>OX421434.1:2272500-12272500 GCA_949126915.1 Musotima nitidalis
CTAAATAACGGATTAACTTTTTTTTGTAAATATATAATAATATAAAAATTCCTGACATATACATTTGACACATATATGATACCTTACATTATACAAACCCTTGAATAAGTTTTGTCTATGTATTTTTTAACTACAGTGGACCCCCGGTAATCCGGCCCCTGTCTAATCCGGCACCCCCTGTAATCCGACATGGTCTATTACTTATTTATTATTGAATATTTTTTGATAAAATGTATTCGCTAATTCATGATTGAACAAGTTACAACTTGTACGCACCATCACTATTGCGCTCGACGCGTAGGCTATTGTTTTTGATTCTGATTGCTTAGTTTGAATTTTTTGTAAGTTCTGTAGCATTCATGACGTTAATTTTATAGTAAAACGTAAGCTCTCTATTGTGTTGTTTATTTTACTAAATTTTACATGCATAATGAAGTTTGATTTGTACTTCAGAGTACACATATATAATATAAAGAATCTTATCATTGGATCTGTAATTTGTCGGATTACAAGGTACTCTTCGGACTAAAAATTCGGACTATAGGGGGTCTTAGGCAGTACTCTATAATCCGACAAATTCGATAGTCCGACACTGCCCTGCAAAATGTTTGTCGGACTACCGGGGGTACACTGTATTCAAATTAGGCATAGTAGTTAGCAGGAGAGGGCTCGAGTAGGAGAGAATCGGGCAAGAAACTCATTTTTTATACTGCAGCTAATGCAAGTCGCGTTCCTTTATATAATATATCTAAACCCTCATCATCATCATCATTTCTCCCATTTGAAGTCCACTACTGAACATAGGCCACGTAGATCGATCCTTTGCCGCCTGCATCCACCAGCTCCCCGCCGCCCTGACCAGATCATCGGTCCATCGCGTGGGGAGCCGCCCTCTACTATGTTTGCTGATTCGTGTTCCCCATTCAAGAACCTTAACGCCCCATCGGTCGTCGGCTCTTCGAGCTATGTGCCCCGCCCACTGCCACTTCAGCTTGCAAACGCGCTTCGCTATGTCGGTCACTCTAGTTCTCCTACGGATTTCCTCATTTCTGATTCGATCACGTAGGGACACTCCAAGCATAGCTCTCTTCCTTGCATGCTGAGCTACTTCGAGCTTTCTTATGAGGCCCATAGTCAGGCACCACGTCTAAACCCTATATCTAAATTTTGACGGTTTTTAGTTTGATTGATTGTGAATTTGACTGAACGCAACGTTCAACCATATTAATAAAGGATATCCCAACGATCAACTATAGAGAACGATTTAAACTAAATAACAATGAAACAAATCATTGCAATGGTTTTTTAAACTATTTTTTTTGTGCCATCAAAATCAATAAATTGCTAACCCAATCTAACCTTATTGCACGTGAAAATATACTAGCTTAGCCCTGAATAGTGTTCTCCATTACATACTTAATTTAATTTTAAGCCGAAATAAGTATTATTTATAGAATCCCCTTGCCTTTAATTTCACCAATGACTTTTCGGAATTATATGCGTAATTGTCGCTTGCTTCGTGACTCGGAAAACACGTTATCCATTGGTCCTGCCTGTGAACTGTGCTGATGAACATCTATGGCAGTCGTTATTAGGAAGTCAGTGCCTTCTAACAGACTGACAGCTGGTTTAACCATAGAATGATGTTTCCCTCTGGGTTGCGGAGGTCAGACGGCAGTCGCTCTACATAAGAACTGAAATTCAGTCAAATCTGGTTGAACCAGTGAGCAGACCCTGGGCCCTTAGCTTAAAGTCTAGGGCAACCGGGATAATGCTAGGATATGATGATGGAGTATTATTTATACAATACGTTAATATTTCGTTCTTTTACTACAGCATCGAAGTAATCAAACACTATAAAGCGCCTAGTGCGTACTTACACGTATTTTAGTCCCAGCAGTCGTAGAAAGTGCCACCAAGACTAATGTCGTTAATGCCACCAGTTTATTGCGAGACGTCAGCTGTAAAACTGTTACATTAGAAACTGTATTGTTGGAGAAATTTCCGTAATGCCGGAATAAACACCTTGGTATAGAAATCAATATTTTCTGCGAACAGAATGAGTGGCTTATGGGATAGGTCAGAGCTCCTCGACACATGGCAGTCCAAAACAATAACAGAAGTCTTTATAGATATGAGCCGCAATTTTTACAAGAAAACATCAACTTCGTTGCCGTGGCCCAAATTCGTCGATATTCTGTTATTTATAAATTTATTATAGCATTAAGAATTTAAAAAAAAACGTTTAAAAAGTTAAATCCGTTTGATGTCTAGCTATTCATCTTAGCGTTGCTGCCTTACGGGTCCGGGGTCTAGCTGTTTCGTGTTTCAATAGACAAGTGAAGCCTTTGGTCCTAGTAAGTCGTCAAGCCAAGATAGAAGCCCAATAGCAACTGTCATTGGCTCCGACCGGTAGAATATGATCTGAATTCCTCACACGTTCGTGTTCGAGTCGTGATCAATGGCGTGCAATTTGGAGAGGCTTAGCCCAAGCGTGCACTGGCGACCAGGCTGCGGACTGATGCAAAGATACAAAAATCAGTCCGCTTGCTGCCAACATACATACATAATTACACGCCTCTTTCCCGTAGAGTAGGCAGAGATCACATCCTTCCACTTGCTGCTATCTTGGCACACACTTTTAGCTTCATTCACACTCATTAATCTCCTCATACACGCCCGTCGGTTTAGGGTACTTTTAACCTGCCTTTTCTTCAAAAATTTCTGGATTTGGTCATGGAAGGTCTAACGTGGTCTTCCCCTCCCAACACTTCCATTCACTTGTCCATCATAAATCACTTTCGTTAGTCTACTTTCATTCATCTTCTCAACATGACCAAACCATTTCAACATATCAGCCAAGTAAGCGCAATAATAATATTAAATTTTCTGACAATTACACCAATTATTTAGTTCCAAGATAAGTATAATTAGGAACTTGCGTTTTGGATACTAAGTTTCGGATAAACATACATAAATACTTTTTATTTGTAAACACATATTTAATATAATTATAAGAAAACAACCAGACCAGAATAAATATTCATGTTAACGCACAAAAAGATTGGAACCCAGCGAAGTGCGGGTATACTCCCCACAACGCCACATCGGTCGCAATGATGATACAGTGCATATATTTCTGTTAATAAAAACAACACTGATAAAGATTCAGTAATCAAGTAATAATAATATCATCGAACAAACAAAGCATTAACAAAATCAAACCCACGACCACCGCACCTATAGTAAGTAAACAAAGTAACAGAGCAAAAGCCTTTCTAAAAACTTCATTCAATAAGGAGATAAAAATATAAAACAACACCTTAAAAATACCGATAGAATCTAGCGGGATAGTCATTACAAATTATTACATCTCGTTAAATGGAGTTCTTTAAATCTTAGAGAAATGTTCACTAAGCCTAGAATAGCAATGGCCGCGTCAGCAGTCTTAAGGCTTGTATGCACTGATGAACAAGAACAGGACGAAAACAAACTATGAACACTGTTCGCATGAGCGTGCGTATAATCCGCAGTTGAACAATCACATAGGATGCGCGTTTGGGTCTCAACCGAAGTGCGGCGTGGGGGGTGCGCATCACTCGCGCTAATACTTTCAGTAATTTTATTTCCCTTTCTTTCTTTTGTCTACGATTATACATGCGCCGACAATAGGCATTTTTGTTTAACTGACGCGAGTCGACGCGTATACCACAAATGAAAACTAAACATTGTGTTTGTCACGTTCGGCAGTTTAGCAAGAAGAGTGTTTCTATAAGTGTGGCGCATGCCGCTGTTGCCGGTGATTTTATCGTATGAGTATGATTGTGAAGTTTTTTTAGGGCCTTCCTAATACAATGTTTTAGGCTTGTGAATGGATAGCTTAAGGCATTGGCACACAGTTGCAGCGTCAGTCATTTCTAACGACCCCAGTATGCGACTAAAAAGAAAAGAGAGCGGTCAATCTCTGTGTATGGCGTTCGTATTCCCCTTACTATCAATAAGTGCGAACCAAATGTTCCGTGTCCGATTTACGTTTGCAACATGTGTTGGTCGTCCGTGCGTACAAGCCTCTACAAAGACATTATATGCCCATAAAAGACGTCAAGAATTGCCGCGGAAAAGCAGCAGCGGCGCCATATCGGTAGCAATGATAAATTCTAATGGCGATACTTTGTCAAGGGTACGAGTAATACAAATTCGATTTTTGCACCGTGGGTGGCGCGTAGTTCGCTTGATCACAGTAAGTACTAGGAAAATAAAGGAAACTGTATTTTTTCTCGATACAGTCGTAAAAACAAAACGCTACTCTCTGACATCAAACATCAGTCTAGGACTCGGGCACCGAAGTTCAGCAGAGTTCTCAAAGGTCAGTACTTGCCTAGGTACAGACCTCCAAAGTGAAGAGTTCGTATCTGTGCCGCACTTGGGGTTCAAAAACAAGTTCATGGATGACCGTTTTAGGGGCGTATCTTGAGAGCTTGCTTGCTTGGGAAGACACCATATCATTTATCCATAGGTCACGGTTATCACTATCTGTGGTGGATGAGGCGGGGTGACTTGAAAAGATTCTAACAGCAGTGCGCCCCACATCTGCCTCTGCCAATCCGCACTGGGTCAAAACAATTAAGTACAAATACTTACAATACAGTACAAATGTTTATTTCAGTAACTTAGTCTACTACAGGCATAAGTGGTTGATGCTCCCTTTTAAGCTAAATTGCTTATAGACAGCACTGCTCTTCCATAGCATGGTTACAAAATAGACTATCCACCTTAATAGTCATAAATTAACGGCAGTTAATATAATCTAAGAAAATCCATTAAAAATCAAATCGTATCTTATACAAAAATATTAAAAAACGTAATTTAAAAAAAACAATTAAGTATGATCTAAACCCTTCTGACACGTGAGAGAAGACCAATAATACAACAACTGACAACCACTAAGTCAACATTTCCGTAACTCCAATTAGTAGACATTTCCAACCATTCCTCTTTAAAGGAAGCCGGAAATTTTCGCAGCAAACACACGCCTTCTATAGTTAACCGCGACCAGTTATATTTAACGTACGGAACTAAGCGCAGCCCGGTTACGCCACGGTTTACGATGCGAGTTTGTGAACGCCCACGTGTCCGGCAGTTTTTATGGTGCCACCACCAGTCAGGTGTGTTGGTTGAGACATTCGTAATACGACGACCTACTAAAATCATCGACACTGTGGTATTGCAGAATGAACTTGAATACTTATATCTATCATTCATATTCTTGAAATTTGCATTAAAAAAGAAATAAAAAAAAATTATATTATTACTATGAAAACGAAGCGCTCGTGGCTCTGCGGTGCTCAATGGTCGGAAACGATCACCGAAGTACAGCAGAGTTTACAGAGGTCAGTCCTTGGATGGGTGACCGTTTGTGTGGCATTTGAAATCGAGCGCTTCCGTGCTTCGGAAGGCACGTTAAGCCGTTGGTCCCGGTTATCACTGAATGTGGTAGTCGTTAAGCCTTGTTAGAGGCCTAATGGGCGGTTTGATAAATTCTAACAGCAGAACGCCATACACCTGCCTCCGCCAATCCGCACTGGGTCCGCGTGGTGGAGTATGACCCAACACCCTCGCACCTTGGTATGTGGGAGGAGGCTCGTGCTCAGTAGTGGGACGTTTATGGGCTGAGATGATGATGATGATGACTATGAAAACCTCTATGTAATTCAGACCTACTCAAATGACTGCCTTTGTATATCTATAATTTCAGTCTTGAAATTAGCATTGTAAAGAGAAATTTAAAATTTGATAATTTCACTATGAAAACCTCTAAGTAATTTAGACCTACCAAAATGATCGCCTTTGTGGTATTACAGAATGAACTTGAATGTAGATCTATCCAAATATAATTTCCTTCTTTATTGAATGGAAAGTTACAAATAACTGTCTCGTTCTGTGGCCATGTGGGTAGAGATGAAGGGTGCTTCCGACTTTTACTGACTAAAAACCATCCATGTTTCTTCTTGAGTCTATAATACCCCGGGGCTGCGGGTAAAATTCAAAATTCAAAATCATTTATTCAAGGTTGACTTCTTCTTCTTCTTCTTTTAAATAATGGCTTCGTGCGGTTTGCACATTTAGCCAGTGTCAAGTTAGAGATATATTAATATCATATAAATTATAGTAAATGAGAATGAGTGGTGATAAAGATGATAAATGGTAATTGAGATCCCCTACCCTTAAGCCCCTCGAGTCCTCAGTAAAGATGTGGGACTATACTGAGATCTCACATGGACTTCTTGAGAGAATTTGAAAAGTTATGTTGCACTGTTTTATTTCATTTACCAAAACTCATGTACGTTCACAAACACTTAACGGTTAATAATCCTCCGCTATTACACATTAATGTTAGAAATATCACAAATTTTAGAAAATAAAACAAAACTGCAGACATGACGCTTCACTTTCCCGCCAAGAAGTCAAGGTTGACTTAAAAGAGCTCTTATGAAGGTCAAGGTACTCATTCTTACAGCCCCTTGAACCCCGTTTTATAGAATTCTTACATCTTGTGACGAGTAATGAATATATTTAAATTACAGGGTTTGAGAAAGAGCGACCTTACAAAAAGGGATTGAAGTGCGTTAAGAAAGATATAGCTGAGAAGGTGGTGCAGTGTGTGTACACACCTCGCCTTACGGACGTAGCTGTAAGGTAGTATAAATGCTTAGGTTGCATTCAAAATAGTTCTCTTAATAAATCAACAGTCGACTGAGTTTGTCTTTTCTTTGGTCCTAGTCACCACCATACAGTGGTGGATGAGTCGATGACGAATATCCGAGGTGAATAGAAGCAGACACGCTGCGCTAACTCCAGATAAACTGGGAGTAGGGCAATAGAATGATGATTATTTTCGTAATCTGAAGCATGATATGCTGAAGCACGATATGCTGAAGCATGATATGCTAAAATTACCAAAACCTTAAGAACCCAAGCCAACCACATCTGCTGATTGATGGATGAGGTTCTGGCCAACATAAAAGTTCGAGTAAGTAAAGACAAAGTAAGCGCCAATAGGCTCGCAATCACGTGGGTCCAAAAACACAATTAGCGAAATGTGGGCGTATAATATGCCTCTGCCTACCCCTTCGGGGAAACAGACATGATAGTATGTAGGTAGGTATGTATCTTTAGAAATGCCAAAGAAAGAAAGAATTAAGTCTCCTTCAAAGACTCCTAGAGCGACTTTTCCTAAACTATATACCGCGACCCACGTCCTCTTGTTTGAACAGTCAGTCATTCGTTAGACTTTACGGGTTTACTTTAAGGGTGAGATAGCCGAAAACAAAACTAGCGAGTCGAGTTCATTCCTTATTGAAAACGGTGCTATAACTTACAGATAATTCTTTTATTTGAGTTACTTCATGTAACAAATTGTAAGTAAAGAAAATCATTTTAGCAAATAATACCTACTGCTTAATTTTATTCCCGCAATTTTGTTTTCGGAGCTTTAGGATTAAAGAAATTGTGAAAAACTTTAGAAAAAAATATTTCAAATTAAATCCATAAATTGTAAACCTACTTAAAGTTACATAAACTTTATTACTTGTATCAAAGGTAAAAATAAAAGTTAACCTTTTACGGCGTAAAGTGACGGAGTGCGGTGCAGTGGGTAAACCGACTAACCCCATTTAGTCTTAGGTGTCAAGCCTTCTTTGACTTTGGCTTTAATCCCAATTATTTCCACTATCACAATTATTCACAATATACATTAATTAATTCGCGTCAACAATCTGGTAATTAACTATCCGCTTTGCTTGCAAACCTCTGCACCAAGGTAGTGCAACCAAATTCGCAAACGTACTGTCTCTGGAACGTAATAGAATTACGAACAAAATACCTACCTTCATAAATTTACGCAGGCAATGGGTATCTGACGGCGTTTCGTGGTAACATTTGTGGTTTGTGGTAACTGATCGCTCGACATTAGTTCTCATTAAATGCTGCTACTTCAAGTAGTTGACGGCTTGACGGCGCTGGCTGACAATTACCATTACAATTATTATTGGTACTCGGCCTTTTGTCAGATACTACATGTCTGTCCAAGTTGAGTTGTTTACAAACTTCCAATCTATCAATATTATTTTTCAATCAATAGTAGTCTTGAAGAGTATGAATGTGTGGTTTTGTATTTATATCAAGCTTACAACTTACATAAAATTGCCCGGAAAGCGGTAATAGACTCGCCACCCACGAGGGACCAACAATATAAATGGCGTATAGTATGACTCTGCCTACCCCTTCGGGGAAAACAGGCATGATATTATGTATGTATGTATGTCAAGCTTAAAATCACAGAACAAAGCTAATTGAAATATTCAATTCACTGTGCATTAAATGAGCGATATTATTTTACATCCTTATATAAATATACCATTAATTAAAAAAAAAAATATTTTTGTAAAAAAATATTGTGAAAAATGATAAAGTTGGAAACGACATTTTGCCTTTAAAAATGTATAATTGTCTGCTGTCTGTTGAGCTTTCACGCCTAAGCCGACAAATTTAAGATCTAATTATGGACAATGATAATCAGTAAGAAAACATTACAAATTCGTAGGATTTAAGGGTCATAATGACCACATCTTGGCTGGTGGTAAGCAGTAGATGCATTCCAAAACAATTAAAGCACTGCATGCCGTGAAATAATCACAGTAACCACAGCATTCACTCAAGAAGGCCTACATAAATGCCCTATCACGCTGCGCTCAGAAGACTATACGATGATGACTTAGATTCATAATCACAGCCCATTAACGTCCCACTACTGAGCACGAGCCTCTTCTCACATACCAAGGTGTGAGGGTATTGGGTCATACTCCACCAAGCGGACCCAGTGCGGATTGGCGGAGGCAGGTGTATAGCGTCCTGCTGTTAGAATTTATAAAGCCGCCCATTAGGCCTCTAACATGGCTTAACGACTACCACATTTAGTGATAACCGAGACCAACGGCTTAACGTGCCTTCCGAAGCACGGAAGCTCTCGATATCAAATGCCACACAAACGGTCACCCATCCAAGGACTGACCTCTGTAAACTCTGCTGTACTTCGGTGATCGTTTCCGACCACCGCAGAGCTACGAACGCTTCACTTAGATTCACAATTGCACAATTTTTTTATTTTGCAATTAAGTGAATCTAAGCTTCGTGATTTCAGTGTAGTTATATTTCGTTTTGACGTTCCGTTTTAAGTGCTATGTAAGTGTGCAGTTTATGACATAAAGATCTTTTTACTTTATGAGGTAGAGAACACATGAGCTAATGCCGGATGGTCTTCAATAGAAACGTTATGAATAACTTTTATCGATAACACCCATTAATAGACCTAGTAAAGTTGTAATGAATAATGTGTTAAACTTTTCTTCAACGTTATTCACAAAAATAAACATTGTCTCAAATCCCGGTGGAATTCAACATCTGGTAAATATGCAAAGCGCAACAGGAATTTGACAAGACAAAGACAATTTGACGTAACTAGTGCAACTTGCAAAATTGTTACGTCGGGCTGGAATGCGCGGGTCCTTTCTTGCTCAGAGCTGTGCGGAACGCGGGACTTTGTCACTCCAAATTTATGATCGCAGCGGGTTTATCTGACCAGATATCTATTAACGTTGGGGAACACTTATTCCGTTAGAAAATAATGATTATGGAAGTATTTTTAGATAAAATGCTTCTTTTTGGTAAATCTTAAGGTAAATCTTTTTTTTCGTAACGAATTGTATTGAATTTACAATGTTAATCCCTATTAAAACGAAAATACGGTTGATATGCTAAAAATACAATTTTCACTCTTGAACTCAACATTTGACCAAAGGTACTAATTTTATAATCCGGTCGGCCAGGGTGCATATAACATTAAAATGCACTGCGCTACGCGACGGAGCTGTTTATAATAGTAAAAAACTCTTATTACGCCAGCAAAGCCGCTGTCGAGAGCTAGTATAACATAAAAATGCAGATATAAGCAACACTTATAATCTCAACCCATTAACATCTCATCACGGGCACAGACTTCCTTTACAAAAGGAGACAGGACAGATTCAGGTAATACTCTACCACGCGGAAATTATTGCGAAGCGAATCCTGCGTCGTGCTTTTAAAAAGTAAGATTTAAAAGTCATTCATTCAAGTTTGGCTCAATAGAGCTCTTATGAATGTCATATTTATGAACTAACGCGCCCATTCACTGCGGGCGGGAGCTTGATCGTGAAAGAACGGGCAAGAAAATCGTCAAGATCGGTTTTTGTTTTACGTCGGTAACAAAATGCATTTACGCGCATTTTATGCACTGCCTTCCGGCCAAAGGGGGACCGAAAGGGGGTGTGGGACTCACCACCGGCAGACGCAACTGCCAGCAGTAATACCCACTAAAAATCTTCCGAAGACGCCCGCCGCTTGTTGAGAAAGAGGCGGGGGCCAGTACCTGGGTTGCAGCTCTGACACCCCGCCCGCGGCCAACGTCCCCCGGACCAAAACCGGGAGGACCTCCTCAGAGAGGCGCAGTGGACGCACCCCTCCTACCTCCTTGTGCGACCATAGCGTGTGTGGCCGACTTCTCGGAAGGTCTATGGTTAGACAGCAAGGGCCCCCTGCCCCCGCTGTCTAAGACCCTCCTGGCGCTGCTTGACGAGCCCTCCTGGCCTGCCCGCTGCGCCCTCCACAGGTCCCTCTTAGTTTCCCCCCCGGTAGTCAGTACTAAGGGCACCCAGAGTCGTCAGTCTCTGGGTGTTACCTTTTCCCCAGCGCCTGCTGCGCCCTACCGGGAGGTACTCAGCCTCCCCACCACGTCAAGGTGGAGACCAGTCGGGGGGGGGAGACAATACCAATACTAGCCGATGAGTATACAACTGTTGCAATTGTGTAGTTGCAAGTTTCGTAAAAAACTAACAATAAAAAGTAACCAATTAAATATTTCAAAATACACGAAATCAAGCATTAAAAGACAAAGTAAAAGCCACGAGGAACAATAAGAATACTTAATATGAAAACAACAAAAACTTGTGTTCTGCAATCACAAGATTTAAAAGAAAAGAACTATTTCACACCATCTAATAAGAATTTTAAATCAATTCCATACATTTTGCTGTTACTAGATATACAAACTAGGACTCACTGTCTTTCAAAGCATAAAATATCAAATACCACAAAGAGTTCTTATCCAATCAAGCTTCTGCTCGTAAAAAGGAGCGTTAGTTACGCAAATGAATCAAACTTGAATAAACGATTTTGACATAAAATACATATAAACAAAGAACAGAATTCAAAACAGTAAACAATTTTTACACATAAGTTTACATATAGTATGCCTAAAAAGGACTCCACTCAGCATGTGCTGCAGTGGAGGGCCACAACAGCGCTGGTCTTCCGTGGAGACCTTATAACTTTCGTGTGCAACAGCCACACAAAAGGCAGAAACTTAACAATAAAACAAAATATTTAAACCACAAAATACAATTAAATGAAAAGTTAAAGTAGTAAAAGTAGTGAGTTACAGCAGAAATCTGCTGTGCCTGTTAAAGGGTGACCACGATTACAAGTTAATAGAGCAACTAGATAGATTTAATGGTAAATAATTAACAGCACACTGGTTAATGTGGCGCTATCAAACAGCATTTTCCTTGAGGCCGTATCGAATGTCAAATTACTATATTTTTACTTAAGCACCAACACCAGCGACTAAGAAACCCACACATTAAAATTACGCGCAAATGCTTGTTTATGATCAGCTATCCTACAATGATTGCACTGTGACAATAATCATACAGTATCTGCTCTGACACATATAACTGTCATAGGGTATACTGTTTCTATCTCACCACACTTCTAACTCGTACTTATTGCATTTAAAAATATAAACGAAATCATATTTCAAAATATTAATTTGATACAATTGAGACACATAAATCAAAAGAATCTTAACACTGTAAACAAAAAAGTAAATATAAAACACTAAGGTGTCCCGTTATACCAAAAAAGTAAATATAAAACACTAAGGTGTCCCAGCTGCACCAAAAAAGTAAGTATAAAACACTAAGGTGTCCACCTGCACCAAAAAAGTAAATATAAAACACTTAGGGTGTCCCAGCTGCACCAAAAAGTAAATAAAAAACACTAAGGTGCACCAAAAAACGATAATACGATACGTTAATGATAGCACGTTATAAAATTTAAAGTGGCCATAATCAGAACCTTTTGGTTGGTATACTTGGTATAGAGTTAAAACCACACCTGTTGAACTGCAGAAGTGAATACACTTGTAAACACACTATTAAAACCTTCCCACGAGGGGTTAACGCAACTATTGAAAATGTGTTTCTGTATACATATTATAACTCCTTGTTCCCGTTAGAGTAAGCAAAGATCGCATATTTCCACTTGCATTAACATTCTGGTGTACTTCTGTCGGTTCAGGGTTTTTTGATACTCACTTTCTCCATAACTTGGTCACTGAAAGTCTTAAGCGTTTTACCTCTCCCATCCCAGCGTTTACATTTGCTCATAAATACATTGCTTACGTTAATCCATCTAGTATTTCTATCAATTTTCATATTATTTTATGTAACTTTTATGTATTACGTACATACATACATTCCTATGTATATTAAATATGTATTTACAAAAAAAAGTATTTAAGTATGTTTATCCGTTGTTTAGTATCCATAACACAAGTTCTTATCTTGAAACTAAATAATTGGTGTAATTGTTAGAAAATATTTATTATTTATTTATATTATTTATTCACGCCTGTTTCCCCGAAGGAGTAGGCAGAGGCACATTACACGCCCACACTTCGCCAATTATAAAGTTGGTCCCACATACGATTAAAAAAAGATAAATTGGATAATATAGAACCTTACACCGCCCGACATGAACTACGCCAGTTTGTAATTTTTTTTTTACTAAAAAGATACATGAACGCACTGCCTAGAAATACTATAAACTTCATACAAAGCTATAAGTTCGGCGCGACCTCCACTTATTGCAGTACACTACATTTATGTATCTTGATTTCCAATGTTAGCTGCGTTTATTTATGTCACATGGAGGCCGCTTAAGTTATGTGGGAACTGTTAGCATTTAGTTAAGAGTTCAATTTAATGATTATCTTGCAATAATAACTTCTAAGAAAAGAACATCACGCATGAACAAACTGCAGAAATAATATTTTTATTAAATACTGACATTGGATTTTTGACATCTAAATAGATTAATTATATTTTTGATTAATCCTAATTAAGAACCGACGAACTATGGGGCGTTAAGGTTTTTGAATGGCGACCACGAATCAACAAACGTAGTAGAGGGCGGGCCCCCACCTGTTAGACCGATGATCTGGTCAGGGCATCGGGGAGCCGGTGGATGCAGGCGGCACAGGATCGATCTACGTGGAACGCATTTGGGGAGGCCTATATTCAGCAGTGAACTTCAAATGATGATGATGAATCCTAATAAATATTATTAATCTGGTTTGCCTTAATGATCAAATCCTGGCTTGGTAAGCAAGCGAAGCAGTAAGTACAAAAAAAATTAGCTTTCCATATTGTAGTATAATAACGGTGAAAAGCGCACCCATTCATGGCGGTCTATACAAATGCCGTTTCCGCTTAAACAAATGGACCTGAGAAACAAATGGACGCCAGAGAACTCGAACGATGAGTGGCCTGCAAAGTGCGAGAGTGGTGAATAAAACCAGCATGTTAGTTTGGGAAAGGAAACGAGAGGGCGGGATTAATGCCAGTAAAGATCGCTCTAAGTGAAAAACTATTGGGAAGGCCTGTAACTAAGGCCGTTCTATTTAACGGCCTGCCCGTCCGAAGTTATACGCAAATAAAGCATAAACTACTATTACATTTTCGGTTTGCACTTGCAGTCAACCACACACCGAAGGCGTATTGTTTTAACCTTTTTTACATTGAATGTCATAAATAAATAATGATATAATAATTCTACATTAAAGCCAAACTTTACCACAATCCAATGACATAGCTTGATCAACCACTCTCTCAGTCACGTTCTCCTTACATTTTCTTTTCGTGCACACACACACATAATATACAATTTTTTATTTAGTAACGATCAAAACCACCGCCATAAATGTCTCACTGTGTAATTTCTCCACTCCGCAAGGTCGCCGATGGCGAGAGGGGTTTAGAAACGGTGCGCGCGCGCAGATAGAATGGAAACTCGCTGCTGTGGCCGCACCAAAAAAGTCCGGTGACTCATTAACAGTGGTCCGACTAGGTAGACCTATTATTTGTATTGTCGATAACAAAATGCATTTACGCACTGCCTCCCGGCCAAAGGGGGACCGCGAGGGGTAAATGGGACTCACTGCCGGCAGACGCGACCGCCAGCAGTTATACCCACTAAAAAACTTTCGACGACACACGCCGTTTGTTGACAAATGGGGGCGGAGGGCCTGGGATCCTACAAAGACCTTAGGAACCCCAGCCAGACTTATATGCAAGCGGTGCATCTGCCGATCAACAGACGAGGCTCTGGCAAACACTATGCACTTCTTTTTGTAAAATACGACTTATAATTTATCAAGATCCCTTGATTTTCAGTTGTGGTCCCGGGGAGTGTCCATAGAACTCAATGATGCAAAACAGCTCTACCTATTCTGACCACTGCTCTTGCTCATTAAGCTAATGTTGCGTTTTATTCAGTAACCAGAACCTGGGTGGACTCTTAAAAGCGCATACAATTATATGTTGAAGTGCCTTTATATGGGTATGATGTTTGTTGCATAACCTAATGTCTAATTATAAGTATCTTGGTGCTTGACTATAAACCATAGGAAATCTCAGAGTCGCTCAGCGTGCGATGGAGAGAGCTATGCTGGGAAAGTCCCTATGTGATAGGATCAGACATGAGTAAATCTTTAGGAGAACTGGAGTGACCGACATAGCAAGGCGAATTAGCAAGGTGAAGTGGCTGTTGGCGGGGCATATAATACGAAGAAATGACGACGGCGTTGAAGTTCTCAAATGGTGACCACGAGTCCGCAAACCTAGTAGAAGGCGACTCGATCGGGTGGAAGATGGACCGATCTGGTCAAGGCGGCTGGAATTCGATACAAGCGGTACAGGATCGATCAACGTGGAAATCTATTGGGGAGACCAATGTTCAGCGGTGGACTCTAATGGCTGATATGATGATGAAGATCCATTTGATTAGATACCAGGGAGCAAGGATTTAGTTGCTTGTAACATTTTGTATTCTCAAATATTTAACTTTATCGAATTAGAAGCTTACATACATACATACATTATGTTATGTTTACATATAATTTGATTTGATATTTTACACATAATTGTTGATTCTAGTATATTCTAGTATATGCAAATAAAGATTTGAGAGCCTCGTCCGTTGATCGGCAGGTGCACCACTTGCAGGTGAGGTTGGTTTGGGCACCTTAGATATTAGTAGGAGGCCTATACACAATTTGAATACATCAAAATATGGTCCAAATGTCACTTTCAGGTCCAAAGAAACTCTTTTTGTTTTTTAATAGTGGTCCATGAGAGACATCGCGTCTGCTAAACTGCAGACTGTAGGTTACTCGTGACAAGTCGTGGTAGAATGAAGTAGATTACAAATTTCCAAATAGCATTAACAAAATTATATTACTATTTTTCAAGAAGTTTTCACTAATATTTTAGATATTATTTATCATTGTAATATTCTTAAAGCTTTATTATTGCTATGCATAATGGACTGGAGTTCTGATTTATAAAGTGTTTGTATCATTTGAATTGAATTAGTTAATAAATATTGGCCACAATAAATCGTTGTATGCAGGCGGTTCAAGATCGATCGAAGTGGTTATCAATTGGGAAGGCCTATGCTCGTAATGTCAATTAAGGTGAGAGTTGTCATTGCCTGTCAACGTCACTCTGACGCGAATAGAATACTGGTACAGTCAGCGTTATATAGTTGTTAACACGCAGAGCGCCATAAAGATGGATACACGCCTTTATTGTCAAGAGCTTTTTAGGTGCTACCAACAAAATAAAAACTATGCAACTTAATTAAACTGACTTAACTTAATATATACATAAGTTCACGCCTGTTTCCCCAAAGGGTAGGCAGAGGTATATTATATGCCGACACTTCGCCAATATATAGCTGGTCCCACGTTATAGGTGGCGAGCCTATTGCCGCCTACCGGACACTGTTATGTTCGCCAGAGCTTTGTCAGTTGATCGGCAGGTGCACCACTTGCTGGCGAGGTTGGCTTGGGCTCCTTAGGTTTTGGTAGGATCCCTATACACCCACCCTATAAACTTAATACTATACTGAAAATATATCTTCAAACTGTGGGTCCATGGTTACGGTGCCAAAAAATCTAGTATAACCTTTTTGGCCAATACTCTAGCAGCTTTCTTGTCACCGGAGTCTTCAATATATGTATTTCAATAATTTATTGTAGTAAGAAACATCGACAATGTCACTTCAACTATAATTTGTATTTTTGTTTTCCAATTTTATGTTCAGTATTGCTTTTTGTTAATTTTATTTTAGGTTACCGCAGAATATCAGCGTCGTGGGTCATACTGCGACACATGCTGAGCGGTGCCCTTTTTGGTACAGTCCAATTAGCATATAAGTTTAGTATCCGTAATCATGTTAATATTGCTAAAAAAAGTTTTTTCTTCCTTTTTTTTCAAATCTTATGACTGCAGAACACAATTGTTTTCATATTATGTATTTTAATTGTAACTGGCGGGAGAAAAAACTAACCTTGACGATTTTCTTGCCCGTTCTTTTACGATCAAGCTCCCGCCCGCAGTGAATGGGCGCGTTAGTTTATAAGTATGACATTCATAAAAGCTCTATTGAGCCAAACTTGAATAAATGAATTTTTAATTTAAATTTTTTAATTTTAGTTGGTAATTGTGAATTGTTTGTGTATCAAATAAACATATTGTCTTTCTTTCTTTCAAAAAGTCTGCAACCAAATATTTCACGCTGACTGTACCTAGTCCTAGATCAAACGAGCGGAGGAAGTGATTACGTGTGAGAATTCCTTGGCGCATACCACTACCATTTTTAGATGCACACCACACTCGCTGTTCGGTGACTAATAATCTCTCTGCCACAGTACTAATTTTAACCTTAACTAGCTGATGGCACGTGTTTGCTTGCTCTAGGGCCAAGTCTTTTAAGCGAGGCCCGGCATCGTGAAACGGTATTTGTAAAAGACCGTCATGATGCAGTGCTTGTGTATCGCTCTCAATTTAGTAGACGCCATTGAATGCTTCTACTATCAGACAGGATGACGTGGCATATAGTAATCATAGCTGAGCCCTAATCAGGGATAACTTATAATGTTATTTATTTTTTAATTGTGTTTTTAAACCATAACTTTAACTAGGAATTTTCGTTTATTATGTTTTAATTGCATGCTGTCTTAGCCTATAATTATAATGACATTGAGCTAAATACTGCTATGGTTAATTCTTTTTTGGTATTATTAATGTTTATTATGTTGGTGATCATTTTAATAAATAAATAAAACCGACCGCCGACTGGGTACTGTATACCGACCACATTATCATATGATATATACAAATTATATACATATGGCGTCAAGGAGTGGTGATTACAAATGCTTTTTCCATTTAAGCAACCAAAATCATCTTTTAGCAAGTATCTATGACAGATATTGTTTTAAGTTTAGAGATTTAAACTTAAAAAAACTAGGTTATTGTTTTCTCTATTTACTTGAAAATAAAAACGATATTGATCCGTATTTTTTTTTTATTTTATCCTCAATTCTCCCTATAATAGTAAAAGTTTGACAAATAAATATTTTCTGACAATTACACCAATTATTTAGTTCCAAGAGAAGTATCATTAAGAACTTGTGTTATGGATACTAAACAACGGATAAACATACTTATATCCTTTTTTTTTGTAAATACATACTTAATATGCATAGGAAAACACCCAGACCAGAACAAATATTGGAATCGAACCCACGACCTCTGGAGTGAAGTGTAGGTATACTGATCTCCACGCCATATCGGTCGTCGAATAAAAAATATAAAGAAAAAAAAGCTTTTTAAAGCTGATAATGCTTATTTAAGTCTTACCTTTTATACTTCGACGAGAATAAAGTCGCATGCAAAGCTAGTTCCAAAACCACTGTACACAAATAGAAACCCTATACTTGAAGAATGTTTAAAAGTCGACTATACCGTCGGAACACACAACATTAAACTTTATAACAAAACGCACAGATATTACGTGCAGTGAAAATATTATGTTGGTGAAATAAAAAGGTCGGAAACACTTAAAGCTACTAGAAGCACCGGATATCATACTGGATGCGTTATGAATTGGAAATTTACTTCCATGTGTATAACGGTGCAGACTTAACCGATTCATTGATAAAATAACTCGTACAATAATAATGTGTCTTCGGTGAAAAGTGATACACCTATACACCTACTTACTGTATAAAGGAATTGTGTAAAATTTTGTTACGAGTCAATTCATAAATTATTTGAAGGATTTCGGAAATTCTTTCACCATTAAAATGCTACTTAATCCCTATTGCTTACATATAATACTCTACTAAAACTTCTCTTTATAATGTATTTATTTACAAAAAATAAATGTGTATGTTCATCCGTTATCTAGTATCCATGCTATATCATCAGGTGGGCAACCTCACCTGCAAGTGGTGCACAACAGTTCCCGTTAAACGGTAAAAGGCTAGCCACCTATTATGTAGAACCAACAAGTGGGCGTATAGTATGCCTCTGCCTACCCCTTCGGGGAAACAGGCAAGCTTATATATATATGTATGTATGTATTATGTAAGTATTGTTTTTTTATAAATAAATCAATTAATAATAAAACGTTTAGCGACCGCCTTATTCATAAAGTACATTTTAGCATTTGAAACATATTTTTCATTATAAATATGTAATTTGTTTGTAAGTAACATATTAAAGCATAATGCATTTTTTTATAAGTGGCAATGAAATAAATTTATCCGCCCACCATCGATCGTAATCTCACAGTAATATTCTTAAGGTGTAAATAAAATTGTATGTTCTGCCGTTTTCTATGTGTTTTAAATGCTAATAAACCAGTAAACCGTTAATGAAGACGCTAGTTAAGTATTTGTAGAATAATACATGTTTTAGAGAACCATTGGGTACATAATGAGAAATTTGTGATGAATAATTATGAAGTTTGTATTTTTTGGAGTGTACTTAACTCTCTACGTGATAGAATTGAAAATTAAATAATCTGGAGTGACCAAAATGGAATCCTACTGTATTAACACACACACTCACACACATTCCCGTATTTTTTTCTTTGTACTATATACTTTAACCGCCCCTATCTGTAAGATATTTTAATAAAATATAAATCCGCCATTAGGTGGTGGCTTAAAATTTTGAATTGTTTATTTTCAATAACACCTGCGGATTTTGTAGATAAATTTTTAATTTCATTGAAATCATTTAATTTAATAAATAATCATAATCATTTAATAAATAAAAATATAATATTTATTTTGTCAAAACAAGGGTAATCCGATCATGACGGATTTGTATGCTTAAAAGGCAATTGGCTTGTAGCTCGAAGAACCGACGACTGATACAACCATAAGGTTCTTCAATGGAGACCGCGAACCAGCAAACGGATTAGAGGACGGTCGCCCACATGCTTGTCCGTTGGTGGTGGTAATCTGGCACCGACCTTAACATTATTATGTTAATAAATTAACTAGTAAAATGTCAGTAAAAATTAATTCTGTAAAATTTTTTAAAACTTTTAATTTGTACAAGCAACATTAACAATACCCTATTATGGATTTAAATTAACCAAGCGACATACAAAATATGACAAATATGAAATTTTCTACAGAGATAACGTACAAAATAGCCGCACGCGCAACGTATTGTTTGTAAACATTGAGCCCAGTTACCAGTAGAAGGGACATACAAAACAGAATAACAAAGAGTCGTCGCTATATCTCCATTTCATCTACAATCTACACCATAGTAAAAACGAATAAGCAAGCCAACTCAAGGACCGAGCGAGCGATAACAGCCTAGACACGTAGGGCTGTCGCTTCTAGTTTATTTCATCGTCGAAAACAAAATATTTTATTTTCGATAAATAATTGATACAGCTTTTGCACCTGGGTGATAAGGTCAAGATGATTTGTGCACCCAGGATTTAACACCCAGGTGCACAAAGTGGAATAATCCTATGAGCGTCAACTTAAAAATTAATGACCCCCTTTACTGCGGCTGAGAGTTTGATCGCAGAAGAATCGGGAAAAACACTTTTTTGGCCAAGGTGGTTATTTCTCGCTCCAGTACAAAAAAAAACCTTAATAATAAAACACAAAATAACACAAGAAACGTATGTGAGCGCGAACCGTACAGCAGTATCGTAGCCACGATTGGCGCACCTTTGGCAGCGAAAATTTTGTCAGTGGCGTGCATTATGTCTGGTCGCGCCCACATACAAACTGTGTTCGGTGCGTATGTATGAAAATACCGTACCTATTCGTTTCTACTGTGGTAGAAGGGAATACAAACAGAATATTAACGAGACGTCGCTATATCTCCCTTTCATCTGCACGCACAATATTTCACAATGTTTGATCGCCATAAAGTGAGTTAATGCTCAAAAGCTGTACTTTGGTGAAATCTCCTAGAACCATCGTGCTTAACTTGGCTTGACAAAGCGATTCGACTAACAATGGATTTTTAGACCTTAAATCAACCTTGACGAGTTTTCATGCCCGATTCTTCTACGAACAAGCGCCTGCAGTGAATGGACGCGTTAGTTTATAAGTAGATGTTTATAAGAAGCTTTATTGAGCCAAACTTGAATAAATGATTTTGACTTTGAGTTTTAACACGAACCTCCCCTTACGAACTAAGGTAAAAGGGGTCGAGGTGATGCTCCACCACGTGGTCCTCGTGTGGAATGGCAGGTATGTAGCATTCTGCTGTTGTATTTCATATATTTCAAGCCGCCCAATAGGGTATTTAACTTTGCTTAACGTCACCCATAATAATATCTAGCTTCAATGGCTTAAGGAGCCTTCAAATTTGTATTTTACAGCAGGAATTTGTATATAAATATATATCCTTTATTGCACGTTAACATTTATAAAAAACACAGTAACATAAAAACATGTACAAAGGTGAGCTTATTTCTATAAGAAATCTCTTCCAGTCAACCCTAGCAGAAGTGTCGCAGATTGTATTGTCCTGACAGAAAGTTAATCTAAATGTAAAAAGATTCGATTTTATTCTTATCCTTTTAGTAGTTTTGCGAAAAAGATCTCTTGCGAGAAAGAGTAATTATTACTCTCTCACGCAATTGTCTATCGATCACCACTAACATCGACAATTTTAATATTAGTAATATAGTAGGTACGTCGCTTAGCCCCAACGTAGTTCAGAAATAACCATCGCAATACGCGCTGGACTAAGAAGTCGGCCGATCGCCACTCACAACACATGTTATTTAAATAAGCAGTACTTACCTTATCAACTGTATTGGTAGTTGGTAAATATACCCTCCATTAGAATGCTCCTCTTTATGAATTACGTATGAATCTATATTTAGTATGTTTTAACCTGTTTGGAAACAAGTAGATTCATAGTTTTTGAATATTTTGAGACGAAGCGTTGGGTAATTAGGTGGTCGGATTAGAAACCTCTTAACAACCGAGCACGGGCGTCAAAATCAAAAATTATTTATTTCATAAACTATTACATGGTACTCAAAAACGTCACAATTAAATATAAAATTAAAAAACTATCTAAATATTGTTACACTGCAATTACGAAGCTTCGATTCACTTATATGCTACAAAACAATTTAAAAACAAAAAAAAGTAAAAGTAAAGTAAACTTATTTCACAAACCAAGGTAAGTCTCAGTTCACACACCACATCTCGAACAGAGTCCGGATTGGCAGAGGAAAGAGTATCGCGTCCAGCTCCTAATGTTGGGTTTTACAAGACGCAAAATAGGAACTCTAACATTGCTTGGCGACTACCATACAAAGATAACCAACGGCTTGATGTGCTTTCCGACGCGAAAGCCCTTTATATTAAATAGTACCACGCCCTCTTATATCACGGGGAGTCGTAAAAGTCGATGAAGAGAAATACTACCGAATGATGAACAGCAGGCTTGAACCCGCCTGCCTAGCGTGGTGGTTATAAGCAGATTATCCCCAATAGAATGTAATGTGGGAAGGCTAATGTTCAGCAGTGGACTCTATAGGGCTGATATGATGAAGCAATTACCTGTCTAAGTACAGATCTTGTAAACTCTACTGTACTGCAGGATTCCGGTCAAAACAACAAAGGGGAAAAACCGCAAGCATGGCTAGTTAACATAGTATTAAGTCGATGAAGCCGAGTATGGGAACGTTCACGCACGAATACGAATGTCAGTGTTCAAACAGCAGCCGATCAGCCGAATCTGACGCATGCAGTTTCGAAAGGTTGCGTGGGCGCCGCTTGCCGTGGCTCTCGTATTAGGGCTGCCAGATCACATTAGATACACCCAATACTGAGATAAACATAACAGTATTTCGTGCATAAAACGTAACACTGTATTAAACTTTACACTTAGATATGCCTACTTAAAACATATAAAATATACACTTAAAGAGGGTTGGATCCTTGTATAGGGTTCCTACCAAGATCTAAAAAGCCCAAACCCACCTCACCTGCAAGTGGTGCAGAAATCGAATCTAATTTATAGATCACGCCAAATAGCCTGAGCATGAATCTCTCCTCACGAACCAAGGCCAAAAACACATTTCAAAAGAAGGGCTGAGACAATCGGTGCTATTAAGGTAGGTGCGAGATTGTGACAGCCTTAACAGTTACCAAGAGCGTGGCTATCAGGTCACTAGCTTTATGCCATTTCAAAACTGCCAAATGCACCACGATTTTGATTGATTTTTGGAAATCAAAAGCCAAATGGTCTTACTGAGGAACAACTTACCAATTCTTCTGATTCGAGTGCTAATAGTCTGCACAGTATAATTGTGGTTCCTAAGCGGGGTTACATCGAAGAGATTTTTAGTACACTGAAGTTTAATAAATTTAAATAGGTACACGATTGTGACAGCCCTAAAAGACAGAAACGTGTCTATCAGATCACTAGCTCTTTGCCATTATGGAACTGCCAATGCGCCACTGTTTTGGTTGTAAAGATGCGATTCGACTGTCCGATCACAAAACTAATAATATTATTGCCAACAACTTACCTCCTTCATAAATTTATTGTGCCTTCCATAGAAAGTGTGTATTTCCCGATTTCAACTGTGACAGATAAATTTTGATTCAGATGCCTTTGTGTTTTATGTGCAAAATCTGTACATTTCACGTCTTAAAATACTCGATTCTCGCACAGTTAATCATGAATATGGATTTTCTATAGGAATCCTACTCAGAACTGTAGGCACAAGACCTCACCTGCAAGTGGTGCATCTGCTGAGCAACGAACGAGGCTCTGGCGATGGCATAAAATTTCCGATAAGCGGCCATAGGCTCCCCATCTTTTGCGTGGGACAAACAAAATCATTGGCTAAATTAGGGCGTAGAATATGCTTCTGCCTACCCCTTCAGAGAAACAGGCGTGATATTATGAATGTATATAATAAGGGTTTATGTCTGTCCCATAAGTACAAAAAAAAATTCCTAATCTACTACAGTGTTGGTCAGTTTCACAATGTCCAAATAAGTTCCCAACAGCGTTGATTAGTCACGGAGCTTGCGAGCACTGACAACGGACAAATGTCTTATTTAAATTCATTCTGACAATTCTGCTAACTGTCAAAGAACTGACAGCTATGTCTTCTACTTTCTTTTAAATAATGGCTTCGTGCGTCTAGCACATTTAGCCAGTGTCAAGTAAGTGATATATTAAAAAAATATAATTCATAGTAAATGAGAATGAGTTGTGATAAAGATGATAAATGGTAAATGAGATACCCTCCCCCAAGCCCCTTGAGTCCTCAGTAAAGATGTGGGACTATACTGAGGTCTCACATGGACTCCTTGAGAGAATATCAACAATATACATGATATTCACAAACACTTAACGGTTAATAATCCACCGTTATTACACATCAATGTTAGAAATATCACAAATTTTAGAACATAAGACAAAACTGCAGACATGACGCTTCAATTTCCCGCCAAGAAGTCCTTACAAAAGTGAATGCTTAACACTAGTTTTGGAAAATAAAACATTGCCGCGATCTTTCTCGGCATTGGCGCCAAAAGTCATTTTATTAAGCTATAGAATGAACAAAAGAAGCAAGTGATGGATTAAAAATACAAAATATAAACAAAATATAAAGATAAACAACGATGTCTTTACGACCAACGCTGAAGCGTGTTGACGCTTGTTAACGCTGAAGACATCGTTGCTCTGAGGCTCCTATCTTACCTGAAGATGCCCTGTGTAAGGGCGAAACACGTGTCGTGTTGAATAGTTTCTCGATTTTTCGGGAAATTATAGTAGCGCGGGAATTGTTACAAAGATATTTTTAATCCATCACTTGCTTACAATGGATTTCCGCAAAGTAACGCCTGAATCAATAAATTATTGAACAAAAGAAACCATCGCAAAGATTATTACAATCAAAAACTGCTTGCAATTTTCGAACGACCCGAAAGGCTTAGCTAAAAACATTTATGCGTCGAGTGATATTTTTTACGGTAAGGTGGATCAATGTCAGCCAGTGAACACTGCTGACATGCAATTATAACAGGCATCCACCCATCTAAGGAGTGTCCCGTTGCCGGATTCCGAGGCGTCGATAACTGGACGTAATGATAGGGATCAGCAGTGGATCGCTCAGGAAACCATGGATTTGTAATTACACATTTACATGTACTTAGAGTGTTTGTAATGGCTCTTATAGTTACTGTTCATTATTTACATTTACTCAAAGTATGACGACCGGTTAGGCGTGGAGGTCAGTATACCTACACTTCACTCCAGAGGTCGTGGGTTCGATTCCCACACAGGACAAATCTTTGTGTGCATGAACATGAATATTTGTTCTGGTCTGGGTGTTTTCCTATGTATATTTATTATGTATTTACAAAGAAAAAGTATGCATGTATGTTTATCCGTTATTTAGTATCCATAACACAAGTTCTTAATGATACTTATCTTGGAACTAAATAATTGGTGTAAATGTCTGAAATATTTATTTATTATTTTTATTTGTATTTTTTTCTGTATTTTATATTATTAATAAATAATTTCAGACAATTACACCAATCATTTAGTTCCAAGATAAATATCAAAATAACATAATAAGTATCAATACTAAATAACGAATAAACATACATACATATTTTTTCTTTGTAAATACATAATAAATATACATAGGAAAACACCCAGACCAGAACAAATATTCATGTTCACATTCATCACACACTCACGACCACAGGAGCGAAGTGCACTCCACCACGCCATATCGGTCGTCGAAAGTATGTCGGTGTCTCTATCGGGGGGATTTGTCAGTTAGCCTGTCGTGATTCTAATGGGGTGAGGGGATTGTCCGCCAGTAAGTCGGTGACTCCAACGAGGTTTCCACAAGGCAGCGAGATTAAGAAGAATGCCTCAAGAAACTCATTTCTGCGTGATTGACGGTTACGATTCTGCTTGTCTAAAAAGTCGCAAGATTTTCCTTAGAACTTTCACGAACCTAATTTTTGTTCTACTTGATCATTTAGTGATGATCATATACATTCATACATTCACTCCTGTTTCCCCGAAACGGCATAGGCATATTATACGCCCGCACTTCGCCAATAATAATATAGTTGGTCCCACGTGGCGAGTCTATTGCCAGTTACAAGCACTGCTATGTTCGCCAGAGCCTCGTTCGTGGATCAGCAGGTGCACCACTGACAGTTGAGGTTGGCTTGGGCTCTTTAGGTCTTAGTAGGTTCCCTATACACCCTGCGATCTATATAATGTAGATAATTAATTTTTCATCCCTAATTTAGACGATGAAATTAATAATATACTTAGCCATATGTTTGAAACAGCTGCCGATTCATAAGAAGATGACTTTGGAACTTACCTGAAACAATAAAAATAACACAATTAATACCAGAAAGCGCAGTTTAGATTAAAATCAAAATAAAAATCATTTATTCAAGTTTGGCTCCATAGTGCTCTTATGAATGTCATACTTATAAACTAACGCGCCCATTCACTGCGGGCGGGAACTTGATCGTATCAGAACGGGCAAGAAAATCGTCAAGATTACTATAAAAATCTTGTGTTCTGCAGTAACAAGATTAAAAAGAAAAGAAGCCAAAACTCTTTTTAGTAATATTAACATAACTAAGGATAAACATAGCAGACCAGATAAACATAGCAATAAAGATATATTCTATTCTATTCTATTCCAGTCCCCACTGGCGGCACCCGTTCACTAGTATGACGCATAAACCAGCCATCGTTTCGCTTACCACATTTAAGGGAACGTGACGCCACCACCGCAGAAACAATTAAGAGAGCATGACGTACTCAAGCCAAAGGATTTCAACAAAAATAACATTAATATTACAAGAATGAATTAAATATGCTGCCGGATTAACCGGCTAAGTCGTTCCTGAGTAAGACCATTAAGCTTTGGAATTCTCTGCCGGCTCATGTATTTCCTTCTTCCTATACCATCCCTTATTGTACAGGCTCAGCTCAGTTTCACAATACATACTTACTTGACTGTGATGGAAGGTTCCCTTAGTGCTACTTTATTGGTTACAGCTTCGGGGGGACCTTTCAGTTTCATCAAATTTACACTATGTGTGTCTTGTAATAAAAATAATTTAAAAGAGCATAGCCTGTGAGTTTCTTGTCAGTTCTTCTCACAGAGCGGAGGCTCGGAACTGGCACTTAGATTCACTTACACCTAATTTTTATTTATTTGCATGTAAGTGAATCTAAGCTTCGTGATGTCAGGGTTGATATAATTTTTTTTTATGTATATTTTGTTTTGACGTTTTCAAGTGCTATGTAATAGTTTATGAAATAAAGAACTTTTTACTTTTTTACTTTTGCTTTTATAATCCCGGGTCTCATAAGCGGGTCTTGAAACGGCATTTTAGCAGGCCGTCATGGGGGGTGCGCTTTGTGCCGTGCTTATTTCACGGTGTGAAGCGCCTTCATTTTTTTTTACTGCATAGACTGCTAACTATCAGGCAGGATGTAGTAAAAATGACAAGTCACAAAAAAAAAGACAATAAAAAAATCTCAAAAAATGTTTATACTAAAATATAATTCTCACGCGCGCTAGTTTCAAGTTACCGTCCGTAAGAGCTTTATTGAGCTTAACTTGTTCTTTTTACTTTAAACTAAAATATATGTTCTGTTCATATACGTGTAGACTTTCTATTGCTATCAGCATTCATAGATCTAGTAAACGTAAAGTGGTCGCCTTAAAGGAAGACCGCACTGATGCAATCGAAATGCGCTGCTTGAATCGCTAACAGCTTTCGCTAAGCGTGTCCGCAACATACACGCATTGTATCAATGATTTACGTCAAAGTCAAATTATTATCCATTTATTCAAGTTTGCCTCAATAGAGCTCTTATGAAAGTCATTAAAAACTAACGCGCCCTATCACAGCGCGCGGGAGCTTGATCGTAAAAGAACGGGCAAGA
This sequence comes from Musotima nitidalis, assembly GCA_949126915.1. Classification (NCBI taxonomy): domain Eukaryota; kingdom Metazoa; phylum Arthropoda; class Insecta; order Lepidoptera; family Crambidae; genus Musotima; species Musotima nitidalis. The sequence goes on from OX421434.1 coordinate 2,300,253, forward strand.
AAATCAAGGTTAGTTTTTTCTCCCGCCAGTTACAAGAAAATGTACTTAATAGTAAAACTATTTGTCAAGTCTACAAAAACCTGTATTCAGCAGTGACAAGATTTAAAATAAGAATTGTAAATAACTCTAGGTGTAAAGTGAACTTGTCATTAATTATTTTTATGGTACATTTATTCATATCGTGTAGGTCCACTTGAATGAATGAATGAATGAATAAACACTTTATTGTACACTAAATATAAAAAAAAGTAATAAAATCACATAAACAAGTATATGGTACAATGGGCGGCCTTATTGCTAACAGTAATTTCTTCCAGGCAACCTTAGGATGGACAGGAAACGAAGAACAAAAAATAATGATATAGAGTAGGCACAACAGAGTGCTCTTGCTTACTTATAAGTAAATAATAAATTTACACATACATATTATATTATTATATTACATGAAATATATAATTTAAAGTTACATACATAATATAACATATTTAAAATTACACAGACAAATAATGCTCCCAGACTGATTTCTTAAATAAATGTAATGAATTTAATTTTCGTATACCGACGGGCAGCTCATTCCAGAAACGAACTTGTCTTTGGAATGAGAATGAGAATAGTTGTCAACAATTCCATCAAAAAACTAAACGGTAAAGAATTTACACAAAAGACTGTTACAAAATAAACAACAGCCAAGAAGGAACATAACAATACAACATAACCATGAACATCAAATATTTTAAGCACGCATAATAATTGCATATTCCAAAGGTTGTTGCACAATAAGCATTTATTGTGTAGGAGACAAATTATGCCTGACATTAATTGTGACCTTGTAGCTGTAATGTCATCTCCCTTCTAAATGATTTTGCTTCAAATATCAATGAGTTTCAAGATGATAATTTTCCTAGAAAAAATTGTAAAAAAATCATCTAATAATTTAATATAGCATTGTAAATGCAAAAAATTTAAATCATAAAAATTATCAATAACTTTTACCAGATTTAATGTAGCTTTGGACAAACCGTCTGAAGGTATTTTTTATAACCATTAAATAATAATAAAATCCGTTTAATTTTTATCGTCCTCTCCCTTGACGATTTTCTTATAAATATCAATGAGCTTTTCCAGGTTTTCTGATGCTCAAGAGGAGAACAGGATCTACATAGATCCGTTTTAAGTTTTAGCCAGATTTCTGCTCACCCCATTGAGATTATTATGGGCGTGAGGTTATGTATAAATGAATGAATAAGCACTTTTATTCTACATCAAGAACAGAAATATTATAGCAATGGAGAAATCACATTCAGATAAGTTGTACAATGGACAGCCGTATGCTCACAGCAATTTCTTCCAGACAACCTTAGGGTTGACTAAAGAAGTGTACACAAAATACACATGACAGTAATACATATTTTTATATGCATTTAATAAAAAGATCTTATTTCGACCGAAATGGCGTGGTGGCGAGGACTTGGCTCCTAAGATCGTGGTTTCGATTTCCACACAGGACAAATCTTTGTGTCAATAAAGATAAATAGTCTGGTTGTTTTTCTATATATATTAAATATGTTATTACAAAAAAAAACCTATGTATGTATGTTTGTTTATGTGTTATTTAGTATCCATAACAAGTTCTACATTATACTTATCAAATAGTTGGTGTAGTCTATTTGATAAGTAAAATATTTTTAATTTTATATATTTTAACTTACAAACATAAAAGATATACAGAGAGAAAAAATACATGAAACAACCTAACTTTTGTAACTCATTTTAGCATAATACGTGGCAGACTTGGACATTGCGCAAGAGGCCACAGAAAAGTGTAGGTGACAAATTATACGCGAGATTAGCAATGAATTTAAAGAACTTGCGACACACCCATTGTTTGTAGATAGTTCAAATAGCTCTGTCTGCGCGTACCACTTTCGCATTGACGACTAATTAAAATGTTTGTTGATAACAATAAACGTAAATGTATGAGGGAATGAACACTTTACTTTATACCAAAAGAAAGTAAGGAAAATCGTGTCTTCATAACCATTTATTTCATTCAGGAAAATTGATTTTGGACACACTCTCTTAGGGCTTTCCTATAAAAATGTACTAAATTATATTATGTCTTTATGACAGGGATGAGACCTGGTGACCCAAGACACAGGATTTACCTAGTTTGGGCACCAGTCTCCCATATAATATCAAGCTTTGGCAAAATTGTACACCTCTTATTTTAAGTTGTTTTGTAATACGTTTAAGTAGCTTCAAGTTTCTTTGCTTTGTATGGGAGAAATAAATATATTATTATTTACAACTATTATCTCAGCCATATAACGTATGATGAACATAGGCCTCCACTATATTGAGCTATTCTAAGCCGCCGGCATCTAACGGCTTCCCGCCGCTTTGATCAGATCATCGGTCCATCAATCATGTACAATACAAAATATTAAACAATGGATACCCACACCACACTACACGACACACTATTTTAAAAGAGGTCCTATACTTAATATGTTTTAGGGGACAAAGGGGCAACAGAGGGGATTTCAGATGTATTTCTTACAGCGATTGCATATAAAAATTCATAAAAAATAATAAATAAAGAAATTGGGAAAAACAACCAAACAGTCTCTTCCCGGAAGCCGATGGATGCAGGCTACTTAGGGAATTTGGAGGCCTATGTTATGGCTAAGGTAATGATATATATAATATTATACAAAGTCATAAAGTAAATTTAAATCCTGCAGTATGCTTGCAATTTATATTCTACATCTTGGGAAAAGAGTCAGTTTTGGACTGACCGTCTGCCACAAGGCCGTTTCTAGTGTTTCACCACACGTGACACTACTGCCTGTGTTTAGAAGTTTATTTGTTTAAAAACTACGAAATTTGACATGTAATTTATAGGCATTTCACACGGCGTTAACTATCCCTTAACCAAGCCGAGTTTGAACTGTTGTTAAGAAACGACGGATATATATATTCTTTATTGCACAAAAAAACAATAACAAAAAAGCTATATATAATTTCTAAAAGAAATCTCTTCCAGTCAACCTTAACTGAAGTGGGAGAGATAGTTAGCGGGCATCGATATCAGACTACAATATGATAACATTACACATATACATACACAAAATAAGATACATATCAGATATATAAACCTACTTATTAACATACATAAATATAAGGGAAAAAAAATGAAACAATCATAATGACTCGATAGCAAGTGCTTCTTTAAATTTGTCTTAAAAGACGCAATTGAAGGACTGTCCCAGACATCACTTGGCAACTTATAATTTTAGTAAATTTATTGTCACCATAAAATTATCTATTAACAGGTATTTCATGGTAAGTAGCGTTAGTAAGATACTTCATTCAAGTAAGTTTAATTTTTTTTAAATTGGATAAGCATTCCTCGATTTGAACATTTAAACATTTTGATGGTGAGATGATTTGGTCATAGCGGCAGGAAGCACTGACTATGAAACATTCTTAAATATTTTTTTACCAATTATAATTCATATAATACTCCCATACCACATGCATCGCCCCAATCATCAAATCTCACAGATCACGCCATGCACCCATATATTTATCTCGTCTTGTTATTGGGAATGAAACCGCGCGCTTCAGTCATGCCAAAGGTCGTCTATCGTCAAGAATCATAAAATCTCATTTAAAATTTTAATACATCTGTCCCATGTCCCAAAGCGACCCAACTACCCACGCTGTGTTGTTTTCTTAACACTGACATTAGTATGTTCGATCTGTAGAACTCATTTATATTCGCGTCGCTCCCCTGAGGTAGTTATGTAAACATGCCTTGCAAGACATCAGCTATTTACAAGGCTGCGAACCGCCGGAGAGGCAGTTTTATCGGCAATTTGTTGGATATCTATACGATTTATTATTATTTATTAGGAATCGATGCTACAAATGAACGAGTGTAATTGAGAACTTAATAGCATTACGGTGTGATGTCAGAAACAAGTTTTCATACTGCGATACGTGTAGTTTAGAAATAACTTGATACAAATATTTTTAAGGACGTTCATAATATTACGTAGTACAAAAAAGTTTCCCACCCGATATACCGATGATCAGTTTAAGATGACGGCACAGGATCGATCAATATTGAAAACTAAACGGTTGGGGAAGATTATGATAAGCACTGGATTTCATTTTGATGTGATGGTGATGTTTAAAGCGCCTATGTCTGTTTCGGTGGTGTTTTGGGGAGATTTAGAATTGGATCTAAACTCGATCGATCGCTCATTTGATAGCAGGTGAGATTTATTTTGTCTTTCTTTTACTATCTCAGCATAATAACGTCTCACAATTCGGTTGAGGCCTCCTCTCACAAAACCATGTAATCGTTATAGACAGTTCAATCCACGATGACGCTTGAATTGAGCAATATTGGACTCTACAGATTGGTGTTAAGAGCGTCGCCATGCGTCATCGTGGATTGAACTATCTATACTTAGTTACCATTGTCGCGCGGAGCAACCTGCGCTACACTCACCTTTCATTCCTAAATATTTCTATAGTTAAACATCCTGGTGGTGTATAAGGTCACAAATTAAAATCACAAAACGGTCTCACGGTCGATATAGCACTCGTTTGTGCGATCGTGGCGGACCCCACACCGCAGCCGCCCGCGGCCCTGCAGTTACAGAGTTGCTTCATATGGACCCCGAATTACCCCGCAGAATGACCCCACCAAGATATCGTGACCCGTCTAAAGCGAAAGTGTTCTCAATTGCTATGAACCCCTAATCAACACCTTTCATTGTAAAGATAAACGCCGATATTTGCAATAGGATCGTTATGCAAACTGTTTCCAAACACATTATCTTCCTTATAGAACTACGAACACCATTACCATCTTAGTCAGTAATGAATAAACAAAGGTATGTCACATCAACTTCTCCGATTAGGATAAGACTGATATGCTTATAAATTACGTAAGCGGATCGAGACTAGCCGAACCGTACGTGCATCAGTAGCTTTAAGTTTATTCATAAGCCGGGATATTATTGAAAAACGTTACAGCGTGACCGTCCCCGCCGACATAATGGTATTCGAGATCGTGAGATGCCTGTCGATAAGCAGACGCCAAGACAATCAAATGCTGCCAAATAAGCGGAGTGAGATATCAAAGTGCAGGCGGTGCCCGCGGCGGCGCGCGCCTGATTGACGTTTGACTTACCGAGACTGGCGGCGGCTGCTGCTGGGAAGACAGCTCGTTCCACGGCCGCAGCAAAGAGCGCTCCTTGTCCGCGCCAACAGCTGCGAAGCTCACCCCGCACTTTCTCCAAAGCGAAAGTTCGTAAAGTCGACGCCATGGCACTCCGTCACTTTTTGTTGTCCTCTTCCTAATACTACCCCGTAAAGATGGGGTACGTACAAATGGTTCTGCTGGTTTACCATTCTTGCTTGTACCTCTCCAAGGAGGTCTAGTTCCATTAGTAGCAGACTTCCCGTTTACTATGGAATTTCCAGAACCCTTTCGTTGCAGTCCCACTTTATTGTTAATAGGGGTTTTCTTCTTTTCGTCAAATAATACCCCGTTAACTAAATCCTCTTCATGAAAGGATCCATCTAGCTTAACTTCTTCAATAGTCACAACTGCAGATTTTCTTTCCCTACAGCTGCTTCTGAGCGGAGTTCGGTTAAATTGTTGCTTACTTTTTTCTCCGTCCACTTCGTCATGTAAAGCAGACAATGCGGTATCATCAGCATATCGCATACGAGCTGTTTTCATCAAGGATGCTCTTGTGTTTTGAGAAAAAAGACGTTCGCAAGGATCTTTATTTTTTTGATCCCCACGAGTTTTCGAAGTGCTTTCAGAATCTGTATCACTGTGTCCTTCGTAAGAACTGGTGCTATTACTAAAGCTTTTTGTAAGTAAGCCATCGTTATTCTTTGTGCACTGTGTCTTGTCAGCTTCTTTGATTTCTATAATGCACTCTCCGCGGAACGATTTGCGGGATTGTAGACTGGTATTGGAGTCGGACTTTGCTAATGGATTGTGTTTGGTGTCGATGCAGCCATGAGCGTGGGCCTTCCCAGTGCAATGTTTGTGTATTTTGGCAAGGGCGGCCAAGGTCTTGTTGCCGCTTGGGGAGAGCTCGTCCCCGCACCGCAGCGACTGCTCAAACGAGCCTTGAACGTGGAACATTCTTCATCTATTCTGTAATATTTTCTTTCACATCGGCCACCGCGCCTGGCATTTTCAGGGGTCAGAGTTTAGTCGCATTGGAGCGAATGTCACTGCACGATACGAGTATTTATTAGATTTACGTTAACGTTGCAGATCGTCGCGATAGCTGTACTGTAAAGGTAAAATATCTATTGTGATTTGGCATGACAAATCGTGATTACAGAAGCTCGTTTCAAGTGATACATTTTCGTTGGATATATAGGGATTATCGACGACTATAGACAAAGGTAGGTCAGTATAAATAAGAGTGCAATATGGCTAGGTTATGTTGCAAGTTAGAGTACAGTCCCGTCACTCGACTGAGTACTTATAGGGCTGAAGCGTGACCCTAGCATAATGGTGATTAGGTCCACAAAAGCACTTAAGTCCTTTAACTCATATTACCTACTAATAAGGTTCAAGATAGGGCCTCACGAATGACTGGGACCTAGACACGCGTGGTATTTCTGCACGCACTCACTACAAGAGTCGTGTTTCAGTAAATTGACGCAACTTACTGCAATAATGATGCATTAACGACAAGAACACAAGCCATTACACATGTTAAATGTCTCTTAGAAAACGAAAATACATCAATCTTGGACCAGTGGATGGGAATTAAATAACTTTTGAAGTCACTAATGCAATCAATGTAGGACTATTAAATGATACTAAAAAAACCCGTTAATTATAATTAAAATACTAAACACGTTTTACGCAATCTTTGTCAAAACTATCATTAAGGTTATTGCAGATATTAATCACAGCATTACCGGCACCTAACATTATCGAGATGTTAATAACAATTAATTATGACTCAAGCATAATCTAAATTGATTTAATATTGTATGATGAAAGGTTCATTATTTTAAGTTTATCATTGGTCTAAAGTCTGTCTGAAAGCCTTAATTCTTTTTCGAACAATTTAAACTAAACGTTAATTCAATATACTGAGATGTCACATGCAGTTCTTGAGAGAATTGCAAAGTGATGTTGCACTGTTTTATTTCATTAATAAACACTCATGAACGCTCACAAACACTTAACGGTTAATAATTCAAAATATCACAAATTTTTACAAAAAAATTACAAATCTGCCTTTTCGCTTTCCCGCCAAGAAGCCTGGAGTATGAAACAACAGACTTTTTTTTAATAACATTTATTTCCTATTATTATGGCGGTACACAATTATCCGGGTCAGCTACTTACTTATAATAAGTGTTTACAAAAATAAACACTTTGTTAATGATCCCGCCAACCCTTCGAGGTAACCCCTTGAATTGATAAGCTTAATGCGCTTGTGGTACGACTGGTTTCACTTTCTGATAATTATATCAGCGATGTTTGAACTCTGCATCAACCGGTTCTTTAAAAAATATAATATACCTAGTATCTATATATTTTTACATATATGTCTTAGAAATTATTTTTTCCGATAGAGCAATCTGACAATCTCTCAATTTAAATAGTGCCAAAAAAAGTCGTTAAAAAAGCTAGCTACGTTCGATTTCGTCTATACGAAAGAGTGACCAAATTAAAACACAGAAGTGCTATGCTGCCGTGACAAGGCAAAACACTGTATACTAGAATACAGTGTTTCTCCTTAACAACGCTTATTTGCCGTATTTTAAGGTCTACTTTAAGTGAATTTTGTGTTGGAGTATACAGTGTTTTGCCTTGACACGTCAGTATGGTGATTAACTAGTTCTTTGTACGATTAACCAATTTGTATAGAAACTGAGAGTTTTCCAGTAATAATATGACTTATAGTTTAATTAGATAGTATATGAGCGGCGATAGCCCAGTGGCAAGAACTCATGCCTTTAAATTCTGGGGGTCTCGGGTTCAAACCCTGGTGGCGCACCTATGACTTTTCGAAGTTATTTGCTCCGTGCCTCGGAAAGAACGTTAAGCCGTTGGCCCCGGCTGTCATGAACATCTATGGCAGTCGTTATTAGGAAGTCAGTGCCTACTAACAGACTGACAGCTGGTTTAACCATAGAACTATATTTCCTATAAGTTGCGGAGGTCAGACGGCAGTCGCTTCACATAATAACTGAAATTCAGTCAAATAGGGCCCAGGCCCTAAGCTTCAGTCTGGGGCAACCGGGATAATGCTAGGTAATATGAGTCTAATTAGATAGTATAATTTACTTCACACAAATATCTGGTGTATAGGGATCCTACCAAGATCTAAGGAGCCCAGGCCAACCTTACCTGCAAATGGTGCGCCTGCCGATAAACTGACAAGGCTCTGGCGAAGAGAAAAGTTCCCAGTAGGCGGCGATAGGCTCGCCACCTATTCCGTGGAACCAATAATATAATTGGCGAAATGTGGGCGTATAATATGCCTTTGCCTACACCCTCGTGGAAACAGGCGTGATATTATGTATGCACAAAGTTTTTATTTGAACGTCATACGGTATTACTTTGAAAATATCGTTGTTGGGAGACTTGGGAGCATAATAGAATAGAATAGAATAGAATAGAATATTTTTTATTGACTAAGCAACACACACAATATCATACAATGGTAACAAAATACAATATAACAACACAAATAACATTAAACAAATACTAAAATATGAAATATGTGTGCAACCTGTCAAAAGGGCGATACATCAGCGTAATGCTGCTGCATCTGCTGATACAGCAGCGCTGGTGTTCCTGTAGCGCCCTGTATAATACAGTAAATGAATACCTGAAGATTTCCAATTAAGCAGTTTTATGTAATTGTTTGTAGTTTCAAATAAATAAAAATGATAATATTTGATTTAATTGTCGTTATTCCTGTTTAAGCGCTTGTATAGGAGACGAATAACTGATCTAACAAATACGATTCGCAAATATTCACTTATATATGTCACATACGGCTTGTCTTCGATAGATTATAATCTATCGAAAAATAATGCGTTAAGTTGTGAGCAGTTTGTACGGATCACAATTTTTCGACAGATTACAATATCGCGGGATAGATTATAATTTAACGTTATTTACAATTTTACGGTGACATATATATATAAATATATATTTTCTAAAAATTACACCAATTATTTAGTTCCAAGTAAAGTATCATTAAGATCTTTTGTTATGGATACTAAACAACGGATAAACATACTTACATACTTTTTTTTTAAACACATACTTAATGTACATAAGAAAACATCCAGACCAGAACAAGTATTCATGTTCATGCACACAAAGATTTGTCCTGTGTGGGAATCGAACCCACGACCTCTGGAGTGAAGTGTATACTGACCTCCACAACATATCGGTCGTCTGTGGTTATCATTATTAGATTTGTTTTTATTGCACGGAAGACCTGCGCTGTTGTGGTCCTCCACTGCAGCACATGCTGAGTGGAGACCTTTTTAGGCATATTATATTTAAACTTATTTGTAAAAATTGTTTACTGTCCTCATTTAATTTATTATTACTCTATGTTAGTTTCTATCATTACCAAAAATGTACTGCTCAGTTTTATAAATTGTTACAATGGGAAGAACCAAGGTAGCCCCAACTCAAGTACTTAGTAATTTACCGGGGCTGCTTTATAATATTGTGAACCAAAACATGTGAGATCAAATAAACATTTTTATTTTATGATTTCTGTTCTTTGTTTAATGTCTTTATGTCTAAATAAAATTTTATTTCATTATTGTGGACTTTCAAATCAAGTTATTGGTCGCAAAATAAAAAAATCTTAAAAATAAATAAGTACGACGCGAATTAAAAAGCAATGATAATTCAGTCTGACTTAGCATATTCATGGAAACGATCTAGAATAAAATTTAGGTAACAGGATATCGCATCAGGTAGTGGAACTAATCTATTTTAAGAAAGGACACTCTCTGACATTATGGCCGCCATTTTAAAGTTTTATTTCGAAGAGGAACACGACTAACCAATTAGTTGACGATTCGGACTAACACTAATCAGCTTTAATCATTTGATAGCGTCCGAATTAATAATTTTAAAAAATTGTTTTAATAGCTCAATAAATCATTAATGCGTGCTTCGGAAGGCACGTTAAGCCGTTGGTCCCGGTTATCACTAAATGTGGTAGTCGTTAAGCCATGTCAGAGGTTTAGGCGGCTGTTTGGGCGGCTTGAAAAAATCCGCACTGGGTTAGCGTGGTGGAGTATGACCCAATACCCTCACACCTTGGTATGTGAGAGGAGAATCGTGCTCAGTAGTGGGACGTTAATGGGCTGTGATGATGAAATCATAAATACACATGTTAAGTTTCCCCAGAAAGTAACGCAGTACTTGTGTCGGGAATAACTTACTTTTCCATGGCTTAACAAAGATTTTATTGAGTTAACAGACAAAAAGCAAACTATCTACTAGTATATTAAGTTTTACGTGAATGTATGTGTGTGAGCGTGTGTGTTGTGTTTGTGTTGTGTAAAATTCCTGTCACTTAATCATGATGTTTACGATGCTTTATTTATTATAAGTAGGTACCTATTTCAATACAGTTGTCACTGAAAATTGAGACTATCGCCAACATTGGCACTGGACGAAATCGAATACTCGTTTTTTACGTGACCCTCGGGTAAAGTGGAAGACATCTTTGTTTGACCGCTACCACACTGCACCTTACTACATAGTATAAAATGAACTCGCTTTCCGCTGTCTGTTCCTATGCATGCTTAGATAAGAAAGGCTATAGGTGCGTAGGGATCCTAACAAGACCTAAGGAGCCCAAGCCAACCTCACCTGCAAGTGGTACACCTGACGATCAACGGACGAGGCTCTGGTGAACAAAACAGTTTAAGCGGCAATAGCCTATTACGTAGGACCAACTATATAATTGGCGAAGTGTGGGCGTATTAATATGCCTCTGCCTACCCCTTCGGGAAAACAGGCGTGAATGTATACAAATATTTTTATTGGAACAGAAATTGGGTTTACAATAAATTGTGTTTATTAATAACTACATTAGTCAAGGACTGTGTCGTAGATAAAAGTAGGAACATAAAAGTAGTAGTAGAGAACATAAAAGTAAATTATATTTATGTATGTTTATTTTCGTATTTCGATTTATGTATATTGTAGGTATTCATGTAATTATTAAAGCCTAATATTTATTAAACTTAACACAGCCTTTAGGGTAGAGAGCATAGATACCTATAAGAACAGGTTAGACCTAGTTTAGGTATTTAAGTGTACCAAATGTATTGTGAAAATGTGTTTTGTTCAATAAACTTTTTTTTATTATTATTATTATTATTATTAGTTACTAGCGCCCACCTCCAGAAGAGGACACAGCGTTCCATATTATAGCATTCGATACAATACTCTAATTATAAATAAGAAACATATAACACAAACACTTACAGATATTGATGTGTGAGTTTGTGTTTTGATGTTATGATTATGAGTGTATGTATAAATAATATAATGTTCGTATGTATGTATAAAGGCTATAAAAGGAAGGTTATAATCCAGAAATGTGCATCGAGTTGTCTGTAGTAAGTTTTTCAGGTTCTGGACTGCAGCAGATTGTCCATGTCTGCCCGTAGGACCGAGAGACATTGGGCAGCGGAATAGCAGGCTCGCTTAGATCTTTACAACTACGCAACGGATTAATGTGGTTTTTTTTGATAGATAGAATGATGCAAGAGGAAGGTATATGTTAGATCACGCGGATAAAGTCGCGGGAGGCTGCTAGCACAAAAAAAATCGCTTTTAGCAATCTGTCTGTCTCTATGACTTAGATCTTAAGTACGTAACGGATTTTGATGCGATTTTTTATGATAGATAGAGGAAGTTTTATATGTAAGTGATGCGTGCGAAGACACAGGCGGCTAGTAAACAATAATACAAGATAATATATATTTTTTTAAATTAAATATATGAATATACTTTACGTCGTGGGAATTCCTTTAAATTATGACAGTAGATTCTATGCCACATACAGTTAGTAGTAAAATAGAAAATATGCGAGTTGCGGTTGTGACAGCCATCAACGGACCAAATATGGAAAGACGTTGATCAATAGCAAATACGTATGGGCGACCAATATTGAGATTGAGTTATGTAACTTTCGATTATCATTGTCACATCATTGGTTAATCCCACTAGATACAATCATATGAAATATGTACCGTATGTATGTTTTTTTATGTGACACGTCATAATGACTACATCCTGCCTGATGGGAAGCAGTCGATGCAGTTCAATAAAAATGAAAGCGCTTCATACCGTGAAATAAGCACGGTACAAAGCGCATCCACTCATGACGGCCTGCTAAAATACCGTTTCACGCCCCGCTTAAAAGACCGTAGGGATTGTAGGGATGATACAGGGAAAAAAAATATGTTCTCACTATAGCCTGTTTTATCTTAAGTTTTTCCTATCGCGGGTCAGCTGGAAGATATTTATATTTGGAATAAGCTGTGCCCTGTACCCAATGTTTCTTAGTTTTTTAATATTTCTGTATATATATTTCTGTGTGTGTACTAAATAAATAAATAATAAATAAATAAATAAATATAGAAAAAAAATTGAAGTAACTAGAATATTATAAAAATAAATATTAGAAATAATAGTTTAACTTATTGTAGCGGAACGGAGGCAGGCCACCAGCCAGATAGTGTTGTTAAAAGGCTGAAATCTCCCGAGTCTACGACTCATTCAAGGCTCGAGTCTCTTATGAGCTTTCGAGCCCTAAAATAACACTCTGGATGTAGCATTTTGGATTCTGTTCCCGGCCAAGAATATATCAAAATACTAAAGGTCTTATTACAAAGCGCTATCTTAAGTTCAACTAGTGTTGTTGTCTCTTTCATTTGATAAGATGAAGACAGTGAAAGCACTAGTTTTAAATGTCTAACGTAAGATCTCGTTTTGTAATAAGCCCCTACATGTCTACTAAAATAATTACTGGTCATTACATGAATTACGTTAGTATATATTTTCTCAGACTAATAAAGCTTAATAGTTAAAACTGTTAAAGGTTCCATGCCAAGAGTATATCAAAATATGTCTATACAAAATTTTTATTTAATTACAAATAATGACGAAAGTTTTGAAGTAAATTCTTTCTTCTCGAAATAAACCTTAATTAATTAAAACTGTTACAGGATACGTTGAAGTGTTAAAAATGAGAAAAAACACCCCAAAAGCGATCGGAGGCAGGGACCTCGTTAAAATATTTGCAAAGGTCCTTGAATGTACAAGTTTGGCACTAAACAAAACTGGCCGCCTAATATATTCAACGGCTGATCTATAGTATCAACTTATAGTAATAATATTATGTATGCGAAAGTAAGTCTGTCTGTTATCTGTTTACATTTAAACTTTTTTGGCATTGCACGGGAATATTTGCTTTGATTATTGTTGCACTTTAAAACTATATAAAAAATAATTATTAATTCAATGTAAAAACCGGTTTAGAGATTTGGATTAAATTGTCTACAGAAATAGTATCAATTATAGTAAATCATATTTGTGTTTCTCATGTCTTATCACCAATCCCACATATATCCTGTGTGGGGACCGAACCCAGCCGGAGGCAGCGTTTGAACTCGGTACTAACTGATTCTTTAACCAAATGCTTAACCCAATGAGCTACGTCTTAAAACGGAGAACTATTGAAAGTACGATATGCTATTATAATTACCTACAGCAATATGGATATTTAGCATAAGATATAAATAAACGTATATATGGGTGTATGGTGATCCTACCAGGACCTAAGGACCCCAAGCCAACCTCATCTGCAAGTGGTGCACCTACCGATCAACGGACGAGGCTCTGGCGAACAAAACAGTGCCCGGTAAGCGGCAATAGGCTTGCCACCTACTACGTGGGACCAACTATATAATTGGCGAAGTGTGGGCATAAATTATGCCTCTGCCTACACACTGCCCAAACAGGCGTGAATGTATGTATGTATGTGTATTAAAACATATATCAATAATCTGAAAGGAGAAAATTTTACAGAAAAAGGTTTTAATCACCGTAACTTTAAATATATTTCAATTAAACTAATCAGTCGCATTCCCCACCATGTACAATTTATAAGTTCATAAATACTAAGTTGACTCGCAAACAAATTAGTAAATAAACCAAAGGGACAATAAATTGTAAATTAAACAAATCACAGCCAACCGCGTGTAGGCGCGCTGATGTATTCATAGCATTGTGTGGTGGAAATCGCAAATAACCCTTATAACTTTATAACACAGAGGCGATAATTAAGAGGACGCATTAACACTTAAACAGCTATAAACAGACCTTTATAAGCCGACTGAGTTGTATATAGATGACAAATTCATTGAAACTGTTTATATGGCACAGAAAATGTTGTATAGTGGAACTAATAAAGACACTTTAACGGGGTTTAGTGTAACAGCTTCAATAATGCTCTTATGGAAGCGCTCGTAGCTCTGCGGTGCTCGGTGGTCGGAAACGATCACTAAAGTACAGCAGAGTTTACAGAGGTCAGTCCTTGGATGGATGACCGTTTGTGTGGCATTTGATATCGAGCGCTTCCGTGCTTCGGGAGGCACGTTAAGCCGTTGGTCCCGGTTATCACTAAATGTGGTAGTCGTTAAGCCATGTTAAAGGCCTAAACATTGGGTACAGGGCACAGCTTATTCCAAAAAGAAATATCTTCCAGCTGGCCCGCGAAAGGAAAAAAAATAAGGTTAAGCTGGCTAGTATGTGCATTGTAATACAATAAATATAAGAAAAAAAAAAAGACATTTATACATTAGAAAGAAAAAAAAGTAATATAAAAATATATATACTAACAAAGAAAACAGATACAAACAACATAAAAACAACTATAGCAACATGAAGTGTAAACATTTAAACAAAACCTAACAACAGGACTAAAAGTGAACTTTGACATGTTTTTTAAAAGAAGCAACGCTGGGGCAATTCTGACCGTGCAAGGGCAAATCATTCCATAACCAGGGGGCCTACCGCCGAATTCGATGGATTACCGGTAATCCATCTAGATCAAACTTTGTTTTGCGTTCATTAATCCGTACCGGGGAATCTGCCGACAGCCACCTCTCATTCATGACCTTCAGTCCGTGACAGACCAATAGGTAAATGGAGAACGCCATTTTGTTTCGATTTCCATAAGTTCGGCGGTACGACAGAATCAATTCGAAATCCATTTAGCCTTATAATCGATTGCCATCGAACTCGGCGGTAGGCCCCCTGACTGCATCAACTGAGAAGGAGTATGAAAAGAAATTAGATTATTGTTTTTTCTATCCGAAAGTTGTGTCTGACCACCAGTCTTCTAAGCATAGGGTTCTTATGGTAATCTTCAAAGCTCTCTGCGGTGAAATAAACGCTTAGTTGTCTCAGCTCCTCCTAGATATATTGACAGTTTTGACATGGTACAACTAAATGTGAGATACTCATTTCCGTCATTACGAACGCTTACGTTTATCAAGTTTGCTTAGATGACTACACGATTGGCCTTCTAGTTGCACAATAAAACTATTAAGCAATTCCTAGCACACTAAGAACGATCACATGGATTGAAATCCAAAGGGATTAATTTGAATGACAAATTCATTGGAACTGTTAATATTGCACAGAAATGTTGTTGTATAGTGGAACGAATAAAGATGCTTCAACGGGAATCTGTGTAATGGAGAGTCAAAATCATTTTATCATACATTTACAAACATAATGTCACGCCTCTTTCCCGTAGGGGTTAGGCAGAGATCACATCCTTCCACTTGCTACGATCTTGGCACACACTTTTAGCTTCATTCACACTCATTAATCTCCTCATACACGCGCGTCGGTTTAGAGTACTTTTGGCCTGCCCTTTCTCCAAAATTTTCTGAATTTGCTCATGGAAGGTCTTACGTGGTCTTCCCCTCTTAACACTTCCAATCACTTGTCCATCATAAATCACTTTCGTTAGTCTACTTTCATTCATCCTCTTAACATGACCAAACCATCTAAGCATACCTTTCTCAATTCTTGTCACTATATCTTCTTTTACACCAGCTTCGACCCTTATCACTTCATTCCTGATCCTATAACTCAGTTTCACATTTAGAAAAAAAAACATTTTATTTGGAGGGATTTATTCTGGTATCACAATACAGCTATTAAACAATGCCTAGCACACTGAGAACGATGACGTAGATTTAAATCCATAGAGATTAATTTGAATGACATAACTAGCAAGACAACAATATGCAAAATAATAGATGCAACGCACCTTAGTACAGGTATATTATGCAAATTACTTTACAACACCTGCATAGTAAATAGAATGTTCGAGAAGCTAAATGAAACCTCAGTGTCAATAGTATAGGAATCGGTAATAATATAGCATACTTATTTAACTTATTCATGTGTATACCATGAAGGCTAAGTGAGTGATAACTCCTTTATGAATAAAGTAATATATGTCAGTCATGTCTGTAAAAGAATCTCTACTCATATATAATAATTAAAAAAATTCTAACAATAACACCAATTATTTAGTTCCAAGAGAAGTATCATTAAGAACTTGTGTTATGGAGCTAAATAACGGATAAACATACATAGATACCCTTTTTTTTGTAAATAAATATGTAATACCAAGACTAGAACAAATTTTCATGTTTATGCACACAAAGATTTGTACTGTGTGGGAATCGAGCCCACGACCTCAGAAGCGAAGTGCTGTCTGTCTATACTGTTACATTAGTGAATGAATAAACGATCACACAACATAATATATGAACTTAACTAAACTTTCTTCTAAGTTTAGTCTAATTTCTCATACATTATTATAGCGATAGTATCTAGTAGTCTGTATTAACAACCAATCATATAGTGTAGATAACCAGAAAATCAATGATTGATTATAAATGTCTTATGAAATGTGTTACAAGATTATAATTTTCTGGTTATTCATTATATTAGTTATACCATTAATAGAACCAAGACTATATTTAATCAGTCATCTGTGGTGAGCCAGATGTCGAACGACTATAAAATGAAATTAAAATTAAGTGACAAACTATTTATTTCAACATCACACAACATAATAAAGACAAAGAAATAAAATAATACACAGGACACGTCCAGGTGCATGATATCGAAAAAGGCCCCTGCTCAGTATTTGCAGTGAGTCTGTAAACAAACCCACTGCACTGATTTTCAGCAGGGGCCAGATTCAACATTAAAAACTACAACAATAAAATGGGACGCCAACAAAACTAATTTACATTTTACACTAAATACAACACAAACGACTACTAAAAGAAACACAAAGAGGCGTCTAAAATAAAAAATCTAAAAGTTTAACAAGCTTTTTGATATGTTGACTGCTAAATTAAACCAATTTATTTTTATGGCTCGATATTTAATATCTGTTGCTATTATGTTTGAGCTTTGAACAGCTCAGAGAGTCAGTCAATTGCATATTTGCTTGAGCTTAAGAAATACATCGCACCAACATTATTAAAGACGCAATATAACGACGACAGATGAATCATTGATAATTGTACCAACTTAGATATTAGTCTGTCACGGACTGAAGGTCATGAATGAGAGGTGGCTGTCGGCAGATTCCCCGGTACGGATTAATGAACGTAAACAAAGTTTGATCTAGATGGATTACCGGTAATCCATCGAATTCGGCGGTAGGCCCCCTGGCCAAGTTTTTCGGAACGTGGTGGCCTTTACTCAATACTTTATTGCGTTCCACAATGGTTTTATAAGGTGGTGAATATTACAATTTGGTACAATTGTGGACCCTGTCGGGCACAGCGTAGTGTAGGAGAGAGGAGGAAGGGCGCCGTATAATTCAATAAAAAATAAAGTTTATCTTTAAAGAGTATTATCTTGGTAAAGTGTCAAGCGTGTATTAATCATATAAGAACTTATCGGCCCAAAGTGTCATCGGTTATAAAAGCCTTGTTTTTTTTTTGGGTCATTTAATTACATACTTAACATTACGTATATACTTAAAGTGAACATTATAGTTTGTAGTCATTATTAAAAATTGTATAATATGATTTGTTTATCACACGTTCTCACATAACCCTTAATGTATTAAATAGTTCTCAATGCATGCACGCAGTCACCGATTTGCCGGTGCACTTGCCCTCTGTTTTAAATAAGTTTTGTCAATCTACCTACTTTTTTTTGAAATGCTAGTTGGTGTTGTAATTCTAGTAATTAATATAGTTTTTATTTTCTCTGTTAGTGAATTTTGTAATTCTTTTGACAAAATAAATGTCTTTAACCGTTTTTGTAACTACTTCATGCTGGAGTTGTTTGGGAAAACCAGTGTTAAACCAGTATGAAACCTGCGCTGTTTACGATCTATACCCTTGACTTTAGTTACCCGATCTTATATATATATATATATATTTGTATATCGTACTTATATTGTAGATTTTCATTAAACAACGTGCTAACTCCAGGATTGTCACATTTGCGTCATAACCTCGTCAGTCATGAAAATGACAAACACAAAGTAGGTCCACAGCCATCACAAAAGGAAATTAACATGAAAATTACAGACATATGTGTTTTGTAACATAACAACTTACACAGCGACACGTTGCGCGGGTATTGAAACGAATGAAATAGAAATCTATATCTACTACTGTTTTATTTTTAAAAGTTTAAAAATTGGTTTGTTTGTACACCAACCTAAAAAAATTGGTTTGTTTGTACCAACCTAAAAAAAAACACCTACAATTACACCAATTATTAGGTCCTGCAGGTCCACGTGTTGCAGTATGATTTGAATTCCTCTCATTCATTAATCCGTACCGGGGAATCTGCCGACAGCCACCTCTCATTCATGACCTTCAGTCCGTGACAGACCAATAGGTAAATGGAGAACGCCATTTTGTTTCGATTTCCATGAGTTTGGCGGTACGACAGAATCAATTCGAAATCCATTTTGCCTTATAATCGATTGCCATAAATAATAAATAAAATTAGCAAAATGTGGTCTTATAACATGCCACTGCTTGCCTCTTCGGGGAAACAGGCGTGATTGTATGTATGTAGATAGAAAAATGTTCAAACTATGAGACTTAACAAATTTAATCGAGATTTTGAACATCATGAATTCAACCAGGCTATAAATATGGCCATCTCTCATATACTTATTTCCCTTCATAACTATTTATGTAAGTTACTACTAAGACTACTTCTAATATGAATGACTTAAAGCATAAATATTGTTATATTATGTTGCATTGTATAGCGTCACAGACAAATGAAGATTGTAACTAACCAATTGATAATTTAAAAGAGCATAGCCTGTGAGTTTCTTGCCAGTTCTTCTTACAGAGCGGTGGCTCGGAACTGGCACTGGTTGCAAGTGAATCTAAGCTTCGTGATTTTAGTATAATTATATTTTATTTGTTTTTGTTATTTTTTTATAATTTTGACGTTTTCAAGTACTATGTAATAGTTTATGAAATAAAAAGTATTGTGACTTTGACTTTGACTTGACTTACACTTATAGAATAATTAAACCAATACTGCAAGTGAAGCAGCAGACAAAAGCTAGTACAATCAAGTCTACGTGTATTATGGTAGACACCGGTGTTATTATTAGAGGCATATTAAATTAATGAAACGTACCGAGTACGGGCTAATGTCGACAACATTATGACGGATTGGCAGCCGATCTGTTTGCCAAGTGTGTGGAAACTAGCAGCTGCACGCGGTTTTGTTCATAATCTCAAATCATTACCGACCGATATGACGTGATGGCGAGAATACCCGCACTCCGCTCCTAAGGCCGTGGGTTCGATTCCCACACAGGACAAATATTTGTGTGCATAAACATGAATATTTGTTCTGGTCTGGGCGTTTTCCTTAAAATATTAAGCGTGTATTTACAAAAATAAAATATTTATGAATGCTTTTCCGTTATTTAGTATCCATAACACAAGTTCTTAATGCTACTTATCTTGGAACTAAATAATAGGTGTAATTGTTAGAAAATATTTATTTAATTTATTAACGACTTACTTTTAAGCGCAGGCCTAAACATTAACGACCCACTACTGGGCTCAACTTACTCACCAATGGGAGTATGACGCCCGATATGGCGTGGTGGCGAGAATATCCGCTCTCCGCTCCTAAGGTCGTGGGTTCGATTCCCACATAGGACAAATCTTTGTGTGCATAAACATGAATATTTGTTCTGGTCTGGGTGTTATCCTATTATTAAGTATGTATTTACAAAAAAAAAGTATTTATATATCCTTATCAGTTATTTAGTATCCATAACACAAGTTCTAAATGATACTTATTTTGGAACTAAAGAATTGGTGTAATTGTTAGAAAATATTTATTTTATTTATTATTTATTAACGACTTACTTTTATGCGCAGGCCTGAACATTAACGACCCACTATTGGGCAAGACTTAGGTACTAACCAATGTGAGAGGAGTTCAACTCATACTCAAACAAGACCTAGTGCGGAGTGGTGAAGGCAGTTCTGTGATGTACAAAAGTTAGAATAGAAGACGGCCAATAGGGCCTTCAACTTGGCTTAACGACTACCACATATGATGATAACGAGGACCAACGGCTTAACGTGTATAAACATTTAAAAAATTTGCCTTTATTGCTGTTAGTTTTTACAATTTGAAAACAATATTTCAAGTTACAACGAGGACTATACAGATTATATATTCTCAACAATCAGTTGGTTGCCTCTCATAATAGTTTGTCTTTGGACAAAGGCCGTCTCTAAGGATTTCCATTTATCGTATCCTTTTGCTATGCGTACGTAAATATTTGATATCAAATGATAAGCAAACTGTCACCTATTCAAAATTGACCTCTATGTTCTCTGCTTAACTTATGTTATCGCTTCCGACCACCTAGTCTATCAAAACTATGAGCATTTCAACGGCATTGCTCACGGCATCAAAATAAAATCAAAGAATTCGAACCTACGACATCAGGAGTGGACTGCATGTATCCATGCCACACAGCAATAAAAACAGAAGTATACAATAATTTAATTTCTATGTTGACAACTTCAAAATAAATATTAGTATTGATTTAATTGCAAAGGAAAGACTGACAGCTATAATCAGAGTGCTAACGGCGAATGTGACAACCACTGCAATTTTAGAAGTTGTCATGATTGTTTCTGTCACGCATATCCATTCAAAAGCCAAGCTGTCGCCAATGCCGTTAGCCTACCAGCAGCCTACCAGAAGCGTATTATGTATTATGTCTTTTCTGATTTATTTAGGAGCAAAATATATATTTGAAAAACATTCGCCAAAAATTATCCTTTTCACAAACTCTCTTACTAGACGGTTTAGTTCTGTTCTATAAACTCAGGAGTCGTATGTCTCAAATGACATATGCGTAACCCAAACATGAATTCGCATGCTGAATGGAATAGTGACTTAACTGAAAAACGACGATTTCTGGGACATCACGAAAAGAAGATCTTCTAAAGAATACTTGTAAGTGCATTAAATTGATACTGATTTATTAATTGGTAATTCAAGACACATTTTCAAGAGTCATATCTCATCATAAATAATCTTTCGCGTTTATAATATCAGTATGATGTGTGAAATCAAGCGATTAGTCAGAAGGTCCAATTGACATGTCCGAATGGTGAGATGCGCCCACGCAGCCAGAGTTCGAGTGCAGTGAAATTTTTGGACAAATATTTCTTTTACTCCGACAGACTTGAAGTGGACGCAAGCAATACAAAGTGAACCCAACTTTCATTGATCATTTTTAGTTTTATCTGAATTAACTTAGTCACTTCGTGTATATTAAGTAGGTATGTATTTACAAAAGTATGTTTATCCGTTAATGAGTATCCATAACACAAGTGTAGTGTAAAATGATACTTATTTTGGAACTAGATAATTGGTGTAATTATCAGAAAATATTTATTTGTTTTATTTATTGAACCTGGGGGCCTACCGCCGAGTTCGATGGCAATCGATTATAAGGCAAAATGGATTTCGAATTGAATCTGTCGTACCGCCGAACTCATGAAAATCGAAACAAAATGGCGTTCTCCATTTACCTATTGGTCTGTGACGGACTAAAGGTCATGAATGAGAGGTGGCTGTCGGCAGATTCCCCGGTACGGATTAATGAACGTAAACAAAGTTTGATCTAGATGGATTACCGGTAATCCATCGAATTCGGCGGTAGGCCCCCTGCTCTGGCATATGCTAAGACACCCATTGCCAACACCTAATATTTATTTATTTTATATCTCTTAATGTTTTTTTTCTTATTTAGATATTTTGTTTTATATTATATTAAGATATTATATACTATTATAAGGTTTGCTTTTTATTTTGTAACTTTTTTTTATTAGTAACACTTTTCTTGGATAAAAATTTATACCGTACAACTATTTAGTTTACAACTGCTAGGGTTGGCTGGTAGAGATCTCTTCTAAAGATAAGCCAACTTTGTACATGTTATTTTATATACCTCATGGAATATTTTGTTTTTTTCGCAAATGTCACTTGTAAAAAAATTTGCTTTTTCAATTTGTTTTCTTTTCTATTTAAATATTTTATATTGATACAAAATCAATAAATTTCCCGCCACTTTCTAACGCATATCATACGATGTGGCCAATTTAACGATCGGATTACAAAATATGCACATTACAAGAAGATTTATATGAAATTAGATGATCCCGGGTATAAAAACATATACTCTAAAACTGTTAAAACAAAATCGACCACCAAATAAGACCATACAGACATATCGCTCCAAATACATGTACACTTCCATTAGTGGCGCGCTAACAATAACATCAGACAGACAGACAGACGGACGGACGGAATGTCTGCGAACTGGAGATAAGTGTGATGCATCAGCTCCATTAATGCGCAGACTCAATCTGATGCATTCCGATCGCTTCAGACTATTTCTGTCTGTATATAAATACAAATACAAATATTTTTATTGGAACAGAAATTGGGTTTACAATAAATTGTGTTTGTTAATAACTACATTAGTCAAGGACTGTGTCGTATTTACTAGCGCCCACCTCCGGAAGAGGACACAGCGTTCCATATTATAGCATTAGATACAATACACTAAATTATAAAATAAGAAACATTTAACACAAACACAAAATTTGCAACAAATCTTACAGATATTTATGTGTGAGTTTGCGTTTTGATGTTATGTGGTTATGATTATGAGTGTTTGTGTGTGTGTGTGGTATAAATAAACTGTTAGTTATGTTAAAATAAGAGCTACATTCAATGTGTCATCAGCATTTCAGCCATATCAAGTCCACTGGTGCACATTAGCCTCCCCAATAGATTACATTTTATTGGGGATATTTTCCCATAATCACCACGCACTGCAGGCGAATTGGTGATTGCAGTTCCAGCCAGTACGCAGGATGACGCTGCTGCCGATTGTCCGGAAAAACAATTAAGTTTATATTTTTTATCAAACGCCTATTTTCTGCAGTGAACCAGAAAAGATGATACAAATGTGAAGATAAACCAAAAACTTGTTAATTCGATGTTACCTACTGTTTACGTTTAAAAGCATTTGAATCCATGTAAAGCATTTGAATCCATGTAGTATGAAAGCGAAAGGCCACTCTCACTCACGTATTGTGTAAACACTAAAGCTCAAAGACTACTTGACCTGTGAAGCCCAAAACTTTGCAAATTTGGTAATTTTTAGGAAAGTAAGCATTTTTGAAATTTCAACCAATGAAGTGGCCTGATAATATTTTAACTCCTCCAATATTTTTTATTTTTTATTGCTATATTTGTGCAGTACTTTGCTACTTGGTATTATCGTATCGTTCGTTTATATTAATTAATTTTATTCTATGAATAAAATTTTTTGGACCATTTTGTAGTTTTGTTGTCATTTGGAGCCGTTTTTGCTACAAGAGATATTCCTAGGTATAATAGTTTCGGCCGCTTCAGAGACTTGCCACAGATATATCATTATTCATTAATCAACATTTTGAAGTCTAATGACATATTAAAATCTTCGAATAATTTTCAATATGTTGATGGACAGAACCTTCTTCACTAATTCAACATTTTGAATTTAACTGCGCAATTGATGTTCCGTTTAGTTAGAGACTCCTGTTTGAAGTGTGCAGATAGTATAATACAAATTGAAATCAACTTAGACGTGTTTTCTCAATGTTGATGTTAATTCGCTAGTAACAGTATGTAAAGTCGTGCTGTAAAATTGCAGCATACAGTGGTTTAGAATCTAGCTAGTAATTGGGGGGATAAAATTAGTGTAAGTAATAAGTCGCAATTAAAACCCGTAAAATTGCCACAAGACATGCTTTTATCCTACTGTGATCTAATTAAATGTCACGTCATAATGACTACATCTTGCCTGACGGTAAGCCGTCGATGCAGTTCAAAAAAAATTAGGGCGCTTCATACCGTGGAAAAAGCACGGTACAAAGCGCACCCACTCATGACTGCCTGCTAAAATGCCGTTTCACGCCCCGCTTAAAAGACCCAGGATCATAGAAAATAGGAAACTTATTTTCTTTCTAAGACCAGCACGTGTTGTTCGGGAGAAGGAGAGGGCGGGATGAAATCTAAAAATCTCCTCAGAACACTCGCCGTAGAAGACACTGAGAGATGCAATGTCTCTACGTAGCTGAAGATCCTCAAATGAGGCATCTACCTCAGCATCCCCTATAATGCAAACCACTCGCCGTTGCAGTCTGGCAAGTGCGTCGAGGAGGTACTGAGCAGAACCGTCCCAAAAATGAGAACAATACTCTACTTGAGTCTTGTACAGCAAACAGCGCTGCTTGGGAATGAAAAAACGAAATTTTTCAAACCGAAACAACATTGTATAGTTACTTGTAACGCACTCTATTTATAAAGTAATTTTATTGTTTTCAATAACATGTAAAATTGCGATTCAATCTAAATTTGAATCTTTCAAACAAAACAAAATAACGAACATTTACAATAACAAATCAATTTTTTTTAGATATCGTTTCAAAGTCGCGTAAACTAACTACCGAATGAAATGAATGAAAACGTCAAACGGTACTCTTTACATCTGTTGGACAGTAGTGGTCGTTTCGACAAGGTGCTTTACTAAGACATCCTCGACTAATCTATCCCCAATACAGGAGCTTTACGGCGCACCGGGGCTATTTAAACCGATGCCGTTGCAGAGACGCTAATGGCTTCTTGTGCACGCGCTGCTCCACCGATGGTCCGATGACATAAATATATACGGCGACGATGGAATTGGAGTCGACCGGCATATTTGCTCGTTTTGGTTTCCGTTTAGTATATTTTGTTAGTCTCGGATGTTGTCTTAAATTATCGTCTTTGTATATTGACAAGTAAGGTTGCCTGGACGAAATCGCTGTAAGCGGTAAAGCTGCCTATTGTATTGATTTGGTTTTCTTATTTTGGTGGTGTACATTAAAGATTTCTATATCGTATTTTTTATTTTAACTATAACGTTAATTAATCTTCTGATATGTCGTTCTTATCAACTCTCGTTTCAGCGTTGGTCGTGAAGACATCGTTGTTCTGAGGCTCCTATCTTACCTGAAGATGCCCTGTGTAAGGGCGAAACACGTGTCGTGTTGAATAGTTTCTCGATTTTTCGGGAAGTTATAGTAGCGCGGGAATCGTTACAAAGAAATTTTTAATCCATCACTTGCTTACAATGGATTTCCGCAAAGTAACGCCTGAATCAATAAATCACTAATCAAATCTGTCTTAAACAAAACTTTTACTTTTTGTGAATTACTCATGTGGCATGGTCGTATTTTATAAAGAATTTTAAGTACAATGCTCTCAGAATTTTATAGTTATCTTTTTTATAGGTAAATTAATAGCAATGAAAGAAATAGTAGATTCTATTAATTTACAAGTCATAATGAAATCGTATCTTGTAAAACTAGCAACTCTGTACTTATCTTATCTGTGTCTAACAATCAAACAATTTAAAGCTAACGTCGTTAAAGCACACAAAAAACTAAACGAAACTAATTCAACGCCTACATTAAAGTGAGAAGCTATCAGCTACATGAACACTTAATTAATAACAGATTCTATAAATTGGCTAGGCAAAACGTTTCAATAGACAACTTATAGACAAAAACGCTATGCATTACCAACCAACACATCGAGTTCTAAATCTCACGAGATAAAAAAAAACTCGTCTATTACCCAATCAATTAAGCAAGCATTGAATATGTTTAATTACAAGTCCGATCGCATTTGTGTCATTTAAACCAGTGTTGAGATTTGACATTACAATCGAGACGCTCTGCCGACATTCACATTAAGTTGTCAAACAGTAAACAACACACTGCACATGACAGACGGTAACCAGCATATAGTTTGACAGCCATGTCAAAAAATCTATCATTGCGACGATCTGCATCGTAGACGTTAAATAATAACGGGTACCGGGATTATTCAAAAAAATACAGCGGCCACGGAACGTAATAGGGATGATATTTAGTCACTATATGTTTGAGACCATTCCGCTTCACCTACAGCGGGGGGGCATGTCATTTGATGATTTTCCATCCGTAATAAAAAATACGTTTAATAAACAAAAGCACAAGTACCACATAAACAAACTTGAAAACACTTTTCACTTGTTTTACACACAAACACACTGTATGAAAATTGAAAGTGAAAACACAAAAACAAAAGGCGTATTAAGAATTTGAATAAAAGCGGTTATTCAATGGTGACGACGCGAGCGCACGGACGGACGGTCGGCGCGTGCGCAGAGTCCGCGGTACAGATTTGAACTGTTTACGAAGCTGAGCGCTCATATTTTGGTTCCTATCTCGCACCTCTACTTAGATGATTAGATGACTGTAGATAGGACTATGGGTTAAGTTACTATAAGGCATCATTAAGAGAAGTTTTAAGTTTAACTTTATAAGCTACTGACATAATCATATAACGCTACTTAAGTTTTACAAACGATTGAATTTTATATTTGATATCTTTTCCTTACCTTTGTTAAAAATTATTTGCTGTTGCATTCAGAGCAATGTTACGCAAAACCTTAAAATCTTTTCAGGCATTTTATAATTTTATGGTGCAATAAAGACATCTATGTACATACGTAGAATGTAGTTGCAATAGTTCACCACATCCCAGAAAAAGAGTGCAGGCAAGTCCTGTGGTCTGCAATCAATTGTAGGTCAAACGGGGGCCACCTACTTAGTATAATTATAAAATAATATCTAACCAAAAACAAAATAGAAAGGCACCCTAGAAAATAAGTGTAGTCCTGTTGTTCGTAATATATTGTAGGTCAAACGGGGGATACCTGGTAAAATTATAAATTAATATTTAACCAAATGTAACATACAATTCCAAACAACAAGCAACTATTGGATATTTTACTGTGCTTCTACCGGAAGCGTACTCCATTGGGCATCTCCCTAATTTGTTTCGGTATAATTGACTCCCCTACGAGCAGAATCGTTGACCACATAATACATTATGGGGCTTTACACAAAACAAAACTAAGATATAAAGTTAAAGAAGATATAGTGACAATAATTGAGATGGTATGCTTAAAAGGTTGGTCATGTTGAGAGGATGAATGAAAGTAGACTAAAGAAAATGATTAATGATGGACAAGTGAGTGACCCGTAAGACCTTCCGTGACTAAATTCAGAAAATTTTGGAAAAAGAACAGGTTAAAAGTACCCTAAACCGACGGGCGTGTATGAGGAGATTAATAAGTGTGAATGAAGCTAAAAGTGTGTGCCAAGATCGTAGCAAGTGGAAGGATGTGATCTCTGCCTACTCTACGGGAAAGAGGCGTGACATTATGTATGTTGTATGTACAGACGACCGATATGGCGTGGAGATCAGTATACCTACACTTTACTCCATAGGTCTTGGGTTCGATTCCCACACAGGACAAATCTTTGTGTGCATGAACATGAATATTTGTCCTGGTTTGGGTGTTTTCCTATGTATATTAAGTATGTATTTACAAAAAAAAAGAAGTAGTTAAGTATGTTTATCCGTTGTTTAGTATCCATAACACAAGTTCTTAATGATACTTATCTTGGAACTAAATAATTAATTAAATGTCAGAAAAAAAAAATATGTAGGTTAAAAACTAGTGCTGTGACATTTATTTCATAAAATTTTGATATACTTTAGATCTCATTTTGTAATAAGCCCCTGTGTCTTTATACGTGCTTACACAAAGGAGTTAGTCAAAGTTTTTTTTAAATTCAAGTTTGGCTCCATAAAGCTTTTATGAACGTCGACTTCTGAAACGACTTTACTGCGGACAGAGATTAACTGCTTAAGTAGGCAAGAAAATCGACTAGTTAAATTGTCCCATTGAATTGTTTTTTAATTTTAATTTTTTAAATATTTTTGTTCTTGTTTGTGTATTTTTATTTTTTTATTTGATTGTTATGTCTATATTGTATATTTCTGCATGTGTGTGTTTGTGATTCAAATAAATTATGGAATATAATAAACTAAACCTCTAAAAAAAGCTTTTTTGATCATCAAAAATACTGAGTGAGCATCTAATAGGTGATTAGGTGCTCAATCAGTATTTTTGATGTACAAAAAGGTTAGGTTAGGTTGGCAATTTATTAATTTTGAAGACACGTTAAATAACACCCATAAATTATTATCTTATCTTATTCCCCAGTACACAAAATTACGAATTATTAAAAAACAGCAGGTATTTAGAATTTGATGTTAAAACCATTCAGTAGGTACCGTAGCATTTTTTTTAGTGAAAATTTTATTGAGTGGTAAAATTTTGGTGTTAACTGTGTTAAAAATGTAACATTTAGTCACAATTACATATTATTTAATTATATTTTTTCTGTTTTCTGCCAATTACACCAATTATTAATTCTAAGATAAGTATCATTAAGAACTTGTGTTTTTCCTGTTTCGTGTCTGAACACAATGCTACGAAAATGTATAATACGCATATATATTTTTATAAACTCTTTATTCAAATTAAAAAGTTTTCAATTTGGAGTCAGATTGAAAACCAGCGCCTGGTCCACCCTGTGTGTCTGTGTGGCAAGAAATGTCTTTTTTTTTTCATTCATTTCAATAATTTTTACATCTTGTATCAGCGTCGAGTTTACGAAAAATCTAACAACAGTTTACAAAATAGAGACTTTCAAAAAAAAATTTTTTTGAAAATTATGAGTCAATTTATCTGCTATTAATTTTATTTTACATCCTGTTTGAAAGCACCTTGTCATTCATTTTAGTGTGTGTGCTTCGTGTCTATTTCTACTGCATCATGACGATGTAGGGGGATGGACATCATTCACAGTGGGCCATTAACGTCTGCTGAACTCTACTGGCATGTAGTGAGCTATTTTGGTCGTCATTTTGTTTATTGACGACCTAAATGGCGCGGAGGTCGGAATACCCGCACTCCGCTTCTTTTCTCATCTCCGGTTCGATTCCCACACAGACAAATCTTTGTGTGCATGAATATAAATATTTGTTCTGGTCTGGGTGTTTTTCTATATATATTAAGTATGTATGTTCTTATGATACTTATCTTGGAACTATGTAATTGTTAGACATTATTTATTTATTGATTTAGGGCACTACACATACAACTATCGTCTGACCTAATAAGACAGTTTTTTGTAATTGATGGGAGAAGACACCAAATACTTCAAATACTTACTTGGTAAGTCTTGTGAACACCAAAGTAAGATATAAAGTTATTGAGTCAATATGAAAGTTTAATTACATTCCAGTCATGTAGAGTCGAGCGATCCATTTAAAACCAAAAAGTAAGTTATCTTCTAGTGGCCGATATAAATACACACGTTCTAATGGAAGCCATACTAATTACCGAACATCTTTCTTTAGTATAAGTATAGTCGGCCCATAGTATAACATTAAGATGGCATAATTATAAATGTTCGGGATTTCTTTTGATGCTTGTGGTTACCCAATATCGTCATCTCAGTCTCCCAGCTCCCTGTGTGATCGATCACAACTCACAGCAAACTTTAACTGAGTTCTATTCTAAACTTTAGGTACAAATATACACACCGGCTTGCGAAACAAGGCTTTTTATTAACTATAAAATGTGAAAATTCAAAATAAAAAAATGCTTTTTTGGAAATAAGTAAACTACTTAAAGTAATATTTTTAAATAACAAACAAAGATAAAACAACAAAACTAGCCATTTTAGATATAACTAGCTGACCCGGAAAACGTTGTTTTGCCTAATAAATTTACTAAACGGCTGTTAAAAAATAAGGGTTGATCGTGAAAATTTTGGATTGAATGTATTTTTGTATGTTGTATCATAAAAAAATAATTGCTAAAAATTTTCTCTAAAAAATAAAAATATATACTTGGAACCCCAAATAGTCAATAGTCAACCGACTACCCCTAACATTTAGGGGGATGAAAAATAGATCTTGGCCGATTCTCAGACCTATTCAATACGCTCACAAAATTTCATGAGAATCGGTCAAGCTGTTTCGGAGGAGTATGGGAACGCAAACTGTGACACGAGAATTTTATATATAAGATTATGTGTGTGATATGTTTTACGATTACAAATATTATAGTTAGATAACATACATACATAATATCACGCCTGTTTCCCCGAAGGGGTAGGCAGAGGCATACTATACGCCCACACTTCTCGATTCTTTTATATTGGGTCCTACGTAATAGGTGGCAAGCCTGTTGCCGCTTTCCGGGAACTTTTATGTAGGCCAGAGCCTCGTCCGTTGATCGGCAGGTGCACCACTTGCAGGTGAGGTTGGCTTGGGCTCCTCAGATCTTGGTAGGAGCCCTATACCATATACATGTAGTTAGATCAACATCGATATAAATCCGAAAAATACTTTTATTTTACATATTTTTTTATTATACTATATTTCTTATCATCAGAGTTTACTTAGAGAAGATTTGGATGTGAATCTGAATTGAGATTTGATTCTTATAAGACTATCACTAATATGGTGTTAAAGCCAGTCAGACTTAGCTTTAGTCGGCAAATGCATTAAGCAACTATAAAATAACACTAATATTATCTATATCTGTTATAGTAAACTCATTTAAATTTAAGCAATCCGTTAAATCTGGCGTACAATTTAAAGCAAGTTCAACTAAATAAGACTGCAATGTGATATTCTAAGAGTTACGATAAACTTAATTGAAATAGTTGGGATTGTTCAGATAAATAGGTTTCGCCGCCGACTAATTAACGATCCCTGAAATAGATACTGTAAATCCAACTAGACGTGTTTAACGAAGTTGGAAATATGTATGATGTAAGTGGTACAATACAATACTAGAGGGTAAGACTTATAAAAGTGTATGTAAAAGTAAAGTAAAGTAAAAGTAAAAAGTTCTTTATTTCATAAACTATTACATAGCACTTGAAAACGTCAAAACAAAATATGCATGAAAAAAAAATGTATATCAACCCTGAAATCACGAAGCTTAGATTCACTTACATGCAAATAAATAAAAATAAGGTGTAAGTGAATCTAAGTGCCAGTTCCGAGCCTCCGCTCTGTGAGAAGAACTGACAAGAAACTCACAGGCTATGCTCTTTTAAATTATTTTTGTTACATGACACACACAGTGTAAATTTGATGATACTGAAAGGGTCCCCCGAAGCTGTAACCAATAAAGTAGCACTAAGGGAACCTTCCATCACAGTCAAGTAAGTATGTATTGTGAAACTGAGCTGAGCCTGTACAATAAGGGATGGTCACGACAATGATCTGGTTGACTTTTTATTCTAATATACACATACAAGTTGAAAATGTTAAGCCCAAGCTTGTTTATCCGATAAGTAATCATTAACAGCATAATACCCCTTTTGAAGAAACTGCTTTTTAACTACATTTTTAAAAGTTGCCAATGGTAGATCAGTTATTTCCTGCGGAATTTTATTAAAAAATCTGATACTATTACCCAAAAATGAATTTTTAGTTTTGTGAAGTCGACAATTTGGCAGAGAGAGCTTATTTCTATTCCTAGTATTAAAATTATGTACTTTTGAATTTTTATCAAATGTATTAATGTTTTTGCGAACATACATTATATTATCAAATATATACTGAGATGCAACCGTTAATATGTTAATTCTTTTAAACATCTCTCTAAGAGAATCTCTGGACTTAAGATTATAGATAGCTCTTATGGCGCGCTTTTGTAGTACAAATATATTATGTATGTCCGCAGCAGATCCCCACAATAACATACCATATGACATAATGCTATGAAAATAGCTAAAATAAACTAATCTAGCTGTTTCTTCGTCTGTTATGAGTCTTATCTTTTTGATGGCATAGCATGCTGAGCTAAGCCTTCCGGACAAATCCATTATATGGGGGTTCCACTGCAATTTAAAATCAATATTGATGCCTAAGAACTTTGTGTCATTTAATGGTATGGTAAATAAGATGCCGTCCCCCTAAACCCCTCATTAAAGATGTGGGACTAAACTGAGATCTCACATGGACTTCTTGACAGAATTTGAAAAGTGATGTTGCACTGTTTTATTTCATTTACCAACACTCATGTACGTTCACAAACACTTAACGGTTAATAATCCACCGTTATACACATTAATGTTCGAAATATGACAATTATTTAGAAAATAAAACAAAACTGCAGACATTACGCTTAACTTTCCCGCCAAGAAGACTAGGGTATTTTACCAAGACATCGGAAACAATGTTTTTAATGTCGTTAACAATATGCAATTACGCGCTGCCTTTCGGCCAAAGGGGAACCGCATGAGGGTGTGGGATAAGTCCCAGGAGGTGAGCCTGCGTCAGATGCGATGTTTTCTATGTATATTAAGTGTGTATTTACGTAAAAAAAATTGCCGTCCACTGCTAAACGCAGGCGTCCGCCAAAGAACGCCAAACAAGTTTGTACAAAGTAAATTGTAAATATAACCTATGTATAGGGATACTACCTACCAACATCTAAGGAGCCCCAGCAAACTTTACCTCCAAGTGGTGCACCTGCCGAACAACGATCGAGGTTCTGGCGGTAAGTCGGTATTCCCGGCAAGCGGCAATATACTCGCCACCACGTGGGACCAACAATTATAATTGTTATTATTATAAATATAATTGGCGACATGTATTTTATTTTATTTTACAATTTTATGAAAACTTAAGGCTAATTACAATGATATCTTAGATTGACGTTTATAACATGGCCAATTACAAGTTTTCACTTATAATAATTTCTATAAAAAAGTTGGTGTATAATATGCCACTGCCTACCATTTCGGGGAAACAGGCATACATACAGAATGTATGTAAATGTAACGTGACTCAAGTGATTCGGATGCTTTACAAAGTCTGTAACCACAAAGGAGTTTTCAAACAAAACTTTCGTTTCCTATAATGCGTTATCTTATCACTTACTGTGTGCAGAGACACGAGTTTAACTAAGATTAGGATATTACTTCACTTTAATCTGTGCCTTCGCAGTTCCTTTGGGATCTAGGCTGAGAATGTTTCAACAGCGTTATATCATTTTTATCTTTAGATAACGTTTGCTGCTTGTTTTTGAGCTACAAGGTGGCACACAAAATTAATAGACCTATGTAATAGAGGATGGTATTCGCGGCTTATAAAAGCACAAGAATAAAGAGCGCATTTGCATGGAACCTTTAAAAATCCGTTTTACGCCGTTTTTGAAGGAGCCCCATTGCGGTGATATCTTGTACCGTTGACAATATTCCCGGGTCTTTCATGCAGACCATCATGAGTGTGCTTGTTACCATGACAGGCGGACATAACGCGGTAAGGAGCACCCAAAGTTTTTTAGACTACTTAGACGGATTACCTTTAGACATAATGTAAACATATAGATACCTACTCATCTTATTTACATAAAAAAAATGACAATTCAACAATTGTTTGATGTCATTTAAGTAGAGTTCTAAGTTTCACGAAAATAGGTAACTGGAAACGATCATGCTAGTTCGATGACCGGTTTACTTAGCAATATAATAAAAATAATAATTTAACTGCTGCAGCAAAAGTACTGCTTAAAAGAAAGATAATATCAGCGACATCTATATATAGTTTATTAAAATATTTATTACGTGGCCATAGTAAAAATAAGCAACATTACCGCTAGATGGCTTAAAATCAGTACTCTACTCATCGCGAGGGAGCGTTAAACTCTACGCTACTCATCGCTAGAGGGCAGTAATTCAGTGCGCTACTATCCGCCAGATTGAGCTACTGTACACTATGTAAAATTTCTGACGACTTTAACAACCAATAGAAATCACGAACGCGAAGACACAGTTATGTGACGTCGTGCTGCGCAGCGCGTCTATTTGCCATTCGTAATAGGTCAGCCGATATTTTGTTTGGCTACGGCGCAAGCGAAAACGATTTAAGCGAAATGCCTTTAAACGCGATTGGTTGGTCCACAAGTGAAGATGAAAAACTGGCAGAATTAGTGCAACCACATCCATATCTTTATAACGTGTTTGATCCGTCAAGAAAAAACATATTAGCTCGTGAAATAGTATGGCAACATATAGCACAAGAATTATCGAAACCCGGTAAGTCCGACATAAATTTGCTCTGCTGCAGTACACAACAGCACTGCAGTTTTTCGTTCTCAAAGTGATTATTTATTGTTATGTCAATCAGTATTTTTATTTCAAACAGCTGTTTGACGGAGTTATTTTATTAAAAGTTTAGATTCAGTCAAACTTGTGTTGATTCTATTATGGTTCAAGTATGTCGGCCTATTTATTTACTGATGTCTAGAGCTTTTATCATTTTACTGTAAAATTACTATTAATAACCTAAACAAGTATAGGGCTTACTATTTGCATAAATAAGGCTTAAAATTGTAATGACTTAGTTAAACAAAAGTAGGAAAACTTTTAATTATATCTGATATGTATGTCTATGTATCAAGATATTGAGTATATGTAATGATTCGTAAAATTATTGCATACTTATAACATTAATCAATGTTTTTCAAATTATTTTATAAATTTGAATTGGTAAACGCACACAGGTCTCTAGATTTTTTTCCACAAGGAAGAGGGACTTTGACGATATTAATGCCGTGCTTTCTTGGCCGACTTTTTTGGGGGTTTTAAATGTAATTCCTAGTAATGGCCACATTTTGCCGGATTATAGGAGTTGGTGGTAAGGGCAAGATGATGCTATTTCAAATCATACACACATGTTTCTCTTTATTCAATTACTTTCTGTATTAACATTATGACACAAACACAATATAGCAAAGAATGTCCACCTGCAAGTTGGAAGGACAACCTGAGGTTGCAGGACATGCAGGCCGTCTACTTTGGTCACACTGGAAGTTTATAGAGGGACCCTTTGTTCAGCTGAAGACTGCATTAGATGATAATAATTACACAAAATAATCTCTGAGATACATGATAATACCTGAATAAATAATACAAAATGCAACATTTGCAAACATTTCAGTTGAAGAATGCAAGAAGCGCTGGCGAGGCATCCGTGATGGCTACATGAGGAGTAAGCGAGTAGGTGCCTTACATAAAACCAAAGTGGGAGTTTTCCAAAAGCTTCAATTCCTTGATGGTATGGTGCTAGACAGTGTGGAGACTATGGAAGCTGAGGAGGAGCACCAGATTCAAGATGAGGAGATAATAGGGAGTGAGCAAGTGATCACTGATAACCAGGAATATTATGAGGTGTGGTATACTATAAAATATTACAAAATATTAAATATAAACAGCGGTGGCCTGGATTACGTCCACATAATCTATATATAAACCTTTCTATTGAATCACTCTTATCTATAAAGAAAACCGCATCATAATCTGTTGTGTAGTCTTAAAGATCCTAAACATACAAAACATAACCTAAACATAAGAAAAGCTGTATACATAACCTAAACACAAGGAATAAGCATAAATTAGTTGTACCTGCCACTAGGCTCCAAAAGATAAACAAATCTTTTAAAGGTCAATGTGTACGATTCTACAATAAAATCCCAAGCAACATACAGCAATTGAGCCTAAATAAATTTAAATTAACCATAAAACACAAGCTGTCTCCAAAGGGATACTATTCTATCAAAGACTATATGGCAGATAAAAATGCTTGGGATTAAACTGCCGTTTCATACAGGCTATTCTAATATGTATGACTTGAAAAAATAAATATTGTTAAGGTTATGTTATATTGCATTGTATAGCTTCACAGACAAATGAAGATTGTAATTCTAGTACCAAACTAATGGACATATTTAAAAGAGCATAGCCTGTGAGTTTCTTGCCAGTTCTTCTTACACAGCGGTGGCTCGGAACTGGCACTTAGATTCACTTACACTTAATTATTTTTTGTTTTTAAATTGTTTTTTTGCATGTAAGTGAATCTAAGCTTCGTGATTTAGTGTAATATTATTTCGATTGTATTTTTTTTTTCTCATTTGTAATCATGACGTTTTCAAGTACTATGTATAATAGTTTATGAAATAAATAATTTTTTTACTTTACTTTACAAAGGGACTAACAGAAGAAAGTGACTTTGTTTGGTACTGTGATGATGGTATGATGGTATGCCATTGGCCTATGTCCGGTATAGGCTATTGATGATAATATCTAAATACTCATGTGATAACTGAAATAAATAAATATGGTCAGACCAGTGAGCTTCTGGACCCTAAGCATACATCATTGGCAACTGCTAGGAAAATCAATACTCTATATCTTGTGATTGGGTTTCATAGATTGAAAGGATATGGGAAGGCCTATGTTCAGCAGTGGACAGCCTTGGGCTCCACATATACTAAAAAACTGCTTTTGATTGATTGTCTCATGTTTAGTTCATTAAGAAACTTCTATTTTTTACAATTTTATTAATAAAACCAGTTCAGACGACTATTCATACCACTGTTGGTGGTGTTAGTTAAATAATTAAATATTTGTAAGTACAAAGAGCAATAATACATTTAACACATTCTTAATTACAACTTCAATCTTTCCTGTTTCCAGATAACTGTAGTGGACAATCCACCAGAACCTCAATCCATGAAGCCTTTCATAAAGATCTTACCAAAACAGGAACCTCCAAAGAAAATCAGAAGAGCCGGTCGTAAGAAAAATATGCCCATACCCAAGAACATACCACCGATTAAGATTCTACCTAAACCGATAGTCCTAAATAGTCCCAAGCTTGTCAGATATGTAGAGGATCCAAAAACACCTGAGCATAAGTCACAAACCATAGACAAGCTTATCGAAAAAGTTCTAAAAGAGAATACGAATGAAATAGATGTATTTTTTAGAAGTATGGCAGCTAGTGTGAAAAAACTGCAACCAAATTTAATTCCTAAAGTAAAAATGGAGGTGTGTAATGTTATAGCTAAATATGAGATGCAGAGTTTTGAAAAGAATTTTCAGAATATTTAAAGTGATGTGTCTTATTATAATAATGCAGCCTTCTGTAAAACTCAATGAAGGCACGTGTTACAACTGTAACACGGCCAACTTCAGTTGGTTACCAAATGTATTTTAAATATTTATTGTTTATATAGCAGCTACTATTTTAAAAATGAGTTTTTAAAACCCTTTGTTAATTAAATATGTACCAAGTTAAGAGTACAAAAAAATTAAATTATTTTTACATTTTATATTAAACCTTATCATATTAATATACAACATTATTTCAGTACTAACTGATATATATGTTTTTTTGAACTGACAAAAGTAAGTTTCTGCATTACTAACTTAATGAAAACTATCGTTTAATTATCAGACAGCAATATAACTAATGAGCAAGGGTCTAGTCAGTGTTGTCAATCGTCTTGCTATAAACCATTCAGTTAATATTATGACCCAGTTAAACTCATAACTGGCCAAAAACACACATATCGCATGCTTAAAGGAACATCGACCTATTAATAGATAGGTCAGGTTTGAGCTACGTACTTATACAGTCTTTCTATTTCTTTCTGAGATCGAATCAATGTTAATCAAACGTTCAAAATACAAGCAAAATTACTAACTAATAAATTACTATCAATTTAATACGCTTACAAGTAGGACAAGTATTTATTAGAAGATCTTCTATTGCGATGTCCCAAAAATCGTCTTTTTTGAGTTAAGTCACTATTCCATTAAGCATGCGATATGACTCAAGCAAGTATTTTTGACTTATTTCATAAGTTATACCTAATTGGGCCAAAGAAGATTTTGGCCTTGGTTAAAAATAATTTCGTCTAGACAGTAGTGGTTAAGACTGATTTAAGTTTGACTTGAACATAATTATGGCCAATCTAGTTTTCAAACTGCGTAAAAATTTAACTTTTAATGCTATGTAGTACCTATTATAAATTGTAAATTTCGAAATTTATCGATTGGAATGTCTCTCAAGTCCCATAAAATAACATTTAATTACTTAGGGGCCATCCATAAATTACTTCACACAAATTTCGTGATCTTTTGACCCCCCCCCCCCTCCCCTCCGTCCTTGTGACAGCTGGTCACACTTGTGAGACTACCTCTACCTAAGTGTGATGTCACAATTTTATTTGCAATTGTACAGTAAGAAACAATGACATTAAAACAGCAATAACAAAATTTTATAGGACCTGGAAATGTGACGCCACGAAATTTAGGATCCCTTCCACCCTCTTGTCACACTTCGTTAACCCCCTCCCACCCCCTTAACAAGTGACGTAATTTATGGATAGCCCCTTATGAACGAATTGGAATAACGCCTATATTCAATTAGTGCCTTAACTATGAAAAATAAACAGTTTTTACTTTTCCCATTAAGTTTGCTCAAAAGGACATAAGCAATTTGAAAAATGTTGAACACCATCCTAGACAGAATAGAAAAACTAAGTTTGTCGGTAATTTGGCGTTCATAGAGGGCCTTATTACAAAACAAGGTCTAAAGTTAAACCAGGTTTAAAACACTGTCTCTATTTTATCAAACAAAAGTGACAGCACTAGTTTTAAACCTAGTCTAACTTTAGATATCGTTTTGTAATAAGCCCATTAATGTTTTAACATTATCGTATAAAATACATTAGGGATGAGGCACTTTCTAAACCTGTTATGAACTTGTGGCATCGACATCAACTAGAATATACATTTTGTATATAATCAACCCAAATGCCAATCTGGTCATACATTAGAAAATCAACCTATACTCAATGTATTGTAGTAGTTTAGTCGTGACAATATGTAAGATCTTAGTCATAGATAGAACTAACCTATGAACCTGTCAGAAACAACAATATTAAATAGATATAAGATTTTTTTAGCATTATGTAAGTATGGGCACTCAATAATTATAATGTAATTCACAGTGTAACAAAAGATCTTAAATTTATAGTTAAAACTAACCGTGAAACCTGTCAGGCACTACAATATTGAATAAAGGTGAGATTTAGGTTTTTTTTTAATAAAAATATTTTCTTACAACAAATTAAATATGTTAGTGCGGCAAGATCGGAAGCAGAATAATAAAGATACCCCTCATAAATAAGAAATGATTAATAAATAACCACAAAAAGTCAAATCAATAATTATTTTTAAATGTGTACATTAAAACTTACAGCTGGTATTTATTGTGTATTTATTTGAAATAAAGTATAGATATAATTATGTAAATTGTAAAAAAAAAAAAACTATACACAAATAAATTATTGTGATTAAAATTCTACATAAAGGGAATATACCTATTTAAATACCTACTTAAAAAGGATAATTAATTAGTTAACAATTTAATCGAACACATCATATACATAAGTGAGTAAATTAAGTTATGAGAATAGGATAAACAAAACAGTCAAAAGATTTTATCGTTTGGTTACAAGATCTAGCGTCTACAATTTGTACTTTATTTTACAAATGCATAAAAACAGAAGATACTTTTTAGTCATTTACCACCGATACTGCGTGGAGGTCAGTATACCTGCACTTTACTCAAGAGGAGAGGATAACTAGATCCCGTTTAACGACCTATATGGCGTGGTGGCGAGTATACCAGCTCTCCTCTCCTGAGGTCTCTTGGGTTCGATTCCCACACAGGACAAATTTTAGTGTGCATGAACATGAATATTTGTACTGGTCTGGGTGTTTCCTATGTATATTAAATATGTATTTACAATTAAATAAAAAAAGGTATGTAAGTATGTTTATCCGTTCTTTAGTATCCATAACACAAATTCTTAATGATACTAATCTTCGAACTAAACAATTGGTGTGAGTGTAAAAGAATATTTCGAGGGTTCCGTGCTCAAACCCGATAAACATCAGATACATAATTTCTGCCGCTTTTTCTTGTAATATTATCAGATAAGTCCATTTTAGAAAAGAAGACTGAAAACTAAGAACTTCATAATCCAATAAGTAAACCTTTTAAGTTTCATTTTTTTTAATTAACCGATAAATTCTTTTAATTACTGTTTTAAGCCCAAAAACACTTATCGGGTTTGAGCACGGAACCCTCGATTTGTTTATTTATATTTTACTTAAATCTTATCATAATAAAATAATATAAAGAAAAATCCTTGAAAATGTATTTATTTACAGTGACAATCGCGAGATCTTTCGGATGTCTTTTATGTATGTTAAAGTTCACCTAACACTAAGAACAAATTAGTGTCATACATAATAAGCAATAAAGGTGTCTTTTTCGAGATTCGAACCCCACTACCATTGATGCTAAGAACGGGTACAGCAATCTTTGCATCATATCTTGAAAAGAAATGAAATAAAATTTTATTTAGACATAAATACATATAAACAAAGAACAGAAATCATAACAGTGAACAATTTTAAATAAGTTTAAATATAATATGCCTAAAAAGGACTCCAGGAAAAGGAAGGTGTTACATAAAATCTTAAATTTTTATACTTAGATATTTTTACAGTAGTTTTGCTAGTAAAAATCAACTCGTTTGCGGAGGCCCCAGTAGTATTGGACTGCTTATACAAGGGTCGTGGGTTTGATTTGTATCGTTCCACTTAAAATAATAATTAAAAAATATATTTTAAAAATAGTTATGTCTGCGATGGAATTGTTTATATAAACGTCAAAAATCTTTATCAACCTACAAACTTTCGCATTTATAAATGGAATATAATAAACTGAACCTCTAAAAAATACTTTTTTGATCATCAAAAATACTGAGTGAGCATCTAATGAGGTGATTAGGTGCTCAATCAGTATTTTTGATGCACAAAAAGGTTAGGTTAGGTTGGCAATTTATTAATTTTGAAGACACGTTAAATAACATCCTTTATAAATGAGTAGTATGTATGTTTGTTACTTTTTCACGCATAAACTACTGAACGAATTTAGATTAAATTTGTCAAGCAGGTTGTTTAAAATCATGGATTGCCATAGTATACTTTTTATGGACTTCTTGGCGGAAAGTGAAGCGTCATGTCTGCAGTTTTGTTTTATTTTCTAAAATTTGTGATATTTGGAACTTTATTGTGTAACAACGGTGGATTATTAACCGTTAAGTGTTTGTAAACATACATGGGTGTTGGTAAATCAAACAAAGCAGTGCAACATCACTTTTCCAATTCTCTCAAGAAGTCCATGTGAGATCTCAGTATAGTCCCACATCTTTACTGAGGACTCAAGCTTAGGGGAGGGTATCTCATTTATCATCTTTGTCACTACTCATTCTCATTTACTATGTATTAAATATTATTAATATATCTCTAAATTGACACTGGCTAAATGTGCTAAACGCACGAAGCCATTATTTAAAAAAAAAATTGGCCACTAATCCCACGGGAACGGGGACCACGCGGGT
The DNA here is from genome assembly GCA_949126915.1 of Musotima nitidalis. Classification (NCBI taxonomy): domain Eukaryota; kingdom Metazoa; phylum Arthropoda; class Insecta; order Lepidoptera; family Crambidae; genus Musotima; species Musotima nitidalis. Next base: position 2,342,243 of record OX421434.1, read on the forward strand.
TACACTGCGGGGCGCTGCTAGTATTAAAAATAAACTTATAAACGACACATACCTAAACATATTACAACATTACAAGCTAATTGAAACGGTTTAAGCCGAGCGATCGCAGTAATTTCTCGGTAACGATTAACACAAACTGGTAGATAACGAAAGTGCCTAGGCCACATTCAACGGATACTCAAATGGAAATTGTATGAATGAGTACCATTACGAGGCGAAAGTTTTGTGACCACTTATATTTAGTTCGATGCTGTAATTACTAACTGTTCTTATCAGGTCTAACGTTTTTAGTAAGGTACCTACCCAAAGTAAAATTAATCTATTAAAAACCCATCATAACCTGAGCAAGATATATAATAAAATACCACAACAACTAAAAGAAACCTCCAGCTTCAATATATTCAAGAATAAATTGAAAAAATACTTGACCAAAAAATGTTATTACAATATAAAAGAGTTTTTCGAGAACAGAACTAAACTGTAACGCAGTGTGAAATAAAAATAATAATTCAATTATTATATTTTAAAGTAAATAGTATAAATATAACGGAAAAATAATAATAGAGGTATATATTAAAAAAAAAATTTATAATGATCAAATGTTTAACTTTGGTGCGCATAGTTTTAAGTTTGTCCTACTTACGTAGTTTTTATAGGCTTGTACGGAAGACCAGCGCCGCGGGGCCATAGTGACCCCTCGGCATATGCTGAGTATAAGCCTTTTCGGTGCCACATGTGTATATAAATTTTTATTTTTGCATTTTTGTAAAAAAATTATCATGTTTCTTTCTTTCTTTCTTTATATGAGTATAATAATAGATAAATAATATAATATAAGATTAATTACATAGTAAGTAATTTTATAATAAAATTGTGTTGCTGCGCCCTAACAGGGTATCATGTATACATGTACCTTTACCTTTTATAACGTCCTATGTATCTACTCATGATCACAATAAATATTTGAAGTTTGAAGCCCATTAATGACTAAATATTCTAATTATAAGATTTTAGACTATGATTGGTAATTTTTAAACTTTTAAAATTTACTGTTTTCATGTATGAATGCAATAACAATACTCTCAATGTAACAGTAAAATATGCGTCTACGTGAAAGGCTTAACGTGCAGGCTATATAACTGCAGTATCCATATTTCAGTGGTTACAGTTTTCAGGGCGGGGCCTGGCGTCTAGACGAACCTATCTCGGTTCGCTGCCCCGCGGATTTACCTTCATTACACCGAATAGGCTCAATATTTCTACTCATCACCTGTAGCAGTTGCGAATTGCTTTTTAACCAACTTATTAATACGATAAACGAGACTCAGGGTGTTTAGGGCAACGTTCACTAATCCTGTTGAAAGATAAAACTCATTTTAAAAAATCGTTCTGTTCCTCTCAACTTTAAAGAAATTACTAAAATGCAATGGCATGTAAAATCAAAATACAAACATACATACATACATTTACTCCTGTTTTCCCGAAGGGGTAGGCAGAGGCATATTATACGCCCACACTTCGCCAATAGTATTGTTGGTCCCACGTAATAGGTGGCGAGCCTATTGCCGCTTACCGGGCACAGTTTTGTTCGCCAGAGCCTCGTCCGTTGATCGGCAGGTGCACCAATTGCAGGTGAGGTTGGCTTGGGATCCTTAGGTCTTGGTAGGATCTCTGTACACCTATCCCATTTTTTTATTTAACACGTTATTATTACTACATCCTGCTTGATAGTAAGCGATGCAGTCCAAAAAGATTAAAGCGCTTTATAGCGTGAAGCAAGCACGATACAAAGCGCACCCACTTATGACGGCCAGCAAAAAAAAAAATATTACTAGCAGCGCCCTGCGGTTTTAACCGCGTGGTCCCCGTTTCCGTGGAAATATCGGGATAAAGAGTGTCCTATATGTTAGTCCAGGACTGCAGCTATACACGTACAAAGTTTCATCACAATCGCTCCAGTAGTTTGTGCGTGAAAGAGTAACAAACATCCATCCACACATACAAACTTTCACGTTTATAATATTATAGTAGGATAGTATGGCGTTGCCAGTCATTATTCGCACTTCCAAAAGTATTTCCATTTTTAAAAAGGCAATAAAGGAACACTTCCTTGCTGCCTGCTAGCTGTACCATTTTATCTAATTGTTTAATTTTAGTATGTTATTATTTGATTTTAGTATTTTAATATTATTTTATTTTAGTTTGTTTTGTTACGTATTTTATGCACGTGTCAACTTTGTATATGTTTTTTCCTTTTTTCAGTCTGCTGGAAGAAATTCCTTTTAGGGATAAGCAGTGCCGTTGTACATGTCTTTCATAACTTCTATCTTTGTGTATGTTCCTTATTTGCATATTTTTTTAAATAATAATAATAATAGTACAAAAGAGCTCAGCTTACCTTACCTAACGAAGACCGTACTAACTAGCCATAGTACGCTGAGAAGCATTCGTCAGAACCCTTACCACATCAAGTAAAGCATACTTAGACAGCTTAGACTCAACCACAGTGAGTAGGCTCACAATACCACAATACATCTCCCCGCCACCCTTATGCCGTATTGAGCCCCATTGAAACGCAGCAAGCGGCGGGTATAGAGTTGACGAGAAGCACGCAAGAAGGGGTCGCGGGTTCGCAACTAGCTAACTACGAACAATTCGCTGTAACCAGGGATGCTCAACCAGTAGTAAGTTCCTTAAATATGTGTGACAATATAAAACAAATTATAATAATAATAAAATTGCTAGCTTCAAGCAAAATAGTAATATAAAAAGCAAATGGCTCAGCTTGTGCTGGCAAGATCTGGATTTTAAACACTCCCGCAAAACTACGAACAATTCTTCGTAACCAGGGATGTCAATCTAAAACATTCTAAGTCATTTAATAATGTATTAACATCTAAGTCATTTAACATGGACGGAAAATTAAAATCTCAATCTGAAATATTCAACCAGTAATAAGTTATTTAATAATGTGTCAGTGTCTCCTACCGGAACTACTATAGTGACTGTTCTGAGGAGCTTTTTAATCTCATCCCACACTCTCTTTTCCTCTCTCGAACAACACGTGCTGGTCTTAGGAACCATCCACATACTATGCAGACTGTCAGCACACGAACCAAGAACTTGGTAAGTCGTTTCTGAGTAAGATCATTAAGCTCTGGAGTTTGCTGCTGGCTCACGTGTATCCTAGTTCCACTTGAGTGGGCGTGCTTTTTACCGCGCTTATTTCACGATATGAAGCGTCTTCATTTTTTGGACCACATCTACTGCTTACCATCAGGCAGGATGTCGTCATTATGACATGTCACTTTAAAAAAAGGTTTAAACAATATAAAAGAAATCACCGACCATAATACTTTGAAATATCACCACAATTGTTTTTAATAACATCAAAAATATTCAATGCCAGCAAACTATGAATGAATGAGTCCATTAGATGTGATTTAGAAAATATCACGATAGAAAAAAATTGTTTCCAATTTTTATAAATAAAATAATAAAATAGCCTAACGACAGTGATTTATGATGGACAAGTGAATGAAAGTGTTGGGACGACCTTCCATGACCAAAACCAGAAAGTTGTGGAGAAAAAGTACCCTAAACCGACGGGCGTGTATGGGAAAGGTTAATGTGAGTGTAAATGAAACTAAAAGTGAGTGCTAAGTTCGTAGCAATGGAAAGATGTGATGTGATGTGCCTACCCCTACGGGAAAGAGAAGTGGCATTCTGTATGTGTGTAAAATAATTAATATCGTCTTCTTTTACATAAGGCATGCTTAATATAATAGTGACTTAACTCAAAAAAGACGATTTTTGAGACATCACAAAAGAAGATCTTCTAAACAATACTTGTCATACTAATTGTAACCGCATTAAGTTGATACTGATTTATTAATTAGTAATTCTGCTTGTGTTTTGAACGTTTGATTAACATTGATTCGATCTCAGTAAGAAATAGAAAGACTGTATAAATAAGTACATAACTCAAACCTCTTAATTTCTTGATTTTATGACGGTAAGGCAAAATAAATTAAAAAATAAAATCGTAAAAATAAAAAGGTTTACCAACTCTGGTCTAGCCAGACACGCTCAATGTATTTTTAAACAAAACCAGTAACTGAGCGTTACGTAAAAAAATATAAGACTACGTATACAGAAGGTTTGCACACTATTAGAAACCGTGCACATTAATGAAAGCGAGAAAGGCATAATAGTCCTTACTGAATTTTTAAATTGCAAGGTTTTATTCAAATTTACATGCACGGCTAAATGTCAATAAAATATTATACGAGTACAAATCTAATCTGAGTGGAGTGTTTGACAATGAGCGCAAGTGAAGCTAAAACTGTGTGTCAGGATCGTAGCAAGTGGAATGGTGTAATCTCTGCCTACCCCTATGGGTATTAGGCGTGACAATATGTCCGTATGTAATATTACATACATATAATCACTCCTGTTTACCTGATAGGGTAGGCAGAGGTATATTATTATACGTCCACATTTCGCCAATTATAATTTTCATCCCACGTAATAAGGAAGCTAGCCTATCGCCGCTAACGGGTACGTATTAGAACACCTAAAATTAAAATATCGAAAGTTAAAACCCCGATGTTCAAAACCCCTAAAATTACAATACCTAATGGTTCTAATAACCTAATGATGAAACCCCGAAGTACAAAACAACTAAGTTTGAAATTTCTAATATCCAAATCACCTAATAGTTCAAAATATTTAAGGTCATAATAATACAAGTTCACAATGTCGTAATTCAAAACATCGAAAGTTAAAATACCTACATTAAATATGAGAATTGACTTACTAAGTTTTGACTTAAACTTAGGTTAGGTTAGGTTATATCGTGACCACAAATGCACGAGCCGAGCGAGCGAAGCGAGCGTGCCGCGGCAGCGGCCGGCGAAGTGCCAGAAAATACTTTGGTCACGTTATTCTCCTCCTTTTATAGTGAACATAGTGAATCCCAACAGCTGGCTGGACTCCTTAAATAAAAAATGTAAATTTATATTTGAAAAAACGTTTAATCATACATATTGTAATTAGGTCACTAAGTTTAAAAGTTTAACTACCATTAGGGATTATATCTTTAGATATTTCAAGTTTAGGTATAGTGAAGTTAGGGTTTATGGTCTTCGATATAATAATCGTTCGACATTTAGAACTTTCATTATTTTGAATTTAGGTCAACCAATCATTAGGTATTGTAATTTTAGGGGTTTTGAACATCGGGGTTTTAACTTTCGATATTTTAATTTTAGGTGTTCTAATACGTACCCCCGCTAACCTGGAACTTTCATGTTTGCTAGCCTCGTCTATTGATTAACAGGTGCATCACTTGCAGGTGAGGTTGGCTTGGGATACTAAGGTCTTGATAGGACCATTTACACACAATAACCTTAATAACAAAACAAATTTAAGTATCACTACATAGTATAAAACAAAGTCGCTTTCTCTGTCCCTATGTCCCTTTGTATGCTTAAATCTTTGAAACTACGCAACGGATTTTGATGCGGTTTTTTTTAATAGATAGAGTAATTCAAGAGGAAGGTTTATATGTATAATAACATCCATTAAATAGTGGAGAAGTACTGTTATTTTTAAGGATTCTAATGTGATGTCGTAAATAATTAAATTTTTTCCGCTTACATTGCAAACGCAGGCTGAACCCTACGAGTTTTATCAAAATATTGCACTAAAGTATATTCAACGTTCACAGTTTTTCTGTAGTGTATTTAATATCAGCATTGCACCCGTGCGAAGCCGGGGCGGGTCGCTAGTGTAATATTAAAACCATTTTTTTCATTGGAAAACAGCCCAGAATGGATCCCTGTACAATTGGCGGGGTGGCATGGAAACGCTGGAGTGGCGGGTAACTGGCAAGCTGCTAACAATTCGTCTAGACTGACACGGTCGATGACTTTTCAAACTGAACTAGTAACTGGCTGTTGCGTAAACACCGTAAGCTGTTATTTATATATGTGTAAAATTATTTTATCTTAATTAGAGATGGGTTTAGATAATATTTTTTATTACAGGCAGAGCCTAGATAGTATTGTTTTCTTACCTATAATAGAATTTATCCTAACTCCCATAAAATTTGCCAGGCTTACAAGCAGAGTCTGTCAGTGATGTCTTTTAAGAAGAAGATAAAGGAGAACTTCCTTAAGAGTTTATCACAGAGTTAAGAGTTGTATATATGTACTTTATTTATTTATATATATGTATGTGTATAAAATTATAGTTTATTTGTATATTATTATTTTTTTTTAAATTTGTTTGTATTTAGTGTCACTGTTTTGTTTTTGTCCTTTTTTTTATCCCACATACAAAATTCTCACTCCTGTTAAGGTTGGCTGGAAGAGATCTCTCTTAGAGATAAGCCCACCTTTGTACTTGCTTAATTTGTATATGTGTTTCTTTGTATTGTTAAATGTGCAATAAAGGATATATATAATGTAGTATGTAGTAGTCATCGCTTTTTATGCCGGGGTATATACTTCAATAGTCTCAATATTAAATTAAAATAAAGTAAGTAATATAATAGTGGACTTCGAATGGCTGAAATGATGAAGTAATATTATTTGCTACTAAGATGTTGTATGAATCTTTTAATAATTGTTGTGTTTAACTTTCGCTATCCTAAAGAGTTCAATTCTAAATGAAATGCTTAGTTATATAATTGAAAGTTATCACGAGAAATAGACGTCTGTAGATAGATACTTTAAATAAACACACAGGGGCTTATTACAAAGCAAGATCCAAAGTTAAACCAGGTTTAGAAATAGTGCTTTCATTTTCTACTAAAGAACGGATAAACATACTTAAATACTTTTTTTTTGTAAATACATACTTAATATACATAGGAAAACACCCAGACCAGAACAAATATTCATGTTCATGCACACAAAGATTTGTCCTGTGTGGGAATCGAACCTCTGGAGTGAAGTGCAGGTATACTGACCTCCACGCCAAATCGGTCGTCAAATAATAAAAATAAATAAATTAATTTATACTAGAAGACAACCCCTGAAGATAAAAACATAAAATAATGGTAGATTCAATCTTTATATTAAAAAAATAAATCCATCGACTGAACACTATTCGTTTCGTTCAAAATTCGGCGAAAAATAAACCAAAATCAAATATATCAAAAACACCTGCTCGCTGTGTGCTAATCTGGTTCTACTCCTAACTAAACACCTGCTTCCAAATGTACTCCCAAAAACAGGTCTGTCCAAGCGAATTCTACATAAAAACTTTAAAAACCACCGATATTCATCATCATAAGACGTCCAGTGCTTAACATAGGTTTTCTCGATTTCCACATTGAGCTATCTTGAACCTGCATCCATCGGCTTCCCGCCGCCTCGACCAGAACATCGATCAGTCGCGTGGGAGGCCTTCCTCTACTACTGATATTCATATCAAATTTTTAAATCCAACAAGACTGTAGATATGGAGGGAGGATTCAGGAGGATCAAGATCGAGCGATTAGGAAAGCAGTTTGAGGAGTAATTTTTTTTTAAACCAGAAGATACCCCAAGTATAAGGCCCAACTGTTGGAATGTGGTCACGGCAGTCTTTAGACGCCTGCATATCAGGGCTTCACGATCCTTTAAAACCCGTTTCACGCCCCTGTTTTAAGAGCCCCATGCTGCATGCATCTCTTGGGAAAGCAGATTTTTAAAATGTATAATGATGATTTTTAAAAAAATATCGCTGGTCCTCAATCACCAATGAGGAAACAAAAAAATCACGACATTATTCGCGGAGGGCAGCACCGCTGTGATATCAGCCATTATCATAAACAACATGAAGATTGATTGCTCTTTACGTTGCGACTGAAATTGATTGATAATGAAGTGGAAAAATGACAGTGCAATTGTAAACACAACTCTTACTTTTAAGGACTGCTTTAATTTTATTCCTAAGGGGCTATCTATAAATTACGTCACACATTAATGGGGAGGAGGGGGTTGACGAAGTGTGACATGGTGTGACAAGGGGATGGGAGGGATCCTAAATTTCGTGACGCCATACTTCAAATTTCAGGTTCTATAAACATTATGGAACTACTGTTTTAATGTAATCATTTCTTGCTGTACAATTGCAAAATATGTGACATCACACTAAGGAGGAGTGAGTCTCACAAGTGTGACTAGCTGTGACAAGGACGGGGGGGGGGGAGTTAAAAGTTCACTAAATGCGTATGATAATGGTCAAATGACAATTAGGAATCTGGCCATAATTCATTGTGTACTCCACCATGACGGGGAATGGAAAATCATTAAAAGAACTTCTCCCGCTGTGGGTGAAGCGGAACGGTGTATCAGACTTTTACTGACTAAAACCCCATTCAGGTTCTTTCTTGAGCCTGCTTTGCCCCGGAGCCGGGTCTGATGAGAGCTTTGCGAAGAAGAAAAATAACAATGACCAATATATTGCCACCTAAAAATAACCTTATGACGTCAAATCAATATAGTAAATTATATCAAGATTAATTGATATTTACGATTTAATGTCACTAAAATTGATCCGTCAGTCATGATATTAGAAAAATTTCAGGGCAATTGCACACACAACTTTTGCTTTTAAGGACTGCTGAATTTAACTCAAAAATAATGGTCATACGGCAATTGGGCTTTTGCCCATAATAAAATGACAAGAGAGAAGAAGAGGGCTACAGCCAAAATTTGCCACCGTAAAATCAACCTTATAATGTTAAATAATTAACATGAATTACATTAAGGTTAATTGATCTTTACGATTAAATGTCACTGAAACTGATCCTTCATTCATAGTACGATAATTACGAGTGAAAAAGTGACAGTGTAATTGTAAACACCACTCTTAAACTTTCAAGGATCGTTGGAATATAACTCTTAATTAAGGTAATGACAAGTGATTGGGTTCGGACATCGGTATGCTCGTTCTTACGCGCCTTAGGTTGTGTGTTCGATTCCTACACAAAACTAATACTTATGTACATGAACGTGGGTAGTCGTCTTGGTAATGGATGTGTAATTCAACGTATTTTTAGACCTCTTAGTTATATTAGTCACAGTAATTAATAAGAAACTCTAAAAGATATCAACAAATCCCAGGCTCCCCTCGGTGGGCAACATTACAGTAAACCCCTCAGACTAGTATACAAGTAAAATACCTATTTCCAGCAATACGATGGGGAAAGGATGGCAAGTAAACCCTATATCAGTTGTTTTAGTCTTAGGCAAATCAATAGAAATGGATGATTCATTATCCAAAAATAAAAGTCAGGGGTTTGCAAATAAATACAGCAATAAACCGACCTCCTTGTCATATTGATCAGTTTAATCCATCAGATCGTCTTAAATAAATCAACAAAAATCTATGATGCACTTTCATTAACTTCCTAAAATATTATAGGGGTTCACAAATAAAGATGTATAGGTTATTCTAACTCGCATATGCAGACCAACTAACCCCCATCTCCCCTCAATAGAAAAAAATACAATGAATTGCCTCACACTAAGCCACCAGAATAATACAATTATTCATGCACACAATTATATTTCTTATTTCGGAAATGTACCTAACTTAGGAACGGTAGTCAAGTGTACAGACTTTAACGCCATATACATATTTATATCATGAGGTGGCACTCCAGTTGTCACTGCAGTATTTCAACTATAATGGTCAGTAGGTAACTCAGTACTGACTGATAAATTTCTGTAAATTTTTTTCAGAAGATCATATGATCGTTTTTTTTTTATTCTTGTTGCATTCATACATGTTTATTTAAGGTTTGATGAAAATTAATAAGTTTTCTTCATATAAATAAATACAAATACTCTCTTTTATATGGTATAAGACACTGGATATTACAATTAATATAATATAACACAAGTGCCAACAGTAGGTAGGCGATATAACAGAGGACAGTATTTTTTGTCATTTGTGAAAAAAATACCCCACTTCCCGCGTGTATATAGTTTACGTATACATCGACTTAAACAAATTAATTAAATTGTGGCGTCTGTTTGAAAAGTGAAAATAGAAGCTTTTATTTTATATTAAATACGGAAGTCTTAAATAAAGCGGCCAAATTCAACTTTGAAAATATGCACTTAGATTGAATTCCCAAATAATACAGGGGTTCACAAATAAAGATGTATAGGTCATCCTGCATCGCGTGTCAGACCAAATGACCCCAGTCTCCCCTCAGTGGCAACATTACAGTAAATTACCTCAGTCTGGGGTATCGCAATTTAGTAATGAATGAGTCATGTGTAATGTAAGTGTTGGGGTGACTTGATCCAGTGCAGCGACACTGCATGGACCATTGAATGTGGCTACTGTGTACTATGTATGAAGATATCATACGGAGTTGTTACTACTATGGTCCAGGGTATCGCAATTTAGTATTACTCAATTCTGTATAACATTCCAAGGGATAGTCCCATATCTTTACTGAGGACTCAAGGGGTTTAGGGGAGGGCATCGCAATTTATCATCTTTATCATCACTCATCTTATTTACTATGATTCATATATCTCTTACTTGACACTGGCTACATGTGCTAAACGCACGAAGCCATTAATTACTAAATGATATGGACATAAAAAAATTGGTATAAGTTAATAAATTTATTTAAATATGACATGAATTTTTTTAAACAATAATTCAAAATATATGCACAATAATTATTAATTAATAAAATAATAAATAAACTATACAATTCTGATAGTAGTACAAAATTACCTAATAATTACCTAATTTAAGTATACTTACTCATAAAATTAAGTTACCAATAATGGTTATATTTTGATTTAGGACATTGATGTTGTGAACTATTTAATCTTTATGTAAAATTGTAAAAAAAGGACCTAGTATGCTTCACATCTCCTAAGTTTGCCGTGCCCAACAGGGTCCATAATTGAAACGTGTGCAGATGTAAGACCTTATCGAGGGTTCCGTGCTCAAACCCGATAAGTGACAACATCAGATACATAATTTCTGCCACTTTTTCTTGTGATATTATCAAATAAGTCGATTTCAGAAAAAAAAAACTGAAAACTGAGGACTTCATAATCCAATAAGTAAACCTTTTAAGTTTAATCTTTTTTAATTAACCGATAAATTCTTTTTAAGTACTGCTTTAAGCCCAAAAACGCAAATTTTGTCACTTATCGGGTTTGAGCACGGAACCCTCGTTATGTAAAACATTATAGAGTGCAATAAACATTGAATTGAATAAAAAATAAATAAAAAAACAGTCCATAAGTTTACATTAGGTGTTAAAATATGACAAACAGTATCTTCATGAACCCTGTCGGACACGGTAATGAGTAAGTCAAGTAATGGGGTAACCAGATCCATTGCAGCCACACTTCATGGTCCATTGACTGAGGCTACTGCTATGGATTATATTATAAAAGGTAGGTAATAAATAAATATAAATATTAAATTAAATAAATATTCTCTAACAATCACGCCAATTATTTAGTTCCAAAATAAGTACCATTAAGAACTTGTGTTACGGATACTAAAGAACGGATAAATAGACTTACATACCTTTTTTTTGTTGTTGTAAATACGTACTTAATATACATAGGAAAACCAACAGAACAAATATCCATGTTCATGAACACAAAGATTTTTTCCTGTGTGGGAATCGAAACCACGACCTCTGGAGTGAAGGTATTCTGACTCGTCAATTGAAATTTCTTATTGAGATACTCTCTCACCTCGGTTCCCTCTCCCACCTTTTTTCGGTTCCTGAGAGGAGGTCTGTGCTTAGTAGTGTGACGTTAATGGGCTGAAAGAATTATTGAGAACCTAGCACAGAGGCATGTGTATTCTGTCGGAATTTTTTGTCCTACCAATTGCGTCTGGCTACCCGTGGATTGCAAGTTTTATTTAATATGACTTACGAAAATCAAGGTAAGCTGTTAAGAATTCCACAAAACACTCCTTGCTGATAGTAAACAGTAAAGCCTGTCCAAAAAATCGGGCCTGCATAAATGCCTCTTCACGCCCCGCTTAGAAAACCCGGGACTATAGTAACAGAGGAACAAAGCCCCAAAAGATGTATTGGTTTTAGACAACCCGTACTTTGAGGACCTGCAGAAATGCGACTTCAGGCCTAACGCAAAAGTGACTGGCCAATAAGAATACGGGAACAAGCGTCAAAAGATATGTTAATAGGTTAAGACAAACCGTTATGCTACAAAACGCAAATTATGATATCTCTTTTGGTATTTTTAAAAGACAGAAGTTTTTGAATTACTATTTCCTACATTGACATAATATCATTTTAGGGTTCCGTAGTAAACAAGAAACCCTTATAGTTTCGCCGTCCGTCCGTCCGCGGGTTAGCGCAGAGACTATTAACATTAGACAGCTGAAAATTGGTGTGGGTATACATATTAATCACGTCGACAAACCTGTAGAATAATATTTTTAAAAATATTGTTTTTTAACGTACCTCTTCTACACGTAAAGTAGGAATGATTTTTTTTTCTCGAGTCTATCTTATCATGTTGGGTATCGTTAGAAAGGTCTTTCAAAAGTAATAAGAGTTCCTTAAAACGATTTTTCGATTTAGGGATCCGTTTTCAAAATATTAAGCTTTAAAGTGGAAAAAATTTATAGAGTTAAGTATCCGCCCCCCCCACCAGGTAAACGGTACTTTCAGAGTGCCTGAAAAAATTCACAATAGTAGTATATATAATGAAGTTAAAAGGAAAACTATCACGGCTAAGTAGGCTTTAATGGTTTTCGAGTAATGGACGACAATCAAATAATTTTTTGTATTAAATGTATTAAAATTTCATTCATACCGTAGCAGTGATATCTATCGGCGAATAGCTGAACCTGTTCTAATCTTGGATTCCAGTTAATTTTATTGTGTTTTTGCTTATTGCAAAGGGTGACTACGGAACCCGTGGATATTGCGCGTGGCCCGACACGCACTTGGCCGGTTTTTTTTTTATATTGACATACATATTGATTATTTAATTTTACTTAACTGATGCAATCTATTTAAAATTCATATTGTATTTAAAATCACAAAAATAATTTTAAAAATAAGTCTTTCTTTAATTGTTACAATAGTTGCATATCCCAAAGGTATAAAAATGTGAATGGAACTTTTAGAACATTTTGGCTGTACCATCTGATATTGTACTCACATTTGGCAATAAATCTGATTCTGATTCTCACTTGATGGGGTAAACGAGTTGTTGAGTGGAGACCGCGACTTGGCAAACGTAGTGTAGGACGTCCACTCGCCAGGTGGGGTGACGATTTGCGAGCGGTCGCTGGCAGATGCTGGATGCGGCACGCCGAAGACAGGGGAAAATGGCGCGATTTGGGGGAGGCCTATGTCCAGCAGTGGACTAGTATGGGCTGATGATGATGATGATGATTCTCACTTATGATCTGCATAACTGCCTCTTTACGCACCGCTCAAAAGTCCAGGATCTAAAGGCGCTTCTATATGTGTCAAAGAGATGATGATACTTTTAGACATGTACTACGATGTGCTACAAAATGCAAATTGTGGTGACTCGGGCGCCGAATTGACACGAAGTGCGATCGAATTGACGTATCCATGTAACTTGATTCTAAATTAGCACGATGTATGTAACCGAATATTGGCTCACGTAACTTAGAAGGTATTTTATACACATTTCACACATGTAATACAACAATTAGGCTTGTACGGAAGACCAGCGCCGCGGGGCCATAGTGACCCCTCGGCATATGCTGAGTATAAGCCTTTTCGGTGCCACATGTGTTTATTAATTTTTATTTTTTGTATTTTTGTAAACCAATGTATCATGTGTCACAGAATAAATTATTTTCTTTCTTTCTTTCTTTCTTTCAATTGATTAGGAATCTTCTTGAGTGATGGAAACATAAAGGGTTAAATTATTTAGATTTCTATGACTAGATATATATAGGCTACAACGGCTACATAGTGGCATAATTATTTACAGAACACAGAAGAATTAAGTATATTTTAAAAGCGAACTGCTTGTTATCAAACTAGAATATTATGGCCAGATTTATTTTGGCCAGAATAAGTCAAGATAAAATGTGAGTGGAATCTATTTTGGTTACCCATTCTCATTTATTGTGTGCCTATAATATATTATAAACTTTTATTTCTGAGCAATTGATTCATATCTTACCGGCATCCGCAGAATACCAGCGTCGTGACAACCTTTGTTGCGACATTTTTCTGAGCGGAGGCCTTTTTGGTACTATTTTAGATTTAAGACGCTGATAGCTTTAAGATTTTTTATTTTTAATGTAATTTGTAATGTACCAAATAAACGTTTTTATTAATATAATTATTAATATTATTATTATTATATTATTGTCCCTGGTTTATTATGTCTAAATTTCGAGTTTCGAGGATTGTAAAATCACGAAGATCCAAACCAACCAAATTATATGAAGTGCAAACCAACCTATTAATATAAAAAGGAACAAGTAATTATTATGGTTCCATAACCATTATAGCCATATATATAAATGGCAATCATAGTATACGCAATCATTACTTCAATGACGCTGATCACTTTCAATTTCTAAACTGTACTAGTGCACTGTTAATGAGTGGCTGCAAATTAATTAACATTTCCATTAGTCGTGCTCATGTTATAAACAAAAGTGAAGACATTTTCCATTTCAATATGTTACAACACCCTTCTTACATTCAGTTTAACATATAGAAAGGAACTGGCACTTCTAGGTTCAGTTACACTTAATTATTTTTTCATATACGTAAATCTATTCTAAGCTAAGCTGATTTCGGTGTTGTTATATTTTGTTTTTTTTTTTAATATTAAATTTTGACGTTTTCAAGTTCTTATTAGTTTATGAAATAAAGAACTTTTTACTTTACTTTAGAACGAGATTTTGGTATTTTTTTTATACATGGATATAAAAAGCACATGAACTATGTTAAATAAATAAATATTTTCTGATAATTACACCAACTATTTAGTTCCAAGAAGTATCATTAAGAACTTGTGTTATGGATACTAAAAATAACAGATAAACATACTTAAATACTTTTTATTATAATATAAAAGATTAGATTGGCATTGGACAGAAATATCTATATTGGTTATTGTAGCACTGTTTGTACTTCCAAAAATAGCTAGTAAATAATGGTTGGTTAATCAATAAAAATCAAATTACTGATTGAGATTTAGATCTGACTGATTCCTGATCTTGATGTATTGATTTAGAATGAATTTGTGATATGTTTTCGTACACAAGACATTTGGAGAAACGACGTTCTGCGGTGAGACGATCATGATAATTCCCACTATAATTCCCCTTTGAAATAGTATGTAAGGATTTATTAGAGAGAAGTATTTTCTGAGGATAAAGCAAGACCTACCTGAGTGCTGGTGAACCGCCGACTACCAGACCTGCTGAGGGTCCCTCCGCGAACGTTGCTGTCTGACAGTTCCACGTCACCACCACCGTCGGCAGCTCTTCGACGGGACAGCTCGCACAGCTCCGCTATTGGCTGGACCTGGTGGAAAATTCATTATGAGCATCTTTATTTACCCTATTAACGTCTCAATGCAAGACCAATAAGATTAAAGTTATATTAACATGATCATCATCTCAGCCCTTTAACGTTTCACTACTGAGCACGAGACTCCTCTGACATATCAAGGTGTTAGGGTATTGGGTCATACCCCACCACCCTGACCCAGTGCGGATTGGCGGAGGCAGGTGTATGGCGTTCTGCTGTTAGAATTTATCAAGCCGCCCATTAGGCCTCTAATATAGCTTAACGACTACCACATTTAGTGACAACCGGGACCAACGGCTTAACGTGCCTTCCCAAGCATGGAAGCGCTCGATATCAAATGCCACACAAACGGTCACCTATCCAAGCACTGACCTCTGTAAACTCTGCTGTACTTTGGTGATCGTTTCCAACCACCTAGCACCGTAGAGCTACGAGTGCTTCCTCTATTAACATGATACAGTAACTTATTGCGGCGAAAAATGTTACAAATCGATTGGTTCAAATTCAAATTCAAAATAAAGTCTGGTAAACCACAAATCTAATAATTATTAAACTAAAATTCTAAAACACATTTTGCGAATTTCAATCGCGGTTTCTTGTGTTATATAGAACTTGCTAAGGAGTGAGAGATTAATATTTTATTTTCCTTTCTTAAAGTTTTTTTTTGTAAACTTTTGTTTTTAGTAGTACATTTGTAATTGGCGGGAAAAAAACCCAAACTTTTCTTGCACGTTCTTTTACGACCAAGCACCCGCTCACAGTGAATGGGCGCGCTAAATTTTAAGTTCGACCTTCATAAGAGCTCTTAATTAAGCCTTGCGTGAATGATTTTGAATTTGAACTTTACAGAGATTCGTGGTCACTGTGAGAAGTGTATTTTTATAGTGAGTAAAGTGAAAATATAGTGGATTTTCAGACATAACTTCTTCGACACCCATAAGTGTAGGAAAGTGGGAATTAATGAACTGAACGCATTGACTTCAAAACTTCATAAAACCTCTAGTAAAGTCTCCACTACTATAATGAGGTATGAGTTTGACTTTAATGTAACGGACTTTATTTGTCTTTAAATGTGACGTAAAAAAAACGCTGCACATAGTTGCAAATAACTTCAATAAATAAATCAAATACTTGACTCTAGCAAATAATCCAATCGAGTGAGTCCATACTAAAAGAAGAATTACACTAACTGATTACGTAAATCAAACAGTAATTCAGCTTATTGTAAATAAAACCAAATAACAGTTAGGATGCATACTCTGACGCTTTTTAGCTTTCATAACAAATACAAATTTTAAAAAATCTCTTTACTCGCCATAATACCACTGTGTATGGCCAATAAAATAAGCATCAACAATGATAAAATCCTCTTTGGAACGCCACGAAAAAGATAACAGACAGGAAATGCATTCTTGATATTGTATGATGTTGTATGTACTTTGTATAGTTTTACGAGCACACGTGGTTCGTAATGGGCATGCATTAACTCATACATTCAATACTTACTCGGCTCATTTGATTTCATGGTTTTGATTTAAATGGCGTTTTGTGATATGTTCAGAATTAAATCGTCGAAGGAATTTCAATGACAAAAAAAACAGAGTATGTCAAATGATATTAATTGCATCTTGAAAAAAGTATTATAATTTCATTTATGACATAAATGTGCACAATAGGACGATTACAATTCTTCCCATTGAAAATCGCGGAAAGCACATTTTTGATACCTTGAATGAATGAATGAAACACTTTATAAACATAAAAACTAATCAATTTCATAAAAAAAGTCTGTACAATGAGCGGCCTAATTGCTAACAGCAATTTCTTCCATGCAACCTTAGAACGGACAGGTCTAACATAATATTATTATTATATCATTTACTTGACACTGGCAAATTTTGCTGAACGCACGAAGCCATTAAACTTTTTTGTTATAAATTGTTTACATATTCAAAAAAAATATTTTGGCTAGACACAACAGAGTGCTCTTGCTTACTTATAAGTAAATATTGAACCCCGAGTTTTTTTTTCATGTTTCAGGTTGATGAGGACTTTTAAGACTTCATTTATATTGATGTATTATACATTCCTACCACATATGAACTCTGTGCGAATTAAAGTAACTTCACTTCTGTTTTTCGGTCTAATTTAACCGGACTAATGAATAATATGAAGAATATTTTACATACCTTTATTTTAACGGAATCTTGACTCCCTTTGATCAAGTCAATAACTTCTTCTCTGCTTTTGCCTTCAACGTTAACCCCGTTAACTTCCATCAATCTATCACCTGGAAGTAGCCCCGTCTCACTCGCTCCGGGATAAGAACCAGGCTCAGCCAGAATCACTGCTTTAAACGTCAATTTACTTATGAAGCCATTTGAGACGTTGCCATTATACTTATTTTCACCATTAGAAAGACCGTTTTCTTCGTGACCATTAAAATCCTTAACATCTCCTATATAAACTCTCTCTTGAATCATAGCTCTGCGAAGACTGAACCCAAAATCATTCCGAGGCGATTTCTGTCTTTGTATAGACAGCACTCTCGGCTTCGGCAGTAGCAAAGGAGTCAACGGAGGCAGAGGTAGATAAACATCGTCGAAGTTACTAGTTCTAGACCATCTATGGAAGCCCTGAGATTCGCCTACTGGTGATGTGGAAAACGGGGGAGTAGCAAATGATGAATTCGTAGTAGTATCTGTTAAAGAATCGGCACTGGGAGACGTCGATGTGACTCCTACATAGCTGTTCCCGTTCGTCTTTGGTAGCTCATCCACGTCCTGCGTTACTATCGAAGGATTATTAGAGTTGTTCTTGTAATTCTTACTCTGCGTATCCACAGGACTATGTATCACTTTCTTTGTAAAGTTTTGTAATTGCTGAATATCATCGCTTGATGAAGTGCTCTTTGAAGATTTAATACCATATGAAATCACTTCGTTCTGCTGAGTGTTGCGAGCCAAAACATTCGATTCTTGGCCATTGACGTGATCAACTATGTCAGCACTTTGGACGTTGCTCTCTTGGGAATTAGAACTAGTATTGCTTAGACGGGGGCCTTTTAAGATACCTCGTTTGGGTGGTCGAGGTGGTACTGGAGGTAGATTTGGCGGTTGTCTCGGACTGGTGTTAGCATTGTTAGGATTGTTGAGGGAGTTCAAAGACGTTTCTGAACTGTCCGATTGTAGTATGGTGTCTTTCTTACCCCATGTGTGAGTAGTGGGATACCCAGGTGACAGATGGTTGTTTTCATCACTGAGATTGGAATTCGATCCTGAGGTAGGTATAAGTGGATAGTTAGTGTAGTTAGAGTCTTGTTCCAGATGAGCGAACAATGAGGCTGTATAATCCGCCGTGATGCCGGAGGGTAACTTTTCTTTCTCCTTGCGCCTGCCCCTTAATTTGAGAGATCGGCGAACCTGCGGACAATGGAAAGGTATTGAGTAAATTGTAAACATAATAAATTATACGGTGTGCCGGCTCAGTAACCGTGAAGGCCGATACAACAGTGTGCAACAGCAGAATCGATTGGCAAGTGACGTGCACAATCACAGCAGATTAAAAAGTCTAACGATTTTGACTGTGTAGCTATCACCTTGACCAATTATAGCCGGTTACTCGACATATTATTGTAACTACTGTATTCGTTACATAAAAAAAACGGACAATTACACCATTTATCTAGTTCCAAGATAAGTCTCATTAAGAACTTGTGTTATGGATACTAAATAACATACAAAAATACTTTTTTTTTTTTTTTGTAAACACGTACTTAATATTATACATAGGAAAACACCCAGACCAGAACCAATATTCATGTGTGCATTCACAAAGATTTGTCCTATCTGGGAATCGAACCCACGATCTCAGAAGTGGAGTGCGGGTATAATCGCCAACATGCCATATCGGTCGTCGTTAGGCTCAATACTGTGAGGATTAGGCATTTGCACGTGACAAATGAGATCGGCGATGAAGCCTTCCAAGTTTATATGATTGCGAATGGCTGTTCAGAACACGTTCTAGTGGGACAAAAACTTTATATTACACAATATATTATTGCAATACATTATTTTACTGTTCGCTTCTATAAATATGCTCCTGCTGTTTCTCCCAACCTTTTTTTTTTTTGTTTTACGTCGGTAACAAAATGCATTTACGCACTGCCTTCCGGCCAAAGGGGGACCGAAAGGGGGGTGTGGGACTCACCACCAGCAGACAAGACCGCCAGCAGTAATACCCACTAAAAATCTTCCGACGACGCCCGCCGTTTGTTGAGAAATAGGCGGGGGCTAGTACCTGAGTTGCAGCTTCTGACACCCCGCCTGCGGCCAACGTCCCCCGGACCAAAACCGGGAGGACCTCCTCAGAGAGGCGTAGTGGACGCGCCCCTCCTACCTCCCCGTGCGACCATAGCGTGTGTGGCCGACTTCCCGGAGGGTCCATGGTTAGACAGCAGGGGCCCACTGCCTAGACCCTCCTGGCGCTGCTGAGCGGGCCCTCCTGGCCCGCCCGCTACGCCCTCCACAGGTCCCTCTTAGTTTCCCCCCCGGTAGTCAGTACTAAGGGCACCCAGAGTCCCCAATCTCTGGGTGTTACCTTTTCCCTTGCGCCTCCTGCGCCCTACCGGGAGGTACTCAGTCCCCCCACCACGACAAGGTGGAGACCAGTCGGGGGGATGTTTCTCCCAACCTAATTCTAGCTAGTCTAACTTAAAACAATTTAAATAATTCAGTCTTCTAATATTAATGTTATTTTTACTTAAATCCTTTTATCCAGCTTGAGTATATCACGCTCACTTATATGTTTCCGCGGTGGTAGCGTCATGCGTCGGATCGTTGCGCTCCCTAAAATATGGTTGAGCGTAACGCGTTTGCTCATGTCTACTATGTTTATCCGTAATTATGTTAATATTGGTAAAATAAGAGTTCTGTCTCCCTTTTTTTTTCAAATCTTGTGACTGCAGAACACAATTGTTTTAATATTATGTATTTTAATTGTAACTGGCGGGAGAAAAAACCAACCTTGACGATTTTCTTGCCCGTTCTTTTACGATCAAGCTCCCGCCCGCAGTGAATGGGCGCGTTAGTTTATAAGTATGACATTCATAAGAGCTCTATTGAGCCAAACCTGAATAAATGAATTTTTAATTTAATTTAATTTAAAATTTTTATAATAATCAATTAATCATTTACTCTTTATTGCACACCATGATTTTACACATAAAAATAAAGAAAATTAAATAGGTAGGTACATACAAAGGGCGGCCTTATCGCTTAAAGCAATTTCTTCCAGGCAAACCTTAAATGGTCAGAAAAGTTAAGGACACAGAAGGGTACATCGTAATGTATAATAATAAATGAAAGCAATAAAAAATTCAATGAATTTTAAAATATCGTGAGTATAAATGCGAATACTTTTTTGGTCTTTAGGTTGTCATTTACACAACCTTGTAACCTATCTGCGGCCATAGTTTTACATACATACAATCACGCCTGTTTCCCCAGAGGGGTAGGCAGATATTACACGCCCACATTTTGCCAATTATATTTTTTGACTCACGTAATAGGTGGCGAGACTATTGCCGCTTATCAGAAACTGTTATGTTCGCCAGAGCCTCGTCCGTTGATCGGCAGGTGCACCACTTGCAGGTGAGGTTGGCTTGGGCTCCGAAATGTTGGTAGAATACTTATTAAATGTTGCGGGACTGTTCGAGTCGCGGTACTGTTCGAAAGGGTTACCGCGGCCTTGGTGTTACAGGCACAAGAAGGAACATGGATGGTTTTTAGTCAGTAAAAGTCTGACACACCCTTCCGCTTACCCACAGCGGAAGACAGTCATTTAATGATTTTCCATCCAAAAAAAATAAAAATACTTATGTACTATATAAGTATATATACAGTTTTATATGAACAGTCTCAAGACTTATAGTCGTATCAGGGCCGATTTTACAACTTTAGTATTGAAATATGGTAAAATTTATTTCTTACACTGTCACGAATAACCTGTTAAAACAAATTTTATGAACTTCCATAAAAATAGATGCAGAGAATAACATCTAGACTTTAGTACACTGTCACGCCTTAAAAGTTATATACAAATATAAATAGTTTATTGATTCAGTCGTTACTTTGTGGAAATCTATTGTAAGCAAGTGATAGATTAAAAATATCTTTAGAACCATTAACGCACATCTATGATTTCCCGAAAAACCGGGAAACAATGCAACACAACACGTGTTTCGCCATTACACAGGGCATCTTTAGATAAGATAGCAGTGGTCTCTTGTTTTAGCGATGGTCGTGAAGACATCGTTGTTTTGAAGCACCTATCTTACCTAAAGATTACGTGTCGTGTTGAATTGTTTCTCGAATTTTCGGGAAATTATAGATGCGCGGGAATTGTTACAAAAATATAAACTTTTACACCAATTCCGTTGAATTTTGTGTCGGGACATATCAGACCTCGGGTGCGCACTTCTTTCTGTAAATAATGTAATCTTCCAGGAGAAGCGGTTCAAAATTTAATGTCCTGGTATAAAATATAGCTCTTCTTAAGTTAAGAAATTAACTAGTTATATTTGGTACATTAGCATTTTTTCTCATAATCATATCAATTTAGACAAAATTGCATAAGTGACGTTGTAGCACCGTAGATGCTAAGGCAAGTCTTTGAAAACCGGAAAGGATTCATTTTATAGTAAATAAGAAATGCTAACGTTAATTTGCTTTTTACGCTATCACACCTAAGCCACTTTTAAACTTTTGACGAGTTTTCGTATAGAAAGAGGCAAATCCTTAAAGATGGTATAAGATATATTTTGGCTTTGTTCCTGTAGAACCTGTAAATCAAGCAAGCAGACAAAGTTTCTGGCAGACACCAGAGTAATAATACCAACATATAGAGTCATATACACATAAAATCTTAACTGGATTCGACGATTGACCTCTTTCTCGAAGTTGGACCTACCCATTTGGACTTTTTGTCCCAGGTATACATACATGCAGTGGATATGCAGTATGCATACGTGGATGCAGGCGACTCAGGATCGCTCAATGTGGATATCTACTGGGGAGGCCTATGTTCAGCAGTGGACGTCAGATGGCTGAGATGATGATGGAAGTCTTAACTATTACTATTACTCAACAAGTAGGGGCATTTAACAGTGGATATAAACCAATTATGAATACCATAAGTTGTGTAAAAGTACGCGCTCTGATAAGTTTAAGTTTATAATAAATGATTCAGCATGAAATAGTCTTAATTAAGAAAGCGGACATAGCAATTATTGTTCAGCACCAACGATTTTATCATCAAGCTGGCTCATTTACTATGTTAGATTTTACACAGCTCACATCGTATATAGCTGAAAACACGTAAATGATACTGAATGATGGATAGGAATAATTATTTTTTTTATATATTGTTTTGTTTTTTTATGTGTATCTGTAGACAGACTTAGTGCTACTTTATTGGTTACAGTTTCGGGGGACCCTTTCAGTATCTTCAAATATACACTGTGTGTAATTTGTATTGTTATAATTGATAAAAATAATTTAAAAGAGCATAGCCTGTGAGTTTCTTGTCAGTTCTTCTCACAGAGCGGGGGCTCGGAACTGGCACTTAGATTCACTTCCACCAAATTTTTATTTCTTTGCATGTAAGTGAATCTAAGCTTCGTGATTTCAGAGTAGTAATATTTAGTTTTTTTTTTATAAATATGTGGAATATGCGGAATATGTGACATCACACTAAGGAGGAGGGAGTCTCACAAGCTGTGACAAGGACGGAGTGGAGGTTCACGAACTTCGTGTCTTGTAATTTGGGGATGACCCCTTAGGCTGAATGTGGTCTTTGTCACGTATCACCTTAAAAAAGATATATTTTCCGCGTCGATCAATTTTGAGTGTATTTTATTACATTTAGGCTATTAGATTAAGGTTGTTATTAATAGAGCAATACAAATTTATTACCAAAGGTCTAAGAATCCATCCAATCATCGTAAGCCCTCGAAACCGGATCCGACGCAAGTCTTCCATGATCACGAATTTTCACAATGTGTCCAATAACTAATAGAGAGATAAAGGTGGTCGTAAGCGATCTATTGAGCTGTCTATCAAAGAATCCGTAGGCAGTACTACACGTAAACCCTCTGTACCACAAGCTTGCCTATAATTTTCTTTACCCCCACTTCTTGAGAGGTTTTATGTTTAGGAGAGCTATGTGCCAAGTTTATGGCTAGCCTCAAATACCTGCCCAAAATGTCTGCCGCACGTTCTACTATAACGAGACTATCAACAATGTAATTCTAACATGTCCTTTCCCTCCATTCCACTCTAGTCACTCGTTAACGACTCATACATCAACTCCTCTATCAAATGATCTTGCACACACTCTCTCCATCTCTTGTCCTCATTACTTCCACTAGATCGCATTCATATACACTACCCTTATCGTTAAATGCCTTTCGTCTATCTCAGTCAGTCTAATATTTACTGTTCTATTACCCCTATGATCTATGTCACACCTATGCCCCCTTGCTTGTTGTCTAAAATGGCTTTATTCGTTAAGCCCAGCAATTTAGCATTTAGGACAATCTTGGGGGAGTGTAATCAACCTGCTCATTACCCTCTGGAAATACCAGTTTTAATCCCGAGAAGGTAATTACTTCTAAGTTTAGATTACATGCCCATTGAGGAACATACAGTTTCCTATCTTTCCAGCTCCTGCTGAAAATATGCAGTGGGTTTGTTTGTGTACAGACGCTTCGAATACTAAACTGGATGGATCTCCTTTTTTGATATCACACAACTTTTACGCGTCTCATGTTTTGTCTTTCAGTAGTTTTTCTTTAAATTCTATAACTTTTTCTGTCATAGTAAACACGTTCATAGTAAACACGGACACTAATGAACGGCCTAGCGTTCCAAATGTTGAAACATATTGATACAGATCACTATTGCAAAATGTAAGGAACGAAAGTAAACAATTTAACACTAGCAGAACAAACAGCACAACGATACATCCCACTAACGACTACCTGGCACAGATACATTTCTTAGCATTACTAAATCAAACAATAAACATTGATATGTTGGTACGTAAATAAAATAAGAAAATTGAGAAAACAAATTCCAATTCAGTTCTGATCACAACAAAGTAAATGTCAGCAGTTAAGAGATCAATTCCGCTAAGCTGTTTCAAAGGAAACGCAACCATTAATTGTGGAATATAGTAAGTATTTGAAATAACTATGCTGTTGGGTTTTGTGTGGTGTCACCAACATTAATATGTGCCAACCTAACCTGATTCTTAATTGATAATTCTTACTCACCTTTAAACCTGTATTTTTATGGGAATATAATAAACGAATTCGCAGCAAGGAAGAAGTACATATGTTCATAATCTAAAATATATAAAATTAATTGCAGTATTCTATCAGCTGTGTCCCCACAAGAAACATTTAAAGCGGTTATTCTGCCGTAAACTCATCTGGAATAATAAGGTATTTATTTCTATTTCTGTAGAATCTGTTAAGGGCACATTGGATTCTGTTGATGAATAATTGTGCATAGGGGATTAGATTGCTGAGTTAGTAGAACACTAAATCAGCTTAAAAACGTATGTCTGAAATTGCCATAGAATGTGTTTAATGATTTCTAGGACATATCCAGTTTTTAAGTTAGTAGAATTGGCTTGAATGATATGCCTTATAAAGATCGAGACAAGCTGAACTCTTTAAATTTGTGAATATGCTGGAGAAGAAGTGGTTACCACAGTGGTGGACGTTTGCAACACCAGGGATATGACTTGCACGTTACCAACCCTCAGCACTTTTCACACTGACATGGAAATTCAATCCACAACTTAATGTCGATGTTATATGCTATACCAACATTCATACCAGGACTGAACTCAGTGAAGTCTTCATGACTTCAATGATAGTTTCTTGGAGCTAGGAGACCTAATCTGTACTATTATAAAGAGAAAATATTGTAATTATTATTATTATTAATTAACAGGCTGGCAGTTTGAAAACTGATTGCGCCTGTATCAAATTTATCTGCATCTAGTTCCTCTTAACCGGTTGCATGTGTTTGTCCAGCTTGTTCTTGAATGAATTGACAGTGGGAGCTGACACTACATCTGCCGGCAGCTCGTTCCACTGTCTGACTACACGGTTGCCTAAGAAGTGAAGTGTTATTGTTTGTAATGATGAATAGGCTCAAAAACATCTGAATCGATTTCCGAAATCCCTTTACCAACCGAAAGAAAAAATTTTCGGAAGTATCAGAGGCTATTTTAATTATCGATTTAAATCCATAGCAAAACTTCAATTACGTAAAACAAGTATGCAAAAATGTAGATCATCCTTGAGTAGCAATGGTCATGGTCCGAAGCTGGTAAAAGATAAAGTAAAGCAATTGAAATTAACATCAATAATAGCTTATCGCAGTGATTGAATCTTCGACCACCAGTAGACTAGTCCACTATCATTACCCAGTCGATAGCAGGCTGTTAACTGATAGTTACAAAGCTACCAATACTGATTTATTTGATAAGAAAACATCGACTTAACCGATACCTTGCGGCGAGGAACTTATTTTCTATTCCGTGGATTATTTACTGTTTTCCATGATTTCGGAGAATAATCAAAGCCTACACCTAAAAGGCATGAAGAAACCATAAATCTTACAGCATAAATAAAGGAAAAAAATTAAACATCATAAATTAATTGGTAAATCAAAAAAAAAATTATCACTACCTTATAACAGAAAACTAATTTGAAAACTAATGGCGATCTACGTCGATATAAGGAGTAAATATTTTTTCAACGACTAAAAATAATGTGCAGAACCGTCGTCAGTGCGCGAGTCCAAGTCACATTTGATCGGTTTGTTTATTATTATCTTTATCTTCTTCAGCTTATTTCTGTCTACTGTTGGAAAAGCTATTGCCAATATATTAAACTGAGACACTTAAAATGTCTTGTCAATCAAAAATACTGATTGAGCATGTATACGATAGGGGGTTAGACGGATGACTTAGTGGTGACACTTCGAAACGCATACGATTTATTGGCATAATTTCAAAAGGCGTAAAAATCCTAATCATAATAACATATTATTATGCATAACTATATAAATGCAGAATTGTTGAAAGGCTCAATAATAAAAGCCATAATCACATAAATCTATATTTTTATTTGCCATATTTTTATACGCATTTTTACTTATGCATAAATGATCATATTCAAAATTTTGTCTGTCATACTTCGTGATCTATTTAATATATTATTATTTAATGTTGTTCTTACTTACTTACTTCTCTTTTTATTCTTTTTTCTTACCATTAAAAAGTATTTTATTATAATAGTTATGTACAATTAGCCCACCTGACTATTATTATTGTAAATTTTTATAAATATCTCATAATAAGTATAATTCAGTACATATATACCAATAGTATGGCCAACAAATATGCCTTTAATTACTTATGCTTAGCTAAATTATGCCTTTTAATGATTATGCGTTTCAAAATTCGGCGATATGAGGGTATGCGTTATAACGTTATGCTTTATACCTCTATAGCAAGTGATAATTATGATAATGTACAACATTATGCGTTTTCAGTTTATGGCCAAAAACGTTATGCTTTTCAATAGGTAACCTCACTTAGTATTTCTGATGTGCAATAACGTTAGGGTACGTTGGCAATTTATTAATTTTGATGGCATGTTAAATACAAGCATACAGGACCGGAAGAAATGGCGAACTTTGAGGCCAAGACCCACTTGGGGTCGCTGAACCAGCGAAGTAGTAGCAGTTACATACAAGCCGTATGAAATATGTGTTAAATTACAAGAACATAAAGTAAGCAGTCAGAAAGTGTCTGAAAAGGCACGTCTGGGAATTCATAGAGGTGTGTTGGTACCTGCACTAATGTATGGAAGCGAATGTTGGCAAGTGGAGGGATGTGATCTCTGCCTACCCCAATGAGAAAGAGGCGTGACATTATGTATGTATGTATGTATAAACATCGCTAGAAATGCCTTGCATGCCGCAGCGATGGTGCAACGTTGTCGCAACCTATTGCGATTCGCGAGTAAACTCAAAGTTCAACTGTAAGATGTTATCTATTGGCAGCTTGGGAACTCCTTAGCCGTGGCCTCAATGACATTTTAGGTACTACGTACCCTCGCTGTATTGTAATTGATTTGTTCAGCTCATTACCTTTAATGTATCTACTCGTTAATCATGATAAAGGTTACGTGAAGCAGACAAATTCTTTAACGATGAGATTCAGAAATCTTCGAGAATACGCCTAACTGAATTGCTTTTACTTAGTTATCAAAATAAATAATAACGGGTGCGTATGGATTCCACTAAGATCTGAGGAGCCCAAGCCAACCTCACCTGCAAGTGGTACCTGTAGATCAACGGATGAGGCGCTGACAAACGTAACAGTTCCCGGTATGCGGCAGCAGGCTCGCTACCTACGACATAATACGCCTCTGCCTTCTTTACTACTAGTGGTAACTAAACCTCCTTTTTATAGTAGTGCATATAGATCGGAGAGTCGTAGTCGTCAGTCAACTCGGTCTGTCCTGCGCCACCTCCTGAGTGTCATCCGCTTCAAATTTGGTCAAGTACTTCTCGACCTCGTTCTCCCAGCGGTACCTAGGGCGACCTGATGGCTCGGTCACCTTGAGAGGATGGGAGACGATCGAGCAGTAAAGCAAATATACGATAGTGGACATTTAGACTTACTCGTTGAAATCGTTTCCTTTCTGATTTATGTCAATTTGTGTCCCCACATTTGAAATTGCATCACAACTGTCTAAATTACGATAGAATTCTTGATTTATTATGTCAATAACGAAATCAGATATCTATTCGGCCGCATTGTTCGCCTAGTCAAATTGGTACTAATCCAACTATTAGAATAGAAAATATTATCAAAGACATTGATTTATAACTCAGCAATAGATTTATCGCTGGTCAGGTTCTGGTGAATGCAAATCAGGTAATTGTATTTTATAAAGCTAAATCAAAATGGAATCTGTAGGAAGAACTGTAAGCGGTGGCGAAGGAGCGACGATAGCCCCGTGGCGAGACTTCTAAATCAAAGGATCTAGGGTTCAAACCCTGGTGGCGCACCTGTGACTTTTCGAAGTTATGTGCGTAAGTATCGCTTGCTCTGTGCCTCGGAAATCACGTTAAGACGCTGGTCTCGGCTGTCATGAAAATCTATGACAGTCGTCATTAGGAAAGTCAGTGCCTTCTAATATTCTGACAACTGGTTTAACCATAGCATAATGTTTCTTTTTGGGTTGTGAAGGTCAGATGGCAGTCCCTCCAAGTAATAACTGAAGTTAAGCCACATCTGATTAGACCAGAGAGCAGACCTTGAGCCCTTAAGTCTGAGGCAACCAGAATAATGGTCGGAAACAGAGTACTTAAATATATTGTTTGTATGGCATTAAAAATCGAGCGGATCTGTGCTTCGGAGGGCACGTTGACATGACAATATTCAAAAGCAGAACGCTAAGCACCTTTCCCGCCAAATCGTACTAGCTCCGCGTGGTGAAGTATTAACTGAGTCCCTTTTATGATTCGTGAAAGAAGGCCCGTGCGCGGTATGTAGTGGAACGTCAGTGGGCTGTCAGGTCCAGGTGACTGCAAATCAGTAGATTGTAAATGTAAAATAAATCAACCACAAAATTCATAATTTATTCATAAAAAGTAGCTCTTTAGGTGATTCAAAAGTCAAAGCCAAAAGTAAAAAATTATTAATTTTACAAACTATTATACATAGTACTTGAAAACGTCAAAATTAAATATAAATATAAAAAAAACAATCGAAATATTATTACACTGAAATCACGAAGCTTAGATTCACATATATGCAACAAAACAATTTAAAACCAAAAATAAATTAAGTGTAAGTGAATCTATGTGCCAGTTCCGAGCCACCGCTCTGTAAGAAGAACTGGCAAGAAACTCACAGGCTCTTTTAATGCAGTCCTTGGATGTCTGAATGTAGGTTGTCGTTGACTATGTGGTTAAGCCACGTTACAGATCCAAAGGGTGGCTTGAAAAAATCTGAAAGCAGGACGCCACACAGCTCTGCCAACCCACGCTGTGTCCGTGGGTAAGTTAGTGAGTTGGTAAGTAAGAGGACGCCCGTGTTCAATAGTAGGGCAATTATTACCACTAATAACTGATTGAATATTTCGCACCTTTCATACTCTAGGGGCCTAATTCGAAAAATCATGATTTTTGAGAAAACTCGCTTAAAGATTTTCCAGCCCCTATATTTTCACGAAATCGATCAAAACCAAATCATTTTTTTTTTTAAATGTGCCCCTATTGTAGGAAAGCTGCGATTCATCTATTGTATACTTAAGATGCGTGAAAACAAGTGATTGCCGTGTTCGGCTGTAATCGGAGTGCAGGTTTAATTACATAGTATTTAGTTTATACAAAAATTATAATTCCTGATTTGTACTCAGTTGCTGTACCATACATAAATTAATTAATTATGTGCTGATATAATACGTACAGATGATTGATTTGTTTAATTAACGGCAAGTGCGGCTTTCTTAATTAATGCGTGGCAATGGGCTAGCAAGGAAGCCGCGAGACCCCGCCCACTTCTACATTGCTTCGTGGTTTAGCTAGCTGACGCTAGATGTCGTTAGAACAGGAACTTACTAGAGATCCTTCGAATACCTTGAATAAAAAACTATAACAGACCACTACTTGTAAAATGTGATTTATTTATATTGAACTTAAAAAACATACCCTAAAATTTTTGTGGTTTTTTTTTCAGAATACACAAAAAAAAAAGCAGTGCTTACGGGATGCGAGCAGAACACAGGGTAAATATACCATGTTGCTGAGATAGAGACTGTTCAAAAGGGTTACCGCTTCGAAACATAGCTTACTCAAGAAGGAACATGTATGGTATTCAGTCAGTAAAAGTCTGAAATCAATTCACGAGTAGAGCTCACAGCGGGAACGAGTCTCCAATGCTTGTCCTTCTAAAAAATAACTAAATATACTATATATACCAACTAACAATGTAGTTGCCTAATCCTTTTTATATTTGCTGCTTGATTGCGGTCATGCGTACTGCGTACATCTGTTTAAACAGCATTAAACCGACTTTTATACTCAAATAACAAAAAAACTTTTCGCGAAAACAGAATTCAATGTTTCAATTCAATCAAATATTTTATACACAATAAACTTAAGACGAGATGGAGCATAATGGGAGTTATGATATCTCTCTTAGCTTTCATGGCGGATGGTGACGTCATCCGCCCTGAAGCCTTGCAGTACCGTCTCCCTTCAGTATTTTGATGTTTTCCCCTTCTAACAAACATAATAATGTTGTATCATGTTTTTATGTGTGTATATGTGTAATGTTATCATATTGTAGTGTGATATTAATGCCCGCTAACTATCTCTCCCACTTCAGTTAAGGTTGACTGGCAGAGATTTATTTTAGAAATAAGTCCACTATTGTACTTCGTCTTTTTACGTATGGCTTTTTTTGGTATTGTTTTTATTGCAATAAAGAATATATATAGGTATATAAGACAAGTGAGCACTCAAACATACAGCCCACTTTATAAAATAATTAAAACCCTTAATGAAGAGCCCCATGCTGTTATATCTAGAGCCTGGTTGAGGAACCTAAAATAGGTTTTATGTGAATAAATTGAATTTATTTCATAGGAAAGCCTCGCTAGGGAGCATTTTCCAGAACCAAAGAATACGCGGCAAAAATGTTATTTGTAACGCACCGTCATTTCCATTATAATAATAATATAACCTCTCTCTTGTATGTAATTTAATTAAGTAAGAATCTGAAATGACATTTTGCTTTATATAGTTATTGACCGTATATTTTAATTACTTGCATTTATATTTTTTATTTCAACTGTTATTGACATTTTTTATTTTGACATTATGAATTCCTAATAATATTGTGATTTAATTTAATTTTAATAATTCTGATAATTATGTATGTTTTTTTTTCTGTGACGTGTAATGTTGTATTACAAATAAATCAGTATTTTGAGTATCTTGTTAATCGTTACGCAAATATGTATGTTAAGCAAGTATCTGCTATTCCTTTCAAATACATTCAGTAATAGTGTAATAACATTGGGTTGGGTGTTGTCGACCTTCAATTGCAGAGAATATTAAACTCGGTTTATATGACGCAGGCAATATCGATGTTGAAGAATTGCGGTATTTCACAAAACGACTAGGCAAAATAGTATAAGTATGGGATACTTTTTTTGGTTACAGTGATTTTCAATGCTACCTAAATATTATGACATCTAACTTGGAGCCGGAATTTAAATAATTATTTATATATTTAATTTATGAAGTAAATGAGTACTTTTTTTTTATTGTATTACATATATAAGTTAAAAAGAAAACAGTTCAAATATTTTGACTGAAGGATCAATCACTATGATTATACATTAAAAAATAATGAATTATACGACCACCAAAGTAAAGCAGAGTTTACAGAGGTCAGTCCTTGGATGTGTGACCGTTTGTGTGGCATTTGATATCGAGCGCATCCGTGCTTCGGAAGGCACGTGAAGCCGTTGGTCCCGGTTATCACTAAATGTGGTAGTCGTTAAGCCTTGTTAATTTCTCTTTGAAAATTTCTAACAGCAGGACGCTATACACCTGCCTCCACCAATCCGCCGGTCCGCGTGGTGGAGTATGACTCGCATCTTGATATGTGAGAGGAAGCTCGTGCTCAGTCATCATTATTTCATCATTTCAGCCATCTGAAGTCCACTGCTGAACATAGGCCTCCGCAATTGCTTTCCACGTAAATCGATTCTTTGCCGCCAGCATCCACCGGCTCCCCGCCGCCCTGAACAGATTATCGGTTCATCGCGTTGGGGGCCGCCCTCTACTACGTTTGCTGATTCATGGTCGCCATTCAAGAACCTTAACGCCCCATCGGTCGTCGGTTCTTCGAGCTATGTGCCCCGCCCACTGCCGGGTGCCCTTTGGTTCGCCTAAAATTGTTTGTCCTAATATGGTTTGGCCAAACCGTTTTGGCCTAAACTTAAAACGTACAATTATTGTTTCGCCTAAAAATAGTTTTGCCACCATTATAGTTTGGCCTAAGAATTGAAAGGCCTAATTTTAGAATGTCTAATGTAAAATAGCCTAAAGTATATTGGCATAAGTTTATTTTGGCATAACGATTATTTCGCCAATTTATAAAAGCTCTAATTTAAGCATATCTAAAATGAAATGTGCCAATAATGTATTGGAATAAAAGCATAGAATTTTATTTAGAAAATAAATTGACAGAAGCGAATCGCTGCGAACCCGACTCCACGTAGTCTGCCCTACCCTAGAGTGCAATAAAAGCCCGCGTAGGCGCGGAGGGGCGAGGCGGCACGCGAGCTAAGGAGCAGGTGGGTTGAGCACGCCGCCGGGGTCTGAGGCTGGCCGGCGAAGCCGGCCAGCAAGCCGAAGCCTCGGTGGTGAGCGAAAACCATGTGCGACGAAAAGCTCGCGTAGGACCGCCGGAGCCCCGCAGCGCCGAAGCCGTGACGGAAACTATGCATGCTGCATGCCTGCTTGCACGCTTTCATGCTGCATGACTGCACGCATGCTGCATGTTTGCATGCATGATGCATGCCTGCTTGCATGCTGCACTTTACCTGTTTTGTACTTTATGATTTTTAATTTTGTGCGAATTAATATTTAGGAATTGTAAACTTTAGGGATTACGAATTGTTCTGCCAAATGACGCATTTGGTAAATGACAATGTGGCGATAAAAAGTTAGGCGAAGTGAAATTAGGGCAAACACGATTCTGAAGAGTGAAATTAGGCGAAAAAATTTTAGGCTTTTCGTTTGGGTGCCATAACAAATTAGGCGTATAAAAAATTTGGCGATCCGATAGGGACCCCCCACTGCCACTTCAGCTTGCAAACGCGCTTCGCTATGTCGGTCACTCTAGTTCTACGGATTTCCTCATTTCTTTCCTATTTCGTGCTCAGTAGTGGGACATTAATGGGCTGAGGTGATGTGAATTATAATTAGGAAAGCGTCTATGCTAGCGTATTTATTAAGTACTTTGTCAGTATACGTTTTAATTTTATTTTTTGTAATTCATCTCGGATTTCTGAAGTAAACTGTTGAGTATATACGGGACACGTGCAAGGTAATTTCACTAACTTACGAATATATTTGTGAGCTGACTTTTGACTGACTGACTGACTGACACTTAGAGCAATTAGGTTTATTATAATTTTACAATTTGCCTAGTAATCTACAATATTAATAGGGCATTTTCACAAACTGCCTGCGACATATCCATACATAAAAAAAATCAACTAATTCGTAGAAGATTGAAGGAAAGTAAGATTTAAAGGCTTGTCTTTCATTTCTCTAGGAAAATTGGTTGATGCAAAAAGTATTACTAAGAGAAGTGAGTCAAGTGTGTAGACTAGCAAAATCCTTACTAACATTACAAACACGAAAGTTTGTTTGTCAGCCAAACAAAATCCTGGGTGCATAGGGATCCTACCAAGATAATGGAACCCAAGCCAACCTCACCTGCAAGTGGTGCACCTGCCAATCGTCGGACGAGGCTCTGGCAAACATAAAATTTCTCGGTAAACGACAATAGGCTCGCCACCTATTACGTGAGATCAAAAATATAATTGGCGAAATGTGGGCTTATAATATGCCTCTGCCTACTCCTTCGGGGAAACAGGCGTGATTATGTATGAATAAAATCCTGGAAATAGGCCTCCCCATTTTATTCTCTGTATTGCCCCTATCATCAAATCAAAACACTTTTTATTTCATAAACTATTACATAGTACTTGAAAACGTCAAAATTATAAAAAAAATAAAAAATAAACAATTAAAATATAATTATACTAAAATCACGAAGCTTAGATTTACTGGCAACCAAACAATAAAAAAAAACAAAAAATATTTAAGTGTAAGTGAATCTAAGTGCCAGTTCCGAGCCACCGCTCTGTAAGAAGAACTAACTACTAACTAAGAAACTCACAGGCTATGCTCTTTTAAATTATCGATTGGTTAGTTACAATCTTCATTTGTCTGTGAAGCTATACAATGCAATAAAATATAACATTAACAATATTCATGTTTTAAGTCATTCATATTAGAATAGCCTGTATGAAACGGCAGTTTAATCCCAAGCATTTTTATCAGCCATATAGTTCAGTTCAAATAAGTACGCAGAACGACGCTGCTTCTCATCATCCGGTAGGATTTCTCTTCATCGACTCTTACGACTCCCAATGAGAGGGGGTGGCACTATTCCAAGCTGGTACGAAACGGCACATGAGATCTAAAAAAAAGTACCTTAAATCTACCTATATCTGGCTTGGTGTTTTCCTATGTATATTAAGTATGCATTTACAAAAGTATTTTTTGTATGTTTATCCGTTAGAGCAGGACTTCCCAACCAGGGGGGCGTGCCCCCCTGGTGGGGCGATGAGGTATGTCAAGGGGGGCGCGAGACGTTTGTGTTTTCGAAAGAAAATGTATCTCATTAGTATTTATCTATTTTTCTTTCATAGTACTCTTATTATAAGATCTTATAAATTATGTTGATTAAAAATAAATATCGGATTTAATTTTGTAGAAGTTACAAAACAAATAAATGTTTTTGAAATAATGCAAGTTTTGACTGCATAATTTATAGGGGGGGCATGAAATCATTATTTTAAATCCGGGGAGGCTCGACGAAAATAAGGTTGGGAAACCCTGCGTAAGAGGCATCATAAATTACGTCACACGTAAAGGGGGTGGGAAGGGGTTGACGAAGTGTGACATGGTGTGACAAGGGGATCGGAGGAATCCTATATCGTGACGTCACATTTTAAATACAAATACTATGGAAAATTGGGAACTGCAGTTTTGATGTAATTATTTTTTGCTGTATAATTTCAAAAAATGTGACATCACACTAAGAAGGAGAGAGTCTCACAAGTGTGACCAGCTGTGACAAGGACGGAAGGGGGGGGGGGTCTAGAGATCACGAAATTTGTGTGAAGTAATTTATGGATGACCCCTTATTAAGTATACATAACACAAGTTCTTAATGATACATATCTTGGACTCAAATAATTGGTGTGATGGTTAGAAAATATTTATTTATATCTAAAAAAGCGAGTAGTCACTCTTTCATCACGAAATCTCAGAAACTATAAATACTATGGACCTCAAATTTTGCATAGGGTTCCTTTAAGAACGTAGGTCCTTACAAAGAAAGGATATTCCGAAATTTTACCCCTAAGGAGGTTTTTGATGTCTTTATAAAAAAATAACTCACTTCCTCCAGTCTCAGCGGCTCCTCCAACCCAGCAGCGATCCTTTCTCTTTTCTCCCGTTCTTTTCTCTCTTTTTTCTCCTTTTTCCGCCTCTCCTTCTCCCCGTCCCTCTCTTCGCAACCACTGGCGTCGCCACCCGCCAATACGGTGGATTTTTTCATAAAATTAAACATGGCGGGAACTCTGAAACAATCGAATGATATGGGTACGTTAGAAACCTTTTCAAATACACATGTCACTTATAACGACTTGCAAGTTAAGATGTCCAAGAAACAGTACCTACTTAAAAAAGTGGTTTAAAAACCTAATTGTTACACAAATTCATGTACCTAACTAACAAAAAGATGTTCAGAATTGTTTTCTTGCTTAAGCGTGATAAGTGTTCATTTAATAAATATGTAGATGAAAAAGTAAAAATGTATAGTAAAGTTTGAAGTTATTATTTTTATTTAAAGTTTGTATTAGTATAAGTATAGGGGGCTATCCATAAATGACGTCACACGTTAAGGGGGTAGGAGGGGGTAGACGAAGTGTGACATGGTGTGACAAGGGTATGGGAGGGATCCTAAATTTCGTGACGGCACAGTTCAAAGCCCAGGTTCTATGAAAATTTTGGAACTGCTGTTTTGATGTTATTATTTCTAATAATAATCCTTTATTGCACATAAAACATAGGTAGATTACAAAAGGTATTTAAAAACTAAAAGTACAAAGGTTAGGACTTATCTCTAGAAGAGATCTCTACCAGCCAACCCTAGAAGTTGTGTATAAATTTGTGCGGGATTAAATTTGGTTAAAGATCTTTGTAAAAAAAGGAAATAAAAATATCTTATATATACCATACATACTTACATACATATACTTATATCAATATTATACATACATATATATCAATATTATGATTAATAATGTCATAAAAATTAAATATTATAAAATTTATAAAAAGTGTAAACTAAGTGCCAAAACAGACAAGTAGTGATTTCTCAGATTACTTTTGACCGACACAACTGATGGACTCTCACGGATCTGAGAGGGAAGACTGTTCCACATTCGTAAAGCACGGGCTGAGAAGGAGTTACGGAAAAATTTCTTGTTGTACAATTGCAAAATATGTGACATCACACTAAGGAGGAGGGAGTATCACAAGTATGACAAAGACGGAGGGGGGGGGGGGTCAAAAAATTACGGAATTCGTTTGACAAGCGGCAACAGGCTCGCCACCATATGACGTGGGACCAACAATATAATTAGCAAAATGTGGGCATCTAAGTAATAAGATTAATAAGTCTCTGCCTACCTCTTTGGGGAAATAGGTGTGATAGATATTTTGTATGCTGTAATTAGTAATTAGAAGCGTACATTGCTAACAAACTGTCTAATAACAAAATGCAGTTTGGCGGTAGTAATATTTAAAGTAGGTAACTATGTTTTTCGCTATAATAAAAAAAAATTTACTGCAAACTTAAAGCCATTTCGGATCAATGGTAAAGTAATATCATGGCCCAAGAATACAACAAAGCTAAAGAACAATAGTAATGTTCAAAGTTTAATACTCCTTAAAGCCTTCTGTTTGATTTACGCTAGCCACAGTTTCTAGGGACGTTCAGAGAACCACACAGCATACATCGATAGGTAAATGAAACAAAATCAAAAACAGAAAGATAATTGGTTCCACATGATCTAAAAACAGCAAAATTACACACATATCAGTAGGTATTAGTAACAAAATGAGAAAACAGAAATTGGTTAGGTCGATATTGATCGAATTTGGTTAATAGCGCTAGAAGCTCCGCAATGCTCATTGGTCGAAAACGGTCACTGAAGTAAAGCAAAGTTTACAAAGGTCAGTCATTGGATGGGTGACCGCTTGTGTGGCATTTGATATCGAGCGCTTGCGTGCTTCGGAAGGCACGTTAAGCCCTTGGTCCCGGTTATCACAAAATGTGGCCGTTGTCCTAATTGGGCGGCTTAAATAATCTAACAGCAGGACGTCCTACACCTGCCTCCGCCACACTGGGTCCGCGTGGTGGAGTATGACCCAATACCCTCGCACCTTGGTATGTCAGAGAAGGCTCGTGCTCACTAGTGGGACGTTAATGGGCTGAGATGATAATGATGACATATTTATTAGACATTATCATTTACAATTTTTTTTTTCCTTTTAAAAAATGGCTTCGTGCGTTTTAGCACTTTTAGCCAGTGTCGAGTAAGAGATATATTAATAACATATAAATCATAGTAAATGAGAATGAGTGGTGATAAAGATGATAAATTGTAAATGAGATGCCCTCCCCCTAAACGCCTTGAGTCCTCAGTAAAGAGTGATTATACTGAGATCTCACATGGACTTCTTGAGAGAATTTGAAAAGTGCAACATGCACTGTTTTGTTTTATTTACCAACACTCATGTACGTTCACAAACACTTAACGGTTAATAATCCACCGACATTACACATTAGTGTTCGACATATCACAAATTTTAGAAAATAAAACAATACTGCAGACATGACGCTTCCCTTTCCCGCCAAGAATGTCCCATATACAAATTAATACAAAAATTGACCAAATCTTTTTTTTGGTTTGGCTTTCTTCCATACAGGATTTTTTGTTACGGGATGTGTTTTGAACTCAAGTTATGATATATTTTATAAAAATTCCTACGATAGTCCTTTTTTGTAATTCCTACAATTTATTT
Source organism: Musotima nitidalis (assembly GCA_949126915.1). NCBI lineage: Eukaryota > Metazoa > Arthropoda > Insecta > Lepidoptera > Crambidae > Musotima > Musotima nitidalis. The sequence continues at coordinate 2,380,868 of OX421434.1, forward strand.
ATAAGTTAGACATAAAATACACAGATTTTTACTATGAATAAAAAGATGAAGCTTATCACAAAATTATTATTTTACGTTTAGTTGAATGAATGTTTGAACTTTTATGTAAAGAAATTCAAAAAGTTCCATGTTTATCATACTTACAACATAGAATGAAAACTATCGATATTTCCATCGATACTTTGTAAACAAACACAACACGTGCTATTAAGAGCGCACGCGCATTTGTCTGAGGCGGCTCGTAAAGTTGATCAACGGAAATATTTACGTTGAAGACTATTTAAAGAGTTATTGAAGTGCCTCTTGCAATTTGACGGTCAGGATATTACAGGGGAGCAATTTGTTGACTGTAGATTCTTTCTATATTTTACACATATTCATTGTCACATATTTGTTTAAAAAAATCTAACGTTAGGTTCAGGATTTATGTTTGCTATGGGACATCTTGTTAGTGTGTTTTATTTTCTTAAATTTGTGATATTTCGAACATGAATATGTAATAACGGTGGATTATTAACCTTTAAGTGTTTGTGACCGTATAAGAGTGTTTGTAAATGAAACAAAACAGTGCAACATCACTTTTAAAATTTTCTCAGGATGTCCATGTAAGATCTCAGTATAGTCCCACATCTTTACTGAGGACTCAAGGCGTTTAGGGGGAGGTCATCTTATTCACAGCTTTTGTTATTTTATTTAACTAGGCGTTTTCCGTCATATCCCTAATAACTTCTGAACTGAGGTTAAACAAATATTGTAAGATGAACTTTTACGACATTTCTAAATTGCTTCTATTTGTAGTCATCAAGAGCTGATGATAAAAGCGAACATTACTCACGTCACCACAATACCGTGACCGTTACCAGCTGACTTCAATGCGATGCCATCTAAGGCAGAGGTGATAAACCATAGCGCGTTTTACTGAATAAAAACCTTTTTTTAAGGAAAATTTTTCGTCTATTTACGCAAAAAAAGATCCGACTGAAAGGTCAAAGTGCGCCACAGCCAACCTGTGGCCTCGTGATAAGATAAGATACTCTTGCATTAAAAAATAAAACACAACATACATGATTACCAATTTGTTTATAATCACCGCGTACATGCAACTTAAAAAAACATTTTAGAATGTTGGATTTTGAATTTACTATGATAGCTGATATATTAATTCACTATTATGTTTTCCCTACTTATAATAATACTCTATTGTACACAAAATATAGCTTCGCATTTCAATATTGAATAAAAAAAAATTGGTTGCCTGTAAAGTCGGTATACGGGCGAAAGTTTTACGTGACAACGACTTTGAGTGGTAAAATAATTTTAAGGCGGGCTAACCATGCCCGAATGGAAGGGAAGCGTGCCTCTCACTCGCTCTCATTGTGAGCGCATAACGTGAGCGGAGCGTAACGCAGTTTCTTGAAGTGTCACCCGGCAAACCAATTTATAAAACGTTGTCACGTCAAAATTATTGCAAGAATGAGCTGGCTATAAATTTTATTTTAACTAGTGGCACGCCCTCGCTTCGCTTCGGTAGCTATTTATTAAATATTTACATCTCGGGCTGCATTATTGAAGATTCCGTAGGGGTTCATATTTTTTAGTAATAAATATAGCCTATGTTACTCAAAGACAATGCAGCATTAAATGTTGATAGATTTTTTGAAATCGGTCCTGTAGTTTATAAGTTATAATTTATTACAAACATCAAAAAATAAAGATATTCATTTTAATAATATTAAAATGATAATAAAAAAGGTTTGCCACCCCTGATAAAAGCTAACTGTCGCCCACTGTCCCATATGACACGATCGTGTTTTGAATAAGATCGACCAATCTATAGCATGTTGATACCGAGTCATTGCCTGTTCTACTAGTAGAGGTAGAAAGAAAGTAAATAATCTTTCTTTAACTCTTGAAACTTTAAAAGTTTAGTGAAAGCTTTATCTTGTGTAGTGTAAGTACCTAAGCAATTTTGACCAGTAATGTGCCCAATCACAAAGTACTTAACGAGTATATAAGATTGGCTCAAAAAAATCTGTAATAAAAAGAAATTGTTTTCGCGAAAGGGACATCTTTCAAAATCGACTTAATTTTTAAAGTGTGAAAAGAAAATGTTTTTGGGCGCATTAAATAAAAAGGTTACAAATACATAGCTTACGGGGACATTGTGGTGGATTTTGCTAATGTATTAATTATATAATATATATAACTAGATATAGCTAATAGCGCGCTAGTTTAAGTTTCATAAGAGCTCTTTTGAGCCAAACTTGAATAAATGATTTTCAGGAATCCTTGTAAGCAAGTGATGGTTTAAAATAACTTTGTGACCATTCCCGCCCATTGGAACTTTACCGAAAAATCGAGAAACAACTCAACACGACACGCCCTTACTCAGGGTATCTTCAGGTAAGACAACACAGCCTCAAAACAATAATATCTACACGACCAACGAGTAAAGACTCTTGTTTCAGCGTTGTTCGCGTAGACATACACGCACAGAAGAGCTACTCTCGATTTCAGCAGCCATGTATATATTTCTGGGTGCAAATTTGTCAGCATTGCATGCATGTTGCATCAAAACAAACAACAAGCAACACTTAATTTTCCATGCCAACTAACATTGTCATGGGCTGTCGTGCAATGTTGCCGAACATGTTGAAGTTCACGTATTAGGAGTCATAAGTCATCATTACCATCAGCCCAAAGACGTCTAAAGCTGTACAAAGGCCTCTTCCATTAGCTTCCAATGTTACCGATTTAAGACGTGACGTGCATCCAACGTGATCCTGCAACCTTTATCAAGGCGTCTGTCTATCTTGCAGGTGGAAATCTCTCGCTACGCTTTCTACACAGAGTTTTCATTCCAGAACTTTTCTGCCCCAACAGCCGTCAGTTATGTGCCCTGCACTGCTTGCTTGCAGATTCTTTGAGCTATGCCAGTAACATTTGTTCTTCTACAAACGTAGCCTAGTGGATACACAGCTTTATTAAAATGTACATCACATTTAGGGTGTACAGGGCTACTACCAAGATTTGAGGAGATCAAGCCAATCTCACCTGCAAGTGCCTGCCGATTAAAGAACGAGGCTCTGGCGAACAGAACATTTCCCGATAAGCGGCAATAGGCTAGACAACTATTACGTGGGACCAACAATATAACTGGCGAAATGTGGGCGTAAAACATGCCTCTGCCTACCACTTCGAGGAAACAGGCGTGATATTATGTATGTATGAACATCACATTTAGCACACTTTTTAGTAAACATGTTAGTGACATTCCAACATAATAGATACCGAAGTAACGGTATCCTTTAGTGGCACTCCGACAAAGCAGGCACGTGTTGAACTTTCCTATTGTTTTTATGTTTTTCTGGTATACGTTTTTTTAGGGTACCGTATCTATGGATGCCATCGGAAGCATGTTACAAAATTTATTTATTAGGAATACTAACACAGTTTTTTTCCAATTATTATATGAGACCATATAAGGCGTAGATGGGTCGTCGAAAGCCCAGTGGTGAGACCCCTTGCCTTTAAATTCAGAGGGTCTCGGGTTCAAACCGCCACCAGGGTTATGACTTTTTGAAGTTATGTGCGTAATTATCGCTTACAGTGCCTTCAAACATACTGACAGCTAGTTTAACCATATAATTATGTCAGAGGGCATTACCTTAACGTAATGACTGAAATTCAGTCTAATCTCGTTGAACCAGTGAGCAGAACCTGAGCCCTAAGCTTAAGCCTAGGGCAACCATACTTTGATGATGATATGAGGCCATTACCGTCCTATTACTGAGCATGAGTCTTCTCTCACGAGGTGACGATGAAAGTGACAAACAAAACAATTTCTGCGCAAATATATTTTTCCCGAAAAATCGAGATTTGTGTTGATTTTCGGGAATTCATAGTTGCGCGGGATTGTTACAATGATATTTTTAATCCATTACTTGCATACAATAGATTTCCGTAAAGCTCTCATCACTTTTCTACCTAAAGGTTAGTTATAAGCTCTCACGTGTATAAGCGTATATCTTAACCTCTACTTTCAGTTCGCAGCCCTCTTATGAACCGTACTAGATGCTCATCTCAGAATATGAACGGGCAAAATGGGATGCAGGCACCTCAAGATTAATCAAAATAAAAAACAATTTGCAGAGGCCGAAATTAGAAAAAAAAACGAGAGCATAAAGTTACATTTAAAAATTCTTGAATAATAAAGAGCTCTAAAGTTCAGTATATTTTGGTATAAAATTTTGTTTTTAAACAAATCCCTAATAGGTTATTGTACAAAAAATTAAAACGCTTACTTAGAGCATCAATATAGTCGTGACACGAAACCAGCATCGTTATTAAGCAACCAAAAATCTATTACGATAGACCTTACTTTAACAAGCATGCATCAACCATTGAAACTTTAGTACGATTACACAATTATACTCGCTTAAACAGACCCAGCAATGTATACCTAACAACAGTAATAGCGAAAGCTATTATGATGGAATAAAATTTACATAATAACTATTTTCTTGTTACAGAATAATGCTATTAATAGACACGTCCCCGCTCATTCAGGGACTGAGTTGAATTAAACTTTTTATAAAGTGTTAATAACACTCTATTGTGTTAGGAAAAAACGCTGACTTGTGAATGTGATACAGAGCATGGAATGATAAACGGTTTTATAGGTGTGGCTCTTGTTCGATTAGAAGATACAAAGAGGCTTAGAAGTAAAATTTACCTTCAAAACCACGGGTATTAATATGGAACCTAATTATTTTGTTCTTCAAAGTCGAAAATCATTTATTTAAGTTTCGCTCAATAGAGCTCTTATGACAAAAAAAACTTAAAAACTAGCGCGCCCATTTATTTGAACGTATAAGAGCGGGCAAGAAAATCGTCGTGGTTAGTTTTTTCTTCCATCAGACAAGAAAATGTACTCAATAGTAAAACAATTCGACAAGTCTACAAAAAGCTGTGTTCTGCAGTCACAAAAAAATTAAATAAAAGAAAATAACTCTTTTTTTTATATCTTATTTTGTTTCAGGTATAACCCATCATAAAGGATTATGCTATAGAACGATAGCCTTTATGTTCCGTACGACGTGATTAAGCGAAGCGATAGATTGCATAATCTATTAAAATTAGAAGTTTTGAAAAGGAATGTTTCAATGGACGAAAACGATATGAATATAAGTATTTTAGACGCGGACTGTTCTTTTTCTAGTTGATTTTAGAGAGGAAAAAAGCCGGTTTGGACCAAACTATAATAATAAATAATTTATTTCTGACAATTACACCGATTATTTAGTTCCAAGATAAGTATCATTAAGAACTTGTGTTATGGATACTAAACAACGGATAAACATACTTAAATACTTTTTTTTTTGTAAATACATACTCAATAACATAGGAAAACACCCAGACCAGAACAAATATTCATGTTCATGCACACAAAGATATGTCCTGTGTGGGAATCGAACCCACGACCTCTGGAGTGAAGTGTAGGTTTACTGACGTCCACGCCATATCGGTCGTCAAAATTGAAGTGAAGTGAAGTCATGTGAAGTCATTGAAGTGAAGTCATAATTGAAGTGTAATTGTGTAATTTTAGATGATTTATTTTTGATACTTAATAATTAAACTGACATTTAATGGGATATCATAAAACTGATATTTGCATACCACATAATGATAAATTTGTTGAGACTTGGTCGAACGACTTTATTGTAATACCATGTTTTGTAACACATGTTTGGGCAAATAAATTATTTTGTATGTTTACTTAAAAATGTTTAAGAATATGGTATTGGAATTGAATCGCATTAAAAAAAATCCTTTTAAGGGAGTCACTTCTCAATAATCCAGTGCGGATTGGAGAAGGTGGGCGTGTGGCGTCCTCATGTTATATTATTTGAATAGTCCAATAGGCTAACTTGGTTGAGGACCAAACATGCCTTCCATAGTACAGTAACGGTTGTTGTCAAATTCCTTATCTATCCGCACCCATCAATCCGGCGTGATTGACGAAGACTTTACGTGTCTTCCGAAATTAGTGTCAAATTCCAACTACACAATCAGGTGTATAGAGCTCCTACCAAGATCTCAGATCAGATCAGAGAAGTGAGTCAAGTGTGTAGACTAGCAAAATCCTTAATAACATTATAAACATGAAAGTTTGTATGTCAGCCAAACAAAATCCTGGGTGCATAGGGATCCCACCAAGACCTAAGCGTAAGTGAATATAAGTACCAGTTCCGAGCCACCGCTCTGTAAGAAGAACTGGCAAGAAACTCACAGGCTTTGCTCTTTTAAGTCACATCTCAAATAGGATCAGGTGAACATAATCAGGGGTGTATAGGGATCCTACTAAGACCTAAGGAGCCCAAGCCAACCTCACCTGCAAGTGGTGCACCGGCCGATCAACGAACGAGGCTCTGGCGAACATTAAAAGTGCCCGGAAAGCGGCAATAGGCTCGCCTATTACGTGGGACCAATAATATAATCTATCCCTGTTTTTTTTTCTTCAGACTGCTCCGGAGTCCGGAGACGTTTCAATACACCGAATCTCTTAGTATTACGACCCATCTTTTTTGTCTTCCGAAAATAGAAAGCGTGTCAGATGCCAAACTAATTTTCTACCCCTGAAAACTAATTGAATTCATAACAAACCAAGTGATCGCATATCGCCACTAGAATCTATGGAGCATATAAGGTCAGAACCTCCGCATGCGCGTGATTCAGTTGCAAATATGGCACCCGTTAATCCGACGTGATTGGCATATTCAAACGACGAAGGCGATGACACTCGCTGCTTTTAGTGTGTTTAACGGCACTTTTCTTGTGGAAAAATTTTGAAATAAAAGAAGCGCAGTCTAAATTATTTATTTGATGGCATAATGATTTATTTGACCCCAATAATAAATAAATATTTTCTAATTAATTTGATTACACTATTTATTTAGTTCCAAAATAACTATCAATAAGAACTTGTGTTATGGATGCTAAACAACGAATAAACATACATACATACTTTTTTTTAGGTAAATACATACTTAATATGCATAGTAAGCGCTCGTAGCTCTGCGGTGCTCGGTGGTCGGAAACGATAACCGAAGTACAGCAGAGTTTACAGAGGTCAGTCCATGGATGGGTGACCGTTTGTGTGGCATTTGATATCGAGCGCTTCCGTGCTTCGGAAGGCACGTTAAGCCGTTGGTCCCGGTTATCACTAAATGTGGTAGTCGTTAAGCCATTTTAGAGGCCTAATGGGCGGCTTGATAAATTCTAACAGCAGGACGCCATACACCTGCCTCCGCCAATCCGCACTGGGTCCGCGTGGTGGAGTATGTCCCAATACCCTCGCACCTCGGTATGTGAGAGGAGGCTCGTGCTCAGTAGTGGGACGTTTATGGGCTGAGATGATAATACATAGGAAAACACCAGATCAAATATTTATGTTTAGGCACACAGGATTGCGGAGTGCGGTTATAACCGGGTAGGCTCCCTCAACGGGTGGGAATTAAATATTATAATCGCGAAAGAGAGTTTTTCTTTCACACCTCTTAACCAATTTTAGTGAAAATTAAGTATGGTGATAGATTGGATAGTTTCGTATCGGAAGGGTAGAAAATTAGTTTGGCATCTGACATGCTTCCTATTTTCGAAAGACAAAGAAGATGGGTCGGAACACTGAGAGATTCGGTGTATTGAAACGTCTCCGGACTCCAGAGCAGTCTGAAAAAAAAACAGAGATAAATTGTGTAGTTGGACATACATACATAATATCACGCCTGTTTTCCCGAAGGGGTAGGCAGAGACAAACTATACGCCCACACTTCGCCATTTATATTGTTGGTCCCACGTAATAAGTGGCAAGCCTATTGCCGCTTGCCGGGCACTGTTATGTTCGCCAGAGCCTCGTCCGTTGATATGCAGGTGCACTACTTGCAGGTGAGGTTGGCTTGGGCTCCTTGGGTCGTAGTAGGATCCCTAAACACCCTATATTTACAATATACATATTAACAAAAAGTAAACAAACAAAACCAGATTGAATTCTATACGACCGTACGTTTATAAGTTGCTTCACTGACAATAGCGGAGAATGCCGCCAGAGTAACGAGTTTAGAAGTCATAATAACAGCAGTTCCGTACGCTATGCCCTTACAGCGTTGAAATGTCGGATGATGGCGCATCATTGTGCAACATTACGTCAACGTGGCGCTTTCCTGTTGTTGCAATGTTGGGCGCTACTGTGAAAATACTACAGCTATTCGGTTTTTAATATTTAATTTAACTCTTTATTGCACATAAAAACAAAAAAATAACAAAACATTACAAATAAAAAGGACATGTACAAAGGCGAACTTATCTCTATAAGAGATCTCTTCCAGCCAACCTCATGAGGAGTCAGAAAGATAAAACAAAGATAGGTAAAATACATATGCAAAAAAGTAAAACAAAATAAATTCAAACAACAAATTTCGTAAGAGTATACAATAGCAAATAATATATACAAATATATACATACACAAAACTCATAAGAAAACATATACATGCTATTAAATTTAGTACGATTATTTATTATTTGACGATTATCTTGCCCGTTCTTTTACGATTAAGCTCCCGCCCGCAGTGAATAGGCGCGCTAGTTTTTAAGTTTTGACCTTCATAAGAGCTCTTTTGAGCCAAACTTTAATAAATGTTTTTTTTTTAATTAAGAACTAGTAGTTCGATCGCAGCTTCGTCCGCGTGAAATTCAATTATATCGCGTATCTTGTTTAAAAAACTTTGAATATTATATTTATATCAGCTACTAATAAACCTAACAAAATGGTTTCGCATTACTAGGTTCAAAAATGAAGACTTTTCATAAAAACTTTGATCACCTATTTCCAACCCCTAATAAACCTTTTTTCGCCTCCAACCTATCTATCTATAGACCATCTGTGTACCGAATTTCATTTAAATTGGTTTATTAGTATTGGCGTAAAATCGAGACAGTCATGAGACAGATAGAGTTACTTTTCCATTTATAATATTAGTATGGATTTTTTGTCATACCATCTTCCGATAGCAGAAGAGTGTATCCGACTTCTACAGACTAAAAACTATACATGTTCTTTCTCAAGCCTGTTTTGTTTTGGGGTCGCGGTGACTGTTTCAGTATAACAAGTAACCCAACTCTACAAGGCATAACTTTACAAACGCAGTCTAAAGATGCGGCTTGGCCGTTTCATTAAGGTGGAGAGTTATGTGAGATCGCTAAAATAGGGCTTTTTCAATTTGATTGTTCTTAGATTGTCATAAATTTACATCATATAACACATGAGAACGTGCGGTTAAAAATAAAATAACCCGTTTAGTTTCTCAATATTACATATGTAAAGTTGCATCTTGTCTTTTTTTTCGGCCATTTTACTTCTAATAATCGCAAGTATTTTTTAATGATTCCAGGTTATTAGTAGATTAAATACCGAAGAGACCGTTTGGTTGTTTTTGGGAATTTCTGTATTTATTGTTTTTGATGACTTTTATACGCAATCGATGCACGAAATCCATCTGGAATCCCCACTGCCGCGGGGGCGCGGAGAAGCCTTGCTAGGCTTTGTTAAAGTCAGCGACGTCCACCGTCCTCTTAATACGGACAATTGTATAACAGAAAAGTAATTAACAGTGAATATTTTTTTCACTTTACGCTCATGTGACGGTAGCGAGACGGCCAAGCATCATATCATTACTAAGGACGATATTACAATATGGTAAATTTATATATGCAACTACATTTTACCAACTGACACAAAAACACAATCGGGGGCCGAGTGTAGGGCTCACTGCGGCGGACGCTACCGCTAGCATTCCTACCCACTTAAAATCTTCAAAGGCTGTTCAAAAGTGGCGGGGGGCCAGTGTCAAGGTTCTAGTTTCTGACACTCGGACTGAGGTCACTGGTTGTCTACCTACAAGATCCTTTGATGTTTTAAAAGTCCAGCTTCCCTTTGACGAAGACGTGACCACGCATTCGTACACTGACACTGATATGACTAATCAATTCGGGTATTGAGAGAACTATACCAACACGAAGTGTTAACGTACACTCAGCCAAACAGGCCCCTACTACGAGTTTTCATACTTTCGGACAAATTATTTCATATAACAAATTTGGTCATAAACGAAATTATTGAAAAAAATTATTCTCTTTTTTAAAAACATTATTGTACATGTATATACATTCGTTTTTTTCCGTATGAATAATACTTCACTCTGATTCCCAGTACCCACAAATCACTGTAAAATGTTAACAATTAAAATTATCCTCCTTTTTAAATGTTTTACCCTAAAGCTATTCTACAAATTACTTCATCAAGGAGTCTTAAAAAAAGTCGTGAACCGCCTCTGGCCATTATCCATAAGGTATGCTTGTGCGCCACTTTGTGGTTAAACCAGTAAACACTATACGTCTCTATATACCGTCTAATTTCCACTACTATTGAAGAAAAAGCAATTACCCTTTGTTATTAAACGCCTATTGACGTAGATACTTAGAGTACATAGAAAAAACGATCCTGATAATTACGATTGTGTATCAAGAACACCCAGCGATGAGAAGTGGAGCAAATGGTAGTGGTAATAGTAAACAATTCGATTCGCACGTACGCCGTTGAATACGCAACGTGTGGAGTTCAACCACCCGGTTGCGCAATCCAGATCGGGCCTCTTTTTCATCTGTTTACTGAGTCAACGCAGAGGAGCTATTGATGGACACTAAACAAAAAAACATCACTAAATACGGCTTAAATATACTTCTAGTCATTCGAATTTCTAAACAAAAAAAACATCACAGAATACGGTAATAGTAATTCGGAATTAATATTGCTGTGGAGATATCGAGAAATTCCGTATCTATTGGTTTTTTATTTTTTATTAATGGCTTCGTGCGTTTAGCACATTTAGCCAGGGTCAAGTAAGAGAATATTAATAACATATACATCATAGTAAATGAGAAGAGCTCGTAGCTCTGCGGAACTCGGTGGTCGGAAACGATCACCGAAGTACAGCAGAGTTTACAGAGGTCAGTCCTTGGATGGGTGACCGTTTGTGTGGCATTTGATATCGAGCGCTTCCGTGCTTCGGAAGGCACGTTAAGCCGTTGGTCCCGGTTATCACTAAATGTGGTAGTCGTTAAGCCATGTTAGAGGCCTAATGGGCGGCTTGATAAATTCTAATAGCAGGACGCCATACACCTGCCTCCGCCAATCCGCACTGGGTCAGCGTGGTGGAGTATGACCCATTACCCTCACACCTTGATTTCTGAGAGGAGGCTCGTGCTCCGTAGTGGGACGTTGATGGGCTGAAATGATGAGAATTAGTGGTGATAAAGATGATAAATGGTTAATGAGATGCCCTCCCCCTAAACCCCTTGAATTCTCAGTAAGGATGTGGGACTATACTGAGGCCTCACATGGACTTCTTGAGAAAATTTGAAAAGTGATGTTGCCCTGTTTTGTTACATTTACCAACACTCATGTACATTCAAAAACATTTAACGGTTAGTAATCCACTGTTTTTGCACATTAACGTTCGAAATATCACAAATTTTAGAACATAAAACAAAACTACAGACAAGACGCTTCACTTTCACGCCAAGAAGTCCGTATCAATAGTTATTAAGAATTTTTTGAGGTTGGAACAGAACATCAAGTTCGGGGGGGGGGGACCGAACAGGTCTTTACCTTGGCGTGGTGGGGGGGCTGAGTACCTCTCGGAGCCCGGGAAAAGGCCACCCCGAGGTTGGCGACTCTGACTGCCCTTAGTACTGACTACCGGGGGGGAAACTAAGAGGGACCTATGGAGGGTGCAGCGTACGGGCCAGGAGGGCCCGTCCAGCAGCGCCAGGAGGGTCTTAGACAGTGGAGGCAGTGGGGGCAGGGGGCCCCGCTGTCTAACCATGGACCCTCCGAGAAGTCGGCTACACACGCTATGGTCGCACAAGGAAGTAGGAGGGGCGCGTCCACTGTGTCTCTCTGAGGAGGTCCTCCCGGTTTTGGTCCGGGGGACGTTGGCCGCGGGCGGGGTGTCAGAGCTGCAACCCAGGTACTGGCCTCCCGCCTCTTTCTCAACAAGCGGCGGGCGTCGTCGGAAGATTTTTAGTGGGTATTATTGCTGGCGGTGGTGTCTGCCGGTGGTGAGTCCCACACACCTCTCTCGGTCCCCCTTTGGCCGGGAGACAGTGCGTAAATGCATTTTGTTACCGACGTAAATAAACGAAAGAACATCAAGTTCAAGCCTCTTGTTCATCTGTTTACTGAGTCAACGCAGAGGAGCCATTCATGGCGAAGGAAAAAGAAAACACCACTAAATACTTATGTCTTAAATATACTTCTTACTTATATTTCGAATTAAAAATGGGACAAGACTATGGCAGTATATATTTTGGGGCCGTTTTTAAACGGAAAATCTGCTTATTAGTCCTTCACGTATCCGCATCTATACTTTACCTGTATTTAAAAATAATATTCTAAAAAAAACCCTTGTAGGTATAAAAAAATACAAGTGATTCATATTGGTCTTAAGCCCCCACCACATTTCACCAAGGGGGAGGTCAAAAGAAGCTATAACGTCACGCGATTAACGGTATCATCATCATCATAATCACAGCCCATTAACGTCCTACTACTGAGCACGGCCTCCTCTCACATATCAAGGTGTGAGAGTATTGGGTCATACTCCACCACACTGACCCAGTGCGGATTGGCGGAGGCAGGTGTATGGCGTCCTGCTGTTAGAATTTTTCAAGCCGCCCATTAGGCCTCTAACATGGCTTAACGACTACCACATTTAGTGATAACCGGGACCAACGGCTTAACGTGCCTTCCGAAGCACGGAAGCGCTCGATATCAAATGCCACACAAACGGTCACCCATCCAAGGACTGACCTCTGTAAACTCTGCTGTACTTCGGTGATCGTTTCCGACCACCGAGCACCGCAGAGCTACGAGCGCTTCGATTAACGGTATGCATACACTCAAATATAGCAGGTTGTCCCGTTGGGCATTAAAATTTGTCCGTTACCAGGTGCTAAAGGCAGACAAATATAATACGTACTATACCTAAATTCTAACTTTTTGTGGAGTGGAATAAAGATATTGAGTATATTAAATTAAATTAAATTAAAAATTCATTTATTCAAGTTTGGCTCAATAGAGCTCTTATGAATGTCATACTTATAAACTAACGCGCCCATTCACTGCGGGCGGGAGCTTGATCGTAAAAGAACGGGCAAGAAAATTGTCAAGGTTGGTTTTTTCTCCCGCCAGTTACAATTAAAATACATAATATTAAAACAATTAAACATAGCAAGAAAAAAAAAAGGGAGACAAAACTCTTTTTAGCAATATTAACATAATTACGGATAAACATAGTAGACATGAGCAGACGCGTTACGCTCAACCATATTTTAGGGAGCGTAACGACCCGACGCATGACGCTACCACCGCGGAAACATATAAGTGAGCGTGATATACTCAAGGTGGATAAAAGGATTTTAGTAAAAATAACATTAATATTAGAAGACTGAATTAAATTAAGTGTGCTGCAAACTGGCTATATAGGCTGGCTGTGATATGTCCTATCATCACCATCTTCCAATTGGCCATATAACCCCCCTTTTACGCCATTTAGATGTCAATTTACAAAACCCCATTCTTAACTTTTCCTACCTACTGGTTACTGTTAGCCATCTTAATTGTTACCCCATATATTCATATAACCTATATGGCGTGGAGGCGAGTGTACCCGCACTTGCTCCTGAGGTTGTGGGTTCGATTCCCGAACAAGACAAAGCTTTGTGTACAAAAACATGAATATTTGTTCTGGGCTGGATGCTTTCCTATGTATATTGAGTATGTATTTACGAAAAAAGTATTTATTTATGTTTTTTCCGTTATTTAGTATCCATAGCACAAGTTCATAATTATACTTATCTCGGAACTAAATAATTGGTGTGGTTGTCAGAAAATATTTATATGCCCCTATTTATCAAACCCCTAACTATACCTTCCACACAATAATGTATATGTTGTTGTGTTGTTGTATGTATGTGTTGCAACCGAAGTAAATTCACCCATTCTCCAATAACATACATGTGCAATGTGCAACACAACTGATCGAATTACAGACGATCGTGTTAATGCAAAGACAAGGATTTCCCACGGAAACTTGACTTAGTGTTGCACGCAATATTATTCAATATCGATAACAATAGTATACTATCGATATTATTATATTATTAACTTACAAAACTCGATAACAGTCTCTCTTTATTCATTTATCAGCAAAAATCAACAATATGCGAAAAATACAATAATAATACCTTTCCATGGTTTCGGTATCTTAAATTAATGTTAGTACAAAGGATAATAAAATACTAAGCTAAAACTAGAATTTCCCAAAGAGTCTAAAATACATTGCTAGACTTAGCGTTGCACGCAAACAGTTTTAAATATCGAGCGCAATAGTTCCAGTAGTATTTTGAAAGAGAAACAACACGCAAACTTAAAATTTACGTTTTTTTAAAATCCTATCAATAAAGAATAAGATAATGGATTACGGATAAAGAAGATAGTGGCGCTACTAGATTTAAGTGACTTTCACAAGTGCTTCGGATGAAAGCTTGAATAAATGATTTTTAATGGAAAACATATCGATACAATTTCTATTAATGCATCACTAGTGTGACTGGCGTACCGCAGGCGCTAGGCGTTAGTGTAACGCGAGTAGGAAGCTAATCCGCAACTACATATGGGCGTTTCTTCCGCACTGTCGTCGGAGTCACTGCCGCGTGCCGGTGGACCATTCAGGGAAAACAGACTGCATCGTGTTTCAACTAGTGTTTCAACGTATGTCATCCCGGTTGTTCCCTGACTGGACGCTTAGCGCGTGTGCTTGCTTTTTTATGTCAGTATGCCTTCACAGCCAATGGGGTGACCGAGAGGGGAGTATGGGGCTCACAGCGGCAGACGCGACCACGTAGTCCTACCCACTGTAAAACTTCCGAAGACGCCTACCGCTGTTGAAAAGGGGCGAGCATCGATAGCTTCTGGCATCCCGCCCGCGGCCAACGTCCCCCGGATCAAAACCGTGAGGACCTCCTCAGAGGGCGCGATGTCAAGCGCTTCTCCCTTCCCCCTTGTGCGTGGCGTAACTGGCCGACTTCTAGGAGGGTCTATATGGCTAGACGGAGGGGGCCCCCTGCCCCCGCCGCCCAAGACCCCATCTAAATAGACCTAACAGCACTCTGCTTAACTCTTTTTTATTCGACCTAGTCCCGCGGAGCCACTAACACTCCAATGAAGTAATACAATCAATTAAATTATCGCCCGACTCCCGGTTATGTCTACGAGTTTCAGCATTATGAAACAATTGTTTCGTAATTACAATTCGATCGGTAGTAGCAATTGCAGTCGAGTTTGAAGCGAGATAATTGATACTCTTACTTATCAGCTATTGACTTGAAGACCTTTTATATGTAATTGCCTGTGAGAAAAGTTAGCTGAACGACTGTTTATTGAAGACAGCAAATACAAAGAGAAAATGCCCTAAGCAAAATGACTCAAATGAAAATTACTTTGCAAAATGTTTCAAGTACCAGAACTTTTTGAATTGCACAGACAATTTTTACACATAAGTTTACAGACAGTATGCCTAAAGAGGACTCCACTCAGCATGTGCTGCAGTGGAGGACCACAACAGCAATTTGGTGTCATCGTATAAACAAACATACTCATGCTTTACCGGAGTTTATCGACTTATCTCAGATTCTCAAAATGTTAGACGAGCTTAAAACGCCACATTTTATGAATGCCAAATTCTCTCAGATAATTTTAATTTGCGTTTTGAACTTCTGACATTTTTCGAAAGTCTAAAGTCCCCTGCAAGTTCGCCTAGTAACTTCATAAAACGGCTGCAACAATCTGCCTGCGACAGACACATCACCCCAGTTTGTTTATCGGTGGACATCCGTCCTGCTCGTATGCCATTGGGTTCGGACAATGATTCAGAGCAAGGTCGACGACCTAGTTGAACTGCAGCTGCGGAAGAAAGGAAACAAAGCCGGAAGGATATTGTGAGACTTATTTAGGTCTTCATAATATATTGGCCAGATCGTATGTTATCTATACTAATATTATAAAGAGTAAAACTTTGTTTGTTTGTAATGAATAGGCTCAAAACTACTGGACCGATTTTAAAAAATATTTCACCATTTGAAAGCTACATTATCCACGAATAACATAGGCAAAAATTTATTTTGGAAAAAAAATAGGTTTTCGTTAGAAATTTGGGTTTTTCGGACACAAAGTGTAAAAAATCAACCAAAAAAGTTACTCATTTTGTGTACGCTGTCTAAACTGAAAAAGATAGAACCACAAAATGTACTAATTAATTGTAGATCTTATAAATATGTATCTACAAAAAGGTCCGCGACACACTGTACCTATCTATGTCGAGTGAGGCACAACAGTCATTTATTTATTTGGACTACATTTAAACGCATTTATTTTACTGATGCTATTAATCCTTATCAACATACATTTTCATCACTAAGTGAAGTTTATGTAGATAATATTTAATTATTAAAATTAGACGTTTGGTTTTGAAGTTATGGCGAAATGAAAAGATTTCTGCTGACCGGCGCCCTATTACAGGTCGGGGGGGAGCCATCAGTTGAACTGCAGCGGAAGAAAGGAAATATGGCCGGAAAGATGTTGTGAGACCTATTTAAGTCTTCCGGTCTTCACAATCTGTTTTTTAGACTTACCTATCTAAGCATGAGTAGGTATACATATGTTTTTAAATTGGCCAGGTCGAAAAAAGTAAGTGGATAGAAGTGTTGGGAGGGGAAGACCACGTAAGACCTTCCATGACCAAATACAAAAAATCTTAGAGAAAGGGCAGGCAAAGTACCCTAAACCGACGGGCGTGTATGAGGAGGTTAATGAGTGTGAATGAAGCTAAAAGTGTGTGCCAAGATCGTAGCAAGTGGAAGGATGTGATCTCTGCCTACCCCTACGGGAAAGAGGCGTGACATTATGTATGTATGTAGGTATGTAAAAAAGTAAAAATCATTTATTCAAGTTAGGCTCTATAAAGCTTTTGTAAAAGTCACACGTTAAAACTAACGCGCCCATTCACTGCGTGCGGAAGCTTGATCGAAAAAGAACGGGCAAGTTGGTTTTTTCTTTCGCATGTTACAAGATAAGTACTTAATCTTAAAACAAAGCCTACAAAACTAGACTTAAAAGAAAAGAAAATCAAGAAACAAAAAATGTTTCTCATACTTTGCAAGGGTTTAGTGTCAGATTAAAGTCAGATGAGTTTATATCACCAGATTCGCCTTGCTATTTAAACAAATGCCAGACTCTATAACGACTATATTCTTAATTTTAATTAGTCTGACATTTCTCGAATCTGACATTAGTCGACAAAACCTTTGCAAAGTTTGCCTAGTACTTTTATAAACCAACTGCTATGTTTATTAAAGTCAGGGCAGGTCAACTAGTGATCCCCCCCCAACAGGTCTCCGCCTTGGCGTGGAGGGGGGGCTGAGTACCTCCCGGAGGCCGGGAAAAGGTAACACCCAGAGACCGGCGACTCTGGGTGCCCTTAGTATTGACTACCGGGGGAGAAACTAAGAGGGACCTGTGGAGGGCGCAGCGGGCGGGCCAGGAGGGCCCGTTTAGCAGCGCCAGGAGGGTCTATGCAGTGGTGGCAGGGGGCCCCTGCTGTCTCACCATGGACCCTCCGGGTAGTAGGCCACACACGCTATGGTCGCACGGGGAGGTAAGAGGGGCGCGTCCACTGTGTCTCTCCGAGGAGGTCCTCCCGGTTTTGGTCCGGAGGACGTTGGCCGCGGGCGGGGTGTCAGAGCTGCAACCCAGGTACTGGCCCCCGCCTCTTTCTCAACAAGCGGCGGGCGTCGTCGGAAGATTTTTAGTGGGTATTACTGCGGGCAGTCTTGTCTGCCGGTGGTGAGTCCCACACCCCCCTTTCGGTCTCCCTTTGGCCGGAAGGCAATGCGTAAATGCATTTTGTTACCGACGTAAAAAAAAAACATCAACTAGTGATGCTACTCGTATTGCAAGCGTCCAACAGTGAACATTTTCGATCAGATGGGCCGCATACTTGAAGTATGAATTATAAAGGTAAGTTTTTAATTTTTTTAATAATGGCTTCGTGCGTTTAGCACATTTAGCCAGTGTCAAGTAAGAGATATATTAATACCATATAAATCATAGTAAATGAGAATGAGTGGTGATGAAGATGATAAATGGTAAATGATTTTCTCTCTCCTAAATCCGTTGAGTACTCAGTAAAGATGTGGGACTATACTGAGACCTCACATGGACTTCTTGAGAGAATTTGAAAAGTGATGTTGCACTGATTTGATTCAATCCCCAACCCTCATGTACGTTCACAAACACTTAATCACACAAACGGTTTATAATCCGCCGTAATTAACGGTTACGTTAGAAAATTGAAACAAATTAAGTAATTGAAAATAAAACAAAACTGCAGACATGACGCTTCACTTTCCCGCCAAGAAGTCTATGGTTAGTTAAGTGTCATAATAAGTAGCATTATATATAAAGTCTGACGCAATGTGTCATGAGTTCATGACCGGAAGGATATTGTAGGATCTATTTAAGTATTCCCATCACATTCTGTTTTTGAGTTTCGAACCATGGTTAATAAATAATACTATGGTTTTGCGGGATTGTCCGAGATACTTTCTTCAGCAAGTGATGGAAAATATCTTTGTAACAATTCCCGCGCTACTATAATTTCCCGAAAAATCGAGAAACTATTCAACAGTACACGTGTTTCGCCCTTACACAGGGCATCTTCAGGTAAGATAGGAGCCTCAGAACAAAGATGTCTTCACGACCAACCTCTCGTTACAGCGCAAAGTAACGTCTGAATCAATAAATTATTTTGTTCAGAACTGGAATATAAAGGGGCTCTATAAGAGTATTTGAGCCAGTGATATATGACATTGATGGCTTTGAGCCAGTGATATATGACACACCCTTTCACCCCACTGTCTCTTGATGATTTTCCATTCATAAAATGATGGGTAATAGTTTTGCCAAAAAAAATCAACCAGCTCCTCTCGTATTCATATGTCAATAACTCGTGGTACGTAAATCATTAATGAATGGCTTACCACGAGGATTTAACGAAATTATTTACAATATATTTCATAAAAATCATTCTGACAATCTTCATTTAGTCCGGATATTCAGCATTCACTATAGCATTGAATTCACTTCACTTTGTTTTGTATTTGTATTATGTCTTTTATATTTCTTATTATAAATAATTAATCCAATATTGAAATATACACTCTCGTTTCCATTTAAAGTCTACAATTAGAATTAAGTTATAGAAAGACGCATACTTTTCGGAAAACGCGCCAAACTCTACAAACCAAAAACAAAAGAACAACGCGTGCAGAACAGCAATAAAGAGGTTAAACAGCCGTTTGTTGCACAATAGACCAGAGATAGGAGTGAATGTTATTTTGAGATTGGAAGGTCAATGTCTGCGGTGACCGCACACAAGCACACATGCGTATACAAACATACACAGATGCGAGGGAATTAATGATGACCACAGTAGGTTGATTAATCCTTAGTTAAAGGAAGAGTTTATTTATTTATTTCTTGATTATGGTACCGCTTATATCTCTTTCATTTACAACAATAAAGTATATATTTTTTATATTTATTTATTAAGTAAGTACTTGGCTTGTAATTTTCAGAAATTAATGATACATATAAGATATGAATGAGAATGAGAAAAATATTATAATCAACAAATAAAATTACACTACAGAAAAAGACACATTGGAAAGTGTTTTAATTTCTAAGTTGTTTACTAAGTGTAATTATGGTGGAGCATTAGATATATCTTCTTCGAAAACTTACACAAGTGTAAGTGTCTATACATTTACACATAGTAGTAGTATTATAGTGAATGGGCCAGGAAGTGTCCCCGGATGTACAAGCGATTGCCTTTTGATGAAAAAGGAAATCGTTAGACGTGTACAATTTGGAGATCAATAAACCTTTCTAAAACATCGTGCATTATTAGAATTGACGTTTTTTACATATAAGTTATTTGAGCATAATGAAAGTTATTTGAACACATTTATCAATAAATCATTTAACATTATTGGCATAAGCAAGTGATGAATTAAAATATCCTTGTAACAATTCCCGGCCTACTAAAATTTCCCGAAAAATCGAGAGACTATTCAACACGACACGTGTTTTGCCCTTACACAGGACGTCTTCAGGTAAGATAGGAGCCTTAAAACAACGATGTCTTCACGACCAACAGCGTTAATAAATTATTATTGACATATTTCAATATTTTATACCTAAAGTTTATTATGTACTCGCTGGCCTGGCAAATTTCGTGCCGCCATTAATTTTTTTTCATAAATATCCTCATAATCTTTTGTTCAGACAATTACGAACCTTTAAAATGATTTTCTAATTTAGCGCAGTCGTTTGAAAGTGCACACTTTATGCACCCGGTGCGAGCTTTCAAAACTGCGCCCTTGAAAAATGCTCTGACCAGGCTCTGAAAATACAGACCAGGTACAGTAGGGCGCGTCTACACCATGTTCGCAATAAATCAAAATATACCTACTAGCTACCATGCACGAGATAAAACTAGATATAGCCTGGTCATTTCTGCGCCCTGTGCCTGGGCACTGTTGGCACCGCCTTAGTTACGGCACTGTGTTTACTTAGAAGCAGATAGTATAAAGATTTATCCGTTCTTCGGAATAAATAACTATGCCTATAGGTACATCTATATGTATCTAAGGATTACTCGTCAAAATACCGCATTGTGAAGTTGTTAGAATCTCATTTAAAAAATTTCTTTGTGTTTTTTTAAAAAGGTATAAATAACAAAACAATTTTCAAAATCAAGCACTGCCTCTATCCATAATAAACAGTGACACCCACTGCCGCATTGTGTGACACATGTGGGCTACAATAACGGCGTTCATGGTAGTTTTTTCCAAAAATATGCAGAAACAGACCCAAAGCCGATGCAGGAGTGGATTATGTAAATATTGTTTACCCTACATTTTTTAGAATAAAAATGTGGTCATTAATCTATCGACACTACTTATTAATTATAAATGCGAAAATACCATTTAACGATAAAATTCCTTAACCTTTTAACAATGTAAATAAAAATATAATTTACAAAGTGACAGCACAATGAGCAACCCCGTAAGGGCAATACAATATAAATATACCTACAACTGGATTTCCATTAAGGAATTGTTATTTCTTCAACTTTTTATCCAGATATCTCGGTGCTAAAATCGACCTTTGCTTTAGTAGCAAAAAAACATTTTAAATCGTCGTGGCAAGTACTCATTTGTAAATAAGATATATGATGGTATGTCTGTCACATCTAAACAAATAACCTTTTTATTTCACCATCATCATCATTTCAGTCACATTAAGTCCACTGCTGAACATTAGCCTCCCAAATAGATGACATTGGGGGTATTAGCTGGGCAGGCGGGTTGGTGATTGCAGTTCAATTCAGTACGCAGGATGACGCTGCTGTCTGGCTTGCTGTAAATCCAGTAGGATTTCCCTTTTTCGACTATTAGAGGTTCTGGCACGGAAAGATTTTATTTGCGAACACTAATTGTGTGAGAGTCTAACGTATGGCCTAGAAACGGAGTGCCAGTAATTAATAGCGAAACAAGAATTAGCAACAGTCAAACGTCCTCTATATTTATATTTTAAACTATAATTAATATGAGGAAAAAAAGGATTTTTGATTGTAATTTACAGGCTTATAAACTACAAAACCGATTTTTAAAATTCTTTCACTAATAGATTGCTACATTCTTCGTAAGTCATATATTATTATGCTATAGTATTTACATATTGAAATGTGAAACTCCAATATTGTAACACATTTAAGTAAAAATGAGGTTAGAAGCTAATTAACTAATATTGTTGGTAACTACGACCGTTCAAATACGGATGTATCACTAATTAGGTCACCTGCTTATCCTGTAATAGATAAAAGCGTTTAAATATACACAAACAAAACATGTATGGTATTCATTATATCCTTCCTGTATTGTGTATCACGGAAAATTTTACGTCAAATATAACGATGAGATGTTTGTTAGTATTCAAATTTTTAATAGGTATTTAAATTTTCATTCAAAACATACAGCTTTATTGGTTTTATTTCCGTAGCTTTGCCCGTGTGTATCTAATTCTTACAAGAAAAATAACTATGATAAGTTTCATATCTCTACTACACTGCATAGTAAAGAGCAAAGTAGCTTTTGCTGTAAGGTACCTACATAGATATGTAATACAAGGCAACGAATGTTGATGCGGTTTTTCAAAATAGATAGAGTGATTCAAGAGGAATGTTTAGATCACGCGAACGAAGTCGCGGGCCGCCGCTAGTACTTTATAGATGACTGATTGAGAATCAAGAGGATGAGAATATCCAAGGATAAATAAGGAATGTGCTAATTTCAGATAAACTAAGCATGTCAGGAGGATAATGATGTATAATTTGTATTTGTTAGCGATAAAATTTTATCTATTCATGTCTTTTAACTTAACTACCACCGCATGATGAGCATAAGTACAAGTTCCAGTTCCACGAGGGATCAGCTCCCACTAAATTCCAATGGAATTTTCCAACGTGACCAGTAGCAGTAGCAGATCATCGTCCGTCCATCTTGTTGTAGAAGTAAATAAGGAAAATCATCTACAAATTGACTAATTCTAATTACAAGTTAACGCATTTTATGTTTAAAGGTTTTCTAATTCAAGCGTAGGAAGTGGAAATGCATGTAAAACAGTGACTAATGGGTCTATAAGTGCACCAAAGTAGGGCAATGGATGTATTCCAATGTAAGTCAGACGGCAATTGTTACTGACGGTACTGACTACTTAGACGACATACGTATCCTGTGATTGTCAACGAATGTGCATTCTGCTAATAAGCAAGCCACTAGGTCAAAATCCTTGGCTTGTTCAACGAGTTATACATTAAGAAATATGATTTATTTGTTTATTTAAAAAAGATACACCATTAACATATAATTTTACATTGTTAATTAATAATACACACAACGAAAAGTTAAATTAATGCCTCTACAGGTATATAACATAGAATTTATGTCGACAATAAGAGTAAAAAATAATAATAAAAACAAACACTATACAACAAATTCCAAAATAATAACAAAAAAACTAAATTTAAAACAAAAAAATGGTGACACATGATCTGAAACATATAGTTACTTAGTAGTTTTGCAAGAAGCATACTTGCATTCCACCACTGGAATAGATTAATTTTCCAAATGCGACAAATATTTTGTGTTCATGAATATAAATATTTCTTCTGGTTTTTGTGTTTCCCATGTATATTATATTTACAAAAATAAGTGTTTAAGCATGTTAACCGTTGTCATAGTACAAGAAGTACATACTGACAGCTAGACGATATACCTATACGTGCTGTCACTGTCAATTAATGTGCATTTTGCTAATAAACAGCTCATGGATGAATCAAGTTTAGTAGTTGATTAAACTACATTTTAGGTAATCCTAGAGTAATTTGTGTTAAGCCGTTATTTTGTAGGTCAAACATAGCCTATATCTCCTTACTTATACTTAATTTACAGTAATTATCGTGTTTAAGATTTACGCGTGTGTTTAGAAATCTTTAATGGTTTCTTCGGTGTTTAGCATATTTTTGTACCAATTATAACACGTCCTACATTTTCGTCTGACGTGTTGCTTACGTCTTGTCAATTTTTGTTTTCCAATATAACTACTTAAAATTTAAATCGAAATAAAGTGTCTAATTTCAGTAACAAAATGTCATAACAAAAATATTAATCGTATCTATTTATTAGTCACCTGCACTCTGACCTACAAAATAACGGCTTAACACAAATTACTCTAGGATTACCTAAAATGTAGTTTAATCAACTACTAAACTATTCATCCATGAGCTTTTATCGATATTATATAGATATAATGTATCCCCTTTAAAAAAAATTCCAAATGGCAGCACTCGAGCGTCAGCTGACTGATCGATGGTCATCTGTTATTTTAGAGTTTTGTTTTGTATAATCTTACTTTATTCTTCTTTTATTTTTTTTATCTATCTGATAATATCGCAAATGTTTGCGTATTATGAAAGACTTGGGTATTTTCAAAGACAAGTATTAAGATTATTTATGCAGCCGCAAGGTTGAAATCGGACTTAACAATAACAGCTTAGATAAATGTCCATATAAAAATACAGTGTACAATTTATTTATGTCTACTTATGTTCTATGACATTGAATACGCCGTACATCAAATCAAATCAAAATAGTTTATTGCGAACACAGGTTACAGGATAGGTGTTACAGTACAGGTTTAGACATCCTCTTGACCTGCACCCTGTTTATCTGGAGTCTTTGCAACGTGTCTTTTTCTTTCCTATCACATTATCCTGCACACACACTACATACATCTCTTTCTGGTAGACCTCTTCCTCTCCACCCGGTAACATTTATAATAATTACTCGTGACATACTCTTCCTCGATTCTAAGAGAAAAAAGGGTCAAACAAGACTTTTCTTTCATTCAAGAGTAAATTAAGAAATAAAGTTATCCTCTTGTAAATGTTCCCCGAAAAATTATACCGAAGGTTCGCTCATTTTTTCTAATATCTGTCCTAAAGAAGCTTTTGCCGAATGGAATGCTGTCAACTCATGCATTATGCAAGCTGCACTTTAAACAGCTATTTGCATAGCATACGAAATGTGATTCATCCTCATCCTGCTCTTCCCCATGTTCTTTCCTTCTATTCACTGCAGTCATTCGTCATCGATTCTTCAGACACTCAATCTATTTCATTTCAGTCATACTTTTCCCCTTCACCCGGTATTTATATAATATTCATTTCTTTTCTCGTTACAATCGCCCCTTTAATTCCTTGAGAAATTGGAAAAACCATACTTATTTTTATATTATTCACTGGACATTGTGCTTAAGTTACGCGCTTTGGTGGAATTAACTTTAAATAGGGCAATTGTGCTTTATGATACTTAAATACGCCGAATGGCATGCTGTCACCTCATGCATTATGCAAGCTGCACTCCAAACAGCGATTTGTATAGCATACGAAATGTGGTTCATCATACTCCTGCCCTGCTCTAAGTTTATCTGAGGTAGGCACAGCACAACTTTCCTCGTTATCGAATCGTCTACCCCCTTCTAGATTATATTATTCTTTCTCGGTTTTCGGTCAACTTCTTCACCTATAACCGCTGACAATTAAAGAATGGATGAATTAACTCATCCTGGTTTTGTCTATTATCGTAATTAACTTCGGTACAATTACGTTCGGTACGTATTTGTGGTTCCCATGACAATTTAACGGTTCAGCAAAAAAATATAGCTGTTGTTTCATTTTGTAGATTTCACAACTAAGTACTTGAGAAAACCCTTAAAATCTATTGGATTCCTAATAAGATAGCGCATTTGCGCGTTATTCCACTAGTGCAGCCGAAATAAGGTCAATTATGTTCTATGATACTTGAATACGCCGAATGGTATGCTGTCACCTCATGCATTATGCAAGCTGCACTCCAAACAACTACCTATTTGTAAGGCATACGAAACGTGATTAACACAAGCAATTGATACGTTGCGCAGTGGTTCAGCTGTGACGCTGTTGTTAATGAAATGTCATAGCCTGTCTCCAACTTCATGGGTGGCTTTGAAAGTGGGCCAGCATTCAGCTGATATGAAAATGGATTTATTTGCTTTAATTTTGCGTGCTTGTTGATATAACTGTCTAATACAGGTTAAGTGTCGTCCAAGTCTACTTATATTTAAATGTGCAAAAGCTTTGCAAAAAAAACTAGCTGCAGGCAAGTGATGGATTAAAAATATCTTTGTGAAAATTCCCGCGCTAATGTAATTGCCCGAAAAGTTGAGAAACTATTCAACACGACACGTGTTTCGCCCTTACACAGGGCATCTTCAGGTAAGATAGGAGCCTCAGAACAACGATACAATTCTAGCTTATAATGGATTTCCGCAAAAAACGCCTGAATCAATTTTCAAGCTTTTTTAAAGGAGATTTCACGCTTTTTTTGAAGAGCAACACGCAGTATCTCTAGGGAAAACCTAGTTAAATACTCTAAAAGGTAATTATGAAAATTTTAATTATCATTTAAGGACTCATTCTTTAGGATATATTTTCAAAATTATACGCATAATTGTTGATTCGCTTTTTAATAGAAGATTGTTGTAGCTCGGAGCTCAAGACAGTCGTTCACTGCGCTTCTAATACCATATATCAAATCCCAAATAGGACAAATATTTCTGTGTCCTTTTCTTCTTCTTTCTTTTCAATAATGGCTTCGTGCGTCTAGCAAATTTAGCCAGTCTCAAGTAAGTGATATATTAATAATATATAATGTATAGTAAATGAGAATGAGTGGTGATAAAGATGATAAATGGTAAATGAGATACCCTCTCCTAAGCCCCTTGAGTCCTCAGTAAAGATGTGGGACGTATAGTCCCATCTGAAAATATGAAAAGTGATATTGCACTGTTTTGTTTTATTTACCAACACTCATGTATGTTCACAAACACTTAACGGTTAATAATCCACCGTTATTACACATTAATGTTAGAAATATCACAAATTTTAGAAAATAAAACAAAACTGCAGACATGACGCTCCACATTCCCGCCAAAAGTCCCTGTGTCCTTTTATCTAAAAATATATATCCTAATGTTGTGACCAATTGGTACTATGATTCGAAATGTATGACAAGTAGGTTGAATTCATAGTATCAAAATGAGACTTGAACTCAGTGCTTACAGGTGTGGTGCGGTGTTACTAACGCCCGAAATTAACAATATATCTCGATCCGAAATTGGCTATCTACGATAGACAAACCGATACTTTTTTTCAAGTAAAGCGTCTCAATAACCAATCTTTAGATTAAAACGTTAAGAACAGGCGTCCATCTAATGTTTCAATCTCGGATTGGTCACTAATTTTGGGCGTAAACCGAAACGATACGACTGCTTGGTACTTTTAACAACTTAAAAAACATAAAAAAACCACTAACATACATCGAACCTGTTTTCCCAAAGGGGCAGGAAGAGGCATATAATAAAATAAATCTCATACAAATCCCACTATGGTCGAATTGGCTCTAAGCAATTAAGTGTGTGAAACAGTTCAGAACAAGACGTCCTTTTGTGGGAATGCTCGGATGACGTCAGGACCGGTCTGCAATATGCAAGGCACATGTTACGTTATATACAACTTGACTGTATCAGAACTGCAACATTTAGCTATCTAGGTTAGGTGTCATGTAGACAGAAACTTGTTAACTGGTTCTAAAGGCTTTTCAATGCTAGGTAAAAAAATATTCATCACCATATCAGCCACTGCTGAATATTAGCCTTCATAATAGATTACATTCTATTGAGGATGTTTGCCCATATTCACCACGTGCGAGAGTTGGTGATAGCAGTTCAAGCCAGTACGCAAGATTGATAGCGAGCTCCTTGACTCGGAAAGCACGTTAAACCGTTGGTCACGGCTGTCATGAACATCTATGGCAGGTATTAAGAAGTAATTGCCTTCAAACATCCTGACAGCTGGTTTATCCATAGAATGATGTTTCTCTCTGGGTTGCGGAGGTCAGACGGCAGACGGATCATGTAATTACAGAAATGCAGTCTAGTTAGCAGATCCTGGGTCTAAGCTTAAGTCTAGGGCAACCTTGATATAACACGGTCTGTAGGAGTGTGAACTCTACTGCGACGAACGTATTGATCTGATCTGAGGGGTCAGAGACGCCTGAGGTGGAAAGCAAGGACGGGGCGGGGCTCCTAGCAAGAAAATGGGTTCTTCTTCTTGATACGAAAGGGTGGAGAGATTCTTCAGAAGTCACCACATGCTGTACAATGCAGTATCAAGCGTGCAAGCACTCTTCAGTTGGCGTAAGATAGAACCTTGCCGAATTTTTTTCCAACCTCTTATCGTAGCAAGTTCCCGCCCAAATAGGTTAACAGTTTAGTACTATGGCGTGTCGATAATTGTTTTGAGGTGGGGCAGTAATTACGTGTGATAGTGTTTGTGGGTCTGTATAAACAAATAGTAGAATTTTCGGTATCACAGATGTATTGTCCAGACACTGTTCTGAAACTGATGTGTAATCACTAGTAAGGATAGTTGTCAGTAATAAGAAGAATTGTCACGCACAAACACAGGTACAGTATACACAGCAAGAAGAAAGAAGTAAGAAACGTATACAATAAGAGAAGAAAATTAATATGAAAAGAGGTTGTAACTTCTAACCTAGCCAATTTGATCATCTATTTTTAAGGTTGACTGTACCTGTTCTTTATGGAGGGAGAGAATTTTGTAAACCTAGTGACAATCGTGGGAAATATTAATATTAATAATTATAAAGCAGTGATAGCCAAGTGGTGAGGACCTTTGACTTGACAAGACCAGTGAGCAAATCCTAGACCCTAAGCTACAGTCTAAGGCAACCGAGATCATACCATGCTGATAGTAATAATGATGATGGCAAGGGATCCAATAATTGGGAGGGTATTAATATTAAGTGTAATTATTAATTTAGTACTACGAACTAGGCAAAGATATACTTAATTTTTATTTCTGTCGACC
The DNA here is from genome assembly GCA_949126915.1 of Musotima nitidalis. Taxonomy (NCBI): domain Eukaryota; kingdom Metazoa; phylum Arthropoda; class Insecta; order Lepidoptera; family Crambidae; genus Musotima; species Musotima nitidalis. Next base: position 2,409,659 of record OX421434.1, read on the forward strand.
CCTGGGAAACCACACAACTTAAAAATGTAACTGGCGGGAGAAAAAACTAACCTTGACGATTTTCTTGCCCGTTCTTTTACGATCAAGCTCCCGCCCGCAGTGAATGGGCGCGCTAGTTTTTAAGTTTTGACGTTCATAAGAGCTCTTTTGAGCCAAACTTGAATAAATGAATATGAATTTTGAATTTTTTTTTTTTTTGAATCCTTGATATAGGCTTGAATGAAGCCAAACTTGAATAAATGAATATGAATTTTGAATTTTTTTTTTTTTTTTGAATCCTTGATATAGGCTTTTACAAAGAAGGATGAATAATATAGCAATGCCCATGAACTTTGAGTATTTTAAATTTATTTTCTAAAGAGAAAAAAAGGTTAATATATCACAAAATAATTAATATAGCTTTGGGTGAGATATCCATTTATAAAAAATGCAATGCAATAGTTTTATTAGATAGTATTTTGCTTATCAAATATTAAACCGAATTTAGAAGGATTTGGAGAAAAAACAGGACAAAAATACTCTAAAGACAGGAAAAGTGAGTGTATGAGAAGGTTAATAAGAGTGTATGATGCTATAACTGTGGGCCAGGATTGCAGCAGGTGGAAAGAGTGGTCCTGCCTGACCCTATAGAAATTAGTTCTGACAGTTTGTTTTAAAATAAGATTATTTAAAATATCTTTATTTACTATTTCATTCCTTTTGACGACCGCTATGGCGTGGTGGAGTGGAGTGGAGTATACCCGCACTCAACTCCTGAGGTTGTGGGTTCGATTCCCACGCAGGATAAATATTTGTGTGTATACATATGAATATTTGTTCTGCTCTGGGTGTTTTCCTATGTATATTAAGTATGTATTTACAAAAAAAAAGTATTTATGTATGTTTATCTGTTATTTAGTATCCATAACACAAGATCTTAATTATACTTATCTTAATTGGTGTAAGTGTCAGAAATATTTATTTATTTGTTTTGTTTTGTGGTATCTTGTTGGTCAGTAAAGTGTTTTTTTTGAACATTCTCTTACAATGGTATAAACTAATATAATTATCTCACAATTACACCAATTTTTTCATCATATCAGCCTTATTAAGTCCGTTCCTGAACATTAGTCTCCCCAATAGATTACATTCTATTGCGTGTATCTGCCCACAATCACCACACTGGACAGGCAGGTTGACAATTGTTTTTCAAGTCAGTACACAGGATGACTCTGCTGCCCAACATCAGGTATTATTCCTCTTCTTCGACTCATATGAATCCAAGTAAGATGAGAGGGGTTGTGCTATTCTAGGTCGGTACCACACAGCACATCCAGCATGTAGGTAAGTAAATGATAATAATTAATGATAATAAATTGTGCTGTGGATATTATTCTCGTCTTTTAGGCAGTTATACATTGTAAATAAAACATGTTTATAGATTCAAATCGCAGTATATGAAACAAATTTATACTGAAGTTTCAAATTCTTCACAGTAATTTGTGGTTCAGGAGCGACTGAGGTAACATTTTTGTAGAAACATTGATTCATCCTATTTAAGTGATGAACACACAACCTCAGGAGCAGAGCAGATATATTAACACCTGCGTAATTAAATAACAAATAGATATAATAAGCTGTAATTGTTTCATAATTTAAATAAATTTAAAAAGAAAACAGTATAATGCATATTGGAATCAACATATTTCTTTGGCATAGGCTGACTTATCATGCCAAGATGTAGAAAGTGAATTTATGGCAAATTTATTTTATTTTCTTAACTAAAAGTGATTCATTTATAAACAACACTTATCTTTGGAGCCTGGCATATAGAAAGTTTAAACTATTTTACCTTCCTGAGTTTTAATAATAGGTCATAATCAAACACATCCTGTGTAATTTATTTTACTTTATAAAAAAACAGATGTAAATTACTTACTATAATGTAGGAACTACCTAGTAATAAAAGGTGTTTCGTTCAGTCTTTTTTGCCTGTTACCTACCTATTCTATTATGAAAAATATGTCCATTAAGAATTGAAAGTAATTTCAAGGTACCTACTAAAGTCACATTTTCGTTGAATTAATAATGAAATTATACCTGAGGTTTAGAGGCAGGGACTGCAGTTACTTCAACATTAAATTTGATGAAGGATTCCATACAATTACCTGCTGTATTAGTGTCTTTTTGGACTTCATCAGCTCAGTAACTCATTTTCTTGGTAACAATTTTTAAGTAGCACTAATAAGGAGTATCATAACAAAAACCAGGTGTCAAAGTTAGGGCCATTTTAAATATATATTTACTTACTTTATCGCTTATTTAATCCAGCACAACTGTGCTACAACAAGTAATCCTCAAAGCGGCACAGCACAGTAGTCACACACTAAACACAACACGAAAACCAGACATTTTATAACCATATAGCTTACACGGCTGATCAACAAAGCACTATATTATCTAATACATCTTGCTAAAGATATTATACACCAAATAAACACTGCAAAATCACAACAAGTATCGTCACAATCGCATCAGAATCGTTTGACAGATGTCGATATCGTCTGTAATTCGAGTTACTTCCAAGATGCAAACGTATCCACCTGAGTAACGATTCGAGTGAACTAAACAAAATTACTCAAACGTCTTGCAGCGCCCGCTATGTGACATAAACGGAACTAAAGATATGTGAGTACATACTGACAACAAAGAAGAAACTAAATCAAATTTTATAATAAAACCATCAATACAACTAAAATGATCGATGGCCAATAAAATGTGATCTTAAAATAATTAAAACATAATATTTTAGTAAATAATAATATATTTTTTATTCTTTTACTCTAGCGTCGAGTAGCTGAACTATTTTGTTAACACAGTGATACTTAATGCCCGCGCTAATACATAGATGTCGCATTTATTAAAGATTTTACAGTGATATGCTTTACGATTAATGTTTACCAGCGTGCATTGGATTGGAGTCAGTACAGAGTCCAGTTTTTAGAAAAGTAATAATTTTAACTTGTTTTAATTTTACAGCCATAATAAGTTTATGGTATCATGCTATTTATTGTAAATAATGTCCTAAATAAAGATAAGATGGCGCTGTATCTCCTATTTAGTTTCGTGGATTGTCAACAAAAAGAGTTAAAAACGAACTATTAGAATAATGAACATATTTTAATTTTGTATCTTATATGCAACCGCGACACTAACCTTAAACGTTACACAAAACTCTGCTTAAAGACTGATTTTTGTGATATAATATATTATCTAGGTACCTAGTTCGTTGTCGTTGAGCAGTCGTTGTCTGTTCGGATTATAATAACAATTATAGCATAACTAGCCAACTTATTTATTATATTCTTAACATATCATCATCATATCATCTTTGATCGACAAATGGTGCACCTGCCGATCAACGGATGAGGCTCTGGCGAACATAAAAGTTCCCGGCAAGCGGCCACAATTATAGAGTTGGCCCCACGTGGCGAGCCCATTGCCGCTTATCGGGTGCACCACTTGCAGGTGAGGTTGGATAAGGCTCCTTAGATCTTGGTAGGATCCCTATACCCCCCCCCCCCCGAACAGGTCTCCACCTTGTCGTGGTGGTAACACCCAGAGGTTGGCGAAGGTAACACCCAGAGGTTGGCGACTCTGTGTGCCCTTAATACTGACTACTGGGGGGGAAACTAAGAGGGACCTATGGAGGGCGCAGCGGTAGGTCAGGAGGGCCCGCCTATCTGCGCCAGGAGGGTCTTAGGCAGCAGGGGCAGGGGGCGCCATGGACCCTCCGGGAAGTCGGTCACACACGCTATGGTCGCACAAGAAGGTAGGAGGGGCGGATCCACTGCGCCTCTCTGAGGAGGTCTTCCCGGTTTCGGTCCGGGGGACGATGGCCCCAGACGCTGCAACCCAGGTACTGGCCCCCGCCTTTTTCTCAACAAGCGGCGGGCGTCGTCGGAAGATTTTTAGTGGGTATTACTGCTGGCAGTCGCGTCTGCCGGTGGAAGGCAGTGCGTAAATGCATTGTTATGCCGACGTAAAACAAAAAAAAGGGCTCTTTTTTCTATATATCATTTATAAGATAATTTATAAGAAAACTTCGATTTATTCAATGCGATTTAATTTAAAATGTTATTATATTTCAGCCATTAATTTGAAAATGAGAAAGATAGAATTAGATTTTAAATAGATTTTGTTTTAATCAAGATTAGTGACCGTTGTGCCTTATGAGCGTTTAGGTGATTTACGACGTAACTTCAATCTTTTAGCGGTTTTGGCCAACTGTTTTATACCCAATTCTTACTTTTTAAGTGAAAAATTAATCACGTACCAAAGATAAAGTCATATATTAGTTCACTTTGGAGGAAAATTACAGATTCTATTTAATACTTACTGAAGTTTTGTTGGCATCCTTGGGGTAACTTAATAGAACCTATAGCAAAATAACAGGATCTCAATTCCAGTTAAAAATACAGTTTTTAATATTAGATAATAGTCTCATTTTCAAACGACGTAACACAAAAAAACAAGAAAAAATACTTTTAATGCCATATAGTGTGAAATTTCGAGATCTATCGATTAGAATTTATATCAAGTCTCATAAATTAATATTTAATTAGTTTTGAACGAGTTGGAATAACATCTTTATTTAATTAGCCTTAACTATGAAAAATAAACAGATTTTACTTCCTCCTATAAAGTTTGCTCAAAAATTAGGCTGACGATATGTAATATTATTCTTGCAGCTGCAGACCAGGGCGAATTCGGCGGTAGGCCCCCAGTACTGTAACACTCACTGCAAATAATGAGCTGAAGCCATTTTTGATATCCCACAACTTCTACGCGTCTTATGTATCGTCTATATCTTTTATCTGTTATGTTTATATACATTTTGTGTTTTTTTCGACATAAAATTAACTTATTCATTTCGTTGGGTTGGCAATTTATTATAGGTTAAATTGTCAGACCAATTTTTTTTTTTTACTATTTACACTTTATTTAACTATGCGTATTTGGACTAAATCCGACACGGACAGAATAGCCAAAGAATAAGGCTTGTGTAAAATAAAACAGACACATAAAAGCTATACAAAAACTGTTTATTAAATATGCACTGAAAAACTTACAACAGCTGAACGATCTTGAGTTTTGAAAGAAAAAAAAACAACTTTGGCATAATAAATTACACATTGGGCGTACAAAAATAAATCTTCAAGACATTGAAATAGTAACCAAAGTTGTTCCAAGCATGCCTAACTAATAGGATACCTAAAATAAAGTTAATTTAACATGGTTCTGCTAAATAGGATAAATATAGAACGCCTGGTTCCACAGTCTTTTGGTTGTTCCGAGGGTGTTTATTGTACTTTGTACAGCCTGGTGCAGGTGACATCTTTTGCTGTCATTACCTGTAAATAATAAAAAAAAACATTTTAAATTTGTCATATTTTGATTGCACTTCTTGGCGGAGAAAGTGAGGCGTCATGTCTGCAGTTTTGTTTTATTTTCAAAAATTGTTGATTTTTTGAAAATTAATGTGTAATAACGGTGAATTATTAACCGTTAAGTGTTTGTGAACATATATGAGTGTTGGTAAATCAAACAAAACAGTGCAACATAACTTTTTAAATTCTGTCAAGAAGTCCCATGTGAGATCTCAGTATAGCCCCATATTTTTACAGAGGACTCAAGGGGTTTAGGGGAAGGGAGGGCATCTCATTTACCATTTATCATCTTTATCACTTATTCTTGTTTACTATGATTTATGTATAATTAATATATCTCTTACTTGGCACGGGCTTAATTTGCCAAACGCACGAAGCCATTAATTAAAAAAAAATACATATATTTTAATTAAACGAGTTTTTATCGCTTGCTCCGTGCGTTGAAAAACACGTGACGCCGGTATCCCGGACAGCTGGGGAGGCTGTCGTGAACATCTATGGCAGTTGTTATTAGGAAGTCAGTGCCTTCTAATATCATGACAGCTGGTTTAACCATATTCTTAATGATGTTTCACTGTGGGTTGCGGAGGTCAAACGGCAGTCGCTTCATGTTATGCAAACCCTGAGCCCTAAGCTTAAGTCTAGGACAACCGGGAAAATGCTAGGCTCGGGGGACGTTGGCTGCGGGCGGGGTGTCAGAATCTTTATACTTTGGCACTGCCCCCCCCCCCCCCCGCTCCTTTTTCAACAGCGGTGGAGTAGTCGGAAGTTTTTTAGTGGGTAGGACTGCTGGCTGGACGTCTGCCGCAGTGAGCCCCACACTCCCCTTTCGGTCCCCCAATTGGCCGGAGGCAGTGCATAAATAACATTTCTTTTTACCGACGATAAAAAAGGGCTCCTCAGATCTTGGTAGGAGCCTATACACCCTCATTATTTATTCCCCATATTATATTTTATGTTTTTCAACGTATGAGCAAGTATTTAAATGCCTCTCTTATCTTACTTGCATTGCAATGATTTCAGCATCACTATCAACATGTACCCCAACGTGTGTAGGTAGTTATTTAGGTCCATTTGTAATTGTCAGCCTTGTGGTAACGGCCCTCCCATCTCACGGAAAGTCCTAAGAGTCGACGAAAAGAATTCCTACCGGATGATGGGCAGCAGCGTCATCCTGCGCACTGGATTGAACTACGATCACCAACCTGCCTGCCCAGCGTAGTGATTGTGGGCAAATACCCTCAATGTAATGTAATCTATTGGGGAGGCCAATATTCAGCAATGGACTTTATAAGGCTGTTATGATGATGATTTGTAAATGTGACACGTCATAATGACTACATGCTGCCTGATGGTAAGCAGTCGATGCAGTCCAAAAAAAAGCGCTTCATACCTTGAAATAAGCACGGTACAAAGCGCATCCACTCATGACGGTCTGCTAAAATGCTTATCGCTTAAAAGACCCGGGATCATAGGAAACATTCCAGAACATTGAGAGTTCCAGAGCTTAGTGAGTTTTAACAATAAATAACATTGAAAATGTAAAAGTATTCTTCATGTATTATAAGAATTCATTTAGAAAAATATGTATTCTATAACATACCTAGTTTTTGTAGGTATAATTACATTCTAAGATACATTTATATTCAAATATAAACGGCCGCTAATAAGACCCACATAATTGTGTTAACTTAACCCGTTAATTTAACTGCTGGTTTAATATATTCTGACCCCTCCCGTTTTGACCCTGAGCGTCATTATAGTGTTTATTATTTACAGCACATTGCTCAGGTGATGATAAGGTATCAGTATCGGGGCAGTGGACCGGTTGTCCAAAGGTCGTGAGTTCAATACTCCCTCGGGTTAGCACACGGGTCGATTTTTTCTAGTAAACATTTCATCTTTCAATTTAGGTAAATAGCTTTTAAAAGTATTTATTATGTCATTATCATCTATTAATTGTGCACATATCTACTTTTTTAGAAGAATGAATAAGTGTTAAGTTTAACAGTTCTGATATTCATTCAGTTACCGCGAGAAACCCGGACACTTTTTGTTCTCAGGGTATAACAATTTTTTTTAAGATAAGCGATAAATTGAATGTCAGGTAAAAAAAAGACGTGTGGCACTCGGAGACTGCCGCGGTAAAGCTTGCATAGCATTTTTTATTAACTTATGTAGGTAATTATAATTATTTATTTATGCAGTATTTATTCTAAGCAAAACTTCACTTCAAAGGGGTCACCAGAATGTGGGGCGAAGGGAATTACGCATGCGCAGTAACGCCGATACAACCAATGCCACCTAAGGGCGGGTTACTGAACTAAAAGAGACAAGCGTGATATTTCAAAAAGTCATTAAAAGTTCTGCTATTTATCGAAAGAAAAACAATAAAATATTTTCGCTGTGCCGGTCGGAGTGGAGGGTTGTTAGGTTTTTTCGTAACGGAATTTCTGGATTCGGTCTCCACGCTCAAGGCCCGCGATAGAAGTTATGCATTAGCTTAAAAATATTATTTATTTGCATTCAAGATAGGAGTTATTAATTATAATGCCACTAATTTCTTAAAGCAATAAGACTGCCTATTGTATATATCTGGTTAATTTTCCTTGTTTCTATATAATCTTTATCATTGTCTACAATCAAAGAGATTTAAAGTTAAATGTCTTTGTCTACAATAAAGAGTAAACTGTTATTATGATAATAACGTTTTTATTTTTGTTAAAACAATATGTTACTAGGGTTGCCCGGAGTAAAAGCCATATTTTGTTGAAATGCCTGGGATTTTTGTCCTGTTCATCCGCCGACGGCAATTTAGGTGACGGCAGACCTACCCAAAGAAAAAAATTCTTAAAATTTAGTGTAAAAATCTGGCAAATTTGACGGCGAATGAATTCCTTAAGTGTAACATAAATTTTATTTTGCTACCTAACGCTTGCTGTGTTTTTTGCACTTCAATTCAACGCAAGGTTTTTGTACCTGTCTGTCTCTCTGCTGTACGATAAAGTTTACGATTAAATTGCTTCTTTGACATTGAACCGTCTAATGGTGGCCATTACCTACCTACTTTTAGGTATCTGTTCTCATGTTAGTTTATTATATTTCTCGTATGTACCACACTGTATTTGCACTGTAATTTGAAACATAATAGGTATATCTTATAGTTACTTTATATGGGCGTATAGTAGGGTTGCCATCTGCAAACTTTGAAATCCAGGATTTGAATATAGAAATACCAGGACATTTCGGTTTTAAGACAGGACTATAATATACAATGCAGTTCGTACAAATACCTAGTAGCACGAAAGAGACAACAATCGGTCTGCACGTTGCTACTTTGTTTTAAAAAGAGTCAATGACTTTCACACGCCCACGGCCCAGTGAACGTCAAAACGAAACGGCGCGCGAAATTTAAACCATAGATCAATAACAAGACTCTTTAAAAACTAAGGACGATGCTTTTAAACTATCCAGGACAGCCCAGGATACCCTAAAAAGCAGGACATGTCCTGGGAAACAGGACGGTTGGCAATCCTAGCGTATAGGGGTCCTACTTAGAACTTTTTTTACTGCTGAACATGGGCCTACCCAATAGATTTCCACATTGAGCGACCCTGACACGCCTATATCCACCGGCTTGTAACTGTGTCTCTTCAAACAGCCTTATGAGTTTACTGCTGAACATTGGCATCCCCAATAATCACCACACTGGGCAGGCAGGTTGGTGATCGTAGTTCAAGCCAGTACGCAGGATGACGCTGCTTCCCATTATCCGGTAAGATTTTTCTTCGTCGACTCCTGCGTCTATTTGGAATCCGTTAGTGTTACTATTGTCTTAATGTTCACCAAAGTAGACGCAATCGACGCTGTCTCAGAATTACGACCAGTAATCTCGCTATCTACAGGACCCTAACAACCTTTCATGTTATAAAACATCATACGTAATTAACTTGTTTCATTAATCTGTTACTTCGGAAGTGTAGCAGTATATAAAACGAATGCAAGTGTATTTTGTGGGAGGAACAGCAGTGGATATATCATACATTAACCACCGCCATTAACTTGTTTCATTAATCTGTTACTTGGGAAGTGTAGCAGTATAAAAAACAAGTTCAAGTGAATTTTGTGGGAGGAACAGCAGTAGAACTCGTGCTGATGCTCATTATGCGGTGGTAGTTATTAAGTCAAGTTAAAGACATTAATAGATAACATTTGATCGCTAACAACTACAAATTATACATCATTATCCTCCTGTCATGCTTCCAGTTGTATAAGGATCCTACCAAGATCTAAGAAGCCCAAGCCAACCTCACCTGCAAGTGGTGCACCTGCCGGACAAGGCTCTGGCAATAGGCTCGCTTACGACGTGGGACCAGCGTAATTGGTGAAATGTGGGCATATAATATGACTCTGTCTACCCCTTAGGGAAAACAGATGTGTTTGCGTGTGTGTGTTAAAGATATTTAATTCTTATATAAACAATTCAGGAAAATAAGCTGAATGTGTGTTTAGTATACTTTCCATTTGGAATCAATATAAACCAGGGAACTGGAAAGAAAATATTGTAATGTACCAAGACTGAATCATTTTTCCATATACTAATATATAAAGAGGAAAATGTTATTGTTGCTCCGAAACTACTGGAACTATTTGAGAAATTCTTTTAGAGATCATCATCAAACCAGCCTTATAAAATCCTCCTCCAAAGAAAAAACCTAACACCCCCCACTCTGACCGGCACAGCGGTGATACTTTTAAGTTTTTCCATCTATCGATAAATAGCAGAACTTTTAATGACTTTTTGAAATATCACAGTTGTCTCTTTAGTTCGGCATCCAGCCTATAGGTGGCATTGGTTGTATCGGGTGGCTTAAATTTGTTTTCTTATCGGTCACCACGCTCAAAGTGTAACTTGAATAAATATCAAAGCAAAAATAAATACTGCATAAATAAAATAAATAAATAATTATAATTGCATAAGTTGATAAAAAATGCTATGCAATACATTTATTTTTAATTTAATATTCAATTTTGACGTTTTCAAGTAATATGTAATAAAAAGATTTTGGAATGTTTATAGAATTAAAAGATTTTGAATGCCTAATATCATTTAAAAAAATCTCGTGACATCAATGTACACAATAAAACAGAGAGAACGTCCCATATAATTGTCTATGAGATCGTGTACCGTGACGTCACGCGCAGATTATTCAGGTTAATTATTTTAAACGTTTGTATCTTTGCTATAATATATCTGAGGGCCTACTGTATGATAATGATATACCTACAGAGTGAACGAGATGATTAGGTAGTTCCTCTGTATGATTTATTTATATGTAAAAGTAACCTAATTACATTGATAGAATTTAGACTACATTGTTTTGATAGAATAGAGACAAATTCAAATTTCATTTGCAGTCATTTGCTTCAGCTTGTTCTTATCAGATTTAGTTCAAATGTAATTAGTATTGCGTGTACTGCCAGCCTAACTAATATGTCTGTTCAAATTAACTTTCATTACATTAAAACTATATAATAATAAAAAATAATAAAAAAAAGTTCTTTATTTCATAAACTATTTCATAGCACTTGAAAATGTCAAAACAAAATATAAATATAAAAAAACTAAATATTACTAAACTGAAATCACGAAGCTTAGATTCACTTACATGCAAATAAATAAAAATTAAGTGTAATTGAATCTAAGTGCCGGTTCCAAGCCCCCGCTCTGTGAGAAGAACTTACAAGAAACTCACAGACTATGCTCTTCTAAATTATCATTCAAATATAATAATACTGAATATTTGAAGATATTAAAATACTTTTGAACATCTAACACAGTGATGATAATGAAACAGGAATTGGTGTTAGATTTATTACAAGTTCTGGTACTTACAGCCTTGAGCTCTTCGGGTCCGAATTCTCTGCTGTAGACGACCTCCATGTCGGCGGCCTTCTGGACCTGCTTCAGGGTGTTTCCTTCGAAAGTACACACCGACTTCACCTGCAAACAAAATTGCAATAAAATATTTATTATTATTTATATAAGCCGTGTAGTGTCAGCCTAAAATAGTATTATCCCTTCTCATCGCATTGAGAGTCTTATAAGTCGACAAAGAGAAATACAACCGGACGATGGGTAGCAGAAAATCAACAATAAAAAAACAAAAATGTCATCATTATCATTTCAGCCAATTGAAGTCCACTGCTGAACATAGGCCTCCATAATTGCTTTCCACGTTGATCGATCCTGTGCCGCCTGCATCCATCGGCTCCCCGCCGCCCTGACCATATCATCGGTCCATCGCGTTGGGGGCCGCCCTCTACTACGTTTGCTGATTCGTGGTCGCCACTCAAGAACCTTAACACCCCAACGGTAGTTGGTTCTTCGAGCTGTGTGCCCCGCCCACTGCCACTTCAGCTTGCAAATAATTTCTACTCAATAAGCCATGAAGCTAGTTTTCTGTGGATACGACGAATAGGGGTTTTTATAAGCGACACCGGCCAACAAAACAAAAAACAATAAAATCTTTCAGATATAAAAGAAAGTGATAATGATAAATAAATAAATATTCTCTTACAATCACACCAATTATTTAGTTCCAAGATAAGTATCACTAAGAACTTGTGTTATGGATACTAAAAAACGGATAAACATACTTAAATACTTTGTTTTTTGTAAATACATACTTAATATACATAGAAAACACCCAGACCAGAACAAATTGTCATGTTCATGCACATAAAGATTTGTCCTGTGTGGGAATCGAACCCAAGACACGACTGAACTTCACAAGAGTGAAGTGCAGGTATACTGACCTCCACACCATATCGGTCGTCATATAGACTTGACAAATAGACTACCTTGGCACCATCAGCGCGCTCCTCATCGAACTCTTCGCCGGGTTTGAACTTCATTTCGGTGGTCTTGAAGGTGGAAGAGGTGACCAGCGCGTAGCTGTCTCCGTCTTTCTTCAGCTCGACCGTTGGTGTCACGGCGTTCGCTGCCTTTCTGGTGATCAAGCCGACGCCTGGGAAAGAAGACAACAGAATTCTAAATCACTTATTCAAGCGCGACTTGGCGGAAATAGGCCCGCCACATTACGTGGGACTAATTATATTATTGGCGAAGTGTGGGCATAAAATATGCCTCTGCCTACTCTTTCGGGGAAACAGGCGTGAATGTATGTATGTCTTCATAACGAAGAAATTGTGAACCTCTGTAGCTAAGGATGCGAATAAATCAAAAAAATATACATATAATATATGGATTTAAAATTTAAATTACAAATTGCTTGAAGAGTTTAGCAATGAAATTTAAGTAATTTATTTTAAGTCGTGGCCCTTTCCAATTAGCATTTAACCTTATGAACGACAGGTAGACAGGCACATTTGAAATGCTATAGCAGAGACTCATCTAGCCGTGTAGCATGTAATGTATCAGATACTGTATCAACGAGCGCGCTTCGAGCCGCTCGCGCGTGGTTCGCAGCGAACCGCCGAGCGGCGGTTGGAATGAGGTTAACAAACGTAACCCTGGTGGGGGTACGGCGCGGGTTCGGGGCAGTGCCCCCTGGCCGCGGTGTCTTTCGGCGCCTGTAAATACGGGCGCGTTGTTGGATGGGCTGTTCAGCCGATAGGTAAAATCCGAAGGTGTCATGTCCGGTAGTGCTGTCATCGAGCCATGGGGCTTTCAGCTAGCGTGGTGTCTTGTTTAATGAATGGTGTCAGGTCTCCCGAGGGATTAGGCTTCGGGAGTGGCCGTATCACTGCGAGCACGAAGGCTGTTCGCAGTATGCGCGTGGGAGCTCGCAGCTAGTTACACGATACCGTGGACGAGCCGTACTCACATTGAGATTTTATACGTAACATGCTACGTTACGTGCTACAAGGCAGGTGAGTACGCTGCTTATTGTAAACAATTGATGAATAATGATTATGAAAGCAATTTTAAATACTAACTTCAATAACTTTACCAAAATATCATAGTTCATGTAATTTTAATGAAGTGCTCTTAAATTCGCTGTAATAATAATAAATATAGGTTTAACTTTTGCGAGCTGTTACTAATGAAATATGCGGACATTTTTATACTTTAAGACCACTCATGTTCTTACTATATTTTATGTGAAATAAAATCTTTATCGTTATATGTGGTAGTCGTTAAGTCATTTTAACACCTGTTTAGGCTGTTTAACATTTTATTCCCCAAAGATTACTTTAGGATTTGATAACCAACTCTTAATCATACCGCTTTTTTATATTTGCATTTATGATCGCTTGGAATTTTTGGCAATGCGATGTGAATACATTAAGCATTGATATCCGTCGCTATAACAGATTTTTTTGTCTTATTTTAAACAACATACCAACCTAATCTCTTCATGAAATCGTCGAAGTTCTCAGAGGAAATTAATTTGTATTTTTTGCCTTCCCAAATATGCATGTTGAATCTTTTTTTTATCAGTTTGACTAAACTCGACCTTTTATGTAATTATTATTATTAACAGTATATTGAGCTGATTAGAAGAGTCCCAAAATATAATATGACAATGGTACTGTAATGGAACATGACATATCCATAGACAATACTTTTACGGAAATGATTGAGACATAGAGCCTAATAATGATACTATTTTTTTCTTTTAAGCAATGGCATCAGGCAAATTTTAGACAATAAAACAAAACTACAGATATGGCGCTTCACTTTCCCGCCAAGAACCGTTCAATTATTAATTTTGTCTCGGGTATACTTACAATAAGTCAGGCAAAGGGCTAATTTTATACAGTCCAAATAAGTAGTTTAACTTTAGTGTATAAGACACAGTAATCAACATAATAATATTTAACAATTTGTGTACAAAAGGAACATACAGAAGTTATGAGAGAGTGTAAAACGACACGGTATTAGTCTTAAGATAAAATAAGAGTTGACATGGTCTTCCACCATATCCAGGTTGGAAAATTCTCCTTTCGTCATAAGACTCATAAGTCATAACTTTAATAGCTTTAATGCTATTCCCTCATAGTTTTAGGGTCAGAACATAAATAATTAGATTGTAATGTCTAAACCAACTGATCTTAGGCCATAACATAAATAAATAGATTGTAATGGCTAAGATGTCGTAGCCAATAAAGTAGTAGTAACGGATTCATCACAGTCAGGGAAGTAATATTGTTTGAGACAATTGTACAATAAAAAATCTGCTAAATTACTCGACACAATTGAAATACGCAGACACGTCAGTTATTCGCTACCTCAAGGCTAATTACACCAGAGCCATTAAGTAAAATAAAATGAGCAGAAAAAGTCATAGGTTCGCCACTAGGGTTTGAACCCGAGACCCTCTGAATTTAAAGGCAAGAGGTCTCGCCACTAAATAACTAACCAATTGATAATTTAAAAGGGCATGCCTGTGAGTTTCCTGCTAGTTCTTCTACTTTCGCATTTATGGTATTATTTTGGATATAATAGGTTGGGGAAAAAGTCTTTTCGTATTTTTGTATGAAAAGTCAAGACATTTTTTTCAAAGTTTATTTACATTTATTTACAATATATATGTACCGTTTTGTTGAATAACTTTCTGCCATTTTGTGGGCAGAGACATTATCCCGTTACTGTAGAAACTTTGGGACTTCTGATCAAAAAAACGGGACAAATAGTTTTGGCAGTCCTCTCTTGAGGTCAACCTTACAGAACCTAAAGAATTCTGCAGAGACCGAAACAGGTGAAAATCTGAAGGCGCAAGGTCAGGGCTATATGGTGCATCCACCATATAGCCCTGACCTTGCGCCTCCTTTTTACGTGATCCACTTTTCATCGCCAGTTATCAATCTCTTCAAAAACGGCTCGGTTTCATTACGTCTCAATAATGAATCGCAAATGAGTACACGGTTCATTAAGTTTCTTTGAGTGAGCTCGTGTGGCACCCAAATATCGAGCTTTTTTGTATAACCAGCTTTCTTCAAATGGGTCAAAACTGTTTTGTGGTCAATTCCCAGTTCTTCAGCTACATCGTAACTACTAATATGCCGATCTTGCTCCACTCTTTCAAAAATGGCGTCCATTTTATTCGTAACAGGGCGACCAGAGCGAGGTGCATCTTTAACATCAAAATTTCCGGACTGAAAACGTTTGAACCAAATTTGTGCTACTCTTACTGACACTGCATCAGGTCCATAAACATCACAAATTTTTTTCACTGCTTGAGTTGCATTTTTGCCTTTTTTATAATAAAATTTTAAAATGTATCGAATTTCTTCATTAGATTCACTCATTTTTACGGAGAGAAAAACAAATGAAAAATAGCGGGAAACAACTTTTTTTTATTTTTTTCTTTTCTTTATAATGGAACCTTTTTAATGTTACCAAAACCAGCCAGACACAAATAGTACAGTCAAAAAAATTTTATAATAAGTTTATACCTACGTTATACGAAAAGACTTTTTCCCCGACCTAATATATTTCCATGTGCCTAATATTTCAGATTATGGAAGTGTGAATAGTTTTTTAGTTTACATACCTACACTATTTTCGCAACCATCAATATACAAACATAGTAAACCAACATTCGGTTTCACACCGTCTATCAAGCGCACCTAAACGTCGACTTATTTATTGGAAGACGAGATTAAAGGCTATTTGCTAAGTTTACACAAGCCTAACGTTGTAAACATGTATCAATAAATATATTATTTGAATTATCAGTTGTTAACTTGTCACCAACTGCGACAGGCAATCATGTCGGCTAGTTCGAAGAATTATTTTATCTTTTAAGTTATAAAAATGATACTGTTGTTAGCATACACCTGTTTCCCGACGAGGTAGGCAGAGTCATACTAAACGCCCACACTTGGCTGATTATTATTCGACGGTAGCAATAAACAATGTTGTATGTGAAAATTTTCTTTAAACAATGTCGTAAGTGGAAAGTAACGACTTATAAATTATGATATTGTTAAAAGCAACGACTTTTCACTTACGACATTGTTAATTTTTGCTACCATCGATATTGTTGGTCCCACGTAATAGGTAGCAAGCCTTACTATAACAAATTATTTATATTTTGTATTCAAAATCTAATTATATCATACATCCATACTGTTTCCCCGAAGGTGTAGGCAGAGGCATATTATACGCCGACACTTCGCCAGTTACATTGTTGGTCCTACTGAATAGGTGGCGAGCCTATTGCAACTTGCCGGGGTCTTTTAAGTATATAGTATGTTTATTCAAATTATATAAAATGCGAATGAGTGGTGATAAATGGTGCATGAGATTCTCTCCCCCGAAAACCTCTGTTCTCAGTATAGATGTGGGACTAAACTGAGATCTCACTGGGACTACTGAGAAAATTTCAAAAATGATGTTACATTGTTTTGTTTCATTTACCAACAGTGACGTACGTTCACAAACACTTAATGAATAATAATCCACCGTTATTACAATTAATGTACGAAATAAGAAAATAAAACAAAAGTGCAGACATGACATTAAATGACATGGCGCTTCACTTTCCCGTCAAAAAGACTGTAAAGCTTATTATGATGAATCCATAGACGCAACGGAAGTTAAAAATAAACCTTAGTAGCTGAACCATAAGCTATGCCACCTTAATTGGCAATAACCACTCGGTTAATATCTTGTTATTCCAGATCGCGTGCAGCCCGTTTTTCTGCGAACCTTACTCGAGAAACGTAAACACTCATCGCCCTTATGTTACATTATAACAAGTATCAAAACTAAGATATATATGAGTTTAGACTTCAATATACGGATCAATGGTTCCAGTAAAATGTATACTTTTTATTTGTGTTCTTGTAAAAACTCGACGCCTTAAGATTGATTCTTTATGCTATCTTTACTGTTTGGTTTTTTTATACTAAAAACACGATAATATTATTCCTACGTATTTTAAACGCGGATTATATTGAAACTACAGTCACAAAAAAAACGTGAACTTCCTTCGTCTTTAGAACTTAACTTTGGAGTTCACTAACTGTAAGACAGGGTATATACTCGTAATATAATAGAGAGAACTCAGTCTATCCTAAATGAAAAGTGAAGTATTAGTTAGCCCATAATAGCATAATACACTGCAATTTTAATGTGTTTTATTTTATGTGTGTAGTAATCTTAATTTAATTTAAAAATAAAAAAGTAATGTCTGTTTTTTTGTTTTCCTAAATATAAGGGAACTTAGTTGGACAAATGTAGATATATCTATTCCTTATAATAAAATAAAATTGTAGAATACCTAAAGGACAGACGGTTGCATCATTCGTCGCCCCTATGCGGCCATGCGCAAGCGCATATAAGGTAGAAGAATGCGCTCACATTCCGCATGTGAAATCGAAGATGCAATTCTTTATAAGGAATGAATGAACTCGGGCTAAAAATAAAGTTAGCTTTACTTAATATAGTTAGTTTTTTTATTTAGAAGGAGATTTCGAAAATTAGATATTATACTATTTCGTTTATAATTGATTAGGTATGTGAATTTTCAAATCCGACGGTATCCATATAGAATTTAAGTCTAAAAATGTGATAATTAAATTTCTAAATATATCTATAAATGTTTTTTTTTTACTTTTTTCCTAACTTAGTTTGTGTGGCTTTACGCTTCCGTTTTTCGGACAGCACGTTGAGACGTTGTACCCTGTTATTATTATCAGGTAAGACTGGTTCAGCCAAATCAGATGTCTTATTGAGGGTCTTGAAAAATGTTAAAAGCAGGGCGCTACCCACCTGCTTCCGCTAATCCTTACTCATGCGGCAGCATGGACATTTCGCATGCTTAAAGGAACATCGACCTATTAATAGATAGGTCAGGTTTGAGTTACGTACTTACGGAGTCTTTCTATTTCTTACTGAGATCGAATCAATGTCAATCAAACGTTCAAAACACAAGCAGAATTACTAATTAATAAATCAGTATCAATTTAATGCGCTTACAAGAAGGACAAGTATTCTTTAGAAGATCTTCTTTTGTGATGTCCCAAAAATAGTCTTTTAGAGTTACGTCTATATTCCATATGTAAAGCATGCGATTTGTCAATCTCAAGTATACGTTGTCGAAGGAATAATGTCTAAAAATCCACTATACTAATACGATATACTAATACGAAGGGACCCTGTATTTCGTGACGTCACATTTCAAGATGCAGATCCTATGAAAATTTTGGAACTGCTGTTTTGATGTAATTATGTCTTACTGTATAATTGCAAAACATATGACATTACATTAAGAAGGAGGGAGTCTCACGAGCGTCACCAGCTGTGACAAGGACGGAGGGGGGTAAAAAAATAACGAAATTAGTGTGACGCAATTAATGGATGACCCCTAAGATATAAGAAAAATTGTTTAGTAAAATGGCAAACCCTAGACTCCCTAGAGACATTCCTATAGGAACAAGTCTGACCACAACGCCCGCAAGTCGCGATTATAATGCATCCAGCGATGCAGATTAACAGTTAGAATCCATTACTGCATAGCAGTATACCCAACTGTAATTGGAAACTTTGGTATTTCATACGCGATCTACGTTACCGGAAAGCATTTAGTGGTGAATTATTAATTAATCATTATTCACTATTTTTTGCTCGTCTCTCGTTCACGTTATCGAAATACCCATAACATAACAATAGAAATCTTCATAACGCACCCCCGGTGCTACAACGTCACTTCTGCAAACAATTTAATCTTCCAGAAGCGTTTCCAAATTAAATGTGCAAACCGCACGAAGCCATAATTTAAAATAAATAAATATTCTCTTATAATCACTCCAATTCTTTAGTTCCAAGATAAGTATCACGTGTTATGGATACTAAAGAACGGATAAACATACTTAAATACTTTTTTTTCGTAAATACATACTTAGTATACATAGGAAAACACCCAGACCAGAACAAATATTCATGTTCATGCACACAAAGATTTGTCCTGCGTGGGAATCGAACCCACGACCTCTGAAGTGAAGTGCAGGTATACCTACTGACCTCCACGCCAAAAGGAGAAGAAGTGTGTGTAAAAGTCTTTAGCAAAGTCGCCTCTGTTTAACTGGGATTGGACTTTGACTTGACTGTGATGGACTGTGTGACTCAAGAACGCTGCATAATGTAGGTAAATTAGATTTATTCAATTATTACCAAGAATTATGTTTTCTTAATAATTGTGCTATTCTAATAACTATTTTTACTTTATTTTGACATTTATTAATTGTTACTACATGAAATTATTACGTAGTTATATCGTTATTGTAACTCACAATTGACTGAGTACGTAAATAATTGTAACTATTAATCAATTTGATATTTGTATGCCGGAACATAACGGAAGCTATCTATATATTGTATTGTAAGACCATTATTATCTGTAATAATGACTAATGATGACAAATAAATATTTTTTTTGATTTGATTATAGTCATCACCAGATCAACACAGAGTGCAAATAAAATCCGCTTCCTAGTTCCTTCCTAGTAAACCCATTATAAAAGCTTATTAATAATACTTTAGACCTAAAAGCGTTGTTTGAGATGTACAAAATAAATATTCGCACAAATCTTCACGCAACTTGAGATGAGAATTATAATTTACGAGCAGTAGATCGATGATTTGGTTGCCGCGTTCTGATTGGACGGCCCGTAGGCGCGGCATGGTGCTATTGGTCGAAACCGCGTGGCGTGACGTCAGGGACAATGACCTCTAAATTGAGGTAATTTTTCAATTTATTCGTTTAAATCCTTGTTAGAAGATCGATATGATGTATGATTTCTATTACATAAATGGTTTGGAGCTATTTTTATACCAGCATCTTCTTATGTAAGGGAGTAACTTGTCGTCTAAAGTACGAACTAAATAAGATCCTGTAGTAAGGGCGTATGAACAACCAACATCTTTGGAGTCCAAGCCAACCTCACCTGCAACTCCTGCAAGTGGTGCACCTGCCGATCAACGGACGAGGCTCTGGCAACTATAAAACTTCCCGCTAAACGGTATTAGTCGTACTATTACGTGGGGTGGGTCCAACAGTAGAATTGGCAAAATGGGGGCTTATAATATGTCGTTAGCTACTGTCAGCGTATTTATTTCGCACTTTACACAATTGACGTTAAGTTCATTTTCCTATGTACAATTTCTTTGAAAACCAGTTGCTTTGATTCTTTTGCTTTTGATAAATTTAGCCAAGGAACCTTATCAAGCTATCATAGTCTGTGTTGAGTATGCAAACAAAAATATGTAAAACGGGGTCACTAGTTCACAACACAACAGGCGGCTGTTCATAATGAATGAATTTGATTATATAACAAATGGTCGCCTACAAGCATAATTATCGCACCTTTTTTCAAACCTATATAAACTAAAAACTCAGTGTTTTTGTGTAGTTTTATACAAAACAATCTTTCTAAAAATATGGCATTTGTAAACTGGAAAAACGGAAAAGTATATTTTTTTTATAAATATTCCTGATGTGCGATCTTTTTTGCTCAAGTATAATTCAGTGATCGTACTATACTAAATAAATTACAAACAAAACAAGAAATTAACAATCAGTATGATTTTATCACCAAATATGACCAATCTTGAAAAGTTCCACACTTGTACTTCTACCGCCGAACTTACTCGATCGATTTCGAATTGATTCTGTCGTATCGCCGAACACATGGAACTGGATACAAGATAGCGTTCTCCATTCGAGACACAAATGAATTATTGACGTAATATTTGACAAGTCTCTATCTGTGTTTTATATCAATTTTATTACAAATTATTAATATTTAGGTAAAAATGTGTCATCGCAGTGCAAATAATAGTCCTTTAATTAATCAGTCGCTTCAGTAGTCTGCAAAGGTCATGAATAATCTATGGCTTTCGGCTGATTCCCCGGTACGGATTGATAAACTTCAGAAAATATAGATCTAGATGAAATAGCTGTAATTTATTGAATTCGGCAGTAGGGCGACTGGACTTAGACCTCTCACAAACGATTTAGGTCATACTCCATTGCGACCCACTGCTCCATGACTTATGTGTATAATGTTGTATGGCTAATGAACTATGTAACAGAGCTAATAATACTAACGCAGTTAAATATAGGGGTTCAATGTCCACAGTGTGTCATTATCAGAGCTAGCCGGTGCCAACTTGAATGAATGAATATGTGATCTACGACGATAATATTGGTTATCTAAAGTTTTCTTTGAATATATAAAATAGTTAAAGTTAAAAAAACCTAAAGTTCGCCTTTAAAAAATGGCACGGAAAAGTTAAAAATGTGTTACATTTTTCGACTTCAAATACATTATTCAAATATTTGCAGAGATCGTTTGTTATTGACCTCGATGTCAGAAAAAACAGTTGAATTGAGAACCTCCTTCTTCTTTTAAATCGCTTTAAAAAAGAAGGTTATATACCCATAAAGGTTGACCCATATTGGTTAGTATAAAATAAATTTACAAAAAAAATAGTTTTTTTTAAATTGTTTTAATAGTTAATTGCGTTACATAAGTACTAAGAATGTTATTCTATGTATTGGCTTAGCTTTACTTCATCATCATCTGAGCTTATTAACGTCCCACTACTGAGCACGAGCCTCCTCTCACATACTAATGCGAGGGTATTGGGTCATACTCCACCACGCTGACCCAGTGCGAATTATTTGCAGAGATCGTTTGTTATTGACCTCGATGTCAGAAAAAACAGTTGAATTGAGAACCTCCTTCTTCTTTTAAATCGCTTTAAAAAAGAAGGTTATATACCCATAAAGGTTGACCCATATTGGTTAGTATAAAATAAATTTACAAAAAAAATAGTTTTTTTTAAATTGTTTTAATAGTTAATTGCGTTACATAAGTACTAAGAATGTTATTCTATGTATTGGCTTAGCTTTACTTCATCATCATCTGAGCTTATTAACGTCCCACTACTGAGCACGAGCCTCCTCTCACATACTAATGCGAGGGTATTGGGTCATACTCCACCACGCTGACCCAGTGCGAATTGGCAGGTGTCTGGCGTCCTGCTATTAGAAATTTTCAAGCCGCCCAATTAGGCCTCTAACATGACTTTAAAATTACCACATTTTGTGATAACCAGGACCAACGGCTAAGCGTGCCTTCCGAAGCACGGAAGCGCTCGATATCAAATGCCGATCACCCATCCAAGGATTGACCTCTATTAACTCTGCTTTACTTCGGACCGGAGTACCGCGGAGCTACGAGCGCTTACGAGCTTTAATTTATTTCAATTAAATGAGCAACTGGTCACGACAAATCACAATTTTATATCATCATATTAATACTTTACTATTGAACACGGGCGAACGTTACGAACCAAGGTTTGGGAGAGGAGGTAGTGCCCGTGCCAGTAATAAGACTTCAATCCACTGAGATAAATAAATAAATAAATATTCTCTTACAATCACACCAATTATTTAGTTCCAATATAAGTATCATTAAGAACTTGTGTTATGGATACTAAATAACGGATAAACATACATAAATACTTTTTTTTTGTAAATACATACTTAAGATACATAGGAGAACACCCAGACCAGAACAAATATTCATGTTCATGAACACAAAGATTTGTCCTGTGTGGGAATCGAACCCACGACCTCTCGAGTGAAGTGCAGGTATACTGACCTCCACGCCATATCGGTCGTCAGATGTTGATTATGAGTGACGTAATGAGATAATACAATATTGGAATAAATAATGAGTAAGCAAATGATACTAGTAAGTGTTCCTGATCACCAAGTACTTAGCAGTCAACTCGATGTCAAGTTAGCGAACTTTTAACTAGAAATATTCTTTTACAATCACAACAATTCTTTTAGTTCCAAGATAAGTATCATTAAAACTTGTGCCATGGATACCAAAGAACGGCTAAACATACTTACATGCGTTTTTTTTTGTAAAACTTACTTCATATAAGTACCTACATAGAAAACACCTAGACCAGAACAAATATACAAATATTGCAAATATATATTTATGCACACAAAAATTTGTCCTGTGTGGAAATCGAACCCACGATCTTTAGAGCGGAGTGCAGGTATACTGACCTACGCGTCATTTGATTCCTAAAAAAAATTATAGAAATAGGTGGCGTCCTGCTATTACGTTTGTCTAGCCGCCCACTAGCGCCTAACAACTACCGCAGTAATTACCGGGACTAACAGCTTAACGTGCCTCCTGAAAGCACGGAAACGCTCGATATAAACTGCCACCCACCCAGGGATTGACCTCTGTGAACTCCGATTAACCTCGGTGACCGCATCACCTATTAAGGCAACGCATATCTTTACAAATAAATTATGCCGTGTGGTACCGGACTAGAATAGAGCTACCTCCTTTCATCTCATCTCATAGGGAGTCGTAGGAGTCGACGAAGAGAAATCCAAAGGGCAGCAGTGTCATTCAGGTAGGGCTTGAACTGCAATCACCAACCACTGCCCAGCGTGGTGATTATAGGCTTCCCTATAAAATGTAATTTTTTGGGGAGGCTAATGTTCAGCAGTGGACTTTATAAGGCTGATATGATGAACTAATAAAGAAAGAAATATATTCATTCAGCTTTTCAGAAAATAAAGCACAATTTATTTATAAAAAACTGTGACAGATATGGTATTTATTGAGGAGTCTGCTTGGATCAGAACTGCATGTGAAAGTAGTTAAGGCTACAGATTACTGACAAATTTAGCTTCAATGTCTATTTTCTAAGCTACAACCTGCAATAAATAGTATACAACCACGTAATATAATTACTAACGGTAAATAAAGGTATATAAATGTAATAATAGCTTTCATGAAATGCGTATGAATGTAGTTAACACCACAGGTTATCAACTGACAATTTTAGGTCGAAAGTTTATTTTACTATAACCATCAATGCCTGAGACATAAACACATAGAATAACTATAAACAAGGGAATGGGATCTCTAGTCTAGTGCGAATGGGGGCGAAGGGCTGGCTACCTCAAAATCTGCACGTTTCATTAAGGATCAGTGGTAAAAGTTAAGTTTGCTGCAACTGAATGGATTCGTGTCAAATGAAGCAAGCAAGGCGTTTTGTACCGTGCTTTTTTCACGGTATAAAGCGCCTTAATTTTTTGGACTGCATCGATTGCTAACCATCAGGCAGGATGTAGTCATTATGACATGTCATATAAAAAAATAAAAAGGTTTTGCCCATCCCGAAATGGGTTAAAATGGGCGTGAGATCATGTTTCTATGTAAGATTGCGCATTAATAAATCCAGTCGAGTTTGCCGGAACTCGTGCAGCCGGTATAGAAAGCGAAGCGGTTGACAAGCCTCTTCGTTTTATTGACGACAATTGATGCTGATTGTTCGCCATTTTACGACAATTGACCGACCAGACCAACGGGACCATAATCGGCTAAATATGTCGGGATATTCACATGGGATCCACTCGGTCAATTGTAAAAGTCTGCCGACGGCGTCGGTGATCCTTTTAAGCCCGCATTAGGTTGGCTGTATGTGGAATAGTAAAGCGATAATGAATTATTCAAAGCATTGCTTGGTAGGTGGGTGGCTAATCGAACAGTGTTGATTGACTCACAATACCCAATTGTGGGTACTTTGTTTTTTTGTTTAAGAAACCTATGGGTATTTTTTATTGCATGGCTATACTGGCAGGATGACTAACTTCATGAGTTTCTTGCCCAATACATCTCCCCTCAGTTTCGTTTTTATTAGGTTATCTCAAAAGCAGTGCTCTTTCGGAGCCCAAATTCAATAAAGCATTTTACATTTTCATGCACTTGCGACAGCGTACTGGCACGATTCGTGACCACTCTGATCAAGCATCTTTCACGGTCACCACGCAAAAACTCTTTAAACCGATCTCCAATGAGATGTCGGAAGATAGTGTTAGTTAGCCTATGTTGCTACTTGACAGTGTATTTTTTCACCCCCACCGAGTCAGCGCTTTACGTGTTAACCTTAACTCAACCGATATAGACTCGACAATTGCATTGCTGCAACAATTGTTGTGGTGCTAATGGTTCTTGGCCAATACAAGTTTGGAACTTTTTTTTCTTAATGTGACACGTCATAATGACTACATCCTGCCTGATAGTAAGCAGTTGATGCAGTCCAAAAAAATGAAAGTGCTTCATATCGTGAAATAAGCACGGTGCATAGTGCATCCGCTCATGACGGCCTGTTAAAATGCCGTTTCACGCCCCGCTTAAAAGACCCGGGATCATAGGAAATAGGAAACACATGAGCCGGCAGCGAATTCCAGAGCTTAGTGATCGTGCTCAGAAACGACTTTCCAAATTTCTTGGTTCGAGTGCTGATAGTCTGCACAGTATGAGGACTGAACCCAAATATGAATTTAGCTATATAAGTGTAATTAAGAACATATTCTTATATATTATATATTAAGTATTTATGTACAAAAAAAAGTATTTAAGTATGTTTATCCGTTGTTTAATATCCATAACACAAATTCTTAATGATACTTATCTTGGAACTAAAGAACTGGTGTTTATTGTAAGAGAATATTTAATATTTATTTATATTATTGTCAACAAATTCAAGAGCACCTCAACATTGCAGTTACTAAGGTCGAACTTTGTACGAGTTATCATTTTTATTGTTCATTTGATAAAAAAAGAAATTGATATTGTATTCAATAAAATTTATTGTTGTTAATTGCATTATGATAATATAAGGTCGACTGCAATCGATCATATTGGAAGTTTTTAGGGGAGGGCAATGTTCAGCACTGTACTTTGGGGGCAGATAACAATAATGCTGATGATTAGATAGCATTTAAAGCCTTTTATTTCATGCTATTATAATAATAAATATTCTTTTACAATCACATCAATTATTTAGTTCCAAGATAAGTATCACTAAGAACTTGTTTTATGAATACTAAAGAACGGATAAACATACTTAAATACTTTTTTTTTAAATACATATTCAATATACATAGGAAAACACCCAGACCAGAACAAATATTCATGTTTATGCACACAAAGATTTGTCCTGTGTGGATACAATTGAAGGTTCAAAATTCAGGCGCCAACGAAACCTATTGAAAAATCAAAGAACTTCAAACGATAACGTGTTTCGCTCCCACAAGGCATCTTCAGGTAAGAACATTTGACAACCTAAGGAGAAAAACTTCGACAAGCAAGAGAAATTCTCGCCGTTTCTCGTTTCAGAGTTCTTGTCAATTTAGGATGAGTAGGAATAGTCACAAAATTGTTTTTAACATGCATGTCAGCAGATGGAATGAA
Organism: Musotima nitidalis; assembly: GCA_949126915.1. Classification (NCBI taxonomy): domain Eukaryota; kingdom Metazoa; phylum Arthropoda; class Insecta; order Lepidoptera; family Crambidae; genus Musotima; species Musotima nitidalis. Next base: position 2,436,367 of record OX421434.1, read on the forward strand.
AGAGGATGGATGATTATGTTTGAGAAAGGATCGTGAGTCGATATCAAATAACCTTTGGTCGGAGCGCCGATGTCGATAGAAGGTATACTTAGTATTTTAATTGACGGATAAGAAAAGCTCTAGATTAACTGGGAATCGGGCGTCATTTTAATTTGGAATTATAAACATTAATGTGTGATAAATATCTAATAGGAGCGGCGATAGCCCAGGGGCAAGACCCATAAATTCTTTAGGCCTTTAAATTCAGAGAGCCTCGGGTTTAAACCCTGGTGACGCACTTATGACGTTTCGAAATTATGTGCGTAATTATCGCTTGCCTCGTGCCTCGGATCGCATGTTAAGCCGCTGGTCCTGGGGGCCTACCGCCGAGTTCGATGGCAATCGATTATAAGGCAAAATGGATTTCGAATTGATTCTGTCGTACCGCCGAACTCATGGAAATCGAAACAAAATGGCGTTCTCCATTTACCTATTGGTCTGTCACGGACTGAAGGCCATGAATGAGAGGTGGCTGTCGGCAGATTCCCCGGTACGGATTAATGAACGTAAACAAAGTTTGATCTAGATGGATTACCGGTAATCCATCGAATCCGGCGGTAGGCCCCCTGGCTGTCATGAACATATATGGCAGTCGTTGTTAGGAAGTCAGTGCCTTTTAACATCCTGACAGCTGGTTTAACCATAGAATGATATTTCCTTTTAGGTTGCGGATGTCAGACGGCAGTCGCTGCATGTAATAACTAACATTCAGCCAAATCTTGTTAAACAGCAAGCAGACCCTGGGCCCTAAGCTTAAGTCTAGGGCAACCGGGATAGTGCTAGGATATGATTATGATAACTATCTAATACCAGAACGTCAATGACCTGCTTGAGTCAACCCATACTAGGTAAGCAGGGAAGAGTATAGATAGATAGATAGATAAAACGTTTATTTCCTTTAAATAATACAAGTTACATAAAAACATATCCAACAAAACCGTTTGACTGGTTTGTCTGTGGGTCACAGTCTCTTTTATACATTACAACTAATTTTATAAAAAAATAAATTACAATTTTTCACTTACTCTAATATAGTGTTTTTTTAAATTTGTTTTGTACTTATTTTTGTTTGTTTCCATTCTAATGGCTTCAGGTATACTATTTAAAAGGTATGGAAGCCGTTTTTTATAGTCCTGTCACCATAATTATTGTTTACTCTGAGTCTGGCGTTTTAGTTTATGACCTGAAACCCTCTCTTGTTTGTGAAATAAGACCACAGAAGAAGAAATCATTGAGCATTGAAACGGTTACGGCCTTAAATTAATACCTACCCACATTGGTGTAAAAAAGTAAAAGTAAAAAGTTCTTTATTTCGTAAACTATTACATAGCACTTGAAAACGTCAAAACAAAATATACATGAAAAAAAAAATATATCAACCCTGAAATCACGAAGCTTAGATTCACTTACATGCAAATAAATAAAAAAATAGGTGTAAGTGAATCTAAGTGCCAGTTCCGAGCCTCCGCTCTGTGAGAAGAACTGACAAGAAACTCACAGGCTATGCTCTTTTAAATTATTTTTATTACATGACACACACAGTGTAAATTTGATGATACTGAAAGGGTCCCCCGAAGCTGTAACCAATAAAGTAGCACTAAGGGAACCTTTGTGTAATAACAATGTAGGTTAGCCCACATCAACTTTTATTACTAACTCGATAACTTTAAGTTAAACAGTTAAACCGGCAATAAAGATAAGTCATTAATAAAATATCTTAAGGATACAGTATAAAGAAATTCATTACTTGAGAGCTATAAAAAAATGATAAAGATAAACTTATCAAATGTCACTTCAATATAAAATGACCTCATACCGATAAAAAATAGTATAGATTTTGTTTTTTAGGAATTACAGAATGGCATTCATTATTTAGAATGAAGGTAGTCATAACCTTGAGTAGTGCAAGGAGTGGTTTATCTCAATGATTCATGACATGCTGACTGTTTCGGGGAATGTCAGTGAATGCATAAAGCATGTGATATGATAAGAAATTGAGAACTGATAGTCACATGAGTTACTATACAAACTTTCAGTAAGATATTTCAAAAATGAGCGTTAACTCTATAAGCTGAATAGTTTTCGAATGAACATTAATTAGATAAGAGCGTTATAAGAACTAATCTTACTAATATTATAAATGCGAAAGTAACTCTGTCGGTCTGTCTTTTCTTTACGCCTAAACTACTGAACCGATTTGTAAAAAACTTGGTACAGACATAGTTTAGAACTGGAGAAAGGACATAGGATAGTTTTTATCCCGAAATACCAGCGGGAACTTCTCAAAAATCCCGCGAGATCGGGAACTAAGTGGGTACAACCTAAAATCTGCCGGAAGTCACTATTCCACGCGAACGAAGTCGCGGGCAAAAGCTAGTATGATATAAAATAAAAATATAGTAACAACATGTTAGAAGTACAAGCCACGGACGAGGCTCTGGCTCACACAGTTCCCGATAAGCGGCAATAGTCTCGCCATCCATTACGTGGGACCAACAATAAAATTGGCGAAGTGTGGGTTTATAATATGCCTCCGCCTACCCCTGCTGGGAAACAGGCGTGAATGTAAATATATATAAAATTCATTAAACTGCTATTATATTATTATGTATTACTAACGACCGGTCGTGAATCCGAATCCGTTATTTTTTTTACTATAGGAGTTATAAAATAACCTCAGTTAATTTTCATAGCATCAATTATCTGCCAGTCAAAATCAGTTCAATCAAACAAACTGACAAGCAAAAAGATTTTTATTGCATGTATAATATTAATTTTATATGCATTTAACAAAAAGTTCTTAATTTTCGCTCTTACGCTATTCGGCCTCTTCAAAGACGATCAACGATCTCTTCATATACTTAATAATTTATCTAAGCTGGCTACATCAATCCGTTCCGTCCACTGAATAGTCAAGGTTTTAATTGAAACTAATGAACGTGATTGTCATGCGGGCACTGACAATAGTGGTTCAAAGATCACACTCGTATAACATTGTTGTTTTGACGATCGATATGGCTTGGAGGTCGGTATGCCGCGCGATACTGGGTTCAATTCCCTTACAGGACAAATAATGCGTTAAAAATAAATATAATATACACGTTGGTATTGGCCTTCACTCAGCATCGTTAGGTCTACATGCTTGGGGTTTAAAAATGTTAATTGAATTGAATTATTTTTGTTTATACTAGTGGTTTGTAGCGTGCAGTTTATTGAAGTAACATCTATTAAAAGAAAATTAAAAAATTGTTTCACGATTAACTATAAAAATTAAGACTTTCCATACAAACTTTCATGCCCATTTTCTATTCTAGGCTAGGAGAAATGTGGGCATATAATGTCTGCCTACCCCTTCGGGAAAAAGGAGTGATTATATGTATGTTTCCATAAGACAAGCAATTTTAGATTTAAGACTTCATTTCCATATCACATGCAATATATATTATGAATTTGAATATTTCCTTAATTTTAGGTCAGACCTAATTATTTTTTACAAACGAAGGATAAGTATAATATAATATTTGTTATGTATGAACTTGACCTAATAATATACCTACTAGAATATCTACTTCATCGTGAAGTCAAATGATTTGAAAGAAAGAAGGAAAAAGAATTTATTTTGTGACAACATCAAAAGAAAACAGATACATTATATTAAAGTAACTATTTGAAGAGTGTCACAGAAAAGGTATCCACTCAGCATAAAGCCGAGGTGTCACGAAAACGCCTCGACGCTGGTCTTCCGTAGATACCGTTTGTAAGAGCACTGCTATGACACATTCATTCTATACATTGTTTACTTTGACGCGTTTTAGCGACTTGTTTCATTGATGCCATTGAGTTCTATATATAAATCACAAGAAACTTAATTTTATTGACATTTCTACAGTAACGATCATCGAATCCACGAAGTAATGTGTTTGTTTAGAACTAATAGATTTTCTTGGTTCTTAACAAACACATTCTTCGCACATCCCTAGTGGAAACGCACCCTTAATGTCCTAATACTATGCACTGGCTTTCTATCCGGAACCAAGATGAGAAGAATATATGCTTCACCAGGTGTACCCAGAGCGGATTGGCGGAGACAGGTGTTTGGCTTCCTGTAGTAAGATATTTCAAGCCGCTCAATAAGGCTTTTGACTTAACTTATAGACTGCCACAGTTTTATAGTCATAAGTGAGAAGAATATATACTTCACCACGCGGACCCAGTGCGGATTGGCGGAGGCATGTGTGTGGCGTCCTGCTGTAAGATATTTTCAAGCCGCTCAATAAGGCTTTTAATTTTTACTTATACACAGCCACAGTATTATAGTCATAGCTAGGTAAGAAGAAATATACTTCGCCACACGGACACAGTGCGGATTGGCGAAGGAATGTGTGTGGCGTCCTGCTATAAAATATTTCAAGCCGCTCAATAAGGCCTTTAACTTAACTTATAGACTGCCACAGTATTAGCCATAGCTTTGTGCACTATGCTTAATTTAGAAAATCGTTTCCAAGCACCTATTATTGTTAGAATTTGAACTTTTGGACAACTACTACATAACAAAATATAATGCCTTCATTGCATAATTATGTTTATTAATCGTGAAAAATTTATAGCCACAGTTTATGGGATATTAATTGCAATAACTGAGAAAATATGCGATATAGCTCGGTAGTTTCCATAGTTGACGACTTATGTAGCTTAACCGCCGCGATATTACCTGTACTCCGCCCTAAAGGTCGTGGGTTCGATTCCCTCACAGGACTTATGTTTTTAAGTATAACTGACATGCATATTTAATACTGGTTTAAGTGTGTCCTTTTTATTATAATAAAGTGGTAACAGAAAAGTACTCGAAAATGTTTGTTCGTACTCAATTTTATTTATGTTCGGTCGAAAATTGGGTAATTTGCAAAGTTTCCACTGTTATAAATATTAATAATAACTAAAGGAGCCCATATAATGGTTTAATGCACCTGGGATGATAGCATTGAGCTATTTATTCATATAGAATATTTTATGAAAAACAACACTTAACTACCTTCATTACTGCGTATTTAAGTAAATACCTATACTTAATATAATATAGAAGTAAATTTCAAGTCTACAACTATTCAACAGGTGCGCGATGCGTCGCAAACAGAATCGAAATCGCCATCTTAAAATTTGGTTCATACAGGTTCATTACAGTAGTTATCATGCCACAATATTTTTCAACTACCTCCGTCCCAAAACACATTTAACACAGAAATTGAAAAATAAATAAATGCGAATAATAATGTTAAAATTCGAAAATATTCAAAATTAAAAACGCATGTTATAAATTCGTATTTAAAAGTGGGTGTATAGGGCTCTCTTCCAAGATCTGAAGAGCCCAAGCCAACATCACCTGCAAGTGGTGCACCTGCCGATCAACGGACGAGGCTAAATCGAACATAAAAGTTCCTGGTAAGCGGCAATAGGCTTGCCACTTATTACGCGGGAACAACAATATAACTGGAGAAATTCGAATAGGAATAATTCAAATTAGAAATGTTAATACAAAATTTAAAAAGTATTTTCGAAATTCGAGGACGTAAATCAGAACTATTCGAAATATCAGATAGACGAGTTGAAGCGTCTCATAATGTGACAAGATCAAAAACCGCGATTGAAAGTAAGACGAGACCAACGCGGTCCAGCGTGCAGCCGGTTAACCACAAACCGGCAAAATTAAGGCAACATACCTAACTGGAAAGTTACGAAAAAGAAAAAAAATATATACTTACCAAGAGCTTTCATGAACTCATCGAAGTTCTCCGATGAGACCATTTTGTATTTCTTGCCGACGAATTCCATTTTACTTAAAGTAACTACTTTTTTTAGTAAAAATATAAATATGCTTCCACCGTACCGGCTAAAACTAGAATGAAGTGAGTGAACGGGATAACGTGGATGCCGGCCGGTAAACGTATTGCGCATGTGTGAACGAACGGGTCACTATGAACGAACGATCGAATGAGATGGGCGCGGTTTGACCTTGAATAGTAGTGTTGGCTGTTGTGTACCGAGACTGATATTTTTACGCGTCAGTCGTCTGTTTAATAATCGAGTGACATAAGGTAAAATAAAAATAAATTCGTAATGTATGGTACACGAAGCGGGGTAAGTACGACATGCTACAAAACTTTCCGTTTACATAAAAGGATGAATTGAGAAATTATTTCTGATCACGGAACGTGGCAATACACAAATTACGAAGACTTTGGTCTTGAGACACTGAGATATTTTGGATGAGATGATGTTGCGCAGTTTCCCAAACGCAGCCCAACCGAACTGGTTCCGACGATTGACTTTATTCTCGAAGTAGTACGTACCCATTTGGTCTTCTTGTCCAAGGTACGAGGGCCGAGCTTCCAACAATTACTGAAGGCCTTCCCAAAGGCCTACCCTTTGGGAAGATCTGCAAGGTCTTTGAGCATTGTGCCCGGATCCACAAGCGACTTCGTTATATGTGGACAAAGTAATTGTATTATTATTATTTCATAAGGTTCTAACATAACGTGGTTAAGTATATCATCAACGATTCATCTTATTTTAAAAATCATATCAAATTATTTAAGCAATTGGCGTTGACTACCTATATATTTTTTGGATATGCACTATTTGAAATCAAGAAGTAAACATACATACATACATAATGTCTCTCTCGCCTTTTACCCGTAGGGGTAGGCAGAGATCACATCCTTTCACTTGCTACGATCTTGGCACACACTTTAAGCTTCATTCACACTCATTAACCTCCTCATACCTCCGTCGGCTTTGGGTACTTTTGACCTGCCATTTCTCCCAAATATCCTGGATTTGGTCATGGAAGGTTTGACAAAGCCTTGTGACAAAATCGACTTTTTTTTTGAAATAAATGGTAATCAATATGTAAAACCAAGTATTTTTCAATTAAACAGATTGTAATATGACAGGAAAAGAGGAAATATTCCGTTCCCGATACTTTTAGTGCAGCCCTCATATCTTCTTTTACATCAGCTTCAACCCTTGATTCACTTGATTCCTTATCTTATCACTCAATTTCACATCTAGAATACTTCTGAATGATTTCATCTCTACTGAATTAATATTACTTTCATATTTCTTCTGCCATAACCAACATTCGCTTTCATACATTAGTGTTACCAACACACCTCTATGAACTGCCAGACGTGCCGCTTGATTAAAGGGGATAAGAATGCATGAGGGAATTAAAGTGGTAGGAATAAAAAATATTTTTGCAACAGTACCCGAGGTGCAAGTTTTAGAAAATATCATCATCATAATCTCAGCCATCTAACATCCACTGCTGAACATAGGCCTCCCCAATAGATTTCTACATTGAGCGATCCTGGGTCGCCTGCATCCATCGGCTTACCGCCGCCTTGACCAGATCTTCGGTTCATAGCGTGGGAGGCCGTCCTCTACTACGTTTGCCGGTTCGTGTTTGCCATTGAACAACCTTAACGCCCCATCGGTCGTCGGTTCCTCGAGCTATGTGCCCCACCCATTGCCACTTCAGCCTGCAAACTCGCCTCGGTATGTCGGTGACTCCAAGCCTTCTACGGATTTCCTCATTTCTGATTCGATCACGTAGGGACACTCCGAGCATAGCTCTCTCCATTGCACGCTGAGCGACTTTGAGCTTTCTAATGAGGCCCATAGTCAGGCACCAAGTCTCAGTACCGTACGTCATGCCTGGCAACACACTCTAGTCAAAGACTTTCGTCTTAAGACACTGAGAAAATATACCCTTAGCTAAGTATTTTCTAACGCGGAATTTGGGTTATTTTTCTATGGTTTATTTTTTTTTGGAATATTTTATACAAGGGTGTTCGGGAACTCACATACTTCGATAACTTGGACTGCTCACCTATACAACCTTCCTAAAGCTTCTAGTAAGTCATTAGAAAACAATCCTCCACACACGAACGCATCAAATTTTTATAAAAAAATCGATCCGTTACCAAGGTTCCGATGCAACAAAAGCAGTCGTTGGCTATCTTCGACTATAAATAATATTAGAGACTCGTTGCGCTATGAAGTACTATTCCTATGACACATTCAACACATCGAGTATCAGAAGTATTTCACGATGCATCACTAAAAGTTCTCTATGCCATTCTGTTTCGTGAGCCGGTATGTGCTATCTCACTCACCATTCAATATTATAATGCGGTCCCGGTGCGCTGCCGCGTTGTCATTCCCTCCCTCCGTACTCCAACAGAGGGGATAAAAATTGCGATCTACATTTAATGATAAGATTCAAGATCTTAAAAATTTAAATAAGGAGTTTTATATCTTGTGAAGAGATCAGTCGCAACGGATTAATACAAATAATTTTTTACTAACTTAAAAAAAAAGAGGTAATAGCCTTTTTTTTTTTTAATAATAGCTTCGTGCGATTAGCAAATTTAGCCAGTGTCAAGTAAGAGATATATTATTAATAACATATAAATTATAGTAAATGAAAATGAGTGGTGATAAAGATGATAAATGAGATGCCCTCTAAACCCCTTGAGTCCTCAGTAAAGAGGTGGGACTATACTGAGATCTATGGGACTTCTTGAGCGAATTTGAAAATAGATGTTGCACTGTTTTGTTTTATTTACCAACACTCATATATGTTCACAAACACTTAACGGTTATTATTCCACCGTTAATACACATTAATGGACTTCTTGGCAGGAAAGTGAAGCGTCATGTCTGCAGTTTTGTTTTATTTTCTAAAATTTGTGATATTTCTAACATTAATGTGTAATAACGGTGGATTATTAACCGTTAAGTGTTGGTGAACATACATGAGTGTTGGTAAATCAAACAAAACAGTGCAACATCACTTTTCAAATTTTCTCTCAAGGAGTCCATGTGAGATCTCAGTATAGTCCCACATCTTTACTGAGGACTCAAGGGGCTTAGGGTAGGGTATCTCATTTACCATTTATCATCTTTATCACCACTCTTTCTCATTTACTATGAATTATATATTATTAATATATCACTTACTTGACACTGGCTAAATGTGCTAGACGCACGAAGCCATTATTTAAAATAAAGAAAGAATATTCGAAATATCACAAAATTTTAACAAAACTTCAGACATGACGCTTCACTGGGAAAGTGTATATTAAGCGTCAAGCGTCAAGTTGGTTATAAATACAACATTTGTAATTTTTTTTATATTTCATCATTTTTAACCGATGGCAACATGGCATGGATCAGATGATGCGATCCCAATTAAATCGAAGCAATCAGTGCCAAATCTTCATTTCATTATATTTAATTCTATTTTATCCCGGTTGCCCTAGACTTAAGCAAAGGGCCCAGGCTCTGCTCACTGGTTCAACAAGATTTGACTAAATTTCAATTATTACGTGGAGCTACTGCCGACTAACCTCTGCAACCTAGAAGGGAACATCATTATATGGTTAAACCACCTGTCAGTCTTTTAGAAGGCACTGAATTCCTAACAACGACTGCCATATATGTTCATGACAGTCGGGGCCAACGGCTTAACGTGCTTTCCGAGGCAAGGAGCTAGCGATAATTACGCACATAACTTCGTAAAGTCATAGGTTCGCCACCAGGGTTTGAACTCGAGACTCTTTGAATTTAAACGCAAGAGGTCTCGCCACTGAGCTATCGCCGCTGCGTGTGTTATTTTAATGCTAAAGCTATATTATTGTTTAGTTTTATTATAATTCATTCAGTAGTTTTTTCCTGAGAGAGTAACTAACATTCATACTGTCAATCTTTCGGATCTATAAATTTGTTTAAGGCAGTGGTTTTTGTCCCGTTAGTCCTTATGTCACTACTGAATTGTACCCTTTCCCTAGGTCTTTTCTGAAATACTGAATTTGAATAAAATACTGAAATAATCACAAATGATAATCTAAGAGCATACCATATGAGATTTTTTCTAGTTCTTCTAACAGAGCGGTGGCTCGGAACTGAAACTTAGATTCACTTACACTCAAATATTTTTTGTTTTGTTGCATGTAAAAGTAAAAAGTAAAAGTAAAAAATTATTTATTTCATAAACTATTATACATAGTACTTGAAAACGTCATGATTACAAATGAAAAAAAAAAACAATCGAAATAATATTACACTAAACCACGAAGCTTAGATTCACTTACATGCAACAAAACAATTTAAAAACAAAAAATAATTAAGTGTAAGTGAATCTAAGTGCCAGTTCCGAGCCACCGCTCTGTAAGAAGAACTGGCAAGAAACTCACAGGCTTTGCTCTTTTAAATATGTCCATTAGTGTAAGTGAATCTAAGCTTCGTGGTTTCAGTGTATCCATATTTCGATTGTTTTTTATATTCATTTTGATATTTTCAAGGTCTATGTAACAGTTTATGACATAAAAAAATTGAACTTTAAACTGATTTATTAACGAATTTAGGCTTAACGAATAAGCAAAGCCTAATAGGAGGGTCCAACCAGCTCATTACCCCCTTCAGCACGACAGCACTTCAAAAATTCTTACAACGGTTTATAAAGGTTTAGTAACTTGGCAATGCGTTAGCAATACTCAAGAAAAGGTAAATGAAATAGAAAACGTAGTAACAAAACAAGAATCTTTAGTTTTTAAGTTTGACGTTCACAAAATCTTTTTTGAGCCAAGCTTGAACTGTACTTGGCTTGACTTTGAATAATACACAACATCTAAGTTCATGACTCACAAAGCACTTTTTAAAGCAAGAGCTACACAAAGGATCAAAATTTAATTTCCCACGACATGTGTCGGCGACCGATGTGGCGTGGAGGTCAGTATACCCGCACTCCGCTCCTGAGGTCGTGGGTTCGATTCCCACACTGAACAAATCCTTGTACATAGTCTGGAGGTTTTCTGTGTATATGAAGTATGTATTTACAATAAAAAGTATGTATATGTGTTTATCTGTAATTTTGTATACATAACACAAGTTCTTTATAATACTTATCTTGGAATTTAACTATTGGTGTGATTGTAAAAGATATATTGTTATTTATTTATTTATAGAAGTTTTACCAAAAATATTTGTAAATGTCGGGTAAAATTGGGTATTTATAAATTAATCCTCTTTATTAAGGATACGGTAATCCATTCCAATTATGACCTAACTTATTTTTATCCGCTGCCCATCTCTAGTCGCATCTTGCGGGAAATTTGACTTCTAGTGTATCCCTGGCTTTAGTCTGCGTTTATATGCATCAATGAAAAGATGAGGAGATGGGGTGTTTAGGGATCCTACCAATCCCTTAGGCACCCTGCCGATGAACTGACGAGGCTCTGGCAAAAAAAGGTTTCCGGTTTCCGGTAAGCGGCATTTATAATAGGCGTACATGATTGTCCCATCCCACAGCATGGAACACTTACATTTTGTGGACAGCAGTACCTGTTTACCAGCAGGCAAAAAAACTGTTATTAATATGTAAATTACGTATATAAACAACTTATTAAGTCTCAGTCGCAAAAGAAATAATATACTTATTTCATACTTTTCTATTAAAATATTTTAAGGCAGATCAGTTCTAAAATTTGCAAAAACTCATCACTCGACAATTATAACTCGAAAACTTTCACAAATCGCGCATCATATTATTATATGAGGATGATTCGGATACCCCAAGAGATGTTCTAACTCTGACTTTCCGCTTACACTCGTTTCTGGGACACCCTGTATATAGAGAATCAAAGCAATACAAACAAATTGTATCGCTTTATGACATAGACAAAATCGCAAGCCATCGCTTAGTGACAAAATAAAATAGCTTCGGATCCATTCCACCTCTTTGCTCTTAGAATAAAATAGAATACCTTTTTCTTGTTCCCTTTACTTATTCTTCACTTAAAGGAACGTGCTTGGAAACCAATAAGTTAGATCTGTAAGTGTAAATAGAATATAATAGAATTGGATGTCTGTGATCCTCTGATATTTGTGAGTTATGAGACTACATGATGTATGTACATATTGCTAACAAAACACTATATTATTTCAAGCCTTATTTAAAGTCCTCTTTCATTAACACACAAGAATTTTTTTCAGAAAATCATCAAATGAGCTTTTCCCGCTGTGGGTGGAGCGGGAGGTTGTGTCAGACTTTTAACTGACTTAAAACCATCCATGATCCTTCTTCAGCCTTCTACGTCCCAAGGCCGCGGTAACCCTTTCGAACAGTCCCGCAACACACACGGGTAGCTAGGATGCAAAAGAATTTCTACAAAAATATAATTGAATTGATAATTATTAGAAATAAGTTTCTGCGATTAATAATAATTAGTGTTGGTTAGGATGAAAAAACAATTAACAACAGGGATTCAAACTAAATTAATGAATTTCGATGTAGACTCTGCACTCCCATTTCATCTAATGTTGATATCCTCATAAGCATTGCCGTGTGGTGCCGGCCTACTCCCTAACTTCCTCTCACCTCAAAGAGGGGTCGTAATAGTCGGCGAAGAGAAATCCTACCGAATGATGGGCAGCGCCGTCATTCTGTACACTGGCTTGAACTCCGATCACCAATCCGCTTGCCCAGCTAGGTGAAAATGGGCAAATATCCCCAATAGACTAATCTGTTGGGTAGGCTAATGTTCAGCAGTGGACTTTATAAGGCTGATATGATAAGCTGTGTACAAACGTCCACTGTTTTTTCCCTCGACCCTATTGTCCCCAAATATTTCCATAGTCCATATACACACACTATGGAATCGTTAAAGTTTGTATAAACATTTCCAAAGACAATCATGGTTGACCTTTGTTTTTCAATTGTTGATAGATTAGTAACATCAAGTACGAATTTACTCGTTTTGTCTTATCCGTAAAAGCTTAATTTTACCTTTGGTTATTTTAATAATATATTTTATTATACTGAGATTCGTAAGACTCCCATAAAACAAAAATTTGAATATAAACAAAAATATACCTGAAGAGATAGTTGCTACAGTAAAATTATCTAAGAGTTGAAATCTGTAGTGGTAGTTTGCAACTTACTCGGAACAGTATGTCGACCCAGCCAAACCGCCCCTTAAATCATCATAGAGGTAGGCATGCGCGAACTTTCACAGTTCCAGCCTCTTTCCTCTTCTCAATTCAGTTTGCATCCATACTCCTTGGAGTGCCCGTTCGCGCTAAAACTCCCGCCGGCCAATCAGATCACACCGCGATTCTTTTGTTTTAGAACACAGGTAAGCAAAACAGAAATTATTTCAGCCCTTAGAATTCATTTTATATTTGGTACCCGTTTCGTTAATTAAGCATAATGTCTTGATAAAAGTATTCGTTAAATGTCAGGTCCGTTTTGTTTGACCGAGTGACTCGAGTTCAGTAGGTATTTACATTAGAAATTGCAGAGCGTTTTGCTAATGAGATTGTTACTTGAGTTGATGTTTGTAACTGTTTCATTTAGTTACTTGACTTTTAATATAAAACCATGTGTTAGTGTATTTATGACGTCAGTATTTTAAATATTAATTTTTCAGACATAAAGTTACATCAAAAAGGCAATTCGTTCTGTTCTGTGTCACTTCGATATCTAAGTTGTTATGGTCTTATTATGCTCTGTCATTTTTCATGGTCTAAGTATTTTTATATTTACGTCACCTCTAAATCTCAATTTTAAGACAGTTTCAGTATTGTAAATGTTTATTTTTATCTGACATCTCACTCTGCGCTTCTAGCCTCAAACTAAACTAAGAAAATGTACTAAAAGGGTAGGGTACTAGACAACGTATATACGTACATTTTATAGCAAACACCCAGACGATGACAAATATTGGTAAGAAGGATTGTTTGTCATTGCCAATCTCGAGCCAATGACATTTGGAATACATGCGTGAGTCGAAGCGAAAGGTTCCTTTGACAATTTAAATTGTGTTTATCTGATTCTAACCGGCGCACATAGTGGTATTTGACCCAAAAAACTGGACTAAAGTCAAATAAAACAAAAATTCGCAAAATCTCACGAAATATTAATACTTGAGGGTAGTGGAAGAATACTTGTATTGTATCAGGTGATTGTCGGAACGTCCTTTCAGTTGCATTGCATGTTCGAATTATTCAGCGATCAGTTTTTCAAAGTGAATATCAATTCAAGATGTATCTTAAGTTGTGCTGTGAAATAAATGTGATATTGTTAATAATGGATGTTTTTTCTTCTTGAAGAATAACTATGACATTATAGCAATTTCATTTTTTAAATTTATTTTTAAGCTTTTTAACCTGGGGTTTTCCCAGGTATATAATACTTATATTTTTTTATTAATACTCATACTTATATATTTTTTTTAATATCCAGGAATTTTCTAGTTTCTGAATATATTGACATATACTGACGCAAATAGCCGGATCATATATGAAAAAAAAAACTGTTCCCCAGGGGCAGGTTAATAGACCCAAAAAGTTTTCATTTAATAAATCGATACTTTTAAGGTAGTTCAGATGTAAACACGGGTAAGGGTTTCATCATTTCAGCCCATTTACGTCCCACTACTGAGCAGGAGCCTCCTCTCACATACCAGGGTGCGAGGGTATGCATATGTAATGTAGAAATATGTCAGGTGATTCTTTTAAAATTTTTGACGATTTATGCGACCGCAGCAAAAGGCGTAAAACTGATAATTTAAGAAGCTTTAGAAATTAAATCACATAAATATTTTCTTATAATTACACCAATTATTTATTTCCAAGATTAGTATCAGTAAGAACTTGTGTTATGTATACTAATAATAACAAACATATATAAATTCCTTTTTTTTTGTAAATACATACTTCACATATATATGAACACACCCAGACCAGAACAAATATTCATGTTTATGCACACAGAGATTTGTCCTGGTAGAATCGAACCCACGACCTCAGGAGCAGAGTGCTAATACTCGCTATCTCAAACTCAAAAATTATTTATTTCATTAGTACTTGAAAACGTCAAAATCAAATATCCTCCTTGCGTCGTGTTCCTCAATGCTGAGGATTGTGACCGCCCTTTTGAATCACCCTTTTTCTAACGATGTTCGTCCATCTTT
The DNA here is from genome assembly GCA_949126915.1 of Musotima nitidalis. Lineage (NCBI taxonomy): Eukaryota > Metazoa > Arthropoda > Insecta > Lepidoptera > Crambidae > Musotima > Musotima nitidalis. The sequence continues at coordinate 2,451,441 of OX421434.1, forward strand.
TCCTGTCATCGGCGGAGTGGAAGGCATAGTGGACTGTAGAACCTAGTAATTTTTACACTGAAATCACGAAGCTTAGATTCACTTATATGCAACAAAACAATTTAAAAACAAAAAATAATTTAGTGTAAGTGAATCTACGTGCCAGTTCCGAGCCACCGCTCTGCAAGAAGAACTGGCAAGAAACTCACAGGATATGCTCTTGTAAATTAATCCATTGGTATGGTACTTGAATTACAATCTTCATTTGTCTGTCTGTTCATTAACAATATCCATGTTGTAAGTCATTCATAGGTAGCAGTAAAATACTTTACAGTATTTCGATTATCCCAAAACTACAAAAAGGCTTTAATGTAACGGATTGTAACGTATCATTAATTTTTAGGGGAACAGTTTAATATTTCCTACAAAATGCATGTAAGAATTATTCCCAGTTGGGATAGGGTGGAATCTACTATGGCTGAATTATTGGGTAGTACAGTTAAAGGACTAGGTAAATTTGACTATGGACTGAAGAGACTCTTAGAAATCTGCCCGCATTATCAATAAGTGTAGTGGGTGTATAGAGAGATCTTAGGAGCCCAAGCCAACCTAACCTGCAAGTGGTGCATCTTTTTTTTTATTGTCGGTAAAAAAATGCTGTTTACGCACTGTCTACCGGCCAATGGGGGGACCGGGAGGGGAGTGTGGGGCTCACTGCAGCAGACGCGACCACCGCAGTCCTACCCACTAAAAAACTTCCGGCGACGCCCACCGCTGTTGAAAAAGGGGCGATGGGCCAATGCCTGGGTTTGTAGCTTCTGGCACCCCGCCCGCGGCCAACGTCCCCCGGATCAGAACCGGGAGGACCTCTTTAGAGGAACGCAGTGTGTCGCGCCCCCCCTACCTCCTTGTGTGGCCATGGCGTAACTGGCCGACTTCTGAGACGGTCTATAGCTAGACGGAAGGGGTTCCCTGCCCCCGCCGCCTAAGACCTCCCGGGCCCGACCGCCTTGAGGATACGGCGCCTCGAACCTCCGGTGTGCCGAACACTCGTTACTCCTCAAGAGCTGCCGTCGCCATGCGCCCAGAGCCTGCGTCTGAGCGTCTCTACGCCACCGCACCACTGTGGCCGGTGCAGGGCGGAGACCCTGGCTCCGGGATTGCGAGCCACGCCAGTACACCGCCGAGAGAACCTCGGCGTCGAGGTCCCACGGAAAAGACCCGGCGAGCGCGCATGCCACCTCATGGGAGATGGTGCGATACCCCCTAGCGACACGAGTCGCCATGACCATCAGGCAAGTGGTGCACCTGCCGATCAACGGACGAAGCTTTGGCAAACATAGGCTCGCCTATTACGTGGATCGACAAATATAACTGGCAAAATATGGGCGTATAATATGAAGTGATTGTATGTATGTATGTATTATCAAAAAGCAAGTGAAAGTTTACAATGACTATGGGTGAATTCCCGCGCAAATGTAATTTTTCGAAACATCCAGAAATAACTCAACACGACACGACTAAGATAATTAGACAACTATAAAATAACGACGTATACACGACAATCACTGAAACGAGAGACTCTCCACTTGCGTACAATGGATTTCCGAATAGTAACGCCTAAATCAATAAATCATCATCAATTATTATTTCAAATTCAAAGGACTGAATGAACTCCCAAAGTAGGTGTAGTGTGTAGGGCGTGGGCAGAAGCGTATAATCGACGCCCTCGGCTTTAGGGTGTCGAGAGGTGCACCGTTTTCTATTTACTGACTAAGAGGACTGTGCGCATCTTCGTGACGTTTAGGTTGAGGAAGAGGCCCAGAGATGTCACTTCTATTGAAATATAAATAAGTCAGTAACTACTTGTAATGCATATTTTACTAGGAGTAACATCATGGAACTCTTGCGAGCATGTAGGTCTTGCGACTTCACTCTAGACATCTAGTGAAGACAAGCCAGGGGTAAGGGTCTTGTTAGCCGCTCGGGGTCTACTCCGACAAACCGGAGGCGAGGCAGCAGTAGGAACCCTCTGGAGCACTCGGATCTACGCTCTGAAGTACCGCCTCGAAAGTATCGGCTCTTTGCTCCTAAAGTTGTGAGTTCGATACATAATCACACATACTTATGTGCATGAACCCAAATATGCTGGTCTGGGTGTTTATCCGCCGTCTAGTCCTCATAATACAAGCTCTGCGTAGTTTAAAGCTAGATAACGCTGTTTGAGATGGCCAAGGATATTTAATATTATGGTGCTTACTATCTTTTAACTTTACGGTAATAGTATCCTTGTTATTTTGTTCCATTGCTGTCTTTCCATACAAAGGCATTAAGCACCAGTCTAACAAAAGACGCAATGGTTGCAAAAAGCTTGCGGACCAAAACGATCGAAGTGTCTTGCTAACTATTATAGTAAAGAGTTCTGCTAAATCTAACAACAAAAAAGTTTATTTTACCTGTCGAATGTTTAAACTTCTTGTAAGAACTCTTTCAGCGATCAATCAGCGCTGCAGCGCTTTTTAATCGGGTGTCGACGTTTTACAGCGTCTGTTATTTTCGCGAATAAGTTTAATGTTTTCAGATGAAATTTGTACATACATAGGATAATTTAATTTAGTTCCAGGTTGTTTTCTCTTCTCGATAGACGTGCCGAAGTGCTGTTTTTTATGTGTAACTGTTTTTTTTACGGCGATGAAAAACTTTTTTTGTAAGTAACTCGTACTAATAATGGACGTGTGTGTCATCATCGCTACTGTCTCAGCCATTGGAAGTGTCTTGCTCAACATTATCATCTCAGCCACAAGAAGATCACTGCTGAACATTGAACAAAGGCTTCCTTGATTGTTGCCGGCCTTCCACCCGATGATCTGGTCAAGGCGACAGGAAAACGATGGATAGAGGCGGCTCATGATCGATTAATGTGGGGTAGTTTTATGATGAGCATTGGACGAGAAGGTGATGACGGTTCGTATATAAAAAGACACCATTTTTTAATGAGAAAGTCCGAATTTACACCAATTTTAGAAAATTCTTTACAATCATAGGAAAAATAACCTAAGCATCTGTCGACCAAACGCCAGTCATCCGTACACTGGTTTTAGCTGTGTGTTGATGGACATTGTAAGGAAAGCAGTTTGATCACTAACACACGGGTATTGTACGAATCGCCTCAGTCTTAATTTGAGGGTGATTCAGACGGTCATGTAGTTCTTTGATCGAAAGTTTCGCTTTTTTTAATTAAAATGCCACCACATTTTGATTAAAATACAAGTAATTATCATACCTTATTCTCGTATGAGTAGACCGAGGTGTAAATTGTTCATAATTATTTTAAAATTTGGAACACCATCTCAATATATTTGTTGTGACATGATTAGAAAAAAGGTTATATCGATAAATAAATCTTTTTCTTTATGGATTTTCGCTTAAAACCTTTTTGATTGTGGGTCCACGATTAAAAAATTACAAGAAAAAAGTTGTAGCTAATTTAATTTGCAACAATAAAATATATGAACCTATACTTTTATGTGAGAACTATGGTTTAGCATTATATGTCACCGTAAAATTGTAAATAACGTTAAATTATAATCTATCCCGCGATATTGTAATCTGTCGAAAAATTGTGATCCGTAACAAACTGCTCTAAATTGTTGTGAAATGTAAACAAACAGTGTTTTGGTGATTTAGAACAGATTTCAATGAATTTGACTAATAACAACCGAAGATGCCGACGACGGGCGGCTGAGCGGGGAACATGAAGTTCAACCAATCAGAGCGCGAGTTGCATTCTTTCGCATGTCATTTTACAATCTGACGGTTTGTCTTCGATAGATTATAATCTATCGAAAAATAATGCGTTAAATTGTGAGCGGTTTGTTACGGATCACAATTTTTCGACAGATTACAATATCGCGGGATAGATTATAATTTAACGTTATTTACAATTTTACGGTGACATATATAAGCCCTAAAATTCATTCGAACTACTTTAAAAAAGTTTTACGACAGTAGAGCAACTCCAAAGACCATGGCTCACCCAATCGCATGTCTCATGCTCGCGGAGGGCCCGTTCTATTGCTGTGGCAGCATATTGGGCTGACTAAGTATAGGTCAATTCAAACTGACTTGTCATCGACTCAAACGAAGATAACATTATTTATTGTGTAGGGACAGTTATGGAGGATATACATGAATGAAAATATAATAAAAAAATTACAATTAGTCAGCCAGTTACCACCGTTCACACTTTACATTAAAGTGCACAAGACACATTGTCAAGAATTTGATTGGCAAGGTAGGTACTTAGATAGGTAGTGTTAAATATTTTTTTGATTGGCTAGGTAGGTACTTAGATAGGTTAAACATAATAATTATATTATAAAAATGAGTTATTATGAATTAGTAAGCATCGTCTTTATTTGCAGCGCAGTTGTGCGGGCGTAAAAGCGCCTGCGGTGGCGAGACGAGCAAACGAGCCAACATATTCACCGCGGTGAACAACTTCTTTGCTGATTCGCCTCTGGTGAATCAGCTTAAGGGCATTATGGTGAGTAAAACTGCCTACGCTAAAACTGGGTTTTTGCGAGGTGGAGTACGGCCCCAGACCCTACATTCTGAAGATCAATTCACCGCAGTGACTAACTATAGTGATTTATTAAATATATTATAACTTAATGTTATATATAATAAATAACAATATTTTATAAATATTGTTTTTTGTTGATTTTATATTTGTTTTTAGTTTATAGAATAATTAAGTACGTAGTTATGTAATATGTTTAAGTTCCCTCTCAATTTGCAGTGCCCCTACGGGGTATCAGTATTCATTGTATTAATTAGGTACCTACTTGTTTACTTGATGCAATAAAGATTTATGTTTTATGATTTAACTTCTTCCGAATCACTAAGTAATGTTATTATTGCATTGTATAATTACACTTATATAATAGAAATAAGTACCTCTGCAGATCATTCCCGCCGCAGTATACCACTTTTTTGCTGATTCGTCTCTGATATAATAGTATAAATTATAAGTAGAAATTATAACAAAAAATCTATAAAAAATATGTGCTTATCGCATAGCAAAAGCTAATTGAATATTTGCCGGCACGTCCATGAAAGCAAACCCGTTTTATTGTGTTTTTATGAAAAGAAGAGAGAATTTGAAGGTGTTTCACTTGTAAAATATGATGATGATGATGATAATTTTAAGTGTTAGCATTTATATTGATTTTTTTGTTAATTTTATTTCAATTGCTTTTTTTACACAATGACATTTGTCGTCTACTGTTAAATGTTTCTTCCTTATTTCGGACTGCTAGAGAAGATTCCTTTTGGAATAAGCAGCTCCATTGTACATTGTTGTATAATTTTTGTTTCCTTTATATGTTTTGTGTGTACATAATTGTTAAATAATAAATAAAATATAATTTCAGACTCGACAAACAAGCAGTAGTGGCGGTGAGCCGGGTCCTCCTGACGAAACGTCCCGTCCATCCAGCCGGGAGCCTCCTTGCCTGGCCATCAGTCGCTCCGAGAGGTCAGTCAGATGGTTTGTTATCATTATTTCTGCCGTGGGTCTTTTATAGCATGCTGTTCTCGCCGCGATATTTAAGTGTGGGGCAGTATCTCACCTTGTGAAAGGATGTGATCTCTAACTATCGTTATAGGAAAGAGTCGTGCTGATATGTGTAATTTGAAAGAAGTGTTCGACAGGTCACTTTTTTCAAAACCATACCTATGATCATTGCTATTGCCGCTTACCAAGCACTGTTATGTTCGCCATAGCTAAATATAGGTCTGAGGGCCTACTCTAATTCAACGAAAACGAAACTTCGCTATACCCATTCCTTTCACTCGATAATGATATACCCAAGGAGTGACAGAGATAGATGCAACGAAGTTTCGTTTTCGTTGAATTAGAGTAGGCCCTCTGGAGTATAACCTCAATCGTTCTTACAGAGGTTCCTGAAAGAAGGTCTGTGCTTAGTAGTGGGCCGTGGATGGCTTGAGATGTTAATTAAATGCTAATACGAAATAACTAGTAGGTACATATCAAATATATCGATGTACTAAAGATATAAGACCGCGCCGCGCGGTTAACGTGCCTTACTAATTAATTAAACGTCGAATTCAAACTTCGTCTTGAGAGACTTAATGCCTCTCGAGTTCGCTTGCCAAGTTCAGAGCTCTTTGATTAAACTTTTGAAGTGCGGCATTTACCTTGACGCAAAAAGTGGCGTTTTAAGTTCAATTAAACCTCAGTCTACCTGTAAACATAATAACTATGTTTTGTGTAACAGTAGAATTATCTAAAATCAGTTTAATAGTACACAACTGAATAAAATACAGGATGCCCAAATATAATTGAACTTGAATAAAATGTCATTCGTAAAGTGTGTTTTGTGTAAAGGGTATTCTAGTGCCACCCCCTCTCATCTCACGGGGAGTCGTAAGAGTCGACAAGAGAAATCCTACGGGATGATGGGCAGCAGCGTCATCCTATGTACTGGCTTAAACAGCGCTCACCAACCCGCCTGCCCAGCAGCGTAGTGATTATGAGCAAATACCCCCAACACCCATTATATGTTGGTGTTTTCCTATGTATGTAAAGCACGTATTTACAAAAAAAAGTATTTATCCGTAATTTAGTATCCAGAACACAAGTTCTTAATAACTTGTCTTGGAACTAAATAATTGGTCGTCAGAAAATATTGATTTCTTAATAAGTATATAATAAATATTTTCTGGTCAGCAGTGGACTTTATCAGGCTGATATGATGATGATGATGATGATGGTATAAAGTTCTGTTATTTCGAAAAGAATAAATAGTACGTTACAATGTCAATTACTTCACGTTCATTTAGTAAAATCAAGACCAAAAGTAGAAATTTTGCAGTTCGTAGGTTCAACTGAGCCACTTCGATTGAAGAAGCTGTAAAAACTGTTTATTTTACTAAAATAAACCCTCGGTACCTTTTCTGAATGGGGATGCCGTAAAAAGGCCGTAAAGACGGAATCCAAGGCGAGAAGCTCCCCTGAATACATAAACATGTTTTAAACATTTCGTGATTTCGAGTTGGTACGAGTATAATACACATATTAAATGTCTTGTTTTCTTGTTGGCTTTGAACAAAACATTTATTGCAGGTTGGTTCCTAAGTAGTATAATTATATATATTTTGAAGACTTATCCGTATATCTGCACTCTTGCGGGACTTTTCGAAAGGGTTACCGCGGCCTCGGTACGTAGCAGGCTCAATAGAAGGAACATGGATGGCTTTTAGTGAGTAGAAGTCTGACACCCTCCCGCTCCACCCACAGCGGGGAAAGGTCATTTGATGATTTTTTTTTCAAAAAAAAAAATAAGCTGCTCTTAAGATTGTGCTTTCGGTTCCCAGATTAATTATTTTTGTGCATGATTACGAATATTTTTTTGTTTATATAGCAAATATTTTTGTGTTTTTCCTATGTATATTCAGTTTATGTTAAAAAAAAGGTTTTACCCGTTATTTTGTATCCAGAACACAAGTTCTCAATAGTTCCATTAATTTACCATTGTCTTGGAACTAAATGATTGATGTAATTTTCAGAAAATACTTTTGTGGTAGTATTGACTTTGGTAGTGTTGGTAATATTGACTTTGTTTATTATATACGTAAGATCAATGGTTTAATTAATTGTCATGATAGTGTTTTATTTTAAATGTTTTTACTTTTATATAACTCTATACCTATTTATAAACTTGTACGTTATATTATAAATTATACACGGCATTTTGGGGGCGTCTCGTGTTACTGTTTCGGCAAAAGCTGAAAATCAGTGTTTTGCTCTCTCAGAGCAAAAAACCCACTGAGCCGTAGCCATTCTGCAGCGCTGCGACACACATGCACACTATGCGAATGCTTTACTTTTTTTGTTGTTATATTTTTTTTATTTTTGTAATTTTGTTTTTATTCTTTTATATATATGTGTGTCTTTCGTTATAATAAAATTTTTATCTATTTATCTTATCTATCTATTCCTTTTGCACTTGACAAGATATCATTCCCTACTCTGGAGGTGCCATTCTTATATTAACATTGTCAATTACGACGACCGATATAGCGTGGAGGTCAGTATACCAGCCCTCCCCGCTCCTGAGGTCGTGGGTTCGATTCCCACACAGGACAAATCTTTGTGTGCATGAACATGAATATTTGTTCTGGTCTGGGTGTTTTCTATGTATATTAAGTATGTATTTACAAAAAAAATGTATTTAAGTATGTTTATCCGTCATTTAGTATCCATAACACAAGTTCTTAATGATACTTATCTTGGGGCTAAATAATTGGTGTAATTGTTAGAAATTATTTATTAATTAATTAATTATATCTCCCCAGCATAATGTCGGAGCGCTCGACGCCAGCAAGGATGGGAGGGCAGCGCCAGGTGTCGTTCCTGAAGCCTGCAGCTGACACCACTCTTGATAGAAAGGCCTCCATCGTCGATGAGACCTCCGGCATCACAAGGACGCAGATGAAAGGTAAACTTTATCACGCTTGATATCATATGATTTTATGGTGTTATTTTAAACATTGGTTTTTAGGATTCATAATTGTTATAATTCTATGTTTATGAAATATAACAACAATGTTTTATAAAAAATTATGTATGTATATTATATTTTTACATTTTTTATAACATACGTAATACTAATAAAATAATTTTAAAGGTAAAAAAAAAGTAATATTAATTTACAATTACATTTGGCCTTCAGAATTCCGTGAAGCATTCCGCCTCTTTGACAAGGATGGGGACGGAACCATCACCAAAGAGGAACTGGGCCGCGTGATGCGTAGTCTGGGGCAGTTCGCCAGGGTCGAGGAGCTGCATGATATGCTGCAAGAAGTGGACAGCGACGGTAAGTCAAAGGCATTTATTTCAATAATTTATTGATTCAGGCGTTACTTTGCGGAAATCCATTGTAAGCAAGTGATGGATTTAAAATATCTTTAATATTCCCGCGCTACTATAATTTCCCAAAAAAAAAACGAGAAACTATTCAACACGACACGTGTTTCGCCCTCACACAGGGCATCTTCATGTAAGATAGGAGCTTCTGAACAACGATGTCTTCACGACCAACGCTGAAACGAGTGTCAAAGTAGAGTGAGTAAGCAGTACGGAAGCGTACTTTCTGTACCCAAAAAGAAAAAAAGGACTATAGCGTATGCGGTCCAGCCGGCCACGCTTCTATCTAAAAGAACTAAAAGAAATGAAACCTTTATTATGAAGGTATGTCGCACGTACTGCTTACTGTCTTTGCCACGGCCTTTTCGGCGCCGTGGCATTTCCAGGACGCAACAAACCTCTGGGATACGGTTTTACAAACCTAAGACTGACTGCGAATAACTCTCAAACAATAGCAATACCTTGAAGAGCAGGATGGGGCTCATAAGCAACGCTGCTCTGGAAATCACTTTCAAGGCAACATAAACATGTAAATAATATGACTATGAATATGATAATATGAATAAAATATACTGGGACTTATTACAAAAGGAAATCTAAAGTTAAACCAGGATTAAAACTAGTGCTGTCACTTTTCACTACATAGTATAAAACAAAGTCGCCTTTTCTGTCCCTATATCCCTATGTGCGCTTAAATCTTTAAAACTACGCAACGGATTTTGATGCTGTTTCCAATAGATAGAGTGATTCAAGAGGAAGGTTTATATGTATAATACATGCATAATATAGTAGTGGAACACTGTCAATTTGTGAGATTTGTGATGTGATGTCGTAATTCAACTCACTTTTTTGCGCTTATATTGCAAACGCTGGCCAAACCCTACGAGATTAGTCAAAATAATGTACTACAATATTGTACAACTTATAAAATTCTTCAAAAAAGTCCGCGATGGTATATGTCTATCTCTGAAGAATACCCCACAATAACCAATTTTATCTTCTACTTTTTACTAAAAATAATGGCTTATTAACGAAGCCATTTTAAGTATGTACGACATTAATTCTTATCTAAATAAACATGTTAGTAAGCTTGGACATTAAACATAGATTAATTTTGTCTTTTACATCATGTAATTTCGATCAGTACTTTACAAGATATCAAACAAATAAACTTACGCTAAATCGAAAAATTATGGTTGCGGCGGTGGTAGGTATTCGCGGCCTATATAGAGACATTCTGTAATTATGTACTTATTATACGTCACTTTTCATATTAGCATACCACCCGTGCGAAGCTGGGGCGGGTCGCTAGTATTTCATAAAATGAAGACAGTCTCAGCACTTTGAACTTTTTGAACCTGGTTTAACTTTAGATCTACTTACATACATAATATCACGCCTGTTTCCCCGAAGGGGTAGGCAGTAGTAGGCAGAGGCATAGGTATTATACGCCCACATGGTGAGCATATTGCCGCTTTTCGGGTACTTTTATGATTGCCAGAGCCTCGTCCGTTGATCAGCAGGTGTACCACTTGCAGGTGAGGTTATAGGTGTATGAGGGGGAAAAAATAAATGCACCTGGTCGAGACTTAATTCAAACATACTTAAAGCCGTTATTAAACATTGACAGGAGACGGCAACGTAAGCTTCGAAGAGTTCGTGAGCATCCTATCGAAGTCGATGTCGGGTGCTGGTGGTGGGACCAGCTCAGCCGAGCAAGAGGAACGTGAGCTGCGAGATGCCTTTAGAGTGTTCGATAAACACAACCGCGGGTACATCTGCGCGTCTGACCTTCGTGCTGTTTTGCAGTGTTTGGGGGAAGATTTATCTGAGGAAGAAAGTGAGTATGTTCGCAGTTGCAAACTTCATGATTTGACCAGCATTTCAGACCCGTTACTGTGATCAATTCAACGTTACATTTACATTTGCGAGTATAATCTTCGAGTTCTGAAATGTTTGAGGGAAATCTTTTCAAAGAAGTTTTTATTTTTGCCCCATCTTCGACGTCTGACCATTATTTTCATTTATTTATTTATTAATTAAATAGATTTGTACAACTATCATTACAGGTAAGTTCCCAATGCGATACTGTATCTAAAATTAAAAATTACACAGAAGTTTTAGTGTCACTATTTCGATATTCGATATTCACTCAAAGAACATGTGAGCAAATCAACAATTTCATGGACCTTATTCAATAAAATAGTGATACGCGTTAAAGGTGTTAGCCGCAATAAATTAGTTCTGGCTATAGGTGTTGCCAGGAGGCCCGGGCGCCTCCGCCTCCACACGTATCTATCTGGTACATCAGCCCCATGTACTGCAGCACGACTGGGTTATGAGCACATCCTCGCAACAGTCTTACCATATATTATAAATAGCGAGTGCCAAATCCCTGTGCACTTCCAACTTGTAACAGCCGACCATCCCCAAAACAAATAGTGTTGGGTACATAAGTGGATAAAATGGATAAACCCCATTAAACTTTATATACAAGAACCTTGTGAATTTATTTTGTTATTATGATCCTATCCAAGGTTGTTATAATATCTTCCATGCAAATCTGTTACGATGTGGACTGCATCGTTATGTCACTAAAAATTTAACATAAAACAAGACGCTTTTTTCCACACGTGGATCTGCTTTTTGCAATACTTTTTTTTAATTATTTAGTACTTACTTACACAGAAATATACATACAGAAAAACTAAAAAACATTTGGTATAGGGCACAGCTTATTCCAAAAAGAAATATCTTCCAACTGGCCCGCGAAAGGAAAAACTTAACGTAAAACTGGCTAGTATGTGCATTGAATAGTGTTGACGACCGATATGGTGTGGAGGTCAGTATATCTGCACTCCACTCCAGAGGTCGTAGGTTCGATTCCCACACAAGACAAATCTTTGTGTGCATGAACATAAATATTTGTTCTGGTCTGGGTGTTTCCCTATGGATATTAAGTATGTATTTACAAAAAAAAAGTACTTATTTAAGTATGTTTATCCGTTATTTAGTATCCATAACACAAGTTCTTAGTGATACTTATCTTGGAACTAACTAATTGGTGTGATTGTAAGAGAATATTTATTTATTATTTATTTAATACTTACAGTAAACACAATCACAACAATACCTTACGCTTCGTTAACTACTACCCAGCTGATATAAATTGGAGGTTCGTTGAAGAGACTTATTAACACTCTATTTACTTTGATTTCAGTTGAAGACATGATAAAGGAAGTGGATTCTGACGGTGATGGACGTATTGACTTCTTGGGTGAGTTACTTAGGAAGCAAATAAATCAGTAACACTATCACTCATTTATTTGCTTACAATGTTAAAACTTTCGCGCAGTGCGCAGTGGTGTGGACTGCTTGGGGTAAGCAAGGGTTCTTTTTAAAGAATTCCGTTCAGGTGACAATCTGAAGTATTTAATTTTACAAACCATTTTAAAAACCTTTTGCCATGTCAGACTAATATCATAAAGGCGAGAGATTTGTATCTCTACAAAAACTCTAAGAATGTTCATACATACATATATACATGCAATCACGCCTGTTTCTCCCAAGAGGTAGGCAAAGGCATATGTGCCCACATACCGCCAATTATATTGTTGTGGGTCCCACGTAAATAGGCGAGCCTATTACCACTTACCGGGAACTTTTACGTTCGCCAGAGCTAAATATTTCAAGAATATAACCCACGGTGTAAATTAAAATATGTAAAAATAACTACAAAAGGGTAAACAAACAGTGACAATACAATATATTATATAACAGCCTAACTAATACAATTGGTAGAATTGCCACCAACACCGTTTACCACATAGTAATTAACAAAAGACGTGTTGGCGAAGTAGTGCCTCTGCATATCTTGCAAAGCACTAAATTAACAAATCATAGTTACTATACAAGCAATACATCCGAACAATTGTACAACGACAACAACAATTGTACGAACAACAATCCGAATTGTAAATCTAGGTTTTCATAAAAGGAAAATGTAAAATTAATATCAATAATGCATGATGTGATTTCCTGTAACTGAGAAAACACGGGGCCAGTTAACATTTTGATTGATTTTATGTATTAGAAATGTGTATTTCTTGTTGGAGATCCAAAAATAAATAAATAAATAAATAAACAATTACATTTCACTGAACACAATGTTGACAACACATACACTATCATTGTAACACATGCAAACAAATTTATTGTATAATATAACAATTTATTGTATAATATAACAAATTATATAACAAAAGGGTACATTCATATAACCTCAACGGAAGCCGCACAGCGGTTTATTTATCAAGGTTGAGTTGCCACTTAAACTAAGAAATATGTTGCCAGTACATGTACTAGCTCTGTATGTAGTGTAAATATAATAACTTCAAATATTTATTGCGATCATAAGTAGATACATAGGATGTTATAAAAGGTAAAGGTACATACATGATACCCTGTTAGGGCGCAGCAACACATTTTTAATATAAAATTACTTACATACGCTCGTAGCTCTGCGGTGCTCGGTGGTCGGAAACAATCGCCGAAGTACAGCAGAGTTTACAGAGGTCAGTCTTTGGATGGGTGACCGTTTGTGTGGCATTTGATATCGAGCGCTTTCGTGCTTCGGAAGGCACGTTAAGCCGTTGGTCCCGGTTATCACTAAATGTGGTAGTCGTTAAGCCATGTTAGAGGCCTAATGAGCGGCTTGAAAAATTCTAACAGCAGGACGCCACACACCTGCCTCCGCCAATCCTCACTGGGTCAGCGTGGTGGAGTATGACCCAATACTCTCACACCTTGATATGTGAGAGGAGGCTCGTGCTCAGTAGTGGGACGTTAATGGGCTGTGATGATGACATACTATTTAAATAATCTTATATTTTATTATTTATATATTATTATACTCATATATACTTCTATTATTATTTTCCGATATATTTAGACTATTTACTTTAACATATAATAATTGAATCATTATTTAGTAATAGTAATAGTTTTAATATAGGCAAGTATATGTACTAGCTTTGTATGAAGTGTAAATATAATATAGGTTCGAAATTGCAGAATTCGTGCGCGCTCTGGGTGAGCCGGAGGATGCCTGTGAAGATGAGGACGACGAGGACGCGATCGAGGGCCTGGAGATATCGCTGCCGAGGCCGGTGGCCGCCAACTAACTTTCCTTATGTTTTCTTTTTTAATATTTGGTTTTGTATAGCTACCCCCATTTTTTGTAATGGGACGTCCATTAATTACGTGAGTCTAAAATAGGGGAGGGGGGTTCCGGTCACATCTCACCAAAACTCACCAAGGGGGAGGGGGCGGGGGTCAATAAAAATCTCACGTCAACTTTTTAATTTAGAGAATATACATTTTTATACCACAGTAAACTTTTGTATCACAATATCAATACCGGTCATCATTCGTAATACATATTTATAAAAAAAACACCTCACGTAATTAATGGACGTCCCCTATGTGTCAAGACATAATAATTTACCACATACTCCCTGATAGTGAGCAGTAAATGCAAACCAGCGCTTTAATAAATACCCACTCGTTGTATGTGTTAAGTGATAATAATCCACAACATACTGTCTGATGGTAGGCAGTAAATGTGAACCAGCGCTTTAATAAATACCCACCCACTGATGATGGCTTGCATAAACGCTTTAAAGACCCAGGGCTAAGAAGCTTGAAAACACATACAAGGCCCAGTGCCGTAACTAGCCTTTTATGCACCCGGTGCGAGCTTTCAAAACTGCGCCCTTGAAAAATGCTCTGACCAGGCTCTGAAAATACAGGCCAGGTACAGTAGGGCGCGTCTACACCATGTTCGCCATAAAACAAAATGTGCCTACTAGCTACCATGCATGAGATAAAACTAGATACTAGTCTGCTCATTTCTGCGCCCCTCCAGGGTCTGCGCCCTGTGCCTAGGCACTGCTGTCACCGCCCTAGTTACGGCACTGACAAGGCCTCGACTGGCGCAGGAACAGCTTAACAAATTTATTGATTCAAGTGCAGGTAGTCTGCAAAGTATGAGAAATGGTTTCTTAGGTACCAAAACTAGCTTGAATACATTAAAAACGTACAGCTTACAAACTTAACACAAAATATCTAAAGACATATAACATTGGTATGATTTTGAATATCTTATCCAAATTTCTCAAGTAATAAACATAATATTTAACAAACACTTCATACTGATTTAGTGAATAAAATGCACGTTCTCTCACGTCTCAAAGTTCTTCACTATAACTATAAAGTCATTAACAAATTATTATTCTTAAGACCAGCATGTGAAGTTAAAGAGTCTTGGCAGAGGTAAAAAAAACGTGACTTTTACGTGCCGCCTGCAATTTGTCACCGTGGGAGTTTTTAGGAGCAACCTATATGAAGCAATGGCCTTCCTTGAGAGTTCTGACCAATTATAAGCTCCTTAACCCAGTAACTAAAAATTAAGACCTTAAAACGCCTGAAGAGATGTTCATAAATTGCAGTTAAGAACAATGTAGATCACGTATGCTTTAAAACGCATCATAATAAATCCACTCGTTTACACGATGCCACAGTCAGACACAGATACACGTCAAACTTTGAATAACCCTATGTTCTTCTTCATTGAAGAACCTTACTAACTATCTTATATAACTATCTCTAATTAAGTAGTATATAAGACTACTGCTTACTATTAAACTACCTATATCAATTTGTGACTTATGTAAACTAATTTATATATTAAAGAATAGTATTAACGATGAGTATAACTTTGTTCTAATGGTATAAAACGTCTCGTCTCCGTAAATTAATAAAAACTTGCTTTATTAAAATTATATATTTTTCAATGAAAATGGCATTAAGTAGATACTATTTTTGAGCTCTGATGGAGCGTTCTTTCTTGTAAATCTCAAGTTAAATAATAGTTTTAGTTAATTGAAGATCAAAAGGTGTGAGCACCTTTCTGTGAGTTTTCACTGATGAGGTCGCGGCCACAACTAACTAGCAATTTTATACTTCTTGGCGGGAAAGTGTTTTGTTTTATTTTCTAAAATTTATGACATTTCGAACATTAATGTGTAATAACAGTGGATTATTAACCGTTAAGTGTTTGTAAAAATACATGAGTGTTGGTAAATCAAACAAAACAGTGCACGATCACTTTTAAAATTCTGTCAAGAAGTCCATGTAAGATCTCAGTATAGTCCCACATCTTTACTGAGGACTCAGGGGGTTAAGAGAGAGTGCATCTCATTTACCATTTATCATCTTTATCACCGCTAATTCTCATTTACTATGAATTATATATTATTAATATATATTTTAATACACTCTGGCTAAATGTGCTAACCGCACGACGTCATTATACAAAAAAAATACATTACTTGGAACAGAAAATTTGGGACGAGCTAACAAAGAGTGAGATATTGCAACGCGCGACGTAGATTGTTATTGTCTTTTAATTACTAAATTTATATATTACTTAGGTACTTACTTAACGCTTAAAATTAATGTATAACATATACCTAATACACTGAGATCAGAACATAATTATCTTTCATGGTCATGCACCAATTTTTCCTGTGTGAGAATCGAATCCGCAGGTATATCTACTGAACTCCGCGACATATCGTTCGTCAATACTTATCAAACTTTTTTAATATGTATTTCATAAATATGTTTGAGTAAAATATTTTAATTAATGTACTTATATTAAAAAATATATTTACTTTATAATTAAAAATTACCCGGGACTCTAACAAAATTTTATAGTTATAAATTTTTACTTACTATCTGACTGCTACAACACACGACAGGGACTATTGAAGAAGTAAAAGTGAAACATAATGTTACTACTTTGTGCTAAACAGTGTTATTATACAAGCTGTAGATAGACCCTGATCAAAATCAAAGGCACACTGAACTTTAGAAACTTTAAGGTTAAGATTTCCCAGGTATAAGACCTACAAAAAAAACCAAATTCTAGGCTGATCTCGGTTCTGATCTGCGACTTTTTACACCCTGTATAGTATTAGAGAAGTATCCGATTCATTTGTATTTGTAGGTACCTATCACAAACACACGGCATACTAACAAGTTAAGAGTATTTAGGTAGTTCTATTATTACAGTAGAAATAACTAATAACCTATTTTACCTCTTTGCATTTCAAGTTTTTTATTAAGTATCAAGTAACGACCTTATCTAGATAAAATAAAGGACCTACTTATCAATAATATCAATTGTAAGTGTAACTTAAATTTTAAATAAACTATTTCTCACTTATATATTTCACATATCCGAAAAAGAATTTAAACTTAATAACTTTTTAAATATATATCTTGAATGTACTATTTACCGACGACTTACTAAACAAATATCTATTATTTAAAACACTAGTTATAATGCGCTTGTAATGTACCGTATTCTACTTATATGAAATTAGATATAATTCCTATTAATGTTGATATTCTGACCAAATATACCTATGTACCTACTTACATTATAATAATTCACAACGATAATGTCTTTTTATTTGAACTAGCCACCCAGTGGTTGAAATTTGTTGTAATTGGAACCTTTATGTCCTTCCTACAATACTCGCTCAGCGAACTAACTTTTTTTCTAAAGTAATCTTCCGCCATAACTTGATTCAAATTAAGAGGATCTCCGGTTCAAATCCTGGTGCACCTGTGTTTTTTCGAAGTTATGTGCGTACTTATCGCTTGCTTCGTGCCTCGGAAAGCACGTTAGGCCTTAGGTCCTGGCTGTCATGAACATCTATGGCCGTCGTTATTAGGTAGTCACTGCCTTCTAACATCCTGACAGCTAGTTAAAACATAGAATGATGTTTCCCTCTGCAACCGGGATAGTGCTAGAATACGAAGAGTCTTCCGTTATAACTGAAAACTGAATTATGTTACAAGTAATTAAATACCCAGACTAAAGTCGCTCAGTGGTCGAATTTTTTTATCATATGGAGGCAATGCTGGCGACCCGGTATTTTTGGCGTCCCACCAGATGGGAAACGCTGATCTAGAGATTCATTTTATTTTATGGGTCATCCATAAACTACGTCACACGATTTTCATGATCTCTTGACTCCCCTTCCGTCCTTGTCTCATTTGTGAGACTCCCCCCTCTCGAGTGTAATGTCTCATATTTTGCATTTGTACAGCAAGTAATAATTCTCGATAAAATCGTTTCATTAAACTAGTCACTCAGTGATCGAAACTAGTTTTACCTAACAATCTCCCTGCATCATTAGATATCTTTTATGAATAAACATTTTCATTTTCTCAACGTGGAAATCTATTGGGAAGGCCTAAATATAAAATATCGGATCGCCTAATTTTTTGTAAGCCTAATTTGTAATGGCACCCAAACGAAAAGCCTAAAATTTTTTCGCCCAATTTCACTCCTCAGAATCGTGTTTGCCCTAATTTCATTTCGTCTAACTTTTTATCGCCACATTGTCATTTACCAAATGCGTCATTTGGCAGAATAATTCGTAATCCCTAAGTTTACAATTCCTAAATATTAATTCGCACAAAATTAAAAATCATAAAGTACAAAACGTACATTTTTATAAGGAAAAATAACTTGGCAAAAGAATTGCATTATTTTGTTGCAACTTGATTTAATCACATTGTATATAGGTATCTAACAAAAAGTAAATGTTGACGTTTATCGTTTTGCTATAGTCATGCAGCATGTAAGCGTGCCTGCATGCCTGCTGCATGCATAGTTTCCGTCACGGCTCCGCGCCTACGCGGGCTTATATTGCACTCTAGAGTAGGGCAGACAAGACTACGTGGAGTCTGGTTTGCAGCGATTCGCTTTTGTCAATTTATTTTCTCAATAAAATTCTATGCTTTTATTCCAATACATTATTGGCACATTTCATTTTAGATATGCTAAAATTAGAGCTTTTATAAATTTGCGAAATATTCGTTATGCCAATATAGTTTAGGTTATTTTACATTAGACATTCTAAAATTAGGCATATCAATTCTTAGGCAAAACTATAATGGTGTCATAACAATTTTTAGGCGAAACAATAATTGTACGTTTTAAGTTTAGGCCAAAACGGTTTGGCCAAACCATATTAGGACAAACAATTTTAGGCGAACCAAAGGGCACCCATTGGGGAGGCCTATGTTTAGTAGTGGACGTCACTTAAATCTAGAAGCTACAACCAAAGAAAAAAAAGATATTTAGCGTAACACATTTTATTAATACATTATTTAAAAATCACTGTACATCGATTTAAAATGATATTTTGAGGTAATTCTTGTACATTATTATATAATTGCATTACAAGGCAAGGCGTTTAAGGATAGTCAAATATCTAGGTAAAAATATTTAAATACAAAAAATATTTCTACAATTAACGCTTATTTACGTATAGTCTTGCGTAATTGGCAGTAGTTTTGATCATATTTTTTATTAAATCTATACAGGATAGAGACACCCTTAACAAAACGTACGGTCTTGTACATCAAAACATATATAAGATCACGCCTGTTTCCCCGAAGGGGTAGGCAGAGGCATATATTTTTGGTCTCACGTAATAGATGGCGAGCCTATTGCCGTTTACCGGGACATCATAAAATAGTCAATAAAACTTCACTTTTACTTCAAAAATCTTTAAAACCTTCCAGATAAGAAAGGAACTACCACATATGTGAAGTAAATCGGGTGTATGGAGTTCCTACCAAGATCCAAGGAGCCCAACCTCACCTGCAAGTGGTGCACCTGCCGATGAACGGACGAGGCTCTGGCGAACATAAAAGTTCCCGGCAAGCGGCAATAGACTCGCCACTTATTACGTGGGACCAACAATAGAACTGGCGAAATGTGGGCGTATAATATGTCTCTGCCTACCCCTAAGAGAAAACAGGCGTGGTATTATGTATGTATGTTTAAAAACTAATTGCGGGAGGACAGACTTGATGACTTTCTTTCCCGATTCTCATCAACCCAAGCAAAAGTATTTAATTGACATTTTTATTTGCGAAAATTTATATTATGTGCCAAATTTATTCATTATTATACATTAAGTTAGTTTATAGTTATGATCAGTTAGAATTTTTCCACATTTCGTTGGAACATCATAATATGGTTTTCTTCTGTATACGCGATTATACATATTAGATAAAACACATTTTACAGATTTAAATAGCGATTTTAATAAAACATACCAAACAGTGAAAGATCTCTAACCATAGTAAGGAATTATTGATGTTTTAGTAAAAACTTAAAATTGTTACAAAAATCGCGTTTTCAATACGTAAAATGTGTTATTTTTAGTGTTTCGATGCAAGTATACAGAGTTAATAATAAATTCCAATAACTAAAAAAAAAAATTTTTTTTTTGCTTGTAAAAAAAACGTATTGATTTTATTTATATGATATTATGATTGTACTGGGGATTTCTTTGACGGTATTATGCTAGTCATGACTAAAGTTATATTTATAAATCTACAAATAATATTCTTGCGACATCTAACAAATCGCTTTTAGCTTCTAAGAGAATTTTTACTATAAACACTATACATAGAAAACTGATAAACGTAAGTACATAAATATCTTGTATTATATACTTATGCATCTGCATAAGTACATAACTATTTGTTTTATGAGGGGAAACGAATTCGTGACATTAGAAGCGATGCGCAGGTATACTAAACTGCTGCGGGACTGTCCGAAAGGGTTACCGCGGCCTCTGGACGTAGCAGGCACAAGAAGGAACCTGGATGGTTTTTAGTCAGTAAAAGTCTGACACACCCTCCCGCTCCACCCACAGCGGGAGAAAGTATACTGAACTCAAGCCTTCTTTGTCTATGCAGTACGACAAAATATAAGAGACTAGTATGTATGCTGTTTAATTTCATGGCACTATTAATTGATACGCGAGACAAGGGGTTCGGTAGGTAACGATAACCAAAGTGAAGCAGCGGTTTAAGGATGGGTGACCGGTTGAGTTGCATTTGATATCGAACACATGCCTATATCTCCAATATTATAAACTACTATTAACTAAAAATCGTGATTTAAAATGTAACATTTATCAAAAAAAAAATGTTTGGATCTCAGCATAAACACAATAGACTATTTTCTTGTTAAATAATTATATTAACTTTGATACTTGTTCAAAAATTGGAATGTCTAATTTATACAGAGAAATAAGGTTCGCGTTAGTGCTTTTAAGTATTGGTGAAATGTTTTAAGTCTTACAACCTTTATAACAATTAACTTTAGTGCTCACAACAAAAAAATATGCTTCTTTTGATTGTATTCTTGCGTGTTGATAATTTCTTACAATTCAAACATAAATTTGTTATGCTACAAAATTTAATAATTATCATACCCTAAAAAAAACTATTTTCATCAGAGATCATAAACTCAGAACGAAAGGTCGCAATTCATAACTGTTATTATGTATCACGTAATTTAAACAATTCACGACTTTATCTTTTGCAAACAACTTTTAACATCTGACAGAATATTAATATCAAATGACATATGAACTAGAACATCTGGCATACTAAGAACATTATGACTTTAGATAACAATTTTAAACACCTAGCATGTTATAAACATTAAATTACTTATGACATGAATTAAGAACAACACTGAACACCTGGCATAAAACGTTACATGAGCTGAACATTACATGACTTCAACTTTTTTCATTTAAAAACAATTTAGAAAATTTATTCGATTTCTCATACCATTTAAAATAGGTTTTAACGTGTTGAAATAAAACCTTTTTTTGTGTCACATCCTCAACGTGTCATTAACAAGCCTCTAACGTGCTTGCATTAACGTGTCCAATGTGTGACTGTACCATAACCCCAAAGTAAAATTTCAATAATTCTTTTTACATTTTGTTCATCTGTCCGTTTGTTTATCTTGGTTTTGATTTGTTCCTGTAACAAAAATAAATCAGGTTAGCATACATTACAATAAAAATTTTAAAGTCACAAAGCAGTTCATACATAAATAACAGTATTTAAAAATAAAAGCATTAAGTAATTTTTTTAAAATAATAAAAAAAATTTAAACAAGTCTTAAATCGTTCTATAAAAGAAAGTGATGGATTAAGAATATTTAACAATTCAACACGACACGTGTTTCGCCCTTACACAGGATATCTTCAGGTAAGATAGGAGCCTCAGAACAACGATGTCTTCACGACCTACGCTGAAACGAGTAAGGAAAACGACTCTTGTTGCATGTTTTTGATTTTTCGGAAAATTATATTTGCGCGGGTACTGTCAAAGATATATTTTAATCCATCACTTGCTTACAATGGATTTTCGCAAAATAACGTCTGAATCAATAAATTTTTCTAGAAAATAATTTTTTTATCAGATCTTTACTCTATCCTGAATAAAATAAAAAAATAATTAATAAACTTTGATGGTGTAACTTCTAAACGTTATTAAAAATAATAATTATCCAAATTTCGACTAAATCTAAAAATGTTATCAAAATTTTTTTTGTGTGTAATATAAAGAAAATACTATTTTATCATCACTGAGATATTGAAATGACTTTCAAAAATATTTTTTACAATGATTAACGACGCGCTTCCTGTCCAGGATCAACGACATCAATTCACAAGCCATTAATCGTACGGACGCTCAATTACTGTCAATTTATAATTCAAAGAACTAACGCTGAGACCTTAAACTTTATTCAATCGAACGCAATGAGTAGCTGAATGTGCACGATATTGGCCAATTATGTCTATTAAGGGTATTTTAACAATTATAATTGTTTGGAAAAGTTGAATCACCATCATATCATCTCAGCTCGTTATTGTCTGTCCCAGCCACTATTAGGGTGCGTTTTCACCAGAGATGAGCAAAGATGCGCTGCGAGGAATGTCACTGTTTATTTACCCAAATAAATAGAAAGAAAAACAATATTAATAGCAAAAACACTAACACCATAGCAAAATATACACAATCACACATTGACATAAACGCACACACAAGAGACACGCACACACAACCAATAACTGCACTGTCTAAGTTTAACATAAAAAGTTACCTAAATTTACATTGATATAACATTTCTTGTATTATATCATAAGCTTGCATATTTAACAAAGGTATGCTTAGATGGTTTGGTCATGTTGAGAGGGGAAGACCACGTAAGACATCCCTTGACCAAATTCAAAAAAAAATTTATAAAGGGCAGGTCGAAAGTACTCTAAACCGACGGGCGTGTATGAGAAGGTTAATGAGTGTGAATGAAGCTAAAAGTATGTGCCATGATCGTAGCAAGTGGAAGGATGTGATCTCTGCCTACCCCTACGGGAAAGAGGCGTGACATTATGTGTGTATGTATGTATATTTAACAAAAACTGTGAGAAGGTACCAAGGAACACGCACAACTCCGGGGTTCAAATAAAGACATTTATCTGTTTGTTTTTTGTATGAAATCTATTAGACATTAATTTTGTAAAAAATCCTTTGAATAAAATCAGAAGAGTAAATGGAATACAGTTGCCCCACCACGCTTTCAACTTATTTATATGATATGAAATTCCAATAGCTGCTTTTGTTTGGACTAAAATAAATCATATATCTGTTCGATTCCCACACAGAACAAACATTGTGTGCATGAACACGAATATTTGTTCTGGTCTGGGTGTTTTCCTATGTATATTAAGTATGTGTTTGCAAAAAAAAAGTATTTAAGTATGTTTATCCGTTCTTTAGTATCCATAACACAAGTTCTTAGTGATACTTATCTTGGAACTAAATAATTGGTGTGATTGTAAGAGAATATTCATTTATTTAATTATCTGTTAATTTATTTTATTCATCATATATATTAGCCTTACAAGTTCACTGCTGAACATTGGCCTACATTTGAACAATAGATAACATTCTATGGGGAGTATTTTCCCATAAACATCACGCTAGGCAAGCGGATTGGTGATCGCAGTTCAAGCCAGTACGCAGGATGACGCTGCTGCCCATCATGACTCTTTCGACACTCCGTGAGATGAAAAGGGTTGGCATTATTCGAGGCCGATACCACACATACATACATAAATAATATCACGCCTGTTTCCCCGAAGGGGTAGGCAGAGGCATAATATACGCCCACACTTCGCCATTTATATTGTTGGTCCTACGTAATAGGTGGCGAGCCTATTGCCGCTTTCCGGGCATTTTTATGTTCGCGAGAGCCTCGTCCGTTGATTGGCAGGTGCACCACTTGCAGGTGAGGTTGGCTTGGACTCCTCAGATCTTGGTAGGAGCCCTATACACCCACTATATTGTACGTAAGAGATCAGCACGGGCTATTCAAAATGGGTGTTAAACGGTCTTCAACGCACTAGTGATGCCCAACCTATGGACGTAATACTAGAGGATGTAATACATAGGCGACAGGCCACGTCGACGGCGCGTTCGTGTTTACACTGAGGGGGCTAAGCCTGTCGTCGGGGTTGCGGGTCTGTTTAAAAGGGTTTCCGCGGCCCGGGACGTAGCAGGCACAAGAAGGAACATGGATGGTTTTTAATCAGTGACAGGGAGACGGTCATTCAATTATTTACCTTGCTAAAAAAATTGGTATCATTAGCGCGTTACAGGACCTTCAAAAGCTTATAAAGGGCGCTACACATATAATCGGGTCGGCACATTTGGTTCGGTAATTAAGTTATAATCATCTCAGTACGGCTACGATCTCTAACATTACACTACTGACTACGGATGAACTGAGATGATTTGAAATTCAGGTCAAACTCCACCAAGCGAACCCAGTTGAGATTAGCAGAGATAGGTGTGTAACATTAATAACTTATTTAGGTTTATTTTTACTAACAGAAAGTATAGCAAACATTTGATCACCAATATGGCGTCGTGGCGAGTATATCCTCACTCCTGAGGTCGTTGGTTCGATTCCTACAATGGACAATTCTTTGTGTATAAACACGAATATTTTTTCTGGTCTGGGTGTTTTTCTATGTATTTACAAAGAAGTATTTATGTATCTTTATGCGTTATTTAGTATCCATAACACAGCTTGGAACAATCTTGGAACTAAATTATTGGTGTAAGTGTCAAAAATATTCATTTATTCATTTACACACACAATAATTATTTCCAAGAAATTATATACATAATATATATTGCTATATGTGTATATAATAGGTTGGGGAAAAAGTCTTTTCGTATTTTTGTATGAAAAATCAAGACATTTTTTTCAAAGTTTATTTACATTTATTTACAATATATATGTACCGTTTTGTTGAATAACTTTCTGCCATTTTGTGGGCAGAGACATTATCCCGTTACTGTAGAAACTTTGGGACTTATGATCAAAAAAACGGGACAAATAGTTTTGGCAGTCCTCTCTTGAGGTCAACCTTACAGAACCTAAAGAATTCTGCAGAGACCGAAACAGGTGAAAATCTGAAGGCGCAAGGTCAGGGCTATATGGTGGATGCACTAGGACCTCCCAGTCGAACTCTCTTAATTTTTGCTGAGTGGCTAAAGATGTGTGTGGTCTAGCGTTATCGTGATGAAAGACCACACCCTTCCTGTTGATCAATTCCGGCCGTTTTCTCTCGACTGCTTCCTTTAATCTCATCAGTTGCTGGCAGTAAAGATCAGAATCGATGGTTTTGCCGGGCGGTAAAAGCTCATAATAAACAATGCCCTTCCAATCCCACCATACACACAGCATCACCTTATTTCGTGTTAGGCCAGGTTTGGCCACAGTCTGTGAAGCCTGGCCAACTTTCGACCACGACCTTTTTCGCACGTTCTTGTCGTACGTGATCCACTTTTCATCGCCAGTTATCAATCTCTTCAAAAACGGCTCGGTTTCATTACGTCTCAATAATGAATTGCAAATGAGTACACGGTTCATTAAGTTTCTTTGAGTGAGCTCGTGTGGCACCCAAATATCGAGCTTTTTTGTATAACCAGCTTTCTTCAAATGGGTCAAAACTGTTTTGTGGTCAATTCCCAGTTCTTCAGCTACATCGTAACTACTAATATGCCGATCTTGCTCCACTCTTTCAAAAATGGCGTCCATTTTATTCGTAACAGGGCGACCAGAGCGAGGTGCATCTTTAACATCAAAATTTCCGGACTGAAAACGTTTGAACCAAATTTGTGCTACTCTTACTGACACTGCATCAGGTCCATAAACATCACAAATTTTTTTTACTGCTTGAGTTGCATTTTTGCCTTTTTTATAATAAAATTTTAAAATGTATCGAATTTCTTCTTTAGATTCACTCATTTTTACGGAGAGAAAAACAAATGAAAAATAGCGGGAAACAACTTTTTTTTATTTTTTTTCTTTTCTTTATAATGGAACCTTTTTAATGTTACCAAAACCAGCCAGACACAAATAGTACAGTCAAAAAAATTTTATAATAAGTTTATACCTACGTTATGCGAAAAGACTTTTTCCCCGACCTAATATATGTCGGTCTTTACAAGGGTACAGCAATTGTTATGGATTAAACGATTTAGTGAAATCACAAATTTTAACGTTATCATAAAATATAAATAGTTTATAACTTTATTTAATCATTGTCTCTGCTAATTAACTGATGAAGTCCACTGCTGAACATAGGCCTCCCCATTTGCTTTCCACGTTGATCGATCCTGTACCGCCTGCAACCACCGGCTCCCCGCCTCCCTGACCAAGTCATCGGTCCATCGCGTAGGGGGCCGCCCTCCACTACGTTTGCTGATTCGTGGTCGCCATTCAAGAAACTCCCCATTGGTCGTCGGTTCTGCGAGCTATGTGCCCCGCCCACTGCCACTTCAGCTTGCAAACGCGCTTCGTTATGTCGGTCACTCTAGTTCTCCTACGGATTTCATTTCTGATTCTATCACGTAGGGACACTCCGAGCATAGCTCTCTCCATTGCACGCTGAGCGACTTTGAGCTCTGGAGATCTGGTTAGTGTGAAGGCCAAATTCACCTGCAAGTGGTGCATCTGCCGATCAACGGACGAAGCTATGGCAAACATAATAGTTCGCGGTAAACGGCAATAGGCTCACCACTTATTACGGACAACAAACGGAGTATAATATGCTTCTG
The DNA here is from genome assembly GCA_949126915.1 of Musotima nitidalis. Taxonomy (NCBI): domain Eukaryota; kingdom Metazoa; phylum Arthropoda; class Insecta; order Lepidoptera; family Crambidae; genus Musotima; species Musotima nitidalis. Next base: position 2,478,469 of record OX421434.1, read on the forward strand.
CCTACCTCTTTGAGGAAACAGGCTTGATTGTATGCAACACCTTAATGTAAAATACCTATGTTTAACAAACCAGTAAATTCTATTCTATTTTGTATGTATGTTAGTATAGAAGCTTTTGTTTATGCCAAGAAAATAAAAATTGCCAAACCCAATGTATCGAAACGTATGTGAAAGTAGGCCCCTTACACGGAAAAAGCTCAAAATGAAATGCCACACAGAACTTCCACAAAAATCCTACACAAGGCATCACCATTCTGAACTTTTTAAAGGACATTAAGTAACCTGTTTACCGGCTGCTGATAATTTCAGGAGGCATGTGTCCGGTGTCTCCTAGTGATCGAAGGACCACGTCCCCGTTTGGCAGGATTGACACCCAGGTGATAGAGCCATGGTTTAAAGATATCCGGAGCCAGCCTTCAGGAGGAAACTGGAGCGCTCTGTGAAAGAAAACAAATGTTAAGATCATGGTGTTATAAAGAAAAGAAAAAAAATATACTTCCTCAAAAATTAAATTATCAATAATAGTTACATTTTGTTCTAGGACATTGTTGCTGTGAACTATTTAATGGAAACTTTCTGTAAAATTGTAAAGAAAGTACTATGCTTCCTCGCTCCTAAGTTTGCCGTGCCCAACAGGGTTCGTAATTGTAACTTGTGTAGATGTAAAACCTTATGTAAAACATTATGGAGTGCAATAAACATTAAATTGAAACCACACGCCTGTTTCCCCGAAGGGTTAGGCAGAGGGATATTATACGCCCACACTTCGCCAATTATATAGTTGGTCCCACGTAATAGGCGGCGAGCCTATTGCCGCTTACCGGGCACTGTTATGTTCGCCAGAGCCTCGTCCGCTGATCAGCAGGTGCACCACTTGCAGGTGAGTTTAGCTTGGGCTCCTTAGGTTTTAGTGGGATCCCTTATACACGTATTACTATAGGGCAGTTTGATATCCCAGAGTGGTGAGACCACTTGACTGCAATTAAGAGGGTCTTGGAAGCAAAACCTGGGCGCCCTATTACTTTTTGAAATTATGTGCGTAATTATTGCATGCTCCGTGTCTCGGGAAAGCACGTTAAGCCGTTGGTCCCGGCTGTCATGAACATCTATGGCAGTCGTTATTAGGAAGTCAGTGCCTTTTGATATCCTGAGCACTGGTTTAACCATAGAATGATGTTTCCCTCTGGGTTGCGGAGATCAGACGGCAGTCGCTGCGTGTGATTGCTGAAAACAGAATAGCTTTAGTCTATGGCAACCGGGATAATGCTGGGATATAATGATGACTTACTTGCAGACGAAGAACCTGATGACGTTGGCATGACAGACGAGCAGGGTGTAGGTGTCTTTGGTCTGTTCTGGAGGAGCGCGGTGGAAATATCTTCGAAAAGCGGCATCTATCCGGGCGCCATCTTGGAAGAACTGCTGAACAAACCACGAGACGAAACATAGATAAATAAGTGGTTGATAAATTGGGCTATCGTGACGTGGGCACATGGGCCTTAGAAGATCACGAGTCACACAGAGAGCAATGATGAGGGTTACGCCTGGGGTTTCCCTATGAGAAGTATTAAGATGGGTGTATAGGGATCCTAACAACATCTGAGAAGCCCAAACCAACTTCACGTGCAAGTGGTGCACCTGCTGGTCAATAGACGAGACTCTGGCGAACGAAAAGATCCCGGTTAGCGCAATAGGCTCGCCATCTATTTACGTGGGACCAACAATACAATTGGCGAAATGTGAGCGTAAATTATATGCCTCTGCCTATCCTTTCGGGGAAACAGGCGTGAAAGTATGTATGTATGTAAGTATTAAGATCCTTCGAAACAAGTCACCGACATCATCATCTCAGTATCGTCCCATTACTGAGCATGGGCTTCTCTCACATAACAAGGTAAGAGGTTATTGTGCCATATTAGGTGGACTATGGAATGGACCCGACGCAGTGTGGATTTGCGAAGGACACATTAGCTCAATGCTTTAAAGCTGGAATCAGTAGGCACATAATACGTAAATCTGACTGCCATTAGGACGTTATAGAATGGAAACATTTTGACAAAAAGCGTGGCGTGAAATTTTAATAATATAGGTAATTAATTGAAGTTGCGTTTAAGCTAAACGAGCTAACACGAGCGGGGCCGTCCTAGCTTTACCGTTAGCAACGATTACTCTTCGAACGCGATGTAAAATCCCTTTGTGTTCGTCAAAAAACAATTGGAGTCGAGTATGAATCCAATGCTCGAAGAGCGAGGATCATAAGCCTTTTTTCTTTTTTTTTCGGATGGAAAATCATTAAATGACTGTCTTCTGCTGTGGGTAAAGCGGAAGGGTGTGTCAAGACTTTTACTGATTAAAACCATCCATGTTTCTTCCTGAGCCTAAAACACAAAGGCCGCGGTAACCCTTTCGAACAGTTCCGCAATGAGGATCAAAACGGCTTACGGCTCCGGTATTAAGACGAGAGAGCCTTCTATTTTTGGAATTTCAACACTGCTGTAATACAATAGAGTTTATATCTCAGAAATTACCTGCAGACAGTATGCTGCTTTCTAGCCATAGCACGGCAGTCTAAGCAGCGTGGAAGGACACCCATGCAGTGGACAGATAAGATCAAGTCTGCTGCGGGCGTTCCTTTGCATGAGTGCAACATCAGAAAGTGAGTGATAGGATAAGAATTAAGTGATAAGGGTTGAAGCTGGTGTAAAAAAAGATGTAATGACAAACATTGAGAAAGGTATGCTTAGATGGTTTGGTTATGTTGAGAGGATGAATGAAAGTAGACTAACGAAAGTGATTTATGAAGGACAAGTGATTGGAAGTGTTGGGAGGGGAAGACCACGTAAGACGACGATGGCGTGATGTTGTGAGACGAGTCACATCTGCCTTTAATTAAATGTGTACTTCACCAATGACCACGATGGCTCTGACAAAAGCGCTGCGAAATTAAAGAAGCTGGACCACACTATACAAAATTGTGCTCAGTTAGTAATCGGCTCATCTAGTGTACAGACACTAAAGCCTCTCACTTTTTAAAATACAAAGGAAATTAGTCAGCGACATGTAATGTTATTTTTGACAAATATTTCTCATGAATGATGTGTACTATGCACTAAAGACAGATTAAGAATAAGGTCTGTGCTAGCTTTTTACCACTGAATATATTGTTTAAGAAATGTACCTACAATGTAAACATTATTATATTGAATAATTAAAAACAAATAAATTGATTTTATGATTATTATTATATTATTATGGTAAAGTGGCATACTCCGTTGTTTTCTTTAACAATTCTTGTTTATTCTTTACAAAAGATGGTTTCAAGTTTGGAATTCTATAACCCATAGCCAATACAAAAGGATTAACACAGAAGATAACCCAGTAAACTTAGATCGTCTAGATAACCCACAGAATATCATGCATAGAGGCATACAAACGACTTGCAACATGTTTGCAAAAGGTGAGTTGTGGGTCAGAATATGATTATGAAGAATTAATGGCCAGTCTTGAGATTTCGTCATACAATGTTCTCAGGGGCAAATGGGAATATAATTTATTGGTTACAATAAGCACTACATATTGTTAAGTAATAGGTAAGTTAGCAGCCCTATTAAGGTGGCTTGCAATATTTTTTACAACAGTTTTACTGCCTAATGTCATATTTCTGCTTTTGTCAATCTATATTGGAATGTAATCTTATGAATTTGTGCATGTATTTATCAATTTATATATTTATCCATTGTCTAGTAGCCATGCTGCTTAATTTCAAGTATATAAGGGGTTGTTTTATGTCAGAAAAGGAGATACTTTGCTGCAATTAAAATTACATTTTTGGTATGAACTACCAGTCAAGTAAACGCTTATGGACTATAAAGCTTATTGTACTTGGATATTGTCAAACAAGCCTTTTGGTATGAACTACCAGTCAAGTAAACGCTTATGGACTATAAAGCTTATTGTACTTGGATATTGTCAAACAAGCCTTTTGGTATGAACTACCAGTCAAGTAAACGCTTATGGACTATAAAGCTTATTGTACTTAGATATTGTCAAACAAGCCTCAAGTAAGACTAGTATTCATAAAATCAATCAACTTACTTTAGGTTCCGGTCTCCAATGCCCTACAGGAGGTTCTGGAGGAATAGGTGCTCCTTCCTCAATCAATTGACAATCCTTAACTTGTATGTCCTTGGGAAGGTGCTTGGCTATCAGTTCAGCAGTCTCCTGCGCCCTGGTCATGGTGGAACGGACCAGCAGATCCCATTTTATATCTAGACTTGCTAGACGTTGTCCTGTCAGCTCTGCTTGCTTTCTGCCTGGAAGATAGGAATGGACATTGTTATTGCTATACTTTTGCTGTAAACAATTCTCTGAAACCTTAAATTTTAACTTGGTCAGTAATCTATAAATAATTTTTACTACCTTATCACTACACAAAAGCCTGTTTACCCGAAGGGGTAGGCAGTAGGCAGAGGCATATTATACGCCCACACTTCGCCAATTAATGGTTGCTCCAACGTAATAGGTGGCAAGCCTATTGACGCTTACCGGGCACTGTTATGTTCGCCATAGCCTCGACCGTTGATGGCAGGTGCAACACTTACAGGTGAGGTTGGCTTGGGCTCCTTAGGCCTTGGTAGGTTTCCTATGAATTCTAAATATTAAAAACAAAAAAGAAGCATTCGTGAATGTGTACTCCTTGTACAGCCATATTAATTGTCGAGGAGTCGCTAATACAATAACATAGCTATCATAATATTTTTCCTTAAGTCGTCATAAGATGAGAGTTCTGTAAATGATATTTTTTTGCCTTGCACTTACATCCCTTTCCCACACAAAGTGACCAATTTGAATATATTTTTAGTTTTGGATGTTTCCTATGAATTCTAAATATTTAAAACAAAAAAAGAAGCATTTGTGAATGTGTACTCCTTGTACAGCCATATTAATTGTCGAGGAGTCGCTAATACAATAACACAGCTATCATAATATTTTTCCTTAAGTCGTCATAAGATGAGAGTTCTGTAAATGGTATTTTTTTGCCTTGCACTTACATCCCTTGTAAGCCTCCTGGATGTCAGGCGGTACAGCACTAGCAAACATCAGTATAAAACAAATTATTTTAATGTCCGCCATATTCATTGCAGGTCTTGGGTAAAAGATGTTGACAATAGCATTGCTTTCGTACTCTTCAAGTTCCTCGATCTATGATATGGAATTAAATAATTGCCTTTTTTGATCTCTAATAGTATTGAATATTTTATTTTTATATAAACATTTATTACATTGCAATACTTTAAGAGATTATCTTAAAATTTAGTTTTTATTATTAATTCTATTCTATTAACACATTAACTGCCAAGCTAATTAAGAAGGGTAGCATGCCGGTCACCGGTGCCCCCCATGGCGGTTAATGTGTTAATTATTTAATATCATAATTACACTGCGATTTGTAGTATCTTCCAATGTATGTTTTGAAGTATGATTACATGTTTATTAATACACAATTCCGTTATGCCGCTCTGTTTGTTAAGTGGTATGTCAGAGATATTATAAATAATTTTATTTTCATACCCAACTCTGTGAGGGTTCTCTGAAGGTCTGTCTCTCCGTCAAGGTGGTACTGCCCATGTCGGATGAGGAATAGATGCCGTACTGTTTTGCTTTTGGACTTCTCTAACTGTTCATTAAATCTGTTCTCGTCTTCAGCCTTGTCTGATCGTATAGGCTTTACAATGCTTTCAGGTTGACGGCTGGAATCGAATTTGGGCACAAAATTAAAGTTTATTGAGTCAGAGGGAAGTGTTTTTAAAAAAATGTTTTGTTGTCTATATAATCACCCTAAACAGTTATAAATTACTAGCTATCTAGTGAATTTACTAGACATTATAAGATTTAAGATCTGATGATTGTGCAATGCTATATCTTTCAGTAATTTGCTTAATTAATAAAATAAAGAAATCCTTATAAAATATAAATTAAGTATTTTATAAGAAATAAAATACTTATAGACTAACATGCACATTCACTGCAGGCAGAAGTTTGAAAAAGCGGGTGAGAAAATCGCTATGGACGCCAGATACAATAAAAATATAATAATATAACAAAAGAAAAGAAGACAAAACTCTTTTTAGCATTTTATTAACATACTCATAGTTTGTTGCTACCAAGAGAATGTCTTATTGACACACATAAGATAAATAGCATTGATATTCATTCCAACAGCATAGTTTATATTATTAAAGTAGGTACAATGAAGAAACAAATTATGATTTATTCATACACTAATAGAAAATAAATGAGTGCTTATGCATAAATTTGAGTAATATTTTGTAATTTTCGGCTACATGTATCAATGTTATGTATGATAAACAAATGTGAAATAAACAAAAAGGTTTGTAATGGGTAAAAAAACTTACTGGTCCCAATTTCTATCCCATTTCACACTAGGCGTGTAATTGGTCGTCCATGAATTTAGTGCACTATATTTCTTGTCACTCTTGCTACTATTTAGTTGATAATACCCTAAACCGCCTCCTATAGCTCCTAGGCTAACTATTGCTATTTTGTTAAAACGCGACCACGTGGCCATTTCGTTAAAAAAAACTTGGATTACTTATTGGTTACAATGATTTATATAAAAACTTTCAACAACAGCATAGGTCGTACATTAACTTGCAGAGAAACTTAGCAACTGCCGTATTGATGTGATCATCAGGACTTGTCTTAGATAACCACGGTAAACTGCATCAATCATCCGCTAACAGCAGCCCAGCGGCGGTAACTAGGGTAACGACAATAACATACATGCGATATCGATAAAATTGTAGGTGACTAACTGTCATTTCAAAGCAAGTACGTGAATAGTATTTCGATCTTTGTCATTACATAAAACAATGTTGAGACAACTGTAAAATGTTATTTTGTACTTCAAAAATAACTGTTCATCGCTGTGTAAACAATAATGACAGAAAGATAGAACCATTAGCTATATCTCCGGTAATGTTAGAGCGGATGGAAGTAAACGCTGAAAATACTAATGAGTATTATTGCACATCATACACAGTGCTGGAACTAAGCAAAGTTGTATAGGGCTCATACCAAGATCTGAAGAGCACAAGCCAACCTCACCTGCAAGTGGTGCACCTGGTGATAAACAGACGAGGCTCTTGTACACAAAAAAGTTCCCGGTAAGCGGCAATAGGCTCGCCAGCTATTACAAGGGACCAACAATATAACGGGCGAAATGTGGGCGTACAATATGACCCTGCCTACTCCTTCGGGGAAACAGGCGTGATATTATATGAGAAATTGCAATCCCGTGGTTGATACTTCTATATAGAAAAAGTATTGAATTGTAACCGAATGTTATAAGGAATCATTGATATTAGCCCATTCTGCATGTACTTAAAAGTGAAAGGAACATCATTATATTTACTAGCACTATCCCGGCTGCCCTAGACTTAAGCTTAGGGCCCAGGGTCTGCTCACTGATTCAACCAGATTTGATTTTCAGTTATTACGTAGAGCGATTGCCGTCTGACCTCCGCAACCCAGAGGGAAACATCATTCTATGGTTAAACCAGCCGGCAGCTTGTTAGAAGGAACTGACTTTCTAAATACGACTGCCATAGATGTTCATGACAGCCGGTACCAACGGCGTAATGTGCTTTCCAAGGCACGAAGCAAGCGATAATTACGCAAATAACTTCAAAAAGTCATAGGTTCACTAGGGTTTGAATCAGAGACCCTCAGAATTTAGAGGCAAGGGGCCTCTGAACATTGGCTCTTATTAAGGTGGAGTCACCACCTCTGCTGGGGTCACTTGGTTGGTTCACAAAGACGTACCCGGGCATAGACGGAGTCACAAGAGTGGCCGAGCTGAGGATAAAGCAGGCATCATACTTCGTGCCTTCAACTGCATCGGGCAGATGATTCCGATAATTAGAAGAACTTCTTAAACCAGGAAGTATGTTGGAAAGGTTACGTTCCCGACTGTCCACGGCTAGTACGCATTCAGAGCTGCGCAGACGCGTCGAGCGCATAGGATCGTTCTAATGCCCTCTTTGCTATTTACCGCTGTGTCTAACGGTCGCGACCAATCGCCAGAAAAAAATTAAGTTATCAGTATAATTTCCATATAGGAGTTAAACACCTACAAATACAGTTCACTCATTTCAAGTCCTAATTATGACCCTAACATATTATGGCGTATTAGCAGGTGCTTCTACACGGCTCCGATTAGCCTACCCAGTTAAGTAAAGTGTGATTTAATCGCCTAGGTTATATTTAATCCAGTCTTTATACAAGTAATATAGAATCAACATTACCGATATTGTCTATAAGTTAAGTAATTTCGGGCAATGAATGCCTAACGCAACCACCTAGATCATTGTCGATATAATTTTTTTACTATATTATGAGCATCACTAGTAGCGAGGATAACACAAGTCAGCTGGCTGCCAAATGTCTAACTGTCATATCTTTGTGTCTCACGGTAGACATGATATTTATTCTATACAGCCTATGAATCTCAATGTATATATTTGATTTTATCGAAACCTTGCCAGGAGCCTAATTAAATTAAGAACTTTTCAAGCCTCTAACGTGGCTTAACGACATTTAGTGATTACTGGAACCAACGGCTTGATGCGCCATCCATAGCACGGAAGCGCGTGATATCAAATACCACACAAACGGTCACCCATCCAAGGATTAACCTCTCTGAACTCTTCGATGATCGTTTCCGACCACCTGGCACCGAAGAGCTCTGAGCGTTGCCCTCAATATTTATGTTATTAATTCTCAAAATTCCTTCTCGAAACAACTTCAAACCAAACGGTCTCTTTGGTATTTAATCTACTAACGACCTGGAGTCATTAAAAAATACTTTTGATTAATAGTTTAGAGGTAAAATGGCCGATGAAAAGACCATACTCTACTCGGTTACATGATATAAATTTATGTCTATTTTTTCATATTTGTTTCGTATAAGATGACAAAGAATTTGTCGAATTGAAAACCTCATTTTAAGCGATGCGAAGCGGTTGCCGATATGATTAAATACTTTTTTGCAGATGCCCGGCTTATTGTTTTCAAACAGATGGCCAACAAGCAGAGCATAAAAGTAAAAAAAAACATTTTAAGACTTTCCCAAAAACGCTTATTTCAAGTGGTTTCTAAATTGTGACGTCATCTTTATTTTTATAAGGTAGACGTGGGATCTTTTTCCTAAAGCCATATTAAATGTTGCGATTATTAAAATGGTTACAGTACCTACAAAAGTTTTCTATAAATTGTGTGAGTTTTCAGATTGTAATACTTTTTTAAATTTATTTTATACTTTGGAAATGGAGTTGCCCATCCAACTTTGAAGGCGTATTGAGGTCTCATTTTTCAAACAATTTTAATTGTGATTTCATAAATTAATAAACGATAAACTTTATCTGACAATTATACAAAGTATTTAGTTCCAAAATAAGTATGATTGAGAACTTATACTATGCATACTAAAAAACGGATAAACATATTAGGTCGGGGAAAAAGTCTTTTCGCATAACGTAGGTATAAACTTATTATAAAATTTTTTTGACTGTACTATTTGTGTCTGGCTGGTTTTGGTAACATTAAAAAGGTTCCATTATAAAGAAAAGAAAAAAATAAAAAAAAGTTGTTTCCCGCTATTTTTCATTTGTTTTTCTCTCCGTAAAAATGAGTGAATCTAATGAAGAAATTCGATACATTTTAAAATTTTATTATAAAAAAGGCAAAAATGCAACTCAAGCAGTGAAAAAAATTTGTGATGTTTATGGACCTGATGCAGTGACAGTAAGAGTAGCACAAATTTGGTTCAAACGTTTTCAGTCCGGAAATTTTGATGTTAAAGATGCACCTCGCTCTGGTCGCCCTGTTACGAATAAAATGGACGCCATTTTTGAAAGAGTGGAGCAAGATCGGCATATTAGTAGTTACGATGTAGCTGAAGAACTGGGAATTGACCACAAAACAGTTTTGACCCATTTGAAGAAAGGTTATACAAAAAAGCTCGATATTTGGGTGCCACACGAGCTCACTCAAAGAAACTTAATGAACCGTGTACTCATTTGCGATTCATTATTGAGACGTAATGAAACCGAGCCGTTTTTGAAGAGATTGATAACTGGCGATGAAAAGTGGATCACGTACGACAAGAACGTGCGAAAAAGGTCGTGGTCGAAAGTTGGCCAGGCTTCACAGACTGTGGCCAAACCTGGCCTAACACGAAATAAGGTGATGCTGTGTGTATGGTGGGATTGGAAGGGCATTGTTTATTATGAGCTTTTACCGCCCGGCAAAACCATCGATTCTGGTCTTTACTGCCAGCAACTGATGAGATTAAAGAAAGCAGTCGAGAGAAAACGGCCGGAATTGATCAACAGGAAGGGTGTGGTCTTTCATCACGATACCGCTAGACCACACACATCTTTAGCCACTCAGCAAAAATTAAGACAGTTCGACTGGGAGGTCCTAGTGCATCCACCATATAGCCCTGACCTTGCGCCTTCAGATTTTCACCTGTTTCGGTCTCTGCAGAATTCTTTAGGTTCTGTAAGGTTGACCTCAAGAGAGGACTGCCAAAACTATTAGTCCCGTTTTTTTGATCAGAAGTCCCAAAGTTTCTACAGTAACGGGATAATGTCTCTGCCCACAAAATGGCAGAAAGTTATTCAACAAAACGGTACATATATATTGTAAATAAATGCAAATAAACTTTGAAAATAATGTCTTGACTTTTCATACAAAAATACGAAAAGACTTTTTCCCCAACCTATTACATAAATACTTTTATTTTTGTAAATACATCTTTAACATACACATTTAACGTACATACATACTCATGTTTATGCACACAAAAATTTGCCCTATGTGGGAATCAAACCCACGACCTCAGGAGTGGAGTGCGGATCTACTCGCCTCCATGACATATCATCATCATCATATCCTAGAATTATCCCGGTTGCCCTAGACTTAAGCTTAGCGCCCAGGGCCCGTTCACTTTTTTTACTATTTTTATTATCGTCTGTAAAAAAATGCTGCTTACGCACTGTCTCCCGGCCAAAAGGGGGAGACCGGAAGGGGGTGTGGGGCAAACTGCGGCAGACGCGACCACCGCAGTCCTACCCACTAAAAAACTTCAGACGACGCCCACCGCTGTTGAAAAGGGGCGAGGCACCAGTGCCTGGGTTTGTAGCTTCTGGTACCCCGCCCGCGGCCAACGTCCCCCGGATCAGAACCGGGGAGAGGGTCCGTTCACTGGGTCAACCAGATTTGACTGAATTTCAGTTATTACGTGGAGCGACTGCCGTCTGACCTCCGCAACCCAGAGGGAAACATCATTTTATGGTTAAAATAGATGTCAGTCTGTTAGACGGCACTGATTTCCTAATAACGACTGCCATAGATGTTCATGACAGCCGGGACCAACGGCTTAACGTGCTTTCCGAGGCAAGGAGCAAGCGATAATTTCGCACATAACTTCAAAAAGTCATGGGCCTCTCCTCGCCTCCATGACATACCGGTTCTTCCTTCTTCCATTTAAATAATGGCTTCGTGCGGCTAGCACATTTAGCTAGTGTCAAGTAAGTGATATATTAATAATATATAATTCATAGTAAATGAGAATGAGTTATGATAAATTCATAAATTCAAATTCAAATTCATATTCATTTATTCAAGTTTGGCTCAAAAGAGCTCCTATGAACGTCAAAACTTAAAAACTAGCGCGCCCATTCACTGCGGGCGGGAGCTTGATCGTAAAAGAACGGTAAATGAGAAATGAGATACCCTCCCCTAAGCCCCTTGAGTCCTGAGTCCTTAGTAAAGATGTGGGACTATACTGAGATCTCACATGGACTCCTTGAGAGAAAATTTGAAAAGTGATGTTGCACTGTTTTGTTTGATTTACCAACACTCATATATGTTCACAAATACTTAACGGTTAATAATCCACCGTTATTACACATTAATGTTAGAAATATCACAAATTTTAGAAAATAAAACAAAACTGCAGACATAACGCTTCACTTTCCCGCCAAGAAGTGGACATACCGGTTGTCAAAATTTTTTTTTTTTTTTAAATGACTTGCAAAATGTATCACTGATATACCATATTTCAAGTGTATATAGGGAGTGCTCAGTATTCATATTTAAACATTATGCATGCTCGTTTCCGTGCATGTTATGCTAAAAGAAAGGTTGCTGAAGTTCAACTACTTTTAAAGTATTTTTGTTTTGTTTTGGAGATCCTCAGTTAATTACATACATACATTCACGCCTGTTTCCCCGAAGGGATAGGCAGAGGCTAGGCTCCTTTTCCTATGTATTTTATGTATGTATATATATAAAAAGTATTTATGTATCGTTATTTAGTATCCATAACACAAGTTCTTAATGATGCTTATCTTGGGGCTAAATAATTGGTGTAACTAATATTAATAATAATTAACTGTCTGAAAAATATTTATATTTATTTATTACCTTATTAATGCGATATTTTTCAGGTTTTCAGTACCATGTACAGGAAATATAACTATACTCGCTGTACGCCTGACCATAATACGTGAAAGCGCAGTGAAATATACTACTCGCCCGCTCCTACTTATAGGTCCATGGCAACACGCAGTGAAGCAATACGCGCGTATCGATAAATGCTCACAAAATTAGAATTAAATAAATAAAATCACGTGCCCCGTACAAACACCAAATATGGCGCTAACACTGTCCTCACTAGAGTACCAAAAGAATATAATAAGGCATGTAATGATATTGATTTGTTTACATGCTCAAAAAACACCATAAACAAACAGGCAACTGCAATCTTAAAACATAAAAAAATCCTTGCCAAAGTAGGTTTTTTCGCGGGTGTATGAATTTCTCAGTTAAGACATTAACTAGTACAAATACAAATGTGTACTCGCATATATTATTTATTTATATGTATCATGTATTTATTTTGTTTTAGTAATTATGTGTATGTTTAAATTTTTGTTTTTATATGTAATAAGTAACTATTAAATCTCATAGTACGAAAAGGGATGAACTTTTAAAATTACAGTGAATTTTATATGTAAATCTTTTTAGTGTATGTGTACTGTTTTTAATAGAAATAGGTTGATATTGATAATAATGGTTAACTAAGGGAAATCTATAATTAGCTGGCTTATAATATAAAACGGTTTTATTATATATTTTTATAACAGCTGTTGGTATTCTTAATTAAATAAATAAATAAAAAATATTTAAAAAGTACATTTTTTTTGTACGATCTACGTGTTTACTTTATAATATCACCATCACAATAAATACATAATAAAAATGACCGTTATCACTTCATCGTCTTTTAATTGTTTTGAAGCGAATATTTTACTTCCTTTTTTTAGTTATATCGATAACGCGTGCTTGATGCAAGCACAACACTGCACAAAACATAATTTATGACTCCGCATGCAGCGAAATGTTGCGACGAGTATAAGTAAGTAGTTTAAAAATAATTATTTCTAATTTTTAAGTATACAGAACTCTTTCATATCATCCTCCTTTCACTCGCTTTACAAATGAGTATAATCTGTGACATGTAGTAACGGCAGCCTATTGTTTAGAAACTTTAAAAAAAATTAACCTTTGTGTCTTATTTTTCTCTAACCCTGCCAGTAAGTCATCTGTAACGCACACAGTCATTTCGTTATGAGTGTTGTTTGTGATGTGTTGTGTTTTAAAAGTTCACTAAACAGTTTAAAAAAGTATTATAAACAAAAGGCACGCTCGGGCTTCGGTCGGCGGCTTTTTATTAAATATATATTGGGTTATATTATTAAAATAATTGTAGAGATCTCTATTTATTTCTTGTAATAAATATAGGTCGCATAAGTTACTTAGGGAGACTCAAGCAATTCGGTAAGTCGTTCCTGTGTAAGACCATTAAGCTCTGGAATTCTTTGCCGGTTCTTGTGTTTTCTCGTTGCTATAATACCGGTTCTTTTAAGCGGGGCGTGAAACGGCATTTTAGGAGGCTGTCATGAGTGGGTGTGCTTTGTGCCGTGCTTTCTTTACGGTATGAAGCGCCTTAATTTTTTTAGACTGTATCTACTAATTACCATCATGCAGGATGTAGTAATGATGGCTTGTCACATTAAAAAAAATCTATCTTACATTGTTATAGGTTTGGGTGTTTTCTATGTATTGTAATGTAAGTATGTATTGTAATGTAAGTTTGTATTGTAATGTAAGTATGTATGTACAAAAAGAAATTATTCAGCTCGTTCTTCTGCTGTTTGTTATATTAGTTTAAGCCTCCCAAAAGGGCCCACAGCTAGGACTAACGAAAACCACTTATAGAAGAATGGGGAAATCGCAGAAATGTGCTATTAAAATCACTGAAACACTTTTCAAGCGGTTTTAAATGCCACACAAACGCCTCACCATCCGAGGACTAAACACTGTGAACTCTGCTGTACTTTGTTTATCGTACTAGTTACGATTACGTATTAGTTACTAAATAAGGTTTAATGTCTCTTTCTAAAACCTTCGTGTCTGAAACTCTTTAACAGGTACCTATAACATTTGGAATAAAATACACGTTTTAAACCTGGTTTTTAGAGGTGAAAAAAAAAACTCTGAGGTATTCATGGATCCTACCAACATCTAAGGAGCCCAAGCCAACCTCATCTGCAAGTGGTGCACCTGCCGATCAACGGACGAGGATCTGGCGAATTTAAGTTCCTGATAAGCGGCAATAGGTTCGCCACCTATTACGTGGGGCCAACAATGTAAGTGTGGGCGTATAGTATGCCTCTGCCTACCTCTTAAGGCACCAAACAGGCGTAAAAGTATGTATGTATAAACTCAAAATTATGGTTCATAACTGTTTTGTAACTAACGTTAAAGTGTTAAGAGTTACGACAAAAGATATTTTTATTCAATAACGAGCTGACCCGGCGAACTTTGTTTCGCCTTAATGGCAATAAATAAGCAGATTGTGTTTTTATATTATTGGAAAATTACAAAAAAATTAAATACCTACATTAATCATTCATTATTATTTCTATATTTTATTACAAAGTTGCTCTTCACTTAAATACTTTGTGATACACGACATATTTTTTAATTATTATTTATTGAGAAGCACGAAGTCGAGCCATACTATTGCGGCGATGTTCACGTGCAATTTCTTGTTCTTCTTCAGTCCTTTCATTTCCAATATTTCGTATTCGTCTTGCATTACGGCTTTGTCGGTAAAGATTCGATAGTCTTGTTCGCGGCATTATTAATTAAACTTCACTTCAATTCACCTAAAAAATTATTTCAAAACTCATATTCACATTCCCGCCAAGAAGTCAAAAATAGTTTGAATACTGATTTCTTACAAATATCAAATTGTCATCCATACGTCACTACATAGCTGTCATTTGCGTTTTGTTATTCCAAGTCTGATTCTTTTTTGTTATATCACGTTTTATAGTGACTGACGTTTCATGTCAAG
Organism: Musotima nitidalis; assembly: GCA_949126915.1. Lineage (NCBI taxonomy): Eukaryota > Metazoa > Arthropoda > Insecta > Lepidoptera > Crambidae > Musotima > Musotima nitidalis. The sequence continues at coordinate 2,493,983 of OX421434.1, forward strand.
TCACACGGGAACGCTGTCGAACGGGATAAAAAGTATCCTATGTCAGTCTCCTGGCTCTAAGCTACCTCCCTACCAATTTTCGCCCAAATCTGTTCTGCCGTTCTTGAGTTATAAGTGCTGTAACTAACACGACTTTCTTTTATATATATAGATTTTAGTAGAAGGCAAGAAAAATTTTCGGCGTTACACCAAGCGCCATCAAACACAATAACATCGATTGAAAAAGATATGTCACGGGTGACCTCTGAACCTCCGACAAACGATTCCCAAATTTCCTTTGCCGAAGGTTCTGAGGTGATCGGTACAGAAACCACTTGGATAGAAGACTTGGAGAAGAAGAAAAGCTAGAGAGCTTAAATTATAACAAGTGAATTCGTTTTCATTGACATGCTTTTGCAAATTCACCACACACAGTCTGATGTTAAGCTTATAGATAATACAGTTCACATTGTCGGAGCGGTGGTGTTGAACTTTGAAACCCGAATATATGACATTTTACTACATAATTAGAAGAACCAATAAAGATATGATTTACATTTCTTTGATTTTTCTAATTGTAGAAGTGCCGCAATTAGAGTCTTACAAAGACTCCCGACAGGTTTTATTTACATCTGGTTTGCACTTATGCTTACCTTCTATCATTTTATCCAATTCTGCTTACATTAAACCGGTGAAAAGCAATGCCCGACAATAAAGATAGCTGAAACCAGAGTTATTATAAAGAAAAAATTCTTTATTGCACATTAAATATTGGACGTCTCTTCATCATATTCAGAGGTTTAAACTCTTACTAGACAGTCATAGCCATTCTAATCTAAGTCAAAACGCTCCTGTTAATCGCCAAATCAGAGAGTTAATGGTGTGGCTAAAATTAAGAACTTACCTACTATTCCAGAACCTATTCCAGAGTGGTATTCCGTGCATTTTGTTATTGACATTTTTCATAATATTTTTTTCTTTAAGATTGTTTTTTTTAATATCATTTAATTTTGATTTTTGACATTTTATGCTCATTCAGTTTTATATTTAGTCAATTTTATACTTAATAATTTAATTTAATTTTTTATTTTCTACTTATTTTAAGTGTTGCTTCTTATTTAACACTCGTGATCTTCACTTATAATAAAATGACATTTAGCAATATAATTTAACTATATTTAAATTATATTTGTACTGTGTTGGTGTTTATTATGTTGGTTTTCAATAAATAAGTATCTTAGCAGTATCCCGGTTACCCTAGACTTAAGCAAGACCCAGGGTCTTCTCTCTGGTTTAACCAGATTTGGGTGAATTTCAGTTATTACGTGGAGCGTCTGCAGTCTGACCTCCGCAACCCAGAGGGAAACTTCATTCTATGGTTTAATCAGCTGTCAATATGTTGAAAGGCACTGACTTCCTAATAACGACTGCCATAGATTTTTGACCATGCCGAGACCAACAGCTTAACGTGCTTTCCGATGCACGGAGCAAGCGATAATAACTTCAAAAAGTCATAGGAGTGCCACCAGGGTTTGAACCCGAGACCCTTTGAATTTAAAGGCAAGGGGTTTCGGCACTCGGCTTTCCCGGCGTCCATGCACGCATTCCAATTATTTATGGCACTATTTCCGATGTGGTGTACCTCAGGGTAGCGTACTAAGGCCTCTTTGACTCAATATCCTACCAAGATGTTAGGAGCGAAAGCCAACCTCATCTGCAAGTGGTGCACCTACTGATCAACAGACGAGAAACAAGCGTGCATATATGTATTTATGTAGATATAATATTAGTATAATTTGTTTATCAAACTTGAATACGTAATTACAAAAAGCGAAATGTAAAAAAATAAACGCATTTATTATAAAATTAACGAAGATTGTCTGATTGTTACATATTTATAACTCATCTAGATTAGATACATTATCTTTTATATATATAGTCTAGTATATTTAATATTGTGTATAGGGCATTAGTACCGTAAACATATAATGTTTAACTTTTGATATTCTTTATTAAAGGAACCATCAGGAATATAATAAACAAATATTTAAAAAAAGACTGCACATTTAAAAATACTGATTAAGGGACAAATGCAGGATTTGAAGTTGAATAAGTATTTTTATATGAAATCAGATGAGGTTAGGTTGGCAATTTCATAATTTTGATGGCGCGGTTAGTATAACCCTTAAACAGATTCTTCATCATCTCAGCCCATTAACGTCCCACTACTGAGCACAAGTCTCCTCTCACATACCAAGGTGCGAGGGTATTGGGTCATACTCCACCACGCTGACCCAGTGCGGATTGGCGGGGGCAGGTGTGTGGCGTCCTGCTGTTAGAATTTTTCAAACCGCCCGATGAGGCCTCTAACAAAGCTGAACGACTACCACATTTAGTGATAACCGGGACCAACGGCTTAACGTGCCTTCTGAAGCACGGAAGCGCTTGATATCAAATGCCACAAAAACGTTCACCCATCCAAGGATTGACCTCTGCAAACTCTGCCCTAGTTCGGTGATCGTTTCCGACCATCGAGCTCCGCGGAGCTACGAGCGCTTCATTCAAACAGATATTTACATGGAATTGTAATAGTTTGTCTTATTAATAATTGTCTTTTTAATGCTGACCCAATTTTTGGTTTGTGTCAAAATTTTTCATTACCATCTATCTATATGAATCCACATGAAACAATAGGCTCGCCAGTGTGGGCGTAAAGTATGCCTCTGCCTACCCCTTCGGGAAACAGACGTGATATTATGTATGTATGTATGTATGTAACAAGGAACAAATGAATTATTAGTGTGAGTATCAGTAGTGAGAAGTCAATGACCCAAGATGATGAGTGCATTATAAATTTAAAAATCAAATACAGACTTAACTAATTATAATAATAATCCTAAAATAAAGGAAAAGTAATCAATTTTTTTATAAAAACAGAAACCAATATAATGAATAACGTAAACTATATTTAAATATTTTTATTAAACGAAACTTATTAGTATAACATCTAAAATATTATATTAGTAAGTATGTTATTTTTACGTTGACGCGCTGTGCGAGGTGTCCGGTAACCGGCCTCTGAACTGCTGGAACTCGACACCCTTGGGCAAAACTTTCCTTCGTGACGGCGTTCAGTTAGAACTCTCACCACGAATAAGTTTAAATTCACTCCGGGACGGGAGTTCAACCGCAGCGACCCTTTAGATTGTAGTTGACCTTCACATGGATGTACTCGACAATGTCTTCAACCTTTGTCGAGTAATGCAGCCGGGACACGTAGAGCAAGGCACGATCAGACGTAGCAGGTGTTCTGGTCTAGTCGGTGCGGTGCCTACTTGTTGCGGTTAGTGGATTTTATCTTCCTCTGTTCTACATTTATAAAGCCCTCCAAATCAGGTTGGTCTTTCTTTGGACCACACTCTTGCACAGCCTTAGAAGTAGGCTGATGTAAGCCAGTGGCAACCAGAGGCAACGGCTGCAGCGGAGCAGGTAGGCGGGGTGGACGTGCAAATGGTAGACGTCTTCGGTGGCGGGGCGGGTTTGCAACACCTTAAGAAGATTCTTTTTCTAAACTATAGAAAATTTTCAAGTTGTAATAAATAAGTTTTAAAGCATCCTTGCAACTAGGGGTCATCCATAAGCTACGTCACACGAATCCCGTAATTTTTGACCCTCCCCCGCCCCCTCTCCGTCCTAGTCACAGCTGGTCACACTTGTGGGACTCCCTCCTCCTTAGTGTGATGTCACATATTTTGCAATTGTACAGCAAGAAATAATAACATCCAAACAGCAGTTTCAAAAATTTTTTAGGACCTCGATTTTGAAAAGTGTCGTCACGAAATTAAGGATCCCTCCCATCACCTCATCCCACCATATCACACTTCGTAAACCCCCTCCCACCCCCTGACGTGTCACGTCATTTATGGATAGCCCTCTAGCAAACTATACACTATACAGAAACAAATCTTATACAACAGAACTACACAGTCAATTGCTATGACGATCAACAATAATATTATTAGGGAGGAAGTTGGGTCTATATCGTAGGTCGTCTTTTTATTTTGACTTTATATCCGTCTATAGGGGCCACTGAGATAGCTATCATCAGTCGAAGGTCTTCGTATTTGTTTGGAGACGACAGTTGAAACTCACGAAGAATTCGTACGCAAAAGTTTTTCACTACTTTTGCGGCAAAATATCTACCTGAAATCAGAATGGAAAGTTCATCTCAAAACTCTTGATGAAGAAGACATTTCATTCAGTACAAAATCAATAAAGTCCATAATAAAGTTAATAGAAAAAAACACACATAAAAATTCAGAAGCTTAACAAAAATAATTTCGTATCAGTGACCGCAATAGCAAATAAAATAGAATCAACATTTGCACTGTTTTAGCCAGAATATAAAGCGATACTATTCATTACATATGATTTCGTAGTTATTTACCAAATTTAGCAGACTGTTTATAATACATGTAATGCACAGATTCAAATTTAAATTTACCATAAGATCTGATGATTAAGATAATAATATTAGATAATGGATTTAACTATACGGTAGGACCATGTATTATGTTTACATTCGTAAATGTAAGACGCAGATGCTGTCGGTGCTCCATGTAAAATAAAAATAAATAAAGAATGTAATTTTACCTAAGCAATCCATAGGTCCCATGCTAAAAGGTATGTAGCAATTGGGATGTCGCAACTTCACGTTTTCTGGACTGAATCTCTCAGGGTCAAACGCCTGAGGATTCTCCCAGAAGCGCTTGTCTCGGTGTAAATGGTATACTGGTACCACGAGGGAGCAGCCTGCTGGCATAGTACCGCACGCTGAAAGTGGTAAATATAATACATAATTAATGTTGTGCTTGAGACTGTTTCTAATTCATTTAATAATTTAGCTCACAATTAAGATGTAGGAAACAACATATAAAAAACACTTGGACTACTTATTTCAAAAGAAATCTCTTCTCCCGCGGAAGGAAAAAAAAAATATAAATACTAGGAAATAAAAAAGGAAATAATGTAATGAATTTGTAATAATACTAACAAAATGAAGAGTGTACTGAAACTAACGCTGGAACCACTTACGCTTATATATGTAGATAATGAATTTAAAAATTTAGAACAACAGGTTAAAAAATAAGCTCAGCTATCGGGCAATTGACAGGTAACGCTCCTTCATCATTTCAGCCATTTGAAGTCCACTGCTGAACATAGGCCTCCCTAATTGCTTTCCACCTAGATCGATTCTTTCCGCCTGCATCCACCGGCTTCCCGCCGCCCTGACCAGATCATCGGTCCATCGCGTTGGGGGCCACCCTCTACTACGTTTGCTGATTCGTGGTCGCCATTCAAGAACCTTAACGCCCCATCGGTCGTCGGCTCTTCGAGCTATGTGCCCCGCCCACTGCCACTTCAGCTTGCAAACGCGCTTCGCTATGTCGATCACTCTAGTTCTCCTACTGATTTCATCATTTCTGATTCTATCACGTAGGGACACTCCGAGCATAGCTCTCTCCATTGCACGCTGAACGACTTTGAGCTTCCTTATGAGGCCCATAGTCAGGCACCACGTCTCAGTCCCATACGTCATCGCTGGCAACACACACTGGTCGAAGACTTTCGTCTTGAGACACTGAGGTACTTTGGACGAGAAGATTTTGAATTAATCGTTCCTTGACTGCCTCTTAAATAGAGCAAGGGTGCGACAGGCACAGATATTATAAGGAAAAGAGTTCCATAGCCGAATGGCATGAGAGGAAAAGGTTGATGAAAAATACTTTGAATTAGAGCAATGAGTGTTGAGGGAGGTTGATATTAAAAATAAGAACTAACTAATTAACTCCATCTGTCCTTCTGTACCTGAAGGTCACATAGTACTCGTAAGTACTAATGAAGTATAATCAAGATCTTCATTCTATTTACGTGCAACTGCTTAGCAACAAACCACTGCTCACAAATCGACGTGAGAAAGACAGTCATGTCATGTCAGCCCGTCTTACTACTGAGCCACGCTGAACCAGTGTGGATTGGCGGAGGCACGCGCATGGCGTCCTGCTGTTAGAATGTTCCAAGCAGTCCAATTAGGCATCTATCATGGCTTAACGAATACCACATTAAGTGATCGTTTCCGACCACCGAGCTCCACAGAGCTACGAGCGCTTCCGCGCAAAGACAGTTCACACTATAAAATTATCCTACATTTCATTAACAATGCCTCGGAATATACCAAAAAGTGTATCTACATTTATCAATAATGTCCCTACAGACGTTTTATTAATTCAAAATGTGATTGTTAGAAGGAATGGAAGATATTACAGAAAAGTTGATGGATTTCTCCCCCAATGTTTCTTTGAAAAAAGATTCTTAGATTTGGGTTTAATCGAGCTTGTATATTAATAGTGTACCGTAGCTACAAAAAAGTTCACAAAAATATACCTAATGAGATCATGACAATGAAGATATGACACCAGATGTGAAACGTTTCTACTTATAGTTATTCTTATATAACAACAATCTTACTCGTCTGAACATCTTCCAACACAGTCCTCTGCAGCATGGCTCCGATAGGGAACAAGCGTAGCACCTCTTTGAAAACCATCTCCAGGTAAGGCATATTCTTGAAGTCCTCGTCTGTCACGTAGCGGTCTGAATCTCCGTATACGCTGACTATTTCTTGATACAATTTTTCCTGAAATTTAAATTGTTATATTCTTTACTTGCCAGACAAATATGCTTGGACTTAGGATTCTTTGCGTTGTGTTTCTGTTAGATTTGGAGTGTGAGTGCCATGGGATACCGGTCTAGAATTGTCCCATCTTCTCTCATCTCACGGGGAGATGTAAGAGACAACGGAGAGAAATTCTACCGATTGATTGGCAGCAGCGTCTTACTGATTACCGTAAACTGCGATCACCAACCCACCTTACCAGTGCAGTGTTAATGGGCAAATAATCCCATCAGAATGTAATTCATTCAGGAGGCTAATGTTCAGCAGTAGACTTTACAAGGCTGATATGTTGTTGATGATTTTTGTGACAGCCCCTTATTAGACTTTTAACTCAGTTCCAAGATACGTTCGTGACTGTAATGTATGATGTTGATCATTTTTGTGAAGGCCTCCGTCGGCCACACACGCTATGGTCGCACAAGAAGGTAGGAGGGGCGCGTCCACTGCGTCTTTCTGAGGAGGTCCTCCCGGTTTTGGTCCGGGAGACGTAGGCCGCCGGCGGGGTGTCAGAGCTGCAACCCAGGTACTGGCCCTCGCCTCTTTTTCAACAAGCGGCGGGCGTGGTCGGAAGATTTTTAGTGGGTATTACTGCCCGAACACTTCTCTCGGTCCCCCTTTTGGCCGGGAGACAGTGCGTAAATGCATTTTGTTACCGACTTAAATAAATTAAAAAAAAATGAGATGTTGAAAACTAGTGCTGTCACTTTCATTCGATAAGATGAAGACAGTTACAGCACTAGTTTTAAACCTTGTCTAACTTTAGACATTGTTTTGTAATAACTTTTGTAACAAATTTTGTGATTTGTCTCTAACATTCATACCTGGCATTGTGGGTGATACGCCATCATCAATAGTAAATATGATACAATTTTACCAGTAGCTTCTTGACTCTAAAAAAAAACAAGAACATTAATAAAATACTACTAGCTGCGCCCCGCGTTTTTATCCGCAATCCCCGTTTCCGTGGGATTATCGGGATGAAAGTTTCCCTATTTAGGTTATATTCATAAAATAGCGACCCGCCCCAGCTTCGCACGGGTGGTATGCTAATATGAATAATTACGTATATTACATACTGAACATTTGTTATACATACTTAAAATGGCTTTGTTCATAAGCCATTATTTTTAGTAAAAAGTAAAAGATAAAATTGGTTATTGTGGGGTATTCTTGAGAGATAGACATATACCATCCCGGACTCTTTTGAAGAATTTTGTAAGTTGTGCAATATTGTAGTACATTATTTTGACTAATCTCGTAGGGTTTGGCCAGCGTTTGCAATATAAGCGCAAAAAAGTGAGTTGATTTACGACATCACATTAGAAATCTCAAAAATTTACAGTGTTCCACTACTATATTATGCATGTACATATAAACCTTCCTCTTGAATCACTCTATCTATTAAAAAAACCGCATCAAAATCCGTTGCGTAGTTTCAAAGATTTATGCATACAAAGGGACAGAGAAAGCGACTTTGTTTTATACTATGTAGTGACTAGTAGTGTGCCAAATTTCATCTAAATCCGTTTATTACTCTTTGCCTAAAATAGTAACAAACCTACATTTATACTCACAAACTTTTGCATTTATTATATTAGTGAGTAATCCTACCAAGCCCTTAGGAACCCGAAACAACTTCACCTGTAGTGGTGGGTAAACAGTCGCAATCTAAAAAAATATGAGTGCTCATAACTATAAAATAAAAGAGAAAGCTATTCGTATCATTTATAAAGCCCAGTGATTAAGATTTCGTAGGACCCAGAATTTTCTAGGCTCTTTTAAAATCTCTGGCGTATAAAAAAGTATGTATTGGAATAAATGCTATTCACTGAAGGGCTTTTTTCAGTCTCGGAATATTTGGACTAAAACTTTTTTAATGACACTTACAACGAATTATTGTATTAGATTGACATTGTTTTCTTGATTTGTGTACTTTCAATAATTTTAATTTTGAAATTTCTATTTGACTATATTTTTAACTGCAACATTAAGGGTGTGAAGTATGTTGCTTAGTTACCAAATAACATTACTGTCATACACAAACGCCTTCTAGAAAACCAGATCTAAAGTAGACCAGATAAAAACTAGTGCTGTCACTGTCTTTATCTCAGCTAATGGTTTTGTAATAAGCCCCTAATGTTTTATATCATTCACACGCCCTGCGTTGGTTCACACTTATAGTATTTAGACTGCATTATTTAAGAATCCTGAAACATTATCTGCCATATTCAATTGCCATAGATCTAAAAGAACAAGACCGTCTTACCGCTGTAAATAAAGTAAATGTTTCTTTAATTAGTTCCTCTTCATTGAACTGTTCAGACATAATGAATTTGTCTATAATACACATTTGCACATCTTCTTCAGCGTTCAAGAGGTCTTTTTTGTTTTGATCAGCAACAATAGAAAGGTGTTCTCTTCTATAGTTTAAGATTTTCGAGCTTAATAAATCTATAAAGCGGAGAAAGATTTTCTGTTCCTTGTGGTATGTTGACATCCAGAAATATGGGTCTATTTGAAGGTACCATTTTGTCATTCTAAAAAACACTATGTCATATTGTCTGCAAAGAAGAAGAGAAGAAAAGCATATATATCAAAGGCTTCTTTCTACAAGATGATTTTTTCAAATCGTTTAAAATAATAATGTAGTATTTTGAAAATAATGTAGTATTTATAAATACTTGTGAATAATAAGAGAACATAATTTGAATTGTCAAAGGAATGAAATCAGTCATCGCTATCGATATGACGATTGACACCCCACCCCCCATGCCGCACTTCAATAGAGACCCATTAATTGCAATTTTTAATGATTTAATTTAGCCACTTACTTGGGAGACATGTCAATAACTGCCTGTATGTTCGGCAAAGACAAAGTTTGTTCCCTCGTCAGTCCCATAACTGTTTCTGCAAAATGTCAAATAGAGCAGACATTATAGACGGCGTAAAAGCATACGCAAAATACGTAGTAAAAACTCAGACTCACACATTTAAATATATTAGCGAGTCAGCACATTTTTGTCGAATGGGAATCACAGCGAGCAATAGAGAGGGCTATGCTTTGGGTTTCCCTTCGAAATCGATACACATAGCGTGTAGAACTGGGGCAATAAAGTCCCCTTGGACTGGAATGGACCCCTCGACAGAAACCGTGACGTGGTCCCCCGCAAGATGACAGTATGAGCTGATAATGGTTGCAGGATCACGATGGATGCTTGCAATAAGTCACACTGGAAATTTATGAGGAAGGCCTATGTTTGTATGTATGTATTGGACATCCTTGGACTGATGATGAATTGACAATTTTCATTGGAAAAGTGCTTTACCCTTTCGTTTATAAGCAGTGATTTGTACCTACCAGAACAACGGAATTCAGAGAAATACTCACGACACACAGCGTATGTAGTATGTTTCACCACGAAATCGTATATGTCGAACTGCTTGTCTTGTGGCACAGTGCCGAGGCCTTGGATCAGCAAATCAGCCTCTTTGTTGAACACGTCGTTAAAGTTTTCTACGGCGCGTTTGCTGAAGGCAGGATTGGCTATCTGTCGGTGCTTTCTCCAAGTTTGTCCTAGCAGGGAACCGAATATTATAACCGATCAAACAATTTGATATTTACTACACCAACTATTTAGTTCCAAGGTATCATTAAGAACTTGTGTTATGGATACTAAATAACGGATAAAAACTTTTTTATTGTAAATACATACTTAATATATATAATAAATATTTATTTTAAAGTAACAAGACTCATTTTTGTTAGTAACAAGTTAAACTTATCCTATGTTAGTAATAATAATAAAATTATTTAATTTAATTATTTAAGATATTTATGTCTGCACATGACTCACCGCCGCACTACCCCGGCGGATGTCTCGCAGCAGTGACTCATGTATGGACAGTCTAGTCTACTAGCGATCATTCTCAAGATGTTGGTGCTGTCGCGCACCCTTTGCACCAGGTAGGCGCAGCGCTTTCGCATAGTCGCGTAAAAACAATCCTGACTTCTTGGCGGGAAAGAGAAGACCCACGACCTCAGGAGTGGAGTGCGGGTATGTGTACCTAGTACTATACTTATTTTATATAGGAAAAATCTCCGGGCTGTTTGTGCAAAGCTCACCTGATCCGCTTAATATCCCGCCGCCCAAAATTGCTCGCATATATTTGTACAGAGGGCCCTTGTATGTGATTTTGGGGTTCATTAAAAGATTCTGAAATAACATTAACATTTAATTATGAATCGATTTTAAAAGAAACAATATTATGGAATACATTTAATAGGTGTTTTCTAATATATTTTTTCTATATTTTAAATAATGGCTTCGTGCGTCTAGCACATTTAGCCAGTGTCAAGTAAGTGATATATTAATAATATATAATTCATAGTAAATGAGAATGAGTAGTGATAAAGATGATCAATGGTAAATGAGATACCCTCCCCTAAGCCCCTTGAGTCCTCAGTAAAGATGTGGGACTATACTGAGATCTCACATGGACTCCTTGAGAGAAAATTTGAAAAGTGATGTTGCACTGTTTTGTTTGATTTACCAACACTCATGTATGTTCACAAACACTGAACGGTTAATAATAAATAATAAATTAGCTAATTACTTTTTGTTGAGCAACAACCAAATGTCACTCAGCAACATCCGACAACAAAAAGTTATTTACAGTATAAAAATAACAATATCACCTTGTTGAAAGAAGTTGCTAGAAAAGAAGAAGAAGTTGATATATATATATATCCTTTATTGCACATAAACATTCATAAAAAACACAGTAACAAAAAACATATACAAAGGTGAGTTTATTTCTATACGAAATCTCTTCCAGCCAACCCTAGCGGATCACAATAAGAAATAATAAATTAATGTAAGTGTGTATAAATAAAAAAAACTGTGCAACAATTATAGTTTTATGCTAGATAGCAATGCTTCTTAATTTACATTAGGTTACAGTTTGTATGTATATTACAATCACGCTTTTCTCCCCGAAGGGGTCAGAGGCGTGTTACCACATTTCACCATTTATATTTTTAGTCCCACGCAATAGGTGGCGAGCCCATTGCAGCTTACCGGGAACTTTCAGAGCCTCGTCCGTTAATCGGCAGGTGCATCACTTGCAGGTGAGGTTGGCATGGGATCCGAAGCTGTTGAAAGGATCCCTTTACACCCTTAGTTTCATAGTTGCTTAGCTACTGTTAGGTGATCAATTGAATTTAGTACCTTAAGGTCCTCTGGGTTGCTCACTATAATGTTTAGATCAGGACCCAACCAGAAGCGGACGAACTCCCCGTAGTCATCCATCAGTTGTCTTATTTTGGCTACGAATTCTAAAATGGTGTCAAAAATATTAGTTGTCGATCAACTGTTGGCGAATGTATCAATATGACAATGATCACCATCATACGTTTATAATATAGCGTGCACACTCGATAGGAATCTAGATTTGCGCAGATTCCTTTTTAGTTTTTAAACTTTAATACAGTTGTAGCAAAGTTAAATTTTGATCTTAGGCGCACAAGCGCTATTGAACCCTTAAGTGTAAGAAAAGTCTTTTCCCTCTTATGTGTGTTTTACCGCTTGTATAATGGAATATGTTCTAAGGAACTTTTTGGAATCATCACTTCAACCGTTTCAAAGAAGCTTTTGGAATCCCAACGTTTCTTTCTATCATCGCAAAGCTCGCCAACGGAACGGAGTTCATCGTCACACCTTGGGAATGACGGGTACAATGCAATCCAAATGAAACTTTCTGCCGCGTACCATTAGGTTGTGAAATGAGCTTCCTGGCACGTTTTTCCCAAGAGATAACAGCATCAAAAAGGGCGTGGAACGGTTTTTGATAGGCCGCATGCTTAAGTGCCACTTTGAGGTATAAAAATAAGGAGTTTATCTCAATAGAAACATGTTTAATTAAATCACATATTCCAAAGTCACCTTGTTTTTTTTGTTGACCGCTATTACTCAATCGATACCTTGTGTTTAGAATACACCTTTGAATAATTAGTGGCTGACCTAAATTCGAAGCAGGTCGTATTTATTTTAGATTATGAGAACAGTTTATATTAATAATTCATTATTTATTGTCCTATAAAATACACAAAAATGTCCTTGTCTATCTGAAGTTGCTCTATGGTGATAATTGATGTTTTTACTTTGATATGTTCGTAGTCAAGTATATAATGCAACATGTTGACTTTTTAGTTAAAATTGCTCCTTATATAAAGAAACACAGTCCCAATTATATTATCATAAATATCATAACATCTTCAATAACAAGTGATGGATTTATGTTCTCGTTTCAGCGTTAGTGGTGAAGACATCGTTGTTCTGAGGCTCCTATCTTACCTGAAGATGCCCTGTGTAAGGGCGAAACACGTGTCGTGTTGAATTGTTTCTCGATTTTTCGGGAAATTATAGTAACGCGGGAATTGTTACAAAGATATCTTTAACCCATCATCCATCTTGCTTACAGTGGATTTCCGCAAAGTAACGCCTAAATCAATAAATTCTTCAACAACAGTCAAAGTCAAAAGAGTTTATTGCACTCATGGGTAAAACAGTAGTCACAAAAAAACATTTTCCCAGTACCTTACAAGGGTTCAGGGTATTGCAATAATAATAACAATTAAATTATAGTATTGTCATTACATATAAAATTTCTATTATAATAGTCAAAATAATTCAATAAAAATTACACATATAAATTAAAATTTTAAAATCAAAATAAAAATCAATAACTTTTCCACTCATGCGTTCTAGATTCATTGTTAAAGAAAAATAAAGAAAAAAAGGCTTATACTGAGCACGGGTTCTTCGAATCAAGGTAAGAGGAATTCAGGCCATATCCACTGTCCACCACGCTGACCCAGTGCGTATTAAGTAAAAAATATTTATTTCATAAACTATTTACTATACATACTACTTGAAAACGTCATAATTAAAAATGAAAAAAAAAACAATCGAAATATTATTACACTAAATCACGAAGCTTAGATTCACTTACATGCAACAAAACAATTTAAAAACAAAAAATAATTAAGTGTAAGTGAATCTAAGTGCCAGTTCCGAGCCACCGGTCTGTAAAAAGAACTGGCAAGAAACTCACAGGCTATGCTTTTTTAAATATATCCATTGGTTTGGTACTTGAATTACAATCTTCATTTGTCTGTGAAGCCAATGCAATATAATATAACATTAACAATATTCATGTTTTAAGTCTTTCATATTAGAATAGCCTGTATGAAACGGCAGTTTAAGCCAAGCATTTTTATCTGCATATAGTCTTTGATAGAATAGTATCCCTTTAAAGACAGCCTGCGTTTTATTTATTTATTTATTTATTGAACACCAACATAATATACACCAACACAGTACAAGTATATTACACACAATTAAATTCTATTGCTAAATGTCATTACAATTATAGGTGAAGACCACAAGTGTTAAATAAGAAGCAACACCCTAGAAATAAGTAGAAAATTAAATATAAAATTAAATTATTAAGTATTAAATTAACTAAGTATAAAACTACATTTTAGTTTTATTGTTAATTTAAATTTATTTATGCTCAATTGCTGTATATTGCTTGGGATTTTACGGTAGAATCGCACACATTGACCTTTAAAAGATTTGTTTATCTTTTGGAGCCTAGTGGCAGGTACAACTAATTTATGCTTTATTATTGGAGTGGTAGTTGGCTTCTTAGTGTTACAATTATTCAAGACGCCCAGTGGTGACTGCAACATGCAAACTACTATCAAATGTAGTAATAATAATAACCGTGATAAAAATCTTAACTTAATGATATTTAATGTCTAAACAACAATACATAATTTGAAAAGAAAATTTCTAAAACTTCAATAATTCATGAGTGTATCAAGATCTGAGGACTCCTTTTTTTTTTGTTTTACGTCGGTAACAAAATGCGTTTACGCACTACCTTCCGGCCAAAGGAGGACCGAAAGGGGGTGTGGGGGTGTGACTGCCAGCAGTAATACCCACCAAAAATCTTCCGACGACGCCCGCCGCTAGTTGAAAAAGAGGCGGGGGCCAGTACCTGGGTTGCAGCGTCTGACACCTCGCCTGTGGCCAACGTCCCCCGGACCAAAACCGGGAGGACCTCCTCATAGAGGCGCAGTGGACGCGCCCCTCCTACCTCCTTGTGCGACCATAGCGTGTGTGGCCGACTTCTCGGAGGGTCTATAGTTAGACAGCAGGGGCCCCCTGCCCCCACTGCCTAAGACCCTCCTGGCGCTACTTGACGGGCCCTCCTGGCCCGCCCGCTGCGCCCTCCACAGGTCCCTCTTAGTTTCTCCCCCGGTAGTCAATACTAAGGGCACCCAGAGTCGTCGGTCTCTGGGTGTTAACTTTTCCCTGGCGCCTCCTGCGCCCTACCGGGAGGTACTCAGCCCCCCCGCCACGACATGGTGGAGACCAGTCGAGGGGGAAGATCTGAGGACCCCAAGCTGGTAAGCGGCAATAGGCTCGTCACCTATTACGTGGGACCAACAATATAATTTGCATAATGTGGGCGTATAATATGCCTCTGTCTTACGTCTAGTAACATATATCGTGCTTACGACGTTCCTTCTCTATCTAAACTAAAACCACAACAGCTGTAATACATGCCTAGAAATCACATACATAAATCACAGACCAAGTAAAACCTTTCATGACCAAACTCAGAAAATTTTGGAGAAAGGGCAGGTCAAAAGTATCCTAAACCGACGGGCGTGTACGAGGAGGTTAATGAGTGTGAATGAAGCTAAAAGTGTGTGCCAAGATCGTAGCAAGCGGAAGGATGTGATCTCTGCCTATGATCTTAAAGACTATTAAGTTTTTTTTTATCATACCTCCTTCTTGCAGGATGTAAAACAAAGAATGTCGTTTGTGTATAAACAATGCTGTTTCACATAATTTATTTTTTAAGCAAATAACACATTAACATCACATAAATCAACTTTCGGAAGCATGTTATAGGTTTTAACGCCAAATAATCCGGATTTCCAAATTATTATTAAACTCTTTTCCAAGTACATTGTTGTTAGACTTTGGTTATGCTAATCCCTTCGCCTTGACATTAAACATTAGCTTATATCATCCAAGTAGTTTCGGGGCTCTTTTAACAAATTATGTTAATATAAATTTATATAATTTATGTTAATATTAATGTGTTTTGTGCTATTATAAATTTTCATTGCTTAAAGATAAATCTTTAACAAACCTTACATAGAATGTTAATAAGCTGCGATAGTCAAGTATCTTATAGTACCAATATATCTTAGGAGTCAGTTCAGGTGACGCGTTTTTGCTCGCGCGTTTGTTTTTGAGATAGATACTAGAGGTTGTTGTACCCTCAGTGAGAGACGGTCGCTTTTTTTAAAAATTCTTAATTTCAATTCATTTATTCAAGTTTGGCTCAAACGATCTCTTATGAACGTCAAAACTTAAAAACTAGCGCGCCCATTCATTGCGGGCGGGAGCTTGATCGTAAAAGAACGGGCAAGAAAATCGTCAAGGTTAGTTTTTTCTCCCGCCAGTTACAAGAAAATGTACTTAGTAGTAAAACAATTTGACAAATCTACAAAAACCTGTTATCTGCAGTCACAAGATTTAAAATAAAAGAAGAAAATAATTTGATTATTTACTATCCTTGACTGACACTATTACGTGACTTTAACAGACGCGATCAAACAAGCGATGCGTGAGTTAACTTATTACTGCACAGTTATCTGATAAATATATTAATGTTTACTGAGCTGCTGCGGACCCCTGACACTCATGTCACGGACCCCTAAAGGGTCCGTGGACCCCACTTTAAGAAACCCTGCTATAGAGGCTTCTAGAGAGTTTTAAAATCAACACGGAACACGGTTTCAATGATATCACTAAGATCTGGTTAGAACAGTAAGATGACCCCGGATCCTAAGCTTAGGACTAGGGTATCTGGGATAATGCTAGGATGTGATGATGTCGTTAAACCTAGTTGGAGGCTGTATTGATTGCCGCACACTTGCCTCCTCCACACGTGTACTGTGTACTTTTTAATAATAATTATTATTATTTCTGACACTTACACCAATTATTTAGTTCCAAGATAAATATCATTAAGAACTTGTGTTATGGATACTAAATAATGGATAAACATCCATAAATACTTTTTTAGTAAATACATACTTAATATACATAGGAAAACACCCAGACCAGAACAAATATTCATATTTATACCCACAAAGATTTGTCCTGAGCGGGAATCGAACCCACGACCTCAGGAGTGGAGTGCGGGTATACTCGCCACCACGCCATATCGGTCGTCTTTGAGTTAGTATTGAGTAAGCATCTTGTCGAAATAATTATGCCACATGCGGGTGTATCCTACCAAACATCTAAGGAGCGCAAGCCAACCTCACCTGCAAGTGAGGCTCGACACCTGTTATTTGGGATTATATAATTGGCGAAGACAAAGACAAAGACTTTTTATTTCTCATGAAGTATGTACATAAGTGGTCTTAAAATTTAATACAGTCCGCATATTTCACCAGTAACTAGTACGCAAAAATATAATCAGAGGATTCTAATATCACAATCCTAAATTTATTCTTTAAAATATTCACTCAGTGAATAAAAACACTCATCAACAAGCCATTTTTTTAAATGAACCGAAGTGTGGGCGTATAATTTGCCGCTGCCTACCCCATCGGGGAAACAGGCGAGAATGTATCTATGTATGTAAAGTAGCAACCGGCATGCTGTAATCGTCTACATAGAGAGAAACGTGAGCTTCATTTAAATTTATATTGCTTTTCTTTGTTTTCTGTAATAATATCTAACACTAAAGTTCGTCTAATCTAACCCTAAAGTCGAAGTAGGGGTTCGAAATGGGCTATTTTGGAACCCCTACTTCGAAAGATGTAGCCAATTTAAAAGAATTGTTATTAAGGCGCAGTTATATTAAGGGACAGATCACCAAGTTTAAAAATATTTTAAAATTGTGTTATGGCTAAATCTGATAAGTCTCAAGTTGAACTAAACCATAACCTCGGTAAATTTGAGGCATTACCCATTAAAATTTGAAAACTTGCAAACTGAGATTAAAGTGTTAAATTCTGAAAATATTTACATTAGGTTGATTTAACATAGCAACTGCAAAAACAATTATTGAAAAAATAACTTGTGTTTAGTTAATTAACAGAAACGTGCTTCTTCTGTTAATCATGATTCTCAGTGACTGCTCGAACAACGGCCGGAAGAAACTTTCAAGGTGCAACAAATAAACATACTAGATGGTTTGATGGTTCCTACTTCCGCTGATTGGAATTTCCTGATACATTCGAACTTTAATCCACAACAATGCTCATGTATCAATTACTTAGTCTCATATTTGGAAGGTGACACTGCTAGAGTTATTTAGAATTTTGAAGTGTCTCCCGATATTTACCTAAAAGCATGGAAATTAATTTGTGAAAGATACAACAACAAAAGATTGTTAATCAACCATTATTTGAGTTCTCTATTCAACATACAACCTTTTACTAGATAATCTGAATCGTTCTTATAGGTTAGGATCATGTCACTAAAAATCTTCGCGCTTAGTCTAGTCTAGGACAGCCCACGGATAAGCGGGACATTTTGATAATATTTATGGGTTCATTCAAATTGAACATCCGCACTCTTACAAAATGGGAATAGTGTCGCCATACACTCGATGATGTACTTTTTAATTTTTAAACGATCGCGCTAGTATAACCTGTCTTTATTCCATAACAAAAATTATAGCAGTAGGTACTAGCCAAGTTAAATCGTTTCCTTCATCAACAAAAATGCATCACAGCTATAATAATAACTACAAGAGGTCATTCTCATTCAAATCATTTGTTGCTATAAAGGAACAAGCCAAAATAAGCTATTTGTATGTTGTTTGTAATAAAATAAAAGACTGTGAAACATTTAAAGCAAAAAACATTACAGACAGAAAACATTACATTATGTAGAAAAATATAAACTTTGTCCTAATTGTTTACGCCAAGGTCACCCGGTGTGTGATTGTCGTTTAGGTCTTTGTCGCATAAGCAAAAATAAAAGAGATAAATAAAAATAAAAAATAGCTTGCTCCATTGTCACTTAGACGCAGTTAGCATTAATGCAATTCTAGGCGAAAAGAATCGGTTGTTAACATTGCTAATGGAGACGCAAGTTCCGATATATTATTGAACACTGCTTTAATTAACATAAGCAATCCAACGAAACAGTAACTTCAGGTTCGCGCTTTATTACACTGTGGTAGTCAATGCACATTTATCACTAAATCCTCAAAGGAAACGTTATATAGGCATAGGCAACAATTATTCTAATAATTTGATATAAATTGTATTTGATAATAAATGAGCCCTATTTAACGACCTTATCTTGCTTAGCACTAGATATATTGACTAGTAGTCTACCAAAAACACTGCTAAACATTCAGGGGCTTATTACGAAACAAGATCTTAAGTTAAACCTCGGAATACCTTTGAATGCGGTTACTACACTGGATCTAAAGGATCACAAGCAGAGCTCATTGCATCGTTATGGCCGTCTTGAACAGATCGCGAACAGATCTGGCATCGATGGCGAAACGAATATAATAGCAGAACTACAACAGAGAAAAATTGCGAAATAACCTTGCTCATTAGAAGGTTGGCGATATGGTGCTAATTGATGATGATAATCTTTCGCCTCTTTCTTAGAGTTTAGGAAGAGTAGCCAGATTATTTCCGGGGCCAGATGGGATATCAAGAGTGGCAGATATCGACACAGCTAAAGGGTGCATCAGGCGACCTCTAGTTCGAATATGCCCTTAACCGACGGCTGAAAAGTAATTCAGCTTTTTTTTTCTTTTAACATTTAGACAGTGTGAAGTAAGAGATATATCAATAACATAATTATAAATTATAGTAAATGAGAATGAGTGATAAAGATGATAAATGGTAAATGAGATGCCCTCCCTCTAAACCTGTTGAGACCTCAGTGAAGATGTGGAACTATACTGAGATCTCACATGGACTTCTTGAGAGAATTTGAAAAGTGATGTTGCACTGTTTAGTTTCATTTACCATCACTCATGTACGTTCACAAACACTTAACGGTTAATAATCCACCGTTATTACACATTAATGTTAGAAATATCACAAATTTTAGAAAATAAAACAAAACTGCAGACATGACGCTTCACTTTCCCGCCAGGAAGTCAAGTAATTCAGTTGAAAAGACAGCTTTCAACGGCCGGGAATATGTTATGGCGTCGCGTCGCGGCCTACTAGATTGACGATAGTCTTTTGTCTAAACGGAACTCTTCTAGAGCATTTTTTTTCTTGCATTACTAAACAAATTTAGAAACACATTGTTTATATATAGCCTAATTATATCACGCGCTGAACTTAAAGTTTAATTTACGAGTGGTTTTACGTTCGTGTTATAGAAATGTTTGAACTCTATGCTGCATGGCCTATTAAACGAATTCTTAACTGCTACGTACTGTCGTCATCACCATCCCGAAGAAGTCCACTGCTGATCATAGGCCGCCCCCATAAATTTCCAGCGTGACCTATTGTAGGCGGCCTACATCAATAGTGATTCCGCGACCTTTACCAGAGCGTCAGTCCATCTTGAGGGAGAATTAAAAGCAAGATATCTCGAAGGATTGACAGAGTAATTTATTTCCCCCGACCATGAATAAAATATTTTTAATGAAACACCATGTATTAGTACTTTTGCAACTATAATACATAAAAGAAACTGGTTTTTTCAAATTAACATAGAATCCTGTTTCGCATTAATTATACAATATTGTGTAGAGAAGTATTTTTTATTTTTTTATTAACTTTTTACGTTTAACATACATCACGATTTCGTAACGTGGATATTTATGGGCTTGGTATATAAATGAATAAGCTCAAAAGCTCCTGATTTATTTCACCAATAAAATGTTACTTAATGTAAATGTAATTTTAATGTAAATTTGAATTTTTTTGGAAAGGATCCTTAATATTTTCTCTTATTAAATAATCTATGTTATAATAGGAAATATTAAGGATTCCTAAAAAAACTCCTATAATGTAACATTGGGGTAACATCTACATACATACATTGATTCCCCAAAGGGGAAGGCAGAGGCATATTATATGCCCACACTTCGCCAATTAAATAGTTTCTTCCACGTAATAGGGGCTATCCATAAATTACGTCACACGTTAAGGGGGTGGGTGGGGGGTTGACGAAGTGTGCCATAGTGTGACAAGGGGATGGAAGGGATCCTAAATAAATCCTAAAAGCGAAAGCGTGCCACCAGTATTAAGTAAATTAGAAATACCTTGAGGGTTGCACATGAACTCCAAGGCGTTTCCGAGCCCCGGTATGGTGGGTGGTCCAAGGAAGGACTCAGCTGCCTTCAGGAGTTTGGCGTTCTTCAGCCTCCAGCCCAACCAGAGCGAGCTCACTAGCATCCCCACGATTATTAGGACCCATAACATCTGAAAAAAAAACATCGATCAAACAAACGAACATATATAATTTGACTTATCATTGTGACATCTACATCTATATGGTATGGTGGTGAGGACTCGCTGAAGAAAAAAAAAATTAAACACTCATTTTTATCTGAAATATAATCAAGTTATTTGCATAAATGCAGCGTTTTTGTGGCGCACCTATGACTTTTCGAAGTTACGTCCGTAATTATCGCTTGCTCCGTGCCTCGGAAAGCACGTTAAGCCGTTGGTCCCGGCTGACAAGAACATCTATGGCAGTCGTTATTAGGAAGTCAGTGCCTTTTAACAGACTGACAGCTAGTTTAAGCATATAATGATGTTTCCCTCTGGGTTGCGGAGGTCAGACGGCAGTCGCTCCACGTAATAATTGAAATTCAGTCAAATCTGGTTGAACCAGTGAGCAGACCCTCGGAGGCGGCCGCCTCCTGGCCCCAGTATCGTGGTAGGAGGAACTCCCATCCCTGTCGGGAACACGCTGATATATCGCGGCGTCCTTCTCGACAGCAGATGGGACTTCGAAGCGCACCTTCGGCACCTAGGCCCGAGGTTGGTGAGCACGGCGGGAGCTCTATCTCGCCTGCTCCCCAATCTCGAAAGGAGTGGCGGCGGTTGCCGCCGTCTTTACATGGGAGTGGGCGGTCCATAGCCCTGTATGGAGCCCCAATTTGGGCGAGCTCCATATCGGGTCGCCATCGACAGATCCTGCAGCAGTCGCAGAGGGTCATGGCGACCCGTGTCGTTAGGGGGTATCGCACCATCTCCCATGAGGTGGCATGCGCGCTCGCCGGGTCCCTGCCATGGGATCTCAATGCCGGGGTTCTCTCGGCGGTGTACTGGCGTGGCGCGCAATCCCGTAGCCAGGGTCTCCGCCCCGCGTAGGTAATGTCGCGAGCGGCCCCTTGTGTTGCATATAACATTAGCCTCGGTTTTCATTACAAGTAAAATTCATATCCAAAGTTATTAGTATTCATATTAAAGTTAAGTGGCGGTGTAACTTTGAAAACCGGAATGTTACTGATGTCCGTGAAAGTACGTTACGATATTGTGTAATAGTACCTTGTACAGTTGACCATGATATTATCGTAACTAACGTTTAGAACTAGATTTTATTTAAATATGAGATGGTCTTGCCCGAGGGGTTGTAGGAGGCGACTTGTGTTGCTGCGAAGGGCTAGCTTCCTCTCATCATTAGAATCATTTTATCTAGAGATATAAATACATATATACATATACACCTCTTTCCCTAAAGGGTACAGGCATATTATACGCCCACACTTCGCCAATTATATAGTTGGCCCAATAAGTGGCGAGCCAATTGCCGCTTATCGGGCACTGTTATATTCGCCAGAGCCTCGTCCGTCGATCGACAGGTGCACTATTTGGACGACGATACTACTTAGCCGCAACACAGATCTTACACAGATCGGGGGGGTGTAGGGGTCCTACCAAGACCTAAGGAGACCAAGCCAACCTCACCTGCAAATGGTGCACCTGCCGATTAAAAGACGAGGCTCTGGCGAAAATAACAGTACCCGGTAAGCGACAATAGGCTCGCCACCTATTAAGTGGCGTATAATATAATATGTCGGAGAAACAGGCGTGAATGTATGTAGTATTAAACTGTGACTATTAAGCAAGTGTATATATTTTTATAACGTATTAATTGACTATATTGATTATCTCAAATTATGGACTTAAGAAAGTGCACTATCTCTCAGAAACTAAAGGGCATATTATCATTTTTATACATTTAACTTTGACATATAAAGACGTATGACATGATTATTTTTATTTTTATTCATGTATATTAATGAACCTTAAACACCGCCCTTAAAGTTTTCTGCCAACTCTAAGGTTAATAGGCAGATAATGATTTATGATATATATAAGTTAGCCTTTCGTAATACGTTTAAGTGTGCAATAAAGATTAAATGAATCAAAACAAAATAAAAATGCATAAGATATAAGTAAGTACGTAGGTTATTAAGATTTATAATTGTTATTAAATAATAATAATGTAGCATTAATTCTTTAATTTTTTTTTTTAAATAAAGAATTCAGTTCTTGATTAATGATGAATCTGATAACAAATGATAAACATAAATATTTGCATTAGCTTTTGTATGTGGACTAAAATGTGATTCCCGATGTGTAATATTTACCACAGGGTACTGCACTGATACGAATTCGTTTTCTCATTGATTTAAGAGGCTAACAGAATTTCCTTAAAACTAAAGGATTTATCTTTCCGAAAATCATAAATAAATAAATATTTCTGACACTTACACCAATTATTTAGTTCCAATATAAGTATCATTAAGAACTTGTGTTATGGATACTAAATAACAGATAAACATACATAAATACTTTTTTTTGTAAATATACATACTAAATATACACGCAGACCAGAACATATATTCATATTTATACACACAAATATTTGTCCTGTGTGGGAATCGAACCTACGACCTCAGGAGTGGAGAGCGGGTATACTCGCCACCACGCCATATCGGCCGTCAGATACTTTTCAAGTAAATGATCATTTAGATCACACATGCACTAAACTCACCTTATTGTTAGAGAGCTATTGAAAAATATCCAAAAATGATTCAGCTACGAGTATTTAGCCAATCTGTAAAAGGACGGCCAGTCTTGAGCGCACGATGTCACTTAACTAATCACACCACCACCTGTGTTTCCAACAGACGAAACTATGTGACTGTTATTTAGTTTCATCAATGATACGAGTTTAAATATGCATGTAATTATCAGAGATCGGCGTAGGTAGAGCTGTTTTACGTACTTGCGATACGTTATTAGTATGGACCATTTTTCTCTGAGGAGGTCCTTCCCGGTTCTGGCCCAGGGGTACATTGGACGTGGGCTGGGTGCCAGATGCTAAAACCCAGGCACTGTCCCTTTGCAACAGCGGTGGGCGTCGTCGGAAGAATTTTAGTGGCCCCACACTTCCTTCTCGATCCCCCCATGTATGCTCTAATTTGAAAGCAAAGCTATCATCGGCCATAAAATAGTGGGTAGTAAGCACCTAGATAGTTTGTTATAAATGATATGAGAATATTCTCCATAATTCCTTCTTCTTCTTCTTTTAAATAATGGATTCGTGTGGTTTGCACATTTAGCCAGTGTCAAGTTAGAGATATATTAATATCATATAAATTATAGTAAATGAGAATGAGTGGTGACAAAGATGATAAATGGTAAATGAGATCTTTCGCGATTTTCAGCAAAACGGTAAGTTTTATTATAAAAGTACTTTAGACAAAAATTGTAGATCATAAAATTATCTATAAAAAATGTATCAATACTTTTTTTCTTACGAGCCACCGTTTCTGAGATATAACGATTCAAAAAGTTATAAAAGTTATCGTCATAATATGCATACGTTTTCACGCCACCTATGAGGTAGTGTACTTAGCGCGTTTTTTTAACAACTTTTATAACTTTTTGATAAGTATCTTCAGTTAATTTTGTACATGGTCACATAAACGTTTTCTTTCTTTCTTTTTTCAATTATATCATGCGCTGAACCTAAAGTTTAAGTTACGAGTGGGTTTACGTTCGTGTTATAGCAAGGTTTGAACTCTATGCCGTCTGGCCTATTAAACGAACGTTTAACCAGTCATCATCAGTACAAAGTAAGTCCGCTGCTGAACATTAGGCCTCCTCGATAAATTTACAGCGTGACCTATTGTAGGCGGCCTGCATCCATCGTGATCCCGCCACCTTTACCAGATCGTCCATCTTGAGGGAGGACGTCCCACGCTACGTTTTTTATTTAAATATAAAGCAGTATATCTTGAAAGATTGACAGAGTACCAAATTTATTTCCCCGAGCATGAATAAAATCCTACTTAAATACAAATACAAATACAATATATTTATTTCTTTACCTTAATCTAAATTTACATTTCATTGGTTCGAGGCCCCCTTTTAAGTATGAAGATACCTGCGTTAGAGGGTCTCGCTCTTCCGTACATCATCAATATACTATTAAGTTTAAAAAAAATTTTTTCATATTGAATCTAAATTATCAGAAGATATGAGAGAATTAAGTATATCATAATACTATTAATAGTTTTAATCATTATTATTATTTTAAACGAGCTGACCCGGCGAACTTTGTTCCACCTTAATGGCAATAAATAAGCCGATAGTGTTTTTTTTTATTGGAAAAAATCCACAAAATGTAAATACCTACATTCATCATTCGTTATTATTTCTGTATTTTAGTATATAGGTTGCTCTTCACTTAAGTACCTTGTGATACACGACATTTTTTGTTTTATTATTATTTATTGAGAAGCACGAAGTCGAGCCATACTATTAAGGCGCTGTTTCGGCACGTGCAATTTCTTGTTCTTCTTCAGTCCTTTCATTTGCAGTATTTCGTATTCTTCTTGCATTTGTCGGGAAAGATTTTGATAGTCTTGCTCGCGGCAATATTAATTAAATTTAGTCAAGTAAGTGATATATTAATAATATATAATTCATAGTAAATGAGAATGAGTGGTGATAATGATGATAAATGATAAATGAGATACCCTCCCCAAAGTCCCTTAAGTCCTCAGTAAAGATGTGGGACTATACTGAGATCTCACATGGACTCCTTGAGAGAATTTGAAAAGTGATGTTGCACTGCTTTGTTTGATTTACTAACACTCATGTATATTCACAAACACTTTACGGTTAATAATCCACCGTTATTACACATTAATGTTTGAAATATCACAAATTTTAAAAAATAAAACAAAACTGCAGATATGACGCTTCACTTTCCCGCCAAGAAGTCAATTATTTATTTAATAGAAACTTTTTTTCTTTTAAATAATGGCGTCGTGCGTCCTGCACATTTAGCCAGTGTCAAGTAAGTGATCAATAGTAAATGAGATAATTCGTAGTATATGAGAATGTTTGATGATAAAGATGATAAATGGTAAATAATATACCCTCCCCTAAGACCCTTGTGTCCTCAGTAAAGATGTGGGACTATACAGAGATCTCACATGGACTCCTTGAGATAATTTGAAATGTGATATTGCACTGTTGTGTTTCATTTACCAACATTCATTACGTTCACAAACACTTAACGGTTAATAATCCACCGTTATCACACATTAATGTTCGAAAAATCACAAATTTTAGAAAATAAAACAAAACTGCAGACATGACGCTTCACTTTCCCGCCAAGAAGTCAGAAATAGTTTGAATATTGATTTCTTACAAATATCAAATTGTCATCCATACGTCATTACATAGCTGTCATTTTACGTCAATTCTGTCTGATTCTTTTTTGTTATATCACGTTTTATAGTGACTGACGTTTCATGTCAAGTCACACTGGAACGCTGTCGAACAGGATAAAAAGTATCCTATGTCCGTCTCCTGGCTTTAAGCTACCTCCCTACCAATTTTCGCCCAAATCTGTTCTGCCGTTCTTGAGTTATAAGTGCTGTAACTAACACGACTTTCTTTTATATATTGTCTTTTTGTCTGTCTGTATTTTCTTCACACCTAAACTAATGAACCGATTTGTGTGAAATTAGGTACAGACATAGTTTGAAACTCGAGTAAGGACAAAGAATAAAATTTATCCCGAAAAACCCGCGGGAACGCAGACTATGTGGGTAAAACCAAAAATCTGCCGGAATACACTATTCCACGCGAACGAAGTCGCGGGCAAAAACCAGTATTTCAAATAAATAAATATTCTCTTACAATCACACCAATTATGTAGTTCCGTGATAAGTATCATTAAGAACCTGTGTTATGGATACTAAACAATAGATGTATATATAATTTTTTTTGTTGTAAATATTAGGTCGGGGAAAAAGTCTTTTCGCATAACGTAGGTATAAACTTATTATAAAATTTTTTTGACTGTACTATTTGTGTCTGGCTGGTTTTGGTAACATTAAAAAGGTTCCATTATAAAGAAAAGAAAAAAATAAAAAAAAGTTGTTTCCCGCTATTTTTCATTTGTTTTTCTCTCCGTTAAAATGAGTGAATCTAATGAAGAAATTCGATACATTTTAAAATTTTATTATAAAAAAGGCAAAAATGCAACTCAAGCAGTGAAAAAAATTTGTGATGTTTATGGACCTGATGCAGTGTCAGTAAGAGTAGCACAAATTTGGTTCAAACGTTTTCAGCCTGGAAATTTTGATGTTAAAGATGCACCTCGCTCTGGTCGCCCTGTTACGAATAAAATGGACGCCATTTTTGAAAGAGTGGAGCAAGATCGGCATATTAGTAGTTACGATGTAGCTGAAGAACTGGGAATTGACCACAAAACAGTTTTGACCCATTTGAAGAAAGCTGGTTATACAAAAAAGATCGATATTTGGGTGCCACACGAGCTCACTCAAAGAAACTTAATGAACCGTGTACTCATTTGCGATTCATTATTGAGACGTAATGAAACCGAGCCGTTTTTGAAGAGATTGATAACTGGCGATGAAAAGTGGATCACGTACGACAAGAACGTGCGAAAAAGGTCGTGGTCGAAAGTTGGCCAGGCTTCACAGACTGTGGCCAAACCTGGCCTAACACGAAATAAGGTGATGCTGTGTGTATGGTGGGATTGGAAGGGCATTGTTTATTATGAGCTTTTACCGCCCGGCAAAACCATCGATTCTGATCTTTACTGCCAGCAACTGATGAGATTAAAGGAAGCAGTCGAGAGAAAACGGCCGGAATTGATCAACAGGAAGGGTGTGGTCTTTCATCACGATAACGCTAGACACATCTTTAGCCACTCAGCAAAAATTAAGAGAGTTCGACTGGGAGGTCCTAGTGCATCCACCATATAGCCCTGACCTTGCGCCTTCAGATTTTCACCTGTTTCGGTCTCTGCAGAATTCTTTAGGTTCTGTAAGGTTGACCTCAAGAGAGGACTGCCAAAACTATTTGTCCCGTTTTTTTGATCAGAAGTCCCAAAGTTTCTACAGTTACGGGATAATGTCTCTGCCCACAAAATGGCAGAAAGTTATTCAACAAAACGGTACATATATATTGTAAATAAATGTAAATAAACTTTGAAAAAAATGTCTTGACTTTTCATACAAAATACGAAAAGACTTTTTCCCCAACCTATTATATAGTTAATATACATAGAAAAAAAACACCATGCTATACTATTTAAAATAAGACTAACTGGTTTCTTCAAAATACCATTAAATTCTAACCTGTTTCGCATGATGTAATATTATGAATAAATCATATTTATGTGTCATCAAAATTGATAAATTGCCAATCTAACCTTACCTTTTTGTACATCAAAAATTCTGATTGAGCACCTAATCCCTATTATTGTTGATGATCAAAAAATATTTTTTTAGAGGTTCAGTATATTAAATTCCATAAATAAATAAATATTTTCTGACTATTTTTAAGATAGCAAAGGTCTGATTACAATGAAGTGCCCCTTCCGTCTAGCTATGGACCCCCCCAGAGGTCAGCCAGTTTCACCATGGCCGCGCAAGGAAGTAGGGGGGGGGACACACTGCGCTTCCTCCCGGTTCCGATCCGGGGGACGTTAGCCGCGGGCGGGGCCAGAAGCTACAAACCCATGCACTGGCCCCTGGGTTTGTAGCTACTGGCTGTTGTTATAGTTAAAAAGGGGCGCCCTTTTTCAACAGCGTTGGGCGTTGTCGAAAGTTTTTTAGTGGGTAAGACTGCGGCGGTCGCGTCTGCCGCAGTGAGCCCCACACTCCTCTCCCGGTCCCCCCATTGGCCGAGAGACAGTGCGTAAACAGCATTTTTTTACTGACGATAAAAAAAGATTAAAAATAGTGCTGTCACTTTCATTTAATAAGATGAAAACAGTTATTTTAGATCTGGTTTTGTATAAGCCCCCAATTATTTAGTACTAAGATAAGTATTATTAAGAACTTGTGTTATGCATACAAAATGACGGATAAACATACTTAAATACTTTGGTTTTGTAAATATGTATTTACATTTTAATATACGTAGGAAACACCAAGACCAAAACAAATGTTATGTTCATGCACACAAAGATCTGTCCTGGGTGGGAATAGAACCCACGACCCCAGGAGTGGAGCAGGTATGCCAACCTCTACGCCATATCGGTCGTATTAGCTCTGTCCACTCCGACCAATAGTTATTATAGAGTGCGCTAGCTAGGACCGTTTGTGGCAGCTTTTTGTGACTGAAAAAATTGTTTCACTTGTGATTAAATCACATGGAGAAGATCAATAATTATTTATGTCAACCTGTTCTATCCGCTTGAAGTCTTCGAAATGCAACAGACTATTAAAAACGCATTAATAGAAGAAAGGAGGGCGTTATAAGACCTGTTAAAGCCTGTTTCCCCGAAGTGGTAGTGAGAGGCATATTATACGCCTACACTTCGCCAATTATACAGTTGGACCCACGTAATAGATGGCGAGCCTATTGCCGCTTACCGGGCACTGTTATGGTCGCAACAGCCTCGTCCGTTGATCGGCAGGTGCATCACTTGCATGTGACGTTGGCTTGGGCTCCTCAGGTCTTGGTAGGATCCCTATACACCTCCTATATTTTTAATCCCACCAATTAGTGATAACCGAGATCAACGGCTACTCATCCAAGGACTGACCTCTGAGAACACTGCTTTACTGATTTGGTGATCGTTCGTACCACCTAGCACCGCTGGCTGCGACCGCTTTCGATTGATATATAATGTGTGACAATTTAAGGGAATCATAATTACTACACCCTGCCAAGTTAATAAAGACATAGTCAGAGAGTACGTGTACCTAGAGGTACATTGAAGTTATTGTATACAAGTTTAGTGGAATCTATTTTACACTACGCTCTCGACAACTATGGCACAAATTTAAATCACATATTGGTAAGCTGGAACATATGCAAATGATATTTTCAAAATTATTTGTAAATAAAAAATTAAAATAAATACGAAAAGGATTAAGCTAAGCTATTTAAAATCTGTAAAATATTACCTTTTCGTTTCGAACAAAAGTATCTTCTTGTTATTAATAACCAAGGTAGTCAAGAGCATTTGCCCCTGCTAACAAAAAAATTATCGAAAAAACATGTAAATATACAATACTTTTTAAATTACAAATTCAATTCTAAAACAACATCATGAATGATATACTAGGGCATTACAACAAACAAATTTTTTATGAGTTTACTTAAACACCTATCTCATTCATATTATAGGAGTCGCTAAATGAATTGTGTATTAAATTTTATCTTCTATGAGAGTAGAAAAAGTCACATTCGAAAGACTCAATTAAGATATTTTATTGAAAAATCAAAACTGATTAAAATATGGAATTCGCCATTGCACAGCACGTCAAGGTAACCAAGGAGGCATACTGGGTCCCATCTTATTCTCAAAATAAACGCCAAGGTGAAAAATGTAAGTTAATGTGATTTTTGTATTATGTTTTCATAACTACTGTCAGCTATTCGATAAAAAAAGGATATGCGCATAATAATGACATAAAATATACGAGTTCCTACTATATTTTGTTTGCATAAATTAAATTTAAATTGATGTATCAAAATAATTTGCTAACGGTAATACGATTTTTTTACGAATTAAAACCACAAGTAAAGAATGTCGTGTCTATGGCTTAAAAAAATGGTTTTACCTTTACATATATACATACATTCACACCTGTTTTTACGAAGGGTTACGCCAGAGCCTCGTCCGTAGATCGGCAGGTGTACACCACTTGCAGATGAAGTTAGCTTGGGTTTCTTAGATATTGGTAGGTTCCCCTAAATTTAAAGATAATAATAATAATAATTTAAAGATCACAATATATTTTTTTAAGTTAGGTAAATATAAAACAAACACTGTATAATTATCAAATTATATTTTACCAAAAACCATATGCTCCTATTTTATTGACATAAATACTTATTATTACACATTTCTACTTAATTAATCATTCGCTTATTTCAACAACAATTATTATGGGATAACTAGATAGATGCTCGCAATTCGATTTCGCTACATAATATTTTCTGAATATGTTTCTTCAATTTAAAATCAAGTATTTACGAACCTTTCCGAAAATAAAGAATAGTAACATCCCCTCTCATCTCACGGGGAGTCGTAAGAGACGGTGAAGAGAAATCCTACGGGATGGTGGGCAGCAGCGTCGTCACAATCGAAGATAGTATATTTATTTCGTCCTAAACTGTAGACGACTTGCCCAGGAAAGTGAGAAAAGGAAACAACAGAGGAAGACCTGTTTTAAGACAATATATCGCACCCTCAAAGTCGCTCAGCGTGCAATGGAGAGAGCTATGCTTGGAGTGTCCCTACGTGATAGAATCAGAAATGAGGAAATCCGTAGGAGAACCAGAGTGACCGAGATAGCGAAGCGCGTTTGCAGGCTGAAGTGGCAATGGGCGGGGCACATAGCTCGAAGAACCGACGACCGATGGGGCGTTAAGGTTCTTGAATGGCGACCACGAATCAGCAAACGTAGTAGAGGGCGGCCCCCAACGCGATGGACCGATGATCTGGTCAGGGCGGCGGGGAGCCGGTGGATGCAGGCGGCAAAGAATCGATCTACGTGGAAAGCAATTGGGGAGGCCTATGTTCAGCAGTGGACTTCGAATGGCTGAAATGATGATCGCACCCTTATTTTGAAACCGTTACTAAAGAAAATAATCGAATAACGCCATATTTTTTAATCGATGAAAACTATAAATAAATCGCTTCTCCTGTAAAATTACCTTTTATTGTTTAGGAACGGTTTCGAAATATGGGTGCGATATGTTAATTATCATCAGCACACATAAGCTTTCACAATAAGCATCCGAAAAGATCCTGCGATGCGATTTTTATCAGTTCGTTTAGCATCTTGCTTGTAGGTAAACAAAAAAGAAATTGAAGACTCTGAGACGGGTATTGTATATGGTCTGTTGGTTAATCCATCCTTGATAGTGGTTTAGTCAGTCAGATTAATTCATAACAGAACTTATGGAGTTATTTCTCTATTCTAGATCGTCTCTTCGCCTTGGCATGGAAGCCATCGATGGAGGCTGCAGAGATGGCTATCATAAGGCGAAGGTCTTCATACTTGTTCAGGGATGTCAGTTCAAACTCGCGGAGCACTCGAACGCAAATGGTTTTCACTAACTTCGTTCCAAAATGCCTTCCTGAAATCAGAATTAAATATTCAGCCATGTCTTTTGATGTTTGAAGGTTGACAATATGCTCTAGACCTGTTCTTTTGCTCAGACATATTCGCTTAATACGATGATTTTAGTTTTGATGGTTTTAATTTATTGTAAGTAGAATTTGTACGGTTTTTTGCACGTGTGTAATTTGAAATATTATTACTGCAATACATTCTATGATTACTGTGTAATTTGTAGCACATCTTTTAGCACAACTTATTCATAGATGACAACGTAAATTTTAACACAATCATGTTCTAAAGATTTTTAAATATTTCTAGCAATCACACCAATTATTTAGTTCCAAGTTAAGTATAATTAATAACTAATACAGAATAACGGATAAACATACTTACATATATTTTATCAGTAAAAAATACATAAGTACCCCCCAAAGATATGTTTACCTAATTTATGCAATGCGATGCGCACAGAGTTACAACATTCAGACATAAATTTGAATTGATAATTATTTTTGTATGAAAGTAATATGTGACAAATTATCAAAAGTCGTAGACTAACGTCGTAT
This sequence comes from Musotima nitidalis, assembly GCA_949126915.1. Classification (NCBI taxonomy): domain Eukaryota; kingdom Metazoa; phylum Arthropoda; class Insecta; order Lepidoptera; family Crambidae; genus Musotima; species Musotima nitidalis. The sequence goes on from OX421434.1 coordinate 2,526,950, forward strand.
TTGTTACCGGCCAAACCGATACTTAGTTAGGTGGGCTGCAACTATTATACTTAATAAAATGTTTTTTTAATGGTATGAAAAAAAATTACCTCAAACTAATCCAAAAAGACATACATAAGTATTATAAGAAATATAAATTTCTCTTTTTGGGTTAGGTTGAGGTTCTTTTTTTAACCATTATAAATATTTTATTATAATAGTTGCAGCCCACCTAAATTAGTTTGGACTAGGCTATACTGGTTTGGCTTTAAATCGGGTTTGGCCGGTAACATATACATAAATATGAATTTGTGTGATGATGACATATTTCAAATATTCGATTTTAGTGTGTTTCAAATTAAGACCAAAACAAATATTCATATTTATGCACACAGAGATTTGTGCTATATGGGAATCAAAAGCCTTAAAGCTGCATATAAATTTATTTCTAACTATTTTTGGATGGAGAGTGATTAAATTTATAATGAAAACGTTATAAAGTAAGTTTATATACCTAAGCAGTCCATAGGTCCAATGCTGAATGGTAAGTAGCAATTTGGATGCCGCAGCTTCACGTTTTCTGGACTGAACCTCTCAGGATGAAATGCTTGGGGATCCTCCCAGAAGCGCTTGTCTCGGTGTATGTGGTATATTGGTATCACGAGGGAGCAGCCTGCTGGTATGAGACCGCTCGCTGAAAGTGATAAATCAGAATTATATAACAATAGCTCCAATGCGCGGGTGCTTGGAATTGAAGAGGCTGAAACAGATTTACAGGGAGATTACGCTATACAGGGTTATTTTTAAAACATCAACATACTTGCAGAGTTATATAGAAAACATCATATACTGACTGACTGACTGACGGTCAATCCTCTCCCCCTTTAGATTCACGACAGGCTTTCTGACAGGTCCCCTCGATAAGAGTCACCAACAAACTGACCAATCTTGAGAAAAAAACCACATCAGATAGATAAACTGACAAACCTGGACATATTCTGACAAAGAATCCATTTGCTTTTATTTCATTGATTATGGTACCGCTCATATATCTTTCATTATTATTTAAAAAAAATATTGAATTTCCATTTTGTGTGTAAAAATTTGACGAATCTTAATGATCCTGCTGATCTTAAAGACAATAATGTATATTTTATTTTAGGTTCTGTTAGTGCTACTTAATTGATAACAATGATACATTTAAACCTTTTTATTTAAACCTTGCTTTAGTTTATAAGTATGACTTTCATAAGAGCTTTAATAAGCCAAACTTTAATACTTGATTTGTTGCTTCGTATGTTACTTTCTGCTCCAAAGACAAGGCGCTTCTAGATTGAAGTGACGTTTAAGACGAAAAAACCTAAGTAGGAATATTTATTTGGCTTACACGTCTGAACATCTTCCACCACAGTCCTCTGCAGCATGGCGCCGATGGGGAACAAGCGCAGCACCTCTTTAAACACCATCTCCAGGTAAGGCATATTCTTCAGGTCCGCATCCGTTACGTAGCGGTCTGAATCGCCAATCACACTGACTATTTCTCGATACAGCTTTTCCTATGATAACAAACATTTAATCATATCAATCTAATAAAGTCCAGTATTGATTGAATATCGACCTCCCCAATAGATTACACTCTATTGGGGGTATTTTCCTATAATTGGGGATTAAGGCGCTGATCAGGCGGATTGGTGTTCGCAGTTCCAGCCGCAGGATGATCATCTGGTAGCGCCTGGGGGGTCTTAGGCGGCGGGGGCCGGGGGCCCCTTCCGTCTCGCCATAGACCCCCCCGAAGTCGGCCAGTTACGCCATGGCCGCACATAGAGGTAGGGGGGGCGCTGCAAATTGCGCCTTCCTGAGGAGGTCTCCCCGGTTCTGATCCGGGGGACGTTGGCCGCGGGTGGGGTACCAGAAGCTACAAACCCGGGCACTGGTGCCTCGCCCCTTTTCAACAGTGGTGGGCGTCGTCTGAAGTTTTTTAGTGGGTAGGACTGCGGTGGTCGCGTCGGCCGCAGTGAGCCCCACACCCCCTCCCGGTCTCCCCCTTTTGGCCGGGAGACAGTGCGTAACCAGCATTTTTTTACAGACGATAATAAAAAAAAAATAGAAGGATGATCATCTGGTAAGAAATCTTTTCGTCGGCTCTAGCTACTTACATCATTATTATTATATGATATGGGGTGGAGGTCAGTATACCAACTCTCTTTTTACTCCAGAGGTCGTGGGTTGATTCCCCACACAGGACAAATCTTTGTGTGATTGAACATAATTATTTTTGTGTTGTTTTTCTATTTTTCTATTTGTAACACAAGTTCTTAATGATACTAAACTAGGAACTAAATAGTTCGTGTAATTGTCAGAAGATATTTATTTATTTATTTTATAATTTACCTGGCACTGAGGGTGATACGCCATCATCAGTAACAAATATGAAGTAATTTTTCCTGTTGCTTCTTGACTCTGTAAATTTAATATATTGACACTTATTAAATAAATAAAACATGCATAATCAGATTCACGTTTGGTTGACATTTCGACTTAGCATAGGATGGGCGATAATTCTTCCTAAAATAATTTTATTGCATGTGCTAACATGCAATAAAATTAATGTGTTAAAATTAGTGATCCGTATAATAAATCACCAGATTGCATTATTTACCTAAGTTTATTAAATGTCTAAGACATGTAGTTTTCTCTGATTTGCTTCTTAAAGTTTATAAAGCCTTAGGAGAGAGTGTTGTCAATTATTGCATTGTATCGTGGGGCGGTGCTGCAAAAACTTACTTGATAACATTAGAACGGGCCCAAAGAGCTATATTGAAGGTGCTCTTGAAGTTGCCATTTCGCTTTCCTACTGCCTCGTTGTACTCTAACAGCAAAATTCTCAGTGTTCGAAAACTTTTTGTATTGCACTCAATAAGACGATATCACAAATCAACACTTCCCTCCTCCGATACCTTGAACCGGCGACGCCGTTATAATTTTTCTAAAAGTTATCACGCTAGAAGTAGTTTTGCACGTAGACACTATGACCATTTGATTCCTCGTTTGTATAAAATACTGGATAGTAAGCTTAATATGATAAATTTAAGCCAGGCGGTCCTAAAGATTGAAATTTATCAATACCTTTTACCGCTGAATTATGATGAAGTCGAGAAATTGCTACGGCGATTCTTATGAACCTCAGATAATTTTTTTCTCTTTATCATGCATGCACGCACGAAACACAACGCACACACATAAACACAAACAACACACACGACACACACACAAATATGCACTCTTTTACCATGTATATATAGCATTGAAATGTTGTTGTAGTAACTAGCTGCTGAAATACAGTTATATAACTAGTTTGGAAGCCAGGGTTTTTGTAAGAAAATTGTGAACTATATGTGGAATAAAGATATTATTATTCTTATTAATATTATATTATCTTTACATATCGATTTGATTTAATTCAAATTTTTATCACAAACATTGAGTAAATGCACTTTATAGCACCAGAGTAAACTTTATATACTTTTTCAAAATTATTCGCAATGTATTGATGATGGACCCAGAAATCCTAAAAAATAATTTAACAGTTCGGAAAACAACAAAATATTTAGTTATTGGCAGATTTGAACTGACATTTTGTATGGAAATTAATAATTATATTAACACGTGTCTAATAAATTTTACTGCAATTTCGTGTGTCTGTTAAAATTTAAATTAAATTCAAACTGCATGATTAAAAGTTGTTTATGAACTGTAGGTACGTTAAGAATCACAAAAGACTGTAACAGCTTATATTAAAATATTATACTAGCATGCCAGTTTGTCAGATTGAGATGAACAAGATCAAACTTACCGAAGTAAATATAGTAAACGTCTCTTTAATAAGCTCCTCTTCATCAAGTTCTTTAGACAGAAGGAATTTGTCTATAACACTCAACTTTGTATCTTCCTCAGAATTCATCAGATCCATTTTGTAATTATCAGCAATAGTGGAGAGGTGCTCTCTCCTATATTTCAAGATCACTGAGCTGAATAAATCTATTAGATTGATGAAGTTTTTCTGTTCTTTGTAATAGTTTGTCATCCAAAAAAACGGATCTATTTGAAGATACCATTTCGTCATCCTATCAAAGACTATGTCGTATTGTCTGGAAATAAAATATAATATTAGCACATTAACAGTTAGTAAAGCAGGTTATTAATGAAGCTTATCTTGGAACCTGAAATAGTTGGTGTGATTGTAACGGAATTTGTAATTATTATTATTGTTTTTTACTGTAACCGAATTAAATACTGTTTATAATGGGCATTCAAAACAATTTGGGGCGATCCAACTGATGCAGGTGTTGAGCTTTTGAAACATATGTTTTTTTCTTGTGAAGATTCTTTGGACGCTTTAGGTGTTTTTTGAGGTCTGTCTAAAGCTTTGAATGTGTTCCTCATGAAAAATGTATACAGAAAAAACTTATCAGGGCAGTGCGCAGGGCTCGATTCTCGGTCGCTCATGTTTTTCATTTATGTTAATCATTTGCCATATTTGATAAAGGGAAGCCAGGAGATAATGGATTGATTTGTAGAGTATCGTTTGCTGATGATACATCATTATTATTTAAGTTAAAACGGTATCAGAGTTCAGACGATGTTAACAATTTATATTGAAATAGGGCTAAAACAAAATGTATCAAATTCGTGACGCCTAACGTCAGACCAGTAATTACTACGCGTTTTAGGGTAAAGGAAAATGAGTTGACCTTTGTGGATACCACCAAGTTTTTGTGACAAAATTAGCAAATTTTTTTGTTGATTTATGACACCTTGTGCCCGACCGACTTTGTGTGAAAAACCCTATTTTTTGAAATTTGAAATTTAATTTAAAACCCAAGTATTACGAACCCTATTTTTTGAACTTTGAAATTTAATTTTAAAAAAAACTGAAATTTAAAATTTTGTCTATTTTATTTGTGGATAATGTAGCTTTCAAATAGTAAAATAATTTTTAAAATCTTAACTATTCATTACAAACAGACAAAGTTGTCCGCTGTATAATACTACAGTAATAAATATAGACAATGTTTTTTAAAAATCTAAAACGGAGATGAGATCATTGTCAATCGTTTGCATATTTAATTTTATTCGCTTCATTTTAGCACTATTAAAATGCTTTATTGCTATTATAAATTATTTCCAGCATATTTTACTTATATCATAATAATGCTGACGAAATTTTAACTTGTAATATATTTAAAATAAGCGGCAATAGGCTCGCCTCCTATTACGTGGGGCCAAGTATATAATTGGGCGTTATGCCTCTGCCTACCCCTTCGGGGAAACAGGCGTGAATTTATATGTATATTCCATATATTTAAATATAAGAAATGTTTACTTATAGCCTATGTTAAATCTATCGTTACAGATTTTTTTAACTTAATATAATATTCGGTAATTTACATAAGGTAGGCCGTGTAGTATCGGCCTAGAATTGCCCTCTTATCTCACGGGAAGTCGGTAAAGTCGACGAAGAGAAATCCAACCGGATGATGGGCAGCAGCGTCATCCTGCATATTGCCTGAAACTGCCAACAACCCGCCTGTCCAGCGTGCTGACTATGGGTAAATACCCCCAACAAATATCTGTTTAGACATGTTACTTGCACTATTTCTATATACTCAAGCTCTGCCCTATGTGCCTATTCACATGTGCGTTAGTTTGAAATTGACTTAAATAAGAGCTTTATTGAGCCACATATGAATTAAATAAAGTTTACTTACCTGGGAGTATTTTCAATCACTGTCTGTATGTTCGGCAACGACATCGTTTGTTCTTTAGTCAGTCCCATCAGAGTTTCTGTAAAGTTAAAAAACATACAACATCACGCCTGTTTTTCCTGCCTACCCCGGCAGTGCTTGCAGATGAGGTTGGCTTGGACTGCTAAGATGGTGGTAGGATGACCCCAAAATTAAAATTATTAAACCACCGAAAATAAAAATAACTTGTAAAGTTGTAAATGTAGAAAGACAACACAATTTTATATGGTATATTTCAATATTCGATAAACAAAAATTTCTCTGATAAAGGACTTTAAATATCGGCCAAAGTTAAGAATAAGAATAAGAATAAGAATATTTTTTATTGACAAAGTAACATTACATAAACAAATCAAATCAAACAGTTACAAAGAAAAAACGAACACAGAAAAAAACAAAAATATTAAAAAAAAAAATTACAATAATAAAAACAACAACATAGGTAATGTTACCTGTCAAAAGGGCGATACATCAGCATAATGCTGCTGCATCTAATAATACAGCAGCGCTGGTGTTCCTGCACCGCCTTTTTGAAGTAGAGTGGCGTAGAAGTAATAAAACAATTAATAAGACAAATATAAAAAACTAACATTAAAATGAAAACAAAAAAAATTTAAACATAACCTATTACATAATATGACAAACACGTTAGGTACATCTTAGCAAAAGACGAGCAGGCCATAACAAAAGAAAAAAAAATGTATTAAAAAAAAAGATGTAATGAATAAGATGTAGATGAAGTTGAAGTACATACATACCCTGTTACCCCGAATGGCTCAGATGATGATAATGGTTTTTAAAATACTTACGGCAAACAGCATAGCTAGTATGTTGCACTACAATCTGGTACATGTCGAACTGGCGGTCCGACGGGACAGCCCTAAACTTCTGCAGCAGCAGGTCCACCTCCTGGTTAAATATGGTGCTGTAGTTCTCCACGATTCGCTTGCCGTAGTTGGGGTTGGCAATCTTGCGGTGCTTTCTCCATAATGGTCCTGGTTAAGTAGAAATTAAAGTTGGTACCAATTACTACTGTTCCGTTTCTGATATAGTATGCCAAGAAAACAGCAGTGTGAAATGTTTTGCCGCCAATTAATATGTAGCGTTATACGTTATAACATGTCGTTCAAATTTGAACGGTGTTGTTACTGTTTCTTTATAGGGGGCTTAATCGTAGCCTGGCAAGACTAGGTGATCGGAAAAGATCACTGAAGTGAAACAGAGATTCCTAGAGTGGGTGATCGTATGTGTGGCATTAGGCTTCAAGGGCTCCCGTGCTTTTAGAAGGCAATATTAGAAGTTGTTCCCGGCTATCACCATATGGGGGAGTCGTTAAGCCATGTCTATCCTGCCTTCGCCAATCTACACTGAGTACATGGAGTATGACTTGAAACCCTCCTACCTTAGTTCTTGTAAAGAAGGCCGATACTATTGGGTATATACGATATACGCCGATACGATAATAGTGGGAGAATAATATATAAAATCGTCATATCAGCCTTATAAAATCCATTGCTGAACATTGGCCTCCCCAATAAATTACACTCAATTGTCCATTCATTTATTTGCCCATAATCATCACGCTGGGCAGGCGGGTTGGTGATTGCAGTTCCAGCCAGTACACAGAGTGACGCTGCTGCCCATCATCTGGGAGGATTTATCTTCGTCGACTCTTACGACCCCCATGTTCTGATAAGGGGTGGTATTCCGGCCTGGAATACCGCGACCTCGGTACGTAGCAGGCTCAAAAGAAGGAACATGGATGGTTTTTAGTCAGTAGAAGTCTAACACACCCACCCGCTCCACCCACAGCGGGAGAAGGTCATTTGCCACACGGCAAACGATGATATAGAATGGAATAGAAAAAAGATTATTTCGCACAAAATACTACTCAAGAGAACTAAATAACAATATTAAAAAAAGTTAACCAAGGACTATTTGCACCGAATAGACCTCTGCTCAATATAAGTCGGGATATCTTGCCAGGACTGGGAGAATGAAGGTGATGACTGACACGAACCACTATATAAGGACACAAAACTTACCTGATCCGCTCAATATTCCGCCGCCTAAAATTTGAGCCATATATTTATACTGGGGACCCTTGTAAGTGACTTTGGGACTCAGAAGTAGGTTCTGAAATCAAATGAAAAATATTGTTACATATTTTGTGAATATTAATAAATTAATTGCAGATATAAAACTTTTGGGAGTGTCATCAGTAGTCATCACAAATTGTATTTTTACAAGAAGTATTCGTAGTTTTGGGAAGGCAGAAACAGCTGAAGCTGAAGCTGAAGCTGAAGAATTGAGCAGGATTCACTTCACCTTCCATCGAGCCCCCATCGTCCAGACTTCGAGCACTTTCGTGTTTTAAAAGGTATGTAAATCCTTGTATCTTTGTTTTAAAGCTAGGTTTGAGTCACTATTAACATACTAAGGGTGTCTTGCACAGCGGTCACTAGTCCTGTTTAGTGCAAAAAATTTATCTTAATATTTTATGTTGATATTTGTGTTGTTTAACTACTTTGATTTGATTAATTTCAAAATTATGTTAAAAAGATGATGTATGCATGATGTTTTCTCCTGTAACTGAAGGAGCACAAATCTTCTGATTACTTTATATAATATTGCATGTATCTTTTGTTCTGTCCCTCTCTACTTTAAATAAAAAACTGAATTGCAATGACGTTTCAAATAAGACATTCTCTTTTACTGTTGTGAAAAAATTATTGAAATTCTATTTTCTTTGTGAAAATTTGACAAATCTAAATGATCTTGTTGATCTTAAAGACAATAAAGTATTTTTTTAAACATAAAATTTAACTTTAATCAAATTAAGAACAGTTGTGCAAGTCTCTATACCCATCCTCTTTAATTGATAATGATATACATAGAGAGTGAAAGACATAGGTATAAAGAAGTTTCGTTTTCGTTGAATTAGAGTATCCATCCTGATCCATCTCAGGAATGTTGACAAGCTGATATGAATTTAAGCCTTAAGAAGGACGAACCTTGAATTCGTCCGGATGGCTCACAATGATGTTCAGGTCTGGGCCCAGCCAGAAGCGGGTGAAGTCTCCATATGTCAGCATGAGTCGTCCAATTCTCTCTACGAGCACTGAAAACAAATTCAAATTCAAATTCATAATCATTTATTTAAGTTTGGCTCAAAAGAGCTCTTATGAACGTCAAAACTTAAGAACTAGCGCGCTCATTCACTGCGGGCGGGAGCTTGATCGTAAAAGAACGGGCAAGAAAATCGTCAAGGTTAGTTTTTTCTCCCGCCAGTTACAAGTAAATGTAATTAGTAGTAAAACAAATGTGACAAGTCTACAAAAACCTGTGTTCTGCAGTTACAAGATTTAAAATAAAAGAAGAAAATAACTTTTTTTTAAAGTTATACGAGCATGATTACGAATAAACATAGTAGATATGAGCAGACTAGTCACCACTGGGGGAACCCGTTCACGAATATGACGCATGAACCAGCCATCGTTTCGCTCAACCATATTTTAGGGAACGTAACGACCCGACGCATGACGCCACCACCGCAAAGTCATTTTAGTGAGCATGACATACTCAAGCTACAGGATAAAATAATATTAACAAAAACAACATTATATTGATTAAATGTGCTGCGAACCACAAATATTATTAAATATAAAAAGAATATATAAAAAAAATTATATATATTCTTGGATGCCTCACACAGCGCTTTGAATCTACTAATTATCGCTTCGATGTTCCTTTAAGCATGCGTTGTTCCCCACATAGTTTGCCGATTTTCGTAAAACATGGCCGCACCAACATAATAAATATAAAATAAAATAATAAAAATAAAAAATATAAAATAAATAAATATAAAATAAAAATATAAAATAAAAATATAAAATAAAAATATAAAATAAAAATATAAAATAAAAATATAAAATAAAAATATAAAATAAAAATATAAAATAAATAAATAAAAATAATCGACATTCTTGTACTCACTACATTATTATAATTCTACTTTCAATACAATGATTAATATGTAGAAGGTAATACCTAATTGCTTATTATAATAATCACATTGTCCCGTTATATAAAAGCGTCAACAAAAATGTATTATTTAAAGAGAATTTATTTTTATAAATTAATAACTCAATGAAAGTAAAGTTTTAAAGTTTGCATTTGTAGTGCTATAATAATTATAAGAAAAAAAAACTACACAAAATCTGTTGATGTTACATACACACATAATGTCACGCCTCTATCCCGTAGGGGTAGGCAGAGATCAAATCTTTTCACTTGGTACTTCTTCTTCCTTCTTGTAGATTTGGTCATGGAAGGTCTTACGTGGTCTTCCTCTGCCAACACTTCCATTCACTTGTCCATCATAAATCACTTTTGTTAATCTACTTTCATTCATCCTCTCAACATGACCGAACAATCTAAGCATACCTTTTTCAATTCTTGTCACTATATCTTACTTTATACCATGATGATATAAATTATTCTTAAGATAATAGGCCTTGTGCTGTATTTAAAAGGCAAAAGTTAGTCCACACAACCTTACTTCCTTGTAATAATTGGCACAATTTTATCTTTATTGGATTCCACGAAGTGTCGTGTATGATTAGAATAATTATTTTCCATATAAATAAAGGCTAGTTAGTGGTCAATTACTAAAATCAAATCAAATAATTTATTTGCGATAGCATAGGTAGGTACATTATTATATAGGTAGATAACATTATTTTTAGTAGTTTTATTATGTTCTGCTTTCAATGGCGTGCAAATGTTTAGAAAGAAAAATATGAAATGAAATTAATATTATCACTACATTGTTCAAACAAAAAAAGAAAAATTATTTTTCCAGAAAATTATTCCATAGCGCAATATAAATGTTACATATCCATTGTAGGCGATCATACCTGTTTCTAAGTTACATACTTGTGATAGCTTTTTAAAAGCAAACACATAAGTGTTCATGCGTTTACACAGATTGTATGTATGAGTTAGCTAGTTTGTTTGAAAATCTATATAGAGTCCTAGAAATTTTGTCAAAGTTTCAGGTTTTATCATCATGGGATATATTAGGTCGGGGAAGAAGTCTTTTCGCATAACGTAGGTATCAACTTATAATAAAAATTTTTTGACTGTACTATTTGTGTCTGGCTGGTTTTGGTAACATTAAAAAGGTTCCATTATAAAGAAAAGAAAAAAATAAAAAAAAGTTGTTTCCCGCTATTTTTCATTTGTTTTTCTCTCCGTAAAAATGAGTGAATCTAATGAAGAAATTCGATACATTTTAAAATTTTATTATAAAAAAGGCAAAAATGCAACTCAAGCAGTGAAAAAAATTTGTGATGTTTATGGACCTGATGCAGTGTCAGTAAGAGTAGCACAAATTTGGTTCAAACGTTTTCAGTCCGGAAATTTTGATGTTAAAGATGCACCTCGCTCTGGTCGCCCTGTTACGAATAAAATGGACGCCATTTTTGAAAGAGTGGAGCAAGATCGGCATATTAGTAGTTACGATGTAGCTGAAGAACTGGGAATTGACCACAAAACAGTTTTGACCCATTTGAAGAAAGCTGGTTATACAAAAATGCTCGATATTTTGGGTGCCACACGAGCTCACTCAAAGAAACTTAATGAACCGTGTACTCATTTGCGATTCATTATTGAGACGTAATGAAACCGAGCCGTTTTTGAAGAGGTTGATAACTGGCGATGAAAAGTGGATCACGTACGACAAGAACGTGCGAAAAAGGTCGTGGTCGAAAGTTGGCCAGGCTTCACAGACTGTGGCCAAACCTGGCCTAACACGAAATAAGGTGATGCTGTGTGTATGGTGGGATTGGAAGGGCATTGTTTATTATGAGCTTTTACCGCCCGGCAAAACCATCGATTCTGATCTTTACTGCCAGCAACTGATGAGATTAAAGGAAGCAGTCGAGAGAAAACGGCCGGAATTGATCAACAGGAAGAGTGTGGTCTTTCATCACGATAACGCTAGACCAAACACATCTTTAGCCACTCAGCAAAAATTAAGAGAGTTCGACTGGGAGGTCCTAGTGCATCCACCATATAGCCCTGACCTTGCGCCTTCAGATTTTCACCTGTTTCGGTCTCTGCAGAATTCTTTAGGTTCTGTAAGGTTGACCTCAAGAGAGGACTGCCAAAACTATTTGTCCCATTTTTTTGATCAGAAGTCCCAAAGTTTCTACAGTAACGGGATAATGTCTCTGCCCACAAAATGGCAGAAAGTTATTCAACAAAACGGTACATATATATTGTAAATAAATGTAAATAAACTTTGAAAAAAATGTCTTGACTTTTCATACAAAAATACGAAAAGACTTTTTCCCCGACCTATTATTTATGTCGAGAGGTTGTATCCGTTGCCGAAAATGAGTAATTTTAGTTTTGTCGATATTAATATTAATATTGTTCATTACAAGCCATTTATTTATTTTATTCAATGTCATATTTATTTTATGTTCATATGTCAAAATAACTTTACATGGTACTCGTATTATTATTGTACTATCGTCAGCAAATAGAGTCATGGGGTAATCTGTAGACGATGGTAGGTCATTAATATATAAAATAAACAAAAGCGGACCCAATATTGAACCCTGTGGTACGCCGTACTCTACATCTCTACATTCTGATCGATATTTAGTCTCTATATTTTGGCTTTTACAAATACTTTTCAATACCGTTTGTTGTTTGCGGTTACTAAATATATGACTCAAGTAATTGTAGAGCCACCCCTCTTATTCCATAAATGTAGAGTCTGCGTAACAACAGTTTGTGCTCTACGCAATCAAAGGCTTTTGACATATCCATAAGTACTGCACATATGTGCTCTCTTTTGTAGATAGAGTCTGTTAATAGCTTTAGGTAATGATTAATTGCCAAATTTGTAGATTTATTATTTCAAAAACCATATTGATGTGGGTGAAATATATTCGATCTTTCAAGATACGGGTTAATTGAGTTGTATATAACTTTTTCATAAATTTTGATATAACTGATATTTGTGCAATAGGTATATAATTGTTTATGTCAGTGGTACTGCCATTTTTATGACCGGGTATAATGAGGGACAATTTTAAAGCATCAGGATAAACTCCTTGGCACAATGATAAATTGATTAAATATATCAATAGTGGGGCGAGATATTGCGCACAGGACTTAAGTGCAAGTAGCTATGTCGTCATAGCCAACACTCTCTGTGTTTTTTAAACCCAAAATATGTCTATGTATATTTCTGGAACTGTGGTGGGTGCAATAAATACGGAATTGACGTTAATGAACGAGTCGCTCATCAAATGCCTTCTATATGCTGACGACCAAGTTTTGCTTGCGTCGTCGGCTGAGGAGTTGCAGGAGATGGTGACGATAGTCCAAGAGTCTTTAATAGCGAAAGGAATGAAAGTAAACGTTAGTAAGACTAAAGTTATGGTTTTTGAAAAAGAAGACAAAGTGACAAATTGTGAAATTTTAATCGGAAGTGAGAAAGTACAACAAGCGAATGAGTTTGTGTATTTGGAATCGAAATTTACGAGAGATGGAAAGTGGGAAAGCGATATCGATAGAAGAGTGAATGCTGGAAACATGTTGAATGGGGCACTTCACGCCTTTGTAAGCAGTCAGGAAGTGTCTGAAAAGGCACGTCTGGCAGTTCATAGAGGTGTGTTGGTGCCTACACTAATGTATGGAAGCGAATGTTGGTTATGGCAGAAGAAACATGAGAGTAAGATTAATGCAGTAGAGATGAGAGCACTCAGAAGTATTCTTGGTGTGAAATTGAGTGATAGCATAAGGAATGAAGTGATAAGGGTTGAAGCTGGTATAAAAGAAGATATAGTGACAAGAATTGAGAAAGGTATGCTTAGATGATTTGGTCATGTTGAGAGGATGAATGAAAGTAGATTAACGAAAGTGATTTATGATGGACAAGTGGATGGAAGTGTTGGGAGGGGAAGACCACGTAAGACCTTCCATGACCAAATACAAAAAATTTTAGAGAAAGGGCAGGTCAAAAGTACCCTAAACCGACGGGCGTGTATGAGGAGGTTAATGAGTGTGAATGAAGCTAAAAGTGTGTGCCAAGATCGTAGCAAGTGGAAGGATGTTATCTCTGCCTACCCCTAAGGGAAAGAGGCGTGACATTATGTATGTATGTATGTATGTATTGACGTTATATTGGTTTAAAGAATATTGCTTTCTATTGGATTCTATATTAAGATTTTGCTTCGAGGCTACTTTTATTTGGTCTCTAAAATAATTGTTATATAAATTTACTATTTCAGATTGGTTCGATGTCTTTTTTCTATTATTATTTATTTTACTTATACTATCATGCGTATAATTGTTTTTTTTTTCTGGTTAATTATAGCCCATGTTACCCGAGATTTAATTTGGGCTCTGTTTGTATAGTTATTGTTTGGATTTTGGGTCGGCTGTTAGTTACCTATATTTGATATGCTAAAACATCTGGCTGAAATTTTCTTGTCCATTCTTTTACGATCAAGCTCCCGCCCGCAGTGAATGGGCGCGCGAGTTTAAGTTTAGACCTTCATAAAACCTCTTTTAAGCAATTTTCAATAAATGATTTTGACTTGACTTTTTATTTTGACCGATATGTATTTTTTTTATCTCATGGCGTAATTAAAGATTATGATGCTCTCTTACATGAGGAAAGTCGCGCGCTACCGTCAGATAGTAAGCATTAGAACCGGTTTCAATATAGCGCCTTCTATACTAATTGACCCACAGTGACCCTGCAGATAATCGGCGTGACTGTGTGCAGTATTACGATGTATTAAAGCGTAAGTGTGCACCGAACAGTAAGGAATACTTTTTACTTGACTGAACAACGCAAAAAGAAGACTTACTAGTTAGTAATTAACTAATAACTGTACTATTAACTTTGAAAATGTGAAAAAATGATACTTATGTATAATAATAATATTTTCTAACATCTAATAATAGTAATAATAATATTTTCTTACAAGCACCAATCATTTAGTTTCAACATAAGTATCATTAAGAACTTGTGTTATGGATACTAAATAACGGATATACATACATCAATAAGTACTATTTTTTTTGTAAATAAATACTTAATATACATAGGGAAACGCCCAGACCAGAACAAATATTCATGTTCATGCACACAAATATTAGTTCTGTGTGGGAATCGAACCCACGACCTTGGAGCGGAAAGCGGGTATACTCGCCACCACGCCATATTGGTCGTCGTATATAACGTGTATGTATGTTTAGTGTGATACTCGCAAAACCGAGATGGCGATGGATGGAAACCGTTTTGCGATACCAATTTAATATTTTCAACTGTCTAATGTAATTGTTAGATTAATTACATACATACAGTCACGCCTGTTTTCCCGAAGGGGTAGGCAGAGGCATATTACACGCCTACACTTCGCTTATTATATACATAGTAGGTCCCACGTAATAGGTGGCGAGCCTATTGCTGCTTGCAGAGAACTTTTATGTTCGCCAGAGCCTCGTACGTTAATCGGCAGATGCTCTACTTGCAGGTGAGGTTGGCTTGGGCTCCTTAGATGTTGGTAGGATCCCTATACACCCTAACAATTAACATTTAATAAATTAGAAACAACTAAAGAGCTTGTTTGTATGATGTAATTGTCATGTTGTTGTATGCAATGACGAGTTGTTTTTATTAATCAATATAGATTGAGACATGCTGCACTGATGTTTACTTTGTTTAAATTTAAAAAAAAAAGTTAGTTGTTAAGTAAATGTTATTGCAAGCCGGTGGATGCATGTAGCTTGAGATCGCTCCACGTGGAATACAATTGAGGAGGCCTTTGTCCAACGGTGGACTTGTAATGGCTGACTAAAAGGTGATGAGTTTTTCGAGGACAGAACTAAATTGTAACACAGTGTAAAATATAAATAAATAATAATTCAATAATAATATAAATAGATTAATAATATAATATAAGATTAATTAAATAGTATGTAAGTAATTTAATAATAAAATTGTGTTGCTGCGCCCTAACAGGGTACCTATAATGTATGTACCTTTACCTTTTATAACATCCCATGTATCTACTCATGATCGCAATGAATATTTGAAGTTCGAAGTTTGATGATGATTAATGTTTAAGAATCTATACGGAGCAAATTTTCGCTTTAAAAGAATAAGGTTTAACCTTTCCTTATTAACTTTATCGCATAAAAATTGTAAAAAACCTGAACTTTATTTTGCAAGTTAATATTCAAAATTCAAAACTTTTTATTTCATAAACTATTACATAGAACTTGAAAACGTCAAAATTATAAAAAAATAAAAAAAAACAATCAAAATATAATTATACTAAAATCACGAAGCTTAGATTCATTTGCAATCAAACAATTAAAAAAACAAAAAACATTTGAATCTATCTCTCGAACCATTAATTAGAAGATTAAAAGAAAAGTATATGAGAAGAAAACATTAAAAAATATACATTATAATAATAAGTTCTCTAATAAATGCAAATACCTTGAGGGTTACACATGAATTCCACGGCATTTCCCAGCCCTGGTATGGTGGGTGGTCCGGGGAAGGACTCCGCCGCCTTCAAGAGTTTGGCGTTCTTCTGCCTCCAGCCCAGCCAGAGCGAGCTCACCAGCACGACGATTAATATTATAGGCCAAAACATTCTGCAAATAACAATTGGCGTGGTGGAGTATAACACAATACCCTCGCACCTTGGTATGTGAGAGGAGGCTCGTGCTCAGTAGTGGGCCGTTAATGGGCTGAGATGATGATTATGATATTTTCGCAGTTTAAC
This sequence comes from Musotima nitidalis, assembly GCA_949126915.1. Taxonomy (NCBI): domain Eukaryota; kingdom Metazoa; phylum Arthropoda; class Insecta; order Lepidoptera; family Crambidae; genus Musotima; species Musotima nitidalis. The sequence goes on from OX421434.1 coordinate 2,543,562, forward strand.
GACCATTTTATCTACTATCAGCTTAGTCCGCATCGTCTCAGCATCGTTCATCGTTAAAGAAAAATAATAATAAAAATAAAAAAATAATAATAATCAAGTGACTCTCGTTTCAGTGTTGGTCGTGAAGACATCGTTGTTCTGAGGCTCCTATCTTAACTGAAGATGCCCTGTGTAAGGGCGAAACACGTGTCGTGTTGAATAGTTTCTCGATTTTTCTGGAAATTATAGTAGCGCGGGAATTGTTACAAAGATATTTTTAATCCATCACTTGCTTTCAATGGATTTCCGCAAAGTAACGCCTGAATCAATAAATTATTTAAAATAATAATCATTTATTGGTGCATGATAAAAATTTGTAAATACAAGCTAATTACAATAATAAACAATTTATTGTGTGTTGCACCAAATGACAATTTCCTAGCGCTGGTTTTCAGTAGGGCAATTCGAAAAGTCATAGGTGCGCCACCAGTGTTTGAACCTGAACTTTCTGAAAATGAAGGCTATGTCGCCACTGTGCTATCGCCGCCGTAGGTGTATAGGGATTCTACCAAGACCTAAGAAGCCCAAGCCAACCTCACCTGCAAGGGGTTCATCTGCTGATCAACGGACGAGGCTCTAGTGAATATAACAGTGCCCGGTAAGCGGCAATAGGCTCGCCACTTGTTCCGTGGGACCAACTATATAATTGGCGAAGTGTGGGCGTATAATATGCCTCTGCTTACCCCTTCGGGGAAACAGGCATGAATGTATGTAATTAATGTATACCCAGTAGGGCATTAATCATAATCAATAGCGTTTTAATGTAATCGATGGCCAGTCACGGACATCTGAGTCAATTGACTTGATGTCTTCCTGTTAGTGCGTTTACCGTGTTTAATTACTAAATTGTTGGGCACTAATTACAGTATAATGTGAACGACTTAATAGCTGTGTATAAACATCGCTAACGCTATAAGTGTAACACTATAATTTGTGTGCAGCTTAATGAAATGAAATCAAAATGACAACCAATTAATTAATTACAATTTTATCAAAATATTAAATTCAACTATCGCCTGTGTGTGCTCAATCGAAAAATTTACCAGATCGTTATATTGGTGGGTGTTACATAAAATGTCGCTTTCGATATATTCTTCATACCGATATATTCTCGGCAAATTCATACCTGAAACCTTGTTAACTAGAGGTCCTTGAGGGTTGCCTGGAGAAACAGGATCAGATTACAGTTTAATTATCACCTAAACTAGAATTCTAGTTGATTTCCCGAGACTTTACTAAGATTTTATTATATTATACAAGCTGAACAACTAAAACGATCGCACCAGAATATATTCAGAAGGAAAATCCGGATAAACTAAGTACTTCCCTCCATACATCTGGTGACATATATCATCAAATCTGCCTTATAAAGTCCAGTGCTGAATATTAGACTCCTCAATAGATTACATTATATTAATCTGCCCATAATCACCACACTCGGCAGGCGGGTTGAATACTCAAATACTCATTTATTGGTAATACAACATTACACGTCACAGAAAAGAAAACATACATAATTATTAGAATTATTATAATTAAATTAAATTACATTATCATGAGGAATGAATAATGTCAAAAAAAATATGTCAATAACAAATGAATCAAATGCAATTAATAAAAATAAACAGTCAATAATTATGAAAATTAAAATAAAACAAAATGTCATAACTTCATAAACTCATTAATGTCATAGAACGTTTGCTCAAGAAGATATTTTTTTTTTGGTTGGTGATCTCAATTTAAGCCAGCACACAGGATGACGCTGCTGCGCATTTTTCGGTAGAAATAATCTTCGTGTCGACTCTTACGACTCCCAGTGAGATGAGAGGGGGTGGCATTCCTAGACATGTTGCTAACTAACTGTCCTTTAAACCGGGACACAATATCACATAAAGCACTAAGTACTGATCTGGTACTGACCTGGTATCTATCCTCTAGCATACAAAGATCTTATTAGCTGGTTAGTACTTAGGTAACATCTAAGCCGCTTAGCTAAAATTATATTTCTTGTGAAATAAGTAAGCACCTGTACTAGTGTTTTTTTATAATAATATGTTGTTTCCACGTTTTCATTGTGTACCAAATTATTAAATAAATAATATAATTCGTTTTGAATTTTCAATTGCGACTAATGTATTTTTTTTAAAATTTAACTACCTAAACTTTGTTTTACGTATATTTGCTTCTAAATTCATGTCATGGCATTGTACCAGGCCGTCATGAGTTGGTGCGCTATGTACCGTGCTTATTTCACTTTATTTTTTTTTAAGGTTTCGAGTTTCCCAAAAAAGAAAGTTCTTTTTCTCGGGTGACTGACTGACTGACGGGATAGTGACTTTTGAAGCGTATTTTAGAAAGCATTTCAATTGAAAAAAAATTAAAAGGAAACAAACATGGACAAATATAGTACTAACGACGATACTTATATCTCTAAGTGCAGAAATAAATAAATAACAATTAATTATTTTCAATTTACGTAAATGTGTGTGATTTTGTTAATAATCCGCTTTTAATTGTCTTATATTTTTTAAAATTATTATTGAATTTTGTAGTTTGTACTTATTAGTATTATTTCAATAAATTTATTTCAATCCATTTTCAATTTATTTAAATTTTTTTAAAATCTTGCATACACACATACATATATATATTAGATTTACGTACCGATAATGTAAATGCGGTGCACTTTTTAGAATCTAATTTTAATATGAAAACTATTAAACAAGATAGTAAAAAAATGTAAATACCTTAATTAGAATATTATGCTCCTGCGCAGCTGTCACAGCTTGGTTTAACTCGGCACAATCCACTTCGCACTACCCTTTACGCATAGAATCTCGGTTATGGAATAGAAGCTTGAGAGCAAACCCACATGTAAACAAATCAAAAGTACTTATTTTATAACCAGTGATCAGCTTAGACAGAGCGTAAAATATTATGATAAAATTTGTGAGAAGATAATGCGGAGACGTTAAAACGATTAATAATATTTGTATCCATAATTCAGTGAAATATTGAAGATAATTTGAAATTATTTTTATTGTAATATGTAAATTACTAGTAACTGTTTTAACGGTAACTTTTTTTAATTGTATAACAAACTACAATTTGAAACATAAGTTTAAATAAAAACAGTGTCACAAAAACCAATTGAGGTTTTTCTGTGAGCTGCCAAAAGCGGAGTCTATTGCCGGTAAGCGGCAATAGGCTCGCCACTTATTACGTGGGACCAACTAAATAATTGGGAAGTGTGGGCGTAAGTATTTTTCGGAGATGGTAAAAAGTTATTATTGAATAATTATATGAACGCGCTTATGGCACCAGAGCACTCTAGATGTTCAAAGACAATGAACAAATGAAATAAGCTAGTTCACAAAGATTGTTTTTGAGATGTTTGAGAGTTTTGAGTGAGAAGGCATGTTGATCCCTGGATAAAAGTAAAAGTAAATAAATATGTTTATATGTCATAAACTATTACATAGTACTTGAAAACGTCAAAATTTGATACTTTAAAAAAAAAGAGAATAAGTACCCTGAAATTACGAAGTGTAGGTTTAAACTACTTAAGTGCCAGTTCCGAGCCACCGCTCTGTGGGAAGAACAGACAAGAAACTCACAGACTATGCTCTTTTAAATTATCAATCAAATATAGAACACACCAAGTGAATATTCAAAGATATTGAAAAGTTCCCCAGAAGCCGTAACTAACCTTCCATCACAGTCAAGTAATTATGGAATACCTCTTTTGAAGAAATTACTTTTTTATCATAGTTTTGACAATTGTAGATTAATTATGTCCTGTGGTATTTTATAAAATCAGATATCATTGTAAATTGTTATCGTTAAGCAAAAAAAGAGAACCTATACGCTTGAACAAATTTGGTAGTGGGCAATGACACTCCTGTCCCTGCTGATTTGTACAAGATTCGCCTTTACTTCCGAGACAATACTTGAGCCCCCTTGTGGGTTAATGGTAAGGTAACTAAATAAAAACGGTATCCAGGTGATCTATATGACTGCCAAACAGCTATTCAGTCTTCAAAGAATCTATCTAAGCACAAAATAGGAAATGAGACGTGAAATAGGTGCATTATACGTTAAGTTACGAAAAGCACAAGAACAAAAGTAAATTATGGAATAGTTTTTTTTTCTATTATATTTATTTCTAATAATGGCCTTGTGGATTGAGCACATTTAGCCAGTGTTAACATGGGCGTGGGCCGGAAATCTCTGTCGACGGGATTATAATTGGTGACCTCGTGCTGGAAGACGGAGTGTTGGTAGGCCACCTACCAGATGGTCTGATGATATCAGATACTGTGTGGGACCTGGACCAGGCTAACTAGCAACAGGACGTATTGGAAAGGCATTTGCCCAACGGAGGACAGAAAGGAAAATAAAACAAAACATGGACTTCTTGACAGAATTTGAAAAGTGGTGTTGCACCTTTTTGTTTCATTTACCAACAATCATAATCACGTTCACAAACACTTAACGGTTAATAATCCGCCGTTATTACCCATTAACGTTCGAAATATCACAAATTTTAGTAAATAAAACAAACAACTGCAGACATGACGCTTTACTTTCCCGCCAAGAAGTACTATAGAACAGTTATTATGTTTATGTTCTACATTTTCTATTCAGATGTCATTACCGTGACTGCACACGTCACGTTGTCAGATGAATTGCAACGGTATTAAATTAATTGCGTTAGTACTGAGCAATTTTTTTATTATAATATAATAACTGTGATGTGCCGTCCTACATGTGTCTTACTTACTTAACATGAACACGGCTGTAACATTAATTTAATATCCTTGAACGTTAAATGTAATGTAGCAAAATCTTTATGTATAGATTACTAGCGGCCGCCCGCGTTTTACATAAACTACCTACATGTAAACCTTCTTCTTGGATCACTCTTTTTATTTAAATTTAAAATATCGAATTAGAATCCGTTGCGCTGTTTTAAAAATGTATAGGGATACGTAAGAGCAGACAGAGGAAAGCGACTTTTTTATACTATGTACATACATACCTACATACATTCACGCCTGTTTTCCCGAAGGGGTAGGCTGAGGCATATTATACGCCCACATTTCGCCATTTATGTTGTTGGCCCCACGTTATAGGTGGCGAGCCTATTGCCGCTTATCGGAAACTTTTGTGTTCGCCAAAGCATTGTCCGTTTATCAGCAGGTGTAGGTACTACATACTTGCAGGTGAGGTTGGCTTAGGTTGACTAGAAGACCTCTTCGGGGAACAGGCGTGATAGTATGTAAGTATTTAAAAGATTTCTATGAGTATGACCTAAATCGGTAAATCCTTACGACTTGGTCTGTGAAAGGACTCCTTAGATCGGTAGTAGAACGTAAATTACTTACAATCAGATAACCGTTCATGTCCTAACTTGACAACACAAGTAACCTAGGAAGTCGAAGGTTACTCATGTAAATTATTATCTTGGTAGTTCATTAACATCCCACAAAAAGGCACAGGCTTTCTCTCTCAAGCCAAGGTGAAAAGGGATTTTGGTCATACTCCACCACCACCCCAACAACATGTTAATAATATCTACTACATAAATTCTATAAATACCTTTGAACTGTAATGATTTGGAACTCATCATCATATCAGCGTTGTGAGTCCTCTGCTGAACATTGGCCTCCCCAAAAGATTACATTCTTATTGGGGGTATCTGTAATCAACACAATCATACTCAACACGCTGGGCAAGGGGTGATCGCAGTTCAAGCCAGTACGCAGGATGACGATGCTGCCCATCATCCGGTAGAATTTCTCTTCGTCGACTCTTACGTCTCCCGGGAGATCATAGAGAGTGACACTATTCTAGACGGCACTAGGAATTAAGATATAGATTCTATAAATACCTTTGAATTTTAAATATTCAGTTCAGGCGTAGTTCAGGAAACAATAAGGATTAAATTCCCAGGACATTCACTATTCACTGTAATAGATTTGATGAGAGACTGAAGTAAATCTGTACCGAGAAGACCATCAAATAAGACCGCAGTTATCCTGTAAGACAGCCTCTGAGGACTGCACGGATGTGCAGGCAAAGGTCTGGTCGTGGTTAGAATATCTTACTCTCATTCGATTTTAGGGTTCCTTGGGTTTGAGTAACGATCCGTCAACGTCTTGCTTAAAGATCTCCTGAGTATTGCTTCAACAACAAGTTAAACTGCTTTCATTGACTTTTAAATAATTACACGGTTGAAACGGGAATCGAACCCGCTACACGAGAAAAAAAAATACCCTGCAACTTTATCATACCGATCGAAAGGCTTCATCATAAGGAATATATTAGCAGTGTTTGGCTTCATCAGAAGCCTCAAAACATAAATAAATAAATAAATATTCTCTTACAATTACACCAATTATTTAGTTCCAATATAAGTATCATTAAGAACTTGTGTTATGGATACTAAATAACGGATAAACATACATAAATACTTTTTTTTTTTTTGTAAATACATACTTAAGATACATAGGAGAACACCCAGACCAGAAAAAATATTTGCACACAAAGACAAAAGCACACAAAGATTTGTCCTGTGTGGGAATTGAACCCACGACCTCTCGAGTGAAGTGCTGGTATAAAACATACAGTTATTTTTCAAAATATTACGTAATTGAGTTTTTTAATCGCTCACATAATTTGGCATAGTTGTGTATATCTAAAATTGGTATAGATATACTGTATAATATAGCCTGTATCTTTATTATTGTAGAGATGCTGTTGGTAATGCTTGTACCTACTAAGTAAAATAAAATAAATAAACAAATTCATGCAGGGATGAGTCCGTCGCAGGCAAATTGTAGAATGCGTCGTTTTATAAAACATATGGTTGTAAAATTCTGTATTACTTCAATTTGACTTCGACAGTCTAAGGCCTTAATCTATGAAGCTTTATTTTATTATGATTTGCTTATTATTAGTTTGTGAAGAACCCTGAATTATTGTGTGTCCAAAACGCACTAAGCCGGTTCTATTTTGATTACATCTGTCCTAATTTTTTCTTTACGTAATATGCCATTACTGCAAACGTTACACACGTAAAAAAATGGTTAGCACGTATTGTAGGCGAACGTGAGACAAATGTAAATCACACTTAATGCTAGGAAAATAGTTGACTGTTGTTGAGAAGTCAGTTCTGAGTGATGGGGCGTTAAGGTTCTTTGATGTCCAGCGCGAACCGGCATACGTAACACAATACATCCTTCCTTCTCATAAACTGATGATCTGGTTATGGAAAGTCGGTGAATACAGAAGTGTCGTCAGCAGAGTTCACGAGTAGGGTACGTAAGTGTATAATGCTTGTAGCAATAGATGTATTAGCTGGTTGGAAACACTCACCGAAGTTGGAAGCTCACTGAAATCAGTTCTTGGTTTATAATATTAGCCTTGTATAGTCTACTTCTGAACAATAGCCTTCCCAATATGGATGGTAGCCATTAAATACTTTCTTACAATCACACCAATTAAGTTGCAAGATAAGTATCACTAAGAACTGCGTTATGGATACTAAAGAATAGATAAACATACTTAAGGTTAACTAACTGGCAGATAATGCCTTATGGCATTAAGTTCGCCCTTTGTAATACTTTTAAGTGATTAAAATAAATTAAGAAATAATACTTACATATTTTTTTTATTTTGTAAATACATACTTCTAGACCAGAACTGAACAGAACAGAAATATTCATGTTCATGCACACAAAGATTTGTCGTGAGTGGGAATCGAACCCCCGACCTCTGGAGTGAAGTGCAGATATACTGGACCACCACGCCTAATCGGTCGTCAAATTAATAATGTCGTAAGTGAAAAGTCGTTTCTTTTAACAATATCATAAGTGAAATTTCACTTACGACATTGTTTAAAGTAACGGCTTTTCACTTACGACATTGTTAATTGCTACAGTCGAATATATTACATTCTATTTATCATAATACAGTGGTTTATGTCAATGTCATTTCCAAAATCATCATCACTACAGCCTTAGAAAGTCCACTTCTTAACATTAGCCTCCACAGAAGTTGTCATTTATTTTGAGGCAATTGCTCATAATCACCAAGCTCTGCAGGCAGGTTCGTGATCGCAGTTCAAGCTAATCGCAAAATGATTTTTTTTAGTCGACTCTTACGACTCCTTATGAGATGAGAGGGGGGGCACTATTCTGGGCCGGTCCACACGGTACGGCTCTAGGTTAGGTGATCGTTAATAAGACATTTCGCGTCAAATTCTTCTGCGCTTCATTCTTATAGGACAAGGTATGCTGTGCTTATCTATATGTATGGAGTGCACGCTACTAGAAGACAGCCGGTTCAAGATCGATCTCCGTGGAAAACAATTGGGGAGGCCTATGTTTAGCAGCTAAGCTTGACAATGCTGCTGATGTCGTGTCAAGCACACTATATTCTCGAATACAATATTTTTGTTCAAAAGCGCTTATTGTTTTAGTTATAAGGAGTTTTATGCTATGATATAATTACATCGCATACTACAAGCATTATAGCGTGTTTTAGCTTTTCAAGACAGAGAACTTTAACCGGCTGAGATGATGATTCTGAACTAGATTTCTCTTGCGGGTTCACTCGTAAAATGGAGATACTCTTTAGTATCTAAGCTATCATATTAAGCAACACTCTGTTGCTTGAGCCCACGTTACGACATTTATGATATTATTAACAATGAACCTCTTTGTTTATTGTGTGATAAATAGAAAATTGTTTGATGTTAGATTAGATTAGATTAAATTTTTGAGAATTCTGCTGCTGCTGGTGTTGCTGCACGCTTCTAAACGTGTACATAAATGTAATTTTGTGGTTATGTGATGACTTTATATAATAGGTTGGGGAAAAAGTCTTTTCGTATTTTTGTATGAAAAGTCAAGACATTTTTTTCAAAGTTTATTTACATTTATTTACAATATATATGTACCGTTTTGTTGAATAACTTTCTGCCATTTTGTGGGCAGAGACATTATCCCGTTACTGTAGAAACTTTGGGACTTCTGATCGAAAAAACGGGACAAATAGTTTTGGCAGTCCTCTCTTGAGGTTAACCTTACAGAACCTAAAGAATTCTGCAGAGACCGAAACAGGTGAGAATCTGAAGGCGCAAGGTCAGGGCTATATGGTGGATGCACTAGGACCTCCCAGTTGAACTCTCTTAATTTTTGCTGAGTGGCTAAAGATGTGTGTGGTCTAGCGTTATCGTGATGAAAGACCACACCCTTCCTGTTGATCAATTCCGGCCGTTTTCTCTCGACTGCTTCCTTTAATCTCATCAGTTGCTGGCAGTAAAGATCAGAATCGATGGTTTTGCCGGGCGGTAAAAGCTCATAATAAACAATGCCCTTCCAATCCCACCATACACACAGCATCACCTTATTTCGTGTTAGGCCAGGTTTGGCCACAGTCTGTGAAGCCTGGCCAACTTTCGACCACGACCTTTTTCGCACGTTCTTGTCGTACGTGATCCACTTTTCATCGCCAGTTATCAATCTCTTCAAAAACGGCTCGGTTTCATTACGTCTCAATAATGAATCGCAAATGAGTACACGGTTCATTAAGTTTCTTTGAGTGAGCTCGTGTGGCACCCAAATATCGAGCTTTTTTGTATAACCAGCTTTCTTCAAATTTTTTCGCACGTTCTTGTCGTACGTGATCCACTTTTCATCGCCAGTTATCAATCTCTTCAAAAACGGCTCGGTTTCATTATGTCTCAATAATGAATCGCAAATGAGTACACGGTTCATTAAGTTTCTTTGAGTGAGCTCGTGTGGCACCCAAATATCGAGCTTTTTTGTATAACCAGCTTTCTTCAAATGGGTCAAAACTGTTTTGTGGTCAATTCCCAGTTCTTCAGCTACATCGTAACTACTAATATGCCGATCTTGCTCCACTCTTTCAAAAATGGCGTCCATTTTATTCGTAACAGGGCGACCAGAGCGAGGTGCATCTTTAACATCAAAATTTCCGGGCTGAAAACGTTTGAACCAAATTTGTGCTACTCTTACTGACACTGCATCAGGTCCATAAATATCACAAATTTTTTTCACTGCTTGAGTTGCATTTTTGCCTTTTTTATAATAAAATTTTAAAATGTATCGAATTTCTTCATTAGATTCACTCATTTTTACGGAGAGAAAAACAAATGAAAAATAGCGGGAAACATCTTTTTTTTATTTTTTTCTTTTCTTTATAATGGAACCTTTTTAATGTTACCAAAACCAGCCAGACACAAATAGTACAGTCAAAAAAAATTTATAATAAGTTTATACCTACGTTATGCGAAAAGACTTTTTCCCCGACCTAATATGTTTGTATGTTTAGCTGTTAGCGTACCTATATAGCATACAGATACAGTTTATATGTTTTCTTGTTTCCTGCCTCATACTTTTCTGCTTACCCAAAGATCAACTGGTAGAGAATGCCTTGCATCATTAAGTTCGTCTTTTGTATATTTTTTTTAATTTGTGCGATAAAGTTTAAATAAATATTAATTAATAAACTACTAAGCTCGGGTCTCTGTTGTTGTTGTACATATTTAAATTGTTATAGAAAAATGATAATTGTTATAGTGTAATGAACAATCTGTAACCCCGCGATGTTTAGTGGTCGGCAACGATCATTGAAGCTCAGAGTTCATAGTGGTAAGTCTAAAGGTGAGTATAGACTACAACATTTACTTGTATCACAGAACAACGAGCCGCTCTATGATATGTTCTAGTGTATCATCCTTTTACGAACTAAACGTCCAGCACGCTCGCCTTTTTGTTATATACCAACGAGCATATTGGTGTAACATTGCATCGAGCCACAAGTACGGGGATGCGCGGTTACGGGGTGACGCGGAAGGGAGGGACGAAATACGCACGCGGTTCGCATTTACCCGTAACATAACGCCGAGCATTCGCTGGAACGTTACATTACATGAAAATGCTTTGGAAAACTGGGTTTTTGCCTTTATTGTACCATTCGAAAGAACGTTACATTACACAGAAATGCTCCAGAAAATATTGTAGTCTATACCCACCTTAAGATATATCACCTTTTAGAGCGCTTCCGTGCTAAGGGAGGCACGTCAAGCCGTTGGTCCCTGTTGTTTGTCTAAGCGGTTGGTACTGTATGTCGTAGTCGTCACGACAAATTCATTGCCCCATATGGACCATCAGAAAAAATTCTAGCGCTACACGCTTTTGGTCTGGTCCTAATCCACACTGAGTGAAGAAGAGTGTCCTGAGTCCACTAACCTAGTTTTGTGAGGCCTTGTCTAAGATTGATAGTCATTTTTGTGTAATACGAAATTAAACAACACCAATTTATTTAAAACATTTATTATTAATAGTAATCGTTTTGTAATTGCCGTGTGGTACCGGCCTAGAATAGTGTCACATAGTGAGTCGTAGGAGTCGGCAAAGAGAAAACCTTCCGAATGATGGGCAGCAGCGTCATCCTGCGTACTGGCTTAAACTGCGATCACCAACCCTGGCTGGGTAGGCCAGCGTGCTGAAAATGGGCAGACACCCCCCAATAAATGAAAACTAAGGCTGGAACGGTGATGATGATTTTAATAATGACATTTACTTTAACCACTGTATTGTGATATACCTACCACATGTTTTTAAAAAAAATATGTTTCAATAAATATTTGGGAATAATAAGCATTCCATTGAGCTTGAAACCCCGACACATCTGTTCTCATTCACAGGCATATGAAACGCCCACACTTTGCCAATCATATAGTTGATCCGACGTAATAGGTGGCGAAACTATTACCGCTCACCGGGATATTTTATGTTTACCAGCGCCTAGACCAGGGCTTTGTCCGTTAATCGGTAGGTGCACCACTTGAAGATGAGGTTGGCTTGGTTTCCTGAGATCTTGTTAGGATCTTATAATAAGGTATGCGAACATTTTTTAGGTGATTTTGAGTTATCGTAGATAGTTTTTGTAAATAAATAACCAATTTATAAACTTTTCAATTGACATTTTGTAAACAATTTAATTGTCTTTTAAACGGCAGCCATTTTGTGGCGAAATTTGAATTTCGAACGGCTTGTTCTAACATTTTTTTTTCTCCCCAATTAGCAATTTAAAATTTGCCAGTGTCAAAATTCTACTTAGAAATATGGAGAGAATATGGTATATATAATAATATGGAGGTTCGAGGTAAGGAATACTGTTCTGCAATGTGTTCGTCAAAAGGTGTTAAATTAGGAGGGGACAGGATTCAAGATGATATAGGCACAAATTTACAAGTTATTTGTAGATTCAGGCGTTACATTGCGGAAATCCGTTGTGAGCAAGTGATAGATTAAAATATAGTGGCGACTATTCCCGTGCAACTATAATTTTCTGAAATGTCGAGAAAAAATTCAACACGACACATGTTGACAAGAACAGAGACAAACGATGTCGTGAAGATATCATTAGTATTATTATACAGAGAGACGATATGTATTTTTGTTTACATTGCCAAAAACTATCGAACCGAACATACAATCCAATACAAATTACATACATTTAACATAAAAATTTTAAAAATGTATAATTATTTTCGGTTTTTTTTTAATGTAATGGGATATCATTCTACATTTTTAAATTTGTGACATAGCTTTACTTTCCTCTACTCTATTAACTTAAAAGTATTTGCTGAGAACTGCTTGGCGGTAAAGTGAAGCGTCATGTCTGCAGTTTTGTTTTATTTTCTAAAATTTGTGATATGTATAACATTAATGTGTAATAACGGTGGATTATTTACCGTTAAGTGTTTTTGAACATACATGAGTGTTGGTAAATCAAACAAAGCAGTGCAACATTACTTTTCAAATTCTCTCAAGGAGCCCCTGTGTATCTCAGTATAGTCCCATCTTTACTAAGGACTCAAGGGGTTAGGGGAGATCATTCTCATTTACTATATTATTAATATATCACTTACTTGACACTGGCTAAATGTGCTAAACGCACAAAGCCATTATTTAAAAGAAAAAAAAGTATAATAAAGAACTTGTGTTATGGATACTAAATAAAGGAACTTAATATACATAGCATACCTGTGAACATCCGCTTCGTTCTACCAGTGAACAGTTTTCCAAACAAAGCAGTGCAACATAACTTTTCAAATTCTCTCAAGGAGTCCATGTGAGATCTCAGTATAGTCCCACATCTTTACTGAGGACTTAGGGGAGGGTATGTCATTTACCATTTTATCATCTTTTTCATCACTCATTCTCATTTACTATGATTTATATATTTTAATAATAATATATCACTTAGTTGACACTGGCTAAATGTGCTAAACACACGAAGCCATTATTGAAAAGAAAAAAAAGTCTTTGCTGCATACACTGTTTTTGTTTTCAAGTATCAAGTCTTAATATTACACTCCATAAGTTTACATGAGGTGTTAAATATGACAAACAATATCTTCATAGACCCTATCGGTCAAGATCATATTTAGGAAAGACATACTTATTTTAAACGGATAACTCATAATTATAATAGTTACATACATGTAATGTATGTTTTCCTAATAATAAAAAAAATACCACGCCTAGGCAGAGGCAAATAATACGCCCACATTCGGCTAATATTAATGTTGCTTACCAACAACTTTTATGCTCGCCAGAGCCTCGTCCATTGGTCGGCAGGTGCACCACTTGCAGGTGAGGCTGACTTGGGCTCCTTAGATGTTAGTAGGATCCCTATATATTTATATTACGATATTCAAATTAAATGAAACATTCTGTTTTCATACGTTCCATAACATATCTTTTAGTAGTCACCGTTTCTAGTATAACTTAAGGGTTGCTCAAAAAATACTTACTTGAGGAGTCATCATCCTATTGAATCTATCTATCATAATTACTAATAATTTTGTGTATAGATATATGTAGTTTATTAATAACACATATTTAATTCTATGTAAGTTTGTATGTTTTCTTATTCGTACTGCCTTATACTTTTCTGCTAACCCAAAGGTTAACTGGTAGAGAATGCCTAGCAGCATTAAGTTCGCCTTTTGTACATTTTAATTTTTATTTGTGCGATAAAGTTTAAATAAATAAATAACTTATAACTTTACCAACGAAGCATGCGTGAGAATATATTATTTGCATTATTTTAATTTTATATCATTTTTTCTGGGTCTTGTCCTTATGTTGTATCCTTTAGCAGACTTGACAGAAATGGCAATTTGCAGTTCTATGTCATCCAGAGAGCCGTCCGCTTCGAGATGGTTGGTCCTTACCACGTAGACTACCAAGGTCTTGATCAGGGCAGTGGCGTATACTCGACCTGTAAGAATTAAAATATTATGATGAAGTATTGGGTTGGCTGTGTTCGGGAAACTGCGCTATATCTTCTCGTCAAAAATACCTCAGCGTCTTAAGACGAAAGTCTTTGACCAGTGTGTGTTGCCAGTGATGACGTACGTACTGAGACTTGGTGCCTGACTATGGGCCTCATTAGAAAGCTCAAAGTAGCTCAGCGTGCAATGGAGAGAGCTATGCTCGGAGTGTCCCTACATGATTGAATCAGAAATGAGGAAATCCGTAGGAAGACTGGAGTGACAGGCTGAAGTGGGATTGGGCGGGGCACATAGCTCGAAGAACCGACGACCGAAGAGGCGTTGAGGTTCTTGAATGCGACCGCGAACCGGCAAACGTAGTAGAGGACGGCCTCCTACGCGATTGACCGATGATCTGGTCAAGGCGGCGGGAAGCCGATGGATGCAGGCGACTCAGGATAGCTCAATGTGGAAATCTATTAAGGAGGCATATGTTCAGCAGTGGACGACAGATGGCTGAGATGATGATGAAGTATTGACGACCGATATGGCGTGGAAGTCAGCATGCCTACACTTCACAATTCACTCCAGAGGTCGTGGGTTCGATTCCCACACAGGACAAATCTTTGTGTGCATGAACATAAATATTTGTTCTTGTCTAGGTGTTTTCCTATGTATATTAAGTATGTATTTACAAAAAAAAAGTATTTAAGTATGTTTATCCGTTGTTTAGTATCCATAACACCAGTTCTTAATGATACTTATCTTGGAACTAAACAATTGGTGCAATTGTCAGAAAATATTTCTTTATTTTATTTATTTATTTACATTATGCAAATTCTTAATATATACAGGCTGTTGAATATTATTAATGTTATAAACTTCAAAAAACTTTTTATTTCATAAATAGTACATTGTACTTGAAAACGTCAAAATTTATAACACATCTAAAAAACAATTAAAATATAATTCAGGCATAAATCACGAAGCTTAGATTCACTTACATGCAACCAAACAATTAAAAAAATCAAAAAATATTTAAGTGTAAGTGAATCTAAGTGCCAGTTCCGAGCCACCGCTCTATAAGAAGATGTAAATATATATACTATTGTATTGTGTAGCGTCACGGACAAATGAAGATTGTAACTGTACCTGACCAATTGATAATTAAAAAGAGCATATCCTGTGAGTTTCTTGTCAGTTCTTCTCACAGAGCAGTCGCTCGAAACTGCCACTTAAGATTTACTTACATAAAAAAAAAATGCGGTTAAGTGAATCTAAGCTTCGTGATTTCAGTGTAATTTTTAAGTACTATGTAATAGTATATGAAATAAAGAACTTTGACTTTGACTATGCCCGTTATGGGTAGATAATTAAATCTTTGTAAGCAACTATCTAAAATAAATAGTATAATATTAAAATAAATATTATAGCTAAGTTTTCTTTTGGCACAGGATTTTCTAGATGAAATTATCGATTGCTCCGTGCCTCCGAAATCACGTTATGCCGTTGCTCCCGGCTGTCATATTTTTTTAAATTTATTTTAACAATTATTAACAAACAATTACATAATATTTGCTTAAATATAAAGCTTAAGGTAAACACTTACTTGTTATGTAACCAACAACGTTATTCACAAAGTATTATTTAACGATTATTCTAAGTAGGGTACGTATACAAAAATGAAAAAAAATATTATAATATTCATTTTGACTTACTTTAAAATTAATTGTCCGTATTAAGTTGCGATAGAACACTGTTTCTAAATTGGTTAAGTGACATTCTGAATCAATATTGGATCAATGTATATTGTAAAAATGCATAATACGTCGCCGCAGTGGAACACGCTCATCCGCCCTGGTCCTGCAAAACTTGGGCTCAAAAAGTTTGTGCGCGGGAGTCTCGGATACGATGCGATTTACTGGGTAATCGTAGATATATATTATCTAGTAAAGGGTTAAGGTCAAATTTGTCATGAACATCTATGGCAGTCGTTATTAGGAAGTCAGTGCCTTCTTATATTCTGACAACTGCTTAACCATAGAATGATGTTTCCCTTTGGGTTGTGGAGGTCAGATGGCAGCCGCTTCATATAATAATTAAAGATCAACCAAATCTGGTTATACCAGTAAGCAATAGTTATTCACATTGATCGATCTAGAGACGCCTGCATTCGTCGTATTCACGCCGCCTTAGCTAAAGCATCAAAGGCTTCAATAACTCACCTAAGCAGTCCATGTGGCCTAAGCTAAACGGGATGAACGCGTTAGGGTCCCTCTTCTTCACGTTTTCTGGAAGAAACCTCTCGGGCTTCACCTTGAGTGGATCCTCCCAGTTTTTGGGATCCCTGTGCACCTCGTGAATTGGGATCACCAAGGATGTGCCCACTGGGAGAGTTATTTTACCTGGAAAATATAGACTTGTATTCTCAGTTGTAGCCAGTGTAAAAGTGCTTGTGAGACTAGTTGGTCAGAAACGATTTAAGTAGTTAAGCACCTTAAGTGGGTGACTGGTTAGATCCCATTTAAAAAAGAAGGAAATTACCCTTTAATAGGCTCAATTCATTTCAATTTAAAAACAATGAGGAATGGGCTTGCTCTTTAACATTTGTAGGGAGCGAGTAGTATTCCCTACCAACGAGAAAATCTTTCACCGGGCGGATGGATGTGCCCGGGAGCCGCGGCCAAATATATACATTTTGAAACAACCCAATAAGCCAGCCAGTCTTCATCATCATCATCCTTTCAGCCCATTAACGTCCCACTACTGAGCACGAGCCTCCTCTCACATATCAAGGTGTGAGGGTATTGGGTCATCCACCACGCGGACCCAGTGCGGATTGGCAGAGGCAGGCCAGTCTTGCTACTATTTTATTCTAAAGTAATGCATGCTGACTCCAGATAAACTGGAAACAGGGCAGGAGGATGATAAAACCATAATACTTGCCATCCTGAATGGAAACCTCCTCATCCACCGTCCTCTGAATGAAGCCAGCTATGGAGAAGTACCGAAGAGTCTCCTTGAACACCATGTCCAAATGATGCAGCTCCTTTAGGTGCTGTTCAT
Organism: Musotima nitidalis; assembly: GCA_949126915.1. Lineage (NCBI taxonomy): Eukaryota > Metazoa > Arthropoda > Insecta > Lepidoptera > Crambidae > Musotima > Musotima nitidalis. The sequence goes on from OX421434.1 coordinate 2,560,987, forward strand.
TAACTTCTTCAAGGCCCACCACTGACAATACCTCATCATATACCTTTTGCTGAAAGAAAATTATAAATAAACTAGCTGTTACCCGCGACTTCGTCCGCGTGGAATAGTATCTTTGGGTAGCATTTACTACCCCCTTTTCGCAAAAAAAAGTAGCCTATATCCTTTCTCAGGGTCTAGCTAGACTATCTGTATACCAAATTTCATTTAAATCCGTTCAGTAGTTTTGGCGTGAAAGAGTAACAGACAGACAGACAGACAGACAGAGTTACTTTCGCATTTATAATATTAATATATAGTAAGGATAAATATTCTCTTACAATCACACTAATTATTTAGTTCCAAGATAAGTATCACCAAGAACTTGTGTTATGGATACTAAATAACGGATAAACATACTTAAATACTTTTTTTTTGTAAATACATACTTAATACACATAGGAAAACACACAGACCAGAACAAATATTCATGTTCATGCACACGAAGATTTGTCCTGTGTGGGAATCGAACCTACGACCTCTGGAGTGAAGTGCAGGTATACTGACCTCCACGCCATATCGGTCGTCAAATTATGAAGTAACGATCACTACATACCTATATAACTAAGTCGTTTTCCGTCTGTCTGTCCGTATGTATGCTTAGATCTTTAAAACTACGCAACGGTTTTATATGAGGTTTTTTATAGATAGAGTGATTCAATAGGAAGGCTCGTAGCTCTGCGGTGCTCGGTGGTCGGAAACGATCACCAAAGTACAGCAGAGTTTACTGAGGTCAGTCCTTGGATGGGTGACCGTTTGTGTGGCATTTGATATCGAGCGCTTCCGTGCTTCGGAAGGCACGTTAAGCCGTTGGTCCCGGTTATCACTAAATGTGGTAGTCGTTAAGCCATATTAGAGGCCTAATGGGCGGCTTAATAAATTCTAACAGCAGGACGCCATACACCTGCCTCCGCCAATCCGCACTGGGTCCGCGTGGTGGAGTATGACCCAATACCCTCACACCTTGATATGTGAGAGGAGGCTCGTGCTCAGTAGTGGGACGTTAATGGGCTGAGATGATGATGATGATGAATAGGAAGGTTTATATGTAGATCGCGTCGACCAAGTCGCGGGCGGCCACTAGTCTTAAAAGTAATGATGTATAGGTTTACTAGGGTGTATAGGGATCCTACCAACATCTAAGGAGCCCAAGCCAACCTCCCCTGCAAGTGGTGCACCTGCCAATCAACGGACGAGGCTCTGGCGAACATACAAGTTCCCGAAAAGCGGCAATAGGCTCGACTCGCAATAAGTCTATTACGTGGGACCAACAATATAATTGGCGAAATGTGGGCCTATAATATACTCTGCCTACCCCTTCGGGGAAACAGGCGAGTAGAAATAATAGCTCTGATTTTTATATTCTGCTGGAACCGTAAACATTTATATTTTTGTTTTACTAATTATCAATCAATGAATAAAATGCAGTTTAATATAACATTAACAATAAATAATTTACAGCAAAAATATATAGTACCTAAACAACTTAAATAAACTATCTTAACTTAAAACTATAAATAATTATATAAATTGATTGATGACAATGTGATTCATTAACGCGAATGATACTAACTTAGAGTTAGTTCGAATCTAGTCAACACTGTCTTTAACTGATATATTAGGAGAAAAATTATAATTACCAAAAAGTTAAAAACGCTTATTTTAAAATTGGTTTATATTGGATTAGTAATAAAGTTTTGTACGTATATTCTGATCAGTATCTTTTTCTATTAAATTCCGACAGCAGCTGTATTAAGACAGAATTATAATTTTGTACTGCTTCCGTAGACCTTACCTTTTTTGTTTTTTGTTTTACGTCGGTAACAAAATGCATTTACGCACTGCCTTCCGGCCAAAGGGGGACCAAAAGGGGGAGTGGGACTCACCACCGGCAGACACGACCGCCGGCAGCAATACCCACTAAAAATCTTCCGACGACGCCCGCCGCTTGTTGAGAAAGAGGCGGGGGCCAGTACCTGGGTTGCAGCTTCTGACACCCCGCCTACGGCCAACGTCCCCCGGACCAAAACCGGGAGGACCTCCTCAGAGAGGCGCAGTGGACGCGCCCCTCCTACCTCCCCCTGCGACCATAGCGATTGTAGCCGACTTCCCGGAGGGTCCATGGTTAGACAGAAGGGGCCCCCTGCCCCCGCTGCCTAGACCCTCCTGGCGCTGCTGAGCGGGCCCTCCTGGCCTACCCGCAGCGCCCTCCATAGGTCCCTCTTAGTTTCCCCCCCGGTAGTCAGTACTAAGGGCACCCAGAGTCCGTAGACCTTACCTGCCATTCAGGTAAATGTGCCAAAAACAATAGGACGCCTGATGTCATCTTGGCAGCCGCTTCCTGACTCTGTAATTAGAGAAATAAAGAAAGATATATATTGACCGATATGGCGTGGAGGTCAGTATACCTGCACTTCACTCCAGAGGTCGTGGGTTCGATTCCAACACAGGACAAATCTTTGTGTGCATGAACATGAATATTTGTTCTGGTCTGGGTGTTTTCCTATGTATATTAAGTATGTATTTACAAAAAAAAAAGTATTTAAGTATATTTATCCGTTCTTTAGTATCCATAACACAAGTTCTTAGTGATACTTATCTTGGAACTGAAGAATTGGTGTGATTGTAAGAGAATATTATATTATATGTTATAATATTATTATTATTATTATTCAGCACTCGCACGAGGAGACAGATAAAGGAAACAACAAACTCAATATTTTTATTTCAGTTTAATAAATAATTTCTAACAATTACAATAATTATTTAGTTCCAAGATAAGTATCATTATGAAATTGTGTTATAAAGTAAATAAATACATACTCGTGGTCGAATATAATGCCTCAGCCTAGATATAGGCGTGATAGTATGTATGTATTAAATTGCGTTTGTCTCTTTCTTCTTTATTATGAAATTGTACTATTATGTAACTGTACTATTATGTAGTTGTACTATTATGTAACTGTATTATTATGTAGTTGTACTATTATGTAGCTGTACTATTATGTAGCTGTACTATTATGTAGTTGTACTATTATGTAACTGTACTATTATGTAGCTGTACTATTATGTAGCTGTACTATTATGTAGTTGTACTATTATGTAACTGTGGAAATTTTTCGTAGATGTGGAAAAATTAATTTTATTATATTAATATTTTATATTTTATTTTTTATTGAACGCCAGTACCGGTGTCAAGTTATAATTTATTTAAGTTGCACTTATAGGCTTACAAATTTTAATCCAACACACCGGTATGTCAATTATGATAAACATTGAATACAAATAAAAATACAACTTAGAATTAGACATGTCAAAGTAATAGAAATCAAGAAATATAATAATTATTATATTAATAATAAAAATGCAAATTCAACAACAGTTACACTTAGTGGTCAAGTTAAATCTTGTCAAATAATTGATAGGTCATTAGTCGTCGTAAACCATCTCTGCATAGGGATCTAGATCCTCGAGTTGAGCGAGCATGTCCCCGACCAGGCGCAGAGAGCGCGCTTTATGCGAAAGTCCAGACCATCTAGCTCAGGGATGCTCAAACGGTCGATCGCGATCGCAAGTTCTTTTTAATCCCAAAAGAAAAAATAATTTGAACATCCTGAATAACTATGAGTTTTCTCATTGATATTGTAGAGAAGAACCCTAACTAAACCTAACCCATACCTTGACTTAAATAATGTATATTGTGCGAAAAGCTAATATCTATATATGCCGTAGCACCCTACCTAGGTAGGTAGATAGGTAGGGTGTATCGCGAATTCAAGTTCAGTTCAAGTTTGAGCACCCCTTCTCTAGCTTATATCTAACGCTGTTTGATAGAAATAAACATCTTACAAACCAAGGTATAAAACTTACAGTTGTAAATAAAGTAAAAGTCTCCCACTTAATTTCCTGTTCCGTCAGGCCGCCGCTCAATATGAACCGATCCACAACGCCCATGACATCATCGTTGGCTCCGGAATAATTTAGAGCCTTCCTTCTCCTCCTGACGATGTCTGAGGTAAAGTCGTCGAGCATCTTAATGTACTGGTCTCGCTGTTTCTTCATACCAGTCAACCAGTATATGAAAGGCACCTGCAGCCACCAACGGGTCATAGTCATGAAGATCACATCATACATCCTGGCGACGAAGAAAGAATAGTAACGGAACCAGTTTTTAAAGATTTTGACACAAAATAATAAACAAATATTATTAAGATCTTTTAAAAAATCATTTTTTGAATTACGCAATAAAATCATTTTTTTAATGAAGGCTAATCTGCCCGTATATCTGTAGGGGTAGGGGTTTTTTACAAAACAAGATTTAAAGTTTTTAAAACTAGTGATAAAAGTGACAGCTCTAGCTTTTAACCTGGTTTAACTTTAGACTTCGTTCTGTAATAAGCCCCTAAATGTTTTCGTAAAAAGAGAGCTAGATTTAATTTTGTAAAATGAACCTTATTATATGCATAATTACAATATTACATAAATTTAATAGTGAAAAACATATGTGAAGCTCAAAATATATATTTTTACGAAAAACTACTCACTCTTGGGTTTTTCTGACAACTTCTTCTAATCTGTGTACGCTCCTGAATTCTTCTTTGGAGAGACCCATTAGTGTTTCTGGGAAAGAGGAATACATCAACTTATGTATGGTAAATATTTTACAGATTAGATTGAACAGATTGGCTGTGTCATTATTTGTCTTTGGACTGATCACAAATACACACAGAAAAAAAAAGATTCCAGCTTGAATTTCAAAAGTAAACTGAAAGGTATATATGAAAATTGATACGAGTATTTCCACAGGCTTAGTTGATGTCAAAGTCTCAATTGACAGCAGAAATAGCAGTAATTATATTTGAATAAAGTTTAGAAACTCAATTAGAATTAGAACTGAATTAAACGGTTATAGTCATTATGACGGTAAGCCATAACTAGTATTTCTGAAATTCTTATTATAATGAAATATTGGATTTTTTGAAGGGTTACCTCATTTTTTTTAGTAATGAGCTATACTTAGGTTACTCAGAATAATGTAGCATTTTCGGAGTAAAATATTTTTTATATCTTGTTATAGCAGACACTTAACAGTCTTAAACTTTCATAGTGCTGTTTCAATTGCGGTTTTCGGATCACATTGACCAAATTAGGGTAAGCAAAGAAATCACTGGAATTTATTCTTCGAAATACTAAAGACTTTAAAAAACCCTCTTCATTGATTCTGCTCTATTTATCCATCTAGCGGGCATCCAGATTACGATAAATGTGTTAAGAGATTAAAGAGCGTGCGTATAAAAATTATCCTACCGTTTTAAGACACCAAGATCAATTAGGACCTACACAGATAAATTAAACTATTTTTGTATAGATGCACTCTCCGTGTACATCTGGATATTTCTTACCTACACAAACTGATGAAAAATATGTTTTAAAGATATAAGGTGTACTCAAAATGCTTACGGCACACACAGTTGGTAGTGCTGTTCACGACGTCATGATACACGTCATAGGAATAGTTCCCCTTCTTCCCGAGGGATTTGGCCAGATTGTCCGCCTCCTCGTTGAAGACATACATGTACGCCTGGACAGACTTCTTGTTGTATGTCGGAGTGACTATTTTTCTATTGTTGCGCCATGTTGCACCTGGAAATAATTTTGATCAAGCTAATTTTTACCACTTTTATCAAGTTTTTGATAAATATTATGCATTCGTCTCCAGCAAAACTGATTTTCTATTACTATTTTGACAAAAAATATGGAAAGGATTACAAATAGTAATTTTAAAATAAGTACAATCAATTAGAAATTTTAATTTAACATGATTGTCAATCAGAGCGAGTGAAGGAGAAGAGGATGACCGGAAAAAGAAATGTACTGAGTGTGTGAAAAAACGATATGACCAACAAAGGTGTGGATGAGTCAAAGACGAACGGTGGTGAGTGGAACCCAGATAAAATAGGAGCAAGCCAAGAAGATGCTGTTGATGGCTTCGATTAAATAGCAGGATCCAACCATGATCTGAGGAACCCAATCCAACCTCACTTGCAAGTGGGTCACCTGCCGATCAACAGACGATGCTCTGGCAAACATAACAATTCCCGGTAAGCGGTAATAGGCTCGCCAACTACGTACGAGGGATATATTATTGGCGAAATGTGGGCGTAATAAAAGACTCTGCACAACTATTATTGTACAAACATCAAAACAATAGAATCATTTATTTCAAAACTGCACTACTCAGCTTCAAACAGCAAGCACCGAAATCAGCTACCAAGTATTATTAGCAACTTTTAATCATAATTAATTACCTCCTGATAAAATTCCCGGCCCAATAAGTGATACCATAAAATTATAAAGTGGTCCTTTATGGTTCACCTTATTGCTTGTGAGCAGCAACTGTAACAAGTCGATGAAGAATATTGTTTTAACCAGATGAGTTTATTTCTCGAAAAAAGTTAATTTTTTAATACATTTTTTTCATAATTCTCGTCATGATCTCAGCACATTCACGACCAGATTTAGATCACACAATAATTTATTACTGCAGAAGTTACTTTACTGAAATCCATTGTAAGCAAGTGATGGTTTAAAAAATTACTTTGTGACAATTCCCGCGCTACTGTAATTTCCCGAAAAATCGAAGAACTAGGAAACGTGTTTTGCTCTTACACAGAGCATCTTTAGGATGTCAGTCAGCCTCAAAAAAAAGATGTCTGTATGAGCAATTTGTTAGTGAAGACATCGTTGCTTTCAGATTACACACCACCCCGCGGACAAGAAGCGTGCGGAAATGTGACCTGAATGGCGGGACCTCGTACAGAAGAGTCTCCGTCGAGCTTTGTCACCTCCTTCTAACTTATAATATACTTGCAACCAGTGTAGCAAGAATAATGAAGTTAGTTATGTGCGGAATTATCGAAAAGCACGTTAAGCCGTCCCGGCAGTCATAAATATCTATGGCAGTCGTTATTAGGAAGTCAGTGCCTTCTATGAAACCAAACTTGACGATTTTCTTGCCCATTCTTTTACGATCAAGCTCCCGCCCGCAGTGAATTGGCGCGTTAGTTTATAAGTATGACATTCATAACAGCTTTATTGAGTCAAATTTGAATAAATGACTTTTGAAATTTGAAATTTTGACCCTGACAGCTGGCTTAATAATAAAATGATGTACCCCTCTGGGTTGCGGAGAGAGTTGGAAATCTGGTTACAACAGTGAGCACACCTTAGATTCTAAGGGTAAGTCTAAGGTACAGTAAGCGTAATGCTAGGATTAAGAAAATATGGCAAGAATTGTCACGCTCCAATAGGATAGTTGTCGACACTTACTTTGATGTCAGCAGGATTCTTCACGGCGATGTTTAACTCTGGGCCCAGCCAGAACCTGACGTACTCGCCGTATATATCGAAATATGCTGCTATTTTCTTCAGTTGTTCTGCAACAAAAAAGTTTCGATATTAATACGATATTTATACTTCCGAAAGTTTTATAAACTTGGCCTTCAAAATGACATTTTAAAAGCTAGTACTCTTAGAAGTGACTGCTTCTTTTGAGAATCTCCAGATGCAAAGAAATAGTATTATCTCCTTTCGAATCTAGTGTGTGTTGCCAGTGATTTCATATGATACTGTAGCGACACCGTACAAGCGATGAACGGAACGTAAAAGATAAATGAAATATCCTGAATCACGCAAACGAAATTCCTTAAGCTCGCAACTATATACACAACACCCAACAATCATCGGATAGGCCGCGGCCCCCGGGCACTTCCATCCGCCCGTCGGAAGATCTTCCCTTTGGCAGGGAGTACCATCCACTTAAGCCGTGGTGCAGTACTATAGGCCTTATAACAAAGCTTAAAGTCGCCCAGTGTGCAAAGAAGACAGAAGCTCGGATTATTCCTCTGTGATAAAAGCAGAGATAAGGTAATTCGTAAGAGAACTGGAGTGATCGACATAGTGAGGTGAATTTGCAAGCTGAAGTGGCTCTCTGAGGAGGTCCTCCCGGTATGGAACTGGCCCCCGCCTCTATCTCAACAAACGGCGGGCGTCGTCAGAAGATTTTTAGTGGGTATTACTGCTGGCATTCGCGTCTGCAATTGGTGAGCCCCAAACCCCCTTTCGGTTCCCCTTTGGCCAAGAGAAGGCAGTGCGTAAATGAATTTGATTACCAAGGTAAAAAAAAGGGGCACATAGCACGAAGAACCGACGACTGATGGGGCGTTGAGGTTTTTAAATGGCGACTGCGAACCCACAAACATAGTAAGGGACGTCCTCCCACCCGATGGACTAATCTGGTCAATGCGGCGGGAATCTTTGGATGCAGACCACTCAGGATCGCTCAATGTGGAAATCTTTTGGGGAGGTCCTATGTTCAACATTGGACGTCGTATGGCTGCAACGCGACTGAAAAGTTTTTTTCTTTTAATGTGACACGTAATAATGACTACATCCTGCCTGATGTTAAGCAGTCGATGCAGTCCAACAAAAAATGAAAGCGCTTCATACCGTGAAATAAACACGGTACAAAGCGCATCAACTCATGACGGCCTGCTAAAATGCCGTTTCACGCCCCGCTTAAAAGGGGTGTGTAATGTTTGATATAATAACAAATGCTCTAATTTCACTTAAAATAACGTTCATATGTTATAATTTTCATATGCTATAATAACAAATAACCTAATTTCATATGATCTAATGTTTTATATGATATAATCTTTCTTTGATATAATAACATTTAGTATAAAGTTCATATTATATAATTTTCATAATGCATAATATTCTTTTAATATAATGTTCATTTAACCTCATGTTCTTTTAACCTAATTAGTCGACATACGACATCTACGACCCCGCCATCCCCTTCTAACCTAACCAAGTTATGAATAAATAAATAATATACTAAATATTATGTCAAATGTGCATTATAATAAATGTTCATTATATCAAAAGAAATTAGGTGAAATTAAATTATAACTACAATTCATTATGACAACTGATCGTTATATTAAACAAAATTATATTAAGTGAAATTATGTCAAGTGAACGTTAGATTTTTTGTTATTATATCAACCGTTACACACCCGCTTAAAAGACCCGGGATCATAGGAAACACATGAGCCGGCAGCGAATTCTAGAGCTTAGTGGTCTTGCTCTTGGGTACGTGTTCTCCTATTGCTTTCTTTATGACAGAGAATGAGAAAACGGAAAAAAGCGCGGCATGGAACGCCTGACCTCAAGATGGACGAACAATTTGACAAAGGTCTGCAGGCCTCCTATAAGCAGTCACTATCGACGTTTATATAGCTCCCCACCTATACTCTGCTGTGGACTTCCTTGCTCTGATGATGATGATGAGATGATGATGTTACTTTACCGCTAAATAGTAGTTTAATAGTCACAATATACAAAAGATATTAATTTTCTAAACTTCTCACCGACCAACAAGCGATGCCAGAGGCAAGATCAAGTGACCCATTTTACCCTATTTAGGGAAGAATTTTCAACAAAGTTACTTCTTGCGTATTCTATATAATACTAATCCTATTGACCTTTATCGTCTATGCTAAGCAATGATGAGTCAGTAAGTCAGTCAATGACTTGTTACAATGTAAGTATACTCGTATAAACGGCAGACATGTGTTTTGTTAAATAAAGATCTACAATAATTGCTGTTGTTTTGCTAAGCGATCTTAACTCCGCTATACTTAAACATCGATAACAGAAGTTAAGCAGAGTATATAGGTCAGTCTTAGAATGGGTCACCGTTTATGTGCTATTTAGATCGTCGTTGTGCTTCTAAAGGCGTGTTAAACTATGTCACTAAATGTGGTAGTTGTCCATAAGCAACGTTCAAGGTCTTATGGCCGGGTTGATTAAATCTAACAACAGCAGTACCCACAGGAGTACCCACCCAGGTGTACGACGACTCATCCCTTGGAAAGCCTTTGAATCACACCTGCTGTCGCCAATATGCACTAAATCCCTCTAGCTAGCTTGTTAGAGGACCTGAAACTCAACTTTTATAGGCTGAGATGGAAGCACTTCAGCAAGCGGTTTAAGGCATATGCTTATTTTATTTCTATACCTATTTAGATTTGTCATCATTATAATTCGTCGCCAATCCGCACTGGATCCACGTCCTTGGAGTATGATCTTAGGAATCTAAGTAATAAGACACTAGAAATATGTGCCGCGTATAAAATTATCTGAACACAATCATGTCGCCAATGTAAAAAAAACGAATGTCGCCATTTTGAAAATTTAAGACGAGTTTGACGTTGCTGTCATTCACTACAGACTACAAATTATTCTTGAACACACTCCATTGACTGTTTGTATAGAGGTACGATTTAGATTAACGAACGCAATTGGCAATGTATTTTATAGTTCTGGATGTACTGGTGCTATACGATACACCAGTACGCTAGCGATTTTACGCGCGCACATCACTTCTATTTTTATATAATTAAGTTTTCTGTAAGTATGACCAATTAACCAAATACCCCTTTACCTGGTTCGATGGTAAATATCACAATCACAAGAAATCCACTGTTAAACATAATAGACCTCTGGCCAGATCCCAGATCATTGGTCCACTGCTAATTAGAATTATGAGTAATTTTTGTAGAATATAATCCTTATAAATCTGCATACTGGGTTATAGAAAAAAGGTTGCAGATTAATATTCAATTAATCATTGTAGTTTGACGAAGCAAAGTGACAGACAAAGGTCAGGAATGATACACTTTAGAATTGCAATTCGTTTGTAGATTATAATCCTTATAAATCTGCATACTGGGTTTTTCCGTAGTCCTTCACTTCACCTACTTACATTCATATTTTTTATTCTGTTATAATCATCATCATACTCATCACCATCACCACAAAAAGTTTACTGCTGAACATAGACCTTCCCAAGAGCCACTTACAGCCACCCCACAGCGGATTCCGCTGCCGCTGCTACTTGCCCCAGTCTATCCTATATTACGTTTGCCGGTTCGCGGTAGCCAACAAAGTTACTTGAAGTACCATCACCAGTGGCCATTAACTTCAAATTCTAATGGTCTCGGGTTTCAACCCTGGTTTATTTATATGACGTACCATCACCAGTGGCCATTAACTTCAATTTCTAATGGTCTCGGGTTTCAACCCTGGTTTATTTATATGACGTACCATCACCAGTGGCCATTAACTTCAAATTCTAATGGTCTCGGGTTTCAACCCTGGTTTATTTATATTTATTTGACGACCGATATGGCGTGGTGGCGAGTATACCCGCATTCCACTCCTGAGGTCGTGGGTTCGATTCCCACACAGGACAAATATTTGTGTGTATACATATGAATATTTGTTCTGGTCTGGGTGTTTTTCTATTTATATTGAGTATGTATTTACAAAAAAAAAAAAAATATGTATGTTTATTTAGTATCCATAACACAAGTTCTTAATAATACTTATCTTGAAACTAAATAATTGGTGTAAGTGTCAGAAATATTTATTTATTTATTTATTATTATTTATTTATCGCTTGCACCGTTACTCGGAAAACACGTCCGTTGATTTCGTCATGAACATTGTTATAAGGAAAACAGTAACTTCTAATATGCTGTAAATATCAAACTTCTAATAGAATGATGATTCTCTCTGGGTTTGGAGGTGAGAAGTCAGTCGCTCCATTTAATAACTGAAATTCAGCCACATATGGTTGGATCAGTTAGCCTGGGCAATAAGCTTAAGTCTAGGGCAGCCGGGATAATGCTAGGATATGATGATGATGAGAAGTCGGATCTCCGAGCGACGTATTATATGTACCTAAACTATACTATTACTGAAAATGGGTTTATACAAATATCGGCTTTTCCTCACAATTTTATACAATAATATCTATTGCCATCAAACGTGACTTATGATAGTTATGATTAACTAGACATAATAATTTCTATTAATTTCTGCTATAGTGGTTTTATGTCAATTATGGTGCATATCTACCTACTTGAACAATGTAGTTCAATAATTTCGACGACCTTAGGGAAACGTACCTAAGGGCTCTTACGAGATAAATCTAAACAAAATTATTACAGATTTATATGGCCCTTAAACAAAAACACGACATGACACACTTGCATACATATATAATAACACGCCTGCTTTCCCGAAGGGGTAGGCAGAGGCATATTTCGCGTCCACCTTTCGTCTTTAGGCTGTGTCCCCAGTAGGCAAACTGTTAGCGGCCAACTGAGTTTGCGGCGTACCGACTTAGTACGCCCTTCCATATATTTGAAATGGAGTGTCCACAGTCTGCTAGTTTTGCGCTCACTATACGCAGTTTGCAGCGTCGGTCTCTCAGTCTTGCAACTCAGTCGGCCGCTAACAGTTTGCCTACTGGGGACACGGCCTTATTCTTTTGGTCCCGCGTAAGTTGTCGAGCCTATTGCCGCTTACCAGTAACTTGTATGTTTGCCAGAGCCTCGTACGTTGGTTCGTGCACCACTAAGTCTAGCAGGTGAGGATTGGTTCCTTAGATCTGGGTAGGGGTCCACATACACGATACGATAGGATCCCTCCCCTTAATTCCTCACCCAACTAAACGTGCTGGTCTTAGGAACCACAGTCATACTTGTGTTAACTCAAAAAAAAAACATATTACAACCCACTGGTGCGAATGGCTCTAACTTATAACAAAATGTCATTAATCAAGATTTTGATATCTTTTAACCAAAACTTGAATCAATTCAGAAAAAATGTCAAAGGTCCTCCATGGGGGAATAGCTTCCTCCTTCCTCCCAGCTACTTGAATCCCTCTGAATATAATTTTATTGTATAAGTATGTCATCCTTTTTTATCATTTTTTTATTTTTTATATATATACTAAGTATCATTTTAATTTTAATTATTCTTAAAATAAATTGTTAATCTACCAGTCTGAAATATGGTTTTTATGTATAAACACATAGTCTGAGGTGTAACTTAGTTTATAAATTTGTTTTTACTTTGTTAGCATAAATTGCAACTTGTTTTGTGTTAAAATAAATAAATAAACTCCATAAAGTTTTGTTAGTCTTTCCTTTATTAGACCAAATGACTACTCTCTGCTGGCGAATAACCAGCTTAGCTCCTATAATTTAGAGGTCTTAGAAACCACAATCATACTGTGCAGAATATCAGTACTAAAACCAAAAAAAATTGTAAGTCGTTCCTGTATAACACCAATCGGTTGTGAGTAGCCACTTATTTAACGGCAATTTGATGTAATTTATTTATTTACAAGTAAATTTTATAAAGTTTTCGATCATACAAATTATTATTTAACATTAACATAAGTAAAACTATTTGTCTAACACTAATATAAAATTGTTGCTCAAACCAAAACTTAGATTATGTGTTATCGAAGAGCGGTGTCTCCTTTTTTTTGTTTTTTTTTTACGTCGGTCACAAGATGCATTTACGCACTGCCTTCCGGCCAAAGGGGGACCGAAAGGGGGTGTGGGACTCATCACTAAAAATCTTCCGACGACGCCCGCCGCTTGTTGAGAAAGAGGCGGGGGCCAGAAACTGGGTTGCAGCTTCTGGCACCCCGTCTGCGGCCAACGTACCCCGGACCAAAACTGGGAGGACCGCCTCAGAGAGGCGCAGTGGACGCGCCCCTCCTACCTCCCCGTGCGACCATAGCGTGTGTGGACGACTTCCCGGAGGGTCCATGGTTAGACAGCAAGGGCCCCCTGCCCCCACTGCCTAGACCCTCCTGGCGCTGCTAAGCGGGCCCTCCTGGCCCGCCCGCTGCGCCCTCCACAAGTCCCTCTTAGTTTCCCCCCCGGTAGTCAGTACTAAGGGCACCCAGAGTCGTCGGTCTCTGGGTGTTACCTTTTCCCGGCCTCCGGGAGGTACTCAGCCCCCCCACCACGTCAAGGTGGAGACCTGTTCGGGGGGGAGAGCGGTGTCTCCTGACACAGGCTTATTCAAGCTTAAAAGGAGGCACCAGCTACTAGATATTCTAATGTACAAAGTTGATTATGAAATAAAAAAAAATATTATTAATATTACTGTCACTGTCCGACCAGATAGATTTATTTGCATGTTAACTGAACGAATTCGCGAAAGCAGCATATTGCTTCTGCAGTAGATAATAATGTAGTAGTTTAATAATTCATCATTTCAGCCATTCGAAGTCCACTGCTGAACATAGGCCTCCCCAATTGCTTTCCACGTAGATCGATTCTTTGCCGCCTGCATCCACCGGCTCCCCGCCGCCCTGACCAGATCGTCGGTCCATCGCGTTGGGGGCCGCCCTCTACTACGTTTGCTGATTCCATTCCATTCAAGAACCTTAACGCCCCATCGGTCGTCGGTTCTTCGAGCTATGTGCCCCGCCCATTGCCACTTCAGCCTGCAAACGCGCTTCGCTATGTCGGTCACTCTGGTTCTCCTACGGATTTCCTCATTTCTGATTCTATCACGTAGGGACACTCCGAGCATAGCTCTCTCCATTGCACGCTGAGCGACTTTGAGCTTCCTTATGAGGCCCATAGTCAGGCACCACGTCTCAGTCCCATACGTCATCGCTGGCAACACACACTGGTCGAAGACTTTCGTCTTGAGACACTGAGGTACTTTGGACGAGAAGATTTTGCGTAGTTTCCCGAACGCAGCCCAACCGAGCTGGATTCGACGATTGACCTCTTTCTCGAAGTTGGACTTACCTAATTGGACTTTTTGTCCCAGGTATACGTACTCGTCGACAACTTCGAGGGCCGAGCTTCCCACTATTACTGGGGTAGGCACAACATGGATATTTGACATGATTTTGGTCTTATCCATGTTCATTTTAAGACCTACCCTTCGGGAAGCTCTGTCGAGGTCTCCGAGCATTGTGCCCAGATCCACAAGCGACTCCGCTATGACCACTATGTCGTCGGCAAATCGAAGGTGAGTCATATACTCGCCATTAATGTTGATGCCGTAGTTTTCCCAGTCCAGTAGCTTGAAAACATCCTCCAGAGCAGCAGTGAACAGTTTCGGTGAAATGACATCACCCTGTCTCACGCCTTTCTGCAAGAGGATAGGATTCGTGCACTGGTCCAGTACTCGTACGGACATGGTGGCGTTTCTGTATAAACTCCTCAGAACTTCGATATACCGATGATCAATGCGGCATCGCTGCAGGGACTGAAACACTGCCCAGCTCTCGATCGAATCAAAGGCTTTCTCATAGTCCACAAACGCTAAGCAAAGTGGCTGGTTATACTCCTCGGTCTTCTGTATAACCTGCCGCAGCGTGTGAATGTGGTCTATGGTTGAAAAGCCTTTTCGGAAACCGGCTTGTTCGGGAGGCTGGAAGTCGTCAAACCTTTGACCGAGACGGTTCGTGATGACCCGTGAAAACAACTTATAGACGTGGCTCAGTAGCGTGATTGGCCTATAATTCTTCAAAAGGGATTTGTCACCTTTCTTGAAGAAAAGGACAACCACACCACTGGACCACGCCTGTGGCGTACGTCCCTCGAGAATGACGGTATTAAAGAGCTTCTGGAGTACCTTAAGTACTGGTGTACCACCCGCTCTCAGAAGCTCTGCTGTCATCCCGTCTTCCCCCGGTGCCTTGTTGTTTTTTAGTTGTTTCAGGGCCATCCTAATCTCGTACAGGCTGACGTCCGGGATGTCTTCGGTGGTATGTCGAGTTAGTTTGGCTCTAGGGTCTTTAGCCAAACAAGTAGCGGGATCTTGCGTACTGGTATACAACTGTCCATAAAACCTTTCGATCTCCCTCATAATCTCAGGTCTCGACGTGACTAGACTGCCTTCGTTAGTCTTCAGCTGTGTCAACTGACTCTGACCAATAGACAGATCCCGTGCGAACACTTTTGAACCCCTGTTCCTCTCTATTGCATCTTCAATACAATTTGTATTGAATTTGCGAATATCGAGTCGCAAGGATTTCGAGATCTGTCTATTGATGAGCCGGTAAGAAGACGCTTCCGCTGAAGACTGCAATCGCATGTCTCGTCGCGCTTCCATGAGATTAAGAGTTTGAGTCGACAGTTTATTGGTTTTAGTTTGTCGGGTCTTATAATGTTTGGACCCGACAACGTGGACAGTCTCAACCAGCCCGCCGCTTATATCGTCAACGGTTACGCAGTTCTCCAGACCTGCGAAGCGATTTTGAAGCTCGAGCTGAAAGTTCTCGGGGTTTTGAATATGGGCAGCTGAGGGTCGGAGCGTAGACCTCATCAAACGGGACCTTTCAAGCTTTATATTAATATTCAATGTGCCCCTTACCATTCGGTGATCGCTACCGGTTTTCACCCTGGCGATCACAGAGACATCATTGAATATTTGTCGCTTAGTGGTCATGATGAAGTCTATTTCATTCCTCGTGAAACCATCGGGGCTCAGCCAGGTCCATTTCCTGTGTGGTGGCTTCTTGAAGAAGGAGTTCATCATAAAGAGGCCCTCCTTCTCCATGAAGTCAGCCAACCGCTGTCCCCTATGGTTCCTTCGCCCTATTCCAAATTGCCCCACTTTCTGCTCGTCACCGCTTCGTTGGCCTAGCCTTGCGTTAAAGTCTCCCATAACAACCGTGTAGTGAGTCGGTGAAGTATGAATGGCGGCAGAAATGTCATCATACAATATCTCCACGTCCTCGTCAGGGTGTGCCGAGGTCGGTGCGTAAACCTGAATTACCTTCAACGAATACCGTTTGGTGATTCTGAGTATTAGGTACGCTACCCTGGTCGACACACTCCGAATAGACACGACGTTGTTACGGATAGACTTCCGGACGATAAAACCGACACCACCTTGGGACAGGCGATCGCCCTCCCGGTGGTAGAGCAAGTTGCCGGACTTAAGGATTACCGTATCCTCTCCCTGTCTACGGACTTCGGATAACCCGATAATGTCCCAGTGCAACCGCTCTATTTCCTCCTCCAGCTCGTCAATCTTCTCGTCGGTCCTCAGTGTGCGCGTGTTATAAGTTGCCAGGTGCAGAAGTCGTCGTTTTGGGTGGTAGCCGGATCTCTGCCGGTGATTCTTAGCACCCCCTGCCCCGCCGTTACCAAGACCGCTACCGTAATCTGGAATAGCGGGGCCGCCGGGGACTGGGGGCCGTATACGCGTGTGTGCCATTTTTCATTTGGGGGTATTTGCCCATAATCACCACGCTGGGCAGACGGGTTGGTGATCGCAGTTCCAGCCAGTACGCAGGATGACGCTGCTGCCCATCATCCGGTAGCATTTCTCTTCGTCGATTTTTACGACTCCCCATGAGATGAGAAGGGGTGACGCTATTCTAGGCCGGCGCCACACGGCACATTCTAGGCCGGCGCCACACGGCACGGTTTAATAATTAGTAGATAAGAATGATGTGAAAGTTTTTAGTCAGGTATTTATTGTAAGATCAGCTACTTTATAGTATTAGGTTTGGTGTCTGTAAAGATAGTTGTAAGTTTTATGGTTAAATTAAATAAAGAAATATATAATAATCACCACGCTGTACAGGCGGGTTGGTGATCGCAGTTCAAGGCATTATACAGAATGACGCTGCTGCCCATCATCCGGTAGGATATCTCTTCATAGACTCTCACGACTCTCCGTGAGATGAGAGGGGGTGGCACCGGTGGCACTACACGGCACCGCTAAGGGGTTTTGGCAGCTAAGGGGTTATTTTAATACAGACCTGTAGTCTCTGTGAGAAACATGTGGGCGTTTCCAATGATAGGCAGAGTGGGCGGGCCCGGGATAGCTGCGGCGAGCTGAAGCATCCTCCTGTTGCTCCAGCGCCAATGCCACCAGTAGACCAACACCAGCAGCAACTCAAACAGCGAGAACATGAGAAACATGATCCTGAAAAGTCAACAGTTTGCTTTTAAAAATAAGTAGGTACACATGGGTCATTAGGCTAAGGAGGGTCGCAACGATCTGACATAAGTTTGTGGAGAACTATAAATATATTGAGTATTGAAGTCTGACTAACATGGACCTTTTTTTTTTTACGTCGGTAACAAAATGCGTTTACGCACTACCTTCCGGCCAAAGGGGGACCGAAAGGGGGTGTGGGACTCACCACCGGCAGACGCGACTGCCAGCAGTCTAGTAATACCCACTAAAAATCTTCCGACGACGCCCGCCGCTTGTTGAGAAAAAGGCGGGGGCCAGTACCTGGGTTGCAGCGTCTGACACCCCGCCTGCGGCCAACGTCCCCCGGACCAAAACCGGGAGGCCCTCCTCAGAGAGGCGCAGTGGACGCGCCCCTCCTCCCTCCTTATGCGACCATAGCGTGTGTGGCCGACTTCTCAGAGGGTCTATGGTTAGACAGCAGGGGCCCCCTGCCCCCACTGCTTAAGACCCTCCTGGCGCTGCTTGACGGGCCCTCCTGGCCTGCCCGCTGCGCCCTCCAAAGGTCCGCCTTAGTTTCTCCCCCGGTAGTCAGTACTAAGGGCACCCAGAGTCGTCGGTTTTTGGGTGTTACCTTTTTGTGTGGCCTCCGGGAGGAACTCAGCCCCCCCATCACGACAAGGTGGAGACCAGTCGGAGGGGGGACTAACATAGACCTCCCCCATAAAATTCCATTTTGTTTAATTGTAAGTAAATTGTATGTAAATTTTATTATACCTTTCTTGACATAAAATTTATAATTTGACATATTTTAATTAATTATAATTGACCATTTATTTATATTAATTACTAATGTTGCTATTATTGTTATTATTATTTCTACTAGCATGTAATTTATGCATGTCCCTTGGGACAAAACATGCTGATCCAGCTATTTTAACTCAAGAGCATTTGTATGTAACTACCATGTTTTTAAAGCAAATAAATGATTTAATTGATTGATTTGATAAGCTGCCTGCATCCACAATATAATTAATAAAATTTAATTAATTAAACTAGATACTAGTCTATTTCTGCGCCCCTCTAGGGTCTGCGCCCTGTGCCTGGGCACTGCTGGCACCGCCCTAGATACGGCACTGTATGCAGGCCGTCAGGAGTGAGCTTGTTACAGTGTTTATCTACGTTATTTTTACGAAACAAAACGGTGTTAAGATAGGAATTTTACTGGCAAACACTGATGTTATTAGCAAGTGATGTACAAAAAAATCTCTTTGTAACAATTCCCGCGCTACTATAATTTCCCGAAAAATCGAGAAACTATCCAAAACGACACGTCGCACCCCCGGTGCTACAACGTCACTTCTGCAAACAATTTAATCTTCCAGGAGAAGCGTTTCCAAATTAAATATCCTTTTATAAAACATAGTTCTTCTTAATTTAAGAAACTAAATAATAAAATTTAAGTCCTTATTTCAGACTTCATTTCACAGTAAAATCAAACATCTTACAGTGTGGTATATCCGTACTTTTTTTCATAATTATATTTATTTTGACAAAATTGCATTTAGTGACGTTGTAGCACCGGGGGTGCGACGTGTTTCGCGCTTACACAGGGCATCTTCAGATAAGATAGGAGCCTCAGAACATCGATGTCTTCACGACCAACGCTGACTCTCGTGTAAGCAAGTACAATGGATTTCCGCCAAGTAACGCCTGTATCAATAAATTACTGATTTTATTCCTTTAGGAGTAACTTTAACTGTTTAACCAAACAACCACAAAGTGCCTGTAAGTCACGCGGGCGATGTCGGGTCCGCCGCTTTTTATTTATAGTAGGTATTTATTACTTCAAACTTTAAAATCTTTTATTACATATATTATTACATACTTAGTACATGAAAAGGTCAACATTAAATATGAATATAAAAAAAACAATCGAAATATCGCATGCTTAAAAGAACATCGACCCATTAATATATAGCTCAGGTTTGAGTTACGTACTTATATAGTCTTTCTATTTCTCACTGAGATCGAATGTTAATTGAACGTTCAAAACCAAGCAGAATTACTAATTAATAAATCAGTATCAATTTAATGCGCTTACAAGTAGGACTAGTATTCTTTAGAAGATCTTCTTTAGTAATGTCCCACAAGTAGTCTTTTTTGAGTTTAGTCACTATTCTATTAAGCATGCGATATGATTACACTGAAATCACGAAGCTTAGATTCGCATGCATTAAAACAATTAAAAAACAAAAAAAGTTTAAGTGAATATAAGAGTCAGTTTTGAGACACCGCTCTGTAAGAAGATCTGGCAAGAAATTTAATTCTTAAGGGTTGTCTCGTCTTTATTATTGTCCAACAAATAAGATGCCAATTAAATTACTTTAAAACCTTGTACACACTTCGGACTACGGATTGTAATAAATGATTGAGTATTGATTTCAAGGCAACTCAGGCAAGTCTTTGCCATGAGCAATTATTTTTGCCGCAGGAAAACGTAGCATATCTGTGCCAAATGCTATGTTACTTATATGATTTAATCTTTAATTATAATAGATTATATTCTGAATCAGTTGTGACTTCCCTATACTAAGTGGTAGGAAACGTTTATCGATCCACAGAGGTCAATTGAATAAGTGATAATTTCAATGGCTTTTTAAATTGACCTGTTTTTAAGTCGAATTGTGACTTCTTGGCGGGAAAGTGAAGGGTCATGTCTGCACTTTTCTTTTATTTTCTAAAATTAGTTTTTTTTTCAAATTACGTTCATAGGCTTTTTAGATGTAAGTTTTTCTATATATTTAATTGTTCTCTAAAATATACTAAATTGTCTTTATTATCAACAGGGCAATTTAGATTCGTCAAATTTTCACAAACAAAATCAAAACTCGATTGCGCAGGCACGTTTGAATTGCTTTCAATGGATTCAGCCGTTAATTTTTTTTATGATGAAATTAATAAAATAATTAAAATGAACATTCCTTTGCGGCCTTTGAAGTCCACTCATTTTCCTACTTTGTTTTCGCGACCACTTATACATATTTTTAAGAAGAAACAACAAGCGTGGGTCAGATGGAAAAAATATAAAAATAAATCGGACTATGAACAGTTTTCTATGTATAGAAAAAGATTTAAAGCTGTTGCCTCTGAATGCTTTAAGACTTATATGAACTCATTGGAGAGTAGCATTAACAACGACATTAAAAACTATTTTGCTAGTGGCATTAAAAGAGTATATACCTATAGTATGTAACTTTATCCTAACAGTTATAAAGTTTGACCTCTTTAATTGATACTTTTTAAGTTAGATCTCTTTAATTGTGATAGTCATATGACGTCCAATGCTAAACACTACCCACCACGCGCCACGACCACCACGAAGGCCCAATGCGGTGCGGGAGGCAGGTGTGGCAGGTCCTCAGGTTTGGCTGTTGGAATTTTTCAAGACGCCCAAGAAGGCCTTTAACATAGCATAAGCGGCTACCACATACAATGTTAACAGGGGACAGCTTAACGTGCCTTCTGAAGCACGGAAGCACTCGATTGTCGATACTAAATGCCACACAAACGATCACCATAATTTCAAGAACTGTTTTATAGCCTTCATCGTTTTCTATCACTTAGTAAAGTCAGCGGAAAATTGTTGGTAACACCCTAAGCTCTGGGTTACAATGGCCAGACGGCAGTCGCACCGTGTAATAACTGATATGTAGCCAAATCTGTTTCCTGGGCCCTAAGTCTAGGGCAACCAGGATATTGCTAAGATATGATGATCCAAAGCGCCATATATATTGGAACACGTCCTAACGCTTTTGACAAAAGAGGTGTGTGTCGATCTTCATGGCGCTTTGGATGTTACCAAATATATCACGATGACTGTACAACGAAACTATTGGTACCTACTTCACTTAGAAGTACCAATAGCCATTTTGTACCCATTACATGTTTTGTGTACATAAATTGTTAAAAAAATAAGTAATAAGAAAAAACCCCATACCTTCAATTATTTAAAAAAATCCTTTTCTGGAGTTAAAACACAGCAATAACTTAACACACGAAATCCACGCACTAAAACGACTGCTTCAGACAGCTTGCGACATTTAATCCAATTATATGTCACAATAACTTTAATTCACATTTATATAATTTAATTACCGTAATTGCATCAAATACATCTAACAATTATGCCATGTGAAAACTTAATGTTTATATCGTGTGTACCTTTATAATGTTCTTGTTAGTACACGTCGATCTGATTTATAAGTGCACTGGAAATGACAAGATAATGTCCATACAGCATAGTTTTGTTACACGCTATGGTTTTGTGGTTTTTTCCTGCCTAGATGGGTCTTACTGAACTTCTTAATCCGAAGATTTGTTTTATTTATTATCGTAATTATACTAAAGTATTATATAGTAATATACCTCGCGAGAATGTTAACTCAAAAACTTGTGACCCGTAAAACACAGCGAACAGTTTAACGCATTTTTGTCAAAATTAAAAGTTAATATCGCTTGCTACATGCTTCGGAAACCACGTTAAGCCGTTGGTCTCGGCTGTCATGAACATCTATGGCAGTCGTTTTTAGGAAGTCAGTGCCTTCTAACAGACTGACAGCTGGTTTAACCATAGAATGATGTTTCCCTCTGGGTTGCAGAGGTCAGACGGCAGTCGCTCCACGTAAGGACTGAAAAACTGTCAAACCCTGGGTCCTAAGCTTAAGTCTAGGGATAATGCTAGGATATGATTATTTCATAATCAAAAGTTATGCGAACTTGTATCAAATACATAACCAACAAAGTCTGACATCTCTCTTAAGGTGGTGCAGGAATACCAGCGATGCTGTATCATAAGATGCATGTAGACTTCTTGGCGGGAAAGTAAAGCGTCATGTCTGCAGTTTTGTTAAATTTTCTAAAATTTGTGATATTTCGAACTTAAATGTGTAATAACGGTGGATTATTAACCATTAAGTGTTTGTGAACGTTCATAAGTGATGGTAAATGAAACTAAACAGTGCAACATCACTTTTCAAATTCTCTCGACGAGTCCCATGTGAGAACTCAGTATAGTCCATTTCCATCATTTACCATTTATCATCTTTATCATCACTCATTTTCATTTACTATGAATTATATATTATTAATATATCACTCTGGCTATATGTGCTAGACGCACGAAGCCATTATTTAAAAGAAAAAAAGAAAAAATTGCAACTAATTGAGTGAACTATTTTTTTATTTTTTTTCTCCCCAATTGGCAATTTAAAATTTGCCAGTGTCAAGTGAGTGAACTATTTATCAGTGAAAAACAAAGATGCCGCTTCAACATGGCACCAATTTGTATTCACAGGATTATTAAATTACTCTAACTATGACGCACAAATTACATCAACTGCATATAATAATGTAATTATGTACATACATGATAATCAATTACATACAATCCCCTTAACACGACTTAACAATTCGCTGTCTTATTATATAATTATAATCATTATCATTATATCTTAGCATTATTAGTCCTAGCTTTCATGTAACAGTAAGTTCTGTAACTGGATAGCTTACTAACCCATCTTCATATCAGCCTTGTTCATATCAGCCAGATCTTCATATCCACTGATGAACATTGAACTCCCCAATAGATGACATTCTGTTAAATATTTGCCTATAACCAACCCGCCCGGGTTGGTGATCGCAGTTCCGACAGCAGGATGACGATGGGTAGCTAAATAGACGACAGGCCGCGTCGATGGTGCGTTCGTGTTCCACGCGCGCCTCAAAGAGATGTCAGCACACTGAGGGGCCCCCAAGGTGCGGGCCAAGCCTGCCGGGGTTGCGGGACTGTTCGCAAGGGTTACCGCGACCTCGGTACGTAGCAGGCTCAAAAGAAGGAATATGGATGGTTTTTAGTCAGTAGAAGTCTGACACACCCTCCCGCTCCACCCACAGCGGGGGAAGGTCATTACGGCTGCCCGTGAGATGAGAGGAGTTGGCACTATTCTAGTGACTTATCGTTATTCTAATGATGTTATACCAATTCAGTTAAAACTCGGTGATCCGACGTTGCTCAATCAGGCACCCTTTGTAATCCGACATGCCTATCAAGAATATTAGTTT
This sequence comes from Musotima nitidalis, assembly GCA_949126915.1. Taxonomy (NCBI): domain Eukaryota; kingdom Metazoa; phylum Arthropoda; class Insecta; order Lepidoptera; family Crambidae; genus Musotima; species Musotima nitidalis. The sequence continues at coordinate 2,584,978 of OX421434.1, forward strand.
TCGACGCATCGTCGTTAAAGCCTATTTCAAGAAAAATTTATAATAATGCTTTATTGTACGAAAAAAAAAGTTACAAACAATAATAAAAAACTAAAAGGACTTATCTCTAGCAGAGATCTCTACCAGCCAACCCTAGCAGTTGTTGAATAAATTGTGTGGGATTATATTTAGTAAAAGGTACTTAAGTGAAAAAGGAAATTATAATTTACAATAGTAGCAAATACAAACACAAGTTTGTGCCACATTAACACTTTTTATTTGACGCATTTAAGCTTTGACATTTTGTTAGATGCGACTGTTATTCATGCGTCGCGTGTACTGCGTAAACGGTTTATAGAATATATTTTTGTTGGCATTTTTCTCAAATTACCAAAAAACCACGGGCACAGCTACTTAGTTCATTATTCATACGTAAACAGAACGGACCCCAGACCTTCTCGCCTTTTTTATCTATAAAAATAAATTAAGTCATTAAAAAAAATGAACAAAGAAAATAGAATAAGGTTTAATAAACTTAGAATGGCTTTTATTGATTTTCGCAGAAGTTGGAAATTTTATACATTAGAACTTTTTTCACACGCAATATTTGATTTCTGGTTAAAGACCTATTTACAATCACGCCTATTTTCCCGAAGAGTTAGGCAGACGCATATTATGAACCACATTTTGCTTATTCTATTATAGATCCCACGGAATAGGTTGCGAGCCTATTGCCGCTTACCGGGAATTCTATTGTGGTACGTGGCTAGATAACAAATCAAATACACAATATATAACTAAGATAACAAATACTTTCGTCGCAGAAAACTCAATGCGTAAAAAATATTTTTTAAAGAATAGTGAAAAGAAGTAGTGTCGGTAAGTAACTATATAGTTAATATAATGAAAATTCTTTAAAAGCTATAAATATATGGCGCTTGGTGTGATATCCACAAACATACAATAAATAAATATTTTCTGACAATTACACAAATTGTTTAGTTTCAAGATAAGTATAATTAAGAACTTGTGTTGTGGATACTAAATAACGGATTAACATTTTTTTTTTTTTTTTTTGGTACATACGTACTTTATATACATAAAATATATACATTATACATTTATTTACTTTAATAGACTTTAAGATAAATATCTTTATACGGTATCCGGAAATGTTTCAATAGTGCAGTATAGATAGATACCTGTTCGTCTAAATATAGAAATATCTATCAACAGACGGCTTTCCTTATCTGTAGATATAATTAAAGCTTCTGCGAAATAGGTAATGATTAGTGATAATTATTTAATTTAGAGAGGGCAGTAAAGTAAGGTAACATACCTTATCTATTGTTAATACTGATGCACTAAAAACATTTATTAATAAATCGAACATAAACTTTGACCTCAATAAGATCGGAGGAAAGTTATACAAACGTTTTGAAATATCAAACATAATCTTTAATTTACATTTATTATCTTGTCATCAATATCTTGGAATCCTTTTGAAAACTGTGCTAAGAGAAGTTTCGTGGATGGACATTGTGAGTTTCTTGTCAGTTCTTTTCACAGAGCGGTGGCTCACTTATTTTTATTTTTGCATGAAAGTAAGAATCTAAGCTTTGTGATTTCAGCGGAGTTTTACTTAGTTTTTTAAAATTTTATATTTTATTTTGACGTTTTCAAGTGTTTTGTAATAGTTTATAAAATAGAGGCATGTCTTAACAACTACATAGATCATATTGCCGCTTGTCGGGGAACTTTTATGCTTGCCGAAGCTACCAATGTTGATCGACACGTGTACCACTTGGAAGTGAGGTTGGCTTTCGCTCCATATATATTGTGAACTATTATTAAAGAAGTGTAGTGTTTCTTAACACAGACAAATACAAACTTTAACCAGATTTGACTGAATTTCAGTTATTACGTGGAGCGACAGCCGTCTGCAACGCAGAGGGAAACATCATTCTATGGTTAAACCAGCTGTCAGTCTGTTAGAAGGCACTGAGTTCCTAATAACGACTGCCATAGATGTTCATGACAGCCGGGACCAACACTTAACTTAACACTAAGCTTAACGTGCTTTCCGATGCACGGAGCAAGCGATAATTACGCACATAATTTCGAAAAGACCAGGGTTTGAACCCGAGATTCTCTAAATTTAAAGACAAGGGGTCTCGCTACTGGGCTATCGCCGCACAACTGATCGTACTTGATTAAAACTGCTTAATGTATTGAAGTCAAAATATATTTTATAAGGGAATGGAATGTAGCGGAATAACTCAATAAATATATTCTTGAGGAGTCATCTTCTGATTGAGTCTTCATATCATGATTACTATTAATTTTATGTAAAGCAAGTCACTTATTCAAGTTTGGCTCAATAAAGCTCTTGTGAACGTCAAACTTGACAACTAACGCGCCCATTCTTTGACGACCGATATGGCGTCGAGGTCAGTATACCTGCACTTCACTCCAGAGTTCGTGGGTTCGATCCCACCCAGGACAAATCTTTTTGTGCATGAACATTAATATTTGTTCTGGTCTGGGGGTTTTCCTATTTATATTTAGTATGTATTTACAAAAAAAAGTATTAGGTAAAGTGTATCCGTTCTTTAGTATACATAACACAAGTTTGAATGATACTTATCTTGGAACTAAACAACTAGTGTGATTATAAGAGAATATTTATTAATTTGTCCGTGGGGCAGGCGGTTCGCAGTTCTGCTGCCAGGAGCCTCCTAGGGAGGGTACTTATGCACCTGCAACTTAATATGGATATATACCATTAAGAAAGTCGATGCAGTACAGAAAATGACGCCTGAGAATTAGGAGTTAAGCTATGGGCTGTGGAGTGACCATTGTTTTGCCTTTTTCGTCAATAGCTGGCGGGCGTCGTCCGGTTTTGTTCGGTAGGCAGGAAAATTCCCAATAAGCCACGCACGCCCGGTGGTATGTAGTAGCGTGAAAAACAGGGCAAGAGAATGACTGTTAACATCAGTAAAATCTACATTAGTAGGTTGAATAAAATTACGTGAAGGTCACATCAAGTTTCTTAAGTAATCTTCAAATAATCTTGAAATAGTCAAAACGGATTTCGGAGATAAAATCTAAATTAGATTCTTGTATGTGTATCACGTACCTTGTTTTTACGTCTTACCTTACTGTGCCGCTTTAATACTTACTATCTACGTACTCGCTACGAGTATTATAACTCGAAGTAGCTATTTTCTATAAGTGGTTAAATTTCAATCCAATGTCACGCGAGTTAAAACGCCTTCGTAAACGACGTACATACCAGATTAATAATGGTCAGTGTTCTTTACTGGGTTCATGGTTTCCACAAGGTTTTCCTCAGCGAAGGGTTTATTATCTATATTTAATTTTCTTAAGTTTTTACAATAAATGTTTTATACATACGTTTAACATGTTATAAATTACCTTTAAAAGGTATTGTAATGCACATACATAAATTCACTCCTGTTGCCCCGCAGGGGTAGGCAGAGACATAATATACGCCCAAATTTCGCCAATTATACAGTTGGTCCCACGTAATAGGTGCCGAGCCTATTGCCGTTATCGGGCACGGTTATGTTCGCCAGAGCCTCCTCCGTTGATCTGCAGGTGCACCACTTGCAGGTGAGGTTGGCTTGGGCTCCTTAGGTCTTGGTAGGATCCCTATACACCTCTTGTATTGTAATGTTATCAGATGATATAAATTTTCGAATGTATGATAAACTTTTATTCATTAAAGGTACTGCTACAGTTATTCGTACTACTACGAGTATATAAGGAAATAAAATATTACTTACCAATGTACAATACTGTGGTTGATTTTTTACTGCTATAGTTACCAAGGAAAAGTTTATAATACCTACTAATAAATATTTTATTATGTGTGGAATCTCCACAAATAATAAATGTTATTTTTTTAGACTGTTCGATATAATTCATCATTGCAGCCATCTGAAGTCCACTGCTGAACATAGGCCTCCCCAATTGCTTTCCACGTAGATGGATTCTTTGCCGCATTTTGCCCCGCCGCCCTGACCAGATCATCGGTCCATCGCGTTGGGGCCGCCCTCTACTACGTTTGCTGATTCGTGGTCGCCATTCAAGAACCTTAACGCCCCATCGGTCGTCGGTTCTTCGAGCTATGTGCCCCGCCCATTGCCACTTCAGCCTGCAAACGCGCTTCGCTATGTCGGTCACTCTGGTTCTCCTACGGATTTCCTCATTTCTGATTCTATCACGTAGGGACACTCCGAGCATAGCTTTCTCCATTGCACGCTGAGCGACTTTGAGCTTCCTTATGAGGCCCATAGTCAGGCACTACGTCTCAGTCCCATACGTCATCGCTGGCAACACACATTGGTCGAAGACTTTCGTCTTGAGACACTGAGGTACTTTGGACGAGATGATTTTGCGTAGTTTCCCGAACGCAGCCCAACCGAGCTGGATTCGACGATTGACCTCTTTCTCGAAGTTGGACTTACCTAATTGGACTTTTTGTCCCAGGTATACGTACTCGTCGACAACTTCGAGGGCCGAGCTTCCCACTATTACTGGGGTAGGCACAACATGGATATTTGGCATGATTTTGGTCTTATCCATGTTCATTTTAAGACCTACCCTTCGGGAAGCTCTGTCGAGGTTTCCGAGCATTGTGCCCAGATCCACAAGCGACTCCGCTATGACCACTATGTCGTCGGCAAATCGAAGGTGAGTCATATACTCGCCATTAATGTTGATGCCGTAGTTTTCCCAGTCCAGTAGCTTGAAAACATCCTCCAGAGCAGCAGTGAACAGTTTCGGTGAAATGACATCACCCTGTCTCACGCCTTTCTGCAAGAGGATAGAATTCGTGCACTGGTCCAGTACTCGTACGGACATGGTGGCGTTTCTGTATAAACTCCTCAGAACTTCGATATACCGATGATCAATGCGGCATCGCAGCAGGGACTGAAACACTGCCCAGCTCTCGATCGAATCAAAGGCTTTCTCATAGTCCACAAACGCTAAGCAAAGTGGCTGGTTATACTCCTCGGTCTTCTGTATAACCTGCCGCAGCGTGTGAATGTGGTCTATGGTTGAAAAGCCTTTTCGGAAACCGGCTTGTTCGGGAGGCTGGAAGTCGTCAAACCTTTGACCGAGACGGTTCGTGATGACCCGTGAAAACAACTTATAGACGTGGCTCAGTAGCGTGATTGGCCTATAATTCTTCAAAAGGGATTTGTCACCTTTCTTGAAGAAAAGGACAACCACACCACTGGACCACGCCTGTGGCGTACGTCCCTCGAGAATGACGGTTTTAAAGAGCTTCTGGAGTACCTTAAGTACTGGTGTACCACCCGCTCTCAGAAGCTCTGCTGTCATCCCGTCTTCCCCCGGTGCCTTGTTGTTTTTTAGTTGTTTCAGGGCCATCCTAATCTCGTACAGGCTGACGTCCGGGATGTCTTCGGTGGTATGTCGAGTTAGTTTGGCTCTAGGGTCTTTAGCCAAACAAGTAGCGGGATCTTGCGTACTGGTATACAACTGTCCATAAAACCTTTCGATCTCCCTCATAATCTCAGGTCTCGACGTGATTAGACTGCCTTCGTTGGTCTTCAGCTGTGTCAACTGACTCTGACCAATATACAGATCCCGTGCGAACACTTTTGAACCCCTGTTCCTCTCTATTGCATCTTCAATACAATTTGTATTGAATTTGCGAATATCGAGTCGCAAGGATTTCGAGATCCGTCTATTGATAAGCCGGTAAGAAGACGCTTCCGCTGAAGACTGCAATCGCATGTCTCGTCGCGCTTCCATGAGATTAAGACTTTGAGTCGACAGTTTATTGGTTTTAGTTTGTCGGGTCTTATAATGTTTGGACCCGACAACGTGGACAGTCTCAACCAGCCCGCCGCTTATATCGTCAACGGTTACGCAGTTCTCCAGACTTGCGAAGCGATTTTGAAGCTCGAGCCGAAAGTTCTCGGGGTTTTGAATATGGGCAGCTGAGGGTCGGAGCGTAGACCTCATCAAACGGGACCTTTCAAGCTTTATATTAATATTCAATGTGCCCCTTACCATTCGGTGATCGCTACCGGTTTTCACCCTGGCGATCACAGAGACATCATTGAATATTTGTCGCTTAGTGGTCATGATGAAGTCTATCTCATTCCTCGTGAAACCATCGGGGCTCAGCCAGGTCCATTTCCTGTGTGGTGGCTTCTTGAAGAAGGAGTTCATTATAAAGAGGCCCTCCTTCTCCATGAAGTCAGCCAACCGCTGTCCCCTATGGTTCCTTCGCCCTATTCCAAATTGCCCCACTTTCTGCTCGTCACCGCTTCGTTGGCCTAGCCTTGCGTTAAAGTCTCCCATAACAACCGTGTAGTGAGTCGGTGAAGATCGATATAATTATATAAACTTATTTCTGGAGCCAACACGAAAAACACAGCTACTTCTCTCTCTTGCTTGGATAACATTTTTACAGATATTATACTAAGTGATAACGTTATAAAAGTCATTTGTCAGTTACATTCAGATCATTGTGGAGAATAAATATCTTTGCTATGTAGAAATAAAACTATGGCTAAAAGAACACTTACACTTACATTTATACCGAAAACCAATAATCGTTTTGAGAGGCTTAACAATAAATTATTATCTTATAATTTACCTTTGATAGATAAAAGCAGTGACCCTATTATATTAGGTCGGGGAAAAAGTCTTTTCGCATAACGTAAAGTATAAACTTATTATAAAATTTTTTTGACTGTACTATTTGTGTCTGGCTGGTTTTGGTAACATTAAAAAGGTTCCATTATAAAGAAAAGAAAAAAAAAAAAAAAGTTGTTTCCCGCTATTTTTCATTTGTTTTTCTCTCCGTAAAAATGAGTGAATCTAATGAAGAAATTCGATACATTTTAAAATTTTATTATAAAAAAGGCAAAAATGCAACTCAAGCAGTGAAAAAAATTTGTGATGTTTATGGACCTGATGCAGTGTCAGTAAGAGTAGCACAAATTTGGTTCAAACGTTTTCAGTCCGGAAATTTTGATGTTAAAGATGCACCTCGCTCTGGTCGCCCTGTTACGAATAAAATGGACGCCATTTTTGAAAGAGTGGAGCAAGATCGGCATATTAGTAGTTACGATGTAGCTGAAGAACTGGGAATTGACCACAAAACAGTTTTGACCCATTTGAAGAAAGCTGGTTATACAAAAAAGCTCGATATTTGGGTGCCACACGAGCTCACTCAAAGAAACTTATTGAACCGTGTACTCATTTGCAATTCATTATTGAGACGTAATGAAACCGAGCCGTTTTTGAAGAGATTGATAACTGGCGATGAAAAGTGGATCACGTACGACAAGAACGTGCGAAAAAGGTCGTGGTCGAAAGTTGGCCAGGCTTCACAGACTGTGGCCAAACCTGGCCTAACACGAAATAAGGTGATGCTGTTGTATGGTGGGATTGGAAGGGCATTGTTTATTATGAGCTTTTACCGCCCGGCAAAACCATCGATTCTGATCTTTACTGCCAGCAACTGATGAGATTAAAGGAAGCAGTCGAGAGAAAACGGCCGGAATTGATCAACGGGAAGGGTGTGGTCTTTCATCACGATAACGCTAGACCACACACATCTTTAGCCACTCAGCAAAAATTAAGAGAGTTCGACTGGGAGGTCCTAGTGCATCCACCATATAGCCCTGACCTTGCGCCTTCAGATTTTCACCTGTTTCGGTCTCTGCAGAATTCTTTAGGTTCTGTAAGGTTGACCTCAAGAGAGGACTGCCATAACTATTTGTCCCGTTTTTTTGATCAGAAGTCCCAAAGTTTCTATAGTAACGGGATAATGTCTCTGCCCACAAAATGGCAGAAAGTTATTCAACAAAACGGTACATATATATTGTAAATAAATGTAAATAAACTTTGAAAAAAATGTCTTGACTTTTCATACAAAAATACGAAAAGACTTTTTCCCCAACCTATTACATAATAATTTTTCAGCAGCATTTCGGATTTTAAGTTTTTTTCAAAAGCTCTTTTACAACGACATATTAAGATTTTTTTAATAAAAATGGGTTAATGCATTCAAAACAATTTAGATTTACAAAGGGTTGCTCTACATACCTATACAGGTGTTGAGCTTTTGAAACATATGCTAGAGAGGTTTATTTGGACGATTTTTGACTGTATTCCTCATGAAACATTGATTTAAAAAAAAATTACGGAGTTAGAAACTCCGCATTGGGTCAAGTAAGAGACATCATATTTGAGTAATAGAATTCTAAGAGTTAAGGTAATGGATAGCAATCTCAGGGTTCCGTTGTTAAAATGGGGGTTGCGCCGGGCTCTATTCTCGGTTCGTTTTTTATATATATTATTGATTTGCCACATGTGATAAAAGAAAACTAAGTGTGATAGTATTGCTTGCTGATGATAGGTACATCAATATTATTTGAATTAAAACGATATCAGAATTCAGACGATGTAAACAATGCGATCTCAAAGGTGGTGCACTGGTTGACGTCAACAATTTGTAATTAAATGAGGCTAAGCGAAGTGTATTAGATTCGTGACGCCTAACGTCAGACAAGTAAACACGACTATTAGGGTAATGGATAATGTGTTGACCCTTGTGGATACCACCAAGTTTTTAGGTGTTACATCAGAATCTAAGCTGCGGTGGGGCCCACATATTGGTGAATTTACTCAGCTCTGCAAGATACGCGGTAAAGAAAATTCCCTAATTACAGACGTTGAAACGACTAGGCTAGTTTATCATAGCTATTTCCTTAGTGTTATGTCATAATATGGTATTCTTTTGTGGCGGTGTGCCGCATCTATCTTTGTGCTACAGAAGAGGGCTGCTCGAGCAATTTATAATCTGCGCATAAAGCATTGACAAAGGGTTTTTTTTAAGAAATTGGTATTTTGATAGTGGCGGTTCAATTTGTTAATGAAAACCTGATATACGTAGGTAGGTACATAAAAATATTTAATAATCCAGTAAGAAATGCTATGTACCTACATACATATCAAGGAATAAGCATAGACTAGTTGTACCTGTTAATAGGCTCCGAAAGAGAAACAAATCTTTACGAGGTCAACATGTTTATTTTTCCTATTTCTCATAAAATATCAAGCAATTTTGTACAGCAATTATGCCTACATAAATTAAAATTAACGATAAAAAGCAAGTGAGTTCAAAAGGATACTATGTTACACCGATGGCAGATAAAAGTGCTTGGGATTAAACTGCCCTTTTGTACAGGTTACTCTGATATGAATGGCTTAAAACATGAATACTGTTAATATATATAGCCTGTGAGTTTCTTGCTAGTTCTTCATGTAGAGCAGTGGCTCGGAACTGGCACTTACTTATACTATTTTTATTTGTTGTTGCATACATACATACAATCACGCCTGTTCTCCCTGAAGGGGTAGGCAAAGGCATATTATACGCCCAAATTATATTGCTTTTGTGGACTATAATAAAGCATTTGACTCTTTAGATCATGACAAAATTTGGGAAGCTTTGAAAAACCAAGGTATAGAAAAGAAATATATAAGGATAATAAAAAATGTATAGATACTCAAACAGCACAGCACGAATAAAGCTAGAATCCGAAGGGGAAACTTTTCCAATAGGCAGAGGAGTGAGACAGGGAGACCCACTTTCGCCAAAACTTTTCTCTTCGGTACTAGAAGAAGTCTTTAGAAAGATGGAATGGGACGATATAGGAATTAATATCAAAGGAACACTTCTAAACCACCTAAAATTTGCAGATGACATTGTACTTATAACAGATAATGCATAAAGCCTCCAAACAATGCTAAGAGATCTGTCACAAGAAAGCAAAAAGGTAGGCTTAACAATGAACAAGACAAAGACTAAAATAATAACAAACAGATCTAGTAAAGAAAAAATTTAAGTAGAAGAGGAAGAAATAGAATACGTAAATTCCTACATATACTTGGGCCAACTAATCGCTTTCCACGACCAAATGGCACTAGAAATAGAAAGACGGATTGCTAACTCATGGAAAAGGTATTGGTCTCTTAAAGAAATAATGAAAAGTAAACAATATAGCACTATAATAAAAAGAAAAATATACCAAACATGCATATTACCAATATTAACTTATGGTTGTCAGACCTGGGCAAACACACAAAAACAACACCAAAACTAATTACGTGTCAAAGAGCTATGGAAAGAAGTATATTGGGCCTTACAAAAAGAGACAGAAAAAGGGCTATGGATATAAGACGCATAACAAAAATAGAAGATGTCGAGACCAAAATAAAAAAACTAAAATGGAATTGGGTAGGCCACATGCTTAGAGAAAATAAAAACAAATGGACAAAAGACATAACAGAGTGGACACCTAGATTCCAAACAAAAAGAAACAGAGGAAGACAAAGAAAACGTTACGATGACATTAAAAAGATTGCAGGGCCACTATGGCAAAGAATGGCTATAATAAGAGAAGACTGAAAAAACCTGGAGGAGGCCTTTGTGTCGCAAAACACGCCAACAACAACAATTAGCTAGCATGTCGAATTAATACTTATATATTGAAAAAGTTGGCAATAAAGGCTAATAAAAAAATAAAATAAAGTAATAACTAATTTTAGTATTAGTTTTTCCAGCTATAACTATGTTCTAAAAATCAAAATCTGAATTGTATGCCTTTCATCCAAAACAATAATAAACAATTTATTATATGATCCACCAAAATGACCCATCTTAGCTTTTACCCATATTAGCATTTGCTAGGACAATTTCCCAGCGCTGGTTTTTAGTTGGGCCATTTTGCGTGCAGTGCGGGACACGATTCATGGCGGGACTAATTACAATATTTATAATAATTAATATACACCCCCATTATTACATGGAATAAAGAAAATTCACATAAGCTGTATGTCTTATAGCTTTAGAGTAAAAACCAAATGACACAGTAAATGTCAAGAGAGCTTTTTTTAGTGTTACCAGACCAAACATAATAGTCCGATTTTAGCAGGATTTAACAGAAAATATTCCCTTTTCAGTTTGTAACCTAATACCTAAACGAAATAAATATTGTATATCCATAGACAAAATTGTAATTAGGTATTATAACAAGAAAGAGCTCACAACTGCATTAAGTAAGGTTACAAAATTGTAATGATAATTATCTAGAAACAGCTTATAACGAACTACCAAGTGAACTATTTGCAAACATTAATACTAAATCACAACTTAAGAAAGTATGTACTAAGGAAACATTATATGTCATTGTGTCCGTAGCTATTAAAAAATGAAATTAAAGTTTCTGTTTGTAATGTTATATAAGCCTATATTAAAGTAATTAGCGAAATATAATTATTAGGTACCTATGTATTGTGTCTGCGGTTAGAGTTAAATAGACTAAGATAATAATGTATGTAAACGTCCACGAGGACTACGAGCTGCCGACAAACTGTTACGCAGTTTGGCAGATGAATTTTATTTTATTACAACTGTACGTTTTTTTAAACAATTGAAATAATAAAAAAAAATGCATTAAGTTCCTCGGTGCTAGGTCGAAAACGGTTACACAGGTTTGTTGTCGGTTTGGCACTCATTTGTGTGGTATTTGATATCAAGTGCTTCCAATTTCTAAAGATATGCACTTTTAATATACTCTTTACAAAACTGCAACAATATAATATTATGTGTGTGGTAATAAAGTTTCAATAATCAACAAAAAAATATTTCATATAAGTGAATATATTTTTGACGTGACAACGTCTTAAATTAGGTTGCGGCTGGGAGTCACTTATGAAAAAGTGTAACGCTCGGTAACGTTACGATGAGTCACCGAACGAGAGAGAGGCCCGGCGAATGCCTTGCGTCTCTCTCCCACTCAACTATGATCGGTCTGCCGCGCGCGCAGCACTAGAATTCCTTGTTCCTATTGTGCAATTTAATTATATTCATATCAATAAATATTCTACCGAGAAAAAGACGTTGTCACGTAAAATCTTCGCCCGTAAAAACGACTTTACAGGCAACCATTTTTTTTTATGATTACCAGAAGTTATCAGCTCTAGCCAGAATAGCAGAAACTTAAATTTAAATATGGTCACACTAGCTACGATAAAACAAGTTTCAAATTTTCATTTTGATTTGATTTGAAAAGCCGTTTTCCGCTTTCGACTTTTGATATCTCGAAAAACGTTTTGTTTTGTAATAGTATAACATTAATCAAGAAAAGTGATCGCTTTTTCTGAACGAGGGTACTTATTTTAAGAATATTATTGCGCTAGCAGTCAGTTAATAAATTTATAAGAGCGTATTGCAGTTTATGAACTTCGTTACATATCTTATAGCAATTTTGTTTAAAACTAGCCAGATAAAGAAACATGTTTGTTTTGTTTAAGATGCCGTCTGTGTTTACGTTCTCTCGGAGCGATAATGAAATTTTACAAGGGCTTTTGCAAGTGTTCAGTAATGGTCGTGGAACTGCTAGGGAGCAATGGAGTATGCAATCAGAGCTTTTGGTGGAGCCTTTGGGGTGGGACGCGCTTTGGAAACTATCCAAGGACTTCTGTAAGAGGTTTGGTGAGTAAATTGATTGAGGTACTTAATAATTATATTTTTTAAATTTGAGTCATTTGAGTCAGTCTTCATGGTCAGATTGTCCAATAGACAGAATAAGGGGCCTGTGCCAAGAGATTTTTTAGTACTTTTTAAGGATTAAAGAAATCAAATGTAACAAAACAGTGTACAGAGCTTTGGACCCCAAGTTAAACTCACCTGCAAGTGGTGCGCCTGCCAATCAACGGGCGAGTGCTTTGCACACCCTTTGCTACACTCTAACCAGAATGACTGTGGTTTCCTGTCTTCCGGCAGTAGTGAGCCACAAGTCTAAAATTAATATTATTAAAATAAAACAATTTATTTGTACAATTTAAAACAGATTTTTACTAAATTCATATGATTGTATACAATAGTTAATCCAAGTGGAAGCGCTCGTAGCTTCGCGGTGCTTGGTGGTCGGAAACAATCGCCGAAGTACAGCAGAGTTTACAGAGGTCAGTCCTCGGATGGATGACCATTTGTGTGGCATTTGATATTGAGCGCTTCCGTGCTTCGGAAGGCACGTTAAGTCATTGGTCCCGGTTATCACTTCTAACAGCAGGATGCCATACACCTGCCTCCGCCAATCCGCACTGGGTCAACGTGGTGGAGTATGACCCAATACCCTCTCACCTTGGTTTGTGAGAGGAGGCTCGTGCTCAGTAGTGGGACGTTTATGGGCTGAGATGATGATGATGAATAGTTAATCCAATAACGAATTAAAATCATTATTATTTGTTTCTTAACCTATGATATCAGCCATGAATAAGTTAAGTAATATCTTTACACAAATTGCAGATGTTCGTTTCCCCTGCATTGCATACATTACGGTAACATCGGTGGACTTCGAAGCTCTCACTGCTAGTGTGGAAGTCCTGAGTGTACAGCATGAGGCTGTATCTCTCCCGGAAGTAGTGGAAGCTGTTCCGTTGATTGAGCTGTGGCCAACAACCAAGCAACGTGAGAAATGTGTCAATGCTGATACCACTGCTGAATTCATTGATTTATTGAGGTAAGTAGTTGCAATATTATAAAATTAAATTAAATACATATATCATATAGAATAAAATACACTTTACTGATTTATATCATTATTTATTGCAATTGTTGCCCCAACGAAACCTAGCAAATATGAAAGCTCCCGGTAAGCGGCAATAGACTTGCCACCTATTATGCGAGACTGACAAAATAGATGGCGAATTGTGGGCATAATATGTGTCTCCCTATGCTTTGAGAAAAAGGCCTGAATGTATGTTATTCCAATATTCTGATTACTGTAAATACTCCTAGAGACTCAAAACATGAGAGACACAAATCACTCTAATGTGTAGCACAATTTAGATCTGTAAAATGTTCATTGTTCATGTATTATTTTGTATTATAAAAATGTGATAAATAAAACAACTATATATTAATAATACTTTGTTCAAATGTAGTTTATGATAAGTGTTTTTCTATGTAGTTTTTCTTTTTTTTTAAAATATATTTAGTTTATGTATGTTTATTAACCATCGCATTATTATATTATTCGCATATTGAAGCGCTCGTAGCTCTGCGGTGCTCGGTGGTCGGAAACGATCACCGAAGTACAGCAGAGTTTACAGAGGTCAGTCCTTGGATGGGTGACCGTTTGTGTGGCATTTGATATCGAGCGCTTCCGTGCTTCGGAAGGCACGTTAAGCCGTTGGTCCCGGTTATCACTAAATGTGGTAGTCGTTAAGCCATGTTAGAGGCCTAATGGGCGGCTTAAAAAATTCTAACAGCAGGACGCCACACACCTGCCTTCGCCAATCCGCACTGGGTCAGCGTGGTGGAGTATGACCCAATACCCTCACACCTTGATATGTGAGAGGAGGCTCGTGCTCAGTAGTGGGACGTTAATGGGCTGTGATGATGATGATGATGATTAACTATCGCACCGCCTTTAAAGTTTTCTGCTAACCCTAAGGTTACCTGGCAGATAATACCTTATGACATTAAGTTCGCCTTTTGGTATACTTTTGAGTGTGCAATAAAGATTAAATAAATAAATGTTATATATTTGGATAAATATTAATTGTAATTAATTATTATCTTCTTCCTCATATATTCCTAATATTTCCATCCATAACTACCCCTTATTATATACCCAACTAGTGGCCTTCTGCGACTTTGTCTGCATGACATACCTTCCTCTTGAAACACTCTTTTCAAAATATCAGCTAAAAATCCCTTTGTAGTTTATATCTAAGCATAGATAGGGACAGACAAACAGACTGACAGCGGAAAGCAACTTAGTTTTGTACTAATTTTTTTATGAGTGAAATACATATGTGGGTATTAAAACAGGTTCTATTACACTGACATATGGATGCCCTGGGATGATCAAGATGACAAAGTGATCCTCTCCAACACTATAGAAGACCGTATGTCCTTATGGTCGGAACTTCGCAACGGCACAGTCCCCGGCTGTGAAGCGAGGTCTATCGTGTTATTGAGGACCAGTGCTATCAATGCTCATGAGAAACTCAAGGAGTTAGATTCTTCTATATGTGAAAGTGGATTAGTGGATGAAGATGGTATGTATTAGTAATTAATAATATCTATTAATTATAAAAAATAAGATTTTGTTTTCCTGTTTTTTTAAATAAATACAAGCTCTTTGTGAGTAACATAGGGTATATTATTGAGCGATTCAAACTAGGGATCCCTAAGAAAACTCCAATAACGTATTACCCAAGTTATAAATACAAAACTACATTCTTTGTGAGTTACATAGAGTCTATTATTAAGTGATTCAAACTAGGGATCTCTACGAAAATTCCAATAATGCAACAAAAGTTATAAAATATTCATACACAGGCATCTAAGTTAAGTGAGGGTGTTACCAGTTTATAGTGGTTTTTATAAAAATTCAATCAGAGCCTATTGATAATTAATAATATTAACTTAAGTACGCCTTAATATTATGTTTTGTTTAATAGCTTATTTAAAAATGCAATGTTCATTATTCACCAGACTTATTGTATAAATTAATATGCCATTTCATAACAGATCATTTATTATTTCAGACTCACTTTTGCCAGCAAATTACTTATCACTGTGTGCGGAGATGAGTGCCCGCCTTGATGGACTTATGTCTAAATGGACCTTGTATGAGAATCCGCTTATCCGAGAGCAGTACTTTGCCAAGGCAAAGGTTAGGTGGCAGAAACATAAAAGCAAAAAGAATGTAAGTATTTTTATTAACTTATACATACATACATAATATCACGCCTGTTTCCCTGTACGGGTAGGCAGAGGCATCTAACACACCTGCACAGTTTGCCAATTATATTGTTGGTCCCACATTATAGGTAGCGTATTGTCTGGTTACCAGGAACTTTTATTTTTGCCAGAGGGACCACTTGCAGGTGAGGTTGGCTTGGGCTCGTCTGCTTTTTGTATTTTGGCTTTGACTTTAAGCTGGGAAATCTTAATGTGCCTTGCTACCAAATGCTTTAGCTCAAATGAACACCCATTTAAGGCATAATTATTCACATGATCACAATCTGTCTTCACCATAATATCGTGTATATTTTACTTTCTAGGTGACAGCTTTATGGCAAGGAGGTTCAATATTTGAGTTTGACGAGATATCCAAATTCCTCAAGACTCGCATAAGCAATGACCGCACCTTGACAGTGATGGTTTCGGCTGATGAGGCCCTGACTTTGGAACCGGAGGAGGTGGTGGTTTGCAGTAACCAGTACGAACTCCCCGAAATGCCCCTGTCTCATATTTCTATATGCTCCTTTAAAGGTCAGTAACAATGTTTTATGCAGGACGCTGTTTCCAGAAAGTTCTGGAATGTTTAAAAGAGAACATAGCTTAAGAAGTCCTACCGCAAGATGGATGTACGACATGACAAAAGTAGCAGGATTACACTGAAGGCAGTATGCCTGCCATCAGCCACATTGTAATTTCACGGAGGAGACCAATGTTCAGCAGTGGCCAACATTGTGTGGATCGTTAGGGCGCCGCTTAACATATTCGTCAGTCCACATCTCTGATAAGTCGCGCGAAAGACTAATAATTGAAGTCTTTATATAACTTTCGAAATAGGCTTCCTCTACAATCAAAAGGAAATTTGGTTAAAATCCATCGTGCATAGAGATTGCAGATTATCAGAGGCAGTTGTGTGCTGCTATTGAATAAATATCACAATAAATCCTCTGAATAAATATCAGAGCGTCCCTACCGTAGGATAATCACAGTAACTAACTCAAAACACACCATTTATGGTTTGAAGGCCTGCATAAATGCCACTGGTTTATACCGAGACAATTTTCTCACAGGTGCCACCCTAAAGTCATCAGATATGCGTTCCTGCCTGCTAATGTTAAGTGACGAGTGTCGACTGAAGGATCTAACCTTGGACTGTGAGCTGGTCAACACAGTTCTGTTGATGAGGGTGGGGCAACTAACAGTGGAAAACTGTTCACTGGTAGAACGAAGCGGATGTTCACAGGTATGCTATGTATATTAAGTTCTGTTATTTAGTATCCATAACACAAGTTCTTTATTATACTTTTTTTTCTTTTAAATAATGGCTTTGTGCGTTTAGCACATTTAGCCAGTGTCAAGTAAGTGATATATTAATAATATATAATTTATAGTAAATGAGAATGATCTCCCCTAACCCCTTGAGTCCTTAGTAAAGATGGGACTATACTGAAATATCACAGAGGCTCCTTGAGAGAATATGAAAAGTGATGTTGCACTGCTTTGCTTGATTTACCAACACTCATGTATATTCACAAACACTTAACGGTTAATAATCCACCTACACATTAATGTAAGAAATATTAGGTCGGGGAAAAAGTCTTTTCGCATAACGTAGGTATAAACTAATTATAAAATTTTTTTGACTGTACTATTTGTGTCTGGCTGGTTTTGGTAACATTAAAAAGGTTCCATTATAAAGAAAAGAAAAAAATTAAAAAAAGTTGTTTCCCGCTATTTTTCATTTGTTTTTCTCTCCGTAAAAATGAGTGAATCTAATGAAGAAATTCGATACATTTTAAAATTTTATTATAAAAAAGGCAAAAATGCAACTCAAGCAGTGAAAAAAATTTGTGATGTTTATGGACCTGATGCAGTGTCAGTAAGAGTAGCACAAATTTGGTTCAAACGTTTTCAGTCCGGAAATTTTGATGTTAAAGATGCACCTCGCTCTGGTCGCCCTGTTACAAATAAAATGGACGCCATTTTTGAAAGAGTGGAGCAAGATCGGCATATTAGTAGTTACGATGTAGCTGAAGAACTGGGAATTGACCACAAAACAGTTTTGACCCATTTGAAGAAAGCTGGTTATACAAAAAAGCTCGATATTTGGGTGCCACACGAGCTCCCTCAAAGAAACTTAATGAACCGTGTACTCATTTGCGATTCATTATTGAGACGTAATGAAACCGAGCCGTTTTTGAAGAGATTGATAACTGGGCGATTGAAAAGTGGATCACGTACGACAAGAACGTGCGAAAAAGGTCGTGGTCGAAAGTTGGCCAGGCTTCACAGACTGTGGCCAAACCTGGCCTAACACGAAATAAGGTGATGCTGTGTGTATGGTGGGATTGGAAGGGCATTGTTTATTATGAGCTTTTACCGCCCGGCAAAACCATCGATTCTGCTCTTTACTGCCAGCAACTGATGAGATTAAAGGAAGCAGTCGAGAGAAAATGGCCGGAATTGATCAACAGGAAGGGTGTGGTCTTTCATCACGATAACGCTAGACCACACACATCTTTAGCCACTCAGCAAAAATTAAGAGAGTTCGACTGGGAGGTCCTAGTGCATCCACCATATAGCCCTGACCTTGCGCCTTCAGATTTTCACCTGTTTCGGTCTCTGTAGAATTCTTTAGGTTCTGTAAGGTTGACCTCAAGAGAGGACTGCCAAAACTATTTGTCCCGTTTTTTTGATCAGAAGTCCCAAAGTTTCTACAGTAACGGGATAATGTCTCTGCCCACAAAATGGCAGAAAGTTATTCAACAAAACGGTACATATATATTGTAAATAAATGTAAATAAACTTTGAAAAAAATGTCTTGACTTTTCATACAAAAATACGAAAAGACTTTTTCCCCAACCTATTATTACAATTTTTTTGAAAATTTAACAAAACTGCAGACATGACGACTTTCCCGCCAAGAAGTCCTTCATTATCTCAACTACAGTAATTATGTAAAAGTTATCACAATAGTTGGCTGTTTCTCTTGGTTTTTATAAAATACTTTTTGTGTGTTTCACCAGCAGTGTTTACCAGCAGCAATGCTTTTAGTATTGATTGAACACAAACTTGTTGCAAAATTTCTATAGGCGACAGGCCGCGTCGAAGGCGCGTTTGTGTTCCACGCGCGCTTTAAATAGATGTCAGCATACAGTTGAGGATAGTAGTTGCAGAATGTCATTTTCCACTGGTCTAAAAATTTATAAAGAGCATAGTAGGTTTAGGTTTTTTTTTATAACCAAGTGAAGGCAAGTCTTTTTTTATAATTCACTGATATATGTAAGACTAGCAGCGCCCTGCGGTTTTACCCGTATGGTCCCGGTTTCCGTGGAAATATCGAGATAAAGAGTGTCCTATATGTTAGTCCAGGACTGCAGCTATACTCGTACAAAGTTTCATCACAATCGCTCCAGTAGTTTTTGCGTGAAAGAGTAACAAACATCCATCCACACATACCAACTTTCACGTTTATAATATTAGTAGAAGTTGAGAAATAGACGGGTTTTCTTACATTTCTGCGACTGGACGGTTCAAAATACTTAATATTTTTATTTATCACTGATTAACTGATACAGTTTAAACATATGAATAACATTTCTTTCAGAGCGATTTTGCACAAGGTATAGTCGCAATGTCGGGCGCAAAAATCTTGCTAGACGGCTGTACGCTGGATCAATTTTATTCAGGCATCGTCGTGCACAAAGGCGCACAGGTCAGTAACCTTACTCCATACTGACAAATTATCACCATACTTATTTATTTACATACATACATAATGTCACGCCTCTTTCCCGTACCGGTAGGCAGAGATCACATCCTTCCACTTGCTACGATCTTGGCACACACTTAGCTTCATTCACACTCATTAACCTCCTCATACACGCCCGTCGGTTTAGGGTTCTTTTGATGTATGTACTTATTTAATGTAATTAAAACGACATAAGCCAATTACATAATTTAAGTCATTAACAGATTAATGTGATAGTTGTTATCCATATTATTTGGCGACCGATATGGCGTGGAGGTCAGTATACCTGGACTTCACTCCAGAGGTCAGTTCGATTCCCACACAGGACAAATCTTTGTGTGCATGAACATGAATATTTGTTCTGGTCTGGGTGTTTTCCTATGTATATTAAGTATGTTTTTACAAAAAAAAGTATTTAAGTATGTTTATCCGTTCTTTAGTATCATCCATAACACAAGTTCTTAGTGATACTTATCTTGGAGCTAAATAATTGGTGTAATAGAAAATATTTATATATCTTTATGCGTGTATCACCTGTATCTGTCTGTACGTGTTGTTTAAAAGTTATTTAATTTTCTCTCCTATAAAGTGGATTGTCTGGCAGATATCGCTACTAATCAGCAGGCTAGATTAGTTGCTAACACGTTTTGTTTAAATTGTTTCTTGTTGTTTTAAATACTTACAGGCGTGAAAGAAAGCACTCCAGCACTCTGCTTCTGAGGTCGTGGGTTCGATTCTTACACAGAACAAATCCTTGTGTAATTTGTTCTGATCTGGCTTTTCTTGTGTATATTAAGTATGTTTTTACGAAAAAAAGTATATAGCACACCGGGTAGGCGGGTTGGTGATCGCATTTCTGGCCAGTAAGCAGGATGACGCTGCTGCCCATCATACGGTGGGATTTCTCTTCCTCGACTCTTACGACTCCCCGTGAGATGAGAGAGGGGACGCGGCTCAATTTCTTAATATGTATTTATCTTGGAACTTTTTTTTTATAAATATTTTTAATAGGTGGAACTACGCAACTGCACTATAAAGAACTGCGGAGTGGGAATACAGATGTACTCAGGGTCTCGCGTGACACTTATTGACACGTCTGTCACGAGCTGCAGTGAACAATGCATTCGATATGAACTGAACATAGAGGGCAGTACTGACAAGAAAACTCAGTGAGTACAGACAAAGTTATTATTTATTACATACATACCCCCGAAGGCGTAGGCAGAGGCATATGATACGCCCACAACTCGCCAGTTTTATTGCTGATCCCACGTAATAGGTGGCGAGCTTATTGCCGCTTATCGCGAACTTATATGTTCGCCAGAGCCTCGTCCGTTGATCGGCAGGTGCACCACTTGCATGTGAGGTTGGCTTGAGGTCCAAAGTTTTTGATAAGAACCCTATACTATATGTATTGAGTTATATTCTTTTGAAGTAAAACTACACTTACATAATCTCACGCTCATATGTTTCATTTGAGGTAGGCAAAAACCTTGCTTCAACATTTTATTAGTTGCAGGAATATAATATCTATGGCTCTGTCTACCCCTTCGGGGAAACAGGCTTGATTGTATGTATGTATAAATACATAAGACACCTCTCGCCATAGTGGCTGCAAAGTTTATGCCCACCTCAAATGACATATAAGGGCGTGAGATTATTTATGTTTCACTTTACTTCACTAGACTCATTGTACTCCAAATTCTACGCGGTCGTGAAAGACGCGCTGGATCGGAACTGGTGGAAGCAGATCATCCGCTCCAGATGTTACTCCGATGCTAACCACGAGGTTAGATCCTCAGACATGAGGGACCGACTAGCGAGAGAGTGTTTCACTTCAGAAATGCATTAAAAAAATAAAGTTAATACACACTAAAGTATGCATTTCTTTACAGGATAGAAGATCTTCAAATACAGCCCGGATGCAAAATAGGAACTGGAAAAAAAGACGACGTTTTAGTAGTGCAACAGGAAGTTAACCTAATATAACGCATGCGCATGTTGTAGGTATGTTCATTGGCGAAAATATGTGTATTTATGTTATAGTTAAAATTAGTTTTGATTAAAGCCATCAGCCAGAACAATTGAAGAAGTCAAAACTAGTAATTAGGCTGCTCACCCATATCCTAATATTTGTAACTCACAAAATCGCAACTTTGTAAGCGACTTGACGCACACGTGCGTCACTTTTCCTTCCGTCATATTTTTTTAGGAAGTGCACTTCGTGAGGCTTAGGACGCCTGTCGCTGAGCAATGTGCGTTGCTAGCTACATTTCATTTTCGAACGTTCCATTTTACATCAACAATCCGACAATCGCGTCAGCTAGCAGCGATTTTGCTTTAGACTTTAGAGCCTCTTTTTGTAGCCGGTGGGCGTTGAAGCATTGAATTCTATAGGTCTTATTACAAAACAATGTCTAAAGTTAGACCAGGATTAAAATGAGTGCTATCACTTTCATTGGATAAGATAAAGACAGTGACAGCACTAGTTTTAAACCTGGTCTAACTTTAGACATCGTTTTTTAGTAAGCCCCTATATGTTCTATATTCTATGACTGAGTGTCATCGCTCAGCGATTTTTGCTCGTGGGCGAGAGTCCTTAAGCTACAATACTTTAATGGTCAGCAAAAAGGGTAACCCCGAACCGAAGATGTAAAATTTGAATATAGTGGATATTTTACCGTAAAATTGTAAATAACGTTAAATTATAATCTATCCCGCGATATTGTAATCTGTCGAAAAATTGTGATCCGTAACAAACCGCTCACAATTTAACGCATTATTTTTCGATATATTATAATCTATCGAAGACAAACCGTCATATTGTAAAATGGCATGCGACAGAACGCATCTCGCGCTCTGATTGGTTGAACTTCATGTTCCGATAGATTATAATATTAGGTCGGGGAAAAAGTCTTTTCGCATAACGTAGGTATAAACTTATTATAAATTTTTTTTGACTGTACTATTTGTGTCTGGCTGGTTTTGGTAACATTAAAAAGGTTCCATTATAAAGAAAAGAAAAAAATAAAAAAAAGTTGTTTCCCGCTATTTTTCATTTGTTTTTCTCTCCGTTAAAATGAGTGAATCTAATGAAGAAATTCGATACATTTTAAAATTTATTATAAAAAAGGCAAAAATGCAACTCCAGCAGTGAAAAAAATTTGTGATGTTTATGGACCTGATGCAGTGTCAGTAAGAGTAGCACAAATTTGGTTCAAACGTTTTCAGTCCGGAAATTTTGATGTTAAAGATGCACCTCGCTCTGGTCGCCCTGTTACGAATAAAATGGACGCCATTTTTGAAAGAGTGGAGCAAGATCGGCATATTAGTAGTTACGATGTAGCTGAAGAACTGGGAATTGACCACAAAACAGTTTTGACCCATTTGAAGAAAGCTGGTTAAACAAAAAAGCTCGATATTTGGGTGCCACACGAGCTCACTCAAAGAAACATAATGAACCGTGTACTCATTTGCGATTCATTATTGAGACGTAATGAAACCGAGCCGTTTTTGAAGAGATTGATAACTGGCGATGAAAAGTGAATCACGTACGACAAGAACGTGCGAAAAAGGTCGTGGTCGAAAGTTGGCCAGGCTTCACAGACTGTGGCCAAACCTGGCCTAACACAAAATAAGGTGATGCTGTGTGTATGGTGGGATTGGAAGGGCATTGTTTATTATGAGCTTTTACCGCCCGGCAAAACCATCGATTCTGATCTTTACTGCCAGCAACTGATGAGATTAAAGGAAGCAGTCGAGAGAAAACGGCCGGAATTGATCAACAGGAAGGGTGTGGTCTTTCATCACGATAACGCTAGACCACACACATCTTAAGCCACTCAGCAAAAATTAAGAGAGTTCGACTGGGAGGTCCTAGTGCATCCACCATATAGCCCTGACCTTGCGCCTTCAGATTTTCACCTGTTTCGGTCTCTGCAGAATTCTTTAGGTTCTGTAAGGTTGACCTCAAGAGAGGACTGCCAAAACTATGTGTCCCGTTTTTTTGATCAGAAGTCCCAAAATTTCTACAGTAACGGGATAATGTCTCTGCCCACAAAATGGCAGAAAGTTATTCAACAAAACGGTACATATATATTGTAAATAAATGTAAATAAACTTTGAAAAAAATGTCTTGACTTTTCATTCAAAAATACGAAAAGACTTTTTCCCCAACCTATTATATCGAAAAATAATGCGTTAAATTGTGAGCGGTTTGTTACGGATCACAATTTTTCGACAGATTACAATATCGCGGGATAGATTATAATTTAACGTTATTTACAATTTTACGGTGACAGATACATAATAACGGTCTGGACGAAACATCAAAAAATATATATTTGCTGACAGAAATGTCTTCGAGTGACCGAGTACAGAATTCAAGTCCCCACTTTAGTCAAAACTGTTTTTGACCTGTTATGTTAGTTTTGATTTCTTATTTGAAATTGTAACCAAATGTCTATGACATAATACATTATGTTTACATATTTCTGTCGATGTCTGCATATAGTAAAAGATTTTCTGTTGTATTAATTAACAAGTTCTGATTTATTTATGTTACCGAAAAGTGCCTTTAATAATTACGTAGGGATTTTATGATTTATTAATATATTTTATTTGGATCTGTGATCCGCTTTAAAAAATAGAAGTAAGGCATCTCTGTATAAATGCAATTTATAAATTAAATGTATAGGTTACCTTTAAAAATGAGATCGATTGTCTTAACATTACAAAAAATATATAATTATAAAGTATGCTAAATGTTTGTTATTATGGAATTTATTGTTAAGTAAGACCTCTGTGTGTCCTATGTCATAGTATCGTCGAAAATCACGTAAGTCCTATCTCAGCTGTTATGAAAATCTATGGCAGTCGTTATTAGGAAGTCAGTGCCTTCTAATATGCTGACAGCTGGTTTAACCATAGAATGATGTATGCTCTGGGTTAAGGAGGTCAGATGGAGCTCCGTGTAATAACTGACATTCAGTTGAATCTGAAGTGACCGACATAGGCGAGTTTGCAGGCTGAAGTGGCAATGGGCGGGGCACATAGATCGAAGAACCGACGACCGATGGGGCGTTAAGGTTCTTTAATGGCGACCTCGAACCGGCAAACGTAGAGGACGGCCTCCCACGCGATGTACCGATGATCTGTTCAAAGCGGCGGGAAGCCGATGGATGCAGGCGACTCAGGATCGCTCAATGTGGAAATCTATTGGGGAGACCTATGTTTAGCAGTGGATGACAGATGGCTGAGATGATAATGATGGTGATGATGAGTTGAATCTGAGTAGACCTGTGAGCAGACCTTAAGCCCTAAGCTTAGCAAACGGCATAATGCTAGGATATGAAAAAAAATACATGAAAAAAGGTAATTTCAAAAACAATATTTTTCACACGTTTGGGACGGTATCCCCTTTTAAGCAATAAAACGCCTGTTACAGGAAAAGACGCTCTCACTTAATTTATGTCATAGACAAGTTCAAAATACAATAATTATGTGATTCTTTTATTTATTATTAACAAAATAGATTCATAGAGTTTATCTATCCTCTATCCTAACCCTAAAGCTGCATTTTCACCACAGATGTTTCAGGAAAATGCCATACAACGTCAGAGCGCATTGACCTAAATTGGCCGCCCACTCCCACTTACGTGTCTAGGAGAATACCCCCAATATATTGTAATCTAATTGGGGTTTTTGCCCATAATCACCACGCTGGGCAGGCGGGTTGGTGATTGCAGTTCCAGCTAGTAAGCAGAATGACAGATGTGTCCAGTGAACGTAGTATAGCTGTATGCGCATGCGATGTCAAACCAATCAACCTAGGGTAAGGTTGCCTGGAAGAAATTGCTGTTAGCAATAAGGCCGCCCATTGTAATATATATTTGTTTATGTGATTTTATTACTTTTTTATTTTAGTGTACAATAAAGTGTTCATTCATTCATTCAAGTGTTCATTCATTCATTCATTCCTAGGCCTCCTAGTACACAAGTAGGCAAACACTACACGTAATACAAGATTATCAAGAAATGATATTCTAAACATTGGCCTCTCTAATAAATAATTTTCTGTTGGAGGGATCTGTCCATAATCATTACGCTGGGAAGGCTTTTGTGATCGCAGTTCTCTGGAACTACTGACTATAGTACGCTGGATGACGCTGCTGCCCATCATCCGGTAGGTTCGTCGACTCTTACGACTCCCCTTTGATGAAACGGGGCGGCACTCTTCTAGGCCGTTTCTATATTGCACAGCATAATAATACTAATATTATCCATAACTCTTTACATCACGTTGAAGTTAGGAAAGTATGATGCCACATCTACCACTAATACATGACCGATAAGAGATAGATATGTCGCAGTCACTTCATTCTTTATAAATATATACAAAAGGTGAGCTATTAGCATTATTAGGGACGCAGAGGTTGGTGCGGTGCCCCAGCGGAAAAAGTTAGAATTTCACTATTTGAGTTCATCAGATTTCCAGTGTATGACGTCATGTAATTGTGTATGGTGAGTAAAAATTTATGCATCCAACCTTCGGGGAGTTATTCATCAAAAACTGTTACAGCTGCGACAACGTTGCCCCAGCGGAGCTTTTTTTATTGCATGGACGTAGAAAAAAAATTGGTGCAAAAATCTGTGTGTGACGAGAGACAATGTCCTACAGCTACGCAGGGACATTGCCTATCTCAGTGTCTTCTACTGGAATTGCTATAGTGAGTGTTCTGAGAAGCTTTTGGATGTTATCCCGCCTTCTCCGAACAAAAACTAGTGCAAACAAACCTGCATAATGTGCAGACGAACAACACTCGAACCAAGAAATCTGGTAAGTCGTTCCTATGTAAGACCATAAGGCTTTGAAATTATCTGCCGGCTCATGTGTTTCCTAGTTCCTATAATCCCTGGTCTTTTAAGTGGGGCGTGAACCGGCATTTTTGCAGGGCGCCATAAGCATTGCGCTTGTTAGCAAAATAAATAAAGAGTTTATTTTGCTGGACAACATCGGCTGCTCTCGATAAGGCTTCATTATGACGTCACTTTAAAAAAAAGAATTACAAATTATATTAGGTATTATCTAAATCCGAAGCACACAGTTTCAAAAAATTTGCCCTCACACAACACGCATATGGTATTATCATCTTTTTATTTACATACAAGTTGGTGCCGCGACTTCAGCTGCGTAACATTAACACTTCAAACAATGTCTTTATAAATTATAGTTAATGCGTTATTCGTAAGTATAAGCTAAGTATATTATTGTAAATTTTTGTTAAAATAAATATATTTGTAGGCAAATGGAGAAAATATAATTTTTAAAAATTGCGTTTATGTTATAACGTAACATAAGTTAGTAATTTATTACGTTAGTAAGTTGGGTAGGTATATTGTTTAAAAAGGTAATTTTTATAATTTTTGGGACAAATAACAATAGTCAAACTCTACAAGTAATTTTTTTTTAATTTGTCATGTCCTAATGACCACTCCTGCCTAATGGTAACGTTGGCAAACCGTTGATGTACCTAGTTCCAAAAAATCGAATCAATGACTACGTGGCAGTTCTAACCTCTATGCCATATCGGTCGTCCAGTTATGTATAATTGTATACTTACTTACAACATGGCATTTATATTTGTACTCCCGCGGGACCAGCAATATCATTGGCTAAATAAGGGCGTATATTTAGCCTTTGACTACTTTTTCGGAGAAACAGGCGGGATGAATGTATCTATGTCTGTTTTTGCCGGTTTCTTGCATTCTTTTGGGGCACAACTTAATGGACAATTAATTATTTCAATTGATATAGCAAGCGTACCACTTAAACGAGATGTCTATCACGTTTGTAAGTATATAAATTTAATACATTTTACAAATGCTGCGCTAATACTATCCACATGCATCCTACTACATGTAGGTATACAGGCATACTTACTACATGCCTAGGTGTCCACGGAAGATTAGCTTCGTGACAACCTGTGGTGTCCGACAGTGTGCTGAGGGGGACACCCTATTTTCAATATGAAATTAGATTTAATATTGTTATGTTTATCTGTAAATTTAATTGTTATTTTTTCTGTTTACTTACTATGTTTATTTGTACTGAATAAATTTACTTTCTTACATAGCACATTTTATATTGTACTATTCTTAGTAATTAATACCACAAACATATAGACCGGCCTGCTAGAAAGTTCCCTCGAACCATGATTCGTATGAGCGACCGGTTGCGTACAGTGCGACTAAATAAAGAACATATCAAATTATCAGTGAAAATTATTGCACAGCACAGCACTTTGAGTTTGAGATTAGTAACACTCAACTCAGCGGCGTAGGCGCACGTTAGGTTTCTTTGGAATGCCTTTGAAATACTTATAATCGCGACACCAAAACATAAGCTTTTAAAGATATTATTAATAAATCTACGTTGGAACAAGTTTTTTAAATATCTATATAATATTGTTTTAACCAACTGTGCTGTTAAATCACAGTGATGGCTAGTTTATTAGCCAATTTTGTGATTAAAAATGATCAACACGTTGGTCATTTGTTTCTGCATGGCATGAAGGAGGAGCCAGATGCTATATGTCAAGTAAGTATTTCTTATACCGCAGAATATATACATAATAACCTTGAAGCTTAGTAAAGGGGAAAAGGTCTTTAAAATGTATATTGGTTAAATGCTTTGAATTCTCCAATCAACAATAACAATTTAACTCGTCGAATTTATTACTTACTGATAATATTATAGTTTAATTTGACACTATAAACTATAAAAACGGGGAAATGGTATATTTTTTTATAAGTTAAAATTAATTTAAATGGCTCTAAGCCCAAGAAGTTAATTCGTGTTGTTGGTTCGTTCGCACAGTTTATTAACCCGCGGACTTTGAACCGTTCTGATCTCAGATGATAAGTGGTGGGAGTGACATTCAAAATAGTTTGTTTACAACTTTATCTACGCGCTCTCGCTTCGCTTGTGTAGCTATTTTACATCTTGGGTTACATTATTAAAGTTTTAGCAGGAAACATTAATTTATTTCTAATAAGAAAGCCTATGTTACTCAGGGATAATGTAACATTCTGAAGTTAAAAGAATTATCGGAATTTGTCCACCGATATGGCGTGGAGGTCAGGATACCTACACTTCAATCCAGAGGTCGTGGGTTCGATTCCCACACAGGACAAATCTTTGTGTGCATGAACATGAATATTTGTTCTGGTCTGGGTGTTTTCCTATGTATATTAAGTATGTATTTGTTGTTTAGTATCCATAACACAAATTCGTAATGATACTTATCTTGGAACTAAATAATTGGTGTAATTGTCAGAAAATATTTATTTATTTATTTATTTATTTACAAAAATAAAGTATGTTTATCCGTTGTTTAGTATCCATAACACAAGTTCTTAATAATACTTATCTTGGAACTAAATAATTGGTGTAATTGTCAGAAAATATTTATTTTATTCATATTTATTTATTTATTTGTCCAGTAGTTTTTGAGTTTATTTGAACAAACATGCATACTGAAATAGAAATATGATTTAGTATACTTAGGTATAGACTTAGCAGCCGCTTGTAACTAGTCCGCGTCTATTTGGCAAGGCGCTTTAGGTGCTATCAACAATTTCACTCTAAACTTTATAAACAATAAATGGCACTATAATAAAAGTAAGATTATATTCATTATGAATTCTTGTCAAGTGTGATATTACTACTGATAAGAATACTATTTCCTGTCATCAACCAAAGCAACCGACAAGAAATAAAACTAAACTCTAAGTAAGCCTAAAGATATGCCTAATATGGAAAAATCCAAAATGCCTAGGTACTTATTAGTATATACAGCAAGATCCTGTATCATCATCGTCTCTGCTATAGACGTCCACTGCTAAACATAGGCATCGGCTTCCCGTAGCCTTGACCAGATTATCAGTTTATCGCGTGGGAGGCCGTAAAGGTCCTGTATATAAACAGTAAAAACCCTGCGTACGGTGGGCGCCTTAAGGTAAACTTCGGAATACTTAGGCTCAACTCACACTGGCGCAGAGTCGAAGCGACGCGACGCGTCATGTTTTGCACGGCGACGCGCGCCTTCGCGAGGCGACGCGCGTCTTCGCGAGGCATTTGCATTTCACCGCTTACTTTTTGCCAGGCATTTTTCCTACAATTTTTATCACTGTAGGTTTTCGCCTTGACGTTAAACAGACAATCATACTTCTGTACTAAATAAATTAATTTTTCATCTTCGTCCATTGTCGTCGTAGTTCAGCACTGTCGTCCGTCCGTTGTGGTCGGCGTCTGACGCGTCACTGCGCCTGAGTACGCGCGGCGACTCGCGAATCCGCTCGACTCCAGCCGAGCGTCGGAGCGCGAATGCGCGCGTCAACGCGCGTCGACGCGCGCTTCCATATTTACATAGCACAAATTTGTACTTAAATAGTAGAACAATAAAGGTGAATATGCTTTAGGCGGAGAAATATGACGCGTCGCGTCGCTTCGACACTGCGCCAGTGTGAGTTGAGCCTTATAGGGTTGAATTTGACTTCATTTAGTGCGAAGTAGGTTTAACGTTTAATAAGTAAGTATATTGTTAGCATACCAAAGAGCTATTTTCTTCTTTTATTTTAAATCTTGTGATTGCAGAACACAGTGTTGTGTAGACTTGTCAAATCGTTTTACTAAGTACATTTTCTTGTAACTGGCGGGAGAAAAAACTAACCTTGACGATTTTCTTGCCCGTTCTTTTACGATCAAGCTCCCGCCCGCAGTGAATGGGCGCGCTAGTTTTTAAGTTTTGACCTTCATAAGAGCTCTTTTGAGCCAAACTTGCAAAAAATATTTTTACTTTTGACTTTTTACCGTTTTTTTGGCAGCTTACACAATGTACCTATATAATATCAGGTAGATGCTGCTACAGGAGAGAAGGAATCTCGCAGTTCTGTGCTCACCCGTTTCGTGAGACTTGCCCAATGCTTCAGGAGGCAGGGTCTGAAGCCAGGTGATGTGCTAGCCCTATGCGGGAAGAACCATCTAGACCTTCACATCCCATACTATGCTGCTTTAATGAACGGACTTCCTATGTGCGGGGTTGATACTATGTTCAAATACGGTGAGTGCTGCAGAAAGCTAAGTTTGATAGTGGGAACAACGTCCTTTCCCCTCTCGATCCACACGTGCTGGAATGGAACCAACCATATACTGCAGTCTATCAGCACTCAAACGAAGAATTTCCTTTAGAAGGCCGGCTATAGAATTCCCTGCTGATGCATGTCATTTCCAGCTCCTACAATCCTGGGTCCTTTTAAGGTCGGCCTGCATTAGACAGCATTTATACAAGCTGTCGTTAGCGGGTGCACTCTCATTATTTTTGGACTGCATCAGCCAGGATATGACGTGTCATTCAAACTCTAGCGATTATTTTATTTTAACTGTTTATTTCATACACACATAGGTACATAATATCACGTCTGTTTCCCCGAAGGGGTAGGCAGAAGCATATTATACTCTCACATTTCGCCAGTTATATTGTTGTTCCGATGTAATAGGTGGCGAGTCTATTGCCGCTTACTGGGAACTTTTATGTTTGCCAGTTCGTTAATCGACAGGTGCCCCACTTGCAGGTGAGGATGGCTTGAGCACCTCAGATCTAGGTAGGAGCCCTACACGCACTTATTTGATGACCTTGCTATTTTATAATTTTCTTGATCAATTTCAGATGAACTCAAATCCCTCTTCAACGTTATTCAGCCAAAAATAGCATTCTGTGACAGTGAAAAGTACGAGCTATTCAAACAAGTTATTAGTGATTTGGGGCTCAATACGACACTGGTGAAGTTCGGTAAAGGAGAGAATAGCTTGAGTGAATATTTGAAGCAATATGAAGATAAAACGCCATTGGAAGAATTCACGTTAGTACATCGAAAACAAATACTTATTCAGAACGAGTCACTGACTAACTGACTATGATTTTAACAATTCTTTCTGTGTAATATACTTCAAATTTAAAATTGTATGTACCTACAGAAAGAAAATAAATTTATTCAGTATCACATACAAAACACATCTTAAATTATAAAAAAAGAGAAACAATTGGACCAACTAGTACCTATATAAAATCTAAAATACATAAATATATAATAGGTTGGGGAAAAAGTCTTTTCGTATTTTTGTATGAAAAGTCAAGACATTTTTTTCGAAGTTTATTTACATTTATTTACAATATATATGTACCGTTTTGTTGAATAACTTTCTGCCATTTTGTGGGCAGAGACATTATCCCGTTACTGTAGAAACTTTGGGACTTCTGATCAAAAAACGGGACAAATAGTTTTGGCAGTCCTCTCTTGAGGTCAACCTTACAGAACCTAAAGAATTCTGCAGAGACCGAAACAGGTGAAAATCTGAAGGCGCAAGGTCAGGGCTATATGGTGGATGCACTAGGACCTCCCAGTCGAACTCTCTTAATTTTTGCTGAGTGGCTAAAGATGTGTGTGGTCTAGCGTTATCATGATGAAAGACCACACCCTTCCTGTTGATCAATTCCAGCCGTTTTCTCTCGACTGCCTCCTTTAATCTCATCAGTTGCTGGCAGTAAAGATCAGAATCGATGGTTTTGCCGGGCGGTAAAAGCTCATAATAAACAATGCCCTTCCAATCCCACCATACACACAGCATCACCTTATTTCGTGTTAGGCCAGGTTTGGCCACAGTCTGTGAAGCCTGGCCAACTTTCGACCACGACCTTTTTCGCACGTTCTTGTCGTACGTTATCCACTTTTCATCGCCAGTTATCAATCTCTTCAAAAACGGCTCGGTTTCATTACGTCTCAATAATGAATCGCAAATGAGTACACGGTTCATTAAGTTTCTTTGAGTGAGCTCGTGTGGCACCCAAATATCGAGCTTTTTTGTATAACCAGCTTTCTTCAAATGGGTCAAAACTGTTTTGTGGTCAATTCCCAGTTCTTCAGCTACATCGTAACTACTAATATGCCGATCTTGCTCCACTCTTTCAAAAATGGCGTCCATTTTATTCGTAACAGGGCGACCAGAGCGAGGTGCATCTTTAACATCAAAATTTCCGGACTGAAAACGTTTGAACCAAATTTGTGCTACTCTTACTGACACTGCATCAGGTCCATAAACATCACAAATTTTTTTCACTGCTTGAGTTGCATTTTTGCCTTTTTTATAAAAAAATTTTAAAATGTATCGAATTTCTTCATTAGATTCACTCATTTTAACGGAGAGAAAAACAAATGAAAAATAGCGGAAAACAACTTTTTTTTATTTTTTCTTTTCTTTATAATGGAACCTTTTTAATGTTACCAAAACCAGACAGACACAAATAGTACAGTCAAAAAAAATTTATAATAAGTTTATACCTACGTTATGCTAAAAGACTTTTTCCCCGACCTAATATTAGTACCTATGTGTACAGAATAGGTGTCCCCTCAGTATATAATCGGACATCACAAGATGTCACAACGCTGATCTTCTGTAGACATTCATTCATGCAGTATTACTACGCTTAGTAGTACCTATATACGAATAAATTAAATATACAAATCAAGTAATATAAATACTTTAGCTACAATGTTAAGCATTTGTAGAAACCGTCAAATTAGAATAATTACAATAATGTGATTTAAACAAAATCTAGATCTGCAGCCATGTGTAATAATTATGGGCATCAAGAAATAAAAATGATGACAATATAAAATTTCTGTCGGTAAAAGTATTTATTATTATTATTAAGCTATGTAAAGTAAAGTAAAGTAAGTAAAGTAGAAAAATATTTATTTCATAAACTATTATACATAGTACTTGAAAACGTCATGATTACAAATGGAAAAAAAAAAACAATCGAAATAATATTACACTAAATCACGAAGCTTAGATTCACTTACATGCAACAAAACAATTTAAAAACAAAAAATAATTAAGTGTAAGTGAATCTAAGTGCCAGTTCCGAGCCACCGCTCTGTAAGAAGAACTGGCAAGAAACTCACAGGCTTTGCTCTTTTAAATATGTCCATTAGTTTGGTACTAGAAATACAATCTTCATTTGTCTGTGAAGCTATACAATGCAATAAGTTAAGGTTATGTACCTTAACAATATTTATGTTTTCAAGTCATTCATATTAGAATAGCCTGTATGAAACGGCAGCTTAATCCCAAGCATTTTTATCTGCCATATAGTCTTTAATAGAATAATACTATTCTATGAAAAGTCTTCAAAGGGATACCCCTTTGAAGACAGCTTGTGTTTTATTGTTAATTTAAATTTATTTAGGCTCAATTGCTGTATGTTGCTTGGGATTTTATTGTAGAATCGCACACATTGACCTTTAAAAGATTTGTTTATCTTTTGGAGCCTAGTGGCAGGTACAACTAATTTATGCTTATTCCTTGTGTTTAGGTTATGTACACAGCTTTTCTTACTAAATTGATCAGTATTCTTATGTACATAAACCAGGTTATCATAAATGAATTGACCGGCCACTGTTAAAATACCAATTTCCTTAAACTTTTCCCTTAGTGAATGTCCACACGGGAGATTATAAATTGCTCGAATAGCCCTCTTCTGCAGCACAAAGATTGTTTGAATGTCTGCGGCACAACCCCACAGAAGAATACCATAGGACATAACACTATGGAAATAGCTATGATAAACTAGCCTAGCTGTTACAATGTCTGTTAATTGGCGAATTTTCTTTACCGCGAATGCTGCAGAGCTAAGTCTACTCGACAATTCACCAATATGTGGGCCCCACTGTAGCTTAGAGTCTAAAGTAATCCCTAAAATCAGTGTTGCCAGTTTGGTGATTTTGTCGCTAGATTTAGTGATTTTCAGGGACTACATGGTGAAATTTTGGAAAAGATATCACTAGAAAAATATCTGGTGATTTTTAATGATATTTTTAAAATCTGGGGTAGCTAGAGAAAACACAATGGCAACCCTATTTACCCGCCCTTGAAGACTGGAATCCCCACATTTAATTTTGGAAAAAATGTGTCTATTGAGCGTGGACAATACTCTTCGTCAGGGCAAAGACAACCGAATAGCAGATCTAGCCAAAGAACTCGGATTTAATGAGGAGATAATAGACAAATTGCTACAACAGTGGCATGGAGTAAATTTTATGCAATGGACAGCTACAAAAATAAATAAATAATAAATAAATATTTCTGACACTTACACCAATTATTTAGTTCCAAGATAAGTATCATTAAGAACTTGTGTTATGGATACTAAATAACGGATTTTACACACATAAATAGTTTTTTTTTTGTAAATATATACTTAATATACATACTTAAAACACCCAGACCAGAACAAATATTCATATTTATACATACAAATATTTGTCCTGTGTGGGAATCGAACCCACGACCTTAGGAGTGGAATGCGGGTATACTCCCCACCACGCCATATACACGTTACACGTTATTGACTTTTGGATTGAAGTTCGAAATTACAAAAATGCTGCAGGAATTAATACCTTTCAAGAGTTATCTGATCTCGCTTTATTCGCAATGTCCCTTCCTCATTCAAATGCTGAAGTGGAAAGAGCATGTAGTGCAATGAATATTGTTAAAAATAAACTAAGAAACAAAATGGCTGTAAACACTTTAAATAATATTCTCTTCATAAGAAACCAATTAAAAATAATTAAGAAAACCTGTTTTAGCTATGAGCTCCCGAGCGATGTGATCTCTGCTGTTGGCAAAAATTTTAAATACTCAAAAATTTATCCATCTCAACCGTCTACATCAATAGACCCGTCACCGTGTCAAGATGACGAAGAAATACCAAACGAAGTATTTAAAGTTGATCTAACCTAACGTTATGATTTACTTATCATAAGTAAAAAAAATTAAATACTTAATACTTAAGTTGTTTTTTAACTTGTCACTAAGATTATTAATTATTATTCTTATGATTAAAATTATGTTTCTAAACAAATAACTTGTAATTTTATTTAATACTTAACCCTTGATAAAATTAATTC
Organism: Musotima nitidalis; assembly: GCA_949126915.1. Classification (NCBI taxonomy): domain Eukaryota; kingdom Metazoa; phylum Arthropoda; class Insecta; order Lepidoptera; family Crambidae; genus Musotima; species Musotima nitidalis. The sequence goes on from OX421434.1 coordinate 2,620,575, forward strand.
GTTAGTGAATTTTGGAGATTTTTTTAGGTTCTAATATGAAGAATTTTAAAGATTTTTTTTTATTTTGCTGGAGATTTTTTTTTCTGTGAGCTGGCAACACTGCCTAAAATCCCTCAGTCAGGCGCTCGTCGCGACTAAGCGAGGACGCGTATCGTACTGTGCGGTGACTCATTGTCGAGGTCGATGTAAAAAATGTCTACTTTGAATATTGTGAAGTGCGCTAGTTGCAATGTTGTGATCAACGAGCTGCTAACGTTTGTGCGAAATGTAATGGACTACATGGATGAAGAGAGCATACACCAACTGTGCACCTCTGCGTTTTCTGCAGAACAAATTGTAAATGCAAAGTCGTTACTGTTCAAATCTATGCCGACTGCGGGAAAAATGCCTATACGCCGAAAGCAGGACAAGAAGAGAACGTCGCGAGATCTTGAAGACATCGTTTGCTTAATGAAGAGTGCTGATCCGCAAACCTTTCCTGTTTTCGTTGCAAGAGACTTGCATATGATTCCTCCAGTGACCTTTGATCATGTGGACGTGACCCGTTTCTTAAAAGAAATCCAATGGCTGAAAAACCAAGTAAGTGTACTGGAAGATAAGATGATAACATGTGATCAGTTTAATCAACTTAAACAGGAGATTGCACACTTAAAAAATGCATCTTTAATTGATGATTTCACGCCAAATATGAATGTAAACAGAAGACGAGGTGCGTGCCTTCAGAACAGCTTTGAAATGAATAGCGGCCCTATTGGATTACAATACGTTCCCGAGTATGTGCCTATACAATCATTTCAAACATCAGCTGATAATGACATTCAAACAGACAGACAAATTCCACAAACACCCTCACAAGAAATAGATACTGTCTCTGTTGGCTGTATGCAAAACGCGGCGACAGAAAATACCGAGCAAGCGGCTGTGGCCACTACGGCAGTTTCGGCGAGTGTGAGCGAGAGCAGCTGCCGGGTGACGCACTCGTACGTTGAGGACGCAAGTGTAAGCGAGACAACACAGCATCCTCAGATGCGCGGCGAGGCCCCAGCGTGTACTCCAGCTTTGATGACGTCGACCTGCGCGAGCGCGTCGCTTACTACTGGTTTAACTCGATCGAACACCAATATTAAACGAGACGTGCTTACGAGTTCGAGTCCGACCGATTCGCTAGTGCGCGTGAGTGGTTCTGGTTGGGAGTCGAACGTGAAAAATGATCCAGTGGTAGTGGACCCGGAATGGCAGAAAGTAGTGAGTAAAAAATCTAAGCAATATAAATTAATAGGACAACGGCGGTGTGCCCCAATTGCGCCTAACGGCAAATTTAGAGCGGCCGATGTGAAAGTGCCACTACTAATTTCGAATGTTAGTAAGGAAGCTAGTGTAAGTGACATTGTAAGTTATTTAAAAGACAAAACTAATGAAAGTGTATCCTTAAAACTGATAAATATGCGAAAAGCTAAACCGTATAATGCGTATAAATTGTATGTGTCGAGAAGTAAGTTGGATCTTTTTTTAAAGGATGATTTTTGGCCCAGTGGTATAAGGTTTAGACGTTTTGTACATTTTTTGTACAAAACAAATAGTGATAAAAATTGTTATAGTTAACATGTCCTACCTAGATATGACTTTACAAAATAAAGAATATCTCAGCCTGACAAGCTTTAATTGTTTTTTTGTAAAGAGGTCACTTAATGACATTCAGAACTTATGTAAAAGATCTCATATAGTAGCGTTGCAAGAAATATGTGTTCTTCCCCATGATGTGCCTTTTTTACACCGTGGGCGGTTTTACACCGGTAAATCTGCTGTCGATGTATCAACGGGCTTATTGAGGGGTAGGCCGCATGGGGGGGTTGCCATACTTTGGAGAAAGGGCATTTTTGACAATGTGTGTGTGGTTAACTGTAAAAGTACACGTCTGGTAGCTATAAAAGCCACCATTGGTGGTCGGTCTATAATTGTATTTTCAGTATATATGCCTACAGATTCACTTGAAAACCTACCGTTATTTGCGGAGGTTTTAGGTGAAATAAGTGCAGTAGTGGAAGGCGAAAATATAGAAAGCGTCTTCATTTTGGGCGATTTTAACGCACATCCTCATGAATTGTTTTTCACCGAATTAGACCATTTTTGTTGCGACCAGGGTTGGACATGTGCTGACATTGAAAGACTAGGTTTAAAATCTAACACGTACACTTACGTTAGTGCTGCTCATAAATGTAGGCGGTGGCTTGACCACTGCGTTGTCTCAAATTCAGCCTGGCAGACCGTAGTAGAGGTAGAGGTTGAGGAAGATGTTTTTGTGTCGGACCATCTACCCTTAACCATTAAATGTAACATTAATATTGTTAGACCTAAACTTGCGGCAATTGGCGACTTACCTTATAACTCAGTAGTATGGGGCGAAAGAGATGAAGCGCAAATAAATAAGTACCGAGAACTTTGTACTAATGCACTACGAAAGATTGATTTCCCCTCTGAGTTCGCGAATTGTAGTCGCGGGTTGTGCAGTTTGGAAGAGCATAAGATGATTCTGAATAAGCTGTATGATGGTATTGTAGGTGCCCTATGTCACGCCGCAATGAAAACTAAGAAGCGGCGTTGTGCTAAGCCAAATAAAAACAGAAATCTTTGTGGCTGGAACAAACATGTTCGTGATGCTCATAGGCAGGCCAGGCTTAGTTTTAAAATCTGGATACTTTACGACCGTCCGACGTCTGGAAAAATCTATGATAACATGAATAATAGTAGAAAATATTTTAAGTATCGTCTAAAATGGTGTCAACGTAACCAGGATCAGCTGAGAATGGACGTTCTAACAAAACACCGATCGACAAAAGATTTTAAAAGTTTTTGGAAAGCTACTAGAGATTGTAACGTTAGGCCTGGTTTGCCTGTGAGTGTGAATGGGGTGTGCGAGCCTGTGCGCATCGCCAATGCCTTCATGCATCACTTTGGGGTACGCTCTCCTCTGGGACCCTCGGTGTCCGCCCACTGTAGCGCTGAGCCGGCATGTCGGGGAGAGGCTCCACCTATGCATATCACCGCAAACCAAATCAGGGAGGCTCTCAAAAAAATGACTAGTGGGAAATCTCCGGGACATGACGGCATCAGTGTGGAGCATTTAAGGTATGCAGGGGTTCACCTACCGAGGTTACTCGCCTTGTTCTTTTCAATGTGCATAAGTCACTCTTTTTTACCACATGACTTAATGAAAACCATTGTTGTGCCCATTGTGAAGGATAGGACTGGAGACATCTCGGATAGAGGGAACTATCGTCCTATCTCTCTAGCAACTGCGATTGCTAAGGTGTTGGATAGTGTGCTTAACTCTGAACTGAATAAATATTCATATCTCCACGATGCACAGTTCGGGTTTCGACCTGGACTCTCGACTGAAAGTGCTATAGCCAGCCTTAAGCATACTGTGCAATACTACACTGATCGTAGGACGCCGGTGTATGCCTGCTTCCTGGACCTCTCCAAGGCCTTTGATCTGGTGTCGTATGATGTGCTTTGGGGAAAGCTAGGGAGCAGGGGTGTACCGGATGAAATTCAAAACATGCTCAAGTTCTGGTATGCAAATCAGACAAACCATGTAAAGTGGGCGGATTCCTTGTCGGATGCGTATGTGTTGGAGTGCGGAGTGAGACAAGGGGGATTGTCCTCTCCAAAGCTCTTCAATATGTACGTCGATGATCTTATCGTGGAGCTGAGCAGCATGCATGTTGGTTGTCGAATAGATGGCATTAGCGTAAACAACATTAGCTATGCGGACGATATGGTGTTGCTCAGCCCTACGGTGGGGGGTCTCAATGAAATGCTGAGGGTTTGCGAGTCTTATGCTGCTAGTCATGGGCTAACGTATAATGTAAAAAAGACAGAATACATGGTCTTTGAGGCCGCTGGTATATGTCCCGACAACAAAACTAATATTACACTGAATGAAACTAAAATAAAACGTGTGAAGAAATTTAAATATTTGGGACATATCTTGACGAGCGACCTCAAAGATGATGAGGATATTGAAAGAGAGCGGAGGGCTTTAGCGGTTAGGGGTAACATGTTGGCTCGCAGATTCTCTCGATGTACAGAGGACGTAAAGGTGACGCTCTTTAAAGCATACTGTCAAAACCTGTACACGGGAAATCTGTGGGTCAAATACACCAAAAAATTGCTGGAAACCCTGCGAATCCAGTACAATAATGTCTTTAGGATGATGTTGGAGCTGCCTCGTTTTTGCAGTGCGTCAGGGATGTTTGCCGAGTATCAAACTGACGGTTTTGATGCCGTCATACGCAAAAAAACGAGTTCCCTGATCACTAGAGTGAGAAACAGCCCAAATAGCATCCTGAAGACATTGGCGGACCGATTCACTTCGCCGCTCTGGAAGTGCTTTGTGCGGAGAGTGGTGAACATGGGAACATACCCTCTCACGTGATCATCACCCTTAGCACTTTGCATATAATTTTTATTTTTTATGTTTATTTTTAATTTAAATGCCTATCTTGTTCATCATCATTTCAGCCATTCGAAGTCCACTGCTGAACATAGGCCTCCCCAATTGCTTTCCACGTAGATCGATTCTTTGCCGCCTGCATCCACCGGCTCCCCGCCGCCCTGACCAGATCGTCGGTCCATCGCGTTGGGGGCCGCCCTCTACTACGTTTGCTGATTCGTGGTCGCCATTCAAGAACCTTAACGCCCCATCGGTCGTCGGTTCTTCGAGCTATGTGCCCCGCCCATTGCCACTTCAGCCTGCAAACGCGCTTCGCTATGTCGGTCACTCTGGTTCTCCTACGGATTTCCTCATTTCTGATTCTATCACGTAGGGACACTCCGAGCATAGCTCTCTCCATTGCACGCTGAGCGACTTTGAGCTTCCTTATGAGGCCCATAGTCAGGCACCACGTCTCAGTCCCATACGTCATCGCTGGCAACACACACTGGTCGAAGACTTTCGTCTTGAGACACTGAGGTACTTTGGACGAGAAGATTTTGCGTAGTTTCCCGAACGCAGCCCAACCGAGCTGGATTCGACGATTGACCTCTTTCTCGAAGTTGGACTTACCTAATTGGACTTTTTGTCCCAGGTATACGTACTCGTCGACAACTTCGAGGGCCGAGCTTCCCACTATTACTGGGGTAGGCACAACATGGATATTTGACATGATTTTGGTCTTATCCATGTCATTTTAAGACCTACCCTTCGGGAAGCTCTGTCGAGGTCTCCGAGCATTGTGCCCAGATCCACAAGCGACTCCGCTATGACCACTATATCGTCGGCAAATCGAAGGTGAGTCATATACTCGCCATTAATGTTGATGCCGTAGTTTTCCCAGTCCAGTAGCTTGAAAACATCCTCCAGAGCAGCAGTGAACAGTTTCGGTGAAATGACATCACCCTGTCTCACGCCTTTCTGCAAGAGGATAGGATTCGTGCACTGGTCCAGTACTCGTACGGACATGGTGGCGTTTCTGTATAAACTCCTCAGAACTTCGATATACCGATGATCAATGCGGCATCGCTGCAGGGACTGAAACACTGCCCAGCTCTCGATCGAATCAAAGGCTTTCTCATAGTCCACAAACGCTAAGCAAAGTGGCTGGTTATACTCCTCGGTCTTCTGTATAACCTGCCGCAGCGTGTGAATGTGGTCTATGGTTGAAAAGCCTTTTCGGAAACCGGCTTGTTCGGGAGGCTGGAAGTCGTCAAACCTTTGACCGAGACGGTTCGTGATGACCCGTGAAAATAACTTATAGACGTGGCTCAGTAGCGTGATTGGCCTATAATTCTTCAAAAGGGATTTGTCACCTTTCTTGAAGAAAAGGACAACCACACCACTGGACCACGCCTGTGGCGTACGTCCCTCGAGAATGACGGTATTAAAGAGCTTCTGGAGTACCTTAAGTACTGGTGTACCACCCGCTCTCAGAAGCTCTGCTGTCATCCCGTCTTCCCCCGGTGCCTTGTTGTTTTTTAGTTGTTTCAGGGCCATCCTAATCTCGTACAGGCTGACGTCCGGGATGTCTTCGGTGGTATGTCGAGTTAGTTTGGCTCTAGGGTCTTTAGCCAAACAAGTAGCGGGATCTTGCGTACTGGTATACAACTGTCCATAAAACCTTTCGATCTCCCTCATAATCTCAGGTCTCGACGTGACTAGACTGCCTTCGTTGGTCTTCAGCTGTGTCAACTGACTCTGACCAATAGACAGATCCCGTGCGAACACTTTTGAACCCCTGTTCCTCTCTATTGCATCTTCAATACAATTTGTATTGAATTTGCGAATATCGAGTCGCAAGGATTTCGAGATCTGTCTATTGATGAGCCGGTAAGAAGACGCTTCCGCTGAAGACTGCAATCGCATGTCTCGTCGCGCTTCCATGAGATTAAGAGTTTGAGTCGACAGTTTATTGGTTTTAGTTTGTCGGGTCTTATAATGTTTGGACCCGACAACGTGGACAGTCTCAACCAGCCCGCCGCTTATATCGTCAACGGTTACGCAGTTCTCCAGACCTGCGAAGCGATTTTGAAGCTCGAGCTGAAAGTTCTCGGGGTTTTGAATATGGGCAGCTGAGGGTCGGAGCGTAGACCTCATCAAACGGGACCTTTCAAGCTTTATATTAATATTCAATGTGCCCCTTACCATTCGGTGATCGCTACCGGTTTTCACCCTGGCGATCACAGAGACATCATTGAATATTTGTCGCTTAGTGGTCATGATGAAGTCTATCTCATTCCTCGTGAAACCATCGGGGCTCAGCCAGGTCCATTTCCTGTGTGGTGGCTTCTTGAAGAAGGAGTTCATCATAAAGAGGCCCTCCTTCTCCATGAAGTCAGCCAACCGCTGTCCCCTATGGTTCCTTCGCCCTATTCCAAATTGACCCACTTTCTGCTCGTCACCGCTTCGTTGGCCTAGCCTTGCGTTAAAGTCTCCCATAACAACCGTGTAGTGAGTCGGTGAAGTATGAATGGCGGCAGAAATGTCATCATACAATATCTCCACGTCCTCGTCAGGGTGTGCCGAGGTCGGTGCGTAAACCTGAATTACCTTCAACGAATACCGTTTGGTGATTCTGAGTATTAGGTACGCTACCCTGGTCGACACACTCCGAATAGACACGACGTTGTTACGGATAGACTTCCGGACGATAAAACCGACACCACCTTGGGACAGGCGATCGCCCTCCCGGTGGTAGAGCAAGTTGCCGGACTTAAGGATTACCGTATCCTCTCCCTGTCTACGGACTTCGGATAACCCGATAATGTCCCAGTGCAACCGCTCTATTTCCTCCTCCAGCTCGTCAATCTTCTCGTCGGTCCTCAGTGTGCGCGTGTTATAAGTTGCCAGGTGCAGAAGTCGTCGTTTTGGGTGGTAGCCGGATCTCTGCCGGTGATTCTTAGCACCCCCTGCCCCGCCGTTACCAAGACCGCTACCGTAATCTGGAATAGCGGGGCCGCCGGGGACTGGGGGCCGTATACGCGTGTGTGCCATTTTCCATTTGGGGGTATTTGCCCATAATCACCACGCTGGGCAGACGGGTTGGTGATCGCAGTTCCAGCCAGTACGCAGGATGACGCTGCTGCCCATCATCCGGTAGCATTTCTCTTCGTCGATTTTTACGACTCCCCATGAGATGAGAAGGGGTGACGCTATTCTAGGCCGGCGCCACACGGCACCTATCTTGTTACTAACTATAGATATTAAGCAACCTTACTAACACTATATGGATTTATGGTCTGAAATAAAGAATATTTAATTTTAATTTAATTTAAAAACTTGGTAGTATCTACAAGGGTCAACTCATCCTCCTTTACCATAATAGTAGAGTTTGCCTGTCTGACGTTACGTTATGTGTGGAAAAGGTTGTGACAGAATAGCAGGGGTCGTGGTTTTTCTGCGACTCACGACTCACAAGCCGCTTTGTCTGAGATTAAATATATTGTATAACAAATGTACCTACAATGTAACTATTATTATGTTGAATAATTATTATTGAAGACAAATAAATTGATTTTTATTATTATTTCTCACCAGGCCAGCAGTGATAGACATAGAAAGAGTGTTCGTATGGCTCGCTGCTACTAGCGGCACCACTGGCTACGTGAAGGTGGCCGCCATCACGCACCAGCAGTGCTTCGACAAGTTCAGGTCTTACCTGCAATTGGCTAGCAGGAACCTTCAAGTTACACAGTAAGTTTGTGGGTATACTTAATTCCGTAGTTATTTTGCAGTGCTTCGACAAGGTTAAGTTCTATCTGCAGTGGACGGTAATTAACTAATTGAAACGGCCCAAATTGTACGACTTCTTTTCTTACATATACAAAATACTAAAAACAACTACGAATCGGCAAACGTAGTATATGGCGGCCCCTAACGCGATGGACCGATGATCTGGTCAGGGGCCCCGCCCCCCTGCCGCCGGTGCATGCTGGCGGCTAAGGATCGATCTACGTGGATAGCAATTAGGGAGGCCAATGGTCAGCAGTGGACTTCAAATGGCTGAAATGATGATGATGATGATACAAAATATTTTTCTTTTTGAAAGGAGGTATTTAATATCAACTACAATCTAGCCTATCTGGAGACAAATTAGTAACTTTCTTTTATCATAAACTACTACATATTTTAAAAGTAAGAATTTGTCCAATAACACTTTTTTGACTTTGACTTTTGACTTGACTTTTGACTTTTGACCTTCTCAGTCTTCTCACTAGTTCTGTGTTGTTGAAGAGCTGGATAGCTTCAACATTTACATGGTGATGAAGTCTTCTTTCATGAGCTTCATTTCTTAATTATGCTAACAAGCAGATCCATTTTAAGATCCCATTGTAGATCGTCGGTTCTGATGTACCAAGGTGCGTTCACAGTGCCTCTCAATACTTTATTCTGGAACTTGTAAATAAAGAAATCGTACCACTGAATTTTGTAAAACTTTTCCACAAAAAAGTTTATCTGTTTCCAGAAAACCACTGAACAATCTGAACGTGGGCCCCATACATTGGCTGACGGGCATTTTCAACGCCATCGGCATCCCTCTGATGAGGCAGGCCAAGATCCAGACCTCGAGGCAGGTGGTGGCTGACCATCTCATCGACATTATCAACGAGTACAGGGTCTGTGAGTTTTTTTAAATATAATCTCACTCTCCTGTGTTGTTTATTGATATGATAATAAAGAAAGGCTTCAAAGCACATTCGATTGAAAGTTAACGGTCAACGCAGCTTATTAATACTTGCAGCACAAGGAGCATCACTACTGTGTCGCTGACCCTTTTACCCTTTGCCAGGCAGTGGTTAATATATGACCACTATAAATTGAACCTTATGCGGTTAACTTAAGGTAGAAAATCAATGAATATTTTCAACATGCTCTGCCTGTTAAAGGGGTAAAAACCGTTTTACGCACTATTTGAAGAGCCCCACGCTGTAATCATATCGGACAACCCCACCAGTGAGCTAGCTCATTCCAAAATCCAAGGATACGCGGCAGTAATGTTTCTCTTAAAACGTACCGCCATTTCTATGGTGTGCGGATAATCTGCCTACCGATTATAAAAACGACAACTGAGCACGGGCGTCCTCTTAAAAACCAAGGTGTATACTGCGCCATTTTGAACTAGGGTGGATTGAATATATCCATACTGCACTACTTAGACCTAAGATGAATTGAAGGATCCAGGTGTGTGGCGTCCTGCTGTTTCAAGCCGCCTGGTCTACTACACCAACGGCTTAACGTACGTGTAACACGGAAGCGCTTGATATTAAATGCCACACAGACGATCACCAATCCAAAAACTGGCTTCTGTGTAGTCTGCTTTACTTCGGTGATCGCTTTTGACCACCTAGTACGCAGAGTTGGAGAATGTAGTTTACCTCGTAAACTGATGAGCTACAATACATCGTTCGGTTTACTTACTACGAGGCAGCTCATACAATCTCATGAGCTCGCTGGCCGACTAACACTAGAATAAGACTCAAATGTCACTACCACTTTATATAGATGATATAATCTGAAATACCTATATTATTATTAATTATTATTACTCCACAGCCAATATCGGTTCTGACAAGTCCGGCAATAGTGTCGTCTTTGATCCACAACGAGAAGCCGTGCGACTTCTCCTGCTTCCAGACCATCACTGTCACCGGCATGAAGCTGCCTTTACAGCTTTACAAGGAAGTTTGCGTAAGTACCTAATTACGCGACTACGGCGACCGTGTGGTAGCCAGCGGCGTGCACATCAGGGGGCCTACCGCCGAGTTTGATGGCAATCGATTATAAGGCAAAATGGATTTCGAATTGATTCTGTCGTACCGCCGAACTCATGGAAATCGAAACAAAATGGGGTTCTCCATTTACCTATTGGTCTGTCACGGACTGAAGGTCATGAATGAGAGGTGGCTGTCGGCAGATTCCCCGGTACGGATTAATGAACTCAAAACAAAGTTTGATCTAGATGGATTACCGGTAATCCATCGAATTCGGCGGTAGGCCCCCTGATCACACATCTTAGCTGACACCAACAATTTAACGCTGTCTGTTGGTAAATACATTTAGATAGTACAGGTAGATAGATAGATAAAACGTTTATTTCCTTTAAATAATGCAAGTTACATAAAAACATATCCCACAAAACCGTTTGACTGGTTTATCTGTGGGTTGTTTATCTGTCTTTAGGTAGTACAGGTATTTAGGCTGTCAGTACAGACAGCTCTTTAGGTACTGAAGTTAGCACTTCTAGCAACCGGTCCCTAATATGTACAGTACGCTGTACATCATAAATGTGTCGTGTGGTCCCGGCCTAGAATAGGCCCCCTCTCAAGGGGAGTCATAAGAGTCTACGAAGAGAAATCCTACCGAATGATGGGCAGCAGCGTCATCCTGCGTAGTGGCTTGAACTGCGATCACCAACCCGCCTGCCCAGCGTGGTGATTATGGGCAAATACCCCTAATAGAATGTCATTTTAGAGTTTATGTTAAAGCATTACTGAAGGTGATCTCATCATCTCTCAGTCATCTGACGTCCACTGCTGAACAAAGGCCTCCCCATTAGATTTCCACTTTGAGCGATCCTGAGTCGCCTGCATCCATCGGCTTCCCGCCGCCTTGACCAGATCATCGTTCCATCGCGTGGGAGGCCGTCCTCTACTACGTTTGCCGGTTTGCGGTCGCTATTGAAGAACCTTAACGCCCCATCGGTCGTCGGTTCTTCGAGCTATGTGCCCCGCCTATTGCCACTTCAGCCTGCAAACGCGCTTCGCTATGTCGGTCACTCTGTTTCTCCTACGGATTTCCTCATTTCTGATTCTATCACGTAGGGACACTCCGAGCATAGCTCTCTCCATTGCACGCTGAAGGTCAAGCTATCCTTAATTTAGATGACACGATGAGAGATGTTTTAAGAGTTGACGATTTTCTTGCCCGTTCTTTTACGATCAAGCTCCCGCCCGCAGTGAATGAGCGCGTTAGTTTATAAGTATGACATTCATAAGAGCTCTATTGAGCCAAACTTGAATAAATGAATTTTGATTTTGATTAAGTTTAATATTATTGTAATTATCGCTATGTAAGTGAGTATTTATAATTAAATCTTTTTAATTTTTCAGTCCAGATTAAATGGAGGCATTATGATGAATATGTACGCACAAACCGAGACCCTTGGCCCCATACTCTATTCCAAACCTGATGAGCCAGAAAATGCATTTGGCAGTGTGATGCCGGCCTATGAAGTTAAGGTTTGTTTTTTCTTATATATGTATAATAAATAAATAAATAAATATTTCTGACACTTACACCAATTATTTAGTTCCAAGATAAGTATCATTAAGAACTTGTGTTATGGATACTAAATAACGGATAAACATACATAAATATTTTTTTTTTTTTTTGTAAATACATACTTAATATACATAGAAAAACACCCAGACCAGAACAAATATTCATATTTATACACACAAATATTTGTCCTGTGTGGGAATCGAACCTACGACCTCAAAGTGGAATGCGGGTATACTCGCCACCACACCATATCGGTCGTCAAAATAATGTATATTTAGTATCTTCAAATATTCCCTATGAGTGTTTTGTATTGTTATATTGGATAGAAATATTTTAAAAGAGCATGTGACTTTCCTGTCAGTTCTTTTCACAAAAGGACTGACAATCGTTTTTGTGTGCCTAAGATTAGTTTGTCCCTTCAAAAGAATACGCACTTTATGGCAGTAAAGGTATATAAAAATAAAAAAAATAAAAAAATAAATAAAAATAAAATAAAAATAAAAATCTTTTATTTTCGGGCATCGACGACCCATAGCGTGTTAGTATTACAAAACTTAAAAGACTATGTTAGTAACAACAATTAATATGAACGAACACAAAAATAAAACTACAACATAGATTTGAGGAAGATTTATCAAGCCCCATGTCTGTCATGTAGCTTGATAAATCTATCCATTACAGGCCCCTCCAACCTATATATATCTAACAACCTATATGTGTGTTTTGTATTGTTATATTTGATAGAAATTATTTAAAAGAGCATAGCCCGTGAGTTTCTTGTCAGTTCTTCTCACAAAAGGACTGATAATCGTTTATGTGTGCCTAAGAGTAGTTTGTCCCTTCAAAAGAATACGCACTTTATGGCAGTAAAGGTATATAATCATATTCCTGAAAGTTTAAAAATCTCAATTTGGTCTTATTCAAGAGAAAACTTCATGGATGGTTGCTAGACAAATGCTTCTACTCTATGAATGAATATGACTGAAATAATAATAGAATAGTTAGGTAGACTGTTTGACATTATATACTTGCTTTCAATTTTAATCTTAGATCTATATTTGTAAAACATTTGCACGCTACTTTGGCAAAAATGTGAGACGCCCATATACATCAATGTAACAACAACTATTGTACCATGTTTTATGCAAATAAATGATTATTATTATTATTATAACGAGGGCTCGGAACTGGCACTTAGGTTCACTTACACCAAATTTTTATTTCTTTGCATGTAGGTAAGTGAATCTAAGCTTCGTGATTTCAGTGTAGTAACATTTAGTTTCTTTTTAATTTATATTTTATATTGACGTTTTTAAGTGCTATGTAATAGTTTATGAAATAAAGAACTTTTTACTTTTACCTTTAAATTGAAAAATAAGTTTCATGATATATGAACTCGGCTCGCTTCAGTGCCACCCCTCTCGTTTCACGTACAGTCGCTCACATAAGAGAAATCCTACCGGATGATGGGCAATTGCCCAGCAATGCAGAATTGCAGCAGCGTCATCCTGCGTACTGGCTGGAACTGCGAACACCAACCCGCGTGCCAAGCGTGGTGATTATGGGCTTATATTAATAAAACCCACAATAGTATGTAATCTTTCGGGGAGGCCAATGATCGGCAGTGGACTTTAAAAGGCTGATATGACTACTTATTGTACATTATTGGTTTGCCACAGTTGATTGACCTTGAGAATGGCAAAGAAGTCAAAGAACCGATGGCTAGAGGAGAGCTGTTCGCGAAGGGTCCCCGTTTTACGGTCAGTATTATTTATTACTCACCCAAGTACACATCGCCATCGGCATTTTTAACCCTTGGCATGCCTGGTGGGCATAAGTAACACGGTCTGTAGTACCAGCACGAGCTTTACGCACGTCCTTTTACGCTCGCCGCGGACTGGGGAAGCTGTCGGAAGGCGTTCCGCGATTAGTAACGGCCAGCTACTAAAAACGGTATGGCGCGAAATTCAAATTTGACCGAACTACAACGGTTCGCGCGTTGGTGTGGGTTTTACAGACCCTACCAGGCATGCCAAGGATTAAAATAAATGAATCTTCACTTCTACGTCTATAAATTAGTAGATTTTAACTTCAACCTAATTAAAGCTGTAAATCTACTTCTTTTTTTAAAGCTCGATGTGCATTATTCACCTTCGTAGTTCTATTTATGATAAGGGAAGTTTAGGTTGTTAGTGCTGAAAATAGTGGCGGCCATTTTATAAGAGCTGACGAAGCGTTTGGGGCTGTAATTCCAATTCAACAAGAAAACAATAACAAAATTACACACCACAGGTATAAAAATTACACGCATTGGCGTGTATACCATACATGGAAAGAAGTATTGCATACTCCTATGTGTATGTGCGGCTCTATCTAGCTATTTAACAGTATGCATCTTTACGCGATCACGGATGCACGCGCTTACTTGTCTTCCTGATCAGGTGATAGTCAACTTCGGGGTCGCTGATCTGAATAATTAACAAATTGATAAAAGGTCTATTTCTTAAGTTAAAATTGTTATAAAATATTGTTCTGTATAGATGACTGATTGTTGCCAAAATAAATGAAAAAAAAAATGTTTCAATGTGTAAGGTGCGGTAGTAGTGGCCAGTTCGACTAGCCCTGCGCCGGCATTTCGGTGACAAATCTTCGAATCTGTTAATATTTCATGAATACACCTTTTTACAAATGGATTCTGTGCAACAAGTAGATTGTATATTTACGGATTTTGTTACGGTTTATATTATTAGTGTATACACAAAATGTTTAAATTGCTGTTGGTATTCCGAAGAAAATAAAAAAATAAAAAATAAAAATTACTGGAAAAAATTTGTGGTCGGACGTCGGATTGGTGACTGTTTTTGTGACTATTACTTTTAAAGAATTTTCACCGTCCTGACAGAACAAACTGTTATGAGTAAGAAAAAATGTTTTATTAATGTAATATAAAGTTTTAAAATTACTAATATTTTAGGAATACTATAGAAATCCCGAAGAAACCACCAAGGCTATCACAGAAGACGGCTGGTACAAAACTGGAGACATCTTCTACAGAGACGAAGACAATAATTACTTCTACGTGGAAAGACTGAAGTCCCTCATCAAGTATAGAAATTATCACGTGAGTATGCAAACATAATGGAGTCAAAATTACCCCACATCATCACAGCCCATTAATGTCCCACTACTGAGCACAAGCCTCCTCTCACATATCAAGGTGCGAGGGTATTGGGTCATACTACACCACGCTGACCCAGTGCGGATTGGCGGAGGCAGGTGTATGGCGTCCTGCTGTTAGAATTTATCAAGCCGCCCATTAGGCCTCTAACATGGCTTAACTACCACATTTAGTGATAACCGGGACCAACGGCTTAACGTGCCTTCCGAAGCACGGAATCGCTCGATATCAAATGCTACACAAACGGTCATCTATCCAAGGACTGACCTCTGTAAACTATGCTGTACTTCGGTGATCGTTTCCGACCACCTAGCCCCGCAGAGCTACGAACGCTTCTGCATATACAGGGTGTCCCAAAAAGAGCGTGCCAAGCTTAAGGAGAAGATAGACGGAAGGGTGATCAACTAGATAAAAAAAATTACTATAGTAAAAGTACCACCATTTTCAAACTATAATTTTTTTTACATTTTTCGTAAAATTTCCCGATTTAAGCAGTTTTTTTGTTGCTGTGTGTACAAATAAGCATATATTTTTCTTATTCTTCTTGTTGAATAGTCTCGAAGATTCAATCTACCATATTAAAATATAATATTGTGTTTCAAGTTATCATATTCAACGCGTCCAAAGTTTGCAACCAAGGGATTACCCGGCAAGAGTTAGATTTTGCCGCGAAATGTTGCGAAGGCACCGGTTGGATCCCGAATTTATCAAACTGAAAAAAAATCTAAATTTAAAATTGAAGTGAAATTTGATCTTTTGGGTAGTAATAAAAATGTGAAAATTAATAAAATGTGTCTTTTATTACCTCAAATTAAGTACATAACTTTATTAGTAATCTAAATGATCATTAAAGGTAAATTACTATTTCATCCAAATCGGCCCCTTTGGCATAAAAATAGTTCTTAATCTTTTTTCCAGAAAAAAGTAGTTAGTATAGTACCTTTCTGAAATCTCCATTAAACAAGTAATTTATTTATGTAATGTGCAGCAGCAGCCCAGTACATTTTTTTTTCACCGCTGAAGTTCAAAGTTCAATAAAATATGTTTTGATAATAAATAAATTAAAGTAAAAGCACTCTTTCTGAGGTTTCTCTTACTTGAAACACAATATTATATTTTAATATGGTAGATTGAATCTTCGAGACTATTCAACAAGAAGAATAAGAAAAATATATGCTTATTTGTACACACAGCAACAAAAAAACTGCTTAAATCGGGAAATTTTACGAAAAATGTAAAAAAAAAATATAGTTTGAAAATGGTGGTACTTTTACTAAAGTAATTTTTTATTATCTAGTTGATCACCCTTCCGTCTATCTTCTCCTTAAGCTTGGCACGCTCTTTTTGGGACACCCTGTATAAATAAATATATAAAAACTGCATATAAGATTTTATTTAATTTAATAACAGTTCTTACATAATTACATTTTTATTTAGTTATGCATTTACGATGCTATACATATATATATATATATATATTTCTGAGACGAAATATTCACAAGAAGTCCACATTCGTCCACAGTCGCCTAGGCAGTAATTAAACCTTTGGATAACCGGATTGCAGTTGTTTTTTTCTATTAAACATTTTGTCTCAGGGGAGGGGGAGGGGAGGGGTCACAGGGGACATGACCAACCCTCAAAAGCGTTCACATCAACTTTTAAAAATAAAAAAGGTATGTGTTGACCCTAGCGGCTATGCATTTTATGGTTTGCATTCAGTGAATCCAACCTTAAAAACAGAAGGTTTCTCAATTTGGCATTTTTTTATTACTCACTTCATCCAAAATGCCAGGTTGGTGTAGGAGCCCCCCCGACTGGTCTCCACCTTGGCGTGGTGGGGGGGCTGAGTACCTCCCAGAAGCCGGAAAAGGTAACACCCAGAGACCGACAACTCTGGGTGCCCTTAGTACTGACTACCGGGGGGGGAAACTAAGAGGGACCTGTGGAGGGCGCAGCGGGCGGGCCAGGAGGGCCCCGTCAAGCAGCGCCAGAAGGGTATTAGGCAGCGGGGGCAGGGGGCCCCTGCTGTCTAACCATGGACCCTCCGAGAAGTCGGCCACACACGCTATGGTCGCACAAGGAGGTAGGAGGGGCGCGTCCACTGCGCCTCTCTGAGGAGGTCCTCCCGGTTTTGGTCCGGGGGACGTTGGCCGCAGGCGGGGTGTCAGACGCTGCAACCCAGGTAGTGGCCCTCGCCTTTTTCTCAACAAGCGGCGGGCGTCGTCGGAAGATTTTTAGTGGGTATTACTGCTGGCAGTCGCGTCTGCCGGTAGTGAGTCCCACACCCCTTTCGGCGGTCCACCTTTGGCCGGAAGGCAGTGCGTAAATGCATTTTGTTACCGACGTAAAACAAAAAAAAAAAGAAAGATGGTTGGTGTAGGAGAGCCCTCCATTGGACTGTGTTACCGGAGAACACGCCGAAGTAAAACAGAGGTCACAAAGAGGAGGTACTTCCAGATATTGCACGTTAAGCCCTAGGTCCCGGTTAACATACAAAATTAGATCAGAGACCCTTGGGAGAAAAATTGTAATAGCAGAACGCGTTATAAAGTATGAATTTTATACCTCTTACTGACCCAAAACGCACTTACTCGATTTACGAGACGACGCCTAACGCCGACGATAATATTAATTATATCTATATTTTAGATATGTAATTTAATATTTTGTGAAATAATGTTGTAAGGTGGTACCAAAAGAACTGGAAGACCTGATATCCAGCCACCCTGAGGTGAGGCAGGTGGCCGTGTGCGGGGTGCCCAGCGCTGAAGATGGAGAGCATCCTGTGGCTTGCGTCGTGAGGGAAAGCGGCACCAACGTCTCTGCTGCGGAAATCAGGAATTTAGTAGCCAGTTAGTATATCCTTGCCTTTCTCGTGTTGGTTGAAGTGGCGACTCGTGGCGGCGCGTACTAATGAAATGGCACTCCTAGACTTAAGTGACTTTTTCAAGTGCTTCGGAATTATCGCTTGCTCCGTGCTTTGGAAAGCACGTTAAGCCGTTGGTCCCGGCTGTCAAGAACATCTATGGCAGTCGTTATTAGGAAGTCAGTCAACTTTTAACAGACTGACAGCTGGCTTAACCATAGAATGATGTTTCCCTCTGGGTTGCGGAGGTCAGACGGCAGTCGCTCTACGTAATAACTGAAATTCAGTCAAATCTGGTTGAACCTGTGAGCAGACCCTGGACCCTAAGCTTAAGTCTAGAGCAACCGGGATAAAGCTAGGATACAAGTGCTTCGGAATGAACCCAAGCTTGAATAAAATATTTTTAATTATAATATTTATTGCTTGCCTTATTGTAAAATGGTCTTAAATTAAAATGGCACATGCGATACCCTATGAGGGTATTGCAATCATTAGTCTCGTGAAAGTTCATCTGTATTAATCCTTTTTAATTGTTTTACATCCTTTGATTGTTTACGTTATCGTTTTAAGTACATTTTCTTGTAACTGGCGGGAGAAAATATTAACTTTGACGCTTTTCTTTCCCGTGTTTTTTACGATCAAGGTCCCACCAGCAGGGAATGGGCTCGCTAGTTTTTAAGTTTTGTTATTTTGACATTCATAAGAGCTCTATTGAGCCTAACTTGAATAAATGATTTTTGCTGTATGTGGTGTGAATTAGGGATCCTACCAAGATCACAGGGATTCAATGTTTGCAGGGGGAGTACACCAGTTTATATAAAAAGGCAGGAACCTATTTACGGTAACTGTACAGATTTAAATATGTTACTAATAAAAATAATTAATGTTTATTTTCTCACTACAATATACTGTTAGGAACAAACAGTTTAGTATAGAACAAAATATGGACAAGTTTATATTGTAGGAGACTGGTGCCTAAGCTAGGCTCTAGGCCTGTATTTCAGGACACCAGGTTCCCACCCCTCCACTTTTTTTATCTATCGATCAATAGCAGAACTTTTAATGACTTTTTGTTTGAAATATTACGCTTGTCTCTTTAGTTCAGCAACTCGCCTTTAGGTGGCTTTGGTTGTATCGGCGTTACTGCGCATGCGTAATCCCCTTCTTCGCCCCGCAATCTGGTGACTCATGCCTGCTTAGAGTTTCAAGTTTTACTTATTAAAATACTGCATAAATAAAATAAATTATTTTCGCAAGGGTATAAAATAAATAAATTATTATAATTGCATAAGTTGGTAAAAAAATGCTATGCAATAGCTTTACCGTGGCAGTCTCCGAGTGCCACACGTCTTTTTTTTAATAATAGGCAATGTTAGTATAACATGTTAGTGTGTATGAGTCCGTGTGAAGGTGTGTGCGCCTATTTGTATATGTCTGTCGGGTGTGAGTTTGTACATGAATGACGAGTGTATGTTTGAGCTTGATAACTGAGGTTAAAGACTGGTGTAAATCCAAAAAAAACCTTTTTGTTTTAGGTAAACTGTCAGAGAACAAGCATCTACGTGCTGGAGTCATATTTCTAGATGAAATACCGATGACCTCAACCGGGAAGGTGGCCCTTGGGAAACTGAAGAAGATCATACCCGACAAGACACCTGAGTTTTAAGGAACCTAAGTTTTGTTTTGTGAGGAGGAGGACGTTAATTAAATATTTGTAAATATGTACTATTTGTGTGTTATTTCTTTTGCAATGACAACTTTTTAGTTCTGTCCTCTGGTCACTCTTATAATGATAATGAAAACATTTTGGCTCCGGAGCAGCAACAACTGTATTTATTAAATATTAACGAGCACATTCTCTACGGGCAGGAGTGGAGTGAAAAAGAGAGATTGGAGGGTAAGTACCGAGATATCGTACATGCAAATTTGACGACCGATATTGCGTGGTGGCGAGTATACCCGCACTCCACTCCTGGGGGCCTACCGCCGAGTTCGATGGCAATCGATTATAAGGCAAAATGGATTTCGAATTGATTCTGTCGTACCGCCGAACTCATGGAAATCGAAACAAAATGGCGTTCTCCATTTGCCTATTGGTCTGTCACGGACTGAAGGTCATGAATGAGAGGTGGCTGTCGGCAGATTCCCCGGTACGGATTAATGAACGTAAACAAAGTTTGATCTAGATGGATTACCGGTAATCCATCGAATTCGGCGGTAGGCCCCCTGAGGTCGTGGGTTTAATTCCCATACTGGACAAATATTTGTGTGTATAAATATGAATATTTAGTCTGGTCTGGGTGTGTTCCTATGTATATTAAGTATGTATTTAGAAAAAAAAACGTATTTATATATGTTTATCCGTTATTTAGTATCCAAACACAAGTTCTTAATGATACTTATCTTGGAACTAAATAATTAGTGTAAGTGTCAGAAATATTTATTATTATTTATAAATAAGCACTGCATACCCTAAACCTTGCGAAAATAATCCCGTTACCTACTGAACTCGACCACATGTTCTCATGGAGCTGCTAGTGCTACACATTGCACCTTTCAGCCATATGTCGTCCACTAGTAAACATAAGTCTCCCCAAACGATTTCTACATTGAGCCGTTCTGAGTTGTCTGCTTCAACCGACTTTCCGCCTTGACCGGATCATTGGAGAGGGAGGCCATCTTCTATTTGATTTGCCGGTTCGCGCCATTTACGCCCCATCAGTAGCCGGTGCTATGTGTCTTGCCTACTGCCACTGCAGCTTGTAAGCTCGCCTCGCTATATCGGTCACTCTAGTTTTCCTATTGGTTTCCTTATTTCTAAAACGTAGGGACTCTCCAAGAATAGCTTTATACACTGCATAGGTACTTTACCCAATAGCACGGCTTTGCTAATCTGCAACGATACCAGACATTTTGCCGCAAAATAATATCTCATTACCGTGTCCAGATTCGTAACATGAAATTTATGTATGTTGCTAAACACAAATGTTGAGGATATACTTTTTTTATTCTAAGATATGTTTTTACCACAAGGTGGCTCTCAAGCATGCCTCCCACCTGATGGCAAGTGGTAACCGCAACCTATGAGCGCTTGCAAGCCCAGTGGCAACACTAACGCGTTGCCTACCCTGTAAAAACCGTTAAGATAATTAAACAGGCCCTTTCGTGTCACTTAAAGCGATTAGCAGATAAAGTATTTTAAATTTATCACTTCTTTGGGCACTGATTTCGTATGAGATAACTATTTGACGACCGATATGGCGTGGAAGTCAGTATACTTACACTTCACTCCAGAGGTCGTGGGTTCGATTCCAAGACAGGACAAATCATTGTGTAAACATCAAGTATATTAAGTATGTCTATCCAAAAAAAAAATATTGATGTAGGTTTATTCGTTATATAGTATCCAAAATATACTTGATACTTGTGTATTTAATTACCTTAAATAGCACGCCACTAAGCTTGAACCACAACTCCTCGATTTTTTAATACTGATTCTCAATTAGTACAATTATTTTAGGCTATCTGCTTTTTCTTTTGATTATCTAAAGTCATTCAAGTTTGGCTGAACATAAAAACATAGAAACGTCAAATAAAAAAATAACGCGCCCATTTTAATTTTTTTTTCTTGAATATTGTTCATAATGTCATTTCTTTTAATTATAATTTACATGCATCAGAAGCGGAGTGTAGGTGTACTGATCTCCACGCTGTAACAGTCATCAAAAAACGAAGTCGGAAGAGAAAAATTATGTCAATCCTACTAATCCTACTAACTATTATTATAAATGCGAAAGTTACTCTGTCTGTCTGTGTTTTCTTCTCGCCCTAATTACTTAAGCGATTTGTGTGAAATTTGGTACAGACATAGTTTGGAACTCGAGAAAGGACGTAGGATAGTTTTTATCCCAAAAACCCGAGGGAGCGGAAACTTCTCAAAAATCCCGCGATATCGGGAACTATGAGGGTAAATCCAAAAATCTGCCGGAAGTCACTATTCCACGCGAACAAAATCACGGGCAAAAGCTAGTAAATAGATAAGTTGAAGGACGCATAATCATAAAGTCACGCCAAATATTTGTCTGCGCTATCGTCACTCACCAATAAATATTATTGTAGACTTTGTACTTTGGTACATAAGAAGCAATACAATGATATTATCTACGTCGGGTAGTTAGGTACAATAGGACATCAAAATCTAATCGGCAAGCAGAAATCTGTTAAAACGAACGATCATTGAGGCTCACAATACTTTTTTTATTGCTAGTTTTTATAATAACCTTTTTATAACCTTTTTACAATACCAACAGTCGATTTTGTATCCTCTTTTTTTAGTTCTGTAGGAAGTTACGAATTTGACTGTTGAATTGTTTTTTATTTTATTATTTTCTATCTATGGAAAGTGTACGGCATTAACCTTTTATTGATGATTGTCTAAAGTATTAAAAGTCTTTTTTTCTTGTTTACGTTGGTACGAAAATGCATTTACGCAATGGCTCCCAGCCAAACGGGGACCGAGAGAGTGTGGGACTCACCACCGGCAGACGCGACCGCTGATAACCGGGACCAACGGCTTAACGTGCCCTCCGAGGTACGGCATACTTTGGTAAGCGCTGTGAATATCGTTAAACTTTTCTACTATCACGTACCTATCAAAGTACCTTGACGTGATGTAAAAATTGACATCTCAACCCCATTGAGCGAGGACCTCCTTTCACGAACCAAGGTGAAAAAGATTGAAGTCATACGTCTATCACGCGAACCCACGGCGGATTGGCAGAGCAGAGCAACCATTTAAAACGGCCTGCATAAATAACTTTATTCGCCCCGCTTAAAAGACCTGGAGGGCTACTCTAATTCAACCAAATCGAAACTTCGTCAGATACATTTATTTTTCACCTTTTAGGTATATCATTATCGAGTGAAAAGGATGGGTATAACGAAGCTTCGTTTTCGTTTAATTATAGTAGGCCCCCAGGAAGGATACTCTAATTCAACGAAATCGAAACTTCGTTATACCTATATTTTTCACCCTTTAGATATATCATCATCGAGTGAAAAGTTAAATTAAGAGAAGACGCTCTGGGTCTATAGGAAACACGTATGCGCTCTATTTAAAAGTTATTTAATAAAGTAATCCTCTAAAAATTACATGTTTGCATCAAAATACTGATTAAGCATCTAACAGGGGATTAAACGGCTGAGTTATATTGGTTAGGTTACGTTGGTAATTTATATATTTTGATGACACGATAAATACAAACCGATATAAAAGGCCACACTTCGGTCAGTAAATACCGCAGGGCTATGACCTCGCGTCTTATAAATGAATATATAACACTTCAAAAACGTGTTTTGCTGTACCTCCTTAATGTACTACTATAACCTTCACATTAAGTTTGAGAAGTTATTTTCCGACAGTTAAAACCAGCTGGCTTATAAACAGCCAAGCGCGTGTCGGTTAATACCTTGTTTTGTGGGTTTCGAAGTTTCCGTCAGCAATGTATCTACAAAGATCACCATAGCACGTCTGCTTGATATGAAACCTAAAATTGAATTTTAAATTCCATTCCAACTTACGTAAGATTAGTTAAGATAATTTTAATTTGATATCTAACACTTAATAAATAAAAGGACCCCAAAAGATATATATATAAAAAAATTGTTAGGTGTTAATAATGGGTGTCAGTCACAGCATATGCCAGGCACACGGAGTGATCCCGTCGCTGGTTTTCTGTCTGAACCCTAATTAAAAAGTTATTTTCATAAACTATATATTATATAGAGCTTAAAAACGTCAAACTCAACCAACTCAGTCAACAAACGTCAAAAAACTTATAAATATACAGATTTTTAAGAATATATGCATACTATACATTTTCTTAAAATTCTAATAAGACACGGGACACATATAAATATGTTGCATACATACTAAACATACACAGGAAACACTTGTACTTAAATTTATTGTACATGCCCTGGAGTTTTGAGATACAGGCAGACTTACTGCCTACTTCAGATCTCCCCCACAATTATAGATAAGTTTTGTAAATTGTTTTTATAAGTACCAACTAAGCATGTAATTTCTGTAATTGTGGTAAAAAAATAAACATTATTATTATGATTATTATATGTATGAACCTTTTTATTTCTTTAATCTGTATCGCAAACACTTATATAAAGACGAATTGAATGCCATTAACGCAAGCTCTACCAGTCAACCATGGGGTCACAAGAGACAATGCAAACAGGAAGGGTTTGTTTATTGAATAAACTAGCTGAGCCGACAGGCCGTTGTCCTAAGGCAATTCAACGAAAAACGAAACTTTGTTATACCTATCTCTTTCACTCTCTAGGTATATCATTATCGATTGAAAGGAATGGGTATAACGAAGTTTCGTTTTCGTTGAATTACAGTAGGCCCTAAGTCTTATTAAGATTCTTTCTGTCTATTGCGCATATTTAGCCAGTGTGAAGTAAGTGATATAATAATAATATATAAATAATAGTAAATGAAAATGAGTGGTGATAAAGATGATGAATGGTAAATGAGATACCCTCCCCTAATCACCTTGAGTCCTCAGTAAAGATGTGGGACTATACTGAGATCTCACATGGACTCCTTGAGATAATTTGAAAAGTGATGTTGCACTGCTTTGTTTGATTTACCAACACTCATGTATGTTCACAAACACTTAAGGGTTTATAATTAACAGTTATTACACATTAATGCTAGAAATATAACAAATTTTAGAAAATAAAACACGTTTCACTTCCCCACCAAGAAGTCCAACGCCATAGTTACAATGAAATGTTTTATATTACCAGAAAATGGTTTGGTAAGTTTTCCTGAATTTTCTAATTTTCACCTCATCTCTTATTTTCATTCCAGGCTGATTTGTGAATCGCACCAAAACGCACACATAGAAGTCATTAATAACAGAGTTGTATAAGAGGAGTTCAGTGACATACACACACACGTAAAGTCGAATAATTATAAATATTAAGATAACATGGTCTATGTTTGCGACTATTATTTTTATTTTATTACCTATGCGTAGAACATATCTGCAATAAAGATATTGAAATTAATAATTATTTTTCTTTAAGTCACACCAATTAATTAGTTCCAAGATAAGTATCATATCATTAAGAACTTGTACAATGGATACTAAAGAACGGATAAGCATGCTTCTTTTTCTTTTGTAGATACACACTTAATATGTATAGAAAACCCCTAGACCAGAACAAATATTAATGTTCAGGCACTTAAAGAAAAATTCTGTGTGGAAATAGAACACACGGCCTCAGTAGGGGAGTGCAGGTATTCTAAACACCACGCTATATCGTTCTTAAACTTTATTATTTTCACAAAAAACTATTATTATTAAATTGAACAAAAGAGCAATGCGTATAAAAACAAAAGAAAAAAAAGTTTATGTGTTACCATGTACAAAACAAAATATAAACCAACATTTATATATTATTATGAAAAGGTCGAATGACAATCTTATTCAGTATATGCCGTAGCATCTACGTGATGTCTCGACCCTGGACTTGCGTAGTTACTCAAACAAAATCTTATCTATGAAATAAAATTATAATTAAACAAAGTAGTTACCTACTAAATTACCTACTTGTCTATGTGAAAGCGGATCCCTAATAGTCCAATACATATACGTTACGAAAGACCTGAGGCTGAGATAAAAAATGTTATTCATTCACCGCACAGTACTCATCCTACTACACATTTAGTAGTGTTGTTAACCAGTCGTCCGTCTCACTACCACAATACTACACAAATTGTTCGCATCCACAATAACATTGTTGTGAGATAGATCGGAGTAAATTTATTGTTGATCGATAACTCGTGGTTTCGCAAATAATTTAGAAGGAAAGGTGGCCAGGTAGTGGTTGTGTTGAATTTAATCAATTTAGAACTGATCATGAATCCCAGCCATCACCTCGGACATTTGGTTTACAAATGCTTCAAAACGCGACCAGATGAGATATGTCAGGTGAGCTTTGTTTGTTGATTACGTTCAAGTTTGTTTGCTTAATGTTTTGAGATAAGTCAATATGACTTCTAACAATAATTTTACATTTTCTTTACGTTCCCTATGTGAACACATTATTATTATATTTATATTAGTTAATCAACAATTAATATTAATGGTATACTTTTGGTGTTTATCAAATTGCAAATTCATTGAAATGCGCGCAACAGACATAGTTTCAGTGTGTCCCAAGCGTGCTGACGCTATTGTAAGAAAAAATAAATTAAATAAACACATACATACATACATAAATTCACGCCTGTTTTCCCGGAAGGGTAGGCAGAGGCATATTCTATGCCCACACTTCGCCAGTTATTTAGTTGGTCCCACGTAATAGGTGGCGAGCCTATTGCCGCTTACCGGGCACTGTTATGTTCGCCAGAGCCTTCTCCGTTGATCGGCAGGTGCCTCCGTTGGCTTGGGCTCCTTTGATCTTGGTAGGATCCCTATATACCCTATATACATATTAAATAAATATTTTCTTACAATTACACCAATTATTTAGTCCCAAGATAAACATATTTATACATACTTTTTTTTATTGTAAATACATACTTAATATACATAGAAAACACCCAGACCAGAACAAATATTGATGTTCATGCATACAAAGACTTGTCCTGTGTGGGAATCAAACCCACGACCTCAGGAGCGGAGGGCTGGTATATTGACCTCCACGCCATATCGGTCGACAAAAAAAAGAAAATTAAGAAATCACGTTTAAAAATGATTTTCATCATAAATCATTTGGAAGATATAGTCTCAAAGAACTAAATAATCCTGATGCTGGGCAGAAAACGTACCTCTCGGCTTTGGTATAGGGGAAGAGTGTCCAAAACGAGTGAGCTAAGGTAGAAAAATAGGAATAACAGCAAATTCACCTTAAATTTTTACTTTCACAATTTGTTATATAATAGACTACGAAATACAATTTCAAGTTAAACATTTTATTACAGCAATAATTAACAAAAAAATGTTAAACGAAACCCTTCAAGTTACAGGAATGGTATTTAGGCAAAGCGGGTAAAGACTAAATTAACAAATTTATTATAACTAAATTAATAGGATTGTTTGACTCTGTCTGACTAATACCATAAGAAATAACATATTTTGTTTAATTATGATATTACTATTACCGAAAGATTAAAAAGTTAAAAAAAATTAACTGTAGTGAATCTTCCAAGTTTCTTCTTTTAACAACCTTTTTTATGCCCCTTGGAGGTTTGATATGATGATGCCGTATTTTTTGGCTGCGCTATTTACGGAAGTTATGGTTGCTTTATTAGTAGCTAGTTGCGTGACTTATTCATTTACTAGACATTGCTAGTCATCCATTTGTATGTATTAACAACTATCTACAAATCAAAAATAAGTAAAACATTATTAAAATGTTAGAGTTTGCGTACAAACTAACCAACTAAATCAACCCGTAACAAAAAACGACAAAAGTAATTGTCATCTAATACAGCACTTATACTATAATATTACAATGTGAAACGAATAGGAACGTAATGTGTACCATTTTTGAGTATCCTTACACAAGCCAAAGTGTTTTTTTTTTATTAAACATAGCAAAACACTTTGATTTCGTCTCACCTTGAAACTATGTGCGCTGAGCTTCGATCAACAATACAACTAGATAACGCATCACATACAAAAACAGAACTCAAATATGGAACCGAGTGACTATAGAATAAATAGATATAGGTATACCCTATGAAATGGAGCAAAACGACTTTTAGCTTTAATATTTTTTATCAAACTTACACCTTATCTGGAATACATAAAGCAAGCTTTTGTTTGTGTCAACATTCACTTACGCTTTTACGACATGAATGACAGAAAGCGATAAGAAATAGAAGTTCTTATCTAAACATTTTTTATACACATTGACTATTGTGTCTAAATTAGACTTTATTTGTTAACAAATAAGTTTAATAATAACTTAACAAGTAAATCCATAGCTGCACTGTTCTGACACAACCAACTTATGGCAAACTCACGCGCCAACATTTGCCAATGTTGGCGCGTAGGTTGGCTTTACAAAGTTAATAGTGTAATGTTATTAAAAAGGCGAATATTTAATCTATTATATTATAAAATTATATTTACTTACCGAAAGTACGATATTCCGTCCGATACATTTTTTTTTCGATAGTTATTTCCACAGTTTTTGAACAAACACTGAGGCATTGTGGCACTTTCGCACGTTGGCGCAATCACAAGTGAACTAACTCAAAAATAAGACCCCACTTTGAAGTGAGGCGTTATTTTCTCGGCCGTTTTTAAGACTCTGGCCCGTTATCTAGTTGTATTGTTGATCGAAGGCGCTGAGGAATCGAGCTGACCGCCCGCGCCGTTGATTGGTCAGTCGGGCTGCACTCACACATGCACACTATAATCCTACAAAATGATAATGCACTGGAAACATGCGATACTGTTTGTTTTATTGTTTTTGTTTGTCTTCTATAAATAACCTTTCCACCATCTGGCCTGCTAAAATTATTTCCTTTTGGAAATGAGCAGCACTATTACCTTACTTCGTACTTATTTGTGTTCATTCTATGTGAGTATATATAAATACAAAAAAAGTTTATTTCAGCAACTTAGTCTACTACAGGCATAAGTAGAATTTATTTATTTATGACATACTTATAGGTTAAGTAATTGTATGTTGTTAACATATTAAATTAGAGCATCACTATATTTCCATCTTTTACATAGTACACAAATGTCTTATTGGAGTATTAGGTCTGTAAAATTAGTCATTATGGATTAAATAAAAAATAAAATATAAGTAATCAATATATGGTACTACTTTTTTTTTTCGTATGGTAAATCATCAAATGACTGTCTTTCTCTGTGGGTGAAGCGGGAGGGTGTGTCAGACTTCTACTGACTAAAAACCATCCATGTTCCTTCTTAAGCCTGTAACACCAAGGCCGCGGTAACCCTTTCGAACATGGTACAACGGAGTCTGGAAAAACAATGCAAAACAATATTAATTCTTAGATATTTATGATTCAATTTCATTATAATTTGTCAAATTATTATACCTATATGTATCTACTTATTAAAATAAAAAATATCATGCCAATATTTAAAATGCTGGCCTTCTTGGCGGGAAAGTTAAGCGTCATGTCTGGAGTTTGGTTTTTTTTTCTAAAATTAAGGTCCGGGGAGTATGGATGGTGACGGAGAAATTCCAATCCTAATTCCTCTAGTTTCACAACAGTCTGTTGTGCAGTGCGTAATTTACTGTGGTACTGAGGCAGCACTGGGCTAGAGCGTTGACCAATTTAGGTTGTTTAACGGCTTTTTTTTTTCGGATGGAAAATCATCAAATGACCGTCTTCCGCTGTGGGTGAAGCGGAAGGGTGTGTCAGACTTTTACTGACTAAAAACCATCCATGTTCCTTCTTGAGCCTGTAACACCAAGGCCGCGGTAACTCTTTCGAACAGTCCCGCAACCCCGGCTAGGTTGTTTAACGGCTAGCTTTTCCATCATGGTTTTTAGTTGTTGACAATACAGATCTGACGTGATCGTCTGAACAGATCGTAGGAAGCTGTAGTGGATGACACCAATGGTGATCCACCATACACTTCACCAAAAAACAAACGATCCCGACTAGGTAAATCGTGTCCAGTAAGCATGCCGAGGGTGGCCAGCATATTTTAATAATTGATTATATTTTAGCGACCTTATAAAAAAAGGCGAGAGACACGGTGACCCCCTATCGCTGAAACTGTTCTCCGCAGTACTAGACTTTCTTTAAAGGACTGCATTGGGAAAATCTCGGGTTAAATATAGATGGTGTCTTGATATCACATTTGAGATGTCTTTTATGCAGCTAATATTACTCATATAATGCATACTACTCATATAACGCATAATATGCATATTTTATTATTTAAAGGAACCGTTACCGTAAGGTACCGTTTTTATATTAATCATGGATCAGTCAGAATTTCATTATGAGAATTACTGACTGAATGCGCCTGACTAGACTGATGATGCTCCCGAATAGCTTGAAGTAATGTGTAAATTGAATGTCTAAAAATCAGATTAAGTGAAATTTTCGAATACCCGCCACTTGGTGGCCCTAAGGGCAGTTTCAATTTTATTGTCGGACCGTTCCAGCTGCGGCACCGAAGCAGTGCGTTTGTCGTATTGCATGCGCAAGCGCACGTTGCGGCAACTGTACCGTGCGCAATGGCATTGCCGTTCTGCTTTCGTGCGTGTGCGGTGCGCTTTGTATGACAAAATCCGATCTTCCGTGTGCAGAATGACTACCGTACCACTTCGGTACTGCGCACTAATCAGTGCATCATGGCGGTCACACGCAGACGTCCCATGAGAACGAATTGCACCTCTTCAATTCGCTCAGGAGTATTCTAGGCCTAAATAATAATGATATAAATTTATTGATTCAGGCGTTACTTTGCGGAAATCGTCTCGTTTCAGCGTTGGTCGTGAAGACATCGTTGTTCTGAGGCTCCTATCTTACCTGAAGATGCCCTGTGTAAGGGCGAAACACGTATTGAATAGTTGTAGTTGTTGTAGTTGTAGTTGTAATTGAATACTAGTGTTGAATAGTTTCCCGATTTTTCGGGAAATTATAGTAGCGCGGAAATTGTTACAAAGATATTTTTATTCCATCACTTGCTAATAATGATATTTCAAAGTCAAAATAATTTATTCAAGTTTTCTTCGACAAAGCTTTTGTGAAAGTCTACTTAAAAAATAGCGCACCTTATTACTGCGGGTGGGAGCTTGATCGTGAAAGAAAGGGCAAGAAATTCATCAAGATTTTGCAGAACCTACCTAATAAGTCAGAAATTCAAATTTACATAGGTTTGGAAACTTTTGCGTACATGACCTCGTTTAAATATAATATTGCACAATCATGCTTGGAATATTGTTATTGTGTACATTTTCTAAAAAGTTATTGTCTGATAGTGATCTAATAAAGTCGTATACCTATCTTATCATAGGGATTTAAAATTAACGTGAGTCATTTTAATTAGCTGCTGGTAGTAAGCAATAGTATGGTGTAAGTAGTACATCTAAGAAACTTTTTTTTTTGTTTTACGTCAGTAACAAAATTCATTTTCGCGCTGCCTTCAGACCAATAGGGGACCGAGAGGGGTCTGTGGGACTCCCCACCGGCAGACACGACCGCCAGCAGTAATACGCACTAAATATTTTCCGACGACTTGTTGAGAAAAAGGCGGGGAACAGTACCAGCGTTGCAGCGTCTGACAACCCGCCCGCGACCAACGTCCCCCGTAACAAAACCGGGAGGACCTCCTCAGAGAGGCGCAGTGGACGCGCCCCTCTTACCTTCTTGTGCGACCATAGCATGTGTGGCCGACATCTCGGAGGGTCCATGGTTAGACAGCTGGGGCCCCCCTGCCTAAGACCCTCCCGGCGCTACTTGACGGGCCCTCCTGGCCCCGCGCGATCTTCTCGGCCTCTGGGAGATACTCGCCCCCCCACCTCGCCAAGGAGACCTGTCTGAGCGGGACATTTAAGGGAACTTTTTTTTTTATTTACGTCGGAACAAAATGCCTTTACACACTGCCGCCCGGCCAAAGTCGTTGTCGTCATAGATGTTCTCATCTAAGGGAGTGTATAGAAACTTCTTATATGTTCATGTAGTTTTAGAAATTTGTTCGCTGATTATACATTAGAACTTTTTATTACCCGACTGCCAAAGAAGGAGGTGATGTTTTTCGAGTGTATGTAAGTATGTATGTATGTCTTTTCCTTTGTGACCTCCTGTAGCCTAAACGGCTTGATGGATTTTGATGTATGAGGTATCGTTAGATTTGTCTTGATTACGGGAGTGTCATAGGATACATTTTATCCTAAAAGTCCCACGGGATAAAGACATAATAATATTTTTTCTAAATTTCCCTTTAAAAAAATATGTATGCGGTATCATTAGATTCATTTCAATCACGGGAGTAATTAATATAGGATACGTTTTTTCTCAAAATTCCCACGGGAACATGTTAATTCTGCGTCAACGCAAAGCAACTCATGCGTTAGCAAGCAAAAAGATAGCTGCAAGGTACCACCTTGGATCGGGCTGTCGTGGACCTATCAAACGTGTTTGCAAAGGGCCAGGCTTATGTAGCCCTAAGCCGTGTTAAAACACTTGCTGGGTTAGCAATAAAAACACTTGACCCAAAAAAGCTGTTGGACCGGCCCCACGACGAATGTTCTTTAACTGAACTTAAACGTTTGCGGGATCTTCAGCAGTAATGACTCACCTAATTCTTTTTCTTCTTCACTACCAACAGTCCAGATTGGCGGTAAATTTATGTTGCGGAGTAACATCACTCGTAATCTAAAGCCAAATGTCGTCGAAATAATTTAAAATGGTACTTACATATACATAGTCTTCTACATCTACAACATTTTCGTTAAATAAAAACAGCTAAAAAGTTATAAATAAAAAAATAATTATTAAAAAAACAAAATACCCGACTGCACACTAAAAAAAGAGTAAAACAAGCCCCACAATAATATTGATCAATCAAATGCTAAAAACTAATTATGTAATACCGTTTAAACAATACCTATATTAAAATACACTACAATATGTGTTCGTAATCGATAGTTAAATAAACAGAAACTTATTTTGAATACAAATTTACTGAATATAATTTATAAATGTTGATGGAAAGCATCGCAGGCGGGGACCACCTTGACCGCCACCAACGAAAATTCTGCTAAATGGTGCACAACCGAAATGACTATAAATAAGCCTCTGTTGGTCCCCGCCTGCGATGCTTTCCATCAACATTTATAAATTATATTCAGTAAATTTGTATTCAAAATAAGTTTCTGTTTATTTAACTATCGATTACGAACACATATTGTAGTGTATTTTAATATAGGTATTGTTTAAACGGTATTACATAATTAGTTTTTAGCATTTGATTGATCAATATTATTGTGGGGCTTGTTTTACTCTTTTTTTAGTGTGCAGTCGGGTATTTTGTTTTTTTAATAATAATTTTTGTCAGAAATCTTATTGACTTAAAGTATACATACATTGCTTAATCCTTTATAGAAGTAATAAACTAATATATTTTTATTTTATATATTTTTATTTTATTATATTTTATTTATTAGTTTTTACAATGTTCGCAAACGAAATACGATTAAAGCATTAGCCGTTTATTGGGACATATAGATATATATTTCTCAATAGATAAAAGATAAAATTTATTCGTAAACAAGTTGTGTATTCAAAATTAAAAAACATTGCATAAATTAAAAAAAAAGACATGTCAAACAAAAATAAAATAGTGTAATTTAATATAACAAATGACCAATTGATGGCTTGTCTTGATTACACAATTTTATTTTAAAGTATTGAAAATACACAGTTTTCACAAAGTCTGATATAGGTTTTCGATATTTTTTAGCATATTCGCCACAAATATAGCAAAAACAATCCGAAATAAGCACACAACATCTTCTTTTGAAGCCATATCGAAAACAACAACAAAATATGTTTTAGTTTCCAATAAAAAACAAAAAACAATAAAAATAGCAAATGAGTTAGCTAAAACTCATAAACAAAAGCTATTAGAGAAAAAGTGTTGCCATGTTTATAAAATACGCGTCGATTTGAGATAGAAACAATAAAAACCACAGGAAGCAAACAATGCAAATGGTGCACCTGCCGATCAACGAACGAGGCTCTGGCAATCATAAAAAAATTCCGATTGGCTGATCATAAATAATATTGGCGTAATGTGGACGTATAATTCATGCCTCTGCCTGCCCCTTCGGGAAAAACAGGCGTAATCGTATGAATGTAATGTATGTATGTAATGTATGTATGTATTAAATATTAACGAAAAATAAGAAATCTACCTACACCTGAGGTGCCCTAATAATGAATAAATGAATTTATGAACTACAGATAGATGCAGCCACTGGAAAAAAGGAGACGAATGCCTCGGTCCTCGCTAGATCGACCGCCTTGGCGAGGAGTCTCCGGAACTTTGGCCTGGTGGTAGGAGACGTCCTGGCCATCTGTGGGAGGCATCATTTGGATATCTACATACCGTACTACGCAGCGCTCTTCAACGGCCTGCCCATGCTTGGAATTGACCCGTATTACAAATTTGGTAAGTATTGGAACAAGAGAGTGTTTTTTTGACAGCATACCATCAGGCAGGATGTGGTCATTATGATGGGTCACATTATAAACAAGCGATCATTATAATTAAGCCTATTAACAGTGTACACTGTTCTATTGGTGGTATTCCAGCCACGGAAACCCTTTTTTTATGTACGTCGGTAACAAAATGCCTTTACGCAGTGCCTCCCGGTTAAAGGGGGACTGAGAGGGGAGGTGGGTTTATGCGACCACCGGCGTATGTGGCCGACCTCGCGGGGAATCTATAGTTAGACGTTTGGGGCCCCCTGCCCTCGTCGCCTACGGCGTGGCCGGAGAGAGAGCAAATCCCGCTCCCTCTCCCGCTCCGAGGCCTCCTTCAGCGACATTACCACTTCGCAAAAGAAGAGCCACGGGAACCCTTGCTCAACCCAAGGTGTGAGGAGTTCGGTTCATACTCCATGTCACAAGCACTGTTTGTCGTCGTGCTGTTCGATTTTTATAGGCCTCTCATGAACAGGGTCTCGATTTTGGCTTAACGACATATATAACAACGGAACGTAAAGTGAAACAACGGCATAGTATGAAGGAAGCGCTTGATTAAAATAAATTTTAAATGTCACATAAACGGTCCACTATCCAAGGGCTCTGTATCATCATCATATCAACCCTATAAAATCCACTACTGAACATCGGCCTCCCCAATAAATTACAATATACAGACATACATACAATTACGTCTGTTTCCCCAAAGGGGTAGGCAGAGGCATATTACACGCCCACACTACGCCAATTATATAGTTGGTCCCACGTAATAGGTGGCGAGCCTAATGCCGCTTACCGGGTACTGTTATGTTCGCCAGAGCCTTGTCCGCTAATCGGCAGGCGCACCACTTGCATGTAAGGTTGGCTTGGGCTCCTTATGTCACCTCCCCCCATGTCGTTGGTACTGACTACCGGGGGGGAAACTAAGAGGGACCTGTGGAGGGCGCAGCAGGCGGGCCAGAAGGGCACGTTAAGCAGCGCCAGGAGGGTCTTAGGCTGTTTAACCATGGACCCTCCGAGAACGCTCAAGAGGGCCACAAACGCTCTGATCGCATAAGGAGGTAGAAGGGGCGCGCCCACTGCGTCTCTCTGAGAAGGTCCTCCCGGTTTTGGTCGGGGGGACGTAGGCCGCGGGCGGGGTGTCGGAGCTGTAACCCAGGTACTGGCCCCCGCCTTTTTCTCAACAATCGGCGCGCGTCGTCGGAAGATTTTTTGTGGATATTACTGCTGGCGGTTTTGTATACCGGTGGAGAGTCCCACACACCTCTCTCGTTCCCCCTTTGGCCGAGCGACAGAGCGTAAATGCATTTTGTTACAGACGTAAATCGAAAAAAAAGGCCTCCTTATGTTTTGGTAGGACTCCTATTCACCCGTAAATTACACTGTATTGAGGTTATTTGCCTATAATCACTTCGCTAGGCAGGCGGGTTGGTGTTCGCAGTTCAAGCCAGTATGCAGAATGGCTCGCTAGGCAGGCTTTGCTTAAGATATTGGATACCCATCAATATAAGGGGCATAGAAACTTCCAACCATGTTCACACTATTTGCAAATACCTTTTGTTGTATAAAATAGTCTTTTTAATGAATTATTTCAGATGAAATCAAACACATATTGAAAGTTGCATCGCCGAAAATTGCGTTTTGCGATCCGGATAAATACGATGACTTCGTCCGAGCGTCGGAGGAGCTACAACTGTCCACCGAAATTGTAACTTTCGACACCATGGCAAACTTCGTCGAAAACAACCAAGGAACAAATACCGCAGACAGTTTTGAGTATGTAAAAACACTCTTTCATTAAATATACTTTATTACGTAGAATAAAAACAATCATGAAAGGTTCATGACCTACTTACTTATATAACAAAAATAAAAACTATAAATAAAAGACGTCTTCCAACTGAGGACCCATGGGTTAGGTGCCAAGAATGCTGGCAACTTTTCCTCTAGGTATTGCCAGACGTTGGCAGAAGTAGCTGCCAGCCTTCTTGTCACCGGAAGCATCAAATATTCGAAATATCACAACTTTGTTTTCTTTGTCAAGTTAAAGGTAATTAATAATATCTAATTCATAGTAAATGAGAATGAGTATATGATAAATGAGATAAAGGTAAATTTTCCCCTAAGCCCCTTGAGTTCTCAGTAAAGATGTGGGACTATACTGAGATCTCACATGGACTTCTTGAGGGAGTTGAAAAGTGTGGTAGTACTGTTTTGTTTAAATTACCAACACTTATATATGTTTACAAACACTTAACGTTTAATAATCCACCGTTAAAATAATAATATATTAATGAGCTAAATAACACAATTTTTTGGAAATAAAACAAAACGGCAGACACGACGCTTCTCTTTCCCGCCAAGATTCTTCTCTTTTCCGTTCAACAACTTTTTTTTGGTATTGTTGTAATTCCAAAAAAGAAAAACCTAATTCTGAATCATCATTTGATTCCAAATGTTAATCTTGAACGGATGTTGTGTTTCAGAGTAGCAACTGTTGATTTGGACAATACTCCGATTTGGCTTATTTGCACCAGTGGTACTACTGGCAAAAGCAAAATTGCAGTGTTCTCACATCGAGCGTGGCTTCAAAAGACACTGGCGTTCATTCAAGTTTTGAATGATACTAAAGCGAACGTGGTCGAACTTAAGTGAGTGTTGAATTGAAAATTTATTACATATTATTTGGAAACTATAAATTCCTCAAATATTATTCTTACAGTTTAATGCCTGCATGAAGGCCATGCCGTGTTTGCTGGCCTAGATTGTGCCTTGTGATATTTTGATACAATTTTAGAGACACTACGAATGGAGCCAATAAGCCATCCCTGAATCTTTCTTCAATAAGCTGGATCTCTGGAATAGTGAACGCTGTGTCAATGCCTTTGCAGAACCAGTGCATGTTGCAAACCTCTGCGGCTCCCACTGTTGAACATGTCATTGATATGATTAATACATATAAGGTAGGGTAATATAATCATTTTTATGATTAAATCAGACCACATTATTATAAATAACAGGTTTTGTCTAAAATAAAGCCTAAGGGGTGGCTAAGTTATCTCATGTGGAGTCGTAAGAGTCGACGAATAGAAATCCTATCTACTTTCGTTCTGAAAATGTTTACCTCCCGACCAATCCTCGTGGACGGCCGGAGACCCTAGTTATTAATGAGGAGCCCAGTGGCAAGACCCCTTGCCTTTAAATTCAGAGGGTCTGGGGTTCAAACCCTGGTGGCGCACCAATGACTTTTCGAAGTGATGTGCGTAATTATTGCTTGCTCCGTGCCTTGGATAGCACGTTAAGCCGTTGGTCCAGGCGTTCATGGACAGGATGTTAGAAGGCACTGACTTCCTATTAACGACTGCTATAGATGTTCATGACAGCACGTTACGTGCCGTTAACGTGCTTTTCGAGACACAGCGCAAGCGATAATTAGAAACATAGCTCAGAAAAGTCATAGGTCACCAAGGTTTGAACCCGAGACCCTCTGAATTTAAAGGCAATTTATTCAAACAGTAAATAGTCTTAGTAGGTTTTTTTTTAACTCTTTCATAACTTTTATTTTAGCCAGTATATGTACTGATTGGGCCTTCAATGTTGTCTTATATACTAAAGAATGAGAAGACGTGTGATCTAACATGTTTTGACACCATAGTTGTCGGAGGCGCAAAGGTTAACCCAGAATTAATCATTGAGGCTAAGGTTAGTAAATAGCATTAAGTAATGAAATGTAAGTATAAAGATAATGTTTAGTTTAAATATTAATATATACTTTATTAAGATGCCGGCACCTCTGAAGAATTCTCATCATATCCAAGCATTGTCCTGGTTGCCCTGTACCCTCTTGCCCGAGGGTATTGTAAAAGACGACGAAGAAAATGGTATCTCGTTCAGTGTCATGTATTGGGTGGTGGAATTCTTTTCAGTTGCCGCAACCACATGACTCATGCAAAAAAACCATTCAAATCCAATTTTCTAAAGGAGTAATCTAACATAATCCATATTCTTCATTCTTCTGCATATCCTTGGGCTGTGAAAGAGCTTCCTGGCAAGGATTTGCAAGATATTACAAAATAAAGAGCTC
The DNA here is from genome assembly GCA_949126915.1 of Musotima nitidalis. NCBI lineage: Eukaryota > Metazoa > Arthropoda > Insecta > Lepidoptera > Crambidae > Musotima > Musotima nitidalis. Next base: position 2,658,728 of record OX421434.1, read on the forward strand.
TTTAAAAAGGGCTGTACGGATTTTTAAAGGCATCGCGGTAGTGATACCTCTAATTAAAAGCTCTCATAGGCTGTGGTGATTACTTTTTATCAGATAGGCATGCTTGAGTAATTAACTAATACATACATAAATTCACGTCTGTCTCCCCGAAGGGGTAGGCAGAGGCATATTATACGCCCACACTTTGCCTATCATATATTTGGTTCCACGTATGCTGTGGCGAGCCTATAGCCGCTTATAGGGCACTGTTATGTTCGCCAGAGCCTCGTCCGTTGACCAGCAGGTGCACCACTTGCAGGTGAGATTGGCCTGGGCTCTTCAGGTCTTGGTAGGATCCCTATACACCCAATTAAATTAACCTAACGGACAATATTGTCCCACTGCAGAGCAAAGGGATCTTTCTCTCTGATGTCTCCATTCCTTCCTGTCGTGGGCGAGTCTTTCCCAGCTCGGTACGTAGAAGACAATATAGTCCCCCACCGTTTTCGGGATCTGCATCAAGGCTTTTGCTGCTCTGGGACACCTATTCTGTTCAAAGTCTCGCCTGTTGCTATAGGTGCATTTTGTCGACGTGATCTGCCCAGTCCAGCTCCAATAATGCAGTCTTGAGTCCGACATCAGCTATCGCTGTTTTTGAGCGTAAGATGGTGTTGAGTATTCTGTACTGCTTTCTCAACCCCTGTATGAAAACAAATTGTTCATTTTTTAGAAAAGAGTGCGTACCGGAGTTTCCGTGACTGAGATGCACGGTCAGACTGAGACTCTGGGCTTGGTGTTTTATCCAACTCCAGATACACCCCTTGGAAGTTGTGGAATACCTATTACAAAAATGTACCGGGTCATGGTAAATATCGAATACACAATAATATTATAAGTAGTACTACTATTACACTGTACTGTGTGATACCGGCCTAGAATAAGTATCTAGTTCGTTTACCACAGGTAAAATTACGTAACAATGAACAGTTTTTTCATTTCATTTTGAAGAAGTATTACGAAGTACTAGTATAGTTTTTTATTATCTGTGGTATTACTATCTATAGTGGAGGCAAATACTCGTAGCAGACGGTGCCTTGCCTGCCACTTTTGTAAAAGAGATGCGCAAGCGCAAATTACTGGATCGATTACAAATTATCGATAACAGGAAATCATCGCTTATATAACAATACCGCGAAAGTAAAGTTTTACAAGTTTTTAGGAGAGAGAAAAAGTAATTTCTTTATACGTGACTATCGACTTGTGTAGTTGCCACGCTTTAACTATTATTTGTATAACTTCTTCAGTTTAAATAATTAAAAAAAATTAAACGACAGCGTCAGTTGCCAAAGATGTCGTCAAAAAGATCTATTCAATGATGTGTAAAACTTAATAATATGGCCAAAATTCGATTCGCGCAGATATGCGACGAAATGCCTGTGAGTCATCGCTGCGCAAATGTGCAGGCGCAACTCATTGAAGTTTTGATCATCACTAATTATTATTAATTTTTATTTTACTTTATTAGCACTAAAAACAACTATACATTACGTTTTGCATTACATTTATGCAAAAAAATACTGTTATCTATAAGTAGTCTTCTTTTATATTATTCTTCCGACAAGATACCTATACATATTATATACATACTAACTCAAAAAGTACAGAAAAGGCTCAACTAAGTAATCAACTTAAGATTTAAATCACATTAAGTGTTTCAATGGCGTTAAATATTTTATAAATTATCTACTTGATTTCTTTTAAAAGCTTTTGCGAATGTAGAAATATGTCTGACTTTACCAAGTACGAATTAAAAATATTATTCTTATACTTAATCAACTGCTATTTATTTTGGAAAGTCATTAGAAATAATTGGGGATAATAGTGTAAGTGCGAGAGAGAGCACGATGTGCGTTGTTTCATTTGCACATTATATGCCGCTGTCTGTCTTGAGTCTTTGGCTTGAGTATAGACTGGTAAAATGTTGTATCTACACCACAAAACATATTTCAGTTGGTTGATCCGGATACAGGGGATGCCATAAAGGAGCCTTTCAAGACCGGAGAGGTATGGACGTCCGGTATACATTTCTCGGTAAGTCCCTACTCAGGATCTATACTGAGTTTCATTTATTATGGGTCTAGCAGTAGTTCCAATTATCATTTTAGATAATTAATTGATATTGACGACCTTGGTGGTGTAGTTGAGGTTAAAGTAAAGTAAAGTAAAAGTAAAAAGTTCTTTATTTCATAAACTATTACATAGCACTTGAAAACGTCAAAACAAAATATACATGAAAAAAAAAATTAATATCAACCCTGAAATCACGAAGCTTAGATTCACTTACATGCAAATAAATAAAAATTAGGTGTAAGTGAATCTAAGGGCCAGTTCCGAGCCCCCGATCTGTGAGAAGAACTCTTTAACTGCCAAATTCCGCTACTAAGATCGAGAAAGGGCTGTAATGTTTTTAAGGGATGGCAACGCGGTAGTCATACCTCTGATTGAAAGCTCTCATAGGCTGTGGTGACCACCTTTCACCAGGTGGGCATGTTTGAGTGATTAGCTAATACATACATACGTAATATCACGCCTGATTCCCCGAAGGAGTATGCAGAGGCATATTATAAGCCCACACTTTGCCAATTATAAAGTTGGTCCCACGTTATAGGTTATAGGCGAGCCTATTGTTGCATGCCGGGCACTTCTATAATAGCCAGAGCCTCGTCGGTTGAACGGCAGGTGCACCAGTTGCAGGCGAGGTTGGCTTGGGCTCCAAAGATGATGGTTTGATCCCTGCACACCCATAAGTTTTAAGGCCACTATTTTAATCCTCGAAAGCTAATAGAGTAATTGATGTCCGCTTCTAATTTGCCAATAATGTTCTAGTGCTACTACAATGACCCAGCAGCAACTGCTGAGGCCTTCCATGATGAATGGTTCAAGACTGGAGATATGATGTATAGAAACGAAGATGACCAGTACTTTTTCGTCGAAAGAAGGAAGTTGCTTATCAAATATCAAAACTATCATGTGAGTATTCACTTCAAGAGTAATTGTGCTCGGATAGTTGCAACACACCTGGAAAGATGCAACTAAATAATGCAACTGCCCTGTAATAATCCCAAATGTTGCAATGGTCAGAAAAGCTGCAAGTTGCAACGGTACGATAAGCTGCAACAAACCTATAGTAGTAATGATACCAAAAGACTATTGCAAATTGTTATTGTCCCAAGAGAAGCCAAAGGCCCCAAAAGATCCAACGGACTAGAAAGATCTCGGTCCCGAGAACTAAGGAGTTTCGAAAATTTATATTTACGGACACATGCAGCTCACTTTACGATATGATGCCCGGAACGAATACCTTTCATTGACCTAAAAAAGGAGAAAATCCGTTTTTTTTGGTTTTCTCTCGTAAAAACCATCCTTGAACTTTAACGATCCTTTAAAGAACTTTAATGAATTAGCTAATTTGGTTCACGCGTTGTTGAGTTATGCGCTTACTAACACATTTTGCGATTCATTTTTATACATAAGAAGAAGATTTTATCCCATCTCAAACTTATTCTACTACTAAAACAATAGGTACAAATTTCAGATCACGCCAAAAGAACTGGAGGAGGTGATCATGGCCATTCCAGGCGTGTTGGACGTGGTAGTGACCTCAATACCTCATGCTGAAGATGGAGAGCATGCTGTGGCGTGTGTGGTGCGGGAGCCTGAAGCCACAGTCACTGCCGAAGAGATTAAGGAGGTAGTTGCTAGTAAGTATTAGTTGATATCTTAACCCTAGTTTGATCTCGAACCTGGAAATAAATTTACAAAATGACCCAACTTTTAGTCAAGAATGTTGCATATTTATTACCTATTACTTATTGATTGACATGGAAAACATACAAACTCCCTACAATATGATGAATTAGATGCATCAAAAGATGTTATTGAATTGCCATCGCCTACCGGCCTGCCCAAAGTGGTAATTATGGGCAAATAACCTCAATAGAATGTCGTCAGTGGACTTTATAAGGCTGATTTGATTATGATGACACGAATAAGACGATTCACGTCAAATTGACTATAATTTTTAAATTGTATTCTTAGTCATTATGTTTCTAATACAGGAAAACTCTCACCAAAAAAGCAGCTGCGGGGCGGTGTCGTATTCCTGAACGAAATGCCGATGACGACGTCTCTGAAACCCTCCATTCCGAAGCTTAAAGAAATATTACTGACAGCAGAAAGACAATAGGAGGAATGTTTAAAAAATGAAAAGTAATACTATAATTCGCAGCGCACAAGTTGATCTTGAATGCGCTGTAGCACATTATCGGGTCTCAATCGAAGTGCGAAATGCCTCCCCCCCCATGGTGGCAAGGTGACGCGTAACTATAGCAACGCGGCGACGATAGACTCGCTTCAAGTCACTTTCTATCCCACTTTCTTTTATTAAATCTTAGATTGACAATCGCCATTTCTGTTCAACTGTTGTACCATGGGATCATGGTATAAACAATAGCTTAAAATAAAAGATTCATACCTTGCCCCATAAAACACTTCCGAATTTTTTGGAGTTAAGCTGTGACGTTCGCAGCGTTTAAAATAATTATTTATATTTTTCCGTACAAACAAAATACAGTTAAAGATAAACTGCGAGGCAGTAGTTAAAATATCAATTTCCCGAAACAACTCTCTAAGGGATGATCTAGACCGTAGTTTATAATTAAAACGTATAGCTCGTTTCTGTAAAATGAAAATAGTCTCAATTTCAGCGGCAGATTCCCACAATAAAATACTGTAGGACATCAAACAGTGAAAATAGCTAAAATAAACAATTCTAGCAGTTTCGACATCCTAACGGATGAATTTTTCGAATCGCATATGCGGCAGAACTCAGTTTACCAAAAAGGCTTTTAATATGTGGGCCCCACTGAAGGTTTTTATCTAATATTACACCTAGAAATAAGGTTGAATCGACCATTTCCAACCTCTGACCATTCAATTCTATATTGGTTTCAACATCTCTTACATTGGGTAGTGAAAAATTAACACATTTCATTTTTTAGTATTCAACTGAAGATTATTAACAGTAAACACTGGCTTACTATTTATAGTAAACTGAGTTGCTTCACTGGAAGCAACTTTCTATTTGTTTTAAATATTATTGATGTGTCCGCAAATAACACCATTTCACACTTTCTACTAATAAAGAAAGGAAGATCATTTATATACACCACAAACAAAAAAGGACCTAAGATTGAACCTTTAGGAACTCCCATCTGTATACGCGAACCAGATGATTTAGCGCCGTTAATATCTACTTTTTGAAATTTAGATGTAAGATATCTAACTATCAACTTCTGAGCCAAATCACACATGCTATAGAAATTAAGCTTAAGAATAAGTGTACTGTGGTCAACGCAGTCAAAAGCCTTCGTTAAGTCACAAAACACTCCTATGGCGTTTTGCGACCCCTCCCAGGCATCATAAATCAGCTGTAGAACGACCCTTCATGAAACTGTATTTATTTTACTTAGGTATTTGAGATTGAGAGTTATTGATATATAGTATAGTAAGTTTATAAGTTTGGTTGTTACTGCATATATATGTCGCCACAATGACGATTTTTTCATACGTAGCATTAACACATTGAAATTTTAGTAAATTGTAAATGTAATCTTTTATACAACTGTATTATTTTTTAATACAATTGTTATAAATCACATAGTTATTTACAAATTGCGACGATCATCACGAAAGGAATCCACCGTGATAAATCACAATTTTTTTTTAACATGTAGTAAATTGTTTTAAGATGTTATTTACTTTAATATTTGTAAAAGTTCGCTGTCTTGACTACACTTACGCAACGTCTCATCATAGATGGAAATAAATGATATAGATTACTTATAATAATATTAATAAATAAATAATTATTGTGAAAAATCATTATTTTTTAATTATTATTTATTTCTTATTTAGTGGGTAAACCACGAGTAAAAGGTTTGTGATTTATTTAAGTTGATAATCAAGAAGTTGCTTTGACAACCTACCTTGTCTCATTTTGATATAAGTAACTTTAATTGGATATGCTTATTTGGTTTGAAAAGAAATAGATAAAATAAGTTAATAAGCTTTCTAAATCTAGAAAACTAATTTAGAAATTACTTTGCAAACAATTAAGTATTTATTTATATGTAAAATAATTATTCTAATCAAACACAAGAATACACTACACTTCGTGGAATCCAATAAATATAAAATTGTGCCAATTGTTACAAAGAAGTAAGTTGTGTGGACTAACTTTTGCCTTTTAAGTACAGCACAAGGCTTATTATCTTAAGAATAATTTATATCATCATGGTATAAAGTAAGATATAGTGACAAGAATTGAATAAGGTATGCTTAGATTGTTCGGTCATGTTGAGAGGATGAATGAAAGTAGATTAACGAAAGTGATTTTTGATGGACAAGTGAATGGAAGTGTTGGCAGAGGAAGACCACGTAAGACCTACCATGACCAAATCCAAAAGGAGGAAGAAGTAGCAAGTGAAAAGATTTGATCTCTGCCTACCTCTACGAGATAGAGGCGTGACATTATGTGAGTATGCAACATCAACAGATTTTGTGTAGTTTTTTTTTCTTATTATTATTATAGCACTACAAATGTAAAGTTTAAACTTTACTTTCATTGAGTTATTAATTTATAAAAAATGTACCTCTTTAAATAATACATTTTTGTTGACGCTTTTATATAACAGGACTATGTGATTATTATAATAAGCAATTAGGTATTTACCTTCTACGTATTAATCATTGTATTGAAAGTAGAATTATAATAATGTAGTGAGTACAAGAATGTCGATTATGTTGGTGCGGCCATGTTTTACGAAAATCGGCAAACTATGTGGGGAACAACGCATGCTTAAAGGAACATCGAAGCAATAATTAGTAGATTCAAAGCGCTGTGTGAGGCATCCAAGAATATATATAATTTTATATATATATACTAGCGGCCCGGTACGTGCTTCGCTACGTATAAGACATAGTAATAAAAAAAAATGATTATTAAGTTCATTTATTCAAACAAAAAAATATTTTAAATTGCTAGCTATTTAAAATTCCAAATGATCCAAATGATATATTGTTTATATATTATAATAGGTTGGGGAAAAAGTCTTTTCGTATTTTTGTATGAAAAGTCAAGACATTTTTTTCAAAGTTTATTTACATTTATTTACAATATATAATAATATGTACCGTTTTGTTGAATAACTTTCTGCCATTTTGTGGGCGGAGACATTATCCCGTTACTGTAGAAACTTTGGGACTTCTGATCAAAAAAACGGGACAAATAGTTTTGGCAGTCCTCTCTTGAGGTCAACCTTACAGAACCTAAAGAATTCTGCAGAGACCGAAACAGGTGAAAATCTGAAGGCGCAAGGTCAGGGCTATATGGTGGATGCACTAGGACCTCCCAGTCGAACTCTCTTAATTTTTGCTGAGTGGCTAAAGATGTGTGTGGTCTAGCGTTATCGTGATGAAAGACCACACCCTTCCTGTTGATCAATTCCGGCCGTTTTCTCTCGACTGCTTCCTTTAATCTCATCAGTTGCTGGCAGTAAAGATCAGAATCGATGGTTTTGCCGGGCGGTAAAAGCTCATAATAAACAATGCCCTTCCAATCCCACCATACACACAGCATCACCTTATTTCGTGTTAGGCCAGGTTTGGCCACAGTCTGTGAAGCCTGGCCAACTTTCGACCACGACCTTTTTCGCACGTTCTTGTCGTACGTGATCCACTTTTCATCGCCAGTTATAAATCTCTTCAAAAACGGCTCGGTTTCATTACGTCTCAATAATGAATCGCAAATGAGTACACGGTTCATTAAGTTTCTTTGAGTGAGCTCGTGTGGCATCCAAATATCGAGCTTTTTTGTATAACCAGCTTTCTTCAAATGGGTCAAAACTGTTTTGTGGTCAATTCCCAGTTCTTCAGCTACATCGTAACTACTAATATGCCGATCTTGCTCCACTCTTTCAAAAATGGCGTCCATTTTATTCGTAACAGGGCGACCAGAGCGAGGTGCATCTTTAACATCAAAATTTCCGGACTGAAAACGTTTGAACCAAATTTGTGCTACTCTTACTGACACTGCATCAGGTCCATAAACATCACAAATTTTTTTCACTGCTTGAGTTGCATTTTTGCCTTTTTTATAATAAAATTTTAAAATGTATCGAATTTCTTCATTAGATTCACTCATTTTAACGGAGAGAAAAACAAATGAAAAATAGCGGGAAACAACTTTTTTTTATTTTTTTCTTTTCTTTATAATGGAACCTTTTTAATGTTACCAAAACCAGCCAGACACAAATAGTACAGTCAAAAAAATTTTATAATAAGTTTATACCTACGTTATGCGAAAAGACTTTTTCCCCGACCTAATATTTATCAGCAAAGAGTAAAAAATAAAAAAGAATTGGGTACTCTTACTATGGTGGGTTTATATGGGTTAGTCTAAAACATTTGGATAAACAATATTTTTGTTTTCCCATTTTGAGCATGAATAAATAAACAGGAACAGGCAACATAAAGTTGGCAATGTGGAAAACATGATTACTCCAAATTGACACCACAAACGTGAAGTGTTTGCCCTTGGGCCTTATTTATGGACATCGCAAATGATAAACGCACAGGATATTGTAATCTTTTGAATTCAAATGGCATATAAGTTGGAATCATAGGGATACGCGGTATCAAACACACTTCTCCTTTTGATTTACCAGTTAAGATTGTAGCTTGAATCAAATTTGGAAATAACTTTTTCACTGCCAATCTGGTGCCATTACACAGTTTTGGTTGATTAATATTTCGCAATAATATAATCGAGGAACCAATTTTCAGATTCAAGCAATGCTGTGGTATACCAGCCGGTTCCAATGAATTTAAAAATTCATTGTCTCATCTTGATTCATAACACTGTCAATTGATTTATATGTCGTGACTATACCTGGCAGTTTCGCTTGAATTTGAAAATTAATGGCATTGATATGAATGTTTTTTGGTGCTAAAATGGCGCGTCCTCTCTACCAATCATGATTTCTGTAATTCTGAAGAATATTCGGAAAAACACATTTAATCAACTCATCTATAGGTTGCGAAATTGTACAAAAATTGTTCGGTAAAGTGATCAATCCGTTGGTACTGTCGATTGGTATTTTGCCATAACCAATTTCTAACAATTGTTTTGAAAACTCATGGGCAGTTGCATCATTATGTAGGTGAATACGCATATTAATGTCCATTGTAAATTTTCGTACATATCTCCAAAGAACTGATGACTTCAAACAGGCGTTTATTTCATCAGCAAGAGTTGATCGAGAAATGACAGGCAATGTTTGACGAAAGTCCCCTGACAGCAATATCAGAGCACCACCAAAAAGTTGTTGATTACCGCGTAAATCTTACATTGTTCGATTAAATGCTTCTATTGATTTTTTATTTGCCATTGTGCACTCATCCCATAAAATAATTGACGTTAATCGCAGAACTTTTGCCATAGCAGAATTTCTCGAAATATTACATGTTGGAGTTTCAATCACCTGTACATTCAAAGGCAATTTTAATGCAGTGTGCGGTCCGACCACCTTCTAATAATGTAGCAGCAATTCCCGAAGATGCAATGCAATTTTCTGTTCCGATCGAATAGTCGCTAAAATCAATGACACAACGAAAGTTTTGCATTAGAATTGAACTCCTGCTCATATTGCAATTCACGATAAAAAAAATCATGTATTTGATTTGGTGCAGTCATACCCAATTGTGCTAATGCTTTATTTAAAATCTTTAGACACATATCTTCAATTATTAATAATTATCGCTGATAAAATGAAATGACATATGATGACATTAAATTTTTTTGATATATCTAACGTCACTTTTGACATTAAATTTGTTTGATAAGGTTCAAATTGGCTTTTAAGTATTAGTACAAATTGTTTGTATATGGGAGTATAGAAATATGTTGATTTTACACTTTTTCAATTTTTTTTTTTATTTTCTCTACGTACAAACCTTCTCTGGACTTCCACGAATAATTAGCCAAATCGGTCTAGCCGTTCTCGAGTTTTAGCGAGACTAACGAACAGCAATTGATTTTTATATATATAGATATATATATCCTTTTTATATTTAATAATATTTGTGGTTTGCAGTACATTTAATCAATATAATGTTGTTTTTGTTAATATTCTTTTATCCTGTAGCTTGAGTATGTCATGCTAACTTAAATGTCTTTGCGGTGGTGGCGTCATGTTTCGGGTCGTTACGTTCCCTAAAATATGGTTGAGCGAAACGATGGCTGGTTCATGCGTCATACTCGTGAACGGGTGCCGCCAGTGGGGACTAGTCTGCTCATGTCTACTATGTTTATTCAAAATCATGCTCGTATAAATTAAAAAAAAAGTTATTTTCTTCTTTTATTTTAAATCTTGTGACTGCAGAACACAGGTTTTTGTAGACTTGACTTTGTTTTACTACTAAGTACATTTACTTGTAACTGGCGGGAGAAAAAACTATCCTTGACGAATTTCTTCCCCGTTCTTTTACGATCAAGCTCCCGCCCGCAGTGAATGAAGGCGCTAGTTCTTAAGTTTTGACGTTCATAAGAGCTCTTTTGAGCCAAACTTGAATAAATGATTATGAATTTGAATTTGTTTTCAGTGCTCGTAGAGAGAATTGGACGACTCATGCTGACATATGGAGACTTCACCCGCTTCTGGCTGGGCCCAGACCTGAACATCATTGTGAGCCATCCGGACGAATTCGAGGTTCGTCATTCTTAAGGCTTCCATAAGGGCAGAGGGCAGAGGCCGCGATCGAAAATAAGGAAGTGTGCCTGGGAGCCTTTGTTGATATAGAAGGCGCCTTCGACAGAACAACCTTTGAATCAATAAGAGCAGCAGCTAGGGACCACGGTATCCCTGACACGATCTGTAAATGGATAGACCGCATGCTTAAGGGTAGAAACATTACCTCAGGTAAGTTTGGTGAGACACTAATGGTAAAGACCACGAAAGGGTGTCCGCAGGGGGGACTTTTGTCACCCCTCCTGTAGAGTCTTGTAGTGGATTCTATTCTAACCAGACTAAACCAAGGACCATATCAGACAATAGGCTACGCTGACGACCTTGTCATTATGGTCAATGGGAAGTTTCCCAATATCGTATCACAACTGATGCAAAGAGCCCTGGGTCAGCTTGAGGAATGGTGCGACGACCACCACCTCTCTGTAAACCCTGGTAAGACGACCGTGATTACATTCACTAAAATGAGAAACCTGTCAGCGTTAAAAACGCTGACTCTCTGTGGTACACAGCTGCCTTGGACTACAGAAGTTAAATATCTAGGTGTAATCCTAGATAAGGAACTAACTTGGAAGTCACACGTAGAACAGACCCTTAAAAAGGCTCTTAGGAGCTTTGGATTGTGTCGTTTTACTTACGGAAAAACTTGGGGGCTAAAACCAAGAATTCTAAGGTGGATTTACACGGTACTGGTGCGGCCTATAGTGACCTATGGGTGCGTTGTATGGTGGCCTCGAGTGAGGCTATCTACTTGTAGAAATGAGCTCAGTAAGCTTCAAAGGGTGGCTTGTATGGCCATTATTGGAGCATTCAAATCTACACCAACGGCAGCGATGGAGATCCTATTGGACTTACCGCCACTGCATACTGTTATAGAGGCGGAGGCCTGGAGGCCTGGAGACAATCCACAGATTGAGAGTGGCTGGTCTCTGGGATCCGTCTAGTAACCAGGGTAAACATACAAGGTGTGAGGCTAATTCCAGCCTGAAAAGGCTCATGAGTATGGGGACTGTTAAACAATGACCTGTATTCATGTTCAAAAATAAATTCAAAATAAAGGTACCCACTAGGGATGAATGGGAGCAAGGGCCACCTACTCCTGATGTAAACAGCCTAGTCTGGTATACTGATGGTTCCAAAATGGAAACTGGTACGGGCGCGGGTGTTTATTCCAAAAACCATGAAATTAGCCAAAGCTTAGGCGAATATGTTACGGTTTTTCAGGCTGAAACATATGCAATGCACCCTTAACAGACTAGGCCGGACAATCAGGATAGCCCTCATGTGGATACCAGGCCACGCCGGATTTAAGAGGAATGAGCACGCTGACAGGCTTGCCAGACAGGGCTCGGAATCGATATTCACGGGACCGGAGCCAAGCATTGCACTCTCTATGAGTGCAATAGCCACGACGCTAAAAAAAGCATATGGTGGAGAAACATCTATCGGAATGGCAGCTGCTACCGGCGCTTAAGCATTCAAATGCCTTCATCGGGGAGACAGGGAGCAGCTGGTGTAAGGCCCTCTGCGAAGGTAGCAGGAATCAAGCCAGACTGATAGTTGGGGCTCTAACAGGGCATTATGCCACAAACAAAATGCTCCACAGGATGCGACTAGTGCAGTCACCGCTATGTCGTAGACGTGGTGACGAAGAGGAGTCTATGGAACACCTGCTGTGTACCTGTGATTCGTTGGCTGCTTGCCGAATAGGTCTCCTGGGGGTGGCCTACCCACAACCAAGGGACTATAGGCTCCAATCTGCAAAGACTGTCATAATGATGATGGTAACAATATTTGGAGATTTAGAGTGACAGGCAAGGGGATGCACAAAAGATCCGACATAAGGGTCAAAGTGCGCCACGGTTAGTCTGTGGCCCCCGCTATAAGATAAGATAAGGCTTCCATTCATATAAGCTTGTCAACATTCCTGTGATGAATCAGAGGGCTAATTCAACGAAAACGAAACTTCTTTATACCTATGTCTTTCACTCTCTATGTATATCATTATCAATTGAAGGGGACGGGTATAGAGGCTTGCACAACTGTTCTTAATTTGATTAAAGTTAAATTTTATAATTAAAATAATACTATATTGTCTTTAAGATCAACAAGATCATTTAGATTCGTCAAATATTCACAAAGAAAATGGAAATACATTAATTTTTTACAACAATAAAAGAGAATGTCTTATTTAAAATGTCATTTCATTTTAGTTTTTTGTTTGAAGTTAAGAGGGACAGAACGATGTCTTAAATATATTTTTAAAATTTTATTTATTAAGGAACTCCAACAAAAGATATTATATAAAGTTCTCATAAATTTGTGCTCCTTCAGTTACTGGAGATAACATCATGCATACATCATTAAAGACGATCACGAGATTGTTTTATTTGCAGATGATACGTCTTTAGTATTTAAAGTTAAACGTGGACAACATGAACTTGACGACGTAAATAATGCGCTCTCTAGGATAGCCCACTGGTTCAGTGCTAATAATTGATTATTAAATCAAAATAAAACTAAATGTGTCCGGTTCACCCTACCTAATGTGCGGCTTGCTCAAGCCAGGGTTAGAGACGATGACATAGAATTAGTAAATGAGACGGGTTTTCTGGGTATAACACTAAACTATAGGTTGCAATCACATCTCACATCGGGAAAGTTTCGGGCAGACTGAGTTCTGCAGCCTATGCCCTGAAGAAGATCCGACAACTAACGGACATTAAAACAGCTCGTCTAGTCTACTTCAGCTACTTCCACAGTGTTATGACATATGGCATACTGCTGTGGGGTAATGCTGCAGATATTGAATGTATCTTTGTTCTGCAGAAAAGGGCTGTCCGTGCTATCTTTGTTATGAGATCTCGTGACTCATTGAGGGATAAGTTTAAGGAGATAGGCATAATGACTGTGTATTCACAGTACATTAATGAAAACTTACTGCATACTCATAAAAATAAAAGTAAGTTGAGTAAAAATAGTGATAGACATAATTTTAACTTAAGAACTAAGAATAAACTGGCTATTTATTTATTTATTTATTTATTTAATTAGAACGGAATACACCAATTACACTAATTATCAAAAACAGTAAAAGTTAAATATAATATTAAAATCTCACACTTAAAAACTTCTTTTATCCCATTCTCTCACAATACCTCAGACACACTGACAAAATCTCAGGCCATCCATCCGCAAACAAATCACAGTCGGGTGCTGCTTCCAGGATGGCATTAAGTGCGTTGAGTGTCCGCGGAATGGGTGATTTTGAGCGGGCTACGGTTCGGCAGGTAGGCCCAGCAAACAGTTTATGTTTCCTGCTCCTATAATAATTATCGGGTGCATAAAGTCGACACAGCTCACCATGAAGATCAGGAGAGGATCATCAGGATCTATGCCCAAGTATAGGCTCCATAAAGATACAGATTCTTTTGCGGGGAACAGTATTCGCATGTCCAATACGCTGCCAGATGATGTGGCAATTTTATCTATAAATAAATTTAAAACTTACATAAAGAGTAAATTGTGCCAGAAGGCTTATTATAGTGTGAAAGATTTTATGAACGACAAGTCTGCCTGGAAGTGACATGAATTGCTCCTTTCTTTCTTAAGACTAGATGAGATATGATCTTTAGATATTAGATTTTGTTAGTTTTAAGAACAGCGGTAACCTTAATAATTTATTTCTTTAATTGTATTAGATCTTAAGACATAATTTGAAAAAAGCCGAGATGAGTTTCTTGGGTCCTTCTTCTCATTCTCGTTGCCTTTTGGAAGCCTAGTTAGAGTCACCGACAGACAGACTGACTAACTGACTGACGGACAATCCCTTCCCTCCTTTAAAATCACGACAGGCTGACTGACAGATACAAACTGACAAATCTTGAGAAAACCACAACAGACAGATAAACTGACAAATTCTGACAAAGAACCCATTAGCTTTTACTCCTTTATTATGGCACCGCTCATATTTCTTTCATTGTTGTTAAAAAAATATATGGAATTTCCATTTTGAGTACATGTTTGACGAATCTAAATGATCATGTTGATCTTAAAGACAATAAAGTATATTTTATTTCATTTTATTTTATCATCATCTTTTAAACATAATTTTGGAATATATCAGATCAAAATAAACAACACAGATATCAACATAAAATATCAAGATAAAATTTTAGCATTAAACCGGACTAGTGACCGCTGTTCAAGACACCCTTAGTGAAATATATTAATAGTGACTCAAATCTAGCTTCAACAAATACAATTAGACTTTACATACCTTTTAAAACTCGAAAGTGCTCGATGTCTGGACGATGACGGCTCGGTGGAAGGTGAAGTGAATCCTGCTCAATTCTGCTTCTGCTGTTTCTGCCTCCCCAAAATTACGAATACTTCTTGTAAAAATACAAATTGTGAGGACCATCCTAAAAGTTTAATATCTGCTATAAATTTATTAATATTCACAAGATATATAATAGTATTTTTCATTGCTTTCAGCATTGCATTTGCATTTGCTTTCAGAACCTACTTCTGAGTCCCAAAGTCACTTACAAGGGTCCCCAGTATAAATATATGGCTCAAATTTTAGGCGGCGGAATATTGAGCGGATCAGGTAAGTTTTGTGTCCTTATATAATTGTTCGTGTCAGTCTTCAGTCTCCCAGCCCTGACAAGATATCCCCACTCATACTGAGCTGAGGCCTATTCGGTGCTAATAGTCCATGGTTAACTTATTTTATTTTTGTTGTTTTCGCGAAATAATATTTTTTTATATTCCAATTTATTTATCATCGTGTGCCGTGTGGCACCGGCCTGGAATACCACACCTTATCATATCATGGGGAGTCGTAAGAGTCAACGAAGATAAATCCTACCAGATGATGGGCAGCAGCGTCATCCTGCGTAATGGCTGTAACTGCGGAAACCAACCCGCCTGCCCAGCGTGATGATTATGAGCAAATAATTAATGGGCAATTGAATGTAATTTATTGGGGAGGCCAATGTTCAGCAGTGGATTTTATAAGGCTGATATGACGATTACCGTCCCACTAATGAGTACCGGCCTCCTCACAAGAACTAAGGTGGAGGGTTTCAAGTCATACTCCATGTACTCAGTGCATATTGGCGCCGGCAGGACAGAATTGGCTTAACGACTCCCCCATATTGTGATAGCCGGGAACAACTTCTAAGCTTGCCTTCTAAAAGCACGGGAACCCTTGAAGCCTAATGCCACACATACGATCACCCACTCTAGGAATCTCTGTTTCACTTCAGTGATCTTTTCCGATCACCTAGTCTTGCCAGGCTACGTTTAAGCCCCCTATAAAGAAACAGTAACAACACCGTTCAAACTTGAACGACATGTTATAACGTATAACGCTTCATATTAATTGGTGGCAAAACATTTCACACTGCTGTTCTCTTGGCATACTATATCAGAAATAGAACAGTAGTAAAAGGTACCAACTTTAATTTCTACTTAACCAGGACCATTATGGAGAAAGCACCGCAAGATTGCCTTTTTTTTTTTTTTGTT
Source organism: Musotima nitidalis (assembly GCA_949126915.1). Taxonomy (NCBI): domain Eukaryota; kingdom Metazoa; phylum Arthropoda; class Insecta; order Lepidoptera; family Crambidae; genus Musotima; species Musotima nitidalis. The sequence continues at coordinate 2,675,107 of OX421434.1, forward strand.
TTACGTCGGTAACAAAATGCATTTACGCACTGCCTTCCGGCCAAAGGGGGACCGAAAGGGGGTGTGGGACTCACCACCGGCAGACACGACCGCCGGCAGCAATACCCACTAAAAATCTTCCGACGACGCCCGCCGCTTGTTGAGAAAGAGGCGGGGGCCAGTACCTGGGTTGCAGCTTCTGACACCCCGCCTGCGGCCAACGTCCCCCGGACCAAAACCGGGAGGACCTCCTCAGAGAGGCGCAGTGGACGCGCCCCTCCTACCTCCCCCTGCGACCATAGCGTGTGTGGCCGACTTCCCGGAGGATCCATGGTTAGACAGCAGGGGCCCCCTGCCCCCGCTGCCTAGACCCTCCTGGCGCTGCTGAGCGGGCCCTCCTGGCCTACCCGCAGCGCCCTCCATAGGTCCCTCTTAGTTTCCCCCCCGGTAGTCAGTACTAAGGGCACCCAGAGTCGTCGGTCTCTGGGTGTTACCTTTTCCCTAGCGCCTCCTGCGCCCTACCGGGAGGTACTCAGCCCCCCCACCACGACAAGATTGCCTACCCCAACTACGGCAAGCGAATCGTGGAGAACTACAGCACCATATTTTACCAGGAGGTGGACCTGCTGCTGCAGAAGTTTAGGGCTGTCCCGTCGGACCGCCAGTTCGACATGTACCAGATTGTATTGCAACATACTAGCTATGCTGTTTGCCGTGAGTACTTCAAAAACCAATATCATCATCTGAACACATTTACGTCTACTGAGCACAGGCCACCTATCACGAACCATTTTTTTATTTTTTTTATTTACATTGGTAGCATAATGCCTTTACGCACTGCCATCCGGCCAAAGGGGGGACCGAGAGAGGAGTGTGGGGCTCACCGTGGCAGACGCGACAGCAGTCTTACCCACTAAAAAACTTCCGACGACGCCCATCGCTGTTGAAAAAGGGGCGGGTTGCCAGTGCCAAATTATAAAGCTTTTGACACCCCGCCCGAGGCCAACATCTCCTGGATCAAAACCGAGAGGACCTCCTCAGAGAGGCGCGGTGTGTCGCTCCCCCCCCATACCTCTTTATACGACCACCGGCATATGTCAAATTCGCCAATTTCGCGGGAGTCATAATTAGACGGTAGGGGCCCTCTGCTTCCCTCCTCTGGCGCTGCTAGACGGGGGCCCCTCCTGGCCATCCCGCTTCCTCTCCCCTCCGCGGCCTCCTTCTGCGACATCACCTCCTATCACGAACCACGGTGATAGGGATTCAAGTCATACTACACAGGCGTGAATGTATATACTTCAACTTTGGCGGATATTTAGAGTCCATTTTTCAGTAATTTTTTATTTTATCGAATATTGAAATATGCCAACATCACATTTGAAATTAAGTTGTCTTTCTAGATTTACAACTTTAAAAGTTACTTTTATTTTCGGTGGTACCGGAGGTTTCGGAGTACCATAAGATAAAAAAATCTGTAACGATAGATTTAACTTAGGCTATAAGTAAACATTTCTCATATTTAATAGATTAAACACACATATAAATTCACGCCTGTTTCCCCGAAGGGGTAGGCAGAGGCATAACGCCCAATTATATACGTAATAAGAAGCGAGCCTATTGCCGCTTAACTTACATATATTACGAGCTAATATTTCGTCAGCACTATTATGATAATGACAAGAAAGCATTTTAATAGTGTTAAAATGAAGCAAATAAAATTAAATATGCAAACGATTGACAATGATCTCATCTCCATTTTAGATTTTAAAAAACATTATCTTTACTTATTACTGGAATATTATACAGAGGACAACTTTGTTTGTAATGAATAGTTAAGATTTTTAAAATTCTTTTACCATTTAAAAGCTATCTTATCCACAAATAACATAGGCTAAATTTTATGCTGGAAAAAATAGGGTTTCCGTAATAATTGAGTTTTTCACACAAAGTCGGTCGGACACAAAGTGAAATAAATCAACTAGAAAAGTTACTCATTTTGTCACAAAAACGTGGTGGTATCCACAAGGGTCAACTCATTTTCCTTTACCTTAATACGCGTAGTAGTTACTGGTCTGAGGCGTCACGAATTTGATACATTTTGTTTTAGCCCAATTTCATTACAAATTGTTTACATCGTCTGAATTCTGATATCGTTTTAACTTAAATAATAATGATGTATCATCAGCAAACGATACTCTGTAAATCAATCCATAATCTCCTGGCTTCTCTTTATCAAATGTGGCAAATGATTATTATAAATGAAAAACATAAGCGAACCGAGAATCGAGCCCTGCGCCCTGCCCTAATAAGTTTTTTTGTATAAATTTTTCATGAGGAACTGAATGTGTTCCTAAAGCTTCTAAAGCTTTGGACAGATCTCAAAAAATACCTAAAGCGTCCAAAGAATCTTCAAAAGCTCAACACCTGCATCGGTTGTAGATCGTTAGTAAATCCAAATTGTTTTGAATGCCCATTAACCCATTTTTATCAAAAAATCTTAACATTTAGTGGTATACAAGTTTTTCTCATATTTTACTAAAAGTGGGCAGCACTGAGATAGGTCTAAAATTAGTTGGGTCTGCTGTACTGCCCGATTTGAATAATGGAAATTACTGTCTTTTAACCCCACATAACACCTAGACCAGAACCTATAAACTCAATTCAGTTTGCTGAAACTTTATCGTTATTACAAGTTTAACTAAGCATTTTTCATTTCAAGAACAGTCTAGAAAAAATTATAAACAGTATTTAATACGGTTACAGTAAAAAACAATAATAATAATTACAAATTCCGTCACAATCACACCAACTATTTCAGGTTCCAAGATAATATCATCAATAACCTGCTTTACTAACTGCTAATGTGCTAATATTATATTTTATTTCCAGACAATACGACATAGTCTTTGATAGGATGACAAAATGGTATCTTCAAATAGATCCGTTTTTCTGGATGACAAACTATTACAAAGAACAGAAAAACTTCATCAATCTGATAGATTTATTCAGCTCAGTGATCTCAAAATATAGGAGAGAGCACCTCTCCACTATTGGTGATAATTACAAAATGGATCTGATGAATTCTGAGGAAGATACAAAGTTGAGTGTTATAGACAAATTCCTTCTATCTAAAGAACTTGATGAAGAGGAGCTTATTAAAGAGACGTTTACTATATTTACTTCGGTAAGTTTGATCTCGTTCATCTCAATCTGACAAACTGGCATGCTGGTAAAATATATTAATATAAGCTATTACAGTCTTTTGTGATTCTTATCGTACCTACAGTTAATAAACAACTTTTAATGATGCAATATGAATTTAATTTAAATTTTAATAGTCACACGAAATTGCAGTAAAATTTATTGGACACATGTAAATATAATTATTAATTTCCATACAAAATGTCAGTTCAAATCTGCCAACAACTAAATATTTTGTTGTTTTCCAAACTGTTAAATAATTTTTTAGGATTTCTTGGTCCATCAATACTTTGCGAATTATTTTGAAAAAGTATATAATTTTTATTCTGTTGCGATAACGTGCATTTACTCAATTTTTGTAATAAAAATTTGAATTAAATCAAATCGATACGTAAAAATAAACTACAGTAAATATTACAATCTGGTGATTTATAATACGGATCACAAATTATAATACCTTTATTGCTATCATGCAATAAAATTTGATATTTTATGCCGCATTGGAAGAATTATCGCCCATCCTATGCTATGTCGAAATGTCAACCAAACGTGAATCTGATTATGCATGTTTTATTTATTAAATAGGTGTCAATATATTAATTTTACAGAGTCAAGAAGCAACAGGGAAAATTACATCATAATAGGTTGGGGAAAAAGTCTTTTCGTATTTTTGTATGAAAAGTCAAGACATTTTTTTCAAAGTTTATTTACATTTATTACAATATATATGTACCGTTTTGTTGAATAACTTTCTGCCATTTTGTGGGCAGAGACATTATCCCGTTACTGTAGAAACTTTGGGACTTCTGATCAAAAAAACGGGACAAATAGTTTTGGCAGTCCTCTCTTGAGGTCAACCTTACAGAACCTAAAGAATTCTGCAGAGACCGAAACAGGTGAAAATCTGAAGGCGCAAGGTCAGGGCTATATGGTGGATGCACTAGGACCTCCCAGTCGAACTCTCTTAATTTTTGCTGAGTGGCTAAAGATGTGTGTGGTCTAGCGTTATCGTGATGAAAGACCACACCCTTCCTGTTGATCAATTCCGGCCGTTTGCTCTCGACTGCTTCCTTTAATCTCATCAGTTGCTGGCAGTAAAGATCAGAATCGATGGTTTTGCCGGGCGGTTAAAGCTCATAATAAACAATGCCCTTCCAATCCCACCATACACACAGCATCACCTTATTTCGTGTTAGGCCAGCTTTGGCCACAGTCTGTGAAGCCTGGCCAACTTTCGACCACGACCTTTTTCGCACGTTCTTGTCGTACGTGATCCACTTTTCATCGCCAGCTATCAATCTCTTCAAAAACGGCTCGGTTTCATTACGTCTCAATAATAAATCGCAAATGAGTACACGGTTCATTAAGTTTCTTTGAGTGAGCTCGTGTGGCACCCAAATATCGAGCTTTTTTGTATAACCAGCTTTCTTCAAATGGGTCAAAACTGTTTTGTGGTCAATTCCCAGTTCTTCAGCTACATCGTAACTACTAATATGCCGATCTTGCTCCACTCTTTCAAAAATGGCGTCCATTTTATTCGTAACAGGGCGACCAGAGCGAGGTGCATCTTTAACATCAAAATTTCCGGACTGAAAACGTTTGAACCAAATTTGTGCTACTCTTACTGACACTGCATCAGGTCCATAAACATCACAAATTTTTTTCATTGCTTGAGTTGCATTTTTGCCTTTTTTATAATAAAATTTTAAAATGTATCGAATTTCTTCATTAGATTCACTCATTTTAACGGAGAGAAAAACAAATGAAAAATAGCGGGAAACAACTTTTTTTTATTTTTTTCTTTTCTTTATAATGGAACCTTTTTAATGTTACCAAAACCAGCCAGACACAAATAGTACAGTCAAAAAAATTTTATAATAAGTTTATTATATTATACCTACGTTATGCGAAAAGACTTTTTCCCCGACCTAATATATTGTAAATAAATGTAAATAAACTTTGAAAAAAATGTCTTGACTTTTCATACAAAAATACGAAAAGACTTTTTCCCCAACCTATTACATAGAAAACACCTAGACCAGAAAATATATTCATGTTCATGCACACAAAGATTTGTCCTGAGTAGGATTTGAACCCACGACCTCTGGAGTGAAGAGAGGGTAGGTATACTGACCTCCACGCCATATCAGATTACGTAAGTAGTAAATACATCCAATGGGAAGTCGTAAGAGCCGACAAAAAGATTTCTTACCAGATGATCATCCTTTTTTTTTTTTTTTTACGTCGGTATCTTAATGCATTTACGCACTGCCTTCCGGCCAAAGGGGGACCGAAAGGGGGTGTGGGACTCACCACCGGCAGACACGACCGCCAAGTAATACCCACTAAAAATCTTCCGACGACGCCCGCCGCCTGTTGAGAAAGAGGCGAGGGCCAGTATCTGGGTTGCAGCTTCTGACACCCCGCCTGCGGCCAACGTCCCCCGGACCAAAACCGGGAGGACCTCCTCAGAGAGGCGCAGTGGACGCGCCCCTCCTACCTCCTCATGCGACCATAGCGTGTGTGGCCGACTTCCCGGAGGGTCCATGGTTAGACAGCAGGGGCCCCCTGCCCCCACTGCCTAGACCCTCCTGGCGCTGCTGAACGGACCCTCCTGGCCCGCCCACTGCGCCCTCCACAGGTCCCTCTTAGTTTCTCCCCCGGTAGTCAGTACTAAGGGCACCCAGAGTCGTCGGTCTCTGGGTGTTGCCTTTTCCCTAGCGCCTCCTGCGCGGATGCGGACCTGAAGAATATGCCTTACCTGGAGATGGTGTTTAAAGAGGTGCTGCGCTTGTTCCCCATCGGCGCCATGCTGCAGAGGACTGTGGTGGAAGATGTTCAGACGTGTAAGCCAAATAAATATTCCTACTTGGGTTTTTCGTCTTAAACGTCACTTCAATCCAGAAGCGCCTTGTTTTTGGAGTGGGAGCTTGCGCAGAAAATAACATACGAAGCAAAAAATCAAGTATTAAAGTTTGGCTTAATAATGCTCTTATGAAAGTCATACTTACAAAATAAAGCAAGGTTAGGATAAAAAGGTTGAAATGTATCATTGTTACCAACAAAGTAGCACTAACATAACCTAAAATAAAATAAAATATACATTATTGTCTTTAAGATCAACAGGATCATTAAGATTCGTCAAATTTTTACACACAAAATGGAATTTCGATTGCTTCTATATGTATTTCATTTTCACGTTTTCAAGTACTATATAATAGTTTATGAAATAAAATTATTTGAATTTACATACAAAAAAATATTTTCAAGAAGAGACGAAGGGCAATATGAAAGTTATCGGATAAATAGAGATGCATTGAGTGTGTAAGAAATCATATAACCCAAAGTCGCATGCAAATAACTATTTTTTTATTACACAGGGTTGTTTGTAGAACATGTACAGGGATTCTACTATCAACTTTAGAGCCCAAGTCAACCTCACCTGAAAATGGTGCATCTGCCGAAACTCTGCTCTGACAAACATACAAGTTCTCGGTAAGCAGCAATAGGCTCGCCACCTATTACGTGTGACCAAAAATATAATTGGCGGAATGTGGGCATATAATATGCAACTGCCTACATGCGTGTTTGTTTGTATTTATTGTAGAACATCAACAACCTCGCAAGACTTTAAAGTTAATATCATAAACAACAACATTTATTCAACAAGTTTTCTCATCCTTCAATACATTCGTTAAAAAATATTTTCAATTCTTTTGTTGTACTGTCGTGACATTTGTAAGTCTATGTTCCATTCGTTCATACAAAAAGTTGACCCTCGCGCTTGGGCTGATTGTAACTTGTAACGAATGTAGTAAATAATAATTAGGTAGGCACCTAACGCGATTGTCCCCAACGATTTGTTTATCTAATTTATGCGATGCGCGCAGAGTTAACAACATTCAGACATAAAATTAAATTAATATACAATTTTGTATGAAAGTAAAATGTAACAAATTATCAAAAGACGTAGAACTAAAATTGATGTATATGTTTTCTATAAAACTCTGCGAGTATGTTGATGTTTTTAAAATAAGCCTGTATTGCGTAATCTCCCTGTCAATCTGTTTCAGCCTCTTCAATTCCAAGCACCCGCGCATTTGAGCTATTGTTATATAATTCTGATTTATCACTTTCAGCGAGCGGTATCATACCAGCAGGCTGCTCCCTCGTGATTCCAATATACCACATACACCGAGACAAGCGCTTCTGGGAGGATCCCCAAGCATTTCATCCTGAGAGGTTCAGTCCAGAAAACGTGAAGCTGCGGCATCCAAATTGCTACTTACCATTCAGCATAGGACCTATGGACTGCTTAGGTATATAAACTTACTTTATAACGTTTTCCTTATAAACTTTATCACTTTCCATCCAAAAATAGTTTGAAAAAATAGATATGCATCTTAAAGGCTTCCAATTCCCACACAGCACAAATCTCTGTGTGCATAAATATGAATATATGTTTGGGTCTGAATTTCAACACACTCAAATCAAATCAAATCTTTGAAATATGTCATCATCACACAAATTCATATGTATGTATATGTCACCGGCCAAACCCGATTTAAAGGCAAACCAGTAAAGCCTAGTCCAAACTAATTTAGGTGGGCTGCAACTATTACAATAAAATGTTTTTTAATGGTAAAAAAAAATATGAGGTTATATTTTTAATATATTTTTTTTAATATTATTTTTAAATAACCTCAACCTAACGTAAAAAGGGAAATATAAGTATGTCTTTTTGGGTTAGGTTGAGGTTATTTTTTTTCTTACTATTATAAACATTTTATTATAATAGTTGCAGCCGACCTAACTAATTACTATTAGTTTGGACTAGGCTATAATGGCTTGTCCTTAACTCGGGTTTGGCCGGTAACAAATACGACGTTAGTTCTACGACTTTTGATAATTTGTCACATTTTACTTTTATAAACAAATAATTATCAATTCAAATTTATGTCTGAATGTTGTAACTCTGTGCGCATCGCATCGCATAAATTAGGTAAATATATTTTTGGGGGTACTTATGTATTTAATAATTAAATATATGTAGGTAAGTATGTTTATCCGTTATTTTGTATCCATAACACAAGTTCTTAATTATACTTAACTTGGAACTAAATAATTGGTGTGATTGCTACAAATATTTAAAAATCAGCTCATGATTGTGTCAAAATTTACGTTGTTATCTATAAATAAGTTGTGCTAAAAGATGTCCTACAAATTCAATTACATTAATTATAGAATGTATTGCAGTAATAATATTTCAAATTACACATGCGCAAAAACCGTACAAATTCTACTTACAATAAATTAAAACCATCAAAAATAAAATCATCGTATTAAGGGAATATGTCTGAGCAAAAGAACAGGTCTAGAGCAGATTGTAAACATTCAAACATCAAAAGACATGTCTGAATATTTAATTCTGATTTCAGGAAGGCATTTTGGCACGAAGTTAGTGAAAACCATTTGCGTTCGAGTGCTCCGCGAGTTTGAACTGACATCCCTGAACAAGTACGAAGACCTCCGCCTTATGACAGCCATCTCTGCAGCCTCCATCGATGGCTTCCATGCCCAGGCGAAGAGACGAACTCCATAAGTTCTGTTATGAATTAATCTGACTGACTAAACGTCTCAGAGTCTAACATTTTTTGTTAACCTACAAGACGTTTGTTAGACTACGAACTGATTAAAAAATCGCATCGCAGGATCTTTTTGGATTCTTATTGGGGAAGCTTATGATCAGCAGTGGACGTCGTTGAGCTGATGATAATTAACATATCGCACCCATACTTCGAAACCGTTACTAAACGAAAAAAGATAACTATACAGGAGAAGCGATTTATTTGTAGTTTTCATCGATTTAAAAAGATGGCGTTATTCGATTATTTTTATTAGTAACGGTTTCGAAATAAGGGTGCGATATATTGTCCTAAAACAGGTCTCCCTCTGTTGTTTCCTTTTCTCACTTTCCTGGGCAAGTCATCTAAAGTTTAGGACGAAATAAATATACTATCTTCGTTTGTTGGATCATCATCATATTGTCAGCCTTACAAAGTCCACTGCTGAACATTGGCCTACTCAATCAACAGAATGTTAGGGGTATTTGCCCATAATCACCACGCTGAGCAGGCGGGTTGGTGATCGCAGTTCAAGTCAGTACGCAGAACGACGCTGCTGCCCATCATCCCGTGGGATTTCTCTTCATCGACTCTTACGACTCCCCGTGAGATGAGAGGGGATGGCACTATTTTTTATTTTCGGATAGCTTCGTAGATAGTGTGCTTTAAATTGAAAAAAACATATTCAGAAAATACTATCTAGTGAAATTGAATTGCGAGCATCTATCTAGGGGAAGGGGGGGCATGATGGGGTAGCTAAGGGAAATAACAAAGAAAAGCATAATCACGATGTTTATTAGTCTCATTGATATATGGCACGTTATGTCATTAATCTAACAATGATTTGGTACAGTCATTGGAGAATCAATATATCACCTTTTTTAATAATTAATAAGAACATTATGAAAAACCATTTTGCCCCATACTATGGGGTAATGAAATTGGGGCATGATAAGGAGTGCTAGTCGTTCTCACAAAACAAACAAATGTATATTTCCTTCAGATCTGCTTCTATGCTTCTATTTCACTTTCTTCTTCTTTAGGTGTAAATGTAGTTTTTTCGGGCCTAAAGGTAAACCAATGGTAACTTCACCCCTTTCCTTCATTTTCTTAACATATCGCTCTAAAGTAGTCTGAGGTACTGCGTATGCAGAAGCAGCTTTTTTGTATCCCATCTCTTTGCTTAAAATTTTATCTATAGCTATTTTCATAGAATCTATCTACCACTATCCTCTTTTGGTTTTTTTCTTATAATCCCATCTGGCCTCAAAGGGTCACTATGAACAAAAAAAAATTAACAAATAAAATGTTTAACGGATTCCTTGTTTGTAGGAATACCTATCATACCTTATCAAAATAAATAACACTAGTAACCAAAGATCAGAAAAATATAAATGGGGTGATCATAATTACCTGTCAATAATGACGCTGAACCTTACAAAAACTTAGATCGACGTAACGCTTAAACAGTTTTTCGTTTGTAAACAAAAGACGCGTGCACTCACAATTTCTTTCGCACTAACCGTCGGTTGAATGAGACTTCCTATTGGCTTGTTGTTTTATATTCACAAACGTCTAGTTTCTTCTATGTGTGTCCCCGTCATGACCCCCCTTCCCCTAGTTATCCCATAATAATTGGTGTTTAAATAAGCGAATGATTAATTAAGTAGAAATGTGTATTAAAGAATATTTATGTAAATAAAATAAGAGCATATGGTTTTTGGTAAAATACAATTTTATAATTATACAGAGTTTGTTTTACATTTACCTAACTTAAATCAATATATTGTGATCTTTAAAATTAAGTATATAAAAGAAATATAAAATCTCTTCTTTGAATGCACGGGGATCCTACCAGTATCTAAGGAACCCAAACCAACCTCACCTGCAAGTTCACCTGTACGTACACCGTACACCTGACAATTACCGGACGAGGCTCTGGCGTAACCCTTTGGGGAAACAGGTGTGATAGTTTGTATATTTTTGATTTACCAACACTCATGTTAAACTATATTTTATGTATATTGTTAACGGTTAATAATCCACCGTTATTTATTACACATGAATGTTAGAAATATCACAAATTTTTTGAAAATAAAACAAAACTGCAGACATGACGCTTCACTTTCCCGCCAAGAAGTCCGTATATATTATTATATGCATAGGTACAAACATTTTTTTTAAGCCATAGACACGACATTCTCTACTTATAGTTTTAATATGAAGTATTTATTTAAAGTTTAATGTAAAAAAGTCGTATTGTTGTTATAGGTATAATAATAGAAAATTATTTTGGTGCACAAATTTTAAGTTAATTTATTCAAAGAAGATAATATTTTAGTAACTCGTATATTTTATGTCATTATTATGCGCTATATCCTTTTTTTTTTGAATAGCTGACAGTCGTTATCACTACATAGTATAAAACAAAGTCGCCTTTTCTGTCCATATATCCCTATGTGCGCTTAAATCTTTAAACCTACGCAACGGATTTTGATGCGGTTTTTTCCAATAGATAGAGTGATTCAAGAGGAAGGTTTATATGTATAATACATGCATAATATAGTAGTGGAACACTGTAAATTTTTGAGATTTCTAATGTGATGTCGTAATTCAACTCACTTTTTTGCGCTTATATTGCAAACGCTGGCCAAACCCTACGAGATTAATCAAAATAATGTACTACAATATTGTACAACTTATAAAATTCTTCAAAAAAGTCCGCGATGGTAAATGTCTATCTCTCAAGAATACCCACAATAACCAATTTTATCTTTTACTTTTTACTAAAAATAATGGCTTATTAACGAAGCCATTTTAAGTATGTATGACATTAATTCTTATCTAAATAAACATGTTAGTAAGCTTGGACATTAGACATAGATTAAATTTGTCTTTTACATCATGTAATTTCGATCAGTACTTTACAAGATATCAAACGAATAAACTTACGCTAAATCGAAAAATTATGGTTGCGGCGGTGGTAGGTATTCGCGGCCTATATAGAGACATTCTGTAATTATGTATTATACGTCACTATTCATATTAGCATAAGACCCGTGCGAAGCTGGGGCGGGTCGCTAGTTAATACATAATACGAAAATTACTTTTTTAAGAATAAGATGAAACCCAGTATGCCTCCTTCGCAACCTTGACGTGATGTGCATCGGCACAGTCAGTTTTGATTTCAATTCAATTCAATTATTGCATGCTACATTGGGTAGTTACATAATGTATGTATGTGTTTACATAGAGATGTTAATTAAAATGTAGCGCCCTGTAAGGACATAGCAAACTGTTTATTACTACATACTATTTATCTATTTATTTACTTTTTATCATAAATATTTTTAAATCAACACTATAATCATTGCACATTTGTTATATCTCTTTCATATCTAACATCAAGATATACGATAAATTATTTCTTAAAATGTTTTTATTTACGTACACCTATTACTATACACATTATAATTATATTACAAACGTAATGTGAATTATGTATTAGAAAAATTCTTTAATGCTGTAATAACTTTTTGTAATTAAAAACTGTTTTAGCTGATTTTCAAAACTAGTTAATTTTCCGGGGGACGTTGGCCGCGGGCGGGGTGCCAGAAACTACAACCTAGGCACTGGCGCCTCGCCCCTTTTTCAACAGCGGCGGGCGTCGTCGGAAGATTTCTAGTGGGTAGGACTGCGGTGGTCGCGTTTGCCGCAGTGAGCCCCACACCCCCTCCCGGTCTCCTCCTTTGGCCGGGAGACAGTGCGTAAATGAATTTTGCTACCGACGTAAATAAAAAAAAAATCTTTATTGCTAAGACTGTGTAAATATTGCTGTTGTTCATGCATTACATTAGTAACAATAGTGTACCCGTTGCGGGCGTGCAATTTATATAACTTACAACTAGATACTTAATATTATTTGTAAAAAGTATTAATTTAAATTGTAAAATGGTTTATTTATTAGCCAGGCTTTTAATTTGTATTTAAACTTTGGTAGATTTAATTCTTTAATTTCCAAAGGCAATTTATTGAGTACCTACCTTTATACTGGTGTAAAAAGCACTCTTATAGTATAAGTAATTTTTTACATGAGGAATGCATATATTGTGTTTATACTGATTGCGCACACTATAGCGCGATGTTTTTACATCAAAAAACTCAGGGTGCTGCTTAATAAACAATGACGTTTCCAAAATATAAATAATTGTCAAAGTAAGGTACCCCTTCAACATCTTTTTTGCAAGATAAATGTTGAATTTACGTTAACAGAGTTTCCCCAAAAAATAATTCCATATGTTAATAGCGGGTAAACCTGACCAAAGTATGCGGCCCTGGCTACACCAGTAGAAGTCGTTTCGGCAAGTATGGATAAAGCGTAACAATAGCTAGAGATTTTTTTGTTTATTTTAAATAAATGCGATTTCCAGTTCAAATGAGTATCAATAGTAACTCCAAGAAAAATTATTTCATTTACTTCTAGTATTTTTTATCACAATCCATAACAATAAGGTTATAAGAATAATTTTTTTTATTTCTAAATTGTATAAATTTAGTTTTAACAGGATTTACATTTAAATTAATAGATTTAAGCCATGTAGTTGCTGCTTGTAAGGTGTTATTAACATTATTTTCAAAAATATTTCTATTTTTGTTTAAGTCAGATTTAAAAATTGTGGCATCATCATCAAACATTACACATACGTTTTCTATTTTTCCTTGCGGTAGCCCCTGAGACATCATTAAGGATTTGGATTTTACCTCTTGAAAAGTTTTTGTTATTTTGTTAAATGAGTCAACTACTGTTAATATCTCCCTATCAGAAAGATAACTATCTATAAGTTTTAGAGCTATTCCACGTATACCCAGTTTTTCTAGCATGTTTAAAAGGATATCATACCTAACACAATCGAATGCTTTGGAAATATCAAGGAATAGTCCAATACATGGCGTTTTATAATTTAAAGACTCCCATATTTCTTTTAGTATTGTGTAGATCGCAAGAGTAGTTGATTTATTTTTTTGAAACCCATACTGATAAAAATAAGCAAATTTTACTTATAAAAAAAAACAATTAATCTATTGTAAATTACTTTTTAAAATATTTTGGAAAAATTTGATAACAATGCAATGGGCCTATAGTCATTTATATTACTTTTTTCACCTTTTTTAAATATGAGTTAAACTTTCGCTATCTTTAATTGTTCAGGAAATATACCTGTTTCAATCATTAAATTTATTATGTAAAGTAATGGCTCCTTTATATATCCAAATGAACTTTTTATGACTAGCATAGGTAATTCATCATAGCCGTAGCTTCTTTTACTTTTAAAATTATTACCAATTTTTTTTAATTAATGTGAATTAATTGGTGTCAAGAATATACTACGGAAATGTGGTAAGAAATGATTATTGATGCAATTTTGGTTACACCTGTTCGAGCCAGCAAAGTGATTATAAAAGCTCTCTGCAATAGTGTAAGCATCTGTAATCTCAGTGTTACCATTTTAATGCTGTTGAAAGTACTCCTAAATGAATTTTGAGGAGCAGTTTGTTTTTTTATGAGGTTCCAAGTTGCTTGATTTTTATTAGCGCTCTGCTTTATAAATAAAATATTAAATTTTCGTTTAGCTAGGCGGGTAACAAATTTTAATACTTTACAATATTTTTTATAATATGGCACCAAATGTGTTTGTCGTTTAAGCAATATATAATCTTGATGTAATGGCCTATTTATTTTACTAGCTCTGTTTATACCTTTTGTCTGCCAATTTTTTTTTTTTTATATATTTATAATAAACCAATATTTTTCATTGAAACCTTGATTACTAAGTACATTGATGACTTGACCAGAATGATCAGATAGACCAAAGTGAACAGCTTTCGACTTGTAGGTTCCAATATTTGTCAAGATAATTTATCTATACATGATTGTGATGTTAGGGTTATTCTGGTAGGTTCATTAATAGTTAATTTTACATTATATTTGAGTAATAAGGCAATTTAAGCGATTTGTAATCTACCAACGAGAATTTGTAATAATATGTTGAAGATTTTGAATATTGTATTTTAAACAATATTTTGACATCAAATTATTGTAATGGAATTGGATAGCGATAAGCTAATGATAATGATAAATATAATGATAAATTGAGCCATATAAGCGACATGTTACGTCTTTTACACCTGTTAATTTTGCTCAAATTAATTTGAATTGTTCAAATTGTTATATTATTTATACTATTATATTATTTATAATATTTATTTGGAATAACAATCACTTTTTGTTGTATTTGCTAACTGTATCGTTAGCAAATACAGTAATCAGTGACTAGCAATTGAACAGACGACCGTTTTAGATATAAATAGCGCTTCGTCTCTTCGCTCACACTTAGTTGCGAGACCGACAGGATCTTTTTTTTTATAATGGTCTTTAAATTGTTAATACCATCTTTATCTATGGAGATTCAATAAATACGAATGTTATCAAAATTTAACAATAATTCAATCAAACTTGGCTTCATTCCGATTCACTTGTTAACGTCACTGAATCACGATCTTATTTATTTATTTATTTATTTATTTTATTTAGGATCACCAGTATCTGTTTACACTATTACTTAAAAATAATTACACAAATATTATAAAAAATTATCTAAGTGAAACAAACAATTAAGGTGAACACCACATGCAATGAGAAAGAAATCACTTAAAACAACTCAAAAAATAACTCATAAAAGAAAAGAGAAATCAGTTAACAACTTATAATAAAACTAAAATAAAACACATGTACAAAAAAACTTAAAATTAAGGGATGAAACATGCAATCATATCGTACATACAAAAATATAACTACTCATTTTCCCAATGCTTGTACAATTTTCTTTTGAGGTCGGCAAGTGAGTCAGCAAAGATGTCTAAATTGTAATGTCTTTATTTGTGACTTTATCTGGGAAAACAATAGACTTATATTTATTAAGGGCCTAAATCATACCTAGGTTTCATGATTATTGATAAAACAAATTAAAAGCGTTATTTCCATAGTTTTTTTTTCCTTAAAATAACGTAAGTACATTTCGTCGTATGCAGTTGCAATTTTATAACAGCAAAAATTAAGTCGTTTCCCAACTACAATTTGAACAATGCGTAGCGTTTTGCTATAAACATGGTCTTTGTACAGCATTTATTGTAGAAGTACACAATTCGCAGGTAAAAAATATTTTGTGTAATTCATCTCTGATGACTGCAGGTAAACTGTTGAGTTTATAGGGAATACGTTTTTTGAGAGTTCTATTCCCACATTGGTAACTTTGGGAACAACTAATTTACCCGCTCTTGTGTTGTAAATATAATTTACATTTGTTAGCAGGGGCAAATGCTCTTGACTACCATGGTTATTAATAACAAGAAGATACTTTTGTTTGAAACAAAAAGGTAATATTTTACAGATTTTAAATAGCTTAGCATAATCCTTTTCATGTTTATTTTTAGTTTTTTGAAAATCTCATTTGCATATGTTCCAGCTTACCAATATGTGATTTAAATTTGTGCCATAGCTGTCGAGAGCGTAGTGTAAAATAGATTCCACTAAACTTGTATACAATAATTTCAATGTACCTCTAGGTACACGTACTCTCTGACGTAATGTCTCTTTTAACTTAGAAGGGTGTAGTAATTATGATTCCCTTAAATTGTCACATATTATTTATCAATTGAAAGTGGTCGCAGGGCAGCGGTGATATGTGGTAGGAACGATCACCGAAGCAGTAAAGCAGTGTTCACAGAGGTCAGTCCTTGGATGGGTGGCCGTTGGTCCCGGTTATCACTAATTGAGGGGGGATTGATAAATATAGGGGGTGTATAGGGATACTACCAAATCAACGGACGAGGCTCTTGTGATCATAACAGTGCCCAGTAAGCGGCAATAGGCTTGCCATCTATTACGTGGGACCAACTGTATAATTGGCGAAGTGTGGGCGGATAATATGCCTCTTACTACCCCTTTGGGGAAACAGGCGTTATAGCGTATAACGCCCTCCTTTCTTCGATTAATGCATGTATAATAGAACGTAACAGTCTATTGCATTCCGAAGACTTCAAGCGGATAGAACAGGTTAACATCAAATTATTGATCTTCTCCATGTGATTTAATCACGAGTGAAACAATATTTTCAGTCACACAAATGCCAGCTGCCACGAACGGTCCTAGCGCACTCTATAATAACTATTGGTCGGAGTGGACAGAGCTAATCCTGAGGTCGTGGGGTCTATTCCCACCCAGGACAGATCTTTGTGTGCATGAACATAAACATTTGTTGTAGTCTCGGTGTTTCCTACGTATATTAAAATGTAAATACATATTTACAAAACCAAAGTATTTAAGTATGTTTATCCGTCATTTAGTATGAAAAACACAAGTTCTGAATAATACTTATCTTAGTACTAAATAATTGGGGGCTTATACAAAACGATATCTAAAATAACTATTTTTATCTTATCAAATGAAAGTGACAGCACTATTTGTTAACCATTTTTTATCGGCCAATGGGGGACCGAGAGGGGAGTGTGGGGCTCACTGCGTCAGACGCGACCGCCGCAGTCTTACCCACTAAAAAACTTTCGACGTCGCCCACGCTGTTGAAAAAGGGCGCCACTTTTTCAACAGCCAGTAGGTACAAACCCAGGGGCCATGGGTTTGCATGGGTTTGTAGCTTCTGGCACCCGCCCGCGGCCAATGTCCCCCGGATCGGAACCGGGAGAACCTTCTCAGAGAAGCACAGTGTGTCGCCCCCCCCTTCTTCCTTGTGCGGCTATGGTGCAACTGGCCGACCTATGGGGGTCCATAGCTAGACGGAAGGGGCACTTAATTGTAATCAGACCTTTGGTGTCTTAAAAATACTCGGAAAATATTTATTTATTTATGGAATTTAATTAACTGAACCTTTAATAAAATCTTTTTTGATCATCAACAATACTGGATTGAGCATCTAATAGGAGATTAGGTGCTCAATCAGAATTTTTGATGTACAAAAAGGTTAGGTTAGATTGGCAATTTATTAATTTTGATGACACGTTAAATATGATCTATTCATAATATTACATCATGCGAAACAGGTAAGAATTTAATGGTAATTTGAAGAAACCAGTTATTTTTATTTTAAATAGTGTAGCATTGTGTTTTTTTTCTATGTATATGAACTATATATTTACAACAAAAAATTGTATAACTATATACATCTATTGTTTAGTATCCATTACACAAGTTCTTAATGATACTTATCATGGAACTACATAATTGGTGTGATTGTATGAGAATATTGATTTATTTATAGAATATACTAGCTTTTGCCCGCGACTTCGTTCGCGTGGAATAGTGACTTCCGGCAGATTTTTGTTTTTACTTACATAGTACCCGACCTCGCGGGATTTTTGAGAAGTTTCCGCTCCCGCAGGTTTTTCGGGATAAATTCTATCCTATGTCTTTTCTCGAGTTTCAAACTATGTCTGTACCAAATTTCACACAAATCGGTTCATTCCTTTAGGCGTGAAGAAAAGACAGGCAGACAGAAAGACTCGTCTAGTTACTTTTATAAATAACATTTCATTAATTATAATAAGAATGTTAGAATAGTTATACCTATACTACGATTATTTAGAACCCTCGTTCTAAGACCCATTTAGAATCATAGAGATGGTTAAGCAATAATATGAAAATTATACTTCCTGGTATTTTTATACATAAACGATGTGATATTTAAGTAGGAAACAAAATTCCTGGATACAGAAACCGTATAACAGCTTTGCTTGATTAATAATTCTTTTCAAAAAGTAATTAAATCTATTCAACTAACCGTAGCTTTTGTCAGCGACTTTACCTAATTAATATAAATTTGAACATGCCACCATTTTCGCATGTAACGTCATCCCCAATTATCGATATCGTCGGTCAACGCCTCGGCAATATTTCACAATCACTGCATACATCTAAATCGTGTCAATTGGGAGTCAATAATAGGTGACACCCTCTAATCCCATCAATATCGCCACGTCAACCATTCATCCCTGTCATGCGGCGTAAAATATGCACGAAGCCGTGGAATTCAGTTATTTTTGCATTGTTATTTTTATTATTGAGCGAATGAACCGCAGTCGATGTTTTAAAATAATATTCTGTACTAGTATTTTTAGTAACATGTTGACTTATCTGGCATTGTGTTAGATAATATAATATATAAATTTTAATTTATTCTTGTAAGATACCTCGCGGGTTTTACGTTTAAGGTGGAAAGTTAATAAAATTGTGTATGTAAGACTGACGAGAGTACATTATAACGATAGAGAGAGTGGCACATAAAACATACATATTCAAGCATAATGAAGACAAATGCATGACCTTTTGTAGTAATGACGACCGATGTGGCGTAGAGGCGAGTATACCCTTAGATTTATAATATTAGTAGGATTTTATTCATGCTCGGGGGAAATAAATTAGGTACTCTGTCAATCTTTCGAGATATAATGCTTTATATTTAAATAAAAAACGTAGCGTGGGACGTCCTCCCTCAAGATGGACTGACGATCCGGTAAAGGTGGCGGGATCACAATGGATGCAGGCCGCCTACAATAGGTCACGCTGTAAATTTATCGAGGAGGCCTGATGTTCAGCAGCGGACTTACTTTGTACTGATGATGACTGGTTAAACGTTCGTTTAATAGGCCAGACGGAATAGAGTTCAAACCTTGCTATAACACGAACGTATACCCACTCGTAACTTTAACTTTAAGTTCAGCGCATGATATAATTGAAAGAAGAAAGAAAGAAAAACGTTTATGTGACCATGTACAAAATTAACTGAAGATACTTATATCTATACAGGATTATGAAAAGGTATCTACTCAGCATGTGCCGTAGCATATGAGTGATGCCTCGACGCTGGTCTTCCGTAGATACCTGAACTAAAATATCATAATAGTTAACTGAACAAAAATATTTCAATATAAAGAGAGGGCATATAAATATACAAATAGTGTTTATTATGAGAATATACACTACAGATTAAAATTTAATCAAAGTTAATATTATAATATAGCCACGCATAATTTGTTTCATTTGGTTTGCCTTAAAATAAAAATTTTATAGTCATTTAAATAAATAATATATAAGAATTTACACTACTACTTAGTTATTGTTCATTTGTTTATTAATAAGGTATTTTTTGTAATTTTCTTTGAAGGTACGTAATGAAGAAGACTTTTTAAAGGGCGGTTGGATACTGTTCCAACATTTTGTGGAGCAATAGCGGAATCTTCCACGAAATGCAGCGGTGTTGTGGCTCGGACAACCAAGTAGAGAAGCTTTGTTTATCGTGTTTGAACAACACGATAAACAAAGCTATTAACAATGTCTTTCTAATTTTTTTAATATACTTAAAACATAAAAATGTTCACTTTTAATCATCTTGGTTAATTTCTTTTTAGCTTTTCGATAACACTTTTAAAAATAGTTAGGAAATTGCAGATATTCTACAGAGATTTTGCAGAGTACAGGTGTTATTCCCGAGGCAAAAAGAGGTTTATAGCAATCAAATTTGGCAATTCAAATTGTAACGGAAAATTCGAAATTTAAATAAAGTATAATCTAGGGAATGTAATGTGGGAATTATGGAGAATATTCTCATATCATTTATAATAAATTATCTAGTAGCTTACACTATTATATGACCGACGTTAGGCTGGCTTTCAAACTAGTGCATACATGGGGGGATCGAGAAGGAAGTGTCAGCTGTCCTACCCACTAAAATTCTTCCGACGACGCCCACCGCTGTTGCAAAGGGACAGTGCCTGGGTTGCAACATCTGGCACCCCGCCCGCGTCTAATCTCCCTCGGGCCAGAACCGGGAAGGATCTTCTCGGAGAAAAACCATACCATATCTACTAATAAAACGCATCGCAACTACGTAAAACAGCTCTACCTACGCCGATCTCTGATAATTACATGCATATTTAAATTCGTATCATTGAAGAAACTAAATAACAGTAACATAGTTTCGTCTGTCACAGGTGGTGGTGTGATTAGTAAAGAGACGTCGTGCGCTGAAGACTGGCCGTCCTTTTACAGATTAGCTAAATACTCGTAGCTGAATCGTTATTGGATATTTTTCTATAGCTCTCCAACAACAGGGTGAGTTTAGTGCATGTGTGATCTAAATGATCATTTACTTGAAGAGTATGATTTTCGGAAAGATAAATCCTTTAGTCTTAAGTAAGTTCTATTAGCCTATTAAATCAATGAGAAAACGAATTCGTGTCAGTGCAGTACCCTGTGGTAAATATTATACATCGGGAATCGCATTTTAGTCCACATACAAAGCTAGTGTAAAAATGTCCATCATTTGTTATCAGATTCATCATTAATCAAAATTTGGATACAGAACTAAATTCTTTATTTAAAAAAAAAAAAAAAATTATGCACCATTGTTTTTATTACATAACAAATTAAATCTTAATTATCTACGTACTTACTTCTACCTTATTTATTGTTATTTTGTTTTGATTTAATTAATCTTTATTGCACACTTAAATCTATGACAAAAGGCTAACTCATTGTCATAAATCATTCTCTGCTCTGCGGAAGATTGGAATTGAAATAGTAAAAATATCTTTGAAAACCAAAGAGGAAAATAAATGAATATGAATATGAATATGAATATGAAAAAGTACACCACCAATCTAAATTTAGAATAATAAAATATGGCGTACCGCAGGGCAGCGTTTTAGGACCCCTGCTCTTTCTTATCTACATTAATGATATAACTACATTGACTGACAATCATAATATATGACTTTATTTGCAGATGACAATACAGTGCTATTTAGTAATAAGAATATAAATAATTTGGAAAATGACATTAATTCGACATTAAACTGTATTATATACTGGTTACATACAAATAATTTAAAAATAAATCTAGACAAAACTAAACTTATGATATGTAAAAATGACATTATTAATTTGAACATAAATTATCTTGGAGAAATAGTCACCAAATGTGACTATTTCTCCACGAAATTTTTAGGTTTAATAATTGACAAAGAATTAAATTGGAAATGGCACATTGACCATATTCGTAAGAAACTTAATCAATACTCTTATGTATTATTCTCGTTGCGGCAGACGGTAAGTCAGGAGACTTTACTGACAGCATATCACGGTTTTGTAGCCTCCTCTTTAAGATACGCAATAATATTTTGGGGTAACTCTACTGATAAAGAATTCGCATTTAGAGCCCAGAAAAGGTGCATAGTGCTATGTTTAAGCTTGACAAAACTGATTCCTTTAAACCTTTTTTAAAATAAATTGCACTAATGACATTACCATGCACCTTTTTGAATGTGCAGTTTTTATTAAATCTAATGTAGACTTATTTAAATTCAAAACCCTTGATCGTCATAAAGATAAATTAAGTGACATTCCACACAATACTGCCTTATTAAAAAATCGATCATTGGAAGTGCTACTAATATCTATAACAAAATTCCTAAGAAAATTCATCTGCTAAGTTGTAATTACGTGAACTATTGATAGAAAAATGCTATTATAATGTCAAAGAATATTTAAACGACTTATAACTATAAACTTTTGACAAAGTCCGACCTGTTAGTATTACTTTTAAAATCCATAAAATCTGATTTCGTGTTATATGAAATCGCAACTATTGTACGTCTAAGAGGCAGACCACAGCTAGATCTAAACCTGTACTGTAACACCTATCCTGTAACCTGTGTTCGCAATAAACTATTTTGATTTGATTTGATTTGACATACATTCACGCCTGTTTCTCCGACATATTATATTATACACCCACACATCGCCTATTATATAATAATAGGCCACCAACTATAGCTGGTTCCACTTATTAGGTGCAACAAAATGCATTTACGCACTGCCTTCCGGCCAAGGGGGGATCGAAAGGGGGTGTGGGACTCACCACCGGCAGACGCGACTGCCAGTAATACCCACTAAAAATCTTCCGGCGACGCTCGCCGCTTGTTGAGAAAAAGGCGGGGGCCAGTACCTGGTGTGCAGCTCTGACACCCCGCCTGCGGCCAACATTCCCCGAGACCAAAACCGAGAGGACCTTCTGAGAAAGACGCAGTGGACGCGCCCCTCTTACCCCCCCGTGCGACCATAGCGTATGTGGCCGACTTCCCGGACGGTCCATGGTTATACAGCAGGGGCCCCCTGCCCACGCCACCTGAGACCCTCCTGGTGCTGCTGAACGGGCCCTCCTGGCACGCCCGCTGCGCCCTTCATCATCATCATTTCAGCCCATTAACGTCCCACTATTGAGCACGAGCCTCCTCTCACAAATCAAGATGTGAGGGTATTAGTATCCACCACGCTGACCCAGTGCGGATTGGCGGAGGCAGGTGTATGGCATCCTGCTGTTAGATTTTACTAAGCCGCCCATTAGGCCTCTAACATGGCTTAACGACTACCACATTTTAGTGATAAATTGTACCCTTGTGTTGTGTGTTGTTGTGGGCCCTTCATAGGTCCCTCTTAGTTTCCCCCCCGGTAGTAAATACCAACCTCTGGGTGTCACCTTTTCCCGGCCTTCGGGAGGTACTCAGCCACCCCCTCACCACGCCAAGGTGGAGACCTGTCAGAGGGGAAAAGTTATTATCCTACCAATACCTAAGGAGCCCAACTACTTATTGGGCCAACTATATAATTGACGAAGTGTGGGCGTATAATATGCCTCTGCCTACCCCTTCGGGGAAACAGGCGTGAATGTGTGTATTTATATCTCTAGATGAAATGTTTCTACTGGTGAGAGGAGGCTAGCTCTTCGCAGTGACACAAGACGATATGCCATACCCTAGGTCGCCTCCAACGACCCACTCGAGCGAGACCATCAAATATTTTGCCCGAGGGTCTGGTAGAATGGCACTTATTTAAATAAAATCTAGTTCTAAACGTTAGTTACGATAATATCATGGTCAACTGTACAAGGTACTATTACACAATATCGTAACGTACTTTCACGGACATCAGTAACATTCCGGTTTTCAAAGTTACACCGCCACTTAACTTTAATATGAATACTAATAACTTTTGATATGAATTTTACTTATAATGAAAACCGAAGCTAATGTAATATGTAATACAAGGGGCCGCCCGCGACTTTACCTATCCATTTATTTAACATATAAATAATAATAATAAATATTTTCTGATTTGACACCAATTATTTAGTTCCAAAATAAGTATCATTAAAACTTTTGTTATGGATACTGAATAACGGATAAATGTACATAAATTCTTATGTTTTTGTAAATACATAGGTACCTAATATACATAGTAAAACACCTAGACCAGAACAAATATTCATGTCAAAGTACACAAAGATTTGTTCTGTGTAGGAATCGAACCCACGACCTCAGAAGCGGAGTGCGAGTATACGCGCCTCTACGCCATCGGTAGGTCAAATATTTATGCCACAGTTTACTCAAAACAGATGATGTCGAATTAATAGTAAATTAATTTCTGTACAGAAAAATTGTACTTGTAGGAAACTAATTAAAAATACAAATTTCAACTGTAATTAAGTAGAACTCTTTTATCGTTGTAAATATTTGACGAATCTAAATGATCCTGTTGATCTTAATGACAATAAAGTATTTTTATTTACAGAACCACAATATAAAGGCGTTTATATTTTTTACATGTGTTATTCAAAGCTAAAAATATCTATTGCATTCATGTGTTTAAATTGAAGGAGTTTTTATAATTAGGGAGGTCTTTTTTTTTTTTTTTCGGATCTAAAATCATCTAATGACCTTCTCCCGCTGTGGGTGGAGCGGGAGGGTGTGTCAGACTTTTACTGACTAAAAACCATCCAGGTTCCTTTTTGTGCCTGCTACGTCCAGAGACCGCGGTAACCCTTTCGGACAGTCCCGCAGCCCCGGCAGGCTTGACCCCTCCCTGGGGGCCCTCACTGTGCTGACATCTCTTTGAGGCGCGCGGGGAACACGAATGCGCCGTCGACGCGGCGAGTTACCCATTACTCACCGCCCACAAGCCAGCGCCTACGGTGGCTGGGAGTCACCTCGTTCCTCCCGACGTCTCGGGCGCCCACCGCGGCGGCTGGGACGAGAGGCACTCTGCCATTCTCGTTCTGCCGCCTCCTTTGCTAGCATGACCGCTTCGTAAAAGGAGGCAACAGCACTCCATTCCCTCTCGCTTCGGACCATGGCCTCCACCAGGGCCGATTGCGAGAGGGCGCCGCCACCAATTACCGCTACGAGGACACGCCGGTGCTCCGCCCAAGCGGGACAGACCGCGGTGGTGTGCTCCACCGTGTCCTCCGGCCGATCCTCACAATGGTGACACCCGGACGTTTCCTCCCGCCTGATTCTGTGCAGGAATCTACCGAAGCAGCCATGCCCGGTTAGAACCTGCGTCAGGCGGTAGGTATGAGCGCCGTGGCGCCTCTCTAGCCACTCCTCAAAGAGGGGACTTACCGCCACGATTGTGGCGAGCCCTGCACGGGGTTGCGACAGTCTTTCCCTCAATGAGATCGCGCCGGAAGTCCGTTCGCTGCACTTCAAGCTGCCGTGGCAGCGGAGTTTCCCCCGACGTAGTTTCTCCACGCGCCACTCATAAAGGCGCGCAAGAACTATAGCCTCCAGATCCCATGGTGGCAATCCGGCAAGGAGGCTCACAGCCTCGCTGGAGATCGTGCGGTAGCCCCGGATTAGCCTAGTGGCCACCACTCTTTGGGGCGCGTTCAGGTAGTGAACAGCTCGTCGCTGCAAGGAACGCGCCCACACCGGGGCCCCGTAAAGGGCCATAGACTTCACGACCCCCGCGTATAGCTTCCGGCAGGAGGCGTTGGGACCCCTTAGGTTGGGCAGGAGCCGCTTGAGGGCGGCCCCGGTCCGTTCCAACTTAGGAGCCAAACGTCGGAAGGGCTCGACGAAGTTCCACCGGCTGTCGAGAACAAGTCCCAGGTACTTCATCGTCGACTCGACGCCGATGTAAACTCCTCCCACCGTCAGCCGGGCGTCCCGATGGTGGCGCATTCCGAATACCATGAAAAGTCATGGCCTCAGACTTGTGCAAGGCCACCTCGAGACCCAGTTGCCGTATTCTCTCCACGACTATCGCAACCCCACGTGTCATCAATTCGGCCGCCGCTTGGTGCGAACTCCCTTGTGACAAGACAAGAGTGTCGTCAGCATAGCACACTACGCTGACGCCACCAGGGAGGTCGGCGCGCAGCACCCAGTCGTATCCGATGTTTCACAGGAGCGGCCCCAGGACCGATCCTTGGGGAACACCGCACGACATTTCTCGCCGATTCCACTCTCCGCTGCGAGCGGGGTAGATGATGGCCCTATCCGTCAGATAGGCCCCGACTACACGACGAAGGTAGGTCGGCATTCGGTGATATCGAAGTGCCTCCCTAATACAACTCCAGGGCAGGGTGTTAAAGGCGTTGGAAATGTCAAGGGACACCGCCAAGACGACCCTGCCCCGCGACACCGTATCCCCCGTCGTGAGGGCTCTCACGCGCATGATGGCGTCCACCGTTAATTGGGGAGGTCTATGTTCAGCAGTGGACGAAGATAGGCTGATGATGGTGGATTCCGATAATAATAGCTTATTCGTTCAAAAATTTCAACAAAAAACGCCCTTATGGTTTCATCATGCCAATCTGATACAAGTCCACTGCTGAACATTGGCCTCCCCAATAGATCACATTCTATTGGTGATATTTGCCCATAATCAGCACGCTGGGCAGGCGGGTTGGTGATCGCAGTTCAAGCCAGTACGCAGAATGACGCTGCTGCCCATCATCCGAGACCTAGACATCTCACGAGATGAGAGGGGGTGGCACTAATCTAGACTGGTACCACAGGGCACAATAATGGTTTAGTAGAAGCTAGCTGACAAATAAAGTTGTTTGCCTTTGCATTAGTGATTAGAACGGATGGATTGCACATCGCAATATTTAGACGTTAACAACGTGTTTTATAACAAGTTTTAATGTTTATTTTTATATGAATGTGCCATAAGGTTGCAAAAGCATGCTTTCGACAACCGATATGGCGTGGAGGTCAGTTTGCCTGTATTTCACTAAGAAGTCGTGGGTTCGATTCCCACACAGGACAAATCATTGTATGCATGAACATAAACATTTGTTCTGGTCTAGACCACCCAAGTGCTCCCTAGGTATCATTAAGAACTTGTGTCATGGATACTAAATAACGGATAAACATACTTAAATACTTTATTGATTCAGGCGATAGGTACTTTGCGGAAACCCTAGAGGCTTGTAGGGAGTTGTATAACGTGTGTAGTGTAACGTCCCCACTATTTACTGGGGTGTGACCCTGACTTGATTCGACTTTAGTTCATAGTTCTTTATTTGCGTCATGTTGTACCTACATATAGATCTTAATGCTACATATAATGGTTCTAAAACATGAATCCTGCAACGATATTGCAAAAAACATTATAAAATTGTTACAATTATTATCATTAAATCCTACATTACTTACACACAATATGAAAAACAAAACTTACAATTAAAATATAGTTACAATTGAAATCAAATCACATCAAATACAATAATTATACTAATCAAAAGTTACTATGTCAATTAGGTAAAAATTCACATAAGTCATAAAAACATTTATCTACTAGGAAGTCTTTGAGCCTTTGACATACTTTACTTGACTTTGACTGTACTGACGCACAAAAACGCTGCATCATCATCATCATATCCTAGCATTATCCCGGTTGCCTTGGACTTAATCTTAGGGCCCAGGGTCTGCTCTCCGCCTTGTCGTGGTGGGGGGGCTGAGTATCTCCCGGTAGGGCGCAGAGGGCGCTAGGGAAAAGGTAACAAACATCCAGAGATTGGCGACTCTGGGTGCCCATAGTACTGACTACCGGGGGGGAAACTAAGAGGGACCTGTGGAGGGCGCAGCGGGCGGGCCAGGAGGGCCCGTCAAGCAGCACCAGGAAGGTCTTAGGCAGCGGGGGCAGGGGGCCCCTGTTGTCTAACCATGGACCCTCCGAGAAGTCGGCCACACACGCTATGGTCGCACAAGGAGGTAGGAGGGGCGCGTCCACTGCGTCTCTCTGAGGAGGTCCTCCCGGTTTTGGTCCGGGGGGCGTTGGCCGCCGGCGGGGTGTCAGAGCTGCACACCAGGTACTAGCCCCCGCCTTTTTCTCAACAAGCGGCGAGCGTCGCCGGAAGATTTTTAGTGGGTATTACTGCTGGTGGTCGTGTCTACCGGTGGTGAGTCCCACACACCTATCTCGGTCCCCCTTTGGCCAGGAGACAGTGCGTAAATGCATTTTATTACCGACGTAAATAAAAAAGAAAAGGGTCTGCTCACTAGTTCAACCAGATTTGACTTTTTCAGTTATTACGTGGAGCGACTACCGTCTGACCTCCGCTACCCAGAGGGAAATATCATTCTATGGTTAAACCAGCTGTCAGTCTGTTAGAAGGCACTGACTTCCTAACAACGACTGCCATAGATGTTCATGACAGCTGATACCAACGGCTTAACGTGCTTTCCGAGATTATTACGGCCATAATTTAATTAATCAAATAATTTAATCTTAATCTTGATCTCAATGTCAATAAATGCCTAGTCATCAGCTTCAGTAGAAATAGAAATAAGCTACACTATAATTACACTATTAATAATTCGCCATTGCGTCGTGTGGATAAAGTTTCTGATTTAGGTGTTATTCTCGATGATCGGCTCACTTTTGAACATCATATTGACAAAATAGCCAAAAAAGCCTCCTCATCCCTGGGTTTTGTTATCCGTAGTAGCTCTTCTTTTACCACTATGAAGGCCATTAAGGTACTTTATTGTGCTCTTGTAAGAAGTCATTTGGAGTACGCCAGTGAAGTGTGGAATCCTAATTATGCTGTGCATTCAAAAAGGCTGGAAAAATTACAGAAAAAATTTACAAGGTATCTAGGTTTTAAATTTAAAATTCCATATCTTTCATATAAACGGCGCTGTGCGAAATTTCATTTACTTCCTCTTGATGTGCGTAGAAACATTTTTGATCTGCGTTATTTATTGAAAATTGCTCAATCCAAAGTTAATTGTCCTGAACTTCTGTGTCAACTGTATATTAATGTACCTCCCCGACATTGTCGTCCGAGATATCTACTCCATGTTCCAACCCACCGTAGTGTTTATCGTGGCAACACCTACTTAATTCGCGTTAGCAAGCTTTTTAATTCAACTCATAATAATCATTCTGATGCCCTCGATATCTACTGCAGCAATATATCTATAATTAATAAAATTCTGTCTGCAGACTACTTCACTTAGTATAGGTTAGTGAATTTTTATGTTAACTGTTTAAATTGATTATTAGTCTAAATTAAAATGTACATTTCTAGTTAATGTTAGCCAATTGTTATATGTGGAGGCTTGTTATTGGCTTTTAGAATATATGTTTTAAAATTATATAGCAGTGTTAGCTGTAAGCCCCCCAAAGAAAATAAAATAAAATAAATAAAAAATAATTTCGAAAAGTCATAGGTGCGTAAGGTGCGCCACAAAAATGCTGCATTTATTCAAATAACTTGATTAAATATTTATTATATTTCAGATAAAAATGAGTGTTTCTAATTTTTTCTCTTCAGCGAGTCCTCACCACCAGTATAGATGTAGATGTCACAATGATAACTCAAATTTAAATATACGTTTATTTCATCGATGTTTTTTTCAGATGTTTTGGGTCCTAATAGTCGTGGGGATGCTAGTGAGCTCGCTCTGGCTGGGCTGGAGGCTGAAAAACGCCAAACTCCTGAAGGCAGCTGAGTCCTTCCCGGGACCACCCACGATACCGGGGCTCGGAAACGCCTTGGAGTTTATCTGCAACCCTCAAGGTATTTCTTATTTACTTAATATGTACACTTTCGCTTCGCTACTGTAGCTAATATTTACATATCGTCAGCCTAATTTTCATACCGCTTATGTCCCTTTGAGAAAACTTTATAGAAGAAAGTAAAAACTGTTTATTTTTCATAGTTAAAGCACTAATTGCAAATAGGTGTTATTCCAATTCGATCATAACTAATTAAATATAAATTTATGGGACTTGAGATATATTCCAATCTCAAAATTTTACACTAGATGGCATTAAAAGTCTGAATTTAATTTAGGATCCCTTCCATCCCCTTGTCACACTATGGCACACTTCGTCAACCCTCTCCCACCCCCTTAACGTGTGACGTAATTTATGGATAGCCCCTATTACGTGGAACCAAATATATAATTGGCGAAGTGTGGGCATATAATATGCCTCTGCCTACCCCTTCGGGGAAACGGGCGTGAATGTATGTATGTCGATGTTAGCCCAATGTAACATTATGGGAGTTTTTTTAGGAATCCTTAATATTTCCTACTATAATATAGATTATTTAATAATAGGAAATATTAAGAACCCTATCAAAAAAAAATCAAATTAACATTAAATTACATTTACATTACGTAACATTTTATTGGTGAAATAAATCAGAAGTTTTTGAGCTTCACATACTAAGACCACAAATATCCACGTTACGAAATCGTGATGTATGTAAAACGTAAAAAGTTAATAAAAAATTAAAAAATACTTTTCTACACAATATTGTATAATTAATGCGAAACAGGATTTAATGTTCATTTGAAAAAAAAACAGTTTCTTTTATGTATTATAGTTGCAAAAGTACAAACACATAGTGTTTCATTAAAAAAAAATTATTCATAGTCGGGGGAAATAAATTACTCTGTCAATCTTTCGAGATATCTTGCTTTTAATCCTCCCTCAAGATAGACTGACGATCTGGTATAGGTCGCGGGATCACGATTGATGCAGGCCGCCTACAATAGGTCACGCTGGAAATTTATGGGGGAGGCCTATGTTCAGCAGTTGACTTCTTCGGGCTGATGATGACGACATTACGTAGCGGTTAAGAATTCGTTTAATGGGCCATACGGCATAGAGTTCAAACATTTCTATAACACGAACGTAAACCCACTCGTAAATTAAACTTTAAGTTCAGCGCGTTCAGTCCATGTGATCAGATCTCAGTATAGTCCCACATCTTCACTGAGGACTCAAGAGGTTTAGAGGGAGGGCATCTCATTTACCATTTATCATCTTTATCACTCTTTCTCATTTACTATAATTTATATGTTATTGATATATCTCTTACTTGACACTGGCTAAATGTTAAAAGAAAAAAAAACTGAATTACTTTTCAGCCGTCGGTGGCCGTGTCGATATCTGCCACTCTTGATATCCCATCTGGGCCCGGAAACAATCTGGCTGCTCTTCCTAAACTCCAAAAAAGAGGATGAAGATTATGATCATCATATCAATTAGCACCATATCGCCAACCTTCTAATGAGCATGGTTATTTCGCCATTTTTTTCTCTGTTGTAGTTCTGCTTCTCTATTATATTCGTTTCGCCATCGATGCCAGATCTGTTCGCGATCTGTTCAAGACGGGTATAACGATGCAATGAGCTCTGCTTGTGATCCTTTAGATCCAGTGTAGTAACCGCATTCAAAGGTATTCCGAGGTTTAACTTAAGAGCTTGTTTTGTAATAAGCCCCTGAATGTTTAGCAGTGTTTTTGGTAGACTACTAGTCAATACATCTAGTACTAAACAAGAGAAGGTCGTTACATAGGGCTCATTTAGAGATTGTAATTTAGTTGTACATCTTTCTATCAAGTTATTAGAATAATTGTTGCCTATGCCTATATAACGTTTCCTTTGAGGATATAGTGATAAATGTGCGTTGACTACCACAGTGTAATAAAGCGCGAACCTGAAGTTACTGTGTCGTTGGGTTGCTTATGTTGATTAAAGCAGTGTTCAATAATATATCGGAACTTGCGTCTCCATTAGCAATATTAACAACCGATTCTTTTCGCCTAGAATTGCATTAATGCTAACTGCGTCTAAGTGACAATAAAGCAAGCTATTTTTTATTTATATTTATCTTTTTTATTTTTGCTTATGCGACAAGGACCGAAACGACAATCACTCACCGGGTGACCTTGGCGTAATAATTATATTTTTCTATATAATGTAATCTGTCTGTAATGTTTTTTGCTTTAAATGTTTCACAGCCATATATTTTATGATTTTCATTACAAACAACATACAAATAGCTTATTATGACCTGTTCCTTTATAGCAACAAATGATTTGAATAAGAATGACTCTCCTTGTAGTTTTTATTAAAATTGTGATGCATTGTGTTGCTGACGATACAGCCGTTGTCTTCTATGGAGATAATTGGACTGATGTCAAACGCAACACTGAACGTGGCTTGGCTAAAATTGCTGATTGGCTTAGTGGCAACCTCCTTACGTTAAATTCAACAAAAACTAATTATCTCTGCTTTGGCATCACTAAAAGATCACAACCTACTGACGATATTATTATCAAAGTACACTCATGTGACATGATATCAAATAAAAGCTGTTCATGTCCTACGATCAAAAGAGTAACATATACTAAGTACTTAGGAGTTATCATTGACCAACGATTATCATGGTTTCCCCATCTTGAATACATGAATGGAAGAGTTAGAAAACTGATATGGATATTTAAGACACTGAGACATGTAGGTAGCTCCAACTAATCTAATCAAAAAAGACGGTTCACGGAGAAACATTATAAATGAAATTTATGTCGCTCTCGCTCAATCTGTACTGACGTACTGCATCCCGGTGTGGGGAGGCGCAGCTAAATCCAAGTTTATAGATCTAGAACGAGCGCAGCGGGCCTTGATCAAAATTATGTATTTTAAAAATAGGAGACATTCTACAGAGGATCTTTATAAAACTTGTGACTTGTTATCGGTCAGGAAACTATATATTACATCTACTGTTCTGAAAAAACATAAAAATCTGCCGTATAATAAAGATTCAATTTTAAAAAGACGTAAATGTAACGTTGCTATAATACCAGTAACAAAAACAACATTTGCAAACAGACAATATAACAAACTTTCTGCAATATTATACAATAGGATTAATAAAAAATTACATATGCATGACAAACATATACATGAATGCAAAAAAATACTAGTAAGTTGGATTAAACCTGTAACTTATGACGATACTGAACTGTTATTAAAAATATGACATAGAAACACACACTTACATGCACACACACACACCACACCTACACACACACCACATCGACACACACACCACACCCACATACAAAACCACACCCACATACACACCACACTCACATACACACCACCCTCACAAAGGCATACACGATTAAACACAACTAAATAAAAGTTAGATTCATATTAACTAGATTATTAAGTATTTTATCAATTATTGTATTGAAGTTATGGAAGTGCGGAGTCTCCTAACACAGACTTTCTCTAGTCTAAATGGAGGCTCAAATCACGATTTAAAAAAAAAAACGTACTTGTTGAGGAAATAAACTTTTTGTATTTTTGTATTTGTATTTTTTGTTGTTGATGAAGGTAACGGTTTAATTTGGCTAGTACTGCTATAATTTTACATTTATAAAATGAGGACAGGATAACATCAGCGCGATCATTCAAAAATAAAAAGTACATCATCGAGTGTATGGCGACACTATTCCCATTTTGTAAGAGTGCGGATGTCCAATACAAATGAAACCATAAATATTATCAAAATGTCCCGCTTATCCGTGGGCTGGCCTAGACTAGACTAAGCGCGAAGATTTTTAGTGACATGATCCTAACCTAAAAGAACGATTCAGATTATCTAGTAATAGGTTGTATGTTGAATAGAGAACTCAAATAATGGTCAATCTTGTGTTTTTGTATCTGTCACAAATTATTTTCCATGCTTTTAGGTAATTATTGGAGAACACTTCAAAATTCTAAATAATTCTAGCAGCTTAACCTTCCAAGTATGAGACTAAGTTATGATACATGAGTATTGTTGTGGATTAAAGTGTCGAATGTATCAGGAAATTCCAACCAGCGGAAATAGGAACCGTCAAACCATCTAGTATGTTTATTTGTGGCACCTTGAAAGTTTGTTCCGGCCGATGTTCGAGCAGTCACTGAGAATCATGATAAACAGAAGAAGCACGTTTCTGTTAATTGACTAAACACAAGTAATATTTTTCAATTATTGTTTTTGCAGTTGCTAAGTATATTAAATCAACCTAAGATCAACATTTTCTGAATTTAGTAGTTTAGCCATGTTGCAGTCACCACTGGGCGTCTTGAATAATTTTAACACTAAGAAGCCACC
Source organism: Musotima nitidalis (assembly GCA_949126915.1). Classification (NCBI taxonomy): domain Eukaryota; kingdom Metazoa; phylum Arthropoda; class Insecta; order Lepidoptera; family Crambidae; genus Musotima; species Musotima nitidalis. The sequence goes on from OX421434.1 coordinate 2,709,235, forward strand.
TACCAATCCAATGCGCACTTGTTGGGCAGTGGATTTGGCCTGAATTCTTCTTACCTTGATTCAAAGGACCTGTGCTCAGAACTTAGTAGGCTGTTTTACTTTATTTTTCTTTGACAATAAGTCTAGAACGCATGAGTGGAAAAGTTACTGATTTTTATTTTGATTTTATAATTTTTATTTTGTATGTGTAACTTTTTATTTATTTATTTGACTATTATGATAGAAATGTTGATATTTAATAACAATATTATAGTTAATTTGTTATTATTATTGCAATACCCTTACAATTAGGTTTCATGTAAGGTACTGGGAAAATGTTTGCTTGTGACCACTGTTTTACCCATGAGTGCAATAGAAGATTTTGACTTGGTAAATTAAATTCAAAATCATTTATTCAAGTTTGGCTCAAAAGAGATGAAGTTCAAAACTTAAAAACTAGCGCGCCCATTCACTGTGGGCGGGAGCTTGATCGTAAAAGAACGGGCAAGAAAATCGCCAAGTTTAGTTTCTTCTCCCGCCAGCTACAAGAAAATGTACTTAGTAGTAAGACAATATGACAAGTTCTAATGACACTTGAAAGTGTCACTTAAGCATGCGGCCTATAAAAAGCATTCCACGCCCTTTTTGATGCTGTAATCTCTTGGGAATAACGCGCCAGGAAGCTCATTTCACAACCCAATGGTACGCGGCAGAAAGTTTCATTTGGATTGCATTGTACCCGTCATTCCCAAGGTGTGAAGATGAACTCCTTTCCGTTGGCGAGCTTTGCGATGATAGAAAGAAACGTTGGGATGCCGAAGGGTTCTTTGAAACGGTTGAATTGATGATTCCAAAAAGTTCCTCAGAACACATCCCATTATACAAGCGGTAAAACACATATAAGATGGAAAAGTCTCTTCTTAGACTTATTAAGAGTTCAATAGCGCTTGTGCGTCTAAAGTCTTGGATGATTCTCATAGCTGGTCTCTGAATCGCGTCAAAAGGTGCAAACTGATATCCAGACGCTTTGCGGGACTGTTCGAAAGGATTACCGCAGCCATGGTGTTGCAGGTTCATGAAAGAAGATGGATGGTTTTTAGTCAGTAAAAGTCTAATACATCCTCCTGCTTCACCCACAGCGGGAGACGGTCATTTGATGATTTTCCATCCAAAAGCAAAAAACCCACTTAAGTATTAAGATGACAATAATGCTGTGCGGTACCGATACCTTTAAAGGATTTGACCTACCGAGGTTTTGCTCAATAATGACATAGAAAGCTAATAGGAAAATGGTATCAAGTCTAGTGTCATGTACACAAAGGGCGAGCCACCTCTTATCATTTAACCGATTCGTTGCGGATGACACGCCACGCGTGCCATCGATTTCTTTTCTTTGTGGCGGATGGCACGCTAGTCGTGCCATTTTTGAAATTGCTGTAACTTGTTCAAATTACGTTTTTGGACGATTTATCCAAGACAAAATATTCATTATTTTGCACGTAGTACATGCCCACAGCCTTCGTTTCTAGATATTTTGTAATTTATAAATTTTCAGGGGTGGAAAACCTTTTTTGACAAGAGATTTTGACATTGTATTATTAATTATAGTTAAAAGCGGAAATGCGTTTTTTATCGTTAAATTAAATGGACATACCTACGTAATACATCGTAACACTATTTAAAAATATTTTATAGGATGTCCGCTATTGAAATATAGTAGTTAGTACCTACTGTGTGTAATGAATGGGTCATAATTTTAAATAATTTTGTGGAAAAATACTGTGTCACTTATGTACCATTCATCACTTACGAACTTAAGCTGTAAACAAGTTTCTGGATAGCTTCCTGATAAAAAGAACGTAAAACCTATAACTTATGGTTTAATTTTGGTTAAATTGTTGTCATACTATTAGTATGTGGCCAAAAGAGCCTACAGAGTACCATGCACTTTTATGGTATGGTATAAGGTTTATTTTTGTTTAAAACAAAAATGTCGTCGTCCGGACATTGCGTTTTTTATTTGAATCTAAAATGAAAAACGTGCCTATAGTGCGCGCCAAAGATAAAGTCGCGCGGCGTGACCGTGTGCAGAGATCGAGGATAGTACGAAAATGTTCCGCTGATATACCTAATATGTATTTTCAATCAATGTGCACGTTCTCTCCGGGACTTTATCTTTGGCGCGTTCTATATAAATTTTACACATATTTTATTAATTTTGTGAAGCAGTGTTAACTTAGTGGTAAGAACACAGTTAAATCGCGTTGAGAAGTCTTTTCGATAACTTCTTTATTTAAAAAAATGTGCCTAACAGTTTCGCCGAATAATACCTATATTTGTAATTGTCATACCTATGCCCTATTTTTCCCACGTTAAGGTTCTTGATTATTATATATTTACTAACGTGATTATACACTGAAAAGTTAATTCAATAAAGACTAAAGATTTTCAGGGTGATTTAAATGCACCAACATAATTAGACTAGAAAATACAAAAATAATACGACAAAAGGTTTGTAACATCTGCATAAAAAAGTCACTGACCCGACATTTCAAGGAAATCACGTAGAAGAATACGTATTTAGCCACTTTATACCACTTATAAGACCGTTCACTATCATTTTGCGATGACAACTAAACCAAATCAGGTCTACACATGCGGAAAAAGCATAAAAAGTTTATATTTTTTTACACATGGCTGATGGCACACTAGTCGCGTCATTATCTTCTGTGGCGGCTGACACGACAGGCGTGCCATGAAATATCTGTTCGCCGCCACGGCTGAAAGTTTGCGAAATCGGGAGCCGCAAGGAATCGGTTTAAACGTTTCACCATCATAATATGATAAAACCATCCACTCCAGTGTAACTTGCATTAAAAAATACCTTATTACCAAGCGCAATCTTCGTAGGCTAAGTTTACTTGTATAACCAAAAATGCGTGCGAATTACGCGAAAAAACTTATCAGTTACAGGAGCACAAATGTAAATCTATACTTATAATATATGTCCCTTATGTAAATCTATATATAATAAAATCAAAGGCTATCTTCGTGGTCGACAGCAGATTGTTAAAGACAATAAGCTATTTTCCAGTTGCTGTGATATAAAAAGTGGCGTCCTCCAAGGTGGAATTTTATCTCCTCTCCTTTTTTCTCTTTTTATAAATACTTCAGTTTCCTACCTTGGTTGCTCTCACCATCTATATGCTGATGACCTGCAATTGTACTGTGAATGTGACATTGCTAATATAAATACTGCAATTGCTCTCCTAAACGAGGATTTGATGACAATTACTAATTGGTCCAAAAGGCTTGGCTTATTGGTAAACCCTTCAAAATGTCAAGCAATTATCATTGGTAGTTCTCGAAAGCTCTGTAAGTTAGATTTGGCTACGGTTCCGCTTTTGGTGCTCAATGACATTAGCATACCATTTAGTTCCAGTGTTCGGGATCTTGGCCTTCACATTGACTCTACTCTTAGCTGGTCTACTCATATCACAGAGGTCAGTCGGAAAATTACTGGTGCTTTGTGTGTCCTTCATAGGTTTAAATATTTTCTTCCTTTCAGCACCAAAGTTTTGTTAGTGCAGGCCTTAATTATCCCCATTATTGATTATGCCGATATATGCTTTCCTGATTTAAACAAAGACCTTTTACTAAAATTGGACCGTTTGCAAAGTAGTACTATTCGCTTTATTTTCGGAGTCCGTAAGTATGACCACATTTCTCCCTATCGTTTTCAACTTAATTGGTTATCTATTTCTCAGCGTCGCCAAGTAAGGCTCCTAATTACCCTTTTTCCATTTTACGTAATCCAAAGTCACCTGAATATTCACGCTCCAAATTCAGAACTCTTTCTTCTACTCATTCTAGGCAGCTTCGCTCGTGTGACAACTTTCTCCTTGCCACTCCACAACACAGTTCAGGTTTTATGTCCAACTCTTTCTGCATAAAAGCTATTCAACTTTGGAACTCTCTCCCTATTGATATTAGGTTGGCAGAAAGCAAGCCTATTATTAAAGGGTTGCTCAAGAAATACTTTCTTGAGGAGTCATCATCCGACTGAGTCAACATATTATTATCATAATTACTATTAATTTTGTGTATAGGTATATGTAGTTTATTAATAACACATATTTAATTCTATGTAAGTTTATATGTTTTCTTATTCGTACTGCCTCGGTAGAGAATGCATTGCAGCATTAAGTTCGCCTTTTGTACATTTTAATTTTAATTTGTGCGATAAAGTTTAAATAAATAAAAAAAATGTTCAACAATTTGCCGTTTGATGTTAAAATGAAAGCTCGTTTGGATTTTTGAAATCTTAACTATATTCACATATTTTAGCAAATCACTCTCACTCTATTTAGTCAAATCAAATTAAAAAAAAAGTATGTCATAAACTATTACATAGTACTTGAAAACGTCAAAACTATAAAAAAATATAAAAAACAATCGAAATATTATTACACTGAAAACACGTAGATTCACTTACATGCAACAAAACAATTTATAAACAAAAAATAATTAAGACTAAGTGTAAGTGAATCTAAGTGCCAGTTCCGAGCCACCGCTCTGTTAGAAGAACTGGCAAGAAACTCACTTTTAAATATATTTATTGGTTTGGTACTTGAATTACAATCTTTATTTGTCTGTGAAGCTATACAATGCAATATAATATAAGATTAACAATATTCATTTTTTAAATCGTTCATAGTAGAATAGCCTTTATGAAACGGCAGTTTAATCCCAAGCATTTTTATCTGCCATATAGTTTTTAATAGAATAGTATCCCTTTGCAAACAGCTTGCGTTTTATTGTTAATTTAAATCTATTTAGGCTCAATTGCTGTATATTGCTTGGGATTTTATTGTAGAATCGCACACATTAGTTGACCTTTAAATGATTTGTTTATCTTTTGGAGCCTAGTGGCAGGTACAACTAATTTATGCTTTTTCCTTGTGTTTAGGTTATGTATACAGCTTTTCTTACTAAATTGATCAGTAATCTTATGTACATATACCAGGTTTTCATAAATAAATTAACCCGCCACTGTCAAAATACCAATTTATTTAAACTTTTCCCGTAGTGAATGTCCACACGGGAGATTATAAATTGCTCGAATAGCCCTCTTCTGCAGCACAAAGATAGTGTTTGGATATCTGCGGCACAACCCCACAGAAGAATACCATACGATATAACACTATGGAAATAGCTATGATAAACTAGCCTAGCTGTTACAACGTCCGTTAATTGGCGATTTTTCTTTACCGCGAATGCTGCAGAGCTAAGTCTACTCGACAATTCACCAATATGTGGGCCCCACTGTAGCTTGGAGTCTAAAGTAATCCCTAAAAACTTAGTAGTATCCACCAGGGTCAACTTATCCTCCTTTACCATAATAGTAGAGTTTGCCTGTCTGACGTTTGGCGTCACGAATTTAATACATTTCGTTTTAACCCCATTTAATAACAAATTGTTGACGTCAAACCAGTGCACAACCTTCAAGATTGCACTGTTTACATCGTCTAAATTCTGATTTCGTTACAACTTAAACAATAATGATGTATCATCAGCAAACAATACTATCTCGTGGTTTTCTTTTACAAAATATGGCAAATCATTAAAATAAATCAAAAAACAAAAACGGACCGAGAATCGAGCCCTGCGGAACCCCCATTTTAACAACAGAACCGCAATTCGCAAAAAATACGTAAAGCGTACAAAGAAATTTCCCAAGCATCAAATATATGTTTTAAAAGCTCAACACCTGCATCGGTTGTAGAGCGACCCTTAGTAAATCCAAATTGTTTCGAATGCATTAATCCATTTTTATTAAAAAATATTAACATCTGGTTGTAAACAAGTTTTTTAAAAATTTTACTAAATGTAGGCAGCACTGAGATTGGCCGAAAATTTGTTAGGTCTGCTGTACTGCCCGATTTATATAATGGTATGATTTTACTTTCTTTCATTAGATCGGGAAATTTGCCGCAAACTATACATTTATTAAATATTAGAGCCAAACTATGCGCCACCGAAACAATGATAGGCTTGGTAACTACGGTGGAATTTTCCCAGAGGTCTGCAGCTTTCTTAACACTAAGAGTGTTAAATGTCTTAATTATATCCATAGATGTAACATGACTAAACGTAAAATCTACTGTACATATATTATATTCACGTTGTCTTTTGAAATAGACTCCGCTAAAGTGGGCGAACAATTTAAAGCTTTTGTGATAGACATTGGAATATTAGTAAAAAAGTTTTCGAAAGCATTGGCTATATCTAAGTCAGATGTAAGAGTTTTTTTATCAATGTTGAGTTTAAACTCAGTATTATATTTTTTTCTTTTTCCCGTTTCACTATTAATAATATGTCAGGTCATTTTAATCTTATCATCACAATTTTAAATTTTAGAGCTTAAGTAAAGACTTTGCCGTATGACATGTTTTTCTAAATATTTTAGAATATTTTCCTAAAATTTTTTTGCCTAATTTCACTCTTCAGAATCGTGTTTGCCCTAATTTCACTTCGCCTAACTTTTTATCGCCACATTGTCATTTACCAAATGCGTCATTTGGCAGAACAATTCGTAATCCCTAAAGTTTACAATTCCTAAATATTAATTCGCACAAAATTAAAAATCATAAAGTACAAAACGCCTACTCATTTTTATGCAAACATGCAGCATGCAAGCAGGCATGCATCATGCATGCAGACATGCAACATGCGTGCAGTCATGCAGCATGTAAGCGTGCAAGCAGGCATGCAGCATGCAAGCAGGCATGCAGCATGCATAGTTTCTATCACGGCTTCGGCGCTGCGGGACTCCGGCGGTCCCACGCTAGCTTTTCGTCGCAGGAGCTTTTACAAATTTGCGAAATAATCGTTATGCCAAAATAACTATAAATAGCATAACTTTGCCAATATACTTTAGGCTATTTTACATTAGACATTCTAAAATTAGGCCTTTCAATTCTTAGGCCAAACTATAATGGTGGCAAAACTATTTTTAGGCGAAACAATAATTGTACGTTTTAAGTTTAGGTCAAAACGGTTTGGCCAAACCATATTAGGACAAACAATTTTAGGCGAACCAAAGGGCACCCAATAATTTACTGTTAAACCTCTCAAAACGATTATTGGTTTTTGGTATAAATGTAATAGATTTTTTTAGCTACAGTTTCATTTTTGCAAATAAAAGATATTTGTTGTCCACAATGATCTGAATCTAACTGAATAATATTTTTTTTATTGTTATCACTAAGCATAATATTTGTAAAAAAATATCTAAGCAAGTAGCAGAAGTAGCAGTAATTCTTGTTGGCTCCAGAAACAAATTAACCAAATTATGAGATTTAAAAAGTGCCTTTAATCTTGTACAAGTACTGGAACACTCTAACAAATTAACATTAAAATCTCCACACTTTTTTAATACATAACTTTTTTATTACTTTTACAAAATTTTCCTAAGGCTTTATCCATAATATCTTCAAATAAATCATATGAAGCTGAAGGAGGTCTGTATACACTCAAAACAATAAACTGCTGCATTTCTATACAGGCCATTTCTATAATACGTTCAACAGAGAGATTGACTATATCATGGCGCTCCTTGAATTTAAACTGTTTTTTTACTATAATTAATGATCCGATATATTATATTGTTAATTTAAATTTATTTAGGCTTAATTGCTGTATTTTGCTTGGGATTTTATTGTAAAATCGCACACATTGACCTTTAACTGATTTGTTTATCTTTTGGAGCCTAGTGGCAGGTACAACTAATATTATATATAATATTATAATATAATATATGCTTATTCCTTGTGTGTAGGTTATATTTTGTAATCTTTTCTTATTAAATTGATCAGTATTCTTATGTCCATATACCAGGTTTTCATAAACAAATTGACCCGCCACTGTCAAAATACCAATTTCAAGTTGAGAATAAGATCGCTAAGCGAGTAACCAAACACTATTAGTTTAGTAATTAATATGAAGCTGTTCGGTGATCATTATCTAATTTTAAGCTAACATTAAGCTAGTTAATATTTTCATGTAAGTGACTTTTTTGTCTTTTTAAACATCAATTCTTTTTAAACACAAAATTTTACTTTGCTACAAGTGCTACACTGTATTAAAGTTTAAAAACTAGCAAGGAATCTGCGCAAACCTAGATAGAAGTGTGCACGCTATATTATAAACGTATGATGACGATCATTGTATATTAATACATTCGCCAACAGTTGATCGACAACTAATATTTTTGATACCATTTTAGAATTCGTAACCAAAATAAGACAACTGATGGATGACTACGGGGAGTTCGTCCGCTTCTGGTTGGGTCCTGATCTGAACATTATAGTGAGCAACCCAGAGGAAATCAAGGTACTAAATTCAATTAATCACCTAATAGTAGCTAAACAACAAGGAATCTAAGGGTGTAAAGGGATCCTTTCAATAGCTTAGGATCCCACCATGCCAACCTCACCTGCAAATGATGCACCTGCCGATTAACGCACGAGGCTCTGAAAGTTCCCGGTAAGCTGCAATGGGCTCGCCACCTATTACGTGTAATTGTGATTGTATGTACACTAAAAAGCATTGCTATCTAGCATAACAGTATAATTGTTGTACAGTTTTCTTTATTTATACATTAATTCATTATTTCTTATTGTGATCCGCTAAGGTTGGCTGGAAGAGATTTCTTATAGAAATAAGCTCACCTTTGTATATGTTTTTTTGTTACTGTGTTTTTTATGAATGTTTATATATCGGATTCCCAGCATATCCGGGAATCGGAAAATGCCACTATTTCAGAATAAGCTTTTTTGAGTTAGTGACGTTTTCATCTAGGGGTGCGATATAATAGGTTGGGGAAAAAGTCTTTTCGTATTTTTGTATGAAAAGTCAAGACATTTTTTTCAAAGTTTATTTACATTTATTTACAATATATATGTACCGTTTTGTTGAATAACTTTCTGCCATTTTGTGGGCAGAGACATTATCCCGTTACTGTAGAAACTTTGGGACTTCTGATCAAAAAAACGGGACAAATAGTTTTGGCAGTCCTCTCTTGAGGTCAACCTTACAGAACCTAAAGAATTCTGCAGAGACCGAAACAGGTGAAAATCTGAAGGCGCAAGGTCAGGGCTATATGGTGGATGCACTAGGACCTCCCAGTCGAACTCTCTTAATTTTTGCTGAGTGGCTAAAGATGTGTGTGGTCTAGCGTTATCGTGATGAAAGACCACACCCTTCCTGTTGATCAATTCCGGCCGTTTTCTCTCGACTGCTTCCTTTAATCTCATCAGTTGCTGGCAATAAAGATCAGAATCGATGGTTTTGCCGGGCGGTAAAAGCTCATAATAAACAATGCCCTTCCAATCCCACCATACACACAGCATCACCTTATTTCGTGTTAGGCCAGGTTTGGCCACAGTCCCCGTGTGGAGTTGCCAGACTCCCATCGGGCGCGTCCCCAGGTGGCGGATAGGGGCATGCCACACATTATGGTACCGGCTTTTAAGGCCGGCGCGGACCAAAACTGGTGGGTTTTTTGGGCGACCGGGGGGTCGCACTTCGCGGCTGGAAAGCGGCCCAGGTGATCCGTTGTCATACGGTCTCGGGGTGTCGGCTGCTCCCAGCACGCCTCAGCTCATCTGAGGTGGCAGGGGATGCAGCCCATTTTCCCAGTGGTGGCGAGGCGTATTTAGCGCTTTTTGTTTAGCCCTTTCGAGGGCAGTGGCTGCTTTCATGCGGCGGTGGGTGGCAGGCCTGCAAGGCCTGCGGCGCGGCGGGTCCGGCAGTCACATCCCAGTGGCTGTTGGGTGGGTCTCTCGACTCCCCGTCGGGCAATCCGTAATCCGCAGTCTGCGGACCGGAGGTGCCGCTCACTGAGAGTGGTGCCGCGTGGAAGAATACCACTATAATAAATTACCCCAATCCCAAGGTGAGCGGATCGTGCCGAAGGGATGCATGGCTGGAGGGAGTCCAGTCGCTAGCGTGCGGGGGAGCTCACCCCCGAAAAAAGAGAGGGAGTTATTGTCATGGCTAAAGCAGATTTGAAAATAATTCTCCGGGCAGGTCCCCGAAAGGGGGAATCCTGCACACCCGTTTCGGCGGGTGTCTGCCCCGTAGTATACGGAGGGGGCACAAACTGCTTCGGGGGTCAGCAGGCTGCTGATTCCCGCACCGACGACCTAGGCTTACTTTTTAAGGATTACGATTTTGCTAAGTGTTTTGGTGTGTTGCGCCTTAGAGGCGGTGGAGGGCCGGGCCCGCCGAGAGACGAACGTGGAACGCCGGAGGAGGTTCTCTCCGACGGCTCTGCGGGTACTACGCACTCCGTAGGCCCCGCGGAGGTGTCTGAGATTGAGGTTGACGAAGGCAGTTCGTCTGGGGTTCAGCCCTACTGCCTTCGCCAAAAGAGGAAGAGGCCCTCCGGAGCGAGCTCGGCCAGTGAGCTGGCTTTGGACGACGTCAGGGCGGGGACAAAGCGTGGCCGTTCCCGTGGCCGCAGTTGTTCCCATGGCCTAACGGTCGGACTCAGCGAGGCCAGGAGGGCGCTGAGTGCTAGCCGGGCGCAGGATAGGCTAGAGGTTGAGCGCGAGAGAAGGGAACGGGAGCCGATGCCGGACCCCTTTCGCGCTCCCAGATCAGACTGTGCCACAGATTTCCGGGCCATGGCAGCTGGCTGGGACTCGGTGGACAACGTCTCGTCTCACACACTGGCGGACAGGCTGTCAAAATGCCTGACTGCCATCGAAGAGATGACGAAAAGGTCCTCTTCGTTGAAGGGGACCTTCCACGACGGCTTCAGCTACGCTGCCGAGGTAGGGAAGGAGTGCCTCAGGGCCATGGTGTCTCGCCCCCCGACGGCGGAGGAGGAGATGCTGCGACAGGAGGTGGAGCGCCTCAGGCGTGCCAGTGAAGCCGCAGAAAAAACTTCGAGGCTGGAGAACGCCCGCCTACTTTCGCAACAGGCCCAACTCATGAGAGAGGTCTCCTCCCTCGACGAGACGAGGAGATGCGGAGGCCTGTTAACCTAGTACAGGTAGAGGAGCGGTTCGGGCGGGATCTGCAGGAGCTGCGGGCACGTCTGGACGCACGCATTGACGGGCTGGAGGTGGGTGGCCGCCTGCTTCCCGAGAAGTCCGTGCGTCCCCCGCTTCGGGCTGGCCGAGCAGTTCTCTCGCCGCAGCCGGGCCCATCTTCGGCCCCTGCTGTGGCCACAGCGCGGCCCCCTCCTAAGAAGGGGAAGGGAAAGGGAAAGGGGAAGAAGCAGTCGATGCCTTTTTCGGCGTCCGCACCGGCTGTTCCTTCTTCTCCATCGGAGGTCCGTCCAGCGGATTCCGTTGCCACCCCGTCCCAGTCGGGTGGCCAGGAACGGGAGACCTGGACCACCGTTGTCTCGCGCCGCCCTAAAGGGAGAGCGGTGGCGCAGACGAAGACGACGCGGAGCGCTGCTCCTGCCAGGCCGGCACCACAGTCGAGCCGATCGGCAACAGCCCCGGCCAAAAAAAAGGCGCTGCGCCCGCCCTCCTCTGCAGCGGTCGTAATGACGCTGCTGCCGGGCGCAGTGGAGCGAGGCTGCACCTATGAGGAGGTGATAGCCGAGGCCAAGAGCAAAATTAAGCTTGGCGACCTCGGCATTGCCTCAGTGCGGTTCCGCAAGGCGGCGACGGGGGCCCGGGTTCTCGAGATCGCGGGAGAGGCCCGGGAGGAGAAGGCCGATCGGCTGGCGGAGCGTCTCCGGGCGATATATTTGCCGGAGGACGTCAGGGTCTCCAGGCCGGTGATGCGGGCAGACGTCCGCATCGCGGGTCTGGACGACTCTGTATCCAGGGAGGAGGTTGTGGCGGCGGTGGCGGCAGTCGGCGGCTGCGCTCCCGACCTCGTGAGGCCGGGGGCTATCGGAAGACCTCTGCGGGGCTGGGGGCCATTGTGGTCTCCTGCCCCGTGGCGGTGGCGAAACGGGTGGCCAGCGGGCGATTGCTCGTTGGCTGGGTGTCGGCTGGGACGACTCTTTTGGAATCTCGTCCCAGCCGCTGCTTTAGGTGTTTCGCGCTGGGCCATCTTGGGGCCCAGTGCAAGTCTTCGGTTGACCGCAGCGATAACTGCTTCCGCTGCGCTCGACCAGGGCACCGAGCCCGAGACTGCTCTGCCCCCCCCCCACTGTCCCCTCTGTGAGGAGGCTGGGAGGGTGGCCGACCATCGCCCTGGGGGTAAGGCTTGCGCCCGGTCCCCCAAGGCCAAAAAGAAGGGCCCCGGCAAAGGCGTGCTGCCATCGGGCCCTACCGCCGCCACGGATCGGCCGGAGGAGGTTGATATGGAGACCCATTAATTTATGGCTCTCCGGCTCAACATTCTCCAGGCGAACCTTAACCACTCCGCCGCGGCCCAGGATCTTCTTCTTCAGGCCATGGCGGAGTGGCAGGTCGGTCTGGCAGTGGCCGCTGAGCCCTACCGCGTCCCGGTCCGTTCCGACTGGGTCTGCGACGCGGACGGCTCAGTGGCCATCATTCAGCGTATGGCGGCGGGCACTCCCCCTCTCGTCCTCGTCGGGAGAGGGGGAGGTTTCGTAGCCGCTCGGGTCGGCGGGGTGGTGGTTGTGGGAGTCTATTTCTCCCCCAATCGCCCCCTCGTCGAGTTCGAGCGGTTTTTGGTTAGGCTGGGCGCAATAACCCAAGGCTCTTCTCTCCCCGTCATTGTGATGGGGGATCCCAACGCCAAATCCACGGCGTGGGGCTCCCGGACGACTGACGGGAGGGGGACGGCCTTGGAGGAATGGGTGACAGAGTGTGGGCTGTCCATCCTCAATCGCGGTTCGGTGGACACGTGCGTGCGCCGCAACGGGGGGTCTGTTATCGACATCTCGTTTGCGGCGCCCTCTCTCGCGCATCGTGTCCACGATTGGAGGGTGCTGGAGGATGTGGAGACATTGTCTGATCATCGCTATATCAGATTCAGTGTCTCCACATCGGTGCCAGCGTCCAGCGGAGGTGTTGGAGAGCCGCGATTGGACGGCCCACGATGGGCGATCAAGCGCCTCGACAGGTCTTTGCTGCGGGAGGCAGCCCTGGTCGAGGCGTGGCCACGGGAGCCACCGCTGGTGGACGTGGAGGGGGAGGCTGCGAGGGTGTGCGAGGCCATGGCACGTGTCTGTGACGTGGCCATGCCCCGTGTTCGCGCCCCCCCCGCGCAGATCCCAGGTCTACTGGTGGTCGCCGGAGATCGCCCAGCTCCTCCGAACCTGTGCGGTGGAGCGGCGCCGCTACCAGAGGTGTCGCGGAAGGAGAATCCGCGACGACGCCGAATTGGATCGGCTCTACGCCGCCTATAGAGAGGCGGTGAGGGCCCTTCGCGGGGCCATTAGCCGGTCCAAAGCCGCAGCGTGGGACGAGCTGCTGGAAGCCGTTGAGGCGGATCCATGGGGCAGGCCGTACAAAATAGTACGGCAAAAGCTCCGAGCGTGGACCCCTCCCGTCTCCAGCAGTCTCGAACCGGCGGTACTCGGTAGGGTGGTTGAGGCACTGTTCCCAGACAGGGGAACCGACTTCGTGCCTCCCACTATGGCGGCGCCAGATGTCACCCGTGACTCGGGCACTGAGGATGTGCCCGAGCTCACCGAGGAGGAGGTAGGAAGGGCCGTGCTACGCCTGAGGGGCAAGAGCACGGCCCCAGGTCCCGACGGCATTCCGACGAGGGCGTGGGACCTGGTTTTGAGCGGGGAGGAAGCGCCTTTTCTTTCCCGCGTGACCTCCCTCTTTGCTAGGTGTCTGCGGGATGGGGTTTTTCCGCGGCGCTGGAAGGAGGGCCGCTTGGTACTCCTTCCCAAAGAGGGACGTCCGGCCGATGACCCTTCTGGTTATCGGCCCATCGTGCTGCTCGACGAGGCGGGCAAGCTCCTGGAGCGTGTCATCGCCAACCGCCTCGTCGAGCACCTGGAGGAGGTCGGACCAGATCTGTCGCTTCGATGTCGATCGGCCGCTTGCGGGACCTGTCTGAGAGGGCGGTTTCCCGGGGTGGGGTGTTGATTGCGGTATCGCTCGATATCGCGAACGCCTTCAACACCCTGCCCTGGTCAACGATTATGGAGGCGCTCCGATTCCACGGGGTGCCTCCATATCTGCGGCGGTTGTTGGGGAGCTACCTGTCGGAGAGGGCGGTAGTCTTCCCAACAATGGGCGAAGGAGGCTGTCGTCGGCGTATGGTGTGCGGTGTTCCACAGGGGTCTGTCCTGGGACCACTCTTGTGGAACATCGGATATGATTACGTTCTGCGCTGTGTGAACTTGCACGGCGTGGACGTGATCTGTTACGCCGACGACACCCTCGTAACATCCCGGAGTTCTGACCCCCGGGATGCGAGAGTGTTGGCCACTGTCGGCGTCGCGGCGGTGGTCGAGAGGATACGGCGGCTGGGGCTCGAGGTGGCACTGCATAAATCCGGGGCCATTATTTTCCATGGTCCCCGGAGGCGGCCGCCTCCAGGCCCTGGTATCGTGGTGGGGGGAACTCCCATCCCTGTCGGGAACACGCTGAAGTATCTCGGCGTCCTTCTCGACAGCAGATGGGACTTCGAAGCGCACCTTCGGCACCTGGGCCCGAGGTTGGTGAGCACGGCGGGAGCTCTATCTCGCCTGCTCCCCAATCTCGGAGGGAGTGGTGGCAGTTGCCGCCGCCTTTACATGGGAGTGGTGCGGTCCATAGCCCTGTATGGAGCCCCAATTTGGGCGAGCTCCATATCGGGTCGCCATCGACAGATCCTGCAGCAGTCGCAGAGGGTCATGGCGACCCGTGTCGTTAGGGGGTATCGCACCATCTCCCATGAGGTGGCATGCGCGCTCGCCGGGTCCCTGCCATGGGACCTCGACGCCGAGGTTCTCTCGGCGGTCTACTGGCGTGGCGCGCAATCCCGGAGCCAGGGTCTCCGCCCCGCACCGGACACTGTGGTGCGGTGGCGTAGAGACGCTCAGAGGCAGGCTCTGGGCTCATGGCGGCGGCTGCTTTTCGGGAGCGCCGAATTTCGTGCCGAAGGTTCGAGGCGCCGTATCCTCGAGGCGGTCGGGCCCATCTTAGAGCGATGGGTCGGCCGTCGGTGGGGGTCGATGACCTTCCGACTCACGCAGGTACTTTCCGGGCATGGGTGCTTCGGGAAGTATCTGTGTGACGTCGCCGGGGGGGAGTCGACCCGGTGTTGCCACCACTGTGACTGCGCGGAAGACACCGCGCAGCACACTTTGGTGGCGTGCCCTGCGTGGGCGGGGCCGCGGTCGACGTTAGCCGCGGCCCTGGGTGGAGTGGCTCTCTCGCTGCCGACCATCATGCAAATGATGGTCGACAGCGAGACGGCGTAGGAGGCGATGGCCTCCTTCTGCGAAGTGGTGATGTCGCAGAAGGAGGCCGCGGAGCGGGCGGGCCAGGAGGGCCCGTCAGGCAGCGCCCGCGGGGTCTTAGGCGGCGGGGGCATGGGGCCCCTTCCGTCTCGCCATAGACCCCCCCCGAAGTCGGCCAGTTACGCCATGGCCGCACATAGAGGTAGGGGGGGCGCTGCAAATTGCGCCTTCCTGAGGAGGTCTCCCCGGTTCTGATCCGGGGGACGTTGGCCGCGGGCGGGGTACCAGAAGCTACAAACCCGGGAACTGGTGCCTCGCCCCTTTTCAACAGCGGTGGGCGTCGTCTGAAGTTTTTTAGTGGGTAGGACTGCGGTGGTCGCGCCGGCCGCAGTGAGCCCCACACCCCCTCCCGGTCTCCCCCTTTTGGCCGGGAGACAGTGCGTAAGCAGCATTTTTTTACAGACGATAATAAAAAAAAAAAAAAAAAAAAAAAGGTTTGGCTACAGTCTGTGAAGCCTGGCCAACTTTCGACCACGACCTTTTTCGCACGTTCTTGTCGTACGTGATCTACTTTTCATCGCCAGTTATCAATCTCTTCAAAAACGGCTCGGTTTCATTACGTCTCAATAATGAATCGCAAATGAGTACACGGTTCATTAAGTTTCTTTGAGTGAGCTCGTGTGGCACCCAAATATCGAGCTTTTTTGTATAACCAGCTTTCTTCAAATGGGTCAAAACTGTTTTGTGGTCAATTCCCAGTTCTTCAGCTGCATCGTAACTACTAATATGCCGATCTTGCTCCACTCTTTCAAAAATGGCGTCCATTTTATTCGTAACAGGGCGACCAGAGCGAGGTGCATCTTTAACATCAAAATTTCCGGACTGAAAACGTTTGAACCAAATTTGTGCTACTCTTACTGACACTGCATCAGGTCCATAAACATCACAAATTTTTTTCACTGCTTGAGTTGCATTTTTGCCTTTTTTATAATAAAATTTTAAAATGTATCGAATTTCTTCATGAGATTCACTCATTTTTACGGAGAGAAAAACAAATAAAAAATAGCGGGAAACAACTTTTTTTTATTTTTTTCTTTTCTTTATAATGGAACCTTTTTAATGTTACCAAAACCAGCCAGACACAAATAGTACAGTCAAAAAAATTTTATAATAAGTTTATACCTACGTTATGCGAAAAGACTTTTTCCCCGACCTAATATATATGTCGCAGCCAACTGGGTAAATTAGCCAGCTAATTAAGCAGCAAACCGCTTAATTAAACGCCGGCTCCTAGTTAAAAGGCTAGATCGCTTGTAAAATTAATGGTCTTCACTGAACGTCCAATCACCCGGCTGATTATAAGAATTAAGAGTAGGTCAGGCACTAACCTTCAATGGATTTCGAAGGACCTTAAAAAGAGCAGTCTATCAAAAAACGCGCTCCGTTATAAATACTACACCAATAAAACTAAGGCAAATAAGGCTACGTACCTAAAATACAATGTTCTATTAAAAAAATGCGTAAATTATGCGAAAAGTATAACCAATCAAAAATATATATATCTAAGAGTAACAACATTTGCAAAGCAACCTGGAATGTTATAAAAAGCGATACTTCAGGAATATATTTTAAAAAAAACTTCTTAAATATCATTGTAAAAAATAGCACAGAAATCACCAATCCTATAGCTATCGCCTCGACATTTAATGACTATTTTATTGACGACATAAATATTAATCTTAGTTCCTCTAATATTGACACATTAAAGACTAGTTTACCAAATAGTATGTTTCTTACACCCCAGTGGATAAAAACAGTATGAGTGCACTTATTATGAAACTAAAAAACTCAGCTTCTGAAGGGTATGACTCTATATGTACCAAAGTGGTAAAATTTTGTAAAAATGAACTTAGCCCTGTCTTGGCTTTCCTAATCAATCTATCACTACGGACTGGGCAATTTCCAGACAAATTAAAAATGTCAGTTGTTAAACCAATACTCAAACTGGGTGACAAATCTAACGTTAGCAATTATCGGCCCATAGCAATCTTACCAATATTTTCAAAAATTTTTGAAAAGGTTATGCACAGTCAAATACAATTTTTTTTTGAAAAATGTCATATAATAAAACACACCCAATACGGATTTCAAAAGAATAAATCAACGACCTGTGCTGCTTTTGATCTCGTATATGAAGTATTGCAAAGTGTAAATGATAAAAAATTTACAAGTGTTCTGTTTCTTGACATGTCGAAAGCTTTCGAACGTGTCCCGCACGACAAGTTGTTAAAAAAAATTGAACGTAGCGGTATTAGAGGTCCTGCTCTAAACTGGTTAAAATCATACCTGAAAAACAGAACTCAATGTGTGGAAATAACCCAACTTGATGCAAAAAAAACGATACAAACATACAGATCTGAATTTAAGCACAACAATTTTGGGGTTCCACAAGGCAGTGTCCTTGGCCCATTATTATTTATTTTACACATAAATGACTTGGCAGATATTTTAAATCATAAGACTATACTTTTTGCTGATAACATTTCTGTGATAATCACATCTGACAAAAAATCTTCCTTAGACCAACATAAAAGTGACATAACTACTGCAATGACATTAATTACTGATTGGCTTTATAATAATAATCTAAAATTAATATCTCAAAAACTAAAATAATAAACTTTAATAACTTCAAAACTCAAATAATAAATATAGATTACAATGGACAACTGATGCCAAATTCTGCAAATGTAACATTCTTAGGTTTAATAATTGACTCTAAATTGAAAAGGAAGGAAAAAATAAATAAAGTATGCAATAAAGTAAATAGTTTTGCATTTGCTCTATTCAAATTGACAAAAGTTGCTAGTGTCCAAACGGCCATTATTGCCTACTTTGCATATGTGGAATCCGTCTTAAGATACTGCTTATTGGTATGGGGAATTGGTACTGACATTGAGCGACTATTTATTGCCCAAAAACGATGCATTAGGGCCATATCAAATTTGACATCAGATATATCTTGCAAGCCTTATTTCAAATCTTTAAATATATTAACGCTACCCTGCCTCTATATATGGGAAGTGGCTTTATTTGTTAAGCAGAATGGTTATAAGTTCACAAAAGCAAGAGATTTATCTCAAAGAAGCTTGAGAGATCCTCGCAGACTGGTATTGGAAACTGCCCCAAACACCAAAAAGTATTTGAAAAATAGCTTTGCCATGTGTAAGACCATTTACAACAAACTACCAAATAGCTTCAAAGATCTCAATATTGGTCGTTTTAAATCATCCCTGCGTAGGTGGTTATTGGATAAGGCGTTCTATTCGATTGACGAATTCATTAAGTATAAACACATCTCATGATGTGCAAATGTATTTGACTTTGACTGTTAGTAATTTGAATAATAATTTTAACCCTTAACCATAATATTTGACTTTAACAATAAAATTAAATTTTAACAATAATTTTAAATTTAACAATTATATTTAATTTTACTAATGATATTGTAATGATAACAATGATATTTTAATTTTAATAATAATAATCTAATTATGTTTAAGGTTTGCATGCCTTTTATAAGGCTAAACAGGTTAAGCTCCTGGAGTTTTTATTTTAAGACCAAATTTGTACCCTATTTAAAACAAACAAATAAAGAAATTTGAAATTTGATTGAATGGTTAGCCTGTTGGTTTGGGCTGACGTTAAATCAGGCGGGTGATTTAAATTTCCCCCCCGACCGGTCTCCACCTTGTCGTGGGGGGGGGGCGTGGGGGGGGGGTAATTTTCAAGTTTGATACGAATTTATTTTTTTGATGCCTATTGAAATATCTACCCATATTTTTGTAGCGCATTCTTTGTAGTTTATTTTTAAATTTAATAAAAGTGATTATTTAAAATTACTTGGTTTTGTTTCATGCTGTATAAAATCTCATAGTCACCCTAGATAACCAGACGGCGATATAACGTTCAGCCAAGTGGTTGGACGTTGTGTTCAACTAAATGGCTGACTTAAGTTTAGCCCTAGTATTTTTGGTGCGTATGTATTAAAATCATATATATTAAAGATATATCTTTCCTTCGCCCTTTAACTATCTGTCTCACTACAGTTAAAGTAACTTAATAAGCCCACCCATTACGTTGTCTAGAAAATAATTAAATTATATTTTGTTATTTTTTTGTTTAATAATCGATATATATTTAATGATTAGATATTTATTTACGGTGCATCCTCACCGCAGTTTTTTTTAGTGAGCAACTTCTTGCAACAAGGTGATATTGTTACTTTTATACTGTAAATAACTTTTTGTTGTCGGATGTTGCTGAGTGACATTTGGTTGTTGCTCAACAAAAAGTAACTAACTAAAAGTACTTTCAATATTTTAAAACACCTATGAAATGTATTCCATAATATTGTTTCTTTTAATATCGATACTTAATTTAATGTTAATGTTATTTCAGAATCTTTTAATGAACCCCAAAATCACATACAAGGGCCCTCTGTACAAATACATACAAAAAATTCTGGGCGGCGGAATATTAAGCGGATCAGGTGAGTTTTGCACAAACAGCCTGTGGAGATATTTCTTAGATATAATAAGTATAGTACTAGATAGACATACCTGCACTCCACTCCTGAGGTCGTGGGTTCTATTATCATCATCATCATCATCTCAGCCATCTGACGTCCACTGCTGAACATAGGCCTCCCCAATAGATTTCCACACTGAGCGATCCTGAGTCGCCTGCATACATCGGCTTCCCGCCGCCTTGACCAGATCATCGGTCCATCGCGTGGGAGGCCGTCCTCTACTACGTTTACCGGTTCGCGGTCGCCATTGCAGAACCTTGACGCCCCATCGGTCGTCGGTTCTTCGAGCTATGTGCCCCGCCCATTGCCACTTCAGCCTGCAAACTCGCCTCGCTATGTCGGTCACTCCAGTCCTCCTACGGATTTCCTCATTTCTGATTCGATCACGTAGGGACACTCCGAGCATAGCTCTCTCCATTGCACGCTGAGCGACTTTGAGCTTTCTAATGAGGCCCATAGTCAGGCACCAAGTCTCAGTACCGTACGTCATCACTGGCAACACACAATGGTTAAAGACTTTCGTCTTAAGACACTGAGGTATTTTTGACGAGAAGATATAGCGCAGTTTCCCGAACGCAGCCCAACCGAGCTGGATTCGATGATTGACCTCTTTCTCGAAGTTGGACCTACCCATTTGGACTTTTTGTCCCAGGTATACATATTCGTCGACAACTTCGAGAGCCGAGCTTCCAATAATTATTGGGGTAGGCTTAACATGGACATTAGACATAATTTTCGTCTTGTCCATGTTCATTTTGAGACCTACCCTTTGGGAAGCTCTGTCGAGGTCTTCGAGCATTGTGCCCAGATCCACAAGCGACTCCGCTATGACCACTAAATCGTCGGCAAATCGAAGGTGAGACATATACTCGCCATTTATGTTGATGCCGTAGTTTTCCCAGTCCAGCATTTTGAAAACATCCTCCAGGGCAGCAGTGAACAGTTTCGGAGATATGACATCTCCCTGTCTCACGCCCTTCCGCAGGAGGATAGGATTCGTGTGCTGGTCTAGTACTCGTACGGACATGGTGGCGTTTTTGTATAAACTTCTCAACACTTCAATATACCGATGGTCAATGCGGCATCGCTGCAAGGACTGAAACACTGCCCAAGTCTCGATCGAATCGAAGGCCTTTTCATAGTCCACAAACGCTAAGCAAAGTGGCTGGTTATACTCCTCGGTCTTCTGTATAACCTGCCGCAGTGTATGTATGTGGTCCATGGTTGAAAAGCCTTTTCGGAAACCGGCTTGTTCGGGAGGCTGGAAGTCGTCAAACCTATGACCGAGACGGTTCGTGATGACCCGTGAAAACAACTTATAGACGTGGCTCAGTAGCGTGATTGGCCTATAATTCTTCAAAAGAGATTTGTCACCTTTCTTGAAGAAAAGTACAACCACGCCACTGGCCCACGCCTGTGGCGTACGTCCCTCGAGGATGACGGTGTTAAAGAGCCTCTGAAGTACCTTTAGTACCGGTGTACCACCCGCTCTCAGAAGCTCTGCTGTCATCCCGTCTTCACCCGGGGCCTTGTTGTTCTTCAGCTGTTTCAGGGCCATCCTAATCTCGTATAGGCTGACGTCCGGGATGTCTTCGGTGTAGTGCCTAGTTAGTTTGGCTCTAGGGTCTTTAGCCAAACAAGTAGCGGGATCCTGCGTACTAGTATATAACTGCCCATAAAACCCTTCGATTTCCCTCATGATCTCAGGTTTCGACGTGACTAGATTGCCCTTGTTGGTCTTCAGCTGCGTTAACTGACTCTGGCCAATAGACAGATCTCGTGCGAACACTTTCGAACCCTTGTTCCTCTCTATTGCATTTTCAATACACGTAGTACTGAATCTGCGAATATCAAGTCGCAAGGATTTCGTGATCTGTCTATTGATACGCCGGTAAGAGAATGCATCTGCTGAAGACTGCAATCGCATGTGTCGTCGTGCTTCCATGAGATCAAGAGTCTCAGTCGATAATTTTTGGGTTCTTAAGTATTATCACACAGGACAAATATGTGTGTGCATAAAAATAAATATTTGTTCCGGTCTGGGTGTTTTCATATACCTCTCATCGATCTCAAGGATGACGAAGATGTTGAAAAAGAGCGCAGGACGTTATTGGTAAGGGCGAACATGTTGGTTCGCAGGTTTGCACGTTGCACAAACAATGTAAAAATTACTCTCTTCAGAGCTTATTGCACTACTTTTTACACGTGTAGCTTGAGGGCCAAATGTACTCGTCGGTCCTATAGCGCCCTGAGAGTTCAATTTAATAACGCTTTCAGGGTGTTGTTGGGGTTGCCACGTTACTGTAGCGCTTCGGGGATATTTGCAGAGGCGCGGGTGGATTGTTTTAACGCGACAATGTGAAAGCGCTGCGCCTCCCTGGTGCGCAGGGTGTGCGGCAGCACCAACAACATCTTGAGAATGATCGCTAGTAGACTACACTGTCCATACATGAGTCACTGCTGCGAGACATCCGCCGGGGTAGTGCGGCGGTGAGCCATGTGCAGACATAAATGTTTAAATTAAATTAAATAATTTTATTATTATTACTAACATAGGATAAGTTTAAATTGTTACTAACAAAAATGAGTCTTTTTACTTGAAAATAAATATTTACTACATATATTATATAAATACATACTATTTACAATAACAAAGTATTAAAAAATATTTATCCGTTATTTAGTGTCCAAAACACAAGTTCTTAATGATACCTTGGAACTAAATAGTTGGTGTAGTAAATATGAAATTGTTTGAACGGTTATAATATTCGGTTCCCTGCTAGGACAAACTTGGAGGAAGCACCGACAGATGGCCAATCCTGCCTTCAGCAAACGCGCCGTTGAAAACTTTAACGACGTGTTCAACCAAGAGGCTGATTTGCTGATCCAAGACCTCGGCACTGTGCCGCAAGACAAGCAGTTCGACATATACAATTTCGTGGTGCAACATACTACATACGCTGTGTGTCGTGAGTATTTATCTGAATTCCGTTGTTCTGGTAGGTACAAATCACTGCTTATAAACGAAAGGGTAAAGCACTTTTCCAACCAAAATTGTCAATTCATCATCAGTCCAAGGATGTCCAATACATACATACAAACATAGGCCTTCCTCATAAATTTCCAGTGTGACCTATTGCAAGCATCCATCGAGATCCTGCAACCACTATCAGCTCGTCCGGTCATCTTGCGGGGGACCACGTCACGGTTTCTGTCGAGGGGTCCATTCCAGTCCAAGAGGACTTTTCTGCCCCAGTTCTACACGCTATGTATATCGATTTAGTAGGGAAACCCAAAGCATAGCCCTCTCTATTGCTCGCTGTGTGACCCTGAGCTTCCTTATAAGACCCATAGTTAGAGACCACGAGTCGGATCCGTAAGTCATCACTGGTATGGCAACACACATTGATGAAATACTCTCGTGTTTAGGCAACGAATTGTATAAAATTACTTTTAATAAAAAAATCTTGCCAGAGTCACATCGTTTTTTTACCTGCAAGTTACCTAATTTTAATATATGGCTCTTTTTTAAAAGCAGCGAAATGGCACATATTTATTTTACAATCTTCCTTGATAAAATTCAGGTTATAAAGATTTGAGATCTAGGTCCTGAAGTACAAACCTACCTTAACTTTACGTTATATGAAATATACCAACACCATGTATGTTATTGTTAGCACCATCATTCACGCTTAATCAAGAAGAAGCGAAAAACCTACGATTGAAAAAAAAATACTAAGAGTACTTTAAAATTCTTGCAAAAACTTCTTTGAATTCTGGTAATTGTGAAATAGTTGGTAACCTTGAATTGAGAGTCAATGAACTTTAATAAAAACGAATAACGACTACCTAAATACATAATATCTCTAGCGCCTGGTTTTATGAACCTTGCGAACTTAAGATGTCAAGTATCCCTCTCCTAATGTTGTGGGCTTGATTCCCATTCGACAAAATGTGCTGACTCGCTAATATATTTAAATGTGTGAGTCTGAGTTTTTACTATGTATTTTGCGTATGCTTTTACGCCGTCTATAATGTCTGCTCTTTTTGACATTTTGCAGAAACAGTTATGGGACTGACGAGGGAACAAACTTTGTCTTTGCCGAACATACAGGCAGTTATTGACTTGTCTCCCAGGTAAGTGGCTAAATTATCATTAAAAATTGCAAATACTAGTGCTACTATCAATGGGTCTCTTTCGAAGTGCGGCATGGGGGGAGGGGCGTCAATCGTCATATCGATAGCAATGCGACGATGATTGATTTTATTCCTTTGACAATTTAAATTATGTTTTCTTATTATTCACAAGTTTTTTTTTTTAAATACTACATTATTATTTTAAACGATTTGAAAAAATCATCTTGTAGAAATAAGCCTCTGATATATATGCTTATCTTCTCTTCTTCTTTGCAGACAATATGACATAGTGTTTTTTAGAATGACAAAATGGTACCTTCAAATAGACCCATTTTTCTGGATGACAACATACCACAAGGAACAGAAAATCTTTCTCCACCTTATGGATTTATTCAGCTCGAAAATCTTAAAATATAGAAGAGAACACCTTTCTATTGTTGCTGATCAAAACAAAAAAGACCTCTTGAACGCTGAAGAAGATGTGCAAATGTGTTTTGTAGACAAATTCATTCTGTCTGAACAGCTCGATGAAGAGGAACTAATTAAAGAAACATTTACTATATTTACAGCGGTGAGTACGGTCTTGTTCCTTCAGATCTATGGCAATTGAATATGGCAGATAATGTTTCAGGATTCCTTAATAATGCAGTCTAAATACTATAAGTGTGAACCAACGCAGGGCGTGTGAATGATATAAAATATTAGGGGCTTATTACAAAACCAGATCTAAAGTTAAACCACTTTTATTGGCTGACATAAAGACAGTCACAGCACTAGTTTTTATCCTGGTCTAACTTTAGATCTGGTTTAAGTTTGGTAATAAGCCCCTTTGTGGTATAGTATGAGCATTAGCGCTGTGCACTCCCTGAGGTATGCGCGCGGTGAGACGGGGGGGTTAGTATCGGCTGCTGCGCTGTCAGTGCGCCGTCAACGCTTGTGACGGCAGGTAGTGTTATTTGTATCGGATTGTCTATGTCAGACGCACAAGAGATAAATATTCAAAGATGGGTCGTGCGTTATCTCGTGATATGAAGACTGTCATTTTTAGGGTGGCTGAATATTTTAAGAAAAGAAAAGCAGACAAAGAAAGCTTTGAATTTAAAAATGACGTGAATATTGCTAAAATCGTTGCGGAGGCTACGGGATACAGCAAAAGAACCGTACATAATGTGATTTCTGCGGGTTATTTATCAATTGAAAATTCAAGCCAATTAAAATTTCAATCGCCAAAAAAACCAAAAGTTCTAAAGAAAAAACACGTTGTGGATGATTTTGACCTTGGAGTTATCGAAAGAAAAATGCATCAGTTTTACGAAGTTGAAAAAAAAAAACCAAGTGTCCGTAAGTTACTATCAAGTTTGAGACAGGATGGCATATTGAATTGTGGACGGGAATATTTAAGACAGCTTTTACACAAAATGGGCTACCGTTTCAAAAAATGCAAATCAAAGAGACATCTCCTTATAGAGCAGCCTAATATCACAGTGTGGCGGAAAAAATATCTTACACAAATCAGAAATTACAGAACGGAAAACCGAAACATATATTTTCTTGATGAAACATACATCAACGCCAGTCACCATGCCAGCAAATGTTGGCAATTATCGTCAGAACCCGGTATTTCATGCTGATATTGCGAAAGGACGGCGACTAGTTATACTCCACACTGGGTGTCGAAATGGCTTAGTGGATGATGCATTGACTATATTCAAATCAGATGCTAGAACCGGTGGCTATCATGGAGATATGAGCGGACCTACTTTTTATAAGTGGGTAGATAAAAAGTTAAAAGATAAGTTGCTGCCCAATTCTGTGGTTGTAATGGCCAACGCGTCTTACCACAGCGTTCAGATTGAGAAGAAACCAACTATATCAAGTCTCAAAAGTGAAATGCAGAACTGGTTACTATGCCATAATGTAGAATTTTCAGGAACCATGTCAAAGGCTCAACTGCTACTTCTTATCAAAAATACACAAAAAGAACCCGTGTATAGAATTAACGAACTCCTGAAAGCCAGTGGACACACTGTTCTGCGTTTACCTCCGTACCATCCAGATTTAAATCCCATTGAGTTGGTCTGGGCTGATATTAAAAACAACATAGCCCAAAACTATATTAATTCTTCTCTAGACGAAAAGATAATCTTATTGGATAAATTGTTTTCGGAATTCACGGCGGAAAAATGGCAGAAATGCGACGATCATGTCCAGAAAAATGAAAATGATTACTGGAGTCGCGATAGTAGGTTCGATAATGTTATTGATTCATTCATAATAAATTTGCAAGACTCTGATTCAAGTTCCGGTGGCGAAGAGGAAGATGAAGATGATGACGAAATAGAAGATGAAGTTGGAACAGAATCTATGTCAGAATAACTTTCGATAGAATATATGTTTGTAAATATAAAAAATGTTTAATAAAACAAGTCCTGTTGTAAATTATAACTTTCAATTCTTATTTATCACCTGCATATTTTTAATAAAATATGAGTATATTTGGGTTACATTTTAATCAACAAAGTAAGTTTATATTACAGATAGATAGCCTCCGACCAACGCAACGTCCCGCCACAAGTCTTGCCTTAGAAATGCAAACTGATATCGTAAGATGTGTCCGACATGTATCGACCTCATGTGAACTCATGCACTTTTTTCTTCGCCCCCCACCTCGCCGTGCATACCTCAGGGAGTGCACAGCACTAATGGTCACACTATAGTCTTGATGTAGAAGGCGTTTGTGTATGACAGTAATGTTATTTCGTAACCAAGCAATAGTTAACATTATAGTCAAATAGAAATTTCAAAATTAAAATTATTGGAAGTATATAAATCAAGAAAACAATGTTAATCTAATACAATAATTCGTTGTAAGTCTCATTAAAACAGTTTTAGTCCAAATATTCCGAGACTGAGTAAAAGCACTTCAGTGAATAACACTCATTCCAATACATACTTTTCTATACGCAATTCTGGGTCCTACCAAATCTTAATCACTGGGGTTAATAAATGATACGTATAGCTTTTTCTGGATTGTGAAGGACTATCAGGTGAAATTGGTTCGCATTTCTAAGGGTGTGGTAGGATCCCTATGCATCGATGTATAATTATTATATCTCACTAATATAATAAATGCGAAAGTTTGTGTTTGTGGATGAAGGTTTGTTACTATTTCAGGCAAAGAGTAATAAACAGATTTAGATGAAATTTGGCACACTAGGGAAACATTCATTCCGATAATCCCACGGAAACGGGCATTGCGGATAAAAACGCGGGACGCAGCTAGTGTGTCATAAGTTATTTTATTAATGTTCTTGTTTTTTTTTAGAGTCAAGAAGCTACTGGTAAAATTGTATCATTTTTACTATTGATGATGGCGTATCACCCACAATTGCAGGTATGAATGTTAAAGACATTGGGACTTATACAAAACAATATCTAAAGTTAGAGCAGGTTTAAAACTAGTGCTGTCACTGTCTTCATCTTATCGAATGAAAGTGACAGCACTTAGTTTCCAACCTTTTTACAGTCACGAACGTATCTTGGAACTGAGGTTAAAGTCTAATAAGGGGGCTTTCACAAAAATGATCAACATCATACATTACAGTCGAGAACGTATCTTGGAACTGAGTTAAAAGTCTAATAAGGGGCTGTCACAAAAATCATCAACAACATATCAGCCTTGTAAAGTCTACTGCTGAACATTAGCCTCCTTAATAAATTACATTCTAATGGGAGTATTTGCCCATTAACACTGCACTGGTAAGGTGGGTTGGTGATCGCAGTTTACGGTAATCAGTAAGACGCTGCTGCCAATCAATCGGTAGAATTTATTTTATTATTTTTATATTTGCAGATGAGATCAAATCTAAATATTTAGAGTTAATACTTAAACAAAATGAACACCATTTGGCTAATTCTGACTATAATGCATCCCAAGAATTGGAAGGCAATGGGCGTTTATACTTCAGTCTATGAAAAGGGCAAAACCAGCACATCGCTACGTCAGAATTGATGAAAACGGCACACCTGCACCGAAACGAGACAATATAATAATAAGAACGCATTTTTTTCACTTTATGTAGTGAAAAAATCAGAGTGTGTGAGATTTTCTATGTTAACACTTTAACAGTAATAATCGACCCGTAGAAACGTAGTATAGATTTAGCTGTCGTTAAAACTACAATGAATAATATTTATTGTGATATTTTGTAGTTCCCTTAGCTGTGACTTTCGTAGTAATATTTAGGTATTTATGTTTTTTGTCTAAGCTAAGCTTAAATGTTAACACATTTTTTTTGTAAGGATTAAAAATAAGAGAAGTCATCATAATATTATGTGATTATTCTAAGAGTAGTAATTGTAGTCAAACCTGAGGTAAATTGTTGGTCTCATTGCAAAGAAAGTAAAACTTGTTACTGGATACTACTATTTTTATTATTAATTTTTATTTTTAATAAACAAATCTTTTCGACAACAAAGTTTTATTTAGATGTATTACAGCACCCGAGAAATAATTTCATCATCTACAACGTGATATTTGATAATAGCACACTAAAAAAGTTGCATATTTCGGTAACAATTTGATGTGTTCTTTTATTTTTTTAAAAGTAATTATTCAGATATTTTATATGAATACATACAAAATGAATTACATAAAAATACTAAATATTAGTTTTCCTGGAGGTTGTTCGAATGTCGTTGTGACATCAGAATAATATTTAAAAAGTTCTGATTGATTAAAAGTTTAAAAAAATTATTTCCTGCAAAATTGACGTTTTGGAGATATCACACTATCGTCGCAAATAATAGTATTAACAATTTAAATTCCAGGAAAAATTGTATCAAGAAATAGTCAGCGTATACGGAGATTCAGACCGCTACTTGACAGACGAGGACTTCAAGAATATGCCTTACCTGGAGATGGTTTTCAAAGAGGTGCTACGCTTGTTCCCTATCGGAGCCATGCTGCAGAGGACTGTGGTGGAAGATGTTCAGACAAGTAAGATTGTTGTTATTTATTTATTTATATATAGGTACGCTAACAGCTTAACATACAAACATATACAAAATCATAAAACAACAACAAAAATTACATATATGTTGGCCTTTAGAAGCGCACACAGCATTCTCCTAAATTTAAACTAATCTAATATAAAATTAAACATTGTTTTATTTATAACATAATAAGCAAAAAGGTTGATTCTTAATTCTAATTCAAGCAGCTTCAGGAGAGCGTTTCTTAGTACTGTCTGTGAGACACTAAAGACGTCCAGGTCGGGTGAGTTCGTGTTTATGCTATTATATGTATTACAAATTCTAGCTATGTGCCGGCACAGTAAATGTTTTTGTGAGAGGTTTCCGAGGGCATCGGGGGACTGTTAGGTTGATGGAGGCAAGCAGATCAGGACATTTTATTTTACTATGAACAATATGCAGGAATAGTATATCTGAAACAGTGCGGCGATTTTTTAAGGACACCATACCACAGAATGTCAATCGCATATTGTATGGAACTCTTTGATTTATGCCAGGCGATATATATGCTAAGTATCTCGTAAAGGCACGTTGGATGCTTTCAATCCTTTGTGATGAGGTTGCATACGCAGAGTTCCATGCCACAGACGCAAACTCAAGTCTGCTGCGAACGAAGAATTTAAGAAACCCAACATTTGGAACGACTTTTTAGCAATTGAGTCAACATGTAGATCAAATTTTAACTTACTGTCCAATATAACTCCAAGATCTCGCACTCTATCAACCCTTGACAATACCCTACCATTTAGCAAGTATTTTGAATTAGTGAATTTATGTTTTTTGGTAAAAGTTATATTGCAACACTTATCCGGGTTCATTGTCATGAGGTTATCATTACACCAAAGATTAACATTATCGAGGTCTGCTTGCAAGAGCTTTGCACCCGTAGTATTATTTATGGCCATGTACAGTTTTAAGTCATCAGCAAAAAGAGAATATTTACTATTCTTTATGCAAGTGGTTATGTCTGCATCTACTTCTATTGAGATATATGAGGTTGCTAAACATTGATAAGAGATTTGTGTCTACCAAGTCTTGCACCAAGTTAGAAATATGTGGATAAACTAGTGATTCAAATATTTTGGAGAAGGAACACAAAATAGAAATAGGCCGATAATTTTGAGCAGCAGTTTGATCACCTTTCTTATGAATAGGTACTATTCTTGCCCTTTTCCACTCATTTGGAAAGACTCCTTGGCTTAGAGAACTGTTGAAAAGCAACATTAGAGGCACGGCAAGTTATCGTCCACTGCGTTTAACAAATAGAGGTGGAATGTTGTCAGAACCAGGACCTTTATAAATGTTGAGGCATTTAATTGTGTTTAAGATGTCATTCTCTGTGAATTTTAGTGAAGTGATGGAGTTGTTTGACTTGTCTGTATTAGATGAGACCAAACAGCTGTCATTATAGACGGAACAAAATTGTTCAGCAAACAGATTTACAATGCCGAGGCCCGTAGAAACAATGCTATCTCCATTTGTCATACTACTAGGAATTGAGGACCGACCCAACCGTTTATCCTTTATATATCTTCAAAACGTATTAGGGTTTTTGCAAATATTAGGTTAAATTTTTTGTTTATATACGCTTTTGCATCGATTCATAAGCTTATGGCAACGTTCGCGAAGTAAGTCAAATTCGAATTTGTCTCTCTCTCGGGTTTTTATATTTTTTTAGCCTTCCCCTGATTCAATTTTTTTTATTCAAAAGTTTTATCAGTGGTTTGCTAAACAAACTTGGATGTTTGCTCGAGTTAGTTAGGCGCTTAGGGGAATATTTTTCTATAACTGAGTAAATAATATTATAAAATTTTGAAACTGCTTGATTCACGTCAAGGTCTTTGAATATTTCCGTCTACTTAACATGTAAGAGGTCTAGCTTAATCGACTCATAGTCCGCCTTGTAAAAGTTAAAGTCTGTTCTTCTGTTTGGTAGAAGTCCATCATCAACATCTATAGATAATGGAATAGTAAACAAAACACTAGGGTGATGCGTATCTAATTTACTTAATAAATCCAATGGTGCTGACACATATGCGTTTTTCACTTTACTTAGAGCCAAATCTAAAATTCGCTCAGATGTATTCAGAATGCTGTTACATTGATACAATTGATTCAAAGCCATAAAATCTACGAGTGAATATCCTAGATTTTTTTCATAGTTATTTGGTGTCAAATAAGTTTTATTGTTAGAAGCTTTCCAATTAATAAAATTAAGATTGAAATCTCCCAAAAGGACTACAACATCTGTGTGACAAATAACTTTGTCAGCATTATCTAGGAATATCTGCTGTTTTTCCAAGCTGGCTGGCGGTGGTAAGTACACTGCACATAAAGATATTATCTTTTTCTGACCGTTTATTTCAGTTGTTATATTCATCCATATATCTTCGCAATCTGATTCCTAAATTTGAACACGAGAGGATGGGAAATCGCGCGAGACGGCGACAAGTACTCCCCCACCAGCTTGGAGCCAGCAGAAAATACTCTATCACGACGATGTACAATATAGCGCGTATCAAAAGTCTCACTGCTCGAAATGCTGTCATCAAGCCACGTCTCTATAAACACTATAACCTTGTAGTCTGAGAGTAGAATATTGGAATACACATCATTGATCTTCGTTCGGATACCACGAACGGTTTGATAGTATATATCGAATTTAACGGCCATACACCATAAAACTCAGAAACAAAAATAAAAACTTAATTACTACATTTATTTAACAATCTGATGCAGGTTTTCAACGCACCGAACAAGCTTGCACTCACTAAATTCGTCCTTTCTAACAAAAATTCGCCCGATTCGCACCCATGTGAATTTATAGCCGAACTCTTTTGCTCTAATGCGAGTGGCAGCGTGAAGAGCTTAATTTGTTGGTGAGAGGTGGTCGCTCACGTAGACGGGGCATCGCGTGCCACCGAAACCCAGCAGCTGAGAATTAAGCTTTTCATTAGGGAGACATTTGTTAAAATTCGCGACGGCTGCAGGAATCGTGTCACGATGTCGTGGAGTACGTAGTTTAGCAACGACAGTGTTGTTATCATTCTTGTTCATTTTTGCAACTCTGGTCGCTAGCAAAATGTCGTCGCTGTTAATGGCAGCCGCAACAACCTTGGCGAGTTGTTCCACAGTGTTGGCCAGGTTTTCGGATTTGTATTCAAAGATACCGTTTATTTCAATGTTGCCCTCTCTCATGTTCTGCTCTAATAGGTTTAATCTAGTTGAAAGATCCAATACCGATGATTTCAACGTCACATTGTCACTCTGAAGATTATGAATAACCGCAGTATTTTCTTCAAGCGCTGCTTTCATATCTTCATATTTTTGGTTGTAAAAAGTCACGGCTTCGCGCAGTTCCATAAATTGATCATTTAGATTTTTGAGTTGTCCCGTTACCATAGTTGTAATAGTGTCAGACAATATAAATCGCAACCTCTTTTAGTCAAGTATTCTTCAGGACGTGCGCCTTCAGACGATGCGATGGATGCCAGCATAACTTCCCGTCGGGGCCTGACTGAGACGTTCCTTACTTCTGCGGTAGGTGTGGTGTCAATTTCTGAACTAACTTGCGATTCAAAACGAGTTTGTGGCTGTATAGGGGTGTTCTGGTTGCCAGTTTTTGGTACTTTGCTATTGCATTCTGAGCATTTCCAATTGCGCTTTCTCTCTTGGTTAGCATAAAAGCTGTTATAACGTTGTCAACTAATCCTAATACACTCAATGTCATACTTCTTTTTGCAATTCATACATTCTAAATATTCTTTTGTAAGTATAGTATGCAAACAGCCAGCGCATTTACCATAATTAGACGCCATTTTATTGGTAAGTCTGCTTACGCACCTTATTAATTTATTTCGTGCAAGGGTATTATTGTATTTACGGCTGGCCGGTGATGAGCGGGTAGGTAAACAAATATTTGCAAGAAGCGGTGAACCGACGTGCGAGTGAAGGTCAACGACCGGTGCGTGCGGCCTCGGTCGGCTAAGCGGTTGATTTGAATAGCAGTTAGCAAATGTATTGATGATTACTCACAAACCCCGACGAATTAGTGTTAGATACTTGCACCACTGTGATCCTCACAACACCTGGATTGTAATGATATATAGTTATGTAGGTAACTCTCAAATTATACCACTATTATATTTAAAAATGTACAGAGCAGAGATTAATACGTGTTGCCTGTTCGCGCGAGACGATACGAGTAATATAAGAATAACTATAAGTAGAAACAGTTGTTATATAAGAATAACTATAAGTAGAAACATTTCACATCTGGTGTCATATCTTCATTGTCATGATCTCATTAGGCATAATATGTTTGTGAACATTTTTGTAGCTTCGGTACACTATTAATTAGTATACAAGCTCGAATAATCCCAAATCTAAGAATCTTTTTTCAAAGAAACATTGGGGGAGAAATCAACCCGCGCTAACTTTTCTGTAATATCTTCCATTTCTTCTAACAAGCACATTTTGAATTAATAAAACGTCTGTAGGGATATTATTGATAACCATAGATACACTTTTTGGTATATTCCGAGGCATTGTTAATGAAATGTAGGATAATTTTATAGTGTGAACTGTCTTTGCGCGGAAGCGCTTGTAGCTCCGTGGAGCTCGGTGGTCGGAAACGATCACTTAATGTGGTAGTCGTTAAGCCATAATAGATGCCTAATTGGACTGCTTGGAACATTCTAACAGCAGGACGCCATGCGCGTGCCTCCGCCAATCCACACTGGTTCAGCGTGGCTCAGTAGTGAGACGTTAATGGGCTGACATGACATGACTGTCTTTCTTACGTCGATTTGTGAGATGTGGTTTGTTGATAAGCAGTTGCACGTAAATAGAATGAAGATATGACGATCTTGATTATACTTCATTAGTACTTACGAGTACTATGCGACCTTCAGATACAGAAGGACAGATGGAGTTAACTTCTTATTTTTAATATCAACCACCCTCAACACCCATTCCTCTAATTCAAAGTATTTTTCATCACCCTTTTCCTCTCATGCCATTCGGCTATAGAACTCTCTTCCTTATAATATCTGTGCCTGTCGCACCCTTGCTCTATTTAAGAGGCAGTCAAAGAGCGTTACCTGTCTATTGTCCGATAGCTGAGCTTATTTTTTAGTCTGTTTTTCTAAGTTTTTAAATTCATTATCTACATATAAAAGCGTAAGTGGTTCCAGCGTTAGTGTGTGTAGTGTAGTCTTCATTTTGATAGTATTAGTACAAATTCATTACATTAATTCCTTTTTTATTTCCTAGTATTTATATTTTTTATTTTATTTCCATTCGCGGAAGAAGAGATTTCTTTTGAAATAAGTAGTCTCTGTCCAAGTGTTTTTATATGTTGTTCCCTACATCTTAATTGTGAGCTAAATTATTAAATGAATTAGTAACAGTCTCAAGCTCAACATTAATTATGTATTATATTTACCACTTTCAGCGTGCGGTACTATGCCAGCAGGCTGCTCCCTCGTGGTACCAGTATACCACATACACCGAGACAAGCGCTTCTGGGAGAATCCTCAGGCGTTTGACCCTGAGAGATTCAGTCCAGAAAACGTGAAGTTGCGACATCCCAATTGCTACATACCCTTTAGCATGGGACCCATGGGTTGCTTAGGTAAAATTACATTCTTTATTTATTTTTATTTTACATGGAGCACCGACAGCATCTGCGTCTTACACTTACGAAAGTAAACATATATATAGTTAAATCCATTATCTAATATTATTATCCAATAATCGCCCAATTTTCCGCCTGGCTTAGTGAATCATATTTACTTTCAGGAACCCCTATTATAAAAGATGCATAATCTCTCTCCGTTTTGTGTTTTATTCTTTCCACTTTCACAGCAGTTTCCTGACCACATATACTTTTTACATGTGACTCTAAACATTGTACTGTTGTCTCTTTCTGAAGTCTCCAGACGTGCAAATATTTTTTACGTTCCGTCCCATGTATTTCGAAACCAGTACTACAACCTCCCCTTTTAACTTCAGCGCTAGGATATCTACTTTTTCTCCTATTTATTAAGGTCCATTCTTGCGTTGCTTCTGAATCGTTGTTAATAATAATATTATTACCACTATTTTCATTAGTAGTAGCTGATCTATCTGCGCTCAGTGATAACAATGGTTTCGTGGCTACACATTGTTTAGCTACTGCCGCCTGCTTTTGATTTTGCTTTACCGTACTTGCAAACGATTTTGGCATCTCTAATGTTGACGATTGAGTTTCTTTTTTTTGTCGTTCTATTAGTCGGGTTTCATTTTTATCTAACAGCACTTTAATCATACTTTCTAATACATCTACCCTATTTGATTTTTCTTCGACTACATCAGAGATTTTTGTTTTTATGTTGTGTAATTTATATTCCTCCAAGTAGTAATGAAACTGAATATATGGTAATGTTTAGAATAATAGAAGAATATTGTAAGAACTACAGTGCTGTCTTAGTTTTAGGTGATTTTAATTTGCAATCTTGTCCAACAAATGTTACAAATTATTATGAATATTTTATAAGCTATTGTGGATTTACTCAGAGCAACAACATAGTAAATTGTAGCGGGCGTCTGTTGGATCTGGTACTGAGTACGTGGGACGGCGACAGTGTGTGTGTGAGCGCGACTACTCCGCTAGTAGCCCCGGACGCGTATCACCCCGCGCTCGCGGTGCGCCGCGGCCGTTGTCGTCGTCGCCCGTGTTCGGCGGCCCGGCCGGCCGTCGCTCATTAACACGGTGGAATTTTAACAAAGCGAACTTTTCAATGTTGTATTCAACGATAGGGGCTATAGATTGGACTCCGATGTGGACATTAGATTTAGATAACAGCTTAAGTTTTTTATATTACACGTTAAACGCTGTAATAGATGAGTGGGTACCGAAAATAAATAAAAAATGTGGAACTTCGCGATACATTTACCCAGTGTACCACACACGCGGGAAATAATATGCGAAATAAAATTAAAAGCGGTTCTACACAAACGTTTCAAAATTAGTAAATTAAGACAGGATTATGCTGAGTTCGCGGCAAGTAGGGCCAGGGTAAAAAAAATACATAAAATTGGCTCAGGAAAAATACAGAGAACGTGTTCAAAATCACCTTCTCGATGATCCGAAATCTTTTTGGACATATATAAAATCAAAGAGAGGTACTAGGGGAACTCGAACTATTTTAAAGAACAGAGAGGCGCTTACAGATGACCAGTGTGTTCGCGAAGAACTTTTATTCGGTATATGGCACGGAGCAGGCGAAATTGGACGTTAGTGAAAGTGTAACTAGGGCTGTAAATGTGAATGAAGGGGCTCGCGTGCACCTATATGAGTTACAACTACACGACGTAAGGGGGGCGCTGCAAAGACTCAAGCCTAAGACTTCCGTAGGCCCGGATGGCATTCCTCCGTACGTTTTTAGGGATTGTAGGGAAGTGCTAGCGCGGCCGCTTCTTCACATATATAATCTATGTTTGAAATACGCGGTGTTTCCGGAGATTTAGAAAGTCACGCGAATAGTCCCTGTCCCAAAGGCAGGTATGTCATCAAGCGTGGACGGATACAGACCGGTGGTAGTGCTGTCCACACCGGCAAAACTATTGGAATCCGCTATTCATAAAAGTTTGTATTCACAAGTATGTGCACAACTAACGGACGCACAGCACGGCTTCCGGCCAGCTCGGAGCACCACCAGCAATCTCCTGAACTACATGTCGGATGTCGTGCCAAGTGTGGACGGTGGGTTGCAGGTTGACGCCGCGTATTTCGACTTTAAAAAAGCGTTCGATCTGGTAGATAATGACGTGCTACTAGATAAGCTGGCGGGGCTTGGTTTCACGCCGCATCTTTTGCATTTATTTGCTAGCAACATGAGAAATAGGCACCAATATGTGGAATATGCTGGGTATGTGTCAGAAATGTATAGCACGAGAACGGGAGTAAGTCAGGGCAGCAATCTTGGGCCTTTTGAGTTCATATTGATGGTAAATGATTTGCCGGAGGTCGTAAGGGACTCCAAGTGTTTATTGTTCGCGAATGACCTCAAGTTGTACATGGTGATTAGGGGCCCGGAAGACTGTAGAAAGTTGCAAAGGGATATTGATAGAGTAGTAGAGTGGAGCCAGAAAAACCGATTGCACTTTAACTCTTCTAAATGCGTCACAATAACTTTCCAATAATCCCATTCGGAGTGGTTATGAAGTTGCGGGGATACCTATGACTAGGGTGAAAGAGGTTAGAGACTTGGGTGTTCACTTCACTGCAGAGCTCACATTCAAAGAGCATGTAAAAAAAATATGTAAAAAAGCGTACCATAATTTGGGTTTCCTCTTGCGTAGATCTCACGGTTTCCAAAATATTAAGGTGGTTGAGGCATTGTATAACGCCTTAGTTAGGGGTCACCTTGAGTGTAACGCGGTAATTTGGGCACCATATGAAACTAAATATAGCCTCATGTTGGAACGG
The DNA here is from genome assembly GCA_949126915.1 of Musotima nitidalis. Taxonomy (NCBI): domain Eukaryota; kingdom Metazoa; phylum Arthropoda; class Insecta; order Lepidoptera; family Crambidae; genus Musotima; species Musotima nitidalis. The sequence goes on from OX421434.1 coordinate 2,746,795, forward strand.
GTACAAAATAAATTTGTAAGATATTTATATATGCGTCAGTATGGGGTTTATCCATTTTACCCTTTGAAATATCCTACTTTATTCGTTCTGGGTATGGTGGGATATAATGAACTTAAGGTTAGAAGAGAGCTGGCTCTGGTTTTATATCTCGTCAAAATACTGAGAGGAAAGTTGAGCAATAATGAGGTTTTAAGGAACATTTATTTGAATGTACCGGATCGGTATGTGGAGCGGCGGCGGCGGCCGCGGCTGCTCGCCATGCCGCGCGCGCGTACCAACTTACTGAAGGAGGCACCTCTGTCTCGTGCCATGCAACTCATTAATCGACTTTCAGATTGCGAGGATATCTTTAGTTGTTCTCTGAGTGAGCTCACAAGGGCTGCTTTATATGTTATAAGTTATTGTTAATGTATATATTTTGTAAATTTATGTAATTAATGTTTATGCTGAATGTTTATCGTATTAGGTATGCAACACCTGTAAAGATAGATATAAGTTTGGATAAAATAAATAAATAAATAAATCTTAATCATCAGATCTTAGGGTAAATTAAAATTTGAATCTGTGCATTACATGTATTATAAACAGTCGGCAAAATTTGGTACTAAATGACTATGTTGTAAATAACTACGAAATCATACGTAATGAATAATATTTCAAATGTGCAAATGTTGATTCTATTTTATTTGCTATTGCGGTCACTGATACGATATTATTTTTGTTAAGCGTCTGAATTATATGTGTGTTTTTTCTCTTAACTTTATTATGGACTTTATTGATTTTGTACTGAATGAAATGTCTTCTTCATCAAAAGTTTTGAAATGAACTTTCAATTCTGATTTCAGGTAGATATTTTGGCACAAAACTAGTGAAAAACTTTTGCGTACGAATTCTTCGTGAGTTTCAACTGTCGTCTCCAAACAAATACGAAGACCTTCGACTGATGATAGCTGTCTCAGTGGCCCCCATAGACGGATTCAACGTCAAAGTGAAAAGACGACCCACGATATAGACCTGACTTCCTCCCAAATAATATTATTGTTGATCGTCATAGCAATTGACTTTGTAACAATAATAATAATAATAACAATTTTTTTTTCTTCCACAAAACTTGGCTTAAGGGCTACGTTTACAATAGTGATAAATTACTAATTATAATGTAGTTTTGTGGGAGACTGGACCCTGAAACTAAGCCTATATTAAGACTTGATATTTTCTGGTCACAGGCCCCCCCTAGATATTACGTGAATATAGTGTGCACTTAATTGTCTTAAACATATTAATTATATACAAATTTATGTTGTGTTAGATAAATACATATAATAAATCCGCAGGCCTCATGCATATGATATTAAATTGTATCTTCCTAGGTAACACGTCTCAACTTCTTGTCTTCAATAAACCTTCCGTCTCGTCATAATTAAGTATTTTTAACCATTCAATAACACTCCTTTTGCATTCCATATGATTATTTTTACTTATAGATAAGATTTTATTTATTTCGTTATATAACCGCCCCCCCTGATAACAAAAGAATCGCTGAATAAATTTAGTATTGTAATAGTTTTTTTTACATACTGCGTAATGTTTGGTTCTTCTTATAGTTGATAAATCCCTGTCTTGTAAATTTATAATTTTATGTTGATGGATAATAATTGCCAATATATATAGTTGCCTTACGGTTAACATGCCGGATTCTGTATGAAGAGAAGCAGTCGGATGTAGAATTGGTTTAAAAAGACTAACTTTAAGCACAAATCGCTGTGCTCTTTCGAGCTCAATTAGGGAAGTTTTGGCTGCTCCACCCCAGGTTGTAATGCAATAGGTGAGAAGAGATTGGCACAGAGATTGATAAATATTTAATATTAAATGCTTTGTTGCAACAGATCTGAGATTGCGAAATACAAATGTTAATTTACGAATTTTTGCAGATAAATTAGAGATGTGCTCCTTAAAGTTCAAATGCTGGTCAATAATAACCCCCAAATATTTAACCGACTGTACTTTATTTATGGCTATGCAAGAACATGAGCTATTTGGCGGAAAAGAACAATTATGTGCAATAATTTTAAAAACTCGTTCAATTTTCGTTGGACTTCTTAAACTGTACGACATATAGTTTGTTTTTGTGGCATTAAGAGAAAGTGAGTTTGCAGCCAACCAATGACAGACCATATTAAAACCATCTTGAGCCCTTGAATAAACTTCATCCCAAGTTTTACCATGAAATGTTAAAGTAGTGTCATCAGCATAAGAAATTATTTTGCAGTTTTCCAAATTCATGTCACACAGTTCGTTTATATAGCACAAAAATAGTGTGGGTCCCAGGATGCTCCCCTGCGGAATACCACAAGTAATAAGAGTCTCTCCACTTCTATACCCATCTATTTTTACACAATGAGTTCTATTTGAAAGGTAGTTCTTAAAAATATCGTGTTGAATACCCCTGATCCCCATATTTTCAAGCTTTTTTAATAATAGAGGATGCGAGATCGTGTCGAAAGCCTTAGCCAAATCAATGAATATAGTTAGACATTTATTACCGGCATCTACTTTTTTAACAACGAAATCAGTAAGTTCATGCACTGCATCAGATGTTGATTTCCCAGCTCTAAAGCCAAATTGGGCGGCAGATAGCATATTTCTAGTTTCTAAATATTTCACTAGTTGATTATTTATCAACTTTTCAAGAACTTTAGAGATTGATGGTAGAAGTGAAATGGGGCGATAGTTTTCGACACAGTCTTTTTGCCCTCCCTTGTGAATAGGTACCACGATTGCCTTTTTGAGGACTGTGGGAAAAATGCCATTTGACAAAAAACCATTGAATAGGTGTACAAGAATGGGCACTAGACTTGTCCTTATGGCTTGAAGCAGTTTAGAGGCAATCCCGTCATAACCAGCCGCACTACCATTTTTAAGGGTAGAAATTAGCCTATCCACTTCCTCAAAATCAGTGTCAAGTAACACAAAAGAGCCCATAGGAGGGTGTGATTGGTGAGAAAATTCAGGAATATTTTTTGGAATTTTATTCGAGAGTAAAAGTCCAACATTTGAATAGTATAAATTTACTTCGTTAAGTGAACTTATACCATCGTTCTTAATTTTTAAAAGATCCTGGGCACTATTATTTTTTGTTTTATTGGAACTTGATATATTCCTAATAGTGGACCATAGTTTTTTGGTGTCATTCTTTGCCGCAAGTAGCTGTTCCCTATCATAGCTTTGTTTTACTTTTTTTAATAACTTTGTGCAGAAATTTCGGTAGCGGTTATAGGTTAATCGTAATGTGTCATTATCGGGTTGTTTCCTTACTTTTAGGTGTAAATTGTCTCTGTTTTTGATGCATTATAATAAACCCTTTGTCATCCATGGCTTTTTAAAAAAATGTTTTCGTGTTCTTTTAGTTATTGTTGTATTTTTGGCAATGGTTTGCTTCAAAAAATTATGTAATTTATTAAAAGAGTCATGTGAGTCTGAACCAGCATATAAGCCATCAGTATTAAACGCTTCTATATCTGATATTACATTTTCGTAATTAGTTCTTGATATCATAAGTTTGTCTATTTTTATGTTCTTGCTATTTCTGATTGCTGCATCACACATACATAGCAGAGTTGAGCTGTGATCAGTGAGAGTAGATAAGAGTACAAAAGTATATGAGGGCAATTTGGTTTTCAAAATAACGTGGTCTAAATTGCTGTCAGCTCTAGTGGGATAGTTATGTGCTGGTAGATAACCCAAGAATGCCAGTGTTTCCAAGTATGAACTAGATATAGGGCTATGTTTTAACAGGTTTATATTTATATCTCCGCTAATAATAACATTTTTATAACCAGAAAGTGTCTCTAGTAGCACCCGGAGAGAGTCGATAAAACCATCCACTATTTTAAAACTATAAAGTCTATATATTGCCAACAGTCTCTCTTCCCATTTTAATTAACAGACAGTTTGCATCCTTACAACTAGGTTCTTCAATTTCATAAGACAAGGAACTTTTTATGTAAACAACCACCCCATCGTTTTGATTATAATTATCGTTTGTCTTATGATGATCATAGCCATCCAATGTGGGTAATAAGCTGTCATCACCAGTCCAGCACTCCGAGAGAATGATCACATCACTGTTAATATCTAAACGTGACAAAAGTAATCTTAGTTCGTTAATGTTTTTAAAAATGCTGCGAATATTTTGGTGAAATATTTATTTTTTTATCAGATATCACAGCTTTGCTCTGCTCAACCCGGCACATAACACTATCAGAAATAGCAAACCTATCCAACTCATTAATAAATTCTATAGTATTATTAGCCATTTATTAAGTTTTTAATATCAATGACCCTATCAAGTTGTAATCTTTAAAAATGTTGTCTCGACTTAATATCAGTAGACCACAATCTGAGGGTAATATAAGATTATATTTTGTACATATATGTTGAGAGGTAATTAGTACATTAAATAAAGTACAGAGTGCTTTATAAGCGGTTAACAGTAAAATACTCAATATCCTATATATTTTTCTTCTGATATTAGAGTTTCCCTTGCATTGTTTGTAAATAAAAGTGTATATGTGGGTAGAAATATCGTGTGTAGTATAAATTTGCAAACCAAACACTAAAGGTATTGGCGTATGAATTATTGGTAGTAATACGTGTTTTAAATAGAATCGTAGAATCATCTTAGATAACGGGGAACATATTAAAATATACATATAAAAATATAAAATATAAATATTATGAAATATTACTTATGATTTCATTAATTTTTTTTTTGCCTGGTGTGCAATAGTTTTTAAATTTTTTATTTAATTTACCACTAACAAGGGAACCTAAATAAATGTAGTTAATAGGTACACTTCCATAGATCTGAGACTATTGAAACCAGTCACAGATTATTTCTCAATTTACTGATGTCCATTTCAGACTCGATACGTGTCAGTGGTGCGCCATCCTCCATACGGAGAAATACTTTGCCGTACGACGTCCAACAATATTTATAGTTGTTTTGAGAGCTGAATTCTCTTGCCAAAAAGAACAGTCGTTTTGTTTTTGTAGTAAGGTTCTCAGAGACGAAGATCGGGACACTAGGTATGTTTAAATTCAAATGCCCCATGCCTAATTTATTCGCGCGATTGTCCTTATTAAATTTTTTTACTGCGTTTATAACTCTTTCTTTAAGCAGGACAGTTGTGAAGTCAACTATCACTGGTTTGGTTGACGTCTTTGCGGATACGCGGAATATATCTTTCACGTCATTTTCACCTATCGGCGTATTTATGACTTTACTAAGTTCTACGACCAGTTTAGACAATCCTTGTTTACTCTCATCATGAGTTTTTGGTATATTACGTATTTCTATGCTTGTCGCGCGTCCTTGTCTCTCTAAATATTCTAATTTTTCCTCTAGCTGACGTATGAATTTTCTATCTTCAGTTTTATCTTCATCCATTTTACGCATCTTCTCCATAACTTCTTCATATTTCTGCGCTGTAAAATTGACTGATTCCTGTAATTGTTTATTTTGCTCTTTAATTTCATTCATTGTAACTTTCAACTCCTGGAACATATTCAACATTAAGGACTTAAAATCGTCTAAATCATTCTCGTCTCCCAGATCTTCTCTCTTCCTTTTGGAGTTAAAATTACGATGTGATACATTAGTAAGGGCATCTTCAATATCAGCAGATATGCTCAAGTTCGGATCTGAAGCAGCGCGAAAATGAGCTACATTAACATTTAAGTTAGTCGGTGCTAGCGGTGGCGGCGGCGGCGCACTATGGGACGAACTGGTGTTTTTCATCTCAAAAATCGATAACTTTTTTGTTTTGTGATGTTACTCCTTGAAATTTTTTTGTACGTATTAATGAATATTTAGCCAATTAAAGAAAACCAACATTATCGTTATAAAACATATATATTTGTCGTAAAAAAATGGCAAAGATAAAGTTACACGAAATTACATACAAAAAGTTATACAGTTAAAATAAAATAGCAATAAACACTTACACTTTTGCTTAAAATAAGTTTCAAACGAAATTATTATTATTAAATAAACATGCTAAAAATAACATTACATTTTTTTTATTAGTTTTTTTAATTTTTTCGCATATTATCCTATTCATCACTTTCTATTTCCAACAATTCTTTAGATTCGTCAAATAATTCTTTGAATATAAGAAAACTGGGTTTATTTAAGCTAGATATATAAGGATCAGATGTATATAACAAAATATGCAGAACATCTTCGTTTGTTGCTAATCTAGAACACTTCCTGGCGTGATGTAACCTATATTTCTTGTAATCTTTATTTCGGGCTTCCTGGGCATCTTCGGATAATTGTCCTATAGGCAAAACTGCATAATGCTCTATTATTTTATCACCATGTATAAGTACTGTTGGACCGAAGATGGCATGTAGTACCAGTTATATTTGCTTACATATAATTGCGCTGTTATCAATGTATACTGGCCAAATTTTTCTGCGTTTATAGGGAATCCCGATGACATAGTTTAAAGAATTATATAGAATCTCTTGATTAATTCTTCATCAATTCCGGTTATACCTGCAGAACATTGGTAATTTTGGAAAAATCTCCTTGCCGTATTTCCGTCATTGCTATTACCGGAACCTTGGCGTGGTTTATCAATGTGCAAACCAAGCACTTCTTAGGAAACGTTTTTGGACATATTTTTTCTTGTCTTCTTTAAGTTGCTTGTTTTCTGTAGTTGTTGCTGACCACTTCTCAAACCCTAAATTGTAAGATATATGGAGGATCATTTCCATAAATCTTATCCATGCGTGTAGTGTCGACAATCCGTATTTAAACGCATCTTCATTTTCAACTCTCGTTGTAACTTTTAAAAGATCATTCATTTGTCTGGGGGTTGCTTCACAAACAGTGCAGGTAGCACTGGATAATGTGTTTGTTAACACTTGAGCAACTTTCCCATCAATCATTGTCATAAATAGTTCATGTTTAACTTCAATGACTTTGTCGTCCATTGCCACAAGAGTTGGAATCAATTGATAATTTTTGGCTTCAATTTCACTGACAACCGCTGTAGTTTTTTCGGGTGTTTCTTTTGTAAATTCTAATGAAATTGGTCTGCAATATCTTACAGATGAGCAAGTAGGGTTCTGCCATATAACTGCAGAAGTTTCTTCGTCTACTAGTCGCAGTGTACAAGGGATACTATAAACAAATTAGAATCCGATATTTGTTCGTTTTCTTCCGGTAGAGTTTGTTTGTACTCACTTTGCCCGGAGGATCCATCACATCCCCATTTAGTGTACAACTTAAGACGATTGTAATTTGTTGATCCTGAGTTTATCCTTACAATACGGCAGACTGTATGGTCTAAAAGATCTTGCAGATTGATTTTTGCGCTTATATTGGTCACCGTTATGCTGGTTGCAGGTGGATAGCAAGCCTGTTTTGCTTCACTTAATATTTGATACGAAGGCAATACAGAACTTAAATTCTTATCACCGAGCCTTTTTCTTAGGTACGCATATTGGGCTTTGGTTAGATCTGTTTCAATACACATACTTAATGCCTCCTCTTTTGTAAAGGAAAGTGCATTATTTGGATTAAGTATGTTTTGTAGAATTAGTTTTTTCTCTTCTTTTTCCTTATTTCTGATAATAGTCACAATCGACGCTTCGTCATTTTCACCCATGGATCGTAAACTTTGCACATAAGCGTTACGGACATGTTCCATTCCATACTCCTGGACCAGTTCCATATTTTTTCGTTTTTGTGTGTTTTCCGAACACTCGTCATATGGTTTTGTTGGCCTACCACGATCGCTAGAAGTATTCAAGCCAGAATTTTCAGATGTTGAGGTACTGCAAGAATTCAATGGTACTTTAAACTCACCATTTAACCAATTTGAGTATAGACTCTCGAACCTGTCTGGTTTTCTTTGAGCTTTCGTCCATTTCTGGTTACAACTTGATGTCAGATTTTTTTGAATACTCTCTATTACAGTATTAACGTCAGTTTCCGATAATTGAAAGTTATTCAACAAATATTGTCTGAGGTCTTGAGTACTTTTATTATTTGATCACAAATATCGCGTCGAACACAAACGAACTCAGTCATTGTCAAATTATTATATGTTTTTGTCTGTTAGTTGTTATTGAAAAGAAGTATCTGAACACTGATTAATAGTAGGCTGAAAACACGGGTTTATAAAGGACCAGTATTCTGGTGCCTCGTGCAAACACCATGGGACAATTGATTATAATAGTTCTCATCATAATAGTGTTATCAGTAATAAATTACCACAACAGATAAATGAAACTTCCGCAGAAATATCATACTTGTGGTTAAGGTGGTCAGCGTTAACAAAAGTCCTATGGGAAGATTCCTGTAGTCTAATTTGTTAATGTGTGCTCTATCATAGAAATAAAGAATACAAGATAGACATCAAAATATAATAATTAAATATTTCATAAAAAAAGAAGAACCGTAATTTTCGGGTTATTTTTTACTTTCTCTCGTTTGACATATTGCTTATAAATCACAACTGGCGCAAAAAACGCGCAAGATTTTTTTTAATCCTCTTATTACTGAATAGGTAAGGTCACTAATAGAGTGATTAACTTGACACCGGCAGCCTTCGGCAACAAGGAAAACTCCAATTGAAATAAACAAAAACGAAATTTTCTTTACTTTACTAAAAAGAATAAAAAAATATATAATCATTTTTTTCTTTTACAAATACTAAACTTGGTTGCAAAGTGTACATTCTAAGCTATCTAATGATGTATAACACTAATATACTTTCTTGGAAAACTTCCGAATAATTTTGTGTTGAACTTCCTTAACGGTAATTTAATTGTCTTGAAAATATTTATGCCCAATGTTTGAGGTTTTTTTTTAAACCTAAAACTAAGTTATTTAATTTTTTTTGTAATTTATTAGTAAAATCCACCCTTTCAGAGTATAAAACCATAAAAGAATCTATGGATTTACGACTTTCGTCAAAACCATTATTGAGATGGAACATACTGTTTCGTCCCATAGTGCGGCGGTGATGCACCGTAATTACGCGACGGTGGCGGCGCAATTTGGGTGTGCGTCGACGATGGCGGCGTCCTCTTCATCGGCATAATGTTTGCGGTTTGCGTACGCAATATACCAGGGCAGCAGAAAGTACGCGCGGCTTTTCGAAATGCAGTAGGCAGTGACGTTACAAGTCAATGAGTACCGGTCGCAATCGAGGAATCCTTATAATGTTTTATCGTCCAGTAAAGAAAAGAGCTCCCAGACTTTAAAGCGACTTGAGGGACCAACGTAAATTGGTGGCGATCGAGGATTTCATACAAAAATCCTTTCCGTCTAGTATAGATAGAGCTTCCACTTTGTAAGTGACTTGAGGGATCCAGATAAGTTGGTGGCGATCGAGGATCTTATATAAATGTGTTTTCCGTCTAGTATTTGTAGACCTTATCAAGCACCTCGAAATAATATATCGGCCACATTCAGTAGCAGTGGAATGCGTGCGCTTGAGGCGTAAGATAATATAATAGAATAGAATAGATTGCAGAGTAACTCACTTGTGTAAGTGTTCTTTGTTAGCTTCTGTGTCCGCACGCTCATTCGTCGCGAGCTCTTCACATGTCATGCGCTCCTATTAGTTTATGGGTATTATTGTGTCACAATTTACGAATATTTTATAATTAAATCAATAAAACACGGCTTAGACAAGAAAACACGTCTGAACTCCTCCAAGGTCCGAGGGGAAGGGGGAGTAGTTCTGTTGTATAAGATTTGTTTCTGTATAGTGTATAGTTTGCTAGGGGGCTATCCATAAATGACATCACACGTCAAGAGGGTGGGAGGTTGACGAAGTGTGATATGGTGGGATGAGGTGATGGGAGAGATCCTAAATTTCGTGACGACACTATTCAAAATCGTGGTCCTATAAAAAATTTTAAACTGCTATTTGGATGTAATTATTTCGTGCTGTACAATTGCAAAATATATGACATCACACTAAGGAGGAGGGAGTCCCACAAGTGTAACCAGCTGAGACAAGGACGGAGGGGGGGGCGGGGGGGTTCAAATTACGGGATTCGTGTGACGTAATTTATGGATGACCCCTAGTTGCAAGGATGTTTTTAAACTTATTTATTACAACTTTAAAATTTTCTATAGTTTAGAAAAAGAATCTTTTTAAAGTGTTGTAAACCTGCCCCGCCACCGGAGACGTCTACCGTTTGCACGTCTACCCCGCCTACCTGCGCCGCTGCAGCCGTTGCCTCTGGTTGCGACTGGCATACAGCAGCCTACTTCTAAGGCTGTGCAAGAGTGTGGTCCAAAGAAAGACCAACCTGATTTGGAGAGCTTTATAAATGTAGAACAGAGGAAGATAAAGTCCACTAACCGCAACAAGTAGGCACCGCACCGACTAGACCAGAACACCTGCTGCGTCTGATCGTGCCTGCGACGCTGCTCTACGTGTCCCGGCTGCATTACTTGACAAAGGTTGAAGAGATTTTCGAGTACATCCATGTGAAGGTCAACTACAATCTAAAGGGTCGCTGCGGTTGAACTCCCGTCCCGGAGTGAATTTAAACTTATTCGTGGTGAGAGTTCTACCTGAACGCCGTCACGAAAGAAAGTTTTTGCCCAAGGGTGTCGAGTTCCAGCAGTTCAGAGGCCGGTTACCGGACACCTCGCACAGCGCGTCAACGTAAAAATAACATACTTACTAATATAATATTTTTGTTGTTGTAGTTACTAATAAGTTTTGTTTCATAAAAATATTTAAATGTAGTTTACGTTATTTATTATATTGGTTTCTGTTTTTATTAAACAATTGGTTACATTATATCCTTTATTTCAGGATTATTATTATAATTAGTTAAGTCTGTATTTGATTGTTAAAGTTATAATGCACTCATCATCTTGGGTCATTGACTTCTTACTACTGATACTCAGACTAATAATTCATTTGTTTCTTGTTACATTCATACATACATAATATCACGCTTGTTTATCCGAAGTGGTAGGCAGAGGCATATTATACACCCACACTTCGCCATTTATATTGTTGGTCCCACGTAGCATGTGGCTAGCCTATTGTTTCGCTTGGCTAGCTTATTGAGTTGACCCTTGTGGATACCACCAAATTTTTGGGTGTTATATTAGATTCTAAGCTGCAGTGGGGCCCACATATTGGTGAATTGTCGAATAGACTCAGCTCTGCAGCATACGCGGTAAAGAAAATTCGCCAATTAACAGACGTTGAAACAGCTAGGCTTGTTTATCATTGCTATTTTCATAGTGTTATGTCGTATGGTATTCTTCTGTGCGGTTGTGCCGCAGATATTCAAAATATTTTTGTACTGCAGAAGAGGGCCATACGAGCAATTTATAATCTACCATTTAGACATTCACTAAGGGATAAATTTAAAGAAATTGGTATTTTGACAGTGGCGGGTCAGTTCGTTCATGAAAACCTAGTATATGTACATAAAAATATTGATAAGTTGAGTAAGAAAAGCGATATACAACCTAAATATATATAACCTAAACACAAGGAATAAGCATAAACTACACTTGCGAGCAAAAGTATGGAATCACTTGCTTGAATTTGATTCCACGCGATCTTGAGTACTTAATAACTAAATAATAATAATAATAATAAAAATGATACCATTTTAAAGGTTAAAATGTAGTCTTTAAATTGATATCAAATTCATTCAAATGGCTCCATTATTTCTGGAGCTATCCTGGATTAAGTGAAGGAGGTAGGAAAAGGCAAGGATAACGGAAAAATTATGAATGAAAAAAACAACAAAAATTAATTAATAAAAACTTTATTTCGCCTAAAAACTTAATGTCAATACTTAGTGTTCCCCCCCCCTCGCCCTAAGGAGAGCTCGGAGACGGTTCTTCATGGACCTGATGAGCTTCCGTATGGTATCTTGTGAGATACCTTCCCACTCTTCAATCAAAGCCGTTTTGAGCTCATATGTGTTTGAAGGAGTAGGATTTCTGGATCGAACCCTCCTCTTTAGTTCATCCCACACGTGCTCTATTGGATTCATGTCCGGGCTAAGCGCTGGCCAGTCCAATGTGGCGATGCCGACTTCCTCTAGGTATTCGGTTGTGGCACGGGAAGTGTGACAACGAGCGTTATCGTGCATGAGGACGAAGTCATCATCGATATATCCCGCATAGGGAACGACATGTTCCAGCAGAATATCGGAAATGTATCGGTCAGAAGTTAGACCGCCTCCTCGTCCCCCGCCAGGCACGAAAACAAGCTCCGTTTTACCGTCGAAAGAAATGCCGGCCCACATCATTAAAGAACCGCCTCCATAAGCCACTGTCTCAGCGAAACAGCACTGCACAAAGCGCTCCCCAGGCCTCCTGTAGACCCGACCTCTTCGATCGTTGCCGTGTAAACACATTCTGGTCTCGTCCGAGAACAGTACACGGCTCCATTCCTCAACGTCCCAATCAAGGTGGGAACGAGCGAATCGAAGGCGGGATTGTCGATGAGCTGCCGTCAGTTTCGGGCCTGTGGCAGGCCTTCTTGGGGTTAAATTAGCTTGCTTGAGTCTTCGACGAACTGTCCACTTGCTAACAGTGACCCCGCGAACATTTTGGAGCCCCTGCTGGACGTCAACACCAGTCAAATGCCGATTTCGGAGAGAAGTTGACACGATAAAACGGTCATCCCTCTCCGATGTGCACCGGCGTCGTCCAGATCTTGGTCTCGGCACAAAGCCACTAGTCTCCAGAAAGCGTTTGTACACTTTCGAAACACAAGACTGACTTATGTGGAGCTGACGTCCGACAGCTCGCTGGCTAAGCCCTTCTTGCAATAGGGCGACGATTTGGGCTGCTTCTGTAGGTGTTGTATCCATTGTCTTCGAAGTTCAAGGGTCCAAAGTTGCGGAGATGTGTACCGGTCAACGTGTGAAAGATGACTGATAAAAAACCTGACTTCTTCTACGTGAACCCCCTGGTGGGGGGTCACGGCGCGGTTCCGGGGCATGTGCCCCCTGGCCGCGGTTTCTGACGGCTCCCGTGAATACAGGAGCGGCGTTGGGGCGGCTGTTCAGCCTTGTTTTCGTCCGGAGGTGTCATGTCCGGTGGGCGCCGCGATCAAGCCCTGGGCGATCAGCGCCTTGGGCGATCAGCGGCGGTGGGGTGTCTTTCCAGGTTGGTGCTCCCGTCAAGTCCTAGGTCTCCTGAGGGATGAGGCTGCGGGCATAAGCCCTGGCATCCGGTTGACGCGCATGAAGCGGCGCCAGGCCCCGAATGTGATCGTGGTCTGACGCATCCGCACGCGCGAACATCGGTCCCGCCAGTCGACCTATGAAGGATTTCACACTCTCAAGCCTCAAATCCCTCGCGATCGTAGCGTTTCTCACGTAGCGAGGCGCCTTGACGATCTGGCGTAGGGTCTGGTTTTGGAAAACCTCCAGTTTCTTCCTGTTCTGCTTCTTGGTGAGTGCGTACCAGGCTGGGGCTGCGTAGGTGATTAGGGGCCTAAGGTAGATTTTATAGACCCCTAGCTTCACACTAGTGGCAAGCGTCGAGTGCAGCACTGGACGGAGCAGGTGCCGCGCCGTCTTGGCTTTCGCGACTATCATCGCTACGTGAGGCTTCATACTCAGCTTACGATCGATCGTGATCCCTAGGTACTTGACCCGTGGCGACCACGCGATCTCGAGTCCATGCAGGCGGAGTGGTGGTGGGAGTATCGTGGTGTGAGGGACGACTATGGTTTGGGTCTTCCTGACGTTAACCGATAGTCGCCACTTGTCCAGCCATTCTGGCAGGAGGTCAAGCGTCTCTTGGACTCTTCTCGCCGCGAAGTTCCTCCTGTACGACGATGAGTAGTACGCTGCGTCATCGGCAAATAGCGCTAAGTGTACTCCCTCCGAGACAGGCAGGTCATCAGTGAAGCGTGCGTACAGGGACGGCGAGAGGCAGCTTTGATAAAAAAAACCGGTACCACGTCTTTTTATAGGGGATGAAGGGCGCGCAACTGGTGACGGGTTAAACAATTGAAACGCATCTTTTTTCACTTAGCCCAGGATAACTTCTGAAGTACTGGCGTTATCTGAATAATATTGGTATCAATTTAAAGTTAATTAATGAACCTTTAAAATGGTATCATTTTTATTATTATTATTTAGTTATTAAGTACTCAAGATCGCGTGGAATCAAATTCAAGCAAGTGATTCCATACTTTTGCTCGCGAGTGTAGTTGTACCTGCCACTAGGCTCCAAAAAATTAACAAATCTTTTAAAGGTCAATGTGTGCGATTCTATAATAAAATCCCAAGCAGTATACAGCAATTAAGCCTAAATAAATTTAAATTAACAATAAAACGCAAGCTGTCTTTAAAGGGATACTATTCTATCAAAGACTATATGGCTGATAAAAATGCTTGGGATTAAACTGCCGTTTCATACAGGCTATTCTAATATGAATGACTTAAAGCATGAATATTGTTATATTATGTTGCATTGTATAGCGTCACAGACAAATGAAGATTGTAACTAACCAATCGATAATTTAAAAGAGCATAGCCTGTGAGTTTCTTGCCAGTTCTTCTTACAGAGCGGTGGCTCGGAACTGGCACTTAGATTCACTTACACTTAAATATTTTTTGTTTTTTTAAATTGTTTGGTTGCAAGTGAATCTAAGCTTCGTGATTTTAGTTTAATTATATTTTATTTGTTTTTGTTATTTTTTTATAATTTTGACGTTTTCAAGTACTATTTAATAGTTTATGAAATAAAAAGTATTTTGACTTTGACTTTGAAGGAGTCTCGCCACTGGACTATCGCCGCTTTAAAGCTTTTTAGATACCTACCTGTACATAATACCCATGTTCATATCGCCGCTTTAAAGCTTTTTAGATACCTACCTGTACATAATACCCATGTTCATATAAAACAGAATATAAAACAATGGATACCTACAAGTATACTTTATTATGAAGAGGACGAATGACAATCTATTCAGTATATGCCGTAGCATCAACGTGATGTCTCGACCCTGGTCTTACACAGTTACCTAAACAAAGTCTTATCTATGACATTAATTTAAAACACAATAAATTACCATAAACGAACTTCTACGTGACAGCGGATCCCTAATAACCTAATAATACGTTACGAAAGACCTGACGCTGTGATAAAAAATATTCTTAAATTACCGCACAGTACCCATACTACTACTACACATTTTGTTGTGTTGTTAACCAGTCGTCCGTCTCACTATCACAATACTACGAAAATTGTTCGCATCCGCAATAACATTGTTGTGCAATAGATCGGAGTACATTTGTTGCTCGATAACTTGTGGATTCTCAAATAATTTATATTACCAGTTATTGCAGCCAGGTCGTGTTAAATTTAATTAATTTAGAACTACTCATGGATCCCAGTCATCACCTTGGACATTTGATTCTCAAATGCTTCGAGACGCGACCAAATGAGATTTGTCAGGTGAGTTTTGTATGTTGACTACGTTCGAGTTTGTTTATTTGGGGTGTATAGGGTTCCTATCAAGATCAAAGAAGCCCAAGCCAACCTCACCTGCAAGTAGTGCACCCGCGCATCAACGGACGACGCTCTGGCAATAATAACAGTGCCCGGTAAGCGGCAATAGGCTTGCCACCTATTACGTGGGACCAACTACATAATTGGCGAGGTGTGGGCGTGTGATATACCTACCCCTTTAGGGAAACAGGCGTTAGTTTATGTATGTATGTTGTTTGGTTGAGATAAAGGCACAGTGACTTCAAACAATAAATTTACATTTTTCGTAACGTTACCTGTATGTGAACATATCATTATTATTATATTTATATTATTTAGTCAAAAATATAATCGGTATACCTTTGGTGTTTATAAAATTAGAATTTAAAAAAAAAGAGTGAGTGCCAAGCATGTCGACGCTATTTTAAGAGAAGAAAATGAAAATATAACTTTTAATAATTATTTTTATAAAAAAACCATTTGATTTTGACCTTCAATAAAAAACAGTAGTGAATCTTACAAGTCTCTTTTTAGATCAACTTTTTTTTATGTGGCCTTGTACAATTGATAAGATGATGTCATATTATTTGGCTGAGCTATTTACGGAAATTTTGGTTGCTATATTCATAGTTTCTACATCCCACGAAGCATAGCTAGACTTCCTTTTGTATTTATCAACTATCTACAAATAAAACGTAATTATAAAAAAAATGCGTAAAACTCATGTAAAGTTCGCATACAAACTAACCAACTAAACCAACCCCGAAATACCCCTACCCGTTTTGCCCAAAAGCATGTTTTTGATTCAATTATCATATATCATATATCATATCATATTTATATGTGAGAGTTGGTTTATATATAAATACTACAATAGATATTTTAGTATGAAGGGTGTATAGGGCTCCTACTAAGACCTGGGGACCTACCGCCGAGTTCGATGGCAATCGATTATAAGGCAAAATGGATTTCGAATTGATTCTGTCGTACCGCCGAACTCATGGAAATCGAAACAAAATGGCGTTGTCCATTTACCTATTGGTCTGTCACGGACTGAAGGTCATGAATGAGAGGTGGCTGTCGGCAGATTCCCCAGTATGGATTAATGAACGCAAAACAAAGTTTGATCTAGATGGATTACCGGTAATCCATCGAATTCGGCGGTAGGCCCCCTGAAGAGCTCAAGCCAACGTCACCTGCACTCAACGGACGAGGCTCTGGCGAACATAAAAGTACCCGATAAGCGGCAAAAGGCTCGCCACCTGGGACGAACTATATAACTGGCGAAATGTGGGCGTATAATATGCATCTGCCTACCCCTTCGGGGAAACAGGCGTAATTGTATGTATGTATGATATTTTCACATGAAAGGCACAATCCTCAATAATGCCTTTTTCACAATATGTATTGACATAATTAACTGGCTGTAATTGTACAGCACATTCATTATTAATTATTATCACTTTCGAAGAAGAATGCATGAACCGCCTCTCCACGTGTCTCTTATATAACTAGTTCCTAAGTTATAATTATTAACTAATATTTTTGATAAGTCGTCTTTACGCATGAAATGTTCTGTGATACACTCAATATGGATAAGAATCTTTAAGATTTAAATCATTCATTGCCACCATCTATAAATCTGATTAATTTGGTAAGCCAACGATATTTATATGCGTTATACGAGTTGACAAGACCAGGTGATTAGGGAGGTATAACATTGAACTACTTCAAAGACCTAGTATATGTAAACAACTTTATTAATTTCATAGAACTAAAAGAAATCATTTTGTTTAAGTAATCTAGTGTGAGATTTGAATCTAACAAGTAAGCATAACAGTGGTGCTTTTTATTCATGTCTGTCTGTTAAAGGTTTGTATTCTATAGTTATACGTGCAAAATTAAAAGTAAAATATTCTATAATTCTAAGTGGGAAGAGCAGTTATACTGTTGAAATAAATGACACAATCTTTCTTTGTGTTTGATGCTGCCCTTTAAGCTGGTAAGCACCGCTTCCCATAGCATGGTGACAAAATAGACTAACCACCTTCATAGTCATATTAACTGCTGATAATATAGGATGTCTAAGTAAGAGTGTACTTTTTCATTTTAATATAAAATAAGTATTTATTGATAGAGCTGTGATATTTTTATTGTATTTAAAGGAAGACATGTTCCGATTAAGCATGTAATAATATATCCGTCATCAAATGACCCCCTCGGCTCCGAAGACAGGCCATTGCTCTTTTCATGAAATATTCCATGCCTTTGGACAGAGATGTGGCTGTATCTCACCGATGACGCGTTGGATTTTCGATTTGAGCTCAGGATTTGTTTCGGGTTTATTCGCATAGAGTGCTGAATCTTGACAACATGTGGTTTCAGCAGGACGGCGCACAGTGGTGCAGGTAGTACGGGTATACGGAAAATTTTATTTTTAAATTAAAAGGACTTCTCATATCACATAACATGAATATACCAGTATACAAAGACAATATGTAATGTGTTTTTGGTCTTTTAAGCGGGGCGTGAAACGGCATTTTGGCAGGCCGTCATGAGTGGATGCGCTTTGTACCGTGCTTATTTGACGGTGTGAAGCGCTTTCATTTTTTATTAAACTGCATCGATTGCTTACCATCAGGCAGGATGTAGTCATTATGATTTATGACGTGACACATTAAAAAAAAATCTGAATAGATCATATTTTTCAAATGAATTTCACTATAAATATTATGAAAAATATACAGTAAGTAAGCATTTATAATAAATACATACATTAATATCATTTGACTAAATAATAAATAGAGAAACCAAAGTTTTAGAGATGAGTGCTATCTACTAACAAGGCTTTGGCATCATTATAAAGCCGATAGAAATTTTTATTTGTTAATGCAGATACACTGTTCATAAGGAGATGTAGCCAAGAGCATACTTATTACCCCCATTCGAAACACTTATAAATAAAATTCACTTTTTCTAAGTTAGAGAGCACCATTAGTTAATGACCTGGTATTTCCAAGACCACAAATTACCGCAGATATAACTTAGTTATCTATAGAGTCCAATGAATCTCCTGAAGTATTACATCATTGCGTTACGGTCGATAACAAAATTAGTTATAATCTCATAATTGGATACAAATGGTTCTAAATGACCTTCTTACTCTAAAAATGTAACAGCAATTAATTACTCATCATATATATTATTATCTATTTTATTAGTATACACAATAGAGCTATGGTTAATTTAAAAATAATAGTTGAATGTTATATTATTTTGGTTTCGTTCATATTTGAAGCCACAAGTTTTTTTACACGAATATTGTTAAGTCTTGGCCCCAACTTGGCATCATTAAACTAAACACTTAATAGAATTAATTTGTATTTTTTGTAGGATTTGTTTCTACAAAGATTCTAGTCTCTGTGTGCCAACTTATAAACATTTTAAACAAAATGAGAGGGCTTTTTGCCGCCCCTCAACCAGTGTGCGGCGCAACCTGCCGCACCACGCATGAAACAATTTTACTCATATTCATATTTTATTATCTAAAGAAACCAAGGGATATACCGTATTTATATTAATTTTTAGTCATAAAAATGAGATGATGAGAATTATAGACTGAAGGCGCTGATATATCAGAGACAAATAATGCTCCCAAATAGCTCAAAGTTATAATGTAAATTAAAGTGTCCAAAAATCAGATTAAGTAACTGAAATTTAGGAATGTTTCGCAATACTCTATACTCGGAAGCCCTAAGGGCGCTTGCAATGTTTTGTGTTCCACTGCTGCGGTTCCAAAGCTTTGTCGCATTTACTATACCTCGCGATGCGCCAACTGTACGCAATGGCTTTGCCGTTCTGCTTTCGTGTGTGTGCACTTTATATAAAAATATACAACCGTACGTGTGCAGGACGACTACCGTACCACTTCGGTACTGCGCACTGACTATCATGACGGTCACACGCAGCCGTCCCATGTGCACGAGCGAAGAGGTGCAATTCGCTCAGAAGTCTTCTAGGCCTGAACACTGCTGTATAATAATGATATTTCAAAGTCAAAATCATTTATTCAAGGTTTCCTCAACAAAGCTTTTAACGCGCCTTATCACTGCAGGTGGGAGCTTGATCGTGAAAGAAAGGGAAAGAAATTCGTCAAGATTTTGCAGAACCTACCTATTAGGTCAGAAATTCAAATTATATAGGTCTAGAAACTACTGCGCACACGGCTCATATAAAATGTAATATTGCACAATCATGCTTGAAGTATTGTTATTGTGTACATTTTTTAAAAAGTTATTACCTGATAGTGATCTAATAAAGTCGTCTATCTTATCATAGGGAATTAAAATGAACATTATTAATTAAAATAAACTGCTAATAAATATAGATAATAATCTTTTTAAATTTCTATTCGTAGTATACAACAGTACAATAGTATGTATAGATGATAAGACGGCTGTAAATTATAGGTATCATAGGACAAACAGTTTTGTGGTTTGCAGCTCATTTCATATTTAATTTATAGCGTGAGTATGTCATGCACACTTACATATTATGTCAAACAAACTTATGATCAAACTATGGCCCATGTTGTAAACGATTGCCCGCTGTACTCTTTTCCCGGTGGTCTTGAAGAACTTCATCTTCTGACTTCAGCTGCTGAGAAGTGGCTACGCGAACTGACACTGGATATTTAAATTAGGACTCAGCAAAGATATTTAAAAAACTCTTTGGGATTCAGGCAGCTCAACGCCATACGATATGAAAACTCACATGTCTATGCGGTGATAGCGTCATGCGTCGGGTCGTTACGTTCCCTAAAATATGGTTGGCTAAAACGATGGCTGGTTATTGCGTGATACTCGGGAAATCAGTTTACGTAAGTAGACAAAAAAAATAAGTTTTAAAAAACTTTCTTTACGTTTTTCGTACTAGACGAACTATTTGTCATTGTGGATCGTACATACGGCGCTTACGACCTTTTTTTAGCGAACTTAATTAAGTAAGGCAGCGAATTGCCCGATTAATGAAAAAGAAGTCGCCTTTTTCTCACGCATTGCCAAGAAGGATAATAAAAGCACACGCCCACTTTCCATATTGCTTAAATTTACAACTCCTCGCACTAGAGATTGCTTGTTGGCAACCGTATTTCAATATAATAAAGATCAGAAACGAGGAAAATGCCCAGCAGCGACCTTGGAATTGACGTCATGATGATACCTATATACGTCGTGGAAAACTTGTCGTCCGAAAACAAATCGCTTAACGCCGCTTCGAGACTTCGAGCGAAAGAGTTAACCCTCTATTGGACAGTGGTAAACATATTTCCACCATAAATTGAACCTTATGGAGTTGAGTTAAGGTGCACAACCAACAAAAATTTCAACATGTTCTGCCTGTTAAAGGGTTAAACTAAATTATTATATTGTTATGGGTGCGCAGCGGCCGTTTATATGCACGTAAATCGGAATCAATCGAAGTAATATTTGTTCGAAATACACAATCTGTAAAATATTTTTTTAAGGCGCTGTCTTTTGTTTTACTCAGATATGTTTAAAAGTGATAATATTTTTTATCTCAATAAAATTTGCTGATCACTATGACTTGCAAATTTTTTTATCAAAATTTAATCGGATCAATTATAAAAGTATTTAACAATATTGTTATCAGTAATTAATTACGATGTAGTAGATCTGATTTAAACATGGCTTTTAGAAAGGCGGCAGATTGAGTTATCAAACGGGTTACATAAGCATATTAAATTACATAATAAAGTTCAGCGGCTTTTGACATGCGGAATATATATGCCATCCCCTTTGCAAAGGCATATTTTAAAACACTTAATAACTAGAACAGACCGCAAACTTGAAAATAATAATAATAATAAATTATCAGAATTTGGAAATTAAATAAAGTTTACATCATGCCACTGGTGCTCTCCAGTACCGGAGTTAGGCCTAAATAATTATTATATCTCTTATTATTATTATTATATTATTCAAAATATAAAATCTACCACAAAACACCTACATGACTATGCAGAAAGCCGCTATCCTTAACACATGTCGAACTGTAAGGAAGTATCTTCAAGATGATTCCCAATAAATTATTCTCACTTGGGTTAGGCCCGTGAGTCTCTTTAAACACCAGAAAGTAAGATTTCTGAGAAAAAATATTCCTAAATAATAGTACTTTATTGATACTTTTACAATTTCACAATAAAATACAGACACTGAATCCTATGTTAGGTTTGCCTATGTATGTGTAAAATAATAGCCCTTCGCTAATAGTGGAGGACTTTAACAAGAGTTGCATACACTGGTCTGGCACTCCCGACTCGCCACTAACGGAACGTGTAATAACAATAGTGTCTATAGCACTTTAATTAATTAATTAATTTAATAAGGTACACCAACAGCATAACATGCACATACTTACATTATATAAAATTATTAGCATCTTACATGCATGCCTATTATAGGTATACACAACGTTTAAAATATAATAGTTATAAGCATGTTGAAAATTAATAACATTCCTAAATATATTTCATTCGGATTAATACAATATCATGGCTACGCACTTCAAATATATTTCAGCAGTTTACTCTTGAAGGCGTTGAATTCGTCAATATCAATGTCAGATACCTTCGCGTTGATACTCGACTTTTTATCTTGTAATAGTTTGGTTCAATACAATATTTTTTTAATGACAGGTGTATAGGGTATCCAGATCTGAGAAGTCCAAGCCAACCTCACCTACAAGTGGTGCACCTGCCGATCAACGGACGAGGCTCTGGCGAACATAAAAGTGCCCGAGAAAGCGGCAATAGGCTCGCCACCTATTACCTGGGACCAGAAATAGAAATGGCGAAATGTGGTCGTATAGTATGCCTCTGCCTACCTATTCGGGGAAACAGGCGTGACATTATGTATGTATTTAAATCACAAAGTTGGAATGCTCGATTTGATTTGAACAACTGCCCCGGTCGAGAATGTACAACGTTCCTTATCGCCTGTAGTTAAGGCCGAAGATTATCGCCCACCCCTAGAATATAATTTAAATATTATCCTTCTTGCAGCCACACTCTTACCGTGTATTTAAAATGGGTCCCTATCGGATCGCCTAATTTTTTGTACGCCTAATTTGTAATGGCACCCAAACGAAATATTAATTCGCACAAAATTAAAAATCATGAAGTACAAAACAGGTAAAGTGCAGCATGCAAGCAGGCATGCATCATGCATGCAGCATGCGTGCAGTCATGCAGCATGTAAGCGTGCAAGCAGGCATGGAGCATGCATTGTTTCCGTCACGGCTTCGGCGCTGCGGGGCTCCGGCGGCGGTCCGCGCCTACGCGGGCTTATATTGCACTCTAGGGTAGGGCAGACAAGACTACGTGGAGTCGGGTTTGCAGCGATTCGCTTCTGTCAATTTATTTTCTCAATTAAATTCTATGCTTTTATTCCAATACATTATTGGCACATTTCATTTTAGATATGCTTAAATTAGAGCTTTTATAATTTGCGAAATAATCGTTATGCCAAAACAAACTTATGCCAATATAGTTTAGGCTATTTTACATTAGACATTCTAAAATTAGGCCTTTCAATTCTTAAGCCAAACTATAATGGTGGCAAAACTATTTTTAGGCGAAACAATAATTGTACGTTTTAAGTTTAGGCCAAAACGGTTTGGCCAAACCATATTAGGACAAACAATTTTAGGCGAACCAAAGGGCACCCATTTAAAATTTTATAAGAGCGACTTCGATAAAATTATTAACCAACTTTGCTATATTGCTTCGGATGAGGAGTTCCATGACTGTATGACAGAAGACACTATGGTTGAAAGATTTAAGCGATTATCCAGGAAACAATAATCGGCAAGCTTCATATACCCCAATCTCAGCCTTAATGTTCTAGTCGCTACTCGGCGTGGTCCACGAAACCTATCATTAAAACGCTAGAAGCAATAAAATATAAATTTAAGAATCCACTTGATAGAATTTATTTTCAACTTCTCAGGGAAAGGTGTCTTGACATGACAAATAATAGCTATAAAAATTATCTATCAGCTATTGAATCAATCATTAATTAGAGGTAACCCAAAGGTCTTTTGGTCTTTCATAAAACAAAAACACAAAAATAAAAACGGATATCCTTTAAAAATGTTTTATAAAAACAGCTACACGACAAATGGTTCAGATATCGGCTATCTTTTATTTTATTTATTGTAAAAGCGACGATATTACCGAATATCTATTGCTTTATGAATATTCATATGCATTTATAAGAACAATTATATCAAAACATAATAAAACAATAAAATTTGCAAATATAAAAGTTCCCGATTAGCGGCAATATGCTCGCTGCTTATTACGTAGGATCATAAATAATATTGACGAAATGTGGGCGTATAATATTATGCCTCCGCCTATCCCTTCGGGGAAACAGGCGTGATTGTATGCACGTATGTTTTTCGTTAACGAACAATAAGCAATCTGCACCTGAGATGCCCTAAAAATGCGTGCATAAATAAATAAATTTTTGAACTACAGATAGATGCAGCAACTGGAAAAAAGGAGACGAATGCCTCGGTCCTCGCTAGATCGACCGCCTTGGCGAGGAGTCTCCGGAACTTTGGCCTGGTGGTGGGAGACGTCCTGGCCATCTGTGGGAGGCATCATTTGGATATCCACATACCGTACTATGCAGCGCTCTTCAACGGCCTGCCCATGCTTGGAATTGACCCGTATTACAAATTTGGTAAGTATTGGAGCAAGAGAGTGTTTTTTGACAGCATACCATCAGGCAGTTGGTTGATAGTGGATTATGAATCTGTTACCGCTGTTTGATATTCTTTGCAAGGGATTGTCGCGTTCGCTCAAACTCTGCGTTAAGCTGCAACTCCCTTAGGGGAAAACTGAAAATCAGTGTTTGCTCTCATCGAGCAAACACTGATTTTCAGTTTTTCCCTTTCGTCCCTTTGCGTCACTGCTGCACACATGCTATGGAAAGCAAACTTCATAATTATGTGGTTCTTATTTTATTTTATATTTTTTAATATTTCTCTTCTTGTTTTCGTATTTTTATTTTTATTTGATTGTATATTTCTGCATGTGTGTGTTTGTGATTATTACTATCAACAGTGTACACTATTCTGTTGGTGACATTCTAGCCACGGGTTCTCTTTATCAACTCAAGGTGAGGAGTTCGTGGCATACTCCACGTGGTCCAGTTCTGGTTGCCACAGCATTGCTTACCGTCGTGTTAGATTTTTATGAGCTTCTCATGAACAGGGTCTTGGCAATCTTGGCATAACGACTGCCGCATAAAGTGAAAAAACAGCTAAATATTAAGAAAGCGCTCGATTGAAATGAATTTTAAATGTCAAATAAACGGTTGACTATTCAAGCTCTGTATCATCATCATATCATCCTTATAAAATCCACTTCTGAACATTGGCCTCTCCAATAACTTACATTTTATTGGGGTTTATCCCAAAATCACCTTGCTGGGCAGGTGGGTTAGTGGTCGCAGTTCAAGCCAGTAGGATGAATGGCTCGCAAGGCAGGTTATGTTTAAGATATTCGAAACCCATCAATATCAGGGGTACGGAAACTTACAACCATGTTCACACTACTCGCAAATACCTTTTGTTGTATAATATAGTCTAGTCTTATTAAATAGGTAATTCATTCCAGATGAAATAAAACACATATTGAAAGTTGCATCGCCGAAAATTGTGTTTTGCGACCCGGATAAATACGAGGACTTCGTCCGAGCGTCGGAGGAGCTACAACTGTCCACTGAAATTGTAACTTTCGACACCATGGCAAACTTCGTCGAAAACAACCTAGGAACAAATACCGCAGACAGTTTTGAGTAAGTAAAAACACTCGTTCACTTAAATAAAAAAATAAAGATAATAAATGTTTATTCCTTTTTGTACAAACTTGTGTTCACTATATACAACTTCTGCCAAACTGCATAGCAGTTTGTTGGCAGATGTAGGCTCATGCTTATTTACTGCAAATTTCATGCTTATTTACTTCATATACTTTATTACGTAGATTAAAACAATTACGAATCTTTAATACTTACTTACTTCTATAAAATAAACTCTTGATAAAAGATGTTTTCAACTGTGGACCCATGGATACGGTGCCAAGAAAGCTGGCAACTTTTCCTCTATGTATTGCCAGACGTTGGCAGAAGTAGCTGCCAGCCTTCTTGTCACCGGAAGCATCAAATATTCGAAATATCACAACTTTGTTTTCTTTGTCAAGTTAAAGGTAATTAATAATATCTAATTCATAGTCAATGAGAATGAGTATATCATAAATGGTAAATGAGATGCCCTTTCCCCTAAACCCCTTGAGTTCTCAGTAAAGATGTGGGATTATACTGAGATCTCACATGGACTTCTTGAGGGAGTTGAAAAGTGTGGTAGCACTATTTTGTTTAATTTTCCAACACTTATATATGTTCACAAACACTTAACGTTTAATAATCCACCGTTATAATAATAATATATTAATGACCTAAATAACACAATTTTTTGGAAATAAATCGGAACTGCAGACACGACGCTTCTCTTTCCCGCCAAGATCCTTCTCTTTTCCGTTCAACAACTTTTTTTTGGTATTGTTGTAATTCCAAAAAAGAAAAACCTAATTCTGAATCATTATTTGATTCCAAATGTTAATCTTGAACGGATGTTGTGTTTCAGAGTAGCAACTGTTGATTTGGACAATACTCCGATTTGGCTTATTTGCACCAGTGGTACTACTGGCAAAAGCAAAATTGCAGTGTTCTCACATCGAGCGTGGCTTCAAAAGACACTGGCATTCATTCAAGTTTTGAATGATACTAAAGCGAACGTGGTCGAACTTAAGTGAGTGTTGAATTGAAAATTTATTACATATTATTTGGAAACTATAAATTTCTCAAATATTATTCTTACAATTTAATGCCTGCATAGCATGAAGGCCGTGCCGTGTTTGCTGGCCAAGATTGTGCCTTGTGATATTTTGATATAATTTTAGAGACACTACGAATGGAGCCAATAAGCCATCCCTGAATCTTTCTTCAATAAGCTGGATCTCTGGAATAGTGAACGCTGTGTCAATGCCTTTGCAGAACCAGTGCATGTTGCAAACCTCTGCGGCTCCCACTGTTGAACATGTCATTGATATGATTAATACATATAAGGTAGGGTAATATAATCATTTTTATGATTAAATCAGACCACATTATTATAAATAACAGGTTTTGTCTAAAATAAAGCCTAAGGGGTGGCTAAGTTATCTCATGTGGAGTCGTAAGAGTCGACGAATAGAAATCCTATCTACTTTCGTTCTGAAAATGTTTACCTCCCGACCAATCCTCGTGGACGGCCGGAGACCCTTGTTATTAATGAGGAGCCCAGTGGCAAGACCCCTTGCCTTTAAATTCAGAGGGTCTGGGGTTCAAACCCTGGTGGCGCACCAATGACTTTTCGAAGTTATGTGCGTAATTATTGCTTGCTCCGTGCCTCAGATAGCACGTTAAGCCGTTGGTCCAGGCGTTCATGGACAGGATGTTAGAAGGCACTGACTTCCTATTAACGACTGCTATAGATGTTCATGACAGCACGTTACGTGCCGTTAACGTGCTTTTCGAGACACAGCGCAAGCGATAATTAGAAACATAGCTCAGAAAAGTCATAGGTCACCAAGGTTTGAACCCGAGACCCTCTGAATTTAAAGGCAATTTATTCAAACAGTAAATAGTCTTAGTAGGTTTTTTTTTAACTCTTTCATAACTTTTATTTTAGCCAGTATATGTACTGATTGGGCCTTCAATGTTGTCTTATATACTAAAGAATGAGAAGACGTGTGATCTAACATGTTTTGACACCATAGTTGTCGGAGGCGCAAAGGTTAACCCAGAATTAATCATTGAGGCTAAGGTTAGTAAATAGCATTAAGTAATGAAATGTAAGTATAAAGATAATGTTTAGTTTAAATATTAATATATACTTTATTAAGATGCCGGCACCTCTGAAGAATTCTCATCATATCCAAGCATTGTCCTGGTTGCCCTGTACCCTCTTGCCCGAGGGTATTGTAAAAGACGACGAAGAAAATGGTATCTCGTTCAGTGTCATGTATTGGGTGGTGGAATTCTTTTCAGTTGCCGCAACCACATGACTCATGCAAAAAAACCATTCAAATCCAATTTTCTAAAGGAGTAATCTAACATAATCCATATTCTTCATTCTTCTGCATATCCTTGGGCTGTGAAAGAGCTTCCTGGCAAGGATTTGCAAGATATTACAAAATAAAGAGCTCTTTAAAAAGGGCTGTACGGATTTTTAAAGGCATCGCGGTAGTGATACCTCTAATTAAAAGCTCTCATAGGCTGTGGTGATTACTTTTTATCAGATGGGCATGCTTGAGTAATTAACTAATACATACATACATTCACGTCTGTCTCCCCGAAGGGGTAGGCAGAGGCATATTATACGCCCACACTTTGCCAATCATATATTTGGTCCCACGTATGCGGTGGCGAGTCTATTGCCGCTTATCGGGCACTGTTATGTTCGCCAGAGCCTCGTCCGTTGACCAGCAGGTGCACCACTTGCAGGTGAGATTGGCCTGGGCTCTTCAGGTCTTGGTAGGATCCCTATACACCCAATTAAATTAACCTAACGGACAATATTGTCCCACTGCAGAGCAAAGGGATCTTTCTCTCTGATGTCTCCATTCCTTCCTGTCGTGGGCGAGTCTTTCCCAGCTCGGTACGTAGAAGACAATATAGTCCCCCACCGTTTTCGGGATCTGCATCAAGGCTTTTGCTGCTCTGGGACACCTATTCTGTTCAAAGTCTCGCCTGTTGCTATAGGTGCATTTTGTCGACGTGATCTGCCCAGTCCAGCTCCAATAATGCAGTCTTGAGTCCGACATCAGCTATCGCTGTTTTTGAGCGTAAGATGGTGTTGAGTATTCTGTACTGCTTTCTCAACCCCTGTATGAAAACAAATTGTTCATTTTTTAGAAAAGAGTGCGTACCGGAGTTTCCGTGACTGAGATGCACGGTCAGACTGAGACTCTGGGCTTGGTGTTTTATCCAACTCCAGATACACCCCTTGGAAGTTGTGGAATACCTATTACAAAAATGTACCGGGTCATGGTAAATATCGAATACACAATAATATTATAAGTAGTACTACTATTACACTGTACTGTGTGATACCGGCCTAGAATAAGTATCTAGTTCGTTTACCACAGGTAAAATTACGTAACAATGAACAGTTTTTTCATTTCATTTTGAAGAAGTATTACGAAGTACTAGTATAGTTTTTTATTATCTGTGGTATTACTATCTATAGTGGAGGCAAATACTCGTAGCAGACGGTGCCTTGCCTGCCACTTTTGTAAAAGAGATGCGCAAGCGCAAATTACTGGATCGATTACAAATTATCGATAACAGGAAATCATCGCTTATATAACAATACCGCGAAAGTAAAGTTTTACAAGTTTTTAGGAGAGAGAAAAAGTAATTTCTTTATACGTGACTATCGACTTGTGTAGTTGCCACGCTTTAACTATTATTTGTATAACTTCTTCAGTTTAAATAATTAAAAAAAATTAAACGACAGCGTCAGTTGCCAAAGATGTCGTCAAAAAGATCTATTCAATGATGTGTAAAACTTAATAATATGGCCAAAATTCGATTCGCGCAGATATGCGACGAAATGCCTGTGAGTCATCGCTGCGCAAATGTGCAGGCGCAACTCATTGAAGTTTTGATCATCACTAATTATTATTAATTTTTATTTTACTTTATTAGCACTAAAAACAACTATACATTACGTTTTGCATTACATTTATGCAAAAAAATACTGTTATCTATAAGTAGTCTTCTTTTATATTATTCTTCCGACAAGATACCTATACATATTATATACATACTAACTCAAAAAGTACAGAAAAGGCTCAACTAAGTAATCAACTTAAGAATTAAATCACATTAAGTGTTTCAATGGCGTTAAATATTTTATAAATTATCTACTTGATTTCTTTTAAAAGCTTTTGCGAATGTAGAAATATGTCTGACTTTACCAAGTACGAATTAAAAATATTATTCTTATACTTAATCAACTGCTATTTATTTTGGAAAGTCATTAGAAATAATTGGGGATAATAGTGTAAGTGCGAGAGAGAGCACGATGTGCGTTGTTTCATTTGCACATTATATGCCGCTGTCTGTCTTGAGTCTTTGGCTTGAGTATAGACTGGTAAAATGTTGTATCTACACCACAAAACATATTTCAGTTGGTTGATCCGGATACAGGGGATGCCATAAAGGAGCCTTTCAAGACCGGAGAGGTATGGACGTCCGGTATACATTTCTCGGTAAGTCCCTACTCAGGATCTATACTGAGTTTCATTTATTATGGGTCTAGCAGTAGTTCCAATTATCATTTTAGATAATTAATTGATATTGACGACCTTGGTGGTGTAGTTGAGGTTAAAGTAAAGTAAAGTAAAAGTAAAAAGTTCTTTATTTCATAAACTATTACATAGCACTTGAAAACGTCAAAACAAAATATACATGAAAAAAAAAATTAATATCAACCCTGAAATCACGAAGCTTAGATTCACTTACATGCAAATAAATAAAAATTAGGTGTAAGTGAATCTAAGGGCCAGTTCCGAGCCCCCGATCTGTGAGAAGAACTCTTTAACTGCCAAATTCCGCTACTAAGATCGAGAAAGGGCTGTAATGTTTTTAAGGGATGGCAACGCGGTAGTCATACCTCTGATTGAAAGCTCTCATAGGCTGTGGTGACCACCTTTCACCAGGTGGGCATGTTTGAGTGATTAGCTAATACATACATACGTAATATCACGCCTGATTCCCCGAAGGAGTATGCAGAGGCATATTATAAGCCCACACTTTGCCAATTATAAAGTTGGTCCCACGTTATAGGTTATAGGCGAGCCTATTGTTGCATGCCGGGCACTTCTATAATAGCCAGAGCCTCGTCGGTTGAACGGCAGGTGCACCAGTTGCAGGCGAGGTTGGCTTGGGCTCCAAAGATGATGGTTTGATCCCTGCACACCCATAAGTTTTAAGGCCACTATTTTAATCCTCGAAAGCTAATAGAGTAATTGATGTCCGCTTCTAATTTGCCAATAATGTTCTAGTGCTACTACAATGACCCAGCAGCAACTGCTGAGGCCTTCCATGATGAATGGTTCAAGACTGGAGATATGATGTATAGAAACGAAGATGACCAGTACTTTTTCGTCGAAAGAAGGAAGTTGCTTATCAAATATCAAAACTATCATGTGAGTATTCACTTCAAGAGTAATTGTGCTCGGATAGTTGCAACACACCTGGAAAGATGCAACTAAATAATGCAACTGCCCTGTAATAATCCCAAATGTTGCAATGGTCAGAAAAGCTGCAAGTTGCAACGGTACGATAAGCTGCAACAAACCTATAGTAGTAATGATACCAAAAGACTATTGCAAATTGTTATTGTCCCAAGAGAAGCCAAAGGCCCCAAAAGATCCAACGGACTAGAAAGATCTCGGTCCCGAGAACTAAGGAGTTTCGAAAATTTATATTTACGGACACATGCAGCTCACTTTACGATATGATGCCCGGAACGAATACCTTTCATTGACCTAAAAAAGGAGAAAATCCGTTTTTTTTGGTTTTCTCTCGTAAAAACCATCCTTGAACTTTAACGATCCTTTAAAGAACTTTAATGAATTAGCTAATTTGGTTCACGCGTTGTTGAGTTATGCGCTTACCAACACATTTTGCGATTCATTTTTATACATAAGAAGAAGATTTTATCCCATCTCAAACTTATTCTACTACTAAAACAATAGGTACAAATTTCAGATCACGCCAAAAGAACTGGAGGAGGTGATCATGGCCATTCCAGGCGTGTTGGACGTGGTAGTGACCTCAATACCTCATGCTGAAGATGGAGAGCATGCTGTGGCGTGTGTGGTGCGGGAGCCTGAAGCCACAGTCACTGCCGAAGAGATTAAGGAGGTAGTTGCTAGTAAGTATTAGTTGATATCTTAACCCTAGTTTGATCTCGAACCTGGAAATAAATTTACAAAATGACCCAACTTTTAGTCAAGAATGTTGCATATTTATTACCTATTACTTATTGATTGACATGGAAAACATACAAACTCCCTACAATATGATGAATTAGATGCATCAAAAGATGTTATTGAATTGCCATCGCCTACCGGCCTGCCCAAAGTGGTAATTATGGGCAAATAACCTCAATAGAATGTCGTCAGTGGACTTTATAAGGCTGATTTGATTATGATGACACGAATAAGACGATTCACGTCAAATTGACTATAATTTTTAAATTGTATTCTTAGTCATTATGTTTCTAATACAGGAAAACTCTCACCAAAAAAGCAGCTGCGGGGCGGTGTCGTATTCCTGAACGAAATGCCGATGACGACGTCTCTGAAACCCTCCATTCCGAAGCTTAAAGAAATATTACTGACAGTAGAAAGACAATAGGAGGAATGTTTAAAAAATGAAAAGTAATACTATAATTCGCAGCGCACAAGTTGATCTTGAATGCGCTGTAGCACATTATCGGGTCTCAATCGAAGTGCGAAATGCCTCCCCCCCCATGGTGGCAAGGTGACGCGTAACTATAGCAACGCGGCGACGATAGACTCGCTTCAAGTCACTTTCTATCCCACTTTCTTTTATTAAATCTTAGATTGACAATCGCCATTTCTGTTCAACTGTTGTACCATGGGATCATGGTATAAACAATAGCTTAAAATAAAAGATTCATACCTTGCCCCATAAAACACTTCCGAATTTTTTGGAGTTAAGCTGTGACGTTCGCAGCGTTTAAAATAATTATTTATATTTTTCCGTACAAACAAAATACAGTTAAAGATAAACTGCGAGGCAGTAGTTAAAATATCAATTTCCCGAAACAACTCTCTAAGGGATGATCTAGACCGTAGTTTATAATTAAAACGTATAGCTCGTTTCTGTAAAATGAAAATAGTCTCAATTTCAGCGGCAGATTCCCACAATAAAATACTGTAGGACATCAAACAGTGAAAATAGCTAAAATAAACAATTCTAGCAGTTTCGACATCCTAACGGATGAATTTTTCGAATCGCATATGCGGCAGAACTCAGTTTACCAAAAAGGCTTTTAATATGTGGGCCCCACTGAAGGTTTTTATCTAATATTACACCTAGAAATAAGGTTGAATCGACCATTTCCAACCTCTGACCATTCAATTCTATATTGGTTTCAACATCTCTTACATTGGGTAGTGAAAAATTAACACATTTCATTTTTTAGTATTCAACTGAAGATTATTAACAGTAAACACTGGCTTACTATTTATAGTAAACTGAGTTGCTTCACTGGAAGCAACTTTCTATTTGTTTTAAATATTATTGATGTGTCCGCAAATAACACCATTTCACACTTTCTACTAATAAAGAAAGGAAGATCATTTATATACACCACAAACAAAAAAGGACCTAAGATTGAACCTTTAGGAACTCCCATCTGTATACGCGAACCAGATGATTTAGCGCCGTTAATATCTACTTTTTGAAATTTAGATGTAAGATATCTAACTATCAACTTCTGAGCCAAATCACACATGCTATAGAAATTAAGCTTAAGAATAAGTGTACTGTGGTCAACGCAGTCAAAAGCCTTCGTTAAGTCACAAAACACTCCTATGGCGTTTTGCGACCCCTCCCAGGCATCATAAATCAGCTGTAGAACGACCCTTCATGAAACTGTATTTATTTTACTTAGGTATTTGAGATTGAGAGTTATTGATATATAGTATAGTAAGTTTATAAGTTTGGTTGTTACTGCATATATATGTCGCCACAATGACGATTTTTTCATACGTAGCATTAACACATTGAAATTTTAGTAAATTGTAAATGTAATCTTTTATACAACTGTATTATTTTTTAATACAATTGTTATAAATCACATAGTTATTTACAAATTGCGACGATCATCACGAAAGGAATCCACCGTGATAAATCACAATTTTTTTTTAACATGTAGTAAATTGTTTTAAGATGTTATTTACTTTAATATTTGTAAAAGTTCGCTGTCTTGACTACACTTACGCAACGTCTCATCATAGATGGAAATAAATGATATAGATTACTTATAATAATATTAATAAATAAATAATTATTGTGAAAAATCATTATTTTTTAATTTTTATTATTTCTTATTTAGTGGGTAAACCACGAGTAAAAGGTTTGTGATTTATTTAAGTTGATAATCAAGAAGTTGCTTTGACAACCTACCTTGTCTCATTTTGATATAAGTAACTTTAATTGGATATGCTTATTTGGTTTGAAAAGAAATAGATAAAATAAGTTAATAAGCTTTCTAAATCTAGAAAACTAATTTAGAAATTACTTTGCAAACAATTAAGTATTTATTTATATGTAAAATAATTATTCTAATCAAACACAAGAATACACTACACTTCGTGGAATCCAATAAATATAAAATTGTGCCAATTGTTACAAAGAAGTAAGTTGTGTGGACTAACTTTTGCCTTTTAAGTACAGCACAAGGCTTATTATCTTAAGAATAATTTATATCATCATGGTATAAAGTAAGATATAGTGACAAGAATTGAATAAGGTATGCTTAGATTGTTCGGTCATGTTGAGAGGATGAATGAAAGTAGATTAACGAAAGTGATTTTTGATGGACAAGTGAATGGAAGTGTTGGCAGAGGAAGACCACGTAAGACCTACCATGACCAAATCCAAAAGGAGGAAGAAGTAGCAAGTGAAAAGATTTGATCTCTGCCTACCTCTACGAGATAGAGGCGTGACATTATGTGAGTATGCAACATCAACAGATTTTGTGTAGTTTTTTTTTCTTATTATTATTATAGCACTACAAATGTAAAGTTTAAACTTTACTTTCATTGAGTTATTAATTTATAAAAAATGTACCTCTTTAAATAATACATTTTTGTTGACGCTTTTATATAACAGGACTATGTGATTATTATAATAAGCAATTAGGTATTTACCTTCTACGTATTAATCATTGTATTGAAAGTAGAATTATAATAATGTAGTGAGTACAAGAATGTCGATTATGTTGGTGCGGCCATGTTTTACGAAAATCGGCAAACTATGTGGGGAACAACGCATGCTTAAAGGAACATCGAAGCAATAATTAGTAGATTCAAAGCGCTGTGTGAGGCATCCAAGAATATATATAATTTTATATATATATACTAGCGGCCCGGTACGTGCTTCGCTACGTATAAGACATAGTAATAAAAAAAAATGATTATTAAGTTCATTTATTCAAACAAAAAAATATTTTAAATTGCTAGCTATTTAAAATTCCAAATGATCCAAATGATATATTGTTTATATATTATAATAGGTTGGGGAAAAAGTCTTTTCGTATTTTTGTATGAAAAGTCAAGACATTTTTTTCAAAGTTTATTTACATTTATTTACAATATATAATAATATGTACCGTTTTGTTGAATAACTTTCTGCCATTTTGTGGGCGGAGACATTATCCCGTTACTGTAGAAACTTTGGGACTTCTGATCAAAAAAACGGGACAAATAGTTTTGGCAGTCCTCTCTTGAGGTCAACCTTACAGAACCTAAAGAATTCTGCAGAGACCGAAACAGGTGAAAATCTGAAGGCGCAAGGTCAGGGCTATATGGTGGATGCACTAGGACCTCCCAGTCGAACTCTCTTAATTTTTGCTGAGTGGCTAAAGATGTGTGTGGTCTAGCGTTATCGTGATGAAAGACCACACCCTTCCTGTTGATCAATTCCGGCCGTTTTCTCTCGACTGCTTCCTTTAATCTCATCAGTTGCTGGCAGTAAAGATCAGAATCGATGGTTTTGCCGGGCGGTAAAAGCTCATAATAAACAATGCCCTTCCAATCCCACCATACACACAGCATCACCTTATTTCGTGTTAGGCCAGGTTTGGCCACAGTCTGTGAAGCCTGGCCAACTTTCGACCACGACCTTTTTCGCACGTTCTTGTCGTACGTGATCCACTTTTCATCGCCAGTTATAAATCTCTTCAAAAACGGCTCGGTTTCATTACGTCTCAATAATGAATCGCAAATGAGTACACGGTTCATTAAGTTTCTTTGAGTGAGCTCGTGTGGCATCCAAATATCGAGCTTTTTTGTATAACCAGCTTTCTTCAAATGGGTCAAAACTGTTTTGTGGTCAATTCCCAGTTCTTCAGCTACATCGTAACTACTAATATGCCGATCTTGCTCCACTCTTTCAAAAATGGCGTCCATTTTATTCGTAACAGGGCGACCAGAGCGAGGTGCATCTTTAACATCAAAATTTCCGGACTGAAAACGTTTGAACCAAATTTGTGCTACTCTTACTGACACTGCATCAGGTCCATAAACATCACAAATTTTTTTCACTGCTTGAGTTGCATTTTTGCCTTTTTTATAATAAAATTTTAAAATGTATCGAATTTCTTCATTAGATTCACTCATTTTAACGGAGAGAAAATCAAATGAAAAATAGCGGGAAACAACTTTTTTTTATTTTTTTCTTTTCTTTATAATGGAACCTTTTTAATGTTACCAAAACCAGCCAGACACAAATAGTACAGTCAAAAAAATTTTATAATAAGTTTATACCTACGTTATGCGAAAAGACTTTTTCCCCGACCTAATATTTATCAGCAAAGAGTAAAAAATAAAAAAGAATTGGGTACTCTTACTATGGTGGGTTTATATGGGTTAGTCTAAAACATTTGGATAAACAATAT
Source organism: Musotima nitidalis (assembly GCA_949126915.1). Taxonomy (NCBI): domain Eukaryota; kingdom Metazoa; phylum Arthropoda; class Insecta; order Lepidoptera; family Crambidae; genus Musotima; species Musotima nitidalis. The sequence goes on from OX421434.1 coordinate 2,783,174, forward strand.
TTTTGTTTTCCCATTTTGAGCATGAATAAATAAACAGGAACAGGCAACATAAAGTTGGCAATGTGGAAAACATGATTACTCCAAATTGACACCACAAACGTGAAGTGTTTGCCCTTGGGCCTTATTTATGGACATCGCAAATGATAAACGCACAGGATATTGTAATCTTTTGAATTCAAATGGCATATAAGTTGGAATCATAGGGATACGCGGTATCAAACACACTTCTCCTTTTGATTTACCAGTTAAGATTGTAGCTTGAATCAAATTTGGAAATAACTTTTTCACTGCCAATCTGGTGCCATTACACAGTTTTGGTTGATTAATATTTCGCAATAATATAATCGAGGAACCAATTTTCAGATTCAAGCAATGCTGTGGTATACCAGCCGGTTCCAATGAATTTAAAAATTCATTGTCTCATCTTGATTCATAACACTGTCAATTGATTTATATGTCGTGACTATACCTGGCAGTTTCGCTTGAATTTGAAAATTAATGGCATTGATATGAATGTTTTTTGGTGCTAAAATGGCGCGTCCTCTCTACCAATCATGATTTCTGTAATTCTGAAGAATATTCGGAAAAACACATTTAATCAACTCATCTATAGGTTGCGAAATTGTACAAAAATTGTTCGGTAAAGTGATCAATCCGTTGGTACTGTCGATTGGTATTTTGCCATAACCAATTTCTAACAATTGTTTTGAAAACTCATGGGCAGTTGCATCATTATGTAGGTGAATACGCATATTAATGTCCATTGTAAATTTTCGTACATATCTCCAAAGAACTGATGACTTCAAACAGGCGTTTATTTCATCAGCAAGAGTTGATCGAGAAATGACAGGCAATGTTTGACGAAAGTCCCCTGACAGCAATATCAGAGCACCACCAAAAAGTTGTTGATTACCGCGTAAATCTTACATTGTTCGATTAAATGCTTCTATTGATTTTTTATTTGCCATTGTGCACTCATCCCATAAAATAATTGACGTTAATCGCAGAACTTTTGCCATAGCAGAATTTCTCGAAATATTACATGTTGGAGTTTCAATCACCTGTACATTCAAAGGCAATTTTAATGCAGTGTGCGGTCCGACCACCTTCTAATAATGTAGCAGCAATTCCCGAAGATGCAATGCAATTTTCTGTTCCGATCGAATAGTCGCTAAAATCAATGACACAACGAAAGTTTTGCATTAGAATTGAACTCCTGCTCATATTGCAATTCACGATAAAAAAAATCATGTATTTGATTTGGTGCAGTCATACCCAATTGTGCTAATGCTTTATTTAAAATCTTTAGACACATATCTTCAATTATTAATAATTATCGCTGATAAAATGAAATGACATATGATGACATTAAATTTTTTTGATATATCTAACGTCACTTTTGACATTAAATTTGTTTGATAAGGTTCAAATTGGCTTTTAAGTATTAGTACAAATTGTTTGTATATGGGAGTATAGAAATATGTTGATTTTACACTTTTTCAATTTTTTTTTTTATTTTCTCTACGTACAAACCTTCTCTGGACTTCCACGAATAATTAGCCAAATCGGTCTAGCCGTTCTCGAGTTTTAGCGAGACTAACGAACAGCAATTGATTTTTATATATATAGATATATATATCCTTTTTATATTTAATAATATTTGTGGTTTGCAGTACATTTAATCAATATAATGTTGTTTTTGTTAATATTCTTTTATCCTGTAGCTTGAGTATGTCATGCTAACTTAAATGTCTTTGCGGTGGTGGCGTCATGTTTCGGGTCGTTACGTTCCCTAAAATATGGTTGAGCGAAACGATGGCTGGTTCATGCGTCATACTCGTGAACGGGTGCCGCCAGTGGGGACTAGTCTGCTCATGTCTACTATGTTTATTCAAAATCATGCTCGTATAAATTAAAAAAAAAGTTATTTTCTTCTTTTATTTTAAATCTTGTGACTGCAGAACACAGGTTTTTGTAGACTTGACTTTGTTTTACTACTAAGTACATTTACTTGTAACTGGCGGGAGAAAAAACTATCCTTGACGAATTTCTTCCCCGTTCTTTTACGATCAAGCTCCCGCCCGCAGTGAATGAAGGCGCTAGTTCTTAAGTTTTGACGTTCATAAGAGCTCTTTTGAGCCAAACTTGAATAAATGATTATGAATTTGAATTTGTTTTCAGTGCTCGTAGAGAGAATTGGACGACTCATGCTGACATATGGAGACTTCACCCGCTTCTGGCTGGGCCCAGACCTGAACATCATTGTGAGCCATCCGGACGAATTCGAGGTTCGTCATTCTTAAGGCTTCCATAAGGGCAGAGGGCAGAGGCCGCGATCGAAAATAAGGAAGTGTGCCTGGGAGCCTTTGTTGATATAGAAGGCGCCTTCGACAGAACAACCTTTGAATCAATAAGAGCAGCAGCTAGGGACCACGGTATCCCTGACACGATCTGTAAATGGATAGACCGCATGCTTAAGGGTAGAAACATTACCTCAGGTAAGTTTGGTGAGACACTAATGGTAAAGACCACGAAAGGGTGTCCGCAGGGGGGACTTTTGTCACCCCTCCTGTAGAGTCTTGTAGTGGATTCTATTCTAACCAGACTAAACCAAGGACCATATCAGACCATAGGCTACGCTGACGACCTTGTCATTATGGTCAATGGGAAGTTTCCCAATATCGTATCACAACTGATGCAAAGAGCCCTGGGTCAGCTTGAGGAATGGTGCGACGACCACCACCTCTCTGTAAACCCTGGTAAGACGACCGTGATTACATTCACTAAAATGAGAAACCTGTCAGCGTTAAAAACGCTGACTCTCTGTGGTACACAGCTGCCTTGGACTACAGAAGTTAAATATCTAGGTGTAATCCTAGATAAGGAACTAACTTGGAAGTCACACGTAGAACAGACCCTTAAAAAGGCTCTTAGGAGCTTTGGATTGTGTCGTTTTACTTACGGAAAAACTTGGGGGCTAAAACCAAGAATTCTAAGGTGGATTTACACGGTACTGGTGCGGCCTATAGTGACCTATGGGTGCGTTGTATGGTGGCCTCGAGTGAGGCTATCTACTTGTAGAAATGAGCTCAGTAAGCTTCAAAGGGTGGCTTGTATGGCCATTATTGGAGCATTCAAATCTACACCAACGGCAGCGATGGAGATCCTATTGGACTTACCGCCACTGCATACTGTTATAGAGGCGGAGGCCTGGAGGCCTGGAGACAATCCACAGATTGAGAGTGGCTGGTCTCTGGGATCCGTCTAGTAACCAGGGTAAACATACAAGGTGTGAGGCTAATTCCAGCCTGAAAAGGCTCATGAGTATGGGGACTGTTAAACAATGACCTGTATTCATGTTCAAAAATAAATTCAAAATAAAGGTACCCACTAGGGATGAATGGGAGCAAGGGCCACCTACTCCTGATGTAAACAGCCTAGTCTGGTATACTGATGGTTCCAAAATGGAAACTGGTACGGGCGCGGGTGTTTATTCCAAAAACCATGAAATTAGCCAAAGCTTAGGCGAATATGTTACGGTTTTTCAGGCTGAAACATATGCAATGCACCCTTAACAGACTAGGCCGGACAATCAGGATAGCCCTCATGTGGATACCAGGCCACGCCGGATTTAAGAGGAATGAGCACGCTGACAGGCTTGCCAGACAGGGCTCGGAATCGATATTCACGGGACCGGAGCCAAGCATTGCACTCTCTATGAGTGCAATAGCCACGACGCTAAAAAAAGCATATGGTGGAGAAACATCTATCGGAATGGCAGCTGCTACCGGCGCTTAAGCATTCAAATGCCTTCATCGGGGAGACAGGGAGCAGCTGGTGTAAGGCCCTCTGCGAAGGTAGCAGGAATCAAGCCAGACTGATAGTTGGGGCTCTAACAGGGCATTATGCCACAAACAAAATGCTCCACAGGATGCGACTAGTGCAGTCACCGCTATGTCGTAGACGTGGTGACGAAGAGGAGTCTATGGAACACCTGCTGTATACCTGTGATTCGTTGGCTGCTTGCCGAATAGGTCTCCTGGGGGTGGCCTACCCACAACCAAGGGACTATAGGCTCCAATCTGCAAAGACTGTCATAATGATGATGGTAACAATATTTGGAGATTTAGAGTGACAGGCAAGGGGATGCACAAAAGATCCGACATAAGGGTCAAAGTGCGCCACGGTTAGTCTGTGGCCCCCGCTATAAGATAAGATAAGGCTTCCATTCAAATAAGCTTGTCAACATTCCTGTGATGAATCAGAGGGCTAATTCAACGAAAACGAAACTTCTTTATACCTATGTCTTTCACTCTCTATGTATATCATTATCAATTGAAGGGGACGGGTATAGAGGCTTGCACAACTGTTCTTAATTTGATTAAAGTTAAATTTTATAATTAAAATAATACTATATTGTCTTTAAGATCAACAAGATCATTTAGATTCGTCAAATATTCACAAAGAAAATGGAAATACATTAATTTTTTACAACAATAAAAGAGAATGTCTTATTTAAAATGTCATTTCATTTTAGTTTTTTGTTTGAAGTTAAGAGGGACAGAACGATGTCTTAAATATATTTTTAAAATTTTATTTATTAAGGAACTCCAACAAAAGATATTATATAAAGTTCTCATAAATTTGTGCTCCTTCAGTTACTGGAGATAACATCATGCATACATCATTAAAGACGATCACGAGATTGTTTTATTTGCAGATGATACGTCTTTAGTATTTAAAGTTAAACGTGGACAACATGAACTTGACGACGTAAATAATGCGCTCTCTAGGATAGCCCACTGGTTCAGTGCTAATAATTGATTATTAAATCAAAATAAAACTAAATGTGTCCGGTTCACCCTACCTAATGTGCGGCTTGCTCAAGCCAGGGTTAGAGACGATGACATAGAATTAGTAAATGAGACGGGTTTTCTGGGTATAACACTAAACTATAGGTTGCAATCACATCTCACATCGGGAAAGTTTCGGACAGACTGAGTTCTGCAGCCTATGCCCTGAAGAAGATCCGACAACTAACGGACATTAAAACAGCTCGTCTAGTCTACTTCAGCTACTTCCACAGTGTTATGACATATGGCATACTGCTGTGGGGTAATGCTGCAGATATTGAATGTATCTTTGTTCTGCAGAAAAGGGCTGTCCGTGCTATCTTTGTTATGAGATCTCGTGACTCATTGAGGGATAAGTTTAAGGAGATAGGCATAATGACTGTGTATTCACAGTACATTAATGAAAACTTACTGCATACTCATAAAAATAAAAGTAAGTTGAGTAAAAATAGTGATAGACATAATTTTAACTTAAGAACTAAGAATAAACTGGCTATTTATTTATTTATTTATTTATTTAATTAGAACGGAATACACCAATTACACTAATTATCAAAAACAGTAAAAGTTAAATATAATATTAAAATCTCACACTTAAAAACTTCTTTTATCCCATTCTCTCACAATACCTCAGACACACTGACAAAATCTCAGGCCATCCATCCGCAAACAAATCACAGTCGGGTGCTGCTTCCAGGATGGCATTAAGTGCGTTGAGTGTCCGCGGAATGGGTGATTTTGAGCGGGCTACGGTTCGGCAGGTAGGCCCAGCAAACAGTTTATGTTTCCTGCTCCTATAATAATTATCGGGTGCATAAAGTCGACACAGCTCACCATGAAGATCAGGAGAGGATCATCAGGATCTATGCCCAAGTATAGGCTCCATAAAGATACAGATTCTTTTGCGGGGAACAGTATTCGCATGTCCAATACGCTGCCAGATGATGTGGCAATTTTATCTATAAATAAATTTAAAACTTACATAAAGAGTAAATTGTGCCAGAAGGCTTATTATAGTGTGAAAGATTTTATGAACGACAAGTCTGCCTGGAAGTGACATGAATTGCTCCTTTCTTTCTTAAGACTAGATGAGATATGATCTTTAGATATTAGATTTTGTTAGTTTTAAGAACAGCGGTAACCTTAATAATTTATTTCTTTAATTGTATTAGATCTTAAGACATAATTTGAAAAAAGCCGAGATGAGTTTCTTGGGTCCTTCTTCTCATTCTCGTTGCCTTTTGGAAGCCTAGTTAGAGTCACCGACAGACAGACTGACTAACTGACTGACGGACAATCCCTTCCCTCCTTTAAAATCACGACAGGCTGACTGACAGATACAAACTGACAAATCTTGAGAAAACCACAACAGACAGATAAACTGACAAATTCTGACAAAGAACCCATTAGCTTTTACTCCTTTATTATGGCACCGCTCATATTTCTTTCATTGTTGTTAAAAAAATATATGGAATTTCCATTTTGAGTACATGTTTGACGAATCTAAATGATCATGTTGATTTTAAAGACAATAAAGTATATTTTATTTCATTTTATTTTATCATCATCTTTTAAACATAATTTTGGAATATATCAGATCAAAATAAACAACACAGATATCAACATAAAATATCAAGATAAAATTTTAGCATTAAACCGGACTAGTGACCGCTGTTCAAGACACCCTTAGTGAAATATATTAATAGTGACTCAAATCTAGCTTCAACAAATACAATTAGACTTTACATACCTTTTAAAACTCGAAAGTGCTCGATGTCTGGACGATGACGGCTCGGTGGAAGGTGAAGTGAATCCTGCTCAATTCTGCTTCTGCTGTTTCTGCCTCCCCAAAATTACGAATACTTCTTGTAAAAATACAAATTGTGAGGACCATCCTAAAAGTTTAATATCTGCTATAAATTTATTAATATTCACAAGATATATAATAGTATTTTTCATTGCTTTCAGCATTGCATTTGCATTTGCTTTCAGAACCTACTTCTGAGTCCCAAAGTCACTTACAAGGGTCCCCAGTATAAATATATGGCTCAAATTTTAGGCGGCGGAATATTGAGCGGATCAGGTAAGTTTTGTGTCCTTATATAATTGTTCGTGTCAGTCTTCAGTCTCCCAGCCCTGGCAAGATATCCCCACTCATACTGAGCTGAGGCCTATTCGGTGCTAATAGTCCATGGTTAACTTATTTTATTTTTGTTGTTTTCGCGAAATAATATTTTTTTATATTCCAATTTATTTATCATCGTGTGCCGTGTGGCACCGGCCTGGAATACCACACCTTATCATATCATGGGGAGTCGTAAGAGTCAACGAAGATAAATCCTACCAGATGATGGGCAGCAGCGTCATCCTGCGTAATGGCTGTAACTGCGGAAACCAACCCGCCTGCCCAGCGTGATGATTATGAGCAAATAATTAATGGGCAATTGAATGTAATTTATTGGGGAGGCCAATGTTCAGCAGTGGATTTTATAAGGCTGATATGACGATTACCGTCCCACTAATGAGTACCGGCCTCCTCACAAGAACTAAGGTGGAGGGTTTCAAGTCATACTCCATGTACTCAGTGCATATTGGCGCCGGCAGGACAGAATTGGCTTAACGACTCCCCCATATTGTGATAGCCGGGAACAACTTCTAAGCTTGCCTTCTAAAAGCACGGGAACCCTTGAAGCCTAATGCCACACATACGATCACCCACTCTAGGAATCTCTGTTTCACTTCAGTGATCTTTTCCGATCACCTAGTCTCGCCAGGCTACGTTTAAGCCCCCTATAAAGAAACAGTAACAACACCGTTCAAACTTGAACGACATGTTATAACGTATAACGCTTCATATTAATTGGTGGCAAAACATTTCACACTGCTGTTCTCTTGGCATACTATATCAGAAATAGAACAGTAGTAAAAGGTACCAACTTTAATTTCTACTTAACCAGGACTATTATGGAGAAAGCACCGCAAGATTGCCTTTTTTTTTTTTTGTTTTACGTCGGTAACAAAATGCATTTACGCACTGCCTTCCGGCCAAAGGGGGACCGAAAGGGGGTGTGGGACTCACCACCGGCAGACACGACCGCCGGCAGCAATACCCACTAAAAATCTTCCGACGACGCCCGCCGCTTGTTGAGAAAGAGGCGGGGGCCAGTACCTGGGTTGCAGCTTCTGACACCCCGCCTGCGGCCAACGTCCCCCGGACCAAAACCGGGAGGACCTCCTCAGAGAGGCGCAGTGGACGCGCCCCTCCTACCTCCCCCTGCGACCATAGCGTGTGTGGCCGACTTCCCGGAGGATCCATGGTTAGACAGCAGGGGCCCCCTGCCCCCGCTGCCTAGACCCTCCTGGCGCTGCTGAGCGGGCCCTCCTGGCCTACCCGCAGCGCCCTCCATAGGTCCCTCTTAGTTTCCCCCCCGGTAGTCAGTACTAAGGGCACCCAGAGTCGTCGGTCTCTGGGTGTTACCTTTTCCCTAGCGCCTCCTGCGCCCTACCGGGAGGTACTCAGCCCCCCCACCACGACAAGATTGCCTACCCCAACTACGGCAAGCGAATCGTGGAGAACTACAGCACCATATTTAACCAGGAGGTGGACCTGCTGCTGCAGAAGTTTAGGGCTGTCCCGTCGGACCGCCAGTTCGACATGTACCAGATTGTATTGCAACATACTAGCTATGCTGTTTGCCGTGAGTACTTCAAAAACCAATATCATCATCTGAACACATTTACGTCTACTGAGCACAGGCCACCTATCACGAACCATTTTTTCTATTTTTTTTATTTACATTGGTAGCATAATGCCTTTACGCACTGCCATCCGGCCAAAGGGGGGACCGAGAGAGGAGTGTGGGGCTCACCGTGGCAGACGCGACAGCAGTCTTACCCACTAAAAAACTTCCGACGACGCCCATCGCTGTTGAAAAAGGGGCGGGTTGCCAGTGCCAAATTATAAAGCTTTTGACACCCCGCCCGAGGCCAACATCTCCTGGATCAAAACCGAGAGGACCTCCTCAGAGAGGCGCGGTGTGTCGCTCCCCCCCCATACCTCTTTATACGACCACCGGCATATGTCAAATTCGCCAATTTCGCGGGAGTCATAATTAGACGGTAGGGGCCCTCTGCTTCCCTCCTCTGGCGCTGCTAGACGGGGGCCCCTCCTGGCCATCCCGCTTCCTCTCCCCTCCGCGGCCTCCTTCTGCGACATCACCTCCTATCACGAACCACGGTGATAGGGATTCAAGTCATACTACACAGGCGTGAATGTATATACTTCAACTTTGGCGGATATTTAGAGTCCATTTTTCAGTAATTTTTTATTTTATCGAATATTGAAATATGCCAACATCACATTTGAAATTAAGTTGTCTTTCTAGATTTACAACTTTAAAAGTTACTTTTATTTTCGGTGGTACCGGAGGTTTCGGAGTACCATAAGATAAAAAAATCTGTAACGATAGATTTAACTTAGGCTATAAGTAAACATTTCTCATATTTAATAGATTAAACACACATATAAATTCACGCCTGTTTCCCCGAAGGGGTAGGCAGAGGCATAACGCCCAATTATATACGTAATAAGAAGCGAGCCTATTGCCGCTTAACTTACATATATTACGAGCTAATATTTCGTCAGCACTATTATGATAATGACAAGAAAGCATTTTAATAGTGTTAAAATGAAGCAAATAAAATTAAATATGCAAACGATTGACAATGATCTCATCTCCATTTTAGATTTTAAAAAACATTATCTTTACTTATTACTGGAATATTATACAGAGGACAACTTTGTTTGTAATGAATAGTTAAGATTTTTAAAATTCTTTTACCATTTAAAAGCTATCTTATCCACAAATAACATAGGCTAAATTTTATGCTGGAAAAAATAGGGTTTCCGTAATAATTGAGTTTTTCACACAAAGTCGGTCGGACACAAAGTGAAATAAATCAACTAGAAAAGTTACTCATTTTGTCACAAAAACGTGGTGGTATCCACAAGGGTCAACTCATTTTCCTTTACCTTAATACGCGTAGTAGTTACTGGTCTGAGGCGTCACGAATTTGATACATTTTGTTTTAGCCCAATTTCATTACAAATTGTTTACATCGTCTGAATTCTGATATCGTTTTAACTTAAATAATAATGATGTATCATCAGCAAACGATACTCTGTAAATCAATCCATAATCTCCTGGCTTCTCTTTATCAAATGTGGCAAATGATTATTATAAATGAAAAACATAAGCGAACCGAGAATCGAGCCCTGCGCCCTGCCCTAATAAGTTTTTTTGTATAAATTTTTCATGAGGAACTGAATGTGTTCCTAAAGCTTCTAAAGCTTTGGACAGATCTCAAAAAATACCTAAAGCGTCCAAAGAATCTTCAAAAGCTCAACACCTGCATCGGTTGTAGATCGTCCCTTAGTAAATCCAAATTGTTTTGAATGCCCATTAACCCATTTTTATCAAAAAATCTTAACATTTAGTGGTATACAAGTTTTTCTCATATTTTACTAAAAGTGGGCAGCACTGAGATAGGTCTAAAATTAGTTGGGTCTGCTGTACTGCCCGATTTGAATAATGGAAATTACTGTCTTTTAACCCCACATAACACCTAGACCAGAACCTATAAACTCAATTCAGTTTGCTGAAACTTTATCGTTATTACAAGTTTAACTAAGCATTTTTCATTTCAAGAACAGTCTAGAAAAAATTATAAACAGTATTTAATACGGTTACAGTAAAAAACAATAATAATAATTACAAATTCCGTCACAATCACACCAACTATTTCAGGTTCCAAGATAATATCATCAATAACCTGCTTTACTAACTGCTAATGTGCTAATATTATATTTTATTTCCAGACAATACGACATAGTCTTTGATAGGATGACAAAATGGTATCTTCAAATAGATCCGTTTTTCTGGATGACAAACTATTACAAAGAACAGAAAAACTTCATCAATCTGATAGATTTATTCAGCTCAGTGATCTCAAAATATAGGAGAGAGCACCTCTCCACTATTGGTGATAATTACAAAATGGATCTGATGAATTCTGAGGAAGATACAAAGTTGAGTGTTATAGACAAATTCCTTCTATCTAAAGAACTTGATGAAGAGGAGCTTATTAAAGAGACGTTTACTATATTTACTTCGGTAAGTTTGATCTCGTTCATCTCAATCTGACAAACTGGCATGCTGGTAAAATATATTAATATAAGCTATTACAGTCTTTTGTGATTCTTATCGTACCTACAGTTAATAAACAACTTTTAATGATGCAATATGAATTTAATTTAAATTTTAATAGTCACACGAAATTGCAGTAAAATTTATTGGACACATGTAAATATAATTATTAATTTCCATACAAAATGTCAGTTCAAATCTGCCAACAACTAAATATTTTGTTGTTTTCCAAACTGTTAAATAATTTTTTAGGATTTCTTGGTCCATCAATACTTTGCGAATTATTTTGAAAAAGTATATAATTTTTATTCTGTTGCGATAACGTGCATTTACTCAATTTTTGTAATAAAAATTTGAATTAAATCAAATCGATACGTAAAAATAAACTACAGTAAATATTACAATCTGGTGATTTATAATACGGATCACAAATTATAATACCTTTATTGCTATCATGCAATAAAATTTGATATTTTATGCCGCATTGGAAGAATTATCGCCCATCCTATGCTATGTCGAAATGTCAACCAAACGTGAATCTGATTATGCATGTTTTATTTATTAAATAGGTGTCAATATATTAATTTTACAGAGTCAAGAAGCAACAGGGAAAATTACATCATAATAGGTTGGGGAAAAAGTCTTTTCGTATTTTTGTATGAAAAGTCAAGACATTTTTTTCAAAGTTTATTTACATTTATTACAATATATATGTACCGTTTTGTTGAATAACTTTCTGCCATTTTGTGGGCAGAGACATTATCCCGTTACTGTAGAAACTTTGGGACTTCTGATCAAAAAAACGGGACAAATAGTTTTGGCAGTCCTCTCTTGAGGTCAACCTTACAGAACCTAAAGAATTCTGCAGAGACCGAAACAGGTGAAAATCTGAAGGCGCAAGGTCAGGGCTATATGGTGGATGCACTAGGACCTCCCAGTCGAACTCTCTTAATTTTTGCTGAGTGGCTAAAGATGTGTGTGGTCTAGCGTTATCGTGATGAAAGACCACACCCTTCCTGTTGATCAATTCCGGCCGTTTGCTCTCGACTGCTTCCTTTAATCTCATCAGTTGCTGGCAGTAAAGATCAGAATCGATGGTTTTGCCGGGCGGTTAAAGCTCATAATAAACAATGCCCTTCCAATCCCACCATACACACAGCATCACCTTATTTCGTGTTAGGCCAGCTTTGGCCACAGTCTGTGAAGCCTGGCCAACTTTCGACCACGACCTTTTTCGCACGTTCTTGTCGTACGTGATCCACTTTTCATCGCCAGCTATCAATCTCTTCAAAAACGGCTCGGTTTCATTACGTCTCAATAATGAATCGCAAATGAGTACACGGTTCATTAAGTTTCTTTGAGTGAGCTCGTGTGGCACCCAAATATCGAGCTTTTTTGTATAACCAGCTTTCTTCAAATGGGTCAAAACTGTTTTGTGGTCAATTCCCAGTTCTTCAGCTACATCGTAACTACTAATATGCCGATCTTGCTCCACTCTTTCAAAAATGGCGTCCATTTTATTCGTAACAGGGCGACCAGAGCGAGGTGCATCTTTAACATCAAAATTTCCGGACTGAAAACGTTTGAACCAAATTTGTGCTACTCTTACTGACACTGCATCAGGTCCATAAACATCACAAATTTTTTTCATTGCTTGAGTTGCATTTTTGCCTTTTTTATAATAAAATTTTAAAATGTATCGAATTTCTTCATTAGATTCACTCATTTTAACGGAGAGAAAAACAAATGAAAAATAGCGGGAAACAACTTTTTTTATTTTTTTCTTTTCTTTATAATGGAACCTTTTTAATGTTACCAAAACCAGCCAGACACAAATAGTACAGTCAAAAAAATTTTATAATAAGTTTATTATATTATACCTACGTTATGCGAAAAGACTTTTTCCCCGACCTAATATATTGTAAATAAATGTAAATAAACTTTGAAAAAAATGTCTTGACTTTTCATACAAAAATACGAAAAGACTTTTTCCCCAACCTATTACATAGAAAACACCTAGACCAGAAAATATATTCATGTTCATGCACACAAAGATTTGTCCTGAGTAGGATTTGAACCCACGACCTCTGGAGTGAAGAGAGGGTAGGTATACTGACCTCCACGCCATATCAGATTACGTAAGTAGTAAATACATCCAATGGGAAGTCGTAAGAGCCGACAAAAAGATTTCTTACCAGATGATCATCCTTTTTTTTTTTTTTTTACGTCGGTATCTTAATGCATTTACGCACTGCCTTCCGGCCAAAGGGGGACCGAAAGGGGGTGTGGGACTCACCACCGGCAGACACGACCGCCAAGTAATACCCACTAAAAATCTTCCGACGACGCCCGCCGCCTGTTGAGAAAGAGGCGAGGGCCAGTATCTGGGTTGCAGCTTCTGACACCCCGCCTGCGGCCAACGTCCCCCGGACCAAAACCGGGAGGACCTCCTCAGAGAGGCGCAGTGGACGCGCCCCTCCTACCTCCTCATGCGACCATAGCGTGTGTGGCCGACTTCCCGGAGGGTCCATGGTTAGACAGCAGGGGCCCCCTGCCCCCACTGCCTAGACCCTCCTGGCGCTGCTGAACGGACCCTCCTGGCCCGCCCACTGCGCCCTCCACAGGTCCCTCTTAGTTTCTCCCCCGGTAGTCAGTACTAAGGGCACCCAGAGTCGTCGGTCTCTGGGTGTTGCCTTTTCCCTAGCGCCTCCTGCGCGGATGCGGACCTGAAGAATATGCCTTACCTGGAGATGGTGTTTAAAGAGGTGCTGCGCTTGTTCCCCATCGGCGCCATGCTGCAGAGGACTGTGGTGGAAGATGTTCAGACGTGTAAGCCAAATAAATATTCCTACTTGGGTTTTTCGTCTTAAACGTCACTTCAATCCAGAAGCGCCTTGTTTTTGGAGTGGGAGCTTGCGCAGAAAATAACATACGAAGCAAAAAATCAAGTATTAAAGTTTGGCTTAATAATGCTCTTATGAAAGTCATACTTACAAAATAAAGCAAGGTTAGGATAAAAAGGTTGAAATGTATCATTGTTACCAACAAAGTAGCACTAACATAACCTAAAATAAAATAAAATATACATTATTGTCTTTAAGATCAACAGGATCATTAAGATTCGTCAAATTTTTACACACAAAATGGAATTTCGATTGCTTCTATATGTATTTCATTTTCACGTTTTCAAGTACTATATAATAGTTTATGAAATAAAATTATTTGAATTTACATACAAAAAAATATTTTCAAGAAGAGACGAAGGGCAATATGAAAGTTATCGGATAAATAGAGATGCATTGAGTGTGTAAGAAATCATATAACCCAAAGTCGCATGCAAATAACTATTTTTTTATTACACAGGGTTGTTTGTAGAACATGTACAGGGATTCTACTATCAACTTTAGAGCCCAAGTCAACCTCACCTGAAAATGGTGCATCTGCCGAAACTCTGCTCTGACAAACATACAAGTTCTCGGTAAGCAGCAATAGGCTCGCCACCTATTACGTGTGACCAAAAATATAATTGGCGGAATGTGGGCATATAATATGCAACTGCCTACATGCGTGTTTGTTTGTATTTATTGTAGAACATCAACAACCTCGCAAGACTTTAAAGTTAATATCATAAACAACAACATTTATTCAACAAGTTTTCTCATCCTTCAATACATTCGTTAAAAAATATTTTCAATTCTTTTGTTGTACTGTCGTGACATTTGTAAGTCTATGTTCCATTCGTTCATACAAAAAGTTGACCCTCGCGCTTGGGCTGATTGTAACTTGTAACGAATGTAGTAAATAATAATTAGGTAGGCACCTAACGCGATTGTCCCCAACGATTTGTTTATCTAATTTATGCGATGCGCGCAGAGTTAACAACATTCAGACATAAAATTAAATTAATATACAATTTTGTATGAAAGTAAAATGTAACAAATTATCAAAAGACGTAGAACTAAAATTGATGTATATGTTTTCTATAAAACTCTGCGAGTATGTTGATGTTTTTAAAATAAGCCTGTATTGCGTAATCTCCCTGTCAATCTGTTTCAGCCTCTTCAATTCCAAGCACCCGCGCATTTGAGCTATTGTTATATAATTCTGATTTATCACTTTCAGCGAGCGGTATCATACCAGCAGGCTGCTCCCTCGTGATTCCAATATACCACATACACCGAGACAAGCGCTTCTGGGAGGATCCCCAAGCATTTCATCCTGAGAGGTTCAGTCCAGAAAACGTGAAGCTGCGGCATCCAAATTGCTACTTACCATTCAGCATAGGACCTATGGACTGCTTAGGTATATAAACTTACTTTATAACGTTTTCCTTATAAACTTTATCACTTTCCATCCAAAAATAGTTTGAAAAAATAGATATGCATCTTAAAGGCTTCCAATTCCCACACAGCACAAATCTCTGTGTGCATAAATATGAATATATGTTTGGGTCTGAATTTCAACACACTCAAATCAAATCAAATCTTTGAAATATGTCATCATCACACAAATTCATATGTATGTATATGTCACCGGCCAAACCCGATTTAAAGGCAAACCAGTAAAGCCTAGTCCAAACTAATTTAGGTGGGCTGCAACTATTACAATAAAATGTTTTTTAATGGTAAAAAAAAATATGAGGTTATATTTTTAATATATTTTTTTTAATATTATTTTTAAATAACCTCAACCTAACGTAAAAAGGGAAATATAAGTATGTCTTTTTGGGTTAGGTTGAGGTTATTTTTTTTCTTACTATTATAAACATTTTATTATAATAGTTGCAGCCGACCTAACTAATTACTATTAGTTTGGACTAGGCTATAATGGCTTGTCCTTAACTCGGGTTTGGCCGGTAACAAATACGACGTTAGTTCTACGACTTTTGATAATTTGTCACATTTTACTTTTATAAACAAATAATTATCAATTCAAATTTATGTCTGAATGTTGTAACTCTGTGCGCATCGCATCGCATAAATTAGGTAAATATATCTTTGGGGGTACTTATGTATTTAATAATTAAATATATGTAGGTAAGTATGTTTATCCGTTATTTTGTATCCATAACACAAGTTCTTAATTATACTTAACTTGGAACTAAATAATTGGTGTGATTGCTACAAATATTTAAAAATCAGCTCATGATTGTGTCAAAATTTACGTTGTTATCTATAAATAAGTTGTGCTAAAAGATGTCCTACAAATTCAATTACATTAATTATAGAATGTATTGCAGTAATAATATTTCAAATTACACATGCGCAAAAAACCGTACAAATTCTACTTACAATAAATTAAAACCATCAAAAATAAAATCATCGTATTAAGGGAATATGTCTGAGCAAAAGAACAGGTCTAGAGCAGATTGTAAACATTCAAACATCAAAAGACATGTCTGAATATTTAATTCTGATTTCAGGAAGGCATTTTGGCACGAAGTTAGTGAAAACCATTTGCGTTCGAGTGCTCCGCGAGTTTGAACTGACATCCCTGAACAAGTACGAAGACCTCCGCCTTATGACAGCCATCTCTGCAGCCTCCATCGATGGCTTCCATGCCCAGGCGAAGAGACGAACTCCATAAGTTCTGTTATGAATTAATCTGACTGACTAAACGTCTCAGAGTCTAACATTTTTTGTTAACCTACAAGACGTTTGTTAGACTACGAACTGATTAAAAAATCGCATCGCAGGATCTTTTTGGATTCTTATTGGGGAAGCTTATGATCAGCAGTGGACGTCGTTGAGCTGATGATAATTAACATATCGCACCCATACTTCGAAACCGTTACTAAACGAAAAAAGATAACTATACAGGAGAAGCGATTTATTTGTAGTTTTCATCGATTTAAAAAGATGGCGTTATTCGATTATTTTTATTAGTAACGGTTTCGAAATAAGGGTGCGATATATTGTCCTAAAACAGGTCTCCCTCTGTTGTTTCCTTTTCTCACTTTCCTGGGCAAGTCATCTAAAGTTTAGGACGAAATAAATATACTATCTTCGTTTGTTGGATCATCATCATATTGTCAGCCTTACAAAGTCCACTGCTGAACATTGGCCTACTCAATCAACAGAATGTTAGGGGTATTTGCCCATAATCACCACGCTGAGCAGGCGGGTTGGTGATCGCAGTTCAAGTCAGTACGCAGAACGACGCTGCTGCCCATCATCCCGTGGGATTTCTCTTCATCGACTCTTACGACTCCCCGTGAGATGAGAGGGGATGGCACTATTTTTTATTTTCGGATAGCTTCGTAGATAGTGTGCTTTAAATTGAAAAAAACATATTCAGAAAATACTATCTAGTGAAATTGAATTGCGAGCATCTATCTAGGGGAAGGGGGGGCATGATGGGGTAGCTAAGGGAAATAACAAAGAAAAGCATAATCACGATGTTTATTAGTCTCATTGATATATGGCACGTTATGTCATTAATCTAACAATGATTTGGTACAGTCATTGGAGAATCAATATATCACCTTTTTTAATAATTAATAAGAACATTATGAAAAACCATTTTGCCCCATACTATGGGGTAATGAAATTGGGGCATGATAAGGAGTGCTAGTCGTTCTCACAAAACAAACAAATGTATATTTCCTTCAGATCTGCTTCTATGCTTCTATTTCACTTTCTTCTTCTTTAGGTGTAAATGTAGTTTTTTCGGGCCTAAAGGTAAACCAATGGTAACTTCACCCCTTTCCTTCATTTTCTTAACATATCGCTCTAAAGTAGTCTGAGGTACTGCGTATGCAGAAGCAGCTTTTTTGTATCCCATCTCTTTGCTTAAAATTTTATCTATAGCTATTTTCATAGAATCTATCTACCACTATCCTCTTTTGGTTTTTTTCTTATAATCCCATCTGGCCTCAAAGGGTCACTATGAACAAAAAAAAATTAACAAATAAAATGTTTAACGGATTCCTTGTTTGTAGGAATACCTATCATACCTTATCAAAATAAATAACACTAGTAACCAAAGATCAGAAAAATATAAATGGGGTGATCATAATTACCTGTCAATAATGACGCTGAACCTTACAAAAACTTAGATCGACGTAACGCTTAAACAGTTTTTCGTTTGTAAACAAAAGACGCGTGCACTCACAATTTCTTTCGCACTAACCGTCGGTTGAATGAGACTTCCTATTGGCTTGTTGTTTTATATTCACAAACGTCTAGTTTCTTCTATGTGTGTCCCCGTCATGACCCCCCTTCCCCTAGTTATCCCATAATAATTGGTGTTTAAATAAGCGAATGATTAATTAAGTAGAAATGTGTATTAAAGAATATTTATGTAAATAAAATAAGAGCATATGGTTTTTGGTAAAATACAATTTTATAATTATACAGAGTTTGTTTTACATTTACCTAACTTAAATCAATATATTGTGATCTTTAAAATTAAGTATATAAAAGAAATATAAAATCTCTTCTTTGAATGCACGGGGATCCTACCAGTATCTAAGGAACCCAAACCAACCTCACCTGCAAGTTCACCTGTACGTACACCGTACACCTGACAATTACCGGACGAGGCTCTGGCGTAACCCTTTGGGGAAACAGGTGTGATAGTTTGTATATTTTTGATTTACCAACACTCATGTTAAACTATATTTTATGTATATTGTTAACGGTTAATAATCCACCGTTATTTATTACACATGAATGTTAGAAATATCACAAATTTTTTGAAAATAAAACAAAACTGCAGACATGACGCTTCACTTTCCCGCCAAGAAGTCCGTATATATTATTATATGCATAGGTACAAACATTTTTTTTAAGCCATAGACACGACATTCTCTACTTATAGTTTTAATATGAAGTATTTATTTAAAGTTTAATGTAAAAAAGTCGTATTGTTGTTATAGGTATAATAATAGAAAATTATTTTGGTGCACAAATTTTAAGTTAATTTATTCAAAGAAGATAATATTTTAGTAACTCGTATATTTTATGTCATTATTATGCGCTATATCCTTTTTTTTTTGAATAGCTGACAGTCGTTATCACTACATAGTATAAAACAAAGTCGCCTTTTCTGTCCATATATCCCTATGTGCGCTTAAATCTTTAAACCTACGCAACGGATTTTGATGCGGTTTTTTCCAATAGATAGAGTGATTCAAGAGGAAGGTTTATATGTATAATACATGCATAATATAGTAGTGGAACACTGTAAATTTTTGAGATTTCTAATGTGATGTCGTAATTCAACTCACTTTTTTGCGCTTATATTGCAAACGCTGGCCAAACCCTACGAGATTAATCAAAATAATGTACTACAATATTGTACAACTTATAAAATTCTTCAAAAAAGTCCGCGATGGTAAATGTCTATCTCTCAAGAATACCCACAATAACCAATTTTATCTTTTACTTTTTACTAAAAATAATGGCTTATTAACGAAGCCATTTTAAGTATGTATGACATTAATTCTTATCTAAATAAACATGTTAGTAAGCTTGGACATTAGACATAGATTAAATTTGTCTTTTACATCATGTAATTTCGATCAGTACTTTACAAGATATCAAACGAATAAACTTACGCTAAATCGAAAAATTATGGTTGCGGCGGTGGTAGGTATTCGCGGCCTATATAGAGACATTCTGTAATTATGTATTATACGTCACTATTCATATTAGCATAAGACCCGTGCGAAGCTGGGGCGGGTCGCTAGTTAATACATAATACGAAAATTACTTTTTTAAGAATAAGATGAAACCCAGTATGCCTCCTTCGCAACCTTGACGTGATGTGCATCGGCACAGTCAGTTTTGATTTCAATTCAATTCAATTATTGCATGCTACATTGGGTAGTTACATAATGTATGTATGTGTTTACATAGAGATGTTAATTAAAATGTAGCGCCCTGTAAGGACATAGCAAACTGTTTATTACTACATACTATTTATCTATTTATTTACTTTTTATCATAAATATTTTTAAATCAACACTATAATCATTGCACATTTGTTATATCTCTTTCATATCTAACATCAAGATATACGATAAATTATTTCTTAAAATGTTTTTATTTACGTACACCTATTACTATACACATTATAATTATATTACAAACGTAATGTGAATTATGTATTAGAAAAATTCTTTAATGCTGTAATAACTTTTTGTAATTAAAAACTGTTTTAGCTGATTTTCAAAACTAGTTAATTTTCCGGGGGACGTTGGCCGCGGGCGGGGTGCCAGAAACTACAACCTAGGCACTGGCGCCTCGCCCCTTTTTCAACAGCGGCGGGCGTCGTCGGAAGATTTCTAGTGGGTAGGACTGCGGTGGTCGCGTTTGCCGCAGTGAGCCCCACACCCCCTCCCGGTCTCCTCCTTTGGCCGGGAGACAGTGCGTAAATGAATTTTGCTACCGACGTAAATAAAAAAAAAATCTTTATTGCTAAGACTGTGTAAATATTGCTGTTGTTCATGCATTACATTAGTAACAATAGTGTACCCGTTGCGGGCGTGCAATTTATATAACTTACAACTAGATACTTAATATTATTTGTAAAAAGTATTAATTTAAATTGTAAAATGGTTTATTTATTAGCCAGGCTTTTAATTTGTATTTAAACTTTGGTAGATTTAATTCTTTAATTTCCAAAGGCAATTTATTGAGTACCTACCTTTATACTGGTGTAAAAAGCACTCTTATAGTATAAGTAATTTTTTACATGAGGAATGCATATATTGTGTTTATACTGATTGCGCACACTATAGCGCGATGTTTTTACATCAAAAAACTCAGGGTGCTGCTTAATAAACAATGACGTTTCCAAAATATAAATAATTGTCAAAGTAAGGTACCCCTTCAACATCTTTTTTGCAAGATAAATGTTGAATTTACGTTAACAGAGTTTCCCCAAAAAATAATTCCATATGTTAATAGCGGGTAAACCTGACCAAAGTATGCGGCCCTGGCTACACCAGTAGAAGTCGTTTCGGCAAGTATGGATAAAGCGTAACAATAGCTAGAGATTTTTTTGTTTATTTTAAATAAATGCGATTTCCAGTTCAAATGAGTATCAATAGTAACTCCAAGAAAAATTATTTCATTTACTTCTAGTATTTTTTATCACAATCCATAACAATAAGGTTATAAGAATAATTTTTTTTATTTCTAAATTGTATAAATTTAGTTTTAACAGGATTTACATTTAAATTAATAGATTTAAGCCATGTAGTTGCTGCTTGTAAGGTGTTATTAACATTATTTTCAAAAATATTTCTATTTTTGTTTAAGTCAGATTTAAAAATTGTGGCATCATCATCAAACATTACACATACGTTTTCTATTTTTCCTTGCGGTAGCCCCTGAGACATCATTAAGGATTTGGATTTTACCTCTTGAAAAGTTTTTGTTATTTTGTTAAATGAGTCAACTACTGTTAATATCTCCCTATCAGAAAGATAACTATCTATAAGTTTTAGAGCTATTCCACGTATACCCAGTTTTTCTAGCATGTTTAAAAGGATATCATACCTAACACAATCGAATGCTTTGGAAATATCAAGGAATAGTCCAATACATGGCGTTTTATAATTTAAAGACTCCCATATTTCTTTTAGTATTGTGTAGATCGCAAGAGTAGTTGATTTATTTTTTTGAAACCCATACTGATAAAAATAAGCAAATTTTACTTATAAAAAAAAACAATTAATCTATTGTAAATTACTTTTTAAAATATTTTGGAAAAATTTGATAACAATGCAATGGGCCTATAGTCATTTATATTACTTTTTTCACCTTTTTTAAATATGAGTTAAACTTTCGCTATCTTTAATTGTTCAGGAAATATACCTGTTTCAATCATTAAATTTATTATGTAAAGTAATGGCTCCTTTATATATCCAAATGAACTTTTTATGACTAGCATAGGTAATTCATCATAGCCGTAGCTTCTTTTACTTTTAAAATTATTACCAATTTTTTTTAATTAATGTGAATTAATTGGTGTCAAGAATATACTACGGAAATGTGGTAAGAAATGATTATTGATGCAATTTTGGTTACACCTGTTCGAGCCAGCAAAGTGATTATAAAAGCTCTCTGCAATAGTGTAAGCATCTGTAATCTCAGTGTTACCATTTTAATGCTGTTGAAAGTACTCCTAAATGAATTTTGAGGAGCAGTTTGTTTTTTATGAGGTTCCAAGTTGCTTGATTTTTATTAGCGCTCTGCTTTATAAATAAAATATTAAATTTTCGTTTAGCTAGGCGGGTAACAAATTTTAATACTTTACAATATTTTTTATAATATGGCACCAAATGTGTTTGTCGTTTAAGCAATATATAATCTTGATGTAATGGCCTATTTATTTTACTAGCTCTGTTTATACCTTTTGTCTGCCAATTTATTTTTTTTTATTATAGGAAACTCTTTTTTTTTGTAATGGAATACATAAATCATAAATTAATTTTAATAAGTTTAAAAAAGTAATATATGCTGAATTTACATCAGGGCATAAATAAACATTAGAGAAATTTAGTTGATACAAATAATATAAAAAAATATTCATATTACTATCAACGTTCCTTTTATAAATAAACCAATATTTTTCATTGAAACCTTGATTACTAAGTACATTGATGACTTGACCAGAATGATCAGATAGACCAAAGTGAACAGCTTTCGACTTGTAGGTTCCAATATTTGTCAAGATAATTTATCTATACATGATTGTGATGTTAGGGTTATTCTGGTAGGTTCATTAATAGTTAATTTTACATTATATTTGAGTAATAAGGCAATTTAAGCGATTTGTAATCTACCAACGAGAATTTGTAATAATATGTTGAAGATTTTGAATATTGTATTTTAAACAATATTTTGACATCAAATTATTGTAATGGAATTGGATAGCGATAAGCTAATGATAATGATAAATATAATGATAAATTGAGCCATATAAGCGACATGTTACGTCTTTTACACCTGTTAATTTTGCTCAAATTAATTTGAATTGTTCAAATTGTTATATTATTTATACTATTATATTATTTATAATATTTATTTGGAATAACAATCACTTTTTGTTGTATTTGCTAACTGTATCGTTAGCAAATACAGTAATCAGTGACTAGCAATTGAACAGACGACCGTTTTAGATATAAATAGCGCTTCGTCTCTTCGCTCACACTTAGTTGCGAGACCGACAGGATCTTTTTTTTTATAATGGTCTTTAAATTGTTAATACCATCTTTATCTATGGAGATTCAATAAATACGAATGTTATCAAAATTTAACAATAATTCAATCAAACTTGGCTTCATTCCGATTCACTTGTTAACGTCATTGAATCAGGATCTTATTTATTTATTTAATTTATTTATTTATTTATTTTATTTAGGATCACCAGTATCTGTTTACACTATTACTTAAAAATAATTACACAAATATTATAAAAAATTATCTAAGTGAAACAAACAATTAAGGTGAACACCACATGCAATGAGAAAGAAATCACTTAAAACAACTCAACAAATAACTCATAAAAGAAAAGAGAAATCAGTTAACAACTTATAATAAAACTAAAATAAAACACATGTACAAAAAAACTTAAAATTAAGGGATGAAACATGCAATCATATCGTACATACAAAAATATAACTACTCATTTTCCCAATGCTTGTACAATTTTCTTTTGAGGTCGGCAAGTGAGTCAGCAAAGATGTCTAAATTGTAATGTCTTTATTTGTGACTTTATCTGGGAAAACAATAGACTTATATTTATTAAGGGCCTAAATCATACCTAGGTTTCATGATTATTGATAAAACAAATTAAAAGCGTTATTTCCATAGTTTTTTTTTCCTTAAAATAACGTAAGTACATTTCGTCGTATGCAGTTGCAATTTTATAACAGCAAAAATTAAGTCGTTTCCCAACTACAATTTGAACAATGCGTAGCGTTTTGCTATAAACATGGTCTTTGTACAGCATTTATTGTAGAAGTACACAATTCGCAGGTAAAAAATATTTTGTGTAATTCATCTCTGATGACTGCAGGTAAACTGTTGAGTTTATAGGGAATACGTTTTTTGAGAGTTCTATTCCCACATTGGTAACTTTGGGAACAACTAATTTACCCGCTCTTGTGTTATAAATATAATTTACATTTGTTAGCAGGGGCAAATGCTCTTGACTACCATGGTTATTAATAACAAGAAGATACTTTTGTTTGAAACAAAAAGGTAATATTTTACAGATTTTAAATAGCTTAGCATAATCCTTTTCATGTTTATTTTTAGTTTTTTGAAAATCTCATTTGCATATGTTCCAGCTTACCAATATGTGATTTAAATTTGTGCCATAGCTGTCGAGAGCGTAGTGTAAAATAGATTCCACTAAACTTGTATACAATAATTTCAATGTACCTCTAGGTACACGTACTCTCTGACGTAATGTCTCTTTTAACTTAGAAGGGTGTAGTAATTATGATTCCCTTAAATTGTCACATATTATTTATCAATTGAAAGTGGTCGCAGGGCAGCGGTGATATGTGGTAGGAACGATCACCGAAGCAGTAAAGCAGTGTTCACAGAGGTCAGTCCTTGGATGGGTGGCCGTTGGTCCCGGTTATCACTAATTGAGGGGGGATTGATAAATATAGGGGGTGTATAGGGATACTACCAAATCAACGGACGAGGCTCTTGTGATCATAACAGTGCCCAGTAAGCGGCAATAGGCTTGCCATCTATTACGTGGGACCAACTGTATAATTGGCGAAGTGTGGGCGGATAATATGCCTCTTACTACCCCTTTGGGGAAACAGGCGTTATAGCGTATAACGCCCTCCTTTCTTCGATTAATGCATGTATAATAGAACGTAACAGTCTATTGCATTCCGAAGACTTCAAGCGGATAGAACAGGTTAACATCAAATTATTGATCTTCTCCATGTGATTTAATCACGAGTGAAACAATATTTTCAGTCACACAAATGCCAGCTGCCACGAACGGTCCTAGCGCACTCTATAATAACTATTGGTCGGAGTGGACAGAGCTAATCCTGAGGTCGTGGGGTCTATTCCCACCCAGGACAGATCTTTGTGTGCATGAACATAAACATCAAGTCTCGGTGTTTCCTACGTATATTAAAATGTAAATACATATTTACAAAACCAAAGTATTTAAGTATGTTTATCCGTCATTTAGTATGAAAAACACAAGTTCTGAATAATACTTATCTTAGTACTAAATAATTGGGGGCTTATACAAAACGATATCTAAAATAACTATTTTTATCTTATCAAATGAAAGTGACAGCACTATTTGTTAACCATTTTTTATCGGCCAATGGGGGACCGAGAGGGGAGTGTGGGGCTCACTGCGTCAGACGCGACCGCCGCAGTCTTACCCACTAAAAAACTTTCGACGTCGCCCACGCTGTTGAAAAAGGGCGCCACTTTTTCAACAGCCAGTAGGTACAAACCCAGGGGCCATGGGTTTGCATGGGTTTGTAGCTTCTGGCACCCGCCCGCGGCCAATGTCCCCCGGATCGGAACCGGGAGAACCTTCTCAGAGAAGCACAGTGTGTCGCCCCCCCCTTCTTCCTTGTGCGGCTATGGTGCAACTGGCCGACCTATGGGGGTCCATAGCTAGACGGAAGGGGCACTTAATTGTAATCAGACCTTTGGTGTCTTAAAAATACTCGGAAAATATTTATTTATTTATGGAATTTAATTAACTGAACCTTTAATAAAATCTTTTTTGATCATCAACAATACTGGATTGAGCATCTAATAGGAGATTAGGTGCTCAATCAGAATTTTTGATGTACAAAAAGGTTAGGTTAGATTGGCAATTTATTAATTTTGATGACACGTTAAATATGATCTATTCATAATATTACATCATGCGAAACAGGTAAGAATTTAATGGTAATTTGAAGAAACCAGTTATTTTTATTTTAAATAGTGTAGCATTGTGTTTTTTTTCTATGTATATGAACTATATATTTACAACAAAAAATTGTATAACTATATACATCTATTGTTTAGTATCCATTACACAAGTTCTTAATGATACTTATCATGGAACTACATAATTGGTGTGATTGTATGAGAATATTGATTTATTTATAGAATATACTAGCTTTTGCCCGCGACTTCGTTCGCGTGGAATAGTGACTTCCGGCAGATTTTTGTTTTTACTTACATAGTACCCGACCTCGCGGGATTTTTGAGAAGTTTCCGCTCCCGCAGGTTTTTTGGGATAAATTCTATCCTATGTCTTTTCTCGAGTTTCAAACTATGTCTGTACCAAATTTCACACAAATCGGTTCATTCCTTTAGGCGTGAAGAAAAGACAGGCAGACAGAAAGACTCGTCTAGTTACTTTTATAAATAACATTTCATTAATTATAATAAGAATGTTAGAATAGTTATACCTATACTACGATTATTTAGAACCCTCGTTCTAAGACCCATTTAGAATCATAGAGATGGTTAAGCAATAATATGAAAATTATACTTCCTGGTATTTTTATACATAAACGATGTGATATTTAAGTAGGAAACAAAATTCCTGGATACAGAAACCGTATAACAGCTTTGCTTGATTAATAATTCTTTTCAAAAAGTAATTAAATCTATTCAACTAACCGTAGCTTTTGTCAGCGACTTTACCTAATTAATATAAATTTGAACATGCCACCATTTTCGCATGTAACGTCATCCCCAATTATCGATATCGTCGGTCAACGCCTCGGCAATATTTCACAATCACTGCATACATCTAAATCGTGTCAATTGGGAGTCAATAATAGGTGACACCCTCTAATCCCATCAATATCGCCACGTCAACCATTCATCCCTGTCATGCGGCGTAAAATATGCACGAAGCCGTGGAATTCAGTTATTTTTGCATTGTTATTTTTATTATTGAGCGAATGAACCGCAGTCGATGTTTTAAAATAATATTCTGTACTAGTATTTTTAGTAACATGTTGACTTATCTGGCATTGTGTTAGATAATATAATATATAAATTTTAATTTATTCTTGTAAGATACCTCGCGGGTTTTACGTTTAAGGTGGAAAGTTAATAAAATTGTGTATGTAAGACTGACGAGAGTACATTATAACGATAGAGAGAGTGGCACATAAAACATACATATTCAAGCATAATGAAGACAAATGCATGACCTTTTGTAGTAATGACGACCGATGTGGCGTAGAGGCGAGTATACCCTTAGATTTATAATATTAGTAGGATTTTATTCATGCTCGGGGGAAATAAATTAGGTACTCTGTCAATCTTTCGAGATATAATGCTTTATATTTAAATAAAAAACGTAGCGTGGGACGTCCTCCCTCAAGATGGACTGACGATCCGGTAAAGGTGGCGGGATCACAATGGATGCAGGCCGCCTACAATAGGTCACGCTGTAAATTTATCGAGGAGGCCTGATGTTCAGCAGCGGACTTACTTTGTACTGATGATGACTGGTTAAACGTTCGTTTAATAGGCCAGACGGAATAGAGTTCAAACCTTGCTATAACACGAACGTATACCCACTCGTAACTTTAACTTTAAGTTCAGCGCATGATATAATTGAAAGAAGAAAGAAAGAAAAACGTTTATGTGACCATGTACAAAATTAACTGAAGATACTTATATCTATACAGGATTATGAAAAGGTATCTACTCAGCATGTGCCGTAGCATATGAGTGATGCCTCGACGCTGGTCTTCCGTAGATACCTGAACTAAAATATCATAATAGTTAACTGAACAAAAATATTTCAATATAAAGAGAGGGCATATAAATATACAAATAGTGTTTATTATGAGAATATACACTACAGATTAAAATTTAATCAAAGTTAATATTATAATATAGCCACGCATAATTTGTTTCATTTGGTTTGCCTTAAAATAAAAATTTTATAGTCATTTAAATAAATAATATATAAGAATTTACACTACTACTTAGTTATTGTTCATTTGTTTATTAATAAGGTATTTTTTGTAATTTTCTTTGAAGGTACGTAATGAAGAAGACTTTTTAAAGGGCGGTTGGATACTGTTCCAACATTTTGTGGAGCAATAGCGGAATCTTCCACGAAATGCAGCGGTGTTGTGGCTCGGACAACCAAGTAGAGAAGCTTTGTTTATCGTGTTTGAACAACACGATAAACAAAGCTATTAACAATGTCTTTCTAATTTTTTTAATATACTTAAAACATAAAAATGTTCACTTTTAATCATCTTGGTTAATTTCTTTTTAGCTTTTCGATAACACTTTTAAAAATAGTTAGGAAATTGCAGATATTCTACAGAGATTTTGCAGAGTACAGGTGTTATTCCCGAGGCAAAAAGAGGTTTATAGCAATCAAATTTGGCAATTCAAATTGTAACGGAAAATTCGAAATTTAAATAAAGTATAATCTAGGGAATGTAATGTGGGAATTATGGAGAATATTCTCATATCATTTATAATAAATTATCTAGTAGCTTACACTATTATATGACCGACGTTAGGCTGGCTTTCAAACTAGTGCATACATGGGGGGATCGAGAAGGAAGTGTCAGCTGTCCTACCCACTAAAATTCTTCCGACGACGCCCACCGCTGTTGCAAAGGGACAGTGCCTGGGTTGCAACATCTGGCACCCCGCCCGCGTCTAATCTCCCTCGGGCCAGAACCGGGAAGGATCTTCTCGGAGAAAAACCATACCATATCTACTAATAAAACGCATCGCAACTACGTAAAACAGCTCTACCTACGCCGATCTCTGATAATTACATGCATATTTAAATTCGTATCATTGAAGAAACTAAATAACAGTAACATAGTTTCGTCTGTCACAGGTGGTGGTGTGATTAGTAAAGAGACGTCGTGCGCTGAAGACTGGCCGTCCTTTTACAGATTAGCTAAATACTCGTAGCTGAATCGTTATTGGATATTTTTCTATAGCTCTCCAACAACAGGGTGAGTTTAGTGCATGTGTGATCTAAATGATCATTTACTTGAAGAGTATGATTTTCGGAAAGATAAATCCTTTAGTCTTAAGTAAGTTCTATTAGCCTATTAAATCAATGAGAAAACGAATTCGTGTCAGTGCAGTACCCTGTGGTAAATATTATACATCGGGAATCGCATTTTAGTCCACATACAAAGCTAGTGTAAAAATGTCCATCATTTGTTATCAGATTCATCATTAATCAAAATTTGGATACAGAACTAAATTCTTTATTTAAAAAAAAAAAAAAAAATTATGCACCATTGTTTTTATTACATAACAAATTAAATCTTAATTATCTACGTACTTACTTCTACCTTATTTATTGTTATTTTGTTTTGATTTAATTAATCTTTATTGCACACTTAAATCTATGACAAAAGGCTAACTCATTGTCATAAATCATTCTCTGCTCTGCGGAAGATTGGAATTGAAATAGTAAAAATATCTTTGAAAACCAAAGAGGAAAATAAATGAATATGAATATGAATATGAATATGAAAAAGTACACCACCAATCTAAATTTAGAATAATAAAATATGGCGTACCGCAGGGCAGCGTTTTAGGACCCCTGCTCTTTCTTATCTACATTAATGATATAACTACATTGACTGACAATCATAATATATGACTTTATTTGCAGATGACAATACAGTGCTATTTAGTAATAAGAATATAAATAATTTGGAAAATGACATTAATTCGACATTAAACTGTATTATATACTGGTTACATACAAATAATTTAAAAATAAATCTAGACAAAACTAAACTTATGATATGTAAAAATGACATTATTAATTTGAACATAAATTATCTTGGAGAAATAGTCACCAAATGTGACTATTTCTCCACGAAATTTTTAGGTTTAATAATTGACAAAGAATTAAATTGGAAATGGCACATTGACCATATTCGTAAGAAACTTAATCAATACTCTTATGTATTATTCTCGTTGCGGCAGACGGTAAGTCAGGAGACTTTACTGACAGCATATCACGGTTTTGTAGCCTCCTCTTTAAGATACGCAATAATATTTTGGGGTAACTCTACTGATAAAGAATTCGCATTTAGAGCCCAGAAAAGGTGCATAGTGCTATGTTTAAGCTTGACAAAACTGATTCCTTTAAACCTTTTTTAAAATAAATTGCACTAATGACATTACCATGCACCTTTTTGAATGTGCAGTTTTTATTAAATCTAATGTAGACTTATTTAAATTCAAAACCCTTGATCGTCATAAAGATAAATTAAGTGACATTCCACACAATACTGCCTTATTAAAAAATCGATCATTGGAAGTGCTACTAATATCTATAACAAAATTCCTAAGAAAATTCATCTGCTAAGTTGTAATTACGTGAACTATTGATAGAAAAATGCTATTATAATGTCAAAGAATATTTAAACGACTTATAACTATAAACTTTTGACAAAGTCCGACCTGTTAGTATTACTTTTAAAATCCATAAAATCTGATTTCGTGTTATATGAAATCGCAACTATTGTACGTCTAAGAGGCAGACCACAGCTAGATCTAAACCTGTACTGTAACACCTATCCTGTAACCTGTGTTCGCAATAAACTATTTTGATTTGATTTGATTTGACATACATTCACGCCTGTTTCTCCGACATATTATATTATACACCCACACATCGCCTATTATATAATAATAGGCCACCAACTATAGCTGGTTCCACTTATTAGGTGCAACAAAATGCATTTACGCACTGCCTTCCGGCCAAGGGGGGATCGAAAGGGGGTGTGGGACTCACCACCGGCAGACGCGACTGCCAGTAATACCCACTAAAAATCTTCCGGCGACGCTCGCCGCTTGTTGAGAAAAAGGCGGGGGCCAGTACCTGGTGTGCAGCTCTGACACCCCGCCTGCGGCCAACATTCCCCGAGACCAAAACCGAGAGGACCTTCTGAGAAAGACGCAGTGGACGCGCCCCTCTTACCCCCCCGTGCGACCATAGCGTATGTGGCCGACTTCCCGGACGGTCCATGGTTATACAGCAGGGGCCCCCTGCCCACGCCACCTGAGACCCTCCTGGTGCTGCTGAACGGGCCCTCCTGGCACGCCCGCTGCGCCCTTCATCATCATCATTTCAGCCCATTAACGTCCCACTATTGAGCACGAGCCTCCTCTCACAAATCAAGATGTGAGGGTATTGGGTCATACTCCACCACGCTGACCCAGTGCGGATTGGCGGAGGCAGGTGTATGGCATCCTGCTGTTAGATTTTACTAAGCCGCCCATTAGGCCTCTAACATGGCTTAACGACTACCACATTTTAGTGATAAATTGTACCCTTGTGTTGTGTGTTGTTGTGGGCCCTTCATAGGTCCCTCTTAGTTTCCCCCCCGGTAGTAAATACCAACCTCTGGGTGTCACCTTTTCCCGGCCTTCGGGAGGTACTCAGCCACCCCCTCACCACGCCAAGGTGGAGACCTGTCAGAGGGGAAAAGTTATTATCCTACCAATACCTAAGGAGCCCAACTACTTATTGGGCCAACTATATAATTGACGAAGTGTGGGCGTATAATATGCCTCTGCCTACCCCTTCGGGGAAACAGGCGTGAATGTGTGTATTTATATCTCTAGATGAAATGTTTCTACTGGTGAGAGGAGGCTAGCTCTTCGCAGTGACACAAGACGATATGCCATACCCTAGGTCGCCTCCAACGACCCACTCGAGCGAGACCATCAAATATTTTGCCCGAGGGTCTGGTAGAATGGCACTTATTTAAATAAAATCTAGTTCTAAACGTTAGTTACGATAATATCATGGTCAACTGTACAAGGTACTATTACACAATATCGTAACGTACTTTCACGGACATCAGTAACATTCCGGTTTTCAAAGTTACACCGCCACTTAACTTTAATATGAATACTAATAACTTTTGATATGAATTTTACTTATAATGAAAACCGAAGCTAATGTAATATGTAATACAAGGGGCCGCCCGCGACTTTACCTATCCATTTATTTAACATATAAATAATAATAATAAATATTTTCTGATTTGACACCAATTATTTAGTTCCAAAATAAGTAT
The DNA here is from genome assembly GCA_949126915.1 of Musotima nitidalis. Lineage (NCBI taxonomy): Eukaryota > Metazoa > Arthropoda > Insecta > Lepidoptera > Crambidae > Musotima > Musotima nitidalis. The sequence continues at coordinate 2,815,291 of OX421434.1, forward strand.
CATTAAAACTTTTGTTATGGATACTGAATAACGGATAAATGTACATAAATTCTTATGTTTTTGTAAATACATAGGTACCTAATATACATAGTAAAACACCTAGACCAGAACAAATATTCATGTCAAAGTACACAAAGATTTGTTCTGTGTAGGAATCGAACCCACGACCTCAGAAGCGGAGTGCGAGTATACGCGCCTCTACGCCATCGGTAGGTCAAATATTTATGCCACAGTTTACTCAAAACAGATGATGTCGAATTAATAGTAAATTAATTTCTGTACAGAAAAATTGTACTTGTAGGAAACTAATTAAAAATACAAATTTCAACTGTAATTAAGTAGAACTCTTTTATCGTTGTAAATATTTGACGAATCTAAATGATCCTGTTGATCTTAATGACAATAAAGTATTTTTATTTACAGAACCACAATATAAAGGCGTTTATATTTTTTACATGTGTTATTCAAAGCTAAAAATATCTATTGCATTCATGTGTTTAAATTGAAGGAGTTTTTATAATTAGGGAGGTCTTTTTTTTTTTTTTTCGGATCTAAAATCATCTAATGACCTTCTCCCGCTGTGGGTGGAGCGGGAGGGTGTGTCAGACTTTTACTGACTAAAAACCATCCAGGTTCCTTTTTGTGCCTGCTACGTCCAGAGACCGCGGTAACCCTTTCGGACAGTCCCGCAGCCCCGGCAGGCTTGACCCCTCCCTGGGGGCCCTCACTGTGCTGACATTTTTTTGAGGCGCGCGGGGAACACGAATGCGCCGTCGACGCGGCGAGTTACCCATTACTCACCGCCCACAAGCCAGCGCCTACGGTGGCTGGGAGTCACCTCGTTCCTCCCGACGTCTCGGGCGCCCACCGCGGCGGCTGGGACGAGAGGCACTCTGCCATTCTCGTTCTGCCGCCTCCTTTGCTAGCATGACCGCTTCGTAAAAGGAGGCAACAGCACTCCATTCCCTCTCGCTTCGGACCATGGCCTCCACCAGGGCCGATTGCGAGAGGGCGCCGCCACCAATTACCGCTACGAGGACACGCCGGTGCTCCGCTCAAGCGGGACAGACCGCGGTGGTGTGCTCCACCGTGTCCTCCGGCCGATCCTCACAATGGTGACACCCGGACGTTTCCTCCCGCCTGATTCTGTGCAGGAATCTACCGAAGCAGCCATGCCCGGTTAGAACCTGCGTCAGGCGGTAGGTATGAGCGCCGTGGCGCCTCTCTAGCCACTCCTCAAAGAGGGGACTTACCGCCACGATTGTGGCGAGCCCTGCACGGGGTTGCGACAGTCTTTCCCTCAATGAGATCGCGCCGGAAGTCCGTTCGCTGCACTTCAAGCTGCCGTGGCAGCGGAGTTTCCCCCGACGTAGTTTCTCCACGCGCCACTCATAAAGGCGCGCAAGAACTATAGCCTCCAGATCCCATGGTGGCAATCCGGCAAGGAGGCTCACAGCCTCGCTGGAGATCGTGCGGTAGCCCCGGATTAGCCTAGTGGCCACCACTCTTTGGGGCGCGTTCAGGTAGTGAACAGCTCGTCGCTGCAAGGAACGCGCCCACACCGGGGCCCCGTAAAGGGCCATAGACTTCACGACCCCCGCGTATAGCTTCCGGCAGGAGGCGTTGGGACCCCTTAGGTTGGGCAGGAGCCGCTTGAGGGCGGCCCCGGTCCGTTCCAACTTAGGAGCCAAACGTCGGAAGGGCTCGACGAAGTTCCACCGGCTGTCGAGAACAAGTCCCAGGTACTTCATCGTCGACTCGACGCCGATGTAAACTCCTCCCACCGTCAGCCGGGCGTCCCGATGGTGGCGCATTCCGAATACCATGAAAAGTCATGGCCTCAGACTTGTGCAAGGCCACCTCGAGACCCAGTTGCCGTATTCTCTCCACGACTATCGCAACCCCACGTGTCATCAATTCGGCCGCCGCTTGGTGCGAACTCCCTTGTGACAAGACAAGAGTGTCGTCAGCATAGCACACTACGCTGACGCCACCAGGGAGGTCGGCGCGCAGCACCCAGTCGTATCCGATGTTTCACAGGAGCGGCCCCAGGACCGATCCTTGGGGAACACCGCACGACATTTCTCGCCGATTCCACTCTCCGCTGCGACCGGGGTAGATGATGGCCCTATCCGTCAGATAGGCCCCGACTACACGACGAAGGTAGGTCGGCATTCGGTGATATCGAAGTGCCTCCCTAATACAACTCCAGGGCAGGGTGTTAAAGGCGTTGGAAATGTCAAGGGACACCGCCAAGACGACCCTGCCCCGCGACACCGTATCCCCCGTCGTGAGGGCTCTCACGCGCATGATGGCGTCCACCGTTAATTGGGGAGGTCTATGTTCAGCAGTGGACGAAGATAGGCTGATGATGGTGGATTCCGATAATAATAGCTTATTCGTTCAAAAATTTCAACAAAAAACGCCCTTATGGTTTCATCATGCCAATCTGATACAAGTCCACTGCTGAACATTGGCCTCCCCAATAGATCACATTCTATTGGTGATATTTGCCCATAATCAGCACGCTGGGCAGGCGGGTTGGTGATCGCAGTTCAAGCCAGTACGCAGAATGACGCTGCTGCCCATCATCCGAGACCTAGACATCTCACGAGATGAGAGGGGGTGGCACTAATCTAGACTGGTACCACAGGGCACAATAATGGTTTAGTAGAAGCTAGCTGACAAATAAAGTTGTTTGCCTTTGCATTAGTGATTAGAACGGATGGATTGCACATCGCAATATTTAGACGTTAACAACGTGTTTTATAACAAGTTTTAATGTTTATTTTTATATGAATGTGCCATAAGGTTGCAAAAGCATGCTTTCGACAACCGATATGGCGTGGAGGTCAGTTTGCCTGTATTTCACTAAGAAGTCGTGGGTTCGATTCCCACACAGGACAAATCATTGTATGCATGAACATAAACATTTGTTCTGGTCTAGACCACCCAAGTGCTCCCTAGGTATCATTAAGAACTTGTGTCATGGATACTAAATAACGGATAAACATACTTAAATACTTTATTGATTCAGGCGATAGGTACTTTGCGGAAACCCTAGAGGCTTGTAGGGAGTTGTATAACGTGTGTAGTGTAACGTCCCCACTATTTACTGGGGTGTGACCCTGACTTGATTCGACTTTAGTTCATAGTTCTTTATTTGCGTCATGTTGTACCTACATATAGATCTTAATGCTACATATAATGGTTCTAAAACATGAATCCTGCAACGATATTGCAAAAAACATTATAAAATTGTTACAATTATTATCATTAAATCCTACATTACTTACACACAATATGAAAAACAAAACTTACAATTAAAATATAGTTACAATTGAAATCAAATCACATCAAATACAATAATTATACTAATCAAAAGTTACTATGTCAATTAGGTAAAAATTCACATAAGTCATAAAAACATTTATCTACTAGGAAGTCTTTGAGCCTTTGACATACTTTACTTGACTTTGACTGTACTGACGCACAAAAACGCTGCATCATCATCATCATATCCTAGCATTATCCCGGTTGCCTTGGACTTAATCTTAGGGCCCAGGGTCTGCTCTCCGCCTTGTCGTGGTGGGGGGGCTGAGTATCTCCCGGTAGGGCGCAGAGGGCGCTAGGGAAAAGGTAACAAACATCCAGAGATTGGCGACTCTGGGTGCCCATAGTACTGACTACCGGGGGGGAAACTAAGAGGGACCTGTGGAGGGCGCAGCGGGCGGGCCAGGAGGGCCCGTCAAGCAGCACCAGGAAGGTCTTAGGCAGCGGGGGCAGGGGGCCCCTGTTGTCTAACCATGGACCCTCCGAGAAGTCGGCCACACACGCTATGGTCGCACAAGGAGGTAGGAGGGGCGCGTCCACTGCGTCTCTCTGAGGAGGTCCTCCCGGTTTTGGTCCGGGGGGCGTTGGCCGCCGGCGGGGTGTCAGAGCTGCACACCAGGTACTAGCCCCCGCCTTTTTCTCAACAAGCGGCGAGCGTCGCCGGAAGATTTTTAGTGGGTATTACTGCTGGTGGTCGTGTCTACCGGTGGTGAGTCCCACACACCTATCTCGGTCCCCCTTTGGCCAGGAGACAGTGCGTAAATGCATTTTATTACCGACGTAAATAAAAAAGAAAAGGGTCTGCTCACTAGTTCAACCAGATTTGACTTTTTCAGTTATTACGTGGAGCGACTACCGTCTGACCTCCGCTACCCAGAGGGAAATATCATTCTATGGTTAAACCAGCTGTCAGTCTGTTAGAAGGCACTGACTTCCTAACAACGACTGCCATAGATGTTCATGACAGCTGATACCAACGGCTTAACGTGCTTTCCGAGATTATTACGGCCATAATTTAATTAATCAAATAATTTAATCTTAATCTTGATCTCAATGTCAATAAATGCCTAGTCATCAGCTTCAGTAGAAATAGAAATAAGCTACACTATAATTACACTATTAATAATTCGCCATTGCGTCGTGTGGATAAAGTTTCTGATTTAGGTGTTATTCTCGATGATCGGCTCACTTTTGAACATCATATTGACAAAATAGCCAAAAAAGCCTCCTCATCCCTGGGTTTTGTTATCCGTAGTAGCTCTTCTTTTACCACTATGAAGGCCATTAAGGTACTTTATTGTGCTCTTGTAAGAAGTCATTTGGAGTACGCCAGTGAAGTGTGGAATCCTAATTATGCTGTGCATTCAAAAAGGCTGGAAAAATTACAGAAAAAATTTACAAGGTATCTAGGTTTTAAATTTAAAATTCCATATCTTTCATATAAACGGCGCTGTGCGAAATTTCATTTACTTCCTCTTGATGTGCGTAGAAACATTTTTGATCTGCGTTATTTATTGAAAATTGCTCAATCCAAAGTTAATTGTCCTGAACTTCTGTGTCAACTGTATATTAATGTACCTCCCCGACATTGTCGTCCGAGATATCTACTCCATGTTCCAACCCACCGTAGTGTTTATCGTGGCAACACCTACTTAATTCGCGTTAGCAAGCTTTTTAATTCAACTCATAATAATCATTCTGATGCCCTCGATATCTACTGCAGCAATATATCTATAATTAATAAAATTCTGTCTGCAGACTACTTCACTTAGTATAGGTTAGTGAATTTTTATGTTAACTGTTTAAATTGATTATTAGTCTAAATTAAAATGTACATTTCTAGTTAATGTTAGCCAATTGTTATATGTGGAGGCTTGTTATTGGCTTTTAGAATATATGTTTTAAAATTATATAGCAGTGTTAGCTGTAAGCCCCCCAAAGAAAATAAAATAAAATAAATAAAAAATAATTTCGAAAAGTCATAGGTGCGTAAGGTGCGCCACAAAAACGCTGCATTTATTCAAATAACTTGATTAAATATTTATTATATTTCAGATAAAAATGAGTGTTTCTAATTTTTTCTCTTCAGCGAGTCCTCACCACCAGTATAGATGTAGATGTCACAATGATAACTCAAATTTAAATATACGTTTATTTCATCGATGTTTTTTTCAGATGTTTTGGGTCCTAATAGTCGTGGGGATGCTAGTGAGCTCGCTCTGGCTGGGCTGGAGGCTGAAAAACGCCAAACTCCTGAAGGCAGCTGAGTCCTTCCCGGGACCACCCACGATACCGGGGCTCGGAAACGCCTTGGAGTTTATCTGCAACCCTCAAGGTATTTCTTATTTACTTAATATGTACACTTTCGCTTCGCTACTGTAGCTAATATTTACATATCGTCAGCCTAATTTTCATACCGCTTATGTCCCTTTGAGAAAACTTTATAGAAGAAAGTAAAAACTGTTTATTTTTCATAGTTAAAGCACTAATTGCAAATAGGTGTTATTCCAATTCGATCATAACTAATTAAATATAAATTTATGGGACTTGAGATATATTCCAATCTCAAAATTTTACACTAGATGGCATTAAAAGTCTGAATTTAATTTAGGATCCCTTCCATCCCCTTGTCACACTATGGCACACTTCGTCAACCCTCTCCCACCCCCTTAACGTGTGACGTAATTTATGGATAGCCCCTATTACGTGGAACCAAATATATAATTGGCGAAGTGTGGGCATATAATATGCCTCTGCCTACCCCTTCGGGGAAACGGGCGTGAATGTATGTATGTCGATGTTAGCCCAATGTAACATTATGGGAGTTTTTTTAGGAATCCTTAATATTTCCTACTATAATATAGATTATTTAATAATAGGAAATATTAAGAACCCTATCAAAAAAAAATCAAATTAACATTAAATTACATTTACATTACGTAACATTTTATTGGTGAAATAAATCAGAAGTTTTTGAGCTTCACATACTAAGACCACAAATATCCACGTTACGAAATCGTGATGTATGTAAAACGTAAAAAGTTAATAAAAAATTAAAAAATACTTTTCTACACAATATTGTATAATTAATGCGAAACAGGATTTAATGTTCATTTGAAAAAAAAACAGTTTCTTTTATGTATTATAGTTGCAAAAGTACAAACACATAGTGTTTCATTAAAAAAAAATTATTCATAGTCGGGGGAAATAAATTACTCTGTCAATCTTTCGAGATATCTTGCTTTTAATCCTCCCTCAAGATAGACTGACGATCTGGTATAGGTCGCGGGATCACGATTGATGCAGGCCGCCTACAATAGGTCACGCTGGAAATTTATGGGGGAGGCCTATGTTCAGCAGTTGACTTCTTCGGGCTGATGATGACGACATTACGTAGCGGTTAAGAATTCGTTTAATGGGCCATACGGCATAGAGTTCAAACATTTCTATAACACGAACGTAAACCCACTCGTAAATTAAACTTTAAGTTCAGCGCGTTCAGTCCATGTGATCAGATCTCAGTATAGTCCCACATCTTCACTGAGGACTCAAGAGGTTTAGAGGGAGGGCATCTCATTTACCATTTATCATCTTTATCACTCTTTCTCATTTACTATAATTTATATGTTATTGATATATCTCTTACTTGACACTGGCTAAATGTTAAAAGAAAAAAAAACTGAATTACTTTTCAGCCGTCGGTGGCCGTGTCGATATCTGCCACTCTTGATATCCCATCTGGGCCCGGAAACAATCTGGCTGCTCTTCCTAAACTCCAAAAAAGAGGATGAAGATTATGATCATCATATCAATTAGCACCATATCGCCAACCTTCTAATGAGCATGGTTATTTCGCCATTTTTTTCTCTGTTGTAGTTCTGCTTCTCTATTATATTCGTTTCGCCATCGATGTCAGATCTGTTCGCGATCTGTTCAAGACGGGTATAACGATGCAATGAGCTCTGCTTGTGATCCTTTAGATCCAGTGTAGTAACCGCATTCAAAGGTATTCCGAGGTTTAACTTTAGATCTTGTTTTGTAATAAGCCCCTGAATGTTTAGCAGTGTTTTTGGTAGACTACTAGTCAATACATCTAGTACTAAACAAGAGAAGGTCGTTACATAGGGCTCATTTAGAGATTGTAATTTAGTTGTACATCTTTCTATCAAGTTATTAGAATAATTGTTGCCTATGCCTATATAACGTTTCCTTTGAGGATATAGTGATAAATGTGCGTTGACTACCACAGTGTAATAAAGCGCGAACCTGAAGTTACTGTGTCGTTGGGTTGCTTATGTTGATTAAAGCAGTGTTCAATAATATATCGGAACTTGCGTCTCCATTAGCAATATTAACAACCGATTCTTTTCGCCTAGAATTGCATTAATGCTAACTGCGTCTAAGTGACAATAAAGCAAGCTATTTTTTATTTATATTTATCTTTTTTATTTTTGCTTATGCGACAAGGACCGAAACGACAATCACTCACCGGGTGACCTTGGCGTAATAATTATATTTTTCTATATAATGTAATCTGTCTGTAATGTTTTTTGCTTTAAATGTTTCACAGCCATATATTTTATGATTTTCATTACAAACAACATACAAATAGCTTATTATGACCTGTTCCTTTATAGCAACAAATGATTTGAATAAGAATGACTCTCCTTGTAGTTTTTATTAAAATTGTGATGCATTGTGTTGCTGACGATACAGCCGTTGTCTTCTATGGAGATAATTGGACTGATGTCAAACGCAACACTGAACGTGGCTTGGCTAAAATTGCTGATTGGCTTAGTGGCAACCTCCTTACGTTAAATTCAACAAAAACTAATTATCTCTGCTTTGGCATCACTAAAAGATCACAACCTACTGACGATATTATTATCAAAGTACACTCATGTGACATGATATCAAATAAAAGCTGTTCATGTCCTACGATCAAAAGAGTAACATATACTAAGTACTTAGGAGTTATCATTGACCAACGATTATCATGGTTTCCCCATCTTGAATACATGAATGGAAGAGTTAGAAAACTGATATGGATATTTAAGACACTGAGACATGTAGGTAGCTCCAACTAATCTAATCAAAAAAGACGGTTCACGGAGAAACATTATAAATGAAATTTATGTCGCTCTCGCTCAATCTGTACTGACGTACTGCATCCCGGTGTGGGGAGGCGCAGCTAAATCCAAGTTTATAGATCTAGAACGAGCGCAGCGGGCCTTGATCAAAATTATGTATTTTAAAAATAGGAGACATTCTACAGAGGATCTTTATAAAACTTGTGACTTGTTATCGGTCAGGAAACTATATATTACATCTACTGTTCTGAAAAAACATAAAAATCTGCCGTATAATAAAGATTCAATTTTAAAAAGACGTAAATGTAACGTTGCTATAATACCAGTAACAAAAACAACATTTGCAAACAGACAATATAACAAACTTTCTGCAATATTATACAATAGGATTAATAAAAAATTACATATGCATGACAAACATATACATGAATGCAAAAAAATACTAGTAAGTTGGATTAAACCTGTAACTTATGACGATACTGAACTGTTATTAAAAATATGACATAGAAACACACACTTACATGCACACACACACACCACACCTACACACACACCACATCGACACACACACCACACCCACATACAAAACCACACCCACATACACACCACACTCACATACACACCACCCTCACAAAGGCATACACGATTAAACACAACTAAATAAAAGTTAGATTCATATTAACTAGATTATTAAGTATTTTATCAATTATTGTATTGAAGTTATGGAAGTGCGGAGTCTCCTAACACAGACTTTCTCTAGTCTAAATGGAGGCTCAAATCACGATTTAAAAAAAAAAACGTACTTGTTGAGGAAATAAACTTTTTGTATTTTTGTATTTGTATTTTTTGTTGTTGATGAAGGTAACGGTTTAATTTGGCTAGTACTGCTATAATTTTACATTTATAAAATGAGGACAGGATAACATCAGCGCGATCATTCAAAAATAAAAAGTACATCATCGAGTGTATGGCGACACTATTCCCATTTTGTAAGAGTGCGGATGTCCAATACAAATGAAACCATAAATATTATCAAAATGTCCCGCTTATCCGTGGGCTGGCCTAGACTAGACTAAGCGCGAAGATTTTTAGTGACATGATCCTAACCTAAAAGAACGATTCAGATTATCTAGTAATAGGTTGTATGTTGAATAGAGAACTCAAATAATGGTCAATCTTGTGTTTTTGTATCTGTCACAAATTATTTTCCATGCTTTTAGGTAATTATTGGAGAACACTTCAAAATTCTAAATAATTCTAGCAGCTTAACCTTCCAAGTATGAGACTAAGTTATGATACATGAGTATTGTTGTGGATTAAAGTGTCGAATGTATCAGGAAATTCCAACCAGCGGAAATAGGAACCGTCAAACCATCTAGTATGTTTATTTGTGGCACCTTGAAAGTTTGTTCCGGCCGATGTTCGAGCAGTCACTGAGAATCATGATAAACAGAAGAAGCACGTTTCTGTTAATTGACTAAACACAAGTAATATTTTTCAATTATTGTTTTTGCAGTTGCTAAGTATATTAAATCAACCTAAGATCAACATTTTCTGAATTTAGTAGTTTAGCCATGTTGCAGTCACCACTGGGCGTCTTGAATAATTTTAACACTAAGAAGCCACCTACCAATCCAATGCGCACTTGTTGGGCAGTGGATTTGGCCTGAATTCTTCTTACCTTGATTCAAAGGACCTGTGCTCAGAACTTAGTAGGCTGTTTTACTTTATTTTTCTTTGACAATAAGTCTAGAACGCATGAGTGGAAAAGTTACTGATTTTTATTTTGATTTTATAATTTTTATTTTGTATGTGTAACTTTTTATTTATTTATTTGACTATTATGATAGAAATGTTGATATTTAATAACAATATTATAGTTAATTTGTTATTATTATTGCAATACCCTTACAATTAGGTTTCATGTAAGGTACTGGGAAAATGTTTGCTTGTGACCACTGTTTTACCCATGAGTGCAATAGAAGATTTTGACTTGGTAAATTAAATTCAAAATCATTTATTCAAGTTTGGCTCAAAAGAGATGAAGTTCAAAACTTAAAAACTAGCGCGCCCATTCACTGTGGGCGGGAGCTTGATCGTAAAAGAACGGGCAAGAAAATCGCCAAGTTTAGTTTCTTCTCCCGCCAGCTACAAGAAAATGTACTTAGTAGTAAGACAATATGACAAGTTCTAATGACACTTGAAAGTGTCACTTAAGCATGCGGCCTATAAAAAGCATTCCACGCCCTTTTTGATGCTGTAATCTCTTGGGAATAACGCGCCAGGAAGCTCATTTCACAACCCAATGGTACGCGGCAGAAAGTTTCATTTGGATTGCATTGTACCCGTCATTCCCAAGGTGTGAAGATGAACTCCTTTCCGTTGGCGAGCTTTGCGATGATAGAAAGAAACGTTGGGATGCCGAAGGGTTCTTTGAAACGGTTGAATTGATGATTCCAAAAAGTTCCTCAGAACACATCCCATTATACAAGCGGTAAAACACATATAAGATGGAAAAGTCTCTTCTTAGACTTATTAAGAGTTCAATAGCGCTTGTGCGTCTAAAGTCTTGGATGATTCTCATAGCTGGTCTCTGAATCGCGTCAAAAGGTGCAAACTGATATCCAGACGCTTTGCGGGACTGTTCGAAAGGATTACCGCAGCCATGGTGTTGCAGGTTCATGAAAGAAGATGGATGGTTTTTAGTCAGTAAAAGTCTAATACATCCTCCTGCTTCACCCACAGCGGGAGACGGTCATTTGATGATTTTCCATCCAAAAGCAAAAAACCCACTTAAGTATTAAGATGACAATAATGCTGTGCGGTACCGATACCTTTAAAGGATTTGACCTACCGAGGTTTTGCTCAATAATGACATAGAAAGCTAATAGGAAAATGGTATCAAGTCTAGTGTCATGTACACAAAGGGCGAGCCACCTCTTATCATTTAACCGATTCGTTGCGGATGACACGCCACGCGTGCCATCGATTTCTTTTCTTTGTGGCGGATGGCACGCTAGTCGTGCCATTTTTGAAATTGCTGTAACTTGTTCAAATTACGTTTTTGGACGATTTATCCAAGACAAAATATTCATTATTTTGCACGTAGTACATGCCCACAGCCTTCGTTTCTAGATATTTTGTAATTTATAAATTTTCAGGGGTGGAAAACCTTTTTTGACAAGAGATTTTGACATTGTATTATTAATTATAGTTAAAAGCGGAAATGCGTTTTTTATCGTTAAATTAAATGGACATACCTACGTAATACATCGTAACACTATTTAAAAATATTTTATAGGATGTCCGCTATTGAAATATAGTAGTTAGTACCTACTGTGTGTAATGAATGGGTCATAATTTTAAATAATTTTGTGGAAAAATACTGTGTCACTTATGTACCATTCATCACTTACGAACTTAAGCTGTAAACAAGTTTCTGGATAGCTTCCTGATAAAAAGAACGTAAAACCTATAACTTATGGTTTAATTTTGGTTAAATTGTTGTCATACTATTAGTATGTGGCCAAAAGAGCCTACAGAGTACCATGCACTTTTATGGTATGGTATAAGGTTTATTTTTGTTTAAAACAAAAATGTCGTCGTCCGGACATTGCGTTTTTTATTTGAATCTAAAATGAAAAACGTGCCTATAGTGCGCGCCAAAGATAAAGTCGCGCGGCGTGACCGTGTGCAGAGATCGAGGATAGTACGAAAATGTTCCGCTGATATACCTAATATGTATTTTCAATCAATGTGCACGTTCTCTCCGGGACTTTATCTTTGGCGCGTTCTATATAAATTTTACACATATTTTATTAATTTTGTGAAGCAGTGTTAACTTAGTGGTAAGAACACAGTTAAATCGCGTTGAGAAGTCTTTTCGATAACTTCTTTATTTAAAAAAATGTGCCTAACAGTTTCGCCGAATAATACCTATATTTGTAATTGTCATACCTATGCCCTATTTTTCCCACGTTAAGGTTCTTGATTATTATATATTTACTAACGTGATTATAAACTGAAAAGTTAATTCAATAAAGACTAAAGATTTTCAGGGTGATTTAAATGCACCAACATAATTAGACTAGAAAATACAAAAATAATACGACAAAAGGTTTGTAACATCTGCATAAAAAAGTCACTGACCCGACATTTCAAGGAAATCACGTAGAAGAATACGTATTTAGCCACTTTATACCACTTATAAGACCGTTCACTATCATTTTGCGATGACAACTAAACCAAATCAGGTCTACACATGCGGAAAAAGCATAAAAAGTTTATATTTTTTTACACATGGCTGATGGCACACTAGTCGCGTCATTATCTTCTGTGGCGGCTGACACGACAGGCGTGCCATGAAATATCTGTTCGCCGCCACGGCTGAAAGTTTGCGAAATCGGGAGCCGCAAGGAATCGGTTTAAACGTTTCACCATCATAATATGATAAAACCATCCACTCCAGTGTAACTTGCATTAAAAAATACCTTATTACCAAGCGCAATCTTCGTAGGCTAAGTTTACTTGTATAACCAAAAATGCGTGCGAATTACGCGAAAAAACTTATCAGTTACAGGAGCACAAATGTAAATCTATACTTATAATATATGTCCCTTATGTAAATCTATATATAATAAAATCAAAGGCTATCTTCGTGGTCGACAGCAGATTGTTAAAGACAATAAGCTATTTTCTAGTTGCTGTGATATAAAAAGTGGCGTCCTCCAAGGTGGAATTTTATCTCCTCTCCTTTTTTCTCTTTTTATAAATACTTCAGTTTCCTACCTTGGTTGCTCTCACCATCTATATGCTGATGACCTGCAATTGTACTGTGAATGTGACATTGCTAATATAAATACTGCAATTGCTCTCCTAAACGAGGATTTGATGACAATTACTAATTGGTCCAAAAGGCTTGGCTTATTGGTAAACCCTTCAAAATGTCAAGCAATTATCATTGGTAGTTCTCGAAAGCTCTGTAAGTTAGATTTGGCTACGGTTCCGCTTTTGGTGCTCAATGACATTAGCATACCATTTAGTTCCAGTGTTCGGGATCTTGGCCTTCACATTGACTCTACTCTTAGCTGGTCTACTCATATCACAGAGGTCAGTCGGAAAATTACTGGTGCTTTGTGTGTCCTTCATAGGTTTAAATATTTTCTTCCTTTCAGCACCAAAGTTTTGTTAGTGCAGGCCTTAATTATCCCCATTATTGATTATGCCGATATATGCTTTCCTGATTTAAACAAAGACCTTTTACTAAAATTGGACCGTTTGCAAAGTAGTACTATTCGCTTTATTTTCGGAGTCCGTAAGTATGACCACATTTCTCCCTATCGTTTTCAACTTAATTGGTTATCTATTTCTCAGCGTCGCCAAGTAAGGCTCCTAATTACCCTTTTTCCATTTTACGTAATCCAAAGTCACCTGAATATTCACGCTCCAAATTCAGAACTCTTTCTTCTACTCATTCTAGGCAGCTTCGCTCGTGTGACAACTTTCTCCTTGCCACTCCACAACACAGTTCAGGTTTTATGTCCAACTCTTTCTGCATAAAAGCTATTCAACTTTGGAACTCTCTCCCTATTGATATTAGGTTGGCAGAAAGCAAGCCTATTATTAAAGGGTTGCTCAAGAAATACTTTCTTGAGGAGTCATCATCCGACTGAGTCAACATATTATTATCATAATTACTATTAATTTTGTGTATAGGTATATGTAGTTTATTAATAACACATATTTAATTCTATGTAAGTTTATATGTTTTCTTATTCGTACTGCCTCGGTAGAGAATGCATTGCAGCATTAAGTTCGCCTTTTGTACATTTTAATTTTAATTTGTGCGATAAAGTTTAAATAAATAAAAAAAATGTTCAACAATTTGCCGTTTGATGTTAAAATGAAAGCTCGTTTGGATTTTTGAAATCTTAACTATATTCACATATTTTAGCAAATCACTCTCACTCTATTTAGTCAAATCAAATTAAAAAAAAAGTATGTCATAAACTATTACATAGTACTTGAAAACGTCAAAACTATAAAAAAATATAAAAAACAATCGAAATATTATTACACTGAAAACACGTAGATTCACTTACATGCAACAAAACAATTTATAAACAAAAAATAATTAAGACTAAGTGTAAGTGAATCTAAGTGCCAGTTCCGAGCCACCGCTCTGTTAGAAGAACTGGCAAGAAACTCACTTTTAAATATATTTATTGGTTTGGTACTTGAATTACAATCTTTATTTGTCTGTGAAGCTATACAATGCAATATAATATAAGATTAACAATATTCATTTTTTAAATCGTTCATAGTAGAATAGCCTTTATGAAACGGCAGTTTAATCCCAAGCATTTTTATCTGCCATATAGTTTTTAATAGAATAGTATCCCTTTGCAAACAGCTTGCGTTTTATTGTTAATTTAAATCTATTTAGGCTCAATTGCTGTATATTGCTTGGGATTTTATTGTAGAATCGCACACATTAGTTGACCTTTAAATGATTTGTTTATCTTTTGGAGCCTAGTGGCAGGTACAACTAATTTATGCTTTTTCCTTGTGTTTAGGTTATGTATACAGCTTTTCTTACTAAATTGATCAGTAATCTTATGTACATATACCAGGTTTTCATAAATAAATTAACCCGCCACTGTCAAAATACCAATTTATTTAAACTTTTCCCGTAGTGAATGTCCACACGGGAGATTATAAATTGCTCGAATAGCCCTCTTCTGCAGCACAAAGATAGTGTTTGGATATCTGCGGCACAACCCCACAGAAGAATACCATACGATATAACACTATGGAAATAGCTATGATAAACTAGCCTAGCTGTTACAACGTCCGTTAATTGGCGATTTTTCTTTACCGCGAATGCTGCAGAGCTAAGTCTACTCGACAATTCACCAATATGTGGGCCCCACTGTAGCTTGGAGTCTAAAGTAATCCCTAAAAACTTAGTAGTATCCACCAGGGTCAACTCATCCTTCTTTACCATAATAGTAGAGTTTGCCTGTCTGACGTTTGGCGTCACGAATTTAATACATTTCGTTTTAACCCCATTTAATAACAAATTGTTGACGTCAAACCAGTGCACAACCTTCAAGATTGCACTGTTTACATCGTCTAAATTCTGATTTCGTTACAACTTAAACAATAATGATGTATCATCAGCAAACAATACTATCTCGTGGTTTTCTTTTACAAAATATGGCAAATCATTAAAATAAATCAAAAAACAAAAACGGACCGAGAATCGAGCCCTGCGGAACCCCCATTTTAACAACAGAACCGCAATTCGCAAAAAATACGTAAAGCGTACAAAGAAATTTCCCAAGCATCAAATATATGTTTTAAAAGCTCAACACCTGCATCGGTTGTAGAGCGACCCTTAGTAAATCCAAATTGTTTCGAATGCATTAATCCATTTTTATTAAAAAATATTAACATCTGGTTGTAAACAAGTTTTTTAAAAATTTTACTAAATGTAGGCAGCACTGAGATTGGCCGAAAATTTGTTAGGTCTGCTGTACTGCCCGATTTATATAATGGTATGATTTTACTTTCTTTCATTAGATCGGGAAATTTGCCGCAAACTACACATTTATTAAATATTAGAGCCAAACTATGCGCCACCGAAACAATGATAGGCTTGGTAACTACGGTGGAATTTTCCCAGAGGTCTGCAGCTTTCTTAACACTAAGAGTGTTAAATGTCTTAATTATATCCATAGATGTAACATGACTAAACGTAAAATCTACTGTACATATATTATATTCACGTTGTCTTTTGAAATAGACTCCGCTAAAGTGGGCGAACAATTTAAAGCTTTTGTGATAGACATTGGAATATTAGTAAAAAAGTTTTCGAAAGCATTGGCTATATCTAAGTCAGATGTAAGAGTTTTTTTATCAATGTTGAGTTTAAACTCAGTATTATATTTTTTTCTTTTTCCCGTTTCACTATTAATAATATGTCAGGTCATTTTAATCTTATCATCACAATTTTAAATTTTAGAGCTTAAGTAAAGACTTTGCCGTATGACATGTTTTTCTAAATATTTTAGAATATTTTCCTAAAATTTTTTTGCCTAATTTCACTCTTCAGAATCGTGTTTGCCCTAATTTCACTTCGCCTAACTTTTTATCGCCACATTGTCATTTACCAAATGCGTCATTTGGCAGAACAATTCGTAATCCCTAAAGTTTACAATTCCTAAATATTAATTCGCACAAAATTAAAAATCATAAAGTACAAAACGCCTACTCATTTTTATGCAAACATGCAGCATGCAAGCAGGCATGCATCATGCATGCAGACATGCAACATGCGTGCAGTCATGCAGCATGTAAGCGTGCAAGCAGGCATGCAGCATGCAAGCAGGCATGCAGCATGCATAGTTTCTATCACGGCTTCGGCGCTGCGGGACTCCGGCGGTCCCACGCTAGCTTTTCGTCGCAGGAGCTTTTACAAATTTGCGAAATAATCGTTATGCCAAAATAACTATAAATAGCATAACTTTGCCAATATACTTTAGGCTATTTTACATTAGACATTCTAAAATTAGGCCTTTCAATTCTTAGGCCAAACTATAATGGTGGCAAAACTATTTTTAGGCGAAACAATAATTGTACGTTTTAAGTTTAGGTCAAAACGGTTTGGCCAAACCATATTAGGACAAACAATTTTAGGCGAACCAAAGGGCACCCAATAATTTACTGTTAAACCTCTCAAAACGATTATTGGTTTTTGGTATAAATGTAATAGATTTTTTTAGCTACAGTTTCATTTTTGCAAATAAAAGATATTTGTTGTCCACAATGATCTGAATCTAACTGAATAATATTTTTTTTATTGTTATCACTAAGCATAATATTTGTAAAAAAATATCTAAGCAAGTAGCAGAAGTAGCAGTAATTCTTGTTGGCTCCAGAAACAAATTAACCAAATTATGAGATTTAAAAAGTGCCTTTAATCTTGTACAAGTACTGGAACACTCTAACAAATTAACATTAAAATCTCCACACTTTTTTAATACATAACTTTTTTATTACTTTTACAAAATTTTCCTAAGGCTTTATCCATAATATCTTCAAATAAATCATATGAAGCTGAAGGAGGTCTGTATACACTCAAAACAATAAACTGCTGCATTTCTATACAGGCCATTTCTATAATACGTTCAACAGAGAGATTGACTATATCATGGCGCTCCTTGAATTTAAACTGTTTTTTTACTATAATTAATGATCCGATATATTATATTGTTAATTTAAATTTATTTAGGCTTAATTGCTGTATTTTGCTTGGGATTTTATTGTAAAATCGCACACATTGACCTTTAACTGATTTGTTTATCTTTTGGAGCCTAGTGGCAGGTACAACTAATATTATATATAATATTATAATATAATATATGCTTATTCCTTGTGTGTAGGTTATATTTTGTAATCTTTTCTTATTAAATTGATCAGTATTCTTATGTCCATATACCAGGTTTTCATAAACAAATTGACCCGCCACTGTCAAAATACCAATTTCAAGTTGAGAATAAGATCGCTAAGCGAGTAACCAAACACTATTAGTTTAGTAATTAATATGAAGCTGTTCGGTGATCATTATCTAATTTTAAGCTAACATTAAGCTAGTTAATATTTTCATGTAAGTGACTTTTTTGTCTTTTTAAACATCAATTCTTTTTAAACACAAAATTTTACTTTGCTACAAGTGCTACACTGTATTAAAGTTTAAAAACTAGCAAGGAATCTGCGCAAACCTAGATAGAAGTGTGCACGCTATATTATAAACGTATGATGACGATCATTGTATATTAATACATTCGCCAACAGTTGATCGACAACTAATATTTTTGATACCATTTTAGAATTCGTAACCAAAATAAGACAACTGATGGATGACTACGGGGAGTTCGTCCGCTTCTGGTTGGGTCCTGATCTGAACATTATAGTGAGCAACCCAGAGGAAATCAAGGTACTAAATTCAATTAATCACCTAATAGTAGCTAAACAACAAGGAATCTAAGGGTGTAAAGGGATCCTTTCAATAGCTTAGGATCCCACCATGCCAACCTCACCTGCAAATGATGCACCTGCCGATTAACGCACGAGGCTCTGAAAGTTCCCGGTAAGCTGCAATGGGCTCGCCACCTATTACGTGTAATTGTGATTGTATGTACACTAAAAAGCATTGCTATCTAGCATAACAGTATAATTGTTGTACAGTTTTCTTTATTTATACATTAATTCATTATTTCTTATTGTGATCCGCTAAGGTTGGCTGGAAGAGATTTCTTATAGAAATAAGCTCACCTTTGTATATGTTTTTTTGTTACTGTGTTTTTTATGAATGTTTATATATCGGATTCCCAGCATATCCGGGAATCGGAAAATGCCACTATTTCAGAATAAGCTTTTTTGAGTTAGTGACGTTTTCATCTAGGGGTGCGATATAATAGGTTGGGGAAAAAGTCTTTTCGTATTTTTGTATGAAAAGTCAAGACATTTTTTTCAAAGTTTATTTACATTTATTTACAATATATATGTACCGTTTTGTTGAATAACTTTCTGCCATTTTGTGGGCAGAGACATTATCCCGTTACTGTAGAAACTTTGGGACTTCTGATCAAAAAAACGGGACAAATAGTTTTGGCAGTCCTCTCTTGAGGTCAACCTTACAGAACCTAAAGAATTCTGCAGAGACCGAAACAGGTGAAAATCTGAAGGCGCAAGGTCAGGGCTATATGGTGGATGCACTAGGACCTCCCAGTCGAACTCTCTTAATTTTTGCTGAGTGGCTAAAGATGTGTGTGGTCTAGCGTTATCGTGATGAAAGACCACACCCTTCCTGTTGATCAATTCCGGCCGTTTTCTCTCGACTGCTTCCTTTAATCTCATCAGTTGCTGGCAATAAAGATCAGAATCGATGGTTTTGCCGGGCGGTAAAAGCTCATAATAAACAATGCCCTTCCAATCCCACCATACACACAGCATCACCTTATTTCGTGTTAGGCCAGGTTTGGCCACAGTCCCCGTGTGGAGTTGCCAGACTCCCATCGGGCGCGTCCCCAGGTGGCGGATAGGGGCATGCCACACATTATGGTACCGGCTTTTAAGGCCGGCGCGGACCAAAACTGGTGGGTTTTTTGGGCGACCGGGGGGTCGCACTTCGCGGCTGGAAAGCGGCCCAGGTGATCCGTTGTCATACGGTCTCGGGGTGTCGGCTGCTCCCAGCACGCCTCAGCTCATCTGAGGTGGCAGGGGATGCAGCCCATTTTCCCAGTGGTGGCGAGGCGTATTTAGCGCTTTTTGTTTAGCCCTTTCGAGGGCAGTGGCTGCTTTCATGCGGCGGTGGGTGGCAGGCCTGCAAGGCCTGCGGCGCGGCGGGTCCGGCAGTCACATCCCAGTGGCTGTTGGGTGGGTCTCTCGACTCCCCGTCGGGCAATCCGTAATCCGCAGTCTGCGGACCGGAGGTGCCGCTCACTGAGAGTGGTGCCGCGTGGAAGAATACCACTATAATAAATTACCCCAATCCCAAGGTGAGCGGATCGTGCCGAAGGGATGCATGGCTGGAGGGAGTCCAGTCGCTAGCGTGCGGGGGAGCTCACCCCCGAAAAAAGAGAGGGAGTTATTGTCATGGCTAAAGCAGATTTGAAAATAATTCTCCGGGCAGGTCCCCGAAAGGGGGAATCCTGCACACCCGTTTCGGCGGGTGTCTGCCCCGTAGTATACGGAGGGGGCACAAACTGCTTCGGGGGTCAGCAGGCTGCTGATTCCCGCACCGACGACCTAGGCTTACTTTTTAAGGATTACGATTTTGCTAAGTGTTTTGGTGTGTTGCGCCTTAGAGGCGGTGGAGGGCCGGGCCCGCCGAGAGACGAACGTGGAACGCCGGAGGAGGTTCTCTCCGACGGCTCTGCGGGTACTACGCACTCCGTAGGCCCCGCGGAGGTGTCTGAGATTGAGGTTGACGAAGGCAGTTCGTCTGGGGTTCAGCCCTACTGCCTTCGCCAAAAGAGGAAGAGGCCCTCCGGAGCGAGCTCGGCCAGTGAGCTGGCTTTGGACGACGTCAGGGCGGGGACAAAGCGTGGCCGTTCCCGTGGCCGCAGTTGTTCCCATGGCCTAACGGTCGGACTCAGCGAGGCCAGGAGGGCGCTGAGTGCTAGCCGGGCGCAGGATAGGCTAGAGGTTGAGCGCGAGAGAAGGGAACGGGAGCCGATGCCGGACCCCTTTCGCGCTCCTAGATCAGACTGTGCCACAGATTTCCGGGCCATGGCAGCTGGCTGGGACTCGGTGGACAACGTCTCGTCTCACACACTGGCGGACAGGCTGTCAAAATGCCTGACTGCCATCGAAGAGATGACGAAAAGGTCCTCTTCGTTGAAGGGGACCTTCCACGACGGCTTCAGCTACGCTGCCGAGGTAGGGAAGGAGTGCCTCAGGGCCATGGTGTCTCGCCCCCCGACGGCGGAGGAGGAGATGCTGCGACAGGAGGTGGAGCGCCTCAGGCGTGCCAGTGAAGCCGCAGAAAAAACTTCGAGGCTGGAGAACGCCCGCCTACTTTCGCAACAGGCCCAACTCATGAGAGAGGTCTCCTCCCTCCGCGAGGAGATGCGGAGGCCTGTTAACCTAGTACAGGTAGAGGAGCGGTTCGGGCGGGATCTGCAGGAGCTGCGGGCACGTCTGGACGCACGCATTGACGGGCTGGAGGTGGGTGGCCGCCTGCTTCCCGAGAAGTCCGTGCGTCCCCCGCTTCGGGCTGGCCGAGCAGTTCTCTCGCCGCAGCCGGGCCCATCTTCGGCCCCTGCTGTGGCCACAGCGCGGCCCCCTCCTAAGAAGGGGAAGGGAAAGGGAAAGGGGAAGAAGCAGTCGATGCCTTTTTCGGCGTCCGCACCGGCTGTTCCTTCTTCTCCATCGGAGGTCCGTCCAGCGGATTCCGTTGCCACCCCGTCCCAGTCGGGTGGCCAGGAACGGGAGACCTGGACCACCGTTGTCTCGCGCCGCCCTAAAGGGAGAGCGGTGGCGCAGACGAAGACGACGCGGAGCGCTGCTCCTGCCAGGCCGGCACCACAGTCGAGCCGATCGGCAACAGCCCCGGCCAAAAAAAAGGCGCTGCGCCCGCCCTCCTCTGCAGCGGTCGTAATGACGCTGCTGCCGGGCGCAGTGGAGCGAGGCTGCACCTATGAGGCGGTGATAGCCGAGGCCAAGAGCAAAATTAAGCTTGGCGACCTCGGCATTGCCTCAGTGCGGTTCCGCAAGGCGGCGACGGGGGCCCGGGTTCTCGAGATCGCGGGAGAGGCCCGGGAGGAGAAGGCCGATCGGCTGGCGGAGCGTCTCCGGGCGATATATTTGCCGGAGGACGTCAGGGTCTCCAGGCCGGTGATGCGGGCAGACGTCCGCATCGCGGGTCTGGACGACTCTGTATCCAGGGAGGAGGTTGTGGCGGCGGTGGCGGCAGTCGGCGGCTGCGCTCCCGACCTCGTGAGGCCGGGGGCTATCGGAAGACCTCTGCGGGGCTGGGGGCCATTGTGGTCTCCTGCCCCGTGGCGGTGGCGAAACGGGTGGCCAGCGGGCGATTGCTCGTTGGCTGGGTGTCGGCTGGGACGACTCTTTTGGAATCTCGTCCCAGCCGCTGCTTTAGGTGTTTCGCGCTGGGCCATCTTGGGGCCCAGTGCAAGTCTTCGGTTGACCGCAGCGATAACTGCTTCCGCTGCGCTCGACCAGGGCACCGAGCCCGAGACTGCTCTGCCCCCCCCCCCACTGTCCCCTCTGTGAGGAGGCTGGGAGGGTGGCCGACCATCGCCCTGGGGGTAAGGCTTGCGCCCGGTCCCCCAAGGCCAAAAAGAAGGGCCCCGGCAAAGGCGTGCTGCCATCGGGCCCTACCGCCGCCACGGATCGGCCGGAGGAGGTTGATATGGAGACCCATTAATTTATGGCTCTCCGGCTCAACATTCTCCAGGCGAACCTTAACCACTCCGCCGCGGCCCAGGATCTTCTTCTTCAGGCCATGGCGGAGTGGCAGGTCGGTCTGGCAGTGGCCGCTGAGCCCTACCGCGTCCCGGTCCATTCCGACTGGGTCTGCGACGCGGACGGCTCAGTGGCCATCATTCAGCGTATGGCGGCGGGCACTCCCCCTCTCGTCCTCGTCGGGAGAGGGGGAGGTTTCGTAGCCGCTCGGGTCGGCGGGGTGGTGGTTGTGGGAGTCTATTTCTCCCCCAATCGCCCCCTCGTCGAGTTCGAGCGGTTTTTGGTTAGGCTGGGCGCAATAACCCAAGGCTCTTCTCTCCCCGTCATTGTGATGGGGGATCCCAACGCCAAATCCACGGCGTGGGGCTCCCGGACGACTGACGGGAGGGGGACGGCCTTGGAGGAATGGGTGACAGAGTGTGGGCTGTCCATCCTCAATCGCGGTTCGGTGGACACGTGCGTGCGCCGCAACGGGGGGTCTGTTATCGACATCTCGTTTGCGGCGCCCTCTCTCGCGCATCGTGTCCATGATTGGAGGGTGCTGGAGGATGTGGAGACATTGTCTGATCATCGCTATATCAGATTCAGTGTCTCCACATCGGTGCCAGCGTCCAGCGGAGGTGTTGGAGAGCCGCGATTGGACGGCCCACGATGGGCGATCAAGCGCCTCGACAGGTCTTTGCTGCGGGAGGCAGCCCTGGTCGAGGCGTGGCCACGGGAGCCACCGCTGGTGGACGTGGAGGGGGAGGCTGCGAGGGTGTGCGAGGCCATGGCACGTGTCTGTGACGTGGCCATGCCCCGTGTTCGCGCCCCCCCGCGCAGATCCCAGGTCTACTGGTGGTCGCCGGAGATCGCCCAGCTCCTCCGAACCTGTGCGGTGGAGCGGCGCCGCTACCAGAGGTGTCGCGGAAGGAGAATCCGCGACGACGCCGAATTGGATCGGCTCTACGCCGCCTATAGAGAGGCGGTGAGGGCCCTTCGCGGGGCCATTAGCCGGTCCAAAGCCGCAGCGTGGGACGAGCTGCTGGAAGCCGTTGAGGCGGATCCATGGGGCAGGCCGTACAAAATAGTACGGCAAAAGCTCCGAGCGTGGACCCCTCCCGTCTCCAGCAGTCTCGAACCGGCGGTACTCGGTAGGGTGGTTGAGGCACTGTTCCCAGACAGGGGAACCGACTTCGTGCCTCCCACTATGGCGGCGCCAGATGTCACCCGTGACTCGGGCACTGAGGATGTGCCCGAGCTCACCGAGTAGGAGGTAGGAAGGGCCGTGCTACGCCTGAGGGGCAAGAGCACGGCCCCAGGTCCCGACGGCATTCCGACGAGGGCGTGGGACCTGGTTTTGAGCGGGGAGGAAGCGCCTTTTCTTTCCCGCGTGACCTCCCTCTTTGCTAGGTGTCTGCGGGATGGGGTTTTTCCGCGGCGCTGGAAGGAGGGCCGCTTGGTACTCCTTCCCAAAGAGGGACGTCCGGCCGATGACCCTTCTGGTTATCGGCCCATCGTGCTGCTCGACGAGGCGGGCAAGCTCCTGGAGCGTGTCATCGCCAACCGCCTCGTCGAGCACCTGGAGGAGGTCGGACCAGATCTGTCCGACCTCCAGTTCGGGTTCCGCCGCGGCCGATCGACGATTGACGCGATCGGCCGCTTGCGGGACCTGTCTGAGAGGGCGGTTTCCCGGGGTGGGGTGTTGATTGCGGTATCGCTCGATATCGCGAACGCCTTCAACACCCTGCCCTGGTCAACGATTATGGAGGCGCTCCGATTCCACGGGGTGCCTCCATATCTGCGGCGGTTGTTGGGGAGCTACCTGTCGGAGAGGGCGGTAGTCTTCCCAACAATGGGCGAAGGAGGCTGTCGTCGGCGTATGGTGTGCGGTGTTCCACAGGGGTCTGTCCTGGGACCACTCTTGTGGAACATCGGATATGATTACGTTCTGCGCTGTGTGAACTTGCACGGCGTGGACGTGATCTGTTACGCCGACGACACCCTCGTAACATCCCGGAGTTCTGACCCCCGGGATGCGAGAGTGTTGGCCACTGTCGGCGTCGCGGCGGTGGTCGAGAGGATACGGCGGCTGGGGCTCGAGGTGGCACTGCATAAATCCGGGGCCATTATTTTCCATGGTCCCCGGAGGCGGCCGCCTCCAGGCCCTGGTATCGTGGTGGGGGGAACTCCCATCCCTGTCGGGAACACGCTGAAGTATCTCGGCGTCCTTCTCGACAGCAGATGGGACTTCGAAGCGCACCTTCGGCACCTGGGCCCGAGGTTGGTGAGCACGGCGGGAGCTCTATCTCGCCTGCTCCCCAATCTCGGAGGGAGTGGTGGCAGTTGCCGCCGCCTTTACATGGGAGTGGTGCGGTCCATAGCCCTGTATGGAGCCCCAATTTGGGCGAGCTCCATATCGGGTCGCCATCGACAGATCCTGCAGCAGTCGCAGAGGGTCATGGCGACCCGTGTCGTTAGGGGGTATCGCACCATCTCCCATGAGGTGGCATGCGCGCTCGCCGGGTCCCTGCCATGGGACCTCGACGCCGAGGTTCTCTCGGCGGTCTACTGGCGTGGCGCGCAATCCCGGAGCCAGGGTCTCCGCCCCGCACCGGACACTGTGGTGCGGTGGCGTAGAGACGCTCAGAGGCAGGCTCTGGGCTCATGGCGGCGGCTGCTTTTCGGGAGCGCCGAATTTCGTGCCGAAGGTTCGAGGCGCCGTATCCTCGAGGCGGTCGGGCCCATCTTAGAGCGATGGGTCGGCCGTCGGTGGGGGTCGATGACCTTCCGACTCACGCAGGTACTTTCCGGGCATGGGTGCTTCGGGAAGTATCTGTGTGACGTCGCCGGGGGGGAGTCGACCCGGTGTTGCCACCACTGTGACTGCGCGGAAGACACCGCGCAGCACACTTTGGTGGCGTGCCCTGCGTGGGCGGGGCCGCGGTCGACGTTAGCCGCGGCCCTGGGTGGAGTGGCTCTCTCGCTGCCGACCATCATGCAAATGATGGTCGACAGCGAGACGGCGTAGGAGGCGATGGCCTCCTTCTGCGAAGTGGTGATGTCGCAGAAGGAGGCCGCGGAGCGGGCGGGCCAGGAGGGCCCGTCAGGCAGCGCCCGCGGGGTCTTAGGCGGCGGGGGCATGGGGCCCCTTCCGTCTCGCCATAGACCCCCCCCGAAGTCGGCCAGTTACGCCATGGCCGCACATAGAGGTAGGGGGGGCGCTGCAAATTGCGCCTTCCTGAGGAGGTCTCCCCGGTTCTGATCCGGGGGACGTTGGCCGCGGGCGGGGTACCAGAAGCTACAAACCCGGGAACTGGTGCCTCGCCCCTTTTCAACAGCGGTGGGCGTCGTCTGAAGTTTTTTAGTGGGTAGGACTGCGGTGGTCGCGCCGGCCGCAGTGAGCCCCACACCCCCTCCCGGTCTCCCCCTTTTGGCCGGGAGACAGTGCGTAAGCAGCATTTTTTTACAGACGATAATAAAAAAAAAAAAAAAAAAAGGTTTGGCTACAGTCTGTGAAGCCTGGCCAACTTTCGACCACGACCTTTTTCGCACGTTCTTGTCGTACGTGATCTACTTTTCATCGCCAGTTATCAATCTCTTCAAAAACGGCTCGGTTTCATTACGTCTCAATAATGAATCGCAAATGAGTACACGGTTCATTAAGTTTCTTTGAGTGAGCTCGTGTGGCACCCAAATATCGAGCTTTTTTGTATAACCAGCTTTCTTCAAATGGGTCAAAACTGTTTTGTGGTCAATTCCCAGTTCTTCAGCTGCATCGTAACTACTAATATGCCGATCTTGCTCCACTCTTTCAAAAATGGCGTCCATTTTATTCGTAACAGGGCGACCAGAGCGAGGTGCATCTTTAACATCAAAATTTCCGGACTGAAAACGTTTGAACCAAATTTGTGCTACTCTTACTGACACTGCATCAGATCCATAAACATCACAAATTTTTTTCACTGCTTGAGTTGCATTTTTGCCTTTTTTATAATAAAATTTTAAAATGTATCGAATTTCTTCATGAGATTCACTCATTTTTACGGAGAGAAAAACAAATAAAAAATAGCGGGAAACAACTTTTTTTTATTTTTTTCTTTTCTTTATAATGGAACCTTTTTAATGTTACCAAAACCAGCCAGACACAAATAGTACAGTCAAAAAAAATTTATAATAAGTTTATACCTACGTTATGCGAAAAGACTTTTTCCCCGACCTAATATATATGTCGCAGCCAACTGGGTAAATTAGCCAGCTAATTAAGCAGCAAACCGCTTAATTAAACGCCGGCTCCTAGTTAAAAGGCTAGATCGCTTGTAAAATTAATGGTCTTCACTGAACGTCCAATCACCCGGCTGATTATAAGAATTAAGAGTAGGTCAGGCACTAACCTTCAATGGATTTCGAAGGACCTTAAAAAGAGCAGTCTATCAAAAAACGCGCTCCGTTATAAATACTACACCAATAAAACTAAGGCAAATAAGGCTACGTACCTAAAATACAATGTTCTATTAAAAAAATGCGTAAATTATGCGAAAAGTATAACCAATCAAAAATATATATATCTAAGAGTAACAACATTTGCAAAGCAACCTGGAATGTTATAAAAAGCGATACTTCAGGAATATATTTTAAAAAAAACTTCTTAAATATCATTGTAAAAAATAGCACAGAAATCACCAATCCTATAGCTATCGCCTCGACATTTAATGACTATTTTATTGACGACATAAATATTAATCTTAGTTCCTCTAATATTGACACATTAAAGACTAGTTTACCAAATAGTATGTTTCTTACACCCCAGTGGATAAAAACAGTATGAGTGCACTTATTATGAAACTAAAAAACTCAGCTTCTGAAGGGTATGACTCTATATGTACCAAAGTGGTAAAATTTTGTAAAAATGAACTTAGCCCTGTCTTGGCTTTCCTAATCAATCTATCACTACGGACTGGGCAATTTCCAGACAAATTAAAAATGTCAGTTGTTAAACCAATACTCAAACTGGGTGACAAATCTAACGTTAGCAATTATCGGCCCATAGCAATCTTACCAATATTTTCAAAAATTTTTGAAAAGGTTATGCACAGTCAAATACAATTTTTTTTTGAAAAATGTCATATAATAAAACACACCCAATACGGATTTCAAAAGAATAAATCAACGACCTGTGCTGCTTTTGATCTCGTATATGAAGTATTGCAAAGTGTAAATGATAAAAAATTTACAAGTGTTCTGTTTCTTGACATGTCGAAAGCTTTCGAACGTGTCCCGCACGACAAGTTGTTAAAAAAAATTGAACGTAGCGGTATTAGAGGTCCTGCTCTAAACTGGTTAAAATCATACCTGAAAAACAGAACTCAATGTGTGGAAATAACCCAACTTGATGCAAAAAAAACGATACAAACATACAGATCTGAATTTAAGCACAACAATTTTGGGGTTCCACAAGGCAGTGTCCTTGGCCCATTATTATTTATTTTACACATAAATGACTTGGCAGATATTTTAAATCATAAGACTATACTTTTTGCTGATAACATTTCTGTGATAATCACATCTGACAAAAAATCTTCCTTAGACCAACATAAAAGTGACATAACTACTGCAATGACATTAATTACTGATTGGCTTTATAATAATAATCTAAAATTAATATCTCAAAAACTAAAATAATAAACTTTAATAACTTCAAAACTCAAATAATAAATATAGATTACAATGGACAACTGATGCCAAATTCTGCAAATGTAACATTCTTAGGTTTAATAATTGACTCTAAATTGAAAAGGAAGGAAAAAATAAATAAAGTATGCAATAAAGTAAATAGTTTTGCATTTGCTCTATTCAAATTGACAAAAGTTGCTAGTGTCCAAACGGCCATTATTGCCTACTTTGCATATGTGGAATCCGTCTTAAGATACTGCTTATTGGTATGGGGAATTGGTACTGACATTGAGCGACTATTTATTGCCCAAAAACGATGCATTAGGGCCATATCAAATTTGACATCAGATATATCTTGCAAGCCTTATTTCAAATCTTTAAATATATTAACGCTACCCTGCCTCTATATATGGGAAGTGGCTTTATTTGTTAAGCAGAATGGTTATAAGTTCACAAAAGCAAGAGATTTATCTCAAAGAAGCTTGAGAGATCCTCGCAGACTGGTATTGGAAACTGCCCCAAACACCAAAAAGTATTTGAAAAATAGCTTTGCCATGTGTAAGACCATTTACAACAAACTACCAAATAGCTTCAAAGATCTCAATATTGGTCGTTTTAAATCATCCCTGCGTAGGTGGTTATTGGATAAGGCGTTCTATTCGATTGACGAATTCATTAAGTATAAACACATCTCATGATGTGCAAATGTATTTGACTTTGACTGTTAGTAATTTGAATAATAATTTTAACCCTTAACCATAATATTTGACTTTAACAATAAAATTAAATTTTAACAATAATTTTAAATTTAACAATTATATTTAATTTTACTAATGATATTGTAATGATAACAATGATATTTTAATTTTAATAATAATAATCTAATTATGTTTAAGGTTTGCATGCCTTTTATAAGGCTAAACAGGTTAAGCTCCTGGAGTTTTTATTTTAAGACCAAATTTGTACCCTATTTAAAACAAACAAATAAAGAAATTTGAAATTTGATTGAATGGTTAGCCTGTTGGTTTGGGCTGACGTTAAATCAGGCGGGTGATTTAAATTTCCCCCCCGACCGGTCTCCACCTTGTCGTGGGGGGGGGGGGGCGTGGGGGGGGGGGGTAATTTTCAAGTTTGATACGAATTTATTTTTTTGATGCCTATTGAAATATCTACCCATATTTTTGTAGCGCATTCTTTGTAGTTTATTTTTAAATTTAATAAAAGTGATTATTTAAAATTACTTGGTTTTGTTTCATGCTGTATAAAATCTCATAGTCACCCTAGATAACCAGACGGCGATATAACGTTCAGCCAAGTGGTTGGACGTTGTGTTCAACTAAATGGCTGACTTAAGTTTAGCCCTAGTATTTTTGGTGCGTATGTATTAAAATCATATATATTAAAGATATATCTTTCCTTCGCCCTTTAACTATCTGTCTCACTACAGTTAAAGTAACTTAATAAGCCCACCCATTACGTTGTCTAGAAAATAATTAAATTATATTTTGTTATTTTTTTGTTTAATAATCGATATATATTTAATGATTAGATATTTATTTACGGTGCATCCTCACCGCAGTTTTTTTTAGTGAGCAACTTCTTGCAACAAGGTGATATTGTTACTTTTATACTGTAAATAACTTTTTGTTGTCGGATGTTGCTGAGTGACATTTGGTTGTTGCTCAACAAAAAGTAACTAACTAAAAGTACTTTCAATATTTTAAAACACCTATGAAATGTATTCCATAATATTGTTTCTTTTAATATCGATACTTAATTTAATGTTAATGTTATTTCAGAATCTTTTAATGAACCCCAAAATCACATACAAGGGCCCTCTGTACAAATACATACAAAAAATTCTGGGCGGCGGAATATTAAGCGGATCAGGTGAGTTTTGCACAAACAGCCTGTGGAGATATTTCTTAGATATAATAAGTATAGTACTAGATAGACATACCTGCACTCCACTCCTGAGGTCGTGGGTTCTATTATCATCATCATCATCATCTCAGCCATCTGACGTCCACTGCTGAACATAGGCCTCCCCAATAGATTTCCACACTGAGCGATCCTGAGTCGCCTGCATACATCGGCTTCCCGCCGCCTTGACCAGATCATCGGTCCATCGCGTGGGAGGCCGTCCTCTACTACGTTTACCGGTTCGCGGTCGCCATTGCAGAACCTTGACGCCCCATCGGTCGTCGGTTCTTCGAGCTATGTGCCCCGCCCATTGCCACTTCAGCCTGCAAACTCGCCTCGCTATGTCGGTCACTCCAGTCCTCCTACGGATTTCCTCATTTCTGATTCGATCACGTAGGGACACTCCGAGCATAGCTCTCTCCATTGCACGCTGAGCGACTTTGAGCTTTCTAATGAGGCCCATAGTCAGGCACCAAGTCTCAGTACCGTACGTCATCACTGGCAACACACAATGGTTAAAGACTTTCGTCTTAAGACACTGAGGTATTTTTGACGAGAAGATATAGCGCAGTTTCCCGAACGCAGCCCAACCGAGCTGGATTCGATGATTGACCTCTTTCTCGAAGTTGGAACTACCCATTTGGACTTTTTGTCCCAGGTATACATATTCGTCGACAACTTCGAGAGCCGAGCTTCCAATAATTATTGGGGTAGGCTTAACATGGACATTAGACATAATTTTCGTCTTGTCCATGTTCATTTTGAGACCTACCCTTTGGGAAGCTCTGTCGAGGTCTTCGAGCATTGTGCCCAGATCCACAAGCGACTCGGCTATGACCACTAAATCGTCGGCAAATCGAAGGTGAGACATATACTCGCCATTTATGTGGATGCCGTAGTTTTCCCAGTCCAGCATTTTGAAAACATCCTCCAGGGCAGCAGTGAACAGTTTCGGAGATATGACATCTCCCTGTCTCACGCCCTTCCGCAGGAGGATAGGATTCGTGTGCTGGTCTAGTACTCGTACGGACATGGTGGCGTTTTTGTATAAACTTCTCAACACTTCAATATACCGATGGTCAATGCGGCATCGCTGCAAGGACTGAAACACTGCCCAAGTCTCGATCGAATCGAAGGCCTTTTCATAGTCCACAAACGCTAAGCAAAGTGGCTGGTTATACTCCTCGGTCTTCTGTATAACCTGCCGCAGTGTATGTATGTGGTCCATGGTTGAAAAGCCTTTTCGGAAACCGGCTTGTTCGGGAGGCTGGAAGTCGTCAAACCTATGACCGAGACGGTTCGTGATGACCCGTGAAAACAACTTATAGACGTGGCTCAGTAGCGTGATTGGCCTATAATTCTTCAAAAGAGATTTGTCACCTTTCTTGAAGAAAAGTACAACCACGCCACTGGCCCACGCCTGTGGCGTACGTCCCTCGAGGATGACGGTGTTAAAGAGCCTCTGAAGTACCTTTAGTACCGGTGTACCACCCGCTCTCAGAAGCTCTGCTGTCATCCCGTCTTCACCCGGTGCCTTGTTGTTCTTCAGCTGTTTCAGGGCCATCCTAATCTCGTATAGGCTGACGTCCGGGATGTCTTCGGTGTAGTGCCTAGTTAGTTTGGCTCTAGGGTCTTTAGCCAAACAAGTAGCGGGATCCTGCGTACTAGTATATAACTGCCCATAAAACCCTTCGATTTCCCTCATGATCTCAGGTTTCGACGTGACTAGATTGCCCTTGTTGGTCTTCAGCTGCGTTAACTGACTCTGGCCAATAGACAGATCTCGTGCGAACACTTTCGAACCCTTGTTCCTCTCTATTGCATTTTCAATACACGTAGTACTGAATCTGCGAATATCAAGTCGCAAGGATTTCGTGATCTGTCTATTGATACGCCGGTAAGAGAATGCATCTGCTGAAGACTGCAATCGCATGTGTCGTCGTGCTTCCATGAGATCAAGAGTCTCAGTCGATAATTTTTGGGTTCTTAAGTATTATCACACAGGACAAATATGTGTGTGCATAAAAATAAATATTTGTTCCGGTCTGGGTGTTTTCATATACCTCTCATCGATCTCAAGGATGACGAAGATGTTGAAAAAGAGCGCAGGACGTTATTGGTAAGGGCGAACATGTTGGTTCGCAGGTTTGCACGTTGCACAAACAATGTAAAAATTACTCTCTTCAGAGCTTATTGCACTACTTTTTACACGTGTAGCTTGAGGGCCAATTGTACTCGTCGGTCCTATAGCGCCCTGAGAGTTCAATTTAATAACGCTTTCAGGGTGTTGTTGGGGTTGCCACGTTACTGTAGCGCTTCGGGGATATTTGCAGAGGCGCGGGTGGATTGTTTTAACGCGACAATGTGAAAGCGCTGCGCCTCCCTGGTGCGCAGGGTGTGCGGCAGCACCAACAACATCTTGAGAATGATCGCTAGTAGACTACACTGTCCATACATGAGTCACTGCTGCGAGACATCCGCCGGGGTAGTGCGGCGGTGAGCCATGTGCAGACATAAATGTTTAAATTAAATTAAATAATTTTATTATTATTACTAACATAGGATAAGTTTAAATTGTTACTAACAAAAATGAGTCTTTTTACTTGAAAATAAATATTTACTACATATATTATATAAATACATACTATTTACAATAACAAAGTATTAAAAAATATTTATCCGTTATTTAGTGTCCAAAACACAAGTTCTTAATGATACCTTGGAACTAAATAGTTGGTGTAGTAAATATGAAATTGTTTGAACGGTTATAATATTCGGTTCCCTGCTAGGACAAACTTGGAGGAAGCACCGACAGATGGCCAATCCTGCCTTCAGCAAACGCGCCGTTGAAAACTTTAACGACGTGTTCAACCAAGAGGCTGATTTGCTGATCCAAGACCTCGGCACTGTGCCGCAAGACAAGCAGTTCGACATATACAATTTCGTGGTGCAACATACTACATACGCTGTGTGTCGTGAGTATTTATCTGAATTCCGTTGTTCTGGTAGGTACAAATCACTGCTTATAAACGAAAGGGTAAAGCACTTTTCCAACCAAAATTGTCAATTCATCATCAGTCCAAGGATGTCCAATACATACATACAAACATAGGCCTTCCTCATAAATTTCCAGTGTGACCTATTGCAAGCATCCATCGAGATCCTGCAACCACTATCAGCTCGTCCGGTCATCTTGCGGGGGACCACGTCACGGTTTCTGTCGAGGGGTCCATTCCAGTCCAAGAGGACTTTTCTGCCCCAGTTCTACACGCTATGTATATCGATTTAGTAGGGAAACCCAAAGCATAGCCCTCTCTATTGCTCGCTGTGTGACCCTGAGCTTCCTTATAAGACCCATAGTTAGAGACCACGAGTCGGATCCGTAAGTCATCACTGGTATGGCAACACACATTGATGAAATACTCTCGTGTTTAGGCAACGAATTGTATAAAATTACTTTTAATAAAAAAATCTTGCCAGAGTCACATCGTTTTTTTACCTGCAAGTTACCTAATTTTAATATATGGCTCTTTTTTAAAAGCAGCGAAATGGCACATATTTATTTTACAATCTTCCTTGATAAAATTCAGGTTATAAAGATTTGAGATCTAGGTCCTGAAGTACAAACCTACCTTAACTTTACGTTATATGAAATATACCAACACCATGTATGTTATTGTTAGCACCATCATTCACGCTTAATCAAGAAGAAGCGAAAAACCTACGATTGAAAAAAAAATACTAAGAGTACTTTAAAATTCTTGCAAAAACTTCTTTGAATTCTGGTAATTGTGAAATAGTTGGTAACCTTGAATTGAGAGTCAATGAACTTTAATAAAAACGAATAACGACTACCTAAATACATAATATCTCTAGCGCCTGGTTTTATGAACCTTGCGAACTTAAGATGTCAAGTATCCCTCTCCTAATGTTGTGGGCTTGATTCCCATTCGACAAAATGTGCTGACTCGCTAATATATTTAAATGTGTGAGTCTGAGTTTTTACTATGTATTTTGCGTATGCTTTTACGCCGTCTATAATGTCTGCTCTTTTTGACATTTTGCAGAAACAGTTATGGGACTGACGAGGGAACAAACTTTGTCTTTGCCGAACATACAGGCAGTTATTGACTTGTCTCCCAGGTAAGTGGCTAAATTATCATTAAAAATTGCAAATACTAGTGCTACTATCAATGGGTCTCTTTCGAAGTGCGGCATGGGGGGAGGGGCGTCAATCGTCATATCGATAGCAATGCGACGATGATTGATTTTATTCCTTTGACAATTTAAATTATGTTTTCTTATTATTCACAAGTTTTTTTTTTTAAATACTACATTATTATTTTAAACGATTTGAAAAAATCATCTTGTAGAAATAAGCCTCTGATATATATGCTTATCTTCTCTTCTTCTTTGCAGACAATATGACATAGTGTTTTTTAGAATGACAAAATGGTACCTTCAAATAGACCCATTTTTCTGGATGACAACATACCACAAGGAACAGAAAATCTTTCTCCACCTTATGGATTTATTCAGCTCGAAAATCTTAAAATATAGAAGAGAACACCTTTCTATTGTTGCTGATCAAAACAAAAAAGACCTCTTGAACGCTGAAGAAGATGTGCAAATGTGTTTTGTAGACAAATTCATTCTGTCTGAACAGCTCGATGAAGAGGAACTAATTAAAGAAACATTTACTATATTTACAGCGGTGAGTACGGTCTTGTTCCTTCAGATCTATGGCAATTGAATATGGCAGATAATGTTTCAGGATTCCTTAATAATGCAGTCTAAATACTATAAGTGTGAACCAACGCAGGGCGTGTGAATGATATAAAATATTAGGGGCTTATTACAAAACCAGATCTAAAGTTAAACCACTTTTATTGGCTGACATAAAGACAGTCACAGCACTAGTTTTTATCCTGGTCTAACTTTAGATCTGGTTTAAGTTTGGTAATAAGCCCCTTTGTGGTATAGTATGAGCATTAGCGCTGTGCACTCCCTGAGGTATGCGCGCGGTGAGACGGGGGGGTTAGTATCGGCTGCTGCGCTGTCAGTGCGCCGTCAACGCTTGTGACGGCAGGTAGTGTTATTTGTATCGGATTGTCTATGTCAGACGCACAAGAGATAAATATTCAAAGATGGGTCGTGCGTTATCTCGTGATATGAAGACTGTCATTTTTAGGGTGGCTGAATATTTTAAGAAAAGAAAAGCAGACAAAGAAAGCTTTGAATTTAAAAATGACGTGAATATTGCTAAAATCGTTGCGGAGGCTACGGGATACAGCAAAAGAACCGTACATAATGTGATTTCTGCGGGTTATTTATCAATTGAAAATTCAAGCCAATTAAAATTTCAATCGCCAAAAAAACCAAAAGTTCTAAAGAAAAAACACGTTGTGGATGATTTTGACCTTGGAGTTATCGAAAGAAAAATGCATCAGTTTTACGAAGTTGAAAAAAAAAAACCAAGTGTCCGTAAGTTACTATCAAGTTTGAGACAGGATGGCATATTGAATTGTGGACGGGAATATTTAAGACAGCTTTTACACAAAATGGGCTACCGTTTCAAAAAATGCAAATCAAAGAGACATCTCCTTATAGAGCAGCCTAATATCACAGTGTGGCGGAAAAAATATCTTACACAAATCAGAAATTACAGAACGGAAAACCGAAACATATATTTTCTTGATGAAACATACATCAACGCCAGTCACCATGCCAGCAAATGTTGGCAATTATCGTCAGAACCCGGTATTTCATGCTGATATTGCGAAAGGACGGCGACTAGTTATACTCCACACTGGGTGTCGAAATGGCTTAGTGGATGATGCATTGACTATATTCAAATCAGATGCTAGAACCGGTGGCTATCATGGAGATATGAGCGGACCTACTTTTTATAAGTGGGTAGATAAAAAGTTAAAAGATAAGTTGCTGCCCAATTCTGTGGTTGTAATGGCCAACGCGTCTTACCACAGCGTTCAGATTGAGAAGAAACCAACTATATCAAGTCTCAAAAGTGAAATGCAGAACTGGTTACTATGCCATAATGTAGAATTTTCAGGAACCATGTCAAAGGCTCAACTGCTACTTCTTATCAAAAATACACAAAAAGAACCCGTGTATAGAATTAACGAACTCCTGAAAGCCAGTGGACACACTGTTCTGCGTTTACCTCCGTACCATCCAGATTTAAATCCCATTGAGTTGGTCTGGGCTGATATTAAAAACAACATAGCCCAAAACTATATTAATTCTTCTCTAGACGAAAAGATAATCTTATTGGATAAATTGTTTTCGGAATTCACGGCGGAAAAATGGCAGAAATGCGACGATCATGTCCAGAAAAATGAAAATGATTACTGGAGTCGCGATAGTAGGTTCGATAATGTTATTGATTCATTCATAATAAATTTGCAAGACTCTGATTCAAGTTCCGGTGGCGAAGAGGAAGATGAAGATGATGACGAAATAGAAGATGAAGTTGGAACAGAATCTATGTCAGAATAACTTTCGATAGAATATATGTTTGTAAATATAAAAAATGTTTAATAAAACAAGTCCTGTTGTAAATTATAACTTTCAATTCTTATTTATCACCTGCATATTTTTAATAAAATATGAGTATATTTGGGTTACATTTTAATCAACAAAGTAAGTTTATATTACAGATAGATAGCCTCCGACCAACGCAACGTCCCGCCACAAGTCTTGCCTTAGAAATGCAAACTGATATCGTAAGATGTGTCCGACATGTATCGACCTCATGTGAACTCATGCACTTTTTTCTTCGCCCCCCACCTCGCCGTGCATACCTCAGGGAGTGCACAGCACTAATGGTCACACTATAGTCTTGATGTAGAAGGCGTTTGTGTATGACAGTAATGTTATTTCGTAACCAAGCAATAGTTAACATTATAGTCAAATAGAAATTTCAAAATTAAAATTATTGGAAGTATATAAATCAAGAAAACAATGTTAATCTAATACAATAATTCGTTGTAAGTCTCATTAAAACAGTTTTAGTCCAAATATTCCGAGACTGAGTAAAAGCACTTCAGTGAATAACACTCATTCCAATACATACTTTTCTATACGCAATTCTGGGTCCTACCAAATCTTAATCACTGGGGTTAATAAATGATACGTATAGCTTTTTCTGGATTGTGAAGGACTATCAGGTGAAATTGGTTCGCATTTCTAAGGGTGTGGTAGGATCCCTATGCATCGATGTATAATTATTATATCTCACTAATATAATAAATGCGAAAGTTTGTGTTTGTGGATGAAGGTTTGTTACTATTTCAGGCAAAGAGTAATAAACAGATTTAGATGAAATTTGGCACACTAGGGTAACTTTCATTCCGATAATCCCACGGAAACGGGCATTGCGGATAAAAACGCGGGACGCAGCTAGTGTGTCATAAGTTATTTTATTAATGTTCTTGTTTTTTTTTAGAGTCAAGAAGCTACTGGTAAAATTGTATCATTTTTACTATTGATGATGGCGTATCACCCACAATTGCAGGTATGAATGTTAAAGACATTGGGACTTATACAAAACAATATCTAAAGTTAGAGCAGGTTTAAAACTAGTGCTGTCACTGTCTTCATCTTATCGAATGAAAGTGACAGCACTTAGTTTCCAACCTTTTTACAGTCACGAACGTATCTTGGAACTGAGGTTAAAGTCTAATAAGGGGGCTTTCACAAAAATGATCAACATCATACATTACAGTCGAGAACGTATCTTGGAACTGAGTTAAAAGTCTAATAAGGGGCTGTCACAAAAATCATCAACAACATATCAGCCTTGTAAAGTCTACTGCTGAACATTAGCCTCCTTAATAAATTACATTCTAATGGGAGTATTTGCCCATTAACACTGCACTGGTAAGGTGGGTTGGTGATCGCAGTTTACGGTAATCAGTAAGACGCTGCTGCCAATCAATCGGTAGAATTTATTTTATTATTTTTATATTTGCAGATGAGATCAAATCTAAATATTTAGAGTTAATACTTAAACAAAATGAACACCATTTGGCTAATTCTGACTATAATGCATCCCAAGAATTGGAAGGCAATGGGCGTTTATACTTCAGTCTATGATAAGGGCAAAACCAGCACATCGCTACGTCAGAATTGATGAAAACGGCACACCTGCACCGAAACGAGACAATATAATAATAAGAACGCATTTTTTTCACTTTATGTAGTGAAAAAATCAGAGTGTGTGAGATTTTCTATGTTAACACTTTAACAGTAATAATCGACCCGTAGAAACGTAGTATAGATTTAGCTGTCGTTAAAACTACAATGAATAATATTTATTGTGATATTTTGTAGTTCCCTTAGCTGTGACTTTCATGGTAGTAATATTTAGGTATTTATGTTTTTTGTCTAAGCTAAGCTTAAATGTTAACACATTTTTTTTGTAAGGATTAAAAATAAGAGAAGTCATCATAATATTATGTGATTATTCTAAGAGTAGTAATTGTAGTCAAACCTGAGGTAAATTGTTGGTCTCATTGCAAAGAAAGTAAAACTTGTTACTGGATACTACTATTTTTATTATTAATTTTTATTTTTAATAAACAAATCTTTTCGACAACAAAGTTTTATTTAGATGTATTACAGCACCCGAGAAATAATTTCATCATCTACAACGTGATATTTGATAATAGCACACTAAAAAAGTTGCATATTTCGGTAACAATTTGATGTGTTCTTTTATTTTTTTAAAAGTAATTATTCAGATATTTTATATGAATACATACAAAATGAATTACATAAAAATACTAAATATTAGTTTTCCTGGAGGTTGTTCGAATGTCGTTGTGACATCAGAATAATATTTAAAAAGTTCTGATTGATTAAAAGTTTAAAAAAATTATTTCCTGCAAAATTGACGTTTTGGAGATATCACACTATCGTCGCAAATAATAGTATTAACAATTTAAATTCCAGGAAAAATTGTATCAAGAAATAGTCAGCGTATACGGAGATTCAGACCGCTACTTGACAGACGAGGACTTCAAGAATATGCCTTACCTGGAGATGGTTTTCAAAGAGGTGCTACGCTTGTTCCCTATCGGAGCCATGCTGCAGAGGACTGTGGTGGAAGATGTTCAGACAAGTAAGATTGTTGTTATTTATTTATTTATATATAGGTACGCTAACAGCTTAACATACAAACATATACAAAATCATAAAACAACAACAAAAATTACATATATGTTGGCCTTTAGAAGCGCACACAGCATTCTCCTAAATTTAAACTAATCTAATATAAAATTAAACATTGTTTTATTTATAACATAATAAGCAAAAAGGTTGATTCTTAATTCTAATTCAAGCAGCTTCAGGAGAGCGTTTCTTAGTACTGTCTGTGAGACACTAAAGACGTCCAGGTCGGGTGAGTTCGTGTTTATGCTATTATATGTATTACAAATTCTAGCTATGTGCCGGCACAGTAAATGTTTTTGTGAGAGGTTTCCGAGGGCATCGGGGGACTGTTAGGTTGATGGAGGCAAGCAGATCAGGACATTTTATTTTACTATGAACAATATGCAGGAATAGTATATCTGAAACAGTGCGGCGATTTTTTAAGGACACCATACCACAGAATGTCAATCGCATATTGTATGGAACTCTTTGATTTATGCCAGGCGATATATATGCTAAGTATCTCGTAAAGGCACGTTGGATGCTTTCAATCCTTTGTGATGAGGTTGCATACGCAGAGTTCCATGCCACAGACGCAAACTCAAGTCTGCTGCGAACGAAGAATTTAAGAAACCCAACATTTGGAACGACTTTTTAGCAATTGAGTCAACATGTAGATCAAATTTTAACTTACTGTCCAATATAACTCCAAGATCTCGCACTCTATCAACCCTTGACAATACCCTACCATTTAGCAAGTATTTTGAATTAGTGAATTTATGTTTTTTGGTAAAAGTTATATTGCAACACTTATCCGGGTTCATTGTCATGAGGTTATCATTACACCAAAGATTAACATTATCGAGGTCTGCTTGCAAGAGCTTTGCACCCGTAGTATTATTTATGGCCATGTACAGTTTTAAGTCATCAGCAAAAAGAGAATATTTACTATTCTTTATGCAAGTGGTTATGTCTGCATCTACTTCTATTGAGATATATGAGGTTGCTAAACATTGATAAGAGATTTGTGTCTACCAAGTCTTGCACCAAGTTAGAAATATGTGGATAAACTAGTGATTCAAATATTTTGGAGAAGGAACACAAAATAGAAATAGGCCGATAATTTTGAGCAGCAGTTTGATCACCTTTCTTATGAATAGGTACTATTCTTGCCCTTTTCCACTCATTTGGAAAGACTCCTTGGCTTAGAGAACTGTTGAAAAGCAACATTAGAGGCACGGCAAGTTATCGTCCACTGCGTTTAACAAATAGAGGTGGAATGTTGTCAGAACCAGGACCTTTATAAATGTTGAGGCATTTAATTGTGTTTAAGATGTCATTCTCTGTGAATTTTAGTGAAGTGATGGAGTTGTTTGACTTGTCTGTATTAGATGAGACCAAACAGCTGTCATTATAGACGGAACAAAATTGTTCAGCAAACAGATTTACAATGCCGAGGCCCGTAGAAACAATGCTATCTCCATTTGTCATACTACTAGGAATTGAGGACCGACCCAACCGTTTATCCTTTATATATCTTCAAAACGTATTAGGGTTTTTGCAAATATTAGGTTAAATTTTTTGTTTATATACGCTTTTGCATCGATTCATAAGCTTATGGCAACGTTCGCGAAGTAAGTCAAATTCGAATTTGTCTCTCTCTCGGGTTTTTATATTTTTTTAGCCTTCCCCTGATTCAATTTTTTTTATTCAAAAGTTTTATCAGTGGTTTGCTAAACAAACTTGGATGTTTGCTCGAGTTAGTTAGGCGCTTAGGGGAATATTTTTCTATAACTGAGTAAATAATATTATAAAATTTTGAAACTGCTTGATTCACGTCAAGGTCTTTGAATATTTCCGTCTACTTAACATGTAAGAGGTCTAGCTTAATCGACTCATAGTCCGCCTTGTAAAAGTTAAAGTCTGTTCTTCTGTTTGGTAGAAGTCCATCATCAACATCTATAGATAATGGAATAGTAAACAAAACACTAGGGTGATGCGTATCTAATTTACTTAATAAATCCAATGGTGCTGACACATATGCGTTTTTCACTTTACTTAGAGCCAAATCTAAAATTCGCTCAGATGTATTCAGAATGCTGTTACATTGATACAATTGATTCAAAGCCATAAAATCTACGAGTGAATATCCTAGATTTTTTTCATAGTTATTTGGTTAGAAGTTATTTATTGTTAGAAGCTTTCCAATTAATAAAATTAAGATTGAAATCTCCCAAAAGGACTACAACATCTGTGTGACAAATAACTTTGTCAGCATTATCTAGGAATATCTGCTGTTTTTCCAAGCTGGCTGGCGGTGGTAAGTACACTGCACATAAAGATATTATCTTTTTCTGACCGTTTATTTCAGTTGTTATATTCATCCATATATCTTCGCAATCTGATTCCTAAATTTGAACACGAGAGGATGGGAAATCGCGCGAGACGGCGACAAGTACTCCCCCACCAGCTTGGAGCCAGCAGAAAATACTCTATCACGACGATGTACAATATAGCGCGTATCAAAAGTCTCACTGCTCGAAATGCTGTCATCAAGCCACGTCTCTATAAACACTATAACCTTGTAGTCTGAGAGTAGAATATTGGAATACACATCATTGATCTTCGTTCGGATACCACGAACGGTTTGATAGTATATATCGAATTTAACGGCCATACACCATAAAACTCAGAAACAAAAATAAAAACTTAATTACTACATTTATTTAACAATCTGATGCAGGTTTTCAACGCACCGAACAAGCTTGCACTCACTAAATTCGTCCTTTCTAACAAAAATTCGCCCGATTCGCACCCATGTGAATTTATAGCCGAACTCTTTTGCTCTAATGCGAGTGGCAGCGTGAAGAGCTTAATTTGTTGGTGAGAGGTGTTCGCTCACGTAGACGGGGCATCGCGTGCCACCGAAACCCAGCAGCTGAGAATTAAGCTTTTCATTAGGGAGACATTTGTTAAAATTCGCGACGGCTGCAGGAATCGTGTCACGATGTCGTGGAGTACGTAGTTTAGCAACGACAGTGTTGTTATCATTCTTGTTCATTTTTGCAACTCTGGTCGCTAGCAAAATGTCGTCGCTGTTAATGGCAGCCGCAACAACCTTGGCGAGTTGTTCCACAGTGTTGGCCAGGTTTTCGGATTTGTATTCAGAGATACCGTTTATTTCAATGTTGCCCTCTCTCATGTTCTGCTCTAATAGGTTTAATCTAGTTGAAAGATCCAATACCGATGATTTCAACGTCACATTGTCACTCTGAAGATTATGAATAACCGCAGTATTTTCTTCAAGCGCTGCTTTCATATCTTCGTATTTTTGGTTGTAAAAAGTCACGGCTTCGCGCAGTTCCATAAATTGATCATTTAGATTTTTGAGTTGTCCCGTTACCATAGTTGTAATAGTGTCAGACAATATAAATCGCAACCTCTTTTAGTCAAGTATTCTTCAGGACGTGCGCCTTCAGACGATGCGATGGATGCCAGCATAACTTCCCGTCGGGGCCTGACTGAGACGTTCCTTACTTCTGCGGTAGGTGTGGTGTCAATTTCTGAACTAACTTGCGATTCAAAACGAGTTTGTGGCTGTATAGGGGTGTTCTGGTTGCCAGTTTTTGGTACTTTGCTATTGCATTCTGAGCATTTCCAATTGCGCTTTCTCTCTTGGTTAGCATAAAAGCTGTTATAACGTTGTCAACTAATCCTAATACACTCAATGTCATACTTCTTTTTGCAATTCATACATTCTAAATATTCTTTTGTAAGTATAGTATGCAAACAGCCAGCGCATTTACCATAATTAGACGCCATTTTATTGGTAAGTCTGCTTACGCACCTTATTAATTTATTTCGTGCAAGGGTATTATTGTATTTACGGCTGGCCGGTGATGAGCGGGTAGGTAAACAAATATTTGCAAGAAGCGGTGAACCGACGTGCGAGTGAAGGTCAACGACCGGTGCGTGCGGCCTCGGTCGGCTAAGCGGTTGATTTGAATAGCAGTTAGCAAATGTATTGATGATTACTCACAAACCCCGACGAATTAGTGTTAGATACTTGCACCACTGTGATCCTCACAACACCTGGATTGTAATGATATATAGTTATGTAGGTAACTCTCAAATTATACCACTATTATATTTAAAAATGTACAGAGCAGAGATTAATACGTGTTGCCTGTTCGCGCGAGACGATACGAGTAATATAAGAATAACTATAAGTAGAAACAGTTGTTATATAAGAATAACTATAAGTAGAAACATTTCACATCTGGTGTCATATCTTCATTGTCATGATCTCATTAGGCATAATATGTTTGTGAACATTTTTGTAGCTTCGGTACACTATTAATTAGTATACAAGCTCGAATAATCCCAAATCTAAGAATCTTTTTTCAAAGAAACATTGGGGGAGAAATCAACCCGCGCTAACTTTTCTGTAATATCTTCCATTTCTTCTAACAAGCACATTTTGAATTAATAAAACGTCTGTAGGGATATTATTGATAACCATAGATACACTTTTTGGTATATTCCGAGGCATTGTTAATGAAATGTAGGATAATTTTATAGTGTGAACTGTCTTTGCGCGGAAGCGCTTGTAGCTCCGTGGAGCTCGGTGGTCGGAAACGATCACTTAATGTGGTAGTCGTTAAGCCATAATAGATGCCTAATTGGACTGCTTGGAACATTCTAACAGCAGGACGCCATGCGCGTGCCTCCGCCAATCCACACTGGTTCAGCGTGGCTCAGTAGTGAGACGTTAATGGGCTGACATGACATGACTGTCTTTCTTACGTCGATTTGTGAGATGTGGTTTGTTGATAAGCAGTTGCACGTAAATAGAATGAAGATATGACGATCTTGATTATACTTCATTAGTACTTACGAGTACTATGCGACCTTCAGATACAGAAGGACAGATGGAGTTAACTTCTTATTTTTAATATCAACCACCCTCAACACCCATTCCTCTAATTCAAAGTATTTTTCATCACCCTTTTCCTCTCATGCCATTCGGCTATAGAACTCTCTTCCTTATAATATCTGTGCCTGTCGCACCCTTGCTCTATTTAAGAGGCAGTCAAAGAGCGTTACCTGTCTATTGTCCGATAGCTGAGCTTATTTTTTAGTCTGTTTTTCTAAGTTTTTAAATTCATTATCTACATATAAAAGCGTAAGTGGTTCCAGCGTTAGTGTGTGTAGTGTAGTCTTCATTTTGATAGTATTAGTACAAATTCATTACATTAATTCCTTTTTTATTTCCTAGTATTTATATTTTTTATTTTATTTCCATTCGCGGAAGAAGAGATTTCTTTTGAAATAAGTAGTCTCTGTCCAAGTGTTTTTATATGTTGTTCCCTACATCTTAATTGTGAGCTAAATTATTAAATGAATTAGTAACAGTCTCAAGCTCAACATTAATTATGTATT
This sequence comes from Musotima nitidalis, assembly GCA_949126915.1. Lineage (NCBI taxonomy): Eukaryota > Metazoa > Arthropoda > Insecta > Lepidoptera > Crambidae > Musotima > Musotima nitidalis. The sequence continues at coordinate 2,859,897 of OX421434.1, forward strand.
ATATTTACCACTTTCAGCGTGCGGTACTATGCCAGCAGGCTGCTCCCTCGTGGTACCAGTATACCACATACACCGAGACAAGCGCTTCTGGGAGAATCCTCAGGCGTTTGACCCTGAGAGATTCAGTCCAGAAAACGTGAAGTTGCGACATCCCAATTGCTACATACCCTTTAGCATGGGACCCATGGGTTGCTTAGGTAAAATTACATTCTTTATTTATTTTTATTTTACATGGAGCACCGACAGCATCTGCGTCTTACACTTACGAAAGTAAACATATATATAGTTAAATCCATTATCTAATATTATTATCCAATAATCGCCCAATTTTCCGCCTGGCTTAGTGAATCATATTTACTTTCAGGAACCCCTATTATAAAAGATGCATAATCTCTCTCCGTTTTGTGTTTTATTCTTTCCACTTTCACAGCAGTTTCCTGACCACATATACTTTTTACATGTGACTCTAAACATTGTACTGTTGTCTCTTTCTGAAGTCTCCAGACGTGCAAATATTTTTTACGTTCCGTCCCATGTATTTCGAAACCAGTACTACAACCTCCCCTTTTAACTTCAGCGCTAGGATATCTACTTTTTCTCCTATTTATTAAGGTCCATTCTTGCGTTGCTTCTGAATCGTTGTTAATAATAATATTATTACCACTATTTTCATTAGTAGTAGCTGATCTATCTGCGCTCAGTGATAACAATGGTTTCGTGGCTACACATTGTTTAGCTACTGCCGCCTGCTTTTGATTTTGCTTTACCGTACTTGCAAACGATTTTGGCATCTCTAATGTTGACGATTGAGTTTCTTTTTTTTGTCGTTCTATTAGTCGGGTTTCATTTTTATCTAACAGCACTTTAATCATACTTTCTAATACATCTACCCTATTTGATTTTTCTTCGACTACATCAGAGATTTTTGTTTTTATGTTGTGTAATTTATATTCCTCCAAGTAGTAATGAAACTGAATATATGGTAATGTTTAGAATAATAGAAGAATATTGTAAGAACTACAGTGCTGTCTTAGTTTTAGGTGATTTTAATTTGCAATCTTGTCCAACAAATGTTACAAATTATTATGAATATTTTATAAGCTATTGTGGATTTACTCAGAGCAACAACATAGTAAATTGTAGCGGGCGTCTGTTGGATCTGGTACTGAGTACGTGGGACGGCGACAGTGTGTGTGTGAGCGCGACTACTCCGCTAGTAGCCCCGGACGCGTATCACCCCGCGCTCGCGGTGCGCCGCGGCCGTTGTCGTCGTCGCCCGTGTTCGGCGGCCCGGCCGGCCGTCGCTCATTAACACGGTGGAATTTTAACAAAGCGAACTTTTCAATGTTGTATTCAACGATAGGGGCTATAGATTGGACTCCGATGTGGACATTAGATTTAGATAACAGCTTAAGTTTTTTATATTACACGTTAAACGCTGTAATAGATGAGTGGGTACCGAAAATAAATAAAAAATGTGGAACTTCGCGATACATTTACCCAGTGTACCACACACGCGGGAAATAATATGCGAAATAAAATTAAAAGCGGTTCTACACAAACGTTTCAAAATTAGTAAATTAAGACAGGATTATGCTGAGTTCGCGGCAAGTAGGGCCAGGGTAAAAAAAATACATAAAATTGGCTCAGGAAAAATACAGAGAACGTGTTCAAAATCACCTTCTCGATGATCCGAAATCTTTTTGGACATATATAAAATCAAAGAGAGGTACTAGGGGAACTCGAACTATTTTAAAGAACAGAGAGGCGCTTACAGATGACCAGTGTGTTCGCGAAGAACTTTTATTCGGTATATGGCACGGAGCAGGCGAAATTGGACGTTAGTGAAAGTGTAACTAGGGCTGTAAATGTGAATGAAGGGGCTCGCGTGCACCTATATGAGTTACAACTACACGACGTAAGGGGGGCGCTGCAAAGACTCAAGCCTAAGACTTCCGTAGGCCCGGATGGCATTCCTCCGTACGTTTTTAGGGATTGTAGGGAAGTGCTAGCGCGGCCGCTTCTTCACATATATAATCTATGTTTGAAATACGCGGTGTTTCCGGAGATTTAGAAAGTCACGCGAATAGTCCCTGTCCCAAAGGCAGGTATGTCATCAAGCGTGGACGGATACAGACCGGTGGTAGTGCTGTCCACACCGGCAAAACTATTGGAATCCGCTATTCATAAAAGTTTGTATTCACAAGTATGTGCACAACTAACGGACGCACAGCACGGCTTCCGGCCAGCTCGGAGCACCACCAGCAATCTCCTGAACTACATGTCGGATGTCGTGCCAAGTGTGGACGGTGGGTTGCAGGTTGACGCCGCGTATTTCGACTTTAAAAAAGCGTTCGATCTGGTAGATAATGACGTGCTACTAGATAAGCTGGCGGGGCTTGGTTTCACGCCGCATCTTTTGCATTTATTTGCTAGCAACATGAGAAATAGGCACCAATATGTGGAATATGCTGGGTATGTGTCAGAAATGTATAGCACGAGAACGGGAGTAAGTCAGGGCAGCAATCTTGGGCCTTTTGAGTTCATATTGATGGTAAATGATTTGCCGGAGGTCGTAAGGGACTCCAAGTGTTTATTGTTCGCGAATGACCTCAAGTTGTACATGGTGATTAGGGGCCCGGAAGACTGTAGAAAGTTGCAAAGGGATATTGATAGAGTAGTAGAGTGGAGCCAGAAAAACCGATTGCACTTTAACTCTTCTAAATGCGTCACAATAACTTTCCAATAATCCCATTCGGAGTGGTTATGAAGTTGCGGGGATACCTATGACTAGGGTGAAAGAGGTTAGAGACTTGGGTGTTCACTTCACTGCAGAGCTCACATTCAAAGAGCATGTAAAAAAAATATGTAAAAAAGCGTACCATAATTTGGGTTTCCTCTTGCGTAGATCTCACGGTTTCCAAAATATTAAGGTGGTTGAGGCATTGTATAACGCCTTAGTTAGGGGTCACCTTGAGTGTAACGCGGTAATTTGGGCACCATATGAAACTAAATATAGCCTCATGTTGGAACGGGTACAAAATAAATTTGTAAGATATTTATATATGCGTCAGTATGGGGTTTATCCATTTTACCCTTTGAAATATCCTACTTTATTCGTTCTGGGTATGGTGGGATATAATGAACTTAAGGTTAGAAGAGAGCTGGCTCTGGTTTTATATCTCGTCAAAATACTGAGAGGAAAGTTGAGCAATAATGAGGTTTTAAGGAACATTTATTTGAATGTACCGGATCGGTATGTGGAGCGGCGGCGGCGGCCGCGGCTGCTCGCCATGCCGCGCGCGCGTACCAACTTACTGAAGGAGGCACCTCTGTCTCGTGCCATGCAACTCATTAATCGACTTTCAGATTGCGAGGATATCTTTAGTTGTTCTCTGAGTGAGCTCACAAGGGCTGCTTTATATGTTATAAGTTATTGTTAATGTATATATTTTGTAAATTTATGTAATTAATGTTTATGCTGAATGTTTATCGTATTAGGTATGCAACACCTGTAAAGATAGATATAAGTTTGGATAAAATAAATAAATAAATAAATCTTAATCATCAGATCTTAGGGTAAATTAAAATTTGAATCTGTGCATTACATGTATTATAAACAGTCGGCAAAATTTGGTACTAAATGACTATGTTGTAAATAACTACGAAATCATACGTAATGAATAATATTTCAAATGTGCAAATGTTGATTCTATTTTATTTGCTATTGCGGTCACTGATACGATATTATTTTTGTTAAGCGTCTGAATTATATGTGTGTTTTTTCTCTTAACTTTATTATGGACTTTATTGATTTTGTACTGAATGAAATGTCTTCTTCATCAAAAGTTTTGAAATGAACTTTCAATTCTGATTTCAGGTAGATATTTTGGCACAAAACTAGTGAAAAACTTTTGCGTACGAATTCTTCGTGAGTTTCAACTGTCGTCTCCAAACAAATACGAAGACCTTCGACTGATGATAGCTGTCTCAGTGGCCCCCATAGACGGATTCAACGTCAAAGTGAAAAGACGACCCACGATATAGACCTGACTTCCTCCCAAATAATATTATTGTTGATCGTCATAGCAATTGACTTTGTAACAATAATAATAATAATAACAATTTTTTTTTTCTTCCACAAAACTTGGCTTAAGGGCTACGTTTACAATAGTGATAAATTACTAATTATAATGTAGTTTTGTGGGAGACTGGACCCTGAAACTAAGCCTATATTAAGACTTGATATTTTCTGGTCACAGGCCCCCCCTAGATATTACGTGAATATAGTGTGCACTTAATTGTCTTAAACATATTAATTATATACAAATTTATGTTGTGTTAGATAAATACATATAATAAATCCGCAGGCCTCATGCATATGATATTAAATTGTATCTTCCTAGGTAACACGTCTCAACTTCTTGTCTTCAATAAACCTTCCGTCTCGTCATAATTAAGTATTTTTAACCATTCAATAACACTCCTTTTGCATTCCATATGATTATTTTTACTTATAGATAAGATTTTATTTATTTCGTTATATAACCGCCCCCCCTGATAACAAAAGAATCGCTGAATAAATTTAGTATTGTAATAGTTTTTTTTACATACTGCGTAATGTTTGGTTCTTCTTATAGTTGATAAATCCCTGTCTTGTAAATTTATAATTTTATGTTGATGGATAATAATTGCCAATATATATAGTTGCCTTACGGTTAACATGCCGGATTCTGTATGAAGAGAAGCAGTCGGATGTAGAATTGGTTTAAAAAGACTAACTTTAAGCACAAATCGCTGTGCTCTTTCGAGCTCAATTAGGGAAGTTTTGGCTGCTCCACCCCAGGTTGTAATGCAATAGGTGAGAAGAGATTGGCACAGAGATTGATAAATATTTAATATTAAATGCTTTGTTGCAACAGATCTGAGATTGCGAAATACAAATGTTAATTTACGAATTTTTGCAGATAAATTAGAGATGTGCTCCTTAAAGTTCAAATGCTGGTCAATAATAACCCCCAAATATTTAACCGACTGTACTTTATTTATGGCTATGCAAGAACATGAGCTATTTGGCGGAAAAGAACAATTATGTGCAATAATTTTAAAAACTCGTTCAATTTTCGTTGGACTTCTTAAACTGTACGACATATAGTTTGTTTTTGTGGCATTAAGAGAAAGTGAGTTTGCAGCCAACCAATGACAGACCATATTAAAACCATCTTGAGCCCTTGAATAAACTTCATCCCAAGTTTTACCATGAAATGTTAAAGTAGTGTCATCAGCATAAGAAATTATTTTGCAGTTTTCCAAATTCATGTCACACAGTTCGTTTATATAGCACAAAAATAGTGTGGGTCCCAGGATGCTCCCCTGCGGAATACCACAAGTAATAAGAGTCTCTCCACTTCTATACCCATCTATTTTTACACAATGAGTTCTATTTGAAAGGTAGTTCTTAAAAATATCGTGTTGAATACCCCTGATCCCCATATTTTCAAGCTTTTTTAATAATAGAGGATGCGAGATCGTGTCGAAAGCCTTAGCCAAATCAATGAATATAGTTAGACATTTATTACCGGCATCTACTTTTTTAACAACGAAATCAGTAAGTTCATGCACTGCATCAGATGTTGATTTCCCAGCTCTAAAGCCAAATTGGGCGGCAGATAGCATATTTCTAGTTTCTAAATATTTCACTAGTTGATTATTTATCAACTTTTCAAGAACTTTAGAGATTGATGGTAGAAGTGAAATGGGGCGATAGTTTTCGACACAGTCTTTTTGCCCTCCCTTGTGAATAGGTACCACGATTGCCTTTTTGAGGACTGTGGGAAAAATGCCATTTGACAAAAAACCATTGAATAGGTGTACAAGAATGGGCACTAGACTTGTCCTTATGGCTTGAAGCAGTTTAGAGGCAATCCCGTCATAACCAGCCGCACTACCATTTTTAAGGGTAGAAATTAGCCTATCCACTTCCTCAAAATCAGTGTCAAGTAACACAAAAGAGCCCATAGGAGGGTGTGATTGGTGAGAAAATTCAGGAATATTTTTTGGAATTTTATTCGAGAGTAAAAGTCCAACATTTGAATAGTATAAATTTACTTCGTTAAGTGAACTTATACCATCGTTCTTAATTTTTAAAAGATCCTGGGCACTATTATTTTTTGTTTTATTGGAACTTGATATATTCCTAATAGTGGACCATAGTTTTTTGGTGTCATTCTTTGCCGCAAGTAGCTGTTCCCTATCATAGCTTTGTTTTACTTTTTTTAATAACTTTGTGCAGAAATTTCGGTAGCGGTTATAGGTTAATCGTAATGTGTCATTATCGGGTTGTTTCCTTACTTTTAGGTGTAAATTGTCTCTGTTTTTGATGCATTATAATAAACCCTTTGTCATCCATGGCTTTTTAAAAAAATGTTTTCGTGTTCTTTTAGTTATTGTTGTATTTTTGGCAATGGTTTGCTTCAAAAAATTATGTAATTTATTAAAAGAGTCATGTGAGTCTGAACCAGCATATAAGCCATCAGTATTAAACGCTTCTATATCTGATATTACATTTTCGTAATTAGTTCTTGATATCATAAGTTTGTCTATTTTTATGTTCTTGCTATTTCTGATTGCTGCATCACACATACATAGCAGAGTTGAGCTGTGATCAGTGAGAGTAGATAAGAGTACAAAAGTATATGAGGGCAATTTGGTTTTCAAAATAACGTGGTCTAAATTGCTGTCAGCTCTAGTGGGATAGTTATGTGCTGGTAGATAACCCAAGAATGCCAGTGTTTCCAAGTATGAACTAGATATAGGGCTATGTTTTAACAGGTTTATATTTATATCTCCGCTAATAATAACATTTTTATAACCAGAAAGTGTCTCTAGTAGCACCCGGAGAGAGTCGATAAAACCATCCACTATTTTAAAACTATAAAGTCTATATATTGCCAACAGTCTCTCTTCCCATTTTAATTAACAGACAGTTTGCATCCTTACAACTAGGTTCTTCAATTTCATAAGACAAGGAACTTTTTATGTAAACAACCACCCCATCGTTTTGATTATAATTATCGTTTGTCTTATGATGATCATAGCCATCCAATGTGGGTAATAAGCTGTCATCACCAGTCCAGCACTCCGAGAGAATGATCACATCACTGTTAATATCTAAACGTGACAAAAGTAATCTTAGTTCGTTAATGTTTTTAAAAATGCTGCGAATATTTTGGTGAAATATTTATTTTTTTATCAGATATCACAGCTTTGCTCTGCTCAACCCGGCACATAACACTATCAGAAATAGCAAACCTATCCAACTCATTAATAAATTCTATAGTATTATTAGCCATTTATTAAGTTTTTAATATCAATGACCCTATCAAGTTGTAATCTTTAAAAATGTTGTCTCGACTTAATATCAGTAGACCACAATCTGAGGGTAATATAAGATTATATTTTGTACATATATGTTGAGAGGTAATTAGTACATTAAATAAAGTACAGAGTGCTTTATAAGCGGTTAACAGTAAAATACTCAATATCCTATATATTTTTCTTCTGATATTAGAGTTTCCCTTGCATTGTTTGTAAATAAAAGTGTATATGTGGGTAGAAATATCGTGTGTAGTATAAATTTGCAAACCAAACACTAAAGGTATTGGCGTATGAATTATTGGTAGTAATACGTGTTTTAAATCTTGTTTTGGTAGAATCATCTTAGATAACGGGGAACATATTAAAATATACATATAAAAATATAAAATATAAATATTATGAAATATTACTTATGATTTCATTAATTTTTTTTTTTGCCTGGTGTGCAATAGTTTTTAAATTTTTTATTTAATTTACCACTAACAAGGGAACCTAAATAAATGTAGTTAATAGTAGTACACTTCCATAGATCTGAGACTATTGAAACCAGTCACAGATTATTTCTCAATTTACTGATGTCCATTTCAGACTCGATACGTGTCAGTGGTGCGCCATCCTCCATACGGAGAAATACTTTGCCGTACGACGTCCAACAATATTTATAGTTGTTTTGAGAGCTGAATTCTCTTGCCAAAAAGAACAGTCGTTTTGTTTTTGTAGTAAGGTTCTCAGAGACGAAGATCGGGACACTAGGTATGTTTAAATTCAAATGCCCCATGCCTAATTTATTCGCGCGATTGTCCTTATTAAATTTTTTTACTGCGTTTATAACTCTTTCTTTAAGCAGGACAGTTGTGAAGTCAACTATCACTGGTTTGGTTGACGTCTTTGCGGATACGCGGAATATATCTTTCACGTCATTTTCACCTATCGGCGTATTTATGACTTTACTAAGTTCTACGACCAGTTTAGACAATCCTTGTTTACTCTCATCATGAGTTTTTGGTATATTACGTATTTCTATGCTTGTCGCGCGTCCTTGTCTCTCTAAATATTCTAATTTTTCCTCTAGCTGACGTATGAATTTTCTATCTTCAGTTTTATCTTCATCCATTTTACGCATCTTCTCCATAACTTCTTCATATTTCTGCGCTGTAAAATTGACTGATTCCTGTAATTGTTTATTTTGCTCTTTAATTTCATTCATTGTAACTTTCAACTCCTGGAACATATTCAACATTAAGGACTTAAAATCGTCTAAATCATTCTCGTCTCCCAGATCTTCTCTCTTCCTTTTGGAGTTAAAATTACGATGTGATACATTAGTAAGGGCATCTTCAATATCAGCAGATATGCTCAAGTTCGGATCTGAAGCAGCGCGAAAATGAGCTACATTAACATTTAAGTTAGTCGGTGCTAGCGGTGGCGGCGGCGGCGCACTATGGGACGAACTGGTGTTTTTCATCTCAAAAATCGATAACTTTTTTGTTTTGTGATGTTACTCCTTGAAATTTTTTTTACGTATTAATGAATATTTAGCCAATTAAAGAAAACCAACATTATCGTTATAAAACATATATATTTGTCGTAAAAAAATGGCAAAGATAAAGTTACACGAAATTACATACAAAAAGTTATACAGTTAAAATAAAATAGCAATAAACACTTACACTTTTGCTTAAAATAAGTTTCAAACGAAATTATTATTATTAAATAAACATGCTAAAAATAACATTACATTTTTTTTATTAGTTTTTTTAATTTTTTCGCATATTATCCTATTCATCACTTTCTATTTCCAACAATTCTTTAGATTCGTCAAATAATTCTTTGAATATAAGAAAACTGGGTTTATTTAAGCTAGATATATAAGGATCAGATGTATATAACAAAATATGCAGAACATCTTCGTTTGTTGCTAATCTAGAACACTTCCTGGCGTGATGTAACCTATATTTCTTGTAATCTTTATTTCGGGCTTCCTGGGCATCTTCGGATAATTGTCCTATAGGCAAAACTGCATAATGCTCTATTATTTTATCACCATGTATAAGTACTGTTGGACCGAAGATGGCATGTAGTACCAGTTATATTTGCTTACATATAATTGCGCTGTTATCAATGTATACTGGCCAAATTTTTCTGCGTTTATAGGGAATCCCGATGACATAGTTTAAAGAATTATATAGAATCTCTTGATTAATTCTTCATCAATTCCGGTTATACCTGCAGAACATTGGTAATTTTGGAAAAATCTCCTTGCCGTATTTCCGTCATTGCTATTACCGGAACCTTGGCGTGGTTTATCAATGTGCAAACCAAGCACTTCTTAGGAAACGTTTTTGGACATATTTTTTCTTGTCTTCTTTAAGTTGCTTGTTTTCTGTAGTTGTTGCTGACCACTTCTCAAACCCTAAATTGTAAGATATATGGAGGATCATTTCCATAAATCTTATCCATGCGTGTAGTGTCGACAATCCGTATTTAAACGCATCTTCATTTTCAACTCTCGTTGTAACTTTTAAAAGATCATTCATTTGTCTGGGGGTTGCTTCACAAACAGTGCAGGTAGCACTGGATAATGTGTTTGTTAACACTTGAGCAACTTTCCCATCAATCATTGTCATAAATAGTTCATGTTTAACTTCAATGACTTTGTCGTCCATTGCCACAAGAGTTGGAATCAATTGATAATTTTTGGCTTCAATTTCACTGACAACCGCTGTAGTTTTTTCGGGTGTTTCTTTTGTAAATTCTAATGAAATTGGTCTGCAATATCTTACAGATGAGCAAGTAGGGTTCTGCCATATAACTGCAGAAGTTTCTTCGTCTACTAGTCGCAGTGTACAAGGGATACTATAAACAAATTAGAATCCGATATTTGTTCGTTTTCTTCCGGTAGAGTTTGTTTGTACTCACTTTGCCCGGAGGATCCATCACATCCCCATTTAGTGTACAACTTAAGACGATTGTAATTTGTTGATCCTGAGTTTATCCTTACAATACGGCAGACTGTATGGTCTAAAAGATCTTGCAGATTGATTTTTGCGCTTATATTGGTCACCGTTATGCTGGTTGCAGGTGGATAGCAAGCCTGTTTTGCTTCACTTAATATTTGATACGAAGGCAATACAGAACTTAAATTCTTATCACCGAGCCTTTTTCTTAGGTACGCATATTGGGCTTTGGTTAGATCTGTTTCAATACACATACTTAATGCCTCCTCTTTTGTAAAGGAAAGTGCATTATTTGGATTAAGTATGTTTTGTAGAATTAGTTTTTTCTCTTCTTTTTCCTTATTTCTGATAATAGTCACAATCGACGCTTCGTCATTTTCACCCATGGATCGTAAACTTTGCACATAAGCGTTACGGACATGTTCCATTCCATACTCCTGGACCAGTTCCATATTTTTTCGTTTTTGTGTGTTTTCCGAACACTCGTCATATGGTTTTGTTGGCCTACCACGATCGCTAGAAGTATTCAAGCCAGAATTTTCAGATGTTGAGGTACTGCAAGAATTCAATGGTACTTTAAACTCACCATTTAACCAATTTGAGTATAGACTCTCGAACCTGTCTGGTTTTCTTTGAGCTTTCGTCCATTTCTGGTTACAACTTGATGTCAGATTTTTTTGAATACTCTCTATTACAGTATTAACGTCAGTTTCCGATAATTGAAAGTTATTCAACAAATATTGTCTGAGGTCTTGAGTACTTTTATTATTTGATCACAAATATCGCGTCGAACACAAACGAACTCAGTCATTGTCAAATTATTATATGTTTTTGTCTGTTAGTTGTTATTGAAAAGAAGTATCTGAACACTGATTAATAGTAGGCTGAAAACACGGGTTTATAAAGGACCAGTATTCTGGTGCCTCGTGCAAACACCATGGGACAATTGATTATAATAGTTCTCATCATAATAGTGTTATCAGTAATAAATTACCACAACAGATAAATGAAACTTCCGCAGAAATATCATACTTGTGGTTAAGGTGGTCAGCGTTAACAAAAGTCCTATGGGAAGATTCCTGTAGTCTAATTTGTTAATGTGTGCTCTATCATAGAAATAAAGAATACAAGATAGACATCAAAATATAATAATTAAATATTTCATAAAAAAAGAAGAACCGTAATTTTCGGGTTATTTTTTACTTTCTCTCGTTTGACATATTGCTTATAAATCACAACTGGCGCAAAAAACGCGCAAGATTTTTTTTAATCCTCTTATTACTGAATAGGTAAGGTCACTAATAGAGTGATTAACTTGACACCGGCAGCCTTCGGCAACAAGGAAAACTCCAATTGAAATAAACAAAAACGAAATTTTCTTTACTTTACTAAAAAGAATAAAAAAATATATAATCATTTTTTTCTTTTACAAATACTAAACTTGGTTGCAAAGTGTACATTCTAAGCTATCTAATGATGTATAACACTAATATACTTTCTTGGAAAACTTCCGAATAATTTTGTGTTGAACTTCCTTAACGGTAATTTAATTGTCTTGAAAATATTTATGCCCAATGTTTGAGGTTTTTTTTTAAACCTAAAACTAAGTTATTTAATTTTTTTTGTAATTTATTTGTAAAATCCACCCTTTCAGAGTATAAAACCATAAAAGAATCTATGGATTTACGACTTTCGTCAAAACCATTATTGAGATGGAACATACTGTTTCGTCCCATAGTGCGGCGGTGATGCACCGTAATTACGCGACGGTGGCGGCGCAATTTGGGTGTGCGTCGACGATGGCGGCGTCCTCTTCATCGGCATAATGTTTGCGGTTTGCGTACGCAATATACCAGGGCAGCAGAAAGTACGCGCGGCTTTTCGAAATGCAGTAGGCAGTGACGTTACAAGTCAATGAGTACCGGTCGCAATCGAGGAATCCTTATAATGTTTTATCGTCCAGTAAAGAAAAGAGCTCCCAGACTTTAAAGCGACTTGAGGGACCAACGTAAATTGGTGGCGATCGAGGATTTCATACAAAAATCCTTTCCGTCTAGTATAGATAGAGCTTCCACTTTGTAAGTGACTTGAGGGATCCAGATAAGTTGGTGGCGATCGAGGATCTTATATAAATGTGTTTTCCGTCTAGTATTTGTAGACCTTATCAAGCACCTCGAAATAATATATCGGCCACATTCAGTAGCAGTGGAATGCGTGCGCTTGAGGCGTAAGATAATATAATAGAATAGAATAGATTGCAGAGTAACTCACTTGTGTAAGTGTTCTTTGTTAGCTTCTGTGTCCGCACGCTCATTCGTCGCGAGCTCTTCACATGTCATGCGCTCCTATTAGTTTATGGGTATTATTGTGTCACAATTTACGAATATTTTATAATTAAATCAATAAAACACGGCTTAGACAAGAAAACACGTCTGAACTCCTCCAAGGTCCGAGGGGAAGGGGGAGTAGTTCTGTTGTATAAGATTTGTTTCTGTATAGTGTATAGTTTGCTAGGGGGCTATCCATAAATGACATCACACGTCAAGAGGGTGGGAGGTTGACGAAGTGTGATATGGTGGGATGAGGTGATGGGAGAGATCCTAAATTTCGTGACGACACTATTCAAAATCGTGGTCCTATAAAAAATTTTAAACTGCTATTTGGATGTAATTATTTCGTGCTGTACAATTGCAAAATATATGACATCACACTAAGGAGGAGGGAGTCCCACAAGTGTAACCAGCTGAGACAAGGACGGAGGGGGGGGGCGGGGGGGTTCAAATTACGGGATTCGTGTGACGTAATTTATGGATGACCCCTAGTTGCAAGGATGTTTTTAAACTTATTTATTACAACTTTAAAATTTTCTATAGTTTAGAAAAAGAATCTTTTTAAAGTGTTGTAAACCTGCCCCGCCACCGGAGACGTCTACCGTTTGCACGTCTACCCCGCCTACCTGCGCCGCTGCAGCCGTTGCCTCTGGTTGCGACTGGCATACAGCAGCCTACTTCTAAGGCTGTGCAAGAGTGTGGTCCAAAGAAAGACCAACCTGATTTGGAGAGCTTTATAAATGTAGAACAGAGGAAGATAAAGTCCACTAACCGCAACAAGTAGGCACCGCACCGACTAGACCAGAACACCTGCTGCGTCTGATCGTGCCTGCGACGCTGCTCTACGTGTCCCGGCTGCATTACTTGACAAAGGTTGAAGAGATTTTCGAGTACATCCATGTGAAGGTCAACTACAATCTAAAGGGTCGCTGCGGTTGAACTCCCGTCCCGGAGTGAATTTAAACTTATTCGTGGTGAGAGTTCTACCTGAACGCCGTCACGAAAGAAAGTTTTTGCCCAAGGGTGTCGAGTTCCAGCAGTTCAGAGGCCGGTTACCGGACACCTCGCACAGCGCGTCAACGTAAAAATAACATACTTACTAATATAATATTTTTGTTGTTGTAGTTACTAATAAGTTTTGTTTCATAAAAATATTTAAATGTAGTTTACGTTATTTATTATATTGGTTTCTGTTTTTATTAAACAATTGGTTACATTATATCCTTTATTTCAGGATTATTATTATAATTAGTTAAGTCTGTATTTGATTGTTAAAGTTATAATGCACTCATCATCTTGGGTCATTGACTTCTTACTACTGATACTCAGACTAATAATTCATTTGTTTCTTGTTACATTCATACATACATAATATCACGCTTGTTTATCCGAAGTGGTAGGCAGAGGCATATTATACACCCACACTTCGCCATTTATATTGTTGGTCCCACGTAGCATGTGGCTAGCCTATTGTTTCGCTTGGCTAGCTTATTGAGTTGACCCTTGTGGATACCACCAAATTTTTGGGTGTTATATTAGATTCTAAGCTGCAGTGGGGCCCACATATTGGTGAATTGTCGAATAGACTCAGCTCTGCAGCATACGCGGTAAAGAAAATTCGCCAATTAACAGACGTTGAAACAGCTAGGCTTGTTTATCATTGCTATTTTCATAGTGTTATGTCGTATGGTATTCTTCTGTGCGGTTGTGCCGCAGATATTCAAAATATTTTTGTACTGCAGAAGAGGGCCATACGAGCAATTTATAATCTACCATTTAGACATTCACTAAGGGATAAATTTAAAGAAATTGGTATTTTGACAGTGGCGGGTCAGTTCGTTCATGAAAACCTAGTATATGTACATAAAAATATTGATAAGTTGAGTAAGAAAAGCGATATACAACCTAAATATATATAACCTAAACACAAGGAATAAGCATAAACTACACTTGCGAGCAAAAGTATGGAATCACTTGCTTGAATTTGATTCCACGCGATCTTGAGTACTTAATAACTAAATAATAATAATAATAATAAAAATGATACCATTTTAAAGGTTAAAATGTAGTCTTTAAATTGATATCAAATTCATTCAAATGGCTCCATTATTTCTGGAGCTATCCTGGATTAAGTGAAGGAGGTAGGAAAAGGCAAGGATAACGGAAAAATTATGAATGAAAAAAACAACAAAAATTAATTAATAAAAACTTTATTTCGCCTAAAAACTTAATGTCAATACTTAGTGTTCCCCCCCCCTCGCCCTAAGGAGAGCTCGGAGACGGTTCTTCATGGACCTGATGAGCTTCCGTATGGTATCTTGTGAGATACCTTCCCACTCTTCAATCAAAGCCGTTTTGAGCTCATATGTGTTTGAAGGAGTAGGATTTCTGGATCGAACCCTCCTCTTTAGTTCATCCCACACGTGCTCTATTGGATTCATGTCCGGGCTAAGCGCTGGCCAGTCCAATGTGGCGATGCCGACTTCCTCTAGGTATTCGGTTGTGGCACGGGAAGTGTGACAACGAGCGTTATCGTGCATGAGGACGAAGTCATCATCGATATATCCCGCATAGGGAACGACATGTTCCAGCAGAATATCGGAAATGTATCGGTCAGAAGTTAGACCGCCTCCTCGTCCCCCGCCAGGCACGAAAACAAGCTCCGTTTTACCGTCGAAAGAAATGCCGGCCCACATCATTAAAGAACCGCCTCCATAAGCCACTGTCTCAGCGAAACAGCACTGCACAAAGCGCTCCCCAGGCCTCCTGTAGACCCGACCTCTTCGATCGTTGCCGTGTAAACACATTCTGGTCTCGTCCGAGAACAGTACACGGCTCCATTCCTCAACGTCCCAATCAAGGTGGGAACGAGCGAATCGAAGGCGGGATTGTCGATGAGCTGCCGTCAGTTTCGGGCCTGTGGCAGGCCTTCTTGGGGTTAAATTAGCTTGCTTGAGTCTTCGACGAACTGTCCACTTGCTAACAGTGACCCCGCGAACATTTTGGAGCCCCTGCTGGACGTCAACACCAGTCAAATGCCGATTTCGGAGAGAAGTTGACACGATAAAACGGTCATCCCTCTCCGATGTGCACCGGCGTCGTCCAGATCTTGGTCTCGGCACAAAGCCACCAGTCTCCAGAAAGCGTTTGTACACTTTCGAAACACAAGACTGACTTATGTGGAGCTGACGTCCGACAGCTCGCTGGCTAAGCCCTTCTTGCAATAGGGCGACGATTTGGGCTGCTTCTGTAGGTGTTGTATCCATTGTCTTCGAAGTTCAAGGGTCCAAAGTTGCGGAGATGTGTACCGGTCAACGTGTGAAAGATGACTGATAAAAAACCTGACTTCTTCTACGTGAACCCCCTGGTGGGGGGTCACGGCGCGGTTCCGGGGCATGTGCCCCCTGGCCGCGGTTTCTGACGGCTCCCGTGAATACAGGAGCGGCGTTGGGGCGGCTGTTCAGCCTTGTTTTCGTCCGGAGGTGTCATGTCCGGTGGGCGCCGCGATCAAGCCCTGGGCGATCAGCGCCTTGGGCGATCAGCGGCGGTGGGGTGTCTTTCCAGGTTGGTGCTCCCGTCAAGTCCTAGGTCTCCTGAGGGATGAGGCTGCGGGCATAAGCCCTGGCATTCGGTTGACGCGCATGAAGCGGCGCCAGGCCCCGAATGTGATCGTGGTCTGACGCAT
Source organism: Musotima nitidalis (assembly GCA_949126915.1). NCBI lineage: Eukaryota > Metazoa > Arthropoda > Insecta > Lepidoptera > Crambidae > Musotima > Musotima nitidalis. Next base: position 2,876,246 of record OX421434.1, read on the forward strand.
CCGCACGCGCGAACATCGGTCCCGCCAGTCGACCTATGAAGGATTTCACACTCTCAAGCCTCAAATCCCTCGCGATCGTAGCGTTTCTCACGTAGCGAGGCGCCTTGACGATCTGGCGTAGGGTCTGGTTTTGGAAAACCTCCAGTTTCTTCCTGTTCTGCTTCTTGGTGAGTGCGTACCAGGCTGGGGCTGCGTAGGTGATTAGGGGCCTAAGGTAGATTTTATAGACCCCTAGCTTCACACTAGTGGCAAGCGTCGAGTGCAGCACTGGACGGAGCAGGTGCCGCGCCGTCTTGGCTTTCGCGACTATCATCGCTACGTGAGGCTTCATACTCAGCTTACGATCGATCGTGATCCCTAGGTACTTGACCCGTGGCGACCACGCGATCTCGAGTCCATGCAGGCGGAGTGGTGGTGGGAGTATCGTGGTGTGAGGGACGACTATGGTTTGGGTCTTCCTGACGTTAACCGATAGTCGCCACTTGTCCAGCCATTCTGGCAGGAGGTCAAGCGTCTCTTGGACTCTTCTCGCCGCGAAGTTCCTCCTGTACGACGATGAGTAGTACGCTGCGTCATCGGCAAATAGCGCTAAGTGTACTCCCTCCGAGACAGGCAGGTCATCAGTGAAGCGTGCGTACAGGGACGGCGAGAGGCAGCTTTGATAAAAAAAACCGGTACCACGTCTTTTTATAGGGGATGAAGGGCGCGCAACTGGTGACGGGTTAAACAATTGAAACGCATCTTTTTTCACTTAGCCCAGGATAACTTCTGAAGTACTGGCGTTATCTGAATAATATTGGTATCAATTTAAAGTTAATTAATGAACCTTTAAAATGGTATCATTTTTATTATTATTATTTAGTTATTAAGTACTCAAGATCGCGTGGAATCAAATTCAAGCAAGTGATTCCATACTTTTGCTCGCGAGTGTAGTTGTACCTGCCACTAGGCTCCAAAAAATTAACAAATCTTTTAAAGGTCAATGTGTGCGATTCTATAATAAAATCCCAAGCAGTATACAGCAATTAAGCCTAAATAAATTTAAATTAACAATAAAACGCAAGCTGTCTTTAAAGGGATACTATTCTATCAAAGACTATATGGCTGATAAAAATGCTTGGGATTAAACTGCCGTTTCATACAGGCTATTCTAATATGAATGACTTAAAGCATGAATATTGTTATATTATGTTGCATTGTATAGCGTCACAGACAAATGAAGATTGTAACTAACCAATCGATAATTTAAAAGAGCATAGCCTGTGAGTTTCTTGCCAGTTCTTCTTACAGAGCGGTGGCTCGGAACTGGCACTTAGATTCACTTACACTTAAATATTTTTTGTTTTTTTAAATTGTTTGGTTGCAAGTGAATCTAAGCTTCGTGATTTTAGTTTAATTATATTTTATTTGTTTTTGTTATTTTTTTATAATTTTGACGTTTTCAAGTACTATTTAATAGTTTATGAAATAAAAAGTATTTTGACTTTGACTTTGAAGGAGTCTCGCCACTGGACTATCGCCGCTTTAAAGCTTTTTAGATACCTACCTGTACATAATACCCATGTTCATATAAAACAGAATATAAAACAATGGATACCTACAAGTATACTTTATTATGAAGAGGACGAATGACAATCTACTCATAATATGCTGTAGCATCCACGTGATTTCTCGACCCTGGTCTTACACAGTTACCCAAACAAAGTCTTATCTATGACATTAATTTAAAACACAATAAATTACCATAAACGAACTTCTACGTGACAGCGGATCCCTAATAACCTAATAATACGTTACGAAAGACCTGACGCTGTGATAAAAAATATTCTTAAATTACCGCACAGTACCCATACTACTACTACACATTTTGTTGTGTTGTTAACCAGTCGTCCGTCTCACTATCACAATCCTACAAAAATTGTTCGTATCCGCAATAACATTGTTGTGCAATAGATCGGAGTACATTTATTGTTGCTCGATAACTCGTGATTCGCCAATAAATTTTAGGAAAGGTTGCCAGGTATTGCAGCCAGGTCGTGTTAAATTTAATTAATTTAGAACTACTCATGGATCCCAGTCATCACCTTGGACATTTGATTCTCAAATGCTTCGAAACGCGACCAAATGAGATATGTCAGGTGAGTTTTGTATGTTGATTACGTTCAAGTTTGTTTATTTGGGGTGTATAGGGTTCCTACCAAGATCAAAGAAGCCCAAGCCAACCTCACCTGCAAGTAGTGCACCCGCGCATCAACGGACGACGCTCTGGCAATAATAACAGTGCCCGGTAAGCGGCAATAGGCTTGCCACCTATTACGTGGGACCAACTACATAATTGGCGAGGTGTGGGCGTGTGATATACCCCTTTAGGGAAACAGGCGTTAGTTTATGTATGTATGTTGTTTGGTTGAGATAAAGGCACAGTGACTTCAAACAATAAATTTACATTTTTCGTAACGTTCCCTGTATGTGAACATATCATTATTATTATATTTATATTATTTAGTCAAAGATATAAACGGTATACTTTTGGTGTTTATAAAATTAGAATTTTAAAAAAAAGAGTGAGTGCCAAGCATGTCGACGCTATTTTAAGAGAAGAAAATGAAAAAATAACTTTTAATATTTATTTTTATAAAAAAATCATTTGATTTTGACCTTCAATAAAAAACAGTAGTGAATCTTACAAGTTTCTTTTTAGATCAACCTTTTTTATGTGGCCTTGTACAATTGATAAGATGATGTCATATTATTTGGCTGCGCTATTAACGGAAGTTTTGGTTGCTATATTCATAGCTAGCTTCACATAGTTTCTACATCCCACGAAGCATAGAGAAATGTAACAACTAGGTAACCACGAAGCATAGCTAGACTTCCTTTTGTATTTATCAACTATCTACAAATAAAACGTACATATAAAAAAAATGCTTAAAACTCATGTAAAGTTCGCATACAAACTAACCAACTAAACCAACCCGAAATACCCCTACCCGTTTTCCCCAAAAGCATGTTTTTGATTCAATTATCACATATCATATCATATTTATATGTGAGAGTTGGTTTATATATTAATACTACAATAGATATTTTAGTATGAAGGGTGTATAGGGCTCCTACTAAAACCTGAAGAGCTCAAGCCAACGTCACCTGCACTCAACGGACGAGGCTCTGGCGAACATAAAAGTACCCGATAAGCGGCAATAGGCTCGCCACCTATTACATGGGACAAACAATATAACTGGCGAAATGTGGGCGTATAATATGCATATGCCTACCCCTTCGGGGAAACAGGCGTAATTGTATGTATGTATGATATTTTCACATGAAACTATGAAAGGCACAATCCTCAATAATGCCTTTTTCACAATATGTATTGACATAATTAACTGGCTGTAATTGTACAGCACATTCATTATTAATTATTATCCCTTTCGAAGAAGAATGCATGAACCGCCTCTCCACGTGTCTCTTATATAACTAGTTCCTAAGTTATAATTATTAACTAATATTTTTGATAAGTCGTCTTTACGCATGAAATGTTCTGTGATACACACAATATGGATAAGAATCTTTAAGATTTAAATCATTCATTGCCACCATCTATAAATCTGATTAATTTGGTAAGCCAACGATATTTATATGCGTTATACGAGAGTACGAAGACCAGGTGATTAGGGAGGTATAACATTGAACTACTTCAAAGACCTAGTATATGTAAACAACTTTATTAATTTCATAGAACTAAAAGAAAACATTTTGTTTAAGTAATCTAGTTTGAGATTTGAATCTAACAAGTAAGCATAACAGTGGTGCTTTTTATTCATGTCTGTCTGTTAAAGGTTTGTATTCTATAGTTATACGTGCAAAATTAAAAGTAAAATATTCTATAATTATAAGTAGGAAGAGCAGTTATACTGTTGAAATAAATGACACAATCTTTCTTTGTGTTTGATGCTGCCTTTTAAGCTGGTAAGCACCGCTTTCCATAGCTTGGTGACAAAATAGACTAACCACCTTCATAGTCATATTAACTGCTGATAATATAGGATGTCTAAGAAAGAGTGTACTTTTTCATTTTAATATAAAATAAGTATTTATTGACAGAGCTGTGATATTTTTATTGTATTTAAAGGAAGACATGTTCCGATTAGGCATGTAATAATATATCCGTCATCAAATGACCCCCTCGGCTCCGAAGACAGGCCATTACTCTTTTCATGAAATATTCCATGCCTTTGGACAGAGATGTGGCTGTATCTCACCGATGACGCGTTGGATTTTCGATTTGAGCTCAGGATTTGTTTCGGGTTTATTCGCATAGAGTGCTGAATCTTGACAACATGTGGTTTCAGCAGGACAGCGCACAGTGGTGCAGGTAGTACGGGCATACGGAAAATTTTATTTTTAAATTAAAAGGACTTCGCATATCACATAACATGAATATACCAGTATACAAAGACAATATGTAATGTGTTTTGGTCTTTTAAGCGGGGCGTGAAACGGCATTTTGGCAGGCCGTCATGAGTGGATGCGCTTTGTACAGTGCACGGTATGAAGCACTTTAATTTTTTATTAGACTGCATCGACTGCTTATCTTCAGGCAGGATTATGACGTGTCACATTAAAAAAAAGAAAAAAAGAGTACACAATGTCTTTTTTATATAAAATATATAATTTTCATATTGTTCAAATGAATTTTACTATAAATATTATGAAAAATATACAGTATGTAAGCATTTATAATAAATATTTACATTATTATCAATTGACTTAATAATAAATAGAGAAAACAAAGTTTTAGAGATGAAGATGATGATAATGATGATCCACTAATAAGGCTTTGGCATCATCATGAAGCCGATAGCAATTTTTATTTGTTAATGCAGATACACTGTTCATAAGGGGATGTCGCCAAGAGCATGCTAATTACTGTCATTAATAATAATAATAATAATTAATAATTTTTATTAGGTTCAATAAAACTTATACATAATGAGCTTACTGTTACAATAAAAGTTAAATGCTTATAATATGATAACCGTAGTACGGCACATATAACAACAGTAAGATTCGCTGAACTCCACACTAGGATTCCCTGTGTCGTGGAGATCAATATCTTTCCATTTATGTTATAAATATCTTAGTGCATTTTTAAGTAAGTAAAGATAAATAAAATATACTTGTGTGTGCGATTATGTGTGTGTGTGCGTGCATGCTCGCACTTATGTGTGTGTTTGTCTGTGTGTGAGTGCGCATGTGTTTGTGTTTTATGTTTGTAATCCCATTCATACAACGTTTTTTTTTTTAATTTGTTTGTTTTTTGTACATATTAATTGTGTATCGCTGAATATTAATATGATTTCAGGTATATTTTAATTTACACATTATTATAAATATATGTTGTGTGAGTTTTTGGAACACAATATTAAATTCAAAACACTTATTAATAAAATTCACTTTTTCTAAATTAGAGAGCACCATTAGTTAATGACCTGGTATTTCCAAGACCGCAAATTACCCCAGATAAAACTTATTTATTTTTAATCTATAGAGTCAAATGAATCTCCTGAAGTATACGTATATTGCGTTACGGTCGATAACAAAATTAGTTATAATCTCATAATTGGAAACAAATGGTTCTATATGACCTTCTTACTCAAAAATGTAACAGCAATTAATTACTCATCATATATATTATTATCTATTTTATTAGTATACACAATAGAGCTATGGTTATTCTAGAATTAATAGTTGAATGTCGTTCATATTTCAAATTTCAAATTTCTTTATTTGTTTGTTTTAAATAGGGTAGTTATACAAATTTGGTCTTAAAATTAAAATTCCAGGAGCTTAACCTATTTAGCCTTATAAAAAGGCATGCAAACCTTAAACATAATTAGATTATTATTATTAAAATTAAAATATCATTGTTATCATTACAATATCATTGGTAAAATTAAATATAATTGTTAAATTTAAAATTATTGTTAAAATTTAATTTTATTGTTAAAGTTCAATATTATGGTTAAGGGTTAAAATTATTATTCAAATTACTAACAGTCAAAGTCAACATTTGCACATCATGAGATGTGTTTATAGTTAATGAATTCGTCAATCGAATAGAACGCCTTATCCAATAACCACCTACGCAGGGATGATTTAAAACGACCAATATTGAGGTCTTTGAAGCTATTTGGTAGTTTGTTGTAAATGGTCTTACACATGGCAAAGCTATTTTTCAAATACTTTTTGGTGTTTGGGGCAGTTTCCAATACCAGTCTGCGAGGATCTCTCAAGCTTCTTTGAGATAAATCTCCTGCTTTTGTGAACTTATAACCATTCTGCTTAACAAATAAAGCCACTTCCCATATATAGAGGCAGGGTAGCGTTAATATATTTAAAGATTTGAAGTAAGGCTTGCAAGATATATCCGATGTCAAATTAGATATGGCCCTAATGCATCGTTTTTGGGCAATAAATAGTCGCTCAATGTCAGTACCATTTCCCCATACCAATAAGCCGTATCTTAAGACGGATTCCACATATGCAAAGTAGGCAATAATGGCCGTTTGGACACTAGCAACTTTTGTCAATTTGAATAGAGCAAATGCAAAACTATTTACTTTATTGCATACTTTATTTATTTGTTCTTTCCATTTCAATTTAGAGTCAATTATTAAACCTAAGAATGTTCCATTTGCAGAATTTGGCATCAGTTGTCCATTGTAATCTATATTTATAATTTGATTTTTGAAATTATTAAAGTTTATTATTTTAGTTTTTGAGATATTAATTTTTAGATTATTATTATAAAGCCAATCAGTAATTAATGTCATTGCAGTAGTTATGTCACTTTTATGTTGGTCTAAGGAAGTTTTTTTGTCAGATGTGATTATCACAGAAATGTCATCAGCAAAAAGTATAGTCTTATGATTTAAAATATCTGCTAAGTCATTTATGTGTAAAATAAATAATAATGGGCCAAGGACACTGCCTTGTGGAACCCCAAAATTGTTGTTCTTAAATTTAGATCTGTATGTTTGTATCGTTTTTTTTGCATCAATCATTTGAAGCAACAAGTTTTTTTGCACGAATATTGTTAAGTCTTGGTCACCCCAACTTGGCATCATTAAACTACATACTTTATAGAATTTATTCGTATTTTTTGTAGGAATTGTTTTTAAAAATATTCTAGTCTCTGTGTGCCAACTTATAAACATTTTAAACAAAATGAGAGGGCTTTTTTCCGCCCCTCAACCAGTGTGCCGCACCACGCATGAAACAATTTTACTCATATTCATATTTTATTATCTAAAGAAACCAAGGGATATACCGTATTTATATTAATTTTTAGTCATAAAAATGAGATGATGAGAATTATAGACTGAATGCGCTGATATATCAGAGACAAATAATGCTCCCAAATAGCTCAAAGTTATAATGTAAATTAAAGTGTCCAAAAATTAGATTAAGTAAGTGAAATTTAGGAATGTTTCGCAATACTCTATACTCGGAAGCCCTAAGGGCGCTTGCAATGTTTTGTGTTCCACTGCTGCGGTTCCAAAGCTTTGTCGCATTTACTATACCTCGCGATGCGCCAACTGTACGCAATGGCTTTGCCGTTCTGCTTTCGTGTGTGTGCACTTTATATAAAAATATACAACCGTACGTGTGCAGGATGACTACCGTACCACTTCGGTACTGCGCACTGACTATCATGACGGTCACACGCAGCCGTCCCATGTGCACGAGCGAAGAGGTGCAATTCGCTCAGAAGTCTTCTAGGCCTGAACACTGCTGTATAATAATGATATTTCAAAGTCAAAATCATTTATTCAAGGTTTCCTCAACAAAGCTTTTAACGCGCCTTATCACTGCAGGTGGGAGCTTGATCGTGAAAGAAAGGGAAAGAAATTCGTCAAGATTTTGCAGAACCTACCTATTAGGTCAGAAATTCAAATTATATAGGTCTAGAAACTACTGCGCACACGGCCTCGTATAAAATGTAATATTGCACAATCATGCTTGAAGTATTGTTATTGTGTACATTTTCTAAAAAGTTATTACCTGATAGTGATCTAATAAAGTCGTCTATCTTATCATAGGGAATTAAAATGAACATAATTAATTAAAATAAACTGCTAATAAATATAGATAAGAATCTTTTTAAATTTCTATTCGTAGTATACAACAGTACAATAGTATATATAGATGATAAGACGGCTATAAATTATAGGTATCATAGGACAAACAGTTTTGTGGTCTGCAGCTCATTTCATATTTATTTTGTATAAATCTATTTAATTTATAGCGTGAGTATGCCATGCACACTTACATATATGTCAAACAAACTTATGATCAAACTATGGCCCATGTTGTAAACGATTGCCCGCTGTACTCTTTTCCCGGTGGTCTTGAAGAACTTCATCTTCTGACTCCAGCTGCTGAGAAGTGGCTACGCGAACTAACACTGGAAATTTAAATTAAGACTCAGCAAAGATATTTGAAAAACTCTTTGGGATTCAGGCAGCTTAACGCCATACGATATGAAGACTCATATGTCTATGTGGTGATAGCGTCATGCGTTGGGTCGTTACGTTCCCTAAAATATGGTTGGCTAAAACGATGGCTGGTTATTGCGTGATACTCGGGAAATCAGTTTAAGTAAGTAGACAAAAAAAATAAGTTTTAAAAAACTTTCTTTACGTTTTTCGTACTAGACGAACTATTTGTCATTGTGGATCGTACAAACGGCGCTTACGACCTTTTTTTAGCGAACTTAATTAAGTAAAGCAGCGAATTGCCCGATTAATGAAAAAGAAGTCGCCTTTTTCTCACGCATTGCCAAGAAGGATAATAAAAGCACACGCCCACTTTCCATATTAAATTTACAACTCCTCGCACTAGAGATTGCTTGTTGGCAACCGTATTTCAATATAATAAAGATCAGAAACGAGGAAAATTGCCCAGCAGCGACCTTGGAATTGACGTCATGATGATACCTATACGTCGTGGAAAACTTGTCGTCCGAAAACAAATCGCTTAACGCCGCTTCGAGACTTCGAGCGAAAGAGTTAACCCTATAGGACAGTGGTAAACATATTTCCACCATCAATTGAACCTTATGGAGTTGAGTTAAGGTGCACAACCAACAAAAATTTCAACATGTTCTGCCTGTTAAAGGGTTAAACTAAATTATTATATTGTTATGGGTGCGCAGCGGCCGTTTATATGCACGTAAGTCGGAATCAATCGAAGTAATATTTATTCGAAATACACAATCTGTAAAATATTTTTTTAAGGCGCTGTCTTTTGTTTTACTCAGATATGTTTAAAAGTGATAATATTTTTTATCTCAATAAAATTTGCTGATCACTATGACTTGCAAATTTTTTTATCAAAATTTAATCGGATCAATTATAAAAGTATTTAACAATATTGTTATCAGTAATTACGATGTAGAAGATCTGATTTAAACATGGCTTTTAGAAAGGCGGCAGATTGAGTTATCAAACGGGTTACATAAGGATGTATGGGTGGGAAATATAATATGAAATTACATAATAAAGTTCAGCGGCTTTTGACATGCGGAATATATATGCCATCCCCTTTGCAAAGGCATATTTTAAAACACTTAATAACTAGAACAGACCGCAAACTTGAAAATAATAATAATAATAAATTATCAGAATTTGGAAATTAAATAAAGTTTACATCATGCCACTGGTGCTCTCCAGTACCGGAGTTAGGCCTAAATAATTATTATATCTCTTATTATTATTATTATATCATTCAAAATATAAAATCTACCACAAAACACCTACATGACTATGCAGAAAGCCGCTATCCTTAACACATGTCGAACTGTAAGGAAGTATCTTCAAGATGATTCCCAATAAATTATTCTCACTTGGGTTAGGCCCGTGAGTCTCTTTAAACACCAGAAAGTAAGATTTCTGAGAAAAAATATTCCTAAATAATAGTACTTTATTGATACTTTTACAATTTCACAATAAAATACAGACACTGAATCCTATGTTAGGTTTGCCTATGTATGTGTAAAATAATAGCCATTCGCTAATAGTGGAGGACTTTAACAAGAGTTGCATACACTGGTCTGGCACTCCCGACTCGCCACTAACGGAACGTGTAATAACAATAGTGTCTATAGCACTTTAATTTATTTATTTATTTAATAAGGTACACCAACAGCATAACATGCACATACTTACATTATATAAAATTATTAGCATCTTACATGCATGCCTATTATAGGTATACACAACGTTTAAAATATAATAGTTATAAGCATGTTGAAAATTAATAACATTCCTAAATATATTTCATTCGGATTAATACAATATCATTACATTATATAAAATTATTAGCATCTTACATGCATGCCTATTATAGGTATACACAACGTTTAAAATGTAATAATTATAAGCATGTTGAAAATTAATAACATTCCTAAATATATTTCATTCGGATTAATACAATATCATGGCTACGCACATCAAATATATTTTAGCAGTTTACTCTTGAAGGCGTTGAAGTCGTCAATATCCATGTCAGATACCTTCGCGTTGATACTCGACTTTATATCTTGTAATAGTTTGGTTCAATACAATATTTTTTTTAATGACAGGTGTATAGAGTATACAGATCTGAGAAGTCCAAGCCAACCTCACCTACAAGTGGTGCACCTGCCGATCAACGGACGAGGCTCTGGCGAACATAAAAGTGCCCGAGAAAGCGGCAATAGGCTCGCCACCTATCGGACCAACAATAGAAATGGCGAAGTGTGGTCGTATAGTATGCCTCTGCCTACCCATTTGGGGAAACAGACGTGATATTATGTATGTATTTAAATCACAAAGTTGGAATGCTCGATTTAATTTGAACAACTGCCGCGGTCGAGAATGTACAACGTTCCTTATCGCCTGTAGTTAAGGCCGACGATTATCATCTTCCCTTAGAATATACTTATAATATATTCTAAGGGAATATAATTAGAATATAATTAGAACATAATTAGAATATATTATCCTACCACACTCTCATCACGTACATAATTTTTATAAGGGTGACTACGATAAAATTATTAACCAACTTTGCTTTATTGCTTCGGATGAGGAGTTTCATGACTGTCTTACAGAAGACACTATGTTTGAGATTTAAGCGATTATCCAGGAAACAATAATCGGCAAGCTTCATATACCCCAATCTCAACCTAAATGTTCTAGTCGCTATTCGGCGTGTTCCACGAAACCTATCATTAATATGCGAAAAGAAAAATATAAATTTAAGAATCCATTTAATAGAATTTCTTTTCAACTTCTCAAGGAAAGATGTTTTGACACGATAAATAATAGCTATAAAAATTATCTATGCACCTGAGGTGCCTTACAATGCGTGCATAAGTAAATGAATTTCTGAACTACAGATAGATGCAGCAACTGGAAAAAAGGAGACGAATGCCTCGGTCCTCGCTAGATCGACCGCCTTGGCGAGGAGTCTCCGGAACTTTGGCCTGGTGGTAGGAGACGTCCTGGCCATCTGTGGGAGGCATCATTTGGATATCCACATACCGTACTACGCGGCGCTCTTCAACGGCCTGCCCATGCTTGGAATTGACCCGTATTACAAATTTGGTGAGTATTGGAACATGAGAGCGATTTTGGACAGCATACCATCAGGCAGGATGTAGTCATTTTGATGGGTCACATTACAAACAAGCGATCATTATGATTAAGCCTATTAATAGTGTACACTGTTCTATTGGTGGTATTCTAGCCACGGGTTCCCTTTCTCAACTCAAGGTAAGAAGAGTTAGGGGCATACTCCACGTGGTCCAGTTCTGGTTTCCACAAGCACTGCTGCCGTCGTGCTGTTAGATTTTTAAAAGCCTCTCATGAACAGGGTCTCAATCTTGGCTTAACGACTGCCGCATAAAGTGAAATAACAGCTTGATATCAAGGAAGCGCTCTATTAAAATTAATTTCTCCCCAGTTGCTTACATTCTATTGGGGTATTTGTCCCAAAATCACCTTGCTGGGCAGGTGGGTTAGTGGTCGCAGTTCAAGCCAGTAGGATGAATGGCTCGCAAGGCAGGTTATGTATAAGATATTCGAAACCCATCAATATCAGGGGGACGGAAACTTACAACCGTTTTCACATTAATCGTTAACACCTTCTTTGTATAATATAGTCTTAATAAATAGGTGATTAATTCCAGATGAAATCAAACACATATTGAAAGTTGCATCGCCGAAAATTGTGTTTTGCGACCCGGATAAATACGAGGACTTCGTCCGAGCGTCGGAGGAGCTACAACTGTCCACCAAAATTGTAACTTTCGACACCATGGCAAACTTCGTCGAAAACAACCAAGGAACAAATATCGCAGACAGTTTTGAGTAAGTAAAACACTCGTTTACTTAAATAAAAAAATTAAAATAATAAATGTTTATTCCTTTTTCTACAAACTTGTGTTCACTATTTACAACTTCTGCCAAACTGCATAGCAATTTGTTGGCAGATGTAGGTTCATGCTTATTTACTTCAAATACTTTATTATGTAGAATTAAAACAATTACGAATCTTTATTAACTACTTACTTCTATAAAATAAACTCTTAATAAAAGATGTTTTCAACTGTGGACCCATGGATACGGTGCCAAGAAAGCTGGCAACATTTCCTCTATATTGCCAGACGTTGGCAGAAGTAGCTGACAGCCTTCTTGTCACCGGAAGCATCAAATATTCGAAATATCACAAATTTTCAAAAATAGAACAAAACCGGCATGGCGCTTTACTTTCCCGCCAAAAAGACCTATCATAACTTTTTTTTTATAATTGCTTCGTGCTTTTAGCACATTTAGCCAGTGTCAAGTAAGATATATAGTAATAATACATCAAACATAGTAAATGAATGAATTAGTGGTGACAAAAATGATGAATGGTAATGAAATGTCCTCAGTAAAGATGTGGGACTAAACTGAGATTTCCCATGGACTTCATGAGAGAATTTGATAAGTGATGTTGCTCTGTTTTGTTTGATTTATAAAACACACATGTACGTTCACAAACACTTAACGGTTAATAATCCACCGTTATCATACATTAATGTTCGAAATATCACAAATTAGACAATAAAACCAAACTGCAAACATGACGCTTCACTTTCCCGTCATGAAGTCCTTCCATCACCATTTACATTATGGGTTCAACAACTTTTTTTTCAGTATTGTTCTAATTCCAAAAAAGAAAACCCTAATACTCAATAATCGTTTGAATCCATTAAACTACCTATGTATTTTATATTAATCTTGGACGGACGTTGTGTTTCAGAGTAGCAACTGTTGATTTGGACAATACTCCAATTTGGCTTGCTTGCACCAGTGGTACTACTGGCAAAAGCAAAATTGCAGTGTTCACACATCGAGCGTGGCTTCAAAAGACACCGGAGTTCATTCAAATTTTGAATGATTCTGAACCGAACGTAGGCGAACATAAGTGAGTGTTGAATTGAAATTTTAGTACATATTATTAGCAAACTATGAATTCCTCAAGTATTATTCTCACAATTTGATGCCTGCATAGCATAACGGCCGTGCCGTGTGTGATTTTGGCCTGAAATGTGCCGTGTAGTACCGGCCTAGAATAGTGTCACCCCGTTTTATCTCACGGACTCACGGAGAGTCGTAAAAGTCGACGATGCGAAAGTCTGCCCTGCACTGTCATCTTGCGTACTGGCTTGCTCTGCGTTCACCTACCCGCCTGCCCAGAGTTGTAATTATGGGCAAATATCCTCAATAGAATGTAATCTATTGCGGAGGTTTTAGTTGAGCAATTGACTTAACAAGGCTGGTATGTCAAATGATAATTTTGTGTAGGTATATTTCTATTCTTTAAATTTTTATTTTATAGCATTACTAATCAGTAACCATTGATTTACATAGTATATAAGTATATTGACGACCGAATGGCTTGGAGGCGAGTATACACGCACTCCGATCCGGAGGTCGTGGGTTTGATTCCCACACAAGACAAATCTTTGTGTGCACAAACATGAATATTTGTTTTGATCTGGGGGTTTTCCAATGTAAATTAAATATGGAAGTATATGAACAATAAATTATTTCGAATTATTTATTACCTTACAAAAAAATTGATGCAATTTTAGAGAAACTACGAATGGGGTCAACAGGCCATCCCTGAATCTTTCTTCGATAAGCTGGATCTCTGGAATAATAAACGCTGTGTCAATGCCTATACGGAAACAGTGCATGGTGCAAACCTCTGCGGTCCCCACTGTTGAACATGTCATTGATATAATTAATACATATAAGGTAGGGTATACAATCATTTTTATTAATTCTTATAAATAACAGGTTGTGCCGTGTGGTACCTAGAATAAAGCCGGGCTGGCTCAGTTATCTCATGTGAAGTCGTAAGAGTCGACGAAGAGATATTCTACCGGATGATGGGCAGCAGCGTCATCCTGCGTACTGGTTTGAACTGCGATATTAGATCCTTACATATGAAATTACCGTTTTAACGCGAGATTTTAGATTCACTTACACCAAATTTTTTTGCATGTAAGTTAATCAAGCTTCGTGATTTCATTGTAGTAATACCTATTTAGTTTTTTTTGTATGTTTTCAATTGTTTATGAAATAAAGAACTTTAACGTTAAACTTTATCGTTTTAACGAACTGTCCACTGTTATCTCAAAAAATCGGCTTTTGGTTAGAAATTACAGATAAAAGTTTATTTCAATTTTAAGCTTGTCTATTCCTGAATGTGATATTTCATTTGTTTTCGCTCCAATTAAGTTTGTTTTGACATCGTTTTGTGCTCATTTCCTAAATGATTTTACAAGTGCACAGAAATTAACGGTATATATTTTACATTTATTAATGAAATAAAAAATTATGTTCCATTTTCTATGTAAAATTATAATTTAATATGTAGGGACCTCATACATTTTGAATAAAACTTATATATATAATGAAAAATGATAAATGAAAAACAGACAGTCCTTGGATGCGTGACCGTTTGTGTGACATTTGATATCGAGCGCTTCCGTGCTTCGGAAGGCACGTTAAGCCGTTGTTGGTCCCAGCTATCACTAAATGTGGTAGTCGTTACTAAGCCATGTTAGAGGCCTAATGGGCTGCATGAAAAATTCTAACAGCAGGACGCCTTACACCTGCCTCCGCCAATCCGCACTGGGTCAGCGTGGTGGAGTATGACCCATACCTACCATGATATGTGAGAGAAGGCTCGTGCTCACGTGACGTTAATAGGCTGTGATGATGATGATGATGATTCAAATAGTAATTAGTGTTATTAGGAGCTTTCTTTAACTCTTTTATAACTTTTATTTTAGCCAGTATATGCAATGATTGGGCCTTCGATATTGTCTTATATACTAAAGAATGAGAAGAAGTGTGATCTAACATGTTTTGACACCATTATCCTCGCAGGCGCAAAGGTTATCCCAGAATTAATCATTGAGGCAAAGGTTAGTAAATAGCATTAAATAATTAAGTTTGTGTAGAAAACGTTTAGCTTTTATATTAATATGTACTTTATTAAGATGCCGGCACCTCTGAAGAATTCTCATAATATCCTAGCATTGTCCCGGTTGCCCCCAAATTAAGCTTAGGGCCCAGGGTCTAGACACTGGTTTAACCAGATTTTGGCTAAATTTCAGTTATCTCTGAAGAATTCCATCTCCTCATATCTTGCCCGAAGGTATCTTAGAAGGCGACGAAGGAAAAGGAATCTCGTTCAGTGTCAATGCTTGTATCTGGTAGTCGAATTATTTTCAGTTGGCGCAACCACACGACACGCTTAGAAAATTCCATCCAAATCCATTGGCCATCCAACATTCTTCTTTATTCTGCATATCCTTCTGCTGTGAAAGAGCCTCCAGCTGAGGTTTTGCAAGACATTACAACATAAAGGGCTTTTTAAAAAGGGCTGTACGGATTTTTGTGATAACACTGGTATTAAAAGCTTGGCCGCATGCTTGAGTGTTTAACTATTAACTTCTTTATTATCAAAAATACTCACAAACACGATATTTATATTATATCATTATACTCACAAACCTAACGGACAATATTGTCCCACTGCTGGGCGAAGAACTTAAAAGATTTTTTTTCCATTTATTTGGGTATACAAACAGTGACAATACAATATATTATATAACAGCCTAACTAGCACTATTGATAGAATTGCCACCAACACCGTTTACCACATAGTAATTAACAAAAGATATCGTGTGTTGGCGAAGTAGTGTCTCTGCATATCTTGCAAAGCACTAATTTAAAAAGGTTTCCGGGGTCTGCCTCGATGGCATTTGTATATATTCTGTTCAAAGTTTCAAGTTTCTGTGGTTGCATTCTGTTGTCTTGTCATTATCCGCCCAGTATAATGCAGTCTGTAGTCTGACATCACTATCTACCCCTGTTTTTGAGTGTAAGGTGGTATTGCGTATTTGGTACTGCCTTCTGCCTCAGTATTCTACGCTTCTACGCGAATAGAACTAATAAAAACAAACTGTTTATTTTATAGAAAAGAGTGCGGACCGGAGTTCCCGTGTTTGAGATGCACGGTCAGACTGAGACTCTGGGCTTGGTGTTTTATCCAACTCCAGATACACCCCTTGGAAGTTGTGGAATACCTCTGACAAAAATATACCGGGTCAAGGTAAATATCGAATACACACTAATATTATAAGTAGTACTACTGTAATGTACCGTGTGATACCAGCCTAGAATAAGTATCTTCGTTTGCCACAGGGAACATAAAACTCCGTAACACTGAGCTGCATTTAATTTTGAATAAATATTACTACTAGTAAAGTGGAGGCAAAGACTCGAAGCAGACGGCGCCTTGCCTGCTACTTTTGCAATAGAGATCAAATTACTTGACTATCGATAACAGGGAATAGTCGCTTAAATGACAATACCGCGAAAGTAAAATTTAACAAATTTTTAGGAGATAGAAAAAACTAACTTCTTGACTGTGTACCTCAAGAATTAAAACAGTCATCACATTAACTGTTCAATTGTGTTCAATATTATTTAATAAGAATTTCTTTTAAACTTTTTTCATGACTGTGCCACTATGTGTAACTAAATGTCATATTACATTTAGAAATTTATTAGAAATAATAAGATAACAGATGATATTAGTTTCAGTGCGAGAGAGATCATAATTTATTTATTTAATAAGGTACATCAACAATATACATAAAAATACATTTTTAAAAAAATATGGCCGACACAGAGAACTTCTATGTATATCTCTAACAGATGTACACAACATTCACTGCATGTAAACATAAACAAAAATTAACATAATATCAATAACCTTAAAATTAAAGATACAGACAAAAAAATGAAATGAAATCATACATGCACAATCACACTCAAATTCGAGAACAAGAAATACAATTAATCGTAATTTAAATATATTATTATTATTGTGAGATCAATTTAACGCTTAACACGCTTAAATTAGGTACATTGCGCTTAAACTTATTGTAGGAATCATGAAAAATGTCAAAATTGTCCGAGCTCACAATAACGTGCACTGTATCATTTTCATGAGTTTAATATGAAACATATTTCAGTTGGTTGATCCGGATACAGGGGATGTCATAAAGGAGCCTTTCAAGACCGGAGAGGTATGGACGTCCGGGATTCATTTCTCGGTAAGTTCCTACTCAGGATCTTTATTGAGTTTCATTTATTTTAGGTCTGGCAGTAGTTCCAATTAACGTTTTAGAAAAATAATTGATATTGACGTCCTCAGTGGTATAATTGAGGACTGCCAAATTCCCTACTAAGATTAATTCGTGTCATACTATATATTAATGTCTATGGCCGTGTTTTTACTTAATAAATAAATGCCACATGTGCCAAAATGCTAATCCTGCCCGTATCAACTCTCTTTAAAACTTCAAAAAAAATGTATAAATTTTGAGATCACTAATTTAACTCTTAAAAGCTATTGGAGTAATTGATGTTTGTCCGAGATGAGTGTCACCGTCAGACTGACTGACTGACGGACAATCCTCTCCCCTTTTAGAATCACGGCATGCTGACTGACAAATCTCCCCGATAACAGCTACCGACAGACTGACAAATCTTGAGAAAAAACCACAACCGACATCTTTCGGTGACATTTGTCAAGGTTGGTCATTTTATCTAAAATGACCAACCTTGACAAATTCTGACAAAGAATCCATTTGCTAAGAGCTAGTTCTTGATAATGGTACCGCTCATATCTCTTTTATTGTTGTAAAAAAAATGTGTCGATTTTCTATTTTGTTTGTAAAAAAAATTACGAACCTAAATGATCCTATTGATTTTAAGGGCATTATTGTCTTACATAGTACATTTTATTTTATTTTGATGTTCGCTTCTAATTTGCCAATAATGTTCTAGTGCTACTACAATGACCCGGCAGCAACTGCTGAAGCTTTCCATGATGAATGGTTCATGACTGGAGATATGATGTACAGAAATGAAAATGACCAGTACTTTTTCGTCGAAAGAAGAAAGTTGCTTATAAAATATCAAAATTATCATGTGAGTATTCTCCTCAAGCGTAATTGTGATCGGATAGATAGATAAAACCTTTATTCCGTTTGAATAATGAAATTTACATTAAAACATATCCCACAAAACCGTTTGACTGGTTTGTCTGTGGGTCACAGTTTGTTTTATACTAATTACAACTAATTAATTAGTTTTGATAGCTGCAAAACTCCTGTAAAGGTGCAAAAAAACAGTAATAAAGACTTCAAATATAGTGAACTAATTACAAAAATTTCAGATCACGCCAAAAGAACTGGAAGAGGTGATCATGGCCATTCCAGGCGTGTTAGACGTGGTAGTGACCTCAATACCTCATGCTGAAGATGGAGAGCATGCTGTGGCGTGTGTGGTGCGGGAGCCTGAAGCCACAGTCACTGCCCAAGAGATTAAGGAGGTAGTTGCTAGTAAGTATCAGTTGATATCTTAACCCTAATTTGGTCTCGTGACCAGAGTTCAGGCTTGTAACACTTGCATACTATCACTGCCAAAACCGAACCTGGAAATATAATTAACAAAATGACCCAACTTTAAGGCAAGAATGTTGTATATTAATTACCTATTACTTAGTAAATTGATGACATGGAAAACATATAACATCCCAACAATATGTTGAATTAGGATAGTACTATGCTATTTGTCAAAGGTCTCTCTGTGGAGGTCCTCCCGGTTTTAGTCCATGGGACGTTGGCCGCAGACGGGGTGTTAGACGCTGCAACCCAGGTACTGGCCCCCCGCCTTTTTCTCAACAAGCGGCGGGCGTCTTCGGAAGATTTTTAGTGGGTATTACTGCTGGCAGTCGCGTCTGCCGGCGGTGAGTCCCACACCCCTTTCGGTCCCCCTTTGGCCGGAAGGTAGTGCGTAAACGCATTTTGTTACCGACGTAAAACAAAAAAAAAAGGTAATTACCGGGATTCTTAAAGGTGCAACGTTACGGAATGTTGATAATATCCTGAGAGGTACTTTTATGTTAGAGGAGGGTATATTTCTTCTTATAAACGATGATAATAAAAGTTGTGCCTTCTTTTTAATGTAGGCACATCAATAAACCTTGTACCTAGTACCGGCCTAGAATAGTGCCACAACCCGCTCATTTCACAAGGAGTCGTAAGAGTCAACAAAGAGAAATTAAACCAGGTAATGGGCAGCAACGTCAGCCGGCGTACTGGATTAAATTGCCATCACCAACCCGCCTGCCCAGCGTGGTAACTATGGGCAAATATTCTCAATAGAATGTCGTCAGTGGACTTTATAGGGCTGATATGATTATGACGACACGAATAAGACGATTCGCGTTTAATTGACTATAATTTTTTAAATTGTTTACTTAGTCATTATATTTTTAATCCAGGAAAACTCTCACCAAAAAAGCAGCTGCGGGGCGGTGTCGTATTCCTGAACGAAATGCCGATGACGACGTCTCTGAAACCCTCCATTCCGAAGCTTAAAGAAATTTTATTGACAGCAGAAAGACAATAGGAGCAATGTTTAAGAGAATTCTAGTATAACTTATATTATTGAACAATAATACTATAATTCGCAGCGGATAAGTTGACCTTCAATTCGCTGTAGCACATTATCGGGATCTCAATCGAAGTGCGGCATGGGGGACGCGGCGACGAAACACTCGAGCGCAGGCTTTAAGTCACTTTCTATCTCTTACTTTCTTTTATCTTCGATTGTACCGGCGCTGACAACCGCAATTTCTGTTTAACTTACGTACTGACTGCTACACCATATGCACTGGGATCATGGTATAAAATAATATATAATTTGTTATTTACTTACTAGACTATAGATTAGTTCAAAATTAATTGTGTGTTATGTTTTGTTAATAGTACATAGAGTAGTCAGAGAGTGTCATAAAGTAAAAGCTTTTAAATTTGTATACTCTATAAATATTTTCTTATTTTATATTTATTATTTTAGTTAGATTATAAGTTAAGTTGTTACCACAGATATATATATATATATATGTATATACAATAGATAACGCAAGTATCACTATTTGTATTGAATTCAAGCGTGCCGACTTTTTAACGCCTAATGTGACATCACTGCCGATATTTAGTGACGGGAAATCCAAAATAATTCATTGACACTGATGATAAATGGTTCATCGATAAAATCGTTTATCTTACAGCGTTTAAAAAACTACAACAGACGCGCGGGCGCAGACTGTAAGTAGCGGCGACCAATCAAACACGCTAATCACATGCATTTGAAAAACCCGAAATGAGTTTCTTGAGGAATTGTTCTCAATCTCGTTTCCTTTTGGAAACCTCGTTAGAGTCACCGAAAGACTGACTGACTGACGAACAATTCCTTCCCCATCTTAAGATACACGGCTGACTGACAAATCCCCCGGTTAGGCTCACGGACTGACTGACAAACCTTGACAAATACTGACAATTTTTTTCTCTATTTCTTGATTATGGTACCGCTCATATCTTATTCATTGTTATTAAAAAATATATTACGTTTCCATTTTTCTTGTAAAAATTTGACAAATCTAATCCTGTTGATCCTGTTGATCTTAAAGACAATAAAGTATATTTTATTCTATGTCATTTTATTTATTCACCTTTTCGTCTCCAACCAATGACAGACTTTCGCGTATGTCGCCGCCCCACCTAGCTGAATGGCGTTCTTCACTGCGCTTACCGAGACGCAGTGTCGACTGTAGGACATGTCTATCAAGTGGCACAAGATAGATCAACGTGAGAAACTACTAGGGTGGCCTATGTTCAGAAGTGGACTCGAAATGGCTGAAATGAAATGCCTACGAGTATATACAATAAAGTGAAGTATAATTTATTAGTCGAAAATTATCATAATACATTCATTCAAGTACCAATAAGCCACAAAATATCCACTAGAAACATTACAAATAAAAAGTTAACTACTCTGAGATTTAAGAATGATTACGGGAAAAGAACAATACAATATCTTATTCCCCATTTAATTAATAATTTGCCATTAGATTTAAAAATAAAATAACCGAATAGAACTTAAAAAATATTTAAAAGAACATTTCGTATAAAAATTATATTAATATAGTTATATGTAGTTGATTTTCAAGTATACAAATAAAGATAGGCTAGTATTGATATTGTAATTAAG
Organism: Musotima nitidalis; assembly: GCA_949126915.1. Taxonomy (NCBI): domain Eukaryota; kingdom Metazoa; phylum Arthropoda; class Insecta; order Lepidoptera; family Crambidae; genus Musotima; species Musotima nitidalis. The sequence goes on from OX421434.1 coordinate 2,897,989, forward strand.
TCGACAACACTGATGCCCGGTAAAACTTGAAAGAGTTTATGTTGGCATCTTACTGCATAAAATTATATATACTTTTTATATGAAATAAATAAATAAATAAGTGTTTTTATTTTATATAATTATAGATTAAATTATGATTATTGAGAACTAACCTAGTATCTAGATAAACCTTGTATTGTATAGAATTAGAGATACTCTTATCCAATTTGTATTATATTTATAAACAATAAAGAAATTACCAATTTAAAAAAATAATAATGATGAATTAAAATCAAAACATTTTTTTGTACAACTAAGTATTATCTTAAACACATATTGAATGATCTACATTCGACGACCGGTCGTGGTGGCCAGTATACCCGCACTCGGCGTGTGCGTGTGGACTGAGTGATCTTTTCAAAAAACTCATCCAACCACAACCAAATTATAAGAGGATTTAGGAAATAATTGTGAAAACTTCATAGTAAGATAAAAAAATTGTGAAACCTAAACAAAGAAAGTTAGAACTAATTAACTGGATCACTCAATCTGGACACCTGAAGAATAAGCCATAACGCATATCCAAGAATATACAATCTATGTGTTTATGATTTGCATTTGAAATAATTGTGAAAAATTTGTGAAAGCTGCTTAACAAATTTTCGATTCGTTTCAATGCCACGTTTTCGATTTAGAACGGATTTTAAGGATCACTCAGAATGCACTATGTTCAGTTGAGTGATCTTTTAAAACACCACCTTATACTGCAAAATTATGAAACAATGTCATGTTTATTATAAATTAAGCTTCTGGGAAAATTTGTGAAACAGAGATCGTGACTGACATCTTACTAATTTAAGAGAAAATTAAAATCTTATTTTATTCGATCGTCCGAACTGAGTGATCCTTATCTTGGACTTTATTTAATAAACCGAAACTTATAGGTAGAAGGTAGTGACATCAGAAATTGTGAAAAATGTTGCTCTAAAATCTAACGAACTGATCGTCCCTGTAAGTGAAATATTATAAAAGATATCTAATTTTTTACAATTCTGAAGGAAAACGTTGAGTAGGGTACTGGTACTTTTTTATGTTGTCGGATTTTTTCTCGATGGGTAATCGATTCATTTTTTTCAAATTTGGGAAGCTGACGGCGTTGTGCAGTGAATTTAATGCTAGTTTTTTTTTAAATATTGCTGTGGTATAAAATTTATAAATAATAACAACATTGTCAGCGTTTACCTTCAATGATAGCAAATAATTGTGCAATAAAAGTATGTTATTCAATATTTAAACCATCATTAGTAGATTTTTGTCGTCACATTAAAATTATTTTTTAAATATGGTTTTAAATAAGAACGAGACTACGTTTTTTAAACATAAGAATTTGTAAAAATAAGGAGGCAGAGGCTGTAAAGTTTCTTTAGTATTATCCTTTGTCTAATAAAATAAAAGAAAAGAGCAACATGGTATTAAAAATATTGATTGCGCCTGCAATGTTACATATATATTTGAACATTTGCTACATGATTACATTTGAAATGCTGTTTTTAAGAAACAGTGCTCCAACGAATCATGTTATTCTACCAAATCAAGGCAGATTGCATTCAATATAGATATATTTTTTATGTTTGGCATTTTTAAGTAATTTTCAGTAATGAAACTAAGACATGTGATTTATGTGATGATCAAATGTATTAGTTATGAATTTTTTAATTTGATATCCTTTGATTTTAACAGATGTGATAAAATTAATTTGAATGATGTACCAAATACGATTTATGTAGTAGAATTTGTTCCTTCATTAAGTCCCGATAATATTGGACACTACAGAGGACATGGTGTCCATAAGAACGACGAAATAGTCTGTTTCGATGATTTGGTGGGAAAAATGTATATCAGCAAAGAAGAAGAATCAGTTATTTTACATACTTTGTCCTACGGATTTATCGATTAGGTTACATCCTGTGTGTTATATGTAACTATGAATGTTGTTAGAATAAAGTTAACATAATAAAAAGTTACTTTCTTTGATAACTTAAAAAAAATCTGATTTTTTATTGTGTATGGAATTCTTTAGTATGATAAACCTAATACAGTGTGACAATACATACCTAACTTTGCTCAAACTTGTCACTTAAAAAATGTAAGTATATGTCGAAATGATGTAAATACACTCTAAAAACGTGTTTAAAAAAAAAATCCGAAAACTCTCGGTACTCAAATAAACCGACATGGTCACCCTACTAAACGTTTTCCTTCAGAATTGTAAAAAATTAGATATCTTTTATAATATTTCACTTACAGGGACGATCAGTTCGTTAGATTTTAGAGCAACATTTTTCACAATTTCTGATGTCACTACCTTCTACCTATAAGTTTCGGTTTATTAAATAAAGTCCAAGATAAGGATCACTCAGTTCGGACGATCGAATAAAATAAGATTTTAATTTTCTCTTAAATTAGTAAGATGTCAGTCACGATCTCTGTTTCACAAATTTTCCCAGAAGCTTAATTTATAATAAACATGACATTGTTTCATAATTTTGCAGTATAAGGTGGTGTTTTAAAAGATCACTCAACTGAACATAGTGCATTCTGAGTGATCCTTAAAATCCGTTCTAAATCGAAAACGTGGCATTGAAACGAATCGAAAATTTGTTAAGCAGCTTTCACAAATTTTTCACAATTATTTCAAATGCAAATCATAAACACATAGATTGTATATTCTTGGATATGCGTTATGGCTTATTCTTCAGGTGTCCAGATTGAGTGATCCAGTTAATTAGTTCTAACTTTCTTTGTTTAGGTTTCACAATTTTTTTATCTTACTATGAAGTTTTCACAATTATTTCCTAAATCCTCTTATAATTTGGTTGTGGTTGGATGAGTTTTTTGAAAAGATCACTCAGTCCACACGCACACGCACTCGGCTCCTAAGGTCGTGGGTTCAATTCCTACACAGGACCAATATTTGTGTGCATGAACATAAATACCTATATGTTCTGGTTTGGGTGGTTTCCTATGTATATTAAGTATGTAGGTATTTATAACAGAAAAAGGTATTTATGTATGTTTATCCGTTATTTAGTATTCATAACACAAGTTCTTAATGATACTTATCTTGGCACTAAATAATTGGTGTAATTGTCAGAAAATATTTATTTATTTTACGAATTTTAAGAAACTGTAAAGCTAGAATCGAACTATCGGCCGTAGTTCTCCGATCTGCTTTGAACAGATCCAGGGGGAAACCTGAGTATTCTTGTACGCTTATCATTGTTGGTGGAATAGAAATTATAGGGCGGCTTTTCACTGCACCGTGTTCTCTTAGTGCGTGACGCTAAATTATAACATCAGAGTAGGAATACTTGCTTAGTCAGCTGTACCTACCTATATATCACAAAAACTTTTCGGGTTATAACAAGCGGGTTTTTTATTGGTACGTATGAACCGAAATACTTTCAGACCGCGTTATGCTCCTAACGGCGGCGGTGCAGTGGGCAAAGCGACAAACTAGCTCCTGCTAGAATATACATACATACATTCACGCCTATTTCCCCAAAGGGGTAGATTGAGGCATATTATACGCCCACAGTTTATCAATTACATTATCAGTCCCACGTAATAAGTGGCGAGTCTATTGCTGCTTGCCGACATCAGATAAATTCGCCAGAGCCTCGCCTATTGACCAGCAGATGCACTACTTGCAGATGGCTTGGGCTTCTTATATGTTAGTAGTATCCCTATAGGTACTCCCTGCTAAAACTTAGTTCTATAAAATTTAAGCTTCTTATTCGAGCGCAATCATTAGTGCGAAATATAAATAAATTATTCAACTAGATTAAAGGACGGCTATATTTAATTTAAGCCTCTAAATTAAGCAGTATATAAAGTACATAATATATTTTATATCAACGCCAAAGTGTTTCATTCTATAAAGCAAGGTAGGTATGTATGAACTTCTGCTGATGGCAAGCGTTCCAATGATAAAATAGAGGCCATTAACAATTATCTAAAACAGTTCGGCAGGACCCACACCATCGTACAAGCGGTAAAACGTAAGGAGGTAAAATCTCTCTTTACACTGTAGTTTTCATACCACATGTAAGCCTGGATACTTACAAAACAGACGGCCTAATACAATTCAAAGGAAAACTAAACTTTGTTATAACCATCCCTTTCACTCAATACTGATATACCTAGCGAGTAAAAGACGTTTACGTTTAATTAGAGTAGGGCCTGAGTTCTCATTGATAATCGATATCATCTCTGCTCTAATAAGCTCAGTGAATACTGAGCTAGGGCTTTCTCACACAAATCAAGGTTACTCAAATCAAAATCAATCATGACATTTAAGGTCACTCCACCACGCTGACCCAGTGCGAATTAGAGGCAGGCATACCACACGCTTACATCCTTTTTTTTTTTTTTTTTTTTATTATCGTCTGTAAAAAAAATGCTGCTTACGCACTTTCTCCCGGCCAAAAGGGGGAGACCGGGAGGGGGTGTGGGGCTCACTGCGGCCGACGCGACCACCGCAGTCCTACCCACTAAAAAACTTCAGACGACGCCCACCGCTGTTGAAAAGGGGCGAGGCACCAGTGCCCGGGTTTGTAGCTTCTGGTACCCCGCCCGCGGCCAACGTCCCCCGGATCAGAACCGGGGAGACCTCCTCAGGAAGGCGCAATTTGCAGCGCCCCCCCTACCTCTATGTGCGGCCATGGCGTAACTGGCCGACTTCGGGGGGGGTCTATGGCGAGACGGAAGGGGCCCCCTGCCCCCGCCGCCTAAGACCCCCCGGGCGCTGCCTGACGGGCCCTCCTGGCCCGCCCGCTGCGCCAACGGCGTAGCCGGAGAGAGAGCGGATTCCGCTCCCTCTCCCGCTCCGCGGCCTTCTTCTGCGACATCACCACTTCGCAGAAGGAGGCCATCGCCTCCCACGCCGTCTCGCTATCGACCATCTTTTGCATGATGGTCGGCAGCGAGAGAGCCACTCCACCCAGGGCCGCGGCTAACGTCGACCGCGGCCCCGCCCACGCAGGGCACGCCACCAAAGTGTGCTGCGCGGTGTCTTCCGCGCAGTCACAGTGGTGGCAACACCGGGTCGACTCCCCCCCGGCGACGTCACACAGATACTTCCCAAAGCACCCGTGCCCGGAAAGTACCTGCGTGAGCCGGAAGGACATCGACCCCCACCGACGGCCGGCCCATCCCTCCAAGATGGGCCCAACCGCCTCGAGGATACGGCGCCTCGAACCTTCATCACCCTCGGCACTCCTCAAGAGCTGCCGCCGCCATGTGCCCAGAGCCTGCGTCTGAGCGTCTCTACGCCACCGCACCACAGTGTCCGGTGCAGGGCGGAGACCCTGGCTCCGGGATTGCGCGCCACGCCAGAACACCGCCGAGAGAACCTTAGCGTCGAGGTCCCAGGGAAGAGAACCGGCGAGCGCGCATGCCACCTCATGGGAGATGGTGCGATACCCCCTAGCGACACGGGTCGCCATGACCCTCTGCGGCCGCCGCAGGATCCGTCGATGGCGACCCGATACGGAGCTCGCCCAAATTGGGGCCCCGTACAAGGCTTTGGACCGCACCACTCCCATGTAAAGGCGACGGCAAGTGCCGCCACCCCCCCCGAGATTGGGGAGCAGGCGAGATAGAGCTCCCGCCGTGCTTACCAACCTTGGTCCTAGGTGCCGAAGGTGAGCTTCGAAGTCCCATCTGCTGTCGAGAAGGACGCCGAGATACTTCAGCGTGTTCCCGACAGGGATGGGAGTTCCTCCAATCACAATGCTGGAGCCTGAAGGCGGCCGCCTCCGGGGACCATGAAAAACGATAGCCCCGGATTTGTGCAGTGCCACCTCGAGCCCCAGCCGCCGTATCCTCTGGACCACCGTCGCGACGCCGGCGGTGGCCAAAACTCTCGCATCCCGGAGGTCAGAACCCCGGGATGTTACGAGAGTGTCGTCGGCGTAACAGACCACGTCCACGCCGTGCAGGTTCACACAGCGCAGAACGTAATCATATCCGATGTTCCACAGGAGTGGTCCCAGGACAGACCCCTGTGGAACACCGCACACCATACGCCGACGACAGCCTCCTCCGCCCATCGTTGGGAAGACTACCGCCCTCTCCGACAGGTAGCTCCCCAACAATCTCCGCAGATATGGAGGCACCCCGTGGAATCGGAGCGCCTCCATTATCGTTGGCCAGGGCAGGGTGTTGAAGGCGTTTGCGATATCGAGCGACACCGCAATCAACACCCCACCCCGGGAAACCGCCCTCTCAGACAGGTCCCGCAAGCGGCTGATCGCGTCAATCGTCGATCGGCCGCGGCGGAACCCGAACTGGAGGTCGGACAAATCCGGTCCGACCTCCTCTAGGTGCTCGACGAGGCGGTTGGCGATGACACGCTCCAGGAGCTTACCCGCCTCGTCGAGCAGCACGATGGGCCGATAACCAGAAGGGTCATCGGCCGGACGTCCCTCTTTGGGAAGGAGTACCAAGCGGCCCTCCTTCCAGCGCCGCGGAAAAACCCCATCCCGCAGACACCTAGCAAAGAGGGAGGTCACGCGGGGCAGAAAAGGCGCTTCCTCCCCGCTCAACACCAGGTCCCACGCCCTCGTCGGAATGCCGTCGGGACCTGGGGCCGTGCTCTTGCCCCTCAGGCGTAGCACGGCCCTTTCTACCTCCTCCTGGGTGAGCTCGGGCACATCCTCAGTGCCCGAGTCACCATGGGTGACGTGTGGCGCCGCCATGGCGGGAGGCACAAAGTCGGTTCCCCTGTCTGGGAACAGTGCCTCAACCACCCTACCGAGTACCGCCGGTTCGAGGCTGCTGGAGACGGGAGGGGTCCACGCTCGGAGCTTTTGCCGTACTATCTTGTACGGCCTGCCCCATGGATCCGCCTCAACGGCCTTCAGCAGCTCGTCCCACGCTGCGGCTTTGGACCGGCTGATGGCCCCGCGAAGGGCCCTCATCGCCTCTCTATAGGCGGCGTAGAGCCGGTCCACCTCGGCTTCGTCGCGGATTCTCCTTCCGCGACACCTCTGGTAGCGACGCCGCTCCACCGCACAGGTTCGGCGGAGCTGGGCGATCTCCGGCGACCACCAGTAGACCTGAGTTCTGCGAGAGGGGGCGCGAACACGGGGCATGGCCACGTTGCAAATTCGCGTCATGGCCTCGCACACCCTCACAGCCTCCCCCTCCACGTCCACCAGCGGTGGCTCCCGTGGCCACGCCTCGACCAGGGCTGCCTCCCGCAGCAAAGACCTGTCGAGGCGCTTGATCGCCCATCGTGGGCCGTCCAATCGCGGCTCCCCCCCATCTCCGTAGGGCGCTGGCACCGATGCGGAGACACTGAATCTGATGTAACGGTGATCAGACAATGTCTCCACATCCTCCAGCACCCTCCAATCGTGAACACGCTGCGCGAGAGAGGGCGTCGCAAACGAGACGTCGATAACAGACCCCCCGTTGCGACGCACGCACGTGTTCACCGAACCGCGATTGAGGATAGACAGCCCACACTCTGTCACCCATTCCTCCAGGGCTGTCCCCCTCCCGCCAGTCATCCGGGAGCCCCACGCCGAGGATTTGGCGTTGGGATCCCCCATAACAATGACGGGACGAGAAGGGCTCTGGACTATTGCGCCCAGCCTAACTAAAAACTGCTCAAAGTCGACGAGGGAGCGATTGGGGGAGAAATAGACTCCCACAACCACCACCCCGCCGACCCGAGCAGCTACAAACCCGCTTCCTCTCCCGACGAGGACGAGAGGGGGGGTGCCCGCCGCCGCACGCTGGATTATGGCCACTGAGCCGTCCGCGTCGCATACCCAATCTGCACGGATCGGGACGCGGTAGGGTTCAGCGGCCACCGCAAGATCGACTTGCCACTCCGCCATGGCCTGAAGAACGAGGTCTTGGGCCGCGGCGCAGTGGTTAAGGTTCGCCTGGAGAAAGCTGAGCCGGAGAGCCATTAATTAATGAGTTTCCATATCAACCTCCTCCGGCCGATCCGCAGCGACGGTAGGGCCCTGTGCAGTAACGCCTCTGCTTGGGCCCTTCTTTTTTGCCTTGGGGGACCGGGCGCAAGCCTTACCCCCAGGGCGATGGTCGGCCACCCTCCCAGCCTCCTCACAGAGGGGGCAGTGGGGGGGGGCCGAGCAGTCACGGGCTCTGTGCCCTGGTCGAGCGCAGCGGAAACAGTTTCCACTGCGGTCGACTGAAGACTTGCACTGGGCCCCGAGATGGCCCAGCGCAAAACACCTGAAGCATCGGCCGGGGCGAGGATCCAAAAGGGTCGTCCCGGCCGACACCCAGCCAACTAACAGTCGCCCGCTGGCGACCTTCTTCGCCACCGCCACGGGGCAGGAGACCACAATGGCCCCCAGCCCCGCAGAGGTAGCTCTCCCGATTTCTCCCGGCCTGATAAGGTCGGGAGCGCAGCCGCCGACTGCCGCCACCGCCGACACCACCTCCTCCTTGGAGACAGAGTCGTCCAGGCCCGAGACGCGGATGTCTGCCCGCATCACCGGCCTGGAGACCCTGACGTCCTCCGGCTCGTAAATAGCGCGAAGGCGCTCCGCGAGCCGATCAGCCTTCTCATCCCGGGCCTCTCCTGCCAACTCAAGGACCCAGGCCCCCGTCGCCGCCTTGCGGAACCGCACTGAGGCAATGCCGAGGTCGGCAAGGCGTATCTTCGCCTTGGCCTCGGCGATCACCGCCTCGTAGGTGCGGCCCCGCTCTACTGCGCCTGGCAGCAGCGTCATTACGACCGCTGCCGATGATGGCGGGCGCAGTGCCTTCTTCTTGGCGAAGGCTGCCGATCGGCCGGACTGTGGTGCCGGCCTGGCAGGAGCAGCGCTCCGCGACACTTTTGCCTGCGCCGCCACTCTCCCTTTGGGGCGGCGCGAGACGACCGTAGTCCACGACTCCCGTTCTTGGCCACCCGACTGGGACGGGGCGGCAACGGGAGCCGGGACGACAGGGCGAACTTCAGGGGAGGAAGGGGCAACCGGTGTAGACGCCAAAAATGGCACCGGCTGCTCCCTCCCCTTTCCCTTCCCCTTTCCCTTCCCCTTTCCCTTCCCCTTTCCCTTCCCCTTTCCCTTACCCTTATTGATAGGAGGAGGAGGAAGCTGCGCTGCGGCCATAGCAGGAGCCGACGAAGGGCCCGGCTGAGGCGAAAGAGCCGTCCGGTCGGCTCGCAACGGGGGACGGAATGACTTTCCGGGCAGAAGGCGGCCAGACACCTCGAGGCCCTCTATGCGCGCGTCCAGGACTCTCATGACCTGCGCCAGGTCGACAGGTGCAGGCCTCTCCACTCTCCGCACCTCCTCGCGGAGAGAAGAGACCTCCCTTAACAATTCTGTATGCTGCGAGAGAAGGCGGGCGTTCTCCTGCCTCAGAGCCTTATCGCTTGCTCTGAGGCGCTCTAACTCCTGCCGCAGCATGTCCTCCTCCGAGCCACGCCATGCCACGGGCGCGGCCGCGCTTTGTCGTCGCCCTGGTCGCTGGAGGCTCGTCCGTAGCCAGCTCGGCCTCGCTGGATGAGCTCGCCCCGGAGGGCCTCTTTCTTTTCTGGCGAAGGCAGCGGGGCTGAAGCCCAGGAGAGCTGCCCTCTTCCACCTCCGACGTCTCCAACGTTTCCGCGGGGCCTACGATGTCCATAGTTCCCGCGGAGCCGTCGGAGGGAGCTTCTTCCGACGCCGGCGTCGAGACAGACTTGCCACGTTCGCCTCTCGTCCTCGGTCCTCCACCGCCTCTAAGGCGCAACACTCCAAATCGCGAAGAAACATCGGTATCCAAATTATTGCATGGGTTGTCGGTGCGGAAGCCAGCAGATTGCTGACCCCCGAAGCAGTTTTTGCCCCCTCCGTATAACACGGGGCAGACACCCGCCGAAGCGGGTGTGCAGGATTCCCCCTTTCGAGGACCTGCCCGGAGAATAATTTTGAAACTACTTGTGATCATTTTATTCCCTCCATCTCTTTTTTCAGGGGTGAGCTCCCCTGCACGCTAGTGACTGGACTCCCTCCAGCCATGCATCCCTTCGGCACGATCCGCTCACCTTGGGATTGGGGTAATTTATTATAGTGGTGTTCTTCCACGCGGCACCACTCTCAATGAGCGGCACCTCCGTTCCGCAGATTGCGGGTTACGGATTGCCCGACGGGGAGTCAAGAGACCCACCCAACAGCCACAGCAATGTGACTGCCGGACCCGCCGCGCCGCAGGCCTTGCAGGCCTGCCACCCACCGCCGCCTGAAAGCGGCCACTGCCCTTAAAAGGGCGATACAAGAAGCGCAAGAAACGCCTCGCCACCACCGGGAAAAGGCTGCATCCCCTGCCACCTCAGATGAGCTGAGGCGTGCTGGGAGCAGCCGAAACCCTTCGACCGTAAGGTACAGCCCTCACCCTTTGTAGGCCGCTTTCCGATTGCGAAACGAACAAAGCGAAACGCAACCGGGGGTGCGCCCTGGACCCACCAGTTTTGGTCCGCGCCGAACAAGCCGGTACCACTCATATCTGAGTGGCGTTCCCCTATCCGCCACCTTGGGGCCGCGCCCGATGGAAGTCTGGCAACTACACACGGGACACGCTTACATCCTGCTGTTTGAGTTATTTAAACCGTCTATTATGGCCTTCGACATGTAACGGCTTTCACATAATGTACAATTCTTTACATCGTTTTACAAGCTAGGTACACAAATTTCCTGGCGTTTCTATCCAAAGATACTAGCAATAGTTCTTGTTTGGTAATTTGCGGCTTAGAGTGCCAAATCCATTTCCCGGTGTAGGTATGTGAGTGCAGCCACTTTGTTTTTGAGCACATCGACCTTTTTGAATGCCAGTTACTAAATGACTGCAAAACTGAACGTCTATAAATATGTCCGTACTAAGAATTCTAAAGCTAAGAAGTTATCGAGAAACCGAGTAGCAAAAGAAAATGGGGCATTTTAGTGGTAAATAGCTTGGATTGTTGTAAATGATTGCGAAACCAAACGTCTATAAAAATGTCCGTAAATTCAGAATTCTAATTTTAAGAAAGTATCAAGGAACCTATAGAAAATAGGGTATTTTAGTGCACGCGAATGCATGCTGTTACTGCGTCAGTTTAATGTACTACAAATTTGTTTTATTTCTCCAAAACAATGGAAACAATGCACTATAATAGTAATAACATTTATCATGGTCATGATTCACTCTTTAACTCTCAGAAACATTTGATATCAATAAATACTTTTCTAAAACTTCATAAAAATTGGGTGGAATGGAACGTGATGAAAACGTTTCATTACAGCTAAATAATATAAGTAGCCGGAAGTAAATAATAATTCAAATCGGTATAGATGTATAATTAAAATTACTTCCTACTATTTAAATAATAACAGTAAATATCTTGAAAAGGGGCCACATCAAAAGGATGCTATAATATTTTTTTAATTCAACAAAGTTGACACGTTACTGTCACTTACCTGATTAGGAACACATCACACTATTGACAATCTGTCAAAAGCGTAAATCAGCGTAATCCGCTGATCCTCAGCTCAGTTGCATTTTAGTGAAAAAATGTATTTTATTGAAATAATTTAAAGTGAAAATGGACGAGAACGAATTTTTTAGACAGACAGTACAACATCTGGCACAATGTTTATCCAATATAAACCCGACACCATGGGAGAAGGTACTTTTAACTTAATTATCAGCGGTTTGGCAATCTTTTTGTGAAATTGTAATTAAAAAATTACAAGTTTCCAGTGATTCTTATTATTCTATTTATTCGTTTTTGAAAAGAGAAATTCTGTCGCTATTTTAATTATCCTAGAATATGGTTTACACCATGTTTTAAAGTTTATTTTTGTTATGATCTCATTCGGCCCTGAGTTATGTTTGTCTGATTAATAATTTTAGAGATAATTATAGACTGAAATTGCTTACGAGTTAAAAACACCACCATTATTTCATAAACCTGGCATTGTATTTTCCTTGAAATGATCTTATTATTCAAACCCACGCAAATTAGTTTGAGACTGGATTATTATATTACTGTAGTATATTAATATTGTGGCATATTTGACTAAAGTATTAATGAAACATTGAGTAAAAAACCTACAATATTTCAGCTAAAAAGTCATGACATATATAAATTTTTTAAAGTGGTCACTTGTTTACCATATGCAGCCTGGACTAGTCATCATTCATGACAAGATTTAGTGTGAATTATTGCCCAACTTGAACTTTATTAGGTAAAGTTAAGTAGTTTTGTGGCTATACTTAAATATCATACTGGTTAAAGAGAATTCTATCTTTCATAGTAACTTGGAAAAGCAAAATATTACACCACTCCTCGGTGGAGGCTTGATTTCCACATAGGACATCATTAAACACTTATTTATCTAGTCTGGGTGTGTCCTACGTATTGTTGATACTTAATACTTGTGTGTTTAAGTCTAGCCATTTTCCAATACCCTTATCATAGCACAAACTTTGCTAATTTGTGATCAGATCACCCTGTATGTGACATCTAAGGATATTGTCCTCTTCTACTGTTATTATGTATCATATTCACGCATTTTTCATATTCATTTTCTTGTCAAATGGTCTTACACATGTCTCATGAGTCACATGTTAAGGTACATAATACATATTATGATGTAAAGGCGCTGCATAAAATTCGTATAGCGAGTGCTATATATAATATATACATAGCACTAAGTTAAAGAAGCTAATATCCATGTTGTGCCTACCCCAGTAATAGTCGGAAGCTCTGCCCTCGAAGTATATATACCTGGGTACCAAAAACCAAAAAGTCCAATTAGGTAAGTCCAACTTCGAAAAAGAGGTCAATCATCGAATCCAGCTGGGCTGCGTTCGGGAAACTACGCAAAATCTTCTCGTCCAAAATACGTCAGTGTCTCAAGACAAAAGTCTACGACCACTGTGTGTTGCCAGCCATGACGTATGGGACTGAGGCGTGGTGCCTGACTATGGGCCTCATAAGGAAGCTCAGAGTCGCTCAGCGTGCAATGGAGAGTGCTATGCTCGGAGTGTCCCTACGTGATGCAGGCGGCAAAGGATCGATCTACATGAAAAGTAATTGAGGAGGCCTATGTTCAGCTGTGGACTTCAAATAGCTGATATGATAATGATGATGAAGTCAAAGATACATCATAAACCATTACAATTACAAAATTGTTTACAGGTAAACACACTGTTCATGCTATGTCCACAAGCCAGCACTTCTCTGATCGTAAACCCTCACAATCAAGAGGCATGCATTGCCCTGGGCCTGTATTTCCTTCAAAGTGGCTACCAGCATCAGGACAAGCTTCTGCCGTACTTTGTGAAGGTTCTAAAGGGTCTAGCAAATGCACAATTTGAGGAAACACTCTATAAGGTCAAAAATGGAGACAGTGAGTATTATGTTTTATTTATTTATATTTTAGAACCAAATCTGACTAAGTCGAGTACACAGAGCATATACGGTCTATTCCAAAAAAAATTGCAATCATCTCAACAACAGCAGCGACTGACTCACACTAACATAGCAAATAAATTATCAGTAAAAAATACCTGGTTTGCACTTAAGCCCCTGCTTTCCGTTTGAGAAACCAATAAAAAATTAGAAAATAAACAATGACTAAAGAAGTATATCCCTGTTTTATAGTATATGACTATTTCATTTGTTTTTCTTGTTTGGTGCATATAGTTTGCAGCTTTAGACCACATAGATTCAAACTTAAAAGGGAGAATGTTAGAAATGTTTTTAATAACCATTATAAAAAATAATGATAATATAATAATAACCTAAAATTTTATATTTATAATAACAAATTGGTGTGGAGCAGACGTTATTGCGCATACATAGAACAAATATTTGTGTGTATATTTTTTTACTGATCTTTGTGTATTTTATGTATTGTCGGGGCTATATACTTATTTAAGAAAAGAGTTTATCCGTTATGCAATAAAGTACAAGCTCTTGATTGTGTAAAATATTCAATAATGTTATAACCATAATGACTTGAAAAAATACAGTGAAATATGCATCTTGTGAAAGCAGTGACAACTCAGTGGCGAGACTACAAATTCAGAGAGTATCAAGTTTAAACCCTGGTACCTTATGACTTTTCGAGGTTATGTGCGTAATTATCGCTTCGTTGTCGTCCCAGCTGTCATGAACATCTACAGCAGTCGATATTATATTTTTATTAGGAAGTCAGTTCCTTCTCACATCTTGACAGCTGGTTTAAACATAGAATAATGTTTCCCTCTTGGTTGCGAAGTTAGATAGCAGTCGCTCCATGTACCTAAAACGTAACCATAATGATGATTTTACATGCTGTAGGAGGGTAAACAGGTCAGAGTCCACATTATACCCATCCTTTTCAATCGCTAATGATATACCTAGAGAGTGAAAGAGATAGGTATAACGAAGTTGCGTTTTCGTTGAATTATAGTGGGCCTTCAGGTTCAGGTAAGGCAACCAATTTATTTAGTTCTTTTCTATTCTAATCGCTATCCGCTACATCTCGTTGGCCGGAACTTGTCAATTATTTGTAGCTCCAATCTACCCAATAGCCGTATAATGGATGTTGTTGACAGACATTATTACGTTGTTAGTATTAAAATAGCCACTATTCGGAATTCGGATAGTTATTAGGGTAATAGCTTCCGCTGCCCTGCTAGCATGGCCTGCTGTTTATAACGGGACACAGATACCACGCACTTTTCATTAATATGATTAGTTTTGTATCGATAAAAGAGATGAGTTTCTTGAGGCATTCTCCTCAATCTCGTTGATTTTTTGGAACCCTCGTTAGAGTCACTGACAGACTGACTGACGGACAATCCCCTCCCCCTTTAGAATCACGACAGGTTGACTGACTGATTCCCCCTATATAAGTAACCGACAGACTGACAAATCTTGAGAAATAATCCACAACAGACAGATAAACTGACAAACAAATTCTGACAAAGAATCCATTTGCTTTTATTTCTTGATAATAGTACCGCTTATATCCCTTTCATTGTTGATAAGAACAAAAATTATGACTTTGTGTATAAAAATTTGACGAATCTAAATGATCCCCTTGATCTTGAAGACAATAAAGTATATTTTATTTTATTTATTTGTTATTTTATCTAATACCTACTTGGAAAGTTATTCTGAATCAAAATTTCAGCATCTAAGCCCATTAATGAGCCTTCTCGCACGAGTCTCCTCCCACGTACCAAGGTCAAAGGGTATTAGGGACAAACTTTAAAACGCGGACCCAGTGCGGGTTGAGGGATGTAGGTGTGTGGCCTCCTTCTTTTAAGTCCTCCCGCAGGGTTTGAAGCTGTGTTGCGGGACTGTTGTAAAGGATTATCGCGGCCTCAGGACGTAGCAGGCTCAAGAAGGAACATGGATGGCTTTTAATCAGTAAAAGACAGACAAACCCTTCTGCTCCACCCATAGCGGGAGAATTCATTTGATGATTTTCCATCCTAAAAAAATAAGGTTAGAGCGGAAGGGGTGTCTTACTAACTTTCATCTGGCAGAAAAATCGTTTATGCATTACAATTTTTTATGAGTATGGATAAATAAAAATTAAACACATAGTAATTTATTGTTGAGATAAATACTTTATTAAATTAAAGAAGCTTTCAGAATCCTTTTCGTTAAATCGCCCTTATTTCCACGGTCAATTAGCCCTGCGCCCCCGCCCCACTGTTGCCCCCCGCGCCGCCCTGAGCCCCCGCACCCGCTTGGCCCCCCGCTTGACCCCCCATTCCGGCCCCGGCTGAGAAACCAAAGCTTGAACTACCTGTGGATATATACATAAGAATAATGAAATAATTTATTGGTGCATTATACAATACAATTTGTAATTAAAAACTAAAAAGAGATTACCAAACATTTCGATTTCCTGTTAAGCAATACCACGCAACTTGACTACCTTTTTGTGGTCTGACGGATATACAGCAGATCCTAAGGTATTCTGACATCTTACATTGTTAGCTTCAAAAGTTTATATTCGAATGATGTTTCTGATGCGCTCTCGCAGAGTTGATTGTTTATCATTTTTCTTTGCATTATCTAATTCTAACTTTGAGAAGTCTTTACTAATTACACGCAAATGGCTGATGACGTGGTACCGCGGGTGCGCTGCATAACTGCTTATCATTAATTAGTTATAATTTCTATGAAGCTTGTATGCTTGATGTATGTAGAATGCTGGCTGTACTTTAGTTAAATAACTATAACTATTAAGTCAAAATTAATCGTACATTTGTTTTTTATCCCAAATCAATAAAAAAAAACACAAAATAAGTTTGGTTGTCATATTGAATTTTGTTGGCCTGAAGACATCAGTCTTCTATAGATGTGTATAGGTAACAATCAGTTAGATAAACTTAGTTACAGACTTTCACGCTTTGGTTGCTAAATGCTACACGTTCGAGAAGGGCCATCGAAAACAATGCCGGGAATCCAGCCCAATGATGTAGTTTAATTGGATGTCGAGCAACAGCAGATTTTCTGAAGACATTTGCTGTCCTTATCTTGTTGAAAAGACGGTTGCACCCGCAGTATAATTAGCAGAGCAAGCTGCGCCAATAGATTTTCCAAAATCATTGGCTATACTTTATATGCTTGAATATGATTCAATCTACAGAAGACTAATAAAATTTTCGCAAAAACCGTCTCCCCGACAGAAACAGGCCAAGCTATATCAGAAAGGACAAAAACGATCTTATGGCACCGGATTTATCCACTGATATACTTTTTCTTTGATGTCTTGAAGTCAACTTATGATAAATGTGACGTACCTCCTAAACCACCACCAACGCCTCCACCAGCTCCGCCTCCAGCCCCAGCCCCGCTATTTCCACCTGCTAAAAAGAATATATATTATCACCGGCAGTTCCCGGCAAGCGGCAATAGGCCTATTACGGGGGACCAACAATATAACTGGCGAAATGTGGGCGTACAATATACCCCTAACCTTACCTTACCCCTTCGGGAAAACAGGCGTGAAATTATGTATGTATTCTTAGGAATACTCAATATACATTTATTGATTAAATAAATTAAAGCAATTTAAACAGTACAAAAGTATCGTATTTGCGGGTTTCCCCAAACCTATTAATTTCAATAACTTAAAACTAATGTGACAGTCCTTGATTGAAATCTCCCTAGGATGGGGATAGATTGGGATTCTTATATTGTGATTTTTTGTTTTACATTATAATTTACTGTACTGAATACAAATAAAACAAGGGATAATTGAAAATATTACATTTATTACACATTGACAGTGTAATAAATGATATCAGATAAACAGATGTTGAACACGTGTTTAAAGAAAAGGGTAAAGTTACTTCTTAGACATTCTTTAAATTTAAACACGTGCTAGTGCTTGTTTAGTACTTGTTTAACCATATACCGTTGACATTTTATGGGACGAGGTGGGACTCTTTAAATTGCATTGCATTTAAATTGTAACGTATTAAATAATAAGAAATTATTCCCATTATTTTGGAATAATATGTTCAGTCCGATAAATGGTTGAACCGTCTAACCTTGTTAACATCTTGCTAATTCACAGGCGCATCTATACTATTGAGGAAGTATATAATATGTACCCACTACAACTAACACGTTTAGTTTTCTTATAGTACTTTTACGTATTCAAACTATAGATAGGAGTGCAATTTTAGAGGGTTACCCTAGATGGCCTACTCTTATTCAACGAAAAACTTAACTTCGTTATACCCAGTCCATTCGCCCGGTAATAATATACCTAAAGAGTGAAATTATATTAGGCTCTCTGGACCGTGGATAGAATCAGTAATGACGTCATCGAACAGAGTTCTTAAATCATCGACACTAAGTTTGAAGTTCAATCAATCAATCAAAATAGTTTATTGCGAACACAGGTTACAGGATAGGTGTTACAGTACAGGTTTAGATCTAGCTGCGGTCTGCCTCTTGGGCGTACAATAGTTGCGATTTCATATAACACGAAATCAGATTTTATGGATTTTAAAAGTAATACTAACAAGTCGGACTTTGTCAAAAGTTTATAGTGATAAGTCGTTTAAATATTCTTTGACATTATAATAGCATTTTTCTATCAATAGTTCACGTAATTTCAACTTAAAGAGATTTTGGGAAGGCAGCAGACGAATTTGCTTAGGAATTTTGTTATAGATATGAGTAGCACTTCCAATGATCGATTTTTTTAATAAGGCAGTATTGTGTGGAATGGCACTTAATTTATCTTTATGACGATCAAGGGTTTTGAATTTAAATAGGTCTACATTAGATTTAATAAAAACTGCACATTCAAAAAGGTATAAGCATGGTAATGCCATTAATGCAAATTTAAAAAAAAAAGGTTTACAGGAATCAGTTATGTCAAGCTTAAACATAGCACGTATGCACCTCTTCTGGGCTCTAAATGCGAATTCTTTATCAGTAGAGTTACCCCAAAATATTATTGCGTACCTTAAAGATGAGGCTACAAAACCGTGATATGCTGTCAGTAAAGTCTCCTGACTTACCGTCTGCCGCAACGAGAATAGTACATAAGAATATTGATTAAGTTTCTTACGAATATGGTCAATGTGCCATTTCCAATTTAATTCTTTGTCAATTATTAAACCTAAAAATTTCGTGGAGTCACATTTGGTGACTATTTCTCCAAGATAATTTATGTTCAAATTAATAATGTCATTTTTAAATATCATAAGTTTAGTTTTGTCTAGATTTATTTTTAAATTATTTGTATGTAACCAGTCTATAATACAGTTTAATGTCGAATTAATGTCATTTTCCAAATTATTTATATTCTTATTACTAAATAGCACTGTATTGTCATCTGCAAATAAAGTCATATGATTGTCAGTCAATGTAGTTATATCATTAATATAGATAAGAAAGAGCAGGGGTCCTAAAACGCTGCCCTCTGGTACGCCATATTTGATTTTTCTAAATTTAGATTGGTGTACTTTTTCCTCTTTGGTTTTCAAACATATTTTTACTATTTCAGTAGCTTGTTGCCTATCGCTCAAATATGATTCAAACAACTCAAGCGCATTACCTCTTACTCCATAGCTGGAAAGTTTATTCAATAGAATATTCTTATCCACACGGTCGAATGCCTTTGTCATGTCCATATACAACGCTACAGTAGGTATTCGATTATCAACTTTCATTATTACTTCATAAACAAAATTGTAAATGGCCATATTTATGGATTTGTTATTGCGAAACCCATATTGTTCAGGTACCAGAATATTGTTTTTGTTAAGAAAAGCATAGAGTGTTTTGTACATTACTTTTTAAAAAAATTTGGAAATTACAGGAAGTAACGCTATAGGTCTATAACAACTCATGTCATCCCTCTTATTCTTTTTAAATAGAGGTTTAATAATTGAAACTTTAAGTTGGTTTGAAAACTTGCCTTTTTCTAAACTTAAATTTATTATGTGGCTTAATATTGGAGAAATTATCATTGCAACATCCTTAACAATAGAAGTGCTAATATCGTCATAACCTGTGCTACGTGTATTTTTCAGAGACTGAATAATTAATTTTATGTCATTTGGAATAGTTGGTATCATAAAAATAGAATTTGAGTTATTATTGTCAATTTTAAACTTAGTGTCGCCCGTATAGTAGTTATTCACTTGGTCAATAAAATAATCATTAAAATTATCAGCAATATTATTGGGATCTTTTTCAGAATGACCATTTATTTTCAATTTGTTTATATATTCCCCATATTTAACATGTTTAGCCTTATTGTTTATAATTTGCCATGTTGCTTTGCATTTATTAAGTGCATTCTTTATGTAGTGGTCATTTTGTGATTTTTGTGTTAGATTTATGATCCTTCTAAAACGTTTTGCATAAGATACGTAATTAGTTTTATTGGTACCCGTAGGGTATTTTCTATAAAACCACAATAGATTTCGTTTGCGTTTACTACATATTATTATTCCACGACTCACCCACTTCGGTGTATGATTAGAGTGTATTTTGATTTTTTTAAAGGGGAAGCATAAGTTGTAAATCAGTTTAAAATTTTCATAGAATTTATTGTAAGCTAAGTCTGGTATTGTAGATGTGTATACGTCAGAGAATTTAATGCGGCTTAAGTAATTTTTAAATTTAAATCTATTTTCTAAAGAATAGTCTCTTCTTTTTATATACCAGTAATCTATGGAGCATGTCCTTTTGACAGGGCACTTAAGAATCTGAGCGCAATGGTTAGAAAGGGCATATTCGACAATTGTTCGAATTGAAAATCGAAATTAAAAAAAAATCTAACGTAGGAAACTTCCAGGAAAAAAATCCTTTGATTTCATTCAAAAATCTTCTGTGCCATATTCTCATCAATAGCATAACGGATTTTGTTTTTATCAAGTAAATACAAAGCCCACTAATCGATATTTACACACTTATTTACACTTTATATTTGTTACACTGATTAGTACAGTGTGTGTATTTTCTCAATACTGTTTGTCTCTCAATACTGGTCATACTTCTTGGTCGCATTCATAAAAATCTTAATATCATAACACTATTTTGATTTTTACGGTGGCAGTTGATATTACGTAACTTACCGGTTTGTGCTGCCGCATGTTGTAGGCTCTGGAAAAGAGGTGATAAAAAAAAGTTGATATATCAGAAAAATCTAATAATTATAAACTATTTTTCTCATAAAAAAGTAGGTAATATTATTGACTTTAAAAACTCTTCTTATTCATAAAATAAAAATAAAATATACTTTATTGTAAAAGACAATCAACAGAACTTAGATATCTATGTCCAATTTTTCAAACCAATAGCAGTTCTCTATTGAGTATAGGCCCCTTCTATTGCACAGGGGACATGATCCGCGGTTCATCTGAATTGAAAACTGTCTATAATTTTAAATGGTCTTCTCACCTATCGCTTCTAGTCCTAAATTAAGCAGAGCTATTTTCAAAATACATAGCAATTTTTTGAAAGTCATGTTTTGTAATACGTAAACACTAAGCCAAATAAACACTTATATTCATTCATACATATATTTGTCCTATGTGGGATTCGAACCACATACGTTCAGGAGTATAAACTGGCCTTACAAACAAAATACTCACACAATTAAACAACACAACAGCGAAAATGAGAGCAGTTTGTATCCTAAACATTTTGTCTATTGTTTATGATCCGGTTTCCAGAATGAACCATGTGCTCTCTTTGACGCAGGTCTTTTATACTCGACACGTAGCTTGTACATTGTAGGTGTGGGTGATTATTTTTGTAATCATCGTTAAATAATCATATGAAATTATATACTTATAATGTTTTCCTATTGTCACATGTAAATATAGGACCCAATATTGTTTACTAGGTTTACAAACCGGTTATGCTTGTTTATACTTTTTTAAATTAGTAAAATATGTTATTTGTTGTCTGATTAATAATTTGCGAGAAGCGAGAAGTGCCAAAACTTTTTAGATCAGAAGGTTAGAAGGCTTGTGACTCGTTTCCTCCTTCGAAGCACAGGGTATTTGAAGAAGTATCATTTCAGTTCAGCCTTAATTGGTTTATCTTTACAGCGTCAACTGTAAAAAACAGATGAAGGTGATAGGAACATTTGCAGACCCTAGGCCATAAGCGTAAGTCTAGTCTAGCCTAGGGCACTACCGGGGTTATGAGGATGAGAGTTTCTTTTCAATTCCAAATTCAATAAAAATAATTGATAGCTGCAGGAAATCATTGTTACTAATTTTCCTTTAAGCCACCACCCCTAAAGGTCACCTGAATTTATTTGGCATTAATGAAAGAAATAAAAAAATGATTGCGAATGCAGATATGTGCAAATCATACTAATAATATGGATTATAAAAATCAAAAATAATTAAACTTCTGTAAAAGTCAATTCGTCAAAATTATAGTAAGATTTTTAAAAGTGTTCTTCATAATAAGTTTTTAGTAATTATGTTCCTCTTAATATACATTTATCTCTGAAACTTGTGTGGAACTTGATAAATTCCTTTACACATTCCAGAGAGAAATTATATGTATCTTTATAATTAAAATAATTGGAACCATTTCACTGTAGAAGGGATTTAACCACGCAGTATTAACTTCTGTAGTGCTTCTGAACCTGACTTTATCATTATGGACGTGGCTTATTTAGGTTGCGTCCTGTTCTCACACCGTAACGACTTCTCAACTGTTAGAAAAAATCTCTGTTTATTTAAAACAGCTGGAAAGAACTGAAGTGAATCATCTTTTCATTCATCATTTATCAAGTAAAAATTGCTTAAGTAGTAGGAATTTTAATATCATATGAAATTATTATTTCTCATACTTTTTGTGAACAGTAAATATAAAATGAATATCTGTAAATTAAAATAAGAATTAGAAAATTACTTTAAATTTATAAAATCTTCAAAAAATACAAGTGTGCATAGGGATCCTACCAAGATCTGAGGAACCCAAGCCAGTGGTGCACCTGCCGATCAACGGACGAGGCTCTGGGAAACATAAAAGTTCCCGGTATGCGGCAATAGGCTCGCCACCTATTATGTGGGGTCAATAATGTAATTGGGGAAATGTGGGCGTATAATATTCCTCTGCATCTCGGGGAAAAAATCTTTAAGTTTAAACAAACTGACATACAGTTTAATACATGTAATTAATTTCACATTAATGTACAGGAGCTACAATAGTATATTGTTATTTTTATGTGAACATAAAATCATAACTATGATGAGGTAACCGTTTTTCTTTGTACACGGTAATGACACATAATGTTGTGAGATAATTTACCGTTGTAAGTTATTTTTATCTATTTGTGTTTTTATTTTACGACCGTTGTAGTGTAAAGGTCAGGATGCTTGTACTTTGCTCCGGAAGTTGTGGGTTCGAGTCCCACACAGGAAAACACACAGTTTGTGTGCCATAAATATGAATTTTTGTTCGTGGCTAGGTGTTTCCTTCGTATTTACATAAAAAAATATGTACGTATGTTTTTTCCGTTATCTATTTAGTATCGATAACACAAGTTTTTTATTATACTTTTCCGGAAATAATTGACATGATATTAAGAGAATTGAAGCATTGTATTATTTATTTACAGGAATACCAATGGCAGAGAAATTCAGCTTTTGCCTCAACACGCTTCTATCGGACGTGGCAACGAAACAAACGTCTCTAAGAGAGGATATCATTACCGCCCAAATCGAGCTCATGTCCAACCTAACGACCATCATTAACAATTGCCACGAGAACAAAGATTCCTCAGAAAACGTATCAAAGTTACATCTATGTAAAAATACCATTCCAATACTTGTAGGACTAGCTAGGTCTATGGGCCGTTATGCGACCATAGATCCACCTTTACTATGCCGGCTATTCCCACAGCCAAGCAGTCCGGTCAAAACCAAAGAACCAGAACCGAATATAGAATACTCTACTATAGACAAAAAGAGGAAGTTTAACCAATTTCGCCCAATCATACCTCGTTCTTTATCCGGAAATTTGAATCCAAACAACGAACATTTGCACGAAAACGGAAACGATACCATAGACAGCGTTGGCGGGACTTTAAAAAGAGGTTCCTTACACAGTTATAGCTCAGTGCCATACGATCCCACTACATATTTCTTTCACAAATTCGGATCTAGCTTTAATCAATTTCCGTATATGAGGTTCTCTGAGTCTCCCGAAAAAAGGATCAGTGTGCAATTTTATGTTACATATCTCCAGTCAATATTGTCTGTAGCCAAAAAAATTTTGACCAAAGATTTACTCGCGTTTTTGGACGAAGAAGCTGAGGATATCTATGCGTCTGGACAAATACAGGTTTGTTCCCCTTGAGCTATTATTATAAACTTGATCGCTAGCGCTTTCCGCGCCGATGTACAAAAGACATTGACTTCGTGGTGTCAAAGTTTGACTTGTAAAGTGTCTGAATTTTATTTTCACATAAACAAATTAAAAAAGTCTAAAAATACACAGATTAAAGTAAGTAAGCAATCAAAAAATGGGTGCACTGCATACTGTGGAATAAGCACTGTAAACCCAAGCGCACCTAGCAGGACGACCACAAACGTCTAAAGGTGTAACATTACATTACAGGCGAATGCTCCCGGTGAGGAAGCACCTTCAAAATTAAATTGATCATCATATCAGTCTTATAAAAATCACTGCTGAATACTAGCCTCCCCAATAAGTTAAATTCTATTGGGGATATTTTCCCACAATCACCACGCTGGGCAGGCGGTTTGGTGATCGCGGTATCGCTCCGGTAGAATTTCTCTTCGTCGACTCTTACGACTCCCCGTGAGATGAGAGGGTGTGGCACTATTCTAGGCCGGTACCCTACGGGACCTTAAATGGATTAAGCCGGTTAATAGTTAATTTCACAATCGTAAAATACGTAGACCATTTACTGGTCTACGTATTCTAGTTATGGTTTTTTTTCTGTTTTCTTTTTTCTCTGTTGGCATTATTATGCCTTTAAAGTTACATGAATAACTGTAAGTACCTAATTGTGTGTACCAAATAAATAATTTTATTTTTATTCTGTTTCAGGTTTTTCCCTACAAGTCATTCTCGGAAACTCTGAACTTAGTAATGGTGACATTGCTCAGAGAACTTCTGCAGCATCAGAAAGATTTGCCAGGACCGTTCACCAAGGATGTTCAGGTATGATAATTTTATTATCGGTCTCTTCTTTTCATCTTGACTTAATCTTTATACAAACATACATACATATAATTCTGCTGTACGTGTGTATGTCACTGAACTCCTAAACGACTGGACCGATTTTAATGAATTTCTTTGTTTGCGTTTGGGTGGCGCCCTGGATGATTTAGATTCACAAATCAGCCCGGCAGATGGCGCTGCACGTCTGTCGGGTCCGCTAGTAATAATTATATTAAGTAAGTCTGTATAATAATAGTCAGGTTAAATTAATTTTAATGTGCTTAAGTTTTAGGTAATATATCTACTCAAGTAAGTATAGTACCTACAATCTCGTAGTATAGAAAATTAAAAAGCCTAGAGTTTAAATAAGTAGTAACTACTTAAATTATTTTCATAAAATCACACTAATTATTTAGTTCAAAAGTAAGTACCTATCATTAAGTACTTGGGTTATGGATACTAAATACCGGATAAGCATAATTATTTTGTGACTACTCACCTGATATACATAAAACATAAAAAACTATAGCTTTATACCTAGATTTATTCAACTATTTTATAGTTCGTCGTACTTTCACAATTGTCAATATTCGTAGGTTTTTTTACTTGACCTTATTTTTGTGATGGTAAGTAATCACTTATAACATAGTTCCTATTGCCTAATTATAAATAAATTTGGACACACTCTCTAAGCCTTCCATCTAAAAATGTACTAATTAATTTTATGATGATGAAACCTGGTGACACAGGGTTTACCTAGTCAAAACCATTTATTAGAGTTTGGCTCAAAAGAGCTCTTATGAAGGTCAAAACTTAAACTAGCCCATTCACTGCGTCCCGCCCGCTTGATGGTAATAGAACGGGCAAGACAATCGTCAAGGTTAGTTTTTTCTCCCGCCAGTTACAAGAAGTTTGGTCACCAGTCTCCCATATAATTTGCCAGTTTGGCAAAATTGTACACTTGACTTAAGTGTTTTTTGACAATGTTACATAGCTTTAAATTTATTCGTTTGTACCGGAGGAAATAAACAAATATTATAAATTATATATAGGGGAATGTTATGTAAGGGTATGGGGGGGGGGGGATATAAAGGAGTGTATAGGGATCCTAACAACATATAAGGAGCCCAAGCCAACCTCACCTGCAAATGGTGCACCTGCCGATCAAAGAACGAGGCTCTGGCGAACGTAACAGAGCTTGGTTAGCGGCACTAGGCTCGCCACCTATTACTTGGGAACAATGATATAATTAGCGAAGTGTGGATGTATAATATGCCTCTGCCTACCCCTTCGGGGAAACAGGCGTATGTATGTTTGTATTATAAAGTAAGAGTTAATGCGATATGTTTCTTTTTAGGAATTCGTAAAATGCCTATTCCTAAGTGGCCAGACTGAGCTTCAGAGCCGTCACCATGACGCGTCAGAAAGAGAAGACCGAGAGAGTAACTTTGCCACTGTCAACAAATTCAAAGTCAATGTCATGGCTAACTCAGCGTGCGTCGACCTACTAGTATGGGCCATTGGAGATGAGACAGGTTATTATTGTATTTTTTATTGAAAATGAGAAAGGTTATTTTTGAGATAGGATAGGTTATTTTTTAAGATGTTTTTCTATTTTACAATTAAAAAATCTAGAATTACTGGAGATAAGATAGGTTATTAGTACTTTTATTGTCTGCGTAAATCTAAGCTTAAGTGTTGTGTAGAGTAGTATAACTATTAACCTTATATTTTGATGTCTAAAAATAACTAAAGCTAAATAAAAATAGTTCATATCGCGCTTAGCTTTAGAACACAATTGCGTGGTCAAAAAGCTGTTGTTTTATTAAAAACAATATATTTCCGTTCAGTATTAATGCCTTTGAGCTTCTTTAAGTAGTTTAGCTCACAAAACAAACTTCCGCTTGTGTTGTTTTGTTGTTGTTGTTTTATTAAAATCAACGTACGTTCAGTATTAATGCCTTTGAGCTTCTTTATGTAGTTTAGCTCATAAAACAAATTCCGCTGAGACATTTTTATTAGCCACCGCTACCGCTTCTATACTAAATTATTTTGTAGCTTTTTAAGCTTAAAATGCTGTATAATTTTAGTGAGGGCCAACACGTAGCAATCTGCAAAAATCATTGCAGTGATCGAAAAATAGGCTTGGTACAATATACCTATAAGTTAAACAGAGCTCAGAACAGAGCACTCTTTAGGATAGGTTGGTGGTTATATCATAACTTCCAGCCCATTAGGGCTCCTGATTTGACCACGCTATCACACATAGTGATATAAACAGGACCAACAGTTACGTGCCTTCCAAAGCACGGAAGAGCTCGATATTAAATGCGCAACAAACGGTTACACATTCAAAGATTGACCATCATATCATACATAAACACTATTTCTTTTGGGCTCATATTTAATGTGTCATCAAAATTTATAAATTACCAACCTAACCTAACCTTTTTGTACATCAAAAAAATCTGATGGAGCACCTAATCCCCTATTAGATGCTAGATCAGTATTTTTGATGATCAAAAAAGTATTTTTTAGAGGTTCAGTTTATTATATTCCTTTTTTTTCTAAATACATACTTAATATACGTAGGAAAACACCCAGACCAGAACAAATATTCATGTTCATGCACACAAATATTCATGTTCATGCACACAAAGATTTGTCCTGTGTGGGAAACGAACCTACGACCTCTGGAGTGAAGTGTAGGTATATTGACCTCCACGCCATATGGTTCGTCAAATCATCTCGGTTCCTTTAACGTCTGACTACTGAGAACTGGCCTGTTCTCTCGAATCAAGCTGAGAGGGTATCGGGTGACACCCCACCACGCGCACCCAGAGTGAGTTGGCGGAGACAGGGGTCTTGCTGTAAGAAGTTTTCATCCCGCCCAATAGTGTCTTTAGCGCTAATTATGTACAATAATGTATGTTGAATGAATGAAATGAATGAGTGAAACGAATGAATGAAATGAAATGAATTAATGAAATGAATTAATGAAATGAATTAATGAAATGAATTAATGAAATGAATTAATGAAATGAATTAATGAAATGAATTAATGAAATGAATTAATGAAATGAATTAATGAAATGAATTAATGAAATGAATTAATGAAATGCATTAATGAAATGAATTAATGAAATGAATTAATGAAATGAATGAATGAAATAAAATTTTATTTAGACATAAATACATATAAACAAAGAACAGAAATTGTAACAGTAAACAATTTTTACACATAAGTTAATATGTTAATACATTTATTATTACGGTTTTGCAGTGGACGAGGACTTTGATGTGCCGACTCTTATAAACGCTCTAACAATATTAATAGGTATCTGATGAATCGTTTGAGTGGCTACCCCTGTTCTAACAGTAATACTAACGTCTGGTTTGCAAATATAATGAATATCATATTAATAATATTCTGTTTGTAAAGATTATCGGCTCAACGTCGAATTTTGATATGTGTCCTACTGATTACCATTTAATAACATTAATCCGGGAGCATACGTCAATCCGCAGCTTTTACTTAAAAAAGTTTTCTTAGGACTCTTTCACATTAGCCCTATACGTTGTCCTATGGTGGAAATCTACGACAAGCTTCCTACAAACTCAGCATATGTGTTGAAAGCTTTATTTCGTCGTAGTAAAAGTCCTTACATGTTATACAAGTGATGGATTAAAAATGTCTTTATAACAATTCCCACGCAACTATAATTTTCCGAAGAACTATCGTTTCAGCGTTGATAGTGAAGACATTTTTGTTCTGAGGCTCCTATCTCAACTGAAGATGCCCTGGGTAATGGCAAAACACGTGTCGTGTTGAATTGTTTCTCGATTTTTCGGGAAATAATAGATGCGAGGGAATTATTACATATATATTGTTAATCCATCACTTGTTTACAATGGATTTCCGCAAAGTAACGCCTGAATCAGTAAATTATTCCTTACATGTTGTTTAATTTGTGTGAAAAAATTAAATATTCATTAGCGCATGGTTTTTACCATCTGTCTATTATTGTGATAATGCCATTTTCAAGTATTCTTAGGGAGCGATTTTTTATGATTGTAGATGCGATTAGTACCTACACACTTTCGAATTCCTTAGCGTTGCACCTTTCAAGTAAATCGTTAATTATAAGTACTATTTTATTGCAAACATCGGAATAAAATAGTACTGTAAACTGCGATCAAAATAAGTAAAATGTGTTTTATTTCACTATAAAAATTACAAGTATGCTAACTTTTTTTTTCTTTTATTAAAATTTTATTTTAATCAGTAACAAAAATGTGTCAACGTGAGAATTAAATTTTACATTAGTATATAAATAAAGATATTTTTAAATTAACAAACAGTTTTGTATTGCTCTTAAAAACTGTAAAATCTCTTTGTAAGAGTACTCGACCATCCCGTTTTACAATCCATTGCATTGTATGCTGAGTGCACATTTAATTATGTCGAACTTTTCATTAAATTTGTAATGAGTTTTCTTGTCTTGTAGGTGCCGATTCGCTTTGTGGTCGTTTGACGGAGAAAATCAACTCGAATCATAATCACAAGTTGATATTGGCTCACATGCCTTTGTTGATGGTTTGTCTTGAAGTAAGTATTTTATTTCATTATTTTAATTTCATTTGGCCTTTGCATTTAGATAAGACTTTGTTTAGGTAACTGTGTAAGACCAGGGTCGAGACATCACGTGGATGCTACAGCATATAATGAATAGATTGTAATTCGTCCTTTTCATAATAAAGTATACTTGTAGGTATCCATTGTTTTATATTCTGTTTTGTATGAACATGGGTATTATGTACAGATAGGTATGTAAAATGCTTTAAAGCGGCGATAGTCCAGTGGCGAAATCCCTTGCCTTTAAAATTGGAGGGTCTCGCGTTCCAACCCTGGTGGCGCATCTATGACTTTTCTAAGTTATGTGTAATTATCGCTTGCTCCGTGCCTCGTAAAGCACGTTAAGCCGTTGGTCCCGGCTGTCATGAACATCTATGGCAGTCGTTATTAGGAAGTCAGTGCCTTATAACAGACTGACAGCTGGTTTAACCATAGAATGATGTTTCCCTCTGGATTGCGGAGGTCAGACGGAGTCGCTCCGCGTAATAACTGAAATTCAGTCAAATCTGGTTGAAGCAGTGAGCAGACCCTCCCCCCCGACTGGTCTCCACCTTCTCGTGGTGGGGAGGCTGAGTACCTCCCGGTAGGGCGCAGGAGGCGCAAGGGAAAAGGTAACACCTAGAGATTGGCGATTATGTTATATTTTTGTGGATACCTAAACTTTGACGACCGTTCCCAAGCACTTTTTCAGGGGGCGCGGCATCTTATTCTCTATCTTATTTATTCCAGGGCCTGGGTAAACTAGCAACAAAGTTCCCTTCAATCGCCAACACGTCGATCTACTGCTTGAGAGATTTCCTGGTGACCCCATCGCCGATTCTATTCAAGCTGCACAAGCTGGAGTTGGAGAAAACGGGGAAGGAGCACATGAAAGTTACATGTAAGTTCTTCAACTTTTATTTTTTAATATGTACTGTTATTCTCTTCGATGCGTAAATTCGGTACTAAACTAATTATTTATTAAAGGTATTATTGTCATCTCGGCTTAACTTTCTACTTAGAACGGGCTTCTACTTCTTTGCAAAACAAGGCACAAGTATGTGGCGTTTGTTATAATTTTTCAGGCCCCCCAATAGGTTACTCCTTAACGGTATCCCATTCAAAGACAGACTTTTTACTTTACTTTGATCATCATTTATCAGAGACCTAGTGTCTCAATACTCAATACTTTATTGCGTTCCAACAATGTGTTACAGGATGGTAGTTTAGGTACAAAAGTATCAATTGTGGACCCTGTCGGGCACAGCATCTAGGAGAGAGGAGGAAGGACGCTGTTTAATTACTTGTTAGTTAAATCTATTTGTTTATTAAATATTTCATAAATAACGATTGTCTCTAAGTAACGATCGTTTTAATATTTCAAATAATAAGTTGACTGGGTCAAAATTATTGTAAGAGCTTTTTATGAGTGATTTCATTATTATTCCTTTGAACGCCAAATTATACATTTTCTCTTATAAATTTGACCGAAAACGTGCAATTTGTTTTAAAATTATATTTCAGTGCAAGGTAAAGAACTCCAAGGGCTGACGGAATCAGGAGTTCCAGTCAAGTCGACGCCCTTCGAGAAGCTTCGAGACGCCGCCATAGAGAACCTTTGCGTTGCGCTAGAAGCGGCTCTCACCGTGGACCCGTTCTGCGTCCCGGCTTTGGTCGGATCTGTGAGCAACAGGCTGTTTACTGCTGAAACTAGCGACAGGTAAACATTTCGATACCTAATACGTAAATTGTGTCCCCAAAACTGTACTAACGGGGATACAGCAGGTTTCGATTTATGTATGTTTTGTGTTTACAGAATGGAAAAAAACCCTCGCACCTTAATATGTGAGAGGAGGCTCGTGGGACGTTAATGTGCTGTGATGATGATTCATGGCTTAAAAGTCGAACTAAACATTTTTTTTTCCTGTTACAGTGAATCCTCTCTAATCAGCACTAACATAGTTATTATGTTAGGCCACGTGGCAGTTGCGTTAAAAGACACTCCGAAGACCACTGACACTATACTGCAGTTCTTCCAACAAAGGCAAGCTATTTGTATAATCTTCATATTTATATATAGGGATCCTACCATCATCTCAGAAGCCCAAGCCAACCTCACCTGCAAGTGGTGGTAACAGTTCCTGGTAAGCGGCAATAGGTTGGCCACCTATTACGTGGGACCTACAATGTAATTGGCGAAGTGTGGGCGTATAATATGCCTCTGGCTAACCTTTCGGGTAAACAGGCGTGAATATATGTATGTATATTATGAAAGTTGGAAATAATGATTTATTTATGCAAGGCCTTACATACATACAACATGTAGAGTTATAACTCAATTAACAATGATATAATCTGTTTCGCATTTATCAATTCAGTGAGTATCGGGTTCAAACCTTGGTGCGCACTTATGACTTTTCAAAGTTATGTGCGTAATTATCGCTTGCTCCGTGCTTCGTAAAGCACGTTAAGCTCTTGGTCCCGGCTGTCATTAATAAGTATTAATGGCAGTCGTTATTAAGAAGATAGTTCCGTCTGATATCCTGACAGATGGTTTCACTTTAGATTGATGTTTCCCTCTGGGTTGCGGAGGTCAGACGGCAGTCGGTCCATGTAATAACTAAAATTTAGCCAAATCTGGTTAAACCAGTGAGCAGGCCCTGGGCCCTAAGCTTAAGTCTAGGGCAACCGGAATAATGTTAGGACATTATGATAATATAATGATTCATCAAAGAATTTTTGTTTTTACTTACTATTTCAAAATTTATTTCGAAGCACTTGTGAAATTCACTTATATCTAATAGCCACTATATTAAATCTATTGTGCACTATGGTCTGCTATGAGTGATCGAGTACTTATTGATGAATTCCCTTATTGCAGGAGTTACTGTCTATGCTTAAATAAATTCCTAAATCTGTGGCACATAAAATTTATTTATAAATATCTTTTCTTGGCGGGAAAGTGAAACGTCATGTTAGCAATTTTGTTTTATTTTGCAGAATATGTGATTTTTTTGAACATTAATGTGTAACAATAGTGGATTATTAACCGTGAGTGGAGTTGTGAACGTACATGAGTGTAAACATAAATGAAACAAAAAAGTGCAACATCACTTTTTGAATTCTCTCAAGAAGTCCATGGAACATCTCAGTTACGTCCCACATCTTTACTGAGGACTCAGGGGGTTTAGGGGGAGGGCATCTTATTTACTTAATGTGCTAAACGCACGAAACCATTATTTAAAATTTAAAAAAAAGTCTATTTATTATTTTTACTAAAAGGCAAATTACAATAGTACAAGTTTTTAATCATCTGTCACTTCCAAAGGCTTTTCCCTACTAGACTGTGCCGGTCTCCCTCATCACTGGACACGCTGATCGTAGACCAGCTCGGCTGTATGGCCCTGGCTAGTCCCGAAGGTCCGG
Source organism: Musotima nitidalis (assembly GCA_949126915.1). Lineage (NCBI taxonomy): Eukaryota > Metazoa > Arthropoda > Insecta > Lepidoptera > Crambidae > Musotima > Musotima nitidalis. The sequence continues at coordinate 2,930,718 of OX421434.1, forward strand.
CTCATGATGAGATCATGCGCATGTTCACCGTGATCACGGTGGAGGCAGCCAGCGCCGCTTACCATCACACTGACGACAGAAAACAGTATAGGTATGTCAAATTAGGTGCATTATATAAATTACGTATGGGGTGAATGTAGAAACTAAGCCTTAAAAGCCTAAACGAACCTCATCTGCAAGGGGTGCATTTGCTGATCAACGGACGAGGCTCTGGCAAACGTTAGTTTCCGTGAACGGCAATAGACTCGCCACCTATATTTTATTTTTTTGAACTTTAAAAATAAATATTGCTGTTACAGTGCAACCTTGATATAACAAATCGGAAGGGAACAAGTAAATATTCGTTATATCAAGTAATTCGTTGAACTGAGGTTTGATAAGTTGAGGTTAGGATGGTCTAAAATTCGTTATAAAGATATAAAAAAATAGTTTTATTTACCTCAACATTACGTACTCATCTTGTTATAGCGAACAACTTCACAAGGAACTACGATAAGGAACACCTTTTACGTTTCTGAGCCATTTTAACTTGAATCTTTGACAATAGTGACGAGAAAAAGTGTTAACAATACTTCCCATCAAACAACAATGATTGATTTACGAACAAAAGCGTGTCGAAACATGTCGCGACATGAATCACATACTATGAGATTAAAAAGTCATACATTGGTGACACTACAACTTAATATAAGGTTTTAGGTTGACAAAATTCGTTAATTAGAGGTATTTATACTTTTTCTTGATAGTTGAAAATTCGTTATAAAGAGGTTGTTCGCAAAAAATGTTTGCAATGTAAAGGTATATTTTATATGGACTCTTATGGAAAACTCAAGGGGATTACGAAGAATTTGTTAAATAGAGGAAGTCGTTATATTGAGGTACGTTATATTAAGGTTGCACTGTATTTAGGTAGTTTATAAAGTTATTTAAGCTTACCATTTAAAATTAGTTAATAGGATAGGATACTACTTAATAAGTAATATAAAATAAATAAATATTTGAGGGTATAAAATCATCTAATGGCTGTCTCCCGCTGTTGATGAATCAGAAGTGACAGACTTACTGCCTAAAAACCATATCTGTTCCTTCTTGAACCCGTTATGTTCCAGAGCCGCGAGAACCCTTTCGAACAGACTCGCAACCCACTACTTGATAATCATCGCAGTGTTTGATATTAAAGCAAGGTTTTATTGTTACAGACACGTATCGGGCGCAGTGCTAAACGCGCTCGCGAACGTAGCGGCGAACGTTCGCGGCACGGCAGCTCGCTTGGAACTTCTCACGAGACTTCTGGAACTGTTCGTACAGCTGGGACTGGGTGGTGAGAGGGCCACTGACCGGTCTCCGGCACCTGTTCTGAAAGCATCTGGGAGCGCTGGCAACTTGGGGGTTCTTATACCTGTTATTTCGGTGAGTAGTAATTTTACGAGCTTCTCACGAGATTCCTGCAGTAGTCCGTCTAGCTGAAACATTGGCTGTGAGAGGGCCATTAAAGTTTTAAATTTAAACAATATTAAATGATACTACTGAAAGCAATGCTTTAGTTCGCTAAAAGAGGTTTTTAAAAAAAATAAGATTATCTACTGTTTTTGTAATGTTTTTGCTTTTAGAAAATAATATATGAATGGAATATAAGTATATGACAATCTTTTTTTGACAGGATTACATATCTTGTGACAGTTTGTATGACAAATCAATTATATCTCGGGTATAATATTTGGACCCCAATAACATTTAAACTCTTTTCATTGTATCAGGTTCTGATGAAAAGACTTTCACCTATAAAAAATCCGAAACCGAGACTTCATAAGCTTTTCAAAGACTTCTGGCTGTACTGTGTAGTAATGGGATTTACTGCTGCTGAATCAGGTAAATATATAGCAAATAACATTTAATTCTATACACATACACACACATTTACGCCTGTCTCCCCGAAGGGGTAGGCAGAAGCATATTATACGCCCACACTTCGCCAATTCTATAGTTAATCCCACGTAACAAGTGGCGAGCTGCCGCTTACCGGGCACTATTATGTTCGCCAGAGCCTCGTCCGTTGATCGGCAGGTGCACCACTTGCAGGTGAGGTTGGCTTGGGCTCCTTAGGTCTTGGTAGGGTTTCTATACTCTCTTAATTCTCCGTTTATATATATCTTATATTAGGCAGCCGCAAATTCTACCCCCCCAATGTATTGCTCGAGGCTGTTGTAGGAAGCGACTAAGGGAATAGGATGTCGTCTACGTATTAATGTGGGCGAAAGGCTATAGTCCGGCAATCTCGTTCGCGACCGTTCCGCGGGGTGACAGACAGTGGCGGGAACGAGGTAGCGTGTCATTCTAGCACACGGCTACACACGAAGAGAAGTTCCCCCTTCCCCGCTACCCGCTGACATCTTGTTTACCTCGTCCCCGCCACCGTCAGTCACCCTGCGGGACTGTCGTGCACGAGATTGCCGGACTATAGCCACCACGTTGACACGTTTCATCTAGAGATGTATGAGCTAATAGTGTTTTTTTTTTAACTATGCATAGTATATCAATTTTAAAAATTTGTTGCAAGGTTTCTTTCCTCACTATATGGTTATTATATAGGCGTGAGATTGTATGTCTCTTATATAAACGTAAAAATAATACTGTAATTAATAACAAACTGTTTTAACTCTGTTTTAATAAATATTGGCACTTCTCTTCTATCTTTTGTATGTATTTCCTCCGAATAATTGTAAATAGCGAAAGATTACAATATATGAAATTTAATCTCAAACACTCAGTATAGAACGTTTGCAAGTTGTTAAGTCTCCTAAGCAACATGACAGTAAAGTCTCTTTATATTTGTCATAATCATCTCAGATAATTCACGTTCCACTTCTGAGCACGGGCCTCCTCTTGTGTGAGTAGAGGCTCAGTGGGAGGAGCTCAGCTCATACCGTGGTTCTAGATAACAAAGTGCAAAGTGTTCGTCAAATTATGTAATACTTATTACTCCAGATATGTTCATCATTACACAAACGTAACATGGAAACACTTTCAGTACATTAAAAAAACCCAGTCAGTCAACACATTTTCATCTGTCACTGTCAATTAATTTTTCACGAAATTCTGTTGCCTTTCGTTTGTAAAATGAATCATTTGACTACGTTAAATGAAAATGACTTAACGTACGTAAAAACGTAGAATACGTACGTAATTCTGAACGCAACCAAAATGACAGTAAAGTTGTAGTTTTTTTTTTTTGTGAGACGAATTATTATTCGACGACTTATTGGGTCATAACGTCTACATTCTGCTTGATGGTGAGCAGTCGATGCAGTCAAAAGAAATTAAAGCGCTTCATATCGTTAAATAAGCACAATACAAAGCACACCCACTCATGACGGCCTGCTAAAATGCCGTTTTACGCCTTGCTTAAAAGATCCGAGATTATAGGAACAAGGAAAACATTGCTTAGTGGTCTTACAGAAGCGACATCCCAAATTCCTTGGTTTGAGTGCTGATAGTCTGCAATTTCTATCAGTTTTAAATAACATTCAATAGAATAAAACACATTTTTTCGTTTTTTAAAGTTGGTTACTTCCCTTCCATATTAATGTTTCACTACTATAAAAGTTAAGTCTTTTATATGTCACATTTATTAAAAACTAACGTTATTTACAATTATCCGATGTATTTATATAAATTTGTATTGTTTATATAAATATATTTAAACAACTTATTGTCTCTTCTTCTATGGCCACGCCTGTAGCCTTGCGAAAGCGTGAGTATAAATGCTTCTAGAATTATAGATGTATGTCGTTTGGTTTGTAAAATTTATTGTGTGAGTTTTATTTTATGGTGTTGTGTCTTAACCGAAGTAACATGTATGCGATTCAGTGCTATACTATCGCTTGATTGTCGCAATTTTGTCGCTATGTCATTGCTGACCCAATTAACTACATTTCTGCATCAATCAATCAGCCAATTTCCGTCCACTGCTTAACAAAGGCCTCCCCTAAAAAGCGCCAATCCAATTTTTTTTTGATAATAAGTGCATAACCTAAAGCTTGACCGATATGAAGTGAAGATTAGTGTACTTGTACTACATTTCTGAGTCTGTGGGCTAGATTCTCTCAAGGATATATATTATAGTGTATACGAATATTAGTCTTAGACTGTGAGTACCGTATTTATTTATGAGTAAAGTAAATATTTATGCACAAAAAAGTATTAATGTACGTTTATACGTTGTTCCCCATAGTACAAGCTCTGCTTAGTTCGTGGCTAGATGACGATGGATTTTTTTGGAGGCATAAGCTAAAATGTTTTCTTGATTACCATGTAGACCAGTGTTCATTTAAAATACTTAATTCGTACTTTGTCCAATGTTGGCTAAAACAGTAGCTGGTCTGCTATTGTATTGCTACTAAATAGCTAATACATAATAATGCGATAATAAATAATAGGTCTAAAGTCGATTGTTACCGCGATGAAAGTCGAATGTTAATGCAGTAAAAAAAGTTCGCTGAAAACAGACAGCGATTTCCTTTAATTCAAACCCCACGTGTTTGGTATGGATTAAGATTTATCGTTGCCAGTATTTGCTTAATCAGCCCCAACTAATATAAGTCTAAATATATTGTACAGACACTATAGAATCATTAGCAATAATAAGTATGAATTATACAGAAACTATACAGGCATTAGCAATAATAAGTATGAATTATACAGAAACTATACAAGCATTAGCAAAAATAAATATGAATTGTTCTTAAATAAAGCGAGCAATGAACTATAGCTTGCGTGAGAAAGACAATTTTTTTCTCCAATAATAGATCTTTCGGACAAGTTTTTAACAAGGTAATCCACCATACGCGATGGCCTGTTTAATTTCTTTGCGGGTTATTGTAAATAGTAATCTAATATGTAATGTATTTCTTTGTGTAAGATGTTATTAAAAGCTCCATTAGATACTTAACTTCTTGAATTTTGAGATAATCTCAACCCATCAACGATCCACTACTGAGCATAGACAAACAAATCACAAATCAAGTTCGAAGTGATTCCGTACACTAAACCTGAGAGGCTTCCAGTTATGAGATGTTGTCATCCCGCCCTATAGCTCTTGGCTCCAGCCAAGTCATGAGCTTAGGTATCACGTATTGTAATATCCAGGACCATTAATTTGTATAATATTTTTTCGTCCTATATACATACTTAAGTGTGTATTGTGTTATGGATACTCATCAACGACTCAGAAGAATGGACGTATTAATTTTAGCTAGTCACATCAAAAAGCGACTCAACTATAAGTAAATTTGTCCAAATTAATAAATTAGTGTAAACATCACCATTAATTACTTCACTTCATTATATTCGAGAAACAACACCATAAATCACTATAATACGTTAACTTAACCATTGTTTGCCTAAATAATTATTTGTTTATTTGGCTAATAAGATTTTAATTGTATTAAGATGTTTTTGTAGTGTGTGTCGAGATTTTGATTGTTGACGAGTTTGTGCTTTTGAAAAAAGTTTTAGTACGAGTTTTTAGATTACCTTGATAGCTGATTGATAGATTTCTGAGCCCGTATTGCAGATATATAAACATAAATTGCACATAAATATTATAGGAAGCATTCATTCAACGTGTCTCAAATTTCAGCGACATTGTTAGTTCAGGTATTTTAACTCTTATAGTCTTTAATGTAATTATTCACAATATAATTTTATAAAAACTGAGACGAACGGCACTTTCGTATAAATTAAGACTTTCGATAGTCATAGCAACATATAATTATCTTTTAATTATACTATGGTCCTTCAAGCCGGATATGAACAACCAGTGACTATACGGTATATAAAAAGGTACTACCTGCAGAGTGTTGTTCAAGAATTCGTTTTCTGCAATACGGAGCTTCACTTGTTATTCTAATGTTTTACAAAGACCAGTCCTAATTTCACAGATTTGGGTATTTTAGATATTTTTTATATAAAATGGCTCGTCTTTTTGTTTAGAACATAGAAAATAATATGCTTGTATAATGCAAATAGGTCTCGTAGTTGTGAAGTGAAAAAAGTATTAATTATTTTAATTAGGAACAGGCTTTAGTTCAGCTTGAACTAAATATATATAAAAATTATTATAAACTAACCCTTTAAAAGGCAAAAGAGCTAAAATGTTATTCCTTACTATAAAGATCGGTTTGCAGTGACAATTTAAAATTGAAGCAATGAAATTAAGCCACCTTGATAAACGACTTGTTTTACACCTTTGTCCTACATTCATTTGATCACTGCTATGTCTCGAAGGAGATTTGAGTCCCGCACAGGACAAATATCGCATGCTTAAAGGAACATCGACCCATTAATAGATAGGTCAGGTTTAAGTTACGTACATATACAGTCTTTCTATTTCTTACTGAGATCGAATCGATGTTAATCAAACTTTAGCCTGAGTGTGGTCCTTTTTATTAAAAGTATGTGTATAAAAAGAAGAGACCCATCTCTGCTTAGTTGCGGACAATGTCTTTTTTAGTTTTAATTTTAAAATACTTTCGATTTTTTTTTATTAAATTGCCTAGATATGCTGAAACATAATTAACAAAGCGTAGAGAAGGTCTTTTTCTATTGGTCTATTGGTCGTCAATATATTCTGTCTTATAAAGGGTTAACTATTGTATAAAGTAATGCTTCACGAACAAAAAATATATGTCACATTTCAATAATATTTAAAAAAATCCTAGTGAATGTAAATGTTAGAATTGTAATTTGCTTCTAAAAGTATGTTTGTGCTATAGCTATTAGCATTCTTCCGTTAACTAAAATGACTAATTATAAAAAGAAAACTCTTTATAGAAGAATATTTGTAATCAAATTTAGAGTTTTCTATAAAATTATTTTAAAATTATACAGGTTTATGGCCGCTCGAATGGTACACAGGAGTCAAAGAGATAGCTGTGAAATCGCCGTTCCTTGTCTCGCAGACGTCACTAAGGTCGGAAATGCGCGAGCTACAATACACGTCAGCAGTCAGAAATGACTCAGTGTCAATAAACGAGCTGCAAGAGCTCAAAACGCAGATATTAAACCTTTTGGAACATCCGCCAGATGTCACTGTCATGGTTAACAAGTTGACTTTCGCTCCTTGCATGTATCTGCTCAGTGTTTATTGGTTGGAAACATTAAGGTAAGATGTTTTCATAATAATCATATTATTTTCATAAATTGTTTAAGACTTGTCTGTTTATTTATTTATTCATGGGCAACCAACAAAACATACATTATAACAATATACAATAATACTTGCATTAAAAAAAAACTAAATGCTGTCTTACTTATAGGAAGCCACTGCATGCAAAAGTGGTATAACAATATTTTGAAAATATAGATGCTAACACTATACTAATAATATTCGCTAATTAATAGGTAACAAATATATGTAGTTAATATAGTAACAGGTGAATGATACCTTAGAATTTAAGTGGGGATTAAGAACATCTTTAAATCTATTTATGAATTTTCTGTAGATTTAAAATAATTAAGTAGATCACTTTTTAACTTCGTATGACATTTGTCTGTTGAAAATAGTATCTAACAATTAGTCATACTTTCAATGTGCAGTAATACACATTGAAAGTATGATAATGCTGATGCAATCGAAAATAATGACTTTTGATCTCATCCCACTTTCTTCTTTCGAATTGCCCGTGCTGGTCTTCCGGCGAATGTGTTTCCCAGCTGTTTTCGGATCTTTAAAGCAGTATTAAGCGTGGCGTGAGCGCTTCCGTGCTTCGGAACGCACGTTAAGCCGTTGGTCCCGGTTATCACTAAATGTGGTAGTCGTTAAGCCATGTTAGAAGCCTCATGGGCGGCTTGAAAAATTCTAACAGCAGGACGCCATACACCTGCCTCCGCCAATGGGTCAGCGTGGTGGAGTATGACCCAATACCCTCACACTTTGATATGTGTGAGGAGGCTTGTGCTCAGTAGTGGGCTGTGATGATGATGAAGCGTGGCGTAAAACTGCATTTAGACAGGATCATGAGCGGGTGTGTCCAATACCTGGCATATCCACGGTGTGAGAAGTGACAGAAATTTCCTGTCACATAAATAAAAATATTTGTAATGTTTTTTACTAGCGACCATTACATTGCACTCATAACCTTTTCAGAGTGAGCAATTCACCAGAACCTAGTCTTCAACCAATCATCGAGTATCTAAGCGACACGGCGCTTCAGAAAGACAAAAGCGGCATGTGGCAATGTGTGGCCAGGTACGAGTGTTTTATCTATATTTTTACTTTAATATTATAACGCGGAAGAATGGCCATGTAATGAGACGAGTCAAAGATCGTATGTCGAGAAGAGTAATTACTATAAATGTTATTGAGTAGAGAGGTGCAGAGGGAGAGGTCGATCAAAGTAGAACGGATTGGGTTTCAAAAAAATTAAGTTATCGATAAAGTGGTGTACTATACTAATATTAATAACTTAAATGTGTGACGTGTGGTAACGGCCTAGATAAGTGCCACCCCCTTACAACGCATGGGGAGTTGTAGAAGTCGACGAAGAGAAATCTTACCGGATGAAAGGAGTAGCGTCATTCTGCGGACTGGCTTTAACTGCGATCACTCGCTTGCTCACCAATAATTATGGGCAAATACCCCCAATATATAATATCTAGTGTGCAGGCCAATGTTCAGCAGTGGGCTTTATGTGGCTGAAATGATGATGCTGATATGAATATGGATAATTCTATTGCATTGTATAGCGTCACGAACGTATGAAGATTGTAATTCAAGTAATCAATTGGTAATGTAAAAGAGCATATAGCAGCCTGTAATTTTTTCGCCAGTTCTCACAGAGCGGTTGCTTAAACCGGAAGCTTAGATTGAATTACACTTTTTTTTTTGCATTTAAGTGAATCTAAATTATAATATTACACCTTTCATACTATAGAGGCCCAATTCGAAAAATAATGATTTCTGGGAAAACGCTTTTCAGTTTTTCAATTGTTTTTTTATATTTCATTTTGACGTTTTCAAGTACTATGTAATTGTATATGAAATGAAGAGTTTGAATTTGAGCAGGGCAGTAAGATGATGACGATTCGTTAAGATCCTAACAGTTTCTTTGTTTACAGCGTCGGCGACAAAGTATTCCAGAAGTTTCTAGACGTGATGTCCCAGAAAGTGAAGGATGAGTCCAGGGAGCGCGAGTTGGAAAGCCACGCCCAGTTCCTTCTAGTCAACTTCAACCATATCCATAAGCAGATCCGACGGGTAGCTGATAAGTGGCTGGCTGGGCTGGTGGATAGGTTTCCACATCTGCTGTGGAACTGTAGGGTAGTTTTACTTTTTCATTATTATTTTTGTTTAAGGGTATCCGATACACGTTAAAATACAAAACGCTAGGTAGATATCACTTTGTTGGAAGAAAACCTGGTAAAGTAGTTTATCTGATCACTTCAGAACCGCAAATCCAACGAGTGGCTTACTGGGCTGGTGAGTAGGGTTCCACATCAGCTGTGAAACTGTAGGGTAATATTGCTTTACATTGTTATTAAATTAGAATAATAATACTCGATTTCAGTACCTCATTTTACACGACTAGCCAGTGAGTGAGCGACACTCAAAGGTCACCTTAAGCTTCGTGTTCGTCATCAGCAATATGACGTTAACTGCTGAACACAGGCCTCTCCAAAGCTTTACGTATCTATCTATATCAGCCCGTTTTGCGCCCGTCTTCGGACATGGGCCTCCTCTCCAGCTCTCCACGCGTGTCGATCTATCGCCTTCTGCATCCAGTTAACACCCGCCTGCTGACGGATGTCATCCACCCATCTCCGTGGTGGTCTTCCTCTGCCTCGGGTATTAGCACGGGGCCTCCACTCTAGAATTTTCCTCGCCCAACGACTGTGGTCCATCCTAGCAACGTGTCCTGCCCATCACTACATTTACGTATACTAGACGACAAAAAGGTCACCTTAAGCTTCGTATCATCGTCATATCAGTCATAAGACGTTAACTGCTGAGCACAGGCCTCCTCAAAGCTCTACGTATACTAGACGACAATTCCTTCATCGTTGGGGCTACCGCGATACTGTAGTGTCTCTAGCATGTTCTTTAAATAGTTTTACAGTATACGTTAATAGGGCGTATAAAAAAGGTGAAGGGTGGTCCGTTTGCGGTTGTAAGCCGACGCTCGCCACTTGTACAGTAAGAGGAAGGAAGGATGAGATGCTGTACCAAGGGGTATCCTGGCCACCAGCGCAGGGAAAAGGAGTGCTGTACCAGGGGATACCCTGACCACCAGCGGAGGGGAAAGGATGCCTATACCAGGGGGTCGCCCTGACCACCAGCAGGAAGGGAAGGGAATTCTGTACCAGGGAATACCCTGGCAACCAGCAGGAAGGGCAGGAACTGTACCGGGTTGTAGCCCCGGCCGACAGTAGGAGATGTAGAGAGAGGAATGAGACCCAACACGGACGGTTAAAATCTATTTATTGCTGATAATTGTAAGGGTTTATATGAATTACATATTATGTACACATATAAAGATATAAAGAAGTGCAACGTCTGTGTAAAGTGTCAACGCTACACGTGGATGTTGCAACTGGGCCGAATCGCCGCTGATCACGCTGACGCCAAGTCCAATGTACAAGATATAGGCTTGTACAAAGGGCGTGAAACTGGTTTTATAAGGTCGGCACGCTACTGATGCCCCATAGGCTGTAGTGACCACATTCCATCAGATGGGCCGCATGCTTAAGTGTCAACTAGTGGTTTAAAATATAAACGTAATTTTCTACGTATGTCGGTGTGCAGAAACCTTGACTAAACTCTTTAATAGCGATCTATATAGTTTTTGTTATTTGTATTTTATGCAACATACTTTTTCAAACGGGTCTATAGGGCTCCTACCAAGATCTGAGGAGCCCAAGCCAACCTCACCTGCAAGTGGTGCAACTGCCGATCAACTGACGAGGCTCTAGCGAACATAAAAGTGCCCGAAAAGCGGCAATAGGCTCGCCACCTATTACGTGGGACCAACAATATAAATGGCGAAGTGTGGGCGTATAGTATGCCTCTACCTACCCCTTCGGGGAAACAGGCGTGAATGTATGTATGTATTATCAAATTACCCGGTCAAAATTATCAATACGTGCTACGAGCTCGTAGTACAGATAATAGACTTACCAATGAGCTCCTTAGGCGTAGGTTTCGGCTTGTCAGGTCTATCGAACTCCCGGCTGTGGTAGGAGAGGCCGTGTTTGTGAATTATGTATGCATTTTCTAACTCTGATTCTTCAGGTATTATGGTCAATGCTGGACATCCTCCAAGTGCTGAGCTTCAGTTTGGAGCTGGACGCTAACCAAGAGACTCCACTACTGAAGGTGCCTGGCACTGACTTTACTCTGCAGCTCCAAGACACGTTGGAGGGCAGAGAGGTAAGATATTATCCTTACGGAACTAGTTGGTGCCCGCGATTTTGTTCGCGTGACCTGTAGGAACTTTTTTAATAATAATCCTTTATTGCAAAAAATAATTTTAAGTATTACATGAGGTATATAAAATAACATGTAAACTAAATAGTTGTACGGGATAAATGTTTTGCAAGGAAAGTGTTACTAATAAAAATAAGAACAAAATATAAAGCAAATCTCTTACATATTAATAATATATTAAAAATATATACATAGATACATACATACAACTTATGCTAACATTATTGTAAGAGAACGAATGATTTAAATCGCGATTCCGAATGAAAAGTACCCTAAGTTACTCCATATTACATCAGCTATCAGTCAATAGGAAATTGTTTGAGAGATTAGCCGGAACAAACTCGACAGACAAAAGTTTAAAAAAATATATATTTTTCATACCGTGTAACTTTCATATGAGATTTCTTGGCGGGAAAGTGAAGTGTCATGACTGTAGTTTTGTTTTATTTTCTAAAATTTGTGATATTTCGAAAACTAATGTGTAATAACGGTGGATTATTAACCGTTAAGTGTTTGTGAACGTACATGAGTGTTGGTAAATGACACAAAACAGTGCAAAATAACTTTTTAAATTCTCTCAAGAAGTCCATGTGAGATCTCAGTATAGTCCCACATCTTTACTGAGGACTCAAGGGGCTTAGGGGAAATGAAATGAAATGAAATGAAATAATTTATTCACATAAAATAGAGTAACATGAGGTGGTTTTCGTATATAAAAGAACATCTATTTTGCCAAACGCAGGGCGTGTGAATGTCAATATAAAATAAGTAGAATTAAAAAGTCATTGTAATAATCATAATAAAATAAAATTGATGTCAAAATAACAAATATTATCAAATTATATAATTTCAATTTTAGTGTTAAAATATTCTGCGAGTGAATAAAAACATTTAGTTTTAAGCCATAACTGTAGTTTTATTTTGAATATGGGTAAACTAAGCTCTCTCATTGAGTTTGGTAACTTATTATATATCTTAACACAATTTGGATAACAATTCCTTTTATAATATTGTGTGTGCGTATTTGGCAACATCAGCTTACCGTGATGTCTCGCTATACTGCAGCTATTAGCATTTTTAAATTTAAAAATATAGGGATGATTTTTTACAAACATACAACATTCTAGAATGTACATGGACGGAAGAGTAAGTACATTCAGTTTAGGAAATAGCTGTCTACACGATGTCATTGGCGAAACGTTACATATGGCTCGAATGCATCGTTTTTGAGACACAAATGCTTTGTTTATATCTGTGGAGTTTCCCCATAGAAGTACACCATACTTAAGATTGGATGCGACATATCCGTGATAAGCCATTAAAGCAGCATTTTGGTTTACCTTTTTTGGTTGGTTTTGTTTTGGTTTGGAAAGCATCTCATTTACCATTTATCATCTTTATCACCACTTATTCTCATTTACTATAATTTGTATGTTATTAATATATCTCATACTTGACACTGGCTAAATGTGCAAACCACACGAAGATAATGGCCTAAAAGAAAAAATATTTTTTGTTATGTTTAAAAGAAAATTGTAAAAAGCGGTTGTTCTAATTTTAAACACCAATTTTATTTAAAAATAAATATAATATAAATCTTTATTGCACATCCTCATCCATCATAATCACCATGTCAATATTTTTCACTTATATTAATGAAAATTATTTGTCTCCAGAGCATAGTAAAAGACTTTGCAGACCGCTGTCATGGAATAGTCCAAGAAGCGATGAAATGGGCTCCGCAATCTACCAGGTCACATTTGCAGGAGTACTTGAATCAGGTCAGTTAGTATTTATTTTTCCATTCAGGCGTAATCTCATGCCCATGTGTGTCAGTAGGGTGGGCAGAAACCTTGCCTAAACTCTTTAATATATAGGTGTTTTTGTTATTTGTATTTGGAATATAATAAACTGAACCTCTAAAAAATACTTTTTTGATCATCAAAAATACTGATCTAGCATCTAATAGGGGATTAGGTGCTCCATCAGAATTTTTTGATGTACAAAAAGGTTAGGTTAGGTTGGTAATTTATTAATTTTGATGACACATTAAATATGAGCCTTTGTATTTTATGCAAGATATTTGTTTAAATGGGTGTATAGGGATCCTACCAAGACCTGAGAAGCTCAAGCCAACCTTACCTGCAAGTGGTGCACCTGCCGATCATCGGACAAGGTTTTGGCGAACATAACAGTGCCCGGTAAGCTGTAATAGGCTCGCCACCTATTACGTGGGTCCAAGTATAGAATTGGCGAAATGTGGGCGTATAATATGCCCTTGCCTACGCCTTCGGGGAAACAGGCGAGAATATATGTATGTATGTTTAAACGTAGAAGTACGGTGCGTAATTTTCTCATAGTTCACATTTAGCAAAGATATCTCTAGGTGATACGTGTCCAATGGCGAGTGATACAACTAGTCATTCGAAAATAGATCTAACCCCTCAAAGCATTAGGTAAAAATACGGTTACATATGAAAATCTCGGAAAACATAATGCCTATACTTAAAATGCATGAGCCCAAAATACCCGAAATCGTAATATCTTATTATTTATAACACTTTAACCCAGTACACCTTACAGTACAATTCCGAAATTGGAATTAATTATTATTATTATTTATATCAAATTTTAAAATAACAAATGTAAAAATTATCAAATTTTCCTATTATTCTAAATTTAAAAATGATTAATAAATGTAAAAATTATTGATTGTCACTTATATTAATTTTATTTAGTTTATGAAGACATATTATTATAATAAAATACTTTTTTTTTAATGGTAAGAAAAAGATATAACCGCAACCAAACCCAATAAGAGAAGTAACAAATTGTGAGCTTCGGGATATTACTTGCATTCAAATATAATGTATAACGATCGAGTATTTTGGGCTCACGCATTTTCAGTAAAGGCATTATGTTTTCTATTATTTATTTATTTATTTATCTATTGAACACCAACATAATAAAAACCAACACAGTACAAGTATGTTACACACAATTTAATTCTATTGCTAAATGTCATTACAATTATACTTAGGTGAAGACCACAAGTGTTAAATAAGAAGCAACACTCTAGAAATAAGTTGAAAATTAAATATAAAATTAAAATATTAAGTATTAAATTAACTAAGTATAAAACTAAATGAGCATAAAATGTCAAAAATCAAAATAAAAAAAAAATTGTAATATGTAACCAAAAATACATATAATAATAACGAAAGACGATAGTTGCCTCGCAATTGTTTGTTGTAGTATCTAAATCCGCTTTATATAATATAGGAATACATTTTTTATTTTATACAAACTTATATCTTTTTTTACAGGTGTTGCATACCTAATACGATAAACATTAATAACATAATTTTATTTATTATTTGGGAAACATACAATGTATTATTACTTATCTGTGCTTATCTTAGGATACAATACATATATCAATAAAGTTTCCACGATTACATAACACACACAAGTAACAAACACAAATCGTTTAAAAAAAAAGAAGATGTCTGCTAAACAACCCCCTTAACTATATATTAATTACTAACTCGTGAATACAATGTTTCCACTGATAAAGAGAAAGATTGAACATATCAATTGACGTGAACTTTATATATATGCTTTATATATAAATAAATAATAAATAAATGTTTCTGACACTTACACCAATTCTTTAGTTCCAAGATAAGTATCATCAAGAACTTGTGTTATGGATACTAAAGAACGAATAAACATACTTATATACTTTTTTTTTGTAAATATATACTTAATATACATAGGAAAACACCCAGATCAGAACAAATATTCATATTCATGCACACAAAGATTTGTCCTGTGTGGAAATCGAACCCACGACCTCTGGAGTGAAGTGCAGGTATACTGACCTCCACGCCATATCGGTCGTATAATAACATATAATATACAAGATATACATACATGAACACTAACTAATAACATATAAAGCAGCCCTTGTGAGCTCACTCAGAGAACAACTAAAGAAACTTCGCAGTCTGCAAGTCGATTGATGAGTTGATAGTTGAATTATATTTTATAGGTGCCAAACTCCACCCTATGGCACCATTGCGGCTTGGCGCTCGCGACTGGCGCTTTGTTAGGCGCTGCCGGATTGAATAGGATGTCGGCGCCTTTGCCCCGTTCTGCTCTGGATAAGAGGCCGCCTTGCGTGACGCAGGATTCTGCCGCTTTACTGGCGGTCGTGTCGCAACGCAGTCGATATGCAGGGGAGGTACGACTTTAAGTTATTCATCATTTCATCCATCCATCCATATATTACGTCACACGTTAAGGGGGAGGGAAGGGATTGACGAAGTGTGATATGGTGTGACAAGGGGATGGGGGGGGATCTAAAATTTCGTGACGTCACATTTCAAAATCTAGGTCCGATGAACATTTTGTAACTGCTGTTTTAATGTAATTATTTCTTCCTGTACAATTGCAAAATATGTGACATCACACTAAGGAGGAGGGAGTCTCACAAGTGTGACCAGCTGTGACAAGGACGGAGAGGGGGGGGTTAAAATTTCCCAATTTATGTGACGTAATTTATGGATGATCCCTAATGACCCTCTATTGTGCGAATTGACTGAGACTTAAAGTGATTATTGTATTGAAAATTATTTATTCAAACTTTGTGCCACACTCAAACCTTGCCTTCGTCACTTAATTAACGAGAGCAACTTCATTATGAAGAAAATAAATTTAGCTAGAAACTCGGCAAGGTTTTGCCTTGCGCCATTACATTTAGATAAACTGTTCTTTTAGAAGCAGTAGTCGAATTATTTTATCCCTAGAGTTTGTCCAAGCGTGGATGCGCTACTTCATTTGGACGAAATGTATAAATCTCTAGTATCACAGGTTGCGTTGTGTCAGTAGTGTGTAAGTAGCGAATGGGGGTCGATGAACTTTCGGCTGACGCAGGTGCTTTCCGGCCACGGGTGTTTCGGGATGTAAAATAAAATAAAATATACTTTATTGTCTTTAAGATCAACATGATCATTTAGATTCGTCAAACATTTACACAAAATGGAAATTCCATATATTTTTTTAACAGCAATGAAAGAAATATGAGCGGTAACATAATAAAGGAGTAAAAGCAAATTGGTTCTTTGTCAGAATTTGTCAGTTTATCTGTCTGTTTTGGTTTTCTCAAGATTTGTCAGTCTGTATCTGTCAGTCAGCCTGTCGTGATTCTAAAGGAGGGAGGGGATTGTTCGTCAGTCAGACAGTCTGTCGGTGACTTTAACGAGGCTTCCAAAAGGCAACGAGATTGGGAAGAAGGCCTCAAGAAACTCATCTCGGCTTTTTTCAAATTATGTCTCAAGATCTAATACAATTAAAGAAATAAATAAATCACCGCTGTTCTTAAAACTAACAAAGTCTAATATCTAAAGATCATATCTCATGTATCTGTGTGACGTCGCTGGAGAGGAATCGACCCGGTGCTGCCACCACTGTGACTGCGCGGTAGACACTGCGCAGCGTGGAGTCGAGTCGCCCTCTCGCTGCCGGCCATCATGCAAAAGATGGTCGACAGCGAAATGCGTCTCCCTAAGGTGGTCCTCCCGGTTCTGATTCGGGGGACGTTGGCCGAACCCCAGACTCCCATCTCGCTCCCCCTTTAGCCGTGAAGCAGTGTGTGAAGGCATTTTGTTACCGATGTAAATAAAAATCTGTATAAGAAGCGGGCGCGGTGTGATAGCTTGGCAATTTTTGGCGACGTAGTGTGTGGATGTGGCTCGAGTGTATTGATATAGCGCGTGGTGACATAAGATTTCGTTGTAGGTGGCAGGCGCAGTGAGTGCGGACGGCGGCGGCGAGGCGGCAGTGTGGCGGGTGGGGGTACGGCTCCAGGGGGCACTGCGGGAGGCGTGCTCGGCGCGGAGCGAGCCGCAGCATCGGGCCGCACTGTGGCGGGCCACGGCGCTGCTGGTGCACGCGCGGCAACACAAGCACGCGCACGCCGCGCCGGCCGCTCGGGGCCTGCTGCACTCTGTCGGTAACTACACTCTACTGCGGCGGTGCACTGCCGGCCGCTCGGGGCCTGCTGCACTCTGTCGGTAACTACACTCTACTGCGGCGGTGCACTGCCGGCCGCTCGGGGCCTGCTGCACTCTGTCGGTAACTACACTCTACTGCGGCGGTGCACTGCCGGCCGCTCGGGGCCTGCTGCACTCTGTCGGTAACTACACTCTACTGCGGCGGTGCACTGCCGGCCGCTCGGGGCCTGCTGCACTCTGTCGGTAACTACACTCTACTGCGGCGGTGCACTGCCGGCCGCTCGGGGCCTGCTGCACTCTGTCGGTAACTACACTCTACTGCGGCGGTGCACTGCCGGCCGCTCGGGGCCTGCTGCACTCTGTCGGTAACTACACTCTACTGCGGCGGTGCACTGCCGGCCGCTCGGGGCCTGCTGCACTCTGTCGGTAACTACACTCTACTGCGGCGGTGCACTGCCGGCCGCTCGGGGCCTGCTGCACTCTGTCGGTAACTACACTCTACTGCGGCGGTGCACTGCCGGCCGCTCGGGGCCTGCTGCACTCTGTCGGTAACTACACTCTACTGCGGCGGTGCAGTGCCGGCCGCTCGGGGCCTGCTGCACTCTGTCGGTAACTACACTCTACTGCGGCGGTGCAGTGCCGGCCGCTCGGGGCCTGCTGCACTCTGTCGGTAACTACACTCTACTGCGGCGGTGCAGTGCCGGCCGCTCGGGGCCTGCTGCACTCTGTCGGTAACTACACTCTACTGCGGCGGTGCACTGCAGGCCGCTCGGGGCCTGCTGCACTCTGTCGGTAACTACACTCTACTGCGGCGGTGCAGTGCCGGCCGCTCGGGGCCTGCTGCACTCTGTCGGTAACTACACTCTACTGCGGCGGTGCACTGCCGGCCGCTCGGGGCCTGCTGCACTCTGTCGGTAACTACACTCTACTGCGGCGGTGCAGTGCCGGCCGCTCGGGGCCTGCTGCACTCTGTCGGTAACTACACTCTACTGCGGCGGTGCACTGCAGGCCGCTCGGGGCCTGCTGCACTCTGTCGGTAACTACACTCTACTGCGGCGGTGCAGTGCCGGCCGCTCGGGGCCTGCTGCACTCTGTCGGTAACTACACTCTACTGCGGCGGTGCAGTGCCGGCCGCTCGGGGCCTGCTGCACTCTGTCGGTAACTACACTCTACTGCGGCGGTGCAGTGCCGGCCGCTCGGGGCCTGCTGCACTCTGTCGGTAACTACACTCTACTGCGGCGGTGCACTGCCGGCCGCTCGGGGCCTGCTGCACTCTGTCGGTAACTACACTCTACTGCGGCGGTGCAGTGCCGGCCGCTCGGGGCCTGCTGCACTCTGTCGGTAACTACACTCTACTGCGGCGGTGCAGTGCCGGCCGCTCGGGGCCTGCTGCACTCTGTCGGTAACTACACTCTACTGCGGCGGTGCAGTGCCGGCCGCTCGGGGCCTGCTGCACTCTGTCGGTAACTACACTCTACTGCGGCGGTGCACTGCAGGCCGCTCGGGGCCTGCTGCACTCTGTCGGTAACTACACTCTACTGCGGCGGTGCACTGCAGGCCGCTCGGGGCCTGCTGCACTCTGTCGGTAACTACACTCTACTGCGGCGGTGCACTGCCGGCCGCTCGGGGCCTGCTGCACTCTGTCGGTAACTACACTCTACTGCGGCGGTGCAGTGCCGGCCGCTCGGGGCCTGCTGCACTCTGTCGGTAACTACACTCTACTGCGGCGGTGCAGTGCCGGCCGCTCGGGGCCTGCTGCACTCTGTCGGTAACTACACTCTACTGCGGCGGTGCAGTGCCGGCCGCTCGGGGCCTGCTGCACTCTGTCGGTAACTACACTCTACTGCGGCGGTGCACTGCAGGCCGCTCGGGGCCTGCTGCACTCTGTCGGTAACTACACTCTACTGCGGCGGTGCAGTGCCGGCCGCTCGGGGCCTGCTGCACTCTGTCGGTAACTACACTCTACTGCGGCGGTGCACTGCCGGCCGCTCGGGGCCTGCTGCACTCTGTCGGTAACTACACTCTACTGCGGCGGTGCAGTGCCGGCCGCTCGGGGCCTGCTGCACTCTGTCGGTAACTACACTCTACTGCGGCGGTGCAGTGCCGGCCGCTCGGGGCCTGCTGCACTCTGTCGGTAACTACACTCTACTGCGGCGGTGCACTGCAGGCCGCTCGGGGCCTGCTGCACTCTGTCGGTAACTACACTCTACTGCGGCGGTGCACTGCAGGCCGCTCGGGGCCTGCTGCACTCTGTCGGTAACTACACTCTACTGCGGCGGTGCACTGCAGGCCGCTCGGGGCCTGCTGCACTCTGTCGGTAACTACACTCTACTGCGGCGGTGCACTGCAGGCCGCTCGGGGCCTGCTGCACTCTGTCGGTAACTACACTCTACTGCGGCGGTGCACTGCCGGCCGCTCGGGGCCTGCTGCACTCTGTCGGTAACTACACTCTACTGCGGCGGTGCACTGCCGGCCGCTCGGGGCCTGCTGCACTCTGTCGGTAACTACACTCTACTGCGGCGGTGCACTGCAGGCCGCTCGGGGCCTGCTGCACTCTGTCGGTAACTACACTCTACTGCGGCGGTGCAGTGCCGGCCGCTCGGGGCCTGCTGCACTCTGTCGGTAACTACACTCTACTGCGGCGGTGCAGTGCCGGCCGCTCGGGGCCTGCTGCACTCTGTCGGTAACTACACTCTACTGCGGCGGTGCACTGCAGGCCGCTCGGGGCCTGCTGCACTCTGTCGGTAACTACACTCTACTGCGGCGGTGCACTGCAGGCCGCTCGGGGCCTGCTGCACTCTGTCGGTAACTACACTCTACTGCGGCGGTGCACTGCAGGCCGCTCGGGGCCTGCTGCACTCTGTCGGTCTGCTGTCTTCATTGTTTCTGTGCCTCCTATGAAAAATTATATATCTTTTGTTGATTGATATAAAATATCTTTTCTTAAAGCAGAAAACACATTTCAACATATAAGAAACATGCTCCCGTCAATATTTTATACCAGGCGGGTTTCGTTATAAATTGAAACAAATAACTATTACCGCCTTTTACCGCGTACACTCCAATGAACAAAACATTATGAACACGTTCATCGATTTTTTTTTATTAAATTAGAGAAGTACACGTACTTATCTTATGAATTGTACTGTATTCGTCAAAAGTGTTTGTGGTGATCCAATTTGATTCACCTATCCGAAATCTCGAATTAATTTAAACATAATACAAAACAACTGTAACTTGTATACGTTTCTGAGAAATGACATTAATATCCTTACATTTCTTCTGTAGCGTGGTCCCAAGTGGAAATCTTCACGGAAGACGCGGTGTGCGCAGCGGTAGAATGCTGGCAATGGCTCACTACAGCCAGGCCGGACTTGGAGCTGCGTCTGTTGCAAGAAATACTGGCCGCCTGGCAATGTACGGTCGACAGGAAAATGGGGCTGTTCTCCAAGCAAATTGACGAGATCAGCCCGCTTGCTGCCTATGAAGGTAACTTTCTATATTAATGTCTATAAATGGTAACGGCCTTAGCGTTTGGATCCAGTGGTCTCAGTGCAGTATTTATCGTGGCTGATGGCAAATTTGCATGTCTCCCAAAAAATTTTGATTATCTGCCGGTATTGCTATATACTTTGTAGATGCCGTTTCCAAGAATAGTAGATTCGATTCTGAGATGACAGCAAGAAATGCTAATTCGCGTGAAGTTCGCCGTACGGAGTGCACGCAGCACGCGGCTGGTATTAAACGGGAATATTTTTTCAAATTTACCTTTTTACGGTGCTTGTTTATGATGAGTGAAGAAAATAATAGCGAAGACGACAGTAATTATGGAAACGCTTTGAGTACGGTTCAAAATGAGAATGATTGTTCTTTGGAATGGGATAATATGGGCACAGAAATTACAGTGTTAAGCGAAAGAAAACGACCATTAGAAGAAAGCGAGGAAAGTAATGATGACGGTTTTACTAAGGTTACGAATAGAAAAACAAAGCGATTAAGTGGTATTAGGAGCAATTCAGCTAGTAATCAAAATTTCACAATTGTGGAAATAGAATGCGCAAAAGAAGGAGACAATGAAGAAATTGATGTTTGTGTTACGTCATTACAGCCGCTTCCAAAGCAAATGGCGCTGGCAAGAATTTTGAATTTCGAACACATTTCCGGTATTTTAAGGATTCGATACAAAAGTATTTACAAAGTTATAGTTCGATTTAAAAATAGAATGCTAGCTGATAAACTAATGAACTGTTCTAAATTTAAAGATCTCGGCTATAAATGCCAACTTGCATTAGATAATACTATTTCGCACGGCGTCATAAAGGGCATAGATTTAGAAATGAATGACGATGAAATCCGAAACAGTTTAGAAAGCTCGATTGAAATAATTTCTGTTTTAAGATTAAAAAGATTGACCTCTGAAGGAAAGTGGGTCAATTGCGAAACAGTAAGAGTATCTTTCAACAGTTCCACCTTACCGTCATACATATATGGATACGGATGCCGACTGAAAGTAGAACCTTATGTTTTTCCAGTTACACAATGCTCCGGGTGTTGGAAATTTGGTCACATCCTCAGATTTTGTCCTACCAAAAAAATTATTTGTCCTAAATGCGGAGGTGACCACGATAACTGTGAAGTCCAACAATATAAGTGCCTTAATTGTAATGGCCCTCATATGGTTCTAGACAAAACATGTCCTATTTTTCTAAAAGAAAAAAACATTCGTAACAAAATGAGCCAAGAAAATGTGACCTATCGAAAAGCATTAGAGATCATAAGAGCGCAGAGTAAACCCCGTCTTTCACAATCAACAAGTACTCGAAATAATATTCAAACTGAAAAACAGTTAAATCAAACGTACAGTGGTGTGTTATTATCAAGACCCACACTCAGTGAATCAGATTCAGTCAGCAACTCAGACAATGAACAAGCAACGACAAGTAAGACGAGAGACAAGAAGCAAGACAAAAAACAGAACATCAGACATGAAGAGCAAAGAAAAATAAAATGCTCCGAATTTGAGGATACATCTACGAAATATGTGAAACCAGTTGATGAGGAGAAAACACAAAAAAAGGACTTTAAGTTTGATTTTAAATCATTTTTTTCTAACATTAAAAATATTATTGTTTCAGATATGGAATTTCAGGAAAAAATTGTATTAGTGTTAAAAGAATTGTATGATAAAATGAAACCAGTTATCTTAAGTGTGATTGCAGAAAAAAATGTCCTTAATTATTTAATTAATATTTTCAATGGATAATAACGACTCTTATGTAAACATTGATGTCAATATTCTGCAATGGAATTGTCAAAGCTTGAGACCGAAAGTAAGTAGTTTTGGTGCACTTTTAATGCAGGAACACATACATATTGCGATACTTAGTGAAACATGGCTGAACCAAGGCGACGACTTTTATTTGAATAGCTATAACGTTTATAGGAAAGATAGAATTGATGGATACGGCGGAGTTGCAATCCTTACACACCGCTCCATTCAGGCTCGAGTATGTCCGTTAGTAGTCAATAATTCTGGTATTGAAGTAATCTGTATTAGGATTTTCAATTGTAAATATATTGAAAATGTGATCTCTGTTTATTGCCCTTCATCCGTTCATACATCTCAGTCAGATTGGGATGAAATATTTTCTCAGTTTTCTCGTAAATGTGTCATAGCCGGTGATTTTAATGCACATCACGTCACTTGGTCACGTAAAATAGATTCCAGGGGAATTAAACTTTTTGACTCCTCTATTGACAATGGTTTAGTCTCGCTCAATAATGGTGCAGCCACAAGAACAGCTTTGGTGGAGGAGGTATTAGTAGAATCTTCTCCGGATGTCACGTTTGTGACATCGGATATTGTCATGTATTTTAAATGGAAAGCTAGTAATGAAAGTCTAGGTAGTGATCATTTAGTAATACAATATTGTATGAATTTTAAAGATACAGCACATTATATAAAAAAGAGAAATTTTAAACTAGCAGATTGGAAAAAATATGAAAATGATGTGTTAATTGGATTAAGAGTCAATGCTGAAATCAACAGTAACAACCTACAAGAGTCATATAACAGTTTTTATGAAGTGATTTGTAGGGCTGCTGACAGAAATATACCATTTAAAAAAATATATACTAATCCTTCAAAACAATTTAAACCCAAAGAATATTGGAACCCTTCATTATCACATGCTGTGGCTCAGCGAAGGTTAGCACTCAAACAGTTTAGGAAAAATCCAACTCCTGAAAATTTTAATATATTGAAACAAAAAACCTCAGAAGCACAGAATCAGATAAAAAAAGCCAAAGCTATTTCTTGGCAAAAGTTTTGTTCTAGTATTGATGGTGTTACTTCAGTTTCGGAGATGTGGCGACGCATGAGGTGGGCTAAGGGGTGTCGACAATCTAGGTACTATCCCCCTGAAGAGAAAACCAGGGAGTTGTTATGCTCTCTTTCACCTGATTCCGCTTTAGACCCGTGTCCTAGATTTGAGTCAGCAAATCACGTGTTGGGAGCAAGTTTTGTTTTACCAGAGTTGACTCATTGCTTAAAGTCCAAAGACACGGCTCCTGGGCAGGATGGTGTAACATATTCCATGGTCAATAATCTACCAGAGGAAGGTAAACGTTATCTTCTCAATGTTTTTAACATAATTTATGAAACTAGTTGTATTCCAGAACAATGGCGGGATATACAAATTTTGGCGATACCCAAGCCGTCTTCTTTTCCCAATGATGACCCAAAACTAAGACCAATCTCTTTGATTTCTTGTCTCTGTAAAATTTTTCACGCTATGGTTGCAAAGCGATTGGAATGGTTTATTGAAAATAATAAAATCTTATCACCTTGTACTACCGGGTTTAGGAAATCTCAATCATGTATTGATAGTTTAGTTAGACTTATAACTCAGATTCAAATAGGCTATTCAGATAACACTCCCACCTTAGCTTGCTTTTTGGATATAGAAAATGCATATAATAATGTTTTAATTAGTAAGGTTATTAATATTTTAGACGAACTTAATGTAGGAGCAACATTATGCAAATACTTATGGTCTTTCTTGAGTGAACGACATTTAAAAATATACGATAGTTCTGGGAATAATACTCTAACAAGATGGACTAACAGAGGTCTAGCTCAGGGCGACCCTATTTCTCCTCTCCTCTTCAATATAGTTACATTTAAAATTTGTCAGCAAGTCAGAGAAGTTACGATAAGCCAATATGCGGACGATTTTGTTATTTATATTAGTCATGCAAGCATAATTAAAAGTCAAGAAAAAATTCAACATACTTTAGACATGATGTCAGTGTTGCTACAAGATCTTGGCTTAGAATTATCACATACTAAATCAAAATCCTGTTTATTTACAAGAGGATATAGGAGACAACAGGTAGTTTTAAATATTAATGATTATCCAGTAGAGATTGTAGCTGTTATTCGTTATTTAGGAATATGGCTAGATAGATGTCTGAATTGGCGAAAACACGTAAACGAAATTTCAGAGAAAGCTCAAAAAATTCTTAATGTATTGGTCGTTTTAGCTGGTTCAGCGTGGGGCATTCACCCCAAACATTTACGTCATTTGTATTTATCTCTTATTAGAAGCAGGTTCGATTATGGAAGCTTCCTGTATGATAATTGTGCCAAAACTAACTTGCAAAAATTAGAGAAAATCCAGAATCAAGCTATGAGAATCATAGGGGGTTACATAAGAAGTACGCCTATACATGTGATGCAAAGCGATCTAGGAATTACACCGCTGTTCGTGCGAAGACAGTACTTATCTTTTAAATACTGCCTTAAAGCACAATCATGTTCTCAAAATGTTACGTCGGAACTCCTTGTAAAACTTCATTCTCTATTAAACTCAGGATATTGGTCGAGAAAAAAGAAACCGTTACTTTCAATAGCATACAATAAAACGACAGAGAGTGATGTCTACTCCAGTGGCACCTTGGATATGTTTAACTTAAGATTCTGGATTTCGCTAATAGACATGGTTAAGGTAATACAATTAGATTTGGATTGTGTGAGGGGACCTAAAGCTTTAGTTGATTCAAATTATTTGAAGTTCAGTGTCATTAGTGAACTAGATATAAAATACAGTGGCTGGAGTAAAATTTACACAGATGGTTCAAAAAGTGCGAACGGTAAGGGAGCAGCTGTCTTCTGCTCACTTTCAAAACATAAAATCTGTTATAAAACTGATTCTGATGTTTCTATAATGACTCTGGAACTAATTGCTATATTTGAAGCCATTGTATATGCCCGGGAAAGTGGCTTCACCAATATTGTGATCCTTACGGACAGCAGGAGTTCCCTCCAACATATAGCGAGATGCGTTTCTGGACATAGGGGGGTACATATTGCATATAAAATACTTGAGATCATTTATGAATTAGGTCGAGAAAACATTGACATACGTCTTCAGTGGATCCCCTCGCATGTAGGCATCAGTGGTAATGAAGAGGCTGATCGATTAGCTAAGTTGGCTGCTTTAGAGGGAAGGGAATATTCTATAAAACCCTTTTATTCCGAAGTATTGCAAAGGTTCAAAAAAATGTGTTATAACAATTGGAAAGAGTTTTTTGATGAGAGGTCTAAGGAAAAGGGCATTTGGTATCGAACGATACAGTGTCAGCCCCTTCATGTACCCTGGTTTTATTATTCTAGTTTAAGTAGAAATAGTATAGTTATAATTAATAGATTACGTTCCGGCCATTATCCGTGCAACGGTTTTGCATTTCTTATGAACAAAGTAGATTCGCCAAATTGTGAAGTATGTGGTGTGGTGGAAGACCTGCAACACTTGTTGACGGAGTGTGACCGGAACAGGGATGCTAGACGGGAGTTGATTTTAAAATTGAAACTATGCAGAATTGATGTTGGGTTATTCCAAACAATGCTGTCCGAGCCCATTTCAGAGGGTGTAAATATAATCTGTAAACTTGTATCTCGTCAATAAGTATAATATGAATAATTAGTATTGTAAGTTTTGGTTTTTGTATCTATGTTAACAAGGTACGATAGGACTGACATGTCTTTGTAAGACAAAAGTCCTGAAAAAAAAAATGAGAATAAAAAAAAAAAAAAAAAAAAAAAGAAATGCTAGTAGCCTAGCAGCCTGGTTAACGGTAGAGAGGAACAGAAGAAAAAATATTTCTTCAAGCAAATAGATGATATCAGCCCGCTTACTATTATTATGAACCACTCTCATACTGTGCAGATCGATCAGTACTTTAACCAAGAAATTTTATAAGACGATACTGTGTCAGACCACAAAGCTTTGGAAATCTCTGCCGACGGATGAGTTTCTCAGCTTTTATAGTCCTGGGTCTATGAAGCGTGGCGTGTAACGGCATATATGAAGACCGTCACAAGTAGGTGAGCTTGTTACCGAGTTTATTCCACCGTATGAAGCGTCCTTCTTTGGACTACATCGAGCAGAATGTATACATTAAGACGTGTATACTTTTCGAACATAATGACATATTTAACTCATTTAAAAAAATATATGTAGTTACGACATTGTTGCACCAAATGAGCAATATGCTAGTTATTTGAAAAATCATTGCTCCAAGAGTTCGACTTGATTCGGACCTGAGAAAATAAACCGGTTTCAAAAAATATGCGCAAATCAGACTGTTCTCCAATAAAACTGACTGATTGCGCTTGCTCCTCAGGTGCAAAGCTTGAACCGAAGCCGCCTTTCGTCGCTCCCCACGCGGTGTGGGTTCGATACCTGTGCGAGGTGGCCGAGACTGCCAAATACAACAGTTTGGAGAAGGTCGAGATGCTTGCAAGTTTGCTACATAGGTTTGTGCAGAAATTCTTTTTTTTTTTACCCTCAGTACTTTTTTTCAATTCTAGATCGTATTCTTTCAATGTTGCTGAACGCCTACCTCCTGTCTTATACGGTGTCTGTCTTATATCTTGACAGCCTGCAGAAAAGTGAGTAAAGCGGCGATAGCGCAGTGCCGAAACCCATGAACTTCTAATTCAGAGGGTCTCGGGTTCTAAACCTAGTGGCGCACCTGTGTCTTTTCCAAGTTATGTGCGTATTTATCGCTTGCTTCGTGTCTCGGAAAGCACGTTAAGCCTTTGGTCCCAGCTGTCATGAACATCTATGGCAGTCTTCATTAGGAAGTCAGGGCCTTCTAATATCCTCACAGCTGGTTTAAGCAAATGAATAAGCCATAGAACGATGTTCCCCTTTGTAAGGTAAAGTAAATTAAAAATTTCTTTGTTTCATAAACTATTACATAGCACTTGAAAACGTCAAAACAAAATATACATAAAAAAAGACTAAATATTACTAAACTGAAATCACGAAACTTAGATTCACCTACATGCAAATAAATAAAATTTAGGTGTAAGTGAACCTAAGTGCCAGTTTCGAGCCCCCGCTCTGTGAGAAGAACTGACAAGAAACTCACAGCCTAAGCTCTTTTAAATTATTTTTATGAAATATAACAATACAGAACACCCACAGTGCCAATTTTAAGATACTGAAATGGCCCCCGAAGCTGTAACCAATAAAGTAGCGTAAGGGAACCTCTGGGTTGTGGTGTCCAGAAGTCGCTTCATGTAATAACTGAATTCAGCCAGATCTGGTTAGACCAGTGAGCAGACCCTGGGCCCTAAGCTTAGGTTTAGGGCAACCGGGATAAGAATATGATGACTTTTAGAAAAGTAGGAAGAATCCCAATTAGCACTGCGCTGCGCTTATAGTGATAACCTCAACGCTCCGAGATATCCGGAGTTCAATCTGACGCAACCGGAAATTTTATTTATTTTTTTATTTAGGTAACAATTTATATACACACAAAACATATAAAGGAAACAAAAATTATACAACACAATACTTTTACAATTATTTTTAATTCTGTCAGTACTTTCATTGACTTTTTTAGGTATAATAATTGGTGTTAGTTTGGCACCTTAGCATTAATGTAAAGCCACCTTGTATTTGTACAAGGTTATTAGCATAAATCATCATCTCAGCCCATTAACGTCCCACTACTGAGCACAAGTTCGCCAAAGCGTCGTCCGTTGATGGTTCTTGAATTAAATATTTTGAGTTTTGTACCGATTGATTTGCTATTATGTCTAGCTAACATTAATAGCACACTGTGAGATTATTTATAAGGTTGGTTGGAACAGATTTCTTGTAGGAATAAGCATAAGTTTGTACCATTTATTCTTGACTGTATTCGTACAAAGAATAACTGATGTTATATGAATCTTGTTTTTGTTATGCAGATCTCTTCCTATAACTGTAGGTGACGTGAGGGATCATATTAACCGGCACGTTGAAGCAGTTGGCGTAAGGTTCAAGTAAGTAAAGAATTACATACTTTTATATAATTTATTTATATCATTATACATATCTTAAAAAATTTGTTGATTCAGGCGTTACCTTGCGAAAATCAATTTTTAGCAAATGATAGTTTAAACATATTTCCTAAAAAGTTTAGTTGCTTAGTTTAGTTTGAGTGTATGACCCTTATACACTCAAACTATATATATATCGCACATCTTGTCCTTAAAAGACGTAAATGTTATTTTGTCAATTTGACAAAAGAAAAAGTTTTTTTTGTCATAAATACGATAACATACTCGATTTGGTGTTTGGCTCTCTTTATCGGACAGTTGTCGAATTATAAAAAAAATCTTTACGCACGCAATGCATCTACATAAAAAGGAAATTGTGGCATAGTTAACTTAACTTAACTTTACTTAACTTTTCAATTTTGCAGGTTTTTACATTTACGTCCTTTAAGAACTAGATGTGATATATAAATACACTCTCGTTATAGCGTTGGTCGTGCAGAAGTTCTTTGACATTTTCGAGTACTATGTAATAGTATATGAAATATAAAAATTCTGATTACAGACTATTATCCTGCGGCCTCTCGCTCCTACAAGGCGACATCCTTCCAAGATCTCTAGCTCGAAATATTCTCAGGGAGAGAGTTTACAGCGCTTGTTTAGACTATTTCTGCAGAGGCCTCCAAAGTCCGGCTAAGAACTCTAATGCCTTGAGAGAGGATATCATTTCGCTTATCAAGTTTTGGCAGTTAATGCATTCGGACAAGAAGTATTTGAAATCCAGTGATATTGGTGGTAAGTTTTGAAAAGTGGTGATTAGTTTATAATTATTTACTTATAGAATACACTATAAGATTGTAAGTTTTTGATACCGGTTAATCAGAATCGGTACCAAAAACACAAGTAGCATTAAAATTTACTAATAATAATTTAAAAAAAAAATCCACAATTAGTGTACACAGCATGAATTATAATTAACAATAATAAAAATAATACTTAATATCTAACAATTAAATACTAATGGAAAAATACTTCAAATATAACAAAACAAAACGATATCAGGATTGGGAGGAAGATGTCAACTTTTTGTACTGCGCAGAATATATAGGTTTAACCTTCCTAGTATACATCAAAGAATAGCTTTCATATACTCGTGACTTGCCAAAAGCGGTGAATGCAGATAATTGATCAAACCAATATTATAAGCTTAGAATATATGCCCTGCCCTGAGGTACCATAAAATATCGCTAACATGTTTTTTTTTAATTTCTTATGTAAAATGTTTTTTTTTTATAAAGAGTTGTAGAAGGCGACTAGAAGAGATTTGGATCTTGCCTAGCGTACATGTAAGCTACCTCTCACCTTATTGCACTCTTGCATAAACAATGATCACAAAATTTACCAGTACCCTACATGAACCGGTGTATAGCAATAATTAGTCACAAATTAATTATGTAAAGTGATTAGCAGTGAGATTTTATATGTAAATGGCGCCGTGTGGTGCCGGCCTAGAATAGTGCCTAGAATAGTGTAAGAGTCGACGAAGAGAAATCCTACCGGATGATGGGCAGCAGCGTCATTCTGCATACTGGCTTTAACTGATCACCAACCCGCCTGTCAAGTGTGGTGATTATGGGCAGATATATATAAGTGTGATAAGTGTGATGCATGAAATGGAACACAGAGACCGAGACGGATGTAAACGATGAGTGAAAGGTGAATAAGGAACGTTTGGGGTTAAAACAGAGTGAGTTCTTGCAACGCACACCACGAGGAAAGATGATTATATTAAGAAGTATTTTAATTAACGGTGTTAAAAGAAACCATTTATTATTCCGAATCCCACACATATATAATACAAATGTAATCTATTTTGACGACCGATATGGCGTGGATGTTGGTATACCTACACTTCACTCCAGGGGTCGTGGGTTCGATTCCCACACAGGACAAATATTTGTGTGTATAAAATATGAATATTTGTTCTGGTCTGGGTGTTTTCATATGTATATTATGTATGTATTTACAAAAAAAAGTATTTAAGTATGTTTATCCGTTGTTTAGTATCCATAACACAAGTTCTTAATGATACTTATCTTGGAACTGAATAATTGGTGTGATTGTCAGAAAATATTTATTATTTATTTATTGGAAACGCCAATTTTCAGCAGTGGACTTTATAAGGCGACATGATGATGATGATTATAATATAAAAATGGTTTGCCTTTAGATCTATATACATAATCTCACGCCCATTGGGTATAACAAATCGTAGCAGAGTGCGAACGATTTTAAAATTCATCAAATCATAGTAATAATATCACAAAGTGTTAATATTAAGTAAATACAAATGGATAATAATTTGGCAGGTGAATTCGAGCTAATGGGCCCAAGCAGCCAGCAGAGCGTCTACACATCCAACTCCCCAACAGACAACCGATCGTCTGTAAACAGCAGCGACATCGGCAGTCGACAAACCACGGGCTGGATCAACACGGTAACTTTATATTCTTGAAGCTTTTTGTAGCCTTGTGATATTGTTCATACATACGTACATACATTCACGCCTGTTTCCTAAAAGGGTAGGCAAAGTCATTTTATGAAAAAATGAAAAAAAAAATGAACACTTCTGCCAAACTGCACGGTTTGTTGGCAGACGTAGCTCCCATTTAATTACATTTTATTACAAAAATATTAATATGGATAACACTTTCTCGAATTAAAAAGTTTTAAAGGTTAATCTACTATTACTAAGATGCTGACCAAATTTTCATTAACTATGTCTATAAGAAAAGATGTTAATTTATTTTTAAATGACTGTTTTGACACAGAATAGCCTTCAAGGTCAACAGGTAGACTGTTATATAAATAAATACGCTCATACTTCGTCAATTATATAGTTAATTAAATAGGGTCCCACGTAAGAGATGGCGACCCTATTGTCGCTTACCGGGCAATGTTATAATCGCCAGAGCCTCGTCCGTTGATCGGCAGGTGCACCACTTGCAGGTGAGGTTAGCTTGGCTCCTTAGGTCTTGGTAGGATCCCTATACACACTGTGATATAGTAAAAGTGTTTTATACTGGTCGCAATAACTCCCTGCACGGAGGGCCATAAACCGTGCGAGCGCAGTGAACTATATTGCTCGCCCACTCCCACTTATGGGTGGCAACGCGCAGTGAAGCAAAACGCCAGTATCGATATGTTATAGATAAATTCTTACAAAGTTTAAATAAAATAAATTTTTTGTACGATTTACATGTTCACTGCGTTGGGTCGACATTAACAAATATTAAATAAAAGTGATTGTGTTCTAATTGTTTCAAGCGCATTTTTTACTCACTATTTTTACTTTTTACGATGTTCCATCGATAGCGCGTGTTTGTTGTGCTTAACAACACTGCTCAAAATATGTTTAAGAATCTGCATGCAGCGAGATATTGAAGTTACACAAGGTAGGTATTAAGGGTTCCTACCAAGAACTAAGGCGCCCAAGCCAACCTCACCTGCAAGTGGTGCACCTGCCGATCAACGGACGAGGCTCTGGCGAACATTAAAATAACCGGTAAGCGGCAATAGGCTCGCCACCTATCACGTGGGACCAAGAATATAATGAGGGCGTATAATATGTCTCTGCCTACCCCTTCGGTGAAACAGGCGTGTTATTATGTATGTATAAGGTATTCTTACCTGGAATTCAGAAAACCTCAGAACAACGACGTCTACACAACACACGCTGAAATGAGAGCTCTCGTAGTATAGCAACTGTGTAGGAACCCCAAGATGGCAGTATAACAGTTGTTATATATGTGTTATTAGGTACCAATGTCAACGACTACCCTTAGCAGTGGCGCCGGCAGTATAGCAGGAAAACGGTCGAACCGAAGCGTCAAACCGCCCACTAAACCACAGGACACATTCGTCAAAGATTACGTTCGCAAGAGGAACTTGATACTTGAACTTATGGTAAGAATTATTAGTATCATCATCATTAACATATTAAATAAGGTTTTACTCGATAAGAGTGTCATAAATCAAGATATTTTTATGTAAATTCTAAAATATCCAGCATTTTTGTCATTTAGTCACATGCATAGTCAAGTACAGTACTTGTAAGTCCTACCCTAGTAAAGTAGTAGACTTTATAGGCTTCGAAGTTTAGAATCAACACGACAATATGCCAATTTAAATAAATATTTCTGACACTTACACCAATTTTTTAGAGATAATTATCATTAAGAACTTGTGTCATGGAAACGAATATTTATTTTATTTTGGTAAATACATACTTAAGGAAAACACCCAGACCAGTATAAATATTCATATTAATACACACAAAGATTTGTCCTGTGTGGGAATCGAATCCACGACTCAGGAGTGGAATGCGGGTATACTTCACCACGCAATATCGGTTGTCGATATTTCCTACACTTCTGTACGTTACCTTACAAAGAATTAAAGCCCAAATTCCAGAAAATATTTTAAGTTTGGCTTAATAAAGCACTTAAAAACTAAAATGCCCATTCAGGACAGGGGGCGGTCAGGAACTTGCTTTGTCTACAAACACATGTCTGATTTCAAATTACACATAGAACTCGAATTTATACCAGTTTTGAAAAATGACAGTTCTTTGATGTGTCTACACTTCTGTACGTTACCTTACGAAGAATTAAAGCCCAAAATTCAGAAAACATTGTAAGTTTGGCTTAATAAAGCACTTAAAAACTAAAATGCCCATTCAGGACCGGCGGCGGGCAGGAGTTTGCCAAGTCTAGAAATCCATGACTGATTTCAAATTACACATAGATCTCGAATTTATACTAGTTTTGGAAAATGACAATTCTTTAATGTGTCCTTTTCTGCGTTAGCGCCAAAACTCAAGCGGAGAGTTAACTAGAGCTGCCGTGCTATAGGTAGAAAGCCGCTAACTTTCAGTGGATATTTTTTGAATTAAGACCTGCTGTAATACAATAGAGTTTATATTACAGAAATTATCTACTGACAGTTAGCGGCTTTCTGGCTATAGCACGGCAGAAAGGCTTTTATGGAGTTTTGAAATACACTCAGGAAATCACAATTCACTTTTTTACACTAAAAATCCATCATATTTACATGTACACATTCACCCACACTCGAATTTACCCTAGTTTTAGAAATGGATACACTGCCTCGATGTGTCTGTTAATACCAATACTTTAGGTGTTGTAATTAATATTGTTTCCTACAGGCAGTAGAGATAGAGTTCCTGGTAACGTGGCACAACCCACACAGTCGACCGGAGCAAGCGGTGCCGGGTGAGGACAATATAGCGACGTGGCGGTCCAAGCCCAACACTGAGAGGACTTGGCGGGACTACGCTAAACTGGCCTGGGACATCAGCCCTACACTCGCTGTGTTTTTACCGGAAAGGTACTTGTTTTTAACTGGTACCTTTGCAAGCATACGAATTTGATGTCATCGTAAATTATTTCGAACAGAGAAAACAGGAAAGGGCCATTATTGAACCCTTTATTGGAATATTAAATGTTTCTGGTATATAGGTGTAAAGGAATGTAGCCCATAACCCTTTTTGGGCTATGAGAACAAATTTCCACCAAATAACCCTAAACCCTTTTATAACCAGCGGCCGCTTCAATAGCATGTTCTATTGAAACCGTATAATACTAATACTTTAAAAGTAAAGGTCAAAATCATGTATTCAAGTTTGGCTCAATAAAGCTCTTATGAAAGCCAAAGTAACAAAACTTTAAAACTAGCGCCAAATTCACTGCGGGTGGAAGCTCGATCATAAAAGAACAGGCAAAAAAATCGTCAAGATAATTTTTTCTCCCGCCAGTTACAAAAAAATATACTTAATTGTAAAACAATTTGACAAGTCTACTAAAACCTGTATTCTGCAGCCACAAGATTTAAGATAAAAGAAGAAAAAAACTATTTTTTTGTAAGAGCCCTAAGTCTGTCCAAGGTCCCATTCAAATGTAATTTCACTATCATTATCTCAGCTCATAAACGTAGTAAAAACTTAATTAAAATTTCAGATTAAAGAACGAAGGCATCGTCTTGGAAATAAGACGTAAAGTCCAAGCGCAGCCGACAGCCGTGTGCCATGTTCCACAGGCGCTCAAGTATCTGGTCACCACTGAGACCTTACTCAACGACGCTCACGAGGTGAGAACTTTTGATTTTCCACCAGAATACCATCAAAAAGCTCTTGTAGTTCTACTCAACGACGTTCACGGGGTGAGAACTATTGATTTTCCACCAGAATACCATCAAAAAGCTCTCGTAGTTCTACTCAACGACGCTCACGGGGTGAGAACTATTGATTTTCCACCAGAATACCATCAAAAAGCTCTCGTAGTTCTACTCAACGACGCTCACGAGGTGAGAACTATTGATTTTCCACCAGAATACCATCAAAAAGCTCTCGTAGTTCTACTCAACGACGCTCACGAGGTGAGAACTATTGATTTTCCACAAGAATACCATCAAAAAGCTGTCGTAGTTCTACTCAACGACGTTCACGAGGTGAGAACTATTGATTTTCCACCAGAATACCATCAAAAAGCTGTCGTAGTTCTACTCAACGACGCTCACGAGGTGAGAACTATTGATTTTCCACCAGAATACCATCAAAAAGCTGTCGTAGTTCTACTCAACGACGTTCACGAGGTGAGAACTATTGATTTTCCACCAGAATACCATCAAAAAGCTGTCGTAGTTCTACTCAACGACGCTCACGGGGTGAGAACTATTGATTTTCCACCAGAATACCATCAAAAAGCTCTCGTAGTTCTACTCAACGACGCTCACGAGGTGAGAACTATTGATTTTCCACCAGAATACCATCAAAAAGCTCTCGTAGTTCTACTCAACGACGCTCACGAGGTGAGAACTATTGATTTTCCACCAGAATACCATCAAAAAGCTCTCGTAGCTCCAAGGTATCGTTATTTCAGCCTATTTACGTACCGTGCCTAAGCACCTCCTTATACGAATCAAAGTGATAGGAATTCTGGTCGCAACCACGCGGACAAAGTGCGGTTTGGGAGAAGCAGGTGTGTTACAGAATGTCTGCTAATAGACTTTTCCAACCCAGCAAATATGGCCCCCTCCCACGAACAAAGGTGAGAGGTATTTAGGTTATACTCTACCTCGAGGATTCAGTGCGGTTTGATGGAGGCTGGAGAGTGGCAGTTCTATTAGATTTTTCCAAACCGCAAGTGATGGATTAAAAATATCGCTGAAACGAGAGTGAACTTGCGCGTTGGTCGTGAAGACATCGTTGTTCTGAGGCTCCTATCTTACCTGAAGATGCCCTGTGTAAGGACGAAACACGTATCGTGTTGAATAGTTTCTCGATTTTTCGGGAAATTATAGTAGCGCGGGAATTGTTACAAAGATATTTTTAATCCATCACTTGCTTACAATGGATTTGCGCAAAGTAACGCCTAAATCAATAAATTATTTTCCAAGCCATTCAATTTGGCATGCAACTGGTGCTTCGGAAGTACGATATTGTACGTTAGGAGGTTGGTCCCGGTTATTTCTATGATAAAAATGCAATAAATATATTGAAATATGTGATAGTTTCTTACTATTGAGCCTTTTGATCGGTGTGGTAAAATTACAGGTGCATAAACCACATTTTGTTAAGCAATTTTTATACTGACATCGATGATTCGAATACTTTATACTAAATATTATTGGGATATTTCTTTGTATCTATTTAGTTATTCTCTAATACTTCTATTTTACATACTATGTTCTAAATAAAACAAGTAATTTCGGTACATTTTGCACAGTTTTATTAAGGTAAAATACAACAGAATTTTAAAAGACTTAATTCTTTGGTCACTTTCCGAAATATCACTGTCAGAATCTCTTGAAGAGTCGCTATCGCCGAAAATTATTAGAAGTTCGTCTTTCCACCTGTCTATTCTGACCTACCGCTCCCAGTCCTCTAATATAATCTCTGCATTTTCGAACGATTGTCGAGCGATCACAAGACCTATGTTCTCAGCCCTATGTTCTTTCTACGTTCCGTTCCACGGCCAAGAATTGCATAGGTATTTTATTTATGTGCTTTTTTTATTTTATCTTTCATTAAATTAAACTAAGCGAGACTGTTTTTGTTTTATATGTTTAAGGTATTCAATTCTTACAATTTTTCGTAATAACGTCACCGTAAAATAAAAATATTATACAGTATAAATATTTTTATTTTTTAAACAAAAAACGCGTAGTTTGGAACACGATGAAGTGTCATAGAAAACATCCAAGGTGAAAAGGACTACAGTTCTTCTTACAGAGTGGCTCGGAACTAGCTCTTAGAATCTCTTACACTTCCATATTTTTAGTTTTTTTATTGTTTTGTTGCATGTTAATCTAAGTTTCGTGATTTCAGTGTAATTACATTTCGATTGTTTATCATATTTCATGTTGACGTCTTCAAGTACTATGTAATAGTTCAAGCTAATTTAATAGCTTAAAAAATTAAGTTTTAGTAAGGGCACAATGCTAGGATAATGATGATGTTATATCAAGTGCTGCCTTCACAGCTGGTCCACATGGTGACCTGGGCGCGGGTGTCCCCAGTCGAAGCCCTGTCGTACTTCAGCCGCCAGTACCCGCCGCATCCGCTGTCTGCGCAGGCGGCGGTATATACCCTCACGTCATACCCCTCGTCTGCGGTACTGCTTTACATACCGCAGCTGGTGCAGGCCTTGCGGCATGATACTGTAAGTATTGCAAATTGATTTGTTCTTGTTTATTATACTTGGTAGCCTTATAAGGGGGTATAGGGGGGATGATTTTGTAGTTCTAGAAGCAGTGATTGTCACCTTTAATTAAGTTTACATAAGTTAATAATGTTTACTTTGGTACTTGAGAGTGTCTGCAAACGGACATTTATATCTAGTTAGAGCTAAATATTTTTAAACATCGTTCTGTCCCTCTCATCTTTAAACAAATTACTTAAATGCAATGACATTTGAAATTAAGTTCAAGTTATTAAATAAAGAACGGTCGTAAAAACCGCTCTTAATATTGCTGTAGCTTGTAGGTGATCTTAATAAATAATAGCCAGCCATTAAGTCCGGTTGAAAATTCTTAATTATACTTAACTAATTCTTAAAAAATAAAAATAATATTTTATTATTTATACCTAAATATGAAAACATGATTAATAATATATGGTACCAGTACCTAGCCGTGTAGTGCCACCCCCTCTCATCTCATGAGGAGTCGTAAGAGTCGACGAAGAGGAATCTTAACAGACGTTGGGCAGCAGCGTCATCGTGCTTACTGGCTTGAACTGCGATCACTAACCCGCCTGCCCAGTTTGGTGATTATGGACAAATACTCTCAATAGAATGTTATCTGTTTTTGAGGTCAATGTTCAGAAGTGGACTTTATAAGGCTGGTCTGATGATAATGATGGTGTTATTAGTACTTTTATAAACAGCAATCATTACACACACCAATTATTTTATCTTAATTTTGGTCGCTTTTCTTTTAAGATGGGATACGTAGCGGAACTGATTAAGTCATTGGCGAAGAAGTCCCAAGTAGTGGCTCATCAGCTCATATGGAACATGCATACTAACATGTACACCGATGAAGAAATGCACAATAAAGATGGTGATTATTTAAAATGAACAAATATTCAAATTGAAAAATATTCAAATGTTGGTTATGGCAGAAGAAACATGAGGGAAAGATTAATGCAGTAAAGATAAGAGCACTCAGAAGTATTCTAGGTGTGAAATTGAGTGATAGGATTAGGAATGAAGTGATAAGAGTTAAAGCTGGTGTAAATGAAGATAATAGTAACAAGAATTGAGAAAGGTATGCTTAGATGGTTTGGTCATGTTGAGAGGATGAATGAAAGTAGATTAACGAAAGTCATTTATGATGGACAAGTGATTGGAAGGGTTGGGAGGGGAAGACCACGTAAGACCTTCCAAGACCAAATTCAGAAAATTTTGGAAAAAGGATAGGTCTAAAGTACCCTAAACCGACGGGCGTGTATAAGGAGGATAATGAGTGTGAATTTTAAGCTAAAAGTGTGTGCCAAGATCGGAGCAAGTCGAAGGATGTATGTATGAAAAATATTCAAATTAACAAATACATGAACGGCACATTAAGCCGTTGTTCCAGTTGTCACTATTTTATGTGTGTAGTCTAACGACAGCCTTATTAGAAGTCTAATTGGTTGGCTTCAAAAAAAAATTGTTGGTGATCAAACGTGATCCCCCTGGTGGAGGTCACGATGGGGTGTCGGGGCCTAGGCCCCCTGGTCGCGGTGTCAAACGGCGCCAGTAAATACGGGCGCGGTAGCTTGGTTGGCTTCAAAAATTCTAACATTAGAACGCCACACACCTGCCTCCACCAATCAGCGCTAGGTCCGCGTAGTGGAGAATGACTACACCCTCACTCACCACTCACATTGATTTGTGAGAGGCCCGTGTTAATACTGGGGGTGTGGACGGGCTGAGATGAAGCCCCAATTTATGCAGAGACATTATGGTTACTAGACATACGTAAATACTTTTCGAAACTATTCAAAGCAAACACACATATTTTTTTTTAACTCTTTATAATAATAGTATAAATTTATACTATAGAGCTCTTTGATTTGTAAAATTATATAAAACCTTAATATAATTGACGGAAAATCATTCTGAAATACCTTTTTTTTTTGTAAATAATTACTTATTATACATAGGAAAGCCCACAGACCAAAACAAATATTCATGCACACTAAACTTTGTCCTGTGTGAGAATCGAAACCACTGGAGTGAAGTGCAGGTATCCTGAACTCCACGCCATATCTGTCGTTAAGAGTGTTATTAAACTATATTATTCCATCCAGCTGCCCTCTTCGATGTGTTAGAAGCGTTGACTAAAAGCATAGTCGACACGCTCTCTGGGCCCGCGAAGGCTTTCTACGAGAGGGAATTCGATTTCTTCAGCCACATCACTAATATCAGCGGAATTATCAGACCCTTCCCCAAGGGTGCCGAGAGGAAAAGGGCCTGTCTGGAGGCTTTGAAGAACGTCAAGGTCAGTTCAGTATACTCTTAGTTATAAGAATTATATCGATAAAAAGACATTGTCAAGTATTTTAAACACACGTCGCAATATCTCGAATTATTTTGCTCGCAAACTCCTCGGTCTTATGGCAACGCGCAGTGAAGGAAAACGCGCGTATCGCTATGTTATCGGTAAATGCATACAAAATTTTATCAAAATAATATCTTATTTACCATTTTAATATGACCCTCATTAACAAATAAATATTAAAACTGACCATAATCCCTTGACCGTATTTTTAGTTCTAACGATCTAACGAGCACGCGCTGTGCTCGACGCAAGCACAACACTGCACAAATCATGTTTTATTACTTCGCATGCAGCGAGTTGGCGCGACGAGCTTAGACCTACATAATTAATCATTATAGTTGTATTTAATGTGAAACTTTGTAATAGCTTAAGGACGAGACGAGATCCCATGGAGAGTTGGGATGACAACGTTCATCATTGATATATTAAAACTCTAGGACACTAAACAGAGTTTTCTTTAATTGCAAATATGTTGTTACAGGTACAACCTGGCTGTTATTTGCCATCGAATCCAGACTCCATGGTTATAGACATTGACTATAAGAGTGGTAAGTGCAATTTGAAATATAAAATAGCTGGAAATGGTTTACAAAAGCATTCTAATATATATTTTCGCTTAAAACTCTGTAATAAACAAGCAGTCTCCTTACCTCGTGTGAAAAACTGGATAAAAAGCAGGCTAAGTTCATATAAGGATCCTTAAACAAATTCTTAACTTCATTTTGTGTGTGCTAAGATTAGGACTGCCATCCGTCCAGGATTCCCCGGGTTTGTCGTCCGGGGTCCGACAGGGGATTAATAAATGCCCGGGAGAACTCGGATCCTTTTGTTGTGAAAAAAAAACCATTTTTTAAAAAAAAAAAATGTTTTTATTTTGTTGCAAATCAATTTTTTTTCGGTTCGTGTATATAGTTATATTAGGTCGGGGAAAAAGTCTTTTCGCATAACGTAGGTATAAACTTATTATAAAATTTTTTTTAACTGTACTATTTGTGTCTGGCTGGTTTTGGTAACATTAAAAAGGTTCCATTATAAAGAAAAGAAAAAAATTAAAAAAAGTTGTTTCCCGCTATTTTTCATTTGTTTTTCTCTCCGTAAAAATGAGTGAATCTAATGAAGAAATTCGATACATTTTAAAATTTTATTATAAAAAAGGCAAAAATGCAACTCAAGCAGTGAAAAAAATTTGTGATGTTTATGGACAGCACAAATTTGGTTCAAACGTTTTCAGTCCGGAAATTTTGATGTTAAAGATGCACCTCGCTCTGGTCGCCCTGTTACGAATAAAATGGACGCCATTTTTGAAAGAGTGGAGCAAGATCGGCATATTAGTAGTTACGATGTAGCTGAAGAACTGGGAATTGACCACAAAACAGTTTTGACCCATTTGAAGAAAGTTGGTTATACAAAAAAGCTCGATATTTGGGTGCCACACGAGCTCACTCAAAGAAACTTAATGAACCGTGTACTCATTTGCGATTCATTATTGAGACGTAATGAAACCGAGCCGTTTTTGAAGAGATTCATAACTGGCGATGAAAAGTGGATCACGTACGACAAGAACGTGCGAAAAAGGTCGTGGTCGAAAGTTGGCCAGGCTTCACAGACTGTGGCCAAACCTGGCCTAACACGAAATAAGGTGATGCTGTGTGTATGGTGGGATTGGAAGGGCATTATTTATTATGAGCTTTTACCGCCCGGCAAAACCATCGATTCTGATCTTTACTGCCAGCAACTGATGAGATTAAAGGAAGCAGTCGAGAGAAAACGGCCGGAATTGATCAACAGGAAGGGTGTGGTCTTTCATCACGATAACGCTAGACCACACACATCTTTAGCCACTCAGCAAAAATTAAGAGAGTTCGACTGGGAGGTCCTAGTGCATCCACCATATAGCCCTGACCTTGCGCCTTCAGATTTTCACCTGTTTCGGTCTCTGCAGAATTCTTTAGGTTCTGTAAGGTTGACCTCAAGAGAGGACTGCCAAAACTATTTGTCCCGTTTTTTTGATCAGAAGTCCCAAAGTTTCTACAGTAACGGGATAATGTCTCTGCCCACAAAATGGCAGAAAGTTATTCAACAAAACGGTACATATATATTGTAAATAAATGTAAATAAACTTTGAAAAAAATGTCTTGACTTTTCATACAAAAATACGAAAAGACTTTTTCCCCAACCTATTATTTAGCCTATGTCCGGGATTTGTGTCGTGTTTATGCAGCGTCGACAATTTAGGTGATGGCAGCCCTAGCTAAGATCATTGCATGTGAAAGGATGTAATGTGCCCTCTCCTACGGGAATAAGGCGTGAGAACATTGTGTATAAGTATTATTGTTACGTAAACTTTTAAGAATTTGTTAAAATACTATTACGATTTATATTTTATTTAATAATAAGTTACTTTTAATATATATAATAATATGTACTTGCTGTGCCCTTGCAGGGTCATGTTTGTTACCTTCTATCTATGTTAACACCTGTATATGTACAACATGAATGCAATAAAGAACTTTTGAACAGTGTTCAAAAGGCTACATCCCATTCCTCCAAATTCTATTGTTCTCGTTAGCTTAAAACTTCATACATTGTATCCCACGCCCTCCAAAACTTATCTTAAATAATAATTA
Organism: Musotima nitidalis; assembly: GCA_949126915.1. Taxonomy (NCBI): domain Eukaryota; kingdom Metazoa; phylum Arthropoda; class Insecta; order Lepidoptera; family Crambidae; genus Musotima; species Musotima nitidalis. The sequence goes on from OX421434.1 coordinate 2,973,306, forward strand.
AATAATTTTTATGTCCCACTTCCTCCAAAAGTTACTAAAGTAGGTATAGTCAGCAGTAAAAATATGTTGGATATTGTTTTCTGTAGAGCTGAATACTCACGTAGCCGTCGTCGTCATGTACAAAGAAACATAACACTTAGTCCAGTACTGAAAGTATGTAGAGTACCGACAAGCCCGCTGTGAGCCGCTTTCACGAGGAGCGCGATAAGGTTGCAGTGACCAGCTTTAAATACTGTACACAAGAATGTAGAACTTTAAATAATAAACGTTCTCTTTAATGTTTGGGTCTTGTTCAGACTCTCGTTTATTGTAAAATCATTGTTATTTATATTAATAAAGGTAATTTTACATCGGTTCACCGGTAACGCGAATGTTAACCAGTTTAAATGTCACAACCATAGATATATGATAGAAGGAGATATGCCCGGTAGTTGAAAATGTATCAGAACCCGATGTCGCTAGGTTGGCCACACCACCGCGCCACTACTGCACACATAGTTCAGTTAAAGCAATAGATTGTATGCATTGCAAATTAAAATAAATGGACAGGAACAGCATCAAAATAAGAAACCATAGTTTTAAAAATTCTGGTCTATCTATATACAAATATAGATTTCACTATAGCTTCATTTTAAAGGTTATTATGTTAAACTCAGATTAATACTTTAGTATTAATCCGAGAAGTTAAAGTAGTTGTACAGATTATTATTATAATAATAAATCTATGTCCGAGGTGTGCGAAGAGAAGTAACGCGCATTTCAAATTTAACGCGAGTCAAAAGCTTGCGTTTTAAATTGTGTTATTCCTTCGTATTACACAGTATTAAACTTGTTCAACATAAAATACAAAAAAAATCAAGTAAGTTTTTTTACCAACGCTACTTTTATTTATCTTGTGGAGGAAATGATACATCATTTTAAATTTCATTTCGTTTTTGGAGGAAGTGAAACCAAATTTTTGGAGGAATGGGACGTACCCTTTCAAAAGATCTACCTCTATCTTTCAAAATTCATTCCAATTGGTTTGTCTCGTTAAAGATATACCTTTTATACGAAGTTATTTTATTTAGCTCTGACTTCCCAACAGTCTCTATGATTTTATCTATCCAATAAAAAAACATAATGCTAATTATTAGTAATGTCACGTGCTAAGTACTGACATTTTATTTCCAGTCGTGATCTACTTTATGAAACTGTTTATTTGTTTGGAAAATTAAAAAAATTGTTATTTTTATTTTTAGGTACACCAATGCAAAGTGCGGCAAAAGCGCCATATTTGGCCCGGTTTAGGGTGCGCAAGTACGGCATTTCGGAGATGGAATCCGTTGCCATGGCGATCGTGTCCGGGGAGGAACCACAAGTTGTAAGTATTTGTTTTTTTTAACTAACGTTTATGTAATAATAAGACATGTAGTTCAGGTTCAAAGAATGTTATTGGAACTATGTGTCTAAGTGTATTTGTGTGTAAGTGTACTAAGGTAATTTTTTTGACGACCGATATGGCGTGGAGGTCAGTATACCTACACTTTACTCCAGAGGTCGTGGGTTCGATTCCCACACAGGACAAATCTTTGTGTGCATGAACATGAATATTTGTTCTGGTCTGGGTGTTTTTCTATGTATATTAAGTATGTATTTACAAAAAAAAATGAAGAATTTAAGTATGTTTACCCGTTGTTTAGTAACACAAGTTCTTAATGATACTTATCTTGGAACTAAATAATTGGTGTAATTGTCAGAAAATATTATTATTATTATTAATTTTTAAAAAAAAATCCTGACCTTGACGATTTTCTTGCCAGATATTTTACAATCAAGTTCCCGCCTGCAGTGAATGGGGGCGTTAGTTTTTAAGTTTGACGTTCACAAGAACTTTAATGAGTTAAACTTGAATAAATGAATTTGACTTTAACTACCACTAATTCAAAAAGCTAGACTCAAATTCGAAGCGTTACAAATATAGAAGCGCTACTTCACAAATGCAACAAATAAACGTTTGCAAGAAATTTGACAACATTTTGTTTTACATTTCAGTATAATTGAAGTTCTTAGATAAAGCTACAAAACTATAATAATCACACACGTTTGCATTCATCATCTAAAAGAGAGTCTAAATTAACAATTTAGTGACGATGGAATTAAATTTGTAACTTTATGTCCTTTCATATCAGTTTCCCTTGAACACGAATGACTGTAAAGTATTCAATAGTCGGAATCAAAGCTGCTAATGAGCAATGAAACAATGGTTTACGCGTATAATTAGTCTACTAAATAGTGTAAATAAACTTCCGGATTTGTTAATCTGTTCTTTAGGTGAATTTTAAAGAATCCGATTTCTTTTCCTATTAATTTTCTGTGCATGCGGTTAGGCTGTGGAACGCGTTACTCGCACTTCCGAAAGTATTTCCATTTTCAAGAAGGCAATAAAGGAACATTTCCTTTCTGCCTGATAGCTGTACGTTTTTATTTAATTTATTAATTTAGGTATATCATTGTTTTTTTTTTATGTTTGTTAATTGTGTTGTGACGTATTTGTGCATGTGTCTTCTTTGTATATTTTTTCTTTCCTTTTTCGGTCTGCTGGAAGAAATACCTTTTAGGGATAAGCAGTGCCGTTGTATGTGTCTTTCATAACTTCTGTCTTTGTGTATGTTCGTTATGTGAAACTCTTAGAGAAAAGTTTAAAGAAATAGGTATCTTGACTGTTGCCTCTCAATACATTTATAATAGTATAATATTTATAAAACGAAACATAGAAACCTATAACAGGCGCTGTGATGATCACAGTTTTAATACTAGAAATAGAAATAAATTATTAAATCCATTTTTACGCCTGCATAAAATTCGAAAATCGTTTATGGGGCAGGGTATACAATATTATAACAAAATTCCAAAAGATATTTTAGATTTGCCTTTTGAAAAGTTTAAGCAAACCGTTAAGACATCACTTACCAAGAAAGGGTATTACACGGTTAATGATTACGTTAATGACAAAAACGCTTGGATGTAACATTTACAATGATAAAAGTTGTGTTCTGCGGCCCTCTTTACAATATAACGATTACTTACATACATTGTCTATGTAATTTTATAATTTTATTAGTTCTGTCTCCCTTTTTTTTTCAAATCTTGTGACTGCAGAACACAATTGTTTTAATATTATGTATTTTAATTGTGACTGGCGGGAGAAAAAACCAACCTTGACGATTTTCTTGCCCGTTCTTTTACGATCAAGCTCCCGCCCGCAGTGAATGGGCGCGTTAGTTTATAAGTATGACATTCATAAGAGCTCTATTGAGCCAAACTTGAATAAATGAATTTTTAATTTTTTTTTAATAATTTTTTTTGAATAAATTGTCTCAATGGCATCTGTTTGAAACTTTAATTAACAAATCAATATTATATTTCTTCAGGAGGAAGGCAAGGACCGATACACATCATTCGCAGCGGAAACGTGGCAGGCAGCCATCTTTAAAGTGGGCGACGATGTCAGACAGGACATGTTGGCTCTGCAAGTCATATCGCTGTTCAAGAACATCTTCCAGCAAGTCGGCTTGGATCTTTACTTGTTTCCGTACAAAGTGGTTGCCACTGCTCCTGGAGTAAGTAATTTTGTATTAAATATAAGGGATTAAAGTATAAAATTTCCTATTTATACTGAAGAATCTAACATATTTATTGAAACAAAAATTTATTTACTCTTGTTAACACACACAGACATACAAGCGCTGAGCCAGGCTCGTAAAGAGGGGCGGCGCGGCGACACCATACCGACACTTGCTCCAACGACGGCGCGCAATCGTTACGCATTTATACGGACCGAACATACCTTTATAACCACTATTTTAAATAATTACTCATTTACAGTCCAGTGTGTTTTATTTAAATATATAACGTAGCTGGCCTACCTAACTCTTATTTTTTTATAAATTATTATATGCGGCGAAACATTGGATTTAGGAGAAAGTGGTTCATTACTTGACGACCGATATGGTGTGGTGGCGAGTATACCCGCTCTCCGCTCCAAGGTCGTGGGTTCGATTCCCGCTCAGGACAAATATTTGTGTGCATGAACAAGAATATTTGTTCTGGTCTGGGTGTTTTCCTATGTATATTAAGTATGTATTTACAAAAAAAAATAGTATTTATGTATGTTTATCCGTTATTTAGTATCCATAACACAAGTTCTTGATGATACTTATCTTGGAACTAAATAATTGGTGTAATTGTTAGAAATTATTTATTATTTATTCTTAAGTAGTGAATAAGAGAGTACTTAATAGTAACTGTACTTAATAGTAATATAGATAAATGTATTTGTTTAACAGTGCGGCGTTATAGAATGTGTGCCGAACGCTAAGTCTCGTGATCAACTCGGACGGCAGACCGACATCGGCATGTACGAATATTTTATCAAGAAGTACGGAGACGAGACCACCAGGGAGTTTCAGGTAACCTTGTGACTGACATGTGATAATATGCGACCGACATGCCATAATATGTAACCGACATCTGACAATATGTGACCGCCATGTGGTAATATGTGACCGACATCTGTTGATATGTGTCCGACACGTCATTGGTCTCGTCTCATGTAGTAGTGTGTATGATAGATACGCAGTAGTTTGTGTGACTGACACTAGTTGTGTGGAAAATATATGTAATAGAGTGTGGCATGTAGTACTTTGGGTAACTGCTGTGTAATAAAACGTTGTGACTGACACGCAGTAGTATAATTTGAATAAGAATAAGAATATTTTTTATTGACAAAAAAACATTACATAACAATTAGATTAAACAGTTACAAAAAAACGTACAGAAACACAAAACAAAAATATTTAAAAATAATAATAATAACAACTTATGGTAATGTTACCAAAAAGGGCGATACATCAGCATAATGCTGCTGCATCTAATAATACAGCAGCGCTGGTGTTCCCTTTTGAGGTAGAGTGGCGTAGAAGCAAAAGTAATAAAAAAATAAAAAACTAACATTAAAAAAGATAACAAAAAATTTAAATATAACCTATAACATAATATGACAAACACGTTAGGTACATTTATGCAAAAGACGAGCAAGCCATAACAAAAAAAAAACAAATGGAAATAAAAAAAAGATGTCACATTTCTGTCTATATGTCACTGTCAGACCAGATATGACAGATGTATCAATTTTAGTTGCAATAATCGCAATGCGTAACCTAACCAAACTTATGAACAAACAAACACGATGTTTCTTTTTGGTTTTTTTTTGGTGCAACCGTGCTAAATGTGTCAGTGTGTCCACGTAAGGAGGCAGAGATAGCAAAACCAAGGTGAGTCATGACTTAAAAGACGCTTTCGTTGAAATCCTCTGTTGTTCCATAAAATATCTTTATACATTTGCCCTAAACGAACCAATGGTTTTCAGTTCGCGTATAGGCGGCGGGAGGTCGTTCCAACACCGAGACTTTGACTGAAAAGTTGTAGACTCGGTACAGTGGCAGGTGATTAAGCGCATGCGCGCGAGTGTGATATGGCCGCGTTGCCATAGTTACGCGCCACCACCCATGCCGTGCCATGCCATGATTGTGAACCGATAGTGTGTGACTGTGGTCCTTGCTCAATTTATACGCCGCAGATTGTAACAGAGTTATGAGATCCAGACTTGGTAGTGTCTGTCACTGACAGATTGTTGAGTGGGTGATTGATTGTGAATCTATGTGGTAGAGCGTGTGACATACACTTTGTGTAAGTGACTTACATAAATCGATAGCCTAGTCAAGGCTGCGGGAAGCCGGTGGATGCAGGCGGCTAGAGATTTATTGACATGGAAAACAATTCTACGACGACCGATATGGCGTGGAGGTCAGTATACCTGCACTCCACTCCACAGGTCGTGGGTTCGATTCCCACACAGGACAAATCTTTGTGTGCATGAACATGAATATTTGTTATGGTCAGGGTATTTTCCTATGTATATTAAGTATGTATTTACAAAAAAAAAGTTTTTAAGTATGTTTATCTGTTCTTTAGTATCCATAACACAAGTTCTTAGTGATACTTATTTGGAACTAAATTATTGGTGTAATTGTTAGAGAATATTTATTTAATTCTGGAGGCCTATATTTAGCAGGTCTATGCATATGCCATGTGGTACTGGCCTAGAATATTGCCACCCCCTGTCATCACACGGGCAGTCGTAAGAGTCCAAGAAGAAAAATCCTACCGGATGATGGGCAGCAGCGTCATCCTGCGTACTGGCTGGAACTGCGTTTACCAACCCGTCTACCCAGCGTGCTGATTATGGGCAAATACCCCCAGTATAATGAAGTAGAATGTACTAGGGAAGCCAATGAAATTTGTTGTGAAATTTGCCTAATCATACAGTTACTTCATACTTCTGGTGATTATGGGCAAATACATAAGATCTATGATCAGCTGTGGACTTCTAATAGCTGACATGATAATATGTTTTACTAGGCACACAGGCAGATAGGTGCTTTTTTAAGCATTCACACAGGCAGATAGGTGCTTTTTTAAGCATTCACACAGGCAGATAGGTGCTTTATTAAGCATTCACACAGGCAGATAGGTGCTTTTTAAGCATTCGCACAGGCAGATAGGTGCTTTTCTAATAATTCACACAGGCAGATAGGTGCTTTTTTAAGCATTTACACACGCAGATAGGTGCTTTTTTTAAGCATTCACACAGGCAGATAGTTGCTGTTTAAGCATTCACACAGGCAGATATGTGCTTTTTTAAGCATTTCCATATATCTATAAGTAGAGATTTAAGTCAATCATTAACCGAAATGTGTTTGTTTGATGTTAACAGGCCGCGAGAAGATGTTTCGTGACATCAATGGCAGCGTACAGTGTGATAGGATTCTTGCTGCAGATCAAAGACAGACACAACGGGAATATCATGTTAGATACTGATGGACATATCATTCATATAGGTAAGTTTTTTTTAAAATGTGACTCGTCATAGTTTAATAAGCACTTTCATTTATGCGTTAGATTTTTAATTGACTTTCATTAAAGATTTATTGAGCTGAACTTAAATTAATTCCTGATTCAATACCGTCCAAAAAATAAGAGTGTTTCATTCGATTTCGTATGTGGAGTAAGCAAGTTGAAAACGCACCCATTTATGACGGCTTGTATAAATAAATATCAGTAAATTTCCCGGAAATTACCAGGGTTTAAACCCTGTTCACTAGGCTGTGGCATGCATAGATTTAGCAGAAACATTTTGTATGAAATCCTCTATTAATTTTGGTCAAATTATTAAACCGTGTGGTATCAAGGGGAGACGTAAGAGTCGATGAAGAGAAATTCTACCGGATAATGGGCAGCAGCGTCATCCTGCGTGCTGGCAGAAACTGCAATCACCAACCCGCCTCCCCAGTGTGCTGATTACGAGCACATACCTCCAGCATAATATATTAGAGAGGCCTATGCTCAGCCAATGTGGCGAGCGGCGATAGCCCAGTAGCGGGACCCCTTGCCTTTAAATTCAGAAGGTCTCTGGTTCAAACAGAGCGGTGGCTCGGAACTGGCACTTAGATTCACTTACATTTAATTCTTTTTTGTTTTTAAATTGTTTTGTTGCATATTAGTTAATCTAAGCTACGTGATTTAGTGTAATAATATTTCGATTGTTTTTTTAATATTTTAATTATGACGTTTTCAAGTACTATGTATAATAATTTATGAAATAAATATTTTTTTTACTTTTTTACTTTAAACCCTGGTGGCGCGCTCACCTATGACTTTTCGAAGTTATGTGCGTAGTTATCGCTTGCTCCGTGCCTCGGAAAGCACGTTAAGCCGTTGGTCCCGGCTGTCATTTACATCTAAGGCAGTCGTTATTAGGAAGTCAGTGTCTTCTAATATCCTGACAGCTGTTTTAACCATAGAATGATGTCCTCTGGGTTGCGGAGGTCAGACGGCAGTCGCTCCACGTAATAACTGAAATTTAGTCAAATCTGTTCAACCCTGGCCTCTAAGCTTAAGTCTAGGGCAACCGGGATAATGCTAGGATATGATATCAATGTTCAGCCACTGAATTTTGTTGCAAATTTGCCGAATCATACAGTGACGTAATACTTCTCTTTCTAGACTTCGGGTTTATGTTCGAGTCATCGCCGGGCGGCAACTTGGGTTTTGAACCCGACATCAAGCTAACTGACGAAATGGTGATGGTGATGGGCGGTAAAATGGAAGCGCCGCCCTTCCGCTGGTTTTGTGAACTATGCGTGCAGGCTTTCCTTGCTGTTAGGTGAGTGTTATATCTTCACTACATAGAATACATAGTCGCTTTCCTCTGTCAGTCCCTATGTATGCTTAAATCTTTATAACTACGCCACGTATTTTGATGCGGTTTTTTTAAAAGATATTATGATACGTGAGGAAGGTTTATATGTCACGTGAACGAAATCGCGGGCGGCCGCTAGTTGTAGGATAAAAAGTATTATTTGCGATAATCCAGGTTTTAGGTTCCTCTGTGCTAAATAATGTGTATAGGGATACGAGAGTAAGTTGACTCTCGTTTCAGCGTTGGTCGTGAAGACATCGTTGTTCTGAGGCTCCTATCTTACCTGAAGATGCCCTGTGTAAAGGCGAAACACGTGTCGTGTTGAATAGTTTCTCGATTTTTGGGAAATTATAGTAGCGCGGGAATTGTTACAAAGATATTTTCAATCCATCACTTGCTTACAATGGATTTCCGCAAAGTAACGCCTGAATCAACAAATTATTTGTGTATAGGGATCCTACCAAGATCTGAGGAAGTAAAGGCAACCTCACCTGCAAGTGGTGCACCTGCCGAAGACCAGACGAGGCTCTGGCGGACATTCCCGGTAGGCGAAGATAGGCTCGCCACCTATTAGGCGGGACCAAGAATCTAACTGGCGGAATGTGAGCGTATAATACGCCTCTGCCTATCCCTTCGGGGAAACAGGCGCGATATTATGTATGTTTGTACTAAATTACATACATTAGTACTTTTTGCCAGAAAGATACAAAAGTGTTTAGTTCATTAACTTAGTGTCTAACATAATATTAGTGAATGAAGCTACCTTTTAAGCAAACATATGCTTGTGTTAGGTAACACCGCACTTCCATAGCATGGTTACAATAGACTAATTTAAGAGAAAAAGAGTATCAAACAATTCTACATCCATACTTAAACTTTCGCTTTTATATTGTGCAGTGTGGTACCAGCCTAGAAGTGTAAATCCTTCTCATCTCATGGGGAAACTTAAAAGTCGACTAAGAGAAATCTTACCGGATGATGGGCAGCAGTATCATCCTGCGTAATGGCTCGAACTGCGATCACAAGTTCTTCTGACCAGCGTAGCGATTATACTCCCAAGAAAATTAAACCTGTTGAGGAGGCCTATTTAGCAGTGGACTTGCTTATTTCATCAATATAATGTTATTTTTGTTAAAATTATTTTATCCTGTAGCTTGAGTATGTCATGCTCACTTAAATGTCTTTGCGGTGGTGGCGTCATGCGTCGGGTCGTTACGTTCCCTAAAATATGGTTGAGCGAAACGATGGCTGGTTCATGCGTCATACTCGTGAACGGGTGCCGCCAGTGGAGACTGGTCTGCTCATGTCTACTATGTTTATTCGTAATCATGCTCGTATAACTTAAAAAAAAAAAGTTATTTTCTTCTTTTATTTTAAATCATGTGACTGCAGAACACAGGTTTTTGTAGATTTGTCAAATTGTTTTACTACTAAGTACATTTTCTTATAACTGGCGGGAGAAAAAACTAACCTTGACGATTTTCTTGCCCGTTCTTTTACGATCAAGCTCCCGCCCGCAGCTAATGGGCGCGCTAGTTTTTAAGTTTTGACGTTAATAAGAGCTCTTTTGAGCCAAACTTGAATAAATGAATATGAATTTTAATATTTTTTATAATTTTCATGGCTGGCGGGGCAGTATTGATAATTTAAATTTTGTTTGAATTTATAGAAGGTCGATAGGTGATGAATTCATATGAAATCGATTTTTAATTTTTAGAATGTAAATAAAGAAATTATTAATCCACCACGAAATGTCAAAAAAGATCGTGAATGAAAGATTTCAACGCATTTTCGTGTTTATTTAAAAATAAACGTTGTTATGTCTTTTCATATTAAATTTAACTGTTAATTAAACAGTCTGCTCTAATATAAAAGTATATTATTTTTTCAGGCCATACCAAGAAGCGATTATATCAATGGTATCCCTAATGCTGGACACCGGCCTCCCCTGTTTCCGTGGTCAGACTATACGCCTCCTGCGCTCCAGATTCGCGCCACACTCCACAGAGAAGGAAGCGGCGGCATTTATGCTCTCAGTCATACGGAACTCATTCCTCAACTTTAGAACCAGGACTTATGACATGATACAGTACTATCAAAACCAAATTCCTTATTAGGTTTGTAGTCGATTTGTTTAGGACTTGGTTTTTACTGATTTTACAGTTTTAGGTACCTACTGTATAGAGAAAGGATATTCACCGCACTTAGCTCGTTAAAACTAAAATACAGCCAAATCTGGATAGACCGTGAATGGACCTGAGTCTTAAGATACAGCCAAATCTGGATAGACCGTGAACGGACCCTGAGTCCTAAGATTTAGTATAGGGCACAACCAGGATAATGCTAGAATGATGAGCTCATTAGAAAGTCCCTAATCTTCACACGCATATTGTTTTAGTTACTTGGCGATTACCTGTCTTATCTTACAGAGGATAGAGCACATTTTGCCATCCAAAATATGTCTCCTAATCGTGACGATTACAAAAAAAAACAAGTCCTCCTATGACTAGGAGATTTTGGACTTTTTTTAACAAAATTCATGTGATCATTAGACGAGTACGCTATGTTGCGTGCTTGTGTGCGTACGCGACGTACGTACATACGTAATATGTCAGAAATGTTTTATTGGTAACTTGTTGATGAATTACGTTTTAAAATGTTCCCAAGTAATTAACATTTTCTTCTCAACACAATCGAAGGTATAATTTTTTTTGGCACCGATCTGTTATGGGTGCAATGCGTGAACTTAGCTGGATTTTTGTTAAATTTGATGGTGATTAGTAATGGGGTTTTAAATGTAAGGTGCGTTATTGATTGTATTTTCCAAATTTATTTTGGTAACGGGTCTAGTCTTTAAATATGTCATTGCCACATCTGGTTTGGCCATTTTATAGATTTCTAGTAATTATTTGTAATTTTATACACTTTTCTAAATGCTTTCTTGGAACAAGTCGTAATGTTTGAAAGCACAGCTTGCAGAAAACTGCATGTCGTAGCCCAATTGTAAAAAATTGCTAGACAGATCTAATGCAAACTAATAAATGTATTTTTTGTTAAAATTGTGTTCAATGTTACCTGTTAATTAAAACAAGTTGTAATAAACATCTAGGCAGATTGTAAAAGTATAAAAGACATATAGAAGAATAAAAATAGCCTTTAATGTAACCATAGACCACATACCCCTACAGAAGTGGCATGGAAAAATTGCTCGCTTTCACCAAAACCACATCAAATTGTCATTAAAAAAAAAATGAAATTAACTAAGCCTGACCCTCCAGAAGAAATGACGAGTTATGTTTTAGATGAGAACACTCATTAAAACCAATTACTCAATTCGAAACATTTTGAACTTAATTTTGCAAGCTACAATATTTATGTCCTGTAAAATCGTTCGGTTATATATTTTAAATAACTGTGCAGTTGGTTGGACTGCTTATGGAGAGGTCATTACCTATTGTTTAAGCATACAATGTCTTGAGATTATTTTTAATTATTTGTTTAAAATTAGTTTTTTTTTTTTTAATTTATATTCGAAGGAATAGGTTTGTAACAAAAGAAACAGCAAAATATTGTTTTCCTTGAAAGTGTGCAACGTTATTATCATTTAAATTTAATAACAAAATTTTTAATGTATCGTGCTTATTATAAGCTTAACTTACCTAACATCCTTCAAACACATACTTAGACATATACACTTAAAAAACACCTAGACCAAGACGAATATCCATTTTCGTTCACACAAATATTTGTCCTATGCGGGAATCGAACGAGTGTTGATTTGAACAACCTCCTCGCTATCATCTATCTTCAATACTAACGTCTTTTTAAAAACGTTAAGTAATTTTTATGATAATTGTTGTATAACCATTTAAAAATCTATTTGATTCAGTCCAAAGGTCTGAAAAGAAGACTTGTAAACCGCAAATGGCATAGACCACTTAAACCAATAGACATGTCAATAAACGATGCTAGATGTCGAGAATTTTAAAAATAATTTGATACCAAATAACGGAGTATTTGATAATAAAGTTATACTCTCATAAATTTCTGGGCGTAACCAATTGCGTCACACTATCATGTCAGGTCATAATCGGAATTCAGTTTGTTTTGATTATAACCTGTTACATGTCTATTGAAATATGTAGTCTATGGCAAGCGACAACTGCCTGCCATGGCTACGGCTGTTGCTCAATCAGAAGTCCGCGGTTATTTTTCGGAATCGTACCTTGAAATGTATTATTGAATGTAAATAAATAAATATTGTAGAAAGATCGACGTTATTGTATATTATATGGACTGCTATACGCCCCTGTTCTTAGATAGGATTTTTTGAATGTGTAACTATGTACCTACGTAATGAATCACTATTATACGTATCTAGACGAGTTAGATACCTTTGTAGATCACTATTAATGTTGAACTGTTATTATTGTTATATTAAATCAAAATATATAAGAATTGTCATGTCTAAAAATATGTATGTATGTGAGCCATGTGCCATGTGCCATGTGTGCCATGTCTATTTCGCAGGCAGATTGTAGATTGCTCTGTATTCTAAAATGACTAAGAAAATTGAGAAAGTATCGTTGTAGATTTCACTAAAAGCCAGTGGCTTCCAAATGATTTGTTTGGTTCCTTTCGCAATTATTTATTAGCCCCCAAGTTCAAGGTGTCATCAAAAATGCATTAAATTTTATATAACCATAATATTTTTTAAATACTTTCACAATTTGCTTGTCGTTTTGTATAATGGCGCATTTTTTCAATCGATTCAGTCGACTAATGTCAGATTCTAGAAATGTCAGATTTTCCGAAAGCTCTTCTAATGGTTCGATCATTATACAAAATAACCTTAACCTAATCGAATCGAGTATTAAATTATAACATAAATTTGATATATATGTATTTGATTTATTATAATCCACGGTTATTTTTATCTAGCCTTTAGAAATGGCGTTATAGAATCTGACGTTTATCAATTATATTATAGCTAAATGTGATAGATGTGGCACTAGCCTTAGGATACTGAGGCAGCCAAATTAAAACAATTATTATTGTAGTAATTTGATAAAGCTATCCTTTTCTATATCATTCGAAACGTATCATCTGTCTCTTTTTATATTGTTACCATAGATACGTCAAAGATAAATATGTATATGTCTCAGACGGAACTAAATCTGAGTTCGGTAGAGTATGAATATACTTCATCTTAGTATAAAATACAACTGATGTTTATAGAATCTGACATTTTTCGATTAAACCTTTCAATCTGCGACATTTATGCGAAGTGTATTGAATATGGCTTAAAAATTGGTACGTTTCTCACATATTTTTAGATGTACATGCGTTCGGTAGGCCAAAATGTAGAATTTATTTCTTGCAATAATGTTAACCATGTTTTTAGCATCAAATACCAAAATAAACTGTTTAATATGTGGTAGTCTGGTTGTTACTAACGGCAAATCATCTAGTGTTTTAGTTTAAAGGTAATTTTTTGTTAACCAATAAATAATTTCATTTAGTTCAGACATTATTTTATTAAATTTTGTAATGTTATTAGACTTTGCTTAAGTTAATGGTGTGATGGAGTTAAAGTTTCATCAAATATTGGGTAATATGTTTCTACCAAATATTATATCTTATGGAGTTGGGTTAAGGCAGAAAGGCAATGAAAATTTTCAATTTGCTCTGTCAATTCATTTCAACTTAGTTGAAAATTCAATATCATAAGTAAATTTAATTAAACTTAAATATTATCTGACTCCTTTTCTTAAAACTGGTTAGCAAAAAATTACTTTGGGCTAAATCTATCTAGAATTGATCAATAAAAGCGATATTTTATAACACGCCCAAACCTATACTGCCAAATCAAAAAAATATATACCTGTATTACAGAATATTAGTTTGTGGGTAGTTGCAGAAAACATGTGTGTACTATTTGAAGTTTGCTGCTAAACATAGCTGTCTCCCCTTTTCTTTCTTAGTAAATCCTTTTTCATTGGTTTCAAGTTTAAATATTTTTAATTGTACTAAAGTTACTCCATTGTTACAACCAATATTTTCCAATAATTTGGAAAATATGAATACTATTCTGTAATTCAGGTATTATGTTACTTAACAAATAAAGCAATAACTATGCCAATACATATAAAAATCCCAGTTGTTAGTAATATTATAAATGTGTATGAGCATATAGAATCAATGTTGTTGAATTATGTTTAAAATATATTATTATATAGAAATGATGTCTAGAGATTTAATATTAAAGTTAATTTTGACATTCCTGTGATTATGATTACCTACTTGTTATGAAATAAAGTATTTGGTAAAGGTATTTTTGTTTGTAATTATCTGTAAATGCTTCATCATCATCATCATCACAGCCCATTAACGTCCCACTACTGAGCACGAGCCTCCTCACACATATCAAGGTGTGAGGGTATTGGGTCATACTCCACCACGCTGACCCAGTGCGGATTGGCGGAGGCAGGTGTATGGCGTCCTGCTGTTAGAATTTTTCAAGCCGCCCATTAGGCCTCTAACATGGCTTAACGACTACCACATTTAGTGATAACCGGGACCAACGGCTTAACGTGCCTTCCGAAGCACGGAAGCGCTCGATATCAAATGCCACACAAACGGTCACGCATCCAAGGACTGACCTCTGTCTGTTTTTCATTTATCATTTTTCATTATATATATAAGTTTTATTCAAAATATATGAGGTCCCTACATATTAAATTATAATTTTACATAGAAAACGGCACATAATTTTTTAATTCATTAATAAATGTAAAATATATACCGTTCATTTCTGTGCACTTGTAAACTCTTTTAGGAAATGAGCACAGAACGATGTCAAAACAAACAAAACAAAAGAATAAAACAAAAGAGCGAAAACAAATGAATTATCACATTCAGGAATAGACAAGCTTTAAATTGAAATAAACTTCTATGTGTAATTTCTAACCAAACGCCGATTTTTTGAGATAACAGTGGACAGTTCGTTAAAACGATAAAGTTAAAGTTCTTTATTTCATAAACAATTGAAAACATACAAAAAAAACTAAATATTACTACAATGAAATCACGAAGCTTGATTAACTTACATGCAAAAAAATTAGGTGTAAGTGAATCTAAAATCTCGCGTTAAAATGGTAATTTTATATGTAAGGACCTAATTAGTGTTCGCAGTTCAAGCCAGTACGCACGATCGATCGTGGTCTTCCACGTGAGCCCCCGCAGGGGGGTCACGGCGCGGTATCGGGGCAGTGCCCCCTGACCGCAGTTTCTTGCGGCGTCCGTGGCGACGGACGCGTCGTTGAGGCGGCTAGAAAGCCTGGTATAGTCCGGGGTGTCAGTCCGGTGGTGGCTGCGATCAAGCCCCTAGGCAGTTGGCCCTGGGGCGATCAGCTAGCATGTAGTTAGTCCTGTGCTCGTGGTCTGGTCAATCCTACGTCGTTCGAGGGATCAGGCTTCGGGCATATGCCTTAGCATCCGGTGGCCGCGCGTGCAGCGGCGCCAGGCCGCGAAGTGATTCACGGCCTGACGCATCCGCCCGCGCGAACATCGGTCCCGCTAGGCGTCCCACGAAGGCTTCAATGCTCTCTGATTTCAGATCCCTCGCAATCGTCGCGTTCCTCACGTAACGTGGAGCTCGCACGATGGTTCGGAGGGACACATTCTGGAATGTCTCGAGCTTCTTCTTGAGCGAGGTTCTCAGTAGTGCGTACCAGGCTGGGGCTGCGTACGTGATCAGGGGTCTGAGGTATGTTTTATATACCCCGAGCTTCGTTCGTAACGGCAGCTTGGAGTCGAGCACTGGTCGCAGGAGGTTCCGAGCTGCTTTGGCCTTGTTAATCGTGTTCGTTACGTGAGGCGTCATGTTGAGGTCGCGATCTATACAGACTCCTAGGTACTTGACCTTGAGAGACCACGAGATATCCTGTCCGTGTAATCGGAGTGGTGGTGGGTACTTCAGAACCTTACGTACCAGGATGGCTTGGGTCTTCGCGACGTTGACCGTCAGACGCCACTTGCTGAGCCATTCTGGCAGGGAGTCTAATGTGTTCTGTACTCTGGCTGCAGCGATGTTCCTTCGGTAGGAGGAGGCGTAGTACGCGGCGTCGTCCGCGTATAGGGCGAGTTGTACGCCTTCTGATCTTGGGATGTCGTCAGTGTAGCGAGAGTACAGAACTGGCGAAAGGCAGCTGCCTTGGGGTACTCCGGCCTCTATCTTCTTCTCTCCAGATAGGGCGTCCTCCACCACCACCCTGAAGCGTCTGTCCTCGAGGAACGAGGACAGGACACGGATGATGCGTCTGGGCGCTGGGGACGTTGACAGCTTGTACAGCAGACCTTCGTGCCACACTCTGTCGAAGGCCTTCTCCATATCAAGTAGGACTGCAGCCGTGAACTCCTTCTTGTTATGGGCTACAGTCATGTGGTGCAGAACTCTTGACAACTGCAGAGTTGTGGAGTGTTCGGCACGGAATCCATACTGCTCGTCTCGCGGCTCTATGTGTGGGAGTAGGTGGACGAGGAGTAGTCTCTCGAACAGCTTTGAGAGGGTAGGAAGCAAGGTGATAGGTCGGTAGCTCGCAGGCTTCGTGACATCCTTCCCAGGTTTCGGGATCATAATGACGTGGCCCATCTTCCAGGCCCCTGGGAAGCGTCCGGTTCTCATTATGCCGTTGAAGAGGCGTGTGATCGCGGCTATTGAACGGGGAGGGAGGTGTCGGAGGGCAGCGTTAGGAATCTTGTCAGCACCCGGAGCCTTCCTAGGTGCTAATTTAACTATAGCTTTCCGCACTTGGCCAGGAGAGAAGACAATAGGGTCCTCCTCGTAGGCTATTGGTGCAGAGAGGTAGTTGATTAGGTGCTCACGGGTGTGACGTTCGTGGTCTACGTCGTCGGAGGGGTTGGGACGGAACTGCTGTTCGAGGTGCTCAGCGAGGATTTCAGCTCTGTCTGCTGCACGGTATTTCAGCTGGCCATCTGGGCTTCTAAGTGGTCTGACTGGGGGTGGGGCCTTGGAGAGCTGGCGGCAAAGCCGGTGAATGCCTGTCCAGTCTTTGGATGCGCTCTCCAGGTATCTTTCCCAGCGTTCGGAGTCCAATGAGCTGATAGCCTCCTTCACTTGTTCAGTGGCGACATTTAGCTGCGTCTTGGTGGCAGGGCAACGTGTTCGCTGCCAATCTTTCCTTAAGCGCCGCTTCTTCGCTAGTAGGATCCTGATGCCGGCGGGCAGGGGCTGTGGTGCCCTTGTCGCCGGCATGGTGTGCGATGCTGAGTCCAGGGCGCTCTGGAGGCAAGACGATATGTCGGCAGCTAAAGTCTCCACGTGTTCTGGCTCCGTGATGGGGTAAGTGGGGGTATTCTTGTGTGCCAGCTCATTGAACTTCTCCCAGTCAGTGCATCGGCGAGGAGCTGTCAACGTCACTGTTGGTGAGTCCGGCAGTACCATGAGTACCGGCATGTGGTCCGACTGGAGGTCCTCAAGTAGGGTTTCCTGCGTCGGTTGGCAGTCGAGGTTCTTGTAGATGGCTATGTCTAGCACGTCGGGTATATGAGTTACGGCGTGCGGATAGTGTGTTGGCGTCTCCGGGCCGTGCACGACATAGCCATGAGTCTCTGCGTCTGCGAAGAGTCGGCGACCGCATCGGTTGATGGTGTTGGAGTTCCAGGCCGTGTGCTTGCAATTTAGGTCTCCTGCAATGATAGTTTGCGTCGTAGTTGTTGCGACTAGTTCTTGTAAGTCGCATATGTCTAGCAGCGTCTGTGGCGGTTTGTAAGTCGCAAACACACGGAGTGGAACCCTGTTCCTGCAGATCTCTATTCCCAGGGCGTAGAGAGACTTCAGTGGGGTTGGTGGTGCCGGGATGAGTTGGTGCACGACTCTTCTCCTCACGATAACTGCCAACCCGCGGTAGGCCCGGAAGGGCGCGACGTCAGATTGCTCGTCCTGCCGGTACACATGGTAGTTTGGAATCTTCAGTGGGCAGCTGGGGCTGAGATGCGTCTCCGACACTAGGCAAACATCTATGTTGTAGGTGCGGAGGGCGAGTTTCAGTAGGCCGACTTTCCTTCTCAGCCCGGCAGCGTTCCAGTGTATGATCCTCAAGTCAGCCATCGGACTGGAGCAGGCTGGTGACTCGTCCTAGGAGGGCCGGTACGGCGTCCTTCCCTTGCTGCAGTGCTGTCAGAACCTCCATGAGGATTTTGATCTGGACGTCTCTCGTGGAGGTTCGTTCAGATTCGGCCTGAGCCGTCTTGTGCGCCGCGGGGGTGGTAGCGGTGGTGGTCTCATTAGGGGCGCCTTTTCCTTGCGTGCCCCCTTTCTTCTTCTTAACTTTGCCTCTCTTCCGTCTGAGCGGGGCAGAGCGCTTGCTGGGGTTGTTGGCTTCTGCCATCAGGTGGGGCGTTTCCGCTGTGGCTTGGACTGTGGAGGGCTGCACCAGGTGCCTTCCTGCCAGGGCAATAGTGCCCGCGCGTTTGAACTTCCTCTCTTTTTCAAAGGTTGGGCATCTAGTGTGGTTGGCCGGGTGAGCGCCTCCACAGTTGGCGCAGGTCGCAGGTTCGGTTAGGGGTCTGGGGCACTCCTTCGCGGGGTGTTCGTCCCCGCAGCGCACGCACGCCTGTAGTCGGTGGCAGCAATGGGATGAGTGTCTGAACTGTTGACACCTATGGCATTGAGCGGGCCCCTGCTTCTTCCTCCATGCCTCTATCTTCACTCCTGGCATACACAGGAGCTCGTCAATGCCATAGATGTTAGCGACACCTTCGCACCTCCGGAGCTGGGCGAAGAAGATGCAGCCCGCTCTTCCCTGGCGAGCTTTAATCGGGCGGACGAATTCGGGCTCGAACCCCAAGTTCCGAAGTTCCTCCTCGATGTCAGCGGCATTCGTATCAGCTGGGATTCCTCTGATCGCTACCTTGAGGCTCTTCTCAGCGGGCAGAGAGTAGGAAAACCACGCGAGATTTGTGGTTTTTGTCAGCTCTTCAAGGTAGCGTTGAACAATTCTATACTCGTCGCCATCTGTGGGTGTAAAGCGCACTCCCTTTTGGAAGGGACGCGCACTTGGGGCCCTGCCAATCTGTCGTTTCAGCTCCCGGAAGTGTACGCACGATGACGCTGCTGCCCATCATACGGTAGGATTTCTCTTCGTCGACTCTTACGACTTCACATGAGATAACTGAGCCACACGGCCCAACCTGTTATTTATGAGAATGAAGTTTAATTTAATGATAGAAATTATTGTTTTACCCTACCTTATATGTATTAATTATATCAATGACATGTTCAACAGTGGGGACCGCAGAGGTTTGCACCATGCACGGTCACCCATCCAAGGACTGACCTCTGTAAACTCTGCTTTACTTCGGTGATCGTTTCCGACCACCTAGCATCGCAGAGCTACGAGCGAAAAATGCTGTAAATGCTTGCATGCATCTATTTATTTATGTTAGGGTATGTAGATTTTCGAGAAGGGGGTCGTTAGAATAAGGGGTAAAGGAAAAATATATGGTTTTTTCTTACCATACCAATTAGTTCGAAGGTAAGTGTGATTAAGAACTTGTGATAAATGGATACTAAATAACGGATTACATACATAAAATCACGCCTGTTTACCCGAAGGAGTAGACAGAGGCAAATTATACGCCCACACGTCGCCAATTGTGTTGCTGGTCCCACGTAATAGGTGGCGAGCCTATTGCAGAAGTTCCCGACTTTATGTTTGCCAGAGCCTGAGAGAGCAGGTGAGGTTGGCTTGGGCTCCATAGCTGATGGCAGGATTAACATATATATAAATTCTTTTTCTTATGTAAATACATACTTCATCATCATCCCAGCCATATGACGTCCACTGCTGAACATAGGCCTCCCCAATAGATTTCCACATTGAGCGATCCTGAGTCGCCTGCATCCATCGGCTTCCCGCCGCCATGACCAGATCATCGATTTATCGCGTGGGAGGCCGTCCTCTACTACATTTGCCTGTTCGCGGTCGCCGTTGAAGAACCTTAACGCCCCATCGGTCGTCGGTTCTTTGAGCTATGTGCCCCGCCTATTGCCACCTCAGCCTGAAAACTCGCCTAACTATGTCGGTCAGTTCAGTCCTCCTAGGGATTTCCTCATTTCTGATTCGATCACGTAGGAACACTCAGAGCATAGCTCTCTCTATACTTAATACACATAGCAAATACCCAGACCACAACAAATGTTCATGTCCATGCACACAAAGATTAGTCCGTGTGGAAATCGAACCCACGAACCTCATAAGCGGAGTGCAGGTTGAGTACCTCGATGCCACATCGTTCATGCTATCGACCCGATATAAACGGATCAGGAAGTAGGATGATAATAAGGGTCGTGGTTTTTATGAAAAACACAAATTTTGTGCGAACTTTGCGCTTGGTATGTGATCTACCTAGATGAACTTAAAATATGTAACAAACATCGGGCTATTAGTAAATGACATTTAAAAGCGACATCTGTTGACATGAAAACCGAGATATCTTAAGGGAGTTACGATTTTATATGTTTGGTTTTGGGTAAAAAAAACTGAATATTAAATATTAAAAAAAAATATATTTTCCATTAAAATAATATTCATTCAAAGTCCATACCATGTGTATCAATAAACGATAGATAAAATTCAACTTTTTTCATACATTTCTTAACTTTACTTGCATCAATATTGGGATAATGTTCACCGGAATGTTCTGGAAACTTTCTGGAAAATTCTGTGTTATTTTTTATTTTCTCCTTATTTATTATCTTTCCAGACGACTTTGCTTTGGAGAATATAGTGAAAACATTTGAGAGCGCAGATTTACAGTAAAAATGTTTGTTGTCTGCACTTGGGCCTTGTAATATCAGGCAAGTATCATTCTTCATAACATCTAAGCTTTCAGAATCCGTTTCTATGAGGTTACTCTGAAACAAAATATTATTTATATTAACTTTAAAGGACACATATTAAAGAAATAAATACAACATTTTAAATGATATAGTAGTTGGGACATCAGTTGAACAAAAATGCAATAGTAGACAAAAGAAAGAAAGGGACAAGTGACTAAGCGCGTGCTTCGCCGCGTTACTACAGTTACGCGCCCAACCCTCATAACGCACTTGGATTTGGACAGGTAATGTTGAACTTATGCCCCGTGTTTTATGTGGTAGGATCTGAAATAGTACCCCCCAAACAAAATGTCAGACATCAGACATCAACACAGCCTCCCCAAAAAGCGTTTACTCATACAATCTTCTACGAACCATCGAATTTTAGTTATCATTCACCCTTGTCAAGTAAAGAGTAACCCTCTCAAGTCCATGTTACCCTTAGGATACAAAACTAGGAGCATCCACTTATTGGCAATTTGTAAAATTTTGTAATTTGAAAAAAGCAGAGATGAGTTTCTGGAGGCATTCTTCTCAATCTCGTTGCCTTTTTGAAATTCTCGTAAGTGTCACCGACAGACTAACTGACTGACTGACGGACAATCCCCACCCCTCAATAGAATCACGACAGGCTGACTGACAGATCCCCCGATAAGAGTCACCGACAGACTGACAAATCTTGAGAAAAACCACAACTGACAGATAAACTGTCAAATTCTGACAAAGAACCCATTTGCTTTTATTTCTTTATTATGGTACCACTCATATCTCTTTCAATGTTGTTTAAAATTTTTTGGAATTTCAATTTTGTGTGTAAATATTTGACGAATCTAAATGATCATGTTGATCTTAAAGACAATACAGTATATTTTATTTTATTACCTGTAAACATTTCTGTGCCACAGCCTCCACTGCTGTCTCGAAGTCTTCAAAGTTTGTGTTACTGTCCAGATTATCACATATACTCAGCAAGTAAGCTGTGCTTTCTACGGCATCAACATCACCATTAAAATATCTCATAATAAATGCATATGAGGACAAAACATTTGTTATATTAAATCTGATAGCTGGCGATGGTTGGACTGACTGCAAAGAAACAAATCTTTGTAAATGCTGGTGACAAACTTGTAGACCAATATTAAGGCAATTAAAACTGCCCTCACTGTTACGGCATCCGGGATGGCCGGCTTTGTGTTACCTTACATACTAAGGCTTAAGCATAGTTGGGGATTTGGTCTGCTTCTGGAGAGAAATGGGCTGGCTGGAGAAAGGTAGGACGGCAACAATGTTCGAAGCACAATGGTCCACCAATCGGATTAATTGCGGAAACCAAAACCAGTGCGGGCAGTGGGAACTGGTCTGCTCATATCTACTATGATTACTTTACGTTAATATTGCTAATAAAAGAGTTTTGTCTTCTTTTCTTGCCCATTGTTTTACGATTAAGCTTCTACCCGCAGTCAATAAGCTCTTTAGAGCCAAACTCGAATAAAAGAAATTTGATTTTAAATTTTTTGATTCAGTAACAGTAATTTATTATCGAATTAACATTTAATGTCACTATATACCAGATGGAGGATGACAATAGACGAAAATGGCATCAGTTGGAGGAGGTCTTTGTCAACATATGACATACAGACGGAGTCGATGCATAATAGACTGTTATTACTTCTTATAAATAACCATATATATTGTAACCCAAGTGAATAATGTCTGAATAAAGGCTATTATTAATATTATTATTATATACCAGATACCAGTATCTAGGTGCACATGAAAATACAGAGTAGCTGGTGTTAAGTCATATGCAAACTTGGATCATAAATACATCTAGTCCATCCAATAGGTATATTGGTATGTATTTTTGATCGAAGTTTGCATGCAAATGCCTTAGGATATTATTTGTTTTAATACATACTGTTAAAGATAAAAACTTAGGCACATCTATAAGTGAGGGGCACTTTTTTAAGGCATCATTTTCATTATCCCTATTTTTATCCTCTAAATCTTGAATTAACTTTACTGCCTTTCTATAAAGCCACCATGGTCTCCAATGAGGTATTAGAGAACCAACATCTCCTTGGTTGAGCAAGGCTTCAAACTCGTTTCTTTCATCTTCTGTCAAAGCACCCCACAATGCAGCTGGGTCATCTAGATTTAGGTCTTTAACTCTTTCTTCTAGATCTATATCATTCTCATCATCAGAGTCCACAGATTCTTCTTCGTAATCTTCTGGATTGCCTAATAGATCAATGTTTGGATCATCAGCACCATCATTTTGCATCCGCTTTAATATTTCAATCATTTTACGTTTAGATTCCGCATCTACATTCTGTGACGCCAACTCCTCATTAACGCAATCTCTGTAGAAGCTTTCAGAGCATTTTATGTGTATTTCTGACTTGTAGCAGTCCAGGGAGCAATAATAAACCTCACATCTTGGGCAGCAGTACTTACTACTTTTCTCATTGCATCTGAAATAAAATAAGCAACCTTTCAAAATATTTAAGTGTCAAAAATGTTTAGGAATTATTGAAAATGTTTTGTTTTTTGTCTTATGGTTAACTATATACGTAAATATTTGATAAAAAACTCACAGGCCGCAAATATTATTTGCATTCACCGAGGTTTCATTCGACATTTCAAATGGGTACTGAATAAGTGTTTAATAATAATTAATGGTTACGAAGAGTTTATAGACCGAAATCAATATAGATATAGACCGAACAACTTAAACCCTCAACCCTCAAACACTCCAACACATCTTTTTGATCCGATTCTTCCGAGGAGGCCGGCCTCTTCTATCAAAACCAGCTGTGAGCTGATACTAAATTACTAAAGTTATTTTTTTGTACTGGCCTAGAGTTAGATTCATCCAGCCATTTTACTATCGATTCTTCAACTAAATCATTATAGTTTTATGTGGCTTCTGTAAAAATGAGGTCCCAACCGGAAAATTATAATCATATAAGCTTACTCTCATGATGTCAGCAAACTATATTTATTGATTAACTTTATTGATGTAGATGCTATTTGGATTGTTTAAGCGGTATTTTAATATGTGGATTAAGTCTTCAAAGACATTTAATATTATATACCATTATGCTATAGTGGAATTTCTATTGTGAGAAAGCTGATCAGACCCAAGTAATAGCTATTAATATCTACTCTGTTAAGAAAATACCGGGAATAAATCAATAATACACAATTTTATTGTTATTTATCCAAATTTATTTTATCACCATCAAAGTATGCTCCTTCAGAAACAATACACTTACGCCAACGAATAATCCAATCATCAAAACATTTTTTAAACGCTGTTTTCGGAATTGAGTTTAGTTCTCTCCGCGGATTCTCCTTTATGTCTTCTACCGCTTGAAAACGGGTACCACGAAGTGGTACTTTGAGTGTAGGAAAAAGAAAGAAGTCGGCTGATGCCATATCTGGTGAATATGGTGGTTGCTCTGGTGAATTTGTTGAGTGTTTGGACAAAAATTCGTTCACAATGATGGCCTTGTGCGAAGGCGCATTATCGTGGTGCAAAATCTAAGAATTTTCTTTCTACAAATCTGGTGACTCTCATGCGATTTAGTTTTTGAAGAAAATTCAAGTCTTTTGAGACTAGCCGGGCGGCATCACATTTCATACCTAAATTATTAGTTAAAATGGTACGAATCGACTCATGAGATACAGAAAGTTCGGCGGCCATCTCTCTCAAACTTGAATGAGGATATTCAGACCCTATTTTCTTCACTTTTGCGATATTAATTTCAGTTGCAAATGCTGAGGCAAATCTTCTACATATCTCGACCGCTTTTGAACGCTTTCTACCACTCATAAGCTCGTGTTTTTGATAAATTTGATTCACCGTAAGCCTTTTGTAACATTTTCAGTGTGTCCGAACAAGAAATTCCATTGGCGATGCAAAATTCAAGACAAACTCTTTGTTCGATGTTTTTGTCCACGATTAAATCCGCAATACACATTAGATATTATTAAAAAGCACTGCTTTTAACATTAAATGAAAGATGCAACTCAAACTTCGCGCCAAAATGGAAAACAGCTGTGCCAATCTAACAACAACAAAAAAATAAAATTGAATTTGGAACCATAAACAAAACATTTACTCCCGATACTTCGTTGACTGAATGTATATGTAAAAACGAATGCGTTTGAGTTTCAACTGACTCTTTAGGAATAATGTTCTTTTTTTCTGATTGATATAAAATTATTTTATATTTATATATAAGTTTTATTATGTTTGTTCAAGTTTTTACAAGTGGATAAAAATGACTTCTCACATGTTTGCCAGAGCCATACAAAAAATAAAATTCAACACTGCATGACATTGACAGCACAAAGCCAGGAAGTAAACAAAAACAAAATTTTTAAACATAATTCTTATTTTGAATGTTTTGAAATCAGAACAAATTGTTGCTGAATAGAAATGGCGCATCTTAGCGCGCTTTTATAGTTCAAACAAACTCTCATAACTCAGAACGAACATATTAACTTTTTCTTTCAAATCTTTACTTTGCAGAAAAATTTAAGTACAGTATGTTTTTACTTCTATAACCTATAGTGATTATTTTTTGTGCGTTTTAATTTTCGTATCAGATTAATGATTTTACATTTGTTTATTGAAGCAGTGAACTAATAGCAATATGTCAAAACCAGAGTTAATAGAAGATTTTTTCGGCGTTTATTTATTATGCAATATAAACCCAAAATATAAAGGCAGAACTTACATAGGATATACTAGAGACCCTAACAGACGTCTGATGCAGCATAACAGGGGAACTTGGGCTGGAGGGGCCTACCAAACAAGCAATCGAGGACCCTGGTTAGTAGTTAATAAATAAATATTTTCTGACAATTAGACCATTTATTTAGTTCAAAGATAAGTATCATTAAGAACTTGTGTTAAGAATACTTACAAACAAACTTAAATACTTTTTTTTTTTTGTTAATACCTACTTAATATCACCTACTTAACACCCAGACCAGAACAAATATTCATGTTCACGCACAAAAATATTTGTCCTGTGTGGGAATCAAACCCACAACCTCTGGAGTGAAGTGTAGGTATAGGTACTGACCTCCACGCCATATCGGTCAAAAAAGTTAATAATATAGAAACAGGATCTTGTCTAGTGTCCAGTTGTAAGCAAGGCCTAGTTTCTCACCTCTTACTATTTCATGAGTTACATTTAGTGATCTTTGTGCTAAAAGTGTGATATTAGCAAAATATATATGGGAAGCACTCAGACCAGTACAATTTATTCATGTTCATGCACACATAAATTTATTTTGAGAATCAAACTCTGTATTAACGACCGATATGGCATGGAGGTCAGTTTACCTACACTTTACTCCAGAGGTTGTGGGTTCGATTCCCACACAGGACAAATCTTTGTGTACATGAATATTTGTTCTGGGTGTTTTCTTATGTATATTAAGTATGTATTTACAAAAAAAGTATATAAGTATATTGTTTTCGTATGTATATTAAGTATGTAATTACAAATAAAAAAGTATTTAAGTATGTTTATCCGTTGTTTAGTATTCATAACACAAGTTCTTAATGATACTTATCTTAGATATGTATCTTAGAACTAAACAATTGGTGTAATAGTCAGAAAATATTTATCATTTTGTTTATTTTTATTATTTTAATAATACTCTATCTCCTTTCCATATAGATCGATAAATGTGGCCCCCAAATACAGCAGACAGCAGTTCAGAATTCTGTAGGTCTGTTCTCCTTCGATTTACCCTATGATGCAGAATCTACCTCACCTCAGAAGTTCCTTATAGAAGATGCTGCGGCGAGTTACACTGTGCCCTTATATTGTTTTTGTTATTATTATTGGTATTAGTTTCTGCACTTAGTCCTATCGGTGGACAATTGTGTGTGGCCTGCACATATCTTCATTTCGTTTCCATTTTCCACCTATAATGTCCTTGATTTGTACTGGAAATTACACAGCTGCAAGGCCACATCAGGTTACTATCAACTAGAGGCAGAGGTCTCCCCCAGTCAGGGTCAGGATGCATTTACTTTATTTCAATCCTATGTAGTGTTTGAGGACTAAAGATAAACATTCATATTTATGACATTTCCCATTATTTTAGGAAGATGGTGATGGTGGTTCATGGATTTCCCAATAATATATCTGCACTCAGGGTAAGTTAATCTATATATTATTATCTCTAATAAAATTGGGTGTATAGGTATCCTACCAACATCTAAGGAGCCCAAGCCAACCTCACCTGCAAGTGGGGCACCTGCCGATTAACAGACGAGGCTATGGGGAACATAACAGTGCCGGCAAGCGGCAATTGGCTCGCCACCTATTACGTGGTACCAACTATATAATTTGCGAAGTATGGGCGTATAATATGCCTCTGCCTAACCCTTCGGGGAAACAGGCGTGAACTTATGTCTACTAAATTAAACTGTTCTTCCTGACTGAGACTCTGAAGACTGAAGTCTAGATATACCTATAGCACTAGACTGACATATTAGGTCGGGGAAAAAGTTTTTTCGCATAACGTAGGTATAAACTTATTATAAAATTTTTTTGACTGTACTATTTGTGTCTGGCTGGTTTTGGTAACATTAAAAAGGTTCCATTATAAAGAAAAGAAAAAAAATAAAAAAAAGTTGTTTCCCGCTATTATCATTTGTTTTTCTCTCCGTAAAAATGAGTGAATCTAATGAAGAAATTCGATACATTTTAAAATTTTATTATAAAAAAGGCAAAAATGCAACTCAAGCAGTGAAAAAAATTTGTGATGTTTATGGACCTGATGCAGTGTCAGTAAGAGTAGCACAAATTTGGTTCAAACGTTTTCAGTCCGGAAATTTTGATGTTAAAGATGCACCTCGCTCTGGTCGCCCTGTTACGAATAAAATGGACGCCATTTTTGAAAGAGTGGAGCAAGATCGGCATATTAGTAGTTACGATGTAGCTGAAGAACTGGGAATTGACCACAAAACAGTTTTGACCCATTTGAAGAAAGCTGGTTATACAAAAAAGCTCGATATTTGGGTGCCACACGAGCTCACTCAAAGAAACTTAATGAACCGTGTACTCATTTGCGATTCATTATTGAGACGTAATGAAACCGAGCCGTTTTTGAAGAGATTGATAACTGGCGATGAAAAGTGGATCACGTACGACAAGAACGTGCGAAAAAGGTCGTGGTCGAAAGTTGGCCAGGCTTCACAGACTGTGGCCAAACCTGGCCTAACACGAAATAAGGTGATGCTGTGTGTATGGTGGGATTGGAAGGGCATTTTATTATGAGCTTTTACCGCCCGGCAAAACCATCGATTCTGATCTTTACTGCCAGCAACTGATGAGATTAAAGGAAGCAGTCGAGAGAAAACGGCCGGAATTGATCAACAGGAAGGGTGTGGTCTTTCATCACGATAACGCTAGACCACACATCTTTAGCCACTCAGCAAAAATTAAGAGAGTTCGACTGGGAGGTCCTAGTGCATCCACCATATAGCCCTGACCTTGCGCCTTCAGATTTTCACCTGTTTCGGTCTCTGCAGAATTCTTTAGGTTCTGTAAGGTTGACCTCAAGAGAGGACTGCCAAAACTACTTGTCCCGTTTTTTTGATCAGAAGTCCCAAAGTTTCTACAGTAACGGGATAATGTCTCTGCCCACAAAATGGCAGAAAGTTATTCAACAAAACGGTACATATATATTGTAAATAAATGTAAATAAACTTTGAAAAAAATGTTTTGACTTTTCATACAAAAATACGAAAAGACTTTTTCCCCAACCTATTATAATGAATCTCCTGAATAGCTTTAGTTATTGTTACTATACAGAATTATGCTTCTCTTCAATAGTATGGATAGTGCCTACATATCTTTTATAGGAGCCAATACTTTCGATGGTGTAAGAATACTATAGGCCCGTATACTATCGGTACTGTTGATATGACGCAAACTATCAATACAGCGATAAGTACAACTAATTAATGATGTGCCAGGACATTTAACCTGCTCTTATTTTAGGGTGATGAGCATTGTTTCATCATCTCAGTTTATTAACGTCCCACTACTAAATACGAGCTGCCTCTCACTAATCAAGGTGTGAGGGTATTAGGTCATATTCCACCACGCTCATCGAGTGCGGATTGGTGGAAGCAGGGGTGTGGCGTCCTGCTGTTCGAATTTTTGAAGCCGCCCATATATGACTCTAACATGGCTTAAAGACTACCACATTTAGTGAAAACTGGGACCAATATATTAACGTGCCTTCCGAAGAACGGAAGTGCTTGATATCAAATGCCACACAAACGGTCACCCATCGAAGGAATGTGTGGGGCTCACTGCGACAGACGCGACAACGAAAACGACGACGCACACCGCTGTGGAAATAGAGGCGGGGGGCCAGTGCCTAGGTTTAAAACTTCTCTCACCCCGCCCGCGGCCAACGTCCCCCGAATTAGAACCGGGAGGTCCCCCTTAGAGAGGCGCAGTATAATGCTCCCCTCCTACCTCCTTATGCGACATCACCACTTTGCAGGAGATCCAAGGACTTACCTCTGTGAACTCTGCTTTACTTCAATGATCGTTTCGCAACACCTAGCGCCGCGGAGCTACGAGTGTTGATTACCTTTCCTTAATTATAAACCAACAATAAATCTCATAAAGATATTACTATGAAGAGATAAAGAGAAAAATGGTTCCAATAACAATATTATTGCCCAAGAACCAAAGGTAACGCTGCAGATATATACCTTATTTATTATACCTGATAAATCAACAGTAGGTATTTGGAAACACGTGTTCACGTCGAAGGTCGATCAAGATGATGAGAAGTCGATCAACGAGCGTTTTCTATCTTACCTGAACTTCACCCGTTGCATCTTTCTGTGCAACATATTGAGAAACTTTTAATTTTCAGTTTGAATGGGCATGGCAGAACCCAGCAAAAACAATAAGACTCCAGCATTTAGGCTTGAAAAAACTACCTAGAAAAGAAACCGAATACCAGTTCAAACTCCGTGTGTTGTCTGAGATGCTGCGCGTGGGTCCATGGTGTCGCTTGCCCCTGATAATTAGGTGGTTGGAACAAGAATATCTACAAGAATTTCCTGTAAGTTTTTTAGTATAAGTAACTTGTACTAATCGCCGACCCCAATAAGGCAGAGTCCAGCCAGACAAATGTATTTTTTACTGGCTTTTTTATATTATAATAGGTTGGGGAAAAAGTCTTTTCGTATTTTTGTATGAAAAGTCAAGACATTTTTTTCAAAGTTTATTTACATTTATTTACAATATATATGTACCGTTTTGTTGAATAACTTTCTGCCATTTTGTGGGCAGAGACATTATCCCGTTACTGTAGAAACTTTGGGACTTCTGATCAAAAAAACGGGACAAATAGTTTTGGCAGTCCTCTCTTGAGGTCAACCTTACAGAACCTAAAGAATTCTGCAGAGACCGAAACAGGTGAAAATCTGAAGGCGCAAGGTCAGGGCTATATGGTGGATGCACTAGGACCTCCCAGTCGAACTCTCTTAATTTTTGCTGATTGGCTAAAGATGTGTATGGTCTAGCGTTATCGTGATGAAAGACCACACCCTTCCTGTTGATCAATTCCGGCCGTTTTCTCTCGACTGCTTCCTTTAGTCTCATCAGTTGCTGGCAGTAAAGATCAGAATCGATGGTTTTGCCGGGCGGTAAAAGCTCATAATAAACAATGCCCTTCCAATCCCACCATACACACAGCATCACCTTATTTCGTGTTAGGCCAGGTTTGGCCACAGTCTGTGAAGCCTGGCCAACTTTTGACCACGACCTTTTTCGCACGTTCTTGTCGTACGTGATCCACTTTTCATCGCCAGTTATCAATCTCTTCAAAAACGGCTCGGTTTCATTACGTCTCAATAATGAATCGCAAATGAGTACACGGTTCATTAAGTTTCTTTGAGTGAGCTCGTGTGGCACCCAAATATCGAGCTTTTTTGTATAACCAGCTTTCTTCAAATGGGTCAAAACTGTGTTGTGGTCAATTCCCAGTTCTTCAGCTACATCGTAACTACTAGTATGCCGATCTTGCTCCACTCTTTCAAAAATGGCGTCCATTTTATTCGTAACAGGGCGACCAGAGCGAGGTGCATCTTTAACATCAAAATTTCCGGACTGAAAACGTTTGAACCAAATTTGTGCTACTCTTACTGACACTGCATCAGGTCCATAAACATCACAAATTTTTTTCACTGCTTGAGTTGCATTTTTGCCTTTTTTATAATAAAATTTTAAAATGTATCGAATTTCTTCATTAGATTCACTCATTTTTACGGAGAGAAAAACAAATGAAAAATAGCGGGAAACAACTTTTTTTTATTTTTTTCTTTTCTTTATAATGGAACCTTTTTAATGTTACCAAAACCAGCCAGACACAAATAGTACAGTCAAAAAAATTTTATAATAAGTTTATACCTACGTTATGCGAAAAGACTTTTTCCCCGACCTAATATGTTTTTTTTTCAATCACACTTGCTTGCAAAATGTAGCATGGTCACATTTGGCGGCGGACAAACTCGCTGTTGGTGTGGACAAAGCCTGGCCTCATGCTAATCCGATTAGCTATGATAACTTCTGGTTGGAAATAGAATCATCTTCATCAGCTGAACACAGGATTCCCCCAATTCTTTTTTATGTCGATCGATCTCGAGCCTCTTACATCCACCAGCCGTCTACTACGTTTTGCGGTCGCGATTGGGGAACCTTAGGATTCCCGCACACGAGCCACCGGCCACAACCACAAAACGAAGCCACCGGCATATTTCCTGCAGTTTTCATACATTTTGATTTGTAGCGTGTGGTGGCCACCGGCGTCAACCGTGTGCGGCGAGTCCTTATACCCATGGAACCCTTAAGCTCCATCAGTCGTCGGTTCTTCAATCTATGTGAAACACGTCTTGCTATCACTCCAGTCTCCTACGGATTTCCTCATTCCTCACGTAGATACTCCGACAGTAAAATAATGCTGTATTTTTTATTTCAGTTTGAAAGAATACCACCAGACCATATGGTCATATGTGAGGGTCCAGTGCGAGTAAAAAACCTACGAAAGCACGCCGAGGAGAGTTTTTCTACCGAAGAATGTTTACTGTGTTCTAATAACATAACACAGAGAAACACAAAGATATCCTGTTTAAGTCCCAGCTGTGAACTTGTGGCCCATATTACGTGTTTAGCTAATTTGTTCATAATTCCTGGTGAATATATTCCTATAGAAAATGATTGTCCATTTTGTAATACAAAGTTGAAATGGGGAGATTTGATTAGGATGTTAAAAGGGTGCAAGGATGGTACAGTGAGTGAGAAGGATGATCTTGATGCTGAATGTGATGATGTTGATATAAATTGTTCTCAAAATAAAGACTTCGATGATAATGATTGTCAGTGGGTTGATTCGACAGAGAGCCAAAGCGACTGAGGAAATACTAATCAATACGATGGTGAAAAGGGAATTAAAAATATGGCTAGAAAGTGTGGATGTGGATAACTGTCTCATCGATGGACTGATCTCAAAATCATTTGCATACATTGTTATTCATACAAAGATCAAAAATCTATGTTATGTTAAATAATTAGTAAAGAGTGATATGTATGAAAATATTTTTCTAATAGTTAGTTAAATTATGTTGTAACAAAATTAGTAAAAATAATGTGTGGGAATCTTTTGTACATTGAAATATGGAGTCAATTAATAGAATTAAGTGAAATTAAAAAACAAATTTTGTATTGAGGTTATATTTTTGGAACACATGGTTTTAAATAAATTAAAACAAAAATGGTATACATTACACTTTTTACTAGCCTCATTTTTCTACATATAAACTTATAGTTTTATATAAAAAAATATATTTATTTTGCTGTTAGTTTCGCTTACATGGTTTTGTAAATATAAATTATAAATAATTTATTTTAACTAAATAAAAATAATAACAATTTCTTAGCGTACATTTGAATGTCGGTAAATAATTCATTAATTTACGTATAAACCACACCAGGTACAAGTTCAATACTATAAAGTCACATTACTAACCTACTCTATAAATAAATGCTTATTCTAAATTATCATATCCTAGCATTATCCCAGATGCTCTGGTCTAACCAGATTTTGGCTGAATCTCAGTTATTACATGGAGTGACTGCCGTCCGACCTCTGCAACCCAGAGAGTAACATCATTCTATGGTAAAAATCAGCTTTTAGGATGTTAAAAGACACTGACTAATAACGACTGCCATAGATATAGATGACAGCCGGGACCAACGGCTTACGTGCTTTCCGAGGCACGAAGCAAGCAATATTTAGATATATACTACAAATAAAATATATTAATAATAAATACTTATCCTAAATGACCTATTTAAATAGGTTTTATTTAAAACCTAACCTCACTTTGAACAGAAAAAGATATTATGTTTACAAAAAAAGTAACACGCAGCTTTTACCAAAAATAATATGGGTTCCAAAAATCGCATTGATTTTGTCCACATTATTTAAAAATATGATGTTGACACAACACAGTAAAAACATAGCATAGTTCTATGAAAAACCTCCTCAGTCATAAATAATACATAAGAAACTTAAATAAATAACATCGCGTAATGTAAAAAGTTACACTTAAAGTACTTTTTACGTGATACAAGGTACATTTTACATTAAATACTAAAATATTATGTAACGCTAAATACTAAATATCTTTTAAATTTATGAAAAACTTGTTTTAAACGCAAAATAATGTAACAAAAGAAACCAAGTCGCACATCTTTACTTAGGACTCAAAAGGTTCAGGGGCAAGCCATCTCATTTATCATCACTCATTCTCGTTTACTTTGAATAAAAAAGTTATCCGCGCGAAGCCATTGCTTAAAAAAAAGTAAAAAAAAACTTATTCATAGATACGTTATTACTTCGAAGACTTTGAATGCGATACGATACGATATGATTTCAGACGAAAGTAAAATGAAGGTGCCTTTCCCGCCAATAACTCTATTGTGTCTATTGTTTATAGTAATAAAGCCTGCGTAAAAAAAATTTTACAGCTTAAGTCAAATTATATTATTTGAACATTTATACATTTATTTATAAATGGTCAACATTTGAACATTTGTTTATAATTCAATTACTTATATAAATAGATATAAACTTAATTATCTATGATAATTATGAAAAATGTGATTAATTTAAACCAACTATTTTGCTGTTGACTGTACCTATCTAAGGTAACAAATTACTCTTAAATAATTCAATAAATATAAAAAAATGGTTGCCTGTAAAGTCGTTTTTACGGGCGAAGATTTTACGTGACAACGTCTTTTTCTCGGTAGAATATTTATTGATATGAATATAATTAAATTGCACAATAGGAACAAGGAATTGAATGAAAATAAGAATTGCACAAATTTTAACTATAGAAATATATTTTGTTTACTAAAACATTGTACACTAGTGCTGCGCGCGCGGCAGACCGATCATAGTTGAGTGGGAGAGAGACGCAAGGCATTCGCCGGGCCTCTCTCTCGTTCGGTGACTCATCGTAACGTTACCGAGCGTTACACTTTTTCATAAGTGACTCCCAGCCGCAACCTAATTTAAGACGTTGTCACGTCAATAAATAATATGGGCTCCTAGACAAAACTTCCCAGACGTTTCAATCTATAAAAATCATAATAAAATACAATGCTCTTTTCTATGTAATTTACTTACAATTTTATTTAACATTAGACTGTATTTGGCGAACTCTTCCTACATGAGCAAGGTACTAATATCTAACCTTGTCATACGACAATCGCGAATCCAAGTAGTTTAAATCGAATAGTTAATAGAAAAATGTACAATTATGAAAAATTTTTTACGTTACGTTATTCTGCATAAAAGTTGTATCTCAAATTTAAATATAAAAATAATTAAGACTTTTCCAAGACTTGTATAATTATGTAAATGCAATTGTATTTGGTATTCGAGCACAATTTAATATAAAATGTTCAGTAGGTACCGTCTTACTCACACATTTTTTCTAACTAAGATTTAATAATCATCATCAAATATGCTTTCACCGTCATCGTCATCACCTCCACCGAAGAAATCGTCGTCATCATCAGCGCCGGGCGGCACCAGCGCCCCCCCAAGAACTTCACCAATAGGTTCTTCAAAACCCAACACTTTCGCGAACCCGTATACCAGTCTCATGACCACCAAACGAGTAAAATCCACCGGTGTTGTCTCTTTTCTTTGCAACAAAAGCTGTTTTTCTGTAGGATATTTTAATTTACTTTTTTTCATGTCACAACAAGAAAACACTAATAGCAGCGTGATAAAGAACACTAAACTTTTACGCGCCATTTTGTTTGAATATTTGTCTTCTTTTTTTTTCGAACGCAAAGATGTCCCGATTTATTCTTTAGCGGCCTAGTGCATAGTGAAGTTCACGGCCGCGTTGCGCAAAGGAAAGTGATGACTGAATGAGATACGCAGCCTACTAACGGAATGTCGCACATCGAATGAAGTGGCGATAGCGTGCAAACCATTGTGCTATTATGTATAAGAATGGTCTCAAAACGATCGCGTAAGAAACGCATTAAATTTACAGTTAAGTAGGTGGCTTGTGTGAAATCGGATCGACGTTTTTTATAAGATTAATAAGGAGACAGGATCGCGCGTAAAGGAATGCATTGACGAACTTTCGCTTTTAAAATCCCGTATGGCCGTTGTACGCTGCCGCCGCCCGCTCGTAATAAATTAAGTAAGTAGGTAAAGAACTCCAATATTTTAAGATTACATACAGAATGAGGTTAGTAGTTCACTTAACGGCAGAAGATGCAAAAATTAAAACATTGTTATAATAAAAAACTTTTTGAATACTGGGTATTAGGAACGAATTTGTAAATAAGATTTATTTTAATTTACCGTTTATCTTAAAAATAAAAAGGTCTGCCCCTGACAACAAAAGCATCCGGGTTTCTCGCGGACACATTACAAAACCCCTGCCAGACGTCCCCCGGACGCCCTTGAAACTGGGACCCATTCGGGGATTTCCCGGACGGATGGCAGCCCTACTCCTACTTGTGCTGATAATTAATGTGCTGTGATGACGATGATCTCGTGGTGACGAGCACAGTCCAATCAGATTTTTTGTATGTTTTTTAATGTGGTCCGGTGAAAGTAGCACTTACCAATATGTGAATGTCTCGTGTCGTCATCTACCTGTCGTTGCCCGATGATTAAATTTGGGAGATCGTATCATGTGCCTAATGAAATCGAAGCAACTCAACATGCATATATTATTATGGTTTTATTTTAATCCATAAAGTAATAACTACCTAAGTAAATTGTGGTTCTGTTATATACAATGCCCGTGATCAGTCCGGTTTCACTATTAAGCAACGAAATGCCTACAACATTGACAAGGTTGTATAAGCGTTTTGTCTCTGTTATGTTTTTTCTCATGTCATGGGTAATCATATTATAAAAAGTGTAGGGATCTTATCAATATCTAAAAAGCTTAAGCCAACCTCACCTGCGAGTGGTGCACCTGCTGAGCAACGGACGAAGCTCTGGCAACATAAGTTCCCGGTAAGCGGCAATAGGCTCGCCACCTATTACGTGGGACCAACAATAAAGTTGGAAAGATGTGGGCTTATAATATGCAATTGCCAGTCCCTCGGGCAAACAGGCGTGATAGTAGGTATGTATGATAAAAAAACACACACTTCCACTTCAACCAGCCCGTTGGAATATCCTCCCCATGGTGGGGAGCATACTATCTCTCTCTTCTTTTTGCTAATGATTTAATTGTTTAATAATTAAAATATATAGAAAACCAGAACTATAGATGTCCCTACAAAATTTTCAGTTAAATTTGCCAATGGAAAGTGGGTCACGTTTATAAAGTCCACTGCTGAACATTGGCCTCCCCACTAGATTACATTCTATTGGGGGTATTTGCCATAATAACCACGCTGGGGAGGCGGGTTGGTTATCGCAGTTTTAGCCAGAACGCAGGATGACGCTGCTGGTAACTCGCCGCCCGTCCGTCTTCCATAGACGACAAGCCGCGTCGATGGCGCGTTCGTGTTCCACGCGCGCCTCAAAGAGATGTCAGCACACTGAGCGGCCCCATAGGGGCCAAGCCTGCCGGGTTTGCGGGACTGTTCGCAAGGGTTACCGCGGCCTCGGTACGTAGCAGGCTCAAAAGAAGGAACATGTATGGTTTTTAGTCAGTAGAAGTCTGACACACCCTCCCGCTCCACCCACAGCGGGAGAAGGTCATTTGATGATTTTCCATCCCAAAAAAAGGATGACGCTGCTGCCAATCATTTTGTAAGGTTTCTCTTTGTCGACCTTTACGAATCCAAGTAAGATGAGTGAGGGTGACATTATTCTAGTCCAATGGGTCGCGGCACAAGTAACTTACAATATTTGTGACCAAATTTACAAGTGAAACTAACTAGGATAGGAAAGCTTATGAATAGAATATAAAACAATACTTTTAAGTACTAACCTACCTAATTGAGGACAGAAATCAGTTAGTTTACTAAAAGTAGGTCAGAAAAGTCAATTAAATATTTTGTAAAAAAATGTCTTTTTACTAAAATTTAGAAAGCACTTTCTCGCAATTATAGCTGAGTAAACTTTATTTGGTTCAAGGTAAAAAAATAGTGACTACGCGAAGGTACAATTTAAATTATGTAAACGAATGATTGCCGTTCTTATATCGGCCTAGAATAGTACCATTTCTGATCTCACGGGGAGTCGTAAGAGTCGACGAAGACAAATCCTACCGGATGATGGGTAGCAGCGTCATCCTGGCTGGAACCGCTATCACCAGCCCGCCTGCTTATCGTGGTGTTTATGGGCAAATACCCTCAATATAATGTAATCTGTTGAGGAGGGCAATGTTCAGCAGTGGACTTTAAAACGCCGATATGATGAAATGAAGGTAAGTTAATATTTTTAAGTTGGAGTCCTCATAATAGCTCCGCGGTATCATAAACTAATTATATAGCACTTAAAAACGTCAAAACAAAATATAAATAAAAAAAAAACTAAACAATGAAATCACGAAGCTTAGATTCACTTACATGCAAAAAATAAAAATTAAGTGTAAATTAAGTAAATCTAAGTGCCAGTTCCGAGCCACTGCTCTGTGAGAAGAATTGAACTTCAAGAACCTTACAGGCTATGCTCTTTTAAATTATCAATTAAATATATTTTAAATAAACAAAAAAAAACACACTTAAAAATAGTAATTAAAATTAATATCGAGCGCTTCCTTGCTTCGGAAAGCATATTCCCAGTCGATCGTCCCAGTTAACATGATACGGCTATGTAGAAGACGTTAAACCATTTGGAGGCTCTATTGAATGGTGTATGCCTACCAAGACCTTAGGATCTCAAGCCAACCTCACCTGCAAGTGGTGCACCTGCCAATCAACGGACGTGGCTCTGGCAATCACAAATGTTCCCGAAAAGCGGCAATAGGCTCGCTACCTATTACGTGGGACCAACATTATGCTTGGCGAAGTGTGGACGTTTAATATGCCTCTGCCTACCCCTTCGGGGAAAAATGTTAGCTTACCTTATTTTAATCTAGAGAACATAAAGTTATATAATATATAATGAAGTGATAACATTAAGTCGTAATTCCAATCGAGATAACATAAAGTTACCTTGATTGGAATTACACGAGTAATGCAATAATAAATAAATAAATCATAATTAATAACTCTTAATAATAGTGATTTATGCGTAATTATAATACATAATTGCATTCCCCCACACACGTAAGATTAAAATAGAAACTGGCTATATTATGAATTTCTGCTAAAGCAGACACAGTAATTATACTTATTCTCATATTATAAGTAATTTATCTTTTTACACATTCACATTCACTGTATTGTATATTCACATTCTAAGCAGAAATAATAGAGGTAAAAATAATTTATTATAGAATAAGGTACATTATCTTGGAATCTCTTTAGTTATTGAAAATGAAAATGATTTTTCAACTATCTATTTTATACCAACGTGGAGCCCTGTGGGTCTCTTAAGGCCTGGGTTCCTAACGTAAAGGGTAATTTCAACTGATAAAAAACTGATATTTCGAGGGTATAAAGAAGTGATTGTTGCCTGAAATGCTTAATTTCCTAGGCTTAAAGAATATGCTAATTTACCATCTTTTAAAAACCACCTTAGGGAGGGGGGTATAAATAATTAGTAGTAAATAATCATAAGGGTAACGAAACTGAAAAGGTTTGGAACCACTGTTTTAAGGGCTCTTACTTATAAACACCATATGATATCGTAACATGTCATGTGTGAGAGCCCTTCAAGCTCCATACAAATGCACGTGCATTTATATGGCGCACATCTTAGATTTTCAAGACACGACATATTTTTGCTTTTATGTGTAAAAGCTTTATGCAAATTGTCTTTAGCTCGTGGAAGATTTCTACGACACGAAAGTGGTAACGTGTGTACGAGCCTTTACACTTAAGTGAATTTTAACAATAAAGGAAATTGTCAACCTTCTTACATTTAAATCAGAATGTTTGCGAGGACGGATGGCCCGTAATCCTCAATCAATCAACAGCCCAAAGCGTCACGACTCGATTCTCGTTTTCAAAACTTATACTAACGTACTTCAGCGCACAGACTAATATAAAAAGGATTCATATCATACTCCAACACACGGACTCATTACGGATTGGCAGAGGTAGTTAGGTCACGGGAGAGAGAGCGAAATAAGCTCTCTCTCCGGCTACGCCGTTGGCGCAGCGGCTGGGCCAGAAAGGCCCATCAAGTAGCGCCAGGAGGCTCTTCTAAGCGGGGGCAGGGGGTTCTTGCTGTCTATATAACTATAGACCCTCCCCGAAGTCAGCCAGCACGCCAAGGTCGCACAAAGAGGTAGGGGCAGCGCGTCTACTGCGCCTCCTACCTATCTTTCTTTCTTAAGTCTGTAAAATGCATTCCCTTATATTATAGTTGATGCTTTAATTGAGGTTCTATAGAGCTTTGGAATCAAAGCAGAATTTCCCAATTCTCTATAGTATAATAATAATAATAATAATCCTTTATTGCACAAAAATAATTTTAAGTAAAACATGAGGTATATAAAATAACATGTACAAAGGTGGACTTATCTCTAGAAGAGATCTCTACCAGCCAACCCTAGCAGTTGTAAACTAAATAGTTGTATAAATGTGGTAGGGATAAATGTGGTCCAAGAAAAGAGTTACTAATAAAAAAATAAAAATTAGAACAAAATATAAAGCAAATCTCTTACATGCTAATAATATATTAAAATATATACATAGATACATACATACAACTTATGCTAACATTATTGTAAGATAAAGAATGGAACAATTACCACCATACTTTTCTACACTTGTGTACGTTGCCGAAGAAGAAATGTCTATAAATCCATTATATTTACATATAAAAACTCGAAATTACACTAGCTGGAAAATTAAATACTCAAATTCAAAATTATTTATTAAAGTTTGGCTCAATAGAGCTCTTATTAAGGTCAAATTTAAAATTTAACGCGCCCATTCACTGCGGGC
This sequence comes from Musotima nitidalis, assembly GCA_949126915.1. Taxonomy (NCBI): domain Eukaryota; kingdom Metazoa; phylum Arthropoda; class Insecta; order Lepidoptera; family Crambidae; genus Musotima; species Musotima nitidalis. Next base: position 3,014,134 of record OX421434.1, read on the forward strand.
CGGAGCTTGATCGTAAAAGAACGGGCAAAAAAACCGTCAACTTTGGTTTTTTCTCCCGCCAGTTTTTCTACTGCCTCGATGTGTCTTTTTCGCGATGGCGCCAAAACTTTTATTTTATACTGAAATTTTCCATAAGGTAATTTTTTTTAACTGCTACGCTATTGATGAATATCTCATACAGTAAGAATCTCTCGCAAAAAGCGGCATCTGAGCAAAGATTAAAGAATTCGTCAGCCAACCGCAGTATATCAATTGGCCATCATCACTCGCTCGTCTCGCGCTAATCACGGGGTGTTTAGCAGAGAAAACTACCTGAGCACGTCTACATCGCAGGTAGATCGAAGAAATACGCCATTTTACAATACGACTAGGCAAACTTTATTAAAATCGGTGTATCCTACCAAGACCTAAGAAGCCCAAGCCAACCTCACCTGCAAGTGGTGCACCTGCCGATCAACGGACGAGGCTCTGGCGCACATAACAGTGCCCGGTAAGCGGCAATAGGCTCGCCGCCTTTTACGTGGGACCAAATATATATATATATATATGGCGAAGTGTGGGCGTATTATATGTCTTTGGGAAAAAGGCGTGAATGTATGTAGGTACCTAAACTTTATTAAAACCCTTTTTTACGTACATACAACACCATATTTGGAAGACTTATAGAGCTCTCGTTTCAGCGTTGGTAGTAATGTCAACGCTGTTTTGAGGCTGTCTGATATCTTGCATAAAGATTCCCAGCAAATCATCATGTCCTAGCATTATCCCGGATGCCCTAGACTTAAGCTTTGAGCCCTGGGTCTGCTCACTACACATTGGTGCACACTGCACACAGTTATGACAATAAAATAAATATTCTATTCTATTGCACGCCTACAAACAGCAAAACATGGCTAGACCTTTACCATTTTATCACCTTATCGTAATAACCTGTGATTGCAATAAATTACTTGATTGGTTGGATATTTTAACCAGATCTTGGCTGAATTTCAGTTATTACATGGAGCTGAAGATTCCCTGCATATGTAAGTGCGAAACACGTGACCCGTTAAGTGGTTTCTCGATTTTTCTAAAATTTCAATTGGGCGGGAATTACCATATAAGTAGTTATTTAATAAACTATATTACTTGGAGACTTATTTATAAGTGCGCAAGGTAACCTAGCAAACCCACGATTTGCTTTGAAAGCTGCTTTTAGAATAATTCAAAAAGATTTTCTTACCTTCGCATTACATTCTTCACAATCCGCCTAGACATTTTGTAAAACGTCGCATTCTACAATCAGTCTGCGACTGCTGCATCATTACAATGCCAATCCCAGCGGCAAACTCAACACGAATGTTAAACGTTTTGTTGTATACTAACCACGCTTGCGACTTCGCTTGCGTGACCTACTTTAGAAATAATACTACTTACGCATCTATACTACTAAAAGAAAAAAAGAAAGATGACATATTTATTTGGCTATATTAAACTAACTATATTAAATTTAACTAACTAACCGAACAAGCCGGTTTCCGAAAAGGCTTTTCAACCATAGACCACATACATACGCTGCGGCAGGTTATACAGAAGACCGAGGAGTATAACCAGCCACTTTGCTTAGCGTTTGTGGACTATGAAAAGGCCTTCGATTCGATCGAGACTTGGGCAGTGTTTCAGTCCCTGCAGCGATGCCGCATTGACCATCGGTATATTGAAGTGTTGAGAAGTTTATACAAAAACGCCACCATGTCCGTACGCGTACTAGACCAGCACACGAATCCTATCCTCCTGCGGAAGGGCGTGAGACAGGGAGATGTCATATCTCCGAAACTGTTCACTGCTGCCCTGGAGGATGTTTTCAAAATGCTGGACTGGGGAAACTACGGCATCAACATAAATGGCGAGTATATGTCTCACCTTCGATTTGCCGACGATATAGTGGTCATAGCGGAGTCACTTGTGGATCTGGGCACAATGCTCGAAGACCTCGACAGAGCTTCCCAAAGGGTAGGTCTCAAAATGAACATGGACAAGACGAAAATTATGTCGAATGTCCATGTTAAGCCTACCCCAATAATTATTGGAGGCTCGGCTCTCGAAGTTGTCGACGAATATGTATACCTGGGACAAAAAGTCCAAATGGGTAGGTCCAACTTCGAGAAAGAGGTCAATCGTCGAATCCAGCTCGGTTGGGCTGCGTTCGGGAAACTGCGCTATATCTTCTCGTCAAAAATACCTCAGTGTCTTAAGACAAAAGTCTTTAACCAGTGTGTGTTGCCAGTGATGACGTACGGTACTGAGACTTGGTGCCTGACTATGGGCCTCATTAGAAAGCTCAAAGTCGCTCAGCGTGCAATGGAGAGAGCTATGCTCGGAGTGTCCCTACGTGATCGAATCAGAAATGAGGAAATCCGTAGGAGGACTGGAGTGGCCGACATAGCGAGGCGAGTTTGCAGGCTGAAGTGGCAATGGGCGGGGCACATAGCTCGAAGAACCGACGACCGATGGGGCGTCAAGGTTCTGCAATGGCGACCGCGAACCGGTAAACGTAGTAGAGGACGGCCTCCCACGCGATGGACCGATGATCTGGTCAAGGCGGCGGGAAGCCGATGGATGCAGGCGACTCAGGATCGCTCAATGTGGAAAACTATTGGGGAGGCCTATGTTCAGCAGTGGACGTCAGATGGCTGAGATGATGATGATGATGATGATTAAACTAACAAACATGTACGAAAAGAATTAAAACGTAATATGTAACGAAAGTGAGTTCCACTCAGCTGTCTTAGAATGGCCATGACGCTTTTTTTTTTTCGTGAATACCAATAGTGAAAAGAGTTTCTTGCTATTTCTTCTTATACAGCGGTGGCTCGGAACTGGCACTTAGATTCTCTTACACTTAAATATTTTTCGTATTTTTTTTGTTTTGTTGCATGTAAGTGAATCTAAGCTTCATCATTTCGGTGAAATCATATTTTGATTGCTTATATATATAATGTTGACGATTTCAATTGTAATAGTTAATAAAATAAAAATATTTAAAGTTTGAATTAGGGGTGGCTATCTCATAATAAAAGAAGACAAGTCTTTCTGTTTAAAATAATAATAGCCTATACATGCATATTTTTATATACCTATTCATATTTTGTTTTTAAAATTATTATACATATAAATAAATATTTAATTATTTTTTCTGACTATTACCTACACTGTATTTAGTTCCAAGATAAGTAATAGTAAGAACTTGTGTTATAGATACTGAATAAATAACAGATATAAATACTTTTTTTTATGGTATTTTGTTTACTTTATTAATATAGTTAATTGTTCGAACTACTTCCTAGTCTCAGTCGAGCCGGAGCTCTTGTATATGTCACCGTAAAATTGTAAATAACGTTAAATTATAATCTATCCCGCGATATTGTAATCTGTCGAAAAATTGTGATCCGTAACAAACCGCTCACAATTTAACGCATTATTTTTCGATAGATTATAATCTATCGAAGACAAACCGTCAGATTGTAAAATGGCATGCGACAGAACGCACCTCGCGCTCTGATTGGTTGAACTTCATGTTCCCCTACCTAAACCTAAAGAAGTGCAGTTAAATAATAAATATGAGTTAGTCACAGGTCCGTTAACACTCCCTACAACTTATTATAATACAATGCGTTATTGTTATTAACACGAAATCTGTTTTAAATCACCAAAACACTGTTTGTTTACATTTCACAACAAATGAATTTGACTAATAACAACCGAAGATGGCGACGACGGGCGGCTGAGCGGGGAACATGAAGTTCAACCAATCAGAGCGCGAGGTGCGTTCTGTCGCATGCCATTTTACAATCTGACGGTTTGTCTTTGATAGATTATAATCTATCGAAAAATAGTGCGTTAAATTGTGAGCGGTTTGTTACGGATCACAATTTTTCGACAGATTACAATATCGCGGGATAGATTATAATTTAACGTTATTTACAATTTTACGTTGACATATGCAACTCAGGCCTGCGAGCCTAGCGCAGAAGCCCTTTATTTATATCCTCATCGATTTTTTTCTGCCAATAAAGATTGTTATTATTATTTGAGAACGTGTGTGATGCGCACACGATATATGTAAAAAAAGACTTCTGTTTTTTGAGTGTTTAGTTTCATAGTATCTGCCGTTACTCCAATAAATAATAATTATAAAATGTAAACCCTCAGATGGATGTATAGCTAGTAAGCAATATCTAAAATTTGTAAATTAATAAATAAAAAAACATTTTTTTAAATTAGTATAAGTAAGTCAACCTTGTTTTAAATTGATTTTTTTTCGTGTGTCGAGTTAAAAGCTTTTTAGAAAACCTCAAACCAATACAAATATTCGCGTACATGCTCACTTGTTTGTCTTTTGTGGGAATGGTAAATATACCGTCTTGCGCGCCAAACTGGTATGTCTCGGTAATATTTTGTATGTTTATTTGTGTAAAATTTGCCCACATTTTTGGTAAGAGTTTGTGCTTTTGAATACCAAAATCGACCTAGTGGTGGCGTGAACGCTTAGCAGACATACAGTGCTCTGCGGGACTATTCGAAAGGGTTACCACGGTCTCGGGACGTAGCAGGGTCAAGAAGGAACGTAGGGTTTTTAGTCATTAAAAGTCTGACACACCCTCCCGCTCCACCCACAGCGGGAGAAGGTCATTAAATGACCTTCCATCCGAAAAAAAAAATAGCCTTACAGTGCTTCGTGTTTCAAATGTTAGTAGGAATTTATTTTTAAATATAGATAGAAGATGGTTTAAGCATTATCCTGACGTCATTGTAATGAGCGTGACTTATAATCTTCGATCAACAATACAACTAGATAACGCATCACATACAAAAACAGAACTCAAATATGGCACCGAGTGACTATAGAATAAATAGATATAGGTATACCCTATGAAATGAAGCAAAACGACTTTTAGCTTTAATATTTTTTATCAAACTTACACCTTATCTGGAATATATAAAGCAAGCTTTTGTTTGTGTCAACATTCACTTACGCTTTTACGACATGAATGACAGAAAGCGATAAGAAATAGAAGTTCTTATCTAAACATGTTTATACACATTGACTATTGTGTCTAAATTAGACTTTATTTGTTAACAAATAAGTTTAATAATAACTTAAAAAGTAAATCCATAGCTGCACTGTTCTGACACAACCAACTTATGGCAAACTCACGCGCCAAGATTTGCCAATGTTGGCGCGTAGGTTGGCTTTACAAAGTTAATAGTGTAATGTTATTAAAAAGGCGAATATTTAATCTATTATATTATAAAATTATATTTACTTACCGAAAGTACGATATTCCGTCCGATACATTTTTTTTCGATAGTTATTTCCACAGTTTTTGAACACACACTGAGGCATTGTGGCACTTCCGCACGTTGGCGCAATCACAAGTGAACTAATAACAACCGAAGATGGCGACGACGGGCGGCTGAGCGGGGAACATGAAGTTCAACCAATCAGAGCGCGAGGTGCGTTCTTTCGCATGCCATTTTACAATCTCACGGTTTGTCTTCGATAGATTATAATCTATCGAAAAATAATGCGTTAAATTGTGAGCAGATTGTTTCGGATCACAATTTTTCGACAGATTACAATATCGCGGGATAGATTATAATTTAACGTTATTTACAATATTACGGTGACATATACATTGTAAAAGTATAATGTGACTGTTTATTTTGGGAGCTACAACTGCCAACAAACTGTTTTACAGTTTGGCGGATGTTTAGTATTTGTTGTCATGATTTAAATATTTAAATAAACTCTTTTTCTTTCGTCCTTTATTGCGTAAGCTAAAAAAAATCAATGAATTTGGGGGTGTATCGGGATCCAACCAAAACCTCAGGAACCCAAGCCAACCTCACCTGCAAGTGGTGCAGCTGCCGATCATCGGTCGAAATTATGGCAAACACATAATTCTAGGTAAGCGGCAAAAGACTCGCCACCTATTTATTACGTAGGACTAACAATATAATTGATGAGATGTGGACGTATAATATGCCTTTGCTTGCTCCTCCGGGGAAACAGGCGTGATTGTATGTATGTGAAAAATGTAAAAATAACATGTATATTTATTTATTTTATTCCTGTATTAGTAACACGGGTCTGGCCCAAATACAATAACCAACTCAGTGAGTAATTTTACAAGCATATAAGGTTAATAATATAAAATGTTTATATGAACTGTACTGGTTGTGACTGTAATATACTACACGCACGCACTTTCGTCTCGTCTGTAGTTAATTTACACATTGCTATGGAGCATCGCATGCGACGTTACGTTTTGCATTTTAAATTGTGGGCGTATCGTACAATTGATTGATAACGGGGGGCATTTAAACACATCATTTATTATATATGCGTTTATGAATATGCATGCAAAATAGATACCCGTTTCACGCACGTAAAAGTGGCCAGCCCATTGTCGCTTGCCGGGAACTTATATTTTTGCCAGAGCCTCGTCCGTTAAACGGCTGGTGCACCACTTGCAGGTGAGGTTGGTTTGGGATCCTTAGGTCTTGGTAGGATCCCCTTACACCATAATATAGCTAAACACAATTTCATCCTCTCATCTCATTAACATTTCTAAGTTAACGTTTTAAGAGCTTTATTAAGCCTCATTATCGACATGTCAGTTTTATGAGTCCATTGCTAATAGATTACATTCTATTGGGGGTATCTGCCCATAATCACCACGCTGGGCAGGAGGGTTGGTTGTTGCAGGTCAAGCCAGTACGCAGGATGACGCTGCTGCCCATCATTCGTTATTGAGCCTAAGGCCGCGGCCCCATGTCCACGGCGCGGCGCCGGCCGCCGTGTGGCGTTGCGGTGCCGCCGCCGTGACACGGCACGACGTCGTGCCGTGTCACGATGCCGCGGGGGAGGATCTCAGTCGATATTTGGCAGTTGGCGTGCGCGCATGTGTGTAAATCAAAATGGTGGAAAATATCGATTTAGATTTCTTTATTTCGTTAGTGGAGGCACGCCCAGTGCTCTGGGATAAGACAAATGACAATTATAAGGACAAACATGTAAAAACAGAAGGATGGAAAGACGTTTGCCGAACCATTTTTGAATCATTTGATGACAAGGATGATAAAGAAAAAACTAAACTGGGTGAGTACTAACATTTATTTGTCTTTAATGTGTTAATGATAATGGAGTACATATATTACTATCGAGATATATTTTTTATCGAGAAATAGAATAGAACACAATAAATAAAAAAACTATAGTTATTCCGTATATCTAACTAAGAGAACCGTGTTTACTTGTCTCTCTCGCACACAGTGATATTTTATAATGACGTCATCTCTTCCGCGCAAGAATCCAGTTTTGATAAATAGAAGCCAGGTAGTCTTTTGGTTTCGTGACTGGTTTCGAGTTATATTTTGCTTAACTGCCAACTGAGCGCGCCAACATCGCTATTAAAATATTTAGAGAATTCGTCTCTTATATTTACTGGCTGTGATAAAGAAACGTTATCCATAGTTTGTTGCAAGTCCAAAAGGGAGTCATCGATAATCAGTTCTTCGGATATTTTACTTCCATCTCGAGATACAACAAAGTTGTGCAATACACAGCATGCTTTAATAATGTCTGTTGCAAAATCATATTTTACGTTTAAAGGCCTGTGAAATATACGCCATTTATTTGCAAGTATGCCAAAAGCACACTCAACATTTCGTCTGGCCCGACTCAAACGATAATTAAAAACTCTTTGATCTATATTCAAATTTTTCCCTGAGTATGGACGCATTAGATTGCTCATTAACGGTAGGCCTTCATCTGCAATAAAGACATACGGAACTGGTTTTTGAAGGCCTGGCAAAGGCTTTGGAGCTGGTATGGGAAATCGATGTTGTAATAATAATTCGTATAGTTTTGTGTTCTGAAAAATTGTCGAATCGCATTCTTTTCCATACGCTCCTATATCGACATATATAAATCTGTATTTAGAATCGACTAGTGCCAGCAACACGATAGAATTATAGTTTTTATAGTTGAAAAAAAGAGATCCACTGTGGGCGGGACTGCAAATGCGAATGTGCTTCCCGTCTAAGGCCCCCATGCAATTTGGGAAATTGGTTTTTTTGTCAAAGTCTTCAGCTATTAGTTCTATTAGGTCTTCGGTTATTGTCGGTATACATTCTGATAAAAGAATGTCCCATATAGTACGACATACTTCTCGCACTATTCTGCTGATTGTACTTTTTCCTCGATAATCGGTGAATTCCATATCTCTAAATGAATTCCCAGTTGCCAAAAACCTGAAAAGAAAAAATATATTTACTAGTTTCTTAGGACGGTGCGGAGTTACCACAAACTGTTAAAGCAGCTCAATTTTTGAATTGCCTTGAATAACATAAAATATACATTTGGTAGAGCATTAACTTAAAACAAGGCTATCAGTCGAGCTACTTTGACAGCTTGTAGAACCGGTTCCGCCAGGAGGACTATTATTAAAAAATTTAAATTAAAGGAACTGCCTGTTTTAATTAATTTAGTTAATTTATACCTGCTAAAAACAAGCCGTTCCCACCTATGACATTATGCCCTATACAAGGAGGAAAAAAAGGAGCACTAATACTTCGGGGTATGATAATACCCATCAATTTGACTAATTTTTACTATGGAGACGAATCTGAAATCGCGAAAAAAAAATCAGTGGTTTCATACATTTTCCTCGAGTAGGTACGGACTACGGACACTCTGTATGAAACCACTGATTTTTTTTTCGCGATTTCAGATTTGTCTCCATAGTAAAAATTAGTCAAATTGATGGGTATTATCATACCCCGAAGTATTAGTGCTCCTTTTTTCCTCCTTGTATAGATGTTTCAAAATTACGAAATAATATTTAACACGGTGAGAATAGTCATGTACATACGTATAACTTTTACTGTGGCACCAATTCTAAAACTGCGAAAAAAATCGCCTGTTTAAGAAAGTTATTCGTATACATGAGTACTCTCACCGTGTTAAATATTATTTTGTAATTTTGAAACAACCTGTATAACCTATGATAAATATGTAGGTATATGTAGTCAGTAAAATATTAATCTAACTTTTATTGTTTCAGGAAATGACATAATTAAAAAATGGACAAACATCAAAGACAACTACATGAAATACATGAAAAAGAAAGAGCTTGCAAACAAATCTGGAGCTGCTGCAAAGAATTTGAAAGAATATCTTTTGTACAAACAGCTGATGTTTTTGAAAAAAAACGCACCAAATTTAACAGACTGTAGTATATTGGAAGAAGAGTTTGAAGATCCAAAGACAAGTGAAAATAAAAGGTCACATTACCAACCTTATGCTACAACTTCGCGTAAAAGAAAATACGATGAAGATGATTTTGAGAGTAAAATTTTCGAAACTTTGAAAACTGCAGAAAACAGACATGTATTTTACCATTTCTGGAAAAACTAGACGATAACCAAACATTGACCTATCAAAGTCGTGTAATGCAAATATTGACAGATTTCAATCAACCCACATATCAATACAATCAACCGTCATACAGCGGCTACCAAACAGCATTTCAAAGTAGCTACCAAAGATCACAAGAAGCTACAGCGACTTATCAAACAACTCGTAATCCATCATCTACAAGTATCCATGGCCAGACTTCGCCAAATCCATCCACAGAAGACATAACAAATAATTTAAGCGATATCTTGTCAAACATACAGGACTCCGAATACGATTTTACTTAAATCTAGTTATATGATTATGTACTCGTGTACGGAGGGGCAAAATCATATTTGGACTCCTGTATGTTTTGATAAAATATTTGATAAAAATAATAAATAATCATATTTTGATAAGTTCGTTTTATTTCTTACCTGATAGTTAAGCCAAGCATCTCCATAGGATCAACAGGTTTTCTGAACACATATTGTTTTTGTAAACGAGGTGCTATCTTGGTAAGTAGTTCTTCAAAACTGGTAATGGTCATTCTAAAATATTCAAAAAAATTCTTATTCCCACATATTTTTAGCTCATTGCTAAAATATATGGATTTACCCAAAATTTCCTTTGTTTCTGTTTTTTTTTCATTCGTCTTAGTAACAAGAGGAGAACAACTCTTTTTTCGCGATCCATTTCCAAATAAACACTTTCGAGCACACCAACTGCCAAATATCGACTGAGATCCTCCCCCGCGGCACGTTCCAAATAAACACTTTCGAGCACACCAACTGCCAAATATCGACTGAGATCCTCCCCCGCGGCACGCCGTCCGCGGCATCGTGACACGGCACGACGTCGTGCCGTGTCACGGCGGCGGCACCGCAACGCCACACGGCGGCCGGCGCCGCACCGTGGACATGGGGCCGCGGCCTAACTTACATAAACAAATTTACACTCGCACGCACCAAGATAAGAGGGATTCAAGTCTGTATCTCACCGGTGACATCTCTGTGCAAAAGTCATGGAAAATGGTTATTTGACGGGTATTTTATTCCATACATAATCGGAACATGTCTTCTTTACAATATAATAATAATAAACTCTGTCATAAAATACTTGTTTTTATGTTAAAATGAAAAAGTGCAATTTAACTGAGACAGCATTTATAATAGAAGATTATTTTCCATCGGACCCTGCAAGATTTTACTTTCTTTATTAACTGTTAACAAACACGATTGTGTTCCGAATGTATTTATTAGAAATTGGAATACTTCCCACATAAGGGTCCCGTAATTACCGATACATCACGATTTGAAAGTTAATGGGTATGTAACATTCATTGACTTCTAATCAACAACTAGCTTGTCCTCTATTGTAAAAATAACTAAGCAGCGATAGTCCAGCGGTGAGAACAATAGACAGCTATTCATAGGGTCTTGGTTTGAACTTAATGATTTTTCAAAGTTATGTGCGTATTATAAGCTTGCGTCGTGCCGCGGAAAGCACGTTATCCGTTGGTCCCGGCTGTCATGAACATCTATGGCTGTCGTTATTAGAAAGTCAGTGCCTTCTTAAATTCTGAAAGCTGGTTAAACCATAGAATGAGGTATCCCTCGTATAATTAAATCATCAAATCTGGTTCGACCAGTAAGCAGACCCTGGCCCTTAGCTTAAGTCTAGGGAAACCAGGATAATGCTAGAATTCATGTTCATGCACACAACAATTTGTCCTGTATGGGAAACGAACCCACGACCTTGGAGTGGAGAGCGAGTAAACTCGCCACCACGCCATATCGCCGTTAACTAATGACTAATTAGTAATATAGTATACTATTTTAGAATTTTCTCAGATCGTCATCATATTATTATAAGTCGTGTAAAAGTTGTAAACTCTTCTGCTCAACATCGGCCTCTCTAATAAATTTCATTCTATTGGGGGAATTTGCCCATAATGACCACGCTAGGCAGGTGGGTTGGTCTCCACCTAAGCGTGGTACCCCTACCACGCTTAGGTGGAGACCAACCCGGTATGTATCCCGGCTGAGTACCTCCTGGAGGCCGGGAAATGGTAACACCCAGAGGTTGGCGACTCTGGGTGCTCTTAGCGCTGACTATCGGGGGGGACACTAAGAGGGACCTGTGAAGAGCGCAGCGGGCGGGCCAGATGTCTAACTATGGACCCTCCGGGAAGTCGGCCACACACGCTATGGTCGCAAAGGGAGGTAGTTCTGAGGAGGTACTATCGGTTTTGGTCCGGGGGACGTTGGCCGCAGGCAGGGTGTCAGAGCGCAACCCAGGTGCTAGCCCCCGCCTCTTTCTCAACAAGCGTCGGGCGTCGTTGGAAGATTTTTAGAGGGTATTACTGCTGGCAGTCGCGTTTGCTTTCGGTTCCTTTGGCCGGAAGGCAGTGCGTTAATGCATTTTGTTACCGACGTAAAACAGACAAAAAAAAATGAGGTATGTTCATTCGAAACCCTTGTAGGGGTTTCGGCGCGGGTTCGGGGCAGTGGCCCTGGCCGCGGTTTCTTGCGGCGCCCGTGTTTACGGGCGCGTCGTTGGGTTTGCTGTCTTCAGCCGATGGGTAAAATCCGGGGGTGTCACGTCCGGTAGTGCTGCGATTAAGCCCTGGGGTGATCAGCTAGCGTGGTGTCACGTGTGTCATGTTCAGGATGGCGTCAGGTCACTTTCTAGGTCTCCCCCGGGACTAGGCTTCGGGCATAGGCATCCGGTGGTGGAGCGTGCAACAGCGCCAAGCCACGAAGGTGTTCGTGACTTGAGGCATCCGCCCGCTAGAACATCCGTCCAGCCAGGCGACTCACGAAAGCTTCAATGCTCTCTATGTGCAAATCTCTTGCAATCGTGGTATTCCTCACGTAGCGTGTTGCATGAACGATGCGGCACAGGGTGGCGCTCTGCAGCACCTCCAGCTTCTTTTTGCATGTGGGGCTCAACAATGCGTACCAGAATGGCGCGCATAGGTAATCAGGGGTCTAATTTAGATCTTATAGACCCCAAGCTTTGACCTCAACGCTAGCGTGGAGTTGAGCCCTGGTAGAAGGAGAAATTGCGCAGTCTTGGCCTTCGCGATGATCTTCGCTACGTGATTGCTCATGCCTAGGCCACGATCAATCGTGACCCCGAGGTAAGTGACCTGATTGGACCATTTGACGTCGTGTCCCTGCGGGTGGAGTAGAAAAAAAAAAGAAAAAAAGTGGGTTGGTGCCCTTGATCCAGTGAGTTTTCTCTTCGTTGACTCTTACGATTTCCCGAGAGACGAGAGGGGGTGGCACTATTACAGCATCGCACTCTCTTCTTCACTTCTTTTAGATACTCCGTCGCAAAATCTACAAAATTACGCCTCCACCAATAATTATCTGTCGGCAGGGTCTACATCTGATTCCTATTATTTACCAATGATTATTGTCAATATTAGATATTATTATAATGTAATATTTGTTATTGGCTGTATGTTTTAAGAATATAAGTATGTGAATTCAGAGAGCTGTAGATTTTTTTATAATACAAAAAAATAAAGTTTTATCGTTCGGCTTAATTGGCGCGTTAGTGTTTAACTCGACCTTCATGCGAGCTCTATTGAGCCAAACTTGAATAAATGATTTTGACTTTGAGTAATAACCTAAACAAATTCCAAGAGTATGGAACCTAGGCATAAAGCTAAGTAAGCAAAACACATACAAACTTGTAGGTACTGTTAAACAACCACAAATTTAATCAGATAAGAAGTGTGATCGGTATCGTACTGCGGTCTGTATTCGACACACAGACGCGGTGAAAGTGCCGTGCTATGTGGAACGCAGCCTTGTGGGTATAAATACAAGCACGTGCCTGTGACTCCACTTGCTATACTTTGAGCACATCAAAACTGAATAAAAAGTAGCTTATCTCACTTTATTACTACGGCGGCGACACTACGGCGAGTAAAGATATATAATTTAGAATAATCTGATATATATAACACATGATATTATATGTCATACATAGTATATCTTCCAGAAAGTAAATTATCACGCGAACACATTTTTTGTTACCCATACAAACTTTTTTATTTGTTGGATTAAGTAGTTATAATTAAGATACTGCACTCGCGAGCAACCGAGTCGACTCAACCGCTAACGACAGTCTACGCCCAAACATTGTTTTAAGTAAAAGTATTAAACATTTCAATAAAGGGTTGTATAGGGGGATTCTAGCCAACCTCACCTGCAAGTGGTGGACCTGCTGATCAACAGACGAGGCTCTGGCGAACTTAACAGATCCCGGCAAGCGGCAGTAGGCTCGCCACCTTTTACGTGGGACCGACAATGTAAGTGGCGAAGTGTGGGTGTATAATATGCCTCTGTCTATCCCTTCGGGGAAAAAGGCGTAAATGTATGTATGTATGAAAATAAAAACAATGTTTTAATGTAGAGTTAGCGTTTGAATAAATGTCTTATTTTATACAAGCAGTTTTACAGTTGATGTCAGTCAATTTCTATTTTAAAAAGCTTACTATAAAATTAAAACCTAAATAAAATAAAATTTGAAAAAAAAAAAAAAATGATTATTACAGCTAATTTACTATAATTATAATTTAAAATTTCCTGATTTATTATGATTTATAATTAAATGTATGTAATTGGTATTGAATCTGATTGGTGCTAATATGTTAATTTGTGTTGTTTTGTGTGTTATGATATGAAGATATAAGACCATTTATTGAATAAAATATTTTTTATTTATGAAACACCTTATGTCTTAATTCTAGTACCATTGTTATAATGAAGACATACACGTAATCACGCCTGTTTCCCCAAAGGGATATGTGGGCATTTTATTCACCAATTACATTGTTGGTCCCACGTAATAGTTGGCGAGCCTATTGCCGCTTACCGGGAACTTTTATCTTTGCCAGAACGTCAATGCCAGTTCGTCAGAATATTTTTTCAGTGCTCTTTTGTATATGGTCTGTTTACCATCTGGTCTGCTGGATCTATGATTAAATAAGTTAACATTAGAACGTAATTATATATGAGGACATACATACATAAGTAGAATTGGCTTGTTGATCGACAAGCGATTTGATAAAGTTCGTCGTCCGGACTCAACTGGATCTTTTTCTATCTCAGAACAAGTTTTGATCTTATCCTACTGGTTCTACCTGTATTTCTATACTTATAAGCATTCAAGTAACATACAGGCTGATCTTTTATCGAGGCGTCTGTTTAATAATACTTTGTTTATTATGTATTTTTAAAGATATGCAAATTTGTCCGAAAATATAAAGGTTTTTACTTGCAAAGCGAAGATGTACCATCAAAATCTTCCAATCCAAAAAAGGTTCTTTAAAACTATGTAGCACAAACAATATGGGGTTAATTACAAAACAAGATCTAAAGTGGAGCGCTGAAGGACGCAGCGGGCGTGCCAGGAGGGCCCGTCAAGCAGTGCCAGGAGGGTAGTGGGGACAGGGGGCCCCTGCTGTCTTACCATAGACCCTCCGAGAGTATGCGGTACGTTGGCCGCAGGCGGGGTGTCAGAGCTGCAACCCAGGTACTGGCCCCCCGCCTCTTTCTCAACCAGCGGCGTGCGTCGTAGGAAGATTTTTAGTGGGTATTACTGCTGGCGGTTGTGTCTGCCGGTGGTGACCTCTCTCGGTCCCCCTTTGGCCGGAAGGCATTGCGTAAATGCATTTTGTTACAGACTTAAAATGTTACAGTTTTAAAACTACTGCTGGATCAATGTCTTGATAACAATCTCATCTCATCTCATGATTTTGGTCATGGAAAGTCTTACGTCTTTGTTTTCTATTTATCCATTTTAATTATAATCCCATAATCTAATCTCCGACACTTATGGTAGGGTAGGTCGTCTTTTTACATCTGCTTTGTCATGTACGTTTATGAGCAATAAAGGATATAAGTAATAATAATATTCTAAAAGGCATCTATTCTAATGCAAGACATTTTTGTTTCCTTATGTTATTCTTGGAACATTCTGTATAAGCACACACATACACCGAGACTGTACCTACATATACTATTACATAACACAACATCTGTATCGCTTGGCCAGTGTAGCTTATTTAGTACATACTGTTAGTTTGACGGTCGCCCAGGAAACATGTTACGTGTCGTTTTTATATTGTGTTTTGGCTTTAATGTAAGTAAGATTGTTAGTTCATTACCCTTTATTATAATTAAATAATATGAAATAAAAATTTATTTAGACATAAATACAAAATAACAGAAAACATAACAGTGAACAATTTTCACAAATAAGTTTATAATATATCGCATGTTTAATGGAATAGTGGCTTAACTCTAAAAAGACAATTTTTGGGACATCGCAAAAGAAGACCTTCTGAAGAATACTTGTCCTACTTGTAAGCGAATTAAATTGATACTGATTTATTAATTAGTAATCCTGCTTGTGTTTTGAACGTTTGATTAACATTGATTCGATCTCAGTAAGAAGTAGAAACACTTTATCAGTACGTAACTCATATCTCATCTATTATTGGGTGGATATTCCTTTAAGCATGCGATATAAAATAGCTAAAAAGGACTAAAGGAATGATATAATCAGGCAGTTCAGTCTATAGAAATGGTATAGGATAATACATTGGTGTATAGGTCCCAGAAGTATTGGGATGTTAAATGCAGGCAGCCTTTTTTTTTTTTTTCGGATGGAATATCATCTAATGACCTTCTCCCGCTGTTTGTGTCAGACTTTTACAGACTAAAAACCATCCATGTTCCTTCTTGTGCCTGCTACGTCCAGAGGCCGCGGTAACCCTTTCGGACAGTCCCGCAGCTAGATGCAGGCAGCCTGCAGTGGCTTTCGTTGGAAGTTTATGCGTGAGGCCTATTTTTAGCAGTGTACCTAGGCTTATGATGAAACGTATTCCACCAAAATCTTACAATCCAAGCCAACATCACCTGCAAATGGCGCACCTTGATCAACGGACAAGGATTTGGCAAATGTAAAAGTTACGTGTATGCGGCTATAGGCTCGCATATAAAAAAATTACTGGCAAAATGTTAGTATGACCTGCCTCTGCCTACATACACACAACAGGCATTATTGCATGTATGTGAAATAATGGGCTTACTATCTACACAAATAAATAATAAAAACACAGTGTCTCTTTGTAATGTTAAAATAAAAGCTTCGAATGAAATGCATAAGAATGAATAGGGTACTTCATTGTAACAAAAAAAACTAGTCTGTTAGTTTTGGCTGATCTCTGAAAAAATCTAGGGCGAATTTAACATAATTGAAACTGCCAATTGGCTGATGTTAAAAGAAGTTACTTAATCTACTTTTTAAGCAAAAATATAACAAACTAGTGGGTGAATTAAACATAGTCGCGGGATGGCGCTGGTTTCAATCCTAATAAAAAATCTTTCTTAGCTAGTGATACTAAGCTTTTTATAATCATTGAATTGTAATGAAATTAATTAGAGTATATCACCGGGTGTATAGGGATCTTACCAAGACTTGAGGAGCCCAGGCCAACCTCACCTGCAAGTGGTGCTCCTGCCAATCAACGGACGCGGCTCTGGCGAACATAACAGTGCCCGGTAAGCGGCAATAGGCTCGTCAGCTATGACGTGGGACCAAGTTAGCTAATTGTGGGCGTATTAAATGCCTCTGCCAATCCTTTCGGAGAAGCAGGCGTAAATGTATGTTCACATGCAGCATCACTTCAAGAACTAGACTAAGGTAAGACCTCGGGGGTTAAAAAAAGATAGAAAAAAAAATATTCTGTGACAAAGTCAAAAGAAAACAGATACATTATATTTAAGTAACGATTTGAAGAGTGTCACAGAAAAGGTATCCCCTCAGCATAAACCCGAGGTGTCACGAAAACGCCTCGACGCTGGTCTTCCGTAGATATCGTTTGTGAGAGCACTGCTATGACACATTCATTGAAGATATAGACTAATTGGTGTTACTTTTTCAGTTAGCTTTGGCAACTCAAGCTCCTTGCATAGAGCTTAATGATGGCAACAAGATACCTATAGTGGCTTTGGGCACTGGCAGGGGTACTGCTGGAGGGGTAAGACTAAATTAATTATTTTAAAGCCTTATAAACTAAAATCCTGTCACTCGTAGCTCCGCAGTACATTATAAAGCAGAGTTAACAGTAGCCAGTCCTTGGAGGGGTGACCGCTGAGCTACGAGCGTTTTCCCTGTAAGCCATTCCTAGCGCTGATTTCATGCCTCTCCAATTGTTTTAAATGTTGATCAATCACCTGCCGCTTGCATCCACCGGCATTAAATTATATAAACTCATTTTTATAAATAATTTTCTCTGCTAAAAGATTCTTAATTCTTTATTATATTTCTGTAGCTGAGAGGTAAAGAATACTAAGGTCCCTTTTTTAAATTGTTATTTTCATGGCTTGGGATATCTGAATATGTACCCTAGTACGTGGTAAAAAGCAACAAATTAAAAACAAAAAGTGGACTTCTTGTTCTTCACCTCTCAGCTACGGATTTAATTTCATTGATAGTTTTACATACAGCTAAATATCTTTAAATTGTAAAATTCCAGAAATCCAACGATGAGGTCCGTTCTGCTGTATTGTTGGCGATAGAGGCTGGATATCGACACATCGACACTGCTGCCATCTATGGGGACGAAAACGAAGTAGGACAAGGCATAGCAGACGCTATCGCCAAGGGCCTGGTGACCAGAGAGGAGCTTTTTGTTACTACCAAGGTACAATCTCTTAATAAGCCAACCTCACCTGCAAGTGGTGCACCTGCCCATCAACGGACGAGTCTCTGGAACAGTTCCCGGAAGCGGCAATAGGCTCGCCACCTATTATGTGGGACCAGCATTATAATTGGCGCAAAGGGGGCTTGTAAAATGCCTCTGCCTACCCTTTCGGGAAAACAGGCGTAATTGTATGTATCAAATCTCTTAAAATCATCATTTCATTCATATAAAGTCTACTGCTGAACCTTCACAGTAATTTACTTTATATGAAGGTATGTGCCCATAATCACCACTGTGCAGGTAGTTTGGTTATTGATCTCTTAATATACTTACTATAGTCCTTTTCACCTTGGATGATTTCTGTGACACTTCATCGTGTTCCGAACTACGCGTTTTTTGTTTGAAAAACAAAAATAATTTTACTGTATAATATTTTTATTTTATGGTGACGTTATTACGAAAAATGTAAAAATTTAATACTTAAAACTTATAAAACAAAAACAGTGTCGCTTAGTTAAATTTATATATCTTATATTTATAGTACTACATTGAAGAGAGTCACATCGTTGTCAGTTTTCATTAATATTTTGTAAATTCAACCAAAAATCTTTCTGTCTGAGTCCAAACCACTTCCCACAAGTGCAGAGTGCTGCGCGTCTAATCGCATATAATAAACCGAATACAATAATCTAAATATTAAAAGCTAGCATCCTCCTCTCTTCTAAGTTGCCATACCCTACAGGGTCCATATTTACACATAAATTATTTATAATATCACAGATACAATTATCTGTAATATTATAAATAACATATTTGTAACATATGGAGTGCAATAAAGACATTGAGTATTGAATGGACGGAACGGACGAAACCGCTGCAAAACTATTATCAGACCAGGGTTTAGGATCTAAGACGTCTAAGGGGATCTAAGGCATGGCCAAGACGAAGTCCATTTTGCCCCGGGTGTAAATTAACCCATTACAAGGCAGTCAATATATGACCACCATAAATTGAACCCTATGCGGTTAACTTAAGGTGGAAAATCAATGAATATTTTTAACATGCTCTGCCTGTTAAAGGGTTTAAAAACTCTGATAACTAAGACGGGATTACATTATGCACATACATTCTATGAATATGACTTCTCGAACTTATGTGTGTAATTATCGCTTGCTCCGTGCCTCGGAAAGCACGTTATCGGTCCCGGCTGTCATGAACATCTATGGCAGTCGTTATTAGGAAGTCAGTGCCTTCTAATACAGACTGACAGCTGGTTTAACCATAGAATGATGTTTCACTCTGGGTTGCGGAGGTCAGCAGTCGGTCCACGTAATAACTGAAATTCAGTCATATCTGGTTAAACCAGTGAGCAGACCCTGGGCCCTAAGCTTAAGTCTAGGGCAACCGGGATAATGCTATGATATGATGACATTATGCGCAAACATTATTCCCACTTTCAATTCAACACCTGGGGCTGCTGTCTTCATCACCCTAGCATTATCCTAGTTGTGCCCTAGATCCAGGGACTGTTTACTGGTCCTACCAGATTTGGCTGAATTTCAGAGCGGAGAGGGAGCGACTGCCTTATGACCTCCGAAACCTAGATAAAAGAATAATTATATGGTTAAATCAGCTATCCTTACACTGTAGGTAAATTCAATATATTGTGTTGTTGTAGCTCTGGAACGACCAACACGCTCGTGAGAAGGTGGTTCCTGCCCTGAGGGAATCCTTACAGCGTCTGGGACTGAACTACGTCGACCTGTATCTGATCCACTTCCCCATTTCGATTAAGGTATTGTTTTATTATTAATACAGGTAATAATAATAAATAATTAAATTATTTTTTACCAAATAGTAGTTAAGCCTGACCCGAAGTTTTTTGAATAATATTTCCAGAATTAGCGGTACCTACTTAAATCAAACCAATAAAATCAGTCTACATATTATACTAATAAACACAACAAAAGGCATTTTAAAACGTCCTCTGAATCTCGATAAGACCAGTTAAATAGTTCTCAATCTAAATCTAATTTTGCTTATCGATTACTCAAATTGATTATTTTATAGACTTATTTAATTTGTTATACGAGTATATAAAATTTTTACGAAAGGAGCCCAATCGTTTGCTAAGAAAGGATTTCACATTGGGATAGGAAGCCTAAATATTAGTTTCCTTAGCATCTCAGGGTGATGCCCATCAGATACTCGTGAGTTTTGCAGCGTAATCTGTAATAGGTATAACCCCCTAACACTTAAAATTTGGATTTCTTTAAAGACAGTGACAGTCGAAGAGCGAGTTGGCCTTCTTAGCATCATCTTTAGCACTGCTCGTGGGGCTTTTTCCAGCAGGAGCAGATGTGTTGAAAGGACAATCCAAGAAAATATTCAGTATGAGATAATGGATTGATATCAACTGTGGTTTCTTACCGGTTTGTGAAGTCTGGCCATTTCTTACCGGCTGACGGTGTCGTAAAAGGTGACCAACGAAATGGGTTCTTGGCTAGTGTACATGTAGGTGAAGGGCTCGGCGAAGGATCAGGGCGCCGTATCCTCGAGGCGGGAGGGTCTATCATAGATGATGATCATAGAGCGATGGGTTGGCCGTAGGTACGGCATCGGGCACGACTGTTTCGGGAAGTAACTACGTTACGTTACGTGAATACGCAGCAAGGTGGAGTGCCCGGCCTGGGCGACGCTAGCCGCGGCTCTGGGTGAAGTCCCTCTCTCGCTGCCGACTATCATTCGAAAGATGGTCCGCCAGGGGGCTAAGGCGGCGGGGACATGTAAACCCACCTCCAACCCATGGCACATACCAACCTAAAGGGTTATTATGGCCGAAATGCTTTGGGGTACGTCCGCAGCCCCGCGTTTAGCTCTGCTGCGGATCGTTGCTTGACCCCGACAAATTATAAAAAATTATCTAACTCCAGTCCCTATTGTGAGTTCTCCCCTTTCTGGGGTCTCGATTAGCGGCGGGGACAGGGGGCCCCTGCCATCTAACCATAGACCCTCGAAATTTTTTGAAGGTAGGAACTGCAGGTTGGCAGAACTTTAGGTACTGCAGGCGGTCGCGTCCGCTGGTAGTAAACCCATACTCCCCCCGTTAGTTGGTGCGTAACTGCATTTTGTTACCGACGCCAAAATATTTCATTTAGATATCTCTGAGTTAAAAGTGAACCTTAATTAAAACAGAAATAATATTACCAAACCCTGGGCTTTAGTCTGGGGCAACCGAGATAATGCTAGGAAATTATGATGATTTAAAACAGAAATAGCTGGTGATATATCTGGGCGGGAGATTGTGGAGTGGTTAACAATTAAAAATAATATTACTGTTCACAGAGTGATCAGTCTGCAGATGACATTGACTACCTGGAAACATGGAAGGGCATGGTAGAGGCGAAGGAGCTCGGCCTGGCCAAGTCCATAGGGGTCTCTAACTTCAACTCCTCACAAATAGACAGGATAATCGCAAACAGTTATGTCAAACCTGCCGTCAATCAAATTGAGGTAATGTTTTTATGGAGAATTACTTTTTCTAGAATAAAAAATTGTATTATAACTACACTGGTCATTACAAAAATCGAACTACTCTGTTTTTTAGATTCGTTTTGAACTATTTTATCTTTTTTGGGTTACAGATTATTTTTACGCGAAACACCGTATTTTTATGTAAAAGATTTGCTCAATAAAATGTAACCCAAAAAAGTTACAAAGTGTTCGGACACGAACCCAAAATACCGAGTGGGTCTATTTTTGTGATGGTCAGTTTACACACAGCATATTTCTCTTCTGTGTATAGCATTGTAAATGTTGACGACCGATATGACTACCTGGAAACATGGAAGGGCATGGTAGAGGCGAAGGAGCTCGGCCTGGCCAAGTCCATAGGGGTCTCTAACTTCAACTCCTCACAAATAGACAGGATAATCGCAAACAGTTATGTCAAACCTGCCGTCAATCAAATTGAGGTAATGTTTTTATGGAGAATTACTTTTTCTAGAATAAAAAATTGTATTATAACTACACTGGTCATTACAAAAATCGAACTACTCTGTTTTTTAGATTCGTTTTGAACTATTTTATCTTTTTTGGGTTACAGATTATTTTTACGCGAAACACCGTATTTTTATGTAAAAGATTTGCTCAATAAAATGTAACCCAAAAAAGTTACAAAGTGTTCGGACACGAACCCAAAATACCGAGTGGGTCTATTTTTGTGATGGTCAGTTTACACACAGCATATTTCTCTTCTGTGTATAGCATTGTAAATGTTGACGACCGATATGACGTTGCGGCAAGCATACCCAAACCCCGATCCTGAAGTCCTGGGTTCGATTTCCACGCAGGACCAATCTTTGTGTGCACAAACATGAATATTTTTTCAGTTCTGGGTGTTTTTCTAATGTATTTATATTAAGTATGTATTTACAAAAAAGGTGTTTATGTATGTTTATCCGTTATTTAGTATCCATAACACAAGTGCTAAATGATACTTATCCTGGAACTAAATAATTGGTGTAATTGTCAGAAAAAATGCAAAAAATAAATCAAGAAAATAATTATATTTTGCCGTTACTCGTAGAATTATGTATCTATTTTAATCACTATTATAAATGAACCGTAGTACTGCTACGCTATTACACGGTACATATTGTGTATAGTAAATATTTTACAGTCGTGCAAAATATTCACTGCAGTAATCTATACAATTTAGCGACTGCAGTCGTGACTGTTTGCTTATTTTCCACGAAAAAAAGGCGGAATCAATAATTTTGTATCGAGAAATATTCTTAAATTGTCAATGCGTGTTAGCAAAAAGTGAAAGTTGAAACATTCAGCAAATACACCTACTTCTAAGGAAGTTTCTGTTCCGCGTTACCTAAACCGTTTTTTGACGTAATTATAGTTGTCAGGAAACATGATAGCTATATTGGCAAGTAATATATTACAATAGTTGGAGTTTTCTATATATTATAATTAAGTTTTAATTTTTAAAAAACGTAATTGAGTCTGTTTATTCAGTGTTTTTAATAATAATAAATCATTTATTTCATAGAATATGATTATCATATACACATGTATATGATAATCGTGGTTCAGGTTCCTCATTCCAAAATATTCAGTCGCTTTTCGACGTGGAAAATATTAGTCATCAACAATTAATTGAGTATAATAGGTATAAAAGAATTAAAAAATGTACGAGTAAAATTACAACATAAAAAATTAAAACAGATAAGTATTTAAAAATTATGTGAAAAAGAACAGAAATCACATAAAAAAATTAATCATATAACACAAAAACAAGTGCTCGTGTTTAGTTTGAGGCAAGAAAAGCTATGTGAAATATTCTCGACGTTGGTTTCCTAGAGCAGAAGATATTTCACTTGATATATTATATTGTTACTGTTTCACGCAATATCTAAAGATATCAATTTCAGTGAAATGTTGCCAGATCGAAGCTTATATATCAGAATAGCACATGGACTATAATTTATAGTATGACGGCGGATGTAGCGTGAAGGTCGGTATACCTGCACCCCGCTCTGACGCCGTGGGTTCGATTTCCACGCAGAACAAATTCTTTGTGCGTGAACAAATGTTTGTTCTAGTCTGGATGTTTTGCTATACCTATTTCAAGTACCAAACCAATTGATAAATTTAGCCTGTGAGTTTCTTGCCAGTTCTTCTTACAGAGCGGTGCCTCGTAACTGGCACTTAGATTCACTTACACTTGTTTTTTTATATGTCTATTTAATTTTTGATGTTTTCAAGTACTTTTCAATAGTTTATATAATAAATAACCTCTGTAAACTCTGCTTTACTTAGTTAATCGTTTCTTACCACCAAGCACCGAAGAGCTACGAGCGCTTCTAATAATAAAGTTGCTCTTTTAACTCGGGAGTTTCCAAAAACACCTAGGCGTCTTTAACATAAAATAGTTGTAACTGAGTTCCACAATTTCAGGTGAACCCATCGCTAACCCAAGAAGACATCGTCTCCCATTGTCAAAGCGTTGGAGTAGCAATCATGGCGTACAGTCCATTCGGGTTCCTAGTGGCCAGGAAACATGAGGAGGCTCCTCCACCCAGGATCGATGACCCAATACTGGTCAACATGGCCGCCAAGTATGGGAAAACTACTTCGCAGATTGTGCTGAGATATTTGGTAAGATTTTTTATTGTAAAGAAATAGGCCAAAGTGTGTTCCAGCCATCATCATCGAATGCCATGTTCAACATCGACAGGAGCACCACTTGCAGGTGAGGTTGGCTTGAGCTCCTAAGATGTTGGTAGGATCACTTTACACCCAGCACTGAGGGGCCCTCATGGTGGGGGCCAAGCCTGCCGGGGCTGCGGGACTGTTCGCAAGGGTTACCGCGACCTCGGTACGTAGCAGGCTCAAAAGAAGGAACATGGATGGTTTTTAGTCAGTAGCAGTCTGACACACCCTCCCGCTCCACCCACAGCGGGGGAAAGTAACGTTTGATAATTTTCCATCAAAAAAAGAAGGTCTTTTAATGATTTTCCATCCAAAAAAAAAAACAATAAAAAAAAAAGAAAAAAGGATCCCTCTATACACCTATGTGTGTGTATGTACATATCGTCAGTCTAATTTTCAAACTGCGTACCTCCCAAATTTCACTTTTTATAAAATGTTGTGTAAAATTTCGAGATCTATTGATTGAAATATCTGTTAAGTCCCATAATTTTATATGTAATTAGTTATAAATGAATTTGAATAACACCTATATTCAATTATTGTATTAACTACGAAAAATAAACAGTATTTTTGACGACCGATATGGCGTGGAGGTCAATATACCTGCACTTCACTCGAGAGGTCGTGAGTTCGATTCACACACAGGACAAATCTTTGTGTGCATGAACATGAATATTTGTTCTGGTCCGGGTATTCTCCTATGTATCTTAAGTGTGTGTTTACAAAAAAAAAGTATTTATGTATGTTTTAGTATCCATAACACAAGTTCTTAGTGATACTTATCTTGGAACTAAATAATTGGTATGATTGTAAGAGAATATTTATTTATTTACTTCCTCCTTTAAAGTTTGCGCAAAAGGACATAAGCGGTCTCAAAATTAAGTTGACGATATATTACTTCAATTTTAAGAGTCAACAAACAATAGATTTTCTATTGTGTCTGGGACCGTTGGCGTTCAAAGTGTACAGCTGTAGTGCCAAATCAATTAACTTTGGAAAAAAGCCGAGATGAGTTTCTTGAGGCATTCTTCTTAATCTCGTTGCATTTTTGGAAGCCCCTTTAGAATCACGACAGACTGACTGACAGATCCCCCTGATAAGAGTCACCGACAGACTGACAAATCTTGGGAAAAACCACAACAGACAGATAAACTGTAACCTTGACAAATTCTGACAAAGAACCCATTTGCTTTTATGTCTTTATTATGGTAACGCTCATATCTCTTTCATTGTTGTTAAAAAATATATCGAACTTCTATTTTGTGTGTGAATGTTTGACGAATCTAAATGATCATATTAATCTTAAAGACAATAAAGTATATTTTATTTTATTTTGAATAAAGAATAGGCAGAGACTAATATGATATATCATATATGTTTTTAATACCATTTCTTTTGCAGATCGATCGTGGACTAATTCCCATCCCTAAATCGACGAACAAGATGAGAATCGCCCAGAACATTGATCTTTTTGACTTCAAACTCACTGCTGATGAAGTAACCACTATCAACAAGTTCAACAGAGATTATAGAGTTATTGACATATCTGGGTTTAAGGATTACCCATATTATCCTTACCAGTAACATGGCGACCGATATGGCGTAAGGGAAAGTACACACTTTGCTCCTGAGGTCGTGGGTTCGATTCCCACACAGGACAGATCTTTGTGTGCATAAACATGAATATTTGTTCTGGTCTAGGTGTTTCCTATGTATTTTATGTATGTATTTATAAAAAAAGTATTTGTATATGTTTGTCCTAACATTAATTAACATTATTACTTAGGTTCTTAAATTATAATTATTTGTTTAGTATGACTAATGTAATAAAGTTTCTAAGATTTATATAATCCCGCTTATGGAAAGTGCATATTTTTAGCAGAGTGTGAATCCTTTTGAATATATATTCAACATAAAATAATTAAATGAAAAAAAAATTATAATTTTAAATATTAAAATAAATAGTAAGATTTAAGCCTTCAAGCCAACTGGGCATTTTAAACTTCAAAAACATTTATGTCATAAACTTATTACATAGTACATGAAATCGTCAAAATTAATTATAAATATAAAAAAACAATTGAAATATGATTACGAGTAAACTTAAATCCGTTTATTGTTAGGCAGACTCTAAAAATACTGGTTATTGTTTATAATCAATTAAATACTTATATATTTCATAATATATTTTTAAATATATATGTATTATAATTATCAGAATTTATTGATATCCTTTCTTTATAGAGTTGACTACTTTACAATAAAACTCGTTAAATATTACATTGATAAATATACTGACTATAAACTTTTTAAGTATGTAATTTAATTAATAAAATTTTAAATAATAATACGTGTGTACTCATTTAACTCCTGTCTTTTTATAGTACAAACAGAACATTTATATAAAACTTAAAATATATTTTGTTGTCTTTAAGATCAATATAATAATTTAGATTTGTCATTTTTTTTATAAACAAAGTGATAAAACATTTTTTTATTTAATAACAATGCAGGAGATATGGGCGCCACCATAGTTGAGCGACAGAGAAAATAAAAGGAATCCCACCAACGGATTAGGAGCCCAAGACAACATCAACTGCTAGTGGTGCACCTGCCGATCAACGAACGAGGCTTTGGCAAATATAAAAGTTTCCGGTGAGCGGCAATAGGCTCGCCACCTACTACGTGGAATCAACTATGTAATGGGCGCAGTGTGGGCGTATAACATGCCTCTGCCTACCCTTTCGGGGAAACAGGCGTGAATTAATGTATGTTATTTAGTATCCATAACACAAATTTGGAATATTATTTATCATTGCACTAATTGGTATGATTGTAAATGGATTATTTTATTTATTTATTATTTGAGGTTGTATAAGTATTTTCTTCTTTTATTTTAAATCTTGTGACTGCACAACACAGGTTTTTGTAGATGTGTCAAATTGTTTTACTATTAAGTACATTTTATTGTAACTAGCGGGAGAAAAACTAACTTTGACGATTTTCTTGCCCGTTCTTTTACGATTAATCTCCCGCCAGCAGAAACTGGGCGCGCTAGTTTTTAATTTTTGATTTCATAAGTGCTCTACTGAGCCAAACTCGAATAAATGATTCAGACTAAGATAGACTTTAAGCTTTTTTTATTACAATAACTAAAAATAAAATGCCAATAACAGTTCAACAATAAGCAGAAACTCGCAAGTTATTAACATGCGTTTTTATCGTGTTGATCTTACAATGAGAATTCATTAGATTACCACAATTATGCAATGAGGAAGATATTTATAGTGAATAAATGAGTATGATTATGATTGTATCGTATGTAATTTGTGTCGGCTTCGTTGTGAATTCCTAGCAAAATGCTCAGACGTCGTGATCGCGAATAAAAAAAAAAATGTTTGCTGTCTAGTTGGTATACAAATGTATTATGTGTCTGTAATTAGCCTATTATTACTGTTTTGTTTACGACCGTAATAATTTAATGGTTATCTGTGTTGTTGCAATATAATATATATAAATAATATCTAATAAATAAATAAATAGTTTCTAACAATTACACCAATTATTCAGTTCTTGACGGAAAGGCCATATCTGCAGTTCTGTTCTATTTTCTAAAATTTGTGAACTTGCGAACATTAATGTGTAATATTAACCGTTCATCATCTCAGCTCTTAAACGTCCCACTACTGAGCACGAGCCTCCTCTCACATACCAAGGTGCGAGGGTATTGGGTCATACTCCACCACGCGGACCCAATGTGGATTGGCGGAGGCAGGTGTATGGCGTCCTGCTGTTAGAATTTATCAAGCCGCCCATTAGGCCTCTAACTTGGCTTAACGACTACCACATTTAGTGATAACCGGGACCAACGGCTTAACGTGCCTTCCGAAGCACGGTAGCGCTCGATATCAAATGCCACACAAACGGTCACCCATCCAAGGACTGACATCTGTAAACTCTGCTGTACTTTGGTGATCGTTTCCGACCACCGAGCACCGCAGAGCTACGAGCGCTTCATTAACCGTTAAGTTCTAGTAAGCGTACATGAGTGTTGGTAGATAAATCCAAACAGTGCATGGCAGTTCTACTTCGTTCGGAGCCCCCCTCCCCGCAACTTTCTGCGATTGAGTGTACCATGAAAGCAAAGCCAACAAGGGGTGATGTATATAGTAAACGCGATAAGATACATCGAAATTCGAAAGTAAAATATTTAAGTTTAATTCAATTAATATCTCGTCTGTACAAATTAATAGCTAATAAGGAAAGTTTAGACATCAAAATACAACAAATTGTTAAAATTATCTCTGAATGGGTATTAGGAAAAATAGTAGGTAGCGTTACAGACGGAACATTTATAAATTTATTTGCAAAAAATAACCGGTAAGAGGCCTAGTTTCGTTCCTAATAGGAGCCCTGATGCAAAATAGTTCGTCTAGTATGAAAAATAAGATAATATGAAATAATGTGAAGTAGTTTTAGGTAAAGTAATTAAGAAAGTAAAGAAGAAAGTAAACCACAATTTGTGTAACATTACAAAGTTTGTTAAATCGTATCTTAAAAAAAATTCAAGACTAAGGTCTGACGTAACATAAATACATAAAAAATATTCTGAAACACATGTCGCAAAATTATTCGTCTACCATTGGCTCTTACGCAAAATAGTTCGTCTACCACTTTGTCGCCTTTGCTTTCAATTACAGCTTTAATGCAAAGAGGCATGGTCGCAACCAACGCTGCACACTTGTCGGTAGTAATTGACAAGAGTCGTATTTATTATTATTTTATTTTGTATTAACCTTCAAGTCGCTCTTCGATCTTGATGGATTTTTGCGAAGGACTTTTTTCATTTTCCACCACAGAGTCTAAATTGATTAATTAATATCTAATTCAATTTAAATCATTTATTTGCACAAATGTGGGTAATGGGTATCATACAAATGTTAAGAAGAATAAAGTACAGTACATTTACCATTTCTGGCTTGCAAAAGTTAGATAACTATTAGATTACAGATATAATTAAAATTTACAATAATAAAAGAGTAATATAGACATGTCAAGTAATTAAAATAATAAATTCAATAGCTGTCATAAAAGATAACACTAAAAAATAAAACTAAATATGTCAAGCTACAATTAAATGCAAATAAAACTAGTCATTATTATTTAAAGTATGTCTATATCAAATGTTTAATTACTATCATTCAAACATTCGGAGACAGAATAGTAACATTTGTGGACACTTAAACAAATGTCTTTTAAATATATTTAAATGCAAGTTACAAATTTCCGATAGTACTGGTAATAATTTGATCACCATACAACAACAATTTTTTTTAAAGATATCCGTCTTTATGTGCGGCACAAATAACTTGTTTGGATATCTGGTATTAAAATAACACATGTCTTTTTTCCTTGTAAACAAATCGAGATTCTGTTTCGCAAAAGTAAGGGCTTCGTAGATGTACATTGAAGGAAGTGTAAGCAAACTTAACTCTGTGAATAACGGTCTGCAGGTAGTCCATGGGGGAGCATCTTTCGGGGCGCGGACGCACTGTTTTTGCGCGATGAATGCGCTTTGGATCCCCACTGAATTGCCCCACAGTAGGATCTCGTATCTTAAATTAGAAGCCACATAGCCATGATATGCTTTTAAAGCAGTTTGAATATTGGTTAACTTTATCGATTTATTTTGCAGCAAACGTGGTAAATGTGGGATTTCCACGAGCAGCAATAATCTAATATGAAACCTAAAAATGTAGTCTCATTTGATTCAGTCAATTGTAAATTATTATATGTCACTTTTAAATGCTTTTTCCTTCCATTTTTTAAAAATTGTATATATTAAGTCTTAATTAAATTAACGTTCAAATTGTTAGTACTGAGTCAATGTATTATACAACATGTAACAGAATAAGGGTTACACCAAGAAAGTAGTTTGTTATAAATCGGCTACTCAATCGATTAAAAATATTTAAAAATAGGTAATTTTTTAAAAAAAAAAAATTTTTTAATTTTTTGTTTTTTTTTTTGCGGCACTTTTCGGTGCTAAGCGATGTGTGCGTGCGTGTCTCTCTGTGTGTGTAGGTCGGTAGGCTAAAGCGCTAATATGCCCATACGATTTGCCCTCGATGAGTATAACTAGTAACTTAAATAAACCATATTTAATTAAATAAAAGTAAAATTATTTTGCATGTTTTTTAATTATAATTAAATATTCTAATTGGGGTGTCTGAGGGTGCGCGTTAATTCTGTGCCATGTTGTATAAGTAACACATTTATGTATCTTTTCACCGTAATCCAAATCACCGTGATTTGGGATTACAATAGAAAAGTCATCAGCAAAAATAATACTTGTATATCAAAATCAAAATCAAAATCAGCATTAAAAACAAAGGTAAAAGCAGTAATCTTATGCAAACAACAGATAGGAATACCGAAGCGCTTTACGTAGGTGGCGAAATCATGCCTTTTATGTTGCAAATGGCGTTCAAATAAAGAATGTACCCTGTATATCTGTGTAATATTTAATTTTAATGTCTGTATTTTAAGTTGTAAATGAAGCTGTAATTTAAGTTGTTAATGAAGTTGTATTTTATGTTGTAAATGAAGTTGTATTTTATGTTGTAAATGAAGTTGTATTTTATGTTGTAAATTAAATTGTATTTTTAGTTTAAGTCAGTTAATTGGTAACCGTGATCGCGGCTCTCTAGGTTGTAGCTGAAAATCAACGTTTTGCTCGCTGAGCAATACTACGTTGAGCTATGACCTTTTCGCATGAATAGAGCACACGTACAAATAATTAATTAATTTTTGTAAGTTTGATATATATTTTTTTCTCTTGTATTGTTTTATGTTAATATTTTGTATGTGTGTTTATTTAGTGCAATAAACGTTTTATCTATCTATCTATATTAACGGGTGCATACTAACGGGAGATCGTTAATATAAAGTAGAAACAGTAAAAGGCCTAAAATACTACCCTGTGGAACAACACCTTTTAAAGGTTATAACGAGTCAGATTTAATAAGTACTTGCTCCATATTAGTTTTCAATGCAGATATTTCCACATATTGAACGCGATTTTCTTAATAACTAGAAAGCAATTTTAGAGTTAATCCACGTAAACTAAATTTTTCACAATTTTTTAATAAAAAATTATGACTCACAAAATCAAACGCCTAAAAGTAATATCGAACAATATTGCTGTCACTCCAATTTTATTATTTAAGTTCCCAACTATTTCATTTATAAGTTTTAATGCTGCCAACGAAGTGGATTTTTCTTTTTGAAATCCATTTTGTTCTGGCATAGAACATTGTGTTTACATATAAAGTGCGTTATTCGCTTGTGCATAATTTATTTTATTACTTTTGAAAACACTGGCATCAAAGCTATAGGTCGATAATTTGATGGAACTTTTTTATCACCCTCTTTATGTTTAGGTTTTATTACTGTAGTTTTCAAATTCTCAGGAAATATATCCTGTGAAAATAAAAGGTTTATGATGTGTGTCATTGGAGATGCTAAGGTGTGAGAGCAGTGCTTGATGACTTTCGTTGAAATATGATCATAGCCGGTAGACAAGGTCTTATTTAAAGAGATTTAATAGCTTTTAGAATTTCCTCATCATCAGTTGGAAATAAAACCATGCAATTATCATTCTGCTTAATGTCATGTTTATATACCTCACTTTTAATGTCAGTATTTGTCAAATCATTAAAATATCTATTAAATACGTTAGCAATGTCAGAAGGGTTGTCAGTTTCTATGTCATTAAGAATCTGAGTTTATATTCGTAAAAGTTCATTTTAGGTTCATTTATACAATTGTTAATGATCTTCTGGGATGCTGTTATGATGTTTTTAGCATTTTTAATAAAACTTTCATTTGAGAGATTTTTCATGGACTTCATTTGCCTTGCAGTATGGCAGGAAGCGCCGTCTTGTTGAAAAACGAAAGAATCTTGATGTTTGAGTGACGGAATGGATGACAGTAGACTTTCACCCACAATACTTTGATATCTTGTTGCATTGATGAAACCATCCACAAGCTGGATTTCACCAACACCTTGTGCAGACATGCAGTCCCATATCATAAGAGACGCTAGAAACTTAACTTTTCGTTTAATGCAATCAGTATCGCAACGCTTCATGTTTATTTCAAACTACTTTTTTCATTCATCGCCCACTGTGACTTCGTGATGAACTTCCGAAAACATGTAAAAAACGACAGGCCAAATTGTGACTATATGGTAAACATTTTTGTTTATATAACATACAATGAAACCTAACTTGGGGGGTTTTTTATGTTATATTTTCATAGGTAGTAGACTTAATAATCTTGCCAATAAACTGTTGTTAATATTACCCTAAATGCAAAAAGAGAATGCAAAAACTGAGAATTTCCTCGGAATAGTAGAATAAAGGGAAATACCTAATTACCACACGCACACACACACGCGCACTCTCACACACACACAACATACACACATACACACACACACATGTACATTCAAACACACACCCACACACACACACACCAAAACTTATTATCATTTTTTTTTGTTTCTGTTGTTTTATTACTACATAATTTCTGTTATTATTTGTTTTTCAAATTAAAGGGCAAAACCCAGAGGCGGAGACCAGGAGACCCATTGCACAGGGTTTACCTAATTTGGGCTCTCCTGTCTCCACTGTTAGTATTGTATATTCAATATTTTTGGCCCTATTTGATAAAGTGGCCTTATTAGATATTACGAAATATGATAACTGTTGAAGAGAAATTTATTTATTTTATTTATTTATTTTAAATCCTAATTACATTACTATTACAGAAACTTAATAATATACCAAATTAACTTAGCTTAACTATCTTATCCTAATAACAACTAACTACCTATAACATAATACCCTACAGATGACCCTTGTGAATTCACTCAAAGAACACGAAAACAAATCTATTTCTCCTGCTACTGCATTAAGTACATGCAGTGCTCGCGTGAGCGGCACCAGTGTAACAAGTTAGTGCGCGCGTGAGCGGCACCAGTGTAACAAGTTAGTGCGCGCGCGCCGCAGAGCCAGCAGAGCCGGGCGCCGCCGCCGCGCCGCACACGCGTCTTGCGCCATCAATCGCACCTCCGCTAGCACAGCAGGGTTGTGTAATTGTGTATATTACCGCGGATCACTCTTAGTATGTACATGGCCGTAGCAGCTTCCCTTCTAATTTCTAGTTTAGTGTATCCTACCATACCCAAAATAAATATAAGAGCGGATATCCCGGATAAACTCCATATCTCTTCAGATAAATAAACCTAATAAACTTATTCTGGATACGCTCTATCATAAACTTGTATTTGTCCTCATGCGGAGACCAAACTACAGCGTTGCATTCTAAGTGGCTTTTTACGAGAGCCTCAAATAACGCCATCAACGCCCCTATATTTGTAAAATCGTTCGCCTGCCTTAACACAAAACCCAAACTTCGATAAGCCTTCTTACATACGTCCACAATATGCTTACGGAAATTTAGGTCAGCGCTAAACCGCCCTCCTAGATCTGTAACTTCGGTTACGCGCTGCATTGGCTCGCTATCCATGTGGTAATGGTGGTGAAGCGGGGCACGAGCGCGACTGAACGAGAGTACAGAACATTTAGCAACGTTAAAAAACAGTTTGTTTTCAATGCCCCAACTTACTACTTTGTCGATATCCTGCTGTAACGTGTCATAGTCCGTAGGCTGTTTTTTTTTAAATACTAACTTGAGATCATCGGCAAACAACAAAGCGGTAGAGTTACTAACTACTTTGGGCAAGTCGTTCACCATCAAGATGAACAACATAGGACCTAGATTGCTACCTTGGCTTACCCCAGATCTTGTGAAGTAAGGCTCCGAATGATGCCCATTGCAGTCTACATACTGACTCCTATCACGCAAATAACTAGCGAAGAATGAGAGTGTATTCGGCGTGCAGCCCACGCTGGCCAACTTTGTCAATAACACATCATTGTCGACCGTGTCGAATGCTTTTTTAAAATCAAAGTAGGCCACGTCTACCTGCCCGCCAGCATCCACCGCCGGTACCAGCTCCGTCATCAGGTGTAGCAGGTATAAATAAAGGAAATAAATAAATTATTATTACTAATTATTATTATAAATTGAACCGTATGGAGTTCAGTTAAAGTGGGAAGCCAATGATAAATTTCAACATGTTCTGCCTGTTGAAGGGTTAAGAGAGGCGTGGAACGGTTTTTAATGGTTGTATCGCTCTAAAAATGCCTCAGATACAGCAAGCGTCCAGGCTGTAGTGACCACTGTACAACAAGTTAACATGCTTAAGCTATAAAAATCCACCTAGTAGTATAAAAAAAAACATCAATTGAGCTTTTACTCATTTATTAAAGTATGACTTATATCACTAATAATCCCAATCGTATTACTTTACTCGATGTACAAAAATGTTTGTCTAAATTGAACAAACCTTAAAATTAAGATAATTAAATATATTTCTAATTATCACATATGACATCATTATTGATATTTTATTACATACTTACAATCTAAAAAGGAAGCTATATTAGCTATTATTATTATTATCTAATGTATTATGTACTTATGTTGGATTTTCCAATTGTCTTATATCAGTTGTCTTTTATATAAAATATAAAATTCCTAGAAATACATCAAAATTTCAAAACACATTAGTTTTTACAACTGACAGACTTATATTTAGCCGTCTTATACTTCATTCAATGCATTTTCCTTACTGGCCTTTGAAAATGTTTACGCTTGGCATTGAAAGTAAAAAATATCTATTTAGCATCTCAAGACAAGTGCACTTGCATTTCCATAGTAAAATTAAATCTAAGAAATTAGTCATGGGTCAGACAAGGCAGGAATTTCTGTACTTAATGAAGTTAAGGGTTGTTTAAACTGTTTTACTCCATTTTATCTCGGGATCTTAATTAAAATTTCTAGTTTTTCTTATACATAAAGAACTCGAGGAAGTTGATATGTTACATCACTTAGTCCTCGGAGTATGCTTGTGAAATCACGGCTCATTTATAAGAAGTTTTCAAATATTCCTTGCCGCTTTTCTACAAAACTTTTTAAATATGTCCGCTGGCATTTTTCCCGGAAACAATCAAATATATCTTCAATTTTTACAAATCATAAAAAATATTTGGTTGCCCACAAATTTTATAAAACGTACCTATGCTTCATATCCTTCTGGGTGTCTCATCTATTTTCATCTACTATCCCTAGTAAATATATGTACAATCGACGGCACATTATTGCTACATAAGTTGTGGTTGATGCGCAGGTACAATTATTGTAGACAAAAGAAAGAAAGGGACAGAGATAAAGATATGGACTTTAGTTCAATCAAATAAAGTTTTACAATAAGTTACGTGCCCGAAAGGGTAAGCAATATAAAAGTTCCCGGTAAGCCGCAATAGGTTCGCCATAGATTACGTAGAGCCGAGGTGTGGGCGTATAAAATGCCCCTGCCTATCCTTTCGGGAAAACAGGCGTGATTATATGTATGTATGTTTTTGTGTATTATGGTTTTGCAATAAAGAATTGCATTGAATTGAGGAAGTGGCGAAACGTAAGCGGGCGATCTTAGCGCGCGTCGTCGCCGCGTTGCTATAGTTACTTGCACCCCCCACCCCGCACTTCGATTGAGACCCAAATATGTGTTACTTTGCATTCAAAGCATTGTTTAACGTATGCGCACGAATTGTGCGTATCTACTCAAATATAATATCTTCTCCGACCCCTACTAAAGCTAGTGGAATTTGTTTATAAATCAGTCAATAGCCAGCTGTCTGAAGGAGCCGTCGATGCCAAACAGCTCGTCGTAGTTGGTGGGCCGGCCTGGTCTGCGGGACTCGTCTGCTTTCACCATCTCCTGGGCTACGAACCAGTCGCGATATTCCTCCAGCTTCGCCTTCCATTGGTCTGTGAATGAGGAGAATTATTTATTTAATGCATGACACTGGTAGGTTTTTAATGTTAAAATAAATTTAAAAAAAAAGGCGTTCACAAATGGAGAGGCCTATGGGTTCAATTGAAGCTATACAACATTCATATTTTAGCCCATTATTGAATAGGAACCAAGGTGAGGGGGATTCCGGTGCCAGATAACACGAACCCAGTGCGAATTAGCGAAGGCAGGTATGTGGTGCTGGCGGGGTGTCAATAGCTTCAAACATTTGCACTGACCCCCCGCCCCTCTTTCAACAGCGGTGAGCGTCGTCGCGTCTGCCTCAGTGAGCCTCACGCTCCCCTCTCGGTCCCCAAATTGGCCGGCACGCAGTGCGTAAACAGCATTGTTTTACAGACGATGATAAAAAAAATGTGGCTATTTAAGTCGGTTTTACAATAATAATAACGGGAACTAATATCCTAACATACATTCCGAAGATATTAAATGTCACACCAACGTAAATGTTATTTAATGATTAAGGTAATTCCGTTTATATTTAAGAAATTTACAATTGGCTTCTTATATGCATAGGAAGCATAGGGATCCTACCAAGATCTCAGGAGCCCAAGTCAACCTCACCTGCAAGTGGTGCACCTGCCGATCAACGACTATTTATTATTTGGACCTCTGCTGTGGCTATGGCGAACATTACAGTCTCCGATAAGCAGCACCAGGCTCGCCACCTATTACGTGGGACCATCTATATAATTGGCGAAGTTTGGGCGTATAATGTCAGTTTTGACGACCGATATGGCGTGGTGGCGAAAATACCCGCTCTCCGCTCCTAAGGCCGTGGGTTCGATTCCCACGCAGGACAAATCTTTGTGTGCATAAAAATGAATATTTGTTCTGGTCTGGGTGTTTTCCTATGTATATTAAGTATCTATGTATTTACAAAAAAAACGGTAAGTATGTATGTTTATCCGTTATTTAGTATCCATAACACAAGTTCTTAATAATACTTATCTTGGAACTAAATAATTGGTGTAAGTGTCAGAAATATTTATTTATTTATTTATAATGTGCCTCTGCCTACCCCTTTGGGAAAACAGACGTGATATTATGTGTGTATGTATAGGCAAATAAATACATGTTGACCTTTTAAAAAGAATTAGAAGAACTATCTAACTGTCTGATAATTCAACCTAAGGACTTTGATGCAGAAAGAAATCATTCCAACCTCGTCATATCGACCATCCAATTATAGCCAGACTATTGTTTTAATTGCCCGTTTTATGGGCCATTCCAAGGTAATTATTGAAAGGTTTTATCCTGGGAAAATCTTACGTTTAATTTTAATGATAGTCTTTAATAGGCGACCGCATAACATACAAAGTGGAAACAAATCTTAAACCAGTCGGACACCATGTACTCTCGTGATCATTATTATTTTTGCTTCATACTTAAGATTCATATTCGTATTCATTATTCATTTGCTTGTCACCCTGTAATTTGTCATTGTTTCATGTCATTTGTTTGGTATCTTACAGGTTTTACATAATTAAGACAAAGGTCTATATGATGACATAAGATTTTTTTAGTTTTCTGGGGTTATTGACTACAATTTCTCCAGGACATTCTGGTTTTGGTCGATGAACGTCTCTGATTACATTATAGGCATCCTACCAAGACGCCCTAGCCAAGTTCCCCTGGAAGTGGTGCACCACCAACGGACGAAACACTGGCAATAATAAAAGTTCCCAGAAAACGGCTATACGTGGGACCAAAAATATATTTGGCGAAATGTTATGCAAATGTGGGAGTATAATATGCCACTGCCTACCCCTTCGGGGAAACAGGCGTAATTGTATGTGGGTATGTAAAGTCTTACACGGTCTTCTAATTCCAACAAACAAATAAATTAATTTCTTATACCTAGTATCACCAATTATTGTCGTTCCATGATAAATTGCATTAAGAACTAGTAATATGAATACAAAACAACGGATAAACATACATAGTAAATACATACTTAATATGCACAGAAAATACCCAATTCTCCTATGTGAAAATCGAATCCGCGACCTTACAACTGCAACCGCGATACTGAGGCAACATTATAGTACTAATTTAACGAAAATAAAACTTCGTTATATCGACCTTTCACTCGATAATAATATACGTAGAGAGTTAAAAAGATAGGTATTACGAAGTATCCTTTTTATTGAATTAGAGTAGGCCCCTTTGATTTTAACGCGACCCATGCATAAATATAGAAATGTTAAATGTTAGTTACCGTGCAGATCATCCATACTAGCGCAGGAACCGCCGTACTCTGAAGGCAGCATATCTTGAGGGACAAACTCGTACAGAGCAGCCAAGTCCTTGTGAGCGTATATCTGCAATTGGTAATGAAGCATATGTTGAAAGATATTATGAAAAGTCTGACTCACCCTCCGGCTTGAACTAGAACAGGAGACGGTAATGCTCATCTTTTCGATTCGAAATATACCAACAGATCAACAAGATTCAAAATCAAAATCTATTTATTTATTCGATCGACGATCTTCCGTTTTTCTTTTCTTTTAGGGTTCTTTTAATTTAAACCTTTCTTGTTGTCATTGTGCAGCGCCGAAGCGGTATTGTGGTCATACCTTTTATTTTATTTTTTAAATAATAGACCGCTTCGTGCGGTTTGCACATTTAGCCAGTGTCAAGTAAGAGATATATTAATAAAATATAAATTATAGTAAATGAGAATGAGTGGTGATAAAGATGATAAATGGTGAATGAGATGCCCTCCCACTAAACCCGTTGAGTCCTCAGTTACGATGTAGGACTATACTGAGATCTCACACGGACTTCTTGAGAGAATTTGAAAACTTATGCTGCACTGTATTGTTCCATTTACCAACACTCATGTACGTTCACAAACACTTAACGGTTAATAGTCCACCTTTATTACACATTGTTCGAAATATCACAAATTTTAGATAATAAAACAAAACTACAGTTATGACGCTTCACTTTCCCGCAAAGAAGTCCTACTGCAGACGGATGATCGTATTATTTCATACAAAGCGCACCGTCCCGAGACGCACGACAGCTGAATCTCAATTCCTTTGCATTTGGTACGGTTGTGCGTTTTGTTTTTCTTTTTATAAATACGCCTTTTCGTCAGCAGTACAACAACTGCATCACTTCGGTACTGCAGCAGGACGACAACAAACGTGTAAATTGAAAGAGCCCTTAGGATGCCCACAAACGTCATAGTGACGTCAAGTTTGACCAGTAGCTGACAGTAAGTTTTTTTAGCAAAGATCTTTAACCTTTAAGCCCGTACCTACAAATTTATACACAACTTCTAGGGTTGGCTGGTAGAGATCTCTTCTAGAGATAAGTCCACCTTTGTACTTTAAGTTTTTAAATACCTTTTGTAATCTATTTATGTTTTATGTGCAATAAAGGATTATTATTAAGTTTAACATACCCTTTTCCTGATTTTCTCCTTTAGGAAAGGCTTCACAAAGTTGATGAACCTCTCCACGATGGGCGAAGAGTGAATGATGTGGATTTCCTTCAGCTTCACTGGGTATGCTTCCTAAAAGCAAAAAGATAAAATTGTAGAGTTTAATAAAAATATAGTTTAGGCTTAATATTGGATCGCGCTCGTAGTATTGAAGCGCTCGTAGCTCTGTGGTGCTTGGTGGTCGGAAACGATCACCGAAGTACAGCAAAGTTTACAGAGGTCAGTCCTTGGATGGGTGACTGTTTGTGTGGCATTTGATATCGAGCGCTTCCGTGCTTCGGAAGGCACGTTAAGCCGTTGGTCCCGGTTATCACTAAATGTGGTAGTCGTTAAGCCATGTTAGAGGCCTAATGGGCGGCTTGATAAATTCTAACAGCAGGACGAAGCCATACACCTGCCTCCGCCAATCCGCACTGGGTCAGCGTGGTGGAGTATGACCCAATACCCTCACACCTTGATATGTGAGAGGAGGCTCGTGCTCAGTAGTAGGACGTTAATGGGCTGAGATGATGATTGGATCTGGCGGGACATCAGAAACTTTTAGTTTTTTTTTTTTTTTATTAAAAGCGGAACTTGAATTAAATACTTGAGATATTTTCTATTGGGTTATTTGAACTTAAATATAAAATAAAAAATATACTTTATTGTCTTTAAGATCAACAGGATTATTTAGACTCGTAAATTTTTTTTAGACATAATGAAAATTGCATAATTGTTCTTTCTAAAAACAATGAAAGAGATATGAGCGATACTATAATGAACAATAACAATATAATGAATGAACGAAAAAAAAAAACAAATGGATTCTTTGTCAGAATTGGTCAGTTTATCTGTCTGTTGTGGTTTTTTTCTCAAGTTATTTGGCAGTCTGTCGGTAACTCTTATAGGGGGGATCTGTCAGCCAACCTGTCGTGATTCTAAAGGGGGAGGGGATTTTCCGTCAATCAGTCAGTCTGTCGGTGCCTCTAACGATCGAAAGAAACTCATCTCGGGTTTTTTTAAATTATGTCTCAAAATCTAATACAATTAAAGAAATAAAATATTAAGTTTACCGCTGTTGTACTATATGTATATTTTATATGCTTGATAACTGGTTAATAATACAAATATTTTTTAGATACTACAAATATTTATAGATTATAGGTAAGCAAGCGACAATTATTTGTTTTTGTTAATTTTTTTTCAATGATAGCTTGAACAACCAAAATACAAATATTATTATAGTTAGTCTTTTTTTTATTTAAACTGAGTTACAGTTACTTCATAATTAGTCGGAATTCAAAGTCCATCAAGCATTTTTCTGGCTCCCTAGGTTTCAAGCAAATTCCCTAACAATGAACAGAAACTGACAGACGAAATGACTGACGTATTGATTATTACGTAGCATCATTCTCACCTGTATACAAATCATGAACTTCTTTACAACTGTGGGAGACAGCTTGGCAAGAAGACTGGGTCCTAGCACAGCCGCGTCCAGAACGTAAATATCTCCAGCCACTCCCTCCCGCTCCTCGTGCAGCCTTATGTCCCCAATCATAAGGGCTAGTTTTAGGACGTCAGAGATCTCCTGGGAGTTCAGGCTAGGGTGGACACCTGGAGGAAAAAGAAATGGCTTATCGTTTGATATCTTAAGGATATATTCCATCACCACATTTCTTGCTTGAATAGGATATCCTCTAGAGTTAATGTGAAAGTTTAGCAGATAAATTAGTCCCAAAAATCTCTTAGTACGCTATGGTAATCGTAGAGAGGTCTGTTTGAACGTGGCTCTGACGTTTCTAAGATGTAGCGAAATCTATTAAGATTGCAGTGTCTTATTATTTAATAAGACACTAGAATGATGTGCCGCGTTAAACCATCGGTACACATATTGCCAATTAAAAAAATATCGAATGTTGCCAATTTGAAAATTATGATTCAAGATTGACGTTGGTGTCATTCACTACGGACTATAAGTTATTCTTGAGCACAGTACATTGATGTATAGGGATCCTACCAAAATCTGAGAAGCCCAAGTCAACCTGACCTGCAAGTGGTGCACCTGCCAAGCAACGGACGAGGTTTTGGCGAACATAACAGAAAACGGCGATAGACTCGCCACCGTGGGGCCAACAATATATTATTATGTGAGCGTATAATATGCCTCAGCCTATCCCTTCGGGGAAACAGGCGTGATATTATGTATGTATGTTGTCCATTAATTGTTTGTAGTAAGGTACGATTAAGATATAACGAACGTAATTGGCAATGTATTCTGTGTATTCAAGATGCACTGGTGCCATACGATACACCAGTACCTAGCGATTTTACGCGCACACAGCACTTCTATTATTGTTTTATTACTAAGATAGAGGTATTTGATGTAAGGTTAAACTCCCGGCCAATGGTGAATGGCGCGATGATAGAAAAAATCCTTTCAGAGTAGTAGTCAGTACTCTTGTAACATTTACGAGAAGACTTCAATTTTAATGATCTTTATTGCATCTATGGGTTCATAGGTCTAAATTTTGTAGTAGGTTCTGAAGGAGTGCTTTTATAACATATAGAAATTTCAGCACTGACAGTCGAACCTAACGCGTTAAAAAAGAGATGAGACATAATTAGAACTCTCTTGTAACATTTACGAGAAGACTTCAATTTCAATTATCATAATTGAATCTATGTGGTTCATAGGTCTTAATTTTGTAGTAGGTTCTGAAGGTGTGCTTTTATCTACATATCGAAATGTCAGCACTGACAGTAGAACCTTACGCGTAAAAAAAGAGATGAGACATAATTAGAACTCTCTTGTAACATTTACGAGAAGACTTCAATTTCAATTATCATAATTGAATCTATGGGTTTATAGGTCTCAATTTTGTAGTAGGTTCTGAAGGAATGCTTTTATCTACATATAGTAATGTCAGCACTGACAGTAAAACCTAACGCGTAAAAAAAGAGTATGCCTTACTTACAATTATGCTCTTATTCATGCTTCAAAAAAGTCAACGATCGCGGGCATCGTTCATTGGCCCTTTGGAAGTTATTTTTAAACACAATTTATTCAAAACAAGTTTTACTAGTAGATCGTATTGTTAATGCAAAGCTTACTTTTATGAAGATTTTTTCAACAACGATATCTTAGGAAGATATGTGATGTACTTTACTCATAAATGAGTATTACCTATATAATAAGGTCGGGGAAAAAGTCTTTTCGCATAACGTAGGTATAAACTTATTATAAATTTTTTTTGACTGTACTATTTGTGTCTGGCTGGTTTTGGTAACATTAAAAAGGTTCCATTATAAAGAAAAGAAAAAAATAAAAAAAAGTTGTTTCCCGCTATTTTTCATTTGTTTTTCTCTCCGTAAAAATGAGTGAATCTAATGAAGAAATTCGATACATTTTAAAATTTTATTATAAAAAAGGCAATAATGCAACTCAAGCAGTGAAAAAAATTTGTGATGTTTATGGACCTGATGCAGTGTCAGTAAGAGTAGCACAAATTTGGTTCAAACGTTTTCAGTCCGGAAATTTTGATGTTAAAGATGCACCTCGCTCTGGTCGCCCTGTTACGAATAAAATGGACGCCATTTTTGAAAGAGTGGAGCAAGATCGGCATATTAGTAGTTACGATGTAGCTGAAGAACTGGGAATTGACCACAAAACAGTTTTGACCCA
This sequence comes from Musotima nitidalis, assembly GCA_949126915.1. Taxonomy (NCBI): domain Eukaryota; kingdom Metazoa; phylum Arthropoda; class Insecta; order Lepidoptera; family Crambidae; genus Musotima; species Musotima nitidalis. The sequence goes on from OX421434.1 coordinate 3,057,651, forward strand.
TTTGAAGAAAGCTGGTTATACAAAAAAGCTCGATATTTGGGTGCCACACGAGCTCACTCAAAGAAACTTAATGAACCGTGTACTCATTTGCGATTCATTATTGAGACGTAATGAAACCGAGCCGTTTTTGAAGAGATTGATAACTGGCGATGAAAAGTGGATCACGTACGACAAGAACGTGCGAAAAAGGTCGTGGTCGAAAGTTGGCCAGGCTTCACAGACTGTGGCCAAACCTGGCCTAACACGAAATAAGGTGATGCTGTGTGTATGGTGGGATTGGAAGGGCATTGTTTATTATGAGCTTTTACCGCCCGGCAAAACCATCGATTCTGATCTTTACTGCCAGCAACTGATGAGATTAAAGGAAGCAGTCGAGAGAAAACGGCCGGAATTGATCAACAGGAAGGGTGTGGTCTTTCATCACGATAACGCTAGACCACACACATCTTTAGCCACTCAGCAAAAATTAAGAGAGTTCGACTGGGAGGTCCTAGTGCCATCCACCATATAGCCCTGACCTTGCACCTTCAGATTTTCACCTGTTTCGGTCTCTGCAGAATTCTTTAGGTTCTATAAGGTTGACCTCAAGAGAGGACTGCCAAAACTATTTGTCCCGTTTTTTTGATCAGAAGTCCCAAAGTTTCTACAGTAACGGGATAATGTCTCTGCCCACAAAATGGCAGAAAGTTATTCAACAAAACGGTACATATATATTGTAAATAAATGTAAATAAACTTTGAAAAAAATGTCTTGACTTTTCATACAAAAATACGAAAAGACTTTTTCCCCAACCTATTATAATATATATAATAGGGATATCTCTCCTACTAATGTATTTGAACGGATTTTTTTTAACCAAATTATTTCTTTTATATTTATTTAAACTTTATCGCACAAATTAAAAAAAATGTACAAAAGGCGTAGTTAATGCAGCAAGGAATTCTCTACCAGTTAACCTTTGGGTTAGCAGAAAAGTATTAGGCAGTACGAACAAGAAAACATATAAACTTATATAGAATTAAATATGTGTTATTAATTAACTACATAAGATCGTATATAACGGTAACTAGATATATTTTAAATAAAATACAAATAAAATTTCATATTAAAAAGTTTCCATGGTTTTTTGAATCACAGTTTTCAAGGCCTATTAAGATGTTATTAGAAATAGAGTAGTTATCCATAACCTTATTTTTTTTGGATGGAAAATCATCAAACGACCTTCCCTCGCTGTGGGTGGAGCGGGAGGGTGTGTCAGACTTCTACTGAATAAAAACCATCCATGTTCCTTCTTTTGAGCCTGCTACGAACCGAGGCCGCGGTAACCCTTGCGAACAGTCCCGCAATAGTTATGGAACCTGGACCTAGCTCACAGGCTGACGAATTTATCGGAATGGGGCCTACCCAAATTCGATAAAAATTGGTTGGTAATTAAAAAACTAATTGTTTACGCAATTACAACGTAATTATAACATAACAGAAAGAGACAAAATTAAAATTAAAATATTGCATATGTAATTTTGTCAGAGTCTACAATTAGTGCAAAACCGACTATTAAAACATGTTGTCAGTACCAATTTTTTCGGTAACCCAAATATTTTCCTTAAGTAATTTCTCATGACTTCAGTTTGTTGTGAAATACTTAAATGAATCATAAAGACTCGTCATATACTATAAAGTAAAGAACCTTGATTCTATAAAAAAAAACCTATAACATCAAGCGAGAGTTGCTTATAATTAAGTCATAATTATAATTAATTTTGAACGTATGAGTCTTATGAGGGTATAGACTCTATGACTTTTCGAAGTTATATGTGCATAATTATCAATTGCTCCGAGTCTCGGGAAGCAGGTTAAGCAGTTAATAATAATAAATATTTTCTGACAATTACACCTATTATTTAGTTCCAAGATAAGTATCATTAAGAACTTGTGTTATGGATACTAAATAACGGACACTTATACGTAACAACTTTTTTGTTTTTGTAAATACATACTTAATATACATAGGATAACACCCAGACCAGAACAAATATTCATGTTCATGCACACAAAAATTTTCCTGTGTGGGAATCGAACCTACAACCTCTGGAGTGAAGTGTAGGTATACTGACCTTCACGCCATATCGGTGGTCAAGTTGGTGCCGGCTGGCATGAACATCTATGGCACTCGTTATTAGGTAGTCTTATATGAGTATAGACATCGAATGCAGAGGGTCTAGGGTTCAAACCTATGACTTTTTAAAGTTATGTGCGTAGTTATCGCTTGCTCTTCATGTACATCTATGGCAGTCGTTATTAGGAAGTCAGGGCCTTCTAATGTTCTGAAAACTTGCTTAACCATAGAATGATGTTTCCCTTTGGGAAGTGAAGGTCAGATGGCAGTAGCTCCATGTAATGACTGAAGTGCAGCCAAGTCTGGTTAAACCAGTGAGCAGACCCTAGGCCCTAAGCTTCAGTATAGGGCAACCGGGATAACGCTAGGATATGATAAACGCTGAAGTCTAGAACTCTGTAAAGTAACATTTTGTGTTAATCTTTTAATAAGTAATATAAACGTGAAAGTTTGTATGTGTGGATGGATGTTTGTTACTCTTTCACGCAAAAACTACTGGAGCGATTGTAATGAAACTTTGTACGTGTACAGCTGCAGTCCTGGGCTAACATATAGGACACTCTTTATCCCGATATTTCCACGGGAACGGGGACCATGCGGGTAAAACCGCAGGGCTCTGCTAGTCCTTCAATAAGTGACTGTTTGTATTTCATGATATCAGCCTCTTAAGAGCCCACTGCAGAATATTGGACCTTTATCAGCACTGGGCAAGCGGGTTGCTGATCGCAGTTCAAGCCAGTACACAGGATGACGATGCTGCCCATCATCCAGTAGGATTTCGCTTTGTCGACCCTTACGACTCCCATACATACACACGTTTAATCATACACACACCTACATTCACTATCCTCAGCATGTACTATTCCAAATACGTTTTTGAATTGCGCAAATAATTAATTGCGACACTCAAAGAATTACTTACCCATTGTGCCTACATGAAATAAACTAGACTTCACGACACAGGGTATCCTAGTGTGAAGGCTAGTAAACTAATTATATCTTGATGTGTAATATTTTTTGAACAATAAAGCTATTTGTATTTTATATTAGTATTTGTGAGATGAGAGGCGGTGGCAATGTTCTAGGCCTGTACCATACCATACGGCACTAGACATACACGTTATAAACTAATTTATTGCGGTTAACACCTTTAACGCGTATCACTATTTTATTAAATAAGGTCCATGAAATTGTTGATTTGCTCACATGTTCTTTGAGTGAATTCGAAATAGTGACACTAAAACTTCTGTGTAATTTTTAATTTTAGATACAGTATCGCATTGAGTACTTACCTGTAATGATAGTTGTACAAATCTATATAAAATAAAAAAAAAATAAAAAAAAATAGTTCAAGTCTTTTTAACGTCCTTTCTGAGTTCCTAGATATGGAGGAAGAGTCATAAGCCTAATAGTAGGATAAAGATAAGAAAGAAGCATGAAAAATTCTTAACGAACCTCTGCAAATAGTGACTCTTCTGCCATTCGGTGTCAAGCCAGGAAGTGGGGGCCCTTGACTGTAAAAGAGAAAAACATATTTTTTATTAAGAAACCTTTCAGCTTTTTTAACACTATAGAAATAATTAAGTATACCCGCATTTCGCGATCGTGGGTTAGATTCCGACACAAAACAAATATTTGTGTGCATGAACATGAATATTCGTTCTGGTCTAGGTGTTTTCCTATGTATATATAAACAAAATAGAATTTATGTATGCTTATCCCTTACTTAGTATCCATAACACAAGTTCCTAACGATCTTGAATCTTGGAACTACATAATTGGTGTAATTGTCAGAAAATATTAATTAATTTATTTATTTGTTTATTTAGTACACCCACAAATATAGGTATAGATACGGTGGATGGGAAATTATGGATACTAAATAACGGGTAAACATACATTGATACTTATTTTTTTCTAAAAACATGCTTAATTAGGAAAACAAAGATTTGTGCTGTGTGGGAATAGAACTTAAGACCTTAGGAGCGGATTACTCGCCACCACGCCCTATCGGTCGTCGAATTATTAACTAATATAATTATTTTTATTTCTCCTATTCTTTGTAATAAGTAAAGTCAAAACCTAGCAAAACCATTTTCAAAATTGTGTTACTGTTTCAGAATGCTTACATTATCCCTTAGTAACATAGGCAATACTTATTACTAGAAAACAATAGATACTTCTGGAAAAACTCTAATACAATACCCAATGTTAAAAATATTTAATTAATTCACAGAAATCTGAAGCAAAGCGAGGGCGATTAATTTTTTATAACTTATTCTTCTGATTTCTTCTGACAAAATGATTATTAAGTGACCGATCAAACAAACAATATATCCATTGTAAAATCCATCAAATTGGCCAACCTAAACAATCTAATCATCTCACATATAAGTATCTCTAAATGAAAAAAAAATCTCTAGTTACTCCACAAACGTCATTACATAAAAACAACTGTTTATGCAAATTCCTCAGTTTCTATTGTTCTTACGGCACTTGAATTGTTTGCGCATGCCAGCGAAACTTGATGACCATTCATACGCAACTCATACTATGTAGGTAGCGGATGACGGAATTAATTGACACGTAATAGTACGAAACAGATTAAATGGTGGCGTAATTGTCTGTCAAGGCGCTAGTCGTCGCGTGAGCACCTTCGTTGAGGGCCAATGTCTTCCCTCCAAGGTAACATCGCTGCCTGGTTTTAAAGAGTTCGCAATATTATTTTTATGAGACAAACACCATTGTTTATTCCATGCGTATGAAGTTCACTTATTACGTTTTTAGGAGAACCAACAGCTTGCTAAACATTAAACATATAATCTCAGGAAGCCAATAAGGTCCACTGTGATAGAAAAAGGATCTCATATAACCTCATAAACACAAAAACATGCTAGATATTAATGCTCAAAGAACCTGCTACGTTACTTAGTCCTTGCCCAAACAATATTTGTGCAGAAAAGATTTAAATCTAAGATATGACAATTTTCATTAAAAAGTTACCGGCTCGCCGTAAAAGAATTTTGTCTGTAATTGTTCGATGCGAATGGGAGATGCAACAATGAGCTGGAACGCCTAGAAATATTTTAGAAGGAACCAATATATTCGCACTCCAACGTCACTTATGCAATTTTGTCAAAATAAATGAATTACCCTCACACCTTGATATGTGAGAGGAGGCTCGTGCTCAGTAGTGGGACGTTAATGAGCTGAAATGATGATGATGATGATGAAATGAAATTATGAGAAAAATTACGAACATACCAAACTGTAAGATGTTTCGTTTTACTGTGAAATGAAGTCTGAAATAAAGGCTTAAATATTACTAGTTAATTTCTGAAATTAAGAAGAACTATGTTTTATAATAGGATATTGATTGATATAGATTTGGAAACGCTTGAAGAAGTGACGTTATAGCACCGGGGGTGCGATATGCAAACGCGACAACAGCTAAGGACAGTTAACAGAGCCGTTAGCAATTTTCAATAGAAACGTCAAATCCAAACATAAACCATGGAATATAATAAACTGAACCTCTAAAAAATACTTTTTTGATCATCAAAAATACTGATCTAGCATCTAATAGGGGATTAGGTGCTTCATTAGAATTTTTTGATGTACAAAAAGGTTAGGTTAGGTTGGTAATTTATTAATTTTGATGACACATTACATATGAGCCATAAACTATTAGTATGTGTTTAGGTATAAATCGCTCTTACTTTTTAGACTGCATCGACCGCTCTCTCTATTTACTTTTTTATTACTTACGGTTTTATTTACGGTTTTGGTAAAATTACTTTTAGTATAATTTTAGTAGATAATCTTTTGTGTTAAAAACTGTACTTCTGACGTTCTTACATATTTTTTCTTTTTAAATATATTCTCTTGTTTACTTTTATCATAATTACCTATGTAGGAATCTTTCGTGTTTTGAATTTGTATATTTTATTAATTTGTTTTAAATACCAGATTTATAAAATGTATAATAATAAATAATAAATTTCATTATTTCATAATCAACTTCGTACATTAGAATATCTAGTAGCTGGTGCCTCCCTTTAAGCTTGAACAAGCCTGTGTCAGGCAGACACCGCTCTTCGATAACACATAATCTTAGTTTTGGTTTGAGCAACAATTTTATATTAGTGTTATACAAACAGTTTTACTTATGTTAATGTTAATTAACAATTTTATTTTGAAGATTAATAACTACTAATTTAAAAAAAAGAAAAGTTTAGTAAGTATATATGGAATGTATGGAATTCAAGTTTAGTAAGTATGTATGGAATTAAAGTCTGATAAGCATGTATGGAAGAATGGCAGTGCACGAAAAACCTCAATTGGTTTTTGTTGCTCTGTTTTTATTTAAAATTATGTTTTAAATTGTAGTTTGTTATACAATTAAAAAAAACTTATGATCATTGTGACTTGATAGACCTTCGTAAAGGGCCAATTTTACGTTAGAAAACCTTTTAGGAAAGTTTTTCCAACATAACTCTTCGCTGTCTGGCTTTAAAGAGTTCGCAATAGTAGGTATTGCATAATGATTTCATCTATATGAAGTCACTGGTAGTAGCAGTAATTTTTCACGTTATATTAAGGGTATTTGCCCATAATCACCACGTATGGCAGGCCTGTTGTTGGACGGAGTTCCATCCAGTACGATCTCTTGATAAAATGGTGAGAGGAGATTTTCGCTCATATTGACATTATACGAGCTCCATTCCCTTAGTCGCTTTCTATGAGACTTTTGGACAAAACATGTGTTGAAGCGCTCGTAGCTCTGCGGTGATCGGTGGTCGGAAACGATCACCAAAGTACAGCAGAGTTTACAGAGGTCAGTCCTTGGATGGGTGACCGTTTGTGTGGCATTTGATATCGAGCGCTTCCGTGCTTCGGAAGGCACGTTAAGCCGTTGGTCCCGGTTATCACTAAAAGTCGTTAAGCCATGTTAGAGGCCTAATGGGCGGCTTGATAAATTCTAACAGCAGGACGCCATACACCTGCCTAGCCAATCCGCAGTGGGTCAGCGTGGTGGAGTATGACCCAATACCCTCACACCTTGATATGTGAGAGGAGGCTCGTGCTCAGTAGTGGGACGTTAATGGGCTGTGATGATGATGATGATGTGTTGATAAAATTATTTGGAGGTTTACACGGCGAGTCTAGAAGAGTTTGTAATATTTGTTTTAAAAGACAAACAGTAGTTATTGCATTGCAGCTATCTAATATTGAATTGAGTTAAGAGTTTGGCAAATAATGGCTGACCTTACTGTATTGTCATCAAGTTTGAGTAGACCCCACATTCTTGAACCCTTTACCTGGCAGTGGCATATGACCATCATAAATTGAACCATATGCGATTAACTTAAGGTGGAAAACCAATAATTATTTCCAAGGTGCTCTGCCTGTTAAAGGTTAAAGAGCATTTTGATTCGAAATATTGTCTTTTTTTTCTGATGGAAAATCATCTAATGACCTTCTACCGCTGTGGGTGGAGCGGGAGAGTGTGTCAGACTTTTACTGACTAGAAACCATCCATGTTCCTTCTTGTGCCTGCTACGTCCCGAGGCCGCGGTAACCCTTTCGAACAGTCCCGCAGCAATCGAAATAGTGACCTACTTAATTCTATAAGTAACTTTAGCTTGGGTATTAAAAGATAAGTTACTTAAAATCACGCTTTGACTTTTTAAGATTCTATACTATATTTATGATTATAATTATTCATATTTTTGGCGCTTCTTGCACAATTTTAACGTTCCGTTTCGCACAATAATTGTATTATATTCAGATAACTTTGATTGCATACTCAATTTATTGTATACTATGTATTTGTATTGTGGATTGACCGTGACAGTGCACTTAAGCCCCTTTGGAATACCAGCGCTATGGTTTCATAACCACAGCTTCGAGCTGAGAAGGGGACCTTTTTACTGGTCTACGTATTTTATTTTAGGATTTTCTTTTCTTTTTTTGTTGTTTTGTTTTCTGTTGGCATTACTATGCCTTTAAATGTAAGAACCTAATTGTGTGGACCAAATAAATAATTGTATTCTCTTATTCTCTATATAAGATTCCAAGTGAACCAAGTCTTCCAAAATAAACATTGCTATTTTTAATATTATAATTTTTTTTTTAGATATATCATTTAAACATACAGTCCACTTTCATTTATATATCGAGGCATAAACAGTGGGTTTAAAAATTAATCTGGACAAGACAAAAGTCATGTTCAATTTTCATGTCGTACCCACTTAAGTATAAGTTATAACCGATATTAAATTGCCCCCTTATATTCAAACTATAATATTAAAAAAATATACTGTTATAAAAAAGTATAGTATGGTGTATAGGGATCCTATCAAGACCTAAGAAGCCCAAGCTAACTTCACCTGCAAGTGGTACACCTGCTGATCAACGGACGAGGCTCTGGCGAACATAACAGTGCCCGGTAAGCGGCAACAGGCTCGCCACCTATTAAGTGGGACCAACTATATAATTGGCGAACTGTGGGCGTATAATATGACCCCTTCGATGAAACAGCCGTGAATGTATGTATGTTATAAAAAAAGTACTTTAAAATGGTGGAAAGAAAGAGTTGGTTCTGCTTTCATTGCTCTGTCTGTATCTTCAAAGAATATATATGAAGCCCACGCCAGCCTCACCTGCAAGTGGTGCACTAGCCGATCAACGGACGAGGCTCTGGCGAACATAACAGTGCCTGGTAAGCGGCAATAGGGTCGCCACCTATAACATGGGACCAACTATATATTTGGCTATATAATTAATAACATGACCCCTTCGATGAAACACCCGTGAATGTTTATATGTTATAAAAAAAAGTACTTTAAAATGGTGGAAAGAAAGAGTTGGTTCTGCTTTCATTGCTCTGTCTGTATCCTCAAAGAATATATATTTATAGAAAGTATCTATTTTGTATATTATAAATAAAAAAATATAAATATTTTCTGACAATCACACCAATTATTTAGTTTCAAGATAAGTATCATTAAGAAATTTTGTTATGGATACTAAATAACGGATAAACATACATAAATACTTTTTTTTTTGTAAATAAATACCTAATATACACACAGACCAGAACAAATATTCTTAGTATAATATCGATCATTAACAAAAAAACCGTACTGAGAGCTTTTTTATAAACAGAACCTATATTTGCTTTTATTTATAAACAGAGAAGGGCGAACGACGTATAACAATACTCAATGAATAGCCCTGAACTTAAGTTTGTCATAAGGATATGGTTTACTTAAGTTTTCGTTTTACTTTGTCCTTGTATTTATTTGGTTTTATTTATTTAATCGTTATTGCACACAAATAAGTTATACAAAGGCGAACTTTTATCGGTTTTTACTACGTAATTGCTTTCAAAAAAGTTTATTGATAACATAAACATAATAGGTGCATAGGGATCCTGGCGGTTAATAATAATAAAAACATTATGAAAATGAATTGTGCTGCAAACCATGATAGATATAATTTACAGCCAAGCCGTCTCTTCATCTAAATAATCCTTCGTACATTAAGGTGTTTTCTTAATTGTAATTAATTTTATTTAGTAAGTGGCAAGAGGCTTGCCGTGCCTTACGTGGGACCATTTATAAGAGTTGGTGAAATGCAGGCCTATTGTATGTCTCTGCCTATTTCTGGGAAACAGGCGTGATTGTGTATATATATGTAATACCTAATGGTTTATATAACTCCAGCTGGTATATATAATGTATGTGCAATTGCTCATCACATCGCTCTGAAGTGTAATGGCGTAATAAAATTTTGAATTATTTGCATTGCTTGTTGATGTAACGTGTAGGGGGTCAAAAGAGGCTCCAAATGGTTCGTGTAACATAACACACGGTGCGGCTCGCCAGTTCTGTATCTTGAACTTGGCTTGACACGCTACCGCGTGTCTAGATTTAAAAAGTCATCAGCGTCAGTATGTCTTTTTGAGTTCTGTCACAACATCCGTTATTCAATATATTTATGAGTATGTAAATAGGTCTTTATAAAATGTGACTTTAAAATGGCTATATGGTCGTATACTAATTTCAAGACGCCCTGCCCACTGCCTCTTCAGCTTGCAAATCCGCCTTGCGTTTTTACTCTAGTTATCCAAAGGACTTTCTAATTTGGGACTCTACTACATAGGGACACTACGAGCATAGCTCTCTATGCAGACTTTGTTTTTTATAAGGTCCGTAGTCAGGCACCTATTCTCAATATTGTACGTGGTACTATACTGAGGCCCCGGGAGCGGTCGCTGTTGTGACGGCCTTGCGCACGTTCCCGGCCTCGGCGACCTACTCGGGTACCCCTGAACTAGACTACCCCATATTGGAGGTAGTCATCGCTTGTCTTTAACTTCTTAAGCGATGAAAATGCGGCGCACCCGGGGCCCGCCTCCAGGCCTAAAAGATACCTAACCTTACCTAACCTCCTAACCAATTTTCTTTCTGACTGTAATTGTCAGAAAATGTTTATTTTTATTCAATTATTTATTCAAGTTTGGCTCCGTAAAGATCATAAGATCCTAGTATTTCAAGGTTAAGATGACCCCACTGCGGGCTTAAAATTACAAAACGTTTACTAGTCTTGACAAGATCACTACTTCAACCAAGCAAATATTATAGTTTACTAATTTATGGCGGAGATCATTAAATACACATTTTTTCTCTTCTTATGGCGTAAATTGTTTGCTAACGTTTACAAATAATAATGCTGAGGAGGTGGAGGTAGCGTCGACCAAAATTTGCAAAGAGCAGAGGATTTTTTATGAGATTGATATTCCAAATCCTTACAAATAAAACGTTTATTACTTTTAAATATTGTGGGTTAGTGGTTTAGGCTTAAATATTTGGAAAAAAAATTGGAAGTTTTTGTTATTTTTGTTGCTCAATTGGCATAGAATACAAACGTAACACACATAAGACACTTTTTACTTTAGGACAATCTATGACAACTTACATACATACATTCACGCATGTTTCCCCGAAAAGGTAGGCAGAGGCATATTATACGTCCAAACTTCGCCAATTATATAGTTGGTCCTACGTAATAGTTGGCCTATAGCCTCTTACCGGGCAGTGTTATGTTCTCCAGAGCCTCGTCCGTTGATCGGCAGGTGCGCCACTTGCAGGTGAAGTTGGCTTGGGCTCCTTAGGTTTTGGTAAGATTCCTACACCCTTACGTACTACACATAATCCGAATTGGGCATTAATTATAAATTAACAACATTAAATCCACTTTCTTATTATAATTTAAAGCATATATCGTCCTTTCTTCTATATGTCGGGCCTGATAGAACAACGAACTGTAATACATATTAACATCCTACCGTAGCTGTTTGTGGAGAGCAATAAATATATTGAGTAGATAATATGTTTCAATGGATAATTCAAATTTTGATCTAATCCAGCCCTCTACTTTCCTCTCTTGGACTACACGAGCTGGTCTTAGGAATTATTCTCATGCTGTGCAGGCTTGCGCACTGAACCGAAAAAGTTTGTTAACTCATTCCTTTGCAAGACCATTTGGATCTTCATCTAAATTCTTTTCCGATGTTACTCTAATTCAACGATTAATTTAAATAATATATAGTTGGAGAAAAGTTTACTTTAAGCACAGAAATCTTCAGATAAGACGTGAAACGTTGAGAGGTGGCTAACCACACACAGTTCGGTAAAATAAACAAGAAACACTGAACAAAGAATTCATGTCGTGATTATGCAAAATGGCCACTTCGCGGACACTCGTAGAATATTTTTAATAGAGCTATGTACTTACATTTTTACGATTCTTCCTTGAAACGCAGTGCTAGTATAAATTATATTAAATTATATTACACATATATTTATTGGTATAAGGAAAGATAATCATACATACACACAGACATATTATTATAGTCACGCCTATTTGCCCGAAGGGTAGGCAGAGGCATATTAAACACCCCAACTTCGCCAATTATTTCTTGGTCCCACGTAAAAGGTGGTGAGCCTATTGCCGCTTACCGGGCACTGTTATGTTCGCCAGAGCATATTAGTAGATATATTAGTAGGATTTCTCTTCGTCGACTTTTACAACTACTCGTGAGATGAGAGGGGGTCGCATTATTCTAGGTCTATCGGTCGGATTAAACGTATTTTATTATTACAACTTACATCTTGGTACAGAGTACTTCATTGAGTTCCTTGCTGGTGGGGTCTCTGTTCTTGAAGAACTCGGGACACGCCGCCCTCATAGTGAAGTACATATCCAGCTTCCTCTTGCATTTCTCCAGGGAGAAACTGCTTCCTCTGAGGAAGGTCATCAATGGTCCGTCCTCTGTGAAAGATATTCATACATTCATTTGCTTGTCACATACAAAAAATCACGCCTGATTCCCCGAAAGGTATGCAGAGGCATATTTAACGCCTCCATTTCGCCAATTTTAAAGTTGTTGTTAAAATTGTTACAAAGATATTTTTATTCCATCACTTGTTTACTACTTGATTTTGTTCTTAATACCTAAATTTAACTGCAATATTTCGGGTCTTGTATTTTTTTCTTTGTTTAAAGATAATAGAATAAGAAGTACTTTTTGATCTTGGAATAGAACTCCAAATACGTTTATTTTCGAAATAAAACAAGCGTAGGTTTGGTGTATAATATAGGGATTCTACTACGACCTAAAGAGCCCAAGCCAACCTCACCTGCAAGTGGTGCACCTGCCGATCAACGGACGAGCCTCTGGCGATAACAGTGCCCGGTAAGCGGCAATAGGCTCGCCACCTATTACGTGGGCTCAAATATATAATTGGCGAAGTGTGGGCGTATAATATGCCTCTGCCTACCGCTTCGGGGAAACAGGCGTGAATGTATGTAGGTTTGGTGCTTAAGCGTCATGTGGCGACAAAGTTAGGCTTATGCAAAATAGTAAGAGGAATGCTCTTCTTTTAGACTTTATTTATAACATTATAAGCCATTTACAGCACTCCAGAAGCAGTTCACACGCGCTTCCGCAAACACTGATGACGCACTAAAAGACGGGGGAGGCCCAGTCATATCCTGAACGAGTTATTGAACTGCACACCAAGGTCGCTGTTCAACTTTAGACCGTAAGGCCGCAGTTAAATATAGGTTCAACCTGTTCTGAAAAGAGTTGCATTACCTACTACTAGAAATATTATTAATGCTGACCAGCAGTGGGTTTTCTTACATTTAGCATTTTTTATTTATATATATATTTCTGATTTCTTCCAATTGTTATACAAGAGCGATTACTTCTAACACAATCGAAGTTAAAACAAACATTTATAATCTGATATATACTGAAATAAATATAAGTAATTTCATATTTTTATTTGCATACATACATACTTTCATGCCTGTTTCCCGGAAGGGGTAGGCAGATGCGTTTTACAAGCCCACATGTCGCCGTTTATAATGTTGGTCCCTTGTAGGTATAGAACTTTTCACCTAAGATGAGTTCTATGACAGATCGATTTTTGACACTTGTAGAGATGTTCTTTAATAAAATCGTATCTAATATTTCCGATAATCGATAATAATTTATAAGGAAATAAAATAGATCGATAAATAAACCAAAACTTAAATATTGTTGGTGTATAACTATTATATTGAAAGTCTATTGTGCATAAATACATGAACAGTATATTTTGCTCAGTTTTATTAAGGGAAAATACAACAGAATTTTAAAAGACTTATTTCTTTGGTCACTTTTTGAAAAATCACTCTCTGGACTCTAATGGGTGGCGAGCCTGTTGCATAATCGGATCTGTTACGTTCGCCAGAGCCTCGTCCGTTGATTAGCAAGTGCACCACTTGCAGGTGAGGTTAGCTTGGGCTCCCAAGATGTTGTTAGGATCCCTATACACTTTTTAATACTTCGTTATTAATCTGCACACAAGCATTCTCATCAGAACATACTGTACGAATTTGTGTAATGTTGATATATTCTATTTATAACATTGTTTTTTTTTTAAATTTTTTTATTAAACATAATAAATTTTAAACACACAATAAATACTTCACTTAATACTTTTTACTTGTACTTTAGTTTTGAAATACTTTTTTTGTAATGTAATTATGTTTTTATGTGCAATAAAGGATTAATATATGTAAATCACAGCGATTTGTATGATGTGTTCGGTATGTAGTTTAGAATTAGTTAAATGAAGAATACTTATAAACAAGTGACAACAATTGTATCTAAATTCACAAATTCTACATTAAATAAAACAACGAAAGCGCACAACAAACATTCGAAGCATTCACCCAGAACAGGAATAGGACAGTTACTTATTGTAATGCTATTTTTATTATAAGTATCACGTACACTATCGTTAGGCATGTGTCGTATATAAGTATAGCACGTATGCGGCCAAAAAAATATAGCCAGTATCTAAACTATAATCAAATCACATTTACATGTATTTGTAACTACTCGTAATCCTACAGTATCAGTTGTTCCTTAAAATTCTTTTAAGTTATTTTTATCTAATACATAAGTACACACATACAATCACACCTGTTTCCCCGAAGGGGTAGGCACAGGCATTTTACAATCACACATTTCGCCAATTATAATGTTGGTCCTACGTAATAGGTGGCGAGCCTATTGCCGCTCACCGGGAACTTTATAAGCCTGAGCATCGTCTGTTGATCGGCAGGTGCAAGCAACACTTGCAGGTGAGGTTGGCTTGGGATCCTAAAGATGGTGGTAGGATCCCTATACACCCTTCAATACCTTCTTCGATATTCTTAAAAATAGTGCTAGACTCTTCCTTCGGGAAGTGGTCTCAAGCATACTGTCTTCCAGACACAAAAAATCTTCATATTTTATTGTAGGGCTTTGTGGCATACAAAGTTATTTTGATTGCTATAGTCACGTTTGATATGTCAGCAGATCTGTCACGTAGCAATAAGATCTGCAGTGACGTAAATAACCTATCGATTGTTGGTAATATTAACAACATCGAGCATAGGTTTTTAAAATAATGCTTACAATAGATGAATAGAATATTAGTTCAGGCTAATTTCTAATTTTGCAGGCGCTATGAGACAGCCTTCTCATCATCTCATGGCGACTGCGTGATTTCAAAAGGCTTTTCAAAAAGGGCATTAAAAGATTTTTAAAAGGTTTTGGATCGTGGTAAAGTTGTCCCTGGGTTGCGGGACTGCTCGAAAGGGTTACCTTGGTGTTACAGGCTCAAGAAGGAACATGGATGGTTTTTAGTCAGTAAAAGTCTTACACACCCTTCCGCTTCACCCACAGCGGAAGACAGTCATTTCATGATTTTCCATCCGAAAAAAAATGCATCAGTAGGTGATTTCAAAAAATCTAGTGCCAAATGTTTGACAATTAGCGAAGCATGATTATCTCGCCAGTAGATGAAAGAAAAGGCATTAAAATATTTACCCCATTCATCAGGCAGATGCGGTTGCTTCACCAGCCATTCCTTTATGGTGGCCAGATCTCGGTCCCGTGTAGACACCTCCTCCTTCAGTTCCTCCCTGATCTGCTTCCACATCTCCCCAGAGGGCTGCACTAGTAGGTCTGCCTTTATCTTCATTATTATCTGTAGAATTAAATAAAATACTTTATATTTTACAGCGAATATTTTGGAAATCTATTTATGCACCTTACAATCCATTTGGGCTTTGATTAATCACTCACAAATGTCGGTTTACTTTGTATATACGCCAATGAAATGAAAAAAACAAATTTGGGCACAACATAATCAGTTTCAAGAATACGATTATGAAATACATAAATGTATGCAGACAGCTCAAAATCGGCGCGTAAAACAATTGGAGAGGCCATTGTTAAGCATTATGGTCATGGTCATTGACTTTTCAAAAAGAAAGAAATTCACCAATGACTAAAAGTTCACGGTATAGTCGTAATAGGTCCGCTGATTCCTAAAAATTATAGTCGTAGTCGAAATCAATTAATCAAGTGTGGCTCAAAAGAGCTCTTATGAAAGATAAAAACTTAAAACCAGCCCATTCACTGCGGGATTGATCAACGGTCAAGAATATCGTCAAGGTTAGTTTATTTTCTCGCCAGTTACAAGAAATTTTGAATTTGTCAGTGTTTTAGGTTAAGGTACTTTTTTTCTAACCATAAGACTTTTATTGAACTAATAAATGTAGAATATGTTATTTTTAATTGACATTGGACCAATCGCGCCTAAATAAAATACTTATTTGAGAATGCCTTTACAGATTATAAAAAATGCGATACGCATATTTTAGGTAGGTTTCATTCCTCTATCCCGTTGAGTTACACCATTTTGTGTAACAAAATTGTGTCTATTTCCATTTAAATACTTAAAAACTATCGTATTACGTTGTAAATGCTGGAAATAACGTCTGCATGACTAGTCTTACTACTCGGCTTCAATTAAAATAACAATTGCAAGACAGATGAAAGGAAACAAGTTTTTTGTTTACAATCTTAAGTGTGCATTTATCATCGAGCAAAACATAATATAGTCCTGCCCTGTCAATGATTTACACATAAATGCTACTGAAATATACTTTGAAAACGAATTAAATGGATAAATAAAATAATAATAATCTGTTAAATCGGTAATAACTAAATAATTAATCATGTTTCTAAGTGTTAGATACGTATTATAAATTATTACGGATCAAAAGACATTATCTTCTATAATAATAATAATAATTTATTTCTGTATAATAACTAGCCTAATAACAATATTTCACGAATATAAATTGGGTTAGTGATGCAATTAATTATTTGATATTATCAAAATATATGATTTATTCATACACCTATTAGGGAGATTATCTCTTCTTGTTTTATCTTGTGAATGTTAGGTACTTTAAATTAGGAGGCTTAGAAGAATCTAGGATGTAACTAGGGGAGCGTCAGCAATATACTTAGCAAGGTTCTAAACCCTGACAACGAATGTATCTAGAAGTCATATCAGAAACCTAAATAAGAGAAATTATTGTTGCGGAAAACACTTCACAAAAAATGTGTAAGTGGATACATGATATCACCTCCGGTTATGTCTGAACTTTTTTTGCCGAAAATAAGCCGGACTAAATATAGAATTTATAAAGTTTTTGCTTGCATCGAAAAACAACATACGTCTTGGGTTTTCATAGCGAGTAAAAACCTCATAACATCGTAATGACCTATTATTAGATAATAATTTTAAGCGTATTCAATAATATGTGTAAAAATATGCTTACTCATCAATTAATATTGTTATTATTGTGGAAAATTAAATGTATGCGCGTCGTCTAAAGATTATTCAACTTATATAATGTAAGCAACGATTATACACTTAGGTGCAATTTAATGGAATGAACCTGTGTGATGCTATCAGATCTGTTGACGTATTAACTACTCGTGCGATCTTTACAAGGCTATTTCAAGGCCAAGTACAACCGTATTGTCTAACTTTATAAATAATATATTAATGTTTTTCATTTGTACTAAGTTTTTAATTAATAACATTGCAAAGTGCGTAAGTATTATATGAGTCAACGTTAATTACAAGTGTTTCTCAAGGAACTATTTTAGGTTCTTTGTTAATTCTGATTCGTGAACATTCTTTTTTATACGCATTCGGTTTTGCTGATTATATTTAAAATATAAATTGATTTATCAGGTTTAAGGTTTTCTCTATGGGAATGTCAATAGAGAAATCCTTAAACCCGAATCGGAAATATCGGGTCTTACACCAGTTAATATGCTCTTTTGAAATGGTTATACATACATAATGTCACGCCTGATTCCCCGAAAGGGTAGGCAGACGCATATTATACGCCCACACTTCGCACATAACGTAGTTGGTTCCACGTAATAGAGGGCGAGCCTATTGTCGCTTATCGGAAACTTTTATGTTCGCCAAAGCCTCGTCCGTTGATCGGCAGGTGCACCACTTGCAGGTGAGGTTGGCTTGGGCTCCTTAGGTCTTGTTCGGATCCCTAACGGTCACATTATTTCAAAAATATCAACAGCAATGTTTAAAAAAAGCCGTATTTTGCAGCAATTTAAGCTACATTTTAAAATTTTGAAGTTTTGCGGGAAATGAGACTAGTCATATAATTGCTCGCCAATACCTTTTCTCACTGGTCTTTGCTGTAGTCGGTTAATAAACTTTGCTCAATTTGATGGTAAGTATATCTGTTGCTCAAATTACAGGTTGGTTTTACAAAAAACCACTGCTAAATAAGTTACAATCTTAAATAAATAGCGTAGGATGTTTAAAATTAAAACTAAAAAACTTCGACTTTACCCAATTGAAAAGTAAGTAAATAAATAAAATTAACACGACATTTATTAGGGCAGAAACTTGATATACAATAATGTCTGGTAAGTTACCAGTCAAGGTTTTTAGTAAGTATGCGTAATTATTCAAACAAAATATTTTCGGAAATAACCTCTAAAAGGTGAAAGGGGGAAGGGAGAACAAAGTCACGGACAGTGACTAGTCTTATAAACTTGTTTATGACTTGAAGTCGGTAAGGTTGTGATACTGCCGTTCAGGAGGGATGATTGCCCTAAGCCAATGCCTTACTGATACTTCATTTATAGATCGAGTGTGATTTAAGGAAACCTTTTATTTCAATGCAAGACTTTCTGATGTCCATAATTATGTAGCGTTAAACTTCGATAATCCAAAAATGTTCACTATTTTGTTTTCAGAATTTCATTTTTTATATAATTGAAGTAGTAATAATCAATATTCATATTTGTATTACTGCCTAACATATATTAGGTATGACGACCGATATGGCGTGGAGGTCAGTATACCTGCACTCCACTCCAAAGGTCGTGGGTTCGATTCCCACACATGACAAATGTTTGTGTGCATGAACGTGAATATTTGTTTTGTCTGGATGTTTCCTATGTATGGTAAGTATGTATCCATAACACAAGTTCTCTATGACACTTATCTTGAAACTAAAGAATTGGTGTAATTGTTAGAAATTATTAAAATTATTAACATGTTACATTAATAAAAAAAATGAAATAAATGTATTCTATGTTTTTAAAATGTATGTTCAAAAATTGTTAACATGTTACATAATTTCATTTTTTTTAAATAAATGTGTATGATGTTTTTAAAATGTATGTTTATTAATTGTTTATAGATACATGTAATTAGGTAAGACTTCTTATATGCTATACCTTGCAGGACGTTACATGTAGACCCATTATATTTACCATTCATAAATTATATAACATGACAAGCAACAAAAAATTTGATTTAAATATTTATATTAAGTATTTATTTACAAAAAAAAAAAAAGTATGTATGTATGTTTATCCGTTATTTAGTATCCATAACACAAGTTCTTAATGATACTTATCTTGGAACTAAATAATTGATGTAATTGTAAGAGAATATTTATTTATTTATTATTTGGTTAATCTCATCACTTCGTCCTCCACCGGGTCGATTTAGGGTTTATTTATTATTTGTTAGGTTTATTTTGTTTATATACTACACTTAGAAAATGTTTAAAAGGCAAACTTTATGTCATTAGCTTTTATGAAATAACCTTGAACCTTATCTTTCGAGAAGTAATTTCGCCTTATGAAATTAACTACTTATGTACCTACAATAAAAAAAGTTGTTATTGTCAATTACCTAATATCAGATTTTGTATTTTTTTGTTGTTAACAATTATTGTACTATTGTTTTTGTTGAAGATCGGTATTCTACAAGTTTAAAATTATTTACTGCTTTTTACATATGAATAGATATTTACTCTTTCTTTGTGGGTTTTTACTTATTTACTACTTTTTTATATATGAATACATTGTTCCTCTTTGTAGTTAACAGTTGAGTTGAATTTAATGTAGGAATTTTTTTTTGTAAGTTTTGAATTATTCAGATTATACCTAGCATAGTTTTAGTTAAAAATATATCAAATAACATGAAGTGCCTTATAAGTTTGGATATATTCTATATTTAGCATAGTTTTAGTTAAAATATATCGAATATCATAAAGTGCCTCAGTCTTGTTCCTAATGTTAGAAATATTAAAATTTTAATAGCAGCCTTATAAGTCCACTGCTAAACAATAGATTACATTCTATTGATGCTATTATCCTATAACTATAATCAGCACGCTGGGCAGGCGGGTTGGTGATCGCAGCTCAAGCCAGTACGCTGGATGACGCTGCTGCCCATCATCCGGTAAAGTTTCTCTTCGTCGACTCTTACGACTCCCCATTAGATGAAAGGAAGTGGCAAGATTGTAGGCCGGTACCACACGGTAGTTTTTTAATAATATCAAATAATTACTACAAGATAGTTAATTACAATACGGTGGCTTTACCATGGATCTTTTAGACTAGCTCGATTTCTGTTACTTTAATAATCATTGATCGTTTTATTCAAGAGCAGTCAAAGTATTTTAGAACTAACGGTTCGATGTATGCTGTAAAAATTTGTGTGAGAGTAGGCGTTAAATGACAGATTTTGAGTTATCTAATAATGGACATACTGATTATCTGTTTAGAAGACAGCAATCAATCATAATATAAAGTAGTAGAGATATTGTTTTTATGCTGGAAATTTTAAAATCTATTTTTAGTCCTCACTGTAAGTAAAAGTGTCGCCCACTATTTCCATCCATGGAACAGATAATAAGTATTCTACGGCGAACTGTCTATTATTAGGTAACTCAAAATCTTTTATTTAACGCCTTCTCTCACACAATTTTATACAGCACACATCGAACCGTTAATTCTAAAATACGTTAACTGATCTTGAACAATTCGATCAATGATTATTAAAGTAACAGAAATCGAGAAAAAGTCGTTTTTTTAATAATGGGATCGTGTTTCCCTGTATTACCATCGCAATTTGGCGCTGAATTAGTCG
The DNA here is from genome assembly GCA_949126915.1 of Musotima nitidalis. Lineage (NCBI taxonomy): Eukaryota > Metazoa > Arthropoda > Insecta > Lepidoptera > Crambidae > Musotima > Musotima nitidalis. The sequence goes on from OX421434.1 coordinate 3,078,666, forward strand.
GCTTACACAAGACCTCTTTGTATTATATTCTGACCGCTCTACCGCTGACCAAGCCATTAGGGAAGACTGTGAATGACGTAGTCAAAGGATCCCGTGATGACGAAGTTGCACATTATTCCCTTGCATGTAATACGATAATCTCAGCCAATTTAGGCTCTGTACAAGTAAATTTTATATACGCAGAGATCAATCTTTTACAACGGTCCCAATACAGCGCTTTCGGTCAAAGTATAGACCTCCTCTTTAGGTAATTATTTTGACGACCGATATGGCGTGGAGGTCAGTATACCTGCACTTCACTCCAGAGGTCGTGGGTTCGATTCCCATACAGGACAAATCTTTGTGTGCATAAACATGAATATTAATTCTGGTCCACGGTACAGCGCTTGCGGTCAAGCTATGGTTCCTCTTTAGATATAATAAGTTTATTGAAATGATTATTTTACCTAAAATGAATTCTCTTTCGAAAAGTTGTTAACTATTTCATTAGGGATGTTAATATAACCAACAGCATTTGCAGTTTTCAGATAATGCTGTATAATTCGGCAATAACGATGCACGCAAGTAATGCGCCAAGCGGTTTTTCATTTTCTTAATGAAGTCGATTCACCGGCCATCTAGTTCTGCGAACCTTCAGTTAAGTCAAACTTTGCTTCAACTTAAATACAACCGTGAACCTAAGTAGAAGTTTGTTTAATTATAATGTAAAATTACAAGAGACATCGAGGCAGATTTGGAAACGGTGTCGTGACGACATTACGTCCCAGACAGGGAGAAACTCGCCAGGACACGAGGAGAAATGGAAAAATCGAAGGCAGAGATTTGCCCGGCAGAGAGGCAATATAGATAAAATAAAAATATTGGGTCGCTTAAAACATCCTAAGGAATTTTGGCGCCAAGGCGGGAAAAGGACACAACGCGGCAGTACTTTATTTTCCAAAACTAATCTAAATTCGAATTCGATAGTGGATTTTTGGACATATCTTTTTCGCTAGCGTACACAATTGTTGGAAAGCGGCATCTTCTCTTCTTCAACTTAGCGTTATCCCGGTTGCTGCCCCACGGGGCCAGGATCCGCTTTTCTACATCTTCTCCTCCACTTCGCACGGTCTTCGGCATCCTTGGTCGATACGTTATTGGCACACGTTGGAAAGCGGCATATCACAGTAAAATATTAAATGTTTTTTCGGATTGCTTCCAAAACTCCAAAGAATCTCTAGTAAAGTCTTCACTACTTTTTTATTAGGGGATATGACTTTGATTAGACTGGACTATGATACGGACTTAAATTGACTTTGACTAAAGGCAAAAATTCTGCATATTATACGCAGTTAATATGATTTGTGTAATTACTTGACACTAGCAAATACTCTTTGACGGACTTTTTTTTTAATTTTTTTTATTTTGATTATTTACTTGGACATTATGGACTTAACTTGACTTTGACAAAAATACGAAAACTAAACGAGTGAGTGCAGCAACTAAGAAAAAAAAACACCATAAGGATCCAATGATAGTTGCAGAGTTATAGTTAGTCAGTTATCGAGTAGCGGGGTAAATGTACATAACTGTGTTGAACTCAACAGCAAGCTAACTGCGAGTAACAGTTCTCATGGCAAACATTACGATCCGTGTTAAAACCATAGTTTGAGGTCAGTCTCACGAAAACTGTTTGACAAACAATACCAGAGTCAGAGGTCGAAATTTAACGAGAAAATGCTAATTAAAAGAAAGTAGTTGTGTCAGATTGTAGACATTATAGTTCAATGCCTATTTTTTATTTTATTTTATATACATATACTCATGTCTGCTTTAAGAAGGACGACCGATATGGCGTGGAGGTCTGGTCAGGAGATTTGTTCTGGTCTGGGTGTTTTCCTATGTACCTATATTAGGTATGTATTTACAAAAAAAAAGTATTTAAGTATGTTTATCCGTTATTTAATATCCATAACACAAGTTCTTAGTGATATCTACTTATCTTGGAACTAAATAATTGGTGTGATTGTAAGAGAAATTAATTTATTTATTATTAATTATTACTAGCTTTTGCCCGTGACTTTAATCTTTGAAGAGTAACAGAATATTAATTGTTTATTAGGCAATGACTTTTTTTTTTATGTGACACGTCATAGTGACTACATCCTGACTGATGGTAAGCAGTCGATGCAGTCCAAAAAAAATTAAAGCGCTTCATATCGTAATTTAAGCACGGTACGAAGCGCACCTACTCATTACGGCCTGCTAAGCCACCTCCATCCAGCCGAGGTAGATTGGGCAAGAATGGTTGGCTTGACGTCGTGACGGGTGACATGAGTACCGATTAAGTATCCGCCAAGGATGCCGAAGACTTTGTGAAGTGGAGAAGATGCAGAAAAGCGGATTCCTGGACCGTAGGAAGGCAACCGAGATAACATATAGATGCAGACGACGAAGGCAGTATCATACCCGACACGACCAATATGGCGTGGAGGTCAGTATACCCCTGCACTTCGCATCTGAGGTCGTGGGTTCGATTCCCACACAGGACAAATCTTTGTGTAGATAAACGAAAACAGAATATTTAAACAAATATTTTCTAACAATTACACCAATTATTTAGTTCCAAGATAAGTATTATTAAGAACTTGTGTTATGGATACTAAATAACGGATAAACATACATATATACGTTATTTTGTAAATACATACTTATACATAAGACAACACCTAGACCGGAACAAATATTTATGTTTCTGCACGCAAAGATATGTCCTGTGTGGGAATCGAACCCACGACCTCAGGATCGGAGTGTGATATACTCGCCACCACGCCATATCGGTCGCATGCACCAAACAGGTTCAATAGACTGTTCTTTGAGGATTTGCGGATCATCAGCACGTCGTCGTGCGTCGTCGTCTACCAAACATAATAGAAACTAAATTGTTAAAAGATAGTGAATTTATACCTTGTCTTAAAGTTTCATATTAGCTACACAGTATGAAAAATCATAGCAATTAACATTCTTATTATTACAAGAAAAAAATTGTATTCGTTTACGTGTCAACATTAATATACTTCAATCAGTTACATATGTTAATGATATTGTAATATTAATGCGAGAAAAATGCTTCATATGCATACTAAAGAATGAACCTACTGACGTATGAATTGACGTGAGTATGACACATGCACTGTGACACGTCACAGGACCCACCTGCGGATTGCAATCCATTGCAACAGTCTGACTGACACACACTCCGACACAAGCTACGGTACAGACTGACACACACCAACACATATCTTTTGGCAATTGCGGCATCATATGTTTAAACGGTTAGGTGTCAACATTGGCGCGGTGATTACGAGCCCTTACCGCCAGTTTGTCGTAAGCGACAATTGCTAACTTTTACAGAAGATTTTTCTTTATTTTTTTTTTTATTATTAATCCTTTATTGCGCTTAAAAATATAATCACATTACAAAAATCGTATGTAAAAACAAAAGTACAAAGATCCAAAAGCGCAATAAAGTATTAATAATAAAAAAAAATTGAAGAAAAATCTTCTGTAAAAGTTAGCAATTGTCGCTTACGACAAACTGGCGGTAAGGGCTCGATTAGGTTGTTACTTTTTCTAATAAAATTAAAATTTTAAGTATATGTGAATGTCGTATATGCAAAGCTTGCAAATTATCGCATTAACGAATAAATAAATGTCAATTTCCATGTTTATTAATTATTAAATGTTTCGTTCATATTCAAATCTGTTTTGATTCCCGCATGGTCTATGCGGAGTTGTTAATCTATTTCATTGCTGAGAGTTAAGTATGCAATTTTAACTGTAGTATCCATATTGAAAATCAAATAATAATAATACTTTGTTGATACTTTCACAATTTCACTATACAATACAAACTAAATACAAGAAAGAAAACATACAAAATTAAAGAAAAAAAAAGATAAATAAATTTTTAAAATTATGCTTTTAAGTGTAATAATTGTGTGTACAGGAATCCCCTACCATCATCTTAGGATTAACGGACGATGCTCTGGCAGACCTAGAACTTCCCGGCAAGCGGCTATAGGTTCGCTACTTAATAGGTGGGACCAACGACACCATTGGCGAAGTGTGTGCGTAAATAAAGGTATTAAATGTAAAATAAAAAATAAATGACATTATTTATGAGACAATAAACCTTAAAAGTAGGACGATCGCGTCCGCTAATGGCGCGATGACGAATGTAAGGTCGCTGTTTCGTACTTTTAACTATTAGTTAAATTATGTCGTATTGCTTACAATTAGTTTCATACCTCAGTTTTTTTGCTTAGCTAAAGAAATGACGGGATTCCAAGTGTAGGTAGCTTTGTCGAAAATTACATAATGCAGGGTTAATTGTAAAGTGGAATGAGATATTTTGAGAGGATGTAACTTAAAACAACATAGGACTGCCTATAGTCCAGTGGCGAGACTTCTTGCCTTTAAGATCAGACTTTAAGGTTTTACGACACGTTCACAAGTGATTTAAAAGTCTATCTTAAATAAATACATATAAATTTTGCCAACGAGCCAATTTAAACCATGGTATATTAAACAAAGCATGTAATTGATGTAAACAAAACCGTGTAATGGGAATGATTGACAGATTTAGTTATGCAATTCACAACACTGCAATAAATGCTTATGTCTTGTTTGATCGTAGTATTCGTAGTACTTACAATACATATTAATTCAATCAGTATGATATAAGAATTTATTTCCTATCAAGACCTGAGGAGCGTAAGCCAACCTCACCTGCAAGTGGTGCATCTGCCGATCAACGGACGAGGCTCTGGCGAACATAAAAGTTCCTGGTTCCGGTAAACGGCAATAGGCTCGCCACCTATTACGTTGGCGTATAATATGCTTCAGCCTAGCCCTTCGGGAAACAGTCGTTGGTTATGTATGTAAAAACTAAAGTCATTGACATAGAGATGTCTCTTGGCACATGATTGAAAAGAAGACTCCCATCACTTAGAAAGTATATTGAAAATCCTATATATGAAACAGACGAAATGTGCCTTTGAAGTCCACTGCTAAAGGTTAGCTTAGGTTACATTCTATTAGGGGTTTTTGACCATAATCACCTAGCTGGGAAGGTGGGTTGGTGATCGCAGTTCAAGCCGATCTGGAATCACCAACCCAGGACCGAATGCGAATGGGACCAAATGCGAATGGGACCGAATGCGACAGGGACCATTTTTGAATTCGTGATGAAGTGCGAATGGGACGAAATGCTCCATTCAAACCCCAGTACGCACGATGACGATGCTGCTTATCATTCGGTAGGGTTTCTCTTAATCGGCTCTTACGAGAAGGTGGTGACGCTATTGTTAATGACGTATATTTATCCGTGTAACTGCATTATACTTTCCTGCTAAGCAACAAGTTAATTGGTATGATAATATCTAAAAGCATAAAGTGCGCCTTTTATACTATTTTTATTTAGTATGTATAATTGCGTCAGCAGAAGAAAATGGTCTGGGTGTTATCCTATTTATATTAAGCATTTATTTACAAACAAAAGTATTTAAGTATGTTTATCCGTTATTCAGTATCCATAACACAAGTTCTTAATGATACTTATCTTGGGAACTTAATCATCATATCCTGGCATTATCCCGGTTACCTTAGACTTAAGCTTAGGGCCCAGGGTCTTTCAGGGTCAGGGCCAGGGTTCAACCAGATTTGACTGAATTTCAGTTATTACGTGGAGCGACTGCCGTCTGACCTCCGCAACCCAAAGGGGAAACATCATTCTATGGTTAAACCAGCTGTCCGTCTGTTAACCTTTATAATTGGTGATCTTGGGAACTAAATAATTGATGTATATGAAATAGTCTTAGATTTCTGTGTATTTTACAGCTTTTTTCTACTACTAAGAATTAATACTTTATTGCTATAATGTTTATTTAGATTTAAAAACGCATGTTATGACATATTGACACGATACTTGGAAATTTTTATCTCATTTAACTTTTAATCGACGGAAATTCTATTGCGGTCTGTGTACATGCCCCTTTCTAAATAAGCTGCCACCGAATAGTGTTCTTATCTTATCTTATAGCGGGGGCCACAGACTAACCGTGGCGCACTTTGACCCTTATGCCGGATCTTTTGTGCATCCCCTTGCCTATCACTCCAAATCTCCAAATATTGTTACCATCATCTTTATGACAGTCTTTGCAGATTGGTATATAACCGAACCGAATAGTGTTAATAATATATAATATTTATCCTGTATTTACAAAAAAACTTTTAACATATTCTCAAAACCTTACCATATAACACTGTTAAATTTGTAAGTAGTGTTTTTAAATGTTAGAAAAAACGGGGTTCTATTGTTTCCTGTGTCCCAGAAGTCGCTACCTTACTAATTACTACAATTAAATGGAATTATTTCCATTTTATTATTAACCTATAATAGTAGCTAATAAAATAGAGAAAATTTATTTATTTTATTTATTTAAACTCTATCGCACAAATTAAAATTAAAATGTACAAAAGGCGAACTTAATGCTGCAAGGCATTCTCTACAAGCTAACCTTCATAAGTCCTTCTTAAGTCTAGTGTTTTTAGTAGTCTCTATTTCTCATAATTTCGAATAACCTTTTAAATATATATTTTTGAAACAAATAGTAAAATTTTAATTGTAAATTTACAAAGGTATCTCTATCTATTCACAGTTAAATTTGTTTTATTGATGAAATGTTGAAAAATTGAAGTATGAAAATGTCTAGTTATTAATTCACATAAAATAAATAAATAAATAATAAATAAATATTCCCTTACAATCACACCAATTATTTAGTTCCAAGATAAGTATCATTAAGAACTTGTGTTATGGATACTAAATAACGGATAAACATACATAAATACTTTTTTTTTTGTAAATCCATACTTAAGATACATAGGAGAACACCCAGACCAGAACAAATATTCATGTTCATGCACACAAAGATTTGTCCTGTGTGGGAATCGAACCCACGACCTCTCGAGTGAAGTGCAGGTATACTGACCTCCACGCTATATTAGTCGTCAAAGCTCGGGGCAAGTTCAATTTTTTACTTACAAAAAATTAATTATTATATAAACTCATAAGTCTTCCTTTTGTACTACAAGACAAAGACTTTCCCCCCGTGTCTTGTATCTAATTGACAATTAAAACAATTATCGTTAAATTATTTTCATATTGTTTTTGTATCAAAAGCACTAACAATCTTATTGTCTTTCCTTGTTCAGATATCTATATAAACTTTATTTTACGCGTGTGTTTTCAAATAAGTAATATTCATATTTGAAACCTGTGTATCTACACAGAAAATTCAGTGATACACTATTAATTCTTAATTACTATTAATTTTGTGTAAAGGTATATGTAGTTTATTAATAACACATATTTAATTCTATGTAAGTTTAAATGTTTTCTTATTCGTACTGCCTCACTAACCAGCTAACCCAAAGGTTAACTGGTAGAGAATGCCTTGCAGCATTAAGTTCGCCTTTTGTACATTTTAATTTTAATATGTGCGATAAAGTTTAAAAAAATAAAATAAATAAATACAGGATATAATTACGCAAAATAAAATAACATAGGTCTACTTTATTGTCATTAAGATCAACAGGATCATCATCCACTTAGATTCGTCAAATTTTTACACACAAATGAAAATTGAATATTTTTTTAACAACAATGATAGAGTTATGAGAAATACCATAATCAGGACATTCTTTGTTTTAAAATATAAGAATAGAATATTAATAACTGTGCACTGCTATAACGATTATCAAGTATTATGGTACAGAATCAACAGTATCCTATTTAGGACGTACAATATGGCTGGTAAAAACATTGAGAAATTAAGGTTTAATTAATTACGAGAATATTAAGAAAATTACACGTAATTTATTGGTGAAATTAATATTTAATTTATTACGAGATCAGATCAATTTTTATTTTAGGGAAAAGAAAATAAAAAGTACGTAATAAATTTCATAAAAAAGTTAACTCACTTTTTTTCAAATCCCGTTGCGTGTTGTGCTCGTTCAACTATGCGCGCAGCAAACTGCGCGTGCGCGTTCCGTCAAGGAGCTAGATCGACTGATGTGATGTTAAACCACCGTTCGTTGTGAAATGCAATTGCGATGTCGTGGTAAGTACCAGATGGATATTGTTAAGAAAAAAGGGCAGCGATTTGCGTACATACAATGCTTTTATTAAGATGACTTTCAAAATTCATCAAGGCTAAAGGATCTAGACAATAACAAAATATTATCAGCAAATATTTCCGCAAGATTTGCATTATTATTGCAAAAAAGCTTTTAATTGTTTTGGAGTGTTTGATATGTTTATTTTACCAATTTTTTTAAAGTAAAGAAAAGTAAAAGTAAAAATTTAATGATTTTATAAATAGTACTTGAAAACGTCAAAATAAGAAATATATAAAATAAACCACGAAGCTTAGATTCACTCACATGCAAAAAAATTAAAATTAAGTGTTAGTGAATCTAAGTGCTAGTTCCGAGCAACCGCTCTGTGAGAAAAACTCTTTTAAATTATCAATCACATATAACAATACAGAACACACACAGTAAATATATAGACGACCGATATGGCGTGGAGGTCAGTATACCTACACTTCACTCCAGAGGTCGTGGTTTCGATTCCCACACAGGACAAATCTTTGTGTGCATGAACATGAATATTTGTTCTGGTCTGGGTGTTTTCCTATGTATATTAAGTATGTATTTGCAAAAAAAAGTATTCAAGTATGTTTATCCGTTGTTTAGTATCAATACCACAAGTTCTTAATGATACCTATCTTGGAACTAAATAATTGGTGTAATTGTCAGAAAATATTTATTATTATTATTTGAAAATATTGAATGGGCCGTTTTATTGTGACTAAGGTAATATACTAAAGTTAAGGCGCTTCATACCGTGAAATAAGCACTGTACATTATGTAGTCTAGTCTCACACACTATGGCCAAAAACCGTGGTAGGGTTAAATGGCAGAGATCTGTCAATGCGAATAGTTGAAGATTCAATGGACAAATACACCGTTGTGTTTTGTTTTTGGTTCGTTAAAAAAACATAGCTTTTGTCTTTGTTTCATTGTTTCATTTGGCGGGAAAGGGAAGCGTCATGTCTGCATTTTTGTTTTATTTTCTAAAACTTGTGATATTTCGAACATTAATGTGTAATAACAGTGGATTATTAACCGTTAAGTGTTGGTAAATCATACAAAACAGTAGAACATACCTTCCCTCAAGAAGTCCAAGTCAGATCTTAGTATAGTCCCACATCTGTACTGAGGACTCAAGGGGTTGATGGGGAGGGCATCACATTTACCATTTATCATCTTTAGCACCACTCATTCCCATTCTCCATGATTTATATATTTTTAATATATCTCTTACTTGACACTGGCAAAATGTGCTCAAAGCACAAAGCCATTACCTATTTGAAAAAAAAAATGGTCCTTTATATATGAAGAAAAAACCTAATATCAAGCTTCTTCAAGAATCAAGGTGAGAGGGATTCAGGTTGTTTTCCAACATGTAGACTAATCTCCAACGTGGCTTAACGACTACCACATAAAGTGATAATCGTGACAAATATCTTAACGTGCCTTCCGAAGCACAGAAGCGCTCTATATTAAATGCCTCAAAAACGGTCACCCATCCAGGGACTCTCTCTCTGCTTTACTTCGGTAATCTAATCTTAAGCCTTAAGTGTAAGGGTTCGTTATATTTAAGGAAGTATATCTTAAGTTATCTCCACATCCATATCTTTATTATAATTTCAACGAATCATATCCTTTTTTTATTGTCGGTAAAAAAATGCTGTTTCCGCAATGTCTCCCGGCCAATGGGGGACCGGGAGGGGAGTGTGGGGCTCACTGCTGCAGACGCGACCACCATAGTCCTACCCACTAAAAAAAATCCGACGACGCCCACCGCTGTTGAAAAGGAGCGAAGCCTGGTTTTGTAGCTTCTGGCACCCAGCCCGAACGAATAGAGGCCCAGGGTCTGCTTTCCGATTTAATTCTTGGTTGAATGTCAGTTATTACACGGAGTGACTGCCGTCTGATCTCCGCAATCCAGAGGGAAACATTATTCTATGGTTAAACCAGCTGTCAGGATGTTAGAAGGCACTGACTTCCTAATTACGACTGCCATAGATATTCATGACAGCCGGTACCAGGGGCTTAACGTGCTTTACGAGGCACGGAGCAATCGATAATTGTGCACATAACTATGAAAAGCCAAAGGCCACCAGGATTGAAACCCGAGGCTTTCTGAATTTGAAGGCCAGTGGCGAGATCAATACTTTAATTTCAGAGGGTCTCGGGTTCAAACACTGTTGAGTGCCTTCACACCTGCAAGTGGTGCACCTGCCGATCAACGGACGAGGCAGAGCCTCGAACATAACTATGAAAAGCCAATGGCCACTAGGATTTGAACCCGAGTCTTTCTGAATCTGAAGGCCAGTGGCGAGATAAATACTTACATTTCAGAGGGTCTCGGGTTCAAATGCTGTTGACTGCCTTCTCACCTGCAAGTGGTGCATCTGCTGATCAACGGACGAGGCTTTGGCGAACACCAAAGTTGGTAATGAACTCGTCATCGTGGGCGTACAATATGCCTCTGCCTAACCCTTCGGGAAACAGCCGTGATTATATGTTTGCACGTGTATGTATGTAGCAAAGTTCACTTTCAGCACAGAGAACTTTAGGTGAAACTTGTCGGACCCAACTTTTTTTTTTTTTTTTTTTGTTCTTTTTTTTTATTTATTTATTATATTTAGAAACAAACAGTCATATACAAAAAGAGATAAGTACTAAAATTACACATAGTTTTAGACCTATAGTTTCTAAGGCTATCTAAGGCACTTAAATGGAAAAATAAAGAGTTTTCTTGAAATACTTTTCTACTTTTCTACTACGACACCCTTAGCTAAAGAATGGCAGAACTCATTTGAGATGCCGCAATTACACATTTGATGCAGCACATACATAAAGTGGATAGGAAAACACCCAGCCTAATAAAAATGTTCATATTCATGCATACATAAATTTGTTCTAAGTGGGAAATAAACCCACGGCCTCAAGTGCGAGTGAGAGCTGTTAATTGCTGTTAATTGCCCTTACATAGTGGCGGTTGTCAAAATAGGTAAGTAAATTAATAAGTAAAAAGGTCTTTATTTCATAGATTACATAGCACTTGAAAAACTAAATATTACTACAGTGAAATCACGAAAAAAAAAACTTAAAATTACTACAATTAAATCACGAAATAACTGCAGGGTCAATAAAAATAGATGAGTATGCAAATTAAACTATGAGGACAATTGATTACACATCCTAACAATTAATTTCTCTAGTGTTCTTTTGTGAAATAAAGAAATATTATTATGATATATTGATATACAAAGAAAAGATTTGTATATGTGTATGTTTGTCTATATCTATACTAATATTATAAAGAGGAAAGATTTGTTTGTTTGTTTGTTTGTTTGTAATGAATAGGCTCCGAAACTACTGGACCGATTTCAAAAATTCTTTCACCTTTGGAAAGCTACATTATCCCCGAGTAACATAGGCTATATTATATTTTTAAAAAAATTAGGGATCCTTACTAAAAATCCAATAATGTAACCCAGGGTGTAAAAAATGACCTGAAAAATTCCTTACGTAGCGTGCGCAGCGAAAACTATTGATGATAGAACAAAATCATGTACTACGACTTTGCAGAACTCATCATTATCTACAAAAAGTGTCGCGACAGCATATGTTTAAATATTATAGTTACGTCACAGTAAGCGGTTTTTTATTCTAAAAATTTAATTTATATGCCGCCGCTTGAAAAGGCTCTATATTTGTACCTTGGTATTAATCATTATCAAAAAAAATTACTTTGTATTCAAGACGGCTTCAATACCTTTTTATAACTTTTTGAATTATTCAATTCGGACATTTCATTTGGAAGATATCACGAGTTTAAAAATGCAAGTATTAGAAAAAAGTCGCGTGGTTGTCGCTCACCGCGCTCAGCTAGCCAGCATGCGATGTAGGCTCACTGGGGTACGGGGGGGGGAGTCAATGTAATAATATTATAAAGAGGAAAGATTTGTATTTTTGTATGTAACGAATAAACTCAAAAAGTACTGGACCGATTTAAATATTTTTTCATTTTCATTAGAAAGCTACATTATTAGTGAGTAACATAGGCAACATTTTAATTTGTAAAAAAATAGGGTTTCGTAAGATATATGGGTTTTTCGGACACAAAGTGTAAAAAATCCACCAGGACAGTTACTCATTTTGCGTACGCAGCCTAAACTAGAAAATAAATAAATAAATATTCTTTTACATTAGATAAAACCACAAAATGTGCTAATTAATTGTAGATCTTATAAATATCTACTAAAAAGTCCGCGACACACTATACCTATCTATGTCGAGTGAGGCATAACAACCATTTTTTTATTGTACTACATTTAAACGCATTTAATTTACTTATGATATTAATCCTTATCAAAATAATCTATTTCGTCACTAAGTGCAGTTTATGTAGATAATATTTAGTCTTTGAATGATCAAAATTTGACGTTTGGTTTTGAAGTTATGGCGAAATTAAATTATTACGATTTCTGCTTCACGGCGCCCTATCACGGGTCGAGGCTCCCGGCCATCAGTTTATTTTGCTACCTGAAAATAATTTTACGTCAAATGTTGTTTATAGAGAAGCTTTACAATAATCGCTTTAGTTATCTATCCCAAAACAACGAGTTGCACTCCGGGCCGGTAGGAGTGAAAAATTAGTATTAATTACATTTAAATATTTTCATCATTAACAAAAATTTGTAACCATTACAATGCTATACTATTCCTAAGTAAAAAGTTCTGTATTTATTTCTTCAAACTGCAATAATATAACCCAGAATGTAAAATCATACTAATTTATGGTGCCGTGTGTATTGGCCTAGATTAGTGGAACACCCTCACATCGTAAAGGTCGACGAAGAGAGGAAGCAGCGTCATCCTGCGTACTGGCTTGAACTGCGATACTGCCAACTGCCAACCGTCCTGCCCAGCGTGGTGATTATGGGCAAATACCCCCGATACAATGTAATCTACTGGGGAGGCCAATGTTTAGCAGTGAACTTTAGAAGGCTGATATAATTGCGAAAGTTTGTGAGTGTGTATTTTTATTACATCTTCACGCAAAAACTACTGGACCGATTGTGTTGAAACTTGGTATGTGTAATAGCTGCAGTCCTGGAATAACACATGCAATACTTCTTATCCCGGTATTCTCACGGGAACGGGAACCACGCGGGCGACACCGCGGGGCGCCGCTAGTATTTAATAAAGGAATATAATAAACTGAACCTCTAAAAAATACTTTTTTGATCATCAAAAATACTGATCTAGCATCTAATAGGGGATTAGGTGCTCCATCAGAATTTTTTGATGTACAAAAAGGTTAGGTTAGGTTGGTAATTTATTAATTTTGATGACTCATTAAATATGAGCCTTTGATAAATAGCTACCTAAGCGAAGTGAAGGCTCTCGCTCTCGTAATTACTCTTAATAAGAGGAATGTTTAATTGTTTGTTTGCATTGAGTAGGCTCAGAGTCTACTTGAGCTACCGATTGTAAGAATCCTAATTGGGACTTGAAATTAGTGGGCTGTATTTCTTCAAGTAAGTAAGAAGACCGATTAAAAAAAATATTTCACTATTAGTAAGCTACATTCATTACAATCAGTTTGGATTATTTGGAGACGGCGAAATTGATCGCTATATAAACTCTTTTTACTCATTTACACACACACACACACGCTGACACACCCGCATTTATACCCACATATTCCCATACAAACACACTTCTCATATATCACACTATCCTCTTAATTTCTCACAGGAAAATCGATTTTGGCACACTCTCTTAGGGCTTTCCTCTAAAAATGTACTAAATTATGTTATGTCTTTATGACAGGGATGAGACCTGGTGACCTAAGACACAGGATTTACCTAGTTTGGGCACCAGTCTCCCATATAATATCAAGCTTTGGCAAAATTGTACACCTCTTATTTTAAGTTCTTTTGTAATACATATACGTTTAAGTTGCTTTTCTTTGCTTTGTATACGAGAAAAAAAAACTATTATTATTATTCTATTTTTAAATAATATAATCATATTCTAGCATTATCCCGGTTGCCCTAGACTTAAGCTTAGGGCCCAGGGTCTGCTTACTGATTTAATCAGATTTGGGTGAATTTCAGTTATTACATAGAGCGACTGCCGTCTGACCTCCGCAACCCAAAGGAAACCCTATTATATAGTAAAACCAGCTGTCAGAATGTTAGAAGGCACTGACTTCCTAATTACGACTGCCATAGATGTTTATGACAGCCAGGACCAACGGCATGGAGGAGCAAGAGATAATTACGCACATAACTTTGAAAAGTGCGATATCTTATAAACCTAATTAATAAGTGCTTTTGTAATATTCTAGAGTTTTTTATTTTAAAGATAATTAAAGACTATTCTATGTTTTCCATATTTATGTTTTCAAAATTTTTATGTTAGGTATTAATAAGTTAAACTTAAAAGGTGTATAGGGCTCCTACCAAGATCTGAGGAGCCCAAGCCAACCTCACCTGCAAGTGGTGCACCTGCCGATCAACGGACGAGGCTCTGGCAAACATATAAGTACCCGAAAAGCGGCAATAGGCTCGCCACCTATTACGTAGAACCAACAATTTACTGGCGAAATGTGGGCGTAAAGCCTCTGCCTACCTCTTTGGGGAAACAGGCGTGATATTATGTATGTATGTTAATAATTAAAGAGTGCATTTAGTTAGTATGTCTTAGTTTTTATGGCCTTGCAGGGTGTCACGTCATGCAATACATTATTTTATTTTGTACATAAAGGTTTAATAACCGTCTTAGGAATACCAGGATTTTTAAATTTAGAACTCCGTTATTTATAAACCGATATTTTTGATTCATAATTTATTGTCGACCTTTGGGCACGCTGAACTTGCCCGCGGACATTGACCTGGGTATAGATAGATAGATAGATAAAACGTTTATTTCCTTTAAATAATACAAGTTATATAAAAACATATCCCACAAAACCGTTTGACTGGTTTGTCTGTGGGTCACAGTCTCTTTTATACTCTTTTATACATTACAACTAATTTTAAAAATAAATAAATTATAATTTTTCACTTACACCAATATAGTGTTTTTTTTAATTTGTTTTGTACTTATTTTTGTTTGTTTCCATTCTAATGGCTTCAGGTATACTATTTAAAAGGTATGGAAGCCGTTTTTTTATAGTCCTGTCACCATAATTATTGTATACTCTGGGTACATTGAGTTTACATTTAGTTTTTGTATTCTATTCACTACAATATGTATCAATATCTCTATGGTCATTATTATCTTTAACATTCGCTGCAGGCCGAAGCGTGTTTTAAGACGAATCAGTCAAATTTGTTTCCGCGCCAGACATACTTATAAAATTAAGGATGTTATGATTAATTTTATATTAGGACCCTATCTGTGTCAATTCATTAAAAAAATATAATCTATGTTTTAACTTATTGTGAAATAAAAAAATCTAATTTAAAATTTACAAACGTGAAATTTCTCATTAAATGAAAATGGTTGTTGAGCCCTTGCCGTTTTGGATCCCAATGGAATTTCCCAATTAGCTGAGAAGCACACCAATTATTTAGTTCCAATATGAGTATGTACACAAAAATTTTTGTCCTATGTGAGAATCGAACCCACGACTTCAGAAGCGGAGTGCGGGTATATTCTCCACCACGCCATATCAGTCGTCAATTTGGCCTATAACATGGTTATTATGGCTTCTGAAGCAAAGAAGCGATCTACGGCTCCGATGACAGGCCATTACTGTTTTCATTAAATACTCTATGACTTGTGCACAGAGATTTATTTATTTATTTAATCAGAACGGAATACACCAATTACACTAATTATCAAAAACAGTAAAAGTAAAATATAATATTAAAATATCACACATAAAAACTTCTTTAATCCATTCTCTCACAATACCTCAGACACACTGACAAAATCTCAGGCCATCCATCCGCAAACAAATCACAGTCGGGTGCTGCATCCAGGATGGCATTAAGTGCGTTGAGTGTCCGCGGAATGGGTGATTTTGAGCGGGCTACGGAGATGTGAGATGTGGCTGTATCTCACCGATGACGCGTTGGATTTTCGATTTGAGCTCAGGATTTGTTTTAGATTTATTCGCATGGACCCGTAATTTCCTTTCCGCACCGATTTCTAGAACACATTATCTCACGAAATTCTGATGTCATCTGGCCACCAAGGTCGTGCGATTTAACGCAGTGCGATTTTTTCTTTCGGGTTTTGTGAAATCCAATGAGCTATGTCAGTAACTTTTGTTCTTTGGACTATCTCATTTCTGTTCCCGATAAAATTTTGAAATGTAAAATATACAAGGATATCTAGTATATCAAAAAAGGCTACGCTTAATACTACTTAGGTATGCTAAGATTGCTCAGTAAACTCGGTTTGCGGCCTGTGGTTTAGTATTTAGTCACGGAGGTGCTCTAAAGTAGGTTATCTATATTTCTAGATATAATACTGTCACCATCATAACAGCCTTATAAAGTTCACTGCTGAACATACATACATTCACGCCTGTTTCCCCCGTTTACATAGTTGGTCCCACGTAACAGGTGGCGAGCCTATAGCCGCTTACCGGGCACTGTTATGTTCGCCAGAGCCTCGTCCGTTGATCAGCAGGTGCACCACTTGCTGGTGAGGTTGGTTTGGGCTCCTTAGATCTTGTTAGGAACCGTGTACACCTGTATTAACCCATAATCACCACAATCAATCACGCTTGGCAGGCGGGTTGATGATCGCAAGACAGTAAACAGTATAACGCTGCTGCTTATCATCCGGTGATGTGTCTCTTTGTCGACTCTTACGACTCCCTGTGAGATGAGATGGCGTGGCATTAGGTAGGAGAATTAGAGTGACCGACATAGCAAAGCGTGTTTGCAAGCTGAAGTGGCAGTGGGCGGGGCACATAGCTCGAAGAACCGACGATCGATGGGGCGTTAAGGTTCTTGAATGGCGACCACGAATCAGCAAACGTAGTAGAGGGTGGCCCCCTACGCGATGGAACGATGATCAGGGCGACGGGGAACCGGTGGTTGCAGGTGGCAAAGGATCAATCTACGCGGAAAGCAATTGGGGAGGCCTATGTTCAGCAGTGGACTTCAAATGGATGCAATGATGAATACAGCATTGGTACCACACGACACAGACACTACTACTACTCATCAAATTTTAGCACTATCCCCGTTGCCCTAGACTTAAGGTTAGGGCATGGATCTGCTCACTGGTTCAACCAGATTTTGACTGAATTTCAGTTATTACGTGGAGCGACTGCCGTCTGACCTCCGCTACCCAAAGGGAAACATCATTCTATGGTTAAACCAGCTGTCAGTCTGTTAGAAGCCACCAACTTCCTAATAACGACTGCCATAGATGTTCATGACAGCCGGGGGCAACGGCTTACCGTGTTTTCCGAGACACGAAGCAAGCCATAATTACGCACATAACTTCGAAAAGTCATAGTCACCAGGGATTAAACCTGAGACCCTTAAAGACATGGGGTCTCGCCGCTATCGCCACACACTACTACTACTGCGACATAGTACTGCCATAGTTAGTAATATACTACCATACCATACAAGTCCATAGTACAAACTACCTCTCATATTAGTTCGTGTGAGGAGGTTCGTGTTCAGAAGTGGGCTGTGAGCAATGATGCTACAAGTAAATAACAATGGTACTGAACTTTAAAAAATTTATAAAAAAAAATATCTCATTTGTTATATTGGAATATATCCTTATGTATATTAATAATATATTAGGTCGGGGAAAAAGTCTTTTCGCATAACGTAGGTATAAACTTATTATAAAATTTTTTTGACTGTACTATTTGTGTCTGGCTGGTTTTGGTAACATTAAAAAGGTTCCATTATAAAGAAAAGAAAAAAATAAAAAAAAGTTGTTTCCCGCTATTTTTCATTTGTTTTTCTCTCCGTAAAAATGAGTGAATCTAATGAAGAAATTCGATACATTTTAAAATTTTATTATAAAAAAGGCAAAAATGCAACTCAAGCAGTGAAAAAAATTTGTGATGTTTATGGACCTGATGCAGTGTCAGTAAGAGTAGCACAAATTTGGTTTAAACGTTTTCAGTCCGGAAATTTTGATGTTAAAGATGCACCTCGCTCTGGTCGCCCTGTTACGAATAAAATGGACGCCATTTTTGAAAGAGTGGAGCAAGATCGGCATATTAGTAGTTACGATGTAGCTGAAGAACTGGGAATTGACCACAAAACAGTTTTGACCCATTTGAAGAAAGCTGGTTATACAAAAAAGCTCGATATTTGGGTGCCACACGAGCTCACTCAAAGAAACTTAATGAACCGTGTACTCATTTGCGATTCATTATTGAGACGTAATGAAACCGAGCCGTTTTTGAAGAGATTGATAACTGGCGATGAAAAGTGGATCACGTACGACACGAACGTGCGAAAAAGGTCGTGGTCGAAAGTTGGCCAGGCTTCACAGACTGTGGCCAAACCTGGCCTAACACGAAATAAGGTGATGCTGTGTGTATGGTGGGATTGGAAGGGCATTGTTTATTATGAGCTTTTACCGCCCGGCAAAACCATCGATTCTGATCTTTACTGCCAGCAACTGATGAGTTTAAAGGAAGCAGTCGAGAGAAAACGGCCGGAATTGATCAACAGGAAGGGTGTGGTCTTTCATCACGATAACGCTAGACCACACACATCTTTAGCCACTCAGCAAAAATTAAGAGAGTTCGACTGGGAGGTCCTAGTGCATCCACCATATAGCCCTGACCTTGCGCCTTCAGATTTTCACCTGTTTCGGTCTCTGCAGAATTCTTTAGGTTCTGTAAGGTTGACCTCAAAAGAGGACTGCCAAAACTATTTGTCCCGTTTTTTTGATCAGAAGTCCCAAAGTTTCTACAGTAACGGGATAATGTCTCTGCCCACAAAATGGCAGAAAGTTATTCAACAAAACGGTACATATATATTGTAAATAAATGTAAATAAACTTTGAAAAAAATGTCTTGACTTTTCATACAAAAATACGAAAAGACTTTTTCCCCAACCTATTATATATTAATTTTAATTCAATTCTTTATTTTTAAAGTGAATATATAACTCAATATTCTGTAAATATTTGAAGCGTCTACCCTCGAATTAAATGAATTTCAGCTATTTCACCTAGATCTAAATTTTCTGAGGTTCATCAATCCGTACCGGGGAATCTGCCGAAAGCCATAGATTAATCATGACCTTGGCAAACTAGAGAAGCGACTAATTAATTAAATGATTATTATTTGCGTTTCGATGGCACATTTTTTTCTAAATATTAATAATTTGTAGTATCACGGACTGTCAAATATTAAGTCAATCCTTCAAAATTTGTGTCTAAATGGAAAACGCTATCTTGTATAGAGTTTCATGTCATGTGAAATTAGGACAATTGGCATAATTTAATATAGCTCTATCCTTTTCTACACTATTCGAAATGTATTATCTGTTTTATTTACTGTTGTTACCATGAATATGTCAGAGGTAAATGAATAAATATTTTCTGACAATTACACCAATTATTTAGTTCCAAGATAAGTATCATTAAGAACTTGTGTTATGGATACTAAACAACAGATACACATACTTACACACAATTTTTTATTTGCAAATACTTACTTAATATAAATAGGAAAACACCAGACCAGAACCTGATAAGATGAAGACAGCTGAAGATATTTAAGCCTTTTTTTTTTTGTTTAACGTCGGTAACAAAATGCATTTACGCACTGCCTTCCGGCCAAAGGGGGACCGAAAGGGGATGTGGGACTCACTACCGGCAGACACGACCGCTAAGTAATACCCACTAAAAATCTTCAGACGACGCCCGCCGCTTGTTGAGAAAGAGGCGGGGGCCAGTACCTGGGTTGCAGCTTCTGACACCCCGTCTGCGGCCAACGTCCCCCGGACCAAAACCGGGAGGACCTCCTCAGAGAGGCGCAGTGGACGCGCCCCTCCTACCTCCTTGTGCGACCATAGCGTGTGTGGCCGACTTCTCGGAGGGTCTATGGTTATACAGCAGGGGCCCCCTGCCCCCACTGCCTAAGACCCTGGCGCTGCTTGACGGGCCCTCCTGGCTCACCCGCTGCGCCCTCCACAGGTCCCTCTTAGTTTCCCCCCGGTGATCAATACTAAGGGCACCCAGAGTCGCCAATCTCTGGGTGTTAGATTTCCCTAGCGCCCTCTGTGCCCTACCGGGAGGTACTCAGCCCCCCCACCACGACAAGGTGGAGACCAGTCGAGGGGGACTAGTTTTAAGCCTAGTCTAACTTTAGATCCCTTTTTGTAATAAGCCTTATAATGTTTCAGGGTTATTATTAACGATTTATCAAATTTTTAAATTGCCAGCAGAACCTAACATTATTGCACATCAACAATGTAAGTTGGGCTTCAAGGCTTATTTGTTGCTAGACATTCGATATTACGTGAAGGGCGGACGAAAGGAAGTGATAGTATCTTTGTGGCATGAACATAAATAATTATTATGGTCTGGGTTGTTCCTATATAACTTTAGTATGTAATCTATCACTATCCCAGTTCCCCTAGACTTAAGCCTAGGGCCCAAGAAACATCATTCTATGGTTAAACCAGCTATCAGGATATAAGAACTGACTTCCTAATAACGACTGCAATAGATGTTTACGACAGCCGGGACCAACGGATTAACGTGCTTTCCGACGCACGGAGCAAGCGATAATTACACACATAACTTCAATAAGTCAAAGATTAGCTCGACAAGGGTTCGAACCAGAGACCTTCTAAATTTAAAGTCTATGAGTATCGCTATTGGGCTATCGCCGCATTGGTATGTAGTAACAGTATATCCCTTATTTAATATGCATAATTGAAACTGTTAATGAAATTTTGAAAATAAAATTTTATTAACACCTATTCCTAATATGTCCTTATAAACCTCCTCTGATAGTTATCCCATAATATATTTTAAACCTGTGTATATAAAATCCGTCATCAGCTGTAAGTTTCAAACTAAACTCTGAAATTTATTTTTAAGAGCTGTGGATTTTGAATAAATAAAAAAAAATCAAGATTTATTCAATTTGGAGAGGCCTGTATCTAACAGTGAACTGCTATATGCTGATGATGATGAAAATAGGCTCGGCAATAACCTTAAGCCGATGCCATGGAACAAATTTAAAAATCGTTTAAAAAAATGGCTTGTTGATGAGTGTTTTTATTCACTGAGTGAATATTTTGAAGAAGAAATTTATGATTGTGATATAAGAATCATCTGATATATCATATTTTTGCGTACCAGTTACTGGTGAAATATGCGGACTGTATTAAATTTAAGACCACTTATGTACCACATCGACGCTGGAAAGGCAACCTTGCTTATGCACCATTTGAATACTTTACAGGAGAGCGATTCAAAGAATGACGATTTCCAAATAAAATATAAATAAATTTGTTTATTGTCAAAATGTCAGTCAAATGAATGTCAAAAATGGCCAGAATTGGATGAAACCGAGATCTGCAGATAGAAAAAAATCAGGCGATTCTAATGATATATATAACTAATTATCGCAAATTTGGCACATAAGCAAGGTTGCCTTTCCAGCTTCGACATTTCATGTGAAATAAAAGTCTTTGTCTTTGGCTCTGTAAGTTACAGCAAGCCGCTGGTTAAATTAAGCATTACCTACGTCATAGTAATCTACCAAAGCTTGTTTTTCTCGTCTGAGTCATGGAAATTACCAGATCAAAATCAATTTCTTAAGAACTTGGAAAGTGTTTTTTGACCTCCACTTAATTATATAAGTAGATATTAAAAAAAAGAAGTTGATTTTATAAAGTAACATTATATTAAAGTGGTGCAATTTGATATACTTGCGTGTTTTGTGGTTTATTTATTTATTAATATTATTATATTACAAAATTTTATGACGTTGTTTATGCTAATCCCAGTGTCACACAAATCAACATTGATTTTACTGGACAGTGCCAGATATGAATGATATTATGATAGAAACTATACAACAAAGTTCAGGTTTTATGTCAAAATCTTTCTGCATAAAATCTATTCAACTTTGGAGCTTCATAGGGAGGGATAAATAGGCAGAAAGCAAACCTACTTTTAAAGGGTTGCTTGAAAAATACTTTCTTAAGGAGTCATCATCTGGTTGAGTCTAATCATAATAACTATTATTTTTGTGTATTAATTATAGTGCATTAAGTTTATATAAATAAATATTCTCTTACAATCACACTAATTATTTAGTTCCAAGATAAGTATCACTAAGAACTTGTGTTATGGATACTAAAGAACGGATAAACATACTTAAATAGTTTTTTAATGTAAATACATACTTAATATACATAGAAAAACACCCTACACCACACAATATGATTTCTTGTTCGTACTGCCTCATACTTTTCTGCTATCCCAAAGGTTCACTGGTAGAGAATGCCTTGTAGCAGTAAGTTCGCCTTTTGTACATTTTTTAAAATTTTTGCTAAATAAAAATAAATACACGCCTGTTAGGCAGATGCGTATAATACGCCCATATTTCCCCAAATATATAATTCCACGTTTTAGATGGCGAGCCTATTGCTGCTTACCGAGCACAGTTATGTTCGCCAGAGCCTCGTCCGTTGATCGGAAGGTGCACCACTTGCAGGTGAGGTTGGCTTGGGCTCCTTAGGTCTTGGTAGGATCGTGAAAGGCTATTTTTTAGTGGGTAGGACTGCGGCGGTCGCGTCTGCCATAAAGAGGCCCACACCCCCTCCCGGTCTCCCCCTTTGGCCGAGAGACAGTGGGTAAATATTTTTTTTATACCTACGATAAAAATGGTCTTGGTACGATCCCTATACACCCCACTACATACACTATACCTCGGCTAGTATTATAGGGTTAAGAAGAGTAATACCCCAGGTGTTCATCTTACTGGCCTTACAAAGTCCACTGTTTAACATTAACTTTCTCAAAAGATTATATTCTAGTGGGGATATTTGCTTGTAATCACCAAGCTATCACCACGTTTGTGATCGCAGTTCAAGCCAGGACGCAGGAATACGCTGCTGCCCATCATCCGATTTCGTTTCGTCGACTCTTACGACTCATTGTGAGATGAGAGGGGGTGCCGCTACTCTAGACCGGTACCACACGGCGTTCCTGAATGCCTACTCTAATTTCACGAAAACGGCACGATAGCCCTGGGCCCCTTCCGTCTAGCCATTGGCCCCCCCCAGAAGTCGGCAAGTTACGCCATGGCCGCACATAGAGGTAAGGGGGGGCGTGACACACTGCGCCTCTCTGAGGAGGTCCTCCTGGTTCTTATCCGGGGGACGTTGGCCGCGGGCCGGGTGCCAGAAGCTATAAATCCAGGCACTGGCCCCCCGCCCCTTTTTCAACAGCGGTGGGCGTTGTCGAAAGTCTTTCATTGGGTAGGACTGCGGTGGTCGCGTTTGCCGCAGTGAGCCTCACACTCCCCTCACGGTCCCCCCATTGGCCGGGAGGCAGTGCGTAAACAGCATTTTTTTCACCGACGATAAAAAAAAGAAGAAAAGTCCCTTAGGTATTACAAGCGTCCATAATTATGTGGCGGTAACTATCTTCCATCAGGTGGGTCGTGGGACATAGTTTAGATCTTTATTAAAGGCCGTACGATTGAGTGTATAACTCTTGTGTTTTTAGAAAATAATAAAACCTCTGCGGAGATTTGACAATCTTCTCCGAATCCTTATGGAGCTATGAGCGCTTCCACTGTCCTATTGTTGTATTAGGTTCAAATACTTCAAAGGCGTACTATATTAGTTGCTACCGTTAGGTTGTAAAAGAGCACGAGACTTTACTTTACAAGTTTGAACTACAATTGCCCAAAGTCATAATAATATGAATGCAGAAATTTTGCGACATAACTTCTAAAAATCAGAACAAGTTTGGATATAGATCGAGGAATGATATAGGAGGTAGGTATATTTGTATTTATTTATTCATGCATGTATATGTAGGTATATTATATAACAAAGAGGCTGTATAATTTGTATGTACCAAATTTTCTATAAGGGCATTTTTATTCACACTGCATTGTGAACACGTATCATTTGATTTCCGAGTTCGAGGAACCATTTAAATAACAAAAGTCAAGTCTTGGAGTTACGACTGTTGGCCTCATTTCGATTCAATGGATCTGCGACCTTGATTACGTGACAATTGTGTTCGTTATTATGATAATTGCAACAGCTGATGTTACTCTTTGTTATAAACAAGGAAACAGTTCTTTTAAAGAACCAAACGTTGGAAATGTAAACTTATCAACACTATGTAGCCTATATTCATAACCTTTTAATATGCTCGCTCAACTCAAGTTTTTTGTTGTCTCCTAGAAACCTAAAACTCTTTCTGTTTTAATGGAGAACTTTTGACAGAAAGCGTGGCTTGGGATGTTCCCGCGCAAGATAAACTGGCGATCTAACAAAGGTCGCAGGATCACGATAGATGCAGGCCACCTACAAGGTCACGCTATTTTGACTTCAGACTTTCTTGGGCTGATTTCATATTAAAAAACCTGCTTGGTGCACACAGACCAAACGGCTTGTTGCGGGACTGTTTCAAAGGGTTACCGCGGCCTTGGTGTAACAGACTACTTGACTCCTCTACTTGACTTACCTACTTGACTCCTCTACTCAGCGTGCAGTCTTTCTTCTTGAAGACAATGTACCTCTTTGTAGTGAATTATTTAGTTTTAGACATATTGATGGCTCTACAATAGTTAATACTTTTAATACAATAAATTTAAAATTAACTGAGGATTTATGGGGAATCTCAACCAACATTATTAAATCTATCATTAATATTATTGCTCCTCAGTTGGCAGTTATTTTTAATCAATGTATTGATGATGGTTCATTTCTAAGTTTAATGAAATACAGTAAAGTAATACCTCTTTTTAAAGCTGGTGAGAAGTCTGATCCTACTAACTATAGACCAATATCAGTACTCCCAGCTCTTAGTAAAATATTTGAAAAAGTTATTTTTAATCAATTACTTTGTCATTTCTCTCTGAATTCCTTATTTCATTCTCAGCAGTATGGTTTCACTAAGAGTAAATCCACTACAGATGCTGGTGTAGCCCTAATGAAGCATATATTTGACGCCTGGGAGGACAGGCAGGATGCGATTGGAGTATTTTGTGATCTTTCGAAGGCATTCGATTGCGTTGACCATCCTACTTTGTTAGCTAAATTGACATATTATGGTGTTAATAGTAATTCTTTAAAATTAATTAAATCTTACTTGAGTGACAGAACTCAAAAAGTAGTTATTAATAGAGTCGAGTCTTCTGGCGCGCCATTGCTTATGGGAGTTCCACAAGGTTCGATTTTAGGCCCTTTATTGTTTCTAATTTATATTAACGATCTACCTTTCTATACTAGAGATCTGTGCGAAACAGTTTTGTTTGCTGACGATACATCTCTGATATTTAAAGTGAACAGAGGCAAGGATCATTCTGACGTGATAAATAATGCTCTTGCGAAGGTTTTACATTGGTTTACGGTTAACAATCTATCTCTTAACGCAAGTAAAACTAAATGTATAAAGTTCTCATTGCCTAATGTTACAAAAGTCTCAACTAACTTGAAAATGAATGGCAAGAATATCGAGTTATTAAATGACACAAAGTTCTTAGGCATCAATATTGATTTTAAATTGCAGTGGAACCCCCATATAATGGATTTGTCCGGAAGGCAGCATGCTATGCCATCAAAAAGATAAGACTCATTACAGACGAAGAAACAGCTAGATTAGTTTATTTTAGCTATTTTCATAGCATTATGTCATATGGTATGTTATTGTGGGGATCTGCTGCGGACATACATAATATATTTGTACTACAAAAGCGCGCCATAAGAGCTATCTATAATCTTAAGTCCAGAGATTCTCTTAGAGAGATGTTTAAAAGAATTAACATATTAACGGTTGCATCTCAGTATATATTCGATAATATAATGTATGTTCGCAAAAACATTAATACATTTGATCAAAATTCAAAAGTACATAATTTTAATACTAGGAATAGAAATAAGCTCTCTCTGCCAAATTGTCGACTTCACAAAACAAAAAATTCATTTTTGGGTAATAGTATCAGATTTTTTAATAAAATTCCGCAGGAAATAATTGATCTACCATTGGCATCTTTTAAAACTGTAGTTAAAAAGCAGTTTCTTCAAAGGGGGTATTATGCTGTTAATGATTACTTATCGGATAAACAAGCTTGGGCTTAACATTTTCAACTTGTATGTGTATATTAGAATAAAAAGTCAACCAGATCATTGTCGTGACCATCCCTTATTGTACAGGCTTAGCTCAGTTTCACAATACATACTTAGTTGACTGTGATGGAAGGTTCCCTTAGTGCTACTTTATTGGTTACAGCTTCGGGGGACCCTTTCAGTATCATCAAATTTACACTGTATGTGTCATGTAATAAAAATAATTTAAAAGAGCATAGCCTGTGAGTTTCTTGTCAGTTCTTCTCACAGAGCGGAGGCTCGGAACTGGCACTTAGATTCACTTACACCTAATTTTTATTTATTTGCATGTAAGTGAATCTAAGCTTCGTGATTTCAGGGTTAATATAATTTTTTTTTCATGTATATTTTGGTTTGACGTTTTCAAGTGCTATGTAATAGTTTATGAAATAAAGAACTTTTTACTTTACAGCCGCTCAAGAAGGAACATGGATGGTTTTTAGTCAGTAAAAGTCTGACTCACCCTTCCGCTTCACCCACCGCGGAAGACGGGCATTTTATGGTTTTTAATCCGTAAAATAAAGACCAAGCGGCTTGATTTTTCTAACTTTTCTAATACTAGCAAACAACCTTAGGACAATAAATAGAATAAATAAACATTACATTTTATAAAAATTTATTTTATTGCAAATTTAGATCTAAAGATTTTATTAGCAAAATATCACAATAAAGTAGCACCGGAGCAAGCGATACGACCCTAAATAAATTTATTAAAAATACTTAAAATTATCGAAACATACCATAATATGAAAAATAAATCCATAATCCTGTTATATATTTCTTTAAATTAGCTTAAAAGCGCGTTCTCACTATGTCCGATGTCGTTACGACAAATCGTGTCGTGTAAAACGTCGTGACTTTTGTATAAAAATGGAGGTGTTCACATAAATGACAGTTAACCGTGTCGGTTCACCACTTTTGTTTGCAGTGACAACAGATCGAACACGGCTTTTGTAAAAGGATTAAAAGTCATCACGACCGAACGGGAACTGACGACGCATTGACGATAAACATTCGATATGATGGAAGTGAGGAACGACAGTCGTCCGACGATAACTTAATCGTTACGACATAGTGTGAATGCGCCCATACAATGTGAGCATACTATTAAATACATTATTACGTAACCTCTCCTCTTATAGTAAGAATTTTTCTAAAAAACATAATAAATAGTATGTAAGTACCACCAATTCATTTCGTATTAGCTTCTATCATTTTTTAACTACAAAAAAATTAAAACAAAAAAGATAAGTAAATTTTATTCATGTCAATGCAAATTTAATACGTTATAGAATTTGAATTTCGTTTTATACGTTTGATTTGTGAAAGAAGGTACGAGTGCATAACACTGAGTTGTTTATGATGATGGTACTGATGAGAGAACTACGTCGAAGCTATCATTGTTAAGCTAGCTTTTCACTATGGGATATAATATATATTATATCCAAAGATATTATAATAAATAAAAGTAAATTTTGAACTGGCCTCTGGTGATTGAGGCGAACAAATTAAGACAATTGTCGTAATTTTATATAGCGTTATTCTTTCATATACAATCGAACCGTATTATCTGTCTTATTTATTGTAGTTACCATGGATACATCAGAGATAAATTTGTACATATCGCAGATGAACTAACTTTAAGTAGTGCGAAGTATGAATATACCTCACCTTTATGATAATATCCCGTAAATGGCCAACGCACTGTATCGTTGCGATGAGATGTAATATATTTTATATTACATCCTGAGAAGTCATTTAAATTACATTACATGCTTTAGTGAAAAGCCAGCTTTATTATCAAAGTAGCAGGGTGTCTTGCACAACGGAAAAACTTGATTAGAGCTAAATCTAAATTAAAAACATCGTTCTGTCCCTTTCATTTTTAAACAAATGAATAAAACGCAATGACATTTTAAATCAAATTTAGAACTATTGTGCAAGGCGTCCTTAGTATAAATTTTCTAATCTATAGAGAGTTGTCTAAAGGATCCCTCGATACCAAACAGCTCGTCGTAATTGGTGGGCCTGCCGGGTCGGAGGGCCTCGTTGGCCTTCTTCAACTCTTGGCTCTTGAACCAGTCCTTGTAATCTTCTAGTTTCTTACACCAGGCTTCTGCAATTCATATACATAATTTTTTTTATGCTCTACTCAAGCCTGCGGCTTACGTGATTGACAGTGGTCTTTGTCATTTAAAAACTGTTATCGGCCTTTGTGAACAGACCCATGCTATAATCTCTTGGAAAATCTAGGCCAGGGA
Organism: Musotima nitidalis; assembly: GCA_949126915.1. Classification (NCBI taxonomy): domain Eukaryota; kingdom Metazoa; phylum Arthropoda; class Insecta; order Lepidoptera; family Crambidae; genus Musotima; species Musotima nitidalis. Next base: position 3,107,440 of record OX421434.1, read on the forward strand.
GCTCATTCAAAAAGCTTGCGCCTGATAATGGGAACCATCATCGGTACTGCTCTGCTCTGCTGTTCTTTAATGCTATAAATTACCACACCATAGGCTTCACAGATAGATCAGGCCTGCACATGTACAGATCGTGCATGTGCAGGCCGAGAATTGTGGTCAACTACGCGCCCAAGTCGTAAGTCTCTTTATACGCTTAACCGCAAGTTATAGCAAATTCTATCATGAGTTAGTAAAACTTACTGTTCATTTCTACTAGAGATCCGCAGGTACCTCCATACTCTTCAGGAAGCACGTCCTTAGGGATGTGTTTGTGCAGAGTTTTGTAATCTGTGTGTATGAATATCTACAAAGAAAAATAGCACATAATTTTATGTAAGTTCACAAATTAATTTTCTTAGGCATCAATATTGATTTTAAATTGCAGTGGAACCCCCATATAATGGATTTGTCCGGAAGGCTTAGCTCAGCATGCTATGCCATCAAAAAGATAAGACTCATAACAGACGAAGAAACAGCTAGATTAGTTTATTTTAGCTATTTTCATAGCATTATGTCATATGGTATGTTATTGTGGGGATCTGCTGCGGACATACATAATATATTTGTACTACAAAAGCGCGCCATAAGAGCTATCTATAATCTTAAGTCCAGAGATTCTCTTAGAGAGATGTTTAAAAGAATTAACATATTAACGGTTGCATCTCAGTATATATTTGATAATATAATGTATGTTCGCAAAAACATTAATACATTTGATAAAAATTCAAAAGTACATAATTTTAATACTAGGAATAGAAATAAGCTCTCTCTGCCAAATTGTCGACTTCACAAAACAAAAAATACATTTTTGGGTAATAGTATCAGATTTTTTAATAAAATTCCGCAGGAAATAATTGATCTACCATTGGCAACTTTTAAAACTGTAGTTAAAAAGCAGTTTCTTCAAAAGGGGTATTATGCTGTTAATGATTACTTATCGGATAAACAAGCTTGGGCTTAACATTTTCAACTTGTATGTGTATATTAGAATAAAAAGTCAACCAGATCATTGTGACCATCCCTTATTGTACAGGCTCAGCTCAGTTTCACAATACATACTTACTTGACTGTGATGGAAGGTTCCCTTAGTGCTACTTTATTGGTTACAGCTTCGGGGGACCCTTTCAGTATCACCAAATTTACACTGTGTGTGTCATGTAATAAAAATAATTTAAAAGAGCATAGCCTGTGAGTTTCTTGTCAGTTCTTCTCACAGAGCGGAGGCTCGGAACTGGCACTTAGATTCACTTACACCTAATGTTTATTTATTTGCATGTAAGTGAATCTAAGCTTCGTGATTTCAGGGTTGATATAATTTTTTTTTTTCATGTTTATTTTGTTTTGACGTTTTCAAGTGCTATGTAATAGTTTATGAAATAAAGAACTTTTTACTTTTACTTTTTTACTTTACTTTACTTTTACTTTTACTTTTACTTGTACTTTTACTTTTACTTTTACTTTACTTTTAATCTTAGATTACAAAATTCCACCGAGGGATTCTTCTCAGAAAGCCAACTGTTTGGATAAGAGTCAATTCTAGTCGGGTCCAGTGGCAGTGGCATATTGGCGTAAGCAGATAGGTGGCGTTGTTGGGAGTAGGGAGCTGGATGCTTACCCCGACTGGTCTCCACCTTGTCGTGGTGCGGGGTCTGAGTACCTTCCGGTAGGACGGAGAAGCCGCCAGGGAAAAGATAACACCCAGAAATTGGTGACTCTGGGTGCTCTTAGTTCTGACTACCGGGGGAGAAACTAAGAGGGACCTATGGAAGGCGCAGCGGACGTGCCAGGAGGGCCCGTCAAGCAGCGCCAGGAGGGTCTTGGACCATGGACCCAATGGATCCAGCTTCATCATTTCAACGTAGAGCTCGGCAACAATTGGTAGCCATGTAAGTAGCCATGCCATTAAGATAAGGAAGTAGATGCCATACCACCGTAGATAGGTGTTCCGCCCACTTTATACTCTGAACCGGAACGGGCGGGTTTGTGAACCGCCGAGGTTTTGTGACCCTCACTCAATCCCTGGGGAGTACACGAAAACTCGGCGGTCCACCTACGAATCTCATCACTTAGGAAAAAGCGAACGAAGGAGGAAGCAGGAGCACATTCTAAATTTAAGACCAGTTCAATAATTCAATTGTTTTTAACTGACTCACCCTATTTCTGATTTTTTCTTTCAAGAATGGTGTAACCAGGTTCTTCAGCATTTCGACGAATGGGGGAGCGTTTACTACGTGGATTTCCTTTAGCTTTACTGGATAGGCTTCCTGAAAACGTACAAGCAGAAACATTCACAAGATGTTAGATCATAATATATTTCATAAGTGGTTGATATAGACCTCCCTCCTGTTGATCTAGAAATGCCAAGCAGCTGGTGAATGCAGGCGTCTCGAGGATGCCTAACGTGGTTACAAATGAAGAGTCTTATTTCCCAAGTGTTAACCACATACCAACGCTCCCGTAGCGAAACTTCTAGAATATTACTATCCATTGCATTCTGAGCGACACTGAGGTCTTTTATAAATATTTCTGATCATTACACCAGTTATTTAGCTCCAAGATAAGTGTGTAACTGGTATATATGGGTGTATAGAGGTCCTACCAATACCTTAGGAGTCCAAGCCAACTTCACCTGCAAGTGGTGCACCTGCCGATCAACGGACGAGGCTCTGGCAAACATAACAGTGCCCGATAAGCGGCAATAAGCTCACCACCCATTACGTGGGACCAACTATATAATTGGCGATGTGTTATATGCGTATAATGTGTCTCTGCCTACCCCTTTGGAGAAACAGGCGTGGCAATGTAAATATGAATATATGCATAGATACTTACTAGGCCTTTGCCCAGGCACCACTTCTCAACAAAATGTTTGTGCAACCGCGAGCACAGCTAGTTATATATTTTAACGCGGTTGAATTTGCAGGAAAATATAGAACTATTTTTTCTTTATGGGACTCATGAACTTAGGAGTGCAGTGCAGATATAACGAAAACAACGTCTAAAGTAAGAACTAAGGCCTTTGCTTGTACACAATGAAAACATTAAGAACTCCTGTCGCCAAAACTTCCTAGTTCTGTCGACATGGCTTGGAGATATAATGCCAGTGTCCAGGATATATATGTTTCCACTTCTTCCTTCAGCCGTATGTCTGTCTGCTGAACATGCCTTAATGACGATCTGCATCGAGTAAGAAAATATCTTTTACCTGTACACAAATAAGGAACTTCTTGATCATAGGCAGGGAGATTTTGGCGACATGGCTTGGCGAGACTATGCCAGCATCCAGGATGTATACGTCTCCTGCAACGCCCTCCACTTCTTCCTTCAGACGAATGTCCCCTATCATCATGACGATCTTGAACGCGTCGTACAAGTGGTGTGTTTCAAGGGATTTGTCGAAGCCTGGAAATAAATAAAATAGGGTGATCCATAGATAATTGATTCCATGTCATATTATTTTGATAGGACCGATCTAGTCAGAGCGGCGGGAAGCCAGTGGATGTAGGCGGCAGAGGATCGATCAACGTTGGAAGCAATTAGTTCATAGTTCTTTAATTTCGTCAAGTTGTATATAAAGATCTTAATGTTACATAAAATGGTTCTATAACATCAACCCTGCAAGGGTATTGTAAAAACATTATAAAACAGTTACAAATATTATCATTAAATCCTATATTGCAAATTAACATTACACACAATATGAAAATCACAATCAAAATATAGTAACAATTAAAATCAAATCACATTAAATACAATACCTATTCTAATTAAGAGTTACTATTTCAGTGAGGTACATATTCACCATAAGTCATAAAAACCATTTTCTATTAGGAAGTCTTTGAGCTTCTTATAAAATAAACAGTCTTCCTCTACGTTATTTAATTCGGGAGGCCATGTTCAGCAGTAGACTTCAACGGCATGATGATATTATTATGTCATGAGTGAGTGCGCTTATTATGGTGATTAATATCCAGTAGTATAGAGAGCTGCCCTTTTATTGGACTGCATCGATTGCTTACCATCAAGCAGGATGTGTTTATTATGACGTAAAAAACCGTATAATCACATATAATCCCGTTTGGAGTGAGCAGAAACTTCATCTATTCAATATATGTAGTTTTTGCAAAGTTTGAAGTATTTGTGTGCAAGTGTTTATCTGTTGCTAAGTATTAATAATGCTGTGGTTAGATGTGAGATGTCTGAGGAATTATTAAGTAATGTAATTTACCTCTGAAGGTAATGACTCTGCGACCTTCCGGAGTGAGACCAGGAAGTGGTGGCGTTTGTCTGTGAAATACAAAATGATATATTATAATATAAATGAAAAAACAAATTTTCTTTGAAACTTATTACAGGAACAGGGCATTTCGGCGCAACTCATTAACTATACTGTTCATAACAACAAACTATATTATCATTGGTTCATAATTAATTACTTGACGCTGGAAAATATTTGAATAGGGTGAGTTCGAGAAATCAAATGTAGTGATTTTTTGGTAGTTTATTACTGTAATATCTTGGTAAATCTCGGTAGATCATTATACTATAAAAGAGTCTAATCCAGTGGTTCCCAAACTTGTTTTGTCTACTGTCCACTTTGAGAATAAATATTTATTTAAGAGACCTCTTAGCTAAATAAAATTACAAATCACCCCCCAGGCCTCTACACAACGCCCTTATTTTCTTTCTGCGTCTCTTACCGCCCCCCTTGAGACTAACCCACCAGTAATTTATAAGGTGTGAGAATAAAGTCGGTGCTGATGGCGAGCGGTGCGATGACAGAACGAAGTTGGTAGTAGATATTAATTCAAACAGTTCCCAGAACACACCCTCTATTATAAAAGCGTTGGAACACATACAACGAGAAAAATCTCTTATTAAACTTAAGGTTTTACACCACATAAAGCCTGGGAAATTGTACAATTTCAAACAAAAGCTGATATTCAGGTGCTCCTGCCTAAAGGTAGCAGCAATTCTCAATAACAGGACAATGGCGAAAGGTTTTTAAATCAGAATGGAAAATAAAAGCCTTCTTACCCCCTGTTCATAAGGTCGATTAGCTCTGGTCTGGTAATGTCTCTGTTGCTAAAGAAGTCTGGACAAGCTGTTCTCATGGTGAAGTACATATCCAGCTTCTTCTTGCACCTCTCCAGGGAAAAGTTGCATCCTCGCAGGAATGTCATTATGCAGTCGCTATCTGTAATAATACAGCATTCAAAGAATATTACGTAATTGACTTAAAAAAAGAGGGAAACAATTGTAATCTTACAGAGTCTATAAGTTTTATTGTTACTAACAGTTGGTCTTTGGTCTGAAAATAACTGTTTTTTTTTAAATAGATAATAATACTTCAATCGCGTTTTAAAAATCCATATATCTCTCGATGTTTCGAATTACTTCTGACTGACTGACTGAGCTATCATCAGTCATCATGAGCCAAGACCAAGGCACACATTACCTACGTCTGAGTATCTATGACATCAAATATCGCACATTTATGGATTCACACAAAACGAACCCATAAGACCGCCTTGTAAAGTTGTCTTTTGTTACTCGTCATTGGTGTACAATAGGACATTATATATCTACGTCTATAAATTTATTTATTAGTTATTCAATATCCTCAATTAATAAATCCTCTTTATTTTCAGAACTATCAATTAATCATACAAACAATAATATATTCTGTATCTATATAAAAATCGAGCTTAACACGCCCTCGTAATCATTCAAGAATTTATGGACTCACACAAAACGAACTCATAAGACCGCCTTGTAAAGTTGTCTTTTGTTATTCGTCATTGGTGTACAATAGGACATTATATATCTACGTCTATAAATTTATTTATTAGTTATTCAATATCCTCAATTAATAAATCCTCTTTATTTTCAGAATTATCAATTAATCATACAAACAATAATATATTCTGTATCTATATAAAAATCGAGCTCAACACGCCCTCGCAATCGTTCAAGAACTACAGATAACGAAGCCATTAAGAAAATGCTGCTGCCTCTTTTGCCACTCCGTGATAGAGGCGACATCCTTGTCCCTCGTGTCCACCTTATCATTTACATATCGCATGTTTAATGGAATAGTGACTTAACTCAAAAAAGACGATTTTTGGGACATCACAAAATAATATGTTCTAAAGAATAATTTTCCTACATGTAAGCGCATTAAATTGATACTGATTTATTAATTAGTAATTAGCTTGTGTTTTGAACGTCTGATTATCATTGATTCGATCTCAGTAAGTACGTAACTATAATCTGACCTATCTATTAATGGGTCGATGTTCCTCTAAGCATACGATATCTCCACGCCTCATCAGTTACATTGTTTTTAGTTCTAGAACTAAAAAAAACCATTTATCAAAAATTATCAGGCAAATGAGCCTGTTTGTTCAACCCCTTCTTGATATTAGCCCCATTCTTTGCCCGTTCACAGACTTTCAAAAACTACCAAAAGACACTTACCGAAGTCATCAGGCAAATGCGGTTGTTTCTTCAACCACTCCTTGATGGTGGCTACGTCCTTATCCCTGGTGTTCACGTTCTCGTTCAGCTCCACCCTGATCTTCTTCCACATCTCCCCACTTGGCTGGATGAGTGTTGCTGTCGCCATATTTAACTGAAACGGTGAAGTTGCAAGATTGAGTATTTGCTATTTTTTGCAAGCAGGCATGAACTTACCATTCTACAGTAAATATGTTTTTATATAAACGATTTTATAATTTCAAAAGTATGGCCATTTTTAAATAATTTTAATTTGTCAACTTATTTATCTCAACTCATTAACGTTACATAATGAGTGTTATCAATTTCCGGTAGTAACGTTTAATCATATTTTTATATAGATCTTACTTATCTTTTTTTATTATCTTTTATCAGATTTCGTAAATTTTGTACATAGTAGGCACATAAGTGGTTGAAAAGCCTGCCATCTCGATGCCTTTTTGGAAGCCTCGTTAGAGTCACCGACAGAATGACTGACTGACGGACAATTCCCTCCCTCCTTTAGAATTACGACAGGCTGACTGACAGATAGTCACCGACAGACTGACAAATCTTGAGAAAAACCACAACAGACAGATAAACTGACAAACCATGACAAATTCTGACAAAGAACCCATTTGCTTTTATTTCTTTACAATAGTACCGCTCGTAGCTCTTTCATTGTTGTTAAAAAAAATATATCGAATTTCCATTTTGTGTGAATGTTTGACGAATCTAAATGATCACGTTGATCTTAAAGCAAAAAAGTATTTTATTTTTATTTTTCACGAGTAAAAATGAGAATGTTATTCTTATTTTTACCCGTGGATGGCAGGCTGGTTTGATGGCGGCTCATGTTTGAATTACCTACATGGAAAACAATTGGGGAGGCCTATGATCTGCAGTGGACTTCTAGTGGCTGAGATTATGATAAAACAAACCAAATCAATCATTCACTTGCCGTCCACTGCTGAATATAGCCCATTTTTTTTATTTAACGTCGGTAACAAAATGCATTTACGCACTGCCTTCCAGCCAAAGAGGTATCGAAAGGGGGTGTGAGCCTCACCACCGGCAGACGCGACTGCCAACAGAAATACCCAATAAAAATCTTCCGATGATGCAGGGGCCCCCTGCCCCCGCTGCCTAAGACCCTTTTTTTTTTTTTTTGGGATGGAAAATCATCAAATGGCCTTCTCGCGCTGTGGGTAGAGCGGGAGGGTGTGTCAGACTTCTACTGACTAAAAACCATCCGTGTTCCTTCTTGAGCCTGTAACACCAGGGCCGCGGTAACCCTTTCGAACAATCCCGCAACCCCGGCAGGCTTGGCCCCTATGGGGCCCCTTTGGTGTGCTGACATCTCTTTGAGGCGCGCGTGGAACACGAACGCGCCATCGACGCGGCTTGTCGTCTATGGAAGACGGACGGGCGGCGAGTTACCCATTATTCGCCGCCCACAAGCCAGCGCCTACGGTGGCCGAGAGTCGTCTCGCGGCTCCCGACGTCTCGGGCGTCCACCGCGGCGGCTGGGACCGAGACGAGTGATGTTCTCCCTCTCTCGCTCTGCCGCCTCCTTTGCTAGCATGACTGCTTCGCAAAAGGAGGCGACGGCCCCCCATTCTCTCTCGCTCCGGACCATGGCCTCCACCAAGGCCGAACGCGAGAGATCGCCGCCGCCGATCGCCGCTACAAGGACACATCGGAGCTCTGCCCAAGCAGGGCAGACCGCGATTGCAGGGCAGACCGCGATTGCCTAAGACCCTCCTGACGCTGCTTAACAAGCCTTCCTGGCACGCCCGCTGGGCCCTCCACAGATCCCTCTCAGTTTCCCCCCCTGTAGTCAGTACTAAGGGCACCCAGAGTCGCCAATCTCTGGGTGTTATCTTTTCCCTAGCGGCTTCTTCAACCTTTTTTTTTTTGATTTACGTCGGTAACAAAATGCATTTACGCACTGTCTCCCGGCCAAAGGGGGACCGAGAGAGGTGTGTGGGGCTCACCACCGGCAGACACGACCGCCAGCAGTAATACCCACTAAAAATCTTCCGCGCTTCCTGCGCCCTCCACAGGTCCCTCTTAGTTTCCACCCCGGTAGTCAGTACTAAGGGCACCCAGAGTCGCCAATCTCTGGGTGTTACCTTTTCCCTGGCGCCTCCTGCGCCCTACCGGGAGGTACTTAGCCCCCCCACCACGACAAGGTGGAGACCAGTCGGGGGAGGGCTTCTTCACCCTACCGGGAGGTACTCTGAGGGAGCCCCCTGTCTCAAGCCGTCGGTCCACCTTTCCGCCTCACACCGTTTGCCCAAAAAGATCACGGTAATAATCACCCCTTTAATCCTGTCCTACCAAATATCTATTGCTTTCATTTCATTTTAATTTTATTGGTTAATCGTTCTGAGTACCAATATTGTCTTTGTTATCTTTAGCGTACTTTACGTGAATTGATAAACAGTACTTGGTATACTATCATATTAATCTATTATATTATTATATTTCACGTTAAAATGAATCATCCAATTGTTCAGTGATACGGGTAAATGTCGAGTATTAATCGGCCATGGGAAATATTATAAAACTTTTCTTTAATGTTAGCTATTGTATATAGGTGCCGTGTGGTATCGGCCTAGAATAGGTCCACCCCATCTCATCTCACAGGGAGTCGTCAGAGTAGAGAAGAGAAATTCTACCAGATGATGGAAAGCAGCGTCATCCTACGTACTGGCTTAATTTGCGATCACCAACCCACCTTCCCAGCGTGGTGATTTTGTACAAATACCCCCAATAGAGTATTACAAAGAGATAGAGTTACAGTTATAGAGTTACATAATTGGATGTTGTTCATCATTTCAGCCCATTAACGTCCCACTACTGAGCACAAGCCTCCTCTCACATACCAAGGTGCGAGGGTATTGGGTCATACTCCACCACGCTGACCCAGTGCGGATTGGCGGAGGCAGGTGTATTACGTGCTGCTGTTAGAATTTTTCAAGCCGCCCATTAAGCCTCTAACATGGCTTAACGACTACCACATTTAGTGATAACCGGGACCAACGGCTGAACATGCCTTCCAAAGCACGGAAGCGTTCGATATTAAATGCCACACAAACGGTCACCCATCCAAGGACTGACCTCTGTAAACTCTGCTGTACTTTGATGATCGTTTCCGACCACCGAGCACCGCAGAGCTACGATCGCTTATTGGAGTATTAGGTATATAAAATTATTCATCATGGATTAAGTCAAAAATAAAAATAGAAAACATTATTATATTAGTCACTATTGGTACAATTGAGTCAGGAAAAACAATGCGATTAAAATATTGGTTCTTAGATAGTAGGATTAACGATAACTAAAATTGTCAAATTAATTTACTTATATCTACATAATACTTGATTAGTGAATTGAACAACAAGTCAACCATAAAACAATTTGTAATTTTTTTTATTATAGAAAATGTCATTTAAGTATTTGGAAACAGTGTAGTAAGCTTTGTCAATATGGAATGTTAGTAGTTCTTTTTTAAAATGTCCTATGGGAAGGGTTTTATAGTTATTGTGGATCTTATTATAGATTCTGGAGGCCATAGTTAGGATACTTTTTTGAATAAGATCCGTTTTACCCTTTTGTGCACAAATTCTAGACCCATATCTGTGTGTTTTATTTGGATTTTCATCCAAAAAAGTCGTGAACAGACTTTATGGGAAGTATAACAGTATAAGGCTGATATAATAATTGTATCTATGTTTGGAAAGATGGTGATTACCATATTTATGGGGAAAAGACCTCGTGGACGCAAACCATTACGTTGATCCGACCAGACATGCACACATGCTTTAGTGGAACTCATGTGGCTGAGATGATGAAATACGTTTTAGTGGATTAAAATAGGATATCATACGTTCGTTTTAGGAAACTTTGTTAACTGTAAATTTCACTGCACTAGGTGATCAGAAACGATTATCGGAGTAAAGCTGAGGTCACTCACTGTTCTGACTCTGTGTGGGTTGAAGAATTCTATTAATTGACGGTGTCATTCTGTAAGATTTTTTTTAAACTGCCTAATAATAATTAGCTAATTGTTCAGACTACTAAAATTAAATATAGTTACTTCAAACTTCAAATACTTTTTATTTCATAAACTATCACATAGTACTTGAAAACGTCAAAATTTATAACAAATATAAAAAAACAATCAAAATATAAATATACTGAAATCACGAAGCTTAGATTTACTTGCAACCAAACAATTAAAAAAACAAAAAATATTTAAGTGTGAGTGAATCTAAGTGCCAGTTCCGAGTCACCGCTTTGTGAGAAGAACTAGCAAGAAACTCACAGGCTATGCTCTTTTAAATTATCAATTGGTTAGTTACAATCTTCATTTGCCTGTGAAATTATACAATGCAATGTAATATAACATTACCAATATTCATGTTTTAAGTCATACATATTAGAATAGCCTGTATGAAACGGCAGTTTAATCCCAAGCATTTTTATCTGCCATAATTATAGTCTTTGATAGAATAGTTATAGCTTTGTTTTGCTACACAATTGGTCACCAACCCAAGGACTGACGCTGCTTAACATTTGTGACCGTTTCTGACTACAAAGTCTCACAAAGCTACTAACGTTTCACGCACGTATATATTACAAAGTATTATGTTTATGCGGTTTATTGCTCAAGAAAATTAAGATAATTTGAAATCCTTGAACCGTAATCGTTATGATCTCGACATCACGGTCCGTAGTTAGTCACGTGGGTGACCCTGACTTTAGTGGGCAATAAAGTTATAGAGATGTATAGTTATTTTCTACATACATACAATACAATCACGCCTGATTCCCCGAAGGTTTATGCAAAGGCATATTAGACGCCCACATTTTTGGTCCCAAGTTTAGCGTCACCGCGTTGCTATAGTAACGCCCCCCCCCCCCCGTACCGCACTTCGGTTGAGACCCGATAATATAGTATTACTTGGATTACACGAATGTTTGAAATACAAATATTTAAAATTAAGTGTATGTCTGGATCTTTCCCTATGTATATTTGGTATGTATGTATTTAATAAAAATAAGTATTTAATTATGTTAATCCGTTGTTTAGTATCCATAACACAAGTTCCTAATTGGACCTAAATAATTGGTGTACCTAATTGTCGAGATATTTTTTTTTGTCGAGAGCAACTGGTTTTTCATTTTATTATTTTACTAGCTGTTATATTCACTAAACCCTGTTACGGACGGAACATATTTTTATTCAATTATTTTCTACCCTAATACAACCACATAAAGATCACTTTGGTCACTGTCAACGAGTTAATTTGTTATCCGACATGACGTCATACAACGTCAGTGACATAAATCTCTCTCTTGGAGATATTTTGTCATAAAAATTTGAGGTCAAAACTCTAAACCTGATATGTGATAGATTAGATTATATTAACCAGTTTCGACAACAATTGTGACGTCATTAGATTTCTAACAATTGTACGTTTCTTGTAACCGCCTGTTTCACATTGTCTGATAAATATAAAAAAAATATTTTCTAACAATTCCACCAATTATTTAGTTCCAAGATAAATATGATTAAGACCTTGTGTTATGGATACTAATATCGGATACACATACATAAATGCAATTTTTTTGTAAGTAAATACTTAATATATATAGAGAAACACCCTGATAAAGAGGTGCTCAGCAGCTAAAATGACAGTATAATATGTATTAAGATATAATGTGAATTATTTGCTGCTCCGTGTCTCGGAAAGAACATTATCCTGTTGGGCACGGCTGTTATGAACATCTACGGCTTTTTTAGGAAGTCAGTGCCTACAGCCTTAGTGATTGTATCTACTTATGAATGACTTGTGGATATCCGTATTTTGACATCAATAATGTTCACTGATTCGCAATTTTGACATTTAAAATTTAATTGTATAGTTTTCTTTTAAAAATTGATGCGTAATTTAATTATAATTTGCATGCCACCGTTGTTGGCTAAATGAGAGGAGCTTTATTTTATTGTACAAGAACTGTAATGCACCTCAATCAAGTGCAAATAAAGTGTTCCATTCTATTCTATTCAGCCCTAACAGCTCGTTTAACCATAGATTGATTGGCAGTCGGTTCGTGTCATAACTAGAATTAAGCCAAATCTGGTGAGCAGACCCTGGGTCTTAAAGACACAATCAGGATAATGCTAAGGTGATGATTAATTAATTGATTCAGGCGTTACTTTGTGGAAAGCCATTGTAAGCAAGAGATGGATTAAAAATATCTTTGTAACAATTCCCGCGCTGCAATAATTTCCCGAAAACTCGAGAACCTATTCAACACGACACGTGTTTCAAGGGTTGAAAACATCTTCATAACAATTCCCGTGCTACTATAATTTCCCGAAAAATCGAGAAACTATTCAACACGACACGTGTTTCGATGGATTGAAAATATCTTCATAACAATTCCCGCTCTACTATAATTTCCCGAAAAATCGAGAAACTATTCATCACAACACGTATTTCGCCCGAGGGAAATTATAGTAGCGCGGGAATTGTTACAAAGATATTTTTAATCTATCACTTGCTTAAGGTGCTGATTCCGTTAACGCATTGTGGTTAGCTAAAAGTAGTGTTCAGATTAAAATATGCAATGCAAAATTTTACAAAATGTTTATCTGATAGCATACGGTCGCCTCAAATTAAGTATACTGTTGACCTTATTATTAACCTTAAAACTAAACATATAGCAATAAAAATGAGTTACAAAGATTAATAAAATCCATGTTTTAAAGTAGTTCTTTTTAATATGTTACGTGGGAAGACGAATGGCCTAATGAGGAAATCATGAGTAATCCACAGGTTTTCCTAAAATATGACTCTTCAAATTGACTAAAATCTGGCTAATGCTAACCAAAATCATCATCTTCATCTCAGCCCATAAACGTCCCACTACTGAGCACGAGCCTCCTCTCACATACCAAGGTGCGAGGGTATTGGGTCATACTCCACCACGCGGACCCAGTGCGGATTGGCGGAGGCAGGTGTATGGCGTCCTGCTGTTAGAATTTATCAAGCCGCCCATTAGGCCTCTAACATGGCTTAACGACTACCACATTTAGTGATAACCGGGACCAAGGGCTTAACGTGCCTTCCGAAGCACGGAAGCGCTCGATATCAAATGCCACACAAACGGTCACCCATCCAAGGACTAACCTCTGTAAACTCTGCGGTGCTCGGTGATCGTTTCCGACCACCGAGCACCGCAGAGCTACGAGCGCTTCAATCATCATATCATAGCATTATCCCGGTTAAGTCTTAAGGGTTAAGGCACAGGGCCTGCTTACTGGTCTAACCATATTTAGCTGAACATCTGTAATTACTTGAAGCGACTAATGTTAAGCAAACGAGGCGTACAAATGAAACAGCGGAGTACAAAGTGACTGCGGCCCACATCAAAAAAAAATGGCGGACATGTTCATATTATTGCTGGACGCTCTGCACAAAAGAGACTGCCTACACCAATAAGTTTTCTAATCCGTGTGCATGTATTACCACTGGTATAATGAGGTGTGTTCTGAGGAACTGACTGGAAATGGTGCCAACGTTTTCTTCCTATCGTCGAACTGTCATCCTGACACCTTATAATTGTTGTGGAATAACGGTTTTTTAAAGATTCGACAACGCGCCAGAGATTCCTGTGATGATACTTTATTCATTTGAGCAGGCCGTAATGACGTCAGACCGTCAGCATTTGCTTGCAAGTTCATATTCAGCTAAATTATTAGTCTTATAAAATATAATATAAGAAAAAAGTTTATTCGAGTGTACATTTGATAGGTTACTTTTTAGGCCAATCTTCTTGTAACGTTACATTTGTATAATTTTTAAGCGAGTGCAATTTATTAGTTCGGAAGCGCTCGTAGCTCTGCGGTATTCGGTGGTCGGAAATGATCACCAAAGTACAGCAGAGTTCACAAAGGTCAGTCTTTGAATAGGTGACCGTTTGTGAGGCATTTGATATCGAGCGCTTCCGTGCTTCGGAAGGCACGTTAAGCCGTTGGTCCCGGTTATCACTAAAATGTGGCAGTCGTTAAGCCATGTTAGAGGCCTAAATGGGCGGCTTCAAAAATTCTATCAGCAGGACGCCATACACCTGCATCCACCAATCCGCACTGGGTCCGCGTGGTGGAGTATGACCCAATACCCTCACACCTTGATATGTGTGAGGAGGCTCGTGCTCAGTAGTGGGACGTTAATGGGCTGTAATGATGATGATGATGATGAATTTATTAGTTAATTGTCTAAAAATACATCACTTTCTTTGGGCATATTTTTATATTAGGGTGTTATTAGCTTTTGGTAGTTTAAGCTTCACATTAAAAATGAAGTGCTGAGATCGGAGTTCATATATTTTGATAGATATTAATGAAAATAAATTATAAAACATTTTTAGCCAACAACATTACATATTATAATAACTTGTAAATCATAAGATTGTAATGAAAGTTTTCTTGGGTAATATTAGAAAAGCGCAGTTTCAGAGTATAGTTTATCCAACCATTGCGCGTTGCAAACGATCTTAAGGAGGACATCGATGTCAAAAGTCATCCACCTTAGTATGCCTCATGAAATTTAAATAAGTAGGTACCTTTGATTTAGCGTTGAATTGCTGACGTCCGACTTTAGCGAAAGGCGGCGATGAACTGACCAAAGACAGAAGAAAACTGATCATAAACACAGAGTCGTTTTGAAAAGCGGGTAATTTTCGCGTTTCGGAGGTGATCAAAATATCATTATTCATAATAGGTCAATTGAGAATAAGAAAAGTCGTTGTCCCAAGATATTTGCACGTCATAGTATATAATATAACATTATAAAATATTTAGTTGGTACTCGTCAAATTGTAATTTGTGAATTTACTATGCGATAAAGGGGTTTTCAAATGCAAATTTTATGATTGTAATGTGCTTTTAATATTAGTTGCTTTAGGCAGTGATTTTATGTTGTTTATTGACTGTATAGATCTACTAATAGAAAATGCAAGTGTTTGTTTGTAGTATTCAAAGAAGAGCTTCTTAATACGTGTGTTTAAGTTGTAAAATTGTTCGAAAGAGTTACAGCGGCCCCGGAACATGACTCGCTCAAGATACCAAGAAGGAACATGGATGGTGTTTTGTGAGTAAAATTCTACGAGTTTTTGACCTAACACTCAACAAAAACCATCCACCATATTCACCAGATATGGCTTTCTACACTCAAATTACCAATTCGTCGCATCGAAAACTGAACTCAATTCCGGAAATAGCATTTAAAAAATGTTTTGATGATTGGATTAATTGTTGGCGTAAGTGTATCGTTAAGAACGAGCATACTTTAAAGGTGATAGCATAAATTGGTTTAATAACAAACATTTTGTGTATAATTTTTTTTTCCTAGTACTAACTCCCAGACAGAGTAGTATGTGTATTCTCACTTTTAACAGGAAGAAAAGAACTGTATGGACTTGAGTTGTTAAATTTGTTAAAGCTATATTTGGCAACAGTTTTATGTACTCAAGGTTTACAAAGAATATTGTGTTTGTGTAAAAACCTTTTTGGTTCTTTAAAAGATTTGCATTGAATATGCGATATAAATATTGATTTAACATTACAAACAATAATGTGTTACAGTGTCGCATTGTCAGGAAGTTTCTCTTTGCAGACCCTTCGTTAAAGTACATACGTAGATACATACAAATATACAATCACGCCTGTTTGCTCAGAGGGTTAGGCAGAGGCATATTAAACGCCCACATTTAGCCAATTATATCGTTGGTCCCACGTAATAAGTGGCGAACATATTGCCGCTTACCGGTTCGCCAGAGCCTCGTTCGTTGATCGGCAGGTGCACCACTTGCAGGTGGGATTGGCTTGGGCTCCTTAGGTTTTTTATTTATATTTTGTTTGAACGTTTTCATGTGCTATGTTATGATTTATAAAGTAAAAAACTTTTTACATTACTTACTTTACTGTTTCAAGTCGAATTTTGTCGGTCACATGAACCCAGGAGGGGCACTATAATAATAGCAATAAAACATTCATATACCTATGAAAGGTATGCTTAGATGGTTTGGTCATGTTGAGGCGATGAATAAAAGTAGACTAACGAAAGTTATTTATTATGGACAACTG
This sequence comes from Musotima nitidalis, assembly GCA_949126915.1. Lineage (NCBI taxonomy): Eukaryota > Metazoa > Arthropoda > Insecta > Lepidoptera > Crambidae > Musotima > Musotima nitidalis. The sequence goes on from OX421434.1 coordinate 3,124,142, forward strand.
AATGGAAGTGTTGAGAGAGGAAGACCACGTAAGACCTTCCATGACTAAATCCAGAAGATTTTAGAGAAAGGGCAGGTCGAAAGTACCCAAAACCGACGGGCGTATATGAGAAGGTTAATGAGTGTAAATGAAGCTAAGAGAGTGTGCTAAGATCGTAGCAAGTGGAGCGTAGAAGAGGCGTGACATCATGTATGTATGCATCTCTAGACGTGTTAAGTGATGAGAGGTGTTTATCCCTTTGCTGACCCCGACACTAGAATAGATCTCGTGTCCTGATGATAATACTAACCTTCATCTAAAACTCATACTCATTGAGATAAATGAGTATGAGTTTTAAGTTAGGTTTTTTAGCAAAACATTTAATTTAAAGTCAAATTTTATTTTAATCGATAGAAAAGTAGACACTGAGAAATTTGAGCACAACACCCTACTTTATATATAATTCTTGTTAAAACATAATTTCACTAAAAAACAATAAATATAGCCATATCATTGCCAAAATTAATGGAATCGTACATTGACGTCAACACTGAGTAGCAAACCTACACAATGTCCAAAATATAACTTGTTTACGACAGAAAAGGCTTTAGAATTTGCATAATTGTTAAACTGGCTTTTACAGCAAATTGAATCTCATCTTATAGAATACGAACACGATGGAAGCATTTCAAAAAATATAATTTATTTATTCAAACTTACCGTCGAGTCCAAAGTTTAGGTTAAAATTATCCTTAGTAAAAAAGAGATTAATTAGCAAAAATATTAATAGTTACGTGTTTTTGAGAACAGCAAAAAGTATTAGTTTAATTACTTCGCAGTTATGTACTTAAATGAAAATATTTTTGTATACTTCATTCATTATAATTTTATCAGGTGTATCCTATCAAGACCTAAGGAGCCCAAGCCAACCTCACCTGCAAGGGGTGCACCTGCGGATCAACGGACGAGGCTCTGGCGAACATAACAGTGCCCTGTCATCGCCACCTATTACGTGGGACCAACTATATAATTGGCGAAGTATATATGCCTTTGCCTGCCCCTTCCGGGTGATTTATGATGGACGAGTGAATGGAAGTGTTGGGAGGGGAAGACCACGAAAGATTTTCCATGACCAAATCCAGAAAATTTTGGATAAAGGGCAGGTCAAAAGTACCCTAAACTGACGGGCGTGTATGAGAAGGTTAATGAGTGTAAATGAAGCTAAAAGTGTGCCAAGATCGTAGCAAGTGGAAGGATGTGATCTCTGCCTACCCCTACGGGAAAGAGGCGTGTCATTATGGATGTTTGTATCATAATATCATTAATATGGCGACGAGAAATTCTGTCATCCCCTCGGAAGTTTTGAGTGGGTTGGACTGCGGTAGTCGCGTCTGCCGCAGTGAACCTCACACTCCCTAATAAAACGATCGTGTGCTTGACACAAACTGAACTGTTAGTTTTATTTGAAATGAAATGACACATAGAGGAAAGTTTCTACATTATACAACTAGTTGTCTTGTAACATGGTATTACAATATTATTTTAACAGTCCCCCCATTTGCCGAGGGACAGTGCGTAAACAGCATTTTTTACTGACGATAAAAAAAAATATTGTAAAAAGCGACAAAGTTAATGGGACGTCGTCTAGTGTAAATGTGAGCGATTCTCTCACTGTTTAACACGTTTCACCTAAAGATCTTCGGGGTTGGCTGGAAGATGTCATCAGCCCATAACCCTCACTACTCACGAGACGCCTATCGCAAACCGCGAAGCGAGTATTCACGACATAGACCCAGTCTTCTCAAGCAGCTCAATTTAAAAAACTTATTGATTCCGGCGTTTTTTGCAGACATCTATTGTAAGCAAGTGTTGGATTAAAAATATCACTTTCAGAAACAAGAGTTCACTCTCGTTTCAGCGTTGGTCGTGAAGACATCGTTGTTCTGAGGCTCCTATCTTACTTGAAGATGCCCTGTGTAAGGACGAAACACGTGTCGTGTTGAATTGTTTCTAGATTTTTCTGGAAATCATAATTGCGCGGGAATTGTTACAAAGAACTTACTAGCTTAATTTGACTGCTCACATAACTTAAAGACTACTTGTATATTAGGCATAGATTTCTTGAATGTATAGTAAATATTAAATGTACAGTATCGGCCACAAGTCAAAGATATAATTTTACAATTCTAAGCACTATAAATAGGTTCGCAACAGACGCGGAAAAAACATATTCGAGTTTATGTAGGTAAAAATGATTTATTTTTAGACTTATCTTATATTGAGTGGTCTTCGATAACGTACACAAGCGTAGGACAGTGGCATACTACTGTGAATTGTATTTTTCGTGTTGATTAGAAATCTCCATAGACAACTCTAGTAAAGTCTACACAACTTTTTACTGAAGTAAGACTTTAACTTGAATATTGACCGTGATTAAACGACGAAATCGCTGCATATTGTTTTTTATAAATAGCTTTATTTTTCTAAATACTTAATTCTGGCAAAAACCTTAATCGAGTGACTCCTTATAAAAAAAAAGAACAACGGCACCATTTGGCCGTACTGAGACTTAATATTTGAACATCAATGACCGACAAACCATAGATTAATATTTTGTTTTTTTTCCTAAAAGCCAACCTTACCTTTAAGTGGTACACCGGCTGATTAATGAACGAGGCTCTGGCGATCATATAAGTTCCCGGTAAAAAGCAATAGGCTCGCCACCTATTACGTGGGACAGAAAATATAATTGGCGAAGTTAGATAATATTTAAAGTGTTTTATTGCTTACTAAACTCTGAGTTTTTATGCCGCGCCGTGTGGTTTTTTTTTTGAGTGGTAATACATACAGGCATACTTTGCACCGCGGGGACAGCACAAAGTTATGTCGGGCTCCCTGGCTGAGATGGTGGTGGCCAGGACTACAGAATAAACCCACAGACAGATGTCCGCTCCCTCCTCGCCACGAATAGCGCCACCCTCTCTCATCTTACACCTCTGCCTACCTCTTCGGGGAAACAGGCGTAATTGTATTTTTATCTTTTCACCGAGAATTCCATGTCTGGTGTTTACATTGGGTAGGCGATGGAACTCTCAAGTACGTAATGGTAAATAAATGCACAGTGATTACTGAAAACTACTATCTATGTATTGTTTATGCATCGTGAAGATATGATAAGATAAAATTGCCAAAAAAGTTAAAAACGAATTTTTAGTAATAACTTCTCTGGACTTTCTTAAAAAAGAAGTGACTTCAGGGACAGTGTACGTTTCCAATGAAATGATGTCCCAAAATTCACTATATTTACACATAAAAACACAAATGTACACTAGTTTTGGAAAATAAAAATTGCCGCGATGTGCCATTTCCAAGTTGGCGCCCAAAACTTCTGCCTTACTTTATTTTTGTAAACCGTGACTGTTGAAAGTCGTCTTCCATCGGCAAGTTGTGAAAAAACAAATGAAATTGATAGGTAGATATGACTCTTTATTTCCAAAAACTACAGATTACAAAAGTAGTCTTTTATTCTATTCTACCTGTATCTATATACTTATTTATTATACAAATAAAATGGATGAACGAAATGTAAGTATGCGCATAACTTCTGAACGATTGCACTAAATGTGACAAGTCTTTTTTAATGTCTTTGTTATTAACAGAAAAAGGTTTATACAGATCAGAAACTAAGAAAACAAAAAAAATATTCGAACTAATATAAGAGTTCAGAAAAGAATTACTTTAACTATGGCGGGAAAGTGACGCATCATGTCTGCAGTTTTGTTTTAGTTTCTAAAACAGTGCAACATCAAGACTTTTCAAATTCGCTCAAAAGTCCATGTGAGATTTCTGTACAGTCCCACATCTTTACTGAGGAGGTTTAGGGGAGGGCATCTCATTTGTTATGTATTAAATATTATTAACATATCTATAACTTGACACTGGCCAAATATGCTAAACGCATGAAGGTATTATTTAAAAGAAAAAAAACTTTTTTTGATAATAATTTTATATAATATAATTTTTATAGGGATAGATAATTTAAGAAAACTGTCATTATAGCTTTGTCATATAAGTTTAAAAGTAGTAATTAGTATGTACTCATGTATGTTTACAAACTAATTCGTTTGCAATTAGATATAAATTTTTCAATAATCATATATACAATACATAATATCACGCCGAAGGAGTAGGTAGAGGCATATTATACGCCCACATTTCGCCAGTTATATTGCTTGTCCCACGTAATAGGTGGCGAGCCTATTGCCGCTCACCGGGAACTTTTATCGCCTGAGCATCGTCTGTTGTTCAGCAGGTGCATCACTTGCAGGTGACGTTGGATTGGGCTCCTCAAATCTTGGAGCCCTATACAACAAGCAATTTTATTTAGTTATAAACTTTCGCATTAATGATATTAGTGTGTAGTATGCCTCTACGTAACCATTCGGGGAAACAGTTGCATATATGACTTTATTTATTTTAAAGTTTTATGTAGAGTTACGTACGCATCCTTACATCAATAAGTATAAAAAAAATCTCCCTATTCATCTTTTTCTTTCTTGTGCTGTGTCTTGACAGATTTATTAATTTATTTGTCAGTGTGAACGATGTTGACAGATGAAATAAAAAAAATTCTTAAGTAGGAAAAAAACATCTTGTTTTTTTATGTCTGTACAGGTGATTGAGTAAATGTTTTCTCTATATAATTATTTTGTAATAAATTTTATGTCTTTACAGAAAAACGCAACACCGGAATCTCTCTTTATAAAGCCAAATATATTAATATGTTACTCACGTAAAATGTGGCTTTAATTTAGTGAAAACATTTTAAAAATCTGTTCAGTAGTTCTTAAACAAAAATTCAAATCTTTTCCCTTTATGATAAAAGTAAGTGTCATTGATTATTGTATCTAATCAGTATACGTGAAAACCAGGTTGTTTTAAACTTGTTAGACTAAACGTTACACAAGGCACACAACCGTGGATTTTATACGGTAGGTAAGTGACAGTTTATATTTAACTTCTGAAGTAGAGGGTGTATAGGGCTCCTACCAAGATCTGAGGAGCACAAGCTAACTTCACCTGCAAATGGTGCACCTGCCGATTAACGGACGAGGCTCTGGCGAACACAAAAGTGCCCGGAAAGCGGCAATAGACTCGCCACCTATTACGTGGGACCAACAATATAAATTGCGAAGTGTGGGCGTATAGGATCCCTCTCCCTACCCTTTCGGAGAAACAGGCGTGATTTTATGTATGTTTGTATGTGGTATAGATGTCGCTATACGTTTCTAATTGCGCAATTATTTAGTGTTTTAGGTTCAATGTATACTATGTGAATGCATTACGTAGCCATCTTGGTTTGATTAGCGTGTACAAAAAGGTTATATGACGCTGTAGGAATATAAAAGGATTAAGTAATTAATAAGTACGAAAGTCTACACTGGTTTTGAGTGGAGTACGACCAGAAACCCTCACACCTTTGCTAGTAAGAAGAAACGTGGTCAAAAGTGGGACATTAAAGAGCTGAAATGATCATTTATATCTGTTAGATACGGTTATTGTTTGGTGAAATAGTAAGTAATTATACAATTTATGCGCATATTAAATAACAGGGTACGAATTGGTAAATCTGTAACGACAGGCATTTCGAAAAATTTAGACCGAATATGTCAGAGCAATATGTAAAATTATACATTAGAAATGTCAACTAGATTTTTTGTTCGCATAAGATATCAATATCAATTGTATCAATCAATATCAGTTGATATAGATATCAATTGTATTAGATCTTAAGACATAATTTGAAAAAAGCCGAGATGAGTTTCTTGAGGCATTCTTCTCAATCTCGTTGCCTTTTGGAAGCCTCGTTATAGTCACCGACAGACTGACTGACTGACCGTCAATCCCCTCCCTCCTTTAGAATCACGACAGGCTGACTGACAGATCGCCCCGATAAGAGTCACCGACAGACTGACAAATCTTAAGAAAAACCACAACAGACAGATAAACTGACAAACCTTGACAAATTCTGACAAAGAACACATTTGCTTTTATTTCTATATTATGGTACCGCTCATATCTCTTTCATTGTTGTTAAAAAAGTATATCGAATTTCCATTTTCTGTTTAAATGTTTGACGAATCATGTTGATCTTAAAGACAATAAAATATATTTTATTTTTTTATTTTAACTACTTTTTTACAAAACTCTTAAAACACATTGTGACTTGTGGGTATCCGTATTTTGACATCAATAATGTTTAGTTGCTAATTCGCAATTTTCACATTTAAAAATTTAATTATGTCTAGTTGATAATACCCATTTTTGACATTTTAATGATTTATTAGTATAGTTTTCTTTTAAAAATTGATGTGTTAATTTAATTATAATTTGCATGCTACCGTTGTTGGCTGAATGAGAGGAGCTTTATTTTATTGTACAAGAACTGTAATGTACCTCAATCAAGTGCAAATAAAAATATTCTATTCTATTCTATTCATTCACCTTTTGCTACACAACATAACATTGATTTAAAAAAATCCACATAGACAAACCACAGCTCAATTAAAAAGCTTTCTAGGTCAGGGTCATAACGCAGAATACCGGCTTCAGTTAAGAAACACCGAATGCTATTTTGTAATCAAAAAGTCAGGAGATTGACCATTCATTCGCTGAGCCATGCAGAAGGTCATTTTGTAACTGTTTCTACTGTCTCGTGGCTCGAAGAGCTTTCTTGTTTAATGATGCTAATTTCGTTTTACGTCAAGGTAAATAAGTATTTGGTGAGCAGGTACAGAGAAATTCTAACAGCAGGACGCCATACACCTGCCTCCGCCAATCCGCACTGGGTCAGCCTGGTGGAGTATGACCAATACCCACGCACCTTGGTATGTGAGAGGAGGCTCGTGCTCAGTAGTGGGACGTTAATGAGCTGAGATGATGATGAGCATGCACAGAATGTCAGATGGTTTAGAAAAATCCTTGCAACATTTCCGTAATTTCCCACAAAATTAAAAAACAATTCAACACGACACGTATTTCGCCCTCACACTTCAGGATATCAGACAACCTCAAAAAAAGATGCCTTCACGACAAACGCTGATACGAGGATCAATTGTCTCTTAAATATAGTTGCGTGTAAATTTTCACAAAGATATTTTAAATCCATCATCAGTACATATTTGGAGAGTAGGTAGAAGATTCCACACAATGGCTGGCACCTGTTTAATGCCTACTGCCACAAGTGGCTCAAAGAGCTATGTTGCTTCAGTGATGGTCAGTCCGTTTTAAGTAAAAGTAAGTAAATATTTGGAGAGGTACAAGACGTTACACAATTGTTTATCAGTGAAAATGCAAAAAGAAAATTCGATTCTCAGAGTATGAAGATAAAATCAGAAGAAGAGTAAAGAAGGATATATATATTTATTTATGAAGTATTTATTATGACGACCGATATGACGTGGAGGTCAGTATACCAACACTTCAATCTAGAGGTCGTGGGTTCGATTCCCACTAGGACAAATCTTTGTGTGCAAATGAATATTTGTTCTGGTCTGGGTGTTTTCCTATGTATATTAAGTATGTATTTACAAAAAAAAGTATGTAAGTATGTTTATCCGTTGTTTAGTATCCATAACACAAGTTACTTATCTTGGAACTAAATAATTGGTGTAATTGTTAGAAAATATTTATTTATTTTATATAATGTAGGAAACTCCAAAAGAAGATACATTATAAATTAGGCCAAATGGCTATTGTTGGAATAGATCCGACGAACTTAGGAGAGGAGGGCCAGTTCTCAGAGTCAGGACTAACCCTAACGCCATAGCTATTTTATGGTTATAGGAAAAACCTGAGTCTACTCGACTTCTTTCATATTTATTAAAATAAATATTTTGGACATTTGCAAATAGAACTAAACACACAATTGTATCACTTAAACAGGACGAATATTATGTTGAATAATTTCATTCGTCATTTAACCTAACTCAAGTCCATTAAGTTCAAATATTAATTTTAGATTAATAAATAATTAAAATTACAATGAATTATAATAAAAGTGTAAAAAGGGATGGAAATAGATCTTTGTGGAAAATAGTTGTTTAGCATTAGGTGCAAATTCTTTTCAGTAGTTTAAAAATAAATAAGAAAAGAACATCTTAGAAAATAAACTATTTTTTTATAACAAATAACACAAAATATTTTTTTTTTGTGTCAAAGAAAATGATACACGCGTAACGAATGCACTTTAACAGCTAAATAAATACTATTTCATTTATTTACAAACTATACATAATTATTAAAAAAATAATTAACTGTATTGTACAAAAAAAATCTTCTAAATATCCTAATCTTACTTAATCGACGCTCGAAAACCGGCCTAAACGCGGATGTTAAAACAGCAAAACTAACCATAAAGTGAACTTTATAACTCACCTTATAGGTTTGTAATTTCCGTAGGGCACTGGGCTTGTTGCAAAACACAGTCGCAACTTTCACGACTCCTCCAGACGTACTAACCCACACGGCGCGCGTTAAACACTGACTTCGTAATCTTGATCGCCAAGTTTCCAGTTAACATCGTCATTGCGACATGTTACGTCAAAACTTTGCACTGTTATAAAAAAAGTATACTTCAGAGCTTTGGTTTTTGATATATAACAAGTTGCTGACGCAAATCCAGAGTGCATTGAAGCGGATTGTTTTGTAAGGGCACGTTGACTTGGTGATTGGACCCGAATATGCTGGTCTTTGAATCAAGCGAAATTACAGGTTGCTTTATGCTGTTATTGTTGGGTTCAAGCAAAGTTCACACATACAATATATAGTTGCCCATTAAAATTATACTCTTCTTGGTAACCTTTACGACTAAGTTGACTGTTATGTTCCATTCAAATATTCCTTTTTTTTGTAAGTTCTTGAGTAAAATATCCAAACCATCTCATATTATGAAAGTGACATCGATCAGTATTTGTGTAATTTTTTCTAAAGACTTCACATGCAAAATGTTTGAGTCTTAATGTGTCTAATTAGAGTACCGTTTTAACTTATCGTTTGCCCATTTACAGGTGAAACTTTTTCAAATACCCAAAATGCCCCTCCAGAATACTGGTATACCTCGTCCTTGTAGTAGCAGCTACGCGCCGCTTCAACATTAAGCTGAGGAGGGAACTATAGATTAGATAGAGAGGATAATAGATTAGTTAGATGCAAATTCTTTGTTTGTTTTTGTTATCGTCAATCAATGTTTTTCTTTCTATTTTTCAATTACATTGAACTGTTCACTTTTTCGATGTAATTACACAACTTCTTTGTTTGTTTTTGTTTTTGCCAACCAATGTATTTCTTTCGTTCTTTCTTTCATTTACATTTAACTGTTCACTTTTTGATGAAATTAAACAAAGCACGTATTCATGTTAAACCTTACATAAAATTAACATTAACAAAATTAACAAATTAACATAGTCTCAAAAGACAGGTAACTAAACATATTTTAAAATTCTTTGTTTGTGATTAAGCGAAAAAGTTTTTTCAACATTTGTTGCTATTAAAGACCTAAGTCAGAAAAGAAATCAGCATGGTAGCAATAAATACTCTTTGCTGTAGTAAATATTGAGCAACCGATGTTAACTCACTATGATTTGTAACGCTAACGACACTATTGCAGGAATACGTAACCTTACTATCACTTAAGGTTCTTCTAGACGACACTTAAGTGAAACTTAATTTTAAGATGCATATTGAAATTTACCTTAAAGTTTCTAAAAAGATATTTTTTTTTATAAGATTTTTATGTTAATTGAATGATAGCAGTAAAAGATACATGGAAAAAAGGATACTGATTTAATCCGTATCGCATTATTGTTTATAACTATATGCATTATTCTTGTGTTTGTCTTGCATATATATAAGTACAACTTTGTAACAAATTCTAGGTATTCTCGAAGTAGCCTTTACAAATAAAATAATACCTACCGATGTAAACATCTTATAATTTTAAAAAACTTGTGTGAACTGAGCATGATAGTGCACTATTTGCATATATGATAAGCTGAGGCATAACAGTATTTAGGATTCTGTAAAGTAAAAAGGTTTATAAAGTTCAAGGCGTTCGAATAAAACAACAATTAAAAAGAGAGTAAATAAACTTTAATAAGACAAATGCTTAACAAACTCAAAACAATAGTTCTGAAGATGCTCTTCATCAACAAAACAATTATAAACTACAACATTGAGCAATAACTTTGGTTGATACAAAACATTTGGTAAACACCAACAATATAACGGTAACTGAGAGAGCAAGCGATAGGATAGAGGCTTATGCTATACTTAAACAAGATTTGGACATCAATTAAAAAGATCTATAGAGGATTTAACAAAAGAACATTTTTTCTTTGAGATCATTGAACTTTTATGTTGCAATACAATTCTTTATTTGAATCCTTCTGACTTGAAAATATTAATTCCTGATAAATTTGTTTGGATAATTCTATCGAATCGTGTTCATAGTTTAACTTTAGCACCATTTGTGTTAGATCTTCGGTGATTGCATCCATATCTTGATAGGTTTCTAAATCTAATGCTATTTAGTCTATGACTAATTGACGGAATGAACCGTCGATGCCGAAGAGTTCATCGTAGTTGGTTGGCTTGCCTGGCCTGAGGGTTTCATTTGCCTTTAGGTTCTCTTGTTCCGCGAACCAGCCTTTGTATTCATCTAATTTCTTGACCCATGCATCTAGAATAGAAAAAAGATGTCAATATATATTTCCAATAAATATTATATTGTTTCCCAAAACGCATCTTTTTTAGATATATTAAAATAATACTCAAAAATTATATGTGAACTTTGCAACGGATAATATTAAAGAAAACAAAACAGGAGAAGAGAAACCATAGTAAAAGGGATTTGAGTCATACTCCACAATGCGCTATTATGATAAGCAAAGGCAAGTGGGTGGCGTGCTGCTGTTAAACTTTAAGGCCACCCAACAGGGCTGACTTGACCAAACGACATCTGTGGTAACTAAGTCTTTAAGCGCCTTATGAATAACAAAAGAACTCGAATAGAAGGCTTAGCTCAGCATGCTATGCCATCAAACAGATAAGACTTTTAACAGACGAAGAATCAGCTAGATTAGTTTATTTTATCTATTTTCATGGCATTATGTCATATGGTATGTTATTGTAGGGATCTGCTGCGGACATATATAATATATTCGTACTACAAATGCGCGCCATAAGAGCTATCTATAATCTTAAGCCCAGAGATACTCTCAGATAGATGTTTAAAAATATATATATATTAACGGTTGCATCACAGTACATATTTGATAATATTATGTATGTTGGCAAAACACTAAAACCTTTGATAAAAATTCAAAAACACATAATTTTAATACTAGAAATAAAAGCAAGCTCTCTCTGCCAAATTGTCGACTTCACAAAACAAAGAATTTTTGGGCAATGATATCAGATTGTATAGTAAAATTCCATAGGAATTAATTGATCTACTATTGCCAACATTTAAAACTGTAGTTAAAAAGCAATTTCTTCAAAAGGGGTATTATGCTGTAAATGATTACTTCATAGATAAACAAGCTTGGGTTTAACATTTTCAACTTGTATTTGTGTAAATTAGAATAAAAAGTCAACCAGATCATTGTCGTGACCATTCCCTATTGTACAGGCTCAGCTCAGTTTCACATTACATACTAACTTGACTGTGATAGAAGGTTCCCTTAGTGCTACTTTGTTAGTTACGGCATCTGGGGAACCTTTCAATATCGTCAAATATTCACTGTGTGTGTTCTGTATTGTTATATGTGATTGATAATTTAAAAGAGCAGAGCCTGTAAGTTTTTTGTCAGTTCTTCTCACAGAGCGGGGGCTCGGAACTGGCACTTAGATTCACTTACACTTAATTTTTTTTTGCATGTAAGTGAATCTAAGCTCCGTGATTTCTTTGTAGTAATATTTCGTTTATTTATATTTTTGTTTGGTTTTACGTTTTCAAGTGCTATGTAATAGTGTATGAAATAAAAAACTTTTGACTTTAGTTTTACTTTACTCATTCATAGAATGACCGTTCTGAACATCAGTTAACGTTTCCTATTTTTCCTTCCAAGCCTATTATTTCTACTCTACTTTCTTATTGCTTTGCATAAAGTTCCATTAAATCTCGTCAACGTTAAACTACTTCAAAACTGTTTTTATTGTTAGCTTTTATCTAAAATTAATTTCTTATACTTAATGATTCTCCAATAATAACCTTGTCACAATAATTCTTATTATTATAATGGTTTGATAATTATTCTTAAATACTGACGTGTTTTTCGGAATTTAAAAACTGGTATTGTGAAAACGTCATTGAAAACAAAATAATTTAATGATCTGATGCCAATTCGGCGATTGATTAATTCTCTGTCTGGCTGTTGTACCTGAGTCTAAGGTTTTTACGACTTTAACTATCAGGAAAATCATAGTCAAGAATATTATTATTTCTGCTTTAAATCATATCTAGCTATCGGATTAGTTTGTAGCAAGTGTTTCTTATCGAGTCTTTAAAATATAAATATATATCCTCGAACATCTTACCTAGCCCCGTACTAGAGAATTTGAAACAGACGGTTTTTTTAACACACCAAACCGCACATCGTAAATGTCATTGGTAAATTTTACAACGGTTGTTTAAAGACTTTTGTCATAGTACGATAACACATTTGATTTGGTGTTTGGCGCTTTTTATCAGACGGATGTCGATTTACAGAAATGATCATTAAGCACTCAATGCATCTAAATAAAAGAAAACTTATATATATAGTAACATAGTTAACTAAATTTTAGACTTTTTGGCATTTACGTCTTCTAAGAACTAGATGTGCGATATATTTTGTTCCAAAATAAGTATCATTAACTAACTAACGGAATGAATGAACACTTTATTGTACACTAAATATAAGAAAAAGTAATATAATCACATAAACAAATATATGGTACAATGGGCGGCCTAAGGATAAACATATAAAAATAAGTTTTGTTTAAAAACACTTAATACACATAGGAAACACCCTCATTATTTATTATTATTATTACACAAATCTTCATATTCATTCTCTGTGAGAATCAAACCCACGACCTTATGAGTGGAGTGCGAGTGTGCTAACCTCCACACCATATCGGTTGTCAAGTTTGCATTTACAATTCAAAGAGGTATATTTCTTGCTCTCAACCTACGTATACGTCAGAAAAACAGGCTTTGGTCTGCGAATTTTGACCTCCGGTTAATACCGCATAATTAATTACATATTGTAGTTGACGACACTATCTTAATATAGAGTGAAGAAATTAATAAAGAAAAAGAGACAGACTTGAGCTTTGACACAACAGAAAGACACAAAGTAAAGTAAGTAAATGTAGAGTAAAAAATTCTTTATTTCATAAACTATTACGAAGCACTTAAAAACGCCAAACAAAATATATATAAAAAATATATATTACTACACTGAAATCACAAAGATTAGATTCACTTACATGCAAATTAATAAAAATTAGGTGTAAGTGAATCTAAGTGCCAGTTCTGAGCCCCCGCTCTGTGAGAAGAACTGACAAAGAAACACATACCATCTTTAGTACTACAACGTAAAATTTTCCGAAATTTAGACACAATGCCAGAACGCTCTAAAGTAACTATAAGTTCTTTATAAAAATATTTGAATAGTTCAAAAATGCGCTTTACCCTTGAACAATCGGCCTCAAAAATTCTAAGCACCCAACGCGCCATATATTTCGGAACGCGCCCTAAAGCTCTCAGCAACAGAGACTTTGTGGCGCTTTATTTGTTACCAAGTACATGTCGCTGGCTGTACAAGAAGTGCTGGCGTGGAAAGTCATTTAATTCTTTGAAACGCTATCCTGTAAATTTGATCCTGAGAGGCTTCAAATATACCAACAGCATATAACAATAGGTACTTTAATACACATATACATGTAGGTACACGATTGACACTTTATCAAGAGAATCCTCCTTGACGACAAATTTTCTTTTTCATTGAATTATACGGCGCCCTTCCTTCTCTCTCCTACACTATGCTGTGCCCGACAGGGTCCACAAATGTACCAAATTGTAATATTCATGACCACCTTATAAAACCATTGTGTAACGCAATAAAGTATTGAGTATTGAAGTATTGAGTATAAATCCACACACCTGCCTTCGCTAATACGCACTGGATTAGCGTGGTGGAGTACGACGGTCGGATGTCAACAGGATGAGAGATCAAATTGGTATAAAAAAACTTACTGTGAAGGTCGTTCATTGGTCCAGCATTGCCACCGTATTCTGCGGGAAGCATTTCTTTGGGTACGTATTTGTAGAGGTCATTGATGTCTGAGTGGAGGAAGATCTGAAAGAAAATTATACTATGTTATAAGCTAGTTCAAATTCCATGTAATTTATCGCTTTCTATTCAAAATCTTTGCTCCTAATTTAAAAGACCCCAGATCGTAAGAATTTGATATCATAAACGTGTACACGTCTTATTATGTTGTGTGTTATCAAAATAAATACATTTTCATTTCATTGGTTAATTTCAAGAAGGACGAAACGAATGAGCAGGTAGTGAATTCTATATTTTGAAAGTAAGGCTAATAAAAAAAGAGTTCTTCCCGACTAAATCTTTTCATTGATAATGGTAGGGTAGATATGGCTTGCTTAACCCGGCGAGAGTGTGGCAGGGTATGTCATACCCACCATGCTACTTATTTGCGTGTATTTTTTGTTCGTGACCTTCAAACTTCTCGTTGCTTTGGGTAGCTGTAGTGTAAGGGACGTGGGAGGGGATAGTGGCGTGATCGCAGTGTCGCGGCAGCCTGCGCCCGAGTTATATGCGTGCAAACTGCTTTCGGGTATGTGATACCCTGCCACATAGCTGGTGTATATATTTCGTGACAAAAACTAACACTGCTTTTTTGTTATTTTATCGTTAAAATCAGGGCAAAGACACCAAACGAACCGAATTTATACGCAAGTTAGGCTTGGCTCTAGTTTATGAACACCTGAGTTACTAAAAAACCCAAAAAAAAATCCGATATATATATACGTCATAGAATCTCTTCCCAAATCAACGAACCACTTTCATCTACTCAAAATATTCCTGGTTGTTATATTAGATGCGTAGATTGCCCATACAAAAAGAATCGGAAGACAAAATATATATGTGCAAGCTGTGGAAAGGCTATCTGTATGGAGCATGCAACTTTTTTTTTGCAAAAACTGCACTGATTTAAACTCCAGTTTCTAAGATGTTCCTAAGATATATTGTTATTTTTTTTTAGTTTATATTGTTACTTATTTTATGTTCTATCATAACTTTAAGTTTATTTTTATAAAACTTGTTTTTTTTTTTATTTTCTTTGTAATTTTTTTGATAGTGTAAAAATTGTCTTTGAAAATTCACAGTGATTTTTTTCCTGTTAAGTAAAATATGAAAATTGTTACAATAGCGCAAATGTTTTGTTTTCGATACGTTAAAACATAGTCTTAATATGAAAAAAATTACTTAATATAATGCTTTTTCTGTCAAATCAATTTTTACACTCAATTTTGTGAACGGGTATGTCATACCCTGCCACATACTCCTAGTTACATTTTTTCACCACACTCTCGCCGGGTTAAGATAACGAAGATCTACTCAAATCTGCCTGAGGTGGAACAGAGTAGGAGAAGGAAAAAGAAAACACATTCTTGGATAACTATTAAGTATATCTTTACACGGTATATCTTTGCACGGCTATCTATCTTTAATGATGACGTTACATGATTCAGAGATTTTTATTAAATTGTATAAACTATTACACAGTACTTTTTTGTTTACGTTTAAATAATAGCTTCGTGCGTTTAGCACATTTAGCCAGTGTCAAGTAAAAGATAAGTATAATAATAACATAATAATATAAATCATAGTAAATGAGAATTAGTGGTGATAAAATGATAAAAACGTGCAAATAAAAAGTAATAATTTTAGTAAGTAATGGGGTAAAGGACATGCCCTTCCCCTAAACCCCTTGAGTCCATTAGTAAAGAAAAGATGTGGGACTATACTGAGATCTCACAAGGACTTCTTGAGAGAATTTGAAAAGTGAAATCGCACTGTTTTGTTTCAGTTACCAACACTCATGTCCGTTCACAAACACTAAACGGTTAATAATCCACCGTCATTACACATTAATGTTCAAATAATCACAAATTTTAGAAAATAAAACAAAACTACAGACATGTCGCTTTACTTTCCCGCCAAGAAATCCTTACATAGTACTTGAAAACGATCGAAATATGATTACACTGAAATCACGACGCTTAAATTCACTTCCAAAAAAAAAACAATTAAAAAACAAACAAAAAAATTAACTTACCCTCTCCTTGATCTTGTCCTTGATAAAAGGCTTGACGAAGTTAACAATCTTGTCGACAAGTGGGGATACATTGATCACGTGAACTTCCTTCAGCTTAACAGGGTAGGCTTCCTAGAAACAGACAAGGGCATTTTGAGGAAGTTATGGTTCTCCAATGGCGACCACGAACGGCAACGGCCTTGCAACCTATGAACTGGTGATTAGCTCATGACAGAGGGAGAACAAGATGCAGGCGGCTGGAGACATCAACATCATCATAACCTAGCATTACCCCAGAGGCACTAGATTTAAATAGATGTATTTCACAAATACTGCGCGTAGTAACACTTCATGCCTAGGTGTCCACGGAAGATCAGCGTCGAGACATCCTATGGTGTCCGACAATGTGCTGAGTGGACACCGTTTCAGTACATGTTTTAATGTTGTAATTTGCTTGTGTAAATTTAATCGTTTCTTTTTCTGTGTACTTACTATATGTATTTTTACTGAATAAATTTATTTTCTTTCACTGAACTTTCTTTTACTGAATAAATTTGTTTAACGCGACTGCCGTCTGTCCTCCGAAAAACAGGACAATTGGGGTGATTTTTATTTATAAATTTATTGAAAATTACCACTATTATTACAGGCTATGTCCCAATGCAATAATATAAGTAAATCCCAAAGAATAATTGTCAAAAAAATATTTACAACTTGCTTGTTTTTACCAATGTATAATCGTCAACAAAAACTAAAAAATACTTGTACAAAAAAAATCTAGTTCATTACACAATTCATATTTTCAGTAGCGAACTTCTGCTGGCTAAGATGATGATAATAAAGGCTCCTTTTACTTAAACATACACTTGTCATACATAAACATACACATCACACAATCCTACTAATAATAGTTCCAAGATAAGTATCATTTCGAACTAGTGCTATGGATACTAAATAACGAATAAACGTACATAAATACTTTTTTTTGTAAATACATACTTAATATACATAGGAAATCACCCAGACCAGAAAAAAATTCATGTTTGCAAATAATTATTCGTACACACAAAAAATTGTTCTGTGTGGGAATCGAACCAAAGACCTCAGAAGTACTCATACTTGCCACCATGCCATATCGGTCGTCATAATGTTATAGTTGCTAAAATTTTTAAGGATTTTTGTTACTGATTTACACAAAAATTACTGAAAATATAATACTTTCTTGAACAGTAAAATTTAATGTAGGCGCACGGTAGCTAGTATTCGAAATGCGATTAATTGTATTTGCTTGTGAAATTAATTTTAACGCCCTAACCACTTGACCTATATAGATACAGATAAAATGTGATAAGATGATTTTAATTAAATAATAGACAATCTTTGAAACGTTTTTACACAATTCGATTTTAAATAAAGAATTACATGAAATATAGACAATCTCTGAAAAGTTTTTAAACAATTCATATTCATGTATTTTCAATGTTTAAATTATTAATTGTACAAAATATTTTTTGTAACAAAACAAATGGTTAAAAGATTATTATAAAATTTGTTTTTGTTCATGACATCGCTACTTTCTGAACAGGATAAACCTGTTTAGTTTACATTATAAATAGAAAACACTGCCATTATAAATGTCTTTATTTCATTATTTTTTGTAAAACAAGCTTTCGCTCGTGACTTTGTTTGTGTGTTCAAATTTGGTAAAGACATAACGTCGGGGATAGTGCAAATCCGCGTATCTCATTCATCATCATCGCGTTTCATCATTGGATAATTCCGCATAAATGAAAAATTTTGCTGCATGTAATTGTCGCAGAGCCTAAATTATGTACTTTCAGAAAAATCTTTGCACAACAAAAGATAGATAGATAGATAAACTTTTTATTGCAACGAAAGACACACATACATATAAAACAATAAAAACAAAATTACAATAATTAAAAAAAAAATAACAACAAAAAAACTAAAAGTAAAGCATTCACATAGTGTGCATGTGTGTCGCAGCGCTGCAGAATGGCTACGGCTCAGTGGGTTTTTGCTCTGAGAGAGCAAAACACGGATTTTCAGCTTTTGCCGAAACAGTAACACGAGACGCCCCCAAAATACCGTGTATAATTTATAATATAACGTACAAATTTATAAATAGGTAAAGATGAGATAGAACAAATAATGAATTATATAATGTGTAAGAATGAGCCCAAAATTAGTTGAAATAAGAAACTTATTAAGTTTTTTAACCTTCGCCTGTAAAACTAGATCTATTGCAGATACGCGGACTTTACGTATGGTAGTTTCGCGAATTTGCACTATCCCGACAATAAGTCATTATCATCTGAATCTGTCCGGCGAAATGTGGTCTTATATTATGTCTCTGCCTACTCCTTCGGCGAAACAGGCATAGTATGTATTATTATTCCCCACTTCTCTGAACGCAATATAAAAATGTGTTTGTTCTATGTTATTTAATCTTAAGTTAGGAAATTTCATATGATATACATAAGTAAGTGTGATTCTGATGTAACTCACTACTTTTATTACTTTTACTACTTTAACTTTTCATTTTAATTGTATTTTGTGGTTTGAATATTTTGTTTTATTGTTAAGTTTCTGCCTTTTGTGTGGCTGTTGCACACGTAAGTTATAAGGTCTCCACGGAAGACCAGCGCTGTTGTGGCCCTCCACTGCAGCATATGCTGAGTGGAGTCCTTTTTAGGCATACTATATGTAAACTGTGTAAAAATTGTTTACTGATTTGAATACTGTTTTTTGTTTATGTGTATTTATGTCTAAATAAAATTTTATTTCATTTCATTTCATTTCAAAAAATGAGGATAAGCTTTACTAACCTGTACGCAGACCAAGAACTTCTTGACAAGCGTGGGCGTGAACTTGGCGAAGTGCGTTGGAGTGGCCACCGAAGCGTCCAGTATGTAAACATCTCCGGCGACGCCCTCCTTCTCCTCAGCCAGTCGCACGTCGCCTAACATCAGGGCCAGCTTGAAGGCGTCAGCCACGTTCGGGGTCTGGGCGTCTTTGTCCAGACCTGTGGATTATTTTATAAAATAAATAAATTTTATGCCTTTAGGGCACTTAGACAAAGCCATTCGGCATACCGCAGAGCCGCGGTAGCTCAGTGGCAGAACCAATTGACTGAGATGCAGAGGGCTTAAAACATGGCCGCGCTGATAACTTTCATTCCTTTTAATATCCTGACAGCTTGTTTAACCATTGAAGTTTTCCTCTGGTTTGCGAAAACGGTAACAATTCATATTCATAACAATTCATGCAAAATATGATGCTATTGATGATGTAGATATTTTTATTTATTTTTTTACTACAGTTATTTAAATATTGCATACAAAATAAACAAGATTTGATATAATTTAATATTTGAACAAATGATTTGATAGAATATAGATTGGGTGACATAAATGTCACTCAGTCAATGGGTCGTGCTAATGTTCGGCATATCCATATGTTATAGCAATTATCATTGTTTTTTTAAAAGTGAGCATCTAAAGAAGAAAATATAGGGCCGCCCTAATAAGCTGTAAAAGCTCATGAAAATCAAAGGTGGTTTGAGTAAAACCGTAAGTAAAATATAAAGAAATTAAAGAAATAATTAAAATACCATAATGTAATAAAATAATACCAAAATTTTTAAGTAGAACTAACCTCTCATGAGGATGACTCGTCGTCCATTTGGCGTAAGACCGGGCAGAGGTGGCATTTGCCTGTAAAAACAAAAAATATTGTTAATAATAACAATTACATTCATTTATTTATCAAGAGGTGACGTGTGGTCTAGGCCTAGAATAGTGCAACCACCTCTCATCTCAGGGGAGTCGACGAAGAGAAATCCTACCGGATGATGGGCAGCAGCGTCATGCTGCGTACTGGCTGGAACTGCGATCACCAACCCGCCTGCCCAGCGCGGTGATTATGGGCAGATACCCCCAATGAAATGTAATCTTAGGTAGCCTAATGTTCAGCAGTGGACTTTATAAGGCCGTGATGATTTGTCAATAAAGGTCTGATTGTTAAAAGTATAAGTAAATAAATTCTTTATTTCATAAATAGCTCTTGAAAACGTCAAAACAAAATATCAATAAAATAAAAACTAAATAAGTAAACACTGAAATCACGAAGCTTAAATTTACTTACATGCAAATAAATAAAATTTTGGTGTAAGTGAATCTAAGTGCCAGTTCTGAGCCCCCGCTCTGTGAGAAGAACTGACAAGAAACTCACAGGCTATGCTCTTTTAAACTATCAATCAAATACAACAATACGGAACACACACAGTGAATATTTGAAGATTTTGGAAGATGCCGTAACCAATGAAGTTGTACTAAGGGAACCCTTCATCAGTAACATACACAATCTAAAACTAGTTTAATAATAATTATTATAGGTTTATAGATCAAATACTATTTATAAATGAAAAGCGCGGGTGTTTCAAGAAACAAGAAATTTATTTCAAAGTCTCTTTGTCAGACCTTACAATAACCAAAAATAACGTTTCAAAGAGAATTTCTG
This sequence comes from Musotima nitidalis, assembly GCA_949126915.1. Lineage (NCBI taxonomy): Eukaryota > Metazoa > Arthropoda > Insecta > Lepidoptera > Crambidae > Musotima > Musotima nitidalis. The sequence goes on from OX421434.1 coordinate 3,145,055, forward strand.
TATAGAAAATAATATTGCTAGCTCAATAGGGACCTTATAAACGCGAAAGCATCCCTTTATACCGGGGCACGTGATTCGGTTATGCAAAATCCGCTTTTCTCATACAAAGAGGCTTTTATGATTTTAATAACATTACCAGTCTGCGCGTATATCGTTAGTATATAAGATGCGAAGCAATTCTGTTAATGTCGATGTGGAAAATCAAATAAGTTTATAATGTAGGAGGTATAATTCTTACTTTTATGTAGATCCCTACAGAGCATATTATATTGTTGTTAAAAGATGTAAATGTCAAAAAATTCGAAATTGAGTAAACTATGTTAGAAGCTATGTCACAAGTTTTCTTTTATAAAGATGCATTTAGTACTCAAAGATCATTTTTGGAATTCGACAACTGTCGGATCAAGAGCGCCAAACACCAAATCGTGTAGGTACCTATGTCATCGTGGTTATGACAAAAATAAAACTTAAAACCGTTCTACTGTAACATTGTCACAATGACTGTTACGTCTTTTGAAAACTAAAGTGCGATATATTATGACGGGACTATGCAGGAAAGAAAAAGAGAGAATATCTGTAAGACTATCTACTTTGTATTTGTATCAACCCATTTATCCTGATTGTGCCCTAGATTTGTGCTAAGGACCCAGGGTCTGCTCGTTTGGCAGAATTTCAGTTAATTAATTTTATATTTACAAGGCGTTATAATTAGCTTGGCTTGTGAAAGAAAATTTGTAATCGGTTGTGGACATTTAGGGTCTGAAAGCTCATTTAAATAAATCACGGATTATAGGACATACGTGTCCTTATTAATTTTCCAATAGCCTTTCTACTCTTTAGACCTAAGTGTACACCAAATGAAACAATAAAGAATTATGAATTATGAATTAATTACTCCACCAATATACACGGATAATACACAGAATAATTAGTTGATTTTTTCCATTAAAAATTACGTCGTGCAACTTTAAATAGCATTATAAATGCTGAATTCAAAATATACAAAAACTTACACAATGTTAAGGATCTCTTGGAGTTCTGGCCGCATGACGTCACGGTCGTTGAAGAACTCCGGGACAGCAGTCCTCATGGTGAAGTACATGTCCAGCTTACGCTTGGTCTTCTCCAGGGAGAACTTGCAGCCTCGGAGGAAGGTCATGATGCGCTGGTCATCTGGTGAAAAACAAAGATTTTTAAGAAAATTAGTTTAATGATGACGATTTAGAAATTCTTCTGTATTGTATGCTACTGTCAAATGTTCAGGGTTTAGAAGAATATTTCGACTAAAATCCCGCTGTCTTCTTTCCTCTCCCAAACTATACGTCTTAGAAATCACCTTAATTCTGTACAGGCTATCAGCATTCAAGCCAAGAAATTTGGTAAGGCATTCCTGCAATACCCTTCGTCTTGAGAATACTCTTGGGTACATACATGTGCCATCAACGTGTAAGTGGGACTTAAGACGTCATGTGGACTTCTTGGCGGGAAAGTGAAGCGTCGTGTCTGCAGTTTTATTTTATTTTCTAAAATTTGTGATATTTCCAACTTGAATGTATATTAACGGTGGATCATTAACCGTTAAGTGTCTCTGAACGTACAAGAGTGTTGGTAAATGTAACAAAACAGTGCAACATCACTTTTCAAATTCTCTCAAGAAGTCCATGTGAGATCTCACATGTTTACTGAGGACTTAAAGGGCTTAGAGGGAGGGCATCTCATTTACCATTTATCATCTCTATCACTACTCATTCTCATTTCCTATGATTTATATATTAGATATTAATATATCTCTTACTTGACACTCGCTAAATGTGCTAAATGCACGAAGCCATTATTTAAAAGAAAAAAAAAGTAATATGCTGTTATCATGCATAAACCACGATATAGAACGCTCTCTTTTGGAATACATCGACTGTTTAGCATCAGATAGATGTTTAGCATTAAAAAAACTGGTCTCCAAAGCCAATGAGGCTTTGACATCGGCTGTTACGAAAGTATAATATTAAAAATAACTTTTCAAGGCCATCCTGATGTAACGTCGTAAACAAAAGATAAGGCGACTTATGTCAACTATGAAGATGTCACAGTTTTGTGCAAATATTGTCAGTTATAAAACAAGAGGGTTAACCTTTTGTTATGCAGTTTATTTGTTAATGTCAAATAGTCCCTTTTGCATGTCGATGGTTTGTAGAGGATACATTTGTTTTACAAGACATTGCTTTTAGATTCTGCGAATAAAAAGGCTGGTAACGAAATAATCTCAACTGTGTTTGCATAAATTTGCATAATATTGGCCTCCCCAATAGATTACATATCTACTGAAGGTTGCCCATGATCACTACACTGGGCAGGCGGGTTAGTGATCGCTGTTCAAGCCAGTACGTGGTATAACTGCTGGCCATCATACAACAGGATTTCTCTATGTCTGCTCTTACGTGAGGTGAGAGGGGCTGGCAGTATTCTAGGCCGGCACCACACGCCACAAGGGTCAATTTATTAGATAAGATTAGTTTGGACATATAACATAGCAACCTTTAGCCCCTAACTAAGCATTCTTGCGTGTACGCATTCGCGCTATGCCTGCTATTGTGGACAAGTTTGGTCAGCACCATAAAAAAGATCTTTCCGCAGATAGTTTCCGATACATTTATTTATTTATTTAATTTTCATACATACTAAAAATACTTTATAAAAGATGTTTTTTTTCGTGATGTTTTGATCATTAATGGGTAATAACTGTGGATTATTTACCGTTAAGAGTCCATGTGAGATATCAGGGGGCCTACCGCTGAATTCGATGGATTACCGGTAATCCATCTAGATCAAACTTTGTTTTGCGTTCATTAATCCGTACCGGGGAATCTGCCGACAGCCACCTCTCATACATGACCTTCAGTCCGTGACAGACCATTAGGTAAATGGAGAACGCCATTTTGTTTCGATTTACCTGAGTTCGGTGGTACGACAGAATCAATTCGAAATCCATTTTGCCTTATAATCGATTGCCATCGAACTCGGCGGTAGGCCCCCAGTATAGTCCCACATCTTTTCTGAGGACTCAAGGGGCTTAGGGGAGGGATCTCATTTACCATTTATCATCTTTATCATCACTCATTCTCATTAACTATGAATTATATATTATTAATATATCTCTTACTTGACACTGGCTAGATACGCTAGATGCACGAAGCCATTATTTAAAAGAAACATTTTTTTTTTAAGTAGTTTTACTGTGTACATTATCATTTTATATTATTTTAGCGATTAAACCAATAGCGAGATGGTAGGTGGTACCGCCTAATAAGGACAGTTGCCCACTTATTACCATGTTATTTAAAACAATTTTGATTATGGCTTAATGACTTAGTTGAATTTACAATTGCTTTAGTACTAAAGCTAGCAGTGAATTTTTATCACGGGTATCAAAGAAGGTACATAAATGCAATTATATAGTTTCCTGTCTTCATTAGTCGTCTGCCATCCTACAGGCAAAACGTAGCTTGTTATCATAATAACATACATAGGTACTCTTTTCAAATTTTAGTAATAAGTTTACGATACCAATATAATTTTAAAATAAATTTCTGTGTTGAAATTAAACGCAATTATAGAATAATGGTATATGCATACAACAATTACATGCTTTCTAAATACATTTATCAAATGATATCAATATTTATTGGAATTTAAATAGTATGCTCTTGAAATTGTTATATAACGTTAAAGTGGCATTAAAACTGTTATCTATCTTGTTTTGATCCTAACAAGACGAATTTGATCTTACAAAGGAACGACTTATAAAATTTCTTAGTTCCTAAGACCAGCAGATGGGGTTCAGGAGAAGAAAAGAGAGAACAGAATCAGATCGGAAAGTTCTTCAGAACAACTTCGTAGAAGACACTGAGAGGAACAATTTCGTGCAAGCTGGAGATCTTCAAGAGAGGCTGTAACATTAGGATCTCCAATAATGCATACCACTCGGCTTTGCCGTCTATCAGGTGCATCGAGTAGGTACTTAGCTGAACCATCCGAATGATGAGAACAATAACCAACCATGGGGGACTGTTCCAGTTGCGGGACAGTTCGAAAGGGTTGCCGCGGCCTCGGTACGTAGCAGGCTCAAAAGAAGGAACATGGATGGTTTTTAGTCAGTAGAAGTGTGACACACCCTCCCGCTCCACCCACAGCGGGGGAAGGTCATTTGATGATTTTCCATCCAAAAAATTTGAAAAAAAACAACTCTTGACCGTAATCAATCGATGTTAAGCTAATGCTAGATTATTAAGAAGACATCACCACACCTTTCTAGACATTTCTAGAATGCACAAGTTTTGAAGCCCTAAATTCGAACTCACCAAACTCGTCAGGCAAATGCGGCTCCTGCTTGAGCCACTCTTTGATGATGGTAAGGTCCTGTTCCTTGGTCTCCTGCTTCTCGTTCAGCTCCTCCCTGATCTTCTGCCACATCTCGCCGGCTGGCTGTTCTAGGGACATCTTGGTTTTTTCTGGTGCTGTGGAGTTAACATGATTGTCAGTTAGTCATAAGTCAATAGTCTTGGACATCTAACACAGCGTGTCTAGCCCCTTACAGCATGTATACCGTTATTTAACAAGGGCTTTATTTCGTAAAATAAAGAAAATATTAAATTTTAATGAAAATGGTTCAAGTTTTTATTGTATCAATAAAAGTGAGGAGAAAGTGATGTCACAGTATAGAGCTATATAGAATAATATTTTAAAAAAATGTTAGATCGATTTACAGTTTGTAGACGTTGGGCCGTTTTTGTTTCGATAATTCAGCTTGAAATTATTTATATTATACGTTACTTCTATAGAGATGTTAACAACTCAACTTCCATTAATTTTGATGATATCATCTTCATCGTCTCAGCTACTTTTTTTTTTCTAGTTCTAAATCCCAGACTATTAGTATTGACAACAACTTCAAAGTCGTAACTACTGATTATCAGAATATAATATAATTCATATTCATTTATGCATTGGCTTATCATAAGAAACTTTATATATATGAAACCTCGTAGAGGCGCTGCAAAATATTAAATAAGAATTAGTTCAAGCAGCTAAGAAAAAAATCGCTTTATAAAAATATCAAATTATTATAAAAAGATGAAGCTGAAATTAAGTACGTATCCAATTAAGTATAATGTGAAAAGTAATAAACGAATTAAATTTTTACGCCCTACTTAAGATCGTGCTGGCCGAAATTATCTAACAGAAAGTGAAAGTAAAAACAAATTATAACGGAATAAATCTTGTAGGTAGGTAGGCACTGTAAAAAACCGTCACGCTATGTAAATATCTAAATATTTTGCGTGAAAACCTTTCCAGCTAAAAAACGTACAAATCTAGATACGAAAAGCGTCACGCTTTGTAATTCGCTTTCAAATTTTAAGTAATTACTACTTGTGGATTTGCTTTAACCGCTATTTATCATATCCTGGCATTATGCCTGCTGTCCCAGACTTCTTTTTTTTTTTTAAATAATGGCTTCGTGCGTCTAGCACATTTAGCCAGTGTCAAGTAAGTGATATATTAATTATATATAATTTATAGTAAATGAGAATGAGTGGTGATAAAGATGATAAATCGAAGATGAAATACCCTCCCCTAAACCCCTTGAATCCTCAGTAAAGATGTGGGACTATACTGAGGTCTAACATGGACTCCTTGAGAGAAAATTTGATAAGTGATGTTGCACTGTTTTGTTTGATTTACCAACACTCATGTATGTTCACAAACACTTAACGGTTAATAATCCACCGTTATTACACATTTATGTTCGAAATATCACAAAAAATTTAGAAAATAAAACAAAACTGCAGACATGACGCTTCACTTTCCCGCCAAGAAGTCTCTGTCCCAGACTTAAGCATAGGGCTCGGTTCTTTTTTTTAATGTGACACCATAATGACTGCATCCTGCCAGATGGTAAGCAGGCGATGCAGTCAAAAAAAAATTACAGCGCTTCATACCGTGAAATAAGCACGGTACAAAGCGCATCCACTCATGACGACCTCCTAAAATGCCGTTTCACGCCCCGCTTAAAAGACCCGGGATCATAGGAAATAGGAAACATATGAGCCGGCAGCGAATTTCAGAGCTTAGTGGTCTTGCTCAGAAACGACTTCCCAAATTTCTTGGTTCGAGTGCTGATAGTCTGCACAGTATGGTCTACTTATTGCTACATGGAGTGACTGCCGTCTGACCTCCGCAACCCAGAGGAAAATATTATATTGTTAAACCAGCTGTCAGGTTTTTAGAACACATGGACACAAATGCTATAGATGTTGATGACAGCCGGGACTAACGGCTTTACGTGCTTTCCGAGGCACGGAGCATGTCTGTAAAGGCTTATTACGAGATTCCGTAAGTATTTTTCAATTGTTTCTAGGTGCCACAATTAATGCAAATAATAATATCATTGATTAAGATTAGCCCTAGGATAAGTGATCGTTTATGTAGGATTCGATATCGAGCTCTTTCTAGCTAAATAAGACACGTTAAGCCATTTGTATCTGCTATCACTGCGTGTGGCTGTCATTAAACTGAAGGATCTATGGGGCAAATTGAAGTGGAATAGCCCAGTGGCAAGACCCCTTGCCTTTACATTCAGAGGGTCTCTGGTTCAAACCCTGGTGGCGCACCTATGACTTTTCAAGGTTATGTGCGTAATAATCGCTTGCTTCGCTTGCTTGCTTATTAAGCCGCTGGTACCGGCTGTCATGAACATCTATGGCAGTCGTTATTAGGAAGTCAGTTCCTTCTAATATTCTGAAAACTGGTTAAACCATAGAATGATGTTTCCCTCTGGGTTAAAGAGGTCAGACGGAGTCGCTCCACGTAATAACTGATTCAGCCAAATCTGGTTGAACCTGTGGGCAGACCCTGGGCCCTAAGCTTAAGTCTAGGGCAACCGAGATAATGCTAGGATATGATGACCAATAGGGCAACTTGACATTAGGACGCCTGTCTCCTATAGCCTATTAAGGATCTGATAGAGGAGTATGAAATAAATCCCTTTTCCTTCCACTTTTTTTTATTATTAACCTTGGTATGTGAAAGATGGACAAATATTAACGACCATTATTTTCTTCCAAATGTACAAATAATATTCTTCTAAAGATTCAAAAATCTCGCTGTACGTTAGTACGCACGTTAGAGGCCTAATGGGCGACTTGAAAAATTCTATAAGCAGGACGCCACACACCTGCCTCCGCCAATCTGCACTGGGTCAGCGTGGTGGAGTATGACCCAATACCCTCACACCTTGATATGTGAGAGGAAGCTCGTGCTCAGTAGTGGGACGTTAATGGGCTGTGATGATGAACTAGCTTTCTCCGGATGTGCCGTTTGATACCGGCCTAGAATAGTGCCACACTCTCTCATTTATTTATTTAGTACACACAGAAATATACATACAGAAAAACTAAGAAACATTGGGTACAGAGCACAGCTTATTCCAAAAAGAAATATCTTCCAGCTGACCCGCTTGCACATCTCACGGGGAGTCGTAAGAGTCGACGAAGAGAAATCCTACCAGAAGATGGGCAGCAGCGTCATCCTATGTGCTGGATTAATATGCGATAACCAACCCAAGCTACCCATTATGGCCAATTACCCCCCAGAGACTATACTATTGGGAAGGCCAACGTTCAGAAGTGGACTTAATGTGGCTGAAATAAAAAACTAGGTTTCTCTACTTCGTAAAAAGTTTTGTACAAAAAAAAAATTCAACCCAAATATTATTTACCACTTACTTATTCTCTCATAGACCTACATAATATATTTTTTATTAAACAACGTGACTGTTTTCTAAAGCAGTGTCCACTTTGTTGTGTGAAAGTGATAATAAAAAACCCATTACACAGACAGCATGACAAAGCTTTTCAAAAAGTAAAAATGGATTTTTATTTCATAATACTATTTTTTAAAAATTTTGACCGTGCGATTTAAGTCAAATGTCGTTAATTTTACATTCACGATAATATTTTCTTTCTGATTTCAAGTTCAATTTTAGGATCGTCCTAATCCTCAGATTGTGAATCAGCCAGTCAATTGAATGACCCTTAGAAAGCTCATTCAACGCTTTATAGCCTTACTTTGTTTACTTTCCGTAGGTTCTAGAAATAGAACAAAAAGTCTTAAAATTGATGTAATTGTGATGCATCTTATGAAAAGTATGTAAATACTTTTCATAAGATGGAAAGCAGGCTTAAGTGCCACTTTCCTAATCGATTGCACAACCTTTAGAGTTTAAAATAGGTTTATTATTTCCACGCTAAAGCAATCAATAGTAAGTAAGTTTACTTTTTGTTCAATCCGCATTGAATATATTCTATTTTTCTTTTTTTGTTCAAGTCGAAACCATTTGCTAACGGTATTTTGTATTTGACTGTACGGCTTACAGACTCCTCTTTTTAAACTCTTTTCTTTGGGATGTAGTCACGTTTCATTTGAGATTGGTAATTATTAGCCTAACTGTTGATGCTTCTTGAATAGGCACTTTTGGGTCAATGTATTGTTAAAAATGGCCTTATAACTTTTTCGTCATTGACTTAGTGTATTACCGTTCCACTACCGGGCTCAGAAGTTCTCCCACCCGCTCAAATAATGTCGTCAAACAGGTTCAATTCAATTCTAAGTAATTTAATTTATCTCCACTATTGGGCTAAGGCCTTATGTTACTAACGAATATTAGAGAATATACATACGCCTGTTTCCCCGAAGTAGGTAGGCATATTTCGGAAATTTTATTGTTGGTCCCACGTAATAAGTAGCGAGCCTATTGCCGTTTACCGGGAACTGTTATGTTCGTCAGAGCCTCGTCTGTTAATCGGTAGGTGCACCACTTGCAGGTGAGGTTGGCTTGGGCTCCTAAGATCTTGTTAGGATTCCTATGCATTTTTATTTACATAGCATATAATACAACTTATTACAACCCTTATCTTTCGGGGGCTTTTGGATAATTGCGTACTATACTATACTTCACAATTTGCCTTGGCGTTTTGTAATAAGACTCATTATAGAACCTGCCTGCGACATAAATGGCTGCCGGTCCCTAGTCAAACATTAGTATTGTAGAAAAAAACGCCCTTTTTTGTTGAAAAGTCTCATTAAAAAGATTTTATGAAGTTTCCACCCACTTCACAGAATTAGATTAATTGAAAAACTTTCCTGATAACATTGTTACAATTTGTTAAGCGGGAGTTTTAATCGGGCTTTATTAAATCTTTGTTAAACATTTACTTATCTTGACTCGACTTTGGAAAAATTAAAAATACTTTAATGTCTTTAAGATCAACATGATCATTTGGATTCGTCAAACATTCACTCACCAATTGGAAAAACGTTTTTTTTTAACAACAATGAAAAAGATATACGAGCGGTACCATAATAAAGAAATAAAAGCAAATGGGTTCTTTGTCAGAATTTGTCTTGATGGCCTGAGTACTGATTAGGTTTTATTAATATTGTATGTAATAGTGTTACCCCCTCTCATCTCACGGGGAGTCGTAAGAGCCGACAAAGAAAACCTACCGGATGATGGGCAGCAGCGTCATCATGTGCAATGGCTTTTAACTGAGATCACCAAAGACTGCCCAGAATAGTGATTATCGGCAAACACCCCCAATAGAATATAAACTACTGGGGAGGCCAATGTTCAGCAGTGGACTTTATAAGGCTGATATGATGATTTAATAATATCTATTTAAATATTGTTGGATATGTCATACAAAGATTTTTGCCTGCACCTATGCTGAGTTTGTACTGTGGGATGAACATATATAAATGCTATATAAGAAACACCTAGGCCAAAACATATATTAGAAATTTTGTACACAAATATTTGTGTGGAAATAGAACCCAAGACCTTGGAAGTGGAAAACAGGAATAAGAACTCCCCCAGTTGTTACTGGTCGTCTCATTACCAGGTACCAATTTAGCGCTTGTTGCATAGGAACAAAATAATTAGCCTTGAAAAAAAATTCCAGGTTTTACCATAGTATGGTAGGTACTAATGGACTTCAATAAACCAGGTTTCGAGGGGTTTAGGTCATAATTATGCAAGAACCAATGTGGTTAGGCGGAGGCTGATAGATTTATAAATACCCATAATTATAACCTTTCATTTAACGACAACCAAAAACCTAGTGATATCCGGGAAAATGGCTTAACGTGCCGCCCGAAGCACGTTAGCGATATCAAAAGCCAAACTACCACCAAACACTAGTCTTACTAACTTATTTGCCTATCTAATAATAATTGTATTTTAATTTAACATTTCATGTTGTCATGTGAACCGCCATTTAGTAAGCGGCAATTTATCTTTGATAAAAAATTGCTTAACTGAGTATTTTGGAGCTAAAACACCAAAATCATATATTATGTTTGAGATTTTATTACGGGCAATTTTTCTTAGAAAAAAAATTGCTCAACTGAATATTTTGGAGCTAAAAAACCAAAATCATTATTATATATTTGAGATTTTATTAATAAAAAACCAATTGTTTCTAATTGTCAGATCAAAGACATTATGATTTCGTATCTTCTCTTACTACTAGATAGAAACATACTAGATACAAAGGCAAAACTGTCATTATGTAAATTTTATAGCAGAGCGTTTTTAAGCACTTTTTTGTACTACATACATACAATCATGCCTGTTTCCTTGAAGTGGTAGGCAGAGGCATATTGTAAGCCTACATTTTGCAAAATTTTTTGTTGGTCCCACGTAATAGGTGGTGAGCCTATCGCCTGTTTGAACTGTTATGTTCGCCAGAGCCTCGTCCGTTGATCGGCAGATGCACCACTTGCAGGTGATGTTGGCTTGGACTGTTAAGATGTTGGTAGGGATGCACCCTATGCACTTTTTGTACTAGTTTAAAGTAAACGATAGAGTTATAATGCATTATTTGAACTTTGAATACTTCTCCTAAAATGTTCTATAACACCTAGGCCAGAACAATTACGTATGTTCATGCAAACTGCAAGCTATTCCTATTTAGGAACTACAACTCTTGTAATTGTTAGTACAGGGAACACCCGCTAAACTTGTGAAAGCGTGCATTTATCCGCCACAAGACAAGGAGTGCCTGTGGGTGGTCCAAAGAAAGAGCAGCCTCATGTCAGTTACTGCTAAATGATTAAAAAGAAAATTGCTTAAATATTAAAATTAATCTACCTATTTATATTTATACAAGCGGACTTAAGTGTCGGGACAGATATACTGACGCCATCTTTATAACAATAGCTAAGTGTATAATAGTTGTTAAGAAGAAATTACACGATTGCATGTCCGACAGCGTTTTCTCGACGGGGCTGATGACCGCAAGCCGACGCGAGCAAGATCTTTGCGTCATGCAGCTGTAAAGATTGGTATACATTTATGCATTGGTCTATTTTCTTCAAATTTTCCATTAAATGTTCATATTTTTCTGAAAATTTTCCATAAACCTTGTTGTTGTATTGTTTTCTTGTTAACGATAATATATGTTCGAAAATTAGCAATATTCCACTAAAAATCCAATAAAATGTATACCAACACCTGAGACAAAACTGTCATTACGTAAATTTTATGGGAAAGCGTTTTTAAGCACTTTTTGTACTACACACAATTACGCCTGTTTCCTCGAAGGAATAGGCAGAGGCATATTATAGGCCCACATTTTTCCAATTTTATTGTTGGTCCCACGTAATAGGTTATAAAGATCCTACCAACATCTTAAGAGCCCAAGCCAACCTCACCTGCAAGTGGTGCACCTGCCGATCAACGGACGAGGCTCTGGCGAACATAACAGTTCCCGGTAAGCGGCAATAGGCTCGCCACCTATTACGTGGGACCAGCTATATATTTGGCAAAGTATGGGCGTATATTGCCTCTGCCTACCCCTTTGGGGAAACAGGCGTTTTAATTTCTCATTTAAATTGTCACATTTAAAAAAAATCTTGAATTAAGCGTAATTCTTACCCGAAAATTACATTATACAGTTCCAGTAAAAAAAAGATTAAAGTTTAATTCTAATATGTCTTTACGATTTTAATTTTCTATTTAGTGAAAAGTCGTTTACCACTATGATACCTACTAGTCTTTAAATTGAATAGTGAACGAGATGTATACATATTTTAATATAGTTTCAAAACTGACATTTATATCTGGCCATCAAGGACTTCAATAATCCCTTCAATAGACAGCTCCTGTGTACACTCATCTTAAGAATTTTGTCTGCATATTTCCACGCGCTCCAGCAGTAAGTAATTAATATCGTGAAAGTATAGATTCTGACATGAAATTACAACAATTAGTTGTATTAAATCTAAACGTTTTCTATAAGTCTTGAGACAGGAGATAATTACTATTTAGCTTTTTATTTTGTGGAGAAAGCTAAGCTAGATTATAATTAATTTTAAAGTATTTAAGTTTTTACTTTTTGATAAAATAAAACTTTTTATTTTTATAATATATTATTAGAAAAGCATTATAAATATCACATAAAATAAAAATTAAATATTATTAATCGCGATAATTGGACAGTTCTTTTAATTGTTATTACAATAATTGGATAATATTATAGTTGGAAAAAAAACAAAACTGCAAAGCTAAAATATATTCGGAATTATTTGGATTCTGTTAAATGTATATTTATGATAAAAAAATAACTGTAGGTACTTATTTTTAGATCACTTATTTAAAATAATCGTTTGTAGAATATTATTTTTAAAACAAATTTATATTTGTTTAGAGATATTGTTTTATTAACTTTAGTTCACCTTTGAATTATTTCCTATGAAAAATTATTTAGTTTTAAGTTTTTAAAGTAATCGAAAGTTTTAGACATACAAGATGATGAAGAAGATCTTAAATATAAAAAAACTTCTGTAATAAAAAGCACTGAAAAATCCAAAAAGATGCTCCACATCCACACACACTTTTCACGATTTTGTAAAATAATATAATTGATATTAAACAAACAAAAAGAAAAAGAACACACCTTTGAAATTGAAAACCAAATCACACGCCAAACTTTCAACGATGAAAACACTGGCACTCGAACGCAACGTTTTGGGTTTTTTTGTAGCACTGTTTAAAAAAGGAGGGTAAAATTTGAAAATGGAAAAGTTTTTTTTTCGTGGCGCGGTCGAACGCGCTCTTTCGAATGCGCTGTATTCAGCCAGTGAGCTCTTTTTATTATTTCGTCACGCGGACTGAACGCGGCTGCAATATTGCAATTTGGGGGGAGTACAGCCATACGAGGTTCTTTGCGGTTAACAGGACTACTAGAATTATTATTGCTCGTCACAATATCACGCCACTGTTATGATTTTAACGAAATGAGGTCTTACATTGCGTGCTTGAAGAATATCAAAAGAGTTTGGTATATGCCGTTTGTAAGTGGACTACCTGGCAGTATTCAAGAGAGATATTCATAACATTTATTTCATAGTTCTTTATTTGCTTTTATTTGATTTTTCTTTATTTACTTTGATAGTTTATATAAAAGAGAATGAGTGTTGATAAAGATGATAAATGGTAAATAAGATGCCATCCCCCTTGAGACCTCAGTAAAGATGCGGGACTATACTGAGATCTCACACTTCTTGGACTTCTTAAAATAACTTGAAAGGTGATGTTGCATTGTTTTGTTTCATGTATCAACACTTATGTACGTTCACAAACACTTAACGGTTAATAATCCATCAATTTTAGAAAATTAAAACAAAATGACTGCAGTCATGACGCTTTACTTTCCCGCCATGAAATTCAATTAAAATATGAAAAATGTAAAATGTTTTTTCATTTATTTAAAGGTTATAAGCAGTTTCAAAGTTTGCTTTATAATATAAGTTAAATAAAAACATTTCAATTTTTGGCGCCAACGCAAAAAAACCTATGGTCTCGTCCCTTTCAAGGACTAAAAGGGGACCCTCGTTATCCATTTAGAAAACAATATACAAAACCGCAAACATAATATTAATGTATTGTTTATTATTCAGGATGCTGATAAAACAACCTTCGAGGACCTCTATCTACGCAATCTCACCATGTTCTTTCTTCTCCCGAACTACAAGTGCGGGTCCTAGCAACCACCCTCACGCTGTGCAGTCTTTAGACTGCTAGACTGCTGATACCAAGCCATTTATTTAGTTGTCTTTCTTTAAGACCTAAGGCTTCCACCTAGGCGAATCTTACCCTTTTTTTTGTACGTTGGTAATAAAATGCATTTACGCACTGCCTACCAAAGGGGAAGCAAAAGGGGAAAGGGGACTCATCACCGGCAGACGCGACCGCCATTAGTAATACCCACTAAAAACCTTCAGACGATGCACACTGCTTGTTAAGAAAGAGGCGGGGAGCCAGTACCTGGGTTGCAGCGGCTACGTTCCTGGGGCCAAAACCCTGAGGACCTCATCAGGGAGGCGCAGTGGACGCGCCCCTTCTACCTCCTGCGACCTCCTGTGCGACCAAAGCGTGAAGTTCGCCTTCTCGGAGCTTCTATGGTTAGACAGCAGGGGTCTCCTATCCCCGCCGCATTAAACTCTTTTGGCTCTGCATGGCGGGCTCTCCTGGCAGGCCCACTGCGCCCCGGTAGTCAGTACTAAGGGCACTTAGAGTCTCCAGTCTCTGTGTGTTATCATTTCCCTAGCGGCTCCTCCGCCCTACCTTTCTTTAAGTCTATAAAGATAACTTTATCACAAAGTACTCATATAAAAAAAAAATCATAAATAAATAAATATTCTTTTACAATCACACCAATTATCTGGTTCCAAGATAAGTATCATTAGAACTTTTGTTATGGATACTAAATAACGGATAAACATACTTAAATACTTTTTTTTTTAAATACATACTTAAGATACATAGGAGAACACCCAGACCAGAACAAATATTCATGTTCATGCACACAAAGATTTGTCCAGTGTGGGAATCGAACCCACGACCTCTGGAGTGAAGTGCAGGTGACCTCCACGCCATATCGGTCGTCAAATACAAATAAAATGCAGTTAAAATGCAAAGAACGGTTACGTTAGTTTTTATGTTTTACGAGTTAACTTACAGTGATATCGATTGTAGTCACTTGGAAATCTCGAGCCTGCGACCCAAAGGAAGTTGATAATTGCGTCAGTGTATAACTTTATGTATTATTTCCTACCATTTGGCTCAATAATGTCTCAACTTCTGTAATTCGAGAGGACGATAACGCGATTCGAGGCAAGACATTATTTTCTTAAGATGCTCTCGTTTTAGATCATAAATATATACTTTAAAATGTGTCCCTCGCGATGGACCGATGATTTAGTCAAGGCGGCGGGAAGCCGATGGATGCAGGCGACTCGCGAGGATCGCTTAATGTGGAAATTTATTGGGGAGGCCTATGTTCAGCAATGGACTTCATGTGGCTGAGAGGATGATTATTATTATTTTATATTCAAGTAAAGATTTTAAATAACTTTATGACATTCTCTAGTCTCAAAAGAGGCAGGCATCTTCAGGTAAGATATTAGACAGCCTCAGAACAGCGGCATCTACACGACAAACGCTAAAACTAGATTCACTCGCGTTTCACTTGCTTACAATGGGTTTCTAAAATGTAACGCCTGAATCAATCTATTGTTTTTAATATTAATGAAGTTTGCAGACCTAACACGGATTCGACCTCATGGTAAGCGAATCGTTATATCAGCCATGTAAAGTACACTGCTGAACCTCCCCAATATTTCATTATATGGAAGGTATTGTCCCATAAGCACTGGGCAGGCGGGTTGGTGATCGCAGATTGAGCCAGTACGCAGGAGGATGCTGCTAACCATCATACGATAGGATTTTTCTTTGTCGACTCTTACTACTCCCCATGGGATGAGAGGGGATTGCACTATTCTAGATTTATTCAATTGTGTTTCTATCCCATGTTATAAACAGAAAGGTCTATTACGGCATTACGACATTAATGTTAGAATTAAGAATTAACCTCTTTGCTTAATATGTCATATATAAAAAAAAAAGTTTAATTTTAGATTAGATTACTTTAAATTTAGAAGAATGATGTGTACGCTTCTAAAGGCCAACATATTAGGTCGGGGAAAAAGTCTTTTCGCATAACGTAGGTATAAACTTATTATAAATTTTTTTTGACTGTACTATTTGTGTCTGGCTGGTTTTGGTAACATTAAAAAGGTTCCATTATAAAGAAAAGAAAAAAATAAAAAAAAGTTGTTTCCCGCTATTTTTCATTTGTTTTTCTCTCCGTTAAAGTGAGTGAATCTAATGAAGAAATTCGATACATTTTAAAATTTTATTATAAAAAAGGCAAAAATGCAACTCAAGCAGTGAAAAAAATTTGTGATGTTTATGGACCTGATGCAGTGTCAGTAAGAGTAGCACAAATTTGGTTCAAACGTTTTCAGTCCGGAAATTTTGATGTTAAAGATGCACCTCGCTCTGGTCGCCCTGTTACGAATAAAATGGACGCCATTTTTGAAAGAGTGGAGCAAGATCGGCATATTAGTAGTTACGATGTAGCTGAAGAACTGGGAATTGACCACAAAACAGTTTTGACCCATTTGAAGAAAGCTGGTTATACAAAAAAGCTCGATATTTGGGTGCCACACGAGCTCACTCAAAGAAACTTAATGAACCGTGTACTCATTTGCGATTCATTATTGAGACGTAATGAAACCGAGCCGTTTTTGAAGAGATTGATAACTAGCGATGAAAAGTGGATCACGCACGACAAGAACGTGCGAAAAAGGTCGTGGTCGAAAGTTGGCCAGGCTTCACAGACTGTGGCCAAACCTGGCCTAACACGAAATAAGGTGATGCCGTGTGTATGGTGGGATTGGAAGGGCATTGTTTATTATGAGCTTTTACCGCCCGGCAAAACCATCGATTCTGATCTTTACTGCCAGCAACTGATGAGATTAAAGGAAGCAGTCGAGAGAAAACGGCCGGAATTGATCAACAGGAAGGGTGTGGTCTTTCATCACGATAACGCTAGACCACACACATCTTTAGCCACTCAGCAAAAATTAAGAGAGTTCGACTGGGAGGTCCTAGTGCATCCACCATATAGCCCTGACCTTGCGCCTTCAGATTTTCACCTGTTTCGGTCTCTGCAGAATTCTTTAGGTTCTGTAAGGTTGACCTCAAGAGAGGACTGCCAAAACTATTTGTCCCGTTATTTTGATCAGAAGTCCCAAAGTTTCTACAGTAACGGGATAATGTCTCTGCCCACAAAATGGCAGAAAGTTATTCAACAAAACGGTACATAATTATATATTGTAAATAAATGTAAATAAACTTTGAAAAAAATGTCTTGACTTTTCATACAAAAATACGAAAAGACTTTTTCCCCAACCTATTATATTATGTAATTTTGTAGTTGTGTTATGATTTTGTATATGTTGGTATGTTTAGCTGTTACCGTACCTATAAATGAATAAATAACGGCTACATCTCGTGGCCACTGGGAACTGCAACCTGGCGGAAGATCTTCCCCCTGGGTCACAGTCCTCCGCTTCCTAATCATTAGCAAAAGTACGTAAGACTTTTTTCCGTGCAAGAGTTTTCAGGAACTTGACGATAGATTCACATCTTTCGTATCGAATTATAAAGGGTGTCTTAGTAAGAGTGCACTTTTTCATTTTGAAATAAAATCAAGTATTTTTTGACAGAGCTGTGATATTTTTATTGTATTGTAAAGAAGACAGGTTCCGATTTAGTATGGAATAAAATATCCGTCAAATGACCTCCTCCGAGGCACACATCAATTTATTTGTACCACTCAAGCCTGCAGCCCATCTAACAGTGACCTGTGGACGCTTGTAAAACCTTACTAGCGCCACAGATAATATAATACTATACTAGTACTAGCGTGTTACTGGCCCTTTATAAACCGTTTATGCCCTTTATAACAGGTCCTAAAGATTTCATCATTTCATTCCATGAGTTTGACGAATTATCTCCATAGGTACCTATATTATTGATTCAGGCGTTACTTTGCGAAAATCCATTGAAAGCAAGTGATGGATTAAAAATATCTCACTGTCGTTTCAGCGTTGGTCGTGAAGACATCGTTGTTCTGAGGCTCCTATCTTATCTGAAGATGCCCTGTGTAAGGGCGAAACATGTCGTGTTGAATAGTTTCTCGATTTTTCGGGAAATTATAGTAGCGCGGGAATTGTTACAAATATATTTTTAATCCATCACTTGCTTCCATAGGTACCTAATTTTCAGGGCTAATTTGAATTTATTGCCGCGGTAATAAAGGCGAGGACTTCGTAAATCCTAATGACGGCTGTTGAGAAATCAGAACTAAATATTTTTCGCCATCTTAATATTCAAAAAGCGACGTCTGCAACGACTCTGATGGCGGTCGGGAAATGGCTAACGACCGGAACGATGCTGGACTCGTGCGAAACTCATTATTAGTTGAAAATGGCGATTGTCTGCGCAGGTACAATCGTAGACACATAAAGTGACCAAGCACATCACCGCGATTGTATCGTCGTTGATATAGCTACGCGCCACCTCCCATACCGCATTGTGATTGAGATCCGATATTGTGACTGCGGATCTTTCTCGACCCATCCCGACGTCCGACACCGAGCGCGAACGGCTCGTCACAGAAGAGCTGACCAAATTTTTCTGTGCATTGATGGCGCTTATAGAGGAACCCATTGTCTTCACCCCCGGCCAGGTGCAGAGAAATATGAAAGACAAAGCTCAGATAGGCACCCGGTGACAACGGTATCACTAACGTCGTCCTGAGGACCCTGCCGCCGAAGTAGACGCCTATTGAACGGCAATATGCGGACGGGCTACTTCCCATGTTTCTAGGCAGGTGATAGCTTCGTTTTTGAGAATCGAAGCATCAGAGTGGTGGTGGATGTTGCTCTCACCTCACAAAGGGAGGTCAAAGTCCTGCTATCTATAGGTAGCTGCCTCTCGCTGTTCCTATACGCGAAGTATACGGATGGCATACATGGGAGAGTACACCTGGCTCTGTCTATCGCGGACCCACTGGATTAACTACCCGGAATACGAAGAAATGCTTAACGGCCCATCCAACGCTGCGTTCATATTCACTGACGCAGATCAGGACCGCGGCCAGGGGGCTCAGCCCCGACTCTTTTCATCCACTCCCCCCCCCCTCCGCTCCGCTTAAAAACTATGATATCAAGGTTTCAGTATGTATATTCAAATATGTGGCATCATGCAGACCACCAACATCCTACTGCTGGGCCCATGTCTAATCATATAGACTATGGTACCTTTACCATTGTTTGTAAAAGGTTACATGTGTATTCAGGAGGTAGATAAACAAAATAAATAAATAACCAACGAAACCAATGTTTGGCGGCGGCAGCTTGCAGTTGGAAAAAGGTTATTTTACTTGATTCAAAGACTACCGTATACAGTGAAGGTGATGACTGGCACTAACAGCTTAACATGCCGTCCGTAGCACGGAAACGCTGGACGCCTAATGCCGAACTAACGGTCATTCATCCAAGAACTGACCTTTGTGAACTGCTTTACTTTGGTGTTTGTTTTTTTGATCGCCTTGTACCGCGGAGCAACCTATCTTCTTAGTTCAGATGGAAAATCATCAAATCATTCGCCGTGGTTGGAGCGGAGCGTTGTGTCAGACTTTTATTGACTAAAAACCATCCATATTCCTTCTTGAACCTGCTATGTTCGGGGGCCTCGGGAATCCAGCAGTTCCGCAACATAATCTTACCCCATTTATACCATACCATTTCGAACGGGCAAAAACCTTGCTACAACTATTTGTAGGGGATCACACCTTCGAACAGAATCTTCTTTTTAGCAGGAGTTTCCGCGGCCCCGGGACGTAGCTACCAATGTCTGTAGTGCTCGCTATAAATTCTAACGGTACCACATTCGTCCGTCCGCGTAATCTCACGATGAGTCACGCAGCGCCGTTGCCCCTTCTCTTTGTCGCGGAGGTAGATTCTATTGCGCGTTTCCATGGTGAGTGGCGTTAGATAATTATATATTGAAGACTTGGTAATTGCGGACAGGGACTGTCTATTATTTGATTATAATACTCAGGAGATTATTGATCAAAAACCTATATTACATATCGTCGTTGTTCTAGGAAATCCCTGTAAATAAAAGTCAAAAGTCAAAAGTCAAAAATACTTTATTTCATAAACTATTACATAGTACTTGAAAACGTCAAAATTATAAAAAAATAACAAAAACAAATAAAATATAACTATACTAAAATCACGAAGCTTAGATTCACTTGCAACCAAATAATTTAAAAAAACAAAAAACATTTAAGTGCAAGCGAATCTAAGTGCCAGTTCCGAGCCACCGCTCTGTAAGAAGAACTGGCAAGAAACTCACAGGCTATGCTCTTTTAAATTATCGATTGGTTAGTAACAATCTTCATTTGTCTGTGACGCTATACAATGCAACATAATATAACGATATTCATGCTTTAAGTCATTCATATTAGAATAGCCTGTATGAAACGGCGGTTTAATCCCAAGCATTTTTATCAGCCATATAGTCTTTAATAGAATAATATCCCTCTGAAGACAGCTTGCGTTTTATTGTTAATTTAAATTTATTTAGGCTTAATTGCTGTATATTGCTTGGGATTTTATTATAGAATCGCACACATTGACCTTTAAAAGATTTGTTAATTTTTTGGAGCCTAGTGGCAGGTACAACTAGTTTATGCTTATTTCTTGTGTTTAGGTTATGTATATCACTTTTCTTACTCAATTTATCAAAATTTTTGTGTACATATACTAGGTTTTCATAAACAAACTGACCCGCCACTGTCAAAATACCAATTTCTTTAAATTTATCCCTTAGTGAATGTCTACATGGTAGATTATAAATTGCTCGTATGGCCCTCTTCTGCAGTACAAAAATATTTTGAATATCTGCGGCACAACCCCACAGAAGAATACCATACGACATAACACTATGAAAATAGCAATGATAAACAAGCCTAGCTGTTTCAACGTCTGTTAATTGGCGAATTTTCTTTACCGCGTATGCAGCAGAGCTGAGTCTATTCGACAATTCACCAATATGTGGGCCCCACTGTAACTTAGAATCTAATATAACACCCAAAAATTTGGTGGTATCCACAAGGGTCAACTCATCTTCCTTTATTTTAATAGTGGTGTTTACTTGTCTGACGTTAGGCGTCACGAATTTAATGCATTTCGTTTTAGCCCCATTTAATAATAAATTGTTAACGTCAAACCAGTGCACCTCCTTTGAGATCGCATTGTTTACATCGTCTGGGTTCTGATATCGCTTTATTTTAAATAATAATGATGTATCATCAGCAAACAATACTATCTCGTGATTTTCCTTTACCAAATGTGGCAAATCATTAATATAAATTAAAAACAAAAACGGGCCGAGAATCGAGCCCTGCGGTACCCCCATTTTTACTACAGAACCCTGAGATCGCTTTCCATTAACTTCAACCCTTTGAATCCTATTACTTAAGTAAGAAGTAAGAAGATCCAATGCGGAGCCTCTTATTCCATAATAATCTAATTTTTTTATCAATGTTTCATGAGGAACACAATCAAAAGCTTTGGACAGATCGCAAAAAATACCTAAAGCGTCCAAAGAATCTTCCCAAGCATCAAAAATATGTTTCAAAAGCTCAACACCTGCATCGGTTGTGGAGCGACCCTTAGTGAATCCAAATTGTTTTGAATGCATTAAGCCATTTTTATTAAAAAATCTTAACATTTGGTTGTAAATAAGTTTTTCAAAAATTTTACTAAAAGTAGGCAGCACTGAAATAGGTCTAAAATTAGTTGGGTCTGCTGTACTGCCCGATTTAAATAGTGGAATGATTTTACTATTTTTCATTAAATCTGGAAACGTGCCGCAATCTATACATTTATTAAATATTATAGCTAAACTGTGCGCCACTGAAACAATGATAAGCTTGGTAACTACGATGGAATTGCCCCAGAGGTCTGCAGTCTTTTTAACATTAAGAGTATTAAATGTCTTAATTATATCTATGGGTGTTACATGGTTAAACATAAACTCTTCTGTACAAATGTTTACATTATCTCTTAAAATAGCCTCCGCTAAAGTAGGCGAGGAATTTAAAGTTTTTGTAGTAGACACTGGAATATTAGTAAAGAAGTCTTCAAAAGCATTGGCAATATCTAAGTCAGATGTAAGCGTCTTGCTATCAATGTTGAGTTTAAACTTATTATTATAATTCTTATTTCTTCCCGTTTCACTATTAATAATATTCCATGTCATTTTAATCTTATCATCACTATTTTTAATTTTATAGCTCAAATAACAAGACTTTGCCGTATGACATGCAATAGATTTTATTTTTATTTATTTATTTACAAAAAGTACAATTAGAAAGAAAGAAAGAAAGAAAGAAAATAATTTATTCTGTGACACATGATACATTGGTTTACAAAAATACAAAAATAAAAATTAATAAACACATGTGGCACCGAAAAGGCTTATACTCAGCATATGCCGAGGGGCCACTATATATAATTTTGTTCTTATAACTAATATCCTCGCCAAACATTTCGTTTAAAGGCGAGATGCGCTCTGTTCTCTTTCTAATTAAATTACTAAGAACTGATGGTTACCTAATTTGGCAAATTATAGTTCAGATAATTTTTTTTTTATTAAAAAACATATTAACTAAGTATTAACTTAAGTTTTTGTGTTTTGATATCATGCTATTGTATGTCGCCAAGGAAGAGCATTAAAAACTGAGTCGATTATTTGTGTCAACGCATTTTATGAAAAAAAGTTATTTACAGGGTTTTCCCAGAACAACGACGATATTGTCACTACTCTTATTTCTGTAGGGTTAGGCAGAGATCACATCTTTCTCGACACATGCTGCGATGTCGGCACAAAAAAAAAATAGGTTATTGTACGGTATTTTTGACCAGATATTTAATATCTTGAAGAGCAAGTAATTACTGACAGGTACTGCTTATTATCTGATTATAATACTCCGAAGATTATAGATTACAAGCCCTATGGCGCGGTTTTAAAATTTAGAAGTTATGACCGTTTTAAATAGTTTTTATACCTACTATATAACGATCCATTCAATATTTAATTAAATTTATATATGTTCGTTTGATGTCGCGTCTTTGCATACTTTGCTCGCATAGCCAATAGAATTGTGTCCACTAATATCGATATACAATAACGCAAGTATCACGATTTGTATTGAAATCAAGCGTGCCGACTGTTTAACACCTAATGTGACGTTACTGCCGATATTTAGTGACGGGAAATCCAAACTGATTCATCTACACTGATGTTGCTGATGATAAATGTTTCATGATTGAAAATCGTTCATGTATTTAAAAAAAAAGCAGACGCGCGTGTTAGATTTGAGGTTCTAGTTATCTATATATAAAATAATAGGATCAATAACCACTATAAAAGTACGTTTCTTGATTATTTCAATGAGGAGTCAAGTATACGTCTTTCAATAATTTAAATTCGAGCTTAATGTAGGCAAAGGCTAGTAGTAGTAGTATTCTAATAATGTATTTTAGTATCATAATTCCCTGACACGCGCGTAAGTGGCGGTGGCGAACCCCGACGATTGGTCGGAGGTCGGACATGCAAATTACATGAATTTGCGTTATCTATGGTATATATATATAGGTAGATCTATCTGTGGTTGTCCAATGTCTTCTCATTTTAAACTACCCAAACCAAATGAAATCCAAAGTAAGAGAGATATAGTTTGCCGGCCGCTGATGGACGGTTTTTTGTAGGAATTCGGCTCTTGCGAGCACGCATGAACGTATGTCACACGGTGGCACGTATACGTACTACCAGAACGCGCGTGGTCGTCTCTACCATTGAAAGTTGGCGGTTATTAGCTATGTTAAATGTGGCCACACATTGTATATGTACTCATATTGTAAAGGTTTCTAACCAAATGCACTGCATTAAAATTTGGATCAAGTTTTAGAATTTTCTGGAACACTCCGCTGCGAAATCTGTATCTGCATCCTTTAAAATTATTTTCTCTTCACCCTTTAACGCTTCAAGTTTACCATAAAATAGTGCCTAGATAAATGAAGATACAACTTTGTATGGTATGCTTAGTGAGTTGTAACATGTCTAGACAAAATTAACTCTTAAGATAAGAATTTAAGATGCGCATAAAATTCTAAGCGATTGTGTTAACTTGCTGCGGATTGTACGAAGAGGTGGTGTTCCTCAATTTTCTTTACCAAACATGCTGTAAGTAAGTATAACTGTGTGTTTTTGGAACGAAAGTTTAAAAGGAAATTGAAAAAGTTTGGATCATATTCAGATATCGAACCTATAGGAGCAAAATCACATCCAGTCTACCCACTCCAGTAGTATCTACTCGTATGTTTGGGGTCGTCAACATTTCGCTAGTGTTGGAATCCGTTCTTGAAACACCTCCTTGATTCATTCACAAATCATGACCCATCGCGATTGTCTGCTTCTCTCCAAGCTTATGTAACGTCCTAACCAAACCACCGGCCACATGGCGTACTTACTGGAATATCGACTTTGCATCGAAGGGAAAGTTAGGTCATTGGTCCCAGTTACCACGACTTATGGTGGCCGTTAAGCTTTTGCAAATAGGAAGCCCTATTAGGCGACTCTTGTAAAAACTAGACGGACGTCTTGTAACTGCTTTTGCTAATCACACCGAGTCTGAGACCTGACCTTGTTTTTGGGAGGACTTTTAGTATGCCGATAGTCGATACGTAGTCGGTGTTAACTTGTCAAAATGTATGAAATTATAGGAAAAGTCGACGCTGAACTGTATAATATTTTCTACCCAAGCTCAGTGAATTGAAGCGCGTTAGTTTTGAAGTTAAAGTTGATAAGAGTTTTAAATAAAGTAATTTGAAAAAAGCCGAGATGTGTTTTATTCTTCTTCCTCATTGCCTCTTGGAAGCCTCGTTAGAATACCGACAGACTGACAAAACTTAAAAAAAAGCACAACAGACTGATTAACTGACAAACCTTGACATATTCTGACAAAGAACCCATTTTGCTTTTATTTCTTGATGATCGTAGGTGCGGTACCTATATTATATTTCTTTCATTGTTGTTAAAAAAGTTGGTTTTTCATTCTGTTTATACAAGTTTGACGAATCTAAATGATTCTATTGATCCTACAGACACTCAAGTATATTTTATTTTTTATTTGTTTTATTTTACTCTAAACCTTAGCTTAGTGTCACTCAGACACGTTAAATAACAATATTGATAGATCAGCGCCAATAATACGTGTGACGCTAAAACTATCTCTACTAGATGCAAGATTTAACAGTAGTGCCCCATTGTAATGCTAAATGTCCTACCGTCTGTATTGGAATATTTGCCAAACATTCTAAGCAAAAGTTAGCTTGAAGTTACTGCTTATTTATTACAGTTAATAGTAGCCATCCTCCGTGATAGTATTATCTGTCCGACATTTTTTGAGTGGGATCCATTGTTGTTTTTTAAATTGTAATTTATCACACACGCAATATTAAAAATTACTATGGAATAAAACTAACATCTACCAAGGAGCTGCTTATTTCCAAAATAACTTTTTCCAGCAGTCCATGTTTAAGAGCTGAATAAATTTATTTATTTTCTAAAGCATAGAAAACATGCGATGATACAAAAAGTAGTCCAATGGAAATAGTGCACAATTACTATAGTTTCGACAGACAAAGTGTTGTAAGTTGTATTTTGAAACGTCTCCGCTGAGGAACTCGTAATGGTATCAAATTATAGCCAAGTAATTGTGGTTCTTGTATGGAAATTTGATTTTTTACTAGCGATTTTTTACTATTTTTCACGCAGAACAACTTCTGTCGGGTGACAGAAGTTGTTCTGCGTGATATTTCAATAACCTATCTACCGACTGCAGCGCCATCTGCCGGGCTGATTTGTAAATCTCAATCATGCAGGCCCCCACTTAAATGCGTTCACAAAAAATCATTTATATCGATCTAGCCGTTTAGTTGCAGTATAAAAAATAACCTAGATACCGACTGTAGCGCCATCTGCCGGGCTGATTTGTTAATCTAAACCATCCAGGGTGCCACCCAAATGCATACAAAAAATTCATCAAAATCGGACCGATTAGGAGAAGTTTAATACACACGTACAGTCGAATTATATAAATAAAATTTGGTTCTACACATATTAGGTCCACATTTTAACTAGTTGAATGAATGTCGATGTCCAATTATATATATACAAAAGGCAAATTAATGTCTATGTTCGTTTATAAAAGCGACAAGACAATACTCAGTCATAGGCGAGTATAATTAAAAATTCTCGAGACGGTAATGGCGAATTCTCAAACTTTGACTTGACGTAAGAAGATTTAATTTGGTAAGAAGTTAGATTTTGATTAAAAGACGTCCCCCCTGACTAGTCTTCACCTTGACGTGGTGGAGGGACGCCTCCCGATAGGGCGGAGGAGTCGTTAGGGAAAAGGCCGTTGACTCTGGGTGCCCTTAGTATTGGCACCCTTCACAGGAGGGCCTATCAAGCAGCGCCAAGAGAACCTTAAGCAGCGGGGGGGCCTGTTGCTTAAGGTGGTGTCGGTAAACAATAATTATAGAAAAAAAGATTTACTTGATGGTTTTTTGTATTATTTATTTAAAGCTACAAGCATTTTTGTTTTACATATTTTTTATGATTTTTTGTAAAAGGTCAGAAAAAATCTTAGTTTAAACTTCAAATTCAAATTTCAAATACTTTTTATTTCATAAACTATTACATAGTTCTTGAAAACGTCAAAATTATAAAACAAAAACAAATAAAATATAATTATACTAAAATCACGAAGCTTAGATTCACTTGCAACCAAACAATTTAAAAAAACAAAAAATATTTAAGTGTAAGCGAATCTAAGTGCCATTTCCGAGCCACCGCTCTGTAAGAAGAACTGGCAAGAAACTCACAGGCTATGCTCTTTTAAATTATCGATTGGTTAGTTACAATCTTCATTTGTCTGTGACGCTATACAATGCAACATAATATAACATTAACAATATTCATGTTTTAAGTCAAATAGTTTTATAGTTCAGATTTAAAAGTTCTTGTTATTTTTGAACATTTTGACGACAGAAATGGTGCTTGCACTGGCACTTAGTGTCGTTGATTAGATTTCCATACAGGGTATATATTTTCATGCAGACCATTTTATTATATTTGTTATTGTACTAGCTGTGGCTCATAATCGCACCCCCAGTGCTACAACGTCACTTATGCAATTTTGTCAAAATAAATCTGATTATGAGAAAAATTACGAATATACCAAACTGTAAGATGTTTCGTTTTACTGTGAATTGGAGTCTGAAATAAAGGCTTAAATATTACTTGTAATTTTTTTAAATTAAGAAGAACTATGTTTTTAAACAGGATATTTAATTTGGAATCGCTTCTCCTGGAAGATTAAATTGTTTGCAGAAGTGACGTTGTAGCACCGGGGCCCGGGGGTGCGATATTATGAATTTTCCAAAATCAGATATTTTTGCATATACAAACTCAATTTAGTTTGAGACTAACAGGTATTTAGGCTAAAGTGAAAATAGTTCATTCAAGTCTGGCTCAATAGCTTTTATAAGTCAACATAAAAAATAGCGCGTCCATTCACATCAGGCAGGAGCTTCAGTGCAGAAGACTCAGGCAAGAAATCTCCAGACAGCAAAATAGATGAACATGGGGTGGCGTTAGCCCAGTGGCGAGTCCCATAGCCTTCAAATTCAGAGGGTCTCGAGTTCAAACCCTGGTGTCGCATCTATGACTTTTCGAAGTGATATGCTTAATTATCGTTGGCTCCGTGCCTCACAAAGCACGTTAAGCCGTTGATCCCGGCTGTCGTGAGCATCAAGGGAAGTCTTTATTAGGTAGTCAGTGCCTCCTAACATTATGACAGCTGGTTTTACCATAGAATGATGTTTCCCTCTTGGTTGCGGAGGTCAGACGGCGGTCGCTCCATGAAATAACAAAAGATCCGACTAATGTGGTTAGACTAGTGAGCAGACCCTGAGCTTAAGTAGACTTTAGGGCAACCGGGATAATGCTAGGATATGAAGATACAAATATAGGAACATGACTCAACCAAAAAGATTTATATCATTTGGTTTCAGAACTCTAAGCTCGCTACCCAATTATATAGAAAAGCACGAGTGAAATACTCAGAGTATAACTGTTTCATTTCGGAACAGTAATACGGTATAATTAGCAATGATAATCGTAGGTTTCATTCGGATCAGCCCGATTTTTTTTACAGCTACGGTACTTTTGTCATGCCATAATTTGCAAAGATTATATTATATATTTCATAGCGGCGAAACTGTGCTAAGTGGCGAGACTCATAGCCTCCAAATTCAGAGGGTCTCGGGTTCAAACCCTGGTGGCGCGTCTATGACTTTTCAAAGTTATGTGGATTATTATCGCTTGCTCCGTGCCTCGGAAAACACATTAAGCCGTTGGTCCCGGCTGTTATGAACATTTATGGCAGTCATTAATAGGAAGTCAGTGCCTTCTAACAATCTGACAGCTGGTTTAACCGTAGAATGATGTTTCCCTCTGGGTTGCGAAGGTATGTTCCAAAATGTATGTTCATCAAACAACACTCTCGATGCGGATATTTTATAATCAGTTCCCGGTTCCCGGCCGATGTCCATATCAAGAATGTTGAGGTACAATAAAATGGGTAAATGAGAGTCCTGAAATGCGGGAGGAGTAACTATAAAAGGTAATTTCCTTGGGCAAGAACGAGTTTTTTTTGTTTTCTACAATACGCACATTTAGTAGGTAAGTAGCCTGTAGGACGTAAATGTATAAAACGGCATAATTGAGTTAACTATTCATGCCACAAGTTTCCTTTTATGTAGATGCATTGAGTGCTTATTTTTTTTTGTAATTACAAAAAGACAACTGTCCTATATAGAAAGCCAAACACCAAATCGAGTATGTTATCGTGTTTATGGCAAAAAAAACTTTAAACCGTTTTACTGTCAAATTGACAAAATGGCATTTACGTCTTTTTACTAGATGTGCGAATAATAGATACGATCTGATGATAAAATGTGGAGTAGCCATAATATCTAACTTTAAAATTATCTTACTATTTATACAACAAAGTACATTCTTATGCAAGTAATTTAATTTATTTATATAACTACATAATTAAACTTAATTGCATGCTACTGTTTTCACTAAACTCATTTACAGGACAGAAGCAAGTAAATAATTAAAGTAATTTAAAACATTTGATAACGTCATTCATTAGTGATATTTTCACTGAAATATACAATTGTGACACTTACATATTATATAATATTATAAATGTGAAAGAACCTCTGTTTTTGACGTGACAACGTCTTAAATTAGGTTGCGGCTGGGAGTCACTTATGAAAAAGTGTAACGCTCGGTAACGTTACGATGAGTCACCGAACGAGAGAGAGGCCCGGCGAATGCCTTGCGTCTCTCTCCCACTCAACTATGATCGGTCTGCCGCGCGCGCAGCACTAGAATTCCTTGTTCCTATTGTGCAATTTAATTATATTCATATCAATAAATATTCTACCGAGAAAAAGACGTTGTCACGTAAAATCTTCGCCCGTAAAAACGACTTTACAGGCAACCATTTTTTTCTAATCGCGATAACAAGCATGGGAATATCATGGAAAGTACTAATATATTATTATATAAAATAGGTTTAATTAACATACTTTTATAACTAGTAATGTTTTTACCAACAAATATGCCTATAACTTAAATGAACTACTTAAACTTGATACTACAAATAAAAAGTGCCTTCCAACTGTGAGCCCATGGGTACGGTGCCAAGAATGTGAATGTTTGACGAACCTAAATGATCATGTAGATCTTAAAGACAATAAAGTTTTTTTTTATGTAATGCTCGCAACATTTCTTCTTTGTACCGCCAGGCTAATACGCTGGCAAAAGAAGATGCCAGTTTCTGATTCAATTTATGTATTTAATCAATCAATAATCACCACGCTGGGCAGGCGGATTGGTGCGCGCAGTTCAAGCCATAGGATGAGAGTGCTGCCCATCATCCGGTAAGATTTATCTTCGTCGACTCTTACGACTACCTATGTGATGAGGGGATGGCACTATTAGCTTCTGTCGACAAGTTGTTGGCCAATTTGCTAAATAGAAAAATTATTATTGTCAATTTTTGTACATTAAAATATTAATAATCACTTAAAAAACAACTCGTAACACTTTTCACATAAGAACTGCTCAACTTGGGAACAATCTCCTACCTAGAATAAGACTTGCGCAAAGCAAGCCTGTGTTCAAGAAATTGTTTTTAAGCTTTATTTCGAAGAACCATCGTTGGTTTGATTCTCCTTGCTGTCATTATTTGGTATTATATATTTATATGTATGTGTAGTATATCTATTTTTTATGTTAGTTTATGTATGTTTATTAACTACCGCACCGCCTTTAAAGTTTTCTGCTAACCCTAAGGTTAACTGGCAGAGAATGCCTTATGGCATTAAGTTCGCCTTTTGTAATACTTTTAAGTGTGCAATAAAGATTAAATAAATAAATATTATTAAAAAGAACTGTAATTTGAAAGACATACCTACATGCCCGTTCCATTCGAGAAAACACAACTATAGCTGAGACGATGTATATCTCGTTAATTGTCTGATTATCCCCAAGATAACGTCATATTAGACGAAATTGCAAATTTGCAATTGCTAATTACAGTTTTCACAATTGTAAAATTTCAGTACTTACTTATGTTATTAATTTAAAATATTTCTGATTCTTAATTAGGAAATATTAAAACATGTAAATATAATAACTTTCGAAGCGGCGATAGAGCTTTATGAATTTCAAATTCAGAGGGTGTCGGGTTCAAACCTTGGTAGAGAATATGACTTTTCGAAGTTATGTGCGTAATTAAGCCGTTGGGCCCGGCTGTAATGAACATCTACGGCAGTCGTTATTAGGTACTTAGTGCCTTATATACTGGCAGCTGGTTTAACCATAGAATGATGTTTCCTTCTGGGTGGCGGAGGCCAGACTGCAGTCGTTCCATTTAATAACTGAAATTCAGCCCAATCTGGTTAACACAGTAAGCAGACCCTGGGCCCTAAGCTTAAGTCTAGGGCTACCGGGATAATGCTAGGATGTTTATTATTTATTTATTTTAACCTTTATGTGTATTGTGTGCCCACATATAAAAATACAATGTACAAAAGGCGAATTTAATGCCATCAGGCATTCTCTACCAGTCAACCTTGGGGATAGCAGAGACATTAAATATGATATAGCAATATACAGCAATTAAGCCTAAATAAATTTAAATTAACAATAAAACGCAAGCTGTCTTTAAAGGGATACTATTCTATTAAAGACTATATGGCTGATAAAAATGCTTGGGATTAAACTGCCGTTTCATACAGGCTATTCTAATATGAATGACTTAAAGCATGAATATTGTTATATTATGTTGCATTGTATAGCGTCACAGACAGATGAAGATTGTAACTAACCAATCGATAATTTAAAAGAGCATAGCCTGTGAGTTTCTTGCCAGTTCTTCTTACAGAGCGGTGGCTCGGAACTGGCACTTAGATTCACTTACACTTAAATATTTTTTGTTTTTATAAATTGTTTGATTGCAAGTGAATCTATGCTTCGTAATTTTAGTATAATTATATTTTATTTGTTTTTGTTATTTTTTTATAATTTTGACGTTTTCAAGTACTATGTAATAGTTTATAAAATAAAAAGTATTTTGACTTTTGACTTAGACTTTTGATATGATTGATTATGTTTGATAAAACTTCTTGAAGTATTTGTAGCCCTGCAGCAATTGTGGTACCACGTTTATTTAAGTTCAATATTAAAGGATAGTTTCCCAATAGTGATAATAATAATAAATGTTTATTTTCTCACTACAAGATCCAGTTAGAAACAAACAGTTTAATTAGTTTACAAAATTTGGTCAAGTTATATCGTAGGAGACTGGTGCCTAAGCTAGGCTCTAGGCCTGTATTTCAGGACACCAGGTCCCCACCCCTAACATTTACTATTTATATCCAACATCTATATATGTAGAAAGAAATAGCTTACAAAACGGTCACCCATCCAAGTTCTGGCCTCTGTGAACCCATTTTTTCTGATTGGCATATAATCAAATGGCTATCTCCCGCTGTGGGTGTAGCGGATGGGTGTTTCAGACTTTTCGCTACTAAAAATAATCCATGTTCCTTCTTTCGCTTGTTATGTTTCGCGCCAACCCTTTCTAACAGTTCAGCAACGGCCTCTCAATGTGCTGACATCTCTCTGAGGCGCGTGTAGGCCTCCGTAAAACCACCATCCATCCAAAACTGTGAGCGTAACTGCCTTGGACCCAGTCAAATCTGGTTTAACCAGTAAGTAGACCATCCCCCCCGACTAGCTCCACCTTGTCGTGGCGGGGGGGCTGAGTACCTCCCAGTAGGGCGCAGAGGGCGCTAGGGTAAAGGTAACACCCAGAGACTGACGACTCTTAGTACTGACTACCGGGGGGAAACTAAGAGGGACCTGTGAAGGGTGCAGCTGAACGATCTTTACACGAAAATGATTTTTTAAAAGTTATTATTTTCACATAACAAACAGACACTTCAATTGCCTTAATGTGTAAGAGTTCCTATTACATCCCTACAAATAATTATTATAGAGTTAAATTCTGATGCTGTAACCGTGTCACGTAATTGCGAGATTCTCGAATTATCTTTCATAGAATCCTTCGAGCCCCTTTATGATATTACGTGCCAAGAAATTAATGTTTCGAGAGATTATAACCCTTGCGTGTAATGAGGTATAATTTATAACTAGAGCTGTAAAGATAACAAGAATTTATTAAGAAGGCTATCACAGAATACATAAAGGGTGTACAGGGATTCTACCATTAACTTTGAAGCCCAAACCGTACCTGCAAGTGGTGCACCTGCCGATCAACGGACGATACTCTGGCGAACATAAAAGTTCCCGGTAAGCGGCAATAGGCTTACCACTTATAACGTCTAACAATACAACTGGCGAAATGTGGGCCTGAATGTATCACAGAGTTAGATTATTTAAGAGGAGACGGCCAATGTATAGATCCACTATATCAATTAATTGTGATTTAAGAAAAAAACTGATGCAGACATTATGGCCCCAAGAAAGCAGACTTTTAAATACATATTCACGATGTATAGAACGCACCTAGACTGATATTATAAATATATGTATATTTTTTTTTTATTTTGATACATTTACTGTACGTACATACTTTTATACACCCAGACCAGAACAAATATTCATGTTTATGCACACAAAGATTTGTCCTGAGTGGGAATCGAACCGGAGCGGATTGCGGGTATACTAGCCTCCATATCATATCGGTCGTCAATATATCATCTAAGCCAGCTGTCAGGATGTTAGAAGACACTGACTACCTAATAACAACTGCCATAGATGTTCATGACAGCCGGGACCAACGGCTTAACGCGCTTTCCGAGGCACGGAGACACGATAATTACGCACATAACTTAAAAAAGTTATAGGTGCGCCACCAGGGTTTGAAAACGAGACCCTCTGAATTTAAAGGCAAGGGGCCTCGCCACTGGGCTACCGCTGCTCATCCGCCTATTTCCATTATTACTGAATTTTTATCTCTTCGCAGAAAGTGAAGAAGTAAATCTTACAGTAAAAGGGAGACCTATAAATCTTACAAACCCTTTCACGCGGAACCAGTGCAAGCTGGGTCTAGTTACTGGCTTTCTCTGATCAGAATTCCTAATCTGCTCAATTGATCCTCCGTTTAGGTTACGTTAGGTAAATATTAGTCTTTAAACAATAATATAAAATAAAAACTGTTTTATATTTGTCTTCATATTAAAAATTTAAGCCTACACAATTGAAATAAAAAATTAAACAAATCAAAGGATACGACGCTCAATAGAGTTACAAAAGCTTGTGCTACCCGACGTATGTTACGACGTGCAACGCTGATTTTCAGCCGCCCTTGTTCTACACATTATTATATAGTAACTGTCAGGGACCACGCCCATAAATTGAAGAAACATAAATTTAACAATATATAATTTAAAAGTAGGTAGGTAATTAAAGTGAATTCTGTTAAAAAAATCGCTTGATCCGTGCCTCGGAAAGCACGATAAGGCTGCCTGTCCACTGAAGCGGAGCGAGGATGCGGAGCGGAGAAACGGACAATTATTAACCAATGAGATTCGCGGACAGAAAGAAGCGAAGATTTCATGCAATCCTATTGGTTAATATTTGTCCGTTTCTCCGCTCCGCATCCTCGCTCCGCTTCAGTGGACAGGCAGCCTAAGCCGTTGGTCCCAGCTGTCATGAACATTTTATAGCACTGTCATTAACATATAGTAGTCGTTATTAGGAAGTCAGTGCCTTCTAACAGACTGACAACTGGTTTAACCATAGAATGATGTTTCCCTTTGAGTTTTTTTTAAATTTTAAGTAAGTTTTTTTAAAATATTGTTAAATTTACAATAAAGCCCGTTATTCTCACTAGTAGCTTATTGTTATTAAAAGAGTTAAGAAAATCCGTTCAGTTCATTTTGAGCTTAATATTAAAAAACTAAATTATAAATCAAAAAAGAAGGTATTAAGTTAAATTTGTTTAGATAAGAATCACATACTCAAAATTTTAATTAATTTATTCAAGCTAGGCTTTATCCCGAAGCACGTCTCTTAAATCAAGAAAAACCACTTTACTAAAGCGGAAGCCTACTTAGGGAAAAAGTTGGCAAGATACTAGGCAATAGGACTCAAGAGTCACATATCTTTTTTTTTCTTTTTTTAGCGTCGGTATAAAATGCTGTTTACGCACTGTCTCCTGGGAAATGGGGGGACCGAGAGGGTAGTGTGGGGCTCACTGCAGCAGACGTGACCACCTATCTACTAAAAGACTTCCGACGACGCCCACCGCTGTTGAAAAAGGGGCAAGGGGCCAGTGCCTGGGTTTGTAGCTTCTGGCACCCGAGGAGTCACATATCTAAGCAAATCACATCATCATAACAGAGTTATAAAGTCCACTGCTGAAATTCAGCCTCCCCAATAGATAACACATTGGAGATATTTGCCCATAATCACCACGCTGGGAGGGTTGGAGATCGCAGTTCTAGCCAGTACGCAGAATGACGCTGCTGCTCATCATCCGTTTGGATTTCTCTTCGTCAACACTTACGATGAGAGGGAGCGGCACTATTCTAGACCAACTATACAAAAGCTTTTATCAACAAATTGTTGGACAGTTAGCCAGTCTGAAATGTGTAAACAATAGTATATTTTCTATATGTACTGAGCAATATTAAAGCTCTTATATACAATAAACACACACAATGCACTATTATTAAAAAGAACAATCACTATATCGCATAGAAGCCATTAATCAAAATGATACTTAATATACATAGAAAACAACCAGACCAGAACAAATATTCATGTTCATGCACACAAAGATTTGTCCTGTGTGGGAATCGAACCCACGACCTCTGGAGTTAAGTGGAGGTATACTGACCTCCACGCCATATCGGTTGTCACGCCAATTGAGTGGTACAATTAAGAGATGCCGCTACCACACAACCCAGAATGAGGAGCTCTTTCTAAAAATTATATATTAGTAATATAGTGTATAGAGATCCTACGAATACCTAAGGAGCCCAAGCCAACCTTACTAGCTGATCAACGGAAGAGGCTCTGGCGAACATAACTGTTTCCGGTAAGCAGCGATAGGCTCGCCACCTATTACGTGGGACCAACTTTATAATGGCGAAGTGTGGGCGTATAATATGACTCTGCCTAACCTTTCGGGGAAACAGGCGTGAATGTATGTATATTAGTAATTACTCCAAATTAAGATTGATTAATAGCGAGTACGACTAATTAAAACAAATTATGGTATGATACACAATACTTATTTTTATAAACGTTATGTAATGTTGCTAAATTTGGTGCATTGCAATGTTCCGACATTAGTTTTCTTTACTGTGTCCATGATTTGGGCGGAAAAATGAGGACTTGGTATTGAAAAATAACTTAATAACATTGGGGTTGGGTTTCTTTGATTAGATGTTTAAAGCTTATCAATCTGTTGGTAGTCCTAAGCTTATCATATATTAAAAAAAATAAAATTCTCCATTAAAAAAAATCATCTTCAGCATTCGAAGCAAGAAAGTCGTTTGTGTGTAAGCATATTGAAATTTGACTTTGAAATTCTCTGCCTGCGCACGTCATCCCTAGCTTCTAAAGTCCCGGGTAATTTAACCCTTAATAGGACAATGATCAATATATTGTCACCGTAAAATGAACCTTATGCTGCTAACATAAGGTGGAAAACTAATGAATAATTAAAACTCCTTAGTCCGTTTAAGGGTTAAGAGTGGCGAGGAACGACATTTTCACGGGCCGTCATGAGTGGGTGTGCTTACTCCACGTTATGGAGCGCCGTCATATTGCTAGACAGCACTGACTGCTTTCCATCAGGCAGGATGTAATCATTATGAAGTTTCACTTTAAAAATATTTAAATTAATTAAAACACAAGAATTGTATCTCTCTCAATAAAATGTCGGACTCAAAATTAATGTCATGACCACGCTGACAACGACACTTATAAATCAGTATTTTTTTAAAAGTTTGTTTGCACTTTTGCACTGTTTGTTGGTCACTTAGCGTCCAAAGACATTACAATCAAGTTGATCGATTCGGTCAAAATTCAATGATGATTCGATGACGAAATCTTTTATCAAACATCACTACGAACTGTACGGTCACCCTAACCGTTACTAGTGCGCAACGCATTGCATGCACATGTTTCTTGATTTGCTACACGCTTAAAGGTAGATGACTCAACATCCCGCACCATACTCATTCTCACCCTTAAAACACACGTAATAAGGACTGCGAAAGCGTAATGATAACTATGATAGTAATGTTTGAGCAAAGATCCATATTAATTATTATTGTGAAATATGTGAGCATTACTTTCACGCCCTATGCGCACACGCATTGTTCTGATTTGGAAACTGTGTTCCATATATTTTTTATTGTATGCTATGAAAATTATGAAAATGCTAAAGTTTCGTTTGCAAGACTCCTATTAATCATCATCATTATATCAGCCTTATAAAGTCCACTGTTGAACATCTTCCTATCCAGTATATTACATTCTCACTATCACATATATTCTCACTATCTCAATATCACATTCTCACAAGAGCATAGCCTGTGAGTTTCTTGCCAGTTCTTCTTACAGAGCGGTGGCTCGGAACTGGCACATAGATTCACTTACACTTAAATATTTTTTGTTTTTTTAAATTGTTTGGTTGCAAGTGAATCTAAGCTTCGTGATTTGAGTATAATTATATTTTATTTGTTTTTTTATAATTTTGACGTTTTCAATTACTATGTAATAGTTTATGAAATAAAAAGTATTTTGACTGTTTTGACTTTTCACACCAATAGGTGATCGCAGTTCAAACCAGTACGCAGGATGACGCTACTGTCCGTCATCCAGTAGGATTTTTCTTTGTCAACTCTAACCACGAAATGAGGGGGTGGCTATTCTCGGCCTATACTTCACGGCATTGATATAGTAAACTTATTGCCTATTGTTTGCAGTGTTCGTTGCTCTCCGATTTCAAGTAAAGTTCTCATAAGCTACTGCCACACAAATAGTCATAATTACATGTAGATCGGTGACTATCTGTGTGGCTTTTCATATGGAGCGTTTCCGTGCTTCAAAAGCTAGTTAATCTAGAGCCTGTCTAGAGAAATCTTCTTTAAGGTCGTTTCCAGACACCTTCTGAGCTTCACACCTACTTCAAATAAAATAAGTAGAAAGAAGTTAGTAGAAATAGTAAAATGAGGTTAATAGTTAAAGTAATAGAAGATACCAAAAATAAACAAGTAAAGTAAAGTATATAAAGAAAACAATTTAGATTTATTCCAAGATCTAGTTCTCGAGCGTGAATTACAGAGTCGAGTGGGCTCGGATTAGAAAGCGCGGTCACTGCCGCCGCCGAGCCGCAGTCGTCGCCTCGTCGCTCGAAATCAACGCTCATTACCCGACTATTTTCTGCGAGATGGATTCGTTTGAGGGCCTTTACACCACACGATTTTCTCATCAGCATTTCAGTCACTAGAAGTCCACTGCCAAACTTCATCATCCGATCGTTATCCCGGTAGTGACCTTACGGGCCCGGGGCTGTAGTAGCAGGCGACCAGTAGATTTTCATTTGTAATCTCTGTGCGTGATATTCTACTAAGTTTAATTTGTCTCCGCAAACCGGCAACTGATACACATGGTGGGCATGCCCTGATAACTTCTCACCTTTGTTCGTGAGAGGAGACCGATGGTACTGACCAGAACCATAATTGGCTGAGATGATGATGGAAGTAAAACATAACTTATTTGCAAAAGGAGGTTATTGCCCAGATTGTCTTGCTATTGACTATCTTCTCCATCTTGATGGACTGCAAAAACGCACGACACAGGGCGAAGATTAAGGCCCTGTCCATGCGGTGTCGAATGTCAACACTGCCACGGAAAAAAAGGATGCAAGCTACGTTAACCCTAAAA
Organism: Musotima nitidalis; assembly: GCA_949126915.1. Classification (NCBI taxonomy): domain Eukaryota; kingdom Metazoa; phylum Arthropoda; class Insecta; order Lepidoptera; family Crambidae; genus Musotima; species Musotima nitidalis. The sequence continues at coordinate 3,183,735 of OX421434.1, forward strand.
AATCTCTAAAGATGTTTTAACAAAAAGCTACCGTCTGTCGTAACGTACCGCCATGATGGTTTCGACTATGTAATACTAGAAGTACAATATATTTGTCTTAAGCTTTACACAATGATGGAAATGAATCAGATATTAGGAAATGCGTAGGAGAACTAGAGTGACCGACATAGCGAAGCGAGTTTGCAAGCTGAAGCGGCAGTAGGCGGGACACATGGCTGACGAATCAGTAAACATAGTATAAGGCGTCCCCCCACCCGATGGACCGATGATCTGGTCAGGGCGGCGGGGAGCCGGTGGATGCAGGCGGCACAGGATCGATCAAGTGGAAAGCAATTGTGGAGGGCTCTGTTCAGCAGTGCATTTCAAATGGCTGAAATTATGATGATAATGATAAATGCTGGCAAAGTTAGCGTCATTTATTAGATTGGTTGGTGTTATAGTTGTCAACCATGACCAAATTCAGAAGGTCTTTTAGAAAGGGAATGAGGCTTGACAGTATGTATGCAAGTCTAATTCAGGTAAATAATTCCACCTAATAATCTATCACAATCGTGTCGTATCATCTAAAAGGCTCTAGCGGTTCATTTCGTGCACTTAGCAGCTAACACTCGAAGCCTTTCACTCTGATGCATTCGACCAAGTGGCCTGCAATCTGGCTACCACTTGCCAACGAGCATTTCTACACAAATTACATATAGAATGCTGCCTCTATCGCTGACACTTTTTGTTTATTTCATTGAGTGATAGGTATTTTCTTAGAGACGATATAGAAATAATATAGAATTTTACCAAGTGATAAATCGTTTGACACGTTCTATGTTTTATGTGATTTGCTAATTGTCATCGGCTGTTATGTTTAACAGGCTTATTTTTTTCTTTGCACTTGCAACGTCCTTCAAACTGAAACACAGAGTGACTTAAACCGCATCCAAGACCTTTTTAAGAAACTTATGAATGTCATAATTTACTGGGAAAATTTAACAGATCCAGGGAAAAATTGCTAGAATTTTATTTTCTACCTTAAATCAGTGGATTAACAGAAAATTACCCTGAGTGTTCGATCTCCAACTCATGCATTTTTTTGCAATCGTGCTCTCGTGCGTAAATATGCACAATCATATTTAGACGAGGGTCCAGTGCAGCTCGTTGAGTTGGGTTCACCAATGACGATTCATCATTATCATCTCAGCCCATTAACGTTCAACTAAGCACATGTCTCCTCACACAAACCATGATGAGAGGGTATTGGATATATACTCCCGCGGACCCAGTGTGATTTGGCGGAGGCGATAGCAAACCGGCGAATGAGTTAAGAACGTGCTGGGCCAAGTCCCGATGTTCTGGTCAAAGCGGCTGAAAACAGGTTGGTGCGGGTGGTTCATAATCGATCTACGTGGAAAACAATAATTGAGGAGGCCTATGTTCGGCAATGGACTTCTAATGGATGAAATGATAAGATCTCTGCCCGTTCTTAATGAAATGGATCAAGTTTGATATCTTTACATTTTGATATCCACTAGTTAGCACGGAATCTGTGGCGTCCTGCTGTTAGAATTTCTCAAGCCGCCCAAAAAAGCTGATCTTCTTTCTGTTGCTCATGAAAATATTAAAAGTTTAATTCATTGCATAACAATAGACGCTACTTTCAACAAAACCAATTCTTCTCTCAATGATTTATCTTTATCAAGAAAGAACATAAGTTTGCTTTTTTATATATTTTTCCAGTTTAAAGAAAAATCAACAAAAAATTCTTGGTATTATATTGCGAATTTTTTGGTTTATTCTTTTATTTTGCCTTTTACGTCACGATCTCACAGTGCGCTGATTACTTTATAATGTGTAGCTACTCTATAATTCAAATCACCTGGCATTCATTTAAAATGCGTCTGCTGTAACTTTATGAGCATTCAGTTTACTATATTTAAAATTGCCGAATGGAGACTGTCAGGTGCTCTCGTCTTTTACTTGTTCCGTGTTTTATATATTGGGATGTAAAACAAAAAAATTAAAATGTATGCAAATTTCTAACAAAATCTATAAGCCGCAAAAGTTTAGTGAAAATTCTATGAATATAAAATCCTTGGCACCTTTTTAAGCTTTTAGCTCCATCCTAAGCAAAGCTTGCACTAATGGGTACTAAAGTAGAGACCGGAAAAAACTGAATCTTTTTCTGTGAATACATACTTATAATAACACAGTATGTCATAAAACACGACGATTTAACGGCAGCGTGCAGATGTTTAGGTTATTGTATCTAGTTGGTTCTTGTATATTTAACATCTATGTAAGGAGTTTGTTCATCTCGGTTGGCTATTTTGTACCTGTACATCAAGATGAACCGATCAAGTGAAGAACTCGTCGACCCCAAGCTAACCACGGTCCTCAGATATGAGGAACCGATTAAGTACATACAGAGAAATCTACGAATTTTTTCAACTTACCCTGTCTACATCTATCTAACTTTCAGTAAATTCTGTAAGGGGTTAAATTTAAATGCCGTGTGGTTTAGGTATCTCCAATGAATTCTACCTCCCCATGTCTTTACCGAGGATGTCGTAGAAGGCCAGCAAGTTATCAGCTTTCATTTAAACTTGTAAAGTATACTTTTATAAGACTTTTTTGTTACAAGTATATCTTATCTACTTATAAACATGCCAGTTTTACATGCCAGTGTACATGGAGCGCTTTTAAATTTTCCCATTTGCAATGCATTATGTATGCAATATTTAAGTTTTATAAGTAATAGTTATGTTGAAATACACATAAATAGACTTTAAATTTAAAAATAGACCTTGCTTTTTCGGTATTAGGTGCTTATATAATCTCGATTTACTTATCATCTTGAGATGGAGTCGATTTAGAAGCTTTAATTGACGGTAAATAGTTTTGTCTGCATCTCAACCTCTGCGAGAATAAAAAGAGGCAGGTTGACAGAAGATCAACGTAGTTACTTATTTAGTGGCTCAGAACTGGCGTAGATTGACTTACCTACACTGAAATATTTTTTGTTTCTTAATTGTTTTGTTGTATGTTTTTTTTTTTTCTTTTTTTTTTTTTTTTTTTTTTTTTTTATGTTGCACTGTTTTATTTCATTTAATAACACTCATGTATGTTCACAATCCCATAACGGTTAATAATCTACCGTTATTATTACACATTATTGTTCGAAATATCACAAATTTTTGAAAATAAAACAAAACTGCAGACATTTTCATAATTATGACATATTCTTATTACTTAAGCTTTTTTTCTTTTAATTTATAATAATAATATAATATCCATTTATTTCCATCACAATGACTTACTTGCTAATACAGTTTATTTATGATATTACAATGTATATTCTAAAGCCAATGTGATCGAGCGGAACCCCGTACTAGGATACCCTGTGTTACAGGATTCCGGCCCCCATCTACTGACCCATGCACTCAACTCATTAATGATTACATATAACAAAACTATAACTATAAGAAATAAAAACAAAAGTGTGTAAGTTTACGTGCATGTTATATTATATATTTATAAACTGCAATGTATATATATACAGAATCATATTTTAGGTGTGGTGTGTGTTTGAGGATGAGTGTGCATGAGCGTGTGTGTGTGTGTGTGTGTGTGTGTGTGTGTGTGTGTGTGTGTGTGTGTGTGTGTGTGTGTGTGTGTGTGCGCGCGCGTTCGTGCTGCTTGCGTGTTGTTGTATGTAGATATGTAAATGAATCGAAGCTTTGTGTTTTCAGTGTAATCATAATTCGATTGTATTTAATATGTGTATATTAATTTTGACGTTTTCAAATGCTATGTAATAGTTTGTTTCTTTATTTTAAATAATGGCTTCGTGTGTCTAGCACATTTAGCCAGTGTCAAGTAAGTGATATATTAATAATATATAATTCATAGTAAATGAGAATGAGTGGTGATAAAGATGATAAATGGTAAATGAGATACCCTCCCCTAATCCCCTTGAGTCCTCAGTTAAGATGTGGGACTATACTGAGATCTCACATGGACTCCTTGAGATAATATTGAAAAGTGATGTTGCACTGTTTTGTTTGATTTACCAACACTCATGTATGTTCACAAACACTTAACGGTTAATAATCCACCGTTATTACAAATTAATGTTAGAAATATCACAAATTTAAGAAAATAAAACAAAACTGCATGACAGTTCACTTTCCCGCCAAGAAGTCCTATGTAATAGTTAATGAAATAAAAGTTTTTGGAGTTTGAGGTCCCGACAGGAAGTAGAATGAAACAAGTCAAAAAAAGTCTTCACATTTACTTCACAATAAAAAAATCAAAACATCTTTTTAGTCGGGTAAAATTTTTTGAATACATATGGATTCACAAGATCTTTCAACATCGATGAATTTTACGTATACTGGTAAAGGAGAGCTAATTGCTAGACTAAAATAATGTTATAACTTCTACTTACATCAGTTTGCAAATTTGAATCTTAAGAACTGCTTAACGTTTTCCATATTATAGTAGGGCACCAAATTATAGTTATTTATTGGCGCAAAAAAAAATGATTGCGCCGATATTCTAGTGACGAAACTCAAAGCCTTCAAACTCAGAGGGTCTCGGGTTCAAACCGCGGTGGCGCACTTATGACATTTTGAAGTTATGTGCGTTTTTATCGCTCGCTCCGTACCTCGGAAAGCACGTTAAGCCGTTGGTCCCGGCTGTCATGAACACCTGTGGCTATTATTAGGAGGTCAGTGCCTTCAACTGTCAACTGTTTTAACCTTAGCATGATATTTCCCTCTAGGTTGTGGATGTCAGATGGTAATAACCGAAAATCAGCAAAATCTGGTCAGACCTGTAAGCAGATTATGAGCCCTTAAGCTTAAGTTTAGGGCAACCGAAATAATGCTAGGATATGGTGATGATTGATGCAAAAAAATTGCGTGCATCAATCACTTGTCGATGTAGACTTACGCCCGTATTTAATAACCCCTCAATCCGAGATTCATACTAATCTTACGTAAACGCCAATCATGGTAGCAATAGTTAATATAGTTTCAATCCAAGGATTGATTATTGAGACTCTTAACTTGGAATAAGGATTGATTAGTTTATCGCAAAAAGCCATTTTTGGTTTGAAGTAAGTTATTAAATTCGAGCGTTAAGAACAAACTTACATACATTTTATTGCAGCTTACTGCACTTATCACACAACAAACAAATTATAATCAGACACAAAAATCACTATCGCTTTTCACTTTCAAAGTTCTATAGGCACCGTAAGTCCCATCATCCAAGTCCTCTTGTCTGTGTAGGGATCTGCAGGAGTGTGTGCGTGTGACCATGTCGTACGAGCCGTTTGTGGTGCGCAGGCGCACAGCACTCCTGTGTCGCGTCCGTGTGTGCGGTTCTGGCTTCAAATCCGTCTCATAAAATAACTTCTCTTCCATTTGAAGCCACTTGGAGTTGGAAAGCAGTTTCTTTGTCCATTCGTCTGTGGAAAATTGATACTAGTTAAAACTAGCCTGTATATTTTATATAAATTTAAAATAAACAGGCTGTATCTGTCACGTCTATTGCTGCCAGCCTTAGATTATTGTATATTTATATAACTTCAGGTCTACATATTTTAAATACTCTCGATGATCTAAAGTTAAAGTTTCGAAATTGCTCTTAAGAAGAAGAAAGTATAACATTCGCGTTTTTAATTTTTAGTAAGGATACGGACGAAATTTGTGTAGGAAATAGGTGTTCTCCAGGTATCGATCACCGAGATTTAGAAGAGTTTATGTTCTTGAATGGGTAACCTTTTGAGTTTTGATTGGCATTTTGATATCGATTCCATGCTTCGGAACGCACGCTTATCCCAGTTATCACTATATTGGTGATTAAACTTTAAGTTTGACGCCATATTGCCAAGTTAATGTTGATTCATTACTGCACTGTCGGTCATAATAAGTCATGAAAACTACAAAATATCACAGTCAAATAAAACGAACCATTGAGATCCTTCATAGCACCAGCTTTCCCGCCATATTCATAAGGCAGCGCTTCTGCAGGGTAGTAGTCTAAGCCCATAGTATGGTTGATTTCATCAGCATTGGAGTGTATCGTGATGACCTTCCGCTTCCAAGGGTACAAGCCGATGTGGAGCAAGAGTAGGGACATAGTCTTCAGACGATGAGTATTGATCACGTGGACTTCAGAGAATTGTAGTGGGTGCGCTTTCTGAAACACAGTTCATATTTGAAATTTACAATTAAACATGGTAGGATTTTCGGCATTATCTTTATGAATTTATAGAATTTGGTAATTGATGGCACATAAGTGTAAAAAATTGATTGCTAATGGCACCTAATGTGCACTAAATTATTTGACCATAAGCTTCTATCCTCGGGGCCTACCGCCAAATTCGATGGATTACCGGTAATCCATCTAGATCAAACTTTGTTTTGCGTTCATTAATACGTACCGGGGAATCTGCCGACAGCCACCTCTCATTCATGACCTTCAGTCTGTGACAGACCAATAGGTAAATGGAGAACGCCATTTTGTTTCGATTTCCATGAGTTCGGCGATACGACAGAATCAATTCGAAATCCATTTTGCCTTATAATCGATTGCCATCGAACTCGGCGGTAGGCGCCCTGGATTGGTTTAAAGAACTAGTTGGAGTTGGATATAGAACACGTCTGTCTTGAGATATCTACAGATAGGAGTAGGAATTCTAACAGCACCTATCCAGGAGTAAGCCTTTAAAATTTAATACTAAGGAAGCTTTACTCCGTTTTTAACCATAATATTAATTGAAATATATCGCTACTCTATCTCTCAAACCAGATCCGAATCCCTAAAAATAACTAATTGTCCCTTGATCGTATGAAGAAGACAGAAGTGTGGCTATTGTAGAACACTAAGGGGCTATGAAACAAAGGGAAGAAATGTTTATTATTCATGTTACTTGAAGGGAGACAAGAAGGCCGCTTAGCGGGAGAGAAAGCATTGTCCGCAATCTCTCCGGTTTCGCCGATTGTGCAGTGGGCAGGCAGCGCTAGGGACGTCTTAGGTGGCGGGGGCAAAGAGCCCCTACTATCTAACTATAGATCCCCCGCGAAGCTGGAGCAACCAAATTAACGTTTGTATTATCATGCAGGATATGGAACTAAGGATATTGAATGAACTCACTTTCATGCACCTAACGAAATCCTTCCAGTAAGATCCCCTGAAGTGGTTCTTCACGTGGGCCGGCTGCAGGTCGCACACATCTATGAACACTACCTCCTCTCCTGCTGTTGGATCCTCTCGTAACCTTTAAAAAACAGTACACAGCAATTAAACAGTGGAAATAGTAAAATCCACATCATAAATTTTAGCTCCCTCAAATTTCTCTACAGCTTTGATCCAATCGAGTTTGTGACATTGTCTGAGAAAGGTACTGAGGCGCCGGAACATAACATGGATGGTTTCAGTCAGTAAAAGTAACCAGTATGTTTAACTATATTTTAAGGGGACGGTGAATAACGCTTGCTTTCAGAAGCCTAGCAATACGTCTTCACAAAAATTCATCAAAAATAATGAATATAGAAATTGACAGAACAAATAAACGGTATCTTCGGTATTTAATCTACTAATGACCTGGGGTCATTAAAATACTTGGGATTATTAGTTTAGAAGTAAAATGGCTGACGAGACGTATGTTTATATGTAATATTGAGAAACTAAACGGTTATTTCATATTTTTCCCTACAAAGATGACAAAGAACAATCAAATTGAAAAAGCCCCACCTAAACACTTAAATATGTAGTATGAAAAGTGTGAAGATTCACAAATTAAATAAGTCATGATGGTTAGGCTTCTCCTACATGTTATTGCAATGCTTGTAACAATATCTTAAGCAGAGTTTGAACAGAGGTTGGATGGGGGGTGGGTGCAATGTGATATTGAGTGCTTCCGTGTGTCTGAATCTAAGATAAGCCAATGATCATTGTTTATACAACTAGTCTCAACTAGACGTGCCTTCTTGATTGTCATGTTTCTGACGCCGCCTGATCTTATTGGTTCCGATGGATATAGAATAATCAAAATATTTTTAACCTTAATTAAGAAGAGGACGCTCTTGCCCATTACTGGGACGTTAATAAGGCAGAGCTATTAAATTTTTTTCTTTTTTGGTATACTACCTAAACTGAACTCCATAAGGTTCAACATACAACCAATTGCTCAATTACGAGTTAAGGTGATGATGCGCTGCCCATCACTCAAGACACATATGGGTCGTTACGCAATAATTGATTAACATGACATGAAAATTTATTATTATGATAGAACGTGCCTTTTAATTATGATAAATACTTCCTATATAGACTGATTATTGTCCAGGTAATTCAAATGGTAATGAAGTATAATATTTGCATATTAAATGTATTGAGTAAGGTTGTTAATGCATTATTAATATGATTAACATGTGTCAAAGTTAAAACATATCTTCTATCTATATTGCTGTTTGTCTGTCTCGCTGGATTGATAGTTTTGGTATTCAAAAATTTGTGATAGTTTAGGGAAGCATGGGTAATTGATAGCGATTCTTCATCATACATTATACAATCACGCCGTTTTTCCAAAAGGGTAGGCAGAAGCATATAAAATACCCACTTGTCGCCAGTTATAATGTTGGTCCCGCGTAAGCTTACCGGGAACATTTGTGATTGTTATAGCCTCGTCCGTTGTTCAGCAGGGGCACCACTTGCAAGTGAGGTTGGCTTTGGATTTAGATAGGATCCCCATACACCCGTCATTCAATAATTCATCATCAAAATGTCCCAATTACGCCCTACTACTGAGCATGAGCATCCTCTCACGAATGAGAATCATCAGGTTAGATAATATTCCATCATGCGTACCTAGATCAGATTGGCGGATACACATGTGGGTAGTCCTGCAGTGAGATTTTTAAAGCCATCCAATACGGCTTCATATTTATTAATGACCACCACTACCACGTCACTTATCCGCGCGTTTCATGTTATAAACACGGTTCATGACACGGTGGATATATTTTCATGCACTTTTAGTGAATTCGCCAGAATTGCGTTAAATATAATAAGTTATCAGTTACGTTAGATTTAGAACTTATTTTGTAAATATAGGATGTAATACTAAAGTTATATATCAGGTAGGCTAGTTTATGTTATATTATATTTAAATAATATTGTAGATTAATAATTAAAAAGATAGAATATTGTATTTATTATAAACATTGCTATGCTATCGCATTAGGTTAAGACACCTGTAATATAAGATTATAAATAAATAAATAAATAACCTAATAATAGTGATAACCAAGACCAACGACTTGACTTGCTTTCTGGAGCACAAAAGCACTGAATAATAAATGATACTCAAAAGGTCACCCTCCCAAAGAATTTTCTCTAAGTATCTGATTAATGCATAAATTCTAAGAAAAATGATTTGTTAAAAAGCTTTTTTAATAAGTTGAGTGCTCGCAAAAAAGGAGCACTGAATTATTTTATTGCTTCCATAAAATATTGGAGGAAATAACTCGGGAGAGTATTTACTGCTTATTTATGTCATGATTGTGATAAATAGGAAATTGGTTTCCTAAAGATTTGATATCTGATTTCCTTTCAGCTTTATTTGTCACTAAATAGGCATTTTGAAATAGATTTTCTATTGTTACACGGGAATGGAAGAAGCCGGCAGAAAAAAGATATGTTAAGGGTGTAAATAGTGATATGATCGATAAGTCGTTGACGAAGCCGAGGAAAAGAAATGCTCCCAACCACATAATATACTAGAAACACGGTAGGAGGATGACAACCACAGATATATTAATGATGACAGCGTATGTTAATGATGATGAAATAATAAAAGCTTCATTTAGCAGACAGAATATAAAGCTTGGCTGCCAACCACAGATAGACTAGAAATGGAACAGCGTAGTTTAATGATGATGAAATAATAAAAGATTCGCTTAGCAAACCGAATATGAATGTCGCCTGCCATCCACAGATAGACTAGATATATAACAGAGTAGGAGAATGATGATACGATTATCAGAACTCCGCTTAGCAGACAGAATATGAAGCTCGGCTGTCAACCACAGATAGACTAGAAATATAACAGGGTAAAAGAATGATGATATATTATAAGAGCTCCGCTTAGCTGCAGAATATGAAGCTTGTCTGCCAACCACAGATAGAAACAGGGTACAAGGATGACAACCACAGATAGACTAGATATAGAACAGGGTCAGGGAAAGGAATTATCATAAAATTATGAAAGCTCCTCTTAGCAGAACGAATATGACACTCGTCAAAAATATCATTTTAAAATTGATTTAGCTTTTTAATGTCTCATTACCCGAGCTCAAGTCTACTAGCATCAATAAAGGTAAGTGGAATTCGGGCTATACTCTACTCCAAACGAACCTAGTTGGATTGGCGGTAACAGGTGTGTGGCATTCTGCTGTTAGAATTTCAATAGGCCTCTGACTAAGCTTAATATTCCATAGTTACTTTTTGCTAACTTTATAAAGACTTGCTGCCAAAAAAAGATTAGGTAGGTAGGTTGTAATAGGTGTAGTCCAATGTTGAGTAACATCTTAGCAAACAGGTATTTCTTTAATATTTGATTGTGTCAAACAAAATAAACGTGATGATGAAATGAACGTGAAAAGTGTTATTAAAGATAGGTAGCTGATACCACTGATGATGATGATGATACTATTTAGCTTGGTACTTCTAACATTCTATTAAGAATTGAGATTATAGTGTCCATGTCGGCGAAGGGCTAGTCACGTCTCACCATTTGACTCGTTTCATTGAGTATTCTCTGTGCTAACAGTGAACTTTGCTACATTCGTTCAATTCGCCATAGTTTTTGCAAGGTTTCTGCGTACCTCAGATCGGCTATATGGGCGTGAGATTATTCTGCGAATATTTTAGAGGACTTAGGAGCGACAATCGCTGTTAACCTAAATAAAATGTTTGATTTAAACCTACCGTAACTCGAGGATCATAAGCCAGCGCGATAGCAAAGCCTTTGCTGATAAGGGTCTGTCCAGGGCCAACGGTGCTGGGAGTCTGATCAGGGTAAGTCGCCTGCCTCCTACACTCCTTACTCGAAGGGGCACTATGTAGCTGGAACGGCAAAGGAAACCACAGTTATTACAACATGACCTAAGGCAAGGTGATAATCCTCTTTTGAATACTATCATTTCTTCAAGACACACATTACACAGTAAATAGTTTGTAACGAAATTACTCGAAATATTAAACCTCATCGCTACTGTCTGGAGGAGTGTCTTGCTCAATTTTCTTCTACTCAAGCTTCTGTGAATAGGCTCGTTAGTTTTTAATTGACGTTCAATAGTAAGTAGTGCAAATAATTTAATAACAATATGAAATTTTACTTTAAAGTCTCAAATAAATAAACATAGTCTGTCCTCCATGTTACTCATAATTTGACTTCTTAATGACACATGAAGAATTATAATCTTTTCCATTGGTGTATGCTTAACCTACCATTGATTTCTCGTCATATTGATTACTTAAATTAATATGACTCTTGTACTTTATATTAAGATTCCAAATAGAGAGAACCGTATAAAAAACCGATTCCTATGTGATAACTCAAAACTTTTTATGAAGGACTGATCAGTTGTTACCTACAGCTCTTCATCAGGGACGAAACATGATAGCCTGTTTTGGTAACTCGCATACGGTATGATGCAGTTATGGACAGTATCGTCTGCTTACCATCAAGCACGGTAAAGTCAAATTGACAAAACCTAATGTGAAATATCAACTTTATCATCATCATCATCTCAGCCACAACAAGTCCACTTCTGACCAAAGCAATCTCAAACCGCCTGCATCCACCAATCTTCTTGACTAAATCATACCTATGAAGGTCCATCGATATGAAATACGCTCAAAAGAAACTTACGCATCTTGACAGCTAGACAGAATCTCCTCATCATCGGGATGCCTCTTGTGCCACAGTTCAGTAACCCCACCAGGCCCTCGCGATTTGTAGTATCTTCTGGCTCTTTTGGTAGCTTCTGTCTCATCGCCATTGCAAGTTACTGGAAAGAGGTTCAGGATGTCCAGCTCCTCTTGGGATATATCTCTCGACAAGTTGTCACGTGCCCATCGCTCTGCGAACGACGCTGCTCTGGACATCTTGACCTTTAAACCAGAAAGAAATAAACATTTAGACCAATATGCCCATAGAGAGAATTTTCCTTTAAAGTGTGTTCTACTGCTTGTAAAAAGAGGTATGTTCTGTGGAACTTTTTGAAATTATGCTAATGGCTTTTTTCTATCATAGTCCGCAAACAATCGGCGGGGAATCCTCACACTTTATAAATGACGGGCGGGAGAGTACGGTGCGTTTTAAAAGAAACTCTCAAAAGATTAAAAAAAGTGCGTGAAATAGTTATTAAAGCGTCTACTATGCGGGTGTTCAAGCATCTACAGGCTTTTATGACCACTTCCCATCAGATGCACTGTTGTATAATCTGTCATACTTTTTAATAGTCTTTTAGCCCATAACTCTAGACTTGTCTATGTTCATTCTGTCCTATAAAATGTGTTTCTAATTTTAATCATAATGGAAACTAATATTATAATACAAAGACTGTTATTACATCAAACTTAATAAATAATAGAACATGCATCGCAACTGTTTGAAATGATGCCATTGGCAGGAAGCTTATCTTCATACTTTAGTAATGGCGGGTGACTGGGAAAATGTCCCGTGCCTTTGCGTTCTGGAATGAGCTTCCTTGTAAGGTTTTCGCAAGAGATTAGGTACAAAAAGTGCATATAACAGTTTTTAAGCGTCATCAACGCGCTAGGCTGCAGCGACAACACGCAGTACGCATACGGATAGGGATCTGGTTGCAAATGGAAGTTTGGCTTATCTAGCATCTGTAATGGGCTGTTGTAAAAATATTGACTTGTCAAGTCAGTATAGTTGCATAGCTCTCAGCTTTCCCCCCAATTCATTGCAATTGAACTGTACTGCCATCAGAGCCAAACAGCAATCATACACTAGGAGTTTAGGTCATCAAACACTACTAGTTACTACAGGTCGGCCACTTATATTTAAATATGAAGGCTAGTTAACCTAGTTACATAAATCTTTTTAATTGGTGTTAGTAGTGCAGTTTGTGGTTTTGACAATAATTAAGTATAGTACAACATTTATGAAAAACGCGGAAAAAACACACCGCATACTATGTTATTTTCCAAATCTAGTAAAACATTAATGAGTCGCAAACAAAATTATTATTAAAGAACTAACTATATTATAAACTACATTAATCTAATAGTATTAGTTAGTATGCAAATCATAACTGCAGTATCATTTTAAGTGATCTTTGATAATGTATAGAGCATTTATAAAGGTCAGAATGTCATCGTTTATTCTGAAACGAGAACGCCGCGAGGTTAGATAGTTGGAAACGAATAGCTAAGTTATGCAGTGTTTACAGGGGTCTATAGTTGGATGGGTGATCATTGTCGTATTTAATACTAAGTGAGTACGTGATTAAGAAGAAACGCTAAATAAATAAATATTCTATTACAATCACACAATTTTTTAGCTCCAAGATAAGTACCATTAAGAACTTGTGTTATGGATACTATACCCCGGACAGGTCTCCACCTTGGCGTGGTGACTGAGTACCCCCCGGAGGCCAGTAAAAGGTAAAACCCAGAGTTGGCGACTCTGGGTGCCGTTAGTACTGACTACCGGCGGGGAAAACTAAGAAGGAGCAGCAGGCGGGCCAGGAGGGCCCGTCAAGCAGCGCCAGGAGGATCTTAGGTAGCGGAGTCAGGGGGCCCCTGCTGTCTAGCCATGCACCCTCCGAGAAGTCGGCTACACACGCTATGGTCGTACAAGGAAGTAGGCGGGGCGCGTCTTCTGCGTCTCTCTGAGGAGGTTCTCCCGGTTTTAGTCTGGGGTGCGTTGGCCGCCAATACTTTGTGGCTCCATCTATTGTCGTCTCTTCGGCAGATATGTGCACATTGCCACTTAAGTTTCACAACTCTTTCTTCAAGTTTAAACTATCAACATAAACATACAATAAACGCAAAAGACAAATGGAAACCGTTCAGGTGATGCTGACGCAGACGCAATGTTCCTTTTTTCTTTTTTTTTTTCGGATGGAAAATCATCAAATGACCGTCTTCCGCTGTGGGTGAAGCGGAAGGGTGTGTCAGACTTTTACTGACTAAAAACCATCCATGTTCCTTCTTGAGCCTGTAACACCAAGGCCGCGGTAATCCTTTCGAACATTCCCGCAACTGACGCAATGTCCCTGGATAGCATTTATTTCCAACCCCCCCCCCGGTTCTCAATTGGAGTTTTATTAAAGGCCTTATTCTAGGCCGCTACCACATGACATTGTTCGTATCCATGCATATTAATTTATTTATTCGAGTTTAGTAGAGACTTACTGATTGCGAAATGTTATTACACACTTCACGAATATTTTGACGACAAACTCCATTAAAAGCCTACAGTGATTTATTATATAAATTATAAGTTAATGTTATATATAATAATAATAATAATATTGTGTATTGTTTTTGTTGTTTTTAATAGGTTGGGGAAAAAGTCTTTTCGTATTTTTGTATGAAAAGTCAAGACATTTTTTTCAAAGTTTATTTACATTTATTTACAATATATATGTACCGTTTTGTTGAATAATTTTCTGCCATTTTGTGGGCAGAGACATTATCCCGTTACTGTAGAAACTTTGGGACTTCTGATCAAAAAAACGGGACAAATAGTTTTGGCAGTCCTCTCTTGAGGTCAACCTTACAGAACCTAAAGAATTCTGCAGAGACCGAAACAGGTGAAAATCTGAAGGCGCAAGGTCAGGGCTATATGGTGGATGCACTAGGACCTCCCAGTCGAACTCTCTTAATTTTTGCTGAGTGGCTAAAGATGTGTGTGGTCTAGCGTTATCGTGATGAAAGACCACACCCTTCCTGTTGATCAATTCCGGCCGTTTTCTCTCGACTGCTTCCTTTAATCTCATCAGTTGCTGGCAGTAAAGATCAGAATCGATGGTTTTGCCGGGCGGTAAAAGCTCATAATAAAAAATGCCCTTCCAATCCCACCATACACACAGCATCACCTTATTTCGTGTTAGGCCAGGTTTGGCCACAGTCTGTGAAGCCTGGCCAACTTTCGACCACGACCTTTTTCGCACGTTCTTGTCGTACGTGATCCACTTTTCATCGCCAGTTATCAATCTCTTCAAAAACGGCTCGGTTTCATTACGTCTCAATAATGAATCGCAAATGAGTACACGGTTCATTAAGTTTCTTTGAGTGAGCTCGTGTGGCACTCAAATATCGAGCTTTTTTGTATAACCAGCTTTCTTCAAATGGGTCAAAACTGTTTTGTGGTCAATTCCCAGTTCTTCAGCTACATCGTAACTACTAATATGCCGATCTTGCTCCACTCTTTCAAAAATGGCGTCCATTTTATTCGTAACAGGGCGACCAGAGCGAGGTGCATCTTTAACATCAAAATTTCCGGACTGAAAACGTTTGAACCAAATTTGTGCTACTCTTCATCAGGCTGACACTGCATCAGGTCCATAAACATCACAAATTTTTTTCACTGCTTGAGTTGCATTTTTGCCTTTTTTATAATAAAATTTTAAAATGTATCGAATTTCTTCATTAGATTCACTCATTTTTACGGAGAGAAAAACAAATGAAAAATAGCGGGAAACAACTTTTTTTTTTTTTCTTTTCTTTATAATGGAACCTTTTTAATGTTACCAAAACCAGCCAGACACAAATTTATAGTACAGTCAAAAAAATTTTATAATAAGTTTATACCTACGTTATGCGAAAAGACTTTTTCCCCGACCTAATATATTCGTGTTTTAGTGAGTTTGTTAGTTTATAGAATAATTAAGTACGTAGTTTTGCAATATGTTTAAGTTCCCTCTCAATTTTCAGTGCCCCTACGGGGTATCAGTATACATTGTAATACTTAGGTACTTACTTGTTTACTTGATGCAATAAAGATTTATGATTATCGCTTATACATATAAACCTTTAAAGCAAACTTATTACTAGATGAACTATTGCAATGTCTAGCCTTTAACCTCAAGTGGCGGAAAACGTGAGGTGAACTCCGCAATAGGTTATCTAATATTGAATAGTTATAATGTTGATACAATTTATTAGTAAGTAGTTAAATTGTTATACGTAAAGGTATGTTTAGGTGTATTGGGAACTATATTTATTTACGTCAGTAACAAAATCTCTTTACGCACTGCCTTCCGGCCAAAAGGGGACCGAGAGGGGAGTGTGGTGCTCACTGCGGCTGACGCGACCGCCAGCAGTACTACCACTAAAAATAATCTGACGACGCCCACCGCTGTTGAAGAAGGGGCGGGGGCCAGCACCAGGGGTTTTGTAGTTTCTGGCACCCCGCCCGCTGTGAAAAGGGGTGGGAGGCCATTGCCAAGGTTTATAGGGATCCTACCAACATCTAAGGAGCCCAATCCAAAATCACCTGTAAGTGGCGCACCTGCCGATAAACAGACGAGGCTCTGGCGAACAGAATAGTTCCTGCAATTGCAATTGGCTCGCCACCTATTATGTGAGACCAACAATGTGATTGGCGAAGTGTGGGCGTATAATATGCCTCTGCCTTCCCCTTCGGAGAAACAGGCGTGATATTTATGTCACTAAGTGTAAGGTGAAAAAGATTTATACTTCAATTTTATGTGTGGTGGCTGTTCGTTGGCTTTTGTTTAATTATATTTTAAAATGTGTAGTATGACAGCTATAGGCTCTCCTAAGAAATTAAATAAATAAATTATATACTCGTAAAACTTTATAAAAACGATGTATATAATTTTGGCGGTCGATATAAAGTAGAAGTACACCCTGTACAATGCTTATGAGGTCCTGGGAACGATTTATGATGGACAAGTGAATGGGGAGGGGAAGACCACGTAAGAAGGTTGACCAAATCCAGAAAATTTTGGAGAAAGTGCAGGTCAAAAGTACTCTAAACCGACGGGCGTGTATGAGAAGGTTAATGAGTGTAAATGAAGCTAAAAGTGTGTGCCAAGATCGTAGCAAGTGGAAGGATGTGATCTCTGCCTACCGCTACGGGAAAGAGGCATGACACTATGTATGTATGTATTTCTTTCAGTCTGTTTTTTTTCTACTTATTAAAAATAATATGCATTTATGTAAGCTTGTTTATTCATTCAGTGTCTTTAGTACAAGCTCTGCTTAGTTTCGTTGCTAGAAGGTTTGTAAATGATGATGAAGAGTATGTACAGGAATATTATCATCATATCAGCCTTATAAAGTCCACTGCTGAACATTGGTCTCCCCAACAGATAACAGTTCACGCTGGGAAGGTCTGGTGATCGCAGTTTAAGCCAGTACGCAGGATGACGCTTCTGCCCATCATCCGGTAATAAATATTTATTTATGAATCTTACAATATGCTTGATATAATTAATTTAAAACTTTTAACTATATCACCGCTACCATTGTTAGGTGTTACCATTGTTATGACCTTATTCTTAGCTTCGAAGGTATTGCGGATTCGATTCCCACACAGGGCAAATCATAAAGTTAATAGATAGAGAAAAAACGAACGAACGAACAACATAACGGCAGTGCTCTCATAAAAATATTCATTATCTACAGTAAAACTACAGCTATTGATTTTATTTCTATTGAAATTGTGTTCCTGAGTGATTATCTATTCCTGCGGGAAATGTACCTAGTGATAATTTTGCGACAAAGTGCTATTTTTAATCCAAGTAAACCAATTTAGTGCAAATACGATCACTTAATTTCTAAATTCATTCAGTGTTTGACGCAAACGCGTAAGCGACGAGGAATCCCTGGCGCTTACAACCTTTTTCTCGCGACATTCTTCTATATCGACGAACGGTGAGTGGGCTTCGCTAGCGGCTGTGTACAATAACATTGCATACTGGAAGGTTATTACTCCGCTTGAGTCGTTTATTGCTTGGCATACCTTCAGTTGTTTTAAATAAAATGCCACCGAAAACGAAAAGCTGTGCGGGTTGTTCGAAAAAAATAACTGGCCGCGAATTTTTATTTTGCTGCCTGTGCAATGACACCTATGATATTGAATGCGTCAACTACTCATACAAATTGTTTTCCCTTATGGATAAAGAAAAGAAGGACAACTGGAAATGCCCAACTTGCAAGAGTAAACAGAAAAAGTTTGATAATA
The DNA here is from genome assembly GCA_949126915.1 of Musotima nitidalis. NCBI lineage: Eukaryota > Metazoa > Arthropoda > Insecta > Lepidoptera > Crambidae > Musotima > Musotima nitidalis. The sequence continues at coordinate 3,201,991 of OX421434.1, forward strand.
CAAATACCCCAGTACATGGCAGTCGTATGGACTCTTTTGTGTCTGTTTCTGATGGGGCCTCCATAGCGTCGGCTTCTTCTGCTAATGTGACTTCGAGGCGTAAGCCGACGGACTCTCAGCCTGAGGATGATGACGAACACACTGAAACTGTGTCTCGATCTGAGATACGCTTGATAGTGAAGGAAATAATGAAGGAATTGAATAAAAATATTACTAGGCAATTAAATGAAATACAGACGGAAATTGGCAGTTTCAAGGAATCTTTGAATTTCTATAACGAGCATTTCGAAGAAATGAAAGCCGAACTCAACACTCACAAATTGGAAGTTAAGCAGCTCAATGAAGAAAACACCAAGCTGCACGCGGAAGTCAATACCTTGACTACACGCATCAATCAAATTGACCAGATTTCCCGTTCCACTAATCTTGAATTGCAATGTGTTCCCGAGCACAAAAATGAAAACGTGATTAAAATCGTCCAGCAACTTGGCCGCGCGGTGAACTGTCCCATTGTCGAGAGCGAAATATCACACTGCACACGCACTGCCAAGATTAACCAGCAATCCTCAAGACCTAGGTCCATCTTAATCCGATTATCGACCCCACGCCTCCGTGATAAGTTGCTGGCTGCCTCCATTGAGTATAACAAGAAAAACCCCGGTAATAAATTAAATACTAGTCACTTGGGTCTCAGCGACGAAAAAAAGCCGGCGGTATACTTAGTAGAGAACTTGTCACCTGAAAATAAAGCTTTACATGCGGCTGCCCGTACACGCGCTCGTGAGCTTAACTATAAGTTTGTATGGGTGCGCGCGGGCAGAGTGTTTATGCGGAAAACGGAGTCGTCTGAGTTTGTGTGTGTGCGCAACATGCATATGTTGCGGGAAATCGTTTAGTTTTAAGTTTCTTTTTTTAAATATATTTAAAGTGTTAGGCAAAATATCAATTACGTTCGTTAAGTTAAATTTAAAACTGTACTATCAAAATGTTAGAGGTCTCAGGAGTAAAACTTCAGAATTTTATAAACAATTACTGTTGCATAAATACGACATAATAGTGTTAACTGAAACATGGCTTAATTGTACGATTTACGATGGAGAGTTGTTTGGCAACTATTATAATGTATATAGAAGGGATCGCGAAAGTAGTGGTTATCATAGCACAAAGAACGGGGGGGGCGTGCTTATTGCAGTTGCAAAACATATCACATCGTATAGGCTGTCGGCATACGAAAGTCAGTGTGAGGATGTGTGGGTGGCATTGTTATTTAAAACAAAATCAGCGACAGAAATTTTACACATCTGCTCCGTTTACTTACCCCCTCCAGTACAAACTCATATGTTGACAGAGTTCACCAATAATACTAGTCGTAATATGGAGTCACATACTAACACAATTATTGTAGGCGACTTTAATATGAGTTCCCAAACATGGACGAATTTTATGCCTAGTAACTCGGGTACCAGTGGTGCTCTTAGCTGCATACTGTCAGATTTTATTAATTTAAATGGCTTAAAGCAATACAATGACATATGTAATTTTAAAAATAGAATTTTAGATTTGATATTGTCAAATTTCAAATTGGATCTAGCTACGAAAAGTCCTTATAGTCTTAGTATCGAGGATCCTTATCACCCTAGCTTGGAGATCTTAATTCCTATAAGCACTGATTCCAGACTGAGAGACAAGTGTAACAAGGCGAGGCATAACTTTTTTAAAGCAAACTACGAGGGAATTGTTTCTGATCTTGCGGGTATCTCTTGGGATCAGGAATTCTGTGGATGTGTAAGTTTAGACGATAAAGTTGAACGCTTCTATGGCATATTAAGGCAGGTGATATCCCGTTTTGTTCCATTGCGGAAACCCAAAAACAAAAAATATCCTATTTGGTACTCTAAGGGTTTGATACAACTTCTCCACGAGAAAAGTAAGTACCGAGTAAAATGCAAAATGTTCCATAACCCTCTAGACCTTATATACTTGCAATCATTAAAAAAAAGGTGCGACATCTTGGTTTCATTAAATTATAAAAAATATATATCGGATATCGAGAAATCGCTCGCTTGGAACCCCAAAGTATTCTGGTCCTTTTTGAAGCATAAAAAATCCAATAGCAGTAATTATCCATCTATAATGCACTTTGAGAATAGTACAGCTAGCACTGGGCGGGAAATTGCTAATTTGTTCGCAAACAATTTTATGAAGGCATACAACGTTCCTATAAAATCAGCTGGAAAAGTGACTGTCCCATCAGTATCCGCAAGTAATGGCTGTGTTGAAGTGATATCTTTCTCGCCACGTCAAATCGAAAATACTCTTGCTAAACTAGATCCTACAAAGGGCGCTGGAGCAGACGGAATCCCGTCGGTTTTTTTGTTTCACTGTTCTAAGTGTTTGGCATATCCGCTTTCATTGATTTTTAACGAATCCTTACACTCGGGACACTATCCCACATTTTGGAAAAAAACCGTCATAATACCCGTCTTCAAATCTGGTGATGCAAAACTAGTAAAAAATTACAGACCTATTTCCCTTTTGCCCATAGTTGCCAAAGTTTTCGAATCCCTCCTCTGTCCTACTCTGGCATGGCACATTAAACATTCTGTATCTACTCGTCAGTTTGGATTTATGAAGAGTCGTTCTACTGCATCCGGTCTCGCTGAGTTTGTTTCTGATGTTAGTCAGTCTGTTGATAGACGTCATCCAGTTGATGCAATCTACACAGATTTCAGCAAGGCTTTTGATAGGGTGGATCATGGCATTCTGCTGTCCAAGTTGATTAAATTCGGTTTTGGTGAAAGCTTGGTCAGGTGGTTCTCTTCTTATCTGGCAGACAGAGCGGCAAATGTTGTTGTGGAGGGTTTTGTTTCGGATTCATTTCCTGTGCTCTTAGGCGTACCTCAGGGGTCGCATCTCGGTCCTACCCTGTTCATTATTTTTATCAATGACATTGTGTCGGTTGTCAAGCACTCCAGGGCCTACCTCTTTGCAGATGACTTAAAAATCTGCAAGGAAATTAAGTCACCGGGTGATGAGGCACTTCTTCAGGAAGACTTGGACAGTCTAACGGTCTGGGTTGATAATAACTTAATGGATCTAAATGCTGATAAATGTCATTTTATTAGATTTACAAAAAGCAAGTCACCAGCATTATGCACATACCACATTAATGGGAGAACCCTTAAAGAAGTAGATGAAGTTCGTGATCTGGGCGTAATATTAGATAAAAAGCTATGTTTTCACAAACATATTGATCATATTGCCTGTAGGGCCTTCAAAATGCTAGGTTTTGTGATACGCAACTGCAAGGAGTTAAAACCCCCCACCAAGATACTACTATATAATGCATATGTTCGATCGACGCTAGAATATTGTAGCCCTGTATGGTCACCTCACTATGAAGTGCATGCTAAAAGATTAGAGAGTGTCCAAAAAAGATTTTTATGGCACATTTCATTTCAATCTGGTTTGGCCAAGCAATTGTCTTCGTATGATGCAAGACTTTCTAGATTTAAAATGTCAAGTCTTGCTGACAGGAGATTAATGTTGGACCTTTTGTTTTTATTTAAGATCTTGAGAGGTGGACTGGATTGCCCTAGGCTTTTGGAACAGCTTCAGTTCAACATACCTTTTAAACTACCTAGGCAAGGTAAATACCTACCCTTTAATATCAAAGTATCCAAAAGCAATCTAGGCCACCACTCAATCATAAACAGGTTGCAACGACAGTACAACGTACTTAATAATAAAATAATGGATATTGATATACATTCAAATAGTTTATATAACTTCAAAAAATATATATTAAAATTCTTTTCTTAAAATTCTTATCTTGTAACTAGAGTACTACCAGTATAGCAATATAGATTTACCTCACATTGCAAGTCGTGGCAACCTGTAATTGAATCTGCACTTAGATCTTACTCCTTGCTTACTTATTGTGGTTGTTTTAGTGTAAGATTTGTTGGTTGTCCTTAATAAATAAATAAATAAATAAATAAACAATAAATTCTACCTGTTATAAACAACTTGATGTAGCCCAATAAAAATTTCTCAAGTCAAGATAACAATACATTTTGTGTTGTAAGTAAAATAATAAATATATGTAATTCAATATAATGTTTTTTTTCTTACTAAGTAATGATGTGTAATTAATGAAAAAGTATTTGTATGTAATAATTACTAAGTATTTATTTTTGTGAGTAAGAATTAATTCTTTATGTGTTTTTTATTATATTAGCCACTAACGTCTTACTACTGAGCACGGGTTCCTCTCACAACCCAAATGACAGAGTATTGTGTACTTTTCCACCACACAGACACAGTACAATTGACGGAGTACTTATTTACAGTTAATGGACGGAAATTGTAGGTTATGCGAAATGCCCATTCTAATACTAGTGTGAAGCACACATATTCGGCTGTGTGTGTGTGCTTTGTCTTTCAATACGGATCAAGTTACGTTCCCCTTTTTTTTTAAATATTGGCTTTGTGCGTTTAGCACCTATAGACAGTGTCAAGTAAGAGATATATTAATAAAATATATAAATCATAGTTAATGAGAATGAGTGATGATAAAGATGATAAATGGGAAATTAGATGCCCTAGACCCTTTGGATCCTCAGTAAAGATGTATGTGGGACTATACTGAGATCTCACATGGACTTCTTGAAAGAATTTGAAAAGTGATGTTGCACTGTTTCGTTTGATTTACCAACACTCATGTACGTTCACAAACATTTAACGGTTAATAATCCACCGTTATTACACATTAATGTTCAAAATATCACAAACTTTACAAAATAAAACAAAACTACAGACATGACGCTTCACTTTCTCGCCAAGGAGTTCTACGTTCATTATTATGACTCAACTTCCCAACTCACTTAATTGACGTGCTGGTTCCTAATTCTGTAGAACAAAACAGTTCCAAACAGTTCAGCTCTCCTATCCTTTCCCGAAGAACACGTGTTGGTGTTAGGAATCATCCACTTACTTTGCAGACCACCAGCACTAGAACCAAGGAATTTGGTAAGCCGTACATCTGTAAGACTATTCAGCTCTGAAAGTCTCTGCTGACTGATGTGTCTCCTATAATTCCGGATTTTTTAAGCAGGGTAAGAGTGGGAGCGCATCATGGGAACTTTTAACCGGAGGGGACCAGTTAAGGTACGGGCCTCAAGATTAGGTTTGCTAGCTTTTTACTATGCGTGCGCCACGCATAACGCCTTTCATTTTTTGTACTGCATCGACTGCTTATTAGCAGGCAGGACGTATACATAATGATGTGTCAAAAAAAAGGGCTCTTTTAAGAGGGGCATGGAACGGCATTATAGCAGGCTGTCATGAGTGGGTGCGCTATATACCGTGCTTATTTTACTGTATGAAGCGCCTTAATTTTTTGGGCTGCATCGACTGTTTACCATCAGACAGGACGTATTCATTCTGACGTGTCACACTAAAAAAAAAATTACTGATGTCGATAGTAAGATAGTAGAATTAGGACCCAGAACTCTGACTAGTACCGTTATATAGACATGACATTTGCTGTGACACTGTATGAAGGTAATATGAATGTCGACAAGTCGTCAGAAAGAGCGTTGACCTTGTACTTAGAGACAAAGGTTTTTAGATCACTTTTTTGTGGGACATTCACCTGCTGGTTTAGCAATGTATCATTACAACAATATCCAATACATCACGTCCTTAAATGGCTCACAAAGCGATGTGAAAGAGGTTCGTTATCCTCCACCATTGCGGGACTGTTCCAAAAGGTTACCTCGACTCCAGGCAAAGCATAGCAGGCGAAAGAGGAAACAAGGATGGAAACAGAGGAAACACTCTTCTGCAATACCCATAGTGGGAGAGAGTTCATCATTTAAGCCCATTACCGTCCCACTACCGAGCACGAGCCTCCTCTCACATATCAAAGTGTGAAGGTATTGGGTCATACTCCACCACGCGGACCCAGTGCGGATTGGCGGAGGCAGGTGTATGGCGTCCTGCTGTTAGAATTTATCAAGCCGCCCATGAGGTCTCTAACATGACTTAACGACTACCACATTTAGTGCCTTCCGAAACACGGAAGCGCTCGATATCAAATGCCACACAAACGGTCACCCATCCAAGGACTGACCTCTGTAAACTCTGCTGTACTTCGGTGATCGTTTCCGATCCCCGAGCACCGTAGAGCTACGAGCGCTTCGTTGCGCTACGAGCGGGAGAGAGTTATTTGATGATAAAAATGAAAAAATTTCGTCCACCACGCTAGAGATTGTTGTGACTGTTAACTGTAAAACATGTAAGCATTTTTCAAAACAACCAATTTACACAAATGCCTATTAGGAGGCCTAAGTTCAGCAGTGGAAATCTTTTTGCTGATAATAAATACATACCGCCTCTTTTCTGTAGGGATAGGCAGAGATCACATCCTTCCACTAGCTACGATCTTGGCACACACTCTAAGCTTCACTCACACCCATTAACCTTCTCATGCACGCCTGTCGGTTTAGGGTACATTTGACCTGCCCTTTCTCCAAAAATTTCTGGATTTCTTCATGGAAATAAATACTTACTTTTAAGTGATCCAAGACACAGAACATACATAACAGACATTACATAATGCACACACTTCCGCATGAATCACTCTATCTACTATTGAAAACCGAATAAAAATCTTTTGACTAGTTTTTGAGTTCATCGCGACTTTCACAGACTGACTTTGCTATGTAGTAAAAATTATTGGCAATACTTCTACATAGAGTAAGTAATAATTCATTTACCTACTTTTAAGAATTGTTTAGTAACTGTTAATGTGAAAGACAAGTATATTTTAAATAGCATTTCATTTCATTACGTATTGTCATCATGTCGTATAACCGTACAACCTTAAATATATTACATACTTGCAAAACTTAGTAGAAAAGAACTATAATACTGGTAAAATCAAATAAAATGTGTCAAATAAGGCCCAGACCTATGACATTTATAAGTTATATGCGTTATTTGACGACCGATATGGCGTATTCGATTCCCACGCAGGACAAATCTTTGTGTGCATGAACATGAATATTTGTTCTGGTCTGGGTGTTTTCTTATGTATACTTATTAAGTATGTATTTACAAAAAAAAAGTATTGAAGTATGTTTATACATTTTTTAGTATCCATAACACAAGTTCTTAGTGATACTTATCCTGGAACTAAATAGTTGGTGTGATTGTAAGAGAATATTTATTAATTATCGCTTTCCGTGCCTCGGAAAGCACGTTGAGTTGTGGGTCATGAACATATATGGCAATCGTTATTAGGATGTCAGGGCCTTCAATTATTCTGCCAGCAGGTTTAAGTATAATAATGATGTTTTCCTTTGGGCTGTGGAAGCCAGCCGGCAGTCGATCGATGTAATAACTGAATTTAGCCATATCTAGTTAAACCAGTGAGCAGACCCTGGGCCCTAAGCTTAACTTTACGGAAACCGGGATAACTACATACCTGGCTAGGAAGTCAAATGAAATCAAAAATTATTTATTCGTGCTTGGACGAGGGCCTGCCCACGAAACGACCCTAATACCAGCTCCTTGAAGGTGGCTTACAACAAGGCCTCTAAGTCTAATAGGAGGGCCTTCGCTGGGGCAGATGCACAAAGAGTGGCGAGGGTTGGGCAGGAGTTGACCTCGCCCCGTGTGGAGTTGCCAGACTCCCATCGGGCGCGTCCCCGGGTGGCGGATAGGGGCATGCCACACATTGTGGTACCGGCTTTTAAATAATGTAAGTCCGGCGCGGACCAAAACTGGTGGGTTTCGTGGGGCGCACCCCCGGTCGCATTTCGCGGCTGGAAAGCGGCCCAGTGGTGCCGTTGTCACACGGCGTAGGGTGTCGGCTGCTCCCAGCACGCCTCAGCTCATCTGAGGTGGCAGGGGATGCAGCTCAATTTCCCAGTGGAGGCGAGGCGTTTTGGCGCCTTTTGTTTCGCCCTTTCGAGGGTAGTGGCCGCTTTCATGCGGCGGTGGGTGGCAGGCCTGCAAGGCCTGCGGCGCGGCGAGTCCGGCAGTCACATTTAAAATGTGGCTGTCGGGGGGGTCTCTTGACTCCCCGTCGGGCAATCCGTAATCCGCAGTCTGCGGACCGGAGGTGCCGCTCACTGAGAGTGGTGCCGCGTGGAAGAATACCACTATAATAAATTACCCCAATCCCAAGGTGAGCGGATCGTGCCGAAGGGATGCATGGCTGGAGGGAGTCCAGTCGCTAGCGTGCGGGGGAACTCACCCCCGAAAAAAGAGATGGAGAAGAATATAATGGAACTAAGTAGCATTGCAAATATTCTCCGGGCAGGTCCTCGAAAGGGGGAATCCTGCACACCCGCCTCGGCGGGTGTCTGCCCCGTGTATACGGAGGGGGCACAATCTACTTCGGGGGTCAGCAGTCCGCTGATTCCCGCTACAACGACCACTGCTTTTGCGTACAATGACTCCGATTGCTTGTGTTTTGGCGTGTTGCGCCTTAGGGGCGGTGGAGGGCCGGGCCCGCCGAGGGACGAGCGTGGCAGGTTCGTCTCGACGCCGGCGCCGGATGAGACTCTCTCCGACGGTTCGGCGGGTACCATGGACACTGTGGGCCCCGCGGAAGCGTCGGAGACGTCAGAGGTGGCGTTTGACGAGGGCAGTTCGTCTGGGGTTCAGCCCCACTGCCTTCGCCAAAAAAGGAAGAGGTCCCCCGAGGCGAGATCGGCCAGCGAGGCCGACCTGGCCCCGGACGACGTCAGAGCGTCGACGAAGCGCGGCCGATCCCGTGGCCGCGTTTCTTCTTACGGCCTTACGGCCGGTCTCGGCGCGGCCAGGAGGGCGCTGAGCGTCGACCGGGTGCTGGCCCGTCGAGAGGCGAAGCTGAGCCCCTCTCGCGTTGGTAGGGAGGACTGCGCGATGACATTTAAGGCGACGGCGGCGGCCTGGGAGCCGGCTGCCACCGTCTCTGCCTCCACTCTGGCGGACAGGATGTCTCAGATCCTGGCCGCCGTGGAAGAGATGGCGGGCAAGTCATCGGCCCTGAAGGGGACCTTCCACGGCGGGTTCAAGACCGCCGTGGAAGTCGGTAGGGAGTGCCTCCAGGCCTGGTCAGCCCGTACCCTTACGTCGGAGGACAGCATGCTGCGGCAGGAGCTGGAGCGCCTCAGGGCCAGCGACAAGGCCCTGAGGCAGGAGAACGCCCGCCTCCTGGCGCAGCATGCGGAGGTATTAAGGGAGGTCTCCTCTCTCCGCGAGGAGGTGCGGAGAGTGGAAAGGCCTGCGCCTATGGACCTGGCGCAGGTGGAGGAGAGGCTCGCGCGCGAGGTCAATGCGCGCCTCATGAAGGTCTTGGATGCGCGCATTGAGGGCCTGGAGGTGTCTGGCCGCCTGCTGCCCGAGAAGTCGGTGCGTCCCCCGCTTCGGGCCGACCGGGTGGCACTTTCGCCACAGCCGGGCCCTTCTTCGGCCCCTATCGTGGCCCCAGCGCAGCTTCCTCCTCCCCCTAGCAAGAAGGGGAAGGGGAAGGGAAAGGGGAAGAAGCAGCCGGTGCCTGTTTCGGCGTCTGCACCGGCTGTTCCTTCCTCTTCATCGGAGGTTCGTCCAGCGGCTCCCGTTGCCACCCCGTCCCAGTCGGGTGGCCAGGAGCGGGAGACCTGGACCACTGTGGTCTCGCGCCGCCCCAAAGGGAGAGTGGCGGCGCAGGCCAAAGGGTCGCGGAGCGCTGCTCCTGCCAGGCCGGCACCACAGCCGGGCCGATCGGCAACAGCCCCCGCCAAAAAGAAGGCGCTGCGCCCGCCATCATCCGCAGCAGTCGTGATGACGCTGCTGCCGGGCGCAGTGGAGCGAGGCCGCACCTACGAGGCGGTGATCGCCGAGGCCAAGGCGAAGATACGCCTTGCCGACCTCGGCATTGCCTCGGTGCGGTTCCGCAAGGCGGTGACGGGGGCCCGGGTCCTAGAGTTGGCAGGAGAGGCCCGGGACGAAAAGGCCGATCGGCTCGCGGAGCGCCTCCGCGCAATTTACGAGCCGGAGGACGTCAGGGTCTCCAGGCCAGTGATGCGGGCAGACATCCGCGTCTCGGGCCTGGACGACTCTGTTTCCAAGGAGGAGGTGGTGTCGGCGGTGGCGGCAGTCGGTGGCTGCGCTCCCGACCATATCAGGCCGGGGGAAATAGGGAGGGCTACCTCTGCGGGGCTGGGGGCCATTGTGGTCTCCTGCCCCGTGGCGGTCGCGAAAAAGGTCGCCAGCGGGCGGCTGTTGGTGGGCTGGGTATCGGCCGGGACGACCCTTTTGGAATCTCGCCCCGGCCGATGCTTCAGGTGTTTTGCGCTGGGCCATATCGGGGCCCAGTGCAAGTCTTCGGTCGACCGCAGCGGAAACTGTTTCCGCTGCGCTCGACCAGGGCACAGAGCCCGTGAATGCTCTGCCCCCCCCCACTGTCCCCTCTGTGAGGAGGCTGGGAGGGTGGCCGACCATCGCCCTGGGGGTAAGGCTTGCGCCCGGTCCCCCAAGGCCAAAAAGAAGGGCCCCGGCAAAGGCGTGCTGCCATCGGGCCCTACCGCCGCCACGGATCGGCCGGGGGAGGTTGACATGGAGACCCACTAATTTATGGCTCTCCGGCTCAACCTTCTACAGGCGAACCTTAACCACTCCGCCGCGGCCCAGGATCTTCTTCTTCAGGCCATGGCGGAGTGGCAGGTCGGTCTGGCAGTGGCCGCTGAGCCCTACCGCGTCCCGGTCCGTTCCGACTGGGTCTGCGACGCGGACGGCTCAGTGGCCATCATTCAGCGTATGGCGGCGGGCACCCCCCCTCTCGTCCTCGTCGGGAGAGGGGGAGGTTTCGTAGCCGCTCGGGTCGGCGGGGTGGTGGTCGTGGGAGTCTATTTCTCCCCCAATCGCCCCCTCGCCGAGTTCAAGCGGTTTTTGGTCAGGTTGGGCGCAGTAACCCAAGGCTCTTCTCTCCCCGTCATTGTGATGGGGGACCCCAACGCCAAATCCACGGCGTGGGGCTCCCGGACGACTGACGGGAGGGGGACGGCCTTGGAGGAATGGGTGACAGAGTGTGGGCTGTCCATCCTCAATCGCGGTTCGGTGGACACGTGCGTGCGCCGCAACGGGGGGTCTGTTATCGACATCTCGTTTGCGGCGCCCTCTCTCGCGCATCGTGTCCACGATTGGAGGGTGCTGGAGGATGTGGAGACATTGTCTGATCATCGCTATATCAGATTCAGTGTCTCCACATCGGTGCCAGCGCCCAGCGGAGGTGTTGAAGAGCCGCGATTGGACGGCCCACGATGGGCGATCAAGCGCCTCGACAGGTCTTTGCTGCGGGAGGCAGCCCTGGTCGAGGCGTGGCCACGGGAGCCACCGCTGGTGGACGTGGAGGGGGAGGCTGCGAGGGTGTGCGCGGCCATGGCGCGTATTTGTGACGTGGCCATGCCCCGTGTTCGCGCCCCCCCGCGCAGATCCCAGGTCTACTGGTGGTCGCCGGAGATCGCCCAGCTCCGCCGAACCTGTGCGGTGGAGCGGCGCCGCTACCAGAGGTGTCGCGGAAGGAGAATCCGCGACGACGCCGAGTTGGATCGGCTCTACGCCGCCTATAGAGAGGCGGTGAGGGCCCTTCGCGGGGCCATTAGCCGGTCCAAAGCCGCAGCGTGGGACGAGCTGCTGGAGGCCGTTGAGGCGGATCCATGGGGCAGGCCGTACAAAATAGTACGGCAAAAGCTCCGAGCGTGGACCCCTCCCGTCTCCAGCAGTCTCGAACCGGCGGTACTCGGTAGGGTGGTTGAGGCACTGTTCCCAGACAGGGGAACCGATTTCGTGCCTCCCACTATGGCGGCGCCAGATGTCACCCGTGACTCGGGCACTGAGGATGTGCCCGAGCTCACCGAGGAGGAAGTAGGAAGGGCCGTGCTACGCCTGAGGGGCAAGAGCACGGCCCCAGGTCCCGACGGCATTCCGACGAGGGCGTGGGACCTGGTTTTGAGCGGGGAGGAAGCGCCTTTTCTTTCCCGCGTGACCTCCCTCTTTGCTAGGTGTCTGCGGGATGGGGTTTTTCCGCGGCGCTGGAAGGAGGGCCGCTTGGTACTCCTTCCCAAAGAGGGACGTCCGGCCGATGACCCTTCTGGTTATCGGCCCATCGTGCTGCTCGACGAGGCGGGCAAGCTCCTGGAGCGTGTCATCGCCAACCGCCTCGTCGAGCACCTGGAGGAGGTCGGACCAGATTTGTCCGACCACCAGTTCGGGTTCCGCCGCGGCCGATCGACGATTGACGCGATCGGCCGCTTGCAGGACCTGTCGGAGAGGGCGGTTTCCCGGGGTGGGGTGTTGATTGCGGTGTCGCTCGATATCGCGAACGCCTTCAACACCCTGCCCTGGTCAACGATTATGGAGGCGCTCCGATATCACGGGGTGCCTCCATATCTGCGGCGGTTGTTGGGGAGCTACCTGTCGGAGAGGGCGGTAGTCTTCCCAACGATGGGCGGAGGAGGCTGTCGTCGGCGTATGGTGTGCGGTGTTCCACAGGGGTCTGTCCTGGGACCACTCCTGTGGAACATCGGATATGATTACGTTCTGCGCTGTGTGAACTTGCACGGCGTGGACGTGATCTGTTACGCCGACGACACCCTCGTAACATCCCGGGGTTCTGATCCCCGGGATGCGAGAGTGTTGGCCACTGTCGGCGTCGCGGCGGTGGTCGAGAGGATACGGCGGCTGGGGCTCGAGGTGGCACTGCATAAATCCGGGGCCATTATTTTCCATGGTCCCCGGAGGCGGCCGCCTCCAGGCCCTAGTATCGTGGTAGGAGGAACTCCCATCCCTGTCGAGAACACGCTGAAGTATCTCGGCGTCCTTCTCGACAGCAGATGGGACTTCGAAGCGCACCTTCGGCACCTAGGCCCGAGGTTGGTGAGCACGGCGGGAGCTCTATCTCGCCTGCTCCCCAATCTCGGAGGGAGTGGCGGCAGTTGTCGCCGCCTTTACACGGGAGTGGTGCGGTCCATAGCCCTGTATGGAGCCCCAATCTGGGCGAGCTCCATATCGGGTCGCCATCGACAGATCCTGCAGCAGTCGCAGAGGGTCATGGCGACCCGTGTCGTTAGGGGGTATCGCACCATCTCCCATGAGGTGGCATGCGCGCTCGCCGGGTCCCTGCCGTGGGACCTCGACGCCGAGGTTCTCTCGGCGGTCTACTGGCGTGGCGCGCAATCCCGGAGCCAGGGTCTCCGCCCCACACCGGACACTGTGGTGCGGTGGCGTAGAGACGCTCAGACACAGGCTCTGGGCGCATGGCGGCGGCAGCTACACAGGAGCGCCGAACTACGTGCCGAAGGATCGAGGCGCCGTATCCTCGAGGCGGTCGGGCCCATATTGGAGCGATGGGTCGGCCGTCGGTGGGGGTCGATGACCTTCCGACTCACGCAGGTACTTTCCGGGCACGGGTGCTTTGGGAAGTATCTGTGTGACGTCGCCGGGGGGGAGTCGACCCGGTGTTGCCACCACTGTGACTGCGCGGAAGACACCGCGCAGCACACTTTGGTGGTGTGCCCTGCGTGGGCGGGGCCGCGGTCGACGTTAGCCGCGGCCCTGGGTGGAGTGGCTCTCTCGCTGCCGACCATCATGCAAAAGATGGTCGACAGCGAGACGGCGTGGGAGGAGATGGCCTCCTTCTGCGAAGTGGTGATGTCGCAGAAGGAGGCCGCGGAGCGGGAGAGGGAGCGGGATCCGCTCTCTCTCCGGCTACGCCGTTGGCGCAGCGGGCGGGCCAGGAGGGCCCGTCAGGCAGCGCCCGGGGGGTCTTAGGCGGCGGGGGCAGGGGGCCCCTTCCGTCTCGCCATAGACCCCCCCCGAAGTCGGCCAGTTACGCCATGGCCGCACAAGGAGGTAGGGGGGGCGCTGCAAATTGCGCCTTCCTGAGGAGGTCTCCCCGGTTCTGATCCGGGGGACGTTGGCCGCGGGCGGGGTTCCAGAAGCTACAAACCCGGGCACTGGTGCCTCGCCCCTTTTCAACAGCGGTGGGCGTCGTCTGAAGTTTTTTAGTGGGTAGGACTGCGGTGGTCGTGTCGGCCGCAGTGAGCCCCACACCCCCTCCCGGTCTCCCCCTTTTGGCCGGGAGACAGTGCGTAAGCAGCATTTTTTTACAGACGATAATAAAAAAAAAAAAAAAAAAAAGGAGTTGACCTCGCACCCTAAGGGTAGTCGGAGCTTTTGGCGACTGGCTAAGGCCATGCAGGCCAACTTCTGCTCTCCCTCGCTGCCCCCGCAGAAACATCCAGATGGATCGTTAGCTGCGTACCATCAAACAGGATATATTCATTATGACGTGTAAAATAAAAAAAAACAAGTTCTGCTCAATAGAGCTCTTATGAATTTCATACATAGTTTCGCTTATTTAATTTGTTATTTTAAAAATTCGGAATTTAAAATTATATAGCTGTAATTTTATCTCAAGGATATATTTTGCAGATAAAATAAAATTGTCTTTTAAAATAAGACAAAATGTTTCATATATAATTTGTCAATTTTCTTCTTCCAACTTCGTCAAAGTATTTAAAAGTAACAACTCACGATGACCCACAAAATTGGAGATTCATAAAGTTTATTTTGTTTTAAACAGTAATAAGTTTTGTCGTTGCTCAGTGTTCTCGGTTTTGAATTAAATTTAAACTGTCAATGTAAAAATTACACCCGTTTGTATGGGTTTCGTCATAATAATATTTCCCTCTAGATGACGGAGGACAGACGGCAGTCACTCTATGTAATAACTGAAATTCAGCAAATTCTGGTTAGACCAGTAAGCAGATCCTGGGCTAAGTCTGGAGCCACCGGGATAATGCTAGGATATGAAGATCACATTGCTTAACATATAATATATCCCCAGGAGGGAGGAATGAACCGATACACATTATTGGCAGCGGAAACGTGTAATGCAGCCATGATTAAAGTGGGCGACGACGTCAGACAGGATATGTACGCTCTGCAAGTCACATCGCAAAAACATCTTCCAGCAAGTTGGCTTGGATTTGTACCTGTTTCCGTACAAAGTTGTTGCCACAGCTCCATAAGTTCATAAGTTTAGTGCAACTGGGATAATGCTAGGGTATCATGATAAGGTGGCGAGTCTCTCGATCGGCATAGTTCCACTTGCAGGTATAATTTGGTTGGGCTTCTAAGGTTCTTAGTATTTTTGTACACCTTCAAATATCTTCATAGCCGTCCGTTTTGTAGACTTAAATGATATGATAAATGATTTATATTATCACACGCGTGTCAGTTAAAAAATAAATTATATAATTAATTAAATTGTTGAAATATAAGTTAGTTATAATATTACCTAACATGCTGTGTTCTTGTAGGGTTTTTGATTCGAAATATTGTTATTAAGAACTATATTTGCATTAATTATGTTATTTGCAATAAATAACATAATTCAATTCAACATTAAAATTTCAAGAGGCCGAGCTTACTTCACCTGCAAGTGGTGCACCTGCCGATCAACAGACGAGGCTCTGGCAAACATTACAGTTCCCGGTATGCGGCAATAGGCTCGCCACCTAATACATGGGATAAACAGTATAATTTGCAAAAGGTGAACGTAAAAAATGCAAGATTATATATAATTCAATTTATAATTAAAATAAGTCTTCTTAACCTTTTCGGAGCTGGAATGCGTAGAAACCAATTTAAGCAGAACATTGAAATGTCAGACATTTACAAGGATTCGTGTGTCAGTATAATTTGGAATCCTATCACGACTTCCCCTGACATTCCCATCGAACAATGTAGAATTCAATTGTCTTCAAAAAGGTCGTATATTTCGCAATGTTTGACCTATAAATGTATCTGTACGACTATGATCGTTCACAATATTATTTAGTAAACAGGTGGTTTACAAGAAACAAAACCAGTTACTTATTTATTTATTTTATAAAGATACAAAATGTATGCAAAAAAGTTATTGTTACACTCTGTCTCAGTTTTGTGTTGTGTGGTTGGGTGTATGGTGTGGTGTGTAATTAACGAAGGGACTCTATATTTTCCACGAATCGAACTCACGACCTTTGGAAATCAGGTGCACTGCACTAACCACTGGTAGCTAGTGGTTAGAGTAGTGACCAACTAACTGGGCCACCGTGGATATTTTGTTATGTTAAGTAAAAAAAACATCTTCTAACAATAATATATCTATCTATATTTTGACGACCGATATGGCGTGGAGGTCAGTATACCTGCACTTCACTCCAGAGGTCGTGGGTTCGATTCCCACACAGGATAAATCTTTGTGTGCATGAACATGAATATTTGTTCTGGTCTGGGTGTTCTCCTATGTATCTTAAGTATGTATTTACAAAAAAAAAGTTTTTAAGTATGTTTATCCGTTATTTAGTATCCATAACAAAAGTTCTAATGATACTTATCTTGGAACCAGATAATTGGTGTGATTGTAAGAGAATATTTATTTATTCGGAACTAATCTTTAATAGTTTTAAAGTGTGACGCTTTCTGTATGCTTCCACTTATTTTCCGATATAGTCCCTAAGAATGATCTTAAATAGTGTTAATATCACCTTTTATTATACCTACATTATAGTTTTACAATAAATAACTGAATTGATTTGTTTCCTTCCCAAATTGGAGTTTAAAATTTGAATTGAATTATGCTGAGTTGGAATAGTATTCTGACATGGATACGTCATGTCTGACACACATATCTGTGTATCTCTGTTTTATAGACAAGGTTAACGTTTTTTATACTATATCAGAATCTAATGACGTGATATCTATATCACGGGATTTCCCCCATTTGAAATAAGTACCCAAATTAGATTATACCTTGGATAGTTTTTGACCGTCTACAGGACAAATTATATAAGTATGCATACTGCATACAATGCATACAATCGTTTTTAATTTTGATACTCTAAACGTATTGTTACAATTAACGTATGAAGAGTGTATAGGGATTCTACCAAGACCTAAGGAGCCAAAGCCAACCTCACCTGCAAGTGGTGCACCTGCCGATCAACGGATGAGGCTCTGGCGAACATAACAGTGCCCGGTAAGCGGCAATAGGCTCGCCAACTATTACGTGAGACTTTATAATTGGCGAATTGTGGACGTATAATTTGCCTCTGCCTACCCCTTCGGGGAAATAGGCGTGAATGTATGTATGTATTACAATTAACATAATATAGATATATGACACAATAACCTACTATTTCTTTTTGTTGTACTACATATAAGGAACCTAGGACGCTTGCAATATTAGGGTAATTTAAAGAGGATTCCATATAACAGGGACAATATAGTCTTGGGGTCAGAATTACTATGATTATTTAATGTTGTTTCTGTTAAATAAACCATTTTATTTCAATAAAATAACATTTCAACCTTATTCAAGTGCTTATATGTTATTGTTACATTATCATCGAATGAACTGGAGCGTGGAAAGTGTTGAAAATGAAACAAATATTCATTAGCGCGATTGAAATTATAGTGCCGATGAATTTATTCGAATATTCGTACACAAATTCAGGTGCGAGTATTATGGTCGAATAAACATCGAGAAAGGGTACGATTGCACTT
This sequence comes from Musotima nitidalis, assembly GCA_949126915.1. Classification (NCBI taxonomy): domain Eukaryota; kingdom Metazoa; phylum Arthropoda; class Insecta; order Lepidoptera; family Crambidae; genus Musotima; species Musotima nitidalis. The sequence continues at coordinate 3,219,580 of OX421434.1, forward strand.
AATTTCAGTAATACTGATAACCAATTTGTTAATAAATTAACGATATATGGAATATAGTCGAATCTAATTATAATATTTCAATGGAAAATTTCGATGTTAATATTTTAATGTTACTCGTCATGATGAGCACCCACTCATGACCAATGGGCCTCCCGACCAATGGGGGCACTGAGAGGAGTGTGGGGCTCGCTACTAGCGACAAGACCGCCAGCAATCTTAACCACTAAAAATCTTCTGTCGACGCCCTCCGCTCATTAACGAAAGGTGCCAGCGGCCAACTCCCCCGGTATATTTTAACTGCCTGATTTTGATGGGATTTTCAGTAATAAATATTTTTTTTAAATTTATTAAATATAAATATTTCTGACACTTACACCAATTATTTAGTTCCAAGATAAGTATCATTAAGAACTTGTGTTATGGATACAAAACAACGGATAAACATACATAAAGGTTTTTTTTTTGTAAATACATACTTAATATAAATAGAAAAACACCCAGACCAGAACAAATATTCATATTTATACACACAAATATTTGTCCTGTGTGGGAATCGAACCCACGCCCTCAGGAGTCGAATGCGGGTATACTCGCCTCCACGCCATATCGGTCGTCAAAAAAGATATGTCAAATGATACCATGCCGTTTAGTACTGGCCTAGAATAGTGCCAACGCCTCTCACCTCAAGGGGGAGAAGGCCTAACTGATGATGGCCCGGCCCCATTTAGACAAAAATTTTAACCCAATAAATAACGAAGTTCCTAAAAGTAACGCGGATAAAAGTATATTATTACCACCTAAAATTTGAACATTTATTTACTTATATGCTTACTAACCAATGCAAGACATAGTAAGAATTAAAATGAATATGCATTCAACTGTTTACTTGTTGTCAAAAAAAGTCAAAAGTCAAAAGCATTTATTTAAGTTTGTTCCGACTTCTTGGCGGGAAAGTGAAGAGTCATGTCTGCAGTTTTGTCTAATTTTCTAAAATTTGTGATATTTCTTACATTAATAACGGTGTAATAACGGTGGATTATTTACCGTCAAGTGTTTGTGAATATACATCAGTGTTGGTAAATCAAACAAAACGGTGCAACATCACTTTTCAAATTTTCTCTCAAGGAGTCCATGTGAGATCTCAGTCCCACATCTTTACAGAGGACTCAAGGGGCTTAGGGGAGGGTATCTCATTTAACATTTATCATCTTTATCACCACTCATTCTCATTTACTATGAATTAAATATTATCACTTACTTTACACTTGCTAAATGTGCTACACGCACAAAGCCATTATTTAAAAGAAAGAAAGAAAGAAAGTTTGGTTACAAGAAAAAATTCTTATTCTCCCGCCAGTTACAAGATACTATATAACTATATTTTACAAATGATTTGAATTAATTTTTTTACCCTAAAATGTCTTCCTTTATTGTCTCTCTAAATGATATCCTCTACACCAAATCCAGTCAGGCTGTCTCTTCCAGCTTAATCTTTGTTTATTGTGTTACTTTAAATAAGTAGTTACTAAATAGATTATTTACTTAGTTATCTTACTATAGTATGTACCCATGTCACTAAATTTAAATAACTAGATATAATATGTACAAGTACTTTTCTATTCTCTTAGTCTTAAGTGATCTTTATAATAAGCCTTGTATGTGATGTAACACGTCTTTTATTCTGTTTTGCTTTTATTACACACAAATTTGAATTACAATCTAGATTCTGTACCTTAGTTCTTTAGATTGGTATTTGTAAATAACTAAATAATAAATAATAATAAATAAATAAGTTCATAGCCAAATTTACTGCACCGGACGCGTGCTCTATAAGTTTTAACAATAGCCTTGAAACGAATCTATCACCAAGTAATACTCGGATTAATTCAGATTATCAGTGTGTTTACAAAGTTGTTAAGCTTTTCAACCTTAAGACCTTGCATGACGCAATGCTTACCATTAAGGATCTCCTAATCTCCATCTTTGTGATAAGAATTGCGTTATGAATGGAATTCCAAATGAATGATTTTATTATTTACAAATTATGTTTTTTCTAACTTCTTTACAATGTTAAGAAACATATATAAAACTAAATCAAATTTTTTTTTTAATGGTGGGTTTTCATGTACCATTCTTGAAAGAATTGCAAAGATCTTCTTCTTCGTTCAACCTCACCTGAAAGTGATACATCTGCCTATCAACTAAAGTGTCTCTAGCAAATTTTTCCGGTTAGCAGCAATAGGCTCGCCACATATGAAGTGGAATACGAAGATATGTATATTTGGGCGCCTAGAATTATGTTTTCGCCTATCTCTTCAAGAAAATAATCTTAATTAGAAACCAGGTTACTCTCGGTTACGTTAGCCGCCTGTCATTTGGTGCGCCGTATCGAGAAGGTGTGCCTTTTGTATCTGACAAGTTACTATCTATTGCATAGCATTTTTTAATCAACTTATGCATTAATAATTATATATTTATAATAATGCAGTATTTTTTATTCTTTGTTTTTTTTATGTTTGCCAGAGCCTCGTCCGTTGATCGGCAGGTGCACCAGTTGCAGACCAAGTTGACTTGATCAGCTGTTTTCACATTTTAAATAATTTTGATGTTTATTATTCTTTTCCTTTTTTATATACTTTGAACGTTCTTACTTAGTTTTAAAAACATTTTGTAAATATTTATAACACTTCAATCCTTAAGTCCCGCATTGCACCCAAAATGGCCCAACTGAAAACCAGCGCTAGGAAATTATCCTAGCAAATGCTGAGATGGGTCATTTTGGTGCATCATATAATGAATTTGTAATTAGTCCAGTATGTGTAAGTAATCTACAAATATTATGATGCACGAATAAATGATTATTATTATCATTATTATTATTACTTGGGTCCTAAGTCCCACACACTCTATATATATATAAAAAATCACGGGACATATAGACAAAAAAGGGGCACAGCAAGTTATTCAATAACGAAAGGCATAGCTTGAATAAGTATAAATTTCAAAAGATTTTTATCAAAACAATACTACCTCACTGTTTTGACACATAAAGTCTTCCTCGAACCTCATTTATTATGTCAATCTACCTACATAAGAGCTTATTAATGCAGCAAGCCTTTAAATGTTCAAGAAACAAACCATAATCAGATATTATGCATTGTAAAATTATGTGTTTCAACATAATATGCTTAGTAATATTATGATACTGAATTTATTTATTATAGTTTGAATTATTATACCATTCAATAATTCTGTTCGTAGTTTACGCCTATATTATGTTATGCCGAAAAATATTATGCACTTTAATTTTTATGCCATAGGGCGTTTGTGAATCAAAATTCAACTGTATGCGTTTGAAAATCTCACCTAGAAACTTATTATTTAAAAAAAACAACATAATTAATGGACATAAGGTCCAAAGTGTTGAGCTACTTTCTGTGGCCGACTCAATAGGATAGGCCTTGCCTGGGCCAGAAATGCAGTGTGGAAAGTTCAATTTTTTTTTTTCTATTAAAACAAAATAAGAATACAGAACACAGATAACAAAAAATGGTTGCCTGTAAAGTCGTTTTTACGGGCGAAGATTTTACGTGACAACGTCTTTTTCTCGGTAGAATATTTATTGATATGAATATAATTAAATTGCACAATAGGAACAAGGAATTCTAGTGCTGCGCGCGCGGCAGACCGATCATAGTTGAGTGGGAGAGAGACGCAAGGCATTCGCCGGGCCTCTCTCTCGTTCGGTGACTCATCGTAACGTTACCGAGCGTTACACTTTTTCATAAGTGACTCCCAGCCGCAACCTAATTTAAGACGTTGTCACGTCAATAAAACATAACAATAAAAACAACAATAAAAACAACAATAAAAACATACAGAATACAGATAACAAAACAGAATACAGAACGCACACAACATAATCTCGGTCAAAGACTGTGATATGTTTAGGCACAGTCTCGTTAAATTTAAAAAGTTTTAAAAACTATCTTAAACTGATGTATTTAGTCACACTCATTGTTTTATGTAAGTTCAGTGTTTTTTAGTATTTCGTTTGCTATACCTTGTAATTTTTAGTATTTGAATGTCGTGGCAACTTGGAATGGAAACTGCACTATTGTTTGAGCCATTAACTTCTGTGTTTGATCCTTGTCTTTGTGTGTGTTTTGTAAGTTGTCCTAATTATAAATAAATAAATAAACAAACACTAAATAGATATTGCATGTAATAGTATCAACAACCCCGGAAACAACAGAATAGGAGGCATGAAACAGTTGGCAACAATAAGCAATATCGGTAGGTACTGCGCGGAGAGGAAGGCCGCCGCAAGGTAACTTCCCACATCAGAGCTAGTGTTGGGCGCGGCTGTGCTGGCATATCGAATCGATAGATATGTCGTAATGTAAAAGCTAGTAAGGGCCTTTTAAGCGTAATATTATTGTGTATGTGATTTTTAGCCACATGCCTGCCTCCGCCAATCCGCATTAGGCTGATACCCCGTGGTGGTCATGGTGGCTAATTTGAATGTATTCTTGAAAAGACCGAGTCAGTTTGTGCATAGTATTGGGACGTTAATGTCCATGGTAGGTCACACAAGATTATAATTATTATCAAAGTCTTATTATGTAATATTATAGTAGTGTAAATAAGTAATAATATAAAATTAAATATTCTTAAATATATATTACTGAATAATAATTAATAAATATTCAGCATTTGTTTAGTTTCAAGATAAGTATCATTAAGAAAGACCAGAAAAAATATTAATTTTTATTCACACAAAGTTTTGTGCTGTGTGGGAATGGAACCCACAACCTCAGGAGCGGAATGCAGGTGTATTGACCTCTACGTGAAATCGGAAATTTAAATTGATAATTAAACTAAGTTCAGTATATATACTATTGATACAGGAGAATAACTATACATACTGTAATATTATGTAAAAGGTATTGTCAATAATTATTTTAAGGACATATACTAGCTGTGCACTTATTGGATAAGATATTTTTTTAGGTGGAGTAATCGTGTTTAATTTATAAGAAATCAGAACGACATGTATTAGCTGGTCGCATTGTTAAGGTAATATAAATGTCACACCTTTTTCTCAGAAGGGATAGACAGAGGCATATTATTTCCTATATTTCGCCAATAATGATGATGGTCCCACGTAATAGGTGGCGAACCTTATGCCGCTTACCGCAAAATTGAGGTGGCAAACGACCGAAAGGGTATTTGTATGTTAAGAAACGTTTGAATATAAAACGATATTTCGAAACTAGTTGTATCATACTTTACCATATTATTATGCCACTTACTACGTTTTGATTTTGAATAGACCAGACGCTCAGATATTTATAAAACGATTGTTTTATATTGATTGTATGATTCAAGGCTTCTCAAGGATGTTACCGTAGTGAAGAGAGAAACGATATTTAATAATTTGAGCTTAATGCTAAATAGTTACTGTAATTGTAATTTAAGACCAAATTTGTATACCTACCCTTTTTAAAGTAAATAAAGATATTTGATTTGATTTAATTGTTCAAAGGTAACAAGCAAGTACGTCCTTACTACAAATGTCATAATAATACGAGCACTTCTTAATTGGAAACCAGACGAAACAATAAGTCAAATAAATTAACGTTTCGATAATACTAGTTTGTTCAAATACCGATTAAATATCGATTCGCGTACTCGGATATTCGTAAACACGTTGTATTGTAAGCAAGTGATGGATTAAACATTTCTTTGTAAAAATTCCCGCGCATCTATATTTTCCCGAAAAATCGAGTAACTATTCAACACGACACGTGTTTCCAAACACTGTGGCAAACCTCACAAGTTGATTTATATATACCCGATTTTTTACTATTTTTTATGCGATCTTTTTCATTATAAAGACGATTAAGTGAGTTTTTAGTTTTGAACGCTGTATTTTTTTCATTTTTCTTAAGCAATTTTGAAATCTGTCTACTAACTGAGCCCATATACTTTAAACTGCCTGTATATTTATAAATCTTGTCGCTTTCTAAATCAAACAACGGTATTAGTTACAAATACATTTTTATATCATCACTTGCTTGCAATGGATTTCCGCAAAGTAACGCCTGAATCAATAAATTAGGTTGTATTGTATTGCAGTGCAGAGGCTCAGGGCCGGTCAAGGTGCTTCCTGACGATGAGTGAAGAGCGCGATTGTCTTTATGATGATTGATGAGCCTTCAAAGGTCGATGAACTGTTTCATTAAAATTTTATGATAGTAACAAATGTCCCTGGAGACTTCACAAGGTACAAGATAACGAAAAAATATGCTCTTAAACTTTTTACTAATTTTTTTTGGGATAGCTGCAATACAACACATTATTTTTTTAATTTTACGTATGCAGTAAGAATTAAAGTAGTAGTAGTAGTAGTAGTAGTAGTAGTAGTAGTAGATCGGTCGAACTTGCGCTTACATTATTTATTACTAATTGTCATAAATAAATACATATTTTCTGTCAATTACACCAGTTTTTTAGTTCCAAGATAAGTATTATTAAGAACATGTGTTAAGGATAGGCCATACGAGCAATTTATAATCTACCATGTAGACATTCACTAAGGGATAAACTTAAAGAAATTGGTATTTTGACAGTGGCGGGTCAGTTTGTTTATAAACCTAGTATATGTACATAAGAATATTGATAAATTGAGTAAGAAAAGCGATATACATTACCTAAACACAAGGAATAAGCATAAACTAGTTGTACCTGCCACTAGGCTCCAAAAAATTAACAAAACTTTTAAAGGTCAATGTGTGCGATTCTATAATAAAATCCCAAGCAATATACAGCAATTAAGCCTAAATAAATTTAAATTAACAATAAAACGCAAGCTGTCTTTAAAGGAATACTATTCTATCAAAGACTATATGGCTGATAAAAATGCTTGGGATTAAACTGCCGTTTCATACAGGCTCTTCTAATATGAATGACTTAAAACTGTAAATGTTATATTATATTGCATTGTATAGCGTCACAGACAAATGAAGATTGTAACTAACCAATCGATAATTTAAAAGAGCATAGCCTGTGAGTTTCTTGCCAGTTCTTCTTACAGAGCGGTGGCTCGGAACTGGCACTTAGATTCACTTACACTTAAATATTTTTTGTTTTTTTAAATTGTTTGGTTGCAAGTGAATCTAAGCTTCGTGATTTTAGTATAATTAGATTTTATTTGTTTTTGTTATTTTTTTATAATTTTGACGTTTTCAAGTACTATGTAATAGTTTATGAAATAAAAAGTATGTGATTTGATACTAAATATCGGATAAACATACATAAAAAGAGTTATTTTCTTCTTTTATTTTAAATCTTGTGCCTGCAGAACACAGGTTATTGTAGACTTGTTAAATTGTTTTACTACTAAGTAGGTACATTTTCTTGTAACTGGCGGGATAAAAAACTAACCTTGAAGATTTTCTTGCTCGTTCTTTTACGATCATGCTCCCGCCAGCAGTGAATGGGCGCGGTAGTTTTTAAGTTTTGACCTTCATAAGAGCTCTATTGAATAAATGATTTTGACTTTAACTTATTTTGTCCTTATGCAAGGTATAACAAATTAATGTAACAGCTCTATTTACTCCGATCCCTGTCCCCGAACAACGTATATTTTAATAAAATAAATCAAAAGGGTACATAAGAGTATAGGGCATTAGGTATATAGTGCAAAAGGTGTATAGGGCATCAGGTTGGTTCCTACCAAGTTTTGAGAGGATGTATAGGGTTCCTACAAAGACCTTGGGAGCCAGCCAAGCCAACCTGACTTGCAAGTGGTGCACCTGCCGATCAACGGACGAGGCTCTGGCTAACATTAAAGTTCCCGGCAAGCGGCATTAGGCTCGCCACGTATAATATACCTCTGCCTACCCCTTCGGGAAAACAGGCGTAAATGTATTCATGTATGTATGTAAACGAACATATGTACTGGCAATAAAATAAGTTCCTTCCTCTCCCCTACTATGTTGAACTATATTGTGCCCGACAGGGTCCGTAATTGATACCATATCATTTATGTCACCACCTATTGTGACATATTATGGAATGCAATAATGTATTGACGTGACGAAGCCGTCGATACTTCTCTAATTAAAACCCAAAATACGATGTTACACTTACGATTGTATCGATGATATTCAGTTATTCTTTCATTTAAATAATGGCTTCGTGCGTCTAGCACATTTAGCCAGTGTCAAGTAAGTGATATATTAATTATATATAATTTATAGCAAATGAGAATGAGTGGTGATCAAGATGATAAATCAAAGATGAAATACCCTTCCCTAAGCCCCTTGAATCCTCAGTAAAGATGTGGGACTATACTGAGAACTCACATAGACTCTTTGAGAGAAAATTTGAAAAGTGATGTTGCACTGTTTTGTTTGATTTACCAACACTCATGTATATTCACAAACACTTGACGGTTAATAATCAACCGTTATTACACATTAATGTTAGAAATATCACAAATTTTAGAAAATAAAACAAAACTGCAGACATGACGCTTTACTTTCCCGCCAAGAAGTCCGATATTCAGTTATTTAACATTAGTGAACATTATTCCATAACGTTGTTTACGGTTTGTTAACTGATACTTAATTGGTTGGGTATTGTTGATATTTGCTTTCGTCGTGAGCTAGTGAGCGAAGTGATGAAACGTCGATAATTATTGAGAAATTTGAGCGAATGGAATGTTTTTCATCGGTTGTTGGAATTAATCCTTGTTGAATAAATATGCAAACTTCTGGTACTGGAAGCATCAGACTCACACTACGACTATTAAACTATAGCATCACATATATTATATCGCAGCATTCCTACTATAAGGGTACATAAAAAAAAAATAGATTTGTTATGATCGATTTTGTGAAAATACAGGGGCTCGAAAATCTTAAAACGCGTTTCCCCAAAAAACACAGATAGAGACTGTCGAATATTACGTCAATCCTTAAAAATTTGTGTCTAAATGGAGAACGCCATCTTGTATCGAGTTCCATGTGTTCGGCGGTACGACAGAATCAATGCGAAATCTATTTTGCCTAATAATCGTTTTCCAGCAAGTTTTTGGCGCTCTCCATTTAGACACAAATTTTGAAGGATTGACGTGAAATTTGACAGTCTCTATCTCGTTTTTACTTCTATTATATTACAAGATATTTATATTTACGTGTAAATGTGTCATCGAAACGCAAAATATAATCGTTTATTCAATTAATCGCTTTACTAGTCAGCCTATTGGTGTGTCACGGATTGAAGGTCATGAATAATCTGTGGCTTTCGGCAGATTCCCCTGTACGGATTGATGAACCTCAGAAAATTTAAATATAGATTGATAAAATAGTTGAAAATCACCGAATTTGGCGGTAGGGCCCCAGGTCGTTGCCGACTGTTTGAAAACTGTTTAACGCCCTTTTTGAGTCGCATGCTGTGCAATATCTTAGGATAACCTCGCCAATTAAGCTCCAAGCTCATTCCTCAACCCAAGGTTATGCGGCAGAAAATTTCTTATAAAACGCACCGAACGCGTACCTGTTGGTATGAAGATGAACTCTTGCGGTGAATTATTGTAACATTGGCAGATAATATGTAATTTATTTTATAAGTTATTTCTAAATAAAGTTAAATTAAATAATTTCTTTTTTCACATTAAATTAAAACTGTAAAGAGAAACTCAGTCGAGTTCATCCCAAAAAATATCGAAGTTTCTGTTATTATAGGAATATACCAAAAGGCGGTCTTGTGTTTTATTTGCAGTTAAGTATTTTTACTAAACCGTAAATAAAACACAAGACCACTTCTCGCTTGATAATTAATTTATTATTTTATAAAACTATTTAGTCAACTACTTCATTTTTTAGAACACATATTTATATATATTTTTATGTAGAGACACATTATAATTAATTATATTATAGCAAGGATTTTTGTTTTTTGTTTATATTTTTATTTAGCTTAACTTTTGCACGATTTAATGAATTATTGGCATCGATAATCTATATTTATTTAACGAAGAATTGAGCCCCAAAATCACTTTTAGGGAACTAAAAATCTACATACACAATAAAGTTATTTGCATTTCATACGCATTTGAGTTTAAATTATATTATAAAACCATAAACCAATTTGACATCCTATTCAAAAACCAGTATACAACTTTTCCACACCCTTTCCAAAATAAATTACAATGTTCCACAGATAAAAATACTAACAGAACGCTACATACAGCTAACAATAAAACATCAAAATTGGTTACTCGAACACCTATTAATCTACGCCCGCCAAAAGAAGTCGCACAACACAACTTTTTCACAGCCTTGTCAAAAAATACACAAAGGTACACAATTTAAAAGCCTAGACCACAACACGACATATAATATATTTCGAATGCATTTGAATCTTAATACGCCAATAAACCCGCTAAAACTATTTAAAAACCGAAACAAACTTTTTTAAAGTCTTCGCAAAAAATAAACAAAGAAACACAGTTAAAAATCCTACTGCGTTAGTAGCATATCATATAAACAAACGACACGAAATATAAAAAACAAAGCGCTTATTATGATAAATCAATTTGACGTACCGTGACGCGTCGCCTGCGCCCGCGCACTACTCACTCACTGGCGATATAGAGACCACTTCGCCTTGAACTTTGTTGGGCTTTTTAGGTTACTTGTCTGTGTATACTCATTTACATATTCAAGTACCCTTATGCTTAAAGTTTCCTGTTATAGATAAATAGGTTTTGTACGTATCTTGTTATGTTTCCTTTAAGTGAACTAAGAGCCTAGTATTATAGGGGACAGGTAAGTACTTTGAAAGGTGAATAGCACTGTTATAAGGTGTGATAACGTAAGACCTAAACTATTTTATAATTTATATTTTATTTATTTATAGCAACGATGGCCCAGTTGTTAGATTAATAGACTGCAATTAAGATGTTCTCGGGTTCAAAGTCTGGTCTTTCTGGACTTTTTCGAAGTTGCGTAATAATCGCTTGCATCGTGCCTCGGAAAGCACGTTAAACCGCTGCATCCCGGCTGTCCTGAACATCTATGGCAGTCGTTATTGATAAGTCAGTGACCACTTACACCCTTAAAGCTGGTGTAAGCATATCAATGTTTCCCTCTGAGTTACAGAGATTAGGTGGTAGTCGCTCCGTGTAATAACTGAAATTCAGCTAAATCTGATAAGACCAGGTAGAAGACACTACCCTTAAACCTAAGGCAATCAGGATAATTCTGAGTCAATATTTTTTAATTGAACACAGGCCTGGCTCAATTATAATAACTGACTCAGTGAACTAGGTTACAGACATAAAATTTGAATTTAAAGTATAATTACAAAATCATGAATAATAAAAATCATTATATTCGATTACTTGTATCAAAATTCAAAATACTTTTTATTTCATAAACTATTACATAGTACTTGAAAACGTCAAAATTATAAAAAAATAACAAAAACAAATAAAATATAATTATACTAAAATCACGAAGCTTAGATTCACTTGCAACCAAACAATTTAAAAAAACAAAAAATATTTAAGTGTAAGTGAATCTAAGTGCCAGTTCCGAGCCACCGCTCTGTAAGAAGAACTGGCAAGAAACTCACAGGCTATGCTCTTTTAAATTATCGATTGGTTAGTTACAATCTTCATTTGTCTGTGACGCTATACAATGCAACATAATATAACAATATTCATGCTTTAAGTCATTCATATTAGAATAGCCTATATGAAACGGCGGTTTAATCCCAAGCATTTTTATCAGCCATATAGTCTTTAATATATCAATAAGTATATTAATATAATTATAATCACGCCTGTATCCTCGATGGGGTTGGCAGAGGCATATTATACGCCCGCATTTTGCGAAATTAGGGCGTTTAATATGCCTCTGTATAACCCTTTGGCAAACACACACTTTGGAACATCAAAATATTAAATACGCAACATCCTGTTTTCGTGACATTTCTTGTTTTGCCCCTGTACCCTTCATCATAAACTTATAAACAGATATAACCTTTTGTCTAAATAATTTAAAGTGACTAAGTATGTATGAAGCGCTCGTAGCTCTGCAGTGCTCGGTGGTCGGAAACGATCACCGAAGTACAGCAGAATTTACAGAGGTCAGACCTTGGATGTGTGACCGTTTGTGTGGCATTTGATATCGAGCGCTTCCGTGCTTCGGAAGGCACGTTAAGCCGTTGGTCCCGGTTATTACTAAATGTGATAGTCGTTAAGCCATGTTAGAGGCCTAATGGGCGGCTTGATAAATTCTAACAGCAGGACGCCATACACCTGCCTCCGCCAATCCGCACTGGGTCCGCGTGGTGGAGTATGACCCAATACCCTCGCACCTTGGTATGTGAGAGGAGGCTCGTGCTCAGTAGTGGGACGTTTATGGGCTGAGATGAAAAGTATGTACACGATACGTGGTCACTACTATGTTGCGAACCCAATGAAAAGAGGGGGCTGAACGCAGCGCTGCGCAGAGTAGCCTACTTTGTGCAGCATAAGCTGAGCTCACTCCAGTTGCTTTTAGGATTATAACTATTTTTAATTTTGTATTTTGTCATGTTTATGTTTTCTTAAAAAGCAAGAAATGATTTTTTAATTTAATTTATATTTGTAACAACGTTCACTTTTAGTACAGAGCTTGTAATGGTGAGAGGTTTAGCCCTAGACAATAATCTCATTCCCTAATTAAATAAATAAATATTTCCTACAATTACACCAATTATTTAATTCCAAGATCAGTATCATTAAGAACTTGTGTTATGGATACTAAACAACGGATAAACATACTTATATACTTTTTTTTTTGTAAATACATACTTAATATACATAGGAAAACACCCAGACCAGAACAAATATTCATGTTCATGCACACAAAGATTTGTCCTGTGTGGGAATCGAATCCACGACCTCTGGAGTGAAGTGTAGTTATACTGACCTCCACGCCATATCGGTCGTCTAATTCGCCTGGAATAACGCCCTCGTGCAAGACACACTTTTAAAAAAAAATCATTTTTAAAGAGCTTGCAATCTCTTATCACTTTATAATAAACAATTCATGACGAGGTCTGATTGTATTGTTTTTATGTTGGCCGTGTGTATTACATCATTCTTAATTTTGGGGTTTTCCCATTTACCCCTGCATACGGGACATACCCGATCATACCATGTAGTATTCATGCCGGATCGATTTGCTAACCTCCTGTTTTTCGATTAACATTTAGTACAATCCCCGGTAATTGATACAGTTTAGGAAACGGATGGTAGTCGGAAACTATTATCGAAATAAAGCAGATCAGCTCACTAACCTGACGACTGATATGGCGTGGAGACTCTGCTCATGAGGCAGTGCGTTCGCATGAGCATGAATTTTTGATTTGGTGTTTTCTATGTATATTAAGTATGTATTTGCAAAAAAAGTATTTATGTAGGCTTATCCGTTCTTTAGTATCCATAACTCAAAATGTTACAGATAATATATGATACTTATCTTGGAACTAAATAATTGGTGTAATTGTCAGAGAATTATTATTTTTTTAGCCTCACACTAGCACAGGGGGCCTACCGCCGAATTCGATGGATTACCGGTAATCCATCTAAATCAAACTTTGTTTACGTTCATTAATCCGTACCGGGGAATCAGCCGACAGCCACCTCTGATTCATGTCCTTCAGTCCGTGACAGACCAATAGGTAAATGGAGAACGCCATTTTGTTTCGATTTCAATGAGTTTGGCGGTACGACAGAATCAATTCGAAATCCATTTTGCCTTATAATCGATTGCCATCGAACTCGGCGGTAGGCCCCCAGACCTGCTACGAATCTAGGTGAAAGGGGGCTAGGGGGTAGCCACTATATTATATACATAGTAACCGATGCAAAACGATTAAGCGGATCGATATTCTTGTTTATTTATTTGCATTGAAGAGATTGCGAAACCAAGGCCAGCAGCTAGTAAAAAATAAAATAACATTATGTCTCTGAAATTAATTTGACTTATTTGATAACTCTTATAATTATTATTGTTTACTATTTTAAGATAATATTCCGTATTTTAATTTAAAATGTTTAACTTTAACTTTTTTTTATCTTGTGTTGTTTACTTTGATTTGATTTATTTCAAAATTATGTTTAAAAGATGATGTATGCATGATGTGTTCTCCTGTAACTGAAGGAGCACAAATCTTCTGAGTACTGTGTATAAGATAGATAGATCGATCGATATACTCTTTATTGACCAAGAAACTTAAAAACTACAGATTACAATAAATACAAAAAAAATATTAAGGCCTATCTAGGCGGTCTTATCGCTAAAAACGATCTCTTCCAGACAACCCGACGCAAAGGAGAGAACAGGAAAGCAGTAGGCAGAGCACACAAACTTTAAAAAGAATAAACACTAAAACTAAATGTAAATATGAATAAAATACACCAATATTTCAAATATTTATATACATATATTATGATACAAACGATACAAACAACTAATCAGACATATTCAAAAATAAGACTTCACCCGCTCCTTAAAAGAGTTTAATGTCTGAGCCTGTCTAATGGAAACAGGAAAGGAATTCCAGAAACGGATAGCCTGAAGGGATATAAGATTGCATCTACTGTGTACCTGGGGTTCCTTAATAAATAAATAAATTACTGTTTTATCAGAGTTTCGAGTACTTTACCTAATGCGCTCATCGACTTAACCGCCCTTAAACTGTATTGGGTTTTAACGAAATGTTTAAATCTTGAACTTGGCAGTGACCTGACTTTTCACGGACCTTGAATACGAAACAAAAGTACCCACAGAAGAACAATCTCTTAAGTGAAACAGCTGATTTCAAGTTAACAGATAGTGCATTATTCGAATTTATGTTTATTTGTTAGATAAACGTCTTTAAATGTATGATTGTACAAGGCTGCACTAAAAGTATCTGGAATGGAATATTTCCACTGTTCGTGTCATATTAAAATCTGTTTAATTGAAAACTACTTGTTTTTAAATATCGAATACCCTTTATTTATTTAAAAAAAGAATCTCGGTCTTGTCACACGGTCTTGTCAAACTTCTTTAGTCGTTGAGAAACTGCAATTGACTCGAGAAAATTCAAGAGCGTTGATTTATTGACTTTCGAAGTTCTTTAACACAAAAACAGTGTATTGACCGGATGATTTCTGCATTTGGTCATGAAGCCATCCAAGACCACAATTTATCACTGGTTTGCTGAATTTCAACATGGACGTACCAAGCTCAGTGATGATCCCCGTCAAGGGCGTCCAAAAAGTGCAGTCACCCAAGAAAACGTTGATGCTGTGCGTAAGCTGATTGAGGAAGATCGACATGTGACATACCGCGAAATTCAGACAACTTTAGACATTAGCATGAGTCAAATACAAATAATCTTGCATGAAAAATTAAACAGGTGTAAAAAAATTGTTTTCCCAAAGGATACCGCATTCGTTCTGTGAACAGCAAAAAGAGGCTCGCGTTACTTGGTGCGTCAGAACTCTCGAAAATATTCCACGCAGGATCCTCAAATGCTGTATACAACATCGTATCAGGTGACGAATCCTGGACATACCCGTACGAACCCGAAACAAAAAATCAAAAATTGTTTAGTTTACGGAGTGTGGCAAAAAAAATGGTTTCCACGTTTGTCTCCAAAAACGGCCATGTTGCGACTATTCCTCTTGAGGGACAAAGAACGGTTAATGCAGAATGGTATGCTAGAATTTGTTTGCCACAGTTCGTTTCTGAACTTTCGTGAGATCATATAATTATAATTTTTGTTATTCGCGCTAGTTTTAAGTTTTGACCTTCATAAGAGCTCTTTTGAGCCAAACTTGAATAAAAGTTTTTTTTTTTATTAATAAATTTATTTATGTTTCACTCTTATTTACTTTTGACATTTTAATTACAACTTAGGTGTATAGGGCCTACTACTACTAAGGAGCCCAAGCCAACCTCACCTGCGGGTGGTGCACCTGCCGATCAACGGACGAGGCTCTGGCGAACATAACAGTGCCCGGTCAGCGGCAATAGGTTCGCTACCTATTGCGTGGGAATGTAACTGGCGAAGTTTGAGCGTATAATACCCCTTTGGGGAAACAGGCGTAAATGTATGTATGCATATTAAAATAAACTGCATGAAACGGCAGTTCAATCCCAAGCATTTTTATCTGTCCTTGAGACCAATAAAATATATACTATACTATAAGTCTTAGTATATAATACTATAAGTTTTAAAATAAATTGACAAAATTGTATCATTGCATCTTTACGAATAGTAAGAAAGTATTATTTAAACTTTTTTATAACAAACTTTTTACAGGCACATTAACAAAATAGTGTCGAGCGTAAAAAATATATAAATTTTACTGATTTGTAAACAGATTTTTACCGACATAATACAGAATAGTGTTAGAAGCAGAATAAGACCGTGAAAGGTCTTGGTGACACTATCAATATCCGTTGTACAAGTTGTTATGGGCGCGAATTGATCTGCCGTGAGTCGTGAGTAATTCATAGTCCCGCGGATCAATATAGAAAGTGCCAAAAGTGTAACATCTGGCGGCAACCCGGGAGATTGACGCGCATGCGCGGGGCGGTGTTGCCAGTTCTGTCCAACAGAGCTTAGCATTAATCTTGGGAGTTTTGTTACCTATATGTATGTAGATGTTAACTTAAATGACTAAGAATTTTTATGTAAAATTAAAGAAAGAAAAATAATTATAACATAGGGGAGCTTTGCTTAAATTTAAATTAGACTTATAATTAAGTATAGGGATCTAACAACAATCTAGGGAGCCCAAGTCAACCTCACCTGCAAGTGGTACCTGCTGTTCAACGAGCGAGGCTCTGGCGAACGTAATAGTTCCTATAGCGGAAATAGGCTCGCCACCTATAACATGAGACCAACAATGATATTGACAAAGTGTAAGTGTAATTTAATAACATTTCCCCGCCTACCCCTTTGAAAAAACAGGCGTGAATTTATGTATGTATGTAGTAAGAAGTTTAAATTCGTTGTAAATAATATCTGAATTATTTTTGTGTCAAACTTTAAATATTAGTTGAACCAAATTTAGTTTTTTTTTAACGTTAATTAAGAAAGTTACGCAATTAAGAAAGAAAAAGCAATAGGTATAAAGTTGTATTTATAATTGCATTCCATTATATTTCATTAATTTGGAGAACTTTATTATACAATAATAATATCAATATTTAAAAGTAAGTGACAAATACTTTATAGGATAACAGAAGTTGTTTTAAGCATTAAAGGTATTATACCTTATACGAAACTGGCAACCCTAGTATAAACGTCAAAACCATGAACCCAGAACGAATTTCCGCGTATATAATGAAAAATACCGTAAATTATGAATGAAAACTTATATGTTATAAAATACAAACTATTATGAATATTATTCTGAGGTCAAACTAAACATTAATCCAAGTTTCATAAATGAAATCACGCGGAAATTGTACGACAAAATTATGACTAATTTTGTTAATATTTTACATATGTGACAAATAAATAGGCAATGTTAAATGTTAGGGAGTTGTTGCTGTTGTTGTTGTAATAAATGTTAGTTTGTTGTTAAATATTAGTCTTCCTCTTAGAGCGACATATCTCGAATAGTTGTTGTTGTTTAACAATAGTGTGTTGTGTTCAGGTTGTGCTTTGTAAAATTGAAGATATAAAATTAACGGTTAAAGGTATGTTCTTTAGAATAATATTTAGTAAATATTTCTTGTTAACTATTTCTATTTTTTTTCGCTCAGCGCCATCTAGTTATAAAAGATAGAACTTGTAAAATAAGTGTCTTATTATGTGTCACTGAATTAAGTGATAATAAGATAAAAAGTTATTGGGGAGGCCTATGTTCAGCAGTGGACTTCAGATGGCTGAAATGATGATGATGATGATGATGAAGATAAAAGTGCTAAGTCAATAATGGTAAATAAATAATAAAATAACGTGAATTTGACTTGTTTCTAAGTTTAAATTAGAAAATAACATAATAGGCCGACCACTCCGCTTTCCGCATTAAGTTATACACACTTACATTTTTTTTTTAAATTTTCTTGTAGACACAGTTGCTAGCTGTAGCTACAGAATATGTCCAGTAATTTTGCTAGCTACAGGATCCTTTAAATCGAAACACAATATGTCAAAAAGCTATTCAATTCAACTGTAGAGATATAGTATACTCTTACCTACCTGAGTGTGCTCTTTATAGAATGTGTTTAGAATTTTCACTAACTACAACATAATGAATATCAATGACCGATATGGCCTGAACTCCGCTCGAGCTCCCGTGGGTTCGATTCCCACACAGGACAAATCTTTGCGAGCTTGGACATAAATAATTGTTCTGGTCTTGGTGTTTCCCTATGTATACTAAGTATGTATTTACAAAATAAATATATAATGTTTATCCGTTATGTAGTATTCATTCTTAATGATACTTATCTTTGATATATATTTATTATTCATTATTATTTTGCGAAATGTCATATAGCGATTCAAGGACAGAAAATATACTTTGGCAGTTTCTACTCAGGCCTTATTTGTCACAAACTTTTCGTTCTACTTACAACAATCACATTAAATTATCGCATAAATACTTTTTTCATCATCCTAGCCACTAGGAGTCACTGAACTGAACATAGGCCTCCCCGATTGCTTTCCTCATCGATCTATCTGGAGCAGCCGGCACCTACCGTCTTCCATCAGGTGGTCGGTTGTCAAGCGGCGGGAGTTAATACAATTGCACGCGCTGAAGGCCCAAAGTCGGCCTCGGAAATTAGGCGGCGGGCATTAAATATTGCATACGCCGGAGACCGCGTTTGGGCAAGTTAAGTTAAGCTTCAGGCATAAAAGTTGCACGTGCTAGCGACCACGTTTAGGCTAGTTAAGCGTCAGGCATAAAATTTGTGTCGGGCATAAAATTGCCCGTGCTGAAGACCGCGTTTAGGCAAGTTAAACGTCGGGAATTAAATTGCACGTGCTGGCGACCGCGTTTAGGCAAGTTAAACGTCGGGCATTAAATTGCACGTGCTGGCGACCGCGTTTAGGCAAGTTAAACGTCGGGCATTAAATTGCACGTGCTGGCGACCGCGTTTAGGCAAGTTAAACTTCGGGCATTAAATTGCACGTGCTAGAGACCGCGTTAAGGCAAGTTAAGCTTCAGGCATAAAAGCTGCACGTGCTGGAGACCGCGTTTGGGCAAGTTGAGCGGCAGGCATTGAAAATTGCACGTGCTGGCGACCGCGTTTGGGCTAGTTGAGCGGCAGGCATTGAAAATTGCACGTGCTGGCGACCGCGTTTAGGCAAGTTATACGTCGAGCATAAAAGATGCACGTGCTGGCGACCACGTTACGGCAAAATAAGCGTCAGGCATAAAAGTTGTACGTGCTGGCGACCGCGTTTAGGCAAGTTAAACGTCGGGCATTAAATTGCACGTGCTGGTGACCGCGTTTGGGCAAATTTAACGGCAGTCATAGAAAATTGCTCGTGCTTGCGACCGCATTTAGGCAAGTTTAACGTCGGGCATTAAATTGCACGTGCTGGTGACCGCGTTTGGGCAAGTTCAACGGCAGTCATTGAAAATTTGCACGTGCTTGCGACCGCATTTAGGCAAATTTCACGTCGGGCATTAAAGTGCACGTGCTGGCGACCGCGTTTAGGCAAGTTAAACGTCGGGCATTAAATTGCACGTGCTAGCGACCGTGTTTAGGAAAATTAAACTTCAGGCATAAAAGATGCACGTGCTGGAGACCGCGATAAGGCAAGTTAAGCTTCAGGCATAAAAGATGCACGTGCTGGAGACCGCGATAAGGCAAGTTAAGCTTCAGGCATAAAAGATGCACGTGCTGGCGACCGCGTTTGGGCAAGTTGAGCGGCAGGCATTCAAAATTGCACGTGCTAGCGACCGCGTTTGGGCAGGTTTAGCGTCGGGCATAAAAGTTGCAAGTGCTGGCGACCACGTTTAGGCAAATTAAGCGTCAGGCATAAAAGTTGTACGTACTGGCGACCGCGTTTGGGCAGGTTAAGCGTCGGGCATTAAATTGCACGTGCTGGCGACCGCGTTTAGGCAAGTTAAACGTCGAGCATTAAATTGCACGTGCTAGAGACCGCGTTCAGAAAAATTAAGTGTCGGGCATTTTAATGTTTTAACATCAAATAGGACGACCTGCGATAACGATACGATGCAATCAGCAGAAGACTACGTTGATTGACGCTCTTTAGCGGACAGATCATTAGTAGTGATACACTAGTTTATCCTTAGAATGGATGTTTACCTTCGAGTTGCAGAGGTCAGACGGCAGTCGCTCCTCGTAATAACTGAAGTTAGCCAAATCTGGTTAGACCAGTAATTTGACCCTAGGGCCCAGGGTAAGTTTAGGGCCACCGGGATAATGCTAGAAAGTGATAATGATGACTTATTTATCCTACGAGACATAAGTACTTAAGGTACAAACATAAAAAAGAGTCCTCTGATTTGCCTGCCCTGTGTGACGTTCACCGTAGATAAGGATAATGGACCTTAATTATTATTGTTTCAGAGTGCATCATGCGGTACAAGAGACGAACATCGCAAACGACGAGAGGCTCTCGTCATTCCGATAAGAAATATACTATTCGTAAGTAATTATAAACAGCTACATCTTGACATTTCGTCTTTTAAGTTTAAGTGTATAGGGATCCTACCAAGACCTAAGGAGCCCAAGCACCTCACCTGTAAGTGGTGCACCTGCCGATCAACGGACGAGGCTCTGGTGAACATAACAGTGCCCGGTAAGCGGCAATAGGCTTGCCACCAACCAACCAACTACCTGGGACCAACTATATAATTGACGAAGTGTGGGCGTATTATATGCCTATGCCTACCCTTTCAGGGAAACATGCGTTATTCTATGAATGTAAGTTTCATCACCACGTAACAATATTTTTGGCGATATTGACATTTTAATGACATTTACAAGAGAGTCGAAAGACTGTGTTATTTCAAAATGTTAATTTGAAATCAGATTATACCCTGTTCGTAATTAATCAAAAACCGCATACCTCTGCAGTTGATGGAAAGCACTGCATGTAAAGCAGTTCATTGCAGTTAATAATTAAAGTGTATGCGAGTTCCGCGGTCGGCCCACTGTGCGGTTTATCTGATAAAATATATTACAGAAGACTGCAGTATAATATTTATTGGTAGTATTTGTTTTGTAAATACAGAAAATGAAAATATTTTGCATGTTTGTCGTTCTTATTCTCAAAATCTCATTAGTCTAAGAAAGTCCCATTTCTGGATTCACAAAAATAGGCAATGCAGTCAGATTTGCAGGTAAAACCATATATGTCGGTGCATTTAAAAACTTTACATGCAAGTAAACTAAACATATACTTATAGGTGAAGACATGACATTGTTCTTTGATTAAAATTATATAAAGCCCATTACAGATTTCAGCTCTTCTCTCACAAACCTTTCACATCAGGGATTTACATTATACTCCACAATGCTGACCTTACTATAGTATTATATTATCTACATACATACATACAATCATGCCTGTTTCCCCGAAGGGGTAGGCAGAGGCACATTATATGCCCACATTTCGCCAATTATATTGTTGGTCCCACGCAATAGGTGGCGACCCTATTACCGCTTACCGGGACCTTATATTTTCGCCAGAGCCTCAGCCGTTGTTTGGCAGGTGCACCACTTGCAGGTGAGGTTGGCTTGGGCTCCTCAGATCGTGGAAGGAGCACTATACACCCTATATTATCTGTGGCTGTTAGAACTTTTCTAGCCTTTCAATAGTATCAAAAGTCAAAAAGTCAAAAATACTTTATTTCATAAACTATTACATAGTACTTGAAAACGTCAAAATAGTAAGCGTCTTGCTATCAATGTTGAGTTTAAACTTATTATTATAATTCTTATTTCTTCCCGTTTCACTATTAATAATATTCCATGTCATTTTAATCTTATCATCACTATTTTTAATTTTATAGCTCAAATAACAAGACTTTGCCGTATGACATGCTTTTCTAAATATTTTAGAATATTTCCTTACATAATTATGAAATTGTTCACTATTGTTAACATTTCTTTCGTCATACAGTTCATACAGTCTCTTTCTACTTTTATGTAGCCCAGGAGTAGCCCATTCACTAAAGGCAGCATTATCATTTACCTTAATCGTTTTGGGAGTAAATGTTGATTGAAAACTACTACAAAAGTCGCTAAAAAACATATTATATAAAATATTAGGGTCATTGCTTTTATCTACCATGGGTAAACTAAATGATAATAATTTATTGTTAAACCTCTCAAAACGATTATTGGTTTTTGGTATAAATGTTATTGTTCTTTTAGCCACAGTTTTATTTCTACAAAGCAAAGATATTTGTTGACCACAATGATCTGAATCTAATTGATTAATAATTTTTTTACTGTCATCACTCAGTATAATATCTGTAAATATGTTATCCAAGCAAGTGGCAGTAGTGGCTGTAATTCTTGTTGGCTCTAGAAACACATTTATCAAATTATATGATTTAAAAAGTGCTTTTATTCTTGTACATGCACTCGAACACTCTAGCAAATTAACATTAAAATCTCCACAAACAATAACATTTTTGTTAGCATTATAAACTTTTCCCAGCACTTCATCCATAATACTTTCAAATAAATCATATGAAGCTGATGGAGGTCTGTATACACTCAATACAACAAACCGCTCCATTTCGATACAGGCTATTTCAATAATCCGTTCGGCTGAGAAGCTTACTATATCATGGCGCTCCTTGAATCTAAATTTCTTATTTACTATAATTAATGATCCACCATGTATAGCACCCTCCCTGCAAAACGAACTACCTACCTGGTGATTATTAAAATTGAACATGAACTGGTTACTTTTAATCCAATGTTCAGTAATGCAAAAAATATCAATATGATTACCGTTCATGAACAATTCAATTTCTAGTTCCTTACCCAATATTCCTCTAATATTCTGGTGCACCAGGTTTATAACATTATTTTGTTTAGTAATTACTATGCCAGAGTTTGTCTCTGTTGTCTTAGATCTTAATTTAAATGATTTTCTATATTAGAAATAGAATCAGAATAATTAATGTCAACACAACAATTATTATCTACACTACTGCTTTGCTCAATAGAAGCAATATGTTTAGCCAAATTCTTGGCTGTTATACTAAAATAATAGGATAGCGAATTTGCTATCTGTCGCTTAAAACTAGATGAAAGGTAATATCTACCTTTAGTCATAAATTTGCTGCTAACAAAACTGTTAGTATCAATCAAATTAATACAATCATGATATGTACTTATAGTATGTAGTACACAGTTTAACTTATATCTAAGATTATTTTCCGCGTCTGGCAAGCTCTTTGAGTAGGGGAATGTGAACAAAATAATTTTACTTAAATCAAGAGACAATAAATTATTAATATATTCAATTAAATCTTATCTTGGCTTACATCTTGGTTATGTTCGTAATTATCGCTTGCTCCGTGCCTCGGAAAGCCGTTGGTCCCCGCTGTCATGAACATCTATGGCAGTCGATATTAGGAAGTGAGTGCCTTCTAACATCCTGACAGCTATAACCATAGAATGATGTTTCCCTCCGGGTTTCGGGGGTCAGATGGCAGTCGCTCCATGTAATAACTGAAATTCGGCCAAATATTAGACCAGTGAGCAGACCCTGGGCCCTAAGCTTAAGTCTAGGGCAACCGGGATAAATTCTAGGATATAATGACCCACTATAATAATTGTGAAGAACGGCTAAACATTTCAACCGAAGCACGGAAGCATTTGATCATTGTTTTTGTAAAAGAGCAGAATACATTTATAACAAAACACTTTGTTATTAGTATGCCAGAAGTAGATGGGCTGATCTAGTATATAGTATTTCTGTTGGACTTTTCAAAGCCAGGAATAGAAACCATAATTGGCTTAACGACTGCTACTAAGGAAACCGGGACCCACGGCTTAAAGTGCCTTTCCAATCGCAACGATAAATATATAATACCACACAAGGTTCACCGTCTAAGGAATGCGCTTAGTTACTTTGCCAAATGTATTTGAACAGAGCTAGACTTTCAGTTATAAATATTTTAACAGAAATACAAAAATTCACTCGCTTTGTGTTCACGAAGAAATATATCATGAAACACTGGGTTTTGCATGCTTATAAATTTTTTCTGTGTATATTGTATTTGTCAATGAAATAAGATTTTTTTTCTGCTTTGTACACTATTAGGTATATCTATCTGTTAATAATCCAAATATTAAACTGGCAGGAGAACAAACTTGAGAAGTTTCTTGCCCAAGTCATTTTCACTGAAGTGAATTGGCCAAGAAGGCAAGTAAGACCATAAGTGATTTATGGGAGCCCAAATTTACAAAAACTTTATATTTTTTAAACTTAAAAAAATTTTGTTTGCGTCTTTTTAAATTTCCTTGGCAAACATCAATGCGGCCACCACTATAAGCCACTTTAGAGCACGGTGCTCTTCTTACAAACCAAGGTGAAAAGGAACCGTACTTACATCATTTCGGTACTTTTTTACCTTATTAATACGATTAAATCAATCTAAGCCAATTTACATCCACTTCTGAACATATGCCTTTCCCAAAGAGCGCCAACCATCTTGATCCTTTGTCTAACGCATTCATCCGGGATCAGCCACCAGTCTCAAGTCGTTGGTCCGCCACAGTTATGCACTAGGTACATATACATACATACCTTCACGCCTCTTTCTCTGAAGGAAGAGGCGTGAATGTCAATACGCCCACACTTCGCCAATTATATTGTTAGTCCTACGTAAAAGGTGGCGCGCCTTTTGCTGCTAACCGGGATCTGTTACGTTCGCCAGAGCCTCGTCTGTTCACTAGCATGCACCACTTGCAGGTGAGGTTGCCTTGGGCTCCTTAGATGTTGTTAGGATTTCTGTACATACATTAGGTACCTACTACATATATTAGGATATAAAAAAGTATACTATTTAAAGAAGGAATGAATAAATATACATAATATTACGCAAGACTTTTCGCCATCTGTACTATATACCTCTTTAATATCATCGTAGGTAACTTCAACTCGACTATTTTAAAAAGTCTAGATAAAAAATCTCTGGACTGTCGAGTCGAACAGTATAATCGCAGCCGTAGCATGAACATCGAGCCAGTCAGCCAGAAATCACGGCCCGCTTGTCTTTGGGGATTGCAAAAAAGGATTTTGGCAATGTGGAATGATTTTCCACCTTTGTCCCAGAATTTGATTATGATAGCCGGTTTTGGTGCTAGAGGTTGATCGGTAAGCCGCTATCGTGCTGGTGTTAAAGAATATACCTTGGTGTGAAATATTTAAAGCAAGTGATGGATTAAAAATATATTTGTGACAAATCCCGCTCAACTACAATTTGCCGTAAAATGGAGAAACAATTCAACACGACACGTACCCTTACACAGGGCATCTTCAGGTAAGATAGGAGCCTCAGAACAACGATGTCTTCACGACCAACGCTGAAACGAGAGAGTTTGACTTTCGTATTATAGTTGAGCGGGAATTGCCACAAAGATATTTTAAATCCATCACATGCTTACATTGGATTTCCGCAAAGTAACGCCTGACTTAATAAATTATTTAAATACTTAAAGGCGTAAATTTTTTGGTGCCACTGAAATGTTTTGAAAAATCTTTGTTTTTCTTCCGTGTGACACTTCATATTCACCACGTCCTGGATGTAAGGATGGAAAGCAATAGTTGCACCTACTCATGACGGTATATATAAATGCAGTTTAACGCCACGCTCAAAAGCCGATTAGTTTTGTGCGTTAAGCACATTTGGCCAGTGTCAAGTTTAGAAGAGCGGCGATAGCCCAGTGGCGATACCCCTTGCCTTTAAATTCAGAGGGTCTCGGATTCAAACGTTGGTGGTGCACCTATGACTTTTTGAAGTTACGTGCGTAATTATCGCTTGCTCCGTGCCTCTTAAAGCACGTTAATCCATTGGTCCCGGTTGTCATGAACATCTTTGGCAGTCGTTATTAGGAAGTCAGTGCCTTCTAACAGACTGACAGCTGGTTTAACCATAGAATTATGTTTTTCTCTGGGTACGGAGGTCAGACGGCAGTCGCTCCACGTAATAACTGAAATTCAGTCAAATCTGGTAGAGCTTAAGTCTAGGGCATTCGGGTCGGGATAATGCTAGGATACGATGAAGTCAGTGTCTAGATAAAGATATATTAATAATATTTAATGCATAGTAAATGAGTGAATTGAGAGAATGAGTGGTGACAAAGATGATAAATGATAAATACAGACACCAACACATACACTGACAGTCACTTACAAACCCACAGACAAGCTGAGAGAGATATTAACATGTTTCGTATTGGTCCTTTATAAGATAATTGTAAACCCGTATATTGAGTAAGTAAAATGTAAACTAAGCGTGGCTCCCTAGCACATGTTTCCCGTAAGTACATTTCAGGGAACAGGGGTGGCTAAAAACCAGCGCCGTCTGGAGTGTATACGCTGGGCAGCACCAGCTGAGCCATCACCTTTTGTTCTCTGGACTTTCGTAATTAAATTAAATTCTGGTTATTATTTTTATATTTAGATAACTTTTAACCTTACAATGTAAATTAACATAATTATGTGGAGACAAGTTATTTTATTTTTTATTTAAATGAGATTTCCTTACCCTATACCTCTTGAGTCCTCAGTAAAGATGTCGGACTATACTGAGATCTCACATGGACTTGTCTTCATAAGAGAATTTCAAAAGTGATGTTGCACTGTTTTGTTTCATTTACCAACACTCATGTACGTTCACAAACACTTAACGGTTAATGATACACCGTTATAACGCATTCATATTCGAAATATCACAAATTTAAGAAAATTAAACAAAACTGCCGATATGACGCTTCAGTTTACCGCCAAGAAGTCATAAATATTAATCGTCCGATTAGTTTTACAGAGTACCCGTTTATCTTTTTTTTTGAGCTGAGTGCCAGTGACAGTCTGAGAAGAGGTCTGATTTGAATCGTAAAGTAATTCTGGGGGCCTACCGCCGAATTCGATGGATTACCGGTAATCCATCTAGATCAAACTTTGTTTTGCGTTCATTAATCCGTACCGGGGAATCTGCCGACAGCCACCTCTCATGACCTTCAGTCCGTGACAGACCAATAGGTAAATGGAGAACGCCATTTTGTTTTTTTGATTTCCATGAGTTCGGCGGTACGACAGAATCAATTCGAAATCCATTTTGCCTTATAATCGATTGCCATCGAACTCGGCGGTAGGCCCCCCAGGACACTCTTCATGATAATTCTAGTAGAAAACACTGCAAGAAACGATGTTCCAAAGTAAAAATAAAACAACTTATCTTCGTTGGTTTTACTGTAGATAATTTGCTTCCAAAATTAGCAAAAGCTTTTTGGGCAGAAACGCAAATATATCTACGTTGAGAAATAGGTTCATTTACTTGCACCAAGAGAAACATTTCAACATTAAGAAGACGGTGTTAATGTATTGCTTAATTTATTTTGAGTTCTGTTTTTGTATGTGATGCGTTCTCTAGTTGTATTGTTGATCGAAGCTCTTGTTAGATTGTTAAACAGACAATAGCCTTAGTATTATGTTTCTAAAATATTTTTAAGAAAACTTAAGTTCCTGTCTGAGTTTTTTGACTATACCAATGATGGGAGTATATGTAAGATTAATTATGTTTTATGAAATGAGATTTTATTCGTGACAAAATATTTATTTAACAAAAGTATCATATTCGCCATTAAACTGTTATGTAGTTTGGCAATAGAATATCTGAAATAAATTGTTATGTTATCTTGTATAGTCTTAAAATAAGAATATTAATCAAAAATTTATCGTACTCTTCACAACGTAGGTTCTAATTTTGGTATAGTTTGATTTTGTAAATCAATTCAAAAGTAATTATTGATTCAAATTTGGCTCAATATAGCTTTTATGGTGTCTCATACTAATTCGAGTGTATAAGGATCCTACCAAGATATAAGGAGCCCAAGCCAACCTAACTTGTAAGTGGTGCACCTGCTGATCAACGGACGAGGCTCTGGCGAACATAACAGTGCCCGGTAAGCGGTAATAGGCTTACCACCTATTGTGTGGGACCAACTGTATAGATGGCGAAGTGTAGGCTTATAATATGCCTCTGCCTACCCTTTTGGGAAAACAGGCGGTGCTACAGAAAATTAAAACTGACTGTGCTAAAGATTATTTTTGATCTAAAAGTTTTTTATCAGTAACAAAACGTAAGGTCTTAAAGATCCATATTAGTTTTCGCGCTCTGCATGTCATTAAATCTATATGGGAGTGCCAAGCGAGTCTTTGGTCAACCATGACACCCAAATATTTTATACTGACAACGCTTTTTAAGAGTGGACAACCACGTTGAGTTGATGTTGAGTCACAGTTATGGATCTTAATGTCAAACGATCTATGGGGTTGGATTCGATTGGTTATTGAGAAGCATATATAGTGTGTCTTGGATGTGTTGAGTGTGAGTAGGTTAATCCTCAGCTATTGTGCAATATCACTTAGCCCGATCTCGGCTGCCGTCTTAATAGAACTCCACGAGTTTCCAGTAAAAACCACGGCAGTGTCATCTGCATATAAAAATACCTTTGCTTTTCGGATACTCATATTACAGAGATCATTGATGTAAATGAGAAAAAGGGTAGGACCCTGTACACTACCCTCAGACACTCCATAGGTAACACGTGCCCTCTCACTTACATATTGCTCCATCCTCAATCTCTGAGTTCTTTCCATAAGGCAATCAGTAAGAAGCCTGAGAGAAGTTACTCCTATAGGTTGGGCTTTCTTTAAGTCTATAAACAATGCCAGGCATTTATCCTTACTGTCTAGGGTTTTAGTAATATGAGTTGATGAGAGTCTACAGTGGTATTGCCCTTTCGAAAACCGAATTGATTATCATATCAGATGTTAAATTTAATTGGATAATTTATTAGTCTGATATTTATTAGCTTCTCTAAGATCTTTGATATCGAGGACAAAACCGAGATGGGTCTATAGTTGCCGATATCGAATGTGTCTACATAGAAAGTAATGTACCTAATGTATGTAATGTATATAGTAATGTATGTATGTAATGTATGTATGTAATGTATGTATGTAATGTATGTATGTAATGTATGTATGTATGTAATGTATGTATGTAATGTATGTATGTAATGTATGTATGTAATGTATGTATGTAATGTTGTATGTTTTGTAATGTATGTAAAATTCACGCCTGTTTCCCCAAAGGGGGAGGCAGAGGCATATTGTATGCCCACATTTAGCCAATTATTTTGTTGGTCGCACGTAATAGGTGGCGAGCCTATTGCCTCGTTTCGGGAACTTTTGTGTTCCGTTGTCCCTATACACCCGACGAACGGGTGACTGAGGAATAAAAGTAATGAGAAAATTTGAATGTGTGTCACATTTAAACTAAATGATAACATGTATAAGTTTGAAAATCTTCCCAATATTTAGCTCACGAAGCAAATGGATCATAAATCTATAACCTAACTTAAAAGGGACATAAATAAAACATGAAAACAATTGTATAAAAATCCCAAATCTATGCCACATTTCATTCCCATCCTCGCACAGAGCTCAGTTAATAGTATTTACCACAAAAGGCTACAACAGTCTATTTCATATAATCGACCGCTCTAAGAGTACTTTCCCGACGATACTAGATAATATCGGGGTTGGATGGCAGCCAAACGGCCCAACCCAACTTCCAGTCAGCGCGGCGCCTACAGTTTCAGAACGGCAATATTGTAAGAGATCGTTAGTTACCGCTACGTTTCCTTTAAGAGTATTTGATGCTGCTTAGACTTGTACTTACCAGACGCTGAAGTATTTTATTAAAGGGTGGGATATAATAGTTTTCACAACGATGCTGTCTACCATAAAAGTTTTCTTGAGACCTTTGGCATCTGCAACAATAATCAGATAGAAGATACAAAATTCTTTATTGTACACCAAATTAAAATAAAACAAGAAAATAATTGCATAAGAAAAGTGATACAATTGGCGGCCTCATCGCTTACAGCGATTTCTTCCAGGCCACCTTAGGATGGGGAGTGATTAAAATGAAAAGAAAACCGGGGGTGTAAAAAAGAATAACAAATACATAATTATATTTTAATAGATAAATATAAATAAATACTATTACTGAATTAACATAAAATAAACCTACATACATAACTACGTACATTGCATAGGAACATTGAGCAGCAGGACATTACTACTGTGAAAGGAAAAGCTTCTTTACTTCCATTTTAAAAACATGTAGTGATTGCGCTTGTAACTGAACTGAGAGAGAATTCCAGAGACGAGCAGCTGGGACAATGAAAGACGAGTCGTAAAAAGAAGTGACATGCGACGGAATCTCAAGGCTCAGGCTCCCTGATGACCGCTAAAAACGCGAATGTAAGCAGTGAAGGAACTTAAAGTTTCCTTTAAGATAGTGAGGGTAAGTGGGATTGTGCAATATGATAAAAAAAAATAGAATGTGAATATTGGATGAAAAATGTTTTTTATCACTCCAACAGGTCCCACATACATAATGTGCTTATAAGGATTTGTATATCTCACGTCACTCACATACTTTCTCTAAAAATATCCAAACTTCTATTTCCAACATTTATATACGACTCTAGTGTCATTTGGAACGGAAACAAAAATGGAATTCGCTTGGGGCTATCGCCAGCGTTAAACAAATGGACCCAGACTGAACGGCGCCTGGGGAGCTGTCACGGCAACAATATTGAACCCAGCGAAACTTTGCTCTCTATATTTTATCAGATAAATTATTACGGAGCACGTCACGAATCACGATCAAATTCACTGGCTGAATAGTGGGTAATTGTTTTAAATCTTTAAAGCTATATTTTATGTTATTTTCTTTAGTGTATTATGGACGTAATTTGATAGGAATCAAATTGTACTTCAAAACATCATTATATGTCAATCTGTCACTATCCTAATTAGTAGCAGATATTGAGATAGGATTAGTAGGGCGTGGGTCGATGATCTTCCGACTGACGCAGGTACTTTCCGGGCGCGGTTGCTTCGGGAAGTAAGTATCTGTGAGACGTCGCCGGAGGGGAGTCGACCCGGTGTTGCCACCATTGTGACTGGGGCGGTGGATACTGCGCAGCACACTTTGGTGGCGTGCCCTGCGTGGGCGGGACCGCGGTCGACGTTAGCCGCGGCCCTGGTTGAAGTGGCTCTCTCGCTGCCACCATCATGGAAAAGATAGTCGACAGCGAGACGGCGTGGGAAGCAATGGCCTCCTTCTGCGAAGTGGTGATGTCGCAGAAGGAGGTGGCGAGGGCAGGGGGCCCCTTCCGCCTAGCCATAGACCACCCTAGAAGTCGGCCAGTTACGCCATGGCGTACACAGGGGGGGGGGGCTTCACATTGCGCCTTTCGTTCCCCCCATTGGCCGGGGGACAGTGCGTAAACAGCAATTTTGTACCGATAATGTAAAAGTTCGTCTCTTTTTTTTCCCATCCATTTTACTTCTTAGCTATAGTACCGCAAGTATTTTCAATGACTTCAGGTTATTAAAAGTATAATACCGAAAAGACCGTTTGGTTGTTTTTGCCAATTTATATAGTAATTTTTTTTATATGCAGTGCACGAAATCCATCTGGAATACCCTCTGCCGCGGGTGCGGAGACTCCTTTTGAAAGTCAGCGACATTCACCGTCTTCTTAATGTAGCCTGTCTTATGTAGGTGCGCTTTATTATTATTATTTATTTACAAAGTGTATTGTTTTATAGCTTGTTACCGTGCTATCTCCAAGTTCAGCTTCTTGACACCATTAGGCAGTAGGTAGTTTTTATGACTAGCTACCAAAGACGATGTCATGGTAATAATAATAATAATCTTTATCGAAACACTTAAATTATTTTACAAAAACAATTTTAGCGTTAATGACCTCAAAGACATCGCGGTCTTCAGCACCCGCCTCAAAGACAGAGGTTTCAAACTTAAGAAATATTTCAAATAACGATATGACATTAGAAATACGTGTAATGTGTGTATGTGTGTGTGCGTGCGTGGTGGCTGCAAAATACTTCAAGCGGCAAATATTTGACAAAATAAAGACAGTGACAGCACTAGTTTTAAACCTGGTTTAACTTTTGATCTTGTTTTGTAATAATGTCGATATTTTCTTGTTTTTACTTTATATTCGTATTAAATGTATAAATAATGTACACACGTAATCATATATTTACCAACAACATCTTGTTGTAAAGTAGATTAACGAAAGTGATTTATGATGGACAAGTGGATGGAAGTGTTGGAAGGGGAAGACCACGTAAGACCTTCCATGACCAAATACAAAAAATGTTAGAGAAAGGGCAGGTCAAAAGTACCCTAAACCGACGGGCGTGTATGAGGAGGTTAATGAGTGTGAATGAAGCTAAAAGTGTGTGCCAAGATCGTAGCAAGTGGAAGGATGTGATCTCTGCCTACCCCTACGGGAAAGAGGCTTGACATTATGTATGTATGTATGTATCTTGTTGTTTTTATAAAAAAATATTAAGCTCCATTTTAAGTAAAACTTTGGCTAGTCATTTCAATTTTTTCGACTTGGCAACTGGATGTACTTTTGCAAATTGCTACTCGTGGCCGAATACTGGCTGTTGCAGCTCTGGAAAATCCGCGCTGCACAATTAAAGTGGATTCCGGACGGTTGGTTATGCAAGATTGTTTTTTAAAAGTGTAACTGTTATGATTGATATAGCTTAGTTATTTGTTAATACGACGACCGATATGGCGTGGAGGTCAGTATACCTACACTTCACTCCAGAGGTCGTGGGTTCGATTCCCACACAGGACAAATCTTTGTGTGCATGAACATGAATATTTGTTCTGGGTCTGGGTGTTTTCCTATGTATATTAAGTATGTATTTACAAAAAAAAGTATTTAAGTATGTTTATCCGTTGTTTAGTATCCATACCACAAGTACTTAATGATACTTATCTTGGAACTAAATAATTGGTGTAATTGTCAGAAAATATTTATTTATTATTTATTTATTAATATAACATTATGTGAACCTAAGCTATAAAAAATAAAAATTATATAACTATTTAACAACCACACGAGTTAGTTAGTTCCGAGATAAGTATCATTTCGTCCACGTTGATCGATCTTGTGCCGCCTGCATCCACCGGCTGCCCGCCAGCCAACCAGATCATCGGTCCAACGGAAACCAATAGATGAATAAATAAATAGCTAATGTAGATACATATCCTTGAGGTAGTAATTACTGGATATGGTTGGCTGGTTATATACAAATATTTAAAAAGCTGCTGGCAATTATCTCTATTCTCTGATTGGTGAAAAGTGAATGAAACAATGTGTTTGTTAACTTGTTATAATACTTTCATGTTGTAAAAAATTGTGATGGCATTACAGTGAGCTATAAGGTTTACATATATATTCTTTTGATTCACGACCGATATGGTAGGACAAATCTTTGTGTGCATGAATTTGAATATTAGTTTGCATAAATATGAATATTGTGCATGAATATGAATATTTGGTTGTGTTTCACGACATGACGCGCCTTCATTTTATTGTACTGCATTGACTGCTTACCATCAGGCAGGATGTAGATATTATGACGTGTCATATTAAAAAAAATAAAAGGAAAGTTCTGTGACAAGAATAATATATCGCCCAGTATCAAAAATCCACAAAGAACACAATCGCCAAAAATGGTAATATCGACATTAGTGGGCATAAGCAAAACTGTCACAATGTAGGCAAAAATAGAGAATATTGTATAACCTGACTACTTGATTTATACATCACCCAAAAGAATAATGTCAAATTTACATCTGCTACAATAATACTATTGCCTCTACAACAAAATAAAAATATTTTTCTCAGTATCAGAAATCCACGTAGAATAAAATCGTCAACAATTTTGTTTCGAATTTAAGCGAGCTTAAGCGAAACTGTCACACTTAGGGCCTAAATATAAAATATTGTTTATCTCGCTTGAAAATGCCAATTTCCATTGAAGTAAGTAATGGAATAAACAAAGAAAATCTCATTTGCTCCAAAGCGTCCGCCTTTGAATAATAATGTCGTTTTGATTTACCTATTTCTCTTTTATAGTGCTTTGACTTATTCAGAGCACGAATTGTGATTACGAGCTTAATTATGCACGTTTTATAAGCCTTAATAAACAGTGGAAGTGGCAAGGAATGTTCTCTACCTGCATCTTCACCTCAAGAAGGTTGTGACCTCTTTTCATGATCTTTCTCCAATTGAAACGATCATTGGCGGTCGTTTTATGTGCCCAAGTAAGCAATAAAATGGGCAAGGAATATGCTCCATGTTGATCACCTCAAAGGATCGTGACCTCTTTTCTCTTTTAAGGTCTTTTATTTTGTGATCTTCTGTCATTGGCAGTTTGAATGGCGATAGCATATTGGGTGTCAAGGATGGAGCGAATTTAATCAGTCCAGCGAATGAGCGTCCTCGTGATCTTTTCATTATCATCAGCCAAATGACATCCACTGCTAAGCACAGATCTACTTCATAAGGTTCCCATGATTGCAGGGGTTTTTTTCAGGGAATATTCTATGCTTCTCAAAAAGGATGCGCTCTAGCAACGTAATTCCAGCCTGGCAGTGGTGTTAAAACATTAAGTCTAATAAGAGATTTTTCCTCGTTTTGCGTGTTGTACAGTTTGTTTGATGTTTTGTGGAACTGTTCGTATAATGTCAACCTCTCTTCATCACGATACCGCTCGCTATCGGTAGTGGGTCATCCTTACACCTTTGACATATCTCGTATGGTTCGTTTCAACAAATTCTTTCTATGACATACTCTAGGTTTGTGTAATAAGCTCTTTAATGGAATAAGTCGTTCCCATTGTGGGCAAATTGCGAAGTAGAAGGCGTAAATAGCAATTTTAGAATAAAACGCACATACATAGCTGTCCTCCTGAAAAAGTGTATGTGTGGTCAGTATAACGAGTCACATCAAAATAAATAAATATTAAATAAATATTTTCTGACAATTACACCAATTATTTAGTTCCAAGATAAGTATCATTAAGAACTTGTGGTATGGATACTAAACAACGGATAAACATTCTTAAATACTTTTTTTGTAAATACATACTTAATATACATAGGAAAACACCCAGACCAGAACAAATATTCATGTTCATGCACACAAAGATTTGTCCTGTGTGGGAATCGAACCCACGACCTCTGGAGTGAAGTGTAGGTATACTGACCTCCACGCCATATCGGTCGTCAAAAAAAACCATAAATGTAAATTAAAAGCATGTGAATGAAACCAAGATATGGGAAAAATTAATAGGCCATTTATCAAGGTTACTAAAAGTTCCCGCAAAATCTTTGACAGTTTGCAAGACATTTTAATAAAATACAATTTGTAAGTCAGTCGACCCGGGGCAACTGTTAGACTTCGTTACATTAATTAAAAGTTTCGCGTTCAATAGGGACGGGTTTAATCTTGATTATAATTTACAAGCAGCACCACGTTGTCTCTGTTCCCGTTCGAATAATCATTATTCGAGAAAAGATGGTACGGCCGTGCCCGTTTTGCTTGAGACTTGGCTGGGGCACTGCCCCCAGATATCAGCCTTATAAAATGCACTGCAGTCTTTACCCAGCATTAGCCTCCGCAGTAGATTGCATTTTATTGGGGGTATGTGCCCATAATCAGCACGCTGGGCAGACGGGTTGGTGATCGCAGTTAAAGCCAGTACGCCGGATGACGATGCTGCCCATCATCTTGTGACTGTGTCTTCTCGTGAGGTAAGAGGGGTGGCACTAATTTAGGCCTTGGGAATACAGAATCCAGGCAATTCATTCTCACTTTCGCATTTATTATATTATTATATGTAGGTAGGATGTTAAAGTTGATGAGTATGTATGAATGTTTGTTACTATTGAACGGTCTTAAATAGAATATACTTTTCATCCCG
This sequence comes from Musotima nitidalis, assembly GCA_949126915.1. Taxonomy (NCBI): domain Eukaryota; kingdom Metazoa; phylum Arthropoda; class Insecta; order Lepidoptera; family Crambidae; genus Musotima; species Musotima nitidalis. The sequence goes on from OX421434.1 coordinate 3,255,723, forward strand.
CTATTCCCACGGGAAAAGGGACCACGCGGGGGAAAACGCGGGCCGCTGCTAGTTCATAACATAATAAAAGATAAGCTACCGTATGTGACTTCCCTGTGTTATTTACTAGTACTTGTATGACGACCGATGTGGCGAGTATACCCGCAGACTGCTCCTAAGGTCGTGGGTTCGATTCCCACATAGGACAAGCCTTTCCCACGTATACGAAGAATGTTTTAACAAAAAAAATACATGTAAGTATATGTATCCGTTATTTAGTATCCATAACTCAAGTTCTTAATCATTTCAGCCATCCGAAGTCCACTGCTGAACATAGGCCTCCCCAATTGCTTTCCACGTAGATCGATTCTTTGCCGCCTGCATCCACCGGCTCCCCGCCGCCCTGACCAGATCATCGGTCCATCGCGTTGGGGGCCGCCCTCTACTACGTTTGCTGATTCGTGGTCGCCATTCAAGAACCTTCGTCGGTTCTTCGAGCTATGTGCCCCGCCCACTGCCACTTCAGCTTGCAAACGCGTTACGCTATGTCGGTCACTCTAGTTCTCCTACGGATTTCCTCATTTCTGATTCGATTACGTAGGGACACTCCGAGCATAGCTCTCTCCATTGCACGCTGAGCGACTTTGAGCTTCCTTATGAGGCCCATAGTCAGGCACCACGTCTCAGTTCTGATGATCTTAGAACTGAATAATTGGTGACATTGTTAGAAAGTATTAATTTTTAGTCACAACTTTTTTACCTTCTACTATTATTCGCCTAGCTTAAACCTTTTGCTCAATATAACGTGTCATATTATAAAAAAAGACAGAGTCCCTTGTTTTGTACAGACTGTAAAACCGCAAACCGTTATTCGCAGACGAACATAAGTATAACGTATAACTAATTATACACGACACACTATCATAGAAAAACTGCAAACTTTCAGAGATAAACTGTAAACTTTTTGCTTTGAAACTCGTGAACCAACATGAGACCGCAAAGTTTTAATTAATGAAGTTGTCGCTACGTTCTAATAATCCTGTTTGTGGTAATGGTGCTAGTTATTTTTTTTCATTTAGAAAACATAATTAATGCACAATGTTTGGTAGTTTAAAAAACATTGAGGCGTGTACACTGTGCAGTCAGCGATTCTAAACTTCCGTGTGTATTTGTTATTTTGTTTTCAATAACACATTTTAGAAAAATGACATAAAGATTTTTTTTCTAAGTGTTTTTTACTCATAGAGTTTCTTATGAATTTGTTTCTTGTTTTATTTATTTATTTAAACTTTATCGCACAATTAAAAATTAAAATGTACAAAAGGCGAACTTAATGCTGCAAAGCATTCTCTACCCTTGGGTTAGCAGAAAAGTATGAGGCAGTACGAATAAGAATACATAGAATTAATTATGTGTTATTAATAAACTACATATACCTATACATAAAATTAATAGTAATTATGATATTTGTTTTATGATACTTGTTTTGTAAGAAATAATACAAAAAAATATACCCTATAACAATTTTTCATAGTGACTAAACTTCTGAAACTCCGTCTAAGCGATTAATGTCGACTGTTAACATTGTTGTATCGGCAAAACCGTTCTGAAAGTAGCTCCTGTTGAGTGAAAAGTTTGAAATTCGATAAAGGACTTTGTTGGTACGACATGGACGGTGTACCAAGCGATAAACGGATATTTCGGTTTGAAATACTCAAGTTCAAACTTTGACGAATAAATATAACCAGATCTATAATGAGAAATTTTCATTGTTAAGACCTCTTTCCGAATGCGGAAGTTTGGAAGCCATGCATCTCTGAAGAGGTCCTCCTGATTTTGGCCTGAGAGACAATCGACGCAGGTGTTCTTTTTTTATTTACGTCGTTAACAAAATGCCTTTACGCACTGCCTCCTGACCAAAGGGAGACCGAAACGGGAGTTTGGGGCTCACTGCGGCAGATGCGACCGCCAGCAGTCTTACTCACTAAGAATCTTTCGACCACACCCATCGATGTTAAAAAGGGGCGGGGGGCCAGTTCCAAGTATATAAAGCTTCTGATACCCTGCCCGCGGCCAACGTCCGTCCAGATCGGAACCGGGAGGACCTCCTCAGAGAGATGCAGTGGACGCGCCCCTCCTACCTCCTTATGCGACCATAGCATGTGTGGCCGACTTCTCGGAGAGTCCATGGTTAGACAGCAAGAGCCTCCTCTTCCCGCTGCCTAAGCCCCTCCTGGCGCTGCTTGACGGGGCCTCCTGGCCCGCCCGCTGCGCCCTCCACAGGTCCCTCTTGGTTTCCCCCCCCGGTAGTCAGTACTAAGGGCACCCAGAGTCGCCAATCTCTGGGTGTTACCTTTGCCCTGGCGCCCTCTGCGCCCTACCGGCATGTACTCAGCCTCCCCTCCACGACAAGGTTGAGACCAGTCGGGGAGGCCACACACCTGCCTCCACCAATCCGCACTGAGTCAGCGTCACATTTTCGCATTTTGGTATGTTAGAGGAGGCTCGTGCTCAGTAGTGGGCCGTTAATGGGCTGAGATGATGATGATGATGACTAGGAAAGTAAAAACTAACAAAACAACAGCTGAAAATGGCAGCTAATGTGTTAAAAGAAATAAAAACATCTACAACGGATCGAAATTCAAATGGAGTTGTAAAGTATCGCTCAGGGAACAAGTTTCCGACACAAGAAAGGTTCCCACGGTTCATTAAACTTCTTCAGTGCAAAAGTTTTAAAAAAACACTTCGCTTTTGTATTCTTCTTCATATTTTTAACAAATCTGGAGAAATAATATGGTTTGTAAAACATGGAGGCGTTTGAGGAAGGTCATCCTTGTAATACCTTGTCACTTTAACTAAAAAAATGTAAACATAGTAGGTACATGTTTTTTTTTATAAACACACACTTTCTTAGGTCTGGCCTTTGAAAATGGTTTTGAAAATTTATTTTATGTATGTATAACAGGTGGGACCTGATGACACAGGGTTTAACTAGTTTGGACACCAGTCTCCCATATAATATAAATCTTTGTCAAAATTTTACTCCTTCTATTTTAAGTTGTCTCTAAGTATTTAAGTACCTTCAAGTTAATTTGCTTTATATGGGAGAATAAAGAAATATATATTTCTGATATTTACACCAACTGTTTAGTTCCAAGATAAATATCATTAAGAACTTGTGTTCTGGCTACTAAATAACGGATAAACGTAATATACATAGAAAACACCCAGACCAGAACAAATATTCATGTTTATACTTTAGGAGTGGAGTGTGGATATACTCGCCACCACGCCATATTGTCGGAGAAAATAAATAAATATTATTAATGAACACGAAAATATTAAAGAAGAAAAGATAACAATGTTACCTTATTAGTGATATTGGATTGAAACCCAGATTTTTCCTTATAACATTCTAAAAATAACTTGTCTTATATTATATTAGGTCGGGGAAAAAGTCTTTTCGCATAACGTAGGTATAAACTTATTATAAAATTTTTTTGACTGTACTATTTGTGTCTGGCTGGTTTTGGTAACATTAAAAAGGTTCCATTATAAAGAAAAGAAAAAAATAAAAAAAAGTTGTTTCCCGCTATTTTTCATTTGTTTTTCTCTCCGTAAAAATGAGTGAATCTAATGAAGAAATTCGATACATTTTAAAATTTTATTATAAAAAAGGCAAAAATGCAACTCAAGCAGTGAAAAAAATTTGTGATGTTTATGGACCTGATGCAGTGTCAGTAAGAGTAGCACAAATTTGGTTCAAACGTTTTCAGTCCGGAAATTTTGATGTTAAAGATGCACCTCGCTCTGGTCGCCCTGTTACGAATAAAATGGACGCCATTTTTGAAAGAGTGGAGCAAGATCGGCATATTAGTAGTTACGATGTAGCTGAAGAACTGGGAATTGACCACAAAACAGTTTTGACCATTTGAAGAAAGCTGGTTATACAAAAAAGCTCGATATTTGGGTGCCACACGAGCTCACTCAAAGAAACTTAATGAACCGTGTACTCATTTGCGATTCATTATTGAGACGTAATGAAACCGAGCCGTTTTTGAAGAGATTGATAACTGGCGATGAAAAGTGGATCACGTACGACAAGAACGTGCGAAAAAGGTCGTGGTCGAAAGTTGGCCAGGCTTCACAGACTGTGGCCAAACCTGGCCTAACACGAAATAAGGTGATGCTGTGTGTATGGTGGGATTGGAAGGGCATTGTTTATTATGAGCTTTTACCGCCCGGCAAAACCATCGATTCTGATCTTTACTGCCAGCAACTGATTAGATTAAAGGAAGCAGTCGAGAGAAAACGGCCGGAATTGATCGACAGGAAGGGTGTGGTCTTTCATCACGATAACGATAGACCACACACATCTTTAGCCACTCAGCAAAAATTAAGAGAGTTCGACTGGGAGGTCCTAGTGCATCCACCATATAGCCCTGACCTTGCGCCTTCAGATTTTCACCTGTTTCGGTCTCTGCAGAATTCTTTAGGTTCTGTAAGGTTGACCCCAAGAGAGGACTGCCAAAACTATTTGTCCCGTTTTTTTGATCAGAAGTCCCAAAGTTTCTACAGTAACGGGATAATGTCTCTGCCCACAAAATGGCAGAAAGTTATTCAACAAAACGGTACATATAAATTGTAAAAAAATGTAAATAAACTTTGAAAAAAATGTCTTGACTTTTCATACAAAAATACGAAAAGACTTTTTCCCCAACCTATTATATAATCACGTGTCTTGTATTTTGACATTAATACTCCTTGCCCTAATTTCACCTTAAGTGCTTGGAAATGTATTGTTTTCAGATTGTTGTTGAGGTTAAGAGGTCGCGCTTCCTCTCACAATCTAAGGTGAGAGGGTCTGTGGTGTCACTCCATGCGGACCCAGTGCGTATTGACAGAGGCAGGTGTATGGTGTCCTGCTGTTAGAATTTTACAAATCGCATGCATAATGGAATTGTGACTTAACTCAAAAAAGACGATTTTTGGGTCATCACAAAAGAAAATCTTCTGAAGAATACTTGTCATACTTGTGAGATACTCATTTATTAATTAGTAATTCTGCTTGTGTTTTAAACGTTTGATTAACATTGATTCGATCTCAGTAAGAAATAGAAAGACTGTATTTAACCATTACTTTAACATTATTTCATAGCCATTACATTAACGTTATTTCATAGCCTCTATTATATTGTTATTTTATTTATGTAAGTATATTAGTTTTATAATAGTTTCATGTTCTTTAATTACCACTTAACTGCCAGAATTACCAGGAGTTATTAGCACTAGACAGCAACTGCCTCTTTTATATTTTATTACTTGTAATTGTTTCTTTGCTTACCACTCACATTGTTTGTTATATTAGGGAAACCTGTTATTGGCCATACTAGCTTTAAGTATTTATGTTAATTGTTTAACTGTATACGCTGTTGGTTTTCTCAATAAATAAATAAATAAACTCTTTTAGGTGGCTTGAACATTTTGATTTACGTCGGTAACAAAATGTATTTACGCTCTTTCTCCCGGCCTAAGGGGGACCGAGAGAGGTGTGTGGGGCTCACCACCGGCAGACACGACTGCCAGCAGTAATACCCACTAAAAATCTTGCGACGACGACGCCCGCCGCTTATTGAGAAATAGGCGGGGGGCCAATACCTGGGTTGCAGCTCTGACACCCCGCCCGCGGCCGACGTCCCCCGGACCAAAACCGGGAGGACCTCCTCAGAGAGACGCAGTGGACGTGCCCCTCCTACCTAAGGAGGTAGGAGGGTCCATGGTTAGACAGCACGGGCCCCCTGCCTCCGCTGCCTAATACTCTCCTGGCGCTGCCGGACAGCCGCTGCGCCCTCCAGAGGTCCTTCTTAGTTTCCCCCCGGTAGTCAATACTAAGGGCACCCAGAGTCGCCAATCTCTGGGTATTCCCTTTACCCTAGCGCCCTCTGCGCCCTACCGGGAGGTACTCGACCCCCCCACCACGACAAGGTGGAGACCAGTCGGGGGGGACATAACTCAAACCTTTATTTTTAATTTTTTATTATCGTCTGTAAAAAAATGCTGCTTACGCACTGTCTCCCGGCCAAAAGGGGGAGACCGGGAGGGGGTGTGGGGCTCACTGCGGCCGACACGACCACCGCAGTCCTACCCACTAAAAAACTTCAGACGACGCCCACCGCTGTTGAAAAGGGGCGAGGCACCAGTGCCCGGGTTTGTAGCTTCTGGAACCCCGCCCGCGGCCAACGTCCCCCGGATCAGAACCGGGGAGACCTCCTCAGGAAGGCGCAATTTGCAGCGCCCCCCCTACCTCCTTGTGCGGCCATGGCGTAACTGGCCGACTTCGGGGGGGGTCTATGGCGAGACGGAAGGGGCCCCCTGCCCCCGCCGCCTAAGACCCCCCCGGGCGCTGCCTGACGGGCCCTTCTGGCCCGCCCGCTGCGCCAACGGCGTAGCCGGAGAGAGAGCGGATCCCGCTCCCTCTCCCGCTCCGCGGCCTCCTTCTGCGACATCACCACTTCGCAGAAGGAGGCCATCGCCTCCCACGCCGTCTCGCTGTCGACCATCTTTTGCATGATGGTCGGCAGCGAGAGAGCCACAACATAACTCAAACCTGACCTATCCATTAATGGGTCGATGTTCATTTAAGTATGCGATATATGCTCGTGCATAATCACCGAAAGGCAGAGGCATAATTACGCCCACATTTCGCCAATTTTATTGTACATCTATTAAGTAAATCTATTAAGTAAATCTATTGCCGTTTATCGGAAACTGTTATGTTTGTCAGAGCCTAGTCCGTTAAAGGGCAGGTACTGGGGAAGTTGGGCTCCAAAGATCTTTGCAGGATCCCTGCAATTCATAATTTTTCAAACAGCTGCTATCAACTTGTAACTTTTTGTTAATTATTTTAAAGAATAAATTATTTTGCATAAGCCGAACAAGATCGGAATACCGACATGCAAATTTTGGCGCCATTTTTAAGAACTTTCCTAACGAGTAATATATGGTCTTGTTGTCGCTTAAGGCGTTTGAAGTCTTAGCGTAGCAGTAGAGTTGAGTGGTAAAACAATCTGATACCGTTTTCAAACCTTCCCAGTACAAACGCCTACAGACGTATACACATATTTTACCAAGCTCACTACGAACGGCTCAATAAGACCATTCTATTAACAATATGTTTACAATAAAACTAAGAGTCTTTGAAAATAAGTATAATGTAGACTTCTTGGCGCAGCGCTCGTAGCTCGTGGTTCGTGGTTGGAAACGATCACCAAAGTACAGCAGAGTTTACAGAGGTCAGTCCTTGGATGGGTGATCGTTTGTGTGGCATTTAATATCTTGCTCTTCTGTGCTTCGGAAGGCACGTGAAGCCGTTGGTCCCGGGAATCACTATGTGGTAGTCGTTAAGCCATGTTAGAAGACTAATGGGCAGCTTGAAAAATTCTAACAGCAGGATGCCATACACCTGCCTCCGCCAATCCGCACTGGGTCAGCGTGGTGGAGTATGCACCATATACCCATATACCCAATACCCTCACACCTTGATATGTGAGAGGAGGCTCGTGCTCAGTAGTGAGACGTTAATGGGCTGTGATGATGAGACTTCTTGGCGGGAAAGTGAAATATCATTTATGCATTCTTTTTTTTAATATTTCGAAAGTCCATGTAAGATCTCAGTATAGTCCCACATCTTTACTGAGGACTAGGGGTTTAAGGGAGGGCATCTCATGTACCATTTATCAACTTTATCACCACTCGTTCTTATTTACTATGATTTATATATTATTATTATATATATATATTATTTATTATTTATATATGATTTCTTACTTGACACAGGCTAGATGTGCTAAACGCACGAAGCAGTTATTTAAAAGAAAATAAGAAATATTATGTAATTTTATTTGCCCTTTGGGGCAACGTTTGCTTACGTATTTTAGCATTGTCACGTGTCGCCTCGCTTATTCCCATAAGATGACGTAACAAATCCGAATTTTCCAAGTGGAAAATGCCCGGATTTAAACTGGATAGCAACAAGGATTGTAATTACTTGATCACGGAACGAAATACGTGTCAAAGCAAAAATTGGTTCATGAATATGGAGGTACGCGAGGCTTAGGCTGTGTTTTGAAAGGCTCTCTTAAGGGGATACTACACTGTCAATCCAAACTTAATATATATTTTTTTTAATCTTAAAATAATAGGTTGGGGAAAAAGTCTTTTCGTATTTTTGTATGAAAAGTCAAGACATTTTTTTCAAAGTTTATTTACATTTATTTACAATATATATGTACCGTTTTGTTGAATAACTTTCTGCCATTTTGTGGGCAGAGACATTATCCCGTTACTGTAGAAACTTTGGGACTTCTGATCAAAAAAACGGGACAAATAGTTTTGGCAGTCCTCTCTTGAGGTCAACCTTACAGAACCTAAAGAATTCTGCAGAGACCGAAACAGGTGAAAATCTGAAGGCGCAAGGTCAGGGCTATATGGTGGATACACTAGGACCTCCCAGTCGAACTCTCTTAATTTTTGCTGAGTGGCTAAAGATGTGTGTGGTCTAGCGTTATCGTGATGAAAGACCACACCCTTCCTGTTGATCAATTCCGGCCGTTTTCTCTCGACTGCTTCCTTTAATCTCATCAGTTGCTGGCAGTAAAGATCAGAATCGATGGTTTTGCCGGGCGGTAAAAGCTCATAATAAACAATGCCCTTCCAATCCCACCATACACACAGCATCACCTTATTTCGTGTTAGGCCAGGTTTGGCCACAGTCTGTGAAGCCTGGCCAACTTTCGACCACGACCTTTTTCGCACGTTCTTGTCGTACGTGATCCACTTTTCATCGCCAGTTATCAATCTCTTCAAAAACGGCTCGGTTTCATTACGTCTCAATAATGAATCGCAAATGAGTACACGGTTCATTAAGTTTCTTTGAGTGAGCTCGTGTGGCACCCAAATATCGAGCTTTTTTGTATAACCAGCTTTCTTCAAATGGGTCAAAACTGTTTTGTGGTCAATTCCCAGTTTTTCAGCTACATCGTAACTACTAATATGCCGATCTTGCTCCACTCTTTCAAAAATGGCGTCCATTTTATTCGTAACAGGGCGACCAGAGCGAGGTGCATCTTTAACATCAAAATTTCCGGACTGAAAACGTTTGAACCAAATTTGTGCTACTCTTACTGACACTGCATCAGGTCCATAAACATCACAAATTTTTTTCACTGCTTGAGTTGCATTTTTGCCTTTTTTATAATAAAATTTTAAAATGTATCGAATTTCTTCATTAGATTCACTCATTTTTACGGAGAGAAAAACAAATGAAAAATAGCGGGAAACAACTTTTTTTTTTTTTTCTTTTCTTTATAATGGAACCTTTTTAATGTTACCAAAACCAGCCAGACACAAATAGTACAGTCAAAAAAATTTTATAATAAGTTTATACCTACGTTATGCGAAAAGACTTTTTCCCCGACCTAATATTTAGGGTCTTTTGTCGTTATTCGACCATGCCAGTCCCATCTTAATATTATAAAGGCGAAAGTAACTCTGTCTGTCTGTCTGTCTTTCTGTCAGTCTGTCTGCCTGTCTGTCTTTCTGTCTGTCTTTTATTCACGCCTAAACTACAGAACCGATTTTTGTGAAATTTGGTACATAGGTTAGATTTTATCCAAATTTTTCTCAATAATCCTGCGAGATCGGAAACTATGTTGTTAAAACCAAAAATCTGCCGGAAGTCACTATTCCACGCAAACGAAGTCGCGGACAAAAGCTAGTTACAATATAACACTCAATCATAATATTCATAAAAGTCTCTTATATCATTGTTTTTTTTAAAGAAACTGGTAAAAACCTATTTCATAATCGTCCAAAATTCTACAATATGTATATACATAATCTCATGCTCTCATGCATGGATTTGTAGAATTATTAGAAGGTGCAAATGAACTATACATATATATTGTATCTATATATTATATTAATAAAACCTTATTTTAATCTAAACTTTTTATACAGGCTGGAGGATAAAATTTCACGGCTTCCAACGCGTTAGTTCTCTTTTTCTCCGTCCGTATGAAGTGGCGTTTTCATTTAACTCTAGGCTTCACAATAGCAACGTAATCATTCTCATTTCAATGAATTTATTCTCTTTTCTCTTACAATCACACCAATTATTTAGTTCCAAGATAAGTATCATTAAAAACTTGTTTTATGGATACTGAAGAACAGATAAACATACTTACATATCGTTTTTTGGTTTGTATGTTTGGGGTTCTAGAATTCTTTCAAGGTTCTACTACCAGACCTTACGTTAAGTATATTTTATAAATAAACTAAACTTTTTGCACCAACTGGCTACAGAGCAAAATTTACATAACATTGACTTAAGATCCTTGAATTCTTAAACTTTTAACTTTTTTTAATAAGAACCTCGCCTTAACACTGGAAATGACGGCGTAAGGTTCAATTTTCAACTCGACAATTTAAAATTTAAAGCACGACGCGACGCTGTGGAGTCTCGACGAGTTAAAAGTTTTGAATATTTGATGCAATGCTCTAAAATGAGAGACGTGTCTAATCTTCATAAAGCGGGCAGTTTAAATGAATTTGAATATTTTTTTTGGCAGCATCTAGAGGTTGAACTAACATCAATATATTCTGGATGTTCTCATTATTGTCCATATGAAATCCATCGCTGAAAATCTGCTTCCCAATAGTTTTTCAGGTTGATCGATATCGAACCGTCTGCTTTAATCGGCCGTTCTCTGTTAAGTTAACCACGATTAAAGAAATTAACAGCTTTATTCTGGTTTATAGTAGATTTTTATTTATATTCTATACTTTACCCTCCCAAACGCCAAGGCTGGTCTCAGCAATCACCCTCATATTATGACTATGAGCAGTCGAAACGAAAAAAAATCCTTAAGGCTTTATGAATTCGCTTCCGACGCTAGGTTTTTCTTGCGTCAAAATTTCAAGCTCTTATATAAAGGATGTTTTTGTCAATTATGCAGGACGTCTAAGCGTCAGCTGTTTGTCCGCTCATTAATATAAAGTAATTTTGTACAGCCTTAAGGACAAACATCTTATATTTTTATTTTATTACTTTTCCATTCTCTCAGGAAGTCTATGTGAGATCTTAGTATAGTCCCACAGCTTTACTAAGGACTCAAGAGACTATGGCTAGGGGATGTCATATGCCATTTATCATCTTTATTAAATATGTATAGTATAGTGTTTTGAGATCCTACCAAGACCTAAGAAGCCCAAGCCAATCTCACTTGCAAGTGGTGCACCTGCCGCTCGACGGACGAGGCTCTTGCGAAAGTAACGGCTCCCGATAAGAGGCAATAGGCTCGCCACCTATCACGTGGGACCAACTAAATAGGTTAGCTTATTAGGTTCCCTTGTTAGTGGTAAATTAAATAAAAAATTTAAAAACTATTGCACACCAGGCAAAAAAATTAATGAAATCATAAGTAATATAAAAATCCAAGACATTATTGATGCAAAAAATGTTATTATATTGTGTGGTGACAGTCAGTTGGTAAAAAAGAGAGATATTGTCCAAAGTATTAGTGATCTGACTCAGTTACAAATGGATACTAATTGTAAATTTATTATAAGTGCATTTCCTTATGCACAAAACTTAACCTGGGAACAAAACCAGAAAATATTTAATTTAAATTTATTAATTTATAATTTGACTTGTTATAATTCTAACATTTCATTTCTTGAAATGAATAATTTTATTAAGAATTTTCAATTGACCACAGATACTATGTACCTACCATGGAGGTATAAAAATCAGACAGCTACTCTGTTAGCTTATACTTTACAAGATTCTGTTATACAGATGACTAGTTCTAATATTAATCTTATACAAAATGTTAGTACTGTTACTAATAATAATTTTTGACTTCTCCCATTTTAAACTGAGAGGCAAGACAAAGGCCAGGCCCTTGGACCTAAACATAATACACCAAAACATCCAGGGCCTGACTGGCAAAGACCTTGATTTTGAACTGTTTTTGGAATGTCAGGATACATCTGTCATTTGTATTACTGAGCACTGGCTTAAAAGCAGTGAATTAAATTTTAACATAAATAATTTTAAATTAATAAGCTTTTTTGTACGAAAAACCGCTATTCATGGAGGATCCATGATATTTGTCAAGAACAGTTTAAAATGTAAAGATCGATTAGACATTGTAAATCTTTCTATAGAGCGTAATATTGAATTGTCATGTGTGGAATTGGAAAAATTTGTTATAGTATGCGTGTACCGGCCACCATCTGGCAACTTTTCTACCTTTGAATTGGCTATGGAAGATGTATTAAAAAAATTAAAATCCAAAAGTAAACACATTATAGTTTGTGGCGACTTTAACGTTAATCTTCTTGAAAAAACAGTGACAACCACACGCTTAATTTCATTATTTCAAAGCTTTAATTTAAGAAATCAGTTTTTAGAGCCAACCAGGATAACAGCACATAGTGCAACTTGTCTAGACAACGTATTTTCGGAATGTAACCCGTCTTTTAAGGATCTATTGAGTTGCCTACCGTCTGACCATTGCGGGTTATTAGTGTCATTTAAATATAATCAGCCGGAAGTTCCTAAGTTAATAAAATATAGACCAATAACAAATAATCGTTTGGAGTACTATCAAAACAGTATAGATAAAAAAATAGGTTCAGTCCCATTTTCGCACAGCGATCCGGGTGTTCTTTATGCTAATGTTTTTGGCTTAATTAAAAATGAGTTTAATAATGTTTTTACCCTTAAGTCTACTAAACGTTTTGAGAAGTTTCAATTTTGTGAATGGGCTACAATAGGTATATATAGGAGTAGGCGGCGACTTTATGAATTGTACAACTTAAAGAATTGCAATCATAATCCAGGTTTTATTGAATATGTTAAAAGATATTCTAAGACATTTAAAAGGGTATGTATTGCAGCAAAATCCGATTTCATAAAAAATAAAATAAAGTCGTCGGATAGTAAGATCAAAACAACGTGGAATATTATAAACCGCGAATCTGGCAGGCGTGCGCCCAAAGATGATACCTTTGTCCTTAAAGATAATGATATAACTGTAGAATGTAAAGCAGAAGTAGCTAAAATATTTGGCGACTTCTTTGCGAAAATACCAATAGAGACAACTTCAAGTCTAAATTCGTCTCCTTTAGTTGCTGTATCACTTCTTTCGGAATATGTACCAGTCTGCAATTCCATCTTTGAATTTAGATATATCACATATGTAGATATTTTAAAATCCTTTAAAGAAGTAAAAATTAAAAATACGGGTGATTTTTGGGATCTGTCCACTAAAGTAATTCAATCAATAATACATTCTATTGCCCCATACCTTGCGTTCATATTTAATGAATGTATTAATCAAGGGTCCTTTCCGGACTTAATGAAACTGAGTAAGGTTATTCCTTTACATAAATCCGGTTGCAAAGAGGACAAAAGTAACTATAGACCTATTTCAATCTTACCAGTTTTAAGTAAGGTCTTTGAAAAAATTATTCTTAATCAGTTAACATATTACTTTAATTCACAAGATCTTCTACATAAAAAGCAGTACGGTTTTAGAAAGAGCCGTTCTACGGCAGATGCTGGTGCAGCTTTAATGCAGCATATTTTTGAAGCTTGGAAGTTATCGCAGAATGCTCTAGGAGTTTTTTGTGATCTGTCTAAGGCTTTTGACTGTGTTGACCACCAGACTCTAATTCTTAAATTAAAATACTATGGTATAGGAGGCTTAGCCCAAAAGTTATTGTCATCATATCTTTGTTCACGAATTCAGACGGTAGATATTAACGGAACTAGATCACCCGGGTCGTCTGTGCGTATGGGGGTCCCTCAGGGTTCAATTTTAGGACCATTTCTCTTTTTAGTTTATATAAATGATTTGCCATTTTTTATGAGTAGGCGTTGTGAGATGGTATTATTTGCTGATGATACTTCTTTAGTATTTAATATTGATCGACATAAAAAGGACTTTAGCGATGTAAACGATGCCCTTGCAGAGCTGCTTCGTTGGTTTACTGTTAACAACTTACAGCTAAATGCTAAAAAAACGAAATGTATTAAATTCACTGTTCCAAACGTAAGGAAACTCGAAACAAATATCATTATTGACGGTCAGAAACTAGATTTAGTAGATTCTACTGTTTTCTTGGGAATAACTATAGATGAAAAACTTCAGTGGGGTCTACATATTGATACTCTTGCTGGCAAACTTAGTTCCGCAGCTTATGCTATTCGCAAAATTCGCCAATTAACAGATGTTGATACGGCAAGAATGGTATACTTTAGTTACTTTCATAGCCTAATGTCTTATGGTATTCTTATGTGGGGACTAGCAGCAGATATAGAAACAATTTTTATTTTACAGAAACGGGCTGTAAGATCTATTTACGGACTAAGCTCACGGACAACTCTTAGAGAAAAGTTTAAAGAAATAGGTATCTTGACTGTTGCCTCTCAATACATTTATAATAGTATAATATTTATAAAACGAAACATAGAAACCTATAACAGGCGCTGTGATGATCACAGTTTTAATACTAGAAATAGAAATAAATTATTAAATCCATTTTTACGCCTGCATAAAATTCGAAAATCGTTTATGGGGCAGGGTATACAATATTATAACAAAATTCCAAAAGATATTTTAGATTTGCCTTTTGAAAAGTTTAAGCAAACCGTTAAGACATCACTTACCAAGAAAGGGTATTACACGGTTAATGATTACGTTAATGACAAAAACGCTTGGATGTAACATTTACAATGATAAAAGTTGTGTTCTGCGGCCCTCTTTACAATATAACGATTACTTACATACATTGTCTATGTAATTTTATAATTTTATAATTTTATTAGTTCTGTCTCCCTTTTTTTTCAAATCTTGTGACTGCAGAACACAATTGTTTTAATATTATGTATTTTAATTGTAACTGGCGGGAGAAAAAACCAACCTTGACGATTTTCTTGCCCGTTCTTTTACGATCAAGCTCCCGCCCGCAGTGAATGGGCGCGTTAGTTTATAAGTATGACATTCGTAAGAGCTCTATTGAGCCAAACTTGAATAAATGAATTTTTAATTTAATTTAATTTAATTTAAAAATAATTGGCGAAGTGTGGGCGTATAATATACCTTTTGCCTACCCCTGTTAACAGGCGTGAATGTATGTATGTATCTTTGTTATATACTCTCTTTATACCACTCTACTCGAGCTTCTGTTCGAAGTGAATGCGCGTGTTAGTTTTTATTTACATATTTATTATACGGACAACTAAACAGAAAACAAACTGAGAAAGTCCCGCCATGAAATCCTTCTGCTAGTTAACATAATATGTTTTTTTTCCCAGTTAGCATAATCACACATTCAGATTAACGCAGATAAAGAATTTTTCATAAGTTTGCACATTACGCGGACATATAGCATGCTTAATGGAACAGTGATTTAACTCAAAAAGACGATTTTTGGGACATCACAAAAGAAGGTCTTCTAAAGAATACTTGTCCTACTTGTAACCGCATTAAATTGATACTGATTCATCAATTAGTAATTCTGCTTGTGTTTTGAACGTTTGATTAACATTAATTCGATCTCAGTAAGAAATAGAAAGATGGTATAAGTACGTAACTCAAACCTAACATATCTATTAATGAGTCGATGTTCCTTTAATCATGCTATATATAAACTGCAAAAAGCCGTGCAAGCTATCTTATTTATAGCGCAGGCTCTTTTGGAGGATAACTCGTCGCCCGTCCGCCTACTAAAGGCGACAGGCCGCGTCGACCGCGCGTTCGTGTTCCACGCGCGCCTCAAAGAGATGTCAGCACACTGAGGGGCCCCCAGGGCTAAGCCTGCCAGGGTTGCGGAACTGTTCGAAAGGGTTACCGCGACCTTGGTGTTACAGGCTGAAGAAGGAACATGGATGGTTTTTAGTCAGTAAAAGTCTGACACACCCTTCCGCTTAACCCACAGCGGAAGACAGTCATTTGATGATTTTCCATCAGAAAAAAAAGGCTCTTTTGGAGGATTTTAACTCATTTTGGTGTGCGCTTATCCTAGATGATAAAACCCATTTAATGTAATTTAGAACAAAAATTTTCTTTATTTAATATGATAAAGGTCTATAATTTTGTCGTATATAGTGTAAAAAAACTGAGAACCGCCTTGAAAAAGTTAAAAATACAAAATATCTTGAAGTTTTTGACCTAGTTAGCTAGCAGAGTCCGTTGCAGAGATATCACCATAATTTCATATATTTGAAGTCCACTGCTGAACATAGGCCTTTCCAATTGTTTTCCACGTTGATCGATCCTGTTCCGCTTGCATCCATCGGCTTCCTGCCGCCTAGACCAAATCATCGGTCGGTGTATGACCGCCCACGTTTGCTGGTTCGTGGTCGTCATTCAATAATCTTAACACCCCATCGGTAGTAGGTTCTTATAGCTCTGTGCCCCGCCCACTGCCACTTAAGCTTGCAAACTCGCCTCGCAATGTCGGTTACACCAGTACTCCTAAGAAATTCCTCATTTTCCATTCTATCACAGTACATACATACATCCCCAGTACACACATTTCATAGATACAGCAGAGATATAACGACCAATAACCCTCAAATATCGCCAGCCCTACATCCAATCCTATAACCGAAATCAGAAGGGTAAACAAAACTCCGAACACAATCATTTTCGGTACAATTCCAAGATCCCCTGAGCCAGCGTTTCCCAAACATTCTCCCTCGCTCACAATATTTCACGACGCCAGCGACCTCTGTAATCAGCTAGTTAATTAGGTGCTACGAGGCTTGTCAAATAGTGATGCAAAACTATCGATAGTATCGGTATCGATAGCTTGGAATGCTATTATATTTCTAATAGTGAAAGCCTATAATTCTATCAGGAGGGGATTCTAATTGGCTATCTGTAATTAGAAGTTAAGGAAGTTGGTCCTTCTAAAAATTTGATAAAATAATAAAAATTTAAAATTTTAGAATTATTACCAAAACCCAGCTATCGGACATCGTCTATACCAACTTATAAAATATGTTTTGTATTAATTATAACTGGAATGTATTAATTATTGTCAAACCGAATTTTTCACAGATTCGAGTCATTTAACTGGTAAAATAATTCCTATTTTTAGTTTTAGGCACGCTGTACTTGCATTCGGAAAAGTCAGTACAAAATAATTAATTTATAATAGAATAGATTCCATATAAACAACAAGGAAATAATTTATATATGTTTACAATTAATTCAGGAGCTTTAAATAATGTGAGTTATTATATAAAACCGACATTTATCACTTTGTATTTTGTATAAGGCGATTTAATAACCAATGATATTAACAACGAATCTGAGCAAAATATAACATTTTACAATAAATATATAATCGATATTCGTCATAAGACCGGGCTGAAAAGGTACATCACTTGATTCAACTCTATCGGGCGAGATAAGCCTCCGAGTAAACTTTTTTCCTGTTGAGAGATAGTAAGGTTTTAATTAACTATGATACGAAAAGCTTTTCGGAGCTTTGCATTTTCGTAATTTTACTATATTTTCGTATTATTTCATGTACTGGCTATTTCGATAAAGGTTGTTTTCATGAGATATATGACATGTATGACTGTACATGATATGTATATATATGTATATATGTTTCCCCGAAGGGTTAGGCAGAGGCACATTGTACGCCAAAATTTCGCGAGTAGTCTTGTTAGCTAGCTTTATTTTTTTTTATTTTTGCTTTAGTTTATTTTGATAGTTATGTTCATCTTGCTAAGGAGTGAGAGCTTAATACATATAATTTTTCTTTTCTTAAAATTTTGTGACTGAAAAACACATGTTTTTTCTTGTAAACTATGTTTTCAGTTTAAGTACATTTGTAACCGGCGTGAGAAAAAACCAAACTAGACGATTTTCTTGCTCGATCATTTACGATCAAGCTCCCGCCCGCAGAGAATGGGCGCGTTAAATTTTAACCTTCATAAGAGCTCTATTTAGCCAAACTTGAATAAATGATTTTCAATTTTTTTAATTTAATTTTACTTGCTGAGAACACATAGGTGTCATGGAATTGCAAAATATAATGCCAAATTATTTATTGATTTAGGCTTTCATATTTATGATCTCAGTTTCATAACGTCTACAAGTGATTTTGATAAGTGATAACAGTTATTGTAAAGATTTACAAATTTTTTGGATATTTTTTGTTTCGAAAATTAAGTAGGTCTCCTCACATTCATACTTAAATTCAACGCGAACAAGGACACAGGTACCCAGCAGTGCGGCAGTGCCTTTTGGTATCTGCCTATAATAGTGCCACACCCTTTAATTTTATGGGGAGTCGTAAGAGTCGATCAAGAGAAATCCTACCGGATGATGGGCAGCAGCGTCATTCTGCGTACTGGCTGGAACAGCGGTCACCAACTCGCCTACCAAGCTTTATGATTATGGGCACATGCCCCTAATATTAAGTAAACTATTTGGAAGGCCAATGTTCAGCAATTGACTATATGTTAATACATACATTCACGCTTGTTTCTTCGAAGGAGTAGGCAGAGGCATATATTACGCCCACACTTCGCCAATTATATAGTTGGTCCCACGTAATAGGTGGCGAGCCTATTGCCGCTTGCCGGGCACTGTTATGTTCGCCAGATCCTCGTTCGTTGATCGGCAGGTGCACCACTTGCAGGTGAGGTTGGCTTGGGCTCCTAAGGTCTTGTTAGGATCCCTATACACCCTACAGCTTTAATAATGAAGTTTAAATTCTCAATAACGTATAAGAAATCTTGTTGCACACAATTTCCTCACACCTATCTATATCTGAGCCTTGTTACCCTTTTGTCACTCTTTGATGGTCAACTTGGAAGCACATTCAGTGATGAATTAGTCACCGCCTGCCATTAATATAGCCGTTTAAGGTTTATGATGATAGGTACGCTAGTCTATCGTTGTCGTCTAAAATCCAATTTTATTTCAAATTACTTAGTAATTTAAAGTTTCAAAACTGGTGTAAAATTGAAATTTTATCTGTAAATATAATTGTGTGTGTCAAAAAATTTGTGTGTTTTTAGATATAACTTTTTCCGTAAAATATTTAAGCGTAGGAAAGTAAAAAGTATGTTATAGTGAAAGGCGATTTTCCGTGTTGATTCTAAAACTCCACTGAAACCTCAAGAAAAGCGTCTGGTACTTTACTGCGATAGGACTTTAATATACTTGACTTTAACTGTCACTAAAATTAAACGCTACACATTGACTTTACTGACATTTGCTTGACTGAGTTCAAGCTTAAAGAACCCGAAACACTGGGAAATATTCCAAATGTCAGGATAAAAATAGTCTAACAATCTCGATCAAAATAATTAAAACTTGTTTTTTCAAATGTTTTTCACTGCAGTAAAACAGCCAGTATTCCGCAAATAACCTTCATAAAAAGTACTTTTCATACAGTTCAGCGAACATGAAAAAATCCTCATTACTTATTATATTACATTATTTAAAGAATAATAGACCTTGCCACTTAAGGTAGGTACAGACTAGAGCATTTACTTATAATAAAACAGTGAGCATTAGCCGGTTTACATTTTTAAAACAAACCGAACTTTCTATGTGTTGATACAACCTTATTTTAATAGGCAATGTATATTCATTTAACATTTAACAATAGAATTTATCATCATGTGACGTGTGAAGTGAAGTGGTGCACCTGATCAACGGACGAGGCTCTGGCGAACATTACAGTTCTCGGTAAGCGGCAATAGGCCACCTATTACGTGGGACCAACAATAAAGTTGGCGAAATGTGGGCGTTAAATATGCCTCTGCCTACCCCTTCGGGGAAACAGGCATGGTTGTATGTATGTATGTATGTAGATTGTAGTCCATATGAGATACCTCCCTTCGAAAAAGAAAGTATTGGGTACAGGCCGATATGGTGTGGTGGCGAAAATATCCGCTCTCCGCTCCTAGGGTTGTGGGTTTGATTGCCACGACGACAAATCTTTGTGTGAACATAAATATTTGTTCTGGTCTGGGTGTTTTCCTATGTATATTAAGTATGTATTTACAAAAAAAATGTGTTTATATGTGTTTATCCGTTATCCATAACACAAGTTCTTTATGATACTTATCTTGAAACTAAATAATTGGTATAATTTTCAGAAAATATTTGAATATTTATTTTATCAAGCAAAGGCACGAGCGCTGGCGGGGACATGTCAGCAAAAACTTATAGCAACGTGGAAAGATATGTTACAAGTAAATGCTTACTGTGTGTGCGTCGAGCATTCGTAGGGACGTTATATTACATGAAAATGCTTTTTTATATGTAGCCTTTGTCTATTATGTAATTAAATTACAGCAAGTAATTAAATTAAAATTAAATTAAATATTTTTTTATTTCAGACCATAGATCTATATGTGTGCGTGTGGACTGAGTGATCTTTTCAAAAAACTCATCCAACCACAACCAAATTATAAGAGGATTTAGGAAATAATTGTGAAAACTTCATAGTAAGATAAAAAAATTGTGAAACCTAAACAAAGAAAGTTAGAACTAATTAACTGGATCACTCAATCTGGACACTTGAAGAATAAGCCATAACGCATATCCAAGAATATACAATCTATGTGTTTATGATTTGCATTTGAAATAATTGTGAAAAATTTGTGCAAGCTGCTTAACAAATTTTCGATTCGTTTCAATGCCACGTTTTCGATTTAGAACGGATTTTAAGGATCACTCAGAATGCACTATGTTCAGTTGAGTGATCTTTTAAAACACCACCTTATAGTGCAAAATTATGAAACAATGTCATTTTTATTATAAATTAAGCTTCTGGGAAAATTTGTGAAACAGAGATCGTGATTGACATCTTACTGATTTAAGAGAAAATGAAAATCTTATTTTTCGCGATCGTCCGAACTGAGTGATCCTTATCTTGAACTTTATTTAATAAACCGAAACTTATAGGTAGAAGGTAGTGACATCAGAAATTGTGAAAAATGTTGCTCTAAAATCTAACGAACTGATCGTCCCCGTAAGTGGTATATTTTAAAAGATATCTAATTTTTTACAATTCTGAAGGAAAACGTTGAGTAGGGTACTGGTACTTTTTTATGTTGTCGGATTTTTCTCGATGGGTAATCGATTCATTTTTTTCAAATTTGGGAAGCTGACGGCGTTGTGCAGTGAATTTAATGCTAGTTTTTTTTAAATATTGCTGTGGTATAAAATTAATAAATAATAACAACATTTTCAGTGTTTCCCTTCAATGATAGCGAATAATTGTGCAATATAAGTATGTTATTCAATATTCAAACCATCATTAGTATTAAAAAAATATTATTATTATTACATTAAAATTATTTTTTAAATATGGTTTTAAATAAGAACGAGACTACGTTTTTTGAACATAAGAAATTGTAAAATAAGGCGGCAGAGGCAGTAAACCTTTTTACTTAAGTTTTTTTAGCATTATCCTTTGTCTAATAAAATCAAAGAAAAGAGCAACATGGTATTAAAAATATTGATTGCGCCTGCAATGTTACATATACATTTGAACATTTGCTAAATAATTACATTTGAAATGCTGTTTTTAAGAAAGAGTGCTCCAACGAATCATGTTATTCTACCAAATCAAGGCAGATTGCATTGCTGCCAATCAATATAGATATATTTTCTATGATTGGCATTTTTAAGTAATTTTTAGTAATGAAACTAAGACATGTGATTTGTGTGATGATCAAATTTATTAATTATGATTTTTTTAATTTGATATCCTTTGATTTGAACAGATGTGATAAAATTAATTTGAATGATGTACCAAATACGATTTATGAAAGAAACAGACGCTACAAATTATTAGGCGGTGTAGAATTTCTTCCTTCATTAAGTCCCGATAATATTGGACACTACAGAGGACATGGTGTCAATAAGAACGACGAAATAGTCTGTTTTGATGATTTGGTGGGAAAATGTATAGCAGCAAAGAAGAAGAATCAGTTATTTTACATACTTTGTCCTACGGATTTTTCGATTACGTTACATCCTGTGTGTTATATGTAACTATGAATGTTGTTAGTTAAAAGTTACTTTCTTTGATAACTTCAAAAATTCTGATTTTTTATTGTGTGTAGAATTCTTTAGTATGATAAACCTAATACAGTGTGCCAATACATACCTAACTTTTCTTAAACTTGTCACTTAAAAAATGTAAGTATATGTCGAAATTATGTAGTAAATACACTCTAAAAACGTGTTTAAAACAAAACTCGGAAAACTTTCGGTACTCAAATAAACCGATATGGTCACCCTACTAAACGTTTTCCTTAAGAATTGTAAAAAATTAGATATCTTTTAAAATATACCACTTACGGGGACGATCAGTTCGTTAGATTTTAGAGCAACATTTTTCACAATTTCTGATGTCACTACCTTCTACCTATAAGTTTCGGTTTATTAAATAAAGTTCAAGATAAGGATCACTCAGTTCGGACGATCGAAAAAAATAAGATTTTCATTTTCTTTTAAATCAGTAAGATGTCAATCACGATCTCTGTTTCACAAATTTTTCCAGAAGCTTAATTTATAATAAACATGACATTGTTTCATAATTTTGCACTATAAGGTGGTGTTTTAAAAGATCACTCAACTGAACATAGTGCATTCTGAGTGATCCTTAAAATCCGTTCTAAATCGAAAACGTGGCATTGAAACGAATCGAAAATTTGTTAAGCAGCTTGCACAAATTTTTCACAATTATTTCAAATGCAAATCATAAACACATAGATTGTATATTCTTGGATATGCGTTATGGCTTATTCTTCAAGTGTCCAGATTGAGTGATCCAGTTAATTAGTTCTAACTTTCTTAGTTTAGGTTTCACAATTTTTTTATCTTACTATGAAGTTTTCACAATTATTTCCTAAATCCTCTTATAATTTGGTTGTGGTTGGATGAGTTTTTTGAAAAGATCACTCAGTCCACACGCACACGATCTATATTGTGTTAGTAAAGTTGCTTAATATCTATAGTTAGTAACAAGATAGGCATTTAAATTAAAAATAAAAATTATATGCAAAGTGCTAAGGGTGATGATCACGCGAGAGGGTATGTTCCCATGTTCATCACTCTCTGCACAAAGCACGGCGATGTGAATCGGTCC
This sequence comes from Musotima nitidalis, assembly GCA_949126915.1. NCBI lineage: Eukaryota > Metazoa > Arthropoda > Insecta > Lepidoptera > Crambidae > Musotima > Musotima nitidalis. The sequence continues at coordinate 3,278,910 of OX421434.1, forward strand.
GCTAATGTCTTCAGGATGCTATTTGGACTGTTTCTCACTCTAGTGATCAGGGAACTCGTTTTTTTGCGTATGTCGGCATCAAAACCGTCAGTATGATACTCGGCAAACATCCCTGACGCACTGCTAACTGTAAAACGAGGCAACTCCAACAACATCCTAAAGACATTATTGTACTGGATTCGCAGAGTTTCCAGCGATTTTTTGGTGTATTTGACCCACAGATTTCCCGTGTACAGGTTTTGACAGTATGCTTTAAGAGCGTCACCTTTACGTCCTCTGTACATCGAGAGAATCTGCGAGTAATATCTCTAGAAAATAATTTAGTCTGTACTCACCTTTATAAACTTGCTCCAGGCTAGGAAGATGTCGTATTTTTTGCTATATTCAAACAGAAATGCTTTCATTCGAAATAATGTGCTTAATTTTTTTAATATAAAGATCGCTTGGGGCTAGTTGTTGGTTGTACATTTATTTAAAAGCCTTCTTTATTCGGTTGGTTTAACGAGATGAAAGGTTTCTTTGATAATGTTGCGTCGACAGCTCGCCGTCTTTTTATTAATAGGATATAAAATTTTGAATATAAAAGACAAATAAATTATTTGTAAGTGCATTGCACTTATTCATAATAAAATTAGAACTCTCGAATAAATGAATAATTTACCTTAAATTTTAAAAGGTTCTCTATACACCCCCAATCAAAAATAATATTAAAAATTAGAAAGTTTGTCTTTGACGCCAGAACTATTCTACCAATTTAAATGAATATTTGGTACACTAATATTTTAGAGCTTTATAAATATAAAGAAAGTAGAAAGAAAAAAAATAGAAAGAAAATAAATACGATATTTCTACGGGATCTGGGACCTTGCGGGCAACAAATTAACACCGCGCTGCTAGGTTAGGTACTAGCATAGTAAATTTAAAATGTCAAAGTATAAAAATGTTGAATTATAGTACATTGCTTATTGAATGACGTGTGAACGTATGTGTGTGTGCTACAGCTTTAGCATATAGTCTATATTTCCTTCAAACAACTGTAGAACAATACAAGAATCTAAGTTCTGAGCGAGTGATTCGTTAACTAAGTTAACCAGTTATAAGTTATTTCTGTATGAGTTGCGAATGTCTTGTGTGTAACGATGTGGAATAACTTCAAAACGCTGAGACAGGAGTTTGAAGAAAGTATTTCGCTTGACTTAACTTGCCTATAGAATTGAAAAATATCCAATTTGTGACCACTTTTACAAATAAGTTAAAGTCTTTTTTAATTACAAAATGTTACATATAGTATTGAGGAGCTCATGAGTGACAAAAGGAAGTAAATAGATAATTACAGTTGAAATTATTAGTTGTTTATATATTTATGTGAGAATGACATGTAATAATTTAGGTAATAATTTATAATGTAATCTGAGTTTGTTTTTTAATTTAATAATGACATATATTGTTGTGATATCAAAAATTGTAACATTTCAACACAAATGTATTTTTGTTTATGAAATAAATAAATAATAATATCATTTTGTATCAAGATAATTTGGTACCTGACAGACAGACTCGTATTTTCAGGGATCCGTACCAATAAAGGTAAAGTGGAACCCTTGTACGAGTATTTTGTTGTCCTACTGTATATTAAGCCCCTTTCGCTCAGGGCCGCGTGGAATTCAAATTAACATCGCACGTTGATTTAACATCTAATAGTTTTTTTTCAATCAATTAATCAAATAGTTTATTGCGGACACAGGTTCCAGGATAGGTGTTACAGTATTTATTTCTGTATTTTAAAAAACAAGCTATTAAACCGAAGCAGTCCAAAGACCATTAGAGTCTTATTATCTATCATTTCGCAAAGGTATCAAATTCTACTGGGTAGGTCTCTTGGGCCTAGAACCATAAAATATGGGAAGAAGGAAGGTCTTACAGAACAAGTAAACTCAATGTACCCAGAGTATACAATAACTATGGTGACAGGACTATGAAAAAACGGCTTCCATACCTTTTAAATAGTATACCTGAAGCCATTAGAATGGAAACAAACAAAAATAAGTACAAAACTAAAAAACACTATATTGGTGTAATTGATAAACTGTAATTAGTTGTAATGTATAAAAGAGACTGTGACCCACAGACAAACGGTTTTGTGGGATATGTTTTTATATAACTTGTATTATTTAAAAGAAATAAACGTTTTATCTATCTATCTAAGTAACAGAATTGTGTGGTCTTACACTTATGCTTTTCGCACGTACACTTAAGGCGACTTGCACAACAGTTCGGAACTTGGTTTAAGCTAAATTTTAATTCAATCATTTGTTTAAAACTAAGAAGAACAGACCGATGTTGTAAATAGATTTATAACAAAAAAGGAGTAGTGACCGGTTTGCAAGACAAGAGACCTTAAGGGTTTGAGAGAAAAGCAGACATCTTAGAAAATTTGAAAACAAAACAATACCCTGATAATGTCTAGGTATACTTTCGAAGTAATATTCACTAAGACAGTAAATAGGCAGTTCGCTGTACGACCTTCGTACAAATAAAACAACGTACAGTCGAGAGGCACGTACAGCCATACGACACACGTCCCAGCCCTCCTTTTGTTTGAACTTGTGAAATATTAAAGTAAGATAGCTAGAGTATATCTCTGGGGAGTGTTGAAGAGCCTCTTTCGTAGTAGAGACAGGTTTAGTAAAAATATAATTTAAAAACTCACGCATAATTTTAAATGTCCTATCTATTTGTCTAAAATCCACATTTTGCCAGTTATATTGTTGGTCCCACGTAATAGGTGGCGAGCATATTGCCGTTAATTGGCAGGTGTGCAGGTGAGGTTGGCTTGGGCTCTTCAAATCTTGGTAGGAGCCCTATACACTCTATATTTAGGGTACTAAAGTTTACAAAATATTTATGTTAACTACAGTAAATTTGTGTGAAAAGCTAGAATGTCATATGACAAAGCGCAGAAAGACAAGAACATTTCCAGTGATGCGATCCAACACGTCTCAAGCTTCTATTGTTTCATCGTATGAAATATTAAAGTAGATAGGTGCGCGAAGGGGAGAATCTGAAATTTTAAACATATTGCTCAAATGTTTGCTGGCACGAACCGTGTTCTTATGTTGTGTTGTGTCAAAGTCCTTGAAATGTAGGTATTTTTTTTACGTTTTTATTATATTCCATATAATATAGAAAAACACAGAGTAGCATTATTTGTTCATAAGATAAAATACAGTGAATATTTTTCGGAAAGTGATATGATATATTTGATACTTTTTACCCATCTAACGGTAGCAAAAAAAGTAAAAAACAAATAAAACTCATATTAATATCGTAATTGTATGCCAAATACTGCAGAAAATCTAAAATATCGCAGAAAATCTAAAATTACTGTAAACATATTGGTAAATACTTCGATTAGATTGTTTTATAAATTACTTGGAATTATATATAAATTACACCTAAAAAAACTGTTAAAACAGTTTTATTAATACAAACTGTTAAAACAAAAAAAAAAAAAAAAATTTTTTTTCAAGAAGCATTCAAAAATACACATATTTAACTGGTTCACGCCCGGGCGACTTGGCACTTATTTCTACATCGTAAATTTTCCGTGAATCGGATGGTTTCCAATTTATAGCCTGTATTTTGTGTATACTTAAGAGAGATAAGTTTTTACGGCTTTGTGCTCTTATATAGAGCTTTGTTAAGGTACTCCTTATTAAAATCATCATCATTCTTGCCTAAAAGTGGGAGCGATTTCTCTTATAAGAATAAAGAGAGTCTCATCATCTCAGCTCATTAATGCTTTAATACTGAGCACAAATCAAGGCAAGAGAGTACCCAAAAGGACCCAAATGAGGACGAAGGTGTTTGGCATCAAATTGTTACTGTTTTTCTAGCCACAGGATAGGCCCTTTCAATAAAGAAATCTTGGGAGAGAGAGATGGTGAAAGACCTTGAATGATTAAATCCAGAAGGGCATGTCAAAAGTATACTAAATCGACGCGAGTGCATTATGCTAATTTAAATAAGCTTGAATGCAACTAAAGAAAAAAGGGGAAAGGATCTTACAAATATCTAAAAAGCCAAGCCAACCTCACCTGTAAGTGTGCACCTGCTGATCAACAGACGAGGCTCTGGCGAACATAACAGATCCCGGTAACAAAGTAATTGGCGAAATGTGGGGCTTGTAATATGCGTCTGTCTGTCTGTTCCCTTCGGGGAAATAGGCGTGTATGTATGAACCTAAGCGTGTGCCAGAATCGTAGCAACTGGAAGGATGTGATCTCTGCTTACCCCTACAAGAAAAAGGTGTGATATTATAAATTAGTAAATGTGAATTGCGATCGATATTTCGCCACTAAATTGCCACCATGGCTTGTCGCTTTCGTTATTAACCTTATAAAACGGATAATAACTATCATCTCAGCTCATTTACATAAAGAGCACGAGGCTCGGTTCAAGAACAAAGGTTTAATCAAGATTGTGGATTGATTGAGTTAGGTGACATCACAACTGTTCCTGTTAGATTTTTGGAAGCCGCTTAACGTGGCTTGTAATTTAACATTAAAATACCTTCCACTTACGATTACAACATTTAATGACAACTGAAACCATCTCCTTGGCGTGCGCTCTGAAGCACAGCACTCTAAAATCAATTGCCTAAAACATTCACCTTGCTATCAGGATAATCGCCCTTTTTGAATATCTTGACAAAATACATCGCATCAAAACCAGATGGTTACACACTTACAACTTAGTTATAAGACAATTATACCTTCTTATAATATAGCAATACCTTACGTTACTCCTATCCAACAATAAAGCATTTTTATCCAACAACTTCAAGAAAAAAGCGATAGGGGTGCACGAGAATCTGGGGCCCCATCTCCCGGCAACCTCGCTCATTCGCACGTCGCCAACTGTAATATATTTTACCTTGTAGAAGGTATCGATCAAATACATCATATAGAGACGAGACTTTGTGTTTAACGTTGCATCCACACTACCATTACTTTTTGTTGAGCATCACTCTGCAACTCGGTAACAGCACTTAACATACTGTAACTTTTAAACTATGCACATAACATTTAAGTAGCAAAGTGTGTACATAACATTTAAGTAGCAAATTTGAACACACATGGAGTACTGTTACCAAAGCCGAGCGGGTCAAAGACGAGAAATGAGAATAGTCCAAGATCCTGAGGAACTAATTAAAATAATGCCAACGGCCTTTTTTTAAAATCGCACCGCTCGCAATCGACAGGGAGTTCATCCTCACACATTACAAGTGACGGGTGGCGCGTACGGTGCGTTTAAAAAGAAACTTTCTGCCACGTAACCTTGCGGCACGTAACGTAACCTTACAGCACAGGGCTCTCAAAGAAGGGCGTGAAACGGTTATAAATGGGTCGGCAACGCGCTAGTGATGCCCCTGGTGTTGCAAGCGCCCATAGGCTAGTAGTATAAAAAAGAAATCGGAAGTAACATTTAAAAACGTTGCTCAACACAAAGTTACTGCGTTGTGGATTCATCGTAAGTGTCATACTGTTTCATATAATGAGAAGTTCCTATTCATCGGTTTATGAAAAAGTGCAATTTAAAAGAGCAAAATCACACCAAAACAAATCTAGAAACCCGAAAATATTAACACTTCCGAAAAAAATATACCATAGTAGTATATATTCGATCTGATGTTTCTGAAACGGAATCTTCGGTATCACAAACAGATGCATCATACAATGAATGGTTTGTGTTCAGTCTTTTTGATATTTTTCTTCTATATTGCATCTTATAAAATGTGCAATGCTACGAATTAATAAAGATGGAGGGGTCTCGCAATAGCCACAACCAGTCTATTACGTCATGATCCTAACCAGCAGCAGCTGCTTTTTTAATCTCACTTGTCTTAATGAGCACAACATGCCAGACGGTAAGCAGTCGATGCAGTCCAAAACATGAAAGCTACACACGATTACAAGCACACCCATTTATAAAATTAAAACTATAAATTTAAAAAAAAATATTATATTAGATAATTGCACCTCTATGTGGTATATCGAATGTGTGATATAAGAAAGACGTCATTCGTTACTATACCTGCGTACTCATGTCCCGCCTAGATTACAGGGATGCCTATCAGTTACGTGTGAAAAATTTATAGTGAGAAGTCGTGCTTCTTATTACGAGTATTAAATTAAACATTATTTAGGGTGCTCGTGTAATATGACAAAATATGCGAGACGTCTCCATACTAGATGGTCAAAAATTTATATATATATATATATGTATAATATATATATGGCTGATAAAAATGCTTGGGATTAAGCAGATTAAGCTGCCGTTTCATACAGACTATTCTAATATGAATGACTTAAAACATGAATATTGTTAATGTTCAAATATTATATTGCATTGTATAGCGTCACAGACAAATGAAGATTGTAACTAACCAATCGATAATTTAAAATAGCATAGCGTCTAATAGCATAGCAAGTGTCTTGCTAGTTCTTCTTACAGAGCGGTGGCTCGGAACTGGCACTTAGATTCACTTACAATTAAATATTTTTTGTTTTTTTAATTGTTTGGTTGCAAGTGAATCTAAGCTTCGTGATTTTAGTATAATTATATTTTATTTGTTTTTTTTAATAATTTTAACGTTTTCAAGTACTAATAGTTTATGAAATAAAAAGTTTTTTTCATTTTCATATAAATTCTTAAATGCCTGCTTTTAAGTTGGCATTATTACAGGTTAGGTCTTAAAATATATTACGAAGTAGAATTCTACTCCGTCTCAATTTCCATTTATTACTAAATTAATTGAAACTGGTCTGAGGATCACTTATCTTCATAAGACCAAAGTTGTTTGTGGTTTGCAGCACATTTCATTCATACAATGTTATTTTGTTCAAATTCTTTTATCCTGTAGCTTGAGTATGTCATGCTCACTTAAATGTATCTGCGTGGCGTCATGCGTCGGGTCGTTACGTACGAAACGATAGCTGAATCATGCGTCATATTCGTGGGGATTGGTCTTATCATGTTTATTCGTAATTATGCTCGTATAACTAAAAAAGGAGTTAATTACATCTTGTAATATAAATCAGAACATAGGTTTTTCGTAGACTTATCAAATTGTTTTACTATAAAGTATATTTTCTGGTAACTGGCGGGGGAAAAACTAACCTTGACGATACTATTGCCCGTTGTTTTATGATCAAGCTCCCGTTCGCAGTGAATGAGCGCTCTAGTTTTTAAGTTTTTACTTTTATAAGAGCTCTATTAAGCCAAACTTGAATAAGTGGTTTTGACTTATCAACAAGATGAACAGACCTCAATAAGTTGTTAACCCAGTGTGCAGAAAATACGCGCCGTGCCACGAATACTTAAAGAAAGAGGAGTTTTGCAAAAGCTGCAGCCAATATATCTATTGATACATGACAATACGAGCACCTATTATTTTTATTTAAGAAAAGAAGTGACTCTGGGCGATAATGCACAGACCAGAATGTAAGACTAAGAAGAATTATTGTTATGATATTATTTCTAAGAAATTATTCTCAGATGATTGCAGCTCTATGTGATATATCGAATGTGTATTATGAGAAAGCCATCATTTGTTACTATACCTGCGTACTCATGTCCCACCTAGATTACAGGGCGTATGAGTTACGTGTGAAAGATGAGTAGGGAGAAGGCCTGCTTCACGTTACGAGTATTAGATTAAAGATCATTTACCGTTCACGTGTAATATGTCGAGAATTTGTCGCGTTTGTGTTGCTTCAAAGTTAGGTGTTAGTAACGATTGATTAAATGTATGGAGGGACGATGGGACTTTTTATTTCCTTTTGCTCCTTTTGTATTGTAATTGTCTTGTACTTTTTATAATCCTAAACCAGTCTCAGTTTTTAAACACCGTAGTGGTATACGCGCAAGCCAATAAAAGAAGAAAAAAAAACTTTCGTCTTGATTGGCTTAATGATAGTACATTTACATACTACATACCAAGAGATAACTTTATATAGTTAAGATATAACTTAAGTTGCGTGGAACAGACGTAAAAATACTGCATATGTATTCAAAGTAAACATACATACATGCAATCACGCCTGTTTCCCCGAAGGGGTAGGCAGAGGCATTATACGCCCACATTTCGCTAAGTATATTGTTGAACCCACGTTATAGGTGGCGAGCTTATTGCCGATTACCAGCACTGTTATGTTCGCTTAAAATCTAAGCCTTTGAAAAATAAAAGTTATCTTTTATTGTGTTTATTATGTGCACATAATGTCCAGTTTTATCTGTCTAATGTCTTTCCGTTCGTGGGCCAGCTAGAAAAAATTTCTTTTTGAAATAAGCTGTGCTCAGTTTTTCTTTACTCAGTTATATAGTTATATTTTTGTGTGCGTACTAAGAATAATAAATATTTTGTTTTATTTAATCATTAAATAGGCATATAAAAACGTCGCCAGTTAAAAATTTTAATAACGAAGGCACAGACAAATTGGAGCAACATTGCAAAATGGAAATTTTAAATCGTTAATTTTCCCATTTTCCGATTTTCAGCGACACCGGCTGAAAATACAGTTCCCGCACCAACGGTTCACTAATTAATTTTACCTGTTTCAGTTTTAACTGGAATAGAGATATTCCTTTTTATTTATAGCCGTAAATCCTGCTTTGAAATATTAGTCACTGGACGGTTTTAATAAAAAAATAAACTCAATTTTATTTTATAAAACGTGGCACGTGTTTTTTAGTTTCGCTATAAAATTGAGCGACAGTTGTGTGTGGAAAATATATCGGTAAAGGCTGAATTTGTATAAAACATTTCCCAGTATTGGTCAATATTAAACTACGGTTTATTTAGCCAAAAAAATATTTGGTTTTTTCCCAATGCAACATCATTTTTATCTCAACTAGTAGTAGGTAGTTGATAACGATTATCGAAGTAAAGCAGAGTTCCCAGAGGCCTTTTTATTGATCAGTGACCATTTATGTGGCAAAGCAGTACAAAAATCTCTAAGCCGCTCATATTTCTTTCAATGTTGTTAAAAAAATATATGGAATTTCCATTTTGTGTACATATTTGACGAATCTAAATGATCATTTTGATCTTAAAGACAATAAAGTATATTTTATTTTACTACGACTACGTGGAGTCCATTGCTGAAAATAGGCCTCCCTGATATATTTTCACGCCAGGGAATGCAACGGTGCATTCCCTGGCTTCCTAACGTGAGATTCCATCCTCTACCAAAAGTTTAAAATGAGCCTTATTGAGTCTAACTTAAATAAACTATTTTAACTTGGATTTGCCTGAAATTCCGTAAAGCAGTTTAAGTAACAAACTTATTATTTGCATACCTATGTAAGCTATTACTTGTTTATTTGTAGGTATTAAGTAGTTGGCCCAATATTAAGTTTTTTTTAAATTTATATTTTGTTTTGACGTTTTCATATGCTAATACAATAGTTTATGAAATAAAAAACTTTTTAATTTACTTTACTAATAAGAAATCATCTTGCGCTATATCTTTATATCCTAGCATGATCCCGGTTGCCCTAGACTTAAGCTTAGGACACAGGGTCTGCTTACTGGTCTAGATTTTGACTGAATTTCAGTTTTCTAGAGAAAAACATTATTCTATGGTTAACAACCAGCTATCAGGATATTATCTAATAACGACTGCCATAGATGTTCATGACAGCCTAGACCCACGGCATTTCTGAGGCATGGAGCAAGCTTTAATTACGCACATAACATCGAAAAGCCATAGACGCGCCACCTGGGTTTAACTTTGAAGGCCAGACCCTCTGACTTCGAAGACGGTCTCGCCTCTGGGCTATCGCCGCTTTTTCAGCTATGTCCTATGCTTTACATTAGTGATACAGATAGATAAAATATTTATTGCAACAAAAGACACACATGCAGGTTTCTTTGCTTTGTGAGAGCGAAACACTAATTTTTAGCTTTTGCCGAAACAGTGCTACAAGACGCGCTTAAAACACCGTGTCATGTAAACCAACTAAATACAATTTTATAAAAAAAGTTATTAGTATAGATTGATATTAGTAAAATAAAATATTTATAATTATCAACTACTATGACAGTTAATTAAACCATTGATCATACGTCTGTTCACTGTGTGTGTTCCGTATTGTTGTATTTAATTCATAATATAAAAGAGCATAGCCTGTGGGTTTCTTGTCAGTTCTTCTCACAGAGCGGGGGATCGGAACAGGCTCTTAGATTCACTTACACCAAATTTTTATTTATTTGCATGTAAGTGAATCTAAGCTTCGTAATTTCAGTGTAGTAGTATATTTAGCTTTTTTGACGTGACAACGTCTTATAAATTGGTTTGCCGGGTGACACTTCAAGAAACTGCGTTACGCTCCGCTCACGTTATGCGGTCACAATGAGAGCGAGTGAGAGGCACGCGTCCCTTCCACTCGGGCATGGTTAGCCCGCCTAAGAGCGAGAGAGACAGACATAAATATAATTCTTTGTATAAATTAATGTTTTAAATTGTTACTATTATTTCATCCTTCTTCCTACTATACGAATGAATATTCACATTAAAATTATTTTACCACTCAAAGTCGTTGTCACGTAAAACTTTCGCCCGTATACCGACTTTACAGGCAACCAATTTTTTTTTTTTGTTTATATTCTGTTTTGACGTTTTCAGGTGCTATGTAATAGTTTATGAAATATAAAAGAACTTTTTACTTTTATATTATACAAAGGCTACTTGAACTATCACGGCGGTCCAAGCATTAAGATACCGTCCCCAAAGTGACCATGCAGAAGTTCCGACTTTGGCCTATCCAGCAGTAAAATTTTAAATTGTTTTTTAAAGTTGGTCTTTGATTGAATATTTTTTACTTGAAGGGGGATACTGTTCCAGCACTTGGTCGCCTGGTACGATATGATTTGTTCTTACCTTCGCGGTTAAGGTAGTCGATAACGATCATCGAAGTAAAGCAGAGTTCCCAAAAGTCTTTCCATTGATCGGTGACCATTTATGTGGTAAAGCAGTACAAAAATCTATAAGTCGCAACGTATCAGCATAAAAAAGATATGTGTGCATTTTAATAAGAGTCTTAAATCCGCTTCTTACCCATTATTGTAAGTACTCGAAGTCGGCCGGGTCTTATTCATATATCGTACCCAGTACCTCACGTTATTCGCTTAAAGATTTTAATTCTCGCTACATCTCATGCCCGGATCCCCGTTAATCAATCTAAGTAACTTATCTCCTACCCTAATCTCGAACGGAGACGTTTTACGTCACATTCATGTACAAAAATCAATAACAATCATTATCTCACCTCACATGGCTTAGCGACTATCACATTTATTGATAATCGGGTCCAACATTTTAATGAGCATTTAGAAGCTCGGAGGCGTAGTTTCGATATCATATCAGTTTGTATTTAATATGAGTTATAGCCGAACTACTCCAGAGTTCAGAGTTAGAGTAGACCGCGTCTGATCCATATATTTTATCCCTTTACGTTACCAATATGAATAATTTTTTCCTCCGCTACATCTTATGCCCGGTGCCCCATTAATCTATCTAAGTGACTTGTCTTTCGCGCTCATCTCGTCCGGAGACGCTTTCCGTCACAATTCTGTTTACCCCGGGGTATTTCCGCGTCAAAACGCAAATCGGACTCGCTTTGGGGATTTTGAATTGTAATGCCGATTTTGTTGGTACTTAGTCTACCCAATACTTTAAGTGCTTTGTTTATTCGAGTATCCAAGACTTATATTGTTTAGTAACAAAGGAACTGAAGAGCTATAGTATCCTTGTAACATTTTAAATAACAAGATCATTTATATGAGAAACAAGCCACCACTAAAAATCTTCTGACGACGACGCCGCTCTCTTAGTGCGCCCGCTGCGCCCTCCACGGGTGCGCCTTCGCCCCCACCCTTCCCCCTCCCCCGTTAGGATGTAGGGGGGAGGGGGGGGTTGTACCCAGGAGCCCAAGTCAACAAATAATGCACCTACTAATCACTGACCAACGGACCAGGCTCCGGCAATCATAAAAGTTCCCGGTAAGCGGCAATAAGCTCGCCAACTTCAACGTAATACCAAAATATTATTTTCATTTATAGTTATTTGGGTGATCTTTTGTGATTTTTAAATTATAATGCTGATTTCTTGCTACCTATTCGATCCAATGTCGTCTTAACAGCTTAAACGCCCAGCCGAAAATACTAGTTTGCTCTATGGGCCATGGCAGCCACCATATGTCCGACAACCCTTTTGTTATTTTTCAATAAGCCCATTGATAAAACAAACTGGCAGATAAACGGTGTCTGCCATGGCGTTTAACGTGTTAAGTACTTTTCTCGGTTCCAGACGGGAAGAAAATTCCCCATTTTAAATTTCAAGTTCTTGAGATGAATAAATATTATTGGTTCTATTTAAAGTTTCCGTGACGAGAATAAGTGGTTGAAAACGCTTACAAAATTTCTGCAACGTTGGAAAAATCAGTGCTTGATTGGGTGACCTTTTGTGTATTTTGGTCAGATATTTCCTCCTTCTAACGCGGATAAAACCGCACGAACAGCTAGTCATATATAATGATCGCTATCACTTCGGCTAATATTAATAACTTCATTCAAAACATACTAACGGCAGGCATAATACGGCAAAGTTGAAGACTATTTATGGGTGTATATAGATCCTACCAATATCTAATGAGCCCAAGCCAACTTCACCTGCAAGTGGTGCACCTGCCGAGATGCTTTGGCAAACGTAACAGTTCCCGGTAAGCGGTAATAGGCTAGCTAGCTATTCAGTGGGACCAACAATGTAATTAGGCGAAGTGTGGGCGTATAATATCCCTCTGCCTACCTTCGGGGAAACAGGCGTTAATGTATGTAGAAATGTATGTAAATATGGTACATGAGTGCTTCTAAGATATAACGAAGCCCGCATATTTCAACGGTAACTGGTACGCAAAAATATAAACTAATATATTTATTATTTATTAATATACAACATGGCACAGAATTAACGCACACCCTCAGACACCCCAATTAGAATATTTAATTATAATTAAAAAACATGCAAAATAATTTTACTTTTATTTAATTAAATATGGTTTATTTAAGTTACTAGTTATACTCATCGAGGGCAAATCGTATGGACATATTAGCGCTTTAGCCTACCGACCTACACACACAGAGAGACACGCACGCACACATCGCTTAGCACCAAAAAGTGCCGCAAAAAAAAAAACAAAAAATAAAAAAAAATTTTTTTAGAAAAAATTACCTATTTTTTTAATATTTTTAATCGATTGAGTAGCCGATTTATAACAAACTACTTTCTTGGTGTAACCCTTATTCTGTTACATGTTGTATACAAGTATATTTTATAATTAGAAATAATCAATAAGTAAAAACACTTATTTGAATTAAATTAACAATGAACTTGTTTAATGGCATCAGATTGAGGAAATTGTCAAGCCTAGACTTTATTATTCTATTTATTTATTAAAACATATTATAATACAACATTTAAAGCTACTAATTCGCAATAATTAATCTTACTTTATATTCTTTTCGATTTGCCGGTGTATTTTAATCTTTGACACAGATTGTCATGTCACTGACTATTTTACGGTTCGATATTACTATTTTACCGTCACTTCACCAACATTGTTATTGAATAAAGGGCGATGAACTTCATTTACATTTATTCAGACTTTTTTTTCTTTTAAACAATGGCTTCGTGCGGTTTGCACATTTAGCCAGTGCCAAGTAAGAGATATATTAATAACATAATTTATAGTAAATGAGAATGAGTGGTGGTAAAGATGATAAATGTGAAATGAGATGCCCTCCCCCTAAGCCCCTTGAGGCCTCGGTAAAGATTTGGGACTATACTGAGATCTCACATCGACTTCTTGAGAGAATTTGAAAAGTGAAGTTGCACTGTGACGACCGATATGGCGTGGTGGTGAGAGTATCCGCTCTCCGCTCCTAAGGTCGCGTGTTCGATTCCCATACAGGACAAATCTTTGTGTGCATGAACTTGAATATTTGTTCTGATCTGGGTGTTTTCCTATATATATTAAGTATGTATTTACAAAATAAAAAATATGTATGTTTATCCGTCATTTAGTATCCATAACACAAGTTCTTAATGATACTTATCTTGGAACTAAATAATTGGTGTAATTGTCAGAAAATATTTATTTTTATTTAATATTTACTGTTTTGTTAGATTTACCAACACTCATATACGTTCACAAACACTTAACGGTTAATAATCCACCGTTATTATTACACATACATTTTTGAAATATCACAAATTTTAGAAAATACTTCACTTTCCTGCCAAAAAGTCTATTTAGACTATTTTAGACTTTATAGACCCATTATAGAGTTTGACATCTTTCTTGCGGAAGAAAAAAAACCTAATTTCATTTTATAATTATATAGACATACTGACACTAACGAACCACGCCACTCAAAGATTTTGAAGCAACACCTGCTCACGATTTCATGAGTTTAAGTGTGGCACCAAACCCCTTTTGTAAAGCTTGCCATTCACGGTTCAAAAACTATCCTAAACCTGTTTAGAACCGACGTAAATCCAAAAAATTTCCGTGAAGCTTGTTGAAACGGGAAGTAAATTTTCTTAAAACTTACAGAGTGTTAGTGATGTTTTTTTTTGTTTGACATTGACATAAAATAAATAAATTTAAGTTAAGTTTTGGAATTAAGGAAATCACTTCTATATATAATAACTCAAATTTAAACCACTTTTGGAACATAAAATACTGCCCTGCTGCAATGTGGCTTTTTCCGCCAAAACCCGTATGAAGTTTGAATTTGATATACTTATTAAGAATTCTTGCCAAAATGTCGCACTCTCTGTAAATAGTAAATAGTTCAGTTCTAAATCTTAGAATGCATCTAAGTAGGTACATACATATATTCACGCCTGTTTCCACGAAGGGGTAGGCGGCGGCATATTACACGCCCACACTTCGCCAATTATATAGTTGGTCCCACGTACCTAATAGGTGGCAAGCCTATTGCCGCTTGCCGAGCACTGTTATGTTCGCCAGAGCCTTGTCCGTTAATCGGCAGCTGCACCACTTGCAGGTAAGGTTGGCTTGGGCTCCTTAGGTCTTGGTAGAATCCCTATACACCTATCTATGTAGGTAAATAAAAATATACCGTAAGTGAGTGATCTGAGGGCCGTGAATGTCCAGCTTGAAACACAACAATATATGTAGATTAAGACGAGATACAGAGAAACTCTCTCAGGAAACTGCGGCAGTCCACAACGATCCCTCCTGCGAGACGCACGGCTCGCGAGTGCCAAAATTTGCCGCCAAATTTACGCTACGTACGACTAAAAAGGTCGAGTGTTGTTTATGAAAAGTTTTCAATTGTTTAATTTTTTGTGTTTGAGGGAAAGAACAAAATATCGTGTATTGTTTAAAGAGCAAAGTGAACCTCATTTGTAGTGTGTCAGTAAATAGATTTTTGATATTTGTGCTATTTCAAAAAAATCGAGTAGAATTTATATGAAAAGAGTTGTGTTGTGGGTGTTTCAATTATAAGTTTGGTTACATTTGAAGGTAAATGACGAAATGAAAAAGAAAAATAGATATTTTCAAAAGAATATGAATAATTACTTAAAACTTGCAAATACACTGATTGAGTGAGCCCTTATCAAAAAAGAAAAGAACCCTGTGTGTACATTTAAACAACATTAAAAGTTATTCTAGATAGTGAACTGACGAATCTTAATCGTTTAATTAAATTCTGTGTTGGTAAATATTTTAATAACATTTCTAGGTAATAAATGATGGTGTTTTTATTAAATAGTGTATCAATATGCTATAGTAAAGTGTCTTTAACAAAACTGATATGAATAGATTGGACAATATATCTAAACACAGCAAAGAAGACGACAATGGTAAATCTAATTGTACAAAGCATAATAGGATATTGGGTAAGTTTAATTTTACAAGTAATTATGTAAATAGGGATGTTTAGGGGTGTATGGGGCTTCAATCAAAAGCTAAGGAGCCAAGGCCAACCTCACCTGCAAGCGGTGCACCTGCCGATCAACTGACGAGGCTCTGGCGAACATGAAAGTTTCCGGAAAGCGGCAATAAGCTCGCCACTGACGTGGGATCAACAATATCTATTAATTCCTATGTGGGAATCGAAACACGACCACAGGAGCGTAGTGCTGGTTTATTCGCCTCCTTCTCTAACAAATAATAATTTACGATACAAATTGAGACATTCTTCTGATGATTGTGTAAGGTACCCTGCTTATTCGTAAGTGCTTGAAGTCAAAATGAATAAAGCATTTTTCATAAAATTATACATTTCCATTCAATTTCGATCGATGACCCAGAAGTTGTAGGTCCCATCGATGCGTAACAAATAGGTCTACGCGTCACAATCAGGTGAGATATCGGATACTGGGCCGGTGAACGCTTCGTTGCGCTTAGAGAATAGGTAGGTTGATATGTACTAGACTACGTGTTAGGTCGTGGACTCAAGTCCCACAAAGGACAAATATTTGTGGGCATGAATATCTGTCTTGGTCTGTGTGTTTCCTTTGTGTTAAATGTAGTAGATAGAAAGAAAAAATGATTTATTTATTTAACAATTTATGCACATAAAGAACATACACAAAGATAAAAGTTATGAAAGACATGTACAACGGCACTGCTTATCCCTAAAAGGAATTTCTTCCAGCAGACCGAAAAAAGGAAAAAACATACAAAGTAGACACGTGCACAAAATACGTCACAAAACAAACTCAGATAAAACAACAATAAAAAAAACCGCTTCGATGAAGGTCTTTTCACATCCTTTAGAGCAGAACAGTGGATTCGTTTCCAACCCGGGTTGCCAAGGACGAGTTGACTTTTTCTAGTAAAAATTAAATTATTGTAGTGTAAACATGGCCTTAGCAGTAAACCTATTGAAATAATGTTTCCACTGTTACATGATTACAACATAACAAAGGATATTTGATACAACTCGCATTAACTAGGCTCCCTAAAAGGCTGCGTTAGCGTAATTATCCCATCCTGATATGAAATAGGATCACGGCTTCACATTTGGGTTAAAGGTTCACTGTCATAGGACACGGCTTATAGGATTATATATAAATATTTAGTTTGAATTGATATAATTTAAGTGTAAGGAGTTTACTTAAGACCACGAACCAGTAAACGTAGAAGAGAGCGGCCTCCTATCTGATGATCTGGTAAAGGCAGCGGGAAGCCGGTGAATACTCTAGGTCTTTTGTAAAATAATACTTACCTAACAGTTATATTGGATCATAAGTAAAATAAAATTATGTTAGCTTGAATTATTAACCTAGCAATTATAATTTAATAATCACATATATTGTGAGTGTATAGGGTGTATAGGGAAATAATTCAAAATATCGTAAAAAGCTCGCTTTTGAGATTATCATATAGACGACTCTGAGCTTATTCGCACGAACGTTACATAGATGCTGGCCATTACCACACAACTCACACTCACTTATAGGTCGCGTCATGTAAAAAGAACGCTGGCGGTCAAGCTGCGCATTAGGCGATTTATCGGTCTATTTGGTGGTATGAGGTGCGGCGCGGGGCGGGCGGGTCACGCGCCGCATGCTAGACGGCGCGCGATTGGTTCGTCAGTCGACCCATGCGCAAACACACCCTCTCCACTTTCTTCCAGCGTTCTTTTTACATGACGCGACCTGTACATTGGGATCTTAGAATAATAACACCTAGAACGATAGTTCCCTCCAAAGCGGTCTTTCAAAAGCGAGGCAAGAAAAAAGTCTACGTGTGCGTAAATACTTGTATTTACGCTCGACGAAACGCACACAGTGAAAAAAATCATGTTGTCATTTCATTCAATTTTCCCTAAAAGTAGGGAAGTTGAATAGCTATTTATTGCATTTAGTTTATGCGAAAAACCACTTACTTTATAATTTTATTAAAAATGTATTATATTTATCCTGCCTGGGGTGAATAATTTTTTACTACTTATTTATTTAATATATTTAAAGCTATGAAACTCTTAAATTGTTATAGTTAGTCAACTGTTTTATGTAGATAGACCAGAATCGAATAAAACTATTACACCTTTTTAAGATGTGATTTATGCCATATCAATTGAAATCAATCAATTAATGCAAAAATAAAGATTTTTGTGTTATCGTATATTAAAGAAGTTATTCCACGCGAACAAAGTCGCGGGCGGAAGGTAGTAGCAGATAATTGTCAAATAACATTTTGTGCAATTTATTACTTATTGTCTAATTGTAACAAAATGTAGGAGATTTTTTCCCCTTAATGTCAACATTTTCATCAACTGTCACGTAACAAATATTGAAATTATTTTTTTCATTTTAATGAATATTTTACTTAATAATTTAAGTTCAAACGCATAATTTACCCGTGTAATGTTATGTTAATATGTTTCTTGTGCTTTTCCGACGTATTGTGATATCCGTTCATAGCGCAAACCGTCATTTTTAATAAAAATATCAGGAGTAGTTTTCAATACGACACGACCTTGAGCACTGACGGGCCGCGAAATAAACTTAGCCAAAATGGCTAGGTTTGAGTTGCCTCACTTTGACGACGCGTACTGGGCTTCTAGGTGTAATTATTCTAAGATTGGGATCATCACTAGGTAAACATATGAAGATCGCAATACACACAAAATATTAGGTACTTGTACTTTCCCCACCTCATTTGCTACTTTTATCACTAAAATTATATAAGTTAATTTAGTTTAAGTATTTACTAAGGAACTTTTAGCAGTGGAATCATGTTCGCAATAAAATATTTACTTTAAATTTATTGTTAAGCTTTCGCGAATCAAGTCTCAAGCTTAGTGCTAAGGCCACTACTAAGTAAAATTGTAATAAAATAAAGTCGTTTTTACGGGCGAAGATTTTACGTGACAACGTCTTTTTCTCGGTAGAATATTTATTGATATGAATATAATTAAATTGCACAATAGGAACAAGGAATTGAATGAAAATAAGAATTGCACAAATTTTAACTATAGAAATATATTTTGTTTACTAAAACATTGTACACTAGTGCTGCGCGCGCGGCAGACCGATCATAGTTGAGTGGGAGAGAGACGCAAGGCATTCGCCGGGCCTCTCTCTCGTTCGGTGACTCATCGTAACGTTACCGAGCGTTACACTTTTTCATAAGTGACTCCCAGCCGCAACCTAATTTAAGACGTTGTCACGTCAAAAGAAATTTTTATAGTAATCATCATAATAAAATTAAAGACGACATTACTTTATCGACACTAGAAGAAGTTAGTGCGCGTTTATTTTCTTTTAAATGGCTTCGTTTGTCCAGCACATTTAGCCAGTGTCAAGTAAGTGATAAATCAATAGTAAAATAGATAATTCATAGTATATGAGAATAAGTGATGATAAAGATGATAAATGGTAAATGAGATACCCTCCTCTAAGCCCCTTGAGTCCTGAGATCTCACATGGACTCCTTAAGAGAATTTGAAAAGTGATGTTGCACTGTTTTGTTTCATTTACCAACACTTATGTTCACAAACACTTAACAGTTAATAATTCACCGTTATTACACATTAATGTTAGAAATATCACAAATTTTAGAATCCTTGGAAAACAAAACAAAATGACGATTCACTTTCCCGCCAAAAAGCTTCATTAATGCGCGTTAAAGTCTACTTTATTAAAGGTCTGCTTTATCGACATGCTATCATAATTCTTAACTAGATGGCGCTCCTGTATTATCCATTAACGCTCGGTTCTGTTTTACCGATCACTGTCTCATCCCCTTACGCTTGAAACGAGCAATCTGTATTTTTCGATAAATTCATTATAATAACTAAATACCTGATGTTTCGCTAGTTTGTATCCATCAGAATATTCATGAACAATGGAGGCCAGTTTTCAATATGTAATAGAATTTTGAATTGTTCTCAACTAGATTGTTGTTTACTGGTCAATGAGTTATTTTTATTGTTTGTTTTATTTATTCTATTATTTACATACATACATAATATCACGCCTGTTTTCCCGAAGGGGTAGGCAAAGGCATACTATACGCCCACACTTCGCCACTTATATTGTTGGTCCCACGTAATAGGTGGCGAGCCTATTGCCGCTTTCCGGGCACTTTTATGTTCGCCAGAGCCTCGTCCGTTGATGAGCAGGTGCACCACTTGCAGGTGAGGTTGGCTTGTACTCCTCATATCTTGATAGGAGCCCTACACACCCTATAGCCACTTCACCACCACCATTATATTATTTATTTATACTCGTTTGTTGTATAGCCATTTGAAATAATCTAATCCTCTAAAAAATATTTAATAAGATTAGATAAACCCATAATGAGATTAGATCGAACATGCGCTATGCGTTCTTCATTCAACCTAAACTATTTTACATAACACTGTAACTTCAACTGCATAGTAACTGTTATTTAAACAATATAAAACAAGCCCTTAAAATTAAATAAAAGCAGCATTGTGAAGTTCTTCCAACGCAAAATAGTCTACACTAAACTGTAATTTTCACTGCCAAATATTTCTTAATCAGACATTATAAATAGGCAGTTTAAAAAAAGCGTCGTTATAAACTTTCAACGTAAACACACCTTAATAATGTAGCAAACCATTAGCTACACGTAATCTACGGATCATTTATAACGCTGGATCGCTGTCGCTATTTACGGGAATAAAGAAAATTATCCGGCGCCGTCTCACGGGGGCGATTTGCGCCTAATGCGTTTCTTCTAAGAACTGTTTGTTTGAAACAGTATTTTCTAAGTAGGAAACAAGCAATGTATAGTAAGCGTCAAATCGTAACACTCGAAGAGCCATATTTGCGTTTTTATTCCCTAAATAATAAAAACTTTGGGATACGACCCAATAATAATTTTTGGGTATGACTCTTGTTATCTTTCTTTCTTCTACTTTCTTTGGCTTTGATGAAGGTGTTTTAGAGCATGTATATCGGAACACGCCCTAAGGATTTTGACAATAAAAACGGGAGCCGATCTTTGTGACGCTTTAGATGTTACCAACTATCCGTACCTCAGAAAGCAGGACCCTTGCTACCGGCTGTCATAAACATCTATGGCAGTCGTTATTAGGAAGTCAGTGCCTTCTAATACCCTCTTTTTTACGTCGGTAACAAAATGCATTTACGCACTGCCTTCCGGCCAAAGGGGGACCGAAAGGGGGTGTGGGGCTTACCACTGGCAGGCGCGACTGCCAGCAGTAATTCCCACTAAATATCTTCCGACGACGCCCGCCGCTTGTTGAGAAAAGGGCGGGGGCCATTACCTGTGTTGCAGCGTCTGACACCCCGCCTGCGGCAGCAGGGGCCCCTGCCCCCGCTGCCTAAGACCCTCCTGGCCCGCCCGCTGCACCCTCCACAGGTCCCTCTTAGTTTCCCCCCCGGTAGTCGGTACTAAGGGCACCCAGAGTCGCAAATCTCTGGGTGTCACCTTTTTCCTAGCGCCCTCTGCGCAATACCGGTACTCAGCCCCCCCACCACGACAAGGTAGAGACCAGTCGGAGGGTTACCATTTGCCCTACGTTTTTCTGTGTGTTCAGTCTTATAATACTCACGCAACTTATCCAAGTCGCTCTTTGACCTAATTTTTACATAGTTAAGTTAATACAAATTATGAAAGAAAAAAAAAGGTTTATTACTCAAATGGAATTATTACCACAACTTTTCTGAACTATTATAAAATTCATTTAGAATACTTTTTTTGATTATACCATATTGCTTTTATTTTTATCATGATATTAGCTGTTCCCTCACTTTTACTTCTATAGAACCGTGTTTTGGTCGCAGCTTTTCCACGTTGTCAGAGCGAATCCATTTAAATCCGATTAGAGACCCTTTAGTGCGGCTTTAAAAACTAACAACAGAACTTTCTGTTCTGGAAAACCTGCACTGGAAGGCTATGTTTATTTTTTTACTGGCTTCTTTTTGTATGGTTTATACGACAATTTTTTGTCATGAGAACTATTAGACGGCGTTATACCTTTTGTATACATTATTTTTACACATTATTATACTTTTGTATACATTATACAACAACATATTACTATGTTGTTGTTTGTATGGGGGAACTGGAGTGACCGGCATAGTGATACGAGTTTGCTGGCTGAAGTGGCAGTGGGTGGTCTCGACGTACCCACTCGATGGACTGGTCAAGGCGGCGGGAAGCCGCTGGATGCAGGCGGCACAAGATCGATTAACGTTATCTTATCTTATCGCTGGGGCCACAGACTGTTCGTGGCGCACTTTGACCCTTATGTCGGATGTGCATCCTCTTGCCTTTCACTCCAAATCTCCAAATATTGTTGCCATCATCTTTATGACAGTCTTTGCAGATTGGAGTCCATAGTCACTTGGTTGTGGGTAGGCCACCCCCAGTCGATTAACGTTGGAAACGATTGGTAAGGTCTATGTTCAGCAGTGCAGTGGACTTCAAATTGCTGAAATGATCGAGATGATGATGATATAACACAAATACATTAAGTACAGTCAACGTCATATAGTTAGAACATCAAAAGCGCCGTAAAGATCGAAACAAGTCTCTATTGTCAAGAGCGTTAAAGCATGTTCCGGTATAAATGTCGCTTTGGGTGCTACTGTTGGAGTGGAGTGACCGACATAGCGAGGCGAGTTTGCAGGTTGAAGTGGCAATGGGCGGGGCACATAGCTCGAAGAACCGACGACCGATGGGGCGTTAAGGTCTCCCACGCGATGGACCGATGATCTGGCCAAGGCGGCGGGGAGCCGATGGATACTCCGGATCGCTCAATGTGGAAATCTATTGGGGAGGCCTATGTTCAGCAGTGAACGACATATGGCTGAGATGATGATGATTGGGTGCTACGCTGAGTGTACACAAAATAATGCATGCATGCAATATTTTTGGTCAAGTGACATACCTACGTCCCAAGTGTCATCGAAATTATGATTAAGATGAGTTGTTAACTATAAATTAATTGTTCCAGAGCTGGATTTGGACTACCTGGAGCGAGGTGGCGGTGGCACCCTGACAGTGGGCGGGACTCCCAGCGTGGAGCCCAGCCCTGACAGCCTCGACCTCATCAAAGTGGTGCTCCTCGGAGCTCCAGCAGTTGGGAAGACGAGCATTATTCAGGTAACGTTCTAATGGACACAGTTGTTCTTTTACCAGAAAGAGTAGTGAGATAAGTCAACGCACCTTTCGCTTTTGAATACAGACAGATAAAACGTGAAGGGGCTTATTACAAAACAAGATCTTAAGAGGTGTACAGGTATCCTACTATCATCTTTGGAGCCCGAGCCAATCTCACCTACAAGTGGTGCACCTGCCGATCAACGAACGAAGCTCTACCAACATAAAAGTTTCCGGTAAGCGGAATAGGCACCTATTACGTGGGACCTATAATACAATTGGCGAAGTGTGGGCGTATAATATGCCTCTCACTACCCCTTCGAGGAAACAGGCAGGAATGTATGTATGTATGTAAGACATTTTTTTTTAATGGAACACGTCATAATAACTACATCCTGCCTGATGGTAAGCAGTCGATGCAGTCCAATAAAAAATGAAATCGCTTTAAACCGTGAAATAAGCACGGTACAAAGCGCATCCACTAATGACGGCCTGCTAAAATGCCGTTTCACGCCCCGGCAGCGAATTCCAGAGCTTAGTGATCTTGCTCAGAAACGACTTCTCAAATTTCTTGGTTCGAGTGCTGATAGTCGGCACAGTATGCGGATGGTTTCTACGGCGAACACGTGTTGTTCGGGAGAGGAAAGGAGAGGGCGGGATGAGATCGAATAGCTCCTCAGAACACTCGCCATAGTAGTTTCGGTAGAAGACACAAGAGATGCAATTCCAACTGTCATTATTTTATGAAATAAAAGTGACAGCACTAGTTTCAAACCTGGTTTTACTTTAGATCTTGTAATAGGCCCCTAAGCTTTGTTAAATAAAGCTTTAAAGTATATAACGTTCGTATCATATAAATCTTTATTACATTACAATAGAAATTCGGCGCGGGCGAAAAACTAGCGTAAAACAAGCGTAAAACTAGCTCAAAACTAGCGTATATCTAGCGTGAAACTAGCGTTAGTAACGTACGGTACGTGACTCAAGTGTGTGAGACATTTTCAAGTTGGCGACATGCGTTCCGATAGTTTAAGACGGTACAAACCATTAGTTACAAATTAGTAATTAAAAGTTTTACGCTTATATGAATAGTACCTTTAAGTTTATAATGTCAGGACGTATGCAGGGTATGCACAGATAATTCAGGTAGAGTGTAAAGTATACTTAAATCATATTAAGCTAGGCATATGTATGCAAAACTACTTTTCATGATTATTTCAAAAATTATATAATTCGTTGTATAGTATACAAAACACAAGTTCTTAATTATAGTTATCTTGGAGCTAAATAATTGGTGTGATGTTAAGAGGATATTTATTTATTTATGCAAGGTAAGCATGCCACTGATTGTATGGACAGTCCCGAGATAGCTAATGCGGGTCAGCTTACATTTTATTATTATGACTAGGTATTATGATGAATATATTACTTCATGGTGATACGCTGTTCCATATAATGTTAAGCGAGACGGTAAAGTCATCTCACATTATGAAGGCTCGTTAACGCGACCGCCTTCAATTTAATTCTCGTAATAATGACAGAGGTAGGAGATAGATATATGTTTTTGAAACGCTCGAAACTCCGCGGTTGAATATTATGAATTATTGAGATTTGACCGAATTTCAGTTATTACGTGGAGCGACTGCCGTCTGACCTCCGTAACCCAGAGGGAAACATCATTCTATGTTTAAGCTAGCTCTGAATTTAAAGACAAGGGGTTTCGCCACCGCCTTCTCCGCCCTGACTTGTATTTACTATGCCTGAAATATAATTAATATAACTAGACACTGGCTTAATATGCTAAACGCTCGACGCAATTATTTGAATGAAAAAGTAAACAATATGACTGTCAATCAATCAGTTGGCGCTCCGACGTCCACCATTTTGTAAATACTAACCTCGAAAATTTCTCTTCGTAAAAAAATTCACTATATTTATGGTTCTAAGCTAACTTAACTTAACTGCTAACTTAACTGCAACTGAAAACCGGTCAATATTTTTTCGGATTGTTTTTTAACAATCAAATCTGTTTGTTATTTAGTTAAAAAAAAAATATTACACTCTAATGCGCCTAAGATAAATCGTTTGTTTAGACATTAGAATTATACCTCAATTTGTTTGTATAAAACAAAGCACAAAAAGTTTATTAACCAATGCCCGTATTTCATAGTTAAAATTGTCTGTTCATAATTCTCCATTTCCGTGAGTGATACTGTACGTTAGGATATTTCACGCGAATCACTGTTCATTTCTCTCGGGAAATCAGAAATCGTAGCCGTAGGTACTCATAATTAAGACGTCATCCGGCTAGGGGTGTCGACTGTACTTTTATAACAATGTAATATTTTTATACATCCATACATGCACGCCTGTTTCCCCGAAGGGGTAGGTAGAGGCATATTATACGCCCACACTTCGCCAATTATACATATAGGCGGTCCCACGTAATAGGTGGCGAGCCTATTGCCGCTTACCGGGCGCTGTTATGTTCGCCAGAGCCTCGTCCGTTGATCGGCGGATGCACCACTTGCTGGTGAGGTTGGCTTGGGCTCCTTAGGTCTTGGTAGGATCCCTGTAATATAATATTTTTATCATCACCGTCTTCTCAGCAGATTACGGTCCTCAGTAGTGGGACGGGCCTCCTCCTAACCAAGATGGGACTGATAAGGGTTATACTCTACCTCACGGGTCCAATGCGAAATGACAAAGAAAGGTGTGTGGCGTCCAGCTGTCATATTTTTTGAAGCCACCCAATAATGTCTTCAACATGGCTGAACGACCACCACATATATTAACGACCGGGACCAACATCTTAACGTAACTCCAAAGAAATTCCACAGGAACTGTCACCCATCTAAGGACCAAGACTCAATTTTACCTTAGTACTTAGGTACTGCGTAGCTACGACCGCTTTAGTATTATCATTCTCTGTACACACTCTTACAAACCTGTGTGCGCTATCGACGGATCATGAAAAGGGGCTACTACTGTAGGGCTCTGCGGACATTGAAATCCTTCGAAAATATTTATAGTGAATAAAAACACACTGGCAACCCTAGCTACAGCACAGTACATAAGAGATATAGTAGATTATATTGATCTCGAGATAAATGATGTCTCCGAAATATTGTTATTCGTCTAGAGTCTAGCTAAAGTCTTTATTAATATTACATGTTGTGCTTCCACGCTGAAACCACAAAAACGATTTCGATATAAAGAAAATTCATATCATAGAGAGGAACAAAACTAATGTTAATTTTTTAACAACTGAAGCTGGATAGTTCACATGCTGGCTCTTTGTAAATAAGTTATTGTTTTTTTTCTTTTAAGCGGGGCATGCCACGGCATTTAGGTCTTCTTGGCGGGAAAGTGAAGCGTCATGTCTGCAGTTTTGTTTTATTTTCTATAATTTGTGATATTTCTAACATTAATGTGTAATAACGGTGGATTAATAACCGTTAAGTGTTTGTGAACATCCATGAGTGTTGGTAAATCAAACAAAACAGTGCAACATCACCTTTCAAATTTTCTCTCAAGAAGTCCATGTGAGATCTCAGTATAGTCCCACATATTTGCTGAGGACTCAAGGGGCTTAGGGGGAGGGGATCTCATTTACCATTTATCATCTTTATCACCACTCATTCTCATTTACTATAATTTATATGATATTAATATATCTCTAACTTGACACTGGCTAAATGTGCAAACCGCACGAAGCCATTATTTAAAAGAAGAAGAAGAAGGCCGTCATGAGTGAATGCGCTTTTTATTGTGCTTATTTCACGGTTGAAGCGCCTTCACTTTTTTGTACTACATCAACCGCTTACTATCAGGCAGGATAAAGTCATTATGGACACGTCTTATATTAAAAAAAAACTTTGACATTAAATAAAAAAATCTTTGCGGAAATATTTTGATAAAATCAAAACATCTTTTTTATATAAAATATTCTTCGTTCGTCTTAGCTTTTTAACGTCATATTAATTGTCAGTCAAGTCTAAATGTGTCATCCACTGTCCCCTTAAGACTGCGGTGGATAATTGACTTCTTGGCGGGAAAGTGAAGCGTCGTGTCTGCAGTTTTGTTTTATTTTCTACAATTTGTGATATTTCTAACATTAATGTGTAATAACGGTGGATTATTAACCGTTAAGTGTTTGTGAACATACATGAGTGTTGGTAAATCAAACAAAACAGTGCAACATCACTTTTCAAATTTTCTCTCAAGGAGTCCATGCGAGATCTCAGTATAGTCCCACGTCTTTACTGAGAACTCAAGGGGCTTAGGGGAGGGTATCTCATTTGCCATTTATCATCTTTATCACCACTCATTCTCATTTACTATGAATTATATATTATTAATATATCACTTACTTGACACTGGCTAAATGTGCTAGACGCACGAAGCCATTATTCAAAATAAAGAAAGAAAGACTGCGGTGACTACTATTCGTAGAATCCATCAAGAAGGCCGGCTTACCTCCTCACACCTTTTGACACGTATCACATGAGACCTCTGTGCTAAAGGTGAAGAGAGGTAAAGAACCCACTGAAAAAGATATAGCAAGGATGTACATTTAAACGTAATCTTGCAGAGATTTAACTTGTAGATGTATTCAGACGATAATAAAATTCCATCGCATCACTGCCTGTTAACTTCCATAAGCTGAGATATAATGGACGCATCTGATGGCACTAATAATATTCATGGAATTCACAATTGCATTGTGACGTCACGTTACGAGGGCTCTACGGGAATGTAATTTGAAATTAATTTGCATTCCATATTCTTCAAATAGGTTTTAAACGTTTCAGAAATTTGTTTTTCTCATTTGTTTTACTTTTTAAAATATTTTTTGACGTGACAACGTCTTAAATTAGGTTGCGGCTGGGAGTCACTTATGAAAAAGTGTAACGCTCGGTAACGTTACGATGAGTCACCGAACGAGAGAGAGGCCCGGCGAATGCCTTGCGTCTCTCTCCCACTCAACTATGATCGGTCTGCCGCGCGCGCAGCACTAGAATTCCTTGTTCCTATTGTGCAATTTAATTATATTCATATCAATAAATATTCTACCGAGAAAAAGACGTTGTCACGTAAAATCTTCGCCCGTAAAAACGACTTTACAGGCAACCATTTTTTTTTTGTGAGGGACTTACTCTATTAGCGTGTCAATTGATTTAAAAAATCAAGTTATTTGATAAACTCAACGTTATGCAAATCTCAATTTTTATATGAGGTATATTTACATACACAGATATGTATTTTTAAATTTGATATATTTATAAAAAAAATAAAACATGAAACTTAGATTTTTTAATCTTATTTAATGGGTAGGTATGCAGATCTCTCGTATCTTTATAAATAGATTTTGTAAGTTCATGATTATTAACAGGGCACGAGCCCGGCTTCCTCCCAGACGACGGATCCGGAGAGACAACGGTTCTCTCTCTCTCCCACTTAACTGACGCCTTTTACGACGTTACTTACATAATATCACGCCTGTCTCCCCCAAAGGGTCTAGAATTAGAATTAGAGTAGGCTCTGAGAATCAGCAAGTCATTTATTTAGCCAAGAGTTCTTTAGTTTTTAGAGCCTTCTTGTAGTACAAATAGGTATACATTTGGGAACAACAAGCGCTTTCTTTTAGCTTTTTTGTATGTATATTTGCGAAAAGAGGCGTTAACTTGTCTTGTTTATTCCTCTATGGATCAGTGATTGTGTATGTCTCTGGCATAGAAGCTCTTAAACAAATGGGTTGATAATGATGCATGTTTTTCCTTCTTCTTTTTTGCAAAGCTCATGTCAAAACGGGCGTGTTCATTTTGGAGTGAACATTTAATTATGGGACAATGTTACTCGCTTTACAACACACGTCATCTTCCACGTCATTTAGTTACTAGTATGTACAAAAAAGGGTGTATAGGGATCCTACCAAGACCTAAGGAGCCCAAGCCAACCTCACCTGCAAGTGGTGCACCTGCCGATCAACGGACGAGGCTCTGGCGAACATAACTGTGCCCAGTAAGCGGCAATAGGCTCGCCACCTATTACGTGGGACCAACTGAATTATTGGCGAAGTGTGGGCGAATAAAATACCTATGCCTACCCTTCGGGGAAACAGGTGTGAATGTTATGTATGTACGTATTTACAAAAAATATCTAAATATATTTTTTCTTTGCAGCAATTCGTCTGGAGCGACTTCTCCGAAGACTACGTGCCCACCGACCGCAAACACACCTTCTACCCTTCGGTGATCATCAACGAACACTTGTATGAAGTGAAAATAACTGATGTTCCAGTCATCCCTTACTTTCCCATCAACTCTTACTACGAATGGGCGCATTACCGCTTTTACGGCTTGCGAAACGCCACTGCTTACATCCTCGTTTTCGATCTCTCCAACGTGGAAACGTTTCAGTACATAAGGACTTTGCGAGACCAAATGGTCGAGAGTAGGGACATGAGAAACGTACCAGTGCTTGTCGTGGGTAACAAGCAGGATTTACTATGCAGCAACACACCTTCTGCTGTCAGCGGCTTGCAGCAGCTAGCTATAGCTGAAAGCGCTTGTGGGGACTCGAGAGAAAAGCGCAGAAACATTGTTAACCTTGTTAGGAAGCACTGGAAATGCGGCTATGTTGAATGCTCAGCGAAATATAACTGGAGGGTGATAGCAGTGTTCAAGGAGCTGATGGAAATGATTGATGCTCTGGAGTGGAGTGGTGGTGGTAGAAGTGCGGAGCCACCTCCAGACTCCTCGACGGGAGGTGGTTCCGGGTCTAACGAGAATCGCTGCTCAATAGCTTAGCATTTTTTTCAATAAATGCAAAAAGAAAGCGGAAAATTTTACACTCTTTTAAATTTGAATTAAGTTTTCAAGAGCAATTAATTAATTGTTATATTTCGCTCGGTTGTTAATAAGCGATGTTAATTGATTATTACTGGATAATTAATTATCAATGTTGCAGGTGGTTAATATCAATTATTGTTGTGCTTTATATATAAAAAAAATATTAAGAGACATTTTTATTAAAATTTATAGTCTTGCCACATGATGTCATTTCAATATAGAATGGTATTTAGTGCGACGACGTTTAAACTTTATCTTACTCCAAAAGTAATTCTACACTGCTTCTAAAAATGTTTGTGAAAATTCTCTTATTTTATCACAATTTTAAGAAAAATTTTTTGAAAAATTTTTTGTTAGTAAACATATCTCAAACAAGATTAGTACATAATAAACTCAAAATTAGCTATCATTTGCTTGTAAACATTTATACAAGCGTAAAGTATGCGAAAATTGCAAGGCTCCTTCTAACGTGCGCCTCTTACTTATGTGTTTGTTAACTAATTTCATAAGTGTAGGAGCACTTAAAACATTCAACAAATCCTATCATAACGTAACAGTTCCTTACATTTATTGGCAAATGTATTCATTATCAGCCTTATAAAGTTCACTGTTGAACAATATTCTCCCCAATAGACTACATTTTATTAGGGGTATTTGCCCATGATCACGCTAGGCAAGCGGATGGGATAATAGTATCGCAGTTCCTACCAGTACCTACGCAAGATGACGCTGCTGCCCATCATCCGGTACAATTTGAACTGGTCGATTCTTACAACTCCCCGTGAGATGGGAGTATGTGACACTATTCTATAACAGTACCACACGGCACAGCAAATGTTTTAGTGTTAGAAAATTTTGTAGTGCTGATTTTCGTTTGTAATAAAACATATTGGATAATTAAGCAAAATAATATTTATATTACATCATTTAAGTGATTAATTAATGACACTAACAACTTATTTTGGCAGTATAACTCTCTGTAAGTTGTTGTGAATTGACCTAAGAACCTTTTAAGCAATCAGCGTGTCTAGTTATAAATACATAGATATTTCAACTTCCAACATCTCCAAATCGTCATATGTAACAATATTATAAGCTTTAAATAATAACCATTTTGAAACTTGTTGAATATTTATTTACTCCAGGGTACTTTTTCACTTTTCTACTATTTACGAGAACACAATATTTGTCATATTTTATTTGTAGATTACATCCATTTCCGTAATTTTGAGTTTTAAAATTTAAAAAGATCTCTGCCCATTTCGACTACATATTTTAATTTACTAAGTCGGTTGTCAATTTTTATACGAAATATTGAGAGGCTTGTTACAAAATAAGATTTTAAGTTAAATCAGGTTCGAAACAAGTCATCACTAGTTTTATTTGATAAAACGGTGACAGTGACACTAGTTTTAACCCTGGTTTTACTTTAGATAGTTGTAACAAGCAGATAAAATGCGATCGTAATGATGATAAAAGTATGTAATGAATTTGTACTAGTTGACCCAGTAACTAGTTTCTTATAGAATTTGTTAAGCATATAATGTAAACTTATTTGTTTTATATGTAAGCATGAACGATAGTTTATTCCATTTTGGGTACCTTCACTTGTTACTGCTTAATTGATCTTGGACTCTTATAATATGACATTAAAGTGGAGATTTTACAATTTGTGAGCAAATTTGTTAGACTAATTTTGTTTGTAATAAATATTTAGGTATTGTATTGTATTGTATTGCACCTCGTGGCTAAATATTGGAGAAGAGAAGCTTCGGTTTTCCGAAGCACATGTCAAACTAGTGTCTATTGAACACCACACAACTGTAGTCCGTGTCATTGAAATCTGGATTAAAGTTCATATACACATCAAGCCAATGTACCTACACAAAATTTGAATACAACTGATTTCTATTCTCATCACATCCCATTAACGTCCCACTATTGAGCACAAGAAGCGCTCGTAGCTCTGCGGTGCTCGGTGGTCGGAAACGATCACCGAAGTACAGCAGAGTTTACAGAGGTCAGTCCTTGGATGGGTGACCGTTTGTGTGGCATTTGATATCGAGCGCTTCCGTGCTTCGGAAGGCACGTTAAGCCGTTGGTCCCGGTTATCACTAAATGTGGTAGTCGTTAAGCCATGTTAGAGGCCTAATGGGCGGCTTGAAAAATTCTAACAGCAGGACGCCATACACCTGTCTCCGCCAATCCGCACTGGGTCAGCGTGGTGGAGTATGACCCAATACCCTCACACCTTGATATGTGAGAGGAGGCTCGTGCTCAGTAGTGGGACGTTAATGGGCTGTGATGATGATGATTGAGCACAAGCCTCCTCTCACATTCCAAGGTGCGAGGGTATTGGGTCATACTCCACCACGCTGACCCAGTGCGGATTGGCGGAGGCAGGTGTATGGCGTCCTGCTGTTAGAATTTTTCAAGCTGCCCATTAGGCCTCTACATGGCTTAACGACTACCACACATTGTAATAACCGGGACCAACGGCTTAAATTGCCTTCCGAAGCACGAAAGCGCAAGATATCAAATGCCACACAAACGGTCACCCATCCAAGGACTGTCCTCTGTAAACTCTGCTGTACTTTGGTGATCGTGTCCGACCACCGAGCACTGCAGAGCTCCGAGCGCTTCCCTTCTTCTTTAGTGATTTCTATACTTGATTACTAAAGCGAAACGCGCCGCACTTGCTTTTCATAGAGGCAAGGTCCACACGCGCCTTGGCAGGTGAAATTTATGAAACGATTGTCGCATCTTAACTGTCGCTAATTTCTATGACAAACGATAGCTGTCGCTTTGATTTTGAGTATAGTGGTAGAAATGGGTCGATGTCCTTTTGTTCAGATTTAAATGGAACAGACTACGAGGAATGATTCTGGAGTATTCATTAATAGAAATTAATTATCGTACCGAATATTCCGACCCGATTATATCTCCCCTTACGGCCTTAACTAGAACTGTTTCAGCATTTAAAGACATGGAATTAATGTTGTTCATATATTTTAATTAGTTTACTCGCCATTTTTATTGTTGAATAACATTTTGTTAATGTATTTTGACTTTAAAGTTATTGATAGATAATTTTTAATGGTAGATATAAAATATTCTAAAGAATAACTAGTTTTTAGCCAAAAAAATGCTGTACAAAACATGTTATTTACTCTGTGTTGTGCTTGTTCCCAAATCTATGAGCTTCCTATATCGTTGTACATGATATGAATATCTCGAATGTTTTAACTTTTCAGCTAATGTAACCTTAAAGTGCGACTGCAAAGAGATTACTGACCATTTGTATTTGTTTATTCTGCATACGTCACTTCTACAAATTATGTAATATTCCAGGACGAAGACATAAAGTAAAGTACTTATTAAATTTTAAAAACACTGGTAATATTTAAGCCTCAACTTTAGACTTAATATCAGAGTAGGTACATAAAGCATCTTGTAATTTAACACTTTCGTAATTTTTTCTCATAATCAAATAAATTTTGACAAAATTGTATAAGTGACATTGTAGCACCATGTATTTATTCGCAATAGGTCTGCGTGATAGAATATACCCTGAACCCCTTTCACTTTGATTCGTGAGAGGACGGCTGTTTATAACGATTCTAAGGGCTATACTACACGGGCGGTTCTCCCGTCGCGGATATCCGCTCGAAAAAGCTCCCGCAAATCAGCAAACTACACGGGACGCGGTTTACCGTTGTGTTTTGTGTTCATTTCATAGACTGCCAATGATAACTGCGCTTGCAGCTCTTATAATATTAGAATTATTAAAAAATAAAGTAAACCGCAATGCTTGGGTGGACCATTTTTTTTTTAATTTACGTCGGTAAAAAAATGCATTTACGCACTGTCTCCCGGCCAAAGGGGAACCGAGAGAGATGTGTGAGACTCACCACCGGCAGACACGACCGCCAACAGTAATACCCACTAAAAATCTTCCGACGACGCCCGCCGCTTGTTGAGAAAGAGGCGGGGCGCCAGTATCTGGCTCTGACACCCCGCCCGCGGCCAACGTCCCCCGGACCAAAACCGGGAGGACCTCCTCAGAGAGACGCAGTGGACGCGCCTCTCCTACCTCTATGTGCGACCATAGCGTGTGTGGCCGACTTCTCGGAGGGTCCATGGTTAGACAGCAGGGGCCCCCTGCCCCCGCTGCCTATGACCCTCCTGGCGCTGCTTGACGGGCCCTCCTGGCCCGCCCGCTGCGCCCTCCACAGGTCGATGCTTGGGTGGACCAGTGTTAAGCATAATGATGCAATAGCGGATAATAGCCCGTGAAGTTTTAAACGGTGGTTAACATCGGCGATTTGACGCTGCATGCGGCGGTCGAATTTCTCCCGCCTGCAAACCGCGCAGTGTAGTTTGTAGCATACAATCTCCATAAATAATTGAGTCTAGTGCGGCTTAGAAAGGGATTCCCGCGGCGGGAGAACCGCCAGTGTAGTATAGCCCTAAATGGCTGTACAGTGAGACAGTGATGATTTCGTCAGCGCGATTGGTGCATTGTGGGCCACGAGTATTATGTCTCTCGTATCGTTATTTAGTTTAACCTGCATGATCGTTCAAAACGTTGACTACTCGGCTGATTATAAAGTTATTATAAATACTAAAGATGCAATGGGGCTATTATCCCCCACAGTTGTGTATATGTGGCGTAAACGCGTTAGAACGCTAGTTGTTCATGTGTTGTAAATTAGCTGAGGAGTATGTTACTTCGCAAAACAAAGCACGCTTTAAAACCTGAAATCATGATTATAATTTCAGCCATTTGAATTAGTCCACTGATGAAAATACGATTCTTGAATAATTTTTCACGTTGATCGATCTTGTTTTTTTGTCCTCATTATTTAATAACACACCTATGTATGTATGTACTCGTAGTACGTACTTATAATAAGATGAACTTGAGAGAAATGTGCAACTCAAAATAAATTATAATAATAATATTAGAAACTAGTTTTTAAGATGTACAAAGCATTTGTATGTGTAGAGAAGTAAGTGTTATGTCATAGAAAATAACTCTTCCGATTATATTACTTACCATAATTATTTTAATAGATAACTAATTTGTGTTTTGTCACGCCTCTTTCCCGTAAGGGTAGACAGAGATCTCATCCTAGCAAGTGGAAGTATGTGATCTCTGCCTACCCCTACGGGAAATAGGCGTGACTTTATATATGTATGTATGTAATTTGTGTTTTAATATGTAAAACAAAACACTGCGACTAGTTTACACTAAGCTTGATTCAGTTGAAAACTATACTCTGTTTAAGGTCCGAGAGAGCGCTCATGAATGTCAAGATAACTTGATACTACCGCGCCTATATATGGACAGAAGCTTGAGTAGGGAAAGATTAGGAATAAAAAATTACAAATTTTTCTACACAAGTAATACCTATGTGTATGTGGACGAGAAGACAACTAAAAATACAATAAATATTTAAATATATAAATATGAATTTTTGATTGGCACGTCGGCGCCAAAAACTTTTTTTCGTTGTGCGTTTAGCTAGCCAGTGACAAGTAAAATAAAAATTAATAATATTTTATTCATGGTAAATGAGAATGAGTGGTGCAAAAGATGATATATAGTAAAAAAGGTGCCTCTCCTTAAACCCATTGAGTCCTCAGAAAAGATGTGGGACAATACTCTATCATGGACTTTCTGACAGAAATAATAATTGAAAAGTTATGTTGCACTGTTTTGTTTTTTTTGCCAACTCATGTACATGAGTAAATCTTTGTAAACGTCGTGATCGTACGTTCACAAAATTTTTACGGTTAATAATCCACCGTTATTAAACATTAATGTTCAAAATATCGCAAATACATGACGCTTCACTTTCCCGCCGAGAAGTTCGAAAAACTTTGTTATTAAAATTTTTAGCTAACAGATTAGGTATGTAACATGTAGTTATTCAAGAAAATCGCACGGCGCGCGGCGAACAAGAGTTCTTAATTTGAATAGTTGTAAATTGATTTTTCTTTATTTTTGGCTGACATGACTTGTGCTGTTTGCCAATGTGAAATTAATTATCTATAGGTTAATGCAGTGTGAACTAGATTGTTTTAATTTGTTGTTAGTGATGCAGAAGTGTATTTAGAAGTGAAGTCGTATAAAGGCATACTTGGTAATAGTTGTTATACAAATGTTACACGGTGCAATAAAACGTTGTGAACAATTTTTATTACGAGTTTTATTGATTCTTATACATCACTAGTTATAACCCGTTTTTTTTAAGGATTTTTTTAAATTTCGATTCGACTGCCATTGATGTTCATGACAGCCGGGACCAACGGGTTAACGTGCTTTCCGAGGCACGGAGCAAGCGATAACTACATAACTTCGAAAAGTCACTGGTGCCCCACCAGGGCTTGAACTCGAGACCGTCTGAATTTAAATGCAAGGAGTCTCACCACTGGACTATCGCCGCTTACGTTTGCATATATGTTGTGATTTGCCTAAATCACTTTGAATAACTTTGACCACCGATATGGCGTGGAGGCCAGAAGTTTTGGGTTCGATTCCCACATAGGACAAATCTTTGTATGCATGAACAAGAATTATTTGTTCTGGTCTTGAAAAAAATGAAAAATGAAAATGAAAATGAAAAAATGTTTATTGCATTTACAAAGTATGTTTTTCTTTACAGAGTTTGGATTCTCCTTTTAAGTGAGTAGATCACTTGTGACAGGAGAGTCCGCTCTCCTATAACAATAAGTGGTTACTTAATGCATAGCGACATAACATCACAAACAAATAAAATAAAATAAATTGATGACATAAATATGTAATAAAAACTTAATAATTAAGAAAAACTAAAAAATTTAATGAAGTTAAATCTAAGCATCATAAAGGTTTTGAATTTAAACTAACATTTAGATATTTTCCTATTGTAAAACTTCTTTGTGTGTGAGTTGTGTGTGTGTGTGTGTGTTGTGGTCTTGGTGTTTCCTATGAAAATATCATAAGTATGTAATGCAAAAAAAGGTATGTAAGTATGTTTACCCGTTATTTAGAATCCATAACACAAGTTCTTAATGATACTTAGCTTGGAACTAAATAATTGTAAGAGAATATTAATTTATGTGTCTAACTGTGTAGATAGTTGCATTTGCTTATATCGAAGTTTAGCAAAATTTTATGGATTTACGCTGGAGAACAAAATAGGCAAACAGTCTAGGATATTTTTCAGAGATATTTTTTTATTTAACTACCAAAGGGTGGCACTCAAGTATTCCCACTCGGTTGAAAGTGGCTTGCAATACTAGGGTCTGCCCTTGCTCGTTCTCGACCCTCTAACAACGGTTTTACGCCCTTTTTGAAGAGCCCCTTGCTTTCCAAGATATCCCAAAGAATTACCCTTGGAAAATGTTTAACTTGGTTAGTGTGCTTATTAATATATTAAAAGGTAAGGCCGGTTTGTTGATTTAAGGGTGCTTCATCACTAGAAGCCTTTGCCTGTAATGTAACATTGCAGGTTCAATTTGAGCTGAAAAAACTGTAACGTAATACAGTTTTTTCTGTCAGTCTGACGAGCATTCGACTTTTATGTAATATTTTAGATTCTATTTTATGAGCGTTATGTTTCAATATTGCCGAGCTGGATGACGAGCTCGCCTGTAATGTACCTATTGTTTCAAATTATATGTTAATTATTACGTTAGTTATTACGTTACATAATCTCATCCCAGCTAATGAGAATTTGCCAAAAATTTTGATTTTATTTTGAGCATTACATTACAGTATTACAGCATTAGATTACAACGAAAAATATCAAATTTGATTTTCGAGCATTTACGTTAGTTAATTCCCCGCATTAATGTTACAAGTTGTATCAAAACATTTTAGTGATTATCATTACAGGAGGAGGTTTTCCTTCCTAACTGATGTAATGCTCGAACCTGTACCGTTATGCTACAGGCGAATGCTCCCAATAAGAAATCAGTGATATTGAAGTCAGTTTGTATGTTAAAATGACAGCTTCTTACATAATGCGTTTAAGAAAATAGACATATTCAAAAACAGACAATTGTACTATACTTTCTTACCAAATTGAAACTAAACGTTCACATTTAATACGTATATGACTACCGATATGGCGTGGTGGCAAGTATACCCGTTCTTCGCTCCAAGGTCGTGGGTTCGATTCCCACATAGGACAAATATTTGTGTGCATGAAAATAAAATATACACATAGTTAACATAACACAAGTTCTTAATGAGTTCTTAATGAGAATGATATTGGTGTAATTGTTAGAAAATATTTATTATTATTTATTTATGTATATGTCACATTTTATACATTACAAGAGTTTTTTTTAATGTAAAATTGAATCAATATTCGTATAAATTTTGTGTAGGGTAAAGTTAGCAGTTAGTTCGTTAGGGTGAAGAGTTGGAGCAGTAGACAGGCGACAAGTGGCACTGGGGCGGCGAGCGGTCAAGTGTGTGTCGGCCTACTGTTTTGACATGCCTTTTCATGCCTCTAGGCTTTTGTTCTAGTAAATTAATGATATTGAGATGTGTGTTTGTTAAATCTTTTTGGTATACATAAAAAAAGTATTTGTTTTTAAAATCTGTTAGTAATCTATAAAAAAAAGTTTCTGTTTTTAAGGTCCAAATCATCATCAATCATCAATATCTCAGCCATATGACGTTTATCTGTTAACAACATACAATTATGTAACCTAAGGTAGGGTGGGTGATTAACGCCCGGTGTCCATCTACGCCCAGGTAGCAGAAAACATACTAAATATAGAATTATTCAGTTAATACTC
Source organism: Musotima nitidalis (assembly GCA_949126915.1). Lineage (NCBI taxonomy): Eukaryota > Metazoa > Arthropoda > Insecta > Lepidoptera > Crambidae > Musotima > Musotima nitidalis. The sequence continues at coordinate 3,317,771 of OX421434.1, forward strand.
AACGCAAACATAGAATGAACCAATAAGAAATCGCAAGGCGAGCGGGGCGACGCGCTCATGCCACCATGCGCGTCAGTGTGACGCCGAGCTCCGGCAGGATCGGAAACGTACTACGCTGTTATAAAAAGTATCTTAACGAAATCGTAAGTTTTTTATGTATTTTTAGGCGTTATGAGTTACCTTTTAAGATTTAATTTCTTCAAGATAATGTTAGTTTACTATTGCTTAAATATTTGGTGTCGATTTCTATCTTCTTTTTCCAAAAACGTGTCATTTGTATCAGCGTCAGATTATATCGCCCGGGTGGGTAATAACGCCTGTTAAAATAACGGTTTGGCGCTATTAGACTACATGGGCGCTTTAACCATAGACATAGTAAGAGCATAAGTTATAATTTCAGAAAGTACTAATACTTAACACTAATACTTAAAATACGTTTGTTAAACAGTTGTTAAATAAATTTTTAGTGGTGGGTCACATTTAATTTGTTTTTTTAAAGTATCCATTGATATAACTTTAATTTTATTATAGACGCGAGCAATATTAACCCCAATATATTTTTCATATAATTGTTTATGCTTCAAAATATATTTCAATAAGAATAATATTCATATCTATATATTTAAAACTGAAATGATCTCATTAGGTATGTTTTTTATAGATATCAAGATGTCGCCTCGTAAAAAAAGAGGAGAATCCTGGTCAGAAGATGAAGATTTTTTAAATACTCACTATCCACGGGCTGTATTACCAGCTGACGATGTAATGGCGCCCAATGAACACATAAGGATTATCTTAATTCTGTCCTTAAAACGATTAGTATGCAAAGTTCTCATGATAAGTTATTCGAAAATTCTTAAAAAGTTCAATATGACCAAATATAAATATACCACGTGATATTAGGTGTATTGTTAAATTGAACAAAGTATATCTTAAATGTTGATTTTATTTGTTTATTTTTAGTTTAATCATTATAATACAAAGTGAGATTTTGATTGTGAGATTATTTATGCTTGTTTTGAGCCTAGTTGTATATACTAAGGCTTAGTTTATAAAACGTGCGTCAATTAACGCATAACTTTTAATAACGCCCAAAGTAGTCTTTTTAAAAAACCTTTATAACAATGAGTATTACGAGAAAAAAAAATTGTAATTTGTAATTTTTTTGTAGCATAAGTAAACATCATTTGTTTAGAAAGTTGTTTGTTTTCTTATTCATATAAATACCAGAATTATTTGAAATTAATGTTAGGTGGGCGTTAATCACCCGCTGTACCTTATATTTTACAAATAAATGAATTCTATTCAAATATATGAAGCATATAGAGAAAAGGGGATTATTTACAAAGTTCATATACGGTATAGTTTAAATGGTCTTCATAAGTCACAAGTATATAAGTAGTATCATGTATTACTGTATGCCCAGATTTAGGCTCGGCTGTTAATCCTATATATTTAATTCACCAAACATCTGTATAAAAATAATTTTTGACAGTAAATAAGTTAATGAAATTAATGATCTATATAAATTATTAAAATCTTAATATCTGTTTGTTATTTCAAGATAGGAGCATTGAATTTGAAGAAATCTTTCGGTGGTTACTATTTACAAATTTATAGATGCATTTGTATTTAAAAAAATACTTCTATGTAACAAAGCGTACATGAAAAAATATTTTTTCAAAATCCGTCTAAGGTGAAGTTAGAATGGCATTACTACCGCCCATTAGCTAAAATGCGGCTAACGTTCAATAAGTAGTTTTTGGACATCAAACGCTGCTGTTATACAATAAAGGTTTTGTGAAGTTACCCTCTGACAGTTAGCGGCTTTCTAGCTAAAGGACGGCAGTTTACGTGGCACAGTAGACAGGTCATGTCATATTCAGCAGCGAACTTCATATGGCTGAGAAGATAATGACACAGTTTTGAAGTTTTCAGGTAGATAAAATAGACAAAATCATTTTTTTTTATTTACGTCGGTAACAGAATGCATTTACGCACTGTCTCCCGGCGAAAGGGGGAGACCGGGAGGGGGTGTGGGGCTCACTGCGGCAGACGCGACCACCGCAGTCTTACCCACTAAAAAACTTCCGACGACGCCCGCCGCTGTTGAAAAAGGGGCGAGGCGCCAGTGCCTAGGTTGTAGTTTCTGGCACCCCGCCCGCGGCAAACGTCCCCCGGATCAGAACCGGGAGGACCTCCTCAGAGAGGCGCAGTGTATCGCGCCCCTTCTACCTCCTTGCACGAATAAAATGGGCAGAATCACAGTCAACCTTTCGTTTATTAAATATACAAATTGCGATAAATTCTTTTCATGTAATAAATTCTTAAACTAAGACACAATATTTCCTCTTCCCTTAAAATAACAGGGATGTAATATGTATTCTGAACAAATATTTTAAGAGGTGAGGTGTGGTGTGTATCAACCTTAACATAGTATATTTATTATAGTGTGTACTAACCCTAATAATCTGTATTCTTTTAAACACTTTATATTATGTGTTTTCTATACAATAAAGCCAGTATTGTCTCAACATTCGGTGTTTCAATATCTCTCAAATATCCCCGCCTTACATGGCGACCCTGCCAAAGTCCGGGCAGCGGAGCGTTGTTTAAAAATTCCTTTACCGTATAAGGATTAGACTAAAGTTACAATATGTTCGATGCGCGAATAAGATTCGATAATCTTTCACACAATTTCACGCGTTATCCGGTAATAAGTGTTATCAATAAAGAAGATGGGTACCACTAAATCCAAAGAAGAAGTGATAATTGCCCAGAACGCGGCTGGAGGCAGCAACCAGGCCTCGGTTGAAGAAATAAGGACACATATCGGGACTACAAATATTATCCTGACGGTTATACTCGCTCTGATGATGTTGGGCTTACTTTACGGTGCATATCGCATCTATAGGAGGTGTCATCTCCAGTGGATTGACCAGCAATTTCATCACCATGCGCTCCGTCGGTCATTTCTACGCGCAATACCTAAAGTTTCCGCGGCTGAGGTCAGTGTATGAGTGAAAAATAATAATGGGCATTTAGTGAAGTGTAAAATACAAGTGCGGTTAATGAACGTGGTAATAAATATAAATAACTATATGGTTCCAGCGCAGACATAACGTTTTTCATATGCCGGTTATAACTATACATATATATTCGATAAAAGTGCAACGAACTATTAAAGACAATCATTCGCGTTTCAGATTACGTTAAAAGGAGGTACAGTTAGTATAATAAAATGTATTCTGTAGTACTTATAGTGGTAAGTTATGGCATCTATCTTAGAGGCATTGTGTAATGAAATTAAAGAGATTAGAGTATATTTGATTAAAGTTGGTTCAAGTCGTAGAACTGAGAACTTACTAAATAAAAAACTTATTGAGGCAAATGAGATTTTTACGAGATATACTAATTATGTATCTGAAGTATTATATGATATTAAAAAGGGCAAGATCTCGAGTAGTGATTCCGAATTAATTCAGAAGTATATTGAGAAGTTCCAGTCTACATATAGCGATATAATTGATTTATGCAAACCTTGTCAATTACAAAGTGTTGCAACCATGGCTAAGTTCGATATTAAAGTTGCTATAAATTTGTTACCACTCATGACGGATGAGGAGAATAATACCAAACAGTTAATTGATAATATCGAATACTATAATTCTATTATTACAACTCCTGATTGCAAAATGCAATTAATTAATTTCATACTAAAGAGTAGACTATCCCAGACAGCCAAATTACGATTGGCTTCTAATTACGCTACTGTAGAAGATCTTGTAGCTGACATGAAGAAGGTTTTATTACCTCAAAAATCAGCAACAGCAATCCAAACTAAATTAAATTCCATAAAGCAGAACGATTTAAGTGTCCAAGACTATGGTAGACAAGTAACCGAACTTTTTGTTAACCTTACCATTTCGCAGGCCAAGGGCAACTCTGAAAGTTACAATTTATTAAAACCAATTAATGAGCAACATGCAATTAAAAAGTTTGCTGATGGTTTGCGGAACCGTAGACTAAGCACAATAATAACCGCCCGAAATTTCAGCTCAATTCAGGATGCTGTGCAAGCCGCACAAGATGAGGAGACGGCGTCGTCTGCGAGTTCTGGTGAAGTCTTTGGTATGTACCATAATCACAGAGGTTCAAGGGGTTTCAGGCAGAATTTTACGAGAGGACATCGGGGACATTCACACCCAACATACTCGCAGCGAACACCACAGCGAGGCGGCACTCACAACTACATCGGCGGACGTCGGGGTGGATCGAATCGGCCCTCTAACCAGCGCCAACAGCTGCATCAGGTGCCTACGCGCAGTCGCCCAAACAGAGGTAGAATTTATTATAATAATAACAGAAATGAAAGGATGCGCAACAACAACATTAACATATTATCTGAGTCGGAAGTAAAAGCAGAAACCACGGAAACAGAAAATAAGTTTTTTCGTGACTAAAATTTTGTCATGTAGCAGTAATTGCTCTATTAATTTTTCAGTAAATAATCACGTGTATAATTGGTTACTTGATACGGGCGCATCCATCTCGGTCGTAAAGTATAAACATATATTAGAACATCAAATTTCATATTACGATGATAAGATTTCTATAACAGGTATAGGTGGTAAAATAACAACTCTCGGGTATTGTTATTTAAACTTAGACGTAAATGGTTATCAACTGAGACATAAATTTTATGTGCTCGACTTCTTACCAATTATGGCGAATGGCATCATCGGTCAAGATTTCATGACTAAGTACAAGGCGATATTGGACTTTGATCATAATATAATAACATTGACTGCGTCTAATATTAAGATTGATTTGTCGTTCTCTACATTTAATTACAAGCAATTAGAAATTCCACCTAGGTGCGAATCAATTCATTATATTCCTACGGATTTTACAGATGAATGTATAGTTTGTGCGTCGGATATCAGCGATGGTATATATTTAGCAAGCGCCTTAGTTCAACCGGTGTGTGGCAGAATACCTATAAAAATATTAAACACTACTGAGCAACATTATACACTTAATGATTTTAAACCTATTATACATGATGCTAGTAATTATAGCGTATGTGCTTTTACGCGAAACGAATCAAATGCAAACCGAGTTAAAAAACTATTATCATTATTGCACTTAAAACATTTGAACGACGAGGAACAATCGTCTGTGGAAAATATATGCGCGAAGTATAACGATATATTTTATTTGCCAGGCGATAGTTTCACTACCACAAACGTGTATAAACATTCCATAACTTTAAAACCTAACGTAACACCTATATTTTCCAAGCCATATAGATTACCGCACTCACAGAAAAAAGAAATAGATACACAGATAGAAAAAATGTTGCTTGATGGCATTATAGAAGAATGTAGAAGCGAGTGGAGCAGTCCTGTTTTATTAGTTCCTAAAAAGATAGATTCTAGTGGCGAGAAAAAATGGAGGTTAGTAATAGATTACAGGAAATTAAACAATTGCATAGAAGACGACAAATTTCCGTTACCGAATATTACCGAAATATTAGATTCTTTATCAGGATGTATTTACTTTAGCCATTTAGATTTATATCAAGGTTTCCATAATGTAGAACTCGATAAAAACAGTAGAAAATACACAGGTTTCTGTTCAGGACGATACCAGTTAACAAGAATGCCTATGGGGCTAAAAACTAGTCCATCCTCGTTCTCACGAATGATGACGATGGCTATGGCGGGTCTCACTTATGAAAAATGCCTCGTATATCAAGACGATTTAATAGTATATGGTCGAAATTTATCTGAAAAGTTAAGAAATTTACAAGATGTTTTTGAGAGGTTAAGAAATGTCAATTTAAAACTTAACCCAGTAAAGTGTGACTTTTTCAAGAAAGAAATGCTTTACTTGGGACACGTAGTATCTCGTGATGGCGTTTTGCCGGATCCAGGAAAAATTGAAGTTGTTAAAAATTACCCCCCTCCAAAATCTGTGGACGAGGTCAAGCGTTTCACAGCCTTTGTTAATTATTACAGAAAGTTTATACCAAATTTCGCGGCAAAAGCCTATCCATTAAATAAATTATGTAAAAAGAATGTGCCTTTTGTGTGGGATGAGGAGTGTCAAAAATCGTTCGAAACGTTAAAACAGTGTATAATGTCTCCCCCAGTGTTACAATATCCAGACTTCTCAGAAACAAATCAATTTATAGTGCAAACGGATGCCTCGGGTTACGCAATTGGTGCGGTTTTAAGTAATAGCAATAATAATCCTATTGCGTACGCAAGTAGAACTTTAAATACTGCGGAACACCGTTACCCAACTATCGAGAAAGAATTATTAGCAATAGTATGGGCTATTAAACATTTTCGCCCATATCTTTATGGTCGTAAATTCAAAATAATAACAGACCATCGTCCTTTAATTTATCTATTCAATATGCGTGATCCGTCAAGTAGGCTTATTAAATTTCGGTTAATATTAGAGGAGTACGATTTTATAGTAGAATACGTGAAGGGTTCGGATAACGCAGCTGCAGATGCATTATCTCGGATTCCTACTTTTACGTCAGAACAATTAAAGAATATGAGTGAATATCAGATTAATGTAACGACTAGGGCACAAGCTCGAAAACTACAAGAGTCTCCCCGTGACATGACTTCTAACTGCAATTGGCCTGATCAACCAAGTGTTATTGGAAGTCATACGAAACCGAGGGAAGCGGTAGAGTTGAGATTTATAGAAAAAAATGAATTAGAGAGTTTAAGAAGACAAAATATAATAAATGTGGAAAGAAACGCGTTATGCTATGTAGAAAATAAGTCAACAATTTTTATTAATTCCGACTTCCAATCGCGATTGACGCGAGCCGCCTTCGTGAGGGAGTTAGAAATATTATGTAAAGAGATAAACGTCGACGAGATTTATATTTTGAAAAATAAGAATAATAAGATTTTTGTTGATAAATTATTAAATGAAGTTAAATCACTAGGAAATAAGTGCGCACTAAGATTTTATATATTAAACGACGTTCAACGAATAGATAATGTAGATGACAGGAAGGTCATTTTGAATGACTTCCATCTCTTGCCCACAAGTGGCCACGCGGGCATGAGAAGGATGTTCAATAATATTAAGAAATATTTTTACTGGTCAGGTTTAGAGAAAGATGTGCGACAATTTGTTAAAAAATGTGAGAAGTGTCAAAAATATAAACATGCTAGAATGGTTAAGGAACCAATGGTTATTACTTCTACGGCTAACACCGCATTCGATAAAATATACATAGATTTAGTAGGACCACTAGATAGGGACTACAATAATTATTCTTATATTTTTACCGTGCAATGCGAATTAACAAAATATGTTGTTGCTCACCCTTTAATTTCAAAACAGGCGGAGGAAGTGGCTCAAGCCTTAGTAAATTGTTTTATCCTTAAATATGGGATACCCAGAGCGATAGCAACTGACAGAGGAGCAGAGTTCATGTCTGCAGTATTCGAACAGGTTTGTAAACTTTTAAAAATAAATCACCTTAGTTCCACAGCTTACCATCACCAAACTATAGGTGCATTAGAAAATTCTCACAAACATTTAAACTCATTCTTGCGTATTCAAACAGATTGTCATCCAGAGTCATGGAGCCAATGGCTTCCATATTGGTGTTTCTCCTTTAATACTTCCGTACATACTGAAACTAAATTTACTCCATTCGAATTGGTATTTGGAAAAGTCTGTTCGCTACCAAGTAATCTAAATAACAATATAGTAGAGCCATTGTATAATCATGACAATTACCCTAATGAATTAAAATATCGCCTACAGCTATCGCAAAAAGAGGCAAAAGAGAATTTACTCAAAAGTAAAATAGCTAGGAAATTAGTGTATGATAAGTGTATTAACCCCATGGTGTATAAACCAAATGATTTAATTTTAATAAGAAATGAAAATTCTAACAAAATGGAAAGCGTATATTCAGGTCCTTATATTGTCGTCAAAGATATGACACCAAATGTACAAGTAAATAAAAATGGTAAATTGGACATAATCCATAAAAATCGCACAAAATTATTTACACCTAATAATTAATTTTAATATGTACACTCACTTCTATTTATATAATCAAATATTATAATCATTGACAATTATTAACAATGTTATGTACCAATTTTTATACGATTGACTATATTCAATTTAAGTATTAAGTTTGAAAAAAAAAATTACTTTGTATTTTTTTTTTCATTTATGGTAAGGAGGTGTGGTGTGTATCAACCTTAACATAGTATATTTATTATAGTGTGTACTAACCCTAATAATCTGTATTCTTTTAAACACTTTATATTATGTGTTTTCTATACAATAAAGCCAGTATTGTCTCAACATTCGGTGTTTCAATATCTCTCAAATATCCCCGCCTTACAACTCATTTCACCCTTGATTTGCATTCAGTATTTTCTTTAAGCTTGTGCAAATAGTACGTGTGCCGTGTAGTACCGACCTAAAATGGAGCCACTCCCTCATTCTATGGGCTGTAGTAATGATGCATTTATAAGATTTATAATGCAAGAATATACAGATTTTTTTAAAAATATATTGATTATGTTGAAAATATATTGATTATTTCAAAAATACATAAAATGCAATCAGAAATCGATTCAAATGTCATGAAACGTTTTCTCGTCTTGTCAGATTCGAGTGGCCTTCCCATACAAGCAATATAACAGTGCAATATCCGCCTGACGCCTCACGAAACTGATCGAGACTCGACGGGTCTTCTATGAAAACCCGGATGAGTATTTGGAAATGAGTTTATTCCTACTGTAACAAAAGAAGACAATTTCTAATGAGAATTTAAAAAAAACAAGTTTATGCTAAAAAATAAAAAATAGGCTCTTTATTTTGAGTACAGTCATTTTAAAGCAAAACATATAGCGTAGTGTCATGATTTTCACATTGATTAACACGCGTAATTATGTACTATTATCTTATGAATTTGAGAAAATGACAACTTTTAATTGATAAACTGTATTTTAACATTATGACTTTTTGACTAATAAATTTTGAATACTTGCATCTATATAATTAATTACATTATAAAATTACTTGACATTGCATCTTATTAGTGAAAGTCAACTATATCTTGATGGTTTTGTTTTATTTAGTATTAGTTGTTATGAGGACTTAATGTAACATTTTATTTATTAATTAATTCATTAATTGACTGTATTGTAAACCGGAATATACATCCAACATTTCCACGCCGACGGTGGCAGAATATGCCGATCATCATAATTATTTATATCACCATATTATATTCCATATTCTTGGATATAAATAAATTGAATTGAATTTTTTATGTTATATGATAAAAAAAAATTATATGATTCCTTTAATTTTTCACATAATTTTAAAATTTTTGTTTTATTTTTTATATTGTAATTTTGCTCTTACGTTTTTTAATTATTTTATACCTTTTATACACAATGAATTGTTGATGACTAATATTTTCACGTTGAAAAGCCACGTGATAATAATACACAGTCAAGTGAGTTGTGTAATGCTGGCATCAAAACAATCTGCAATCAGAATTCGATTCAAATGCCATAAAATTTTATATCGTCTTGTCAGATTCGAGTGGCCTTCCCATAAAAGCGCACTTCCCGTGCAGAACAACGCAATATCCGACCGACGCCTCACGGAGCCTCGAAGGGTCTTCAATAAGGCTTTGGCGGGTTATATGGAAATGAGTTTCAGACCTACTGTAGTAAAAGCAGACCGTTTTCAAAAATGAAAAAATTGTTTCACTAATGCAAAGCCACATTACGAATAAAATTATTGAATTGTGCATTACTGTTATGATTTATAAATGGTTTTTAATATTTGTCGTGAAAAATACTGACAGTTATTTTAATAAAATTTTGTATCAATGTTACGCAATTATTACGCACTTTACAACACACAATGAATTGCGATATGTTGCTGTATTTTGTACTGGCTTTGAATACATTGTGTGATTTTGTGACATTAATTGAGATGAAATACATACAGACATAACATCACGCCTGTTACCCTGAAGGGGTAGGCAGAGGCATATTATACGCCCACACTTGACCAATTGTGTTGCTGGTCCCACGTAATAGGCTAGCTCATTGCCGCTTACCGGGCACCTTTATGTTCGCCAGAGCCTCGTCCGTTAATCGGCAGGTGCACCACTTGCAGGTGAAGTTGGCTTGGGCGTCAAAGTTAATTGCAGGATACCTGTACACCCTGTGTTGGTGTAATTGGCATGACAAGTTTCCTTATACATAAAATATCTTAAATAAATTAAAAGTGACATCGTAAATCGTCCAGGCAAAACCTCAAAATAAAACAGTGCAAACCTCGCATATTTGGTTCTGAAGACTTCTTTGTCTTGTAAAATTAAGTATTTAAGCCAGTTTCTGTCGCGAGTGTCCGTGATTGATGATGCCGGACATTTTTAACCTTTTCCATGATAAAGCAGCTAGAGAATAAAATGGGTTGACTGGAATGATGGATGGGTTTTGAAGTGCTAGCCGCTGTCGAGAAAAACAATTGGTTGATGAAACGTAGTGCTTCTAACATTCGCGTAGTATTTTCTAATATTGACATTTTTAAAGGAACAAACAAAGCGTATGGATAGTTTTTTTTATTAGGGCTTCGTGCTTTTAGCACATTTAGAATAATTTCTAAGGTCTATTTAAGAGGGTGCCACTTCCATAACCTTAAACAAAGAAAACTTGTTTGCTGCAAATAACTCCGTGTCTCTTTAACGTACATACTATCACGCCTGTTTCCCCGAAAGGGTAGGCAGAGACATAAAATTTACGCCCACATTTCGCATGAAATTTTTGGTCCCACGTATAGGTGGCGAGCCTATTGCCGCTTACCGGGAACTGTAATGTTCGCTAGAGCCTCAGCCGTTGATCGGCAGGTACATCACTTGCAGGTGAGGTTGGCTTGGGCTTTTTAGGTTTTGGTAGGTGTGCCCGCTACAGTCTTGCACATATTTTTATATAACTAAGATAAGTCACATATACAGTAAAACGAGTATTATAAACGTACTCGTTAAGTATATAAGCCTTATGTTTTTGTTAATAAATTAAACCAATCTACATCTTGAGTATCATTTATCCTCCTGCTCATAATTGGCACAGGATTCCCGCACATCCGCATGTCTCCTCAAAATTACTTCAAACTGTCTTTATAACAGGAAGAGGTCCTTTTTATTTCTATATATTTTTTATAAGGGAGGTAGTAGAAAAATGTACAGTAACAATATCGCACTAACGTTTATTTTCAGATACAAATCGTATCGTTTTGCCGGATATCAATATCCGTCAGGCATTATGGATCGAATCAGTGCGAAGGTAAATAGAATCATAGGATCCGACAGACCAAATACGTGTTGCGTAAGGATTGAGTGGCTCTTAAAATATCTATATACAAAAATATACATGCAATGACATATTAAAGGTCCAAATTTATTCGCTGAAAAGTTCTTTCTTAGTTCGAATTGTATTTTACACTGACTGACACTTAACTCTGCTTATTTTCCTTGAATTTTTACCCCCTTGACCAGCAAAGCTAAAATTATTTGTAATTTTTTTAATTATATATTTGTAAAATAATAGTATTTCTTATCCAACGTACTATAATATACTAAATAATACTATTTACTACATAATACTGTATATTACATTGCAATGTAATATTTATCCTTTCATTTTTTTTCTTCAAAAAGTCTGAACAATAATATATACGAGTACTTACAAAATTAACTTATATGAGTATGAAGAAAGGTAGGGATCCTTCCATCACATAAGGAGCCTAAACCAACCTCACCTGCAAATGGTGCAGCAGCTGATTAACAGACGAGACTCAGGCGAACCTAAAAGTTCCCGGCAAGCGGCAATAGGCTCACCACCTAACTGTACGAGGGACTAACAATGTAATTGGCGAAGTATGGGCTTATAATATGCCTCTGCCTACCCCTTCGAGGAAACAGGCGTGAATGTAATGTAATGTTTGTATGTAAGTAAATAAAGATTAGTGTTTTTTTTTGTTGTGATCCAACATTATATAGTTTGTACTATGTGTATCGACATACAATGTACCTTTTAATAAAAAAAAATTAAAATAAATAATGCATGCTTGTTTCAAAACAAATATAAGCGAATTATCTCCTAACTTCGTAACTTGGTTTCAATTTAAATAAAAGGACATTATTCCAAAGCTTAGGAATGATTTTAAAGTTTTCAACAACGAAACTTTCCCGTTCAGTGCACTGTGCGATCAAATTTGAGATTTCACAAACACAACAACAGTTATAAACCTTAAGTCGAAACAGTAGAGTTAGGATTGCTGTAAGAAGTAGATTTGAAGTTTCAAACTTTAAAGATGCGGTATTGATCTTTGGGTATTATTTCAGAGAACATCGCTTGATACGAAAGATTAGGTAAGTACAGAAATCAGATTATCTTCACGTGGAGAAAGGGGAAAGATTTTCAGAAGGAAGATATACCTGCCGATCAAAGGACGAGGTTTTGGCGGACAATAGGTTTGCCACCTATTACGTGGGACCAACAATAAAACTAGCGAAATGTGGGCGTAAAATATTCCTCTGCCTACTCCTTCGGGGTAACAGGCGTGCTTGTATGTATGTAAGGTATAAACCCTTTAATTTAATTTATTGGTGACTAGTTGTTAATTTAACGAAAATCTCAATCACTATAAAACAAAGTCGCTTTCTACTTTCTGTTCCTATATATGCTTAGATCTTTAAATCTACGCCACGTATTTTTAATCGATAAAGTGATTCAAGAGAAAGCTTTATAAGTAGGACACGGGGACGAAGTCACAGGCAGCCGCTAGTAAAATTATATTCTATAAACCGAGTACTATTAACCGAGTTTACAGAGGTTCTTGGATGAGTGACCGTTTGTGTGCCAATTGATATCTAGCGCTTCCCTGCTTCGGAAGGCACGGAAAGCCGTTGGTTATTACAAAGTGTGGTAGTCGTTAAGTCATGATAGAGGCCTAATTAGAAGGCTTGGAAAATTCTAACAGCAGGACGCTATACACCTGCCTCCGCCAATCCGCACTGGGTCTGCGTGGTGGAGTATGACCCAATACCCTCGCACCTTGGTATGTGAGAGGAGGCTCGTGCTCAGTAGTGGGACGTTAATGGGCTGAGATGAACCGATTACGAAGCGCACGCTGACGGAAGAATAATATTTTTATATTTGAAGCGTTTGGGTAGAAGTTTTACTTAATAAATCCAAGATGAAACTATTCCTGAGTTTTGAACGTTCGGCCAAAAAAACGCACTATTTTTTCAGCTTTATATTAAGTTAGCCAAGGATACTGAAATAACTTATAATAATTTGAACTAACATTAGTGGCCTGCCGCGTCTTCGTTCGCGTGACCTACAGGTATAGGTACAAATTATTTAAAGAGTTTATGATCTATAAAAGGCCCTTGACTATTAGTGCCAAATTTCATTAAAATTGGTTCAGTATTTTTGTCGTGAAAGCAAGACAGACAGATAGAGTTTCTTTCGCATTAATAATATTAGTATGGCTAGTTTAAAAGATTTTGTTACTAACATTACAATATTTATATTTTTCTTAGACTGATATTCTTTTTTTGTTATAGGTGGCTAAGTAGTATTTTTAAAAAGAGTTATGATTAAATCCACATTGTAAACACATAAAAATATAAAGTTACAACATTTTAAGTAAATGCCACAATTCCTCAATTTTTCTTCTTCGCATTGGCGCCAAATCGCCAGCAGTTTGCACATTTACCCAGTTAGTTGACACTGGTTATTGTTAATATTTATTTCATAGTTAATAATAATGAGTGGTGATAAAGATGATAAATAGTGAATGAGATGCCCTCCCCCCTAAACCCCTTGGGTCCTTAGTAAAGACGTGAATTTGAGATCTCACATGGACTTTCTGAGAGAATTTAAAAAGTGATGTTGCACTGTTTTGTTCTCAAAAACTTAATGGTTAATAATCCACCGTCGATACACATTCATGTTCGAAAAACTACAAATTTTAGTATATAAAACAAAACTGCGGACATTGCGCTTCTCCTTACCGCCAAGAATTCCATTTCTAAGCTCGTTGAACACCATTTTAACAGACATTTTAACTTATGCATAGTCTCACGGACAGAACGACGTGAGATTCAAAAGACGGCGTAACAAATGAATATCTAATTTCGGAACAGAACTTCATTTTCAAGTTGAAATTATTCAAAATAAGCCAGATATTTGAAGTAAGAGCTACCACGTTAAAGAGAATAGGCTATAAGTTTCTCTTCTAACATTGTAATATATTAAGGTTAATTCATTTTTCCAACCAGTGTCTTAGTTTTTTTTTCTATTAAATAATGGCTTCGTGCGGTTTGTACATTTAGCCAGTGTCAAGTAAGAGATATATTAATAACATATAAATTATAGTAAATGAGAACGAGTGGTGATAAAGATGATAAATGAGATGCCCTCTCCCTAAACCCCTTGAGTCCTCAGTAAAGATGTGGGACCATACTAAGATCTCACATGGACTTCTTGAGAGAATTAGAAAAGTGATATTGCACTGTTTTGCTTGATTTACCAACACTCACATTCACGGTTAATAATCCACCGTTATTACACATTCATGTTCGAAATATCACAATTTTTTGAAAATAAAACAAAACTACAGACATGACGCTTCACTTTCCCGCCAAGAAGTCCAGTGTCTTAGTTATTGATGAATCCTCTCTCTTTTTTAATTTGAATGTTCGAAATGAGATATAACGTTGTAAGTGCCTTGTTAAAATAACACAAGATCGTTGTGGAAACTCAATTTTAATGAAAGTATTTAAATTATATAGGTATAAAAACTGCCAAATTCGAGCATTGATTGATTACTATTACAGTATTTTTTTTACAGTGATAACTGTTTTGTAGGTACAGAGTGACGAAAAACTCACTTAATAATTAGGTTTATAAGAAAATGGGTCTTTGAGTATAACTAACTTTTTAACCTGATTTAACTTTGTTCGATTACACAAAAAAATAGGTTTCCGTGGATTCGGTTGGAAAGTTTCAGAATTAAAAAAATTACATGTTAATGAAACGAAATGTCAGGCGTCTGAAAATGAAAAAGTTATACATTGGAGTGAACATTTTATTTTCTTCTTTTACATAATGGCTTCGTGCGTTTAACACAGTTAGCCAGTGTCAAGTAAGAGATATATTAATAATATATAAATCATAGTAAATGAAAAAGAGTGGTGATCAAGATGATAAATGGTAAATGAGATGCTCTCCCCCTAAGCCTCTTAGGTCCTCAGCCATAAGCTTACTGATAAGTTTTTGCAAAGCCTACAAAATCGTACACATTACTTGAAAATGCATTTCCATACCTAGGTACTCGTATAACTTTGTTCAGAAAGTTTTGGCAAAGGACACAGAGCGCATTGGCAGAAGTGCTTACAACCTTGTTTATAGGTCCGAGCATAAGCAGGTAATCCCAATGGATGGTTGCCAGCCGATATTGCCAATAACAGCTCGCTTCGGGCACCAAAGGTTAGCTGATGGTCTAAGGCATAGGCTAAGCCAAGACCGAGCAGTTTTTACCCGAGTTTGCTGAACGTCTAGGATATTAAAGTAGGCATCATCATCTGAGCCATATGACGCAAACTTCTGAAGATAACCCCCCTCAAAATATTTCTACATTGAGCTATCCTGAGCCATCCGTATCCACCGGCTTTCCCCCACCTTGACCAGATCATCGGTCCATCGAGTGTAGGTCGTCCTCTATAAACTTTTATGTTTGCACGAGTCTTAAGGTCACGAGTTTTTGGTGGCGAGCCTCTTGCCGCTTACCGGGACTTATATGTTCGCTTGAGCCTCGTCCGTTGATTAGCTTGGGTGCCTAAAATCTTGGTAATTAATTTTAATTATAAAAATGTTGATCTTTCATTACAATTACAATCTTAAACAAATTCAAGTATCAATAACAATCAGGCAATGATCTCATCTTGAATTTAAAAAAAAAATCTTTTAACTTGTACCACACGATTCCCAAGTTCTGGAGCAAAATGATTACGAGCTGCGACCGCCCAGCGGCCATATAAATATATTACAGTTATCTATTATGAGCTCAATTCCCAATACGAGCTGTCAAATTATTAAGGCACTTAAAAATATTGCAATACATAATATATTTTTTAATTTGATACGTCATAATGACTACATCCTGCCTAATAGTGAGCAGCCGATGCAGTCCAATAAAAATGGAAGCGCTTCAAACCGTGAAATAAGCACGGTTCAAAGCGCATCTACTCATGACGGCCTGCCTAAATGCCGTTTCACGCCCTGCTTAAAAGACCCGGGATCATAGGAAATCGGAAACAGAGCTTAGTGGTCTTGTTCAGAAACCTCCCAAATTTCTTGGTTCGAGGGCTCATAGTCTGCGTATGGGGATGGCTTCTAAGACCAGCACGTGTTCTTAGGAAAGGAGAGGGCGGGATGAGATCGAAAAGCTCCTCAGAACACTCGCCATAGTAGTTCCGGTAGAAAACGCTTAGAAATGCAATGTCTATACGCAGCTGTTGATCCTCGAGTGAGGCTATTACCTCAAAATCCCCTAATAAAATTGTATGTATAATGAATTGCAATCACGTCTAAATTCAATGTAGACATAATGTTCGCCATCTCGCACTATTTGACACGATTCATCCAGAGATCCTTGAGCTAAAAGTAATAAACTCATATGTATATAAAATCCGTCATTAGCTGTAAGTTTCAAACACCCACGTCCCACTAAACGTCCCACTACTGAGCACGAGCCTCCTCTCACATATCAAGGTGTAGGGTATTAGGTCATACTACACCACGCTGACCCAGTGCGGATTGGCGGTGCTCGGTGATCGTTTCCGACTACCGAGCACCGCAGAGCTACGAGCGCTACGAGAGTTTCGAACAACATTCTGTAAATTATCTTTAAAAGGGGAGGTTGAATGTAATAAAAAAATACTATATAAATAATAAATATAAACATATTCTGACAATCACACTAATTACTTAGTTCCAAGATAAGTGATATCATTTATGGATACTAAACAACGGATAAACATACTTAAATACTTTTTTTTGTAAATACAATACCTACTATACATAGGAAAACACCCAGACCAGAACAAATGTTCATGTTCATGCACACAAAGAATTGGCCTGTGTGGGAATCGAACCCACGACCTCTGGAGAAAAGTGTAGGTATACTGACGTCCACGCCATATCGGTCGTCAAATTTGTCAAATATATTGTTATATTCCTCAATATAATATAGAGATTTCTTTAAAATGGGTGTAGCAAATTTTAGTTCCTAATTAGAGAGTGCATCGTCTGACTCCTGTTTGTATATAACTTTTTGATATACATTTCAACTAGATCTTTAAAAAAAATTGTATTTATGATGGGCATACTTGGTATTTGTGATCTAATACAAAATTTTAAGTTTAATGTACTTTGTAAACTTTGGCCATAATTAAGATATAAAATAAATTCGATGTAAAGGTTGAGGGCAATAAATAACTAAGAACAGTTTCACACTTGAAAACCACAATAAATTCGCGCCATTTCATGTCGGCCATCTTGCGAAATGGCGTCCCGGCTAAGCGTTTGGCTTACTTATCATATTTCATTGTTATTTACGACCGGACGGAGATGGAGCGATGATCAAAATTAATTAATCTGGTCTGAGACTTCCCAAACGACCTAGAATGAGTTAATGCTGAAAGCTGGGAAGGAAAGATTTATAAACTAATGACATTTTCTAAAATAATTAATTAAAATTTAAACTTTAAATACAAACTAAATATACATAAGAAAACACTTAGTCCAGAACAAATATTTATGTTTATGCACACAAAGATTTGTCCCGTTGGGAACGGCCTCAGGAGCATAGTGGGCATACTCGCCACCACGCCGCCGTATCGGTCGTAAAATAATAATAGATAAATATACATTCACAATATATGTATAAAAATATACATTCATAAAATCACGCCTGTTTGCTCGAAGAGGTAGGCAGAAGCATTTTTAAGTCAATTATATTTTTGGTACGTATTAGGTGGAGAGCCTATTGCCGCTTACCGGGAACTGTAATGTTAACCAAAGCCGCGACCATTGATCGGCAATTGCACCACTTGCAGGTGAGGATGGCTGGTGACCCTAAGGTCAATGGTAGAATCCCTAAACACCTCAAATTATTATAAACTCGACCTTTATTTACCTTTAAGTATTGTGATAGTGCGCCAGTTATAAGAATCTCTTAGTAGAAAAGTTAACTAACTCCCTGGTATAATAAATGGTCTCGTCATGGCAACATTTTCCGTATTTTTTTTTGGTTGGACTAGATTTATCATAGTATAATTGTCTGATGTGGCTGGATTTACATTTCTGAAGTTTTAGCATTTATTTATACCTCCAGAGTCATGTCCAAGTACAGAATCCATTACTTAATATTTAATTTCACATGGACGAAGTTCTCTTAAATAGCTAGAATCTCTCATTAACTGAAGATAAAGAGCCTCTCCTGTTGCTTTAATAATTATTATAATTAACTTCAAAGGTTAAGAAGTCTTAGAAAACTCATCTGTTATTTAATGAATCCTACCTATTTTAACTTTTACAATGAAAGTTTACAATCTCAAGTAGCATCAAAGTTAAATGACAAACAAAGTTACTCATCCCACCTCTGAAATCTCTATTTACCTTCGATGATTTTATTCGAACATCTGGGGCTCCTAAGCAATCGAGTCTACGAGTCCTTTGGGAATTATTCAGGTAAATGTAGATTGCATAGGCAGCAGTATGTAATTTGCACACTATGCTCATTTCCTGTAACATACACCCTTACCATCACGAATAGCATTAGGTTCTTTTATATGGACATTTCCAGCTACGTTCAGTTCCGAAGTCATCTAGAACACAGGCGCAGAACACAGGGTCCAACGCGCTGGTTCAGCTCCTGGTATTGAAAGGCATCGCTTACCACATTCCATCAGGGAGGGCGCTTGCTTGAGTGCCTTGTGATATATAAATAAGCCGTACTGCCACACTTGGAACATTTGGCACTATCCATTGATAGTTCAATTTGATTTGTAATGGTATAATAATCATAATATACCTAGTGACAATGTAATAAGCTTTAGCAAGCAAGTAATAAAATTTTCGGTAAAATTCTGGTATGATTCAATTTTAATTTCTTCTTCAGCGAAAACCGAAAATTTATTTTTTTCTTTTAATCTAATTCCGCTGTAAACTTTTTGGTGTGGTAAAGTATTTGGCCATTAAGTCTGATCGATCTACGCGCTCTTTGATAATATTTATCAATATAAATTTGGATGCATACGCAGCTATATGTAGTCAATAAAAAGTACTCCGAGTTCCGCTGCACACTATGCTTACTTCTGTATTTTCTGTAACATACACCCTTACCATCACCAACAGCATTGGTATGGACATCTGTAGCGACGTTTAGTTCCGCAGACATCTACAAAACAAGGTCAATCTCGTAAACTTTTCGGTTCGGTGAAGTATTCGGCCATCTAGTCTGACTGATCCACGAGCCCTTTGCCAATTATTAAGGTAAATTTAGATGCGTACGCAGCTGTATTCAATCAAAAGTCCTGAAAGTTCTGCACACTATGCTTATTTGCCGAGGCATACAACTGAGTTTGCAGAGCTGATTGGATTCCCGATAAACGAGACCGCAGCCTCTCATGGAGTGAGTGGTTTAACCGAGCAATCTAATATTGGCGTTACGGCAAGCTAGCGTATAGCTTGATGTGTTTAAAGCGTTTGTATAAATAAAGATCAATATCACAGAGATCAACGATAAAAATGAAAATTTTGATAAAAAAACTCATAGCTAAGGTTGTCTTGCACAATGGTCACTAATCCTGTTTAGTGCTAAATCTGTTTAAAACATAGTTCTGTCCCTTTCTAATTCAAACAAATGACTGAAACACAATTACATTATAAAGCAAATTAAGAACTGATGTGCAAGTCGGCCGATTTTTCGTTATTTTGGAAATTGTAATAAACACCCGATAATAACACAGAGTTAGATCAACGATCAAAATAACAATTTAAAAAAAGGTTAGATTTTTTCCGTCCGGCCGTCTGACCTCCGCAACCTTGAGAAAAACAGTTTAAATAATCCAGTCTTTACATGTGTTAATTAGAAGTTAGTCTAAGATAATTAATAGGTCGATTAATTTGTTAGCCCGGTAGATTAGCACGGTTACTAATGGATTTTGAGATCAAGTCTAGGCTTAACTAATGTTTCTGCCAAATTACATTTCCTTCGGATCATTAATTAAACTAAATTTGGTATAACGCTGTTTATACAAGATAAATAAATAAATATTCTCTTACAATCACACCAATTATTTAGTTCCAAGATAAGTATCACCAAGAACTTGTGTTATGGATACTAAAGAACGGATAAACATACTTAAATACTTTTTTTTTTTTATAAATACATACTTAATATACATAGGAAAACACACAGACCAGAACAAATATTCATGTTCATGCACAGAAACATTTGTCCTGTGTGGGAATCAAACCCACGAACTCTGGAGTAAAGTGCAGGTATACTGACCTCTACGCCATATCGGTCGTCAAAGAGCTTTAGTTGTTTTTTGTTGAACTTTCTAGATGATTATAAATGTGGTTTATTTACTCTTTGCGTATAGATCTTAAGAGCAAGTAGGTATAGAACCTTCATCAATTATTATACTTTTCTCTGATCTGATCTCTCTATCTGATCCACTGCTCAACATAGGCCTTCCCAATTATTCTCCCCTTCGATCTATCTCAGCCCGCCTGTATCTACCGGCTTCCCGCCGTTTTGTCCAGATTAATGATCCATTATGTAAAGGCTGTCCTCTACTACGTTTGTCGATTCGCGAACGCTATCGGGAGACCTTCACGACCCGTTAGTTGTCGGTTCTTCCAACTATGTGCCCCGCCCTGCCTCTTCACTTCAGCTACACACTCAAAACCCATTCATTTTGGGTAATATTCTGATTCTTGTCCCTAAATATTGAATACATCAGAACTAAATTATTATCCCTTATCGGCTCACTCAGACAAATTACTCATTGCATCCCGCACAATTTAAGATACACTATATACAATTGTTTAGTCGAACCACATCTTTTATATTTAATAGAAATTTGGGGCAGTGCTTGCAAAACAAAATTAGCGGATCTTCAAGTGGCTCAAAACAAAGTAATCAAAATTCTATTTAGATATCACTATTTAACACCAACAAAAAAAATATACAATGATTTAAATTTAATGAATATCAAACAATTACATAATTACAGTTTATGCATTCTAGTAAAAAAAATATTAAATAGCTCTCTCCATACAAGTTTAACATTTGATACCGCTAAACAACTCAATAATCGAAGTACCCGCCGAGCTAGTTTCCTTGTGTTGCCCAAAGTAAGAACGAATTATGGAAAAAAAATGATCACCTTTGAAGGCGCGCAGCTTTATAACAAAATACTCTCGAACATTAAAAATGTAAGCTCGTTTAATGTATTCAAACGAAAACTCTCACAACATATTGTTGATACTTTTACTTAACTATTCAATTGAATACATTGGATGGGCAAGCGTAATCTTTAAGTGACGACGATGTAATTTATAATTATTTGTATGTTAATTTAAGTTCTCATTCAAGTGACTGTATATGTCTTTTTGAGAATAAATATCTTTAACCATTAACCATTAAATAGTTTTTCTCAACAAAGCTATACACAGACGAGCAGCGATTTGCTAGCTAACTGCAGTTGCTGGAACACGGTAATTAAAGTTTAGTTCATTTTCCTGTCACATGGTCTGTTACAATATAGATAAATAGACATTAGTAAGAACATTTTATTTTGTTTACTATATTGATAAGTTTAATTAGGGTGTATAGGGATCCTACCAAGACCTAAGGAGGCCAAGCCAACCTCACCTGCAAGTGGTGCACCTATCTATGAACGGTCGAGGCTCTGGAGAACATAACAGTGCCTGGTAAGCGGCAATAGGCTCGCCACCTACGTGGGACCAACCATATAATTGGCGAAGTGTGGGTGTATAATATGCCTTTGCCTACCCCTTCGAAGAAACAGGCGTGAATGTTTTTTATTTAAATATATTATGCTGGCAACAAAACCAATCAGAAACTTAGCCCTTCTATGTTTACTTTGTATCTAAATAACAATCCGTGTGTGTTTGCTTTCCATATATTTGCGAACCTCCATTTCCTTCATCTGTTTCCTTAAATAAAATGGCAATCATTCATCTGAATACTTCCGAAGTACGAAAGGACATGTCTCGTAGTACCCTCCACTAGTATATTACAACTGAGAAAGTTTTTCACTCAATCAAATGTAATGTTTGAAAGGGTCATTGGGAACATTTGTAGCATTCGTTGCTCCGCGAAATGATTTTCAAAGCGAATTTGTCGATCGATTTAGTGTGGTGGCAAATACCCGCACTCCGCTTCTAAGATCGCGAGTTCGATTCCCATACAGGACAAATCTTTGTGTGCATGAATGATATTTGTTCTGGTCTGGGTGCTTTCCTATGAATATTAGGTATGTACTTACATTTTTTTTTTAATTTATATATGTTTATTCTTTACTTAGTATCCATAACACAAGTTTTTAATACGACCGATATGGCGTGGAGGTCAGTATACCTGCACTTCACTCGAGAGGTCGTGGGTTCGATTCCCACTCAGGACAAATCTTTGTGTGCATGAACATGAATATTTGTTCTGGTCTGGGTGTTCTCCTATGTATCTTAAGTATGTATTTACAAAAAAAAAGTATTTATGTATGTTTATCCGTTATTTAGTATCCATAACACAAGTTCTTAATGATACTTATCTTGGAACTAAATAATTGGTGTGACTGTAAGAGAATATTTATTTATTTATTTATATTTATTTATTTTAATGATACTTATGTTGTAACTAAAAAACGGTGTATTTGTCGGAATTTTTTTATTATATAAGCAGAGTTCTCAGCTTATTTTCTTTTAATGTGACACGGTATAATGACTTCATTCTGCCCTCTGGTAAGCAGTCGATGCAGTCGAAAAATATTAAGGCGCTTCATAGCGTGAATTAGGTACGGTACAAAGCGCACTCACTCATGACAGCCCGCTATAGTGCCGTTTCACGCCCCGCTTAAAAGACCCAGGATTTTAGGAACTAGGGAACATAATATAAGCCGGAAGCGAATTCCACAGCTTAATGATCTTACTCAGAAACGAAATTTTCACCTTACATAAATGTGATTAACGTTATAATTTACGTTTAAAATGCAATTAAAATTTCAGTTGTTTTGCCCACCGCAGCCGTTTGTTGCCTCACTAGCAATAGATTTAGAATACAGTCATATATAAAATAGAGACCCCGCATTAATCCTCTGATTTTAAATCATAAAAGATTCAGAAGACAACATAAAGCCTTAAAATTAGTAAAAGGAAAATTATATTTTTCTTACTAAGTCCGCTATTCTGTGAACTAAATTTATTTCTGTCACCAAAAGGCTTTCACAGAATAAATTGTCCATCATGTT
This sequence comes from Musotima nitidalis, assembly GCA_949126915.1. Taxonomy (NCBI): domain Eukaryota; kingdom Metazoa; phylum Arthropoda; class Insecta; order Lepidoptera; family Crambidae; genus Musotima; species Musotima nitidalis. The sequence continues at coordinate 3,341,436 of OX421434.1, forward strand.
AAGTGATTCTGAATTGACAGATGAGTTTGCAATTTCGTTAGGAGAATTCGTCGACGTCCTTCAATAAATAATTTAACGATATTGCAGGGAATTGCCTACTCGTGAGAGTATTTCAGACTGTAGCGGGTAGAAATCGCGTCTGCTAATACCGCACATCTAATTCCTAAAGACATGCATACGTCACGCCTGTTTCCCCAAAAAAGTAGGCAGAGACATGTTATACGCCCGCACTTCGCCAATTATATAGTTGGTCCCGCGTAATAGGTGGCGAGACTATTGCCGTTTACCGGGCACTGTTATGTTCGCCAGAGCCTCGTCCGTTGATCGGCAGGTGCACCACTTAGGCCCATAGTACACGGCGTATTTTAAACGCGCCTACGACGCGCGTTTCAGGAACGCGCGTCTTCGGCGCCGTGGACGCTGCTTGTTGCGTTTACATTGATGAAAGAAGCGCGCGCATGAAGCGCGTATACGCGCGCATGAAGCTCGTATACTCGCGTTTGAAGCGATACAAACGCGCGTATAAAGGAGCAGAGATAGGGCAGGGGGTGGGGCACTCACGCCACCACTGCACAGCCATCCGCGCCTCAGTTGCAATAATAGTTTATTGTGTGCTGCGCGTGTATAAGAAGAGGAGTCTCTGATCAAAACGCAAAAACTACGCGCGTCTACTGCGCGTATACGCGCTGTATCTGCGCGTATAAGCGCTGTAGAGGCGCGTTTCACGATCGCCCCGTGTGCTTAGGTTTCTAGGTTGCGTTCGGATTGCGTTTGAAGCGCGTATACGCGCGTCATCTGCGCGTCGTCGGCGCGTTTAAAATACGCCGTGTACTATGGGCCTTACAGGTGAGGTTGCTTGGGCTCCTTAGGTCTTGGTAGAATCCCTATATACCCTTCATTCTTCATATTGATGAAATTACATTTACGTATTTTAAGAATGTATGGGTTCTTAAAATACGTAAATGTAATTTTATCAATTTTACAGTAGAAGAATGCTTATTGATTATTTTACTTCATTTATGACTAAGTAGGGACGTGTATAGTTTCGAGTACATTAACATATAAAAGTTGCTTTTCGTTTTCTCTCTCTAACCACAAGCGTAAACCAACATGTGAGAATATCGTATGTTTTCACACAAAATGGCTTCGGCAAATTCCAGCGCTTCAATGAGGCATTCTTTTGTAGGATCCCGGGGCTGAGCTATTCGTTTGTGTACCTTTATTACATGCATTTTGTAGTTCTACTAGCTTTGTCTGCAGCGATCCGTTCAGGCGATCGTCTAAACCTTTCTAAGCGGCCATCCATAAATGACGTCACACGTCAAGGGGGGGGGGGAGGGGGTTGACGAAGTGTGATATGGTGTGACAAGGGGATAGGAGGGATCCAACATATCATGACGTCACATTTAAAAATCCAGAGGGCCTACTCTAATTCAACGAAAACGAAACTTCGTATATATCCATTCCTTTCACTCGATAATGATATACCCAAGGAGTGACAGAGATAGATGCAACGAAGTTTCGTTTTCGTTAAATTAGAGTAGGCCCTCAGGTCCTATAAAAATTTTGTAACTGCTGTTTTGATGCAATTATTTCTTGCTGTACAATTGCAAAATATGTGACATCACACTAAGGAGAGGGGAGTCTCACAAGTGTGACCAGCTGTGACAAGGGCGGAGGGGGTGACGTAATTTATGGATGACCCCAACACGTGTTAAGTCAAAGTCAAAAGATTTTTATTTCATGAACAAAGCACTTGAAAACGTCAAAATGAAATCACGAAGTTTAGGTCCACTTGCGTCTTAGTGTCACATGTGCAAAAAAATTATAAGTGTGAGTGAATCTAAGTTCCAGTTCCGAGCCACCTCTCTGGGAGAAGAACTGACAAGAAACTCACAGGCTATGCTCTGTTAAATTACCAATTACCAATCAATTATAATGATACAGAACACACACAGTGAGTATTTGAAGATATTGAAAGGGGCACCCAGAAGCTGTAACCAATAAAGTAGCACAAAAGGAACCTTCTATCACAGTATGTAATTTGAAACTAAGCTAAATTTGTTTAATTGGGTATTTATTTATTTAAATCCTAATTACACTATTATTACAGAAACTTAATCCTACGACAATAATGTATATAATTAAAATAAAATACCAAATTAACTTAGCTTAACTAAGTACCTATAACATAATACCCTACAGATGACCCTTGTGAATTCACTCAAAGAACACGAAAACAAATCTATTTCAATGGTCAGAACAAACTTCAAACTTCAAATATTTATTGCGATCATGAGTAGACATAGGACGTTATAAAAAGTAAAGGTACATACATGATACCCTGTTAGGGCGCAGCAACACAATTTTAATATAAAATTAATTACAAACTATTTAATTAATCTTATATTATATTATTTATATATTATTATACTCATATATACAACAAATAATCTGAACAAGATACATGGAAAAGAACAAACAATAATCTGGTTGAATTTTCATTCTATATACAAATACAAGCTGAAAACGCTATATAAACCCAAGCTTGTTTATCTGACAATTAAATATTAGGTCGGGGAAAAAGTCTTTTCGCATAACGTAGGTATAAACTTATTATAAATTTTTTTTGACTGTACTATTTGTGTCTGGCTGGTTTTGGTAACATTAAAAAGGTTCCATTATAAAGAAAAGAAAAAAATAAAAAAAAGTTGTTTCCCGCTATTTTTCATTTGTTTTTCTCTCCGTTAAAATGAGTGAATCTAATGAAGAAATTCGATACATTTTAAAATTTTATTATAAAAAAGGCAAAAATGCAACTCAAGCAGTGAAAAAAATTTGTGATGTTTATGGACCTGATGCAGTGTCAGTAAGAGTAGCACAAATTTGGTTCAAACGTTTTCAGTCCGGAAATTTTGATGTTAAAGATGCACCTCGCTCTGGTCGCCCTGTTACGAATAAAATGGACGCCATTTTTGAAAGAGTGGAGCAAGATCGGCATATTAGTAGTTACGATGCAGCTGAAGAACTGGGAATTGACCACAAAACAGTTTTGACCCATTTGAAGAAAGCTGGTTATACAAAAAAGCTCGATATTTGGGTGCCACACGAGCTCACTCAAAGAAACTTAATGAACCGTGTACTCATTTGCGATTAATTATTGAGACGTAATGAAACCGAGCCGTTTTTGAAGAGATTGATAACTGGCGATGAAAAGTGGATCACGTACGACAAGAACGTGCGAAAAAGGTCGTGGTCGAAAGTTGGTCAGGCTTCGCAGACTGTGGCCAAACCTGGCCTAACACGAAATAAGGTGATGCTGTGTGTATGGTGGGATTGGAAGGGCATTGTTTATTATGAGCTTTTACCGCCCGGCAAAACCATCGATTCTGATCTTTACTGCCAGCAACTGATGAGATTAAAGGAAGCAGTCGAGAGAAAACGGCCGGAATTGATCAACAGGAAGGGTGTGGTCTTTCATCACGATAACGCTAGACCACACACATCTTTAGCCACTCAGCAAAAATTAAGAGAGTTCGACTGGGAGGTCCTAGTGCATCCACCATATAGCCCTGACCTTGCGCCTTCAGATTTTCACCTGTTTCGGTCTCTGCAGAATTCTTTAGGTTCTGTAAGGTTGACCTCAAGAGAGGACTGCCAAAACTATTTGTCCCGTTTTTTTGATCAGAAGTCCCAAAGTTTCTACAGTAACGGGATTATGTCTCTGCCCACAAAATGGCAGAAAGTTATTCAACAAAACGGTACATATATATTGTAAATAAATGTAAATAAACTTTGAAAAAAATGTCTTGACTTTTCATACAAAAATACGAAAAGACTTTTTCCCCAACCTATTATTTGAATCATAATACCCCTTTTGAAGAAATTTAACCACAGTTTTGAAAGTTTGCAATGGTAGATCAATTCTTTCCTGTGGTAAAACATAAATAAATAATTTCTAACAATCACACACATTATTTAGTTTCAAGATAAGTTACATTAAGAACTTCTGTTATGGATACTAAATAACGAATAAACATATTGACATACTTTTTTTTGTGAATACATACCTACTTAATATTCACAAAAAAAAAAAACAAAAACAGAACTAATGTTCATACTTATCCAAACAAAAAAAAATCCTATGTCGGATTCGAAGCCACGACCTCAGGAGCGGTATATTGATGTCCACGTCGTATTGATCGTGGTATTCTATAACAAAATTTGATACCATTAACCAAAAATTAATTCTTCGTTTTGTGTTGTCGCAAATTCGGCAGAGAGAGCTTATTTTTATTTGGAGAAGCTTGTGATGGTGGCTATAGTGAAAATAATATCTTTGTGACTATTAATTGAGGCTATTATAAAAAAGAAAACGAATCAACCGTTACAGTTTTGAAGTATTACTTAAAAGTTCAGTTAGACTCTTTTTGAAACTTGACAGAGAAGTATTAAAAATGTATATATCCAGAATCTTATTATTATTATTAGGTACATTTATTACAGAAACGATTTTTTTTATGTTATCCTTATTGTAAAAGTAAGTTACCTTCTAGTTTTGCTTACGGTACGCAATGTTATTCGTAATTCACTTTTACTGCTCCTCGTAAAGTTAGGTAGGCCGCTTCTGACTGAAGGTAACTTTTTCCTTATTACATACATAAATGTACAGTCCATTGCAAAAATACGTGTATAATAATATACTTTAACCGGATAGAGAGGGTTTTCCTAAATATCTTATTACATTTTGGAACTTATCAGAAAGGGCGTGAATCGGTATGTAATGGGATTGCATAGCGCTTGTGACATCCCTAGAGCAGATAACCGTTTGTCACACTTATAAAATATTGATTCATTATCATTTCAGCTCTATGAATCCACTGCTGAACTTCCCAATGGATACGCAATACTTTAATGCACTCCGTAATGTCACAATAGATGGTGTCATAACTAATACGGTATCAATTACGGACCCTGTCGGGCACAATATAGTTCAATATAGTAGGAGAGAGGCAGGAACTTATTTTCTTGCTAGTATATATCGCAACTTCGGTAAGACAAGGGCATAATTGCAGTATTTGAAATTTTACAGGAGAGCGATTTTATAATATTTTTTTGCGCTCAATGCGATCGTGCTTAATTAATAATACTCTAAAGTAATTCTCCTTTACATGAAGTAAACTATACATTATGGTGTCTTTGTCCCACCAGTTGAAAAGGCATATTTAAAACACTTTTGACAATTATGCCCTTGTCTTACCGAAGGTGCGATATGTCCGTTTAATTAATCTACTTACCATCTTATATCTATTCCTTAGTTATATCTCTATTACAATGACGTATTATTGCATTTTTAAAGTAATTTATTTCATTAATAACAGTAATTAAAATTACACTTAATGTAATACTAATAATCAAATAATAGATATATGAATTTATATTTTTTAGATGGTTAATTGCTTATTGCCATGATCAAGCTCTCGCCCGCAGTGAATTGGCGCGTTAGTTTTTAAGTTTTGGCGTTCACAAGAGCTCTACTGAGTCAAACTTGAATAAGTGATTTTGACTTTCACTTAATTATGAGATGAAATTGTTCCTTTGTAAAAATAATATATCAATTAAATTACATTCTTTATATTGTTATTTTTTTTCTAATTGTTGTTTTGAAGATTGCATTCTATTGGGGGTATTTGCCTATAATCAGCACGCTGGACAGGTGAGTTGTTGAAGTCAGTACGCAAGATGACGCTGCTGCCCATCATCCGATTGGTCTTCTCTTCGTCGACTTTTACGACTCCCCGTGAGATGAGAGGGGGTGGCACTGTTCTAGGCCGGTTATGATTATATGACGCTGACTGTATTATTTAAGTTAGTTAGTATTATTAGGACAATTGTATGGTACAAGAAATGCATTGATTGCAAGAAGTGCACCTGCCGATTAACGGACAAGGCTCGGGCGAACAGAACATTTCCCATTAAGCGGCAATAGGCTCGTCACCTATTATATGGGACCAACAATATAACTGGCGAAATGTGGGCGTATAATATGCTTCTGCCTGCCCCTTCGGGGAAAAGGGTGTGATATTCTGTATGAATGTATGTATATACAAGATATGTATTTATTTTGCATTGCTACTTCTATTTGCGTTTCATGCTTTTAAAATAATACGGTTTCCTTTTAATCCGAGCTTTAAAGATTTGACCCACACTTTTGGCATTTTAAATAAAACCTTGTTACGTATGTAACAAGTACGTTACGAGTGTAAGTACTTACCTCTGTATAGTAAATCTTAAACAGGTTTTATTTGTTACTAGCTGACCCGGCGAACTTTGTTCCACCTTAACGGCAATAAATAAGCAGATTGTGTTTTTTTTATTGGAAAAATCAAAGTGTCATCCATACGTCATTACATAGCTGTCATTATACGTCAATTACATAGCTGTCATTTGTGTTTTGTTATTCCAAGTCTGATTCTTTTTTGTTATATCACGTTTTATAGTGACTGACGTTTCATGTCAAGTCACACGGGAACGCTGTCGAACGGGATAAAAAGTATCCTATGTCCGTCTCCTGGCTCTAAGCTACCTCCCTACCAATTTTCGCCCAAATCTGTTGTGCCGTTCTTGAGTTATAAGTGCTGTAACTAACACGACTTTCTTTTATATATATAAGATTTGTACACAAGATAAAATGTGCAAACTAAGAAAACTCGGGTTACTTATACAAGCTCTCTCTTAAGAAAAGGTTTTATGTCTCGGAATCAAGTAAACTGTTTGTGGGACTGGGTAGGTCAAAATAGTTCTTAGATAATTTCTAAGTTATAGATTCTTCTGTAATATCACTAAACTTTTTTGCGGTTACCTTTTGACATTTTCCATCTAGAGATATATACATACATACAATCACGTCTGTTTCCCGAAGAGGTAGGCAGAGGCATGTTATAAGTTCACATTTCGCCAATTTTATTGTTAGTCACACGTAAAAGGTGGCGAGCCTATTGCCGCTTACCGGGTACTTTGCCAGAGCCTCGTCCGTTGATCGGCAGGTCTGTACAATTTGGTGCAATCATAAATATGTGCAATCGTATAATTATATGACGACCGATATGGCGTAGAGGTCAGGATACCCGCACTTCTGAGGTAGTGGTTTCGACTCCCGCACAAGACAAAACTTTGTGTGCATGAACATGAGTTTTGTTCTGGTCTGGGTGTATGGCTATGTTTATTAAGTATGTATTTACAAATAAACATGTATATAAGTATGATTATCCGTTCTTTAGTATCCGTGAGACAAGTTCTTAATGATTATATCATATCCTCACATTATCCCGGTTGCCCTAGACTTAAGCTTAGGGCCCAGGCTCTGCTCACTGGTTCAAACAGATTTGACCGAATTTCAGTTATTACGTGGAGCGACTGCAGCCTGACCTCCGCAACCCAGAGGGAAACATAATTCTATGGTTAAACCAGCTATCAGTCTGTTAGAAGGCACTGACTTCCTAATAACGACTGCTATAGATGTTCATGACAGCCGGGACAAACGGCTTAACGTGCTTTCCGAGGCACGGAGCAAGCGATAATTACGCACTTAGCTTCGAAAAGTCATTGTTGCGCCACCAGGGTTGGAACCCGAGACCCTCTGAATTTAAAGGGGTCTCGCCACTATCGCCGCTTCAAACAAGCTCCTAATGTTTATTTATTTATATAAATCCGTTTTACATAGTTATAGCAATTGTCTGCTCTACCCAAATGGGACATAATAATGATTATGTATGAATAAAGCAAAAAAATATTTTAACAAAAACTATGAAACCATACTACAACAAGAATGCACGTCGTATGAAATACGGGAACACATTTTTAAGACTTAATAAGTCTGGGATTTCCCCCGGTCGGGATGCCTTAGGAAAGTTAATTTTGCGCGGGAAAGCATTCATCGCAGCAGCCATATTGGAGCTATGCATTTTATGACCAGATTGTGAATTCTATAGCTGTATTAAGTTTAGCTTTATCTATTTTTCTATAAAAGAGGAAATATTATAAGGGTTTTTTTTTTCTTTTAAATAATGGCTTCGTGCGTCTAGCACATTTAGCCAGTGTCAAGTAAGTGATATATTATTAATAAATAATTTATAGTAAATGAAAATGAGTGATGATAATTGGTAAATGAGATACCCTTCCCAAAGCCCCTTGAGTCCTCAGTAAAGATTTGGGACTATACTGAGATCTCACATGGACTTCTTGAGAGAATTTGAAAAGTAATGTTGCACTGCTTTGTTTGATTTACCAACACTCATGAATATTCACAAACACTTAACGCTTAATAATCCACCGTTATTACACATTAATGTTAGAAATATCACAAGTTTTAAAAAATAAAACAAAACTGCAGACATGACGCTTCACTTTCCCGCCAAGAATTCTTATAAGGGACTTAAACAAATTAAGTACGATTTTTTTAAAAATATATATTTGTTACGAATAAACTTCAAAACAACTAAACAGATTTCGATTATCTTTCAGCCGCTTTATCCCTAAGTGACATAGGCTTTATATTTACTAAAATAAATTAGGGATTCCTACTAAATCTTCAATATCGTTAGCCAAAATGTAAAATAGCTAGCGAAGAGGAATGGGGGCATATCATTAGTAAATTAGAATAAAAATGAAGCGCTCGCAGCATCGTAGTGAAGCGGAGCAGAGTTCAAAGGGGTCAGATGTCGACGAAGAGAAAACCTCCGGGATGATAGGCAGCGTTATTCTGTAGAAGTACTGGCTTGAACTGCCATCACCGTCCCGCCTGTCCAGCATGCTGATAATGGTGAAATTCAGGGTTCATACCCTGGGGCCATACCGCTTAACTTGCTGGTAATCGATTATTAGGAATGGATTTCGAATTGATTCTGTCGTACCGCCGAAGACACAAATTTGAAGGATGGACGTGATATTTGACTGTCTCAATTTGTGTTTTTATTATATTACAAATGAGTTATATTTACGTAAAAATGTGTCATCGAAACGCAAAAAATAATCATATCTTTATTAGTCGCTTCATTAGTCTGCCTATTGGTGTGTCACAGATTGAAGTTCATTAATAATCTATGGCTTTCGACAGATTCCCCGTTACGCAAACGGATTGATGAACCTCAGAAAAATTAGATCTAGATGAACTAGATAATGTTCATCGAATTAGGCGGCAGGGCCCCTGTTAGCTCACCTATGCCTTTTCGAAGGTATGTGCGTAATTATCGATTGCTTCGTGTCTCGGAAAGCACGTTAAGCCGCTGATCCCGGCTGTCATGAAAATCTATGGCAGTCGTTATTAGAAAGTCACATACACACATACACATAATGTCACGCCTCTTTCCCGTAGGGGTAGGCATACACGACCGTCGGTTTAGGGTACTTCTGACCTGCCCTTTCTCTAGATTTTTTGTATTTGGTCATGGAAGGTCTTACGTGGTCTTCCCCTCCCAACACTTCCAACCACTTGTCCATCATAAATCACTTTCGTTAATCTACTTTCTTTAATCTACTTAGAAACTCAGTGTCTTCTAATATGCTGACAACTGGTTTAACCAAAGTATATTGTTTACCTCTGAGTTGCAGAGGTCAGATGGCAGTAGTTCTTATTATATAACTGAAATTCAGCCAAATCTGGGTAGATTAGTAAGCAAACCCTCTGCCCTAAGAGTCTAGGGCTAGATCTCTCTAAAGCTATATAGCAAAATGGTACGCAAAGCCAAGCGTCAGGCATGGCGGGCACACTGCGAAGAGATAAGCTCACTTCCTGAGGGAATGAGATTATGTAAGGCTATGGCAACAACCAAGGCGATCCCACTCACGACTGTTAAGAAGTCGAATGGGGAGCGCACGGAGTCCATACATGAGACCCTAGACACACTTTTAAGGACCCACTTTCCGGGGTCAATAGCCCTAGGGGCTAATGATGATCCACTAAGCCTGGAAGACCAGATAAAACATACTTGCAGGGCAGACTGGACCATTGCAAAGAGAATTGTAGACGACAAAAGAGTGAGATGGGCAACTGGTAGCTTCCAACCTTTTAAAGCTCCTGGCCCTGACGGAATCTACCCTGCAATTCTTCAAAAGGGAGCCTAAGAATTGAACACTCATCTCTGTAGGCTTTATAAGGCCTGCATATCGTTTGGATATATTCCGAAAGCCTGGAGAAAGGTTGAGGTTATATATATACCGAAGCCAGGCAAACCGGACTATGAAGAGCCACGTGCGTACAGGCCCATTAGTCTTCAATCGTTTCTTCTTAAGACCCTGGAGAAACTAATTGACCGTTACATTAGAGATGGTCCGCTCAGGAAACTTCCCCTACACAAGTTTCAATGTGCGTATCAATCCGGGAAATCAACGGAAACAGCACTACACCTAGTTGTTAAGAGGGCAGAGGCCGCGATCGAGAATAAGGAAGTGTGCCTGGGAGCCTTTGTTGATATAGAAGGCGCCTTCGACAGAACAACCTTTGAATCGATAAGAGCAGCAGCTAGGGACCACGGTATCCCTGACACGATCTGTAAATGGATAGACTGCATGCTTAAGGGTAGAATCATTACCTCAGGTAAGTTTGGTGAGACACTAATGGTAAAGACCACGAAAGGGTGTCCGCAGGGGGGAGTTTTGTCACCCCTCCTGTGGAGTCTTGTAGTGGATTCTATTCTAACCAAACTAAACCAAGGACCATATCAGACAATAGGCTATGCTGACGACCTTGTCATTATGGTCAATGGGAAGTTTCCCAATATCGTATCACAACTGATGCAAAGAGCCCTGGGTCAGCTTGAGGAATGGTGCGACGACAACCACCTCTCTGTAAACCCAGGGAAGACGACCGTGATTACATTCACTAAAATGAGAAACCTGTCAGCGTTGAAAACGCTGACTCTCTGTGGTACACAGCTGCCTTGGACTACAGAAGTTAAATATCTAGGTGTAATCCTAGATAAGGAACTAACTTGGAAGTCACATGTAGAACAGACCCTTAAAAAGGCTCTTAGGAGCTTTGGATTGTGTCGTTTTACTTACGGAAAAACTTGGGGGCTAAAACCAAGAATTCTAAGGTGGATTTACACAGTACTGGTGCGGCCTATAGTGACCTATGGGTGCATTGTATGGTGGCCTCGAGCGAGGCTATCTATTTGTAGAAATGAGCTCAGTAAGGTTCAAAGGGTGGCATGTATGGCCATTACTGGAGCATTCAGATCTACACCAACGGCAGCGATGGAGATCCTACTGGACTTACCGCCGCTGCATACTGTTATAGAGGCGGAGGCCTGGAAGGCAATCCACAGATTGAAAGTGGCTGGTCTGTGGGATCCGTCTAGTAACCAGGGTAAACATACAAGATGTGAGGCTAATTCCAGCCTCAAAAGGCTCATGAGTATGGGGACTGATAAACAATGTCCTGTATTCATGTTCAAAAATAAATTCAAAACAAAGGTCCCCACTAGGGATGAATGGGAGCAAGGGCCACCTACTCCTGATGTAAACAGCCTTGTCTGGTATACTGATGGTTCCAAAATGGAATCTGGTACGGGCGCGGGTGTTTATTCCGAAAACCATGAAATTAGCCAAAGCTTAGGCGAATATGCTACGGTTTTTCAGGCTGAAACATATGCAATAATCATATGTGCTATGAAGATCCTCGACCTGAACATCAGGGACCGAGTGATTTACATACTCAGCGACAGTCAAGCAGCACTCAAGGCTATCGCCTCAGTGCGAGTAGACTCAAGGCTGGTACTAGAAGCTGCTCAAACCCTTAACAGACTGGGCCGGACAAACAGGGTAACCCTCATGTGGATACCAGGCCACGCCGGATTTAAAGGGAATGAGCACGCTGACAGGCTTGCCAGACAGGGCTCGGAATCGTTATTCACGGGACCGGAGCCATGCATTGCACTCTCTATGAGTACAATAGCCACGACGCTAAAAAAGTATATGGTGGAGAACCATCTATCGGAATGGCAGCTGCTACCGGCGCTTAAGCATTCAAAGGCCTTCATCGGGGTGACAGGGAGCAGCTGGTGTAAGGCTCTCTGCGAAGGTAGCAGGAATCAAGCCAGACTGATAATTGGGGCTCTAACAGGGCATTATGCCACAAACAAAATGCTCCACAGGATGCGACTAGTGCAATCACCGCTATGTCGCAGATGTGGTGACGAAGAGGAGTCTATGGAACACCTGCTGTGTACCTGTGACTCGTTGGCTGCTTGCCGAATGAGTCTCCTGGGGGTGGCCTACCCACAACCAAGGGACTATGGGCTCCAATCTGCAAAGACTGTCATAAAGATGATGGTAACAATATTTGGAGATTTGGAGTGATAGGCAAGGGGATGCACAAAAGATCCGGCATAAGGGTCAAAGTGCGCCACGGTTTATCTGTGGCCCCCGCTATAAGATAAGATAAGATAAGATAAGAGTCTAGGGCAGTCTTTCCCAAAGTGGGCGATAACGCCCCCTTGTGGGCGCTGCAGGTCTCAAGGGGGACCCAGAAAAAAATGGGGGCGTTGTGTAGAGGCCTGGGGGGTGATTTGTAATTTAATTTAGCTAGGAGGCCTCTTAAAAAAATATTTATTCTCAAAGTGGGCAGAAGACAAAATAAGTTTGGGAACCACTGCTCTAGGGCAACCGGGATAATGCTAAAATATTATTAATGACTTGTTTGCTAAAATATGATTGTCAATAAAGATGCTTCTTATCTGTGCGTATAATATATATTTAAGCAACTAATAAGCACACATAGGAGCAAACAATTTCAATTTAATCTCCTATTAGATTCGCACTTCTATTTATAGCATATAATATATAGCCGATAAATGCTACACAGTGAGAAGACGTACAATTTCCGGTAAACAGGAAACAATAAAACTTCAATGTTGTCTGCACGCCACGGCTTCAAAGGTTTAATATTTTAATTAAAATTGAAAATTATTGTGATCCATTGATATATTAATTAAAATGGACAAATTGAATACCTTTCAATTTCCGACAGCAATATTTCAGATAATTATTAAAACAAGCGACGTTCACAATCAACTGCCGAGTTAATTAGCAGTGATTCATGAATTTTAATTATACAGTTACTTGACGCTAAAATTAATATAACTTAATTAATGGGCCACTGATGGGTCAAGTAGCTGTTGTAAGGGGCTGTTAAATGCTTTTGGCTTAGCTTTGATGCTAGACATACTCTTTGTCAGACTAAATATATAATTTTAAAACGTGAATAACGGTGTGGTCTTTACAATTCTGCAATCTATGTAAGTAATTACTTTCTTAATTGCTATGTTATTGCGTTGATGTTTGTTATTTATTTATTTATATTTAGGTACACGGACACATTATCATCCTTGAAATTTAACTAAGAGTAATAAGAAAAGGAAAATAAGACTACACAATCCACTATTAGTATACACAGCATGACTTATAAGTTATAATTAACAAAAATAAAAATAATGCTTAATATCTAACAATTACATCCTAACGGAAAAATACTTAACATATAATAAAACAATATACTACGATGTTATATATAAATATGAATAATAAAATAGCATACTAGTAAAGTAGCGCTCATAGATTGAATTGACGTTTACAAGTGCTTCGGATCGAAACCAATCTTGAATAAAAGATAAGTGTTTTAAGACATCTTCATATTTCATAGAAAAAGTATAGATTTAGTAGCGCTCTTAGACTGAATTATTGACATTTACAAGTGCCTCGCAACGAAACCAATCTTGAATAAAAGAAAAGTGTTTAAATTAACTTCAACAAGAAATTCACGAGTTAATAGCAGAGATTTATGAATTTTAATCAAGCAGGAACTCAGTAAAGCTCGACGCGTAATTAATATTACTTGATTAATGTAGCACTTATGGGTCAAGCCGCCGTTGTAGGGCGCCATGGAATGCCTCAGGATTAGCTTTGATACCGGCTATACTTTGTGACAGACTAAACATACTAGTAAAGTGGCGCCACTTGATTAAATTGACGTTTACAAGCCCGTCGGAATGAAGCCAAGCTTGAATAAATTTATAGAACTAGAAATATTTTTAATCAAGTTTATTTGTACATAACGTACGACGTTATATTACTAAATATTTTATAACTAAGTTGTGTTGTTTAGTTTTGACTACTGAAACACAATTTAGTAAACTGTAAGAGGTATTACAAAACGAGAACTAAAAATAGACTAGGTCTAAAACTAGTGTTTAAGAGCGCGTTAGGGGGGAGGGCCCAACAGCGGATTCCCTGCGCCGGCGGGATTATGCCGGGGCGCTAACATCATAGCCGGGCGTGCTGGTGAAAGGTCAGGGAATCTTTTACTCGCACTTTTCTGCAGCCCGAAGGAGTAGGAGGCGGCACACATGTTTCCTGGTGTGCTGCCACCAGGGAGTGGTCAACTATTGGTTGACGAAAAAGGTGATGTTTCTGTGACACGGACTGGTTTGGTGCTACAGGAGGATAAGGTCAGTCTGTCACCTTCTTGGCACCTTGCGTAGGGCAGTGTGGCTTAGTCGGTAGTCCGTAGTGTAACAAATTATTTATGTTTACGTAAAATGTGTCATCGAAACGCAACACATAATAATTTATTCAATTAGTCGCTTTACTAGTCAGCCTATTGAAGGTCATGAATAATCTGTGTCTTCCGGCAAATTCCTGGTACGGATTGGTGAACCTCAGAATATTTAGATCTTGATGAAAAAGCTGAAATCCCAGGTCTGGATTTTCCTATGTATATTAAGTATGTATTAGCAAATAAAAAAAGAGTATTTTAGTTTTTTTATTCGTTATATAGTACGTTAGTAAGAACTTGTGTTATGGTAACACAAATTCTTAATGATACATAAATTGAAACTAAATAATTGGTGTAATTGTTGCCTCTGCCTATCCCTTCAGGAAAATAGGCGTGGTGTATGTCTATGTATGTTTGAATTTACATTTCGCCTGTAAAAATATAAATATAAAATTTTAGTTGCAAGATAATAATTATGTATTTTAAAGGTGGTATTTTCCATTAAACTATTATGAAGTTGGGCGGTAGAATAAATTGAAAAAAAATGTGATGTTATTTTGGATAGTCTGATCAAATAAATTAAAAAAAACATTGAGACCTAAGCTTACGTTAAAGGCAATCGGGCTAAATGCTAGAATATGATCATTAATGAAACCGTTATCTCCCGTTCGATTGATCTCCATTGAAAAATAACCTCTAAAAAGACGACTATAGGTTTGAAGATGCCTACAATGCATTTGTTCAAAAGTTACATAAGTTGGTTTTGATGTCTGGTATCTTTGAATGGAGATATAACCGCACGATCATTACACCGTATCACGTCTTGGAAAATTTAACAACCTGTTTTTATTGTATCTCCGCAGTTGAAGTTAATCGGAGCATTCGGGTTCATTGTTAAACTTTGTAGGAGTTTGTAATATATGACTTTATTGAATTATATAATAAATATGATATGATTTGACAGAGTTCATATTAGATTTGGGTTGTTTTTTTTTCTTATCTACTTATAACAATAATTGATAACTGTTTGTAATATTAAAGTAATCGCTTTACACTTAATTCATGTGCTATTTTTACTAGCACAATTTTTTTTTTTATTTTACGTTTGTTTTACGTATTATTTTTACCGCCGATAAAATATAGGGTTTCTAAGATCTTGGTACACATATAAAATATAATAGTTATCTATAATGTTATTCACCTGCTGATCAACTGACAATGCTCCAGCAAACATGAAAGTTCCTGATAAACGGCAATAGGCTCGCCACCTATTACGTGGGACCAACCATATAATTGGCGAAGTGTGGGCGTATAATATGCCTCTGTCTACCCCTTTGGGGTAACAGCTGTGAATGTTTGTATGTGTAATTTCATATTTTAAAAATCCGCAGACGAAGTCTGGGGCTTCAATTAGTATCGATACAATTGTGCCTTTTGCTACGAACACCTGAAATCATGCAAAATAATCTCTGTATTTCATCACAAACTCTATCACAGCGTGTTTGAAAAGGATTAAGCTCCGTGTCTATAGAATCGAAGGCTCTTGTGTGCACGAGCGCAGGGAAATAGGTCGCACAATTAACCCTGCCTTGTGCCTGGAACCTGAGCCTTGTGCCCTGATGAGAAGGTGGGTTTTCACTTCCACCCACCCAGGGCCTGTTCAAACTTTAAGGGCTGTCTCATTAACTTTGAGAGGCTATAAGGGAGAATTGATTGGAATTTGCAGATTTTTCAAATATTTTCGCTTGTTACTAACACTTCTATGTAAAACTAGACGCGCTGGGCGCTGAGATTTTGAGCACTTACTAATAAAAAGTAATTGATTGATTTATGCGTTACGCGGAAATCCATTGTAAGCAAGTGATGGATTAAAAATATCTTTGTAACAATTCCCGCGTAACTATAATTTCCCGAAAAAATAAGAGAGGACTCTTGTTTCAGCGTTAGTCGGGAAGACATCGCTGTTCTTATGCTCCTATCTTACCTGAAAATGCCCTGTACAAGGGTGAAACACGTGTTGTGTTAAAGAATTTCTCGATTTCTCGGAAAGTTATCCATACATAATGTAACGCCTCATTTCCGTAGGGGTAGGCAGAGATCACATCCTTCCACTTGCTACGATCTTGGCACCTTCTCATACACGCCCGTCAGTTTAGGGTACTTTTGACCTGCCCTTTCTCCAAAATCTTCTGGTTTTGGCCATAGAAGGTCGTGCGCGGGAATTGTTATAAAGATATTTTTAATCCATAACTTGCTTAAAATGTAATTGGTCATCTCTCTAATGGTGGTACTATATGAACGAGACAACAAATAATTTTAAACACATATCTCTTCTGTTAACATTAATGTGTTATACTCGTAGGACGCCATGGTAACTATTATTCTCAGTAATAGGATTTTTATTTACAACCAGAGACGACAGACCGTTATCCTGTCAAAATTAAATTTATTATGTCAATTGCGCAAACTGTCGAACGATTAACACCTATATCGACTTCTTGGCGAGAAAGTGAAGCGTAATGTCTGCAGTTTTGTTGAATTTTTCATATTCAAAAATTTGTGATATTCAAACATTAATGTGTGATAACTGTGGTTTATTGACCGTTAAGTGTTAGTGAATGTGGATGAATGTTGGTAAATGAAAAAAAAAAATGAAACTAGCAACATCGCTTTTCAAATTCTCTCCAGAAGTCCATGAGATCCCAGTCTGGTCCTACATATTTACTGAGGACTCAATGAGCTTAGGGAGAGGGTAACTCATTTACAATTTATCATAATTAACACCACTCATTCTCATGTACTATGACTCAAATTAATTAAATGGTTCCCTTCAATTTTCTATACATAAATAACAAATAACATTAAAAATAAAAATAAATATGAAGGAAGGTTGTTAATTGAAATAAAACACTGTATTTATACTAAGTTTATTTTAACATAAAAAACTCTAGACATGATAAATAATTAGATTAATTAAAAACACACGACTGCCCAACCTAAAAAATAAGGGAATAAACAAACAAAACAGTAGGATAGAACTTATTTATTTCAACTTAAAGTCAATGATCATCAAAATTATATTACAATACACATTAGAATTGGAAATAAATTACTTAATAAGAAATATCAAACACAATTAATTATATAAAATTATCTCACATGCCACATATTGTTTATAATTTTAACGGTTTGTTCATTAGTCAGTACATGAATCATAGAACCATGGTTCATATACTGACAGTCAAACCTATGCGCCAACATTTGCAAGAAGCTGTTAGGGCTTTCCCAGACCCTGCCCACTAGAGATGCGCACTATATATTTTTAAGACCATCTTTATAACCATGTGATATGCAAATAAACGAATATGATTATGAAATTATCAGGTCTCAATCGAGGTGCGGCATGGGGGGGGGTAACTATAGCAACGCTGCGCTCTGTCACTTTTTTATTTTGTCTACAATTGTACCAGCGCAGACAGCCGCTATTTTTTGTTCAAGTTACTTGCGGACTACTATAATATTCTATAGTATACCTATTCTATATGCATTAAAGATCTTTAATGTTACTACTGAGAATAGGTCCGTAAGGTCATATAAAAGCAGTCGACACGCCACTCAGCAAACATTCCCGAAGCGCTTCAATGACGAGGCAGCCCCACCAGCATCCTGAACTCATTATTGTATTGTCCACGAGAACATTAAACTGTTTCTGGGTATATGCAACCCACAGGCTGCAGGTGTAAAACGACGTACAAAATGATCTGAATAGAGTTGTTTTTACTTCATCGGAACCACGAGCAAACCTGCTAACTATTACATTGGCACTAACAGATAATGCCCTTTGCAGGGAGCAAAGTCTCTCAAAGTCAACATCGTTCTTCAGATCCGAAGGTCACCCAACGCCCAAGATACTAAACTTTTCGACTTTTTAAGAACTGTGCCGTTCACTTTACTGGGCAGTATAGTATCGGGTTAGTTTCCCCTAGCTGGGAAGATCATGCATTCGCTTTTCTCTGCGTTATATACTAGGCCATGTTCTAATGCATAGGATTCACAAATACCCACCAATCTTCGCAAGTCATAAGCAGAGGCGCTAAGCAGCACCATGTCGTCTGCGTAGCTAATGTTGACACAAATACCATATATATAGCAGCCGACATGTCGCACATCCTCTAAAAAAGTGTCATAACACAAAAAAAGTGATTTTATGAAAATTAAGATTTACGATTTTTTATTTATTTTTTGTCGTCTTGTGAATTAGGAACTGTAATTAATTTTGTTTTTATGTGTTATATTGCTTTAAATTTTATTTAACTTTATGACAGTAAGACAAAAATAAAAGAAAAAATTAAACGTTTCTTTATTATTACTTCGTTATCGACTTTTTTTGTGTTATGACACTTTTTTAGAGGATGTGCGATGTGTCTAAGAAATTTCCAGTTAAAACCTAAAGTGGCTCTTCAATACAGACAAAACCTTATTGGGCAGTCATGTAAAACACATCAACATAATAATATAACGACTACTATACAATGTGAAATGATTAACTAGACTTTATAAAACTCAAACTATTGTAAGAAAAAAATCCTTATATACAATTAAAACTGACAATAGCAAATATTTTATGTTTATGTGTCATAATATTCAGTATTCAACGAAACATTTATAAAAGAGGGATTAATATTAATAATCTGCTAATTTATGAGCACTTTTCTATCATTTTTATAATTTATTTATTGTTTATCGATGGGGGATTGAACTTTAATATTTATTGCCATATAATTATATTTTCAGTACATTTTCTATATTTTTACCATTAGTATTAAAATATAAATAAATAAATAGTTAATAAATAAATATTTCTGACACTTACACTAATTATTTAGTTCTAAGATAAGTATCATTAAAAATTTGTGTTATGTATACTAAATAACGGATAAACATACATAAATATTGTTTTTTTTTTGTAAGTGCATACTTAATATACATAGGAAAACACCCAGACCAGAACAAATATTCATGTTTATGCACACAAAGGTTTGTCCTGCGTGGGAATCGAACCCAAGATCTTAGGAGCGGAGAGCGGGTATACTCGCCACCACGCCATATCGGTCGTCATATGTTGAATTATATTATCTCTTATATATATACATTTTACTATCACCAATAAGAGGAATACGAAGTATTTAATGTTGCACAATATGTCATTTTACAAAATCACAAATGGTAAAAATAAAGTTAAAAAACGGGATTCACCTGATCAAATTTTACGGCGTATTGTTATCATAAAGGTTAAAAACTAGACTACTCTTACATGTAAAATAAAATAATGTTTTTTACTTCAGTTGTACCAACACCATGAAATAAGTTACGACGGCACCCAATACCTGTAAAACACAATTTTGTTGATATAAATAGTTAAGCTTACAAAACTCAAAAGTCAAGTGCGATCGTGTGGAGTATTGTTCCCATCTTTGGGACGGTTCTGCTAAGTACTGCTAAGTACCTCGACGCACTTAACAGACTACAAAGACGAGCGGTTCAATCGGATCTACAGCTACGTGGGGACATTGCTTATCTCAGTGTCTTCTACCGGGACTACTATGGCGAGTGTTTTCCCTCCCTCTCCTTTCCTCTCCCGAACAACACGTGCTAGTCTTGGGAACCATCCATATACTGTGCAGACTATCAGCACTCGAACTAAAAAATTTGGTAATTCGTTCCTGTGCAAGACCATTAAGTTCTGAAACGCTATTGCAGCAGGCCGTCATGAAAGCGCTTTGTGCCGTGCTTGTTCCAAGATGAGAAGCACCTTAATTTGTTTGTACTGCATCGACTGCTTACCATCAGGCAGGATGTAGTCATAATGACAATAAAAAACTAACATTAATACTAAGCAGGTGGTTAGAAGAATAACGTAGAACTCCGCGAGACCATGTAATCAGAAATGATCACTTTAGTTAAGCAGAGACCTCTCTTTGGGTAGGTGTCCGTAAGCATGGCATTTTCTTGTAACTAACGGGAGAAAAAAATAACCTTGACGATTTTCTTGCCCGTTCTTTTACGATCAAGCTCCCGCCCGCAGTGAATGTGCGCGCTAATTTTTAAGTTTTGACAATCATAAGAGCTCTATTGAGCCAAACTTGAATAAATGATTTTGACTTTTACTTTGACTGTATAAAGCCTTTAATACGAGTTATTGTTTCATCATCATCATCATCATTTCAGCCATTTGAAGTCCACTGCTGAACGGCTTATGTCCCCAATTGCTTTCCACGTAGATCGATTCTTTGCCGCCTGCATCCACCGGCTCCCCGCCGCCCTGACCAGATCATCGGTCCATCGCTTTAGGGGCCCCCTCTACTTTTGCTGAATCGTGGTCGCCAGTTATTGTTTAAAAAGTCAAAATAATTTATTCAAGTTTGACTCAATAAAATCAAAATTACACAACAATATAAAAGTAACAGACAAATATGAATTTGTTTCGAATAATACATACCGATGCAAACAAATCCAGGGAGACAGTAAAGAACTTGGCTCCCGAGATGCTCATAGCCTTCTGGCACTGCTGGCACACGATCTGGACGAAGGTTTTCGCCTCTTCAGAGCCGTCATACCACTGGCAGGAGTACGCCGCTTCCATTACTGATGAGCTCTAAGGATAATCATTCCATATAAGTGGCAGACCAGAAAAACAACAATAGGAACACTGGAAACCATCACAAAAGTCCTAAGTAGGGTCAGTCCGTCTGGTGGTCTGGCTGTAGTAAGGTAGGACGGCTACATTGGTCCACCAATTGGACAAAGTGCGGGAACCGACACCAGTAAGAGTCAAATAGTGGCCGACCGGAGTAAAGTAGGTTTCATTACCTGTGGACCACGTGATAGGAAAAATAGCAGACCAAGGCAAGTCAGTCCTTTATGTGAAGATAATATTGAGCAATGGAAGAAGTGCTCGTGGCTCCGCGGTGTTAATTGATAGGAAAATATTACCGAATGAATGTAATTTTCACAAAGAAGGGTCCTTTGTTAATTTATAACCCTACGTTTCCCCCCAAAGGATCTCCCTTCCAAAACTGTGCAAATAGTTTTTTACACATACATTCACGCCAGGGGGCCTACCGCCGACTTCGATAGCAATCGATTATAAGGCAAAATGGATTTCGAATTGATTCTGTCGTACCGCCGAACTCATGGAAATCGAAACAAAATGGCGTTCTCCATTTACCTATTGCTCTGTCACGGACTGAAGGTCATGAATGAGAGGTGACTGTCGGCAGATTCCCCGGTACGGATTAATGAACGCAAAACAAAGTTTGATCTAGATGGATTACCGGTAATCCATCGAATTCGGCGGTAGGCCCCTGTTTCCCCGAAGGGGTAGGCAAAGACATATTATTCGCCCACACTTCGCCAATTATATAGTTGGTCCCACGTAATAGGTGGCGAGCCTATAACCGCTTATCGGACACTGTTCTGTTCGCCAGAGCCTCGTCCGTTGATCGGCAGGTGCACCACTTGCAGGTGAGGTTGGCTTGGGCTCCGTAGGTCTTTGTAGGATCCCTATACACCATATATATTTATAGTGTACAATATAGAAAAATAAATACATACATTCAAACATCATCATCTGATTTACTACTGAATGATGTTTGCCTTAGGTATTGCTTAGGTAAGACGGCAGTCGCTCTATGTAATAACTGAAATTTAGCCAAAACTCGAAAAGCTTGGGGCCCAGGGCCTGCTCAAAGACCCTGGGCCCTAAGCTTAAGTCTAGGGCAACCGGGATAATGCTAGGATATAATGACAACATAGAATAAATAGATGAAGAATATACCTCTTCAATGAGTCTGTTTCCAAATATGCAGAAGTGAAACACTTGACCCAAAGTGTAACTCAGATAGCCGATAGTACTGAAGGCGTACACATTGATGCCGTTGATCTGAAAATAAGACAAGTTTCAGGCACTTGACTTCTTGGCAGGAAAGTGAAGCGTCTTGTCGTCATGTTTTGTTTTATTTTCAAAACTTTATGATATTTCGAATATTAATGTGTAATAACGATAGATTATTAACCGTTAAGTGTTTGTAAACGTACATGAGTGTTGGAAAATGTAACAAATTAGTGCAACATCATTTTTCAAATACTTTCAAGAAGTACATGTGAGATCTCAGTATAGGCCCACATCTTTACTGAGGTTTCAAAGGGTTCAAAAGAAGGCATCAAATTTATCATCTTTATCACCACTTACTCTCATTTATTATGTATTAAATATTATTACTATATCTCTTTCTTGACATTGGCTGAATGTGCTAAGCAAACGAAGCCATCATTAAAATTAAAATAAAAAATATGTATACATTTGCTGTAGCTATTGATTCAACAATTGTTCATTTCATACAACAATTATTACACAAATTATTTAGTTCCAAGATAAGTATAATTAAGAACTTGTGTTATGGATACTAAATAACGGATAAATAAATTTGTATTTTTTGTAAGTACATATTAAGTACTTTATATGAAATTGAACATTGTTATTCATGGAAAATAGAAAACTATTTTTTTTAATTTTACTCTATTATAGTATGTACCGTTATCTATGCACTTTTACCAATAGTTACAATGAGATATACCTTTGTAGCTTGATAGGCCAGAAGAGTCAACGTGATGGTAGACACCAGCATGTGGAACAGCAGGGCAGTTCCATAAGTATCTCCAATTGACGCCACCAATCTGAATCAACATATAGTTTATAATGATTTTATATATTAATACTTCATTTATCCTATATCTTCTAAGATTGCTTGGAAAATTTATACATACATATATACTATTACATCCACGCCCTTTTTTCCGAAAGGTAAGGCTTATGCATATTTTACGCCCACACTTCGCCAATTACATTGTTGTACCAACGTAATAGGTGGTGAGCCTATTGCCGTTTATTAGGATCTATAACGTTCGCCAGAGCCTCGTTTGTTGATCAGCAGGTGTACCACTTGCAGGTGCGGTTGGCTTAGGCTCCTTAGATAGTGATAGAATCCCTTTACACCCAGGATAATGTATTATAACATACCCAAGAAGGCACTGTAGATTACCTTATACATACATTCACGCCTGTTTCCCTAAAGGGATAGCCAGAGACATATATACAATACAAGTGTGGGCGCACACACTTTGCCAATTACATTATCGGTCCCACTTAATATTTATTTTAATTAATATATTAATATTTAGTAAACTTGTGTTAGATATCCCCGTTCGCCATTACAATTACTCAATACAAACACTTATAAGAAAAATCGTTTAATAAATTCTTTAAAAAATTACGAGTGAGTAAAAGTGCGCTTTGTGTGTGTGCGTGCGTATGTGTGTGTGCGTATGTGTGTGTGTATATATATATTTAGTTTAAGTTATATATTTCTATGTTATACGTTCAAACGTTATATGTTTTACGACCAAATTTACAAGGTTTAATTTTGTAATTTTTTATCGATCTATTTTGGAAGGCTTCATGTCCCTGATACCCCCTCTCCTTTGTATCGCATCTGCGCTGACTGTATTGCAGTAATTTTCATCATCATTCCAAATTATTCGCAAAGACACTTTCAGGGAACCTAATAATCACCTAAATACCGAGAAAAAATCAATCTCGGATGGCCGATAGCGTTTGTGGCTCAGTTTCATTATAATCCGTTCACTCATACCTTTCATACATATAACAGTAACTGTCTCCTCATCCGTCAGTGTCATTTATTTGTGCATCACGGAGAGTACTGGCATAATGGCCGAAATATCCCCTCGCATAAAAATGAGATCGCAGAAGCTTCGATACACCGAGCCCGGGTTGAACGTGGTTACAAGCGTAGTAAGTAGAAAACTGAACAAAGGAAAAACAGCTTTCGTAAACGGATCTAACTATTGTACTGATTTCATACAAAATGAGGTGAACGCAAGTGTACCTAGACCGAAGTTAAACTATGACCTTGAATTCACAGTATATATTACAACTATGTCTATTGGTTCTAATTGTGTGCGATTCTACAACAGAATCCCAAGCAATATACAGCAATTAAGCCTAAATAAATTTAAATTATCAATAAAACGGAATTTGTATTCTATTAAAGATTATAGAGCGGACAAAAATGCTTGGGATTAAACTGCCGTTTCTTGCAGGCTAATATGAATGACATAAAGCATGAATATTGTTTATGTTATATTCTATTGCATTATAAAGCCACATAGACAAATGAAGATTGTAATTTGAGTACCTAGCAAATGAATAATTTAAAAGAGCATAGCCTGAGAGTTTCTTGCCAGTTCTTCTTACAGAGCGGTGGCTCGGAACTGGCACTTAGTTTCACTTACACATAATGAAAAATTTATTTTGTAAATTGTTTTGTTGCATGTAAATGAAACTAAGCTTCGTGATTTTAGTGTAATCATATTTTAATTGTTTTTTATATTAAATTTTGACGTTTTCAAGTGCTACTGAATAGTTTATGAAATAAACATATTTGAAATTTGAATTTGAAGTGCGGCAAGGGGGGTAGCGCGTAACATATATGCACTTAGTAACTTTTGTCTCTTTCACCGTCATGTAAGTTTAATTTACCTGCCGCAGATTAAACAATGATAAAATATTCATCGTTCTAAAATAACAACAATTTACAACAAGGACGAGACCTTAAAAAGATTCTAGGCAAACTAGCAAGTGGCGACAGCCTTCAGTTCGATATAAGTGTATGTTATAATAACGCTCGGCCTAGGAGCATGAATAATACAGCGATCGTCGTAGTATTGAAACTAGATGTTAAATATTTTATATGTTTCAAATAAACTTTTATAATAAATATTCATTAAAAAAAAACTGTGTTTCTTATGACCATCGTTGAATGTAACTAAAACTACAAGCTGCCGGAGACTGGATGGGTTTTATTAGAGATAAGAAATTTTGAATCGAATTAATAAAGCCCTGTTTTGAACTGCATTTTTTTAATGTGATGTGACACGTCATAATGACTACATCCTGCCTGAAGGAAAGCAGTCGATGCAGTCCAATAAAAAAATTAAAGCGCTTTATAACGTAAAATAAGCACGGTATAAAGCGCATCCACTTATGACGGCCTGCTAAAATGTAGCATAAATGCATTTGTCTTGACTAGCATTTAATGTTACTGAATCTTTAAGCTGTCCAAACGACATAGGTTTTACTTGAAATAATAAATTCATTGACTTTCTTGGCGGGAAAGTGAAGCGTCATATCTGCAGTTATATTTTATTTTCTTAAATGTGTGATATTTCGAACATTAGTTTGTAATCATTGTAGATTATTAACCTTTTAGTGTTTGTGAACGTACTTAAGTGTTGATAAATAAAATAAAACAGTGCAACATCACTTTTCAAATTCTTCCATAAAGTCTATGTGATAACTCAGTATAGTCCCACATCTTTACTGAGGACTCAAGGGGTCTAGGGAAGGGCATCTCATCTTTATAACCACTCATTGTCATGTACTTTGATTTATATATTATTAATATATCTCGTTACTTGACACTGGCCAAATATGCTAAACGCACAAAGCCATTATTAAAAAAGAAAAAGTATATAAATCCGTGCTTACAGCTTCCTTTCTACTGACCAGCGTTTGGTGTCACCGAAGCTTTAACCTGCCAGTTACATTTTTACAACTCAGTCACGTATCTATCTGCGTGGTGCTGAATGCTTTTCCAGCGAAAAAAGAAAATAAAATAACATTAATCTGTGACGGGAATACATAAATAATCTATTTTGGTATATTTTGTGCCAGTTAAGAAATATCAGTTTATAAAAAAAAACTTTTTTTTATGTGACACGTCATGATGACTACATCCTGCCAGATGGTAAAAAGTCGATGCATTCCAAAAAAAATAAAAGAAAGAAAGAAAAATATTTATTCCATACAAGTTCCAAGAAAAAAAAAACATTTAATAAGTACAAAATATAGTTAATACAAATCAAGAATAATAAGAACTTAACTAAAAGAAGAACTCAACTTGTATTGAAATGGTATCCTAAAGATTGGAACTATACTCTACACTCGATCGCACTTGATACTTTACTTAATAGATTTTGACTGAGGACAGCGCAGTGCTAGACATTTAACTGCTAAATAAAAGCTTCAATGTATTATTTTGAGACTTGTCTTTTTCAAAAATAACTTACCTGAGTTTTGAGAGAGACTTTAGTTTTAACTCCATGTTTACATTTAGCCCATTCATCATCATAACAGCCTTGTAAAGCCCAGTGCTGAACAGTATCCTCCTAAATTGATTACCTTCTATTTTAGATTATATAATCAGCACGCTGGGTGCTGGGTTGGTATACAAATACAAATACAAATCATTTATTGCATGTCACATGAAAGTAGGTGGTAACAACAAATATGGATAGATACAATGTGACGCCCTGTAAGGGCATAGCAACATAACAAAGGACCTACTAAGTGCCTGCGTCCTAGGTGACTTCCAAAAATTTAAGACATTAAAGAATAACAAAAATTTACAAAAAATTAAGACATTAAAGAATAACAATATACTGATTTATTTATATAGATTAATTGATTTTATCATCGAAAAATTCCTGCATATTATAATAGCATTTTTTGGTAATGGTAATTGCAGTTCAAACCAGTACGCACCATCCGATAGGACTTCTTTGTCGACTTTTACGACTCCCCGTGGAGGAAAGAGGGTGGAGGGTGGTGGTATTCGGTACCACAAGGCACTTAGTCCATTTACTTAAATTAAAGTGGTGAGAGGGATCAGCGCTACACGCGTTCCTGGTCCGGATTAACGAAAGCAGGAGTGTTACATTTTGCTGTTAGAATTACCAATAGCCGTCCAATAAGGCCTGGAAATCAGGTTACCATCTATCAGATTATACAGAGCACGTTGTTTATAATATGACATCAAGACATTTTTGTGCCTGCCACAATGTCGCAGGAAACAGGAGTGACCCATTTTTTATATAAAAAGTTCCAAGTCTTTTTTTTACCCTATCAAGATATGATTTTTAGAATAAAAACTATTTTAAGGGATAGAGGAATCGGTTAAGAGATTTTTGCGTAAAAAAAATGATACCTCCAATGTCAATACATTTACGGTGATATATGATCTTAGTTTTCCCGTTAACACCTATTTTTTATATAATAATTTATTTTTAAATAAGCAAAGTGTAGGCGTATAATGTGCCTCTGCCTACCCCTTTAGGGAAATAGGCGTGATTATATGTTTGTACACCTATTTCCTTTCCACTTAAGCATACATTTAGATGAAAATTACAGTAATAATAGAATGTTGAGACAGAAGCGAAAACTTCGATATTTTCTCGAAAAACAAAACGAACTCGTAAATTGTTTCATTCCAAACTTGTAAGTGCTTTGGGGGAGGAAATATTTTAGATGGCCATTTTCCTCTCTTGGGGTATATATACCCCAAACTGGGGTAAACATGAAATATAACTCCTCAGTTATGTTTGAAAATTGCTTTCTTCTTTTTACTATTATTTATTCCCGTTTATACCAATAATATAGAGGTAATTTTTTTTATTTGACTGTCAAAATATCAAAGTTTTACACTACATCTCTAAAATAAATCGATTAATCATCACATCGGCCTTATAAAGTCCACTGCAAAACATTATTTTAACACTGATTTCATTATATTCCATAATAACCACGCTGGACAGGCGGGTTGGTGATTGCATTGCAAGCCAGTACGCATGATGACGATGCTGCTCATCATCCCAGTAAGATTCCTCTTCGTTAACTCTTACGACTCCCCGTGAGATGAGAGGGGGTAGCACTATTCTAGGCCAGTAAGTGTCATTAGAGGTAATCCGCATTTGTCATTTCTGACGAAACTGAACTGGATTTTAATAAAACTATTTCTGACGAAAGAGGAATCTGGAATCTGACGAAAGTGTCATTAGAGGTAATGCGCATTCGTCATTTCTGACGAAACTAAACTGAATTTAAAAAAAATCTGATGATAGAGGAATCTGGCGGATGTATACTGGCACATAGATATAAATAGTTCTCTTATAATTACACTATCAACTATGAAGTCAAATTTGCAGCAGTAGACTCATATGGCTGATAATTGATTTGAGGGTACATTCGCTATAAGAAATTATCGCATAGGCTTTTAAAAAAATCTATTTTGGGTTTATTTATTTTTTCTGTGTTTATTATATTACATTGCACATACTAGCCAGTTTTACCTTAAGTTTTTACTTTCGCGGGCCAATGTACCCAATGTTTCTTAGTTTATAGTTTTTCTGTATTATATTTCTGTGTGTGTACTAAATAAATAAATAAACAAACTCCTGTTCTTCTATAATAGCACGCACCATCGGCAAGGAGTTCACCTTCACATTTTACAAAAGACAGGAGCGCGAACGGTTTTAAGTGAAACATTATTCAGCGTACTCTTGGGTTGCTGTATGAGATCCCTGGCTAGTTTAACTCAAAAGATGACAGCATGGGGATCTTTGAAAATGTTGTTCCACGGATTATAAAATGTTGGTATATAGGGATCCTACCAAGCCCTAAGGAGCCCAAGCCAACCCCACCTTCAAGTGGTGCACCTGCCGATCAACAGCCGAGGCTCTGACGAACTTAACAGAGCCCGGTAAGCGGCAATATGCTCGCCACCTACGTAGGACCAACTATATAATTGGCGAAGTGTGGGCTTATAATATGCCTCTGCCTACCTCTTCGGGGAAACAGGCGTGTGGTTTTTAAAATGTTGGCAATGCGGTAGTAATGTCTCTGGTGTTGCAAGCGATCGAAGACTGCGGTTACCATTTAGATATGGCGTGCACTTCAATGTCACCTTGTAGTATGAAAAAATAACTTAATATGAGCTGGCAATATGCGCATTATATTCTATGAATAATGTTATACTTATCTACCACGTTAATATAGTCAGTCAACAATTATTTTATAAAATCGATATTATAGTTAATATACATTTGTTAAGTTCCCAAGCAAGTATCCTGCGGCTGAGCGCACAATTACATACAATTCTTGTTTATTTTACGATCGATACGGTGTGAAGGTTGCTATAACTGTTCGTTGTTCCAAAGGTGAAAGGTGATGGTTTCGATTCCCACACATGTAAGGTCTCCTTTTACTCCTGTAATTCCCCTCTTATAACTCCGATTTATTTTCCTATTCGTTTTCTGTGCATGCGGTAAGGCTGTGGAATGCGTTGCCAGTTTTTTGCGCTTCCAAAAGTATTTTCATTTTTAAGAAGACAATAAAGAAACTTCCTTGCTGTCTGCTAGCTGTACCTTTTTATCTAATTGTTTAATTTTGGTATGTTATTGTTTGATTTTAGTTTTTTCATATTATTTTATTTTAGTTTGTTTTGTAACGTATTTTATGCACGTGTTTACTTTGTACAATAATATGTTTTTTTCCTTCTTCGGTCTTCTGGAAGAAATTCCTTTCAGGAATAAGCAGTGCCGCTGTACGTGCCTTTCATAACTTCTGTCTTTGCGTGTGTTCTTTATGTGCATACATTTTTGTTGTTAAATAAATGTAAACATGTGTGTTTTTAAATATCTTTGTACTTGCAATAAATTCAATAAATAAATATAACATAAAGAAATATTATCTGACAATTAGTCCAATTATTTAGTTTCAAGACAAGCAAGAAATAATTAAGAACTTGTGTTATGGATACGAAATAACGGAAAACGTATACATAGGAAATCCCCAAACCCGAACAAATATAAATGTTTATGCACACAAAGATTTGTCCTATTTGGGAATCGAACCCACGACCTCAGGCGCAGAGTGCGGCTTTACTCTCCCCCATGCCATATTTGTCGTCACAATTATATTTATAAGAATAACTATTCATTCCCGGATATCTCTATGTATGTTTCGAGATTATTAACAATGTCTTCCGTACTGTATTGTCACCCTTAGAAATCTAGAGTTAAGTTTAACATGCCGACCTGCACGATGCTGCTAAAGCATGTTTTTTGAAGACCGATATGGCGTGGTGGCGAGAATACCCGCTCTTCGCTCCTAAGGTGACTTTGTGTGCATGAACATGAATATTTGTTCTGGTCTGGGTGTTTTCCTATGTATATTAAGTATATATTTACAAAAAAAATGTATTTATATATGTTGATCCGCTATTTAGCATTCATAACACAAGTACCCTAAACCGACGGGCGTGTATAAGGAGGTTAATGAGTTTGAATGAAGCTAAAAGTGTGTGCCAAGATCGTAGCAAGTGGAAGGATGTGATCTTTGCCTACCCCTACGGGAAAGAGGCGTGACATTATATATGTATGAATCACACAAGGTCTTAATGATACTTATTTTGGAACTAAATAATTGATGGAATTGCCAGAAAATATTTATTTATGCCCTGTAATTTCACTAATCACAGCCCCCTTCAAACTAGAACACAGTATCGCGGTCAGCTCTTCTATTTCGCGACAGAATTTCAGGCAAATACCACTTTTTAGCATACCTACATCTATTCCACAGCCCAAATATCACTTTATTCAATTATTGTAACAATTCCCGACCCAACCAATGCGAAACGAGAGTTTCAGCGTTGGTCGTGAAGACATCGTTGTTCTGAGGCTCCTATCTTACCTGAAGATGCCCTGTGTGAGGGCGAAACACGTGTCGTTTTGAATAGATTCTCGATTTTTTGGGTAATTATAGTAGCGCGGGAATTGTTACAAAGATATTTTTTAATCCATCACTTGCTTACAATGGATTTCCGCAAAGTAACGCCTGAATCAATAAATGTGTATAAAGGTAACAAACCTTACGACTACTGGAAAAAAATATATCGATGAAGATAAATTCTATCGGATGATGGGCAGTAGGGCCATCCTGCGTACTGGCTGGAACTGCTGTCAACAACCCGCCCAGCTAGTTATAGGCAAATACCTCCAATATAACGTAAACTATTAACTAAACACCAAACCCTACACGGCGAATCGGAATCACTACTATATTCGGACCCCTGGTCACAAACCAAAAGGATAATGAATCCACCACAAAAACTCAAGATTGAATGGCGGATCCAGGTGTCTAGCGTCACAATTATCCGGATCATTAAGCAGTGTGAGCCTTCCGAATGAAAAAGGACTTGACATTAAATGCTTTCTTAATGGTCAACTATCCCAGGAATGACCACTGAAAACACTGCTTTACAAAACATTTTACGACCACTCCGTCTTCCTGTTCCACGAGCATTTAAAAGTAACACTTATATGCGGAAATATAGATCTTTGGTCTAGAAATTTCATTATCTTTGACATATGCTACGATCACACATAAATTATATAAAGTCCATCAAAAAATAAACAATTGAAAGTCATTGCTAACCCGGCGACTTATCGATTTAAGCCTCGCTACCTAATGCCAATGGTACTTACTAAACTTATAGTTATGAGTCAGAGAATGACTTTATATCGCCATATTTTTAAGGGCTAGGCTCGATATAGGTATATAGTTTATTTATTTATTCATTCATAAAACTTACAACTATCTTTACAGGTACCAAACCTAATACGATAGAGTAGCTGAGCTTACAATACCTAAATATATGAATAAAGACTTTCACATAATTCTTATCTACTAATTACTAAACTACTACATTAACATCTACTGCAAAAGCAATATGCTGCTTTTGCGAATTCGTTCAGTGAACATGCAAATAAATCTATCCGGCTTATATCTATCTATTTATATTGGCTTGTATTCGCCGTGTCGTCAAAATTAATTAAATGCCAACCTAACATTACCTTATTGTACGTCAAAAATACTAACTGACCCGCATATAAATTCAAATTCAAAGTATTGATTGCCAAAACTATGTTGTATATACAGATGTTTTATAAAAGGTAGTATCAAACATAGACCCGAAAAGGGGACATCAAAATAAATAAATTATTATTATTATTATTATTATTATCAACAAATTGAATTAAATTAAATGATGCTCAATCAATATTTTTGATGTTTAAAATAACATTTTTAGCGGATCAGTTTTTTATAGTTACTTGTCAGATTTGGCACTTAGCTAGCACTTTTTTATATATTTCTTTTTTTTTTATTACTTTGTTAAGTATAAGATTTATATGATTGTATATAATTATTATTTAATATATTTTTGTAGTTTCTTTTACTTGGATCTGTAACTAAATTTAATTCCGTACTTAATCTAATTTACAACTGATAGGCTGGTAGTGATCTCTCCTAGAGATAAGTCCACCTTGGTACTTTTGTTTTTAAATACTATTTTTGTAATGTGATAATGTTTTTATGTGCAATAAAGGATTAATATATTCCGTTTATATTTGCTTAGAGTTTCAATAAAAATTAGGGGTCCTGTAAAATAAATTTAAAAAAAATAATGGCATAGGCGTTAGGCGTCCGCCGTTGGTAGGGGGCTAAGCCTGCCGGGGTTGCGGGACTGTTCGATAGCGTTACAGCGGCCTTGGTGTTACAGGCTCAAGAAGGGGAATATGGTAAGTCTTTCTTTGATTTTCCATCCAAAAAAAAATTGCGTCAGCCGTTGGGGTCAAAAAGTTCTGAAAAGGAGACTCACTGACAGGAACTTAGTGATTCATCTGAATATGTAAATCCCACTTATAGCCCTGGTATGTAACATTCCATACACATATAAAACTACAAGCTTAGGACAACTTACATTAATTAATTAAAAGTATTAAAACAATAGTTTAGACATTACCATCCTATGGAAAATAAACCACAACCTGTCTGCAGTCTATTTGTTAGTTATTGCCACCTCATTTGTTTATACCGCTGATCTCTCAATTTTTACTTACTAGATACACACATACTGTCACGCCTGTTTCCTCGAAGGGTAGGCAGAGACATATAAACTACGCTCACATATCGCTAATTATAGGTGGCGAGCCAATTGCCGCTAACCGGGAACGTTTATGTTCGCGAGAGCCTCGTCAGTTGATCGGCAGGTGCACCACTTGCAGGTAGGGTTGACTTTGTACCAGAAGCTAAAAACCCAGGCACTGGTGCCTCGCCCCTTTTCAACAGCGGTGGGCGTCGTCTGAAGTTTTTTAGTGGGTAGGACTGCAGTGGTCGCGTCTGCCGCAGTGAGCCCCACACCCCCTCCCGGTGTGGGGCTCACTGCGGCTCTCCCCCTCTTGGCCGGGAGACAGTGCGTATGCAGCATTTTTTTTACAGACGATAATTAAAAAAAAAAAGGTAAGGTTGGCTTTTGCTTTTCGGTCTTGATAGGATCCCCATACACGTACTGATCAGCAGATCTTGCTTACATCTTTTGCTTCAGAGTCAACCGTTTGGGCTGGTTGGGAGCCACCTGACCGAAGATCTGCAGTCTACCACGCCTCTCTTTCATAGTAATTCCTAGGTACCTTTTATTTTTAATAACATCTTTCATTTCTGCCTTATTATTTATTCCGAACCTTTAACGTACTTACATACATAATACAGACAAAAGCATACATATAGTTAACTTTAAATGCTTAAAGGAACATCGACCCTTTAATAGATAGGTCAGGTTTGAGTACATACTTTACTCTTATACAGTCTTTTTATTTCTTACTGAGATCGAATCAATGTTAATCAAACGTTCAAAACACAAGCAGAATTACTAATTAATAAATCAGTATCAATTTAATGCGCTTACAAATAGGACAAGTATTCTTTAGAAGATCTTCTTTTGTGATGTCCCATTAAGCGTCTTTTTTGAGTTAAGTCACTATTTAATTAAGCATGCGATTTGCTTTTGTCTATCCACACAATAATTGGCGGCAAATCTAGCCAATATCTCTTGCTGCTATGTCAATCTGTGGGGATTGCTAGGAGCCGCATGAGGTCTGCAGTCTATCACACCCCGTCCTACCTGTTTTCTAATCAAACCTTTTCAGTACATAAA
This sequence comes from Musotima nitidalis, assembly GCA_949126915.1. NCBI lineage: Eukaryota > Metazoa > Arthropoda > Insecta > Lepidoptera > Crambidae > Musotima > Musotima nitidalis. The sequence continues at coordinate 3,375,957 of OX421434.1, forward strand.
TAAATAAATAATAAAAAAATATTTCTGACACTTACACCAATTACTTAGTTCCAAGATAAGTATCATTAAGAACTTGTGTTACGGATACTAAATAACGGATAAACATACATAAATACATTTTTTTTTTTGTAAATACATACTTAATATACATAGAAAAACACCCAGACCAGAACAAATATTCATATTTATACACACAAATATTTGTCCTGTGTGGGAATCGAACCCCCGACTTCAGGAGTGGATCTTAATAATTTATTTCTTTAATTGTATTAGATCTTAAGAGATAATTTGAAAAATGCCGAGATGAGTTTCTTTAGGCCTTCTTCTCAATCTCGTTGCCTTTTGGAAGCCTCGTTAGAGTCACCGACAGACTGTCTGACTGACGAACAATCCCCTCCCTCCTTTAGGATCACGACAGGCTGACTGACAGCTGACAAATCTTGAGAAAACCACAACAGACAGATAAACTGACAAATTCTGTCAAAGAACCCATTTGCTTTTACTCCTTTATTATGGTACCGCTCATATTTCTTCCATTGTTGTTAAAAAAATATATGGAATTTCCATTTTGTGTAAATGCTTGACGAATCTAAATGATCATGTTGATCTTAAAGACAATAAAGCATTTTTTTTTTTTTGGAATGCGGGTATACTCGCCACCGCGCCATTTCGGTCAAAAGTACATACCTAACAATATGCTTGTGTCTCTCCACCCAATACTTGATGGCCGACCTAGCCAACATCTCTTGCTTTTGAGTTAGCCCGTTAGGATTGGGACCAGTCTGCCCGAAGGTCTGGAGTCTTCCACCGCCCCCTCTGATCGTCATGCCGAAGTCTTGCTGCGTTGAGTATATACCTCTTATGTCCATATCAACAGGATCGGGAACTTTTTCCGATTTTTCTGTTTGAAATAAATTTCAAATAAATGGCTTAAATAAATATTGTAAATAAATATTTTAAATGAATATTTTAAATAAATATTGTGGGCACTTACATCAATTATTTAGTTCCAAGATAAGTATAATAAAAAACTTGTGTCATGGATACTAAATAACGGATAAGCATATTATATATTATTATTTTTACTTTTTTTTTACTTTTTTTTTTTTTATTATGTATTTTTTTTACATACAGACATAACCTTTATAGGAAAACACCCAGATCAGAACACATATTCCTGTTAATGCACCCAAATAACCTGTGCGGGAATTGAACCCACAATCTCAGGAGCGAAGAGCGGGTATATTCGCCACCACACTATATCAATAGTAAAAGTAAAGAACATGTTTAAAAATTTAGATTCCATAGACATAGACTAAGGTAAAATGAATAAAAATTCTATTCAAAGCATGGAAGTGTTAATAATGAAAACCACTACGTAGCTTAAAACAGGGTAGCTTTCCCCTGTCTGTCCATATGTGTCCTTAGATCTTTGAACCTACGCAACGGATTTTGATGCGGTTTTTAATAGATAGTGATTCGAGAGGAAGGTTTAAATGTGGACCATGCGAGTAAAGTCGCCGGCGGCCCCTAGTATAGTTATAAGACGTCATATATAATTTCTTGCGTAATTTTAATTTTTTTTTGTGCAATTATCTTTTATTATTTTCTTTCGTACTTAACTAATGATTGTCTATTGTTTTAAGTAAGCATTTTTTTTATAAACTAAAGATTACTTTGTGTTGAATTTGATGAAAACTTAGTGTTCAGTGATGTAGACGTGAAAGCAGAAAAAAAACTAAACCTTAAAATCATTTATTTAAATTTGGCTGCGTAGAGCTGTTATGAATGTCATACTTATAAACTGACGCGCCCATTCATTGCGGGCAGGAGCTTGATAGTAATAAAACGGGCAAGAAAACCGTCAAGGTTGGATATTTCAAGGGTGTACAGGGATCCTACCAAGACCTGAGGAGCACAAGCCAATCTTACCTTGAAGTGGTGCACCTGCCGATCAACGGACGAGGCTCTGGCGAACATAACAGTGCCCGGTAAGCGGCAATAGGCTTGCCACCTATTACGTGGGACCAACTATATTTGGCGAAGCATGGACGTATAATGTGTATACTGTATAGAATGTATGTATGATTATTTCATATATAAAAATGCTTAAAATTAAAACAATACTTGTGTTTCGGTATTATAGTATTTACAATATTAAAAAATATTTACCAGTAGAAGAAGCTCGGAACAGCTCAGCAGTGTTAGGCCTGTAGGTGTCCAGAGAGGCGCTCAGTTCCATCAGAGGCTTCATGATAGCTTTCAGATGCTGCAGCTGTTCACAGGCGAAGATCAGCCAAGAGCAGAACATCACATCCATGACATTGGCCAGGCACATGGTGAATAGAAGCCAGTATACCTGAAAAGAATATATATGGATACTTTTCTATGATTTATATGAACCCCACAGACACATAGACATAACTTTACGCCTATTTCTCCAAGGCATATAATATAAAATATACTTTATTGTCTTTGAGATCATTTAGATTCAACAACAGAGGCAACAACAATGAAAGAGACATTAGCGGTACTATAATCAGGAAATAAAAGCAAATGGATTCTTTGTCAGAATTTGTCAAGGTTTGTCAGTTTATCTGTCTGATTATACGCCCACCTTTCGCCAATTATATTGTTGGTCCTACTTAATACGTGGGAGCCTATTTCCGCTTTCCGGGAACTTTCATGTTCGCCAGAGCCTAGTCCGCTGTTCGGCAGGTGCTGGTGAACTTGCAGCTGAAGTTGGCTTGGGCTCCTCAGATCTTGGTAGGATCCCTATACACCCTTGGAAAATCCAACCTTGACAGTTTTCTTGCCCATTCTATTACTATGAAGCTCCCGCTATAAGCCAAACTTGAATAAATGATTTTAAGGTTCAGTTTGCTACATCACTGAATAATCCCTAATCCCTCACCATATATCCTTAATATTATCATTCTAACATTGTGCCCTAGGTTACGCTAAGGACCCTTATTATGATCTGCTTATTGATCTAATCAGATTTGGCAGTATTTAGTTATAACACGGAGTAACTGCCGTCTAACCTCCGCAACCCAGAAGGAAAAATACTCAATAGGTACTCCATACTTTATTGCGATCCAACAATGTGTTTTACAAGATGTTAGTTTAGGTACAAAAGTATCAATTGTGGATCCTGTCGGGCACAGCATAGTGTAGGAGAGAGGAGGAAGGACGCTGTTTAATTTTAGTTGTTTATTAAATAATTTGTAAATATTTGCTCATTTTTGACTACGAGTAGTTATTAGTTGTTATTGTCATTAAATTTCATAGTAATAAAATGTTAGGTATACTTAGTTATAATTGTTTTTATTTAAACTTTATATTTATTTTTATATTATTTTTTCGGTAAATACTCTTTTACCTTTATACTAAATTTAAAAAAATATAGGTATACTTAGTTATAATTGTTTTTATTTAAACTGTAGATATTGTTGTTTTTACTTTTATACTGTCAAATTTAATGTGTAAGTAATACTGTTTTATTATAATGCACATAAATCATATCCTAGCACCATCCCGGTTGCCCTATACTTAAGCTTAGGGCCTTGGGTTTGCTTACTGGTTTAACCAGACTTGGCTGAATTTCACTTATTACACAGCAGAAAACATAATTATATGGTTAAAGCAGCTGTCAGGGTATCAGAGGCACTGACTTTCTAACAACGACTGCCATAGATGTTCATGACAGACCAACGGATTAACGTGCTTTCCGAGGCACGAAGCAAGCGATTACATTATTAACTAACCATCCTGGTCGTGCCAGGATTTGAACCCGAAACCTCTACATTGTTATTGTTATTGGTCTCGCCACTGGCTCATTACTTTCTATTATTATGAACGCAAATTGTTGTATTTATTTGTTACTCTTTTACGGAAAAAATACTGAATTGATTAAACTAAGATATTTTATATATCAAAATAAAACTTGGGCTATAATTTTAATAAATATATAGCAGCTCTTATAATGCCAAGCCTCTCGTAGCGCTCGTAGCTTTGCGGTGCTCGGTGGTTGGAAATGATCACCGAAGTACAGCAGAGTTTACAGAGGTCAGTCCTTGTATGGGGGACCGTTTGTGTGGCATTTGATATCGAGCGCTTCCGTGCTTCGGAAGGCACATTAAGCCGTTGGTCCCGGTTATCATTAAATGTGGTAGTTGTTAAGCCATGTTAGAGGCCTAATGGGCGGCTTGATGAATTCTAACAGCAGGACGTCATACACCTGCCTCCGGCAATCCGCACTGGGTCCGCGTGGTGGGGTATGACCCAATACCCTAACACCTTGACATGTGAGAAGAGGCTCGTGCTCAGTAGTATTGTGTTTTGTATATAAATAGTATTGTGTTTTATTCGTCTTGTAATCATTACAAAATTGTTATTTTAATAGACAAGAAATGAGATAAAGCGTTGTTAAATCAACACAACTGTGTTGTTTTGCATAATAACATTATGAAAACAGCAATTTAACGAACCGCCTTGAGACCCTTGAGCTTCTTTAAGAACTTAAGAAAGCCATTCACGGTCCTAAAAATAAGGTTTGAAAGTGATGTGAATCCAAAAATTTTCCCTTAAGTGTTAGTGCGAAATTTAAAAAAAAAAATTGAATTTTCATTTTAAAATTCACATTTACGGTAATAATAGGTCCTGTACCTTTAGCATTTAACTTGAGAGAGATAGGTAGTTTCTATACGTTTATTTATTTACATAAATAGCATAACCACATGGAGCACATTACACATTAAATTTTATCAACGGTCTTACTTCTGATATCCTCAACAATCACGGTGTATATAACATTTACTAAAATGAAAGTGTTAAGTATTTTAAAGTTCCTATTGCACTTAACAACTTAATATATATAGGGAATTATAAACTATAGCTATGTGTAAACAATTATGTAAAGACTAGGAAGTTCAAAAAAGCAAAAGTATTTTTTAATTTATTTTTGAAACTGCCAAATTTGCCAATGCAACGTTTGGATCGCGACTTTAGAGAGTATTGTACTGATCAAGGATTCTGTTACACCTATTAACAATTGACGACCTAAATTAGTCCGACAAAAATTTGTATGAAATGTTCTATCGAATTTATGTCTAGGATATATGGATACATATATATTATATGTAGCAGTGGACCGGCCATATCTATTGTAGGACCGATAACCACTGGGGTAGACGTGTCCTACAGTGGAGATCACAATAAAAAATAAAAAGAAATATACTTTATTGTCTTTAAGATCAACATTATCATTTAGATTCGTCAAACATTCACACACAAAATGGAAATTCGATATATTTTTTAACAATAATGAAAGAAATATGAGCGGTACCATAATAAATAAATAAAAGCAAATGGGTTCTTTGTCAGAATTTTTATCAGTCTGTTGTGGTTTTTCGCAAGATTTGTCAGTCTGTCGGTGACTTTTATCGGGGGGATCTGTCAGTCAGCCTGTTGTGATTCTAAAGGAGGGAGGGGATTGTCCGTCAGTCAGTCAGTCTGTCGGTGCAACGAGATTGAAAAGAATGCCTCAAGAAACTCATCTCGGCTTTTCAAATTATGTCTTAAGATCTACATACATAATGTCACGCCTCTTTCCCGTAAGATCTAATATAATTAAAAATAAAATATTAAGATTACCGCTGTTCTTTTAACCAACAAAATCTAATTTCTAAAGACCATATCTCATCTTATCGAAAGAAAGGAGCTATTCATGACGACCGATATGGCGTGGTGGCGAGTATACCCGCATTCCACTCCTGAGGTCGTGGGTTCGATTCCCACACAGGACAAATATTTGTGAGTATAAATATGAATATTTGTTCTGGTCTGGGTGTTTTTCTATGTATATTAAGTATGTATTTACAAAAAAAAAAGTATTTGTATATGTTTATCCGTTATTTAGTATCCATAACACAAGTTCTTAATGATACTTATCTTGGAACTAAATAATTGGTGTAAGTGTCAGAAATATTTATTTTAAATATTTATTTATTTATTTATTTATTCATGTCACTTCCAGGCAGACTTTTCGTTTACGGCTCGGTAAACGTAATGGGGCCTTCCAGTTAAGTGGAGCGATGACATACGCAAACCGGCTGGCAGCAGTTGGGGAAGAAGAGCTGAAGAGTTCAGTGGAGTGCCATTAGAGAGGCTTATGTCCAGCAGTGGACGAATGTGAGCTGATGATGATGATGAAAATGAAATCTAGGATAAGAATAAGGTGAAATAAACACACAATGTAATTGCTGTTTAACTACAATGTAACCACATCATTAAATTCTCGTGTCGTCCCAATAATTCTTTTATTGAGTAATTGTATTTTCCCGGCATTTTCGTGTTGGATTTATTTCAAACTTTTTAAATATTAAATCATAATTTTACATCTGAGGAGTCCAATTCAACTTCACCTGCAAGTGGTGCATCTGTCGATTAACAGACGAGGATCTGGCGATAACAAAATTTCCCAGTTAACGGCAATAGACTCGCCACCTATTACGTAACCTAACAATAAAACTGGCGATATGTAATGGCGCTTAATATGCCTCTGCCTACCCTTTCAAAAACGGGAAACAGGCGTGATTATATGTATTAATGTAAAGACTGATGTGTCTATGGAGTCCACTTAAGCTAATGTGTGCGAGTGTGTTGACAATTCTTGCAATTGTCTCTCAAGACATTTATTCCTTCTTTCTTTCTTTCAAATAGATATAAAGAAAAATAGAAAATAAACACTAGAATTTTCCATACGAGACTAGGTAAGGTTATCTTGTTTGATATTCGCTCTACTTCGTTTAGAAAACGCAAAAAGCCTTTTGAAAGCACGTTCCATTTTCAGCGAATGCGGTCTAGGAATTGAAAAAAATACAGTCGGGAAAATACAGTGCACCTGTTGAAAAACGGAATAGGAATGAACTAGTTATTATAGAGCAGAGGTAAAGAAAAATAAAGAAAAGAAAGTGGGGCAATTTGGAGTAGGGCGAAGGAACCAAAGGGGCCAGCGGCTAGCGGATTTCATGGAGAAGGAGGGACTTTTTATGATGAACTCCTTCTTCAAGAAACCTCCGCAGAGAAAATGGACCTGGATGAGCCCTGATGGTTTCACGAGGAATGAGATAGACTTTATCATGACCACTAAGCGGCAAATATTCAATGATGTCTCTGTAATCGCTAGGGTGAAAACCGGCAGCGATCACCGAATTGTAAGAGGCACATTGAATATAAATGTCAAGCTTGAAAGGTCCCGCCTGATGAAGTCTACGCTCCGACCCTCAGTTGCCCATATTCAAAACCCCGAGTACTTTCAGATCGAGCTTCAAAATCGCTTCGCAGGTCTAGAGGACTGCGTGTCCGTCGACGACTTAAGTAGCGGGCTAGTTGAGACTGTCCACGCGGTGGGGTCCAAATTTTACAAGACCAGACCCCGAAATAAAACCCAAAAATTATCGACTGAGACTCTTGATCTCATGGAAGCACGACGACATATGCGATTGCAGTCTTCAGCAGATGCATTCTCTTACCGGCGTATCAATAGACAGATCACGAAATCCTTGCGACTTGATATTCGCAGATTCAGTACTACGTGTATTGAAAATGCAATAGAGAGGAACAAGGGTTCGAAAGTGTTCGCACGAGATCTGTCTATTGGCCAGAGTCAGTTAACGCAGCTGAAGACCAACAAGGGCAATCTAGTCACGTCGAAACCTGAGATCATGAGGGAAATCGAAGACATTTATGGGCAGTTATATACTAGTACGCAGGATCCCGCTACTTGTTTGGCTAAAGATCCTAGAGCCAAACTAACCAGGCACTACACCGAAGACATCCCGGACGTCAGCCTATACGAGATTAGGATGGCCCTGAAACAGCTGAAGAACAACAAGGCACCGGGTGAAGACGGGATGACAGCAGAGCTTCTGAGAGCGGGTGGTACACCGGTACTAAAGGTACTTCAGAGGCTCTTTAACACCGTCATCCTCGAGGGACGTACGCCACAGGCGTGGGCCAGTGGCGTGGTTGTACTTTTCTTCAAAAAAGGTGACAAATCTCTTTTGAAGAATTATAGGCCAATCACGCTACTGAGCCACGTCTATAAGTTGTTTTCACGGGTTATCACGAACCGTCTCGGTCATAGGTTTGACGACTTCCAGCCTCCCGAACAAGCCGGTTTCCGAAAAGGCTTTTCAACCATGGACCACATACATACGCTGCGGCAGGTTATACAGAAGACCGAGGAGTATAACCAGCCACTTTGCTTAGCGTTTGTGGACTATGAAAAGGCCTTCGATTCGATCGAGACTTGGGCAGTGTTTCAGTCCCTGCAGCGATGCCGCATTGACCATCGGTATATTGAAGTGTTGAGAAGTTTATACAAAAACGCCACCATGTCCGTACGCGTACTAGACCAGCACACGAATCCTATCCTCCTGCGGAAGGGCGTGAGACAGGGAGATGTCATATCTCCGAAACTGTTCACTGCTGCCCTGGAGGATGTTTTCAAAATGCTGGACTGGGGAAACTACGGCATCAACATAAATGGCGAGTATATGTCTCACCTTCGATTTGCCGACGATATAGTGGTCATAGCGGAGTCGCTTGTGGATCTGGGCACAATGCTCGAAGACCTCGACAGAGCTTCCCAAAGGGTAGGTCTCAAAATGAACATGGACAAGACGAAAATTATGTCGAATGTCCATGTTAAGCCTACCCCAATAATTATTGGAGGCTCGGCTCTCGAAGTTGTCGACGAATATGTATACCTGGGACAAAAAGTCCAAATGGGTAGGTCCAACTTCGAGAAAGAGGTCAATCGTCGAATCCAGCTCGGTTGGGCTGCGTTCGGGAAACTGCGCTATATCTTCTCGTCAAAAATACCTCAGTGTCTTAAGACAAAAGTCTTTAACCAGTGTGTGTTGCCAGTGATGACGTACGGTACTGAGACTTGGTGCCTGACTATGGGCCTCATTAGAAAGCTCAAAGTCGCTCAGCGTGCAATGGAGAGAGCTATGCTCGGAGTGTCCCTACGTGATCGAATCAGAAATGAGGAAATCCGTAGGAGGACTGGAGTGACCGACATAGCGAGGCGAGTTTGCAGGCTGAAGTGGCAATGGGCGGGGCACATAGCTCGAAGAACCGACGACCGATGGGGCGTCAAGGTTCTGCAATGGCGACCGCGAACCGGTAAACGTAGTAGAGGACGGCCTCCCACGCGATGGACCGATGATCTGGTCAAGGCGGCGGGAAGCCGATGGATGCAGGCGACTCAGGATCGCTCAATGTGGAAATCTATTGGGGAGGCCTATGTTCAGCAGTGGACGTCAGATGGCTGAGATGATGATGATGATGAAAGAAAAATATAGGAAAAAGGCTAAATAAGTGTTGTGCAAAGATGTAAGCTGCAAAACATTTCATGATCCTTCCAAAATGGAGTCTCATTTTATAATACCATCATCATACCCTCACATTATTCCGGTTGCACTAGACTTAAGCTTGGGCCCAGGGTCTGCTCACTGGTCTAATCAGATTTGGCTGAATTTCAGTTATTACATGGAGGCAGGAGTTTGCTGACCTCCTGCTGTCTGAGCTGTCAGGTGTAAGATGGCACTGACGTCCTAATAACGACTGCCATAGATGTTCATGGCAGCCGGGACCAACGGCTTAAGGTGCTTTCCGTAACACGGAGCAAGCTATAATTTCGCACATAACTTCGAAAAGTCAAAGGTTTTGAACCAGGGTTTGAACCCGAGACCCTCTGAATTTAAAGGCAACGGGTCTCGCCAGTGGGCTATCGCCGCTTTTCATAATACCAACTTCTTAAACTGACAACCTTTTTTTATAATTCTCAGTTACCAAATAAAAGAAACTCAGTTAAGTTTCTACAAACCAACTTCTGAAAATTATAACCACACAAAAAAATTATTAATTTTAATAAGTTAAGGTTTTTCTTCTAATCAAGTAGTTTTTTTTTCTTTTATAAGGACTCACTCGTTCAGAGTATTAGCCAGTGTCAAGTAACTAAATAACACAAGTTATTTGCATAAATTCTGCTTTTTCATCATTTAGTCTCATTCAAAATCAAGCAAAGTCCGCCATAGTCGAGTCAAGACATGGGCATGCCCAGTAAAGATGCCTTTGCTAAAGGCGTCTACGCAGTTTTGGAATCAGCGCGGAAAAAATCACATTTTACTGTCATATGCCATTTTCCTACACATGTGTACGTTGACGAAGCCAGATGTCAGACGAAGACAGTTGAGAAGACTTCTTGGTGGAAAAGTGAAGCGTCATGTCTGTAGTTTTGTTTTATTTTCTAAAATTTGAGATGTTTCTGACGTTAATGTGCAATAACGGTGGATTATTAACCGTTAAGTGTTTGTGAACGTATATGAGTGTTGGTTAATGAAATAAAACAGTGCAACATAATTTTTCAAATTCTCTCAAGAAGTCCATGTGAGATCTCAGTATAGTCCCACATCTTTACTGAGGACTCAAGGGGCTTAAGGGGAGAGGATTTGATTTACCATTTATCATCTTTATCACCACTCATTCTCATTTACTATAATTTATATGATATTAATATATCTCTAACTTGACACTGGCTAAATGTGCAAACCGCACGAAGCCATTATTTAAAAGAAGAGTTGAGAAGTCAGATTTACACAAGTTTAAGAAAATGAAACATGATATCGAATTTACTTTTTCCTCGCCAATCTTCATTTAGCAGCTTATTTCCTTACCTAGTATAAAGTATACTTCTGCAATTTAGAACACAGTAAAGGTTTTCCTTATCTCTACCCTGCATATAACTAGCGAAATGCCGCAGGATAGACCCTTTGAGGTAAGTATTACACGACGCTGTGAATAGATCGGCAGACTTTCAAATTGGCCTATTTTCTTTGAAGCCAGATAGGAAGTATGAGACGCTGATGTAACTATGACAAATACTTTCATCGTACTGATTTCTTTAATATTGAAACCTCCATGGAGAACTTGAGATAGTTACGACTTTTTTCTTTTTTTGTACATTAAGAGAAGAACATACAGGGCACACCAACTTATCTGAAGGTCTTCTTGGCGGGAAAGTGAATCGTCATGGCTGTAGTTTTGTTTTATTTTCTAAAATTTGTGATAATTTATTTTGTAGTAAAAAAGATAATTTATTTAATTTGCAGTACAGCAGACCCAACTAATTTTAGACCTATTTCAGTGCTGCCTACTTTTAGTAAAATTTTTGAAAAACTTATTTACAACCAAATGTTAAGATTTTTTAATAAAAATGGCTTAATGCATTCAAAACAATTTGGATTCACTAAGGGTCGCTCCACAACCGATGCAGGTGTTGAGCTTTTGAAACATATATTTGATGCTTGGGAAGATTCTTTGGACGCTTTAGGTATTTTTTGCGATCTGTCCAAAGCTTTTGATTGTGTTCCTCATGAAACATTGATAAAAAAATTAGATTATTATGGAATAATATGAATGACTTAAAGCATGAATATTGTTATATTATGTTACATTGTATAGCGTCACAGACAAATGAAGATTGTTACTAACCAATCGATAATTTAAAAGAGCATAGCCTGTGAGTTTCTTGCCAGTTCTTCTTACAGAGCGGTGGCTCGGAACTGGCACTTAGATTCGCTTGCACTTAAATGTTTTTTGTTTTTTTAAATTGTTTGGTTGCAAGTGAATCTAAGCTTCGTGATTTTAGTAGAGTTATATTTTATTTGTTTTTGTTATTTTTTTATAATTTGGACGTTTTCAAGTACTATGTAATAGTTTATGAAATAAAGTATTTTTGACTTGACTTTGACTTTGATATTTTGGACGTTAATGTGCAATAACGGTGGATTATTAACCGTTAAGTGTTTGCGAACAAATAAACATATGAGAACAGAACATGAGTGTTGGTTAATGAATTAATTAAAATAAATAAATAAAAATTATATGATATTAATATTCTCTTACTTGACATTGGCTAAATGTGCAAACCGCACGAAGCCATTATTTAAAAGAGAAAAAAGCTTATCTGAATTAAGTATTGCTGCTGAATAATATTTCCACAGTTGTACGTTTAGTTCTAATTTCAGCCAACGGGTCAGATAAGTTTGTGCACTGTAAGAACTTTGAAATGATAGGCAGTAACTTGGCCAGGATGACAAAATAGGCGATTTGTTTGTGACGTTGGTCAACCGACCTCATTCCAAAAGAAGTTTAAAGTTCCTTTAACCTTTTTTCAGTACTTTCTTGTGTAATTTGTTTTTACTGCCAATATTTGTTTCAAAATGGCTTTATGCGTTAACACATTTAGCCGGTCTGAAGTAAAAACTGTCAGTTGTGGACCAAAATCTGTTTTTCATTTTTTTTTTAAATGATCTTATAAAAAGGTAGTAACCAAAAAAATATAAAATATCTGGTATTTTGTCGCTGCTATTTAGACACAGCTATATTTAGAAGCGCTCGATGATCCACGGTTCTAGGTGTTCGGAAACGATCACCGAAAGATAGCAGAGTTCAGAGAGGTCAGTTCTTGGGTGACAGTTGATAATATGAGTAGAGTTCTTCCTTAGGGGACGGCTTAAAGTTCTAACAGCAGTACGCCATACACCTGCCTCTTTTTACATATCGCCTTCCGGGCAAAAGGGAACGGGGAGTGGGACTCACCACAGGCAGACGTGATCGCCAGTAGTAATACCCCCTAAACAACGGCGGCCAACGTCCCCCGGGCCAAAACCGGGAGGACCTCTTCAAAGTGGCGCAGTGGACGTTGCCGGCTTCCCGGGGAGTCCATGATTAGACAGCAGGAACCTTGGTTCGTGAAAGGAGGCCGGTGCTCAGTAGTGAAATGTAATAGACTGAAATGATGATGATGATGATGATGATCTGGATACAGATTGAGTTCTACCAGAAATTTTAACCAATAGAATCCCCAATTTCAGTGAGCACAAACTACCTCACTAAATCGAATGTATTATAGTAATGAATGTATAGCCAGAAAAGGGATCAAGTAATTTATAAAAAGCCTGTGAAAAAGTGCGGTGCATCTGTTGAGAAATGTCATGGCAATAAAGTGGTAATGGAAAACAATCAATGGACCTATTTCCTCTGAAAATCCTTTTTCTGCAGAAAAACTGAATACCAAAATTTTTCTACCATCCCAGTGAATATTTATGCAACAAATTTGAACTTATGTAATGCTTACAACTCATTTTGTTTGAAAAATGTATTATTGTCCCAAAGTATAGGGCTACCTATATAATAAATAAATAATTCTCTTACAATCACACCAATTATTTAGTTTCATGATAAGTATCATGAAACTAAATAATCCGTTCTTTTACGATCAAGCTCCCGCCCGCAGTGAATGGGCGCGCTAGTTTAAAAGTCTGACATTCATAAGAGCTCTATTGAGCCAAACTTGAATAAATGAATTTTGATTTTGAAACCAAATAACGGATAAACATATATAAATATATTTTGTAAATACATACTTAATAGGAATACATTAGCATACATAAATGTAACTTGTGATACCTGTAAATACTCGTCAAGGTGTCAACAGTGTCAATGTGGGCGAATGGCTAGCCACCTCTTACCATGACACGTTTCATCTAGAAATCTCAGTGCTAAAATATACACTGGACAGCAAATAAACCGGGCCATTCGCTACCTTGGAACTCTGATTCGATTTTCTCAATAAGACTTACAGCTATCAAAGTTATATCTACAAAAAGGGCATTTCATGGTGGTTAAAATGATCACTTCCTTGTAGTCTCACCCAGTATTTGAGTATTTGAGTATCTGGTCTCATCAGTAAAGAGTACATTTGTCCCACTGCTCTAACGTCCAATTCCTATGCTCTGAGCAAATTCAAGTCGTGCTCTACGGTGGGCTATTGGTAATTTTGGGCCTGTAGCAGCTCTCTTTGGAGTCAGATTTCGTTCAGCAAGTCTCCTTCTGACGGTATCTGAACTTATGACCACTGTTGGGTGGCCCGGTTTATTTGCTGTCCAGTGTAAATCCGTTTTGCATAAAAGTGTAGCGTGGTTTTTGCCAACCCCAACGGAAATATACGGAGATATAGAATTATATGGAAATATGGATTAATATTATTACTGAGACATATGGAGATATGGGGATATATGCAGATATATACAAATTTAACCTGCATATCAACTAAGTCAATGACCTCGTGGCCAATAGTTGAGTAACATACCATTTATCTACACTTGCGCTATGCGTAGTCAAAAAAATTATGTCTTAAAATACAACATATACACACAACACGCTAATTTACACCAGTTTTACAAAAAGAAAAAGGTCGCCTCTATGCATCTTTTTCTGCGTTGGCGCTAAAAGCACGGAATTCCCCTACTATGTTCTTGTTAATATACATATAATTCACTTATTGACGTACCTGATAGGCGAATGCCAAGACGTACATGGAGCCTCCCATGGCGTCGAATGGGTACCACGCCTTCAAAGGTAGCCTAGGAGCTGGTTCCGTCAGGGTCTCATTGGTCTCTTTATTGGCAATCATTCGAACTGACTCCCCAAAGAAGGTGAGAGTTATCCAACCTAAACATTTAGAGTATATTGAATTTTCCTCCATGTGCAAGAGAATCATAACTTGACTTTGAATGCTCATTTAAGACAAACCCTAGAAAACAATGCGCATGTGTAGAACAAAGATAAAGGGGGCAGAGAGTGAGAGCGATTCATACTCTTGTCGCTATACTAGTAGTCACAACCCCCCCATACCGCACTTCGCTTGAGTCCCGATAATGTGTTCCTACCTGGGACATTCATGATAATTGTACAACTTGTACATACATACATTTACGCCCTTTTCGGGTATTTTATAAGCCCACTTATAAAATACCCCCTTCGCCAGTTACATTGTTGGTCCCACGCATAGGTGGCGGGCCTCTTCCCACTTACCGGGATCTTTTACGTTCAGAGCCTCGTCCGTTGATTAGCATGTGCACCACTTGCAGATGATGTTGGCATAGGCCCATAGATGTTGGTAGGGTCCCCCCTTTTCTTTGTTGTGATGTTCAATTTATGTGCTGCGAATTGTAACTGCGCAAGTGTTTCATCTATCCAGTAAATACCACTTTCTTACACTTTTAATATTCTACAATGCTGCTAGTAAACTTCCTAAAGCTCTCGGGAAACTTTTTAAAAAAAATTTCAACCGTTTCTTTCTCTTTTAGAAGAGCCTTTTATGCTACATATAAACAAGCAAAGTTTGAGGCCCTATTGAGCTGCTTGAAAATGTTTGACACCATTTATCTGTCTTCGTCGATTCATAATGGCTCGTGTAAATGGGATTCATAGGAGTGAGATTATTTGTTCTTTTCCCAGTTACTTCGTGGAATGGATCCCTAACAACCGAGTGGCGCCGCGCGAACTCAAGATAGCGGCCACGTTTGTTGTGAACACCACCGCCATCCAGGACATCTTCAAACGGATAACCTGCTATACGATTATTAAAGGTAACATTTCTTTTTCCTGGACAGAGTGGTACTTAAGGAGATTTTCCGCTTTCAAGAGAAATGGAACCATTTCTCCTTTTTGTGGTAGGAAGATACCAGAGCAACATTAAAAGGCTGTAATGTTAAACAGTGTGATACTTACAGATGACAGATAGTACAGAGGCACCGCAGACGAAGTACAGCAGCTTGTGCATCTTGCTGAGTGCAATTTGATGGTAGCGCGCGTCAGACTCTGTGAAGAGAGGGTGACTGTTCGACTGGTTCCACACGGCAAGGGTCCTTAAAACAAATGTAAATTTATTAGTTCGGGTCAGCATTTTAGCAATAGCCTTATCTCTTGCTCCGTGTCTCGGGAAACATGTTGAGCCGTTGGTCCCGTCTGTCTAACAGCTGGTTTAACCATAAAATAATGTTTCCGTCAGGTTTGCAGCGGTCAGACGGCAGTGGCTCCATGTAATAACTGAAATTCAGTCAAAATCTGGTTGAACCAGCAAGCAGACCCTGAGCCCTAAGCTTAATAATAATTATAATAATAAATCTTTATTACGCATTATAGTATTTACAGTAATAATTTACAATGACAACCGCACTAGACAAAGCCTGTATCGCGGCCATTAACAATACGGTTTCCTTAGGACTAAAGAGATCAAAATTCAAATACAAGACTTAAGTAACTAAAGTTACGTTAAGTTTAGTTAAGTTTAGGGCAACCGGGATAATCCTAGTATATGATGAGCCTAACCTAGCCAGGTTGTGTGTTTAGCATTGTGATTTCTGCTATATAAAGCTAGACTTTAAACTACTGAAAATAGATATCTGCAATATTTTTTCACGGTGATCGATCTTGTGGTGCCTGAATTCATCGATTGCTTGCTTGCATCTGCCGCTTTGGCTAGATCAACGGTCCAACGGGAAGCCGTCTTTTATTATATTTACTGTTACATGCTTAGGGTTATATCAAATAGGCTAGTTCCAGCTAACCGTACCGCGCAGTAGACTGAGTAGAAATTTCACCAATGAGGAACATGATTGTCGAATCTACGAACGCCTAATCAACTACTACTACTACAGTATTAGACAATGAAGAGGAAACTAACGACTACTTTTCTTGCCACGTGCAAAGAGCGATAGTCAGATTGAATCCCAGAAAAGACACCGGGTGCTGATATAATTTCTAACATAGCTCTATCACTTGGGGGAACTTTGTCGCTTTTTAAAAAAACAACTGTTTGAAAATATTACGCCGAAAGTGTTTAGCAATGGCAGTATTCGAATCTATATAACATTATATTGTTGTATCGACATCAAAATTAGCCTAGTCGTTTACATTCCATATTTATTTACTTAATGATTTATATGCATTAAGGTACAATGGTCCTACATATTTCCAATAGATATGATTTTTTTATAATATTCAAAAGTAACGATTTTCATAAGAAAGACATACATTTCAAGAAAGGGCCAGGACACTTAAATGAAATTGAGGAGAAAAAGTAAACCAATCAAGTCTGGAGGCCCGGGACAAATTGAAACACCTTTTTCTGATTGGTCCAATCACTTTGGTGCCAATTTTTACGTCGCGCCTTCGTAAAAATAAGCCATCAAAATATTCAGTTGTTTTAAAAAGCTTTCATTCTACAAAACTGCCGGTATTATTTTGTGTACTAAAAAAAAATTTTTTTTTCAAAATCGAAGCAATGAAGCTTTGAAAAGCTTTTATGAAAGTCAAATAAAAACTAACTGCACTAGTATAGAAGCGTAGGGCACATAAAATGTTAAGGAGGATAGGGATTCTACCAAGACCTAATGAGCCCAAGCCAACCTCACCTGCAAGTGGTGCACCTGCCGATCAACGGACGAGGCTCTGGCGGACATAACAGTGCCCGGTAAGGGGCAACATGAGATCAATTATATAATTGGCGAAGTGTTGGCGTATAATATGCCTCTGTCTACCCTTCGGAGAAACAGGCGTGATTGTATGTGTGTATGTAACTGATCAGTCATATGAAACGTTTTAATTCACTCGCTATACATTTATTGCTACTTACTTTTATCAATATTTCCGGAAACCAAGAAAGCTGAGAATCCCGTACAACCAAATTAAGGCCTTCGTTAAAAACATCCACTTGGCATAATAAAAGAAAATGGAGGCGTCGACTACGAGCAAATAATTTTCCATTCAAAATGCTTTTGTGCTGAGTTATTAAATTAAAAGCTGAGTGAATTTCCTTTGAATGAGTTAGATATTTTTATACGCACTCTTTAGAATTTCTTTCAATGTTGACCGCCATTTTTTCATTATCTATAAGCTTTAAGTAGAATAACATTTGTTCTGTTTATAACTTTTACGAGGATTGTTGTCAATTTGGCATTGAATTTCATAGTTAACTAGTGTGTTCTTAAATGCTGTATTACGTTTACGTACGTTTTACAAAAATAAAAAATACGAATTAAATTCCGGAATTCGTTTTAAAGGCGGCGTATCTATACACAAAAGTATTTTTATTGACAAGTATGTTTTTATCGCCTACACTTCTCCAATTATATGGTTGATCTCACGTAATAGGTGGCAAGCCTATTGCCGCTTACCGGCACTGCTATTTTCGCCAGAGCATCGTCCGTTGATCGGCAGGTGCACCATTTGCAGGTCAGGTTGACTTAGGCTCCTTAGGTCTTGGTAGGATCCCCATACACCCACACTACACTATATGTATGCTAGTATCTACCGCAATAAAGAACAATTTCTTTATATAGTTTAAAATAGAGCCGCTTTCCGCTGTCTACGCAACGAATTTTGATGCGGTTTTCAAATAGATATAGGTTCAAGAGGAAGGTTTATATGAAGGTTACGCGGATGAAGTCGCGGGCAGCCACTAGTATTATATAATTCGCCCGAAAATGTCTACACTCTGCCCCCAAAGCATGAATATTTTTGTTAGTTTGTTAAGGGTGTTTCCGAAGTATTATTAAAAAGTATGTATATATGCTGTTCCGTTCCTTAGTACCCATTGTATTTTCATAAGATTATAAAATTTGTGAGATATCTTAGAACACTTATTTATTTTTCTGATTATACTTACTGAGCCGGCAAAAGTTTGTTGCAATAGCAATAAAAAAATTGAGGCTTTCCAGCCTGCTACTGCAGGAGGGTGACAAATAGTTTACGATCTACTCTCATACCTATCAAATATACAAAAAGTATTTGGTGTCGACCACAAACACCATGACACAAGATATTTATTTAATAGACAATGACGTATTGCAATAAAATTTCGATTCCTATGTCATCTAACATACGATAGGGCAGTTACTAGAAATAATTTAATAAACAAGCAACGGCTGTAACAGCGAAAGTGATTAATTTCACGATAAAGACTTTTTACGCTGGAAAATATATCACGTAAACTCAGAATTAGCTAGATTATTTTTAACATACGTCTACCCACTAAAACTATGTACATTAATTGTATCTAACTAATTGTGTAGTCCGTAGAAATGTGTTCTTACTATGATGTCTTAACTAATGTCAATATTTATAAAAAGAGCTTCAATAATGAATTAAAAAATGCAAGAACTATATGGTAATTAAAGCGATTTTTAAAATTAGTTGAAAGAAAAGCCTATAGTGTTTCAACTAGTCGCTTCTTCGGCAGAAGAGGCTTACCCGGTTTATCAGCATGTTTTTTATAATTTCACGATGAAACAGCTGATGAATATTAGTGGCACTTTTATTAGTTGAGGTTTTTGTATGATTATTGTTTTAAAATAAAAATTTTGCTATACAGAATCTGAAGGAAGGTAGCCATCGACATTATCGCAACTGTATTAATGAGAACCCGCACAACCGGCCACAAAGCAGTCGCCATAGCCGAGGACTCTTTACTTTAGATGATTTTATACTGGTCCTGTAATACTGACCTATAGAAGTTTTTGGAGCTCACAGCGAAAAACAGCAGCTTGATGATGGAGTGGGTAAAGAACAAAACGGTGATGGTATTTGCCGTGAGCTCGTTCACCTCCTCGGAATACTGCGCCATGTTCACCACCATGCACAAGAAATTTATGACAATGAGAAAGGCGTGCACAGATGAGTACACTTTCCTCAATAGCATCGACATTCCAGAACTGTCTGAAATAAAAAACTCGAGGTTATAATTTTATCAAAAACAAACTATTAAAAGAAAGAAATAATAAAGACAAGCCCATAGATCGAAATATCAAAAGAAACTTCAATTTAGAATCTGTACTGAAAGATCTTCTACTAAAAGTACTATCGGACATCTTAGGATGCAACAACGATGATCCTCGGTGGACGCGTATAGAAAGTCTTTCAAATAATCTTAGTTAAATGACCCTAATGAAATAAAAGAAAAGAAAAACAGCGTAAAATAAACTAGTCATCAAAAACTAACTACTTGAATACGTGCTTTGAATCTCAGTCAAATTCTCTTTTGGATATTTCGCGCAAAATTTCAAAGTTAAAAGTCGATGAATCCATACGCAGATTAGTGTTCATGATATTTTCAAGGCAACAAAATGATTTTGTGTATTGCAAAAGTTTCAACAAAAAGGAAATAATTTGCGTTATATTATGTTCATTGAAGTTTAATAAGTTGAGAGTTAAGTTAAGACTTAAATATGTAATCTTAGTTTTACGATTCTGTTCCCTATCATTGCAAGCTAGAGCTATATAGTAATTTTAGCAGTTTAAAAGAATCATCACGAAGGAAACACATATGGTTTTGATTAATTAAATATTTTGTGTGTCTTTCTTGTTTTATCTTACCTGTAACATGAAACCTCTGGAAGACATTTCTTTTAGAAATTAATTGAGCCTTGCACTTTTCTTCACTTGATAATTTAGTGCAGTTTTTTTGTACTAATAAGTAATACCGAAAAATCTCAAAAAAATATTATACATACCTGTATAATAGTTGAACAAAAAATGTCCAGTGGCCTGCATTAATTTGATGTTTGGCATCAAATCGGACACAAGGCCCTGGTGTTTCACTTTAGTCATCATCTAAAAAAAACATAATTATTTGTTACATTTTCTTAAAGTTCCCAAAAATATAAGTTCATTATTATATTGTGCAATTTGCTTACTTTGAAAGAAGTTTTCAGAAACTTTTTGTTGAATTATCTATTCGCTTTTCTTTTATTAAATATGTTTCAATTTTTCAATGACGTAAACAATTAGAGTTACATCTTTCGTATTATTAATAAAATCTTTGATGTTATTAATTTGTTCTTTGAAAGCTAAGTCCTCGACACACGTGTGATCTTCACTTTCACCAAGGAACAAATGGATACCTTGATTGATTTCTATTTCATTGTCATTAATAGTTTCGCACTGACGTGTTACGATTTCAAAGTCACGTAGTCCAATAGACTGGCCTCTAGAATCGTGGGAAGACAATCACATGTCATCCAGCTAGATTACTAGTAATTTCTTCTTCTTAATTATTTATGTTCTACACTTTTAGTTTGTGCTGTGTTTGATAGAAATTAAATGTCAGTTTTGGATCGATGTAACCGTTATGTCGGTCAATGTTGAATTGAATACTGTTTGAATTGTCCCTGTTTGTTTGATGTTTGTTTTAAGGTTTTCATTAGATTGTTTGATGTGGTTTTGTTTAGTTTGTACACAAGCAATAGAAAAATTTAAACTAATATTATTTCACAATAGTTGAATTGTCTTTTTTATTATGAGGCGATGTTTCTATTATCTATATTAAATGGATTTTAAGAACTAAGGTAAAAGCACCTATTACGGAGGTATTTCGCAACATTTGAAAGTAAGAAACTAAAATAAGCATATTTTGTAAGTATTTCTGAAGGTGGAAAATAATTCCATCGTCAAAAGTGATATTTATTGTATTGTTGTTGAGACTATGTTTCTTTTCATGATATTTCTTATTTTAAAGAAATATTTAAATAGTGGAATCGATTTTTCCTAATACGGAGGTACAATTTTAGTCTGATCCTATTACTGCGGTAGACGGCTCCTAATACGGAGGGTCAAAATATATATTCATTAAAGTTCCGTACAAATAATATTTATTAAATAATATTAATGTGTTAGTATCGTAATATGTAAGTCTTTCATTAATGACCATTGGTGTTATTAAATTTCGTAATCAAATTAATGGTAAATGTATGAATTATTTTTCAGACTTACTTTAAACACATTAAATTAAAGAGATTAAAAAATTTGGTTAAACTGAAGTTAAAGCGATACATATATATAATTATATTAAGGTTTTATATAATTAAAAATACAAGTTTATTATGGAATCAACTAGTTATATTAGTTAAAAACAATGACAAATAATAACAATAAAATCTAAACAAAATCAAAAACTTTTACGGAACCCTAAAAACTTGTAATTTTATGTTATATGAATAGAGCCATAATAGGAGATCTTAGGACGCTACACGGAGTCACCTGGAAATAACTACCGCCGTAATAGGAAAACTACTCATGTTTTTGATAATCCTAATTCTGACCCATAAATATTTCGAAAAACCAAAGAGTAAAAATGCCTAATCAAACGTTAACAGTTTTTGGCTCAGATTTATAAAACTCAAGTCAAAATTTATACAAAATAAAGGTTTTGTGATAAATTAAAATACACCTGCCCATTTTTACCTCTTCTAAGAAACTAACATTTTGTACCCGACAGTTTTCATGTTTAACTAGATTTCTAATTAAGAACTCATACCGCAGAATATGGTTTCTAAGTAAAGTGATTAACAATTATTTGAACTAAACTTGAAACTAATTCAATAAGTTAATAAATTAAAAGTTATAAACCATTAAACATGTACAGTATTTTTCCTATTTCGGAGTCATACCACCGTATTAGGATTAATCTACAAATTTTGTATCGCATTACGGCGGTATTTTATTTTTAATTTTTTTGGTAAAAAATGACTTACAAATATAAAATAAGCTATTTAAATAGTGAGTGTAATAACAGGAAAATGCTATGAATAACAAAGGGATAAACTCGAACGGCTTCTTAATACGAAAAACTTAGTTTCTAAATATTTATGTACTTACTTTTATTGTTCCGCGTTTGTATGGAAACTCCTCTCACGTCGATGTCGTTACACAGACTGATTGATGTTGTTGTGTTGTGTATGTGCTATACATGCAAACGTCAGTTAAGTCATAAAGTAATAGATTTAGAATAAATAGTTTTGGTTTTGGTGTACCTACACCGAATAAAACAGGAATAAAACGCGAAAATAGAAATACCGCCGTAATAGGAAGCGATTTTGACTACCGCCGTAATAGGAGCTTTTACCTTAGAGCAGTACGGATTAACATTAATAATAATAATAATAATAATAAGATTTATTTCTCTCAAAAAGGTACAATAGGTATCTTATGAACTATTACAATTACAATGGCATAAGTCGTCCCTTAGTGAGAGCTGGAGTCTGTACTAGGTACAGGACCTGTGTTACAAATCTCCAGGTCTCCCCTACTAAAAATATTCACTATGTTTGTTATTGTATATTCATAATCACTCATTGCACTAAACAGTTTAATTGTAGATAAAAATAATGAAAGTTGAAGGTAGAATAAGATTAAAGTAAGTAAGCAAAGTGATGTGTTGTGAATGAATGTTGTGTGTCACTGTGAGGTATGTGTGTGTGTGTGAGCAATTGTATGTAAGTGTGTGTGTAGTGTGTGGTGTAAGTAATAAGAAACAGGGTGCGATTTTTATTCAGGTTTGTTATTGGTTATTATTGTAAAAGTAAATTTTCATTGTATTCAATAATAGATTTTAATATGTTTATTTTATTATTATGATAAATTTTTCTGTCTCTTCATAACTTAAATTAAATAACCACTTTGTGACAGCTATGTCGCATTTATGTTTGGTAAGTGGATATACGTAAATTATTTTATTGATTTTATTATATAAGTGGTTACTTAGAAAGTGGTAATTTCGCTGCGCAAGTCTAGTTTTTACCAAAACCGGCGGGTAGATATTGTGTTTGCGTCGAATACTTTTATTTGTGTTATTATTGTAGTGTGTATGCATGTGTGTTGTAATAATAACATTTTTGATGAACAGAGCTCGTACCGATAGAATTCCACATGTTTTATATAGGTCGTCAGTTGGGAACCGGAAAGGGAGTTTCCATCCTACTTTTAAAAGTGCTCTTTGTGCTCGCTCCAATTTTAAGATGTGAGTTTTGGTAGCACCTCCCCATGCAACAATACAATACTGAATAAGGGATGTACACAGTGCCTGATACACAAGTTTTATGACCTTTTCATCCGCCACATATCGTAAATTAACGAATATATAGATCATCTTTCTCAGTCTAGTACTTAGTGTTTCAATGTGGGGGTGAAATGAGAGGGTATCATCAATTAGAACTCCAAGATATTTTATGCATGTTGCACTATTTAGAGATGGACAGTTACAATATGACACAGGTTCTGAGGAGCATGTGTGGGCTTCTATACGGTAAGTGTTGGAGGGGCACCTTGCACCAGACGTTAAACAGAACGTTAAGTATTTGGTCTTTTCTACATTTAATGACAGTTGATTTTGGGATAACCAGTTGGTGATGGAGTTAAAACCTATCTGAGCATATCTGAATACAGATTCCCAAGACGGACCATGAAATATGAGGGCTGTGTCATCGGCATATGTAAAGACTTTACCTTGAGAAATCGACATATGACAAAGGTCATTGATATATATGAGAAACAGCGACGGACCGATTATGCTGCCCTGCGGGACACCATAAGTAATAGGAATTTCATTACTGGTCCAGTTATCAATTTTGACACATTGCCGTCTATCGTTGAGGTAGCTTCTAAAGAGGGATAGCTGCGTGTTTCGTATGCCTATTGCTTCAAGTTTTTTAACTAATCGAGGAACAGAGATAGTGTCGAACGCCCGAGCTATGTCCAGAAATATCCCAACAACCTTCTGCCTTTGGTCCAAATTGGTGACAATTTCAGTGGTAAGGTCTAACACGGCGTTACCTGTCGATATTCCTGAGCGAAAACCATATTGTGTTGACGCGAGGATATTGTATTTCTCCAGATATTTAGTTAGCCTACTGTTCATCAATCTTTCCAGTATTTTGGACAATGTTGGCAAAATGGAAATTGGTCTGTAGTTGCTCGGCTGGTCTTTGTCCCCCGATTTGTATATTGGATGTACTATAGCAAGTTTGAACGCATCCGGAAATGTGCCTGTCGCGAATGCGAGGTTGCATATAAATGTTATTGGTGCTATTAGGGTGTTTTTAAATTGCTTCAGAAACGAGCCTGAGATATTGTCACAGCCGATTGCGCAATCACTTCGAAGGTTACTTATTATGAGATCAATCTCCGATTCATCCGTGTCCAGTAGCACAAAAGTGTGATTGTGAAAGTTATTATTGTTGGACCTCGGTTCGGTATTAGAGTTAGTGTTGGTGTTTGTGTGAGATTCGGCTAATGAACGACCAGCATTGACAAAGTAGTTATTGACTACATTGACTGACTGTTTGGGATCCGTGGGAGAAAGAAGATCTTGCGCGTGACTCCTAGGTTTGTTTGTGTGCGTTATGGTTTTTACAGCTTGCCATAGTTTTTTGCAGTTTTTCTGAGCACTACTTATTAGGGACTTATTGTAGTTATTTTTTGCTGTTCTAATTAAGCTTAAACAATAGTTCCTGTACCTTTTAAATGTGATTGTCAATATGTCGTTTTGTGGGTTTTTTTTGACCTTAAGGTGTAGGTTATCCCTGTTTTTAAGACATTTTAGAAGACCTTTTGTCATCCAAGGCTTCTTTAGCCTTTTGCGGTTGGGTAAAACTTTCAAAATAGAGTTTGCGGTAATGATGGTGTTCAGGGTATTAATGAAGTAGCTCGCAGCAACATTAACATCATTAGAACTGTACACCAGAATAAAATTTTCCTTATTAAGGTCCAGTTCTATTTGTTTAATATCAAGGGTACGGTGTGTTTTTATTATTGGCAAAATAGTGTTGCTGTCTTTCGTGGAGTGGTGAAAGAAAATTACAGTGTCATGATCAGTGACAGACGTGTGAGCAACATAACAGAAGGAGGGGCTTTTTGTTTTAATGATCACGTGATCAAGACAGGAGCGGTTTTGACGTGTGGGGATGACATGACCTGGTAACATACCATGATATGCGAGTAAATTCAAGTAATCAAATGACCGTGCGTCTGTATTATTATTAGAAATATCTATGTTTATGTCACCAGTCAGGATTATATTCTTATATGTGGACAAGGAGGTCAGAAGGTTATTGAGCGATTCTAAAAAATTTGTCACATTGCGGATTGCTGGTGGGCGGTAGAAGACTATTACCATTGTGTCCTTGTTTATTTTTAGTGTAAGACAATTAGCATCTTGAAACTGAGGTTCAGCTATGTTAAGTGGGGCATTATAACGGAAGTATACTACCAATCCCTCATTTTGAGTATTGTTTTGTTTTGTGGTTACTAAGCTGTATCCAGGAATTGAAGGAACAAAAGATGACTTTGATAACCAGCATTCAGTCAAAATAATTAGATCCCAGGTGGTATTACTTCTCTCGAGAAGTGTTATTAAGCCGTCAAAATTTTTGTGGATGCTCCTTATGTTTTGGCATATAAACGAAAAGGCACTTTCATGCATTCTAGCTAGTTTTTTAGAGTCTTCGATCATGCAGGTAGCTGAGTCAGCAACAGAAATTTGATCCAAATCAGTATTTATAATATTAAAGTTATCGAATGTTAGATTTAAGTTTAGGTAATGTAACAGTAAACGGTCGCCAGGTCAGAAGACCAGTCTTTCGCAGTGTTGTGTTTGGGTGTATAGAGAGTGGTTTAGTAATTAAGTTCAATGGTAGTGTAAATTTCTTAAGGATATGGGTTTCATTATTAATATATTGATGGTTAATTGCCGAGTGTGTGGTGTTGTGTGTGTTTGTATTAACGTGTATATTGGGTTTATAAAATCTTAAAGTAGTAATAAAGTAATATTGTTGAGAGGTTTGTACTAATAGCGATACTAGTCACTTATTGAGGCGCAGTTTCTCTAGATCGGCTTCAGATTTAATTATCACATGTCGGTCCCCATCTGTTTTGCGCAGAAAGATCCTTCCAAAAGAAGTCCAACAATACTTGAAATTATTATTCTGAGCAAAAAGGCGAGTGAGGTGGTACATACGTTGCGTTGTGGGTGTGAGTTTCTCTGCTATATATACTGGCTTATTAGGTCCTGCGAGTTTCAAGTGGGATGAATTTAGTTTATTTTGTTTGTTGACATTACTAAAGTTGCGTGCCTTTCTGATAATATAATCCTTAGTAATGGCGGTTGTGAAATCAGCAGTTATCGTGTAAGTATTATTTTTATTGTTCTTAGTGCTGTACACGTTTTTAATTTCATTGTCCTGTATCGGTTGATCGATAACAAGAGCCGCTTCGGTGACAATGGCACGTAGATTTGGTTTTGTCTCCTGGGCATTTAGGGGTAAATTTCTTATTTCAATTTTTGTGGAGCATGATTGTCGTTCTATATAGTCAACTCGGTCCTCTAGCTCTCGTATATAACGGCGGTCTGCTTCCCGATCTGACTGTAGTGCTGCAAATTTATTTTTCATGTCTTCATATTCTTTGGAAATGAAAGCAATGGACTCTTTTATGTCTGAGTTTTGTGAGATAACTTCGTTGATAACGGTCTGTATGGCAGTGAACTTATTATCAGTCTGCGTGGTGTACTTCGACAGTAATGAATGTATGTTTTCTAATTTAGATGTGCATTCGCAATCTTCACGTTTGCGCTTCAACCGAGAAGTTACATTAGTATCGCTGCCCCGGAACGAAAGATCAGGAGAGGAACCTGATAAAGGGACTTTCCTGGATGTGGTATCTTTAATCTCGTCTCCCGTGGGTGTACTCGGAGGTGTACGTTTTAGTGGCATTATTAGAGATAAATGAAATTACCTACAATTTTAGTGGCCGGTTTCACTTGTTGATATCCGCAATACGCTGTCGCTCGTGGATTATGGCGCGCCTTAGTGACGTCGCGCAGCCCGGGGTAGGAAGTGTCGCGCACGCAGCGTAGCTCTAGTGGTGTCTGCTGTCTCAAGTGTTGCTATCTTGCTTACACATTTACTTGTCGATCTCCTTAATTCAATGCGCTCCTAGTACTTGGCGTTTTAAATTTTACTTTTAAAATTAAATAAATACAATTATTTAAACAATTTAAAAAAAAAAAAGAAGGGTGCACACGTCAATACGCTTTCGCGATCCAAGTGGAACATTACATACTTTTACTTTTAAAATAAATTGGATTTCAAAAATATATCTAATTCGTTTTATATGGGTTAACGTGGAATCTATCGAGAATTGATACATAATAATTATATGTCATTTTAGAAAGCGCCCATGCTTATTATGATTTAATCAATTTATCTGTAGGGCAACTTAAATTTAAAAAATCCCATATAGTACTACAGTACTTAGTACAAATAAATAATAGGCATTTTATTGGTATCTGTACAAATTTTACTGGTCCAGTCAATATTCCAACAAAGGAACAAAATACCGTTTATTTTATATAACGTTTATTGCGTCCGCTTTGTCGTCGTTTGAAAGTCTATTAAGCCCTCGAGCTACTTATAAGCCCTAAAATGAACTTCATGTTTATTTTAAAGTATTTATGTTACTATGGGTTGAAATATTCTAACGGCAGAACGCTACACTAATTCGTACTGGGTCCAATTGGTGGATTATGCACGTGTAGCGGCACCGTACAAGAGATCAGAAACGTAATAGATGAATGAAATTCTGAATCACGCAAACGAAATTTTTCAAGCCCGTTCCTATACAACACCCGACCCTCGGGCACATCCGTCCATCCTGTGAAAGACCTTCCCTTTGGTGGGGAGCACCATTAAGACTATATACGTAATTCATATCTTCTTGGATTATGAAAGAAGTCCTTAGTCCAGTCACAATCATCAGTAGCACAGCCATATGAAGTCCACTGCTTAACATATGCCTTTTTTTTTTTTTTTTTTACGTCGGTAACAAAATGCACGCACTGCCTTCCGGCCAAAGGGGGACCGAAAGGGGGTGTGGGACTCACCACCGGCAGACACGACCGCCAAGTAAAACCCACTAAAAATCTTCCGACGACGCCCGCCGCTTGTTGAGAAAGAGGCGAGGGCCAGTACCTGGGTTGCAGCTTCTGACACCCCGCCCGCGGCCAACGTCCCCCGGACCAAAACCGGGAGGACCTCCTCAGAGAGGCGCAGTTGACACGCCCCTCCTACCTCCCCTTGCGACCATAGCGTGTGTGGCCGACTTCCCGGAGGGTCCATGGTTAGACAGCAGGGGCCCCCTGCCCCCACTGCCTAGACCCTCCACAGGTCCCTCTTAGTTTCCCCCCCGGTAGTCAGTACTAAGGGCACCCAGAGTCGTCGGTCTCTGGGTGTTGCCTTTTCCCTAGCGCCTCCTGCGCCCTACCGGGAGGTACTCAGCCCCCCCACCACGACAAGGTGGAGATCAGTCGGGGGGGGCTTAACATATGCCTACGCCAATGTTTCTAATTGACGACCGATATGGCGTGGAGGCCGGTATTTCGCTCATGAGGTCGTGGGTTCGATTCCCATGCAGGACAAATCTTTGTGTGCATGAACATGAATATTTGTTATGGTCTAAGTGATTACTATGTATTTTAAGCATGTATTAATTGGTGTGATTATAAAAACATATTCATTAACTTATTTAATGATCTGTCTGAAACGAATAGTAAAACTTTAATAGACTGTGACGGTGATCATGTTGCAACAATTGTCTCGTGAAATTATTGTAATTATTGAACGTTAAGTTATGAAGTATTTGTAGTCAAAATAAAGTAACAAGAAACTACTTTTCATGTTATATAAAATGTCAGACATTTCTACCTTTGCTTGTGTAAAGTGTACTTTAAAAGCAAATCGTTTCAAATAAAAGCAATCAAAACAGTGTAGTAGGTACTAGACTATACATAAGTTGTTGTTACATGCATACATACATAAATACACGCCTGTTTCCCCGAAGAGTAGGCGAATATTTGCCCACAGTTCGCCAATTATATAGTTGGACACGTAAGGTGGCGAGCCTATTGCCATTAAGCGGGCACTGTTATGATCGCCAGAGCCTCGTCCGTTGGTCGGCAGGTGCACCACTTGCAGGTGAGGTTGGCTTGTGCTCCTTTGGTCTTGGTAGGAATATACACCCAATATACACCCACCCTATACACTCAGTAAATATCATTACAATTCTTAATGTTCCCGAGGGAATAGAATCTTGTCAAAGTTATCGAAGGACCATCTCTCACCCTTTTACATTTTTCATCTTGGGATACTCCGTGCTAAATGAGAATTTTTTGGTACAATTTTGCCCACCATAAGCGTCAGTTTATGGATGTAAGCAAAAACATATTCGCTGATGTAACCCCTGTTCCTTTGCCAAGTCTATATGAAAGTACCCGCAGTGAGATCCAACATAATAAAATATAAGAATCGGATATGCCGTTTGATCAATTCATACCGTCTAAAGTGCCTCAGGCTTACCACTTCATCTTGATTCTTTAATAAAAGCCGGCTACAGGAATACAGAATCTATCACAAAGGCTTTAGAATGAATTGTTATCTAAACGAGGTTTACCGTATTTCTGTGAAATTGCATTTTTCATATTGAACTGGTCTGTCTAAGTTTATGGAAAAGCATTTTTCCATCATAGCAATAAAGTTTATTTTGTTATTGAATTGCTTTATATAAGTAATCTTATAATAAGAGTGCATAGGATCCCTATACCACTTTATTTTAATTTTCTTTGTTATATATACGTCGGTAACAAAATGCCTTTACGCTCTGCCTCCCGATCAAAGGGGGACCGAGAGGGGAGTGTGGGGCTCACTGCGGCAGACGCGGACGCCAGCAGTCCTACCCACTAAAAATATTCCGACGACGCCCACCGCTGTTCAAAAAGGGGCGACGGGGCCAGTGCCGAAGTATAAAGCTTCTTACCCCCCACCCGTGGCCAACGTCCCCTGGATCAGAACCGGGAGGACCTTTTCAGCGAGGCGCAGTGTGTCGCGCCCCCCTTACATCCTTGTGCGACCACCGGCGTATGTGGCCGACTTCGCGGTGTTCGCAGGTGAGGTTGGCGAACATAACAGTGCTCGGTAAGCGGCAATAGGCTCACCACCTATTACGTGAGAACAACTATATAAATGGCGAAGTGTGGGCGTATAATATGCCTCTGCCTACCCCTTCGCGGAAACAGGCGTGAATGTATGTAGAAAAAATAATTCTATGGTTAAAACGGCACACTGATACACGTACAATTCAATTTTTTGTGAATCTCTGGGTGTTTATGGTCCGTTTGTATTATTTCTTACATGTGACTGATTAGTATGTGAGTTTAATAAATAAGTAGCAACAGTGTAAACAACGCACAAACCCTCAAATCATTTGCGAGTCTTTCCTGGGGCAATCACCTTTGTTCTGTTATGCCACTTTTTAGGCGCAATTACCATGTCAACCTCTTTTTTAACCTCTGACCAAAAAATAGGTGTGTTACAAGTTTTACATGTATGTGTGTCTGTCTGTTATATTGTAGCTCATAAATGAATGGACAGATTACGTTGCAATGCAATTTACAAACCTGGAAGAGGGATTTAGGTCTAACATCACCAAGCGATCCCAATGTGGATTGCCGAAGGCAAATGTGTTGCGTCCTTTATTGCGTTGGACCTTCACATGCAGACTTCTGTCAGTCTGTAACATGGCTTAACGACTATCACAAATCTATATTTATTAACGGAAACAACAACTTAAAGAGCCTTCCAAAGAACAGAAGACACATTAAACTTCTAAAGGAACGTAAGAAAACACGAAAGGCCTTCATAAAATATGCACTAAAGCGTTACGTACGTAACTGTACCACACTCGAAACTTCCATGTACCGAAGTATACCGAGATTCTGAAGCTCGTAATCGCGTCATTTCATTCGTTAATATGAAGACGTAACACTCCTTTTTCTGTAACTAAAGTCACTACCCTCCTTACAGAAAGCTATGTGGTACAACTTCTCACAATTTCAAGCCTTTGCACTAAGTCTAAAGGTTCAAATTGAACTAACCAATAGTCAGTATATGGCGGGAAAATCGGCCAGGAAATGGGAAGCTTAACTGAACATTTAGATTTCATTATAGGCACGCCGTCTTCCATTTTAAGTATTGTTTTATAACAGGACGTCACTGTCAGAATTTTAATCAAACAAGCTTAAGTAATTAGTTGCCTTGTCTTGTTAATTCGACACTCCTTGGGAAGATGAAAATAATTTGTGAATTTATACAACTTGTCTGGTCTGCACGACTCAGAAAATTCTTGTGTGAAGTCTAGCGATACCTACTATTTCGTTTCTAGAAATCATTGTTATAATAATTCATAAATTTATCATAAATTTTTTTTGCTTCGTCCAGGACCCTCCTGGAAATAGCCAAAAAAGGCAGGCAAAGCAGCACCAAGCGAGTCTTAGGCGGCAGAGGCAAGGGGGTCCTGCTGTCTTATCAAAGACGCTCCAAGAAGTAGGCCTCACAAGCTATGGTCGCGGAGGTAGGCGGAGTTCGCTCACTGCGCCCTCCCGGTTCTGGCCTGGGGTACGTTTGACACAATAGAGTGTCAGTCGCTGAACCCCACGTACTAGCCCTGCGCCCCTTTCAGCCATTAATGCAAATGGGGCGGGTTTCTAGCGTCTAGCACCCCGCCTGCGGCCAACTTTCCCCTAGGTCAGAACCGAGAGGACCTCCTCAGAGTTCGCGCCCCTCTTACCTTTGTGGCGAACATGGCGGATGTGGCCGACTTCTAGAATGGTCTATGGTTAGACGGCAGTACTCTTCCTACCCACGCCGCCTAAGGCCCCCTGGGCGCTGCCTGACGGGCCTCCTGAACAGCCCGCACATATAGTGATACCTGAGACCAAATGCTTTTAACGTGTCGTAACAGCTCATCATTAAATTCTAAACACGGTTCAACTGATCTCTGTGGAATTTGCTTTATTTCAGTAATCGTTTTCTACCATAATAAACATGCAAATGACTTGAAGTTTTAACGATTATAATTATGTGGAATAATCGTACCCAATACGAGTAAACGAGCAGACCTAACCTACATTCAATAAACGATCTATTGTGAAATGATCCCACATATCATTCTGTAATGGCGTTATTCACAGTGTTTATGGTGTAAGTTATAAGATAAAATATTATTTTAAAAACCAATTATAATTTTGAGACTTTAAAAAATAACTCAATTGTATTTAACCACAAAATTAGTATGTTTATAAGTATATTAAGTCAATGTTGTACAATGAAATACATCCTATAAATTTAAAACTACTAATAAATTACCAATTAATATTATATTTGGAACAAAATTGTATAAAGTATATAATTTTTTTTAATGATTAAATTTCTTGCTATACACAAAATAAAAATATACTTTTTTGTCTTTAAGATCAACATGATCAATTAGATTCGTCAAACATTCAGACACAAAATTGAAATTCGATATATTTTTTTAACAACAATGAAAGAGATATGAGCTGTACAATAATAAAGAAATAAAAGCAAATGGGTTCTTTGTCAGAATTTGTCAAGGTTTGTCAGTTTATTCGTCTGTTATGTGTTTTCTAAAGATTTGTCAATCTGTCTGTGACTCTTAGCGGGGGGTCTGTCAGTCAGCTTGTCGTGATTCTATTCTAGTCACATATTTAAAAAACACACAGGGAGGGTGTTATTTCTTGACTTTGTGTTTGAATGTTGTAATATGATTATAATAATATATTTTAAAATAAATAATTATCCAATTTGATACGGCAAGGAGGCAATAATATTTCTACATTCCGCTACAAAAGAATATAATGTATGTGAATTCGGAAATTTTTCAGAATTTTATTGAATTTAAATTCAGAATTTAATGGAATTGAAATGAATTTGAATTCCGAATTGTTTGGAATATTATTGAATTGTAATTCGGAAATTTAATGAATTTAAATTCGTAATTCTAAAGCGGTTTGCCATCTGCATAATTTTTGTGGCAGCATGCTTCGATGCTAAAATCATGCTTTGATCATCTCAGTCTAGGAATGTCCCACTACGAATTGGCGGAGTAGCATTATGTAGTTAGAATTTTTAGATCACTCCTAACGAATGTAGCCTAACGACTACCTAACACATACAGTTATAACCGGGACCAATATCTTAACGTGCTTTCGGAAGCACGGCAAAGCTCGATGTTGAAAGCCAAACAATCGGTCACCCATCCAGGAACGTGTGATCTTGGTGACTGTTTCCTTGGGTATTTTATACGAACTAAGGTGATGAAGCCCAATGGAAAGCTGATTCCTATATGGTTATAGAATATGAGAAAAAAGATCAATAGAAAACAGAAAAGACAAACAGAAAAACAGTTGACAAGGTGTGTGAGTGGCATACACATCAAACTGTTGATTTATCAAGAATCCATGAATAGCTAGAACGACTTGCTCTTTCGCATCGACCAGCTCACCAACATATTATACCTTCGACGCCCGGAATTTTGGGAACATAACCTCCGCTTTCTCATTATATATCTTTGTCAGTGCCCAAAACATCGTCAAAATCTACGTCTCCAAGCTACTCGATGATGCGCGGTGCAGTGGGCATACGACCTTAGACATTAAGTGCTGTCACTTTCATTTTATAAGATAAAGACAGTGTCAGCACTAGTTTTAAACCTAGTCTCACTTTAGATCTCGTATAAATCGCCCCTAATAGTCTTACAGACAATGTAATCACCAATTACAATGGTTGGAGTGCTGATAGCATGAGTGTGATTCCTAAAATCTAACCTATAACAGTGGATATTTGTGCAAATTTTTCGAGGTTTCCTTTGGACCATTGATGCGAGTTTTTTGTAATTTTTTTAAAAGTTCATCGAAAGTTAGTCAACAAAACGGTGTTTCCCTATGTACATTAAGTATTAATTTACAAAACAAAAGTATACGTATGTATGTTTATCCCTTATTTAGTATCCATAACACAAGTTCTTAATGATACTTATCTTGGAACTAAATTATTAGTGTGATTGTAAGAGAATATTATTATTATATTATAAAAACGTGTGAGTCTCATACGAGTTTACCTAAAACTGTTGATAAATGTGAAATCTAAAGGTTCCCCTTGGACCACCGCAGTCTTTAATAACGAGCCACTCAACCAGGTCGTCTCGCTCTTGTCGCATCGACCCGCCTCGTAATTAAGCCCAGCTCACCACCATATTAGATCCCTGACGGCCGGCATTTTGGAAATACAACCTCATTATCTTTCTTTGTTTGCGCATAAACAAAAAGATAAAAATAGTCTTTTATACTTTATCATTATTATAAGGTGTATGTTAGCGACGATCATACATGTAAGTACCAAATGGCGAATCATTGTGCATCAAACCGGGTCAGGTTTGATGCACAATGATTCACTACAGTGTATATATCTCTCATACCGTGGTTCTTAAGAGGAGGTCCGTGCTCAGTAGATGGGCGTTAGTCATCATCATCATTTCAGCCATCTGAAGTCCACTGCTGAACATAGGCCTCACCAATTGCTTTCCACGTAGATCGATTCTTTGCTGCCTGCATCCACCGGCTCCCCGCCGCCCTAACCAGATCATCGGTTCATCGCGTTGGGGGCCGCCCTCTACTACGTTTGCTGATTCGTGGTCGCCATTCAAGAACCTTAACGCCCCATCGGTCGGTTTTTCGAGCTATGTGCCCCGCCTACTGCCACCTCAGCTTGCAAACGCGCTTCGCTATGTCGGTCACTCTGGTTCTCCTACGGATTTCCTCATTTCTGATTCGATCACGTAGGGACACTCTAAGCATAACTCTCTCCATTGCACGCTGAGCGACTTTGAGCTTCCTTATGAGGCCCATAAGGCGTTAGTGGGGTGATATAATATGATGTTGAATGAAATGAATCTCTCTCTCTTAAGACAAACATTCAAATTATTATTTTGAATTTCTTTATCATCACAGCTCTAAGAAGTTCTGGCCGGCAAGAAACGCTTTCCAAATTGTTTTCGTGGTCAATCGATTTTGAGCCGCCACCTTTCCGTTGCCACAAGCCGTCCTCCTATTGTGTTAAATGGATCACGCTCGCCATTGAAGAACCTTAAGATTTCCCCCATTTATAGTCGCTTTATTATAATTAATTAATCGACAAATGAAGATTGTCATCTAAATACCTAACCAATTGATAATTTAAAAGAGCATAGCTTGTGAGCTTCTTGCCAGTTCTTTTTACAGAGCGGTGACTCGGAACTGTCACATAGATTCACTTACTGACACTTAATTTAAAAAATTTATTACATGTAAGTGAATCTTTGCTTCGTCATTTCAGTGTGAAATATTTTAATGGATTTTTGTATATTTGATTTTGACATTTTCAAGTACTTTGTAAGGAGTTTTAGTACGTGTGTGTACACCGCTTGCTGCCACTTCAGCTTATAAATTTAGGTCGCTATGTCGTTTATTTTGAAGTTTCTCGATCAATATTTACAATAAAGTGGAGTTTAAATAACTGTATTTAATTATTGCATTTGTTATAGTATATTCTACAATAGACTAGGCTCTAGAGCCTAGTTCTCCAGAATGATACCGAGTAGACCCAGTTTTACCCGAATTCCTTCGGCTAATACAAACATTAATCAATAGTAAGTGGCTACACCTAGTTTTAACTAGTTAAATCTGGATATAGCCGCACTTCGAGTTCCAGCCGCAACTTATATACTTCATGGAGTTCACATCCAACTGGTTCTGATGGAATTTACGACCAATAAACCAGGAAACGTTCATAATAAAGGTCTTTAGGTACATTAACGAAAATATCAATAACTAAATCATAAATTCAGGGATCGTAACATTCGGCATTTGTGTTATTACTTACTTACAAGACACAACAATAAAACCTTGCTATTAATAAAAGTTTATTGTTATGGTATTCGATGAACATAGTCATAATTCGATGTTAATAGTAAAAAGTCTAAATCGTTAATTCAAGTTTGGCTCAATAGAGCTCTTGGGAAAGTCAAAATTAAAAACTAGCGCGCCCATCCATTGTGGGCCCCGCTGAGAAGACCCGAGGCTAATGAAGCTAGGAAAAAAAGCACTCCAAAGCAGAATGGAAAATAAATAAAAAATAAAATAAACTTTATTGTCTTAAAGATCAACATTATCATTAAGATTCGTCAAATATTCACACACAAAATGGAAATTCGATATATTTTTTTAACAACAATCAAAGAGATATGAAAGGTACCATAATAAAGAAATAAAAGCAAATCGGTTCTTTGTCAGAATTTGTCAAGGCCAATTTATCAATGGTCTTATAGATTACTGGCAGTCAACACGGTATGAAGGTGATTCCTGAGACCAGCACGTGTGTTTGAGAGAGGAAAGGATAGAGGAGAAGGAAAGAATAAAGCAGCAAAGCAGCTGCCACACAATCGTATATATGTCACCGTAAAATTGTAAATAACGTTAAATTATAATCTATCCCGCGATATTGTAATCTGTCGAAAAATTGTGATCCGTAACAAACTGCTCACAATTTAACGCATTATTTTTCGATAGATTATAATCTATCGAAGACAACCCGTCAGATTGTAAAATGGCATGCGACAGAACGCACCTCGCGCTCTGATTGGTTTAACTTCATGTTCCCCGCTCAGCCCGTCGTCGTCGCCATCTTCGGTTGTTATTAGTTGTCATTTGTTGTGTATTAGTTGTCATCTGTTTTTAATCACCAAAACAGTGTTTTGGTGATTAAAAACAGATTTCGTGTTAATAATGATAACGCATTGTATTATAATAAGTTGTAGGGAGTGTTAACGGACCTGTGATAACCTAAAGAAGTGCAGTTAAATAATGAATAAGAGTTAGTCACCGAACATAACCTAATTTGTATTTTCAGTGTTTTAATATTTTGTATGCGTGTGAACTCATTTGATATCTTCTTTGATAATATTTACAATGTCGGATATTGAGTCTGTCTGTCAACAAAACTCTGAATACGCAGAATTCAGAGTTTTGTTGAGTCGGCTGAGCGGGGAACATGAAGTTCAACCAATCAGAGCGCGAGGTGCGTTCTGTCGCATGCCATTTTACAATCTGACGGTTTGTCTTCGATAGATTATAATCTATCGAAAAATAATGCGTTAAATTGTAAGCAGTTTGTTACGGATCACAATTTTTCGACAGATTACAGGTTATAAACCAACCTAACCTAACCTTTTTGTACATCAAAAAATTCTGATGGAGCACCTAATCCCCTATTAGATGCTAGATCAGTATTTTTGATGATCAAAAAAGTATTTTTTAGAGGTTCAGTTTATTATATTCCATTAAATATGAGCCATTTATGGTAACATAAACTCTCTCCGTAATTGTAATTATTATATGCTAATCGTAAAAAAGAAATTTATTAATTTTTGATGTATAATCATGTTTATGCTCGGTAAGCGGCAATAGACTCGCCACCTATTACGTGGGACCAACTTTATATTTGGCGTAAGGTCGTACGTTTAGCACATTTAGCCAGTGTCAAGTAAGAGATATATTAATGATATATAAATCATAGTAAAGGAGAATGAGTGGTGATAAAAATGAAAAGTGGTAAATGAGATGCCCTCCTCTTAAACCTCTCGAGTCCTCAGTAAAGATATGGGACTATACTGAGATCTCACATGGACTTCTTGAGAGAATTTGAAAAGTGATGTTGCACTGCTTTGTTTGATTTACCAACACTCATGTACGTTCACAAACACTGTTAATAATCCAACGTTATTGCACATAAATGTTGGAAATATCACAAATTTGAGAAAGTAACACAAAACTACAGACATGATGCTTCACTTTCCCGCCAAGAAGACCCTCAACTAAATAGTTGATGTAATTGGCAGTTTTTTTTTTTCATATGTAGGTATACGATACAAAGCAATAACCTTCTTGGTAAAAGTAAAAATGTTAGTAATTCATCACGTTCCAAGCACAGTAGCCAGATTTATATGATGTGGCCTTTAGATTGTATTTGAGAAGGGTGTGACATCTCCACGCTACAGACCTCGGAAAGTGTTTTTGTGTACTGTCGTGTTTTTTGTTTGCTACGCAATAATATTTTTCTTTCGTACTTGCATAAGGTGCCAGTCTTGTTCAACGCCAACTAGATCCAACCTGGGCATATAATGAGAAGTAACATGACGAAAGATGAAATAGAATGGTTCCCTAGGAATAGGAAATGACAACGAGAAGGTTAAATTAAACAATGGGAGGATGATCTACCAAAAGGATCGAGAAGGACAGCCAAGGATAGAGGAAAGAGAAAACAGTTGGGGGAGTCGTCTTCGTCGTCGTCCTATGTCGACCTCTACCGGACAGGTCTCCACCTTGGCATGGTGGGGGGGCTGAGTACCTCCCGGCCGGGAAAAGGTAACACCCAGAGGTTATCTCATTACTGTTAGTATATAGTTTTTATTTATATAGGTACTACATGCGGTGTATTGGTATCCCCCCAGGGAGCCCAAGCCCACCTACTCTCACCTTTTGTTGCACCTTCTGATCCACAGACGAGGCTCTGGCGAACATAAAGGTTCCAGGCAAGGGGCAATAGCCTCGCCAACTACATAATCATAATCTTAGTACTAGTCTGGTTCTGACCTAGACTTTCGCTTAATTCCCAGGGTCTGCTGACTGGTCTAAGCAGATTTGGCTAAATTTAAATTATTTCTTTTTACGTTATATAATTATCCAAATGGGGTGAATAAAGTGGCTCTGCCTACCCCTACGGAGAAAAAGGATTGATTGTACGTATGCAATACATGCAGTAGGTGGTGTTTAAGTTTATATAATTAGCAATCATGATTAATTGCAAGAAGTTCATTACGTATAATTATATTAATTGGAGATTTTAAAATTAATTACTTACTGCTAATATATTTATTCTAAGCTATTAATCGCAAGTATTTTTAAAGAATCCAGGTAACCTGGAGTGTTTTGATTGAACTAATTTGGTTGTTTTTGCCAACTTCTTTGTTTATTATTTTTGATGATATTCTATATGCAATCGATGCACAAAATCTATCTAGAATCCTCTTTGAAGCAGGCGCGGAGACACCTTGTTAGGCTTCTGAAAACCAGTAACATCCACCGTCCCCTTAAGTACATTTTCTTGGAACTGGCTGGTGAAAAATCGAACCTTGACGATTCTTGCCCGTTCTCTTGCGATCAAGCTCCCGCCCGCAATGAATGGGCGCGCTTTTTAAGTTTTGTTATTGTGACTTTCATAAGAGCTCTATTGAACCAAACTTGAATTAGTAATTTTGACTTTGACTTTTGATAATAACAGTTAAATAGACAATTTATGGTAAAGATAAAAACATTTCATAAAAGTACACCGGTCATATCATATCCTAGCATTATCCCGGTTGCTCCAGGCTTAAGCTTAGGGCCCAGGGTCTGGTCACTTTTTTTTTTTTGATTTACGTTGGTAACGTTTACGAACTGTCTTCCGGCCAAAGGGGGACCGAGAGAGGTGTGTGGGACTCACCACCGGCGGTCGTGTCTGCCAGCAGTAATACCCACTAAAAATCTTCCGACGACGCCCGCCGCTTGTTGAGAAAGAGGCGGGGGGCTAGTACCTGGGTTGCAGCTCTGACACCCCGCCCGCGGCCAACGTCCCCCGGACCAAAACCGGGAGGACCTCCTCAGAGAGACGCAGTGGACGCGCCCCTCCTACCTCCTTGTGCGACCATAGCGTGTGTGGCCGACTTCTAGGAGGGTCCCTCCTGACGCTGCTTGACGGGCCCTCCTGGCCCGCCCGCTGCGCCCTCCACAGGTCCCTCTTAGTTTCCCCCCCGGTACTAAGGGCACCCAGAGTCGCCAATCTCTGGGTGCTATCTTTTCCCTAGCACCTCCTGCATGGGGGGGTACTTAGCCCCCCCACCACGACAAGGTGGAGACCAATCGGAGGGGAGGGTGTGCCATATTTAGCTGAACCTCAGTTATTACATGGAGCGACTGCCATCTGACCTCCAAAACCCAAATGGATACATCATTCTATGGTTAAACAAGTTATCAGAAGGCACACTTCCTAAAAAACGACTGCCATATTCATGTTCATGACAGCCGGGACCATCGGCTGAACGTGCTTTCCGAGGCACAGAGCAAGCAATAATTACGCACGTACCTTCGAAAAGACATAGATGCGGCGGCAGGGTTTGAACCCTAGACCTTCTGAATTAGAAGTATATGGGCCTCGCCACTGGGCTATAATCGCTATCGAAATAGTAAAATAAAAATCATCGGTGAAACTGCAATATTATTATATATGGATTAATTGTGTATCAGTAGCTTTAATTTGTCGTCTCAACTCGTACAACGTCTGTTAAAACAATAAATGCCTTTTCAGAGCACGGCAGTTTGCTTTTATTTCGCAATTAAAATATGTATTAAAAACACAGTATAAATGGATAATATCTAGTTGTTTTAATGTAACCATAGTCATAACAATATTATAGTTAATAGACGTGACAAAACAACTTAATTACATAATAACACAACAACTGAGAGGGTATCAAAATTGTGTCGTTAAATATTAACTGTCAACTAAAGTTAGTTCGTGAACTAGCTGGCATGTTTGAAACTATGACAATCGAACACTAACAGTTATAATGTTTATTTATTGTGTAGTTTCCGCCATATATCTCTGTTTTTACTGTAATCACCACCCACCATCATCATAATCATCTACCACTAAACGCAGGCCTTCCCCATTAGCTTCCAATGTGACCGATTGCCGGTGGTCTTAATCCATCGTGATCCAGCAATCTTCATCAAGTCGTCCACCTATCTTGCAGCTGGACGTCCCACGCTACGTTTCCTATCAAACAGTCTCCATTCCACAACCTTCTTCCCCAAGGGCCAGCAGTTCCTCGTGCTATATTTGCTCACTGCCAATTCCTTAGTGTCATCATTTTAGCCATCTGAAGTCTACTGCTGGGCCACTTGCTTTCCACGTAAATCGATCTTTTGCCGCCTGCATCCACCGGCTCCCCGCCGCCCTGACCAGATCATAGGTCCATCGCGTGGGGGGCCGCCCTCTACTACGTTTGCTGATTCGTGGTCGCCATTTGAGAACCTTAACGCCCCATCGGTCATCGGTTCTTCGAGCTATGTGCCCCGCCCACTGCCACTTCAGCTTGCAAACGCGCTTCGCTATGTCGGTTTCTTTAGTTCTCCTACGGATTTCCTCATTTCTGATTTTATTACGTAGAGACATTCCGAGCATAGCTCTCTCCATTGCACGCTGAGAGACTTTGAGCTTTATTATGAGGCCCATAGGCAGGCACCACGTCTCAGTCCCATACATCATCGCTGGCAACACAGGTAGAGCTATGTCGTTAACATTATTTCTTCTACAGACCTTCTAATTTTTTGATTCAATCTTTATTTTATTTTCTTTGGGACAACAAACCATTGTACAATATGTATAAATAGTAACTTATTTAACAAAAATTTGTCATTGCCCAACCAGCACTGTTATCCACAACTTACTACTAATATAAATTGTTACCGCAGTGCACTTATACAAAATCCACTTATGAAACTAAACAAAACACACGAATCTGTGAACTAGTAGGCTGTTTTAGCAACACACTTCAGGAGAACTTGCTTTTTCAGGCATTTTTTCGTTAGTGCAAACAGATCTAACAACTGTTCATTATATGAGGAAGTAATTCTGTAGAGCGGAGCACGGCGTACTACATTAATGTTTATATTCTTAAGGTGGAATAGCTTCTGCGGATAAAATGAGCGAATTCGTTCAGAGGTGCTTGGAGCTTGAAGAAAAGTGCTACTAAACAGAGAACTACAATCAAAAATACCATTTGCCATTTTTTACAATGCAAAAGTGTCAGTGATCTTGCAGTGAAACCTTTAGCATGGCTCTCTCCATTACTCGCTGTGCATCTCGGAGCTTCGTCATCAGGCCCATTGTAAGAGAACACGTTGATTAACGAATTATCCTGTAAGAATGTTCTATTCTCCAGAGTTAAAAAGTATGCAGATCTTGATTTAGCACAGTCCAAGTGCCGTGTGGTTCCGGCCTAGAATAGTGACACCCCTCTCATCTCTAGAGAGTCGTAAGATTCGACCGCTTGATGGGCAGCATCGTCATCTTGCGTACGTGATCGCCCAGGGTTTGATCGCGGTGCCCACCGGAATTGACCCCCTCGGACGAATACCAGGCTGAACAGCCGCTCAACGCCGCTCCCATATTCACGGGAGCCGTCAGACACTGCGGTCAGGGGGCACATGCCCCGGAACCGCGCCGTGACCCCCACCAGGGGGATCGCGTGGATAAAGAGAGTTCAATCTTGCATACAGACTCGAAGTGCGATCACCAGCCCGCTTGCCCAGAGCAAATACTCCAAATATAATGTAATTTATTAGTAAGGCCAATGATTAGCAGTGGAGTTAATAAGGCTGATATCATTTGGTACAGTCGAGCAAAATATTATTAAGATTCAGTTATTGTACCTGCTTGGTTTATATTATATACCTGTTGTTAATTTTAATGTTCTGTGTCTTGTATCAAATAAACTATTTTTTATTTGTATTTCTATATGTTCCTAATTGTTTTGAATTTCGTACTTTAGCGTTATCAAAAATTCCCTAAGCTTATTCAATTAATATTACCCCACGAAAATGTAGCTTAAATTCATGCAACTAATACATGTTTGAAACATACTTCTGCGGCATGTTGGAACAACTTTGCCAACGCAACTTTGTGCATTCGAAACATATAGCTTAGTAAATACATACATAGTATATACTTTATAAATGCCCAGTTGGTTTAGCTGAGTAACTTTTGGGCGAAATGGTGAACGAGCATTATATTCTCAGCAACCTCAGCTCAAATATTGGGGAGTTAATATTTATTTTATTTCACTTTGACGGTCAGTTTACTTTGAGCTTACGTAGGTTTTAATCTGTTAGGTGCCTGGTGGGATAGACGAAACTATAGAAAATAGAATATCTGAATACCAAATACAAAATAAATAACTTTTAAAAGAATTAATAAAAAAGCTTCTTTTTACAAGTTTTAATTCACATTTGAATTTTATTTTACCTGTAACAGAACTTTAACACTGTTATATAATATTGCAAAATATGGTTTACTAGATTATACTTACATATAAAAAAAGTTTTACAAATTCAATTCGCAGTGTTTATTTTTTTATTTAATTTTATTACATATAAGTTCTTATTCTAATGTACACACAACTAATCTGTAGTAATATGTAGTACACATGACTAATCATAAACCAAAATTGGATAACTTTTATATGCTTATTATGTAACTATTAGTAGGCAGAGATAGTTTATGCTTACATTAGGAAATTATATGGACTTCTTGGCGGGAAAGTGAATCGTCATGTCTGCAGTTTTGTTTTATTTTCTTAAATATGTGATATTTCGAACATTAATGTGCACTAACTGTGGTATATAAACCGTTAAGTGTTTGTGAACGTACATGAGTGTTGGTAAATGAAACAAAACAGTGCAACATCACTTTCCAAATTTTCTTAAGAAGTCCATGTGAGATTTTAGTATAGTCCTACATCTTTACGGAGGTCTCAAGGGGCTTAGGGGGAGGGCATCATCATCACCATTTATCACCTTCATCACCACTCATTCACATTTACTATGAATTAAATATTATTACTATAAATTTACTTGACACTGGCGAATAGTGGAAAACGCAGGATCCATTATTTAATAAAAAATATATAATAAGGTAAATTTGTTATTTAATGGCAATAATAAAACATGTTTTTTAAATAATTATTCTCATTTATAATGAATGTAAGGATTCGGAACGTATCCAAGTTATTATTTTGTTAAAAAACCGCGATTATAGTCCGTAAATGCGTTATTTTTAATACAAAACCGCTCTAAACTCCGCAAGACTTTGTGAAATTTGACGACCGATATGGCGTGGAGACACGTATACTCCTGAGATA
Source organism: Musotima nitidalis (assembly GCA_949126915.1). Classification (NCBI taxonomy): domain Eukaryota; kingdom Metazoa; phylum Arthropoda; class Insecta; order Lepidoptera; family Crambidae; genus Musotima; species Musotima nitidalis. The sequence continues at coordinate 3,420,612 of OX421434.1, forward strand.
GTGGGTTCGATTCCCTCACAGGCCAATTTTTTGTGTACACAAACATGTATATTTGTTTTGGTCTAAATAATAGGTTGGGGAAAAAGTCTTTTCGTATTTTTGTATGAAAAGTCAAGACATTTTTTTCAAAGTTTATTTACATTTATTTACAATATATATGTACCGTTTTGTTGAATAACTTTCTGCCATTTTGTGGGCAGAGACATTATCCCGTTACTGTAGAAACTTTGGGACTTCTGATCAAAAAAACGGGACAAATAGTTTTGGCAGTCCTCTCTTGAGGTCAACCTTACAGAACCTAAAGAATTCTGCAGAGACCGAAACAGGTGAAAATCTGAAGGCGCAAGGTCAGGGCTATATGGTGGATGCACTAGGACCTCCCAGTCGAACTCTCTTAATTTTTGCTGAGTGGCTAAAGATGTGTGTGGTCTAGCGTTATAGTGATGAAAGACCACACCCTTCCTGTTGATCAATTCCGGCCGTTTTCTCTCGACTGCTTCCTTTAATCTCATCAGTTGCTGGCAGTAAAGATCAGAATCGATGGTTTTGCCGGGCGGTAAAAGCTCATAATAAACAATGCCCTTCCAATCCCACCATACACACAGCATCACCTTATTTCGTGTTAGGCCAGGTTTGGCCACAGTCTGTGAAGCCTGGCCAACTTTCGACCACGACCTTTTTCGCACGTTCTTGTCGTACGTGATCCACTTTTCATCGCCAGTTATCAATCTCTTCAAAAACGGCTCGGTTTCATTACGTCTCAATAATGAATCGCAAATGAGTACACGGTTCATTAAGTTTCTTTGAGTGAGCTCGTGTGGCACCCAAATATCGAGCTTTTTTGTATAACCAGCTTTCTTCAAATGGGTCAAAACTGTTTTGTGGTCAATTCCCAGTTCTTCAGCTACATCGTAACTACTAATATGCCGATCTTGCTCCACTCTTTCAAAAATGGCGTCCATTTTATTCGTAACAGGGCGACCAGAGCGAGGTGCATCTTTAACATCAAAATTTCCGGACTGAAAACGTTTGAACCAAATTTGTGCTAGTCTTACTGACACTGCATCAGGTCCATAAACATCACAAATTTTTTTCACTGCTTGAGTTGCATTTTTGCCTTTTTTATAATAAAATTTTAAAATGTATCGAATTTCTTCATTAGATTCACTCATTTTTACGGAGAGAAAAACAAATGAAAAATAGCGGGAAACAACTTTTTTTATTTTTTTCTTTTCTTTATAATGGAACCTTTTTAATGTTACCAAAACCAGCCAGACACAAATAGTACAGTCAAAAAAAATTTATAATAAGTTTATACCTACGTTATGCGAAAAGACTTTTTCCCCGACCTAATATATTGTATTTGGTCTAAGTGTATGTTTATCCGTTAATTAGTATACATAGCACAAGTTCTTAGTGATACTTATGATGGAAGTAATCATCATCATCATCATTTCAGCCATTCGAAGTCCACTGCTGAACATAGGCCTCCCCAATTGCTTTCCACGTAGATCGATTCTTTGCCGCCTGCATCCACCGGCTCCCCCCCGCCCTGACCAGATCGTCGGTCCATCGCGTTGGGGGCCGCCCTCTACTACGTTTGCTGATTCGTGGTCGCCATTCAAGAACCTTAACGCCCCATCGGTCGTCGGTTCTTCGAGCTATGTGCCCCGCCCATTGCCACTTCAGCCTGCAAACGCGCTTCGCTATGTCGGTCACTCTGGTTCTCCTACGGATTTCCTCATTTCTGATTCTATCACGTAGGGACACTCCGAGCATAGCTCTCTCCATTGCACGCTGAGCGACTTTGAGCTTCCTTATGAGGCCCATAGTCAGGCACCACGTCTCAGTCCCATACGTCATCGCTGGCAACACACACTGGTCGAAGACTTTCGTCTTGAGACACTGAGGTACTTTGGACGAGAAGATTTTGCGTAGTTTCCCGAACGCAGCCCAACCGAGCTGGATTCGACGATTGACCTCTTTCTCGAAGTTGGACTTACCTAATTGGACTTTTTGTCCCAGGTATACGTACTCGTCGACAACTTCGAGGGCCGAGCTTCCCACTATTACTGGGGTAGGCACAACATGGATATTTGACATGATTTTGGTCTTATCCATGTTCATTTTAAGACCTACCCTTCGGGAAGCTCTGTCGAGGTCTCCGAGCATTGTGCCCAGATCCACAAGCGACTCCGCTATGACCACTATGTCGTCGGCAAATCGAAGGTGAGTCATATACTCGCCATTTATGTTGATGCCGTAGTTTTCCCAGTCCAGTAGCTTGAAAACATCCTCCAGAGCAGCAGTGAACAGTTTCGGTGAAATGACATCACCCTGTCTCACGCCTTTCTGCAAGAGGATAGGATTCGTGCACTGGTCCAGTACTCGTACGGACATGGTGGCGTTTCTGTATAAACTCCTCAGAACTTCGATATACCGATGATCAATGCGGCATCGCTGCAGGGACTGAAACACTGCCCAGCTCTCGATCGAATCAAAGGCTTTCTCATAGTCCACAAACGCTAAGCAAAGTGGCTGGTTATACTCCTCGGTCTTCTGTATAACCTGCCGCAGCGTGTGAATGTGGTCTATGGTTGAAAAGCCTTTTCGGAAACCGGCTTGTTCGGGAGGTTCGGGAAGTAATAATTGGTGTGATAAAAAAACAGGGCATTTTGGTGTAAATAAATAACTCTCTTACAATCACACAAATCATTAAGTTCTAAGAAAAGTACTTATCGATCTCCAACCCGCCTCTCCAGCGTGGTGATTATGGGCAAACACCCTTATAGAATGTAATCATTATAATTGTATGTATATATGTTTTTTCTTAGTTTAGTTGTTATTATTATTTTTCCCCCCAATATTACTATATTAATTTATTATTTTTTATTATGATCCCACACACTAATCTCTGACACTTCTGCTAGGGTTGGCTGGAAGAGATTTCTTATAGAAATAAGCTCACCTTTGTACATGTTTTTTGTTACTGTGTTTTTTTAAGAATGTTTATGTGCAATATATATATAATCTATTGGGGAGGCCAATGTTCAGCAGTGGACTTTATAAGGCTGATATGATGAAGAAAAGTATCTTTATATAATATTGTTATGTGACTTGCAATAAAGTGATCGGACCTTGAAGTAAATAATTGTACAGTACAAGTTAGTCATCAATTCTAAGGTATAGATTACATACAAAGCCGACGACGAAGGGACTAGGCCATCAATAATTTACTATGAAATGAGGGCGTGTGACTTGATATCGATCGAAATTTTAGTGTGAAGAAAATGAAACTATAGACAAAGTATACCTTGAAGTCACACCTAAGAGATATGTCTACAGCTAAACCCAATACTTGGTCAAACTAGTTTTGTCGAGGCCAAACCGGTTTATACTATGTTACAAGTTATACATATATACTACTAAACAGGAATCGAGAAAACTACCTTGCAACTTTATCATATCGATCGAAAGGCTTCATCATAAGGATTACTTTTTGCTTTATAACAGAGTGTCAGAAATTAAAAAAAAACCATTAATCTTAAAATTTTTGATACAAAACAGTGATTAGTAATAGGTACTTATATACGTATATACGGTTAAGCAAGTTGTGTTTGCCTGTAAATCTGTTGAACAATTATATTATAACCATAACAGCGTTAAAGTTAAGCAATTATTATTGTAACATCAGTTGACAAACCTAATAAATAAATAAAAACATACTAATGATAATGTCAGTTGTATGTCTTTACGTAAATGTTAGGTTTTCATTAATTTGAACGAAATTTAACATCAAATGTATTGTATTGTATGTTTTTTTTTCTCGTGTAGCGGGTTCGAATGCCGTTTCAACTGTGTAATTATTTAAAAATTTATAAATGCTGGTTAAATTGTTTTTTAAATTAAAATAATGTCTTCTTTTAGTCAAATATTCCATGTACAATATTCAAGATACTTTCCTTCATTTGGCATATCCGTGGGACGCCCTTTAGACTCATTATATTTATTTCAAGTTTTTATTATGGTATTTCATTCTTTACACCAACTTTTTTATAATTTATTTTTAATTATTTAAATAGATGCATTTTACAAATACTGCGCGTAGCCTAGGTGTTCACGGAAGATCAGCGTCGTGACATCCTATGGTGTCCGACAGTGTGCTGGGTGGACACCGTTTCAGTACATGTTTTAATGTTGTATTTTTCTTGTGTAATTTTAATCGTTTTTTTTTCTGTGCTTACTATGTTTATTTGTACTGAATAAATTTATTTTCTTTCTTTCTTCTAACTTTTATCATGGTCGGCCGACGCTTCGTTTTCTATGAAAGAGCCTCCATTCCGGAACTTTTCTGCCCAATCAGCCGTCAGTTTTTCGTGCTATGTGCCCTGCGCACTGCCACTTCAGCTTGCTGATTCTTGTACACATTCTTGATTCTTGATAAATGAACTTGAAACCCTTTCTTGTTCTTATTTTATGTGTTTTTGGTTTTCTTTAAAAAAATCTGATAATTTTTTTGTTTGTGTATTCATTTATTGCTATAAACGCTTCATCTTTCTATCTTTTTAGAGGGGATGTAATCCCAGAGCAATCACTCAGACCACTACACCTTCAGCTGGTAAAATACTAAAATCTTAAGCCACTATTGTGGATTCAGTCATCTCAATGATGATACGGACTAACTTTACAGCTATACTTTCTCGGATTAGGTTCGGACCTCGTTCACAAGTTTCTGAAGCCTTCTTAACGCTGTAACAGAGTTAACGTCTCTTTTTTTATTAATTTACTAGCTGACCCGATGAATCGTTGTCCCGTCTTATTTAAATTCATTCTAACAGCTATATCAAACGCGATGGTAACAGTGAAAGGTTTGAATTGTCAAAATTTATTGAAAGAAGCACACATGTGAAAATATTACAGGGTCTTAATGGCCGCTCAGCGCCCTTACTTTTAGGTACTATACAAACCTTGTCGCTGATGTCGCTTATCGCATTGTAAGTGCCAGTTCCGAGCCACTGCTCTGTGACAAGAACTAACAAAAAAACTCACAGGCTAAGCTCTTTTAAATTATCAATCACATATAATAATATATAACAGACATAGAAAATATTTTACGATATTGAAAGATTCCCCAGATGCCGTAACCAATAAAATTCCATCACAATCAAGTAAGTATGTAATGTGAAACTGTGCTGAATTTGGTCAATAAGGAATGGTCTCAACAATAATCTAGTTGACTTTTTATTCTAATTTATACAAATACGAATTTAAAATGTTAAACCCAAACTTGTTATCAGAAAAGTAATTATTTACATCATAATATCCCTACTGAAGACATTGTTTTTTAACCACAGTTTTGAAAGTTGGCAATAATTGATCAATTATTATATACCCAATAAATAGTTCTTCGTTTTGTGTAGTCGACAATTTGGCATAGATATATTGCCGCTTCCGAGCACTGTAATGTTCGCCGGAGCCTCGTCCGTTAATCAGCAGGCACCACTTGCAGGTGAGGTTGGCTTGGGCTGCTTGGTAGGATCCTTATACACATATACGAAGTACATGTATTTGCGTTATCATTTGTATATTTATGTCTGTGAGTATAGCATTGTTTCACTGTTAGTCCCCGAACTAGATTATTGCCTCTTGAGGACTAGAATTTAGTGTTCGCAATAACTAGGTATCAACGTTGTAGTTTTGAAAAATCACAACGTTACCTCCGTGACGGCGTCAAGCGCTTAAACTTTTAAGGCTTTGCTCTTGGTGAGACGCTAAGCTTTGACACTTGCCAAGCTCTAGAAACGTGTTCTGTTTGCTGAAGTTAAGTCTTTTTCAAGGCACTTATGTGTAAAGAAATAAATAATGAGTAAATAGTTTTCTTACAATCACACCATTTATTTAATTCGAATATAATCATCATCACGGGTTCTAGTTGAAAACCAGCCAAGGTCGGATCCAGGGGGGGGGTCATGGGGGTCATGACCCCCCCCCCTGGGCTGGTGCAAAGACTTAGGAAGACCACTAATTGATCGTAATGATTTTATTCATATTTTTGTCAAAAAATAACAAAACATATTTAAAATTGTTTCTGCAAGTTCATTAATTACATGAAATTGTAAATAATCAGTTTCTCATTATTCTAGTGCGTGTGTTTTATTGAAAGGCAACTGTGTGACCTTTGCTTACTTATATAATTTTTGCAGGAGGGAGATTAAAGAGCATTATACTTACTAACATAACCTAAGATTTTAGATAAATTCAATCAATGAAATCAAGATTTTAATGCTCTTTAAAAAAATAAGAGAGCCACCATTGATCTGATCTTATTTTAATTTAAGACATCAATAATTATAAAAAAAATTATATAGGTACAAGAGCCGAAATAGGTGTCCTTTTCCCTAAAGAACCCAGAACTCTGAAGCAGATTGCAGGTTGGTCACCAACCCATATTGAAAGAAAGAAAATATATCTATTCTACATAAACAATACATATAATATTAATAAATTTTCGTCTACCCAGATCTTTGCCTCCCCCTTCAGTAACAGAGCGTGATATTATGTAGATATACGTATGACTATATAATATGTATATATCATCCGATAATCGACAGATGGGCCATAATGACAATCCGCTGTCAGTCTACCCGTTGTCTGAAGCAACCTGGTGTGTAATTAATGTGGATTACAATCTAGTTAGGTCGTCACCAGAAACTATTTAACATTGCCATAACAAACTAATAATATAAATAAATATTCTCTTACAATCACTCCAATTATTTAGTTCCAAGATAAATATCATTAAGAACTTGTGTTACAGATACTAAATAACGGATAAACATATTATATAAACACTTTTTTTACAAATATATTCTTAATATATTAAGGAAAACACTCAGACTAGAACAAATATTCATGTCCATGCACACAAAGGTTTGTCTTGTGTAGGAATCGAACCCACGACCTCAGGAGCGCAGCCTCTGCGCCATATTAGTCATCAAATATGTGTCATCATCTCAGTACTCAGTAAAGAATAATAACAAAAAAAAGTCTTATGTGAAAAAGACAAAGTACAAAAATGGACTTATTTTTAAAAGAAATCTCTTCCAGTCAACCTTCACTGAAGTAAGAGATGCGGATGCGGGCATTAATATCACACTACAATATAATAACATTACACATACATCATCATCATCATCACAGCCCATTAACGTCCCACTACTGAGCACGAGCCTCCTCACACATATCAAGGTGTGAGGGTATTGGGTCATACTCCACCACGCTGACCCAGTGCGGATTGGCGGAGGCAGGTGTATGGCGTCCTGCTGTTAGAATTTTTCAAGCCGCCCATGAGGCCTCTAACATGGCTTAACGACTACCACATTTAGTGATAACCGGGACCAACGGCTTAACGTGCCTTCCGAAGCACGGAAGCGCTCGATATCAAATGCCACACAAACGGTCACCCATCCAAGGACTGACCTCTGTAAACTCCGCTGTACTTTGGTGATCGTTTCCGACCACCGAACACCGCAGAGCTACGAACACATACACATACACAAAAATATGATATAAGGTTCTTCAATGACGACCGCGAACCAACAAACGTAGTAGAGATCAACCTCCCACATGATGATACAATGCTCTGGTCAAGGTGGCGGGAAGCCGGTGGATATGGATATCTATTGGGGAGGCCTATGTTCAGCAGTGGACGCCATTTCGCTGAGATCATAATTATGATTTATTTATAACAGCAAGTTACTCTTTATCCCAAAACAACGTTTTGACAAGGCAAAAAATCAAATAAATTTTGGTTAAACGAAATTGTGTACAGTTTAAGCCAATAAAGCCCGACAAACATTGAGCCCAAGCCGAGCTCTCGGCAGATATTAAATTCTTGTGAGGAGCGTAATAGTTCCACATGGCACCAATTTGATGGCTGCTATTGAGGGACACAGATATTAAGAGAATGGATACATACTGTTCAAAACTCTATGTAAATATTAGTTCATAAAGTATATCAAAAGATGTCATTGAACGTATTTAGATCGCGCAAACGTTATTTGCTTTCCGGACCCATATAAGTCCGGCAGTTGTTCTCATTAGTCTTAATTTAAACACAGGTTATGAATCTTACTTGGCTTTTTTACTATATATATACCAACGTTTGTTCACATACTCGTCTAAATTCTGTGATGTCTTAATTTGTGTACGTACAAAAAAGAAGTAGTATAAAATTGGTTGCCTGTAAAGTCGGTATACGGGCGAAAGTTTGACGTGACAACGACTTTGAGTGGTAAAATAATTTTAATGTGAATATTCATTCATATAGTAGGAAGAAGGATGAAATAATAGTAACAATTTAAAACATTTATTTATACAAAGAATTATATTTAAAACATTAATTTATACAAAGAATCTCTCGCTCTTAGGCGGGCTAACTGTGCTCCGAGCTGTGTGCGCCGAGTGGAAGGGACGCGTGCCTCTCACTCGCTCTCATTGTGAGCGCATAACGTGTGCGGAGCGTAACGCAGTTTCTTGAAGTCTTGAAGTGTCACCCGGCAAACCAATTTATAAGACGTTGTCACGTCAAAATCCAAATTATACAAACTAATAAATAAATTTTTTAAATCTTTATTCAATTTATTTCAATGTTGTTTGCAACTATGTTGTACTTAAAAAAAGTCTTAATTAAAAATATAAACTAAAAGTTTACAGGGTCTACTTGTTAAAGCAACGTTTAAATTATGTTGCTTGAGCTGTAATCATTATAATACTTTATTTCTGTATAATAATTATATCCGAATTATCCGTATATATAAATTATTAGTCAATTAGTTAGCATATCTCTAATATTATAAGTTAAGATCCGTTTCCTTTACGTCTGTGTTGACTGCATTCTGCTTAATTGTATCGCATCTACTACTCCATGTATGTTATTCGTCTACAACGGGACAGACGTTATGCATCCATTGTGCCAGCATACAGCATAGCGCTGTAGGAATTTAGACCGCAGTATTTGGATTTCTGGTATTGAATACAACAGTATTAGGTTCTGGCTATTCAATAGTTATATTTTCCATAACAGATACTATTTTATTAGATATATTTTACAATAAGACATTTAGATTTTTTATTTATTTAATCTTTATGTGTGTGCAACACATAAAAATGCAAAGAACAAAAGGCAAACTTAATGTCATTACGCATTCTCTACCAGTCAACCTTGGGTAAACAGAGACATAAAAAGATGGTGCGAGTAAGAGATAATATTTATAAAAAATACTTACATAAAATAGTACGTGATCTACATAAAAATACACAAAAACGTACATATATATAAACACAAATACATAAATAATAAATAAATATTTCAGACACTCACACCAATTATTTAGTTCCAAGATAAGTATCATTAAGAACTTGTGTTATGGATACTAAATAACGGATAAACATATATAAACACTTTTTTTTGTAAATACATACTTAATATACATAGAAAAACACCCAGACCAGAACAAATATTTATATTTATACACACAAATATTAACGGGTATGGTTATGAATAACGGGTAAGTTATTCTCTTACAATCACACCAATTATTTAGTTCCAAGATAAGTATCACTAAGAACTTGTATTATGGATACTAAAGAACGGATAAACATACTTATTTTTTTTTTTGCACGTACATACTTATTATACATGGGAAAACACCCAGACCAGAACAAATATTCATGTTCATGCACACAAATATTTGTCCCGTGTGGGAATCGAACCCACGACCTCAGGAGTGGAATGCGGGTATACTCGCCACCACGCCATATCGGTCGTACATACTATATTTAAAAATAAATAAATGGTTGACATGGGGGGAAATTCATCGATGATTATTCTTTTAAGAAGTAATTGAAAGTTAAGTTTTTAAAAGCTGCTTTTCTTCTAGCCAATCTGATATTTGGAGGAAGAGATTTTTATGATTTTTACAATATAACGTATTATCAGATAAGCAACTTTTAATCTGCACAAACCAATTATGTGTTTTTTGTTTGTAAATACGTAGTTTTCGTGATACGAGAATTAAAGGCAGGTCTAACAAGGACGCAGATGGAAGCTAGTTTAATTAATATGAAACAAGTTAACAAATACTCACTTACTAGTGCATTTTAGATTTAACTGATCTGTGGTTTTACTAAAAATATCTCACTTTTTTCACTGTCATCATCATCATCTCAGCCCATTAACGTCCCACTACTGAGCACGGGCGTCCTCTCACATACCAAGGTGCGAGGGTATTGGGTCATACTCCACCACGCGGACCCAGTGCGGATTGGAGGAGGCAGGTGTATGGCGTCCTGCTGTTAGAATTTATCAAGCCGCCTATTAGGCCTCTACCATGGCTTAACGACTACCACATTTAGTGATAACCGGGACCAACGGCTTAACGTGCCTTCCGAAGCACGGAAGCGCTCGATATCAAATGCCACACAAACGGTCACCCATCCAATGACTGACCACTGTAAACTCTGCTTTACTTCGGTGATCGTTTCCGACCACCGAGCACCGCAGACCTACGAGCGCTTCACTGTTATTTTTCACTGTTATGTAGTAAAATATATAAGGTCCTATTACAAAGAGAGATCTAAAGTTATAACAGGTTTTAAACAAGTGCTGTCACTTTCATTTGATAAAATTAAGACAGTGACAGCATTAGTTTAAAACCTGAATTAACTTTAGAACTTTTTTAACAAGCCCCATAAGCTTTACTCAATATTCACCATAAAACAATAAAGGTATAAAGTTACATGAATAAAAAGCAAATCACTTCCGGACTTACCATAAGTGCGATTTATTAATACCGCACTAAATCTGAAGAAAAAGCTTTCGACACGTTTAAATATCGCTCTAAATCTTTTTACACACTTTGATGCGAGTTCTCAGAATTTGACAGGTTTGAACGACACTTCAGTGCTTAATACAAGGGCCTTTGAGTACTCATACAAACGTCAGAGCAGACAGCCGAGTGGAAGTGCGCAAGCAGTTCCATTTTCGTTCGTAATTTATTTATTTATTATATAGATTTGTACAACTATCATTACAGGTAAAAATTACAATTAAAAATTACACAGAATTTTTAGGGTCACTATTTCGAATTCACTCAAAGAATATGTAGGCAAATCAACAATTTTATAGACCTTATTAAATAGTGATACGCGTTAAAGGTGTTTGCCGCAATAAATTTATTCTGGTGTTGCCAGGAGGCCCGGGCGCCTCCGCCTCCACTCGTATTTATCTGGTACACTCAGCCCCATGCACTGCAGCACGACTGGGTTATGAACGTGGGACCAACTGAATAATTGGCGGAGTGAGGGTGTATACTCGTTGTATGCCCCTGCTTACCCCTTCGGGAAAACAAGCCATACACGCCTGATTCCCCGAAGGGGTAGGCATTTAGATAAATTATACCTATGCACAGAAAAGAAAACAATAAATATTATACATACAACGCAGTTAAGTTAAGTTAAGTTTTAATCAGACGCTGGAGGCCTGCCACTTTATCTGTGGTTCTTGAGATTTTTTCCGTTAATATTAAAGGAATAGTGATTATCATAATTTCAGCCACATACAAATAAACATAAAGATTTTTACTTGGTACAATATGAAAAATAAGACAAAAGATCCTTAACGCTATAAATAAAAAAGCAAATATAAAATACTAAGGCTGCACCAAAACGGATCTAAATCAGCATGTGTCAGTGTTTTTACATGAAGTACATACTCCCCAACAGACTATCGCCGATCTTGCGCCGGCTGCATTCACCGGCTTCTCGCAAAATTTTATGCAACACAAGTTTTCGCAGAAAATAACTGTTTACTTATATAGTTTACTTATATTGTGTATATATTATACCTTTTACAGTGCACATAGAAATAGACTAACTAGAATTATTTTAGGACAGATGCGAATTTCGAGAGTTTTGTAGACTTTAACGACACTTCGGTGCTCAATACAAGGGCCTCTGAACTCATACAAACGTCGTAACAGACAGTCAAGTGGGACTGCTCAAGCAGTTCTTTGTCGCTCCTTATATTTTATTGTCCGGCTCATAGAGGCTTTTGAGGGACCACTCTGTCTCAACAGCCATCTTAGTTAAGTTCTTCTTATGTATATCGCTATTTAGTTTACGCGACTTCAATTGTAAATATCCACTCTCGGCAATTATATATATAGTACACGTTCTTAAAAAGGACCTAGTATGCTTCCTCTCTCCTAAGTTTGCCGTGCCCAACAGGGTCCATAATTGTAAATAGTGCAGATGTATAACCTTGCGGGCGGGTTGCCAGAAGCTACAAACCCAGGCACTGGCCCCCTGCCCCTTTTTCAACAGCGGTGGGCGTCGTCGGAAGTTTTTTAGTGGGTAGGACTGCGGTGGTCGTGTCTGAAGCAGTGAGCCCCACACTCCCCTCTCGGTCCCCCCATTGGCCGGGAGACAGTGCGTAAACAGCATTTTTTTACCGACGATAAAAAAAAAAGAAAAAAAAGATGTATAACCTTGCATTTTATGCATTATGGAGTGCAATAAACATTAAATTGAATTGACATACATACATACAATCACGCCTGTTTCCCCGAAGGGGTAGGCAGAGGCATATTATACGCCAACATTTCGCCAATTATATTGTGGGTCCCACGTAATAGGTGGCAAGCCTATTGCTGCTTACCGGTTACTGTTATGTTCGCCAGAGCCTCGTCCGTTGATCGGAAGGTTGGCTTGGGCTCCTCTGATCTTGATAGGAGCCCTATACACCCTATATAAATTGAATTGAATTGAATCGGATTGTCACTTTTCATCACTTCAGTCATATAAAGTCCACTGCTGAGCAGAGGCCGCGATAGTCTTCCACGTTGATTGATTTTACACTTATCTGCATCCGAAGGCTTCCCGCCGCCTTTCATGCTAAATCAGTTTTCGCAGAAAATAACTTTTTATGAATGTTCATCCCTTGCACAGTGCACATAGAGGTCACTAGACGTATTTTACGAATAATGCTGATTTCCAGAATTTCGCAGTCTTGAAGTACACTTCAGTTCTCAATACAAGGGCCTTTGAATACTCATACAAACGTCGTAGCAGACAGCCAAGTGGAAGTGCTCAAGCAGTTCCTTTGTCGCTCGTTATATTTTATTTTCCGCTTCGTGGAGGCCTGTAAAGGACCATTCTGTCTCAACGGCTATCAGTTCTTCTCGCTATATGCCTGGCCTACTGCCACATCAACTGTGCAGTTCCATAAAGAGCAATTAATGAATTTAAAAAATTGTATGTGCCTTGCAAAATTATGTGAATTTTTTATTTAGACATTAGCGGCCTGCAATTTCGCCCAAGTACTTAGTAGTTTTTTGGTCAAGAAGTAGACTAATAAAAGAAGAAAGTAAAAACAATGGCTCTGAAAGCAATTCCTATCCTTCAGCCAGGATCGTATGTGAGATCGCTTCTGACAACCCAAGTCTATAATGCCATCAAGTAACAACTCAATTTCATTATCAATCCGAATGCTTAAAAGAACTCAGCATTCAACATTTTACAAATCCATAAATCTTAACAGTTCGATAAAAGAACAACCTTTTAGCTAAGCGTTTTGTTTTTATGTCAGCAGGAACTCAACGTTAGTACTAAAGTCGTGGACTTAACACCAGTGACAGGCGGAGCGATGTTTGCTAACATCGCTTTAACTTTTCTTTCCTCACCCATTTTTGAGTATGTAGGTCGAAGTATGATTAGTCTAAAATAAAGACTATACTTATATGTTCACATAGACTTTATTTTTCCCTCGCAAGCCCCTTTTAAATATGAAGTATCGATGGTCAAAGAAAATAATTTTCAACTTAGAAAGATGAAAAATTTCATCGCGGGTCCGCCTGACTATTCAGCGGCTTTGACATTGCTGCTTGTATCGAGCAAATTCCAATTCAAATTTTCTAAGGGTGTATTATCTCAAAATCTCACTAGTGGAGTAAGAATTACGAGCGTGTGGATTACAACGTTAAGTAACATTTATTTTACATAGTTGACCTACCTGCTTCTGAAGCTGAATTCTTTTAATTTTAACAGTTTTAACGCAAGCGCTTTTGGTACATTTTTTTAGTACGCAAATGAATTTATTTTTTATTGCTGCGTAGACTTTACCTCGGTTTTCAATCTGTAAAATTAGGACCGCAAAGCTCGCTGGTATCCAGTTCACGGCCTAAAGGAATGATTTTACGTTTTTCTGTGGTATAAGAGAGTTTAATGAAAAGTATAAAATGGTCTGGAATATCTTTAACCATTTCTTTTAGAGGAGAAGGGGATGGGGCAGAAAAGCGTATAAGCACATATATTAATAGAAAATATATAGTTGTGCTTTTTAGACATTCATTTTTTTTTTGATTTAAAATTAAAACGGTTATGCTCATTTTCAACCAATACACGTAAAATTCAAGCATTTGTGGACATTCTTAGCTTTTGTCGTATATCCATTAAAATTGGCTTAGTAGTTTCGTTGTTAAAGCATAACAAAAAAAAATGCGTATCATGAGTTCATATACATGTAGGCACCTACAAGTTTTTGACAAGTTTCGTGCAAGTATGTATATTTTACAAGTTGTGTATGCGACATGTTTCATACATGTATGTGAGACACGAAAACATTGTCTATGATTTGTATAATATATGTAATATACCTTGGTGGAAACGAGAAGTAACAGTCAAAAACATAATTATGTGTGCATGAACATGCACAGCACCATCTTGTCAGCCTTATGAAGTCCACTAGTATGGCCTTAAAGACACGACGGATTGTGAACCAAATCTTTTATTGCAGACCAAGTGTAGATACAAAGATGCTATATGTTATGTTTATATGATATTATAAAAATAATACTTAATGCTTAGTTGCCTTTTTTGGACACAACAAATTTTGTAGAGCGCTCTCAATTTATTATAACAAAAATAAATTAATTATAGTCATTTTATTCTTATATTAAGTGTATAGGGCTCCTACCAAGATCCGAGGAGCCCAAGCCAACCTCACATGCAAGTGGTGCACCTGCCGATCAACGGACGGGAAGCGGCAATAGGCTGGCGACCTATTACGTGGGATCAACAATATTAATGGCGAAGTGTGGGCGTATAGTATGCCTCTGCCTATCCCTTCGGGGAAACAGGCGTGATATTATGTATGTATGTATGTACGTATTACATTCTTAGGACCACGATTTTCTTGCCCTTTTTTTACGATCAATGAATTAAAATAAGACAAGAGAAGAATATTTGTATTGACAAAAATTTATGATTTTGACTTTGACCTTGATAGAAATATTCTATATACGAGCTTAATTTATATAATTATGAAGCGGGACGCTCATAATGGAACGGCGAGAGATCTTAACGCGTCATTTGAGTAACAAACTCATAAATAAGCAATGAAACGGCGGTGGTTCGACCGAGAGAGCGTTATTCAAATAAGGGGGGAAAATATTCAAATACCTTTCAAATTGTTTTGCTAATACTAATTTTGTATGAGGGTTTTTCTTAAACATATACTTTTTTATGACCGAAACATGTCTAACTGGAGCTTTATCATTGAAATCGCTTTACAGGATAAACCAGCTTATTGTATATACTGTTTTTTTTACTAATTTCAAAACAAGTTGAGGCTCTGGCAAACAAAACTGTGCCCGATTAGCGGCAATAGGCTCGCCACCTATTATGTGACCAACTATATAATTGGCAAAGTGTTGGCGTATAATATGCCTCTGCCTACCCCTTCGGGGACGCGGGCGTGGCCGTGAATGCGTGTATGTGTTTTTACTTATGTCTAACCTCAAACAATCGCTGTCCAGTGCTCACTTTGTTTAAATCTAGTGTACTTTTGTTTATATTTTAGCGACCGATAAGGCGTGAAAGTCTGTGTAGCTATCTTGAGGTTGTGAGTTCGATTCCCACTCCAGACATTTTTTTCTGCGCATGAACGTGATTTTTCGTAATATTGTTCTGGGGGATTCTATGTATTTAAAATAGGTATTAATGAAGGGTAAGACATAATAATTCGCAGTTTTACAATCAAACTTATTTCAAGCTATAGGTATCGATACATTTTATTGTAATTCTATTGTATCCTGTCTCCCGACATTTACCGCTACCATACCTCAACAGAAAAGATAAGCAGCAGAAAATATCAACCATTTAATGTAATTACCGGGAGAGCCTCAACGTGCTAGTCCCCAGTACAAAAGCCTTAATTTTTTTTTGAAAACCTTTGTAAGTGCTTACTTTGCGAGGAATCCGACAAAATCTTCTATTGCGATAACTTTCGGCAAATCTGAGTTTTCTAATGAGGTCTTATCGCTTTTTTTGAGGTGATGGACACTCCATATGCGGGATGACTCCCCGTACATACAAGAATTAAAAAAAAAAGGTGTGGGTCTCGGGACCCCCGGAAGAAGTGAGTTCAAAGTTAAATTTTTTAAGTTTAAATCATTTATTTGCATAACATGGGTACATAACCATTTTAAGATGTTAGAAAGATACTTTCTAGGTGCAACTTCAAGTATCAAATATTGAACTCATTTTATACAGAAAATTATATGAAAAGCAATTATATGCGTTATTGCTACGAGTTAAATAAGTAAATTTCTTTTAATAACATTTGACAAGTAAAAGAAAACGATTCACATACAGAGACGCGTCAGGACGCGGCAGAGAGAGAGAGAGAGAGCGGCTGGAGTGGTAAGGATGGTTAGAAATTTCGTGACGCTCGCGTAAGCTCACAGCCACATATAAGTAGTTTCACTTCAAACATGTTTTGTAAAATATATTTTTTTAAATGGTTAACATTTCTGTCAACAAACACGAATTATTAAAGCAATATATATGTAATACAATATCAAACTGTAATTTGACTCGAAAAAACTAACCCCCCTTAAAGGATAAAATTATGTTCTGAGTAATAATTGAGATTACAATGGTACAGTATATTAATTATAGCACTAATGGAGGCTAATTATAACACAATATCTACCCACTTATCAGGGTCAACTATCCCTTACCTACGTATGTATTTAAAGGTAAGACTTTGGTGTGTAGTAAAGCGATTTGAAAAGAACATACAATATACAATCACGGCTGTTTCTCTGAGGGGTAGGCAGAGGCATATTATACACCCACACTTTTTATATTGTTAATTATATTGTTGGTCCCACGTAATAGATAGCGAGCCTGTTGCAGCTTACCGGGCCAGATCCACGTCCGTTGATCGGCAGGTGCACCACTTGCAAGTGAGGTTAGCTTGGGCTCCTTAGGTCTACCCCCCCGACTGGTCCCCACCTTGTCGTGGTGGGGGGGCTGAGTACCTCCCGGTAGGGCGCAGGAGGCGCTAGGGAAAAGGCAACACCCAGAGACCGACGACTCTGGGTGCCCTTAGTACTGACTACCGGGGGGGAAACTAAGAGGGACCTGACCAGCAGCGCCAGGAGGGTCTAGGCAGTGGGGGCAGGGGGCCCCTGCTGTCTAACCATGGACCCTCCGGGAAGTTGGCCACACACGCTATGGTCGCACGGGGCGGTAGGAGGGGCGCGTCCACTGCGCCTCTCTGAGGAGGTCCTCCCGGGTTTGGTCCGGGGGACGTTGGCCGCAGGCGGGGTGTCAGAAGCTGCAACCCAGGTACTGACCCTCGCCTCTTTCTCAACAGGCGGCGGGCGTCGTTGGAAGATTGTTAGTGGGTATTACTTGGCGGTCGTGTCTGCCGGTGGTGAGTCCCACACCGCCTTTCGGTCCCCCTTTAGCCGGAAGGCAGTGCGTAAATGCATTTTGTTACCGACGTAAAAAAAAAAAAAAAAGGGCTCCTTAGGTCTTGGTAGGATACACCTTTTTAAAGCCTGACTGAGGAACTAAAATCTGTATATAAAGACTATTATACCATTAACATTCGTACTAACAATATTAATTTAATAAAAATACAATTTGAATTTCGGTGTTTTTTTGTATTTACATTTTCGCAGCCTATCGACCAGACAATTTTTAACAGATTTTGTAAGCGTCTCACACTGCACCGTCTAAGCCCAAACTGACAAAAAGGTTACCATAAGTATTTTTTTTGGAAATGCATACCTACTTAGCCACTATAGATGTCGAAATAATATTTATTCAGATTTCTATGATATAAAGAAAACATCACGCCATACCGGGCGTCAATGAGCTAGAAGTTTACTGCGAGCGGTCAATGATTGAGGTTTCTCTACGAGGTCGAATCAGACATGAGGAGATCTGCAGCTGAAGTAGGTACAACTGATCCGAGGCGGTTGGCTGTGACGGGTGATTCATTCTGGAATGCAGACCCTTCAACAGAAAACGTTGTAGGGGCGTTGAACGGCAATGTGGCCAGCGTTTTAGCCCATTGACGACTGAGCTCGAGGCTCCTTTTACAAGCCAAGTTTAGAGGGCTTCAGGGTATACTGCACCACTCGGCCCGTGGTACATGAGTGGTCTTCTATATTACAAGCTGCACAGTATGGCATCTTTAAAATGAATGAATCTTTGAAAGCATTAAAGCGTTCAATATTAAATACACATGAACGGTGACCCATCCAAGTCCTGATCTCTGTAAACTCTGCTTTATTTTGGGGTCGATTTCTATCACATAGTATCAATAATTAGTATTATTGTAGATAGATTGTCTATTTAATTGCACCCACACCTATACAATACAATAAAATTACACCGGAAATACAAAAAAAATACACATCTTAAATTATTCAATAATCTTAATGACTAAATAGAACAGGGAAGTGCGCTGCTGCCGTGCAAAATGGGTCCATATCGGCTCTCATAAAATTTGTATTCATATTTACGATTTTACTACGAATTGGAGTTCATAATAATAACTCTTCATAATTTTTTTCTTCATAAACTTTATGTTCATACATTAATATTCCTATAATCGGAACTCATAACACCCCGTCATCATATTTTTTTTATTTTATAATGTTTTCATTAAGAAGGTGTTTAATTAATATTTTTTTAATTCAGAATAGTTTTCTTCATAAGAGAGTGAAGGTCGCAGTTCTAACCTAACCCACCTTCTGGGAGCATTTTATTAACAGTATGATTTTTGATGTATAGGATAAATACCACTTCTGATTAAGAAATATATGAAAGCAAAAATGAGTACAAATAAATGTATGAACAATAAAATTATGAAGTCGATTCATTTGGCGTTTTAATATTTATTGAAATAAAAATTATGAAGAGTGATCATTATGAAATAAAATTGTATGAAACATATTTTCGGACTTTCGATGTTAGGAGTTAAAAAGTTATGTAAGAAAAAGCGCCCCCGTGCAAAATGGTTATGGCTCAGTGAAATTTTACTCTAACGAGCAAACACGACATCAGATAATCACTGCTTAAATTGATCAAAGCAAATAATTTTTGAAGCGCTCGTAGCTCCGCGTTGCTCGGTGGTCGGAAACGATCACCGAAGTAAAGCAAAGTTTACAGAGGTCAGTCCTTGGATGAGTGACCGTTTGTGTGGCATTTGATATCGAGCGCTTCCGTGCTTCGGAAAGCACGTTAAGCCGTTGGTCCCGGTTATCACTAAATGTGGTAGTCGTTAAGCCATGTTAGAGGCCTAATGGGCGATTTGAAAAATTCTAACAGCCGGACGCCATACACCTACCTCCGCCAATCCGCACTGGGTCAGCGTGGTGAAGTACCCTCGCACCTTGGTATGTGCGAGGAGGCTCGAGCTCAGTAGTAGGACGTTAATGGGCTGAGATGATGATGATGATGAATAATTTAGAATAGAAATAGAAAACCTAATACCTAGTGCGCTTCATGAAATACGATTGTGTTTTTATTCATTATTTTTTCGGTGCCTGTAAACGGAGAGACGGCCAAAGGGGGACTGAGAGGGGAGTGTGGGGCTCACTGCGGCAGACGCGACTGCCAGCAGTCCTACCCACTAATAATCTTCCAACGACGCCACCGCTTTCTGTTAGTACTATACGCACAGCTTGTCTGACACTATGAGGCACGCTCAAAGGGGCTTAACTCGAGATATCATAAACTCAGCCTGAATAGAACTTGAGAATCAGTTCTCATTACTTTTTGACGACTGTTATGGCGCGTTGGCGAGTATACCAAATATACCAAGTATACGCTCCTAAGGTCGTGGGATCGATTCCCACACTTACTCACACACACTATGTCCATGCACACAAATTTTTGGGTGCATGGACATAAATATTTGTTCAGGTCTGGGTGTTTCTTCATGCCCATTAAGTATGTTTTTACAACAACAAAAAAGTACTTATGTATGTTTATCCGTTATACTAACTACTAACAAAAGCTTTAATAAAACTTATCATGGAATTAATTAATTGGTGTAATTGTCAGAACACATTT
Organism: Musotima nitidalis; assembly: GCA_949126915.1. Taxonomy (NCBI): domain Eukaryota; kingdom Metazoa; phylum Arthropoda; class Insecta; order Lepidoptera; family Crambidae; genus Musotima; species Musotima nitidalis. The sequence goes on from OX421434.1 coordinate 3,441,048, forward strand.
ATCTATTGAAAAATAGAAAAAAATAAGAATACAACTCGCTTATCGTTAGTACTGTGCTCACAGCTTGTCTGACACTGTGAACCACGCCCAATGGGGCTTAGCTCGTGATCCCATAAACTTAGCCGCGACTACCCATCTAGTTTTCATTCTGCCATAATGGACTTAATCCCAGGAGCAACTTGAGAAATTACTCGAGCGAAACTGACCTTTTATTTAATTGCAGTTTATAACTGACTTTTGTAAGAGAAAGAGGTTTTATGCAACATTTTAATTATGATGATATATTTTCGTGGAAATCTCATACACCCAATAGGAAAAGGTTAATCATACGTAAATACTTCTTTTGTACAAACATCCCTTTTAAATGGATTGGCAAAACACCAAGATCGGGTAAGAGTATCTCAGTAAGGCCTCTGCCTCGAATCTTGCGGGCAGCGGGGCGGCGGCGGCGGCGGCGGCGGCGGCGGCGCGGGAGCGAGATGCATTTTTAATTTTAAAAAAAAACAAGATTTTACGACAGAGTTGTGATAATTTTTTGTATTCTAAAGAAGACATGTTCCGATTAAGTATAAGGAATAAAATATCCGTCAAATGACCCCTACACCTCCGAAGACAGGACATTACTCTTTTCATAATTTTTTCCATAACTTTTGCACAGAGATGTGGCTGTATCTCACCGATGACGCGTTGGATTTCCGATCTGAGCTCAGGAATTGTTTCGGGTTTTATGTTCACAAAACCCCAAAGAAAAAAAACCCCGGCGTTAAATTGCAGGATCTTGGTGGCCAGTTGACATCAGAATGTTGTGCGATAATGTGTTCTGGAAATCGTTTCTGCAATAAGTCGATTGTTCATGCGCGGTGTGGCGGGTTGCCCCGTCCTTTTTTTATTGTAGGTAAAAAAATATGTTTGAGCAATGTCTCCCGGTCAATGGGGGGACCGGGAGGGGAGTGTGGGGCTCACTGCGGCAGACGCAACCACCACGGTCCCACATACTAGAAAACTTCCGATTGCGCCCACCGCTGTTGAAAGAGGGCCGAGGGGCCAGTGCCTGGTTTGTAGCTTCTGACACCCCGCCCGCGGCCAACGTCCCCCAAATTAGAACCGGGATGACCTCCTCAAAAAGGCGTGATGTGAAGTGCCCCCCCTACCTCCTTGTGCGGCCATGGCGTAACTGGCTGACTTCTGGAAGGGTCTATAGACGGAAGGGGCATCCTGCCCCCACAGGTTGCACCGTCCTGCTGACACCACAAGTTGTCCAGATTCATGCTGTCCAGTTGAGGCCACAAGAAGTCCGTTATCATATTCCTGTAACGAATGTCGTTTACAGTCACTGCAATGTCGAGCTAATTTTCAAAAAAGTAAGGTCCAATCACCGCCCTGATCACCTGTTACTTATTGTGGGTGCATTTGTTTCTCATGGATTGCATTAGGATTTTCTAAGGGCCAAATTCGACAATTTTGTGTATTTATGAATTCATTCATATGGAAATGCGCTTCATCGGAGAAAATGATGCCAACCTCACCTGCAAGTGGTTTGCCTGCTGATCAACGGACGAGGCTCTGGCGAAGATAGAAGTTCCCGAAAAGCGGGAATAGGCTCGCCACCTATTACGTGGTACCAGCAACACAATTGGCGAAGTGTGGGCGTATAATATGCCTCTGCCTACCCCGTCGGAAACCAGGCGTGATTTTATATATGTATGTATGAATCTTAGTGCCGATTCCGAGCCACCGCTATGTGAGAAAAACTGACAAGAAACTCAGGCTAAAAATGGGCAGCAGAGGCTAAAGACGTTGATGATTATTGACTTAACATGGATGACATTATGGTTTCTTTTATATATTCATTTTACGTCCGATGAACAAATTGAATCAGAAATAATATTTACAGGGATATATTTTTAATTGTAACGGCACCATTGTTCCTACTCTATTGTTCGCGGAACATAGAGTAATCATGAATTATAATGGCGACAAAAGAAAGACTAAATATTCACTGAATTTTAATAATTCCCCCGTTTGTATTGTGTTTACTGTGAATGGTTATTTGAGCAATTATAATGCACTACTTCACTATGTTTGTGTTACTTATTGTTGCTGTAATGTGCATGCTCCCTGCTTAGCATCCATATAGTTATTTTTTATAGTTAAGTCTAAATTATGCAGCATAATATTTAAACTTATATGTAAAAATTGTGTACGGTTATGTTTTCTGTTTTTTGTTTATATGTATTTATGTCTACATAAAATTTTATTTCATTTCATAAATTGGCTATTAAGTAAAATGTTAAATTTCTCTAGACAATCAAATTCTTGACACCAAATACCAACAGTGTTGTATAGATACGAAAACACATAAATATATATTATGTAAAGAAATACTCATAGTATACTTCTTGTGTTGTCTATTCCTCATGTTGGTGAGTGACAGTGACGTTTGATGAATTAGGATATATTGAAAGCAACCTGAGCACACGATTGTTTTTGAGCGAAGATAATAAATCTAAACTGAAATAAAGGCTTTGAATGTTGTTTCTTTTGTCTACAGGTAAGTGAAGTGTTTGAACTTACTGATAACTTATATGTTTAGATGGTAAAATGTACAAATATTAAATAAATAAATGATCTTTTGTCTACAGAGAAACGCAAGTCTTTGTTTAATTTGGATAGTCCAAGAAGGCAGTATACTATTATATATACATAACAAGTTATATTTATATATATTAATATTATAAGGTTCAAATTACATTTATAGGGATCCTACTAACATCTAAGGAGCCCAAGCCAACCTTACTTGCATGCGGTACACCTGCTAATCAACAGACCAGGCTATGGCGAACTTAACAGATCCCGGCAAGCGGCAATAGGCTCGCCACCTATTACGTAGGACAGACCATATAATTGGCGAAGTGGGGGCGTATAATATGCCTCTGCCTACCCCTTCGGGGAAACGTCGTCCGTTGAGCATGTAGATAATATTTTCAAAACGTTTAAAAATAATGTAATACCAGGTCATCTTGGCGGGAAAGCGAAGCGTCACGTCTGCAGTTTTGTTTTATTTTCTAAAATTTGTGATATTTTGAACATTGATGTGCAATAACGGTTGATTATTTATTAGCCGTTAAGTGATTGTGAATGAGTGTTGGTAAATGAAACAAAACAAAACACTTTTCAAACTTGGTCAAGAAGTCCATGCGAGATATCAGATAGTCCCTCATCTTTACTGAGGACTCAAGGGTTTTAGGGGGGAGGGGATCTCATTTACCATTCAAGAACCGACGACCGATGGGGCGTTAAGGTTCTTCAATGGCGACCGCGAACCGGCAAATACAATGAGGTGATGATGATGACATTATAACAATATATCTCTTACTTGACACTGGCTAAATGTGCGAATACCACCAAGCCATTAATTAAAAGAATAAAAATTTTGAAGACTTCTTGACGAGAAAGTGAAGCGTCACGTCATGTTTGTTTTTGTACATAAATTAAAACTTTATTCATGGTCACCTACTAAGCCAATGTAATTAGAACTCCATCGAAACTATATTCGCTCCCCCCCTCCCCCCCCAACTATCGGGTGAATAATAGGCGCAAGGTTCCTTAGGGCAAGTTAAATCAGCTGTCATTCCAGCTGTAAGTTCCGCTTGAGTAGTTTCAGCAAGTTTATCAAACTTACTTCGAGATGAGAGGGAAATTAGCTTCGAAACTCCGTCGTCTGGTATGGTGATGTCAAATTTATTTCGCAGACTTTAGGTATTTATTTGTTAATTGAGTTCATTTAAGAATTCTGAAGGTCAAATAAATTTGACACGGTCAGATTGTAATGCATCGTTCTATAAGATTTTGTCATAAATAATCATCATCATCATTTTGCAGTAACCTACATTTTGTACATATATACTTATTTTTGTAAAAATATATATTAAATACTTGAGAAAGATCAACTCCTAGATAAATATTCGTATATGCATACAATCAAGCCTGTTTTCCCGAAGGGGTAGGTAGAGGCATATTATACGTCCACATTCCGCCAGTTAGATTGTTGGTCCCACGTATTAGGTGGCGAGCCTATTGCCGCTTACCGGGAACTATTATGTTCGCCAGAGCCTCGTCTGTTGATTGGCAGGTGCACCACTTGCGGTTGTGGTTGGTTCGTGCTCCTAAGATGTTGGAAGGATCCCTATTCCCCCTTGTACTGGTCTCTAAATTGAGGCGATAGAGGGGGAGGGGCTGAGTACCTCCCGGTAGGGCGTAGAAGGCCGCTTGGGTGGAGGTCAATACGCCGTGGTGAGTATCACAAACCCCTTTCGGTCCCCCTTTGGCCGAGATGCAATGCGTAAATGCATTTTGTTACCGACGTTTACAAAAAATGGTAGGAATCCTAAACACCCATGCATATTGAATATTCATAGACACATATTTGGAAGCAAGTGAAGTTTAATACTTCCAAACTTAAATTTACTCTCGTTTCAGCGTTGGTCGTGAAGACATCGTTGTTCTGAGACTCCTATCTTACCTAAAGATGCCCTGTGTAAGGGCGAAACACGTGTCGTGTTGAATAGTTTCTCAATTTTTCGGGAAATTATAGTAGCACGGGAATTGTTACAAAGATATTTAATCCATCACTTGCTTACAATGGATTTCCGCAAAGTAACGCCTGAATCAATAAATTATTACATATTTGGAAAACAACCCCACGATCGCAGGAGAGCAGTGCATGTGCAGGTCAAATAAATACGACCTTATAACTTGATAAAAAGGTTATTTTTATAGCCTTTCTCTTCTTCAAGTCGCTCGGGTGGCTAATAAAAGAATTTGTTCGATCCTTCCAATCCTTAACTTCGTTTGAAGACATAAAACGGCAAAAGGTGATTACTTCGTCTTTCTACTCGACCTGACTTGCCTCTTGGTATGTTTCAAACGCCACCGCAACACATGAGCGACTGGCGAAGTTTTAGTTTTCATAAATATTGATAATCAAACTATTTGAGAATTAAACAAATGAGCTAACTAACGCAGAGGGAAGGCAGAGGCATTTTGTACGCCCACATCTCGCCAATTATAATGTTTGTCCCGCGTAATTGGCACGTAATTGGTGGCGAGCCTATTGTCGCTTACCGGGAACGTTTATGTTCGCTAGAGCCTTGTCCGTTGATCGGCAGGTGCACCACTTGCAGATGTTGGTACGATCCCTATGCACCCAAAATTGTAGAGACTTAGAAATCCTCAAAATTATAGCCTAGTCAAATTTTTTGATCGACCTTTTAAGTTAAGATATTTTTATATTAACAGACCAAAGTAGCATTGCTATTATCTACTAACTCGAATACACGGCGGCTGATGGGGTCTTAGGTTTCAATAGAGAACGCGAAGCCTGATGATCTTGCGAAGGCGGCTTGAACAAACAAACAAAGCAAAAATATATTTATTTCTTGGATTCTTTTAAAGATTTATTTGAAGCCGGTGGTTGCAAATGGTTCAATATCTATCAATTTGGAAAAAACTTGATAAGGGATCCCACTAACATCTATGGAGCCTAAGCCTATGCCCAAATGGTGTAACTGCTGATCAACAGATGAGGCCATGGCGAACTTAACAGATATCGGCAAGATAGACGGCGGCATATTACGTGAGCCCAACAATATAATTGGCGAAATGTGGGCGTATAATATGGATTACTAATGTTAGACCAAAAAATTATTGACAAATGTTCATTTGGCAAACGAGACATTTGACAAAAGTATTATCTTACAAAAACTCACTTAGCAAATCATCCATTAGCAAACATTGCACTTGTTAAATGTGTTAAATATTAAAATGTAAATTGACCTGTTTTCATTACATCAAATAATATGTTTCGCAACTTAAGCATTGTCCGAAATATGTTGCTACGGTATGCAATAATAACATGTCAAAACTCATTTTGTTATGGTCAACAAATAAAAAACACCCTAATCTATCATCGAAGGTTTCGCTTTGATTGTCATTATGAAATATTTAACAGATTGAAAGACATTTTGTCAAACGTTTGTAGACCAATAGTAGTTTTGTCTGATAACTCTAATTATTTGTAAAATGTAAATTTAAGTCTCGATCATTTGGAAAAGTGAGTCAGTTCCAAAATGACTAGTAGTAAAATGATCGATTGGCGAACCATTTTTTTGCCAAACATTGTTTGTCAAGTGTGATTTTGCAAAATGACTTTCGGTGAAACAGCAGGACCCCGTATAATACCTATGCCTTTACTTACCCCTTCGAAGATACAGACGTGATTGTATTTATATAAAATATTTACCGAAACGAATCGAATGCGTGCCACTAGACTTATACAACGCTGAAGCTTGTGCCCTACACTGTAAAAAAAAAGTTTCAATCCCATGTGTTTTAGATTCGAGGCACGCGTCTCACACGAGTCGGGAACGTCTAGTAAAGAAGACGTGAGCTAACTTTGTTTATTGCTTACGTCTAACAAACTGTTGATAGAACTTTCCAACTGATCATTGGGAATTGGTTTTACAGGCTACGGTCGTCGGCAGGCAATTATAGCCTTTATATACTAGGTTCACGGTACAGCAGCTGAAAAGAAACGTATAAAATAAGCGAGTCGAATAAAGTCTATTCCTTATACGTCCATCTCAGACGAATGGAATTGCTTATACATTGGAATCTGTCCTTTTTTATACTTTTTTATCATCATCATCACAGCCCATTAACGTGCCTCGCGTTCCTGTGCGTACTGAGCACGAGCCTCCTCTCACATACCAAGGTGCGAGGGTATTGGGTCATACTCCACCACGCTGACCCACTGCGGATTGGCCGAGGCAGGTGTATGGCGTCCTGCTGTTAGAATTTATCAAGCCGCCCATAAGGCCTCTAACATGGCTTAACGACTACCACACTTAGTGATAACCGGGACCAACGGCTTCACGTGCCTTCCGAAGCACGGAAGCGCTCGATATCAAATGCCACACAAACGGTCACCCATCTAAGGACCGACCTCTATAAACTCTGCTGTACATTGGTGATCGTTTCCGACCACCGAGCACCGCAGAGCTACGAGCGCTACTTTTTTATAGCAGCCTGAAATACTGCAAAGCAACCGAGACTTACCATCTACAAGGTACTGACTAAAAACCATCCATGTACCTTCTTGAGCCTGTAACACCAAGGCCGCGGTAACTCTTTCGAACAGTCTCGCAACCCCGGCAGACTTGGCCCCCTCCCCAGGGGCCCCTCAGTGTGCTGACATCTCTTTGAGGCGCGCGTGGAACACGAACGCGCCGTCGACGCGGCCTGTCGCCTATAGTTGGCGGAAGGGCGGCGAGTTACCCATTACCCACCGCCCACAAGCAAGCGCCTACGGTGGCCGGGAGTCGTCTCTCGGCTCCCGACGTCTCGGGCGTCCCCCGCGGCGGCTGGATCCGTGACGAGAGGCACTCTGCCTCTCTCGTTCCGCCGCCTCCTTTGCTAGCATGTAGTGTCATCATCCTGCTGTTTGACTTCGGCTCAATAAAGCTCCATATGAAAGTCAATTTAAATTTTTCTTGGCAGAGCAATCATGTTTTTTTAATTATTTATTTAATTGATAGACAGTCAATATATTTTCTATTATTGGACCGACGATTGTGTTCAAGTGCTGATAAATAAAAATAAATAAAATAAATTTTATTTGGAACTTTAACATGGGGCAACAGCCACATTAGTTTTATAACTGTGTCGCGGTTTTTAATCTCAAAAATATTTGGTAATTAGTTTGTGTGTGCATGTTTGGATGTTGTGTGTAACAATAGTAAATTCATATAATTTCAGATTTTGTCAAAATTAAAATAATCATTTATATTATAATGACATTTAGCAATTTATAATTTAATTTTATTAGCACAAAAGTTTGTTTCAAAAACTATTTAATGTTTATGTTATGGTGGACGCTGTCCAATTTGCTTAAACTTGTCTATTGTTACCATGCTACGGAAGAGCGGTGTTACCTAACACAAGCATATATTTGCTTAAAAGGTAGCTCCATTGACTAATATTGTATTAGACACTAAGTTAATGAAATAAACATTTTTGTATTTTGTATTTTTGTGTGTGAATAGAAATATTTTTTTAGGTGTATGGGTGTGTGCATTACGCTTATAGTATATTTAAATAAAACTATGTTGATCTTACTATCCAGGTCTGAAATACAAATAGTAATGGGAAAAGGAAATATAATCCCCAAGCAATACAGTTAAAAGGAGCGAACCCTCGTCTGATTAATACAATTACATATTCTGATTCTGATAATATAACGAACGTAAAAATTTCCCATACATTTAGATAATGTATCGATTTCTACCTTGTTATTTACACAAAACACACTCGTTTAGTGAGACTAGGAGGTTGGGAAACGATCACAGATGTTAAGTTGAGTTTACGAAGGTCAGCCCTTGGATCCCCCCCGACTGGTCTCCACCTTGTCGTGGTGGGGGGGCTGAGTACCTCCCGGTAGGGCGCAGGAGGCGCCAGGGAAAAGGTAACACCCAGAGATTGGCGACTCTGGGTGCCCTTAGTACTGACTACTTGGGGGGAAACTAAGAGGGACCTGTGGAGGGCGCAGCGGGCGAGCCAGGAGGGCCCGTCAAGCAGCGCCAGGAGGGTCTTAGGCAGCGGGGGCAGGGGGGCCCTGCTGTCTAACCATGGACCCTTCGAGAAGTCGGCCACACACGCTATGGTCGCACAAGGAGGTAGGAGGGGCGCGTCCACTGCGTCTCTCTGAGGAGGTCCTCCCGGTTTTGGTCCGGGGGACGTTGGCCGCGGGCGGGGTGTCAGAACTGCAACCCAGGTACTGGTGCCCCGCCTCTTTCTCAACAAGCGGCGGGCGTCGTCGGAAGATTTTTAGTGAGTATTACTGCTGGCGGTCGTGTCTGCCGGTGGTGAGCCCCACACACCACTCTCGGTCCCCCTTTGGCCGGGAGACAGTGCGTAAATGCATTTTGTTGTTGGTCTCGGTTACAACTATTTATGTGATAGTGCTTAGGCCAAATTATCTTTCACTAGAGCCACAGAGGAGGCTGCAGCGCACTTTGACTCTAAAGTCGGATCTATTGTGCAACCCCCTGTACCAATATATAGGCTGAAGTAGAAAAAATATTGGGCAACTTTAAAAAATCCAATAGAATAACACTGCAGAAAACTCAAGGTATCCATCACTGAAGTTAAACCGATTTCGCATAGGTCCAGTACAGTTGTGTGGCATTTTATATTGAGTTATTCCTTGCTGTAGTTAAACTCAGCCTTTGGTCCCTCTTATTATTTACAAATACTAATCGTCAATTAGTGTTAGAGGCTACATCACACAATTCAAATAGCAGGACACAGTATGATTTTATTTTTGGAAATCTACTTACAGGACATAGTTTACCCCCCGAATAAAAAATTACTTGAGTTAAACACACATATTTGTCCTGTGTAAAAATCGAAACCACGACCTTCAGAGAGCAAGAACGAGCACACCTACCTCAGCACCAAATCGATCGCTACATACGTAAATAATTCCAAACACGATAAAAATCATACTTCTGCTTAGGTGCGTGAACTTTAGCCAGAAATTAATAAAAATATTTGGTCTTGACAAGGGTCACATGAGTGTGAAAAAAAAATTGCTTTGAAGTGGGCGGGAAAAATATTTTGTAATGTGTAAACTGAATTAAACAATGTTTTCATCTCTATTTCTCACTCGGTATAGACCGAGAGAGATAGTTTCAGCTTGAAGTAGACGCTGAAAATGACAATACAAGCTTTGGAGAACATCTTAGCACACCTTCAGGAAACATTTATCATTTTCGAGCACTAAAAGAGTACTAATAAATATAGGTCTGGTTATTACAGTGAAAGTAACGTAATTAAAAATAAAACAAATGAGTAAAGGTTTTTAACATACAAGGTGAATGGATATCTAGCTTTGTTCTAAGACAAGAGCAATAACAAAGTTATGAAATACAAGAAAGTTTAAAAGATCTTTTCTATGATTTATCCATAATCAGAGCCAAATGAATAAATAACAGCAAGAAAAAATCACACTCAACTTTAGTGCGTAAACTTTAGCCCAAAATCTATAAGAATACTTGGTCTTGACAAGGGTCACACTCGTGCACACCACCACACAAGCCAAAATATTGCGTATAAAGTTGTCGGGAAACTATTTTGTAATATTTCCTTGCCGCCATCGCGCTTACCTGCCTTAAAATGTGTTTCTTGTTAGACCCTTTTCCCACGAAACCTGTCAGGCGATTCTTGTAAAAAATTGCTGGTTAACTGAAAATGAAAGCCGGGCTTGAGTCGGGTTTCATTTTAATAACATGACAATTAGGAACGATGACAGTTAGCTTATCATTATATAAAAAAAATGTATACGTTTTAACCACAGCCTGGCAACCCCTAAAATTAGCTTTAACTTTATTTTGTATATTTTTTAACATACATACATACACACGCCTGTTTCCCGAAGGGGTAGGCAGAGGCATATAAATACGACCACATTTCGCCAAATATATAGCTGGTCCCACGTAATAGGTGGCGAGCCTATTGCCGGTTATCGGGCACTCTTTTGTTTGCCAGAGACTCGTCCGTTGAGCAGCAGGTGCACCACTTGCAGGTGAGGTTGGCTTGGGCTCCTTAGGTCTTGTTAGAATCCCTATTGTGTACAATATACATAAATGACCTGCAATCTTAAATGCTTAAACATGTGTCATATTGTAGAGAACCAAGAAGTGATCCCTGCGGCACTCCTATATTGTATTTAAATGGTTTATGAGGTCAGACTAAGAACTGATAACCTGCCCTAATATTGCTTATGTGGAAGCGATTAAATAAAACAAGTATGATTGGATTCATCACATTCAGTTATTATTATTACTGCTGTAAAAAGATGATGTATATCACACAAACAAAGGCTTATCTAAAATCCATGTAAGCTTTATTGTTTCGATTCAATTTTCCATAACGCGTCCAAGTTTACTAAAAGAAGGAGATTAAATTATTAATGCTAGAGCAACTGTACAACAAACCGTATTGTTTACTCGAGCGATTATAATAATAGGTTAGGGAAAAAGTCTTTTCGTATTTTTGTTTGAAAAGTCAAGACATTTTTTTCAAAGTTTATTTACATTTATTTACAATATATATGTACCGTTTTGTTGAATAACTTTCTGCCATTTTGTGGGCAGAGACATTATCCCGTTACTGTAGAAACTTTGGGACTTCTGATCAAAAAAACGGGACAAATAGTTTTGGCAGTCCTCTCTTGAGGTCAACCTTACAGAACCTAAAGAATTCTGCAGAGACCGAAACAGGTGAAAATCTGAAGGCGCAAGGTCAGGGCTATATGGTGGATGCACTAGGACCTCCCAGTCGAACTCTCTTAATTTTTGCTGAGTGGCTAAAGATGTGTGTGGTCTAGCGTTATCGTGATGAAAGACCACACCCTTCCTGTTGATCAATTCCGGCCGTTTTCTCTCGACTGCTTCCTTTAATCTCATCAGTTGCTGGCAGTAAAGATCAGAATCGATGGTTTTGCCGGGCGGTAAAAGCTCATAATAAACAATGCCCTTCCAATCCCACCATACACACAGCATCACCTTATTTCGTGTCAGGCCAGGTTTGGCCACAGTCTGTGAAGCCTGGCCAACTTTCGACCACGACCTTTTTCGCACGTCTCAATAATGAATCGCAAATGAGTACACGGTTCATTAAGTTTCTTTGAGTGAGCTCGTGTGGCACCCAAACATCGAGCTTTTTTGTATAACCAGCTTTCTTCAAATGGGTCAAAACTGTTTTGTGGTCAATTCCCAGTTCTTCAGCTACATCGTAACTACTAATATGCCGATCTTGCTCCACTCTTTCAAAAATGGCGTCCATTTTATTCGTAACAGGGCGACCAGAGCGAGGTGCATCTTTAACATCAAAATTTCCGGACTGAAAACGTTTGAACCAAATTTGTGCTACTCTTACTGACACTGCATCAGGTCCATAAACATCACAAATTTTTTTCACTGCTTGAGTTGCATTTTTGCCTTTTTTATAATAAAATTTTAAAATGTATCGAATTTCTTCATTAGATTCACTCATTTTTACGGAGAGAAAAACAAATGAAAAATAGCGGGAAACAACTTTTTTTTATTTTTTTCTTTTCTTTATAATGGAACCTTTTTAATGTGACCAAAACCAGCCAGACACAAATAGTACAGTCAAAAAAATATTATAATAAGTTTATACCTACGTTATGCGAAAAGACTTTTTCCCCGACCTAATATAATCTGTAAATCCATCCTAATTTTAAAGAGAAGATGATTTTAACAAAGCATTAGCTTAGGACCTCATATTACATCCAACGTTAGAAAAAGTTATCTCGTTTTTTTGTGAATCCCAACGTGTATATTAGATGTGGTCCTATAACCGAGTGCTATGATGTATTGCCTGTTTAAGTAAACATAGCTTTAAATTTATGCCTGTGTCCCTGAAGACACCTGTTAACTGAGTATCTCCGTGAATATAAATCATTGTAAAGTTTACAAGACGTCAAGATAACAATATTGTAACAGAAATTCGTAAAAAATACTTTTTTGAAATTACTTTTAGTTTAGCCGAGTTTTTGTAGCCATCTTTGCCGAACTATTGAAGTAATGTATACCTTACCTATACTTACGAGAATCTACCCCCGTGCGACACATCGCACACAACACAAGCATTTCTTTCGCACGCCCCAATATCTGAATATTTATGTAAAATTCCACGCGAGAAATAGCTTGCCAGGGAATTCCACTTCGATTCAGGATGTCGCGGCAAAAGTATGTGACAGCCTAGTAGACTGGAACATTGAGTACGAAATTTGTGAATACAAAAAAATAAGTAAGTAAGCATATCGTTTTCCGATAGAATAAGTTTTATAACTTAAACAAATAAATTTAAGGTATTTTGAAATTTATGTATATTTGAAAAACAAACACATTGTGTATATTTGTTGATACAAAAAGTAAGTATAGATTTCTTTCTTTGATAGAATAAATTTATTAACTTAAATTAATCAATTAAAAGTATTTTTTCAATTTATATATATTTGGCAAACAAACACAGTACAGAAAAATAAAGGTAAGTAAGTATTTCTTTCTTCGACTTTTAGAACTGCTTTAAAAGTTTTTTATATGTTTTATAAACATGTAGCAGATTGAATACTTATTTTTAGGGATCCGTACCTAAATGGTAAAACAGGACTTATTTAGACTCAGCTGTCAGTCCGTCTGTCACCTGGCTTTATCTCTTGAACCGGGATAGTCAGACTTGGATTTTTCACAGCTGTTCTGTTTCTGTTGCCGCTGTAAGCTATAGCACAATCCGACCATACGTTCCAAATTACACCATATCAAGTGCCTTATAGACCATCCAACGTCATTAAATCTAATCGTTTCAACATTGAGAAAATTTTTAAACACGACAACTTTAACCAATCATTAAATATAACGTAACATCGTCAATATTAACTTCACCGAAGTCCTTCAAGCTTAAGTTTAAGTTTATTAAACCTAGAATCAAGTGAAGTGAATTTCGTTCCCAACAGTTCCCTATGAAATTTGTAAATTTTCAGTAACTCAATCACATCCAAAATTATTGCGTACCGAAAACGGCTATGACATAGCTTTCTGATAATAAACTCTGAGTGGGAGAAATCAAGATTCAATTTACTTTAGCTTTGTATATATGATGGAGGTTAGTGTAAATTAAGGCTAAGTTACACTGCAGCAATAACATCGCATAATTATTATTACAAAATCATAATTGTGAGAAATTTGGAAACTCAGTTTACAATACCATATAATACAATGTATTATAACTGCAATAAACTGGTTTATACTTTATTTTATTAATGTAATTATAACAATTACTTAATTTAATAATTCAATAATTTTAATATTTTCAGACAATTACACCAATTATTTAGTTCCAAGATAAGAACTTGTGATATCGATACTAAATAACGAATAAACTTAAAAAAAAAAAGTAAATACATACTTGAAATGCATACGAAAACAACCAGACCAAAACAAATAATCATGTTTAGGCACAGGAAAAATTTTCCTATGTGGGAATCGAACTCAGGAGTGGGGTGTGGGTATACTCGCCTCCACGCCATATCGGTCGTCATAACTAATAATCCCTTTTACGGACAAGGACAAGGACAAGCTTTCTTTGATTCATTTCCACTCAAACCCATAAAAAAAGGGCGCTCTTATTTAAAGTGAAGTTGACAGTCATAAGTGCTCCAACGGGGCCCAAATTTAACAAAGTTTTATGTTTATATTCCCTTAATTTTAATATTCCCATGACATTTCACACAGCGCCCTCTAACCCCAAACTAAGCACAACTTGTACTATGAACAGTATGAACACTCAACAGTGGACACATAAAATAATACTTTTTTCTTTAAATACATACCTAAAATACTTAGGACACACCCAGACCAAGACATAATGCCAAAACTATGTTCATGTAAATAGCTATGGCAGTGGTTGATCTAGTGTTCCACATCAATTATGAACACTTAGTACAACATAGCTACCGCGAAAATGCGCCCTGAGAGCCTACTTTAATTTAACGAAAACGAAACTTCATTATACCCATTCCTTTCACTCGATACTGATATACCTAGAGAGTAAAAGAGATAGGTATAACCAAGTTCTGGCCAAGGCTGTGACGCAGCGGTGTAAGGCGCTCCCGACGCTCATAGTTGTTAGTTAACAGGAAATGTTTATCGCGCCCTTCAGCTAAGGCTTCCCGCCTTTCAACATACGCCACCTAGCATTCCGCTTAGTGCGCGGCCGTCAACAAAGGCTTCCCGCCTTTCAACATACGCCACCTAGCATTCCGCTTATTGCGCGGCCGTCAACAAAGGCTTCCCGCCTTTCAACATACGCCACCTAGCATTCCGCTTAGTGCGCGGCCGTCAACAAAGGCTTCCTGCGTTCCAACATACGCCACCTAGCATTCCGCTTAGTGCGCGGCCGTCAACAAAGGCTTCCTGCCTTCCAACATACGCCACCTAGCATTCAGCTTAGTGCGCGGCCGTCAACAAAGGCTTCCGGCCTTCCAACATACGCCATCTAGCTTTCCGCTTATTGCGCGGCCGTCAACAAAGGCTTCCTACTTTCCAACATACGCCACTTAGCATTCCGCTTAGTGCGCGCTGCGTCGGTGCCTCCCAAGGTGCCGATCACTTCAGACGGTAGCAATACTAAAGACTATTACAGGGAGAGGTTTAGTCAGCTCAAGTCCGACATAACCACACACACCGAGTGTGTGGTAATAATGCCCTCTTATCTCCCTCCTCCCACCGTGGGGGGTAGCTCCTTGTAGGGTTGTTGTTGTTTTTCTGGAACGCAAAAAAAAAGTAATGTTTATGCTGGCAGACACTTGCCTAAGTTTGCTTGTGCTTCTGTTTGTTCGTAACGCTTTTACATTGAGGTATAATTTGGTGTGGGAATACATGAAACCTTGCAAGTAGATGACTGTACAAATTTCACCACACATCAAACCATAGATCGCCTCTTCGCGTTAAAACTGCACAATTTGGGTTTCGAAATAGAGGTAAAAATTGGATATGTTTATTAAATTACACGTCCAACATTCAAAACGCTCCCCTGAAACAATTGTAAATTTAGAAATGATAATCTCTTTTAGTGCGAAGAGACGAGATGTCATACGCCTACCGTATTACCTACTAAGTGACAATTCATATTAAGCTTTAACAGTATAGTCGCTGTACGTTTTTGAATCACGCAATAATTTTGTATATAATAATTATGTTCGCTTAGATACCATTGCTTCTCACCTCAATAAATGGCTCCGTGTGAATTGGCCTTTTATTTATGATTCATTTGAGTTATATAATGATGATGTACGCTAATATTTATTCCGAAAAAATTATACATCCTATTAGTCGAAGAAAAGGAGCGAAAACTAGTTTATTGATGAATCGAAAGCCATTAAATAGGAGAAGCTTATACTCAGCAGTGACCGACCTTAGACTAATAATAGTGCGGTAGTATCTTGTCCAAATTTATTTTGCAGTTGTACTTTCATGTGATCTCACCCTTTATCCCTGGTACTCGTAATTGGAGCATCCCTGTTTTAGGAAGGAAGTTGTAACTCTATTTGAATAGGAATTATGGAGTTGGTCTGGTCATGTAATAAGTATTTAGTTATTTTATTTCACAGCAGAGAAATTTAGGTACTTTGTCACTTTTGGTATAAATTCGAAAGGTTGTTAGTTTATCACGCTTTCGCGATTTGATTTTGATAAAATTTGCTACTTTTTATCCAAAAAAATAATATAAATCCTGTTAGACAAAGCTGGTTTATTTATAAATCGAAAGACATCTAAAAGTGAAGCTTTTATTTAGCAGTGGACGTCGTTGGGCTAATAACACCAAGGTAGCAATTGCAAAAGTGCCAAAGCTTGCTCTTTCAAATCTGGTCCAATTTGGCAACGAAAGGATTCATTTATAGCCTGTGAGTTTCTTATCAGTTCTTCTCACAGAGCAGGGGCTCGGAACTGGCACTTGGATTCACTGACACCTAATTTTTATTTATTTGCATGTAAGTGAATCTAAGCATCGTGATTTCAGTGTAAAATATACATCGTCTTGACGTTTTCAAGTGCTATGTAATAGTTTATGAAATAAAGAACTTTTTACTTTTACTTTACTTTACATTTACCCGTTGTACTTTTGTGTGATCTCGTCCTAAGTCCTTGGAAGGTACTCGTAATTGGAGCATCCCTGTTTTATTAGCAAGTTGTAACTATATTTGAATAGGAATTATGGAGTTAGTCCCTTCGAAATAGTTCTCATAATGCGGTCTCGCTTCAAACTTTCTGGAGACTTGGGTCCAAACCAGTTACTTAATTAAACGGGAGCTTATTTTAATTATAAAGAAGGCAATTGTAAAGATAATAAAAATAGTTTCGAAATATTTATTTTAATATCGGTGTAGCTTGGGTATATTCTTAACTAATATTTAAATGCGAATTTTTCTTTGTTACTCATGCTTTTACGTTTCGAGTTTAATAAATTGGAAAATTTATTTTTAAATGAATTATTATGACAATATCACAATATGTAAATAATTTATTGATTCAGGGGTTACTTTGCGGAAATTCATTGTAAGTAAGTGATGGACTAAAAATGAAGTGGGTGGGTATAAATACGCTCGAATACGCACATCGTTTCGGCGTTGATCGTGAAGACAACTTTGTTCTGAGGCTCTTATCTTACGTGTTAAGAGTTTCTAAATTTTCGGGAAATTATAGAAGCGCGCGAAATGTTACAAAGATATTTTAATCCATCACTTGCTTACAATGGATTTCCGCAAAGTAACGCCAGAATCAATAAATTATTATGTATATTTATTTTAATAATAAACAACTGTATATTATTTTAGGCTATACAGACAGTACATACACAGTAATTAAAAGAAATAGAGCACTATACGCAGACATTTTCGACTAAAATTGTAATGTAATAAAAATAATGCATTATTGTTCAGAAAAAATGTATAGTTACAACATGTCTCTGTTTTCCACACTAGGATTCCCTGTGTCGTGGAGGCCAGTCCTCTTCATCATTTGTGCAAATAGAATATTATCATACTTTACCGAAAACGAATATATGGCTTACTCTACAGTTTATACTAACCAACCAATACGGAACCCATATATAACGGAAACAAATGATGTGACTATCCGTGATTTAGATGGTGGCTACCAGGGCTTACCAGATACATCGCTATCGCATTTATGTAGGTAAACCACAGTTTCGTTCCCCGCAACCCGCAGGAAAATAAATTTTTTTCGAGTAAATTAGGTAATTTTGTTAAAAAATTAATTCGATATTTAAAATATATCAATAAAAAATAAGACAGTAGGATAGATAAGAAAAAAAGGTTATTTTTGCGTGCGTTTTACACATTTAGCCAGCGCCAAGGTATAGATATATTAATACCACTTATTTATTTCGTAGTAAATGAGATTGAGTGATGATTAAGATGATTTCGATTTTAAAATAAATATTTATGTATTCGTCTACATTAATGTTAACGCCTTCAAAATAGTCTTTATTAGACATTATGCACTTCTGCCAGCGCTTCTTCCAATCGTCGAAACACTTCTCAAACTCGATTTTTGGGATAGCCTTTAGCTTTTTCAGCGATGCATTTTTAATGTCATCTATGCTTGTAAAACGACGGCGCTTTAAGGTTCCCTTTATTTTTGGAAATAGGAAAAAGTCACACGGAACCATGCCTAGCGAATATGGACGCTGGGGCATCGTTAAAGTATTGTTTTTGGCCAAGAATTTACGAACAAGCATCGAAGTGTGAGCTGGTGAATTATCGTGGTGCAAAAGCAAAGAATTGTTTTTCCACAAACCCGGGCGTTTTTTTCGGATTGCTTTACGCAAACGGCGTTGAACTCCTTATTTACCGTTTGATCTTGTAGCAAAAAGTCACGATGCACTATGCCATTAAAATCGAAGAACACCATAAGCATAACCTTTACGTTCGACTGCACTTGTTGAGTCTTTTTCGGTCTGGGCGAGCCAGAATTCCACTGAGACGATTGAGCCTTAGTTTCGACGTCATATCCTTAAACCCATGTTTCGTCACCTGTTATAACACGTTTCAGTAATTCTGTATCGTCGTTGGCTTCATTTAGTGACTTCTGAGCAACTTCCATTCGCCGCTGTTTTTGCACAAAATTCAACAATTTTGTATCAAATTTTGCTGCTACGCTTTTCATACCCAAAACATTTGAATAAAATTCATGGCATGAGCCAATTATTGTGATTCGGCGATCATTCATAACCACTGCTTTCAATTTTTCTACGTTTTCATCGGTTGTTGATGTGCTGGGGCGTCCGGGGCGTTCGTCATCTTCAACGTCTTCACGGCCATCTTGGAAACGCTTATACCACTCGTAAACTCTTGTTTTACTCATAACAGACTCACCATAGGCTTTTGTTAACATATCACACACATTATTACAATTGATTTAATTTTTTACGCAAAATCTTATATATAAAATTCTCGTGTCACAGTTTTCGTTCCCTCCGTACTCCTCCGAAACGGCTTGACAGATTCTCATGAAATTTTGTGACCGTATTGAGTAGGTCTGAGAATCGGTCAACATCTATTTTTCATCCCCTAAATGTTAGAGGTCCCTATTAGAGATCCCGGGTCAGCTAGTTTGATATAAATTCTTTGATCCATTTCTTTTAACAAACGACAATCGCCGAGCTCATAAAAACACGTCTAACCTTAGCGGCTGCCACAGACCAAATAAGCAATGAATACAGCTATATAATGCTATATATAGCTAATATAATGAATAGTTTATCATATTTCCAGGGCATGTACTATACCAACATAATAAAAATAAATTTTACAATTGGACTTTCAAAAGCCACGAACTTTAAAAATTGCCAAAAAAAAATTTCTGAACACACTATATATCTTCAAAGTTACAGATATCCTAAAACTTTGTACATTTTGAGTTAGAACTGCCCAAATTTATTGTATCCACTGCCGGCTAGTTGTGAATTCATGGCTTCCCGCAGGAATAGTTTGGGAAAATGTAAATGGAAATGGTATTTGACTTTGATTTACGTTTGTTGCCGTTTTAAATCCGCAGAGATTTTCAGAGAGGCTAGACCAAAATGCACTTTAGAAAACTCCAAACATAGGTTCAGGTCGGAGTATTTATTACAGCCACATAAAGTACACTGCTGAACATTGGCCCCCTCCATACATTACGAGTATACTGTATTTGGTCCAAATCACCACGCTGGGCTTATGCAGGATGATTTTGCTGTCCATCATCCGGCAATACAAATATTTCAAATATTTTCGAACATACTTTGATAATTTCTCACAATTACGCCAATTATTTGTATATGTTATATGCATGTAATAACTGAAATTTAGCCATACCAGGTAAAACCAGTAAGCAGACCCTGGGCCCTGTGCTTGAGTCTGAAGCAACTGGGATAATGCTAGGATATGATGAGTTGACCTTGATTTTAGTTTTTTGCCATTTTAAATTCGCAGAGATTTTCAAAGAGGCTAGACCAAATGCACTTTAGAAAACTCCGCACGGAGCTTGATCGTAAAAGAACGGGCAAGGAAATCGTCAAGGTTAGTTTTTTCTCCCGCCAATATTTATTCATTCTCTTTCATTATGAATTTGACAAAATGAATCAATCATTAAGTAGGTAATTCATTCATTCATCCCAAGTAAGACACCCTCTAATTTATTTGCTATTTTTAATGTAATTATCAGTACTGTACTAATAAGTTTTGAGTCAACCACGATAGTGGTTCGCAAGGCTTCTTGTTGTAAGTTTTGCTGTTTTTCTGTAATTTATAATTAAAAAAACAGGTGAACTTCAATAATCGTTTCTGAAGTTAACGTTCATTTTCAACTTCCTTACAATGTTAAGAGTTACAAACTGAATAAACTTATCTAGTTCGAGTACAATTAACGAAACCCCGAATGAAATAGCGAGAAACACAATTATTTTAAGCTGCGCTTCGTCAAAGAGGCGTTTTGCAAGTTCTCAAGCTAGTTAGCAATTACAAAGGGGCTGGAGATCTACCTAACTGTGTATATTGACGACAAGTTTTCGCTTCAGAAACTTCTCGTGCTAATTAATTAGGTTTTATTTTAGTCGCTATTTCTAGGATGAAAATCTTAAAGATAAGAAACGCTTAGTGTTCAGAAACGATTATTGAAGTTAACCTGTTTTTTATATTATAAATTACAACCAAAACAACAAAACTTACAATAATGTATTATACAGTTTTTTTTTTTTAAATAATAGCTTCGTGCGCTTAGCCAGCCTTACATTTAGCCAGTGTCAAGTTATAGATATAATATTAATATTTAATACATAGTAAATAAGAATGAGTGGTGATAAAGATAATGAATGAGATGCCCTCTCCTAATCTCTTGAGTCCTCAGTAAAGCTGGGGACTATACTGAGATCTCACATGGACTCCTTGAGAGAAAATTTTAAAAGTGATGTTGCACTGTTTTGTTTGATTTACCAACACTCATGTATGTTCACAAACACTTAACGGTTAATAATCCACCGTTACTACACATTACTGTTAGAAATAATACTGTAGGCACGACGCTTAACTTTCCCGCCAAGAAGCCCTATATAATCCATTTCATGCACAAAATGGCACACACTTGACTCAAACCGCAAAGCAAAGAAAGTGATCTCTGCAGCCTAATAGATGCTAGCAATAAATACCAAGGGTGTCACTAGCGCGATGTTAATCGCTAAAATTGTGCTTTTCAAATTTGATTGTTCTTTGTCATCTTGTACGTAAATAAAATAAAAAAATAGACATAAATCTACATCATATCACACATGAAAACGTGTGGTTAAAAATAGAAAACCCGTATGTTTCTTGATGTTACATTAGTAAAGTTACATCTCGTCTTTTTATTTTGGCCATTTTACTTTTAAGCTATTAATCGAAAGTGTTCGTTAAGGAACTCAGGTTATGAGTAGATTTAATACTGAAGAGACCGTTTGTTTGTTTATGCCAATTTCTTCATATATTATTTTTGATGAATTTTATATGGGTGTCCTAAGACCAATGGAGAGCCAACCTCACCGGCAAGTGGTGCACCTGCCGATCCACGGACGAGGCTCTGGCGAACATAACAGTGCCCGGTAAGCGGCAAAAGGCTCGCCACCTATAACGTGGGACCAACTTTATAATTGGCGAAGTGTGGGCGTATAAAATGCCTCTGTCTACCCCTTCGGGGAGACGGGCGTGAATTCACGTATGTCATTTTTATATGCACAAAATCCATCTGGAATTTCCTCTGCCGCGGCCGCGGAGACGCCTGCTAGGCTTTAGAAAGTCAGCGACATCCACCGTTCCCTTAAAAACCGTTTACCCGTTTTTGACGAGAAATCTCGTTTCAGCGTTGTTCGTGAAGACATCGTTGTGCTGAGGCTCTCCTATCTTACCTAAAGATGCCCTGTGTCAGGGCGAAACACGTGTCGTGTTGAACAGTTTCTCGATTTTTCGGGAAATTATAGTAGCGCGGGAATTGTTACTAAGATATTTTTAATCCATCACTTGCTTACAATGGATTTCCGCAAAGTAACGCCTGAATCAATAAACCGTTTAAGTCTGCCTGTCTACTGAAGCGGACAAATATTAACCAATGAGATTTCATAAAATCTTCGCATTTCTCCTGTCCGCGATTGCTATTGTATCATATTTCTCCGTTTATCCACTCTGCTGCCTCTCTCCGCTTCAGAGGACAGGCAGCCTTAAACTTCTGTGATGAGCCCCATGCCCCTCCTGAGCAAACCTCACCAGGGATCTC
Organism: Musotima nitidalis; assembly: GCA_949126915.1. NCBI lineage: Eukaryota > Metazoa > Arthropoda > Insecta > Lepidoptera > Crambidae > Musotima > Musotima nitidalis. The sequence continues at coordinate 3,463,496 of OX421434.1, forward strand.
ATTCCATCTCTGTATGAGATAAGGAGCTTTGTAATAGAATAAGGTTACAGTACTCGGTGTAATGTCAAGGAATATTATTATGTGATAACGATAGATATGGCGTGGTCAATATATCTGCTCTCTACTCCTAAGGTTGGATTCCCACACAGGACATAAACAATACAATTTCTACTTAGTTTGGAACTAGAGGCGCTATGAGAGATTTCAAGAATATTTATTTAATTATTTATCAGAAATACTTGAAAATTATTACAATAAAATAAGATTTAATCTGTTTACATATATTTAATATACATAATCGTTAGTATAAATTTATTTAATATTTGTGATTTTTACTAAAGTTTGATTTTTCAGCAGCCGCAGAGGACGTTGACCCTTTGTCGTATTTCCCAAGAGAAGCTAGACCGTTTGCCTGAAAGAAAAATGAATCGCGTTATAATTAATAAGTACTCACTAACTTGCAAAAAATAATACTTCGATATGTATAAACTCGGCGCATATACAACGACCTTGGTAGTAGTACGTCACATACATACAATCACGCCTGTTTCCCCGAAGGAGTAGGCAGAGGCATATTATACGCCCTCATTTCGCCAGTTATAATGTTGGTCCCATATAATAGGTGGCGAGCTTATTGCCGCTTACGGGAACTGTTACGTTCGCCAATTAAACCATCAATCCTGACCTCGTATACCAATAAATAGCATCGGAAATGTTTCACAAACGATCAGTTATTCAATATGAAAACGGATTTTAACTACATCTTTTGATCCTTCAACTGCAGAAACGTTCTATCATGTCTATTTTACCATTTAACGGAAAAATTCTTACTTTCGCCCTTTTCAGCAGCTCTTCCTGAGCCTTGGCCACGTTTCCATCCTTCCCTGCCCAGGTCTTCCAAACCGACGCCTGCAAAGCCCTCCCATAGCTGAATGTGAGAGTCCAGGGTTTCTTCAATTGGACTTGGTTGATGGCGTTCAGGTTTACTGTTGCTTCTTCTTCGGCTTGGCCACCGGAGAGGAATACGATACCTTCGAAAAATAATGCTAAATGAAAAAAGATTGAACCAAAAAATGAGAAGATCTGTAGGAGAAATAATGTTAACGACATAGCTCTGTGTTGCCAGCGATGACGTATGGTACTGAGACGTGGTGCCTGACTATGGGCCTCATAAGAAAGCTCAAAGTCTCTCAGCGTGCAATGGAGAGAGCTATGCTCGGAGTGTCCCTACGTGATCGAATCAGAAATGAGGAAATCCGTAGGAGAACTAGAGTGACCGACATAGCGAAGCGCGTTTGCAAGCTGAAGTGGCAGTGGGCAGGGCACATTGCTCGAAGAACCGACGACCGATGGGGCATAAAGGTTCTTCAATGGCGACCGCGAATCGGCAAACGTAGTAGAGGGCGGCCCCCCACGCGATGGACCGATGATCTGGTCAAGGCGGCGGGAAAGCGATAGATGCAGGCGACTCAAGATCGCTTTATGTGGAAATCTATTGGAGAGGCCTATGTTCAGTAGTGGACGTCAGATGGCTGAGATGATGATGATCCCTACTGTACATTTTGTGCCATAAAGTGGCACTTAAGCATACCCGAAGAAAAAAGTGGTCAGAGCAGCCTATGAACCCACAAGGACATCACTAGCGCGTTGTCAATTCTTTAACATAACGATCATGAGTAATGTGGCTAATCCGCTTGACAACTGATATCTCAACGTCTTCTATCGGATTTACTATGGAAGGTGTTCGATAGGACTTTTCAATCTAACCTAAATGGACGTGGGAACTTCCATCAGTAGAGCAGACTGATTGTGTGTTAAAAAATTTATTGACTCAGGCGTTACTTTGCGGAAATCCATTGTAAACAGGTGATGGATTAAAAATATCTTTGTAACAATTCCCGCGCTACTTTAATTTCCCGAAAAATCGAGTAACTATTTAACACGACACGTGTTTAGCCCATACACAGGGCATCTTCAGGTAAGATAGGAGCCTCAGAACAACGATGTCTTCACGACCAACGCTGAAACGAGAGTGAACGTGAGTGCTCGTAGTTTCTCGATTTTTGGGGAAATTATAGTAGCGCGGGAATTGTTACAAAGATATTTTTAATCCATCACTTGCTGATTGTCATTTTTTATGTGACTCTTTATAGTGATAAATGAAGTCGATTTACACGAGGAATAACCACGGTATTAATCGAACCTAGGGATAAGACTCGCGACCTTCATGAGCTGGCAAACACATGCGCCGACAGAGAATCCCAGAGCCTTAGTCTTACAGAGGATTGACTTACCAATTCTGATTGACTTACCAGTGCTGATAGTCTGCACACGAACCGAACGAAACGTACTGGTCGTAGGATTAGAGGAAGTCCCAGACGTATAGTTCGGGCGGAATGGAGAGAAGTAAAATCTTTGTGTGCATCGTCTTTGTATCATCAGACTATAGTTAATTTAACATGTACAGAATAGCCGTCTGTACATGTAGCAAGCAAGTGCATGACAGAATAACATGGACAGACGCAAAACTCATGCAAGACGCATGTCACTATTCATGCAAGACGCAAGTGCACTAGTATTTGTATTATTATGTGTTATTCTTTGTTTTGTATAGCACACTATAATATTAAAGAAAATAAGTTGAGCCTAAATGAAAATGGTCACATACCAGGTACAGCAGTAGGTACTGTTCTCAACAATGCCGTAACAGTTGCTTCAGCGATTTGTTCTGGTGTGTTCTTAGCAACAGATCCTTGACCAGGCGTCACCTAAAAATTAAATTAAAATAGAAAAAGTTTACAATTTATTCCCAAATTTTATTTCTGGTTGATAATTATAGCCAACCAACGTCAGTTACTTAAGGTAATGGTTCTTTTATGGAGGCGACGAGACAACCGATATGGCGTGGAGGTCTTTGTGTGCTTGAACACGTATATTTGTTCTGGTCTGGGTGTTTTCTATGTATATAAAGTATGAAGTTACAAAAAAAAAGTATGTTTATCCGTTCTTTAGTATCCATAACACAAGTTCTTAATTATACTTATCTTGAAGCTAAATAATTGGTGTGATTGTAAGAGGATATTTATATTTACATATTTATTTTAGCTGTCTTTTCAAGAAGATTTAAGACTAATATCAGTGATGTACCCGGTATTATCATATTTTGACATACCAAACAAACACTATAATTTTATTAATTACAAGACACAGCTAGTCTCCGTTTGCGTGGATGTCGGAAAGAGACTTATAATTTGGAATATGTTTTAATAATATTAAAAAAAGATATACCTGGATCTTCCAGCCAGTTAAAATAATTTTGGAAATATTTCATTATTGCGAATCATATCAATAACAGATTGTGCCGTGAGGTATGATCATACATCTATCAAAATGAAGAAGATTATAAAAAATGCGTCTCACCATATTTGGCTTCAGCAGGGTCCCTTCCAAAAAGACGTGATGATCGTTCAGTGCTTTGTAGGCGGCTGCCAAGGCCACTTCAGTCACCTTTTGTGCTCTTACTATGTCATGATTGCCTGTTACGAAATAAGCTTGTTTTAGTTATAAAACTGAGTCATTTTGTTATAAATGTATTAATTTCTTATGAAAATCAGCTTTTAACCCCCAAATTGGCGAAGTCTGATCTTCGGGAGAATCACGCGATATTTCCGAATTACTTTTATTTATGTCAAACAGTATTATTATATTACGTACTTTAAGAACATACATACATACATTTACGCAGAGGCATACTACACGCCCACTCTTCTCTAATTATATTGTTGCTCCCTCTTAATAGGTGGCGAGCCTATTGCACCTTACTCACCACCGGCAGACGCGACCGCCAGCAGTAATACTTACTAAAAACGACGACGCCCGCCGCTTGTTGAGAAAGAGGCGGGGGCCAGTACCTGGGTTGCAGCTCTGACACCCCGCTGCCGTCGTTCCCCTGGCTAAAACCGGGGGGACCTCCTCAGAAAGGCACAGTGGACGCGCCTCTCCTGCCTCCTTTTGTGCGAACACACAGTGGCCGTGTGTGACTTGCTGGAGGGCCCATGGTTAGACAGCAGGAGCCCCCTACCCACGCCACCAAAGACTCTCTTGGTGCTGCTTGGCGGGCCCTCCTGGCCAACCCACTGCCCCTACAGGTGCTTCTTAGTTTCCCCCCAGCAGTCAGTACTATATGTTGGTAAGCACAATATGTTCGGTTATTCTGTATCTCAAGTATCCATGCATGGGATATGCTTTTTTTCGTATACGTAGCCAGAGAACAAACCAACTTTCGGTTATATTAGATTTGCTATTTGATAGCGCTACTTATTTTCATTTTCATTATTTCATTTTTGATTTTACGCCAATAAATGATTTGACAAAACAAAAATCGATAGGTATTTTTCTATTGTATATTATATTGTATATACGTTATATTGTATATTGTTGTATATTATATTTCTATCGATAGGTAAATATTCCTGAAATAACTACAATATAATATTAAGTATTACTTCAAATTATTTTCTTCATTTTTCTGGATTGTTTTGTAATGTAAGGCATGCTTTTTTTAATCTACTGCTAGTAATGCGTGGAATATATCGTGGATTGTACAATTGCGTGTTTTAAAATTATGTATAATCGTTTGAATTCCCAAATAAACAAAATCAAAAATGTATAAACTAGTTACGATTAGAATAATGTACTAACCAAAAGTAGCTCATGAATTAAAAATTAAGCTTCTAATTACACAGTCGGTATTGACGAAGAATTCAAGGCCGTATGTCGTGTTTCTAGTACTTTACTAGAATAGGTGACATCTTATTACGAAAACATAGGGTATCGCACACTGGTGAGAAAACCTGCCGTAGTATCGCAATTCGCAGTATCAATGTTTTAACATAGATTGGATATTGTGATCAATTAACTAAGACATAATATACGTTTCGACTTACTTTGGAAACGTATATTGACTATGCTATGTGCATAATTATCTTGCTTGCTTGGTGCCTCGGAAAGCTAGTTAAACCGTTGGTCCAGGCTGTCAGGAACGTCTATTGCAGTCATTATTAGAAAGTCAGTGCATTTTAACATCCTGAAAGCTGGTTTAAACTTAGGATTATGGTTCCCTTTGGGGTGCGGAGGTCAGGCGACAGTCGCTCATGTAATTACTGGAATTCAGCCTAATTTGGTTATACGAGTAAGCACATCGTGGGCCCTAAGTTCAAGTCAAGGGCAACTGGTATAATGCTCGGATATGTTGAGGAATGTTCATTCAAATTTGTTACAAATATTTCTTGTTTATTTGCGTGGAGATCAGTACACCTGCACTTCACAACAGAGGTTGTGGGTTCGATTTCCACATAGGACAAATCTTTTTGTGCATGATTATGATTATTTGTTCTGGTGTAGGGGATTTCCTGTGTTGTACAAAAAATCGTTAAAAATAATTATGTTTATCTTCTTCGTATCCATAACTCAAGTTCTTAATTAATACTTATATGTATAATCAGCATTCTAAATCAGCCTATCTCTAGAGTTCTGCAATTCGTGAATAGTTGAACTTTTCCTTTATAGTACCATTATACTAATGACGTCGGGAAGAGAAGCAATAAACAACTGCTAATTAATACTTAATTATTATACTTGTAACCTTTATGACACACACAAATGATTTGATTTTATTGGGATAATATGAGCGTGAATATTGTTTAGTGTATAAACAACAAACACTGTTTCGGGCCACGTATATACGTATTGATTAAATAATCGATACTGTGCGAATGAATAAGTGATACTGGAAAACGTCAATTATAACAGCTGGACGACACACACCTGGCTCCGCTAAGCCATACTAGGTTTGTATAAGCTCCTACAATCCATTTAAAATGTACGGACGGATTGATAATAATAATTCACTGTTTATTATACACCATGGTAAAGTTTACACATGAAAAGAAAGAAAATTAACCAGGTGTATAAAATGGGTGGACTTAGCAATTTCTTCCAGGCAACCTTAAATGGACAGAAAAGTGAAGGACACAGAAGGATACATCATAATAAACAATAATGATTCAAAACCAAAATAAATAAAAACAGAACCAAAAATTATAGGGTGTATAGGGATCCTACCAAACCTAAGGAGCCCAAGCCAACCTCACCTGCAAGGGGTGCACCTGCCGATCAACGGACGAGGCTCTGGTGAACATAACAGCGCCCGGTAAGCGGCAATAGGCTGGCCACCTATTACGTAGGACCAACTATATAATTGGCGAAATGTGGGCGTATAATATGCATCTGTTCTACCCCTTCGATGAAACAGGCGTGAATAAGTGTAAGTGTACAAGGATAATAAAACTACTTAACTAATTAAGTAAAAACAAAAAAAAACTAAAAATTGTATAACTAGGCACTCATACAATGGAATGATGATGGTGATGAAAACTAAGCTAGTTCAAATTGAACAAAGTAGTACAATGTCATCTAAAACATTACTGCGCTTGAAATATACTACTTTCGAAGAACAAATTGAAAAGCTGACCAGGTCGAGTCAATTCTTACAGGGAAAAAAAATCCTATCAAGTCACTACGATCGACCATAATAAATATTGTTGGACATCCCACACGATGCTTCTAGCCCCATCTGCGTTCTGAAGAGGACTGGAACAGTAGGCGCTCTTTAGGCAAGGCAATAATAGGATTGATAGTTTGAACTTTAAGTACATTGCCATTTATAATCTTCTTACCATCTAATATCAAGTTTGACAATGGGTATTAAGCCATGGCTCTGACAGACGGCTGCGTTATACGGCTAACATCTGGATTGTGTCGTGGATAACCTGGACAAAGATGCTCTCTATCCATAATTTATTGATTCAGGCGTTACTTTGCGGAAATCCATTGTAAGCAAGTGATGGATTAAAAATATCTTTGTAACAATTCCCGCGCTACTATAATGGACACTCACTCTCGTTTCAGCGTTGGTCGTGAAGACATCGTTGTTCTGAGGCTCCTATCTTACCTGAAGATGCCCTGTGTAAGGGCGAAACACGTGTCGTGTTGAATAGTTTCTCGATTTTTCGGGAAATTATAGTAGCGCGGGAATTGTTACAAAGATATTTTAAATCCATCACTTGCTCTCTATCCAGTATAACTACTGACCTATTCAGGTATCCTACCTTGAACCTTACTGGTATCGGATGGATGCGTTCTATATAGACCAGGTATGGATGGCGTTTGATATCACATCAAATCATATGATGTAAACTCAGGTTAGGTGTTACAGTACAGGTTTATATCTAACTGTGGTAGACCACATGAGGTAGACCTCATGACGACTTCTATGGAGGAAACATATGTTCAGCAGTAGAGAATTCAGCAGACATAGTTAGAATTGCTCTAAGTACATTAATCTACTTACAATCCCATAGCGCATTAGGCTCGACAATGGGTATTCAGCCATGGCTTTGACAGACGGTTGCGTATCTGGCTAAAATTTGGGTTGTGTTGTAGATGGCCTGAACAAATGTGTCCTCTATCCAGTCTAACTACTGACCTATTCAGGTAAATCTACCTTAAACCTTACTGATATCGGATGTATGCGTTCCATAGAGGACCTAGATAATTGGCGTTCTTTGAAGGAGACACATGTTCAGCAATTAATAGCAGACAAAGTTCATCTTCTTACCATCTAATAGAACATCAGGCTCGACAATAGACACAAGACTCTGGCTCTGGCAGTTTGAGGCGTATCTGGATAACTCCTGGGCAGTATCGAAGGTGTCCTTTCACCAACTATATAATTGGCGAAGTGTGGGCGTATAATATGCCTCTGCCTACACCTTCGGGGAAACAGGCGTGTATGTATGTATGTACCTTGAACCTTAATGTTATCGGGTGGATGCGTTCTGCGAGGACAGGTATGGATGGCGTTTGATATCACGGTATTGCAGTACAGGTTTATATCTAACTGTGGTCTACCTCATGACGACTTCTATGGAGGAAACACATTTTCAGCAATAGACTGCAGACATAGGTAGAAATTCTCTAAATATATTAATCTACTTACAATTCAATGCACATCAGGCTCGACAATGGGTATTAAACCATAGCTGACCTATTCAGGTAAACCTACCTTGAACCTTACAGGTATCGGGTGTATGCGTTCTATAGAATGGAGGTACTAGATAATTGACGTTATTTAAAGGAGACACATGTTCAGCATTTGATAGCAGACAAAGTTCATCTTCTTACCATCTAATAGAACATCAGGCTCGACAATAGGCACAAGACCCTGGCTCTGGCAGATTGAGGCGTATCTAGCTAACACCTGGGCAGTATCGTTGATGGCCTGGACTGAAGGAGTCCTCTCACCGACCTTCAAAGGACATCTCCACTTTGCGAACCTGCAGCCCAATTTTTTGTACTCAGCGCATCGGGACACCAAGTCGTCGAGACCTAAAATTAGAAGATTTATAAAATAACATGAATATGGATAATTTTGAAATTAAAACACAAGAATTTTAAAAACAATAAAATATACTTTATTGTTTCAAGATACATACATATATACATTCACGCATGTTTCCCCGAAAGGGTAGGCAGAGGCATATTATACGCCCACACTTCGCCATTTATATAGTTAGTCTCACGTTATAAGTGGCGAGCCTATTGCCGCTTACCGGGCACTGTTATGTTTGCCAGAGCCTCGTCCGTTGATCGGCAGGTGCACCACTTGCAGGTGTGATTGGCTTGGGCTCCCTAGGTCTTGGTAGGATCCCTATACACACGAGACAGGAATATTTTTGTAACAAATGGTTTGTAAAAAAAATTATAAACAATAAAAGATTTAAGATGCTTGCAAGTATATGTACAATGAACATCGGCATAAAAACCATTGTTATAAAAATAAAGTAATGAATACGAAAGACGTCTACTTATCATATTTTATGAAAACAAACACCTACACAATCTCAGGATTTTACCATCATCTGTTACGTCAGATCATTTCCCTGGCAAATATCGCGGATGTGGGTCAACGTTAAGTGGGTGCTAAGCCTTGATGAGGAAGTTCACGAACTCTCGCGAATTCTCGCGAAATTTGGGCTATAAATGGAAAATATCTTTTGTTTAGTAGAAGCTTGAATTAGTTGTTGAGCTCCTAGCTCCGTGGTAATAGGTGGAAGCGATCACCAAAGTAAAGCGAAGGTCACAGAGGTTAGCCTTGGATTGGTGGCCGTTTTTTTGACATTTCACTTCGATAGCTTATGTGCTTTGGAAGCCACGTTGAACTTGATTTGCCGGTGATTCGATATAGACTCTAAAGGTTGGCTTAAATAATCTTACAGCAGGATGCCACACACCTGCCTCCGCTAATCCGCATTGGGTCTGCGTGATGGAGTATGACCAGGGTCCCTCTCACTGGTCAAAACTGTATAACTATATGTTCTTAGTGTAAATAATAGTGCTTATGTTTGCTCAAAAGATGGCAGTGTACATAATTAGATCGCGCAAGCGTTTATTGTTTTCCGGACTCATATAGGTCCGCCTGTTGTATCTAAATATTGCTTACGAATCAATACAGATTAAATCATTGTGTGTTCTGTGCGACTCTCAAGGTGAGTGAACACACCATGGTTTGCGAGTCCCATACCCAGTAGTGGAATGTTAATGAACTAAGATTAAGATGATGATAAAACGCTCTAATTTTATATCCATATAACCTACAAACTCTGTCAAGGCTACTCCCAAGTGACTGTGACCATAACCCTTTTTTAAAAGCTGAATTCGCGCCTGACGTAGGCAGAGATTTAAGGCCTTTTTTAAAGGGTCCTGGATTAGATAGTGTTGTCTGCTAATTAAAGTAATCCACTTAACACGTTAAACGCAACCAGTCCCAGACTCAATAAAAAAAATTATTTGTCATAAGTATAATATTAAAATATTAAGTTACCCTGTGTGGTGACCTCATCTTCCGATAAAAACAGCGGGACTACATCCCGGTCCACCTTGATGCCCGGAATAATGTTCTTCTTCTTCAGCACCTCCATAAAAGGCACTCCATCATCAGTCTTCTGGTAGACGGTCTCATCAAAGAGGATCACCGCTGATATGTGGTCTGATAAGGACTGAAAGAAATTTCAAAATTCCCAGAAATTGTTCCTTGCTAATGCAGGCCTCAAAAGTAGCTGACGTTGAAGTACTTCGTCAATTTATCGCTTTGTCAAGCTGAAGAATCTCCAAAGAGCACCTACCTCTTACCGCATTTTTTTTAATAATTTCTTTGTGCGTTTGGCACATTTAGCCAGTGTCATGTAAGAGATATATTAATAATCATCATCATCATTTCAGCCATTTGAAGTCCACTGCTGAACATAGGCCTCCCCAATTGTTTTCCGCGTAGATCGATCATTTGCCGCCTGCATCCACCGGCTCCCCGCCGTCCTGACCAGATCATCGGTCCATCGCGTTAAATAATACATAAATCATAGTAAATGAGAATGAGTGGTGATAAATGGTAAATGAGATGCCGTCCCCCAAACCCCTTAAGTCCTTAGTAAAGATGTGGGACTATACTGAGATCTCACGTGGACTTCTTAAAAGAATTTGAAAGTGATGTTTTTGTTTGAATTAACAACACTTGACGATAAATTTGCTGTTTCGTCAAGAAGACTTCTAAATTTCGTTTATCATATTTTAGACGCTGTTAGGGATGGCCGGAAATAACTAAAAACTTCATTTGCCTGCCAATATCCTTAGTTAATGGGTACGGTCGGCTTTAGAAACTGCTGAACACTTATGAGGTCGTGGTTTGATTCCCACACAGGACAAATCTTTGTGTGCATGAATGTGAATATTTGTTCTGGTCTGGGTGTTTCCTATGTATATGATAATAATAATATATATAATAACAATAATATGTCTTTCCAAAAGACATTACACAAACATATATTTAACCTAGCCCCCACACTAGGCAAAGCCTGTCGTATAGAGATTGACAGTTCATAAATTTATCTGGTTACATATTATTATAACTAAATACAGTTTAACTATTGTCGATATAACTACGGTCCACCCACATATGTTCATATTGTATATTGGTTGACTCAAGTACTGATTAACTTAAATAATTTTGATTAGACTATAATTAAAAGAACTATCGAACGATTGATGTAATGGTTATGTCAACTATGGGATGTTTCAACTACGTTTGAAAAACCTAATGGACGACTCACCTACAGCACAGTTCTGCGCACCGCCACCGCGCTGGATTAATTGTTTACTAAAATGAGGGTATATTTGCAAGCTATCGCTTCGAATCTTTAATTGTCAATTAATAATTTTTAAATAACTTTATTTTTCATTAATAAGTTTTGACTTAAACTTAGTGACCTAATTACAATATGTATGATTAAACGTTTTTTCAAATATAAATTAACATTTTTTATTTAAGGAGTCCAGCCAGCTGTTGGGATTCACTATTTTCACTATAAAAGGAGGAGAATAACGTGACCAAAGTATTTTCTGGCACTTCGCCGGCCGCTGCCGCGGCACGCTCGCTTCGCTCGCTCGGCTCGTGCATTGTGGTCACGATATAACCTAACCGCTCGTCGCTTCGCTCCTCGCTACCTAATTTTTTTGCCAAAAATACCCACGAAAATAGGTGAGCGAGCGAAGCGAGCGAACAAGGTGGATTCTATACAGAAACGACATGGGTGGTTATAGGTTGAGAAGGCTGTGAGCTGTGAGCTCCCGTCACAGCCTTTTCGTTAGTTGCTATAGTGACCATAAACTGCACGCGAGCGAAGCAAGCGTGTAATACCCAGAAGGGTGTTATATAAATCAACAATAAGTGAATCGTCCATTACTTCAATCAACCTTAGATAAATCAACTGTAGGTATATCAACTGTAGGTGAACCGTCCATTAGGAATTTCATCCATTATTTATTATAAATTTATGTGAATCGATCATTAGATATTTTAAACGTTATTTATTTCATCCGTAGTTATTTCGACAATAGTCGATACAACTTTAGTTATTATGATACGTAACCATTTATCTTAAATCTATTTGCTACACTTGAATACATTTATATAAAAATACGAGAAAATAAATAAAATGGACAGATATAAGGTGTGTGCTTGTGTATGCTGTTGTGCTGAGGGACGAATATGTGTATGGTTGTGTGTGTATGCTAGTCAGTGTAGATCTGTGATTATGAGGAATATAAAGTATGTGTTTACAAAAATAAAAGTAAGTAAGTATGTTTATCCGTTATTTAGTATCTAAAACACAAGTTCTTAATGATACTTATCTTGGAACTAAATAATTGGTGTAAGTGTCAGAAATATTTATTTATTTATTTATAAAACGTTTATGTCCTTTAAATAATGCAAGTTACATATAAACATATCCCACAAAACCGTTTCACTGGTTTGTCTGTGGGTCACAGTCTCTTTTACAACTTATTTTATACTAATAAATAAATTACTATTTTGCACATACATCAATATAGTGTGTTTTTAAATTTGCTTTGTACTTATTTTTGTTAGTTTCCACTCTAATGGCTTCAGGTATACTATATAAAGGTATGGAAGCCGTTTTTTTATAGTCCTGTCACCATAATTATTGTATACTCTGGGTACATTGAGTTTACCGGCGGTCATTGAGCGAGTATGAGTAGTGTTGTCGACGCAAGTTAAACCATGCTAACGACTGTACCCCCCGAACAGGTCTCCACCTTGGCGTGGTGGGGGGGCTGAGTACCTCCCGGAGGCTGGGAAAAGGTAACACCCAGAGATCAACGACTCGACAACAACGACCCCGTAGTCAGTACTAAGGTGCCCTTAGTACTGACCCCGTAGTCAGTACTAAGGTGCCCTTAGTACTGACTACGGGGGGGAAACTAAGAGGGACCTGTGGAGGGCGCAGCGGGCGGGCCAGGAGGGTCTAGGCAGCGGGGGCAGGGGGCCCCTGCTGTCTAACCATGGACCCTCCGAGAAGTCGGCCACACACGCTATGGTCGTACGGGGAGGTAGGAGGGGCGCGTCCACTGCGCCTCTCTGAGGAGGTGTCAGAAGCTGCAACCCAGGTACTGGCCCCCGCCTCTATCTCAACAAGCGGCGGGCGTCGTCGGAAGATTTTTAGTGGGTATTGCTGCTGGCGTGCCTGCCGGCGTGTCTGCCGGTGGTGAGTCCCACACCCCCTTTCGGTCCCCCTTTGGCCAGAAGGCAGTGCGTAAATGCATTTTGTTACCGACGTAAAACAAAATAAAAAAAAATGCTTCCGACTGTTATGGTTGTTAACTGCTAGCAAATATTTATACAGTAATCTAAGCGGTAGAATATTACATATTAGGAACACTACATATTATTAGCTGAAGTGAATATAATATTCAAAGTTACTATTTAAGATGCGCCACATAATCGAATTTCTCGCGGGCGAACCACAAGTCCTACGTTGACACGTGATGAGATGGCATTCCCTTTTGAAATATTGAGGATATAATGTCCAAAATTTTTCCTGTTCAAGTAAGAGGAACTTTTTTATTCCGCATTACTTTTTGAGGGTCGAAGATAACTTTTTTATTTGTTTGTATTGTAGATACTTCGCTTGGATGGATACTTTCCAATTTAATGCTTACGATGAAATATCGGACAATTCTTGTTGATTTGTGACGGAATTCGAAGTTCTTTTTTAACATTAATGTGAGTTTCGGATCATTGAATTTTTCTTTCCCTGTGTCAAGCTTTTCACTTTCGCTTTCAAAATTGATATTCTTCTTTAAAAAGTTTGTTTTTGCTACAGCAACATTCACCAATTTCTTGGTATTGACTCATCATCATATTCTAGCATTATCCCGGTTGCCCTAGACTTAAGCTTAGGGCCCAGGGTCTGCTCACTGGTTTTACCAGATTTTGACTGAATTTCAGTTTTACGTGGAGCGACTGCCGTCTTACCTCCGCAACCCAGAGGGAAACATCATTTTATGGTTAAACCGGCTGTCCGTCTGTTAATAGGCACTGACTTTCTAATAACGACTGCCTTAGATGTTCATGACAGCCGGGACCAACGGCTTAACGTGCCTTCCGAGGCACGGAGCAAGCGATACCAGGGTTTGAACCCGAGGCCTTCTGAATTTAAAGGCAAGGGGTCTAGCCACTGGGCTATCGCCGCTCTTCCAATCTCTTGGAATTGACTCAACTGTACAAAACAAAATTTAGTAGATAATATCTACGCTTGCTTTTTCTTTTGTTCATACATACATAAATCACGCCTGTTACCCCGAAGGAATAGGCAGAGGCATATTACAAGCCCACACTTCGCCAAATATATTGCTGGTCCCACGTAATAGGTGGCGAGCCTATCGTAGCTTTTATTATTTACTTTTACATTTAAAAGGCCTCGGGTTTAAACCCTGGTGGCGCACCAATGACTTTTCGAAGTTATGTGCGTAATTATCGCTTGCTCCGTGCCTCGGAAAGCACGTTAAGCCGTTGGTCCGGCTGTCATGAACATCTATGGCAGTCGTTATTAGGAAGTTAGTGCCTTCTAACAGACTGATATCTGGTTTAATCATAAAAATGATGTTTTCCTCTGGGTTGCGGAAGTCAGACGGCAGTCGCTCTACGTAATTACTGTTGTTTTACACAAACCTTGCCATGATAATAAACAATACCATAAAAAAAATATCCAGTTCAACGACTACCACATATAGTGATGGCCGGGACCAACGACTTAACGTGCCTTTTGAAGCACCAATAATATTATTAGCGAGTTGCATAACACGCCTCTGCCTACCCCTTCGGGAAAACAGGGGCCGCCGAAATCGGTGAATTTCAGCTATTTCATCTAGATCTAAATTATCTGAGGTTCATCAACCCGTACCGGGGAATCTGCCGAAAGCTATAGATTATTCATGACCTTAGCAGACTACTGAAGCGACTAATTAATTAAATGACTCATAACAGACGATCACGAAATTGTTTTATTTGTAGATGATACGTCGTTAATGTTTAAAGTTAAACGTGGACAACGTGAACTTGACGACGTAAATAATGCGCTCTCTGGGATCGTCCACTGGTTTAGTGCTAATAGTTTATTATTAAATCAGAAATAAAACTAAATGTGTCAGGCTCACCCTACCTAATGTGCGGCTTGCTTTAAACCAGTGTTAGGGTTAGAGACGATGAAATAGAATTAGTAAATGAGACGGTTTTTCTGGGTATAACACTAGACTCTAGGTTGCAATGGGGGTTTCACATCGGGAAAGCTTAAGGCAGACTGAGTTCTGCAGCCTATGCCGTGAAGAAGATCCGACAACTAACGGACATTAAAACAGCTCGTCTAGTTCCACAGTGTTATGACATATGGCATACTAATCTTGAGAAAAAATTCACAACAGACAGATAAACTGACAAACCTTGACAAATTCTGACAAAGAATCCATTTGCTTTTATTTCCTGATTATGGTACTGCTCATACATATCTTTTTCATTGTTGTTAAGAAGAAAAATTATGGATCCTGTTGACCTTGAAGACAATAAAGTATATTTTTAATTTTAATGATTATTATTTGCGTTTTGATGACATATTTTTATCTAATTATGAATAATTTGTAATATAATTTAAAAAAAACACAGATAGAGACTGTCAAATATTACGTCAATCCTTCAAAGTTTGTGTCTAAATGGAAAAAGTCATCTTGTATCGAATTCCAGAATAATATGTTCGGCAGTACGACAGAATCAATTCTGAAATCGATTTTGCCTAATAATCAATTACCAGTAAGTTCAGAGCCCCCGAGGCGTGTTTGTATGTATGTATGCTGTAAAATACATAAACGAACCTCGTTGGTGGTGAATAGTAATTGTCGATATCTCCTTCTGTTCTCTTCTGTGTTCTTCAAACCGACTCCGGAAAGGAGCTTGCCTATACCATCTGAAAAATCAAACGATACGTTAATAAGCAAAAAGCTACAAGAAAAGAGAGAACTAAGTGCGATTGACGGACGGGCTTGACGTTTACGGTTCATCACTCGGAAAGTGGAGGCATACGTTGTCAGGTCTCACATAGATATATAAATTTATAATTTTACTTTAGACTACGTGCATTTGTTTGGGAATTGTATGTGTTTTTTTTTATTTGTAATTTATTCATTTTGTATTTGTTGTACTTATTTTTAGTTTTTTAAATTGTTTTTTTACTTCTCGTGATTTGTGACGTTCGACATAGACCAGTCATGCTGTTCACACATGTTAGTGGAGATACAGCCTACTTATAGAATTTAGCATGTAACATAATTGTGTTCTTACTGCATCTCTGTTTTGTGTGACTAATAAATAAATAAATTATTTGTCAGATTTGTCACTTAGTTAGCACGTTTTTATATATTTTTTTATTCGCTTTTTTAATTATAAGATTTATATGTATGTATAGAAGTATATATATATTTAATATATTTTTGTAGTTTCTTTTCTTTTACTAGGATCTGTAACTTAATTTAATACAAATTTAAAACTGCTAGGGTTGGCTGGTAGAGATCTCTCCTAGAGATAAGTCCACCTTTGTACTTTTGTTTTTAAATACTGTTTTTTGTAATGTGATTATGTTTTTGTGTGCAATAAAGGATTAATAATAAAAATATTTTTACTCTAATAAGTAATAAAATGTACGACTTCATAAAAAGAGGATCACAGGTTGAAACCCTGGTCGCGCTACCTGAATTACCGAAGATAGGTGTGAAATTATCGATTGTTTTGTGCCTCAGAAAGCATGTTAAGCAATTGGTTCCGACTGTCATGAACATATATGGCAGTCGTTAATAGGAAGTCAGTGCCTTCTTACATCCGTATAGCTGGTTTAACCAAAGAATGATGTTTCCCTTTGGGTTGCGGATGTGAGACAAAAGTAGCTTTGTGTAATAACTGAAATTAAATAAATATTTTTTGTCAATTACACCACTTATTAAGTTCCAAGATAAGTATCATTAGGAACTTGTGTTACAGATACTTAATAATGTATAAACATACATACATACTTTTTTGTAAATACATACTTCACATACATAAATAGACCAAAACAAATAATCATGTTTATGACCAGCACGATTGGTTCGGAAGAGGAAAGGAGAGGGCGGGATGAAATCAAAAAGCACCTCAGAATACGACCATCATGACCATCACCATAGTAGCTCTGATAAAAGACACTGACAGAGGCTATGTACCTCTACACAGCTGGAGGTCCTCAAGAGAGCCTGTAACCTTACCATCCCCAAGTATGCATACCACTCGCAACAACAATACGAAATGACAACAGATTGTACACAGAGATTTGTGCTGTTTGGGAATCAAACGGACAACGTCAGGAGCGGAGTGCAGGTATACTGTGACAAGTGAGCACACCCTTAAGTCTAGGGCTACCGGGATTATGCTAGGATGATAATAAAACAGACTTAAAGAAGATATATATGTACCATTAGACTCATCAACTGCCAGAATTCCTTTCCCAGAAGTGACGATAGCATCTGCGGTCCGCTTCAGCTCCGCCTGCAGCTTCTCGTCAGGGTATGAGAAGTATGTGGTCATTCCGCTTTAGAAAAAATAAAAATAAAAGATGAGTGGCACTCGGAGACTGCCGCGGTAAAGCGATATAGCAATTTTTATCAACTTATTTAATTATTATTATTTATTTATTTTAGTTATACAGTTTATTTTTTTCTTTTTTTTTTCTTTGATATTAATTCAAGTTACACTTTGAGCGTGGTGACCGATAAGAAAACAAATTTTTCAAAAAGTCATTAAAAGTTCTGCTATTTATCGATAGATGGAAAAACTAAAAAGTATCACCGCTGTGCCGGTTGGAGTGGGGGGTGTTAGGTTTTTTTCGTTACGGAATTACTGGATTCGGTCTCCATGCTCAAGGCCCGCGATAGAAGCTATGCAATAGCTTAATATACATGAGTTTTTTCAGTTCTAACCATTATTTCAGCTTCACACGTACTAGACTCGTGCTCAGAAGAAGTTTGCAAAAAACTTGGCAAAATTCTGTCTACTGCTATTTATTAAATGTAAAGGGTGTCTCGGTGAGAGTGAACAAGTATGTTATGACTGAATTGTGTTATTTTTATTGTATTGGATAGAAGACATGTTCCGATTAAGTATGGAATGAAATATCAAAGCTTTCCTTAATTTTTTTCCCCACGCATTACTTTAGCGTAAAAGCAAATTGTTCTATTATTGGTGTGTCCGTTTCTATGTGTCAAGCTTTCTTCCTACCAAATTTTATCAAAATCGTTCAACTTGTTCACATACAAAAACGTAACAAAAAACACACAATCGCATTTATAGTATTTGTAAGGGAAACTTTCTGTCATTAAACATGCCTCAAAACAATAATTCAGAGGAAACTGGAGGCCTAGAATAATAAACTATATATACGTAACGTACGCCAACGTCGGAAGGGAAATGGTTCCGCTATGATTTCTCAAGGGATGCATACATGGAAAAATATGAAAGCTACGTGTGAATACTTCTGAGGTGATGCTTGAATGAAAGTGCCTGTCGCCTAGAAAGAATAACAAAACTATAAAAAAATATACCTGCCACTAGGCTCCAAAAGATAAACAAATCATTTCTATGTCTATGTGTGCGATTCTACAATAAAATCCCAAGCAATATACAGCAAATTGAGCTTAAATTAATTTAAATTAACAATAAAACGCAAGCTATCTTCAAAGGGTTCTGCCGTTTCATACGGGCTATTCTAATTTGAAAGACTTAAAACATTAATATTGTTAAAGTTATATTATATTGCATTGTATAGCTTCACAGACAAATGAAAATTGTAATTAAAGTACCAAACCAATGGATATATTAAAAAAAAACATCCTGTGAGTTTCTTGCCAGTTCTTCTTACAGAGCGGTGGCTCAGAACTGGCACTTGGATTCACTTACACTTAATTATTTTTTGTTTTTAAATTGTTTTGTTGCATGTAAGTGAATCTAAACTTCGTGATTTCAGTGTAATAACATTTCGATAGTTTTTTTAAAATATTTAATTATGACGTTTTCAAGTACTATGTATAATATTTTATGAAATGAACAATTTTTGAATTTGACTTTGACTATAAAGCAGAAAAAACCTTTGTCAAAACTAAGCTAACTTAAGGCTACAAGGCATTCTTCACCAGTTAACTATAGATTACCAGAAAAATAAGAGGCCTTTGGATTAACAGTAACAAGCAGTACGAACAAGAAAACAGACGTTTTATGAATAAACTACACACGCAACTTTTAACAATTATCTTAAGCAAAGTAAAGTAAAGTAAAAAAATATTTATTTCATAATACATAGTACTTGAAAACGTCATAATAGAAATATTTAAAAAAATCTAAATATTATTACACTAAATCATGAAGCTTAGATTCACGTACATGCAACAAAACAATTTAAAAACAAAAAATAATTAAGTGTAGGAGACTCAACCAGCTGATGCCTCTTTAAGAAAGTACTTTATCAGTTTACTTATAAACACCATGTACGACATAAATAAACACATTTTTAAATACTGACAATGCATATATATTATGTCACGACTCTTTCCCGTAAGAGTAGACAGATATCACATCTTTCCACTTGCTACGATCTTAGCACACACTCTTAGCTTCATTTACACTCTTACAATTACAATTACAAATTATTTATTGCTAAACCATAATGTGTACATAGGTATTATACAATTTTGGAAACAATTTTATGGACCCTGTCGGGTACGCAACTTTAAGACTGAAGAGAGGGGAGTTGCAATCAAAAATACTTAAAACAAATAAAAAATTAACATTAATAAAACTTGTTAAAACAAAAACTTACATAATTTAACATCATCCTTCTCATACTTACAATTATGCCATTAATTAAATAAATATCACTAAACGCACCTTGTTCAAGACACAGCAGAGCAACAGTTTTCTTAATAATGTCATTACTTAATACTATTATGTATATTATATAACATTTACTCTTTAAACTCATACAAGACATCGTAAACATGAGCCCGTGATAATGCTATCGCGCTGATACTAGAGGTCATATAATTAACTGAATTTTACTCGTATTTTGTTACTACTAATATCTATGTACTTTTTAATGAACAAACTAATCACACAAATATATTTGAAAAAAAGATTGTAAAATGGGATTGCATATACGACGACCGATGGCGTAAAGGTCAGTATAACTGCACTCCGCTCTTGTGGTCGTGGGTTCGATTCTTACACAAGGCAAATCTTTTTATGCGTCAATTGTGCTGGTCCAATGGTTCTGGTTCAAGTGCGTATTTGTTCTGGTCGAGGTGATTCCTATGTATGTTTTATAATTATTTTTAATTAAAAATAAATGTTTATAAGTATGTTTATTCGCTCTTCAATATCAATAACACAAGTTCTTAATGATACTTAACTTGGAAGTCTTGGACTAAGAATTGGTAACCTTACCATTCCCAAGTATGCGTACCACTCGCAACAATAATACGAAATAACATCAGATTGTATGTAAGTTAAAAATTCATGATATATAAATGCACATTCAGGAATTAAAGAGGGACGGCGCGTACGCAGTCCCTACTACCAAAAATTACGCATCCGAGTTATCCACATTAGGGATAATCGCAGGGGTCAACCCTATCGCAGTGCAATGATTGGGTCTCGCCCTGGGGGAACCGCCTATTTGATCACGGTGTCCCCTATGCCAGGTAAGTATGACTATATACAATAAAATCAATGTAGTCATCAATCCAAAGAAAATTTAATATGCGCCACTTAAATTTTGTCATTTAACTAAAGCGCTATCTATGATGTACACGCAGAAACAATTTTTGAACGATTGCGTCATCTATCCCAAATACATAGACACTAGCAAGAAAAGTTGCGCCATCTATAGAAAAATTTCCGTACTAAATTGAATGACTTAGCTTTTGCTTTTGCTTGTATGGAAAATGAGTGCAATAGTTTCACTTCGTATGGTTAGAGGGCTTTAATACCTGGATTGCTTGCTATCATTAGGTGGACCTTCAAATGACCTTTGCGTCGTGCCCTATTCGACTTGTTCAATTTGACAGTAGTTACGAATAGCAGTTCGGGAGTGTCTGTGTCTACTTTATAGTATCTTCAACATTAAAAATGTAAGTAAAACATATATTTTTTTAAACAACTTGAAAATTAATAATAGATATGAAGGATCGGAGTATTTTCATTTTTTTTAGTAATATAGTTATGTAAAGTTTTTATGTTGTAGGTTATGTACATCTATTTAATTAAATGCATTTTCCTGAGATATTGTGTATCTATGTCCTGTGCAAATATCTGTGATCTTATTTTCCTAAAATATTTTGTAGATATTCACCGAGCTATAGTGGTTTATCTAGTATTTCATAACTTAGGTCACGTATTACAACGCTTTTGATTAGTTTTGTATACATTAATCTTCATTAGTTAATTGCAATTTTAAATATCATAATTATTACAATAGTAGTAGTTACAAAAGTAAGTTGAATTTATTCTTAAAAATACATTGGTAATAATTGTATTTGATAAGGAGGTAATTTTTTGATAAGCTCATAGATATTACAAACATTAATACAACTGGAAAAAATAGTATATAATAATATTGTTAGCTTGATAATTTGTTTATTTCAAATATTGTTTCGACTTAGCGTTTAGTGGATTTTCTGATTGACCTTTCAAGGTTACCGGTTTTCATATAAACAGGTGACGAGACACTGAGACAAGGCGATCGATTCCAAGATTTCCAAAATAGAAAATTTGAGTGAAGGTTTTTAAAGCATATATTCATTCTATTTGTAGAATGTTTGAATGGGATTTAGTTATTTTAATACAACTATGTTCCGTGACGGCTTATGAAAAAAATTTAATGAATATAACTAATGATTCATTAAAAATAAATCTTTGATGAAATTACAATCACCATCATCATCTTAGCCATATGTAGTCTAAACATAGGCCTCCCAAATAGATTTTTACATTGAGCTATTCTGAGTCACCTGCATTCACCGGCTTCCCACTTTGACCAGAAAAATATCAATAATTAATTAATTGCAAAATTTCATAATACTCATTTTATTTTTATTTGGAAAATTTCTTTACACAGACAAAATAACGAATAGGACTATAGTTTCAAAAACATACATTCACGCCTGTTTAGGCAGAGGCATTTTAATTCGCCCACACTCGCTAATTATATAGTTGGTCTCACGTAATAGGTGGCGAACCTATCGTCGCTTATCGGGCACTGTTTTGTTGGCCCAAGCCTCGTTCGTTGATCGGAAGGTGCACCACTAGCAGGTGAGGTTGGCTTGGGCTCCTTAGGTCTTGTTAGGATAGCGATGCACCCCTACTTTTGTTAGGTACTAACATTTTTAGACTAATTGAACTATTTTTTTTTTTAAGAAACGGACTCACTCGTTTAGAGTATATTCCAGTGTTTAGTTATAAATGTACCTTCATACAGTGATTTTGTCATATAGTCACAGTCAAAAGCCAAGTAAAGTCCGTCATAATCAAGTCAAGGCAAAGTCATGCCCCTGTCAAATAATGGAGACTTATTTTAAGCGTCTATAGAATTTTAGCGTCAAAACGGAAAATCACAATTAACTGTAATATGCCACTTCCCTAAACTTTAATACTTTCCGAAGAATATATGTAACTTAAAATTCACTATGCTTACACATAAAAACTCGAATATACTTTAGTTTTGGACAATATCACACTGGCGCTATGTAGCTTTTTACACGTCGGCGCCAAACTATTTTTTTTAAATATAATTAATAGTTTCTCTAAAAATAACTGTTACCAACAGTTGATTTATAGATATAACCTTATAGCACAGGACTATTTGGTTGTCATATCTGTCATTCCAAATTCAAATTGACACTTCAAAAAGAAAGTCTCGTGAGTGAAGTGAAATATTGATTTATTTATATTGGTGAGTAATTTTTTTGATAGAATCGTATGTACTATGTCGAGTATATGATTTTTTATTAATTTTTAAGTGAAATTTTGTTTATAATTTTATTTTGATACATAAATTATGCCTCCCAAAGGCAAAAAAGGGAAAAAGGGTCCACCAGATTCAGGATGGAGACCTGGTTTCGGAGCAAAGCGTATGTTTTCTTACTATTAATTGCATATTATGTTAGATATCTTAGGTTTTGTTAAGTGCACCTTCATACAGTGATTTTGTCATATAGTCACAGTCAAAAGCCAAGTAAAGTCCGTCATAATCAAGTCAAGGCAAAGTCATGCCCCTGTCAAATAATGGAGACTTATTTTAAGCGTCTATAGAATTTTAGCGTCAAAACGGAAAATCACAATTAACTGTAATATGCCACTTCCCTAAACTTTAATACTTTCCGAAGAATATATGTAACTTAAAATTCACTATGCTTACACATAAAAACTCGAATATACTTTAGTTTTGGACAATATCACACTGGCGCTATGTAGCTTTTTACACGTCGGCGCCAAACTATTTTTTTTAAATATAATTAATAGTTTCTCTAAAAATAACTGTTACCAACAGTTGATTTATAGATATAACCTTATAGCACAGGACTATTTGGTTGTCATATCTGTCATTCCAAATTCAAATTGACACTTCAAAAAGAAAGTCTCGTGAGTGAAGTGAAATATTGATTTATTTATATTGGTGAGTAATTTTTTTGATAGAATCGTATGTACTATGTCGAGTATATGATTTTTTATTAATTTTTAAGTGAAATTTTGTTTATAATTTTATTTTGATACATAAATTATGCCTCCCAAAGGCAAAAAAGGGAAAAAGGGTCCACCAGATTCAGGATGGAGACCTGGTTTCGGAGCAAAGCGTATGTTTTCTTACTATTAATTGCATATTATGTTAGATATCTTAGGTTTTGTTAAGTGCACCTTCATACAGTGATTTTGTCATATAGTCACAGTCAAAAGCCAAGTAAAGTCCGTCATAATCAAGTCAAGGCAAAGTCATGCCCCTGTCAAATAATGGAGACTTATTTTAAGCGTCTATAGAATTTTAGCGTCAAAACGGAAAATCACAATTAACTGTAATATGCCACTTCCCTAAACTTTAATACTTTCCGAAGAATATATGTAACTTAAAATTCACTATGCTTACACATAAAAACTCGAATATACTTTAGTTTTGGACAATATCACACTGGCGCTATGTAGCTTTTTACACGTCGGCGCCAAACTATTTTTTTTAAATATAATTAATAGTTTCTCTAAAAATAACTGTTACCAACAGTTGATTTATAGATATAACCTTATAGCACAGGACTATTTGGTTGTCATATCTGTCATTCCAAATTCAAATTGACACTTCAAAAAGAAAGTCTCGTGAGTGAAGTGAAATATTGATTTATTTATATTGGTGAGTAATTTTTTTGATAGAATCGTATGTACTATGTCGAGTATATGATTTTTTATTAATTTTTAAGTGAAATTTTGTTTATAATTTTATTTTGATACATAAATTATGCCTCCCAAAGGCAAAAAAGGGAAAAAGGGTCCACCAGATTCAGGATGGAGACCTGGTTTCGGAGCAAAGCGTATGTTTTCTTACTATTAATTGCATATTATGTTAGATATCTTAGGTTTTGTTAAGTGCACCTTCATACAGTGATTTTGTCATATAGTCACAGTCAAAAGCCAAGTAAAGTCCGTCATAATCAAGTCAAGGCAAAGTCATGCCCCTGTCAAATAATGGAGACTTATTTTAAGCGTCTATAGAATTTTAGCGTCAAAACGGAAAATCACAATTAACTGTAATATGCCACTTCCCTAAACTTTAATACTTTCCGAAGAATATATGTAACTTAAAATTCACTATGCTTACACATAAAAACTCGAATATACTTTAGTTTTGGACAATATCACACTGGCGCTATGTAGCTTTTTACACGTCGGCGCCAAACTATTTTTTTTAAATATAATTAATAGTTTCTCTAAAAATAACTGTTACCAACAGTTGATTTATAGATATAACCTTATAGCACAGGACTATTTGGTTGTCATATCTGTCATTCCAAATTCAAATTGACACTTCAAAAAGAAAGTCTCGTGAGTGAAGTGAAATATTGATTTATTTATATTGGTGAGTAATTTTTTTGATAGAATCGTATGTACTATGTCGAGTATATGATTTTTTATTAATTTTTAAGTGAAATTTTGTTTATAATTTTATTTTGATACATAAATTATGCCTCCCAAAGGCAAAAAAGGGAAAAAGGGTCCACCAGATTCAGGATGGAGACCTGGTTTCGGAGCAAAGCGTATGTTTTCTTACTATTAATTGCATATTATGTTAGATATCTTAGGTTTTGTTAAGTGCACCCTTAATAGTACTCTCTGTAATCGCGCGATTTGTATTTTTTTTCTTATTTCTTACCACCCCAACTTAAAATTATTATCTTAAAAACTATTTGTTTGATTCGGTTGGGGAAGGCTTTAGAAAGATTATGGGAGACCAACTTCACTTCCTTACCCCCCTATCTAGAACCTATTCTTAAGTTTCAGCTACACCGTAACTAGAAAGACAAAAATGAATCTTTTATAAGTGTTATCAACTTATTTTTTCAATACTTTACTACTTTCATTAAATTTTAGCACATGTTACTAAATTTAACACATAAACAGTTAATATTAAATGTTAAGGAAGATAATCTATGTGCCAAATTTCGACTTATTCTGATCATCCCTTAAAACCAGATTGAATAACATACACACCAAGTTTTACTTGTATAATATTATTATTTTTTGATAAATTCATTTAAGCCCCAAGTTTTTTCCGCCATTAGCCTCCACCCCACAGATGAGATAAGTAACGAGAAATTTGTTATAAATATTTCTGACACTTACACCAATTTTTTAGTTCCAAGATAAGTATCATGAAGAACTTGTGTTATTGATACTAAATAACGGATAAACATACATGAATACTTTTTTTTCAATACATACTTAATATATATAGGAAAACACCTAGACCAGAACAAATATTATACAGTTTATGCACATAAAAAATTGTCCTGTGTGGGAATCGAACCCACAACTTATGAGTGGTGTGCATTTACTTGCCACCACACTGTATCGGTCCTCAAAATTAGTCAAAGTACTGTTTTAAAATCTTAGATAAGTGTTAGACCATTCAAACTCACACATAGTTGAGCAATATGAACACTAATCCAGAAAAAAGATTGGTTTAAGACATTTATTTTTCAAAATATTTCAATATTCTTGTAAAACATTATGTTCTATTGTTAATTTTGAGTTTATTCAGCATTTTTGAATTGTTACAAAAAATATTATCTAAACATACCTTATTTACCTATTTAATCTTTATTGCACACAAAAAAGAAAGTTCTAAGGAGCACATAATGCTGAAGGCATTCTCTACCAGTTAACCATAAGGTTGGCAGAGAGGGTTAAAAGCGGTGCTATAAACTAAAACACAATATTAATAAACTTTCATATATCAACTAACTGAAGGAAATACTAATAAGGTACACTACTTAAGTATACCTTCTGTTTGATAACAACATAAAAGAAAAGCATGACAAGAAATGACATTTTATAATGTAGCCAAAAATTTAATTGTGTTAATCTACAGATTTTTTTTATTTTACGAAAAGTCTTTGTTATTATAAGTAATTCTTTGACATTGGATTTTGTGTTTTACGGTAATATTAAGTTTCTTGAATTTTATTTCTGGCTTAGGTGTATGTGTACGTTTGAGTAGTGAGTGACACTAAAAAAGAGTATAGAAATCTACTCTTACAAGGAAGTCGGCCCTAAATCCATAAAATTGACTCCTTAATCAAATACTTTTTTTTCTTTTAAATATGGGAAGCCAGGCCGAAAGCACAAAGGTGCTTTTAACACATTTAGCCAGTGTCAAGTAAAAGATATATTAATAATATATAATTCATAGTGAATGAGAAAGAGTGGTGATAAAGATGATAAATGGTAAATGAGATGCCATTCACTAACACTTAACAATCCAAAATATCACAAATTTTAGAAAATAAAACAAAACTGCAATCATGACTCTTCACTTTTCAGCCGAGAAGTCAATCAATGACTTATCATGAAACTATTAAACTCCTCCAACTAAAAAGTTTTGGTTTATTACAAACTTTTTTTCATTACTTCAACATTCTTCATTTTCATTAGCAACAATATTTGATGTTCTGATTTTAAAATGGTTTGACATCTTCTAAAATAAAGACATGTCATGTCAATGGAATACCAAGTAGTATCATTTTGGTGAGTGATAATTTTGATAGAAATATATTTTTGCTATGTCGAGTATAGAATATTCCATTAATATTTAAGTGAAACTTTGTTTATAACCATTTTTACCATTTTCTAAATTAATTATGCCTCCTAAGGGTAAAAAAGGTAAAAAAGGCATACCAGAATCAGGATGGATGCCTGGATTTGGAACAAAGGGTATGTTTTTTGCAAAAAATCACATTGTATTCACTTCAAAGTATAGTCTTAAATCGACTTAAGTGCCAGTACGTTTTTTTGAGACTTTGTGTTATTTATTTGATGAGAAACAAACAAACATTAATTCCTTGTTTTGATTTCTGACTACACTAGTAATATTTATGTTACCTATACAAAAAACTTTCCTTTTTTAAAAGGGATCTTATATCAACTACAATGTAGCTTAACTAAAGTCTAATTAGTAACTTTCTTTTATCATAATCCACTACATATTTTAAATGTAAGAATTTGTTCAATAACACTATTCTTATTCTAATGTGTTCTTAATCACAGTATTACACTTCACTGACACTACACTAAACTAACTGTTTTTGTCCATCTCAGTCTTTTCACAACTGTGTTGAGGAGCTGAATAGCCTCAACCTCAACTTTACATGGTGTTGAAGTCTTCTTTCATGAGCTCTCAGATTTCTTAATTATGCTAACAACCAAATCCACTTTAATGTCCCGATGTAGAACTTCGGTTCTTAATAGAAAATTTTATTTGCATAGTAACTAATGTTCTTAAAAAAAATAACTTTGACGACCAATATGGCGTTGTAGCGAGATACCCGCATTCCACTTCCGAGGTTGTGGGTTCGATTCCCACAAAGGACAAATATTTGTGTGTATAAATATGAATATTTGTTCTGGTCTAGGTGTTTTTCTATGTATATTAAGTATGTATTTACAAAAAAAAAGTATGTATGTTTATCCGTTATTTAGTATCCATAACACAAGTTCTTAATGATACTTATCTTGGCACTAAATAAAATTGGTGTAAGTGTCTGAAATATTTATTATTATTTTTATTCTTCAAAATGGTGTGAAAACAATTCAGTCTTTTCTATTCATTATATTTGTTATCTAGAATATTTATTAGCAGATATCGGATTATTAAAATCTATATCAGATAATAGCTTTAGAAATAAGTGATTATGTTAATTTTAAAAGAGGGGACATAATTTCCATCTCAGTAAGCCTTCTGTAACTTCTGAGTTGTAACGTCTGTATATAAAAAGTGTATTAAATTTTCTAACCAAACTTGCTGGCTAAAGTGCTTATGTAATAAAATATATGTAAACAATAGGAGCTTAAATCAGTTAAGCTGAGCTTGTTACTATGTGTACTATACAATTAATTAACATACTTAAGTATATAGTCTTTGTTAAAAATACATATGTAAAATAGATAGGAAAACTGCCTGACTATATATTACCTATTAAATATAAAATATATTTGTCCTATCTGGAATTTAAAGGACCTTAGGAGCTGTTATTGTTGTAATTGTTTGTTGTTACTATTTTCCCACTCACAAAAAACCATAGTGGTTTAAGTGAGTGGCTTATAGCGTAAATTATAATGTTAATATATTTTGTACAATAAATTAAAAAAAAAAATACTGACCTCCATGCCGCATTAGCCGCTAGAGTTATTATTTTATTACAGCAACAGACAGACTCGTAAAAATCGTTGCATATTCTCAAGATAGAACAAAAGTTTTATATATGTTATTTTTTAAATCTGATAATAGCCAAATGTCAATGATAAGGTCACTTAGGAACAGTGACACGACACACCCACCGAAGGCATTGACGTAAATCTTGAACTAGTTGAATAATTTATTTGATAACCACTCACACAATGGTACGATAACAGACACACATGGAGCTAACAACAGCAGACATACATACATGAAGCTGACAAAAGAATACATCTTACACAAGAATATTACAACTAACAACAGCACACTACTTTACAGCATACATACAAGACAACAGTATCCTGTTATTAAGCCTGTTATCTTGTTTATATTCCATAGATATTATTATCAAATGTCAATTTTTTTTGGTTGCTCTGCAAGACCTGTTTATCCAGTCTTTGCTTGTAGCTCATTAAGAGCGGGTGTGTCTTGAAGTAAACAGCTGCAATTTATTAGGTATAGATTTTTATACTTTGAATTTATAATTTTTATTTTTTATAATACTTATTTTGGTGAAAATATCAACCCGTCCGCGGTAGCCTGTATTCAAACCTTTGGATAACCAGTCCATCTTTTGTTTATTTTTACGTCGATAGCAAAATGCATTTACGCACTGACTTTCGGCCAAGGGGAGAGCGAACCGACCGGTTGTGCGGGACTTACCACCGACAGACCTGTCTGGAAGGGGGGGGGGGGGTAACTGGTGCACTGACTGCTCTACTCTAACCGCTGAGCTACCAGAACACCGATGGACAAACTGGACTTGGAATCCAATTTGGGATACTGCGGACGGGTTGATTTTTCTGAAAAATTAATTATTTAAAGCGACGGTAGCCCAGAGGCGAGACCCATAGCCTTCTAATACAAACCCGAGATTCGAAAATATGTGCGCAATTATCGCTTGCTCTGTGCCTCGGAAAGCACGTTAAGCTGGTGGCCCTGGCTGTCATGAACATCTATGGCAGTCGTTATTAAGAAATCAGTGCCTTCGTATATTCAGAAAACTGGTTTAACAATAGAATGACTTTTTCCATAGGGTTGTGGAGGTCAGATGCCAGTCGCTCCATGTAATAACTGAAGTTCAGCCAAATCTCGTTATACTAGTAAGCAGATAAATATTAGGGATAATTCAAGGATATGATGAAAGAATCTACTATAATTGTAATAGAACATGAAGATTCCTTCATCACACCAATTATTTAGTTCCAAGATAAGTATCATTAAGAACTTGTGTTATGAATATAACGGATAAACATACATAAATACTTCTTTTTTTTTTGTAAATACATACTTAAGATACATAGGAGAACACCCAGACCAGAACAAATATTCATGTTTATGCACACAAAGATTTGTCCTGTGTGGGAATCGAACTCTCGAGTGAAGTGCAGGTATACTGACCTCCACGCCATATCGGTTGTCAAACTTATATTAACTAACATAAATTAACAATGCATTTGTTGTTGCAGCCACCATGAGCACTTACTTCCAGTACCCCACCCCTGAGCTGCAGGAGGAACTCAGGAAGATTGCCCAGGCCATCGTGGCTCCAGGCAAGGGTATCCTCGCTGCCGATGAGTCCACAGGTACATTTGTTAGACATTCATTAGGCATCTAGACATTCATTAGGCATCTAGACATTCATTAGGCATCTAGACATTCATTATGCATCTAGACATTCATTATGCATCTAGACATTTATATAGAGAAAGTATTCCAACGCAATCGTCATCTCAGCTTAATAAGGTTAACCTTCTACCTACTTCTTCATG
Organism: Musotima nitidalis; assembly: GCA_949126915.1. NCBI lineage: Eukaryota > Metazoa > Arthropoda > Insecta > Lepidoptera > Crambidae > Musotima > Musotima nitidalis. The sequence continues at coordinate 3,494,304 of OX421434.1, forward strand.
AATCGATAGAATTTTTGAAGCCATCCAATTAGGCCTCTATTATGGCTACTACCCCATATAGTGATGAACAGGACCAAACTATAACATTGTTTTTTATTATTTAAAATAAAGTTTTTATATTTCTGTTTGACTACACTGACTGTTGTTTTCATCTTCCATTGTGTAGCACAATATGTCGAATTTTTATTCAAATCCAAGCATTAAATATTTGCCTTCGTTTAGTTTATAAACAGTAGTTTTTTGTTTTAAAACGTCAGTATCTTAATAGGGAAATACGTTTAAAGGTAGTAGGTAAAACTGGTGCCTATTAAGGAGTAATAAATGCTCAATTTAGTCACTGGTAACTCAGTCATAGAAATGCCTTGTCATTAAAATGTCTGCACACAAGTATGTCGGTTCTTAAATTTTAAATAAAAAATATTTTCATAGGCTTTCTTCATTTAAAATACACAATATATGTGCAGGGACCATGGGCAAGCGTCTCCAAGACATCGGAGTTGAGAACACTGAGGAGAACCGTCGCAAGTACCGCCAGCTGTTATTCAGCACTGATACTGTAAGTACTATTCTCTTAATGTTTTTAGTACATTCATATATAAACTCTCGCCCAAATATCCAATTTAAGGTGGACAGAAAATAGCTCAACTATTTGGAAGGGAGCTAAAGTCAGAGTCACATTTATTCTATCAGTTTGGTCCGAACAATTTGATGCAAATGCAAGCAAAAAATTTTTTCCACATGTCCACATAGTTACCTATATTATCAATAATATCAAAATGTTATTAGATACACGTGTAGGCTATTAATAATAGTCACTAGCCAAGTCAAGCAGTAAAAAGATTGATTAGATCAAAATCATCATTAGTTAACTCGTTAATAAACCTTGCAAATAATTTAAATAATCCTCCCGATTTGAGATTTGAAATGTGTCTTCGAAACGCAAAATAATCATTTATTCAATTAGTCGCTTCACTAGTGTGTCTATGCCTATTAAAACGCCTATTTGATGACTATGTCTGAAGAGGCAAAACGACCTCATAGTAAAACTTCCAAAATACACCAAAATTTCACTAAATCTATTTTTTTTCTTATCTAGGCCATCTCCGAAAATGTGTCTGGTGTGATCCTCTTCCACGAGACGTTGTACCAGAAGGCCGATGATGGTAGCCCTCTGGTCAGCCTCCTGGAGAAGAGAGGCATCATCTGCGGAATTAAAGTTGACAAGGGTGTAGTCCCGTTGTTCGGATCTGAAGACGAGTGCACCACACAGGGTAAGTCATGTCATCTTATCGGACGCTGAGAACGAAAGTGACCGATTTCAAAATTTTATTTGCGATGTCCATAAATAAGTCCCAAGGGTCCATAAATAACACTTCACATTAAAATTTGTGGTGTCAATTTGGAGGAATCATGTTTTTCACATGGCCAACTTTATGTTGCCTGTTCCAGAACCCCCAACTGTTTATTTATTCATGCTCAAAATGGGAAAACAAAAATATTGTTTATCCAAATGTCTTAGACTAACCCATATAAACCCACCATAGTAAGAGTACCCAATTCTTTTTTATTTTTTACTCTTTGCTGATAAATATAATATATAAACAATATATCATTTGGGTCATTTGGAATTTTAAATAGCTAGCACTTTTAAATATTTTTTTGTTTGAATAAATGAATGAATAAATGAAGACTAATAATCATTTTTTTTTTATTACTATGCCTTATACGTAGCGAAGCACGTACCGGGCCGCTAGTTATCTTATATTATAGTTTACTAGCGGTCGCCCGGGATTTCGCCCACGTGACATATAAACCTTATTATATCATAATCCGTTGCGGTATATGTTGTTCTATTGAGCCCCCCCTCCCCCAAACAAAGTAACAAAACCCCTCAAACCGAGGTAAGAGGGATTCAGGTCACGTCTCATTTGACCCCTCTCTTCAGGCCGCTCCTAAGGTAAGTGGTAGTCAGATCATACTCCACAAAATGGTATGAATAGCTAGGAGCCGCTCCTAAGGTAAGTGGTAGTCAGATCATACTCCACAAAATGGTATGAATAGCTAGGAGCCGCTCCTAAGGTAAGTGGTAGTCAGATCATACTCCACAAAATGGTATGAATAGCTAGGAGCCGCTCCTAAGGTAAGTGGTAGTCAGATCATACTCCACAAAATGGTATGAATAGCTAGGAGCCGCTCCTAAGGTAAGTGGTAGTCAGATCATACTCCACAAAATGGTATGAATAGCTAGGAGCCGCTCCTAAGGTAAGTGGTAGTCAGATCATACTCCACAAAATGGTATGAATAGCTAGGAGCCGCTCCTAAGGTAAGTGGTAGTCAGATCATACTCCACAAAATGGTATGAATAGCTAGGAGCCGCTCCTAAGGTAAGTGGTAGTCAGATCATACTCCACAAAATGGTATGAATAGCTAGGAGCCGCTCCTAAGGTAAGTGGTAGTCAGATCATACTCCACAAAATGGTATGAATAGCTAGGAGGGCAGGAGATAGGGAATATGTCCTGCTGCTAAAAAGCTGTTCAATTGCCTCTCGAACTGAGCGACTATTACATATAGCTATAAACCCGACTTTAACGTGCTAAATGGTCACACATCTGGGACAGAATTGTGCTCGACTTCTGTTATAGATTCGCGTTGCAAAAATTTTACTTATTTTATTAAAATATTGGTTTCGCTCGAGAGAGATTAACAGACAAACGTATTTAATTACTAAATGAGTAAAAAGCTAAAAGAGATAAGTAATTAGAATTGAAAAAAAGGTCTACAGATATTGTTGTGAAATACTACTTATCGAAAAACAATTTCAATGTTAGTAACACTCATTTAACCTTGTCAATATATCTTTGTTTAAATAACCTTTGTAGTATTTTCTTGTAAATTTTATAGTTTATCAAATACTTGATTCTGTCTGTATCTGCAAAGGTTATTTTGTTTAATTATATTGTGATTCCCAACATTTAACCAAATAATAAAAACATATTTCATTGAAGATAGACCGTGAATTGTGACAATTTTTAGCAAATCGTTAATACAAAAAATTGAATATCTACTTAATACAGTGATATCACAAAAGTTTGTTCAACAATATCTTAAGACAACCGCTTGAATGCTTATTTACTTAAGTTTTATCTATAACCTAGTCTTAAGATAACTTTGCGCGGTCTTTACAAATAACGACTTATGTCTCATATAATCTAGTGGCCGATACGCTTTAATTATTGTTCTTAGATATCGTGGTGTAGTCGGCGACACTTAAGTCACATCAAAAGAAATTATAATTGTAGACAACAGAAAAAAGGGGTTGAGAAACGCCTAAGCGCGAGCGTAGCGTCATCGCGTTGCTATAAAGTCAAATTCAAAATCATTTATTCAAATTTGGCTCCATTGAGCTCATATGAATGTCAAAACTTAAAAACTAGCGGGCCCATTCACTGCGGGCGGGAGTTTGATTATAAAACAACAGGCACGAAAATCGTCAAAGTCATGATTACAGATTTGTTTTATTTTCTAAAATTTGTGATATTTTGGATTATTAAGTGTTAGTGAATGTTCATGAGTGTTGGTAAATAAAAGAAAGTCGTTTTGTTTTTTCCCGCCGAGAAGTCAATCAATCTCCAACTAAAAAGTTTTAGTTTACTACAAACTTTTCTTTATTAACTTCATAGAGCAACAATATTTGATGTTCTGATTCTAAAATCTTCTAAAATTAAAGACATGTCCAAGTTACCAGAAACAAGTTACAAGAAAGTGTAGTAGTGTTGTTTAGGGGTAAAAAAATTTTACAAGTCTACAAAAACCTGTGTTCTGCATTCACAAGATTTAAAAGAAAAGAAGACAAAACTATTTTTAGTAATATTAACATAAATACGAATAAACATAGTAGACATGAGCAGACCAGGAGGCCTACCGCCGAATTCGATGGAATACCGGTAATCCATCTAGATCAAACTTTGTTTTGCGTTCATTAATCCGTACCGGGGAATCTGCCGACAGCCGACGCGGTACGACAGAATCAATTCGAAATCCATTTTGCCTTATAATCGATTGCCATCGAACTCGGCGGTAGGCCCCCAGTCCCCATCTTTATGGACAGTTATATTTTGTTTACAGGATTAGACGACTTGGCCCAACGTTGCGCCCAGTACAAGAAGGACGGATGCCACTTCGCCAAGTGGCGTTGCGTGCTCAAGATCGGCCGCAACACGCCTTCCTACCAGAGTATCTTGGAGAACGCCAACGTGCTCGCCCGCTACGCTTCCATCTGCCAGAGCCAGCGCATCGTTCCCATTGTGGAGCCTGAGGTTCTGCCTGATGGTAAGCTGCATATCAACACAATTTTAGCAGTAATACGCCGACTTTTGCACTAATTAATAGGGTGACTTTCCGCAAATAACGACAGGGAGAACAGCTTCTTCTACTGTTCTTTTTGGCGCATCAAAGGTATATTCTGTAGAGCCTGAGGTAGTCTTTTTGCCTGATGACCCTTTCAGTATCTTCAAATATTAACTGTGTGTGTTTTGTATTGTTATTATTGTATAAAAATAATTTAAAAGAGCATAGCCTGTGAGTTTCTTGTCAGTTCTTCTCACAGCGGGGGCTCGGAACTGGCACTTAGATTCACTTACACCTAATTTTTATTTATTTGCATGTAAGTGAATCTAAACTTCGTAATTTTATTTCAGTGTAGTAATATTTCGTTTTTTTTTATATTTATATTTTGTTTTGACTTTTTCAAGTGCTATGTAATAGTTTATAAAATAAAGAATATTTTATTTTACTATTAATACGCCTACTTTTAGACATCGGCTTCCCCCAAATATCAACAGATAGAACAGCTCTCTTAATGGGGCGTTTGGCGCTTCGTACTTATTGTAGAGACTGAGATCTCGCCTGCTGATGAGTTGCATATTGTTGTCATCATTAATATCATTTTAGTAGTAATGCTCTAAATAGTATATTTTGATGTATAGGGACATTGTATAGGGATACTACCAAGACCTAAGGAGCCCAAGCCAACCTCACCTGCAAGTGGTTCACCTGCCGATCAACGGACGAGGCTCTAGCGAAAATAACAGTACCCGGTAAGCGGCAATAGGCTCGCCACCTATTACGTGGGATCAACTATATAATTGGCTAAGTTTGGGCGTATAATATTCCTCTACCTACCTCTTCGGGGAAACAGGCTTGAATGTATGTATGTAAATGTATGATAAGTTGATTAATTCTGCGCAGCCCTATTTCAGTTTTCTAAATCATGACAAAGATTTAGTTCCAGCTTGTAAGATATACCCAACAGGATACTAGCACGCGTTGGACAGATTCGCGAGGCACATTTTCGCTACCAACGACTATCACTCTTCTAGCTATGTGCTTCTCGATGTCGATGCCTTTAGTTTGTCTGTTGATCTTCTGATCCCTTATCTCGTTGGGCAATGAGTCTTCTAATGAGGCCCATAGAGAACTCTACGTTGATACAAACCTTGAATTTTTCCTAAAGAAAAATCTTGGTAAGAAAAATGCAAGATTCCTTCTTGCCTTGATGTCACTTTTGTTGTAATGTCTATCCCTGTCTCGCTATTTGCCCTAATTGCTTTATCGTTAAAAGCAAGGAACATTACAACTTCAATGTGCGTCAAGAATATACGTAAGGTCTTAGTCCAAATTAAAAAGTCCTATATTTAATTTACAGGTGAGCACGACCTGGACCGCGCCCAGAAAGTGACCGAAGTGGTCCTGGCTGCCGTTTACAAGGCCCTCAGTGACCATCACGTCTTCTTGGAGGGAACCCTTCTCAAGCCCAACATGGTAAGATGATAATATTAATGTCTTTTGATATTTTATACCCTAACCTTAAACCATTAAGGTTCAGAATGTCCAATTCGTAAAATATAAGCAATACTTACGATCAAACCTATAACCCCTTTTTTTTACGTCGGTAACATAATGCATTTACGCAGCGACTTCCGGCCAAAGGGGGACCGAAAGGGGGTGTGGGACTCACCACAGGCAGACGCGACTGCCAGCAGTAATACCCACTAAAATCTTCCGACGACGCCCGCTGCTTGTTGAGAAAGAGGCGGAGACCGGTACCTGAGTTACAGAGTCTGCCTCAGAGACCTCCTGACTGAACGCCCGGAGGGTCCATGTTTCGACAGCAGGGTCCCCCTGCCCCCGCTGCTGCGGGACTGTCCGAAAGGGTTACCGCGGCCTCTGGACGTAGCAGGCACAAAAAGGAACATGGATGGTTTTTAGTCAGTAAAAGTCTGACACACCCTCCCGCTCCACCCACAGCGGGAGAAGGTCATTAGATGTTTTTTCATCCAAAAAAAGGGTCCCCTTGCCCCCGCTGCTTAAGACCCTCCTGGCGCTGCTGGACGGGCCCTCCTGGCCCGCCCTTTGCGCCCTACACAGGTCCCTCTTAGTTTTTACCCCCGGTATCAGTAATAAGAGCACCCACAGTCGCCAATGTTTGTTACCTTTTCCCAGGCCCCGGGAGGTACTCAGCCCCCCCCACCACGCCAAGGTGGAGACCTGTCCGGGGGGGGGTAAACCTTTAAAGCGAAGAACAGGTTTATTTTCGTAATAATTTTAAAATACAAACATGAGGAGAGGCATTTTGGCAGGAGCTCTATTAAAGACAATACCATATACTATTATGATAACTGGAACGAACATCTTAACTCGCCTGCACAAGCACGACCACAATATTAAATGCCACTCAAGGTCACCCATCCAAGGACTGATCGTTGTGAACTCTTAACTTCGCTGATCGTTGCTGACCATTTAGTATCTATTTGAATTGTCTTGCAGGTGACCGCTGGTCAGTCTTGCAAGAAAACCTACACCCCAATGGACATCGCTCGCGCTACCGTCACCGCCCTGCAGAGAACCGTGCCTGCTGCCGTCCCTGGTAAGAAACTCATACTATACATACTTTTTGACATAGAAAAGAGCTGAATGAGCCCTTTTCTATGTCAAAAATTTAGGGTATAGTATGAAATCAAGACAGCAAATAACAAGCGTCAAAAAAACATTTTTTTTTCTTTTTACTTTTTGGTGAAGACACAATCGGAATAAAGCGTGACAAGAAGTCAATACTCAATGTCTTTATTGCACTCCATATGTTACAAAGATGTTATTTATAATATCACAGATACAATATGGACCCTGTAGGTATGGCAACTTAGAAGAGAGGAGGATGCTAGCTTTTTATATTTAGATTAGTTCAAATTTAGATTATTATGTTCGGTTTATTAAACAGTAATAATTATATTGAAAATTAAATTAATTCTATACCTGTTAAATTAAATGTATATTATTATTATTATTATTGTATTATAAATAGGTAAATATGTTATATTATATAAGTCATGTGATGTGATAACCTTTCAGGCGTGACCTTCCTCTCCGGTGGCCAGTCTGAGGAGGAGGCATCAGTGAACCTGAATGCCATCAACGCCGTAGAGATGAAGAGACCCTGGACTCTCACCTTCAGCTACGGGCGCGCGCTCCAGGCCTCCGTCCTGCGCGCTTGGGCAGGCAAGCCCGAGAACTTGGTTGCAGCGCAGCAAGAGCTGCTCAAGAGGGCTAAGGTTAGTATCTTCTGAGTAGAATTGACATAATATAGGCCCCCACTGGGTTTAGACACCAATATTGTTAGGAGCTGGTGAAGAGAGTTAAGGTCTTTACGTCCCGTTGCTGGCTTTCGGCCTAAAAATGCTCAAGCAGCAGCTGCTGAAGAGAGGTAACTGCTGGCCACTACTGGGTTGTGTAGCAGAATGGACATAATGTGTGGTAAGGAGGTAAAGGCTTCGGTCTATATCGTCCGGAACACTTTGATAATTTTCCAGTAGTGGCTTCGGTAGCAGAATGGAAATTATGCACCGTTAGGCTGATATCAGAACTTAGGTCTTTAGCGTTCTGTTGCTGGGCCTCGAACCTAAAACGCTCAGATGCTAACTTCTGAAGAGGAATAAGATTATAAACATATTATTATAATTTCTGGAGTTCGGCACTATAATCCAGAAAGCACATGAGGACAGGAGAAGGAAGGTGATTACTGGCGGGTGGATTTCCATTACTGGACTTCGGTACTGAAATGGAAAATAATGCATGGATAGGGTGCTGATGAAAGCGAAGGTCTACCTGATGCTGAGCTTCAGATCCTAAGCAAGTACATAAACGTCCCACTAATAGGTTTCGGCTAAATAAAAAAATAATTTAAGAGGATAGATAGATAGGAGTTGCGGATTGCTGAGATATGTGCTGGTTGATGGATTTGCCATCCCACTTCAGAACTCGGAAAGATTATTTTAGAAGTTTTCAGAGTCTTTTCGTAGTATTATAGAATGAGATAAGTATGATAAAAGGTGGTAGGTCCAGTAAGTATTTTGATGGCTGTTCGTTCATGACTAATTTATTTAGAGTATGTATGATTGATGCTGCAATCCTCGGCGCATAAGTTGAACAATGATCATGGTTGCGCTTTCACACATTATTGAGACAATCGTTACTATAGCAACGCGACGCATCGCTTGCGCGCGTGCACCTAGTCAATTTTGTCACTTTTTTTTGTGTACTATTGTTTCTATGGCAACCGTAATTATTTTTGAACTTATGTGCTGACTAATACCAATGTTTAAATTATGCTTTGTTTTTTAGTAATAGACTCGTTAGATGTAGCACTAACTAATTAGTTATTTTTCTTTTTCCATCTTTACACGTGTCACCGCACTCCTCACTCAACGCACCGACTCCGTGACGTCACTACTCACTGCCGAATCACGCGCATTCTAAATTTAAACACTTCATTCAAACTCTATTGAATGTTATCTAACTGCCAATAACGTTCATTCTTGAATTCTAAATTTAAATCCTTCAATTAAAACCCTTTGAATGTTATCGACCTGCCAATAACGTTTGCCTGCCAATTATTATATTTTGGCATGTTTATTTTTTTTCATTTATAGGCTAACGGTCTTGCCAGTTTAGCCAAATATGAAGCAGGTTCAATTCCATCATTGGCAGCGGCCAAATCAAACTTTGTCAAGTCACATGCTTATTAAAAAAAGAAAGATTAATGTAAAATAATTTTTAAGTCTAAAATCGTGACGTTATTGTATTTTTAATGCATTTATTTCTTGTTATTTTTATACTATCTACTCCAATAAATATTTTTATTTTTACATAATAATTTATTTGTGAATAATCTCGAATTATGACTGGAATTGAAACCACTTCAATATATTTTTCATTTACATTTGTTTTGAATGATTATCTCTGAGATATTTTTATAAATGAATTTGGCATTATAAATTATTTTTTTGTTAAATTGGCATTAATATAAAAACAATGAATTTAGTAGTTAGCTGTTATGTAATTGGCATTTTAAAATTGTTTTTTTTTACAAAGTTGAATTTTTTTTTGTTGTTTTTTGTAGTATTTGTACAGCCAGCATCACATAGTTAATAACATCTGAAGCGCCATAAGATCGACAGACGTCTCTATTGTCAAAAGCATAAGGGCATGTTCCGTTCTTCATGGCGCTTTGGGTGCTACCAAATATTTGACGCTGACTATACTAATCATCGTAATGTCATATTAATACGCATGCTGTGTTTTACTACTACATATCATGTTTTAGTAGGTTTAAGGCCAGTTTCACAATGTCAGATTAGGGAGATATGCATGAATGTGAACATAAGAATGCATTTCGCCAATTTGAAAATGTGACGCTTCATTAAGTGAAGTACGGTTCTTCACTTTATACAAAATACCTTTGTCAGGCAATGGCAATATATTTAATAGTTCGGCTACACGTCCCCAGAACAATTAATTACCTAAATAAACTAGTGCCATAAGATACACCAGAGTACCAGGCGATTTTCAGCCGCACATCACTTCTATCGTAATGTTATTAGGATTTCTATGGCATGAACTGTCTGTCGGGTAATTGCTAATGGAAACTTATTTAGACATTGTGAAACTTGCCTTTACTAATAGTAACTGTAACATGCTTATTGTAGATAACAATTTACTTTAAGTAACATTGCTGTTTGTTGACTGTTTAATGTATTTCTATAATAAAAACGATATGTATTTAACTTTTTTTATTTCCTTTATTAAAAACTTTATTTGCTATAGTGATCCACAAGATTTTTAAAATTAATTTAAATTAGATTGTAGATTGTAACTATAACCAATCGTAGTGAATTTGGGATCGTTTTAGCAAATTTGTTAACCTTAAATAATTTGTGATAACATTAGTTTATTTGTGGTAATCGTAGTTATTTGTCGTAATCGTAGTTATTTTTAGTAATTGTTGGTATTCGTAGTTATTTCTTGTTATTCTAATTTATGATTGAAATTTGTAATCGATTGATTTAAAAAAATAAACGTAATTTCCTACCGAATAAGTCTCCAGGGAAAGGAAAATCTCTAGGGTTACCATATGCACAGTAATTGAAGTAACATTTAACTAACCTACATACAGATGACCTTAGTTCTAACTATTAATAACATTCAGATATTGATTGTTCGAAAAATTTGCTGTGATATCGGCACATAACGAGCACAAGAAGGAATATGGATGGTTTTGGTCAGTAAAAGCCTGAAACGCCCTTCTACTCCACCCATAGCGGTAGGACGTCATGTGACAATTTTCCAACATAAAAAAAACACTTCACTTTCCACTACATATACATACGATTTTAATATTCCTTGCTTAAACATTTTCTACAGGCGCTAGCAAAGGTAAAATTTTCGATAGAAAATATTTTTGGTATGCAAAATATTTTGAAACTGAATTGTTATTTACTGTTATTCAGGTGTTTATGCTATATAAATATAAACGGTGGTTTTGTCGTTGTACCTCCTAGCACAACACGACCGGCCCGTGGGTAGGTGAACTCAGTGAACCCGTTGTCTTACCCAATAATCCGAAAAAAGCCGAGATGAGTTTCTTGAGGCATTCCTCTCAATCTCGTTGCCTTTTGGAAGCCTTGTTATAGTCACCTACAGACTGACTGACTGACGGACAATCCCCTCCTCCCACTCGAATCACGACAAACTGACTGATAGATCCCCCCGATAAGACTCACCGACAGACTGACAAATCTTGAGAAAAAACCACAACAGACTGATCAACGTTTACAAATTCTGACAAAGAAACCATTTGCTTTTATTTCTTGATTATGTTACCGCTCATATCTTTTTCATTTTGGTTAAGATAACAATTATCGAATTTCTATTTTGTGTGTAAAAATTTGGCGAATCCAAATGATCCTGTTGATCTTAAAGACAATAAAGTATATGTTATTGTATTTTACAATGAATTTGAATAACGATCATCGTATGGCCATACTAAATCCTATTTCAAATTATAACAAACTAATAATAACTACGAATCATCATCTTAGCCAAAGTCCCAGTACTGAACCAGGGCCTCCACCACAAACAAAGGTAAGAGGGGTACTGGTCATTCAAGGACCCAATGATTGGCTAAGGCAATCAATGGTTTGGCCTTCCGCTGTTAGACTCTTCAAGCCGCACAATAGAGCTTCTAATAAAGTTTAACATACATTACAAGATAATCAGGGTCTACCCTTAAGTACGTAACGTTCCCTGGCAGAATGAATCTAGTTTAAACAATAATTATACAAGTAGGAAAATATCTACTTATGAAGTTACGAAATCCTACAGCTATTAAAACAAATCGATATCTCCATTTTCTTTGTATTCTTCAATCGTGTTGTGTTAGGAGGCACTACGACAAAACCACCGTTTATATTTATATAGCATAAACACCTGAATAGCGGTAAATAACAAATGTCTAAGCAAGGAATATTAAATGGTATGTACATGTTTGTGCCTTTTTGACTGAAATTCAGCCAAATCTGGTTAAACCAGTGAGCAGACGATAGGCCTTTAGCTTCATTCGACGGCAACCAGGATAATGCTAGGATATGCTGATTATGAATGTTAATAGGTTAATAATAATCTCATCGCGGTGCTGCCAAAAGTTGTTTTCAAGTGGCAAGGAGTCATACGAGAATACAAAGTTCTACCCAAGTGATGGATTAAAAATATCTCTGTAACAATTCCCGCGCAACTATAATTTCCCGAAAAATCGAGAAACTATTCAACACTACACGTGTTTCGCCCTTACACAGTAAGATAGGAGCCTCAGAAAAACGATGTCTTCACGACCAACGCTGAAACGAGAGTGAGCAGCTGAGCGTATTTATACCCTTACCCACCTCCGTCATCAACGTCCGCCACGTCATCGCGGTCTGAGTCAGAGTGACCGTTACGAAATTATAGTAGCGCGGGAATTGTTACAAAGATATTTTTAATCCATCACTTGCTTACAATGGATTTCCGCAAAGTAACGCCTGAATAAATAAATTATTAAAGTTCTACCCGTTAACGAGCAGAACATGTTGAAGATTTTCTTTGCTTTTCTACCTTAACCCTTTGCAAGGCAGAGGTGAATATATTACCACCATAATTAAACCTTATGAAGTTGAGTTAAGATAGAAAACCAATGTAAAATGTCAACATGTACTGCCCGTTAAAGGGTTAAATCAACTGCATAGGGTTCAATTTATGGTGGGAATATTATGTTCACCAGTGCCTTGCAAAGGGTTAAAACTAAGGTGATTCTGCCAGTTAGTATCTTTTAAAAGTGTCATTTCTAATATATGAGGATAAACTCCCTGCCAATATTTAGCGGTGCAATGTTGAAGAGAGACCGTTTATTTTGCTTATTTAAATATGGGTACACAGACAGAATAATAAGTACCCAGAAAACAAAAAGTACCCACCATTTTAAAATTCTATAGTTAGTACCGAATACATAACTTTTTAATACTAACAAGAATTTTTGGTTTAAGGGTTCAATATTAGTCATTCGGCTTATCTCATAACCGCGTCCAAAGGTCCTATCTGATACAAAGTCAAAAGTCAAAATCAAAATGCTTTTTATTTTATAAAATATTACATAGTACTTGAAAACGTCAAAATTATAAAAAAATAACAAAAACAAATAAAATATAATTATACTAAAATCACGAAGCTTAGATTCACTTGCAACCAAACAATTTAAAAAAACAAAAAATATTTGAGTGTAAGTGAATCTAAGTGCCAGTTCCGATCGAGCCACCGCTCTGTAAGAAGAACTGGCAAGAAACTCACAGGCTATGCTCTTTTAAATTATCGATTGGTTAGTTACAATCTCCATTTGTCTGTGACGCTATACAATGCAACAACATATATTCATGCTTTAAGTCATTCATATTAGAATAGCCTGTATGAAACGGCAGTTTAATCCCAAGCATTTTTATCAGCCATATAGTTTTTAATAGAATAGTATCCCTTTAAAGGCAGGCGCTCCTACTCAAAGATAGCAGCAATAACTACTCTGTGAGGTTTTGACGACCGATATAACGTGGAGGCGAGTATACCCGCAATCCGCCCCTAAGGTCTTGGGTTCGATTCCCACACAGGATAATTAATCTTTGTGTACACAAACATTAATATTTGTTCTGTTCTGGGTGTTTTCCTATGTAAATTAAGTACATCAGTATTACAAAAAGGTATTTATGTTCTTACGTTATTCAGTATCTATACCACAAGTTCGTAATGATACTTATCTTGGACTAAATAACTAACTAAACGTAATAATTGGTGTAATTGTCAGAAAATATTTATTTGTTTTGTTTGCGACTGACCAAAAGTCTCCTTAGTGAAAAGTATCGCTTTTGCATTGTTGAGCACTTTATACGTTTATCTACGTTTATTGGATGCCTAGTTGACCTTATGTTCTATATGACTGCGAAAAGAACATGGCTCGGGATTTCCATACTGGAAAGTATCTATATTAAATGACAACAAAATATAATACTACTGGCGCTCGCACGGCTTATGACCCCGCGTGCAGCGAGATATTGCTAAGTTTGGTATCTAGGTATTGAAAAGTGTTGATTTGTGCTATCTTTATTTATAATAACGTTCCTAAAGCTGCTAAGTTTGCTTGTTCGTCAGCGCAAAATTCTTAGTGTTGGTCAGTACATAAATTAAAGAAAAATGCGAGAAGAGCATCAATTAAGGATTATGCGAAACCGTTGCGTGCGCCCTTCGTAAACAGAATATATATTTCGTACTATTTTCCTCAAAAACGACGCGGGAAAAACTGCGGGCACAGGTAGCATATAATAATATTACTTTTTTATTATTTTCAGGCTAACGGCCAGGCGTCGCAGGGCAAATACGTCGCTGGATCAGTCACAGGTGCGGGCGCAGACGCTGGTCTTTTTGTCGCAAACCACGCCTATTAGACAACAGAGCAACTACATTCATTCACACTACACAAATTCTTATATATTTCATGAGCCTTCACTTCCAGTAGCATTCTTATTAAAAATGAGCATTTTTACTCACAGTGAGCACTTGTGAACAAAGTGATCACTTGTGAACAAAGTGAGCACTTATGAACACAGTGAGCATATTCACGCTTACCTATAGTATGTTTGTTTTATCCTAAATAATGTATCCTATCTAAAATCCTAGATAAAATGCTCAGATTCGAATGCTAATTTGTGAATGCTTTCAAATTTTTGACTATACAGTTGTGCCATAATAAGATTTTGGCTAACAGCAAAATTCGATTGCGATAGCAAATTATTTTATATTAATTTACAGACTACACTGTTATGTAATTCCTTTAATATTGTATACAAAATGTAGATGGTTTTTAGGAGTTACGTTTATAATATATTGTAGAATTATTTCTCGAATAAGCGCAACATGTCTATCTACGCATAAATATTTATATAATCATAAACGTCGCTAATTGTTGTTATAATTAGATGTAGAGTATTTTAAAAAGATTTGAGATTATTGTAGACTAGTCTATATATCTCGTTTCATGTTAATGAGTAGACAAAGCATATTAAATCATTCGCATGCAAACAGGTTTACTATGAAATTCAATTAAAGGCATTTAAGAATATTAACTAGTCTATGGGAAAATTACTGATTGTATGCGAATGTTATTAAAAAAAATATATTAGAAATTTAATCAAATTCAATTAAAATCTATATTTATTCTTGATGTTGTAAAAAAATGTGAAATTGTACGAGTATTTAGATTCCAAAAAGAAATTACAGTAATTATGTTGATATATTTATTTTGATTATAGTTTTTAATGTAATTTTGATATTTTTAAGACTATGAAAGTTGATGTAACATCGAGTAGTATTGTTTTATTTATTTATCCCCTTAGTTTCAACTTGAAACAGTATTTGGTGTGCGTAAGTATTTAAGTACATATATTGAAATTTAGCTATCTAGTTAGTTATTGAAATATTCCGTTTTTTATCAGGTGTAATTTTACAATCAAAATATAAATAAGTTTTCATTTCTAACTTTAAAACTGAATTAAACTAAACTTTTAGCCTTAACTGTAATGTTGCCTCGAGCATAAAATTTAAAAATTCTGGTTTAGCCTAAATGGCGTTACCAAATTATTTTAATTAATATAATACCCGTATTTATAATTCTGCGAGACCAATTGTCCCTATTAGGGCTTAAAATATTACATTAGCATCGTCTATGACATCCATAATTGCTATCTAAAAAATACAAATGCCTTTATTTACAACATAAGGGATTCAAACAACTATGAACCTTAATCCGACCCTCTACATTCCAAACTTTAACCCTCTACAATATTTCCTTAAATCAGACGAGTCGATACTATTAATAGGTCTGTTTGCCTGTCACTTAAATATTACTTAGTATACTTAAAAGTACCTAAGTTATTTTAACTTAACATTTCAGGCGACCCGGGATATCCCGTTAGCCAGATTCTAGCGTCTGGTTACTGAAAGCTGAGACTGAAAAGCGCGGCTATTTGAAAATATCAACATTTTTATAGTTCAACATTGTACTGCGAAAAAATATGGTTGATATTTGATATATGTATGTAATATGGGTTAATGTCAGAAGTATGACGTTAGGGGCTGTTTTATATATCAAAATTGTCTATTTTAATCATTCATTCTTCCAGTATCCGTGTTATTTTTATTGTTTCCTGTCTCTCGGCAGGCGTCCACCCCCACACATCTTAAGCATGTAAAAATATGTTAAGAAGTGAGTATATTATCATTTAATAAAATCGTGTTAAGTTTTTCTGTAGTATGTTACTACTGTTGTCTATTGTTTTTACTTATTCACAAACTTTAGATTAATAGTTCGTAATGATGTAACATTTAAGGGTTAAGTGCGTGTTTTAAGATTTCAGTGAGCCAAGAGTCTGAAGCTTATTGATGCACTACAAATGTAACCATTTCATTTAATCATTAGGTTGTTTTTTGTATATGTTCAAAATTTTACTTAAAATCTTTCTTATACAAAAGCTTGTAAATCCTATTTAATAAAAAATATAACAAGTTGTTATAGTTTTATGACAGGTCCTAATGATCTAAGAATAGATGAGTATAATAAAAGTTTAAATTAAACTTGTTTGTTAAACATAATTCTGATAATTTAAAACAGCACCAAAAAACAGCACTGGTTTTATCCCATATTATAATCATTTTCCTTAAGAGGCATATTATTTTGTGCACCTCTGTATATTAATAATAATGGTACACGTTTTTAAATATGTAGTAGGTAAGTAGGTACTATATTAAAGCGAAAGATAACTTTAACTTTTTTATTTTTATTTTAATTTATCACCATAATAAACTTGTATTTAGGGTTTGAAAAGTAATTTTACATACTTACGTACTCAAAGCGGTTTTAGCGTTTTTACTAATTGCGGTTTTATCAGAACTCGGAAGCTTTTATAAAGTCTCAACTTTCATTGGTCAGACTGCATCAATTTTTTTTAAACTTAATTGTCTTAATAGATTAAAAATGTTAATTCGATAGCAAAGCCATGGCAGAGTATTAAATTATAGCAACATTTAAAAAATACGTTCAAAATTTACACTTTATTCTTTTATGTTCACCGATAACTCTGTGAATATTTACAGATGTCGAAAATAATTTTTAAATTCAACGATCCTTTAGTTCAAACGACCCGTTATTGCCTTAAATGTCTACCCATATCTACATTAACATCACTAAAGTGTATCTTTATTTGATACAAACTTTTGTATTTATACAAGACACAGGACATTACAATGAATGTATGGAGGGTAGAGGTAAGGAGAACTATTTCACTCCTGAGCTGTAAAAAACAGGTCGAAACCATAATTACGCCAAAGTATATATGAAGAGCATAAACAAATATTCTTGAACTTCTCACACAGCGCTTCTAGTACCAAAGTACCCAGAGCTCGACTATGTCTACGAATAGGTAAAGACGGATAAAGATACCTAGGTATATTTAATATCGATTTGTAATGACATTTTTTCTACCTTATCATAATAATAATATATCCTAATAGTACTGCACCAACCGGGGATTGTCCTTAGGTGTATTTCTATAATGCACATAGGGATTATAGCCGGTTGGTGTCACATAATCATTAGATTAAAATTGTCTAAGGGGCCTCTACGTGTTGGCTTCGGCCCCACCTTGCCATGCCTTCCAAATGTCCGGGTCACCATTGGCCCGAGATCGGAAAAAGACAAACATAATAAAAATAATAATCATTAATTGTCAGAGAAATAAAGAGGCCAGCCATTCCGACGTCTGGTTCCTAAATTTACTCATAGTTCTTATCGTTTTATCAAATATTTCATAATATCTAGTACTTACTTACTTACTTATCTAATATTTACCTTAACTGGATTTTTAAAAGTTAAAAACGAAAAAACAAAAACGCTATGCAAAAAAACATTGCAATTCTACTTTGGATATCACCATTTTTTTTTATGTACGTCGGTAACAAAATGCCTTTTTCGCACTGCCTCCCGGCCAAAGGGGGAACGAGGGGGCAGTGTGGGGCACACTGCGGCAGACGCGACCGCCAGCAGTCCTACCCATGAAAAATCTTCCGACGACGCCCTCCGCTGTTGAAAAAGGGGCGGAGGGCCAGTGCCAAAGTGAAAAGCTTCTGACACACCGCCCGCGGCCAACGTCCCCCGGAGCAGTACCAGGAGAACCTCCTCAGAGAGGCGCAGTGTGTTGCGCCCCCCTACCTCCTTATGCGACCACCGGCGTATGTGGCCGACTTCTCGGGGGGTCTATAGTTAAACGGTAGGGGCCTCCTGCCCCCGCCGCCTAAGACGCCCTGGTGCTGCTGGACGGGCTTTCCTGGCCCGCTTGCTGCGCCAACGACGTAGCCGGAGAGAGGACGGATCCCACTCCCTCCCGCTCCGCGGCCTCCTTCTGCGACATCACCACTTCGCAGAAGGAGGCCACTTTGGATATCACTATGATCATATCAGCCTTATATCGTCTACTGTTGAACATTGGCCTCCTCAATACATAACATTTTATACCCCATTTGCCCATATTTGTCACTGGGCAGGCGGGTTGGTGATCGCAGTTTAAGCCAGTATGCAGGATGACGCTACTGCCCATCATCCGGTAGGTTTCTCTCGTCGACTCTTACGACTCCGCGTGAGGTGAGAGGGGGGTGGCACTAATCTAGGCCGATACCACACGGCACTTTGAATATAAATATATAGCTGAGAATGTTATTGCAGGCGCTCATTGGCTGACATATATAACAAACTTTTTACCTGTGTAGGGAATTTTATATTGAATGACACGCCGTATTGATGCCAAATAGTTCAGTCTTTTAACGCCAGATGACCGACAACCAAAAGACACTCTATTGTGTCTGAGAAAATTTTTCCTCCGCTTTGAATACAAAAACCATACAAACTTAAGCAGCGTCTAAAACTATTATTATCGTCAGCCTATCTTCATAGGTATACATACGCCACTGAGCTCGATCTACAGTTTATCGCACCCAACCGCTGCCAGTCGTTTTGGGTATGCTGTCACTTCGTTTCTAGAGCTAGAAGTAATTACGTACTCTCGCGCGTAGACTCGACGAGTTTCAGCTACCGGAGCAGGCCGGGTTTCGAGAAGAATATAGCACAAAGGACCACAGTCAAACAGTGCGGCAGGTTATACCACTACAGACCACAATCACACAGCTTGGCTCTGTTTGTGGATTATAAGAAGGCTTTCGACTACATCGCGACCTGGTCTGTTCTGGAGTTTTTGCAAGGTACAAGGTGGATTCCAAGTGTTAAGATCTTTGTACGAGACCATCACTATGTCCGCCTAAATATAGAATCAGCAGTAGGAACCTATCCCAATTCCGATTGCATCTTGCGGTGAGACAAGGGGACGTCATTCCCCCAAATTATTCACCAACGCTTTGGAAAATATGTTCAAGACTGCACTGGAAAGGGCGAGGCATTAACATTAATGACTAATAATTCTCACTTGAGATTTTCGAATTATATCGTTATGATGGCTGAAACCGTTAAGACCTGCAGTTTATGACCAGTCTGGCTGATTCGCATGGGTCTCCAGATGAACTTGGATAAGACCAAAGTAATATTCAACGAACACGTACATCCTTTGTTGTTGATGAATACGTCTACCTTGTGCAAACATTACAACTACTAGTTAAAAGCAACTTCGAGAGTTTGCAGAGAGAGAGAGAGAGATTTTCGCAAAAGCATCATTTTGCATTTTGTCCAGTCATTTCGTCGCCAATACCGCAAAGACTAAAGTCATCAATGAATGCGTTCTACTTGGCATGATTTCGGTGCCGTGACGTGAACACTAACGGAACAGCTGGTCCACCAATTAGTCGCTCAGCGAGCGGTGGAGAGGGCGATTTCTTGGAATGATCGTGGCAAGTACCTATGAGTTAATTTGACAGAACCAAAGCTAAGGCTGTGCATAATACTAGCGACTAAAAATTGTTAACAAGCCTTTTTGAAACTCTGTTTTAGTTTCTGGAGAAATGGCGACACGAAAGGTAATTTAACCCTTTTCAAGGCAGTGGTAAATATTAGGTCGGGGAAAAAGTCTTTTCGCATAACGTAGGTATAAACTTATTATAAAATTTTTTTGACTGTACTACTTGTGTCTGGCTGGTTTTGGTAACATTAAAAAGGTTCCATTATAAAGAAAAGAAAAAAATAAAAAAAAGTTGTTTCCCGCTATTTTTCATTTGTTTTTCTCTCCGTAAAAATGAGTGAATCTAATGAAGAAATTTGATACGTTTTAAAATTTTATTATAAAAAAGGCAAAAATGCAACTCAAGCAGTGAAAAGAATTTGTGATGTTTATGGACCTGATGCAGTGTCAGTAAGAGTAGCACAAATTTGGTTCAAACGTTTTCAGTCCGGAAATTTTGATGTTAAAGATGCACCTCGCTCTGGTCGCCCTGTTACGAATAAAATGGACGCCATTTTTGAAAGAGTGGAGCAAGATCGGCATATTAGTAGTTACGATGTAGCTGAAGAACTGGGAATTGACCACAAAACAGTTTTGACCCATTTGAAGAAAGCTGGTTATACAAAACAGCTCGATATTTGGGTGCCACACGAGCTCACTCAAAGACACTTAATGAACCGTGTACTCATTTGCGATTCATTATTGAGACGTAATGAAACCGAGCCGTTTTTGAAGAGATTGATAACTGGCGATGAAAAGTGGATCACGTACGACAAGAACGTGCGAAAAAGGTCGTGGTCGAAAGTTGGCCAGGCTTCACAGACTGTGGCCAAACCTGGCCTAACACGAAATAAGGTGATGCTGTGTGTATGGTGGGATTGGAAGGGCATTGTTTATTATGAGCTTTTACCGCCCGGCAAAACCATCGATTCTGATCTTTACTGCCAGCAACTGATGAGATTAAAGGAAGCAGTCGAGAGAAAACGGCCGGAATTGATCAACAGGAAGGGTGTGGTCTTTCATCACGATAACGCTAGACCACACACATCTTTAGCCACTCAGCAAAAATTAAGAGAGTTCGACTGGGAGGTCCTAGTGCATCCACCATATAGCCCTGACCTTGCGCCTTCAGATTTTCACCTGTTTCGGTCTCTGCAGAATTCTTTAGGTTCTGTAAGGTTGACCTCAAGAGAGGACTGCCAAAACTATTTGTCCCGTTTTTTTGATCAGAAGTCCCAAAGTTTCTACAGTAACGGGATAATGTCTCTGCCCACAAAATGGCAGAAAGTTATTCAACAAAACGGTACATATATATTGTAAATAAATGTAAATAAACTTTGAAAAAAATGTCTTGACTTTTCATATAAAAATACGAAAAGACTTATTCCCCAACCTATTATATTATATAAATTGAACCTTATGGAGTTAAGTTAGAAAACCAATGAGAAATTTTAACATTTTCTAAATCTGTGCCAGTATCGTAGCAAGCGCAAGGATGGGATCTCTTTCTACCTACAAACGCCTTCGAAAATATACTCATTACGAAAGAAATACATACGTAATGCGCGACATTATACATACGTAATGGAGATAGACACAAATCACTTCCACCTGCTACGATCCCGGCAAACACTCACTGCCATCGGTTTATTTTGATATTACGAAATCTCATTATCATCTTAGCATTATTCTGATTGCCTTAAACTTAAGCTTAGGGACCAGGGTCTGCTTTCTGGTCTAAACAGATTTGCCTGAATTTCTGTTGTTGATATGTGATCATCATCATCATCAGCCTAAACTAGTCCACTGCTGGACATAGGCCTCCCCCAAATCGCGCCATTTTCCCCTGTCTTCGGCTTGCCGCATCCAGCATCTGCCAGCGACCGCTCGCAAATCGTCACTCTACCTGGCGAGTGGACGTCCTACACTACGTTTGCCAAGTCGCGGTCTCCACTCAAGAACTCGTTTACCCCATCGGTTGTCGGTCCTTCGACAGATATGGCCAGCCCACTGCCACTTCAGCTTGCTAATCCTATATGCTATGTCGGTGACTTTGGTCCTCTGTCGGATAACATCATTTCTGATTTTATCTCTCAGAGAGACTCCGAGCATAGCACGCTCCATAGCTCGCTGAGCGACCTTGAACTGGCGAATCAGTCTTATTGTGAGTGTCCACGTTTCGGCACCGTAGGTCATAACAGGTAGGACGCACTGATTGAAAACTTTCGTTTTCAAACATTGTGGTATAGGTGATGAGAAGACTCGACGGAGTTTCCCAATCGCTGCCCAGCCAAGTTGGATCCTCCTTTTGGCTTCCTTCTCAAAGTTATTTTTACCTAATTGCAGAATCTGCCCGAGGTAGGTATATTCGGAAATAACTTCAAGTAGGTGGCCATTCACGACAATAGGTCTCGGAACAATGCGGGCATTGATCATGACTTTGGTTTTATCCAAATTCATGCCGAGACCTATCCGTCGCGAGGCTGATGCCAGGCTGTTCAGCATCTGTTGCAGCTCCTCCAACGTTTCCGCCATCAAGACTATATCGTCAGCGAATCGTAAGTGCGAGATGTATTCACCGTTTATGTTAATGCCCTTACCTTTCCAGTCCAGCGTCTTGAATAGGTCCTCCAGCGCGCTTATGAACAGTTTCGGGGATATTACATCCCCCTGTCTCACCCCTCTGCGCAACTGGATAGACTTAGACTGCTGGTTCTGTACTTGGACATTCATAGTGGCGGATTCATAAAGACATCTCAGCACTTAGCTGATATAGCGACAGTCTACTTGGCACCGCTGCAAGGATTCCAGAACCGACCAGATCTCGACAGAGTCAAAGGCCTTCTCATAGTCCACAAATGCCAGACACAGAGGCTGACTATACTCCTCGGTCTTCTGTATAATCTGCCTTACTGTGTGTATGTGGTCTATGGTGCCATATCCTCCGCGAAATCCGGCCTGTTCCGGTGGCTGAAACTCGTCGAGTCTTCTTGCTAGACGATTCGTTATAACTTTAGAGAACAGCTTATAGACATGGCTCAGGAGTGAGATGGGTCTATAATTCTTAAGAAGGGTTTTATCGCCCTTCTTAAAAAAGAGAACCGCGACACTCCCGCTCCACGCCTTTGGAGTTCTCCCACAGTGAAGGACAGAGCTGAAGAGGTTCTGCAGCTCCATAAGTATCGGAGCACCTCCAGCCTTCAGAAGCTCTGAAGTAATTCCATCCTCACCGGGGGCTTTTCCATTTTTTAGTTGTCTCAGAGCCAGTACGATCTCGTCTTGGTCAATGTCTGGCAGTTCGTCGGTGTAGTGGCGTATCAGGGTGGCTCGAGAATCATGGTTTTCACGCTGAGGACAAAGAGCATGTGCGGCGTATAACCGTCCGTAGAAATTCTCAATCTCGGCAAAGACCTCCGACCTCGTCAAGGCGGTTCTATCCTCGTGCGTCGTCAGCTTCGTCAGGTGGCTCCTTCCAAGCTGCTGAGTGAATACTTTGGACCCTCGGTTTCGCTCTATCGCCTCTTCAATGAGGCGAGTATTAAAGCTCCGAAGGTCTCGCCGTACCATCTTCGCAATGCGCTTGTTTAGGTCTGACCTTTCTGACGAAGTAAGCTGGGTGATATGTGATGATATTATGAAATACATTTAATAATAAAAGCTACCAACCCATTCAGATACAAAGAAAGACGTCTTGTGTAACAACCCTTCTTAATTTAGCCTACACAACTCCAATTCAAGTTCTGTGTAAACCGTTTCTATTTCAGCATCAAAGGGGTATAAAGAAACCATGAAAACGCAAAAATAATTGTCGGTACAACCACCACAGGTATACCTTAACACTTTGCCGTTACCTTATTGCTTTGCAGTAAGAATTAATTTCGAAATTACATGCCACGTCTAGCTTGGAGACGACAGTACTATGCAATGCTCATTGTGTTTTTAGAAAATATGATTACAGCTTGCCTACGTAATAAATGGTGATTGGTTCAAACTTGAATTTTAAAAGGGTTGTGAAAAGTACACAGCTAAATATAACCTTTATTTCGAGAAAAACTTTTCAACTTTAGTTATATTTGTAATGACGATGGAACGTAAAAGGATTTGTTATTTTTAACGTTATTGATCAATGCTTTGGTATTTTTCTTTTGCATAATATATTTTGAGGCAATATTGTAAAGCTGCCTTTTCACTATGCGATATACTTAATATAATAGGTTGGGGAAAAAGTCTTTTCGTATTTTTGTATGAAAAGTCAAGACATTTTTTTCAAAGTTTATTTACATTTATTTACAATATATATATGTACCGTTTTGTTTAATAACTTTCTGCCATTTTGTGGGCAGAGACATTATCCCGTTACTGTAGAAACTTTGGGACTTCTGATCAAAAAAACGGGACAAATAGTTTTGGCAGTCCTCTCTTGAGGTCAACCTTACAGAACCTAAAGAATTCTGCAGAGACCGAAACAGGTGAAAATCTGAAGGCGCAAGGTCAGAGCTATATGGTGGATGCACTAGGACCTCCCAGTCGAACTCTCTTAATTTTTGCTGAGTGGCTAAAGATGTGTGTGGTCTAGCGTTATCGTGATGAAAGACCACACCTTTCCTGTTGATCAATTCCGGCCGTTTTCTCTCGACTGCTTCCTTTAATCTCATCAGTTGCTGGCAGTAAAGATCAGAATCGATGATTTTGCCGGGCGGTAAAAGCTCATAATAAACAATGCCCTTCCAATCCCACCATACACACAGCATCACCTTATTTCGTGGTAGGCCAGGTTTGGCCACAGTCTGTGAAGACTGGCCAACTTTCGACCACGACCTTTTTCGCACGTTCTTGTCGTACGTGATCCACTTTTCATCGCCAGTTATCAATTTTTTCAAAAACGGCTCGGTTTCATTCGTCTCAATAATGAATCGCAAATGAGTACACGGTTCATTAAGTTTCTTTGAGTGAGCTCGTGTGGCACCCAAATATCGAGCTTTTTTGTATAACCAGCTTTCTTCAAATGGGTAAAAACTGTTTTATGGTCAATTCCCAGTTCTTCAGCTACATCGTAACTACTAATATGCCGATCTTGCTCCACTCTTTCAAAAATGGCGTCCATTTTATTCGTAACAGGGCGACCAGAGCGAGGTGCATCTTTAACATCAAAATTTCCGGAATGAAAACGTTTGAACCAAATTTGTGCTACTCTTACTGACACTGCATCAGGTCCATAAACATCACAAATTTTTTTCACTGCTGGAGTTGCATTTTTGCCTTTTTATAATAAAATTTTAAAATGTATCGAATTTCTTCATTAGATTCACTCATTTTTACGGAGAGAAAAACAAATGAAAAATAGCGGGAAACAACTTTTTTTTATTTTTTTATTTTCTTTATAATGGAACCTTTTTAATGTTACCAAAACCAGCCAGACACAAATAGTACAGTCAAAAAAATTTTATAATAAGTTTATACCTACGTTATGCGAAAAGACTTTTTCCCCGATAAATCTCGAGCTTCTACGTATGTAGCAAACTAAAATACTTACTTAATAATATCTAAGTACATTTAAAAAAATTACCGACTCTTTAAATATCTATAAAAATATATATCTTAAAGTGTGAAGCTGGCTTTTCGCTATAGTAGAATAAATGATATTTCTTTATCGACTTAATTATTACAAAAAATTTCAATGATATCTCTTGACTTGCATAAAAACAGTCAACGGTCAGATCAGTTAAAAAAAAATACACTAACATAACTAACATGATATTAGAAAAATTGTTACTAACGTTATTAATATTCTATGGATCCTAAAAATCTGAAATAAATTATTTTCATTTTTTTAAAAACGTAAAAACTTATGTCGGCCTGCATTAATGCCCCGTTTAATTCGTCGGCAGATAATTCCAAACCCAAATGGTATTTGTAGGTACAACTTTATTACCAAGTCTACCAAGTGAATTACATTTAGGTACAAAAGCGAAAATTACGTAAACACAATTAGTAAAAACTTGAACTTATTGACTGAGAATAACTAATAGCTTACAGTTAATTCAACTTTGTACTTTTTCACAGAAATGAGGGCAATATCCTTCAAATCTTTGTACTCTCACCTTTGGCCATTAACCTTTAATTAGAATTTCGCGCGAGAAGCGTCACAATATTTGTGTCATTGTTAACGAGATATGTCTTTTAGTACAGTCAGCTTTATATCGTAAACATCCTAAGTACCGTAAAGGTCGACATTCGACACATGTTCTTATTGTTAGGAGCGTTAGAGCGTGTTTCGATAAACATTAGACAACAAGCTTTAGATGCTACCAAATATTTAACTGAATGTTCTCGCGCGGCCGCGCTTGACTTGCTTGCTTGAGTCACTAAAGTCTAGTCTATTGACTAGACTGTATAAAAAGGAGGCCAAGCAAGTTAAAAAATTTCTTTGATTTGGTACCTTAACTTAAATATTAGGTTCTTACATATGAAAATGGCGTATTATCGAAACGAGCACTTTTTTTTGTAATAATGGTTTTGTGCGTTTAACATATTAGGTCGGGGAAAAAGTCTTTTCGCATAACGTAGGTATAAACTTATTATAAAATTTTTTTGACTGTACTATTTGTGTCTGGCTGGTTTTGGTAACATTAAAAAGGTTCCATTATAAAGAAAAGAAAAAAATAAAAAAAAGTTGTTTCCCGCTATTTTTCATTTGTTTTTCTCTCCGTAAAAATGAGTGAATCTAATGAAGAAATTCGATACATTTTAAAATTTTATTATAAAAAAGGCAAAAATGCAACTCAAGCAGTGAAAAAAATTTGTGATGTTTATGGACCTGATGCAGTGTCAGTAAGAGTAGCACAAATTTGGTTCAAACGTTTTCAGTCCGGAAATTTTGATGTTAAAGATGCTCCTCGCTCTGGTCGCCCTGTTACGAATAAAATGGACACCATTTTTGAAAGAGTGGAGCAAGATCGGCATATTAGTAGTTACGATGTAGCTGAAGAACTGGGAATTGACCACAAAACAGTTTTGACCCATTTGAAGAAAGCTGGTTATACAAAAAAGCTCGATATTTGGGTGCCACACGAGCTCACTCAAAGAAACTTAATGAACCGTGTACTCATTTGCGATTCATTATTGAGACGTAATGAAACCGAGCCGTTTTTGAAGAGATTGATAACTGGCGATGAAAAGTGGATCACGTACGACAAGAACGTGCGAAAAAGGTCGTGGTCGAAAGTTGGCCAGGCTTCACAGACTGTGGCCAAACCTGGCCTAACACGAAATAAGGTGATGCTGTGTGTATGGTGGGATTGGAAGGGCATTGTTTATTATGAGCTTTTACCGCCCGGCAAAACCATCGATTCTGATCTTTACTGCCAGCAACTGATGAGATTAAAGGAAGCAGTCGAGAGAAAACGGCCGGAATTGATCAACAGGAAGGGTGTGGTCTTTCATCACGATAACGCTAGACCACACACATCTTTAGCCACTCAGCAAAAATTAAGAGAGTTCGACTGGGAGGTCCTAGTGCATCCACCATATAGCCCTGACCTTGCGCCTTCAGATTGTCACCTGTTTCGGTCTTTGCAGAATTCTTTAGGTTCTGTAAGGTTGACCTCAAGAGAGGACTGCCAAAACTATTTGTCCCGTTTTTTTGATCAGAAGTCCCAAAGTTTCTACAGTAACGGGATAATGTCTCTGCCCACAAAATGGCAGAAAGTTATTCAACAAAACGGTACATATATATTGTAAATAAATGTAAATAAACTTTGAAAAAAATGTCTTGACTTTTCATACAAAAATACGAAAAGACTTTTTCCCCAACCTATTAATAAGATGTAGGACTATACTGAGATCTCACATGGACTTCTTGAGAGAATTTGAAAAGTAATTTTGCACTGTTTTGATTCATTTACCAACAATCATGTACATTTACATACAATTCACAGCTAATAATCCACCGTTATTACACATTATTGTTCGAAATATCACAAATTTTAAAAATATAACGAAGCTACAGACATTACGCTTCAATTTCCGCCAAAAAGTCTGATTGGCCACTTTGGTCTTTAAAAAAATATACTATTTAAAAGGTATGGAAGCCGTTTTTTATAGTCCTGTCACCATAATTATTGTATACCTACTCTGGGTACATTGAGTTTACCGGCGGTCATTGATCGAGTATGAGTAGTTAGGTTATTCTTGGTTTGCCTTGAAATTAAACAGTTAAAGGAAGATGATTACCGAAGTGCCATATTTACCGCCGGGTACTTACAACATTTGCGTTCTAACAAGAAACTTAAGTAGGACGAAACAAAATTGAATTCCCCGGCTTACCTTATTGCTCTTGCAATAAATAACCTTCGTAGAGGCTTTTCTGACAAGACTCTGGTAAAGCTTATTGCAAAAAGTGTTTGTTTATATCGCTATATCTTTTCATTAAGGCTAAACGTTAAAATAAAACTTGTTTTGTTAACGTTCACCACACAGTTACTTTTTGTTGACCAACGTTTCCAAATGTTACTCAGCAACTTCTGACAATAAAAACTTAAATACAACGCAGTATAAAACTTTGTTACCAAGTGGTGTCAAATGTTTCCAAGAGTTATCAAATGTTTCCAAGAGTTGTCAAATGTTATCGTGTTGCTTAATTAAAAGTATGGATGCACCGTTAGGCATACAGGTCAAGCATATTTTTAATTCTTTTTACCCCTTCGACAAAAAAGAGGGGTGATATGTTTGATGTGTCTGTGTACCTGTGGCATTGTAGATCCTCAATGAATGGACCAATCATCCGATCCTGAGGTCATGAGTTCGATTCCCACACCGGACAGTTCTGGTCTGGGTGTCTCCTATGTATAGAAAACAAAATCTTTTTATTTGCAATGAATGTTGTTCTTAATTATATTTATCTGGGAACTAAATAACTGTAATAAAATATTTATTTATTTGTATAATTACATAGAAGAGTACTTGTATAATATTGTGTATTAAAAGCTACTTCATAAAACACACCTTCTGAAGAATTTTTCGACCTAATTCTGCCCTCTCCTTACCTTTTCCGAACTACACGTGATGGTCTTAGGAACCGCCCTCATACTGTGCAGTCTATTAGATAAGCAGTACATTAACACTCAAACCAAAAGCTATGCAGGCTGACGGCGCATGAGTTTCCCGACTCCGATAATCCCGGGTCTTATAAGCGGGGCGGGGCGCGGGACGGCCTTTTTGCAGGCTGTCATGAATGGTTGCGCTCTTTCCGCGGTATGAAGCACTTTTACTTTTCTGGACTGCATCGACTGCTAAACGTCAGCCAGGATGAGGACATTATGACGTGTCATATTAAAACACACCATGTTTCACAGTACTACCTAATTATGAAAGGGGGACTTCTTGGCGGGAAAGTGAAGCGTAATGTATAATGTTTTTTTTTTTCTAAAATTTGTGATATTTCTAACATTAATGTGTAATAACGCTGGATTATTAATCGTTAAGTGTTTGTGAATTTACATGAGTGTTGGTAAATCAAACAAAGCAACATCACTTTTCTAGTTCTCTCAAGGAGTCCCTGTGAGATCTCAGTATAGTCCCACATCATTACTGAGGACTCAAGGGGCTTAGAAGAAAAAAAAAGTTTGAAAGGAAATTATTATCATTGAAACACATTTGGATTTAATAAATTATTTTTGTTTCAGGATAGCAACATAATGTTAGTGATTGAGAAGAGTGAAATCTCTGCCCCAGGTAACAAGTTTGGTTTCGGTGTGCGCAGCGAAGAAACTATTGTCATTGTTTTTTGTTGGACGGAAAATATATACTCGACATTAGTTTACAATCTGGTTAGTTTTATTATACTATACTGCATGTAGTCCTCTTTTGGAGTCCTACTACTGAGCAACTGGCCTTCTCTCGCTTTTCAAGGTAAGAGGGATTCATGTCATTTTTTGACCCGGATCCAGTGCGTCCTGCCGGAGACAGGTGTGTGAACACTTGATGTCAAAGCCACGCAACAGTGCGTCTATTTTGGTTTAACAATTATCAGTTACACTGATAACTGGCACCAACGGGCCAACGGCTAAATGTGGCTCTGAAGGCGCACTTGTAGTTAGGTGTCTCCAACGATTACCACGTATTGTATTACACATTGTGATCAGGACCATCGGTCTAACGTGCCTTTCAAAGCACACTCGTGTTTGTCCTTATTCGGTGCCTTGAAAAAATCTAGAAGCCACTCTCTCCGCCTATCCGCATTGGTATATCCATCTATTCATCCATCCATCCCTGTCCCTATGCCATGGTTCTCATAATCTATACATACATACATACATGGACGCCTGTTTTCCCGAAGGGGTAGGCAGAGAAAGAGAGCAAAATTATGTGCTCACATTTCGCCAATTATATAGTCCCACGTAATAGGTGGCGAGCCTATGGCCGCTTACCGGGCACGGTTATGTTTGCCAGAGCCTCGTCCATTGTTCGGCAGGAGCACTACTTGCAGGTGAGGTTAGCTTGGGTTCCTCAGATCTTGGTGGGCGCTTTAAAAGCACACTCGTGTTTGTCCTTATTCGGTGCCTTGAAAAATTCTAGACGCGTCTGATCTCTATACTCCTTTCCGCATTGGTGGATATCCATCGATCCCTGTCCCTTTGCCATGTTCCCATTAATCTCTCCAGAAAGACAGGGATATAGCGTTAATGTAACGCTATTGACCATCAATCATTTTAATTATTTTTTATCATTACAATCAAGCCGCTTGTAGCTCCTGACTACCAAGTATTCGTTATGCTCACTTGAATGTTTCTGCGGTGGTGGCGTCATGAGTCGGTTCGGTACGTTCCCTAAAATATGGTTGAGCGAAACTATGGCTGCTTCATGCGTCATACTCGTGAATGGGTGCCGTCAGTGGAGACTGGTCTGCTCATGTCTACTAAGTTTATCCGTAATTATGTTCATATGCTAGAACTGTCGTCTTATCTTTCAAATCTTGTGACTGCAAAACTTAATGTTTTGTATATCAAATTGTTTTAATATAAGGTACATTTACTTGTAACAGGCGAGAGTAAAACCCAATCTTGTCCGTTTTCTTGCACTTTCTTTTATCATCAAGCTCCTGTGAATAGGACCGTCAGTTTTTTAAGTTGACTTTTACAAGAGCTCTGTTACTTCAATTAATTATTTTGACTTTGAAAGGCAGTGCCGCCCGAAGTACGTAAGGAATGGCACTGAATATCAAATGCCACACAAATGGTCACCTAATATCTCATCTCAATAAACGCTGCTTTACAAACGTTATGACTGCAAACTTCCTAGTCTCCCAGAACCATAAGCACTTTACACCAATAATATTTAAGGTAGACCGCCATCAGCACTTAATACCAACAACAATTTACTTCCAATATGTGCCAAGGCTTTAAATTTCTTTTTAAACCTGCAAACCCACCTTGAACTCAGAAGGAAAATATTGACCCACAGCATTCTCATTTTCTGATCGTAATAATGTTTATACTATTCAGGGATGCTTCCCTGGAATTCGAGAGGCTGCGACCTTCCGCTGAGAGTGCATGCGAGGTCGGATATCGAATAACCGACGGTGTCTTTGTCAAGTTTTCTCATTTCTTATAAGAGATTTATTTTTACTGGAGATGAACGAAAGAAGAAAGAAAAAGATTTTATTCTGTGACAACATCAAAAGAAAACAGATACATTATATTTAAGTAACTATTTGAAGAGTGTCCCAGAAAAGGTATCCACTCAGCATAAAGCCGAGGTATCACGAAAACGCCTCGACGCTGGTCTTCCGTAGATATCGTTTGTGAGAGCACTGCTATGACACATTCATTCCTTACATTGTAAAACACAATATATACATACAGTTACAGTAGCATACAAATAAGACATAAGCTTGCAGGGAACCTGAGTAGCACAAGTGAGAGTATAGCACAACCGATGACGAGCATGAAGAGATGACGGCTTATCATAGATTATGAATGTAATATTAGACTTGCCCCAGATATTAGTTCAGGGGATCTTTTTGAAATATAGATAGATACAGACAGCCTTTTAAAGAGTAACACTTTGACATACATTCAGAGGTACATTTAAACACCCCTGTTTTCTTGATGTAGGCTTATTCTATGCCCATATTTCGTCATTTTTGGTCCCACTTAATAGTTGGCGAACCTGTTGCCGTTTACCGGGAACTTTGATGTTTGACAGAGCTTCGTCTGTTAATCGGCAGGTGCACCTGTTACGAGTAGTGTTGGCTTGAGTTCGCAAAGTCTTGGTGGGATTTCCATGCACTCAACACTTTTATGTTAGTACGTTGTAATATCATCAAAAGCCTCCACAACTCTGACAGAGAATATTTATTTTTATTTATTTATTATATTTAGAAACTAACAGTCATATACAAAAAGAGATTAGTACTAAAATTAAACATAGTTTTAGACCTATAGTTTCATTTCTTAGGCACTTACACTTACATACACATATGCATATATGCACACAGCTATATATACGCCCGTATACATACATATACACACATACCAATGCAATATTTAAACAATGTAATATATACACACATACCTATTCATATCCATATGTATATTAACTGTGAATATAAGAGATCTTATAACGTTTCAAGGAACAATCAAAACACAAATATTCTAGATCACTATTACTAAGAACAATTTTATTATTCGTACTAAGACTTCAACAGTACTAACCACGTCGATAAAATTAATAGGCCTCAATTCAGCCAAAAAGTTACTGCCGAACTAAAACCTTTAATTTACTATCGGCCGGATCTAACGTTTGTTACAATAACATCGTTCCGCTGTTCGTTATTTAACGTTACTCAATTATTTGACCTGTTACACTGCTCCAGAAGCGCCTGATAGTTTTAACTGGGCAATAAATTACATTTCTGTGTCAATCAGGCGTGGATAGGCCACTAGATTTGTGCGGTCATTGTGGCGTTCTGATTAAATTTAGGGATGGGTTTACGGATATACGGATATTTTTTTGTAAATTTTACATAAAATTTACATCCATACAACACAAAATCTCACGCATACTACATCCCTACAATAGGGTTCTATATAGTACTACAGGATCTATGCCCTCGGCAAGTAATGTCGCGTCAGTTGGTGAGGTGGACTGCTGGACGAACAATAGTAGGAGGAGTACTTCAATTCAATAGTTCCAGGTCAGCTGTTATAAAAATACTACAAAGCTCGACACAAGAATCTGTACATGTATGCAGTCTAGTTGCTCTTGCCTGGTTAAAATGTTCAGCTTAATTACTTCAAAACAAAATACACTCAAAAACAGTACGGCTTACGGAAAACATGATTTTTTATTTTCTCTTAAATCAGTAAGATGTCAATCACGATCTTTGTTTCACAAATTTTCCCAGAAGTTTAATTTATAATAAACATGACATTGTTTCATAATTTTGCAGTATAAGGTGGTGTTTTAAAAGATCACTCAACTGAACATAGTGTATTCTGAGTTATCCTTAAAATCCGTTCTAAATCGAAAACGTGGCATTGAAACGAATCGAAAGTTTGTTAAGCAGCTTTCACAATTATTTCAAATATAAATCATAAACACATAGATTGTATATTCTTGGATGTGCGTTATGGCTTATTCTTCAGGTGTCCAGATTGAGTGATCCAGTTAATTAGTTCTAAGTTTTTTTGTTTAGGTTTCACAATTTTTTTATCTTACTATGAAGTTTTCACAATTATTTCCTTTTTTTTTAATGTGACACGTCATAATGACTACATCCTGCCTGATGATAAGCTGTCGATGCAGTCCAATAAGGAAATGAAAGCGCTTTATAACGTGAAATAAGCACGGTATAAAGCGCATCCACTCATGACGGCCGCTTAAAAGACCCGGGATCATAGGAAATAAGAAACACATGAGCCGGCAACGAATTCCAGAGCTTAGTGGTCTTGCTCAGAAACGACATAATTCCTAAATTCTCTTATAATTTGGTTGTGGTTGGATACATTTTTTGAGAAGATCGCTCTGTCCACACGCACACGAAAATCTGTGTTGTAAATATGATAGACGTCGCTCATCATTGAGGTTTATCAATGTTAGCCTGTAAAAGGAGATTGTGTTTTCAAATGATTTTAAGAAATATTCTTGCGTTTACAAAAATCATAAATACGTAATATTTACTCATTTTGTATCTCGAGTGAATTATGTAACCTAGTATTGTTGCGAAATTGTGATTTTTTTTTTCTATATGGGCTGACAATACACTACTTACTTCTCTTTTTTCAGGGTTTTCCAACAACCTTTAAACGCTTTTTTAAAAGAAATCATCGACTATATTTTATTACACATACAACATCATGGTACAAATTTTTTGCTTAATACTGTCTACGTAAACATTTCCAAATCCGAAATTCCTAAATTATATACGCACATCACTATCCACAAAGCGACCTCTTGACCTCAGTTCGGAAGTAGGCTACTTTATTAGTACAATGATATTTTACGTTAATCTCGAGAAAAAAATGTTTTTCGGCCCAGATTGGTCAATTGTTTCTTGTTACGATATTGCAGCACATAAATAATTAGGCGCTGTTCATTATGGTAACCTAATTGTATTCAGGCCAGGCGTAAACACTTTACATAACAAATAATGTAGGTTGGTGTACTATTGTGTAATTTAATTATTGAATGTACTTGATTTTATTGGTAAAACATGAATGATTGGCGATTAGGTATTTTCTGTTTGTAATTTGAAAGTAGGTTTCTTTTTTAAAGTGACGTGGTGAATAATGACAGGTCATGAGATAATTAATAAGATGACTTCTTGGCGGGAAAGTGAAGCGTCATGTCTGTAGTTTTTTTTTCTAAAATTTGTGATTTTTTCAAACAACGTAATAACGGTGGATTATTAACCGTCAAGTGTTTGTAAACATATATGACTTATCGTAAATCATACAAAGTAGTGCAACATCACTTTACAATTCTATCAAGAAGTCCATGTGAGATCTCAGTACAGTCCCACATCTTTACTGAGGACGCAAGGGGTAGTGCATCTCATTTGCTATTTATAATCTTTATCACCACTCATTCTCATTTACTATGATGTATGTGCAATTCACATATCTCTTACTTGACACTGACTAAATGTGCTAAACGCACGAAGCCATTATTTAAAAGAAAAAAAAATGTTATAAGATTTATTATATAAGTCATTTGAGGGCAGAATATGTGAATTTTATTTTTAAACGCACAATCTCATAGCAATTTGTAATTAAAAAAAGATCTTAAAAGATTTTTTGAATAAAATTTTACACATACATATGTCTGCACATTTAAAGGAAGTCTTTAGACAGCATTAACAGCCATATGCACATCACATTAAGTGTGATAGTAATTTTTACTTTGCAGTAATTTTAATGGAGTTTCATAGTTCTAAAATTGCAAATATCATATTTGGTTTGTATACCTAGTTGTTTTATCAAAATCCGTATATCATGACTAAGAAAGTTCTTAATATATTTATAGGATAAAAGACCTCCAAACACTGACACTGTTTTTGTTACCCCAAGACATCCTCTCAGCCAATAAACGTTTTACTTCTGGGCCCAAGGCTTCTCGCACAAACAGGGTATGATGATACTCGCCTACATAATCTGCACTGGCATGTGCGGGACTTAGTATAGGCGTAGGCAGTTGTGTGGGTCCTTGTAGGTGCCCTAATAAAACAAATCCCACGTTCAGTTTTAACGGGGACCAATGGCTTAACGTTCCTTCGGATGCACAAAAGCGCTTAGTTTTAATTGACCCATCAAAGGACGCTCATCTCACTTACCTTTGTGATTTCTGCTTGACTCTGGTGATTATTATTAAGTACCGCGGAGCCATAAGCTTATTACCTATAAATTTTATTTTTAAGTTGTGATTAGTATCATATGATTTATTTTAACAACTACTTAAAATATAGGTATTTACCTATAATATTGTAGTGGTTAATTTATACAGAGTACACCAATAAGTCTAAATCATTTGTCAAAAAAAATGGTGACGCTACCGTCACCGTTTTAGTGAGGTCAAACATAAATTTTACAGTGTTGACGTTAACTTTCTAACTAAACTGTACCTCTTTTTATATTTTTGTTATAATAGTATAATATATAATCCCTAACTACTATCATCCTGGTCTGCAGAGTATTAAGAAACCACTTTCTTAACAACTTAACTGTCAAAGAGAGCGCATACTTTCGATATGAAAAAACTATCTGAGTAAGTACAGTCTATTTTCCCGCGAAAAAATCACTTTCCTCACTTTCCCAGTTTCCCTGTTAGCACACCTGCATGTGTGTGAAGTATTGGCGGCGCATCGATCGGTTCGGTTAAACTCTTAGTAAGCTATGCCCTCCTGGTACTTTCCGAACGGTTGTCCATTATCGGCAATTTCCGATAGATACCCGATTCCTGTTCAATAGGTTCTCCCTCTCTCCCTTGCTCCTATATAAAGGACGCGCTTATTGAATTGGGTTGATTGATAATTTAAAATAAAATATCACATTAATAACCTAACTTGATTAATAAAATATAGCGCTATAAATTTTTCAGTTTTTATAATGTGTAATAATATGTCAGTTATCTTATTATTAACAACAACAAATAGATTCCCTATGCAACAGGTTGACTTGGGAACGTGTTCGGTTGGATGTGGAACCAATCGTCTTGAATATTCCGAGCGTGGGAACGACATATCCTCTCACCTAATGCTATCCTAGTAACACCGAAGAAGTTTCTTCCCGAATTTCTCACGGTCCTATCCCACATTTTTAACAAAACCAAAATAAACTTACTCTTAAGATCTGAGCTTTACTGAAAAAGGAATAAGGTCCAAAAACTTTGCCATACAACCTTGTGATAGGATTTTATAATCAATAGCCATGGAATTTGCTGCCCATGTCTTATAAATTTTACCTGCATCCTGTGTCCTTTTCAAGCAAAACTCAACCTTAAGTCTGAATAGAAATGTTTGCTATTGAAGTTGCAATGCTATGGGAGAGAATAGAGCGGCATTAGCATCCCGTTTCTATCTCTGTCTAGTTCATTGACCGAAATGGCCTGTTTGTAACATCTGTCTGGCTGAGCGCTTGGGAGATGGGAGTGTTTTGGAATGCGGTAAGCCTCCTATGCGGTTATGCGCGCCTAGTAGATTTGAAGGCTTGGAGCTCTGACGTGTGTGCTTTGAGGGATTGGGAATAATGTGATCTTTTTTTATAGCCAAAAGCTTTGTAAGTTGTTTAATATGATTAATATTAGGTCGAGGAAAAAGTCTTTTCGCATAACGTAGGTATAAACTTATTATAAATTTTTTTTGACTGTACTATTTGTGTCTGGCTGGTTTTGGTAACATTAATAAGGTTCCATTATAAAGAAAAGAAAAAAATAAAAAAAAGTTGTTTCCCGCTATTTTTCATTTGTTTTTCTCTCCGTAAAAATGAGTGAATCTAATGAAGAAATTCGATACATTTTAAAATTTTATTATAAAAAAGGCAAAAATGCAACTCAAGCAGTGAAAAAAATTTGTGATGTTTATGGACCTGATGCAGTGTCAGTAAGAGTAGCACAAATTTGGTTCAAACGTTTTCAGTCCGGAAATTTTGATGTTAAAGATGCACCTCGCTCTGGTCGCCCTGTTACGAATAAAATGGACGCCATTTTTGAAAGAGTGGAGCAAGATCGGCATATTAGTAGTTACGATGTAGCTGAAGAACTGGGAATTGACCACAAAACAGTTTTGACCCATTTGAAGAAAGCTGGTTATACAAAAAAGCTTGATATTTGGGTGCCACACGAGCTCACTCAAAGAAACTTAATGAACCGTGTACTCATTTGCGATTCATTATTGAGACGTAATGAAACCGAGCCGTTTTTGAAGAGATTGATAACTGGCGATGAAAAGTGGATCACGTACGACAAGAACGTGCGAAAAAGGTCGTGGTCGAAAGTTGGCCAGGCTTCACAGACTGTGGCCAAACCTGGCCTAACACGAAATAAGGTGATGCTGTGTGTATGGTGGGATTGGAAGGGCATTGTTTATTATGAGCTTTTACCGCCCGGCAAAACCATCGATTCTGATCTTTACTGCCAGCAACTGATGAGATTAAAGGAAGCAGTCGAGAGAAAACGGCCGGAATTGATCAACAGGAAGGGTGTGGTCTTTCATCACGATAACGCTAGACCACACACATCTTTAGCCACTCAGCAAAAATTAAGAGAGTTCGACTGGGAGGTCCTAGTGCATCCACCATATAGCCCTGACCTTGCGCCTTCAGATTTTCACCTGTTTCGGTCTCTGCAGAATTCTTTAGGTTCTGTAAGGTTGACCTCAAGAGAGGACTGCCAAAACTATTTGTCCCGTTTTTTTGATCAGAAGTCCCAAAGTTTCTACAGTAACGGGATAATGTCTCTGCCCACAAAATGGCAGAAAGTTATTCAACAAAACGGTACATATATATTGTAAATAAATGTAAATAAACTTTGAAAAAAATGTCTTGACTTTTCATACAAAAATACGAAAAGACTTTTTCCCCAACCTATTATAATTAAATTGTAGGCAGTTTAATTAAATTTTAACGTAGAAGTCGTTTAAAAATTCGTAAATTATATTTGTTTGGGGCGTATAAACAAATATTATCACTCTTTCCACTCATTATGTGTTTGAATGTCCGAAAACCTGCTGGTTTCTGGGCCGATTTTGACGGGATTTGGCATTGTCAGATGGCACAAACAAGGATAATGTTGAAGAGACCCATCTGAATTAAAAATTAAGCTTACTTTCTTTTATTTAAAAGGAAACAGATTTTGTGTAATTTGTAGTAAAAATATCAAAAGCTACTTAAATATGGAAGGGGCTCCTCTATATGTGTATCTTTTTACTTCTAGAACTTCATGGTCATCCTCCGGCTATGTATTGTCTTTGTACTTCAAAGAGGTTTGGACAATGAGTTTACAGTTGGCCGCCATTACCATACCAACATCGTATTGGCTCACACCAACCCTTTTTTTTGATTTACGTCAGTAACAAAATGCATTTACGCACTGTCTCCTTCGATTTTATTTTCGATTTTTTTTCGTTTTTTTTTGATTTACGACTTCTCGGAGGGTCCATGGTTAGACAGCAGGGGCCCCCTGCCCCCGCTGCCTAAGACCCTCCTGGCACTGCTTGACGGGCCCTCCTGGTCCGCCCGCTGTGCTCTCCACAGGTCCCTCTTAGTTTACCCCCCGATAGTACTAAGGGCACCCAGGGTCGCCAATCTCTGGGTGTTACCTTTTCCTTAGCGCCTCCGGCGCCCTACCGGGAGGTACTCAGCCCCCCCACCGCGACAAGGTGGAGACCAGTCGGGGGGGGGGGGGCTCACACCAACCCTTATAGGTGCCCACTAATGATGGCGTACCGTCCACCCGGTGATGTTGTTGTGAACTTTAAGATCCTTTGTTACACTTTGGAATGCAATTAAATGATCGAATTGATGTGCAGCTCTCTAAGAGAATTTAATACTGAAGGCTGTAAACTAACTATACCACCAGGCTATTCTAGCATAATGATGATGATATGATGATGATATGATGATGATTCTAGCATAATGGTAAGGTTATTTTACCACCGCCCAGTCTCGACATTGGCAATTTCATGGCCTCTTAAGGAAAGGGCGCTTGTTTGATTAAATTATTGTCTCCTAAACATGCAAATTTTAAAATGCAACGATTGCATCAAAATTGTTTGGAATGATTTAAATAACATGTAAAGACAGCTTCTATCGTCCTAGGGGCTGTTCCTAATGCTCAAAATGATGTACATAAGCGTAGCGTTGATCCCGGCTGGCATGACCATCTATGACAGTCCTTATTAGGAAGTCAGTGTCATTTAATATCCTATTAGTTTAATGCGGATTATTATAATAAATACATTAACAATGATGTTTTCCTATGAGTTGCGGAGGTCAGACGGCAGTCGCTACGTCGCCTTACTGAAATAACTGAAATTCAGCTAAATCTGTCTAATAAATTACAATAACTAACGCTAGGATAATAATGCAAAATGTATAGCAGATATATTGCTTACTCAATATAACAACTATGCAACTGTAGAAGTTACTAAAACTTTACTTAGAATCGCTACTAATCAGTATAAGTATAAGGGTAAAAATATTTATTGTCACCCTAGCCACCTACAGATTTTCAAAATATTTTGGTATATAGTTAAATCATTATTCTTGTTTGTAACAAATACACGAAATTGATGCAGAATATTTTACATAAAATAAATATAACACAAAAACAAGAGAAATTAAGGACCGAGGGCCCGAATTTTTACAAGGTTGTACTTGGAATCAACAAGAAGTGGTAACCTGTTTCTGCTATCGCATATTTTCACAATTTATTTACTAGCCCATAGGATTTGAAACAGTACCTGTAAGTTAACGGTTTAATTTATTTTCGTAATAAACTTTGTCCTGTGTGAGAACTGAGGGCCAATTTTAAACGAATATTATATCAAGAAAGACAGAGTTTTGCGGCAATTTCTTGTTTTCACAATTTTTGTTAAGCGTTACCTTAAATTGTGCAGTAAATACTTTTTCTCTAGTGTCCGTAGTTTTTTCGGTACAGGTGGGCCATCAATCTTCTATGAGAACTGAGGGCCCTCTTTGAACGAATATTATACAAAGAAAGACAGAGTATCGCGGCAATTTTTTGTTTTCACAATTTTTGTTAAGCGTTACCTTAAATTGAGCCGTAAATACTTTTTCTCTAGGGTCCATAGTTTGTCCGGTACAGGTGGGCCCTCAATCCTCTATGTGAGAACTGAGGGCCCAACTTTTTACTTCATAACTCGCTTGTCTGACTTTCACAAAATCTGATATAAACTTGCACAATTCTTTTGAAGTGAGCACTAAATCTTAAGCATATTTTCAAAGAGTTTCAAGAAACGGGCCCTTACACCACACGCACATTAAATAACACTTTAAAAAGTACAG
This sequence comes from Musotima nitidalis, assembly GCA_949126915.1. Taxonomy (NCBI): domain Eukaryota; kingdom Metazoa; phylum Arthropoda; class Insecta; order Lepidoptera; family Crambidae; genus Musotima; species Musotima nitidalis. Next base: position 3,535,223 of record OX421434.1, read on the forward strand.
AGTACTAATTTTATCACGCATTGTACTATAATGTGTTACTATAACGATGAATCACGTGGAAGGATTTACGAAGAACGAATTAAAGGCAGGCAAATTATTACGCAATCTATCCTGGTTAGCAGCTTGTTAAATATTCCAGAATATTCCAAATTTCATCAATGCCAATAACATAATTACGTTTCGTCCTCCGTTAATAAATCTTAAAATAATTTAATTACGTAATCAACATCGAAGCAAATTTGTGTTCCTGCATAAATTGGTTAGCCTTGAATTATATAAGCGCATTGATAGCATAAACGCTTCAATTCTCTGAAGCCCTAATACCTGATTACGTGATTGAAGGAACTACCAGGAGTAATTAGAAATTTAAGTTTCCTCGTACTTATAGTATTATATATACTTAACAGTTTTTTTAAAATAATTATCTTGCTATGAAATAGCATTTTATGTTAAAATGTTATTGTTACGAGTGGGTGGGTTCATGTGCGTAGTATCCACTCGAAATTTGAACTCAGTTCCACACAGGCGATAAGAAACTAGCTGACCCGGCAAACGTTGTTTACCTATACTGCCTTGCGCTATGGATATGGAAGCTTAAAAGGTTTAGTGATTAAAAGGTAGTTATTCAAGCGTATCATGGTTACGTTGCCTCCCTTTTGCAGTATGCAATTCTTCTTAGGGGTAATTCATTTCATGCTAACCAGGCGTTATTTGCACAGAAACAATGCATAAGAGCTATTTATGGCGTCAGTTCTATCACATCCTGCCGTCCTCTTTTCAAAGACCTCTACATCCTAACTGTCACTGGGATGTATATTTATGAAGCTTGTGTGTTTGTGAAGTGCAATAATAATTTATTTGTGTGTATGGGAACAAATTGCAACTTTAACACTAGGTATCCTAATAAACTTGTACAGCCTTCTAAAACGACTTCATTTTATAGTGGAAATGCATACTGTATGGCAGTTAGGATATATAGATAGATAGATAAAACGTTTATTTCCTTTAAATAATACAAGTTATATAAAAACATATCCCACAAAACCGATTATAACAGATTACATGACGAAATTAAGAATTTACCAATAGTTTACATTTAGACATAAGTTGAAATTTTGGTTGATACAAAACTGTGTTTATTGTGTTGACGAGTATTTTAATAGTTCCAGACTAATTTAGATAACCCAATAATTTTGCACATTTTGTGTTTTTCTTTGTATTTCTCCTTTTCGTTTTTAAAAAATATGACAAGATTGTATTTTGTATGTCTGTAAAGACTAAGTGTAAGATGCTGTATTTATTGTTCCATCATTACTATGCTACATTTATAAAAAATAAAATTTGATTGATTGATGTAAATTTACTAAAATGGCTTAAAAAAACAAGGTTTGGTGATAAAAACATAAAAACAAAAAAATTCGTCTACAATTAAAATTAAAATATTAAGAGTGAACAACCCTTATTTAGGGGTATGAAAAATAGAAAGTAGCCGATTCTCAGACCTACTGAATATGCATACAAAATTTTATTAAAATTGGTAAAGCCGTTTTGGAGGAGTATGGTAACTAACATTGTGACATGGAATTTTTATATAATAGATAATAATAATAATAATCGATAGTAAATAGCTAAGTACACCAAAAAAAACACATTTTTTTTAATGTGACACGTCTTAATGACATCCTATCTGATGGTAAGCATTCGAAGCAGTTCAAAAAAAAAAGCGTGCTTTTTACCAACACAAAAGCGCACCCACTCATGACGGCCTGCTAAAATGCTGTTTCACGCCCCTCTTCAAATACCCGGGATCATAGGAAATAGGAAACACATGAGCTGGAACCGAATTCCAGAGCTTAGTGGTCTTGCTAAGAAACAACTTCCCAAATTTCTTTGATTGAGTGCTGCTGTAGATTATAAATTATGAAATAAAATCTTCTTATTAACATTATTATATCACGTAATTTTTAAGTGGTATAAAGGTTTTTTTTTAAATTGACCTATTATAATCGCCGCAGATTAGCGCGAAGAAGCAGTTGATCTAGATTTAAAAATGAAAGTACTGCATACAGAGTCAAAGTAAATTTCAGTTTGGCTCAAAGAATCTCTAATGAAAAGAGGCTCTTATGAAACGACAACATCAAACTAACGCGCCGTTAAAAATTACAGGGGGATAACCAAGTTGATAAGTTCGCCCCCTCATACCAGCTGTTTGATTGCTTAATTACCTGAACTGAGGATGTATTCATTTCAGCCTTTATTCAGTATTAGTCCACTGCGGAATATTGGCCTTCCCAATACATTACATTCTCTTGAGGGTATTTGCCCATAATAACGACCGATATGGCGTGGAGGTCAGTATACCTGCACTTCACTCCAGAGGTCGTGGGTTCGATTCTCACACAGGACAAATCATTGTGTGCATGAACATGAATATTTGTTCTGGTCTGGGTTTTTTCCTATATATTAAGTATGTATTTACGAAAAAAAAAGTATGTAAGTATGTTTGTCCGTTCTTTAGTATCCGTAACACAAGTTCTTAGTGATACTTATCTTGGAACTAAATAATTGGTGTAATTGTAATAGAATAATTACTTATTTATTTATAATCTGGGCACGTAGCGCTCGTAGCTCTGCGGTGTTCGGTAGTCGGAAACGATCACTGAAGTACAGCAGAGTTTACAGAGGTCAGTCCTTGGATGGGTGACCGTTAGTGTGGCATTTGATATCGAGCGCTTCCGTGCTTCGGAAGGCACGTAAAGCCAACCAATAGTAATAACCAGGACCAACGGGTCCCGGTTATTACTAAATGTGGTAGTCGTTAAGCCATGTTAAAGGCCTAACGGCTTGATAAATTCTAACAGCAGGACGCCATACACCTGTCTCCGCCAATCCGCACTGGGTCAACGTGGTGGAGTATGACCCAATACCCTCGCACCTTGGTATGTGAGAGGAGGCTCGTGCTCAGTAGTGGGACGTTAATGGGCTGGGCAGGCGGGTTGGTGATCGCAGCTCCCGCCAGTACGCAGAATGACGCCTGCTTCCTATCATCCGGCAGTTTTTCTTTTAGCAGACTCTTACTATATACATGAGATGAGGGTGCCACTATTCTAGACCGATCCCACACAGCACTACCAGCTGATTAATAGTTCAATGACTTTATAAGGGCGTAAACAAACCTAAAAAGTGATTCATTGAAAGAGCCCTTAAAGCCGTCAATCAATTAAGTGGGAGTTAAGAAATAGTGCTCAATAACATTTTATTTTGGAAGTGGCACAAATTTAGCATAAAATTTCATGATTTGTAGCAGTCGCCGCCCCAGTTTGGCGATATTGGGGCCAATTTCTTTATGTCCTGAAAATTTTTCCTGTTATTACTAATTGGATGGAAACCTCAATTGCTGGAGCTTGATTTTAGGGGTTTATACACGGAATTATATCGTAGCCGTACACTAAATTATTATACGAAATATATAGATGTTATTTTTAGCAGATATAATGTGTACCCAAAATGCATGATGTGGTCAATCTATAGTTGTAAGTGCATTTAGTCAACAATATTTATAAGTTAATTGTATTATTTGTTAAAAACTATAATATGCTCAGAAACGGACTCATACAAATTTTGTATGGTATGATTTGTTAACTACGTTCTGATCATGTGGCGGCGGGGAGCCGGTGGATACAAGCAGCTCAAGACTCAAATATGCGACGTAGAAAACAATTACGAAATTATTAACAATCCTCAGATTAGATACCTATTCTCGTAAAATTAAAAAGTATTATCTAGTTGAGGCTGCGAGAAGACGCCAAAGATAGATTGATAATAAATATGTTCTCGTACCTCGTTGCCTTTTTGGAAGCCTCGTTAGAGTCACCGATAGACTGACTGACTGACGGATAATCCCCTCCTCCCTTTAGAATCACGACAGGCTGACTGACAGATTCCCCCGATAAGAGTCACAAACCACAACAGACAGATAAACTGATAAACCTTGACAAATTCTGACAAAGAACCCATTTGCTTTTATTTCTTTATTATGGTACCGCTCATATATCTTTCATTGTTTTTTAATAAAAATAATCTAATTTCCATTTTGTTTGTGAATATTTGACGAATCTAAATGATCATGTTGATCTTAAAGACAATAAAGTATATTTTATGTTACGATTGGTAAGATCATAACGTAATATTACTATATATATTATGTTGCGGGACTTTGCGGGAAGGGTTACCCCGGCTGCGGAACGTAGCAGGTTCAAGAAGGATCATGGATGATTTTTACTCAGTAAAAGTCTAACACAACAGCGGCAGAAGGTCATTTGATGATGTTCCATCCGATAAGAAGAAAATCACTATACAATTTATATGTCAATTGCTTTTTAATAATTTAATTTAAGTTTATTCTCAAGCTACCTTATCAAATATAACTCGCCATTTTTTCAACTTTATAAGCATTGCAATAAACATTTAATTAATACATTTAATATTTGTCGACCGATATGGCGTGAAGGTCAGTATACCTACACTTCACTCCAAGAGGTCGTGGATTCCCACACAGGACAAATCTTTGTGTCATGCACACAAATGAAAACATGAATTTGTGCTGGTCTGGGTACTTATGTATTTACAAAAAAAAAGTATGTAAGTATGTTTATCTGTTGTTTAGTATCCATAACATAACACAAGTGTTTAATGATACTTATCTGGGAACTAAATAATTGGTGTAATTTTCAGAAATTATTTATTTATTTATTTTATTTTAATATACCTAGTCAGATCTTTTGATATTTAATACACACAATAATATATGAAATAGCATTTAATTTTCCCTCCTAACTTGATTCAGGTTAAGATTAATTGCTAGTATAAGTTTGGAGGCCCTACTGGAGAGCAATTAAAGTTCGATCATGCTGATGGGTACTGTGGGTTAGTGAACTGAGGGTACCGGGTAATGATCTTTGCTTAATGTACCTAATGGTGACATATTGCTAAGAAAAGCTATTAAAATCAGTTTAATGTGGCGACATGTGGCGTGAATGAAACGTACCTACAGATGAATGAAATTGTAGGAAGTGAATGGTACTCCTTACCAAAGGGGAGAATGGGAGATCTTCCACAGGCTAAATGGATGTGCCTGGGGGCCGATATCTAGAATCTTCTACCAAATGGCAGGCTTCGGGCATTGGTCTCATTGGGTTGCTTCACACAGGGCATCAAAACCCTGAGGCGCTGGGTAAGCGGCCGTCGATCTCGACGAATGGGGTACTTTGACCGGGGAGACTTACGGGACCTCCTTCAAGCGACAGGCACACCGGGTGAGACCCCGAAGGGAGGCCCAGCAAGCCGTCAGCGAGCAGGCGGTGACTTAGGCAATTTAAGGATGAGAGTTTATTGTGCGAGGTATGCTGGTGGCAGAGGGCGCTTCCTGGGCGCACTGCGGGCTTGAGCGCTCTCTTCTGCTTCAGGCGACCTCGCCTTCCTTCGCCCCCGTCGCCGTCATCAGCGCTATGCTTGCAGACCCTGTGTAAATTGATTTGGAAAACAAGGCCTGAGCCGAGAAATGCGAATCCATATTATTATCATCATAATCATCAGCCCAAGGAACATTATAGGCCTTCTCCATTGTCCGATGTTAGTGTCGGTGTCTGTGAATTGACTTGGGAATCATTTTGCTGACCGTGTCTTTTCTGGGTAGGCATTTTGCAGCGGTAACCGACATCCACGCGGGCGGAGCCGCGGGCGACCGCTAGTTATGTATAAAGTATGGAGAATTAAAGCGTTTATGTATCAATTCTCACAAAAGTTTCACTCAAACGTATTTTTTGTAAACTATTAGACAACAGTTTTGCTTAAATTACATTTATTACATTTTATGAGTTACAAAAGAGCTTCAACATTGTGGCATGTCATATGATGTGGATGAATTTAATAATCGGATATTTTTTCTTAGAATTTATTACTATCGAACCTTCTCAAAAAAGTTGGCTATTTAAAAATTATAAATATAAATTTGGTCACCGATATTGGTAAACGTCGATAATGGAGAACCGATCGGAATGTACTAGGACAGCAGGACTCGGTAGGAGCTCTGCCGAACCGATCAATAACCAATACGCAGGCTGTCCCGCTCTGGCGAATCGACAGGTGCCCTATGCAGTGATGTTTATGGGCCGATATGGTGCTATTCGAAATTCTACGTTATTTGTACGGGAAGTAAGAGTTTACTGTCTAGTTTTGTACTCACAGATGTTAGGCGCGAAAAGTTTTATCTTGAATTGGGGACTTGCCACAGATAAAGCAGAAAGAAATCTATTTTGAAATTATTTTTCTTTGACTAAACTTTTTACTTAAACTATGTATTAAAAATGTATTTATTTATATTTAGCTAAGGCGTGTATAAGGATCTTACTAATATTTTAGATCTAAGCAGAACTCATCTTCAACTGGTGCACCTGCCGACCAACGGACGAGGCTCTGTCGAACATAAAATTTCCCGGTAAGCGGCAATAGGCTCGCTACCTAGCTTTTTGCTTACGCAAATTAAATATAACATGCATAAGATTATTTTGGATAGAATAATTCAAGAATTAACGTATGTGTAATTAATATGCTACAGCAAACGTGAAAATCTAATTTAGCTTTTTGCGCCCTATTAATCTTCAGTCAAAGAACCGTTCTGTAATTCAGTTTTATGTCCACAACGGATCATTCATTACCAGTTACCATTGACATACACTGACATTCATTTGATGTCGTTGGCTAAAGTTCAATAAACTTATAAAGATAGGTTTCCATGATATATGAGAAATACGACTCTGTTATTGACTGTGTATTACCATTATATATGGCACTTTATTTCTCTTTTTTCTTTTGGGATGGAACATCATGAAATGACCGTCTTCCGCTGTGGGTGAAGCGGAAAGGTGTGTCAGACTTTTACTGACTAAAAACCATTCATGTTCCTTCTTGAGCCTGCAATATTCCAAGGCCGCGGTAACCCTTTGGAACAGTCCCGCAATTTTAATATTTATTAGGTCACTGCTGGACATAAGTCTTTCCACGCACGCCACTGAGCTTGGTCTTCAGGTCTTCGCCTCCAACCGGTCCCAGCCTGAATAAAAGCGCTTCGTACCGTAAAATAACCACGGTACAAAGCGCATCCACTCATGACGGCCTGCTAAAATGCCGTTTCACGCCCCGCTTAAAAAACCCGGGATCATAGGATATAGGAAACACATGAGCCGGCAGCGAATTCCAGAGCTTAGTTGTCTTGCTCAGAAACGGCTTCGTAAATTTCTTGGTTCGAATGCTGATAGTCTGCACAGTATGAGGATGGTTTCTAAGACCAGCACGTGTTGTTCAGGAAAGGAAAGGAGAGGGTGGGATGAGATCGGAAAGCTCCTCAGAACACTCGCCATAGTAGTTTCTATAGAAAAAAATATTTTCTTAATTAAGCGATAAAATAGATTTTTTAAATTTTTTACATAATTTTATATAAGAGTCGTATAAAATCAAAGTCGGCAATGTAGGTTGCTGGGTGAAAATGAGATAAATATATGGCATCACTGAAAATTCAAATGTTTACCAATTCTTTAGTCGCTTGAAAATCATATACGGCCATAAATCTTTCAAAATCGCGTTAGAAAACTGATTTTGGGATCAAAGACGGACATCGACTGGTCTTTGAAACCATAATCGGCAATCTTTCGCTGTCAACCAATCAGAGGTCTTGTAGAAATGGCGTTTCAAAATGGCGGATTCTGTTAATTACATAGAAGATTGTCGCACGTTGATCAAAGACGGCCATCTTACCGTAGTTTGGGTTCAAATACGGCAATCTTTATAAATTCAAAACCAAAGTCGGCAATCTAGTAAATTAAATGTGATTTTAAATCTTATTGCTTAACTTTCACACATATTTTTGACTGTCTCTGGTTTAGTACATGTTACAGTAATATGAACAAACATTTGTCATTAATGACTATGGATTAAAATGAAAAATAACTGTTTTTGATCAACTAAGTACCAAAATTTAGGTCAACCCTACTTTGCCGACTTTGATTTTATACGACTCAAATAAAGGAATTGAGGTCAGGTACCACCATGAATATAGCGGAAACAATGCGAATAAGCTGAGAAGACAGGTGTGTTGCGCCCTTCTGTCACCACCACTTGCAAGTGAGGTTGGCTTGGGCTTGAGATCTTAGTAGGAACTCTATGCAATTCCTGGCCAATAAAAGCTATTCACAGTTTCCACGTGCTCCATAAACAGGGTAGGCGTATGTAACCTGCTTTCTTTTAACCCATAAAGCTAAATGAATAAATTAACCCTGGGTGTTGGCAAAACATACTTTCACTAACACGTTTCTTAGTAGCAAAATAATTCGAAGAACATAATCGATAGGCGAAAGTAAATTAATAGCAAAAAACAATAGTGACTCATCTATTCAATTCTATCGACTGCCCACGTTTGGTTTTACCACAGAATATACACAGATATATACTCTGTGGTTGTACTCTCCTATTCAAAGAATTGTCAATTTGTAAGTACCTATATGACTTCTTGGCGGGAAAGTGAAGTGTCATGTCTGCAGTTTTGTTTTATTTTCTAAAATTTGTGATATTTCTAACATTAATGTGTAATAACGGTGGATTATTAACCGTTAAGTGTTTGTGAACATACATGAGTGTTGGTAAATCAAACAAAACAGTGCAACATCACTTTTCAAATTTTCTCTCAAGTAGTCCATGTGAGATCTCAGTATAGTCCCACATCTTTACTGAGGACTCAAGGGGCTTAGGGGAGGGTATCTCATTTACCATTTATCATCTTTATCACCTCTCATTCTCATTTACTATGAATTATATATTATTTATATATCACTTACTTGACACTGGCTAAATGTGCTAGACGCACGAAGCCATTATTTAAAATAAATAAAGTACCTATATTGTATTAAGAGTAGGTCAAGTTGAAGGGCAAAATCTACAATTTGACTCCGCTCCTGAGGTCGTGGGTCGATTTCCACACAGAAAAAATCTTTGTGTGCATAAACATGAATATTTGTTCTGGTCTCGGTGTTTTGTTAGGTATATTATATATTGCAAATAAAAAAGTAAATAAAAAACAGTAAATACATATATATTATGTAGTGGGTGTATAGGTTACCTAGACCTAAGGAGACCAAGCCAACCTCACCTGCAAGTGGAGCACCTGCCGACCAACGGACGAGGCTCTGGCGAACATAACAGGACTATATAATTAGCGAAGTGTGGGAGTATAATATGCCTCTGCCTACCCCTTCGGGGAAACAGGCGTGAATGTGTATGTATGTATACGGAACTGTAACGTATGTATATGACTGCAATGTTTGTATGTTTGATATCCTTTTTTTTTTTATTTCAATCTTGTGACTGCAGAACACAAGTTTTGGTAGGGCTATCAAATTGTTTTTAATTAATATTCGGTACATTTTCTTGTAATCGTGTGCGTTGGTTCCCTCTGGGTTGTGGAGTTTCAATGGTAGTCGCGACATGTAATAAAATAAAAGAATAAAAAATACTTTATTGTCTTTAAGATCAACATGATCATTTAGATTCGTTAAATATTCATACACAAAATGGAAATTTGATATTTTTTAACAACTATGAAAGAGATATAAGCGGTATCATAAAAAAGAAATAATAGCAAAAATGGGTTCTGTGTCAGAATTTGTCAAGGTTTGTCAGTTTATCTGTCTGTTGTGGTTTTTCTCAAGATTTGTCAGCCTGTCGTGATTGTAAAGGAGGGAGGGGATTGTCCGTCAGTCAGACAGTCTGTCGGTGACTCTAACGAGGCTTCCAAAAGGCAACGAGATTGAGAAGAATGCCTCAAGAAACTCATCTCGGCTTATTTCAAATTATGTCTTAAAATCTAATACAATAAAAGAAAAAAAATATTAAGATTGCCACTGTTGTTCTTAAAAGTAAAAAAATCGAATATCTAAAGATCATTATCTCATAACTGAAGTTCAGCCAAAAATCTGATTAGGCCAGTTAGCAAACCCTGGGCCAAAGCTTAAGTCTGGGACAACCGGAGTAATGCTAGGATATGATGATGATTACATATCATGCAATATTCAAACAAAGGCCAACTTTAAAAAACAACTTAAAATTTTACTACTGGATAGGCAAAAGTCGGAACTTCTGCATGGTCACTTTGGGGACGGTGTCTCAGTGCTCGGACCGCCGTGATGTCATATTTTGTGGTAATATTGACTTTGGTAGTGTTGATAATATTGACTTTGTTTATTATATACGTAGGATCAATGGTTTAATTAACTGTCATGATAGTGTTTTCTTTTAAATGTTTTTACTTTTATATAACTCTTTACCTATTTATAAACTTGTACGTTATATTATAAATTATACACGGTATTTTGGGGGCGTCTCGTGTTAGTGTTTCGGCAAAAGCTGAAAATCAGTGTTTTGCTCTCTCAGAGCAAAAAACCCACTGAGCCGTAGCCATTCTGCAGCGCTGCGACACACATGCACCCTATGTGAATGCTTTATTTACTTTTAGTTTTTTTGTAGTTATATATATATATTTTTTAATTATTTGTAATTTTGTTTTTATTGTTTTATATGTATGTGTGTCTTTCGTTGCAATAAAAAGTTTATCTATCTATCATGCCATGCAAATGGACCCATCCAAACACCGACCTCTTCAGACATTGCTATTCTTAGGTAATCGTTCACGACCCCCTAGTAACTCAGAGCCACGAATACTTCCTTTGAAATAAGAATTTATTAGAATGGTAAATAAAAATAATCTCGATTTGACCTACATAGCAAACGGGCAGAAAACCTTTTTCTCTCCTGTTACAATAATCTGGTATTTAGGGCAAGGTAACCCTTTACTTTCATAAAATATCTCTCTGACCCTTTCCAGATAATACCTGGGTACTGTTACAGGGGTGTTTTATTTTATTGATAAAACTGCTGTAATAGAAAACGGAACGCAGTGCGAGAAAAGCTGACCCAATTTGAAATGGTTAGCTTATATGATATTGTTTTACTTCTTCTAAATAGAGAGGGCGCTGTAAGAATGTAGGTACATATATAATAATTGGTTAAAATAAATAGTTCTTCATAACCTGAAGCAAATTACACAATTACATAAAGATGGTTTTCCGATTTGAAAAATTTTATTTATTGTTACAAAGAATAAAATACTCTCAAAGTAAACCCTCCGTATTCGAGGTGCTTAAGGTGGTGGTGGTAGAGGTACATGGTTCATTGAGGCGCATTGTTCATACAATAAAATAGCATACATTTTCAAAACATAAAATCAAAATATTACATTAAAATTTTAAAAAAAGATTAACAAACTTCAAAAAATATATTGCCTTTAAATTTTTCAAGTTTCCTCTCAACTTCACTCTAAAGGTCGTGGGTTCGATTCCCACACAGCACAAATCTTTGTGTGCACGATCATGACTATTTGTTCCGGTCTGGGTGTTTTCCTATGTATATTAAGTATGTTTATCCGTTATTCAGTATCCATAACACAAGTTCTTAATGATACTTAGCTTAGAACTAAATAAGTGGTGTGATTGTAAGAGAATATTTAAAAAAAAACCTATTAGAGAGTTAAACAGTGTGACATGGTTTTAGCCTCATCTAAAAGAGTGCCAGAATCGTAGCTATTGGTAATCATTGGTTATCATTAAGGATGCCTTCAAATTACAAGTCTTTCAAACTTCAATTCTATACTATTATGCTTATTTGTAGTAATTTCGCTAGAACACCTGTAGTACCAATAAATATGATATTTTGAAAAGCTGAAAAAATCCTTTATCGTTATAGAAAAAGCGATAAAATAAAACTGAATTCCATACAAGCAAAATTGCAGGCAGAAAGTAGTTTAAGCTTTGATTATATGTATTAAGGTATATAGGAAGGCACAGGACATTATCATTTCGAAGAAACTGTCTTCCAAACTTCACCACTAACAACAAACATCGCTAAACATATTAATTGCCCTTGGCACCGACAGGGGGCGTGGGTTCCTATTAGCCCTAATACCCAATCCATCAATGAGGAATCGATGCTCATCATGGCTAGAGTACCTTCGGGGTAGGTGTCCACTGCCACCTATGTCTTTAGTTCTTATAACCAAAAAAATGGTTATTAGAAAACCCGGGTTAAGTTATATGTCATAAGCGACAGGGTTTTTGGAAACTACAGTTCAAGGGTTCCGTGCTCAAACCCGATAAGTGACAAAATTTGCGTTTTTCGGCTTAAAGCAGTACTTAAAAGAATTTATCGGTTAATTAAAAAAAATTAAACTTAAAAGGTTTACTTATTGGATTATGAAGTCCTCAGTTTTCAGTCTTCTTTTCTGAAATCGACTTATTTGATAATATCACAAGAAAAAGCGGCAGAAATTATGTATCTGATGTTGTCACTTATCGGGTTTGAGCACGGAACCCTCGAGTTACCTTTTTTCATTATGGGGGACACTGACTCTAAATTAATAATAATTATCTTAAAACCACACCAATTACTTCCAAGATAGGTATCATTAAGATAAACATATATAAAAATATTTTTGTTTTGTAATACATACTTACCGCCTTAGAAGCTTTACGCGAGGAGCGGACTTCCCCTCCGCTCTTTTATGGTATCTTAGCCCTTAAACGGACAGAACATGTTGCAGATTTTCATTGCTTTTCTACCTTAGATCAACTCCATAAGGTTTAATTTATGATGGGAATATATTCACCACTTTCTTACAAAGGGTTAAATCATTCAAATGCTAATGACTATAGAGATATAAAATGCTGAATTATCTTCACATTCTCCTCTGAACGCTAAATGACTAGGCAACAATAGATTTTCTATAATTGTCTGTGCTGGTGGCTACCAACGTGGTAATGGAGACGCACTTCAATATTTCGCTGAAAACACGCGAGGACATACCAGGAAAATGGTGACACTGCGTGACAAATTATTTGTTATCTATGAGACGGGTTATGTTACTTCTAAAAACAAGTACGTACGTAGGACTTTTTGAGCCCAATTTAACAGACTGTTGGTCGCAAAGTTAGAGCGCGTGCTCTAACTTTGCGACAAACAGTCCGTTCGTTTTAAATTCAGAAAAGAAAAAAAAACAAATTCACTTCTATTGATATAATAGCATCGCAGCATTCACAAAAACAGTTTACAAAGTTTTGGAAAAGTACAAAAAAGCTAAACCAGAGGACAGGCTTGCCTGTTAGTGTTGATGGGACCAGTAATCCCAAGTGTATTGCAAATATTTTCAAAGATCAATGAATGAATGAATGAATGAATGAATGAATGAATGAATGAATGAATGAATGTATGAATGAATGAATGAATGAATGAATGTATGAATGTATGAATGTATGAATGAATGAATGAATGAATGAATGAATGAATGAATGAATGAATGAATGAATGAATGAATGAACACTTTATTGTACACTAAATATAAAAAAGTAATAAAATCACATAAACAAATATATGGTACAATGGGCGGCCTTATTGCTAACAGCAATTTCTTCCAGGCAACCTTAGGATGGACAGGAAACAAAGAATAAAAAAAATGATCACTTTAGGGTGGAAAGTTCTATTGCGAGCAGGAGTGAGGAGTGCAATACTGAGCCTTGTCATGTGCTTAACCCGCTTAAAATCACAAGTAAAGATATACTAACAGCTCTTAGAGATATGAAAAGGGGTAAATCTCCTGGGCATGACGGGCTCAGTATTGAACACCTGCTGCATGCGGGATCACATATAAATAGATTATTGTCTATGTTGTTTACTTTTTGTTTGAGACATAGTTATCTACCACCTGAACTAATGAAAACTATTGTCATACCGCTGATCAAAAACTCAACTGGAGATATATCTGACAAAACAAATTACAGACCAATCTCACTAGCTTCTGTGATAGCATTAGTGTTAGATAGAGTTTTAGATGTACATCTCAGTACCCGCATTGTACTAAACGATTCGCAGTTTGGCTTTCGTGGCGGTTTATCCACCGAAAATGCAATTGTATCATTAAAATATACTGTCAAATATTACACGAAAAGGAGTACTCCTGTATATGGATGCTTTTTGGACCTCACTAAGGCATGGACTGCGAGGTCTTTGGTCGGTTCCTGGATCTTCATGTAAAAAAGCGTGGGGATCGGGGAATGGGCTGACAACCTTAATTTCGTACTTTTATTTTTATTGATACGATCCCTATGCACCCTATATATAACATTCAATTATTATTATGATCACTAAATTATATATACTAAATTCATTTTGCCTCTGCCTACCCCTTCGGGAAACAGGCGTGATTGTATGTATGTATGTATGTGCAACTATATATAATTATTAGTGTAGTTTGTTCACCTCGTAATTAAATCACCTGGGCTATATAACCCAGGTGAACAAAGTGAAAGCAATGAGTGTCCTCTGTTCGCCTAGAAATCATTGCACCACCGTGAACAGGGGAGACTATAACATTAAAAATATAAATATATTTATGACATCGCCCGCCCGCAGAAGATCAACAGCATAAAGAGGAGATAGCTCAGTGGCCACACCCATTGCCTTCAAATTCAGTGTTTCGGGTTCAAACAATTACTTTTGAATGAAATTGGAATGAATGAATTGAAGGGTCTTCCATACAATGATTTTTTGACGTTATGTGCGTAATTATAGCTTGTTTCGTGCCTCCAAAAGCACGTTAAGCCGTTGGTCGCGGCAGTAATGAACAACTTTTAGCAGTCGTTATTAGGAAGTCAGTGCCTTCTAATATCCTGGCTGGTTCAACCATAGACCAATTATACCAACCATAGACAAAATTCAACCATGATGTTTCCGTCTGGGTTACGGAGTTCAGACGGTAGGTGCACGAAGTGGAATAATCCTTCAAACCGCTTAATGAGCATTTAGCTATACATTTCCTTTTATTACGACTAGTTACGACAATCATAATTAGTCCGGTCTGAAATATCCGGGACTAACGGTTTAACGTGTCTTCCAAAGCAGACTTCTGTATTAAACGCCACACAAACTATCAAACATCTGAGGATTGACCTCTGTGAACTGTTCTTAACTTTGGTTATCGTTTCGGTATCGCGAAGATACGAGCGCTTTAGGTATACGAGAGACAACTGATAGATATTTTTTTCTAATAAACATTGAAAACATAAAGTCTACGACAAATTTCCATTTTTATGAGCATAAAACTTTTATTAATTTGATAGACTCAAATAGTGAAATTCAATTTTTTTCCACTGGGGCAACGCACACCGAAGATGTATGCTTATAAAAATGGAAATTTGTTGTAGTCTTTATGTTTTCAATGTTTATTACAAATAAATAAAATAAATAATAAATAAATATTCTCTTACAATTACACCAATTATTTAGCTCCAAGATAAGTATCATTAAGAACTTGTGTTATGGATACTAAATAACGGATAAACATACTTAAATACTTTTTTTTTGTAAATACATACTTAAGATACATAGGAGAACACCCAGACCAGAACAAATATTCATGTTCATGCACACAAAGATTTGTCCTGTGTGGGAATCGAACCCACGACCTCTCGAGTGAAGTGCAGGTATACTGACCTCCACGCCATATCTAAATAAGTATCTATCAGTTGTCTCTCGTATACCTAAAGCGCTCGTAACACTTAAACGTCGTAAAATTTGTCAAACGTTCGGGGAGTTATTCATTAAAAACTGTTTCTGCTGCGAAAACGTTTGGCTCCAGCGGAGCTTTTATTTACCATGAACGTGCGAAAAAAATTGGTTTAAAAACTAGTTAACAAAATACACAATACATACAAATGTTTTAATAGTTAAGTATCGACCGACATGGCCTGGAGCCTAATATCTGCACTTCACTCCAGAGGTAGTGGTTTCGATTCCCACACACGACAAATCTTTGTGTGCATAAACATGAATACTTGTTCCGGTCTGGGTGTTTCCTTTGTATGTTAAGTTTGTATGTACAAAAAAAAGGTAAGTATGTTTATTCGTTCTTTAGTATCCATAACACGAGGTCCATATACTTATCTTGGATCTAAATAATTGGAGTAATTGTAAGATCATATTTATATTTATGAAGCGCTCGCAGCTCCAAGGCTTCCATGCTTCGTTCTTCGAAGGGACGTTAAGCCGTTGGTCCTGGTTATTACCAAAATGTGGTAGTCGTTAAGCCATGATAGAGGTCTAATTGGGCGGTTTGAAAAAATCTAACAGCAGGACGCCATACACCTGCCTCCGCCAATCTGCACTGGGTCAGCGTGGTGAAGTATGACCCGATACCCTCACACCTTGGTATGTGGGAGAAGGCTCGTGCTCAGTAATGGGACGTTAATGGGCTGTGATGATGATGATGATTTAGAATAGAATAGAATAGAATATTTTGTTTGCACTTGATTGAGGTACATTACAGTTCTTGTACAATAAAATAAAGCTCCTCTCATTCGGCCAACAACGGTGGCATGCAAATTATAATTAAGTTACACATCAATTTTTAAAAGAAAACTATACTTATAAATCCTTAAAATGTCAAAAATGGGAATTATCAACTAGACATAATTATTTTTTTAAATAATTATATTGAATTATTTTATTATGTCAGTACAGAAGTACCTATATCGTTATTGATATTTTATTGTTAACTGTTATTTATAGTATAGTGGATATTATTAATAAATATTTTTCATTTTAAAATGCTGTTTTCCATTTTAGTTTAGTTATTTATTTTATGCTAACACTTGTGTACTCAACTGTACAAATTATTGAATATTCTAATCATTCATTGCGGTTTTGCGATAAAGAAAGGACATATCCTTCATGACGTTCGTCCCCACTCTTCACAGTAACTAATTAATGTAAGTAATAGTAATCCTGCGTAGCCCTCCCTGAAACGTCGGCTTACTGTAACCTTTATTAAGTCATCTGTTTCCTCCGTGGGGGGCCTGCCCACGTAGAGTTCCTACACGTTGCTGTCACTTAGAAAATCATCCGCCACCAACGGCTATCGATTTTTCTAGATGCTATTTAACTGTCTATATTAAACTAACTATCATCGCGAACAATGGGTCCGTAAGGCTGCAAACAGTGATGATAAATGATAATCTATCATCAATATTCCGGTTGTGCTAGACTAGGCATAGGCCCCAGGGTCTGCTCGCTAGTCTCATTAGATTTGGCTGCATTTCAATTATTACACGGAGCGAATACCTTCTGATCTCCGCAACCCAGAGGGAAACATCATTCTATGGTTAAACCAGCTGTCAGGATGTTAGAAGGCACTGACTTCCTAATAACGACTGCAAAAAAATTTCATGTCGGCTT
Source organism: Musotima nitidalis (assembly GCA_949126915.1). Classification (NCBI taxonomy): domain Eukaryota; kingdom Metazoa; phylum Arthropoda; class Insecta; order Lepidoptera; family Crambidae; genus Musotima; species Musotima nitidalis. The sequence continues at coordinate 3,552,608 of OX421434.1, forward strand.
AACGTGCTTTTCGAGGCATACAAGCGATAATTACTTACATCACTTCGAAAAGTCATTGTATGAAAGTCATGGTATAGGTTTGAACCCAAGTCCCTCTGAATTTGAGGGCAATGGGTCTCGCCTCTGGACTATCGGCTCTATGCTGTTGATCTTCTCCGGGCACTGTTTTTAATAATAAAGCTTTTTCGAAAAAACAATAATAATTATTTATTGACTAATTAGTAACACAGGAACTTGAGAGCTTCGTTATTTATTATTATTAATTTATAAATAAACAAACAGCAGGTAGGGCATAAAATACATTAGACCCACAAAACTATTTTCATAATTTGTCTGTGGGATGACTAGTATCTTACCTACAAAATAAAAACTTTAATGTTAAGTTAATTGTGCCACAAAATGCTTCTAACACCTTAGATTTTAAAAACATTTTGAATACAATATGAATTATTATAAAAATATTAACATATGTTTTTGTTAGCATGAAGAGATATTAAATAATCGTTTGTTAATTTAAAATATTGTTCTGAAAACTGTTAAGTAGTCAATTTTACCCCAGTGGCTTGAATATTTTACGCTTAAATCTTAAAGTTATCGACCGATAGAGACGTGACCGATTAACTAGCCAGTCTTGTTTTTTTGGGTCGGATACCTTTTGCATAAATAAATCCAATTATCTATGACTTTTTTGTTTTATGACTAGTGGTTCGACCGCGTCTTCGTCCACGTGAAATTCGATTATATAGCTCATCTTGTTTAAGTAACTATAAGTATCAAATTAATATAAGCTAATAATAAACTCAACAAAATAGTTTATACGCTTCTGGAATCAAAAATGAAGACTTTCCATACAAAGTTCGATACCCTTTTTTCTACCCCTGAGACCTAGCTTATGTCATTTTTAGGCTGTCTTATCTGTGTACTAATTTGCATTGAAATTGGTTGAGTAGTTTTGCTTGAAAGTGGGACAGACAGGCAGAGTTCCTTTCGCATTTATAATATTAGTATAGATTAATTTATCATCCAAGGAAGTTGCGAAAAGTTTCTAAAATAACATTACATAAAGACCTCTCTGGACTTCTTGGCGGGAAAGTGAAGCGTCATGTCTGCAGTTTTGTTTTATTTTCTAAAATTTGTGATATTTCTAACATTAATGTGTAATAACGGTGGATTATTAACTGTCAAGTGTTTGTGAATATACATGAGTGTTGGTAAATCAAACAAAACAGTGCAACATCACTTTTCATATTTTCTCTCAAGGAGTCCATGTGAGATCTCAGTATAGTCCCACATTATAGAGTTTTTTACTGAGGACTCAAGGGGTTTAGGGGAGGGTATTTCATCTTCGATTTATCATCTTGATCACCACTCATTCTCATTTACTATAAATTATATATAATTAATATTGACACTGGCTAAATGTGCTAGACGCACGAAGCCATTATTTAAATGGAAGAAGAAGACCTCTCTGAGTTTCGTTGTTGTTTTTTTTATATATCAATTTACTTTACAAAAATGTTACGGACAGTTTTAAAAATAAAGTCACATGAAGCACTTTGATCACGTACCTACCCGTATCTCGCGGACATATCGGGCGTTCACCCCTACATTGAAACACACCCCCTAAGGTCAGCCACCCTTCACCCCGTGCATTAGGCTAAACTCCAATAGTCTCATGATTCCCTGGTACAAGGAGACGCAGCGCGGGGAGATTTTTCTGCGGAAAAGTCTTTCAGAAAATTGCGTCATGCTGTTTGTTTGTACGTCACGCTCTACGAACTAGGCTTCGTTATTTTTTTTTGTAAATAATGGCTTCGTGCACACACATTCAATCAATGTCAAGTTAAAGATATAATAATATATAATTCATAGTTATTGAGAATTTGTGGGGATAAAGATTATAATGGTAAATGCCATCCCCTAAGCCCCTTGAGTCCGTCAGTAAAGGTGTGGCACTATACTGAGATCTCACATGGACTTCTTGAAATTTGAAAAGTGATGTTTAACTGTTTTGTCTTATTTACCAACATGTACGTTCACAAAGCTTAAAGGTTAATAATCCACCGTTATTACACATTAATATTCGGAATATCAAACTGCAAACATGACGCATCACTTTCCCGCCAAGAAGTCCTTTCTACTCAGGCCTGATTTTACAAAAAATTACAGAGCTATGAAGCTACCAATCACAAGAAACGAAGCGCCAAGATAAATAGAGGAACTAATGCATCAATAACAAAGCAAGCAATTCTGGCGCCAACACCGCAGAAACATACCACAGCAGTAAGTATTTCGTTTTCCAAAACTACATACGTAGGTATATAGAGTTTATATTATTGAGGCATATTACTGTGAATTTTGTTTTTACCGTGTCGACTCCAATACTTAATAGACGCCTATAATAGTAATATTTAACTTTTATTGTGACTATGAACTTTTGTTCAGATCAAATCCTAAATATGCTTCAAAATTTTGCTCTTAAATTATGTCGTAATCTGTCTGGCTTGTAGTTGATTTTTTATTGTTTATCAAAAATACTGATTGTGCATTTATTGGATACTTCTGCGTTAGGTTTATGATAGCCATATATTATTTTAAAAATACGTCAAACAAAAATTGCAATAAAAAATTTTACAAGAAAATTTTCCTAACAATATTTAAAAAGTGTTATAGGTCAAGTCATTCCGTACACAGAATCCCTTTCGCACACAAAATTACTGATATCTTTACGATATTGTCAGTTTATTTGTAAGGGACATGGGCCTTTGAAATAACACTCCAACTGAACAGACTAACCAACCCTTCCCGTTCCGATCTAGGTCGACAACTTTGTTATCCGATAGAAGTTGAAACCATTTTTCGATCAAGGAATTTGACATTTTTACCCACAATAGTTGGCACTCAACAGTATTGATGTCAAAAAGGGTATTCATGTGAGTGTATCGGTAGTAGGTAGACGTAAATGATTATAGTTAATCAAACTTACAGTCAATATTGTGTATAGTGTATTGGGAGTAGGTAGACGTAAATGATTACAGTTAATCAAAGCTTACAGACAATATTTGGATTGATTTAAGTAGACACGTTTGGGTTATAGCAAGAAAGAAAGAAATGTTTATCAACTGCACAAGTAATTATATAAAAAGGTCTTACAAGACTGAATTGTGCAGTCAAAAGGCATTGCTTCAGCGTAATGCATCTATAACAATGCAACATTGTAAATTATTGTGTGTTGGTAACCCTTAAAAGACTTTAGTTCTCAAATTTAAATATCGTCATTATATCCTAGTATTATTATTATATTATTAGTAATTCAGTCAAGTGAGCAGTCCCTGGGCCCTAAGCTTAAGTCTAGGGCAACCGGGATAATGCTAGGATATGATGATAATCCTAGTATTATCCCGGTTACGCAAGACTTTAGCTAGTTATTAAAATTCTAAAATTCAATACTTATTTTTTACATACATTCATAGATTCCACGCTTGTTTACCCGAAGTGGTAGACAGAGGCATATTGTACCCACACACTTCGCCAGTTATATAGTTGGTTATAGGTGGCGAGCCTATTGCCGCATACCGGGCACTGTTATGTTCGCCAGAGCCTCGTCCGTTGGTCGGCAGGTGCACCATTTGCAGGTGAGGTTGGTTTGGGCTCCTAAAGTCTTCTAGGATCCCTAAACACACTAATTTTTTACTTGATATCGATGCAAGACTATCTGAGTAAACGTAGACGGCTGAGAGTTTTGGAACTGAACTGTACCTAATACTTATATGTATGCAAATATGCAATAAACTACGAAATAGGAATCCCTATTAATTTTGATTTACGACTGTTTTGTTATACACTAGTTGTTTCAGATTCGCTTTTTGTTTCGTCTATAAAGTTATTAATTCCTTATTTATGACATTTATTGGAAAGGAATTCAGAGTAACTTGGCACAGAATTTTATGAGATATTGGTCTAACAGCTTATATACAGGTAGTATCATTTACCGGCCGAGAATAATGTCCCCCCCGTCCCCCTCTCATCTCACAGGGAGCCGTAAGAGTCGACGTAGGGAAATCCTACCAGTTGATGGGCAACTGCGTCATCTTGCGTGTACTACCGGACATGACACCTCCGGATTTTACCTATCGGCTGAACAGCCCACCTAACGACGCGCCCTTATTTACGGGGGTAGATACCGCGGCCAGGGGGCACTGCCCCGAACCCGCGTCGTAACCCCCACCAGGGTTACGTTTGAAGACCAACGATTGATCCTGCGAATTGGCTTAAACTGCGAGCACCCAACCTCGGGGCCAGTGTGGTGTTATTTATTTTGTTTGTACTTTTTAGGGAAACTTTTACCAAAATTTTATAGTTTAATAAAGAAAGTTACATATGAACCCCAATAGAATGTAATCTGTTGGGACGGCTGATGTTCAGCAGTGGACTTTATAAAGCTGATATGATTACGATGTTGAAAGTGTTCATATGCGATAGTAGCGGTTAAGCAGAGTTCAGAGAGGTCAGTCCTTGGATGGGTGACCGTTAGTGTGGCATATAATATCGAGCGTTTCTGTTGTTTATATATCGCTATAATTATATGAAACCTAGTCGTAAGCGATGTCAGAGGTCTTCTTGGGCCTATTTAAAAAAAATCTAAAGTAAGGATTTTTTTGTTGATGAACCAACGTTACTACAACAATACTTAACCATAGTGGTATAACTTGGAATAGGCCGAAAATGCTTACTGAAAATAAAATTCTGAAGCGGACAGGATTTATTATTAGAAATAATCCAATTATGTAATTACATATACCTGTTTGTAAAATAAGTAATCATGGAAGAATTACTTCGAAAATCATATCAAATTTATACCATAAGACACACACATAATATGTAAATTTTATATTTGAAACACATCATTTAATAAATATATATAAAGCATTATTGTATAGAATTAAGTCATTTTTATTTACGTTTAAAAAATACAGCAGCATTTGATATTAATAAATATAAATCACACTATAAAAACTTTTCAATTAATATCAAAAAGATATGACGGTTCAACAGAAAAGTGAATAAAAAATAAGGTTTTAATTTCGTGATAAAAAACTAAAAGAAACTTTCCGACCGTGACAGGACTCGAACCTGCAATCTTCGGATCCGAAGTCCGACGCCTTATCCATTAGGCCACACGGTCGATGTATGAACTGTTGAAATAGGGCACTGCGTACCACGGGTCGAGCCTCCGCGCATGACGTCAGCTATTACGTCATCCATTTTTTTCCTACTACGACGATTGTGAAGATTTATCAATGAATACTTTTTTGGAATGTTTGTGAAATAAATTAGCATGGAGTAAGGCTATGTATATTTAATATAACAAACATTTTTTTAGTCAAAGTAAAGGACCTCTGGTTACAATCAGTCAGTACAGTCATTGAGTCCATGCTGCTAAATAAATATTATGTGACAAAATATTTATAAGAAATCAATAAAATAATATTGAGCAGTAAGCAAAATTATTTAAGGCTAGTGGCGGCTTATGAGTGTACAATTAGATTTGATTATATTTGTTATCGAAATTAAATATTATTTGAGTAAATTAATTACAATAACAATAGGACTCTAATGCGACGTATCTATAGAAGATTGGGTAGTTTGTAAGATAATTTTAAAAAAAAATTACACACATCTTTAAAATTATACCTAGGGTTGGCTGTAAACAGTTCCTTAGAGAATTAAGATAGTTTTATTTTGTACCATATAACATATTTGTAGATTTTTTTAAAAATAAATATACATACTTATTCAAAACTTAACTTCTACTGTAAACATCGGAAATTTTATATAACAAAGGAAGTTAATTGGGGAGGCCTATTATGATCCGAAAGGATGAAATTTTCTTTATACATTTATAAAGAGAGATTTAAAAATTAGATTAGGTTTAAAATTAGTGCCCCCCGAACAGGTTTGGCGTGTTGGGGGGCTGAGTACCTCCCGGAGGCTGGGAAAAGGTGCCCTTAGTACTAACTACCGGGGGAGAAACTAAGAGGGACCTGTGGAGGGCGCAGCGGGCAGGCCAGGAGGGTCTAGGCAGTGGCGGCACCCTGCTGGGGCTCCTGCTGTCTCACCATGGACTCTCCGGGAAGTTGGCCACACACGCTATGGTCGCGCGGGGAGGTAGGAGGGGCGCGTCCACTGCGCCTCTCTAAGAAGGTCCTCCCGGTTTAGTCCGGGGGACGTTGGCCGCAGGGTGTCAGAAGCTGCAACCCAGGTACTGGCCCCCCGCCTCTTTCTCAACAAGCGGCGGGCCTCGTCGGAAGATTTTTAGTGGGTATTACTGCTGGCGGTCGTGTCTGCCGGTGGTGAGTCCCACACACCTCTCTCGGTCCCCCTTTGGCCGGGAGACAGTGCGTAAATGCATTTTGTTACCGACGTAAATAAAAAAAAAATGTTTAAAATTAGTGCTGTCACTTTCATTTGATAAGATCAAGACAGTGACAGCACTGGTTTTAAACCTGGTCTAACTTTAGACATCGTTTTGTAATAAGCCTCATTTAGTTTATTTAAATTTATACACTTATACGAACAATATATCACGCAATAATATTATTTAAAAACTTTTACTCACCTGTAAAGACATAAAAAACAACAATTAAAGCTTTTTATTCCTACTTTTTTTTAAATTATGGCTTTGTGCGTTTAGCGCATTTAGCCAGTGTCAAGTTAAAAATATTTTCATACATAGTAAATGAGAATGAGTGGTGATAAAAATAATAAATAAGATGCCCTTTCCTAAACCCCTTGAGTCCTCAGTAAAGATGTGGGACTATACTGAGATCTCACATAGCCTTCTTGAGAGAATTTGAAAAGTTTTATTGCACTCTTTTGTTTTATTTATTTCACACTCATGTTTGTTTGTTTTGTTCAAACACTTAACGGTTAATAATCCATCGTTATTATACATTCACATTCGAAATATTTCTAAAATAGAGAATAAACCAAAACTTCTCTTTTAAAACTACGCAACAAACTTCGATGCGTTTTTTTAATAGATAGTTATTTAAGCGGAGGGTTTATCGGCAGTCGCGGACGGCCGCTAGTTACATGTAAAACTTCGAGTTTACATAAAGTTTAGAAAACATTACAATTATTTGTAATACAATTATTTGTGATACAATGATTTGTGATACAATAATTTGTGATAGGGTGTATAGGGATCCTATCAAGACCTAAGGAGCACCTGCCGATCAACGGACGAGGCTCTGGCGAACATAACAGTGCCCGGTAAGCGGCAATAGGCTTGCCACCTATCACGTGGGACCAACTATATAGTTGGCGAAGTGTGGGCGTGTAATATGCCTCTGCCTACCCCTTCGGGGAAACAGGCGTGTATGTATCTAAGTATGTAATTTGTGATACAATTATTTATGATACAATCTTAAAGCAGTAATCTTTTAATTTGCGTTTAAATAAAGTGACTAGGTGTCCGATGGACTCTCACAAATCTCAATATAAAGATCTTTTAGGTTATGAATATTTCATTTGGGAATCCTGTTCTTTTATTTAAAAAGTATAGCCTTTGTTATTCCAAGATAATGTAGCTATCCAATGTAAAAAGAATTATCAAAATCCGTCAAGTAGTAGTTAGAGTTAATTCGTAAAAAACATACAAACAAAAATACAAATCCTCTTTATAATATTAGTATCATCATCAACCTTATAAAGTTCAATGCTGAACATTAGCCTCCCCAACAAATTACATTATATTCGGAGTATTTGCCCATAATCACCACGCTGGGCAGGCGGGTTGGTGATCGCAGTTCAAGCCACAGGATGACGCTGCTGCCCACCATCCGGTAGGATTTCTCTTCGTCGATTCTTGCGACTCCCCGTGTGGGTGAATGAGCGGGGGTGGTACTATTTTAGGCCGGTACTACACGGCACTATAAATACAGATCGATTATTATCGGCCAAAAAGAAACATTAACTTGACATTGCATGGTCGTTGATCCGTAGGTAAACTCGGAAGTGGAGAGATGACCAAAAAATACAATCATTAATGGTCCATGACTTGCCAAATTGAACCGAGGTTTAATAGCTCTGACCTCTAATATAAATAGATAGTTATCTATTTATAGACTGGTTTATGAGTGGACTGAGATTGGATATGGCCATTGTAAAGTTACTGCTCCATTTTTTTATTTATTTATGGCTGGTTTACTTATTTAGATATAATTATAGTGTCTGTTTGGTATGTTAAAACTACAGCTATTATTAAAATTTATAAGACATACGGTATTTGAATACCTAAAATAATAATCACACCAGATACGTACCATAAGAATCCGTTACCATAAGTAACAGACTTGTGTTATGGACACTAAATAACGGATAAACATATATAATTTTGACGACCTTGGAGGTTAATATACCCACACTTCACTCCAGAGATCGTAGGTTTGATTCCCACACAGGACTAATCTTTGTGTGCATGAACATGTTTGTTTTTCCGTTGTTTAGTATCCATAACACAAGTTATTAATGATACTTATCTTGGAACTAAATAATTGGTGTTATTGTCAGAAATTTAATATTTATTAATTTTCACACAACACCTTGGCTAGAACAAACATTCATGTTCATACACACAAAAATTGGTGCTGTGTGGGAATCGAACCCACGACCTCAGGAGTGGAATGCAGGTTATCTAATCTCCATGCCATACCAATTGTTTATTAATATCACTTAAATAGTTTTAAAATTGTTTTGTCTGTCTGTTTATTTGGGACTAATCGCCAAACAGAATTTTGAGGAGAATAGTGATGGGAACTGTCCTCCTTAGAATCTGCTTAATTAACTTCGGTGATCGTTTCCGTTCATGTAGTATCACGAACCTATAGATAACCTTTAGTAATCTCGCCCAGTTAAAGGAATATTTATTGGAAATATTATGATGAAACTGGGACAATAACGGTTTGTTTATTTTTCCCGGAATTTTTTTTTATATCATCATCATAAAATTTGCCATTTGAACTTCACTGCTGAACATAGACCTCCCCAATTGTTTTCTACGTTAATATATTATATAGGTGTATAGGGATCCTAACAAGACTTAAGGAGCCTTTCGAATATGATAACTATTGATAACACGAACTCAATTTAGCATGTTCTTAGAAGATGTGTAATTATAAAGCGTGTTATCTGTGGAACCATGCAAGGATTGGAACTCGCGAACGCCGCGACTTAATTGGACGTCTCGACGCAGACGTCATCCACTGTTTTAAGACCTAAGGAGCCCAAGCCAACCTCACCTGCAAGTGGTGCACCTGCCGATCAACGGACGAGGCTCTGGCGAACATAACAGTGCCCGGTAAGCGGCAATAGGCTCGCCATCTATTACGTGGGATCAACTATATAATTACCGAAAAGTGGGCGTATAATACGCCCTTCGGGAAAACAGGCGTGAATGTATGTATGTATGTGAGGTACAAAAATGAAACCTAAAATTCTTAGCTCCAGGCAATCAATTTAAAGATATGACAACGATATCTATATATATATATATAAATCAATTGCTGTTCGTTAGTCTCGCTAAAACTCGAGAACGGCTGGACCGATTTGGCTAATTTTGGTCTTGAATTATTTGTGGCAGTCCAGAGAAGGTTTGTACGTATAGAAAATAATAAAAAAATCTTGAAAAAGTGTAAAATCAACATATTTCTATACTCCCATTTACAAACAATTTGTACTAATACTTAAAAGCCAATTTGAACCTTATCAAACAAATTTAATGTCAAAAGTGACGTTAGTTATATCAAAAAAAATTTATGTCATTTTATTTTATCAGCGATAATTATTGCTCTAGTGTGTTTATATTTTCAAAAATATTGTTGTTATTGATTTGTATTTATATTTTCCAAAATATTATTGAGTTGTTGAGTGAAGGTAAAATGCCATGAGCAAGACGACAAAACATAGGCCGGCGATTGCGCGGCGATCAAGAATACGTAGTGCTGTTTTGGATGAAATGCTGCGTGCTGCTTTTAATTACAACAGTCAGATTGATTATAGTATATACGGATACATTGGAATGATGGACGCAATATGTCCACATTGTGATGCGGCTAACTTTCGTGAATTGGATAAACGTTGTGCAATTGTTTCAAATACAAGACTATCCAAGGTTTTTCCATCAGCATAACGCATTAGTGCAATTGTTCAAAATTGCTCTCGATCGTATGTCAAAATTATTGAACAAATATGAACATTATATGGCAGAAGACATTTTAATTCGTATGCGTCATCATGAAAGAAATCCCGATTTGTTGATTACCTTGGAAATGTACAACGAAGCTTTAATAATAATTGAAGATATGTGTCTAAAGATTTTAAATAAAGCATTAGCACAATTGGGTATGACCGCACCAAATCGTGAGATACATGATTTTTTTGATCGTGAATTGCAATATGAGCAGGAGTTCAATTCTATTGCAAAACTTTCGTTGTATCATTGATTTTAGCGACTATTCGATCGGAACAGAAAATTGCATTGCATCTTCGGGAATTTCTGCTACATTATTAGAAGGTGGTCGGACCGCACACTGCATTAAAATTGCCTTTGAATGTACAGGTGATTGAAACTCCAACATGCAATATTTCGAGAAATTCTGCTATAGCAAAAGTTCTGCGATTAACGTCAATTATTTTATGGGATAAGTGCACAATGGCGAATAAAAAATCAATAGAAGCATTTAATCGAACAATGCAAGATTTAAACGGTAATCAACAGCTTTTTGGTGGTGCTCTGAAATTGCTGTCAGGGGACTTTCGTCAAACATTGCCTAATTTAAAATATTTTTTTGTTTGAATAAATGAACTTAATAATCTTTTTTTTTTATTCATATGCCTTATACGTAGCGAAGCACGTACCGGGCCGCTAGTATATATATAAAATACACGAATTACCTTAGAAATCGACATAACTCAATATATTAATGCGGATTACTAATTTAAATTATTTTTTTTGGCATGGAAAACAAATATCTTATACTGTATGTACTTATACATTTTAAGATTTTACGACTATGTAAATTGTTCTGTTTAAATTTCCCTAAACTGGTTTGTTTAAGTTTATCCTATAATTAATTATATTTCATTTTAACGTACCATAGTTATGAAAACTGAGCAGAAAAGATCAGTAAGACATTTGGACAGGTACTCCTCATCTTTTATTCATTCGTAACCTTTATGTAATTATGTAAAATAATTTATAGCACTACTAAGTGTACGAAACATTACTGACATAAACTACATACAATTATGTTTTTCCAATTGCTAGTAGGTATACAAGAATTTAGTTCCGAAATTAATCCGAAATCACTTTTTTCAGGAAAAATGTTTTTATGTTTTTTAAACTTTGCTATCGTATTTTTAAACACTTTATGAAACACACTTTCATAATATTATTCTAAATCAAGTTATTTATAGAAGTATTGATTTCTTAATCCTAAGTAATTACGAAACATTTTTTACATTAACAAAGAGAGAGCTCAGGGAAAAGTTCGGTCGGCGGCCTCAAACGATCGAGATCGGCCTCAACCTTCCCGTATCCCGACCCTCTTTGTACCGGATAGTACCAGGCGCTTATGAACTCGCAGAGCTTACTTGTAGCGTGTTCGGACCGCGAGGGGGCGGAGCGGCGGGGGCGGGACGTGGCAGATCCCCACAGAGCATGTACACTACGTTTTCTTTAGCTTCGCGCATGTGTGTGTTTGCTTTGAAAGCTGTAAGTACCAAGTTACTTTCAAAACAGATGCAATAGTCGCGGAAAAAAACAAGCAATGGTTTAGTTTAACTAATTTATAATATGTACATACATACATACTCAATACTTTATTGCGTTCCAACAATGTGTTACAGGATGGTAGTTTAGGTACAAAAGTATCAATTGTGGACCCTGTCGGGCACAGCATAGCATAGGAGAGAGGAGGAAGGACACTGTTTAATTACTTGTTAGTTAAATCTATTTGTAAAGTAAAAGTAAAGTAAAAAAAATATTTATTTCATAAACTATTATACATAGTACTTGAAAACGTCATGATTACAAATGAAAAAAAAAACAATCGAAATAATATTACACTAAATCACGAAGCTTAGATTCACTTACATGCAACAAAACAATTTAAAAACAATAAATAATTAAGTGTAAGTGAATCTAAGTGTCAGTTCCGAGCCACCGCTCTGTAAGAAGAACTGGCAAGAAACTCACAGGCTATGCTCTTTTAAATATGTCCATTAGTTTGGTACTAGAATTACAATCTTCATTTGTCTGTGAAGCTATACAATGCAATATAACATAACCTTAACAATATTTATGTCATTCATATTAGAATAGCCTGTATGAAACGGCAGTTTAATCCCAAGCATTTTTATCTGCCATTTAAGTCTTTAATAGAATAGTATCCCTTTGAAGACAGCTTGTGTTTTATTGTTAATTTAAATTTATTTAGGCTCAATTGCTGTATGTTGCTTGGGATTTTATTGTAGAATCGCACACATTGACCTTTAAAAGATTTGTTTATCTTTTGGAGCCTAGTGGCAGGTACAACTAATTTATGCTTATTCCTTGTGTTTAGGTTATGTACACAGCTTTTCTTACTAAATTGATCAGTATTCTTATGTACATAAACCAGGTTATCATAAATTGTTTATTACATAATTCATAAATACTCGCTCATTTTTGACTACGAGTAGTTATTAGTTGTTATTCTCATTAAATTTCTTAGTAATATTATCTACTATCACACCTGTTTCCCCGAAGAAGTAGGTAGAGGCGATTAAACGCCCATATTTCGCCAGTTATATTGTTGATCCCACTACCACGTAATAAGTGGCAAGCCTATTGCCGCTTACCGGAAACTTATATTCCCCAGAGCCTTGTCCGTTGATCGGCAGTTGCAACACTTGCAGGTAAGGTTGGCTTGGGCTTCTTAGAACTTAGCTATATAGCCATTACATAGACTTTACAGCCATTAATTTATTTACATCTTATATTAAGTTTTATTGTGATGTTATTTTTAAATTTATTTTTGTTTACACACAAATGTGTACAAACAAGTATTCGAATATTCGAGTACCTAATATGAATTATGAATAATACATTATGTATATTATGTGTACATTATGTACGGCTGGCCTCGTAAGAAGTAAAATATTTCAAATATAACTTGTATTACAACCAATTAAGATGTGTATAAACGTTAAGATGTTTCGTTTGACTTGTGTCTGTCTGTACCTCTAGAATTTAAAAATACATTAACAATTTAATATTTCATTATATCCTTTGAGACGCTGCGTATATTTTTCTAGTTCTAAAAATTAAATTTTTACTTACTTGAAATAAAGATTTTCTGCCAATTACACCAATTATTTGATTTTGAGACAAGTATCATTAAGAACTTGTGTTATGAATACTAAATAACGAATAAAAACACATAAATACTTTTTTTCTAAATATATACTTAATATACATAGGAAAACACCCAGACCAGAACAAATATATAATGCATACAAAGAATTGTCCTGTGTGGGAATCTAACCCACGAACTCAGGATCGGAGTGCGGAGATACTCGCCACCACGCTATTTCGGTCGTCAAAGTGTGAATATACTTTTACAACCTACTAGCCCCAAGGGTCTGTTAATGTTTTTAAACCCTTTTTTTTAATTAGTTTGCAGTTCGATTCTCATTGCGGACAAAATTTTTATGTGCACGAATATTTATTCTGATCTAGGCGTTACTTTTCTATTAAATATATCTATGTATGTATTAGAAAGTATTATAGTATTTTTATATATTGTCTATGTACCGACCCATGGTATAAGCACTAGCTATGCAAGCTTGAGAGTAATGACATTATTCTCTATGTTCCAACCACAGATACAGATATACCATAGATAACGCAAGTATCACAATTTGTACTAAAGCTTGCCGACTTTTTTAACTCCTACTGGGACTTCTTGGCGGGAAAGTGAAGCGTCATGTTTGCAGTTTTGTTTTATTTTCTAACATGAATGTGTAATAACGGTGTATTATTACCCGTTAAGTATCTGTGAACATACATGAGTGTTGGTAAATCAAACAAAACAGTGCAACATCACTTTTCAAATTTTCTCTCAAGGAGTCAATGTGAGATCTCAGTATAGTCCCACATCTTTACTGAGGACTCAGGAGGAGCTTAGGGGAGGGTATCTCATTTACCATTTATCATCTTTATCACCACTCATTCTCATTTACTATGAATTATATATTATTAATGTATCACTTACTTTACATTGGCTAAATGTGCTAGACGCACGAAGCCATTATTAAGAAGAAAATCAAAAGAAAGAGTGTAAGTAGCGGGGGTCAACGTCGACGATTGGTCGGGGTTTAGACACGCGGTTTACATGAATTTGCGTTATTTACATCAATTTATATCAATTATATTTATATCAATGGTTCCAACAACCTTGACGATTTTCTTGCACGTTCTTTTACGATCAAGCTCCCGCCCGCAGTGAATGGGCGCGTTAGTTTATAAGTAGGTATGACATTCAAAAGAGCTCTATTGAGCCAAACTTGAATGAATGAATTTTGATTTTGATTTTGAACATAGAAAATAATTTGTGAAGCCGTCAATTTAGAACAGCAAGCAAATTTTTGTTTTTAATATATTTAGAGGTGAATAAAAACTATTCTCTTGTACTCACACAAATTATTTAGTTTTAACATAATTAGCATTGAGATCTCGTGTCCAGTATCCATACTAAATTAAGAAGAAAGCTACGGGGAGACCGATATATCGTCACTAAAAAAAAAAATATTTCACACGTTTGGATTCACAGAAAATAAGCTTACTATGCGTTGGGATCTTGTATTATGTGGTTGAGTTTTCCAATTTATCTCAGTTTTCCTGTGACTACGAATTACTGCGACCACACGGGTCATTCAACCAGTCAAGTCGAGTTTAACTGCAGCTCTTTTAGTTTATGCACCCCTGGTAGTTCGGTCATGTGTTTTCGTTCTGCAATCGTCCACGTCACTTTAATGTCATGCTAGGTGACGTGTCACTTGTCAAAAGACACCTCTCGAAGATCGTATATAGTAGTTATCAATGTAAACATTAACTTTCAGTTAAATCAGGCGCTTACATGCTTGGTCTATGGAATTGACAATTATTATGCATACGCCTGTTTCCCTGAAGGAATAAGCTGTAACGTATTAAACGAGCACGTTTAGCTAACAATATTGTTTAGGACATAATAGGTGAGCCTATTGCCTCTCATCGGGAACTTTTATGTGCGCCAGAGCCTCGTCTGTTGATCGGCAGATGCACTTTCAGGCAAGGTTGACTTGGTTTCATTATTGTTTCCAATTGTGTAAGTTCTTTCCCTATACACCAATCAATTTAAACGTAATACAAAAACCAATTCTGTCCGATAGCAAGTCTAATCGATGCAGTCTTAAGTAATATAATTCATTGTGTAAGCATTTACTAGTATGTCAAGATTATTCAATAAATGGATTTAAAAGCAAAGTCCCCTAATTTACATTTCGAATTTAGGAGCAACTATCAATACTAGGTAAGGTAATTAAAAAAAGGCCAAAAAACTAGGTTTTGAAAAGGGGCAGCCGATTCTATTTACAAGCATTAAAATTATGCAAGAAAACGAATTTATATAGATTGTACCGTAACATAGGTTTGACATTTAATACCCAATAGTATTACATGATTACGCATTAAACGATTTTTGTCAAAACTTTCCCCAACTACATTTGGAAATTTAGAAGCCGAATCTGTTAATGATATTTCTATTTTTTTTTCTCAATCACGTGGTCACGCGAAATCACTGGAAAAATCCCACGTTTTCAAATCCCTGAGAAAAACAACAACAAATTATATCACAGATATATTTCTTGTTCTACCTATTGACACAGTATTAGTTACGCAAAGTAATTATTAGACAATTCAATTATAGCTGGTGTTATCCAATTCGTTTCGGTGGATGGTATATTGTTACTGGACACCTGGCTGATAATATAGCTTTTAATTTTTGACCGCGTGACCTAACTGCACGTGGGAGGATATTGAGAGGTGGATGGGATTAGCAACGAGTTTTAAAACCTTTTAGCTTGACCACCTCCTTTAACGATTATCACTATGTGAGGTTTTCATTCTGCTATCTTAGAGGGTCTATAGGTCAGGTTAAAGACTACGTTGATCCGCCCTGGTTACGCGTGAAGGAGTCTGGCGAGCAGCTCTTTTTAAGGTTAGAAAGCCTCGAAGCAAAACAATGACTTTTTTTTTCTTTGTTCTAGGGTATTGGGATTTAATCTCACCATTATTCTATGAAATTAAACACGTAACACAATGTAACGCTTTACACTTTGCATGTTTAGTAAAGATAACTTAAATTTATAATGTAATCATTTATCACATTTTAATAACATACATAATTATTAAAAAGGGAGTATAGGGCTCCTACTAAGACCTAAGGAGTCTAAGCCAACCTCACCTGCAAGTGGTGCACCTGCCGATCAACGGACGAAGCTCTGGCGAATATAACGGTGTCCGGTAAGCGGCAATAGATTCGCCACCTATTACATGGGACTAACTATATAATTGTCGAAGTGTTGGCGTATAATATGCCTTTGCCTGTTTTCCTGTAGGGATCTACAGGAAAACAGGCGTGAATATATGTATGTATGTACATAATTATGACTACTCCTAATTAGGTGATAATGAGTTCACATTTGTCCACATCAACCTTCTCGTGGGCTCCCGTCGGATTTAGAAAGGACTGGTCAAAAGTAGCATTCCTATCTCCATAACAAATATACCTTATTAACTCCGACACAACGAATTATTATTTTGAAAGTAATAACCTTTTAAAATAATGCGTAGTGTCAGAGTACCAATTGTTGGGATTTAAAAAAAAAAGTCCCGTTAAAATCGCAGTCGGTGAATAATTAACTTATGCAAATGTTCAAGGAATTTTCCTGCAGTGAATTTCATAGGGAGCTTTAAGAGAAATGTCGCCAAAGGCCAGCGCATACATCTGTCGGAGGCACGAGCCCCACGAGGCCGCCCCCCGCCGTGACGAGGCATTGGAGGTCTGATTGGATCCGGGAGGTGTAAGGACACTCGGCTTGGCAACTTTCACACTGCTCAGTCGTTTTATCAGACAATCGGTTCACAACTGACGGAGAGACGGTCGCTTGTTTTATAAACAATTGGTTTGCAACTGATAGAGACTGCCGATTTGTCAAATGGTTTGACTATCAGTGTTGACCCACGCGAGCCCAGTGCGGATTGCGGACAAATTACATTAGGTTCTTACATATGAATTGGCGTTTTATCAAACTGACCACTTTGATTGAACTCAAAAATTTGACGTTTGGCTAGGAATTCCCAAAACAAATTTTAAGTTTGTCAATTCGTGGTCTGAATGTTATGATTTCTTTTTGGACTTCTTGGCGGGAAAGTGAAGCGACATGTCTGTAGTTTTGTTTTATTTATTTTTTAATTTGAAATATTTCGAAAATTTATGAGTAATAACGGTGGATTATTCACATTAAGTGTTTTTGAACGTACATGAGTGTTGGTAACTGAAACAAAACAGTGCTACATCACTTTTCAAATTCTCTCAAGAAGTCCATATGAGATCTCAGGAAAGTCCCACATCTTTATTGAGGACTCAATGGGTTTAGGGGGAGGGCATCTCATTTATCATCTTTATTACCACTCATTCTCATTTACTATTTATATATTATTAATGTATCTCTTATTTCACACTGGCTAAATGTGCTAAACACACGAAGCCATTATTTAAACGACAAAAAAAATTGCTGGTTTTCGCGCTATTTAATTTTGTTTTGACATCATTTTGTGCTCAATATGGAAAATTTGAAATACCAAATTATTTTTGTATAAGAGTTTGATCGTGGCACAACCGCTGAAGAAACAGCTCGAAGGATTAATGATGTGTACTCAGAAGCCGCTGTAAAAGGAAACACGGTCCAATTTTGGTGCCAACGCATCCGTTGTGGAAAATTTTACCACCACAACAAACCTCGCAACAATTGGCAAATATTGTGCCAATAATATTATTGGTCCTACGTAATCGATCTTTTATCTTTGCCAGAGTCGTTTTCGGCAGTTGTACCAATTGCAAATCCCGTTACAATATATTATATGCCTTATTTTTAATATATTTTATGAAGCTCGGTGTGATAGTCAGCCCTGTCGATGGCAGAATGTGGCTATTATTACGGAAACGTGAATGGGAAAATGTGGGGGTCGTTTGTTCCATCAGAGCTTGCCTCATAACGTCACTTAACATGACACTCATGTACAGTTAGCATCAGAATATCTACAGTTAATCCGGAATCCAGATCAATTGACGTAGAAATAAAATCGGGGTACCTTTGTACATCAGTGGACTTTTAATGTTGGAGACGATGGTACATTTATGATCCCTTTCATTGTTTTCGGCTTCTGGTAAAGGTAACAAGCGCTTTTTTCTATTGATTCATACATGCATAATATCACGCCTGTTTCCCCGAAGCGGTAGGCAGAGGCATACTATACGCACACACTTCGCCATTTATATTGTTGGTCCCACGTAATAGGTGGCGAGCCTATTGCCGCTTTCCGGGCACTTTTATGTTCGCCAGAGCCTCGTCCGTTGATCTGCAGGTGCACCACTTGCAGGTGAGGTTGGTTGGTTGAGGTTAAGGTTGGGTTTCTATTGAAGCAAAAAAATAATTATCACCATCCGAGCGGTACTCCGGTTGCCTCCTTACTGACCCTGGGTGCGCCTTCTTGCTCCTTTGCCTCATCTTCGCACGGTCTACAGCATCCTTGGTAGATAAATCATCGGCACGCATGTCACCCATTCCTGGACCTGCCCATTCTATCTCGGCCGCTCGGAAGTACCATGGCCAGACATTTGTTTCCCACGTAGTTTGCCGGTTTTCGTAAAACGAGGCCGCATCAGTGTAGGCGACGTTCTGGCTCTTTGTTTGCAATGTCACGGACATATGGCTGTCGCGGATGCGCGAGTTCTTAACGCAAACAATACTCAATGTAATTATGCCCGTCTATCCTTTCACCACCTCTTGGCCAGACATTTGTTCAACATGTAGTTTGCCGGTTTTCCTAAGGCCGAGGCCGCACCAGCGTTTGCGGATTTCTGGCACTTTGTCTGCAATGTCGGGGACATATAGGCTACCGCGGATTCGCGAGTTCTAGATATTGCAAACAATATTCAATATAATAATCCTTTTGGCCACCTCTCTGGTGAAGTATTCGAGCGCTTGCATGAAACCTTATAGTCTCCGGGATAAAATCTCAACAGGTTTTACAATTTATTCTCTTAGTAATAAAACTCTTGCAATGGAATCTAAAGGCCTCAGAACTGGTTTCTACTGGTGGTTTGTTTATCGTGTTTTCAGGTAGTTAGGGATTTCCGAGGCCAGAGATATGTGACCTGGACTACTCTTAACCTACGATTGTGTTAAAATTTCACCCAAATCAGTTATGCTATTTCTGTATAATTAAGGGACAATTATTAAAATATTCAAACATTCTTTCCATTAGTACAATGTTATAGTGGAATTTACTATAAAGAACTTGCTATAAAGGATCCTAGACACATTCACGTGTCAAAAGTTATAAAAGATGCATTATGTATTTTTGCCGCTGACTGTATCACAGAGTATATAAATGACAATGAAAGCCTTTTATTAGGGTTAGGTACTTACATACGTGTTATTGGCCTCTGCAAAATGAGGTAATTGACCTTCATTTGGGCTTCCTAAGAATCTTCTAAAAGCTTCATTATCGCATTTCAGTATCTCACTTTCTGAGTTTAGGTTAAGTTCCTCTGATTTCGCGCCATATCTTCACAGCCAGCTACATGTCAAACAAACATTAACACAGTTGTATGCCTCTACCTCGTAAAGTCTTCATAAGTGCATCAGGACCATTAAAAGCCAGAGTTACCGCGGCTGAGTTTTGGCAGGCTCAAGAACATGGACGGCTTTTAGTCAGTTAAAGTCTGACACACACTTTCGATCTGATCAAAATTCACTAGAATTCGTATGAAGCTCATCATAAATTTCAGCGACACAACGTCGCATCGTGTTTATTTGTGCGAGCTCTCAGTCATTTCTCCTCCACGCAGACCCAGCGCGGATGGCGGAGGCAGGAGGGTGGCGCCTGTTGAGGGAATAGTATTGCAAATATAATAGGTTGGGGAAAAAGTCTTTTCGTATTTTTGTATGAAAAGTCAAGACATTTTTTTCAAAGTTTATTTACATTTATTTACAATATATATGTACCGTTTTGTTGAATAACTTTCTGCCATTTTGTGGGCAGAGACATTATCCCGTTACTGTAGAAACTTTGGGTCTTCTGATCAAAAAAACGGGACAAATAGTTTTGGCAGTCCTCTCTTGAGGTCAACCTTACAGAACCTAAAGAATTCTGCAGAGACCGAAACAGGTGAAAATCTGAAGGCGCAAGGTCAGGGCTATATGGTGGATGCACTAGGACCTCCCAGTCGAACTCTCTTAATTTTTGCTGAGTGGCTAAAGATGTGTGTTGTCTAGCGTTATCGTGATGAAAGACCACACCCTTCCTGTTGATCAATTCCGGCCGTTTTCTCTCGACTGCTTCCTTTAATCTCATCAGTTGCTGGCAGTAAAGATCAGAATCGATGGTTTTGCCGGGCGGTAAAAGCTCATAATAAACAATGCCCTTCCAATCCCACCATACACACAGCATCACCTTATTTCGTGTTAGGCCAGGTTTGGCCACAGTCTCTCTCTCGCTGCCGACCATCATGCAAAAGATGGTCGACAGCGAGACAGCGTGGGAGGCGATGGCCTCCTTCTGCGAAGTGGTGATGTCGCAGAAGGAGGCCGCGGAGCGGGAGAGGGAGCGGGACCCGCTCTCTCTCCGGCTACGCCGTTGGCGCAGCGGGCGGGCCAGGAGGGCCCGTCAGGCAGCGCCCGGGGAGTCTTAGGCGGCGGGGGCAGGGGGCCCCTTCCGTCTCGCCATAGACCCCCCCCGAAGTCGGCCAGTTACGCCATGGCCGCACAAGGAGGTAGGGGGGGCGCTACAAATTGCGCCTTCCTGAGGAGGTCTCCCCGGTTCTGATCCGGGGGACGTTGGCCGCGGGCGGGGTGCCAGAAACTACAAATCCCCTGGTGCTGGCCCCCCGCCCCTTCTTCAACAGCGGTGGGCGTCGTCGGAAGATTTTTAGTGGGTAGGACTGCGGCGGTCGCGTCTGCCGCAGTGAGCCCCACACCCCCTCCCGGTCTCCCCCTTTTGGCCGGGAGACAGTGCGTAAATGCATTTTGTTACCGACGTAAATCAAAAAAAAAAAAAAAAGGTTTGGCCACAGTCTGTGAAGCCTGGCCAACTTTCGACCACGACCTTTTTCGCACGTTCTTGTCGTACGTGATCCACTTTTCATCGCCAGTTATCAATCTCTTCAAAAACGGCTCGGTTTCATTACGTCTCAATAATGAATCGCAAATGAGTACACGGTTCATTAAGTTTCTTTGAGTGAGCTCGTGTGGCACCCAAATATCGAGCTTTTTTGTATAACCAGCTTTCTTCAAATGGGTCAAAACTGTTTTGTGGTCAATTCCCAGTTCTTCAGCTACATCGTAACTACTAATATGCCGATCTTGCTCCACTCTTTCAAAAATGGCGTCCATTTTATTCGTAACAGGGCGACCAGAGCGAGGTGCATCTTTAACATCAAAATTTCCGGACTGAAAACGTTTGAACCAAATTTGTGCTACTCTTACTGACACTGCATCAGGTCCATAAACATCACAAATTTTTTTCACTGCTTGAGTTGCATTTTTGCCTTTTTTATAATAAAATTTTAAAATGTATCGAATTTCTTCATTAGATTCACTCATTTTTACGGAGAGAAAAACAAATGAAAAATAGCGGGATTCAACTTTTTTTTATTTTTTTCTTTTCTTTATAATGGAACCTTTTTAATGTTACCAAAACCAGCCAGACACAAATAGTACAGTCAAAAAAATTTTATAATAAGTTTATACCTACGTTATACGAAAAGACTTTTTCCCCGACCTAATATTTTACTATTAGAATGTATATATTATCAATATATTATCCATGAAAAATATATGGGTATATAGGGCACCTACCAAGATCTGAGGAGCCCAAGCCAACCTCACCTGCTAGTGGTGCACCTGCCGATCAACGGACGAGGCTCTGGCGAACATAAAATTGCCCGGAAAGCGGCAATAGGCTCGCCACCTATTACGTGGGACCAATAATATAAATGGCGACGTGTGGGCGTATATTATGCCTCTGTCTACCCCTTTGAGGAAACAGGCGTGATAATATATGTATGTATGTATCCATGAAAAATAAAAGGCACAAAAAAGGGCCTACGATGCCACGACACAACACAGACAAAACTTGTAACATTCTTTATTTTGCATTTGTTTTGTTTAATGTGACCTATCATAGTGATCACTTCTTGCCTGATGGCAAATGGTTAAATAAGTGAGCTTTCGTGTAAAGCCAATACATAGTATTCACGAATACAGTGTTTTTGAAAGCACTTATTCTATTAGATTTAAGGTGTTTTATGCTATGAATCTAAAACATGCATAGTACAGTGTTTTGGCATTTCCTTATTTTCTTTACATAGATACAACCACACTGTTTCCCCAAAGGGGTAGGCAGAGGCATATCTTACGCCCACATTTCCGCCAATAGTATTGTTGGTCCCCAGTAATAGGTGGCGAGCCTATTGCTGCTTGTCCGCAACTTTTATCCTCGTCCGTTAATGGGTAGATGGGCAAGTGGTGCACTTGCAGGTGAGGTTGGCTTGGGCGCCTTAGATGTTGTGAGAATCATTTAGCACGTATTTTATTATTTTCTTTGCAGTGTTTATATTCATTATAGTCTGTCGATGTGCTTTAAGGAGACATGGCAATACCTGTTAGATGTTAAACGTAGGTCACGCAAAGATAGTAAATTATACAAATAAAGACTTAGAATCACGTGAACAAACAATAGTTATTGACTGAAAGTATATGTCTCGAAAAGATTTATAATGGCAAGTAGTGTTATGCAATCCCACAGTTACAGATCGTGCTCTCAATGATAAGCCCCGACCACGTGCTGGGGTTATTCGCACTGCTTACTGCGTATTTGTTTCCATGACCAATATAACATTCTGGTAAACTATCATTCCATTCGGAACATATTATTTTTTCGATTATAAGCTGCTGGTTTTTTTTTAAAAAGAAGTCCACCTTTTCTTTTCTTTTTTATATATAATCCCTTTTTGCAATTAGCATTAGCAAATAAAGATGATAAATGAGATGCCCTCTCCCAAAAAACCCTTGAATCCTCAGTAAAGATGTGAGACTATACTGAGATCTCACATGGAATCATCTCAGGGAATTTCAAAAGTGATGTTGCACTGTTTTGTTTCATTTACCAACACTTATGTACGTTTACAAACAACGGTAGACGGTTAATAATCCACCATTATTACAGATAATGTTCAAAATATCATCGGCTTATTACAGAACAAGATTTAAAGATAAACCAGGGCCAGGAAGGCCCGTCAAGCAGCGCCAGGAGGGTCTTAGGCAGTGGGTCAGGAGGCCCCTGCTGTCTAACCATAGACCCTTCGAGAAGACGGCCACACACGGTATGGTCGCACAAGGAGGTAGGAGGGGCGCGTCCACTGCGCCTTTCTGAGGAGGTCATAATTTTATCAAATGAAAGTTACTAGTTAAAGCACTACTTTTAAATTTGTTTTGTAATAACCTATTTCTCACTGTGTGCACATGACAATTATGAGGTCTAAAATTCTATAGCAACGTGGAGATACACACACGTGAAAAAAACAGCATGGGAGTGAAAGAGACAACTATATTCAAATCGCCTTAAAAGGAATCTTCTCTCTCTCTTCTTGTGGTAACATAATTATTTTTCAATCTGTTTTACATAATTGTATATAAATACATGTATTGTTTTGCTTGAGTACATAAGCACTGAAATCGTACTGTAGTTTATTTACTACAGAGGGTCATTACGACATCATAATGATAATATGGACAATTCATAATAAATTTTTGAGTAACTCAAATTAGTTTTTGAATTTTTGTATACGTACTTAGACTAATCGTTAAATATTTCTTTGTAAAAACGTTGTTGTACTATAGAGGGTCATTATTACATACGTACAATCACGCCTGTTTCCCCGAAGGGGTAGGCAGAGGCATATTATACACCCACACCTATGTATAATGTTCCGTTATTGAGTATCCATAACACAAATTCTTAATGATACTTATCTTGAAACTAAATGATTGGTGTAATTGTCGCTAATGAAAAAATCATACTAAAACCTTAAACGCAACCTTTTAAATCTCCAGTAAAATTGAATTCATCGTATATTTGAACATACACACAAATTGCAAATACGATCTTATTTGCCTATCCTGATTTGAGTCTAAACATTTCCTTTTTGCCAGGCCTGCAATTTATTCGACCGATATTTTAAATCCAACGATTAATAAATCGCTTCCAAGTCACGGTAAGTTATACATTGATATATTGCTCCGTTACCAGTTACTTAGAATTGAATACAGAATCCTTTTCTTATTATGTTTGTCCTCTGTCAAGGTATTATGAACGACGGCGATTCTCTGAATCTGTGAGTTGAGCCTATTGTGTAAGAGGAAGAAGTGGAAAGACCTTTACACTAGACGATTATCTTATAATCATAGTATTAAAAATTAAGAAGTGGTTTATGATAAAATAAAGTTTTATTTTATTATATTTAGGACAACAAACAGTTACACAATATATAATATTAAAAAACCGGCCAAGTGCGTGTTGGGCCACGCGCAATATAGGGTTCCGTAGTCACCCTTTGCCATAATGTCGCTATATGAACAGGTTCAGCTATTCCCCGATAGATATCACTACTGCGGTATGAATGAAATTTTAATACATTTAATACAAAAATTTATTTGATTGTCGTCCATTACTCGAAAACCAGTAAAGCCTACTTAGCCGTGATAGTTTTCCTTTTAACTTCATTATATATACTACTATTGTGAATTTTTTCAGCCACTCTGAAAGTACCGTTTACCTGGTGGGGGGGGCGGATACTGAACTCTATCAATTTTTTCCACTTTAAAGCTTAATGTTTCGAAAACGGATCCCTAAATCGAAAAATGGTTTTAAGAAACTCGTATTACTTTTGAAAGACCTTTCTAACGATACCCAACATGATAAGATAGACTCGAGAAAAAAAAATCATTCCTACTTTACGTGTAGGGGAGGTACGTTACAAAACAATATTTTTAAAAATTTTATTCTACAGGTTTGTCGACGTGATTAATATGTATACCCACACCAATTTTCAGCTGTCTAATGTTAATAGTCTCTGCGCTAACCCGCGGACGGACGGACGGACGGACGGACGGACGGACATGGCGAAACTATAAGGGTTCCTTGTTTACTACGGAACCCTAAAAAGGCTAAAACTAAATTTGGTTCATTGTGTAACCAGTGACGTTATCCACGACAGAGTTACTAATTAGTCTATAGGTATTTAAGCTAGATGGGTTTCAGAGGGCAGTCGCTCCGTGTAATTACTGAAATTCAGCCAAATTTGGTTAGAACAGTGAGCAGACCCTGGGATAATGCAAGGATAATGATGTTTAGGAGATGTAGTTTAATTGAGATACCACTTTTTGAAAATAAAAGTATTTTGTACAGGTTAAAAAAAAAAGTACAAACTAGACTTTATGACTATTTGTCCCTGTACCACGATTGCGTGCGGCAACTTTTGACGTAAAAGAAAGTTAACCTCTCGTGGTGTATCGTGGAGCCGTAAACTTTGTGCTTAAACTCTCAACAGTCCGTCTCAAGAATTATGATAGTTATTGTTTAGCAAAATTTTAATCGTCGTTATCGTATCGTTACGATTTATATTTTGTAATCGTTATGTGTAAAGGAGCCTTACTTATCGGAAACAATTACAGTACCTCTTGTTTTATAAAGAGCGTGTGCGTAGGATTCAGTATCAATTTCACACAGTATAGTATTCAAAACTTTAAAAAATGATATAGATATAGTGTATAGGGGTCCTACCAACATCTGCGGAGCCCAAGCCAACCTCACCTGCAAATGGTGCACCTGCTGATCTACAGACGAGGCTCTGGCTAACGTAACCTATGGGAATAACATATGGGTATAACATGACCTATGGGAAAACAGGCGTGAATGTATGTATGTATCATTCCATCCAATCCCAAACCAAGCATTTAGTTATTAAAAAAAAATACTTATCATCATCATAACAGCCTTATTAAGTCCACTGCTGAACATTAGACTCTCCAATAGATTATATTATATTAAGGGATATTTGCCTATAATCACCAAGCTGAGCAGGCGGGTTGGTAATCGCAGTTCAAGCAAGTATGCAGGATGACGTTGCAGCCGATCATTTAGTAGGATTTCTCTTCGTTGAATCTTACGACTCCCCGTGAGGGTGTGGTTCAATTCTAGACAGGTACCACACGGTATACTTATAATGAACTAAAATCGAGTTCATCACTTAAATATTTTTATTATTATGCTAGTATTCAAAGTAAAGTAAAGTGAAGTAAAAAAATATTTATTTCATAAACTATTCTACATAGTACTTGAAAACGTCATGATTACAAATAAAAAAAAAATACAATCGAAATAATATTACACTAAATCACGAAGCTTAGATTCACTTACATGCAACAAAACAATTTAAAAACAAAAAATAATTAAGTGTAAGTGAATCTAAGTGCCAGTTCCGAGCCACCGCTCTGTAAGAAGAACTGGCAAGAAACTCACAGGCTTTGCGCTTTTAAATATGTCCATTAGTTTGGTACTAGAAATACAATCTTCATTTGTCTGTGAAGCTATACAATGCAATAAGTTAAGGTTATGTACCTTAACAATATTTATGTTTTCAAGTCATTCATATTATAATAGCCTGTATGAAACGGCAGCTTAATCCCAAACATTTTTATCTGCCATATATTCTTTAATAGAATAGTATCCCTTTGAAGACAGCTTGTGTTTTATTGTTAATTTAAATTTGTTTAGGCTCAATTGCTGTATGTTGCTTGGGATTTTATTGTAGAATCGCACACATTGACCTTTAAAAGATTTGTTTATCTTTTGGAGCCTAGTGGCAGGTACAACTAATTTATGCTTATTCCTTGTGTTTAGGTTATGTATACGGCTTTTCTTACTAAATTGATCAGTATTCTTATGTACATAAACCAGGTTATCATAAATGAATTGACCGGCCACTGTCAAAATACCAATTTCTTTAAACTTTTCCCTTGGTGAATGTCCACACGGGAGATTATAAATTGCTCGAATAGCCCTCTTCTGCAGCACAAAGATAGTTTGAATGTCTGCGGCACAACCCCACAGAAGAATACCATAGGACATAACACTATGGAAATAGCTATGATAAACTAGCCTAGCTGTTACAACGTCTGTTAATTGGCGAATTTTCTTTACCGCGAATGCTGCAGAGCTAAGTCTACTCGACAATTCACCAATATGTGGGCCCCACTGTAGCTTAGAGTCTAAAGTAATCCCTAAAAACTTGGTAGTATCCACAAGGGTCAACTCATCCTCCTTTACCATAATAGTAGAGTTTGTCTGTCTGACGTTATTCAGGATGCCCTGTACTTAGCTTAGGGCCCAGGAACTGCTCACCGGTTTAACCTGATTTGTCTGAACTCAGTTGTTACATTTAGCGACTCCCGTGACTTCTATATGAACTCTGCAACCCGAGGGACATATTATTTTGTGATTAATCAGCTGTCAGGCTGTTAGAAGGCACTGACTTCCAAATATCGGCTTCCATGATAGCAGAGACCATCGGTTTTACGTGCTTTCCGAAGAACGGAGCAAGTAATAATTACGCATATTACTTCAATAGAGTGTATAGGGATTCTACCAGGGTGTATAGAAATCCTACCAAGACCTAAGGAGCCCAAGCCAACCTCACCTGCAAGTGGTGCATCTGCCAATCAACGGACGAGGCTCTGGCGAACATAATAGTACCCGGTAAGCGGCAATAGGCTCGCCACCTATATAATTGGCGAAATGTGGAGGTATAATTTGCCTCTGCCTATCCCTTCGGGTAGTCAGGCGTGAGTGTATGTATGTATGTATTACTTCAAAAAAGTCTACGCGACCAAGGTTTGAACCCGAGGCCCTCTGAATTTTAAGTCTATGGGTCTCGCCACTGGGCTATCGCCGTGAAACTACACGACTATGAACATAGAGCGGTAAAAGTACTTCCTTTTCCACATACTTCACTTTTATAGTTGAAGCGCTCGTAGCTCTGCGGTGCTCGGTGGTCGGAAACGATCACCGAAGTACAGCAGAGTTTACAGAGGTCAGTCCTTGGATGGGTGACCGTTTGTGTGGCATTTGATATCGAACGCTTCCGTGCTTCGTAGGGCACGTTAAGCCGTTGGTCCCGGTTATCACTAAATGTGGTAGTCGTTAAGCCATGTTAGAGGCCTAATTGGGCGGCTTGAAAAATTCTATCAGCAGGACGCCATACACCTGCCTCCGCCAATCCGCACTGGGTCAGCGTGGTGGAGTATGACCCAATACCCTCACACCTTGATATGTGAGAGGAGGCTCGTGCTCAGTAGTGGGACGTTAATGGGCTGTGATGATGATAGTTCACGAACTATAAACATAGTCACCTCCGGATACTGTACCCCTCATTGTATCGTCTATATACCTATTGTCTATAATTACATTAGTGACTTGCTATTTAGCATATGCCTTACATAAGGACCTACCCAACTTGTGAATCCGTAAATTTTCCATACTCTTGGTAATAGAATTTATAGTTTAATTCATGTACTTATTGTAATAAGCAGGTGAGTGGAGTCTCTGATGTTATTCATACCAAGTTTGACCTTGGAATCGAGTAAGCAACTGTATTTTGTATATATTCTGAATAATAATACATTCTATGCAATGTAAAACACTAGTGTGTACTTAAAAAACTGATATCGTTTGTAAGTCTGTTTATAAATTAGGTGAGTAAGTGAAATAAAAGAAAATTTATTTAGACATAAATACATACAAACAAAAAACAGAATTCAAAACAGTAAACAATTTTTACACATAAGTTTACATAAAGTATGTCTAAAAAGTACTCCACTCAGCATGTGCTGCAGTGGAGGACAACATCAGCGCTGGTCTTCCGTGGAGACCTATGTAAGTAGTACCTATGTAGATGTTATTTCATTATGTGACGACCGATATGGCGTGGAGGTCAGTATACCTGCACTTCACTCGAGAGGTCGTGAGTTCGATTCCCACACAGGACAAATCTTTGTGTGCATGAACATGAATATTTGTTCTGGTCTGGGTGTTCTCCTATGTATCTTAAGTATATATTTACAAAAAAAAAGTATTTATGTATGTTTATCCGTTATTTAGTATCCATAACACAAGTTCTTAATGATACTTATCTTGGAACTAAATAATTGGTGTGATTGTAAGAGAATAATTATTTTATTTATTTATTTATTTATTGTATACAAATCACGTTTAACTTTCTGGGTAATAAATTCTATACTATTAAGCCCGTAGCTTTGCTGGCGTGAACCTCATCATTAAATCCAAGCATTATCCCGATTGCCCTAGTTTTAAGCTTAGAGCCCAGGCTCTGCTCTCTGGTGTAACCAGAATTGACTGTATGTCAGTTATTATATAGAGCGATAGGGCATAGAGTGTATTTTTTTTTAATGTGACACGTCATAATGACTACATCTTGCCTGATGATAAGCAGTCGATGCAGTCCAATAAGGAAATGAAAGCGCTTTATAACGTGAAATAAGCACGGTATAAAGCGCATCCACTCATGACGGCCTGCTAAATGCCGTTTCACGCCCCGCTTAAAAGACCCGGGATCATAGGAAATAGGAAACACATGAGCCGGCAGCGAATTCCAGAGCTTAGTGGTCTTGCTCAGAAACGACCTCCCAAATTTCTAGGTTCGAGTGCTGATATTCTGCACAGTATGAGGATTTATAGAGATCTTACCAAGACCTAAGGAGCCCAAGCCAACCTTACCTGCAAGTGGTGCACCTGCCGACCAACGGACGAGGCTCTGGCAAACATAACAGTGCCCGGTAAGCGGCAATAGGCTCGCCACCTATTACGTGAACTCGATAATATAATTGGCGAAGTGCGGGTGTATAATATGCCTCTGCCTACCCCTTCGGGGAAACAGTTGTGAATGTATGTATGTATGTATGACGTTCTACTACTGAACATAGGTCTCCTTTCACTAACAAAGATGAGAGGGACAAAGCTCATACTTCACCACGAGGACTAACAGCGTATTGGTAGAGTTAGGGGGGTGGAGTGCTGTTATTACATTTTACCTTGGCGCGGTGGGGGGGCTGAGTACCTCTCGGTAGGGCGGAGGCCGGAAAAGGCCACCCAGTGGTTGGCGACTCTGAGTGTCCTTAGTACTAACTACCGGAAAGGAAACCAAGAGAGTCCTGTGGAGGGCGCTGCGGGCGTGCCAGGAGGGCCCGTCTAGCAGCGCCAGAAGGGTCTTTTAGGCGAAGCGGGCAGGGAGCCCCTGCTGTCTAACCATGGACCCTCCGGGAAGTCGGCCACACACGCTATGTTCGCCTAAGGAGGTAGGAGGGGCGCGTTCACTGCGCCTCTCTGAGGAAGTCCACCCGGTTTGGGTCCGGGCGACGTTGGCCGCAGGCGGGATATCAGACGCTGCAACCCAGGTACTGGCTTAAACCTTTTTCTCAATAAACAAGACTTTTAGTGGATATTACTGCTGGCAGTCGCGTTTGTGAGTACCACACCCCCTTTCGGTCCCCCTTTGGCTAAATGCATTTTTGATTTTGTATCATTTCATCTAACATCGCTTAGCGACCACTACTGGTAACAACTGGAACCACCATCTTAACGTACCTTCCGAACTCGAAGCACGGAAGTGCTTGATATGAAATGCAACACAAACGGTCACCCATCCAAGGACTGACCTCTGTAAACTCTGTTTTACTTCAGTGATTGTTTTCAACTACCAACCACCTCGGAGCTAAAGCACTTGAGTCTCTTTATCATCAACATATCAGCAATATAAAGTCCACTGCTGAACTATGAACTATTAATCTCCACAATAGCGTTAAAGCGTCTATTTTTGCCCATAATCACTACGCTGGCCAGGGTGTCAGACGCTGCAACCCACGTACTGGCCCCCCGCCTCTTTCGGCAGGCGTCGTCGGAAGATATTACAGCTGGTGGTCGTCTCTGCCGGTGGTGAGTCCCACACACTCCTCTCGGACTCCCTTTAGCCAGAAGGCAGTGCGTAAATGCATTTTGTTATCGACGTAAAAATAAAAGAAAAACCTCAAGCTTATACGACCTTGTAGGGTCATATAAAATATACAGTTAAATCTGAATTGACCCGGATACGCTAAATCTGTGTTACACATGTCATCTATTTTTGCTTGTAAAGTTAAAGTTAAATATTACTTGATATCAATGAAAAATGACTTCTGTATGACATACTAGTGCGACGCTCGTGCTTCACTTTGGTAGCTATTTTATATCTTAGGTTATATTATTCAGATTTTAGGTTCCCATGTTCCCAAGTTCGCGTATTGTGCAATTGCGTATGTTACTCAGGAATAGTGTTGCATTCTAATGGTGAAGGAATTATTCATCCAGTATTTTTGTATTCGTGACAAACACTCATACAGAAGCAAAAATATATCGTTACTATATTATTATTATTTTAGTATAGATATAGATGTATGACAAATGTATGACGAATTGGAATTTGTGTTGCCAGGTGAGTTTCAGACAAGTTGATTGAGTAAAGACGCTTACAGACTGTGTCTTTTCAATATTTCTTTTTTGTACACCAATAAATTTGTACTTATATTTATTTTCTAATAAACTCTCAAATACTTGCAATTTAAGATAATATGATTGGTTTATTAAAAAATTGTATCTTATTTGTCAAGAAAAAATAAAATTATTAATTGCGAACATGATTAACATCAATCAAACTCTGTTGTACGCTCAAAGCCAATTTTGTTTTGTTTTGGCTCATTATGTTCATAAACCCAGATTTCCCCGAACTACTCTGAAAGGGTCGTATTGTCGATTTGTGTATTGCGTGTGTCATGGAATTATGATATTAAAATACATAATATTAGAATACTACTACTACTAGCCTTTGCCTACATTGATCGCATAACAAGCAACTGAATTACGCGTAAATTATTTTGATGTGACACGAAAAATAATTATACACTTTTAGACCACATACATAAATCAATAATTACTACCTTCGTCATTTTGTGTTAAGCCTTTACTGGTCAATAGAACCTTTGTTCCCATTATACGTTTAACTTTATACTTTATGCAGTTATGTTAAGAGAGAAAAATAATTAAAAATTACTTGTGATGAGGTAAGAAAGGGACTTCTTGGCGGGAAAGTGAAGCGTCATGTCCTGCAGTTATGTTTTATTTTCTGAAATTCGTGATAATTTGAAAATTAATGTGAAATAACGGTACTGTCCCACATCTTTACTGAGAACTCAAGGGGTTTAGGGGGAGGACATCTCATTTACCATTTATCATTTAATATCATAAAATGTCACTATCATCATCTCATTAAAGTTTTACTTCTGAGCAAGGTGCCTCCTCTCACGAACAAAGGTGAAAGGAAATTGAGTATTACTTCCCCACGCCGACCCAGAGCGAATTGGTGTGGACAGGTATATTCAGAAGATATAATTTTTCAAGCCGTCCCATTAGGCCTGCAATTGGTCACATTGGTATTTATGGGAGGCCTTTATTTTGCAGTGGATGTCATTAAGACGATGATATTAAATGGTAACATTCCATTAGCCAATTTGAAAATGTTTTAATAGGACCCAAAAAGTTTAGTGTAAACTCACTCTTAGATCACAAATATAAATCAATAGGAATGCAAAATAAACGTTACGCGAGAACAGAGATCAGTTACGTAATATTATAATTACGTTGTCATCATTATTTATTTTTATCTGCGTTAAACAATTATGATTGCAGGCAAATACAAATATGGGGACGCCGAAGACGACTCAAGTGCAATGTCTTTCTTAATGTAATAACTGTATATTTAGTTTTTTTTTAAATAATAATATATATTTTTGATAATTTTTAATAATAATAAATAATTTCAAACTTAAAAAAAAATATTTTATAAACTATTACTGAGCTTACAGTATCCGGCAATAAATATTGCTAATCAAACTTTTTTTTCTCTTTTTGTTTTTTGTTTTAAGTCGTTAACAAAATGCATTTACACACTGTCTCCCGGCCAAAGGGGGACCGAGAGAGGTGTTTCCGAGTCATTTAAGCAGAGGAGTCTCTTAAGCAGAGACCACATCCTTCCACTTGCTACGTACGATTTAAGCATATACATTAGCTACATTTACGCTCATTAATCTACTCTTACATTCACATCGGGTTTGGGTACTTCTGACCGGTGTTTTCTTCTGGATTCGGTCATGAAAGATACGTCAAACGCGACCGCCAGTAGCTGTTGTGGCCGGAGGGCCTATATAACGCCTTTTTTTTTTGGATTTACGTCAGTAACAAAATGCATTTACGCACTGTCTCCCGGCCAAAGGGGGACCGAGAGAGGTGTGTGGGACTCACCACCGGCAGACACGACCGCCAGCAGTAATAACCACTAAAAATCTACCGACGACGCCCGCCGCTTGTTGAGAAAGAGGCGGGGGGCCAGTACCTGGGTTGCAGCTCTGACACCCCGCCCACGTCCAACAACCCCCGTACCAAAACCGGGAGGACCTTCACAGAGAGGCGCAGTGGACGCGCCTCTCCTACCTCCTTGTGCGACCATAGCGTGTGTGGCCGACTTCTCGGAGGGTCTATGGTTAGACAGCAGGGGCCCCCTGCCCCCAACCCTACCTCCACTAAAAACCCCACCCTCCTGGCGCTTCTTGACGGGCCCTCCTGGCCCGCCCGCTGCACCCTCCACAGGTCTCTCTTAGTTTCTTCGCCGGTAGTCAGTACTAAGGGCACCCAGAGTAAAAATTGAAATAAAGTTACTGATCTTAGCTAACAGCTACTTCACGCTGGAACCAAAAAAAGTAAGTACCTACATAGTTCTGAATCAAAATTCTGATAAAAGTCTGATACTTAACGGCCATGGAAATTAGCATTCGTTTTTGTTCGGAAACGCGCTGTGGTCGATGTGCAAAATTTATTTCCGAGTTCTGCACGAATCTTCATAACTGATGCTTGACAGCTCCGCGTAGGGTGCACGCAAAGCTTGATGGCAGTTTTAGCGCCAACGCGAAAAAATACACAATCCAGCAGTTAGTAGTGTATATTCAAGTTCTTATGTTGCAAATATAGTGGATTTTTAAACATAACTTATTCGGCAACATAAAAAAAATATATGTTTATCCGTTCTTTAGTATTTATAATACAAGTTCTTATTGATACTTATTTTGGAACAAAATAATTGTGTGATTGTGAGAGAATATTGATTTATTTATTTTACATCTGTAGGTCCCGCAGACAAGTAGCGGGCGGCCACTAGTCTAGAATTTACAAATGTTATTATATATTTTCAAAAGTCTACACATAGGACAAGCTCAACTTGGTTTAGGGATAGAACCCCCAGTGTAAGTTGGTTAAGAAAAATTATTTATTTATTTGTAGTACAGTCAGAATCATATAGTTGTTA
Organism: Musotima nitidalis; assembly: GCA_949126915.1. NCBI lineage: Eukaryota > Metazoa > Arthropoda > Insecta > Lepidoptera > Crambidae > Musotima > Musotima nitidalis. The sequence continues at coordinate 3,587,500 of OX421434.1, forward strand.
ACATCCAAAGCGTTTATATCACTGAGCTTTGGTCCCTATGCGTCACTGCTGCACACATGCTATGGAAAGCAAACTTCATAAGTGATTTATAATTAAATTTTATTTTTTTAAATGTTTGTTCTTTTTTGTGAATTTTTTTTTAAAATTTAATTTAATTGTTATGTCTATATTGTATATTTCTGCATGTGTGTGTTTGTGATTTAAATAAATTATTATCTTATCTTATTAGGATAAACACACGTCTTAATTGTCAACGTTGATGATGTAATTCAATTTGTTCTTGTATGGTATTGTTGTATTGTGTATTTAAACTGTAACTTTAGTAATTATATTATTATTTTTTCGTTTATAATCTTTTGATTGCATGCTGTCTTCGCCTATAATTATAATTACATTAAGCTAAATACTACTATGGTTAAATCTTTTATTTGTATTGTTAATGTTTATTATGTTGGTGATCATTTAAATAAATAAATAAACGTGTTCCGGTATAAATGGCGCTTTGAGTGCTGTAATTTCCCAACTTACAAAAAATATACCAATAAATATACGCTGCCTGTACCAAAAATAAATAAATAAAGAAGCTGTTATACAGCGTGTACGACACAGGCATCGATCGACTCGTGGATCAGCACGTGCACGATCGATAATCGCGATGCATCGGTTATCGACACCGAGTAGGTATTGAATATCGCGACGTAGCGTTCACCTGTTCCTATTTACAGGCGAAGGTAAGCGTAGGTTTTTTACTTGAGTAAAACCGAGCAAAGATTTTAACTTTGTTTTTTTATTTACGTCGGTAACGAAATGCATTTACGCACTGTCCCCGGCCAAAGAGGGAGACCGGGAGGGGGTGTGGCACTGCGGCAGACACGACCACCGCAGTCCTACCCACTAAAAATCTTCAGACTACGCCCGCCGCTGTTGAAAAAGGGGCTAGGCGCCAGTGCCTGGGTAGTAGTTTCTGGCACCCCGCCCGCAGCTAACGTCCCCCGGATCAGAACCGGGAGGACCTCCTCAGAGAGGCGCAGTGTGGCGCGCCCCTCCTACCTCCTTGTGCGGCCATGACGTGACTGGCCGACTTCTTGGGGGGGGGGGGAGGGGGTCTATGGCTAGACGGAAGGGGCCCCCAAAGATTTTGACTGGTACATACATGATTATCAGTTTCCACATCTATTCAATTAAATTGTCTATGTGTAATGAAAAATTGAGAGCTTTTTATTAAAAGCTTTTGAAAGACATACGGCGTGATCAAGCAAAATAACTTTTTTTTAAATTATATGTAGAGATTAATCACCTATTTAAAGGAGGTTTTTTTTTTGGTGAACAGCTGATGGTACAAGATTTTACATACAAACATATTGCCGAGTCTCTTAAGCAGAGACCTCAAAAAAAAAAGTCAAAAGTCAAAAATACCCCATTTGAGTAAGATTTAAGCATATAAGTACATTAGCTACATTTACGCTCATTAATCTTCTCTTACATTCACATCGGGTAAGGGTTTTTCTGACCGGCGTTTTCTCCTGGATTCGGTCATGAAAGATACGTATAACGCGATCGCCAGTAAAAGCTATAGAAAAAGGGTGGAGGGCCGATATAATGGGTGTTTTTCTATGTGTATTAAGTTTGTATTTACAAAAAAAAAATATTAAGTATGTTTATCCGTTGTTTAGTATCCATAACCAAATTCTTAATGATACTTATCTTGGAACTAAATAATTGACGTAATTGTTAGAAAATATTTATTTATTTATATTTATAACGCCTACCCCAGCGTATTCTATGCATACCTACTGCGGAATGAAAAATCCTGAAATCTTTACAACTAAATAAAATTGAAGAGTCTTTGACTATTTGTCTATGACTGCAACATAATAGCAAATAAAATAATTATTATAAAAATTATTAACTAAGGTTAAATTTTAAATCTTGGCGCCATAGTCAGACAGCGTCTGTCATACGACCCAAATGATTATAAAAATCACTGAATCTGTAATAAAATGCAACAGACACCGACTGTGGACAAAATTTCGTAACAATACGTTATTAATGAATTGTGTTGACATACGGACACTTGTTAATAAAACATCTTAGCTAGCGTTGAATCGCCCGCAACTTGGCACACGTGACCTGACATACGGCGTTGTAGTGTGGAATAAAATGTGTCTGAGTACCTCTACTCAGACACAGTTCATTTCCATGCTATCTCAGCAGATAATTTTTTTAAAGTTTTTAACATATTTTTTAAATAAGTACTTTATCGCGTAAATATGTTCATTAGTAAAGATTATATCGTAATTAAACATTTAGTATAACTATTCAATTGATATGTCACTATCTTGAACCGCGGTTTCTCCTGCGTTTATTTGAGGCAAAATCCTACTTAAAAATGGACGGTAGCAATTGACAATGTCGTAAGTAAAAAACCGTTACTTTAAACAATGTCATAAGCAAATAGTAACGACTTATCACTTATGATATTGATAAAAGAAACGACTTTTCACTTACGACATTGTTAATTGCTACCATCGATATATGCCGTTCCCCGATTACACAGCGCACGGCATCAACAAGCGGCGAGTGTCATCGGAAGATTTTTAGTGGGTATAACTACTGGCCGTCGTAACTGTCGGTGGTAAGTTTCACACACCTCTCGCTAGCCGGGAGGCAGTGCGTAAATGCATTTCGTTACCGACGCGACGTTTAAAAAGGAGGCTCTGGGACATAACGGGCTCAAGAAGAAACCTGACTGGGTTCTAGTCAATAAGAACCTGACACGTCCTTCTTCCACAACGGGAAGATTATGATTTTTAATCCTTAAAAAGGAAGCTGAAATACTGCACAATATAGTCCCAAATAAATCCATATACACACATTACTAACATAACTTAATACTGAATATGCCGATGCACGTCACTCACTTTTATGATGCTTCTTTCACGGTACAAGCTATGCATCTTTGGAATGAACTACCAGTGTATATTTGAAAGGCTAAGTCCATAGATGTTTTTAAAAGTCGGATTTGGATGCATTATTTCGCACGCTTAAAGGAACATCGACCCATTAATAGATAGGTCAGGTTTGAGTTACGTACTTATACAGTCTTTCTATTTCTTACTGAGATCGAAACAATGATAATCAAACGTTGAACACACAAGCAGAATTACACAGTAATAAATCAGTATCAATTTAATGCGCTTACAAGTAGGACAAGTGTTCTTTAGAAGATCTTCTTTTGTGATGTCCCAAAAAGCGTCTTTTTTGAGTTAAGTCACTATTCCATTAAGCATGCGATTTGTCCAGTAGCTAAGGCCTTTCCGTATAATTTGTAATTACTCTTTATTATTTCGTGATATACTAGTACCTAAATGCTAACTTATCTCATACAGTTTATATACAGTTTGACGAACGATATGGCGTGGAGGTCAGTATACCTGCACTTCACTCCAGAGGTTGTGGGTTCGATTCCCACACAGGACAAATCTTTGTGTGCATGAACATGAATATTTGTTCTGGTATGGGTGTTTTCCTATGTATATTAAGTATGTATTTACAAAAAAAAAGATATTTATCTTGGAACTAAATAATAGGTGTGATTGTAAGAGAATATTTATTTATTATTTATTTATTTATATATATATATATAAACATTATTTATTTTTATTGCTATTCCAGTTTGATTATTTTGAATTCGTGGTTCTCTTTAAGTGTATTTTATATAGGCATATATATCATAATAATTATTGTTAATTAAAGCACTCTATTGCGCTACCCTACGTGTATACTACTAATCACGTCCTGTCCATCCCAAGGCTGCCTGGAAGAAATTGCTGTGAGCAATAGGCCGCTCATTGTACAATTAATTTTAATGTAATTTTTCCATTGCTATATTTCTCTTACTATATTGAGATGTCACATGTACTTCCTGAGAGAATTCGAAAAGTGCCGTTGCAATGTTTTGTTTCATTTACCAAAACTCATGTACGTTCACCAACAACAGTTATTAATACAACCATTATTACACATTAATGTTCGAAATATCACAAATTTTAGAAAGATAAAAGTAAAGATATATTTATTTGTTCTAAAGTTCGAAAATTTTACAAAACTGCAGACACAACGTTTCACTTTCCCGCCAAGAAACCCAATTTTTCTAAATTATGGAAAACCATTTGCAGCACGTGAATGACGTCATCTGACACGCTATGTCGGACTCGAGGGTGTCAGATTCACACGTTTTAGTTTTGAACTTTAGGAATATTTATTATTTACACTTTTTTTACATAATTATAGGCCGAGAGCTGTCGGGAAAGAAGTGTTTTTCATGCAAGGTTTCAAATAGTATAAATACTAATAGGTCTAGTATTATAAACTAGCTGTGCTCGCGGTTTGAACCGCGTTAATTTTTACTCAAATTCCACTCAATTATTCTTTTACACAACCCATGTAATCAAAAATTATACATAATATCATGCCTGTTTCCCCAAAGATGCATAGGGTAGGCAGATGCATATTATACGCCCACATTTCGCCAATTATATTGTTGGTCCCACGTCTTAAGTGGGTGGCGAGCCTATTGCCGCTTACCGGGAACTTTTATGTTCGCCAGAGCCTTGTTCGTTATTCAGTAGTTGCTCCACTTGCAGGTAAGATTAGCTTGGGCTCGTCAGATCTTAGTAGTACCTATACACCTTAATTATTAATTCAAATTCAAATTCATAATCAAGTTTGGCTCAAAAGATCTCTTATGAACGTCAAAACATAAAAACATAAAAACTTGCGCGCCCATTAACTGCGGGCGGGAGCTTGATCGAAGAAGAAATACTCAATGATATCCGGCTGCTATTGGTCGTAGTGTGGTGTTCATCATCAACATATCAGCCTTATAAAGTTCACTACTGGACATTAGCCCCCCTAATAGATTAGGTACATTAATTGGGGTTATTTGCCCATAATCAGCAGCCTGGGCAAGCGGGTGGGTGATGGCAGGTCCAGCCAGCACGCAGGATGACGCTGCTGTCCATCATGCGGTAGGCCCTTCTCTTCAAGTTTGTATTTAAAAATAGAAAAGTATATAAGTCTTTTTATCCGTTATTTCGTACCCATAACACAAGTTCTTAATGATACATCTTGGAACTAAATTTTAATTGTTATTATTATTTTTTTGCATCTCCTTGTTACGATTCTTACTGAATGGGTTGGAGGATATTTAGAATAATAATTTAAAAATTAAAATGATGTAATAGTAATTTAATTTATTAATATAGAATAACAATGTATTAATTATAAAAATAAATTAATCATAATCATAATTCTTTATTGTTTCATTTGGATTAGATTATTTTTATTATTTTATTTTTTTTGATTTAATGAGTGAATAAAAATAATTTTGTATTTTAACATGCAATTGTTGTTTGTTGTCCGAAAAACACTCCATATTTACATAAGGAGTGTTTTTCTGACAACAAATTCTATGCAGTTTGGTGGAATGTATTCAAATTTAATTGTATTCTGGAAATATAAGTCTTAAAATTTAATTTAATTTTAAAACATAATTATTTATATTGACTTATTTTAAATACTGCATTCAATCTATTTTCATAAAAAACTATTTTTCTGTAAACAAGATAGGACCTACCTAAGAACATATGCTACTTTAATCCGAGCGATTTAATCCTGAAATTTGCGTTTTTTCTATAAAACACAGGTAAAGACGTAAACGAAAGCGAGTTTATAACATTAATAGGACTAAGATAGTAAGATAAGAGTAGCCCTAGGTCTAATATGGTCGCGTGTAAAGGCATCAGACTGCAAACGTGAACACGTGAACAGTAACATGACCTAGGCATGACACCCTACACGTTACGAAAAAATATTGCCTCAGCATTCCTTACGCCATACCTAAATCATACTGGCTGTTTACAGTTTCCACAAATTTTATTTCATAAAAATACTTTATAAGAAAACATTTTTAGGTAGGTACTTTATTATTTATTAATTTAAGAGCATACCCCATTAACAAATAATTTTGTATTATTAATTAATTTCACACACATTGGAAAGTTAATAGATATGCCTACACAAACATATACAACTTTGTTGAATTTATGTCGACAATGAGATAATTTTTTTTTTAACATGGAATAAGATAATAATTTAAAAAAATATGAATAACATACATTTAAGAAGTAGCAATAATGTTCTTAAATAAATTATTCCAACAATTCTTCTTAAAAATACTAATATAATAATAAAAATACTTTTGCTTCAATCTCAAGTAATTGTGTCTTTGGGTAAGTTAAATATAAATGGTTCATTGTACTCAGGCCTATAATATCCACTCCTGATAGTAGAAACTCCCCTTTTGAACTAGTATTACACACGACATTAATATTAAGAAATGGATATTAGAGTCTACATCATCATCCTAGCCCATCTATGTCCCCAATTCTAAACACTTATTACAATCAGGAACAGATCTCTCAGATCATCATCATCATCATCACAGCCCATAAACGTCCCACTACTGAGCACGAGCCTCCTCTCACATACCAAGGTGCAAGGGAATTGGGTCATACTCCACCAAGCGAACCCAGTGCGGATTGGCGGAGGAAGGTGTATGGCGTCCTGCTGTTAGAATTTATTAAGCCGCCCACTAGGCCTCTAACATGGCTTAACGACTACCACATTTAGTGATAACCGGGACCAACGGCTTAACATGCCTTCCGAAGCACGGAAGCGCTCGATATCAAATGCCACACAAACGGTCACCCATCCAAGGACTGACCTCTGTAAACTCTGCTGTACTTCGGTGATCGTTTCCGACCACCGAGCACCGCAAATCTACGAGATTCAGATCATGATGTAATGTAAAAGGGATTTAGGTCATTATTTCAGGACCCCTACCAGTTGGCGAAGCCAAATAGTAGCAGTAGTTAAAAATTAACTGAAATTTAGCCAAATCTGGTTAGACTAGCAAGCAAAACCGTCGGCCCTAAGCTTAAGTCTAGGGCAACCGGGATAATTCCAGAATGATACAGAGGCACTTGAATCGTCCTGTTCCCAAGGCCGGATCCAGCTTTGGCGCCAGTAGGGGTCACATAGTCGTGGTCAAGTCAAGAACTTAAAATTTAATTTTAATAACAATAGATACTTCTCTGTTAAGAAAGTACCGGGAAAAAATTAAAAATACACATTTTTTTTGTTATACATCCAAATTTATTTTATGACATTCAAAGTATGCTCCTTCAGAAACGATACACTTACGCCAACGAATAATACAATCAACACATCATTTATTAAACGCTGTTTCCGAAATTGAGTTCAGTTCTCGCCGCGAATTCTTCTTTAATTCTCCTTTAAGTTTATAGTCCGGTCAATTTAGACATTCGAAGTTACATAAAGTCCCAACAAGCTGAATTTCTGTGAAGTTGTTCAAAACATAATTATAAACAATGTGTAGAAGTTCCCCATCATTCCCCTGTAAGGAAAAAATTAAATTCAAGGTCAAAGGTCATAAAAATGAGTTTTTCGCGATTTTCATCAAAACGGTAAGTTTTATCATAAATGTAATTCAGACAAAAATTGTAGATCATAAAATTATCTATAAAAAATGTATCAATACTTTTTTTCTTACGAGCCACCGTTTCTGAGATATAACGATTCAAAAAGTTATAAAAGTTGTTAAAAAAACGCGCTAAGTACACTACCTCATAGGTGGCGTGGAAACGTATGCATATTATTTATGACAATAACTTCCTTACAGGGGAATGATGGGAATGTTTTGAACAACTTCACAGAAATTCAGCTTGTTGGGACTTTATGTAACTTCACTCTCATTTTTTGGTCTAAATTGACCGGACTATTAGGTCAACCGGGATAATGCTAGGATGATACGGAGGCACTTGTACCGCCCTGTTTGTTCCTCTCTGACTGGTAAGAGTGGTAATTTATCAGTGATCGATAGGTGTCATGAAATATATATTAAAACAAAAGTAATAATGATAATGAATGATAAATCAGTAGGTAACGGGTATAAACATAGGTGAGGAGTTTCCAAGACACAATCATTAAACAGATTCATTTTAAAACGATTGTTACGTGGGCGAGGTATGCTTGTTGTCCAAAGCGATACCAAAATATAAATTAAATTATTGCTACATTTTCTTCATATAGATAGAAAATTTCGATTATACACGAAGAAATAAATTTTAATAAGCAAAAATGTTAAGTCGACAAAAGTTGTTCTTTATTTATAAAATCGCTGTTCATGTTCAGTGATGGCTATACTGATTGATTTTATAATATATGTACGAGTATAACTAATTTTGAACTATCATGGACCTGAATTTCTCTCACACGGATTTGAGAGAAATGACCTGTGCCCGTAGGACGTTGATTGCGCTGAAGTGATGATAAATGGTAGAAAACGATTTTCCACATACAATTTTACATCATCCAAGTGATATATGATTGTCTGTCAGAACTGTACCAGTTTGGGTAAATGGCTTCCTTAACGCTGCTGATATATTTAGCTTAGCATCTTTAGCTATAAACCTATTTTACGGATTATATGGATTGCCAAATGACTTTGTGAAATGATGTCAATTTCTATGTTCAGATCAGTAATTCGGCGTTTGCAATGAATGCTGAGTTAATAGGGTCGTATGCTAGACTATAGCTATGTAATAGTACTGCTCTAACAGTGTACTAAGGACTTTACTCCGCGAGGCCTATTAAATCTGAGAACAGGACTAACAACACAGTAATTATCCATTGTTTTCTGATATCCTGTTGTCGAGAACCATTTCCTTATAAACAATGAGAGACTGTTTAAAAGTAACGTGACTTTGGTTTTTTGCGAGAAATGTACTGGAAAAAGACATTCTTGTATAGAAGTCAATGTGACAAGGTCCTTGTGGTGTTTATGAAATGCTTTCTAGAGTTGAGGCGCTCTTGAACTATCACGTGTTGTATCTTTTTAATGTTTTTTTTGGTTCTAATTCTTTTACTTTAGAATTTGAATTTAACCTAATGTGCTTCACATTGATAATATAAAACACATAGGAGTTAATAACATTTTGTTGTTTTATGTAAACAAGAACATAAAACATTTAAAAAAAATTGTGAAGACTTAAGAGCGCGCTTAGAGTTGTCCTTGTCATAATTTCAGCCTTTCTACTACTGGCTTTATATTAAATATCAAAAACGTTTTTGGGCACACCATTATGACTGTACACTTTTATTTTATTTTAATGGTGGGGCTTACAGCTAACACTGCTATATAATTATAAAACATATATTCTAAAAGCCAATAACAAGCCTCCACATATAACAATTGGCTAACATTAACCAGATACATACATTTTAATTTAGATTAATAATCAATTTACACAGTTAACATACAAATTTACTAACCTTTACAAAGTGAAGTAGTCTGCAGACAGAATTTTATTAATTATAGAGATATTGCTGCAGTAGATATCGAGGGTATCAGGATGATTATTATAAACTAGCTGTTACCCGCGACTTCGTCCGCGTGGAATAGTATCTTTGGGTAGCATTTTTATTATTTAATAAGAATCATTAGTAGGTATAGTAGATATCAGCGGCGGCGATGCAGAGAATTCGTTAAAAGGAACTTTAACTTCAAAAGCCAAAATATTTTTTAAACTTGATACACCCAAAATTTTTAAATATCATGTTCCTAGAATAGTTTGGCGTCGTAGTTTCCCGAATCCGTTCCGTTCCGCTCGAATTTCGAGAATTCTTATCTTCAACATAGTACAGAACAGTTTTATCTTCAAAAATGAAGAACACCCATAAAAACATTCAACCCCTATTTCACCCCCATATCGGTAAAAATTTCAAAATGCTAGAACAAACGATTTTTTGTTTATTGTTTAGTGCCTAAATACAAAATGTTATATTTTTATTTTCAAAAATTTCGAACTTCATACAAACTTTCAACCCCTATTTCAACTCAAACAGGACGAAATTTCAAAAACGCTAGAACAAATGTTTATTTATTTCCTATCAAGTGCTTAAATATTAAGTTTCATAGTTTTATCTTTTAAAATTAAGAAATCCCATACAACTTTTCACTCCCTCCCCTTTTTTAACCCTTTACAACCCCCTTTTCGAAATAAAAAGTAGCCTATGTTCTTTCTCAGGGTCTAGACCATCTGTATGCCAAATTTCATTCAAATCCGTTCAGTAGTTTTGGCGTGAAAGAGTAACAGACAGACAGACAGACAGACAGACAGACAGACAGACAGAGTTACTTTCGCATTTATAACATTAATATATAAAATATAAATATAAATAAATATATAAATATTAAGTAAGGAGTAAGGATAAGGATAGTAAGGATTGAATTAAAAAGTTTTAGTTTTTATGATAATACAAAACACTTATACAAATAGCATTAAAACAATCTTAACCGCATTTATATACATCAATAACCAAAAACTGCACATAAAAGTAATAACATTTTGTTGCCAAATTTCAGAAAAACGGCTTACAATTAATCAAAATAACTAATGTAGCTATTAAAAAGTGCGCATATTTAACTCAAGCTAATTTATCACTGATCCCCACCTTCTCTTACAAACCAACCCCTCTCAGTTTTAGGTACCACGCAGACCCAGTGAGGATTGACGGAGCCAGGGGGCCTACCGCCGAATTCGATGGATTACCGGTAATCCATCTAGATCAAACTTTGTTTTGCGTTCATTAATCCGTACCGGGGAATCTGCCGACAGCCACCTCTCATTTATGACCTTCAGTCCGTGACAGACCAATAGGTAAATGGAGAACGCCATTTTGTTTCGATTTCCATGAGTTCGGCGGTACGACAGAATCAATTTGAAATCCATTTTGCCTTATAATCGATTGCCATCGAACTCGGCGGTAGGCCCCCAGGTGTGTGGCGTCCATTTTTTTCGGATGGAAAGTAGCCAAGGAATCCAGTATGCAGAATGACGCTGCTGCCCATCAGACGGTAAGATTTCTTCGTCGACTCTTACGACTCCCCGTGAGACGAGAGGGGGTGGCACTATTCTAGGCCGATACCACACGGTATAAACATAAACTAATCATCACCAAAACCACATGAAATCTACAATTAAGAAAGGAATATAATAAACTAAACCTCTAAAAAAAGCTTTTTTGATCATCAAAAATACTGAGTGAGCATCTAATGAGGTGATTAGGTGCTCAATCAGTATTTTTGATGTACAAAAAGGTTAGGTTAGGTTGGCAATTTATTAATTTTGAAGACACGTTAAATATGATCCATTAAGAAATATTCATATATGTTTATGCGTCATTTAATATCCATAGAACAAGTTCTAAATGATATTTACAAAATCTTGGATTGAAATAATTGGTGTGATTGTATTATGAGTTTATCCTTAGGTACCCTAATATAATAGCATGCTTTAGCATTATATACATATAATATAACATATTTACCATTTATAATACAATATAATATACATTTAATTTAATAGGTATAGAATTAATTTAATTTTCAATATAATTATTACTGTATAATAAACCGAACCGAAGCGCTCGTAGCTCTGCGGTGCTCGGTGGTCGGAAACGATCACCGAAGTACAGCAGAGTTTACAGAGGTCAGTCCTTGGATGGGTGACCGTTTGTGTGGCGTTTGATATCGAGCGCTTCCGTGCTTCGGAAGGCACGTTAAGCCGTTGGTCCCGGTTATCACTAAATGTGGTAGTCGTTAAGCCATGTTAGAGGCCTAATGGGCGGCTTGAAAAATTCTAACAGCAGGACGCCATACACCTGCCTCCGCCAATCCGCACTGGGTTAGCGTGGTGGAGTATGACCCAATACCCTCACACCTTGATATGTGAGAGGAGGCTCGTGCTCAGTAGTGGGACGTTAATGGGCTGTGATGATGATGATGAATAAACCGAATACAATAATCTAAATTTAAACTAATCTAAATATAAAAAGCTAGCATCCTCCTCTCTTCTAAGTGGCCATACCCTACAGGGTCCATATTGTATCTGTGATATTATAAATAACATCTTTGTAACATATGGAGTGCAATAAAGACATTGAGTATTGAGTATTTTCTGTAAATACAAATGGTACGCAAGTTTTGTTTACATATTAATTATTTAATTCCTACATAGCTGCACAAATCTGTGTCAAGTAACACTTAAAAATACAGGCTAGCCGCAGGATGGTGACCAGGGCCGGATTTAAGGTAATGGTTAGATAATTAATCCGTGCTACTGTGTCTATTGTGTTATTTTGTGCTTATAAAGTGTTTATACCCCTCACCTTGGGTTTTAAAAGGACTTGTTAACTGAGTAGTGAGGCATTAAAAGGGTGAGAGCAAGAACCATGATCATATCCTAGCATTATCTCGGTTGCCCTAAACGTATGCATGGGGCCCAGGGTCTACTTACTGATCAAACCAGATTTTGACTGAATTTCAGTTATTAAATCGAGCGACTGCCGTCGGACCTCCGCAACCCAAATTGAATCATAATTCTATGATTAAAACAGCTGTCAGGATGCTAGAAGGCACTGACTTCGTATTAACTGCCATAGATATTCACGACAGCCGATACCAACGGCTTAACGTGCTTTCCGAAGCAAGCGATAATTGCGCACATTATTTGGAGAAATCATCAGGGTTTGAACTCGAAACCATCTGAATTTCAAAGCTATCGCTGATATTAGCTCCCAGGGCTAACACCGCTCTTCAATTGAAATGGTCGCACATTCAAGAAACTACTTATTATTTTGTAAATTCTATACCGTAACTTCTTTCAAAATACAAGTAAAAGAATATTATTTGTCTGCTGTAAAATTTCTCGCGACATACCTTGCCCGATTTAAATTTATTTACAATTTCAATCTAATATGATTTTAAATATTGTCGTACCCTGTAGGGCATGGTTAGTTCTGACTAAAACCTTAAGATTTTTTGTTACTTTGAGGAATGCAATTAAATGATGGAATTACTTACATAGATATTGCTATTATTTTCGTCTATTACTGACATCCAATTGTTAGACAGACAGTTATTCCATCCTACTCCACTCCACCCAAGTAATAGATTCCCGTTTTGCACCCTCTAGAAACAAACCCCAAATAAATCTTACACCATGAATTCCAAATACTATATACTAATAATTATAGTATGGTATAAGTAGTTATTGCTATAATTATTGGACTATTATTTAATAGCTTTATATATAATGTCTTAATATATATAGTTACACTTGGTAACAGGCGTGAAGCTAGATAATATCCGGTGTTTCAATAACGGAAGTTACCCTGAGTGCAGGCCTGGCTTAAAGGCTGGTCGTAGGTTTGAAATTAATATTAATAATACATATATCTAATTGCGTCAACCTAGAGACCTTTACAATTAAACTGTGTCGTTTAATTTAACTAAATGGCTTTTAAGCTTTTGTCATGGTTATAATTTAAGGAAAATTGCTATCACTTTTTTCTGTTTTGGCTACATAGCCAATTTTCTATGTGCCAAATCTGGTTGGACTAGTGAGCAGACTGTCGGCCTTAAGCTTAAGTCAATGGCAACTGGGATAAGGCCAGGATACCATCATCATCATCTCAGCCCATTAACGTCCCACTACTGAGCACGAGCCTCCTCTCACATACCAACGTGCGAGGGTATTGAGTCATACTCCACCACGATGATCCAGTGCGGATTGGCGGTGGCAGGTGTTTGGCGTCCTGCTGTTAGAATTTTTCAAGCCGCCCAATTATGCTTTTAATATGGCTTAACGACTACCACATTTAGTAATAACCAGGACCAACGGCTTAACGTATGTAACGTACGCCAGGATTTGATGAGGTGCAATATTCAATTAACGTTCTAGGGAGCACTTAAGATTGTCTATTGTACTTAAAACAAACGCGTTTTAATCATTACGGGCAGGAGCTTTAATTAAAAAGAACCGGATAAGGAACTCCTCAAGTTTGTCCGCTAGTACTGATTACATTGTCAAAAATAATTGAAAACATAAAGGGTGTATAGGCATCCTACCAACATCTTAGGAGCCCAAGCCAACCTCACCTGCAAGTGGTTCATCTGCCGATCAACGTACAAGGCCCTGGCGAACATAAAAGTTCCCGGTAAGCGGCGATAGGGGCGCCACCTATAACGTTGGACCAAATTTATAATAACTGTGGGCGTTAAATATGCCTCTACCCGTTCTGAAGATGTGCTCTAAGATTCACTTACACTTAAATATTTTTTGATTTTTTAATTGTTTGGTTGCAAGTGAATCTGAGCTTCGTTATTTTAGTATAATTATATTTTAATTTTTTTACAATTTTGACGTTTTCAAGTACTATGTAGTATATAGTAGTATATTGTAGTATACTACAAGTTTATGAAATAAAAAGATTTTTGATTTTGAAACAGGCGTGATTTTATGTATGTATAATTTATAATTTTAATAAATGAATTTCGAATTTATATTCATTTAATCAATCAAATACGCTATGGCCCTTATATTTAAACTGCATAATTAAAATTTTGTAAATGGCTTCTTCTTTAAATATTCTAACAATTACTTATTATTTTTCTATTTTCGAAACTGGGCAGGCAGGCTGTTTTTATAGCCGATATTGCTTTAACGGGCAAGTTAAACTCTTTTTGTTAGGGCACTGAAATTTAATTTTGAATTACAAGATTAGTGACATAATAATGTTAGGGAATTCTAAAAAAACTTTTATGCCGTAAAAAATTACCCTCTTAAAAACTAAACTTAAACATTTTTACCGACTTTACGCCCACTATTTGTCAATTATATTGTCGGTCTCACGTAATAGGTGGCGTGCCTATGGCCGCCTTGTAGGAATTTAAGATTTTAGCCATAGCCTCGTCCGTTGATAGGCTAATGCACCACTTGCTACATTAATATAGCTTCTCGCAGCGCAGTGATTCTGTTAGTTGTCAACAAACACATTCCTCGCAACGCATCCTCGCTCATCTCTGGTGAAAATGGACCCTAAGAGACTCGTATGAGTCCGTTGGTGTATGTACCAATGCTGACATTAAAGGCCTACGCAGTAGACGGACTTTTTGTCCAGTTAAGTCCGTGCATGATCTTTGTTTCTATAAATATAGAGTTTTAAGTATCCGCATATATTAACTGTTTTACGCGACTCTAAAGGCATACAGTTTCAACTTTACGCCAATAGAAATAAAGATCATGCACGTACTTGATCGGACAAAAAGTCCGCCGTCTGATAAGCCTGTAGACAGTTTCATGCCCTTTTTGGAGACGTCATGCTATAATTTCTTTGGAATACTTCGTCACAACCTGGGTGTTCAGTTCAGCAGTTCTATATCATTACCATCTGCTCTGCTTCACGACTGACTGCTTACCGTCAGGCAATAGTCACAAGTACCACTGCTGAAGAACCCTACTTATTTTCCATTTCGATAGATCTTAAACCGCCTGCACCCACAGGCTTGTCGCCACCTCGACCAGATCATCGGTCCATACGCAGATCATTATTATTCCAACTCACTAACGTCCCACTACTAAGCACCCACTGTCACTAAGCAAGGTGAGAGGGTATGGGGCCATACTCCAACCACCACGCGGAACCAGTGCGGATTGGTGAAGGTGCCGTCTTGCTTTTAGGTTCTTTTAAGCAACCAAATTAGGATTCTATTTTGGCTTAGCGAATACTATAGTAATAATAGGGACCAACAGCTAACTCTTTTTCCGTAGCACGAAAGCGCGCGATACCAAATGCCACACAAACGGTCTTCTCTTCAAGGACTAACCCCTGAGAACTCATTTTTTATAATAAGGGCTATTCATAAATAACATCACACGTTAAGAGGGTGGGACGGGGTTGACGAAGTGTGACAAGGGGATGGGAGAGATCCTAAATCTCGTGACGTCTTTCAAAAGTCAGGTCCTATGCAAATTTTGGAACTGCTATTTTGATGCAATTATTGCTTGCTGTGCAATTGCAAAATATGTGACATCACACTAAGGAGGAGGGAGTCTCACAAGTGTGACCAGCTGTGACAAGGATGGAGGGGGGTCAAAAAGTTACAAAGTTCATGTGATGTAATTTATGGATGACCCCTTAGCGATCATGTTGGACCACCCAGCATTGCTAAGAGCAACATAAGCCCCTTCCTTTGTTTTGCACGTTGATAGATCTGAAACTATCCACCGGCTTCCCGCTGTTTTGACCAGACAATCGTAAGACGCAGTTACTAGACTAATAATCTCCCTCAACTGGTTTCCGTTTATGACCGAGCTATCGACACCCCAGACACTGATATCGTAAAACTAAACGATCATAAAATAAGTCATTAAGTCCATTAAATGCACTTTTATGAGTGCGGAAAGTTTCCTGTTCCGCCAATTAGGATTCTGTATTGATATTGGATGTAATAGTCAGTTAAAGCATAGTAACATTGTTATTTAACCCTTGGACACACGAGTGATATGACTGAAATTCTATTGTTTACTGAAAGTCTCTTCTGACAGAATATTTAACAGGTCCCCATCGTCATGACAGCCTATTATCGTCCCACTATTGCGTTTTTAACCGCATATAGTCCACTGCTGAATATAATCAGCACTGGGACAGGCTGATGATCACAGATTCAGCCAGTACGCGTATGACGCTGCTGCCCATCATCCGGTAGGATTTCTCTTCGTCAACTCTTACGACTCCCCGTGAGATGAGAGGAAGTGGCGCTATTCTAGGGCGATACCACACTGAAAATGGATTGTCGCAAAGTAATGTCTGAATCAATAAATGTTTAAAGTCTCTTTCTTCTACAAACACTACTCTCGGTACATGAAAAACAGCAAATAAAGTTACTTGCAATCTTCAGCCGCTACATATTTGTGGCAGTTTGGTTAAAAATATAATTTCGCTGCGCACGCGCAATGCGTTGGATGCAGCGACAAGGGCATTGGTATGTGGTGCATTCCATAGTGAAATAAAATAAGACGAGTAAAGCTAATCCAAACTGTCTAACTGACTTTTAACTTTATTTCTATCAACTCATTACTTGCATTAACTGCAATAAGTAGTAGTGAAAATGTACACCCTCTCTTGAAGACCTTCAACTGCTTTTCTCAGTGTTTTCCATAGAAATTACTACGCGGACTGATCTGAAACTTGGAATATTGTCATGCTTGAGCCAATCTTAGCATATCCTACAATAATGATAGCTCGAAATAAGTTTTATTTGCTTAGTAGGTACAGTATGTTTTGATGCGACTGGCATAGTACTCAATACTCAATACTTTATTGCGTTCCACAATGGTTTTATAAGGTGGTGAATATTACAATTTGGTACATTTGTGGACCCTGTCGGGCACAGCATAGTGTAGGAGAGAGGAGGAAGGGCGCCGTATAATTCTTATTATTATTAAATTACTATTATTAAATGACCGTTATTAAATTATTATTTATTTATTGAGTATGTATCAAATGATGTCAATAGATTTAAACAATATTATAAATTTTTGTATTAGGAAGAGTTTTAACTTAGATATAAAGACATTAAATTTTTCTTCATTTTTAATATGGTCAGGTAGTTTATTATATATTTTTATGGACATTATTACCAAGGGGCTTTTGGAATGCATAGTTAGCTGAGAAGTTGGAAGGTTTAGTCTGTTTTTGTGTCTAAGAGTAAATTTTGTTTGAATCTTTTAGTGTAGTATTCTGGGTGTTTGCGAACAAATTTACAAATTTCCAGAATATAAATGAATGGTAGGGTTAACATTTTGAGATTCTGAAAATGGGCTTTGCAGGAGTCAGTTTCTTTAATATTAACTAGTATTCTAATTAGTTTCTTTTGTGAAATGAAGATAGTGTGTGCATCTGTACTGTTTCCCCAAAGGATTATACCATAGCTTAGCCATGAACCAGCGTATGCATAGTAGGTAACCAGAGCTGTTGATAGGTCTGTGGTCTTCTTAACTTCTTGAGAGCGTATGAGAATTTAGATATTTTAGCCCTAACTTTTAGTCGATTAATAACAGAAGTCGCTAATTAATTTAATGATTTAAAAATAATATTTCCTAGTTCTAGTTAGCTGTTGTAACAGGCGTGGCACGTAGCGTGAAGAACTGATGGTTGAGGGGCGTTAGGGTGCTGCGATGACGATCGTCAACCAAAAACGTTAAAGATGACGACCTTCCATTACACCCGATGTTCTGCTCAATGCGGCGGGAAGCCGGGGCCCAAAATATAGCGGTGAGGATAGGATATGAAGATATTTAAGAGGATTACTTTCAGCAGTGGACTTTTTATAGCTGAGCTAATGATGATGGTAGGTAATCACAGAACAGGGAAACGGAAAGTACGAATGGATGTGGATCAAATATTATTCCTTTTATTTGGGTGGTGTATGGGGCTCCTTTCAAAAGGTGTATTGAGCTCCTTTCAATATCTTAGGAGCCAAACTCATCTGCAAGTAGGGCATCTGCCGATCAACACGCGAGGCTCTGGCGATAATAGGCCCGATAAGCGGCAATAGGCTCGCCACCTATTACGTGGGACCAACAACATAATTGGCGAGTGTGGGCGTATAATATGCCTCTATCTACCTTTTCGGGGAAAAAGGCGTGAGTATATGTATTTTTTCGTCACAAAATGCTTTCATAGTTATGTGCCAGTGTGTAGTGAGGTGTCAAATTGATTTATAGAACACGTTATACTAATTATGTGGTTGCGCCACCAAAAGTCTGGTCCGAGGGTGTGGTAGACGGTGACTAAGGTAATTGGATCTCGTCTAGTGCCCATGTCCACGCGTTTTATCTAAAGACCTTTTTTTTCTTTTATATAATGGCTTCATGCGGTTTGCATATTTTTTAAAGATCTTGGTGCCAGAACTAAATCGATAACAATGATATTTTAATTTTAATAATAATAATCTAAGTATGTTTAAGGTTTGCATGCCTTTTTATAAGGCTAAATAGGTTAAGCTCCTGGAATTTTAATTTTAAGACCAAATTTGTATAACTACCCTATTTAAAGCAAATAAAGAAATTTGAATTTGATACTTTTTAAAGAGTTAAAGCTAAGTGTCTGCTCTCCGCAAATACGAAATATGAGCGTGAGATTATGCGTACATACAATTACGCCTGTTTCCCTAAAAGTCATTTTATACGGCCACATTTCGTCAATTGTTGGACTCACGTATGTGGCGAGCCTTAAGTTGGCGGACTTATATTTTTGCCAGAGCCTCGTCCGTTGATCGGCAGGTGCACCACTTGCATGTGAAGGTGGCTTGGGAGCATAAGATCGGTAGGGTCGCCATATCATGCAACAGGACAAAAATAAGCTTCCGAAGGAGGTGGAGGACACCGCTGCCCAAATAGGGGTTTATACTAAGTACCATCATCAAAATTACACTCATACTAACTAAATTATAAATGACATGTCGATGGCTTTATTTTTTTTATTACTTTTGATTACTTTTTTGGTAAAAATCTCACCATTAGCTAGTTGAACTCCGAGACAGCTGCTAAGTAAATATAGGGTATTGTGTTGTAGATTATTATTATTGTATATAAAAATGTTCCCTCAGACATGTGTCAGTGTGTAATGAGGTGTCTAAATGTATAAAACAACACCCCACGTCAACATCCTCTCAGAGGGCGACAGGCTGGAGGCGCTGGTGCGGTGCGAACTCACTGGCTCTGTTAATTGCTTACTCGTTGAAGTGGCATAGTTCACTTTTATGCAGTACCACAACAAGTGGACCTGGAGATTATATCTATGCTTGTACTTCTCCGGTACAGCTCGATCAGTTTTAATCAAAATTATTTATTCAAATTTGGCAATAGTAGAACTATTATGAATTAACATCTATAAACTAACGCACCCATTAACGACGGTTTTTTTTTTTGTTGCAAAAGAACGGGCGAGAAAATCGTCAAGATCGGAATTTTCTCTCGCTATTGTTAATGTTGTCTTTTATATCGACGGTCCCTACGTATAAAAGGACATGTTTGAAATTAAGGCTTACAGGAGAGTGAAATAAAAGTTGAAATAGCTCTAGAATAAAAAAAATTGTAAAGAGAACAAAACATTACGTGAATAATACTTACTTATATTTATAACTGAATGTTTTGTTTTTTTTGAGCGATTTTAACTTTCTTTTTACCCGCCTGTGTTTACAGGATAGGAAGTTGTATACCTTAATTGTGTTGTATAGTATGCCATATAATACGTAGGGACCGTTGAAATACTTGTTGGGTATGAGAACATGATGTAAGTTATGTTGCCTCTCATACATCTGTCTCTTTTTTACCCTTCTGTTAGAAAATATTTAATCCTTATTAGTGTTTTCGGAAAAACATATTTTTGTTTGAAAACTTACGAGTAGAAGAGAAACTGACAGAAGACACAGAATGACAAAATATCGTTTGCTGGGTTTATTTACATAGTTCGAGTAACGTAAGAATAGCAGCCGTGTTACCAACCATCAGGTGAACGTCTCGCGTTTCTTTTCATCATCGCTCTGCCTTGCTCTCAGTTTACCTGGTATACGGATAGGAAGCCTTCAAATGACCACCTCCCACAGTGGGTAAAGCGGAAGGGTGTGTCAGACTTTCACTGACTAAAAACCATTCATGTTCCTTCTAGAAGGTGAACGTCTCGCGTGTCTTTTTATCATCGCTCTGTCTTGCTGTCAGTTCTCGTGGCTTTCGGATTGAAAGTCTTTAAGTGACCGCCTAATATAGTGAGTGAAGCTGGAGGGAGTGTCAGACTTTTACTGACAAGATATCATACATGTTCCTTCTACTTGAGCCTGCTACGTCCGCGGCAACCCTTTCGAACAGTCCCGCAACTGCTCTCAGTTCATCTGGTGCTTTCACACTCATCCAACCCATTCTCGATCATAACCATCTCTCTTTCGGTCGTTCTCTTCCATTTGGTAATTATTTTTTTCTATACTAGCTCTTGATCTCGTCCATTACACGCCCAAGCCATGACAGTGTCCATTATTTTTTCCTGACAAGGTGCTACTGCCATGTGAACTATAACAAAGACACTCCGTACCTTTTCTTTACCCTTTCTTTCAATAACATCCCCATATAATCTTCGTTCATAACGCTATTTGAAAAGTGATGTTGCCCTGTTTTGTTTCATTTACCAACACTCATTATGTTCACAAACACTTAACGGTTAATAATCCACCGTTATTACACATTAATGTTAGAAATATCACAAATTTTAGAAAATAAAACAAAACTGCAGACATGACGCTTCACTTTCCCGCCAAGAAGTCTACCTTTTCTTTACCCTTTCTTTCAATAACATCTCCATAACATCTTCCTTCATTACGCTCTTCGTTTGTTTTGTTAAATTCATAAAATAATACGGAAGTGTTTTCCAAAAAGTTTACATACTGATTTAACTTTCATACTCTTCAAAGCTCAGTGAGTCAAAGAGGGCAGCGACCACATAGGTACGAGTATTATAACCAAATCGCGAACTCTCCCATGATTCATTACCTCAACCTGTTCGGGAATCCGGCTAACCATCGTCTTACAGTTTTTATTTTCATTACTCTTTATTGGGTTAAAGTAAAGTAAAAGACAAGTAAAAAAACTATTTATTTCATAAACTATTATAGAAAACGTCATAATTAAAATATTTAAAAAAAAAAAAATATTATTACTAAATCACGAAGCTTAGATTCACTTACATGCAACAAAACAATTTAAAAACAAAAAATAATTAAGTCTAAGTGAATCTAAGTGCCAGTTCCGAGCCACCGCTCTGTAAGAAGAACTGGCAAGAAACTCACAGGCTATGATCTTTTAAATATATCCATTGGTTTGGTACTTGAATTACAATCTTCAATTTTTTACTTTCTTCCTTACTTTCATTTATCGGTCTGACTGCCAAATGTAGTATATAAAATTAGACTTTTTAGGTTAGTTTGGAATAGAAGAAAATATCAGACAACAGAAAAGTCGTTATTTCGTTTTTTAAAAAAAATATTTTTTATTTTTTACTAGCGACCAGCCCCAGCTTCGCACGGGTGGTATGCTAAAATGAATAGTGACGTATAATACATAATTACAGAATGTCTCTATATAGGCCGCGAATACCTACCACCGCCGCGACCATAATTTTTCGATTTAGCGTAAGTTTATTCGTTTGATATCTTGTAAAGTACTGATCGAAATTACATGATGTAAAAACAAATTTAATCTATGTTTAATGTCCAAGCTTACTAACATGTTTATTTAGATAAGAATTAATGTCATACATACTTAAAATGGCTTCGTTAATAAGCCATTATTTTTTAGTAAAAAGTAAAAGATAAAATTGGTTATTGTGGGGTATTCTTGAGAGATAGACATATACCATCGCGGACTTTTTTGAAGAATTTTATAAGTTGTACAATATTGTAGTACATTATTTTGACTAATCTCGTAGGGTTTGGCCAGCGTTTGCAATATAAGCGCAAAAAAGTGAGTTGAATTACGACATCACATCACAAATCTCACAAATTGACAGTGTTCCACTACTATATTATGCATGTATTATACATATAAACCTTCCTCTTGAATCACTCTATCTATTGGAAAAAACCGCATCAAAATCCGTTGCGTAGTTTTAAAGATTTAAGCGCACATAGGGATATAGGGACAGAAAAGGCGACTTTGTTTTATACTATGTAGTGATGAAATGGCTTTGTGCGTTTAGCACATTTACTCACTGTCAAAAAAGAGATATATAGATCATAGTAAATGAGAATGAGTTGTGATAAAGATGATAAATGAAGGTTGTAAATGAGATGCTCTCCCTCTAAACTCCTTGAGTCCTCATTAAAAATGTGGGACTATTCTGATATCCAATGCTTGAGAGAATTTGAAAAGTGATGTTGCACTATTTCGTTTTATCTACCGACACTCATGTACGTTCACAAACACTTAACGGTTAATAATCCACCGTTATTTTATTACACATTAATGTTAGAAATATCACAAATTTTAGAAAATAAAACAAAACTGCGGTCATGACTCTTTACTTTTCCGCCAAGAAGTCTACTCTATCGTTATCAGATCGTAAAATTTAGATTTTTTAAACTTTTCTAAATAGGCTTAATAAAACACATTTTACGAATTTCAATCGATGTTCAAAACACTTAACATACATCTTTGAATTATAAACATAGTACAACACTAATTAAGTTTAGTAGCCATTTTCTTAAGATACATTTTGTAATGTAAATTAGTAGAGAGATCAGATTTGTATACACATTTGAGTGTTTATTAAAGACTATTCTCATAATGATAAACAATGATATCTATACAAATATATCTTATTACAGACCTCCTAAGTTGAGAACTTAAAGTTGTAAAGACTGTTGCACATGAGAGTTTTATGTTTACGTAAACAATTTTCTAATTTTATTTCACTTTTTTTTTATTTGACTTAAATGTATGAGTTAATAACAATTATATGCATGCATTCTTTCCACGACGAGGTCATGCTATTTTAACCCATCAAACTTGTGGCTAATAAATATGGCCATTTTATGATTTCATGTAATGTCTTCTACACACCTATTGCAATATAAGTCATCCTCAATAAATAATATATATTACTACCATATATGAAATTCAAAGTTTCTTTTATTGAGTTTCGTTCCTAAATATGTATGTTATTATATTTTAAATATATATATATAAGTATATATATTTACATCTATCGATAAATAGCAGAACTTTTAATGACTTTTTGAAATATCACGCTTGTCTTTTTAGTTCAGCAACCCGCCTTTTTAATTATAATTTCATAAGTTAAAAAAAGGTTATGCAATAGCTTTACCGCGGCAGTCTCCGAGTGCCACGCGTCTCTTTTTATTTACAAAGCGACAAGGCTAATTACGAAGTATGGTGAATTTTTCCACTCCACTAAAGTCCACTGAAAACAAGTGGCTCCCGAAGCAAATCGTGGGTTTGTTAGGTTACCTTGCGCAATTATAGAATTCCCCCTAAATGAGTTGTCATAACAAGTTGCTATATAAACAAAACGAGTGTATAGGGCTCCAACCAAGATCTAAAGAGCCCAATCCAACCTCATCTGCAAGTGTTGCACCTGCCGATCAACGGATGAGACTCTGGTGAACATAGAATGATCCTTCCGGTAATAGGATCGCCACCTATTACGTGGGACCAACAATATGACTGGCGAAATGTGGGCGTATAATATGCCTATCCCTTCGGGGAAACAGGCGTTATATTATGTATGTATAAAAAAATCGTTTCCCATACATTCACAATGTGTCATGTCGTTTTTAAAATGCCGGATTACTTCAATCTGCCTTCGACATGCAAATTCTTAAAAAATAACGTAAGTACCCAATGTACACTCACCTTAAGTAACAAAGATAAGGGAGTATCACATTGATCTAGAGACAATGGTGACTGAATATCATGTTGCGATATAAGGTACTGTTTCGTGGTGTTACTAGGCTGGTAGCGTACCTTAGACCCTCCCAGAAATCGGCCAGTTACGCCATGGCCACACAAGGAGGTAAGAAGGGCGCGACACACTGCGCCCCTCTGAGGAGGTCCTCCCTGTTCTGATCCGGGGAACGTTGGCCGTGGGCAGGGTGCAGAAGCTACAAACCCAGGCACTGGCCCCCCGCCCCTTTTTTAACAGCGGTGAGCGTCGTTGGAAGTTTTCCCCCATTGGCTGGGGGACAGTGCGTAAACAGCATTTTTTTACCGACGATAAAAGAAAGACTGGTAGCCTACCTGTATCACTGGTAGGAAACGATCACTGACATAAGCAAACTAAACAGAGAACAGGCATTGGATGGGTGGCCGTTTTGGCTGAAACCAATTATGTCTATCAGTAAACATGAATAATTATTATGTTCTGAGTGTTTCCTATGTACTAAAAAAAACCGTTTAAGTGTTTAAACGCCAATTTTTCAACCAACAATAGCTTTTAAATGGTGTCTGTGACCGACGCGATGTCGTTCAACGTGATAAGTATGTTTATCCGTTGTCAAGTACTCTTTGTGTGAGCCCTTATTGGTTTAGGACTGAAGGCGAAGCGTGAGATGTCATAAAAATATTTCATTTCATATATTGAATATTTTTAGAAAATTATGGTAGGTAGTTTGCTTTTGATTTTTGGCAATAAAAAATTACATCGCATGCTACTGTCATCACTCGACCAAACAGTTTTATATGGCGTTAAAATCGACTGATTTCCTAATGAAACAATGACTTACTTTAACATCTTGGCAAATAATTTACAACAAAAACATTCGATAGATCAAGAAAAAGGAAAAGATATGAATTATAATGTATATTTTTTATAATTTATTTATTGCAATAACTTAATTAACATTTTTGTTTGAAACTTCCCTTTAAGCATAATAAGCATAATGCTTGAGTTCGGGAACTTCGCTATCCCATAATATAAGAATTTTTAAGCTACTGAACACAAACTAAAGAAAATTAAAAAGTGAAAAATAAATTATCTAAAAGTAAACAAAAAAATAAATAACCCAAAAAAATTTTTTTATAAAGCAATAACATCGATAAAATTCAGCAGTACAATTAAATGAATTAAGGCGCATAATTAACATTATCATTATCTCCACAATATCCACTGCTGAACTGTTGATCAATCTGCTGCTGTTGCTGTTTTTTACGTTGATTAATCTTCTGTAACCTACATCCCTCGACTTTCCGTGGTTTAAATTTTTCGATTCTTTGGGTGGGAGACCGTTTTGGCTACCTCTCCTGTGCAGTGGCTGGCGAGGAGGACAATCTAAAGTAGTGGACTTTTTATGGGTGAAATGATGGTATGAATGAACTCTACTCTACCTTATCTTTCGTTAAACTCTGAACTTAGTTATTACACGGACAGAATCCGCATATTTTATAAAAAAAACTCTTAACAATGCATCCACACAGTTACTTTTTGTTGAGTAACATTTGGTAACATATTGTAAGTTTTATACCGTGTTGTGTGTAAAATAAAAAATAAAATAAATAAAATATACTTTATTGTCTTTAAGATCAACATGATCATTTAGATTCGTCAAACATTTACACAAAATGGAAATTCTATATATTCTTTAACAACAATGAAAGAAATATAAGCGGTAACATAATAAAGGAGTAAAAGCAAATGGGTTCTTTGTCAGAATTTGTTTTGGTTGGTTTTCTCAAGATTTGTCAGTCTGTATCTGTCAGTCAGCCTGTCGTGATTCTAAAGGAGGGAGGGGATTGTTCGTCAGTCAGACAGTCTGTCGGTGACTCTAACGAGGCTTCCAAAAGGCAACGAGATTGAGAAGAAGGCCTCAAGAAACTCATCTCGGCTTTTTTCAAATTTTGTCTTAAACTTTTTGTTGTCAGTTGCTGAGTAACATTTGGAAATGTTGGTCAACAAAAAGTAACTTCCGCCGTAAGAAACAAGAAATATATTATCAAAGCGAATGGACTATATTGCCCGATTCTGCTATACTCAATCCTGCAGTGGTTGAGTGCATTCGTTTATTATATGACGTTCATATGAGATTTATCGAGTCTAACTTGAATAAGGAAATTATAAAGACTTTAAATAATTCTACATACATACATTCACGCCTGTTTTCCCGAAGGGGTAGGCAGAGGCATATTGAACGTCCACACTTCGCCAAATATACAATTGGTCCCACGTAATAGGTAGCGAGCCTATTGCCACTTACCGGGCACTGTAATTCTTCTGTCGACTTGCTTCTGCATATAATCTTTTTGAGTTATGAGCTGCTCTATATATATGTACTCGTCTGTATAGTTGATTTCAGTGTTTCCTAGATCTATAGTATGTTTGTAGCCGTTTGTCTTCACCCTATTTTTTCCGGATTCATTGCCAACCCTACTCTCTCACTTTCTTTTATCATTCTAGTTAGGTCTTTTGCTGTTTTTGCCAATAATACTCAGCAAATCTTAGGTGCGATAGATAGCAGTTGACCGTCTATATTAATTCCAAGATGTTCTCAATTGACACTATATAAATAATTCTGTACATAATATTCTTGCTTGGTACCTTTGAACGCCCAAAACAATAAAAAGATTTTGATGATAATGGTAACGAGAGCAGCTATTTTAAGCCCTATTTGAACCGGTATCTCCGCAACCAGTTTTGATTTGTTGTGGTCGCCGCTCACAGGTCGCCTCCAAGCCTATAAAGTATTATATTGTTGCGTGATAGTTTAAAAGAGTAACCGCCATACGAAAACAACGATCTCAAGAAGGAACTTGGATGGTTTTTAGTCAGTAAAAGTCTGATAAATCCTTCAGCTTCAACCACAGCTGGAGCAAGTCATTTGATGATGGACTTGCCCATCCAACTACAAAGGTCTTTTAAGGTATAATTTTTTAAACATTTTTAAATTGTGATTTTACAAAGGTTTTAATCTTGACGACCGATATGGCGTGGTGGTGAGATTACCAGCTCTTCGCTCCTAAGGTCGTGGGTTCGATTCCCACGCAGGACAAATCTTTGTGTTCATGAACATGAATATTTGTTCTGGTCTGAATGTTTTCTTATGTATACAAAAAAAATATTTATAATTATGTTTATCCGTTATTTCAGTATCCATAACACGAGTTCTTAATGATACTTATCTTGGAACTATATAATTGGTGTATTTGTCAGAAAATATTAATTATTTATATTAATTCTTCCTGTCATTACTGATTAATATAAAAATAACACGCAAAATGAGGACAGGAACTTTCCTGCTCTTTCTCTGTTGCGGGTCTACCACGTGCAGTCGGTATAGAGGCAGTTGTCTGGCGCCTGAGGTCATAACCCTTTAACAGGCAGAGCACGTTGAAAATATTCATTGGTTTTTCACCTTAACTTAACCGCATAAGGTTCAATTTTACAAAATATAAAATCTAGTAGTCGATAAGCCATGTTTAACCCTTTACCAGGTCATCAATCACCTGGTAAAGGGTTAAACATGGCTTATCGACTACTAGATTTGATAATAACCGGGACCAACATTTTCAACACCTTTTTTTTGGATGGGAAATCATCAAAGGACTGTCTCCCGCTGTGGGTGGAACAGGGGGTGTGTCAGACCTTTACTGACTAAAAACCATCCATGTTCCTTCTAGAACCCTTTCGGATGATTCGAATGATGATTCGCTACCCCGGCAGGAACATCTTTAACACCAGAGGGCTTACTGAAATTTAACAAAAAACCTAACTTTATACCCGTCCCTTTCACTCGATACTGATGTACCTAGAGAGTGCAAGAGATAGGTATAACAGAGCTCAGTTTTTCGTTGACTTAAAGTGGGGTCTCTGTCTTCTGAAGTACGTATCACGGAATCACAGCAGTCGCACGCATCAGCCATTTTCTTGCCAATTATTCTGTTATTACATTACAACCCTGTCGTTAAGTCTAACCTGCCAGTGTTAATGATGCAAAGGTAGTTAATAATATGCAATGTGAGTCAATCCAATGTTTTCATGTAATGATAACTAGCCACCGTAATTATCAAACTAGGAAATCCATTGATTTGCATGATAAATGCTTTATCTTGCAACATGTATCATGCGATAGTCACAACATTACGATATGTTTAAACATTCTTTAGGTTTTATTTGTAATATCTTTGTGGCCAAGGTATGGTGGGGACTAGGGAATCTTGCGATAGAATTGTTGTAACTGAGAGGAACAAAGACAACTTTTGATATTTTACTGAGAAACTTAGGGGCTTATTACAAAACGAAATCTAAAGTTCGACCAGTTTTAAAACTAGTCCCCCCAGGACAGGTCTCCACCTTGGCGTGGTGGGGGGGCTGAGTACCTCCCGGAGGCCGGGAAAAGGTAACACCCAGAGATTGGCGACTCTGGGTGCCCTTAGTACTGACTACCCGGGGGGAAACTAAGAGGGACCTGTAGAGCAGCGGGCGGGCCCGAAGCGCCCGTCAAGCAGGGCCAGGAGGGTCTTAGGCAGTGAAGGTAGGGGGCCCCTGCTGTCTAATCATGGACCTCCGGGAAGTCGGCCACACACGCTATGATCGCACGGGGAGGTAAGAGGGGCCCGTCCACTGCGCCTCTCTGAGGAGGTCCTCCCTGTTTTGTTGCGTAGGCCGCAGGCGGGGTGTCAGAAGCTGCAACCAAGGTACTGGCCTCCGCGTCTTTCTCAACATGCGGCGATTTTTAGTGGGAATTACTGCTGGCGTAAATGCATATTGTTACCGACGTAAAACAAAAAAACCTGGTTTAACTCTCGATCTCGTTTTCTAATGAGCCCCTTTAAGTTTTTTTTGCTATTGTTTGATTAGTAAAACTAAACCCCAACGCATACAAAAAAAAACACATCGCTCCAACCGTTTAGAAAGAGTTCAATTTCATACACACGTACGGTAGAATTATAAATATAAAGAGATAAAATATCATTTAGAACGTCATCTGGCAAATAAGCTATCAATAAACTCATTGATAAGCGATATAAAAGGCCCTTAAAATCTCAAAACTAATGCCCATTGATGCTGAAAGGCAGCATGACGCAACCATCCATCATTTTCTAGTCGTCATATTGATACTGCAATAGAGTTCAAAATGAGTTGTTACTCTCTCGTGACGCCACTAGATAGTGTCAGCTGATTATGTTTATGTTGAACGTAGTAGTTATCTGTCAATATTTAACTACTACGAATACGAATTGTGATATACAGAAGGGTGGCTTCAAATCTTTTCTCTCTAATGTAACATTATCATTAATCGGCCTCGGTACGTAGCAGGCTCAAAAGAAGGAACATGGTTTTTAGTCAGTAAAAGTCTGACACACCCTCCTGCTCCACCCACAGCGGGGGAAGGTCATTTAACGATTTTCCAACCAAAAATAAGGTGTATCTGCTGTTAGAATTTTTCAAGCCGCCCAATTAGGCCTCTAACCTGACTTAACGACTACATAACCAGGCCAACGGCTTAGCGTGCCTTTCGAAGTACGTAAGCGTTAGACACCAAATGCCACACAACCGGTTACCCATCCAAAGACTGACCTCAGCAAACTCTGCTTTACTTCGGTGATCGTTTCCGACTACCGAACACCGCGAAGCTATGAGCGCTTCAAGGTACGAGTAATGAGGAAGTATTCTTTGCTTTGGGCAAAATATTACATTAAACAGCAGTGCATATAGCTTCTTATGACAAAGCTAACCTTCTGAAGTTCTCAGCTGACTGCAGCTCGTTGATAAGCGTGATAAACATACTCACACAGTATCTACAAGCCGTTGAATGGTTGACGGCCCACCACACCCCCGGTTGACCGGAGCACGCATATAAGGTTTGTTTATCGATAATTAAGTGTTTTTCACGATGTTACTACGAAAATAAATCTTTACGTCAATGTTTACTATTAGTTTATCATATAGTCCCAATTGTCAGAAATGTTATTTTTATATATTATTATGAAAGTGATAATGAAATAATTGTAACGCTGTTTGTGAATTATTAAATACTAGCGGACTCGACAGACGTTGCTCTGCATTATATTTTAAGCGATTAGGATATTACACAATTAAAAACATTTCAATTGATCTAGCTGTTTAGTTGCAGTATAGTTAAATAACCTAGATACCAACTGCAGCGCCATCTGCCGGGCGGATTTGTGAATCTAAGCTAGCTAGGACGCCACTCAAACTTATACAAAAAAATTACTGAAATCGGTCTAGCAGGAGTTCAGTGACATACATATTAGGTAATTACATTAGAATTATACAAATATAAATAAACCATAATATATCACTTGAAAACGTCAAAATTAAATATATATTCATATATAAAACAAAACGAAATATTACTACACTGATAAACAAGTTCTTAATGATACTTATCTTGGAACTAAATAATTGGTGTAAGTGTCAGAAATAAATTTTTATTTATTATTATTATTAGATACTGAAATCACCAAGCGTAGATTCACTTACATAAAAAATACAGCATGATGATCCATCCAGATGACAGCTGATTGACAACATATCGTCACCTCAACGGCAAATTTACGAATCTGCAGTTCTTGTAACTTTGACATTTCTTTAAATAAATTGCACCTTATGTTGGCTGGTGGCTGGTTGGCTTAGCACCTTATGGTCTTAGTTTCATGGTTTCACCTATGACTTTTCGAAGTTCTGTGCGTAATTATCGCTTGATCTGTGCCTCGGAAAGCACGTTAAGACGTTGGTCCCGGCTGTCATGAACATCTATGGCAGTCGTTATTAGGAAGTCAGTGCCTTTCATCATACTGACAGCTGGTTTAACCTCACAATGATGTTTCGCTCTGGGTTGTGGAGGTCAGATGGCAGTCGCTTCATGTAATAACTGAAGTTCAGCCAAATCTGGTTAGACCAGTGAGCAGACCCTGGGCCCTAAGCTTAAGTTAAGTCCCTTAGCCTTAATGGTTACCTGTGTCAGTACCCTGACTGACATATTCGTAGATAGCTGGGAATCAATCTAGGCAAAATTGTCGTCTTTATGTGAATATTTATGTCCTCTTTAATTATTTTTATTTATTTATTTATTTTATCCAAATTTAAAAAAATAAAAATAAATATCTTTACAGGTGTTGCATACCTAATACGATAAACATTCAGCATAAACATTAATTACATAAATTCACAAAATATACACATTAACAATAACTTATAACATATAAAGCAGCCCTTGTGAGCTCACTCAGAGATTTATATTTATATTTTGAACTATATATGCATGTAAAATTACTCACTGAGTTAGCTATTGTAATTGGGCTAGACCCGTGTAACTAATACAAATAAATAAATAAGTCTAGGGCAACAGGAATAATGCTAGGATATAAATGATTCATCAACCTGCTTTTTTGGGTGACTGACTCCGACCACTTAATATCGCGGTTTTAAATTACGAATTAACTTATTACATTTAAAATTAACACGGAATTACAATGTTAAATACTTTTATCTAATCTACGAAACGTTAACTGTGGGTATTTCCGAATTTATATCATTATACTGTCATTCATAAATGTACTGTGGGCCGCGCGCATCAATTCGCTGCCGGCTTCAGATTCCTAGTTCCTATAATCCCGGGTCTCTTAAGCGGGGCGTGAAACGGCATTCCAGCAGACCGACATGAATGGGTGCGCTTTGTGCCGTGCTTATTTCACGGTATGAAGCGCCTTCACTTTTTTGGACAGCTACACTGCTTACCATCAGGCAGGATGTAGTCATTGCGACGTGTCACATATGAAAAACGAAAAGTTTTTTTTAAACACAAATTATTTTATTTTTGGACACATAACTCGGTGCTTTTTTCTACTTGAAAAATAACTTTAACTATGGGTACTAAGCAACAGATATAAAGACATATATAATTTTGTACATAAGAAAAAAATAAAATATACAGAGCAAAGACCCAGTGCAAGACCAATTTTTTTTTTCTTACTTAAATATTGGCTTGTGGGGCACTCGAACTTAGGTCTCTGTCAGGGAATCTGACTGCAGATAAAATGACCTCTGCACCATATTAGTAGTCAGTTTTAAATTTGGGCGTCAGTTTATAATTGACACTTATTACAAGGGTGTGCAAACGACAGTGTTACGTTTAACTTATTGGCAACAGTACACAATAATGATGTCGCTTAGCTGCAAGTAAACAAATGCGTGGTTTACATCAAAATATTTGTAGAAAATGGTAATGAGATCGTTCACAACATGGACACGTAGGTGTTTACCATCGAATGCTGTCAACATATCTGCGTTCTTCTTTACTAATGATATGTGTACCAGTTTGTACTTACTAAGATCTAGTTGTAAAATGTTCCAAACATGGTCGTGCATAAATATTTTGGGTAAATGAGGTATGCAATACAGGGATCCTATCAACATCTTTAAAGTTGTGATGTGGGACTCACCACCAGCAGACACGATCGACAGCAGTAATACCCACTAAAATCTTCCGACGACGCCCGCCGCTTGTTGAGAAAGAGGCGGGGGGCCAGTACCTGGGTTGCAGCTCTGACACCCCGCCCGCGGCCAACGTCCCCCGGTCCAAAACCGGGAGGACCTCCTCAGAGAGACGCAGTGGACGCGCCCCTCCTACCTCCCTCTGCGCCCTACCGGGAGGTACTCAGCCCCCCACCACGACAAGGTGGAGACCAGTCGGGGGGATCCTATCAACATCTAAGGAGCCCAAGCCAACCTCATCTGCAAGTGGAGCACCCGCCAATAAACGGACGAGGCTCTAGCGAAAATCCAAGTTCCAAGTAAACGGCAACAGACTCGCCACCTATTACGTGGGAACAACTATATAATGGCGGAATGTGGGCGTATAATATGCCTCTGCCTACCCCTTTGGGAAAACAGGCGTGATACTATAGTGCTACTTTATTGGTTACAAACGTAACTAAGCGAACCTTCCAACTTATTTATCTAAATGTCTTGGTGGTAGACATAACCTTGCCAGGATTCATTAAACTTCTTCCCTAAACAGGTTTTCGTTTTAATGAAGTGTCGCTTCTAGACTTAACTGACGTTCACAAATGCTTTGGAATGAAGCTAAGTGTGAATAAATGATTTTGAATATCAAATAAGGGTTAGAGAATATTTATTTTCTCATTAAAAGCCATACAGTCACTTACATAAGAAGTTTACAATAAATGTGGATAAGAATAAATTGGGAATAGGCTTAAATAATTTATTGATTCAGGCGTTACTTTGCGGAAATCCATTGTAAGCAAGTGATGGATTAAAAATATCTTTGTAACAATTCCTGCGCTACTATAATTTCCCGAAAAATCGAGAAACTATTTAACACGACACGTGTTTCGCCCTTCGCCACGAGAGTCTCGTTTCAGCGTTGGTCGTGAAGACATCGTTGTTCTGAGGCTCCTATCTTACCTGAAGATGCCCTGTGTAAGGGCGAAACACGTGTCGTGTTGATTAGTTTCTCGATTTTTCGGGAAATTATAAGTAGCGCGGGAATTGTCACAAATATATTTTTAATCCATCAATTGGGAACAGTTTACCTGGGCAGTGTACTTACTTGGCATATTTTAAAACCAGTAGAAGTCCTTGCTCCGGCATTTTTGCACCCGTATTTTTTTATGGTAACAATCTAGTAACAAATATGACTGCAAAACGTCATAAGCCGCCATGAAGCTAACAAATAAAGTAGAGTAGCACTGTTGAGCGCAGTCAGGCGTGACGCAGCGGCTGAACGAATATGGGTGTGGTTTGGCATACAGTTTATTCATTCAATATGTCCTGGATTGTAAGTACAGTCAGGTTTTTTATTATGTTGACGTCTATTACAAAACACGTTTTTAAAAGAATTTGTTACGAAATATTTAATTGGAGCAGGTATACAAACTGACTTACAAAATAAATATATAATGATGCTTATAATTGTTAGAAGCGACTTATTCTCACAAATAAAATGCATTTCTGACATAAAACATACAGAAAAACATTATCATAACCCCAGCTGAATCAAATCTATAAAAAAAATATAAAAAAGCAGCTTTGCTCAAGGAAGAAAACATTTGACGACCGATATGGCGTGGAGGTCGGTATACCTACACTTCACTCCAGAGGTCGTGGGTTCGATTCCCACACAGGACAAATCTTTGTGTGCATGAACATGAATATTTGTTCTGGTCTGGGTGTTTTCCTATGTATATTAAGTTTATATTTACAAAAAAAAGTATTTAAGTATGTCTATCCGTTGTTTCGTATCCATAACACAAGTGAATGAAATGATACCTATCTTGGAACCAAATAATTGGTGTAATTGTCAGAAAATATTCATTACCTATTACGACGAGCCACATTTAAAAAAAGTTCAGTTCTGTTTTAAAAGCGATAGGTTGTGAAATGAAATAAGACAGTGAATATTAAATTTTAATAATTTCTACCATTTGTTGGCATCATATCGTAGCATTATCCTGATTGCCCTAGACTTAAGCTTAGGGCCCAGGGTCTGCTCACTGGTCTAACCAGATTTGGGTCTCACCACTGGGCTATCATTGCATCTGCACCATTTGTTTGTAAGTTTCAATAAGCAATAAAAATATATGAGTAACAAACATCCATACACAGAAACTTTCTTATATATAATTATAGGATTTCTAACGTTTCTTTTTTCCAATATTATTGATCTGACTGTACTTAGTTGATGACGATACCACCTAGCTCCGTGCTCGCGGAAGTCATCAATGTGTATAGATAGTTGGTCAATGTGTTGATTATTGCATTGTTTTAATTCATAATGGCGTCAATTATTAATCTAATGTGTCAATAATTTATACATAAAAAACCTTAATATTTGTATCAAGAAGGACGTAGGGTACAACATTCAGTATATCTTCTAAGACGTACAAGATATTTATAAATTTATTTAATTTTAATTGCATAAATGAAAAAAGTTATACTGAAGGCGAACTTATTGCCTAGGGCATTTTCTGCCTCGTAAAATGGTCAAAAATCCATTTAGAATATATTTTGCTGATAACCATCACGCTGGGCAGGCGGGTTTGTGATTGCAGTTCCAGCCAGTACGCAGGATAATAGTTGTCTTCGTCTATGTGATCCTCCTGGTGGGAGTCACGGCGTGGTTCCGGGGCGTGTGCCCCCTGACCGCGGTATCTGACGGCTCCCGTGAATACGGGATCGGCGTTGGGGCGGCTGTTCAGCTTAGTCATCGTCCGAGGGTGTCAAGACCGGTGTGTGCGCCGCGATCAAGCCCTGTGCGATCAGCGCCCTAGAGCGATCAGCGGCGATAAAGCGATCAGCGGCGATAGGATTTACTTTCGTCAAATCTTACGACTTGCCATGATGTAAGAGGTGGTGGCACTTTTCAAGGTAATGCAACTAAACACTAATATCGATGTTCCCATTCGATTACAGTGATGTGATGTCTTAAGAGATCACTGATAGCACTGGGTGTTTTCGGTCACATGACTGTAATTAAGAAAAATGTTATCTCCATAAATTATCTTAAAATTTTCTTTTATTTAAAGGGCGTAACGCATGATTTTTCATAACAATAAATATTAACAGAAATTAGATAAAATTGTGATCAGTTATACTTGAGAAATAATATGTTAAATGTTTTATTGAATCGGAGAACTTATATATTAATATATGACGGAATTTTTACTACAAATATGCTTTCAATTTTAATTCTCAAAGTTCAAAAGTCTCTTATGAGCTTGCTCGCTTGAGTGCAGAAAAAATGGCTTACAATATTCTCAAGTTATCATATCACCCACCAATAGAAATCAATATTATTAAAAAACAAGGTGGCAGCTGCCATTTAATCAATAGATCTTTCATATATCACAAACCATTCATTTATTTAGCACCTTTTCATTCTATGTCGCTTAAAACATAAAAAATGTCCATCAAAAGTATACACATAGTTATTTATTGATAGTATATAAAAATATTTGTAAAGTAGGTATATGTTATAACTTATAGTATCCTAATTGAATTAGCATATTGAAATCAAGTACTTATTATAATTATATTAGGGCTAGAGTTATATTTTTAGTTACATAAAACAGATATAAATATCTAGATATATTAAATAATTTATTTAAGTTTTCTCTTATAAATGTCATAATTATAAACTAACGCGCCTATTCATTTCGGGCGGGAGCTTGATCGTAAAAGAGCGGGCAAGAAAATCGTCAAGGTTGCTATTAATCCAGACCTAAGTAAAGTTTGTAGGTACTAGACATAAGTGGGTATACACTTTTTTAAGTTAGTAAATAAACACTAACATTGATAGGAAACACTTAGACCATGACAAATATTCGTTAATAATTTATTGATTCAGGCGTTACTTCGCTATTTCCGCAATTGAAGGTTTTAAATTCCTTTGTAACAATTTTTGCGCAACTAAAATCTCCCGCAAAACCTTGGACGTTCATGTAAATTTTGTTCGTCGTTGTTCTGTTATATTTTCTACCTGAGAATGCCCTGTGTAGCAAAACACGTGTCGTGTTGAGATATTTTTGATATTTTCGGGGATTTATGTTGCGCGGGAGTTGTCTCAAAGTTAATGCAAGCTTTCAATTGCTCACGTATCATCATCATCTCAGCCCATTAATATCCTACTACTGAGCACGAGCCTCCTCTCACATATCAAGGTGTGAGTGTATTGGGTCATACTCCACCACGCTGACCCAGTGCGGATTGGCGGAGGCAGGTGGATGTCGTCGTGCTGTTAGAATATATCATGCCGTCCATTAGGCCTCTTACATGGCTTAAAGACTACCACATTTAGTGATAACCGGGACCAACGGCCTAACGTGCCTTCTGAAGCACGGAAGCGCTCGATATCAAATGCCACACAAACGGTCACCCATCCAAGGACTGACCTCTGTAAACTCTGCTCTACTTTTGTGATCGTTTCCGACCACCTCGCACCGCAGAGCTACGAGCGCTTTACATGCTCACGTATACTCGTATCCATGCACCGTATATATACAAATATATGTCCTGATTGGGAATCCTACCGTCGATATCAGGAGCAGAGACGAGCTTTCCACTGTACTGACCTTCACGCCATGTCGGCAGTAAGCTGAACGGATGCCTACGCATTTCCATACAAATTCGTTTTCTGTGGAAATATATTGAATAGAGCTACCGTACCTTCTGACGCACAATATCAAATGCCACACGCGGCCATCCATCTACGGATTGACCTCTTTGAACTTTGCTTAGCTACAATTATCGTTTAGCAACCACCCAGTCTAGCGGGGCAAAACCGCTCATCGATTACCTACCGTTTTATTGCTTTAGGTAGCGGTATAGTACTAGCGCTCAAACTATAATTTAAGACCTGCGCCCACTGACAGAACAGCATGCTCAAAGATTTTGTAAACGAAAACTATGTTTGATAATATAAAAATAATCGAAAAATCAATAATTATTTATTTTATAAGCTCTTACATAGTACTTGAAAACGTCAAAATTAAATATAAATATAGAAAACAATCGAAATATTACACTGAAATCACAAAGCTTAGATTCACTTACATGCAACAAAACAATTTAAAAACAAATAAAAGCTTTTCAAAATAATTTAGTTTAAGTGAATCTAAGTGCCAGTTCAGAGCCACTGTATCAAAATTATTTTAGCTGTATGATGTCTACTGCTAAACAAAGGCCTTCCTAATATATTTACACATTGAGCGATCCTAAATCACCTGCATTCATTGGCTTCCCGCCGCTGTGACCAGATTATCCGTAGGGGGGAAGGAACTACTGACATTGATTTTCAATAAGCATCGAATGTATGTTCTTTCTTTTCGCGTGTGGTACCCACCACACGCGAAAGGAAAGAACATACATTCGATGCTAAAGGCACCTCCAAAGAGTTCCACCATCTTATGTCTCGACCGAGGGGGTCAAAGAAAGCGACTAAGGAAATTGGATATCATCTAGTGTCCGTATGGGCCAAGGGTTAGCAAGAGTGAGAGGTTGCTAGCTTCGTTGTCTCTCGTATCCTTGCATTTCAAATAATTGTCCTGAAATCAAATTTGAGAATGGGATCACGTCTTGTTTCAACACGAAGACCTAGCTACCTCTCACCGTTACACACAATTTTAATAGGGATCTCTCTGCTAGAACTGACCTTAGCTACAACTAAGGATTCCTTATAAATAGTTAGAGCAAGGGATCTGCCAACCCAAATATTCACAAGATCAATTATATCGCACATCTAGTTCATAAAAAACTATCATATTATTTAAAAAAATGTTAACTATGCCAAAAGTTTCCTTTTATGCAGATGCATTGAGTGCTTAAAGATCTTTTTTGTAATCCGACAACAGACAGAAAGCGCCAAATACCAAATCGAGTATAAGAAATTATTCTTAAATATCATAAAAGACTACCAAACTATCCAAAAATTTGTTAACTGTGCCAAAAATTTCCTTTTATGTAGATGCATTGAGTGCTTAAAGATCTTTTTTGTAATCCGACAACAGACAGAGAGCGCCAAATACCAAATCGAGTATAAGGGATTAATCGTAGTTATGATTAAAAAATTTAACCGATCTACTGCCAAATTGACTAAATGACTTTTACGTCTTTTTAGGACTAGATGTGCTATATAATTATGTTTCTTTAATATCAACGGCTTTAAATGTTGTAAGGCTATTGAAATAGGATTTGAAATCCCTTGCTGCGCCGTGTCGCCAGTATATGCAGGTCTGTAGAGTCCCTGGTAGATAGTAGTATGGTTATATTATTTTTACATACATACATTCACGCCTGTTTTCTCGAAAGGGTAGGCAGAGGTATAATGCGCCCACACTTTGCCAATTATTTAGTTGGTCCCACGTTAAATATAATTTTTAAAAGAATATATTCAAGCCAACCTCTCCTGCAAGTGGTGCACCTGCCGATCAACGGGAGAGGCTCTGGCGAACATAACAGTGCCCGGTAAGCGGCAATAGACTCGCCACCTATTACGTGGGACCAACAATATAAATGGCAAACTGTGGGCGTATAAAATGTTACCCGGGAAAACGGGCATGATATTATGTACATCCAAACTAATATTATAAATGCGAAAGTAACTCTGTCTGTATGTCTGTCTGTCTGTCTTTTCTTCACGCCTAAACTACTGAAGCGATTTGGATAAAATTTGGTACAGACATAGTTTGGAACTCGAGAAAGGACATAGGATACTTTTTATCCCGAAAATCCGGCGGGAGCGGAAACTTTTCAAAAATCCCGCGAGATCGGGAACTATGTGGGTAAAACCAAAAATCTACTGGAAGTATTCCACGCGAACGAAGTCTCGGGCAAAAGCTAGTATGTATTATTTGGGAAAAGTGTTCAATTGAATTTTGCATAGAACCTAACGCGTTTACTTATACTTAAAGAACTA
Organism: Musotima nitidalis; assembly: GCA_949126915.1. Taxonomy (NCBI): domain Eukaryota; kingdom Metazoa; phylum Arthropoda; class Insecta; order Lepidoptera; family Crambidae; genus Musotima; species Musotima nitidalis. Next base: position 3,627,449 of record OX421434.1, read on the forward strand.
TCACTTATAATACCCTTCGCCCTTCATGATAACGATGTTACAACTGAGTTATAGCAAAAAATGTACAGTAAGGGCGAAGTTTTAAGACTTCTGTTGACTCAAAAGTTCACCCTCAGAGTAAACTCTTCCTCAAACACAATTTTACGATCGTGAATTGCGAACTTAAACGTTTGATGTAAAATTATTTCAGAATTTAGTCACATACTGCCGTGCTATATATAGCTAGAAAGCCGCAGTGGGTAAATTTTGAAATTTTAACGCTGCTGTAATACAATAGAGTTTATATTTTAGAAATTACTTACTGTCAGTTAACGGCTTTCTAGCTATAACACGGCAGCATAGGTTTCCATACTTCATATGTATTAAATCAACATAGATTTTTTCATCATAATCATCATCATCTCAGCCATATGATGCTGCTGAAAATAGGCCTCCCCAACAGATTTTTAATCGCGATCCGGACTCGCATGCATCCACCGGCTTTTCGCCGCCTTGACCAGTTCATCGGTTAATTGGGGGTGAGACCATCCTCTACTTCGGTTGCCGGTTCGCGATCGCCATAATATATGAGGAAAGTATCAAAGTTCATGCAGAGCAGCGGTCTTCATCTCAACCCATTAAAGTCCTACTATTAAGCACGTACCTTCCTCACAAATCAAGGTTTTAGTATTTTAAGAATCCATCTTACGTTGGGAGGCCAACGTCTCTAATCCACAACGAGGCTAATCCACACTGGGTCTACGTGGTGGAGTAACACTACGCAGGCCCAGTGCGGATTGACCTCCTCTCACAAACCCAGGTAAGAAGGTTTCTATGTTTGAAGAATCCTTCTTACCTTGGCCTCCGTCAATTTGTACTGGGTCTACGTGGTGTAGTAACACTACGCAGGCCCATTGCGAATTAGCCTCCTTTTACAAATCAAGGCAAGAAGGTTCCAATTTTTTATGAATCCATCTTACCTTGACCTCCGCCAATCCGCACTGGGTCTACGTGGTGGAGTAACACTACGAAGGCCCAGTGCGGATTGGCCTCCTCTTACAAACCAAGGTAAGAAGGTTTCCATGTTTGAAGAATCCTTCTTACCTTGGCCTCCGGCAATTTTCACTGGGTCTACGTGGTGGAGTAACACTACGCAGGCCCAGTGCGGATTGACCTCCTCTCACAAACCAAGCAAGAAGGTTTCTATGTTTGAAGAATCCTTCTTACCTTGGCCTCCGTCAATTTGTACTGGGTCTACGTGGTGTAGTAACACTACGCAGGCCCATTGCGAATTAGCCTCCTTTTACAAATCAAGGCAAGAAGGTTCCAATTTTTTATGAATCCATCTTACCTTGACCTCCGCCAATCCGCACTGGGTCTACGTGGTGGAGTAACACTACGAAGGCCCAGTGCGGATTGGCCTCCTCTTACAAACCAAGGTAAGAAGGTTTCCATGTTTGAAGAATCCTTCTTACCTTGGCCTCCGGCAATTTTCACTGGGTCTACGTGGTGGAGTAACACTACGCAGGCCCAGTGCGGATTGACCTCCTCTCACAAACCAAGCAAGAAAGTTTCCATGTTTGAAGAATCCTTCTTTCCTTGGCCTCCGTCAATTTGTACTGAGTCTACGTGGTGGAGTAACACTACGCAGGCCCATTGCGAATTAGCCTCCTTTTACAAATCAAGGCAAGAAGGTTCAAATTTTTTATGAATCCATCTTACCTTGACATCCGCCAATCCGCACTGGGTCTACGTGGTGGAGTAACACTACGAAGACCCAGTGCGGATTGGCCTCCTCTTACAAACCAAGGTAAGATGGTTTCAATGTTGGCCTCCGTCAATTTTCACTGGGTCTACGTGGTGGAGTAACACTACGCAAGCCCAGTGCGGATTGACCTCCTCTCACAAACCAAGCAAGAAGGTTTCCATGTTTGAAGAATCCTTCTTACCTTGACCTCCGCCAATCCGCACTGAGTCTACGTGGTGGAGTAACACTACGAGACCCAGTGCGGATTGGCCTCCTCTCACAAACCAAGGTAAGAAGGTTTCAATGTTTTATGAATCCTTCTTACCTTGGCCTCCGTCAATTTGCTCTGGATCTACGTGGTGGAGTAAAACTACGAAGGCCCAGTGCGGATTAGCCTCCTTTTATTAACCAAGGTAAGAAGGTTTCTATGTTTAAAGAATCCCTTTTACCTTAGCCTGTGCTAATCTGCACTGGGTCTACGTCGTGGAGTGACAATATTATTATGCAGACTCAGTGCGGTTTGACAGAGATAATTGTACATCATAAATACATAGTGCGTAATTTTTCTCTAAATATTATTTCGATATACTTTATTTGTATCGTTTATTGCGTAGTCGTTATCACTTGAGCGCCATGGCGCCAGCAATATGTTGAAATAATATTGTCTCTAAAGGGTTCAGGTTCAATGTCAAGTGTCTGATCATGAACCAGTCAATGAATTCCAGTTCAAACTACTTATCAAACAACATTCCAACAATTTCTTTTAGTCAGTAATTGTTGCAGTTGAATTTATGCGTGACTCATGACGAAATGCAAGTGCATTATTTTATCGCAATGTAATTTTCATAAAGTCTTGCTTTATTTTACAAGCCTTCTTCACACTTTTACTGATGTACGTGCGATTTCTGTAACTCTGCGGTTTTGATCGGCCCACATTCCGGACACTCACTAGGTCATTTCTACAGGACAAAGAAAAGAAACCACAATTTTCACTTCGATACGAATTATATTTTTTATACATTTACCTAAATTACGTAATAGTTTTCTCAGGTAATTAAATCGTCCGCTGAGCGGAAAGGTACATGGACACAATAATAAATTAAACTTAATACTATATCAGTCTAACGGTCGCGCCGAGCGCGGAACGGCTTGGCCTAGTATCACAGATGAGTAGAGCGGTGGGGCGCGGGGCGAAACGGACCCGCAGGGGCGCGCCGGGCGGCGGCGCGCGGGGAGGGGGCGGCGGTCACTCGTCCGACGCAGACGACAGCTGCGTGCTGCCGCCCGAACTGAACGAGCCGCGGCAGGTCCCTGCCTCGGGGCAGCTGGCCGGCACTGGCGCCTCGCCCGCACCGCCGCCGGGGGACAGAGTACGCAGCAGCTCGAGAGCCGCACGCGCGCGCTGCCCGTCCGCCGCCGCAGCTGACGCCGCGCCTGAAGCTCTCTCCCAGGCGTTTTTCTCCGGGAGCAGTAAGCGCCTCGCCTCTCTTTGGACGCGCCGTGACCTCAGCGCGAATAGGAACGGAGATGCTGCCGCAGACAGGAGCAGCAGTGCCAGGGCAGGAGTTCGCATGCACTCCGCCAGGCCCGGCACTGCCGCCGACAAGACTGCGGTGGCGGCGTGCGGCACGTGTAACATCACTAGGGCCCCGGTCAAAAGTCCAACGCGGGCCGCACGAGATTCTTCTCTATATCTGAACAACGATGCATTCGATATCCTACATCTAATTGAAGTTATTCTAGATCCAGTATTGGAAGGCTGCGGCGTGCGCGGCTGCACGGCAAGGAGCGGGGCGGCCAGAGACGGCGCCGAACTCACTGCCGGCAGTCCCTTTCTCAGATCCTCGTGAGATTTTCCTTCTCTTCGCGAATTGCGTAAACTGGCGACAGACGGACATCGGAGAGGGCGCTCGGGTGGTAGCAGGAATGGACCGAATTTGCGATCTCCTTCTCCGGGTGTGCCATTGTCGGCCGCATCCGGCACGTCGATCTTCAAAGTCAGTCCTTCTGCTTCTTCAACTAGTTCAGGCAAGTTTGCTGGAGGCTCGTGAAGTTGGAGAGCGCTGGCTCCGTGTGCTCGTGCTCGGAGCCCTGAAGATCGGGCGGCACGATAAATCCTCGCGTACATGATGCATACAATTGCCGCTGGAGTCAGGACTCCCAAAATTAAGTACACGATGTAGTAGGCGAACTCGACTCCCTGGACCACGGGCTCGAGTGGGTATACGTGTCGGAAAACTGCAACAGCGGCTCTAATACTGGCGGCACTGGCGGCAGCAAGCCAGGTGGCGGCGCAAAGCGCGGCGGGCCGGCGCTGCAGCAGGCGCGTGTGACAGCGGAGCGGGTCGGTCACGGCGTGATGCTGGTCTAGCGCGATCAGCATCACAGCCAGCAGCGCGGCCAGGCTGCAGGCCGAAGCAGCTGCATCGCCCGCCTCCACCCACGATGCAACATTCTCTCTGGCTGAGTGCTCGCCGAAAAGCGCGGGCGCTAGCAGAGTGGTCGTCAGCAGATTCGTGGCCAGCAAATTGATGACGAACCTGGAACAAAAGAAACGTACATAAATACGACTGTGTTTGCTGGGTCATGTTGACTCGTCCTTATGTATTCTAGTGGTTTACGAAGCGTAGTTTACGCAAGGTCGGCCCGAGCGCAAACACCGATCCATTGTGAACGCTAAGGTTGACACATTTTCAAAAGTGGCGTTTTGTTTGATTTGATTTAACGGCAATTAATTTTCCGCTGTTGACGGGAAGCGAAACAAATGTATGTTTATTAAACATCGCCTTCCGTTTTATTTTGGTTTATCTGATGGGGTGTGGTAAAATCAGACCACTATTCGAACTAGGAATTCGTGGTCCTGATATTTATCAACTTCAACATAAGTTCAAATAATCCCCAATTGAAAGCAATCAACTCGATCAATAATGAGTTATGGTTGCTACATTAGTGCCTTCAAGTGGGCGGTTGTTTTGCTTTGTAGATGGTGACTAAGCTTTCATATATGGACTTTGAGATAAGCTTTCTTCATAATATGGCGTGGAAACACCACCACCGGTATACCCGTTCTCCTGTCCATCGCCGATTCGATTTCTAACCAAATCAAAAATAAACGTGCATGAAGATGGATAGTGGTCAATTTGGATGTTTTTTAAGCATTATCAATTTTATTGCAAAAGATATAATTATGTAGATTACAGTATGTTTTTCAGTTGTCCTGTATCTAAGTTTATTCCACAAGAATTGAGTACTCTAATTCCACACTTATATGTCCTAAAATTAGTATAAAGTCTCCTAAGTTCAGGGCTCGATAACATTGTGTTTGATTTCAAAAAATCTTAAAATTCGATATTGTATATGTGTAATGACCGAACATAGAATTTGTATCAATTAGTGCATTGGCTTATTAAAACAAAAATTCGGTGAACACTAATGATTTTTAAGGTGTAATTTGTAAGTTGGTGTGATAAAAATCGTTGGGTTCAAGTCTTTAAAACTTCATTAACCCAAAAACATTGATCACCTTGGCAATTAGAGGGTTGGGCCCGAAAGTGGCAGCGAAGGCAAAACACCATTTTGCAAATTAATGCTCAAGAATCAAAACAAGAGATACTAGTATTCTGAGGTCAAAATGTTTTCGAGATGACAACAAAATTTGCATTGATTAATGCATCCGACCTTCTTATGTCTAAACATCTGTGTGTTTCCAGTCTTCAAATAAACAAAACAAAAAGTGGCATAGTGCTTTGACAAATTCCATGGTAGCAATTGACAATGTCGTAAGTGAAAAGCCGTTACTTTAAACAAAGTCGTAAGTGAAAAGTTACGACTTGTCACTTACGATATTGTTAAAAGCAACGATTTTTCACTTACGACATTCTTAATGCTACGTTCGAATTACTCTGAAAGAAGAAGCTGAACCCATCTGTGATCTGATTTGTGGCAGTTTTGGTGTGTTTGACTTGTTTTGCCGTTTTCCAGAAGAAAAAAGGTATAAAAACTTTTATTTGAGACTTTCTAGCATAGTTGTAAGTTTCTTAATGACATTCACAGAAATCGTAATTTTTTTTTCTATCAGATGGTATGTTTGCTATATTTAATAGAACATAAAAGTTTGAAGTCACAGTAAGTTTAAGTATAATGATTTCAATTTTACACGACCTTAAACATAGCAACCATCTTTATAAATTAATATACCAATAGAAGATCTAGATTGTTCCAAGTTCCACATATAAAAAAGCTAAATAAATCTCTTAAGACATGACATGATATTGATGATACGGCCTTGAGAATGTGCGATCATCATTTGAAAACCAAATTGTACATTTTACTTGCACATGCAAGGGCTGCTTCCGTCGTAGGCGTACTTGAAATCCGACTGAATTTATGAATGAAATTGTATGGTTTTAGAAACCAAGGACAGTTTGAAATGCTTTTCTTTGTAACAATAGTCTTTTATGATACTAATACATATATTTATATAAATATAATATTTAAAGCTGTTCATTTAATATACCAGACGTTTACAACTGTTGTGAAAGCGATGATATTTCAAAAATAAAGAATTTCTTTATGCTATGGTAAAACGAAACGACAGCAAGGTTATTTTAGAAATTTCAAAAGTTGTAAGTCGGAAACTTTCGAAAACAATAAACCATTCAAGGAGCAAACCATCAATATTTGGGTACGTACAATAAATCCCACAGTTTTCTGACAAATTACAAAACTATGTCGAGGTCAATAACGAACATGAGCATTGCCCACATTTGAACGAATAGCCTCAGCTTTGTTCCGTTCTTGTATGTTGCCTACATTTGAAAAATAACCTCCAAATAAATGGAGATTAGCAGACATTTATGTTTCTTTTTGTTGATTGTAAACGCTTTGAGCTGCCTAATTCCGTTTTCTGAAATTGCTAAGATGAAAAGATCTCAGAAAGAAAAGTAGGTGACCTATTTCTTAGTCCATATTATTTTGTGATTTATTAGTGCTTTATAATAATCTGTCATTTATGTTATAGCGGAAGTTGGACGCGGCTAATGTGAAAATAAGTCAATGTCAATTCATAAACTTTTAATAAGATCGTTTTTTAAAACCGTGGAAATTTTCTTTACCTTCCCGAAATACATAAGCATATAAACTGGAAGACATATGACATTTGGATCATTATGAAGAATATAATAATTTCCCACGTACTAAAATCTGTCCACAACGTTTAATTTTGTGTGTAAAAATAAAAATGCTTCTATTTACGACGTTTCTCGTATGTTTCTTCTTTGTTCACACTTTTGAAGATTGAGGTTGTTTTATATCAGTCAGTGTTAACAATTTTAAATATGCCTTTTGTTGTTCATCGATATTACTAAACCTTTTTTTTATTAACTACTTTATACATTATTGTTCTGTAACGTACATTATAATCCACTTGTCGTCGACAGTTTTGTATTTTTTCGCAGCAAAGTACCAGAGAAAACTTTATATTTGATAAAATTTTGAGGTAAGCGCATACCACTAATGTTTTTGAAAACTACGAATCAATGACCTAAAGAATGCAAACTAAACATCAGTTTACTTATAAAGTAGTTAACATACTAATGATTAAAACAGAAATTTGTAGCAAAAGCGTGTTTGAACAAATCTTTTATCATCACATTAGCTAAGAACAATTTAATAATAAACAATTAAATTCCACCCTTGAAGCACTTCCAGATATAAACAAATGCTTAATAATAAACTAGTTTACCGAATTAAAAGGCCAAATTGTGCAACAAGACCTTTATATTTCCACTTTGGTCCATTGTTTACAAATATATCAACGCTAAACATTTGATACATCTGGTATGTAAAGTATCAAGCGCAAATAAAGTATTCTATTCTGTGTCTTAAATTAGGAACAAATCCTTCACAATTAAGTATGTACTATTTTATTTTCAATAATGGCTAAGTGCGTTTAGTACATTTAGCCAGTGTCACGTTATAGATATATCAATAATATTTAAGTCACTGTTCAATAATATCAACGCTGTCCTTCAAACTAGTAGAGCCATTCGATACTTAACTATTTGATACGATGAGTTTTTGAAATAATGTTACACTACATGTTATTTTTCGCAAGAACGTTGTGGCAATAGAGTGCTTCGTAACGTAACTACGTCTACATATAAAATACTATTTATACCCGCGGATTTGCCTGTTTGAAATAAGATTTTAACTTTATCAAATTCTTACTTTACATCCTTAAAATTTAACCGTTTATGAACAGCAATTTTCAACTAAATTCTATTTTTTGGCACGTTATGAACTTCAAATATATTTTGGTGTGCATGTAATTAGTCTGGGTGTTTTCAATGTATCTGAAGAATGTATTTAAGTTTGATTAACCGATGTCTAGTACCCGTAGTCCGGGAAGGGCTTCGTTTAGGGTTACAAAACTGTTTTCGATGCCCAAATATAGTGGTACTATAGTGGAAAAAATATAAATACATGTCCAAATATGGTACTCTAGTAAAAATATCCAAATATGGTACTCTAGTGGAAATTTCCAAATATGGTACTATAGTGGAAAAAATATAAATACATACAATAATTGTATTGTTGATTCTGATTTCCTATAGTTATTGATTACGTTATTTTAACGTTAACAAGCATAACGTCATTTATAAAGACAATGGCAAAGATTCAATGGTATCAAGCAACTGTTTAAATACTAGTGAATTCAATACCTACCTTTGGCGACAATTTGATTTCAATACAACTACGTACAAGCATTATAATATTAATTATATCATGAAAAATATATTACGGAATGGCTCAGTTTTTAACAATTATGTACACACGGCCAAAATACCGAACTCTTTGGCCGTGTGTAACTACTTTGTAAGTTTTTTCATCACAACCATCCCAAGTCAAGTCCACATAGAAATCACAGGTGTCATCTGTATTGGTTAGAAGTTTGCACATGTCCACTTATTGTAAGCGATCATTTTACAAGTAACAAGAAGTATACACCTGTATCTAGTATTATTACTGGTAAAAAGATTTACATAATCTTCAAGTACCAACTACCCACTTGAGATGATTGGAATTGTAATTGTATTCATAACCGCAAGTAACTATTGACCACATTTTTTTTATGTACAAAGTGTATCAGGTCTCAAGTAATTCTAGCCATCATTCAGTCTAGATTTGTATTTATACCTAGATTTGTCATCTCGTTGCAGGGCTCACATCTCATCTCGGAAACCTAGGTGTTATCCAGGCCATACTCAAAGTACATAATACGGCGACTAATTTGACTGACTTAATACAGTTTTAACCGGGACCAATCGCTTAACATGTCTACTGTAGCTGGATTTTGATGACATCTTAACGGTTAATTATCTAAAAACTGATCTCATAAACGCTGCTTGATTTTAGTAATCGCTTTAAAAATCCCAATCTCACGGCAAAACAATGACTTTATAAAGAAAATACTGTTGATTCATCAAATATCTAGCAAAATGAAATGTGCTTAATTGATTTTTGAGAGCAGGTTTGATGTCAGGATGATCAGGTGTAAAACTTAATACCAAAGAGTTTAATCGTTTTTTTTATAAATATCAAAATGAGGAAGCTTAATAGAAAACCGTGATATTGACAATACAATAATTAACGTCCTTCTAGACAACCGCATGATGAATGAAGTAAATTATAAGTTTCATTTAACAACACATTTGTGGCAGTGCAAAAGGATTTACCACTTGCATCCGCGTTAAGTTTTTGTCGATTTTTACTCGTATTATCAATTGTGATGTCTGTTATGCGTTTGGATTTAACTATTTTAATTGTTTCATTATCTATCTTTCTTTAGAAAGCTATTACTTTCTTTTCTCTGCGATTTCCTCGTTAAGTATGTGATATTTTCTCGTATTTTATTAGTTGTGTTTTAATATCTGTGCTTTGGGTTTAATATTGGTAAATATCTGAACACATACTTGATTCTTAACATAATTTTGTTTGTAAATTTGTTTGTTGTAAACCTTGGTCAGACATGCAATAGTCAATTAATTACTCTTACACGGAATTGAGAAATTATTTAAAAAAAATTAAGTCATCATCAAAATAATATTTATTCTCATACAAATTGTATAATATTAAAAACATTTAACAGCATTCAAACAGTTTTGAATACTTCCATTGAACCGTTATTCCCATCTTGTTATCATCAGGCCATAAACAATAGACCATGCACGATAGAATAACAATAGACAATATCAACCTTCCTTTTAAAGGATTATCCTTCGTTTTCATATCAACAATGTGGCGTTTTATTTTATAAATATTCTAGATAAAAGACGACCAGTGTTGCTAGCTCTACGTTTATTGATGTAACCTTTAGATATTGCATACATTAGTATTTATCAATAATGCTAAAAATTTTTTGCATAACACCGCGCAAAGAGCAAGAAATACATTTAAATATCAAAGTTATTTTTTATAATATTTATACAATTTTATGTTAAGATCCATGGTCACGAATCACTGTAAAATATAACCTAGAATCTAACTTCGTATCAAAATCAAAGTATGACTTATTACAAAATTAAATCAATCAACTACCAATAATAGCTCAATAACTTCCGATCAATGGCTGTGCCAAAAACGCAGCCTAATGTGAAATATTGGTCTTAACGTCCTGATATTTTGGAAATAATGATCCATTGTAATGGTAATCAGCAGCAATTACAAGCTATAATAACAGACATAAAACAATGACACAGTATCGTTACAAGCAGGTGTCCCTGTGAAATGACACTGCTTAATCGTTTTAATATAAAAAAATTATCAGACGCAGCAAATCTACTGTTAAAGTTATGAGATTAAAAGTTGTACGTTGTCTGTTAAGTTCATTGTCCTTAAGTAATTACTATTTTCTTAATCATAGAGTCAGAGATACAGAAAAAGATAAGCATACAGTTTTAGAAAAGTTTTGATCTTTCGCTTATGCAGATTCTGAGATGTCGATAAATAAATTGATAAAAAGATTTTTATCAGCTGAATCATAAGAAGATGTGTTGGAGGATTCTTGACAATTTGACCTCATTCCTCTTCAAGCATTTATAAGATGTTTTATAATTTGGGTCTCTATAAGTCTGTATGCCTCTGTGATTTCTTAAATTAACTCTTTATTCTGTTTTACATATAGAAATATCGCTTGATGATAAAGTATAGATTTATATAATTGAGTTCACATTTCCAGAATATATTTTGATCTAAAGACGTTTAGTACTTAAAAAAAAAAAATTTCTTTTGAACATAAAGGAGGTACAATAGGAATCACTTAATTTTAATATCCTCTCTCTGGTATAATTTACAAATTAATAGATAATTCTAGTTTTTTACTTGTGTTTCGATATTTATGCTCATAAGGCTATAAACATTTTTATTATTATAAGGAAATTACCGGACCTGCCTTCTAATAGGAAAAAAACATCAAGAAACCAAAGAGAACGTAGAAAGCTACTAATGAACATAATAACTTTGAACTTAAATGCAGACAGGATAAAGTAGAATATTAATTCTTGACATTACACGACCTTGATTGGCGAGTTATTTAGTATATTTTATCGGTTCTCTTTGTAAGTTTATTTTAGATTATAACAGGATGAATAATTGGTTGGTTGACTTTTGATCAGACATTTATTTTAAGAACATATTGAGTAGAAACAAAATCAAACGAGGCTATATTTGAAAATAACGGTTTTTTTCAAAAAATATGATTTTTTTATTTTCTTTCGAGATAGTTTGGAGTTTTTCTACAAGATGGCGGTATACATTGATTGTTCGAAGTTGTGTCATAGAGGAAAAAGTGTTTAAGAAAGAAATTTTACATAGAAGATGACTAAGGTAATGGGATGTCATCTAGTGTCAATATCGGTAAATGGCTAGTAGCCTCTCACCATTTGACACGAGTTAACTAACAGTGAACTTCGTCACAACTATATAGATTCGTTATGCTAGGACATCAATTAACTAAATGTTATGTAGTGTAGCTAGAAGCGATTTTCATGTACCTAGGAAGATTTTCTAGTTCTGCAGCATTGCTAAACCGGTTGGAATCCAGTGTTACCAGTTTGAACCAGTGAACTCTCTCCTACACGCGTAATAAGTTTATACTACTAGTGTAAATTCATTCAAGACTTTATTCAAGACTTTTACTACAGTTATCAAAAGTGTCCTACGTATTAATAATCGTCATCTCAGCCTATTAAACTTCTACTATCAAGGTTTTAATGCGAGTTATAAACTACATAATTACATGTGTTAAATTTAACTCATAACTGCTTAGTCGTTACAGACAAATATCCATAATATTTTATCACCAAATAGTATCTACTTATGTCTAAATATATATTATTATGAAATTCTATATAAAATACAAACCTACAATGTATTAACATTGTTTTAGTCTCTTATATGAATGAAAACGTGACTATAAGACTTCGATTCTTAGATAATATGCAGATTAAAATTGATTTTAAAAGTATTTCATTGATATTCCACGTTTGACGAGTTTCCATGTTGTTATATTAACTGTTGAATGTGACATAACTGTGGTTAGTCATACTGCATTCTTATAAGTATTGTTTTAATTTTATTTACATGGTCTTTTCATAAGAAGTACTTAACTAGAATATTCGTTTCTAACATTACGTACTTCCAAAGAATTGCTTGTAAAAAGTTTTGATGACTAACGCTTAAAAAATATATACCAAAGATTTGGCGTTCAATACTAAAATGGCATCGAACCTTTTTAGTTAAGAACTTTTTTTATTTCATATATCAAAATCATTATCGAAGCAAAAAATATCTGCATAACCTAAAGAATCTATAAGTATTAAACCTATTCATTCTGTGTAAAACGTGTACATAGGTCAAAAGGAAGTAAAAATTAATTAGTTGCTTAAAGGAAATACTTCCAATGCTTACTTTCGCATAATTATGAACAATAATACGCATATGCCTACGCACATTCGGATGCATAAACAAATACTTACTGTAAGTAAATTTCTTTCGGCCATAAGCCGTAATTACGCCTTTCCTCTACTTATTGACCTTTTATCTGTTCCTTTATGACGCACTCACGTTCATTCATTATACAGGAAATATCTATAATAGTTTTAATATTACATACATACATACATTTACGCCTGTGTCCCCGAAGGGGTAGGCAGAGGTTTACACGCCCACATTTTGCCAATTATAAAGTTGGTCCCACGTAATAGGTGGCGAGCCTATTGCCGCTTACCGGGCACTGTTATGTTCGCCAGAGCCTCGTGCGTTGATCGGCAGGTGCACCACTTGCAGGTGAGGTTGGCTTGGGCTTCTCAGGTCTTGGTAGGACACCCTATACAGTTTTAATATTACAGATTGACGTTAAGACAAATAAGCCTTAGCTTCATCATCATCAGCTCAAGGACCTTCCACATAAACTTGCAGTGGTACCCATTGTAGACGGCCTACATTAAACGTGAACTTGCACCTTCATCGAGTCTTGAGACGAAGATGTCCATCTTGCAAGTGGAAGTCTCACGCTACGTTCCCTATTAAAGTATTTTTCCATTTTAGAACTTTTATGCCACAAATGCCGTCTCCTATGAGCTCTGGCTAGAGCCATAAATTAATACCTTTTACCTATAAAAGAAACGGTTTCAGTACAAAAATATCGAATCGCTTCAATATTCTGCTCTATCATCTATATATCGAGTATTTCAAAATCAATTCAATAGCCAGTTATGTAGTTACGAGATTGAGTAACACATTTCCTCATAGACTTTCCTTGAAATAGTACAAAGTGGTACTTATACAAAGTCGGTTCGAGAAGCTAATAAATGTTATCTTTAAAGGATACTTATTTTGGTGTCATTGTAGATTGCTTAATAAGTTAAAATGTACAATTAAATTTTAACGTCTTTTGGGTGAAATTTTAAACGCATGGTTCCTTTTACATAATTATTGTAAATCTTAGGCAAGGGATCTACAATTTATGATACCAGCGTATTCGGCCAATTCGCATTGGATAAGAATATAACGAAATTGCATTCGATTCGAATTCAATTCAATTTAAATTGAATTAAGGCACAGTTTGCGACGCCTCAGGTACGCGGCAAATACTTATTAAATATCTTTAGTTATAATATTATTCGCATATTATGGCAATCCCATGATAAGAGTCACTACGACCGTCGAATTTGTACAAATTAAAAAACAAATAATATTCAATTTTCGTTTAACAATTGTACAATAAACCGCACATCGAGCGTACACTTTTACGATCGCACAAACCTTAATCACAAGTGTAACAGCAGTCAATTTTGATCTGTCTTATCGCTAGACCCGTTATACTTCTTTGATACTGAATTATAATATTTTTCCAATAATTTTTGTCATTAGTACTTTTAGTACTTTTTGAAGACACTCCTTGACGAAATTCTATACCATACCGGTCACTATAGCGTAATATCGACTTAATATTCAAACCATTAACGACCTTCGTATTCGACTTGTTGTGTAGTTGTATAACTAACGCAATAGTTTTGAAACAAAGAACAATTTTGAGGAAATTATTAAAATTCATACACCATCATCGATTCACAAGGGGAAAATCCCTTTTACGTAGGTACACCATTGATTTTTCCTTGAGATTCAAATGAACTATAGTTTCTTAGACCTCCCACAAGATTGAATACCGATAGGGTATAGTTTTACCTCAATTTATAACTATGTTAATAATGTTAGGTTTATTTTTGCCTTCTTGACTATGTTTATGTTGCGTAACATTTATGTTTTATAATTCTTAACGGTAACTACGTATATAATAAATAATAAGGTACACTAGGTATATAATAAATATTCCTGCTTTAAAGCTATTCTTGCTTCAATTAAAAAGGCGTTCAAAGCGTAGTAAAGGATCTCGTTTAAACAATCAGTTGGCACTGATTTCAAACCTCGCCAATACACTGCTGAAGTTTTCCAACGGCCGTTCATAGGTATATTTTTTAACATCCCACATTTTAACCAAAACTAAGCTTGTACTATTAGTACTAGATAACGGATAAACACACATAGATAAGTACATTTATCTACCACATGATCAACAAAACAATTAATTTTAGTAGTTATCAAAAAACCCAATTATTGAGGGTATGAAGGTGCGGTGTGATTATAAAGATTTATATTTTATTTCAGATTTATTATTTGCAAGATTTTTATAGATTATATAAGCAGTACAGGAAGTAGATTTCTTTCAGGAATTTCATAGATAATAAAACACAAACACATCTTTCCTAAATACTGGTTAAATACATCCGTAAAATGTGTTTTGTTTGGTATGTATAACTGCTAATAACTAAAATTCAATCTTTAATATAATCTAAAATTAACTGTTCATTTTAACTTTAAATGCAACGAACAAAATAAAACTACAAATTAAATCAATTAGACATTCACAATTCACGGAAATTAAATTAAACTGACAAAGGCTGTACGATGCAATCAAAATTAAAATGGCGGGCAAAATTTGAATAGTGAAAGGAACGCGGCACGCGCCTGTCTCTGGTCGACACAGAGTAATGTAATAACTCCGAGACAAAGGGAGCGCGAAACAGGACCTATCACGCAAGGACACAGATTAATAATACTCAAAACTATTTCTAGTATCATATCCATAGATAAAGATGAATTATATGTTTGCATTTGATAGGGTCCGGAATTATGAAACCAATTTGAAAAATTCTTTCACTAATAAAAAGCTACATTCTTTGTAAGTAACATGGCTATATTGTTAAGCGATTAAAATTAGTTATCCTTAAGAAAAATAAAATAATGTAACCCAGGGTGTAAAATATTTAAATAACGTGACGTGCCACTAGTAATAAACAAGATCAGTTATCACTTACTGTGTTGGATATCATGCTGCATTTGTATTGATTACAAATGGCCGTAAGCAGTTTTTGATGGTGATTACTCTCAGTGTTGATAAATGTTTTAATAACACAGCACGGTTGGTTTCCTTTTGCTAATATCGTTATTTTGCGTAAAGATAAATTTCTGTTACTTAAGATTACAAAGCAATATTTTATATATGTAATGGTTTTTATTTGTAATCAGATATTTATCTCACAGCATTAGGATTTATTTTGTTTTTTCGAAGCCATTGCATTTACGTTTACATAGATTATTATTTGACTAAACAAGTATATTTATCAATCCATAATTATCAGGCAAGGATCAATATTAAATCCTAATTAAACTCCATATGATAAGTAAATCATATCATATAGTATACATAGAAAAATAAACGATTTAGTAATGTAAAGCTTTTACTTGAACTAGGTATGTCTGTTTTTCTAAAAATACTCTTCAATAGACTGTCAAAAGATAAGAAAGATATCGTGAAATTCTTTATATAGATTAAGTAGTATTTATCTGTATGAGACCCACCACATGTACGTTAGTTTCAACATAGTTGTTCAAAGTTCATAAAGATTGCACGCTTCTCACGTCTGCTGAGGTATGTCATCATACGTCATCTATTGTTCTAACTGAGAAGACGAACTTACAAGCAAATATTGGAATCATTTACATTGTAATATTTTGGACTTTGAAAATAAAAATAATTTAGAAAAAAATTGTAAAAGAACATACTATGATAATCTGTGCCAAAAATAATGCTGAGTCAAGCCGCAAAAATGTCACATTTTTGAAATATAGAACATGTTTTGTTATTTTATTTCATGAATAGCTTTCACAAAGATTACCATTAATTACATAATATTTTTAAGTCTCAACAATATTACGTATAAATCAAAAAGGATCTATCCACTTTATATATTTAAAGTCCCAATATTATGCACCGAATGCAATTATTAAAAAGTTTTTATTTCAAAGTCAAAATAGTTTGTATATCTATTAAACTTTAACTCCAGCTGTCGATTCAACAAGCTCAAGATAAACCCATTTTCCCAACGCTCATCAACTTGGCCTAGTTCTTTTAAATACACCTACTAGGCCTTATTTCCTGGAACAGTAAGTGTCATTTTACACTGTCAAGCCCATGAATAATACTGGGCTTGCAATACTTTCTTATTTATAGACTATAGGAAATGTCAACGGCATATAATGAGTTTATTAGCTTTTACCCGTGGAATTGTCTGCTTCTATCTCTAAGCAGTAGTAAGCTTTGGTAGGGTTTGTAAGTTAAAGTATGATTAAAATTTTAGTACATTGTTGTTTTATTGAATTTTAAAGATTTAATATAAGTGATAATGCGGTTCTAATACTTCTAATCACTGTCACTCTTCCTTATTTAAAGCTATGTTGTCAATTTCACACAAGTTCAAATTTAATTATATACCTACTACTTGAAACTTTTTAAAAGACTGGTCATTAAAACTAAAGTCCTAGAAAATGTAGTCTGACAACAATGTGTGTTTGGTGTGTGTAAGAAAAAAAGAATAAAATCAGCGCACTGTGAAAACAAAATGGAGGTGCATGTCTCTCGGTAGTTGACAATATAGGTCAATGCAACGGCTGCACTCTTCCAAGGTGAGCACAGGTTCATTCTAAACTGTTTTTTCATTGATTATTCACCAATTTCTATTACTCCTGTCTTTACACATTATTACATCACAGGTGTTACATTGTCGAATATCCATAAACCTCATTTTCTTTTTAAATAAAGTTTTCCATTTTCAAATACAGACTTTGAGTTCGATTACGTTTTGTTGAATAAATAAAACCTCATTAGAATCGAACTTAAATTTAATTACGTAATTCATACATTTTTTTATAAGACTAAAATTAGACTATTTGTCCTACTTGACTTAATATAAGACCCTACTCTTGTAGGCTTTTATTATTTGTTTAAGTAGATAGGGCGTAATTTTTTTCGAGTATAACATTTCTCAAATTAACGTCAAAATGTGATGCATGGTTTTAAAGAAATTGGCGAAAAAGTAATAGAAAACCGGCTAGGCCTTTGTTTTATGCTAAGTACTCGTATGTAATCGTTGATTATGCGCATAAACTCTTCATTTTTTACAAACTCTTTTATTAACTCGGAACTGCATTGTTTAACTAGAACCGACCTCGAAGGTGTACGATGATTCATCGGGTTATAATGTTTGGTACGGTGCCAGGGCGTTTGCTATCAGTCAGGGAGGTCACCGGTTCGATTCCCGACAAAATTGATACCTACATTAGCCTCGACTTCGGGAAGTTAAATTATTAACTGTATAATCTTTTCAAGTTTATATGTGATATAAATTTGGTTGTAAAGGACAGAACAGTTCGAAATAAATGTTTATATTTACTTTTTATCGCATCCGAATGATATTTTTACAAAACAATTTTCTTTGTAATTGCACTAGTTATAAGGATAAACGATTTTAAATATCACGAGATATCAACAAAACTTCATTGATTGTATATCTTTAGCACTAAAGGAGTGGTCATCATGATGATATTCGAAATTTAAATTCCAAAAGTTTTCAAATGTTTCTTTCGAAAAAGTTTAAAACAGAATAGTTTAATAAGACTATCCCGAAAACAATGAACTAAAATCCTATTTTAAGGCTTTTGATCGGATTGGCTTAATTTTTTAACTATCTTTCTAATTTCACAATACATTTTAAGCCTAGCACATAGCAAACGTAATCGTTTAGCACCGGCACAGCTAGATCGTCTGTACCCATTTCTCACGGGCGAGTAGCGCGGACCGTTATGCAATGCTATGCAACCTATTTGCATTTTTATTATTAAAATAATGACATTTCACACAGTGCTATCTATTTCCAAAACTAAGTAGAGCTTGTACTATAGCTTACATACTCATATTTTACATAGCAAACAAACCAAGATTAAAACAACCATTCTTAATAATGAACACAAACATTTTTCCTGTGTAAAATCGCAGCTATGACATTTGAAGCGAATATCGGGTAATACCCTCATCTGAGCAATTTAAGACTGATATCACTTTTTACGTACAAAGCGCTCGTAGCTCTGCAGTGCTCGGTGGTCGGAAACGATCACCGAAGTACAGCAGAGTTTACAGAGGTCAGTCCTTGGATGGGTGACCGTTTGTGTGGCATTTGATATCGAGCGCTTCCGTGCTTCGGAAGGCACGTTAAGCTGTTGGTCCCGGTTATCACTAAATGTGCTAGTCGTTAAGCCATGTTAGAGGCCTAATGGGCGGCTTGAAAAATTCTAACAGCAGGACGCCACCATACACCTGCCTCCGCCAATCCGCACTGGGTCAGCGTGGTGGAGTATGACCCAATACCCTCACACCTTGATATGTGAGAGGAGGCTCGTGCTCAGTAGTGGGACGTTAATGGGCTGTGATGTTGATGATGACAATCACGCCTGTGTCCCCGAAGGAGTAAGCAGAGGCATATTTTACGCCCACACTTCGCCAATTATATAGTTGGTCCCACGTAGGCGAGGTGGCGAGCCTATTGCCGCTTATCGGGCACTGTTATGTTATTTATTATCTACTTTTTATTCCGTTTTGAAAGTGAAAAATTATTTAAGTCTGCACCATATAAGTTATTGCCCGTCCTTGTAATAAAAAATAACATAAAATACAGCAAAAACAAAATGTTCTCAAATTTCTTTACAATTTTCTTTAGTGTATTATTCGTGATAAAACATGATAGAAGGACACTAAAACACACTTTCACATTACTTAGTAATTGAGTAAGAATTGTATGGTGTTGCTCAACAAAGGTTTTGAATGTGAGGTCATAAAGCCATACAATTAATACGAGGTCGCCTTATTTCCGTTTTGTCTAGTAATTACTGCATTCCCTTTTAGTGTAATAATTAAACCATTAAGAAAATATAATGACATCATTACCTATATTTAATTAATTACTCTACGTATTCAGCAATCGTATTCTTTTCCCCTTTAAAGAAGTACTAAAAATCCTAATGTTTTATTTTTTCTTAAATTTTTTTAATGTTGTACTTTTTTGTTTCTTGTCTTTCCAAAGAAAATAATATTTCAAATACAGATACGGATATTTACATTTTATAATCATATTATGTTAAAGATATAAAAATTTCTTAAATTAGAGTACTTTCTGAACATAAATATAAATATGTATAAAAAAAGAGCCGAAACGACAACGTCTACAAAATAGCAGGGTAAAAGTAACCGTTACATTTTATAATAACGTTAAGTTATATAACGTTACATTAAACCCGGTACCAATCCGGTTATATCTACTTTTTGTTTGTTTATTTTTGTTATGGACTCACTGATCACTCGTTATTTGCCAGTGTCAAAATAATTTGATTATCTAGTAACTTGCATATGATTATTATGCTGCGTTTTCGTCATTTAATCACAGACAATGTAAAGTAAAGGCCATAACAGTCTAACTTTTACTAGAGTTTTTACTGCTGTAACATCACAAAATATGACATTTGGCGTAACTACAACTGGAGTTTAATAGAATATATTTAGTACCATATCTACCAATATAAACAAAAAACGGCTTAGCAACCACTACGCTACGACAAATGAATCATGATCTAAAGCCATAATTTAAAAGCCACCTTCCCACGGTATACTTGTTAATCTTGTTGTAATGTATTTATAAATAAACTTTGATGCCCAAGTTTGATGCCCAAGTTTGATGCCCACTCAACTTTTTTATATGACATTAACCGCGACTATATTTGTGTGGTAGGAACCTTATTACTTCAAAGATATCTAATAACATCATAATTACACTACCTAAGTCAAGAAATCAAATAGGATCAACAAGAGTTTGATTGTAATGGCTTATAAGCAATTGTAAGCCATTACAATCAAACTCTTTCAGTAGTTATGTTTGTTAAATAATCAACTACCTAGTCATGAAACTACGCAAAGGTTATAAATATTATGACAGATATACATAATATAATTTGCTCTTAAGCCACATGTAACGCAATAAACGATTTGAATTGAATTTAATTGACGAACTGCCAAGAGACATATTGCATTAGAATTCAAATTTTATAAGGATATCGTCTGAAAAGACCAATTGAAATATTATTAATCGTTTTTTTGACAGCAACAAAAAAGCACCTTTTGTTTTGAACGATCAGCCTAGCCAATACTTCAACTGTAAAGCAAAATCTTAAAATGTAACCTTTGAATAAAGTCTAATTTCCTTAAGTTTGAAGGTAAAATTTCGCAATACAGCGAGCGACCAAAGCTATATTCGACGCGCATGCGTGTCCAAATTTAACCGATTTCGCGCAGACGTTTCCGTTCGCCATTCTAACAATGTTCCAACATTTCAATCTTTTCATTTTAAGTGGCTGTGTGTGGCCTTTAAGGGAGCGAATGCCTTCTGACCTCCCAATCCCGAAAGAAAACCTGCGCCAGAGCCTCGTCCTTCAGCTAGCATGTGCATTATCTAGCAGGTGAGGTTGGTTTAGGGCCGAAGATCCTTGTTGGCCCCATGCACCCCATATACCTTTTTGTAGAAAACATGGAAAGGGCTGAAAGGATAAAGGATCAGCAGTGTGCTAGTAGTGCAAGCTTTCAAAGGCTGCGTTGAGCACTTTTCATTAGGTGGGCCGCCTACTGGAGTTTCGTGTAGTGTATAAAAATGAAAAGGAAAACGTTCGACCTATTTTGACTTTCAAGAAGTCCGTAACGTCATTGACTTTTACGTTTAGAAAAACGACGTTATGAACAATTACTATATTTATATTATATTTATTTATAATATTCGTTAATTTTTAGCGCCCTGAATGAAAATGAAAATAAATTTAAAATGTCGTCGATATTTGACACAGCGCCATTTAAAAGTGATTCTTAAGTAGTCTTCAATTCTATTTTGAAACTATGAGCTTATAAACCGATAAGTCAACCAGCGATATCATTCGAAAATGTTCAAAATATCATATTTTAAAAAACGCAGCTTTATCTTTTGACATGTCATTCGCATGTGTTTTTGATTTGAGTCGGATGTAACCAGTCATGCATGTTATGAAGCATCCGCCCCCAGCATACTCGGACGAATTACTGTAGCTAATCTTATACAACTATAAACAATAGTTTTACAATGTAACCAACTCATATCTACAACAATAAAATGCTTTAAAGTAAGCACTACGTAGATATATTAAAAACTGCACGGTGCGAAACTGCTTGGTGGGTTATGTAACCTTTTTGGCAAACGTTTTAGAAGTAAAATGTTTTATTTCTGGATTCGTTGTGTAAAAATTATGATTTTGTTTATTAGTCGAAAGAAGAATATTTTACTATTATACAGAAATAAAGCTATGCTAAATCTTAAAAGACGAATACGATTTTCGTAAGACGCCACAATTATAAGGTAACTAACTGTCTGTTTATATAAAAATCAAAAGAAAGACAAAAAAATCATTTTCAAGAGATTTTTTATTCAAATCTGTTACGATTGTTTATTGAACACTTTTCCTGTTCAAATTTTTTGACAGTTCAAAGCGAGAAGTCACACATTATAAATAATAAAATCTACTTCGAGCCATATTGATGAAGATTGTTCATTGTGATATGATTTAGTCCGCACGAGCACTTCTGTGGCCTTTAACTCTTTACACATACAGTAAAAAATCGTTCAACTTCCATACACGCTATGTTATCAATAGCAATGTCAAAAGTCAAAGAAATTACAATTTCAAATTGTCTCATCGCAGGTTTTTGAACTCAATTGAGGAAAACTAGATCTCGTAATGAATAGATGGAATGTGGGTGATATTGGTTACATAAAGAACTAGACCCATATTCATTAAGTAAAATAAATAAAAAAATAAATATTTCTGGCACTTACACCAATTATTTAATTCCAAGATAAGTATCATTTAGAACTTGTGTTATGGATACTAAATAAGGGACAAATATATATATATTTTTTTTTTTGTAAATACATACCGGATAAATATACATACATAATAAATAATAGGAGTGGAATGCTGGTATCCTCGCCACCACGCCATATCGGTCGTCTAAAGTAAGATTGCCTAACTATGAAAATCATATTTTATGTCAATCATTCAAATATTTTAGAATCCAATGAACCAACGTCAGACGAACATGTAAACAAAGATTATTATACAATCGAATTACTTTACTGGTATTAACATTATTAAATATCATAATGAGACTATTAATCTAGTTACAAGCGACAAGCTACTATTCGAAAGTAGTTTATTTACTTGTCTAAAGAAAGCAACAGTTGAACTTTGTAACTATAACATTAACTATTTGTCATACGACAATGGATTTTGAATGCAAAAACACTACAGTCAGATAGATCATTCCCAACAGACTATCAGATTTGAATGGAATACGGACAGATCAGTCATAGACAACTTGTAAGACTCTTTGTTTAGTACGTAGACCATTCTAACCTAACTAATTTCTCGCTGTATGTTTTTGATGTATACTAATGGTCAGTTTTATGCTACTATCGATTTACCCTAGTGTCTGTTATGTCGTAAAATAATGCTGAAACATATTATAGACCATCAAACAACGGCCGACTAATATATGCTCGTATCTTAAAGTCAATATACAAAAAAACCCGGATCCGATAAAAACAAATTATCGAAACCGGATTAACTTCGGATAGAAAGTGCCTTAAAGAACAATAACCACATTCATGTGGTCGACACGTTTGCAAGATAAACGACTAATTCGCGTTTTGGTCGCTGGGTTTACAAACGTGTATTTTCTATCAAATATCGATATAATCATGAAGGTAATCGATAGGTTTTTACGATCGATATGTCTGCCCACGTTGATTGTAATCTATTTTTGTTCACCAAACTTTTTGCATTATTCATTTTGATCTTTACAGTCGTGTAGTTTAAAGTTTCAAATAAGTTGCTGTGATTTGAGAGATATTGATAGATTGGTGATGTGGTTGATTGTACACTACGCGTCATTCTGAATAGTTAGTCATCTTTCGATTTATTAATAGTTATGGTTGGGCAGATTTTTAATAATCGAACTGTCTGAACTTTTGGAAAAAAAAATTAAAACAAAAAGAGAACAAAAACCGATTTGAAATAATTATGATTTTCGAATCATGAAACAAAGGAAACATTTTTAAGTAACGAAAAGTTTTCTCAACAATTTCATTCTTTTTTTAAAACCTATAAAAAATAAGAGCAAATTATTCTATTTTTGAAATTAATTTACTTAAATTTTGAATCTATGGTTCCGTTCGCCACGTGTATGTTTCTATTTTTGAACCATCCATTAACATAACTAACCAAATGTGTTCCGAAACGTACTACCATTTAGATAGCACGTGGTATACTTGAGAAGTAACTGACTATCTGATAGTGTCATTAGCATTGCCCAATATAACGGCAGCACCTAATGCACTTTACAAGGTGCTTATGAACTGCTCTTTGGAGGTTTTTAACAGTTTATTTGCATTTTGACATTGATACGACACGGTTGTTTTTTAATGGGAAATTCTTAGCTAATGGTAATGGTTTTGTTAGCCCGTGAGACGTTTTGCTGTCGTTAAATCCAAATTTAAGATTTTATTTTATTTTAACATTACCGTGTTTATTTAGATTTTGTACTGTATACTAATAAATTTATTTATACTAACCTCTAGTTTTAAACTAAGCAAAACTTAAACAAGAGGTAATAAACAAAAATAAATACACATATTCTTACAAATATTTCTCATTTAAGTGGATTGACCGTACGGTCTTAGAGACAGGAAGCACTAATTTTTTTAATATAGCAAACTTACTCAATGTTAATGTCATACAAACCGTTTATTGTATGAAATTGACTGTCATGTAATGTAATGGGAATTTATGTAAACTTCACCAGACCCTGTGAAAAGTTTTTTAGTATGTACATACCTACTTTTCGGTCATTCACACGACTAGTATATTGATTATCAACACTTAGAAGACAACTTGTTCTACACAACTATATCAGTAGTGTCCGAAATAGCCTTCAATAGGAATTATTATTACATACTTCGTTTACGCTCTTGACACACTTCGCGATATCAAACCACGTGGTAACGACAATGTCTTTGTCAAGGAGTCAAAAAAATAGAATCCATATCTTAAAAACAAACAATAATTCGAATTGTTGTATGTAATCTATTGACCTATTTCTGTCGACCTCAAGATGCAAGCCAAACGTTTGCCTATCGGTTACAAATATAAGTTTACGCACAGATTTGACTAAAGGCCGACCCAAATGTAATAACAAACATTAAACAGACGTTCCTACAATCGGCCATTGCAAAATTATTATAGATGATAACTAACGCTAAGATTAATAATGGTGGCCGTGATTGACGCCGGAATGGCGCTTTGTATTATTTTCAACTGTAAAACCAAAGAGAAATAGTAGCCGTTGCAAAAAGTATTTGAACATAGCATAATAATGAATTGGCCTTATGAGTATGATTAAGTTCTATTTTTAAATTCGTAAAGAGTAAACAAAAGAGTCCTTACTAAACAATACTTTCTTAATTATGTTGCGTTATGAATTTAAGCAATAAAATATAATCATAATTTTACTCAGTAATGCCTAAATAAAGTTTATAATAAGATTTTAAGTACATATTTGCAATACATGTTGCGCTGTTGTTGATCTAACGCAATTATTATCGTCTTTTTTTATTTGGTAGAGATTGTATCACGAGTTTATTTCATCATTAAGTCGTGTTCAAGATTATCACTGACATTACAACAATAAATAAGACAGTATTGCTTAAACTCTAAATTGTCTTATATCGGTAATTAATTGATTGCATCAAAAGCTTTGTAATCTAATTTTACTTTTACATTGTTTTCTTATTCACTTTTTTGACAAGTTTTAGAAATCGTGCGCTTTTTTTATAGGAGGATAGCTTTTTATATTCCTTTCTTGGAGTTCGGATTTATTTTATACATTTGAAACATAACCTCTTACGTGATAAAAAAAATCAAAATTAAGCAAAGATGCAATGCAATTTTTTTGGTTAGTATTAAAAAAGTTTTTATGATATATTTTGATAAGGTACCTAACATATTGAGATAATGTATGCTATTATATGCAAAGGAATATTCCAGAAGTTAAAATGACGAGGCGTTTATTAAATTATTCCTTTCAAACACCGGTTTTTATCAAAGTTAAATAAACGATTAGTCAAATCTACCGGACATAGACTGACAATCATTAATGGATGGCTATTAAATATGTATTTGATAAAAGTAATTGGTAAAAACTTCCTCTAATTTTTCACAATTATAAATTGCGTGATTATTTAAGTGAGGCGAAGTTGATTTCCGTGGAAAATAACCTCTTTTATATAGCTCACTTACTAACTTTGGCCCCCTTTTTTTACATACAAATAATACGAATAATTATGATATGATGCTATAACGTTGTAAAGAACTAAATCGTTTAACATTTTCCTTGATCAATGTCTTCTATACATACAAGACTTTATTAAATCATTCCTTTAAGGTAAACCATTATTTTATTTCTAAATACCTAACTTTGATTGCACTAGCGATAAATAATATCTTAAAAAATAAACTTATTAAACGGCATTGTAAATCCTACTAAAGGTGTTATAAAAATTAAAATATTAGATTAATTTATTAGTTAGTCTATTGACAGATACCATTTTACAAACATCCTGGATTACCATAGCAACATTCGCTAGCAAATTAAAAATACAACAATAATTCTTCAAATAAATGCTACTAACATTCTTGTTTATGTTCATTAATAAGATATGGAATGTCATATCACGACATTGCCATCATTGCAGCTGTCAATCTCAAACATAATTTGAAAAAATAATCATAGACAATAACTTCATTCTTCTTCGAGTTGCCTTATATTTAGTTGACTTGACACCACCATATTTGAAAATTTATCGACAATCTGTTATATTTTTCTCACGTGCATTAGCGCATTTTTTTCATAAATGTATCTAATAACTTCGCAAACACATTTTTTTACTGATATTACTTTAATGGCAAGATACACTACTTTTCTCCTTAAGACTTACTTTCATTACTTATTTTATTTTGATTTCTTATTTTCATGTAAGTATTAATGTAATGTTAGTCACCTGTTTCTGATATTCAGTTTATTTTTGACATTTTGAGACAAAACGTCAAATTTTCTGACAATAAAAATATTTCTTGATTGTAACTGCTGATTTTAATAAACATAGGTTTAACACCAAAAATACTTATCGAGTATAATATTCGTTGTAAGGGAAATCATAAAG
This sequence comes from Musotima nitidalis, assembly GCA_949126915.1. Classification (NCBI taxonomy): domain Eukaryota; kingdom Metazoa; phylum Arthropoda; class Insecta; order Lepidoptera; family Crambidae; genus Musotima; species Musotima nitidalis. The sequence continues at coordinate 3,654,476 of OX421434.1, forward strand.
AATCATCTTTACTCTTATTAGTACCTTCTAGAGATAAAATAACAAGCCACAAATACCAGTTATTAAAATAATGGGTTTTGTGCATTTCATGGAGATTTCCGATGCAATTCACGTCCAGTCACGGCGTCACTAGTTTTTGCTCACAACTGACGTGTAAAATTGTATGTATAAACCTTTATTACCGATCATACAGTAATTTAAAACGTCATACACGAGTCTCACACTTCCTTTGCACTTTGTTATTATGTAATGAATGTTTATTGATCATAGATGCGTCGATTTAACTTCTTTGAATACTGCTTCTGAGGTTAAAGTTCTGAATTTGGCAGACTCGCTTCTCGAGATATTCGTGAAGTGAAACTTGAAGAAATCTTCTATCATTGCCAGAAAATTTGCATAATAAAGTACAGTGAAACGTAACGAATTTTAAGACATACCATATTTTTTATTTCACATATTATTTATTTTTAAAACGTGGCATTTTTAAATCACACTAAAACAAATTCGTGGTCTTATATTATTTGTTACATAAAATTCAATGTTCAATGATAATCTTATCTGTATTTTATAACATTGTAGATATGTTAAGAAATAAGATACATCATCAAAATCAGTAGTATATCGACCAGAACATACATTAATTCTAAATATAGATTGTTGTTATACGCATGAATGAGCGAGAATGCAAATATATTTAATATCTTTGACATTATCAAGTGATTGGGAGTTTTCCAAGAGCTAATAGGTATGTGAATACGGCCTCCGAGACACGACGGGACTGATATGAAGAAAAACACTTAATTAATTAAGTGTACGACATTGATTATTTTACTATAATTTTAAAATTTGCGAATCATTTAGATTGTTAGAGACAAGGTTGACATATATTCCATCTACTATCTAATAAATAATTAAAAAAAATGAATACCATATTATTGTTGAATGTTTTAACTGATTTTGTTGAATTGAAGCTAATATATTAAATTATAATAATATTCGAAAATACTACGAAAGTTATCTACTTTTGAGACAAAACCACTTTGTAAAATTCCAATACTCTTGAATGGATTATTATCTACAATATAAATATTTACATAAACAGACATAATTGCCGTTCGATATTAATTGATCACGTTTATTGCAAATTTAAGTTGGAATCGATTTAGCTTAACAATAAATATATCATTGAGGACATCACGCGTTCACGCATCAAAATCATGTAGAAGATAAACTTTTTTTAAATGCCTCTTTTTATGATTATATTGCACCTTCAGTATTATATAGAACTAATCCACAAATTAGATGGTTTCGACTTCAAGTCATGAAACAACTCAGGACAATCATTTGCATAGACTTTAATTAAAACAAGGTCCTGTGGAAAAAGAAAGACTCTCATACTTCTGTCTCTTCCACTTGTCAATCCTTTTTTGCTGATTCCCAAAATGGAGTCTTCTTGAGATAGGTATCTTCAATTCTTAACTCTTTTACACATGTCGTTGCGCCCAGAGCTAATTCTGGTAATCAAAAGTAAAAATCAACTTTCATTAAGAAAGGTACTTACCTTAACAATTTAAAGCTCTTATATTTGACAATCGTATGACTGTAATACAAAAGTACTTTTGTTCTTTATTTAAAAAATTAATTATTATTTTTCAAATTTAGTAAAAACGGTTTTAACAGATAAAATTTAGTAATTTTAACATAGTAAAAACGAAACTGTTTTATAAATATTAAAAAAAAGGAATTTATGACATTGTTGTTTTGTCCAACTTGAATTAATTGATATAATAAGTTACTTGTGTACTCAATGCCTCGGCAACGCCTATTCATTTATATATGACATACTTAAATGCGTTATCGTAAAAGCAAAGATATATGTGAAGGACCCCTGTACTATTCCACTCTGTGGACGCTCCTCTCGTAATATTTGCAACATGTTATTTGCCTGTTGTCACTGACTTTATTGACCAGACCCGACACGATAACATACTTCATGACTTATTTGTGATTATTTATTGATTAATTTTGGTAATCAGAGCATCGGAATTTTTTTTGCTATTTTAGTTTTTTTTTTTTAAACCGAACTCATTGTTGACGATGGCGACTCATAGCGCGGAGGTCGATATGACCATTCTTGTTTTCTAATGGTTTTGTTTGAGCACAGCATAGGTAACTTTGTGTGCTAGAAAACATAATTTGATAGATCGTACCTAGTAGAAGAAGTAGGTATGTATAGTTTTTGTACAATTTACTTCAACTTCTGAGCAAAAGTATACGTTAGTATAAGTGTTTTTTTTTATGTTTTATTAAGTAAGATATAAAAAATAAATGTTTTAGTAGGTTTATTCGTTGTTTTGCTGTCTTTTCCGTTTGACCACTCACTCGAAGGGCACCCTTTCTCATCTTTCTTCTTATGTTTATTTTATTATGTGATTTCAGAATGTCAAGTTAAATGCGACTAAAATCATGACCTTTTACGGTATTGCCTTTGACGAATTCTTATGTCAACACGAAGAAGGTGTGAGATCGTGTTTGTCAAATAATACAAATTACAATACGCGAAATTCTACACGATGACGAAATATTGTAAAACTGGACCATACAGCGCATATGTGTTAATTTAAAAATAAAGATTAGTCCAGCTTACAGAGGAGTTGTAAGAAAAAAAAAACATGCGTTAACTGGTACAGGAAAATTATTGACATTTTCTTGGCATTTTTGTGTCAACACAAATTAATAAACCTATAAGTAAACAATTTATGTTAATATTATTTTTACATGCTTACAAGACAGACAGACAGACAGAGCTCGGGTTCAAACCCCGCCTTGGGTCTGGCCTTGAATATTATTAACCGATTGCATTACATGAGTAAAGTCTACGTCTTGTAAATTTTCTGTTGGTCTTCTATGTACGACAGTCCTAATTATTGACTAATAAAAATATAGTATGCGGGCTATTATAATACATACATATATACATTCACGCCTGTTTCCCCGAACGGGTAGGCAGCGGCATATTATACGCTCATAATTCGCCAATTATATAGCCGGTCCCACGTAATAGGAGCCTATTGCCGCTTACCGGCACTGTTGTGTTCGCCAGAGCCTCGGCCGTTAATCGGCAGGTAAACCACTTGCAGGAGAGGTTGGCTTGGGCTCCTTAGGACCCCCTATTACACTATTATAATAAATAAATGAAACAATAGCATGACATTAAAATAAATGTCAAATTCATCTAACCATCTCTGACTGATGACAAAATGTACCCACGGTTATTGTACGACCAATTGGCTGCCTCATTTAGGGTCATGATAGGATGACTCGGTTGCCATGTGAAGCCAATCTACCTAATATATAAATTTACATGATAATTTGTAAATTTTTTGGTTTTATTGTTACTATTGTATTTACTAAAACCAGTTTTAAGGTTGTGTTTTTTAATAAAGGGAATTAAATTATTATTTATTTAACCTATCAATAAACGATATTTAGTCTTTTTTGGTAGCGACAATTTGGCGTGGAGTTAAAGTTTTATTTTATATTTCAAAGAAATTAAGTGACTTAAAATGTATTCAAAAAAGTTATAGAGTAAGTGATGATGAAGAAGATGAAATGTTTTCAATAATCGCAAAAGCTCCATACAAGGTACTTAAAGCCTATTGTTAGTCTAATGAGTGCAATAAAGTACTTGACTTTGTCATTTAATTAATAAAAAAATTAAAGATTACATTTTTGATGTGAAATTAAAGTTTAGTTCATACCAGTTAAAGTTATTTAAAGTTCAAATCACTACTTACTATAAAACAAACTTGCCCGTCTGTCTGTTCGCCATTACTAAACTACTGAACGCATTTTCAAGGGATTTTTAACAATAGATGGAGTGATTTTTGATAAAGGTTTATATCCATAATTTGTCAAAGTTTTGTATGAATTGGTTGAAATAATTTCGAAATGTGTACAGAGTACATATTACCGCGAACACAGATCGTAAGATCACTCGTTAGCAGATAAATATATAAGAGAACATACTAACGAGTTCGTTAGAAGCGTGGTGACTGATTTGTGATGTCAACCGCCGGTTTCTAAGTAGATTTCATATTAGTTTTTGTTAAATACATACAATGTATAGTAAATATTGAAACAAAAATTTCGTGCATACAAAAACGTTATTTCGACTCTACATTTTTGAAACAATATATTTTATCTGTTGCAAACTTTTTGTCATTCATTTTTCAAAAAAGCTTGAAAGAAGGTTTCATTCTCAAATGTTCTTTTTCTAAATTAAATACTCTTTGCCGTTATTTACTTCGCAGTAGGTAATTTTAAAAATGTAAAAAGTTTAAGTTATTTTTACATTGGTTATAAACTTTTCGTTTCCTACTATGAAAAAATAGTTTTTCCGTGCCTCATTTTGAAAATATTGAGGCATGCAATGAATACTTTGAGTGATTTCTAATGACTCAAAACTTTAATACTCAATAAACTTGCCCCTTAAACACTTCGATTTTAACGATCTATGATAACATAAATATTTGTAAATAAAAGTCTAATTACTTGCGGCAGCTCACAATTTATTTATTTAACTGAGGCATTTTTAATCGGTTCGTTAATTAGTACTCAATTGTTGTAAGCAATGTCGTAATTTTATAATTAAACTGGTTCTTTTTCCGTTGTTTAGTCGAAATGGTTACTAGGAAATTTCCTTTAGTAGATGGGTACCTACATCGCTTATTTGAACTTTGTCATCAAGTACATTGGGTAAATTTTTTTTTTATTAAAAAACGCCGAATCTATCTTCTCCCAAGTAAAAGGGAAAAAGGATACAAAGTTATATAGCTCTAGATAGAATTTACTGATTTGCAAAAATGAACCCATAGACAAAAGTGTTTTCAATTCTGTTCAAGCTTAAAAAATGTTAATTTTTTAAAGTTTCTATTAAACAACTCATCGATTTTATTTAAAATTTTCTTATTGCATACAATACTTAGAAATATGATTTTATGACAAATCTCAATTAAGATACAGTTTAATTCATAAATTGTTCTTTCAATCACAATAAAATCAAGCCTCTGTCTGGTCGATTCGCGACTACCGTTATGATGGCCATACAATTTATTCACTCGCGTTATCCGACCTTCATGCTACTAAAAGTAAAGGAAAAGAAATAAAAGAATTTCAAATCAAATTTCGAACAGACCAAAGATTTGCTTTGTATTAATGTGAAGGCTAGTACTAATGGGAATTTTGCAATTTCTCCATGTTACTCAGCTCTTAGGATCATAAATTAAATATTACGAAAGCTTTGTACATCGATGGCTCAAAAGCCAGGTAGAAACACGGCACGGACGACACTAATAGTCTAATAATACAAGTTGTTTTGGCTCTAACCCAGCACAGGGAAGCTCGTACCAACCCTACAAAAAACTAAAACGTCCTAAAGAACATATTTTGTTTCTAAACATTGACGAGATCTTTGAATGGCATTGTGCGTTTCGAAATGGTTACGTCTTGCAACAATCCATGCTTGCATTACAATATCGCATAGAATTATAAATATGACATTGAAAACATTTTCGGAACATTGAAAATTTATATCTACTGATTTCAAGTCATTAAAGATTCGTTGTTGTTTAAACCAAGTCAATTTGTATACAAACACAATGGTATTTAACTTTCGAACTTCTTTCAATTGCAAACAAAATTAGAACGATAAGGAAATCAAGTGAAAGTGGAATAGTGACTTACCGATTAGAAATGGTCCTAAGTCCAGGTCGTCGACAGAAGACGAGTAGAGCCAGCGAGTTCGCGGCCGTGGACACAAGAAACAATGTTAGGAGAACTATCTCCTCCACAAGCCTGTCCCGTTCCATCCCCTCTGACTTCAACGCTGGTCCAGGAGATAAGAAAAGAGGCTGTTCCATTTAAATATCATTAACATCACTACACTTGTACACTGGCAACTTGACACTCTCAGTTTTATTTTTGAGTCACTGCAGTTGTAAGTCGCGTAAAGTTTTAAGAGAACACTCCGGCGTGTGGCCGCGTCTTTCTCTGAACGGTGTCGCTCGACAACTGTTTTGAGATCGGCACTCGGCCGGTCGGCGTGCCGTTCCATCCCCACCATTCCTTTAGGGCCATTCGTAAATTCGAACATCGAACGTTGCGTGTTCGATGGAGGATTTTCCCACCGGTTTTTTGCGCTTGGTGTGAATTTTATAACATAGTACTTTAATAAAACCTTTTTACGTAGAAGAAGTTAGGTCAGTAGGCTATTTGTAAAATAATTATTGTAAGTAAGACACGTAAGAACAGAGTTTTATTATTTAACGCATTTTTATTAATTGAAAATAATAAAATGCATATAAATCGATTGTTACTTAAAATAGAGACAAAAATATGTTGAAACTTTATAAAAGATTCAACTTTATTAGCGTCCTATATTGGAATTAAGTTAAATGCACTCTAGTCAGTAATATCAAGCGCTTTGAAGGCTGTTGGACCTGAGCTCATAGTTAAAGTGGTAGATTTGGCCATGATAGAGTCTCTATAGCTCAAACATAATTCTATCTTCAATTTTTTACAGCAGAACGCCACACTTATGCCTTCACCAATCCCACATCTCAATTAGTCAGTGTGGTAGAGTATGACCGGTTTGTAAGAAAAGAACGATTCAAGTCACTAACTCACTACTGAGCTCATATGTGAGACGTAAATTGACTGAAATTAGAGTCTCGATAGCCCAGTAGCGAGACCGGCAGCCTTCAAATTCAGTTAGTCTCGGGTTCATACCCTCGTGACTTTTCGAAGTTATGTGCGTAATTATCGCTTGCACCGTGCCACGGAAAGCACGTTAAGCCGTTGTTCCCGGCTGTCATGACCTAGGAAGGGACCTGACACCATTCACTGAACAAGAAACCATGCTAGCTGATCGCCCCAGGCTTGATCGCAGCACTACCGGACATGACACCTCCGGATTTTACCTATCGGCTGAAGCCTTGGGGGTGCTCCAATGACGTGTCGGTATTAACGGGTGCCGCTAGATACCGCGGCCAGGGGGCACTGCCCCGAACCCGCGCCTTAACTCCTACCAGGGTTACGTTTGAAGAACCAGCGATTGTCATGATCTATGGCAGTTGTTATTTAGAAGTCAGTGCCCTTAAACATTCTGACAGCTGGTTTAACCATAGAATGATGTTTTCCTCTGGGTTGCGGAGGTCAGACAGCAGTCGCTCCATGTAATAAATGAAATCCAGCCAAAATCTGGTTAAAACCAGTGAGCAGTCCAGGGACTGGCCCAGGGGCCCTAATCTTAAGTCTAGGGCAACCAGTTGCTCATTACTTGTCAGATTTGGCACTTAGTTAGCACTTCTTTTATACATTCACGCCTTTTCCCCAAAGGGGTTGGCAGAAGCATTTTATACGCCCACACTTCGCCAATTATATAGTTGGTCCCTCGTAATAGGTGGCGAGCCTATTGCCGTTTACCGGGCACAGTTTTGTTCGCCTGAGCCTCGTCCGTTGATCAGCAGGTGAGGTTGAGGTGGGCTCCTCAGGTCTTGGTAGGATCTTGGTACACAATACATATATGTATATAAGTATATGGTTTTAATATATTTTTTTAGTTTCTTTTCTTTTACTTGGATCTGTAACTAAATTTGTTCCCGTACTTAACTTAATTTACAACTGCTAGGGTTCGCTGGTAGAGCTGGTATCTCTCCTAGAGATAAGTCCACCTTGGTACTTATTCTTTAAATACTTTTTTTGTACTGTGATTATGTTTTTATGTGCAATAAAGGATTAATATACATAATTATTAGCTGCCTCCCAACATTTGACGTATAGATATCTCTATAATGGCAAAAGTGTACTTTGCTATAACTACATAGATTTTTTTTTTGCCGCACCAGAAATAGAGCCGCCGCCGTGGACGCCCGAGACGTCGGGAGCCGCGAGACGACTCCCGGCCACCGTAAGTACTGGCTTGTGGGCGGTGGGTAATGGGTAACTCTCGTGGTATTCTACGTGAGCCCCCGCAGGTAATGGGTAACTCACCGCCCGTCCGCCTACTAAAGGCGACAGGCTGCGTCGACGGCGCGTTCGTGTTCCACGCGCGCCTCAAAGAGATGTCAGCACACTGAGGGCCAAGCCTGCCAGGGTTGCGGGACTGTTCGAAAGGGTTATCGCGGCCTTGGTGTTACAGGCTCAAAAAAGAACATGGATGGTTTTTAGTCAGTAAAAGTCTGCCACACCCACAGCGAAAGACAGTCATTTGATGATTTTCCATTTTAAGGTTGCTGTATTTAAATACATATTTCTGTATGCAAGCGAGCTCTATCAGACTGTTGTCATGCTAAGAATGAAGTAAGTATTTAAATAACGCTTTTCTTCTGACCTAAAAATATTTAACGGTGTATTATTCGTTTGAAATATCACAAATTTTAGAAAATAAAGCAAAACTGCAGACCTGACGATTCTTGACTTCACTTTCTTGCCAAGAAGGCCGTCTTAGTTACTTAATACCTGTTTAGTGTAATCTTTTTACCTGTCATATGATTTAGGACAATAAAAGAAAACAATTCACATGTTGTATAAATGAATGAAATTTGTGATATTTCTAACATTAATGTTTAATAATGGTGGATTATTAACCGTTAAGTGTTTGTGAACATACATTAGTGTTGGTAAATGAAATAAAACAGTGCAACATAACTTTTCAAATTCTCTCAAGAAGTCTATGTGAGATCTCAGTATAGTCCCACATCTTTACTGAGGACTCAAGGGGCTTAGGGGGAGGGGATCTCATTTACCATTTATCATCTTTATCACCACTCATTCTCATTTACTATAATTTATATATCTCTTAACTTGACACTGGCTAAATGTGCAAACCGCTCGAAGCCATTATTTAAAAGAAGAAGAAGAAGAATGAAGGTGTTATTAAACTTATAAAATTAAGAGAATTCCACTAGGGAATAATCCATTTTGGTAAAATCCTTAAAAACCGTCGAAATAAATAACCACGTTTATTGTTTTTTTCCTGGAACTTATATAAAACACTTTATCATATTCCACTAGGAATGTCGTTAATCCATATCCTGTATCCTTTATAATAAAAAACTCTAATTTTAAACTAGATAAGTAGCTAAATTTTTGTAAGGATTAAGGCATTTACGAATTATATCATACATTACATACATACTTACCGCTTACCGGGCACTGTTATGTTCGCCAGAGCCTCGTCCGTTGATCGGCAGGTGCACCACTTGCAGGTGAGGTTGGCTTGGGCTCCTTAGATTTCTGCACAACACTTTGTGAATTTAGTTAATGATTTGAAGTATCCACCAACATATTTGCTGAGTACAAGCCTTTTCGGTGCCACATGTGTATATTAATTTTTATTTTTGTTAACTACTGTATCATGTTTTTTTTCTCCTTAAAAATAGAATATCTTTTAAATTACCCAAATAAGCTTTTTCCCTTTTTGCCATTTAAGTTTCGTTCATTGTTTCATACAACAATATACAGGTAGTCGCCGGCAATACTCATAACGAAAGTAGTATTAAGTTTTTAAGTTGCAAGGATTTGGGTATTGTACTTATACTGGTTATCATTTTTCTTTTAAGTAACTTAAGCCTGTTTAGTTATTGTCTTATTTCATTGATTCATTTCATTTTTAGGTTTTTGTCGTTTAAGTTTCGTCCATTGTTCTATAGCTATTGTATAGTAGGCCGCCGGCAATATTTAAAACAAAAATAAATTTAAAGGTATTCACTCATTCTCATTTAGTATGAATTATATATTACTAATATATCGCTACTTGACACTCGCTAAATGTGCTAGACGCACGAAGCCATTATTTAAAAGAAAGAAGACGATCTATTTATATGTGTTAAAAAATAATAATATTTCAAGTAACCAATGCCAATCAGCCTCTCATAGAAGCTTAAAGCTTCTTTCTGTGGAATAGATTATAGATTCTGTATATAAATCAGTTGACAATAATTCAGCTTATTAGGTATTAAACCTAATGGTTATTAGCTTTAAAGTATTTTTTCGACATTATTTTGTTGTCGTTGGAACTTTATGAATACTAATGTGTACAGTGGAATTAATAATCCAGTTTACGTTTCTAAAATGTACAAAATTAGAAAAATGCAAAGGCTGCCAGATAATTAGCATCTTACTTCTTGGCGGGAATGTGAATAGTCATGTTTGATGTTTAATAACGGTGGATTATTAACCGTTAAGTGTTTGTAAACGTAAATGAGTGTGGGTAAATAAAACAAACAGTAAAACACAATTGAGATCTCAGTATAGTCCCACATCTCTACTGAGGACTAAATGTGTTTAGGGGGAGGGCATCTCATTATCACCTTTATTACCACTAATTCTAAATAACTATGAATTAAATATTATTAATATATCTATAACTTGACACGGGTTAAATGTATTAAACGCACAAAAAATTGTTTAAAAAAAGTAGCATACTGAAAAGGTATGTAAACATTTAGGTTTCCTACTAACTTATGCTTATTTGTTTTTGTAATTTCAGTTGCCTTCATAGTTATACAGAGCTGTCAGGTACACTAAACAGCTAAACTATCGATGTTCATAAGGTATTTAATCATTAACTCCTACGTTACATTCTACTATTGTTTAACGTAAGGTATTTTATTTGGCGGATACTATACAACATGTAACAGAATAAGGGTTACACTAAGAAAGTAGTTTGTTATAAATCGGCTACTCAATCGATTAAAAATATTTAAAAATAGGTAATTTTTTTAATATATATATATTTTTTTTTATTTTTTTTTTTATTTTTTATTTTTTTTTGCGGCACTTTTCGGTGCTAAGCGATGTGTGCGTGCGTGTCTCTCTGTGTGTGTAGGTCGGTAGGCTAAAGCGCTAATATGCCCATACGATTTGCCCTCGATGAGTATAACTAGTAACTTAAATAAACCATATTTAATTAAATAAAAGTAAAATTATTTTGCATGTTTTTTAATTATAATTAAATATTCTAATTGGGGTGTCTGAGGGTGTGCGTTAATTCTGTGCCATGTTGTATAACTTATAAATATACATGAAAATCTATTTTTTATAAATACATACTTAATATATATAAATAGGAAAATTATATGTATATTTATAACTTCTAATTGATTTGCGTAACTTAAGCCTGTTTGCTCGTTGTAATGAAATTCTTGTACTATGGTAGAGTCGTTTTTTTACAGCTTTCTTAATAAAAAAATTTGATTTTTGTTGCTTACCTATAACTATTAATGATTTTGATTGGGTGGCATTTCATATCGAGCGCTTCGGAAGACCGTTGGAGCCGGTTATCACTATGTATGGTAGTCGTTAAGCCATCTAGAATGGCGGGAGAAAAAACTAACCTTGACGATTTTCTTGCCCGTTCTTTTACGATCAAGCTCCCGCCCGCAGTGAATGGGCGCGCTAGTTTTTAAGTTTTGACGTTCATAAAAGCTCTTTTGAGCCAAACTTGAATAAATGAATATGAATTTGAATTTAAATTTAGAGGCCTAATTGGGCGGCTTTAAAAATTCTAACAGTAGTACGCTATGGTACGCCGCGTGGAGTATGGGTATGATCCTAAAACTCTCTCACCTTGGTTCTTGGGAGATGGTTTGATGATGGTGATCTACCTATTATACTTAGGAATCACTTAGATCAGAGCAAATATTTCAGCACTTACCGGCCTAGAATAGTGCCAGCCCCTTTCATCTCACGAGGAGTCGTAAGAGTCGACGAAGAGAAATTCTACTGGATGATGGGCAGCAGCGTCTTCCTGCGTACTGGATTGAACTGCGATCACCAACCCGCCTGCCCAGCGTGGTGATTATGCGCACATAAACTGTAGTATCTTGAAGAGGCTAGTGTTTAACATTGGAACTTATAAGACTGATATGATGATGATGATGATTCATGTTTATGCATGCAAAAACTTGTCCTGTGCGGGAATTACATCGAATCAACAATCTCAGAAGCGAATTGCAAATAAAGGCATCCAAGCCATATCGCTCTTCAAATTAATTAATTAGTTCTTTGATATTGTTGTTTATAACATTGTAATGAGAAAATATACACCGAGTTATGAGCAGTTAGGTAATGTTATTGAGTCGAGTTCCGTAACCATAGGCAACCTTTCTAGGGAAACAAGGGTCAAGAGCAAGTCGTCCTTACGTAACAGTCATATAACTGGAATAAAGGGGATAAAAGAGTATCATTTCTCTGTGGTTGAACGATTGGTTTGTTTATATAAACCATTTATAATCAGTGGAATATTCTGAGGCGAAGTTATGTCATAATATTTATAGAATATTGTTGCTGCAAGAAATTTCTTATGCAAAATTGTAAAAAAGGACCTAGTATGCTTCCTCTCTCCTAAGTTTGCCGTGCCCAACAGGGTCCATAATTGTAACTTGTGTAGATGATGTAAGACCTTATGTAAAACATTATGGAGTGCAATAAATTAATAATAAATTAATAAGTGCAATAAAATAATAATATTGAATTGAATTCTTAAGAAATAAGTAAAAGTTTAAGCAATTTGTATATATTTACAATACAATACAAATACAATTTGAATACACCGAGCATATGAGCGGCGATACCCATAGCCTTCAAATTCAAAGGATCCCGGGTTCAAACCCTGGTGGCGTACCAATGACTTTTAGAAGTTATGTGCGTAATTATCGCTTGCTTGGTGCCTCGTATAGCACGTTAAGCCGTTGGTCCGGCTGTCATTAACATCTATGGCAGTCGTTATTAGGAAGTCTGTGCCTTCTAACTTCCTGACAGCTGGTTTAACCATAGAATGATGTGTGCCTATGGATTGCGGAGGTCAGACGGCAGACTCTCCATATAATAACTGAAATTCAGCCAAATCTGGTTGGACCAGTAAGCAGACCCTCCCCCCCGACTGGTCCCCACCTTGTCGTGGTGGGAGGGCTGAGTACCTCCCGGTAGGGCGCAGGAGGCGCTAGGGAAAAGGTAACACCCAGAGACCGATGACTCTGGGTGCCCTTAATACTGACTACCGGGGGAGAAACTAAGAGGGACCTGTGGAGGGCGCAGCGGGCGGGCCAGGAGGGCCCGTCAAGCAGCGCCAGGAGGGTCTTAGGCAGTGGGGGCAGGGGGCCCCTGCTGTCTAACCATAGACCCTCCGAGAAGTCGGCCACACACGCTATGGTCGCACAAGGAGGTAGGAGGGGCGCGCTCACTGCGTCTCTCTGAGGAGGTCCTCCCGGTTTTGGTCCGGGGGACGTTGGCCGCAGGCGGGGTGTCAGACGCGGCAACCCAGGTACTGGCCCCCGCCTTTTTCTCAACAAGCGGCTGCTGGCAGTCGCGTCTGCCGGTGGTGAGTCCCACACCCCCTTTCGGTCCCCCTTTGGCCGGAAGGTAGTGCGTAAACGCATTTTGTTACCGACGTAAAACAAAAAAAAAAAAGTAAGCTGACCCTGGGTTCTAAGCTTAAATCTAGGGCAACCGGGATAAGATATAAATAGTTGGGTAAAAAAACAGTGTTTTTTATATGTGTATTATGTATAAAAATAAATATTTACTTGTGTTGTACAAATTAAATAATTTTATTTCAATTTAAATTACTCTCAACCCCAAAGCTATATTACTGTAAGTTAATTGTTGTACTTCTTTAATATGTTGTCTAAATTTAAATTTATATGTATGTTTGTGTAAATTTGAGTTTTATATGTAAATTTAAGATTGACTCATTAAATTTTAAGTTTGACCTTTATAAGAGCTCTATTATTATTAGTACCGCATATTTCGTTATTATTTTTTATCCTTTTAATTAAAGTTTAAGAAATATTTTGTAAATAATGTATAAGATCCGTACTGCAACCAAAATGGCCCGGCTGAAAACCAGCGCTAGAACACTGGACTAGCATATGCTGAGTTGGGTCATTTTGGTGCATCATATAAACATTTATAACTTGTTTTTAGTTTTAAATGTGTTCTCCAATAAATATTTTTATTATTATTAATATTACTATTGAGCAAAACTTATTATTATTATTATTATATTTATTTATTGGATATTACAATGCAGGTTAACAAATCAATCCCAACACACCCACAACTCACAATCATTACATAAAAAAAACAATAATTTTCATAAATAAAATAAAATATCAGTTATATAAAATTTACATTTTGTACACAATAATGTCAACAAACCTAAAGAAACAAGTCAAAGTTATTAAATTACATTATTGTCAACAATTCAACCTTAAACCTATGGACGCTTGTAACAGGATGCCCCCATCACTAGCGCGTTGCCCATCGTGATAAAACCGTTTTAAGATTTTTTTAAGAGCCCCATTACAGTATCTTTTTAGAAGATGAGCTCTTCTTCAACAACGCAAGGGTACGCAAGATAGTTCTTTCAAAAAGCACTGCGCAATCACCCGTCATTTCAAAGGTTGACTTACTAAATAAATAAATAAATATTTCTGACACTTACACCAATTATTTAGTTCCAAGATAAGTATCATTAAGAACTTGTGTTATGGATACTAAATAACGGATAAACATACTTAAATACTATTTTTTTTGTAAATACATACTTAATATACATAGAAAAACACCCAGACCAGAACAAATACTCATATTTATAGACACAAATATTTGTCCTGTGTGGGAATCGAACCCACGACCTCAGGAGTGGAATGCGGGTATACTCGCCACCACGCCATATCGGTCGTCAATATACTGACAAATACTTTAAACGAGTGAGTAAAACAAATGTTATGAAGAGGCAGACGGAATAAAAACGCATAGCAAACGCACTCGATACTGGGAACGCTAAACAAGAGATTGTTTTACCAAAACAACATTCCTCTTCGGTCGATCGAGTATCGATAGCGAAATAATCGTTCAGCACTCAGTATCGTAATGACTGATTATGTGAAGTATGAAGTATGAGTGGCTAGGGATGCACTCGCGTGAGCGTTATCGATATCTGAACACGCTATGCGACCATGACACTAAACTTGTGATCTCATGTTTTGTAATAAAAAAACAACACTTTATTATGAACTCCAATCTTTACTTCATGTCTTTTAGCTTGTTTCTTTATTAACGTATCCATCTTAGCACTATCCCGGTTTCGCCAGACTTAAGCTAGGCCCAGGGTCTGCTCACTAGTATAACCAGATTTTGAATGAATTTCAGTTATTACATAGAACAACTACCGTCCGACCTTCCTAACACAGAGGGAAACATCGTTCTATGGTTAGCTAGCTAGAAGACTTCCTAATAACGACTGCTCTAGTTCATGACAGCCGGGACCAACGGCTTAACGCACTTTCCAAGGCACGGTGCAAGCGATAATTACGCACATAACTAGGGCTGAACCCTCTGAATTTAAGGTATATAAGTCTCATGTTTATTATTAGTTTATTATTATATATATGTTAGAAAAACTATGGCAGAGTTTCATTTCGTATATTTATTTTATTTATACATTTTTGGGAACCTTACAGCAATTTTTTATTGTTTAATATAAAAAAGTTACATATTATTTATTTATTTATTCAGTAAGTACAGGTTATAACAACCTATTTATAACATAGTCCCACAAAACCATGAGTTCGGTTTAACTGCGGGGTCTGATTCTCCGTACATTTATATTGCGGAAGGCCAATCACAAGTATTCACTTACGTGACAAAATATAAAATTCTTCATCTTATCTATAAATCTTATGTGAAAAAAAAGAAAATCGATGTGAAGCCAGAAAAATTAAACAAACACTAAATTACACTTATGGCATTAAAATCGCATTTACGTTTACACATACAGATACATTATATAGATAGGTTGCCTGGAAGAAATTGCTGTTAGCAATAAGGCTGCCCATTGTACCATATATTTGTTTATGTAATGTTATTACTTTTATTTTTTATTTTTAGTATACAATAAAGTGTTCATTCATTCATACATTCTCACTTAAACATTGTATTCGGTCATAGACTAGCGATATTTTAGGGGCTCCAAATGTAACTAATGTTATCGTCAAAAACAGCCATAAGGGTGGTCAACCCCCTCTCTTTTTGGAAAAGCGGCCATTATATTTTTTGACGTGACAACGTCTTAAATTAGGTTGCGGCTGGGAGTCACTTATGAAAAAGTGTAACGCTCGGTAACGTTACGATGAGTCACCGAACGAGAGAGAGGCCCGGCGAATGCCTTGCGTCTCTCTCCCACTCAACTATGATCGGTCTGCCGCGCGCGCAGCACTAGAATTCCTTGTTCCTATTGTGCAATTTAATTATATTCATATCAATAAATATTCTACCGAGAAAAAGACGTTGTCACGTAAAATCTTCGCCCGTAAAAACGACTTTACAGGCAACCATTTTTTTATAGAATATCGATTTCTCTGGACATAAAGTTACTACAGCCATCTACTAATATTAGTTACATTTGACGCCCGTAAAATATCGCTAGTCGATGACCGAACACACTGTATATATTGTTAATAAATACTTATACAAATAATTATACATAGGCAAACAATTAACTTGCAATTACTATCAAGACTATACACAGTATTTCGGTGAGGTTTAAACCGCTACCAGCATCCTTCTTTTGAAAATGGGTAAATTTATAGATTTTGATATATACTCTGCGAAATGGATCTTTTTCACCTCGGATATTTGCCGATCAGTAATGAAATCTGCGGTACGATATTTTCTACGGTCTCATCTATAATCTAGGATTATAAAATCAGGCTCTCAGATGGTTTGGTAGACGGGCAAAAATATTTTATAGGTCCCGTGATTCAAATTTTCATTAAAATCTGTTTATATTACAACACACACTAAAAAGATGCCAGATTTACTCGAAACAACATCCTAACAAAGGACTAAGTTTCACATGGATTACTCACAAAAGTCCTTACTAACCAAAAATTTCAAAAACAAAACAGGCACTAAGTAATGGACTTCCCACTATATTTGGTTAAAAATCGAATTGAATGACGAACATCACTATCTGCAGTCACGGCACGAACTATCGAGGTTGAGAGGGAAGCCCCTAGTCGGGGTATCAGGGCTTGAAAACTACTTTCAACTTGTTACGGGTCATGTTTGAATGTATGAAACAGCACTAAAAATATTTTATTAACAAAATCTTACTATAACCTTAAAGAATATTTAGAAGAAAAATTATAATGTTAAACATTTTTTTATTGTTTGTTTTTCATGTCTAGTTAATTAAATTGTTGTTCGTAAATTTATGTCATCTGTTAACATCACAATACTTTTAAAAGGTAAATTTATAACATATGAAAACATCTCTGAACTCAAACATTTTGTATGTATTGTATCATTTATGTTATAAATTTAAGAGAATTAAATGCATATGAATATTTATAAATTTTGTGGTATATCTATGTTTGTGATTCATGTATATTTTAGTTATATTACTTAATTTATAAGCATGCCGCGTTTGTAGCCTATGTTTTATTTATTTTTATTTATTTAATTTTTATTGCACATTTAAGAGTATTACAAAAGGCGAACTTAATGCCATAAGGCATTCTCTGCCAGTTCACCTTAGGGTTAGCAGAAAACTTTAATGTTATGTTAATTTTTATGTTATGTTACAATATTATTTAAAAATATACAGACCTCTTATTGTCATGCCCTTGAAGGACGTTTCAGGTTTCTATAATGTTAGTGTACCAGCTATTTGCAATAAATAATTTGAATTTTAATTTGTAGACAAGTTATTTTGAAGCCACAAATTGCAAATTACTTTAATGTGACTCGGCATACATAACATCCTACTAAATAGCAACCAGTCAATGCAGTAGTAAAATGGCTGCTGCCGTGAAATAAACATGGTAACAGCCACTTTAAAAATCTCTAAATTCATAGAAACTTTGTTTCTCTCAGTGTCGTCATGTAGTAGGGTTACCACGTCCTGGGAACGAGCGGGATTAATAAGATTGTGTGACGGTGAAGTCGGTGATTTTTAGTCAGAAAAAGACTGACACACCCTTACGCTTGACTGTCATTTGTTTGATTTACATCTCAAAAATTTGTATTAGTGCTTAATACATTTTAACTAAAAAATATACTTAGTACTTGTACTCGTATGTCTAGTAATTTTTTTATGGGTTCCGTAGTTTCCATTCTCCTATAGAATTGTTTCTTTTATATGTTAAATATGCCACTAGCCGATGAGAAAATAATTAAAGCCGTATAAAATAATGACCGTTAGTTTTTTTATACTAACCTGTTTACAATTATTTAAAGCATGCCTTCAAATAACTTACTAACTAACCCCGGAAATGTGTCTGAGAATGTTAGTTAGGCTATTTAACACGTATAGAAACGTAATTATAGACAGACGTTGTTAAAAATATCTTACTAAAGAGGATAAAATAACAGTTAACATGGCTTAGTTCACATTTTCTACATTGCACGTGTCAGGTTTGAAATGACACATCAAAATGACTTGAGAATCTTTGTACTGCAGGGTACATTCACACCGCAGTTACTTTTAGTTGAACAACGTTACCAAATGTTACACTGCAACATCTGGCAACAAAAAGTTACAATATGTTACCAAATGTTGTCAACTGTTACCGTGTTGTAGAGTGTTGCACAACGAAAAGGAACAGAAATGCGGATGCATCGTTATTAATTATTCTCTATTTATTTAGCACTAGTAGCTCCGCAGTAATAAATGGTTGGAAACGATAGCTAAAGCAAAGCAGAGTTTACAGAAGTCAGTCCCCTAGGACTTCCAATCATTTCCTTGAAATCCCCTGGTTAGACTGACCGATAAAAGTCTGACAAATCTTGAGAAAAAACCACAACAGACATATTAACTGACAAACCTTGATAAATAATCCATTTTGCTTTTATTTCTTGATTATGGTACCGCCCATATCTTTTTCATTGTTGTAATTTTTTTTATTGTATTTTCTATTTGTTTGTAAATATTTGACGAATCTAAATAACCCTGGTGATCTTAAAGACAATAAAGTATAATTTTTTCATTTATTTGCGACCGTTTGTGTGAAATTTTAAACAAAGCGCTTTCGTCCTCCATAGGGCAGGTCAAGATCAGTGCCGTAACTAAGGCGGTGCCAACAGTGCCCAGGCACAGGGCGCAGACGCTGGAGGGGCGCAGAAATTACCAGGCTAGTATCTAGTTTTATCTCATGCATGGTAGCTAGTAGGTGCATTTTGTTTTATTGCGAACATGGTGTAGACGCGCCCTACTGTATTATCTGTATTATCAGAGCCTGGTCAGAGCATTTTTCAAGTGCTCAGTTTTGAAAGCTCCCACCGGGTGCATAAAAGGCTAGTTACGGCACTGGTCAAGATGTTGGTCTCGGTTATCACTGCATGCCATTTTGGAGGCCTAATTGGGCGGCTTACAAAATTCTAACACCAGGATGCCACACACCTGCCTCCGCCAATCCGCACTGGGTCTGCGTGATGGAGTATGACCTGGATTTTCTTGCCCGTTCTTTTACGATCAAGCTCCCGCCCGCAGTGAATGGGCGCGCTAGTTTTTAAGTTTTGACGTTCATAAGAGCTCTTTTGAGCCAAACTTGAATAAATGAATATGAATTTGAATTTGAATTTGATATCTCTCACCTCGGTTCGTGAATAATGATTTACTTAGCTCCGATTTTCTTATCATGTTTTCCTTTGCGCTCCAGAAAACAACAAGTACAAGGAACTACCCCCCACGATGGGAGGAGGGAGATAATGGCCACGCATAGTACACACCCGGGGTGTGTGTATATGTCGGACTTGAAGCGACTAACCTGTCGCTGCAATAGCCTTTAATATTGCCTTTAAAGTAAGGTGTTAAGCGTTTTGAGGTTCTTCAACGGCGACCACGATACAGCAAAGGTAGAAGAGGGCGGCCTTCCACCTGTAGGACTGATGAGCTGGTCAAGGCGGCGGGGAGCCGGTGGATGCAGGCTGTGTAAGGACGAAACTAATGTCGTGTTGAATTGTTTCTCGACTTTTCGGAATATTATAGTTGAGTGGGACACTACATTCGTAAAGCCGCATTTACTACAAAAAAGTTTTGCCAAAGGACAGTTCAGTTGTAATACAAAAATACTAACATGTTACTAAACATTGTAACATATGTTTCTATCATTTTCTTTTATACATTACTTACTTATAGTCTGAATCATTCACGTAAAATAGATTATAACAATTGTATCTGTTATTCCTTGAAATAATTAAAATCAATGCTATACTAACTAATATTTCTAGTAATTCTGTAAAATACCTAACGACACTGAGACAATAAAACAGGCGATTTGTTCTTACTTTGAAGTGTTCACGATCATTTGTGGAAATTTACAAAACACCGACACTAATCTATACAAATAATGAATCATTTGAGATATTCAGTATTCTTCATTGATTATACCTTGAATCACTTGTTGCGGCGCGAGATTAAAACTTATGTTACTATTGTAGTTAAGAAAAGCAAGATACTGTATGAGAAAACTTCCATCATCACAGTTCAGCAACATCTGACTTCAGCAGTGGGACTGCATCAGAGCCGCAGAGTTCGATGAATTTCTGCTATTTCATCTAGATCAAAATTTTCTGAGGTTCATCAATCCGTACCGGGGAATCTGCCGAAAGCCATAGATTATTCATGACCTTGGCAGACTACTGAAGCGACTATTAAATGATTCTTATTTGCGTTTCGGTGATACATTTTTAACCAAATATTACTAATTTGTAATATAATTTATAAAAAAACAAACAAATAGAGACTGTCAAATATTACGTCAATCCTTCAAAGCTTGTGTCTAAATGGAGAACGCCATCTTGTATCGAGTTCTATGTTCGGCGGTACGACAGAATTAATTCTATATCGATATTGCCTAGTAATCGATTACCAGCAAGTTCGGCGGTAGGCCCCCAGCGCTTTTTAGATGATTACTAAATCGGAGCCAAGAAAATCGTTAACCCAGTCTACCGACATCTTTGCGGGACTGTTCGAAAGGATTACCGCGGCCCGGGACATAGCAGACCCGAAATGGAACACGGATGGTTTGTAGTCAGCAAAAGTCTGACACACCCTTCCGCTTTACTCACAGCGGGAGACGGTAATCTGATAAATCCATTCAGAAAAAAAACAATAAAATCTCAGTACTGAGCACCAGCCACATAGTACCCCACGCGTTACTAGTGCGGATTGGCGGAGGAAGGTGTATGCAGATGCCAATTATGATTAATGTCGCACCAATAATTGCATATACTTATTAGATAGGGATACATATAGGGTTTGATTCCCACACAGGACAGATCTTTGTGAATGATGAAACGACATGAATATTTCTTCTGGTCTACGTGTTTTCCTTTGTATATTAAGTATGTATTTACAAAAAAAAAGTTTTTTCGTTATCGTATCATATCCATAACACAGGTTTTTATTAATACTTATCTAGGAACTAAATAATTGGAGTAAGTGTCAACCAAATTTATTTATTATTTTATTATTGTCGTAGTTACAGAACTAATCTATTACTAAGTGACAAGAGAACTGCTACTTCGAGAGTCTACTATTCCTTCAAAATTCTATAATTTTAAAGGTATAGTATTATAGGCATACTAAGTTCAAAATTATATTATCTAACGAACTCAAAATATTTACAATACACAATTTAGCTCATTAGATATTTGTTTATGACTGAAATATCTAAATAAATGATGTACGACACTTACTTAGCCAAACACATACATTTACTCACACATGAACATAATCATAATCACACACACCCACTTACTCAAATTCCTCTTTTCTTTGCAGTGTTTAATTTTGATCTGCTCTCTTTATGAGGAATGTTAATCCGTAATTAGGTGTAAGGATAAATATTATTTATTTTGATTCTTAAGACCTGTGGATTTGTTAAAATAAAAATAAAATAAAAAGTTATTTGATACTGATTAATTTATGTTAGTGATTGGTTTTTATTTTAATGTTACTTTTAATTTTCATCTATTTTTAAAGGTTTTAGTTTCTTCTCTTTGTGTTTAATATTGTGTAGTTAGAACAAGTTTTTAAGTTAGTTTTGTATTTGTTTTTGTATATTCCTCGTGTATCTCTTGTTGGCGATCCTTAAATAAATAAGTGTTATTTACGCAAGATTTAATCATCTTTGTAACTAGACAGACAAACAGTTTTTTTTGTGTTCATTAAAGTGTTATAACATTACGTTATCGTGTCTTTGGGAAAGTAATAATTAGCAAATAAATGTGAGACGCCTAGTTACACCATTAAAAAGTGTGCTTTTTGTTTAGTGTTCAATCGAGCTAACAAGCAAGCAAAGGAAGGAACTATAAATAACATTATCATTTTTATACATTTCTTTTTCCATTTAATGGGGACTCACTTGGTGAAAGTATTTACCACATACATAATACCACGCCTGTTTACCCGAAGGGGTAGGCAGAGGCATACGCCCACATTTCGCCAGTTATATTGTTGGCCTCACGTAATAGGTGGCGAGCCTATTGCCGCTTATCGGGAACTTTTACGTTTGCCGGAGCCTCGCCCGTTGATCGGCAGGTGCACCACTTGCAGGTAAGGTTGCCTTGGGCTCCATAGATTTTGGTAGGAAACATATACACCCATATTTACCAGTTTGAAGTTATTTACATATTATATATAAACGGCAACATTATGCAGCATTTTTTTTAAATGTGACACATCATAAAGACTACTTCCTGAATGATAGGAAGCAGTTGATGCAGTCCAAAAAAAATGATATCGCTTCATACCGTAAAATAAGCACGATACGAAGCGCCCCCACTCATGACGACCTGCTAAAGTTCCGTTTCACGCCCCGCTGAAAAGACCCGGGATTGGGTCCTTGCCGATGTCCATGCTAAGAATGCTTAGGTCTACCGAAAATGTGCAACGGTTTTTGTCTTTTAGAAGTTCGTCATTATCTCTTCCAGTTCAATATTTGTGTATATTTCGTCCAATGCTTCGGAACTAGCCTCAAAAGTTTATGTTAGAAATATGATTTGTATGCACATTTTAAGTGAATTTTGATTCTTGGAACCCAACTGAAAGTCATACCCTAGATGTATGTCCTCCACAAAGTTTTCGGGTAGCAGTCGGCATTGTAGAACCTTTATACCTCCGGGTAATAACGGATATTCAGCCAAATCTGATAAGACCTGTAAGCAGACCCTGGGACTGAAGCTTAGTGACTGAAGTCTAGTGCAACCGGGATAATAATGATAAATATCCTAGATATGACGATTATGAGAGGTTTACCATCATACTGCACTTACAACAAAGCACATATTCGACACTACACCACTTCTTAAACATATATCTTATCACCATTTACACCCTCTTCAACTTCCAACGCATCCAGGCAAATATGATTAAAATATTATTATAAGACAGCATTTTTACTAGACTATCCCCGGTTCATCACATTCAGGCTACCGCGGCCGGGTTGATTTATTCTTGTGTTAATGTGTGTTAATAATATTGCGTTGGATATGCAAAATTACAAAGTATTAAAAGGCTTTTATTGTTGTAATATGAGATTGCCGGTGACGCCCAAAGCTATTGATTTCCACAGAAAACCAACGTCATGACTCATTATTAGTACATTCGTTTGTAAAATACTATAATAATATTAATAAATAATAATAATTCAGGGTTAATAAGCCATGACAAGACAGCTAAGTAGATGCCTCAAAGCGATGTCAGCATACTGAGGGGCCCCCGTCAAGTCGGCCACATACGCCGGTGGTCGCTTAAGAAGGTAGGGGGGGGGGGGCTACTCACTGGACCTCTGAGGAGGTACTCCTGGTTCTGATCCGGGGGACGTTGGCCGCGGGCGGGGTGTCAGCAGCTTTATACTTTGGCACTGGCCCTCCTTTTTCAACAGCGGTAGGCGTCGTCGAAAGATTTTTAGGGGGTAGGACTGCTGGCGGTCGTGTCTGCTGCAGTGAGCCCCACACTCCCCTCTCAGTCCCCCTTTGGCCGGGAGGCAGTGCGTAAAGGCACTTTGTTACCGACGTTAATAAAAAAAAAGGACCCCGGGACATATGATAGCAGGCTCAAAAAGAAACATGGATGGTTTTTACTCAGTAAAAGTCTGAGACAACAGCGGGAGAAAGTCATTTTATGATTTTCCACCCGAAAAAGAGAAAAAAAGGGCTATAAGGCCATGACAATGACATGTGGATATAGGGATCCTATCAACATCTAAGGAGTCCAAGCGAATCTCACATGCGCGTGGTGCACCTCGTCAACAGAACAGGATCTGTCAAACGTAACCCTTTGGAGAAATAGACGTGAATGTATGTATGTATGTAGGCCATGACAAGACAGCTAAAAGGAAAGCATTTTGGTTACATATTATGCTTTAACTCTTTGTTTTCTATGAACACTATTTGTTTATTTTAGAAGAAGCAAAAAAAAAAAATTATTCTTTCTTTCTATCTTTACTAAAAGAAATATGACCTGGAACACATCATTATAAGCCATCAAGCTCAAAGGTTCCTGAGTCCGTTTGTTTATCAATATTATGATTATTTCATTTAGAATACGGGAAGATAACCAATAACAATGAAGTATAAACAAAGAATGCTCGTAGCGTGCGTAAGAATTAATAAGTCATTAACTTCAATGTATAAGGTCGCTTGGGGTGTGGTACAAGGAGAAATCTACTAAGGTATCTTTTATTATAATAAATTTAAACTAAATCTATATTTGAATAACTTATTCTGTGTTGTATTACTTTATTCTTTCTAAATTGTAAATAAAATACACTAACATAACATTGTTCTGATATAATAAATTACAAACAAAACTAAAAAGAATATTCAAATAGAGCATTACCATAATTATTTAAAAAAAGCATTTACGCACTGAACCTGTCTTCTTCTACGTGAACCCCCTGGTGGGGGTCACGGCGCGGTTCCGGGGCATGTGCCCCCTGGCCGCAGTCTCTGACGGCTCCCGTGAATACGGGAGCGGCGTTGGGGCGGCTGTTCAGCCTTGGTCTTCGTCCTTCGTTTACGCACTGCCTGCACACTAGTAATACCCACTAAAAGTCCAAAGACGAGCCAGTACCTGGTTTGCAGCGTCTGACACCCTATCCACGACCAACTTACCATGTGCCAGACCCTAGAGGACCTCATCAGAGAGGCGCAGTGGATGCGCCGCTCCTACCACCGTGTGCGACCATAGTGTGTGTGGCCAACTTCTCGGAAGGTGGTTTGACAGCAGGGGCCCCCAGCCCCCGCCACCTAAGGCCTTTCTGGCGCGTACGCAGGACTTCGCAGGCTCAAGAAGAAACATGGATAGTTTTTTGGTCAGAAAAAGTCTCCCCAAAACTGCAGAAGGTCTTTTGATGATTTTCCATCCAAAAACCGGGTGTATAGGGATCCTACCAAGACCTAAGGAGCCCAAGCCAACCTCACCTGCGAGTGGTGCATCTGCCGATCAACGGACGAGGCTCTGTTGACAATAACAGTGCCCGGTAAGCTGCAATAGACTCGCCACCTATTACGTGGGACCAACTATATAATTGGCGAAGTGTGGGCGTATCCTCTGCCTACCCCTTCGGGGAAACAGGCGTGAATCTATGTATGTATGTATGTCCATCCGAAAAGAAATGACAAACCACAACACCGTTTTGCAATCAACACGAGAAGATTAACCAATTCCCCTCAAAGAAAGTAGAGCCGTACAAACAAATTGAGTAGAAAATCGTGACTTTGAACACAAACAATAAATGAAACTAAGCACGTGTAGAAGTGGTCGTGACTCCGATAGTGAGAGTGATAAGTCGTTGCTCGCTTATCTTGAACACCTCTTGTTGCATTGTGTGAAAACAAATTGTCCCAGTAGCTGGTAATAGTTTCGTTACTTAGAATATGATACCCCAAGCATTAGACCGTAGTTTCTTTTGCATCGAAGAACTAAGAAATTTGTCAAGTCGTTCCTGTGTAAGACCATTCTTCTTTGGAATATTCTGCTGGTATTTTAAACGGGGCATGAAGCATTTATACATTCCGATAATGCTTAGTTCTTCTATGCAAAAGAAACTATGATGTAATGCTTGGAGACCATGAGTGGTTGCGCTTGTTTTTTTATATTGCTTTGACTTCATCAGGCAGGCAGAGGGCATTATGGTTTGTCACAATAAAAAAAAGCTTGTCTTTCTTGAGCAGACAGCTAGAATTACCATACCAATTACCTGCCCTAGCAGTTGACTGATCTCGAGCTCACCTCTGCTCTATTCGTTTTGGCGACCAGAAGACCACACGATTAAATTTGACTGTGTTGTCAACAAAATAAAGTAGTTGCATCTGCCGATGATACTGATTTGGGCGGTTCTGTGTATGTGTGTATGTACATAGAAGATAATTCACTAATCAGCTTTAAGCTCTCGATACGAGCTGCTTAAGCTGTTCGTCTACGCCAAATGGTAGCTCCATTCAACACAAGGATAAACACCGACAGCATGATAAACAGATATTCCCTCGCATTTTATGTATGTAACTAACTTGATATTATCATACATTTCACACAGAGCCACTAAGCTTCAAACTAAGCATAGCTTTAATAAGTGGTATTAGATATAGGTACATAAGAAACACTCATCATCATCTCAGCTATCTGACGTCTACTGCTGAACATGGGCCTCTCCAATAGATTTCCACATTGAGCGATCGGGAATCGCCTGTATCCATAGGCTTCCCGCCGCCTTGACCAGATCATCGGTCCATCACGTGGGAGGCCGTCCTCTACTAAATTTGCAAGAAACACTCAGAGAAGAACAAATATTCATGTTTGTGTTGTGTGTGTCATTCGTTGTGTGTATACTCGCCTCAACGCCATATCGGTCGTCAAATATCGGTACAATGAGTGTAGGTATACTGATCTCAACGGCATATTGGTCGTTATGTATATGGAAAAACGTTACTATAGAATAAATTAAGTATTTACTCTATAATGAATAGATAAAATAAGTGACTTAAAAGTATTACTATTTATAAACTAAGTAACTCGACATAAAAATTGAGTACCTCCCTCTCTTATAAATTAAACCCTATCATCAGCTTCTGATCTCGCCCGCAGCCGGCAGCACGTGCGCCGTCGCCGATATTTCGCAACATATAGCATGCGCAGACGCACGGGGCACATCACATGCGTGCGAACCATTAACATTTTATTTTACGCTATTTACCATATCATACCATAAATTAATTAATCGCAGTTAAACCGTACTCACGGTTTTGTGGGACTATGTTATAAATAAGTTGTTAGAACCTGAACTTACTGAATAAATAAATAAATAATAATTGTAGTAATTATTTGATTGAATACAGAGGATAGCTATATATATTAGTATATCATCAGCCCGGCAGCACGTGCGCTGGCGCCGATATTTCGCAACATCCAGCATGCGCAGACGCATGGGGCACATCACATGCGAGCGATTCATTGACATTTTATTTTACCCTATATACCGTAATAATATTGTAAAGCCATGTAATAACGTAGGACTAAAAATTAAATTAGCTAAGAATAGGCGCTAATGTATGTTTATTATTATCATCATCAGCCCAAATTTGTATAGCTTCACAGACAAATGAAGATTGTAATTAATACACCAAACAAATTAATAAATTAAAAAGAGCATAGCCTGTGAGTTTCTTGCCTGTTCTTCTTACAAAGCGTTGGCTCGGAATTGGCACTTAGATTCACCTACACTTAAATAATTTTTATTTTTTAATTGTTTAGTAGCATGTAGTGAATCTAAGCTGTGATTTCAGTGTAATTATAACTACAATTGTTATTTATATTTAATTTTGATTTTCAAGTAGTATGTAATAGTTTATAAAATAATTGATTTTGAAGTTGAAGTTGAAACGACGTCCATAGGCATAGGTCTTTCCCATTAGCTGCCAATATGTTCGATTGCAGTCGACCTGCATCCAACGTGTTCCAGCAACCCTTATCATTAGGTCGTTCGTCCATCTTGCAGGTGGACGTCGTACGCTACGTTTCCTATGAAAGGATCTCCATTCCAGAATTAGGCGCTATTCATAAATTACGTCACACGTTAAGGGGTAGGAGGGGGTTGACGATGTGTAACATGGTGTGACAAGGGGATAGAAGAGAACCTACATTCCGTTACGTCACATTTCAAAATCCAGATCCTATGATATTTTTGGAACTTCTGTTTTGATGTAATTGTCTTGCTGTATAATCGCAGAATATATGACATCACACTAAGGAGGAGGCAGTCTCACAAGTCCAGCTGTGACAAGGACGGAGGGGGGGGGGGGGGTCAAAAGATCATGAAATTCGTGTGACGTAATTTATGGATGACCCCTTAGGTCCCAACAGCCGTCAGTTCTTTTTGCTAATTGCTCTGCCCACTACCACTTTATTTTGCTGATTCTTTAAGCTTGTAAATATACTTTATATTAAAAAGAGGAAATATTTATATTTTTGAAAGTTTATTTGTTACGAATAAACTTAAAAAGGCTACATTATCACTGAATAATAAATGCTACACTTTAACCTATTTTTTACTAGATAGGTTCGCGTCTGCCTTCAGCTCGGCAGCACGTGCGCCGGCGCCGATATTTCGCAACTTAAAGCATGCGCAGACGCACGGGGCACGTCACATGCGAGCGAACCATTTACATTTCATTTTACCCACATTTCTTGTTAATAACACTATTAAATATTAAAATCGCACTGTGTGGGATACTATATGTGTAATTTATAGAACCGCGGGAGTGGATTTATTTGCAAGTGATATAAATAATACAATCACGTGTCTTTAATATAAGTTAATTAATAAACAGTAGGATTTTATTAATATTCTAATATCATTTATTTAATTAATGTGATAACTTATATATTTGTCACGATATAATAGCCACACATTTGCAAATAAATACAAAAAGAGATACATAAACAAAACTTATAGTAAGATTTATTTGGTACAGGGCACAGCTTATTCCATAGGATCTTCTAGCTGGCCCGCGATAGCTGGCTTGAGGGCCTACTCTAAATCAATAAAAACGAAACTTCGTTATGCCTATCTCCTTCACTCTCTAAGTATATCATTATGGAGTGAAAGGGATGGGTATAACGAAGTTTTGTTTTCGTAGAATAAGAGTGGGCCCTCTGCTGTGTGGGAGAAAGCCCGTGCTTCGTAGTGGGATTCTAATGAGCTGGGATGATGATTATATTACATATTATGTTTATTTTTTATGTTATGTTTTTTTTTATATGTTAATGTTTTATCTATCAATCCATCCTTCGACCGCGAAGCGCTCGTAGCTCTGCGGTGCTCAGTGGTCGGAAATGATCACCGAAGTACAGCAGAGTTTACAGAGGTCAGTCCTTGGATGGGTGACCGTTTGTGTGGCATTTGATATCGAGCGCTTCCGTGCTTCGGAAGGCACGTTAAGCCGTTGGTCCCGGTTATCACTTAATGTGGTAGTCGTTAAGCCATGTTAGAGGCCTAATGGGCGGCTTGAAAAATTATAACAGCAGGACGCCACACACCTGCCTTCGCCAATCCGCACTGGGTCAGCGTGGTGGAGTATGACCCAATACCCTCACACCTTGATATATGAGAGGAGGCTCGTGCTCAGTAGTCGAACGTTAATGGGCTGTGATGATGATGATGAGTGTATGTACTTAAAACCCCCTAACCTTGTTAAGTAAGAGAGGCATGAACCAGTAATAGGCCGTTTGTAAGCTGAGACTATACTATACTCTGGAGATCGTTTACACGTGGAGTCGTGGCTCTTTAAAAGTTTAACAAGAA
This sequence comes from Musotima nitidalis, assembly GCA_949126915.1. Classification (NCBI taxonomy): domain Eukaryota; kingdom Metazoa; phylum Arthropoda; class Insecta; order Lepidoptera; family Crambidae; genus Musotima; species Musotima nitidalis. The sequence continues at coordinate 3,684,355 of OX421434.1, forward strand.
ACCGCACTCTTGAAATGCAATTAAGCATACCTTATTTAATAGTCCTGAACACCACAGACTTATAGAAAATACTTGTAGTTTAATATCTGTTCATAACCAATAACGTTAATATTTAACTCTCTTGTTAATTAACAAATAAATTGGTTGTGGTTGTTAAATGTAATGTTATTAAATTTTTAATTGAAATAACTTGGACATCTACTTTGTTGTTGATGGTTACCAAAATAAAAATTATTTTTTTCCGGCTTGGTAGAAGTACTTGTGAATGTGACTTAATTCTAGTAGCGGTATTTTGGAGCGGGAGCCTGCTTGGAGAAGAAATGGTGAAAATACTCAGCTAGGTTCTTTGACTTTTGACGACCGATATGGGGTGGAGGTCAGTATGCCTACACTTCACTCCAGAGGTCTTGGGTTCGATTCCCACACAGGACAAATCTTTGTGTGCATGAACATGAATATTTTTTCTGGTCTGGGTGTTTTCCTATGTATATTAAGTATGTCTTTACAAAAAAAAAAGTATGTAAGTATGTTTATCCGTTGTTTAGTATCCATAATACAAATTCTTAATACTTACTTGGAACTAAATAATTGGTGTAATTGTCAGAATATATTTATTTATTAAGATAAATCAATTCAAAAGTTAACAAATAGGAAGAAAAGCAGTTTAATTTAAATCAAATTCAATCAATTTATTGCACTGCCCCATGCAATTCACTGCTACAAATATACCTCCCCAATATTATATCAAGTCGAACATGTAAAAGTATTTTAAGCTATAAGCCCCACCCACTGCCACTTGAACCTGCAAATCCACATTGCAATATCATTCACTCCAGTTCAGTTTCTTCGGATTTCCTCTTTCCTGATTCTATTACGTAGAGACACTCCGAGCAAAGCCATCTGAGCGGCCTTGAGCATTCTTATCAGTAGCGACACACACGGAAATCTATTGACAACTAATTTTATTATTTGCTTTATTTACATTCTTTTGCGTGCGTGTACCACATTAAGCCAGTGTCAAGTATATCATATCATATAAGAGATATCTTAGTAATATGTAAATCGTAGTAAATGAGAATGAGTGGTAATAAAGATGATAAATGACATGCCCTTCCCCTAAAACCCTCGAGCCCTCGGTAAAAATGTGGGACTATACTGAGATCTCATATGGACTTCTTAATATTATTTAAAAATTAATGTTGCACTGTTTTGTCTCATTTACCAACATTCATGGACGTTCACAAACGCTTGACGGTTAATAATCCACCGTTATTACACATTAATGTTCGAAATATGACAAATTTTAGAAAATAAAACATAACTGCAGACATGACGCTTTACTTTCCCGCCAAGAACTTTTTTCTTATATACTTTTTTCTTTTTTATCTCATTATAACGACTTAAATAGTTTGACGTCTTCTGAACCACGTAAGCGATATTCAAAACCAAAGTTAAGATTACCAGCTACGGACTGTCCTCAAACTACACTAAACTTTAGTAATCGTTTTACTATCACTTAATCCGAATTATTAATACATAAATAAAAAGATCTGACAGACTGAACCGGAGTCTAATAAGCATGAATAACTAATCACAATTATTACAACTGTCATAAACTTTTTATAAACTAATTAATATTAATGAATTTATGTTTTGTTGAAATGTTACTGGGTCGGTGTATAAAACTGTGTGTTTCGTTTGAAATGCGTAGTTTTTTCGTACATTTGCGTTACGTCAGTGTGACGCATTCGCGACGGAACATACGTACCTAGTACGATAAGCAAATATTTTTATTTCTTTTCGTCAAAAAAATTTAGTTAGTCTTTAGTTTTCCTATCGCGGGCCAGCTGGAAAATATTTCTATTTGGAATAAGCTGTGCCCTGTACCGAATGTTTCTTAGTTTTTTAGTATTTCTGTATATATATTTCTGTGTGTGTACTAAATAAATAAATAAATAAAAATATGTAAGACAGATACGTTTTTCATTGACGCATACATAAGATTTTACCTCTTACTTTTAAATGATTTAGTTTTTTTCATATTCTAGCATTATCCCGGTTGACCTGGACTTGAGCTTAGGGCTCAGTATCTGCTCACTGGTTTAACAAGATTTGGCTGAATTGCAGTTCTTCAAATTAACTGGTAGAGAATGCCTTCTGGAATTGAGTTCGCCCTATGTAAAATTTGAACTTTAACATAAATCCTATTCTTCTAGCACATAATATCAAATATTCTTGGAAATCATACACACCATTTTTAGACCCAAATTGAGCAGAGTAGAGTAAGTATGCTAAGTATGAGAAAGGTATGCTTAGATGGTTTGGTCATGTTGAGAGGATGAATGAAAGTAGATTAACGAAAGTGATTTATGATGGACAAGTGGATGGAAGTGTTGGGAGGGGAAGACCACGTGAGACCTTCCATGACCAAATACAAAAAATGTTAGAGAAAGGGCAGGTCAAAAGTACCCTAAACCGACGGGCTTGTATGAGGAGGTTAATGAGTTCGAATGAAGCTAAGAGTGTGTGCCAAGATCGTAGCAAGTGGAAGGATGTGATCTCTGCCTACCCCTACGGGACAGAGGCGTGACATTATGTATGTATGTATGTAGAGTAAATACTAGACAACGTACAATCATTTTTATTATGAGTTAGATCTCATGCTATAATCGAAACGCAGTAAATAAATTACTTAACTTTAAAATACTTTACGTTGCAAAATACCTACAAATCATTGACATAACAGACATTTACTAAATAGTATTATTTGTTAATAAAAATTGAAATTGTCTCATCTATTGGACAATAAACTTGGTTGTACAAACCTTGACTTCCGTGCAACAACCAGACGCGTCACTGAAGGTCGGAGTAGTCAGATTACTGGCGACAGTGACCACAGCGACTCATCAATCATCATATTGTTTATTATGGAAATTCGACCCTGACAATGGGAATTTAGCGTGTATATAATTTTGGAATTCAATTTTGCTGAATTTTGTGACGATGCTGTAAAAATAATATAAACTTCGAACAACTTTCGCCCGCGACTGCGCCCGATGAAAGTCCGTGTGGGTATAATATAAACAGTGGGTAGTGGTGTGACCATAGAAATCAAAATTACAAGACACTATTAAGATTTCTATGGATAAGACCAATGGAGTTATGTGCGTCATTATCGCTTGCTCTGTGCCTCTGGAAGTTCGGTTTGGAAGGTTCAGCCGTAAATCCCTTTTGAAGAATAGTAGCAATGCCAGTGTACGGAAGACCAGCGCCGCGGGGCCATAGTGATCTCTCTGCATATGCTGAGTATAAGCCTTTTCGGTGCCACATGTGTATATATAAATTTTTATTTTTGTAAACCAATGTATCATGTGTCACAGAATAAATTATTTTCTTTCTTTCAAACCACAAATGAGATATATGGACGAGATACTATGAATCATAATTATTTTATTTTTTATTTCTTGTGGACTATGTCCTTTAGCGACAATATCATCTCGTAAAACCACAGTTCAAAAAACAAGGTACAATTTATATCATTCTTAAAGCCATATGAAATCCACTGCTGGGGGCCTACCGCCGAGTTCGATGGCAATCGATTATAAGGCAAAATGGATTTCGAATTGATTCTGTCGTACCGCCGAACTCATGGAAATCGAAACAAAATGGCGTTCTCCATTTACCTATTGGTCTGTCACGGACTGAAGGTCATGAATGAGAGGTGGCTGTCGGCAGATTCCCCGGTATGGATTAATGAACGTAAACAAAGTTTGATCTAGATGGATTACCGGTAATCCATCGAGTTCGGCGGTAGGCCCCCTGAATCTATATTCATGTATGAAGGCCTATGCCGGTTTCGCTCCGCCTTGACCAGATTATCAGTCAATCGGGTAGGAGGCCGCCCGCCGGTTCACAGTCGCCATTGAAGAACCTTAACGCCCCATCACACGTCAGTCTTTTGAGCTATATGCCCAGCCCACTGGCTTGCAACCTTAACCGCCTTGCTATGTCGGTCACTCCAGATCTCCTACGGATTTCCACATTTCTATATGTAATAGACTGGTATTAATATAAAATGGCGCTGCGGGTACTCAATGCACTGTCACTGTCCGACCGGATAGATTTATTGGTATGTTCACTGAACGAACTCGCAAAAGCAGCTTATTGCTTCTGCAGTAGATAATAATGTAGTAGTTTAATGATTAGTAGATAAGAATTATGTGAAAGTTTTTAGTCATTATTTAGGTATTGTAAGCTCAGCTACTCTATCGTATTAGGTTTGGTGCCTGTAAAGATAGTTGTAAGTTTTTCGGTCGAATAAATAAATAAAAAATATCTAACACGCTTACCGACTTTGAGCTTTTTTATCAAATCAAATCATTTTATTGGTAAATACAGGTTTTTATTCTTCTTTATCATAGCGTTATCCCGGTTGCTGCCCCACGGGCCTGTGTCCGCTTTCCTACATTTTCTCCTCCACTTCATGGTCTTCGGCATCCTTGGTTGATACGTTATCAGCACGCATGTCATCCCTTACGACGTCAAGCCAGCGTTTCCTGGGCCTGCCCAATCTACCTCGGCCGGGTGGAAACGCCATTGCCAGACATTTGGTCCCCACGTAGTTTGCCGGTTTTCGTTAAACGTTGCCGTACCAAACACAGGTTTTTATTTTGAGTATATCATAATTTTTTTTCTTACCATGTTCTGCCTCATGGGCGTACAATATTGTATTATGTAACCTTGCTGGGCGTATGGAGTTCCTACCAAGATCTAAGGAGCCCAAGCCAACCTCACCTGCAAGTGGTGAATCTGCCGATCAAGGAACGAGGCTATGGTGAACATAAAAGTTCCCGGTAAGCGATAATAAGCTCGCCACCTATTACGTGGCACTAACAATATAACTGGCGCAATGTGGGCGTATAATATCTTCTCCGAAAGGGTAGTCGCGGAAACAGGCGTGATATTATGTATGTATTTATAGTAACAACTTACATAGTAAAACATAGTAAACCTGACAAATCACTATTCTATAACGTAGACGATGTATGTCTTGTAAGAACTCCTCTACTCTTTAGGAACACATGGGTAGCACGCAGGTAGCAGAAATAATAACACCGATGCTTTCAGCTTCACTCTTTATTTCCGAAGACTAATACTTAGACTAACGAATAAAAAGTTAACAACTGTACGTCCGATAAGCTCGGGTTCCAAAATCAGAATGTCCCAACGTGGCTTGCTCTTTACAAAGTAGACTCTTTCATAACTACGTCACTACCGGTAACGTTCGCCTGGAAGCATTCGTTCAGAAACGTATATTGATGAAAATGTGCAAACTGTAGTTTAAAACAATTAAAGTAATGCAATCACAAAATTATAATACAATAATTTACTTATTTTTAAAAACCTAACAGTCTGTATATATTACCATTCAACCCACTCGTTTTCCAAAGACGTGTGTAAAAAACTGAGAAAAATAAAAATAAGAATGAAACACAACTTTCAACAATACGTCGCTTCGTCATACCATGTCATAGTGTTTTTTATAGCAATATGAATGTGTAATGGTGGCCAATAATCTATCGTTGTAACCGGGGCGTATACAACAGCTGGACAAGACTTATTTTAAGAATGGGACAGATTTAAACATCTGGTATTTTGACGACCGATATGGCGTGGAGGTCAGTATACCTGCACTTCACTCCAGAGGTCTTGGGTTCGATTCCCACACAGGACCAATCTTTGCGTGCAAGAACATGAATATTTGTTCTGTTCTGAGTGTTTTCCTATGTATATTAAGTATGTATTTACAAAAAAGGTATTTAAGTATGTTTATACGTTGTTTAGTATCCATAACACAAGTTCTTAATGATAGATACTTATCTTGGAACTAAATAATTGGTGTAATTGCAAGAGAATATTTATGTATATTTATATTGGTTTATATAATAGGTTGGGGAAAAAGTCTTTTCGTATTTTTGTATGAAAAGTCAAGACATTTTTTTCAAAGTTTATTTACATTTATTTACAATATATATGTACCGTTTTGTTGAATAACTTTCTGCCATTTTGTGGGCAGAGACATTATCCCGTTACTGTAGAAACTTTGGGACTTCTGATCAAAAAAACGGGACATATAGTTTTGGCAGTCCTCTCTTGAGGTCAACCTTACAGAACCTAAAGAATTCTGCAGAGACCGAAACAGGTGAAAATCTGAAGGCGCAAGGTCAGGGCTATATGGTGGATGCACTAGGACCTCCCAGTAAACTCTCTTAATTTTTGCTGAGTGGCTAAAGATGTGTGTGGTCTAGCGTTATCGTGATGAAAGACCACACCTTTCCTGTTGATCAATTCCGGCCGTTTTCTTTCGACTGCTTCCTTTAATCTCATCAGTTGCTGGCAGTAAAGATCAGAATCGATGGTTTTGCCGGGCGGTAAAAGCTCATAATAAACAATGCCCTTCCAATCCCACCATACACACAGCATCACCTTATTTCGTGTTAGGCTAGGTTTGGCCACAGTCTGTGAAGCCTGGTCAACTTTCGACCACGACCTTTTTCGCACGTTCTTGTCGTACGTGATCCACTTTTCATCGCCAGTTATCAATCTCTTCAAAAACGGCTCGGTTTCATTACGTCTCAATAATGAATCGCAAATGAGTACACGGTTCATTAAGTTTCTTTGAGTGAGCTCGTGTGGCACCCAAATATCGAGCTTTTTTGTATAACCAGCTTTCTTCAAATGGGTCAAAACTGTTTTGTGGTCAATTCCCAGTTCTTCAGCTACATCGTAACTACTAATATGCCGATCTTGCTCCACTCTTTCAAAAATGGCGTCCATTTTATTCGTAACAGGGCGACCACAGCGAGGTGCATCTTTAACATCAAAATTTCCGGACTGAAAACGTTTGAACCAAATTTGTGCTACTCTTACTGACACTGCATCAGGTCCATAAACATAACAAATTTTTTTCACTGCTTGAGTTGCATTTTTGCCTTTTTTATAATAAAATTTTAAAATGTATCGAATTTCTTCATTAGATTCACTCATTTTTACGGAGAGAAAAACAAATGAAAAATAGCGGGAAACAACTTTTTTTTAATTTTTTCTTTTCTTTATAATGGAACCTTTTTAATGTTACGAAAACCAGCCAGACACAAATAGTACAGTCAAAAAAATTTTATAATAAGTTTATACCTACGTTATGCGAAAAGACTTTTTCCCCGACCTAATATTATAAGGAATGGATTCCTTTGCCTAAAATATGCGTCTAAGAATAATCTTGTCCACTTTTGTCCCCTTTTTTTTTTTTTTTATTATCGTCTGTAAAAAAATGCTGCTTACGCACTGTCTCCCGGCCAAAAGGGGGAGACCGGGAGGGGGTGTGGGGCTCACTGCGGCCGACGCGACCACCGCAGTCCTACCCACTAAAAAACTTCAGACGACGCCCACCGCTGTTGAAAAGGGGCGAGGCACCAGTGCCCGGGTTTGTAGCTTCTGGTACCCCGCCCGCGGCCAACGTCCCCCGGATCAGAGCCGGGGAGACCTCCTCAGGAAGGCGCAATTTGCAGCGCGCGCTCTATGTGCGGCCATGGCGTAACTGGCCGACTTCGGGGGGGGTCTATGGCGAGACGGAAGGGGCCCCCTGCCCCCGCCGCCTAAGACCCCCCGGGCGCTGCCTGACGGGCCCTCCTGGCCCGCCCGCTGCGCCAACGGCGTAGCCGGAGAGAGAGCGGATCCCGCTCCCTCTCCCACTTTTGTCCCCTGCTTACTGTACACTTCTGATATCAAAGTACAGAGTAATTTTATAACAGTTAAGACTAAGTGCTTACAGTACTTGAACTGCGATCACCAACCCGCCTGCTCAGCGAGGTGATTATCGGCAAATACCCCCAGTAGAATGTAATCTATTGGCAAGGCAGCAGGTTCAGCAGTGGATGATTGATTTGATGGTGGCTGATTTGATGATGGTGATGGAGTCCTAAAATCATTCCTTTTGTAATTTTGCATGACATTAACAATTAAATCAGATTTTATCCGGAAAGTATCAAAGTGGGCGAAGAGCTAGCGATCTTTTGACGCTTTTCATATCTGTGCTAAAAGTGATCTGTGCGAAGAGTGATCTGTGCTAAAAGTGATCTGTGCGAAAAGTGATCTGTGCTAAAAGTGATCTGTGCTAAAACTTAAAAGTGATCTGTGCTAAAAGTGATCTGTGCTATAAGTGATCTGTGCTTTAACTATATATCTTGGTAGATAGAGATATATATTTGCTAATTGATTCAGCGAGCCTTAATTATAGAGCATATGATATAATTCATAACATCCTAGCAATATCCCGGTTGCCCCATATTTAAGTCTGCTCATCGGCCTAACCAGATTTGGCTGAATTTCAGTTATTACACGGAACGACTGCCGTCTGACCTCCCTAACCCAGAGAGAAATATCATTCTATGTTTAAACTAGCTGTCAGAATATTAGAACGCACTGACTTCCGAATAACGACTGCAATAGATGTTCATGACAGCCGAGACTAACGGCTTAACGTGCTTTCCGAGGCACGGAGCAAGCGATAATTACGCACATAACTTCGAAAAGTCATGGGACCAGGGTTTGAACCCGAGAACCTCTCAATTTGAAGTCTATGGGTCTCGCCACTGGGCAGCTTCTCCAATACAACATATTGTAATTAATGGTAAATAACATTTTATAAGTAAATAGATAATTGGTCGCTATTTATTTACCTAACAATAGATAAGGTTAGATTTCTGTTAGGAATATTTCTACTATTTATTATATACGCAGCTGAATTTGAACTGGCAGCCTTCTAGTTTAAGAGCAAGCATTTGCTACTACACCAGGAAGTGGTCAGGAGTTTTAAAACACTGGCAGAGGTCGTTTCTTCGAATCTGTTATTGATATTAAGTCAACAAAAGAAAACTGTAAATAGTTTGCGGAAAAAGAATTTGGTGTTAATGACATCACTCGAGCGGAAGGCCAGTCGCGGTATTCTATATTTAAAGCTGACTATTTACAGTCCTAAAACCAAGTTGCGCTGATGTAAGTAAAAAAAGTTAAGTTTAAGTTTTTTGATAAGCAAGTGATGGATTAAAAATATCTATGTAACGATTCCCGCGCTACTATTATTTCCCGAAAAATCGAGAAACTATTTAACACGACACGTGTATCGCCCTTACACAGGGCAACTTCTGGTAAGATAGGAGACTCAGAACAACGATGTCTTCACGACTAACGCTGAAACGAGAGTGAACTTCACTTCACAATAGTTTCTCGATTTTTCGGGAAATTATAGTAGCGCGGGAATTTTCACAAAGATGTTTTTAATACATTACTGGCTTACATATTTTATATTACATACATACATTAACGCCTGTTTACCCGAAGGGGTAGGCAGAGGCATATTATACGCCCACACTTTGCCAATTATATAGTTGGTCCTACGTAATAGGTGGCGAGCCTATTGCCGCTTAGCGGGCACTGTTACGTTCGCCAAAGCCTCGTACGTTGATCGGCAGGTGCACCACTTGCAGGTGAGGTTGGCTTGGGCTCCTCAGGTCTTGGTAGGATACACCCAATCAGATCCAATATTTTATTCTCAATAAAAGTTGAAAAAGCATATTTAATCCAAATTTGCTGTATGTTTCAATAATTACGTCACTTCCAGCGTTTGATTCTTCCAGTTATTCAATAACCGTTTGTGGAACTTAATTGGCTTCATTAAGTCATCAAATATTACTTTCACTCATTCCAAAGAGGGTTGTAAACAATTTCATATTTCTCCAAAGAAATGACGTCACAATACTGATTTTAGAAATACAATCGTCATAGCAAACTGTTTATGTCCTGCTGTATGAACCGGAACTCAACAGCAAGTAAAAATTTTGAATTCAGCAGTCTAATTTTACTAACATATAATACCATGACATAATACCATGGTTCAGACCCTGGTGACTTTTGAAGTTATGTGCGTAATTATCGCTTGCTACATGCCTCGGATAGCACATTGAGTCGTTGGTCCTAGCTGTCATTTTTTTTTTTTTTTTTTTTATTGTTTCAAAAACGTACAGTTTTAATAAAATAAAATACATCTGCCAAACTGCGTAGCAGTTTGTCGGCAGCTCGTAGTCCTCGTGGACGCTAACATACATTATTATCCTAGTCTATTTAAATCTAACCGCAGACACATTACATAGGTACCTAATACTTATATTCCGCTAATTACTTTAATATAAGCCTATATATTACATTACAAACAGAAACTTCTATTTCATTTTTTAATAGCTACGGACATAATGACATATAATGTTTCCTTAGTACTTTCTTAAGTTGTGATTTAGTATTAATGTTTGCAAATAGTTCACTTGGTAGTTCGTTAATTAACGTTGGTGTTATAAAGTGTCTTGTTCGTTTTCCAAAATAATTATTTGTTTTAGGTACAACCAACTTCTTTTGTCTTGCTAGGCGGGTTGGATAATTATGAACGCGCTCTTTCTTGTGTGTGTTTACGTTGTGTTGTTCTATTAAAAGGGCCTGTTTTCACTTTAATATCTACTGGCATTATGTTACAGATTTTAAATAATTTTTCATAATTTTGATTGCAGCTATCTTTACATTTTTTGTCTACTATTGTTTTTAAAATTCTAATTTGTACTGATTTTATTTTATCTATGTATGTTTTGAAAGTAAGTCCGTAACCACCCAACCCGTAACTTATTATAGAATCTGCGAGTGCGTAATAAAGTGTATATAATAATCCTCTCTTAACAACATATTTTAGATTATAAAATTTACTTAGTACTGAACGTAATCTGCCGCAAACAACATCTGTATGAATATTCCAGGTGAAAGTACTATCTATATTTAGGCCTAAATATTTAAATGTTTTAACTTGTTCTAGACAATTGCACTTGCAATTCATGAACATTTATACATACATACATAATATTATGCCTGTTTCTCCAAAGAGGAAGGCAGAGGCATATTAGCTTGTCAAGTAGAAAACAAAATACGACTTAGAAAAATATTCATTTTACATTGTTTTTATTGTAATTTACTTACACACATACATTCACGCCTGTTTCCCCGAAGGGGTAGGCAAAGACATATTATACGCCCACACTTCGCTAATTATATAGTTTCACGTAGGTAGTGAGCCTATTGCCGCTTATCGGGCACTGTAATTGTAATTTATTTATAGAAATAGGAAAACTTACAGCATATAATATGACATTAAATTACAGTTAAGTTGATTATCACATATCGTCAGCCTAATGTTTCAACAGCTTATGTCTTTTTGAGCCAATTTATAGAAAAGGCACTGATTGAATATAGATGTTATTCCAATTCGTTCATAACTAATTACATATTAATTTATGTGACTTAAATTCAAATTCAAATTTCTTTATTTGTTTGTTTTAAATAGGGTAGTTATACAAATTTGGTCTTAAAATTTAATTTCCAGGAGCTTAACCTATTTAGCCTTATAAAAAGGCATGCAAACCTTAAACATAATTAGATTATTATTATTAAAATTAAAATATCATTGTTATCATTACAATATCATTGGTAAAATTAAATATAATTGTTAAATTTAAAATTATTGTTAAAATTTAATTTTATTGTTAAAGTTCAATATTATGGTTAAGGGTTAAAATTATTATTCAAACTACTAACAGTCAAAGTCAAATACATTTGCACATCATGAGATGTGTTTATAGTTAATGAATTCGTCAATCGAATAGAAAACTTACTTAAAAGATATTCCAATCGATAGGTCTCGAAATTTTACACCAAATGCCATTTAAAGTCTAATTTTGTTTTTTTTGGAGTAACACAGCTAGAAAGTTAGTCTGACTATATGCCTTAACAGTTTGCACTGACAATTTTAGAAAGTACCTCTAATATAAAAATTAAAAGAGTAATGTAAAAATATATTTTCGATAAGTAAATTTATATAAAACTAGCTGTTACCCGCGACTTCGTCCGCGTGGAATAGTATCTTTGGGTAGCATTTACAACCCAAACAATAAAAAGTAGCCTATATCCTTTCTCAGGGTCTAGACTATCTGTATACCAAATTTCATTTAAATCCGTTCAGTAGTTTTGGCGTGAAAGAGTAACAGACAGACAGACAGACAGACAGAGTTACTTTCGCATTTATAATATTAGTAAGGACTAGTAAGGATTAAATAATTTATTGATTCTATATGTGTTAATGTCTATCAAACATAATTTTCGATACTCAATACTCAATGTCTTTATTGCACTCCATATGTTACAAAGATGTTATTTATAATATCACAGATACAATATGGACCCTGTAGGGTATGGCAACTTAGAAGAGAGGAGGATGCTAGCTTTTCATATTTAGATTAGTTTAAATTTAGATTATTGTATTTATTTTGTTGCCATAAAGCCGATGGGTAATAATTTTGTAATAAAACAACAAAATAAACAAATCCGTCTCAAAATAACACAACGTGACACATTAACGTGTTTAATTATGGCAGCAATATAATAGTTCAAGAGCTGTTCATAGAAAAAATGTACCGATAATGACCTACTTTTTTATTTACCTGATTCACATTAACTAAAGTGCTAATGCACTGTGTTTATCATCCCAGAACGTGTGTGGTTTAATATTGTATGTCAAGTAGACGTATAGTGCTCGGTAAGCGGCAATAGACTCGCCACCTATTAAGTTGGACCAACTACATATTTGGCGAAGTGTGGGCATATGATATGCCTCTGCCTACTCCTTCGGGGAAATAAGCGTGAATGTATTTATGTATATGTATGCATATCAAGTCGACAATACTGATGCCCGGTAAAACTTGAAAGAGTTTATGTTGGCATCTTAACGCATAAAATAATATATATTGTGTTATTATTAAATGTAAAATAAATAAATAAGGTGCTTGTTTATAATCAATCTGTTGACAATTGGGCCAAAAAAACCAATTTACATATGAATAAAAATAGTAAGTATTTTTATACAGGAACAAACAAAATAATTTAAAATTAATGAACCTAGATCAATACAAAAAGAATTGTATGTAATCATATAATTTCTAGTAACCATAATTTAAGGTAATTTTTTTTATACCACTATAGTCCTTTTCATCTAGGACGAGTTCTATGACAGATCGATTTTTGACACTTGTAGAGATGTCCTTCAATGAAATCGTATCAAATATTTCGGATAATTGATAATAATTTATAAGGAAATAAAATCGATTTAAATAAACCAAAACTTGTTGGTAATAAACAAATATTATTGGTGTATATGTATTATATTGAAAGTTTATTGTGGATAAATACATAAACGGTATATTTTGCACAGTTTTATTAAGGTAAAATACAACAGAATTTTAAAAGACTTAATTCTTTGGTAACTTTCTAAAAAATCACTGTCAGATTCTCTTAAAGAGTCGCTATCGCCGAAAATTATTTTAAGTTCGTCTTTCCACCTGTCTATTCTGACGTACCGCTCCCAGTCCTCTAGTATAATCTCTGCATTTTCAAACGATTGTCGAGCGATTACAAGATGACAGCCGATTATGTGATTTCTCAGCCCTATGTTCTTTCTACGTTTCCACGGCCAAGAATTGCGTAGGTATTTTATTTTTGTGCTTTTTAATTTTATATTTCATTAAATTAAACTAAGCGAGACTGTTTTTGTTTTATAAGTTTAGGGTAAAAAAAATTTACATTTTTCATAATAACGTCACCATAAAATAAAAATATTACAAAAAACGCGTAGTTCGGAACACGATGAAGTTCACAGAAATCATCCAAGGTGAAAAGGACTATAGTTGGCGCTCAAACTAATTTGTAAGTATTTTTGTAAAGGAACCCTAGAAATAAACTAGATACACACAAAAATAAATATATGTAATACGATAATTTCTAGTAACCATAGAATAAGGTCAGTTTGTTTTTTATTACCACAAGTTGACACTCAAGCATGGCACCCACAATGGCCCACCTGATGGCAAGTAGTCACCCCAGCTAATTTTTTAAATGTATTTTTTTCATATAAAAAGTATATGAAATTTCATGCAGTAAGATGCCAACATAAACTCTTTTAAGTCTTACCGGGCATCATTGTTGTCGACTTAATTACAATACCAACACTAGCCAATGAGTATACAACTGTTGCAGTTTTGTAGTTGCAGGTTTCGTAAAAAACTAACAATAAAAAATAATAAATTAAAATTTTCAAAATAAACGAAATCAAGCATAAAAATACAAAGTAAAAGCCAACTAGCCAACTCCTCCAGTCAGTCGATGTGCAAATCACCTAGGTTAGTATATACCTATAGTTAGTATGTTATGGTCACTAGCAACACCAGGGTCATCTCTATTGCGTTGACGACCTATGAAAATCTCTTCTATTTTGGTTATCGTTCCATGTGATGGTTCTCTAATATTTACATCGTAATTATTTCGAAGCACTCGTAGCTCTGCGGTGGTCGGAAACGTTCAACAAAGTACAGCAGAGTGTACAGAAGTCAGTCCTTGGATGGGTGACCGTTTGTGTGGCATTTGATATCGAGCGCTTCCGTGCTTCGGAAGGCTCGTAAAGCCGTTGGTCCCGGTTATCACTAAATGTGGTAGTCGTTAAGCCATGTTAGAGGCCTAATGGGCGGCTTGATAAATTCTAACAGCAGGACGCCATACACCTCCGCCAATCCGCACTGGGTCAGCGTGGTGGAGTATGACCAAATACCCTCAAACCTTGATATATAAGAGGAGGCCCGTGCTCAGTAGTGGGACGTTAAGGGGCTGTGATGATGATGATGAATTATTTCGTACAAGCAAAATTCACGGCACAGCTCTCAGACTATTAAGTTTTGTAACAATATTTTTTTCTCAACATCATCTCCAAGCTAATTTTAATAATTACAAACATACTTTTGAACAAATTCTATAAATAACTCTTACACAAAAATGGTATTCGAGTTTATGAGCCCGTCTATTAAAAGAGTTATCGTCTTGCAAATAAATTTATTCAAATTAGTTATTTATTTTCAAATACATATAATGAACAATGTGAATATTTTTAAATATGTTTTAATATGGTGCTGTAATATGTTATAATTTTTGTAATAATAATTGTTGAAGATTGTATTCAATCATGAGCCCAACTTTGTACGACGACCCGCTCTCCACTACTGAGGTCGTGGGTTCGATTCCCACACAGGACAAATCTTTGTTTCTTATGTATATTAAGTAGGTGGTATTTACAAAATAAAAAGTATTTATAAAAGTGTATACGCTATTTAGCATCCATAACACAAGTTCTTAATGATACTTATCTTGTAACTGAATAATTGGTGTAATTTTCAGAAATATTTTTTAATCTATTTTACATTAGTATTCTCTTTTTAATATAATTAGATTCCATTTATTATTAGTTTAAATTTCCACCGAAATTCTAAATATATTCAACTCTTAAATGTTTAATTTTTAGACATTGTCCATTAGTATTGTAATAGGTTGGGGAAAAAGTCTTTTCGTATTTTTGTATGAAAAGTCAAGACATTTTTTTCAAAGTTTATTTACATTTATTTACAATATATATGTACCGTTTTGTTGAATAACTTTCTGCCATTTTGTAGGCAGAGACATTATCCCGTTACTGTAGAAACTTTGGGACTTCTGATCAAAAAAACGGGACAAATAGTTTTGGCAGTCCTCTCTTGAGGTCAACCTTACAGAACCTAAAGAATTCTGCAGAGACCGAAACAGGTGAAAATCTGAAGGCGCAAGGTCAGGGCTATATGGTGGATGCACTAGGACCTCCCAGTCGAACTCTCTTAATTTTTGCTGAGTGGCTAAAGATGTGTGTGGTCTAGCGTTATCGTGATGAAAGACCACACCCTTCCTGTTGATCAATTCCGGCCGTTTTCTCTCGACTGCTTCCTTTAATCTCATCAGTTGCTGGCAGTAAAGATCAGAATCGATGGTTTTGCCGGGCGGTAAAAGCTCATAATAAACAATGCCCTTCCAATCCCACCATACACACAGCATCACCTTATTTCGTGTTAGGCCAGGTTTGGCCACAGTCTGTGAAGCCTGGCCAACTTTCGACCACGACCTTTTTCGCACGTTCTTGTCGTACGTGATCCACTTTTCATCGCCAGTTATCAATCTCTTCAAAAACGGCTCGGTTTCATTACGTCTCAATAATGAATCGCAAATGAGTACACGGTTCATTAAGTTTCTTTGAGTGAGCTTGTGTGGCACCCAAATATCGAGCTTTTTTGTATAACCAGCTTTCTTCAAATGGGTTAAAACTGTTTTGTGGTCAATTCCCAGTTCTTCAGCTACATCGTAACTACTAATATGCCGATCTTGCTCCACTCTTTCAAAAATGGCGTCCATTTTATTCGTAACAGGGCGACCAGAGCGAGGTGCATCTTTAACATCAAAATTTCCGGACTGAAAACGTTTGAACCAAATTTGTGCTACTCTTACTGACACTGCATCAGGTCCATAAACATCACAAATTTTTTTCACTGCTTGAGTTGCATTTTTGCCTTTTTTATAATAAAATTTTAAAATGTATCGAATTTCTTCATTAGATTCACTCATTTTTACGGAGAGAAAAACAAATGAAAAATAGCGGGAAACAACTTTTTTTTATTTTTTTCTTTTCTTTATAATGGAATCTTTTTAATGTTACCAAAACCAGCCAGACACAAATAGTACAGTCAAAAAAATTTTATAATAAGTTTATACCTACGTTATGCGAAAAGACTTTTTCCCCGACCTAATATTAACTTCATATTATTATTATATTCGCTATTGTAACAAGGGACCAACTATATAATTGGCGAAGTGTGGGCGTATAATATGCCTCTGCCTACTCCTTCAGGGAAACAGGTGTGAATGTATGTATGTATGTAGACTCCAAAAGGGAAGCTTGGTTATTTTTATAAATTTCTTGTCAGTCGTCGAAATTGTTGGTCTTATCTTAAAGCCTAGGGCTCAAAACTAGTGTTGTCACTGTCTTCCTTTTATCAAATAAAAGTGACAACACTACTTTTAAACCAGGTTTAAATTAAGGTCATGTTTTGTAGTAGCTTAAAACAGAATTTTCCTTAAAATTTCATTATTTTATTGCACTGTCATTATGACGTGTCACATTAAAAAAAAACCGGACTATTGCGAATCGACTAGCGTGAGTGTTGGGTATCCCTAGTTACACCAAAAGAAAATTGACAAATTATCACTTCCCAAATATTGTTTTGTAAAATTTCATTTGCCAAATTATTACTTGGCAAATAAACTCTTCACAAATAATTGTATCGTAAACGTAATGCTTTCCAAGTGAACGTTTCGACAATAACTCAGTTAGTATTACATATTTTACGCAAAATAAAATAAGCCAAATAATTCGTCTCGAAACTTTTCAAATAACCATTTCTATTTGCATCTTTACTATTAATACTAATCTACAAATATTGGCCATACATAAATCAACAGTAGTATTTTCTGGCGCTTCGCCGGCCGCTACCGCGGCACGCTCGCTTCGCTCGCTCGGCTCGCGCGCTTTGTGGTCACTGTTCTAACCTAACCTAACCAATATGTATCTAAGCCTCACTCATCATCATCACGTTAATTTAAAATTATGAACACATATTAAACAAACATTCCTTATACTATTTTATTTTTAGTATATATTTAGTATTAATATCTTAGTTTGTGATTATTTAAAATAATAAACGTAAAACTTTATGTCCAAACAAATCATTTGATTAAATGTTATTTGTCTAAAGTTTGTTTGCCGTAATAAATTACTTGTTAAAAAACCTAATGCCATAATGTCATTATCCGTAGTAATATACTGCCGAGTAAAAATTTGACCAAATGAAAATTTGCGTACTAAAATAATTCGCAACGTTGCATTGGTGTAAAAAAAGTTTGCTAAAATTTGTTTGGATTATAAATTTTTGTCAAAATAGTTTTGGCAAAACGGCAGGATCCCGTGAGTGTTCTATACCATAAATATTTTTCTCAGAGATTTTCCTGTTCTCTATACTATGTTTTAATAGTAATTTTGGAAGTAAAGAGCTACCTCGTTTTATAATGTTTTTGTTGTAAATATAAAAACGAAAACTGAAAAGCCATCACCACTGATTAACATGAGATATATGGAGTCCGAGAAGAATGTTATAATCATGGGGGAGGTCGGTGAGTCAATGACAAATAACCATGGTAATTGATGAAGAATACACGCTGAGTCAGCCCCCGATAAACTTGAAGTAGGACAGGAGGATAATGATGACTATTTTTAGTTCAGTGGTTTCGAAGAAGGTCCAAAGCTTGAGAGCCATTTTCTGCATAGTAACTTTCATACCATAGGTAATAAAATTAAGTACTGTCAATGGAAACCAAGAAAAGCTTATTCCTTATTTATTAATTAATTTACCTGACTACATCAAATTTAAGAAAGAAAAATTTTTTAGAATATCTTTGTCGTACACTGCCTGACTGACTTTTGACTTAATTTCTGATTGTTACCCACTATATACTTTATTTTATATATGTCATAACTCCTATATAAATAATACTTTAAAAATTAACTTATTTATGTATGACTAGATAAAGATTTGTATTTATTTCTATTGTGATCCAACAGACAAAATATGTGTATAGTTTTGTTGGCCATTATTTTATGTTCTAAGCGACATACAATTTACCTTCTCATAAATAATATTGTAATACGTTCCTGTTTTATCTTACGAGTCATGCATAAGAAACTAACCACTCCACCACTTCAACTGAACATATATACATAACGCCTGTTTCTCCTAAGGGGAAGGCAGAGGCATATTATACGCCCACATTTCGCCAGTTGGTCCCACGTAATAGGTGGCGAGCCTATTGCCGCTTACCGGAAAAATGTTCTGTTTGCCAGAGCCTCGTTCGTTAAATGGCAGGTGCACCACTTGCAGTCACCTGCATGATCTTGGTAGGAGCCCTATACACACTTCAAGTGAATGTATAGATTTTATGATGTAATTTGCCTGTACCTAATTGTAACTAATAATATTCAAAACAACGTTGGAATAAATGAATTGAATATTAAAAACAATGATCTAAAAGAAGATTACATTTTTCTTTCTGCAATTTATTGTATAATACTTTATTAAAAGTGCCCAAGGTCGGAGTGTCTGGTATCTGTCTCGCTCGGGTTTCGTCTGCAACCTACAAATAGTTGTTATGCCAAGTTTTTAGTAAAAATTATTATTTAATTTACAAGATGGAAATAAACTCGAAACCGCACCTAAGCATGGATCCTATTCGTTTTAGTGTACTTTTATTTCTCATGATGGCACTCAACCACGCCGTTCATCTCATCATCATCATCTCAGCCCATTAACGACCCACTACTGAGCACGAGCCTCCTCTTACATACCAAGGTGTGAGGGTATTGGGTCATACTCTACCACGCAGACCCAGTGCGGATTGGCGGAGGCAGATGTATGGCGTCTTGCTGTTAGAATCTTTCAAGCCGCCCAATCAGGCCTCTAACATGGATTAACGACTACATCATTTGGTGATAACCGGGACCAACGGCTTAACGTGCCTTCTGAAGCACGGAAGCGCTCGATATCAAATGCCACACAAACGGTCACCCATCCAAGGACTGACCTCTGTAAACTCTGCTTTTCTTCATTGCTTCCGACCACCGAGCATCGCGGAGCTACGAGCGCTCATCTGTTAATATGTATTGTGTTTTACCATTTATATAATGAATGTGTCATAGTAGTGCTCCCACAAAAGGTATCTACGGAAGACCAGCGTCGAGGTGTTTTTGTGACACCTCGGCTTTATGCTGAGTGGATACCTTTTCTGTGACACTCTTCAAATTGTTACTTAAATATAATGTATCTGTTTTATTTTGATGTTGTCACAGAATAAATTCTTTTTCTTTCTTTCTTTCTTTCTATCTGGTGGAAACTGATCACAACAGCCTATAAACCACTTCAAAAGCTGGCCCCTTGGCCCCACTAGAATATAAGCGTTGCGGCGGCCGCCTCACTGCCGCTGTGGCAATATGCTAAGGCTGGGGTCCGGCCAACATACTGTGACGATTACGTCTATTCCATGTTTAATCATTAGTATATTTGTAAGTATCCTGTGATTTGTTAATGTATGTAATGCGTTAAGTGTGTGGTCAATAAAAGTATTTCTCTCTTGAAACCGTTTCACACCCTTTTTGTGTATATTGACAACTCTGAGTTATATTATAACTGGTTTTAACCAGCTAGTCATTCCGCACTTAGTTTGCGTGTTTGAGTATGATTTACTCCTAAGGCTTAATACCTCCCAGAGGCCGGGAAAAGGCCAGTAGGGCCCGTTCAGCAGCGCCAGGAGGGTCTTGGGCAGGGGGGGCAGGGGGCCCCTGCTGTCTAACCACGGACCCTCCGAGAAGTCGGCCACACACGCTATGGTCGCACAGGGAGGTAGAAGGGGCGCGTCCACTGCGCTTTTCTGAGGAGGTCCCGGTTTTGGTCTGGGGGACGTTGGCCACAGGCAGGGTTGCAGAAGCTGCAATGGTATCACTGCTTGGCAGTCGTGTCTGCCGGTGAGGAGTCCCACACCCCCTTTCGGTCCTCCTTTGGCCGGAAGGCAGTACGTAAATGCATTTTGTTACCGACGTAAAACAAAAAAAAAGCGGTCAGAATATTAGAAGGCACTGACTTTCTAATAACGATTGCTATAGCTGTTCAAGACAGCCGGGACCAACGGCTTAACGAGCTTTCCGAGACACGGAGCTAGCGATAATTACGCACGTAACTGCGAAATGTCATACGTGGTGGCCCAGGGTTTGATCCCGAGACCCTCTGAATTAATAGGCTATGGGTCTCGCCACAGGAATTAAGGATATGACCTTACAATGGTGCTGGAAACTATTGAGTACGGACGTGAGCTTAGACTTAAATTATTATTCATTTATTGAGAAAACTAACAGCGTATAGCAAAACAATTGACATAAAAACCTAAAGCTAGTATGGCCAATAACAGATTTCCCTAATATAACAAACATGTGACTGGTACACATAAAAACTACTACGAGTAATAAAATATAAAAGAGGCAGTTGCTGTATAGTGCTAATAACTCCTGGTAATTCTGGCAGATATGTGGTAAAACTAATATAATTAAACAAATAAAATAATAATGGCTATGGAATAATGTTAAAATAATAGCTTAGAAATAATGTTAAAATAATTGTTATGGAATAATGTTAAAGTAATGGTTATGAAATACTGGTAATGATAAAAAATTATACCTTTAGATAAACGTGTGGTCACTCAATAAAACTATTAAGTAATACCTTGATAACTTAGTTTGAATTTGACGATACGGCATTAGCTTAATGTAAATATGGCTATAATTTAAAGGGGTTATCAAGTAAAGGTCGAATGGCTTAAACGAGTAAAATCTAATGTTACAAAACGGTGTCCTATGCCTGCCTAACAATAACAAAACTTGTAATGGGAGGACGCCACAGCGGTTGTTAAGCAGGCTAGGCGGCATTTTGACATGAACACGCATATTTAGCAAATTTTTACGTAAACATTTAATGTAAACTTAGCCTAAATGTAGTAAATAACACGAGTAGTGTGTAAGGGCATTTAAAACGGCGCCATTTGGCCCCAAACTAAGCATTACTTGACAAGGTACTTATAAACTTTCGCATTGCATAATTGTTTTAGGCTTCCACCCGTGTGACCTACAGTTTACACATGACGCCATCTAAACAATATAATAATATAACTTGCACCCCTCCTAAGATGATTTTCGGGACATAAACTATACTATCGTCAGTCTAATATTCAGACTGCTTATATCTTTTTGAGTAAACTTTATAGGAGTTTATTTTTTATAAGTAAAGTAAGTAAAAAGTTCTTTATTTCATAAACTATTACATAGCACTTGAAAACGTCAAAACGAAATATACATGAAAAAAAAATTTATATCAACCCTGAAATCACGAAGCTTAGATTCACTTACATGCAAATAAATAAAAATTAGGTGTAAGTGAATCTAAGTGCCAGTTCCGAGCCTCCGCTCTGTGAGAAGAACTGACAAGAAACTCACAGGCTATGCTCTTTTAAATTATTTTTGTTACATGACACACACAGTGTAAATTTGATGATACTGAAAGGGTCCCCCGAAGCTGTAACCAATAAAGTAGCACTAAGGGAACCTTCCATCACAGTCAAGTAAGTATGTATTGTGAAACTGAGCTGAGCCTGTACAATAAGGGATGGTCACGACAATGATCTGGTTGACTTTTTATTCTAATATACACATACAAGTTGAAAATGTTAAGCCCAAGCTTGTTTATCCGATAAGTAATCATTAACAGCATAATACCCCTTTTGAAGAAACTGCTTTTTAACTACAGTTTTAAAAGTTGCCAATGGTAGATCAATTATTTCCTGCGGAATTTTATTAAAAAATCTGATACTATGACCCAAAAATGAATTTTTAGTTTTGTGAAGTCGACAATTTGGCAGAGAGAGCTTATTTCTATTCCTAGTATTAAAATTATGTACTTTTGAATTTTTATCAAATGTATTAATGTTTTTGCGAACATACATTATATTATCGAATATATACTGAGATGCAACCGTTAATATGTTAATTCTTTTAAACATCTCTCTAAGAGAATCTCTGGACTTGAGATTATAGATAGCTCTTATGGCGCGCTTTTGTAGTACAAATATATTATGTATGTCCGCAGCAGATCCCCACAATAACATACCATATGACATAATGCTATGAAAATAGCTAAAATAAACTAATCTAGCTGTTTCTTCGTCTGTTATGAGTCTTATCTTTTTGATGGCATAGCATGCTGAGCTAAGCCTTCCGGACAAATCCATTATATGGGGGTTCCACTGCAATTTAAAATCAATATTGATGCCTAAGAACTTTGTGTCATTTAATAACTCGATATTCTTGCCATTGAAGCGCTCGTAGCTCTGCGGTGTTCGGTGGTTGGAAACGATCACCAAAGTACAGCAGCGTTTACAGAGGTCAGTCCTTGGATGGGTGACCGTTTGTGTGGCATTTGATATCGAGCGCTTCCGTGCTTCGGAAGGCACGTTAAGCCGTTGGTCCCGGTTATCACTAAATGTGGTAGTCGTTAAGCCATGTTAGAGGCCTCATGGGCGGCTTGAAAAATACTAACAGCAGGACGCCATACACCTGCCTCCGCCAATCCGCACTGGGTCAGCGTGGTGGAGTATGACCCAATACCCTCACACCTTGATTTGTGTGAGGAGGCTCGTGCTCAGTAGTGGGACGTTAATGGGCTGTGATGATGATGATGATGATGATTCTTGCCAATCATTTTCAAGTTAGTTGAGACTTTTGTAACATTAGGCAATGAGAACTTTATATATTTAGTTTTACTTGCGTTAAGAGATAGATTGTTAACCGTAAACCAATGTAAAACCTTCGCAAGAGCATTATTTATCACGTCAGAATGATCCTTGCCTCTGTTCACTTTAAATATCAGAGATGTATCGTCAGCAAACAAAACTGTTTCGCACAGATCTCTAGTATAGAAAGGTAGATCGTTAATATAAATTAGAAATAATAAAGGGCCTAAAATCGAACCTTGTGGAACTCCCATAAGCAATGGCGCGCCAGAAGACTCGACTCTATTAATAACTACTTTTTGAGTTCTGTCACTCAAGTAAGATTTAATTAATTTTAAAGAATTACTATTAACACCATAATATGTCAATTTAGCTAACAAAGTAGGATGGTCAACGCAATCGAATGCCTTCGAAAGATCACAAAATACTCCAATCGCATCCTGCCTGTCCTCCCAGGCGTCAAATATATGCTTCATTAGGGCTACACCAGCATCTGTAGTGGATTTACTCTTAGTGAAACCATACTGCTGAGAATGAAATAAGGAATTCAGAGAGAAATGACAAAGTAATTGATTAAAAATAACTTTTTCAAATATTTTACTAAGAGCTGGGAGTACTGATATTGGTCTATAGTTAGTAGGATCAGACTTCTCACCAGCTTTAAAAAGAGGTATTACTTTACTGTATTTCATTAAACTTGGAAATGAACCATCATCAATACATTGATTAAAAATGACTGCCAACTGAGGAGCAATAATATTAATGATAGATTTAATAATGTTGGTTGAGATTCCCCATAAATCCTCAGTTAATTTTAAATTTATTGTATTAAAAGTATTAACTATTGTAGAGCCATCAATATGTCTAAAACTAAATAATTCACTACAAAGAGGTACATTGTCTTCAAGAAGAAAGACTGCACGCTGAGTAGAGGAGTCAAGTGCTTGAGTTGTCTCTAATGGTATATTCACAAAGAATTTCCGAAATGCGTTGGCCACCTCTTCTTCTTCTACAATATCTTTATCATCGACTTTAAGAGTTATTATGCTATGATTATTCTTGTATTTTCCAGATTCTTGGTTTATGACATTCCATGTAGCTTTAATTTTATTTTTGGAATTCATAATTTTATTTTTAAGATGCATTGACTTAGCAGTGGTGCAAACAAGTTTGAACAATTTTGAATAATTTCTAACATATTGAATAAAATTTGAATCTGTTGAAGTACTTTTTTCTCTATATAAATCAAAAAGTTTCTTCCTACTTTTATAAATTCCGGGAGTAGCCCAATCACAAAACTTCCTTTTGTTTGAAATTTCCACACTTTTCAGCTTAAAGTTATTCTTAAATTCTTGTTGTACAATTCCGAACAATTTATCATAATTTATAGCGGAATTGTTTTCTAACGTGGTAAGCTTTTCGTTGACATTGCTTTGAAATTTCAAAACCAGATTCTTTGTTATTGGTCTAATTAATATTTTTTTAGTTACATTTTGAAAATTATATTCAAAACTAATAATCTGTCCACTGTGGTCGGAAGTTACGCCATACTCAATTGATTTATGTATAATAGTAAAATTACAAAAAATATTGTCTAAGCATGTTGAAGACGTAGGCGTAATTCTAGTGGGTTCAAGAAAAGAATTAAGTAAATTAAAAGACTTGAACAAATTCAAAAACCTAACTGATATTGAGGAAGATTCCAAAATATTAACATTAAAGTCACCACATACTATAACTTTTTTATTACTTTTGCATAAGGTTGCTAAAACATCCTCCATTGCAGTTTCAAACTGTTGATAATTGCCACTAGGCGGTCTATAAACACATAAAACAATAAAATGGTTAAGCTCTGTACAAGACAATTCTAAAACACGTTCAACTGAAGATGTTTCAACATCCCTACGAGCCCTATTGTTTAAACTATTATGTACTAAAATAAGTGATCCACCTCTTATAGATTGTTTCCTGTGAAATGCACTAGCTACTTTATAATTTTGTAGTCCCAGTAGAGACTCATTAACATTTAACCAATGCTCAGTTATACACAATACATGGATATTTAATGACTCTAATAACAAACTTAATTCTAGATCTTTGCCTGAAATGCCTTGAACATTCTGATGAAATAAATTTAAGAGTGGCTTTTCATTGGTCAATCTATTGCAAGAGAACTCCTCTATTGTCTTATGAGTAAATTTAAATTATTTGGAATTGATTCCAAGTTTGAATTATTAATAATGTTCTGCTCAATAAAAGCAGGTTTCACAGCCAAGTTTTTGGCTAAGTTAAAAAAGTAATAATATAGCGTAGAAGCTAATCGTTTTTTTATATATTTAGGTATGTAATAATTACCATTTGTCAAATAGAAATTAATACCTAAGTTATTTATATCAATAACATGAAATTTGTTATTGTAATAAAATGTCAAACTATCAATTGATAGATTTAAATTATATCTAACATAATTTTCTTTTTGAGATAAGCTCTTACTAAAAGGAAAAGAAAAGATAACTATTTTATTACAAGTGACCATAGACAATTTTTCTATATAGTAGGCAACAGTTTTTTTTGTGACTGTACCCCTATTAGCTATACAAATTATGACATTGGTATCCTTTGAAAATTGACTATTGATTATCTTTTCCATAATTACTTTAAATAAAGCCCCTGGCATACAATTGTTTGTTATATGTGATCCGGACTTGTTATAAAATAACTGACCAATGTCCTTTCCAGCTTCATCAGAAAACATTACATACTTTTGTGTATAGGCATAGCTTGAATTGACATTATTTAATTTTATTTCCGTGCTATAAATTTTTTTAAAATCTATATTAGTTGGCTTAATATTAGTTACCGCTAAATCACTGAAGGTGCAAACATGTTCTTGAATTGTTTTTTGAGCAAAGTTATAATTTTCTGTAATACTATCAAGAGAGGCTTGCAAATGCAAAATGTCAGACTGTAATTGTTTAATATCTCTTTCATGACTAGTTCTACTTATGTTTAACTTCTTCGCATATATTTCAATAGTGTCTAACAGGTCTAATCTTTCTTTCTTCCAAGCGACATTTTTCTTAAAACAGTTACTGTTTTTAACCATTCTCTCAGTTTTTCTTATAAATTTATTAACATTAATATACTTTTTAATTTTATTATGACTAAGGTGCCTTAAATTTATTACATTTTTATTATCAGGTGATGAAGCAAGTTCCTCAAATAAACTATTGGAATGCCTAACCTCTTCATGCGCTCGCTCCTTGGACATCTTTCTAATTGTGTTATTAGCCTCACATATTTCAACTTCTAGGTCATTTATGCGACTCAAAGCTTTTTCATATGTAGCGCTGCATTGGTCAAGATCATTTAAGGTGAGCTGAAGTTGGTCACGCTGCCCCAGTACTTCCTGGTGTTTTATGAATAATGCAGACAACTCAGTTTTTAATTCTGAGTTTTTGTCTACAACCTTTAGTATCTCCTGCTCAGACTCATCCCGGTCAGACAACAACTGTTCACACAGCAGTTTTGATCTTTCTAATTCCTTCGCAGTTTGTTTTAGTTTTAGTTCCATACTTTGGGTTGTTGCACGCCTAGTCAGCATGATGGAGACTGTAATGAACACAACAGAAACTACTTAATAATGTCCAATGTGACACTGTTAATGTGGTATTAATAATTTGGGACTAAAAGAACTTTATAACAAAAGGCAATGTTTAAACAAACTACTATTATTTTTTTAAAAATTAATTATTAGAGTAAAAGTAAAAAGAATATTCAAGAATATTGCTGTCTAGAATTAAATATTTTGTTTAGTGTTTTCAATGGTCAGGTCTTAACTTATTGGGCTTAACCGAGCAAAAAGAGAAACAATTAAGCAAAATTAAGGATTAATTATTAAAATCACACAATGCTTGAGACTTAATAATTGAGATATAATGACTGAATGTGAATCACCATTCTATTTATGACTTAGACATATACTTAAAATGAACTAATAAGTATAAAAAAATTAGTTTAACAGAGTCGGTCAATAATATTGTCTACAATGGTGAGAATTATATTTGAAATAAGAGGGTAGGTAACAAATAGATATAAAACTATAGTTTTTTAACTGAAATTTAGATTTTAACCATTTATTAGCTTAGAACTCGTTGATATATTGAAAAGAAATAACCAACAAAGCTGTTTTAACCCTGATTAAGGAATTAATAGGCTTGCGAAGTCTGTGTTTATAGATTTAAAGTATCTACCTATCTAGTATTATTAATATATCCTTTAGTGGATAAAGCTTAGATAATTGAAAAACAAAATACTTCCCAAGATTATGACAATGCAGTCCACGAAAATATGCACAAAACAAATTTAAATATAATTATAACAGCTGCTTCTGGTCACGAGCACTTCACTGAGCCGGCGCCTACACTTAATTTAGTTTCACTTTTATCAGATTAATACAATTAAGCGATTATTTAAAAGATTATTATTATGTTTCAAAGTATTATTTTACAATTAACATTAAAATTAAATAAATTCTTTAAATTTAATACGGAGCCGTACTTTTGACGTACGACCACTTCCAATAGTTAAGGTACTTATTGAATATAGATGTCATTTCAACTCGTTCATAACTGATTAGTGATTACATATAAATTTATGGGGCTTAAAAGATATTCCAATATATAAGTCTCAAAATGATATACTAATGTGGTTCCCAAACTTATTTTGTCTACTGCCCACTTTGAGAATAAATATTTTTATAATAGGCCTCCTAGCTAAATAACGACATGGCCCCAAAAAATTACAAATCACCCCCCAGGCCTCTACACAACGCCCCCATTTTCTTTCTGGGTCTCTTACCGGCCCCCTTGAGACCTGCAGCGCCCACAAGGGGGCGTTATCGCCCACTTTGGGAATGACCTAGATGGCATTAAAAGATTTTTATATTTTTAGAGCAACGCAGTTTGAAAATTACACTTTCGCTATGTTCTTTTAGGCGCGAAACCAGCCTTCAAAGGGTCTCAGCAGTCTTTGAGCAGCTACTCAAAAATTATTTCTTTTAAAATTTAATTTTAAGGCTTTTCAAACATTATCACTAAGCAGAGTTGTACTTTTTTTTTCGGCTAGAAAATCATCAAATTCAATTAATTTATTTCATAATTATTTACATTGTGTTGAAAACATTAAAATAATGTCTAAATAAATAAATATATAATACTATAGGGGCCCAATTCGAAAAATCATGATGTTCGGGAAAACGCATTTAAAGATTTTGAAGTCCCTATATTTTCACAAAATCGACCATTACTAAATTAACTAAGCCGCTAGACATACTCTTTATATTTACCTGAATAAAAATTGAACACTAAAACAATTGTGATACCATACGCCATTTGACCGCTTACAGCGATTTCTTCCAGTCAACCTTTGGATGTAGAGAAAATATATAAATATTTTCTTAAAATCCATTTATTTAGTTCGAAGATAAGTATCATTAGGAACTTGTGTTCTAGGAACAAAATAATCTAATAAGATTTGTCCTGTGTGAGAATCGAACCTACGACCTCAGGAGTAGAGTGATGTGGTGGCGAGTATACCCCGCCACCAAGCCAAAACGACAAAAGAGTGATTACTTATTTATTGAAGGATGCTATTTCCAATAGTGTTTTCGTCCAGCTTACCTTGTGTCACAACGGTTGCCTCACCGTGATTATCGGCCATAAGTAATGATGGTCACGTCCGTCCCCGTTTGTGTTCTGTCCTTGTCACACGTCCACGGAAAGCCAGACGCACGTCGCTTGGGTTTCCTTGAAAGATATGTCACACTTTCTAACATGACAGCAATTGTATTCTTTATAAAAAGATAAATTGAGCGTTGAGTGAAACTAGGTCGGAGACTATCCTGAAGTAAGGACAGTTACTCTGTGGCCTGTCCTTGGGTGACCGTATGTGTGAAGTTATAGAAGAATAAAAGTGAAGTTCTTGAATGTGTCTTCTGTGACATTTGAGCACCAGTACTTCCGTGCTTTGAGAAGTACATGGTGATTATATGTTGTCAGAAACGATACCGAGGGTAAAAAGGGTTCACTGTGTTATAACAGAATATTTAAAATATACTTACACATAAAAAAAAAGTTCTATAACAATAGTGATAGACACTTTTTTACATGAATATTTTTTTCTTGCAATTCCACCAATTATTTAGTTCCAAAATAAGTATCATTTTAAGAACTTGTTTTATGGATACTAAGTAACGGATAATATACTTAGGAAAACACCCAGGCCAGAACAAATATTCATGTTCATGCACACAAAGAATGTCCTGTGTGGGAATCGAACCCACGACTTTAGAAGCGGAGTGCGGATATACTCGCCAACACGCCATATCGTCGTAAGAAAAAGAATAAACTGGCTAGGCTCCATCAAGTCACAAATTCTTTAGCGGGGAATATATTAGCATTCGCATGTACATTACGCTGCCAGATGATGTGGAGAAATTATGCATAAATAATTGTTGAAAAAACTACATAAAATCTAAATTGTGCCAGAAATCATATTACAATGTGAAAGATTTATAAATGACAGGGCTTATGAAATGACATAAGTTGCTCCTTTCCTTTTTAGTATTAACTGTTGGTAGTCTAAAGAACAACTGAGCGGTAATCTGAATAATAATTATTTATTTTGTATTATATTCGAATTTAAGGTACAATTTGAAAAGAGCCGAGATGAGTTTCTTAGGGCGTTCTTCTCAATCTCGTTGCCTTTTGGAAGCGTCGTTAGTGTAACCGTCTGACTGACAAATCGCCCGTAAGAGTCACCGACAAACTGACAAATCTTAAGAAAAACCCACACAGACAGATAAACTGACAAACCTTGACCAATTCTCATAAATAATCCATGTTGCTTTTCTCTCCCTTTCTTGAATATGGTTCCCCCAAATATTTTGCATTGTTTTTTATATTTCCATTTTGTTTGGTTTCGATTTCACGAATCTAAATGATCTCGTTTAAAATGTAAAGACAATAAAGTATACTTTATTTTATTTCACTGAGGACAGTCCTGGGACCTCTGGGACCTTGACGTGGTGGGGGCGCTGATCCCGATAGGGCGGAGGAAGCAGCCAGGAATAGGTAACATCTAGAGGTCGGCGACTCTGGGTGTCCTTAATACTGACTACCGGGTAGGGAACCTAAGAGAGACCTATGGATGGCGCAGCGTCAGGAAGCGTTTCCACATCCTAAACCGCTGACATATGGATTCATTCGTGCAGGCATGAGTCTAAGGCGTTTATAATCTGATATGTCGATCTCATTAGAGACCTCCCTCTGTGTCTGGTACCCTCAGCACTGCCATGTACAACTCATCATCCTCTTAGTACTAGAGTCTGCGCACTCACTCTATGCTTAAAACAGCTGTCAGGATATTAGAAGGCAAGAACTTCCTAATAAAAGCTGTTGTATAATCTGTCTCACTTTTTAATAGTCTTTGACCCATAACTCTGGCTTGTCTATGTTCATGTTCTGTTCTATAAAATATGTGTCTAATTTTAATAACAAAGAAAAGTAATATTAAAATACAAGGTCTGTCATTACATCAAACCTAATAAATAATACAACAACGGCTGCCGCAGATGTTTATGGCCGCCGAGACAAGCGATAATTACGCATATAACTTCGAAAAGTCATAGGTGACCAGGATTTGATCCCGAGATCCTCCGAATTGCAGTCTACTGGTCTCTCCACTGGGCTATCACTGCTCTACCTGCCATGCACAACTAGGCGTTCCATAAGCCCATCACAACTCCGTGAGACGTGGCCGAAGAAAGATTATACTTCGTAAGAAAGAATTTCAAGTATGGGCTTTTTAGTGGCATCCTAAGTTAGTTGGTTTTTATGACATCATCCAAAAATCTTGAACCATTGAAGAGCATCTACCCGATGTGGCGACGTCTTATTAGTCTTTCAAGACATGTCCAGGGAAAGCGAATTCTTAAAGATCATGTCTACGATCATGTCAGCGTCACTAATAAAATTAAAGAAAGTTAAACTCACAATGGTTGTTTCTTGGAAACTACGTTTGACTAGGAGAAATAATAATTAGTCACTCGAAAAAATATTATTATTTTCTCTTATTACATCGGTTTTTCATTAGCTAAAGGGTTTGTGAACCGTCTGTTATTTATGTATACTTTACCTTAAGTAAACAACCTTAAATAAAATCCACAAGTAACATAAAAAAGTAAAATAGACTAATCTAGCTGTTTCTTCGTCAGTTAGGAGTCTTGTCTTTTTGATGGCATAGTATGCTGAGCTTTCCGGATAAATCTTGAGACCCAGAACCATCATACCTAAGTATCTATGAAATAAATATTATTAAAAATCTTACATACCGCTATCTAGTTCCAAATTATTAAACTCTTGTACTTTTTAGTAGGTACTTGTAGGTGATACTCACCAGGTGAAAAGTACGCCTACGCTTGAGATACCGCGGCCTCGGGACGTAGCAGGCTCAAGAAGGAACATGGATGGCTTGTAATCAGCAAAAGTCTGACACACCCTCAGCTCCACCCACAGCGGTAGGAGGTCATTAGATGATTTTCCATTCGAAAAAAAGCCTATGGTCGCTTGCAAAACCAGGGGCGTGCCGACCCGTAAAAAACCGTTACACACCCTTTTTGAAAAGCCTTATGCTATAATGTCATGGACAGACCTCACAAGGAAGTTCATCCCACAACGCAAACGTACGAGCATACAGTTTCCCGAAAATAAACCAATCGATGCAAAAATGCAAAATATTTATTTATTTACTACACACACAGAAATATAACTACAGAAAATCTAAGAAATATCTTCCAGCTGGCGAATAAATATTAAATTTTGTTCACTTTTTCAACTAGAGCTGCCTTAAACACGTATTGTCCACACATTTATTTATGTATGTAAACAGAATACTAAATGGTATGAACAAAAGACTTATTTAAGTAATTCAAATGCTATAAATGGGCGACACACAAGGTCCAGTTTATCATAATGGAAAACAAAAGACTGTCGCATAGAACAATGGCGGCACCATAAAGTGAGTTGAAAGTTAATTGTTTTCAACAATAAATTATGATCGTCGCTGAAATTGCAAATAAAAATCTATAATTTATTGTTATAAACAGTAATTATGTTTTGGACAAAGGATCTAGGACAGGTACAATCGGGGTGCGAAATTTCATATAATTAACATAATTATTATTATTTAGTCCCCAGTAAAAAGCACTTAAACATTTTGACACATTTGTAAATCTTTGGAATAGTATTATTATGGATAAATTTAAAAGTGTGTGAGTTTATTGCCAGTTCTTCTTACAGAGCGGTGGCTGGGAACTGGCACTTAGATTCACTTACACTCAATTATTTTTTGTTTTAAATTATTTTGCTGCATGTAAGTGAATCTAAGCTTCGTAATTTCAGTGTAATAATTTCTGGGTGGGGTGGTGCGTATGCAGCATGAATTTTGTCGGACACGTTACTCACTATAAGAGTAACAAACATACTACCACACATACTCACAACCTATCGCATTCATAATATTAGTAGGCATATAGTACGATAGCAAACATCTTGATCACGTCAAATATTCATAGGTAGACCCATATTATTCATTTTATTTAAACTTTATCGCAGAAATTTAAAAAAATCTACAATAGGCGAACTTAATGCTTCAAAGTATTCTCTGCCAGATAACCTTTAGGTAGAATAATAACCATATTCATGCACACAATTATGAATCATGTATTAGAATCGAACCTGCAACCCCAAGAGCAGAGTGCAGGTGTACTGACCTCCACACATCTGCCGTCAAAACACATGCGTAGTTTGTCTGGCGATTTGAACAATAAGAAAAACATTCGCGATTTTTCCTCGTTTATTCTTTTGTCTGATTTTTCTCCTTCTAAAACCCAAACAAGTTGCTGATAATATCAACTCTCAAAATTTACATCCTGTTTATCAACGCGACGAAAATAAAACCAACCAAAATCTTGTACTCAATGACCTAACACCTGGACTGCTGGCAGACGAGGAGACATTAAATATTTAAACAAATTTCAATTTCAATGGTCGGAATTCATTATGAACCCACGAATATTTTAACCTTGACCCCTCTAATACGACTTGAACAATATTTTTTGACTTTACATGTTAAATTATTTAAAGAGTAAATCTTGGAGTCATGCGGATTCATATATCAGCGACGCAGTTTCACAAACATTAAAGTACCTTGGTTTTTTCTACCAAACAGAAGTGAAAATGGTCGTTTCATGTGTATAAACATACATAAGAGCTTTAAAGACCATTCCAGTCTGGCTTTCGTCCCGGACATAGCACAAGCACAGCTTTGCTGAAAGTCACAGAGGCTATCAGAGATAGCATGGAGCACGGTAAGGTCACTGTTTTGGTTCTGATTGACTTCTCCAATGATTTTAATACGGTTGACAATGACCTGCTCATTGCTATCCTATCCAAATTAAAATTCTCATCGATATCCCTAGAAAGGTTCAAGGGCTATCTTCGTGGTCGACAGCAGATTGTTAGAGACAATAATCTTTTTTCTAGTTGCTGTGACATCAAAATTGGTGTCCCCCAAGGTGGAATATTATCTCCTCTCCATTTCTTTTTATTTATAAATACTTTGGTTTCTTATCATGGTAGCAACCACTCACCATCTATATGCTGATAACCTACAATGGTACTGTGAATGTGACCTTGTTCATATCAATACTGCAATTGCTCTCCTAAACGATGATTTGACGACAATTATTTATCGCTTATTGGTAAACCCTTCCAAATGTCAAGCAATTATCATTGGTAGTTCTCGAAGGCTCTGTAAGTTTGATTTGGCTCCGGTTCCGCTTTTGGTTCTCAATGACATTGGCATACCATTTAGTTCTAGTGTTCGGGATCTTGGCCTTCACATTGACTCAAACTCAACTAGCTGGACTACTCACATCACAGAGGTCAGTCGGAAAAATTATTGGTGCTTTGCGTTTTACAGATTAAAATATTTTCTTTCTTTCAGCGCTAAAGTTTTGTTAGTGCAGGCCTTTATTCTCCCCATTATTAATTATGTCGATGTGTGCTTTCCTGATTTAACCAAAGACCTTTTACTAAAATTGGACCGTCTTCAAAATAGTACAATGCGCTTTATTTTCGGGTTCCGTAAATATGACCGCATTTCTCCCTATCGTTTTCAAATTAAATTATTAATTATCTATTCCTCATTGTCGCCGAGTAAGGCTCCTAACTACTCTTTTTCCCATTTTACGCAATTCTGAGTCACCTGAATATTTACGCTCCAAATTCAGAACTCACTCTTCTACTCATTCTAGGCAGCTTTACTCTACGGAATGATGAACAGCAGCGTCATTCTGCGTGTTTGGCTTGAAATGCGATCATCAACCCGCCTACCCAGCGTGGTGATTATGGGCAAATACCCCCATGGAGGCCAATTTTCACCAGTGGACTTTATAAGGATGAGGCGACTCGGTGGTAGTGGCTATGGATTCTGCTCTACTTCATCATTCAGCCTTACCAATGGGGCTCTTCAAAAAGGGCGTGAAACGGCTTTTGATGGGAATCATGCCCCTGATGTTGCAAGCGACCATATGCTACGGTGACCACTTTCCGGGCTGCATGATTAAGTTCTACTTTGTGATATAAAATAAATCTATAGGCTTGGATCTAATAGTTCACTTTTAGCGCAGAAATTGCTAGATGCAACGTATTAAATGTTTAGAGGTGGCCTTATGCCATCTCAGACACATGGAATCTAGTTTGGAGGACTATTTTATATTGATATGAAGTCTTATCAAAACTGACACAGTAAAAGGTATTTTCTGATTGGTATAAAGCTATTCTAATTAACATTTGCCGGCTATTTTTATTAACACTTGCCTATATAATTACCAATTTTTATGTGAACACATTATTAAAATCGAATTGATTTAGATGATATTTAGAAAAAAATTGTATAATTTTTTGAAAGTTTATAAGTTTCAAGGTTCTTGAATTTATATAAGATGGCAAATTTAAGAACCGACCTGCGACATTATTACTAATACTCTTGTGCTATATAGTACATAGAGTTTTATTTCCCTCACGCCCACTCCGTCAGTCGCGGCTCGGGATGTTGGAAGTTTGCTATATTGTCACATGCATAGGGTTGCCACCGTATTGTTTCTTTTGTTTTTATCCTGGTGACAAAAATTTTTATAACACAGATTTAGCTATACTGTAGAAATGCAATTTCTTTTAAGTATTTTAAATTGAAATATAGACATATACAAGAAACAATTGAAGTCTGAATTTTACCGAAAGTTATTTACTCCTTTCCCGTATTCACTAAACGGACGTGGCATTAAGTTGCTCCTCATTTTCTTATGTAGAAATTCATTTAATGTAATGTACCTAATGTAAATGTCAGGTACTCTAATTCGCTCGTTGAATAAATAAATAAATATAAATATTTTCTGACAATTACACCAATTATTTAGTTCTAACAACTTGTGTTACAAACTTTTTTTTGTAAAAACATACTTAATATACATAGGAAAACAAAAAAGTAATGAATAGTAACATCAGGTTGTGACAACTCTTCATATGGTTCAACCTGATTCTTGTTCTATTCTGATTAATACCGGCGAATGCTCGCAGTTCAGTTACAAGTAAATTAAAAAAATACTAATAAGAAAAGAAATCGCCAACCCTACACCCAGCTCATATATGTCCCCGGTCCGTAATCATAAGTTTGCAGTGCCGTCCCGGGGGCGCGGCACGTGCAGTCATTGAACCCACCCAGTTCTGTCTCCAACTGCATCACTCCGGGAAAGTTCCCAAGGACGTCACCGGGCCCACGGAGGCCCACGGTTGTGCGTTGACCCCTTGTTGACACAACCTGAGGTGGGACCCTTTTACCGCTGCCAGTGGAAAAGTTTTAATGACGCCACTCGATAGTGGTCCGATTTTAAATTGCAAATCAGTGTTCTTTTGTTTTTATTACGCATTTAGATTCTGTTACTCATCTCCGCGACAACAAAAGTTATACTTATTAGGGTTATTAGGGTATTCACTTAAGAGTATAATTAGCTGTATGAGGAGGCGCTCATAGCTCCGCGGTGCTAGGTGGTCGGAAACAGTCACCGAAGTAAAGCAGTGTTCGCAGAGGTCAGTTCTCGGATGGGTGACCGTTTGTGTGGCATTTAATATCGAGCGCTTCGTAAGGTCCCGGTTTTTACTAAATGTGTTCAGTTAGCCATATTAAAAGCCTCACTGGGCGGCTTAAAATAAATAAATATCATGACGCCACAAATTTGTCTATACTCTAAGTGTGATGAATACTCAAGACGTTGAACGTGGTTTTTATTAAACATCTCCCTGTTTAATAAAGACCTGGGTAAGAAACGAAACAAATCTAGATAGTCTGTTCAAGCTACTGTGATGGCCACCTTCCAGACCATGCAAAATACCCGTATGTAAAAGCTACTTCTGCCAGCGTATTAGCCTGGAAATCCAAAGAAGAAATGTTGCCAGCGTTCTTGGCACCGTACCTACCCATGGGCCTACAGTGTGAAGACATATTTTAATTATAGTTTTAAGTTAAGGTAGATTAAATTCTCACTCCTGTTAGGGTTGGCTGGAAGAGATCTCTCTTAGAGATAACTTTTACCTAGATAACCTTTGTACTTGATGTCGTGATAAATAAATAAATATTTTCTGACAATTAGGTACACCAATTATTTAGTTCCAAGATAAGTATTATTAAGAACTTGTGTTATGGATACTAAATAACGGATAAACATATATAAATGCTATTTTTTTTGTAAATACATAATTCATATATGTACATAGAAAAACACCCAGACCAGAACAAATATTCATGTTTATGCACACAAAGTTTTGTCCTGCGTGGGAATGGAACCCACGAACTAAAACAAAACCAATCTGCAGACATGACTCTTCACTTTCCTGCCAAGAAGTCCAACGATGTAATTAAGATGTAAGTAAGTATGATTGTGACGCCATCTATATCAAGTGCGGATACCCTGTCCCCTTGAGACGTCACTCTTTCAAGGTCTATTGAAATTAATAAGCTATATATTACATCTAATGTAATGCCTTACGTCCGAAATTAATTACCAATCCGCAATCCAAGATTGAAACTAATTTTAGATAGACGCCTATGTTGGTTTCAATGGTTCCTAAAGTTTCAATTCAAGGAATGGTTATTGAGACTCTAACTTAAAAATGAAGATTGTTGTCTTTCGCATACAGCCATTTTTGGTTTAAAGTTGGGTATTAATTTTGAGCGTTAATAGAATAAAAAACAATAATATTCTGGTGACTGTGAGCACTGATCTTTACCTCGTGCACCCCGGTTTTTCCACTGGCTTGTTTAGCCAATTACACTAGAAACCAAAAATAAATTAATAAACAATAAATTACCAGAAGAGTTATACGATTGCATCACGGCAAAATCAACATTTCGCAATCAGCCGTGTTACGCAAGCTGCTGTTTCAATTAATTAAACCCCCCCTAGAAATTGCGATACGCAGAAATCCTTAGAGACGCCATGGAAACAATAATGAGTTCAGTGGTCGGCGTTCTCGTGTATTTTACACGTGTCGGTCGATATCTTTGCGGGATACAAATTGTTATACCTACGCCTTGTAGACTGTGGATTATCGAGTTTATGGGTTGTGTCGTTCGCGGATAGTAGGGATGTCCGTACAACGGGTATATGTACATGCACACATCCATACATAAAATCACGCCTGTTTCAGGGTAGGCAGAGGCATATTATAAGTCCACATTTTGTCATTATATGTTTTGTCTTACGTTATAAGTGGCGAGCTTATTGCCGTTTA
This sequence comes from Musotima nitidalis, assembly GCA_949126915.1. NCBI lineage: Eukaryota > Metazoa > Arthropoda > Insecta > Lepidoptera > Crambidae > Musotima > Musotima nitidalis. The sequence goes on from OX421434.1 coordinate 3,722,694, forward strand.
TCGGCCAAAGCGTCCGTTTGCATGGGAGGTTGACTTGGGCTCCTAATGTCATGGTAGGATCCCTAAACACACATTTGCATGCAGAACGAATTTTATACGGACTCAGCGAGAATTAGCGCAAGCTGGTGTGTTGGAGACTTGTCAAATTGTTTTACTATTAAAGTATTATAGGTATAATTACATTTTCTTGTAACTAGCGGGAGAAAAAACTAACCTTGATGATTTTCTTGCCCGTTTTTTTACGATCAAGTTCCCGCCAGCAGTGAATGGGCGCGCTAGTTTTTGAGTTTTGATGTCGTTTTTGGAACGTCTTTACGAACTTTTTACGAAAAAATCCCTTTTTATACGTATATACAAAAAAATAAGTATACGAATTCTAATCGGATACTTTCAGATTGTTCATACCCACAACACTGTTCTGTGTTTCCTACGTCTTCAATTAGAAATAATTGGCTGTCAACTATATTGTCTCATACTGAGGCGTAAAACGCTTCAAGTTTATGACGTTTTGGCTCACGTGGAGGTATTTTGGAGGGCTTCAGGGAAGTTAGAGGGTAATGACTTGATAAGCTGTAGATATATTTTTGGAACGAAGTTCCTTATCGCGCGTTGTGAAAGGGGGCTAGACGGAAAAAAATCAGAAAAGTTGTCACGACACTTTTTCACGGTCTAGTGGCTAGGATGTGACCTGGCTTTCACCCAGGAGGCTCGGGTTTGATTCCCGATACGGGAACTTTTTGTTTCCTCTTTTTAAGCGTTTTATTATTTGATTTATTGATTCGTTTGTATTTTTTTTGTCATGTTTTATATGTATATTATTTATATTCTTTTATTTTTAAATTCTAACATAAATGTATGTAACAGAGCTTGCTTTAGGCTTATAATTGCCTGTGCCAGGAGACTACGCTCTGCATAACAAATGACAAAAAAGCTTAAATAATTGGAACTAAAAATAGCTAAGTCTTATTATAGGTATGTGTAGTGAGTTGTTGTTCATATTGTTATTAGTGATGGCTGAATGTGTACGTGTGTGTAGATGTGTGCATTTGAAAGTAATGATTTTGAATATTACCGATAGATGTTTCAACTTATGCATTGAATGAGGGTAATAAACCCATCGTGGGTTTACGTTGCGGTGTCTTTTTTATTAGTTCACTAACATTTTTGTTATTGAGCATGTAATGAGCAGAGATGAAGGACTAGTGGCGGAGAGGATAATGAATAAAAAAATTACCGATAGATAGATGTTTTTTGTTGTCAGTTGGGCGGAGTGGAGAGCAGTGTGTCGGACATTTCGTAGGTTCGGTTTCCATTCAATACAAATCTTATGTACGAATATGTTTCTTAGTCAGGGGCTTTGTTATATAATTTCAGCTTAGGTATGCTTTGTATCGATATATATTACCTATAGTTAAAGCTCTGCTCAGATTAAAATTAAAATTTTGTCGCTTTGTGAAATGTCTAAGAATAGAAATTATTATCTAATATATAAAAATCTCGCCTCTCGGTGTTGGTGGTCTTACTCCAACAAATCGGTTTATATTTTTGTACATTTATTAGATATGTATGACAATAAGTCGTAAAGTATTTTTACCCTAAGGAGCTTCAACTTTTAAACGTGATTATAGTATTTTTGTATTTGTGCTTTTGCTGCAATGCCCAGTGGCGAGACCTCTTGCCTTTAAATTCAGAGGGTATCGGGTTCAAACCCTGATGGGCGCACCTATGACTTTTCGAAGTTATGTGCGTAATTATCGCTTGCTCCGTGCCTCGAAAAGCACGGTAAGCAGTTGGTCCCGGGTGTCATGAACATCTATGGCAGTCGTTATTAGGAAGTCAGTGCCTTCTAATAGACTGACAGCTGGTTTAACCATAGAATGATGTTTCCCTCTGGGTTGCGAAGGTCAGACGGCAGTCGCTCCACGTAATAACTGAAATTCAGTAAAATCTGGTTGAACCAGTGAGCAGACCCTGGGCCCTAAGCTTAAGTCTAGGGCAAACGGGATAATGCTAGGATATGATAATAGTATTTTTGTATTAACATTTATGTAACTGAACAACGATTGCCGGGTCAGTACTCATTGTTACTTCTGTAGTTATTCATTATCTCCGCGAATTAAAATGGCGTGACACGTTATACTAGGTATACCAAAAAAAGTGCATAGATACCAAAAAAAGTCCACAGCGTTAAGTATATTAAAACTTAAACATACATTCATACATTCACGCCTGTTTCCCCTATTTTATATCATGAATAAAGATTACAAAAATAAACAAAATTAACACAAAGACACAATTAGCGGGCTTATCGCTATAACCAATTTCTTCCAGGCAACAGTGAATGGACAGGAAATTATAGGCACAGATTATATAAAACTATACTATTCGTAGTAGCGTAGGACACGAAATCAAGTACCGTGTCTCTTATTTTTCTGCTTAAAATAAATCCTTTTCTATACTGAAAATTAACAAAAGTTTCAGTTGTGACATAACAGTGCCGGGTAAGCGTCAATAGGCTTGCCACCTATTACGTGGGACCAACTATTTATTTGGCGAAGTGTGGCCGTTTAATATGCCTCTGCCTACCCCTTCAGGGAAACAGGCGTGAAAGTATGTATGTAAATTGTGTATAACGTAAATTGTTACCATAAAAACCAAAATATTTAAAAAACAAAACGTTATTAAACCAAACTTATTTTGAAAGTACTATCTGAAACTCAATCGGTTATAAAATCAGATTAACTGCTGTTTAAATCATCAACGGTGAATGTTTCCGAAATAGCGCAAGAGCACTTTGGCAGTGTTTAAAACACAGGTACCGTCAGCACAGAAATTTACGAACCGATTGAAATTTTTGTTACGTTCGACTGACAGTGATATCTTCTTAAGACGATATTGTATTTTCAATTGTTTTTACCTATATTTTATAAAACACAAATTAAATTACGAAAAGGAATCCCCTATGTACATACATACATACATACATAATATCACGCCTGTTTCCCCGAAGGGCCAGGCAGTGCATATTATACGCCCACATTTCGCCAGTTATATTGCTGGTCCTCACGTAATAGGAGGCAAGCCTATTACCGCTTACCGGGATTTTTTTTGTGTCACTAGGTGATACTCGATCCTATCTATCTGGTGGAAAGTCACATGGACGCATGCAACATTTGCAACGTTGCCAACCTTATACACACCGTTACACGCCCTTTTTGAAGAGCCTCATGCTGTTATCTTTCGTGAAAACCTCGCCAGGGAGCTCATTCCACTACGTAAGGGTATGCAAAAGAAAGTTTATTTTGGATCGCACCGTACGCGTACCCGTCATTTCTAAGGTGTGGAGAGTGAGTTCTGTTTAATTTGTGTTTTGATGAAGCATATTCATCATCATCATCATCTCAGCCATCTGACGTCCACTGCTGAACATAGGCCTCCCCAATAGATTTCCTCATTGAGCGATCCTGAGTCGCCTGCATCCATCGGCTTCCCGCCGCCTTGACCAGATCATCGGTCCATCGCGTGGGAGGCCGTCCTCTACTACGTTTACCGGTTCGCGGTCGCCATTGCAGAACCTTGACGCCCCATCGGTCGTCGGTTCTTCGAGCTATGTGCCCCGCCCATTGCCACTTCAGCCTGCAAACTCGCCTCGCTATGTCGGTCACTCCAGTCCTCCTACGGATTTCCTCATTTCTGATTCGATCACGTAGGGACACTCCGAGCATAGCTCTCTCCATTGCACGCTGAGCGACTTTGAGCTTTCTAATGAGGCCCATAGTCAGGCACCAAGTCTCAGTACCGTACGTCATCACTGGCAACACACACTGGTTAAAGACTTTTGTCTTAAGACACTGAGGTATTTTTGACGAGAAGATATAGCGCAGTTTCCCGAACGCAGCCCAACCGAACCAATGAAGCATATTAGTTTTTGTTAATTTGGAAATGCGTTGTTACCGGTGTGCAATATTTATCGAGCAGCGACACCTATCGCCGGCAATCCACACTGGATCCGCGTTGAGAAGTATGACTTGAAACTTTCACACCTTGGTTCTTGAGAAGAGGCTCGTGCTGAGTAGTGGGACGTTAAATGACTATTTTTTTTATAATGATGATAAACATTCATTTATTTTTGCCCCGTAAGCCTGTATGCAGCATTAAAAAAAACGTTTCAGACAGAGATGCTTCTGCTGGCTGTACATCAATCATCTGCCGAGTATATGAGGGTCAGTCGGAAGTATCGTCCCGTTCATTAGTCAACACTGTCTTGGCCATCGCACTCCACTACACGTGGTAGACATGACGTCCACTGGTGCGGTGAGCGTGGAAACTTTTACCACTTTTAGAAGGAAACCTCATTTTTGTGATAAAAACATATTGGTCATGACAGCAGCTTAAAAATATGTTTAATAATCACAGTTTAAGTACTACAGGGACTAAGTTTATTATTTATTTAATATTATTTTATTTATTTAATATATTAGTACACGTACTCAATATTGGAAAATATTAATATAAACAAACACTACTTGCAAGTAACTGCAAGGAGGATAATTATTTCATAATAAAAATTTCTTTTAGGATTTTCTCTTGTATTATAATATTGATATGTCATTAGAGTGTATTTATATAAAGTAAAGCTTAATTAAAAGCTATTATTCATCATCATAACCTAGCATTATCCCGGTTGCCCTAGACTGGAGCTTAGGGCCCAGGGTCTGCTCACTTTTTTTATTTTTTATATACGTCGGTAACAAAATGCCTTTACGCACTGCCTCCCAGGCCAGCCAAAGGGGGGACCGAAAGGGGAGCGTGGGGCTCACTGCGGTAGACGCGACCGCCAGCAGTCCTACCCACTATAAATGTTCCACGGCGCCCACCGCTTTTGAAAAAGGGGCGGGGGGCCAGTGCCAAAGTATAAAGCTTCTGACACTCCGCCCGCAGCCAACGTCCCCCGGATCAGAACCGGTAGGACCTCTTTAGAGAGGCGTAGTGTGTCGCGCCCCCCCTACCTCCTTGTGCGACCACCGGCATATGGGGCCGACTTCGCGGGGGGTCTATAGTTCGACCTGGCGCTGCTGGACGGGCCCGCCCGCTGCGCCAACGGCGAAGCCGGAGAGAGCGGGTCCCGCTCCGCGGCCTAGGGTCTGCTCACTGATTTAAACAGATTTAACATAATTTCTGTTATTACGTGGAGCGACTGCCGTCTGACCTCCGTAACCTAGAGGAAAACATCATTCTATGGTTAAACCAGGCTTAATTAATTGCTATATTAGATAAAAAATACACAAGTTCAGTAATCAAAAGTTAAAAATTTACACTTTATCAAAAAGAAATTATTTACTTTATAACAACATTTTCATAGTTTTCTTCAATGTTACGACGCTGATAAATTTTGTCATAAGAAAAAATTAACGAAGATTCAATTGTAAAATAAAAAGACTTAAAATGTCATCATGTGTACTTTAAAACATAAAATATTTTTGAGAAGGTTATGTCGAACATTCTGGGAAATTCAGAAAAAAACGTATCTTTAAAACTAAAAAAACATACATGGGGTTGATTTGGGTACTCTATCTCTGGCTGGACTTTCAATTGACTCACTTTCTGGGACAAACTGTATTGTAATAATTTATATTTTTCCTTCTTCGTTTTGCTGGAATAAAAAATATTTTGAAAATAAGCACCGTTTTGCATGTCTATTGTAACTTCTCTCCTTTTCTTTGTTTTATAAGTGCATAAATCTTTAAATAAATAACACCCAGCTCATATATGTCCCCGGTCCGTAATCATAAGTTTGCAGTGCCGTCCCGGGGGCGCGGCACGTGCAGTCATTGAACCCACCCAGTTCTGTCTCCAACTGCATCACTCCGGGAAAGTTCCCAAGGACGTCACCGGGCCCACGGAGGCCCACGGTTGTGCGTTGACCCCTTGTTGACACAACCTGAGTTGGGACCCTTTTACCGCTGCCAGTGGAAAAGTTTTAATGACGCCACTCGATAGTGGTCCGATTTTAAATTGCAAATCAGTGTTCTTTTGTTTTTATTACGCATTAAGATTCTGTTAGTCATCTCCGCGACAACAAAAGTTATACTTATTAGGTTTTTACCTGGTATTCACTTAAGAGTATAATTAGCTGTATGAGGAAGCGCTCGTAGCTCCGCGGTGCTAGGTGGTCGGAAACAGTCACCGAAGTAAAGCAGTGTTCGCAGAGGTGAATTCTCGGATGGGTGACCGTTTGTGTGGCATTTGATATCGAGTCCCGGTTTTTACTAAATGTGGTCAGTTAGCCATATTAAAAGCCTCACTGGGCGGCTTAGAATAAATAAATATCATGACGCCACAAATTTGTCTATACTCTAAGTGTGATGAATACTCAAGAGGTTGAACGTGGTTTTTATTAAACATCTCCCTGTTTAATAAAGACCTGGGTAAGAAACGAAACAAATCTAGATAGTCTGTTCAAGCTACTGTGATGGCCATCTTCCAGACCATGCAAAATACCCGTATTTAAAAGCTACTTCTGCCAGCGTATTAGCCTGGAAATCCAAAGAGGAAATGTTGCCAGCGTTCTTGGCACCGTACCCATGGGCCTACAGTGTGAAGACATATTTCAATTATAGTTTTAAGTTAAGGTAGATTAAATTCTCACTCCTGTTAGGGTTGGCTGGAAGAGATCTCTCTTAGAGATAAGCCCACCTTGTACTTGATGTCGTGATAAATAAATAAATATTTTCTGACAATTAGGTACACCAATTATTTAGTTCCAAGATAAGTATTATAAAGAACTTGTGTTATGGATACTAAATAACGGATAAACATATATAAATGCAATTTTTTTGTAAATACATAATTAATATATGTACATAGAAAAACACCCAGACCAGAACAAATATTCATGTTTATGCACACAAAGTTTTGTCCTGCGTGGGAATGGAACCCACGAACTAAAACAAAACCAATCTGCAGACATGACTCTTCACTTTCCTGCCAAGAAGTCCAACGATATAATTAAGATGTAAGTAAGTATGATTGTGACGCCATCTATATCAAGTGCGGATACCCTGTCCCCTTGAGACGTCACTCTTTCAAGGTCTATTGAAATTAATAAGCTATATATTACATCTAATGTAATGCCTTACGTCCGAAATTAATTACCAATCCGCAATCCAAGATTGAAACTAATTTTAGATAGACGCCTATGTTGGTTTCAATGGTTCCTAAAGTTTCAATTCAAGGAATGGTTATTGAGACTCTAACTTAAAAATGAAGATTGTTGTCTTTCGCATACAGCCATTTTTGGTTTAAAGTTGGGTATTAATTTTGAGCGTTAATAGAATAAAAAACAATAATATTCTGGTGACTGTGAGCACTGATCTTTACCTCGTGCTCCCTGGTTTTTTCACTGACTTGTTTAGCCAATTACACTAGAAACCAAAAATAAATTAATAAACAATAAATTACCAGAAGAGTTATACGATTGCATCACGGCAAAATCAACATTTCGCAATCAGCCGTGTTACGCAAGCTGCTGTTTCAATTAATTAAACCCCCCCTAGAAATTGCGATACGCAGAAATCCTTAGAGACGCCATGGAAACAATAATGAGTTCAGTGGTCGGCGTTCTCGTGTATTTTACACGTGTCGGTCGATATCTTTGCGGGATAGAAATTGTTATACCTACGCCTTGTAGACTGTGGATTATCGAGTTTATGGGTAGTGTCGTTCGAGGATAGTAGGGATGTCCGTACAACGGGTATATGTACATGCACACATCCATACATAAAATCACGCCTGTTTCAGGGTAGGCAGAGGCATATTAGAAGCCCACATTTTGTCATTTTATGTTTGGTCTTACGTTATTGCCGTTTATCGGCCAGAGCGTCCGTTGATCTGCAGGTGCACCGTTTGCATGGGAGGTTGACTGGAGCTCCTAATGTCATGATAGGATCCCTAAACACACATTTGCATGCACAACGAATTTTATACGGACTCAGCGAGAATTAGCGCAAGCTGGTGTGTTGGAGACTTGTCAAATTGTTTTACTATTAATGTATTGTATGTATAATTACATTTTCTTGTAACTAGCGGGAGAAAAAACTAACCTTGATGATTTTCTTGCCCGTTTTTTTACGATCAAGCTCCCGCCAGCAGTGAATGGGCGCGCTAGTTTTTGAGTTTTGACGTCGTTTTTGGGACGTCTTTACTATCTTTTTACGAAAAAATCCCTTTTTATACGAATATACAAAAAATGAGTATACGAATTCTAATCGGATACTTTCAGATTTTTTATACCCACAACACTGTTCTGGGTTTCCTACGTCTTCAATTAGAAATAATTGGCTGTCAACTATATTGTCTCATACTGAGGCGAAAACGCTTCAAGTTTATGACGTTTTGGCTCACGTGGAGGTATTTTGGAGGGCTTCAGGGAAGTTAGAGGGTAATGACTTGATAAGCTGTAGATATATTTTTGGAACGAAGTTCCTTATCGCGCGTTGTGAAAGGGGGCTAGACGGAAAAGTTGTCACGACACTTTTTCACGGTCTAGTGGCTAGGATGTGACCTGGCTTTCACCCAGGAGGCTCGGGTTTGATTCCCGATACGGGAACTTTTTGTTTCCTCTTTTTAAGCGTTTTATTATTTGATTTATTGATTCGTTTGTATTTTTTTCATGTTTTATATGTATATTATGTATATTATTTATCTTCTTTTTTTTTAAAATTCTAACATAAATGTATGTAACAGAGCCTGCTTTAGGCTTATAATTGCCTGTGCCAGGAGACTACGCTCTGCATAACAAATGACAAAAAAGCTTAAATAATTGGAACTAAAAATAGCTAAGTCTTATTATAGGTATGTGTAGTGAGTTGTTGTTCATATTGTTATTAGTGATGGCTGAATGTGTACGTGTGTGTAGATGTGTGCATTTGAAAGTAATGATTTTGAATATTACCGATAGATGTTTCAACTTATGCATTGAATGAGCGTAATAAACCCATCGTGGGTTTACGTTGTGGTGCCTTTTTTATTAGTTCACCAACATTTTTGTTATTGAGCATGTAATAAGCAGAGATGAAGGACTAGTGGCGGAGAGGATAATGAATAAAAAAGTTACCGATAGATAGATGTTTTTTGTTGTCAGTTGGGCGGAGTGGAGAGCAGTGTGTCTGACATTTCGTAGGTTCGGTTTCCATTTAATACAAATATTATGTACGAATATGTTTCTTAGTCAGGGGCTTTGTTATATAATTTCAGCTTACGTATGCTTTGTATCGATTCTACTCAGATACTCTAGATCTCTGCTCAGATTAATACTAAAAGCGCTTTGTGAAATGTCTAAGAATAAAAATTATTATCTAATAAATAAAAATCTCGCGTCTCGGTAATCGTGGTCGCACTTCAACAAATCGGTTTATATTTTTGTACATTTATTAGATATGACAATAAGTCGTAAATTATTTTTACCCTATGGAGCTTCAACTTTTAAACGTGATTATAGTATTTTTGTATTTGTGCTTTTGCTGCAATAGCCCAGTGGCGAGACCCCTTGCCTTTAAATTCAGAGGGTATCGGGTTCAAACCCTGATGGGCGCACCTATGACTTTTCGAAGTTATGTGCGTAATTATCGCTTGCTCCGTGCCTCGAAAAGCACGGTAAGCCGTTGGTCTCGAGTGTCATGAACATCTATGGCAGTCGTTATTAGGAAGTCAGTGCCTCCTAATAGACTGACAGCTGGTTTAACCATAGAATGATGTTTCCCTCTGGGTTGCGAAGGTCAGACGGCAGTCGCTCCACGTAATAACTGAAATATAGTCAAATCTGGTTGAACCAGTGAGCAGACCCTGGGCCCTAAGCTTGAGTCTAGGGCAACCGGGATAATGCTATGATATGATAATAGTATTTTTGTATTAACATTTATGTAACTGAACAACGATTGCCGGGTCAGCTAGTACTCATTGTTACTTCTGTAGTTATTCATTATCTCCGCGAATTAAAATGGCGTGACACGTTATACTAGGTATAGCAAAAAAAGTTTATAGTTACCAAAAAAAGTCCACAGCTTTAAGTATATTTATTATTACAACTTAAACATACATTCATACATTCACGCCTGTTTCCCCTATATATGTTTATATCATGAATAAAGATTACAAAAATAAACAAAATTAAAACAAAGACACAATTGGCGGGCTTATCGCTATAAGCAATTTCTTTCAGGCAACAGTGAATGGACAGGAAATTATAGGCACAGATTACATAAAACTATACTACTCGTAGTAGCGTAGGACACAAAATCAAGTACATATATATATATATATATAAAATAAAAAAAATTATGATACGACCGTGTCTCTTATTTTTCTGCTTAAAATAAATCCTTTTCTATACTGAAAATTAACAAACGTTTCAGTTGTAACATAACAGTGCCGGGTAAGCGTCAATAGGCTTGCCACCTATTACGTGGGACCAACTATTTATTTGGCGAAGTGTGGCCGTTTAATATGCCTCTGCCTACCCCTTCAGGGAAACAGGCGTTAAAGTATGTATGTAAATTGTGTATAACGTAAATTGTTACCATAAAAACCAAAATATTAAAAAAACAAAACGTTTGAAAGTACTATCTGAAACTCAATCGGTTATAAAATCAGATTAACTGCTGCTTAAATCATCAACGGTGAATGTTTCCGAAATAGCGCAAGAGCACTTTGGCAGTGTTTAAAACACAGGTACCGTCAACACAGAAATTTACGAACCAATTGAAATTTTTGTTACGTTCGACTGACAGTGATATCTTCTTCGACTGAAAGGGATACTATTCTATTAAAGACTATATGGCTGATAAAAATGATTGGGATTAAACCGCCGTTTCATACAGGCTATTCTAATATGAATGACTTAAAGCATAAATATTGTTATATTATGTTGCATTGTATAGCGTCACAGACAAATGAAGATTGTTACTAACCAATCGATAATTTAAAAGAGCATAGCATGTGAGTTTCTTGCCAGTTCTTCTTACAGAGCGGTGGCTCGGAACTGGCACTTAGATTCGCTTACACTTAATTGTTTTTTGTTTTTTTAAATTATTTGGTTGCAAATGAATCTAAGCTTCGTGATTTTAGTATAGTTATATTTTATTTGTTTTTGTTATTTTTTTATAATTTTGACGTTTTCAAGTACTATGTAATAGTTTATGAAATAAAGTATTTTTGACTTTTCTTAAGACGATATTGTATTTTCAATTGTTTTTACCTATATTTTATAAAACATAAATTAAATTACGAAAAGGAATCACCTATGTACATACATACATAATATCACGCCTGTTTCCCCAAAGGGCCAGGCAGATGCATGTTATACGCCCACATTTCGCCAGTTATATTGCTGGTCCTCACGTAATAGGAGGCAAGCCTATTACCGCTTACCGGGATTTTTTTTGTGTCACAAGGTGGCACTCGATCCTATCTACCTAGGGGAAAGTCACCACATCCTATGGACGCATGCAACATTTGCAACGTTGCCAACCTTATACACACCGTTACACGCCCTTTTTGAAGAGCCCCATGCTGTTTTCTTTCGTGAAAACCTCGCCAGGGAGCTCATTCCACTACGTAAGGGTATGCAAAAGAAAGTTTATTTTGGATCGCACCGTACGCTTACCCGTCATTTCTAAGGTGTGGAGAGTGAGTTCTGTTTAATTTTTGTTTTGATGAAGCATATTAGTATTTGTTAATTTGGAAATGCGTTGTTACCGGTGTGCAATATTTATCGAGCAGCGACACCTATCGCCGGTAATCCGCACTGGATCCGCGTTGATAAGTATGACTTGAAACTTTCACACCTTGGTTCTTGAGAAGAGGCTCGTGCTGAGTAGTGGGACGTTAAATGACTATTTTTTTTATAATGATGATAAACATTCATTTATTTTTGCCTGGTACGCCTGTATGCAGCATTAAAAAAAACGTTTCAGACAGAGATGCTTCTGCTGGCTGTACATCAATCATCTGCCGAGTATATGAGGGTCAGTCGGAAGTATCGTCCCGTTCATTAGTCAACACTGTCTTGGCCATCGCACTCCACTACACGTGGTAGACATGACGTCCACTGGTGCGGTGAGCGTGGAAACTTTTACCACTTTTAGAAGGAAACCTCATTTTTGTGATAAAAACATATTGGTCATGTCAGCAGCTTAAAAATAGGTTTAATAATCACAGTTTAAGTACTACAGGGACTAAGTTTATTATTTATTTAATATTATTTTATTTATTTAATACTTTAGTACACGTACTTACTCAATATTGGAAAATATTAATATAAACAAATACTACTTGCAAGTAACTGCAAGGAGGATAATTATTTCATAATAAAAATTTCTTTTAGGATTTTCTCTTGTATTATAATATTGATATGTCATTAGAGTGTACTTATATAAAGTAAAGCTTAATTAAAAGCTATTATTCATCATCATATACTAGCATTATCCCGGTTGCCCTAGACTTGAGCTTAGGGCCCAGTCTGCTCACTTTTTTTATTTTTTATATACGTCGGTAACAAAATGCCTTTACGCACTGCCTCCCAGCCAAAGGGGGGACCGAGAGCGGAGCGTGGGGCTCACTGCGGCAGACGCGACCGCCAGCAGTCCTACCCACTAAAATTTTTCCGACGACGCCCACCGCTGTTGAAAAAAGGGGCGGGGGGCCAGTGCCAAAGAATAAAGCTTCTGACACCCCGCCCGCAGCCAACGTCTCCCGGATCAGAACCGGTAGGACCTCTTTAGAGAGGCGTAGTGTGTCGCGCCCCCCCCCTACCTCCTTGTGCGACCACCGGCATATGGGGCCGACTTCGCGGGGGGTCTATAGTTAGACGGTAGGAGCCCCCAGCCTCCCGCCGCCTAAGACCCCCCTGGCGCTACTGGACGGGCCCTCCGGGCCCGCCTGCTGCGCCAACGGCGAAGCCGGAGAGAGCGGGTCCCGCTCCGCGGCCTAGGGTCTGCTCACTGATTCAAACAGATTTAACATAATTTCAGTTATTACGTGGAGCGACTGCCGTCTGACCTCCGTAACCCAGAGGAAAACATCATTCTATGGTTAAACCAGGCTTAATTAAATGCTATAATAGATAAAAAATACACAAGTTCAGTAATCAAAAGTTAAAAAATTTACACTTTATCAAAAGGAAATTATTTACTTTATAACAACATTTTCATAGTTTTCTTCAATGTTACGACGCTGATAAATTTTGTCATAAGAAAAAAACTAACGAAGATTTAATTGTAAAATAAAAAGACTTAAAATGTCATCATGTGTACTTTAAAACATAAAATATTTTTGAGAAGGTTATGTCGAACATTCTGGGAAATTCAGAAAAAACGTATCTTTAAAACTAAAAAAACATACATGGGGGGACTCACTTTCTGGGACAAACTGTATTGTAATAATTTATATTTTTCCTTCTTCGTTTTGCTGGAATAAAAAATATTTTGAAAATAAGCACCGTTTTGCATGTCTATTGTAACTTCTCTCCTTTTCTATGTTTTATAAGTGCATAAATCTTTAAATAAATAAATAGATATATACGCAACCAAGACATTCAAACAAACCCACGTTCAAATTAAATAGCACTAATTCATACAACTCAGTGTTTATATAGGCAAAGCCAAGGAAGCACCTGTCTTTTATTAATTACTACTAATTTCATTAATAATTAATAATAGTTCCAGGTATATTTCATATTAACTCAAATATCCATAGTAGACTGCAGCTCGTATATCTTTACGTTAGACGTGGCATAGTGTAAAAATAATAGTACCATATGTCGACGTTATGTTACGTGTGTGTTATTAATTTATTTACCTTTGATGTTCTTTCATAAGTGGTGTCTTGTTGCCTATACTGTATTGGCGATTCACAATATAATGCCACTCAGGAAAAATATAGATAAAATGATTAAAAATATTTTTTAGCTTAAATTTTATTGTTTCTTTTCTTTCTTTTAAGTAATGGCTTTGTGCGTCTAGCACATTTAGCCAGTGTCAAGTTAGTGATATATTAAAATAATATATAATTCATACATAGTAAATGAGAATGAGTGGTGATAAAGATGATAAATCGAAGATGAAATACCCTCCCCTAAACCCCTTGAGTCCTCAGTAAAGATGTGGGGCTATACTGAGATCTCACATGGACTCCTTGAGAGAAAATTTGAAAAGTGATGTTGCACTGTTTTGTTTGATTTACAAACACTCATGAATGTTCAAAAACACTTAACGGTTAATAATCCACCGTTATTACACATTAATGTTAGAAATATCACAAATTTTAGAAAATAAAACAAAACTGCACACATGACGCTTCAATTTCCCGCCAAGAAGTCAATTTTATTGTTATTGTATTGGTAAGCTTTCTTTCTTTATTTTAAATAATGGCTTCGTGCGTCTAGCACATTTAGCCAGTGTCAAGTAAGTGATATATTAATAATTTATAAATCATAGTAAATGAGAATGAGTGGTGATAAAGATGATAAATGGTAAATGAGATACCCTCCCTTAAGCCCCTTGAGTCCTCAGTAAAGATGTGGGACTATACTGAAATCTCACATGGACTCCTTGAGAGAAAATTTGAAAAGTGATGTTGCACTGTTTTGTTTGATTTACCAACACTCATGTATGTTCACAAACACTTAACGGTTAATAATCCACCGTTATTACACATTAATGTTAGAAATATCACAAATTTTAGAAAATAAAACAAAACTGCAGACATGACGCTTCACTTTCCCGCCAAGAAGTCCTTGGTAAGCTTTAGTGTGTGCTATCAGTGACAGTGACAGCTGATGTGCCTGCAGGATGTGCAGCCTTTATTTGGAGTTGCAGGCTCAAGCTTATATAAAGCCTAAGCCTGTAAATTTTTGTGTCGTAAATTATTGTGGTTGTTATTTACTGTTATTTTTATTATTTGTATTGATTGGTTTTCTATTCCATATACATATTTATTTATTTATGTGTAACATTAGGTTAAAGGTGGCGGTATTCTTGTTGTTAATATTTAGTTCTTGTGATTGAAATTGAAAATAGTACGTTGTGTGTAATTTTATTTTTTTCAAAAATTATTATTAGTTAAAGTTTTATTAATGCCACTGCGTCATGGAGTGTTGCTTGAAAACCAGCGCAGCGATAACAATGTTGTATTGTTATAGCTGCATTACGCTGAAGAAATGCCTTTTGACTGCACAATTTCAGTTTGAGAAACTCAACAATTGATATGTACCTACTTGTGCAGTTAATAAACAAATCTTTCTTTCTTTCTTCTATTACCATTTCCATGTTTACTATCTTATACTAAAAGAAATCCAAAATTGAAATCTATTTAAGCTTGGATTCATTCCGAAGCACTTGTAAACGTCATTTAAATCTAAAGGTGTATAGGGATCCTACCATCATCTTTCGAGCCCAAACTAACCTCACATGCAAGTGGTGCACAGGCCAATCAACGGACGAGGCTCTGGCAATCACCACTGGTACCACTTGTAGGTGAGGTTGGCTTGGGATCCTAAGATCTTGATAGGAACTCCTTGCACCTTCCCTTACCCCTTACACCTAATCCTTTGTAAACGGTTAATAATCGACATTGAATATAATTTACGCGGCAAGACCGTTAGTTGGTCCGCTTATGGCTCTTACACACCAAATTTTCTTTTAGGTGCCGCAGCCGTCGTCGTCTACTCAGGCTTAATTTACACCGCCACGGTATGTAATGAACGCGACTTTTTGCCACGAATTGAGTCATAGCATATTTACCTAATGTCAATAGGTGTTTTACTATGTATCTTAAGTATGTGTATTTAGAATGAAAAAAAAGTATTTATGTTTGTTTATCCGTTATTTAGTATCCTTAACACAATTTCTTAATGATACTTATTTTGCAACTAAATATTTGGTGTAATTGTCAGAAAATATTTATTTCTTTCGTTCTATCAAAAGCTCCCGCAATCTTCTTGATGCTTTGAAAGCCATTATTTCATTTTTCTAATGTATATTTTTGTGAAGTTCCTAAAACTCAACAAATATGTTTATTTATGTGATTTTTCCCGTAAATATAATGGGAATGAGAAATACAAATTGATTAATATTAAAAAATTATTATTTAAAAAATTTCGAATAGAATAATAAAATTTGTGAAAACTAGAAAAATAGAAACTGCCTTTGAAATTTGTAATCATAATCACATAACTAGTGAAACTAGTTATGTTATGTTTACCTACTCTTAATACTTTCACTGTGGTAGGACGAATTTGAGGAAATGGTGACGAAAATACTCCTCTTTATTTTGGTGGCCAAGTTCAAGGTACAAGGGCCGTGCGACCAAGTATTGGCACTAGCTTCCTATGTCGTGTTAAAACTATAAGCTACATTTTAAATATTATATACTGGTTGCCTCTGCGAACACTGTTTTAAATAAATAATAAATATTTTCTTACAATTACACCAATTATTTAATTCCAAGATAAGTATCATTAAGATCTTGTGTCATGGAAACTAAATAACGGACTAACATACATAAACACTTCTTTTTTACATATATAGGTACTTAATATATATACATAGGAAAACACCCAGACCAGAACAAATGTTCATGTTCATGCACACAAAGATTTATCCTGTATGGGAATCGAACCCACGGTCTTAGAAGCGGAGTGCGGGTACTTTCGCCATCACGCCATATCGGTCGTCAAATGTTTTACCTTATTAATGATTATACTAAATATACTATCACCGCGATTAACAAGTAAGGATATGGGAATATCTTACGAATTCTCCTACTTATCGACACGCAAATAAATCTTTGAAATAGGCTGTTTCGGAGGTTTTTGACAACAAACACACACCCTGAAATTTATAAATTTAATTTTGTCGACTTTCTTGCTTAAGGCTACCTGCCCACTGAAGCGGAGCGAGGTAGCAGAGTTGAGAAACGGAGAAATATTAACCAATGGAATTTGAGGACAGGAGAGGATTGAAGATTTTATAAAATCGCAATGCAAGCTACTGGCTTGGTAAAGCTGGCCATCATCCAGTAAGATTTCTTCATCGACTTTTACGAATCCCCGTGAGGTAAGAGGGGGTGGCACTATTCTCGGCCGGTACCACACGGCATAAGAGCCTTCATATTCTGGGATAATAATTATTGTTATTACTAACAATGACGATGACGACCGACATAGCGTGGTGGTCAATATACCTGCACTCCGCTCTTGAGGTCGTGGCTTCGATTCCCACACAGAACAAATCTTTGTGTGCATGAATGTGAATATTTGTTTAGGTCTGGATGTTTCTTATATACCTATATAAAGTCTGTATTTACAAAAAAAAGTATTTAAGTATGTTTATGCGTTATTTAGTATCCATAACACAAGTTCTCCATGAAACTTATCTTGGAACTAAATAATTGATGTAATTGTTAGAAATTATTTATATTAATACCCCTAATCTTATCTATTTGGGAAGCCAATGTTTAGCAGTAAACTTTATAAGGCTGATATGGTGATGATGATGATGATGATGATGATGAAGGCTCTTATTTTTTTGTGCATCGACTACTTACTATCAGGCTGCTGCATCAATTCAAATTTGTTTGTTCAAGTTTTGATTTTCTTCCGAATCACTTATGTGAACTTCGCATAAATCATGCCTTATTCTCCTCTTTAGTAGCAATATCTTTTTTCTTATCAGAATGTACTAGCGACCCGCCCCAGCTTCGCACGGGTGGCATGCTAATATGAATAGTTACTTATATTACATAATTACAGAATGTTCTATATAGGCCGCCCGTACCTACCACCGCCGCAACCATAATTTTTCGATTGAGCGTAAGTTTAATATCTTCTAAAGTACTGATCGATATTACATGATGTCATAGACAAATTTAATTTACTTTTAATGTTCAAGCTTACTAACATGTTTATTTGGAGACTTAAACATACACATAAACATTTATACATGCTTAAAATGGCTTCGTAATAAGCCATTATTTCTAGTAAGAAGTAAAAGATAAAAAGTGGTTATTGTGGGTTATTCTTGAGAGATAGACATATTATACCATCGCGGACTTTCTTATGGATTTCTGTAAGTTGTACAATAATGTAGTACATCATTTTGATCAATCTCGTAGGTTTTGGCCAGCGATTGTAATATAAGCGCAAAAAAGTAATCTCAAAAAATCTCAATTTTTTTTCAGTGTTCCACTACTACATTGTGCATGTAGTATACATATAAACCTTCCTGTTGAATATATCTATATAATTAAGAAAACCGCATCAAAATCCGTTGCGTAGTTTTAAAGATTTAAGCATACATACACACATACAGACACCGGGAAGCGACTTTGTTTTGTACTACGTAGTGATGTAATTAAATAGGAAGCAAAAATATATTAAAAAAGATGAAAAAATAAAACAAGAAAAAACTATTGGTACTAGACAATAGCTCTCAAACATCCGTTTGTTTTTTACATTATGTTGGTACACAGAAAACACTTAGAACACGAATAAATATAAACTTTTATCCTTTAAGTCACATCGTTAACTACAATGAAAATGACCAAATAAGGACAGACTTGTCGAAATGCTTATGTCAAATTATAGAATACCTAATGACGTCATAAACAAAAGACGTACGATTGACGTAGCATTGATGTTCGAAGGATCATAAAACATTATAGATGTTCCAGCAGAATTTATAGTAAATAATTATTGCACATTCCTTAGGGCTATTTCTGTTTATTTACTGACGAAGCTATCTAACTTTTCGTCTACCGATATGTCTTGGAGGTCGGTATACCTGCAGTACGCTCTTGAGATTCTGGGTTCGATTCTCATAGTTGTTTGCGCACTAATAATAGTATTGATTTTATTTGTCTTGATTTACTTGGCTTCTGTATCTTTTCTATTACATAATGTCGCGGACTTTTTTGTGGATTTCTGTAAGTTGCACAAAACTGTATGTAGTACTATTATTTATTTATATGAGTAAATGAGCGCTCCGTTTAGCTGAAGGGCGTCCTACACTAGGTTCCCCGTGCCGTGGTCTCCCTGTATGACTCGTCTACTCGCTAGCCTACTAAGATCTCGTGCCGTTTGAACTGGAGTCCTGGAACACAGGGTTGTCCATCATTAGGCTCCAGTCACACTTCCTTTAGTTTCCTTTTAACTTATCATGTAATTTGATTTAAGTTTATAAAATTATTATTGATAATTTTATTACTATTATTTATTATTAGGCGTGTGTTAGGGATACTACCAAGATCTATGGGGCCCAAGCCAACCTCACCTGCAAGTGGTGCACCTGCCGATGAACGGACGAGGATCTGGCGAACATAGCAGTACCCGGTAAGCGGCAATAGGCTTGCCACCTATTACGTGGGACTAACTATATAATTGGCGAGGTGTGGGCGTATAATATGCCTCTGCCTACCCCTTCGGGGAAATAGGCGTGAATATATGTCTTTATTTATTAATACCCTAGCGGTTATCATATACATACATACATACATAATGTCACTCCTCTTTCCCGAAGGGGGAGGCAGTGGTCACATCTTTCCACTTGTTACTGTTTTTATGACCGGCCTAATGCCACTTTAGATTGCTAAGCCAACAGGCTATGTTCGTAACTTTAATTATATGTCGAACGATCATACGGATCTTTGAAAATAATACCAAGTATTCTAGTTTATTAAGGTTGACCTATCCTAGCCTATCATCAATAAAATGGTTTTTTTGTTATTTCAACATGGTTTTTTTCGTACTAGGTCGACCAGCAGCAACTTGTTAGAATACAAGAACTTTCTTTGAAAGCTTTTGCTGCTGATAAACAAGTAGACTCAATTTATACTGATTTTGCAAAGGCCTTTGACAAAGTCAATCACAAGATTCTGTGTTGTAAGTTGGCACACTATGGCATCCATGGGAACTTATACCGTTGGATTTGATTTTATTTATGTAACCGTACACAACTGGTAGCTTTGAGGAGATACATCTCTTCGCCTATTAAAGTAACATCAGGAGTACCCCAGGGGTCCTTTGGGACCTTTGCTATTTTTACTATTTATCGACGATCTTGTTCAAGATTTGTCATGTAGTTATCTCTTATACGCTGACGATCTTAAAGTATTTAACATTTTACAAGCCCGGAAGACTGTCTCTCTCTACAACGTGACTAAAATCTCATATTGGAATGGTGTGACACAAATTTATTATATTTAAATATCAGTAAGTGTTTTGTAATATCGTTCACAAACAAAATAAATAAGATCCTATATAGTTACGACATTAACGGTGTGACTCTAAGTAGGTCTACTGTTGCTAAAGATTTAGGTATTATCTTCGATGATAGATTGTCATTTAGGCCACATTATCCTTATATCACCGCCAAAGCAAACCGACTCTTGGGTTTTGTATTAAGGTCGACCAAACATTTTAAGAATCACAACACTGTGGTGTACCTGTTTAACTGACTGAATGTACTAGAATACGGTTCTCCAGTATGGTCACCTTTTTACAATACGCATGTTGAGTCTATTGAGCAAGTTCAAAAAAAATTCTTCGTATTCTATGTTATCGTCTACAACCTGGTCGCGCCAACCTTCGTCTTAGCTATGAGCACAGACTGTCTAAATTCAAAATTAAGACATTACAAGATCGTCGTACTTATTTTGACTTAGTTTATTTTTATAAAATATTGCATTCCAAAATTGACTCTCCTGAACTTCTGTCCCAATTATCTTTTAATATTAAATTTAGTGCCCGTAGATCTAACACAACTAATGTTTATGTTTTGGGTATCCAAAAAAAATATATATCTTATTTTAACCCACTGGTACGAATGGCTCGAACTTATAACAAAATGTCATTAATACATCAAGATATTGATATTTTTCGACCAAAACTGAACCATTTTAGAAAAACTGTCAAAGGTATCCTCCATGGGGGAAATGCTTCCTCAGCCCAGGTACTTTAATCTCTATGAATTCAATTTTGTTGTATTAGTATATCATCCTTTTTTTTAAAATCCTTTTTTAGCGTTTTTCTTTTTAATATCCAGACAATAATTTTTAATTTAATTACTCTTAAAACATATTGTTAATCTACCCTATGTATGAATCTAAATTTATTTAATTTGTTTTTACTTGGTTAGCATAAGTTACATTTTGTTTTGTGTTTGAATAAATAAATAAACTAATAAATAAATGAATATATACATAAATAAAGAAAGAAATAAAGAAATAAATAAATAAATAAATAAATAAATAAATAAATAAATAATTAAATAATTAAATAAATAAATAAATAAATAAATAAATAAATAAATAAATAAATAAATAAATAAATAAATAAATAAATATAAATAAATAAAATCCTATAAGACATAAATCTCTCTTACCTCGAATTGTAAGAAGAGGCCCGAATTCAGCAGAGGTTTCTCATTTAAATTAAAAGTCCATAACCAAGTCCCCTAGTTCATTAGAATAACATGTAAATACTCGCTCTTGACCGATATTTAAACAAATCCTCCATTCATTAAACCCACCGCCATGTCAAAGCACTCGTCGTGCATATATCTTCTCGGAGTTTATGTCTTGAGCTCCGTCCAACATTACTGAATTCACGCTAAAATATTGTACGTAATGAATCATTCGCGAAATAATTCACCAACCATTACAGGCCTGTGCTCGTCGGAAAGTATACCGTCGGTAAATTAATTGGGTCAGCAGAGAGTTTGTGGTATTAATCCTTTTTTTTTAATGAAATATTAAAGGACTGTCTCCCGCCGAATCAGACTTTTACTGACTAAACACTATCCATATTCCCTCTATAGACTGCTATGTTCTGGAGTCTTTTTTATGTCAGTATCAAAATGCATTTACACACTGCCTCCCGACCTATGTGGGGACCGGGAGGGGAGTGTAGAGCTCTCTGCGGCAGATTCGACCGCCAGCAGTCCTATCCACTAAAAATATTCCGACGACGCCCACCGCTGTTGAAAAGGGGCGGGGTGCCAATGCCTAGGTTCCGGAGCAGCAGTAACCCTTGCGAACAGTTCCGCAGCCACGGCAGGGTGGTACCCCCTGTATTTCTTTTGATAAATACTAAAAACCAAAATAAATACTTTACCTTTTCACGTTCGGCAGGGATCATCTTAACACCTTAAAAATTACCAGTGCGCGTATGGTACGTATCTAAGTAAACTTTCTGCCGCGGTCCCGTGGTTGAGCTTCCTGGCGAGCTTTTCCAACGAGTTGACAACATGGAGCTCAAAAAAGGGCGAGAAATGGTTATGATATGGTCGGCAACGCGTCTATATGGCCGCATGCTTGAGGTCCACCTAATGGTACAAAAAACCTTTTTTTACTTTCAAGCTTTTGCCGATAGTAAATGACCGCGTTAGTTTTAAGTAAGATTGTAGCTTATAAATGCTCCATCGAATCCAACTTATAAAACTTTAAAATTTCTAAATGAAATGATAATTGTACAAAGATTATTCTTTTATAAATATCTATCAGCGAACAGTAGCAGTAGTCTTCAAAATTGTGTTATGTTTGCGAGATTAATTCTATCAAATACTACACTGTCAAGAAAGTACCGGGAAAAAATCAATAATATACAAAAAAATTGTTATTTATCTAAATTTATTTTATCACCTTCAAAGTATGCTCCTTCAGAAACGATACACTTACGCCAACGCATAATCCAATAATCAAAACATTATTTAAACGCTGTTTCCGGAATTGAGTTCATCTCGCCGCGAATTCTCATTTATGTCTTCTACCGATTGAAAACGGGTGCCACGAAGTGGCCATATCTGGTGAATATGGTGGTTGCTCGATGGTATTTGCCGAGTGTTTGCATAAAAATTCGTTCACAATGATGGCCTTGTGCGAAGGCGCATTATCGTGGTGCAAAAGCACGTGTTTTTGATAAAGTCGATTCACCGTAAGCCTTCTGTAACATTTTCAGTGTCTCCGAATACGAAACTCCATTGGCGATGCAAAATTTTAAGCAAACTTTTTGTTCGATGTTTTTTTCCATTATGAAATTCGCAATACACACTAGATATTATAAAACTAAAAACAGCACTGTTTTTAATATAAATGACAGATGCAACTCAAACTCCGCGCTAAAATGGAAAACAATTGTGTCAATCTAACAACAACAAAAAAAAAACAAAAATTTTAAATTTGGAACCATAAACAAAACATTCATTCCCGATACTATGTTGACTGAATGTAATGCAGAGATAATATGTATTCGCTATTCTACACTAACCAAAAATGAATATTATAGTAGAAACATTTCACAAACGTATAAATAAAATTTTAATTTGATTTTGCTGAAATATTTTTAAATAATGTGGCGCATTTCTTATTGTTCATCGTAGACGCGATTTCTGAATCACACCCAAATTAAACTTAAAATCTAGTAGAAGCTTTTAACTAGAACGGGAGCTTACTTCAATAATTATTTCACAAGGCATACCTGAATAGAAAACCCCTGAAACACCAAAAAATACAAATCATTAAAAACAATCAGAGCTGTTCAACAGGAGAGTAAAATTATTCAGGCGTCATTTAGTAGAAATCCGTTGTAAACGAGCGTCACTCTCGTTTCAGCGTTGGTCGTGAGGGCATAGTTGTTCTGAGGTTGTCTGATATCTTACCTGAAGATGCCCTGTGTAATGCCGAAACACATGTCGTGTTGAATTGTGTCTATATTTTTCGGGAAATAATAGTTGCGCGGGAATTGTCACAAAGATATTTTTCATCCATCACTTGCTTACAAGAGAAAAGGTTGGAAGGTCAACACGGCAATATCATGCAAATGTCAATTATCAATGACTGTAAACAACACAATATTTCGATCATTAGAAACCGTTGCTTGCATGATTAACGATCATTTTAATGATGTGAGTTTGCTCACTAAAATATAGGTGAAGAGCACTGAGTCATGAGCAATATATGATTTATCGACCTACTTAGCGCAGCCGCAAATTGATACGTGTCTCCTGTCTTATGATTCTTAAGATCTTAAGAGTGATTCTGACTTTGTTTATCAACAATCTCCCTGTTCCCAGTTTACCTGGAGTCAGCGTAGTATGTAGGCTCATGATTCTTAAGTTCGACTACTGCTACATCCAGAGTTATTCTGACTTTGTTCATCATCAAACTCCCTGTTACCAGTTTACCTGGAGTCAGCGTAGTATGTAGGCTCATGATTCTTAAGTTCGACTACTGCTACATCCAGAGTGATTCTGACTTTGTTCATCATCAAACACCCTGTTACCAGTTTACCTGGAGTCAGCGTAGTATGTAGGCTCATGATTCTTAAGTTCGACTACTGCTACATCCAGAGTGATTCTGACTTTGTTCATCATCAAACTCCCTGTTTCCAGTTTACCTGGAGTCATCGTAGTATGTAGGCTTTTTAAGTTCGACTACTGCTACATCCAGAGTGATTCTGACTTTGTTCATCATCAAACTCCCTGTTTCCAGTTTACCTGGAGTCATCGTAGTATGTAGGCTTTTTAAGTTCGACTACTGCTACATCCAGAGTGATTCTGACTTTGTTCATCATCAAACTCCCTGTTTCCAGTTTACCTGGAGTCATCGTAGTATGTAGGCTTTTTAAGTTCGACTACTGCTACATCCAGAGTGATTCTGACTTTGTTCATCATCAAACTCACTGTTTCCAGTTTACCTGGAGTCATCGTATGTATTGTCATTTTAATCACCTTGATTTTATTATGACCTAGACTTCGCTGGATATATAAGTTAAAGATTGCCACGAACACCCTTCGAAGGTATTTATCATCTTCTATTAATGAAGCTCCAAGCATCTTCAGTCTATTAATGAAGCTCCACTGCTGATGATGGGCAGCAGCGTCATCTTGTCTACTCGCTTACCTAATCCCATAATATTATAGCCTATATTCTGTGCCGTGTTGTAACGGCCATAGTGCCACCCCCTCTCATCTCACGGGGAGTCGTAAAGTCCCAGAATAGTGCCACCCCCTCTCATCTCACGGGGAGTGGTCAGAGTCGATGCAGAGATCCTACCGGATGATGGGCAGCAGCGTCATCCCGCGTACTGACTTGAGTTGCGATCACCAACCTGCCTGCCCAGAGTTATAATGGGCCAAAATCCCTAATAGAATGTAATTTGGGAGGGCAATTTCAGCAGTTGACTTTATAAGGCTGATATGATGATAACTGATCGGTCTTCATAAGAATTTAGATCTTAAAGCAGTTATAAAGTTACACAGACTTAACGTACCTTTTGACGAACGGAAGCGTATGACATTAAATGCCACACAGACGGTATCATTCAAGCACTGAATTCTATGTAGGTACTTTTCTTTACTTTAGGAATAGTTTCCAACCATAGTGCGACCGATAAGGCGTGTCGGCAAGTATACCCGCACTCCGATCCTGACGTCGTGGGTTCAATTCCCACACAAAACAAAACTCTGAGTGCATAAACATAAATATTTGTTCTGTTCTGGCTAGTTTTCCTGTATATTAAAAAAAGGTTTTATTTATGTTTAGCTGTTATTTAGTATCCATAACACAAGTTCTTAGTAATACTTAGCTTGAAACTGAAATTGTTAGAAAATATTTTTATATTTTATGAATATTTGAAAAGTTCTAATTTATTTGAACTTCAAATAGAATAATACTAATTACTATTACCACTAACGATCTGATAATAGTCACAAGATCACAATGGCCATTTTAATGTTTTATGTATGAATTATTCTTCTACAATTGCAGGTTTTCCCCAACCACGTGTTGACGAAAAGTAATCTAGTTAAAGAATATGTGGCGTTTGATTTCCGTTGTTCAATGTTTCCAAAGAATGCTACCAGCGGCATTCTCTACGAAATAAACGAAAATAGCTACCGCTTATGTTTGGACATATTTGTCAATTGCAATCTCAGTTTTTGGCCGTTTTCGTCCGTGACGACATCACGTGAAACACGTGATCGCAGCACTGTTCTTTGACTGTAAATCACCTTTTAATTGTGTTTTGCATTCCTCAGACGAACTCTTAGACTTGCTGACATCATACACATGCTAACGTATCACATCCTTTGACAGGAATAGCGTGATATACTTTCCATCAGAGATTGTAAATAGATTGTATTTAATACATACATTCACGCCTATTTCCCCGAAAGGGTAAGCAGAGGCATATTATACGCCCACACTTCGTCAATTACATTATCGGCCCCACGTAGGTGGCGAGCCTATTGCCGCTTGCCGGGATCTGTTAAGTGCCCCAGAGCCTCGTCTGTTGATCAGTAGCTGCACCCGCAGACTGTAGTGCAGAATTAAGTTATTCATTATTATAATGGTTTCAGTCTTTTTCATAAGAAAATGTGCGAGTATCGATGTTACATTATTAAATCATGAATGTTGAACATTTCTGAATTAAGAAATTTGATATACATAGGACTGGAGTGACCGACATAGCGAGGCGAGTTTGCAGTGGCAATAGGCAAGGCGCATACCTTGAAGAACCGACGACCGATGGGGCATTAAGGTCCTTAATGGCGAGCGAGAACCGGCAAACGTAGTAGACGACGGCTTCCCACGCGGTGGACCGATGACCTGGTGAAGGCGGCGGGAGGCCGATGAATGCAGGAGACAAAGATTTCTCAAAGTGAAAATCTATTGGGGAGGCATAGGTTTAGCACTGGACGTCATATGGCTGAGATGATGAGAACCTTGATAAGAAACGTAGCATGAGACATAAACCTGCCAGATGGACAGATGACCTGACAAAAGTCACAGGAGCACGCTAGATGCATACCGCCTGCAACCAACATATTTCATATAAAATTTATATAAAGCAGGTCTAGGTTCAAGAGTGGACGTTCTTGGGCTGATGGTGATGATTACAAAAGCACTCACCAAGCATAAAGCCAAGATCGAAACAAAGAAAGAAAAATCTCTATAGATTAGAAGAAAATCTATCTTTCCATCTAGTGTACTTGCGGACAACGCTTAAAAGAAACAATGTATTCATCTTCATCATCATTTTAGCCATTTCAAGTCTCCCAATTGTTTTCCATGTTAATCACCTCCTCCATCAATCATCCATGTCAATCAATTCCATGTACCTCTTAAATTCACCGGCTTCCCACCGCCTTGACCACATCAGCGATCCATCTAGAGGAACCGTTTTCATAGTCCTAGCAAATATGACCCAGCGGTTTACATATAAATATTGTAGAGCTACATAACTTATCTTAAAATGTATCTAAAATGAACGCCACACACCTGCGTTCTGGTTGAGCCAGTGCCAACGATGCTGGAAACGATAGATTGCCGTTTTATTCTCTCTGTTCTCTATGCAATCTAGCAAATATTTTATTATTAATAATTTGCGGTATAACTGTCATTATCTGAGCGTTATAGCGGTTACGACCTGGGCCGCTAAATAATTTGGGGTGTAATTCCGCCAATCCGCACTGGGTCAGCGTGGTGGAGTATGACCCAATACCCTCGCACCTTGGTATGTGAGAGGAGGCTCGTGCTCAGTAGTGGGACGTTAATGGACTGAAATGATGAAGCTGTATGTATTTTTTTAATTAATTTATTCCAAAGCCGGTACACGCGGGGAGTACATCAGGTCATACCACGCAACATACAGCAATTGAGCCTAAATAAATTTAAATTAACAATAAAACACAAGCTGTCTTCAAAGGGATACTATTCTATTAAAGACTACATGGCAGATAAAAATGCTTGGGATTAAACTGCCGTTTCATACAGGCTATTCTAAAATGAATGACTTGAAAACATAAATATTGTTAAGGTTATGTTAAATTGCATTGTATAGCTTCACAGACAAATGAAGATTGTAATTCTAGTACCAAACTAATGGACATATTTAAAAGAGTTTCTTGCCAGTTCTTCTTACAGAGCGGTGGCTCGGAACTGGCACTTAGATTCACTTACACTTAATTATTTTTTGTTTTTAAATTGTTTTGTTGCATGTAAGTGAATCTAAAGTTGGTGTAATATTATTTCGATTGTTTTTTTTTCATTTGTAATCATGACGTTTTCAAGTACTATGTATAATAGTTTATGAAATAATAATTTTTTTACTTTACTTTTTTACCATACAAAAAAAAAAAACATTTGTACTCAGAGGAAGGTGGGTAGTTATTCAGGTCACACTTTATCTCTTGAGTATTAACTGAGGCATCATGCAGTAACATATTTCCATGTTTTACTTGAAGCAGCTGTATTAAGTTACAATATGAACTGTCTGTTAAAATAACATAAATATAGAAATTCCAAAATCGTACAGAAAAACTAAGCCGCAGTTCACGCGGGCGGGGCCGCTGTCTATATATCCTAGGGTTTCGTACAAATATTTTAACTGTCTGAATCAGGGGCGTAGCTACCGCCGTATTTGCCGTATCAATTATACGGGGCCCCCGGGCCACGGGGGCCCCCAAAGTGTGTAAGGAAAAAGAATAAAAACTTTCTAAATTATTTTATTTTACAAATGACAAAATTCTATAAAGTAATTCCTTTTTTTCCCGCCTTAAGCGTGCGTTCAAAAGTTGGCAACACTACATCGTTATGGCGGGCTGCGGGACTTCCCCGTTTTACTTACTTCATCTTCAACTCAGCGGGGAATCCCCGGGAATCCTTTATCGATATCGCGATGTACGTGTACGTTGTTGTACTTTGCATTGGATGTTAAACCACGGAGTACAGTGCACTGTTTATTTACGCGCTTTATATAAATGTGCATTACATTGTGATTCAGTACAAACAATATTGTTCTTCTGGTTTAGCAGTATTAGTAGCGACTTGTAAAAGAAATGAGTGAAAGGAAAAGAGATTATCCCAGCGGCGCTGAGAAAAGAAAAATTAAACAGAAAAGGGACGAGGTTATAAAAAAAGTGCCCAAAATTTCTTCATTTTTTCAGAGACAAGATACTGTGAGTGATTTAGATTGGAAAGGTAAGTACTACACTACTACCCAACCCATTTATTAGGAGCCCGTAGTGATAAACAAGGAAATATTTTAATTTCGGTCTGTCCATCTGTCCGTCACGTTATTTATTTATATATAACTCTTTTTAGTTTAGTATCAAAGCATTCGTATTTATTTTTTAACAATTACTCGTTTATTTTTAGATTCTTCTGAAGCATGTTCTTCGTCACATATCCATCCGGAAATAGAAGAAAGCCAAGCACATACTTTATCGGATGTCCATCCAGAAAGCGAGGAACCCCAAGTCAACGATTCTGATATATCTGCAGATAATGCAGATTGTAATATAATTTCATCAGATAGAGGAAATTTTGGTGACAATTTAACTGAATGCGAACGAAAAATAATTTTTAAATTGGGTCCATTTAAACCACAAGGACCATTTCCAAAAGTTTCAGAAAATAACCGACCTTTTTCGGCTTATTATTATTCATATTTCAATCAGGCAGGCATAAAAATTATAAGACCATGGTTATGTTATTCTAACGTTTTAAACAAACCGTACTGTCACTTCTGTTGGTTATTAGCAGATCGTCAAAACAAATCGTACTCCTCTGCTTGGGTTAACGGTGTTTCGGTTAGAAGCAATTTCACACAAACTATTCTTGACCATGAAAAATCACAGCAGCATATTAGTGCCTCACTCTCTTATAATAATTGGTTGCAAGGAAATACCATCGATACTCTATTGAAAAGTGAAATCGATAGTAAAATTACATTCTGGAGAGATGTACTGCATCGTATAATTAATGTTATAATTACTTTAGTATCTTGTAATCTACCTTTGAGGGGGCATGATTCTGATTCTGGCAATTTTATGGCAATTTCACGTCTGCTATCTAACTATGATGCAACTTTAAAAGAACTTCTTCTAAAACCGAAAGGTGAAATAAATTATTTAAGCCCTACGATTCAAAACGAAATTATTAGTTTGCTTGGTACTAACGTTAGGAACAGTATTATCTCAGAAATTAAAAAAGCTCCATTTCTGACAATAATTCTGGATACAACACAAGACTTGTCAAAAATTGACCAACTATCTGTAGTTTTTCGATATATCTCGGTTACAGAAAATGATGATAATGTGCCTAAAGAAATAAAAATCTGTGAGTCCTTTTTAGGATTCATAGCAGTAACCGATTGCAGTGCTGCAGGTCTGAAAACTGTCATTTTAAATTTGACTAAAGAATATGGAATTGATTTGACTAAATGTAGAGGACAGGGATACGATGGAGCAAATGTTATGTCGGGTGTGTATGGAGGATTACAAACCCTAATAAAAGAGCATGCTCCAAATGCCGATTATGTTCATTGTGCTGCGCACGCTTTAAACTTGGTTTTGAACGATGCTGCGAGACATGTTCGTGA
This sequence comes from Musotima nitidalis, assembly GCA_949126915.1. NCBI lineage: Eukaryota > Metazoa > Arthropoda > Insecta > Lepidoptera > Crambidae > Musotima > Musotima nitidalis. The sequence goes on from OX421434.1 coordinate 3,753,127, forward strand.
AGTATCGACATTTTTCGATAATTTAGAAATAATATATACTTTTTTTGCCAATAGTATAAAACGCTGGGCTATGCTAAGTGACGATTCATCTGAGAAATATTTGATTACCCTTAAAAAGGTATGTCCTACCAGATGGTCTTCTAGGAACGACGCTTTATTAGCAGTAAAGAAAAATTTTTTACTAATCATGAAAACTTTGTACCAACTAAATTTAATTTCAAATAAAAAAAATGAACGTGAAGAATGTAAAAGTATAATTAAAATTTTAGAAAGTTTTGATTTCTTAGTGCTCGTTACATTTTTTTCTTCACTATTTGAAATTATTAATCCTGTTTCTAAAGTTCTACAGCATGAAAATAATGACTTACAGAAATCTAGTATTTTATTAAGTAATCTTTTGAATAGACTGTGCCAATTAAGAAATCAGAATTCATTTAATAGTTTGCTAAATGAATCCAAAGATTTAGCAAAAGAGTGGGGGGTAACAACTGTTTTTAAAAACAGTAGGCGTAAGATAACGAAGCGTTTTTTTGATGAGTTATCACAAGATGAAAGAATTTCCGACCCGGAATCATATTTCAAAGTCAATGTATACTATTGCTGTTTAGATATATTAATTTCTCAAACTAAAGAAAGATTTCAGAGCCTTTGCAACCTGAGTAGTATATTCGAAATATTACAACCGGAGAAACTCCTATCTTCTTCAAGCGAAGAGATATTAAACGCTTCCATAAAACTGTCTGCTAAATACAGTAAAGACATCTCACTTAATCTTTGTGACCAATTAAAGGCTCTAAAAACATGCTTAAATTCTGAAATTAAAAAAATTTATTCCATTAAAGAACTCATTGAATTATTGCTAGTAAAATTCAATAGTCTTGCATCCAGTTTTCCCGAAGTAATCACAGCATGCTTTTTATTCTTGACCCTTCCAGTTACAACCGCAACGGCAGAAAGAAGTTTTTCAAAATTAAAACTAATAAAAAATTATTTAAGAACTTCGATGGGACAAGAACGGCTGTCAGACATGTCACTATTATCCATAGAGGCAGAAACTTTAGAAAAACTAAAATCATCATCAGCCATGAATGATTTAATAAATCAGTTTGCCGAAAAAAAGGCAAGGAGAGTGAATATTTAAAATTCGATTTTTATTTGTAAAATGGGTAAATTATGTGATAAATAAATATTTCTTCTCACAATATTTTTTTTCTTTTGTGAAAAATCTTTACCTCCATATAAGGGCCTCCAAAAAAATTTTTATACGGGGCCCCGACAAGGCACGCTACGCCACTGGTCTGAATATGTCAGTACATACTGTAAAAATATTTCTACGTCATACTCGTGAGAGAAGCATTGTTTAAGTAGATTTTCAGGGGGTCAATGGTCAAATTTATGGTATACTAATGACGTGTACATGACTCTGTAAAAACGTGACTAGTCCGTATAGTCGGCCTCAGTAGTAACTTATAAATTTAGTACTTAACATCCTAGCATTTATTATTTAGCGACGATAGCGCAGTGGCGAGACTCATAGACTTCTAAATTAGAGGATCTAGGATTCAAACCCTGGTGCCCCTTTGACTTTTCGAAGTTATGTGCGTAATAATCGCTTGATCGGTGCTCTGTGCCTCGGAAAGCACGTTAATCCGTTGGTCCCGGCTGTCATGAACATCCATGGCAGTCGTTATTAGGGAGTCAGTGCCTTTTAAAATTCTAAATATTTTTCCTGTTCTGGGAGTTTTCCCATGTATATTATTAGGTATGTATTTTAGAAAAAATAGAAAAATTCAACATAACATAACTATATGTAACTAACTATATATAAGTATAGAAAGTATATACTCTCCATCCTAAGTATGCCTGGAAGAAATCGCTGTAAGCGGTAAGGCCGCCAATTGTATCACTTTTCTTATGCAATTGTTTTCTTGTTTTATTTTAATTTGGTGTACAATAAAGAATTATCTATCTATCTATGCTCATCCGTTACTTAGGATCCATAACATAAGTTCTTAATGATACTTTTCTTGGAACTAAGTAATAAGTTCAAAGCTTTTGACTGTGTTTCCATGAAACAAAAATAAAAAAAAATTTAATATTACGGAATTAGAAATTTCGCATTGGATCTTCTTACTTCTTATTTCATCATATTTTAATTGTTTTTTATATGTAATTTTGACGTTTTCAAGTGCGATATAGTTAATTAAATAAATATATTTGAATTTGAAAGTAAACAAAACAACCAAAAAACATTATATAATATTGGTATTAATAATATAGCTGTATGTCTACAAATTTTGTGGTCGAACTGAATTTGAAATCTGATAATTTGCTATTGTTTTAAATATTATTTCCGTTGACAATAGACATACCTACATAGAACAATACATACTACTGTATATATTTAGGTATTTAAATTATTTCTTCGGAACACCAACAGCACAATAGATAGGAATATGTATTAATATAAACATTTAAATATCGAGGGTTCCGTGCTCAAACCCGATAAGTGATTTGGGCTTAAAGCAGTACTTAAAAGAATTTATCGGTTAATTAAAAAAAATTAAACTTAAAAGGTTTACTTATTGGATTATGAAGTCCTCAGTTTTCAGTCTTCTTTTATGAAATCGACTTATTTGATAATATCACAAGAAAAAGTGGCAGAAATTATGTATCTGATGTTGTCACTTATCGGGTTTGAGCACGGAACCCTCGATATATACACTGGACAGCAAATAAACCGGGCCACCCGCTACCTTGGAATTTTGATTCGATTTTCTCAAAAAGTATAAACCTCACAACTATCAAAATTACACCTACAAAAAGTGCGTTTCATGTTGTTTGAGAAATGACCACAAATTTATCCAAAGTACCCTCAATTCACATTGTAATCAAGCAACAAACACAATACCAACGATTTGCTCTGTTTTGACTAGAGTTTGCGATTAGCGTTCTTTTTTTCTAAATGAGGATAGTCGGATTTTTCTTATAATTTCTTTGGTTGCCATCCATTATTTGCTCCAGACGCGTGTATTTCTGCTATTTTCTTCGGTCAATAATGGATACGACGCCTCAAGAAGCAGCTTAAGCTGTAGCACTACTTCAAGCAGGCTTTTCGCCACGTGAAGTCGCTCGGAGACTTCGAATCAGCAGATCTTCGGTACAACGGGCTTACAGACGATACTTAGAGACTAGAGCATTCGATCGCCGTCTAGGTACGGGCAGACCTAGGGCTACATCAGCAGCAGATGATCGTTATATCCAACTTACTGTTTTGCGAAATCGCCGCCTCAACGCAGTTGAAGTCCAACGAAGTCTGCGTGACGAACGCCAAGTGGTCATAAGTTCAGATACCGCTAGAAGGAGACTTGCTAAACGAAATCTGGCTCCAAAGAGAGCTGCTACAGGCCCAAAATTAACCGTACCCTACCGTAGAGCACGACTCGAATTTGCCCGAGAGCATAGGGATTGGACGTTAGAGCAGTGGGGCAATGTACTCTTTACTGATGAGACCAGGGTGAGTCTACAAGGAAGTGATCGACGTCAGAGAGTATTATACGCACTTTTTGTAGGTGTAAGTTTGATAGTTGTGAGGTTTATACTTTTTGAGAAAATCGAATCAGAGTTCCAAGGTAGCGGGTGGCCCGGTTTATTTGCTGTCCAGTGTAGATTTGTGCTTATTACTTAATATATAAACAAAGTTTTAATGTAAGTACATAATAATAATAATACATACATACTTTCTCGGCTGTTTTCCTGAAGGGCATATTATATGCCCACATTTCAAATATGTTATTTCTTTATCGGTTCCACGTAGTAGGTGCCGAGCCTATTGCCGCATACTGGGAACTTTTATATCCGCGAGAGCCTCGTCTGTTGATCGGCAGGTGAACTACTTGCAGATGAGGTTGGCTTTTGACTCCTTAGCTCCTGGTAGGATCCCTATACATATGATTTTTACGCATTTCATACAACGCCATCTAGTTTCAAATTTCATACAACGCCATCTACTTTAAAATTTCACACAGCGCCATCTAGTTTCAAATAAAGCAGAAATAAATTAATTTGTTAGTAAACGTACATAAATAAATAAATTTGTGAACATGTTAACATAGAAAGGAGCTTAAAGTATTGTTGCCTGATATTTTAGGCTCAGAGACGAGCAGTGAGAGTCCTGTGAGAGCTCAAGAGACAAAGATTCTGTACCAGTGCAATTAAAACTTTAAGCCATATTTTTAAGATGGAAAATCGTCAAATGACAACCTTCTGCTGTGTGTGAAGGGGAGTGTTACGTCTTGAGCTCGTTAGCGTTCTGCGGCCGCGATAACCCTTTGGAACAGCCCATATTCAGGCCTGGCCTAACCTTTTGACACAGTCCAGAGACGAGGAATGACAGTTTTCAAAGATTAAAACTTAAAGCTGATTAAACTATTAACGGTTTTCCTCCTCGAGCGTTTCGGACGCAGAATTGTTTGAGATAATTTTTTCTGCTTCTTACACTCTTACTAATTACTAGGACAAGAGCGCACATTATGCATTTCCAAAGAAACTTGCTTTGCCTGCTTTGGTTTGTAAAATGATAGCATGATATTGCAAGATATTGTAGAATGGGTGTCTCGAAAACGTTAAGCCTATGGGCGATTTCATTACTTAAGAGTATTAGCATGTCATCGTTTATAGGATAGAGTCATCACTTTCCATCATATGGGCCGTATGCTTCAGCGCCATCTTCACTACATAGTATAAAACAAAGTCGCCTTTTCTGTCCCTATATCCGTATGTGCGCTTAAATCTTTAAAACTACGCAACGGATTTTGATGCGGTTTCCAATAGATAGAGTGATTCAAGAGGAAGGTTTATATGTATAATACATGCATAATATAGTAGTGGAACACTGTCAATTTGTGAGATTTGTGATGTGATGTCGTAATTCAACTCACTTTTTTGCGCTTATATTGCAAACGCTGGCCAAACCCTACGAGATTAGTCAAAATAATGTACTACAATATTGTACAACTTATAAAATTCTTCAAAAAAGTCCGCGATGGTATATGTCTATCTCTCAAGAATACCCCACAATAACCAATTTTATCTTTTACTTTTTACTAAAAATAATGGCTTATTAACGAAGCCATTTTAAGTATGTATGACATTAATTCTTATCTAAATAAACATGTTAGTAAGCTTGGACATTAAACATAGATTAAATTAATCAGTACTTTACAAGATATCAAACGAATAAACTTACGCTAAATCGAAAAATTATGGTTGCGGCGGTGGTAGGTATTCGCGGCCTATATAGAGACATTCTGTAATTATGTATTATACGTCACTATTCATATTAGCAGACCAACCGTGCGAAGCTGGGGCGGGTCGCTAGTGTGATATAAAGCCAATACATTCATCTGATTACACTCAATAGCTTGTTATGTCATACAAATACACTGTACTGTGACTGTAAATAAGACAATGGAGGTACGAATGCCCGCTATGACCCTAACTTTACATAATTTGTTTTCTAATTTTTTTGTTTGCGTATTAATTAGCACGAAAATAAAATCGAAAGGGCATTCACTTTATTGACTAAATACTTTTTTCGAAAACATTTTACCGTGTACATAATCAAAATATTTGAATTTTAACTGTTTATATGTAATAATAATAAATATTTTCTAACAATGACACCAATTATTTAGTTCCAAGATAAGTATCATTAAGAACTTGTGTTATGGATACTAAATAACGGATAGACATACTTACATACTTTTTTGTAAATACATACTTAATATACATAGGAAAACACCCAGACCAGAAAAAATATTCATGTTCATGCACACAAAGATTTGTCCTGTGTGGGAATCGAACCCACGACCATTACACCCATTATATTATATTATAATATGTACTACTACTGAACTATGTACCTTTTTATATACAATAATAGTAATGTGATTTTTTTGTAATACATACTATCACGCCTGTTTTCCCGAAGGGGAAGGCAGAGGCCTATATAATATACGACCACATTTTGCCTATTATAGTTTTGGACCCACGTAATAAGTGATGAGCCTATTTCCTCTTACCGGGAACTGTAATGTGCGCCAGAGCCGCGTCTGTTTATCGGCAAGAGTACCACTTGCAGGTGAGGTTGGCTTGGGCTCGTTAGGTTTTGGTAGGATCCCCATACACCCTAGATAGTGTATCAGTTACCTGAAATTCATGAACTCGAAACAAAATTCTTAAAACATCATTATCATCAGCCCAAGGCTTGGGCTAACCCAAGGACGGTACTGCTGAACAAAGACCTTTCTAATAAACTTCTAATGAAAGGGGCCTGGATCGTCCATCCATCTGGCAGGTGGTGGCTACGTCCTTTATAAAGGGGTTTCCTTTCCAGGACTTCAAAGTATGTAGCTTTATAATATTATTAGGCAGTATCTATCGAAATAAATTTCCTCAAAAGCAACGATAGCCCAGTGGCGGTCACCAACCACCAATTCTTTTGGTCTGCATTGCGGGGGTGGCAATGCACCGTGTAATAACTAAAATTCAGCCTAGCGTGGTTTGACCAGTGAGAAGACCCTGGGCCCTTAGCTTAAGTAATCATAATCATAATTCTTTATTGTTTCATTTGGTGTACACTTAGGTCTTAAAAATAATATTTTGTCCTCAAATGAACCCTGCAAGGGTATCACAATTTAAAATAGGAATACATTTCTTCCTTATATTATTTATAGAAATTAAATACATTACAAATTAAACAACCATAAAAATCAATTAACTATATATACATTATGTTTTTACTAATTATATTAATTTTATTTAACTGTCAATTATATGTTTAAGAATGTAGGTATTCGTTTAGACTGTAGTAAGCATTTTGCAATAGATGTTCCTTAAGATTAATATAAAATTTGGAATCTTTAGATATGCATTTAATATTTTTGGGTAACTTATTATATACTTTTATTGACATGTGCTCGGTACCCGAGCTCACTATGTGCAACTTTGTGAAAGGTGTGGCTAACTTATTACGGGGTCTTAGACCATGAGATTGAGGAATTTCGTCTAGTACTTGAGTGTATTTATCGGGGTTCTTACGGACTAATTTACATAATTCAAAAATATATAGGGATGTCAATGTAAGTATTTTTAAATATTTAAAATGTGGTCTACAACTTTCCATGTCTGTAATGTTTACAATAATGCGGATACATTTCTTTTGAAGGATGAAAAGTTTATTTCTATATACACTATTGCCCCACAGAGTAACCCCATAGCCGAGCCAGGCATGGGCGTATGCATAATAGGCGCTTAGGGCTGTTTTGGCATCGGTACATTTTTTCAATTGATATAGAGCATATGTAAATCTTGATAATTTTCCTACAAGCTGTTCGATGTGTTGTTTCCAAGTTAAATTGGTATCAATTTTTATTCCTAACAAGGTGGAGGTTGTTTCAAAGTTAATAGTATTATTATTATATGTTATTATATGTTATTATTATAAGTTTTTTTTTTTAATTTACGTCGATAACAAAATGCCATTGCGCACTACCTCCCGGCCAAAGGGAGACCGAGAAGGGAGTGTGGGGCTTACTGCGGGAGACGTATCCACTAGCAATCCTACCCACTAAAAATCTTCCGACGACGCCCACCGCTTTTGAAAAAGGGTCGGGGGCCCCCCGCGTGCCAATTTTTTTTGTTTTGTGTTTTCTATTGGCATTAGTCTTTAAATGTAAGTACCTAATTGTGTCGACCAAATAAATAATTTTATTCTTATTCTTATTCAATTTAAAAAGAAGCAGGGGGCCAGTGCCAAGCTTAAGTCTAGCCCAACCGAGATATTAATTTTCACTTTTATTGAAAGACAACTGTCATAGAATATCATTGATGTTAATGACAACCGGGACCATGCTCTCCGAGGCACGGAGCTAGCGATCATTATGGAAAGTAATAGGTGCGCTAGGGTTTGAACTCTAAACTCTATGAATTTGAACTCTATGTGTCTAGCCACTGGGCTATCGCCGCTACAAACACAACTGTCGTATGTCGCTCAATTATTATTATTATTAATTAACAGGCAGGCAGTTTGAAAACTGATTGCGCCTGTATCCAATTCATCTGCATCTAGTTCCTCTTTACCGGTTGCATGTGTTTGTCCAGCTTGTTCTTGAATGAATTGACAGTGGGAGCTGACACTACATCTGCCGGCAGCTCGTTCCACTGTCTCACTACACGGTTGCCTAAGAAGTGCTTATGTGGGTTGTTGGTAGATAAGCTAGTGCAAAGTTTGAGGTGATGGCCTCTTAGGTGGGTATTGTCGCTATATGTGAATAGTTTGGCATCAAGGTCTTCAATGTTATAGTGTTTATGCAGAATCTTGTATGTTTCAATCATAGCAATCAATCAATACAATGGATGTCTGCAATTAGCTGAAACATTCCCACAAATCAATTGGATTGGTTGTAAGAACAGCGACATGATGTCAATCAAACTATTTTGCTATTATTAAAGTAGTTAAATACAAGAATAAATAGATTGTAATGAGGATACAGATTACGTTTGTTATTGACATTTGTATGTTCTGTTTATTTTAAATTATATTCATCGATACCAGCTGATATTTTATTAGACATTTGCTGACATTATTTTTACGCAAATCCTTAAAATAAATTGTCTATTTTGTGATTTCTATGGTTGATTCTCTCCTAATTATTATTTGACTTCGTATTAATTGTTCTGTATAATTCTCCGAGTATAATGAGTAGTTTACATGATAAATTAATAAAAATATAAGCTCTTCGCGCTTACCGCAAACATTGCCATCTAGTCGATCTTATCTAAAACTAGAATAGCGTGAATCGAAACGTGTGCATGATTAATGATGTTGTGACTGTAATGATAAATTTAGGAATTTATTCTTTGAGACACGTGTCATCTCAGTCTGTCTGTGACCATGAATCAGTGTGAATGTATTAGAACTTTAGAGTGATGGAGCTGTGAATGGGTGCTGGTTGAGGATTGATTTATTATGTCATTGTTTTCAAAATAAATGTCTACATACATTTTATACTAAACTATTGGCTGCCCGCGATTTCGTCTGCGTAACCTATAGGTATCTTGTAATGAAGCGGTTACAAAGTAAAATATAGATAATTTATGTGCCAAAATACAGTGAATTAAAATATTATATAAATATGTTTGCATCATGCATTCTACCATTATCTTATCTTATCTTATCGCGGGGGCCACAGACTGACCGTGGCGCACTTTGACCCTTATGTCGGATCTTTTGTGCATCCCCTGTGTCTTTCACTCCAAATCTCCAAATATTTTTACCATCATCTTTATGACAGTCTTTGCAGATTGGAGCCCATAGACCCATTCGGCAAACAGCCAACGAGTCACAGGTACACAGCATATGTTCCATAGACTCCTCTTCGTCACCACATCTACGACATAGCGGTTATGGCACTAGTCGCATCCTGTGGAGCATTTTGTAAATAGTAATTCTACCATTACTAGTGTACGAATATTGGTCTTGTAAACAAGCGAAATTTTATTTTCTATGTTATTTTAAATTTTGTTAAAATTAAATTTTATTTATTTTTATTAAGAATATAATTCATATCAATTTATAGTGTACATTGCTGTATAGGGATTCTAACAACATCTAAGAAGCCCAAGCCAACCTCACCTGCAAGTGGTGCACCTGCTGATTAACAGACGAGGCTCTGGCGAACGTAACAGATTCCGTTTAGCGGCAATAGGCTCGCCACCTATTATGTGGGACCAAACATATAACTGGAGAAGTGTGAGCGTTTAATATGCCTCTGCGTACCCCTTCGGGAAACAGGCTTGAAAATATATATATAATGTGAACCAGAAGATGGTGGAAACAACATATATGGGCACAGTTAATTGATTAATCATTAATACCTCCTTTCCTTATAACACAAATGTTCATGTTCACAAGAATATGAATTATAATTACACAACGTGCGCGTGAGTCGCAAACAAACAGACAAAAAAAATACTTCTCAGATATAAAGATGAGCTGTGGGAAATATCGATGGACCATTGCAATAATTACTGCATTGTTTGTCAAAAAGAAAGAAAAACTACGTGCGTCAATGTCATGTTGACGCAAAGCATTTTATGTTTCATTATCACTTATAAGTAAATAGTCTAAATGAACATCCTGAAATAATAAGTATTATATAAGTCGATTGGAAGCGCCGTTGGTCCCGGTTATCACTAAATGTGGTAGTCGTTAAGCCGTGTTAGAGGCCTAATAGGCGGCTTGATAAATTCTAACAGCAGGACGCCATACACCTGCCTCCGCCAATCCGCACTGGGTCAGCGTGGTGGAGTATGACCCAATACCCTCACACCTTGATATGTGAGAGAAGGCTCGTGCTCAGTAGTGGGACGTTAATGGGCTGAAATGATGATATAAGTCGCTTTAATGACATAAAATCTAGGAGGAACTGCCCCTGCCTGCAGGGAATGGGCGCGTTAGTATTTTAAGTAGACATTCGTAAGAGCTTCATTCAGCTAAACCTGAATTATTAATTTTGACCTTTGACTTTAAGTCTAAGTAAGTTTAATGAAGGCAAGTGTTACGGCGGAAATTTGTAAGTTATATTTATGTACCGATAACAATAAGTTACCTGGCGATAGAATTCTTAGCTCTTAACCTCGAGAAATAGTTAATTACGTAATTGACTTTCGAACTAAGGGGGAATATACAAAGAGGCTAAAATTTACTGACTCAATTTTTTTTTTGAGCTGAAATATTTTTCTTTAAGAAGTATATACAATAGAAACTCAGCAAGTACGAGTACTTCTGGTAGAATAGAATGATAATTATATTTCGATGCCGCGTCAATGCAAGTTTTTTAGACTTTTGATAGTTATTCTTTGCAATCAACTCCTTCTGTTCAATCTATGTAATCTATTTAACCCATGATATCTCAAAAATAAAATTGTAAAAAAATATAGGAAGGAGCCCAAGCCAACCTCATCTGCAAATGGTGCACCTGCCGATCAACGGACGAGGCTCTGGCGAACATAACAGTGCCCGGTAAGCGGCAATGGGGGCGCCACCTGTCACGTGGGACCAACAATATGACTGGCGACATGTGGGGGTATAATATGCCTCTGCCTACCCCTTCTGGGGAACAGGCGTGATATTGTGTATTTATGTAGAATTATAATAATTTAAACGGTATTACTGTGATTAGTTAGCGTCCAGCCTGTTCTCACCCTAAGTAATCGCACTACGAGAAGGAAACCATAAGTATTAATTGGATGTTAATATTTCGCTTTAACCTCCAATTGATTAATGAAATTGTGAGATGACTGAAATTGATTTCCAGTGAAGTTCCACGAAGTTATGACTCCTTGGCAATTCTGATATGAAGTTTATTTTATTGTTATTATAGAAATAACATTCAATTCAATCTATTTTACATATATATTTACACGCAAACAAATGTTACTCGATTTTATATGAATTAAGTTGTTTCATTTCAATTTATTGGTATGTATCGTTTTATTTTATTTAAGCTATGATACTACTAAATAAAACAAAGGTGTATAGGGCTCCTACCAAGTACTGAGGAGCCCAAGCCAACCTCACCTGCAAGTGGTGCACCCAGGGCCGTTTTTAAACTATTTGAGACCCTGGGCACGTTAGGATCATGGGGCCTCTATGACCTTGAGAAAGCTCACTCATTCCCATCTGTCAAAAAGTTCAAGCTATGTTGTACACGGTATAGCTATGCGCATGCAGCAAGCTAAAGCTAATAAGCAAGTAGGTATTAGAATAAGTAATTATCATCTGATTTTTAAAAAAATTATGTATTTCGATAATACCTAAATATCGGTTATCATTTGGTAATCTGGCAGGAACCAGGGGGCCCCATTAGATCGCGGAGCCCTGGGCACGTGCCCATAGTGCCCAGTGGGGAAGAGGGGCCTGGGTGCACCTGCCGATCAACGAACGAGGCTCTGGTGAACATAACCTATTACGTGATACCAACAATATAAATGGCGAAGTGTGGGCGTATAGTATGCCTATGCCTACCCTTTCGGGGAAACAGGCGTGATATTATGTATGTAAAACAAATTTTACGGATTTTCTAACGCAACTTATAAACTATTACACTTTTAGTTTTAGTGTAATACTTTCTTCGGATATTTCGAATATTTGTCTTCTGTGATAATAAATAACTACTACCTGCTTTAGAAGCCAGACGCATTGCTCTTTTATAAATTAATTGTACGATATGTTTAAGAACACACCTAGTAAAAAGATAAACTTAAAATAGACTTAGATTTACAGTTAAACAAATTGTTGTTGCAATATAACCAATAAATAATTTGAATACTTAAATAATATGTTGCCACGGGAGACCAAGATAACTGGTACAATCTTAAAAACGTTCGCTTCATAATTATATAATTATATCAAACATTTTAATAAAATGCGAAGATAGCTTAGTGGTGAGACCAAATTAAATTCAGAGGGTCTCGGATTCAAACCCTGGTGGCGCTATGATAATACGATTTTATTTATTTACCTATGATTTATTGCTTGCTCCGTGCCTCGGAAAGCACGTTAAACTGTTGGTCCCGGCTGTCATGAACATCAATGGTCATTATTAGGAAGTCAGTGCCATCTAACATACTGACAGCTGGTTTAACCATAGAATGTTTCCTTCTGGGTTGCGGAGGTCAGACTCAGTCAAATCTGGTTGAACCAGTAAGCAAAACATGGGCCCTAAGCTTAAGTCTAGGGCAACCGGGATAATGCTAAGATATGATGGGAGTTTTATTCTGAGTAACTAATATTTATTTTAGTTGTAATTAAGTGTTTGCTATGTTGGAAATAAACATTATTCTTTTTATAACATTTGTAATCAGAATGCATATTTTTCTTTGTTATATATTAGAGAAAATACTTGTACCATAAATCTTAAAGAACTAAGATATTGAGACCACTTGAACGCTTCTGGGGCGGGAAATCGAACAAGCTAGTGTTGGGACTGCAATCAACTATCGACATTTATTATCATTACATATGCTACATTATTCTCATAGATTCACTAGAGGCATAGCACTAATATGTGCAGTCTGGTTGCGTCGAACACGCGCTATCAATACAACTAAAATTTAGTAAATGCATAATTCGAAATAATTAAAAAACGATCAAGAGATAACGGTGTACTGTCACTTTGTTAAAAACAAGATTTAAGAAAATCAAAACAACAAGTTCTATTTTATTATAATTTTGTAAGCATTTACCGATAACATAACGATACGCGCGATTTTCTTTACTGCGCGTTGCCATTAGACCCATAAGTGGGAGTGGGCGAGCAATATAGTTGACTGCGCTTACACATTATCTGACTCCGCGTGCAGCGTGATATTGCAACGAGTATAATATTAATTACGGAAGAACAAAACTTGAAGAATTCTTAGATTCTTTTCTAATCAATTCTCAAGTGAATGAACTCGGAAATTTTTAAGATGACTTTTATAACAACATTATTAAGCAAAACTTAAATAAAAAAAATTACGAACACTTTGATTGACTGTTCTTTGAGTTTTCATAAATTAGTTTATCTAGCTAGCCAGCTGTTGTGAGTGCTATAAATTTTACATGGGGCTGCATTTATCAAACTTTATATTACTATTTGTGCGACAATCGTATCAATAAACTGACTTTAGAAAATTGTTATTTCTTTTATCTAAGTAGTGTTGAGAATTCAATCAAACTATCGAGTTGCATATGGGACTGCATCTATCTAGTTTGAAATGGTTATTTGAGCAGAAAATGTTATAAATTTACTGCACTTTACTTACTGCCGCAGCTAGTGTTAGCATTGCATGAAACTTACGAGTTTTATATAATTTCTTCTGTGTTCATTTTCTCTTCTGTTTCTTCTTCTCGTTTGTAACGCTCTTGACAGAGCGGCCGTGTTCGCTACTGAGCAGTGGCTCGCTTCACCATGCTCCTCAATATATCTCGAGCCGCTGACATATGAGTGCATTCGGGTAGGTAAATGTTTTAGGCGACATTGGTATATACTTAATTCTCTGACAATCTTATCAATTATTTGATTACAAGATTAGAATCATTAAGAACTTGTGTTGTGGATATCAAATAAGAGATAAATAACAAAACGTAAATTTTTTTTTTGAAATATATATTTAACAAAGAAATAGTCATGTTAATGCAGACAAACATTTCTCCTGCTTTGGAATCGAACCCACGACCTCTGGAGCGTAGTGCAGGTCTTAGAATGTTCATAAACTGATCTCATATTTCGAAGCTATATATACACGTATTACGACCGGGATTAGCATACCTGTGACACATTTCATATATTACACCCACGTCTAATACTCGTATGTAAATAGGTTAATTTAATGTTACCCACATTACCGCTTCCTACATGGACACAATTTCACGTAGTGACAAATAATATTTGTTATTAAGAAGCGTTCGGAGCTCATCGTTGCTTGGTCTGTCCCTGGATGGGTTAGTGTGGCATTTATTTATATAACGAAAGATTCTGTGCTTCGGAGGGCACGTTAAGACGTCGGTCCCGTTTATCCTACATGTGATTATCGCTAAGCCATGTTAGAGGCCTAGTAGGGTAGTTTGAAAAATTCTAAAATCAGAGACAAAATTGAATAAAGTATTCTTCAAAATGTACCTAAAACTGCAATATCAACATCAACTATCGAGGTCGAGAGCTGCTAATTTCCTGCTGGTTCCCATTTTTAATTTTAATTTCATTTCGTCTTTTTTAAGTTACTTAAAGACCCTAATTTAGCTGTGTTACAACATACATAAAATCACGACTGTTTTCCCGAAGGGGTAGACAGGCATGTAGTACGCCCACACTTCGCCAATTATATAGTCCCACGTAATAGGTACGAGCTTATTGCCGCTTTCCGGGCCTTAATGTTACAAGACACGTTTTTAAGTTTTGATAGCATCTGTGATCTATACCTTCGAAACGACAGAACAGGTTTTTTCAAATTATAGCTGTGGACCATCTCACGTCAGCTTTCAAACAGAAAACGTCGCCTAAAACAGCAATATCGACATAAATTATCGATATAAAAAACAGAACATCTCTATTCTAGCGCTTACAGTTGCATGCACCTATGTAGTGCAACCACACTCACTACAGTCGAGGTCGAGTACTGCTGATTTCCTGCCGCTCCAAGTGTTTTGAAGAATGAGAAGTTATTGCTAGTTAGAAGACCTTCGTTGTAAATATATCTATTGAATACTCAATACTCCAATCTCGAGGAAATTCCTCGCGTGAATTTCACCGGGGGAATACGTATATGAAGTTTTAGTAGATATAATGTTTTCTGACGTTCACGATTTTAAGATGTATGATATCTATTTCCATATTGTTTCTAAGCTACATAGGGATACAACTTAGATTAGGAGCCCAAGTCCACCTGCAAGTTGTGCACCTGCCTATCAACGGACGAGGCTCTGGGGAACATAACAGTGCCCGGCAAGCGGCTCGCCACCTACTACGTGGGACCAACTATATAAATGGCGAAGTGTGGGCGTATCATATGCCTCTGCCTACCCCTTCGGAGAAACAGCGTGAAGCGCTCGTAGCTCTGCGGTGCTCGGTGGTCGGAAACGATCACCGAAGTACAGCAGAGTTTACAGAGGTCAGTCCTTGGATGGGTGACCGTTTGTGTGGCATTTGATATCGAGCGCTTCCGTGCTTCGGAAGGCACGTTAAGCCGTTGGTCCCGGTTATCACTAAAATGTGGTAGTCGTTAAGCCATGTTAGAAACCTAATGGGCGGCTTGAAAAATTCTAACAGCAGGACGCCATACACCTGCCTCCGCCAATCCGCACTGGGTCAGCGTGGTGGAGTATGACCCGATACCCTCACACCTTGATATGTGAGAGGAGGCTCGTGCTCAGTAGTGGGACGTTAATGGGCTGAGATGATGAAGTGTGCCAGAATCCTTTATCCAATCACATATGTAAACCGCGAGCAAGAGAGCATAATGTGTCTTCTGAATCACAGAAGCGCTTGATATCAAAATGTAGGCCGTTATGAGTGGGTGTGCTTGTTACCGTTCATATCCCGTGGCTTGGGGCGCCCTAATTTATCTTTAAGACTGCATCGACTGCTTTATATCTAGTGAATATGGTCATAATAACGAGTCATACATATTTGAAAAAAATAAACATTTTATAATTAATTTTTTTTATCTTATTTAAGTACTTTTTTTTTTTATGGGTTCGATTCCCACACAGGACAAATCTTTGTGTGCATGAATGTGAATATTTGTTTTGGTCTGGGTGTTTCCTATTTATATTAAGTATGTATTTACAACAAAAAGTATTTAAGTACCTATGTGTATCCGTTATTTAGTATATGGATACTAAATAACGAATGAAACACAAGTTCTTAATGACACTTATCTTGGAACTAAATAATTGGTGTAATTGTTAGAAATTATTATTATTATTATTGTTATTGGCGGTAGAAATAACCAACCTTGACGCTATTCTTTCCCGTTCTTTTACGATCAAGCTCCCGCCCTCAGTAAATGCCCTCCCTCAGCGTTGGTTTATAAGTTTGACTTCCATAAGAGCTCTATAAATATAAATAAATAAATATTCCATTACAATCACACCAATTATTTAGTTCCAAGATAAGTATCATTAAGAACTTGTGTTATGGATACTAAATAACGGATAAACATACTTAAATACTTTTTTTTTTTTGTAAATATATACTTAATATATATAGGAAAACACCCAGACCAGAACAAATATACATGTTAATGCACACATAGATTTGTCCTGTGTGGGAATCGAACCCACGACCACTGGAGTGAAGTGCAGGTATATTGACCTCCACGCCATATCGGTCGTCAAATGTCGTCGTCTATGGAGCCAAACTTAAATAAATGACTTCGATTTTGACTATAAACAAACTAGGTACTACTACTACTTTGGTGCCCGATAATGTGAAAATTAAAGACGACAGCATTTATAGATTTTATATCATCATCACTGCTTTTAGAAAACCACTGCTGAACATAGGCCTCAATTGATTTCGAGCCGCCTGCATCCACCGACTACCCGCCGCGCCGGTTTGACCAGATCATCAGTCTATGGGAGGCAGTCCTCTACTACGTTTGCCGGTCGCCATTAGTTTTTAAATATTAAAAATTTATCATCATCATTATCTCAGCCCATTAACGTATTGGGTCATACTCCACCACGCAGACCCAGTGCGGATTGGCGGAGGTAGGTGTATAGCATCCTGCTGTTAGAATTTTTCAACCGCCCAATTAGGCCTCTAACATGGCTTAACGACTACCACATTCAGTGATAACCGGGACCAACGGCTTAACGTGCCATCCAAAGCACGGAAGCGCTTGACATCAAATGACACACAAACGGTCACCCATCTAAGGACTGACCTCTGTAAACTCTGCTTTACTTCAGTGATCGTTTCCGACCACCTAATCGCTTCTAAAATTTATACATATTAGTAAACAAAACATTAGAAAGGTGACATCTGACGCAAGCGATCACTTGAACCATACTAAACACACAACAGCATTGACACATAATTTCAACATTTACACATCATTAGTACAAATCATTTGGACTGTTTGTGGACCATTTGTTTGTGTAATGCTTGAATCGGTTGTGCTTGCCCAGAGTTAATGAGGTCAGAAAGGATCAAAGCTAAGCGGCGTTAATAGAGGTCAGTCTTTGGATGGGTGACCATTTGTGTGACATTTGACATCGAGAGCTTCATGCTTCGTCAGACGCGTTGTGCTGTTGGTCCAAGTTATGTATTAGGTGGCTAAATGAGTTGTAACAGCAGTACGCTACAGTCCTACCCCTCCCTGGCCTTCTTATCATGAATCTTTCTTATGTAGGTTGAGAGAGGATGTTTGTGCCTAGGAGTAGGCCCAAGTAGGCTGAGATGGTGACAATTATGTGCAATAGTAACTTTCTACATTTTACGAACTATCTATAGGAACAAAGCGAAAGCGATTTTTTTTCTCCGGTATCCTCCGGTGATTTTTAAAAATAAACATCAATAAAATTGGCACTGTCCGACCGGATAGATTTATTTGTATGTTCACTGAACGAATTCGCAAAAGCAGCATATTGCTTCTGCGGTAGATAATAATGTAGTAGTCTAAAGAGTAGTAGATAAGAATGATGTGAAGTTTTTAGTCAGGTATTTATTGTAAGCTCAGATACTTTATCTTATAGGTTTGGTGCCTGTAAAGATAGTTGTCAGTTTTATAGATGAATAATTTTTTTTTAAAAAAATAGGGGAATTTGCTGTAAGTCCGGCGCAGTGGTATCAGTATCTTCGTAATCTCTTGTAGATTTGAGTCTGATTTGTGAGTCGGATTTGCACGTGACCGATGCTGGCCCACTTAGACGCCTGGGGCCGTTAGACCCTGGGATCACGTGGAAATACTGCTCTGGCATCTCAGTGTTTACTGCGTGAAGGTATTACACTCGCATGCAAACAATATTGCTGGAGTATATGCTAGTATGCTACAGATACGATGGGATTTTAAATTCGTTATGGAGATTGAACAAAACTTGGTATTAAATAAAAATTGGTTGCCTGTAAAATCGGTATACGGGCGAAAGTTTTACGTGACAACGACTTTGAGTGGTAAAATAATTTTAATGTGAATATTCATTCGAGTGGAAGGGACGCGTGCCTCTCACTCGCTCTCATTGTAAGCGCATAACGTGAGCGGAGCGTAACGCAGTTTCTTGAAGTGTCACCCGGCAAACCAATTTATAAGACGTTGTCACGTCAAAAATGCCAGTAAGTATTTAACTTGTATTGAATTGACAAGCAACAGGCGGACCTATATGGTTCCGGAAAACAATAAACGCTTGCGCGATCTAATTATGTACACTGCCATCTTTTGAGCAAACATAAGCATTATTATTTACACTAAGAACATATAGTATACATACATACAGTTTTGAACAGAGATCTTGACTTGAATCTCCAAGTCTGGACTCAAAAGCACCACGTAAAATAAGTAGACTCCCGCGGTGTTTGATAATATGGTAAAAGCAGTTTCGGTGAATGAAAGTGGCTTAAGCAGGCCGGTAGGCTTGCTTTCAGCAGTGGACTTCTTTTTGTAATCTTCTTCTTCTTTTGGTCATTCTTTTCCCTTCTACCAGTTCACAGACCCTTTATTCTTTTTGTTAATATGCTCATACCATTATAAACTGTTTTTTTTTTTCAGTCACAGATGCTACTTTTATACTACCTTTTATCCAAAATAAAAGTATTAAGTTACGACTTAGCTACAAATATTTGTTGAGTATCCAAATTGTCCCACTATTATTGTGATTGGCATAATAATTGTATAACAAATAAATATGACACATGTTATTTATTTTTATTTTATTCAGGATACAAACAGTCTTTACACATAAAAATTAATTTTAAAAATAATTACCTACAGATCCCTAACTGACAATATTATTATTTCCGAGTGGAAAGCGGTCTGACAACTCGGGCGCATATTACGCTGAATTGCTGAAACTATGAGTGTAAGTGAGAACCCCGTTAAACGGTGCTCAGTTAAGCGGTGCTAGGGGCCTACCGCCGAGTTCGATGGCAATCGATTATAAGGCAAAATGGATTTCGAATTGATTCTGTCGTACCGCCGAACTCATGGAAATCGAAACAAATTGGCGTTCTCCATTTACCTATTGGTCTGTCACGGACTGAAGGTCATGAATGAGAGGTGGCTGTCGGCAGATTCCCCGGTACGGATTAATGAACGCAAAACAAAGTTTGATCTAGTTCTAGATGGATTACCGGTAATCCATCGAATTCGCCGGTAGGCCCCCAGGAGGCCACGAAATGTTATGAAAACAAATAACATCAAATATAAAAGAAGTTGACTTTGACATATTTTACGTTTAAATCTCAACCGCACCAAGGTGAGTTTTGTAATTGCATTGGTTTAAATGTAATGAGGTGTTCATAGTCAACACAGGAGAGGTGTATTTTGGAACATTAAAACTACAAAAAAAAACTGAAAAAAATTATACCAATTATGTAGTTCCAAGATAATATCATTTAGAACTTGTGTGACGAATACTAAATAACGGATAAGCATAAATAAATATTTTATTTTATTTTTGTAAATACATACTTAATATACATAGGAAAACACCCAGACCAGAATAAATATTTATGTTAATGCACACAAAAATTTGCCCTGTGCAGGAATCGAACCCACGACCTTAAGAGCGGCGAGTATTCCCCCAGGGGGCCAACATGCTATATCGGTCGTTATAGGTGGGTGGAATCATAAGTAACTTATTTTATTATAATATAATGTTTCGTCATCAACTTAATGGTATGAAGTTTATTCCAGATTACTTTATTCCTCAGTAACCTTGTATAACCAAAGTTTTGATACCACTCTGCGTATGCTGTGCTGATGGCGGAGCTATAAATAGCAGATATAGACCTGGTTCGGAGCTACTTGTTCCCCACTCAGCATGTAAGGGGGGCACGTGTCTCAATCTCAAGAGCGTGATAGCAATCGTCGACGATCTTGAGATTAGCTCTTTCAGTCAGTATTCAGATATTAACTACTTACTTACTTTCTGATCTATAATAACAATTATTATCCATTTCGTAATCGTGACGTAAAATTATTTGCCGATAATAATATATTACTAGTAGTGTAAGTGCGTAAAGGGGTCCTACTAAGACCTAAGGAGCCCAAGCCAACCTCACGGGCATGGTGCATCTGCCGATCAACGGACGAGGATCTGGCGAATTTAACAGTTTCCGGTGAACGGCAATAGGCTCGCCACCTATTACGTGGGACAGACTATATAATTGGCGAAGTGCGGTCGTTTAATATACCGTTGCCTGCCTCCAGGGAATCAGGCGTGAATGAGTCTTTGGCTCTAGTAAAACTAGTTTGTAATCTATAATAAGGATAATTATTAATATCGTAATGGTGTAATAGTATTTTCCGATGAAAACATATCACTCGTTGCTCGTAGTTGACTATAGAATATAATCATCGAAATTAAGGGTTCACAAAGGTTAGTTTTTAGGTAGCATTAGATATCCAATAATTGTGTGCTTCAGAAGTCGTTGGTCCCAGTTATGACTAATGTGGTAGTCAGTTATAGGTCCCAGATAGTCGTTATGCCGAGTAACAGACACAATAGAGCGGCTTGAGGATTCTAAATGCAGGACACTAGGAGCACGCAGTTGCCTTTTTTTAATCTGTACATGCCGCCAGTGTCTTTTGTATCAGTTTATTCAGATATATTCATTTTTACAATGCCCAAAAAATACACTAAATTTAGATTTCAAAAAATACAACACTGCTTCGATGTGTTTTTTACGAATTGACGTAAAAACCCCTTGTAAATATTAATAAAGCTAAACACGCCTCTAGCGCCCTCTGTCATCTGTTGATATAAACAACATAGGTATTTGTATTTTTTCAAAATGTTTCAGAACAATACATAGAAACAATATATATTGAACAAGCCACTCTTAATAACTCCGACCCCTTCACAGTTAATCATCTACTCAAAATCATTTAGGATGTAGGCAATTCGTTATCACAACCAAGGAAAACACATTTTCACAACGATAAAACAATGCATTGTAATCACTCAATGTTGATTAGCATTGAAAAAGCAAATCAAGTAATTCGACCGATGATTGGCTGATTGAAGGTCAGTCGCGACTGACTGCACTAATGAGAATAAAAGAAAACAATCAGATGATAAATAAACTGATCTAGGAACTGTGTAAAAACTCATTTACAGCCATCAAAAGCGACCTCTATCTTTTTTTTTATTAAAAAAAAAGTATCTATCTACGCATCCAACAAAAAAGGTTGTTTGCTTTTATTGGCGCCAACGCGGAAAAAGACAAATCGCGGCAATATTTTATTTACCAAAAGTAGTGTAAATTCGAGATCATAATGTGTAATCATAGTGGATTTTTGGACATAACTTCTTCGGCAAAGTAAAAAAGTGTAGGAATGTGGCCTAATATTCCAGATAATTGTTTATTCCTGCATTGTTTCATAAAACTTTAGGTGATTATATGACGAAAACGCTGCTCATTGCTGACACTGACGAATACTCTAT
This sequence comes from Musotima nitidalis, assembly GCA_949126915.1. Classification (NCBI taxonomy): domain Eukaryota; kingdom Metazoa; phylum Arthropoda; class Insecta; order Lepidoptera; family Crambidae; genus Musotima; species Musotima nitidalis. The sequence continues at coordinate 3,775,343 of OX421434.1, forward strand.
TCGAGTAAATACATACTAAAAGAAAAAAAAAGCTTGAGACAAGCATAGACAAAAGAGGCAAATAATCATTTTTTGCGCTTCATACTCTTTGCGCGTAGAAAATAGTTTTCCAATCAGTACGTTTTTTTGGTTATAATAGGAAGTTAGAGAAAATAGATGTTTAAATTACGTTTTTTATTAACATTAAGCGTTTACTTCACGCCGAATTAAACTGTATTATATTTTTTTGTTGACTAATCGTTGATGTAAACATTGTTGTTAGCCATTTTTTTTCTCTATTTGCGTAACTACGCAAGTTTGTGTTTTAAGGTGGTTTCAGTTAGCTTATTATTTAATCTTGTGTTAGAATATTGACTATTTTATGTTAGTTTTGTATAGAAGAAAAGAAATAAGTTTATTGACCCCACACCACATTAAATATTTGTAAGGTTTTCCAAAATAATTAAATTAATCATAAAATATTAAAATTTTCGCTTTGCTTTGATTGTTATAGACTGCAGTTTGCACATTTTTATCAATATACGTTTCAGAACGAATGCTTCCAGGCGAAAGTTTGCCGGTAGGGATGTGGTTACGAAAAGAATCTGCTTTGTAAAGCGCACGCCACTTTGGGACATTCCATATTACATTTCTCTATGGGACATTCTGATTTTGGTGCCCGAGCTTATCGGACGTAAATTTGTTAACTTTGTATGTAAGTCTCGTCTAGTGTTCGGAAATATAGATTGAAGTTGAAAGTATCGGTGTTATTATTTCTGCTACCTGTGCGTTCCTAAAGAGCAGAGGAGTTCTTACACATCACATAAGTACATAATAGGTTGGGGAAAAAGTCTTTTCGTATTTTTGTATGAAAAGTCAAGACATTTTTTTCAAAGTTTATTTACATTTATTTACAATATATATGTACCGTTTTGTTGAATAACTTTCTGCCATTTTGTGGGCAGAGACATTATCCCGTTACTGTAGAAACTTTGGGACTTCTGATCAAAAAAACGGGACAAATAGTTTTGGCAGTCCTCTCTTGAGGTCAACCTTACAGAACCTAAAGAATTCTGCAGAGACCGAAACAGGTGAAAATCTGAAGGCGCAAGGTCAGGGCTATATGGTGGATGCACTAGGACCTCCCAGTCGAACTCTCTTAATTTTTGCTGAGTGGCTAAAGATGTGTGTGGTCTAGCGTTATCGTGATGAAAGACCACACCCTTCCTGTTGATCAATTCCGGCCGTTTTCTCTCGACTGCTTCCTTTAATCTCATCAGTTGCTGGCAGTAAAGATCAGAATCGATGGTTTTGCCGGGCGGTAAAAGCTCATAATAAACAATGCCCTTCCAATCCCACCATACACACAGCATCACCTTATTTCGTGTTAGGCCAGGTTTGGCCACAGTCTGTGAAGCCTGGCCAACTTTCGACCACGACCTTTTTCGCACGTTCTTGTCGTACGTGATCCACTTTTAATCGCCAGTTATCAATCTCTTCAAAAACGGCTCGGTTTCATTACGTCTCAATAATGAATCGCAAATGAGTACACGGTTCATTAAGTTTCTTTGAGTGAGCTCGTGTGGCACCCAAATATCGAGCTTTTTTGTATAACCAGCTTTCTTCAAATGGGTCAAAACTGTTTTGTGGTCAATTCCCAGTTCTTCAGCTACATCGTAACTACTAATATGCCGATCTTGCTCCACTCTTTCAAAAATGGCGTCCATTTTATTCGTAACAGGGCGACCAGAGCGAGGTGCATCTTTAACATCAAAATTTCCGGACTGAAAACGTTTGAACCAAATTTGTGCTACTCTTACTGACACTGCATCAGGTCCATAAACATCACAATTTTTTTTCACTGCTTGAGTTGCATTTTTGCCTTTTTTATAATAAAATTTTAAAATGTATCGAATTTCTTCATTAGATTCACTCATTTTTACGGAGAGAAAAACAAATGAAAAATAGCGGGAAACAACTTTTTTTTATTTTTTTCTTTTCTTTATAATGGAACCTTTTTAATGTTACCAAAACCAGCCAGACACAAATAGTACAGTCAAAAAAATTTTATAATAAGTTTATACCTACGTTATGCGAAAAGACTTTTTCCCCGACCTAATATAATAAAAAAATACAAACATGAAAAAAAAACTTAATTCAAAAACAATTCAATAACACAGAAAATAAGTAGCCTTCTAGGCATAGCATAATGCTTCGAAGAAAAACGTTATAACTGGTCTATTGTAATAATTTGTTTTGGAGTCATGTCTATACTCTATGTATGTATGATCTTACACTAAGCACGAAGTTTCCCTGACAAACTGACGTCAGATTGAAAATAATCTTGAATCGAGTCGATGGCTTTGCCTTAGCCAATAAAAGATGTCAAGAGATTCAAAATTATCCTAAAACAAGTAGATAACTAATGCGTAAGCCATTTATATTTTTCTGGTCAAAATACTTGTTTTCCTATATTTCTGTGTAATAAATACCATCATGGAATATTAAATTTTTGCATCTTAATGTTCCTTTTGTTATTCGTAACCTAGACCAGCCTTTCTTTTAATATGACTAACTATGCAGAACTAATGCGTGTTTATATACAAACCTGTCAAGTGCAGTCTATATCAGCAGGTCGATCAAGAGTGTTTTGTAAGAATCTAAGACTTCTTTTTATAATACTGTTAAGGGGGAGTTTGTTTTCTGACGCGGCTAATAACAAGTATCAGAAATCTTTATGAACTAAAATTTAAAGACAAACTGCAATTGTAGTATACTACAAAAGAATAAATATTTATAATACTGCAATATGACAGTAATGAGACTTAAATAAAGACGATTACACTTCGAAACGATGCTCAAAAATTTATTGATTGAACACAGGTTTACTTTGCGGTGTATAGGGATCCTACCAAGACCTAAGGAGCTCAAACCAACCTCACCTGCAAGTGGTGCACCTGCCGATCAACGGACGAGGCTCAGGCGAACATAACAGTGCCCGGTAAGCGGCAGTAGGCTCGCTCGCCACCTGTTACGTGGGAACAACTATATAATTGACGAAGTGTGGGCGTGTAATATGCCTTTGCCTACCCCTTCGGGGAAACAGGCGTGATTGTACGTATGTATGTATGTTTACTTTGCGGATATTATTTGTCATTTTATTTTTATTTATTTTAGTATGATATTTTAATTATTGTTACCACTAATTAGCTTCAGCTGGTGGTTGTTGTTAAAAAAAGTACTAAATTTATAATTTTTACTTCGAACTTATTTGCATTTGCATTTTAAAGTTCTTTTATTAACCTGTACATACCTTAATTTAGTATACGCGCAAAGTTGATATAAAATAACATAGACTTGTTTTTCGATGGCACTGAAAGGTTTCCTGCTGTTACTTTGAAATTTTGCTGTATTTACTGATGAAGATGGTTTTATAACATACTAGCAGCACTAGACACACAGACAGACAGATAGCTGGAAGTGACTTTGTTTCGTACCATGTAGTGATGGTATTTGACATTATAATTATAAGTAATTTTGACAGTATTTAATTTAGTTTTGAAATTGTTTAATTTCCATATCATCTGTGTAGATCTCACAGTTTCAAATTGTCCTTTAAAGGTGTAGTTAAATAATCCTCTCACAAACCATGAGTTTTGATGAGTACCTTAACCTATAGATAACTATAACCCAGTTATGAAACTCCTCCTTAAATTGTGGGCGCATCTCAACAAACCATTTGCGTCATAGCCCCGAACTGTCAGATGCATAATCACAATGTCTCCGCTATTACATTGGCTGCTGGGTTGACGTTGTCATTGCAATACCTTCAGAGGGGTAAGGGGGGGGGATGGTTTAAGCACAAGTCTTTATCATTTTCAACATCTAATCACTCTCATGGCTTGCTCCAAGTTCATCCACCACGAATATGTCGGCGCAACATGTATTTTCTTCAATATAAGGAACATTTAGAGAGGCCTATACCATGCCTAGCAGTAATCTTTTTTGGGGATGAGATGTCGATGACAAATAACCAAGGTCAATTTATTTTGATATTTTTTTATATATTGGTAAATGTTATCTTAGATATAAGGAAAACTATTTAAAAAAAGCAAGGGCGAATTGCAAAAAAGGTTAAAATCTAAATCAAATAAAGTCAGAATCAAGTATTAACTGTGTATATTTCTCATCGCTTGCCCACAAGAATACTTTATTAACTCTGTGAACATATTTTTTCGGAAGTAGCGAATATTGTGGTATTTTTATACGATATACAGTAGTTTTATTATTATTTATTACCCGTGTATATATTGTTGGTAATTGAAACAAAACAGTGCAACATTACTTTTCAAATTCTCTCAAGAAGTCCATGTGAGATCTCAGTATAGTCCCACACCTTTACTGACGACTCAAGGGTTTTAGGGGGGAGGGCATCTGTCTCATTTACCATTTTTCATCTTTATCACCATTCATTCATTCTCATTTCATCATCATCATCACAGCCCATTTACGTCCCACTAGTGAGCACGAGCCTACTCTCACATATCAAGGTGTGAGGGTATTGGGTCACACTCCACCACGCCGACCCAGTGCGGATTGGCGGAGGCAGGTGTATGGCGTCCTGCTGTTAGAATTTATCAAGCCGCCCATTAGGCCTCTAACATGGCTTAACGACTACCACATTTAGTGATAACCGGGACCAACGGCTTAACGTGCCTTCCGAAGCACGGAAGCGCTCGATATCAAATGCCACACAAACGGTCACCCATCCAAGGACTGACCTCTGTAAACTCTGCTGTACTTTGGTGATCGCTTCCGACCACCGAGCACCGCAGAGCTACGAACGCTTCCGCAGAACTACGAACGCTTCATTCTGCATTCTCATTTACTATGAAATAAATATGATTAATATATATTTTATTTCACACTGGCTAAATGTGCTAAACGAAAGAAATATTTAAAAAAAACATAGGTGGGAGGGGGTTATTAATCAATAGTGGCATAGGTCAAAGGAAACCACTAGGTAGGAGCCACTGATTCTCTTTAATTATCACTAAAGATATTGTGCTTTTTTTGTCTATGTCAATTTGAATGTGCAGTTATTATTAAATCTAATGTAGACTTATTTAAATTACAATCCCTTGATCGTCATAGAGATAAATCAAGTGTAATTCCAAACAATACTGCCTTATTAAAGAAAACTATTATCGGCAGTGCTACTAATATCTAAAACAAAATTCCTAAGCAAATACGTCTGTTAAGTTCCCAAAATCTCTTCAAGGTGAAATTACGTGAACTCTTGATAGAAAAATGCTATTATACGATTTGACGACCGATACGGGCGTGGTGGCGAGTATACCTGCACTCCGCCTTTGAGGTCGTGGCTTCGATTCCCACTCAGGACAATTCTTTGTGTGCATGTACATGAATATTTGTTCTGGTCTGGGTATTAAACATAAAAGTATATATATGTATGTTTATCCGTTATTTTGTATCCATAACACAACTACTCAATTGGTGTAATTGTCAGAAAAAATATATACCTACATATTTATTTATAATGTCAAAGAATATTTAAACGACTTATCAATGATAATTGAGCTTATCAATATATAATAATCTTTTCAATATACGTCAATAAAAATCGGATATCGTGCCATATGAAAATGCAACCTATTAGGCAGAACACAGCTAGATCCTAACCTCTACTATACCACCTAACCTGTAACCTATGTACGCAATAAACGATTTTGATTGATTGATTTATCAAAGTCTCTTCGTGTCGAATTTTGACATAACTCAGTATTCTTCCACGCAAGCGATATGTTTGTTATGTTAAAAACATAACTTATCATCTATACTCCGAATTAAAGCCAAGTGTAAGTATTAAATAACGCAAAAGACTGCAGAAAAATAAAAACATTCATTATTTCTCAAGTGGCTCCTTTAAATAAATATTGCAAATAAAACATTGCAGTATTGGGCTAAATTGGTGCACCTATATACAACGGGTGCACTCCAGTTGCAAAACCCAGGTCAGACATGTGTTCTTTACGACTCTGGAAATACGATTTGTGCCATTTGCCGTGTTGTAATATATTATATATACAATACATGGTTCACAACAAACATTTAAATTCATCAATTTTATTGTGTTTGTTGAATGATCTAAGATGATGAATCAATGATCAATAGAATAGATGAATTAATAAAAAATATTAAAAACTCTTTATTTATTTTTATTAATTTAAGGCTTTAAGGCTTTTTGCCGAGACGCGTCGACCAGAGAGGGCCAAGCCTATCGGAATATAATAGGCTTAAGAAGGAACACCAAATATTTCGTAAAGAACCCATACAAAGCAGGAGACAGCCATTTGATGATTTTCCATTCGAAAATAGGGTTCTTTAGGCAGTTGTCCCACCGGCGACGATGAACTAGAAGCGAGGGGTAGATAGAAACTACATGCGAGTTGGCGAGAATCGGGAAGCGAGTGTGTAGTTCCGATTTATGTCGCTGGGCTAGAGCGAGTTTACGAGTGTGACGGGTAATTTCTCGTGACACTATACAAAAATTACCTCTAGTTGGTCCTTTGGCATAAGTTGATTGCCATGCGAGCATAGCACGTAAATTTTCTCCTCACGTAAATCCTCGCCGGCACGGCAGTGTGAACAGTCAGCAACCAACTATTTGTATATGCATCTCTTTTGTTTACACATAATGTATATCTTTTTAACGTTTCTTGAGCAAGATAGTTGGCCGATGGATAGTTGGCCGATAGTTGGTCGTTTTTTCGCTGGCGGTAAGACAACTGCTTTACGAAGCATTTGCGAACGTCGTCAACGTCTCTTGCTTCGAGACGAAGTTGACAAGAAAGTCAGCTAGCTTCTGTCTTCAGCTAAGACAGTAAAATAAATAGGTGGGGGTGGTCTCTTAGAATCAGTAACTAAGTAAAAGTAAAAGTAGCACTAAGGAAACTTTCCATGACAGTCAAGTAAGTAGCTAATTTAATGTATGGTACGGCGTACGGTACCGCTTTTATGTCAAATTTATAATAAGGGCGACCACGGGACCTAATGCTACATATTTTAATGTAAAATTTCGGCGCCCTTGGGTAACGGTGCCAAGTAATCATAATTGCCACTAATGATGAACCGTCGCTGACCCCACTCGGCCGTCTTCAGAGCACTCACTGTTGGTAAGTACTCATAAAGTATTGGCCACGAACTTATTAAGGCGCGTAGGGTTGGTTTTTATTGTTGTTGCACGCTGTTCTTGTATTGTATTTTAATTATTTTTTATTATTTATGCACAAAGCGTAAATTTTCAAAAAAATGTCTCACAAAACTGTTCAAATAGTTTAATAGTAGAAGGATCACTTACTAAAAACTATGATTATACATTAAACATTAATTTGAAATTTAATTTAATTTGAAATTTAATTTAATTTAAAATTTAATTTAATTTGAAATTTAATTTAATTTGAAATTTAATTTAATTTGAAATTTAATTTAATTTAATTTCAATAAATTCTTTTTAATGTATTGGTGTACGACAGTTGCAGTACATAGTACAACATCGTCAGTCTAATTTTCAAAATGCGTAACTATAAAAGATACAACATTTTACTTATAATGCCAACTAGTGCAAAATTTCTAGATCTATCGATTGGAAATATCCTCATGTCCCATAAATTACTATGTAATTAGTTATGAACGAATTGGAATAACACCTATAATTAACAATTTTAACCCCCCTTTTATAAAGTTTGCTCAAAAGGACCTAAGCAGTTTGAAAGTTTGGCTGACGGTATGTTGTTTATTGCATCTGTAAATGTAATTGTTTATTTTTTTCTGTATACTTACTGTGTTTGTTTGTATTGAAAAAAATTGATAATTTCTTTAATATATTCGGAATATAAGTTGTAGGTGACCGTTTGTGTGCCATTTAATATGGAGCAATTACTTCGATTGGCACGTTAAGCCATTGGTCCCGGATCTCAATTAGGTATTGGTAGGATAGGTACACCTGTTATCAAACAACATGCCATTTAGGATAGGCAAAAAAAACATTACATGGCAGGAAAGGAATTTTTTTTTTAGTTAAAATTACCAAACAACTAGATTACAACGACTAAGATCTTAAATCCTTACAAATCAATGCCTAAGAGAGTTGTTACGCTCTTACACGTTTATTACCAAGCTGATTTCATGTGTTTTTTTGAAAAAAAATAATCTTTTAAACATCATTCTTCTAAGCTAGAATTTGCTTAGGTAAGAATAAAAAGGTAAGTACAAGTGGTAGTAGTAGTAGTTTTAGCCTAAGCATTTTGTACAATTTAAATTTGTGCTATAAAGTTTCAATAAATAAATGAAACAAGAGTTTGATGATGCATTTTATAGGAAAAGAAGGTTGTAATTTAGTATCGGTTTACTTATAAATAACGCAAAAGATGACGCAGAAATATGCGTGTTTTTAATGAGAATATTTACTGCTAAATGAACGCATCGCCTTAAACTTGAGGGGTTCAAAATGTAAATACCTGTTCACTTCCGAATCAGTTCACTGAACCGACAGGTGGCGGCGAGGCGACCACACGTAAACACGGTTAACGTTTATTTAAAGATAAAGAAAGAAAGGAAGAACAATATTTGTTTAGTGACACAAATATACACAGATAACCCTTCTACCTAAACATTTCCACTAACAATTTTACTAAGAGAAAGAAATTTTACATAGTAAAATTTGGTGTACCTTAGGGTGTTTTACAGTAGGCACCAAGATTAGTATTGCTTCGTTATTATTTTCAGATTGGATTCAGATTGGTTTCAGATTGGTTTCAGATTGGTTTCAGATTGGTTTCAGATTGGTTTCAGATCGATTTCAGATCGGTTTCAGATTGGTTTCAGATCGATTTCAGATCGGTTTCAGATGGGTTTCAGATCGGTTTCAGATCGGTTTCAGATCGGTTTCAGATCGGTTTCATGTATCAGAAATATTTTTTATTTATATTAAAAAGTTATATTGAAGCATATGGCCATCCTCTATCTCTGTTCTTTCAGCAGGCCGTCATAAGTGGATGCGCGCTTTGTACCGTGCTTATTTCACGGTATGAAAAGCTTTAATTTTTTTTGGACTGCATCGACTGCTTACCATCAGGCAGGATGTAGTCATTATACCGTGTCACATTACAATAAAATAAAAACACGTGCACTTTGCGCCTACAATCATTACGACGTGTCACATAAAAAATAATATAAAATTCACTTGTTGACCCGACAGACCGTTCTCCAGTCTTATTAACATTATTTCTAACCATTGCGCTAATTGTCAAGCGCAATGGTTATTAATGTATTTGTATAGCGCTCGATTGCTTTATGTTGTGACCTTAGTTTAATAAGTAAAGTATGTTTCTCAAATAGCAATTGTAATTCTAATGGGAAATAATTGGACTGAGAAAATTTTAATATGTACAAATGGAAGACAAGTTAACGAACTACTAGAGCTGACACTTATTTAATTCTCCAACGAACTCTTTCTGCGACGATTCGCTCAATTACTAGATATTAATAGACTTGCAATTAGATAGGGGAAAATTGTTTAAGGTCAATGGCACTCCGGTTAATTTTGGATATACCCTTATTTGACTGTAAGTCTGTTAATTAAAAATATTCCATCAGGTTTTTCAATTATATATTTCAATGTAATAATGTTTTATATTTTCTCACATATATATACATTACATCAGACAAAAAAAAGTGTGTGTTGTCAAATTAAATGTTTTCACTTTCACAATCTTTTGGATGTGTGATGTTCAGGATTCGGAGTAGGTAGTGCTATTTTATCTACTTACGATACTTTAAATTAGTATAGACATACCCGAATTTTTTTTTAATGTTCAATGATGTATGTTTGGCTACATAGTTCGATAACCAATACACATCTCCTTTTATCCTTTTAATTAAAAATCTTTCTTTTAGTTTTTGCATCAATTTGATGGAAACATCAAAATGAACTATTGAGATATTTTTATTCCACCCTACCTCGACCCAATAACTAACCCACCCGAACCCGATGGACCAATGATTTGGTTGAAGTTGTCGGCGGATGCAAGTGGCTCGAGATCGCTCGACGTGAAAACATTTTTTTTTTATGTGACACGTCATAATTACTACCCCCTTTTTCTTTTTTTTTTTTTAACGTCAGAAAAATGCATTTACGCATACCCAACCGGTCGGGGGTCCGGACAGCGGTTATGTGGGGCTCCTGCAGGAACTTTTCAGCCTACCCACTAAAAAACTGACGACGCCCGTCACTAGTTGGCAAAAAGGCAGGACCATGGTCTCTCATCAGCCCATGGTCTCTCATCAGCCCATGGCCTCGCCAGTGGCAACGACCGCTCCTGTGTTGGGAAGGTAGCGGACCTCCTCAGAGGGGTGCAGTAATTACACCCACTCCTACATCTCAGGCGTAACACTACCGAAGTGCATTGAATTTCTTTAATCCCAAATTAGGTGGCAGGTGCCCCCACACCCACCCCCTGAGACTCTCTTGACGGGACATGCTGGACGGCAGGTCCACGAGCCCTCCTGCCCCGAAAACGACGGATCCGGAGAGACTGCGGATCTCTCTCTCTTTCTCGCTCTGCGGCCTCCTTTGGTGATATGATTTCTTCGCAAAAGGAGGCCATTGCCTCCCAAGCCCCTTCGCTGTCAATCATCTTTTTCATAACGGTTGGCAGCGAAAGATCCTCACTGCTCAGAGCCGTTACCATGGTAAGCAGTCGATGCAGTCCAAATAAAAATTAAACCGCTTTATAACGTGAAATAAGCACGATATAAAGCGCATCCACTCATGACGGCCTGCTAAAATGCCGTTTCACGCCCCGATTAAAAGACCCGGGATCATAGGAAATAGGAAACACATGAGCCGGCAGCGAATTCCAGAGCTTAGTGGTCTTGCTCAGAAACGATTCACAAATTTCTTGGTTCGAGTGCTGATAGCCTGCACAATTGGGAAGGTCTATGTTTAGCAGCGGACTTCTAGTGGCTGAAATGATGATAATGAAATAGGATATTTTGTATATGTGGTAGCTGGTTATAGCCTTATGTTTGTCATCATCACTCTCTTACCATTACCTTCATGGCCCTAGACTTAAGCTCCAGACCCTGGGCCCTGTTCTGCTCACAGACCTAACCAGGTTTGGCTGAATTTCAGTTATTACATTATGAGACTGCCGTCTGACCTCCGCTACACAGAAGGTAACAATATTCTATGGTTAAACCAGCTGTCAAGATATAAGAGAGCACTGGCCTCCTTAAAACGACTGCTATAGATGTTCATGACAGTTGGTCCCGGCTTAAGGTGCACAAAGCAAGCGATATTTACGCACTTATCTTCAAACGAAACTCGTTTTAAGCCCAAGACTCTCTAAATTCAAGTCTAGTGGTGTCACCAGTAGGCTGCTTAATTAACACCAACTAGCTACATATGTTTAAAATATAAGCTGTTAGCTATCCTAAAAAAATAAAATACTACCCGTGAAAATTTTCGTTCGGCTGTGCAAATATAAATCACATTTTAATGTACTTATTTGATACTCATAATTTTATGTTCGTAAACGATGCTCATTTTAATGTTTGACAAGATGCAGAAGGACCAACATACTAAATTAAAAGGAAGCCATTTGTACTAAGTGTTACTCATAAAGCAGTATGATCCGCAACCGCAGGGTTCTCGTAAATTGTGTTTTAAAATACACAAGGCGATGAGTCAGCCGAAGAAGCGTAGTAGAAGCAAATACGTAGGCTAAGTCAAACTCCGAACGAGCGATGATGACCTAAGCACGTAGGGCTGTCGGTTGTAGTTCATTCAATGCGAGCGATAATGGCCTAATCACGTAGGGCTGTCGCTTGTAGTGTTCTATGTTCTATGTTCTATGTTAGTGGTGGTGGTTTCCGCACTTAGTCCCTGTTATGGACCATTGTGCGTGAGCCTTTGCGGCCATAGTTGCTCACTCCAGCCAGCCCACCTCTCTCCAGAAGCAGATCAGGTTTCCAAGTCCGTGCAAAGCTTCTCCAATGGAACTCGGCGAACCTAGGGTTACCTTTCGTGTGTCAGCCACGCCTGTGCATTCCAGGAGCACGTGTGCGACCGTTTCTTCGGCCACCATACACGCTCTGCACAAGGGGCTGTCTGTGACTCCTATAGTGTGTAAATGTTTGTTCAGTAAGCAGTGCCCAGTGATGGTCCCCGTCACCAGGCGCAGGCTATTTCTGTCCAGTCGCAAAAGTCGCCTAGTCAGCCTTGCGTCCAATGACGGCATGGCCTCCTTGGACTGCCTGCAACCTGGAGTGGAGGACCACCACCCTTGGGATTGTGTGTGTGTTATGCTATGTAGCCAAGTTCGTATTTGTTTAAAGGGAATGGGAACAATGGGTTCAGGTCCGTAGACCGTCGCGATGGAGCCTCTCCTTGCCAGTTCGTCAGCTGCATCGTTACCCATTGATCCACTGTGTCCTTTGATCCACTGTAGTGTAATTTTGTTACGATATCGTATCGATGCCTGTTCTAGTGCATTGTGACATTCTAGTATCAATCTGGAAGTCGTGTAATTTTTGTTTAAGGATTGAAGGACAGACGCGCTGTCGGATATTATACGGATGTGAGTATCTTTAACCTGTCTAGCTATTACAGCATGCGCGGCTTGGGTTATGCCCACACATTCTGCCTGGTAGACTGTGTTGTGTTTTCCTAGTGATTTGGATATGGTAATGTTGAGATCATTTGAGAATACGCCGGCACCGGTGCCCGTGCCTATTTTTGATCCATCTGTGTATATTCTCAGCTCATTTAGGCCAGAGTAGTCGTGCGCCTCTTCAGTGAGTTGCACGGTATAGTGTTTTTTAAAAGTGTGCGTTTTCTGGGTTCTGTCATTTGGTGCCATCAACATTGGTTGTTCTTTAACAGCATCATCTAATATTCGTATGTGTCTGACCCGGGAATCTTTCTTTAGTGTACCAGCTGTATGTAGTCTGAAAGCTGCTGTGGCTGCCTCCTCTCGCACGGTGAGGTGTAGGGGTGGCAGCCCCAGCATTGCCTGCAGGGCCGCAGTGGGGGCGGTTTTCATACTGCTGGTGATTGACACGCAGGCCAGGCGTTGTAGTTTTTCTAGTTCTTTTTGGGTTATACTAAGGTTGGTTCTAGGCCACCAGACCAGCGAGCCATATGTGACTATTGGTCGGATTACTATTGTGTATAGCCAGTGCATAATTTTCGGGCTTATGCCCCAGTTCTTGCCAAGTAGACGTTTGCACTGCCATAGGGATATACTGGCTTTCTTAGTGGTATAGTTGGTGTGTTTTGCCCAATTCATCTGTTTGTCTAGGTATACACCTAGGTACTTGGTTTCTGATGATAGGCTTAAGGTTGTGTTGAAGAATTTTGGTAGATGTAATTCAACTAGCTTCCTCTTTTTTGTGAATAGTATGAGTTCCGTTTTTGTTGGGTTTACTGTTAGTTGGTACTCTCGGCACCAGTCCTCAACTATTTTCAGGGCTTGGCGCATAAGGTTGCATAGTGTGTTTTCAAGTGTGCCATTTATTATAATGGTTATGTCGTCAGCGTAGCCCACTGTATAGTAGCCTTTGTCATTTAGGCGCTTGATAAGGCTGTCTACGACAAGGTTCCATAGTAGTGGCGAGAGCACGCCTCCCTGGGGGCAGCCCTTCGCCACTATGGCTCTTGTTGTGGTGTTGATTGAAGCTTGTACGGCTCTTAATCTGAGCATATTGGCAATCCAGCCTTTCAGGGTGGGATCTACTCCGAAATGTTCTAAAGCCTTGCTGATGCTATAGAACATGGTTTTATCGAAGGCTCCTTCTATGTCAATGAAAGCAGCCAGAGCCGAACCCTTGTGGTCTACAGCACATTCGATTTTTGAAACCACATTGTGCAGGGCAGATTCTGTTGACTTTCCGATTGAGTAGGCGTGCTGTTGTTTGTGAAGCGATATTCCTCGAAGGGGTCCGTCTCGGATGTGACGGTCACAAAGCCTTTCTAGGGTTTTCAGTAGGAAGGATGTTAGGCTTATAGGTCTGTATGCTTTTGGTTGTGTGTAGTCTGGTTTTCCGGGTTTCGGGATAAATATAACTTTCACTTCTCGCCACGCGAGTGGTACGTACATGTTTGCTATGCAGGCTCGATAGATCATTACCAACCACGGGGTTATGGAGTCGATTCCCCACTGTAGTAGGGCTGGAAAGATACCATCCAGGCCTGCTGACTTGTACGGTTGAAAAGTTATAATTGCCCATTTAATCTTTTCCTCCGTTACAATGTTGCGGGCTATCAGCCAGTCATCATCAGATATAGTCCGTTTTGGTTCATCTGCCCATATTCTGTCCTCAACGAGGGTGCATTCTGGGAAGTGAGTTTCAAGTAGGACTTTACTGGTTTCCTGGTCTGATTGTGTGTATGTGTTGTCTGACTTTTTCAGCGCTCCGAGGGTACGATCCTGATCTGTCGATAGGATTTTCCTCACTCGTGCTGCTTCGTTGTTAGATTCTATTGATTCGCAAAACCTTCGCCAGGATGTTCTTCTGGCGCTTCTGGTTTGTTTCTTAAATGTATACTGTGTTTGTTTATAGGTTTCCCAGTCTTCTGGTAGTCTGGAATTCTTGGCTTTATTGAATTGTTTCCTTCGCTTGTAGTGTTATTAAATGTCAAAAATGCATAGTCAAGCGTTATCACAGCAGGTGGAGCGTACGTAGGCGCGGGCGGTGTCACTTGCGACGGTGTAGACCTGACTGGAGATAAAGGGATCCTACCAAAATCTCAGCTCAAGCCAACCTCATCTTTAAGTGATGCACCTGCCGAAAATAGGCTCGCATATGTGGGAGGGGGAACAACATTTTATGTCGCGAAATATGGGCGTATCAGTTCCTTTATATTTTCTTTGCTAATAAATCTATAATCTATTTATATATATATATTTAGCAAAGGAACTGATAGGCCCATAATTTATCTCATATTTCAATTATGTATTCATAATGTTTTGGTGTGTTTCCTTTATTTATATTATGTATATTAATTTTGACGACGCATACGTTTAAGCGCGCTATCATATAACCCGTGTTCAACGCGTATGTATGAAGATATTATACTGGTTTATTTCTACTATGGTAGGATTGACAGCGGTGCTTATTGTTCGGGATGCAGATCGCGCCCGTTTATTATTGAAAGAACGCGGCTTCAGTGTCTTTGAGTGGCTTTGAACGTTGTTTATTTAGGTACCGAAGCCGATGCTTCTAGCCTTTAGCCAAAGAGTGATTTTATGTACACAAATACCGTTTACTTTCATAGAAATGTTATAACTAGGAGACACACCAACTGATGGAAAGTAGTCACTGCATACTATTAACGCTTGTAATACCAGGTACATCCCTGGAGCGTTGTCGATCTTTTACACGTCCTTTTTTAATGTCCCTGTCTGTATTGTCTCTATACACATGAACATTGGTTCTCTCTTTCTTTCTAATATATTCGGAATATAAGTTATAGGACCGTTTGTGGGCCATTAATATCGAGCAATTACTTTGGCAGGCACGTTAAGCCATTGGTCCCGGTTTTCACTATCCAAAATCTATTCTATTGCTTGAAAATCTAAATTAGAATAAAGCTATATCATATATAACTGCTTATATTGGAACATATTCGTTTTTTTTTAAAGTGACGACCATATATTGCCTGAATTCGAAGAAAATATAGGGCTCCATATCGTGGATAAATCACGATAACAAGCACAACAACTCGTGACGGGCCTTCATAAATGCCACGCCCCAACTGGGACTTAAGAATAAATAGACTATAATTTCTAAGGTGCATAGGGCTCCTACCAAGATCTGAAGAGCCCAAGCCAACTTCACCTGCCGATCAACGGACGAGGCTCTAGCGAACATAAAACTTCCCGGTAAGCAGCAATAGGCTCGCCACCTATTACGTAGGACCAACTTTATAATTGGCAAAATGTGGGCGTATAATATGCCTCTGCCTACCCCTTCATGAAAAAAGGCGTGATTATATGTATGTATGTAATTCCTAAGTACCATACCATGGAGGCAAATTGATAAAACGACAGTTTCAGCAGGCAAAACTGACTATTTGCAAGAAGAATGAGAAGCTGCCCCATAAGCTGTAAGATCACTACCGGAATAACTCACGGATCCCCTAATTACGATTTGTGTAACGCCATTGAAAACCTACAGCACTTATTGATGGAATGTTTCAGATACGCAAGCAGAAGGCTTCTTTTTTGTATAATGTAATTCTAGTACCAAACTAATGGACATATTTAAAAGAGCATAGCCTGTGAGTTTCTTGCCAGTTCTTCTTACAGAGCGGTGGCTCGGAACTGGCACTTAGATTCACTTACACTTAATTATTTTTTGTTTTTAAATTGTTTTGTTGCATGTAAGTGAATCTAAGCTTCGTGATTTAGTGTAATATTATTTCGATTGTTTTTTTATCATTTGTAATCATGACGTTTTCAAGTACTATTTATTTACTTTACTTTACTTTACCTAATTACGATTTGTGTAACGCCATTGAAAACCTACAGCACTTATTGATGGAATGTTCCAGATACGCGAGCAGAAGGCTTCGTTTTTGTATACAGTACAAGATTAATTGGTGGGATATAGGCATGTATCACCCAATCCTAGCAAAACCGACATCAAAGATGGCTAGATATATGTTTTGTCTGTTTAGTTCATAGAATTGTTACGATGGGACTGGCATGGTCGAATAACGATAAAAGCCTTTATATAATATTAAGATTTATAAAAAAAACTCACGGATGTGATGATGACATACTACTTGCAATACGTTTTTTTTATTGTAGTAACTATGATTCCACATAACTCCACGTACCTATTTATTTAAGAAAAATCGTTGCAACAGTTATTATACCCCTGTTAGAATATTCCACTGAAAAGTATGGTACCTACAGCTACACGCATAGATTTTCTTTTAAATAAATAATGGCTTCGTGCGTCTAGCACATTTAGCCAGTGTCAAGTAAATGATATATTAATAATATATAATAAATAGTAAATGAGAATGAGTGACAAGGACGATAAATGGTAAATGAGATACCCTCCCCTAAGCCCCTTGAGTCCTCAGTAAAGATGTGGGACTATACTGAGATCTCACATGGACTCCTTGAGAGAAAATTTGAAAAGTGATGTTGCACTGTTTTGTTTGATTTACCGATACTCATGTATGTTCACAAACACTTAACGGTTAATAATCCACCGTTATTACACATTAATGTTAGAAATATCACAAATTTTATAAAATAAAACAAAACTGCAGACATGACGCTTCACTTTCCCGCCAAGAAGTCCCTCCCACGCATAGATTAATGAGACCAATAGGCTACATTTCAGACAACAGTCATTATTACTTTTAAAATATTGACAGCTGCTTTTACCATAGAAAGATGTTTCCCTCTGTGGTACAGAGGTGATATGGCAGTCGTTTTGGTTAGACCAATGAGAAAACCCTAGGTACTAACTAGTACTACTAGATACTTAAAGCTGAAATCTAGGATAGATAGATAAAACGTTTATTTCCTTTAAAAAATACAAGTTACATAAAAACACATCCCACAAAACCGTTTGACTGGTTTGTCTGTGGGTCACAGTCGGGATAATGCTAGGATGTTGATTATTATAAGGAAAATAGCAGCGACAGTTCAAAATCCCCACTCGGAAAATTCCGCTGGGAAATAGGCACTATACACGCATAACTTTCGTTTTATTTGCCACACAAACAATAAATTAGTAAAAGCGAGCGCATGTGAGTACACATTTAGTTCAGCCGGCTACGAAAACTGGGAATTATGTTTGTAGACGGGGCTTCGGGTCCGCGATGAAACCGCACTCGGTGACAATGTACTGACATCTTCAGACACTTCGGTGCCAGAGCCCATTCGATCTGTCATCTCCACAATAAGGTTAGGCGGTAAAATGGATTGTTATAAATGTTTGTTTGTTTGTTTGTATGTAAAACAAAATAAACGAAAGTTACGAAATAATTTGCAATGTTTTTAATTTTAATTTTATTATATTTAGGACAACAAACAGTTACACAACATATAATATTAAAAATGCTAAAACTAAATTTGGTATGTGCGTAATCAATCAGCGACGTTATCCACGACAGAATGTTAAACATATGAATCGAAACTTAACTTAATCAATTATAGACATATTGCTTAATCTAATAATAAATACAATAATATTTTATCCTGGGATGCAGGAAGGTTGATAAGATTAGATTTATGTATACATTAAGAAATAAAGTGACTTATAAATATTTTGGTACTAAAGATTATTATTCACAATGTTTTAATTCGAATATTACTATATTAATACCTAATTAGTCCTAGCGATAAGCTTTAGGTACATGAGTAAAAACTTTACAGATATTTTCCGCGACATTACTACCTACTTTGGTAGGGTTGTCACACAAGATTATGTATATATTTATTTATTACTCATGTGCTTTAGGTGCTTGGTTTACAATGGGGTTCCCTTGTCTTTGAAGTATATCGGCTAGGGATAAAATAAAAATTAGAGTCTCCTAGTACTAGTGTACGAAGAAACAGAAATGATCTTAACCAGACTTACCTAAACTACACAGTAATATCCAAACACACACACACACACGCACACACACACTCACACACACACATACACACACACACACACTCGACACACACACTCATACACACACACACACACCCACTCGCATGCGCATATTTTTATTATTGTTTTAATAATAATAATAATAATAATCATTTATTGGTGCATCATAAAATTTGTGGATACAAACTAATTATTACAATAATAAATAATTAATTGTATGATGCACCAAAATGACCCATCTCAGCATTTGCTAGGATAATTTCCCAGCGCTGGTTTTCAGTTGGGCCATTTTGGGTGCAGTGCGGGACATAAGGATTGAAGTTATAAATATTTACAAAATGTTTTCAAAATGTTTTCATTTAACTTATGTTTTCATTTACAAAATTACATTTACAAAATGTTTTCATTTAACTTATTACTCTATGTTAGTTTCTATTATTACCACAATTGTATTGCTCAGTTTTATGAATTGTTACAATGGGAAGAAGCAAGGTAGCCCCAACACAAGTACTTAGTAACTTACCGGGGCTGCTTTATAATATTGTGAACCAAAACATGTGAGATCAAATAAACAAAAAAAAAAAATCTGATTGAGTCTACATACCATAATTACTATTATTTTTGTATATAGGTATATGTTTAATAACACATTTAATTCTATCTAAGTTTATATGTTTTCTTGTTCGTACTGCCTCATACGTTTCTGCTAACCCAAAGGTTGACTGGTAGAGAATGCCTTGCAGCATGAAGTTCGCCTGTTATAATACGACAATACGAGCCCTATAATACGACAAAGTGCGGTTGGACTCACACATACAAACGAGTGATCGTAACGGATTAAACGGAATTAATCATGTTTCTTGTATTCTCGGGGCCACGTCGTCATCTTGGGACCGCGTTAACTATACTTTTTTTTTTTTCATTCTATTCGGCACAGTCATTGAAAAGCTAAAAGCAGGTCAGGACTCCGTTATGGCCGCTTTAAGAGTGCCCTGCCCAATTTTGGAGCCGTAGTTGTGAATCACTTCCTCCAAAAAGGTAACACCGAAAGGCCCAAAACCTTATAAATTATATTAAATCGTATTGTTGCGCAACCTTATAAATGTCGCAGGATCACGCTGAACGCAGGTCACCCTTGATGGATGCCTATGTTCAGCAGTGGACGTCCTTTGGCTGATGAAGTATTATTGTTAGATCAGTATTAATCAATCAGTATCAGTATTAATTGCTCTCCAAAACAGATACAGTATGGTTCTGGCCCGGGGGACGTTGGCCGCGGGCGGGGTGACACAAAAGCACTGCCCCGCCTTTTTCTGTTAACAACCGGCAGGCGTCGTCCGAAGATTTTTAGTAGGGTTTACTTACTGCTGACAGCTGCGTCTGCCGGTGATGGGTCCCACTCCCCCTCTAGGCGGAGACTATGACGCGCTGTCTCTGTTATTGCAAGCAAAGCATGCATATAGAAAGAAAGAAAAACGTTTATTCATAACCATGTACAAACATTTTAAAAAAAAATTATATAAAAGTAATGATACCTACATCTCTACATGATTATGTAAAGGTATCTACTCAGCATGTGCCGTAGCATCTAAGTGATGCCTCGACGCTGGTCTTCCGTAGATACTGCGGTAACCTCTTTCGATCAGATGGACCGTGTGCTTGAGTTTAAATAAGATATATTTACATCTATTCCCGTCCTCTACTATTAATACTTGTATTAATTACAACAACAAACCTTCCATACTCTCCAAGCAGTTCAGCCTTGTCCTAATTACGATGAAAAATAACATCGATTACGAGAAACAGAACGCAGCTCACTTATACCACTCATGTCGATATCTCAATGAACTGAAGGACTTTAGGAGGTAGGTGGAATGTTCGGGAACATATCATTAGTGTGTTATTGTTTTAAAGCGATGTATTTACTTATACGGATCAAGAGCAGATACCGGCCTAAAATAGTGCCACCCGCTCTCATCTCACGGGGAGTCGTAAGAATCGACGAAGAGAAATCCTACCTGATGATGGGCAGCAGCGTCATATTGCGTACTGGCTTTAACTGCGATCATCAACCCGCCTGCCCATCGTGGTGATTATGGGAAAATACCCCCAATAAAATGTAATCTATTAGGGAGGCTAATGTTCAGCAGTGGACTTTATTAAGCTGATATAATGAGGGATTAAGAGTATATAAATATCTGGTATATACCTGATCTTAAAAAACTGCAACAGTATTAACAAGATTTGCACATTAATGCTGTATTAATAAGTACTGCTTTAAGGCTATTGACTATTAATGTGGGTGTACAGGGATCCTACCAAGACCTAAGGAACCCTTTTTTTTTTTTGATTTACGTCGGTAACAAAATGCATTTACGCACTGTCTCCCGGCCAAAGGGGGACCGAGAGAGGTGTGTGGGACTCACCACCGGCAGACACAACCGCCAGCAGTAATACCCACTAAAAATCTTCCGACGACGCCCGCCGCTTGTTGAGAAAGAGGCGGGGCGCCAGTACCTGGGTTGCAGCTCTGACACCCCGCCCGCGGCCAACGTCCCCCGGACCAAAACCGGGAGGACCTCCTCAGAGAGACGCAGTGGACGCGCCCCTCCTACCTCCCTGTGCGACCATAGCGTGTGTGGCCGACTTCTCGGAGGGTCCATGGTTAGACAGCAGGGGCCCCCTGCCCCGCTGCCTAAGACCCTCCCGGCGCTGCTTGACGGGCCCTTCTGGCCCGCCCGCTGCGCCCTCCACAGGTCCCTCTTAGTTTCTTCCCCGGTAGTCAGTACTAAGGGCACCCAGAGTCGCCAATCTCTGGGTGTTACCTTTTCCCTTGCGCCTCCTGCGCCCTACCGGGAGGTACTCAGCCCCCCCACCACGACAAGGTGGAGACCAGTCGGGGGGGAAGACCTAAGGAACCCAAGCTAACCTCACCTGCAAGTGGTGCACCTTTTTTTTTTTTTTTGATGAACGTAGGTAACAAAATGCGTTTACGCACTGTCTCCCGGCCAAAGGGGGACCGAGAGAGGTGTGTGGGACTCACCACCGGCAGACACGACCGCCAGCAGTAATACCCACTAAAAATCTTCCGACGACGCCCGCCGCTTGTTGAGAAAGAGGCGGGGGGCCAGTACCTGGGTTGCAGCTCTGACACCCCGCCCGCGGCCAACGTCCCCCGGACCAAAACGGGGAGGACCTCCTCAGAGAGACGCAGTGGACGCGCCCCCCTACCTCCTTGTGCGACCATAGCGTGTGTGGCCGACTTCTCGGAGGGTCCATGGTTAGACAGTAGGGACCCCCTGCCCCCGCTGCCTAAAACCCTCCTGGCGCTGCTTGATGGGCCCTCCTGGCCCGCCCGCTGCGCCCTCCACAGGTCCCTCTTAGTTTTTCCCCCGGTAGTCAGTACTAAGGGCACCCAGAGTCGCCAATCTCTGGGTGTTACCTTTTCCCTGCGCCCTACCGGGAGGTACTCAGCCCCCCCACCACGACAAGGTGGAGATCAGTCGGGGGGGTCCAGCCAATATCACCTGCAAGTGGTGCACCTGCCGATCAACGGACGAGGCTCTGCCGAACAGTGCCCGGCAAGCGGCAATAGGCTCCGCCTATCCCTTCGGGGAACTAGGCGAGTATGTATGTATGTATGTATGTACAATTAATGTGTGTGGGTCTTCTACAACAATGATTGACAATTAATTTAATGCGGCAAATCTTATTGAGTGAGGCGTTACTTTCTGAAAAAACATTTTACGCAATTGATGGTAAAAAAATACTTTGACAGCTTCAGAACAACGCTGAAACAAGTCTTATTTCCAGATTTTCTGGAAATTAAGTTAGTACAATTGCGCAGGAAATGTCACGAGGTTATTTTTTATACCATTACTTGCTTACTTTTTGTTATAATTAATTTAAAATTTATTCCTTTCAACATTTAAAGTATATATAAAATTAAATTATATTTCAAAAATATCTCCCTGTTCTATATCTCACATTTCCGTTCTAGATCTAAGATAATCCGTTATACCAGTTGGTGACTCACGGGCCCGGGGTCCGCTAGAAACAGCAACTTAAAAACGTTTCCCAAAACATGTAAATTTATTAAAAGTTGTATTGCAATGTGCGTCAGATTATAAAATAAGATCCCAAATGATTTAAGAACGTGAATAATTCCAAAGAAATCTAATTCATTCGTTCAAGTTTGACGTCATTCCGAAGCACTTGTGAACGCCTGTAAAAAAAAAAGACGCCACACACGTGCTTTTTCTAATCAAATGACAATAAACGTTGAAACCCCTCTTTTCACTTTTAAAGTTGCGTACCCAAACAGGGTCCATAACACATGGTTTTACAACAAATATTTTGAATTTACATCCGCACTTGCTGTGCTTGTTTTGTGAAAGGAGGCTCACTCCCAATAATGGGACGTTAATATATTATACTGAAATGATGAATGTAATATATATACTAAATACAATTATACTCGTACATTATTAATATTTGACGACTGATATGGTGCGGAGGGCGGTACCCCGTACCTTGCCGTACCGTACATAAGTCGCGATTTCGATAACATACAACTATGACAAATATCTGTGCGCATTAACATTGATATTTCTCCTGTCTGGGTTATTTTTAAGTGTGTATCTACATAACATACACACACATACACTAAAAGATAAAATAATAGGTCATGGTTGAGATAACAAATTTAATTCAATTTTGATTTTATAACAAATACTTCGGTTCTGTGCATGAACATTGATTTTTCTTCTGGATGCATGTTTTCTATGTATGTATAAAAGTATATACCTACATTTGCCATGTGTTACCAGCTTAGAATAGTGTCATCCATTATCATCTTACGGACTCGTAAATGTCAACTGAGAAAAGTCCTACCGGATGATCGGCAGCAGCGTCATCGTGCGTATTGGTTTTAACTGCGATCACCAACCCGCCAGCCCAGCGGCGTGGGGAATATCTCCAAAAGATTGGAATCTTTTGGGGAGGCCAATTGAGCAGTGGTCTTTTTATGGCTGATATGATGCTGTTGGACTTATTGAAAAAGTTAGTTTGGGGCTTTGGACTAGAAACGCTGCGTAAGATGTCCAGGATCTATTTGTCATCTATTTGTCAGTTACTTGACGATGTCTACCCAGAGATGCACTGCGATCTATTTGCGCCACAAAATGATCTTGAAATCTAACGGTTTACCTCTAATGTTTGTTTCCGTTATCGGAACGACGCCCATTAAAACTGTAAAAGCTATTAAACTGAAATGTCAAGGTACGATTATAACCTATTGTAGATTCCTTTAGTTGCAGCAGGGTGGACAATATTATACGATCCGTTCTTTTACGATCAAGCTCCCGCCCGCAGTGAATGGGCGCGCTAGTTTTTAAGTTTTGACGTTCATAAGAGCTCTTTTGAGCCAAACTTGAATAATTGAATATGAATTTGAATATAACAAAATTCCACAAATTATTCTAGACTTGCCTTTTGAAAAGTTTAAGCAAACTGTTAAGAAATAACTTACCAAGAAAGGGTATAATACACTGTTAATGATTACGTTGATGACATAAACGCTTGGTTGTTGTAACATTTACAATGATAAAAGTTGTGTTTTGCTAAATGTAAGTAATCGTTATATTTTAAAGAGGGCCACTTTACAATATTACGATTACTGACGTACATTTTCTATGTTATATTCTAATTTTAACTTTAGATATGACTGCTTGTAGACGATTTATTGGAAATTGTTTTGTTGGCTGCATAGCTTAATTGATACCATATGGTAATACTTCTTTACAGCAAAAAAAATGTGGTTGCACATTTCATTCATTCTTGTAACATTAAAGTTATTTATATGAAAATCCTAGGTGGTGGCGTCATGCGTCGGGTCGTCACGTTCCCTAAAATATGGTTGAGCGAAACGATGGCTGGTTCATGCGTCATAATCATATCTACTATGTTTACCCGTAGTTATGTTAATATTGCTAAAAAGAGTTTAATCTACTTTTCTTTAAATCTTATGTCTGCAGAACAAAAATTTTGTGGTTTTAATATTGAGGGTTTTTATTTTAACTGGCGGGAGTAAAAACCAACCTTTCCGATTTTTTTGCCCGTTCTTATACGATCAAGCTCCGGCCCACAGTAAATGGGCGCGTTAGTTTAAATTACGACATTCTAAGAGCTCTATTGAGCCAAACTTATTAAACTAAGAAAACCCTACAGCCTATGGTTCATTTATATAAAGATCTCCGCGCGGGAGATAGAACCTTACCGGGAATCTTGCCAAATTCCACTTATAACCAGATGCCTACCTAGTGACCCTACCTACCACGCACGTAACCCCAACAAGCATGTTTAAACCTAAATATTGTATTAACATCCAAGACCATATTAAATAGCTTGCTGTTCAGTTCAAAGCCCCTAAAGTCAACAAATAAAATGAATAATTTAATCAGTTCAATTTAAACCATGCTATGAGGTTATTTTCGACAATATAACGGTATTAATGTATGCAATAGCGGTAAACAAACGACGATGTCCAGTGTTCTATTTTTAAAATTTGAATTTCGTAACGCATTCGATGTCCGTTGGTGTGCTAAATATGCATTGATGGCATACAGTTTAAACAGGCCACTGTTTATGTAGCAGATGCTAAGCAAATTTACTGTTGTTTTGATACTCTTGAATTTTGTAGGGCTATACAGGATGATAAAGTTGACCTCCTGGCTCCAGAAGCTCTATCGTAACGTCTTGTGTACTAGCGGCACATTCGAAAAATTCTACCACCCAAATAATGGTCAAGGTTGTCGTAGGAGGCGATTAAGGGAAGAATGGAATCTACACATTCACCATATGACACCTTTCATCTCGATCTCTGTGTTTAAGGTGAACTTTGCTACTATAATTTATCTCTATTAATAATCAAATCAAAAATCATTTATTTTATAAACTATGACATAGTACTCGAAAACGTCAAGATTAAACATATATCTAAATATAAAAAACAATCGAAATATTATTACACTGAAATCACGAAGCTGAGATTCACTTAAGTATATGCAACAAAATAATTTAAAAACAAAAATATTTCGAGCCACCGCTCTGTAAGAAGAACTGGCAAGAAACTCACAGGCTATGCTCTGTATAATTTATCCATTGGTTTGGTACTTGAATTACAATCTTCATTTGTCTGTGAAACTATACGAGTACAATGCAATATAATATAACATTATCAATATTCATGTTCTCAGTGATTCATATTAGAATAGCCTGTATGAAACGGCAGTTTAATCCCAAGCAATTTTATTTGCCATATTATAGTATTTGATAGAATAGTATCCCTTTGAAGACAGCTTGCGCTTTATTGTTAATTTAAATTTATATAGGTTTAATTGATGTATATTGCTTGGGATTTTATTATAGAATCGCACACATTGACCTTTAAATGATTGGTTTATTTTTTGGAGCCTAGTAGCAGGTACAACTAGTTTATGCTTATTCCTTGTGTTTAGGTTATGTACACACCAATAATTGTAGCAAGGTGTCTGCCCAACCCGAAAAGGATACAGCGTGTTGATATTTGTACATATATCGTAATACGATCTTCTCCACGGATTAGATAAAGAGAGGAAGTCATTTATCTAATCCGTGGTCTTCTCTCTGGGCCCAGCGTCCAATATTGAGAGCTGGATTAGAGGAGTTGTGTCCTTATGATCTGCAATTGGAGGACTATGCCCAACAGAGGACTTCTTCAGGAATCGAAGGCGATTTATGTGGAGTGCAGCCCCAGAATAAGGATTGTCCACAGACTGGGGCAGCATACATTATTTTTATCAGAACAGAAAACTATCGCTGGCCAACTGGCCAACTGCTTGGAAACTTTTACCTCGACTTACTGGTTTTGTTTTCGATATTTTCTACGGAATAGGACTCTTCAAAACAGGCTCAAAAGTTTTTGAAGTGTCGGCAACGCGGTATTGATATTTCTGGTATTACAAGCGTCTGCAGAGTGCGGTGAACACTTTCCTTTAGACAGGCCGCATGCTCGATTTCCGAGCTAGGGAAAATAAAACCACTAACAGCTACAACTAGAGACGGTCAGTATATATATCATACTTACCTAGACATACATACATTCTACAAAGGGGTAGGCAGTGGCATATTATATGCCCAGACTTCGCCAATGATATAGGTGGTCCCACGTAAAAGGGGACGAGCCTATTGCCGCTTACCGTCCGTTGATCGGCAAGTGCACCACTTGCAGGTGAGGTTAGCTTGGGCTTCTCAGGTCTTGGTAGGATCCCTATACACCCTATATATAGATATAATACTTAAGTATATAGTAGACGGTAAAAATGAAACATACCGTAGTGTGTTCAACATCGGTCCTTGTCTACCTGCTATCGAACACATAATCGATAACAAAGATACAGTCAATACCTTCAAACTAAAACTGTATGTTCCATACAGTTCTAAAGTCTATATTTGCTCGATCAATACTCCTTCAATATTAAATTGTTATGTATTTAGCTCTCAACAGTCAAAACGGACAAATCAAGCTTTTATTATGTTAGTCAAAATGTTTTGCGAGTCTTTACTTTAACAAATTTACGTCAACCATCGAACCGTTAGTAAAATGCAGAACACAATCTTTTAAATAAAACCAGCAATGTTTGACGAAGTAAAAACAAACGCGTGACATTATAAAGCCTCGAATTCGGTTTTAGAATTTGAATTTATAGAGCAACCTCAATGTTTTCGTGAAAATTCCATATTGCCGTTATTTGCTCCTACAAACGTATCCTCAGTATACATTTAAATTTCGAATCTTTGTCATTTGTTTATTTGCTGACAGTCACGAAAACATTCCTTTTATTCTACTTTGAAAAAGGAAACATCAGTTGTAAATCGATTTTGATAGTTTTTATTACCTGATCGATCGAGACGAGAACGATTACTTGAGACGGTCAAGTTGTCCTGACACGGAGCAAGCGATAATTTCGCACATAAAAAGAGAAAATAGCTGTACATTTCCTAAATGAGACCGCAAGAAAGCTCATGAAATTATAATGACGAAAACATCTTCCACGTGTGGGTCGGGTCGCCTCGTGTGGTAAACACGGCACGCCGGAATAAGGACATCGCCTTTTTTAGAACGCGTGTACACCGAAAAACTGATTGATTCCATAATATATATGCAAAAAAATAAAAATGGAGACAAATATGAGTCTGTGCACACAAAGATATAATGTAAAAACTTGTAAAAAACTTTGAATAAGGGACTTCCTGGCGGGAAAGTAAAGCGTCAAATCTGCGAATTTTTTTAATTTTCTAAAATTTTTGATATTTCGATTATTAATTTGTAATAACGGTGGTTGATTGACCATTAAGTGTTTGTGAACAGGCATGAGTATTGGTAAATAAAACAAAATAGTGTAACATCACTTTTTAAACATCTTCACTGAGAACTCAAGCGGCTTAGGAGGAGGGCATCTCATTTATCATGTACTACTCTTACTTCACACTGGCTATATGTAGCTGGCTAATTGTGTCCCATAACTTAAATTTTAAAATTTCTATAATATTTTTTTGAATTGCATACGGTCTTCGCCTATTATTATAATGACATTGAGCTAAATACTGTTATGGTTGTTATTATTCATGTATGGTTGTTATTAATATGTTATTAATATATCTCTTACTTCACACTGGCTATATGTAGCTGGCTAATTGTGTCCCATAACTTAAATTTTAAAATTTCTATAATATTTTTTTGAATTGCATACGGTCTTCGCCTATTATTATAATGACATTGAGCTAAATACTGTTATGGTTGTTATTATTCATGTTGGTAGTAATTTTAATAAATAATAAAAGAAATTCAATGAAATCATCGAATATCTAAATTAAAATATAAACCTATTTACGAAGTCACGGGATTGTGCTAATACACAATAACTACCCACGGCAATTGGGATAATAGATCCACCACATGCCGTGCTCATGGCCAAGATGCCAATTATAATCCTTGAGATGAGTTATTTAGTTTTTTTTATTCATCTTACATACGACCCTTCAATATAATTTCAATTCAATGTTATTGAAGAAAAGAAGAGTTAATCGGTTTGATACTCGTGTATACGTTTTTTTGTGGGCTCTAGTGATTTATAAAAAATAATACACGTGGGGCGCTACTAGGCCAGGGATATTTCAAGTGTCAATCCTGAATCGCGCTAACGGTTTTTTTTTTTGGAACTTTATTGTTAGGTGCTCTTTGGTTATGACAGAAACACCGATTGAGTGTGTAAACCTGAAATAGTAGTTTAAATATTGTTTAACTTGGTCCAGTAGTTCTGGAGCTTATACATTTCAAACACACAATTAAATCTTACCTCTATATAATATTATAAAGGATAAGGGATTTAGGGCTATGTAAGCTTTTTCTTGTAAAACCAAAGAAGCCGACGTGGTCGAAGGAATCGAGCGTAAAGAATGATTGGCAGGACACCTTGCAAGAATGTACCACTGTCGTTGGGTGAGAAGATTGTTACAATGGCAACCCCGCGCGGTAGAGGACAACCAAATGAAAGAAGGACTGACGACATCCGGCAGCATGCTGGCATCAATTGGATGCAGACGGTCATGATTGGAGAAGCAGAGAGCCTATATCCGAAGACTGACGCTTAAAGGACTGCGATGGATAGATAGATAGAAGCCTTCTCTTGTTAATAAGGGTCATCATAATGGTGGAAACATATTGACCGCTACGCTTTGAAGAGTTAGACATGATAAACGCATTTTCATTTTACAGTTTAATTTTCCAGTTATGGCAGCGTAATAAGGCAGTCAACCGCAGTGGCGCTGGCTTGTTTGTAATTAAATGAGTAGCAGCCAAGCCTGAAACGACGAATGAGGCTTATTTGTACTGAAGTGAACAAAAGTTTAATACTTATGCTGTGAAATACTTTGAAAATGACCATTAGTCATTACTTGTATCATTTTTAAAGAATTAAAGAAAAAAAACATTTTATATAATCTTGCAATGCTATGAAAACATTAATATAATTTGCTCGAAAAGATCCGTTTAAACCGATGTGTTCTTTTTTTAAAGGAATGAACAGATATGAATCATATTTTACATCGGAAAGCATCCCTAGAGAAAGTTTCAGTATGGAAAGGAGGGGTTGAAAAATTGTATCAGATTGCAGTCATTTATCAAGATAGTGGAGTAAAACTTTAAAAAAATATACTTTTTGTGACTTATCTTCTGTAAAAATGCTTAATCTGCAGAACCGATAACCAGGATAAAATTTGATATTGAGATAGTACATAGAATAAAATAAAATAAAATAAATAAATATTCTCTTATAATCACACCAATTATTTAGTTCCAAGATAAGTATCATTAAGAACTTGTGGTATGGATACTAAATAACGGTTAAACATACATAAATACTTTTTTTTTATGAAAATACATACTTAAGATAAATAGGAGAACACCCAGACTAGAACAAATATTCATGTTCATGCACACAAAGATTTGTCCTGTGTGGGAATCGAACCAACGACCTCTCGAGTGAAGTGCAGGTATACTGACTTCTACGCCATATCGGTCGTAGAAGATTCTGGAATAGACATTACGGATGTGAAAAGGGAGATGGAAGTAATAGTAGTAGGAGGAATAGTTTTTCTAGACAATTTAAAATTGTTTCACCTCGAAAACGCGCGTTAGTCACGCGGGCAGAAGCTAGTTTTAGACAATTTGAAGAGTGTAGTGAGTGAAGAGTTGAGTCACCATTCCTATTAAAACAATTCCATTAACGCTATTAGCACGAGATGTGCCCAACCTGTCAATAAGACTGGTTCTGCCGTGCTGTTCGCAGAAAACCACCCACATTAGGCTGACTAATAAATCTTGATCGACTGACCCGATTTTGGCGCTGCGCTTAGTATTCGTAACCTTTTATTAGGTAAATTTTTTATAGTAACGTTTTTTCTTTATTATTTAAAAAAAACATTAAGAAAAAAGATAACCAAAAATATATATGACACAATAGAAACGTTTATGTATTTATGTAAATAGGTACATCAACAAGTTCACATGCATACTTTGATATTTAATAAAATAGAGGTTTCGTACTTACATGAGAACCGATTACATTATGCCGTGGTGTCTCTATGGCACCGCAGCCTTACAGTGGTTGTGGGCTCATCATTTACATCGAGATTTGAACTCGGTTCGTCTTGATCGTCAATAGCCTAGTGGCAAGACTCATAAACTTCTATTTCAGAAGATCTCAGCGAATTAAAGCTCTGGTGCATTTATGACTTATCGAAGTTATGTGCGTAATTATCGCTTGCTCAGTGCCTCGGAAAGCACGTTAAGCCTTTGGTCTTGTAAAATATTAATTTTTAAATATATTTTGATGAAATACTAAGTATATGTTGGAACTGAAGTGGCAGTCGGAGGCATATAACTCGAAAACCCGACAACTGATGACGCATTAAGATTCTCCAATGATGACCGCGAACCGCAATCGTAGAGGACGGCCTCCGGCTCGATGGACCGATGATCTGATCAAGGTGGCGGGAGACAAGTATATTATATAATCGACGTGGATAACAATTGAATATGAACGAAAATCCATACTAACATACCAATATTATAAATGCGAAAGTTATTCTGTATGTCTGTCTCGCTTTTACGAAAAAACTACTGAACCAAATTAAATGAAAGGTACACAGATAGTCTAGAACCGGAGAAAGGACAAAGGTCACTTTTCAGTGCGAAAAAAAGGTTGTAGGGGGTAGAAAAAGGGAAGAAATGTTTATATGGAAAGTCTTCATTTTAGAAGCTAGAGGCGTAAATCTTCTTTGTAAGGTTTAGATATTTAACGTACTCAAACAAAATGCGCGATATAATCGAACTTCACGCCGACGATGTCGCGTTCGAACCACTTGTATTATCAAATTAAGCATATGGAATTACAGAAATCAACTTCTTGTGATGATGATAAAGACTATTATTGTATTATTGAAATGAAATGAAATGAAATGAAATAATTTATTCACATAAAATAAAGTAACATGAGGTGGTTTTCGTATATAACAGAACATCTATTTTGCCAAACGCAGGGCGTGTGAATGTCAATATAAAATAAGTAGAATTAAAAAGTCATTGTAATAATCATAATAAAATAAAATTGATGTCAAAATAACAAATATTATCAAATTATATAATTTCAATTTTAGTGTTAAAATATTCTGCGAGTGAATAAAAACATTTAGTTTTAAGCCATAACTGTAGTTTTATTTTGAATATGGGTAAACTAAGCTCTCTCATTGAGTTTGGTAACTTATTATATATCTTAACACAATTTGGATAACAATTCCTTTTATAATATTGTGTGTGCGTATTTGGCAACATCAGCTTACCGTGATGTCTCGCTATGCTGCAGCTATTAGCATTTTTAAATTTAACACATTGGACGCCACGCGGCTCACCGGTGGGCCGCGTTAGATATAGTATATTTTAACGTGGCGTGCAACGTGTTAAAAATATAGGGATGATTTTTTACAAACATACAACATTCTAGAATGTACATGGACGGAAGAGTAAGTACATTCAGTTTAGGAAATAGCTGTCTACGCTAGTCTGTCTATTATATGAGACGACTAGGATAAATTGTCAACAATAGCGTAGGTTGCATGTTTTACCTACTTTTATTTATCATATCAACCTTATAAAGCCCCCTGCTGAACGTTACCCTCTCCAATAGATTAGATTATATTTAAGGTATCTACCCATAATCAGCAGTTCAAGCCAGAACGCAGAATGACTCTGCTGCCTATCATCTGGTAAGAATTCTCTTCGTCGACTTTTACGATTTCCCGTTTGATGAGAGAGGGCGGCACTATTCTAAGTGCCAACCCCGTGCCACACAGCTTACTACTAGATTATTTTTATTGATGATTTTTAATAATATCAATAATTCAGACCACCTGTTCTCAAGTAGAAACCAAAAGTCTTACTGAATTGATTCAATTGTTATTGTAAGGGCCTGTTTCATTACGTCTAATTAGGAGTTACTTAGCGGTTAAAATGACAATTCTGTGTGAATTATCAGTGAAGTGAAGAAATCTATAATTAAAACTTACTTGCACATTATGAAACAAGGCTTGCACACATATAGATTCAAATCGTAGACTTACACGTGCCTGATATTTAGTCGAAACAGCAGTGGAAGATAATAAAATTTAATAGAACGAATTAGGATTCTAAGGATAGTTGAAAAGAGAAGGCGAAATTCAGTAGATTTTTTACATTTCCCTAACTATTTGGACCCAAAATTAGTTTAATATTAAAAGTTACGAAATGAACCCCATCATAACTTTGTAACCATGGAAATGTAAATAGTGCGTTTACTCAACTATCCGGGCGAAACCAAAAATGGTTTAATATTCAAAAATATGGAATTTTGCCCACCATAACGTTATAGCCATAGATATCGGAACAGCTTAATATTGAAAAGCATTACATTTCCAGTTAGCTTTTGCTATATCTAACATGTGTAGGTATTACAAAAGCGCATGAGTAGACGCAAAAGTAGAGGGTAACCTAAGTGTTAGCAGGTTCTAAGACAAACATCGAGGATCAACCTTTTAAAAACGAGATTCTTATGTATATTAATTTCACTTACATCTATATCTAGTTTAGATTTTAAATCAGCATAAAAATAAAATGTCGACATTTTTTATTATAACTTCCCAAAAACTTTCTCGCCCTATCCGAAGTTATATTGTAGGATACGGGATTTAAATAGAAATGTATTAATCATAAGGTACCTACTGACTTATTTTACACTACTAAACTTAAATATTATTGTTAAGAGGCTACAGCTACTGAGTCATCAGAATCATAGGAGTATTTGTTGATTTGAGAATTCCTCTGCTGGTTGTGAATCTCCTCATTGTTGATGGTCTGATCAAATTCAATCGAATCTTCCGGATTGTATGCTGCATTATTGCTAACTTGACCCGTGAACGGAACAGCGTTTTGAGGATATACCCTAATGTTTCCATATAAGTTTTGACGTTCCAATGTTTTCTGATTCAGTTTTATCATCTAAGTTAAACTGCTCGTCCTCAGTTTCATTTTCATTAGCATTGTTTTCGTCATAAGAATCACTGTCTTCATCATATTCGGCAGATTTCGATACTATTTCGTTTTCATTATCATACTTCTGAGCATCAATGTCTTGTGCATGACTATTGTTTTCATCTTCTTCATCATCGTCATCATCTATTGGGTTACCGGAATCACTTTTGGCGTAGCTGTATACATCAGAACTTTCTTGAACCACTTCTGATTTTTTATCACTATTTTCATCATCACTCGTATCTTCCGAACTATCGTTAGCATCTTCTGTAGCCTTTACATCATTATTTTCTATAACGTTTGTTTCGTCAGTAATTTCAGCGCTGTCATTAGCATTTTCCAAATCAATACTATCTATGTCATTCCTCGCAATTAAATCATTGTCAGACACAGTTTGAATAGTCAAGATTGCGTCATAAGCAGCATTATTGTTTCCAATTAATACGAGAACTACGTATTTATATCCAGGCCCACCGTCCACGACGTTAGCTTTCAGTTCAGTGCCAAAATCAAGTCCACTGACTCGTACATGGGCTATCGTTTCGCCGTCTCCAATTGCTGGATATCGTAAAGCCAAAGAACCTCCTGGTATTGAGATCCTAATCTGTTCTGTGTTGGTTTTCTCCAGCTCTTCATTGCCGATGTCCAGTAAGAACACGTAAGGGTATTTGTGAAAAGGATTTGCAGCCACCAGAGCCAATTGAAGCACAAACAATGCAAAGATCATCTCGGCTTATCGGTCGCACGACTATTGACCAGTCATGGTACGTTAATCAGATTTTTATATAAAATGGTTTCATGGTCGATCTGTTAGTTTTTACGCGATCTTGGTTAATAGGCGTGAACTCAATGTCGCAGTTTTTTAAGTTAAACTTCAGGAAGATGCCATGAATGATAGTGTTAGTTCTTATTGTTGATGTAATTAAACGTACCTATTTCATTTGGTTTTGTCTTGTTGCAACATGTTTTTATGAATAAAGGATATCCGTCTTTACCTCCCCTGTTTTAATGAAACAATTCTGCATTAGAGAAATTTTCATTGCAGAAAGAAATATCATAGCTAAACCCACAGCTAGTAAAATTTTACTTTTATCATTAAAGCGTTTAAAAAAAAGACATTGGAAATAAATCACAGCTTTATTATCATAAATTTGATAACTATTCAGAATTAAAACAAATTACTTATACATTTTTTTCAAATTTTTAAATAGAATGATTATTACATATATTTTTTGCTCTATCTTATAGTGGTTTAATCATAGAATGATATTGCCCTCTAAGTTGTGGAGGTCAGACGGGAGTAGCTCCCTGTAAGAACTAAATTCAGCCAAATCACTACCTGGGCCCTGGTTTAGCTTAGGTCTAGTGCAACCGGAATAGAGCTAGGGTATGATAATTCAATTGAAAATAGCTAAATGGCATACTTCAAAAACTAAACAGTATGTATCGAACGAAGAAGTAGCAAAAAATACAACATTTAAAGCACATTGTAAATACCTACATAATATAATTTCCACTATCAATAGCGTATATTAAAACATCATTCTATGGTTAAACCAGCTGTCAGGATGTTAGAAGGCACTAACTTCCTAATAACGACTGCCATAGATGTTCATGACAATCAGGACCAACCGGCTTAATGTGCTTTCCGAGGCACGGAGCAAGATAATTCGCACATATCTTTGTAAAGGTGCCCCACCAGAGTTTGAAGTATCGCCGCTCGGTTTCAATTGAATATAGTTGGTAACAATATAATAGAGCCTTAAGGTTCTTCATCGACAACCGCGAACTAAACGACCTCCCACACGATGGACCGATGATCTAGTCAAGGTTTTCCAGGTGGATTCAAATAGAATCCATCGGTTTCCCGCCGCTTTAGGTAGCATGCAGAGCTCGTGGGCGAGGGATAACAGATTCTTGAATTTTCACTTATTATCAGATATCTTCCAACACTATATAATATATTTTTCTGTCATTTATAATGTAAAATTACTTATTAAAGTAGCAAGAATAAGCTAATTAAATAAATTATGAGTATCGAGATATATTTAAAGAAATCAGAATTAAATTATCATTAGGTAAGTACATACATAAATATGTCGTTGCCCAATAGCCAAATGAGCCAGCTCATGATAAGCCTGAACGTTTCATAAAATTTCGGTCTTTATTGACAGATTAAATCTTAACATTTAAAGCACAGGACAAGACTCAAGTAGTTTTAAATAAGTTATAAAATAAATACCTGGAAGCTAAAATATTTGTTGAATTTCCGCTAGTTTATTAGGCATATCATACAATCTTAACGATCGGATAACGACACACAGAAAAAAGTTAGTAAAAGCAGAATAGTTTAAGCTTAAATTATGTAAGTACTAGGCTATAAGTTTGATTATGTTACTTACATATGTAGATAAGTTACATACATATGTTTATTACTTATTCTCGATTTACATCAACGTCACAGCGGCTAAGCCGAAACCGCATTTTATGCGTAACCGCAATAATATACATTTTTATTAGTATTTATGTACTGGCTCAAGTGACACGTTACTGAATCAATCATCAAAATTGGAATAGCTATTTTATTTTCGAAGAATGATGTTGCCTTTTTACTTATTTCATATCGTGACATGGATGAAAATTATACAATTAGTCATGTGATAGGTCTCCTATGCTGATTTTCATTGCGTCAGCACTGTTTGAAAAAAACTACATTTTTATAACGGCCTATTCAAACCGGAGCGGTAACCAAAGCTTCCGCTGTGGGTAGAAGTGAATACCTCGCGGGTTTCGTTCAGGTACCTATCTTGGTACAAAATTCCTTGGCTATACCGAAATAGGTGTGGACAATCCGCATATTTAAACCGTTTTCTATGCCGCAGAGGCCAATACCGCTCAGGTTTCTCACCTTAAAAGTTAAAACACTACAATTTGGCCGATATATTATACGGCTGACGGAGTCGGTCCCAGAAGTAACTGACCATTTTAGTACCTCCTCAATCTATCTAGAATGCTAACTCGATAAGTTGCAATTGTAATTTGAACCGAATAGGACGCAGCTACTTCTAAGACTGAGTGCCCCCATCTAGGCGTCTGTAACCTAGTAATGTCTTACCTGTTTTTTTTTTAATTACTTACAGGCTCATAAGAGTAGTCGCAGATTAAGACCTCTTATTAAACAAAATATTTTAGGATTGTTTAAAAAACGTTATTGTCATATAATAAATTACTAGGTATCTATCATCGATTTTACGGAATAGTTTATATGTTACTATATATTGTAAAAAATATATGCAAAATACCAACAATACCTCCTTTTTTAATTTTTTATGCATTAATTATATAAGTACAAGTTTGATAAATTAATTTACAATGTAAAAATGCACCAAAATTACTTGCAAGTATTAATAATATCTCCAATACAAACAAATACAAATATGTCGAAAAAAATTAATAAATAATAATAATACAAAATAATTTATATGTATATTTAGGTACTCAGCAGATACATTACCTATGCAACTATGGCACATGTACTGGCATGGCTTATAATATGCCTCTACCCATCCCTTCGGGGAAAACAGGCGTGAATTTATGTATGTATGGACTGCAATATTTCCAAAGTTTTTGTTCTTTTTGATGTATGTACCAAACCCGATTTTAGTACAAACTAAACTGGTTGCATAAAATATTTTTTAATGGTAAGAAAAAAAAATAACTTCAACCTAACCCAACTATGTATGTATGTTATAAATAAATGATAATAATAATGCGTATTGTACCCACATAAATAAATATCCAGGGATAACTCACACAGCCATCTAGGCTCACACTAAGCAGAGCTTGTTCTATATGCACTAGAGAACGGATAACATATACCTAATTAGAAATGATAACACATAAAAAAACACTGGACCAGAACAAATATTTGTCTATTATGGGAATAAAACCCACGATCTTGGGAGTGTATTGCAGATATATTAACAACCGCGTCATACAAATCATCATTACTTAATAAACGATGTTAATAATATAATAACGAATAAATAAAATATGTAAATTGGTATGTTAAATTTAAATATATAGTTATAATAAATGTGAGTCAATAATTATCTGTGGAAACTTGTTATTGGCTTTTAGAAGTAAAGTTTTTTATAATTTATAGTAGCACTGCAGCTGCAGCTGTAAGCCTCCCAAATTTTTTTTTAAAAATAAGGGATCATTATCTTACAGCAGTGCTGTAAAATTACATCGATGAAAGATTCATAGCACAATTCACTACATTTCTTTTACTATGAGCAATAATAACTGTAAATATTACTTATTTTAAATATAATTATGTAACTCTGTATGTTTAATTATTAACTCGTTATTGCTTTAAGCCTACGTAGCAAATATAACATTTAAATTGCTTGTAAAAATCTAATTATTTATATTTATCTCAGCGCCAGAACGAACTTTTAGTATTTATTGTATTAGTTATAAAATAAGTTAAATATTATATTTATTAGTTTGCCTATTGAGGCATAACAGTAAAACTTAAAATACTATAAAGCTTTGTTATCTATTACCATAACGTATATCTAATTTTTTTAATAACAAAATACAATAAATTATAATCTTATAAAATTTCAACTGCAATATTGCATGACATTATATTTGCTCTTGAACTTTTGTAAGGAATAGTAAAACTCTTAAAATAAAATAAAATCTATTACGAAAATAGACTATAGGGGGCTTTTTACAAAACGAGATCTAAGTTAAGCCAGGTTTAAAACTAGTGCGGTCACTTTCATTTGATAAGAAGAAGACAGTGACAGCACTAGTTTCAAAAGATTTTGTTTTGTAATGACTCTGTTAAGATTAGGTATAAGTTGAGTATTAAATGAATTACATCCAAACTATAACTCATAGGCACAAACAGTATTTTACTGAACTTAAACTAGCACAGCCATAATAATATTTATGCTACAATCGGCCACATAATTATCTGAATACATTGTTACACAATATGCTTAAAAAATTATGAAGCCTACCGTACATTTATCTGTATGTATCTTTAGACACATAAGCATATGTAACAGCTTTGGTTATATAATATTAGTCTCTTAAAAATAAAATCTAGCTTTGGATTATTTTCACACGATAAACAACATACTAAGCTCTATTTTAAATAAATAACAATTTGAGCAAAAACTTTTCGGAAACCACTCAAAATTATCGCAAGGAAGACCTCATTTGTTTGTTCTGATGACTCAAAGACGATTGAGCGCGATCAGCTTGCTGAATCATGTTGTCCAATCTGCTTACTTGAGAGGTCACCTGCTTTTCAACATCACGCGCTGCCCTTTTGCCCAACAATGAAGCACCTTCATTCGTCTGCATTTCTTCTAAATCTCTCAAAGCGGAGTTAATGTCCCCGCCATCTTGTTTACGTCCGCCATTTTGTCTTGCCATCATTTCGCTATCGCCAGGCCCTAAACCTTGATTAATGGAAGCGATATCGTTAGAA
The DNA here is from genome assembly GCA_949126915.1 of Musotima nitidalis. Classification (NCBI taxonomy): domain Eukaryota; kingdom Metazoa; phylum Arthropoda; class Insecta; order Lepidoptera; family Crambidae; genus Musotima; species Musotima nitidalis. The sequence continues at coordinate 3,814,705 of OX421434.1, forward strand.
GTAGTGGGTGGGAAGTAGTCTTTGTCATAATTTGTCTGGCCGACGTAACTAGGTTCACTAGAGTAAGAGAGGTTGTCTCGAGCCGTGAGTTTTACTCGAAAGAAATTTGTTAGGCTGCCACAGACTCCCTGTAAAGTAAATTTGATTATTTTGTATACATTTTTCATATTACAATTATTATATATTTTTAATGCTGTGGGACTGGGCGAGAGTTATGAGGGACTTCTGCAGGAACCTTACAGCCTAAACACAAAAAACCTGACGACTCCCGCTACTTGTCTACTTAAAAGGCGGGATTAACCATCGGGTTACTTATCAGCCTATGACCTGCCATAATTACGTTTACCACATACATCTAGTCTCCCCTCATCAGTAGCCTAATTCAACACTAAGGTCATCATCATCATCATCGTATCAGCCATTTGAAGTTCACTGCTGACCATAGGCCTCCCCAATTGCTTTCCACGTAGATTGATCCTAACAATCAATCGGTAACGGGGAAGTCGTTACAGATACAAGTAATTACATCTCATCCTATGATATCAGACGAGAGGAGCAAGGTAAGAGAAGACATGCCACCACCACACATGTGTGAAACTTGAAGTGTGGCGTGCTGATAATACATTTTCAAGAAGGGGCTGCTATGTGTTTTGATACTTAAGCTCACTCGTCTGTTACTGTTCAATCTCTGCCAATGTCGTTGGGCTGATCATAAACATCTTAAATTGAATCTTTTGATTCAATTGATCAGTGGACATGTGCCTAACGAGAACTCAAAGAACCTTCAATATACTGTAGGCCAAGCCCAATATAATATATGAAAAATTATACATAAATTTATTTCAAGGTCACGTATATTTTCTGTGGTAAGAGTTTGTGGTTGAATAATTGTAACATTGGTCAAAAAATACATATGAGTCATTTTAGTGCGAACACCTCTGAGAATGAGAACAGTACCTTCAGCTTGTTGATTTTGGTCTGTGTCGAATTCAAGATGGTGTTCAGCTCGTGCAAACCTCCACCGGCTTCCCGCATGCTTTCGTCCAACATCGCCGTATTCTGAAATAATCGACGTTAACAGGTTTAAAAGACATAGTGTGAACCAATAAATTTGTGTATTCCTCACTGAATGACGAAGCGTGGCATTTGATATCGAGCGCTTCCGTGCTTCGGAAGGCACGTTAAGCCGTTGGTTGGTCCCGGTTATTACTAAATGTGGTAGTCGTTAAGCCATGTAAGAGGCCTAATGGGCGGCTTGATAAATTGTAACAGCAGGACCCCATACACCTGCCTCCGCCAATCCGCACTAGGTCAGCGTGGTGGAGTATGACCCAATACCCTCATACCTTGACAGGTGAGAGGAGGCTCGTGCTCAGTAGTGGGACGATAATGGGCTGAGATGGTGATGATTCCTCACTGAAAATGTGTGCTTAATATCCGAGGAAAACAATTTATCTACAGTGGTGCAAAGGGATCCTACCAAGACCTAAGGAGCCCAAGCCAACATCACCTGCAAGTGGTGCACCTGCCGATCAACGGACGAGGCTCTGGCGAACATGAAAGTGCCCGGTAAGCGGCAATAGGCTCGCTAGCTATTACGTGAGACTAACTATATAATTGGCAAAATATGGGCGTATAATATGTCACTGCCTACCCCTTCAGGGAAAAAGTCGTGAATGTATGTATGTACAAAATATCTACCTATAGTCTATTATAAAAGAAAGTCTTGTTAGTTACTACTTAGTTAGTAATTATATTATAACTCAAGAACGGCTGAGGCGATTTAGCTGATAATTTATGGGCAGGTAGATTAAAAGCATGACATAGGACACTTTTTATTTCGTTCTCGTGAGACGTGACATAAAATGAGATATAACAAAGCGCAATTAGCATTTAATAACAACACGCAAACGGGACTTTTATTAACTGATAGCTAAAATTATAAGCTACTTAAAAAAATATTAAAAGTAGATAAGTTGTAGGTCACGCGGTAAAAGACGCGGGCGGCTGCTAGTATAACATGAAGAAAAAAGAAACACGTTCTAGGTCTAGGTGGGAGGCCCGTCTACCGATTTTTTATGGTGGGGTTCAAGTGGTGCTCAAGCATACGGCGTAATTAATGATCACCGTCTCTATGGGTGCTTGGGGTTATAAAATTTAATTATGTGACCAAGTGTCAAATTATATTTAAATTTACACGGTTTTTAATCAATTAGGTACTTACTAAAAACTGTTATAAAAAAAGATTTACTTTTGTTAAAATTTTTAATTGTACAGTCAGCCCCAGGAACAGAGTAACACTTTAAAGTTGTACGCAATTTTAAAGGCCGATCTTACTAAAATTCAATTAAATCTGTTTTCCTAAGATTTAGCCCTTATGAATCGATGCAAATTCCGTGACGAAACAATTTTATTAAGTTCTGTATGTATGAACCGACTGAGATTTTATACGTTACAGTCAGAAGAAAAACTATCAAAACATTTGCTACATTAAAATTAATTCTAGTTTCGATAAACACTTACCTCTGCAGTTTTTATTTCGACCTCTTCAAATTCAACAACATCCAAATGCTTATTTTTTTCCAAGAACTCTTCTTTGTTCGGTAGAGGTTGTCCAAATAATTCAGCCCTCGTGCACGCATCTTCGTATGCTTTCAACGACATTTTGGCTAAGATTAAATCTTATTTCACAACAAGGCACATTTGAGAATAGACCTTGACCTAAAATTAACTGTGCCTAAACGGGACTAAATTAAAAATTCCCAACTAAGGTTAGTAAAAGTTGTGTCTAAATAGGAGAAATGGACACCTTCGCAATTTGGTAGGGTTATTTTGTTGTGCGTATTGATTTTCCTGTTTGACCTATTTTGATACCTTCTTGTTTATATAATCCAAATACTAACAGCATTATTAGTATTTAAACAGACACATCGCAAAAAATAATCTTTACTTTAACAATACTGTTTTTTGTCCAAAAGCATCAACTATAAAAAGTTTTTAAACATTCCCGCCAAATTATTCTTTTCAATAGATAACAGCATTGACGGCTTGTCAAAGATACCAAGTTAAAAAGCTTACGAACGAACTTTATAATATTTTCAAAAAATTAAAGTGTTTACTTAATGGAAAATTAATTAAAGTGTATGAAAAGAACATATTAATTATACTCGTAGTGTTAATATTAAGATTGTATTCGTAAGTATGAAGATAGAACTACTACTAGCTACTTTTTCAACATTATATTATACCAATTGCAATAATTATTACTTACTACTATTATCTGAACGGCACTCAATGATGTAAATATGAAAATGTAAGCATTATTGGATTGCACAGCACTTGGCACTTAAAACTTTTATAAAAAACATTTTCATTGGGTTCAATGACCGTTATAAAGAATTGAATGAAAACGAAATGAACTGGAATGACTTATCAAATATGAAAGGACGAGTTTGAAAGAGACAAAAACACTTGTGTTAAACGTCAGTACAAAATTGTTTGGTTTGGGTATAAATAAAAATAAATGCTAGCAAAATCATTTCTGCCAACGTTGTACAAGAGTAGGACGTGTATTTTTGTAGAAATATTTTCAGCCAACATGTCGACAAGTAAGTGTTACCTATTTATATGTTTAAAGAGTTTAATTGGCAATTTTAATCCATAACCTTTTTCAATGTATGTTAGAGTATTGTTATTTTGTGTTTACTTCCAAAGACCACGAATTTAAATTTAGTTTTATTAAAATGCTAATTACGAGATTTCACATTAATTTGCTTAATACATTACTTTCTACACAGTTTTATAAAATTTTTAGTTCTAGTACTCACCAAAGTTTAAAATATATCTAGCTATAATAAAGTAGTTGTGATAAGTGGCTTTGCTCAATTGTGTCGATTACAAAGAAATATAAATAAGTAAATATTTTCTTATAATTAAACCAACTTCAAGAACACTAGTTCTTACCTACTAAATAACAGACAAACATACATAAATACTGTTTAAGAAAGAAAGAGTCCAGTTTTAGCACTTAATTATGTTAGTATAGATTTAGTTGAAAACAGACAGAAATACCCAGCCTGTCTTTATGTGTACTTTACATGGGTGTCCTACCAAGACCTAAGGAGCCCAAGCCAAACTCACCTGCAAGTGGTGCACCTGCCGTTCAACGGACGAAGCTCTAGCAAACATAACAGTGCCCGGTAAGCGGCAATAGGCTTGCCACCTATTACGTGGGACCATTATATGATTAGCTAAGTGTAAGCGTATAATATGCCTCGTCTACCCTTTCGGGGAAACAGGTGTGAATGTATGTTAGTTCTTATGTTACATAATATATACCTACATATATAGTTAAAGATACATACTTACATATATTACTTACAGATCAGTTAAAGAAAAGAATATCATTAGAAGGCATTGGCATTATTTATGATCTACTGACTTGACCGTGACTAGCTGCACTAGACTTTAATTGTGACTGTGACTAAATCAAGTATTTCATTGAATTCATATGATATTTTTTTATAAAATTTCTTGACTCTGGCAGTTACACTTGACTATGTCCATATCAGAGAAGAAGAAAACTATCTTACAGTTTTAATAATAATAATTTATTCTATATTGTACACCATGATAAAGATTACACATGAAAACAAAGAAAATTAAACAGGTAGGTATATACAATGGGTGGCCTTATCGCTTAAAGAAATTTCTACCAGGCAACCTTATATGGATAGAAAAGTTAAGGACTCAGAAGAGAGGAGGAGAGTTTTGTACAGAGACAATTGATATTAATGTGTCTCAAATTAACATCATTAATAAAGAGTCACTGAGTCGACATTTGGCTAAAATTGGGTTAGAACATAAGTTTTAACAATTTTTACTCAAAACACATAAAGACCTATGTAGTAACTTTTTGCTCCACAGTGGCATAATGTACTGTTATAGTGTCAAAGTTTATAATCATGCTGAAATAGACACAAATTAAATAATTTATTGATTCAGGTGGTACTTTGCGGAAATTCATTGTAAGCAAGTGATGGATTAAAAATATCTTTGTAATAATTCCCGCGCTACTATAATTACCCGAAAAATCGAGGAACTATTTAACACGACACGTGTTTCGCCCTTACACAGGGCATCTTCAGGTAGGATAGGAGCCTCAGAACAACAATGTCTTCACGACCAACGCTGAAACGAAAGTAAACTCTTGTTTCAGCGGGAAATATTACAAAGATATTTTTAATCCATCACTTGTATAGATACTTATTAACAAAATTACCTTACATATGGTCCTCTTTAGGATGGGAAAATATCTTGCTACAACTATTTAAAAGGAAGTTACAATATAGTTATTGCAAAGTTCACTTTGATCAAATGGTGAGAAGTGGCTAACCTTCTATCTAAATTGACTTCTGTACAAGATCCCATTACCCCTTGCATACTACACTGTTTCCGAATACTTAAATGACATTTTTCTTTTATAAAAAAATAACAAATTGTTTCGGGTTGACTTTAACAATTACACAATTAACTAATCAAGTTTTTTTTAATTATTGACATGTTATTATAATTTATAAATATAATTTTAATTTTCTCGTAATTTAATAAGATATATATTAATTTTACAAATTTAGCTCATTTTTAACTCCTAATATCTAAGAATCAATATATTAATTGCATTATTTTTCCAGACTCAGTTGTACTATATAGTGAATTTTATATACCTAATACTCCACTATGACATTTGTGTACCTTGCAAAAGGTGGAAATATAGTGATACTCTAATTATATCTGTAAACAACATCCAATTATGTAACCTGTATTTCACAAATAAATGAATTCTATTCTATTGAACAAGGCAAAATTTATCATTAAAGTTAATACCAAACAGCATTTAAAGTTCTCTATATTTTTTCCTATTTATTATTAATATTTATTGTTTTTAGAGCCTCTTAGCTTGGAAAAAACTAATAACTTAAGAAGCAATTTTTACGGTAACCCCAAGAATGAGTTGGCACAAAATGTCTGCACTCGAGTAGACCCATTTGAGGCAGCGATAAGCAGAAAACGAACTGATGCTGCTCTACATGTTTACAACATTAAAGTGAGTATGAAGTATTTAATTATATTAGGGAAACCTTCACATAGCCACAGGAATATAAAAAAATTAAACTGTCTATATGATAATTAGATGATGGTAAAACATTTAGTTTTATTATGGACTTCTCCTTGGTAGTATATTTTCTTGGCAAATAGTCAATTCAATTCATCTACACAAGTTACAATTATGGACCCTGTTGGGCACGGCAAACTTAGAAGAGAGGAAGCATATTAGGTCCTTTTTTTATAATTTTGATTAAATAGTTCACAACATCAATGTCCTAAATAAAAATATAATCATTATTGGTAACTTAATTTTATGAGTAAGTATACTTAAATTAGGTCTTCCTAAGTCAGATGTTTTTGAGACAGCAAATTAACCTTTAATAAAAACACAGTACTTGGCCTCCCTTAATAGGCTCATAAGCAATAATAGACATAGTGCTTTTCCTTATGACTATGTTCTCACATGATAGCAAGGGTTCGTTAGTAGCTATACTTTAAACACCGTGTATTACAATTTTAAAGTCTTCATAGGGATCCCTAATTTAATACACTTCAAACATTTAAAAAATGTAGCACTCTAATCGTAAAAGAATTTTGAAAATCAATCTAGTAATTTTTGACTTGTTTCAATAATTAAATTTTAAGCAATAATGTAAATGTCGTACATTCCTGTTAATTGTATGCAAATGCGCATTTATCATATATATATACATAATCTATAATAAATAAATAAATATATTTTCTGCTTATCACACCAATTATTTAGTTACAATTTAAGTGTCACTAAGAAATTGTGTTATAAATACTAAATAACGAATAAACATACAAAAATATTTTTTTTGTAAATACCTACTTACCTAAAATACATAGAAAAACACCCAAACCAGAAAATATAATTTATGTTAATGCATACAAAGATTTATCCTGTGTCGAATCGAACCCACAACCTCAGGAGCGGAGTGTCACTACCACGCCATATCGGTCTTCTATTATAATTCTTCTGAACGATTTTTGTTGGAATGTTTAATAAATAAAATATATTACAAACATAGAATCTTTTCTATGTACAATATTATTGTGATGGATTGGCAAACAAGATTGTAAGCATAAAAACTGTGGCCATATTAACAATAAAATGGTTTGATTGATTGATTGATTAACATATGTAAGAAGTGTTCTTTATGTGTTCATGCTTTGAGCTCCTGCATTAATTTACCGGAACAAAGCAAGACTTTGGTGCGAAGACAGAAATTTATGTTTAAAATAACAAGACTTTATTAATTCTTTTAATGTAAAATAACTGAAAAACAACAGGTATTTTACCGTGTCTGCAAAAATGCAATTTTAACATTGCGAGACGATTACCTAGATATCATTGTAAATTGTTTAAACCCAAATTCTGTAGAACCAGACTGGGCAGCGATTCACCTGTCGTTCGTCTATCTCGACTGTATAATGAACTATCGAACAAAATGCCTGATCTAGATATCCATTCTCAGAGTCTACATAGGTTTTTATCTCTTATTAAAGAGTGTGACGTGTCTTAAGACCGCAATACTAGCTTTTATTGTTAGAAAGTTTGCATAAACATACATTTGGTTAGTGTATTTTTGATTGTTATTAATTATTATAATTATTTTTAAATTTTATTGCATGTTGTGATCTCCAGTAATTGTGACAATACTTAGCTGTAAACTTTATACTTTCTTATTTGGTGTTTTCCTATGTATATTAAGTATGTATTTACAAAAAAAAAGTATTTAAGTATGTTTATCCGTTCTTTAGTATCCATAACACAAGTTCTTAGTGATACTTATCTTGGAACTGAAGAATTGGTGTGATTGTAAGAGAATATTATTTATTTATTTATTTATTTTATTGTTTATTTTGTAATGGTATATGTCATGTTAGTGATCCTTTTTATTAAATAAATAAATATCTATTGATAGTTGGAGTCAGAAGGGAAGCCAGTGACGAACCAAGAGAACTCGGGTCGCTGTTGGCTCTTCGCGGCTCTCAATGTCATGCGCTTGCCTTTTGTCAAGAAATATGGAATAGATGAGTTTGAGTTCTCACAAAGGTAAGTAATGGAGAAGTCTCTTTCCTTTCTCTTTTCTTTATAATTAACATCATACTCAGTATGTTGTAAGCACTTGAATCACTAGAAATCTCCATTTACAGTAATCACTGAAGTAAAACAGCGTTCACTATGCTACATATCGTCAGACTAATTTTCAAATTGCGTAACTACAAAAAATACAAAATTTTACTTTTAATTCTATCAGTGTAGAATTTCGAGATCTATCAAACTCAAACTTAAAATGTATGTCATAAACTATTACATAGTACTTGAAAACGTTAAAATTGAATATAAATATATCGAGGGTTCAGTGCTCAAACCCGATAAGTGACAAAATTTGCGTTTTTGGGCTTAAAGCAGTACTTAAAAGAATTTATCGGTTAATTAATAAAAATTAAACTTAAAAGGTTTTACTTCTTGGATTATAAAGTCCTCAGTTTTCAGTCTTCTCTTCTAAAATCGACTTATCTGATAATATCACAAGAAAAAGCGGCAGAAATTATGTATCTGATGTTGTCACTTATCGGGTTTGAGCACGGAAACCTCGATATATCATTACACTGAAATCACGAAGCTTAGATTCATTTACATGCAAATAAATAAAAATTAAGTGTAAGTGAATCTAAGTGCCAGTTCCGAGCCAAGATGTAAGATGCACTAGCAAAATACTCACAGGCTATGCTCTTTTAAATTTATCCAATGGTTTGGTACTTGAATTACAATCTTCATTTTTCTATGAAGCTATACAATGCAATATAATATAACATTAACAATATTCGTGTTTTAAGTCATTCATATTAAAATCGATTGGAATACCTCTTAAGTCCTATAAATTTTATTTGTAATAATAATAAGTTATGAACGAATTGGAATAACACCATATTTAATTAAAAGATTAACTATGAAAAAAACAGTTTTTACTTCCTACTATAAAGTTTGCTCAAAAGGACATAAGAAGTTTGGAAATTTGGCTGATGATACATGATATTTACCTCTCGTACATCGGCATTGAAAAAGTATAGGGTCCACTTCACATTTTTTTTCTTGCAGTTACTTATTCTTCTGGGACAAGATAGAGCGATCTCATTATTGGTTAAACAATATTATCACTACAGCAAAGCAGGGTGAAGATTTGGACGGACGACTAGTCAACTTCTTGCTAAAGGTTGGTTTCTTAAAAGTTCTTTAAAGACGTAAATGTAAAAAAACAAAAATTAAGTTACCTATGCCACAACTTTTCTCTTATGTAGATGCATTGATTGCTCAAAGTTTTTTTTGTAATTTGACAAATTATGATTAAAAAAGTCTTGAAACCGTTTTACTGTAAAATTTACGTGATGACATTTACGTCTTTTTCAGTTCAAAAACTTATAAAGTCTTTGAGTTGTTTGTTTTCCTTCCTTCCTTCAAAAGAGATGCCGAAGAATTAAAATGCCGATATTAGTAGAATAAGCAATCAATATGATTTTTAACTTATAACCATGTCCGATCGGCCTCAGAAGTAACTGATCATTTTAGTACTTTGTCACACTTAACTAGAATGCTAAGTCAGTGTGTTGCTACCTTACAGCTCGAACTCAATAATTGGTGCGACATAGCACTAAAGTGACCGTACTAGTGCATAATACAGTAATGAGTCTTCGCTATTTATTAATCTATAAGAGCGGCAATAGACCAGTGGCGAGACCTCTTGCCTTTAAATGCAGAGGCTCTTGGGTTCAAACCCTGGTAGGAAGTCAGTGCCTTCCAACAGACTGAAAGATGGTTTAACGATAGAATGATCCCTCTGGGTTGCGGACGACAGACGGCAATCGCTCCACGTAATAACTGAAATTCAATCAAATCTGGTTGAACCAGTGAGCAGACCCTGGGCCCTAAGTTTAAGTCTAGGGCAACCGGGATAATGCTACGATATGAGTCTTCGCTATTTAATGTCGTAATATTTAACGCTCACTTTGCAGACTGCAAACAAGTGGCTTCGTTGTCTTGCAAAATTAAATAAATATTTAATAAGTATAAAAGATTACATGTGAGAGCTCCACATTGTGTAATACATATACTTAGCTTAAATAAATATATGTATTACAAAATGATTATCATATTATATTATCTATTAACATTGTCTAAGGATCTGTAGTTACTAAGTTTTATAGGGTATTTTTAAAAAGAGAATATAATATAATAATAATTCTCTAACAATCACACTAATTATTTAGTTCCAAGATAAGTATCATTAAGAACTTGTGTTATGGATACTAAAGAATGGATAAAAATATGTAAATATATATATTGTAAAAAACGTAGACAACACCCAGACCAAAACAAATATTCATGTCCACACACACAAAGACTTGTCCTGTTGTGAGAATCGAACCCACGACCTCAGGAGCGGATTGCAGGTATACTGAACTCCACGTCACATCGGTCGTCAATATAATACACCAGATGATGGGCAGCAGGCGTCATACTGCGTACTATAAGATTTTATATGTTTCAGGACCCCATAAACGACGGTGGACAATGGGACATGATAGTGAATCTAGTCAACAAGTACGGCTTAGTTCCTAAGGAGTGCTTCAAGGAATCCTTCAGTTCGAGGAAGAGTTTGCATATGAATGCCATCATTAAGACTAAGGTATATATATTTTTCTCTTTTGTGCTCTACTGAACGCTTGGCCCGTGCCTCGGAAAGCACGTTAAACTGTTGGTCCCGGCTGTCATGAACATCTATGGCAGTTGCTTTTAGGAAGTACATACATACATTCACGCCTGTTTTCCCGAAGGGGTAGGCAGAGGCATATTATACGCCCACACTTCGCCAATTATATAGTTGGTCCCACGTAATAGGTGGGTATATTTCATATTTTGATTGGATAGAGGATTCTGGTGCCCTGTACGTTTAGTGCTTAATGTTGATCAACTCAACCCAGTTGATGACGATTATGATAAATCCTTACCATACTCACACACGCACAGAACACAAAATCACGCCTGTGTCCCCGAAGGGGTAGGCAGAGGCATATTATACGCCCACGCTTCGCCAATTATATACTTGGTCCCACGTAATAGGTGGCGAGCCCATTGCCGCTTACCGGGCACTATTATGTTCGCCAGAGCCTCGTCCGTTGATCGGCAGGTGCACCACTTGCAGGTGAGGTTGGCTTGGGCTCCTTAGGTCTTGGTAGGATCCCTGTACACCTAGGAAGTTATTGGCTTCTAACATCCTGTAAGCTGGTTTACCCATAGAATGATGTTTCCTTCTGGGTTGCGGAGGTCAGACGGCAGTCTCTTCTTGTAATTACTGGAATTCAACCAAATCTGGTGGACCAGTAAGCAGATCCTGGGCGCTTAAGTCTAGGGCAGCCGGGAATGCTAGGAAATGATGGGAAGTGTTCTCTTCTGAGCCTGAATCGGGGTCGTGTTGACTGTTGCCAATATTTTTTATCATGTCTTTTTGTAATTTTCAACCAATTTTCGTGAATTTTGTCATAGATAGAGTAAGGGCGCTTTTCCACGATATTGTGACGACAGATTATTATCTAATAAGGTTAAAAGTCGTAGCATCATAATTTAAATGGAGATATTCTCTTAAAAGTTACCACCATAGCCCAAAGGATTAGCAAGTTGAAGTGACAGTGGGCCGGCCATATATGGTTATCGGAACCGATGGGATAGACGTGTTCGGCAGTGGAGAACACTTTTCAGCAATACGCAAAATGGCTGAAAGCGGTTGGAAGAGCTGAAGATCGACTTCTGTGGCGTGCCATTGGAGAGGCCTATGTCCAGCAGTGGACAAGTGTAGGTTGATGATAATGATGATTCTTATACACACGAAAACACGGTTCAATATCGTCTACGACTTTTTTTAAACAACGATAAGAATGCTACCTTAATTCGCTGCCGGCTCATGTGTTTCCTATGATCCCTGGTCTTTTAAGCAGGGCGTGAAACGGCATTTTAGCAGGCCGTCATGAGTGGATGCGTTTGTACCGTGCTTATTTGACGGTATGAAGCGCTTTAATTTTATTTTTTCGGACTGCATCGATTGCTTACCATCAGGCAGGAAAACCTGGACAGTCATAAAACGTTAAAAACACATCACGACTTATAAGAACCATTAAAATGTCTGCACGATCCAACAAAAACAGCTAGATATTGAATGATAAAATATTTCTATTACACCGTAAAAATAAACAGTCTATATACACAATGACGAAATAATACTTTCGGACTTGCATGTAAAGTACTAGTGTAAACCATACAATCTTTTTTTATATCACTCTATACATTATCTTAGAAAATCAATGCAGGTTTGCCACGCACACACGTATAGGTAGAGATACCATAGAATAGTCTTTGCTCTGTTCGTCAATGCACTGTTACTGATGATCGCTGAAAATTTTTGGCCGCCGCTAACCGAAATTTTGCAGCGGGATTTCTAGTACTAAGATAAGTATTATAAAATATAAATATATCTGACACTTACACCAATTATTTAGTTCCAAGATATGTATCATTAAGAACTTGTGTTATGGATACTAAATAACGGATAAACATACATAAATACTTTTTTTTTGTAAATACATACTTAATATACATAGAAAAACACCCAGACCAGAACAAACATTCATATTTATACACACAAATATTTGTCCTGTGCGGGAATCGAACCCACGACCTTAGGAGCATATATTAGGAGTATATGTATGCGGGTATACTCGCCACCACGCCATATCGGTCGTCAAAGTAGCAATATAGTATAAAGCATATATAGTAGTAGTATAAAGAACTTGTGTTATGGATACTAAATAACGGATAAACTTAATTTAAATTCCAAATATTTTTTTTAAATACATACCTAATATAACTTAATATAGGAAAACACCCACACCAAAACAAATATTCATGTTCATGTACACAAAGATTTTTCCTGTGTGGGAATCGAACCCACGACCTTAGGAGTGGAGTGCGGTTATACTCGCTACCACATCGTATCGTGTCGTCAATACCTATATATAAATACATACATAAATAATATCACGCCTGTTTCCGCGAAGGGGTAGGCAGAGCCATACTTGAGCCGACATTTCGCCAGTTGTATTGTTGGTCCTGCGTAATAGGTGACGAGCCCATTGTTCGCCAGAGCCTCGTCCGTTGTTCGGCAGGTGCACCACTTGCAAGTGAGGTTGGCTTGGGCCCCTCAGATCTTGGTAGGACACAATATCTAGCTTCCATTGTGACGGATTGTAGGTTTTAAGTTTTCAATAAAGAATGAATTAATGTTATTTTCAGTTGCGAGAATTCGCGAAAGAGTTAAGAGAAAAGGTGGCTGCTAAAGCGTCAGATGACGATTTACAAACCACGGTGGACAAGCAGATCGCCATCATATACAACATAGTCGCCACGTGTTTAGGTGAGCAATGTTTATTTGATAGAATAAATAAGGATTTTCTTACAGTTATATACATATAACTGCCTTCTTGGACTATCCAAATAAAACAAAGACTTGCGTTTCTCTGTAGACAAAAGAAACAACATTTAAAGCCTTTATTTCGGTTTAGATTTATTATCTTCGCTCAAAAACAATCGTGTGCTCAGGTTGCTTTCAATATATCCTAATTCATCAAACGTCACTGTCACTCACCAACATGAGGAATAGACAACACAAGAAGTATACTATGAGTGTTTCTTTACATACATACATTGCATAAACCATTTGCAAACATTAATGCATTTTGCTAAAATAAAAAATATTTTTTTCTTTGTTGTAGTTTAATTATTTCTTCATAAATTCCACTGTGTCGTGTGGTAACGGCCTGATATAGTTCCGCTCATCCCACGATGAGTCGTGAGAGTTGACGAAGATAAATGTTACCGGATGATGAGCAGCAGCGTCATCCTGCGTACTGGCTTGAACTGCGATCACTAACCCGCCTGCCTAGCATGGTGATTAATGAAAGATACCCCCGATACCCCCAATGTAATTTAATCTATCGGGGAAGCCAATGTTCAGCAGTGGTCTTTATGAGGATGATATGATTGATTCGACATACAGTCAACCATAAAAGTACATTATATATATTTAAGTTCGATGTCGGTGATGACTGTATTAAATAAATTATAATAATATATGTACATTTAGCGAGCCCTTCTCATAAGAGAACTTATTTACAGGAACCCCGCCAAGCAAGTTTAAGTACGAATACTATAACAAGGACAAGTCGTATCAGACCTTCGGCACGCTGACACCGCAAGAGTTCTACGACACGCTAGTTCGTCCATTATTCAACGTCGACGACAAGGTATGTTATCTAATGGTGGATCAACACAGCCTGGCTGCACTGCCGCCGCATTATTAATAATCATAATCCCAGCTCATTAACGTCCTATTCGAGACTTCTTGGCGGGAAAGTGAAGCGTAATGTCTGCAGTTTTGTTTTATTTTCTAAAATTTGTGATATTTCTAACATTAATGTGTAATAACGGCAGATTATTAACCGTTATGTGTTTGTGAACGTACATAAGTGTTGGTAAACGAAACAAAACAGTGCAACATCACTTTTCAAATTCTCTCAAGAAGTCCATATGAGATCTCAGTATATTCCCACATCTTTACTGAGGACTCGAAGGGGTTTAGGGGGAGGGCATCTCATTTACCATTTATCATCTTTATCACCACTCATTCTCATTTACTTTAAATTATATGTTATTAATATATCTCTTACTTGACGCTGGCTAAATGTGTTAAACGCACGAAGCTATTATTTAAAAAAAAGTCCCATTCCTGAGCACGGGCCTCCTCTCACAACGACAGAGGGATTCCACGCGAATCCATTGCGGCGTCCTGCTGTTAGAATTTTGCAAGCTATATACGGTCTTTAACGGGCAGAATATGTTGAAGTTTTTAACTGGTTTTCTACCTTAAATAAACTCTATAGGGTTCAATTTATGGTTGCAACATATTTAGCACGGCAGTGCTAAATATGTTGCTCATCAGCTCATTGCTCATCAGTAACCCTTTGCAAGGCATTGCAAAGGGTTACTGATGAGCTTTTCGAAGCACAAAATGCCACACAAACGGCCTCTGTGAACTCTGCTTCACTTCGGTGATCGATTCCGACCACTTAGTGCCGCGGTGCTACGAGCGCTTTTCTAACTGAATGTCTAATAATATATTGTGTTATTAATTCCTGTAATTAATCTTTCCTTGCAAGTTGACACTTGAAATAATGTCGATTATGTAAATGAGCAAAGACAAAATCATTTATTCAAGTTAGGCTCAATAGAGCTCTTATGAAGTTTAATTAGTCATTTATTTTCAATGAAAATCTATAAGTGAGATAGATAGTTAAAATGGTAATTGAGTACCTCATTTGAAAAGCATTTAAATAGAACATTATGTAAAACTGGACAAAATTGATAGATATTGTCAAAAGTAAATGTGTACCTCCATTTATTTGACAATATCTATTAATTTTGTTTCTTAATGTATTTTTGCATGAACAATGCTCTATACACATTATGCTATGAGACGGTTTTATTATTTACTACAAAAGTTAACTCATCGAGGGTAACCCAAACAGCAATGCAAACGACATTTAGTTACAGACCCACTGATCTACCGGGGACTGAAAATAGCTCATATAGAAGACTAATTTATGTGAACTGTTGTAAGAGGCAACTAATGGCTACCCTTCAGCTAAGGCTTCCAGCCTTCCAATATACGCCACCTAGCTTTCCGCTTAGTGCGCGCCGCGTCGGTGCCACCCCAGGTGCCGATCGCTTCAGATGTCGCCTTCACAGTAACAATACTAAAGGCTATTACAGGGAGAGGTTTAGTCGATTCAAGTCCGACATAACCACACACACCGGGTGTGTGGTATGCGGGGGCATTATCTCCCTCCTCCCGCCGGGGGGGGTAGTTCCTTGTAGGGTTGATGTTGTTTTTCTGGAACGCAAAAAAAAATCACCGTATCCGTTCCCTTTAAAATGAGTCAAAATCATCATCATATCTTAGCATTATCCTGATTGCCCTACACTTAAGCTTAGGGCCCAGGGTCTGCTCACAGGTCTAAGCAGATTTGGCTGAATTTCAGTTATTACATGGAGTGACTGCAGCCTGACCTCCACAACCCAAAGGGCAACTTCATTCTATGGTTAAACCAGTTGTCAGGATGTTAGAAGGCACTGACTTCCTAATAACGACTGCCATAGATGTTCATGACAGCCGGGACCAACGGCTTAACATGCTTTCCGAGGCACAGAGCAAGCGTGAAATGAGACAAAATTTATATTAATTTTCGCTCGTGCGGGCGCTGCGGGTACTCAATGCACTGTCACTCTCCGACCGGATAGATTTATTTGCATGTTCACTGAACGAATTCGCAAAAGCAGCATATTGCTTCTGCAGTAGATGTTAGTGTAGTAGTTTAGTAATTAGTAGATAAGAATTATGTGAAAGTTTTTAGTCATATATTTAGGTATTGTAAGCTCAGCGTATTAGGTTTGGTGCCTGCAAAGATAGTTGTAAGTTTTATGAATGAATAAATAAATAAAATATAATAAAAATTTAAAGATTTGATTCATGAGATTGTTAGCATTTGTTTTCGACATTTTATTATAAAATGATTTTGGCTTTTTTCCAGTTGGAAATACCAAAGAGATACAATGTATTAATGTTATTTTTATCACTTCGCTTGATGTGGTGAATGTTTGTTGTCACATTTGTGGTTCAATTTGTTATTGTGCAGCATATTAATAGTACTAGTAACTAACTACATAGATAGTAATAGTGATAGTGCTTAGGAGCTTGATAAATGACATGACCGCAATACAGCACGCAGTTTATTTGGCATAATTATCGATATATAATATTCGTTTATATACTTTTTAATAAAATTTTTATATAATATTTTTTTAAGTCATACCAGAAGCAGGGTAATCGGTTTTTTTAATATTTTAAGTGTAGAGGATATTTTTAGCCAAAATGTTAAATGCTTTCTAAATGACAAGTTTCCGTAATGTCATATTCCGAATTGAGTTTATGAAAAAAGACAATACTTAACTGAGCAATTCAAAAGAAGGTTCACTAAAGAGGTATTTAAAGGTATATTATAAGCCCACATTAAGCCAATAATATTGTTGCACCAAGGTGGCGAGCTCATTGCCGGGAACTTATGTTTACCAGAACGTCGACTGTTGATCGGCAGATGCACCACTTGCAGTCGAGGTTGACTTGGAGTCCTAGGCCAGGTTCTGAAGAAGTTCCAGCTCACAAAATGACACCATCGTTGCATCAAAATAACAGATATCAGCGTTGTCGAGGATATGGAGTAAAAGCGCATGAAAGATATAAAGCAAATGATGGATTAAAAATATCTTTGTAACAATTCCCGCGCTACTATAATTTCCCGAAAAATCGAGAAACTATTCAACGCGACACGTGTTTCGCCCTTACACAGGGCATCTTCCGGTAAGATAGGAGCCTCAGAACAACGATGTCTTCACGACCGAAACGAGAGTTTCAGCGTTGGTCGTTTTATAGTAGCGCGGGAATTGTTACAAAGATATTTTTAATCCATCACTTGCTTACAATGGATTTCCGCAAAGTAACGCCTGAATCTATAAATTGTCCTAAGATATTGGTAGAATCTTAGCCCCGCAGCCTGGCAATTTCCCCTCCCTCTCAGCTCTATTCCCCCCCGCCTGATTCTGAGCCTGAGCCCCCTCCAGCGCCTAGAATCAGACTTAACATCTTATCAGGCACCTAACCCTGAACCCCCCCCCCCCCCCTCCCACGTGGACGCTGATCCCGCTGGCGACCACTGGGCTTACCAAGCCTAAGGAGTCCGTCCGCGCCGGTTTCACAGATGGAGGGGGCGCCATACCTCAACGTCAAGCTGACCACAAGCCTTTGAAAGGCTAGCCTCACATGAGGTGAATCAAGACCCTGCTGAAACGTCAGCAGAGATGACGCTAGGGCGAGAGCTTAAGCTCGAGGCCCGTACCTTAACTGGTCCCCCCGGTTAAAAGTTCCCATGATGATGGTAGAATCTCTATACATACTATGTATCTAGTCGACTTAACCTGTAACCCTGTATATCCACATTTAAATAGTGCTTATAAGTAAATGATTTTTTTTTGACAGGTGTGCCTAGTTAGCGATCCCCGGGAATCGAACCCCTTCGGGCAGCTGTACACACTGCAATGCCTCGGCAACGTCCTCGGCGGCCGGAGCACGGCCTACAATAATCAACCTATCGAGACGCTTATCAAGTAGGTATTGTAAATCGAGCGCCGGGCATGTAAAAAAAAAAAAAAAAACCATCAATTCTACCGCCCCATGTCTTGCTCGAGGGCATCGTAGAATGTGACTAAGAGAATGGAGTAAATTTTTTCTCCTTTACGTCTTTAAGAGGCGGGGGGCCAGTACCTGGGTTGCAGCGTCCGACACCATTTTTTTTTTTACGTCGGTAACAAAATGCGTTTACGCACTGTCTCTCGGACCGAAAGAGGTCTGTGGGACTCACCACCAGCAGACACGACCGCCAGCAGTAGTTCCCACTAAAAATCTTCCGACGACGCCCGCCGCTTGTTGAGAAAGAGGCGGAGGGCCAGTACCTGGGTTGCACCTCTGACACCCCGCCCGCGGCCAACGTCCCCCGGACCAAAACCGAGAGAACCTCCTCAGAGAGACTCCGGCCTTCCTGGCCCGCCCGCTGCGCCCTTCACAGGTCCCTCTTAGTTTCCCCCCCGGTAGTCAGTACTAAGGGCACCCAGAGTCGCCAATCTCTGGGTGTTACCTTTTCCCTAGCGCCTCCTGCGCCCTACCGGGAGGTACTCAGCCCCCCCCCCCCACGACAAGGTGGAGAGCAGTCGGAGGGGAGCGTCCGACACCCTGCCCGCGGCCAATGTCCCTCGGGCCAAAACAGGGATGAGCTCCTCGACTTCGCGGATGCTCCCCTTCTACATCCTTGTGCGACCATAGCGTGTGTAGCCGACTTCCCGGAGGGTCTACGGTCCGAGAGCAGCCTTCCTTCACTGTTCTCCATATACCAAACCAAACCAATAGAGACTAAGGGCACCCAAAGTCGCCAACCTCCGGGTATTACCTTTTCTCGGCCTCCGTCCTACCCGGAGGTACTCAGCCCTCCCCCACGCAAAGGTTCACTGTCAATCTAGGCGAAGGGCTAGCAACCTTTTATCATTTGCCACATTTTATCTAGAAATCTTCATGCTGAAGTGAACTATGCCACAACTATCTTAGGTCAGAAATTGCTAAAGCAAGGTTTCTGCCCCCCTGGGCAGAAACCTTGCTATACATAGGGATGTAGGCGTAAGATTATAAGTATGGAACTCGAACTTCGAGTTGCATCATCGTCATTTCAGCGATTTGAAGTCCACTGCTGAACATAGGCCTCCCCAATTGCTTTCCACGTTGATCGATCCTTTGCCGCCTGCATCCACCGCCTCCCCGCCGCCCTGGCCAGATCATCGGTCCATCGCGTTAGGGGCCGCCCTCTACTACGTTTGCTGATTCGTGGTCGCCATTCAAGAACCTTAACGCCCCATCGGTCATCGGTTCTTCGAGCTATGCATACTTGAATAATATAGTCTCGAAGTTCTAATAAAATAAAATCGTATTCGCTTTTACTTACAGGGCAGTAAAGAACAGTATACAGGAAGGTGAAGCAGTATGGTTCGGCTGCGAGGTGTCCAAGAGATTCGAGAGGAAACACGGACTCTCCGACCTCACAGCGTATGTTTAATTTAATTTTGTGTTTTCATATTGTCTGCGCACTGGTAAAACAAAATAAATGCATTTTTACTAAAACTAGGTGATCCGACGAATCTCGTATCTATATATTCAGTATTTAGTTCCAAGTAAGCATCATAATGTATACTAAATATCTGATAAACATACATTTACATAAACACTATTTTTTTGAAATATCATTAATATACATAGCAAACACCCAGACCAGAACAAATATTCAACCATCATCAGTCAGGAATCAAACCCACGACCTCAGGCGCGGAGTACAGGTACACTGGTGTACCTTTGAGTCTTATAAGTCGACAAATATGACATTAGTTATACTAAATTATTTACTCGTTTTTCTTCATACCCACGTATACATACATAAACAGTTATACTAAATTATTTACTCGTTTTTCTTCATACCCACGTATACATACATAAACACGCATGTTTTTCTGAAGGGCTAGCCAAAGGTATCTTATACGCCCACATTTGCCAACTGTATTTTTAGTCTCATGTAATAAGTGGGGAGCCTAATGCTGCTTACCGGGAACTATTATGTTTTCCAAAATGTCGTCTGTTGATCGGCAGGTACACCACTTGTTTACCAGGTTGGCTTGGGCTCCTAAAATATTATATAGATTCACTTACACTTAATTATTTTTTGTTTTTAAATTGTTTTGTTGCATGTAAGTGAATCTAAGCTTCGTGATTTAGTGTAATATTATTTCGATTGTTTTTTTTTTCATTTGTAATCATGACGTTTTCAGGTACTACGTAGGTATAATAGTTTATGAAATATTTTTTTTTTTTTACTTTACTTTTACTTAAAGTAAGATCCTTATACAATAGATTTTTTCTTTATATTGCCTTATTATGTTCCAGACATGACTACACGTTAGTATTCAACACGGAGGTGCAAGTAGGGCTCCCGAAGGCTGAGAGACTTCACTACGGAGACTCCTGTATGACACACGCCATGGTCTTCACCGCTGTGGGAACTGACGTACGTATTCCTATCATCATGTGTTTACCCAGTAGTGTCTCACTTATCCACTGTTGAGCACGACGGGTTCAAATTTAAGTGGGACTCAGGTCCACTCTACAAAGACCTAGTACGGACTGGAGCAGCCAGGGGGTCTAAAATTTGTGTGAAGTTATTAATTGATGGATCATCATCATCATCTCAGCCATATGACGCCCACTGCTGATATATTATGCCCCCTGAACATAGGCCTCCCCAATAAATTTCCACATAGAGCGATCCTGAGTCGCCTGGATCCATCGGCTTCCCGCCGCCTTGACCAAATCATTGGAATGGAGAGAGCTATGCTCGGAGTGTCCCTACGTGATCGAATCAGAAATGAGGAAATCCGTAGGAGGACTGGGGTGACCGACATAGCGAGGCGAGTTTGCAGGTTGAAGTGGCAATGGGCGGGGCACATAGCTCGAAGAACCGACGACAGATGGGGCGTCAAGGTTCTGCAATGGCGACCGCGAACCGGTAAACGTAGTAGAGGACGGCCTCCCACGCGATGGACCGATGATTTGGTCAATTGATGGATGCGCGTTAGTTTATAAGTATGACATTTATAAGAGCTCTATTGAGCCAAACTTGAATAAATGCCTTTTATTTAGATTTTGACCCTTGCCTTTCATCTAATAACTCTTAACAGTAAGAGTTTCTAAATCTAGTATTCAATTTACAGGAAGAAGGCAATCCGACTAAGTTCAGAGTGGAAAACTCATACGGAGACAAAGAGTACAATAAGGGATAC
This sequence comes from Musotima nitidalis, assembly GCA_949126915.1. Taxonomy (NCBI): domain Eukaryota; kingdom Metazoa; phylum Arthropoda; class Insecta; order Lepidoptera; family Crambidae; genus Musotima; species Musotima nitidalis. Next base: position 3,836,432 of record OX421434.1, read on the forward strand.
TTGCTGCTCACCGAGCCTTGGTTCAGGGAATTCGTGTTCGAGGTAAATAATGTCTATCATCATAAAATATTTTTTTATTGTGAGGTAGTAAAGTATTGGGCTTTAAAGTTATCTACTAACCCTAAGGTAAACTGGTAGATAATGCCTTATGGCAATTAGCTCGCCTTTTGTAATACTTTTAAATGTGCAATAAAGATTTTGTAATAATTATAAGTCTCCATACTAGATAATATTAATTGTATCGGCGTCGGGTCTTTTTAGTGGAGGCGTGAAACGGCATTTTAGAAGGCTGTCATGAGTGGGCGTGCTTATTTCACGGTATAGAGAGCCCTAATTTTTTTTTGGACTGCTAACCATCAAGCAAAATGTAGTCATTTTGACGTGCAAAAAAATTTATTTTTAAATCGATCAGCCAATTCTGAACGCAGGCCACCCTTAAAGACCGCCATCCATCACGGTCCTCTGCAGAACGCATCTATCTAGACTAGACTTCTATGCTAGACTTTACTAGAAGCTACTATGAGTTTTGGAATTGACTCGGAAAAACGCAATTCACAGCTAAACGACACTTTCCTACACTTGTAATGTTGGAGACATTATGTCTAAGTCTAAAAATCCACAAGTTTAAAATAAATCATTGCCTCGATGTAACTTTTTTTTAATTGGCGCCAAAACTCTTGTAATTTTAGTTAGGTAAACCCTTAAACGTAAAATAAAAATACCTGAGCACACTTTAATGCCAATTCTCTTTTAACATCAGATTGTGGTAGACAAGAAGTTCGTCTCCGAAGAAGTGTTGGCGGTGTTCAAACAGGAACCGAAGGTGCTTCCAGCTTGGGACCCAATGGGCACGCTGGCTTGTCCACTTTGCTCCAAGGAATAGGCAAATTGAATCGACAGACCTAAGCTGACTGGATGTCATGGAAGTTAGCCTCGATTCTCAATGACGCAAGAGGAGCGGAGTTCTCAGTTTTATATCACAGCTCAGCCATATGAAGTCCACTTATAGACATAGATCTCAACAATTGATTACTAGAGTGTTTTTATTAAGGTTATAAGGGTTCCTGCTATTTGACCAAAAGTCATTGGGCAAAATTACACTTGACAAACAATGTTTGGCAAAAAAATAGTTTCGCCAATTAATAACGTTACTACTTCTCATTTTACAAATGACTTTTCCAAATGATTAACACTAAATTTACACTGTATAAAAATTATTTAACATAACTAATTAACATTTAGCAACTGAGTTATCAGACAAAACTACTGTTGGTCTCAAAACGATTGATAAAATGTATTTTAATCTGTTAATGCATAATGACAATCAGGGCAAAACCTTCGATGATAGAGTAGGTTGAAGTTATTTTATTTTGTTAACCATCAAAAAGTATTAGTTTTGACCTGTTATGATTGTGTACTGTAACAACATATTTTGCACAAATGCTTAATTTGCAAAACATATTATTTTGTGAAATGAAAAAAGGCCAATTGACATTTTTAATATTTAACAAGTGCCGTGTTTGCTAATGGATCATTTGCTAAGTGAGTTTTTGTAAGATGGTACGTTTGTCAAATGTCTCGTTTGCCAAGAACGTTTGGTAAAACGTTGTTTGCCGAATGACCATTAGTCAATCAATTTTTGGTTAAACATTAGTAATCCTATTAAAAAGCATTACAATCGTAGAACCATTCGTAAAATAATATTTTTTAAGCCTGGTGACTCCTCGATGTGACGATTGTAAATTCACATTTTGAGACTTGTCCAAAAACGCTTTATTATAACGGCCCCTAAATTGTGACGTCATATTTCTCTTATTTTATATGGAACGCGTGGAAAATTACTTAACTATATTAAATGTTGCGTTTTTAAAAAGTTGTTGTAACTGGGATTGTAATTATTTTTTAAATTTATTAAATACTGTTGATATTGACTGGCCGATCCAATTTTAAAGGCCTATTAACGTTTAATTTTTCAAACAATTTTAAATGTTATTTCTCAAATGTGTGTGATTTTAAAATTAATATAAAATGCGAAAAAAAAACAGTCATATACCCAATTGTTTGACCAGGACGATAACTCCAATGAACACCGCGCCTTATGCAATAGTACCCTAGCAACGTGCCTTATGTCGTAGTTAAATAGATAAATAATAGTGTAAATAAAAGTAAACAAACCATTTAGCAACAACCTGATTCTGCTTTATTGAGAATCGAGCCTAAAAACTGTACTTGTTTAAGTCATGTTATTAGTAAGATATATGTTGATATAACATTTTAAATATGTATGTCACAAATGTGTGTAATGCAATACCAGGGCTTGGTATTGGTATAGAAAAAGTTTATCATGGAACAGGTATTTATTATAACTAAATGATGTCAGTATTTTTCTACGAGTTGTCAATAAAGTAGCACTAACCGTAATCTTCCATCACAGTGAAGCCAGTTAGCAAGCAATTATTATCGGAGTTGTGTCCTAGACACGCTTAGGACACCGGGCACAGACATAAATATACAATAGATTACGCAAATTCGCACCTTGCATGATTATGATTGCCGACTGATAAGGAGGTCAGTATACCTGCACTCCGCTCCTGAGGTCGTGGGTTCGATTCCCACACAGGACAAATCATTGTGTGCTTGAACATGAATTATTGTTCGGGTCTTCGTTTTCCTATGCATATAAAATACATATATAAAATTACAAAAAAAATATATTTAAGTATTTTGATCCGTTCTTTAGTATTCATAACACAAGTTCTTAACGATACCTATCTTGGAGCTAAATAATTGGTGTGATTGTAAAAGGATATTAATGTACGGCGCTTGTCCGAACACCGACCAACATTCATTACAGTATGCGCGCACCTTATTTTGTTTGTTTTAATACTGTAACATGAACGATTTCACGACTGAAATATTTATCAGTAATGTCACATTATTTGTCTAATTCAAAAGTCGGCACGCTTGATTTCAATAAAAATCATGACACTTGCGTTCTCTCTTGTATATCTAAATTTGTAGCACAGGCCCTGCTTACTGGTAATCAGACTAAATTTCGAGACGACGAATACGTTTTAACCAGCTGTAAAACCTTTACTTACCAAAATACCACATCATATTACACAAATAAAACCTTTATTATTATAACTAGTAGCCACTGATTAGGTTTTGTAAATACTGGTTTCATAGTAAAAAGGGTTTAACCCTTAATCAAATGGATTTTTTATTACGGTACTGTCAAGTGGGAAATAATTTCCCAATATTTGAATAAGGGTTAAACAACTGATTATAAAGTGATGACTTGTTCAGTGATATGTATTAAGATCTGACGTAGAAGTAGACAATACAAAGCCATGTTTTTAGTGTTGAAAAAATTATCAGTTTTGCAAATGAAATGTTTATATTGAACATAAGAATTTTTTTAATTTGTTTTGCTTTAGTATATAATTTAAATTTTTTATTATAAATATATTTTTATATAGCGTGCTTGTATTATAACATATATACTTTTCTGGCTACAATCTGTCATAATGTAAACAAATGGAAATGTACTAATAATATTAAGGCTCTATGCACTAGTATTTCTAAAGACTAATGTTTTAAAGCACTAGAGATAATAATTGTAATTCTCGGCTCATAAGTTGAACAATCTTGGATTACTGCGCACACAATATCGGGTCTCAAATGAAGTGCGGCGTAGGGGGTGGCGCATTACTTCGGCGCATGAGCTTAGTCAATTTCTTACGTCTGTCTAAAATTGTACCTTTTTACATTCGGCTACTAAATGCATATACGATATATATGTAATACCTACAAAAAATCTTTCCTCCCTGCTGCGCCCTCCACAGGTCTCTTTCGGTTTCCCTACCCGGTAGTCAGTACTAAATAAAGGAACCCAGAGGGGGCACGGTGGGGTTAACATGAAGGACCACCAACCGGGGGGGCTACGATTATACCTGCGCAGACAACCGCCATTTTTGTTGAACTTACGTGCCTACTACTGTACCGATATAATATAGCCCTATAGTTACCAGTTTAAATTGAGTCACATGCAATAATTAGTGTTATATTAATCATCATATGCTTTTCTGTTTGTTACAAGAATGTATTTTTGCTTTTTGTTTATAATATATTTTTGCTTTCATAATCCTTGACTTTTGCTATTATACACATACATTATCTGAAATTCGAATACAAACAGCAAAATGCATAGAAGTTACTTAGCTGCTCATAGTATCCCTATATCATAATTTAACCTAGCACTATCCCAGTTACCCTAGACTTAAGCTTGGGGCACAGGGTCTGTTCACTGGTCTTACTAGATTTCGGCTAAACTTCATGGAGTTTGTCATAAATTACATGGAGCGAATGCCGACTGACCTCCACAACCCAGTGGTTGAACCAGTTGTCAGAACATTAGAAGGCACTGACTGCTTAACAATGAATGCCATAGATTTTCAAGCACATTAAGCTGTTGGTCCCGGCCAAAGGACGTTTTTTCCGAGGCACAGAGCAAGCGATAATTACGCACGTAACTTCGAAAAGTCATTTTTATAATTAAGAGACCCTCTAATTTAGAAGTCTATGGGTTTCGCCACTGCGCTATCGTCGCTGCATATCATGCCTATACGTATACTGATTTCTGAGGAACTGGACGATTTAGTGCCAACTGCCAACCTTGGATTGTATAAACACCTCCCATTCTTGAGATATTACAGGATGAGACTTTTCTGAAAAGGTGAAACTCTGCAATGCGTTAGTGATGCCCTTGGTGGACTTGCCCTCCATAGACTTATTTCCATCAGTAAGCTTCTAGTGCCACCTTGTGTTAAAAACAAAGCCTCAATTCTTTACAAATGCAGATTAGACTAAATGAGAGTAGAATTTAATCAACAAAAAGAATATTTATTTACATCATAGATAACAAATAAATACCATAATCACGTAGTTAACAGAAATGCTTTGAATGCTCAATTTTCGATAGTTGCTGTGCAGCTGTCAAAATGATTGCGATCATGTCATTGTTAAAGTTACATAATAGGAGACAGATGCATTGAATAGGTTGTTTTCTTTGGTGAATGTATTACAGATATTGTTAAGCCTACCAAGGAAACCATTATTTTACAATTTTAGGTTATAAAATGTACAAAAACACATCTGTGTTTATTTTCTGTTTACAAAAGCTTACTCAGATAAAATAGCTCTCATTTTCTTCTCATTCTTTTAATAAATATCAAAAAGTGATTTGATATAGGCGTTAACATAATTTATTTCACTAATGCACCATTACAATTTCCTATATAATTAATTCCCTGTTTTTTCAAAAGTCTTAGATACTTTAGCTTAGCCCAAACACCTTGGCACATTCGAATCAAACGTTTATCACGGGTCGCCCTTCCAAAATCAGCAACGTGTCTTACTATATGTCTAGCTAGTTTCAGTCTTCCCTTTTGTGAATATGACAGGGCAGAATATAACTTGCTTCGGGCTGCTAGACCTTCATCTCCAAGCATTTTTGATAGCTTGTATTGTCTCAATGATATTCTTCCTGCTTCTTCTGCCTGTAAAAGAAACCCTTTTTCTTAACTAGTAACAAAAGGCAATCAAAGTCCAAATGTTGCCATCAAAATAAATAATTCAAAAAGTATTCTAGAAAAGTTTCAAGTTCAGGTAAACTTGCATGTGAAAATTAAGTTCTGATTTGGTCAATTGGCTGAAAAACTGCCAAAGCATATACTTACACAGTGCTCAAAGTAATCTCCTAATGCTGAGTAGGCACCTCCAAGAGTGGAAAGCCAGGAAAATGCATTTTCTATTTCTATTTTCATCCATATAAGGTGTGACAGTTTATCATTCCTAAAAAATAGTTTTTATTATACATACATAATTTCATGCCTCTTTACCGTAGGGATAGGGAGAGATCACATCTTTCCACTTGCTACGATGTTGGCACACTCTTTTAGCTTCATTTACACTCATTAACCTTCTCATAAAAGCCTGTGGGTTTGAAGTACTTTTGTCCTGCCCTTTCTACAAAATTTTCTGGATTTGGTCATGGAAGGTCTTACATGGTCTTCCCCTTCCAACTTCCATTCACTCATCCATCATAAATCACTTTCGTTAGTCTACTTTCATTCATCCTCTCAACATGACCAAACCATCTAAGCATACCTTTCGCAATTCTTGTCACTATATTTTCTTTACACCAGATTTGGCCCTTACCACTTCATTCCTAATCCTATCACTCAATTTCACACCCAGAATACTTCTCAGTGCTCTCATCTCTACTGCATTAATCTTACTTTCATATTTCTTCTGCCATAACCAGCATTTGCTTCCACTAGCCATTATTTAGCCTGTGTCAAATAAGTGATATATTAATAACTTATGGTCAATGATAGTAAATGAGAATGAGTGGTGATAAAGATGATAAATGGTAAATGAGATGGCCTCCCCCTAAGCCCCTTGAGTCCTCAGTAAACATGTGGGACTATACTGAGATCTCACATGGTCTTCTTTAGCGAATTTTAAAACTGATGTTTCACTGCTTTGTTTGGTTCCAACACTCATATACATTCACACACACACTTAACAGTTAATAATCCATCATTATTTCATGTTAATGTTAAACATATCACAAATTTTAGAAAATAAAACAAAACTGCAGACATGACTGTTCACTTTTCCACCAAGAAGTCCAGGTGGAGGGTTAAGTAACATAGTAAACAGTTTTTATCAAATGTGACTGTTATCATGACTGTGACATGCTCTATGATAATATTTGATCTGGTCCAATAACATATGAGGACTCCATACAGTAGCACAAGCATGGTAACAAGAGCTCTAACTTAAATATAAATACTGTTCCCATACTCTACATAAAAGACTCAGGACTATAGATCATGTGAAACACATGTACTAGAAGAAAATTCCAATACAATCAAACTTCAACGATTGTTTTAACTATCAAGTAACCAACATAGAAAAGAATAGTAAAAAAAGAGTATTTATTACCATGAGTAATCTATGACTTCCTGGTCAGGAGGTTCTAGAATCAACTTTAACAGCACAGTCCCATTCTCTGGATAACCACACAACTTATGCAGATGTATCAATACATTGGTTCTGTAGACTTCAGACACTAAACATTCTCTGACGAATGGTTTGAAAAATAAAGCATTCGCAACAAATTTTAGCTTGTTGTTTTTATTACAACACTCAGATGTTTGCTCTTCACAATCACCTCCAGGCTTGACGCCTAAGATTTTGCAGTATTCATCTGGCAGTGATAAATTCTCTTCCGAAATATAACAAATAGTAAAAGGACTCCGGAAAAGTTCAACTTTAGTAATCACTTGCATTATTAAAGGTTATGGAAACAAAAATATTTTCTTTGAATACAGGTTGTCCTTCACTTATGTATATTTTTTCTTATATAAGATTCATTATCACATACACTTAACTTTTCTCTAATTTAAATCACATGCATTCATGACTTGGTGCAAAGAATATTTTGTATTTGCAAATGATGTCAGGCAGGGCTAATTCGACAGTACCGATATATGTCAAAAACAAAAAAAAAATCTGTTTTTTTTTCTTTTTTATAATGGCTTCGTGCGTCTAGCACATCTAGCCAGTGTCAAGTAAGTGATATATTAATAATATATAATTTATAGTAAATGAAAATGAGTGATGATAAAGATGATAAATGGTAAATGAGATACCCTCCCCTAAAGCCCCTTGAGTCCTCATCAAAGATGTGGGACCATACTGAGATCTCACATGGACTCCTTGAGGAGAATTTGAAAAGTGATGTTGCACTGCTTCGTTTGATTTACCAACACTCGTGTATATTCACAAACACTTAACGGTTAATAATCCACCGTTATTACACATTAATGTTAGAAATATCACAAATTTTAGAAAATAAAACAAAACTGCAGACATTACGCTTCACTTTCCCGCCAAGAAGTCTTTCTGTTTATTTTATCTGACAGACGACAAATATGTCACGATCAAAATGATGCTTCACTTTAATTTTATTTTTAAATTATGGCTTTGTGCGGTTTGGTATTTAGCCTGTGTCAAGTAAGAGATATATTAATAACTTATAAATCATAATAAATGAGAATGAGTGATGATAAAGATGATAAATGGTAAATGAAATGCCGTCCCCCTAAACCCCTTGAGTCCTCAGTAAAGATGTGGGACTATACTGAGATCTCACATGGACTTCTTGAGAGAATTTGAAAAGTGGTGTTGCACTGTTTTGTTTATTTACCAACACTCATGTTCACAAACATTGAACGGTTAATAATCCACCGTTATTACACATTAAAGTTAGAAATATCACAAATTTTAGAATATTAAACAAAACTACAGACATGACGCTTCACGTCCCGCCAAGAAGTCTTCTCATAGCTTCTTCAGTACTACAAAGTGTTTTTTTGTAAACTATATATAAACAAGCGATATAGCGTGGAGGTCAGTATATCTGCACTTCAATCCAGATGTCGTGTGTTCGATTCCCACACAGGACAAATCTTTGTGTGCATGAACATAAATATTTTTTCTGGTCTGGGTGTTTTTCTACATATATTACGACCGGTATGGCGTGGAGGTCAGTATACCTGCACTTCACTCCAGAGGTCGTGGGTTCGATTCCCAAACACGACAAATCTTTGTGTGCTTGAACATGAATATTTGTTCAGGTCTGGGTGTTTCCCAATGTATATTAAGTATGAACTTACAAAAAAAAAGTATTTATGTATGTTTATCCGTTCTTTAGTCTCCATAACACAAAGGTATTATTATTAATTAACAGGCAGGCAGTTTTAAAACTGATTGCGCCTGTATCCAATTCATCTGCATCTAGTTCCTCTTAACCGGTTGCATGTGTTTGTCCAGCTTGTTCTTGAATGAATTGACAGTGGAGCTGACACTAATCTGCCGGCAGCTCGTTCCACTGTCTCACTACACGGTTGCCTAAGAACAAATTACTCTATGCTAAGAAGTGCTTATGTGGGTTGTTGGTAGATAAGGTAGTGCAAAGTTTGAGGTGATGGCCTCTTAGGTGGGTTTTGAAATGAAATGAAATGAAATAAAATTTATTTAGACATAAAAACATATAAACAAAGAACAGAATTCAAAACAGTAAACAAATTTTACACATAACTTTACATATAGTATGCCTAAAAAGGACTCCACTCAGCATGTGTTTTGTCGCTATATGTGAATAGTTTGTCATCAAGGTCTTCAATGTTATAGTGTTTATGTAGAATCTTGTATGTTTCAATTAGATCTCTCCGATCTCTGCGATCTTTTAAGGTTGTGAGCTTCAAGAGTTCCAAGCGAGCCTTTTATGATCGGTGTTTCAACTGCCGTGGTATTTTAGTGAAGCTGCGCTGTACTTTTTCTAGCAGTTTCACGTCTTTAATAAAATAGGGGCTCCAGAATTGGGAAGCATACTCGAGAATGGGGCTAATAAATGTTTTGTAAGCTCGAAGCATCATTTCTGGTGTCAAAATCCCGAAAGCTTTCCTAATGATTGACTTTCTTAGTTATTGAAACTATATGCTCTGCCCACTTTAGGTCATCACATCAGCGATCTTTACTCCCAGATCCGTTTGCGCTCTCACATCTACCAAATGAGCATCATCCAGTTTATAGGTTAATCGAAGATTCCTATTTCCCACGTGCAAAACGGTACACTTTGAAGTGTTGAAACTTATGAGCCACTCCTTAGACCACTTGGCAATTTTGTTCTTAGTGATACTTTTATTGGAACTAAATAATTTGTGTGATTGTAAGAGAATATTGATTTATTATTTATTTAATAAATATATATTGACAAAAAAATGTAATTATGTAGGTTTATCCGTTCTGTAGTATCCATTACACAAGTTCTTAGTGATACTTATCTTGGAACTAAATAATTGGTGTGATTGTAAGAGAATATTAATTATTAAAATATATATTTTTCACATTTTATGTCATTGGCAGATGAAAAATCAACTAAGATTGATTTTTGATTGGGAAAAAAACAATTTATAATCGATTCTGTGTGATATGAAGATCGCTTATGAAAATCGATTATATTTTCACATCCCTAATGCACACTGCTCTTTGACTATAGCCTGCTGCCTGACTGTCCGGTAATGGGCTCGCGTCGTGAGACGTTTTCGTACGGTGCATGGTTTTATCACCTAATATTACTTAATACGCGTACTACACAAGACTAGACTAAAGAACACAATATGGCACGATACGGTCAAAGGCCGGAAAATGCCCTTAAACGGGCCAGCGGTATGTAAATGATTGATGTACCTAACCACGTTGCATGTTCTCTCATGCCAAACTACATAGTTATTATTTTTTGTGAAAAATCGAACTAAACAGGCTTTTTCATATATTTAGTTGCATTCTTATTAGTTTATAGATGATGTTTTTCTTTATAAACTTAAAACAATTTGTTACGTAAAAATAATAACCAAACATATTTCTGAACTTTTCCTGTAGAGTTTATGGACTTGGAGAAGCCTGCGAGAGCTTTGGATACCTTACAAGAAGTGTTTCGCAACAAGAAATGGGCATACAACTGGTCGGAATCGGTTTTGGAACCGATCATGTTCAAATACCTGGAGTTGTGTGTCGACCTTCGCAAGTCTCACATAGCCAAAGAGGGTTTGTTCCAGTATCGAAATATGTTCCAATCTGTAAATGTCGGATCCCTCGAGCAAGTCATACGGTAAGGACTTGTATTTTATGTATACTTTTTCAATAATTATTTGTTTATTTGAAGTTCAAAGGTTCTACTACCAAACAAAAGCGAAGGCGTACATTATCTTACATAAATCAGTGCGTATACGATGCAAAAGACTTACTGCTCCATGTCATTGGGTTTGTGGAATGAATTCTCTAAAAGTTTTTTCCAAGAGATTACGGCTGTTTAAAATGGGTGTGACTCAGTTTTAAAAAGTCTGCAACACACTGATGTCCCTGGTATTGCAAATGTCCATAGGCTATGGTGATCACTTTCTATAGGGAGGGCCCTAATCAGACCATTGAAGAGCTTAGGTAAATGTAAATTTTTTGATTATTACCCCTAGAGCTATGCAAGAACCTTTACTTCTGCTAACCTGCACTTAAGTGGTTCAGTGAAACAAACAATTAAGTGCATAACACTTTTGTCAACCTGTTATTTTTACACCTGGAATCTCCTTACCCTAAACAATTAGGGGCTCAATATAAAACAATGTCTAAAGTTAGACCAGGTTTAACCAACTAATAACTAGTAACTAATGCTGTCACTGTCTTCATCTTATCAAATGAATGTGACAGCACTAGTTTTAAACTTTAGACATCGTTTTGTAATAAGACCTCTAGTGGCAAAACCTGGACCTTACCTATTTTATGTAAGGTCGGCAACATACCAAAATCCTGCACTAGTTAAATCAATGTTTTCAAACTAAGAATGATAAAAAGAAACATAAATCTTAACAGAGGGTATCTTCGTATGGCTGAAGAAAGAACAGAGGCAGCCAGGGCACAGTCCACTCAAGCCGTCATAGATACTGATGATCTTGACAACCTGGCTACACCTGAGAGCATTCTGCTGAGTGCAGTCTCTGGTGAGGATGCTCAAGATCGATCTGATAGAACTATTTTAACTCCATGGGTAAGAATAAATTTTTTCCAAATTAATATTATTTTTTTTATATCTTAGAAATATTTTAACTATAACTGGAGAGAAAAAGTACCTTATGACTACTATGTTTCATTCAAAATAACCTATGAAATTAATTGGGCCATCCACAAGCTGTTGTGGAATTGTGTATACTTGTTTTTTCAAAAAATATCTAAAACGAAGCCAGTTTGCATTATTTGTGCAATAGAACATAATTTCTGAGGTTGATACAATAGTATTTGAATTTTTTTATGCAAGCATAACATAAAATACAACTGTTTAATTGAATTAAGCTAAGAGTGTGTGCCAAGATCGTAGCAAGTGAAAGGATGAGGTCTCTGCCTACCCCTAAGGGAAAGAGGCGTGACATTATGTATATATTCTAATTTATATTACATAATAATAATAATAATAATAAGCCTCTTATCCTGAACTGAATTCTACTTTCTTTGTATTGTAATTGTCTCTTATGTTATAAAATGTCTCTCAGTTCAGTGTGCCTCCTGGCAAAGGCCTCCTCTAACAATTTCCACTGTACTCTGTCTCTAGCAACCCTTCTCCATTTTGGGCCTGCCGTCAGTTTTAGTTCGTCTTCCCATCTCTTGCTGTGTCTTCCTCTGTTCCTTTTTCCATCTCTAGGGTACCAGTCTGTAGTCGTGTTGCTCCACTTCTCTCGAGTACCGCGCAGCATGTGCCCAGTCCATCTCATCTCCGAGAGAGAGAGAGAGAGAGGAGAATTTATATTACATAACAAACATTAAATAGGACACTTGATTATCTTTTAACCCTTTAATGGGCAGAACATGTTAATTTTTTTCATTGGTTTTCTACCTTAACTTAACCCCATAAGGTTTAATTTATAGTGGCAATATATGGGACCAAAGCCTGGTAAAGGGTTAGTCCTTGTAAAATTCTCTTTCAATAGAAAAATAGGATTATAAATTTGACTATATCATTATTCTGCTATTAAACTCTTGCATGTATGTAAACAGGTGAAGTTCCTCTGGGAGTCCTACTGCCAGTGCCTGGAGCTGCTCCGAACAAATGCTCATGTGGAGATCTTGTACCATGATATCGCCCGCATGGCATTCCAATTCTGCCTGAAGTATGCTCGCAAGACTGAGTTCAGAAAGCTGTGTGATAAGCTTCGTAAACATCTTGAAGATATCTGCAAGCCCAATGTAAGTACCTAATTACATGAATGAATGAACACTTTATTGTACACCAAAATAAAGAGAAATACAGCAATGGAAAAATTACATTAAAATTAATAGTACAATGGGCGGCCTTATTGCTCACAGCAATTTCTTTCAGGCAACCTTGAGATGGACAGGACATGATAAGTAGTATACACGTAGGGTAGCGCAATAGAGTGCTCTAATTAACAATAATTATTATGATATATATAGCCATATAAATTACACTTAAAGAGAACCACGAATTCTCATTAATCAAACTGGAATAGCAATAAATATTCACATAAATAAATGCATATTTATTTAAACTGTCTGTCATAAATTTGCATTTAGGTACTAGTATATCACGAAATAATAAAGAGAAATTACAAATTATATGGTAAAGGCCTTATTAGCTACTGGACAAATAATGCTTCCAAATCTGACTTTTGAAAACATCTATGGACTTAGCTCCATAGATGCAATAAGCTAAGACCTTTCGAATATAAACTGGTAGTTCATTCCAAAGATGCACATCTTGTACTGTGAAAGAAGCATCATAAAAGTGAGTGACGTGCATCAGCATATTCAGTATTAAGTTATCTGCTGACCTTAGGTGCTTAATGATTAAAATGCAGAAAACTGAATTTATCTTTGAGATAGTTAGGTGCTGAAGGGTGAAATAGAGTAAAGTATGAAAGAGAAAGAATGTGAGCATTACGGCGAAGTCGAGTAGGCAGCCACTCAAGCCTGGAAGGAAATTCAGAGACGTGGTCATACTTTTTTATGCCAAACACGAATCTGATACAGAAATTCTGAAGCCGCTCAAGCATATACTTAACTGGTCCTGTGTGATATCCAGATTGCTAACGTCTGCATAATCAAGAATGGGGAGAAGCAATGACTGCGCAAGGGGCGTTATGGTTGCTATGAGTAGGAAATTTTGAAGTCGTTTTAAAGATCTTGCTGTTGAATATATCTTACGACTAACTTCTTGTAGTTGAGGGGCCCAGGTAATGTTCTTGTCAATGAAGACACCCAGAAACTTGACGACATCAGAAAAAGGAATAACTATATTATCTAAAGAAATAGGCGGAACTGCAGACCATACAATTTTATATCTCATACTCTGGCTACCAATAACTATAACTTGTGATTTAGATGGATTAACACAAAGTCCATACATTTGACTCCAATTAGAGGTTCGAACTAAGTCCGCATCGATACTGTTAACAGCGTCAACCAACTGAACAGCAGGGGCTTGTACAAAAAATTTGTCATCGGCATAAAGATGATAGGACGAAAGTAAGCTATTGGAGACGGAATTAATGAATATAGCAAAAAGTAAGGGCGAAAGTACTCCGCCCTGGGGTACACCGGCACAAGAATCACACCATGTAGAAAAAGAAGTTTCTAAGCGAATCTGATGACGCCGTCCAAACAAACAACTATTTATTTAAATACCAACAAGTTCACATGCATACTTTAACATTTAGTAAAGGTATAGGTTCCGGACTCACATGAGAACCGATAACAGGCGTACACAACATTGTCGATATAGAGCAAACATTAATTTACACAAAATAAAGAATAATAACAGTATAAACAAAAATAAACAACAACGAACAAACAATTTCATAATAGTATCCACCGGCGGGAGTTACTAAGACTAAAACAATAAAAGATAAGTCACTCAAAATAAATTAAAGCAAATCATATATGTATAACATTATGAGAAAATGTGTATGATAAATTATATCACCTACATTGAAATATTTTAAAATATATAAAAATAACGTCATTTAACTTATTTACTAAGTAACAGCATATTAAACTGTTATAATTATTACAAAAACAGAATGCACCCAAATGATGATATCAATTTAAGCAATTGAATTGTGACAAAGGAACGCACCCGACAAAGTATGCGTGTGGGCGGCGAATTGAAATTTATTGATTAACTACTACCAATAATACAAAGTAATTACGCGACTAAAATAAATAATATCCGAAAATCAAAACTAGAGTGTGAAGTACAGTGAAAATAAAGAGGTACAAAACGTGATATTAAATACTAGTGAATTATAACGTAAACTTAACTAAATAGTTAGAAAGCATAGGACAGACTACTTTTTAACAGTTACAGCTCGCCTTGACTTATTGGACGGTGGTTTTGGAGCAGCAGCTGGCTTCTCAATGGCTGTGATTTTGTCCAGCTCAAACAAGTAGTTGACTCGGTGCTTATTATTATCTGCGCCCAGAACGTAAATGCAGCCTTCACGCGTCCAGCGTTTCTCCACATACATCAAATCTTTCACGTGCAGCCAAAAATGTCTCCCGCCGCATTCGCATTAGGTTCTCCGAAACAGTGACTCCAGATCCTTTGAATACATGTTGTGTATGATTTAAATTATACTGATTATATATTGTTAGTACAATATAATTTAGGTAAGCACCTAAACTAAGATATTTTAAGAATACTCTTAGATGTTTGACTAGCCTTTGCCTTTATTCACAAGAATATGGTGCAAATAAACAGTCAATCAACAACTTATAAAATCTTTTAAGCCGATAGATTAATTAACTTAAACAGTAAATATAAATATATAACTAGCAGCGCCCTGCGGTTTTCCCCGCGTGGTCCCCGTTCCCGTGGAAATATCGGGATAAAGAGTGTCCTATATGTTAGTCCAGGACTGCAGCTATACACGTACAAAGTTTCATCACAATCGCTCCAGTAGTTTTTGCGTGAAAGAGTAACAAACATCCATCCAAACATACAAACTTTCACGTTTATAATATTAGTAGGATCTGGTTATCTCAAATAAAGAAACCTCCTCTGAAATAAATCCCATTTCATGCTTATATAGTTTGAAATGGTAGGCCTCAGAGGAAAATTATAATAATTAGTTAAATTTTTCCACAAACTGTTTGAAATGCTGTTTGTATGAAATTTATTCTAATACATTTATTTTCTATCTGCTCTTATTTTTTTAAGGCCAGTGGTTTTGCCATCAAAACACTATCTGCAACACTAATAAACTTATTTTTGTTCTAAAAATTGTTTTACATGTACATGTACGTTGTTGTACATTTTCTTGTAACTGGCGGGATAAGAAACTAACCTTGACGATTTTCTTGCCCGTTATTTTACGATCAAGCTCCCGCCCGCAGTGAATGGGCGCGCTAGTTTTTAGATTTTGACCTTCATAAGAGCTCTATTGAGCCAAACTTGAATAAATGAGCTTTTCTGAACACTCATAGGAAGCATAATTCAAATGTGTGATAGGTAGGTGTGTTTTGTAGTACATCAGATGGTTTAGAATTCTGCCTCCTTCCAAAACATAGTTAGCTGATATGCTAAAAATAAGTTAGGAACCAATAGAGCAAGTTGTTAAGTTTGATATGTTAACCAATTTGGGCGGCTGAAATGGCATACAGTCAAAACTCTCTAGAGATTACACATATAGAAGTGATAAAACAGAAAGTCCATTGTGTGCTTGTGCATTGGCAAAATATAGATCATTCTCTAAAAATAGGTTTACAAAAATAAATTAAATTATAACTTACTAATTACTGAATGTAATTCTAGCTTTATGTTATTTATGTTTAGGTACAAACAGGGAATGTGAGCATTTCCAAGCCTGAGACCCAGCAACTGAATTTGGAGACCAGGCTCTTCCAGCTGGACAGTGCTATTCAGATGGAGCTTTGGCAGGTAAGCTAACTATTAGATGCAATTAATAATAAGAATATTTGTTGTATGCATGGTTTATAGGGATCCTACCAAGACCTAAGGAGCCCAAATCAACCTCACCTGCAAGTGGTGCACCTGCTGATCAACTGACGAGGCTCTGGCGAACATAACAGTGCCCGGTAAGCGGCTATAAGCTTGCGACCTATTACGTGGGACCTACTATATAATTGGCGAAGTGTGGGCGTATAATATGCCTCTGCCTACCCCTTCGCCTTCGGGGGAAACAGGCGTGTATGTATTTTTGTTAACAAAATAATACAAGAGATCATCATCATCTCAGCCTGTTCTCCACTATTGAGCAGGGACCTCCTTCGACGTACCAAGGTGAAAGGGATCAGGACATACACCACCTCGCAGACTCATTGCAATGGCGGTGCCCATGGCTTTACGACTACTATTTATAGTGAAAACCAAAACCACTGGCTTAAAATAGTTTTAGAAGCATGTTAGTGCTCTGATGTTAAATTCCACACAAACCGACGACCGATATGGCTTGGAGGCGAGTATACCCGCACCCCAATCCTGAGGTCTTGGGTTCGATTCCCAAATAGGACAGTCTGCTTCTGGTCTGGGTGTTCCCTATGTATTGCGGTATTATGTATAATATATTAATTATGACTTACAAAAAATGTTGATATATGTATACGTTATATAGTATCCATAACACAAGTTCCTAATTGTACTTATGTTGGAAATAAGAAATTGTCTGAAAAATTAAAATTAAAAATTATTAACATAAAACCACCCATCTAAGGACTGATCCTTTCCGACCACTGAGTACCGCGGAGTTACGAACGCGAGTGAAATAAATGTTGATTGACACAAAGTACAACAAATTGCTGCATATTTATTAATGTAATTTCTACAATACAGGAAGCGTACAAGGCCATTGAAGACATCCATAACCTAATGAACATGTCTAAGAAGACTCCGGTGGCCAAAACCATGGCCAACTACTACGGAAAATTGGCTCTAGTGTTCTGGAAGGCTGGTCACTGCCTGTTCCATGCTGCAGCATTACTCAAGCTATTCCAGCTGTCCAGGGAGATGAAGAAGAATATCACTCAGGAGGAACTTCAGAAGTAAGAGCTGTTAATTAAATATAATACTAGTATTACTTCATTAAGGATGTATCCTATCCATCCTATCTAGGGTGTACCCTAGGATCCCACTAAGACAGTGCCCGGCAAGCGGCAATAGGCTCGCCATCAATCACGTGAGACCAGCTATATAATTAGCAAAGTGTGGGCGTATATATATATGCCTATGCTACCTCTTCGTCCCCGAAGAGGTAGCATAGGTGAATGCATGTATGTATTTATTCATTAAACCTTATTTCCAGGAGTTATGAGTATACTCCTATCGAGGTTCTTATCAAAACGCTACTATATACTCTGCGGTAAAATATTAACGGATATTTTAACTGGCGTACTCAGTTACAATGAAATAATCTAATAATATTTGGTTTGCAATCCAAAAAGAAACCTAACCCAAGGGCCTACCTAATTGTTTTCTACGTCGATGGATCTTCAGCTGCATTTCTATCGGCTTTCGCTTTGACTAGACCAATCTTCCTCGGACCTGCACTCGCTGGACTGACAATGGCAGTCCTCTACTTCGCAGTCACCATTTAAGACACTTGACTCTCCTATCAGTTGTAGTTTTTTATACCTTATACAAAAGTGTAAAAAACTACCACTGATAGGAGTATATTATACACTATATTCACGTAATGTCTAGGGGGGGACCTGGAGACCAGAAAATATCAAGTCTAAATATAGGCTTAGTTTCAGGGTCCAGTCATTAGGCATCAATATTGATTTTAAATTGCAGTGGAACCCCCATATAATGGATTTGTCCGGAAGGCTTAGCTCAGCATGCTATGCCATCAAAAAGATAAGACTCATAACAGACGAAGAAACAGCTAGATTAGTTTATTTTAGCTATTTTCATAGCATTATGTCATATGGTATGTTATTGTGGGGATCTGCTGCGGACATACATAATATATTTGTACTACAAAAGCGCGCCATAAGAGCTATCTATAATCTTAAGTCCAGAGATTCTCTTAGAGAGATGTTTAAAAGAATTAACATATTAACGGTTGCATCTCAGTATATATTTGATAATATAATGTATGTTCGCAAAAACATTAATACATTTGATAAAAATTCAAAAGTACATAATTTTAATACTAGGAATAGAAATAAGCTCTCTCTGCCAAATTGTCGACTTCACAAAACAAAAAATTCATTTTTGGGTAATAGTATCAGATTTTTTAATAAAATTCCGCAGGAAATAATTGATCTACCATTGGCAACTTTTAAAACTGTAGTTAAAAAGCAGTTTCTTCAAAAGGGGTATTATGCTGTTAATGATTACTTATCGGATAAACAAGCTTGGGCTTAACATTTTCAACTTGTATGTGTATATTAGAATAAAAAGTCAACCAGATCATTGTCGTGACCATCCCTTATTGTACAGGCTCAGCTCAGTTTCACAATACATACTTACTTGACTGTGATGGAAGGTTCCCTTAGTGCTACTTTATTGGTTACAGCTTTGGGGGACCCTTTCAGTATCATCAAATTTACACTGTGTGTGTCATGTAATAAAAATAATTTAAAAGAGCATAGCCTGCGAGTTTCTTGTCAGTTCTTCTCACAGAGCGGAGGCTCGGAACTGGCACTTAGATTCACTTACACCTAATTTTTATTTATTTGCATGTAAGTGAATCTAAGCTTCGTGATTTCAGGGTTGATATAAATTTTTTTTCATGTATATTTTGTTTTGACGTTTTCAAGTGCTATGTAATAGTTTATGAAATAAAGAACTTTTTACTTTTACTTTTTACTAGTCTCCCACAAAACTACATTATAAAATTAGTAATTTAGCACTTTTGTAAACGTAGCCCTCAAGGTTTGTTGAAGAAGATTATTATTTGTAACCACCTCCGAAATAAATCCCACTGACAATATTATTGTTGTTCAGTGGTAGGCCTCGGAGGTACAGTAGCGGGCTTGACGCGACAGGGAGCGTACTGCTGCGCTCTTTGTGTTAATTAATGCCTGTACAGTAAATTTTTTTTCAAATACATAATAGGTTGGGGAAAAAGTCTTTTCGTATTTTTGTATGAAAAGTCAAGACCTTTTTTTCAAAATTTATTTACATTTATTTACAATATATATGTACCGTTTTGTTGAATAACTTTCTGCCATTTTGTGGGCAGAGACATTATCCTGTTACTGTAGAAACTTTGGGACTTCTGATCAAAAAAACGGGACAAATAGTTTTGGCAGTCCTCTCTTGAGGCAACCTTACAGAACCTAAAGAATTCTGCAGAGACCGAAACAGGTGAAAATCTGAAGGCGCAAGGTCAGGGCTATATGGTGGATGCACTAGGACCTCCCAGTCGAACTCTCTTAATTTTTGCTGAGTGGCTAAAGATGTGTGTGGTCTAGCGTTATCGTGATGAAAGACCACACCCTTCCTGTTGATCAATTCCGGCCGTTTTCTCTCGACTGCTTCCTTTAATCTCATCAGTTGCTAGCAGTAAAGATCAGAATCGATGGTTTTGCCAGGCGGTAAAAGCTCATAATAAACAATGCCCTTCCAATCCCACCATACACACAGCATCACCTTATTTCGTGTTAGGCCAGGTTTGGCCACAGTCTGTGAAGCCTGGCCAACTTTCGACCACGACCTTTTTCGCACGTTCTTGTCGTACGTGATCCACTTTTCATCGCCAGTTATCAATCTCTTCAAAAACGGCTCGGTTTCATTACGTCTCAATAATGAATCGCAAATGAGTACACGGTTCATTAAGTTTCTTTGAGTGAGCTCGTGTGGCACCCAAATATCGAGCTTTTTTGTATAACCAGCATTCTTCAAATGGGTCAAAACTGTTTTGTGGTCAATTCCCAGTTCTTCAGCTACATCGTAACTACTAATATTCCGATCTTGCTCCACTCTTTCAAAAATGGCGTCCATTTTATTCGTAACAGGGCGACCAGAGCGAGGTGCATCTTTAACATCAAAATTTCCGGACTGAAAACGTTTGAACCAAATTTGTGCTACTCTTACTGACACTGCATCAGGTCCATAAACATCACAAATTTTTTTCACTGCTTGAGTTGCATTTTTGCCTTTTTTATAATAAAATTTTAAAATGTATCGAATTTCTTAATTAGATTCACTCATTTTTACGGAGAGAAAAACAAATGAAAAATAGCGGGAAACAACTTTTTTTTATTTTTTTCTTTTCTTTATAATGGAACCTTTTTAATGTTACCAAAACCAGCCAGACACAAATAGTACAGTCAAAAAAATTTTATAATAAGTTTATACCTACGTTATGCGAAAAGACTTTTTCCCCGACCTAATATATATAGCAATATGGTAAACAAACCAATTTTAACACGATTACTCCGTACTTACTTACATTTGAGTATCAATCCTAATCATATTTATTTGTATGGTTACATTTCATGGAACCATACACTGTTCTCACAAACTTATTTTTTTTATTTTGGATTAATTGAAATACTTTTGATGAAGTAAAGGTACAACACAGATCTGCCAAAAAATCATCTCATACACAATCTCACGCTCATATATCACATTTGGGGTTAACTTTGCTAAACGATTTTTACAGGAAAATAATATATAGTTGTAAGGTCGCATTTTAACACACAGATCTAGATGAAACATACAAATATTTATTGAATAAAATGCTTACAATGTAGATATACAAATTTTTAAATCAAGCTTATAAGCAATATGTGGCATGAGGCAGCAATTACTATTAACCCCACACTTGGCACTGCCTGTCCTGTGGAGGTCAAGTGTACGTTAACAAAAATTATAATATAATAATAAAAATTAATTAAAAAAAAAAAGAACTGTGGAAATAAATATGTATATACATACATAAAATATTGATTTAATTTATTTGAATAATGAAATTAAAAAGAAAGAAATATTGAAAAAAAAATTATTTATTTATTTATTTTATTCATTTATTTATTCATCCATAAAACTTACAACTATCTTTACAGGCACCAAACCTAATACGATAGAGTAGCTGAGCTTACAATACCTAAATATATGACTAAAGACTTTCACATAATTCTTACTTCTACTAATTACTAAACTACTACATTAACATCTACTGCAAAAGCAATATGCTGCTTTTGCGAATTCGTTCAGTGAACATGCAAATAAATCTATCTGGTCGGACAGTGACAGTGCATTGAGTACCCGCAAAATACAAAAAAGTGCATCGCATACATATCAAATGGTTTTTACTATAGGCAAAGCTCTAGCATGGCTCGAGCCAACTTTTGGTAGTGCGCATTGACATGGGACTATTAACGTTTTCCAATCTAAAAATAAGTATGGTCGACTCGTTACTCTAGTAAGAGAGGTCCAGACAAATATTTTTTTTCTTTCTTAGTCTTTATTCTTGAGCCCTATATATTCAATATTATGATTTTTTGGTTTGATATGGAAAATTTAACATTACAATTATTTCAGGATGGCCTGTCGTGTACTGGTGGCTGTGTTGTCAGTTCCTCTGCCGTCTCTTCATCCCGAGTTCGACCGCTTCGTGGACACTGATAAGAGCCCTGTGGAGAAAGCTCAAAGGTTGGCTGTACTACTGGGATTGGCTCAGCCACCCACCAGGGCTAATCTGCTTAAAGGTAACTAAGAGCTTTAGAGTGCCTTATGGTCCATGAACACTAGAATTTATTTTCTATTTATAACGAATGGCTTATAGCTAAGGCTTAAACACTATCTTTAATAGGTAGTTACAGTAAATGCGCAGAATCATTTCTCAATGTATAGGTAGATGCTGAGGTCCGTTATCTGATTAAAAACAGGATTTATGGACAATTTTCGTACTGCGTTTTTTTCGACACTGTTAAGAGCGCACTTACTGTAGCTATTGACGGCAGAGCAGTCAGTCCTACAGATTCCATTATTGCTTAAAGTTTATTGAATCAATAATTTATGGAGCCACCGTACAAGCGATGAATGAAATCCTAAATAGCGCAACCAGAATGTCTTAGGCTCGTCGCTATATATGCAACTGTTGGTTATAAGTAGTACATTTATATTGGCAACACTGTATATTCTTTATGACACACACTCTTTATGGTTTGTGACATCATGGTGGACATGAAGGCATTGTATAATTTCTCCAATAAAAGTATTCATTATAACAAGTGTTATTCTTCATATTAACAACAACACCCAACCATCATCGGTTGGGCTGCGGTGCCCGGGCACATCCATCCCGGTGGGAGATCTTCCCGTTGGTAGAGAGTACCACTCGCTTCCTACCAATGCATTGAAACATTAAGTGTATATTTTATATGTATAACAAATATTTGTTAATGTTTCCAGATGTGGTCCGCTTCAACGTGGTGGCGCTGGCGTCGCCTCAGCTCCAGCAGCTGTACTCGTGGTTGGAGGTGGAGTTCAATCCGCTCACCATCTGCCTCAATGTCCACTCTGTCATCAACCAGCTCAACGAGGAACCCAGTGAGTATTCTATGTATTTACAAATAAAATATCATCTTAGCAATATCCTGGTTGTGCCTCTAGGGCACAGACTAGGCCCAAGGTCAGCTCACTGGTCTAAGCAGATTTAGTCTAATTTCAATTTTTACACTATATTTACAATAAAAATTTTCAGGAATCTTTTTCGTTGTCTAATTAATGATAGCAGAAGTTCAAGGCTAAACATAAAAAAAAATGTCTTATTTTTTGAAAGTTTGTGAAAAATTAATTTCCATTTTGTTTGGATGGTCTGTGATTTGGTGATGGATTTTCTGTTCATGTTATGTAGTTACTGTTAGATATCCTCCGACATAAATCCCACTGTCAATATGTTGTTGTTCAGTGGTAGGCCTCGGAGGTACAGCAGCGGGCCTGACGCGACAGGCAGCAACCACTGTGCTGTCTGTGTTAATTAATGCCTGTACAGTTGTATTATACTTAATCAATCGATATTAAGCCTCCTATATCTACCGACTTCCCGCCGCTTTGCCCAAATCGTCTGTGACTTGTAGTGCCGGTCTAGAATTGTTCCACCCGCTGTCATCTCGTGGGTGTAGAGGCAACTAAGAGAAACTCTACCCGATAATGGGTAGCAATGTTATCTTGCAAACTGATTTAATTTTTCATGACCAACCAGCCTCTTAATTATAGGCAATACATACATAATAATAATAATTAGCACTTTTTTTTATTTTAAATGTTCCATTCGTTATCTTACAATAATGTTAGCATAAATTGTATATTATTAGCATGTAAGAGATTTGCTTTATATTTTGTTCTTATTTTTTTATTTTTTTTATAAGTAACACTTTTCTTGGACAACATTTATCCCGTACAACTGCTAGGGTTGGCTAGTAGAGATCTCTTCTAGAGATAAGTCTACCTTTGTACATGTTATTTTATATACCTCATGTAATACTTAAAATTATTTTTGTGCAATAAAGGATTATTATAATATCACGCCTGTTTCCCCTATGTGGTAGGCAGAGGCCTATCATTCGCCCACATTACGCGATTATATTATTGGTCCCACGTTATAGACAGCGAGCATAGGCTGCAATAGTGCCGCTTACCGGGAACCTTTATGTTCGCTAGAGCCTCGTTCGTAGTTCAGAAGGTGCACAATTTGCAGGTGAGGTTGTCTTGGCTCCTTAGATCTTAGTAGGACCCCTGGACACCCTTGTAGGTAATTTCCAAAATACTAATCCAATCAAAAACATAAATGTGAAACAAGTTCAAAGATAAATGCCTTGGTTGTTGAGTTCAACCACAAAAGAAATGAGATCTAAATGGGTGCCAACTGCCAAGTTCAATGGTCAGTCCTGAAACTTATAAATAAGTAACAGTATAACATATCATATCTTCTTATAACATAAGATAATGTATTGTAGCCTAAGGTCTGTCTTGGCTAGTTTTTATAAGTCTACCAACACATTATTATGTTTGATCGCTAGTTTCAACTAACAATCCAATTTATATTTTTTTAGTATTTGTCGATCAATTTATATTTATTTAGTATTTGTCGATCAATTTATATTTATTTTGTATTTGTTGATCAATTTATATTTATTTAGTATTTGTCGATCAATTTATATTTATTTAGTATTTGTCGATCAATTTATATTTATTTAGTATTTGTCGATCAATTTATATTTATTTGTCTATCAATTTATATTTATTTTGTTTTGTCGATCAATTTATATTTATTTAGTATTTGTCGATCAATTTATATTTATTTTGTATTTGTCGATCAATTTATATTTACTTAGTATTTGTCGATCAATTTATATTTATTTAGTATTTGTCGATCAATTTATATTTATTTAGTATTTGTTGATCAATTTATATTTATTTAGTAATTGTCGATAAATTTATATTTATTTAGTATTTTTCGGGTCTTATTTTATAATTCCGAAAATTTGGAGTTTAGATAACACCCATCCAAGGATTGACTTTCCTTTTTATCAGATGGAAAATAATGAAATGGATCAGATTTATATTGACTGAACATTCATTATCCTTCTTGAGCTATGTTCCGTGGCCGTAGTAACCTATTTATTCAAATAATCCCACAACCCTGTGAACAAGTTTTTCCGCTTTACTTACGTGATCGTTTCAAGTAGTAACAATAACTTAATAAACGTTGTTTCTGTCATCAGATTCCCCACTATCGCAATACACGGCTGCCCTGAAGGACGTGGCCCTCGTTCGCCTGGTGCGTCAGGTAGCTCAGTGCTACGCCTGTATCGAGTTCGACAGGCTGTTGGAACTGGCTGCCACCGATGACCTGTTCCACCTGGAGAGACTGCTGGTAGACTGCGTGAGGCATAATGACATGCAGATACGGGTCGATCATGCTAAGAAGTTAGTATGTCGTTATTTGATTATTAAATTAAAGTAGGCTTTTTAAAGTAACTTCGTCTATCTATATGTAGTATTCTAGTGTCATGTTTTTAATTCTGGTACCCTTATGGCCTATGTCACTACTAATTTACAAATATAGTCTGATAGTGGTTTATTCTGGGTATCATTCAAACGTAGCGAACAAGCTCTATTTAGTTTGGTACGAAATGCCGTTGGTGAAAACAAATCCGCACTAGGTTAACAATATTTTAAGTTACATTCATTGGCAAAGTACTAATTAGACTATTGTGTCTTGTTGTTTACTTTTTAAATTTATGTGACGTTCACAAGTGCTTCGAAATAAAGCCATGCATGAATAAATGAATTTTAAGCAAGTGATAGATTAAAAATATCTTTGTAACAATTCCCGCGCTATACTTTCCCTAAAGTGACTCTCGTTTCAGCGTTGGTCGTGAAGACATCGTTGTTCTGAGGCTCCTATCTTACCTGACGATGCCCTGTGTAAGGGCGAAACACGTGTCGTGGATTTTCGGGAAATGATAGAAGCGCGGGAATTGTTACAAAGATATTTTTAATCCGTCACTTGCTTACAAAGTAACGCCTGAATCAATAAATTATTTAAATGAATTTTGTTAATGTGAGGAATAACAGAAAAAATTAAAAAATAGGAGAATAAAAATGTTATTTCTGTCATCAGATGCGTACATTTTGGCGTGGAAGCCGGTGGCGGCGAGTGGTGTTCCACTGCCGATGAGGCCTGTGGAGGGGCCATTCTGCAACCCACGCCTGCTGAACAGGTAAACTCTATCCCGAGAACATTCACATAATTCACACATTAATTTCACATAATATTACATTGGAAGTAAGGACCATTGGTGAACCAACTAAGTACTTGTTGTACTAATTGTAATGATAGATTCTAAGCTTGATTTTGCGTTTAACATTTATCAGCAAGTTTTTATATTTCACAAAGCAAAACGATTGGACGAAGTTAAGCTAAATGAATCCGATCCACATCTTGAACTTTATGAACATTATGAAAATGCTTAAAAAGTTGCATTGTTTTTTTTTTTATACTTTTGGTATGTATGTCTCTCCTAAATGGGGCTATGAAAATTATTGCTATAACGTTATATAATATCCTTTATTGCACATTTAACAAAACAAAGAAATACTTCATAATATACAAATCAAACAAATACAAAGGTGGGCTTATTTCTAAGAGAGATCTCTTTCAGCCCACCCTAATCGGGGTAAGAAATTTGGGTGTGGGATAAAAATTGTTACAATAGGACAAAAAAATATATAATAATGTTCTTTGTTTTATAATAAAAAATAAATGAATATATAAATAAACTATCATATTATATACATACATATAAATAAATAAAGTACACATATACAACTCTTTGATAAGTAAGTTTTCCTTTAACTTCTTTCTAAAAGACACCATTGACAGACTCTCACGGATATCAGGCGGCAGCTTATTCCACAGCTGCGCCGCGCGGGCGGAATAAGACCTGTGTGTGTTATTTGTAAATTATATTTATATTTAATTATCATGTTATCTAGGCTCGCGAACAACTAGTCCGTGCTGCAGAAGTGCTGACAATAGCAGCCCAGCAGCTGTTCCCGTCGCGAAGGAAGGCCGAGAGGGAGCGGGTTCGAGCCCAGATGTTGCAGCATTACCACGAGCACAAGCACGCTGAACACGCTAGGGTACTGCAGAGACACAAGATCATTGAAGAACGCAAGGAGTACATTGAGAGGCTGAATACTGTTAGGGAGGAGGAGGAGTTACGGTTAGTAATGCTATTATTTGATCTTTGGTTTAACCATAGAATGTCTTTCCCCTTCGGAGACGGCAGTCGCTCCGTGTAATAACTGAAATTAGGCCAAATCTGGTAAGATCAGTAGCAAACTCTGGGCCCGGAGCGAAAATGTAGGTCAACCGGGATAATACTAGGATCATTATGGTATTATCCTATTTTCATATTTTTGAAGTTACCGTGTTACAAAAACAAAAAAAAGATGATTATACCCTTAATTAAAGGATCCTGTGTGTAGTTTCTGTCCATTTATCAAGATTTTTTTTAAATTTTACTTACTTACTTTTTTAGTACTGCACAGTTAAAGAAAAATCGTTAAAGTGTTGTTAATTAGATTTAACAAAAATTACACGTTTCTTTTATGGGGCTCCCTTTTAAATATTTCCAATTTCTAACTATCTATCTACAGACAGACGGACCGATAGCAAATACTTAGTAATAACTCAGTGAAGTATTAATTATGTACTAAGAATTAATATTACATATATACACGCCTGTTTCCCCGAAGGCAGGAGCATATTAAACGCCCACATTTTGCGAATTTTAATATTGGTGCCACGTAATAAATAAGTGGCGAGCCTAATGCCGCTTACCAGAGCATAGTCTGTTGATCGGCAGGAGCGGTTGACTGGGACACGTAAGATCTTGGTAGGAACACTATACACCTCAGAATCCATATCATAGTCAGAAAATACTGTTTCAAACCTAAATTCCATTACACAGCCGTCAAGAGGAACAACTTCGTGCCGCGGCCGCGGCTGAAGCTAGGCGCCAGGAGTTGGAGCGAGAGGAGAGGGAGAAACGCAAGCATGCTTCCGAGCTGGCTGCCATGAAGGAAAGGCATCGCCGGGAGAGGATGGCTCATATCTCGCAGACAGCGCATGGAAAGAAGATGCTGCAGAAACTTGATGAGGAGGTACACTATTATGGATAGTACTTTAATCTTCATTCTAATATGGAAAGAGCAATGAAAGTTTACTGTCTGCTACGAATAAAAACTTAAAACTGTAACTTTCGATATGCAATAAATTTTATTTTTTTATATTGAAGATATCTTACATGAAGAAGATCCAAAGTGATATTGTGTGTCTTTTCGTTGTCTGATCTTTGACAACACGCTCAAACGCTAACTGAATGCAGCTGACTGAGACCCCATAAACGGAAGGCAGCTACTAAGTATTTTGCTCGTAAAATCTAAATTTCACGAAAAAAAATTAATTTTGACTGAAGTACACGGTTTTGTTTCTATTTTTAACAGGAAATAAAGAAAATGGACGCAGAAGCCATCGCGCAGCGCGAGGCGGAGGAGCTGATGAAGGAACGTCGTGAGCTGCAAGCTAGGCTCAAATCTCAGGAGAAAAAGGTAATGTAGATTAATGTATATAGTCAGTACTCATAAGAGGAAATAAATGTTCTTGAAAAGTTATACTATTTTCTATTAATCCATCAATCAATATTCAGAGTTGTGTAATTTTTACAATAATTTATTAGAATTCAATATGAGCCGTCCGGGCTCTATCAGCGACATGTTTTGATATTATAATTACATAAGTCAGTACTCATAAATAGAAAATAATTTTCTTGGAAAGTAATACTATTTTCAATTAGTTACTAGTATGCGGGCTACCTACTTATCCATCAATCAATATTCACAGTTTTTTATTTAAATTTATTATGAGCCGTCCGGGCTCTGTCAGCAACATGTTTTGATATGAATTCTTTGGAAATCTTGCAACATTTTGGTCAATACTCCCGGTAATATGTTGTTTAATAAAGGTAGACCTTTAACCGTTCATAACTA
Organism: Musotima nitidalis; assembly: GCA_949126915.1. Lineage (NCBI taxonomy): Eukaryota > Metazoa > Arthropoda > Insecta > Lepidoptera > Crambidae > Musotima > Musotima nitidalis. The sequence continues at coordinate 3,865,608 of OX421434.1, forward strand.
AAAATTAATATTGTTGTTTTGTATAGTATATTCATGTATAAACTAATGAATATTGTCTATAGGTGGACTACTTCGAGCGTGCCAAACGTTTGGAGGAGATTCCCTTACTCCAGAAGAGTTTGGAAGAGAAGCAGGTGCAGGACAAGGCTTTCTGGGAACAGCAGGAGGCTGAGCGCATTCAGCAGCTCATCGGTGAGATATTCTTATTTATTTATTTATGAATGACACATTAACAATTTACATATATTACAATTTTAAAACATTACCACCAAAAAAAGTTCTTATATGTATATCTCTTAAAAATGTACACAGCATTCGAACGAATAATAGTCTTAATTACAGTTTAATACATATTCACACAATCAAAATATATGAAATTACCTTAAATATTCACGACATGATAGCATTCAAGCTACTGGTATTTAGCCACAATTTAAATGTTATTGTTGCCAATGTCTCTGAATACGATTGTTGATTCCTACATAGGATAAATCTTTGTGCCCATGAACATGAATATTTATTATGGTCTGGGTGTTTTCTATCTCTTTCTTAATATACATAAAAAAATATCCAGACCGTGACCATGTTCTTAATGATACCTATCTTTGAACTAAATAAGTGTAAGAGACTTATTTATTTATTATGGTATATTTATTATTATCCTTTACTACTGAAGTACTGTTGTACTGGAATACCATAATACAAGCTCTGCTTAGGTTGGGGTAAGCAGCGTTGTGTTGATATCTATGTAAAATAATCCAAGGCTATATAATTTCTGCGCCCGTCCGGTACATATAAACCTTCCTCTTGAATCACTCTATCTATTAAAAAACCGCATCAAAACCAGTCAGATCTAAGCATACATAGAGATAGGGCTGTAACGGAACTTCGCCTCCGCCTCCGTTACTGCGGAAGCTCCGCAAGAAATTGTACCTCCGCATCCGCCTCTGCCTCCGTAAAATATATGCGGAGTTATAACGGAGGTGTATTTACGTTAATCGGTACAAAAACGCACGAGCAGCGACGTTCGACGACAACCCAACCGTCCGCCGCCAAACTCTTGTTTGTCTATACTAATATTATAAAGAGGAAAGATTTGTTTGTTTGTTTGTAATGAATAGGCTCCGAAACTACTGAACCGATTTCAAAAATTCTTTCACCTTTGGAAAGCTACATTATCCTTGAGTAACATAGGCTATATTATATTTAAAAAAAAATTAGGGATCCTTACTAAAAATCCAATAATGTAACCCAAGGTGTAAAAAAATGACCTGAAAAATTCCTTACGTAGCGTGCGCAGCGAAAACTATTGATGATAGAACAAAATCATGTACTACGACTTTGCAGAACTCATCATTATCTACAAAAAGTGTCGCGACAGCATATGTCTAAATATTATAGTTACGTCACAGTAAGCGGTTTTTTATTCTAAAAATATAATTTATATGCCGCCGCTTGAAAAGGCTCTATATTTGTACCTTGGTATTAATCCTTATCAAAAAAAATTACTTTATATTCAAGACGGCTTCAATACCTTTTTATAACTTTTTGAATTATTCAATTCGGACATTTCATTTGGAAGATATCACGAGTTTAAAAATGCAAGTATTAGAAAAAAGTCGCGTGGTTGCCGCTCACCGCGCTGAGCTAGCCAGCATGCGATGCAGGCTCACTGGGGTACGGGGGGGGGGGAGTCAATGTAATAATATTGTAAAGAGGAAGGATTTGTATTTTTGTATGTAACGAATAAACTCAAAAAGTACTGGACCGATTTCAATTTTTTTTTTCATTAGAAAGCTACATTATTAGTGAGTAACATAGGCATAATTTTTATGGTTTCGTAAGATATACGGGTTTTTTGGACACAAAGTGTAAAAAATCAACCAGGACAGTTACTCATTTTGCGTACGCAGCCTAAACTATAGAAGATAAAATAAATAAATAAATATTCTTTTACATTAGATAGAACCACAAAATGTGCTAATTAATTGTAGATCTTATAAATATCTACCAAAAAGTCCGCGACACACTATACCTATCTATGTCGAGTGAGGCATAACAACCATTTTTTTATTGTACTACATTTAAACGCATTTAATTTACTTATGATAATAATCCTTATCAAAATAATCTATTTCATCACTAAGTGCAGTTTATGTAGATAATATTTAGTCTTTGAATGATCAAAATTTGACGTTTGGTTTTGAAGTTATGGCGAAATTAAATTATTACGATTTCTGCTGCACGGCGCCCTATCACGGGTCGAGGCTCCCGGCCATCAGTTTATATGTTACCTGAAAATAATTTTACGTCAAAAGTTGTTTATAGAGAAGCTTTACAATAATCGCTTTAGTTATCTATCCCAAAACAACGGGTTGCACTCCGGGCCGGTAGGAGAGAAAACTTAGTATTAATTACATTTAAATATTTTCATCATTAACAACTTTAACATCCACATAAAGACAATCTATGCAGCCTGCGGATAATGACTGCGTCGTCGTAGTGTCGGTGTCTGTGAATTGACCTGGGAATCATTTTGCTGACCGTGTCTTTTCTGGGCAGGCATTTTGTAGCGGTAACCGACATCCACGCGGGCGGAGCCGCGGGCGACCGCTAGTCAAATATAATTTGCCTCTTCTTAAGTTTTTAATACTAGTTGATTAAATAAGTAATTAAAGCGTACTATCAATGTAATAGGTTGGGGAAAAAGTCTTTTCGTATTTTTGTATGAAAAGTCAGGACATTTTTTTCAAAGTTTATTTACATTTATTTACAATATATATGTACCGTTTTGTTGAATAACTTTCTACCATTTTGTGGGCAGAGACATTATCCCGTTACTGTAGAAACTTTGGGACTTCTGATCAAAAAAACGGGACAAATAGTTTTGGCAGTCCTCTCTTGAGGTCAACCTTACAGAACCTAAAGAATTCTGCAGAGACCGAAACAGGTGAAAATCTGAAGGCGCAAGGTCAGGGCTATATGGTGGATGCACTAGGACCTCCCAGTCGAACTCTCTTAATTTTTGCTGAGTGGCTAAAGATGTGTGTGGTCTAGCGTTATCGTGATGAAAGACCACACCCTTCCTGTTGATCAATTCCGGCCGTTTTCTCTCGACTGCTTCCTTTAATCTCATCAGTTGCTGGCAGTAAAGATCAGAATCGATGGTTTTGCCGGGCGGTAAAAGCTCATAATAAACAATGCCCTTCCAATCCCACCATACACACAGCATCACCTTATTTCGTGTTAGGCCAGGTTTGGCCACAGTCTCCCCCCCGACTGGTCTCCACCTTGTCGTGGTGGGGGGGCTGAGTACCTCCCGGTAGGGCGCAGGAGGCGCAAGGGAAAAGGTAACACCCAGAGATTGGCGACTCTGGGTGCCCTTAGTACTGACTACCGGGGGGGAAACTAAGAGGGACCTGTGGAGGGCGCAGCGGGCGGGCCAGGAGGGCCCGTCAAGCAGCGCCGGGAGGGTCTTAGGCAGCGGGGCAGGGGGCCCCTGCTGTCTAACCATGGACCCTCCGAGAAGTCGGCCACACACGCTATGGTCGCACAGGGAGGTAGGAGGGGCGCGTCCACTGCGTCTCTCTGAGGAGGTCCTCCCGGTTTTAGTCCGGGGGACGTTGGCCGCGGGCGGGGTGTCAGAGCTGCAACCCAGGTACTGGCGCCCCGCCTCTTTCTCAACAAGCGGCGGGCGTCGTCGGAAGATTTTTAGTGGGTATTACTGCTGGCGGTTGTGTCTGCCGGTGGTGAGTCCCACACACCTCTCTCGGTCCCCCTTTGGCCGGGAGACAGTGCGTAAATGCATTTTGTTACCGACGTAAATCAAAAAAAAAAAAGGTTTGGCCACAGTCTGTGAAGCCTGGCCAACTTTCGACCACGACCTTTTTCGCACGTTCTTGTCGTACGTGATCCACTTTTCATCGCCAGTTATCAATCTCTTCAAAAACGGCTCGGTTTCATTACGTCTCAATAATGAATCGCAAATGAGTACACGGTTCATTAAGTTTCTTTGAGTGAGCTCGTGTGGCACCCAAATATCGAGCTTTTTTGTATAACCAGCTTTCTTCAAATGGGTCAAAACTGTTTTGTGGTCAATTCCCAGTTCTTCAGCTACATCGTAACTACTAATATGGCGATCTTGCTCCACTCTTTCAAAAATGGCGTCCATTTTATTCGTAACAGGGCGACCAGAGCGAGGTGCATCTTTAACATCAAAATTTCCGGACTGAAAACGTTTGAACCAAATTTGTGCTACTCTTACTGACACTGCATCAGGTCCATAAACATCACAAATTTTTTTCACTGCTTGAGTTGCATTTTTGCCTTTTTTATAATAAAATTTTAAAATGTATCGAATTTCTTCATTAGATTCACTCATTTTTACGGAGAGAAAAACAAATGAAAAATAGCGGGAAACAACTTTTCTTTATTTTTTTCTTTTCTTTATAATGGAACCTTTTTAATGTTACCAAAACCAGCCAGACACAAATAGTACAGTCAAAAAAATTTTATAATAAGTTTATACCTACGTTATGCGAAAAGACTTTTTCCCCGACCTAATACCTACCTAGTACCTATTTCATTGAAATACAGACTTTTTTGTTATACCATAAATTATTATTTTTCTTCTATATAGAAAATTTCACCATCTGGCAGGCAAAACTCATCGCCTCCGCTAAGGAGGCCTTCGTTACAACCCTACACAGGGACACAGGACAGCGACTTCGTTGTATATCATGTAGTGATTTCAATGTTAAATATGAACTCCTTTCCATAGAGGCCCGCACCCGTGACGTAGCAACAGCGGAAAGATTGTCGCGTATGGCGGCACATCGCGACGAGTTCACAGTGCGACTACTGGCAGAACGCGGGACGTTGTACCAGCAGCGATTGGCTGCCTTTAAAGAGAAGATGCAGACGGAGAGGGAGAGGAGACGCGCTGAGAGAAAGACGCAAAGAATAGAGAACAGACGTCAAGAGGTAATATTATCGTTGTTGCCCTGTAAATAGTAAGCAAGTGAGGATTACCTCAACTCAAAGAAGTCCACTGCACTGTGGAATATAGACCTCTTTCAACTTCCAATGTAACCGATTGTACGCATTCTGAATCTAGCATGAATATAAATAATAATAATGTATTGCAAAAAAATAGGTACAGTTAAAAAACAATAATTTTCAATGCGCATAAGCAGATTGAGTCAAAAAAAAAGCTTGAGACAAAAAAAAATATTTGTGACGCTTACACCAATTATTTAGTTCCATGATAAGTATCATTAAGAACTTGTGTTATGGATACTAAATAACGGATAAACATACATAATTACTTTTTTTTTGGTTGGTTTATCCGTTGTTTAGTACCTATCCATAACACAAGTTCTTAATGATACTTATCTTGGAACTAAATAATTGGTGTAATTGTCAAAAAAAAAAAAACATGTCTGGCGAACACAAAAGTTCCCGGTAATTGGCAATAGGCTCGCCATCTACGTGGGACCAACAACTTAATTGACGAAGTGGGCGTATAAATATGCCTCTGCCTACCCCTTCGGGGAAACAGGCGTGTATGTATATAATACACTTTTTTTTAAATATTTATTCGTATGTGCAGTGGCTTGAGGAGAAGCGTCTTGCGGAAGAAAGGGCTGCTGAAGAAGCTATCCGACTCAAGGAAGAAGAAGAACGCCGCGAAAAGGAAGAGAAGGAGCAGAAGCTGGAGAGGGAGAGAGAGGCCGAGAAGTAAGTTATATTGTGTGACTATTTATTTACAAGGGAAAGGGCTATTATCATTTTACATTTACTTGTGATTAGCAGAACTGATGATTGAGAAATGAATCCCACTCAACTTAAATGAATGAATGAACACTTTATTGTACTCTAAACATGAAAACTAATCAAATCACCTAAACAAATGTATGGTAAAATGGTCGGCCTTATTTCTAACAGCAATTTCTTCCAGGCAACCTTGGGATGTAGGTACAGGAAACATGAAAAAAAATAGGGTAGGAAAAAACAGAGTGCTCTTGCTTATTAGTAAATAATAAGTTCACACATACATATGTTATAATAATATGTATGTGTCAATTTATTATTTACTTGGTTTGTGAGAATGGAATGATATCCAGTACCAACACATATGAGACAGAATTAGGGTCGACGAGACCGACAGTACTGACCCCAATTAAAGATAGCACAGGCTCAGTAGTGGGTGGTCATTGGGCTAAGATAGGGTTAATGATGATCAGCATGGCAGTTGGTTGTGTGTGTGTTGTTAGTTCAGCTATTACTATATAATGGTAGTCGTTAAGACACGTTAAAGGCTATATTGGGCGGCTTGAAAATTTCTAAGCGCAGAACGCCGCACTCCTGCCTCCGCTAATCCCCAGTAGGTATGACCTGAATTTCTCTCAACTTGTTTGTTGTGTGAGGAGGCTTGTGCTCATTAGTAAGCGTTAATTGGCTCAAATGATGATCGGCGTGTTAGCTGACTGTAATGGATCATCAGCCAGATCAGACAGCCGCAATAAAATGTATACACGTTTGTTTTCAAGTCTTTATCATACTAGCAGTATCTTGGTTGTGCTAAAGACTAGAGGTGTACAGGGATCATACCAAGACCTAAGGAGCCCAAGCCAACCTCACCTGCAAGTGGTGCACCTGCCGATCAACGGACGAGGCTCTGGCGAACATAACAGTGCCCGGTAAGCGGCAATAGGCTCGCCACCTATTACGTGGGACCAACTATATAATTGGCGAAATGTGGGCGTATAATATCCTTCGGGGAAATAGGCGTGAATGTATAAATAAATAATTTTTAACAATTACACCAATTATTTAGTCCCAAGATAAGTATCATTAAGAACTTGGGTTATGGATACTAAATGACGGATAAACATACTTAAATACTTTTTTTTTGTAAATACATACTTAATATACATAGAAAACACCCAGACCAGAACAAATATTCATGTTCATGCACACAAAGATTTGTCCTGTGTTGGAATCGAACCCACGACCTCAGGAGCGGGGAGGGCTGGTATACTGACCTCGACGCTGTGTGTATGTTCTATAGACTTAAGCTTAGGACCCAGGGTCCACTCACTGGTCTAACCAAATTTGGTTGAATTTCAGTTATTACCCCTACTAATACGTACAAATAACCCTTTTCTAATATAATATTATCTAACCAGGAGAGAACATCAAGAGATGTTGGCTCGAGCAGAAGCCAAAGCCAAGGCTAAAGAAGCGGAGGTCCAACGAAGACTCGAGGAACAGAAGGCGGCTGCCTTGTCCAGCTGGCGGCGAGACAAGCCTTCGGACGCCAAACCACCGGCGACGGACAGGGACAGGAAGGCCGACCTCTGGCGATCTGGTGAGACATTATCATGTTACTCATATGTGTATTTATTTATCCTCGTGTTAGTCTTGTTTATTTTTTGTCTTGTTTTTATTTATTTTGTTTTCAATTATTATTGTACATCACGATGTACCCTTCTAGTGTGTCCTTAACTTTTCTGTACATTTAAGGTTGCCTGCAAGAAATTGCTTTAAGCGACAAGGCCGCCCATTATATTATATATACCTACCTGTTTAATTTTCTTTGTTTTTCTGTGTAATTTTTATCATGGTGTACAATAAAAAGTAAATTATTATTATTTATTTATTCGCAGCGCTCGTAATTACCCGGTACTTATCAACATCCTAGCATTATTCCGGTTTCCCCAGACTTAAGCTTCCCAGCCCAGGGTATAAGGTAGCCCAGGGTCTGCTCTCTGGTCTAGCGAGATTTGGCTGAATTTTAGTCATTACATGGAGCGAATGCCCTATGACCTCCGCAACTCACTAAACTAGCTGTCAGGGTGTTAAAAGGTTCTGCCTTCCTAATTATATGGATTAACATACTTACCGATGCAAGCAAGCGATAATTACGCACATAAACTGGGCCAGGTTTTGAAGCCGAGATCGCCACTGGCTAACGCTGCTATCTAGTTCATTTTAGTTATTCAAAGCGCTTATAGCTCCCCAGTACGTAGTTGGGAACGATCATCGAAGTAAAACCTAAAAAATTATATGAGGCTGCCTGCCTAAAATATAATGTATGTAAACTGCCACTTAATCCATTGACCAAAAGAAAATTTGACAACATGACCAGAATTCTTCTCAACTTGTTTCGTGAAAGGAGGTTCGTGCTCAGTAGTGGGACATTAGTAGGCTTTTCAATACTAATGTAAATTTTTTAATAACACTTCCGGAGCCGAGTGAGAAAGCAAAGCAGAAAATAAGACAAATATAAACCAATAGAATAGAGCAGATAAAAGATACGTTTTTAAAATAGGATTCGCTGACAGTAGAGAGGATTTGATTTTATTATAGCAACAATGAGGAGTTTACAAGTATAAGTACAGATTGATTAATATTTGTAGGTTTCTCCGCTCCGGTGAACAGGCAAACTTGGGGACGTATCCGGTATAGCTATATAATATTACAAGCTCTGCTTAGGGCCCTTTCTTAAACATCCAAATCGCCGTCTTGACGTGAGAACGACGAGCTTTACAAAAAAATCACGTGTTTTTCAAGGCAGTGCCATAATTTATTTATAAAGTGAACTATGAACCAACTGAAATAAAATTACGTTTGACAGATAAGTGATCCCCTTTTCTTTTTTTTTTGGGATGGAAAACCATCAAATGACCTTCTCCCGCTGTGGGTGGAGTGGGAGGGTGTGTCAGACTTCTACTGACTAAAAACCATCCGTGTTCCTTCTTGAGCCTGTAACACCAAGGCCGCGGTAACCCTTTCGAACAATCCCGCAAAGATAAGTGATCCCCTGGATCGGAGATCAGCGGGAGAGAAAATCAACCTTGACGATTTTCTTGCTCGTTCTTTGCTATCAAGATTCCGCCCAAAGTGAATTGGCGCGTTTGTTTATAAGTATGACTTTCATAAGAGCTCTATTGAGCCAAACTTGAATATGTGATTTTGACTTTTACTAGGTCCTTAAAATGTTATTATTAGTAAGGCAATTTCTTAATATCGGTTGTCTGGTACCCATAGCAAAAGCTCTGTTTAAATATTTATTTATTTAACGACCGATTTGGCGTGGAGGTCAGTATACCTACACATCACTCCAGAGGTTGTGGGTTCGATTCCCACATAGGACAAATCTTTGTGTGCATGAACATGAATATTTGTTCTGGTCTGGGTGTTTTCCTATGTATATTAAGTATGTATTTACAAAAACGAAAGTATTTAAGTATGTTTATCCGTTGTTTAGTATCCATAACACAAGTTCTTAATGATACTTATCTTGGAACTAAATAATTGGTGTAATTGTCAGAAAGTATTTATTTATTATTTATATAATTATTTTACAGCACGCGCCGGCGACACAGACAAACCACGCGATGATGCACCACCGGGAAAAGAAGACAGGTGAGTCACTTTAGATCCTACGATAGAATAGAAAGAAGAAAATTAATAACTTCATAAAATTTAAGAAAGTACGAACTATGGTACAGAATCGCCGAAGCAGCGATTGCTCAAGTCAGTTTGGTTGATTTATATATATTTCAGCATGTATTATGCATATATACATAAAATCACGCCTGTTTCCCCGAAGGGGTAGACAGAGGCATATGTTACTGTTAGTCCCACGTAGGTGGCGAGCCCATTGCCGCTTACTTGGCACTGTTATGTTCGCCAGAGTCTTGTCCGTTGATCGGCAGGTGCACCAGTCTCCTTGTTGGTAGGATTGCTATCCTGCATGTGTTATGCACTGTTCTTATTTAAATTACCGTGTCTATGATTAAAAACGGGGTTCTACAAAGAAGCACATATTTGGTGGGGGTGTGTTTTCGCCGTGTGAGACAAGCCTAGAATAGTGCTTCTATTTAATTCAGTAATTTTTCTTGTTTGAAGACAATTTTATAAAATTGAAGTCTGCAAAGGGGGTTCCCCTATTATTAGAATATAATTTTGAACTAAATTGATGCACTAATAATATTGTTTTGCAGGAAAACACATTAAAATTTTTATCAATTTTTATTGTGTATATTAAATATGTTATTAATGCATATTGGTTTGTAATAAAATACAGAGAGGAGCGTCCACCAAGAGAGGAACGCCCATCGAGAGAGGAGCGTCCGAAAGACGACATCACAAAAGAGGATCGACCCAGAGACGATAGGTCAAGAGATAATCGCCCGAGGGAAGACCGCCCGAGAGATGACCGCGGCTTTAGAGATGACCGTGGTCCTAGAGACGATCGTGGTCCTAGGGATGACCGTGGTCCTAGGGATGATCGTGGTCCCAGGGACGATCGTGGTCCTAGGGATGATCGTGGTCCCAGGGACGATCGCGGTCCTAGGGATGATCGTGGTCCGAGAGATGATCGTCCTAGAGATGAAGGCGCCTGGCGGTCTGCTCCTCGCGAACCAGAAAGAGAAAGGTATCTTTCATATGATATTCACAGTGTCAACTAATTAATGCCCTTTATGATCACCTTTCTTCAGCTCTAATATAGAGCTGACCCCAGAGACCCTGAATTATTTATGAAGATACATAGCGATAAAATTATCACACTTATTTAGCTCCATTCGCGTTTCATTGAACGGTTTTAGTCACATTTGCACAGTCCTAATTCCCATTAGCCGCGTACATTGAGTCGGGAACTACCTGTGCACAGTGCTGAAGTCCATAGCATCCACATGATAAAAAACACCTATTTTATACTCTGTTTACCTCGGAAGCTGAATAGACGCGGAAAGCTGAAGAAATGTGTACGGATCTCCAAACAAAGTCCTTGTTTTCCATGAACAAAAGTTAAACAGCTGAACAAGTGTAGTTAAAGCCCTTAAAGCGCTTTTTATTACCAATTTCACTTCTTAGTAAATTTCGAGTACTTTGAACTTATCTCACAACCCACACCTTGATCTTCTATACATTAGTTAAACGTAAAAAAGCTTATTTTGTTTCATCATTACTGTTTAGCCCTAGATTTTTTTGTGGTGATATGTATTTAATAAAAGGCATTGTTTTCAGGCCTAGATACACTGGGCGAACAAGCGGACCCGATGCGAGCAGCTGGAGACGAGGAGGAACTGACGCACCCCCACCGCCTTCTGGAGTAAGTACCTAATTCTCCTGACCGGTTCATATTTTACATTTTTTTACTACTAGGTGGCACTTAACCATTCGAGACAACCTGATGGAGAGTGGTCCCCGCAGCTTGCAACACCAGAGAAATAATTAACCAGATAAATAAATAATAATTTAATAACCGTAATTTAATAATAATAAGATTTATACGGCGCCCTTCCTCCTGTCTCCTACACTATGCTCTGCCCGACAGGGTCCACAAATGTACCAAATTGTAATATTCACCACCTTATAAAACCTTATTCAATTATAACTTGTTTTGAAATCTATATGAAGCATTTTTTTTATAATTGCCAAGTACAACAAGTAACTTAAATATTATATTTATTATACTACATGACATTGGCCATGTACGCTCCTAATTACTAATTACAAACTTATAAAATATAATTGAAATAAACAGACATAATTATAACTATGTCATGTCATATTATGATCATTATTTATTTATTGAAAATATGGGTCTCCAACAAAGGACATACACGACAAAAATACAATAATATGTGACATACCCGTAACATTATGTGTACTCCCTCAATTATAGGAGACCACAGCATGCAAATAAAATATTTCACAAGGCAATTATTTAAGATATTAAAAAACAGACTAAACATACCGATTACTAGAGAGGTAGAGTCTGCTTCCCAACTCATATTAGCATATGTCCTCCGACATAAATCCCACTGTCAATATGTTGTTGTTCAGTGGTAGGCCTCGGAGGTACAGCAGCGGGCTTGACGCGACAGGCAGCAACCACTGTGCTGTCTGTGTTAATTAATGCCTGTACAATTGATTTATGATATCTATTCCAAATTTTTCTCATCTTGACCCTTGAGAGGAGGTTCGTGCTCAGTAGTAGCCTACTACGTTGGTAGGACTATTTTATACGGATGAAAAATCTCCAAATCATTGCCCCCGGCTGAGAAAGGTGTCTGGTTATTACTGACTAAAAACCATTCATGTTCTTTCTTGAGCCCGTTAAGTTCCAGTACCGCTGTAACTCTAACCTTGACGATTTTCTTGTCCGTTCTTGTCCGTTCTTGTCCGTTCTTTTACGATTAAGTTCCCGCCCGAAGTGAATGGACGCGCTAGTTTTTAATTATAACTTTCAAAAGAGATCTATTGCGCCAAACTTGACTTTGACTCTCACGAACAATTCCGCAACCTACTCTAATGAGCTGGCATAATGTAATAATGACTTGTTGTAAATGTCATGCAATCTATAAAGTGAGGATATTAAATGTATGTGATTGTCAACAGGAGCGCTCTTCTAACACTTGGCGTAAGGAGGGGCCGCGTGAGGACCGCTTCCGGGACGGGCCTCGCGAGCGGGACTCGCGGGACGTGCGGGACATCCGCGGCGACCGCGACACGAGAGACACGCGGGACACCAGAGACTATCGCGACAGGGAGCGCGATAGGTATCCACCTCGTCGCGATGACCGGTACGTTCCGAGTTCGATACTTATTTTGAAGCTTATTTACGTGGCAATACGATCTCATGTTTTAAGGTCAAGGGACGCTAAGGACTATCGCGACGGAGACCGCGATAGATATCGAGGTGGATATCCTCGCGATGATGTGTAGCTTATCTTTTTTTTATGTTAGTTTATTATCTACCGCACCACCAAAGTTTTCTGCTAACCCCAAGGTTAACTGGCAGAGTATGCCTTATGGCATTAAGTTCGCTTTTTGTAATACTGTTAAGTATGCAATAAAGATTAAATAAATAAATAGATGATCTGTACGTTCAGACGTTACTCTTGTAAGTTACGATACGATCTCATATGTTAACAGAGGTAAACCTATAGTTGGGTGACTGTTGGTATGCAGTTCAGTGGCGTGCACACCATACATGCAAATAAACGCAGCATACCCCAAGCAAAGCTCAATAAAATTCAGAATCCTACTCTATACTACCAGGTCTCACGTATTGCACTAGTGGTAAACTCTGCTTACCCTACCCAAAACTTCTGTCATTAGATAATGCGCCTTAATCGTCAATTACGACTTCGATCGTATTTTGTTGCTGTTAGTATTAGCATTAATTAAATTGATGATTCCTCGAGCAACGCAGATAATTTGTTACGAAATCTATCACTCATAGAAACACCTTGCTTGCATTAACACTACACTACCTTGATTTTGTGCGTCAGAAAATTATGCTATAATATTTATAGTACAACAACATATTGAAACCAGCGCTGCGTAGAGTAGCCTACTCTGTGCAGCATACGCAGAGCTCACTCCAGTTGCTTTTAAGATTATTACTATTTTTAATTTTGTATTTTGTCATGTTTATAAACCCTTAAAAGCAATAAACGATTTTTTATTTTATTTATTTTTATTCAATTAACTATCTTAGAGTAAGTACGACCACGTGACAGGCGTAACAGACATTTATTTATTTATTTAACATTTTATGTACACACAAAACATATAAAGGAAAAATAATTATATAACAATGTACAATGGAGCTGCTTATTCCAAAAGGAATCTCTTCCAGCAGTCCAAAATAAAGAAAAAACATTCAATAGTAGAAGAACAATTGAAATAAAAGGAACAAAAATAAACAATATGTATGCTACCACTTAAATTAACCTACCACGTATGATAACATAGTATCGTACTTAATGCTTTATATAATTTAATGATTAATAACTCAATGACTCGATATAATTCATCAGTCATGTAAGAAATGACATCTTACAGCGCACGAACGACAATCTTATGCTTTGAATGTTACTGACGTTATCGCCGGACAACCAGATTTCTATGGTTAAAATGTACTTGCTAATTGTGTTATTTAAAACAGGGACGGTCCTCCCCGCCGTGATGAAAGAGATGCGCCACGTCGAGATGAAAGGGATGCACCACGCAGAGATGAGAGGGATGCACCACGCAGAGATGAGAGGGATGCGCCTCGTCGAGATGAAAGGGATGCTCCGCGTCGCCCACCGCCGAGACGTGACGAGAAACGTAAGTCTACTAATCGTTTTATCTATTTTATTTTTATTTTATTATATAAAATATAAAGATAATTATGTATTATTATTATAATTATAATTATTAGTTTTATCTATCTAATAATCTACTCGAGGATATTAAGTGTGATTAAAGTAAGTTTGTGTGTGCCAGGGGTTTATAAACATAAGTGGAAGGATGTGATCTCTGCCTCCCTTAAGAGAGTAAGACGTGACATTATGTTCAAACACTTGTATGTATAAGTGTACTTATGCTATACAGGATGGAAAAAACCTTAATAAAAGTTTTATAAGGTGTACATACTCTGCACATCATAGCAAAGTAAAAAGAAATCCTCACTATCCTACATGTTTAATTTTTAATACTACAGAGTAAGATAAAATCTCGGGGGTCGGGGTCGCATTGTATCTGTTATTGTAGTTTGCTTTATCTGTAATCTTATTTAAAGAGCGGCTTGGGTCCCTGCTTTGAGGAATGGCCCCCCATTTAATTCTTTATTGCACATAAAACATAAATAGATCACAAAAGGTATTTAAAAACTTAAAATACAAAGGTGGACTTATCTCTAGAAGAGATCTCTACCAGCCAACCCTAGAAGTTGTGTATAAATTTGTAGGTACGGGATTAAATTTGGTTAAAGATCTTTGTTAAAAAAAAGGAAATAAAAAAACTTTAAACTTACATATGAAGCGCTCGTAGCTCTGCGGTGCTCGGTGGTCGGAAACGATCACCGAAGTACAGTAGAGTTTACAGAGGTCAGTCCTTGGATGGGTGACCGTTTGTGTGGCATTTGATATCGAGCGCTTCCGTGCTTCGGAAGGCACGTTAAGCCGTTGGTCCCGGTTATTACTAAATGTGGTAGTCGTTAAGTCATGTTAGAGGCCTAATTGGCGGCTTAATAAATTCTAACAACAGGACGCCATACACCTGCCTCCGCCAATCCGCACTGGGTCCGCGTGGTGGAGTATGACCCAATACCCTCGCACCTATAGTATGTGAGAGGAGGCTCGTACTCAGTAGTGGGACGTTTATGGGCTGAGATGATACTTAGATATATATATGTATATCAATATTATGATTAATAACATAATAAAAATTAAATATTATAAATTTTTTACCGCTTAATGCAAGTCCTTACCTAGAATAGAAAACAGTTAGAGTTACTCTTATCATGTAGTTAGTGTGAGAGGTCCTCCGACATAAATCCCACTGTCAATATGTTGTTGTTCAGTGGTAGGCCTCGGAGGTACAGCAGCGGGCTTGACGCGACAGGCAGCAACCACTGTGTTGTCTGTGTTAATTAAAGCCTGTACACTGATTTATCATTTAAATATATAGTTTCTGACAATTACACCAATTATTTAGTTTTAAGATAAGTAACATTAAGAACTTGTGTTATGGATACTAAATAACGGATAAAGATTAATTATTACTATATTTCATGTATAGATACATTCTTAAAATACATAGAAAAACACCCAGAACAGAACAAATCCCATGCTTAATGGAGTATAGACATAACTTAAAAAAAAACTATTTTTGGGACATCACAAAAGATTATCTTCTTACTTATAAGCGCATTAAATTGATACTGATTTATTAATTAGTACTTCTGTTTGTGTTTTGAACGTTTGATTAACATTGATTCGATCTCAGTAAGAAAAATAAAGACTGTATAAGTAAGTAACTCGAACCTGACCTATCTATTAATGGGTCGATGTTCCTGCATGCGTAATATTCATGTTTATCATAGCTGTGTCCTTTTTGGGGATCGAACCGAGCGATCAGGAGCAAAGTGCGTGTATGTATACTCGTCACCACGCCAAATTGTTAGTACAAGTAACTATATATGAACAAGATAATATATCGATGACCCGATGAAGCAACAAATCGATTGAACTACCTGATTCCTCAGCCCATAAATGTCTTAGTACTGAGCACGGGCCTCCCTACGAATAAATGCGAGATGAATTTAGGTCATACTCCACATCGCTTTTGACGACATGGCGTGGATTCGATTGCCACGCAGGACAAGTGTGCATAAACATGAATATTTATTCTGGTCTGGATGTTACAAAAAAAAGGTATTTAAGTATGTTTATCCGTTCTTTAGTTTCCATAACACAAGTTTTAATACTTATCTTGGAACTAAATAATTGGTGGACTGTAAGAGAATATATATCGCGGAATATAGTACTATTGAAACTTTAAATGGCGCAATAGGACGCTATTAGCAGTTACTATTAAACGTGATTATAAGTAATTTTTATAAGAAGATAATACAAGTTCTGTTTGTTTATTTCCAGCTCGCGACTCTGACGGCGATGACTGGCAGCAGGTGGCAAGACGTTAAATGGGACATCCTTATTATTTTATTTACTGACTTTTTTTGCGCTATTTCCATATGTAAAGGGCTCGACAGGCCGAGAAACAGTGTTCTGTTTAACAAACTCTAATATCTATCTGACTGTCATTCTAATATAGTTTTGTAATCACGAGTTTACAATGATAAAGGATTAATAGTTTAACAATGTATGTGTGAATTCATTTAGAACCACAAAAGATGGGACAGTCATCGTCAAATAGATGGTACCACCCAAAGCGCTGTATATTTCGGAACACGCCCTAACTCTCTTGACAATAGACACGTCGATCTATATGGTGCTTTGGATATCACCAACTCAATATATGACGCTGTGCCTAGCCTGCCCATTTATATAATTTACAACCAAATTTACATTTGTTTGTGTTATATCAATTAAAATCACAATACTCCCTCGTCCTGTCTAGCCGTAATTATATATCTGCCTTGTTTTGTTTACTGTTTTATATTTAACATTGAATTGTTGTATAACGAAAGGAGTGCGTTAATATGATAATAGTGTTTTATTGTAAATCCAATTTTGTTGCAATTTTGTTGAATTTACTAATAGAGATTGCAGTTTTAGTCGAGTTAGATGCTTTTCACATTACTTGGCGTCACATGACCGTGTGAAGACGGAGCCACGCTGTAAAGCTTATGAACGATACTATAACTACGTTGCTTATGATACTGTAATCGTATCTTTACTTATACTATGTAATAACCTAAATTAGAAGGGAATTGTCATAGAGTAGAGTAGCTTTTAAACATATATAATCTCAGGCCCCTAATAACTCAGGGGTGGACTCGGGGTTTCGGGGTTAAAAGCACTGTCTCCCAAAGCAAAGTCGTTGGTCGTTTTTAGAAGTCAGTGCTATCTTATATCCGGACAGCTGGTTTAACCTTAGAATGATGTCTCTCTTTGGAGGTCAGACAACAGGCGCTCCGTGTAATTAACTAAAATCAGTAAAAGCTGGTTAGACCACTGATCAGACCCTTAGCGTAAGAATAGGGCACAACCAATAATGCTAGGATGATTTTAAGAAACCCTGATTTTATTATGTAGCGTAGCTTTTAGTCTTCACAAGAACATTTTATATCGATTAAACGCCATCCCCGCAAACTCTCGTTGGAGTAATGTTAAAACCACCATACAATTTTACAACAAAATTGGACCTTCTGCCATTTTATACATTTATGTATTAGTAACCGATTTATCTTTAAAGCGCAGTTGTATTAGTCGCTAATATAACATTTATTTACGGGATTTGGGTATTTTTATTTTGTTTCGTGTTACAATAATCATTTTTTTATATTTACATAATAAATAATAAAATGATTAAAGACATTTTTATGTTTATATACCTTTTAACCCGTAATTGGGCACTGGAATATATGTTCCACCATATATTGAACCTTAAAGGGTTAACTGAATGTTGAAGATCAATGAAAAATTTCGTCCTGCTCTGCCCTATTAAGGGTTAAAAGAACTATTTAGCCTAAACGGTTACCATTTTATAATTGAAGCTAGCGATCGCTTTGCAGGGTGCTATCATCCTGAAAACTTTTTCGCTAAATCGCTTTTTTGACTTAGACACAAAAAGGTGACATAATTATATACTTTAACTTTGGGCGCTATAATAAGTTCAAACGGTTGTCGCCAAAGATCTCTTTTTAATATTTTTTCCAGCGACCGGGCCCCCTTACTTCCAAAATAATTATAATTTAATGCGTAAATTCAAATTGTTAGCCGATTTCACTAAAGTAAGGCTTTAAATTCAATATCAATGTAATATTTGTTAATTAGAGAACAAAATGTTGCCAATGTCAAGTACTTAATACAATTAATCAAGTTATTTGTATTAATGCAGAATTTTCGTCATTCAGTACAGTCAAAGTCAAGTAAAGTCCGTCAGAGTCGAGTTAAGTCAGAGTAAAGTTATATCTCAGTAAAACGTGTAGACTTTACTAGAGGCTTCTAGAGAGTTTTGGAATCAATACACAATTCACTGCAATATGTCACTTTCCTACATTTGTATACATTGTCTAAGTTATGTCTAATAATCCACTATATTTACACAAAAATTCGAATTTACACTAGTTTTGGGAAATAAAATACTGCCGCGATGTGTCTTTTACCGCGTTGGAGCCAAATCTTTTCGTCTCTGGTTTGTTAGACTAAGTTCCCTGTTTGACATTGACAGTGACGCAAAACAACTATGCACAAATGCAGGTAGGTACTATAATAGCTACAGTTAAACTTACTCATCCTATATATTATTTGTATGCCAAAATTAATTAATATCACATCGCACGATAACTGGTCGACATAGAAATATAGTTGGGGTGTCATATTGAAGGGACGGTCCTAATCTTAGAAAACTTATATTTAACTCTGGATTAGCTATATTGTAATAATACATCTTATCTTTAACGCATTTGCGCGGGTTACCCAATAGTTGAATTAAGTTCCTTAGGGATAAATAGGCTAATGTATTTATTTATTACATTCGATGTAATTAAGCTTTGTTTATGAAATAAATAACGTAATGTTCAAATTTTACAAAAAAATATGTTGTTCTATGCTGAAATATAATAAACAGACAAAAAATACAGTAAATCAAACAGCTGACGCTCCGGGCTTCCGCCATATTGAATTTTATTCTATTTACACTCAAATACATATACGAATTTCTGTTTTGCTGTTAGACAATTTATGTTGTGATATAAGTTTCGTTGTATCGGTTATACTGCCGTCTATTAACTAAAATGCGGCTAACGTGCAATAAGTAGTTTTTGGAATTTAAACGCTGCTCTAATACAATAGAGTTTATATTTCAGAAATTATATTCTGACAGTTAGCGGCTTTCTAGCTAGAGGGCGGCAGTATAGTGTTATGAAGTTAATTTATATCGCATGGCATGTAGAAATTTTCAAACGGTTTTATTGAAGATTACATTGTAATATGTACTTGTACTTGAAGCGCTCGTAGCTCTGCGGTGCTCGGTGGTCGGAAACGATCGCCGAAGTACAGCAGAGTTTACAGAGGTCAGTCCTTGGATGGGTGACCGTTTGTGTGGTACTTGATATCGAGCGCTTCCGTGCTTCGGAAAGCACGTTAAGCCGTTGGTCCTGGTTATCACTAAATGCGGTAGTCGTTAAGCCAAGGCCTCATGGGCTTGAAAAATTCTAACAGCAGGACGCCACACACCTGCCTCCGCCAATCCACACTGGGTCAGCGTGGTGGAGTATGACCCAATACCCTCACACCTTGATATGTGAGAGGAGGCTCGTGCTCAGTAGTGGGACGTTAATGGGCTGTGATGATGATGATGATGTACTTGTAAATGAGAAAAGTAGTCGTACAACTAGCGTTATCCCCAAATATATAATAGCCCGTGACTGCAAAAGCTACTATGACCCTAGCTTTATATGTAGTTTATCGTTTATTTCTGGCGACTAACGATTGAAAACTCGTCCAGTATGTATGTGGGCGAAGGGCAAACCACCTCTCACCATTTCACACGTTTCACTTAGAGAGTTAGTGAAGTTCGTTAAAAGATCCTTTTTATATTCTGGTAGAAAAGATTCTGAGAAATATGAGCATGAGATTGTGTATGTACGCGCAAAGCACGCGCTGAGAAACTCAGCTAACCAAGGTCTGGCAGTCACGGGCTATTCCTTTAACGCAGTATACTCATTAGGGTCCCCGCACACGGGCCACCGGCCACAACCACAAAACGACGCCACCGGCATATTTCCTGCAGCTTTCATATATTTTATATGTCGATGTACAGTCAGCGTCAGTGAAATGGAAGTCATTTATATTTCTGCAGTCGAAGTGCTTAGTTTATAGTAATGTTTGAGGCATGCGAAATTGTCAATACATTTTAGCAATTTAATTATCAGAGATAGTGCTATCTAAATTTAAAAAAAAAATGGTTTAGATATATTACTGCGCGCTCAGATCAATATTGAATGTAGTTTTTGGTCATGATGGGCGTGTAGATAATTATAATACGTAAATTTTTTCAATGAGTTTACCAAGTGTACTACTAGATACTATTAGTGCCAATTCGGGAGCAGAAAATATGCCTTTTTAACGTTTCTCCTTAGAACTTTTTGTCAAGCAATTTTTTGTCTTTTAGTCATAAAATATAGAAAACATAAACAGCCTTAGCAAACATACACTCCACACTCGCTGCCTTAGTATTTATTACAGTATATACAAAATATATTTAACGTATAACTGATGGCATAATAATTACCACAATATATAAAATTATACTCTTACCAAACATTTTATTCGTTACAAAAGATGATATTAACACGCTGGTAATATAACATTGTATATTTTATTGAACTTCAATAAAGGTTTGTAAACGCTTTTATCGTTTCTTTTCGTAACACATTTCCACTATTTATAACATTATCAGCTTCCACTTCTCCCCCATAGTAATCCGGCGACATTATTATTTATATCATATTTGCAGTACAGTCAAAATCATTTATTCAAATTAGGCTCAATAAAGTTCTTGTGAAAGTCAAACTTAAAAATCAACGCGCCCATTTACTGCGGGAGCTTGATCGTAAAAGAACGGGCAAGAAAATACTAAGGTTGGTTTTTTGTCCCGTCAGTTACAAGAAAATTACCTACTTAATATTAAAGCAAAGTCTACAAAAACTTATTTGAGTGTTTACTTAGTATGTATATTATTTATGAAATGTTTATGTACCTACAGGTACATAATAACCTATATGAATAGAAGGATCTTAGTAAATAGTAGCCATTTTGCTCTATAGGACATTAATGTAGATTTTACGAAAATGCAATTTCTTTGATACCCTTAATAACATGAGGCCCCGATTTTAATTAATGGAGAACAAAAGTTTAATGTAGTTAATATAATGTCATGAATATCATGAATAGTACTTTGTCAGCAACGACCGGTGGCCTGACCATCTTGATATCAAATTGGCGGGACCACAAATATATATTTTTTTAATCCACAAGAGCATAAACTTCAACAAAGTTGCACTGAATAGTGAGCAGTGTGAACGAAATACAAGCCGGGTCTCGCATTCTTGACATTCACATAGTGAGAGCAGGCAGTGGCTTGGAGGGCCATCTCATATGGGAGAACATGCAAAAGGTCCAGCTAAGTTTGCAAATTCACACATGAAAAAATTGCCCCATTGGTTTTTTATAACAAAAAGAGGCACTCCAGCATGCGGCACCTGATGAAAAGTAGTCACATCTTGATCAGTTAAATACTTACTTTAATAATTCACATGATTTTCTATAAAAAAAGCAGTGCGGATTTAAAAAGAGCCGTTCAACGGCAGATGCTGGTGCAGCTTTAATGCAGCATATCTTTAAAGCTTGGAAATTGTCACAGAATGCTCTAGGAGTTTTTTGTGGTCTATCTAAGGCATTTCATTGTGTTGAGCACCAGACTCATAAATTAAAATACTATGGTGTAGGACTTAGCCCAAGAGTTACTGGCATCATACCCTTGTTCCCGAATTCAGACGGTAGATACCAGTGGAACTAAATCTCCCGGGTCGTCTTTGTGCGTATGGGGGTCTCTCAGGGTTTAATATTGAGACCATTTCTCTTTTTAGTATATATAAATGAATTGCCATTTTTTTTAGTAAACGTGAGATTGCCATAAAATGGACTTTGACGATGTAAACGAGATGCCCTTGCAGAGCTGCTTTGTTAGCTCACTGTTAACAACTTACAGCTAAATGCTAAAATAACTAAATACATTAAATTCAATGTTCCAAACGTAGGGAAACTTGAAAGGTATATCATTATTGACGGTCAGAAATTAAATTCAGAAGATTCTACTGTTTTCTAAGCCATAACTTTAAATGAAAAACTTGAATATGGTTTTCATATTCTAACTCTTGCTGGTTAACTTAGTTTAGCAGCTTAATCTATTCGAAAAATTCGCCAATTAACAGATGTTATCGTTTTAATTCTAGTATAGTATTATATTATCTGTGTTTTAATTGCTGAGTATCTAATTAGACATGGAACAGGCCCTTTACATTATGCCGTGTCAACAATATAACCAAACGTTCACCGCCTATAATAATTGATGTTATTATATCGATCATAAATAGCCTAAATAATAGCTATAACATATTGCGTGGGGGATGTACAGATTATCATAACGACTCTCGTCCGCGGCTTGGGAAACTTGTATCTGCGGTCAACCGTGATCCACTTTTACAGATTTTTAAACTAATTATCAAGTACTAGCGACCGCCCGTAAATCGTTTGAAAAAGGACTGTCCTGTACACAAATTGTTTTCTGCTAATAATAACTTTTGACAAATATTATAGAACTTTCTTGAAGAAAAATCGTTTCTTTTTCATTAATTTGAATCAAA
The DNA here is from genome assembly GCA_949126915.1 of Musotima nitidalis. NCBI lineage: Eukaryota > Metazoa > Arthropoda > Insecta > Lepidoptera > Crambidae > Musotima > Musotima nitidalis. Next base: position 3,888,514 of record OX421434.1, read on the forward strand.
GATTTGAATCATAATGCTTTACACAATTATAGTTAGAAGAGCTGTCTTTTTACTTATTTCTTACAGCGGGGCTTGGAACGTCAGCAACTTGATTATTATGCAGGTCGTCATGAGTGGGGTGCGCTTATTACCGTGCTTGATTCAAGGTATTGGGTACCGTGGTACAAGCAGAGAGCATGTAAACCTCCATATGTAAAGACATTATTTACCTCGGAGATTTTCGGCCCTCTTTCCAAAAGTGCAACAAATACATAGACTCGCATACTCGTAGTTTAATTTTTTTCATTTGATCCTGTTTTATCTCTGTGGCATATTTACATTTATTTGTGTTTGTATATGCGAATACCTGTAAATAGCGATGTTTATATTGATAGTGTATACACTGTTGGTGTTCCAAATTAAATAAAATAGCTCTGCTTAGTTAAAGGCTAGATGGCATCAGTGGCGTGTTCAGCATATCTGGAAATAAGCTTATATAATATATTTATAACTAACTGGTAGTGCTGTCTTCTACGTGAGCCCCCGTAGGGGGGTCACGGCGCGGGATCGGGGCAGTGCCCCCTGGCCGCGGTGTCCTGCGGCGCCCGTGAATACGGGCGCGTCGTTGGGTTGGCTGTTTTTAGCCGATGGTAAAAGTCCGGGGGTGTCAAGTCCGGTGGTGCTGCGATCAAGCCCTGGGGCGATCAGCTAGCATGGTGTTCTGTTCTGGTTTAATGGCGTCAGGTCACTCCCTAGGTCTCCCGAGGGATAAGGCTTCGGGCATAGGCCTTGGCGTCGTGGCATTCCTCACGTAGCGTGGAGCATGAACGATGAGTCGTAGGGTGGCGCTCTGCAGCACCTCCAGCTTCTTCGACTTATAACTAACTAATCCGCACGCTGGGGTATTAAGACCCAGTATGCTCTCACCTTGCACCTTGATGTACGAGTATAGTATTGAATTATCTGTGGCTTATGAGATGAGGGCCGTGGATATTAGCGGGGCGGTAAAGGGTTGATATCATGGTGAAGCCTGACTTTTTTTAAGATAGAAAATAATTAAATAAATATTTTCTGACAATTACACCAATTATTTAGTTCCAAGATAAGTATCATTAAGAACTTGTGTTATGGATACTAAAGAACGGATAAACATACTTAAACACTTTTTTTTTTTGTAAATACATAAGTAAGTATGTATTAAATATGTATATACATATGGAAACACCCAGACCAGAACAAATATTCATGTTCATGCACACAAAGATTTGTCCTGTGTGGGAATCGAATCCACGACCTCTGGAGTGAATTGTAGGTATGCTGACCTCCACGCCATATCGGTCGTCAATTAAAAGGAAGTTTCAGGCTATGGTAGATCGGAAGGGGTGTGTCAGACTTTTATTGAGTTGAAACATACACATTCATTCTTTGATAAAATTTCAAAAATACATAATTTTAATACCCGAAGTAAAAATAACCTCTCTCTGCCAAATTGTATCAGATTTTGTAATAAAATTCCACAGGAGTTAATTGATCTACCATTGCCAACTTTTAAAACTGTAGTTTAAAGGCAATTTCTTTAAAAAGGGTATTATGCTGTAAATGATTACTTGTCAGCGTTGGGTTTAACATTTTTAACTTGTATTTATGTAAATTAGAATAAAAAGTCAACCAGATCATTGTCGTGACCATCCCCTATTGTACAGACTCAGCTCAGTTACACAACCTGTGATGAAAAGTTCCCTTAGCGCTACCTTATTGGTTACGGCTTCTGGGGACTCTTTCAATATCTTCAAATATTCACTGTGTGTGTTTTGTATTGTTATATTTGATTGATAATTTAAAAGAGCATACATAGCCTGTAAGTTTCTTGTCAGTTCTTCTCACAGAGCGGGGGCTCGGAACTGGCACTTAGATTCACTTACACTTAATTTTTTTTTATGTAAGTGAATTTAAGCTTCGTGATTTCATTGTAGTAATATTCAGTTATTATTTTATTTATATTTTGTTTTGACGTTTTCAAGTGCTATGTTTATGAAATAAAGAACTTTTTACTTTTTTACTTTTACTTTAGCCTGTTATGTTTCGGGGCCTCGGTAATTCTTTCGAACAATCCCGCACTGCATACCTTACTTGAAATTTCAGTATACACCACTTTTTTCCGTCTGTAAAAATTATTTTACACATTTACTTATTAATTTGTACTGTCAATACATTCGTAGCTTGCCAGTGGAGTGTCTCAGGCATTCAGCCGAAGCGACAATATTTTCATTTCTCAGATCGGAACAAAGACGAGACAGCATCATTTATCGAAATGTTGACGTTACGAATGATAACAATGTTTCAGAACAATACCTATGTAGGTTAAGTAGGTAATCCAGTTCATCATGTCTTATTATGATGATGAACTAAGGAGTTATAGGCTAAGGCTTAATGTTTTTTTTTCTAATAAAAAATGACGCTGTGTCTCAAATGAGATTCAAACTTAATTGATTGATCAGTTAAAAAGTCTTAACTCAAAATAATTTTTACACTCCACTGGGTTAAATATTGGTTATTGTCTTATCCGTTTCAACTTCAACTGATTTCAGACTACTCAGACAGTGAATGACCAGCTATACTAACTTAAAGGATGTAAATATTATGAACTACTATTTATAAATCAAAGTATCTTCTATCAGAGGAAAACCCTCTGTCAGTCCTTATGTATGCTTAGATGTTTAAAACTACGCAACGGATTTTGATGCGGTTTTTTTAATAGATAGAGTGATTCAAGAAGAAGGTATAAACCTTACGTATAAATGTAGCTCACGCGAACGAAGTTACGGCGGCCGCTAGTATTAAATAAATTATTATAATTCGCGCACTTTACGTTACTTTACTTCCAAGAATCTGCCAGAAAGAATTTTACTATGAAATAAGTGTAGCTCTGGTACTTGTTACACATTAGTTTGATACATTAGAAACTAGCTTGACTGTGATGGAAGGTTCCGTTAGTGCTACTTTATTGGTTAAGATTCCTATGGGAACTTTTTAATCGAATTGTCTTAAAGTCTTGGCGGGAGACAGATCCTTGCCAAAGTGGGAATCTGATGTCCTGAAAGACAGGCCTAGAGCCTAGCTTAGGCACCAGTCTCCTTCAATACAAACTTGTCCAAATTTTGCACTAATTAAACTGTTTGTTCCTGTATGTTTCCACTACTTGCAGGTGAGGTTACTAGGATCCTTATTATACACCTATACATTAATTAATCAACCTCGTGATTAACCTCGTTAATTAATCACCTATACATTAATTAATTAACCTCGTCGGCAACCCAACAAAAGTTTGGCGATTTCTTAAATCATTGGGAGTTGGCAATTCTAATACTAATCCGATACCCACTAGACTTGATTTAAATTCCTTAAATACCTTCTTTACTTCTTTCCCTGTTATTGATAGCCAGATTAAAAATTCTACTTTAAATTATATTTCGTCTTTGGCACTCCCACAGTCTCCTTCTTTTTCGTTTTCTTCTTTTACTGATTGTGATGTTAAGAGAACCATTACTGCTATTTCTTCTAGTGCTGTTGGGTCTGACGGTGTTAGTCGTGCAATGATCATCCCCCTTTTAGACATCCTTACTCCTATTATTACCCATATCCTGAATTTTTCCTTTTCTTCTTCTTCTGTGCCCTCTTTTTGGAAGGAAGCACATATAGTGCCCCTTCCAAAAATAAAAAACCCTTCCATTTCTGATTATTGCCCTATATCCATTCTCCCTTTTCTTTCCAAAGTTCTTGAACGTTTTGTCTATAGGCAGCTCAATGAGTTTTTGTCAAAAAATAATCTTCTAAATCCTTACCAATATGGTTTCCTCTCCAGTCATAGCACGACTACTGCTCTTATTAATATATCGGATGATATCCGTTGTGCCATTGATGACCGTCAGATTACTGTATTAACGCTATTAGATTTTAGTAAAGCTTTTAATAAGCAGCTTGGCTTAACATATCTCCTGCAGTATTGGAATGGTTTTACAATTACTTATATAATCGTAGGCAGCGTATTCATGTGGATGAGTCTTATTCTTTGTGGCGCAACATTTTATCTGGTGTTCCCCAGGGTGGTGTGCTTTCACCACTTCTGTTTTTATTAGCTCCATCTCTAATAAATTAAATTCAGCCTACCACATGTATGCCGACGACTTACAAATATATAGCCATGGAAAAATAAACAGTTTGCCGGAGGTAATTAATGTTGTCAATGATGACTTGTCAGTTCTTTCAGACTGGAGTAAGTCATATGGTCTCAAGATTAAGCCTTCCAAGTCTCAAGCTATTATCATTGGTGGCCATAAGTCTGTACAAAACATTAAATACAGTAATACTCCTTCCTTAATACTGGATGGTGCGGATATCCCGTTTTGTGATACGGTGAGAAACTTGGGAATTATTTTTGATAGGACTTTATCGTGGAATAATCAATTGACTGAGGTAAGCCGGAAGATTTTTGCTGCAGGTAAATCCTTTAGACGCATTAGAAACTACCTACATCTACTAAAATTATGTTGGCTCAATCCCTCCTTTCATTCCATTTTGGATTACGCTGACTGCTGCTACCCAGATCTCAGAAGTTAGTCGCTTGCAAAACTTTGCGATTCGTTTTATTTTTGGCTTGCGTAAGTTTAATCATGTGTCTGAGTATCGCAATAATCTTAAATGGTTACCAGTACGTCGGCGTAGAGACCTTCATATCTTTCCATGTTGTACTCCGTTCTTTTCCATCCGTGCACTCCTCCCTACCTTAAATCTCGTTTTACATATGTATCCTCTACTAATTCCTGTAATCTGCGTTCTTCTGATAACCTATGCCTTAAGGTCCCTGCACATGTGTCCAAAAAATATCATGAGTCCTTTACCCTTCAGGCTATCCGTCTCTGGAATTCCTTACCTGTTTCCAATAGACAGGCTCAGTCATTAAGCTCTTTGAAGGAGCGGATGAAGTCTTACTTTTTGAATATATCTGATTAGTTGTTTGTATCAGTTTTTAAAATAATATATGTATATATATATTTTATGTATTTGTGTATTTTATTCATATTTAACAAATAGTTTTTGTGTTTATTCTTTTTAAAGTTTGTGTGCTTCCTGTTCTCGGGTTCGTCGGGTTGTCTGGAAGAGATCGCTTTTAGCGATAAGACCGCCTAGATTGGCATAAAAAAATTTTTTTTTCTATATTGTAATCTGTAGTTTTTAAGTTTCTTGGTCAATAAAGAGTATATCTATCTATCTATCTATCTAATATTTTTAGTTTAGTGCCCAAACTAGGGCACTTAACAAAGCAAAACTAAGATCAAGCCAATTAGCCATGGAGAGGAGCATGCTGAACATAAATAAATCAGACACAATAAGATAAAAACTAATTAGAAAACGTACGAAATTAGAAAATGTAACCATAAGAACAAGAAAACTTAAGTGAAAGGACAGGCCATATAATAAGAGGCAACGAGAAATGGATTAAGAGCATCATATTCTGGTATCCAAGAAACGCCAAAAGAAATCGTGGAACAGTTCCAAAGGTGGCATGACGAAATAAAGGGAACAGCGGGAAAGACAAGGATTAGGACACAGCTAAAAAGAACAGAATGGAGTTGGAGAAGGCCTTTGGCAAAATAGAGCCAACGGACGATGTGGTCGATGCCGTTGGTTGACTTGACTTAACAGAAATATTAAATTAAAAGAAAGCAATAGTAATCATTGTTCAAAACTGTATGTGTAGCTATATGATCTTAGTGTAAATAATAGTGCTTATGTTTGCCCAAAAGATGGCAGTGTACATAATTAGATCGCGCAAGCGTTTATTGTTTTCCGAACCCATATAGGTCCGCCTGTTGTATTTTTTTATATATTGCATTCGTTTTAATACAGGTTAAATCCTTCGTGGCCTATTTATTTAATATCAAGGTTTGTTAAATCAATTTGTCTGAATAAAATTAATTGTATATTACATTAGTGAAAAGCCAGCTATAATCTCCATGTACGTACATACTTTGGCATATGAAAATCAATTAAACTACGCTCTGGCTTATACTCGCAACATGATAACCAGAGAGAAATTGGCGTCCCTTGACGATAACACAAGACAAGCCGGCTTATAGCCAATAGCAACAGTACGACTACGAACTCGGTCGCTTGGGAAAGTAAATTTTTTAACAGCTGGTTAGCGAGTAGTCGACTTTAACCGCCCAACGCGGAGTCTCGCGTCTCGATAACACGCCGCTCTCACATTTTTTTTAATTTCGCAAAGATATTTGAACGTAATAGGAAAAGTTTAGTGATTAGTGACCCGTAAGATTTGGATATCTGCTTTTAACCAGTGAAAAATGAACGTAAGTACATATTCTGTTGTATACACAGAGTATTTATTATACACAACTCAATTGATTTCAAGGCTCTTTTTTAGGGAAATGTTATTTAACCTTTTTGTAAATTAGGTCACAGTGGGGTTGTGATTTCTTTAAGGAATCGTCCTTGTAATAGTTTTAGGAATGTTTGTAAAAAGTTTATTAACAATGTCACATACAAATAGTTAATAGTTTCGTTAACCTCGGGGAGTTTAAAGCGGCTATGTTCCGAGTGCATTCACGTCTGCAGTACATAATTATATCGGCGAGGTTTGAATTCGGTGCCGACTGATTGTTTGACAGAACGCTCAATCAATTATATATCCTTAAACTTTTTATCTACAAATGAATAAAGCTTCAATTGCATGTTTCTAATATCATAATTACAACTTTTATATATTTTTATCAATCTGTTTGTTTCCTTTAACAGCTGGACTGGTTTTGACAGGACTTTTACTGGTAGATGGACAGCTGATGTAAATACTAAATTAGGTAGGTAACTGTGATTTCAAAAAATAAACACAGATAACGTCGAGGGCAGCTGCTAGTTAAGTTTCATATAATAATTTTTTTAAAAACATTAATTAAACGAAATAAGCAAATTGCCTGGTATTATTAATACAAAGAAATAAAAAGGTAGGCTTATTTATAAAAGAAACTTTCTTCCAGCCAATCTCCACTGTAGTAAGAGAGATTGTAAACATGCATTAATTACAATATAAAGTACAGTTTATAATAATGTAGAGCAACAGAAATAGTTACAAGTTACCTTGTTGAAATTTTCTAGTAACATTTACTAGAATCCTGTTAAATTTGTGCTATCGGCTATAATTATATATCTATTGTGTAGAATAAACATAAATTCCATGAATATATATAAAAAAAAATTTATAATGTTATTTTTATATATTTTTGGTTGCCATAAGATTTTTTTAGGTTTATTTTCTACTTAATTTTACAAGGATAAGTAAAAATTACAAGCATGTAAGGTATTTAATCGATATATCTCCAAAACTATTAAATATAAAATAAAAAACCGAAAGTGATATTAGAGAATAAATAAATAAATATCCTCTTACAATCACACCAATTATCTAGCTCTAAGATAAGTATCATTAAGAACTTGAGTTATGTATACTAAAGAACGGATAAACATACTTCTATACATTTTCTTTTAAATACATACCTACTTACAATACGAAGGAAACACCCAGACCAGAACAAATATTCATATTCATGCACACAAAGATTTGTCCTGTGTGGGAAGCATTATTCCGGTTTCCCTAGACTTAAGCTTAGGTCCCAGGGTCTGCTTACTGGTTTAAACAGACTTGACTGAATTTAAGTTATTACATGTAGCGACTACCTCCGTAACCCAGAGGGAAACATCATTTTATGGTTAAACCAGCATGTTTCAGGATGTTTGAAGGCACTGACTTCCTAATAACGACTGCCATAGATGATCATGACAGCCGGGATACGGCTTAACGTGTTTGCCGGGGCACGGAGCAAGCGAAAATCAAGCAACTAGGTACTAATTAACAAAAATGTTGCGTTTATGCATATAACTTGATTAATCATATAACTTGACACTGGCAAATAGTATTTGCCAAATACTCTAAACGAGTAAGTCCATGTGTAAGAGAGAAAAAAAATAATTAAGAAAAAGAATTAGTTTAATTCATTTTGGGTTTAATCTCCAATTTCGTAATAACGATAAGTAAATAAAAAATATAATTAATGTACATACAATTGAATTCGGCCAATTGTTCATTACTTATACAAATAATTCCATGAAAATGGTACCGACATGGAACGAAACTGATTATTTTAATCGATACGAGAAACATTACATAACTGCAGTTTACAATGCAACGGCCGGCTGCTCGCCACACAAATGGCTAGAAAAGAAAACTGTTAAGGAAATTAAATACTTCTGGATGCAACAATTCGACGTTTTTGTAGAAATACACACGGTAACATTGTATAATAATGTTTCAGCGTGCTTGCTGATAACGTCGCGATATTAATTCACTATTAATTATTTTCACCGTTTATATCTAGTGCAGTAGTTAGATAAGATAGTGTATAGGGATCCTATCAAGACCTAAGGAGCCAAGTCAACCTCAATTTCCTCACCTGCAAGTGGTGCACCTGCCGATCAACGGACGAGGCTCTGAATAGGCTCGCCACCCATAACGTGGGACCAACTATATAATTGGCGAAGTGTATGTGTTAATTTAGAAAGGGAATAAGTTATGCTGAACCGTAAAAATGGTCCTCTAATGACTAGCAAAAAACTGTTACCAGTTAGAATCTAACTGTTAGATGGTCACAGGTTAGGTGAGTGTATTATTATTGGTGATCATTTACAATTGAATGGTGTTTAGTAATTATTTGTAAGCCTTTTTAAAGTTGGCATTCATGAGAATTTTATTTGGTTAAACTTAAATGAACAAATTTAATTTTTGCTTTTACTAATTAATTCGTTCTTACAGGACTTGACGGATTATACCGGGCTTAAATATGAATAACAGTAAAATTATAAAATATAAATTTTTAAGCAAACATTTTACTCAGCGCGATCTATGTCGATACTAATCAGATCTTGTACTATGGGTAAACTTTAACAAAAACAATCGCCCTACCAATAGATTACATTCCATTGCGGGTATATAATCACCACGCAGACAGGTTGGTGATCGCAGTTCAAGCCAGTACGCAGGATGACACTGCTGCCCATCATCCGGTAGGATTTCTCTTTGTCGACTCTTACGACTCCCTGTGAGATGAGTTGGCACTATTCTACGCTGGTACTACACGGTACAATTATTGCAATAGGACAAAAACAAAAAAAAAATTAAGCCAAAAGCTAACAGAATTTTAGGACTTCTTGGCGGGAAAGTGAAGCGTCATGTCTGCAGATTTGTTTTATTTTCTAAAATTTGTGATATTTCTAACATTAATGTGTAATAACGGTGGATTATTAACCGTTAAGTGTTTGTGAATATACATGAGTGTTGGTAAATCAAACAAAACAGTGCAACATCACTTTTCAAATTTTCTCTCAAGTAGTCCATGTGAGATCTCAGTATAGTCCCACATCTTTACTGAGGACTCAAGGGGAGGGTATCTCATTTACCATTTATCATCTTTATCACCACTCATTCTCATTTACTATAATTTATATGATATTAATATATCTCTAACTTGACACTGGCTAAATGTGCAAACCGCACGAAGCCATTATTTAAAAGAAGAAGAAGAACAGAATTTTATCATATCATTGCTAACTCGTCTCCTCCCTCATGTCAATATTTTTGACATGTTGTATAATTACGAATTGACGGCAAATTGGTAACTGTCAAACGCGAAAATAAACTAAAGGGTTCATTGTCATTCGCTATGTCCTAGAAGGTCGGCACGATTTCGTAACTGTAATTGTCTCTTTCCATGGAGTATTTAGTTAGAATTTAGTGAGACTAAAAGTAGTTACAGTGTTTATGTATTTTGATATATTGATACACATAGTTACAATCATCAAACATATATAGTATATACCTCCTCTCTCCTACACTATTCTGTGCCCGACAGGGTCCACAAATGTACCAAATTGTAATATACACCGCCTTATAAAACCATAATATAAAACCAGCAATAAAGTATTGAGTATACATACAATCACTAGAACCGAAGAAGTAGGCAGAGGCATATTAAACGCCAACAATTCCCCAGTTAAGATATAATATTGGTCAAACGTAATAGATGGCGAGACTTTTGTCGTTTGCCAGAACCTCGTCGTTTGATCGGCAGGTGCACCACTTGCTGCTGAGATGAGAGAGAGAGAGAGGATCCCAAGTTGAAATCATGTACATAAACAACGCAGCAGAAACCACAGGCGTCAACTAGTAGTTAATATCTGTAAAAAACACATAAAATACCTCATTTTTAGAGCATAAAGATGAAAATCACAGTCTATTGAATGTTTTTAGTACCCGACGATTTGTATGTTATCTACATTGTGTTGTGGCTGGCGAATGGTTTTCAATGGGTAATCACATTACGTTGATTAGGTGTTGTAGAGATAATAATTTATTGAATTACCTACTACTAAATAGAAATTTGTAGCCTTTGTAACCGTTTCAAGGTTATTTTTGGGTTTTTTTATAAAACTTTCTATGCATTATAGACTGGAAGCACTAAGAGAAAATGAATGTATAGGTATTTATTACAACAGGGCATGGACAATAGATATTTTCAATTGTATGTACAAAAAATGAGGATACTTGTTACATAATCTTCAGAACCCATTAACACGTTCAGATCGGTACCAAATGGACTGTATGTGGTATCCGACGGGGCAAATCTTCATATGGCCATTGTGGCCACACCGGTGGTACACCCCGCCTTGACAGCGACTCCCGGCTCCACCGGTGGTACACCCCGGTCTGAACGTGTGAAAGTCCCACTATTAAGCAGTGAACCACGACAATCTGCACTGGGTCCGCGTGATGGAGTTTGACCTAAGTCCCTCTCACATTGTTTTGTAAAACGAACCCGTACTCAATAGTGGGCCGGTAAAGAGGTAAAATAATGATGATACATTTATTGACCTATAAAATACATCCTGATTAAAATATAGACCTTTTTTTAAGATTGTTGACATGTATTGAATCTGTCAAAAATTGATCTACAAAAAGCAATATTTTGTGGAACGTCCAGGCATAACATACGATAAACGAATTTATATAAAACATAAATAACACAGGAGCAAGACAAATATTCGTACACATGCACACAAATATGAGTCTACTAATTCTACTCACCAGCCCAATTGGTTTTATTTAATAACTTAAAACAATAATTTATTTGAAGACAGCATTGAAATCGTCTAATGATCTTCTCTCGCTGTGGGTGGAGCGGGAGGGTGTGTCAGACTTTTACTGACTAAAACCATCCATGTTCCTTTTTGTGCCTGCTACGTCCAGAGACCGCGGTAACCCTTTCGGACAGTCTAGCCTTGCTAGCTGATAAATCGTGAATCGGATATACGTAAATCGGATAAGAATAAACTTACAACAATAAGTTTTAAAAAAAGCAATGTTATAAATTTTCATAATTTTGCATTTCAAATATATTTACAATATTTGAATAGAAAATTACACAAATCAATTAATCGCTTATATTTGGCGTAGCTAATCGCTTCCTATGTAGCCTCGCCTCTGTCGTTTCCTAGGACGTGAGCAGCATCTGAATCCGTAGAGCCTCAATCAATGTCTCCTGCTGGCCTTTCAATACTATTCGTTTTGTGATGGCATTGTCTGTTCATGGGTGAAGGAGGATGTTCCTAGATCCGGATATCTTTTTTACCTTGGATTAGAGCAGTGGTTCCCAAACTTATTTTATCTACTGCCCACTTTGAGAATAAATATTTTTTAGCGCCCCCATTTTTTCACCTATTTAAAAACCTCCTAGCTAAATAAAATTACAAATCACCCCCCAGGCCTCTACACAACGCCCCCATTTTCTTTCTGGGTCTCTTATCGCCCCCCTTGAGACAGGTCTCGCTGCAGGCAGCGCCTACAAGGGGGCGTTATCGCCCACTTCGGGAAAGACTGGATTAGAGCTAGGACCGATAACATTTGACATACATACATAATGTCACGCCTCTTTCCCGTAGGGGTAGGCAGTGATCACATTCTTCCACTTGCTTCAACATATATGTTTCATACATACATACATTCACGCCTGTTTCCCCGAGAGGGTAGGCAGAAGCATATTATACGCCCACACTTCGGTGGTCCCACGTAATAGGGGGCGAGTCTATTGCCGCTTCCGGGCACTGTTATGTTCGCCAGAGCCTCGTCCGTTTATTGGCAGGTACACCACTTGCAGGTACATCCCTATACACCTATGTTTCGATCACACCGATTGCACACACCCTTGAATTTTAACATTGCTTACATTTCACTATTACTTTTTGATATAAAGGTTACAATTTCTAATATCTCCTACGGCCTTTGAATGCAGATGGTATTGTGGTGTCGTGGATCTGCATGTCTGTTGGTGGATGAGGGGAATGTTCCAGAGTTCCGGACTTCTTGTTTACCTTGGATTAAGTAATGTCCTAGAGAATGTATTTATCCCTAGGAAACAAAGCGACAATCGATGTGGGACCGATAAATTTAATTACTGACTACAATATTAAATTTAAATTAATTTAATTAACCTCACTCAGCGCTTATAGCATACTAAGCAGAAGTTGTGCTATGTTTGCAATTTTTGACAACGGATTAACATAAAAACTACTTTTTTAAAAACATATGTATACGAGTATAGGAAATCAATAAGACCCCATACAATTCTTTTTCATGTCCCCAAACATTTGTCTTTTTTGGGGAATCGATCCCACGGCCTTACAACCGGGGTACATATGTGTATACTGACATCTACGCCATGTCAGTTATCAAAATTGTAACAAAGATTTTTCATAATGGACATAAGCAATTTTCATGCCCCCAAAAATTTTAGTTTGTAAAATTGCTAGATTAGTTCAAAATTAAATTAAATTGACAAATTAGTTTAATATTTGTGGGACTAGTTAGTTCAAACTTCATAGTTTCGTTCAACAGTACCTACCTATTTGCTGCAGACACTGCAGTGCTAGATATTCCACAGCTAAATACTAGCAGTGCCTTACGCAACTCTTTGTTCCAAACAACTGATACCTCAAGGCAACGCAAGCGCAGCGCAAACGTAACGTATACTGATTATGATTTTGCGTGTCACCTACCATCAGGTGAATGCGTCCTTCGACACAATTCAAGGCAAACATATATTTACACTGAAATAGAAACACGAAAACTAGATATTAAATAAAACACATTTTAAGGATTTAAATCTCCGATTATCACATAATATTTTATCCCAACGACGACTTTTTAAATAATTTTGTGATTCGGGGTTCCGAGGAATGTATTACACTAGTATAGTATTATATTGTATGTTTTGTATTATAGTTAAAAGTCAAAAAAAAAAAAAAAAGTCAAAAAATACTTTATTTCATAAACTATTACATAGTACTTGAAAACGTCAAAATTATAAAAAAATAACAAAAACAAATAAAATATAACTATACTAAAATCACGAAGCTTAGATTCACTTGCAACCAAATAATTTAAAAAAACAAAAAACATTTAAGTGCAAGCGAATCTAAGTGCCAGTTCCGAGCCACCGCTCTGTAAGAAGAACTGGCAAGAAACTCACAGGCTATGCTCTTTTAAATTATCGATTGGTTAGTAACAATCTTCATTTGTCTGTGACGCTATACAATGCAACATAATATAACAATATTCATGCTTTAAGTCATTCATATTAGAATAGCCTGTATGAAACGGCGGTTTAATCCCAAGCATTTTTATCAGCCATATAGTCTTTAATAGAATAATATCCCTTTGAAGACAGCTTGCGTTTTATTGTTAATTTAAATTTATTTAGGCTTAATTGCTGTATATTGCTTGGGATTTTATTATAGAATCGCACACATTGACCTTTAAAAGATTTGTTAATTTTTTGGAGCCTAGTGGCAGGTACAACTAGTTTATGCTTATTTCTTGTGTTTAGGTTATGTATATCACTTTTCTTACTCAATTTATCAAAATTTTTGTGTACATATACTAGGTTTTCATAAACAAACTGACCCGCCACTGTCAAAATACCAATTTCTTTAAATTTATCCCTTAGTGAATGTCTACATGGTAGATTATAAATTGCTCGTATGGCCCTCTTCTGCAGTACAAAAATATTTTGAATATCTGCGGCACAACCCCACAGAAGAATACCATACGACATAACACTATGAAAATAGCAATGATAAACAAGCCTAGCTGTTTCAACGTCTGTTAATTGGCGAATTTTCTTTACCGCGTATGCAGCAGAGCTGAGTCTATTCGACAATTCACCAATATGTGGGCCCCACTGTAACTTAGAATCTAATATAACACCCAAAAATTTGGTGGTATCCACAAGGGTCAACTCATCTTCCTTTATTTTAATAGTGGTGTTTACTTGTCTGACGTTAGGCGTCACGAATTTAATGCATTTCGTTTTAGCCCCATTTAATAATAAATTGTTAACGTCAAACCAGTGCACCACCTTTGAGATCGCATTGTTTACATCGTCTGGGTTCTGATATCGCTTTATTTTAAATAATAATGATGTATCATCAGCAAACAATACTATCTCGTGATTTTCCTTTACCAAATGTGGCAAATCATTAATATAAATTAAAAACAAAAACGGGCCGAGAATCGAGCCCTGCGGTACCCCCATTTTTACTACAGAACCCTGAGATCGCTTTCCATTAACTTCAACCCTTTGAATCCTATTACTTAAGTAAGAAGTAAGAAGATCCAATGCGGAGCCTCTTATTCCATAATAATCTAATTTTTTTATCAATGTTTCATGAGGAACACAATCAAAAGCTTTGGACAGATCGCAAAAAATACCTAAAGCGTCCAAAGAATCTTCCCAAGCATCAAAAATATGTTTCAAAAGCTCAACACCTGCATCGGTTGTGGAGCGACCCTTAGTGAATCCAAATTGTTTTGAATGCATTAAGCCATTTTTATTAAAAAATCTTAACATTTGGTTGTAAATAAGTTTTTCAAAAATTTTACTAAAAGTAGGCAGCACTGAAATAGGTCTAAAATTAGTTGGGTCTGCTGTACTGCCCGATTTAAATAGTGGAATGATTTTACTATTTTTCATTAAATCTGGAAACGTGCCGCAATCTATACATTTATTAAATATTATAGCTAAACTGTGCGCCACCGAAACAATGATAGGCTTGGTAACTACGATGGAATTGCCCCAGAGGTCTGCAGTCTTTTTAACATTAAGAGTATTAAATGTCTTAATTATATCTATGGGTGTTACATGATTAAACATAAACTCTTCTGTACAAATGTTTACATTATCTCTTAAAATAGCCTCCGCTAAAGTAGGCGAGGAATTTAAAGTTTTTGTAGTAGACACTGGAATATTAGTAAAGAAGTCTTCAAAAGCATTGGCAATATCTAAGTCAGATGTAAGCGTCTTGCTATCAATGTTGAGTTTAAACTTATTATTATAATTCTTATTTCTTCCCGTTTCACTATTAATAATATTCCATGTCATTTTAATCTTATCATCACTATTTCTAATTTTATAGCTCAAATAACAAGACTTTGCCGTATGACATGCTTTTCTAAATATTTTAGAATATTTCCTTACATAATTATGAAATTGTTCACTATTGTTAACATTTCTTTCGTCATACAGTTCATACAGTCTCTTTCTACTTTTATGTAGCCCAGGAGTAGCCCATTCACTAAAGGCAGCATTATCATTTACCTTAATCGTTTTGGGAGTAAATGTTGATTGAAAACTACTACAAAAGTCGCTAAAAAACATATTATATAAAATATTAGGGTCATTGCTTTTATCTACCATGGGTAAACTAAATGATAATAATTTATTGTTAAACCTCTCAAAACGATTATTGGTTTTTGGTATAAATGTTATTGTTCTTTTAGCCACAGTTTTATTTCTACAAAGCAAAGATATTTGTTGACCACAATGATCTGAATCTAATTGATTAATAATTTTTTTACTGTCATCACTCAGTATAATATCTGTAAATATGTTATCCAAGCAAGTGGCAGTAGTGGCTGTAATTCTTGTTGGCTCTAGAAACACATTTATCAAATTATATGATTTAAAAAGTGCTTTTATTCTTGTACATGCACTCGAACACTCTAGCAAATTAACATTAAAATCTCCACAAACAATAACATTTTTGTTAGCATTATAAACTTTTCCCAGCACTTCATCCATAATACTTTCAAATAAATCATATGAAGCTGATGGAGGTCTGTATACACTCAATACAACAAACCGCTCCATTTCGATACAGGCTATTTCAATAATCCGTTCGGCTGAGAAGCTTACTATATCATGGCGCTCCTTGAATCTAAATTTCTTATTTACTATAATTAATGATCCACCATGTATAGCACCCTCCCTGCAAAACGAACTACCTACCTGGTGATTATTAAAATTGAACATGAACTGGTTACTTTTAATCCAATGTTCAGTAATGCAAAAAATATCAATATGATTACCGTTCATGAACAATTCAATTTCTAGTTCCTTACCCAATATTCCTCTAATATTCTGGTGCACCAGGTTTATAACATTATTTTGTTTAGTAATTACTATGCCAGAGTTTGTCTCTGTTGTCTTAGATCTTAATTTAAATGATTTTCTATATTAGAAATAGAATCAGAATAATTAATGTCAACACAACAATTATTATCTACACTACTGCTTTGCTCAATAGAAGCAATATGTTTAGCCAAATTCTTGGCTGTTATACTAAAATAATAGGATAGCGAATTTGCTATCTGTCGCTTAAAACTAGATGAAAGGTAATATCTACCTTTAGTCATAAATTTGCTGCTAACAAAACTGTTAGTATCAATCAAATTAATACAATCATGATATGTACTTATAGTATGTAGTACACAGTTTAACTTATATCTAAGATTATTTTCCGCGTCTGGCAAGCTCTTTGAGTAGGGGAATGTGAACAAAATAATTTTACTTAAATCAAGAGACAATAAATTATTAATATATTCAATTAAATCCTTTTTGTTAACGTTACCCCTATTCTCCACTAAAATAATAAGAGTATTCTCATTACTAAATTTATAATTTAAAATTTTTTTCATAATTTTGTCATATGTTGCAGATGGCATGCAATAGTTTACAACTGATTGTCCCTTAGACTCTGAATTCAATTTTGAGCCCATATGTCTACCAATATCATCACTGAACATAATTCTTTTATGTACATCACCTTGTGTACAACATGTTACATCAATTGATGCACACAACGGCTGCTCTGCACTGACACTAGTATGGGAGCTTCCACATAAGGTTTTGGTGTCAATGCAGACCGAAGGAACACACTGTGGAGAACTCAAGCAGTTGTCGTTGCAAGAGTTTTGATTTATAAAAGAATCAAGGCGCTCAGTGTTATCATTTGAGGTTTTAAGTATCTTATCTATTGTTAAAGAACATTTATTGTAGTCCTTAAGGGACAATTCATATTTCCTAGTTAGATACTGAATTTCAAATTGCAAATTTTGTATTTTTGATTCTAAGTGCTTTGTGTCAGTATAGTATTTTGAATGACACTGTTTTAACTCTAGCTCAGACAACTTCCATTGTTCTCTTAATTTAAGATTAGATTTAATATTCTTGCATTTATTCATCAGGCTATTAAAATGTTTTAATTGTTTTTTTGATTTATAGATAAATTTATTAATTTTAATATATTTTTTTAGTTTATTTCTGCTGCAAAATAGAACTGACTTGTCTGGTTGATATGAGTTATCATTTGTGAGATCAATAGTAGACAAGTCCGGGTTTGAAACAATTGCAGAAGTAATAAACTGCGGGGCACCACTCATTAACTCACTGTATAAATTATTTGTTTCACGAGCAGCAGATTCCTGTGAGGACACTTCCAAGTCGGAGATGTGCACATGGGCATCTCGTAGTTCCTGCTCCAGTACTGAAGTCCTCCTCAGGGTCCTCTCATACTCTTCACTGCACTCTTGAAACCTATCTACTATAGATTGTAGGTGATCCCGCTCAATAACAACATCCTCATAACTAATATGAAGCCTTGAAAGTTCAGATTTTAATTTCTTTGTGTCATCTAACGCATTCACTAACAGATTTTCGTTCTCCTCTCTTTCCTTTGAAAGTTCTGCACAGAGCTCCGTTTTGGTCTTAAGCTCCTGCAACACCAGCTGGAGTTTGGGCTCCTCCTGCTGGCGAGACAACGCTTTACGGCTACGAGTATTCATATTGTGTTGCATAAAATACAATTCAAACGCGAGTTAAATTAAAAAAAATAACGGAGCACTTTGCTTTGCAGTATACGAAGTGACAAGTGGGTATTTTGAGGTTACCGGTAATTACTTTAAATTAATATTTTATAAAATTACGCAAACACAGCAACTGTCGTCAACACTGAATAAACGCTTATACAAGTATAATATTCTACTCAGGAGAAACAATCGACTTATTAAGTATTTACGTGAAGAAATGACTATCAACAACGGTTCTAGGACTTGTCACTTTTTACACTTAAAATACACAAATCACATAAAAAAAAATTATATGTAACACTTATTTAACACTAAAATATGTGGTGATATTGGTTTTATATCGTTAAATTATGCTTAACTAATTAAAGTTGCTGTATCACTTCTTTCGGAATATGTACCAGTCTGCAATTCCATCTTTGAATTTAGATATATCACATATGTAGATATTTTAAAATCCTTTAAAGAAGTAAAAATTAAAAATACGGGTGATTTTTGGGATCTGTCCACTAAAGTAATTCAATCAATAATACATTCTATTGCCCCATACCTTGCGTTCATATTTAATGAATGTATTAATCAAGGGTCCTTTCCGGACTTAATGAAACTGAGTAAGGTTATTCCTTTACATAAATCCGGTTGCAAAGAGGACAAAAGTAACTATAGACCTATTTCAATCTTACCAGTTTTAAGTAAGGTCTTTGAAAAAATTATTCTTAATCAGTTAACATATTACTTTAATTCACAAGATCTGCTACATAAAAAGCAGTACGGTTTTAGAAAGAGCCGTTCTACGGCAGATGCTGGTGCAGCTTTAATGCAGCATATTTTTGAAGCTTGGAAGTTATCGCAGAATGCTCTAGGAGTTTTTTGTGATCTGTCTAAGGCTTTTGACTGTATTGACCACCAGACTCTAATTCTTAAATTAAAATACTATGATATTGGAGGCTTAGCCCAAAAGTTATTGTCATCATATCTTTGTTCACGAATTCAGACGGTAGATATTAACGGAACTAGATCACCCGGGTCGTCTGTGCGTATGGGGGTCCCTCAGGGTTCAATTTTAGGACCATTTCTCTTTTTAGTTTATATAAATGATTTGCCATTTTTTATGAGTAGGCGTTGTGAGATGGTATTATTTGCTGATGATACTTCTTTAGTATTTAATATTGATCGACATAAAAAGGACTTTGACTTTACTTTTATGTAAACGATGCCCTTGCAGAGCTGCTTCGTTGGTTTACTGTTAACAACTTACAGCTAAATGCTAAAAAATCGAAATGTATTAAATTTACTGTTCCAAACGTAAGGAAACTCGAAACAAATATCATTATTGACGGTCAGAAACTAGATTTAGTAGATTCTACTGTTTTCTTGGGAATAACTATAGATGAAAAACTTCAGTGGGGTCTACATATTGATACTCTTGCTGGCAAACTTAGTTCCGCAGCTTATGCTATTCGCAAAATTCGCCAATTAACAGATGTTGATACGGCAAGAATGGTATACTTTAGTTACTTTCATAGCCTAATGTCTTACGGTATTCTTATGTGGGGACTAGCAGCAGATATAGAAACAATTTTTATTTTACAGAAACGGGCTGTAAGATCTATTTACGGACTAAGCTCACGGACAACTCTTAGAGAAAAGTTTAAAGAAATAGGTATCTTGACTGTTGCCTCTCAATACATTTATAATAGTATAATATTTATAAAACGAAACATAGAAACCTATAACAGGCGCTGTGATGATCACAGTTTTAATACTAGAAATAGAAATAAATTATTAAATCCATTTTTACGCCTGCATAAAATTCGAAAATCGTTTATGGGGCAGGGTATACAATATTATAACAAAATTCCAAAAGATATTTTAGATTTGCCTTTTGAAAAGTTTAAGCAAACCGTTAAGACATCACTTACCAAGAAAGGGTATTACACGGTTAATGATTACGTTAATGACAAAAACGCTTGGATGTAACATTTACAATGATAAAAGTTGTGTTCTGCGGCCCTCTTTACAATATAACGATTACTTACATACATTGTCTATGTAATTTTATAATTTTATAATTTTATTAGTTCTGTCTCCCTTTTTTTTTCAAATCTTGTGACTGCAGAACACAATTGTTTTAATATTATGTATTTTAATTGTGACTGGCGGGAGAAAAAACCAACCTTGACGATTTTCTTGCCCGTTCTTTTACGATCAAGCTCCCGCCCGCAGTGAATGGGCGCGTTAGTTTATAAGTATGACATTCATAAGAGCTCTATTGAGCCAAACTTGAATAAATGAATTTTTAATTTTTAATTTAATTTTAATATTATCTGTGGTGTGACTTAGTAACAGTCACAAATTTTAAACTACTGTCACTAACACATTAAACGCACGCTTTTTGATTGCCATTAAATCAGGTTTACTACGTTTTAAGATCTGAAGACTTAGCTCTGGTTTAAACTAGTCCTAAGCTAGTATTTAGTATGTAGTCGTTTAGTATGTACTTCCAATCACTCAAAAACGAGACTCTAATTTAAATATATATTACTAAGAAACTGAACTGATTGTTTAATTTTTAACCACACGTTCTCGTGTGTTATATAATGTAGATACACGTTTGTTTTTTTTTAGAATTTTTCCGTGCAAGATGAAGGAGAAAAATGGATTGTAAAAAACCAATTTTATTATTTTAGCTTCACATAACTTGCAGCGTTAAACTTCAATTGCCTCAGCTAGCTTAGTTAAGTAACAAAAAGAACCACTTGACGTAAAAAGGAATAAAATTAGAAGGAGCTCTGAGGCTGAATTGAAATTGTCTCACGTTATTGTAGAGTTTCATTTAACTCAGTGACATACTCCTGGCTGCCGATCGATAGATGGTGCTCTTCAAAGAGGGCATGAAACGGTTTCAGAGAGTCGGCAAGCGCACGCTAGTTACGCCGCTGCAGTGCCTTAACTAGGGCGGTGCCAACAGTGCCCAGGCACAGGGCGCAGACCCTGGAGGGGCGCAGAAATGACCGGACTAGTATCTAGTTTTATCTCATGCTGGTAGCTAGTAGGTACATTTTGTTTTATTGCGAACATGGTGCGACGCGCCCTACTGTACCTGGCCTGTATTACCAGAGCATGGTCAGAGCAATTTTCAAGGGCGCAGTTTTGAAAGCTCGCACCGGGTGCATAAAAGGCTAGTTACGGCTCTGCGCCGCTGGTATTGTAAACATACATAAGCTCTGTCAACAGGCATAAAAAAAATAAACAAATATAAAATCTAAAAACGGTCACCTATCCACCTGCTTAACTTCAGTGATCGATACCAACCACAAATTCTCATAAGTGCTAAGTACCTACCTAATTAGTAGTAATGGCCACATCCTTCCTATTTTCACCTGCTTGCGTACTATGCTACCGTGACCGATTGCTTATTCAACAATAGCACGGGAAACCGGTCCTTACTACTTTTAATAAAAGGTCGTGATTGCTCTGTCAAGTGCAATGCTTTAATTAATACCAGAACAAGTAACTAATTATGTATAAAACAGCAGGAGTTTTATGCACGACCAAGTACGGTTGGCCTAATAACAAGTGTAACCTTCAGTTAAAATTTGCCTCTTATTACGAGGTGTTAAGGTGCGGGTAATTGGCAAGTTGTTAGTTTGATATGCCGACTGTACTCTATAGAAGTAGGACTTGAAGTAGGGATAGAAGACAAGCTTTCACAATATGTTAAAGCCAAGATTGTGATCAATAGACTAAAATGCACAGATTCATAGGTTCAAATCCTGTTCGAAAATAAGGTCTACAGGGATCCTACCTAGGTGAACAGGGATCCCACCATCCAAAGCCCAAGCCAACTTCACCTTTTTTTTTATCGTTGGTAAAAAAATGCTGTTTACGCACTGTCTACCAGCCAATAAGGGGACCGGGAGGGGAGAGTGGGGCTCACTGCGGCAGACGCGACCACCGCAGTCCTACCCACTACTACACTACCCAAGTTATTTAACTTCCGACGACGCCCACCGCTGTGAAAAAGGGGGCAGGGGGCCAGTGTCTGGGTTTGTAGCTTCTGGCACCCCGCCCGCGGCCAACGTCCCCCGGAACAGAACCGGGAGGACTTCCTCAGCGAAGCGCAGTGTGTCGCGCCCCCCCTACCTCCTTGTGCGGCCATAGCGTAACTGGCTGACTTCTGGGAGGGTCTATAGCTAGACGGAAGGGGCCCCCTGCCCCCGCCGCCTAAGACCCCAAGCCAACTTCAACTGCTAGTGGTGCACCTTCCGATCAACGGACGAGGCTCAGGCAATATATAAGTTCCCGGTAATCGGTAATAGGCTCGCCACCTATTATGTGGGGTGGGACCAACAATATAATTGGCGAAGTGTGGGCGTATAATATGCCTCTGCCTACCCCTTAGTGGAAACAGGCATGCTTGTATGTATGTATGTGCCTAACTATCGCTTCTTCCGTCATCTATTACAGTCGTTATTAGAAAGTCTTCTAGTATCCTGACATGTTTCCCGCAGGTTTTCGCGTAATAACTAAAATGCCAAACCTGGTAAGACCATCAGTGAACAGACCCTGGGTACTTTTTGATCCAAATATTACATCATTTCAGAAAGCATTCCTCTTCAAAACTATGTAAATTCAATCAGCTTCGCGTAAAAATAATACGGCATTTAAATTTCCCACTAAATATAGATAACGCCTGTGTTATTATTATGGACACAAAAAATTGGATATTACAAGTCTGAGAAAGCCCAAGCATTGTTCCTACGATTACCATTGGCGTGACCGTTGAGGGGGCAGGAAGTGTTGAATAACCCTATAGTATAAGTCTTATACAATCGCACGCAAATCTTGCATAAAGCGAGAGTTTTTTTCCCAGCATCTAAGTTTAAATGATAAATACAAGAATGTAATGTGAATGTAGCTTTCGCTACGCTCTTAAATATCTTGAATATATCTTATTGTGAAGATATGCATTGTTAAACCTGACCACATTCATCATTATATCCTAGCATTATCCCGGTTGCCTTAGACTTAAGCTTAGGGCCCAGGGTCTGCTAACTGGTTCAACCAGATTTGACTGAATTTCAGTTGTTACGTGAAGCGACTGCCGTCTGACCTCCGCAACCAATTAAAAAAATATTCACTAATAGAAAGCTACATTTTGTCATAGAAACGTAGGCTAACGTAACGTAACGTATTATTAAGCGATTTTAAATAGCGAACCCTACGAAAACTTCAAGAATGTTACCCAAAGTACCATTTACAAATAGATACTGAAGCGAAGCAAGGGCGTGTTTCTATAATTGTGAAGCTTTTCGGCTACATAAAGAAACAACAGCAAAATACCTTACAGCGAGAAGTGATAAATTTATTAGAAAGCTCGTTCAAGACAAACCTAACCACAGACAACTAATAACTACAGCCCACAGGCCTTAAACACCGCTTTGCCTGCAGCCTATAACATTATCAGTCAGGAGAGGAAAGTTTCTTTAAAGTGAAATGGAAAGCACAGTTCTGTGTTATTATATCTAAGATCGAGAACTAGGGTTAAAATAACTACGAGTTATGTTTCCATTTGATAACATGTCTCAATTTGTTCAACGCAGCTTATGGACGCCTGTACCACCGGGGACATCACTATCGCGTTGTCATAACCGTTTCACGCCCTTTCTAAAGAGTTTTATGATGTTATCTCTACTTGCTTGTAAAAGCTTCTTAAGATTTTAACCCTTGTGTAATTCATACTTTATGCTATAACAGCGAAATGAACAATGTCTGTGCCTTATAATTTTGTTTAAAATATGTCTCATGTAATTCCGTGTCATCATCATCATCATATCCTTGCATTATCCTGGTTGCCCTAAACTTAGGGCCCAGGGTCTGCTCACTGATCTAACCAGATTTGACTGATTTTCAGTTATTACGTGAAGCGACTGCCGTCTGACCTCCGCAACCCAGAGGGAAACATCATTCTATGGTTGAACCAGCTATCAGACTGTTAGAAGGCACTGAATTCCTAATAACGACTGGCATAGAAGTTCATGACAGCCGGGACCAACGGCTTAACGTGCTTTCCGAGACACGGAGCAAGCGATAATTACGCACATAACTTTAAAAAGTCTTGAACCTTTAACTTTGAAAATAGATGCGTCACCAGGGTTTGAACCCGAGACCCTCTGAATTAAAGGCAAGGGGGGTCGCCAACCGTGCCATGCCGTGTGATGCCTAGAGTGCCGTGTGGTACCGACCTAGAATTACATGTGATGTCAGCAAGAATGCTGTGTGGTACAGGCCTAAAATAGTACCTACCACCACTACTTATCACACCGTGGGGTCATAGAAGGCGACTAAGAGGAAACCCAACCGAATTATGAGCAGGAACGTGATTCTGCATGAACTTTGATCACTAACCTGCCTACCCAGTGCGGTGACTAAGGGCAATATCCTTCAAGCGCCCTATATTTGCAGTGGTCTTCTTGTTACTAAAAATAAATGTTCATACATACATAATATCACGCCTAATTCCCTGAAAGGTTAGGGAAAGGCATATTATACGCCCACACTTCGAAATTTATATTGTTGGTCCCACGTAATAGGTGGCGAGCCTATTGCCGCTTTCCGGGCACTTTTATGTTCGCCAAAGCCTCGTCCGTTAATCGGCAGGTGCACCACTTGCAGGTGAGGTTGGCTTGGAGTCCTCAGATCTTGATAGGAGCCCTATACACTAGTGCCGTGACTAAAGGCAATATCCTTCAAGCGCCCTATATACAGGGCCGGCTTTAAACTATTTGAGGCCCTGGGCACGTTAGGATTATGGGGCCTTGAGAAAGCTCACTTACTCCCTTCTGTCAAAAAGTGCAAACTATGTTGTACACGGTATAGCTATGCGCATGCAGCAAGCTAAAGCTAATAAGCAAGTAGGTATTGGAATAAGTCATTATCTTCAGATTTTTCAAAATTAATGTTTTTCGGTAATACCTAAATATCGGTTATCATTTGGTAATCTGGCAGGAACTAGGGGGCCCCATTAGATCGCGGGGCCCTGGACACGTGCCCATAGTGCCCTGTGGGGAAGAGGGGCCTGCCTATATTTGCAGTGGTCTTCTTGTTACTGAGAACCAAATGAAAGTTCATAGACTACTAATATTGAAACAAAATTCCTGAAAGACGGATACAACGCAAAGGACATTTCAAAATTAATCCTACTGCTGCATGTTACACCTTCTCGTCGGCATGCATAACAAAATCGGGTAATTATCACTTGCTCCGTGCCTCGGAAAGCACGTTAAGCCGTTGGTCCCGGTTGTCATGAACATCTAAGTATGGCAGTCGTTATTAGGAAGTCAGTGCCTTCTAACAAACTGACAGCTGGTTTAACCATGATTCTATGGTTGATCTAATTCTATTTTATTCAGCCTCTGGGTTGCGGAGTTCGGACGGCAGTCGCTCGACGTAATAACTGAAATCCAGTCAAATCTGGTTGAACCAATAAGCAGACCCTGGGCCCTAAGCTTAAGTCTAGGGCATACGGAATGCTAGGATATGATGATGCACAACAAAATTATGCATGCAGACGAGAAAGTGTAACACTTGACCTGTGGCTAACTGTATAATATAAGGTCAAGGTTACACATAAATATTACTTCCATTATAAAACAATTCGACCGGATTTTTGTGAAATTGCATAAATGTGTAAAACAAGCCAGCGAACGGAACTTTCTCCAATACTTTCGATGAAGCAATATTATGAACGATTCATTCAGCGCCAATAATAAAAACAAAAAGCTGTTCAGAATGCTTTCTGATTTCGCACTGAACCGGTCGGACGCATTAGGCATTAATAAATTTTATTATTTTCTAAAAATAATACTACTTAGTTACGGAACACTAGAATATTTAGTATTTTTCAACTTTCTCTGACTATACAGGACCAGTTTTACGAATGCAACGATTTTCAATATTAAGAGTCACGCCCGACCTGAAGAATTAGATTTAATAAAATTTATTTCTCATACAACATACATACATACATTTACGCCTGTTCCCCCGAAGGGGTAGGCAGAGGCATATTACACGCCCATACTTCGCCACTTACATTGTCGGTCCCACGTATATATATATTCTTTATTGCACAAAAAACAAACAATAACAAAAAAAAAGCCTTATGTGAAAAAGACGATGTACAAAGGTGGACTTATTTCTAAAAGAAATCTCTTCCAGTCAACCTTAACTGAAGTGGGAGAGATAGTTAGCGGGCATTAATAACACACTACAATATGATAATATTACACATATACATATACAAAAATATGATATAAGATACATATCAGATATATAAACCTACTTATATACATAAATAAATACAAAGAAAAATAAACAAAAATCATAATGACTAGCTCGATAGTAATAGGTGGCGAGCCTCGTTTGTTGAGGTGAAAAAACATTACGGTTCGTTTAAAATAAGAAACAAGCTTAAAAAACGTATTGTAATAAATATATGTAGGCACTATTTGTTGGTTATTAATGTAAAACATTACTTATTTATATGAAATAAAAGTATCATCATTACATATAAAGGACACTGCTGAACGGCCAATATATATTATTCTATTGGGGGTATTTGCCCATAATCACCACCCTGGGCAGATGGGTTGGTGATCGCAGTATCATGCGGTAGGATATCTCTTCGTCGACTCTTACGACTCCACGTGAGATGAGAGGGGCTGGCACTATTTATAAAAATAAGCGACATTAAATAAAATATATCGACGACCGATATGGAGTTGAGGTCAGTATATCTGCACTTCACTCCAGAGGTCGTGGGTTCGATTCCCACACAGGACAAATCTTTGTGTGCATGAACATGAATATTTGTTCTGGTCTGGGTGTTTTCCTATGTCAAGTATGTATTTACAAAAAAAAAAAGTATTTAAGTATGTTTATCCGTTGTTTAGTATCCATAACACAAGTTCTTAATGATACTTATCTTGGAACTAAATAATTGGTGTAATTGTCTGAAAATATTTATTTATTTATATATGACATTCATCATTAAAAAGCTGTCCAAGCGCGAACCGTATTTGACATAGGACTCAAAAGCTTCACGCCAGTGAAATTTATCCATGTTTTGGTACACAACTGTCCATTTTTCTAATCGGTTTACAAATAATTATCACTCTAATATGACATACATACATACATATCAAGCCTGTTTCCCTAAGAGATAGGCAGAGGCCTACTATACGCCCACATTTCGCCAGACATATGGTTGATCCCACGTAATAGGTGGCGAGCCTATTGCCTATGACCGCTTACCGGGAACTTTTATGTTCGCCAGGGCCTCGTCCGTTGATCGGCAGGATCAAAGGATCTTAGTTTACCTTACGTAGGTATTGGATCCCTATACACCCTATTACATTATACGCGATATTAAGATTCTTGAAAATAAAGCAATAAAATTGAATTGAAAATTGGTTGGTCGTAGATTCGAGTATTCCGCTTCTAAGGAGGGAATTATAAAATTGAAATTCAGCTAATATCTGGTAAAACCAGTAAGCAGATCCTAAGCTCTAAGATTAAGTCTAGGGCAACCGATAGTGCTAGGATATGATGATGAAGGAATGGCTTTGAGCTGCATTTGACTTTAAGAGGCTCTCGTACTCTTACGGATTACGTATTATTTATCTATATTATTATTGAGTCAACACAGGAATTTGCAACGTTTAATTTCGTAACATAAGAGTTATATTACATATTGCATCGCGCTGTAACCTGCTGGTTAAAAGCAGTAATTTAGCAGGAGCTTGCACACATAACCGGCGAAAACATTCTGGTTCGCTGCACAACCTGTCTAGTAAGTAGCGCTTACTATATCCTGTAAACATAGATCACCTAATACGTGTAATATTCCGTTCATAAGTACATATTATCAAGCCGATTCCCCTAAAGGGGTATCATCATCATCTCAGCCATACGACGTTCATTGCTGAACATAGGACTCTTCAAAACATTTCCACATTAAGCGATCCTGAGTTGCCTTACAAAAAAAAATGCTAATCCTGTGTCATAGTATAAGCTTTATTTAGTTATGGCCTAAATGTCGCTGTGTGAGGTGTTCAAAGTCATTTGTGTACATTCTCCATGTCAGATTTAAGTCGATTTATGACAGGTCGATGTAAGTGAAAGTAAGTAAGGGCCGTCGTACACTGGTGCCTTCACTTGAAGTGATTATGAAGAGTTATAAAATTTGCAAATAACGTTTGTTGCTGTATACAAGGTTTTATAAGAACCACAATATTACTTATGGCTGACCGATAAACTCCATTTTATAGCCTGCAGTGATTTAAAGTTGGATTCTAACTCTTGCAAAATCTAGCTCTATAGGAGTTATAATCAATACCTCTTAGATGCTTATTGCTTTCTTACTAACTCTTAAGGCTCAACAAAGCTCGTTAGGTGGTACAAAACATTTATCTGACTCTTTTTAACAATACCAGGAGATAGTAAGTGTTAGTACACACCTGACAATCACTTGCAGCGTTAAATACTACTTGAAGCTATTAGGTTAAGCCTCAAGGTGTTACAAGACCTTTTACTACCTCACTAGTAGAACTTCAGGCGTTAGTAAGTGTTAGTGGACACCTTACAATCACTTACAGCTTTTAAAACTTCTTAAAGCTATTAGGTTAATCCTAAGGTGTTATAAGAACTTTTAATACGTCAGTAGTAGAACCTCAGCCGTTAGTAAGAGTTAGTAGACACCCTACAATTGCTTTTAGTGGTTTGTGCCCCTTAAAGCTATAAGAATAATTTATACAATGGTTTCCATAAACTCCGTACTACCACCTTAAGTTATATTTTTCCCTTTATTACTGTTATCCCTCTGGGAGGTTTAATTAGTTATAACTAACTCCACTGTACAGACGAATGTTGCTGTCGCAACTCTTATATACCATATATAACACTAAGAGCTGTAAAACAGGTTGCCGTAAGCACTAAAATGTTTGTTGGGTGGTGGCGCAGCAAGGGATTTTGTAAGCGAATACGTTTCTGAATCTTATATCAACGGATAAATAACTACTTTGGTGATAGAACTTTAAAGAAACGGTTACCATACCTAGTAAAAAGTTTGCCCGAGGATATACCTACGCCGGGAACAAGATGAAAATGTTTTGAAAAGAACACTGAAGAATTATTTTTTAGCACCCTGAACTTAATATTTAAGTTTTTATTTTGTAAGTTAGAAACTGGTTATCCCACAGACAAACTATGCAAATAGTTTTGTGGGACTACTGTATTTTTAATGCTGAATCCTCTGTTTGTTTAATAAATAATAATAATAATAGTTAACAATAAACATTGCAATAACAGTGCCACCTCAACCATAGTCATTATTTTATTTATTTATTTACAGGGTTACCAACATAAGTACACAAGTTTTTTAAAAAAAAATTTGAACTTATAAATATTTTGGCTAACTGCACTTACAATTACAGGTTAATATAATATCTTATAAAACATATGTGGACAAATTATATATGTATAAATATACATATATACGTAATACCTAAGTATAACTACGGTCAATCTAAAGAAGGTACGTCACTAATTTTCAAAAGTTTCTTAAACTAAGGAAGGCTATGAAATTGAATAGCGAGTTCCGGCAACTTATTGGTCAATTATCGTACATGGGAGCCAAACGAACCACTGGTGAATATGTTATTAATTTTATCGTAGTTTTGTGCAAAATATCAGCGTCGTGGGTCATACTGCGACACATGCCTTTTTGGTACCAACCAAGTTATAAATTTAAAGTTTAGGATATGGAATTTGTTCATTGTATATTGCTTCTGTACCAAATAAACGCATTTTCTGTCGTCTCTGATATATAATATAAAATACAGAAACATAATTTATTATGATATATATAATATGAATCATATTTAATGTGTCATCAAAATTAATAAATTACCAACCTAACCTAACCTTTTTGTACATCAAAAAATCTGATGGAACACCTAATCCCCTATTAGATGCTAGATCAGTATTTTTGATGATCAAAAAAGTATTTTTTAGAGGTTCAGTTTATTATATTCCTTATAATTATAATATTAGCAACGCCATAACTAAATGCCTACAGCGCGAATGAAGTCGCAGGCGTTCGCTGGTATTACAATAAGATAAATGTTATTAAACTGGTTGACTAAAACGGACACAAGCCGTTAAAACAACTCTGCCGTTTCCCAAAAATAACCAAGAGTAGTACGAAATTACCATGTCACTTTCTTTCGAGTTCAAGAAAGTTACTCATTCAGACGAACTACCTACTTACTTCCATACCATAATTTGTGTGTGGCGACAAACTCGACCAAGTTTTACTAAACAGATCCAATTAACTCATATTAGGTGGGTATGTTCATTTTGTGAATACCATGTCAACTTATTTTTGAGAAAGTCGTCCTTTTGACTTTTGGAAACAGCTATTTTTTTTAAAATAATGGCTTTGTGCGTTTAGCACATTTAGCTTAGTGTCAAGTAATGGATATATTAATAATATTGGAACAAAGTTCCTTATCGCGCGTTATGAAAGGGGGCTAGACGGAAATTTTTTTTAAGAAAAGTTGTCACGACACTTTTTCACGGTCTAGTGGCTAGGATACCTGGCTTTCACCCAGGCTCGGGTTCGATTCCCAGTACGGGAACTTTTTATTTCCTCTTTTTAAGCGATTTATTATTTGATTTATTGATTTGTTTGTATTTTTTTTCATGTTTTTTAATAAAATAAAATATTTTTTTCAATGTAATTTTTACAAATTTATTACAATTCCTTCACTAATTTATCGAAAGAAACTTCGTTCCATCCGGGTGTACTTTGACACCTCTCAAGTTTTTTTCATTCATAGTAACCCCTTGAGTTCTCAGTAAAGATGTGGGACTATTCTGAGATCTCACATGGACTTCTTGAGAGAATTTGAAAAGTGATGTTGCACTGCTTTGGTTCATTACCAACACTCATGTACGTTTACAAACACCTAACGGTTAATTAATAATCCACCGTTATCTATCACACATTAATGTTCGAAATATCACAAATTTTAGAAAATAAAACAAAAGTGCGGATCTGACGTACTTTCCCGTCAAGAAATGCCTTAAAATTTTATATCCTCAATCTTTTGTTTCTTACTTAGAAAGATTTGCATATTTAGCATAGACTTAAATGGGGAGTCATATCACATCTTTAAATCGGCCAGATCGTATATAAAATGCCTAATAAATTATGCGTAGGTGTATATGGATCCTACCAACATCTAAGAAGCTTAAGCCAACCTCACCTGCAAGTGGTGCACCTGCCGATCCAACGGACGAGGCTCTGGCGAATATAAACTTTCCCGGTAAGCGGCAAAGGCTCGCCATATGGGATCAACTTAATTGGCGAAAAGTGAATGTGCCTCTGCCTACCCCTCCAGGAAAATTACGTGATAGTATGTTTATATAATATATGTATGTATGTAAGTTATACATACATTCTGACACTCCTGTTGTGTCATCGCTTATCACACATTGAGACAGAATTAGAACTCAGTGTCCTCTGTCCAGTTGCGTGATTATACCTAAGTTTTACGCGGCCCAGGAACGTACTCGTAACGGGCTTAAGAAGAAACATTAATGTGCAAAAAGATACTGACACACCCTTCCGCAGACTTTCAATTAAGAAAAAAAGTTATATATTTCTGTATTCTGGCACAAACCGTCATTGGTGACAAAATTTTCACATCACATAGCCTACCTTTTATGTAATCCTACTTGCAAAAATGAGCCACGGCACTGCCTGTTTGATTGTAAACCTATAACAGGGTTGCAGTTGGCAATAAGTGCCATGGACCATCCATATTAATTAAGCACAAAGGTTTGCAACAATGCGTTACATAAACCTACTTCGAACAGTCCCCAATATGCTCGATAAGCATGCGAGTCACATACGCTTTGTGATATAAGGCCGGCCTTGCTAGTGTTCTGGAGTTATCCTGTTTATATTGGTACATATTTATATGTTACTATATTGTCCTTAAAACTGTATAATTCCATTTCATTCGTACTAGAAGCTCATCATCTCATATTCTTTTTTTTTTTTCGTTTTACGTCAGTTTTAAAATGCATTTACGCATTGTCTTCCAGCTAAAGTGGGACCGAAAGGGGGGGGGGGACTTACCACCGGCAGATACGACTGCCAGCAGTAATACCAACAAAAAATCTTCCGATAACGCCTGCTGCTTGTTGAGAAAGAGGCTGGGGCCAGTACCTGGGTTGCAGCGTATGACACCCCGCCTGCGACCAACGTCCCCCGGACCAAAACCGGGAGGACCTACTCAGAGAGGCGCAGTGGACGCACCCTTCCTACCTCCTTGTGCGGCCATAGCGTGTGTGGCCGACTTCCCGGAAGGTCCATGGTTAGAAAGCATGCCGCTGCCTAAGGCCCTCCTAACCCAGAGGGAAACATCATTCTATGGTTAAACCAGCTGTCATAATGTTAGAAGGCACTGACTTCCTAATAACGACTGCCATCACAGATATAGTATAGATAACGCAAGTCTCACGATTTGTATTGAAATCAAGCGTTCCGCCTTTTTAACACCTACTCCGACGTCACTGCCGATATCTAAAGACGAGACATCGAAACTTACTGATGCCGCTACAGATAAATATTTTATACGAGAAATCGTTAAATTTTGAGTAAGTATGACAATTAGCATTTAGTCTTAAGTGAGTGTACACTTACAATAAAATGAACGTCTATTCATTGTTACTAGGACACTAAGCAGGGATTTAGATTACTAATGCCAACCAACAAGACAATTTTCACTAACGCATCCCTAACTAAGAGTTACCTACGTTAAGACCTTCCCCAAATGGAGAAATACGTAAATTCATTTTCACATGCTAACGTCACCTAGTACGGTTATTCCTAAGTAGGTAAGTGACAGTGTTGTGTATATTTTGTACTGTGGCTACGTCTGTTTAGCTGTTTTGAGAAATTATCAATTAACCGAATTATTAATTACTTTAACACATTACTTTGAAAAATTACGAAAAGTAATAAATAATAAATAAATAAATAAATATTTCTGACGCTTACACCAATTATTTAGCTCCAAGAAGTATCATTAAGAACTTGTGTTATGGATACCAAATAACGGATAAATATTCATAAATACCTTTTTTTTTTGTAAATACATACTTAATATACATAGAAAAACACCCAGACCAGAACAAACATTTATATTTATACAAACAAATATTTGTCCTGTGTGGGAATCGAACCCACGACCTCAGGAGTGGAATGCGGGTATACTCGCCACCACGCCATATCGGTCGTTAAAATAAATAAATATTGTATTGTTTAAATAACTTGATATTATTTTGGAGAGGAAATAAATATATAAAGAAATTAAATTATTTTGATAAGGCATAAAATATCAAATAAAACTTATAAAATATGGCTGGTATGGCTGCGTACTAGAACAATATATTATTATGATTCAAAACTCTTACGTAGCTCAATAAAAATATTAAGAAATGTACCTTATCCTTAACTTATGTTTAACTTGTAATAGCCACTTTAACTTATAAATAGTTACAACAAATGCCACGAATTTCTCTTCGCACGACTCGCTCGCTGCTCACGATGCAATTGGTCAGTAATTGTCCTAATGTACAGTGTCAATTACAGTTTGTGCAAAAGGTCATGCCTATACGTACAGTCTACTTAAAAAAACACGACTGACATTACAAAAATCTATGTAAGAAAACGTGACAAGAAAGCTCAGTGTCGCTCAGCTGGCAATTGGAGAGAACTATGCTCAGAGTAGCGCTCGTAGCTCTGCGGTGCTCGGTGGTCGGAAACGATCACCGAAGTACAGCAGAGTTTACAGAGGTCAGTCCTTGGATGGGTGACCGTATGTGTGGCATTTGATATCGAGCGTTCGGAAGGCACGTTAAGCCGTTGGTCCCGGTTATCACTAAATGTGGTAGTCGTTAAGCCATGTTAGAGGCCTAATGGGCGGCTTGAAAAATTCTAACAGCAGGACGCCATACACCTGCTGCGGGACTGTCCGAAAGGGTTACCGCGGCCTCTGGACGTAGCAGGCACAAGAAGGAACATGGATGGTTTTTAGTCAGTAAAAGTCTGACACACCCTTCCGCTCCACCCACAGCGGGAGAAGGTCATTAGATGATTTTCCATCCGAAAAAAAAAAAAAAAAAGGACGCCATACACCTGCCTCCGCCAATTCGCACTGGGTCAGCGTGGTGGAGTATGACCCAATACCCTCGCACCTTGATATGTGAGAGGAGGCTCGTGCTCAGTAGTGGGACGTTAATGGGCTGTGATGATGATGCTCAGAGTGTCCCTACGTGTAATTCGTAGGAGTCTTTGTGTGTATTCCTAAACATATAGCGGCCTTTTTTTGTCATCGCACCCCTCGCCAATGAAAAGAGAGTTCATTCTCACTCCTCAGAAATTATAGATGCGCGTACATTTCAAAATAAACGTTATGCCGCTTTGGTTGTGGAATGATATCCCTAGCAAGGTTTTCCTAAAAGATAACATCGTTTAGGCGCACATAGTCAAATTCACAAAATGTCAAATGCGCATAAGTAACTATTTTACTTTGGGTTGGGGGTTTTTTTTCTTACCTTATTTAAATAGATGTCTATAAATGGTATTTATGCGCATTTGACAATTTGCGCTTTTGACTATGTGCACCTAACTCGATAACATCTTGGGGCTGGTAAAAGGGCGTGAAGCGGTTTTGGGTTGTCGAATGATATCCTTAACATGGTTTTCCTGAGAGATAACCCTATCTTGGGGCTGGTAAAAGTTTTTATAACCTCGACAACACGCTATCTCGTATTAGCAAGCGTCTATATGCCGCGGTGACCATATTCCATTATATAATACGTCTTTTTAATGTATATTGACTCAAATAGTTATTGGATCACATTTCTAGTAAATTCACTTAAATTATTTTAAAAAAATTATGAAGTCTTAACCTATAATATATAACAAAGAAGTAATGCGATTATTTACATAACAAACGTTCAATAAAGCCACATGCGAGTCAAGTACTTTCTTTGACGTAATTACGAAGCGATGGTGTGTGCGACATTACACCGGCGACATGACAATGGTTGTGGCTCGCTTGTTTGTGACCGACATCGCTAATCTGAGCGGACTTTCACTGCTTTAAGTCGTGTACACACTGGGTACAAATAGCAGTAAATTATGGCACTTAAAGGTTAGCGCACACGTTTTTTTGTTAGCAATCTAAAGTTGCTATTTAACCTTTCGCTTTGCATAATTATGTTATTTAGGGATCGCGACATGTGAGGTATTATTTTTGTGATACTACTTAATATTTTTATGATAAAGGGGAAAACTTTTTGAATTTTTGTTATAAATAAACTTCAAAAGATTTCAAAAGGTTATTTTAGGTTCTTACATACCTAATCATCTTTATAAATAAAAAAAGAACGCCGTAAGGTATGGACGCGCATAACTTCTAAGCGACTGCACCAAATTAGCTTTGGGTAAAAAATATCGATATATCAAAATATCAATATATTTTCAATAAATAATGATAATTATCGTCGATATTTTAAATCCTGATATATCGATAATCGATATTTTTTTCCGGATATCAAATTCGACTTCAGTTCTCGATTAGGGCCGCGTTTAAAAACCAAGTCAATTATTACCAGACAGTAGTTTGTTTCAGTCACACATTAATGTTTTGCATAAAGATAGCCATATTCACTTTATCCTTTACCGAGGGAATTTAACTTGTTTGCGAACGCGACCTAAAAAGAGAGATGAATGAATGAGTAAATCGGCTGTATAGGTTCTGCTCCCTTTGCCTATAAGTTTTAAAACATATTTCGATACGATATTTCGATATATATCGATAAATATTGGGTTATTGTCTGGATAAGGTTTGCGTAGTAGTTAAAATTAAGGAATTTAAGCGAAAAATTTCAAAAAAATAAGCACAATTGGCACAATTAATTTAAAAAAAACGAGACAACGGTCTGTCGGGTCAGCTAGTATAATTATTAAAAAAATGGTTGCCTGTAAAGTCGTTTTTACGGGCGAAGATTTTACGTGACAACGTCTTTTTCTCGGTAGAATATTTATTGATATGAATATAATTAAATTGCACAATAGGAACAAGGAATTGAATGAAAATAAGAATTGCACAAATTTTAACTATAGAAATATATTTTGTTTACTAAAACATTGTACACTAGTGCTGCGCGCGCGGCAGACCGATCATAGTTGAGTGGGAGAGAGACGCAAGGCATTCGCCGGGCCTCTCTCTCGTTCGGTGACTCATCGTAACGTTACCGAGCGTTACACTTTTTCATAAGTGACTCCCAGCCGCAACCTAATTTAAGACGTTGTCACGTCAAAAATCCCTTGTGATTTCAACTAGAAAATGACGCTTAAAGTCGTATTTCTAGAAAGCGATCTAGTACTTGCTGTCAGTTAAGTGACATAACGTCACGCAACGATTCGAAAAACAGTTTTCACATGCAAAAATATTAACATGACTATAAAGAATACAGAACTCAAAGAGGGTCTTTCACACTTTATGTGCAATTGGAAACTAATGCAGAATAAAAGAAAAAATGCTTAAACGCTTCGAAAACAATACCACAACGACGCAACGCTAGAAGAGTTCCCATGATGACAGACAGTGTATTTGGAGTAACACCAAGACTGTAAACCTATGTAACACTGTTAAATAAACCTTTCAAGCCTCGTCTTAAACCTATATGAAAAGTTTGCAGTTGTCTCTGTAATGAAATGACATAGAATTATTTGCTTTGATTTTGCTTGCTAAAGGTCTTATACAGTTTAATTGTATCGCAAAATCTACTAATATTTAAGTGTGCCAATGTTGAATATCATTTACAGAAACGTGTAGATTTCAAATTTATAAAATTTCATTAATATTTTCTATATTCCAAAAACAAAAGATTAACATGGTAAGCCAAAAAGTAAATCCGAATTGAATAGAAACAGCCCTCTATCAAATAATTAAGTAGTTTTCGTTTAAATATAGGTCCAGCTAACGTACTAATTTCATCAGGTAACGCGTTAAATATTTCTGTATAATATTTGCATATTTTTGCTAATTTCAGTTTTAAGAACTATTTTCTACCTTGTTCCCTGGTCTAGACACTTAGTCGGAGCAGACTGTCTTTTCTCAATTTCCTGTCTCCCTGGCAGTCGTAAGATTTTAATTGATTGATTTATTATTTTTACTATATCATTATTTTTATTACACGGTAGCACTTGAGCGTACGGTCTTCCTGATGGAAAGTAGTCACTGCAGCCATCCTTGGACGCTTACATATGGCGTAATACCATACTTAGATATCTATGTAAC
Organism: Musotima nitidalis; assembly: GCA_949126915.1. Taxonomy (NCBI): domain Eukaryota; kingdom Metazoa; phylum Arthropoda; class Insecta; order Lepidoptera; family Crambidae; genus Musotima; species Musotima nitidalis. The sequence continues at coordinate 3,926,263 of OX421434.1, forward strand.
ACTAGTTACATAAACCTTTTAAGTCCTGAGTATTCATCGTCATCATCATCATGTACATTAACGTCCCACTACTAAGCACGAGCCTCCTCTCACATACCAAGGTGTGAGGGTATTGGGTCATACCACCACGCTGACCCAGTGCGGATTGGCGGAGGCAGGTGTATGGCGTCCTGCTGTTAGAATATTTCAAGCCGCCCATTAGGCCTCTAATATGGCTTAACGTCTATCACATTTAGTGATAGCCGGGACCAACGGCTTAACGTGCCTTCCGAAGCACGGAAGCGCTCGATATCAAACGCCACACAAACGGTCACCCATCCAAGGACTGACCTTTGTAAACTCTGCTGTACTTCGGTGATCGTTTCCGACCACCAAGCACCGCAGAGCTACGAGCGCTTCATACAATTACTATTAAAAATATAATGTTTTCTTCCTCTCCGACTATACTTCATACCCTATCGTGCTATTTAAGGACTATACACAATCACGCCTGTTTCCCCGAAGAGGTAGGAAGAGGCACATTATAAGTCCACATTTCGCCAACTTTATTGGTGGTCCCACGTAATAGTTGTCGACCCTATTGCCGCTTACCGGGAACTTATATGTTCACGCGGTTGGTTTGGCTTGGAGTCCTAAGATATTGGTAGCATTCATAAACTTTATTAATATCGATTAATTTATTAAATATTGTTAAGAAATTTGTATTTTTATTGAGTTGTGTGTAAAAAAAATTAAAAGTTCAGTTTTTTTTAAATCGCTGTACCGTCACCGACACCTTAACAAATACACACGTAAATTTTATTCCGCACCTATCGTATGCTATTTAATATACAAATGCAATTAATAATAATAATAAGTTTATTCAAAGTCCACTTATATCTATTTACACATTTCGGTGACAACCACACTAGGCGCAGCCTGTATCGTGGTTATCAAGCTGACGTGTTTAAGGACATAGAAACAAAATATGTATTGTTACGAAAAAAAAAAATAACAGAAAATAATTAAAACCTTAACTAGTCTAGTGTTTCCATAATATTAATTTGTATATGTGTGTGTGTGTGTTAACTGTGTGGATGCGGTGTGGGTGTGCGTGAGTGTGAAATTAGTCGTGTGTGTGTGCTATGTGCGTATAGCTAGGTAGTTTTAATTACGTAATTATTCTAGTTTTTATTTCTGTCGACCCTCACGGGGCTTGTGAGTTTTTTGTAATGCACCTCGTCGACGTTGTGGCATTATAAAAACACCTGACTTGCATCATCGGAGAGTTAGTGCTAACAATGCGAAAAAGTACTCCAATAGCTTACCGATATTTTGGGTCAGGGCTGAGATCAGCTCTGTGAGAACCGATAAACGGATAATTGTTTTCACACGTCCGATATTATTATTGCTACAACATAGTTTCCAGTAGTCCGATATTGTTTCACAAATACATTTAAATAGTCTGCACTTGTCTACTATTTTTATCCGTAATTATGTTAATCTTGCTAAAAATAAATGTCATCTTTTTTACTTTTAATGCTTGTGACTGAAGAACACAAGTATTTGTAGAATTCTCAAATCGTTTTAATATTCAGTACTTTTTATATCAGTTTCTTCAGTAACTAGCGAGAGAAAAAGCCAACTTATACGGTTTTCTTGCACTTTCTTTTACTTTAAGCTCCCGGCCGCAGTGAATGGGCGCGTTAGTTTCTAGATTAAGTTTTGTAAGAGCTCTATTAAGTTTTGTAAGAGCTCTATTAAGCCAAACTTGATTAAATGATTTTGGCTTTAATGGAAGGTTAATGTGAAAACAGAAGAAAAAATAATCTTTTTCAGTTACCTATCAAGGTGTCAGTCCATTAAAAAGTTACATTTGGGGTTGCGTTTGTAATAATTGGTTTGGTAATATTACTTTTTGAATATGAATGGTAAGCCATATAGTGGTTTAAAGTTAAATTTAAAGTTGTGTGGTTGCAACGCTTGTTCCACGGCCGCCATCTTGGAAAAAAGGATTCTAATGGTTTCTACGGTTTATCCCCCAAACGATAGATAAATTAGGGCGGGAAACTAGTCAAATTTGTCTCCCCAAGTAGGACTAAGTAAGACTGTAACTGTAAATTGTCCGAGAAAGGAAGTAAATGTACCAATATCATTAGAACCAGCATTAAATCAAGTCTGTCACGATACTTGATAATCGGCAATGTTTTATAACTTGATTAACATTCGGTTTGCACGAATTACGTGTTTTATTGGAAAAAAACTATACACTGGTACTATAGACAGATATTCAGTGACAACACTGCACATGATTAATTCGTAATATCATTAATTCAGCTTCGTGACGAAGTTCTTGCAAACATTCTCAAGAACTGGTAATGAACTGGAACTGGTATGAGTCTTAACGTAAATCGTGATTTAAGCCCGTATTTTTTAGTCGCACACAATTCCTGAACGATTTGACACTCCGCTCCTGGTCATGGGTTCGATTCCCACAAAGAAGAAATATTTGCGAATATTTATTCTGCTCTGGGTGTTTCCTACGAAAGTGTTTTTTGTATTATATTTAGAAAGAAAGTGTTTATGAATATTCATTTCATTAATTATACATACATATATACTCACACCTGTTTCCCCGAAGGGATAGGCAGAAGCATATTATACGCCCACATTTCGCCAATCATTAGGTTAGGTGGCGAGCCTATTGCCGCTTATCGAGAACTTTTATGTTCATCAGAGCCTCGTTGGTTGATCGGCAGGTGCACCACTTGCACCCCCCCCGACTGGTCTCCACCTTGGCGTGGTGGGGGGGCTGAGTACCTCGCGGAAGCCGGGAAAAGGTAACACCCAGAGACCGACGACTCTGGGTGCCCTTAGTACTGACTACCGGGGGGGAAACTAAGAGGGACCTGTGGAGGGCGCAGCGGGCGGGCCAGGAGGGCCCGTCAAGCAGCGCCAGGAGGGTCTTTGGCAGCGGGGGCAGGGGGCCCCTGCTGTCTAGCCATGGACCCTCTCAGAAGTCGGCCACTCACGCTATGGTCGCACAAGGAGGTAGGAGGGGTGCGTCCACTGCGCCCCTCTGAGGAGGTCCTCCCGGTTTTGGTCCGGGGGACGTTGGCCGCAGGCGGGTGTCAGACGCTGCAACCCAGGTACTGGCCCCCGCCTTTTTCTCAACAAGCGGCGGGCGTCGTCGGAAGATTTTTAGTGGGTATTACTGCTGGCAGTCGCGTCTGCCGGTGGTGAGCCTCACACCCCCTTTCGATCCCCCTTGGGCCGGAAGGCAGTGCGTAAATGCATTTTGTTACCGACGTAAAACAAAAAAAAAGGTGCACCACTTGCAGGTGAGGTTGACTTGGGCTTCTAAAGTCTTGGTAGGATCCCTGTGCACTTATCATTAATTATCTAGTCACATATAACTTATAGCAAAAGCCCTGCTCCGTTTGGGACTAAATATCGCTCTGAGAGATCTGCCAAGATATTTATTGCTATTATTGCTGGAAGCTTATAAAAGCGTCCGAGTTACACCTCTTTGACCTTTTTTGGGATCCTCGGACATCTCTAAGACATTCGACTTTCCAGCACTTCCCCAGCTCCTATAGTACGTGAAGGTACAGGGCGTAAAACGGCATTTATGTGTGGGGGTTCGCTTGTTTCCGTGTTTGTACCATGGTATAGAACGTTCTCGCTTTTTTGACTGCATCGACTGCTTACCATCAGGCAGGTTGTGATCATTATAAATATAAATATTAAATAAAGGTTCTCTTACAATCACACCATTTATTTAGTTTCAAGATAACTTGTGTTATGGATACTAAATAACGGATAAACATACATAAACACCCAGATCAAATATTCATGTTCATGCACACAAAGATTTGGCCTGTGTGAGAATCGAACCCACGACCTCAGGATCGTAGTGCGGGCATACTCGCCGCCACGCCATATTGGTCGTCCATTATGATTGTTTATTTTAAAATGGAGTATAATAAACTAAACCTCTAAAAAAAGCTTTTTTGATCATCAAAAATACTGAGTGAGCATCTAATGAGGTGATTAGGTGCTCAATCAGTATTTTTGATGTACAAAAAGGTTAGGTTAGGTTGGCAATTTATTAATTTTGAAGACACGTTAAATATGATCCTTTTTAAATTAGTCAATCAAGGTACTTTAGTGTGCTCGCGTTTGGTGTCACTTGGAATACGCCAGAAAATTGTGGAATCTTAATAACCCTCAGCACTCACTGCACTGCTAGCATTACAATATATACAGAATATAAGATATTAATATAAATAAAACATTGTATCTTGTAGCGTAAGTGAAACGGTGCAGGAGGTGGTCGAAACCTTGCCTAATTAATGAAATATTACCAACAATCACGTAATTAAAGGCCAATAAAACGTTTTCCATCAAATTCCATATATAACTTCCACGTGCCAATATTATACTACAATATAGTAACTTTTGAAAGTACTACATTAATAGTATAAAGTTTTTTTTTTTGTTAATTAATTAGCGAAGTGTGGGCCTATAATATGCCTATAAATGAAACAGGCGTGAATGTATGTATCTATGTTTTTTTTGTTTCTGCTGATTAGACTCAAAAACAATCAAACCACTAATAGAAAGGTACATTATTTGTGAGTTACATTTATAACATATTTATAAGCGATTAAGGAATCCCTACAAAAATCAAAGGTGTCCAAGATATATTGAACTCAATATTGTAACCAAAAGGTATAAAATACTTTATGAATTATTTAGTAGATAAATAGTTCAGTATTATTCATTATTATACATTTAGCTCTGAACCAATTAGTGTGACTTCTTGGACCACGTTTCTTCTTTATGTTGCATTTTAACCCTAGGAATGGAGATATAAATTATAAAGTAGGTACTCAGCGTCAGCTAGATTTCAATACATACTTACATACAATCACACCTTTTCCCCCGAAGGAGTAGGCAGAGGCATATTATATGCCAACAATAATAGTATTCACTTATTGAGAAACAAAATTTTACTTATTAAACTAAGATCACAATATAATACAAACGAGCGCCGTATAAACACATTATCTAAGTACATAAAACAGGGTAGTTTATAAAAATTTTACTCCTACCGTCCTAGCGGCGGATATTAGTATGAACGGACGGACTCACCAAACATGAAAATTATATTTTTTGGTCCTACGTAATAAACGGCGAGCCTATTGCCGCTTACCGGGCACTTTTATGTTCCCAGAGTCTCGTCCGTTGATCGGTAGATGCACTACTTGCAGGTAAGGGTGGCTTGGGCTCCTAAGATGTTGGTAGAATCCCTATACACCCTACTATATATAGATTTTAATATATGAAAGGAAAGTCATATACTTAACCAATTTACGAAATATACTTGATTGGCTTAAAATGGCCTAAGTACATTCTCTAAATACTTTCATAATACACTCGTAATTAAAAAAATAAGAAATATTTTAGACTTTTTTTACACATAGTGTAATTAGGTAACCTACAATTAATTCTTAATTACATTATATAAATTGCAGAATATGTTTTACAGCAAAGCTTTAAGCAAAACAATAGTAATGTAGGCACTTGGTCTTATTTATTTATTTAAACATGATCACACAAATTAAAAAAAAAATTACAAAAGGTAAACTTAATGCTATAAGGCATCCTCTACCAGTAAATCTTTGGGTTAGCAGAAATGTATGAGGCAGTACGAATAAGAAAACATATAAACTTACAAATAATTAAATATGTATTTTTAGTAATGTAAAGTTTTGGTGTATGTTTTGTTAGTCGCCCTAAATGTAATAAATAAACTACATATTATTCACAAAAATAGTAGTAATTATGATATTCATTGGTTTGTGTGAATCGTGAGGGTAGGACCAAAAACCACGCAGAAGAAATCTTTATACGGTTCCGTACGTCCCTGTACAAAACAAAATCCTTACAGGACCCATATTGTGTGTGTCCGTATGTCAATACCGCTAATTACAATACATTAAAAAATACAGACAATCCTCACTAAATATAATTAAATTTGGCACATAATTAAAATTTTCTGACCCAAACGCATGATGTGTAATGAGAACAAACTAATTTCGAATGTGAGATTTCTTTTAGGTAGCTAATTGAAAAAATAAAAAAAAAGTTCTAGCAAAACGCATCGGGTGGTATATATTTTTTGTAATTAAAAATAAAGAAGAGTGTATATCATTCAAGATCTCCCATCAATCATTTATTTAAAAAGAACAAAGCTTTGGTTTCTTACTTCCACGTATATAAATTACTGGTAGAACTTTACATACATACATAATGTCACGCCTCTTTCCCGTAGGGGTAGGGTAGGCAGAGATCATATCTTTCCACTTGCTACGATCTTGGCACACACTTTTAGCTTCATTTACACTCATTAACCTCCTCATACACGCCCGTCGGTTTAGGGTACTTTTGACCTGCCCTTTCTCCAAAGCTTGAAGCTGAATTTGGTCATGGAAGGTCTTACGTGGTCTTTCCCTCCCAACACTTCCATTCACTTGTCCATCATAAATCACTTTCGTTAGTCTACTTTCATTTATCCTCTCAACATGACCAAATCATCTAAGCATACCTTTCTCAATTCTTGTCACTATATTTGCTTTAACACCAGCTTCGGCTCTTATAACTTCATTCTTAATCCTATCATTCAATTTCACACCTAGAATACTTCTGAGTGCTCTCATCTCTACTGCATTAATCTTACTTTCATGTTTCTTCTGCCATAACCAGCATTCGCTTCCATACGTTAGTACCAACTTTATAATCCGCATAATACGGTCTCAAACATGGTTTTACGACTACCTCATAATAATATAGTGATGTCCACCAACACCAGACAACAACAATTCAAGGACTGGCCTCTGTAAACTATACCTTACTTCAGAAATGGTTACTATTCGTTACCGACTACCTAGTACAGCGGAGGTACGAGCGCTTTATGCTATTAGCGGCCGCCCGCGACTTTTTACGCGTGACCTACTTATTTTAAACCTTCCTCTTGAATCACTCTATCTATTTAAAAAAATCGCATCTAAATCCGTTGCTTGGTTTTAAAGATCTAAGTAAACACAGAGATAGACTTTGTTTTGTACTATGTAATGATGATCATGAAGTAATTACAGTATTCATTTTCACAATCATCCAGATTAATTAAAGTTATAATTAAGTAGACAGTGATGTAAGGTAAAAGTGTTGTCATCAAGTAATACTTTATCAAAAGACTGACCTATTTTTTATGGTTGTTAAAGTTTAACCAGCTTTACAGCATTAGCGTAACCAACCATCTTACGTTATCTAAAATATCTTGCATTTTTAACGAGTGTGAACGAAACTAATTGTTGAAAACATTATTTAGTTTAACCCAGTTACAATATTTGACTTGTATTATTTAACTTCGAGATTGCAGTAAATATTTGTTTACGAACAAATTTTACTTTCGTTTAACTACGAGTTGCTGAGCCAAGAGTGAGCCCAAGCCCACCTCACCTGCAAGTGGTGCACCTGCCGATCAACGGACTGGCGAACATAACAATGCCCGGTAAGCGGCAATAGGCTCGCCACCTATTACGTGGGACCAACTATATTATTGGCGAAGTGTGGGCATATAATATGCCTTTGACCTTCAGGGAAAAAGGCGGAATGTATGTACCTACCATAATGACCTACCTACATAGGTCATTATGGTCATCTTTCGCTATATAAGTAAGACGTAGCGTAAAAAAGTCTATTCCCGGTATTTTCTGCCCTAACGATACTTCTGGCTCTGCCCACTTGTGAGCTCAGCTTGCTAATAAAAAAACTTACACCCAACATTTTTATTGTCCACAGGTATTATGGTGCTGTTTGACAGTACTAGGGATCACATGGAGCGGTGCTAGCGGACACGGGCGTCTGGTTGAGCCCCCGTCCAGGGCTTCGGCGTGGCGGTACGGGTTCGACACCCCGCGCAACTACAACGACCACGAGTCGTACTGCGGGGGCTTCACGCGCCAGTGGACCAGGAACGGAGGCAAGTGCGGCGTCTGCGGAGACCCTTGGGATCTCGCCTCCCCGCGAGCTCATGAGTTCGGAGGCCGATTCTACAAGGGAGTCATCGTAAGAAAATACGCCCCCAATGACCCAATCACAATCAAAGTGGAGCTCACCGCCAACCATAACGGATTCTTCGAGTTCCGACTCTGTGATGAGTATAAAAACACCACCCAAGAATGTCTCGATAAAATCGTCCTGAAAATCGACGAGCGAGACGTCGCGAAATACTTACCGCGAGATGGTAACAAGATGTACGAAATGAAATACAGACTTCCCGAGGGGTTTGAATGTGCCCACTGCGTGCTGCAGTGGAAGTACGTCGCCGGCAACAATTGGGGGAAGTGTGATAACGGAACTGAAGCTGTTGGTTGCGGGCCCCAGGAAGAGTTTAGAGCATGCGCAGACATTGCTATCGGAGACAACTTCGTGTCCACTACAAGGAAGCCAAGACCTCCTTACGTGCCTATCAACAGAACATCCACGTCAACAGAAGTGCCACAGCCGCCGGAAGAATACACTGGCAGCGCTTGGTATGGCATTATCGTCGCGCTTGTTACCTTCTTCGTGGCTGTCGCGGTCCTTATTGGATTGTACCTCTACTATTACCAAGGAGGCATGAAGATTAAGAGCTTGCTTAAGTCAAATGTTCCCCACTCGGCGCCCGTGCCACCCCCTAGGCATAAAAGGGCATCCCTCTCCAGAGAATACCCTCCAGAACTAATAGCCTCTAAGGTAGACATGCTTCCTGAATCGGGCTTTGAAACTGTAGACCTTCGTTATAAGTGAAATTGTCTTAAAATACTTATTAATTAAATTAAGTAGTATTTAATAAATCTTGAGGCTATCGCTAGGCTAAGTTACCTATCACTGCCTTTGGTGATCTTTTTAAGTTATTTTGTGGAGTGCCAATCTCTAAGTGTGAATCGTGATAAGTGTAACAGGTCCACTCCAAATTAACTCTTATTACCATCGTACAAGCGTCAGTTTGTTACGTCTGACCTGTACCTATTTGATATCTGTGAATGTTTTAGACGATAAAGTATTTAACTATGTAACTGTACATTTTATTTATTTCATAATAAATGTTTAAAATATGTTACAATGTAATTTATTTTGTGTTTTCATTCATTTTGAAATGGTACCTAATTACCTACCTATATGAAGCAGTGGCGTGCCCAACATTCATATAAATAAGCACTGCATACCATAATATCATCACCATCATTATTATCATCATCATAATCATCATCTTAGCTCATTTAAATAGTATGTTTGTTCCTCGTCATATATTACAAATTAGTTTACGACTAGATTGCTCGTTGTGATATATTCCAGAATGTTTTTTAACTCTGAGAATAATATATTAGGTCGGGGAAAAAGTCTTTTCGCATAACGTAGGTATAAACTTATTATAATTTTTTTTTGACTGTATTTGTGTCTGGCTGGTTTTGGTAACATTAAAAAGGTTCCATTATAAAGAAAAGAAAAAATAAAAAAAAGTTGTTTCCCGCTATTTTTCATTTGTTTTTCTCTCCGTAAAAATGAGTGAATCTAATGAAGAAATTCGATACATTTTAAAATTTTATTATAAAAAAGGCAAAAATGCAACTCAAGCAGTGAAAAAAATTTGTGATGTTTATGGACCTGATGCAGTGTCAGTAAGAGTAGCACAAATTTGGTTCAAACGTTTTCAGTCCGGAAATTTTGATGTTAAAGATGCACCTCGCTCTGGTCGCCCTGTTACGAATAAAATGGACGCCATTTTTAAAAGAGTGGAGCAAGATCAGCATATTAGTAGTTACGATGTAGCTGAAGAACTGGGAATTGACCACAAAACAGTTTTGACCCATTTGAAGAAAGCTGGTTATACAAAAAAGCTCGATATTTGGGTGCCACACGAGCTCACTCAAAGAAACTTAATGAACCGTGTACTCATTTGCGATTCATTATTGAGACGTAATGAAACCGAGCCGTTTTTGAAGAGATTGATAACTGGCGATGAAAAGTGGATCACGTACGACAAGAACGTGCGAAAAAGGTCGTGGTCGAAAGTTGGCCAGGCTTCACAGACTGTGGCCAAACCTGGCCTAACACGAAATAAGGTGATGCTGTGTGTATGGTGGGATTGGAAGGGCATTGTTTGTTATGAGCTTTTACCGCCCGGAAAAACCATCGATTCTGATCTTTACTGCCAGCAACTGATGAGATAAAAGGAAGCAGTCGAGAGAAAACGGCCGGAATTGATCAACAGGAAGGGTGTGGTCTTTCATCACGATAACGCTAGACCACACACATCTTTAGCCACTCAGCAAAAATTAAGAGAGTTCGACTGGGAGGTCCTAGTGCATCCACCATATAGCCCTGACCTTGCGCCTTCAGATTTTCACCTGTTTCGGTCTCTGCAGAATTCTTTAGGTTCTGTAAGGTTGACCTCAAGAGAGGACTGCCAAAACTATTTGTCCCGTTTTTTTGATCAGAAGTCCCAAAGTTTCTACAGTAACGGGATAATGTCTCTGCCCACAAAATGGCAGAAAGTTATTCAACAAAACGGTACATATATATTGTAAATAAATGTAAATAAACTTTGAAAAAAATGTCTTGACTTTTCATACAAAAATACGAAAAGACTTTTTCCCCAACCTATTATATAAGCTTGCCACCTAACGTGAGATCAAAAATATTATTGGCGAAATGTGAGCCTTCGGGGAAACAGGCGTGATTGTAAGTATATGTAGTACTGAAACGATGATCGATTGAATGTTTTCTTGGAAGCTGACTGATTGCAGCAGACAGCATATCCTACCTACACCAGAAGAGTCTGAGTAGTGTAATAGGATTTATGAGTCAATCGTTACGTAGGCCAGATAGCATAAAAATGCACCATAAAGTCGGCAAATCAAAAAGTATTTTAAAGTCAAGTTAATTTTTTCAACACTCCATAAAAGGAAAGAAGATAGAAAGAAAATAAATTTATTCAGCATAAATAAACATAGTAAGTACACAGAAAAAGAAACGATTACATTTACAAAACCAAAATACAACATTAAAACATGTACTGAAACGGTGTCCACTCAGCACATTGTCGGATACCATAGGATGTCACGACGCTGATCTTCCGTGGACACCTAATGGGTTCAAAAATAACCTTGGATTTGAAATCGTGAATTGATCCATATGCAGCGACATCTAAAGTTGAAACCTTTTAAGCTACCAACAGGCCTATGATCATCTGCCCGATTTAAGGCGTAGCTATCCTACATCAACATTCACTGTAATATACCACTTTCCTGCACATTTGTACGTTGCCGAAGAAGTTGTGTCTAAAAATCCACTATATTTACACAAGAAAAGTATAATTTACACTAGTTTTGGAAAATAAAATATTGCCGCTATGTGTATTTGTCCGCGTTGGCGCCTAAAACTATCTACTTTTTCCGTGCCGGAATCATAAACCATAGAGTAATTTGTATATATAGTCATAAACACAATAATCGTTTTGTCCCCAAGCAATGTGTGTAGATAGTAGTGTTAGATTTTTTAATATGTGACAAAATTATAAAATTATGTGAGAAGTTGATGCCGCAGCTGCCCATCATCCGGTAAAATTTCTGTTTGTCGACTTTTACGACTCCCCATGAGATGAGATGAGAGGAGTGATACAATTTTAGGCAGGTAGCACACAGCCTGCCAATATAGTACATGAAAAGAATAAGTCTATAGATCCCAGAAATAAAAGGCAATTCCTTCGGCTGCATTTGGAGTTACGACGGAAAATTGTAGTGAAAACGGTCGACATAAGTCATTTTATTTTATCAATGTCTTAAAATCATACAAAATAGGTGTGTGGATTAAGGTAGTTTTGTTATGTGCCTAAAAACTTTTAATTAGTTGCTGACACTAACAGCTCAGCTCATTCATTAGTATGACTAAAGTATATATATACTCTACTCTGTGTTATATTTCTTAATTATGGCAATACCTAAAGTTTTGCGTCACTGTCAGTCGAACTGACCAACCAAAGACAAAATCGCAAAACAAACGTGCTGGTAAAGCTAGAAAATAAAACAGGAGCACGGAATTTAGGGTGAAAAGTATTTTTAAATGAAAAATGGCGGTGCGCCAATTGCACATGCACGACGGCGGTATCGTAGAGCGGCGCCTGCGACCTATATACGGTAAATTTCTTGAGATAAACCAGTGTTAATTTTTGCCAAACCTCACCCAAGGTTTGTTCGACTAGTAGTAGCATTTTATCCAATTATTGTGCTTTGCAGACTGGCTAGACAATGGAAACAATAAGAAAGCTCTACAAGAAGCGGAGAAAGTGCTCAAGAAAAGTCCTTGTTTGCAAGCAGCTCGAGCTTTAAAAGCAGTTGCTCTTTTAAGGTTAGGCAAGGGTTCTCAGGCCCATGCACTGCTAGATGAGCTATCGGCGGAAAATCTCAGCGACGACACTACGCTACAGGCAATGACAATATCGTATAGAGAATCTCAGCAGTGTAAGTATTTTTAGAATGAGCTACATACATTCATAAATAGCCATGAAGTTGAAGTTGTTTCATACCCTGTGTTCTTGGTGAATTTAAATTAAATAAATATTTTTAGTACATAAAGTTTGTGCTCTGTATGAGACTGCAGTAAAGCTGGACCCTACTAGTGAAGAACTGTACTCCCATCTATTCATGTCATATGTGCGAGTAGCTGACTTCAAGTCACAACAACGATCTGCAATGGCTTTATACAAATTTGCACCAAAGAATCCATACTATTTTTGGGCAGTCATGAGCATTGTATTGCAGGTAAGCTAATTGTCAACTAAGTACTAATATAGTAACCAGATTGTAATAAGAAGTAAAACTAGTTGAAATTTACACATTTATTGAACTATGTAACTAAAGTGAACAATCTTTTTATCTTCAAGGCTAATATCCCTCGATGAGCTAGGCACTTGCCTCCTACCACAAACTAAGATAAGAGGGATCCTGATCATAATTTAACTTAGCAGACACTTTTAATAATACCATAATTATTTATTTTGAAAATATAGAAATCAGCTCTATGTGCTAAACTTTTCAGGCTAAAGCAGAGGAACAACCGAAAAAAGGGATTTTATTAGCATTGGCCCAAAGAATGGTTGACAACTTCATCTCAGAGAATAAAATAGAAGCAGAACAAGAAGTGCGGCTGTACATAATGATCCTTGAACTGCAGGAGAAATGGGAAGCTCTCGTAAAGTTTATAGAAACCCCGGTGTACACTTCCCTTGTTCCTGGGTCCATAGCCCAAGCCAGCATACCTTACTTGAAAAAGCTAGGGCAATGGAAAAGGCTCAATCTAGTCTGTAAAGAACTTCTGTGGGACAACCAGGACAGATGGGACTATTACTTGCCTTATTTCGATTCTGCTTTCGAACTGATGAAGGGAAGTATAAGTGATAGTAGCGATGAAAATTCACCTGACGATACCCCTGAGAAATGCCATGAATTCATCTGTCAGTTGGTTGAAAGCATGTCTTCCGGTAGGACATTACGCGGCCCTTACTTAGCTAGACTTGAACTGTGGAAGAGATTGTCAAAGGATGGGGATCCTACAGCTATTCTGGGTAGTGGAGTTGCATTATGTGTTCAGTACTTAAGAGTATTTGGTCATAAGCCATGTGCAGTACCAGATCTAAGAATCTACATTGGCATGTTACCACAGAAAGAGAGGGAGGAGCACTCGAGAGACTTTCTTACTTGTCTTGGATTTGACGAGAAAAGTAAACCAGATAATGTATGTATCATTTATTATATTATGTCTGTATAGACTAGACCTAACATGTTCAAACCACAGAGTTTACCCTATAAGGTGTCAATAGTTATGTCATGGAAATAAAATTTGTCCTATGTTAAAGTTAACTTTGCATTGAATTAGTTTCTTATCGAATTATTTATGAGATAATTTGCTTATTGGGCAACCCCACAGATGTAGATAACGCAAGTATCACAATGTGTTTCAATTCAAAGGTGCCAACTTTTTAATACCTAAAGTGATGTCACTGCTGATATTTAGTGAAGGGAAATTCAAACTTGCTTGCACCTGATGATAAATGTTTCTTAAGTAAGTCATTCATGTTATAGTATTTAAAAAACAACAACAGATGTGCACTGTAAGTAGCAGCGACCAACCTCGATGGTCGGGGTTCAGACACGCGAAGTACATGCATTTGTGTTATCTATTGTATATTTATGTCTGCGTACAGACATAAACGCTCTATAAACCTTTTTGAACAAATAAGTCCATACTAGTATGAAATTAATTTGACTCCAAAGTGGGTACATACATTTCATGCTAGTAAGAAGTGGTGTGATATTTTACATTATAATTTTGAAATTTGTCTAGGCGGATGACATTCAACGTCACGTCTCCTGCTTATCTGCATGGAGACTGGCAGGGGCTACTCCTGGAAAAGATGGGGTTGGGCAAAAAGCTGGAACAGAGAGTATAGAAGGACGAGGAGAGAGCTGGTTAGCTGCTGCCAGGTCCCTACAGGATCATTACATACGCAGCCTCCGAGAGGGACTGGTCACAGCTTCATTAACAGAGTTCTGTGCAGCTGATGGTTATGGCACTCTCGCTGCACATCATTACTTTAATGCTGGTATGTTAGTACTTCTAATCTTTCACAAATTTTTGATAGTGCATAAGTTACAGTCAGCACCAAAAGTTGATGAACAGAATAAACATAACAAAACACCTGTTTGCTATAAAATGCCATAAGTTATAGTCGCAACTAGGAAACAAAATAGCCTGTACACCAGAAATAAACACGAATATTTCAAAAGTATCTGTGCACATAGATATTAACTCTATGCCATGCAGTGATCAATATCCAAAACCATAATTTGAACCTTATGCAGTTATGTTAAGGTAGAAAACCAATGAAAAAATTCAATTTGGTCTGTTGTTATATCAAAAGAACTTAAAACAACTGTTGATGATAGTTGGCAATCGTGTAGTGTAGATATCACTAATTCGATCTTTGATCTAAGGTGAACATAAGATCGTACATATGTAAGGTACATAGGATGTGTACAAGTTGTGTGATATTATCCTAAAAGTCTCCAGCTACATACTAGAAGAACCTTTTTAAATTTATTATTATATATATTTATTTCTTATCTTATTTTATCGCGGGGGCCACAGACTGACCGTGGCGCACTTTGACCCTTATTTTGGATCCTTTGTGCATCCCCTTGCCTTTCACTCCCAATCTCCAAATATTGTTACTATCATCTTTATGACAGTCTTTGCAGATTGAAGCCCATAGTCTCCCTTTCGGCAAACAGCCAACGAGTCACAGGTACACAGCAGGTGTTAGACTCCTCTTCGTCGCTACATCTACAACATAGCGGTGATTGCACTAATCGCATCCTGTGGAGAGGCAGAGATCACATCTCATTTCATTTTAAGAAATATATGATAGTATCTCTGACATTACGACCGATGCCCCATTGGTCGTCGTCGTTAAGGTTCTTCAATGGCTACCGCGAACCAGTAAACATAGTAACGATGGACCGATGATCTAGTCAAGGCGGCAGGAAGCCAGATGCAGGCGACTCAGGATCACTTAATGTAGAAATCTATTAGTGAGGCCTATGTTCAGCAGTGTTATGGCTGAGATGATATCTGATATAAATAATAATTCACTCAGTTTTCACAGGAATTGGTGTCTAAATTATGCAAACGTCTGCCTGTGTAGGTACATCAAAAAAGTTAAAATTGTTTTTATAGTGTACAAGAATATTTAGATTATAAGTAAAATTTGTAAAACAGAATATAAATGTGTATATGCCTAAAAGGGTAGGATCAAGTGATACCTTGTATTTAATTTAAAGATCTTTTAACCTTGTTTTCCATGAACATAAGAACATAAAAAACCGCCAATTGTATCGCTTTTCTTTTGCAATTGTTTCTTGTTTTATTTTTAATTTGGTGTACAATAAAGAATTTTCTATCTATCTATCTAATAATTTTTCAGCGATGGAGCTACAGAGTTCTTCAGCGGTGGTGGAAGCCTTGACGTTGTTGGAGCTGGTGCTCCACCACTCGCCTGCCAACTTTCACGCCAAGCTGCTGCTTCTAACGTTATACCATTTGTTAGGTGAGTCTATATTTACTTATAATTACAGCCTACTAGTGCCAATTTGCACTGGCACAGTTCACTAGTTTTCTTTGTATTATAAGAATTTGATGTTAACTCAATGTATATAAGCGCATGTGTCGCACAAAATGCAGGTTTTGTATGTCAGCTGTGTTCTTTTAGGCTCCTATGCTTCTTTTGGTTTGAACAATATACGAGATGTTTTATTGGTTCTATGAAACAAAAAAAAAAATATTTATCACTTTTTTATATAATATGTATCAGACATATCGGATTGTCAGTTCTATTCAAAAGGGCTGATCTTGTATATTCCTTCATTCCAATGCGGTAGGCCCTGGTCTTAAAAATTGGTTAATATTTTTTTCTGGTCTAAAATAATTACTATATATAGTATCAACTAGTTGCTCGGACAGACTTCGTTTTGTCAAAAATTTATAGAAAAATGTATTTTGGAGTAATCACGTATGTCTCAACAATAAACGACGATAATTTACAAAAATAAGTATTCCATCTTGTACACTGCAATCCATTCTAATATTAATAATGCGTAAATAACTGTGTCTGGCTTGCACGTCAAAACTATTGAACCCATTTGACCTGAGAAAGGGCATCGGCTACTTTTTAATGCGATAAAAAATATGTAAGGAGCAAAAATAGGGGATCAATATTTGTATTTAAAATTATTTTGTAAGGTTTATTGTTAGCTGATATAATATATGATATTTAAAGACTTACACAAGATGCTCGATATAATATAATTTCACGCGGACGAAGCGGCGGGCGAACACGCTATGTGATTTGATGATATTTATCGTTGTATGTTTGACAGTTGGAAAAAGAAAAGTGTTGTTCTTATTTTTGTTACTATTTAACACGCAATTTTAATGTTTTTCCTATTTATAAAAAAATGTCCTTACAAAATATATTAAAAAATATCGAGTTTTACTGCAGGGTTAAATAAATATAATTGTCACCACAGGCAACGCTCTAGCAGCAGACACGATCTACCAGCGCCTGGAGATAAAGCACGTTCAGCTGGTATCTCTGGGCTGGCTACACGCGGCGAGGCTGGCCCCGGGCTGCGCCCCCAGCCGGGCGCTGCAACTGCTAGCTGACACCAGGGCCTTCTACGCGCACCATGCCAAAGATGTGAGTCCTACTGTGTTCACTTACATTGCGGATTTGTCGAAAGAGTTAACACGGCTCCGGAACATAACAGGCTCAAGTTTGTTTCTTCGTCTGTCAGTCGGGAAAAAGAAATAGCAGGGCAGTAGTCCCCAATAATACTTTATTCGAGTAGAATTTTGATTTGACAGTGACAATTTTTACTTGGCTTGTCTGTGACAATCCGTACTTGACTGTGACTAATTGGGAAAATGTTGCTAAATGTTATATTCGCTGTAATAATTTACATACATACATTCACGCCTGTTTCCCCGAAGAGGTAAGCAGAGGCATATTATACGCCCACACTTCGCCAATTATATAGTTGGTCCCACGTAATAGGTGGCTATTGCCGCTTACCGGGCACTGTTTTGTTCGCCAGTGCCTCGTCCGTTACTCGGCAGGTGCAGAACTTGTATATAATTTATTGCACCTTTGAGGGCCGTGAAACTCCGAGTAATAATTTGTTTACATATGTGTGTACGTTTGTTGCAGTGCGTAGAGCATTTAACGTACGCCTACAAATACGGCACGTTCGAAAAGTTGGTAGAACTGCGGGCGTGGAGCGCGCGACTGGAGGCTTGCGGTAGCGGAGCCGGCGCTGCGCGGGCGCGGGCGCTGCTGGCGCCGCTGGCGGGCCCGGCTGCACCGCTACATGCGCCGCCGCCGCTCCCAGCGAACCCTAGGTACCAAATATCGGTGATAACTTTTTTTTTTAATTTACGTCGATAAAAAAATGCCTTTAATGGTGATAAATTATTTTTACCACCTTTTACAACATGCTGCCCATCATCAGGTAGAATTTCTCTTCGTCGGCTCTTACGACTCCCTGTACTATTCTAGGCCGGTACCACACGGCACTTTTTTACTTCAGTCCCAATTTACACCGTCGTGTAATGGGGAATGGAAGAATTGGCGTACATAGAACGAACTTTATAGCCAATTGTCTAAAGTACTAACTAAATTAAAGCTAAAACAAGTTCTCCTCCTCTCACGTACTTGAGAATTCCCTAGCTATTTAATTCGTGCTTTATACAATTGACGTTAAGTTCATTTTACTATGAACCGTTTCGTGGCGTTGTAAACTGAGCCTTACATACTTAACACTTACCCTTGTACTGTTACGCTTTCCTGTATAAACTGTTCCATTTAGGCTGCCTGTATACTGAAGCGGAGCGAGGCAGCAGAGTAGAGAACAGGCAACCTTACTCTTGTTAACTGTTATTTTTACCCTTATTGACTAATATGCTTACTCTTATTAACTGCTGAGCTTAGAATCTGCTGTCATTTACGAAATATAAATAAAAATCCCTAACCAAATATATTATTAAAAATTACAAAAAAAAAATCTTGCTCTTTTAATTTCCTATTTATAAAATTCACTACAGATTAGATTACAGGCAGACACGACTTATAACACTCCTCTTTTTTGTTCGTGCGTTAATGAGCCGACGATTTTTATCAGCTAGATTTGCTTTTCCGAAACACAATGGCATAACATGTGGTTAATTGATTTGAATGGAGGGTTTATTAATAAACACCAAAGGTTTTAGAACAAAACAAGGTCTAAAATTAAACACGGTTAAAAACTAGTGCTGTTTAGTTTAGTTTAGTTTAGTATTTAATTTATTAAATATTAGTTCTAAACCTGGTATAAGACCTCAAATGTTTGTTGTAACAGAGATAACCGCGACCTGGAGGTGATAGTAAACTTCGAGCCCCCGGAACAGCGAGACCAGCTGCTCAAGGAGCGCACCTTCGACCAAGGGCTCGCCTGGCTCAGGCTGCAGGTAACCATCACCCACCATTTATCAATACCACCAACGATTTAATATCATATTTTTATATGTCATACTCGTGAGCGGATACAGCCAGTGGAGACTTAACTAGCGGTCGCATTCGATTCCTTCCGCGTGAACTAAATATAAACCTTTCTCTTGCTATTGACGACCGATATGGCGTGTAGGTCAGTACACCTGCACTTCAATCCAGAGGTCGGGGGTTCGATTCCCACACAGGACAAATCTCTGTGTTCATGAACATGTATATTTGTTCTGGTCTGGGTATTTTCCTATGTATATTAAGTATGTATTTACAACAAAAAAAAAAGTATTTAAGTATGTTTATCCGTTCTTTAGTATCCATAATACAAGTTTTTAGTGATACTTATCTTGGAACTAAATAACTGGTGTGATTGTAAGAGAATATTTATTATTTATTTAAATCGGTTACTGCAGTTTATGGATTTCATTTTCGCTTCAGCATCGCTCTCTCCATTGCACGCTAAATGATACTGACCTTTGTTATAACGTCCATAGTCAGGCACAATTAATATTAAGAACTAATGTCATTTTTTTTTTAAATAATAATAAATAACTTTCCAATTATTCCCAGGACGGCCTAGTCTCCGGCCTAGCCCTCTGCATCGAGCTATCAGACTCCAGGACAGTAGAGGAGAAGAACCCTCATCACGAGGAGCTGATGACGTGTGTGGACGCCTTCAGCGAGGCTATGAAGATGTGCAAGGAGAAATACAGTGCCAAGGAGAAAATCAGCATATCAGCGCCGGCGCCTTGTAGGATTATTGGTGGGTAGTCTTGTAAATAATATACTTGGACATTTCACACAGTGTCATCTACCCCTAAGCTAAGTGAGCTTGTACTATGAAGTATAGACAACATAATGTTATACTTTTTATACTAATTTTTTTTAGGAATTACAATGCTATATATGTTGCTGTTTTTTTTTGTAAAAAATTCGTAAATATATATAATAACCACCCAGACATAGAAAAGTATTTGTTGCTATACGTTATTAATATTAAATAATAACGTTCTTGTGGGGTTGTAAGGGGATCAAAGTTTGTATGGAAAGTCTTCATTTTTGAAGCTACAAGCGTGAAACTATGTCGTCAGGTTTAATATTAATATGATATTTAAAGTTACTTAAACAAGATGCGCGATATAATCTTATTTCACGCGCACGAAGTCGCCAGGAAACCACTATTCACATGTTAAATGTCTAAAAACTTAAACTTAAAATATTTAATTCATATGTATATAGTTGTACTACCTCTCACTAGATGGCGCTGTCACTTTTTAAATCGCGCTATCATTTTTATTCGTTTTATCGTTTGTAGGTGGTTTGAAATTATACATTGTAAACTTTAATTTTATAAATTATGATACGTACCCATTTATATAATAAATTTATTTATTATTGACAGCATTCGTCTCCTCTGTGGTGCCTTATCGGGAGCTATACTCGGAGAGTCTACTTCTAGTCGGCGAGCTGGCCTGTGGTCCGGGAACCGCATTGCAAGCCCGTTGTCAACGCCTCAACGACGCTATAGCCGCGGCCCCGGCTCTCCTCGCCAAAGACATGGATATTAAGTGCCGCGACGTCATATGGACGATGAGAGAAAAGTTGGAGGCACTCGCTAACTACTTGGAGGTAAGATACTCTTCAAATGGATTATACAACGAAGCTATAGGCGTTGCACCGGCTCTCCTCGCCAAAGACATGGACATTAAATGTCGCAACGTCGTGTTGACATGAAACATATGTTAAATGTTTGACGACCGATATGTCGTGGTGGCGAGTATACCCGCTCTCCGCTCCAAGGTCGTGAATTCGATTCCCACACAGGACAAATATTTGTCTGCATGAACATGAAAATTTGTTCTGGTCTGGGTTATTCCCTATGTATATTAAGTATATATTTACAAAAAAAATAGTATTTATGTATGTTTACCCGTTATTTAGTATCCATAACACAAATTCTTAATGATACTTGTCTTGGAACTAAATATATGGTGTAATTGTTAGAAAATATTTCTTATTATTATTTAAATGCACTCGGTAACTACCTGGAAATACTCTTGCTTCCACCGTCTTCCCGCCGCCTTGACCACATCATCGGTCCAACGAAATAGAGGCTACGTTTTGCTTTGCAGATCGCAAGATCGAACAATGTAATTATAGCAACGCATCGACGATACGCTCGTACGCATGCGTTTACCCACTGTCTGTTCCTTTCTTTCTTTTGTCCACTATTCATAATAAATTAATGTTTACTGACCATTTCCACAATTATTTAGTTCCAAGATAAGTATCATTAAGAACTTGTGTTTTGGAAACTAAATGACTGATAAACATAAATAAATATATACTTTTTTTTGTAAATACATACTTAATGTATATAGGAAAAATTCAAATATTCATATTTAAGCACACAAATATTTGTTTTGTGTGGGAATCGTACCCACGACCTTAAATTTACATTCTGCCGACTAATTCTACTAATTCTGAGACAACAGTCTTCTATTAGCTCTATCTTTGGTAAGATGGATACGGCTCATACTGTGGTAATTAATAAAAAAAATACATTTCAGTTCATCGGAATAATGACCTTCCTCCTGGGCGTGTGCAACGAGCTAGTGGCTCCGGAGAACGCGAAGAAATCGAAGAAGAAGACTAACCAATCACCAGACGACATCAGAAACATCAGCATGCTCAACAAACTGAACAAAACTGTGCAGAACTCAATCACAACAATCGAGACAATCGTGGAAAACTTACCCAAGTATTACACCACTTTAGACGAAGAATTCGCCCAGCTTTCCCTACTCGACTACCAAAATCCCGTCCAACAAAAACTTAAAGATGGACGCCAAGAGATGATTAACGATGTCCACAATATATTGAAGAAAAAAACGAAATACCTCAAAACACTAATCCATTGAAGTGCCCTTGAAGTTTTAGCTGGTTTTTGAAAATTACCTAAATGTGTGTATAAAAAAACGCGGTGCCGTTCTGAATAGAATGGAGACCGGGGGAGACATATCCTGTACATAAACGAACAAACTAGTGTATTTTTTTTCTACTTATACCAAAATGTATTTTAACGCTCTTGTGAAAAGATTTTATTTACTTTGCAATATTTGCAATAATTTGACTTACTCTTAGTATTCTATTCGCAATAATGTATCTTTGGTGACTTAATAGAGGAAATAGCTCACGCCAAACTTATTAAGTTATACTTGATTGTACAAAAAAACGGTATGACTTCTTTTTTAAATTTTAGTTTAAGTAATACATAACTGATTAATAGTTATTTTAAGACAAAAATATTATATGTAAAATATTGTAGTAACATTAATAGCATAATCACCTTAAGGCGCTTGTTAGAATTAAAAAACCAGACTGTTAACCGTTAAAATATGATCACTTTAAATACGAAAATAAAAACGTCTAAAGGGTAAATTAACTTGTTTGGCATGAGCTATACATTCATAATGTGTAAGTAAATGATTCGATATATTATATTATAGATATTTCGTTGCCTGATTGTTAAATTTGCCAGGTCATGATAAGCCTGGGCGTTTCATAAACTGTCGGTTTTTATAGACATCCAATTCATAGTAACCCTTAGGAGACAAGACCAGATATTATTTAGATAGTATGTTATTGGTTAAGTTAAAAACTAACCTTGAATCTTAAATACTAGTTGATTTGCCGCTACTTTATTAAACACTAGCGGCCGCCCACGATTTCGTCTGCGTGGCCTACATATAAATCTTCCTCTTTAATCACTATCTATTACAAAAAACCGTTTCAAAATCCGTTACATACATAATGTCACGCCTCTTTCCTGTAGGGGTAGGCAGAGATCACATCCTTCCACTTGCTACGATCTTGGCACACACTTTTAGCTTCATTCACACTCATTAACCTCCTCATACACGCCCGTCGGTTTAGGGTACATTTAACCTGCCCTTTTTAAATTTTTTTTTGTATTTGGTCATGGAAGGTCTTTAAATCCGTTGTATAGTTTAAAAGATCTAGGCCTACCTAGGGACAGAGAGGAAAGCTACTTTGTTTAATATGCTATGTAGTGATATGATACGATGTGGAAAATTTAACTATCAGGCAACGACAGATAGATTATTGTAACTGCCATAGCAATTAAAGGCCGTCTAGAGTCTAGACTTTCTCATGCATACACCTCTTATCAAATATTACACGTAGAATATACCTGCAATACAGTTCTGAAACTGTAACTTCCCCGTGACTTTCACATGACAAATATTTGTGTACTTTTATACGTATATTTGTCGTGTTAAGTTATGCATAACACAAGTTGAATGAATGAATATTTTATTTCTCTCTTCACAAAGGATTACAGTTCTAATATACTTAACTTGCAACTCAATAATGGGTGTCATTGTAAGAGATTTTTTTTGTTAACCCTTAATAGACCAGGGGGCCTACCGCCGAATTCGATGGATTACCATCCATCTAGATCAAACTTTGTTTTGCGTTTATTAATCCGTACCGGGGAATCTGCCGACAGCCACCTCTCATTCATGACCTTCAGTCCGTGAGAGACCAATAGGTAAATGGAGAACGCCATTTTGTTTCGATTTCCATGAATTCGGCGGTACGACAGAATCAATTCGAAATCCATTTTGCCTTATAATCGATTGCCATCGAACTCGGCGGTAGGCCCCCAGAGCATGTTAAAAAATTTCATAGGTTTTCCACCTTAACCCCCATAAGGTTCAGTATATGGTGGTAACATACTGGCGACTGCTCCATTAACAGTTAATATTGTTAGTCCCACTTGTTTCACTTGCTTCTCTTGCCAGGGACTGGAGAGCGACGGCCCTTTTAACTGAATATAACTACATTTCATATGCCTTAAAATTTGTTTGTGCCTGTCTTGTCAATTGTTTTATAAAGCAACGATATTTCTTGATATTTGCTGGTAGAATTTAAGATATATCTGTATGTATAACGGGTTCAAAATAAGTTCATAATAAAAACGCCATAATTCTTTAGGTTTTATGTCTAGTTTCACTGTTTTCTAATTGATATTTTGTAAATGTAGTTCAGAGAATTCAGGCAGTCTGATGCGTAGATTCGACTAGATTTGGATAGACTTAAGGTGCTTATTACAAAACAAAATCCAAAGTTAAACCAGGTTTAAAACTAGTGCTGTCACTATCTCAATTTTATCAAATAAAAGTGACAGCACTAATTTTAAACCCTTTTTTTTACGTCGGTAACAAATTTAATTACATTCTGCCTCTTTTTTCTTTTGGCTACAATTGTGCATGCATAGACACGCCTTTTTTGTTGGACTTAAATGCCGACTATCATAGCTACCTCGATACATTTGTGTTCGAAATTCCCTTAATGAAATTAATGATTCTGTTCTAACTTAATGTAAAAAAATAGATACATATTTGACGAATTAGTCCCCTACTGCCCAATTCGCGGTCAACTTACGAAACTTACAGGAGACTTGTTATGTTTAAGGTTTTATGGTAACGCTTAAAATACAAGCTGGCCTTGAATTATTTTATACGTTTGTGCGTGCTAGTGTTACTCAGTTTGTGTTAGTATAGGATCGCCAATTTCACGAATTAAATATTAGGCGACTACTAATCGTTTTTGATAAACACAAGAGGGCGATCTGTTAAGATATCAGTACACATCTTTTTGAAGATCCATGTCACAAAACTGATCAATTAGAATAGCTGAGGTCCGGCCTCCTTTAACAAAGACAGATAAGAGGGATTGAATTGAAACTTCCCAGACTCGTTCAATATGTTAGGATATCGAGTCGCCCATTAGAGCCCTTTAAATTTGCTTAACAGTTCTTTAGACGCGTTTGATCCAGTGGCGATCACAAAAACGTTCACAATTTTTAATTAAACAAATGTCTTTAAACCAGTAAATAACCTCAACCTAGTACGGCTATTTAATCACCAAATCATATCATTAATTTCTTTAAACCACCATTGGACCATACGCGACTAAACCATTAACAACTATAGACTTGAAATGGGAATAAGACAAAACAAAAGACAGATTTACCCCTTTTTAAATCCATTAAATGTTAAGTTATAGAACTACACTAGACATAAGTCTTTAGATTCAAACTCACATAAATCAGTTTTCTCTGAATGTCAATTGATTATATCTAATTCTACGTCATACTGTTAATATGTAAAGAATGGTTAAATACAATTTGTATTAAAACTTAAAAATATGTTTCATTTTACTTTATTACCTACCTAAGTACCTACCTTACAAACTTCTTGGTACTTGGTCGACCCCAAGGTATAGTCAAAACTAGATAAAATATAACCTTTTTCCTCTCCTCCAAGGTAATTTAGTGAAGGTGCCAA
Organism: Musotima nitidalis; assembly: GCA_949126915.1. Classification (NCBI taxonomy): domain Eukaryota; kingdom Metazoa; phylum Arthropoda; class Insecta; order Lepidoptera; family Crambidae; genus Musotima; species Musotima nitidalis. The sequence continues at coordinate 3,951,820 of OX421434.1, forward strand.
ATTGGTGGGATTTGTGCATCTGCAGGAGCACTTTCAGATAGGACATTCACAAAATCATTGATTAAAACTATAAAAAAGAATGGCCCCAAGTCCCTTGTGGAACACCGCATAGAATAGTCACACCTTATATTTAGTAACTATTTCTTAATGCTGTAAACTTAAACGTTAAGTCCACCTGCTGCTAATCCGCTGAACCGGTTTAGATGAAACTTGGTTTGTTTTGTGGGATCCTGAGAAAGTGAGTTTTGAATAAGAAATCAATAATTCCTTAAGTAAGTACATGAAAACGCACCATCAAATTTTTTGTTGCAAGCGCAGTTTCTGCTATCTTGGTGTGTCACACGGGCTAGGTATAATTCGCGGCACATAAGTTCAATTACCTTGTATGCGCATTATCGGTTCTTAAGGAGTTATGTGAGATCGCTAGAATTGGGCTTTTTCAATTTGATTGTTCTTTGTCATCTTATATGGAAATAATAGACATAAATCTAAATCATATAAAAAATAAGAACGTTTGGTTAAAAATAAAATAACCTATTTAGTTTCTCAATATTACATGACATATGTAAGGTTTTATTTGGCTATTTTACTTTTAAGCTATTAATCGCAAGTATTTTTAACGACTCCAGGCTATTAGTAGATTCAATACCGAAGAGACTGTTTGGTTGTTTTGCCAATTTCTTTATTTATAATTTTTGATGAATTTTTATATGCAATCGATGCACGAAATCCATCTGGAATTCCTTCAGCCGCGGGCGCGGAGACGCCTTGCTAGGCTTCTGAAAGTCAGCGATATCCACCGTCCCCTTAATCAAAATGCGAAACGGGCGGTGGCGCGTAACTATGACAACGCGGCGACGCTACCCTCGCATTTACTCGAATTCTGTCCCTTTCTTTTGTCTGCGATTGTACCTGAGCAGAAAATCGCCATTTTGTTTAACTTACGTGTCGTAATTATTATAACATTAAATAAAAACTCGAATAGTTTATAATTATGTTTATTTACAACACAAATATTGCAGTAATAATTATGAGTCTTATGTAGCCATATAAAAATATCAGAGATTTTAAAGTAGTTTATTAATATTTATTTTAATTATTACATTAACAGCAGTCTGAATGTGGAATGCGATGGAAAAATGGAACATTTTAGGGGGAACCTCAAAACATATGTAGCATACTATGCAACTAATGAATCATATTAGCTGAATATAACAAAAATAATGATATAGAAAGTACCAACAACAAAAAAATTCTTAACCAAAGACAAACGCACAGTATAGTACAGCACTCGTTTAGTACAATCAACAAAAAAATCTATTATTACGACATCAATATATTGTTGAAAGAAACAATTAAAATTTAGCGTTCGCACGAGAGTGCCATTACATCTAATATTTAAAAATCTATAAAGCTTAACATTTGTTTTAAACTAATAAGTTATACTTTAATAAATAATATAAATATTTTAGAATACTATTGAAACAAAATTATGCACCCCATAAGTGAACTTAATGACTAAAATCATAGCCTACATTCGAAGATATTAAAGCGCTTTGACCACTGCACCGCACGCCGTCGCGTAGTGCGGTGCCAAATCTGCTAGGTACAGTCAGCATCCAAAGCGCTATACAATAATAAAAAAATATTTTCTGACAATTGCACGTATTATTTAGTTCCAAGATAAGTATCATTAATAACTTGTGTCACGGATACTAAATAACGGATAAACTTTATAGGAACATACCCAGACCAGGACAAATATTCATGTTTATGCACACAAAGATTTTTCCTGTGTGGGAATCAAATCCATGAGCGGTGTGCAGGTATACTGACCTTCACATCATCTCGGTCGTCAAATCAAGTCAAGGTCGTCATTTATATCGGAACACGCCCTGACGCTCCTGATAATAGAGAAGTGTGTTGATTTTTATAGCGTTTTGGATATTACCAACTGTATGAGGCTGCCTGTACATCACACCGACAAAGTGATTTTTCTATACATCAGTCGCCATCCCGCACTATGCGACAGAGCGCGATGCAGTGGGTAAACCGCTTAACTCCTGAATTCATAAATGACACTCTTTAATATAATTTGAAAACAGTTACGACCTTTTGAACATAAATTTCTAAGTAACTAATTACCTATACAGTTTTGTCCGGTACCTATTGAAAAAAAATCCTGTTAATTACTCCAATGTAACATCTAACTGCCAATGTTAGTAATAATTTATGAACAAAAAAACATTATTCAGTTTACTTCGAACAAAGAAAAATGTATAAATTATTAATTTATAGTAAATGGCTACAATGAATACAGTGCAAAATAAATTACGATCAATCCTAATATTCTAAAATTCTAGTGTCATTTTAGAATCCAGGTCTAAAAAAACATCTTATATTAATATTGCAAACTAATTATGCTTGTTCGCAAAAGAAACAGCAGATCTATTTTAAATGAAAACTCTCGACTATTATTTTCAAAAATAATTATCTGTTTGAATCTGATGCTTTAAATATATTATGTATCTCTATTTGAACTATAGAACCTTTTCATATTTCAATAATAGTGGTAAATAGATCTATTGAAATGTAAAATGTTTAAAAAAATACAGAATCTTAGCGATCTTGTACTTAGACGTGTTGATTTACAGATTAAGGCTGCGCTTATTTCAGATACGATTTTGAATCCATTCATAACTTGTTAAGGTTACTTTTCTACTAAAACCCGTTCCACAGAACTCTGTGTTTAGCAATCAAATGGTGTCGTATCAACAATAAATTCAATTGAAGTACCTATTAAACAATAAAATAAATAAAATCTTTACAGAATTTCAATGTCACAGGAAACCTGTGGCCAGACTAGTCTGCCACACCCACCCGATGCACCCACAAAAAAAGAATATTCTGACTTGATTGGCAGTTAAAAATCATCTCTATTTGGAAAGCTATTTACCTAATTGTATTAAGTTTAATATGCCAATCAAAACTGAGAGACAGAGTGGAACAGGTTTTAGCCGCATACTGATCGCTCCTACCGTTTTAGGTCTCACAGTAAATATTAATATCGTACGTCAAAGTAACCTAAAAAAAATCGTATTAAAGATGAACGCAGCCTTATAACAACTATATGAATATGATCAATTGTCTAGTCGACATCTACGTAAACTATTTTGCCAATAAAATGGCGTAATGTATGTTATTAACTATTGCAATGTAAATGGGAATGTTACATTAATTATTAAAAAATATTCCTTACTAAATTACATCAAAATAAACTATTCTAAATGACATGTGATAGTACATTTACAAATACAGCCATCTATTATTATGACTGAGAATAATAAATAAAAAGGCAAATCATTAGAAATTTATACGAAGTTTTATCTATTCAAACAAGAAAATAGATTTAAAAAAGCATTTAATATTAATTAGTTTATAAATAGTTACAATTGACGTAAAATTAATAAGGGTCCTAATTCTACTTCCCACTCGGTCGGGCGTAAAAATGTAGAGGATAAGAATCAATAAGATGGAGAACTTTCAATTAAGAATGTTCAATAAATTGGCAATAATTTTAGAGCTTTATTGATTAAGATTTGAATTAACAACGATATTCAAACAATCTGAAATTTTTCAAATTTTACGCAAAAGCTTTTAACTGATGTTGAAATCCTTAATTTGCACTTTTGTTCTAGAGTAACAAATACCGTTGCGCATTTTTCACGCGTGTTTAAAGCGGTTTCCGTAAGTCAGAATAGAATCAGGGCCCTTTTTTATTCGTTAATAACATTTATCGTTGCTTTTTTTTTTTACAAACTTTATTACAATAAAATCAGTACCACTTTATATTATACAATATATAAGATATGTAATAATTATTAAATAACAACATCTATCACACGTTAATATAAAACACGCAATGTATTTTGTCAACTTCAATATTCAATATTCCTTAACGATTAGTTCAATATCTGATGTATCGAAATAAGAATAAATTATTCAAACAATGATTTCTGGCATTTCGAAATATCAACTGGAAAATGTCCTGAGGTAGGGTGGGTCATAATGGTGTGTTATATAATTAATTGTATAGTGTCAACCCCTCTCATCTCACGGGGAGTCGTAAGAGTCGACGAAGAGAAATCCTACCGGACGATGGGCAGCAGCGTCATTCTGCGTACTGGCTTGAACTGCGATCACCAACCCGCCTGTTCAGCTTTGTCATTATCGGCAAACAACCCACAATAGAATGTAACATTATTGGGGAAGCGAATGTATAGCAGTGGACTTTATAAGGCTGTTACCGGCCTAGAACAGTGCCACCCCCGGGGAGTAGTAAGAGTCCAAGAGAAATCCTACCGGATGATGGGCAGCAGCGACATCCTAAGTATTATATTTATTATATTTATTTGACGACCGATATGGCGTGATGACGAGTATACCCGCTCTTCGCTCCTAAGGTCGTGGGTTCGATTCCCACGCAGGACAAATCTTTGTGGCATGAACATGAATATTTGTTCTGGTCTGGGTGTTTTTAATAATAATAATATACATAATATTAGGTATTTATTTACAAAAAAAAAGGATTTATGTAAGTTTATCCGTTATTTAGTATCCACATTACACAAGTTCTTAATGATACTTATCTTGGAACTAAATAATTGGTGTAAATGTCAGAAAATATTTATTATTTATTTATATTTATTTATTTATATTTATATGATTTATTCTTATTACGATACAAATGATTTAACTATCACACATTATATCTATTGAATTGGGACTACAACTTTATTTTATTTACAATTGTATTAAAAATCTGGACTGGTTGGCTAAACCATGACATAATCAAGTACGTTTATTAAACACTGTCTCTTATAGGATTTGTACACTTGTAATTATTTATTTAATGTACGACATAAGGTTTGGAAATAAGTGCAGTGTCACTGACCAGATTTCTTCATGGATTGTTTTCGAGTGACGTCACTCGCTATGTCATGACTTTCCACGTTGCATGAATAATATATCAGTCGGTCCTTTGCCAGCGCAAAACTTAGTACTCCAAATTGCGTGCGGTCTTATGTTAAGATTAGTATTTAAACTAAAAATAATCATTATTGTTTTATTGACTTTTAAAGATCAACTTATTTTACGAATGTAAGAATACTGAAAAGTTTAGTTATTTTATATTAAGTAGGATCATAATATAAACTAATTCGAGGAAAAGGGCAAACCTAAAAATTTTATAAGTAAGTAGTCAAATATTTACATAGAATTTGTTATTTTTGTTTTCTTAATATACGGGTTCCACGTGCTTTAAATCATATAGAAACCCATCAAGAGGGCCGTCATAGCCCAACGACTGAGCGTTCGTTTAATAAGCAGTTGATGTAGAGATCCAACCTCGATGATAACAGATTTGAATCCACTCGTAACACAACTGCTTTAAGCTTATTTCGAAAATTTTAGTAATATTTTTATCAATGCCAACTTGATTGTAAAATCAGTTTTCTATAAATTTGCCTTAACTATATTTATTGCAGTTTTGTCATTAAATTTCTGTTTGTTTTTCAACGGTAATTTTTGGGAAACATTTTTACCAAGTCTCTTGAAAAACATTCTTTAGAAAATAAATATAAAGTGACATCTAAAAAAGAAGCGATATTAAACTCTTTAAAAAACGTTACAAGCTATTAAGATAAAAAAAAATACTGTTAGCATGTGTTAGTGTCCGATAGAGTTATGAATTCTATCTGAATATAAAACTATGAACGGATGTGTTAATTTGTAAATATCATTAGATATAACATACCTTATCAGTGTGATATGGAGAAATCTCTCTCAAAACAATCTTATTCACAATAATCTCTTCACACTAAGAGCCTGTTTCAAAATGTCCAAATAAGATCCCAGTAAAAGAAAGTAGAACAATTCTTTGGAAAAAGCTGAGCTGTACCTTATTCTGTAACTATCTGTGTCATGTAATTCCATGTATGCAAATAATTCATTAAATGAATACATAAATAGCGTATCAACACGTATTTATGCAGTGAAATGTCATTCCTTGAGCTTAATCCAGCTATAGTAATCAAAATGTTTGCCGTAGCTGCGCTGGTATTAAATAAACGTTTACAAATCGATAGTCCATATAAAAATGTAATTTTAAAATATCTCCAAGACATTGTAAAACAGGCCTAAACACGGATATTTTTTGCTGATTAAATATGTATCTTCACACTTTTACTTGTATCAGATCATAAGCGTGATTATATTTAAGTAGGCGTAATCGGTACTGAGGTCTGAGACGTGGTGCCGATCTATGGGCCTTATAAGGAAGCTCCAATTCGCGTGCAATGGAGAGAACTATGCTCGGAGTGTCCCTACGTGATAGAATTGAGAAAATCTGTAGAACTGGAGTGACCGACACGGCGTTGCAGCCTGAAATGTCAGTGAGGGGGCACATAGCTCGAAGAACCGACGACTGATGACCAAAAGTTTAAATATACATTGGAAATCAGCAAAAAATATTCAAGTTACTATATATCAAGCTGGCCTTAAGTCAAGTTTTCGCTCGAGATGTAAGCGAGACGCGGGGAAGGGGGGAGGGTCAACTCCCGCTTACTTTCCGCTTCCCGTGAACGACTTCGTCATCCCTCCCATAAATTTTCCGCTACATTCGTCCCTGTTATCGCCCCTCTTCTCATACGTTATTGCATCTCGCTCTTCACTCAAGAAAGACTTGCCCCCTTTTTGCTATTGCTTACCCCTCTTTTTACTATTCATTTATTTTAATACTTTTAATTTAATCGTTAGTACTAAACTAATAAGGTTGCACTTGCAGTCAACCACAAAAGTGGTTTGCAAGGCGTATTATTGTAGTTTTTGTTGTATTGACTTTAATAAATATATATCCCCTCGTATCTCCTTACATCTCGGATAAAGACAGACTTAATAGAAGCCTGCCTATAAATCTAAGTCTTACACTACACAATTTGTCGTCAGTCGCGTCGTATTGGTCGTCCGATCACCGCTGTCTTATCACAAAGCACTTAAGGTACATTTTTCGGCAGTCACTATCGCACATACTCATAGAGTGTGGAAGAGGTCCCGCGCGTTATTCTTTGAATAACGCTTGTAGGAGCAGTCGCTGAATCAGCTGCCACTAGAAAAACAAAAATATATTTCTGTCAGATTGTTTTCTAAAAAAAATAAAAAAATATACTTTATTGTCTTTAAGATCAACAGGATCATTTAGATTCGTCAAATTTTTAAACACAAAATGGAAATATCATATTTTTTTTCTTAATAACAATGAAAGAGATATGAGCGGTACCATAATCAAGAAATAATTACATTTTGACATCTTTCTCAAAGTAGAGGTTGTGCTATGGACGCATAAACATACTTCAATACATTTATTCTGTAAATTCACTTAAGAATATAAATACCATTTTAAGAGAATGTATGGCATATAATAAGAACAGTAATAAGTGCAACCAATCTTGACGCATTGCATTGCCGAGTGCTCACCGCAGTCTGTGGCCATTTACGTTGCAGAAACTAAGAACCGTATAAAACCTTATTTGATCCCTATGTTGTAATCTGTGGTGAAAGTTTATTTCACAATCATGTGTCGGCGTGTTTACCTGCACTGGTCATGGTTGCCAGCGACTAAGTCCTCCTCGTTGTCCCAGTCGTGTCATGTGGTAGACCATAGTCCTTATGCAGTACGCCTGCTGGAGCATGTCGCCGTGTCTTCAAATAGGCGAGGTGTCATGTGTAACACGAGGTTTCGGCAGTAACTGTTACCTTGCGGCTGCTTAATTCATGGTACGGTCTTAGCTAAGTCGGCGAGTCACGTCATGGCCGCACAAGGAGGTAGGAGGGGCGCGACACACTGCGCCTCTCTGAGGAGGTCCTCCCGGTTCTGATCCGGGGGACGTTGGCCGCGGGCGAGGTGCCAGAAACTACAACCTAGGCACTGGCGCCCGCCTCGCCCCTTTTTCAACAGCGGCGGGCGTCGTCGAAAGATTTTTAGTGGATATTACTGCTGGCGGTCGTGTCTGCCGGCGGTGAGACCCACACACCTCTCTCGGTCTTCCTTTGGCCGGGAGGCAGTGCGTAAATGCATTTAGTTACCGACGTTAATAAATGGTACGGTCTTAGTTACTTACGGCTGCTGAAGTCACTTGATCACAGGCATAAATATACAATAGATAACGCAAATGCATGTACTATGCGTGTCCTAACCTCGACCAATCGTCGAGGTTGACCGCCGCTACTTAAAGTCCGCGCGCGTCTGATGTTTTTTTTAAATACTGTAACATGAACGTATGAAAGATTTGTCATCAGCAGCATCAGTGTCAATGAATGAGATTGGATTATTAATTATTTTAACTAATTTGTGCTGATTTTGCACACCTAGAAAGGTTGAATATGGCGAACAAATGTATCTTTAAATCGTAATGTACCCATGTTATGCAATGATTTCAATTTTATTTCCCGTTATTAAATATCGGTAGAGAAGTTATAGTAGGTGTTAAATTGTCGGCACGCTTTATTTCAATACAAATCGTGTTACCTGAGTTATCTTTTGTACATATCGAGGCTGGAAAGGCAACTTTGCTTGTGCGCCAAATTTGCGATAATTAGTTATATATCATTAGAATCGCCTGATTTTTTCTCTATCTGCAGATCTCGATTTCATCCAATTCTGACCATTTTTGACATTTATTTGACTGACATTCTGACAAAAACAAATTTATTTATATTTTTTTTGGAAATTGTCTTTGAATCGCTCTACTGTAAAGTAGCCAAATGGGGCAAAAGCAAGGTTGCCTTTCCAGCGTCAATGTATCTGTGCACTTGATACTGCCATGTTTACCTGCGATGGTTGTGCGCTCGACGTCGCTGCGTCTGCCGCTGATGCTCAAACTCGAAGTCCTCTTCAGTGAGTCCGAGTCGGGCCATGTGGTACACCAAGTAGTCTTCATGCAGCACGCCTGCCGGAGGATGCCGTAGCAGTTCCAGCGTTTCGCACAGCCCGCCCGCGCGCCGCCGTGCCTTTGCCGGGCCCAGGGTTCCTGCCAGGATCACCAGGGACGCTTTGAACAGCACCTGGGGGGTTTAATTGCATATTAATATAACGTGTAATTAGGTTTGAATATAACTTGAAATTAAATTTGTTTATGGCGTGTAATTACATTTTTGTATAGCAATTAAACGGTATGAACCAACATAATATGATATACTTTTCATCAGAGAATACTATGCGTTAGATTTAGAAACCACTTTACATACATTCACTTTTACCCCAAAACTTTATCAACCCTAACTTAAATGCATGTATATTTCTGAGCATTTAACCTCCATTTTCAACGGCTTTATTGCTACAAAAGCAAATGGTGGGTGATTTTAGGTTTGAAAATCGATGTTACAATATCTAAGCATTAATCAGTACGGAAAGTTTAGGGCCATTTCCTTTTTCATTAGCTAAAGTTAATCTCACCTTGACTTCCTCACACAGAAAATAGTCCCACAGCCACAGGATTCTAATGAGAGTCCACTTAAAATCAAACGGCAACTACAAACTACCAAAATGGTTGTCTAACTGAAAGTACCATGCAAGATTCAGCCAACATTAAGTCGTCGTACCGTTTACTACAATAAATCTTAACTTGACTCCTTCACACAGTAAGCAGCCCCATGATTAAATAAATAATAATAATAAATATTTCAGACACTTACACCAATTATTTAGTTCCAAGATAAGTATCATTAAGAACTTGTATTATGGATACTAAATAACGGATAAACATACATAAGTACTTTTTTTTTTGTAAATATATACTTAAAATACATAGAAAAACACCCAGACCAGAACAAATATTCATATTTATACACACAATATTTGTCCTGTGTGGGAATCGAACCCACGACCTCTGGAGTGGAATGCGGGTATACTCGCCACCACGCCATATCGGTCGTCTCGATTCTGGTGAGGTAACATTATTGGAGTAAATTGCCTCCACCAATCCTATAACCGTGTTCCGTAAGAGGAGGCCTGTGTTCAATAGTCGGTGTCGGAGACGATAACCTTTCAAACTTCTCATTAATTCGTGAATCTTACCTTCACTCCCTCACACAGGAAGCAGTCCCACAGCCGCAGAAGGCTGTCCCAAGGCAGAGTTCTGGTGAGGGCACACAGGAACCACTCAGTGGCGTACAAGACTGGCTCCACCTTATGCTTGACCAGATGCCGGTGCACCGCCGGGGCAGTGCGACGCAGCAGGGCGTGTAGGATATCGCCGTCGCGTTGCAAGACCTGCAATTTAGAATATATACGATTATCATCATATCGCACCTTCGGTAAGACAAGGGCATAATTGTCAAAAATTGTGAAAATTAGGAAGGTATGAAAAAGTGTTTTAAAAAATGCCTTTTCAACTAGTGGGACAAAGACACCATAATGTATAGTTTACTTTATGTAAAGGAGAATTACTTTAGAGTAATATTAACTAAGCGCTCGTAGCTCTGCGGTGTTCGGTGGTTGGAAACGATCACCAAAATACAGCAGAGTTTACAGAGGTCAGTCCTTGGATGGGTGACCGTTTGTGTGGCATTTGATATCGAGCGCTTCCGTGCTTCGGAAGGCACGTTAAGCCGTTGGTCCCGGTTATCACTAAATGTGGTAGTCGTTAAGCCATGTTAGAGGCCTCATGGGCGGCTTGAAAAATTCTAACAGCAGGACGCCATACACCTGCCTCCGCCAATCCGCACTGGGTCAGCGTGGTGGAGTATGACCCAATACCCTCACACCTTGATTTGTGTGAGGAGGCTCGTGCTCAGTAGTGGGACGTTAATGGGCTGTGATGATGATGAATATTAACTAAACAAAATCGCATTGAGCGCAAAAAAAAACTTAAAATGGCTCTCCTGTAAAATTGCGAATACTGCAATTATGGCCACTGCTGAACATTTGCCTCCCCAATAGATTACTTTCTATTGGGGGTATTTGCCCATAATCACCAGGCTGGGCAGGCGGGTTGGTAATCGCAGTTCAAGCCAGTACGCAGGATGATGCTGCCGCCCAACTTTCGGTAAGATTTCTCTTCATAGACTCCTACGACTCTCTGTGAGACGAGAGGGGGTGGCGCTATTCTAGGCCGGTACCACACGGCAACATATACCATTATACCTCATGGTATTACTAGATTGTATCATCATCATCATCCTACACCTACACTTGTCCACTGCTGGACATAGGCCTCTCCAATGGCACGCCACAGAAGTAGAAATTAATACATGAAATTTATGATAGCTGGAGAGTTAACGTGTGTATGACTACGAATGTTTATCTTGGTTTAAGTATATCCTATGTAAAGGTGCTTCCTCACCGGGAGCATTCGACTGTAAAGTTATATAAATAAATGTAAATATTTTCAGACAATTATACCAATTATTTAGTTCAAAAATAAGTATCATTAAGGGCATGTGTTATGGATACTAAATAACGGGTAAACAGACATAACTCTTTTTTTGTAAACACTTACTTCATATACATAGGAAAACACCCACACCAGAATAAATATTCATGTTCATGCACACAAAGATTTGTCCTGTTTGGGAATCGAACCCAGGAGCGGAGGGCGGGTATACGCGCCACGACGCCATTTCGGTCGTCAAATATGTTATATGTTACAGGTAAATTTACTTACATTACATCATTGAGGGTGAGAACCGAGCATTACAGTGCACAACATGTAATGATACAATCTATCGTATTTTAATACAACATGTAACATTAACGCACGCGGCGAAAGCCTAATATTGAGACCCATTGACTTCAAACTCAGAGGGTCTCGGCATCAAACCCTGGTTCTCGAAGTTATGTGCGATTTTATCGCTTGCTCCGTCACTCGATAAGCACTCAAAGCAGTTGGTTTGCTTGCATGAGAATCTAAAGCAGTTGTTATAAGGAAGTCAGTGCCTTCCAATATCCTGACAGCTGGTTTAACCATAGAGTGATGTTTCCATATCCACAATAAATAATAATAATAATAATGTTTATTTTCTCCTTACAATGACAGACTTAAAATATTACAATGGTGCTTATATCTAATAATCCATAAATTAAATTTGGTCTATAATATGTAAGGAGCTGGTGTCTGAGTTAGGTAAAAAATACCTGTATTTCAGATCACCATAAATGTTACCTTGAAACTAAATAATTGGCGCGATAGTAAGATAATTATTTATTTATATTATTTAAAATTTGTAGCAGCAGGACCTAATTTCGTTCCTCCTATCCTCACCTCGAGTCCAGGGTTGTAGTAGCCGCTGAGATACTTGTCGCTGATGCTGACGAGGCACCAGAAGGCTTGAACGGAGGGCATGTGCATAAGGAGAAAGGCTGCCACCGGCGCCTGCGCTTGGAAGTAGCCTACTTTGGGGTTCAGCACCGAATACGCCTTCAGCACCGAGAACAGCTCCTGTTGGCTAGAAAATAACGAGAAATTATCATCTAAAATCATGAATGACCACTATGTTTATGTATGTTTTATGTGTATATATGTTTACTAAATATGTGTGAGGTGGCCAAAAAAAGTTTAAAAAATTTTTTTTTCATTTACTTCTACAACATACATAAAATCACGCCTGTTTTCCCGAAGGGGTAGGCAGATTTTGCTTATTATATTGTTGGTCCCACGTAATAGGTGGCGAGCCTAATGCCACTTTTCGTGAAGTTTTATGTCCGTCAGAGCCTCGTCCGTTGTTCGGCAGGTGCACCACTTGCAGGTGAGGTTGGCTTGGGCTCCTCAGATCTTGGTAGGATCCCTTATTACATTCCTTACTTATACAAGGTGGTGTTAAACATTCAAATACTATTAAAAATTATATCAAAAATAATAAAGAGTCGAGTAAGATTAGACTAGGGCATTGCACTTAAAAAAAACCGTTGAACGCCTTTGCTGTTCTCTTGGGAATACCTCGCCAAGGAGCTCATTCCACAACCAAACAGCACGAGGCAGAAAGTTACGCATACCTGTCATTTCTAAGGTTAGCCATCAACTAAAGCGCTTTAATTTTTATTAATAAAGAAACAATGTATACATTAGCAGTAGTCTCTAAACGTTACTTCATATATTTATTTATTTATCAAACATCTTAAAGGCTAACAGAAAAGCCCCAAAGCGTATATAAGATTAAACATAAAATACTTAAAATTAAATAATATTAATGGGCATAACGTCGAAAGAAATTCAAAAAATTGTGGTCAGTATTTAATAATTAACATAATGTTATAAAAGTTTGAGCAACCTGTCATTTATTTATTTTTTTACATAAATTAAAGTCTTATAATGTCAATACATAGCCATTGTATATAGCCCAAAATTTAGATCAGATATGCCCTAAGCTATCTGAATAACCGTATCTTTTATTATATATATTTATCACCAAAACAGATTATAAACATCTGGTCTAACCCTATAATTAGTTGTGGGGACTTTTATGATCAGAACGAAGCGGAATTACCTCATGCGGTTTGAGTGTAATGACGTGTTTCTATACAAGATGCCTTGCTTGACTCAACTCATTGAGTGGGGTCCTGCGGGTATACCCCCATGTGTGACGATAACACTTTGCGTCTAAAATTTATAAATATATTATAGTGAGCGAAAATAATAAAATGGGTGTCCCCCAATAGGATACTATACAAAAAATGCATCTTATATCTGTTTATATTTTTATGTAATATCTACTTTAAGAGTATTTTGATAAATACAAAGTAATGAGTACTGACAAAATAAGAAATTAAATTTTTGTTCTATTTATTTGTTGCGGCTAATCTTAAACACTGCAGGACAATTAAGTCTATTGGTCCTTGTCTCCCAGCAATCGTCCTAACACCTTACGTAAAGAAATTTTACTTGAAACAATAGAAATATCCAATAAGATTTTATTGCTAAAAGTTACCATTAATGTAAGTACTAAAGCTTAACTACGAAATATTTAATAGCGCACTGTGACCACATACATTTAGCACATAATAAAACCACACTAATCACCTATTGTTGCTACATATAGAATAGGGTATGACGAAACGGATATGTATCTACCAAATTTGTAGATCATGGACACTTGTACAATTGTTTGACGACATAATTATGTAGGACTAAATAAAATAACTAACTATAAAGTCCCACTATTGGGCTTGGGCCGCTTTCCACAAAGGGCATACTACAGTAAAAAAATAAAATATACTTTATTGTGTTTAAGATCAACAAGATTATTTAGATTCGTCAATTTTTTTACAAACAAAATGGAAATACAATAATTTTATTAACAACAATGAAAAGAGATGGAAATAAAAGCAAAATGGATGCTTTGTCAGTATTTGTCAGTTTATCGGTGACTCAAACCGAGGGATTTGTCAGTCAGGCTGTACTGCCGTCCTTTAGCTAGAAAGCCGCTAACTGAGGATAGGTAATTTTTGGAATTTAAACGCTGCTGTGGTACAACAGAGATTAATATTTCAAAAATTATCGTCTGACAGTTTGCGGCTTTATAGCTAAAGGGCGGCAGTGTAGGTGACTCTAATAAGGATTCCATGCTTCTACTCAACCATTTGTGTCCTAATACATATATCGAGGGTTCCGTGCTCAAACCCGATAAGTGACAACTTCAGATACATAATTTCTGCAGCTTTTTCTTGTGATATTATCAGATAAGTCGATTTCAGAAAAGAAGACTGAAAACTGAGGACTTCATAATCCAATAAGTAAACCTTTTAAGTTTAATTTTTTTTAATTAACCGATAAATTCTTTTAAGTACTGTTTTAAGCCCAAAAACACTTATCGGGTTTGAGCACGGAACCCTCGATATAGCGTTATCATATCCTAGCATTATCCCAGTTGCCCTAGACTTAAGCTTACAGCCCAGGGGGTCTGGTCATTGGTCTAACCAGGTTTGGCTGAATTTCCGTTATTACATTACGGCTACGTTCAGATGTGGACGGCGATTAGCTGATTGACACTTCATTTTAGCCATTTGAAGTCCACTGCTGAACATAAGCCTTCCCATTTGCTTTCCACGTTGATCGATCCTGTGCCGCCTACAACCACCGGCTCCCCGCCGCCCTGATCATCGGTCCATCGAGTGGAGGGCCGCCCTCTACTACGTTTGCTAATTCGTGGTCGCCATTCAAGAACCTTAACGCCTCATCGGTCGTCGGTTCTTCGAGCTATGTGCCCCGCCCACCGCCACTTCAGTTTGCAAACGCGCTTTGCTATGTCGGTCACTCTAGTTTCCTCTATTTTTTTTCTGATTCTATTACCTAGGGACTTTACGAGCAGAGCTCTCTCCATTGCACGCTGAGCGACTTTGAGCTTTCTTATGAGGCCCATAGTCAGGCACCACGTCTCAGTCCCATACGTCATCGCTGGAAACACACACTGATCGAAAACTTTCGTCTTGAGACACTGAAGTATTTTGGACGATTGACACTTATCAAATTCTAAATACTTATTAACTTATTGTTTTCTACTATTTACGTGATTTTCAGATCATTGTGTTTTGTATTTGCTCCTTTTTTAAACTATGGATAGCTCCTAGAGATGTCTTCTGAAGATTAGTCTACGACTGCACATAGTTTTTTGTTAACCTTATTTTATTTGTGTGCATACTAAATAAGGATTATTAGTTTACTATACATACGTTATAGAAATTTCTCACTGAATTTAATGGCGTTAATCATGGATATTCCTAGAGCCAACGTTTCATCGTTATTAATGCCTTTAGTAATAAAATAAAACTCATTGTTGCTACATTTAATTACGGTTTATACAACTATTTAATTTCGCGGCGACAGTTCAAAAATCACACTCGTCAAAGTATACTTCGAGCCAGTATTTCTGCGTTATCGGTGCCCATAACGGGTCTGGCGGTGCTCGTTAATTAATGTAAATAGGCAAATATGCGCCCATCGTATACTTGAGACGGGTTTCATGGCTGAGAGTGTGAGTGTGAATCTATTCTGTCAGGTATTATGTGAATTTGTACTACTCGTAATAGCATCAATATGTATGTAACTCTTACGTTAATTTTCATGCTTACACCGCTGAATAGATTTAGATTACAATTAAGCCTTTCGTGGTTTCTATGGTAAGAACTAAGCTAATATGTTCATTGTATATTTATCCGTAATAAATATATTTTAAAAATAAAATAATTCGAGACTCTATTTAAAGTTCCTCTGTAAAGGACACAGGACAACTTTTTAGCACAGGAAATCATCCCTTGAAGGGGTGAAAAAGTGATAATAGATTTACGGGACTGGAGTCCGATTTCCATCCACTAAGCCTTAACTTCGCATGGTCTTCTGATCCTTTGTGTATACTTTGGTTCGATTCCCACACAGGACAAATCTTTGAGTGCATAAACATGAGTATTTGTTGTGGTTTTAGTGTTGTCCTGGGTACGAGTATATTAAATAAGTATTTACAAATAAAAGTATTTATGTGTGTTTATCCGTTGTTGTGTTCCCATAACACAAGTTCTTAATGATACTTTCTTGGAACTAAATAAGTGGTGTAATTGTCAGAAATATTTATTTATAATCGATTGGCACGCATGTCACCCCTTACAACGGCAAGCCAGCTCTTCTTGGGCTTGCCCAATCGCCTTGGCCGGGTGGAGGTTCCATGGCCAAATATTTGTTCCTGACATAGTTTTCCGGTTTTCGTAAAAAAAAATTAGGGGCTATCCATAAATGACGTTACACGTTAAGGGGGAGGGAGGGGGTTGACAAAGTGTGACATGGTATGACAAGGGAGGGATCCGAAATTTCGTGACGACACTTTTCAAAACCGCAGTCCTATAAAAATTTTAAAACAGCTGTTTTGATGAATTTATTTCTTGTTGTACAATTGCAAAATATGTGACATCACACTAAGGAGGAGGGAGTCCCACAAGTGTGACCAGCTGTGACAAGGACGAAGGGGGGGGTCAAAAAATTATGGAATTCGTGTGACGTAATTTATGGATGACTTCTTACTTAGGACCTATCGGACCCAATAAACTGTAAATCAAGCAGTCGCTAGTGTTACTTAAATTTATACTAACCCAACCCCCTCTTCTCGGATGAACATCTCGTGGTATGGGAACTGTCTGTGGAGATCTTTCCGGATGTCGTCCATGCATTTGGGATCCCCTGGTGCCTGAAGCAGTTCCTCATACTCGTTTGGGTGCTTCTCCAACAGCAGCTGACCCCCACAAAGATACAGCCAGGCTTTGGGGCGGACTGACGCTGGGATACCTGTGGTGGAAGAGAATATTGTTATCGTCATACGTAAAACTACTCCTGTTTCCCCGAAGGGTATCCAGAGGCTTTTGATAGTCAAAGTCAAAATCCTCATATTCATCGGCAGGTGCCCCACTTGCAGGTGAGGTTGGCTTGGGAATGTTTTCTTCATACCATATGGTGACATTCAAGTTTGGACCTACCTGATGGAAATTGGCCACCGCAATATACGCATTTTACTTTACATACCCATGTATTTGACGTAACAGGTCTGGGGACTATACTTAAATCAAATTCAAAGTATTAAAAAAAAATAATGTGGATAATATGTCTTTTGTCTAATATCCACAGAATAGAAAATTTATTGGGTATCCATTTATTGTGTATTTAATTCATATTAAACAAATAGTTTTAGTGTTTATTCTTTTTAAAGTTTATGTGCTCTGCCTACTGCTTCCCTGGGGGCCTACCGCCGAATTCGATGGATTACCGGTAATCCATCTAGATCAAACTTTGTTTTGCGTTCATTAATCCGTACCGGGGAATCTGCCGACAGCCACCTCTCATGCATGACCTTCAGTCGGTGACAGACCAATAGGTAAATGGAGAACGCCATTTTGTTTCGATTTCCATGAGTTCGGCGGTACGACAGAATCAATTCGAAATCCATTTTGCCTTATAATCGATTGCCATCGAACTCGGCGGTAGGCCCCCTGTTCTCTCCTTTGCGTCGGGTTGTCTAGCGTTTAGCGATGAGACCGCTTAGATTGACTTTTTCATTTTATTGTTTTTTAATATCTCTAGTTTTTAAGCTTTTTGGTTTTATTGACCATATATCTAATGTCAAAGTCAAAGTATTAATTGCCAAAACTATGTTGTATATACAGATATTTTATAAAAGGTAGTATTAAGCCCGAAAAGGGGACAGCAAAAGAAATAAATTATTATCATTATCAACAAATTGAATTAAATTAAAATAAAATATGAGAAAAAAATATATCAAAATTAAGAAATTATAAATGTCATACAATTAAAATAATCTAATATAAATCAAAACAAATTATAATTTTACTGGAAATCTATCTATCCCTTGTGTATCTTTATTTGTATTAACATAACATTATGACTAGAGGTGGTCGTTAGTGGATTTCATCGTCTGCTTAACATCAGATACGGTGTACTCATTTCATCACAATAAAAATGATAAAAACAGTGATAGCACGTAGATTCTAGCGTTTTATTTGTTTGTAAACATTTGTTGTGATAACGCCTTTATTGCTAAACCGTATAAATAAGATTCGGAGCAAGTATACACTACTTTATTTTATTAAAATGTAGGTAAGATGAAAGTAATAAAGTATGTATACCAAAAACCTAAAGTTCCCGGTAGGCGGCAATAGGCTCGCCATCTAAAGTGTCGATTCATACAGGCTATTCTAATATGAATGACTTAAAACATGAATATTGTTAATGTTGTATTATGTTGCATTGTATAGCGTCACAGACAAATGAAGATTGTAACTAACCAATCGATAATTTAAAAGAGCATAGCCTGTGAGTTTCTTGCCAGTTCTTCTTACAGAGCGGTGGCTCGGAACTTACACTTAAATATTTTTTGTATTTTTAAATTGTTTGGTTGCAAGTGAATCTAAGCTTCGTGATTTTAGTATAATTATATTTTATTTGTTTTTGTTATTGTTATATAATTTTGACGTTTTCAAGTACTATGTAATGGTTTATGAAATAAAAAGTATTTGATTGATTGATTGATCAAGTAAGAGTCGATAAAGAGAGATCTCTTATTATTCTGTCATGTCGATGACAAATCATTTTAACACTGACCTATAAATTCTCAGCCTAATATGCCGCCACAGCAATATCACTCATCAATCGCCCTCTATCCTGCCGGAAGATAGGCAGCAGCGTCCTGCGTACTTGCTTGAACTGGATTGCTAACCCTCTTGCCCAGCCTCGTGATTATGGGCAAACACTACTACTTACCATCCTAGCATTATCCGGGTTGTGCCCTAGACTTAAGCTTTAAGCCCAGGGTCTGCTTACTGCGCTAGGGAAAAGGTAACACCCAGAGACCGACGACTCTGGGTGCCTTTAGTACTGACTACCGGGGGGGAAACTAAGAGGGACCTATGGAGGGCGCTGCGGGTAGGCCAGGAGGGCCCGCTCAGCAGCGCCAGGAGGGTCTAGGCAGCGGGGGCAGGGGGCCCCTGCTGTCTAACCATGGACCCTCCGGGAAGTCGGCCACACACGCTATGGTCGCAGGGGGAGGTAGGAGGGGCGCGTCCACTGCGCCTCTCTGAGGAGGTCCTCCCGGTTTTGGTCCGGGGGACGTTGGCCGCAGGCGGGGTGTCAGAAGCTGCAACCCAGGCACTGGCCCCCGCCTCTTTCTCAACAAGCGGCGGGCGTCGTCGGAAGATTTTTAGTGGGTATTGCTGCCGGCGGTCGTGTCTGCCGGTAGTGAGTCCCACACCCCCTTTCGGTCCCCCTTTGGCCGGAAGGCAGTGCGTAAATGCATTTTGTTACCGACGTAAAACAAAAAAAAAAAAAGGGTCTGCTTACTGGTCCAACCAGATTTGGCTGAATTTTAGTTAATACACGAAGCAACAAACGGACTTTCGCAGCCCAGACATTCTATAGTTAAGCAAGCTGTCAGGATATTTGTAGGCACTAACTTTCTAATGACTGCCCCCTGGGAGCAACGGCTTAAAATGCTTTCTAACGTTTTTACGCATGGAGCAAGCAATAGTTACGCAAATAACTTTGAAAAGTCATAGGAGGGCGCCAGGGTTTTCACCCGAAAAGCTCTGAATTGGAGTATAAAGGTCTCTCTCACCACTTCGCTGCTTCAATACTTTCTACTAATATAATAAAAACTATTGGGGAGGCCTTTGTTCAGCAGTGGACTTTATATAGCTGAGATGAAGAGGTTGAGCTAGCCTATAAAACCTTTTTTTTGTATAGTGGTAAATGCCTTTACGCTTACTTTGCGCCGCAAGGACAGCAGACAGTTATGTCGGGCTCCCCAGCCGAGATGGTAGTAGCCGGGACTAGCGACTAAACCCCATTGTTTCCTGCTATACGTAAAGTGCAAAAAAGGTGACAGAGTGACCTTATCCTCCTGTAGCACCACACGCCAGCCCGTGTCACTGACCCATCATAGTTTTTCTTATACCTTAGAGTTTTGAACACACCAGGAAACATGTGTGCCGCCTCCTACTCCTTCAAGCTACAGAAAAAGTGCGAGTAGAAGGTTCCCTGACCTTTCACCCGCCCGGCTATAATGGTAGCGCCCCGGCATAAGCTCGCCGGCGCTGCCCTCTCCTTAGCCTACAAAACCTGCTTCAGGGTCCAACGACTCACCTTTCCGACACCGCTCCCGCACTTTCTTGTAGTTCTTGCTCATGAACGCCTCCCAGTTGTCGAGCATTCGCAGCCATTTCTGTTCCCTCTTCAATATCGTACTCGGAGATACGTTCCTTTTCCTGAAACAAAAAAATATTATATATTAGGATCACATATGTCTGCAATATGTGGACTAATAAAGGAAAGTTAAGGAAGTACGAAGTCTGTCAGGTCTGATTGATCAAGTAAAAAAAACCTTCAAAATTATTAGTAAAGATATAGAAAAGAAAAGTCAAAGACTTCCTGTCTTTCTTTAGAGGGAACATAAATACATACACATACATAATATCAGGCCCGTTTTCTCGAAGGGGTAGGTAAGCAAAGGCATATTATACGCCCACACTTCGCCAATTATATAGTTGGTCCCACGTAAAGGTGGCAAGCCTATTGCCGCTTCCTGGAATCTGTTACGTTCGCCAGAGCCACGTTTGTTGGTCAGCAGGTGCACCACTTGCAGGTGAGGTTGGCTTGGGCTCTTTAGATGTTGGTAGGAGCGCTGTACATCTTTTTTGACCCGAAGAGGACATATAATTTTTTTTATTTATCATGTAGTGGTTTATTAAGATCTCAAGCATGCGTCCCACCTGATAGAAATTGGTCCCGCAGCCTATGGACCCTTGCAACAACAGGGGCCGACCCTGAAAAATACGTTTAACGCCCTTTTTGGTGAGCCTCATGTTCTAATCTCTTGACCTGACCAAGGAGCCCATTCCACTCGGCAACAAGTTTATTTTAAAACACACTGTCCCTGATATTTTAAGGAGATATGATATAAATACATTAGTAAAAATTTAATAATAAGTTGTATTGTATGGTATATAAACAGCTCATTGTATAATCTTTCTGCGACTTATCCACACCTTAAACGTATTGGTTAGTTTCTCTGTGCATAAGAATCGTATTCCATGAGCCTCGTTTTTTTGCGCAAACTCAAAATTCTTTAACAGATTTGTACTTGAAAAACAACATTCTATTGTACACTGTTTTGCCTCACTGTCCCAGTTACTTTTATTTCCTTTAAACATTGTTTTCGACAACATTTTCTACTTAAGTTTTTTTTTAAAACCGACATAGCTATGTGTATTTAGAAACCTATATTAAATTCTTGGATACAGCATCAGATCTTATTTCTTACGTTGGTAAAAAAATGGAGTAATACCCATTAAAAATCTTCCAACGACACCTAGGTTGCAGAGTCTGACACCTCAACCACGGCCAATGTCCCACGGGTAGGACCTCTTCTCTGACCTTTTCCCTAGCTTCTCTGGCCTTTTCCCTAGCTTCTCCGCCCTACCAGGAGGTATTCAGCCCCCCCCCCCACCCCCACTACATCATGATGGAGACCATTCGAGGGGAGCACGTGAACACTAGCTGGGACAATTTTTTTTGTCATCATCATAACAGCCTTATAACTTTAGCCTTATGCTGAGCAGACGGGTGGGTGACCGCAGTTTCTGCCAGGGAGCCTACCGCCGAATTCGATGGATTACCGGTAATCCATCTAGATCAAACTTTGTTTTACGCAAGATGACGCTGCTGCCTACATCCGGTAGGCTTTCTCTTCATCAACTCCGTGAGATGAGAGTGTGGCACTAGTCTAGGCCTGTGCCACAACGGCAGAACGGCATTATATTATTGTACAATAAAAAAATTACGACATTTGAGGATGAAACTCTAGGGATCAAGCACACACGTGTTCTGCGAGGAAAGTCCATAAATAAAGACCTACCTATACTAAACGTTATGACACAAATGATTGCCCTAAAAAGGGGTCGAATTCAATGCCAATGCAAAATGTAAATATGTTGTACCTCGGAGAATCTAGCTAAAGCGAACGTTCAACCTTTAAGCCCTCTGATCATCATCATTTCAGACCTATGTAGTCCACTACTGAGCGTAGACCTTTACAACATATTAAAGTCAAAGTCAAAAAATAATTATTTCATAAACTATTTCATACTTCATACTTGAAAACGTCAAAATTTAATATAAATATAAAAAAACAATCGAAATATTATTACACTGAAATTACGAAACTTAGATTCACTTATATGCAACAAAACAATTTAAAAACAAACAAAAAAATCAGTGTAAATGAATCTAAGTGCCAGTTCCGAGCCACCGCTCTGTAAAAAGAACTGGCAAGAAACTCACAGGATGCTCTTTTAAATTTATCCATTGTAGTACCAAAGTACTTGAATTAAGCAGGCGGGTTAGTGATCGTAGTTTCAGCTTGTACGCAGGATGGCGCTGCTACCCATCACCCGGTAGGATTTCTTTTCGTCGACTGTTAGGACTCCCCGTGAGAGCACTAATCTAGACCGGTAGCACACGTCACCCAATAAACCCCCTACTTAAAATAACACTTCCTCATACCACTTCCAAATAATACTCGCGTTAGTTTATAAGTATGACATTCATAAGAGCTCTATTGAGCCAAACTTGAATAAATGAATTTTTTTTTTTTATTAATTTAACTCAAAATGAAAAGTTACAAAAGTATGATATAGCTAAAGGCTTACTTACTTCAATTAGTTTAAAATAGCTATAAAAATTGCAACAAATCTCAAATGGTAATAGCCGTGTACATATTTCATTGTACGACATTTATCAAGAGTTAGTCGATCTGTGTAATAAATTTGCACTGCGAAATGTTATCATAAAAAATTAGGTCATACAGCAATCGGTATTCGATTAGTCATAGCGTTCGTACAGAAATATATCAATTAAAAATCAACCAGTCTACCTATGGGTATAGTTTAAAATTTTGTCGTTATAATACTTATATTAAGAACTAGCGGCCGCCCACGACTTCGTCTGCTTGACCAACATAATATAAACCTTCCTCTTGAATCACTCTATCTTTAAAAAACAAACCGCATCAAAATCTATTGCGTATTTTTAAAGATCTAAGCATTTATAGGGATATACATAGTAATAGACGGTTAGTGACTTTGTGGTATACTATGAGTGATTACATATTACTGTTTGCTTTGTCAATATTAAGCATATAACAGACCAGTTGAATAGAGAATAAAACGACTGTGTAATTAATTGAGACATTAACAAAATGTCACCCATTCAAGGGCTTCATGAACTTCAAAGATCTTTTTTCTAACATAAAGACGTTCTTTTATTTTTCCCAACACAGATATTACAGTTAAGTGTAATTTTTATTAATGTCATTTTTGGGATTTTAGGCACTAATGTAAACCTAGGATTCCTACCAAGATCTAAGAAGCTCAAGCCAACCTAAAATGCAAGTGGTACACCTGCCGATCAACGGAAGAGGCTCTGGCGAACATAAAAGCATCCGGTAAGCGGCAATAGACTCGCCACCTATTACGTGAGATTAACAATATAACTGGCGAAATAGAAAGAAAGAAAGGAAATAAATCGATTTAGTACACATAAACATACAAAGTACCTACACAGAAAAAAGAAACGATTAAACTTACACATGCAAAAAACAACATTAAAACCTGTACTGAAACAGTGTCCACTCAGCACACTGTTGGACACCACAGGATGTCACGACGCTGATCTCCCGTGGACACAATGTGGGCGTATAATATGCCTCTGTCTACCCCTTCGGGGAAACAGGCTTGATATTTTGTATGTATGTAGGCACTGTAGGCACTGAGTGCACTGTGTCGTTTCAGACACTCAATATCTTCATTGCTATCCACAAACAGTTGCTGCGTAACTGTTTGTGGATATGATGTTAATATATTACAGATCCCTACTATAGTGGACCCTATCGAGTACGGCAAGTAGAAGAGAGGACGCTATATCGTCCTTGTAAACCATAATCTGCTATGTAAACTTTTTAGAGATTTCAAGATTTTGACCATAGCGAATAGTTTACTGTCTTATTTATCGTATTATAAAAGAACTGCTTGGTTGGAAAACGTCAATATGCTTTATTACGATAAAAATGTTTTTATATTGTTAATTTGCAATATACATATATTTTTCGAACAGTCAATCACTAGTTTCGACATGATTGTTACAGAGTGCTATGAATTTCTTAAGTTGAAATTGTTTGACTGACAGAATTACCGATATAGCGTAGAAGTAAATATATTATTATAAGCTTTGTAAATAAACAACTATGTTACTAAATTTGGTATTTACTAGAATACTAGTTGATGACACCTTCGATAAGTATGTAGCGGGATGACCTTGCGGTGAGGTCGGCGGACCAATGTCCTTTGCTCATTATGAAACAGCTTATGTAATAATCAGTAATTGAGCGTTTAATTTGTAATATCATCCTTTTGCTTAATGATATCGTGTCTTGATCGTTATATTGGCCAGATAGTAGTATCATACAATCTCGCCAATATAACGATCGATATAGTCGCGAAAAAAAAAGATTTATCAATAAAAACCTAAATAATACATACATACTTACAACTAGGGTTGTAACGGAACTTCGCCTCCACCTCCGTTACTGCGGAGGCTCCGCAAGAAATCGTATCTCCGCATTCGCCTCCGCCTCCGTAAAATATATGCGGAGTTATAACGGAGGTGTATTTACGTTAATCGGTACAAAAACGCGCGAGCAGCGACGCTCGACGACGACCCAACCGTCCGCCGCCAAACTCTTGTTTGTCAAATATAATTTGCCTCTTCTTAATTTTGAACACTAGTTGATTAAATAAGTAATTAAAGCATAATATCAATGTATGTACCTTTTTCATTGAAATACAGACTTTATTTTATTATACTATAAGTGAAAAAATTTCTATATCCACTTTCACCTCCGCCTCCGTTAACCTCCGCATCCGCGGAGGCAAAACTCATCGTCTCCGCATCCGCCTCCGCCTCCGCTAAGGAGGCCTCCGTTACAACCCTACTTACAACCACGCCCGTCTCCCCAATTGCCGCTTACCGGGAACTGTTATATAAGCCAGAGCCTCGTCCGTAGATCAGCGGGTGCACCACTTGCAGGTAAGGTTGGCTTGGGCCTAAGATCATAGTAGAATCCCTACATACCTAAATCCTGATATGATATTCAGATCATGTTTCCTAAAGGTTAACATAGGCTGAATCTGTTGACATAGCTTTCTTTAAAAAACGCCCGAACATATCATGATCATAAAAATCTAAGAACTACGTGGTAACGTAAAACTAAGAGGCAATAAAAGAAGTTAAAAAGAACTGGTAGCTTGAAAAACATATTTTTATATAGACATCATCATCATCATCTCCGTCCATTAAAGTCCCATACTCTACATACTCTACGCGGAGCCAGTAGAGGGGGAGGGGGGTGCGGGATAGTAGAGGCAAGTGTGAAGCTTCCTGCTGTTAACCAAGGACTGGCCTCTTTGAATTCTGCTTTACTTCGATGATTGTTTCCAACCACTAAGAACCACGGGACTGTGATCACTCCATTTTTTTTCTTTTAAATAATGGCTTCGTGCGGTTTGCACATTTAGCCAGTGTCAAGTAAGAGATATATTAATGACATATGTATAAATTATACTTAATAATAATGAGTGGTAATAAAGATGATAAATGGTAAATGAGATGCCCTCTCCCTAAACCTCTCGAGTCCTCGGTAAAGATGTGGGACTATACTAAGATCTCACATGGACTTCTTGAGAAAATTTGAAAAATGATGTTGCACTGTTTTGTTTCAATAACCAAACTTTAGAAAATTAAAAAAAAATGCAGACATGGAGCTTCACTTTCCCACCAAGAAGTCCGATCGCTCTATTAAATCATAATTTCATACTGTGTTTATAAATCGCCCGCCCGTCTTCGTTCGCGTGACCTACATATAAATATAAATTTTAAATCAATTGATCTATTAAAAAAACCCGCATCAAAATCCGTTGCGTAGTTTTAAAAATCTAAGCATACATAGGGACATACAGAGAAAAGCCACTTCGGTTAATTGTAGTGATTATCGTACTAACAGATGAACAAAACCTGACGAGATTCTGGTCCAATGCTTCGGCCTCAATAAAAAAAATTATTTTTTTCTTTAAACAAACAAATGAAAAGTTTTTGTTAGAGATTAACAGAAGTATTCTTTTCAATTGCAGTTTTTCAAATACTCAACTATGTCGTCGTTGACATTCTGACATTAATTGCAACGAAGAAAGTGTTTTTGTTGACAAAACTAGGAAGGCATCGTGGGAACGCCTAGAGAGAAATTGTACCAACGCGTTACGTAGATAGACTTCGATGCCGTAACCACGAGAAAACTGTCGCGTTGGGCGTTGCCATACTAGAAGACCAACTAGTAGTTTCGTTGTTGAACTAGAGGCCGCCGGCGACTTCATCCGCACGCCCGTAAGCAATCATAAAACGATTATGCATATTAGTTAAAGTACGTTACGATCAAAGGCACGCGACCGAGCTACCGAAAAATCGTACCGTCTCTGTAAAACCACACTAATACTTATTTTTTTAGTTTAAAAGTAGCTTTAGTTGCAAAGAAAATCTCGTCAAAAATCGGCCAAGCTGTTTTGGAAATAAGCCACAACAAACAGTCAGACAAATGATACTTTTTTAAACAGCTTAATTTAATGTACATTTAATGGCTCTTATTTTGACATTACCAAAATTAGATAGGATATATAACCAGATAAAAACTGCGTTCTGTGTCCCAAGCACAAGGGTGCGTCTGGAAGAGTAATTAGACTTTTTAGTTTTCTTCCGCGTGACCTACTACTACTATTAATTAGTTATACTTTAGGTTAAAAAATTGCCTAAAACATAAGCTGTTAGACAGTAAAAAAAACCCTTTAAAATAGGTGCAACTTAATTTTGACGGTTGTCGCTAGAGCATCTAATAATGAAAGAGGTTCCACCAGCACCATGGCTTAGAAGCCCTGTCTACTGGTTTCCGAATCAGCTCTTGAATCGATGTACAAGAGGGCGGTCCATTTAAACCCTATCAAAAATCCTTCTTACATGAAATGACAAACTGTTTGAGAACACTCCGAGAGGGCTCTTATAAATGTCAATTTCACTTAAAGTCTTAATCTTAATTCGAGCATAAATATTATATGGTGACGTGAATAAAATCAATTGTGCTGTTAGACAAAGAACATGTTTAGAGCACAATTACGATATTTATAAATAAATCGACAATAAACCAAGCGCTTTTAATATTTTATTCAATTCTAGTGGCGGACTTTGTCTTCGTATTCTAAACGAAGTTAAAGATGGTCGAATTGAATTAGCGCTCTGTCCAAAAACTGTGGATACAAGTTCAAACCTCGACGATATACCAATTTACAAGTAACCCAAGCACTTCAACCTTACCACGAGGGCTTAAAGGGACTATTAACAATGTGTGTTATTATTATTAGAGATAGATAGGACCATGACTTTTTAAGCAGTTTTGCACTGATTCGGTTTCATGTGGGGTCGTTGGCAACTCTAGTTATAGCATTAATTCAAGAGCCCTCGAGACAGGTGTTAAAAGTCAAATTGTTCATGGGTTCTTAACCTTATTTTGTTCATAATTATTATGGTGGCAATATATTGACCCATGCCATACTAAGGGTTAAATTTAAATTACATGAATAATATAGTAATAATATCTTACTTATTTTCTGAAACAAATGATTATTACGAGTAGTATTTAAGGTGTATAGGGATCCTAACAATCTCTAAGTAGCCCAGGTCAACCTCAATTACAAGTGGTGCACCTTCCGATCAACAGACAAGGCTCTGGCGAACGTAACAGATCCCGGTTAGCGGCAATACGCTCACCACATATTACGTTGCTTAATAATATAATTGGCGAAGTGTGGGCGTATAATATGCCTCTGCCTACCCTTTCGGGGAAACAAGCGTGAGGGTATATATGTATGTTTATAGAGCGTACAAATGTTAAAATATTACATTTAAGGTGTGGCTGACTGTACAGTCAAAGGTTATATTATCAATCGAAATGTTTTCTTGATTATACGCTTGAGAGTGTTCTAGCTCAAAGTAGCTACATTAGAAAGTAAGACTTTTCTTTAGATGTTCGCAACTGTTCTCACGGGTTTCCTAGCAGAGCAAAAGTAATTAAAATAATTAAGACTGAGCTCTGAAGCGCTTGTAGCTCCGCGGTGCTAGGTGATTGGAAACGATCGCCGAAGTAAAGCGAGTTCACAGAGGCCAGTCGTTGGATGGGTGACCGTTTGTGTGTTGCCGTTGCTCCCGGTTATCACTACATGTGGTAGTCGTTAAGCTATGTGAGAGGCAGTAATGGGCGGCTTGATTGATAAAAAAATATAATAACGGCATGCCACACGCCTGCCTCCGCCAAATGGGTCTTTATTTTTTATTTTTTCTTAAGATGGAAAATCTAATGACCTTCTCCCGCTGGGGGTGGAGCGGGAGGGTGTGTCAGACTTTTACTGACTAAAAACCATCCATGTTCCTTCTTGTGCCAGCTACGTCCAGAGGCCGCGGTAACCCTTTCGGACAGTCCCGCAGCCGCCAATTGGGTCTGCGTGTAGCTCCCAACTTCCTGTGACCTTGGAATGTGAGAGGAGGCCCGTGCTCTGCAGTGGGACGTGAATGGGCTGAAGTCTTGATAATGAAGACTGTTTATACGATATGGCGTGGATACGATACTGACCGTATACCACCAGCCCTCCGCTCCTGAGGTTGTGGGTTCGATTCCTACACGGACAAATCTTTATGTGCATGAAAATGAATATCTGTTTTGGTCTGAGTGTTTTCTATGTATATTACTTATGTATGTATTTACAAAAAAAAATGTTTATTTGTTATTTAGTATCCATAACACAAGTTCTTAATGATACTTATCTTGGGACTAAATAATTGGTGTAATTGTTAGAATTATTTTTTATTTTTTATAAGAGGGCGCGCTGCATTATTGCTTGCCTCGTAGAGTCAGTTTTTCAGATTGATTCGTTCTGCATCTTGCGTCTTCACTACTTCCAGCAATGTGGTTCGTGCGAGTGAGGGCTACATTTTTACATGTAGTTCCTAGGGTGCCTAGGGCTCTAGAAGCCATACCCAGCCTCTTGTGTTTGTGAGCTTGAGCCTCTTCAGATAATGGTCTTTAATAATCCCGAAAAACAATAGCACCTATGAGTCAAACAGGCGAAGTTACGGGCGTTTGCTTGTGTTTTTTTAATAATATAATTTATTATTTTGGCATTGTTTTAATGGCAATGTATGCGGGCGTTGCAACATGGCTTCACAGAAGACTTCTTCGCCTACTTTTCCTTCCTACATTTTGCATTTATTTACATTATTTGCACATAGCGGTGCTAGTAAGCTGCCATCACGAATTTTGTTATTTTTCGATTAAGTTCCATCTTATTGTTAGGGGCTAAATGTAAACCCGCAACGCACTTTGGTCTTTAACCGAAGGCGGATCATTAGTGCATGCCCTTGCCTATTGGGAACTACCAGACTCCACATATATTTGTCATAGTGCTATCATAAAATAAGAGTATTTTTATTTAATTCTGATGAAATTATCACGTTATTTATGATAAAAAGTTGAAATTTTGTTTTATATCTGATTGTTGTAAGGTTGTGAGGTTGGCTTGGGTAAAGTAGTACACTCGGACGAAATCGCGTGCGGCTGCTAGTGTTCCATGTAAAATAGAGCCTATGCATTTTTTGTATGTAACCTTTTATGTACAATATAGAACATTATTATTATGTAATGTTTCATGCTATTTGATTCAAGTCATAATCCCAGTGCCGATTACTTTGGGCTACCAGCTACATGAATGTAATTAGGTATACTTTATTAAAAATGTTTATAGTATGGAAAGCAGTCCACTTTCCGCTGTGCCTGTGTCTGCCGACGTTTAAACAGGCTTAATTACGATCTATTCCGTCTGTAGTTAATTAGCGTGATTTCACTTGCGTACGTAATTACTGAAACGACTCGGCCCCGTGTTAGTTGGATTCGACAATATTGTTTGTTTAATGTTTGTTAATGTTAACTCTTGTTGAAACTATCATCGGGGTTAAGCGGGGTTTACAGAGGTCAGTTTTTGTACGGGTGATCGTTTGTGCCGTAAGCCGTGTGGTATCGGCCAAGAATGGTGCCACCACATTATTATCTCATCTTACTGAGAGTCGTAAGAAACGACTAAGAGAAATCCTACCGGATGATGGGCAGCAGCGTCATTCAGCGTACTGGCTTGAACTGCGATCACCAGCCCGCCTGCCCAGCGTACTTTTTATAGCCATGTATGATAATCGTTTATGTGGCATTTAAAATCGAGCGCTTTCGTGCTTCGGAAAGCACGCTAGGATGTTGGTCGCGGTTATCACTATTTTGGGGAGTCGTTAGGCCATCGCACCATTAGAACTGAAGAGACCTTTCTCAAAAAGACTAGTAGATTCACAAGTCCATAATCTTTGTATATATTAGAGATTATGAGATGAGCTATACTTTTCTTATAAATATTTTAATTGCATATTATCATTTTCAAGGTTGTCTCTACCTACAATATTTAAACAAATTAATGCCCCCAAATTTTCAATTAGGTCTTTATAATTCTGAAGGTGCGATATAAGATGCCCTATTGTGCGACTTGGAAAATAACGTCAGGACGCCACCCATCTGCCTTTGCATAACCCCAATGGGTATGCGTTGTGCAGTATGACGTGTAACCCTCTTGAATGATCGTCTCCCGCTGTGGGTGGAGCGGAAGGGTGTGTCAGAGTTTTACTGTCTAAAAACCTTCGATGTTTCTTCTTGAACCTGCATGGTCCGGGGCCGCGGTAACTCTTTGAAACAGTACCGTTCCCACCTCGAACCTATGTTCGTAAGATGAAGCCCGTGCTTACTTCAGTGAGTCAGTGGAACGTTAATGGGCTGAGATTATGTTGTCATGATTTTGTAGAAAATTTTTAGGAATATTCCTACTGTCATCATATCCTAGCATTATCCCGGTTGCCCTAGACTTAAGCTTAGGGCCCAGGGTCTCTCACTGTCTTAACCAGATTTGACTGAATATCAGTACATGGAGCGACTGCCGTCTCACCTCCGCAACCCAGAGAAAACATCATTCTATGGTTAAACCAGTTATCAGTATGTTCGAGGGCACTGACTTCCTAATAACAACAGCCATAGTTGTTCATGACTGCCGGAACCAACGGCTTAACGTGCTTTCCGAGGCACAAAGCAAGCGATAATTACGCTCATAACTTTAAAAAGTCTTAGGTGCACTAGGGTTGATAGCGCGACCCTCTGAATTATCATCGCCTTTCTATATTCTGCCGAAATTTTCCCATTTACATGACATTTTATGTAGTTAGTAGGAATACTTCATAAAATGTGTTAATGTACAGCAGTACAGTAAAGGTAATCCATCAATCTAGTCTCCTTATAAAAAGTTAACTTACCTAATGTGTGGTAACTTACTTTTTACTGTGTTATTACAGTAATCAGATTATAGTTTTTACTGTATTATAACAACAATTATAGCAGTATTATATCTCACTGAATCTTGTTTGTTTGGTGAATTAGGTTTATCCAATTGTTCGTCTGTATC
Source organism: Musotima nitidalis (assembly GCA_949126915.1). NCBI lineage: Eukaryota > Metazoa > Arthropoda > Insecta > Lepidoptera > Crambidae > Musotima > Musotima nitidalis. The sequence goes on from OX421434.1 coordinate 3,984,053, forward strand.
TAGTCCATAAAAACTCGATTTTTGAGAGATTCATAATTTTCACAAATATTATACATACATTCAGGCCGAAGAGCAGAGGCATATTATACGCCCACACTTCGCCAATTATATTGTAGATCCCTCGTAATAGTAGGCGAGCCTATTGCCTTTTGCCGGGATTCGTTACGTTCGCCATAGCCTCGTCTGTTGATCAGCAGGTGCACCACTTTCAGATGAGGTTGGTTTGGGCTCCTTAGATGTTGGTAAGATCCTTATACACCCATTAGTACCCATAAAGTTTATTAATATTGGAACCAATCAAACTTTTGAAAAATCTCAAAGTAAGGGGTGTTTTAATAAAATAAATAAATTTGGCATCGGCACACTCTTATATTAGAAATTGCTAGGTTCACCTTAAGTTGACATTCATAGATCTTTATTGAGCGAAAATTTGATTTCAACTTAACATGGAAGCTTAATCAGAGATATGGTTTAGTACGGTTCTCGACAGGGCGTACAGTTCAATTGCATCCGGGCTACGAACAAAAAGAGACGTAGTATTTTGTTCGTAGCATCCGGGCGATAACGTTTTGCAGATGGCTAAAAATACTAGTATAGCTCTTTGCTAAGAGGAAAAATATGTGAAGATCACAAATTGTTTAAGTACAGTACATACGGTATCCACATACAATATTACACATAGGCAGCCCGAATAAACAAACAAGTAAGTTACAAAGATATTTTTAATCCATCACTTGCTTACAATGGATTTCCGCAAAGTAACGCCTGAATCAATAAATTGTTTTATTTTAAACTATACAACTACTTTCATTTGAAAGATCGATGTGCAAAGTATTCTCCGTTTACTATGGTCTGACAAAAACGACAATGACGATAATTATGTACAACTGTTGAAACCGTCCACTAGATAGTCCAAAATCATGTTTTCTATTTTATGTGTTAGTGTGATACAATATCGAGCCTTAACGTAATAATGGAATTAGAGAGGGTGAAAATGTGGTGGAAGTTTACTTATAGTAATATAGTTTATAGTATACTTATAGTTTACTTATAGTAAACTTCCACCACATCATAATCATAAATTTTTCAAGTATGGCAACTAATAAGCAAAATATAAACTAATTGTCCTACGGTATTCCTGTGATAAGTGAAAAAATTAAGGTCAAAGGTTAAGCTGGGAACAGGGCAGAATGATAAAGGTGGACTACCAGCAAGATGCCAGCAGATGTTAGTAGAAAATATGTTGAAACTATTAGAAAGCACAATAAAACTATTTTGGCAAGGGTCTCGTAGATGACGTCTAATGGAATGATCCCGCATAGTGCCAATGTCAGCGAAAGGCTAGCCACCATTCACCAAATGACACTTCATTTTATCCAAGAAATCTTTGTGCTAAAAATAAACTTCTTTACAGCTACATAGAATTGAAATAGTTTTAACAAGGTTCCTGCTTAATCCAGAAAGGAGAAGAGTATGTATCATTTTGATGCCTAGTATAATCTATTAGTGCTCTTTTTGTTGTTAAAATAAATAGCATTACTTATTATGATGACTCATTTAAAACTTTGTGTCACAAACTGTTTAAGGATAATATATTTGTGACAATATCTGCATTTATCACAGCTGAGTACACATTAAGGAAGTGAATAATGCTATTTGAAGTAATAATACATTGAGACGTAATGGAAAAAAGTATATTAAGATGGTTATACCCCAATGATTAATGTTAAGGTCACTTTTAAACATTGTCGATTTGAGCACATATACTCATTGCAACAGCAGAGGTCTTTGAATCACTTGTCCCAATTAACGTCTCGATAGACTTGGGCATTTTAACACTAAGCAAGGAGATTAGGATTCAGGTTGTAATCCACCATCCATCCAAATGTGGATGGGCTGAGACAGCTGTGTGGCTGTCCTGTTGGGGAGATTAGAGGAGAGCTTATGAGCCACCTAATAGGCCTTGAACTTGGCTTAACGTTTACAACATGTATTGAGAGCAGTTACCAACAGTTTAGCATATTTCTGTTGTGCTGACTTTGCACTGTTTTGGGACATAGAATTTTGTCTCTCTCATTGTTGTAATGTTTGTTTACCCAAATTAATGCAAAGCAACATTTAAATTTAAATATAAAATATCAAGAAAAAAATATCAATGTCATTCTGACTCCTGTTTGACAAACATTTCTATATTTACAATTTATATAAAAGTGTTGTGGTAAAGCCTATTGGCATATATACTTATTTAACACATATCACTTAGACATCTTTGTGTTTTAAGTTAAAAAGGTATGCTTAGATGGTTTGGTCATGTTGAAAGGATGAATGAAAGTAGACTAAATTTCTTCCATAGAATTTTTGTGACCTTCCATGACCAAAAGTACCCTAAATTGATGCGTGTGTATGAGAGTGTAAATGTGTGCAAGTGGAAGGATGTGATCTCTGCCTATCCCTATGGCGTGACATGTATGTATTATGTATGCATGTCTTCTAGCTAGCCTAAAAAAGAAACACTAGATAAATATCACTTTTACATTATTGCACTGGTTTTTTTTATACAATCATGATATAGATAAGCCATGATAGTGATATTTGCTGTTCTCATGTTGACTGCAAATAGAGTCAGGACTATTATCAGTGCCATATTCAATGCTTAAATATTAAGACGAAATTGCAAAAAATATTGACTTAAACTTAGCTTTAATAATATAACTTAGCTTAGAGTTTATATTAATGTACATAACAACTTCAATTAAAATTTGTTAATTAAGTATGCCTGCTCCTATCAAGTTGATACTATGGAAATTATATACTTGATTTACATTAGTATATAATTTTATCCCATACTATTTAATTTACAACTGCTATGGTTGGCTGGTAGAGATCTATTCTAGAGATAAGTCCATCTTTTGTACTTAAAAGTTTTATGTACTCTTTGTAAGCTTAGTTTTATGCAACAAAGTATTATTACTATTATTTATCAATGATGCCATAGATAATTAATGATACTGATTAAGTAACTTGCAACTACATTTAAAAAATGTTATCTATATCAAAAGTATCAGAAGAAAACAATATTCTAATTTATATAGAAAATACTGCAACAACATCTTTATAAAATATCTCAAAAACAACACTTCCCATATTAATAAATCACATTTTCAAGTTGTTTTTTATTATATCTCTTACACCCATTTTTGTAAAAAGTTTACAGTACATTCATAGAGCAATTTGGTATTTTGTTATAATGATTTTCTAAATATTTTTAAAAGGTATAACGAAAGTTAGCATTTTTCAGAAGACAGTGAATAAATAAATGGCCAGACAAGACAGACACAGGGCTTTTAACAGTATTATATATCAAATATATCTTGAAAATTATTCTAGTAAGTTTTATGAGAAAATAAAATAACTCACGGTTCTGGACTGTATTGAGCTCCGCCGAAAAATCCATGTCTATCAGGCTGTGTTGTCACGGAGGAACAAATAGATGTGGTGTCGGCCTGATCAGACCTATCACCTCCTGAACTCTTAACACTCTTTTGTAGAGACATGTTGGGTCACTCCGAAAACTATCTATTGATCACTATCATAACGCACACGGCTCCAACCTTAATACAATCACACAGATGGGTGGGCGTATGAATTAATTACCAAACAACACGTTTAGTCCTAAAGGCCAGCAGCCGTCGATCAAATAAATAGATAATTCACATTCACACAACACATACCGCTGCAGAAACTAGGTTGCGCACATACAAGCCGCAAACAAATCCACAATTTCACATAGCTTTATCTATCGAAATGGTAACAGACGTGCTCAGAATTAACACAACAAACAAAATATCTTATCAAAAGTTCACGACGTGTGGGTGGCGATTCATTTTCAATCAACATGTTTTTTTTCTATTATGTTTAGTTTACAACACACGGAAGTCTAAAGACAGAAACCAGACAGCTTAGTCTTCCGTTTAATTTTATGTGTGATACAATAAGTAAATTATGATATTTGCGATACAATTAATAAAATATTAATTTACCCCGAGTAATCATTTCAGTGTGTACCAGTGTTTACATAAAGATCATCTACTCGTCGTAGATCCAGCTCAATCATTCGCACAAGGCGCTGGATGCAAACAAAATGATCGCGTGGTTTCAGAACATTTCAAGCAGTGCAATTTTACTAGATCATACAATAAAAGCAAAATGTATTGTTGGTAGTTTAGAGAGTTCATAAAAAGTATTTTAGTAAAGCTGGTGGACAGCAGAGTGAGCAAAGAGAGATGCAACTGGTAAGCCTATGCGAGTGCAAGCCGTACCAGTTACAGTGTGCTTCCCAGTTACAGTTTGCACACTTTTATAAATTGTATTTTACCTTCAGCAGATGTCATTCTGTGCTAGTGCTGTAAGAACTTACTGAACAGCTCAAATAGCAACGGGCAATCTTAACTACTTAAACGTTAAAATAGTCTATTTGACAACGACAACTCGAATTGGTTGAACTTTCCTGATTTAAATAACCTCTTTGTATAGGTATTAGGTTCTCACTTTTTACTTACTATTTTCTTCTAAATTAATATTTTTAAGAATAGTTGATAGCATTGAGACACAAAAATGAATATAGTTAAAAGCCCATGCTTGGTTCGCCAATTTATGAGATATAGTTCATCGGCACCCACTGAATTTATCAATAGAAATCCAAGAAATTTAGAAAGAATGCGACTGGCCCGTAAACCTGATGGCTATCACTTAGATAAACCTGGACGAAAGTTCTGGCACAAGTAAGTTTAAGAAATAAACAGTGAACACTTGAACAGTTGCCTTAGGATCTAACCAATAATTCACCTAAGCCAATTGATTTTCTATAGCTAGGCTAGTCATAAGCCCTAAAAGATAATGATATCTTTTAGCTTGAGAGAGTGGTTTGTACACATTTGTGAAATTATTTATTTAATTGACATAGTACTTATTGTAGGGAAAACTACTGTAGATGGCTATATAAGTTCTAATATTTACTTATTAATTAATAATAACTTAATTAACCAATGATCTGGTTAAGGTAGGAAGCCTGTGGATGCAGGTGACTCAGTGAAATCTATTGGGAAGGCCTATGTTCAGCAGTGGGCGTCATATAACTGAGATGATGTTGACAATGAAGAACAATAGTCTCTTAAAGTGATTTAATAATCTTGTATTTCATGTTATATTATATTATTAACCTTTTTTCATGAATTCTTTTGCAGACTGGTTCTTACTGCTAGTAATCGGACAGTGACCGCTCAGGTTATCCATTACATAAATGGACCAGTTATAGAGGCAAAAACATCCGAATGGGCACTAAGAAAGCAGTTATACAGCATTAATGATACCTGTGCCTACATGAACCTGGGGAGAGTATTTGCTCAGAGATGTCTAGAATCAGGCATCACAGAAATATTCAGCGACATCACTCCAGCACCAGGTGGAAAAGTAGAAAAGTTCCTTAACAAGGTTATTGAGGGTGGTATACAATTAAAAGAACCAGAGGTTTATAAAAAACCTGACCCGTGGGATTTGCATAGACCTGAAAAACCTTGGGAAGTCACAGAATAAAAACAGTTATAGAGTTTACAGTAAAATGTGGATGATTTCAATTTTACGAGGGGAAATACTATTGGTTTGTAAAGATAAGATAAGATAAAAAAGTCAAGAGGTTTGAGTTATCATTAATACAACCAACACATCAAGAATCACCGAGCACAGAGATTTTACATAATAAGCCTTCCTACTTGTCATTACTTCATGTGTAAACTCTTTAACAATGATACAGTTTGCTTTGTATTTATTTTACAAATTGATAGCATGACCCAGACTCCTCTGTATGAATTAAAATACTAAAATTAAACTATTACAGACAACTAAAACCTTCAAATTAGTGTTCGTTTTTAATTGATCATGTGATGCATATGAAACCGGAATCAGGCACTTGCATGGTTATTATGCGCTTGTATTACCAGACTTCTAGACTGGTTTCAAGTAAGATGTAAAAAAAATGTATTAGAATAAAATTGTTATAACTTTTTATTTATATTAAATATTGTAACAAAAATATAATTATTAAAAATTAAAGAAACTGTTTATTTTAATTAGTAGGTAAAATTGTTATAACTTGTATTAATATGTAAATAAATCAACAACATATACCATTAGAATTGAGGTGATTTTCGAAATAAATACTTCAGACTTACGGCGGCTTGCAGAACAGTTCGTAATTTGATTTAACTTTTAGCGTTGGATTTGGTCACTAATTATTGCGAACTATATTTATATCAACTATTTTCTTCTTAACTTCAAGCAAATTACTAAAATGCAATGGCATTTCATATCAAATAAAAAACTGTTGTGCAAGCTGGTCTCAAAATGTATGAATATACAGATGTCCCAAAACTCAATGATAACTGTAGCAGTTCTGCGATAAAGAAGAAGTCTTTTAGGTAATTGATAATAGACGATTGTTTCATTAAGTTAAAAATCAACAAACTTGTACGTATTTTTAAAGAGCCTATTGTGATCACAGTTTTTCAGATATTTTTGTATGTAACCTAATATAACGGTGCCATATCGTAACTACAAATCAACATAGCAATGTTGCAAAAGTAGGTACTAGTGCGAATTTGAGTTTTTATGTGTAAATTGTGGATTTTTAGGCATAACATCATCGGCAATGGGGTTGGGTTTCGAAACGAGTCGCCTGAATTTGACGGTACGGTATTGGTGGTGTAGGGGGTTAGTCTTAATCCTCTAAAGGTAATTTTGGCTGCCGGAGTTGCGTTTAAATATTTTTAAATAATTTTCAAATTTTTTTAATTACTATTGCAATTATGCAAAACGAAACGTAATCTTTATTCTTTAGTACAGTTTTTAAAATGTATGTTCAGGTTTTATTTCAAAAAAACGTGAAACGAAACGAAACTGCATGCATGCTATTGACAGCAAATGTCAAATTTGTGCGGTAAGAGTTTAGTGAAAAAACGTGAATGTGTTGTTCCGTGTTTTTTTTTTCTACGACTTAGCTACGTTATTGGACTGTTTGAATTGCTTTACTGAAAATACAATCGAGGCTATTATATTTTATGTATTATGTGTGTATAGGAAATGTATAAAAAAAGATATAATTCTTAGGTACCTAATTAATATCAATGTAATATTTCAAGTTGGCACAATCCGACTACAATAGATTAGGTTAGTTTCGCTGCGCTGCGCTCCCGCCTTAGCCATCGTGGTTATTTTTTTTGACGATTGTTTGTGATTTCTCCGTCGACTCATAATTGAAGCAAGTTATTATATGTATCCATATATATGTTCTGTTATAGGTCGCCATATTGAGGGCTTATGGGTTCTCACAAACTACAAATATTTTTTATTTTTATTGAAACCAAGTACCTATGTCCGGCAGGGGAAAATGATGGGGGAGCCGACACTAACACTCCCTCGACGACGACGTATTTCGAAATTTTTACCCGGCAATGTGCTAAACGCATCTTACATGTACCGACTTCTTGAGAGAATTTCAAAAAGTAATGTTGTACTGTTTTGTCCACATTCGCCAAGCGCTTACCGATTTTTTGTAGGAGAAAACACATCATACAAGTAGGTTAGAAATAAAACGCGAAATATCGGTCCTACAATAAAAATCACGAGGGCGGGCACCTTTATTAGTTATTACTCTACCGTTAAATATTACACGTCAATGTTCGAAATATTAATTTTTTTAGAAGATATAACGAAACTGCAGATATGGCGCTTCACTTTCCTGCCGGGAAATGACACAGTTTAGTCACAGTCAAAGTCAATGATAGTCAGTCATAGTAGAGTCAAATCAAAGTCATACCCTTGTAAAGTAGTGAAGACTTTACTGAGGGTTCTATAGAGTTGTGGAATCAACACGGAAAATCATAATTCATTTCAATTTACTACTTTCCTACACTCGTGTATGTTTCCGAAAGAGTTATGTCTAAAAATCCACTATTTGCATAGAAAAAAAACTATTACGCGTTGGCGCCAAAACTCCTTGAGCCATTAACGTCAGTGTCATCATTTTATTATAAAATTGCAGTAGCCAAATGCCACTTCGCCAAAGGAGCTATAAATGAAATACCTAATCAGATTTAAGCTCTGTGTAAAACCACTAATTGAGATGATGAAAATGATAGTTCCGACATGCACGATAGGTACTTCACTTAGTAGTGCTTAGAGCTATTTTGTATGTACTAATCGTGGTAGTTTCACAAAGACAGCAGAGGTATGCAAGCAAAGGTAAAACTTTGCTTAGGTTAGCCACTAAGTCATTGAACGGAAGCGCTTAACACGATACTTTGTGCACGTTCGGTAGTAAAATAATTAGACATATAAGCTGGTCTGTGGTGACATTGCAACGTAGTACACTGTAGGTTTTACGCATAGTAAGTTTGTGGGATTTACCATAAATATCGCTATAAATACATACAAAGGCCCGTTTCACAAACCCAACAAGTTATAAGAAAAAACTACTAAAACAACTTTGGCGATGTAACTTTAAAGAAACGGTTACCATTTCTTTGAAATCCGGTAACAAGATATACATGTTTTTTAAAGAACACTTAAAAAGTATTGTTTATCATAGTTAATTAAAAAAAATATTTTGTAAGTTATATGCGTTATCCTAGACAAACAATAGTTTTGTGGGACTACTGTATTTTGAATGCCCAACTCGCTGTTTGTTTAATAAATAAACAAAATCTGCAACAGTTTTCGAAAACTAAAATTTATAGTTTAATTATTTATAAGAGACAGATGCTTCTCTCAGATAAAGTTGCCAGGTACTTATGTAAGTAATGGTAAATTGTGATTTAGCGTTTTTTTATAAAACTTTACTGAAGGAAAAGTCATGTTTGTCCCTTTTGGTATACAACCACGCCTGTTTCCCCGAAGGGGCTGGCAGAAGAATATTATAATTATATATTTGGCGACCGATATGGCGTGGAGGTTAGTATACCTACACTTCACTCCAGAGGTCGTGGGTTCGATTCCCACACAGGACAAATCTTTGTGTGCATGAACATGAATATTTGTTCTGGCCTGGGTGTTTTCCTTGGTATATTAAGTATGTATTTACAAAAAAAAAGTATTTAAGTGAGTTTATCCGTTGTTTAGTATCCATAACACAAGTTCTTAATGATACTTATCTTGGAACTAAATAATTGGTGTAATTGTCAGAAAATATTTATTATTTATTATTATTATTATTATAAGCCCATATTTTGCCAATTTAATTTTTCGTCCCACGTAATATGTGGCGATCCTATTGTGGTTTATCGGGAACTTTTGTTTGCCAAAGCCTCGTCTGTTGTTCAGTACGTGCGCTATATGCAGGTGAGGTTGGCTTGGACTCCTAAGATGTTAGTTGGTGATTAAATAAAAATACTAGATTCTCAAATAATCCATTTAGAACGCTTCATATATTATTATATCATATATCTCGGACAAGTAAAGTTGATTTATGATCAGATAAAGTTGACATGATGAACAGATGCAATAATCTTTAAGGTTGTTTTTAAAAAGTTACATAATTTACATTTATATCAGCAAAGTCCTAACTATGTAACTGTTTGATTTGTAACGTTTGCCTACATGCGTGCGTTTGTCACCGGACGCAAGAGCTCAACCGACTGCTTGTTTTAATATAAACTTAATAAAATAGTTTTCTATAGTACACAAACTGATAGTAATCCTAATTTCTGAATTAAACAGCATTTTATTTTTTCATATTACGGGTCATTTCTTAAATTCAATAAAAAGAAGCTTACATGAGTCACTCTTGAAAATGGCGGATCCAATGATGGCGTCTATTTTTTTTTGTAAACGAAATGCCTTACAACCAGCTGTCTCCTTCTAACACATGAAATGTGCCGTAAGACACAGGGCACGCGCAGTAATCAATATGTCCACGTGATCTTCCGTCAGTCGCGACTTGTTCGACAAACTACTAATTGCAAATGCAAAATGTCTGAGACGGAAACGTTTGTGTTACAATGAAATCATTTTATTTTGTTGTTAAGGTTATTTTGTAGTGTTATAGTTTAAAATGCCTGCCTCTATTGGTGTTAATTTACGGGTAACTGGCCATTGCAGCCAAGGCGGGAGAAAGTACATGGAAGATTTGTTTTCTGTTGCTTATCAACAAACTGAAGACGAGAGAGATTTGGAGTACGCTTTCTTTGGAATATACGATGGTCATGGCGGTAGCGAAGCAGCAGCATTCGCCAAGGAACACTTGATGGACTCAATTGTGAAGCAGCGACAGTTTTGGTCGGACAATGACGAAGATGTTCTCAAAGCAATTAGAAATGGTTACATGATGACCCATTTGAACATGTGGAAAGAACTAGGTAAACATGATCTTGCTATCATCAACCTACATCAGTATTAATTCGCTATTATATGTGTACCTACGCAGGTGACCCCCAGAGAGATTTAAAAAGTGATTGTTCGCGAGTTTCGTTCGACCTTGTTCTGATAATTATTTTTTCTCGAGTGGTTTGACATTGAGTTAGTCAAAAGTTTTTCAAACTTATCACATAATTCTTACGTTATTTAATGAGGTGAGTCTTTCATGTAGACTTCATCCATAAAACATTTTGGGAAGTCCATTCTCTCAAAGTGAAAGCAGTTCTACAAGTTTGTTTTTAATTTGGCACAGGTTTCACCAAACGTGTAAAAAAAAGTTGTATGGAGTCACTAACTATTGGGAATATAATGTGTCTTAACTTATACTGTATTTTTTAGGTTTTTTTTAGAGTATTCATATATATTTTTGGTTATGTTTATAGGTTAGCTTGTTGATGTTTTCATATTAAGGAATTTCATTTATTATCTTCTTATATTACTATGTTATTAGAAGCCAATATTTAGTAAAATGATACAAAATGGTTTCACTTTATCTAATTCACTTACAACAACTGGACTGATAGGCCTCTACTAACAAAATAAAGTTGAAAGAGATGTCATTTACGGTTCTGGTACCATCTAAGAAAGGAAATGAGGACAATTTTTAAATCTTCATTGGTTCAGTAATAGTGGTTCGTGGATTAGACAAAAAAGCCTCTTGCAACCCACTTGAAGATTGAATCATCATAGGCTTTGGTTTGGAAGTAAGAGGATAATCTCTCACTTGAATCTGTAGATGTATTGTAGTGTATATATCAGTGAATATATGGTACCCTTAATGTTAAACTATTCAGTTCATATTATTTACTGTCCCTTTTTCTCATAAATTTTGAAAATAGATGTGTTTTTTTAAACTGTACATTTTGGGAATTGTACATCCTTTGGCTAAACACTTATGATGGGTCTTTGACACGTAAAATAATAATGTGCATGACACATTGAATGTTAATTAATATGCATTTTTGTAAATATATAGTCTAGCTCATCTTGCATACATGCAAATTGTATTTTATATTATAGTTATGTGCAAATTCCAAGAAATTTCACTATCGTAAGAAAAGAAAACAATGTAGACCATTTAGGAGGTAGGTTGATGACATCAAAAGTATACATGGATACGTTTAGCTAATAATAGAGCAAAATTACATCAGTTGGAGGCCTCTGTCAACAACATATAGACTAGAGTCATGTTAAGTTATTATTATTACTATTTTTAAGTAGACTATTTATAAATAACCATATTGTAACTTAAGTACACAATGTAATGCTAAATAAAGGCTATTATTATTTGAAATAAAATTTTAACATTAACATTTAATTATTTGTTACAGAAAAATGGCCTAAAACTGTCACTGGACTGCCTAGTACGGCAGGAACCACAGCCAGTGTTGCCTTTATACGACGAGGAAAAATATACATAGGACATGTTGGAGACTCTGCTATAGTACTTGGTTACCAAAAAGATGGTAAGAATACATTTTTCATTAAATATTATAGTTATTTTAGCCATATAAAGTCCACTGCCTCCCTAATTGTTTATTATATTAGGAGGTATCTATTTATGATCACCACACTGGGCTGGCGTGTTGGTGGTCACAGTTCAAGCCAGTATACAAGAAGACGCTGCTGCCAATCATCTGGGCGATTTTTTTCTTCATCAACTCTTACGACTGCCCGTGACATGAGAGGTAGTGGCACTATTCTAGCCCAGTACCACACGGCACAATATTATAATGAATATTACTATCTGAAGAGGAATTTTAAAGTCATGCTTATGACGACCGAACTGCAAACCACATTAGGTTTACATTAGGTGTTTAAAAGTCAGCATGTTTGATTTCAATACAAATCTTTATACTTGCGTTATCTATTGTATTTCTATATCTGTGGTCTGCACACTGATCTAACCAGATTTTTATTATTATTTTAAGAATAAGTATAATCTGGATTTCTTAAAAAATTTTTTCAGGATGTGAAGAATGGGCTGCAAAACCTTTAACATCAGATCACAAGCCCGAATCTACAGTAGAGATTGAGCGAATACAGCAATGTGGCGGAAAAGTCGTTTCAAAATCTGGAGTGCCTCGTGTAGTTTGGAACCGGCCCAGATTTGGTCACAAAGGACCGATAAAAAAGAACACCCCTATGGATGAAATACCGTTTCTCGCTGTTGCTAGATCTCTGGGTGATCTATGGAGTTATAATCCTCAAAATGATGAATTTATAGTCAGCCCTGACCCTGATGTTGGTGTATTGACAATTGATCCTACAAAATTTAGGTATGTGTTCAGTACTAACATGTTTATGGATCAGATGCCGTTGTCTTGGCCTCCAATGTCAACTAATTTAAAAATAGACCTAATAGATTTTAAAAACGAAGAACACAATTTTACTGCATTATTAAATAGTAAACGCTTTTGGTCATAAATTAAAAATGCATAATATTAGTAGCCATAATTGTCACTTACCAAAAGTCTTTATGTCATACCTTATAGTTTCTAACTACTAGCTCCATAAGGCATAACATTATAAGAACAAAAATGTAAGGCATAACCTTAGAAAAGCACATTATTATCTTAAATAAGCTTTAGTACCAAAAGCCATAATGTTTAAAATGCTTAATTTATGTTTACCATAATATTTAAAAGGCAAAAATAAAAATCTTCCTAGACATTTAGGAAACAAGTTCACAAAAAAATACACATCTATTTTTGCATCCTATGCAGCAAGGCATTCAATTATCAAAAACCAAACCACATTAGTTGAGCATTGTAAAATTATGTTTGAAAGTAATAATACTTACTAAAATTATTTAACACTAAACTATGAATTTAATGATTATGGTTTATCACATAATGCCTTTAAATAATTATGAAATAATGTTTTTTATGCTATGCCAAATATATAATCCATTTTTATTTTTTTGCCTTATGTTATGCGAATTGAAGTAATGATAATTTCAATGTGTCACCTAATTTATGACCTACAATCAGGTACATCCTACCTACCTACAATCAGACACATTGAAATGCATACTGTTTATTTATAAGCCTATTTTGGTTCGTATTTTTTTGTTTTTTTAATTCAATCTGTACAAGTGTACAATCTGTATTAGTAAATTGATTCAAGGATGATGTCAATCAGCATAGTTTTTACATAATTATTTTTTTAATAAACAAATTCTCATTCATTACAGATGTTTAATATTTGGAACAGACGGTTTATGGAATATGATATCCCCTGAAGGAGCAGTCAGTTTAGTCCAAGCAACGGAACAACATAATGAGGCTGCCCTAGTAGGGGGCACTGGGAACCAACCCAGAGACTGGCTGAATCCATCCAAAAGCTTAGTGGACCATGCTCTAGAGAGGTAAATATCACTGTTTAATTTAAGTTCTAAAACGCATAGACTTAAAATTCAGAGGGTCTGGTCTGGTCATAGAGGGCCCTATGAAGTTATGTGCGTAATTATTGCTTGCTCCGTCCCTAAGCCCGTTAAGCCTATGGTTCCAGCATGTCATGTTTATCTGTGGCAGTCGTTATAAGTAAGTCAGTATTTCTAATATGCTGACAGCTAGTTTTATCTTAAAATTAATCTTCTTTCTTGGTTGCGGAGGTAAGACGGCAGTCGCTCCATGTATCAACTAAAATTCAGCAAAATCTGGTCATACCAGTGAGCAGACCTTGGGCCCTAAGCTTAAGTTTGGGAAACTATAAATGGGATGGGATATGATAAATGGTATTTATATTTCATAATGTCCAGGCTCTTAAATGTTATTAATAATAAGACATCATTTATCCTGACAAATCTTATCATAAAATATCTCTCTTTTTACAGGTGGTCCAACACGAGAATGAGGGCAGATAATACATCAGTAGTAACTCTAATGCTGGACCCCCCGGGACCTCCCCGGGCCACGGTCCTGCGGTCGCGGACCACGCAGAAGCCGACCTCGTCCGTGACCACAAACGTGGCCCCGGCCGCCGCGCCGCCCGCCCCCGACCCCGACCCGGCCCGACCGGAGCCGACGTCCGCCGACGAGCCGCGCCCCGTGCCCCAGAACGGGCTCACCATCATGACGCGCTACTCCGACGTGGAGCGGCCCGCCGCCGATGGCCCGCTGCCCCCCTGCGCCTCCCTCGACGCGCGCCTCTCCGTCCCGTCCGCAGCCCCCGGGCTCCCCGGCGCTCCCGGCCCCGAGGCCAGCGCCGACGACGCCGACGCCCTCACCAACTACGGGAACCCAGCCGAGTCGTACTTCATGGCGCGCTCGCTCAACCGCAGCCGAGTCGTCAACACGCTGCGGGACGTGTCCGACCAGATCGCCGAGGAGGCAGCGCGGCCCCCCCGCGCCTCCCCGCCGCCGCCCCTCACCGAGCTGGCCGAGCCCCCCACTCCGCCGCCCGCCCGCCCCGCCGCGCCCCCCGCCGACGAACCGAGGGTGCCCGTCGACGGCTCCATCCAGATCAACGAGGTGTCCTCGAGCTCACCCGTCGAGGGGGCGCCCAAGGGGAAGGGGCGGCGGCTGCGGACCGACAAGCGGGACGCCCCCGCCGCGCCGCCCGGCCGCGTGCTGCGCTCGCACGACGACCCGCGCCGCCTCGAGCGCGTCGTCATCCTCAGTCGCCGCGCGGCCCCGCCGCCGCCCCCCGACGCCGCGCCCGCCGTCTCAGCCGCCCCGGCCCCCGCCGCCCCTCCCGCCCCGGCCCCGGCCTCGCGTCGCTCCCAGGCGGACACGAGCCTGCCGGACGAGGACGGGCGGCGAGCGACCCGCTCGCAGGCGCCCGCCGCGCTCGCGCAGAAGATCACGCGCAGCATCAGCGGCGTGATTCGCGCGGCCGGCGCGGCGCGGCCGGGAAACGGGGCGGCGGCGCGGCGGGGGGCGGCGCGGCGAGCCCCGGCCCGCGCCCCCACTCGCTCCAAGGAGAACCTGGGCGCGGCTCGCCGCCCCCGGGCGCCCCCCGGCCGCGCGCGCGCCGCGCCCGGCCCCGCCGCGTCGCCCCCTGACGACGCCGAGGTGCACTCCACTACGGGCGAGCCCTGCGCCGCCCGGGCCGCCGAGCGCGGCACGCGGGCTCTGCGCTCGCGGAACGAGCCCGCCACACCGCCGTCGGGCGGGAAGCGGACGCGCTGCGCGGAGCCGGCGGCGGCGCCCGCGCCCAAGACGCCGCGGCTGGGCGGCGAGCGCTGCGCGCGGGCTCTCGGGAAGCGCGCGTCGGGCCCGTGGGCGCCGGCGCTGGCGCTGCGGAACCGCCTGCGCCGACGGCTCGCCAAGTAGCGGCCGGCGCGCCGCGCGGGTGCCAGTTACCGCGAGCGGAAGCGCCGCCGCTTCGCCCCGCCGCATCCAAAGAGGGCCGCGTCGCGTGCGGCTCCATTTCTGTTGTTGATGTTTCCTTTCGTGGCCTAGTTTTGAACATAAACAATAGTACAAACGAATTCTATTGAATATTTACGTAAGTATAACGTGTGGACCAGTCGGAACGGATTAGCCCTATAGATATTTATTATTCTGTCGATATTTTTATTGGAGCGGCGCCGGTCGTTTTGCATTTAACTCGAGCGCTGGGAAAATGTAATTCTCGCCGGAGCGCCCCCGAGGGCTCCTCGGGCCGGGAACGACGCGGCGCCGCGCGCGGGACTTTCGATCTTGTTGACTTACTAAATTTTTTATAACGAATAATAATCGTAAACCTACTACCGTGAGTGCTTTTCTCAGAAATATTAGAAAATTAAGAGTGCTAATATATGTATAATACTAGATATAAAATGTATAAAAGATACCGTTTTGTAAAGACACCAAAATTTTCATTTTAAATTATTGTACGTAGTGGAAAGGTATATTTTCTATACGAGTATAACTGTTAGGAATCAGATATCTACGTTATTCTTTTAGGAAAAGAATTTATTACTTCCTAATAAGCTTTATTGGTTTTAGTATTTCAAACATTGTTACATTGAAGAGTTATTGAAGAGAAATTTATATAGAAGTGTTCGCCTTTTGTTTCATTTTGTATTTGCGATTACAGACATATCGAAATATATTTTTTTGACTATAGTTATTGTCATTATCTAGCATTATCCTGGTTGCCCTAGACTTAAGAATAGGGTCCAAGGTCTGCTTACTGGTCTAACCAGATTTGGTTGAGTTTCAGTTATTATATGTTACATGTACAGCACTCCTTTCCATTCCGCTGGTGACCAGGGCACCCTGGTACAGCATTTTATCCCTCCCTCACCTTGTGCGAGTGGAGGGGGGCGCCTTCAAACCGCTTGTAATAGCCCGTACAGGTAACCTTATAAATCTTGTTATATTACTTTACAAATCATCGTGTGTTCCCTTATATCTTTTAAATATTATTAAATATAAAATTTATATCATTACTAAACCATTGATATATTTCAAACCAAATAAGTGGTTCCATGTGGATGCGACTTTGTTAATACTGTAAAAAGAAATTTACTTTTAATGTTAATGAAACCAGAAAATAATTGACTAAAAAGTACCTAAGAATGGACTGAAGATTCTTATAATAGTATAATTGTTTAAGATAAGTTAAACTACTGTGTGTGTAGGTCGTGACATTATTAAAACACTAGAATGTCTTAAAACATATAAATAAGTACTAAAGTTTTGACATAACTGACTTTGACAAAAACATGCAGATGCATATTGACTATATTATGTTTTTACTTTATAACAATTGTTACCTATTTTGTATATGTATTTATATAAAAATCTTAAATGATATACCAAAAACCACATATATAGCATATACAGTGGTTATCAGTCTTATCTATTGTTTGTAAGAGATTTAGATGTGGATAAAAAAAATAAGAAATATATTAGAAATAGACATGACCTTAAAAAGGATTTGTTAATTTTTAAATATACTTTTGCATAGTTGGTCACGCGAACGAAATAGCGGGCGGTCGCTAGTTTATTACAATTATGATTATAATTATCTCGACATATACTTCATTCCAATTTGCAATTATTTTTAGCCCACAAGCCAACCTCACATAATGTGTAAATGAAATATTGGAAAATATTATGTTGTTTCAAGCTATATTGCTCGTGTGACCTATTTTACACTATTAGTGGTACGCAATACCAAAAAAAAACACTATTAATATCAAAATACTTTACTGGCATAATTTTTATAATAATTATGAATTAGCCTAAGATTATGCCTGTTATGCCCATATATTATATGCAAGGCTAGAAGTATAAACCCACAGATCTTATGATATCACGAGCTAACACACAGTTAGGTAGTTGAAATAAAGAAATGTAATAATGATGTGCCTCATTCGTTACCGACTTAACAACAATTACATAGATAAAAGTGTTCTTTGATATATTATGTATGAGATATGTATTTTTATTAAATATAAAAATTTATGCATTGTAATTTAGATTTAAAAGAGTTAATATAACTTGTTAAGCTAATGTGGTTCTAGTAAATTAATATCTGTCCGTCATTTACATCGTACAAGTGCAACCGTTAATGTGTAATTTTAAGTTTAAAAAAAGCAATTTAGTTTTTCTTTATATTCGATGTAAATGGTGGATTATTTTTTTATAATAAAACAAAACATATTTGTAATACATACTTTATAGAGATTGCCCAGTACAGTAACGTTGTGTTCGGTTAGTGACTGGCGCGTATTGGCAAACACAAATAATTGAGAAGCTAAAACAAATTATAATACATATAAAATTTAAAAAAGTAAAGGTTTATTGTAGATTTTATTTTTTGATTTAAATAAAGTTTGTATGAAATAGAAATATATCTTTTAATTAATCAATCCCATGCCTACTATGCATTTATTTCTGAATTATGTCTATTATTCAAAATATTCTTGGCATAATTCTGCATAAGCATTAAACTTAGTCGCATTATGTCCCCTGTTTTAAACATAATAATAGCCAGCCATTTAATAATGGCTTCGTGCGGTTACCACATTTTGCCAGTGTCAATTAAAAGATATTTTAATGATATTGAATTCATAGTAAATGATAAAGATGATAATTGGTAAAAAAGATGGCCTCCTCCCTTAACCCCTTAGTTCTCAGTAAAGATGTAGGACTATACTAAGATCTCACATGGACTTGTGTTTCCTCAGTTGCAGAAAATCAAAAATGCTTCAAAGATATTTTAAACTTAGATCTGTAGTTACATACTTACATAAATAAAATGGAAAAAATATAAATTTTAATTATTGAACAAAAAATACTAAATTAAATAAAAATCACAAAAACGTAGGAAATTAAAATTAAACAAGACAATTAATTTAATTTAATTAATTACACAATATAAATATATGTAAGAAAATAATAAGAAGAATATACTATTAACAAAATACTTATGACAAAACAAGTAACAAACAAATTAAATTAATTACGAACTACAATTACTAATAATAACTCGAATTTAGTACAGTTTAGGGAAATAAATACTGCCGCGATGTGTCTTTTTTCGCTTTGGCGCTGTACAAGTCTACATCTCGCATCTTGTACAATGGGCATAACGTCTGCATCAGCAGCTGAAGCATCGAGGCAACCCTGAACCACAGTCGTCCTGCACCATCTACAATTCACGCCGACATCATCAGCCCGGCGTGTCTCTTTTCCGAGTCGGCAGTATGTACAAGTCTACATCCTGTACATTGGACTTGGCGTCAGCGTGGTCAGCGGCGAGTCGACCCAGTTGCAACATCCACGTGCAGCGTCGGCACTTTACACAGACGTTGCACATCTTTATATCTTTATATGTGTACACAACATGTAATTAATATATAAACCATACAATTATAAGCAATAAATCAGATTTCAACCGTCCGTGTTGGGTCTCATTCCTCTCTCTACACCTCCTACTGTCGGCCGGGGCTACACCCCGGTACAGTTCCTTCCCTTCCTGCTGGTGGCCAGGGCACCCCCTGGGACAGCATTCCCTTCCCTTCCTGCTGTTGGTCAGGGCTACCCCCTGGTACAGCAGTCCTTTCCCCTCCGCTGGTGGCCAGGGCGACCCCTTGGTACAGCACTCCTTTCCCCTCCGCTGGTGGCCAGGGTACCCCCTGGTACAGCATCTCGTCCCTCCTTCCTCTTACTGTACGAGTGGCGAGCGGCGGCTTACAACCGCAAGCGGACCACCGTACATTTTGGTCCTTCGAACCATATTGAACCATATTCCCTAACACCTACAGACTAAATTCATTTTATCTGTGCATACACATTATTTATTAACACTACATATATTTAATGTTTCTATTAATTGCACAATATAAATTGACATCATTTTAAAAACCTTAACATAACATTATTTGCATTTACAATTCTGTAGGTAAACAATAAACACTCATGTTACGAAATAATTATTTTTACATTTACAACGCATTTCTATTAAGCAATAAACGTCTCACGTTACATCGTATGTAACGTAGCGTTTAATGTTGATTATCTTTTTACAATACATATTTTTATGCACTTATAGACTTAATAGTTTTATTAGGTTTTATAGTTAATTTAGTAAAATAATTTCGTAACATTTTGCTAACAATATATAGTTATGCCGCCTTGGGTTGTCAAGAACTGGCACCAAGGAATAACTTAAAATTTGGGGAATTTGAGCACACAGCTCAATTCTGCCATTTGAACTTGACATTTGATATCCTTACCAACCAGGAAGGATAATGAGCTAACAGCTCATTTCTGCATTTAGACTTTACATTTAATATCCTTACCAACCAGGAAGGATAATGAGCTAACAGCTCATTTCTGCATTTAGACTTTACATTTAATATCCTTACTAACCAGGAAGGATAATGAGCTAACAGCTCAGTTCTGCACTACCATGACATTTAATATCCTTACCAACTAGGAAGGATAATGAGCTAACCGCTCAGTTCTGCACTACCATGACATTTAATATCCTTACCAACCAGGAAGGATAATGAGCTAACAGCTCAGTTCTGCACTACCATGACATTTAATATCCTTACCAACCAGGAAGGATAATGAGCTAACAGCTCAGTTCTGCACTACCATAACTCTTCTTACCATCTAAAAAAGATACCGAGCATGTAGCTCAGTATTTGTATTAACATTTATATTTGACGACCAGTGTGACATGGAAGTCAGTAGATCTGCACTCCGTGACTAAGGTCGTGGGTTCGATTCCCACACATGATATTTTTTATATTTTAAAGAATTTTGCGTAAATACAATGTTTAATATAATATTTTTATAAATATTTTACATTTTCACCATTATGCACTTTTTGCAACTTACACAATTAATAATTTATGCAACTAACAGAATTCATTGGTCCACTCGTTCCTATCACCTTCATACCCTAATATGAGACAAGCAAACTTTCTTTAAGGACGAATGTTATCAATAGCAATAACGGCGAATGAAAATTAAAGAAGAATAACCAGTTCTGCATCAAAAAGCGGATCGGTCTTTGGCTTCCCACCAGCGGGTTCCACCAGAGTACTGAGAAGTCGCAAATCCACAGATGCACATTAGGCTCAGCGTCTGCATCATGCTCCATCTTAAACTCGGCGTGCCTCTTTTCCGAGTCGGCAGTATGTACAAGTCTACATCTCGCATCTTGTACAATGGGCATAACGTCTGCATCAGCAGCTGAAGCATCGAGGCAACCCTGAACCACAGTCGTCCTGCACCATCTACAATTCACGCCGACATCATCAGCCCGGCGTGTCTCTTTTCCGAGTCGGCAGTATGTACAAGTCTACATCCTGTACATTGGACTTGGCGTCAGCGTGGTCAGCGGCGAGTCGACCCAGTTGCAACATCCACGTGCAGCGTCGGCACTTTACACAGACGTTGCACATCTTTATATCTTTATATGTGTACACAACATGTAATTAATATATAAACCATACAATTATAAGCAATAAATCAGATTTCAACCGTCCGTGTTGGGTCTCATTCCTCTCTCTACACCTCCTACTGTCGGCCGGGGCTACACCCCGGTACAGTTCCTTCCCTTCCTGCTGGTGGCCAGGGCACCCCCTGGTACAGCATTCCCTTTCCTTCCTGCTGGTGGTCAGGGCTACCCCCTGGTACAGCAGTCCTTTCCCCTCCGCTGGTGGTCAGGGCTACCCCCTGGTACAGCACTCCTTCCTCTCCGCTGGTGGCCAGGGTACCCCCTGGTACAGCACTCCTTCCTCTCCACTGGTGGCCAGGGTACCCCTTGCTACAGCATCTCGTCCCTCCTTCCTCTTACTGTACGAGTGGCGAGCGGCGGCTTACAACCGCAAGCGGACCACCGTACAGGCGCCAAAACTCTATTTTATATAATAACCTAGCGCTTTGGATTTCTTAACGTTAAAGTAAAGCGTCAAGTCCGCAGTTTTATTTTCTAAAATTTGTGATATTTTGAACATTCATGTCATGTGTAATAAAGGTGGATTATTAACCCTGTTTGTAAACAAAATAAATCAGTGCAACATCACTTTACAAATTCTCTCAAGAAGTCCATGTGAGATCTCAGTCCCACAACTTTACACTGAGAACTTAAAGGGGAGGGAACTTCGATCACTAATACAACTAATACAAGTCGAAGGGAGGGAATCTCATTTATCATCTAGGTCACTCGTTCTCATTTACTATGAATTCATTATTATTAATATACCTTTTACAGAATTTTGATTTGATTTGATACTTGACACTGGCTAAGTGTGCTAACAGCACGAAGCCATTATTTAAAAAATAGGCAGGATAACGTCCGAGTTTTGGCGCCAACGCGAAAAGACATATTGCGACAATATTTTATTTTCCAAAACTTTTGTGGGACTTCTTGGCGGGAAAGTGAAGCGTCATGTCTGCAGTTTTGTTTTATTTTCTAAACTTTGTGATATTTCTAACATTAATGTGTAATAACGGTGGATTATTAACCGTTAAGTGTTTGTGAACATACATGAGTGTTGGTAAATCAAACAAAACAGTGCAACATCACTTTTCAAATTTTCTCTCAAGGAGTCCATGTGAGATCTCAGTATAGTCCCACATCTTGACTGAGGACTCAAGGGGCTTAGGGGAGGGTATCTCATTTACCATTTATCATCTTTATCACTACTCATTCTCATTTACTATAAATTATATATTATTAATATATCACTTACTTGACACTGGCTAAATGTGCTAGACGCACGAAGCCATTATTTAAAATAAAGAAAAGAAACTTTTGTGAATTCGAGTTTTTATGTGTAAACTAGGGGACCCGACAGACTTCGTCCTGCCAAAAAGATTTATAAAGTGAACTATTTTTACATTTTGTGACTATTAAATTTTGGAACGTGACATTAAATCCTTCAGCGATGTATTTTGTGCTCCAACGCACACTGTTTTGATAGATACGATTATATTTCAATTTTACATAGTGTTAATAAAGCGCAAATTGACAATTGACACATCTACATTGCTTAGACAACAGTGAGTGCTTGAAATATGAACATTATGTACTAACAATAAAGCTCAAATTGACTGTACGTTTTAGCTAGGAAACGTTTATATGGGAAAAAGAAAAGGGCTGTTTTTAGGGATTTTCCGATAATTATTCGATTTTTCTCGCCGTAAATACCATCCTTGAACTTCAGAGAACATTTTAAAAAAAGAATTGGCCAAATTGGTCTCGGCGTTGTTGAGTTATGCGCTTACCAACACATTTTGCGATTAATTTTTATATATAAGAAAGATAATATAGTGGATTTTTAGACATGACTTAGTATATTGCAGTGTCTATGATTTTCCGCTTTGATCTCAAAACTCCATAGAACCTCTAGTTAAGTCTCCACTACTTTATTGGGGTACAACTTAGACTTGACTAAGACGGTAAAGTCCGTAACTTGATTTTAACTGTGACTAATTGACGAAAACGTTGTTGCAAATAACTTAAATTATCATATTATGTGACACTGGCTAATACTTTGAACGAGTGAGCCCATATTTAAAAAAAAAAGAAAATGATACGTTCTGACTGATACAGTCTTATAAAGACTTCCTGATGAGATTTAAACAGCAATATTCATATTCTGATTATATGCCGTCACAACCACGAATCTGTGTATTGGTCCCTACACCAAGCGTAGTATGGAAGCGAATGCAAGGTTTGGCAGAAGAAACATGAAAGTAAGATTAATGCCTTGGATATGAGAGTTCTCCAGAAGTATGCTAAGGTGTGAAATTTAGTGATAGGATAGGATTAGAAATTAAGTAATAAGAGCGGATGCTGGTGTGAAAGAAGATAAATATAGTGACAAGGATTGGGAAAGGAACTCAGGAAGGGAAAACAAGAGAGACCTGTGGAGAGCAGAGCGGGGGGGGGCAGGTGGGCCCGTCCAGCAGCGCCAGGAGGTTCTCAGGCAGCGGGGGCAGGTGTCCCCTGCTGCTGGCGTTCACGTCTGCCGGTGGTGATTCCCACACCCCCTTTCGGTACCCCTTTGGCCGGACGGCAGTGCGTAAATGCATTTTATAACCGACGTCTAAAAAAGATAAAAGAGAAAGGATAATAAGATGACTCCCAATGATATTATCAATCTTATTAATAATACAATTATTATTAATACAATCTTATTAATATAATATCATTGATGACTCCATTATGAATAAATATATATTTTTTTAATTGTTGTCTAACTGTTTTTCCTAGTTCATGGGTATTTATTACGCAAATATAATTTTAAGCAATACTAAAGTTTAATTATAAGCTATCTTAGTATGAACTGAAATAACCCTTAAGTGTAGACTGCTGTTTACTATTCGTAGTACCATGTAGTACGTAGGTAACTCGTAGTTGTAGCGCCAGGTAAACATTTTTTGCAGCTCGTGTATGCGGAAGCGATCGGCGATGCGTCGTCGACCCCATCCCCGTAATGAATGGGGCAACCCGCCCCGGCCGCGTGTCCGTCGGGCGCAAACACTCGCTCCCGTCACCCTACTATTTCAAATCGGCTCGGTTATAGCGGTTATTATAGTTTGTGCGCGCGCTCTAGCGTCCTGCCGGCTGATCGTAGTTAGTTACGCGACGTACATAGTAACTGTCGTATCTGTGTTAAACTGTGTTTATTTGAACGATGTGACTTTTTTATGTTATTTTTAAAAACATTATTATTGTTGTAATTTTAGTTTTAAAGGCAAGTGTACATCTTCGCTAGATAGATGTGTAAAACGCGGGAAATCTGTGCGTGCAGTGCGGTTGGATTATCGATCTTGTGTTGAGGACTGTCAGTGGTGCATTGCATTGGTGCAACGTGTTTACGTGCGGGACCGGTGTGTTATTATTCGGTTGTTTTCGCTTGTCCTGTTTCCTTCAATACATAGCGCATATGTTCTTAATAGTTTAATTAATCTATCGCTAGAAATAACTCGCGAGGTTAATTTGTTGCTGGATAGATTAAACGTGCATTTGAGGACATGGGTCATATCATCATAATAGAAATAGTAAACTTACTATTATTGTTGTTATTTTAAACGTCAGTTTACTCACTACACATGGTTATTTATAATTGTCTAGTATGTCGATTCGCATTCTTTTAGTGATAAGTATGTTTGACTGGTTTTACCAGTTTTTTTAACAGGCCCACGGGTTGATTAGCGAGTCGAATTCAGTTTGGCGCCAATATTACGTGCTAGGACTTGGTTGCAGCTTGAAACTAATCGAGGGTTCCGTGCTCAAACCCGATAAGTGACAAAATTTGCGTTTTTGGGTTTAAAGCAGTACTTAAAAAAAAAAATCGGTTAATTAAAAAAATTGAACTTAAAAGGTTTATTTATTGGATTATGAAGTCCTCAGTTTTCCGTCTTCTTTTCTGAAATATATCACAAGAAAAAGCGGCAGAAATTATGTATCTGATGTTGTCACTTATCGGGTTTGAGCACGGAACCCTCGTAATAAGGATTGGGTAGCAAGAACAATTTCAACTTTATTATTTACATATTTTATGTCTACTTTTATAATTTCACCTAACCATGGTAGTAAAAAGTAATTTGCTAGTGTAGGTACTTTCACTTCACGGGCGGGTGATTGCTCTAACATTTTCATTTGAAATGCAAAATAAAATGAGTAAAGTTTCACTCATTTTATAACTATCTAAAGTTCGCTGACTTCAGTGTCCGCACCAGAATATCTAATAGGAAAAGTCTTTATATGAAGAAGATATTCGCTTCCATTTCCTACGTCTCCCATTCGGTACTCATCTTGGCTAGATAGATAGATAGATAGAAAATTCTTTATTGTACACCAAATTAAAATAAAACAAGAAAACAATTGCATAAGAAAAGGGATACAATTGGCGGCCTTATCGCTTACAGCGATTTCTTCTTGGCTATATATTGTCGTAGATACAAACTATTCAAATATCTACGTTCCTGCTCCTACAACCACTGATACTACCTCTACTACTAAACTACAGTCAGACACAGATTATTTAAACTGGTAATCCTGACAGCTGGTTTAACCATAGAATGATGTTTCCCTCTGAGTTGCGAAGCTCAGACGGCAGTCGCTACATGTTATAACTGAAAGACTGCCAAATCTGGTTAAACCAGTGAGCAGACCCTGGCCTCTAATCTTAAGTCTGGGGCAATCGGGATAGTGCTAGGATATGATGATAATCCAATGAGATAGTTATGAAATCTATCGAAAAGTTAACCGTACCTATTCGTGGTTTATTATTTTTTTACACTTTTTGATTGTCACACAAAGACAACTAGTTGTCAAGTAAATCTCAATCCAAGCTATGCTAATATTAATAGACACCTACTTATAAATGTACAAGTAGGAGTTTAGGTACCTACTATATGTAGATATGCCATGAGGTTTAATACTAGCTCCGATAGATCATTTCCATTTCCCACGTGAAGACAACCTGATATCTGATGTAGTCTTGCAAAGTAATCTATATTTTCCCATACGTGGTACAGTCAGAGTTATAATTATCTTAGCTCCCAACTTCTTTACCAAAAAGTTCCCAAGTAAACAAAACAATTTTATCAAGATAACCAAAGTTCGGAAGATAACGGCAATAGGCTCGCCACCTACGTGCGACCAACTATGTAATTCAATTCAATTCAATTCAATCATTTATTCTCAACAATATACATTGTGTGGAACATTATTGGCGAAAAGTGGGCGTCTAATATGCCTCTGCCTACCCCTTCGGGGAAACAGGCGTGAATTTATGTATGCATATATGTATAACCAAAGTTATATTAATCTAAGGTTTCAATATATCGCACCTTTGGTAAGACAAGTGCATAATTGCAGTATGTGCAATTTTACAGAAGAGCCATTTTAAGATTTTTTCTGCGCTCAATGTGATCTTGTTTATAGTTAACATTACTCTAAAGTAATTCTCCTTTACATGAAGTAAACTACACATTATGGTTGTCTTCGTCCCACCAGTTGATAAGGAATTTTTGAAAACACTTTTGCATATTAGGTCGGGGAAAAAGTCTTTTCGCATAACGTAGGTATAAACTTATTATAAAATTTTTTTGACTGTACTATTTGTGTCTGGCTGGTTTTGGTAACATTAAAAAGGTTCCATTATAAAGAAAAGAAAAAAATAAAAAAAAGTTGTTTCCCGCTATTTTTCATTTGTTTTTCTCTCCGTAAAAATGAGTGAATCTAATGAAGAAATTCGATACATTTTAAAATTTTATTATAAAAAAGGCAAAAATGCAACTCAAGCAGTGAAAAAAATTTGTGATGTTTATGGACCTGATGCAGTGTCAGTAAGAGTAGCACAAATTTGGTTCAAACGTTTTCAGTCCGGAAATTTTGATGTTAAAGATGCACCTCGCTCTGGTCGCCCTGTTACGAATAAAATGGACGCCATTTTTGAAAGAGTGGAGCAAGATCGGCATATTAGTAGTTACGATGTAGCTGAAGACCTGGGAATTGACCACAAAACAGTTTTGACCCATTTGAAGAAAGCTGGTTATACAAAAAAGCTCGATATTTGGGTGCCACACGAGCTCACTCAAAGAAACTTAATGAACCGTGTACTCATTTGCGATTCATTATTGAGACGTAATAAAACCGAGCCGTTTTTGAAGAGATTGATAACTGGCGATGAAAAGTGGATCACGTACGACAAGAACGTGCGAAAAAGGTCGTGGTCGAAAGTTGGCCAGGCTTCACAGACTGTGGCCAAACCTGGCCTAACACGAAATAAGGTGATGCTGTGTGTATGGTGGGATTGGAAGGGCATTGTTTATTATGAGCTTTTACCGCCCGGCAAAACCATCGATTCTGATCTTTACTGCTAGCAACTGATGAGATTAAAGGAAGCAGTCGAGAGAAAACGGCCGGAATTGATCAACAGGAAGGGTGTGGTCTTTCATCACGATAACGCTAGACCACACACATCTTTAGCCACTCAGCAAAAATTAAGAGAGTTCGACTGGGAGGTCCTAGTGCATCCACCATATAGCCCTGACCTTGCGCCTTCAGATTTTCACCTGTTTCGGTCTCTGCAGAATTCTTTAGGTTCTGTAAGGTTGACCTCAAGAGAGGACTGCCAAAACTATTTGTCCCGTTTTTTTGATCAGAAGTCCCAAAGTTTCTACAGTAACGGGATAATGTCTCTGCCCACAAAATGGCAGAAAGTTATTCAACAAAACGGTACATATATATTGTAAATAAATGTAAATAAACTTTGAAAAAAATGTCTTGACTTTTCATACAAAAATACGAAAAGACTTTTTCCCCAACCTATTAGGTAGGTACCTAACTAATTTTCACAATTTTTGACAATTATTTCCTTGTCTTACCGAAGGTGCGATATGTAACCATCATATTTTATTAAAGCAGACAATGTTGCAGTTTCCATAAATTTAAAATTGGAATCAATGAACCCATTGATTACTTTGGTTGCCGCAAAAAAATACACTCTACACTATATAATTTTGGCTACTTTTAAACACTTCGATCTCATCTTATCATCCTCCTGACCTTCTTCCATTCTATCTAGGGTCGGCGCAGCGAGTCCAAATGATACAACTCTCGTAAACTTCCCACAAGTGCTAAATATAGCCCCTGCGTCACCTGGATACTCGCTAGTCATATCTCATTTGAACGACACCGCTGCAAAAAGTTTTTTTAAAAATATTTACAGTGGGCCTCGCGCCGTTCTTACACCAACCCTCTGAATGATTTTGTTGGTGGTTGGCCCCCACCTATAGGTTTCCTTTGTAGCTTGTTTAAGTACATGAGACGATGTCCCATACGGCACTCCAGCTTCGAGATGGGTCTGGCACATTTCACGGTTTACTTTCTGTCCCTGAGAAATTCGATTTATCTTTCTGTAGCGCAATCTGTCTGTAGCCAGGATCGTAGCAAGTGGAAGGATCCAAAACGATCCTGTGTTACTAAGACTCTTGTTTGCCCTCCTTCTAACACAAAATTTTTTCGTAATTCCTTCACGGCCCGTGCTGTACGAATGTGGAACAGTCTTCCCTCCCACATACGTGAGAGTCCATCAGTTGGTGTGTTCAAAAGTAAACTGAGTGCTCATCACTTGTCAGATTTGGCATTTAGTTAGCCCTTTTTTTTATATATTTTCTTTTTTAATTACTTTGTTAATCATAAGATTTATATGTATGGATATAAGTATATATGGTTTAATATATTTTAATAGTTTCTTTTGATTTACTTGGATCTCTGTAACTAAATTTAATCCCGTACTTAACCTAATTTACAACTGCTAGGGTTGGCTGGTAGGGATCTCTCCTAGAGATAAGCCCACCTTTGTACTTTTGTTTTTAAATACTATTTTTGTAATGTGATTATGTTGTTATGTGCAATAAAGGATTAATAATAAGGATATGATATCTACCCCTACGGAAAAAGTCGTGATAATATGTATGTTTGTACGCTATCTGTCGCTGACTGTACCTAAAGTCGTGAGATGATACAGTTGGAACTGTGGATGTGGCGTCCGTCATGGTTTATGCCGCTGACAGTGGTCCACAAAGCTGTGACGTCACTCATCTCGATTCACGGCCCGTTAATTGCACACAAAAGGGCCAACTGGATGTAACGTGAACCGCCCGTTGTCCTGCTACTATAATTCAATTGTTATTTATCCCAAGGCCCTTATTAAAGCTATGGTGA
This sequence comes from Musotima nitidalis, assembly GCA_949126915.1. Lineage (NCBI taxonomy): Eukaryota > Metazoa > Arthropoda > Insecta > Lepidoptera > Crambidae > Musotima > Musotima nitidalis. The sequence continues at coordinate 4,013,666 of OX421434.1, forward strand.
TGCACACCACACTGCAATGTAATATGGAGTCCCTCCCTTTTAAGTTAGATATTAGTTATATCTGTTTAATTACATGAAACATTTATTAGTGCATTATTATAAACAATAAAATGTGGAAAGAATTTAAAAAAAAAATACATATATTTTCTCTATAATCGACTTGTAATGCCAGTAATAGTAATATATGTATTGAGATTGTCTTATACGAATGGATGTTATTAAACAGGAGCATGTTGCCAATTTTTTTGCATGAATTCAGTACTAAAAAAGTTACCATAAATATTTTATAAATTGTGAACTTTGTGATGTTTCATAAAAATGCCTGTATATTTTGACTGTATAAAGGCAGTGTGCCTAACCTGCCCTAATGTTTTCTTCAGGTCTAGAAGTGATTCTTATTTCTATGCGAATCAATAAGTAGACTTCAGACAATTATTATCACGAACATTGCGCATTTTATGAAGATGCCCTGCAAGGTGAAACTAAGATTTAGAGCATCTAATTTTCAGCTCTAAATTAACAATTGAAGGGGTTATTTAAAACGGGCTTGAAGCGGTTTTGAAATGCTCCAGTGATGCCCCTGGCATGTCCCAGGGTCCATATAATATATGCATATAACATATCTAGTAGTCACCACTTTTCAGATGGGCCGCATGCATGAGTGCCACCGTATGGTAAAAAAAAAGGTAAAATGTGATGATGCAAATATGAGAGCGTCTCAAATCTCGATCGTTTTGAGAAAGTGGCAACTTGCTTAGATCGCGGTCTCGAGCGCGACGCGGTCTTTATCGTTTTTGCCCGATATAACCTCAACGGCTCGATTTCTTTTGTTGAAGCTCGTTACTGTAGGGTTACCAAGGCATTTTTTGAGACCATAAGAATCTGAATTTGAAATTAATTTAATTGAGCTTAATAATAAAGCCACCCGATGAACCCATGGTCTAGTCAAGGCGGCGGGAAGCCTTCTTCAAATGCCTGAGATTATGAATAAAGCCATGGAAAAGCAAGGTTAATAATTATAGTATACAAGAGTATACTGTGCATTATTTCGGGGTGTCTGTCGTAGGTAGGTACGCCTATAAATGCATGGGAAAATTGCTACCATGTGTTGTGTGAAACTAGACAAAAATGGTACATACGTACAATCACTCCCCGTGTTTCTCCGTAGGGGTAGGCAGAGTTATATTACACGCCCACATTTCCCCAATTGTATTGCTGGTCCCACGTTATAGTTGGCGAGCCTATTGCCGCTTAGCGGGAACTTTTATGTTTGCCAGAGACTCTTCCGTTTATCGGCCGCTGCACCACTTGCAGGTGAGGTTGACTTGGGCTCCTAAGATGATAGTAGGCTTTCTGTACACAATGTTGCAGCACCCGCCTGTGATTTGTTTGCGGATGGATGGCCTGAGATTTGGTCAGTGTGTCTGAGGTATTGTGAGAGAATGGGATAAAAGAAGTTTTTTATGTGTGAGATTTTAATTTTATATTTAACGTTTTCATAATTAGTGTTATTGGTGTATTCCGTTCTGATTAAATAAATAAATAAATGTTCATAATATTACATGTAACATAAAGTGAAAGCAATCGAATATAACTTTAATAACGCATCATTTAGGACAGTAACTGTGGATCAAACTAAATAATATGTAAGGCAGTGAGTTTTGTACAGTTTATAATAAGTATACTTAATGAACTATATTTAATTAACATTATAATAATGGTGACAAGTTAAACACCAAAACAAACAGAGTGATAGTGATTTATAATGTGATTGTGATATTTTTGTGTTTGAGAACTCATTTGGAATAACAACAACCATGGGTAAGTCCTTGCAATATTTTAATTGAATATCTTTCATAAAGGATTGTCTTCTTAACATTTTAAGTGTATAATACTTATAGAAGCAGAATATAGATAAGCACCTGGGCTTAGATTAATAATTTTACTAAGTAGTAATTATTAAGAAGTCATAAGTAGTAAATAGCAAGAACGTAAATAATATTAGTCCCCTTCAAAAAAGTTTGGTCATATAATTGTGATTACCTAGATAATAAAGCTCATTACACGAGGTTTATTAACGTAAGTAGTTATCTAAACTATATATATTTATACAGATTATTCACAATTTCGGATATGCATCCTTATGGGCTCTTTAACTCTTTCTGAAAGGTAAGTATTATGTTACGTGTGGGGTACTTAATTATCTCGGTACCCAATTGTCTTTCGATCGAGCGCTCAACTGATAGCCTATAAGTACCTTAATAAGACAGCTTTTTATTAAAATTTAAGTGCATAATTGTACTCGTCATTACTTTTAGCATCTCAAGGACAAAATAATTCAAAAAAAAACACTGTCTAAATGAGTAAAACATATTTAAAATAAGAAATTTAAAATAAAGTACCATAAAGTAGTTAAATGTAGGTACATACAAAAAACCGCTGTAGAATTCGTAAAAATGTTTTTTGATATAATTATTTTTTCTAAACAGAAAGTCCCGTAAAGTACGTTGTTGTGGCGACTCTACATTCGGAAACACTGGGTCGATTCGCGACGAATCGGGCGATAACTTGGCTAACTCGCGTTCGGTTCTCGGTCGGTGCCTTGCCCTCGCGTTCTATAATAACAACAATGTTATATTCGCCTAACAGAGTGGCATATAACCCTTAAGTAAGCAGAGTTTATACTATGGCCAGACCACGAAGCAAAGCCCATCCTATACGACGGATTAACATAGCTAAAACTAAAGAAAGCACCTAGAGCAGAACAATTGCCCCGGTAACGGTCACCCGCTATGTATAATTTTATGTAGAGTTCCACTGTGCTCAGATCTACACTTACAGAGTAAGTAGTTCAGAGACCACTTAAAAAATAATGAATCAGCCAAAGAACCTCGCCCTCTATATTCCAGCCAGACAATTAGCCACGTAAAAATGTTACCCTTTATAATGAAAACAAGGGTGCAATTAAATCGATGACTTATCAAGTTCCGTGTACCGTTGTGCCGTGTGGTACCGGCCTAGAATAGTGCCACCCCCTCCCATCTCACAGAGAGTCGTAAGAGTCGACTAAGATATATTCTACCGGATAATGGCAGCATCATCCTGCGTACTGGCTTGAACTGAGATCACCACCCCACCTGCCCTGCTGATTGCGGGCAAATACCCCCTATAGAATTTAATTTATTGGGGAGGCTAATGTTCGATAGTGGATTTTATAAAGCTGATATCAGGTTTGGTTATTCTAGAGAACATAACCTTTGGAAACACCTCGAAAGGGACTTCTTGGCGGGAAAGTGAAGCGTCATGTCTGCAGTTTTGTTTTTATTTTCAAAAATTTGTGATATTTCGAACATTAATGTGTAATAAATAACGGTGGATTATTAACCGTTAAGTGTTTGTGAACGTACATGAGTGTTGGTAAATGAAACAAAACAGTGCAACATAAACTTTTCAAATTCTTTCAAGAAGTCCATGTGAGATCTCAATATAGTCCCACATCTTTACTGAGGACTCAAGGGGTTTAGGGGAAGAGCATCTCATTTATCATTTTTATCACCACTCATTTACTATAATTTATATGTTATTAATATATCTCTTACTTGACACTGGGTAAATGTGCAAACCGCACAAAGCCATTACTTAAAAAAAAACAACTCGAAAAAGTTTTTATTTTTTTAAATATATATTTAGACTTCAGCAAGTGCGACTAGTTTTGGTTTGTAAGCTGCCTGTTGATTGCGTTGCGATACCCGGGTGGGTGTGATTGCTGCACCATTGTTATCCTGCCCAATTCGGCGCCTTGCGTAAGAGCTCGCACACAATACGATATCGGTTCGATGTCGCTCTCAGCGCGCTCGCTATTGTGGAACTCGCTTCGATTATCACTTCACTTTTATAACCTGCCATGTGACTTTTATAAGCTTTCACACACAATTGTAATCCTATTGTACATGTCCCCCGGCGGCAGTCACCAGCTACCGCATAATAATAATAATAATAAAAAAACAGAATGAATATATCTTGATACATTTGAAAATAATTTTATGTAGAATTTTCCTATGCTCTCAACTAAGCAGCTGTATGATCACTTGAAGAAAAATTTATTAGCCTGAGCGTAAGAGTCAGATTAGCACCCTCTGAGGGGATCCAACCCTTTTTGTCATTAGAATGGACGTTGGCCACTAGTGAGTCATAACTTGAAGAAAAATCATAATCGCCTATTAAATCGACTATTCGTTGTATCGACATACATACATAATATCACATCTATAGGCAGAGGTATATTGAACTGAAGGCACATTTCGTCAATTATATTGTTGGTCCCACGTAATAGGTGGCCTATTACCGCTTACCGCGTATATTACATATATGTCCGCCATAGCCTCGTCCATTGTTCAGCAGGTGCACCACTTGCAGGTAAGGTTGGCTTGGGCTCCTCAGATCTTGATAGGATCACACCCATCCTGTTGCATCGAGGAACATATAAGAGTTTAATACAGTTGATATACCGAAAGTCAGCTCACTGATTTACCGATCTTGCCTATAATTTTTATGACAACTTACACCTTGCAAAACATTTTTATAGTTGACTGCAAGTGCAATTTATAAATTAATAATTAAATTCCTAAGCCATGTTTTACTCGCGTTTTTATTGCGTGTAAAAAAGTTAAATTTGTGAAGAAGTGTATATACATTGTAAAAGTATAATGTGACTGTTTTTTTGAGAGCTACAACTGCCAACAAACTGTTTTGCAGTATTTGTTGTCATGATTTAAATATTTAAATAAACACTTTTTCTTTTTTCTTCTATTTTTTTCTCTAAATGTTCTAAGTGTTCGTCGAGTTTACTACTATAGACGAGTCAACCAATATTTCGAAGCGAAAACATTTCAGAATAAGCGTAGTTTGGCAAAGTCACATGTAGTTCGCGTAGGTCGGTCATCTGGTTTGTCTGTCTATATTGCGGTTCGAAAGTGCACACCTTTACATTTTTTACACGTGATTGTGGATTATCATCAGCAATATATTACTTTGAATAAATTTTATAAAAATCAAATCCGTAATCAGGTGTAAGGATTATTTTATTTTATTTTCATTTGCTGAAATATTTTTTTTTAATAAAAAAATAAAATTATAAATGAATGAATGTGATGAATGTGATGTGTGAATGACTTAGAGCTGAACATAGGCTGTTTAAATATTATTAGACTTATGTGCCTATTATCACCTGAGTGGGCAATTGGTTTTCTGGAGATTATGCAGTAGCAATAGATCCTACCAAGATCTTGGGATTCCAGCTAACCTTACCGGCAAGTGGCGCACTTGTCGATCGACGGACGAGGCTCTGGCAGTCACGAATGTTCCCGGTAAGCGGCAATGGGTTCGCCACCTATTTCGGGACCACTTTATTATGTAGGCGTTTAATAAGCCTCGAAGGGGTAGGCGCCTTTGGGGAAAATGCGTAATTGTATGTCTGTATGTACTTGTTAAAAACTTTCTATACAATGGTTAGCTCACCTCTAATTTCGCAGCCCTATTGTTGTTTAAATTATTCATTGCCTTACAAATAGCAAATTGATATTAATGTCTAATATTTCTGCTATGTTATTACCCGTGATTAGCATTCCATAGGCAGAGGACACGCGTTAAAGGCGCGAACATATTCCGCGTCAATTATGCGCAGGCGTAGGTGAATGCGCAAATTGATGGAAATTGCTTTTGGCCAAGTCCGTCTTAATTAACACATAATGCCTAATAAGGACACGGTCAATTACCATAAATTGTTACTTGTACTATTTGTCTTTTCAAAATAGCATTGACTTAAAATTGTATTTTTATGGATAGAGTTATGTTATCTATGTTTTTATATAATTATATTATATTTTATTTATATATTTATATAGCAAGTTCGAACGGCATCCTAGGTTCGTTGGCTGAACGTTAGGACTCCCCGATGCTCGCGCGCTGGATGCAAATGCACACGACGCTGTGAAGTCGTGTGTATTCGCGTCCAGTGTGAGCTTATTAAGCTATTGCATAGCTTCTATCGCGGGCCTTGAGCGTGGAGACCGAATACAGAAATTCCATAACGAAAACAAAAACCTCACACCCCCCCACTCCGACCGGCACAGGGATGATACTTTTTAATTTTTTCATCTATCGATAAATAGCAGAACTTTTAAGGAATTTTTGAAATATCACGAAATTTGAAATTTGAAATATGTGGGAGAGGCGGCGGGAAGCCTGTGTTCAGTGTCCATGGGCTGATGATAATGAATCGCTTGGAAAATCTCGCCAGAGAGCTCATTCGGAATGACGAATGGAATGAGACATTCTACTAATACCCAAGGGTACACGGCAAAAAGTTTATTCAAGTTCCAGAAAGTAGGTAATATGACTAAATAAATTATAATGTAGTCTTTCACAATATCTTCACATCTTAATACACAAAAGAAAAGACACTTTACAATTTACTTTACTTTTTTATAAAATTAAACAGTGCCAGAAATTCTAGTGTCGTAAATAACACGAGGTCGTCGCACTTCGAAATTTCTGATAATTCTCACTTTGTACTTTGTATTTTTAATTTTACAATTAGTTGCATTTGACTTCGCGAAACAATCTTATCGCACACCCACCAGTTTGACGTAACGCTGCGCCCGCGCAACCGACGCAGTGGCAGCCGGCGAGCGTTCGCGTGCGGTTTAGAAAAAAAACACACCACGTGATATAAAGTTTACCAAAACATTTATCTTGTGATTTTTTCGTTATCAAAATGACAGTGTACTTGTGATTCTGATAAGGATTGCTTGTTTTACATGTTTAAAATTTTGTGTTAATAATAACTTTGGAGTTTTGGGAGTTTGGTAGACAAAAGTTTAATTTTTAAGTGAAAGTGTTTTGTGTTTTAGAAATTGATTATCTTGTTGTAGGAAGAGGAGGAGGTTCTGGAGCATACGTCTCCAGGTAAGTTTTATGAAGTTTATTTGGCAGCAACGAAATTACTGAGCATAATACACGAGTGCAGACCTACATTGTTCGAAAGTTCCTTAAATTTTAAATTTTTTAACTTCCTTGAAAGTGAATTTTATGATTCACTATTCGAAATTTTTGTCTTGTTACAAGAACCGAGATGAGAGCGAAACCTCCAGTTAGATAACTATTCAGTCTAAATATAGAACTCATACTGCAAACTAAGTGTCCAGGATTCTAAATTATTTTCTTAATCCAATGTGAAATTCATATTTTGACGTTCATGATTCATATCAGGCAGTTGACGACCGATATGGCGTCGTCGAGGCCATTTTACCCGCTCTCCCCTCCTAGGTCGTGGGTTCGATTCCCAAACAGGACAAATATTTGTGTGCATGAACATAAGTATTTTTTATGGTCTGGGTGTTTCCCTATGTATTTTAAGTATGTATTTCCAAAAAATAAAAAACGTATTTATATCGGTTAAGTAGTATCCAAACCACAAGTTCTTAATGATACTTATCTTGGAACTAAATAATTGGTGAAATTGTTGGAAAATATTTATTTATTTATTTATATTAGCGTTTTCATAAACGTTTTTTCAAAGGTAAATAACCATAGTACCGATATACAGGATACAACAACGAATCATGTAACCGTGTTTATTGTTGCGTTAAATTAGCAGTTGTGACCTGTGTATAGACGTATTGTAGATGGTTCGTAATCATATAATTTGTTAATGAATGCTTGGTCATGTTTGTTGTTTTTTTCATAAAATGCCATCATTTCATAATTTTTCCATTTTAACTGCTGAACGTGAGCGTCCCTAACAGTTTATAATATAATAAGTAATAATAATAATATAATAATATAATAAGTAATAATATAATCACGCTGGACTGGCGGGTTGGTAATCGCAGATTCTGCCAGTACGCAAGGTGACAATGTACATATATATATATATATATATATATATATATTCACGCCTGTTTCCCGAAGCACACGCATATAATATGCCCACATTTCGCCAAATGAATGTTGGTCCTACCTAATAATAGTTGGCGAGCCTATTGCCGCTGACCGGGAACTGTTATGTTTGTCAGAGTCTCGTTGTTGATCGGCATGTGCACCACTTGCAGGCGAGGTTGGCTTGAGTTCATAAGGTCTTAGTATGATCTCCAATAATCTCCATACATACATTTCTTATTCAAAAAATGTGACTCCTCAAAAATGTCTTCATGATGTTGAGGTTATGTCATTGACAATTTAAGAACGCTCCTTAATTCGATGAAAGCGAGCTGCGGACTATAGTATACTGTCACGACTCACGCCTTACTTCCGGAGGGGAAGGATCACATCCCGCCCGCCTACTATCCTAGCACACAATTAGCTTCACTCACACTCACATTAAACTTCTCGTCAAGAAATCTTGTCGGTTCAGGGGTTTTCTTGATCAGCCTTGTCTCTAAATATATACATACATTCACGCCTTCGCCAATAATATTGTTGGTCCCACGTAATAGGTGGCGAGCCTATTGCCGCTTACCGGACATTGTTATGTTCGCCAGAGCCTCGTCTGTTAATCGGCAGATGCACAAGCAAGTAAGGGTGAGTTGGGCTCCTTACCTCTTGGTGGGATACCTATACACCTACTCATTAAACTTCTCATCAAGCAGTCTTGTCGGTTTAGGGGTCTTCTTGATCAGCCCTGTCTCTAAAGCCTTTTGGATTTGGTCATTGATGCTCTTACACGGTCTTCCCCTCCCGACGATTCCATTCACTCGTCCATTATAATTTACTTTTGTTAAGTTGCAATTTCAATACATCCTCTCAACATGACCAAACTCTCCAACAAGCATATCAGAAAAACAATTCGTTAGTAACATTTTGTAGGATTTTTATTTTGACAACTCAGCCCATTAACGTTCCAATACTGAGCACGAGGTATCGCATAGCAAGATGCGAGGGTATTGGGTCATACTCCACCACGCTGACCCAGTGCGGAATGGCGGAGGCAGGTGAATGGCGTCCTGCTGTTAGAATTTTTCAAACCGCCCAATTAGACCTCTAACATGGCTTAACGACTACCACATTTAGTGATAACCGGAACCAGCTGCTCAACGTACTTTCCGAACACACAGCCACACAAACGGTTACCCATCCAAGGACTGACCTCTACAAACTCTGCTTTACTTCGGTCATCGTTTTCGATCGCGAGCACCGCGGAGCTACGAGCACTTCGATTCGATTTTTAATTAGATATTATTATATGTCCTTGTTTTTGGGGCCACCCGTTGGTTAAGACTGCTATTTAATGTCCCGATATCATATACATAGATCATAGGCTGTCAGCCTGTCACGTATGTTAGGTACACTTAGCTGAAACAATTTTAGCAAATTATGGACCAGTTTTTGCACTGTTCCGGTCACGCGGACAAAATCATGGGTTGACAATACTGGATCTATATGAAACGAAACGGTCTTGTACTACCTATGTATTCGCATAAGTTTCAAACTTACAATTCTATTTGTTCAAAATGTACATTTACGAAAGGAACTTTAGTATATTTAAAACAAAATGTTCATGTTCTAATTCTGGTGATGTAGCTGATATTGCTTGCAAGTATTATAACGATGTGATAAAAACAATGTAGATATGGCATAAGTTACGGTATCCGGTTTTTTCTGAAATTAGTGCCTCTAATACCAATAAATCAATTTGTCTTTAATTCACTTCTTATTATACTGCAAGTACTTCGAGTACTTTATTTTACTCGAAATGAGTATCCAAAATACTGTTGGCACATCACTAGCGCGCATTCATTTACTGAGGCTGTATAACAAAGAATACGAGAACGACGTTTTCGTCTGTAGTAATTGACATACAATACATTGATTTTATGCAATGTGGTACGATTCAAATACAACAAACACAAACGTCTATGTATTTAAAAGTTCTTCTGCACCTTCCGAGACCTACTAAACGGCTAATCAAACATTGATGAACTACAAGCAACAGAGTGACAGGGATATCAAGCACGCACAGCACTTCTAGTGTTTTATTATTAAGATTTCTATGCGTAGCTCAAACAATATGCAAGCTGAAGTGGCAGTGGATAGGACACATAGAAAGAAGAACTGACGGCAGTTGAAGTCGAAAAGTTCTATAATAGAGACCTTCTGACAGGAAATAAAGCGTATGATATCAAACTCTGACAAATTGTCGTTTAGAAGTCTATATGTCGAGGAAGACTACGTTTAGCGGAGGACTTTGAGCTGATGATTTTTTTTAATGTGACACGTCATAATGACTAGAATCTGCTTGACGGTAAGCAGTCGATGCAGTCCAAATAAAAAAATGAAAGCGCTTAATACCGTGAAATAGGCACGGTACAAAGCGCATCCACTCATGACGGCCCGCTAAAATGCGTTTTGACGGCCCGCTGAAAAGACCCTGGGATAATAGGAAACACATGAGCCAGATGATATGAAACTGCGATATTAAAGTATCTATAGATAGGTACATAGTCATGTGTTTTCGACAGCGTTACGTGGCGTCCCGCACGTTTGATAGCTCTATTTATCAGTGAAGGTCTGAGCAGTGTAAACAATGCTCATAGGCAAGAAAAATCTGAGCGGTTTTTCTTAGATAGTGTATTCAAATCTGTATATAATTAGTTCCTAAATATGTCAAAAGATGTCAGTGAACGTATGTAGAACGCGCAAGTGTAATAATTATCTTTTCCGGACCCAGCAGTTGTATACTGTTTAATACTAATGCCTTGATTTGAAATACGGTGTATAAAACCTCTCTAGCCTGTTAATATTTACCAAGGTCTCCTTTTATAGTGTAATGTGAAACGTAATAAAAATGGCAATGTATATGCCAAAACGCTGTGCCATTTGGCATTAAGCGCTTCCTTTCTTTAGAAAGCACTTCAGAGTCTGAACCGTTGGTCACGGTTATTACTATATGTGGTGGTAGTTAGACCAATCATATAGGGCGGTTTCAAAAATTCTAAAAGCAAGACGCCACACATAGAGGGTGTAAAAAGACCTTAATCAAAGCCAAGGGCTACGCATTCTACACATAGACACAAAATATATAACCAAAAAGCGATTTTCATTTCTAGTGTTAAAAGTACTGGAAATAGTAGCATGTATTGAATTGTGCGCAGCAGACCGCGTTTCGGTGTGGTGCAAGCGTGCTGATGCTATTTAACAAAAAAACACTCAAAAAATAACGTTTAAAATTAGTTTTCATCAAAAATTATTAAAGAAAATTCATGACTTGAATGAAACTATAAGACTATTGTTTTTCAGGGTCGAATAAAAAAAATCGTAATGCTGGGCAGATTATATAGCTCTTGGCTTAAATCAGGCTCTTTTTACACCCTGATTTAAGCCAAACAATGAAATTGAGGCATCTGAGAATGAGAGGCACTCGCCAGAAGAGAACTTCGGGTTTTTTACAAACTGAACGCCTAACAACATTTGTAGACTTTCAAAAACCGTAATGAAACAAGTGAATGAAGTAGATGTTTGTTGACGATGATACAGATAAGATATAATCAAGTACCTAGATTTATAGTATGTATTAATCATCCTTGAAATATCTAGTGGTAGTAGATAGTGAGCATATATCTAACTAAAAAACATAGTATACATGGAAAGTTTAAATGTTGAAATTTAATTAAAAGTAGCTGTCCTTCTCTAATCTATACTATTACTTTTCTAAGCTTCATTGAAATTGGTCAAGCGGTTTAGGTAAAGACGGCGCATTAATAAAAAGCTACATGTACAATTGTACATATCTTATATCTATATATTATGTATAATATTAAATGTAAACATGTACGAAATAAATAAATAAAAAATAATATAAAATCTTCACTCAAATTTCCATTCGCCATCGCAACCATAAAAAAAATTGAGTTTTATGATAATTTGTCATCAAAGAGTTTCTAACAAATTTAGCTATAAACCTCTCAGGACAATTTCGTAAAGAGAAATAATTCTTAGCATCTTAGTTATTGCAAATCAACGCAGAGTTGGCACCTACACACGCAATTGCGAAACCAAAGGATATTGGTGTTGGGTACGCCTTTCGGCAGGCATTAGGAATGTTGTGTATTATACGATCACCTGATCACTAAACTTATAATAAAGTGTAATGGATATGCCGCTAGTAGATTTTCGAATGTGTCATTTGACAAAACGACTTGGCAAATTGTGATTGTTGGTTTTTCTACCTCTACAATCTGGCCTAATTTATAACTTCCTTTTATCATAAACTAATTTACATATTTTAAAAGTAGAAATTTGTATTCTATTCTATTCCTCCTATTCTTATTGTTTCTAAAAAGGCGAAGGCAGTTTATTAATGAGTTTTTAGTCACTGTGTTACACTTCTCTGACACTAATTGTTGGTGAATATTTTTTAATCATTGCCCTGAAAGCAAGTGGCTCCCAAAGTATTTCGTAAATTTGTTTGGATACCTTTGCGTGATTATCCAAAGGCACATACCATAGAAATGTGTACTTAGATAATCTTGATTCCTAAAAAAAGCTGATTTTAAATATAAGGTATCTGAAAATATAACATTTGATTTAATTTTCGGCAGCGTATTTGTGCGGGTTTTAAATACAAATATAAAATTCTTTCCTTTTTTCAAATTTATGGAACAGAATATGGTTCACTTTTATTACTTCATAGTTATTAGTAATTTCTGTGCCATGAAATATGTATTTCCAATTTCTAAAAAGAGTTAATTAAAAATCGATGTGAATCTAAAAATCTAACATATGACTTCAATTAATTAAATATAACATTTGATTATTTTTTCGTCAGCGCATTTGTAGGCGGGTTTTAAATACAAGATTTATTTATTTAAATGTGGGTACAGACAAGTGTTTACATTAATTATTTTATAGTAAATAGTTATTTTTATCAGTCTATTTAACATTAAATATGTATTTATGAATCCTAAAAAACTATTTAAACACTTGTGACTGCAATAATGTATTGTTCGAACTTCGATTATCCGCTGCGAGAGGCAGGCTGCGTAGGCGCATATGGCCCAAATATCTGCAAGTCAACACACGAATGTCACTGGGTGCTGTCATATCAAGGCTCTCGGGGACTGGCACTGGTGGGATCTAACTGGTTTTGTCTGCAGGTAGCTATTGACTAAGATGTTTTAGTGGCTTCCAGTTCTAGCTTTATTTATAGGACTAAAGGACTTAGGGACTGAAACGAGTAAGATAAGATAAGATAAGATAAGATAATAATTTATTTGAATCACAAACACACACATGCAGAAATATACAATATAGACATAACAATCAAATAAAAAAAATAAAAATACACAAACAAGAACAAAAATATTGAAAAAAATAAAATTAAAATAATCCACATAATTAAGAAGTTTGCCTTCCATAGCATGTGTGCAGCAGTGACGCAAAGGGACCAAAGCTCAGTGATATTTTGCCCTCGATGAGAGCAAACACTGATTTTCAGCTTTCACCCAAGGGAGTTGCAGCTTTACGCAGAGTTTGAGCGAACGCGACAATCCCTTGCAAAGAACATCAAACAGCGGTAACAGATTCATAATCCACTATCAACCACAAAAATCTCAGCTTAGGCAGGCAAGCTCAGCTTAAACCTAGGCAGACCCAAAAAAAAAAAAAAGACAAACAAATAAACAGAACTACTCTTCGACGCACAGACGACCATTACTACCTAAACCTGACTTTTGGTTTTCCAATAAGGCGTGCTTAAGTCTTTTTTTAAACCAATATTTAGACCGCAACAGTCTCATAGGCGGAGGTATATCATTCCAGCATACGGTAAATTAAAATTGTGAAATTACTTTTATCATATCATTTTCAAGTAACGAGTATGCAACTCAATCTAATCATCTTATTGCATTCAATGCTGTAACGAAAGATCTTAAAGTGTTAAGTAGTTATAAGTAACCATGAACCATATCGGGCATAAAATATTGGAGTGAGGAGGCATTATTATATTAATACGTTCTATTATATTATTATCAAAATAAAATAGGATTTTAATTGTTTATTATCCATGCTGCTCAAAATTTAAAAATAAAATACACTTTAGATCAACCGGATTATTTAAATTCGTCAAATTTTATATAAACAGAATGGAAATACAACATATTTTTTATAACAACAATAAAAGATATATGATATGTACCATAATCAAGAATAAAAGCAAAATGGATTCTTTGTCACAATTTGTCAAGGCATAATTTGTCTAGCTCATAATTGTGCTATATATATATACGCATATAATAATTTTTATACACATTTGCATTAATTCATACATTATAAAAAAGCTAGTTTTCTATAAAAAAAAAAAACCAACTGTGTCAAATATTGCAGATCAACACTCACATTGATATTGTTTTATTCGTATGTCTGTGTTAAATAACAAGTTTACTCATCGATAGTAGACCACGTTACTCCATAAAACAACTGTCAAGTTTATTGCTCCGGCGCATATAGTCGGCAACAGCTGGACTTACGTAATCTTACGGCTCACTCACCACCGTTCATAACATACGATTAAAACCGTAAATTTATAGCACACTACACACAATTTTTTTCCGGATAGAAAATCATCAAGGGACGGGCATTCCCCTCTCTGTGGGTGATGCAGAAGGGTGTGTCAGACTTTTACTGAAGAAAACCATTTAGGTTCCTTCTTTCGTCCCGGAGCGGCGGTAACCTTTTCGTACAATCCCGCAACCCTTTTTTTAAAATTTACGTCGATGACAAAATGCCTCCGCTGTTGAAAAGGGGCGGGGGGCCAGTGCCTAGGTTTAATGCTTCTGACACCCCGGCCGCGGCCAACGTCCCCCCAAAGCAGAACCGGGAGGTCCTCCTCAGAGAGGCGCAGTGTATGCTCCTTATGCGACCATGGAGTATGTGGCCGACTTCGCGAAGGGTCTAGTTAGACGGTCGGGGTCCCCTGTCCACTCCGCCTAAGACCCCTCTGGCGCTGCCTGACGGGCCCTCCTGGCCCGTCCGCTATGCCAACGGCTCCACCACTCCACTGCTTCCTTCTGCGACATCACTATTTTGCAGAAGGAAGCCATCGCCTCCGTCGCCGTCTCGCTGTCGACCATCATTCGCATGATAGTAGGCAGCGAGAGAGTGACTGCACCCAGTGCCTGTGACCCGTCCACGCTAGGCACTTTACCAAAGTGTGCTTCGCAGTGTCAGGGTTGGCCCTCAGTGTGCTGAGATTTCTTTGGGGCCCGCGTGAAACACGAATGCGCCGTCGACGCGGCCCACTACACACACTGGCACTACACTAGTTGTTCAGTAGTGAATGCCCGAGACTTCGTTCGTTTTGGGTCAACATTATAAAATGTGTATGCAAATGTTTAGCGAAATACAGCGGATCCGCGGATAGGAAATCGGAAACGATCACCAAAGCAAAGTTCACCGAGTGCAATCCTTGGTGGATGACCGTTTGTGTGTCATTTTATATCGAGCGCTTCCTTAGGGGCCGTCCTATAATGACGTGGGGCTCGAAAGGGGGAGAGTGGGTTCGGCAAAAATCACGAAATATCACAAGGGAGGGGAGTACAGTAAGATATGTCACCTCCACGGCAAACTTACAAAGCTGCAGTTTTTGTAAATTTGACATTTCTATTTAAAAATGCACCTTATGTTGTAGGTACTACATAGGTGTGAAAATATTCAAACTTCTACAGACTTAGGTGCGAGAATATTTTATATAAGGTGCATTTTTAAATAGAAATGTCAAATTTAAAAAAACTACAGATTCGTAAGTTTGCCGTGGAGGTAACATTATGTACATTTTTTTATTCGTCACGAATAGTCACGATATTCATGCCACTCAAAAATAACCTACAAGCTTTCTGTCAGGACATTTTTGTCAATAGTCCTTAATTTTCTAGAGTAAATATGGATAAAGTAAAACCTGTATTTAAAGGTTATATCCAAAAAAGTGAAGATTGTATGTAGGTACTAAAATATACTCGTGATTTTGGGTTGGGGTCACGTCTTAAAAATTGCTAAATAAACACGTGATTAATGGACAGCGCCTTACTTCGGAAGGCACCCCAATGTTGATTCCTATTATCACTAAGTATAATAAGTAGGTAGTTGTTAAGTCATGAACATGATAAAGGCCCAAAGTCATGTTAAAAGGAGGGTTAAAAAAGTGTGCCGAAACTAGCCTTGTATGCACCCGGTGCAAACTTTTTCAAACTGCGCCCTTAAAAATGCTCTGACCAAGCTCTGAAAATACAGGCCAGGTACATTACGGCGCGTGTACACCATGTTCGCAATAAAACAAAATGTACCTACTAGCTACCAAGCATGAGATAAAACTAGAGGCTGGTCATTTTTGCGCCCCTCCAGGGTACGCGCCCTGTGCCTGGGCAATGCTGGCACCGCCCTAGTTACGGCACTGTTGAAAAATTCAAAGAGCAGGACGACACACGCATTGGCTTAGCGTAGTGCAGTATACCCTGTATCCCTGTCACGTTAGTTCGTGACATAAGGCCCGTGGTAAGTATTGGGACGTTAATTGGTTAAGATGATGATGATATGTAATAGAATAAAAACTTCTACTACGAAAATACTACTCCCAGAATAATAATATTTGAAAATGCTACTACATACATAAAACAATCATGCCTGTTTCCCCGAAGGGGTAGGCAGAGGCATATTATTCGCCCACACTTCGCCCACACTTTGCCAATTGTGTTGTTATTCCCACGTAATAAGTGGCCAGCACTTTTCCGCTTACCATTTCTATGATTGCCAAAGCCTCATCCGTTAATCGGCAGTTACCCCACTTGCAGGTGAAGTTTTCTTGTGCTCAAAAGGTGATGGTAGGATTCCTGTACACCTAAAATACTGAAAATACTAGGTACTACTACAATCAATTCCTTATTTCGGACTGCTGGAAGAAATTCCTTTAAGAATAAGCAGCTCCATTGAACATCCTTGCAAAATTCCTCTTTTCAGTCTATTTTTTGTGCGTACATGTATTATTAAGTTAATTAATAAAACCTCAGTTTTCCCTTGTAAACAAGTCACGTGGTCTGGTCGCCTCATAATACCTACCTACTGCGAAACCTGTAAGTTATCCGCAAATAGTCCGCGGTGTCTAAATTGGATCAACTTACAAGTATCTATGCCTATTATTGGCTATTATATTCCACTATTATCTAATGCATGCACAAGGAATATTATAAAAACATGGTGTTCTTCTTCTTCTTTTAAATAATGGCTTCGTGCGGTTTGCACATTTAGCCAGTGTCAAGTTAGAGATATATTAATATCATATAAATTATAGTAAATGAGAATGAGTGGTGATAAAGATGATAAATGGTAAATGAGATACCCTCCCCTAAGCCCCTTGAGTCCTCAGTAAAGGTGTGGGACTATACTGAGATCTCACATGGACTCTTTGAGAAAAAATATGAAAAGTGATGTTGCACCGTTTTGTTAGATTTACCAACACTCATGTATATTCACAAACACTTGACGGTTAATAATCCACCGTTATTACACATTAATGTAAGAAATATCACAAATTATGGAAAATAAAACAAAACTGCAGACATGACGCTTCACTTTCCCGCCAAGAAGTCAACATGGTGTTAAATCCGTGGACTCTTTAATGTTGGCAGATGTCCTACTAAATCGTATTAGATGTTTTGAGAGCTCCTTAAATGTTTATCTGTGGTATACCACAGATAAACTAATAACTTCATTTTAAAAATTAAAAAAGGTTATAAATATAAATTTAAAAAGCGAGAGAATAATCTGTTTGTTTTACTTTTGAAGATTTTTATTAAGTCGATCGAGGTGTACTAAATCTTTTTTTAAGTTTGTATCTCAATTTACTTTGGCGAATCGATTTTTTTTATACCTAATAAACTTCTTTAAACCTGAAGAACAGGAGAAGTAAAAAGGTACTGTTTAACTTGAAAAGAAGTCGTGGTTTATTTTGCGCACATAAGTTATGCGCGCTAGTAAGTCGTATACCTACCATAATAAGAATGTATTTTTTTCGTTGCTTTAACTCAATTTATTGCTGTCCTTCATAAAAAATGCATAATTATTAATGAGGACACCAACATGTAATGATATCATTGCATAAGGTTCAACGACTGAATTGGCTCATTTTGGCTTCACAGTCGAAGGGTGTTGTGTGGGATGGCATACATGGTACAAGTTACAGGCTGATTAGTTAAAATTTACAAGTTGAAGATTCTTTATCGTAAATGTAAAATCATCATATGTTCACCCTTTTTTTTAGTTTTATAATAAAATGCGCACTGCTTTCCAGCCAAAAGGAGGTGTCCCACACACCAGTATTAATATCTACTAAAAATCTTCCGACGACGCCCGCCGCTTGTTACCCGGGTAGTTTATGGTTAGACAGGCCCGCTTGTCTCCAAACCAGTTGGACCGATTTCGAGGCGATTTTTAGAGTATCTTAGGCTACCTACAATGAAATTTTGCATAGATCTACGTATCTATTTCATTTTATTCGAGGAAAAGACTAATACTGAGGCCAGACTAATACTGAAAGTTCTGACGAAACATCAGAACTTTCAGTATTAGTCTAACTCATTTTCTGCCATTCTTGTATATCTGTATTCTGTACCACCGTCTACCTGCATCTTTTTGCTATGCAAAAGTAATCTTTATTTTTTTATTTTTTAAATATTATAATATAAAAAGAACTCTCTCATGACTTGGGCCCGTAAATTTCAATACAATATCGTTGAGGCTGCAACAGCGCTGGCCAGGTGTCAATTATTGTTTGTTTAATACCACTGTTACAGAGGTAACAGCTCTGAAAAATGTGTTAGTGTTCAATTACAATTGATATAATAAAAGTAAGGCTTGATTGGTTGGAGATAAGGAGATAGGGAGTAATGGATATTTTGATAACTAATAAAAAAGTAAGTACAGCTTTATACCAACCGGAATACTTTGACAGAAAACAATCTTTAAATTAGATTAAAATAATATTAAAGTTTTAATGAAATTTGAAAAATTCAAAATCTTATTTTCCAGTTTGGCTCAATAGAGCTCTTATGAAGGTCAAACTTAAAATTAATTATGCAGTTACTCTTTTTAAAAATAGGATTTGCAGAATTTTGAACTCAATCCACTCAAGTCGTGCCAATAAAATACACACTGTTCTTTTTTTCAAAGCTGTAAAACATTTATCTGCATTTGTCTTTGAAAAAATCGTTACGTCAAAAAAAATCACTTCAAACTATTGACACCAAAGCGTCACTACTAATGAAATTCTGTCCATTCCTTGTTGCGACTATATAGGTATTATTGCAAGATAAGCAAACGAAATTTTATGCTTCAACAGAAAACAATCTTTTGGAGTCGACACTCTTAAAATAATATTAAAGTTATAATTAATAATATAATAAAAACAAGAATCGAAGAATGTTGACTAGCGTCCATCGTCGAACCAGAGAATACAAGTTTATAATGGTACCTCCTTTATCTGTTAAGAATACGTCGTTTTACTGATTAAAGACCACTCTGATACACTTGCGTTGATTGACTACAATGTACCTTGTTTATTTTGTATGGCTGCACTTCTAAAAGTAAACTATAAATACATTTTCAAAATAAACTTACCATAGATACTTATCTCGTGGGTCGGTGTTTATGGCCGCAATCCTCCGATACGGTCACACTGATTTTCATGTTTTTTCTTTGTATATTTGGTAGGCACCTAGTTATGAAGATAACCACGGCCTCGGGACATAGCAGGCTGAAAAAGAAACATAGATGGAACATGACAGTAAAAGCCTGACACACCCTGCGAAAAAAATGGTCGCAATGTATTTTTCACTTACAACAATTATTGTAATAACACACAATCATCGTCCACATTTCCAAGAATATGAAATAATGCTAAGTAGGCACATACAATTTATTAAGTGCTATAGACACATTGATATTATTCCAAATTTTTAAATGATTATTATAACAAACAATTTAAATTTTAGTATAAAATAAACCTTAAAGCGACCTTATAACAGTCGTAGCCTATCGGTTGAGCGTTCAGTTTAAGTGTACCAGACCAAAAGGAACTGAGTTCAAACCTCGCCGATATACTTCAGACGTGAACCCACTCGTAACTACTGCACCTTAGGCTACACAACATAGGGTTAACGGGGCTTATAATTATATGTGATACACCATATCAGCCTTATAAAGTCCACCTCGCCAATAGATAACATTATATCCGGGTTGCTGATCGCAGTTCAAGCCTGCTCACAGGATGACGCTGCTGCCCATCATCCGGTATGGTTTCTTTTCGTCGATTCTTAAGACTCCCCGTGAGATGAGAGGGGGTGGCACTAGGCCGGTACCACATTATAAATAACAATTCTAATAATAAAAGGAAAATTGAAGGATAACTTAAGTGCCTACATAAGAAGGCGAGGTTGTAAGTAACAGTGGCCGTGGGCGGGGCATAGCCGCAAGAACCGACAACCGATGGGGTTTTTTAAATGGCCACCACGAACCGAGAAAGGCTGTTTAAAGTACTACCGGCCACCCGATGTGCCGATGATCTGGTTAAGGCAGCGGGAGGCATTGGGGAGCCCTATGTTCAGCAGTGGACTTTAAATAACTAAATCATTTCATTGCTGAAATTATGATGATGAGAAATAAAATTTAATTAAGACTATTCCTAACTAACACGGCGGTCTTTTATAGTCTGTTGAGCTCTTGATATTCTTAATGCAACAACCTACTATCCATCACTTTTTATATAGGTAATCATATCGAACCCACAACCTTAAAACGGACTTCAAGTATTCTGAACCCTAGGCCATAACGGTCTAAACGAGAACTAAAAAAATTATCTTGCCAAATGATAATTAAGTTTAAAATCTTTAAACTTTAAAGGAAAATCTCTAAAAGGGCCGTCTCAGGAACGCGACAATTTAAAAAGTTTAATTAGAGAATTTTATCAGTATTTTTTTTTTTTTTTTCTTAAATAATGGCTTCGTGCGTCTAGCACATTTAGCCAGTGTCAAGTAAGTGATATATTCATTATATATAATTTATAGTAAATGAGAATGAGTGGTGATAAAGCTGATAAATGGTAAATGAGTCCCCCCCCCCCCTTGAGTCCTCAGTAAAGATGTGGGACTATACTGAGATCTCACATGGACTCCTTGAGAGAAAATCTGAAAAGTGATGTTGCACTGTTTTGTTTGATTTACCAACACTCATGTATGTTCACAAACACTTAACGGTTAATAATCCACCGTTATTACACATTAATGTTAGAAATATCACAAATTTTAGAAAATAAAACAAAACTGCAGACATGACGCTTCACTTTCCCGCCAAGAAGTCCTTATCAGTATTTTGCTCCACAACTTCTTCTTCCATTTAAATAATGGCTTCGTGCGTCTAGCACATTTAGCCAGTGTCAAGTAAGTGATATATTAATTATATATAATTTATAGTAAATGAGAATGAGTGGTGATCAAGATGATAAATCGAAGATGAAATACCCTCCCTCCTTGAGTCCTTAGTAAAGATGTGGGACTATACTGAGATCTCACATGGACTCCTTGAGAGAAAATTTGAAAAGTGATGTTGCACTGTTTTGTTTGATTTACCAACACTCATGTATATTCACAAACACTTGACGGTTAATAATCCACCGTTATTACACATTAATGTTAGAAATATCACAAATTTTAGAAAATAAAACAAAACTGCAGACATGACGCTTCACTTTCCCGCCAAGAAGTCCTTATCAGTATTTTGCTCCACAACTTAATTTCAATTTGTTTCAGATCGAGGAGGTTATGCAGCAGAAGGCGCCTGTGGTGCCTAATAACAACAAATTACAGTAAATATTAAATAATAAATTTAAAATTTTGTACTTATAATTGTTACATGTAACGCCATCTATGTGACTCTGAGTGCATTATTTGAACGTCAGTACTTTATCTGTATGTTTGTTATTTTCAACTTCATTCTTAACGGGGATATAGCTCAGTGGTAGAGCATTCGACTGCAGATCGAGAGGTCCCCGGTTCAAACCCGGGTGTCCCCTAGCTACGCTTTTTGTTTTTAGTTAATTTACAGATCGATTTTGTGTACCTAGTTGATAAATACATTTTGAATCATTTCTATGCCCTAATGATAGACTCGAATAGAATGGTTTTCTTGGACATTTGGTTCATAACCGATTTAAATTAACAAAAGGTATACTTGCTGGGCGGTAAAAATGTCTAAAGTAAGTTAAAGTTTTAATCTGTCTCCCTTTAGATCACAAAGCTCGCAAGTGAAGAGCAGGGCGTTTTCGGCGAACTTCTTCAAAGCCACCTTCAGCTCCAAGAGTAAGGCGGTGCCCGCCTCTGGTGCCTATCAGGTCTCGGAAACCACCAAAATAGGCAGCGCGGAGACCAAACCTGTCACTAGAAATCGACCAAGGACTGGTAAGACATTAAAACTATTCAAAATTTTAAAATTATGTAGTATTTTATCTACTATTTAAATATTAAGTATCATTGCACAACGGTCACTAATCCTGATTAGGGCTATATCTATTTAAAACAACTCTCTAAATTTTAAGCAAACTACTGAAATGCAATTACACTTTAAATATAATTAAGCTTAAAAAAAAATTGAATTTTATTGCATTTCCTTAAAGTTGAGAGGGGCAAAACTATGTTTTTAATAGATTTAGCTTTAATCAGAATTAGTTGATCGTTGTGCAAGACACCATGAGAGAAGTAAGTTTCCATAAGGTCGTAAAAATTGTTTTTAAATGGTCGGCAAAGCGGTGGAGATGCCCTGCCCTGGTGTTACAAGAGTCTATAGGCTGCAGATTTTTTTTGTTGGTGTAGATGTACCCCATAATTGAGGTGTAAATAAATATTGAAGAATTTAAAACTCCCAACTTGAAACATGACTTCTTGGCGGGAAAGTGAAGCGTCATGTCTACAGTTTTGTTTTATTTTCTAAAATTTGTGATACATATTTCGCACTTTAATGTGTAATACTAATAACGGTGGATTATTAAGTGTTTGTGAACGAACATGAGTGTTGGTAAATGAAACAAAATAGTGCAACATCACTTTTCAAATTCTCTCAAGAAGTCTATGTGAGATCTCAGTTATAGTCCCACATCTTTACTGAGGACTCAAGGGATTTAGGGGGAGGTCATTTCATTTTCCATTTATCATCTTTATCACCACTCATTCTGTACTATAATTTATGTTATTAATATATCTCTTACTTGACACTGGCTAAATGTGCAAACCGCACGAACCCATTATTTAAAAAAAAAAACAAAAAAACGTGAAACACAAATAGAGATTTAACCGATTTACACATTAACGGTTCCCATTTCTTTAATTTAGGTAATTTTTTCTAGTTTCTTACAAGTTCTTTGACCTATTTTTATTACTTTCATTTCACAGTTACTCAAATAGACTCATCCAAAGTCAAACTAAGAAGGGCAGACCTCAGTAAGCCTCCAGTAAGAAAGCCTGAAAAGCCTCTTCTACTAAACCCGCGACGACCAGAACGGAAGTTACCTCCAACATCTACTCCAGTAGGTCACATAAATAGTGAAGACAAACATGACTTGATTAGTCCTAATGTGGTCTTACAAATTGTGAAAAAATCACATGCACCTGTGGTACCCGAGAATACGAGTATTTTACCGCCATCTTTAAAGCCTAGAATACTTGACAAAAAGTTGAAACTTACCAAGAATATCAACAACAATGATGTTTGGACAAATGCAAATGAAACTGGATCACTTAACAGAAAAACGCCAGTGGCGACATTAGGGTAAGTTTTTAAATTATGTTCTTCCTCAAATCAGATTAACAATATTTACGTTTACGTACTGTACTGATCGAATGATATTTCAAAATCCGCGCGGAATTAATCTACTTTCACATAGAATGGAACAGTATTTGTACTCTGATATTACGCAATAAAGTCTAATTTCAATGTTACTATTTATAGGTGACATGTGACTATAAGTATTTCATTTTCTTTATATAGCCGTCTTTATTTGTCGCATAAGGCTTACTCTGTCTTTTAAAATTATCGTTGTTTCTTTTACTCCTAAAAACTTATCTGCTTACTAAATGATTCGACCGAATTAAAAATGCGTATTACAGCCGGTCGATTGTGGAGTATCCTGGCTATTTAAATCGGCTGTTAGAGAGAAATGCAAGATAGTACTTTTCGTATCGCTGCGCTGTGTTGGTTGGTTTTATTGCATATATAGTACTCGGCTACACTCGGCTCCTCTCGGTGCTAGACAGGCAAAGCAACAACAGTGAACGAACAGACAAGTCAGACAACAAGTTTGTTTGAATTTGTGGCGGGCGGCGGATGTCATTTTCGCCGTTGCCGGTTTGTTTTTTTTCGAACTTTTTTGTTTTGCTTGTGTACGGTGTTTTCAAAAAAAGTGAAGTGATTTAGTTTCAGTGATCGGAATTTAGTGGTGAAATGATCTTTAATAAAAAATAGTGGTCTGTTTCTCACTAAGTAGGTTATTCAAACGAAATCAACCAGATGTTTGTAAGACAATTGAACTCACTGTCTTGTGTTACTTGTCTGGCTGGCGTTTGCTTTCTCACACATAAATAAGATGAAAAAGGACGTCACATATTGGTGCAGGCTGGTATGAAAATTGTTTTAAAACGAGAAAGTTTAGAAATTTTAATGAACAAATATTAAAAGTATTATGAAACGTAGACGATTAGTCCCGATCGTACGTTATTGTTAATAATCTATCATAGTTGTGTACCTACTTGTGTTTGTGCTATCATCGTCTATTTAAAACATGGTTATCAAGATTGTGATGAATGAATGATAAAAAAACATTGACCTTGGTGAACTTATTGCCATCATTACCTTAAAAACTTAGCTGTATGAGCATTTAATTATCTATAATCATATTCAAAGTCCGCGAAAGGATAATCTATTCACTAAAGTCTAAAATAGGTTGTTTAGTATGAAAGCAATATATAATTTGGTTATTGACTGCCTTGTCTAGTCATTCAAATAAATCTCTCCAAAATAGTATAGTATAACCCCAAGATATCAACTGTTCAGTCTCAAATACCTATTTAAATCTAGCTACTTTTGAATGAAACTAAGGCACAGTATTGCTCAAAGCGACTACTATTACTACTATTTAGAAGATTTTTGATTAAGCTAGTAACACAACACATGAAGCAAATAAAATTAAATAATTAAAAGTATATAACTAATTTTTATTAAAAATAATTAAAAATAAAATAACAATTATATCATGCTAACTGTAATTAAAAAAAACAGAATTATTTAGCGTTGAGATATCCAGATTTTTGAAAATATCTGAATGTACAGGTTTTTAAGTCATACCTATTAATAGTTTTGTGAAACCCTAGATCACAGACATATAGTTTCATAATGATAAAACTACTTAATTCATGGTTGTCACCTACATGGTTCTCTAAACAATGCAGAAGTTAAACATAAATCATTGTGCTACATAAACATAATAATTAATTATATAGCCTACATACAGTACATGTCAGCATTGTGCTAATGAATGTCAGTCTTACCTTGGCATACTTATCAATATTCTTTTCTTTTGAATCTTTCCTCTGCTTTTAGGGTTTTCACCATCATCACATTATTCTGCTTGCAACCTAATTGTCCAGGGTCTGCTTTCCTGCATTTTTATCTCCATTTTGCATAGTTTTCGGCAATAGATTTTTACCTATAACATTTTGATCTTCCTACCAGTCTTATTTTATCACATTGAATACCATTGGGTGTATAGGGAACTTAATTTAAAGTATGGTTAGTCAATTTCCATTAAAATGTTTGTAAATATTGTAATATGTGCTTAATAGATAATAATAATGTATAACTTAATCTTCTTAAGTCTTAGTTATTGTAGCTATTATGAGATTAGATAGCTGTTTTTATATGTTTATAATATGAAACTGCTTCCTTAACATAATGACCTTTTTGAATCATAATTATATTGCATAGTGCCAGAGTTCTACTACTTTCACACACAGACATAACATTTGAAATTTAGAAAATAAGACATTCTATTGTTCAACTTTCAATTGTTTTATTTGGCTCTTAAGGTTTGTACAAAATATAAATTATGCAACTTTTTAGTTTGTCCAATAATCATTCAAAAGTAATAATATTTTTATTTATTAACAACTATATTGACCCACATAAGTGTAAATACTTTTTTTTACCTATGATGGTATTGTTTCAACACCTGTTTTGACTTTCTTTTTGGGAATAACTGACCTTGCAGCATATTATTATACAATAAACTTTTCTATAACTCATAATAGTATTTTAAATTTTGGCCCAATAACATACATTTAAATTTCAACCTATAAACAAATATGTGTGTGTGTATGTATGTTACTCAGGCTAGATTTAATTTAAATTATTAAATAATATATGGAGTGTCCATAATTTGTAATACAAAATATTGTCACAATTTATGACTTCACAACTGTTGGAAAATTCACGATTTGAATACTGTAGAAAGTTAATATAATAATTAAAACTTTGGAGTTATTATGTTTTGAATTCAACCAGCTCCTAATTTAGACTACTTCAGACAAGTTAAAATGCAAGAATAGGATTATATATTAGATTACATTATGATATGCATCAAACATACACAAGTATTTCCCCCCTTGATATTATGCGCCTATGACAGCAGAATAAGCTGGATTCAAACTTTGTTGACACAAGTGTTTAATTTAAAGTTCTGAGCAATAATTGCCAAGGCATTACTTTAGTTTCATCACATTTAAACTAAATACAAGGTTAAAACTTCACAATAATACTTAGTTGATTACTTGGTTCTGTTATTTTTACTTATACTTATGATATTATAAACGTTAAAGTAACATTTGACCCCTATATTGTATCACCAATTTATAAATTTAGGTATTGAGGTAAATAGAAACTTTTAAAGAAGGCTAATTTCTATCTGATTACACTCTTCCTAGCTTCATAGCTAGTGCATACAACATTGTACAATATAATTGTGGTTTTGTGACTTTAGTTAATAATTTAAGGATATGTACATACATACATACATAATGTCACGCCTCTTTCCCGTGGGGGTAGGCAGAGATCACATCCTTCCACTTGCTACGATCTTGGTACACACTTTTAGCTTCATTCACACTCATTAACCTCCTCATACATGCCCGTCGGTTTAGGGTACTTTTGACCTGCCCTTTCTCTTAAAATGATATGTCATATATTGTTAAAAGTGAAGTGTGATATAAATGCTTATCACCTTGGTTCCTAAAAAGAGGCTCATGCTCAGTAGAGGGACGTTAGAGGCTAAGATGATGGACCAGTCCTTGATAATTAATATTATTGACACCTTATTCTAATTCATCCAGTTGTAAAATCTACGTACCTATACGAAAAATTAAAAACAGCCTATGATATTCAACTGTTTTTTTCAATCACATATTGTAATCCGTCACACATGGTCTGTCAGTGTTTATACTGTTTATTTACAATGAGTCTGAATAATTGTGGCAGACTATTCACGCCATAATGATAGTCTGTCGCGTCGACGCCCCCGGCTGGCGTAGAGTCGCGTCTCTCCGCCCTTGGTTGCAAACCTAAAAGCTAATCGAGCCTTATTTGTAGAACTATTGGATTTTTCTTTACATGCCGTCGCTTCGCAGGAAGTTTAAAATATTGTAAATTTACCCTCTAAAAATACTTAATTATGCATCAAAAAATACTTTTGTAAGGGGTGTATAGGGATCCTACCAAGACCTAAGGAGCCCAAGCCGACCTCACCTGCAAGTGGTGTACCTGCCGATCAACGGACGAGGCTCTCGAACATAACAGTACCCGGTAAGCGGCAATAGGCACGCCATCTATTACGTGGGACCAACTATATAATTAGCAAAGTGTGGGCGTATAATATACCTCTGCCTACCCCTACGGGAAAACAGGCGTGAATGTATGCAAAAAATACTTCATAACCATCATTAACCTCGCCATTGCCCTGCTTCCGTTTTTACGTAGGCTGCTGTAGCTAGCATAGTTACTTGACATAACCTGTTGACATTATAATTATTATATAACTGACGACAATAGCAGTGCTAATCAGAATTTTCTGTATATAGTGTCACTGTCATAGTATTACACATATACATACACCATCGTCAAAAATTACACAAAAAACCATGTCCAGCGACCCCCTGCATTTCGATTAACATTTGCGCTTTAAGTCCGCCCTTGCTTTAGATACGGTCTCAGTAATTTGAATATACTTATTCCAAAGGGCGATTCCCTGCTTATAGGCCATTAAGCTGACATGATTCTAAGTAATCTTACAATTATTATTGTAACTATCACATGATTTTAACCCGTTATTTGCAGAATAATTGCTAAATAGTTAGGTCGAAATCGAATGTTATATCCAAAAAGAGATAAAGAGTTAACACTAGCAGCCTCGTCTGCGTTTACAGGACTTATCTTAGTTTGAGGTTTAGCTTTCTAAGGAAATAAGCTTTTTTTTCTAGTAGAAATTGTTAATGCGTAACCACGACCCTAGGACGCGTTGAAACGACAAGCTCTTTTACTGAACACATAACCAGATAAAATTAGTAAAAATGATACTTCAATATTTATTTCCTCCAAGCAAAGAGGAGGAAGCTATTTCAAGTTATTAGTTTAACATGTGTAACAACTGTCTGCCATAGTCGTTGTTCCCAAACGCCTGAACCGTTTTTTATTTCGTCTATTTTATATTTGAATGGTAACATGATAGAAAGTACTCTCAGCTGTATTAGCTTTGCTATACAATGAAAAATGTTCAGCCATTCGAATGTTTCTTTGTGATGCCCGTGATTAAAGCTGACCTTATCTATCGGACATGACAGAATGCAAACCCGTTCGGAGTGGCGGGAGAAAGTAGTCGCTAATCTGCACTCATGCAATGTTCTTATGGCTGGCGGTCGCCGTACCGTGTTTTCGTGTCTACCATTGGCACTCGCAAATCAAAGTCACATCTTTATTTGCAAAAATATAACAGATAACATGTTCAAGTTGTTAAATCTCTATTATGTATTTAGACCAGAAATAACAGCCTGCCCGGCTGATTTAAAATAAATTTAATTTTGACGACAGACATGGCGTGGTGGCGAGTATACCCGCACTCCGCTTCTACGGCCGTAGATTCGATTCCCACACAAGACAAATCTTTGTGTGCCATTGTGCTTTTCCTACGTATATTAAGTATATATTTACAAAACAAAGAAGTATTTGTGTATGTTTATACGTTATGTAGTATCTATAGCACAAGTTCTTAATTATACTTATCTTGGAACTAAATCATTGGTGTAATTGTCTGAAAATATTTATTTACCTTTATTTAATTATAATTTGTAACGTTTACTAAACAGATCCATGGCGTTCTTGTGACTGCAACTTTGCCACTCATTCTTGTTACTTGCCATCAGGTAAACGTGACGTGTTGTAGGGCTGTTTTAGTTGTAAAGGCATATTTACCACGTTACTTGTAGCGACCCCATTGCCGTTGATCGGCATGTGTACCACTTGAACACAAGGTTGGCTTGGGCTCCTCAGACCAGAGGGCCTACTCTACATAAATACATACATATATTCACGCCTGTTTTCCCGAAGGGGTAGGCAGAGGCATGATATACGCCCACACTTCGCCTATTATATAATTGGTCCCACGTAATAGGTGGCGAGCCTATTGCCGCTGACCGGGCACTGTCGTGTTCGCCAGAGCCTCGTCCGTTGATCGGTTGGCTTGGGCTCCTTAGGTCTTGGTAGGATCCCTATACACCCTAATTTAACGAAAAACTAAACTTCGTTATACCCATCCTTTTCAATCTATACTGATATACCTAGAGAGTGTAAATGATAGATATTACCAAGATCGTTCTCTGGGTAGGATCACGGTACCTTTGTGTTGACTATTTGTGAAATAAGGATAAATATTCAAAAAAAGCTTACCTAATAGCTAAAACTGGAACAAAATTTAACGATTCCTTTCTTAATGAGATTTTAACGAACTTTTCTTATCTTGTAAGGGGTTAGGAGTCAGAAACACGCCGGACTACCAGTGCACCCACTGATTGTCGTGTAGAACTACTGATAATAATAATGTGTACATGACACTACTTATACATAATTAAATACTCGATTACTTAGATAAATCCTTCGTAGTTTATGTGGTGTAGGTAGACCTAAGTTATGTGTGAATTGTAAATTTATCTAAATATAGGTACATGAAAATTAATTGCTATTAATTTGTCCCACACAACTCAATTTATGGGCTGATTTGGCTAAGTTTGATCTTGAATTATGATAAAAAACTTAAAACTAGCTTTTGCCCGCGGCTTTCCCTTGTGACCTCGTAACTTTTGGTTCGAGCTCTCTTTCCATCAAATTTTATTAAAATATCTATTGGTTTCAAAAACATATTTTATTTGACACAATGCTTTTACTACCTACATTTAGATTAAGTTGTAGTTTAACATGCACATGGTGTACATTTTTCGCAATTACATTTTAACAACAAATATTTGTGATTGTAGTATGACTGTATGAGTCATACAACACGAATCGTCAGCTCGTTTGGCTGTTAACAGCTTGTTTTAATTTTAATCTCTTATTTCAACTACACATGTGAAGACATGAGAATGTCTTAATAACTTAATTTATGATTGGTATATGTTGGCTTTCATTTTGTTTTTAATATCTCTATCGAAATATGTTTATGGTTTTGTTTCCACTTACTTGACTATTTTAAACAATTATTAATACATTGCATCAAGTACTTGTACAATTCTAAAAAATACTTATCCCACCTTAACAAATTGTTATTTCAAATTGTAACCTTTCAAAATAATGTCTTAATCTAATATTGTAAATAACTAGTGCGAGAGAATCACCAACACTGCCGCATGTTATATTTTATTTAAAATGTATTTTAACAAAAAGAAAACCATTACCTAGGTAAAGCAAATAAATAATTTGATTGATTGATTACAACTGTAACGAAGATAGCTATGATGTAAGGGGTCTAATAATTATAATTAACGAGCTCTGCACGTCTAGTATCTGTCGTAGACCAGTAATGCGTCGTTTCACAAAACGACATAAAAAATTGTAAATATTTTTTTATTGCTCTGAAAGCTAGTAATTTTTAGATTTCTTAAGGTAGAAAAGATCCCTTAAGTTAGCTTTTTTAAAAATTAATTTAATAAACTTAATAACATTTTCACATGGTTTTTAATAACACTATAAATCACAGTGATTCTTCTTGTACGTTCTTTATGAAGTTCTCAATTATATTTAAATGAAGTATACTTATTTGACAAGTGCTACATTATATAAAACAACGTTTATATATAAAATAAAGTTGTCACAATAAGTGGCATAGTATGTTATATAAAATAAAAACTTTTACCATACATCATAAAGGCCTTGTCGTTTCATAAAACGAGGCATTCTACAATCAGCCCGCCGTGGTCGCGATCAGCTATGCCAGTGTTCATCATGGCGACTGGCGACCCGACCTCCCTAGGCCCCGGTGGTCGTTCACCCTGCCCGACCCGTTCGGCGGAATGCCATTCACTGAACTGCCTTATATATTGAGATTATATTTTGCTTAGGTATTGTTTTTGTCCATTACATCCACACATCAATTCTTTAATTCTCATCTCCGTTTCATGTAGTCTTAGTCTTCTTTTATCCAAGACTAGACTAGTTGAATGTTTTCCTTATATAGTCAGCCGGTGTAACAAGTCTAAAATTAGCCAACCTTGATCCCTCTTAAATTGGTACTGGAGTTATTTAAGACCGAAACATGAATCAGCAATGCGGTTAAGTTTAACGTTTATTTATGCATTATTGGAGTTATATATCTATTTGTATTAATTTTGTCGTACTTGGAAATACAGCCCATAGAACAAGTTCTGATTAGTCCGTGGCTAGAAGGGCTGTTTGAAAAGTCCAAAAATATTTTTATGTTATAAAATGTGTTTAAGAATATTAAAGGCGAAGGGCTAGCCTCTTGTCAATATGTAAAAGGTTTCATGTAAAGATCACTGCTAAAAGTGAACTGTACTGCTGAACAAACCTTGGTATTAAATAAAAAGGCCAGGAAGGATTTAACCTATATTTAATCGAAAGCAATATATAAATACAACAGGCGGACCTATATGGGTCCGGAAAACAATAAACGCTTGCGCGATCTAATTATGTACACTGCCATCTTTTGGGCAAACATAAGCACTATTATTTACACTAAGAACATATAGTTACACATACAGTTCTGAACAACTGCAGCTATGTAGATCCCTTGTAAACAGTTGTAGCAAGGTTACCCACGCGATATTGTAAATACATGTTATTATATGAGCATCTCTTGTATATGGCTTGCTTCGTGCCTCGGAAAGCACGCTAAGCCGTTAGGTCTGGGCTGCCATGAACAACTATGACAGTCGTTATTAATAAGTAAGTGCCTTCTGACAGCTGGTTTAACCGAAGAATGTGGTTTCCCTCTGGGTTGCGGAGATCAGACGGCAATCGCTAAAGCAGACCCTGGACCTAAACTACACTTAAGGCAACCGGCATAGTGCTAGGGTAATATGATGATTATTATGTGATCGTAAGATTATGTATGTTTTTTAGTAATATTTTCTTATTGCATGGAAAAGGTCGCACCCTTTTGTCTCTATTTTTTTTCCTGGACGATGGGATGAAGGAGTCAATGACGTCTCCCCATCGTATTTATAGGAGACAAAAATATTTACGTTGCATGAATCAAATGTTACATTTACATCATATAACATTATAAGTTTACCCTATTAATAGACCATCCCCCAGTAAAAAAGACCTATAAAAAACTGTAAAAAAAATACCCCGAACCGCTCCCTTTGTGCATACAGTTTTTATTGAATTTGAACACGCACGCATAATCAGCTAATAGCATAGAACAGCGATCCCTAAAATAGGTTCCTAAAGTAAGGTTCCATACAAAAGTTACAAATCAAGCACCGCAGTATGAGACGGTGTTTTAAATGTAAACTTCTTGGGGTTTTTTTTCTACCTTGGATAGTAGTCTGTGTTCACTAAGTATCTTCCTTTAGGGTGTGTCCAAATATTGGTCATAAGTGCAGTAATTTCTCTAGTTCCAATTTTATTACAGCAACCAATTTGCTTCAATGGCCCCTAACATGAACTCCTTACGGTTTGACACTAATTACCTAGTAACAAAATATACCTAACTACTTAAAAAGTAAAGTTATTTCTTTCGGGTATCCGTGCCGAAATGTTTACTAGTAATTTCGCTTGCTATAATTTCATTCAAGCCGAAAAATCAATCAGTCAACAAATTTATTCCACTGCTAAACATATCTCCCAAGGCGCTTCACCGTACTCTATTTTTAGCTTTGCGTTTTTTTTTCCGAATATCCGACTTTTTTACGCTGCCGGAGCGGTGGTACATAAACCTAAGAACCTGTCCATATGATCATAACCATAACATTATAAAGTCTACTGCTGAATATTAGCGTCCCGTATGTAGGGTGACGCTGCTACCCATCATCCGGTAGTATTTCTCTTCGTCGACTCTTACGGCTCCCTCTGAAATGAAAGGGGGTGGCACTAATCTTGCCAGTACCACTCGGCACATATTACGCGTTTTGAAACGCTTTCTTGAATTAATTGAGTTTTATACATTCCGTCCACGTGCGTTATGCCGTTCATATGGGAAATATAAAAATCGCAGATCAATAAAGTTATCTGGGCAAGCTCTAGCAACAGCTGCTGCTATCACTTAAAAAAGTATCGCTTATAAACCAGAATAGCCAGTCTGAATATAACTAAGCATATACCTACTTGACTTTCGTTACAACGTCTTCTATCCATCGTTGGACTAAGAATCAATTTGCAATGATAAATAATTGGCTTCCATTCATGTATATTGAATGGATTTACAATATAAAGCCTTGGACAATGGTGATATGAGCTATTTGAAAGACGAATACATGGTAAATTAGTGTGTGTATTTATAAATGTATAATAAAACATACTATGTGTTAGTCTGGTAGTATCATTTGTATGTATAGTGTATCCTTGCGGAGTAGATGTGGCCTATTTTAGTAGCTTTGGTTCTGAAGTCGGACCGCATTAGTTTTTATGCCTTAAGAACTTGTTGGTCCTGTGAAATATTATTGTTCTTTTAAGATAGATAAAAGTGACTAGAATGGGTATCATTATGGAAGTAATACGTGATGACGACTGCCCATAGGAATGTTTGGAGGAAAATACTGATTACAATGCATTGTGCATGAGTCCAGTAATTTCGTTAGCTATTGAAATAGTTAGGTAGGTAAGTAGTACAATAAACATAATTTATTACTTTAAAATCAGATCTAAATGCATAGGTACCGAAGTGGGCTCGGACAACATCTACAGGGTGTCCCAAAAAATAGTGACTACGCATAATCGCAGAACATATATGGGGGTGATTCGTATACTCCAATAGGTACCCTAGCTCTGGACTTTCGCTTGACACTATTTTTTGGGACACCCTGTAGATGTTGTCCGAGCCCACTTCGGTACCTATGCATTTAGATCTGATTTTAAAGTAATAAATTATGTTTATTGTACTACTTACCTACCTAACTATTTCAATAGCTAACGAAATTACTGGACTCATGCACAATGCATTGTAATCAGTATTTTCCTCCAAACATTCCTATGGGCAGTCGTCATCACGTATTACTTCCATAATGATACCCATTCTAGTCACTTTTATCTATCTTAAAAGAACAATAATATTATATAATTAAATATTCCGTAATTATTATTACAGTTTGTGCTTTACTAGCTTAATCAATTCGGACATGTACTATTCTATATATTATTGTATAGTTCCTATTACAGTTAGCTGTTTTTCTTATTAAACAAATTTAACAATATGCTTAGAAAAATAACGCACTAAAAAGAACCTCTAGGCCTTGTGAAGGGAGAGTAAGTAAAGGGCTGATTTTTGGAGAAAAGAGGCTGAGCACTGGAAAAAATGCCATAATAATAAATAAATATGTTCTGACCATTACCACCAATTATTTAGTTCCAAGATAAATATCATGAAGAACTTGTGCTATGGATACTGAACAACGGATAAACATACTTGAATACTTTTTTTTGTAAATACATACTTAATATCATAGGAAAAAATATTTATGCTCATGCACACTAAGATTTGTCCTGTGTGGGAATCGAACACACGACCTCTGGAGTGAAGTGTAGGTTTGCTGACTTCCACGCCATATCGGTCGTCAAATAGAATTATAGTTATTTTTCTGTATAATTAAAAATAAATAAATTCTGACAATTACACCAATTATTTAGTTCCAAGAGAAGCATAATTAAGAAATTGTGTTATGGATACTAAATAACGAATAAACATAATTAAAAGAAAAATCTACTAAAAGGATGGCTATCAGGTATATATATACCTATATAGCTGTAGGTTCCCAATACCTATTCTGTCCGTCACATTCATCTGTTTTCCTTATTTGCAACGTAACTTGGTTCGAAAGGTTATTTTGCCTGTTGTGGTTTATTAGCCATAGTATAAGTCATCGATTTATACTCATTGTCGTATTGGGTGACGAATACATGCAATGTTATCAATGTACTAGTATAGACTAGTATTTACTAAGTAATCGTAATTATCTCGTCACTCGTACTGTTAATTGTAAACTTTTTTACAGGTGTAATATTTTATATGTAGTAGTTTATGATAAAAGAAGGTTAATCGGCAGGTATACCACTTGCAGCTGAGGTTGGCTTGGGCTCTAAAGATGATAGGACACCCTATATACTCTTTAATAATTAGTCTTTAGATAGAATAGATTGTAGTTGATATATGAACCTCCTTTCAAAAAGGACATTATTTTGTATAGGTAGAAAAATAACAGGTGTATTATGAGTAGTTTAATGAAATTATTACATTGTTGACTTATACAATTAAAATAACAATTTTCAGAACATTTTATACAGTGATTGCTTACAATTATTTTTGTAAATGCTTATGGGACATTACATAAACAAATATCTCTATAATATCTGCATTATCCTACGCGAAAGCGAAAGCCTAAGCGAAAATTGCGAAAGTTTATAAATATGTATGTTTGTTACTATTTCAAGCAAAAACGATTGAACAGATTTGAATAAAATTTGGCAAACAAGTGTTTTAAAACCTGGATGACACATAGGATCCTTTTTATCCCGCTATTCCCGCGGAACAAGAACCACGTAGGTGACATCGCTGGGCGCTGCTGGTACCAAATAAATGGTTTGAGATTTTAGAAATCTTTAGTACAAACTTTTAAAATACTACCTTAACTACCACACCATAATGTTAGTTACTTCATATTTACTAACTTCCGTCTGTCTGGAATTCGGTTTAGTATATAGTGTTACCGTGGGAATTTTTGGTTTTAGGTAAAAAGTCGGTGTTATCCTTTGTGTAAATACGAAAAAATATATATATATGCCAATTGTAGTCTAATTATTTTCTGCTCTTAAAACTTAAATGAATGTGCAAACAAACATTCTAACACAAATTTGTATATACTTATTATCAATAAATATGGTATTGATACTGAATAAAACAAAAATAAAAAAATTTCAATTTTATTGAAGATACAAACTCCTATCATTATATTTGAACAATTTGGTAAATTGCTTAAAGTAACTAACCTATAAAATAAGTTAATTTTAAAAAAACGACGGTTTTTTACATACCTACCACATTTGAATAACTAAACAGAAATCCGTTTTTAACTTCACTTACAATATTGACTTACAAGCAACCTCCTTACAAAAAAATAATTTATTTGTAATCTATAAATAAAAAAATGTATATAATAAAATACTAAGTACTTAAAATATCTTAATGGCTGTATAGGGCTCTAATAAATAAAGGGTCAATAAAACAATATGGCTCTTTGTCAGCTTAAAAGCACGTATATGGTATGAACAATACTTTGCCAGAAACATAAAAAGGCAGGACCAGTGCAATAAAACTCCAATACAGGAAGGACGCGGCCCCTGAGTGCCCCTATCTTTGCATTGGAGGGTGGGGTCAATTAGTATGACGCTCTTTATACAGGGAGTAGAAGAGTTAAAAGAATATCCAAACTAATATTATTCTTAATAGTATACTCTTTCACGATAAATGTACTAAATGGATTTTAAAAAAACTTTACCAATAATGATGATGAAAGTGTTCTTGCGTGTGTGTGTGCCGTGTGGTATCGGTCTACAATATTGCCACCCCCACTTGTGAGATGAGTGGGAGTCGTAAGAGTCGACGACGAGAAATCCTACCGGATGATGGGCAGCAGCGTCATCCTGCGTACTGGTTTAAACTGCGATCACCAACCCGCCTGCCTAGCATGATGATTATGGACTACACCTCTAATGGAATGACATCTATTGGGGAGGCTTATGTTCAGTAGTGGACTTTATAAGGCTGAAATGATGATGAAAATGTCTGTGTATATCCATTCCGTAGATCGATTCACACTGTCCTATCTAGTCAGAGGCGTGCATTTCATATTTATAAGCAATGCAAACCCTAATCAAAACTAAAAAAAGTCCAAAATATACTTAAACACGACCTCTTAGTCTTACGGAGCTACTAGCACTTACTGCATACCCTGCTTAAAACCACACGCCTCTTCCTATCCCAAGAGAAGTTTTGCACACCATGTAGACAACGCAATACCGAAAAACCCTCCCTCTTCTAAGTGGTTTATCTGGCTCAATCTGATAATGTCACGCGCAAAGGGGAAACCTTTTGGGAACATTTAGGTTTATAATAGCTCTTACATTACAGTCAATCTCTTAGTCTTTTTAGCGTCAAAATAAAGTAATTCTTTCGATGATATTGTTTTCTTGTGGATAATGTAGGCGTCACTTATTCTTGGAAGTTTCATTTAGTCTCGTCCACTCGTACGAAGTATAAGCTATGCAAGCTATGTATTAAAAACATTTTTTGTAAGAGAGTACAATTTTTTTATGGAATATAATAAACTAAACCTCTAAAAAAAGCTTTTTTGATCATCAAAAATACTGAGTGAGCATCTAATGAGGTGATTAGGTGCTCAATCAGTATTTTTGATGTACAAAAAGGTTAGGTTAGGTTGGCAATTTATTAATTTTGAAGACACGTTAAATATGATCCTTTTTTTATTGCAGACAAAGTGTAGATACAAAGAATGTT
This sequence comes from Musotima nitidalis, assembly GCA_949126915.1. NCBI lineage: Eukaryota > Metazoa > Arthropoda > Insecta > Lepidoptera > Crambidae > Musotima > Musotima nitidalis. The sequence goes on from OX421434.1 coordinate 4,052,034, forward strand.
AAAAATAACACTTAATACTTGGTTGCCCTTTTCGGACACAGCAATGTAATATAGCCCTTTTAATTATTACAATAGCAAAATAAAGTAAAGTACAGTTCTTTATGTTATAAACTATTACGTAGCAATTGAAAACGTCAAAATGAAATATATAAAAAACTAAATATTACTACACTGAAATCACGAAGCTGAGATTAACTTATATGCAAAAAAATAAAATATGAAGTGTAAGTGAATCTAAGTGCCAGTTCCAAGCACCGCTCTGTGAGAAGAACTGACAGGAAACTTACAGGCTATGCTCTTTTAAATTATCAATCAAACATAATAGTATAAAACACACACAGTGAATATTTGAAGATATTGAAAAATACTAAACAGTTGTCTTTGGAAGACTAGGTCATGTTGCCAACAGACAAATAAAAGTATAAGCACCGGAAATTCTATAATATGAAATGACGTATCATTCACATGTTGTCTGTTGACGTAATTAGTAGGCAAGTCGCACGTCACACATCCACATAAGCACCTCTGCTAGTCATTGAATGCATTCGATTTATATTCTCCAATCTGCGAATACCATACCGAGGAAGCGACGACATATTTTGATATTCAGCACCTTATTCAAATTTGTAAAGCTGAACTAATATACAGGATGTAAAAATACCTTTGTCAAAGCCATAGGCAACGCATTCTACACATCATAACAAGATAAATTACCTAAAAATTATCGTAAAAACTGCAAATAGTAGCATGCAATGAAATGCGTGCAATGAAATGCGTGCAATAGACCGCGTTTCTGTGTGGCCCAAGCGTGCTGACGCTATTTGCAAGAAAAAAAACTTAATCGCTTAATTTTTGGGTTAGTCAAAAATCATAAAAAAAAAATTTGATGGCTGCGACCTTCAATAACTATAAGGCTATTGTTTTCCCAGATATAGTATGAAAGAAAAAAGATCATGATGCTGCGCAGAATACGTAGGTCTTTGCTTTGACCAGAGCCTTGTACACCCTTTAATTAGCTTCAATATTCTTATCTAAGCACCTTTTAACAGTCATTGAATGTGTTCACTACACACTACTAGTGACACCGTACAAGCAATGCATGACATCCTGAATCGCGCAAACGAAATTCCTAAAGGTCGTAACTAAAATATACAACACCCAACCATCATAGGTTAGGCCGCGGTTCCCCGGCACATCCATTCGCCCGGTGGAACCCCTTTGGTGGGGAGTACCATCCACTCCTTACAAATACATCCAATTTGTATTCTCTAACCTCAGAACATTACCATACCGACGACATACGTTTTTTTCTGCACCTTATTAAAATTTGGAAAGCTTAATAAGCTATTAATATACTTATCTTATCAATTTGATCTCAATGTCACCATTGATAAATCAAACCTTATCAAAAGTATCGATTATGTTAATAAAGTCTGCAGTTTGCACCAATAACGTGACGGGAAAAGTATCTTTATTTTGATGAAAATCTCATTACAGTGAGAGTTATCATTTTGTGAGACTTCCAAGTTACCATTATTCCAACTTTTACTCAGACAGCTGTGTAGGAAAATGTGACCACCACACGCGCCAACCAACACAGTGCCGCCATGATAAAAACGAACTCATTCGATCAGTGACGAAACGAAACGACGATATGACAAGATGATGAAGTTCAAGTCGTTATTCCGTAGAGGGCCAAGTCAGGGGAAGCAGGAATCCACTCTCAAAGGCGCTCCCTCCGTCTCCAGCCTAGACTCCAAGCATCACAAAGTAGCTCCAGCAAGGGATAAATCATTGAAGATATTTGGGTCCAAGGAGAAGCTGAATAAGGCTCACAAGAAGAAAGATTTAGGGAACAACAATGCAGTACTCGAAGACCCCGAGTTGAGAGAAGGGCTGGACAGCTTTGAGGATGGGCAGGTCAGAGTCGACGAGTTCGGTAGTGCTGAGGAGTTGTCGGTAGGCGAGAGGGGCTCCCAAGAGTTCGTCAGTCTGCCGGTGACCCTCAACGCTGAACACATGCCTGGCTTCCAGGAGGTGGAGCTGAGGCCTCGAGTACCATCAGAGGTAAGATTTTTGTTTCATCTTAATAAAAACAGATACAATTAAATGCGCGTGATAACATGGCGCTACTGCCTATTGAATTTTTCAAGAGGTTAGTAAATACTTAATTCAATGGATAAGGAGACGAACGCGACGATCCCCTTATGGAGTACTAGTCATACACTGGTAACACTGATCATCTTTTATTGCATGTAATAATTTAAGAAAGTGTATAATTACAGTGGATTATATTAATTAGTAGAGCACACATCAGTTGTCTGACAACACCAGTAATTTTCTCAAGCTGCTCCGCCAATTTGCACTATATCCACGTGGAGTAAAGCCTGAATCCCTCTCATCTTGGTAATCGGATTTTAGTAAGGTTTGCAATTTTTAATATCAACAGCTGTTACTCATAACAGAACACTTGGGGGTAATAGCAGAATCTTAGCAGCATAACGTCAATTATAATAGAACACAGTAAAATGCTGTTGTTGAAACGGTTTTGTACAATTCAAACTGAAAAGTATTACTTACCGCCAGTATGGTTGCTGGTACAAATTATTGTTGTTAATGGGTTAAGTATTTGATTGGTAGTTAGCTATTAGGGACTAACCTTTGAACCCACTACTGTGGAGCCAGATCTTGGATTTGAAAACAAGCGCCCATATACATCGCCTAGATGTGGTTGCTCTATCCATAAAATAATAAACTATAAGATTACTGTTAACCTCAAAATGTCTTGATGTAATAAAATAAATTTAAAAAATATGTAAAGGAATGTGATTCCTGGGGCATGTGGAATTGTTTCTATTGACAAATACTACACTGAAAAATGGAATAAAGATCTGACTTTTTTTAAAGATTTTTTTTAACTTTACATTGTAATGTCTATGGGGCGGGTCTGTGTTCAGTGGAGATCCGTTAGCTAATGATGATAACAAGACAGACCTATCCTAGATTTTTTTTTCTTTTAGCTAAGCTGTTGTATTTCTGCTGGAAATTAGCAAGAGATGACGTTGTTCATCCTTGACCACTGTTTAAAGACTAATTAAGTTTTTCTTAACCATCACTGATTTTGTCTACCATAAAACGCTAACTCACTACTATAAACGCTGACAAAAACTGGTAATGAATCCTAGTTGCAAGTAAAAAATGTTTGGCAATTAAATGGCCATCCGCGCCAGCGCGATATATTTATAATAGAGCTAGACTTATTTTGAGTTCATCAAGTTTTTTAAATGTCAATAAATTTTCGAGATTCTGTGCTTTTTAGTCTGTAAGAAAGTAAAGTCTTATTTGCTTACCTTATAAGAATCCTACCACTTCTGCCCGAGATTGTTGTAGAAGGCGAAAAAGAATACAGTATCCCATTTAGTGTCCATGTTGACATTTTACCATTTGACCTATAGATCTCTTTGTTAGCTGGTTAGTTATAACCAGAGGTCGGAATTAGGTAGAGTTATTTATGTACTTGCATCGAAATGTTGATATTAATGTGGACCTTCCCGGGATTTCAACGTGTGCGTATTGGAATTTTGCAACTTCGGTCATCCAATATCATTGATGTAAGTTTGGCAACGTCGCGCGTGCAGTAGTCTAAATTAAAAAAGTAAAAGTAAATAACTTTTTATTAAAAAGTAACGGGATTTTTTCTATTCTTTAAAATTAATCCCGGGATTTGAGGCATATCCACTATATTCTTTCGCTGTGTGAAATCAGTGTAAGTACATGAATAACTCTACCTAATTCCGACCTCTGGTTATAACTTTGTTCAAACTATAAAGGTAATTTTTTTAATTACATACCAAACCTTATTAATGCAATCCTCCTAGACCCCAAATTGTAATCCCCAAATGACAGGATTACCTAGTTTGGGGACTACCAGAGAATCAATGTTGTATTACCTTTTAGCACGAAATGTCTTTCTTTTTAATAGTTTTTACAAGATTTCTACCTACCCCAGATTGGGATACATGAGCGTGAGAGTATGTATGTGTGTATGCGAAATATTGCTATTACATGACACAAAAACAATTGCAGGTATCGCTGGCATCAGGAGTTCGGGAGATCGAATCTTTAAGAAGAGAGTTGGAAGCCAGTGCCATGGAGAGAACTCAATTGCAAGCCAGAGTCGACGAGCTGCTGGAGCGGGCTGCGGAGGCGGAACGACTTCGAGCCGAGTTGGAGAAAATTAAGGTAAACTCTATACATGTAATTTTACAAACTGTTCGCATGTCTCTAGTTACAGCGGAACTAGGGTAGACAAATGTTAAGTCAGACTTATTTTCAAAATCTTATCAAATATTGAGTGTCTTTGCAAATAGTTAACCAAAAAGTTTTCCATCGTTATGCCATTCATTTCGGCAAGTTAATATTAATTGCATCCATTAAACATATCATCTACAGATCTCTGACATTTTCTAGAGTAAAATACGGTTTTGAAAATGGATACCGGCTACTTTACCCCCATTGCTATGCTCATGGGATAACGGCAATGATATATGCTAATATTATAAATCCAATAGTAACTCCGTCTTTCTATTACCTGTTCACGCTTCTAATCGCTGGAACTATTTCATCATCATCATCATCACAGCCCATTAACGTCCCACTACTGAGCACGAGCCTCCTCACACATATCAAGGTGTGAGGGTATTGGGTCATACTCCACCACGCGGACCCAGAGCGAATTGGCGGAGGCAGGTGTATGGCGTCCTGCTGTTAGAATTTTTCAAGCCGCCCATTAGGCCTCTAACATGGCTTAACGACTACCACATTTAGTGATAACCGGGACCAACGGCTTAACGTGCCTTCCGAAGCACGGAAGCGCTCGATATCAAATGCCACACAAACGGTCACCCATCCGAGGACTGACCTCTGTAAACTCTGCTGTACTTTGGTGATCGTTTCCGACCACCGAGCACCGCAGAGCTACGAGCGCTTCTGGAACTATTCTGGAACTATTTAATCAAGCGCTATTTAAATACGCAACATGTTTTAGTATTGAAATACGCACATCATCTAAAATATGGAGAGAATCCATTAATTCACTCTAATATCATTTGAAATTAGAGAATATGTAAATCAATTAAGGCATACATTAAAACCGAAGTGATCTTATATCTAATGTGATAAAGATTATTTTGTATTTGTTAATGTTTGTAATGAGTAAACCCAAAACTACTGGACCGGTTTTAACATTTCTTTGACCATTAGAGTGCTAAATTCTTCCTGACTAACATAAGCTATATTAATTACAAAATGCACCGATACACCATTATATTTTTAATACCAATTGAAAATAGATACTCAATACATATTGGTTTAAGGATACACGCATTGAAATGTGGCAGAACAGGTTACATACTGTACAGTTATGTGACGGAATGTGTTGTGGCTTGTTGCTCATTATTTGCTGACCACATAGAATCCATTCCACTAGTCCAGTCCAAGCATGCCTAATTTGCAATTCGTGGGCGCAGTCGTAGAATTTAATGAATGTACGGCTTATCTACAAAAAACATAATCGCCTTAATAGTTTCGTAGTATTAAATAGTAGTTATAAGTGGTTTACGTATTTTTATTTTACTACTTATTTGCTCCTGAGGTGGTGGGTTCGATTCCCACACAGGGCAAAGCTTTGTGTGCATAAACATGATTATTTGTTCTGGGTGGTTTTCCTACGTATATTAAGTATGTGTTTACAAAAATAACAAAATATTTGTGTATGTTTATCCTATATTTAGTATCCAAAACACATGTTCTGAATGATACTTATCTTAGAACTTAATAATTGGTGTAACTTTCATTATAAAAACAAAACTAGTAGTCAACCGCGACTTCTTTTCCGAGGACTATAGGAGCAGTGTAAACACTTTCCAAATAGTAATGGTGGTCGTAGTGCATTTTATTTTTATAAAAATTCCAAAAGATTGGGTCAACAGTTTAGGTATGAAATAAGGGTTAGTGCAGCCGAGACCTTAAATATACTGTAAGTTAAATATTATTTCGGCTTTTGGCTTGGCATATATCGTCATTAATGTACATACAGTATTGCACATAAATATATCAGACCTATGTTTAAATGCCACGTTTAAATATCGTCTTAATTTATTTTTATAAATTAGTAGATTTTGACGTGGATGTTTTTATTTTTAGTTTTGTTACAGAATATCTCTAGCTGTAAAACAATAACTAGAATTTCAATACATACATACATTCACGCCTGTTTCCTCGAAGGGGTAGGCAGAGGAATATTATACGCCCACACTTCGCCAACTATATAGTCCTACGTAATAGGTGGCGAGCCTATTGTCGCTTACCGGGTACTGGGGGCCTACCGCCGAGTTCGATGGCAATCGATTATAAGGCAAAATGGATTTCGAATTGATTCTGTCGTACCGCCGAACTCATGGAAATCGAAACAAAATGGCGTTCTCCATTTACCTATTGGTCTGCCACGGACTGAAGGTCATGAATGAGAGGTGGCTGTCGGCAGATTCCCCGGTACGGATTAATAAACGTAAACAAAGTTTGATCTAGATGGATTACCGGTAATCCATCGAATTCGGCGGTAGGCCCCCTGTTATGTTTGCTAGAGCCTCGTCCGTTGGTCGGCAGGTGCACAACTTGCAGTTGAGGTTGGCTTGGGCTCCTTAGGCCTTAGTAGGATCTCTATAAACTCACTCATACTCTCTATAAACTCATTCAATAGTTATTTATTTAAAAAATTGTATGGAAGTACCTGCTAAGATTTAATTAAAATTTTAATAAAAATAATTGTTATGTTATCTTGGATCGTGAGAATGTTTAAATCACCCATACAATACATAACAATACTGAAATAACCTATTTGCTTGTTTTCCTGTGTCTGTATTAATGTGTATACAGTTTGTAATAACCACTGACGCAGACTTGTGTATTCTTTATGATATTCACAGGTGTAACATTCAGTTTTACACCTATCACAAAGCGTTAACATACATACACACAATCACGCCTGTTTCCCCAAAGGGGTAGGCAAAGGCATATTATAACACCCCTTTCGCCAATTGTATTATTAGTGTCACGTATAGGTGCCGTGTAGTATCGGCCTAGAATAGAGCCACCCCCTCTCATCTCACGGGGAGTCGTAAGAGTCGACGAAGAGAATCAATAACGGGTGATGGGCAGCAGCGTCATCCTGCGTACTGACTTGAACTGCGATCACTAACCCGCCTGCCTAGGGTGGTGATTATACGCAGACCCCCAATGAAATGTAATCTAATGAAGAGGATATTGTTCAACTGTGTACTTTATTAGGCTGATATGATGACGTAATAGGTGGCGGGCCTATTGCCGCATAGCGGGAACTTATACTTATATATTTGCTAGAGCATCGTCTGTTAATCAGCAGATGCAAGTGAAGCTAATTGGACTCCTAAGATGTAGGTCGGATCCTTATTATACACACAAAGCGAGGTGTGTAAAAAGTTAATGCCTTACATGTTGCTGTCTGTACAACCCACCAATAATTATGAGCAAATGGAAACGCTTAAAACACCAAACTTCTTATTCCACTAAAAAGTATAGACATAAAGGCAAAGCTGTTTAAAAATACTGTATGCTGGACTTCTTGGCGGGAAAGTGAAGCGTCATGTCTGCAGTTTTGTTTTATTTCAAAAAATTGTTATATTTCGAACATTAATGGGTAATAATTGTGGATGGTGGATTATTAATCACCTATCCAAGTATCTGTCATGGGACAAAGAGAGTATTTGACATTTTACTACACTTGCTATGCCCATGAATGTAATGGCAATGATCCATACTCCAAGATCCAATAGAAAGTCGATTTAATTAATCTCCAAGTACATACGGACAATGTTTCAAAAGAGCAGGTCAAGCCAGTTTTTTCTTTTTATCAATCCGTTCGAAAGCACGTTCATCTATCCAAGGAATGTCCTCTATGGTGTGTAATTCTCTGGTCGTGAACGAACAAGTTATCCCGCAGATGTTCTAGTGCTTGTAGTATTATATCTTCTCTAAGTTGTTTTCCTTGTCCTATTACAGACAACAGAAGCAGAGCGTTCCATGGCGATGGAGCGCCTGGCTGATGAGAATGGCGCCCTAAGGGCCAGGCTGCGAGGCGTGGCGCACTCGCCGCTCTCAGACAGCGAGAAGCGCCAACTCTTACTGGCGCCTGCTCCTCGACGAATGCACTCGTCCGCACCCGCCTCCATAGCGCTTGCTCATAACGTAAGTAATTGATACCAGAGGCGTGCACCGAGATTTTTGATAGTGTCTGCAGTGTATTTATTTATTGAAAATATGGGTCTCCAACAAAGGACATACACGACAAAAATACAATAATACGTGACATACCCGTAACATTATGTGTACTCCCTTAATTATAGGAGACCACAGCATGCAAATAAAAGGCAAACACAGGTTAAAACATTAGAACTAAATTACAATAAAATAATATTTAAAGGGAATCAGAAATAAAATTACTTAATTAGTGTATAGTGCTCGTAGCTTCTTGAGACTATGTGGTCGACCTGAAGTAAATATTGAGTTTTCATTTTGCTAGGGTTAGGCTATGCTGTACTTCCTTATATAATATTACGTGCATGCCAGTGCTTGATATCTCTCATCGAGAATTGCGCGTAGGGCGTAGGGCTAGGCTGCGAGACACGTAGAAGTCTGACACAAACAGCGGGGGACGGTCATTTGATAATCTTCCATCCAAAAAAAAAAAGCTGCGAGACACAGCGCTGCTCTCTTAAAAGCAAGAAGCGCCAACTCTTACGCCTCTATAGCGCTTGCTCACAACGTATCAAATCAAATCATTTCTTTGCTTTAAAAACATGGTAGTTACATACGTAGTAAGTAATAAACGTAAGTCTTTTATATATTTTTGCCGAGTTTCCTTAGGTTGTGGATTGAACTCCCTGTCGAGATTTCCCTAAGAGATTACAGCGTGAGGCTTAAAAAATCCTGAAACGGCTTTCAAATGGTCGGCAACTTGCTTGTGATGGTTGGTTTGCAAGCGTCCATAGAATGCGTTGGTTGGGTCGCAAAATGTCAACTTCTCAAAATGACCCCTGTTCTAAAAATCTAAAAGGAGCCCTGTAGGTTAAGGTTTTTTTTATTACCAAGTGAAAGCAATTCAGTTTTTATAATTTACTTTTTTGTTTTTGTAATATTTTAGAAATAGACGTGTTTTCTTCCATGGGACATTTTGGGAAGTTGACATTCTGAGCCACAACGACTGCGTTGTCCACTTTCCATTAGGTTGGCCATTGTCCATGATTGAGCTATAAAAAGTGTCATTTAATAAAAAAGACCGGCCTATGTTACTATATGGCCAGTATAGCAATAACGGCCTAATTTTTATTAATTTTGTTTCAGGGCGAAGGCGACAACGGAGATGGGAGCACTCCAGAATGGGACAAGCATTCCTCCTCGTCGCTCAGCGAGGTCTCCGTGGCCTGCCTCCAGGACCGCATCCTGCAGATGGAGGAACACCACTACAGGTGAGGTTTGGTTATGGGTTTCACACGTCACCCAAACGCCATTAGTATGTCTGCGTGAAATAGTAGATTACCTCAAGACTTTATCAATGTAAAGAGTTTGTATATTCATAAATACAATCACGCCTGTTTCTCCGCAGGGCATATTAAATAAATATATAACTAAATATTTCTCACCAAGATAAGTATCACTAAGAACTTTGGTTATGGATACTAGTTGACGGATAAACATACATATATATTTTTTTGTAAATACATACTTAATATACATAGGAAAACACCTAGACCAGAACAACAGAAAAAAAAATCATGTTCATGCACAGAAAGATTGGTCGAACTTCTTGGCGGGAAAGTGAAGCGTCATGTCTGCAGTTTTGTTTTATTTTCTAAAATTTGTGATATTTCTAACATTAATGTGTAATAACGGTGGATTATTAACCGTTAAGTGTTTGTGAACATACATGAGTGTTGGTGAATCAAACAAAACAGTGCAACATCACTTTTCAAATTTTCTCTCAAGGAGTCCATGTGAGATCTCAGTATAGTCCCACATCTTTACTGAGGACTCAAGGGGCTTAGGGGAGGGTATCTCATTTACCATATTTATCACCACTCATCCTCATTTACTATGAATTATATAATTATTATTAATATATCACTTACTTGACACTGGCTAAATGTGCTAGACGCACGAAGCCATTATTTAAAATAAAGAAAAGAAAGAAAGATTGGTCCTGTGTGGGAATCGAACCCACGACCTCTGGAGTGAAGAGTGGGTATACTGACCTTCACGCGGTCGTCATAATGCTAGGATATTATGAATTTTCAGTACAAGCGAAGAGCTCCAAGCAACGTTAGCGGAGCTGGCCGATCTTCAATCCCAGCTAGCAGACGCACACGCGGACATGGAGAGGCTTACAGACGAGAAGCAAGTGCTGCTCGAGAGTCTGTGTCGGCAGACTGAGAAACTGGAGGATAGTCGCACCAAGGTTCGTGAATTTTCATCTACACAAATATATCTTATTTGGTGCAGGAAAAAACTTGGTGTAATGTAAAGAAAACCAGGGTTTATATCAGGTTGGTGCACACACACCCAACAGACACACGCACACACAACCAACAGACACACGACACATTTTATTCTGTTTTTAAATTTCGTTATTTAAGTGTTTTCTTTTCTATTATTTATTGGTTTATTGTTCGAACTACTTCATAGTCTCAATCGAACCGGGGCTCTTATAACTACATTATGTAACTTAAATGGTTATTCTCTTTTTGACTGCTGCAACACAGGCCTGCGAGCCTAGTGCAGAAGTCATAGTTTACAAATATCCTTGTCACATTTATTTTTCTGCTTATAAAGATTATTATTATTATTCACATATATTTATTTAATTTACACATAATTTATATTTTTTACAATTATAATATTATTATTATATTATATTAATATTAATATTATTATTATTATTATTAGGTAAGCCGAACGATTGAGTGCCACCTTGTGAATTAAATAAAAAAATATGTTAATAATTAATCTTTATGGTTCCAGGTGGACACGTTACAAGAGCTGCTACTAAGAGAGGGAGTCGAACCTGAGACTTTGGTGTCCGGTGACATTGATCAACAGCTATTCGCCGTTCTCAAGGTATTGGTTGTATGAAGACTTTCATACTTTGTAATCTGCTAAAAATAAATTGCTATATTTTCTGAATAGGTATACAGCTTTTACAAATCATAACAAAAATTGAGAACATAACAGAAATTGATTGAGAAACTACTTCTTCTCCGTTTCTTACTTAATCGTATATTTTTTTGTATTAGCCAGTTATCCTATAATATAATAATTATAGTGATACTTTAGATATGTTGTAAAAAATTTTTTTATATTACTTCAAAGATTACTTCTCTTTTTTTTTAGCATATTTAAGATTTTTATATACTTGGTTATGTAAATCAACCTAAGACGCTTAGTTTTGTTACAGATACGAGTAAATAAATAAATCATCATTGTTTTTCTTATAGGTATCACAAGAGGAAAGGCGCCACCTGTTGACAAAGCAAGAGCAACTCGAATCGGAATTAAAGGAAGCCAAAACGGCGCTAGAGGGGAAGGCCAAAGAAAATGATGCTCTCAACGAGAGGGTCCGGTTAGTATAATCTGCGGTATATAAGATCAGTGACTTTGGGTGCCCCGTATTATTATCAACTTCTTGGCGGGAAAAAAAGGTAAAGCGTCAGGTCTGCAGTTTTGTTTCATTTTCTAAAATTTGTAATATTTCGAAAATGTATGTGTTATAACGGTGGATTATTAACCGTTAAGTATTTATGAACGTACATGTCACGTGTTGGTAAATGAAAGAAAACAGTGCAACGTCACTTTTCAAGTTCTCTCAAGAAGTCCATGTGTGATCTCAGTATAGTTCTACATCTTTACTGAGGTCTCAAGGGGTTTAGGGGGAGGGCATCTCATTTATCATCTTTATCACAACTCATTCTCATTAACTATTAATGAAATATCATAACTATATATTTTACTTGACACTGGCTAAATGTGTTAAAAGCACAAAGCCATTATTGAAAAGAAAAAAAACAGACACATCGTCACCTCTACGGCAAACTGACGAATCTACAGTTTCTACACCTTATTTTGTATTGCATAAGTCACCTAAGTCTATAGAAGTTTGAATATTTTCACACGTAAGTAGACAACATAAGGTGCATTTTTAAATAGAAATGTCAAATTAACAAATACTGCAGATTCGTAAATTTGCCGTAGAGGTGACGGCATCAACATCTCAGCCCATTAATGTCCCACTACTGAGCACGTATAGCACGAAGAACTCGCGATCGATGGTGCGTTAAGGTTCTTCAGTGGCGACCAAGAACCGTTAGTCGTAGTAGATGACGGCCCCTCACGCGATGGGCCGATGATTTGGTCAAGGCGGTGAAAATCCGGTGGATACAGGCGAATCAGGATCCCTCAATGTTGAAATCTATTGGGAAGGTCTATGTTCAGCAGTAGACGTTATATGGCTATGAAGATGATGATGACTAACACGGCTCTCTTCTCCACGCTCACCCAGATTGTCTGTGTTAGGTTTGTGGTGTCATGCCGTTTGAATTTAGAAAGTGGAGTTAGATTAGTAAATAATGTTTTTTTGCAGAAACTTGGAAACAAGCGTGGAGAGGCTGGAGAGTGAGCGTTCTCAGTGGGAGCAGGAGGCTGAGGGAGCCCGCGACATAGCGGCGGCGCGCCAGCATCAGGTCGCCACGCTCTCAGGACTGCTCGACGCTGCTAAGGCCAAGGTCTGTTTCACCCGCCTTTATCCCAATTGGGGATGGGTAGAGACTTTATGACAATTATTTAAAAGAGATCTATATAGTTGTAGCATAGTAATTTTTTTGCTCAGAGATTTATAAGTAACGTGTCAAATCTCGTCTCCGGCCAACTGGTTTGACGGCCACGTCCACTGTTTGCAACAATAGCAGTTCCTGAAACGCTTCCTCCGACGAGTGCAGTATACTTTGCAACTGCACGGTGACTGGGCGAGATGGATGCTCTCACCAATTGCTTGCCATCACCCAGGGGTCCCATGTAGTGTTTTAAAGGGACAACTACGGATGTGAGCAATGTTGACCCCCCAAACAGGAACCAATAGTGGGACTTTAATAGGCTGAGATGATAGTAGTTGTTTACATATTTTGTAGTCTAAAATCGATATTAGAGTAATATTTGTAATGTAATGTTGTCAGTTGGAGGAACGTGCTGGGGCTGCGTCGGGGGCTGCGGAGGCCGAGGCGGCGGCGGGGGCTGCGCGGCGCGAGGCCGACGCGGCGGCGGCGCGTGCGCACCAGCTCGCTGAGAGACTGGCGCGGGCGCAGCGACAGCTGGACCGGGCTCATCAGGACGCTAGGAAATTGCACGATGACGCACTCGTACGTACTCTTATACATACAGGCACACGACCACGCCTTCGTACGTACTCATATACATACAGGCACACGACCACGCCTTCGTACGTACTCATATACATACAGGCACACGACCACGCCTTCGTACGTACTCATATACATACAGGCACACGACCACGCCTTCGTACGTACTCATATATATATACAGGCACACGACCACGCCCTCGTACATACTTATATACAACAAACACATGATAATACACTCGTACGTAGTTACTAACTCACGACGTCGCACTTGTATATACTCATATACATTCATACACACGACGACGCATACGAAAAGGGCCCGAAATACATACTGGACGACGCACTTGAACGTACTTAAATACAAAACAAAAATGAGAAGACATGAAATCACCGACATAGCTTACAGTTATTTCTATAAGCCGACCGATCCGAGCTGAAACGGAGGTTACATACACACGACGATACACTCGTACGTACATACATATAAAACCTACCTGATCTAATAAGAAATGAGAAGATCTCTAAAATAACTAAGATTACAGACATAGCTTAGAGAGTGTGCAAACTGAATCGGCAGTGTGCAAAGCATTGTCAATAAATGCATATAAGTATATTGCCTTAGAGAAAATCCAACATTTATCAACGCAATTTTTCACAGGTATCCCGCAACAATGCCAAATCGACAATATCCGAACTGGAATTTCAATTAGAGCAGCTTCGACAAGAGAAGGCAGCTCTGCAGGGGGAGTTGAAGACACTGCAGGACAATATGTCGGAGCTGCAAGTTCAGGTAAGAATGTCTATTGAGAATTTGCTGGGGCTTTGTACTAGGAATTGTTGTCTTTTGGGGTTTGGGGTCAAATAACACGTAAGCAGATTTATTATAATTAATTATCCCCCCCCCCTCCTCCCCCTTGTCAAGTAAGCAAAGCTCTTACCCCGTCCCCCTATGCTTACGTAAACATTTTTCGATTATAAATAATACGCTGACAGAGGAAATTTAGACAATTGAATAGCACGCGGTAATTCCCCTAAAGCGAGTGCCTAAACAGATGCATTATTTGCGGGAATCCCCAAAAATTCGTTTCGTTTTCAAGCATAGACAATGTGAGGGTAATTCATGTAAAAAAGCAAATAACTAGCGATGACGTTATCATAATCTAGACTCCTACCCCCATGTCATCTAAAATAAGCAAAACAAGGAAAGTGCTTAGGTAATATCTTAAATAAGTTTAAGAATTTAATGTTACTGACATCACGCCTGATATAAATAATAATTTGAACTGTCGTAGGTTTCAGCAAACAACATGTATCTGGTAAGGTAACGAATGAATGCCGATACCCGTTTGTTGAAAGTTTAGCCCTAACAGGAAATCGATACCAGACTACTGAAATTGGACCATCCACAAATAAAACATATATTTTAAGTTCAAGTTTTGTTTGTTGACCCACCTCTCAATTGCAGTGCTTGAAAACGGTTTTTTATTTTAATGATTTTTCCGTTGAAAATATTCAAATGATTAATATTGATTACCAGGTCCAAGTGACATCAGATGAGAAGCTATCACTGATGACCCGCGCTGGCGAAGCCCTAGCTCGGGCTGCGGAAGCAGAGAGGCAGCTACAAGACTCTAGAACTAAGTACGCGCAGCTGACCAGAGAACGAGAGAGAGATGTGAGTGGAAAAGTGAACCCGTATAATACATACATATATAAAATCACGCCTGTTTCTCCGAAGGGGTAGGCAGCGGCTATACGCCCACATTTCGCCTATCATATTGTTGCGTCCACGTAATAGGTGGCGAGCCTATTGCCGCTTATCGGGATCTTTTGTATTCGCCAAAGCCTCGTCTGTTGTTCAGCAGATGCACCACTTGTTGTGTTTGGTTTGGGCTCCTCAGATCTTGGTAGTATCCTTATACATCGTATAATATACGGTCTAATATTTTAATATTGTTAGACTTGATCTCCTAGAATTGATAATTTAAACATCACCTTTCATTTGTTTTGTACGATGCTTTAGATGGTTGGTTGCTGAAATCAAGTTGTCTATATGATGCAAATAGTCTTAGTATTATTTATTTAGTTTTCGCTATTTTCTGTGTTGTGAAACAAAACGCCACATAAACATTTTCTATTCTTTCCTAAAATATTTGATTCATTAAAATCACCACGCCATATCTTGACCAGAAATATAAAACTTACTTGTAATGGGTACATTTTTTGTAAAACCGAAACTAACTTTTTTTATTGCCTTAAGAGATTATTTGGTAATCTTATATACTATATTCCTTTTTTATTACTGTGTCTTAAGTCTTTTTTTGTGTTTTTCTAACAGGAAACAGAATGGAAACAATTCCAAAGCGATCTGTTGATGACGGTACGTGTCGCGAATGACTTCAAAACCGAAGCTCAAAGGGAGTTAGAAAGACTAGTCTCCGAGAACAAGAGCGCGAGGGACCGTATCAGGCATTTGGAAGATCAGGTCCACTCACTCAAAGGTACATCATTAAATCTCTATGTTTGTAAGGAGCTGTAAAAGGCATGAGTAGTCCGGCTACTAGTTTTGAGAAATACTGCTGTATATACAAGGTTTTTCTAATGATATTATGATCACAAACCTAGCATGCTTTATTTCGATCTTGGTTTTGATGTAAATTGTAAGGCTCCCTTTTACTGATTGAGGTTTTGGCATGGATTGTAAAAGTTAATTGATATTCGAAATTTCAATGTTTACTTGTGTACATTTGTTTTCCTTTCTAGTTAATCTGTTCTGCGATATTTCTTAAATTATATTGTTATGTCAACAATTTAACAGACATAATATCATGCACTAATTATCTGTTAAAAGCTTTCGACTTCGACTGTCATCGTTTAACTAACAGTATAATAATTACTGTAAATTTCAAGGTCTTTTATGTGAATAAAAAATTGTCTAATCATAATTAATGTATCAAAACAGGTGTTACCAAGTCTGAATCTGTGGATAGCGTTAACAACTGTTTGGAAGATGAGAAAACATTGTCGAGAGACTCGCTCCATTCGGACTCGCTCCATTCGGACTCGCAAAGTGATACTTCCTCTAAGGACGTGTTTAGAAACATTAGGACTAGATACATTTCTAGAGTACACAGTGTCACCGATCCGCCCATCAAAGATTCTAGTATAGTAGATCAAGCGTTTTATAGGTTCAGTTTGCCCGAATTAAAGACTGAATTAAATGATATCCTACAAGAGTCTTTAAAAATAGAATTAGGAAATGTTACGACGGATGAAACGAACGATGATGATTGTCTGAAAAACACATCGTATAATAAAGAATCCAAAACATTAGATGAGGCAGAACAACTTCCCATTGGAAACAAAGGAATAAAACGACAAGGCGCTGTTGACTTCACTGATCCTAAAATTAAAAGACAAGAGGCTTTGGATGAGCCTGACCATGTCAATTTTACACCAGATACTGAAGATATCAATAACGATCAGGAAGTTATTGTAGATACTCTTACGAGCGTTAAGTTATCATCCAAAAAATTTGCAGAACTGAAAAAGAGGATTCCTTTTGACAGAAGTTTATCAGGAACATTAAATGGAAAACAAAAGTCTTTCAGTGCCGAAAACTTATATACAAACACTAACTTTATTAACACCTTAAAAGAGGCTACTAGTATAGATTTCTCAGTTGATTCAGTCAACACAAGTAATTTTTCTGTGAACACTGAAGGTTCGGATAGCGTTTTCGAAAAAGGAAATGAAACTATGTCTAAAAATTTATCGCTTGATAATAAATCTCGATCAAAATCTGCTTTGAAAAATATACCAATCGTGAAAGCTGAATCTATTTTGCCTTTTCCTTATCCAGATGAAATTAAAACTTTATCTGATATTAACTTTAAAAGAAGTTATGAAAATAAACCCCATACATCTTTGATTGAAACTACAATTGATAAAGATATAAAAAAGGCTAATGATGAACTGAAATCAAGTTTCCGAGCTGCCATTCGAAGAATAACAGGAGGTAGTAAGATTAAAAGATGTAATTCAAGCGTTAAAACATTAAGCGATAGTGAAGATTATCCTATAAGAGTTACTAAAAAGAATAATACTGACATTACAGAAAATAAACAGACTATTTCGACTGATACAACAATTGCATATGAACAAAAGAAATATGAAAATGAGAAAAACGCGGAAACAACGACAAAAAATTTGGTAAACAATGATAAGCAAGAAGTAGAAACAAATAATAGCAAAGAAAACGTTTCAATCAATACAAATCCTTTTATAGATTATGACCAGAAAGAAAATGATCCAGATATAATAAATGAAAATGATGTAAGCTACCATTTAAAAATAAATTCCCTGAATGACGAAGTCGACATGGCTGCAGTGTCTCAAAATACTTTGAACACCGTTGAAAAAGCAACCGTTAGCACTTTTAGTACATTCAACTCCCCTAATAATACTGTAACCGGTATACCTGGGCAAACATCTCCTATAATCTGGAGCCCAGTATTAATTCAACCAATATTCTTTAAACCAGAACAGCATGAACAAGTACAATCAATGTCAGAAGCAAAGGGCACCGTTTATTACAATGACATGGATCAAGTAGCAAGCCAAGGGGGTCAACAACAGCCACATTTTAATAAACCATATATCATTGAAGAATTGGTAGATGACTCAGATCAACTTCTGACTACAAATAGTGACAAAAACCACTCATTTCAGAAAAAATCAAATGCAAAAAATTTGCCATTTCTGACTTGGAATACATTTAATACAAATGATAGTTTCTCAGAGTCAAGATCACCTTCTCCTAATATTATCATCGTAAAACCAATAGAGCCACCTAAAACAGGTGTCGTTAAATTAACAAAAACACCTAGATGGCTGTTGGATAATCAGTACTACCAACCTATGAGTAATGTCCCATTTTTTATTAATACCACTCAAACATTCCAAAAGCCCTTAAAGGTGGACAATGAAACTAAAGAAAATGTACAAATACCTAATAATATTTTCTTCCCGTCACCATCGAGCAGAAGAAACTCAGAACAAGAGAATTATTATGAAGAGATTGGTGAACCGGTGTTTCCCATAGCGTGTGTGGATAATAACTACTGCAATGTTGCTGATGATGATAAAATTTCTAAGAAAAGTCTTAGCACATCTGAAGAATTTTCTACTATTACTCGAGAAGAGCTACTTAAAGTACCCAGAAGGCCAAAACGACCAAAGAAGGAGTCTCGTTACCAATCTAGTGTTCCGTCTAAAGCTAGTGATCCAGATGTAAGAGATGACGATGAAGATATCGTTAAAAGAATGGCAAATATAACGAAATCAATTATATCCCTATCTCGAACGCCGAGTGGAAATGACGAATCCAATAGGAAATCAAGTTCTGTTGGAGGTTTAGTACAGAACTTGGAAAATAAACCTGCACAGGTGCCGGATGTTCCCAGTAGGAAATATTCGCTGCAGAACAAAAGGGTTTCTAAAGTGGAATCTAACACGGGATCGTGGCCTCGAGAACCGAAGCCTTACTGGAAGACCCAGGAGCATAAAAGACTGTCCCATCCGATCAGGTCGCTAAAAGATCCACTGCCCTCGCGCCCGCTACGTAAGTTGGAAGGCTTCTTGTGACCCGAACCTAAACGTCTTAGTGTGAGATTTCTGTGTAAATAACTGTTACCAGCGTATGAAACGTGTTGCCGTTTTTTCTGTGTTTGTGTTTGGTGGTGGTGGTGGTATTTATGTTGAATACTTGCATCTAGCTTGTACCTTATAGAGGCGTGATAAAAGGATACAGAATTCTGTCTACACATTAGTGCACAGTTCACTGTAAAGCCTTTTTTTGCTCATCTTCATTAACATTCATTGACCTTGCGTTATTAAACTTTAAATTCATTAAAAAGTTGGGATTAAAATCAAGGAGAGGTTTTGGAGCGTGAAGAGCATCACGCTTACTCCTAATTGTTATAGCGGATGACGTCGGGCCCTTGTACTGCAGTCTCTTTTATATTATGTGACTTTCCGCCACATTTATAATCTCTGTAATACTTAGAGAATATTTCTTTGTTTTTTTTTTAATTTAATGATATAATAAAAGTCTGTAATCAATTACAGACATTAACAATTTTTAAGCGGGGCGTGAAACGGCATTTTAGCAGGCCGTCATGTGTGGGTGCGCTTTGTACTGTGCTTATTTCACGGTATAAAGCGCTTTCATTTCGTTTTGGACTGCATCAACTGCTTCTTTATCCTATCCGAAATGAGTACTGCTTTTATTTCGTCTTCGTATAAGGTACTTGTGAATTGGTATTTCGATAGATATTTACAAGGAAAGGCTTGTATACTAAGCATGTGTTCCTATTATTTATGCTATGATTGTTCTTGGTTGTTTACCAAGCCGGTGTTTATTGTTACGGTCGTTTTTATTTTAAGCACATTTCTTTTTTAGTATGTTGCATTGGTGGTGGTAATAGAATAATCTAATAAACATATATGACACTTTAATTTTACCCGCACAGCATTTCCATAAACACATTGTTGTATTGGAGCGAGTTTTAGTTTTATGGGAGGTTATGGTGAATGAGAGTTTCATTTTACTTTTCATTCTTTTAGAGACAGTGACAGCACTAGTTTCAACTTTAGAGTTTGTTTTGTATCAAGCCCCATAGGGTCTACCTTTGCTCACTTTAATGTTAATAATATTTCAGTGTATATTATGAGATATAAATAATTCACAACTAATAGTCGAATGCCAAAGACTGACTTCACCAGATAAAAATATCAGGTGAAGCACAAGCATTATGCGGCTCTTAAACTATAATTTATCTGGTCTTAAAGACCGGACTCTTTAAAGTCGATCAAATTTTAAATTTATTTTTATAATTGTAATTTTTATTGTATATAAAAGGATACAATTATTAATTTAATAAAAAGTTTTTATATTTTTCACGTATTAATTTTATTCTAAGGAAACCTCTTCAAATCTCTCCATCAAATCCAATATTTGCAATATGGACTTCAGTACATAAAGGTATAACACGTGACTAGATGGAATATATTGCAAATGAAGTATGTGATTACAGCGATGCCCCCACGTAATGACGAACCGCCGCAGCCTCCTCCTCTGCTGACCAGCGCATCCTTACAGGACATCATGGCTTCAGCAGCCTCACATCGACGAAATAAAGGTATGTACTAATTATACAACTGATAAAGGCACGTTTTCGACTCCGATTTCTGACAATAATAAAAACACAGCCAGACCAGAACAAATATTCATGTTTATGCACGCAAATAATTTGTCCTGTGTGGGAATCGAACCCACGAACTCGAAGCAGAGTGCTGGTATACTCGCCATCACGCCAAATCGTCAAGTATGGTGCCGTATGTTAGTTAGTTAGATTTCCAAACTGGCATTCAAACTGGCTTTTTTTTAGATAGAAGAACTGTCGTAATTTATCAATAATAAGTCATTATTGATAAGTATGGTCATTATTCTGAAATTAACATAACATCTGTGGAGTTTTTTTTAAAAGTCTGTTGTATCATTTAATTTACTTCTTAACTCATGTTCATTTAATGGTATTTTTTTCTTTTACCAACATGTTTAATAATAAATATTTGATTTCGATTTACTTAACAGTATTTTTCTTCTGTACTCGTGTGTTTTTTAAATATTTTTTTATTATTACTGAATATTTATACATAAAAGTTAAAGTAAGTAAATGATAATTTTTCTACATCTTGCTTAAAATTACTAAGGGAAAGTCATAGGCCGCGTTTTCTCCCGAAACATTGCTTGATATGGTTGTTACCATATTAAGCAATGTTTCGGCAACAGGACTTCAATATAATACATACATTCACGCCTGTTACCCCGAAGGGGTAGGCAGAGGCATGTTACACGCCCACATTTTGCTCATTATGTAGTTGGTCCCACGTAATAGGTGGCGAGTCTATATATAACAAAACCAATGATATGTTGACAGGCGTGAGCAGACAAGACTCCCGACTATCGGTAAAGTCTCTGATAGAGAGCATAGAGAACGCCGCCAAGGCCGCCAAGCAGTCGCCAGCTACTACTCCGGTCGACCAGTGGCCTCAGGTACCGTACAATATCTTCTTCCAGAGCAACAATTTTTATAATTTTAAATTACTATAAGAAATCAACCGCGTGAAATAATTTTTTTTCGCATAATAATTTCATCTTATAACTATAAAAAGATTTTGGGGCTTATAACAAAACAAATTTGATAAAATTAATACAGTGTTTTGTAATAAGCCCCCTTATGTTCTGTATCTAACAACAGCATTAGATTGATAAATTGGTGTATGCTTACTCATCTCCACTACTGCGATACGTTCCTGCGAGGCTAATGCTGAAGTTGCTATATAAATAATTACTGTAAATGTTTGTCAATCAAAAATATTTTTATGACCCCGAACTACATACTAGACTAACGTTAAAACTAGCTACCTATTATTAGAACGAATCCAGCAACAATATTCAATGTGTCCCTTCCATCATTATCATCATTACAGCTCATTAATGACCCTCTACCGAGCACAGGTCACCTCTCAAGAACCAACGTGAAGCTGGTGGTTAGAGACGATCACAGAAAGAAAGCAGAAATCATTAATATCTTTTCTTGGATGGGTGGCCGTTTGTGTGGCATCTATTATCGAGCGCTTCTGTGCTTTAGAATGCTCGTTAAGCCATTGGTCTCTGTTATCACTATATGTGGTAAATATTAAGCCAAGTTCGAGGTCGAACAGCGAGGGGCCACATTTTGTCCGCATGGTAGTATGAATCTCTCAGCTTGGTTGCAAAATTGTTGCGGGTAGGTTTTGTTATTGTAATATTTTAGTCGTTACTAACTTTTTAACAAAAAAACTTCTGCGTCTGGAAGCAGGCAAAACAGGATTTTAATTATATCCTGTCTTTAGTAAGTCATCTCTCCACAAATTAATATGAAATCCTTATTCCTAGCAGCAAGCCGTGACAGTAGCCACATCGAACAGCTCCATCAAGAACGGTCTCTCAGACCAAACAGCGCCCACCAATGGTATCTCCGGCGGGAACTTCTCTACCAAGCCCCCCGCCCCGCGCCCCTCGCGACCTTCACCCATACCGAACGGTTAGTTTACTTACAGTACAGTATACTTTTATATAGAAAAGTCGAATTTAAAGATAATATATTATATCGGCAGGCAGATTTTCAATGCGCCGTTTTACAAAATGATTAGGTTTATTGTGAAATAATGGAGAACATTTTGTGAGCATGTACTATTATCCGAAAGTACTAACTTGTAAGCTTTGCACATACATACATTCACGCCTGTTTCCCTGAAGGGGTAGGCAGAGGCATATTTTACGCCCACACTACGCCAATAATATAGTTGGTCCCACGTAATAGGTGGCGAGCCTATTGCCACTTACCGGTCACTTTTTGTTTGCCAGAGCCTCGTCCGTTGATCGGCATCCCTGTACACAATTTGCCTAGTCGTTTCGAGAAAATGTATACATTTTTCAATGACTACGTTATATGTATTAAGGTAGGGTATCTTATATTCTAGGGTATTTTTTGTGGTACTACAATATCTGGCGAGATGTTCCCATGACAATTGATTCTTTTAGAATTGGACTAAAACCTACTATATACCTACTTACTACATCAATTTCTCTACTATTATATTGATATTAATTTTAGTATCCATTTTACTAAACTATTTGTACCAACTACAATAATGTAACCTTATTTTTGTCAAATGTAAATCAAATCCTAAACCCCGTAAATAATATTCATTCTAAATTTTATTTAACATAACATTTTTAGTTAATTAAATCCTAATTAACAGCATGTGTTATAAACTCCTTGCTTGTTTTATTTTTCTTGCAGCATGGCGGCATGAGAAAGGCGCCTAGCTTTATGCTCTAACTTATGTGTTGTGTGCCACTTCTGGTCTATTAACTTAATTATACTTAATTATGCATGCCTCAATTAATTGTTTTATTTTACAACCTGTTAATTATAACATTTCGGGCCTGTTTCACAATGTCGTATTAGGAGGTAATTGGTGTTACAAATTGGTCGGTTTTTTTTTAATCACCATCCGTTGCCGTGTGGTATTGGCCTTTAAGATTGTGTCATCTCCTCTCATCTTACGGGGAGTCGTAGGAGTTGATGAAGAGAAATTGACAGAAGCGACTTGAACTGCAATCACCAACCCGCCTTGCTCAGGGTGGTGATTAATTTATGGGTTGTTGAGCCAATGTTCAGCAGTGGACTGTATACAGTCTTATAAGGCTGATATGAAATAAATTAACATGTGCGATTAGTCCCAGGATTATATGCAGATTTGTTAAGGGTATTCATTACAGTTAAGAGGTGCCAAGTGGAAGACTAGCCCTATTCCTTAAAAACGCTTCTTTGAACCTTGTATGTCATGGCGTTTGAAATATGTCATTTTTGAAAGCGCAGTTTGATTGGGTGTCATTCGAGTCAAATTTAAAATAATAATAAATGTTTATTTCTAAAATTCAATCTGCTTATTAACAATCTAGCTATAACCTCAGACTAAGCTAGGCCTATATCGGGGGTGTCAAAGCAAGTCGGTTAACAAGTAAGAATTTGGCGAACAGTGATGAGGTGATCCAATGATGAAGATAAATATTGACCAAGTGTGCGAAGCTATGTGTATTAGTTTTCATGAGTTAGTGTTTGTGAGGGTGACATCAATATTACAGTTTTATATAGATTATCTGGCAAATAAACGCTTTTGGGAACTTTCTTGGACATAGTGAAACAGACCCTTAAATTGAAATCATATATTTTTTTAAATCACCCCTTAACCCCCTATAAGGGTGCGTTTCCACCAGAAATCTTGGTTCTAAACAAACACATTCCTTGCAACGCATCCTCGCTCATCTCTGGTGGAAACGCACCCTTAGGCTCGTGAGGCTTCTTTCTATTGGTCCTTTTATCTTAATTAATTTATACTAATTAATCTTAAACATGTTTTTCTTATATCCCTTAAGATTGGTTATGGTCAATGTATGGTGGGGTTCAAATAATTTGGCAGTAATTTATATATGTTGACAATGTGTATGGAATTATTTTTTGTTTCTAATATAAATTCCTTAAAAAATTGCTATACGGTACAACTTTCGATGTCTTATAAAATTACTATAAAATATTTTATTAATTTTTTTACTGAAATATTTAAACCCACTGTATGTAAAATATAAAATCATAAATTTCTATAAAAGAAATTAAATGATTGCCTAACTAAAGCTATTTCTACTGTTTTCTGTGTGTGGTGGCTTTGTGTCAGGCCTATGGTATTACAGACAGACAGTTCTGAGAAGTTCTAATGATAATATAGAATATTCAAATAACACCTTTTTTTAAAAGTTTTTTAAAAATGTTGCCACCATGTTTATAACCTACCACATATTTTTATAAAAATGGACACTATAATACCCACCAATTTTCGTTTTCACAAAATTAGGCAAAATACACATATTTGTTTTTTTTGTTGGAATTAGACATCACATCTATTACCATTCGTTTTCACGAATTTAGACACACTTTTACGAAATTACACACTAAACGCAATTGTATAATCGTTTCCACAGCAAATGGTACTTTATGTTGTTATGAACTAATACTTTACACACGAATTTACTTATTCACACGAAATTACACACAAAAAATATTACCACACATTTTTACAAAATTATATACCACATGCTATGAATCGTAGTTTATAACACTTTAGACACTAATATTAACACACGTTTTCACGAAAATAGACACCACATGTAATATGTATTGTAGTCGTTTTCACGACGGTACGATTGCTAGTTGAGATCTGTGCAATAACATTCATTTACACACCAATAATTTGCGAGGTACTTACTCAATCCACACGTTTGAAAGGAATTACACACCATACCTATTACCACCCGTTTTCACAAAATTCGACATATATCCGTTACCACGACAACGTCGGCACTATCTTTGAATGAGATCTGTATATAACACTCATTCACACTAAAACTACACACCAATAATATTAGACACCAGACGTACATATCATAACACCGTTTCCACTACGAATGATGAGCTGTTATTAAGATCTATCTGTATATAACACTGCCGGCCACAAGCCCGCCACTGCTTGCGTTTGACGTGTCTAACCGCGGTGCCCAGAGTCTGCCCCGTCGCCCCCCGGCGCGAACATCCCGGACGAGCAACGCGCGCTGAATCTGCAGCAGAAGGCCCGGGATTCCTTCGTGAGGCGGAATAGCTACGGTGACCTTTGTAAGTATAAATTTTTATAAATTCAGCTTATCGACGCCCCACTGGAGGGCTCAGGCCTCCTTTTACAGACTAAGGAGGTTTCAAGGTTGTGAAATCCAGTTAGTTGCGCTTCCTTTCACTGACCAAAGTGAAAGGCAGTCAAGCCACGCTCCACCGCTTAGATCCAGCTTGTAATAGGTTGGGGAAAAAGTCTTTTCGTATTTTTGTATGAAAAGTCAAGACATTTTTTTCAAAGTTTATTTACATTTATTTACAATATATATGTACCGTTTTGTTGAATAACTTTCTGCCATTTTGTGGGCAGAGACATTATCCCGTTACTGTAGAAACTTTGGGACTTCTGATCAAAAAAACGGGACAAATAGTTTTGGCAGTCCTCTCTTGAGGTCAACCTTACAGAACCTAAAGAATTCTGCAGAGACCAAAACAGGTGAAAATCTGAAGGCGCAAGGTCAGGGCTATATGGTGAATGCACTAGGACCTCCCAGTCGAACTCTCTTAATTTTTGCTGAGTGGCTAAAGATGTGTGTGGTCTAGCGTTATCGTGATGAAAGACCACACCCTTCCTGTTGATCAATTCCGGCCGTTTTCTCTCGACTGCTTCCTTTAATCTCATCAGTTGCTGGCAGTAAAGATCAGAATCGATGGTTTTGCCGGGCGGTAAAAGCTCATAATAAACAATGCCCTTCCAATCCCACCATACACACAGCATCACCTTATTTCGTGTTAGGCCAGGTTTGGCCACAGTCTGTGAAGCCTGGCCAACTTTCGACCACGACCTTTTTCGCACGTTCTTGTCGTACGTGATCCACTTTTCATCGCCAGTTATCAATCTCTTCAAAAACGGCTCGGTTTCATTACGTCTCAATAATGAATCGCAAATGAGTACACGGTTCATTAAGTTTCTTTGAGTGAGCTCGTGTGGCACCCAAATATCGAGCTTTTTTGTGTAACCAGCTTTCTTCAAATGGGTCAAAACTGTTTTGTGGTCAATTCCCAGTTCTTCAGCTACATCGTAACTACTAATATGCCGATCTTGCTCCACTCTTTCAAAAATGGCGTCCATTTTATTCGTAACAGGGCGACCAGAGCGAGGTGCATCTTTAACATCAAAATTTCCGGACTGAAAACGTTTGAACCAAATTTGTGCTACTCTTACTGACACTGCATCAGGTCCATAAACATCACAAATTTTTTTCACTGCTTGAGTTGCATTTTTGCCTTTTTTATAATAAAATTTTAAAATGTATCGAATTTCTTCATTAGATTCACTCATTTTTACGGAGAGAAAAACAAATGAAAAATAGCGGGAAGCGCTCGTAGCTCTGTGGTGCTCAGTGGTCGGAAACGATCACCGAAGTACAGCAGAGTTTACAGAGGTCAGTCCTTGGATGGGTGACCGTTTGTGTGGCATTTGATATCGAGCGCTTCCGTGCTTCGGAAGGCACGTTAAGCCGTTGGTCCCGGTTATCACAAAATGTGGTAGTCGTTAAGCCATGTTAGAGGCCTAATGGGCGGCTTGAAAAATTCTAACAGCAGGACGCCATACACCTGCCTCCGCCAATCCGCACTGGGTCAGCGTGGTGGAGTATGACCTAATACCCTCACACCTTGATATGTGAGAGGAGGCTCGTGCTCAGTAGTGGGACGTTTATGGGCTGACATGATGAATATTTGGCAGAGGCAAGTGGTAGTGTCCTGCTATTACAACTTTTTGTCTGGCGGCCTTAAATGTAAAAGGGAATTTAGCGATTATGTGGTAGCCCTTATATAAAGATAGACCTTAAAATGCCATTAAAGCACAGAAGCCGTCGATATCAAATGCCACTCAAACGGTCACCCATCCAAGGACTGACGTCTGTGAAGTCTTCCTATTTCGGCGCTCGTTTTAGACCACCTAATGTTTTAACAGCTACGATAGCTTCCACGCAAATTTAGAATGTTGGTTTGTCATCATAATTTCAGCCCATTTACCTCCCACTACAGAGCACATACCAAGTTGAAAGGGATTCAGGTTCCACGATCCTCGCGGACCCAGTGCAGATTGGCACTGGAATTGTGGGAGTATTTTGGTCGATTTTACAGAAGTGTGATTTTCCACAGGTGAAAGAAAGGATCCTCTGAACGCGCTGCAGGTGAAGAACGGCGGCTCGAAGCGAAATGCGCTTCTCAAGTGGTGCCAGCAGAAGACGCTGGGCTACAACAATATTGACATCACCAATTTCAGGTTCGCTTCCAAACAGGCTTCAAAAAAGTACTTGAATAATTTTCAAAACATGTGTCAATTGTAATGTACCTTTGACTTTGTACAGTTAGGCTACAGTTGTGTGTACTCTCTTTCTTTGATAACTACTTAAGGTACGTTGCAAGTTTATGGGAGATGTCCTCGGGCTGATAAAGATAATAAATATAGGTGACCAGAACAAGGACTTGCTGTCAAAATATATCAATTTTAAATGAATACAAGTGCTTATCACAATTTATTACCTACTTCATTAATTTAAATAATTTTACACATCTTTACTATATATTTTATTTCATATATAAATTATTAGTTAAATGGTATATTAAATGATATGTACATACATACGAGTACATACATAATGTCACGCCTCTTTCCCGTAGGAGTAGGCAGAGATCACATCCTTCCACCTGCTACGATCTTAGCACACACTTTTAGCTTCATTCAAACTCATTATTTACAGGACCGTCGGTTAAGGGTACTTTTGAATTGCCCTTTCTCCAAAATTTTCTAAAAATGATATATCATTAGAAAATTTGCGAGAAAGGTATAGGTATATGTATATGTATGCTGATAACGATACGTCTTGTCATTCTGTGGTGTTCGACAGTGTACTGAGGCGACACATTTTCAGTACACATACTCTAATATTTTTTTGTTTTAATATACTTATAAGTTTAATTGCATCTTTCTTTCTAAAAATTAATTTATTTGTAAAGTAACATTTAATCTGTTCTTACCTCCAGTTCATCTTGGAACGATGGCATGGCAGTATGCGCGCTGCTCCACTCGTACCTGGGCGACTCGCGCGTACCTTACGGCTCACTGTGTCCGCACGACAAGCGGACCAACTTCTCAGTGGCGTTTGCAGCAGCTGAGACCGTCGGAATACCCACCACACTGGTTCGTTTATATTTTGTCGTTGCTCGATTGTTTAATTGGCCATATCGTGTTATGTCAATACTACTTACAGTGTGCTTACTCAACGTTTGTCGGAGATAGACGGTAACCTGATAAAGGTCGCAGGATTGCGTCGGAAGCAGGCCATCTGACATCAGGCACGTTGCAAGTTTATGGGAGATGTCCTCGGGCTGATGATGATAATGAATGTAGGACCAGAACAAGGACTTCCTGTCAAAATATATCAATATCAAATTTGTGCTCGGCAAGTCAGAACTTAAATCCTACTTTTTTTAGTTAATACAAAATAAAAATGAGAACTCGAAAGTTGTCACTCTCAGTTCATCCATCTTTTGTCTTTTTCCAGAGAAATCGCTTAAATATTGAAGCCCACATCGTCACATTTCCAAAATGGCATCGCGTCGCAATACGCAATACTTTTCTTAAAACGACACATTTTATTTTTATTTTATTCAAAATGTCATTACTAAAACGCATAAATATAAAGTATCACCCTTTACACCTTGGCATATTGCGTTGCAGAACATCCAAGACATGATCCAGCAAGAACGGCCAGACTGGCAACAAGTCATGGCGTACGTGACGAGCATCTACAAGCATTTCGAAACGTAGAAAACCATCATCCAATAACGAGAAAATCAAAATGATCTGACAGAACAGTTGGTTTCAACGACTTAACTTATTTCTAACTTAGAAACTAAAAGCATTTCAAAACCTAAAAGACTATTATCCTTTAGTAACAAGTATATCAAATTGGTCTGACAATGCAAGCTAAAGAACTGAAGCTGTGGTTTTAATGACTTCACTAGTTTATAAGACAAGAGGTTGGTTTACTCATTACCATCCCAAGTTGGTTGAAATATTACCAGAAAACCAGCTCAAGCCCGTTGAAAGAACTCAGTTCGTAATTTGCTTGTTTAAGAGAGCATTTTCCATGTGCCTTGACTAGGGATTGCAACCTTGTAAAAATATGGAAAACCTTTCATCGCTAAAAATGTATCGATTTCGTTTAAGAAACTCGTCTAACACAAAAAGGGTTCCAAAGCAAAGCTTTTTATAGTAAAGTAAAGTAAAAGTAAAAAGTTCTTTATTTCATAAACTATTACATAGCACTTGAAAACGTCAAAACAAAGTATACATGAAAAAAAATTTATATCAACCCTGAAATCACGAAGCTTAGATTCACTTACATGCAAATAAATAAAAATTAGGTGTAAGTGAATCTAAGTGCCAGTTCCGAGCCTCCGCTCTGTGAGAAGAACTGACAAGAAACTCACAGGCTATGCTCTTTTAAATTATTTTTATTACATGACACACACAGTGTAAATTTGATAATACTGAAAGGGTCCCCCGAAGCTGTAACCAATAAAGTAGCACTAAGGGAACCTTCCATCACAGTCAACTAAGTATGTATTGTGAAACTGAGCTGAGCCTGTACAATAAGGGATGGTCACGACAATGATCTGGTTGACTTTTTATTCTAATATACACATACAAGTTGAAAATGTTAAGCCCAAGCTTGTTTATCCGATAAGTAATCATTAACAGCATAATACCCCTTTTGAAGAAACTGCTTTTTAACTACAGTTTTAAAAGTTGCCAATGGTAGATCAATTATTTCCTGCGGAATTTTATTAAAAAATCTGATACTATTACCCAAAAATGAATTTTTTGTTTTGTGAAGTCGACAATTTGGCAGAGAGAGCTTATTTCTATTCCTAGTATTAAAATTATGTACTTTTGAATTTTTATCAAATGTATTAATGTTTTTGCGAACATACATTATATTATCAAATATATACTGAGATGCAACCGTTAATATGTTAATTCTTTTAAACATCTCTCTAAGAGAATCTCTGGACTTAAGATTATAGATAGCTCTTATGGCGCGCTTTTGTAGTACAAATATATTATGTATGTCCGCAGCAGATCCCCACAATAACATACCATATGACATAATGCTATGAAAATAGCTAAAATAAACTAATCTAGCTGTTTCTTCGTCTGTTATGAGTCTTATCTTTTTGATGGCATAGCATGCTGAGCTAAGCCTTCCGGACAAATCCATTATATGGGGGTTCCACTGCAATTTAAAATCAATATTGATGCCCAAGAACTTTGTGTCATTTAATAACTCGATATTCTTGCCATTCATTTTCAAGTTAGTTGAGACTTTTGTAACATTAGGCAATGAGAACTTTATACATTTAGTTTTACTTGCGTTAAGAGATAGATTGTTAACCGTAAACCAATGTAAAACCTTCGCAAGAGCATTATTTATCACGTCAGAATGATCCTTGCCTCTGTTCACTTTAAATATCAGAGATGTATCGTCAGCAAACAAAACTGTTTCGCACAGATCTCTAGTATAGAAAGGTAGATCGTTAATATAAATTAGAAACAATAAAGGGCCTAAAATCGAACCTTGTGGAACTCCCATAAGCAATGGCGCGCCAGAAGACTCGACTCTATTAATAACTACTTTTTGAGTTCTGTCACTCAAGTAAGATTTAATTAATTTTAAAGAATTACTATTAACACCATAATATGTCAATTTAGCTAACAAAGTAGGATGGTCAACGCAATCGAATGCCTTCGAAAGATCACAAAATACTCCAATCGCATCCTGCCTGTCCTCCCAGGCGTCAAATATATGCTTCATTAGGGCTACACCAGCATCTGTAGTGGATTTACTCTTAGTGAAACCATACTGCTGAGAATGAAATAAGGAATTCAGAGAGAAATGACAAAGTAATTGATTAAAAATAACTTTTTCAAATATTTTACTAAGAGCTGGGAGTACTGATATTGGTCTATAGTTAGTAGGATCAGACTTCTCACCAGCTTTAAAAAGAGGTATTACTTTACTGTATTTCATTAAACTTGGAAATGAACCATCATCAAGACATTGATTAAAAATGACTGCCAACTGAGGAGCAATAATATTAATGATAGATTTAATAATGTTGGTTGAGATTCCCCATAAATCCTCAGTTAATTTTAAATTTATTGTATTAAAAGTATTAACTATTGTAGAGCCATCAATATGTCTAAAACTAAATAATTCACTACAAAGAGGTACATTGTCTTCAAGAAGAAAGACTGCACGCTGAGTAGAGGAGTCAAGTGCTTGAGTTGTCTCTAATGGTATATTCACAAAGAATTTCCGAAATGCGTTGGCCACCTCTTCTTCTTCTACAATATCTTTATCATCGACTTTAAGAGTTATCATGCTATGATTATTCTTGTATTTTCCAGATTCTTGGTTTATGACATTCCATGTAGCTTTAATTTTATTTTTGGAATTCATAATTTTATTTTTAAGATGCATTGACTTAGCAGTGGTGCAAACAAGTTTGAACAATTTTGAATAATTTCTAACATATTGAATAAAATTCGAATCTGTTGAAGTACTTTTTTCTCTATATAAATCAAAAAGTTTCTTCCTACTTTTATAAATTCCGGGAGTAGCCCAATCACAAAACTTCCTTTTGTTTGAAATTTCCACACTTTTCAGCTTAAAGTTATTCTTAAATTCTTGTTGTACAATTCCGAACAATTTATCATAATTTATAGCGGAATTGTTTTCTAACGTGGTAAGCTTTTCGTTGACATTGCTTTGAAATTTCAAAACCAGATTCTTTGTTATTGGTCTAATTAATATTTTTTTAGTTACATTTTGAAAATTATATTCAAAACTAATAATCTGTCCACTGTGGTCGGAAGTTACGCCACACTCAATTGATTTATGTATAATAGTAAAATTACAAAAAATATTGTCTAAGCATGTTGAAGACGTAGGCGTAATTCTAGTGGGTTCAAGAAAAGAATTAAGTCAATTAAAAGACTTGAACAAATTCAAAAACCTAACTGATATTGAGGAAGATTCCAAAATATTAACATTAAAGTCACCACATACTATAACTTTTTTATTACTTTTGCATAAGGTTGCTAAAACATCCTCCATTGCAGTTTCAAACTGTTGATAATTGCCACTAGGCGGTCTATAAACACATAAAACAATAAAATGGTTAAGCTCTGTACAAGACAATTCTAAAACACGTTCAACTGAAGATGTTTCAACATCCCTACGAGCCCTATTGTTTAAACTATTATGTACTAAAATAAGTGATCCACCTCTTATAGATTGTTTCCTGTGAAATGCACTAGCTACTTTATAATTTTGTAGTCCCAGTAGAGACTCATTAACATTTAGCCAATGCTCAGTTATACACATTACATGGATATTTAATGACTCTAATAACAAACTTAATTCTAGATCTTTGCCTGAAATGCCTTGAACATTCTGATGAAATAAATTTAAGAGCGGCTTTTCATTGGTCAATCTATTGCAAGAGAACTCCTCTATTGTCTTATGAGTAAATTTAAATTATTTGGAATTGATTCCAAGTTTGAATTATTAATAATGTTCTGCTCAATAAAAGCAGGTTTCACAGCCAAGTTTTTGGCTAAGTTAAAAAAGTAATAATATAGCGTAGAAGCTAATCGTTTTTTAATATATTTAGGTATGTAATAATTACCATTTGTCAAATAGAAATTAATACCTAAGTTATTTATATCAATAACATGAAATTTGTTATTGTAATAAAATGTCAAACTATCAATTGATAGATTTAAATTATATCTAACATAATTTTCTTTTTGAGATAAGCTCTTACTAAAAGGAAAAGAAAAGATAACTATTTTATTACAAGTGACCATAGACAATTTTTCTATATAGTAGGCAACAGTTTTTTTTGTGACTGTACCCCTATTAGCTATACAAATTATGACATTGGTATCCTTTGAAAATTGACTATTGATTATCTTTTCCATAATTACTTTAAATGAAGCCCCTGGCATACAATTGTTTGTTATATGTGATCCGGACTTGTTATAAAATAACTGACCAATGTCCTTTCCAGCTTCATCAGAAAACATTACATACTTTTGTGTATAGGCATAGCTTGAATTGACATTATTTAATTTTATTTCCGTGCTATCAATTTTTTTAAAATCTATATTAGTTGGCTTAATATTAGTTACCGCTAAATCACTGAAGGTGCAAACATGTTCTTGAATTGTTTTTTGAGCAAAGTTATAATTTTCTGTAATACTATCAAGAGAGGCTTGCAAATGCAAAATGTCAGACTGTAATTGTTTAATATCCCTTTCATGACTAGTTCTACTTATGTTTAACTTCTTCGCATATATTTCAATAGTGTCTAACAGGTCTAATCTTTCTTTCTTCCAAGCGACATTTTTCTTAAAACAGTTACTGTTTTTAACCATTCTCTCAGTTTTTCTTATATAATTTTTACTATTCAAGTTCTTAAAGCAGTAGTTCTATTGCTGCTTAAAGGACTTAATAGTATGGGAACTTCACTACTTCTTATACTATTAAGTGTTATTTAAACACTTTCTATGAAATCACGTAAATTTTTAAACAAATACTTTTCAGATAATAGGGAAGGAAAAGACTTAATGGTTATATCGACTTTTTTGCACAGAAAAAGAGATCAATTTATTGTTAATACAAAAATGTCATTTACATAAAAAGTGAAAATTAATA
This sequence comes from Musotima nitidalis, assembly GCA_949126915.1. Lineage (NCBI taxonomy): Eukaryota > Metazoa > Arthropoda > Insecta > Lepidoptera > Crambidae > Musotima > Musotima nitidalis. Next base: position 4,086,612 of record OX421434.1, read on the forward strand.
ATATTTGTATCAAGACAATCTGATTCGTATTGGCACGATTGCTTTTACGAATCAGTCTCTGTAGTGCTTGGGTTCCTAACTGTGAGGTAATTACACCCGCGAGTGTCAAAATTATATTTCGTAGGGGTGATCAGCTGACTGCAACCACTGCTGTAGTGAACGAGTTTGATGCCTCTATTACCGTTTCTGGCTATGTACAGTTCAATTCCTCTTAAGGTGGGTATAGACTACAACTCTGGAGCATTTCTGTGTAATGTAACGTTCTTACGAATGATACAATACAGGCAAAAGCTCAGTTTCCAAAGCATTTCCATGTAATGTAACGTTCCTTCGAATGCTCGGCGTTATGTTACGGGTAAATGCGGACCGCGTGCGTATTTCGTCCCTCTCCCTCCACGTCACCCCGCAACCGCGCATCGCCCGCACTCTTGGCTCGACGAAATGTCACACCAATACGCTCGACGCAATGTTACTCCAATATGCTCGTTGGTTTATAAAAAAGAGGCGAGCGTGCTCGTCGTTTAGCTCGTAAAAGGATGATACACTAGAACATATCATAGAGCGACTCGTTGTTCTGTTACAAGTAAATGTTGTAGTCTATACTCACCTTTAGAAGTAAAATAAAAATGAAGCGATGCATTTTTAGGTCACTTTCCCTATGTTGACCTATGATATCAATGTATTCTTTCGCAACCTTGAAAATACTTAACCCTTTAAGGAGTCATCTATAAATTACGTCGCACGAATTTCGAGTGTGACACTCCCTCTTCCCTTTATAAAATGTGGTGTCACATTTTTTGAAATTTATGCAAGAAATAATTACATCAAAACAGCAGTTTCAAAATTTCGTAGTATCTGGTTTTTAAATGTGACGTCGCGAAATATAGGATCCCTCCCATCCTCTTGTCACACTTCCTTAACGTGTAACGTAATTTATAGATATTCCCTAACGTTGTTGAAATATTTCTTAAAACTTAACCTCTTAAAGTTCAATTTGCCTTAACGTATAATTTACTGCCTTGAAAAGGGGAAAAATTATTGACTGTGGTTGTAACTTATACATTCCTAACGAATGTTAGTTTCCAAGACGTTATTGTGATATTTTTTGGAATTTTGCACTATTAGGTAGATTACTGCGTTGCCTTGCGATGGCCTTGTTCGTAAGAAGTATTTGATCCTCAGACATCCCTTTGAGACTAAAACTTAATTTTCACGATCGAATTAGAGTATTTCTATACTACGTTGCTCTGAGTAAGTTATAATTCAATATAAGAAAATAAGTAAAAGGATTGTAGGCTACGAGTTATTGAATTGTTTACAAAAACCGAACCTCTAAACTTATCTACTTTCTGGAGAGTTTTTGTTGAAGTAGCAAAGTGTTACAGTAACTTAGTAAAATTTCAGTTCTTACAACCATTCCTTTATTCTAACTAAGGATAAAAATTTAACACATAATCCAGTTTCTACTGAGTTCGAACCTGACCGACAGACTACGCTTAAGACGCCTCTCGAATCACGCTTTAGCGTGGCTTAACAATATGATTCTAACACTATTTCAAACAATTTTATCAACCTTTTAAAAAACACATGACTGATCAGACATATTTATCAAGCTGTCAAAAATTATACATGTAGTGATCTACTGAAATCTAAGTCTTAGTCCCAAGGAATGACTAAGGCATGTCTTTCCAATTATCAGGACTGATAATGAAGTAAGTTCTTTAAAGGACACCTTAGAATGTACAAGTTTTAGCTTAAGACAATTTGTTAAAAGGCTTACTATAAACCTACATATTTTTATCGCTCACTTTTTGGCATTTAACAAATTGTTTCAGGCAAAAACGTAGACGGAAGTGTTGTAAGTAAATTTATTGCCTTACATTGAATATTGAGCCTTAATTGGTTACTTATAGTGTCTTATTCATATTTAAGAGCATTTGTAGTCAGTGTGTATTGTCATTGTCTATTTAAAGTATACCTTTTATTGGGTCCATAGGTTACGAATAAGTGAAACGTGATCTATTGGGAACACTTTATATCGTTTACAGTACCTGCTCATAATCGTAATATCCCTGTTCATCATCGCAGCCATTTGAAGTCCACTGCTGAACATAGGCCTCCCCAATTGCTTTCCACGTAGATCGATACTGTGCCGCCTGCATCCACCGGCTCCCCGCCGCCCTGACCAGATCATCGGTCCATCGCGTTGGGGGCCGCGGGGCCCGGGGGGATTAATATCCCTGTTAATACTATGTAATTACAACTCCGAAACTAGTAATCTATAACATACTGAACGCTAAAAATCTAAAACCTGTAACATATAATGCGTTTGTACAAGCCCGTTATAAATATGTATCTATCTATATACATTTTATAAACATTGGGACATCATGTAATGTGATATGATTGGTTAAAAGAACAAAAGGTTGTATACCTACATAGTTTTGACGCTCACTATACGCTTGGCTTCATAATGGTTGTAACAAGTATCGCAAAGCATTAATGTGCTTACGCGCGTTATTTATTCCTACTAAATATATAATTTACTTAAGTAAAATAAAATTGAAATCACGCATATTAACCCTTTACCAGGCAGTGGTATATAACCACCATAAATTGAACCTTATGCGGTTAACTTAAGGTGAAAAACCAATGAATATTTTCATGCTCTGCCTGTTAAAGGGTTAAGATGACTTTCCATATGACTTATGGTGCAGGTAATGTCAGTAGATCCTAATTACCACCTAATAGTCTGATAGACTATGCCCTGAAACTTACTTGGAACCTAGCGGGCCCTATTCTACATAATTAATTACTAGAGTCCAAAATCTCTGTGAGTGATGTGATATTAATGTATTGTATGACTGTGTTTCTGGAATTGATACATTATGAGATTATAAACATAAGCATTTATATAATATCTTATGTATTTAGAAGCGGCATTAATAACTATATTATCCTGTAACGCGTACTAGCAGATGTATCCTAAAATTATATGTAAATAATTAAGACCATATAAAACTTTTGAGTGAATATTGGTTGTCTAATTTAAGATTTTTTAATGTTGTTATGTTATAATTCATAAAATAGTATGAATGATAATTGCAGAACAAATTCGAACACGTTTCATTTACGTATGAATCAAAAGTTATATGTACGTAAAGTACGTAGTTGTACGAGTAAGTGCGTTAAAATGTAAATCATGGAATATGAAAATTATAATTACGTTATAAAGAGCGAATTAACCAAAGTATTCAACCATTATAATTATGCAAATTAAAAATTTGTCACCTTCTTTCTAAGAAGGGTACTGACAATACTATTTTAAATTGGACTATGTGTTTTAAATAAATCAGGCTTAATTTTACGTCTATCTATACTTTAAATCAAAATGGCAGCTTTATCAAAACTTTTGTAATCTTGTTTAAATGTTTGTTCATGTATTCCGTTGCTCAAGTATTCCCATCCATCCTGTATTATAAGGGGACTCCAAAATATGCCTAAATATCAGCCATACGGCAATTATTTCTTTGTGTTTTCATTCAATAAGTTACCACAATACGAATGTCGGTATATTATTATTATTATGACCCCGCGATAACTGAACATATCTTTAGAATGTTCATGAAAAAATATATTGGTAACAGCTTTAGTCAAAGTTTACTACGGTAAAGTTGTAATTTTAAACCAAACAGATTTGTTCGATAACTTGCCTTGATAACATAAATACAGGCGTCGGCAACCTTTACATAATAATCAGTTGGTAAAATATACTTACCTCGACGTCGATGACTCATTTTTTTCGTAAATTGATGATATCATACTCATTTCATAACACCATACCTATTATCTTGATTGATTCATATACGGGTACTATAAGTTGTGCGCACGTTTAAAAACTTATTATGTTGCCAACCTCTGCTTTTAATACCACACATACATAGGAGAGAAGAAAAATTTTTTTTAGATTGTATTATGTCGATTTGATTTTGGTTGTTGAAGCTATTATTAATTAATTTAAATATGATTAATGTCTATTTTGAGAGATTTGTATTTTTGTAAATATAGCTTAAATAAAGTTCCTGGTTTATTATAATTTATTCGTTTTATTGTTATCTTCTTATCTTTACATTTTATTAAAGTAAGTACAGCAGCAAAAAGTATAACAATGCATTGAGTGTAAATACTTCTAAAGGTCAAAATAAATGATACTGAACTGCAGAAGCGCACTAGAAGTGTGACATGATAAACAAATAAATACTTTTTTGCTTCTCGTAATAGGTACATAATTGCGTTATGGATTATGTTAGTTACAGAAGTAGTAGAAAGTTATTTGATGTGGCTTAGCGGATCTTGACTAAGATTAATTATATGATTTGCTCATGCCAGATTAAGTATTCACGAGAGTGTAGTCTCAGCAGACTTGAGTGCAAACTTTATCATAGGGCCAGAGGTGTACCCGTGGCGCAGTCTTTAGTCGAATTTATTGTACAACCTCATTTTTTTCTTTTTTTACGTCGGTAACCAAATGCATTTACGCACTGCCTCCCGGCCAAAGGTGGATCGAGAGGGGTGTGTGGGACTGACCACCGGCAGACGCCACCGCCATCAGTAGGTAATACCCACGAAAAATCTTCCGATGATGCCTGCCGCTTGTTGAGAAATAGGCGGGGGCCAGTACCTGGGTTGCAGCGTCTGGAACCCCGCCCGTGGCCAACGTCCCCCGGGTAAAACCGGGAGGACCTCCTCAAAGAGACCACAGCGTGTGTGGCCGACTTTTCGGAGGGTGTATGAATAGACAGCAGGGGCCCCCTGCCCCCGCTGCCTAAGACCCTCCTGGCCCGCCCGCAGCGCCCTCCACAGGTCCTTCTTAGTTTCTCCCCCGGTAGTCAGTACTAAGGCCACCCAGAGTCGCTGGTCTCTGGGTGTTGCCTTTTTCCTAGCGGCTTCTCCGCCCTAACGGAAGGCACTCCGCCCCCCCACCACGACAAGGTGTAGACCAGCCGGGGGGTATTGTACAACCTCCTGCCTTTTAATTCTTATCTCTGCATATCCTGTCTGTATGTCCTGTCACATTTTTATGACAGCTTTGACAGAAAGGAGCTCAGTGTTGGCTGTGGGTAGGCCCCCCAAGAAAAATTATTATGCAAGGAGCCAGCGATTCACAGTTACTCATCGGCCTTAGCTTAACATAGATAGTATAGGGAATCAACCAAGATCTTAGGGGCCCAAGCCAACCTAACTAGCAAGTTTGTCTGCTGATTAACAGACGAGGCTCTGGCAATCAAGATCAACCCGATAAAACGGCAGTAGGTTCGAGCCTACTTTTAACTTATTAGATTACTGGCGAATTGTTTGGCGTATAATATGCCTTTGCCTACCACTTTGGGAACCCAGGCTTAACTATATGTATATGTGTAAGACAGGTAGATGAAACTCGCCTGTAAAAGTACTTGTAGGGGCATAATGTACTAAAAAACAAATAAAATTAAAAGACTTGTTACATAAAAAAACAAAATTTTTATTTAAATAATAGTTAATTATAAACAGGTACTTGATAAATAGGTACATTATTTTAAAATTACTTCATACGTGATACGTTAATTTTCTAAGGTCCATAACGATACTAATTAATATTTATTTTAGTCTTAGTTACAATAGAGGCGAAGACTGTTTTAAACGTCAGCCTAATAGTCGTTACCACTTATAATAATATCTGTATTTTGTTGTCCTTTTGACTCGTTATTTGCTATCGAAATTAAAGTTAAGGGGCTTATTAAAAAACTAGATCTAAAGTTAGACCAGGTATAAAACTAGTACTGTCACTTTCATTCGATAAGGTAAAGACAGTGACAGCACTAGTTCTAAACCTGGTCGAATCTTAGATCTCGTTTTGTAATAAACCCCTAAATGTTATATTGTAGAATTCGCAGCGGAGTAGGTATCCAAGAAAACTTCAAAACTTAAAAATAACCGCATTTGAATTGGTCATTATATTTTAACAATTTGTTTATATGTTAAGTTAAGGTAGCCGGTTTAATGATGATACTACATTTTAATTATATCTAATAATGACTTTCACTACCAGTTTTGGTTACCACTCAAGGACACCCGGCAAATATTTCTGTATCAACGATTCGTAATAGGGCCACAGCTTTTCAATGTCAGGAATTTCGGCACTTTTCGTGTACAGGTCGTATTTACTGAAATTTAAAAAAAAACGTAAAATTTAGCTTAGGTTATAAACACTGTACCGGTAGGTATGTTAAATTTACTCCTTTATAAATTTTATTATTATTTTACAGTTATTGGCGAAAGGTAGTAAATAAGTTTCAATATGGGGCGGAGATTCGGTACCCGTTCTTGGCTTCATAGGACGTAGGTTAGTTTCCCATACAGAAAAAAATGTTTAGTGCACAAACATAGATATTTGTCTGGGTGTTTTCTATGAATAATATATATACCTACCTACCTTCTTATTCATTTGCATATGTATGTAATTAAAACAAAAGACTGATAAACTTTATATAAGTACTTACTTCTCTTGTAAATGTAATAAATAAGAGTTATGTAGTACATAGGGTACATACATACATAATATCACGCCTGTTTCCCCGAAGGGGTAGGCAGAGGCATATTATATGCCCACATTTTGCCAATTATGTTGTTTATCCCACGTAGTAGGTGGCGAGCCTATTGCCGTTAATATAGTTTTGTAGTAGTAGTGAACAAATATTATGTACACGCACACAGATATTTAGTGTGTGTGGGAATCGAACTCGCTAGTCAGCACTAGAAGCTAAGTAAAGTTTACCGACCTCCGCGCCATATCGGTTATTTTAAAATGAAAATTTATAGAATCTTACTTGAATTCCAGCACGTCTTTTCTTATTTCCTCGTCTTTTTCAGTAAGCAGGTGTTTGTAATCTCCTCCTGCGTGCCATGGGTAGAACGAATGGTACCTGTGGAGTGAATTAAATCTTAGCGGCAGTGAGTTTCGGCTATTATGCAGGCAGACAAGGATGTGTTCTTTCGGCAGCACGCTTTTGTCATGACGTCAAACTCTCTTACTTTGTGTATTACTAAACTCATTTTTTCGAGCTAGGTTTTCTTCAAAGGTATTCTTTCTTTAAAGGTAAGTGTCATGTGAACATCAACGAGGCGAGATTGGGCAAGAAATACTTCTAATATCGTCGTTACTTGTAATGGAAGTAAAGGGTAGTTAAGAGACGCTTCCCTGCGTCGGAAGAGAAGATAGAATAATAAGGTTTAGTCGATGGCGAACCCCTCTCACTTTGGATTGTGATAGGAGGCCTGCTGAGATAAGGTATATTTATAAACAAAACTAGCAACGCCCAGCGACGTCATCCGCGTGGCTCCCGGTTTATTCAGGCTATAAACTACTTGGGTGCCAAATTCTATTAAGAAGTTTTCGCGTGAAAGAGTAACAAACATACATACAAACTTTCGCATTAATTTAATACTTAATGATTAATATCTCACCCCGAGCTTTTCGTTGTTCACGGGACTGTACACGAGATTTTATTCAAAGTAAACAAAGGATGTAGATCATGCAGCCACGAAGTATAATTAACAGTACCTTATCATATGTAGGCCCTTTTTAGGAAGCGTGGTGTTGTTGTGTAGAAGTACTCGGTACATATACTCGTCGTGGCCCCAGGACATCAGCACGTTCTCCAGCCCGCAGTGGGGCTCGTACATGCCGCATTCAGTGCTGGGCAAAACGATCATATTTAATACAGAATACATTTTTTTTTAAGTGTATAGGGATACTACCAAGATCTTAGAAGCCCATGCCAACCTCTCCTGCAAGTGGTGCACCTGCCGATCAACTAACGAGGATCTGGCAACATAAAATTTCCCGATAAGCGCCCATAAACTCACCACACATGCTATTACGTAGAATTTATAAATAATAGTTGGCGTAATGTAGGAGTCGACTAATATGACAATTTTTTTTTGGTTAACGTCTGTAACAAAATGCATTTACGCACTGTCTCCAAAGGTCAACGGGGGACCGAGAGAGGTGTGTGGGACTCACCACCGGCAGACACGACCGCCAGCAGTAATACCCACTAAAAAACTTTCGACCACTCCCGCCGCTTGTTGAGAAAGAGGCGGGGGGCCAGTACCTGGGTTGCAGCTCTGACACCCCGCCCGCGGCCAACGTCCCGCGGTCCAAAACCGGGAGGACCTTCTCAGAGATACGCAGTGGACGCGCCCATCCTACCTCCATGTGCGACCTAACTTGTGTGGCTGATTTCTCGGAGGGTCTATGGTTAGACAGTAGGGCCCCCCTGCCCCCGCTGCCTAAGACCCACCTGGCGCTGCTTGACGGGCCCTCTTGGCTCGCCCGTTGCTCCCTCTGCAGATCCCTCTTAGTTTCCACCCGGTGGTCAGTACTAAGGGCTCCCAGAATCGCCAACTTCTGGGTGTTACCTTTTCCCGGCCTCCGGTAGGTACTCAGCCACCCCACCACGCCAAGGTGTAGATCTGTTCGGGGGGGACTAGCCCTAGGACTCAGCCTAGCCCTTTGGTGGTGGGTATGTATCCACATAAATTTCATTTGCCGTTGGTGACGATGACGGGGTCCGAACAGATCTGTATTATTTAAATAACATCATGTTACTGTTTGTGGACAGCAAAGATATTGAGAATTTGTTAAGGGTCCACGATCAGAAATTTTCATATGGTATACATAAGTAAGTGTGATTCTGATGTAACTCACTACTTTTATTACTTTTACTACTTTAACTTTTCATTTAATTGTATTTTGTGGTTAGAATATTTTGTTTTATTGTTAAGTTTCTACCTTTTGTGTGGCTGTTGCACACGTAAGTTATAAGGTCTCCACGGAAGACCAGCGCTGTTGTGGCCCTCCACTGCAGCACATGCTGAGTGGAGTCCTTTTTAGGCATACTATATGTAAACTGTGTAAAAATTGTTTACTGATTTGAATACTGTTTTTTGTTTATGTGTATTTATGTCTAAATAAAATTTTATTTCATTTCATTTCATTTCATTTTATTTCATTTCATCAAGTTTACGATCAAGCTCCCGCCCTCAGTTAATGGGCGCGCTAGTTTATACGTTTTTAATATTGACTTTTATAAGAGCTCTATTGAGCTAAACTGGAGTAAATTATTTTGACTTTGATTTTTACAGTTATTTTACTATGATTTACTGAAAGATCCAAGTAAGAATGTTCCACTGTAACAATCATAGAGGACATCGTCATATTTGCATTGTCTCGGTGGCTTTTTTAAAATTTACTATTGACCTTAAGGCTCAGTGTGTGCAAAAGTTGTAACCAGATTTTTGAAGACGACCACCGCTGTTAAAAAGGGGCGGGGGGCCAGTGCTAAAGTATAAAGCTTATGACACCCCGCCCGCGGCCAACGTCCCCCGGTTCAGAACCGGGAGGACCTTCTCAGAGAGGCACAATGTGTCGACCTCCTTATGCGACCACCGGCGTATGTGGCCGACTTCGCGGGGGGCTTATACTTAGACGGTATGGGCCCCCTGCCCCCGCTGCCTAAGACCCCTCTGGCTCTCCTGGTCCGCCTGCTGCGCCAACGACGTAGCCGAGGAGAGAGCGGATACCGCTACCACTCCCGCTTCGCGGCTTGGTGGGTGCGATGTGGTAATGTCGCAGAAGGAGGCTATCGCCTCCCTCGCTGTCAACCTTCGTTCGCATGATGGTCGGCAGCGAGAGAGCGACTCCACCCAGAGCCGCAGTTAGCGTCGGCCGCAGCCCCGCCCACTCCGGACTCTCCATCAACGTGTGCTGCACAGTCACAGTGGTGGCAGCACCGGGTCGATTCCCCCCTGGCTGGAAGGACATCGACCCCCACCGACGACCGCCCCTTCGTTCGATGATGGGCCCGACCGCCTCGAGAAAACCAGATTTAGCTTAATTTTAGTTAATTATCATAGAAGTACATACTTATATTTCGGATTGTAAGTATCTGGGTTGTCCTGGAAGCTGTGGTGGCCGTACACGATGGAGTCTGCCCAGCGACACCCCACCACGAATGTGTCCCCCACCACGCACCACTGCGGCTCCGAGTAGAATGCCATCACCTGCACAAAGACAAACATAATACTACTAGTATCCAACATATGTAGGAATATCATATTATATTTATCATAATATTGCAAAAAGAAAGAAGAAAAAGAAAGAAAACCGTTTATTCGTAACCATGTACAAAATTAAAAGAAAAAATAATATGAAATTGAAGATACTTATATCTGGTACACGATTATGAAAAGGTATCTACTCAGCATGTGCCTTAGCATCTCATGCCTCGACGCTGGTCTTCCGTAGATACCTGTATCACCTATAAACGCGTAGGGTTCTCACCAATATCTGAGGAGCCCAAGTCAACCTCACCTGCAAGTAGTGTTTCGGCCGAATATCGGACGAAGCTCTGGCGAACATAAAAGTTCCCGGTAAGCGGCAATAGCATCACACCTATTACGTGGGACCAACAATATAATTGGCAAAATGTGGGCGTAAAATATGCCTCTGCCTACCCCATGGGGGAAACAGGCGTGGTATTATGTATGAATAACTCATTACTATCATCATCTCATGATTTTGATTTCTTAAAACATATTATGTATATACTTACTCAATCAATAAGGTACTTGAATGTAAGGTCATTCCTATACGGTGAAGTTCCGATTTATTTTATAATATGAAAACAACAATAAAGTTTAAACAAAAACAAATATAACTAATTATACCTAACATTTACAACAACAACTACTCGTAGTCAAAAATGAGCAAATATTCATGAATTATTTAATGAACAACTAGATTTAACTAACTAGTAATTAAACAGCGTTCTTCCTCCTCTCTCCTACACTGCTGTGCCCGACAGGGTCCACAATTGATACTTTTGTACCTAAACTACCATCTTGTAAAACACATTGTTGGAACGCAGTAAAGTAAATAGTAAATATTTTCTGACAATTACACCAATTATTTAGTTCCAAGATAAGTATCATTAAGAACTTGTTGTATGGATACTAAACAATGGATAGGTAAACATACTTAAATATATTATTTTATTTGTAAATACATATAATTGTTTAAATCATCATCTCAGCCCATTAACGTCCCACTACTAAGCACGAACCTCCTCACACATACCACGGTGCGAGGGTATTGGGTCATACTCCACCACACGGACTCAGTGCGGACTGGCGGAGGCAAATGTATGGTATCCTGCTATTAGATAGAGATTTAAGATTTATTGTTACTAACACTATGGATTTTGGTCCGAAATAAACGAATTTTATTTATTTATTATTAGAATGTATCAACCAATTATAACTTTAAAGTGGTTAAGCCACTTTAAAGTGACTACCACATTTAGTGATTACCGGGACCAACGAGTTAACGTAAGGTACGGAAAGCACGGAAGCGCCGATATCAAAAATGACACACAAACGGTCATCTAAGGACTGACCTCTATAAATTTTGCATTACTTCGGTGATCGTTTCGGACCACCGAGCACCGCGGAGGTACGAGCGGATCTTACCTTTCCAAGGTCATGAATAAGTCCTATTAAATGAAACCAGTCGTCATCGGGATGGTCTTCCCGGATGCGCTCGGCCGTCTGGAAGGCGTGCACGATGTTGGGCAACTCCGTGTCGGGGTCTGACTCGTCCACCAGTTCGTTTAGACGCTCCAGTGTCTCGCGGATCGTCGCCTTAAAGTGGTTGAACTTCAGCCATTTGTTCATTTTACCTGTCAAAGAAAAGTGGGTAGAATATAATAATTATTATGACAAAATTCCTAAAAAAAAAACATCTGTGGCGTTCCTAAAATCATCAATCATTCACCTGTAGGTAAATAAATATTTTTTGACAATTATTTAGTTCCAAAATAAGTTTTATTAAGAACTTGTGTTATGTATATTAAATATATAAACATACTTAAATACTTCTTTTTTGTAAATATATACTTAATATACATAGGAAAACACTAAGACCAAAACAAATATTCACCACACAAAGATTTCTCAGGGAATCGATCCCACGACCTTAGAGCGGAGTGCGGGTATACTCGCCACCACGCTACATTGGTCGTCATGTATGTTTCATTCATCGCTTTCATGTTTGGTGTCGCCACTTTTTCGAAGAATATTTGAAGTATATATCATAAAATGGTATGTTTAACACTAAGTGCCTATACTATGACAATTTAATTAATTTCTTGGCAATCTATCTTGTCCATTTAATGTAAAATGTGAACAGGCTAACTAATTGTAATTTTTTAAATTATGTTATTATTATTTTTATGCTGTAACTGTAGACAATAATTAAATAAACTTTTGACAAAGTCCGACTTGTTAGTAGATAGTACGTTTTATAGTTCATAAAAATATGATTTAGTGCTATATGAAATCCTACTAGTATTATAAACGTGAAAGTTTGTATGTGTGGATGGATGTTTGTTACTGTTTCACGCAAAAACTACTGAAGCGATTGTGATGAAACTTTGTACGTGTATAGCTGCAGTCCTAGACTAACATATAGGACACTCTTTATCCCGATTTCCACGGGAACGGGGACCCGGGTTAAACCGCAGGGCGCTGCTAGTCGAAAATAATATTGTACGCCCATAAAGCTGTCTACAATACTTAAATTATACATATGTCTGATTAGTTAATTTAAAAAAAAAGGTTTTTTCCATTAATGTCTAATTTTGTTTTGAGTTTTCATTTCACTTCAATACTATACAAACGCTATTATGATTTACTTTATAGCCCGATAAGAGATGTAGGTTGTAGCCTGTTAATATGTCAGTCAAGTTCAAAAGATGATAACGTAATAATTAACAGATAAACTAATGTAAACACCTATCTACTTATTTTAGAATTGAACAAGCGGTGATCGATCTCGATAAAATATTCCAACAGTTACCCTAATAACTTAAATATTTCGCAAAACCAGGGCACACAAGTACACAATCATGAACACAACGAGACTTTTTGGCGGGAAAGTGAAGCGTCATGTCTGCAGTTTTGTTTTATTTCTAAAATATGTGATATTTCGAACATTAATGTGTAATAATAACGGTGGATTATTAACCATTAAGTATTTGTGGACATACATGAGCAATACCGTCTTCACCATAAGGGCACGCGGGGCCCGTGCCCAGGGCCCCCATTCTCGGGGGGCCCCGAAGGATCCACAATTTCTCTCACACATTTTTGTCGGGCACATTACACTTTTTTCACAAATCAGGAATCTTATCAGCAGGTTAGATTTACAAGGCATATTTTTTCGTAAATTGACGAATGGTGAGTCTTTAGAAAGAAAATGGCTCCTTTATTCACCAGCAAAGAAATCGGTATACTGTTATTGCTGCCGTCTATTAAATACCACTACTGGTACTGGACATAATTTAAAATTGGAAGCATATAAGTAACTTATTGATAGAGTATGAGAACAGTTCACAGCACAGGGAACTTATGATGAAATATGTTGCAAGAATGAAAAGTACTGGACGGATTGATACTGAGTTGCTGTCCCAATATAACACAGAAATAAACTATTGGAAGAATGTGCTTAGGAGGATTGTTGCAGTAGTGAAATTTTTGGCTTCAAGAGGACTTGCTTTTCGTGGTGATAATGAGACATTAGGATCGCAAAATAATGGCAATTATTTGGGGTGCTTAGAGCTGATTAGTGAATTTGATCCTTTTCTTGCTGATCACATACAAAACTACGGAAATCGTGGAAAAGGAAGTACATCATATTTATCGGCAAATATTTGTAATGAATTTATTAATTTAATGGGACAGCAAGTTTTGAAAACTATTGTCAAAGAACTTAAATCAGCTATCATCATCATCATCATCACAGCCCATTAACGTCCCACTACTGAGCACGAGCCTCCTCACACATATCAAGGTGTGAGGGTATTGGGTAATACTCTACCACGCTGACCCAGTGCGGATTGGCGGTTGTATGGCGCCCTGCTGTTAGAATTTTTCAAGCCGCCCATGAGGCCTCTAAAATGGCTTAACGACTACCACATTTAGTGATAACCGGGACCAACAGCTAAACGTGCCTTCCGAAGCACGGAAGCGCTCGATACCAAATGCCACACAAACGGCCACCCATCAGCAAAGTACTACTCTATTAGCGTAGATTCTACGCCAGATCTGTCCCACGTTGACCAACTGACATTCATAGTTAGATATGTAAAATACTGACAGCCTATTGAGATATTTTTGCAATTTATGCCTATGTTCATACATAGCAGATATCATTTTAAACTTTTTTGAAATCTTTCAATATGTACAAAAATTGTTCAATTTTCTCAAATGCTATTTATGCTTTGCAAAGTGCTTATTTAAATATTTCTGAGGCATTGTCTTCAATCGCCTTCAATGTCTTCAAAGTGACGTCAATCAGCCAGGAGACACTAGAAACGAAGCCCAAAGCCTAGCAATAAAAAATAAAAAAATTATGACTGCTCTTCTTTCGGAAATTTGGAATGATCTTTTGGGAATTATGAATAAAACTAGTCTAAGTTTACAGAATAATACTATCACCACGTTGTAACGAAACTTTATGGATCTCTGATCACTTATATCAATACCGCACGCAATAATTTTGATCAGTACGAAACGGCTGCTAAAGAATGAAATTACGCATCACTTTTTTTGAACGATCATCAGAGGAGGCACAGTTGCGCGGCAAGGAAAAGTTTTGTGTAAAAAAAATAGCAAAGGAATCAGCTGAGTTAAAGATTTCAACCTTACATAACTTAATAAAATCAGATAAATTGGAAGAAACTTTTCCAAACGTAGAAATTGCTACAAGGATATTCCTTTGCCTAATGGCTACCAATTGTAGTGGAGAGCGGTCATTTTCGCACCTTAAAAGAATAAAAAATGAATTGCGAACAACAATGTTACAAGAACGACTGAGTAATTAGTCAATTATATTATCCTTCAAAAAATTTACTTCAAGGATATAATAGAAGATTTTGCTCAACAGAAAGCGCGTAAGAAACCGCTAATGTAACCAAAAAAATAATGCTGTTTTTGATTACCTATAAATGGGTTTATAGGTACTTAGTAAAAAATGTAAGTGTTTTTCTTTTTAACTTACCATTTCGCTTTCTTTACTTTCAAAAAGGGCCCCCAATTCTTGTGTGCCCAAGGGCCCCAGCCTAGTTTAAGACGGCGCTGTACATGAGTGTTGTTAAATAAAACAAAACAGTGCAACATCACTTTTCAAATTCTCTCAAGAAGTCCATGTGAGATCTCAGTATAGTCCCACATCTTTACTGAGGACTGAAGGGCTTTACTCCCCCTAAAGCATCTTATATTTACCAATTATCATCTTTATCACTACGCATTCTCATTTCCTATGATTATTAATAAATCTCTGACTTGACACTGGCTAAATGTGCTAAACGCACGAAGCCATTATTTAAATGAAACACAAAACAGAATGTTTTTTTTTTTAATGTGACACGTCATAATGACTACATCCTGCCTGATGATAAGCAGTCGATGCAGTCCAATAAGAAAATGAAAGCGATTATACCGTGAAATAAGCACGGTATAAAGCGCATCCACTCATGACGGCATGCTAAAATGCCGTTTCACGCCCCGCTTTAAAGACCCGGGATCATAGGAAACAGGAAACACATGAGCCGGCAACGAATTCCAGAGCTTAGTGGTCTTGCTCAGAAACGACCTCCCAAATTTCTTGGTTCGAGTGCTGATATTCTGCACAGTATGAGGATGGTTTCTAAGACCAGCACGTGTTGTTCGGGAGAGGAAAGGAGAGGGCGGTATGAGATCGAAAAGCTCCTCAGAACAGTCGCCATAGTAGTTCCGGTAAAAGACACCGTTATATGTAAGCGTTAATACCTTTAACGAAGTCGACAGTCATGTTGGAGTGCATGCGGTAGTAGGTGTTGCGCACTTGTGTCCGCAGAGGGTCTCGCTCGTCGACGCTGTAGTCGCGGAAGGCCGCCAGAGGCTTGCCCGCGAACGCCGGCTCCGGCCGCAGCAGCAGCGAGGGGTCCACCAGCGGGATTATTCTCTGGTAATATTGGAAATTGTATGTTTATATTATTGCCACTGTTTTTGTTGTCAACCAGACCATTTTTATTGTTATAGCTACATAATACAATGCCTTTTGACTTACTAATTTTCATGTTCTTACTTCCTTGTGCAGTTAATAAATATATTTTTCTTTCTGGTCGGAACGGTATGAGAAAAAGTGCTGTCGTTTGTTGTTACACCGAAACGACAACACCTTTCCGCAAACCCTTTACACTAGATTAGGAAAAAATGAATTCTATTCTTTCCTGTTGACCGCTGCTTCAGATTAAACGATATTGGATATGTAAGCCAAATTTCAACGGAGGATCGACTGCTAACTTATTATTATTTATCAATACGCTTTTCGAATGATTAAATAATTACAACACACAAACATTGTTTTGGAAAATCTTCACAAATAAAGCTGATGCATGATTAAACAGATTGAAACTTGTACGCGCCACTTCATGATAATAATTTAAATTTGAGCTGTAATTTGTCGAATTACAAAGTGCTGTTTATTAAAAAATTCGGACTAAAAGGGATTTGGGGTAGTACTCTGTAATCCGACAATTTCGAAAGCCCGACACTTCCCGGTAATCCGACAACACGTTTGTCGGATTACCGGGAGTCCACTGTATCGCTTGCTCCGTGCCTCGGAAAGCACTTTAAAGCGTTGATCCCGGCTGTCATGAACATCCATTGAAGGCATTTTGGAAAGTCAGTGCCTTCTAATATTCTGAAAGCTGGCTTAACCATAGAACGATGTTTCCCTCTAGGTTACAATAGTCAGACGGCAGTCGCTCCACGTAATAACTAAAATTCAGCCAAATCCAGTTAGATCAGTAAGTAGACCCTGGACCGTAAGCTCAGTCTAGGTCACAACCGGGATAATGCTAGTAAGATAATGACAGTAATTAGAACTAACAGCTGAGCATACGGCAATACACAGTTGACTGTCTGTTTAATGTAATAGAAGTATCCTTTTATAAACTTTTATTTCATAAAATGGACACAGCTCTAGTTTAGTATGAATCTTGTTTAACTTAAGATCTTGTGTTGTAATAGTGATTACTTTCAGTAATAAATTTAAGTGCCGTAGATGAGTAATCCAAACCATGAGCATTACCACGCAATAATCTATAAATCTAGTTATATTTTTTTTTTAAATACATAAATAAAATTGTTAGGTTAATGTATTTGAAAAAAAATTGTTTACAAAAAAAACATATTTTTCACTTTACGGAATAGAAATGATTAAACTAGAAAAATTATAAAATTTGCTAAAATACAATTTTTGTTTATTTTTTCTTAAAAAATTCAAAGGAACTTACCATTTTAAAAACTGTTCTTAAAGACGTAAGCACTTCAACTGTCGCTCTCAAGTCCTCTGGCGCGAAATGACCACTGGTCGCCACTGACAGCGTCACAAAGCTCAAAGGCTATCTGTCCTAATATTTACAAACACGCATCATGATAGTACTGCGATTATCGCGTCACGCTCACTGTCAACTTATCGTCACTCTAGTATAGCAGATTATAATAAACAATTACGTCTCAAGGAATCTTTAAATAAACAGGCACTTATAACTTTCCCAAAGAAATTTTTGATCCATAAAAAATTTGAGTAAAGTTTGTAGAAAAAAGTTTGAATAAGGAGATTTACGTTCAAGATTTTTACAGTGTCGTCTCTTTTTATCAAATGCAAAATGGCATATATTTTAGTGATATGAACAAATCAATACTTAAATAAATAATGCTTTTAAGTAATATTTTTAAATCAGGCATAAAGTCTAAAATGCAGTGGGTTTTACTTATTTCACTATAAAATGTATGGTACAATATTACATTAAGTAGTTTATACATTTCAAATCCTTTTCTACTTGCTAAAATATTGTACGTCGTCAAAACGAAGTCTAAGGTTTTGATTTTTTTGAAGATATATTTAGCACAGCTATGACAGAAACTATCTTTGTAAAAGTAGGTTTAACAACGATTCCAAGTCTAACTATTGGACTTCTTGGCGGGAAACTGAAGTGTCATGTCTGCAGTTTTGTTTTATTTTCTAAAATTTGTGATATTTCTTACATTAATGTGTAATAACGGTGGATTATTAACCGTTAAGTGTTTGTGAACATACATGAGTGTTGGTAAATCAAACAAAACAGTGCAACATCACTTTTCAAATTTTCTCTCAAGAAGTCCATGTGAGATCTCAGTATAGTCCCACATCTTTACTGAGGACTCAAGGGGCTTAGGGGAGGGTATCTCATTTACCATTTATCATTTTGATCACCACTCATTCTCATTTACTATGAATTATATATTATTAATATATCACTTACTTGACACTGGCTAAATGTGCTAGACGCACGAAGCCATTATTTAAAATAAAGAAAGAAAGAAAGTCTAACTATTAGCAAACCGATGATTCCGTGGCAAGTTAGCCCGTTGTGACTGCGCATGAACATAAAATGAGGGTAGTTGGGAATTATATTAAAGGGATTAAACAACCTTAAAACGGAATCCATTTGATGGCTTTTGTTTGTAAATAGGAATTGATCTATACAGATAAATATAATTGGTGTCTGTTTAATAATAAAATAACCTCTTTTTACTAAGCCGCTTATAACGGTATAATTTAATTGATATAATTATCATCATATCCTAGCATTATCCCGGTTGCCCTAGGCTTAACAACCAGATTTACCTAATGTAAGTTATTACGTGGAGCGACTGCTGTCTGACCTCCGCAACGTAGAGGGAAACATCATTTTATGGTTAAACCAGCTGTCAGTCTGTTATAAGGAACTATCTTTCTTATAACGACTGTCATAGATGTTCATGACAGCAGGAACCAACGGCTTAACGTGCTTTCCGAGGCACGAAGCAAGCGTTAATTACGCACATAACTTCGAAAAGTCATCAGGGTTTGAACCCGAGACCCTCTAAATTTAAAGGCAAGGGGTCTCGCCACTGGGCTGTCGCCGCTTACAATTGATATTATTCAATTTTGTTTGTCTGTTTGTTCAGGCTAATCTCTGAAAAGGCTGGACCGATTTTGACAGGCCTTTCACCGGTAGATAGTTGATGTTATAATTATAAAAAGAAACTTAAGCTAGGTATATACTTTTTACCAAAAAAATAGGAAAGTATCTGTAGTCCACGGGGACGAATAAGCGGCCTGAATAGAAGCGGATCAATCGTTCTCAATTAATTGGATTAGTTCATCATTAGACCAGACTTCTTTTAGGATCAGGTGTTATATGATGAAATGAAACGAAAAATTTTTGTATTTATTTATGTTATTTTATTTTACATAATAGTTCATATTAATAACGATATTTTAAATAACATATTAATTTAACTTACGTATGTAGGTATTTATTTACATTTTCTTTGACAAATCTAATTATTTATTTTAATTAGGTACATAGGTATGTTCTGGAAAATATACTTAGTTAACATTGTTTGAACATTTAATTGTCGCCAAGTGTATGGACCTCCGGATGACTTTTCCAGCAGAGTTGAGCAGTGCAGCTATTATGGGAGGATGTGTGGACCAATGAATATGATTGATGACGTAGTACAATAATATAGCAATACCTTGGTATAAGGGCACGCTTAAACTTAACTTAAAACTTGTTTCTCCTTCCTCCAACACTAAGTATTTCCGTAACTCCTTTCCAGCCCGTGCTGTAAGAATGTGGAACAGTCTTCCCTCTCTGATTCGTGAGAGTCCATCATTTCAGTCGTTCAAAAGTAAACTGAGGAATCACTACTTGTCAAATTTGCCACATTTAGCATTTTTTCTTTTTTTTCTTTAAATGTTCCATTCGTTCTTTTACAATAATGTTAGCATAAGTTGTATGTATGTATCCATGTATATATTTTTAATACATTATTAGCATTTAAAAGATTTGCTTTATCCCGTACAACTATTTAGTTTACAACTGCTATGGTTGGCTGGTAGAGATTTCTTCTAGAGATAAGTCAACCTTTGTGCATGTTATTTTATATACCTCATGTAATACTTAAAATTACTTTTGTGCAATAAAGGATTATTATTAAAAAGGTACAGTCAGCGTTATATGGTTGGTAACATCCAAAGCGTCATAAAGATCGGCACTCGTCTCTATTGTCAAGGGCGTTAGGGCGTGTTTCGATATACATGGCGATATACTCATAGGGGTGCTGTCAATTATTTGACGTCAATTGTACGAAAGGCCTTAGAAGTAGTTTTATAGGCAACTATGTCGGCCCAAGATTGCGTTGTTACTGAGCTAAGAGTCCTAGTTAAAATGGAAAAGTATTAGAAGACAAATTGTCTAATTCTTCTTCCATCAAGCTCCTCTCCTATTGCATCCACGCATGTTAAGCACTGAGTATTAACAGTACCTACCTACAGTATTTATATTTGATTCGTGTTACTATGTTACTGACAAATAAACAATATTAAAATAAGATTGAGGTAAAGAAATCATAAAGATTTTTTTTGCACACACTGTAGAATTTTAAAGGTGTGTTTAAAAGACAATTAATGTACAATATAGGCGTTTTTCTCCTAAATATTATTCATGTAACATTATAAATATTTTAATAAAAAAATATTTTCTGACAATTACACCAATTATTTAGTTCCATCCATGATAAGTTAAGAACTGGTGTTATGGATACTACTAAACAACGGAAAAACATACTTACATACTTTTTTTTGTAAATTCGTACCTAATATACATAGGAAAACACCTAGACCAGAACAAATATTCATGTTCATGCACACAAAGATTTGTTCTGTTTGGGAATCGAACCCACGACCTCTGGAGTGAAGTGTACCACCACGCCATATCGGTCGGCAATAAGAATACTATAACATATTAAAATTAGAATATTGTGATTGAATTTGAATTTACATCGACATGACATGATGAGTCCCAATTGATAAATCTTATTTAATTTAAATATCAATGGCAAAGCCTACTTTGCAGATAATTTACTGATCACTATAGTACCTATACTATAGTGATCAGTTAATTATCTGGCCGACGATACGACATTCCAAACACCAACCATGACCGGCTACCACTCGCATACTCCGGGAATGTACTTCTCGATGAGGCCCTCGTAATAGGGCCAAAGAACCTCAATGTCCGGTAACTTGGCGCTTTTAGTGTACAAGTCGTATTTACTGAAACAAACATGTTATTTTAGTGTAACTTTTGTTGAGGTGTAAATGAATCCTACCAAGATCTGAGGAGGCCAAGCCAACCTCACCTGCAAGGGGTGGACCTGCCGAACAACGAACAAGGCTCAGGCGAACACAAAAGCTCCCGATAAGCGGCAATAGGCTCGCCACCTATTACGTGGGACCAACAATATAATTGGCGAAATGTGGGCGTATAATATGCCTCTGCTTACCCCTTCGAGAAAACATGTACATGTATGTGTGTAAGTTTTGCGAAAACCGTTATTAACCTGTTGTAAAATTATTTGAAATGAAATATTTAAAATGATAATATAAAGACATATAAAATTACAAGGAACAATTTAAGTATTTAAATTGCAATTTCAAATATGTGCCTAAAAAGGACTCCGCTCAGCATAAAATGTTGGAGTTCACTTTTTCTCATGAAAACCGCCTGAAAATCAGTTCATTAATTGACAAAGAAACGGGATATTTGATCAGGGATAAGCACAATTACTGAAAGAGGTAGTGATGTACAATCTAGGGTTCACTTTTTAATATCACTACTATGTATGGTGACTGTACAACACTCAGCTTATCTGAAGTGTGGGATAAATATATTAATAATACCATCACAAAAAGCAGCTTCAACACAAGTGTTTAAGTAATTTTTTTTTATTATACATTCCAATCTCTTTCAGTTATCATTCAGCTCTAGCTAGACTTAAGCTTAGGGCCCAGGGTCTGCTCACTGGTCTAACAAGATTTTGGCTCCATTTCAGTTATTATATGGAGCGACTGCCGTCTGACCTCTGCAGCCCAGAGGGAAACTTCAATCTATGGTTAAACTATCTGTCACTGACTTCCTAATAAAGACTGCCCATAAATGTTCATGAAAGCCAGGACCAACGGCTTAACGTGCTTTCCGAGGCACGGAACAAGCGATAATTACGCACATATTTTCATAAAGTCATACGTAGCCCAGGGTTTGAACCCAATGAATTTAAAATCTATCCCCACTTTTTCAGCTATATTGGCCGAAATGTTTTGGGGGAACGCACGCAGCTGTGCATGGCGGATTCAGCTAATTTACGAGCGCTTTTTGTCCCCCAAGTGCTCCTAGCTAGTTATTTATAAACGCGGCAGGAGCCTGACTCTAGTCCTAAGGACTGAGGACCAGCGCCTGAGTGTACTTACTTGAACTCCAGCACCCACTCGAGTATTTCCTCGTCCTTCTCATTGGACAGGTGGCGATAGTCGCCGCCGGCGTGCCACGGGTAGAACGAGTGGTATCTGCAAATTGTTGTATAATTCTCAATTTCGTAACTTGAATAAATTAATTAATTGTCCAATATAATAACGCATTCAGGAGGCTGATGGAGCTGCCCTGGCGCTGTAGCGTGTCGGGCATGTTCGCACAGGCGCGAGTAGTTTGTTCCTACACTACAATGCGGAAGCGCGCCGCGTCCCTCGTGCGCAGAGTCAGGGCGAGCTCCAACTGTCTCCTGAAGATGATCGCGGATCGCGTAGATTGTGTTTACTTAATATTTAAGTAATCAATCTTGTGCGCTACATGTAATTACTAACACCTAGGATTAAGATATATGTATTTACTTACACAATATGAGTGTAGAACTTGAAATAAATGAATAATAATAATAATTTGACTTTGACTTTACTCTTTCACGCAAAAACTAATGAACGGATTTGGATGGAATTTCATGTGTTTTTGGATTGAAATTTTCAGACACAAACCTGATCATGTAGAGGGCCTTCTCCGGGAGTCTTGCGCGGTTGTGCCGTAGGAACTGGTACAGGTACTCGTCGTGGCCCCAGGACAGCTGCAGCTTGTCCAGCCCGCAGTGCGGCTCGTATACGCCGTACTTTGTACTGTCAATGGATCATCATCATCATCATCTTTCTTATTAACGTTCAACTACTGAGCACAAGCCTCCTCTCACATACCAAGGTGCGAGGGTATTTGGACATACTCTACCACCGGACCCAGTGCGGATTGGTGGAGGCAGGTGTATGACGTCCTGCTGTTTGAATTTTTCAAACCGCCTAATTAAGCCTCTAACATGGCTTAACGACTACCACATTTAGTGATAACCGGGACCAACAGCTTAAATTGTCTTCCGAGGCACGGAAGCGCTCGATATTAATAGCCACACAAACGGTCACCCATCCATTTACTAACCTCTGTAAACTCTGCTTTACTTCGGTAATCGTTTCCGACCACCGAGCACCGCGGAGCTACGAGCGCTTCTCACAATGAATGAATGCCAATGTCCTCCTGTATCATCGTCATTAAAATGGCCTTAAAAGTGGTTTGCGGGATTGTTAGAACAATTTACTGCGGCCTCGGAAAGTAAAAGGCTCAAGAAGGAACATGTATGGTTTTTAGTCACTAAAAGTCTGACACACCCTTACGCCTCACCCTCAGCGGGAGGCTGTCATTAGATGATTTTCAATCCGTAACAATCAAAATTCACCACTCGGACCCAGTGCAGATTGGCGTCGGCAGATGTGTGAAATCCTGCAGTTAGAATTGTTAAAAAATTGTAGCTTAGATTAAGGACTATGAACCGGTATCAACACCTTAAATTAGATACCCTTGATGCACGCAATTCTATAAAGATATTTTGGCTAGTGATAAACCGGAACCGAATCCAGTAGCCATTGTGGTGACTTCGCACATGCATGAATGAAAATAAAATTAATCCTGATTCCGTAATCTCGTAGCTATATACAGAATGTAAGAAGACCCTAATTAAAGCCGCTAGCGACGTATTCTGCTCAGCATCAGTATCATTATTTTCTTTGAGTTTACACCTGGAAAATCAATAGTCGTCTATACTTAAAGGTCATGATTACATGATTTTTAATGAAAATAAACTTTATGCCTTATTTTTTCCTTAAAATAACGTCAGCAAGCTGTGGCCATTTAGAAACGAGATCTGTTGCGCGCATTTCATTGCATGCAGTGTATTTGCAGTTTTTTTAAACACTAAAAAGAAAATCGTTTCCCTTCGATACTTTTTAGGTAAAGAGACTTTTTGATGTTTAAAATGTTCAGTTCGCTTTGATCAAGGTCTTTTTACACTTTGCATATCCGTCCATCGTCGAGTGGAAGATCTTCCCTTTAGTAGGGAAGACCTTGCTTCTTACACCATCAAAATATCCCATTATAGATGTAAGGTCCAGTCCCATCACGTAAAAGTAATTTAGGGGCAATAATGAAGTCACGCTCTGTTGAAGACAAATTCAAATAAGTCATGTTCAAATACGAACTTGTATTTAGGGTTGTGTGTATCTGGATTGTCTTGGAAGCTGTGGTGGCCGTACACGATGGAGTCTGCCCAGCGACACCCCACCACGAATGTGTCCCCCACCACGCACCATTGCGGCTCAGAGTAGAACGCCATCACCTGGGAACCATTACCAATCATCTTCACAAACTAGAAGGCAGCACACTTACATCGTGGGCTGCCTTTATATGGATTTCTGTGTCTGTTTTATTATGAGGTAGGTTGGGCGTAGTTCTTTTAACTAGTCATGACTATTCATTACGACGCCGTGGAAGAGGAACATAGCAAATAAAAATTTTGTCGGGTGAAGTCGGTTAGATACTTGAAAAGGTTACAAAATAAACATTTTCTCAAAGACCTTTATTGGAAAACCCGATATCATTGTCTCCTAGCCTGGCCTTGGCCTGGTGAACATTGATTTTTCGTTGGGTTATTAGTTATTAGCTTGATTCAGAATGATCTAAAGCTGTCTTTGAGTCAAATCAACTGCAAGCAAGCAAGCAAGGTGTACTTTCAATTTCAACTTTGACGACCGGTATGGCGTGGAGGTCAGTATACCTACACTTCACTCCAAAGGTCGTAGGTACGATTCCCACACAGGGAATATTTGTTCTGGGCTGGGTGTTTTCCTATGTATATTAAGTATGTTAATCCTTTGTATAGTACCCATAACACATGTTCTTAATGACACTTATCTTGGAACTAAATAATTGGTGTAATTGTAAGAAAATATTTATTTTATTTATTTATTTTATTCCACAACTTGCTTTTGGCTTAACAAATAGGGTCTAGGTAAAAACCAGCGTCATCTTAAAAGGTTAAACTTTGGGTGCAGCTGTGATTATTTATTTTTATTTATAGTTTTAAGGTTCTTTATTTCATATGCAGCTAATAAATATTTTGAGTTCGAGCATATATTCTTGAACTCAACGTTTAACGAATTCAAAGACCCCTGTGTACGTTAGTGTAATTCTGATGTCTGATTAGTAGCCTTCCACTAATCAGATGTCCATTCTGTAGAAACAAGGGTTCAGCATGAGGTTGCACGCCATTTCTACACTTCTAACAACACTATTAGGCAGTGTATTCGTGGAAAATACCTTTTCATGAATACAACAACAATAAAAATATATGGGCGTGTCTACGTTGGTAAGTACTCGAAATCTATAATAAATAACACTACGCAATTTGAGTTCAAGTTTATTTTAGTTAATGTAAATAATGTTTTCATTTCAAGTTGGAAATTTTATTGTATTCTCTATGACATTTAAATAATTAGAACTATCATTATAAATAGAGATAATATCCAAATAGAATATAATAAATAGCTAATTTCAAGGCAAGGTTTATTTTGCATCCCTTACAATAGAAGTATAGAAAGAAGTAACATTCCCGAGGTTCATTATCACTTCTTCTTAACGTCCCCTACTTGGCATCATGAGGAACCACCTTTCACGTACCAAACTAAGAAGAAGTCAGGTCATTCTCTACCACGAGGACTCGGAGGGGATTGGCGGTTACAAGCGTGTCTCGGATATAAGGGCTTTTTATTCGTAACAACAGTGATAGGCAACCAAGGACCAACTGTATTATTGATATTAAATGCCAAAAACCACACAAAAATGTTTAATCGTAACTACGATGATTTTTTATCGTAGTTGTTTATTCTAACAGCAGGACGCCACCCTATCACCTTGTGGAGACTCATGCTCACTAGTAGGACTTTAATGCATTGAGATGCTGATGATGATGTACATAAAATATTGACAATCGAAGTTCGGTCCCTAATGACGGAACTACTGATACCTAATGATGTTAGCTTACCTTCCCTAAATCGTGGATAAGGCCGGTGAGATGGAACCAGTCATCATCGGGATGGTCTTCCCGGATGCGCTCGGCCGTCTGGAAGGCGTGCACGATGTTGGGCAACTCCGTGTCCGGGTCTGACTCGTCCACTAGCTCGTTTAGACGCTCCAGGGCTTCGCGGATTGTCGCCTTGAAATGGTTGAACTTTAACCATTTATCTTTCTTGCCTATTGATGAAAAAATAACTAAAGCAGTAGATATTGCAACTGTGACAGGATAAAATACCATCTATGGTATTAATGGTAAGAAAAAACTATATGATTATAGAGCTTAGCACGGGGTTATGTGAGAGTTTGCGGAGCACTGCATCCATTTAGTAGTCGGATCTTCCTCTAGCCGTGTACTTTATAACTCCAGATATTCTTGTCATAATTATTATGAAAACCTCGGTAGAAAGGAGCCCATAGTCTCCGGGCTGTAAGTAGGTCTCTCCAAGAATACACATTTGACAAGCAACCAGGTACTAATACCCACCCTACCCTAGATATTAGACCTTAGATACCCCGACGGCGATATACCTAGATAACCAGATGGCGATAATTATAATGTTTAGCCAAGTGGTTGGACGTTGTGTTCAACTAAATGGCTGACTGAAGTTTAGCCCTTTACTAGGAGCCGGCGTTTAATTAAGCGGCTATCTGCTTAATTAGTTGGCTGATTTAACCAGTTGGTTGCGACATATACATGAGCTACTCAAAGATACTTTATAGCGGACTCCATAAGACCGCAACCGTGATAAAGCTCGAATGATGATGCTGATTCAAAGATGCTTGTACTCACTGTTGACTAAGTCCACGGTGACATTGGTGTGCATGTCGTAGTACGTTTTGCGCACGCGTTGCTTGATTGGGTCATCGTCATCCACGGAGTAGTCCCGGAAGGCCTCCAACGGCTTGTCAATGAACGCTGGCTCCGGACGCAGCAGCTGCGATGGGTCGATTAACGACACTGGACCCTGGATAGCATTTAAAGATATAAACGTCAATTTATTTACCAATGTCTCCATCTTGAGTCAACTCAAAATAAAAACCCGCTTGTCGACCATATGCCAACAACGTATTCTTTCGTACTTTGGCCACATAGCGCGCAGAGGCGATGAAAGCCTGGAAAAACTGATTGTCGTTGGAAACACAGAAGATCGCGTGGTCGTGCACCAACCAGATAGAACGATCAAGTGAAAGACTCATCGTCCTCCAAATTCTACGCGGTCGTGAAAGACGCGCTGGATCGGAACCGGTGGAAGCAGATCATTCGCTCCAGATGTTACTCCTATGCTAACCACGATCCTCAGACATGAGGGACCGACTTTAGAGAGAGATTTACAAAATCCTCTTCGGTCTTATGAAACATTAAAAAAATATAAATTATACCTAATGACGGATTTCAAATTGATTCAATTTTCTTAAAAGATTGCAGATTAACGTTATACAGCACAAAGAAAAGAGTGGGAAAGTGTGTGTCGTGATTGAATGTATGTTTGTTTGTCTAAGCGAGTGTCATACAATATTTATTTTAACATTTCAGTCACAAGATGTTTCAATTTCATAAAACTATGATTGAAAATATCTATGGAGCTAAATTGTTTATTGTAAATATGGGTTCGATGGATAATAGAATCTTGGTAGTAACTAATTAGAATGCTTGCGCGGTAGAGTTAGACACTCTCTGGTGCAGCAATGCAGACCGTAGATTCAGTGAAGTCAATGCTGCCGGCAGCTTTATGCAGAAACTACAAATCAAGGAGTTTTCTTCTATCTTCGACTTAAAACTATTGTAAAAATTACATGATTCTTTGTATTCATGTATTTATGTTGGGCTTGGGTATACTAACGCTTATATGTTTTATAAACGTCGATTGAATTTTTTCTAGCTCTTCAGTATATGTATTGTAATTTGGATTATATATATTGCTACAGTATAATCAAGCTGATAAAACGCTTGCTGAAGCGCTCGTAGGTGCTGTGTGGTCAGAAGCGGTTTTCGGAGTAAAGCAGAGTTTACAGAAGTAAGTCCCTGAATAGGCGACCATTTTTGCGGCATTTAATATCTAGAGCTTTCGTACCGTATGGAGGCCCGTGCTCATTAATGGACTGAGATAGTACATCAAGAACCCATAAATAACATGACCTCATTTGCTTTGACGGTAGTAATATTGTGCAATTACACATATCACAGTTATTTACAGCAATCCTGGGCCATTTGCTATAGAGTATTGAAGAGTAGGTATCGTCACCTCCGAAAGCATATTTATTATTCTATTTTCTTTTTAAAGGAGCAAATAGGATTATTGCTTTAAACTTTTAAAAAAATTGTTTAACTATTAAAGATATACAGAAAAAAAATCTACGTACAAAAGACCTCTCTTCAAAATCAAGAGTCGATGGAAACTCCTCTTTTATGAAGTCAGTTAAAAAGTCTTTGGCTCCGTTTTGATATATTTAATTGCACCACATAAAGTTAAAGAAATATTTAATAAAAAGTTATTTACATAAATATAGTACTTACTTCAGCCATATTTAATAATGGATCTAGATCCCCTAGTGACCAAGACGACAGTCAGGAGATGAGGACGGTCTGCGTGGGTGTGATCCACCGGCTTTATACCAGCGTTCATCTTGACGCGTGCTATCGTTAGATAATCCTATCAGGACTATAGATAATGACAGCGGATTAGGGTGTTGTCTCATTGATGTGTTAAGAGCACTTTATCAAACTACTTCTAGTTTTACAGTTAATTTGAAGTACTGAAAATCAATATGCTGTTGAAGACTATCGGTTAAGTGTTCAGTTTTGAACCTTGCCGAAAACTGACTAGTAACAAAGGCGCCATAATCTTATCTCAAGGGATTATTGCATATATTTACAACTAGTTAACTTTTTAACAATTAAAAATATGAATCACAGAAACAGGCGACGTATCATTTTTAAAAGCTAGCCCCAACTAGTGGAAATAGCAGCCTATTTTGCAACTTTTAGCTGTACAGTAGCGCTTTAGGGGTTCAGAAAAAGTTTTTAAGTTGTACTATTGCTTCCCTTACAGCTCGTAGCTGTAAATGTCACTAGTACAAGAATCTGGACCAACTGCCACTTTAGGCTTTACAATCGATTTGTCGTCTATATAATATAATATAATAATATAATAATAATATAATATTCTCTTACAATCACACCAATTCTTCAGTTCCAAGATAAGTATCACTAAGAACTTGTGTTATGGATACTAAAGAACGGATAAACATACTTAAATACTTTTTTTTTTGTAAATACATACTTAATATACATAGGAAAACACCCAGACCAGAACAAATATTCATGTTCATGCACACAAAGATTTGTCCTGTGTGGGAATCGAACCCACGACCTCTGGAGTGAAGTGCAGGTATACTGACCTCCACACCATATCGGTCGTCAAATATATTATATATATATATTTTATATAGCAATATAAAAGAGTGAAACCGTATATTTTAATGCTTAAAGCCATATAAATCTTCAAATGCCGCTGCTGTACGCTTGAGAACTAAAGACTTTGCACACTTTTTAATATGTATCACTGTTCTGCCATTGAAAGATTCATTGCAGAAGTGATTAATACTTTTGCGCAGACTTAAGTAGCAATTTGATCGACACTAATAGCGACATTAAGGCTTTACAACAGACGCAGGAGCATAATGTTTGTAGTCAACACATTTGGATACACATTTATTTGAGAAATAACACTTTTTAAAATATTTGAGCCGATTGAAAAGAAGAGAGAGAAGGTATGTTAGCTAAAAAGTTTAATTATTTCATTTATTCTATAAGGGATTATTGGCGCATTAATTTTGATTGTTTTCAATAGGAAAAAATAATGCGCCAAGTTCGAATTCAAATAAATAGGGTTTGTTTGTCAATTATTAATAACGGACCAGTTACAGAGAAAAAGTAAATTAAATCTTGGTGTGTCAAATTATAAAAATATATTATTTATTTGTTTGATTATTTCAGGTAAGTTTGGTTGTGGAGTTGAATCTTCCAATATGCAAAAAAAAACAATTTAATATTCCAAAGATAACGCACTCTCCTTGGTCTTCAAATTAGGTCAAAAGAGCCAGGTCGGAATCCAGTAAGGTATCGTCGAGTGTTATGATAATTTATTAACTCTAAGGGTGTTCCCAGTAAAGTAACAACAGGTGTATAGGGATCCTACCAAGACCTAAGGAGCCCAAGAGAAACTCTCCTGCAAGTGGTGCACCTGCCGATCTACGGACGAGGCTCTAGCGAACATTACAGTTCCTGGTAAGACTCTACTCGGCAATAGACTCGCTACTTATTACGTGAGACCAAAGTGGTCAACGCAGCCTATAGGGACATTTCTAATACCATAGGAGCACCAATAGCGCAGACCCTTTTACGCACTTTTTGAAGAGCCCCATGCGTATATGCGATTTGTATTAACTTATCCCCTCTCATCTCACGGGGAGTCGTCAGAGCTGACAAAGAGAAACCCTACCGGGTGATGGGGAACAGCGTCATCCTGCTTACTGGCTTAAACTGCGATCACCAAACCTCGGGGTATTGATTATGGGCAAATAGAACGAAATTTATTAGAGAGACTATAATGTTAAATAGTGGATTACAAATGGCTTATATGATAAAAAATAATTAATCTATGTAATATCAAGTCTCCCAAAAAATTGTGTTATATTTAAGTAATAGTTACCTCGAGTGTGTGCCCGACACAATAGCATACTTCCACAAGTTCATCTATAAATAAATAAGATCACGTACCCTACATATTTATTAATTTCAATTGTTCGAGGTCTGGACGGAGCGTAATAATAGACCTCGCTGTGTGGACAGTGTCCAGTCATGAACAAGTCATCATTATTGTAAATTATTTGCCGGCGACTACGTAATAAAAGTGCTAAACTAAAATACACGTTGAACGTTAGCAGTCCAAGACTCAATAGAAATCAATTGTTTGTCGATTACTTGGCGTTTAAAGACTTAAATAAAGATTTCAACGTGGAACCCCATTCCATTTCCTACAATATAAGGTAGGTCAACTCTTAATATTATCTGCTATCGGCCAGCGAAAGCTATTAGGGAAAAGAGGGTAGATACAGGTTTTTTTGTTATAGGACAACTATAAAGAAAATTAGGCTTAACATCGCTTAATTTTATTTATTACAGATAAGTTATAGATGATTCTCGACTCGTATAATTACATAGAGTGCCACAAATTCATCTGAACCAGTGACGGTGTCGCTGTTGTCAATTTTGTATTGCTGGAAATTTCCCCTCGCTTAGTTCCAATTTCGGCCACCGGGTCAGATAATTGTGGCACTGTACAACATTTTCTAATCATCAAACACTATCAATGTGTTTTCTATTTTAATTTTGTTTTTATGTGACTCAGTAGTGCCAGAGATTACCACCCACATCAAAAAATCCTCTTTTATTACTTACTAATAGACAGCAGTTACAACGATAAATAAATAATAAAAACGTCTACACGGAACACTAGTTATAATTCCCCTACGCGTAAGAGCGCATTTCCCTTGGAAAAATCTGATAGCAGTTCGCAACATGTGACAGGATTTAATAAGTTTGATCTCGACGGCGGTGAAAACAGTAAAAGATTAGATAAACTTAAGCTTAGCTGCAAACATACAAAGCGATTATTTGATTGACACGAAAACAACTTAGATAAATGCTATCTGCAGTAAGTTCGCCCCAAACGAGTATTATTCCGTCTTCGCCACAATCTTTAGGTACGACTGAGGATATAGGGTCGATTTTCCATTTTCATCAATGGAAATTAAATTTATTAATTAGAACATTATTTAATTATACATAAAAACTGGGTAAAACGATAATGTCTGCATTCGTTTTGAACATTAATCTTCTTAGCCATTAGAAATCAGCTGCGGGACTGTTTGAAAGGGTTACCGCGGCCGCGGGACGTAGCAGGCTCAAGAAGGAACATGGATGGTTATAGTCAGTAAAAGTCTGACACACGCGCGACTTCTCCCGCTCCACCCACAGCGGGAGAAAGTCATTAGATGATTTTCCATCCGATAAAAAAATTCCATTAGAAATCAACGTCTAAAAATAGGTCGTGGAAAACAATTAAGGAGGCCTTGTTTTCCACGTCGATCGAGACGGCTCTTTGCCGCCGCCTTGAACAGATCATCGTGCATTAGTCCATCGGATGAGAGGCCGTCATCGCTACTACTTTTTAAATATATTAATATTACTGCATTATTATTAAATAGGGCCGATACCTGCCTAGAATAGTGCCACCCTCACTCATTACACGGGGAGTTGTAAGAGTTAACGAAGAGAAATCCTACTGGATGATGGGCAGCAGCGTCATCCTACTGCTTAAACTGTGATCACCACCTGCCAAGCATGGTGCCAAGCGTGGCAAATACCCCCAATATAATGTAATTTATTGGGGAGGCTAATGTTCATCGGTGGACTTTAGAAGACTGATATAAAGATGAAGTATTATTATTATTTTTTATTTATAAGCATCATGGTAATCATCAAAACATGTTAATAAGCCTACTTAAAGTCGGACGCCACACACCTGCTTTCGATAAATCCGCACTGGGTCCGTGTGGTGGAGTAGGATCAGAATCTCTCTCACCTTAGTTTGTGGGAGACCCTTGCTCAATAAATAGGCTGAGATAGCCCTTGCCTCCCTCAGTGTCTTCTATAGAAACTACTATGGTGTGTGTTCTAAATGGCTTTTCGATCTCATCTCGCGCTCTCTGTTCATGTACACAAAGAATCATGTCAAGAAATCATGTTTATGCACACAAAGATTTGTCCTGTGTGGGAATCGAACCCACGACCTTAGAAGTGGAGTGCGGGCATACTCGCTACCACGCCATATCGGTCGCCATATTTTTCTGTCGTCATGAGTGGGTGCGCTTGTTACCGTGCATACTCTCACGGCTTGAAGCGCCTCCATTCTGTTTGACTGCTTACCATCAGGCAGGATGTAGTCATTAAGGCGTGCCACATAAAAAAAAGATGATTCGTCGTAAGAAACACGTAACATTTTAAACTAAAATTATTTAGATATAATTATCATATCAAGAACGCACAAAGGTGCATCAATGTCTTTTGGCATTGTACTCAGTGGATACGTAAATTATTGACTTGCTAATTTAATCTGGGCTAATTATCTTTGTTTATAGTCACGTGTCCTCTAAGAAGATAAGTCTCTCAATAAACAGATTCCTATTAAAAACAACGTGTTTTGTTGTTTCATTTCATAGATAATTTATTTTACATCTATTAAAACCAGATTTTGATTGGAATAAGAGACTGGCATGAGGGATAATTAGATGATTTTAATAATAAGTATATTTTTCCAGCAATAAACCTAATTTGTTTTTTTTATTCACAATCAAGATCTACTCATACCTACCCATACAAGGTGTAAAATCCGTGATGACGAAAAAATTAATCGAAATTAATTAATTAATAAATTGAATTTTACAAATTATATTATCTAGTTAGATAACCAAACATTGTTGTTGGAAAATACTTTGAAAATGAAATGCGCGAAACAGACCGCGTCTATTTTTTTACTGGCAAAGGCGAGAGCTTTGATTAAGGTCTTTTTACATCATGATATGTCTGCCCTACCTCTGGTGATTATTTGTAGGGAGCGGATGGTACTCCCTACCTAAGAAAAGATCTTCAACCAGGTGGATGTATGTGCCCGAGATCCGTGGCCCAACCTATGATGGTTGGGTGTTGTATTTATAGCGACGAGCCTACGAATTCTGTTTGCGCGATTCAGAATTACATTCATCTGTACGTTTGAGTCATCGCTTACCTACGGTGGCGCCACAACTTTATAGCAAACCTTTAAAAGACTTCATCATTAATTCAACCAGTAGATATTCGACCCCCAAATTTATGAACACTCGAGGTTATATTCTATGTTTTTTGATATAATGTAAAAATGAATTGATGTGTATAAATGTATTTTGAACTAAACTGAATTGATAAGATTTTCGGTATTTAAATTAATATAATTTATATAAGCTAGTATCTAATTTAGTAGCTAGTAATATATAATAGGTTAATACCTAATTATATAGGTCCTGAAATCAATGGACTCATCGTTATAATTACTAAGAACGAAAATAAAAAACGATTTATAAAACTAATCTATTTATTTATTTATAAGTACCACAATATATTCTTCTGTTTGTATTAAAATGCAACATTTCTATACATCAGTATTATAATTAAAGTCTTTTAAGTCTGTAACGTAGTCTGTTTGTCTATGGTTTCACAAAGTAGATCTGAAACAAAAACAAATGTGTTATTTTATTTTTAAAATTTCGCAAAGAAATATACAACACTAGTCTAAAAGCAGGATATGAAGGCCTTATTACGTAAACTCTTATACCGTAACAGTGTTAAGGAGACAAAAAAAAGTTCGCACTTTTCTCTTTGTATACCACTTTTCACAAACACTTTAAGCTACATTATTATAAGACTGTATTTGACAACAATTTGCATAAACAATAGTTTGACTCATATAATCATGTTACTATGAAAAAAATTATCATAAGATTTTTCGAGCGGTAGGTTATAAGTATTCTAACCGTTGTTAGACCCAAATATTTAATTGTGATAAAGAAAACATCTTAACTTCTGTGATTGTTTCCGATAACTACTCATCATCATCATCATATCAGCCATTTGAAGTCCACTGCTGAACATAGGCCTCCCCAATTGCTTTCCACGTAGATCGATCCTTTGCCGCCTGCATTCACCGGCTCCCCCCCGCCCTGACCAGGTCATCGGTCTATCGCGTGGGGGGCCGCCCTCTACTACGCTTGCTGATTCGTGGTCGCCATTCAAGAACCTTAACGCCCCATCGGTCGTTGGTTCTTCGAGCTATGTGCCCCGCCAACTGCCACTTCAGCTTGCACGCGCTTCGCTATGTCGATCATGCCAGTTCTCCTACGGATTTCCACATTTCTGATTCGATCACGTAGGGGCACACCGAGCATAGCTTCTCGCTAACTACTCGCAGCGCATAAAATTTATGTTTAACTGAATCAGTATTACCGTGGGTAGAATTGAAAAAAAACGTGGTGTAGAATAGTGCCACCCCCTCTCATCTCACGGGAAGTCGTAAGAGTCGACGAAAAGAAACCTAAACCTTACCGGATGATAGGCAGCAAAGTCATTTTGCGTCCTGGTTGGAACTGCGATCACCAACCCACCTGCCCAGTGTGGTGATTATGGGCAGAAACTTACAATATAATGAAATTTATTGGGGAGGCCAATGTTCAGCAGTGGACTTCGAATGGCTGAAATGATGATGATGATGATGTTCAGCAGTGGACTTTATAAGGCTGATATGATGAATCAGTATTAGCACTACTTATATTGCAAAAATACAGGTCTTTAGAAAGCATATCGCTGATTAAATGCCAAAGGGCAACAAGCCAGAAAAAAATTAAACTTTTTTTATTCCAAAAATGGTATCTAAATCATTGAAACTTTTATATTCGAAAAAGACACCCATCATTCTAGCGCCAAAAATGGATCAATCAGACGACTGCCTCTTTCGCATTCCGTGATTTTGTGACCAATTTCAGAGCGAGACTTGTGTGATATGATACTTATTTAGATAGAAGCTGCTGAAATTCGTTAGTAATAAATGAATAAAGCTTTAAAATACGCATCGAATGATATATAAAACAAAGATGTAGATGCACTTATAGATTCGAAAAAATTGTGAAAATATCAGGGTAAAAACTTTGATTGGCTCTGCTGTAAAATTTTATTATTTCGTCATGTGGCCCTTTGGCCACCAGCGATATGTCTATTAAATAGTACCCACCTAGCCTTCTAGCGTGCTAGCGGAAGATTCGGAGTCATTTTCACTGTCGCTAGACCACTCCCCTTCACTGTATTCTCTATATTCCTTTTTCTTTTTCTTCTCTTCTCTCCGATACTCTTCGTCATCTTCTTCAATGGAAGAGTCTCTCTTAGAGCTCTGCTGGGTACCTTCATCGATGTCTTGGACCAGTTCTTTAGTGGGAGAGGAGTGCCTCAGCTCTTTGAGAGTGTTGGTTAAGTCTATGTTGAGAGGTTGCTGCTCCTCTTCCTCCTCCACTAGTTCTCTTCTCCTACGCTTTTTGCTCTTACTGCTGTGCTTTTTGTCTTTCCGCCGTTTTTTCTTTTTTCTGATAAAAAAAAAAATTGTTATTAGTTAACAAAATTAAACACATATTAATGTGATAAATTTTAAAAATAACAACCGAGAGCTATATATTCCCTATTTTGTTAATCTGTGGAGCGCCAGGAGTCAGAAAATAATAGAATTTTAATTGAGTAATGGCCAAGAAATAAATTGCTGTTAAAGGATGCCAGGATGCCAAAGGAAGGTTGCCAGCTTTCAAATTAGATCTATGAAATTATGTTCGCTACAGAGCTCCCTAGGAGTCTTATTATATCTCTATGAATATACTTAGTTATTATCATCCAAGCTCCTGGCCTGCCCCAATGTTATCTCAGGTCGGCGCTGCATCTTTTCCTTGCACCTCGGTTTATTTGTCATCAACTTATTTTCAATCTTCTTGATCATATTATTCTTTACGCACTCCATTCATTTTATTTTCGATCAAACTCCTTCCCCTTCACCCGATAACTTACATATTACTTATTTTTATCATTACATACTCATCGACTCTTCTAATTAAATGCCATGTACAGTCAGCCAAATACAGGATTATTTGTAAACCATCAACAACCTCACAAGACTAGTTACCTATCATCATAAACAACCACATTGAAGTTGTCTCATACCTGACTACATTCGTTAATAATAATTTTTTAAGCTTTTATTGTACTAAGATTAGGGATGAAGTGATAAGGGCCAAAGCTGGTGTAAAAGAAAATATAGTGACAAGAATTGAGAAAGGTATGCATAGATGGTTTGGTCATGTTGAGATGATGAATGAAAGTAGACTAACGAAAGTGATTTATGATGGACAAGTGCATGGAAGTGTTGGGAGGGGAAGACCACGTAAGAAATTTTGGAAAAGGACCGGTCACAAGTACCCTAAACCGACGGGCGTGTATGAGAAGGTTAATGAGTGAGAATGAAGCTAAAAGTGTGTACCAAGATCGTAGCAAGTGGAAGGGTGTGATCTCTGCCTACCCCTACGGGAAAGAGGCGTGACATTATGTATGTATGTTTATTGAACTGTCAAGAAATTTGTAGTCTATGTTCAATTCATTCATACGAAAAAAATTGTATACCTAATTTATGCGAGGCGTACAGAATTAACATCAGTCAGGAGTAACATTCAATTGATATTTATTTTAATATGACAGTAAAATGTGACAAACTGTTTGACGCTGACAGTACCATGACAAACTGTTTCTCAGTTGCACAGTCACAGGTGCTACTTTCATATAATTTCTGACGTAATTGGTATTAAATATGTAATTTCTTACCCGTCACAGTCTGATTCTTCATTATCGTCTGAAGATCTGTAAAACATTAATAATAATATTATCGTATAAAGGATTTACAAGTAATAGTTTCCAGATAAGTATCATAAAGAACTTTTGTTATGGATAATAAAGAACGGATAAACATTTTAGGCACACAAATATTTGTCCTGAGTGAGATTCCTAGGACCTTCGGAGCGGAGTGAAGGTACACTCTCCACCACGCCATATCGATCGTCAACACAAACAAGGATACACATTTTCATAAAATATCTATTATTTCTATAAGAAGTATAAAACACTGTGTAAACATGTATTAATGAAATTAGCTATACAATAAATAATAAATAAATAAATATTCTCTTACAATCACACCAATTATTTAGTTCCAAGATAAGTATCATTAAGAACTTGTGTTATGGATACTAAATAACGGATAAACATACATAAATACTTTTTTTTTTTTGTAAATATATACTTAAGATACATAGGAGAACACCCAGACCAGAACAAATATTCATGTTCATGCACACAAAGATTTGTCCTGTGTGGGACCACGAACCCACGACCTCTCGAGTGAAGTGCAGGTATACTGACCTCCACGCCATATCAATAGATTCTACTTCTGGGCCTAACTTATATAAAATATATTTTTACATACCTATATTTCCTTCTTCTACTTTTTCTATGTGAGCCGTTTTCATAATCTGCAAAATAATATGTAAATATTAGACCTATATAGATAAATAAAATTTGTGTGTCTGTTTGTAACTTACAGGGTGTAAAAAATGACGGTGATCAAAGCCCGGTGCTAGGTTTTATGTTCAGCATTAGGATTTTTATTTGAGACTATACCCAGGAAAAGTGTAGCTTTAAAGTTATTAAAGGTCAAGTAATAAATATTTTTGCATATTTTTATTTAAAACAATTTTTAAATAAATAAATAAAATAAAAAATCATTTATTGCTTCCATTTACATAATTAACATTATACGGTTAAATAAAGTTTCTAAATATTAAAATTTTAACCAGAATTTAATTTAATTACGAAGGTCCAGAGAGCAAAAGGTGATGGCTCAGCTTTTGCTGTCCAGCGTCACTCTAGACGGCGCTGGTTTTCAGCCACCCCTGTTCCCTAAGATGTACTTATGGGAAATATGTGCTAGGGAGCCACGCTTAGTTCACAATTCTACTTATTAGATAAACGAATATTAAGTGTTAATTTTCAAGTTTATTCTGCTTAAAATTGAGTTACGCGATAAGTAGGACCGAGCAATAGTCGCGGAAGTTGAATTCTCGTTGCTCGGGGTGCAACATTTCATATAAATATTAGGTCTCTGACAGATACCCCCGATAAGAGTCACCGACAGACTGACAAATCTTGAGAAAAACCACAACAGACAGATAAACTGACAAACCTTGACAAATTCTGACAAAGAACCCATTTGCTTTTACTTCTTTATTATGTTACCGCTCATATTTCTTTAATTGTTGTTAAAAATATATGGAATTTCCATTTTGTGTAAATGTTTGACGAATCTAAATGATCATGTTGATCTTAAACACAATAAAGTATTTTTTTTTCTCTATGTTTTACGTGGAAAAAGGAAAACTATTTTTTCTTGTTGAATTATTTTTCGTTTCGTGTTAGGTTCAAACAACAATTTCCTTTTGGATGACATAATGTACATATAAATAAAGAAATAAGTACGCAGTCACATTTTTTTTTTGTTACGAAATGTTCCGTTTAAGAAACCGTACGAAAGATTTTCGCGTTAAGTAAGCGTACAGTATGTAACTGTGTACATATTTAACGCGGAAATCGTTCAACTTATCCTAAACAGAACACGCTGTAATC
Source organism: Musotima nitidalis (assembly GCA_949126915.1). NCBI lineage: Eukaryota > Metazoa > Arthropoda > Insecta > Lepidoptera > Crambidae > Musotima > Musotima nitidalis. Next base: position 4,126,428 of record OX421434.1, read on the forward strand.
AAAAAGCTGTATATCTTCCAGTGTAACGAAAGTGGTTTAGTAAGTCGGGGTATTACTGTATCTCGAACTAGTAAGTTACTCACCCCCGTGTCGGTCTCGATGACGACGCTTTTCTCGTTTCCTTCTTTTCTCTTCCTCATCTTCTTTCTTTTTCCTAATTGTTTCTAAAGTATCCACCTGTTTTAGAATTGCTTATTATTTTAACTAAACTATATGAAAACATAAACATGTCTGTATTATGTTAAAGTGTACATAATCATTCCCCAAAAATGTGCTACTGCGCTTCAAAGGTTATTGTTCAACTTATGCGCCGCGGACTATAAACATATACTAGCGCACGGTGCGTAGGATCGCAATATTGAATAGAAGCTAGATACTTTGGCGTGGGGGTGTATGAGGATCCTATCAAGATTTTGGGATCCCAAGCCAACCTCATCTGCAAGTGGCGCACCTGCCGATCAACGGACGAGGCTCTGGCAATCACAAATGTTTCTTATAAGCGGCTATAGGCTCGCCACCTATTACGTGGGACCAACATTATAACTGGCGTGGTGTCGGATAATATGCTTCTGCCTACCCCTTTGGGGCAAAAGACATGATTGTATTTCGATGTCGCTTTTCGTTTTAAAAATGTTAACAAAAAGGCATTTAGACCCCGAATTACTTTTGTTTTGTTTGGGTGTATAGGGATCCTACCAAGACCTAAGGAGCCCAAGCCAACCTCACCTGCAAGTGGTGCACCTGTCGATCAACGAACGAGGGTCTGGCGAAAATAACAGTGCCCGGTAAGCGGCAATAGGCTCGCCACCTATTACGTGGGACCATCTATATAGTTGGCGAAGTGTGGGCGTATAATATGCCTCTGCCTACCCCTTCGGGGAAACAGGCGTGAATTTATGTATGTATGTATGTATTACTTTTGTTTACGATTTTGTTTGCAGATATGCCGCCGACTTCACCTCTATTTTCCGCTGGTATGAATAGTTAAGTAGAAGTGTGAGAGGTCGTACCATGGCGTGTGCGAGTGAGCTAGCCGGCAATGCCGCAGCGGCGGGGTCCACTCCCACCTTGGCCAGGAACTCCGCACAGCGCCGTCTACGAGCCTGCTGCTTCTCTCTGTCTGCTTCAGGATCGAGCTCACCTGATAACAATGACAATCATCAAACTAGGAAGGATGGCTACATTAATCCGAGTGTTTATTATTACTAAGTACATTTTCTTGTAACTGGCGGGAGAAAAACTAACCTTGACGATTATCTTACCCGTTCTTTTACGATCAAGCTCCCGCCCGCAGTGAATGGGCGCGCTAGATTTCAATTTTTTACCTTCCTAAGAGTTCTTTTGAGCCAAACTTGAATAAATGATTTTAAATTTAAATTAACTCTTTGTCCAAGGGCCTCTTCACACGAAGTTAAGTGCGAAGGTATCAGGCGTAATGGCGAAGGCTATTAAACTTGGATTAACGCATGCCACGTTTTGTGATAAACGGGATCGTGGCCTTCAGAAGAAGGAAAGCGCTCGATATCAGGAACGTTTAGACATCCAAGGGTTGACTTGTGAACTGCTATTAACTTCTAAGTCAGGTTTTAAACTAACAACAATTTACCTTTGCTATCAGACTGCTCTCCAGTTAAATCTATGAACTCGTCTGTGTTGTCCACCAGAGAAATAACTTCATTCTCCTCCATCCTGGACTCTTTTGCTTTATGCCTCTTCCTCTCTCTATGTGTCTCTTTTTCTTTCCTTCTATCTCTTTCTAAACTCTTTCTGTCAGATCTTTTCTCCTCAACTGCTTTACTTCTCCGCTCTCTCTTCTCGTCTCTATGCTTCCGTTTCTCTTTCTTATGACTCTCTGAACGTTTGTTAACTTTTACTTCAGGTGTCAGATATGTCACCTCAAGACTTGGTGAAGTTATTTGAGGTTGAATGATTTTAACCTCTTTAACCTCAGGCTCAAAGACAGGAGGTTGAACTACAACTGGCTGTAGTTTCTCAGGTTGAATTCTGTCAGGTATTTTCATGGTTTGTATTTTTTCAGGTGGTTTCGTGGGTTGAATATTGACTGGCTGAGCTCTGACAACATCAATTTGGTTCTCAATCCTATACACTATTACTGGTGGGATGAAGGTGGGAGTTTGTACTATCGGATGTGAAGGTTCCTTGGGCTCCTCAGCTTTTTCTTGTGATTCGGATTCTTCTTCTTCGGAACTTGATTCGTAAGGCAATGCTGGCTTGGGCAATATGGGGTCAGGTTCCTTGAGTTTCTTTATGGAAAATGAGACCGGTGCTGTAACAACAATTTTAATAGGATTAACATAATGAAAATTCGTGTTGAATGGATACTAAATAACGGATAAATATACATAAATTCTTTTTTTTTTTGTTAATATATACTTAATATACATAGGAAAACACCCATACCAGAACAAATAGTAATGTATGAACACAAAAATTTGTCCTATGTGGGAATAGAACCCACAGCCTTGGAGCGGAGTGCGGGTATAATCGCCACCGCGCTACATCGGTCGTCAAATGATCACGGGCCTCCTATCACAAAACGACGTAAAAGGAATTGAATTCATACTCGACCGCACGGTCTTAATGCAGTTTGACGTTGGCAGGTCCTTGGCATCCTGCTGTTAGAATGTTTGAAGCTGCCCAATAATGCCTCTAACATGGCTTAACGACTACCACATAAAGTGATAACCGGAATCAACATCTTAACGGACTTTTTGGCGGGAAAGTGAAGCGTCATGTCTGCAGTTTTGTATTATTTTGTATTTTTTCGATTTTTTGATGATTCATGTGTTATTAACCGTTAAGTGTTTGTGAACGTACATTGGTATTGGTACACGAAACTTGGTCAATAAAACAAAACAGTGCAACATTACTTTTCGAATTCTCTTAAGAAGTCCATGTAAGTGTCCCACATCTCTACTCGTCAAATAGAGGTGAGGACTCAAGGGGTTTAGTGGAGGGCATCTTATTTATCATCTTTATCACCACTTATTCTCATTTACTATGAATTAAAAATTATTAATATATCTCTAACTTGGCACTGGCTAAATGAGCTAAACGCACGAAGCCATAGTTCAAAAGAAAAAAAACGTCTTTACCTATCTAAGGTTTACCTATATGAAGTCTGCTTTACTTCACAATATTATATCAAATTTATACCAATTATTATTATACCAAGTTTATATCAAAATTATAAAATAAAATATACTTTATTGTCTTTAAGATCAACAGGATCATTTAAATTCGTCAAATTTTTATACACAAAATGAAAATTCCATAATTTTTCTTCTTAACAACAATGAAAGAGATATAAGCGATACTATAATCAGGAAATAAAAGCAAATGGATTCTTTGTCAGAATTTGTCGAAGTTTGTCAGTTTATCTGTCAGTTGTGGTTTTTTTCTCAAGATTTGTCAGTCTGTCGGTTACTCTTATAGGAGGGATCTGTCAGTCAGCCTGTAGTGATTCTAAAGGGGGAGGGGATAATCCGTCAGGCAGTCTGTCGGTGACTCTAACGAGGCTTCCAAAAAGGCAACGAGATTGAGATGAATGCCGTAAGAAACTCATCTCGGCTTTGTAATAATATTTTATACTTTTTTATATTTTTAATAATATTCCTATAATATTTTTTTATAGTATGGTTTCCCTAGATTTAGGCTTAGGGCCTTAAGTCTGCCTATCTGTATTAATATCTGCTGACTGGTCTAACTAGATTTCTCTGAATTTCAGTTATTACACGGAGCAACTGCCTTCTGACCTTCGCAACCCAGAGGGAAACAACATTCTACGATTTAACCAGGAAAAATGGTAATAATATTAAGTCTGAAAGGAAACATCCATATTTTACAAAACATCACCCTGAGATTATTAGTATGTTTCAGTAGTAGGCGTTATATGGCTGACCATACACATTGTGGACGTTATATGGTCAGCCACTACTGAACGTAAGGTCTACTTTATTTCAACATTTATTTTTAATTTAACAAAAAAATACAAAGACTTATATTTGGTATTTAAATAAAAATTCTTACCAGACTTATTTTCCTCAGCTGCACTCCCATTCATATCCACCCCTCGCTTAATCTGCATAAGCCTCTTGTAATAAGGGTGGTATTCGTGTGTGGGCTCTAAGAATATGAACCTAGGATCGTTTTTGGCGCGAACAATCTCGGCGAACTCGTCGCCATTTCGTGCTACGTACGCCGCCATTTTGTCTATCACCACTCGCACATCTTCTGGCGGGAGCGGTATAGATGATTTGGTTTCTGATGATGTGTCTGAATCTAAATGAGGGATACATGGTTAAAGAGAGAAAATTTTATAGCAGCAAATATACATATAGTTTAATAAACACTAGTTCTAATTTTATATTTATATGACACAAAATCGAAATATTTTTACTTCCTTTTCAAAATAAACTTTATAATAATTCGACATTTTATACTTAATTTTACATACATACACCTCCATTCATAGGATCTCCATTTGTGCACATTCACGCCTGTTTCCCCGAAGGGGTAGGCAGGGGTATATTATACACCCACACTTCGCCAATTTTATGGTTAATCCCACGTAGTAAATACGTAGAGTATATTGCCTTATTGTTCTTTTTCAAATTCAAATTAAAAATCATTTATTCAACCTCTTATGAAGGTCATACTTAAAATTTAACGCGCTATTAAACTTATATTTTACTGACAATGTACATGTAATTTCTATGTAAAATATATATATTACAAACATACAATTAATCTTACGCCCATATCTCCTATTTGGGATGTGCAGAAATATAGGAACATAAAAAGGGATTTTTATTTTGCCGTAATGATAATTCAAAAAGTGAAACATAGTGGTCATGGCCCTCGGCATTGAGGAAAACGATACAAGGATATATCTACAACAAAGTTTACTTTTAATCACAGAAATCTCTTAATAAAAGTGTTAAATGCTAAGGGGAGGTTAGCATTTCGCCCACTAGATGACATCCCATACCCTTAATCGCTTTCCACGACACCCTGGGGCAAGACATGGGGTGGTTTAATTTTTTTTCACCTCTGATCCTTAATTTTGTGTATAAATAATGAATATTTTAAACTTACCAGTATCAGATTCAGTGTCAGTGTTGTAGTGGCTCATGAGACTGAGGCCCGTGGAGCGGGCCGCGCCCGGGCCGGGGGGCGGCGGGGGAGGGGGCGCCACGCGGGGGGGCGGCGGTGGCAGGGGGGTTTCTACACCAACAATCGATATTCAGTAAACTTAAGTCTAGGGCACCGTATGCTAGCAATCTATGCAACATAATGCTAGGATATGATGAAGCAATAATAAGTAATATTTTGCTCGTTTTCATCCCATAGATGACCACGAAATAAGAGGTCGGGCGAAGAGCAGCTCGTATTTTGGAGAATCCTATCTTTAGCAATGAATGTCTTTTGGGTAATGATGATTACTATGAACTTACCAGGAACAACCTCCTGTCGGTTATACATAACTGGTGCCCTGGAGATCTGCGCGGCGTGAGGGAGCTGCGGAGGAGCGGCGGGGGCAGGGCGGGGGGGCAGCGGGGCCGTGCCGGGGGGGGGCAGCTCGTCGTAGTCCTCGGCAGGGGGAGGGGGGGAGCCGCGGAGTTCCGATATCAGCATCGAGTAGTCGCAGTCTGCTGACGGACGGTACTGAATGCTTGGAATTGAGGGGGCCTGGTGACAATTTTAATATGTTGATATAAATTATGTTTAAGGACAACCAACAAAACATTACTTAATTCTGTCAGGTCATACTTGATAGAATATAGTCAGTGTTAAAAAATTTGACTATTTGTATCTTTGAATCAAGGTAAACTGACTTATTCAGTTGCCATAGTCACAATTCATAGTGTCATTCGAAAAAACGATTAATAAAATATTTTTTTAACAATTTTGTAAGGTTGGTATGTTGTTTAGATAAAACTTTAATAAAAGAAAGAACATAACCGGAGTTCAGCACATGCTGATAGGCATAATACATACATACATACATTCACGCCTGATACCCCGAGAGGTAGGCAGAGGCATATTATACGCCCACACTTCGCTAAGCCTATTGCCGCTTACCGGGCACTGTTATGTTCACCAAAGCCTCGTCCGTTGATCGGCAGGTGCACCACAACTTACTGCTGGCGGTCGTGTCTGCCGGTGGTGAGTCCCACACACCTCTCTCGGTCCCCCTTTGGCCGGGAGACAGTGCGTAAATGAATTTTGTTACCGACGTAAATAAAAAAAAAAGGTTCACTACTTACAGGTGAGATTGGCTTGGGATCCTTAGGTCTTAGTAGGATCCCTATACACCCTATATTTACGCATAATATACTTCATTTCTAAAAATTGTTTACTGTAATGTTTTCAGTCCTTATGTTTTATGTATAAATAAAAGTTTATTTCATTTTAATTAAATTTTAAATTTGTTTCAATATGTCAATAAGTATATAAACTTACCAATTCAATAATAGTAGACGCCAAACTTGGATGCAAATACTCTTCTGGCTCCAGTGGTTTTTCTGAACATAAAAACTAACTAACTAACTAACTTTAAATCAATGATATATAGAATTGTCATGCTGCAATCAACATCAGCACAACATACATAGAAATGAAAAAGTGCATGTTAATAAGTTTTACCGTAGTAGTATAAGTTCTGAAAATGTCCTTAAAAATAATGCAATTTGCAATCACGAAAATAGTTATTCTTTGAAAACTTTTATTAAAAGCCACATTAGGAACTTACAAATCATCTATCAGCACTAGGAAATCCACTGCTCGGCCTCCCCAACACATTACATTCTAAGGGTTTTTTTTGCCCATAATCACCACACTGTGCAGGCAGGTTGGTAATCGCCCCCCCCCCCTCCCCCGGTCTCCACCTGGTCTCCACGCGTGGTGGGCGGGCTGAGTATCTCCCGCCGGGAAGAGGTAACACCCAGAGATTGACGACTCTGGGTGCCCTTAGTACTGACTACTGGGGGACAAACTAAGAGGGACCTGTGGAGGGCGCAGGAGGTTAACCATGAAGAGAAGTCGGCCACACACGCTATGGTCGCACGGGGAGGTGGGAGGGGCGCGTCGATTGCACCTCTCTGAGGAGGTCCTCCCGGTTTTCGTCCGGGGTACGTTGGCCGCAAGCAGGGTGTCAGAAGCTGCAACCCAGGCACTGGTCCCCGCCTTTTTCTCAACAAGCGGCGGGCGTCGTCGAAAGATTTTTTGGGGTATTACTGCTGGCAGTCGTGTCTGCCGATGGTAAGTCCCTCACCCCTTTTCGGTCCCTCTTTGGCCGGAAGGCAGTGCTTTAATGCATTTTGTTACCGATGTAAAACAAAAAAAAAGGTAGGTGATCGCAGTTTGTCGGTGGAATTTCTCAGCGTCAGCTCTCACGACTCTTATGGGGGGGGGGGGGGTTTACTAGGAAATGGTACTATTCTAGGCCTGCACCAAACGGCACATAAAAAAATATCTATCTATAATAAAAACCTTTTATCATTACATGGGACTATGAGACGTGAGATCAAGTGTCATAACTAGTAATAATATTGAAGAGAGGAAATATACCTTCAACCACTACTTCAACTTTCTTCTCCGGCCACTTGTCAGCTTTGACAAGACTGATGAGAGTGCTATAGTAAGGGTGCAGTGGAGAATCCTTGTTCAAAAACTTAAACTGTGGATTGTCATTTTGCTTGGCCTTAATTAGGATCTCCATTTGTGCACCTTGACTTGCTATGAACTTTGCTGTTTTCTCTATTATTGCATTTTGCTTCTGTGTTTCCGGCTGTGTGGTGAAAAGAATTATTTTAAACATATAATATTTATTAACAAAACTTAATGAATGAAAATTGTGGTTTTATTCACCAGTTATTAAAATAACATATTGAGAAAATCTTTTTTTTATTTGACACTTAAGTATTCTCAGATAACTCATAAGGTTCATAATTATAATAATTCTTAGTTGATTTAATTGATTAGTAATTAATAGTAAGTAAGTAAGTAGTTAATAGTAGATATATATTTATAAGTATGAAATTCATAAGAGCTCTATTAAGCAAAACTTGAAAAAATTACTTTTGATTTGATTTTTTTGACTTAGGGGTAGGTGAAAGAGGAAAGAAATGAGCCACCTTTGCACACTGTATCTCATATTTTACTGATAGCTGCTGACATGAAGACCTAATATCATCAAAAGGATCAGCATCGGTCAACCAGAAACAATTGGACTCACAAAAAGTAGCAAGACTCACAAAAAGGGTGTTTTCAGGCAGAAGTTCCTTGAAGGAAGCAGCAGGCACGAAGGGCTCGTCGACCTCCTCAGGGGGCGGCGGCTTCTCCGGGGGAGTGTCATAGTTAAACCCCACTTGACCATAGCCCGCAGCATGCAGACGTTTCAACTCTTCCTCTGCAAAATTTTATAGAGATGAGACATCTAGTTATACCAATAATAAATCTCAAAAGCCAATGTGTCATAAAAAATCTTTCTACATAATAATCATTGGATTAAAAGGGCTCAATTCTAAAACTAGCCACATAAATAATAATAAATCTCAAAAGCCAATGTCTTAAAAATCTTTCTACATAATAATAATTGGATTAATAGGGCTCGATTTTAAAACTAGCCACTAACAGAACATAAATATGACACAGAAGCAGGACAGAACGTTTCTAAAATTCGTATGAAAATGTTTTTTACTTTTGACCATTTATAGTACTAACTACCTATAGAAAGAGTATCTCAATTAACAACATATTCAATGTTGTTAATTTGAGATAGGGTCAAATATGAACAGTAATATTTCATCATCATCATCATCATCATTTCAGGTATTTGAAGTCTAATGCTGAACTTAGGCCTCCCCGATTGCTTTCCACCTAGATCGATCCTTTGCTTCAGTCTTCTTGTGACTGGATTTACCAAAATAATTCTCTAACACATTATGTATGTATTTATATTATTTAAAGTACCACCTTTATTATACATTAGCAGCAGTGTAAGCAGGGACTAATCAAGGTTCCACAAGGTTAAAACACAGAAAAGGGTCTGCAAATTGCTAGGGATACCCCTGATATTCCAGGTTTGTCAAAGGTTAGGTGAAAAGTAATAAATAAAAACTCAGAGATTATATGTAGATACAAAGAATGTTTATTTGAGAATCAATGAAAAAGTAAATAAATTAACTTTTTATACTAATGTGATATCATGCATTTAAATGAACTGATTCTGCGTGGGTTATTTTGCTATATTGTGGCTACACAGGCATCCATAAGCTGCAGTGAGTAGTTTATATTTATTCAGTTGCATACTTCAGTAATACCTCGTGGTATAAAAAACATTATTTTAATCAATTACCTTTGTACATCTCCTCTTCGTCTTCATTAGTGTGGAGTGCACGGTACCTCTCTTCATCGCACAGCTGTTCCACATCCAACTCGGTTCTTGTGAGCTCCACTCTCCAGTCAAAGCCTCCGGAGGGGGCTTCCAGAGCTGACAGCTCGTGCAAAGCGCCCCTTGCGTCATACCTGTCCAGATAACCAGGGTTTAATAACTAAGATAATTATTAATTTTCTGTTATTGAAACACAGACATAGCCTTTTATATTCTAGGTTTTGAAATTAACAATTAAAAATTAAATGACAATATGCACTTCTTGTCAAAGGCAAATGTGTCATTTACCATAAAGTATTAAATTTTTTGCAAAACACAGTAAAAAGAGGTAAAAGATTGTATCACCTTATTTATCATAAATTAGCTTTAAAAGTTTGTTCTTTTATTGAACGTTACTAGGATATATTTAATCTAAGACTACTATTTCATTTTGCATACAATAATATGCGAGTGACCATAAGCAATCTTGTTGGACACAGTATTTTAGAAATACATACGCAAGGTAACCTTTCTTAAGCATACATACCAACGGAGAGTGTCACCGTAACATAAACCGGCGCCGGCAGCCGACGTGCGGACCTGTCCTCTTCAGGGTGCAGCGTCTTAGAATCCTCTGTGAAAATCTTAAAGCTCTTCCAAAATTTTATATTTTCTGAATATTTACTATTATTATATAATTTTCGGCGCCACAGTAAACAGTCTTAGAGTAAAAAACGGATCGAACCTGTCGATTTTCAACGTTTCATCCCCCATCCACGGAATGAGGTGTTTGCCTTGATCAATGTGCAGGGCTTTCTCATTGTCCCTGAACAATTTGCACGAGTACCCGAACACGAATAGCTCTTCTTTCTTCTCCTTGAACTCACTTTTACGCAATATACCGGATTCACTTCGATTAGCGGTCCATTTCAAAGACATTTTTATAAATTTTAAAAAATAAAAAGAACGCAAGCACACTCCTACCTTACATGACAATGATTTCCAGTATTGACACTTTGTTTTTTTCTAAATATATTTCATTTTGTAATTTCATAAAGACAAAAGTTGCATCCCTTACTGCCTAATATCAAGAAGTGAGCTAGGGTATTGGCTTATTGAAATTACATTTGAAAAAGCTAACATGTGGATTCAATCAATTGAGCACTCCAGTACCTGAACAGTTCTCCAGGTACAGTTTTGCCTACCGATTTATAATTTTTGTATTCTTACTATTTAGTTAATCAAAAATTTATAAATTCTAAGTTTTTTAATAAAACTAAAGTCTAATAAAATTTCATCATACTTTACAAATTACTTATTATAATTGTTGCGTTTTCATGAAAGCAAGCTTCGAAGCTTCGTATTAGCATTTGTATGAATAATAACTAACGTTCAGAAACTACCAAATAAATTTGTAAATCGTTTCAGTATTTTTTCTCATTCCATGAGGGAAGAAATAAAATTGATTTTATATAGATGTGGAAAAATATGATTAATATATACCTATCCATTACGATGCTTAAAAACTATTTTCAGTTGTAGTTTTTTGGCAAGTTATTTACAACAGACAATAGAACATCTTAAGTATCGATATAATTACAAATAACTTGATTAAAACAAAACAATTGAAACACATAATAGAAATTACAAGAAAAATATTTAAGAAAATTACATACTCATGAAGAAGGCCGTTCTCTAATAAAAAATAATAAAATGGAATGGCAGCTGCATGTAACTCTACCAAATAAAGTGTGTCATCTAATATCTCTCTTTTCCAGGCGAGTGTTTGTCATTTCTGTGCCAACCTTATTTTGTCGGTTAATATACGTTTTCAAAAGGCATATGGCGGACGTTTTATATATTTTTGCATCGAAAACTGATAAATTCTTTTAGTTATGAGTATCTTGTGACCGCTAGAGCGTATTTGTTAAATTTAGCTGATAAACACTAGTTTTTAAATGTGTAAATAAGTTTATTATACCTAGAGTCTTGTACATATTGATAGTATTTTCGTGCGTGGACGTTTTTATCCGTATTGAAAAACGAAAAGTCTGTGATATAAACAATTTATTTAGGTGATAGAATAATTTCCTGAAGACTTTTGTAAATATTGTAAAGTTATTTTAGAATTTTAACAAAGTTAATATATTGAGCGAAGACTGAAAAATTGAGTGTTGATCTGTTGTATATTTTTACTATGTCAGCTGTGAGCTTATTGACTTCTTTGAAAGAGAAATCGAACGACGATAGCCCGAAGGATGGCTCCAACTGTGAAGGCAAGTATTCTTCCTAAATATTTGTTCATTATCTACCCTCTTATTTTTATTTAGACATAAAGAAACCAATAATTTGCCATGTAGGTTTTCTCCAATAAACTATAGTTTTCCAATTGGTTTGTTTACAAATATTGATGAAATTATTTTATTTACAGTTATGGATCCTTTTCTTCTCGCATCTTTGCTTCGTAATTCATTTATATTAAATGTAGGTCATACACAACACAATGCAGTATGCAGTGTTTTGTGCACCTACTGGATTTGCACATCTTTCTAGCATAGCATAGACAAGATTTGTACTGCAAAATTAAAGTTAAGAGCATCTTTTGGCTACAATGTTTTTATTTTTGTAAGAAACATTTAGCATTTAATATGCATCAATAACATTTTTTTTGCTTGAAATCTAATCAGAAATTTCTTATTAGAAATTGTGTGTTTTCAGGAGAATACCTTTCATTAGACATATTAAAACTTTTTATTATAGATTGGAGGCATTTAACAAATAACATTAAAAAAGATTTTACAGTCTTTGCATCTTATTGCTTCTTAACTAGTGATCTTTGCTTGTTGACTCTCAGGCCTCTTGCACAAGTAATGAACCTAAACTTAGCACAAAAAAATAATGAAACCGCTATCTAAGTAAATGCTTAGTGTTATTGGATCAACCTTCACGCTTATTCAAATGTCCTGCATATTACCACAATATTTTTATTTATCAGTTGCAATCCTGCGTAACTGCGTAAAACTTGTATAAACGATCAATGTCGTATGACTAAGATCGTTTTTATATTTTAACGGTTGGACTATGATCACTAATACAACTTTTAGGTCGAAATATAAAAGAAAATTTTTCGGGACTTCATAGTCCTGAAAACGTTCATACGTTTTTGCACATTTTATATTTTGAGGTAAGCAAGCTTAGCGTATTGCGAACAAGATGGTGTTACTAACTCAAAAAGAGTTTTAGTTGGACTTAGATCATTCTTTCCCTGTACTTTTCATATATTCTTTATTGCACAAAAAAACAATAACAAAAAAAGCCTTATGTGAAAAAGACGAAGTACAAAGGTGGACTTATTTCTAAAAGAAATCTCTTCCAGTCAACCTTAATTGAAGTGGGAGAGATAGCATATAATTTGGCAACTTAAAAATATATGCACTACATTTTATACTTTTTAGGAATTGTCAGTTGTTATTTTAGCAGATTTACAGTAGCATAGTAAGTAAGAGTATCTAATCAACTAAGAAATGGAATCTTATCTAGTGACTAGGTGGGCAATCGTATACCTCTCACCAATTCACTTGTCTCTGTGCTAAAAATTTACTTTGCTTAAACCATATACACTCTTGAGCAACCAAATCGACTCAACCATTGTATTTAGTAGTTTTATTTAAATTTTGTGTTGAACACAATTAAGTAATGTAAAATTAAAAATCGGTTGCCTGTAAAGTTGGTATATGGGCGAAAGTTTTACGTGACAACGACTTTGAGTGGTAAAATAGTTTTAATGTGAATATTCAATCGTATAGTAGGAAGAAGGATGAAATAATAGTAACAATTTAAAACATTTATTTATACAAAGAATTATATTTGAGAATTATAACCATGCCCGAGTGGAAGGGATGCGTGTCTCTCACTCGCTCTCATTGTGAGCGCATAATGTGAGCGGAGCGTAACGCAGTTTCTTGAAGTGTCACCCGGCAAACCAATTTATAAGACGTTGTCACGTCAAAACACTTGAGCATAGAGTTAGCAGTTGAGTCGATTTGGTTGCTTGCAAGTGTAGAGATCACGCAAAGTTTTTGCCTGTCCCAAAGAAGTTATATGGTGATATTATGTAAAGATATAAAATTACAACAATGATACATTAATCATTATTTAGAATAGTAATACACACATCTGATGCTGTAAACACAACCATACAAACTATGCTAATTATTTCAATAAGATATTCGAAAAACTGCTCATACTCTGAAAGACTTGAAGGATAAAGAAAAGATAAAAATAACCCTTTTATTGAGTAAAATTTCGCAACATAATGCAATTATTTGTTAGTCATTCATTTATGGACTATATCCTCTCTATTGAAGTAGATCATAAATTGTTTGTTTATGGAATGTGTTCTGACAAACATAATGCCCTTAAGGATCAATAAAGCCTAAAGACTTCAATTAACTTATTAGGGTTAATTAAGAGAAATTTATAACAGTATGTTCTATTCACTATTCCAATATCCATGAAAGAAAATTTTATTTCATAAGTGATTTTTGTAAAATACAACATTATTTTATTTACTAGTAGCAGTAGTAGTATGTAAATAGTACCACAGTCAGCCTGCATAAAAATGTTTTTAACCTAAATATCATCCCTTAATGGGGTATAATGTGGCATGCAAGTAATTTTTTACAGAAATGATGACTATCATTATCTCCGCCTCGTGAAGACCACTGTTTTTTTTTCTTTAAAATGTTTAAAAAACAATAATTTAAATCAAAAAAAATATTTTGCTTATTTGATATAGATCCAATTTAATATTATGATTTTTCTATAACACCAATCAATGTGAGGTTACTTTTTATATAAGTTTTCTTTGTGTTAAAGGAAAAATAAGCAAAATACTCAATAAAAATCTAGTTGGCTGCCAGTAACAAGCTATATCTTTATGCAAATGTTGTTATCAAAAATTTCATCAAAATGATAAGTCTATAAAATGAATTCCAAACAATAATTCATGTGATTCAAGTTGTCATCACAATAAAAACATTATTAATATAAAAAAAATATATAAAAGGTTAGACAAAAGCCTCAATTGACTTAATTTTCAAGTCAAAAGTATTACTTAAGCCAGACTTACATATTTTGCGCAATAATTAGTTGTTTTTTCATGCATCAACTGTAGGTTTTTCATTCTCACAGAGATTCAATGAGCAAAATAGATGACCGTCATGGGGTGGTCAGCCAATTTGGTAGGGTCAAATTGCAAATGTTATTTGCATTCGCAAGGGGTGCAAATCTATAGGGCTTTCAAGGTTATAGTGTAAAGTTATCCTACAGTGCGAGTAACTGCGCGCATTGGGCTCTTCAATAACAGAATTAATGTAGTGGGCATTATGAGTTCCATAATTCACCATCACTTTTACTGTTTTCAATTCTATGTTATCTTGTCTTTTGTCTTCGTTATAACAAAAAGGAGGTAGGTGAGTATTGTTTTATACAGCGAAGTAAATATTAAAAAATCTTGAGGGTAGTTGATAGAAATGATATTTCTTTAACGGGTTCTTGATTCCATCCAGTCTTTGATACGTGTTCGTACCGCGCGAAACCCGCGACATTACCGGAGATAAATATTTCCTTATCAATCTTCTTCCTCGTTTCATCAACACCAGTGTCGCGAATTTATGCGTAGTGATCTAGCCCGCGTGTTCGTCGATATACGTAGAACATTTACGTACTTTAACCACGTCGCTTTCCGTCGAATACGTTCATTGACAAAAGTCTAGTTATAAGTTATTTTATAAATTAATTTTATTCATATTCTTATTTTAATTGTTTTTATTGTCGTTTTTAACATTTTATTTACCCAGTGTAGCCTTTAAGTTAGTTAGTATTTGAATTAGTATAATTTTGTCGCCATTTTGTTGTGCCGCGTCATCCAATCGTCATGGTTAGCAAAGAGGTTATAGCACCTGCCGGTGAGGTTTTGAAGAAGGGGAGAAGGAGACGACGTAGGGCGGGCAGTCGGGCGGCTAAGCGTCGCGCGCGTAAAGTGTCAGCCGGGTCGAATGGGGTGGCGTCGGCCCTAACCCAGAATGAGAAGCTAAAGTCTCCTTCGAAATGTGCTGTGCATACATTTCTGATGCGGTACCAGAGCGCCTTGAGGAGGGTCCCGAGGCAGCTCCCTCCGAGAGTCCACGCAGGCCCGCCCTCCAAGAGGGTCAAGCGTGTATCGTGGCGTAAGTCCTTCACTTTTTTTGTGGGTCTAAAAAGTTCTTGATAAGTTTTAACGCACACTTATCCGGCGCGATTTGCACATGTCCAAAGAAAATAATTTTAGGATTATACATATGGAATCCTATGAAATCTCGCACACCTACTGCGTCAAATCCTCCTTGTGTAAGGTTTTATAGGATTTAATTATAAGAGTTCTTAAATTCTCTTCGTTTTACGCGTTTGTTTCGAATAAGTGTACGTTGACCTTTAATTGACACTTTATTCTTGGTAATTTGAATATTCGTCTTCAATAGTTTAATTGAAAACACGAGTCAAAAAATGCATACTTTTGAAATTTGATGCTGTTCTATTTAATTTAATTTTTTTTCTACTGATCCACATTTATTTATGTTATTACTAAAAAGTTCTCAGTCTCCAGCTACATTTTATTCATCGGATATTTGAATATCCATACAAATTGATATTGCTTTGCATCTGTTATTCCGAAGTTACTACTCGTGACGTTTCTTTTTGATGGGTTAATAATTGTCAGACAGATTTTTTGTACTGGTGTTTCGCCAATCTAGCAAAGCAAATAAAGTTGAAATGGATTATTTGCTAGCCTAACGAACTGTCTGTAGTAAAAGTTTGAGTTTGTCGCCTGGCACCGCACATCTGCGACCTTGGATGATAGGTGCAGAATGCACCTAGTAACTATAGCCACTGAAACCAGTGTGCACGTCACTTTACTATTCACTTTTTTCATGTGCGCAAAATAGGGTAGATTCCTCTGTAATAAAAATATATTATTGTATTGTGACGTTTTTTTAAACGTCAGAAAAATGCGTTTACGCATACCCAGGCGGTCGGGGGTCCAGACAGCGGTTATGTGGGGCTCCTGCAGGAACTTTTCAGCCTACCCATTGAAAAACTGACGACGCCCGTCACTAGTTGACAAAAAGCCAGGACCATGGTCTCTCATCAGCCCATGGTCATTGTATTGTGACTGTCGTTGCCCTATCGTTGAATCGGCAGAATGTTGGGCCTAAGCTGTTCAGTAAATGTCCCTATTTTATAGATTCTCCAAGTTAATCTTTGATGGCCAATTTGATGGAAATGTCTATTGCTTATTGTTCTAAATAATTTTAGTATTTTGTATTGGCATCATTATAAAGATAGTGATTAATTTGAATAGTTTAAAACATTTTTTCCTGTTAGTAATATGTTGTATTTTCTAAACACGAATATTGCGTAATTCTTCATAAAGGCGAACAATTTTTAAATATTGTAAAATATTTATGCTTAATAATACTATAACCGCGACTTCGTCTGCGTAGACTTAAAAACTAAGCTAAATCATTTCCTTGATTTTTTTTTATAAATACAAAATTCTGAAAGATATTATTCTAAGGAACACAGATTAATTAAATGAAATCTCTTCTTACAGTAGATAAATTAAATGTAAAATTTGTTTATTAGCATTAAATTGAGTAACAAGTTGTAATTTTTAATTAATTCATTCTAAGTCATAATTTAAGTTCTATGTCAAGCAAAATTTTACCTAATTCAGTTAAGCCATCAAGAGCAATAAACGAACAAACTTTCACGTTTATGTCTTAGGTCTTAACATTAAATAATAGAAATATGTATTAATACAAATTAATCGGTACGGGTCGTCGGATTCTTGTGATCCATCAATACGGTTCTAAAATGCATACAAATGTACTTTTTGATTTTAATGATTTTTTGTGTGAACTTCCAGTATAAATTTCTTTATATATTTTTAAAATTTTATGTTTATAGATTTTTTGCTATATATTGTTATGAGAAAAATTTTCAACTAGAAATTAATTCGTCTGCGGTAGCTCGGAGAGAATGAACCTCTGACCTTTGGATAACCGGTCCACTGCTCTAACCACTGAGCTACCGTTATGATTTGCGTTTTAAGCCCGCGTGGTTACGTCACTTTGAAAGTTAATATTACCCTCAAAGTCGAAGAAACACTTTTAACATGTATTTAACAATCGACAAAGACGTATGAAACAATAAAACAATCCAAAGGTCAGAGGTTCGTTTCCCTTTTGGGTTACGGCGGACGTGTTGATTTTTTTATAAAAAAATCATCTAACCCCAATATAAATTCTATCATTTCACTCTACTATTTATACATACATACATTTATACATACATACATACATACATATTATACGCCCAATCTTCGCCAATTATATAGTTGGTCCCACGTAATAGGTGGCGAGTTTATTGCCGCTTATCGGGCTGTTATGTTCGCCAGAGCCTCGTCCGTTGATCGGCAGGTCCACCACTTGCAGGTGAGGTTGGCTTGGGCTCCTTGGGTCTTGGTAGGATCTATACACCCCACATACTGTTTATATTTGGTGTATATATATACAAACATAATGTCACGCTACTTTCCCGTAGGGGTAAGCAGAGATCACATCCTTCCACTTGCTACATATTTGGCACACACTTTTAGCTTCATTCAAACTCATTAACCTCCTCATACACGCCCGTCGGTTACGGGTACTTTTGACCTGCCCTTTCTCTAAATGTGTATATAATTAGGCAAAATTCACGTTTAGCACAGAGATCTCTAGATGAATCGTGTCAAACAGGGTGAGGTAGGCCCTCCACACACGTTGCCTTAAGACGAGATCCCCTGGTATAGGTAGCGGCACGTAAGTCTAGCGATGAACAAAATTTGGAAGGGATAGCTGCGCATAGAGTGAGTGAGAGAGTACGACTAGAGAGCCAATGAGCTCTTACGCACGCCCTTTCTCTCCCTTGCGATACCTTATTTTCGACTACTGCGCATGAACGGTCAGCGCTAGACTTTCGTGCCGCCTACTATAGAATCTTAGAAGGTGGCGCTACCGTACGGCACTTGTTACTGGTTTAATTTCAAGGAATAATGGAGTATAATTCTAAGTTTTAAAGAATAAATGTAACAAATTACGGTTACCAAGGTGTAGGTAGGACCCGGAATATTCAACGTGACTTAACTTTCGCCGAGTCGTGCTGAAACTCAAGGCCAAATACAAACTATTGCTACTCGATTAGAACACTACTCCACAGACACATTCATAGATGGGTGATCGTGTTTTTAAATGTGACACGTCATAATGGCTACATCCTGCTTAAAGGCAAGCAGTCGATGTAGTCCAAAAAAATTAAGGGGCTTCATACCGTGGGGTACGCAGTAAAAAGCGCACCCATTCATGTCGGCCTTCTCGTTTGTAATCATCCTTACTTATATATAATATATATAATAATATTATAAATGCGAAAGTAACTCTGTCTGTCTGTCTGTCTGTCTGTTACTCTTTCACGCCAAAACTACTAAACGGATTTAAATGAAATTTGGTATACAGATAGTCTAGACCCTGAGAAAGGATATAGGCTACTTTTTATTGCGAAAAGGGGGTTGTAAATGCTACCCAAAGATACTATTCCACGCGGACGAAGTCGCGGGTAACAGCTAGTCATCTATAGGTCTGCTTTTCTACATTTTCGCTTTCACTTCGGACGTTCTTCGGCATCCTTGGTTAATTTTGGTTAAACTATTTGGTGAATTTCGGATTAATATTTTTTTATTTGGTAGTTTAATATAATAAAGTTACACATATTTAATATAATAAGGTATTAAGAAACAAAAATACTTCAATTTCGTCTGTATAGGTAGAATAAGTCTTGGATGTTAATTACGTTAACAAGTCTTGATATTGACCTCAATAATGTCAACGGTTTGTCTATTTAGTATAGCTTTGCATCGTAAGCAAAAACAGCGCAGCAGTAATAATGCAGAATGAAAAAAAAACTTCTGCATTTCATTTTATCAAGGCTAGCCCTTCTATTTAATTCAATTCATTTATTTACAAGAATATGGTATCAATATGGTGTTATAAATAATTACTATGATCGGCATATTCTGCCACCGTCGGCGTGGACATGTTGGGTGTACATTCTGGTTTACATTACAGTCAGTTAATTAATAAATCAAATTTTACTAAAATTACTTAATTAAGTCCTTATAACAACTAATACTAAAAAAATTACATCTTTTATTCTAAAGATTCTTTAGTCGTATAATAAATAACATGCCTTAATTAATAATTTAAATAACATGACTGTGTTTAAATTTATTTACAGGCAAATCTTTTAATTCAGTAGGCAATTTGTTTCTAAAAAAGTCCGATATGGCGTTGAGCTCAGTATACCTGCACTTCACTCCAGAGGTCGTGGGTTCGATTCCCACACAGGAAAAATCTTTTGGGCATGAACATGAATATTTGTTCTGGTCTGGGTGTTTTCCTATGTATATTAAGTATGTATTTACAAAAAAAAGGATTTAAGTATGTTTATCCGTTGTTTAGTATCCATAACACAAATTCTTAATGATACTTATCTTGGAACTAAATAATTGGTGTAATTGTTTGAAAAATATTTATTTATTTATTAAAAAAAAAAGTCATTGTAAATTAGTTACTTAAAAGTAGCTCGTCACAAGCGGGTCGTCACTGTGCTTCTTACCTCGCGATATGGAGCTCTCTGGCTCTCTCTACTCTGCTCTGAGCGCTGTAGTCATTATGTCCAGTCATATGATAAAGGTTGCCTGGAAGAAATCGCTGTAAGCGATAAGGCCGCCAATTTTATCACTTGTCTTATGCAATTGTTTTCTTGTTTTATTTTAATTTGGTGTACAATAAAGAATTTTCTATCTATCTATGATCAGTCAGAAGCTATACTTACATCATCTCAAGCCATTAGGCGGTGGGCAGAAATCTTGCTACAACTATTTCAAAAGGATTTTTAGGAGAGATCTCTTACGATGACGAAACATGTCAAATGGTGCGTTGTCACATGGGACACTAGACGAGAATTCATTTCATTGGTCGGTTTGTACGCTCGAGCAGAAAAGTGGTTGTCATTTTTTTTGCAATTAGCTTAGCTTTAGGCCGCTACCCTCATCCGAAAATAGAAGGCTTCCTCCTTCCCTTCCTTTTAGTGGCCAGGGCATTTCCTGGTGCAGCGTCTTATTCCTTTTTCCTCGTCTTGTGCGAGTGGTGGCTTACAATCGCTTGCGGATTGCCCGTACTCAGATACCTCTATCACACGACACTAAAATGACAATATTAAAATGTATGTAATTCATTCTTATATGTTTTATTAATAACAGGTGATGAGGAGTGCGGAACAGGGCGCATAGGCGGCGATCCGGCGGTGCTGGCTATGGGCCCGGCGCGGCGGCCGCTCACCTACACGAGGGACGAGCTGCTGCGTCTGCGCAACTCGCCGCTCGTCAAGCAAGACCTCGAGAATGCATTTGCTGGATGCGACGCCCTCGCCCTGTAAGTCAGCATCATCAGCCAAATTACATCCACTGGACTTCCCATGTGACCTATTGCATTCAGCGTGATTCTGCTGCTTTTATCTGGTCGCCTTCTATCTCGCTGTAACTGAAATGGCAGTCGGCTGGGCATCGCGCAAAGCTGACTGCCGTTAGGGCAGAAATGTTCTCGAATTGCAGTTAAAGCGCAGCGTGCGACGTCCAATCGTCTTCAATGTCGTCCGAATTTTTCTGCACCAACGGCAGTCGATCATTTAGCTGTCACTAGAAATACATTTGTTCTATCTTATTAGACTGTTAAACAATGTGTGAATTATTTGGCGAAAGATAATAAAGTGGTTCAAGCCTATAGGGATATTTTTAATTGTTGTTTCGGTAAATTAACTAAATTGATGTAAATTCGTGTATAGAGTTACTAAGTGTTGTTTATAATTGTTGCAGTGTGTTGAAGAGACGATCTGATTCGCCCAACGATGAAGATAAAGGTGGACGAGGCGACGCTCCTACTGAAAACCATAAGGTTTGTGTTTACTCTTAATTAGGCAATAGGATCTATGTTTCCACTATATACTGAACATTATGGGGTTAAATTGAAGTAGAATATCAATAAAAATTTCGTTCGCTTAAAACTGAGGATTAAAGAAACGATTAATGACTGTTTGTGAAGTATTTAGTATCAACTGCTTTCGTGCTTTGGAAGCCACGCCAAGCTATTCATCATCTCAGCTTATAAACGCCTTGCAGCGAAGATCTGAAGGTCATACTCACCACTCAGACCTAGAATGGTTTGAGGAGGTAAAGCTATTAGCCCCAGTTAACTAAGTAGCCGCGAATTTATGTTGAGACATTATCGTTTGGTTTATCAGAGCGAGACGCCACATATTTGCCATGGCCCATCTGCATTGGACCCCAGGTGACCCCTTTATATGGGGGTTTTATAAGGTTACGGGATGTTATATATAAGAAGATAATGGAGTTCAACCATACTGATATCATGTTTCATATTATCACGTTATGAACTCTGATTTATCATCATCCTCCTGAATGTATTTTTGAAACTGTATCTTCGATTTAAATATTATATATGTAACAAATCCTCAATGACATAATTAAGTAAGGTAAGTTAAAAAGAAAGAGGGGCATTGAATACGGTCAGCTACAGGCAGAACAAAGTTTACAGAGTCAGCAGCTGTACGTGTAAGAATGTATGTGTCCATAGGGCGTGTACGGACGAGATCGCGAGCGTCGGTCAGCTGACCCTCGCGAGCGGGTGCGCAAGGAGAGTTCTCCGAGCCGAGACGGCGGTATCGTGCTGTCTCCGCAGCGGCGCTCCTTTACGTCGGGCTGTGGGGGCCCCGGGGCGCCGGCCGCTGCGCCGCCGCCCGTGGCCCGCACCAGGCCCGAGTCCCCGCTCTCTGCAGCCGCCGCCGTCACCAAGCCGGACCAGGGTGAGGGACCTCGCTTTACTGGACCTGACGCCTCGCAAAACACGCACCACGGTGAGGCATTTCACTATACGTAATTGGAGGAAGTGGAGGACGATGTGTCTACCTGATTGGAGGACGAAGTCTGCAAAGCTGAGGTGGCCACTCCATCGAAGTTAAGCAGAGTTCACAGAGGTCAGTTCTTGTATGAGTGACCGTTTGTGTGGTATTTAATATAGAGCGCTTCCGTGCTTTGCTAGGCACGTTAAGATTTTGGCCCGTTTATCACTTGATAGTTACACGTGGATAGATACACGTGGTAGTCTTTATAAAAGCCCTATTGAAGTAAACACCTAGACCAAAATAAATGTTCATGCACACAAAGATTTGAACCCTGTGCGAATCGAACCCAGGACTTCAGGAGCGGAGTGCAGATATACCTCCAGGCCATATCGGCCGTCAATGGCTTTAGCATCCAAACATTTGTTAAGGGAACTATTGATGTAGTTATCTTTGATGCGGGCCTACATTAGATTGGCACATAAAGGTGATGAGTGTCTTGAGACTCGACACTACATTGTATATTATTGCCTACATCCATATATACTACTCACATAGCTAGGATATCAATATACTCGCTCCATGCTCCTGAGGTCGTGAGTTGAATTTCAAACAACATGAGGATTTGTATAGAATTCGCGGCACATAAGTTGAAAAATTACCTTGAATGCGTGGTAATAAATACATTATGGAGTCTAATACATTATGGGGTCTTAATCGAATTGCGGCATGGGGGGGGGGGGCGTAACTATAGCTACGCGGCTGTCCTTTTATCTATGATTGTACCTGCGCAGACAAACACAACCACCACTTTTGTTCAACTTACGCGCGAAATATAGATAATTGTCATGGTCTGGGTTTTCGTATTATAAATATGTATCTAAAATAAGAGTTATATTTTTTAGGTATATTGGTAAATAATGACAGTAATAAATTGAGTAAAAACATCAACATCTCGTTATTTACTATCATAATCTGTGCGTGTAATTAAATGTAAGGTAACAAGACTGGTTATCTTAAGAATATTGCAATTGTTTTCTAAAAATTTGCAACACTTTGTACTAGTAATCTTAAGAACTTTTTAAAATGATCTAAAGATATTAAATCTTTTATAATTGATAGGTCGACGAATCGGCTCGGGTCGTATCATGGTGAGAGACGTGCCTTCGAGCGGCTGGGAGGAAGGGGACTATCGTGCGGAGCCCTACCGTCCGCCGAGGGAGCGAGAGAACCGAGCCAACGGAGACAGGTATGGATATCAAGTCTAAGTATAGATAAAAAGTAACTATATACGTAATTTACTTATCTTCCCCGTAAAATATCGTTGGAATAAATTGTGCATTCTTTGAATAACAAAATCAAGTAATTTAAAAAATTATATATATTAAAACGCCTTGTTCACATTCTTACACTTGCTACAATCCTGGCTCAATTTTAGCATCACTTACACTTAACTTCACAAACATCTCAGTCGGTTTAAGGTACTTTTGATATTGAGGGTTTAGTCATTATAGAAAAAAGATGCATTTATTTCTTAGAACTTGATCACTAAAAAGTCTTATAAAGTATCTACAGTGGGCATGTACGTATGTACGGTGTCTTATGTACGGTGGCGACATGTATGGTGTCTATGTTATAAAATAAGTCAAGAGTCTACGCACAGCCAAGATTTTTTTATTTTAAGCTACAGAAGCGCTTGTATATCCGTAGTCGGATACGAAGCAGAGCTCACATGGGCCAGTCCTTGGATAGGTGACCAATTATTTGTCAATATCGTGGGATTTCGAGCTTCGGAAGGCATATTAGGCCATTGTCAATTATCAATATAACGGTAGTTATGCCATTTTTGAGTTCTCATTAGGAGGCTTGAAAGTTTGTAACTGCAGGACGCTACATACCCTTTTTTGGATGAAAAATCATCAAATGACCGTCTCCCTCTGTAGGTGGAGCGGAAGGGTGAAACCATCCATGTTGTTTTTTGAGCCTGCTATGCCCTGCACCGGGGGACTGCGTCTGCCGCAGTGAGCCCCACAATCCCCTTTGGTCCGGACGCAGTGCGTAAAGGCATTTTATTACCGGCGTAAATTTAAAAAAAAGGACGTACCCTCTACGAGTGTGCTGACATCTCATTTTAGGCGCGCGTAGAATACGAACGCGCCGTGAACGCGGCACGCTACACACCCTGCCAATACGCATAGTGTCTGCGTGGTGGAATATAACTCGAATCCCCCTTAACTTGGTTTGTGAGAGGAATACAACAGGTCTTCTACTCTACTAAATGATAAAAAGCTCTTACTAATATATCAATTTAAGTTTTAAGGTAACATATAAAATTAGTGATGCTAATTGGCATTGGCAGGTTCGACCGGCGGTCTTTCGGCCGGGACTCCTACTCCTCTGACATAAAGAGGGAACGGGACGACCGGTTTAACAACGAAAAGACACGAGACAGGTATGATATACATACAAATTTTTTTTAATTGGATGTTACTATGGGGTCATTCTTTGAAGAGTTTCTTTAAAAAGGGTGTTAAACTGGTTTTAAAGGGTCAACGGCGCTTGTGATGCTCCTGGTATTTTATGCATTAAGGATGACGAAGTCGTCCTTAAGCTGATGATGATGATGATGGGCTGGGGTGACCACTTTCCATCAGGTGGGCCGTATGCTTGAGTAGCTTGTGATAAACAAAGGACAATGAAATAAAGCGGGATGAGCTTATTTTGCATTACATGTCAACTGACATAAAACAATTTTGGTTTTATTTGTGTTAACATATCGCCATACTATTGACTTAAATATCACTATGACCAATAATATAGGGTGTATAGGGATCCTAATAATACCTTAAGAGACCAAGCCAACCTCACCTGCAAGTGGCGCACCTGCCGATCAACAGACGAGCGGAATGTGGGCGTGTAATATGCCTCTGCCTACCCCTTCGGGAAACTGGCGTGATTGTATGTATGGAAGGGCCAATTAAATTAATACCGTCTTATATATAATAATACAACCGAAAAGAAACGTCATTCGTCGATAAATGGATAATAATATTACCAACTAAATCGTATTATTTCTAATCAGGAAATGAAAACTACTACTATTCTATCAAAGACTCAAAGACTATATGGCTGATAAAAATGCTTGGGATTAAACTGCCGTTTCATACAGGCTATTCTAATATGAATGACTTAAAGCATGAATATTGTTATATTATGTTGCATTGTATAGCGTCACAGACAAATGAAGATTGTAACTAACCAATCGATAATTTAAAAGAGCATAGCCTGTGAGTTTCTTGCCAGTTCTTCTTACAGAGCGGTGGCTCGGAACTGGCACTTATATTCACTTACACTTAAATATTTTTTGTTTTTTTAAATTATTTGGTTGCAAGTGAATCTAAGCTTCGTGATTTTAGTATAATTATATTTTATTTGTTTTTGTTATTTTTTATAATTTTGACGTTTTCAAGTACTTTGTAATAGTTTATGAAATTAAAAGTATTTTGACTTTGACTTTGAAAAGATTTTTATGTATACATAAATACATATATTTACGCCTGTTTCTCTGAAGTGATAGGCAAAGGCATATTTTACAATATTATGCTTAGTATACAATATTCATATTTTTGAAATGTTTGTTGCAGAGAGGATAACCGTAGATCTGGTGGTCGCTTTTCTCATCGCCGTTATGAGAAAGAGGATGAACCCGAATGGTAAGTGATATTTCGCACATAATTTCTTTTTTCCCTTTTTCATGGTGAATTCTTATAATTATTATTATCATCATGTAACTCAAATAGTGCCATGTAGACTAAGATTAAGCTGAAGTTCTTGAAGTGAGTTAGAGGTTTTGTGTGACATTTGAACGAACTTTCGCATTTATAATATTAGTAGGAGGAAGTAGGATTTGCTCTTGAATTGTTCTGGGATGCAACACTATGTATTCATTATACAAGCTTTGTTTTAGAGCTAAATGGAGGCAACATAAGATACATTAATTTATAATGGTGTGACTCCTTACAGGTTTAGCGGAGGGCCAACATCTCAGCTGGAAACCATCGAGCTCCGCGGTTTCGACGAGCCCATCAGGAAGAATGGTTCCGCCAACAGAGACGAGGTTAGCAAATATACATACATACATTAACGGCTGTTTCCTCGAAGTTACTGCACTCCCAAGTTCATTTAGCCGTTGGCACATTAAGCCGTTGGTCCCGGCTGTCATGAACATCTATGGCAGTCGTTATTAGGAAGTCAGTGCCTTCTAACAGACCGAAAGCTGGTTAAACCATAAAATGATGTTTCCCTCTGGGTTGCGGAGGTCAGACGGCAATCGCTCCACGTAATAACTGAAATTCAGTCAAATCTGGTTGAACCAGTGAGCAGACCCTCGGTGGGGGTCGATGACCTTCCGGCTCACGCAGGTACTTTCCGGGCACGGGTGCTTTGGGAAGTATCTGTGTGACGTCGCCGGGGGGGAGTCGACCCGGTGTTGCCACCACTGTGACTGCGCTGAAGACACCACGCAGCACACTTTGTTGGTGTGCCCTGCGTAGGCGGGGCCGCGGTCGACGTTAGCCGCGGCCCTGGGTGGAGTGGCTCTCTCGCTGCCGACCATCATGCAAAAGATGGTCGACAGCGAGACGGCGTGGGAGGCGATGGCCTCCTTCTGCGAAGTGGTGATGTTGCAGAAAGAGGCCGCGGAGCGGGAGAGGGAGCGGGATCCGCTCTCTCTCCGGCAACGCCGTTGGCGCAGCGGGCGGGCCAGGAGGGCCCGTCAGGCAGCGCCCGGGGGTCTTAGGCGGCGGGGGCAGGGGGCCCCTTCCGTCTCGCCATAGACCCCCCCCCGAAGTCGGCCAGTTACGCCATGGCCGCACATAGAGGTAGGGGGGCGCTGCAAATTGCGCCTTCCTGAGGAGGTCTCCCCGGTTCTGATCCGGGGGACGTTGGCCGCGGGCGGGGTACCAGAAGCTACAAACCCGGGAACAGGTGCCTCGCCCCTTTTCAACAGCGGTGGGCGTCGTCTGAAGTTTTTTAGTGGGTAGGACTGCGGTGGTCGCGTCGGCCGCAGTGAGCCCCACACCCCCTCCCGGTCTCCCCCTTTTGGCCGGGAGACAGTGCGTAAGCAGCATTTTTTTACAGACGATAATAAAAATAATAAAAAAAAGTGAGCAGACCCTGGGCCCTAAGCTTAAGTCTAGGGCAACTGGGACGATGCTGAGATATGTTGTATGTCAGTACCAGTGTCAAGTTATGCAATAAATCAAGTGATTTGCATAAATGCAGCGTTCTACAGTCAAAGTCAAGAAAAATCCGTCGTAGCCGAGTCAAGTCACAGTCAGCATGACCCGTACAGAAGTGGAGACCTCTATCGAGTTATCGTATCAACACGAAAAAAATACATTTTACTGTAAACTGTAATAATGCACTTACCTACACTTGTATAAGTTGCCAAAGAAGTTACGTCTAAAAATGTGGATTTTTAGTATAGTGGTATAATAAAACATAAAAACTCGAATGTACACTAGTTTTGGAAAATAAAATTTACCCCCAAATTTTTTTCCGCGTTTGGTGTCTAAACTATCGTAGTTTCGAATTGTTTCTCGATGTCTCGGGAAATTACAGTTGCGCGGGAATTGTCACATTGTAATTTTTAACCATCACTTGCTAACAATGGATTTTCGCAAAGTAACGCCTGAATCCATAAATTCAAATTTAAAATTCATTTATTCAAGTTTGGCTCAATAGAGCTCTTATGAATATCATACTTATAAACTAATTGAATAAAAATGTTTGTTTACAGAAGTGGAACAACAGCGGCGGCTCGCGATCGCCGCCGTGGCGCGAGACTTCCTCTCCGGCGCCGCCTTCTGACAGCGCCACCGAATCTACCAACACTACTATTGTGAGTTCATTGCATTTATCTTATCTTATCTTATAGCGGGGGCCACAGACTAACCGTGGCGCACTTTGACCCTTATGCCGTTCATTCATTCATTGCATTTGCGCCACATCTTCGAATGTCTGAATAGAGAATATTTGGCAGTTTTATATGGACTGTCTATCAAGTGCAATAGGGCTCCTACCAAGACCATACCATACCTACTTAGCTCCATAGATATTTGCAATCATAGTTTTATGAAATTTAAACATCTTGTGACTGAAATGTTAAAATAAGTATTACAAATATAACAAATATTTTTTATTGGAACAAAAATTTGGTTTACAATAAATTGTGTTTGTTAATAACTACATTAGTCAAGAACTGTGTCGTAGTTACTAGCGCCCACCTCCAGAAGAGGACACAGCGTTCCATATTATAGCATTAGATTTTGTATCTAATGCTTTAAATTATAAAATAAGAAACATATAACACAAACACTAAATTTGCAACAAATCTTACAGATATTTATGTGTGAGTTTGTGTTTTGATGTTATGATTATGAGTGTGTTTGTGTGTGTATGTGGGTTTGTGTGTGTGTGTATATGCGAGGAGTAAGCGTGGTGTGATATGTTAAATTGTATGACACGAGTATGAAATGGTGTATAAAGATCCTACCAAGGGGTGTATAAGGATCCTATCAAGACCTCAGGATCCCAAGCCAACCTCACCTGCAAGTGGTGCACCTGCCGATCAACGGACGAGGCTCTGGCGAACATAATAGTCGCCGGTAATCGGCATTAGGCTCGCCACCTATTGCGTGGGACCAACTATATAATTGGCGAAATGTGGGCATAGATTTATGTCTCTGCATACCCCTTCGGAGAAATAAGCGTGATAGTATGTATGTATTTGTCAAGTAAACACTAATGGGAACCTACTTGAACATTGTAAAACAGGCCCGTAATTAAAGAAATCATAGCTAATCGTAATCGGCAATAATCTCAAACTTGAGCAGATTTCATTGAGGTCAATCCTTGATTGGAGGCCGTTTCTGTGGTATTCTAATGGCTTGACGCCATATTGGTAACGCAAAGCTTTTAAAAAAAATATAAATGTATAGTGTCCTTGAGAAGAGGCTCGAGCTCAGTATTAGTACGTTAATGAATTGTTATGATCATGATGTAACTTATACAGGAAAAAGAGCCGGTAGTGGAGAAGAAGAGTGAAGAGGCGCCCCCGCCGCCCGAGCAAGGAGACTTCAACCTCGACGAGTTTCTCAAGTTCGACGCCATCCCAGACATGCTCACTGTAAGTCACTTTAAAAAAAAAGTTACAGACCATAGCTGTGCATGATTATTAAAAATAAGTGAAATAATAAATTATATATTTAACCCAATCTACTTAAAATCAATAGATACAATAAGTAGGCATTAAAAATTAATCTATTATAAAAATCGATGAAATAAAGTTAAAATCAGTAAAATCAATAAAATTCAATCAAAATAATCTTTTGTTTATTGTATGCCGTGTACTGCCCGCCCAGAATAGTGCCACTATACAACATATGTTCAAGAGAAATCCGACCAAATAATGGGCAGCAGCGTCCTCCTGCGTACTGGCTTGTACTGCGATCACCAACCCACCTACCTAGAATGGTAATTATGGGAAAATATCTCCAATATAATGTAATCTATCGGGGAGGCTAATGTTCAGCATCGATTATCTTCTGTTAATCTAAGGAAAGCATAAATTGAGTCCGTATGGAGTACTTCTCCTTTTACTTTCTGATAATACTCATAAAGCGCTAGTTTCGGGCTGTTTTGCATCTATGTACGTAATCTTCTGTCTGGGGATAATAGTCCTTCTAGTCAAGCTACTTTCGACAATTGCAGTTCGAATGGAATGAATATGTCATAACTAAAATTTACTGCACGTTGGTCCGTGTAACGAAGTATGTATGACTTGAATCGTCCTCAGCTACTTTTGTAAAAGAAAGCCTAAACCCAGTAATAAATAAATAAATATTCTCTTACAATCACACCAATTATTTAGTTCCAAGATAAGTATCATTAAGAACTTGTGTTATGGATACTAAATAACGGATAAACATACATAAATACATTTTTTTTTGTAAATATATACTTAAGATACATAGGAAAACACCCAGACCAGAACAAATATTCATGTTCATGCACACAAAGATTTGTCCTGTGTGGGAATCGAACCCACGACCTCTCGAGTGATGTGCAGTAATATGACAGTATGTTATAATTAAGCCCGCAGACTTAAGCCCAGGGTCTGCTCACTGGGCTAACCAGATTTGGCTGAACTTCAGTTATTACATGGAGCGACTGCCATCTGATTCTGACCTCCACAACCAAAAGGATCAAGGATCCATACATCATTCTATGGTCAAACCAGTTGTTGGAATATTAGAGGGCACTGACTTCCTAATAATGACTGCTATAGATGTTCATGACAGCTGGGACCAACGGCTTAACGTGCTTAACCAGAGGCACGGAGCAAGCATATCTGTAATATGTTATTATTGTGAGTTAGTAATAATAAAAATCTGCATTACTAATCTGACTATTTCAATAAATCTTCAAATGTGAAAACCAGTCCACAGATGGTTAAAATCCAATAGTTTTATCTAGCCAGATCGTATATGAATTTATCCAAATCGTATTTTTTTTCAGAACGGCACCGGAGAATCTGAAGGTGGCAGCCGCTTCAGCCAGTGGTTCCGTCGCGACAGTCCTACGAACAACGATTCTCGCCATTACGAGCGGCTACTGCACACTATGCTCGATGGTGAGTATCTCGTTTCCTGACTTCACGTATGCCATCTTTATATGAATCCAACACACCCCAACAGTAAAGTATGTCATGGTCTTCAGACATTCATGGACACCAGGTCATTCCTAATAATAATATACTTCATCATTCATCGTTCCTATATAAGAATATCGGGTGTGGAATTCTCCACTTCTATATTCCCGGATCTTCCAAGGGGCGTAAAACGGCAATTTTCTAAGCCGTCACGGGTACATGAAAAATTGAAGTGGATGCACTTGTTAACGTAATTGTTCCACGAGATGTCAATCGTTTTGGACTGCATATCGAGGGTTCCGTGCGCAAACCCGATAAGTGACAACATCAGATACATAATTTCTGCCGCTTTTTCTTGTGATATTATCAGATAAGTCGATTTCAGAAAGGAAGACTGAAAACTGAGGACGTCATAATCCAATAAGTAAACCTTTTAAGTTTCATTTTTTTTAATTAACCGATAAATTCTTTTAAGTACTGTTTTAAGCCCAAAAACACTTATCGGATTTGAGCACGGAACCCTTGATATACTGTTTACCATCAGGCAGGATGTGGTCATTATGTGGTGTCACATAATAAAATAAATATGTTTGTTACAGATTTGGACGCCCCCCGAAACCCGGAACCCCAGCATGTATTCGCACCGATCTCGCCGGCCCACTGCCCGCCACCCGGCCCCGCTGGCCCCACTGGCCCCCCAGGACCTTCCGCCCCCAGTGGCCCCGCTGGCCCCACCCCTCAGGCGCAACCGAGAGCGCCCTCATTGTTAGATTTACTGCGGCAAGCTAATGCCGCCACAGAAAACAGACCAGGTATGTTTCAACATATTTTTTAAATTATGTTCCCACCAAAAACAAGTCACGGTATTGTAACAGTAGCTTTAAATAAGAGGCCAAAGTAAGCGAGTAACGCAAAAAGGTTGGTTATTTAAGTAAATAAGACAATTATACAGTTTTCTAGACGTATCTCAATACATTTATAGAGTGTGAGAGATAGCATTGTGTCAATATAGTTACTACAGTTTTGAAAGTGTGCATTTATTCATTTAGGTACTAAGTTTAAATCCACCGCAGCACATGGCGGATGGAACTGCTGGTAGAAGCTAGAAAGCGTTAATAAAATATCATCATGAATTATTAACTTTGCCAGGTATGCCACCATCAGGCGGCGGTGGAGGCAAGATGCAGAGCCTCGAGGAGTTGGAGGCTCGCCTGCGGCCGGCCGCCGTGCCTCATCATGCGCCCGAACACGACCTGACTGCCTTCAAGAGGCTGGTGAGTACCATATACCAATAGCATACCATATCGAGAAACTCGTAATCCCGCCAATTCAACAAAAATGGTTGTTAAACTGGCGGGTTTATCTTTATCTTAATCTTTAACTAGATCGAATCAGAAATAAAATCATCGACATAGACCGAAGAGTAATGGTTGCCATAGACTTTCAAATAATTTGATCAAACAGGCTGGGTCAAACTGTTTGATCAAACAAAAATATGAAAATTACATTTTACATTTTCATAAAATTTTATCAAATTTCAGTACAGACATGCCAATTTCATGCTGTTTGTAATTTGAACAACAAAAACACTTCAACGTCTGGCGCCCATAAGCAAACTTAAACGTCAGTGGGCTGGGCACAGCACGAAAAACGGACGGTTGTTGAGACAGAAAAGTTTTAACTTGGAGAGACGCATCCGTTAGATGGGTGAGCAATGATGGGCTTTGAGGGTAACTACTAGTGTGAAGAACATAGGTACACACTTTAGGTGGAAGATTTGATAAAAGTCGCAGGCCACGCTGAATAGGCCGCCTACAATCGGTACACATGGAAGTTAAGAAGGCCTAGGTTCAGCAGCGAACCTCTAGGCTGATGATGATTAATGTGTTACTCCACTCCCAAGTTCATCCAACGAAGGTATTCGCAATTAGAAATGTAATTGGGATTATCTCATTTTTTCTTTCATACATACATTCACGCCTGTTTCCCCGAACGGTAGGCATAGGCATATTACGAGTATGCGCCCACACTCTGCTATTTATATAATTGGTCCCACGTAAATAGGTGGCGAACCTATTCCCGCTTACCGGGCACTGTTATGTTCGCCAGAACCTCGTCCTTTGATCGGCAGGTGCACCACTTGCAGGTGAGGTTGGCTGGGGCTCCTTAGGTCTTGGTAGGATCCCTATACAATTTTTTTCTTTCAAAGATTATTAATTCTTTTTTGGCTTAATTGTACACACATAGCGACGTTAAGAAGCTAGTAAGTAACTATCGGTTTGTTTGTTTGCAGTTAGCGCAAGTGTCAGGCGGCCACGCAGTACCAGCGGCCGAACAACCTCGTGCGCCTCCGCCTATGAGTCTGCTGCAGGTGTGTAATGAAATGAAATGAAAATGAAATGAAAATATTTATTCATAAAAGATAATGTTGCAGGGATCTTAAAACAATTTCTTAAAGTTCTATTACTATCTTGCCAACGCAGGGCGTATGAATGTCAAAAAATGTTGAAAATTATGGTCACAATAAAATGTCAAATAAAATCATTAGAATTGTTACATAACTTCTTTATTTATATTAATTAGTATTCACTCAATCATTCATTCACTCATTCGCTCACTCACCCTTATACTCGGATTCGTATAATGTGAATAGTGATGTGTATAAATAGAAACTCACAACCATCACTGTTTACTTAATCAGCGCATATGCATTCATATAGTATATATTAAGCCTTTTCAGGAAGCATTGCAACTGCCATTTTGCATCTTTTACACAACGTTTTTTTTTTAAATTTCTTAAAATATTTATAGCATCAATTCAAAATTGTTTACTATATGTTATATCAGAACCTTCCTATTAATTCAAATGCTAAGATTGGAAATTGAAGACACTCGGTACTTGAAAATTACATTTGTCGCTTTTAACTATTAAAACAGTTTTTTGGTATATTAGCTATGCCTTTATCTCCATGGCGCAGCGAATAGGCAAACGTAATTTATTTATTTTGTTATTTCCTCCGACCAACTACTTTGTATAGTTGGCGGAAAGCCGATAAATGTAGGTGGCACAGGATAGATCAATGTAGAAAACAATTGAGGAGGCCTATGTTCAGCAGTAGACTTTATATAATACTAGCTGTTACCCGCGACTTCGTCCGCGTGGAATAGTATCTTTGGGTAGCATTTACAACCCCCTTTTCGCAATAAAAAGTAGCCTATATCCTTTCTCAGGGTCTAGACTATCTGTATACCAAATTTCATTTAAATCCGTTCAGTAGTTTTGGCGTGAAAGAGTAACAGACAGACAGACTGAGTTACTTTCGCATTTATAATATTATATATATATTAGTATATTAGTATTAGTATTAGTATATATTAGTATATTAGTATTAGTATATATTAGTATTAGTATAATTAGTATATTAGTATTAGTAAGGATTCATTAATTTTCTCCCATATGTTTTCGACAAACTGGTACATTATATGACTGTGATAATAATGATTAAGGAGGTCCATCGTAGCCCAAATTGAATAAAGCATGATTCATTCAAATAATTTGTTTACCTGCAGATGTTAAACAAGAGCATGGAACAACAGAAACCCCCTCCGCAGCCCCCGCAGCCCCCCCAGCCGCAGCCGCCGCATATCCCGCAGGAGCTCCTATACAAGCTTTTGCAGGTGCAGGTTAGTGTTTGAGCCACTCTTTTATAATAATTCAATTAGAGTATTTTCCAGTGTCAATATATTAGCACAAATGCATTATGTCATATAGTCAAAAAGTAAAGTCTGTGAGCGAAGATAGCCCAGTTGCGAGACAATTCTAATTCAGATGTTTCAAACCATAGTGGCGCCTACCTATGACTTTTCGAAGTTATGTGCGTAATTATCACTTGTTCTGTGCCTCTGAAAGCACGCTAAGCCGTTGGTCCCGGCTGTCATGAACATCTATGGCAGTCGTTATTAGAAAGTCAGTGCCCTCTAATATTTTGACAACTGGTTTAACCATAGATTGATGTTTCCCGGGTTGGGGAAGCATTCAGATGCCAGTCGCTCTATGTTCAGCTTAATCTGGTTAGACCAGTGAGCAGACCCTGGGCCCTAGACTTTAGTCTGGGGCAAGAAACAAAAGATTTGTAGATAGCAAGTAATGAGAGATATGGAAAATGCATCAATTTGACATACATATATCAATTCTTTATTAATTTCCTTTATATTTTTTTTATCGATAACAACTTACACGGCCTTGTCGCATTCCTTTTATGACAGTTCACACGTTTGTAATGGTTCAAGTATAGTTAAAGAATGGATGAAAAATATTTAATTATATTTTGTTGGTCCGTTTACGTAACTTCGCGAGTAGAATCCACATTTTTTTTTTCATTTCTTGTCTTGACTTGTCTTAGTTTTTTGTTATAATATAAAAAATACTGGTTTTTAATCATTAGCCAACATTATGAACCAAAGGATATGAAAGTGCCCGCAGCAGCATGCTTACGTGGCTCTATGCACTGTATGTCAATGGCATTAAAGACTGTTTTTCAATCTGAATCTTTTTGTTCTGTTGCATTCCGTTCAGTGCGCACTGATCCTAATACCGAGAGATTAGTTTTTTTTAAAATTATAATGGCCTGGATAATTAGCCTATGGAATCCGGTCTACAGATACAAAACGCTTAAAAAATATTTCAATAGTTATGCTGATTGACTGTAAGAAAACAAGTATTGTGTAGGTACACAGTGAACAGCTGCGCATCACATTTCTTTTGTAATTGGAAGCTCAACGATTACAAATTACTGTGTGACTGTACCATTCCTATTCCTACAAGAAATAATAATTATGTATCTGGTAAGAGGGCTGGGCCCGCCATTTTCATTATTATGAAAAGAGTCTAATAGTACACGAGTAAGTAAACGGTCGTTTCATTAAACACCTTCTAGAAGTAGTTCACTTGAATATAGACTTAAAGTCCATAAATACCTTGTTATACAATTACCTTTCTTCTTTTCTTTCTTTCTTTTAATCAAGGGCTTCGTGCGTTTAGCACATTTTGTCAGTGTCAAGTAAGAGATATATTAATAATAGTAAATGAGAAAGAGTGGTGATAAAGACGATAAATGGTAAATGAGATGCCCTTCCCCTAAGCCCTTTGAGTCCTCAGTACAGAACTGGGACTATACTAAGATTTCACATGGACTTCTTGAGAGAATTTGAAAAGTTATGTTGCACTGTTTTGTTTTATTTACCAACACTTATGTACGTTCACAAACACTTAACGGTTAATAATCCACCGTTATTACACATTACATTTCCGTGCTTCGGAAGGCACGTTAAGCCGTTGGTCCCGATTATCACTAAATGTGGTAGTCGTTAAGCCATGTTAGAGGCCTAATGGGTGGCTTGAAAAATTCTAACAGCAGGACGCCATACACCTGCCTCTGCCAATCCGCACTGGGTCAGCGTGGTGGAGTATGACCCAATACCCCCACACCTTGATATGTGTGAGGAGGCTCGTGCTCAGTAGTGGGACGTTAATGGGCTGAGATGATGATGATGATTACACATTAATGTTCGAAATACCTTTCACAAATTTAAGAAAATAAAACAAAACTGCAGACATGACGCTTCACTTTCCCGCCAAGTAGTCTCGTTTCCGTGTTCCTATATAATTACCTACATATTGTAATTGTGGTTGTGGTTGTAATGTAGCGTCAGCAGCACCACCAGCAACACCAGCACCAGCCCCCCGCGCCGGAGATGAGCGTGCACGCCGCCGACAGGGAACTCTTGCAGCGGCCCGAGGCGCAGGCGCTAGTGCATGGTGAGGAACTGACGATATCTACTGTGATTTACTAAACCTGCAGCAAACTCATAGGCTTTATAGACGAGGTTTATCAGCCGTTGGTACTGCTTAGCCGCCTGACACTTGCGCTAGCTACAAATAAACAAACCGATAGTTGCTAACTTAGTACACACGAAGCAACCTGAATGAATGAATGAATGAACACTTTATTGTACACTAAATATAAAAAGTAATCAAATGACTTAAACAAATATATGGTACAATGGGCGGCCTTATTGCTAACAGCAATTTCTTCTAGGCAACCTTAGGATGGACAGGAAACAATGAGTAAAAAATAATGACTCATAGGCGGAGGCCGCTGGTACTGCGTGGCCGCCTGACACTTGCGCTAACTGCAAACAAACAAACCCATATTTATTTACTAGCTTAGGCTTATGCTAAAGGCGCTGTGTTTACAAATGAGGAAAAAGGAAAAAAAAAAACATCCAAAGATAAAAATTCAATATGTACTTTCAATTAAATTTCAATTTGTGCCGTTTGAAACCGGTCCAGATTAGTGCCACCCCCTCTCATCTCCGTGGGAGTCGTAAGAGTCGACGAAGAGAAATCCTGTCAGATGATGGACAGCAGTGTCATTCTGCGTATTGGCTGAAATTGCGTTTACCAACCCATCTGCCCATAGCGTAGTGATTATGGGCAAATACCCCCAATTGAATATATTCTATTGGGGAGGCCAATCTTCAGCAGTGGACTTTATAAGGCTGATATGATGATGAGAGTGGATGACGTAAATACTTTTGCTTTAAGAATGAACCTAATAAACATACATAGTAACACCCAGACCAGAACAAGGAGAATTGGTTCTGTTTAGGAATGCAGGTATACTGACCTCCACGTCATAAAAATCTTTAAAAAATACCTTAATTTATTAAAGATAGTGGTAAGAAACTATAAGCAAAGTAAAACGAAGTTTATAGAATCTTTAAAAGGAACTGTTTGTGATGCATTGAATATCAATGCGTCCGTCCTTTGAAAATCGTGTTAAAAGTATGTGGTATTTGGTAAGCCAAGATATAGGCCAAGTTTAAAAAATTGTGACAGAAGTACGCTACACACCTAAATACGAGGCCTCGCAACTCAAACCGAGGTGAGGCTCGTGTTTAGTGGAACATTAATGGGCTGAGATGATAATGATGAACTTAAATGTTATGTGATTAGTTCTAAATAATATTGAATACAATTTTACCAGTTTATATTATATTTTTTTGATTGCATTTCCTATGTACAGGCTTAAAAGCAGGCGAGATCACAGTGCAGCATTTAATGCAGCAACTCAGTAACCCTGGGCTGCAGAGTCGGCACCGGGAACTGCTCCTCACCATACTGCGACTTCACCAGCATCAGAGACAGGTACAGTTTGCGGCGCATTAGTTGAATAATGACCTTCGATGTGCAGTAATACATTATCTGATCTCGCTTTTAACGGCCAGCAAAAATACTTGGGTCGGGAGAGAATTCTAAAGCCAATTCCACTATTTTTACACATCTAAGCTTGAATTTCCATTTGTTTTTTTCCGTGTTTAGTCAACTTGACGAGTTTCTTGCCCGATACTTCTCTGCTCAGCATCCTGGCTATGGATTCGTTTTAATTGAACATTTAATATGTATGTTTAGATGGGAGGTTCTCCCCTTCCGAGTGGAGTGGGCGCGCCGCATCTTGTGGTGCCGCATCATCAGCCTCTGAGACTGTCGCCTCTGCCGCATCCTGGTGAGTTATCACTTATTCTACCCATTTGACTGACACTTATCAGGAATAGTCTACTAATATTGCGATCTTATCTCACGGGGAGTCGTGAGAGTCATCAAAGGGAAATCCTATCGGATAGGCAGCAGGGTCCTGCCCAACCAACCCGTTAGCCCAGCCCAGATTATGCCCAATTGAATGAATTCTATAAGGGAGGCCAATGTTCAGCAGTGGACTTTATAAGGCTGATTCGCATGCTTAATGGAATAGTGACCTAACTCAAAAAAGATGATTTTTGAGACATCACAAAAGAAGATCTTCTAAAGAATACTAGTCCTACTTGTAAGCGCATTAAATTGATACTGATTTATTAATTAGTAATTCTGCTTGTGTTTCAAACGTCTTACTAACATTGATTCGATCTCAGTAAGAAATAGAAAGACTGTATAAGTACGTAACTCAAACCTGACCTATCTATTAATTGGTCGATGTTCCTTTAAGCATGCGGTATGATGATTGCAATGATTTGTTTTTTTTTTTTTTTTTTAATAAAAATCGGTTTATAGTATGGAATACAGTAAGGTCTATGTTCAGCAGTACTTGGCCATTGGATAGGCTTTTTGCTAGTGTCTAGAAACGTTGCAATGCGTCTTCTGGTCGTCTCACATCGATCTAAATATTTTGTTACAAATTTTAACACGTGTGACTTGCAATCAATAATTTGATTCGTCTAATGGATTGGGTAAAAACATCCCTAACGCTTGACTTGTCAAGACTTGACCTCATCGTTATCCTCCTGCCCTGAAAGCCTACTCTAATTTAACGAAATCGAAACTTCGTTATACCCACCCCTTTCATTCGGTTAATGGTATCGCTAGAGAGTGAAAGAGATAGGTAATACGAAGTTACGTTTTCGTTGAATTTGAGTAGGCCCTCTGCTCTCAGTTTATCTGGAGATAGGGCAACCTTGATATGAATTGAGACAAATATATAACAAGTATGAAGCCAATCTCTTGCCTGTAATATTCATACAATTCTGTCGTTGTACAATGGACGCAGCATTCTGCGTGTCACCCATCATGCCCACTAGCCCTAACACGCTTACGGTGCACCATACAGGTAAAGTATATTATAGAGGTCAAGGTCGTTTAACCACTATTGACCATTAGGGTAATAAATAGGGCAGTAATATTGTTAAAATATAAAGTCAAATATTTTCACATTGACACCTTAAACTTAACCTTATGCCAATAACTTAAGATATAAAATTATTTTTAAAAAGTAACATGAATGTTGTTATTCAGTCTCTTGTGTCGAACTTGAAATTAAGTAACTACGTCGTTAAACCACTGTTAATGTTATAAAATTTAAATTACAATAACAATAGGATAATAATAGTGTCTGGGAGCAATAGCGTTAAAAGTGCTCATGTCAAAGAATAAATCTTATTTTATATGTATCTGCACTGAATTTCGTTAAAAATTTCTTTCTGTACATATGTAAACATCACTTTTTAATATCTCTACTATATACATTGGTTTACCCGTGTTTTATTGTGGGACTTCAATGGGCTGTGATGATGTACAGTTAATATTTATTAGATAGGATTAAAGAATAACTTGTCAATATTACTATAGCGCATGTGTTTATTATTAATTTATGAAAAACTACATTTAATTCAATTAAATATTATGTATTCAAATCAAACATATTTGACGACTATGTTTACTATGTAGATTCCTAAGGTCGTGGGTTCGATTACCACAAAGGACAAATCTTTGTGTGCATAAACATGAATATTTGTTCTGGTTTGGGGGTTTTCCTATGTATATTAAGTATGTGTATATGTATAAAAAAACAGGATTTATATATGGTTTATCCTTTATTTATTATCTATAACATAAGTTTTTAATGAAACTTATCAATTAGTGTAATTGACAGAAAATATTTATTTATAAACAAAGACGATATTTGGTAAGGACCTTGACTGTTCGTTTATATATTTAATTTAATCACTGTAAAAAATTAACATGTTTTTAACACATTATTTATCAAATAATTGGAGAGATTGTTAGAGAATAATATTTTTATTTATGTATTTTTTTGTAATACTGTTGTTATATCAATTATACTTTTTCATTTTAACTGATCCAGTGCCGAGAGGAACGAGGCTTTCCCCTGATGGTAAGTGTTATTCTTGATTGTTTCTAACAAGTATACCTACTGACATTTAAGTTAAATTAAGGGCCTTATGTCCGGCCCGGCTGTCATTAATATCTATGGCAGTCATCATCTCAGCCTATTAATGTCTCTCTACTGAGCACGAGCCTCCTCTCACATACCAAGGTGCGAGGGTATTGGGTCATACTTCACTACAACGGATTGGCGGAGGCAGGTTTATGGCGTTCTGCTGTTAAATTTTTTCAAGCCAATTAGGCCTCTAAATTAACTCTATGGCAGTAGTTATTAGAAATTCGGTGCATTCCAATATTCTGACAGCCGGTTTATCCATAGAATTATATTCTCCCTGGGTTGCGGAGGTCGAGACCAGTCAACAGACACCCAGGGTCCTAAGAGTAATCCTAGGGAATAACCAGGATATATACTAGGTTGATGTGCTAACCACATTATTTGATCAAAAATATTAATGTAAATCTTTTAAATTACAAATTGGAACACCCGTAACTGCTTATAAATTACACTTGCTTACAAATATATATGTAATAACTATTTAATAGAATTTAAAAAAAAAATTTGTTTGTTTAATATTGCACATTTTGATAATATGGTATATAATATCTTATCATAAATCATCTTTATTTGACTTTGCTGCATAACAATAGTTACATAATCAAACCAACAGTATCCTTAATTAATTTGAAATACAAATAATATTATAATTTTGAGTTTTAATTAGAAAGTCATTAAACAACTTATTGAATTGAATATTATTGAAAATAGGCGCCAGATTTATGAATTAGATTAAAACATAATTTTGTAAATAGTATAAAATTTATAAATATTTTGAAGACTGGTATGGCGTTGAGGTATACGTAAACACCTGAGGTCGTGGGTTCGATTCCCAAACATGACAAATCTTTGTGTTTGTTAAATATATACTCAAAAAGTACTTTTTAAAAAAATATTTTGGTCGTGAAGACTTCATGTGTTCTGAGGCTGTCTCATATCTAACCTGAAAAAACACGCAACGTGTTGAAATAGTTAGTTATTAATTAGTTTTTGGGAACAGGATTTACAGTTGCACAGAAATAGTCATAAAGATAATTTGTTATAATGTCGCTTGCTTAAAAAAGGCGGTAAAAGTATGTTTATCCGTCATCAAGTTGTTTCTGATACTTTTCATGAAACTATACTAACTTACATTAATAAATACAATCACGCCTGTTTTTAGCAAAGGGGTAGGCAAAATATATTTTACGCGAACTATTAGGATACAGCAAGAAATATTATATTGTATGTATCTATTATTAATGAATTTTTTCATTATTTCTAGGCGTACCAGCCCGTATTCCTTCACCTCGCGAGCTAGCCGCCCACACTCAGTCGATAATGCAAGGGGCCCTCATCAAGAAGAAGCTGGAGGAACAACGAGAGAACTACCGCCGGCGCCACGAGATGCAGCCCAAACAGGCCACGCCCATCTCCTTCACCCCCACCTCGGTGAGTAAGAGAAACAAGGAAGATATGCGTAACTTACTAGTAGCAACGCGTGGGGAAATAATAAGTGCAAACCCAAAGGTATATCCCTCGCCTACTCTTACATTTATGGTCTTATGGCAGTTCGTAGTGAAGCATAACGCAGGTATCGATATGCTATCATAAATTCTTTATACATACAATCACGTCTTTTTCCCTGAAGGGGTAGGCAGAGGCATATTTAACGCTCTATAAATTACATTGTTAGACCCACGTAATACGTGGCGAGCCTATTGCCGCTTACCGGGAACATTTATGATTGCCAGAGCCTTGTCCGTTGATCGGCTGGTGCACCACTTGAAGGTGACGTTGTATTTTATTTTGTATGGTCTACATATTTATTGTTTCGAAATTAGTGTCAATAGAAAATAAATAATATGAGTGACGGTTATATCTTGATCGTCATCTTATTGTTTTGAAGCTCATAATTTAATCAGTTCTATCGATGTAGCGTGCTCGAAACAACACGCGCAAAACATGTTTTATGACCTCGCGTACAGCGAAATATTACGACTAGTATATGCCTTAAATATATTATATAAATGTAATATTTGTTGTTCAGGTGCTCCGCAAAATGACAGCAGAGAAAGATTCAGACTCACTGAGTCCCAAACAGCAGCAATGGGCTCCGCCCGCCAAAATGCCGCAAGGACGGCCCATCGTCAAGGTGCGTACATAAATAAATATTCTCTTACACTATTACTTATGTAACACCACACAATGACCACATCCTGCCTGATGGTAAACAGTCTATGCAGTTTAAAACGGTCCACATATCGTGGAACAAGGCTAGGAAAATTTCCATTTTTACGCCCCTTATAAGATCCTGGAATATATAAGTGGAGCCATAGTCCTTCAAATGATGAAGTTTATTAGGAATAAATATTCTCTTTTATTACACCAATTATTTTAGTTCTAAGATAAGTACCACTAAGAACTTGTGTTATGGATACTAAAGAACGGATAAACATAATTAAATACTTTTTTTTACGTAAATACATACTTAATTTACATAGAAAAACCCCCAGACCAGAACAAATATTCATGTTCATGCACACAAAGATTTGTCCTGTGTGGTAATCGAACCCACGACCTCTGGAGTGAAGTGCAGGTATACTGACCTCCACGCCATATCGGTCGTCCAACATCAACACACCCACAATAGTTAATTAATTTTTAATGTATAATCATAGTTTAGTAATTGATCCT
This sequence comes from Musotima nitidalis, assembly GCA_949126915.1. NCBI lineage: Eukaryota > Metazoa > Arthropoda > Insecta > Lepidoptera > Crambidae > Musotima > Musotima nitidalis. The sequence continues at coordinate 4,170,064 of OX421434.1, forward strand.
TTAGTCAAACTGATTGAACAGTTTTGTGGGATATTTTTTTATATTGTATGTAATTTTTGTATGTAAGTTTCAACATCTTTAAATATTCAATAGTATGTGTTCCGTATTGTTGTATTTGAATCTTAATTTAAAAGAGCATAGCCTGTGATTTTCTTGTCAGTTCTTTCACAGAGCGGGGGCTCGGAACTGGCACTTAGATTCACTTACACCTAATTTTTATTTATTTGCATGTAAGTGAATCTAAGCTTCGTGATTTCAGTGTAGTAATATTTAGTTTTTTTATTTATATTTTGTTTTGACGTTTTCAAGTGCTATGTAATAGTTTATGAAATAAAGAACTTTTTACTTTACTTACTTTATAAATTAATAATAATAATAATTAACACACATACACAATCGCTCTTCAACAAACTCCTGCATAGACGGGCAAGGAACTACTCACCATTGGACACGAAGATCAATTACATGACAGATCTCTGTGTTTAAGTATAAAAAATGTGCCCAAAGTCTGAGTAAAGTATGTAGATATAAGGTAGTGCAAATTTATTTTAACTAATAAAATAACTTTTAAATAAATAGTTGAGATGTTACTTATCTAATTATTGGAGACTTTTTGATTACTTATTGTCAATAAATAAGAGAAATGTGATTTTCGTTACCGTAATAAAACACAAGCGAGTGCATAACAAAATTGAAATAATATGTTGGATAGTCAACTTTATATTATTAATTAATATTGTGCTGTGTTCTATCCCCATAAATAAAAAAAATTAAAAGTGAAGTTGCTAAAACTATCATATCCTTTGAGTTAAAGGGATTTGTTCTGTCCTTGACCGGACAGAGGAAGTTAAAAAAATTCATTGGTATTTTATTTATCGTCGGGGATAGTGCAAATCCGCGTATCGGATAATTCCGCGAAAATATAAAACTTTGCTAATATAAGTTACATGCATGTAATTGTCGCAGACCCTAAATTATGTACTTTCAGAAAAATCTTTTTACAACAAAAGATAGAACATAGAATTAATTATATAATGTGTAAAAATAAGCCCAAAATAAGTTGAAATAAGAAACTTATTAAGTTTTTTCACTTTCCCCTGTAAAACTAGATCTATTTCAGATACGCGGACATTAAGTATCCCCGTAGTTATATAAATTGCGTAAGGTAGACCTAATGGTGTAGGGGAAAATTCCCCTTAAGGGTAAATGGTTGTAGCAAGGCCCACCCAATGGACGTGAGATTATGTGTGTATGTATGTGTGTATTTGTGCAGGGTAACCAGAGTGGCGCGCTCGCTATGGGCTACGGGCAGCAGCCGGATTACCAACAGCATTATATGTCTTCGCAACAGCAGGTCTGTATAATGAGGACATCTACCACCTACTATATTGATTGGAAGCTACTTATTTTTCAAAAAATACAGACTATACTAGGGTACAGGCATAACTACTCATACAAAAAAGCATGGTAAACAAACTGTAGCTAAAGGGTAAAATAAAAACAAAATTTACTTTATTGCCTTTAAGATCAACATGATCATTTAGATTCGTCAAACATTCACACACAAAATGGAAATTCGTTTTTTTATTTAACAACAATGAAAGAGATATGAGCGGGACCATAATAAAGAAATAAAAGCATATATATAAAAGGTGAGGGTAGTTCAGGTGCCTCAATTCTCGAATTGATAACCGTTTGATAGCATTTGATATCAAGCTCTTTCCTTGCATGCAGGCAGTTAAAGGGCTCTTTGGTAGCGGTTGGTACTATCAGTGATAGTCGGTAATTCAAGTCCAAATCCAGTATTAATGAGTGTTAAGTACATTTGTATATACGCACGTAAACATTACGGGCGCACGCATCGCTTGAAATTATGTATGTTACGATGATTAACCTTCTTTTTTTTCTATTTACAGCAAATAGTCAGCGGAGGACGTCAGTTTCCTCATCCCCAGCAGAGACAACAAGTACCCAATTCGGTAAGTACCACATTAATGTAACACCTTCTATTGCTAAAAGAGTTTTCGAGAAGGTTCTATGCACCCGTTACCATAGATTTACTAGCTATTTTCGTTATTATTTGTTCGAATGGAAAATCATCATAATTGACAACTTCCTGCTGTGGGTAGAGCGGAAGGGTGTGCCAGTCTTCTACTGACTACATCATCACCCATCCATGATACTTCTTGATCTCGCTATGTTTCAGGGCTGTTGTCTTTCGAACTTGCCCATCACCCATTTTTCTGTATTTTGCCTTTGAAAGCCAAATGACCGCGGTCTGATCTTCTTTCCTTGTATTTAATGAGCATGGTGCTGTTACTCAAAAGAACCTTTTTGCTGCGACTTATGCGTTGTGGAATGCTCAAGCGATTACAGCATGGGGCTCTTCAAAAAGGGCGTGAAACGGTTAAGGTGAAGGGTCGACAACGTGCTAGTTATGCCCCTGGTTAGGTTAGGTATGCTTGAGTATAACAGATGTAATTAAAATAATGTCTTTTACAGTATAACAACATGAATACAATGGCGCGCGGCGTAGTTGGCGGGGCGACCCTCCAGCAACTATTGGCGCACTCGCACCAGAATAGACTCAACGGTAAACATTTATTTTATTCATATTTCATATTGTTTAAGGAGGCAAAGATACACATAAATACATACAATCACGCCTTTTTCCCCCAAGAGGTAGGCTGAGGCATATTATACGCCCACTGATATTGATACACATACATATATACATACATAGACGCCTGTTTCCCCGAAGGGGTAGGCAGAGGCATATTATACGCCCACACTTCGCCAATTATATAGTTGGTCCCACGTAATAGGTGGCGAGCCCATCGCCGCTTACCGGGCACTGTTATGTTCGCCAGAGCCTCGTCCGTTGATCGGCAGGTGCACCACTTGCAGGTGAGGTTGGCTTGGGCTCCTCAGGACTTGGTAGGAGCCTTTTGCATCTACTGATATTTATGGTCCCACTTAATAGGTGGCGAGCCTATTGCCGCTTACTGGGAACTTTTACGTTTGCCATCCTCGTCAGTTGATCGGCAGGTGCACCACTTGCAGTTAAGGTTGGCTTGGGCTCCAAAGATGTTTGTAGAATCTATACACTATAAACACATCTCAAATAATATGGAATATAATAAACTGAACCTCTAAAAAATACTTTTTTGATCATCAAAAATACTGATCTAGCATCTAATAGGGGATTAGGTGCTCCATCAGAATTTTTTGATGTACAAAAAGGTTAGGTTAGGTTGGTAATTTATTAATTTTGATGACACATTAAATATGAGCCAAATAATATCCATATCATCATCTCAGCCCATTATAGTCCTTCGAGCACAGGCCTCCTCACGAACCAGGGACAACCGGGAAAGCCCGCAAGCGCTTGATATTAAATGCCATTCAAACTGTTAACCATTCGAGGACCTAACTCCGTGATCTCTGCTATAAAAACGATTTGCCGAACGATGATCGTTTCTTACTATACTAGATGTACTAGACTACAGTGATTCCTAACCTTTTTATTTCCGTTACCTTTGTTAATACTAATTTATATATTTCCTGGCTTAACAATTCAGAATTATCCCCAGGTTAGGAACCCAGAGTCTAGTACAGCGCTACAAGCGCTTGGGTGTTGCTGAGTGTCTATTTAAATGCACTGTTGTGTTATATATTTACCTTTTCATATTTGTTTTTATTAAAATCCCTTAAAATACTTAAGAACTCCTAAAATATATCTTTACGGTTGAATAGAATTTATTAGCCAATGCCGCAGAGTTGCAAGTGAACATGTAGACTGTTGGTGATTACAGAAATGGGAGGAGGTGGCGTAGGTTCGGGAGGCGGAGACAATCAGCTAGCCAGGTGGTTCTCACCCGAGCTCCTCGCTAGGGCTTCGGCTGGCAAGCTGCCCTCAGTCCACGTGCCCAATGCACTTTCACTGGAAGACCTGGAGCGCCACCACCACTCGCCAGCGCCGCCGGTGCGCAACTGAAGCAATTTTGCTCTCGTCCCCCTTTTATAACTACCCCCCTAGAGTCTTAAAGCGCGTATTCTGATTACAAACATTTTTTGATATTCGACCTCATTGGTTTGCAACATCGATCTAAAACATTTTTGAAAAAAGATTCTAATGTCAAATTTATCTAATTAGATGTCAACATTTGTAAGTAATAAACATTCTTTCGATTGAGCTCATGTTAGTTTATAGTTTCTTTGCATTATAAAAATTGATACTTTTAATTCTCCTATCATGATCTGTAAAAATATATATATATGCATTCACTAAATTGTCCTAGATTCTGAATTTCGAATAATATAAGCATTATTTATTTTTGTTTATGTAGCTCATTACTAATTAAGTCCATGAATCAAAACGTACAGACAATGAATGAGGCATTTTATATTCTATGCGTCAGGAATAAGGACTTATTTTCGATTGAGCTCATGTTAGTTTATAATATAATTGTTTTTAAAATTGCATAATAATTCCTCCCCTTTCCAATATGATGCCCGGTCCATGGTTCGTTCTAACTATAACTTTAAGATCTTTTATAACAACATGGAATGCAATAAAATAATTCGGTGTTAAAAACCTAATCGGTAAAGGTTGATATTAGAATCTTTCATACGCAATGTTAATAGATTCGTAAGTCAATTAGAGCAACCAGCTTAAACTAGCCGTATAATTATGAAACTCGACATTTAAACTTAAACACGATCGCCTTTTGTTTGACGGTTCTATGAAAAAGTGCTTTTTTGAAGTTATTTAAACTAAAATTTGTTCGAAAAAGCGATTTTAGTTCTTTTAAAGTTATTATTTCTTCTTTCCTCGAATAACATACTTCCTATAGCATAGAAAACTACTTGAAATATGTATATTCTTTTTAGTGGCAGATGTAACCAGGGCTTAACAAATTGTGTTAATTACAATACATTAAGGTGCAAACTAAAGTCAAAATGTTACATTTGGTCTGTAGCTGATTTTATAGTCTCTGTCGCCTACTAGTAAGAAGTACATTTGTTTTTGGAAATATAGCACGAGTTTTTCTTTGCCCGGTTATGTGCAAAGGGTTTTGAACTTTACAATGAGCTGGCTATAGAGACGTTGATGATAAAATGCTTTGTAAAAAACTAAAGGAAGAGAAAGTCATAAAATCTATGTTTATACAGAAAAAGTAAGAGAAATAAATTATAGACTACAGAAAAGTCGCATTCATACTGTAAAATAAGGCATTTTACAGTATGAATGCGAAAGATTTCATGCTAGTAAGAAAAGAAAAACGTTTTATGTCAAATTAATTAATTTAAAAGAATTAAGACGTTAAATTAAGTTGTAATATCAATTGTGAGCAATAATATGGTTGAATTTAATTAGGTTATTTACGAGTATTGTGAGAAAAAACGTGCGAAAATGTCGTCACATAAATTCCAGTAATGTCACATGTCATAATATTTCATCGGCGTAACGGTTCATGTCATTGTAATGTCACATTAAAAAAACACATAAAGTCCAGTTATACTAATTTATTTCACAAAATATCTAATAACGATGATTCATATTATATTGGAAAATTGAAGGCCGCATAATAATTATAAAAAAAAAACATTGTATCATACTTTTTTTTTTATATTTTTAGTTTTGTTAATTTAATAGTCTGCTTAGTTCGGTTTATGAAAATAATAACAACAACATTTAATATAATAATACTCAGATACCAATTTTCTAGTCTCACTTTGTTTTTTCATTTGCAAGTATATTAATATATGTGGCTAAATCAGTATAGTTTAAAATTAAATTCTTTCTTTTTTTTTACTCGTAAAAAACAACAAATACATTACCAGTGCTCTCTACAAATATAGCTTCATTAAAAATATGATTTGATCATAAACATGGATATTCAATCCAGTATTTAAAATTATTAACGTTCAACGTAAATTAAACTATTAAATTAAACGTAAAATTAAACTTTAACGTTCAATTCAACTGCGCATAATTTTTATTTTTATTATTTTTTTATTTATTTAGTACACATAGAAATATACATACAGAAATACTAAAAACTAAGAAACATTGGGTACAGGGCACAGCTTATTCCAAATAGAAATATCTAATCCAATCAATTTAATAAGAAAGGCGTTGCCAATGAAAAATTTGTTGTAAGGGATCTCTCGACTGGCTACAATAGTATTGTGATAACTGATTGTGAAATTGTCTACCGTTGGGCGGTATAGATGATTTTACATGAAATGTATTTAATATTCCTATGTCAAATTGTAGAAGACATGAACCGGCCCTAGTATTATCCATATTTGTTCATTTAGAAAGCGTTATGTCTGATTATTGAAAATTAAGAATGAGCGCATGTTTATATCTTAATTGTGTGTTTCTAAAAGCTTAAATGACATAAAAATCTTACTTAATATCGTCTTCGGAAAAAGAAATCAGAATGTGGTTAAAGATACACTTCACAATATCTGTATGTATTCATGCAGATCACTGACTGTCTTGACTATAAAATGTATTAAGCAATGAAGTTTCATACATAATCCTTATTATGTTCACATTAAATGTGTAAATTGTGTTCGTTCATGATGGAGGCTGAAAAAGTATGTTATGATAAATATGTTGAATGAATTATGTATAGTATAGACATCGGCTGACGGCAGGGACTTTTTGATGTATTTATTTTTAGTTTTATTGAAATGTAGTGTCTAATTGTCTGGCTGCCACTACTCTAGGCACAATGTTCGATTATTTTCCCCTCTGTCAGTTTCTTTGTGTTTAAATATATTAAAGAGGACTATTAAAGCCCAGTTGACTTACACATTGCAAGAACAAGTCTAAATACGAGAGTCCTGCGCATGTTTTTACACAAAAACACACACAAAACATTTAAAAATTACACTTATGTGTTGTGCAAAAACATGACGCAGAATCTCTCACCTAAATATGATGTATTTGCGATATCAACATTGTTTGGTTAACGTTGACAAATGGGAAGTATGTATGTGTGAGAGCGACATATTGTGAATGCACGTGGATTGACTATGGTTGTGTTTGTAAGCATTATTGTTACAATGTCAGTTTCGCCATGAAAAGAAATGTTCTAGGTTAAACCCCATAAAACGGTAAGGACGTGAAATGATTCTCGAATTTTCTTTGTAGCGAGTAGGCGTTTTACTCACCTTTTAACATATTGTCTTCGCGTATTGTTTTTATCGACACGTTTCGGATTTAGTACATTAAAGCCCGGTTTATCCCGTGTTTGAGTTTGAAATTTATTAAATAAAAACGTATATATTTTTTAAAACCTTTTACGAATCATTCGTCGGGTCGCAGATTAAGTCTGGCAGTTCAATCGGCAATAGCATAGTCAATTATAATTTGTAGCCGTTGGACTAGCGTAGGTTTGTTACCGTCCGTCTTTATATCACGGCTCAGCATACCGCAAGCAATACGCGTATACGTACGATCTCTTCGTCTAGCCTTTCTTTTGAGTAGACCGCCAGTATCGTGACGAGACATGAGACAAATACATATACTTGAGCTATTACAGACGTGCGACTGTCATAAATCGTTAACTCTAAAGGAATGTTAAAATGCTGTGCTATTGCTGTGTTATCGATGAAAGGACGTCACTCGGACGCAAGTATCTGGGGGAGGATTTGGAATATTTACCTCATTTCTCACTCATTACCTGCTACTATCGACCAATCCTCTCTTTCTGTTACACACAACACCAGTGCAGTTCCATAAGTCCCTCTTAGTGACAGGGAGGTCCTATGAAATGATTTATGAGTCAATTCGCATGTTTGTAATGACTCAAGTATAATATTAGAGCGAGTACTCTAATTTTTATACGATATCTGGATTGTGAGAGAGAATTTATCATGGAGTGTAGATTTTCTTTTGTGGCGTGAACGGCGCGCGGGGCATTAGATGCGCGCGCGCCCTTCGGTTATTATGTAGAGTGGTAATTGTGGCAAAATTTCAGTTGACGGGATTGTGAGCCGCGCAAGCGGCAGGCCCGTGCCGGCGCTTACGTAATACATCATGAGAAAATGTCTCTGTAAGCTTTAAATTATTGATTAAAGAAAAATTGAAAGTTCACTTTGTATTTTATTTATTGTTTATTGCTTTCGGCTGTACCCTGTTATTAACTGACCAAGGAGTCGACTTCTTGCTCTGAATTAAGTGCCAGAAATTAAAAGACCAAGTTTACCCTTAGAGCTCAAGAAGCTTCGGGTGAGTCCTGATTAGTTAGCATTGCGTAGCGTCGACGCTACGTTGACGGCGCAACGAATCGCACTAACCCCATTGGTACGGTGGAGGAGCTTTTTTTTACGTCGGTAACAAAATGCATTTACGCACTGCCTTCCGGCCAAAGGGGGTGTGGGACTTACCATAGGCAGACGCGACCGCCAGAAGTAATACCCACTAAAAATCTCCCGACGACGCCCGCCGCTTGTTGAGAAAAAGGCGGGACTAGTACCTGGGTTGCAGCGTCTGACACCCCGCCTGCGGCCGAAACCGGGAAGACCTCCTCTGAGAGGCGCAGTGGAGACGCGCCCCTCCTACCTCCTTGTGCGACCATAGCGTGTGTTGCCGACTTCCCGGAGGGTCCATGGTGAGACAGCAGCCAAAGACCCTCCTGGCGCTGCTGGGCTTATTCCACTTTTCCCCGTTGGATGATCCCCATTGATGGGGATTAGTGAACTTTTTGTTCACTATTCCCCGTTGACCCAAAAATTTTATTTAATGGGGATAAGTGAACTAAAAAGTTCAATAATCCCCATTAGGTAGGTACGTTAAAAAAATAAAATATATGAATCATGTTACAATTATTAATTAAAAATATAACTTTCTTATACCTAATAAAATCACAGATTGTACAATTATTAATTTAAAATAAATAATATAACTTTCTTATACCTAGTAAAATCACAGATTGTACAATTATTATTTAAAATAAAAAATATAACTTTCTTATACCTAGTAAAATCACAGATTGTACAATTATTAATTTAAAATAAAAAATATACCTTTCTTATACTTAATGAAATCACAGATTATTACACTTATTAATTAAAAATATAACTTTCTTATACCTAATAAAGTCACAGATTGTTACAATCATTAATTTAAAATTGTAGCATGAAAATATTTCTTTCTTATACCTTGTAAAATCAAAGATTACAAATCACTTAAGTTTTTCTAAACAGTGCCCAATCGTATTTTCACCATTAATGAGTTCCATTTGGACCTCTTGTATATAATTATCGCGATTGATGCTTTTTTTTGTTTTTTTTGCTATTCCTTTATTTTCAGAAACCCCCAATGCAAGAACTTCGTAATACGATGCATCTTGCAATAATTGTACAATCTGTGATTTTACTAGGTATAAGAAAGTTATATTTTTAATTAATAAGTGTAACATGATTCATATATTTTATTTTTTTAACATACCTACCTAATGGGGATTATGGAACTTTTTAGTTCACTTATCCCCATTAAATAAAAAATTTGGGTCAACGGGGAATAGCGAACAAAAAGTTCACTAATCCCCATCAATGGGGATCATCCAACGGGGAAAAGTGGAATAAGCCCGCTGCTGGACGGGCCCCCCGATATCTGGGTGTTACCCATTCCCTGGCGGCTTCTCCGCCCTACTCTTGGTACTCAGCCCCCCCCCCCCCCACGACAAGATAGAGACCAGTCGGGGGGGAGGGGGACTGGGACCAGCCTGCATCAAGGTGTGTACGACACGTAAGCATAGCACACAAGATTAATGTACTAAGATAAGTCGAGTCGAGTCTGAAGAAATAATATAACCGCATATATCGGATAAATCAGACAAATCATATACCACACGACCCCAATACCCTAGCTCTTTTAATCTGCTTTATTATTTATTAAAATACCACAAAAATATATTTGTTAGTTATCCTCTTTAATAAAAATAAATGAAATAACGAGACTCATAACATTATAAAAAAACATCTTAACCCCTAAGGTTAATTTATACAAGGGCAGAGTCGAAGCGTTTCGACACGAAACATTATAAAAAACCAAGAGGTTAAGTAATTGGAGGGTGCCCTTTGGTTCGCCTAAAATTGTTTGTTCTAATATGGTTTGGCCAAACCGTTATGGCCTAAACTTAAAACGTATAATTATTGTTTCGCCTAAAAATTGTTTTGCCACCATTATAGTTTGGCCTAAGAATTGAAAGGCCTAATTTTAGAATGTCTAATGTAAAATAGCCTAAACTATATCGGCATAACTTTATTTTGGCATAACAATTATTTCGCAAATTTATAAAAGCTCTAATTTTAGCATATCTAAAATTAAATGTGCCAATAATGTATTGGAATAAAAGCATAGAATTTTATTGAGAAAATAAATTGACAGAAGCGAATCGCTGCAAACCCGACTCCACGTAGTCTTGTCTGCCCTGCCCTAGAGTACAATATAAGCCCGCGTGGCGCGGAGGGGCGAGGCGGCCCGCGAGCTAAGGAGCAGGTGGTGAGCGAAAACCATCTGCGACGAAAAGCTCGCGTGGGACCGCCGGAGCCCCGCAGCGCCGAAGCCGTGACGGAAATTATGCATGCTGCATGCCTGCTTGCACGCTTACATGCTGCATGATTCAACAGAAAGCAAAACGATAAACGTCAACATTTACTTTTGGTTAAATACCTACATACAATGTGATTAAATCAAGTTGCAACAAAATAATGCAATTCTTTTGCCAAGTTATTTTGCCTTATAAAAATGACCTACTCACCTACCTACCTACCGTTTTGTACTTTATGATTTTTTAATTTTGTGCGAATTAATATTTAGGAATAGTAAACTTTAGGGATTACGAATTGTTCAGCCAAATGACGCATTTGGTAATTGACAATGTGGCGATAAAAACTTAGGCGAAGTGAAACTAGGGCAAACACGATTCTGAAGAGTGAAATTAGGCGAAAAAATTTTAGGCTTTTCGTTTGGGTGCCATTACAAATTAGGCGTACAAAAATTAGGCGATCCGATAGGGACCCGTAATTGGAGTATGTCAATTTATGCTTGTTTTTAGAAATAACGTCAGATATTTCATTCCTTGATGCAAGATAGACTATGTTCTAAGTGCATAAACACACTATGCCGAAGGTACGTGACCGAAGATCCGCAGCTTTTACTTTCCGATGTATTCAGCCATAGAGAAATGTAACAACTAGGTAATATTCAGCTGGGGTACGTATTAGAACACCTAAAATTAAAATATCGAAAGTTAAAACCCCGATGTTCAAAACCCCTAAAATTACAATACCTAATGATTGGTTGACCTAAATTCAAAATAATGAAAGTTCTAAATGTCGAACGATTATTATATCGAAGACCATAAACCCTAACTTCACTATACCTAAACTTGAAATATCTAAAGATATAATCCCTAATGGTAGGTTGATCTAAATTCAAAATAATCAAAGTTTTAAATGTAAAAGTAGTTTTTATTTATAATCGATACAAAATAATCATAATTATAGCCATATAACAATTTCGCTTAATATCGCTTCGAATCTTTAATTGTCAATTAATAATTTTTAAATAACTTTATTTTTCATTAATAAGTTTTGACTTAAACTTAGTGACCTAATTACAATATGTATGATTAAACGTTTTTTCAAATATAAATTTACATTTTTTATTTAAGGAGTCCAGCCAGCTGTTGGGATTCACTATGTTCACTATAAAAGGAGGAGAATAACGTGACCAAAGTATTTTCTGGCACTTCGCCGGCCGCTGCCGCGGCACGCTCGCTTCGCTCGCTCGGCTCGTGCATTGTGGTCACGATATAACCTAACCGAATCGAATATCAACAGAAATATCAACCGCAACGTCATTATTCTTTGTAGGTACCCACATTTGTTAAATATATTTTGTTTTCAATCTTCTCATATTTAATGTAGGTATTTTAACTTTCGATGTTTTGAATTACGACATTGTGAACTTGTATTTTTATGACCTTAAATATTTTGAACTATTAGGTGATTTGGATATTAGAAATTTCAAACTTAGTTGTTTTGTACTTCGGGGTTTCATCATTAGGTTATTAGAACCATTAGGTATTGTAATTTTAGGGGTTTTGAACATCGGGGTTTTAACTTCTGATATTTTAATTTTAGGTGTTCTAATACGTCCCCATTCAGCTGATATGACCACAGAATAGAGATCCTTCTGCGGATAATACACGTTCGTGGATGAATGTGGTGGAATGTATTTAGTGTCTCAAGCGTTCCTTGTTCGTCGACAATCGAACCGAACTTATAAATATGTATAATTATGTGCTCGCGTATAAATTTGTTAAGTTGCCGCTAAGCTTACGTTACGTCCCCGAAGTATCATCCAATAATTTGATTTGGGCTGTGCAACCTAGATGGCGCCACCTACGATGAATGCTGTTATCAATCTGTGGATTGATGCTGTGAAATTTTTCACACATCTTTTAATTTGATGACAAAATTCAATAAGTAGGTAAAAGTTACTAACATTTAAACTGAATTATTTTTGATTGGCATTCAGTTTTTTTTTTAAATCAGTGTCAAACTTTTCTTTCTTTATTTTAATAATGGCTTCGTGCGACTAGCACATTTAGCCAGTGTCAAGTAAGTGATATATTAGTAATATATAATTCATAGTAAATGAGAATGAGTGGTAATAAAGATGAGAAATGAGATACCCTCCCCTAAGCCCCTTGAGTCCTCAGTAAATATGTGGGACTATATTGAGATCTCACATGGACTCCTCGAGAGAAAATTTGAAAAGTGATGTTGCACTGTTTTGTTTGATTTACCAACACTCATGTATGTTCACCAACACTTAACGGTTAATAATCCACCGTTATTACACATTAATGCTAGAAATATCACAAATTTTAGAAAATAAAACAAAACTGCAGACATGACGCTTCACTTTCCCGCCAAGAAGTCATCAAACTTTATTCTTAAAGTAATTCAAGTAGTTTGGTCAGTGTAACATAGATGGCGCTACTTCACGCAGCTCTGAGGAACGCTATGTTCTAGTTGTTCACACTCCTTATTTTATTACAAATTAGTTACTCGATAAAAAAAAACAAAATTTAAAAATATTTACTGGTAGTAACGTACGTATAAAAACCATGAAGTAATCAAAGTAACACGCATCAACTAATACTTCCTTTTTTTGAGGGTCTATCGATCACTGCTGGTTTGTCAATGCTTTGAACAACACGGATAGAGCAGTTCGAAGTTGAAATGCTACTTTTCCACAGTTTTGGGCCCTGCGTAAGAAGGTCACAGGGTGCGAGTGTCCAGTGTATAAAATTTACCTCTATCAGAGCTATCGATTTTGCAAGTTTGCTGTGATTCAAAATGAAAACAATATAATAGCTGTGTATAAGTAATACTAAGTATACTATTACTAATAATATAACTAAGATTGGTATAGAGTGACGATTAAACACAAAAAATGGCATGGCATTTTGCTGTTCGTAACTGCATAGTTAATTCTGAACGAAACGCCCGATACGACGGGTTTCGCTTTACCAAAGGATGCTTTTTTTGTACGTATTCATTAATAACAAACAATCGAATGTTCATTGTTATAGTCGTTCATTGTCTATTATTTTTAGTCAGTGTCTACTTCGTAACGCTTTTAATAGGTAATGCAGAATTTCGAAGAATAACACTGTCTTAATAATATAAAAGGAAATAATTAAAACAAGCAATACTTACTCGCATCACTCAACAGTGGCTTACTATAACGAATTTCTTTGATTTGAATTTCGTAGTTTGTCTATTATTATCGAGGTAATATTCCAAAACAAAACATTAATCGCTGCCATTGGAAAAACAAAAAAAAAGTAGTAGTGGGCCGAAGGTAGGGTTGTCAGCGATTGTCAAGTACTTTAGGTATTATCTAAAGCTATACAGAGTTTAATTAAAAAAAATGTTTTAAAAACTATAAATAGATAGCGAAAACTATTATTGTCAGCTTAATTGTAAATTGTAAGATATATTGCTAGCGCTCTATAACCGTTGCAAATCACACAAATCGGCCTAGATATTTAGTTATCTGTTTTAGCTAGTCCCATCAAAAAGAAAGCTATTTAACAATAGTTTTGCGCTCCGAGGAACTAGATGTTTGAAAAGGATCATCGAAGTAAAGCAGCGTTCACAGAGGTCAGTCCTTAAATGGATGACCGTTTCATATCGAGCGCTTCCATGCTTTAGAGGGCATGATAAGCTGTTGGTTAAGGAAAGAAAGAAAGAAAAAAAATGTTTATTAACTGCACAATAGGTACATAACAAGGTGGGTTAAAATTGAAATGAGTGAAGATACCTCCATACATACCTCCGCCAATCCGCAATAGGTCTACAAAGTAGAATACGATCTAATTCCTCTCATTATGGTGCGTGAGAGAGTGCTCAGTAGCGGGACGTTAACGAATTGAGATGTTAATGATTTTTGTTGCATTAAAATGGCGCTTTATTGTAACAAATGTTATAGGTAAAGGTTTATTGATTTGGTCTACTGTATTATAGTCGCAAATGTGCATTAAGTTTTTAAAATGTCTCTCTATACTCGTCTGCAACGCTTTCTCCAATGACTAAACCTCATCCAGGACTTCTTGGCGGGAAATTGAAGTGTCATGTGTGCAGTTTTGTTTTATTTTCTAAAATTTGTGATATTTCTAACATTAATGTGTAATAACGGTGGATTATTAACCGTTAAGTGTTTGAGAACATTCATGAGTGTTGGTAAATCAAACAAAACAGTGCAACATCACTTTTCAAATTTTCTCTCAAGGAGTCCATGTGAGATCTCAGTATAGCCCCACATCTTTACTGAGGACTCAAGGGGTTTAGAGGAGGGTATTTCATCTTCGATTTATCATCTTTATCACCACTCATTCTCATTTACTATAATTTATATGATATTAATATATCTCTAACTTGACACTGGCTAAATGTGCAAACCGCACGAAGCCATTACTTAAAAGAAAGAAAGAAAGAAACCTCATCCAATCTTAAGATTATAATAGTACATAAGTCAAGTAAAGGATAAGATATTCGACCCAATTAGGTTGAGGTAATTTTTTCATATTCCAGCCATTTCAAGAGGTGTCGTAAAAATTGGCGGTTAATGAATCTGTCATTAGTAGAATATGGCATTTATAGAATCTAACATTCGTAGAGATTTGCATTCGTGAAATTTCGCATTTTAAACTCGTCTGACATTTATTAGACTAAACATTCGAAATCCAATACTATGTTGTAAACATAGTGGACAACCCTAATAGCAACCAACCAACGTGCCACACGCCGCAGTTTCTTATCGATACGTACAGAATTAGTTAGAGGCAAACTCTTGCAACCCAGTCATCGCAGTATTCGCAGTGGCGCGTGCGCGTTGCGGTGACTAATTTCTTACCGATTTTATTTGATAAACTAATTCTGAGACTAATATATAGTACTTTAAAAGAAAATTAAATATAAATATAAAAAACAATCGAAATATTATTACACTGAAATCACGAAGCTTAGATTCACTTATATGCAACAAAACAATTTAAAAACAAAAAGTATTTAAGTGTAAGTGAATCTAAGTGCCAGTTAGTCGTAGCTAGCGGATTTGAGCACCAAAAAATAAACTTAATAAAATTGATCTCATCGTACGTCTTGTCGAAATAAAATACAACAAAAATCGACTAATAGTTAGGTACTTTTAAGCATACGGTTGTAATTAGTTTAACCTAGCACAATTATTACCCTCATTTGACGCGATGGAAATATACTCGGCGTCTTTTTTGCCAAAGTTGCCCTCTACGATTACAACATCTAAAAAGTCCTAAAGCCGACTTTCAATTGATATGAATTATGAAACAAGCTTGCCCGCCGCTAATGCGCAGTTACGTCACAGTTTATAGTGCATCTCTTTCGCTCACTCGTGCATATTTTGTCGAAGGCCACCGGTTGTAATTACAGTTAGTAGTTAGTAGGCTCAAATTGGAATGCTTGCGGTTTGTGCTTTCAGTCCGAGTTTCGTTTTGATTGGGAATAAAGCGCGTCTGTGATATGATATCGATTGATAAGAAATATTTATGTAAAGATGTCGACTGACCTATGCAAACTTTATAAAATGTATATAAAAAAATATAGCCAAGAGCGAGGGATAACGGGAATAATCGGGAACCACGTTGTATCTCGACATAGGATCAATGTTTAAAGTAAAGGAAGAAGAAATTCATGATGTAGAAAATATACCACTAGATAAAGTAATATATCCATCAGCGAGTAAATCCGATGTACCCGTTTGCCAGAAGACAGCGTCTACTCAAACAGTTTGTGATGCTTGGAGAACCGTGCAATCTCAAACTTCGATAAAATTTATCCATGACTACGTTAAAAAAAAATATTTGAAAACCATCCCTCTTCTAAAACCTTTACCAAAAATAAAACCTGCAGTGGAGCTGAGTGAATTGTATCGTTTGAGCGAAAAATATCTAAATCCCAAATTAGCCCAATTAATTAAGACACAGCCAAGTTTAGGACAAAATGCTAGAAAAAATTGATATGATGAGAAATTGAAACTACTCTTGAAATGTACAATACAAGCAAAAACACATATGGCTCTTTAGAGGGTATATTCCATATGCCAACACGTCACACTTTACTAAAATTTAAGATTCCGATGACAACAGAAAATAAATGAAAACATCATACTCACTTTAAAGACAAAGTATAATTTATTGTCAGCTAAACAAAAAGATTGTGTTCTTTGTCTCACACTGATACGCTTAAAAGCATGTTTAAATTATTTCGATAAAGAAGATCGAATTCTGGGGATTTCCTATATTGATAATGTCCAAAGACCTCAGGTAGCCAAATTTGGAATTATTGCCACAGTTCGAGGAATATTCAGTGATTGGAAACAATCAGTTTCTATTGTTTTCATTCCTAAAAAATCAAAAGATAAACATGTAAAAGACTGGTTTGATAAAGTACCTACTACTAACACTTTTAGACATTGGTTTCAATTTGCGAGTCATAGTATCAGATAGTGCGCTATACTATTTGGCCACCCCAGGTTACCCCAGAAAGCCCATATTTCTACATTAATGACAAAATAATCTATTTCATGTTTGATGTTATGGATTTAGCTGAGGTTACTCGCAATATTTTGATAAAAAACGACATTTACTTTAAAGGCCACGTTGCTAAGTGGCAGTATTAAAAAAAAACGATTCACTATGATTCGGGGCGACTACTGAGAATAATACCGCAGGTTTTAGATATTTATATGAATCTCAGTAGAACAAACAAGATGAGAAATGAGAGTTGTAATTCATACTTTAAGCAGGAGTATGGCTGCAGCGGTACAAACATGTATAGACTTAAAAGTGCTCGATGATGATGCTGAAGGTACAGTTCAGTTTTTAACAATGATGAGTAATCTTATTGACGTTTTTAGTTCCGATGCCGTTTTGAAACATAAATAAATATAAATATAAATATTCTCTTACAATCACACCAATTCTTTAGTTCCAAGATAAGTATCACTAAGAACTTGTGTTATGGATACTAAAGAACGGATAAACATACATAAATACTCTTTTTTTGTAAATACATACTTAATATACATAGGAAAACACCCAGACCAGAACAAATATTTATGTTCAAGCACACAAAGATTTGTCCTGTGTGGGAATCGAACCCACGACCTCTGGAGTGAAGTGCAGGCATACTGACCTCCACGCCAAATCGGTCGTCTATAAATATCATAACAAAAGATCTTACTTTGGTGACCCGTATCAGATAAAATTATTGAATGAAGCACTTGCAACATTTAAAAATATGCAGATAATTGATTCCATAACTTATGTCTGACAAAACAGAAAAGTCTACATTAATTAACTGTTTCCTAATAAATATAAAAACGCTTATGTTATTATTCGACGATTTAAAAGCTGAAAAGCATTCATCTATATACACATATAGATTACACAACATTCGCCAAGAACAATATTTAGGAAAAATCAGGTTCTTCCCGCCGGCATTCGAATTATTATCAGCATATAGAAAAACATTTATAGAAGATTTAGTGTGTAACAACTACAAAAAAGTTATCCCATTCGAAAAAAAATATTCATTACACGATCAAATAAAGAACTTAACAAAAGTTTTTACCCAAGAAGATCCGACCCACTCTAACATTATAATTAAAAAGGATAAATTCAGTAATACCAGAGCAACAGCCGTTGTTGTTTTTGTTTGAGTCAGCTTTGAAAGAACATCATTTTTGTCAACCCCTAAAGCTTTACATCAAAAAACTGTTAGGTTCCTCACACTCTCTACGTGTGAGGAACCTAATGCAAAACGCTTCGCTATTGTACCAAGTCAAAAGATGTTATGACCTTTATACAAAATATGGAGTTGAAATTTAGAAAATACTTTGAATCAACTCAACATGGAGGTAGAATTGTGTCAGCGTTGAGTTTGTACAGCGATGACACTTTTGCTTTGCCTTGCAAATGTTTTTCTCTGTTCTATGTCAAGAAGATGTTCATTCGTATAAGATTGGACAATTTGATACACTTCAATAGCAAACAATTGAACAATAAATTAATGTTTAATAATTAATGTTCTATGAATGTTGGTATCGAGATTGTTTTTATTTATCGTTAAAACTGACGTTTCTGTACGTTGTAAAAACGCAAAGTAATTTAATGTTTTATATAAATTTTGTGAAGATATTGCAATACTGTGTTATACGTAATGTATAACTGAAATTCAGACAAATTAGTGAGACCTTAAGGATTGGAGTCGATGAATTACATTTTTATTTTGGACACTTATTTACTATTTTGGAGTCACACACAAGGAGCTTTTTAAAAAGTGTGGGAACTATTCGGCTTTTACCCTATATTTATATAGAACTGTTTGTCTTGCGTTCGTCTTCTCTTGTCCTTGTGATACTGAATAGATTGGTCTTCTTTAATGGAATAGTGACTTAAATCAAAAATTACGTTTTTTGGGACATCACAAAAGAAGATCTTCTAAAGAATACTTGTCCTAGATGTAAGCGCATTAAAGTGTTTAAAAGTCCTTGGCTGAAAATCAAAAATCCTTGACCCTAATCCACGATCAAATACGAATGCGGGAAGAATGCAAATTGCCATTCGCACTTCTTTTCGGATCGAGTTCATAGGAGAGTCATTTGAAAGGCATAAGTCCAGCAGTGGATTAAACTGCCGTTTCATACAGGCTATTCTAATATGAATGGCATGAATATTAATAACTAAATTAAATGTTATATTATATTGCATAGCTTCACAGACAAAAGAAGATTGTAATTCAAGTAGGTACCAAGCCAATGGCTAAATTTAAAAGAGCATAGCCTGTGAGTTTCTCTCCAGTTCTTCTTACAGAGCGGTGGCTCGGAACTGGCACTTAAATTCACTTACACTTTATAATTATTCGTTTTTAAATTGTTTTTTGTGTATAAGTGAATCTAAGCTTCGTGATATCAGTGTAATAATAATATTTCGATTGTTTTTTATATTTATTTTTCAAGTACTATGTAATAGTTTATGAAATAAATAATTTTTGATTGATTGGGTGCGACGTGGTGAAATATGACCTGGATCCATCTTACCTCGGTTTCCGAGAGGAGGCCTGTGCTCAGTAGCGGGACTTTAATTGGCTGAGATTAAGTTTAACTGTTAACCTACTCGAAGTGTCATTAATTTGTTTTGTGATAGTTTTTTCTTATCAATAAGAAAAATGTATTAGAGCTGTATTAAAATTTTAGTGTTTTTTTTTTTTTTAAAGTCGTTTCCTTTATTACCAGGTGTTTACCCCATTAACTTCGGCGTATTACTTACAGACACACTGTCATACACGCTAGTATTACTATTATAGAAGGCAGTCCTTTATTAAGATTGGAGGTCGAGTTTGAGACGGACATTTACCAGATGGTAAGGCAACCAGGATACGCCTGCCTATATTTATTAGAGTGCAATCTAATACCAATAGGAATGAGCCTTGATATTTTTTGTCTACACCTTTTTTTACTTGATCTGAGGTCTACACTAATATTATAAAGAGTAAAGATTGGTATTTTTGTATGTAACGAATAAACTCAGAAAGTACTGGACCGATTTTAATAATTCTTTTTTCATTAGAAAGCTACATTATCCCTGAGTAACACAGGCTAAATTTTAATTTAAAAAAAAAAGGGTTTCGTAAGATATTAGGGTTTTTCGGACACAAAGTGTAAAAAATCAACCAGAACAGTTACTCATTTTGAGTAAGTTGCCTAAACTATAATAGATAGAACCACAAAATGTGCTAATTAATTGTAGATCTAATAAATATCTACTAAAAAGTCCGCGACACTCTATACCTATCTATGTCGAGTAAGGCACAACAACCATTTTTTTATTTAAAAATCTTGAATTTTTTTTGGACTTTATTTAAACGCATTTATTTTACTTATGCTATTAGTCCTTATCAACATAAATTATTTCATCACTAAGTCCATTTTATGTAGATAATATTTGGTCTTTGAATGATAATAAATGGAGGTTTGGTTTTAAAGTTATGGCGAAATTAAATTATGATTTCTGCTGCACGGCGCCCTATCACGGGTCGGGACTCCCGACCATCAGTTTATTTTTTTACCTGAAAATAATTTAACGTGGAATCTTGTTTATAGAGAAGCTATACAATAATCGCTTTAGTTATCTATCCCAAAACAACGGGTTGCACTCCGGGACTACCGGTAGGAGTGGAAACTTAGTATTAATTACATATAAATATTTTTATTATTAAAAACTTTAACATCCACATAAAGACAATCTATGCAGCCTGCGAATAATGACTGCGTCGTTGATGTTAGTGTCGGTGTCTGTGAATTGACCTGGGAATCATTTTGCTGACCGTTTCTTTCCTGGGTAGGCATTTTGCAGCGGTAACCGACATCCACGCGGGCGGAGTCGCGGGGGACCGCTAGTTACTAATATGAAGAATGTTAATTCAGAAACCCGTAGGTGATCTAAGATATTGTAAATGATTAGAAATAGCGTAAAGAAATTTATGGCGGAGTGTGAGATGTCACAAAAAGATGTGTTAAGTTTGGTGTCTCAGTTCAAATATGCAGTACCCAATAAATACTTTTTCTCGTAGTGTAGGCAGTTAAATTTAATTCAAAGGCGTTTAGCCTCTTAGTAAATGCCTCAGACAATCAATTATCAAGCCTGCGTTCCATTTAGAACAGTATTCTATAGATGATTTATGCCAGAGCAGATTGAAAAAGCATTAAGTGCAGTCAGCTGTTGGCATTATTAAATAGGATATGTTTTTAATTAATTTTTATATTTTTCTATCCCTAACGTTACTAACATATTGACGTGAAGCAGCATGTTTTTATTTGTCTAGAGTATGAAAAAAAAGTTATTTGAGTAGGTATTTATTTCAAATTTCTTTTAATATTTGCTTACAAAGTAATAATATGATGAAATGTTTTACTTTCTAACACATTGACTTAAACCAATGATAACTCCACAAAACTTAATTAAGACCCAATGTCAAAAAACTATACCCATAACTCGGATGATATAAAAATTGCGTCAAATAACTTTTAAAGTTAAAAAAGCCATCCCGCAGCTACGCCTGTGCGCCCCCCAGGAATCACATTTATTTCGATGGGATAGTTTATCTCAATACCAAATCAAAATCGATCTATAAGTAA
Organism: Musotima nitidalis; assembly: GCA_949126915.1. Lineage (NCBI taxonomy): Eukaryota > Metazoa > Arthropoda > Insecta > Lepidoptera > Crambidae > Musotima > Musotima nitidalis. The sequence goes on from OX421434.1 coordinate 4,191,845, forward strand.
GATGCGTTTTCTATGGAAAATGTAAATTAAGTTACTTGAGAACTCTAATAACAGTACCCGAAAGAGAACACTGCACATCATCATACCGAAGCGAAGCGACTACCGTCTGACCTCCAGCTGTTAGGTTGATAGATGGCACTGCCTTCCTAATGACGACTGCCATAGAGATTCATGACAGCCGGGACCAACAGCTGCTTTCCGAGGCACGAAGCAAACGGTAATTATGCACATAACTTTGAAGTCAAAGGTGCGCCACCAGGGTTTAAACCCTCCCTCAGAATTTTAAGGCTATGTGTCTCGCCAGTGTGCTATCGCTCAATAAACACTACACAACGGCTTTCGAAAATACAAGTAATTGTACATCTCTTCACGCGAAAATTATAACAACAATGAAGTGGGTATTTACTACTCTGAATTTGAAAACGGTAAATAAATCTATTGAAGCACATCATAAAAATTATCATTCGTGTGTGTTTGCAAAAGCGATTGCCGATGTCCCTGTAAGAGAATCTCTATATATTTTTTTAAAAAAGCTGCTTCTTCCTACATCTTAGACCATCTCCATTTGCTGTTTGTGCGTCGTAATTAGTTTACTTGGGAATTTCATGAATTAATAATTTTTAATAAAATAAATGCCATTTAGGTATTAACTAAATTATTTAGTTAAGCAAAGCAGCAACCGCAGTACGTAATTTATTATAAATAGGTACTCAATGCCAATACTTTGAAGCAAGTGTTTCATAAAACGAGTGACGAGCGCCCCTATCTTAAACACCCAAAAAAAAATGGTTGCCTGTAAAGTCGTTTTTACGGGCGAAGATTTTACGTGACAACGTCTTTTTCTCGGTAGAATATTTATTGATATGAATATAATTAAATTGCACAATAGGAACAAGGAATTGAATGAAAATAAGAATTGCACAAATTTTAACTATAGAAATATATTTTGTTTACTAAAACATTGTACATGTAAACTTAAACCGATCATAGTTGAGTGGGAGAGAGACGCAAGGCATTCGCCGGGCCTCTCTCTCGTTCGGTGACTCATCGTAACGTTACCGAGCGTTACACTTTTTCATAAGTGACTCCCAGCCGCAACCTAATTTAAGACGTTGTCACGTCAAAAAAAAACGATATAAATTATATAGCCACTTGAAATATATTTTTTTCCACTAGATTTCCGTTTATTGTTGGTAATGTATTTTATTGTATCGTAACAAAGAACCAATCACCTAATGTAATTTCTTGCGTTAAACACACGTCTCACAATATTAGTAGCTGATCATTCGTTTTGTGGGCATTAACTAATAATAACTTTCTCCAATTAGAATAAGCAAAGGCAACTTCTTATTTTCTGTTTATTTATTTAGTTATTTTATTTAAAAAAAAACTTATCCAAGACAGTGTAGGTAACTGAAAATAGAAATAGTTTTGGCTTAAAGATAGATTTGATCTTAGCAATTACGTTCATTTGCAGTTTCTTTGGTTCATATAGACCAATACGCAGCCGGCCGACTAATTCCAGGAGTAAAAATAAAAAGATAGGAAGGGAAGTTCAGATAATTTTTTATAGGTACACTCTGCTATAATTTTAACCTATCAACAAATGGTTTTCACTGTAATCTTAATCTTTGTCTCCCGGTATTTGTTCGTCTTCTCTTTGATTCTGTCTGATTTATCTATAGATAGTTCACCTGTATCTTATATCAATATAATATGTTAACACTTCATTGTTAATTCGTAATTCAAAGCTGATACTATTGCTTCATACTTATTTAACTATCAGTTTATTTTTAGTAATAGGATACGATAATTGTAAAAATTTAATCATTAAGTTATGAAACACACTTGATATTTAAGACTTTAAGTTAAAATCAAATGATGAAACTATCAATTTTAGACCTGTTTGACTTTTCAGCAATATAATGGGTCTTATTTTTATGGATGATGACGTAAACGTCAATAACCAAAGAGAATGAGTATCACTATCACAGATTTTCACAAAGTAGGTTAGCTTAATACTGGCTGAATACGATTCTGAAGAAGGCAATTGACATCCGATTCAAACTGGTAAAAATATAACTTCACTCAAAGATTCCACACTTTCGGGAAGTCTTGTTTCACTTGTACCTAATTGCGTCGTACTAAATTTGTGTATAAAAAATATAATGAGAAGCTGCCTACGAACTAGGGCCGTGCAGGCAAAGCGAAGCCGCCTGGACGAATGAATAGAAAGATAGAAGACTGTTCGATCGGTAGGTTTGGCAACGTGGTATAAGCAAGAGGGTGCCAGAGGGGCGAAGCCCGGGCGGGTGGGGAGGCGGCGGTGGGGCAACGGGCGCTCGACGCTCGGCTGTCGGCTTTCGGCTTGTCCTCGTTTCCGAGTGTGTGTGCGACTACCTAGCACAGTCGTCGTCAGTTGATCCGTTCCCGCCGAGAGACATATCGACCCAAGGAATAAAAATTCCACGACGCATTAGCCTGCACAAAGCGAAATGCTGTTGCTATCAGAAGCCGTGTTCTTGTGAAATACAATTTATAGTATATTTTAGTTTGTAGTAGGTTAGCTAAAAGGTTAGTGAACAAAATTGTAAACCGGAATACTATAAATTTGAAATCTTTACAATTTGCAAGCGTGCGTGACGCCATCTAGCTAGGCGCAGTCCATGGCGATATCAGAACACGTAAAGAATAAGACAGTGACCGTCCGTGCCCACCCGTTTGTTCGTAGCGTAAACATTACTTACGCAATGAATATAATATCTTGAGTATTATTGATATCTATCAATTGGTATTGGTATGTACCTTTGTTAGGTTCATAAGCCTATACAATATCGTTATTTTGGTTAACTTATATGATGAATTACTGTATGCATGCATTCTTAAACCGGTGACAATATTGATTAAAGGTTTGTTGAAAGATGAAAGTTAATGTGAATAGTTTAAGTAAGTAGGTGCCTCACCTGCCTATACAGAAAAAAACCAATATATAAATTTGTTCATGATAGCTCCCTTATTTCTTAGGAGTTAAATAATATTATACTCCTTTTGCATTTAATTTTACTTAGTGTTGTCTTACTTAAAATAATACATAGTGGTCTTTTCAATATTTTAGTCTTCGCTTCAAAAAGTATCCAATGCTAAATAAATTATAACCACTCACGTTGAAGCACATTGCATTTCTAACGAGATGAACACTCCTCTTTATTTACATTACAGTACTTAAACGTTTCTTATTTCTTTTTTCTCATTTACGTATATATGTTTGAGTTTGGTGAAAAAGAACTTGGGTTGAAAGTTTTATTCCAAGTTATTTTTGCTGGCCTTTGTAACGGGATATTAAGTCTACTCTTTTTCTGATAAAGTCTTTTGTGTGAACCAGCGCCATTTTGCTTTTGGTTTTGCCATTCCGTTTCGTTCGACACAATATGCCGATCATTTTGTTTTTTCCAAGAGAGAGAGATAGATGCAATTTTTTATACTATGTTGAGGCACGTTCCTGTCCGTCGTCCGCCCGCGCTTTTCACGACTGCTGCCGAGCTTGTGGAGTGTCAGCCATTTTGTTAACTACACGGTCGGCGCCGAACGCATTCGCGCGTAGGAGGTAGTTCATTTATTGACACGGAGAAGACAGAAGGAAGTCGTCGTTTATACGTATTTGTAAAATTATATTTTAAATTAGTCGTACCTCATTTGCATAGTGTTACGAAGAAAGTGTGTAAATATGATCTATCATATTTTAGTTATTTTATTTAGGTGATTGTAAAATTACGTAATAAAATTTAAGAACATTGAAGTGTATGGTGGGTTGGTGGGCCATTTTTCATTCAAACAGGTACTTACTAATTATTATCAGTTTTTAAAATCATGTGATAATGGTAGCCTACAACTTAAATTTATTTGTATAACTATTTTTGTGGCTCAATAAATGTTTTGGTGTATGAAATTACTCAATTCTGTGTAATTTTTGCATGCCTCGACGTCCGCCATTGTTCGATCTTTATCATCATGTCATGTTGGGTGGGTAGGTACCTACCTATTACACGCGTAATGTTTTCGTATCTGTTAAAAAAATAAAAGTCGGTAGGCATGTAAAGTAAATTTGTAACTCTCTTTTATTATGGTCAAAATGCATGTAATTTCACAGTTAGATAAGGAAAGTACTCTAAGGCTATCTAGACACGGAAGATAATTTCTTCCTTTCCGAATAGCGTTCCAAAATATTAAATTCAGGTAAGACTTCGTAAATTAAAAAATATTGATTCCATGGAAAGTTATCCTTTAAGAAGGTTATTTAAATAGATATAATTTATAAATTCTGGACATGGCTCGTTTGTATGAACGCAGATATGTGTATATTTCTGAATTCTAATCTGGGAGAAAAATGGGAGAAGTTATCCCGCAGTGTCTACTTTTTTCTTGATTAAATAAAAACGTATGTCAACCACAGATTATATTATGTAAAATTTTGACGCTAATTTCCCTAGTTATATTTAAAAGTATTTGTTAGAGTGAACTAGGTATAGATAAGATTCTTATTACCGAAAGATGCATATTATATATTACAGCTTTTACTTACAGTAATGTTGTAGCAAATGGTTTTCATCAAAGTGAAAAAATGAGCGCCTAAACCGAGTAATCGAGAGCCCATTTTGAACTGATCTGTTATACCTACCTATATCATACGATGTAGTCCGTACAGTATGTCGAGTGGGGCTGGAGAAAGTCGAATGATTTTTTCGACTAGTTCAAACAAATTTAATCAGCAGTTAATCAGGCTATTAGAGAAATTACACATACATTTCCATATACATTTTTTTATTAAAATATTGGCCACTTACTGAATGACTCATTGTACCGTGTGCAAAATTTTAAGATACTATTTTCGTATTTGGATGATTTTGCTGCTAAAACTAGATCAAAGTTGGAATTTGTAACAATTTTTTCTGTTTTATTTTGGGGACAGCAAGAATGGTTCCGATACGTCTATATGTAACGTACTGACTAATAAAGTTTTAATAAACTTCATCTAATTATTGATTTTAACGCAAACGAGTAACTATGGAGGTTAGTTGTCTATTAAGTTAATTAGTGAAATGAATGGCCGATGTATCATCACTATTTAAAATATTTCGTTGCCAAACACTTGATCGTTGTCATTTAGCATTCGTCTTTTACTATCTCTTTTATTACGTATTTTTGGTGCAGTTGACCGGAACAATGAAGGACCAAAACAGGTTTATTCAAAAATAGATGAAGAATATTGAAATTAACTTTTATGCGTGTATCATTCATTTGATATTTGCACCGATGTCTATTTATTATCATCACAGCCACTCCGAAGTAGGGATATATTCACAATTCATTGCTTTTTCCATTGACACTTAAAACAATTGTTATTACACTTGCAGGAGACGCGAGCGCGTGCAGTACTAGTTTTTTCTTAACATGGCACTGTACTATCCTAAAAAAAGACGCATTGCCACCATTCACTTATTGGACCAATACCTACTAAAATTTTGTTTGATAACTGCAATCGGAAAATGATATATTAATTTTTATGTCATTCTTATTGTTTTATACGAATAGGTGGCAGTGTTTAAACGTTTCGTATAAATCTATATTTGTTATAGGGTGAAGGTGAATACTGTAGGTACTTCATCGTAGTTCGAAGCTGATACTCGCATTAAAATATAACGCTCAATAGTCAGATGTGAGATGTGTAATGAGAGTTTATATTAAAAACTAGATGCCCCGGGGGCTTTCGTATAACCATATTTGGTTCAATCTGTCAATGATTTGTAAACATATCTCAGTCTTCAGTCTCATTCACTCACTTTTTCCTATTACATTTTTTTTTGCTAAATTTTCTCTTATACAAACACTGTCTTGATAACGAACTAAATAAAAAACAATTGTTTCCGTGATTTATCTTTATTTAGATAGAAAAAGATAACATAATATGTCTGTTCGTTCGCTATTAACCCGAAACCGGGTGAAAAATGGTTGCCGAAATGAACCGTAAGAAATATTTACTTAGTCAAAAACGGTCACGAACTACTAACTTAAATAACTTAACTAAAATTTTACACATTTTTAATTGAAATTAAAAGCAATATTTTCAATCTTTGTTTAACATTTAATAAAAACAATGTTCTGGTTAATATTATAGATGCGAAAGATATTTGTAACGTCTAATGCACATCTCATTTTCACATATTTTTTTATTCCCGAAATGCGTTGATTCTGTGAGACGTGATAAACTCTCGAGTCTTATGGGCAAAAGCTAGTCTATAAGTATAATGGGTATTGGTCCACATTTTGTTCTAATATGTTCTCATTTATAGGTAGGTATTGACACATTTGCATTGCTGTTATTTGGATATGTGATTATAACTATTTTTCCTTTATCACGTAGAAAATTGGTTAGCGCGCTTGTAGCTTAAAATAACAATGATGATTTTATAATTATCATTTTGTACAAGCAGTCCGCAAAGAGTTGTAAGCCACCATTCGCACAATATGGAGTGAAGGGAAAAGAATGCAGTACTGGGAATTGAAGGGAAGCCTGCTGAAGAAGATCCTTCGTGTCGGATCTCAATTTAATCCCACTATATAACCAAATCACACCGAAACCGAACGTGCAATTCTCTGCCCACTGGAGGCCAGAGTAAAACCCTAGTAAAATTAGTTGGTTCAAGTTTGGCCTTTATTGCTCCTATGAACTTTAACTTTAAACCATTTACAGCGGAAGAAGCTTGAGTAGAGAAAAATTAAACGTTTGGTTCTGCCCCCGTACGTGTAGATATAAAATAAAATGTTACTTTGTAAACTTTGACTTTCATGACGATTTTATCACTTTATGACTATGGTGCGCTTAGGTGTGTTTTCGCGTCGTTTTGCTTTACGTTGACTTTACAACCGAACATCCAATGAATGAACTTGTTATTTATTTACTTATTTTAAGCCGCCCCTAAACGTTTCGCATTGTTTAAATTTGAGGCTACATTATTTGCTATACACCACTTGCATATTATTTTGTTAATGATGCAGGTCCGTCACAGATATCGCAAAAAGTTACAAGCTACCTTTACAAATGAAGCATCTCTTAACTTATACGAATTGATAGCTGGGTGTTCGCATCGTTGGGTCAATTTTTCAGAGATGATAGTATCTTATAGTGATCTAGGTGGGTTCTAGGACAGCTGGTTGTTTGCATTATTGGGTAAATTTCTCAGAGATGATAGTATCTTATAGTGATCTAGGTGGGTTCTAGGACAGCTGGTTATTTGCATCATTGGGTCAACTTCTCAGAGATTAGAGAATCTAGTAATAGTGTATATACATACGAAATATACACTTAAACCAAATGTCAAGAAATTGAAACCAAAAGTTTTTTTTTGTGTTATTCCTTATTCTTTAAAGACTGTTCGAATGCTTTGGTTACTATAAAAAAAGAACATCATGTGATATGTACAGGCAAATTATATTTTCTATTGCAATATACATCGTTTTTCTTTTATCAACTTTTGCTTACATTAGTCACGTTATAAAATATATATATTACCTTATTATAAATTAGTCTTAAGCCTTGTATACTTGATCAAAATATCATAATGTCTGGTTTGACCAGTGAGCAGCTCCTGGGCCCTAATCGTTAGCCTAGGGCACGGCCGAGATAATGCAGGGATGATAAGTGTGGTACAGACGTAAAGATTGCGTCGCCTGGTGGTTGAAATGAAATATTAAAAAAATATTTTTATTTTGCGATTTTATTTTAATTACGCCTATTAGAGATTTTGTGTGTTATGTTAAATGATTAGTTAACAATATTATGATGTTCAAAGTTGTGTGTAGTCTCTAGTGGGTAAGACAACTTTCAATAGACAGAAAAAAATGTCTAAATACTCTTGAAAATAAAAATGTTTATGCCATATTGTCTTTTCTCTTTCAGTCTTCAAAATGGATTTGGCATACGATGAAAAGTTCGAGGAGATGAAGAAATATATACCTTTTTTGGAGAGTATGATAAAAAGACTGGAAAACTCAAGTTCGGCTTCTGCCAATCCTCGACAGGCGCAGCTTGATAAAATTAAGTCACTCAGAGATCTCCTTATAGATAAGAAAAAAAGGTTGAAATACTTTAAAAAAATATAATATTAATAACACATACGAATAACTCATATATGAATTCTTATATATGATTAATATATGCTAGACCTTCTAGAATATTCTAGATAATAAAAAAATCGTTTTTTCAGGATGAAAATGGATAATTTGCTTAAGTGCGAACAGGTTCTTGTAAACTTATACGCGAAAGTTGAACAGGTAAGAAAAAAGTAAAAACATATTCAAGTATTACTAGTAAGTAAAAAGTTCTTTATTTCATAAACTATCACATAGCACTTGAAAACGTCAAAACAAAATATAAATAAAAAATATTACTACACTGATCTGATCACGAAGCTTAGATTTACTTACATGCAAATAAATCTAATTTGGTGTAAGCGAATCAAGTGCCAGTTCCGAACCCCCGCTCTGTGAGAAGAACTGACAAGAAACTCACAGGCTATGTTTTTTAAATTATCAATCAAATACGGAACACACACAGTAAATATTTGAAGATATTGAAAGGGTCCCCAGATGCCGTAACCAATAAAGTAGCACTAAGGGAACCCTTCATCACAGTCAAGTAATGTAAAACTGAGCTGAATTTGTACAATACGGGATGGTCACGACAATGATCTGGTTGACTTTTTATTTTAATATACACAAATACAAGTTGACAATGTTAAGCCCAAGCTTGTTTATCCGATAAGTAATCATTAACAGCATAAAACCCCTTTTGAGAAACTGCTTTTTAACTACAGTTTTAAAAGTTGGCAATGGTCGATCAATTTTTTCCTGCGGAATTTTATTATAAAACCTGATACCATTACCCAATAATGATTTTTTCATTTTGTGAAGTCGACAATTTGGCAGAGAGAGCTCATTTCTATTCCTAGTATTCAAATTATGTACTTTTGAATTTTTATCAAAGGTTAATGTTTTTGCGAACATACTTTTTATAATTGAATATATAGTGTGATGCAACCATTAATATGTAAATTTCCCTTAAACATATCTCAGAGAATCTCTACACTTAAGATTATAGATAGCTCTTATGAAGCGCTTTTGTAGTACGAGTATATTATGTATGTCCGAAAGAAATCTTTTTGATTTTCAAATTAATAAATAATAACGCAAGATGTATATGGTATATTTATATTTTCTTATTTCAGAGGGAGTCACTGCCAGGTATACAATCAGCGTCGGATATATCGTTTGTATCAAATGAGTCAAAAAATAAAGAGTTAGAGATAGTAAGAAAGAAGTTAAAAACTGTTTTAATTAAGGAAAATGAAGAACAAGATTCATTATTTGAAATCGCCGGCGCAAGTGCCACTGAAGAACTTTGTACGCCTGGTAGCAAAGAGCCTGCCCTTTTTCAAAGACGACCGAATAAAGCATCGAAGTCACCAGGGCGAAAATCACCTAAAAGTCCTGGTAAATCAAGTTCATCATCAAAACGGAATTATACAAGAGTACTTGTTTCTCCTGAACCGGACAATAAACGCTGGGATGAAAATAAACTAAAACCGTCCAGCTCGCATCTATTTAGTCGTAGGTCGCCCCGACAGTCACCTATGAAAAAATCACCAACGCTTAAAAAAGATAAAAAAAAATCTACAAAAGGGCAATCAAAGAAAGCTAAAGATTTAAATATAACATTGAACGTCCCCGAAGAAAGCTTAAATTCTTTAAATACGACAGACATTTTGTCTAGAATAATAAATTGTAATGACAATGATGTTGACATCGAAACATTAAGAAAAGCTAAAAAACGTATTTTGAAGGAACTAAAAAATACTGGTGCCAAATGTGATGATATATCTGACTTGTTGTTAAACTCGTATCAGGATGAAAGTGTGTCTCAAAACAAAACTGAAGTCGAAGAAGGCGAATTATCTGATAGTGAAAGTGAAGTCATTGAAAGTGTATATGGCAATTTTATTCTCGAAGGTGATCAAGATTCACTATTAAGTGTAAAAGACACAGAAAGTAATGAAAAGCCCCGTAAAATTCAAATTTGTTTAGTCATTAATTCTGACAAGGACATTACAAATGAAAACATATCCAATGCAGTTGTAGTCAATGCCGACTCAAATGACTTTCAGATGTACGAAAATAATAAAACTTCATCAGAAGCTGAAACTAATCAAGCAAATTCAAAGAAAGAGCCAAAATATATAGTTGATAATAAAGATGAACAATTAGAAACTGAATTGTTGCCTAAACCAATTGAGCAGCCTAAAGTACCAAAAATATCGCCGGAAGAACCCGGTGAATTTAATGAATTAGATGATGTGCTTCATAAATCTACCAAACTATCTAACGAATTTGATAAACCACTTATAAAATCTAACGAAATACTTAATGAAGAAACAAAAGAACAGACTTTAAAAAGAAGGGAAGGAAAGTCAGATATGGCAAATGAAGTTGAACGTGAACATCTCAGTTTAATTAAAAAAACCGTAATTGATGACGTTCCTAATGTCAGGGATACTGGTCAACCTGCAAATTTTTATAAGCCTAATATATCTGAAATTGATAATACTGAAAATCAATTAAACCACGACAATCCATTAACCAAACCTGATATTTTAGCCTCCTTAAATAATACCGACACTACAGTAACTGCTCCTGAAAATGATTTGAAAAGCCGTACTGAAATTCCATTGCTGAACGAGCCCAGTATTGTCACAAGAAAACCGAAAGAAAGTGTAGTTTCTGAAATAGATATCTTACAAGCATTAAAAAATGAAATACTTAGCGAAACAATATCGATTTCTGGATCGGAGTCCACACCTTCGCTTCATCAACCCAAACTTACAAAAGTAGCCAGTGTTCAAGAAATTGTATCCAAAAGAAGAATATCGATTGAAAAGTATAAAAAGAAAGCTACTCCTGCGTCTAGTTCTTTGTTCTTAAATGATCCTAATTTATCAGTAAAACAGAGAACGAACTTAAAACTGACTGAAAAAGAATGCGAAAGGTTTAATTTTCCTACAAAATTATCATTAGAAGAAACATCAGACGAGGAAACCGACAAAGAAATATCTCTGGACGATATATATGGAAGTCTTGCACCAAAGTCACCTGACGACGAGATTGTATCTAGTCCAGGAAATATGTCACCGGTTTTAATCCCAGTTGATTCGGTTAATACTGTCTTACCTTCTAAAGCAGATATTGACATGCGAAAATTCACGAAACATAATGTAGTAAGTGATAATACAAGGGTTTCTTTTGATCCCCGCATTAAAAGAGATTTTAATCAATCGTCACGAATAGAAAATACTACTAATTGTAGCATTCCTGAAACATCGCCCATACCTGGTTTTTCTTTGACAAATCCTTGTACGAACCCTAGTATGGTTCCAATTATGACTCCTAATAGAAACCCTAATATGACACCTAGCAGAATCCCAAACATGACACCTAGCATACATCCAAATATGACTCCCAATATGACACCGAACTCGAGGATATTAGGAAATCGACAAAATATTGAAGTGGACGATGATCCGAACCGCAAACATGTTTATGCACCGATGTTCCCACTATATGACCACAGAGAAATAAGAGAACAGTCTGTAACTAAAGAACAGGAACATAAAGAGAAAGAGGAATTTAGACGTAACTCTCGTTGGGACCATTATGAGAATCGAGATTTTTCAACACGCGATAATAGGTCTGAATCTGATTATTCAAGATCTCGATACAATGACTCTAGTCATCGCGATAAATTTGATAGAAGAGATTCATACGGAAGATTAGATGGGTCTAGAACCTCTTTGTCATCTTTTGTAAGATCGGACTGTCCCTCTACTCCAAGTCATCCTTTTGGTAGAAATGATGCTCCGATGACTCCAGTTCATCCTTTTGGTAGAGCGGATTGCTCTTCAACTCCTAATCAACAGTTTCCTAGATTAGATTCAAAATCACAAAATCATTTATTTCATCGCTCTGATTGCCCCCCAACGCCTAACCACCCTTTTGGTAGAAATGATGGCCTAATAACACCGAGTCATCCCTTTGGCAGATCTGATTGCCCATCTACTCCTAGTCATCCTTTTGGCAGATCTGACTGCCCAACTACTCCTATTCATCCGTTTGGCAGATCTGATTGTCCATCTACCCCTGCGCATCCATATGGTCAGGTAGATATGCCTATGACCCCGAGTCACCCATTCGGAAGATCTGATATTAGAAGAGATCCTAGGTTAAATAGAAGTTCTGAAATAGATAACATTCAAAACGATGATAAAGATCGACGTAATTATAGAGATGACAAAAGAATTAACTGTCAAACATATTATACAGATAAATTCCGAGAAAGAACTGAAGACCGTGGTGAGAAAAAACGAAATGTATCTCACGAGCAAAGTTCTCGGTATTTCAATAGGGACCCTGAGTCGCGACGAGAGTATTATGTTGGGCGCAATTTTTTGCGCGATACCGATAGTGAACGTTTATATTCAAGACATCGCGATCATTACAGAAATGACAGTAAAACCGATGATGTAGCTAACCGAAAAGGATTCCGTGAACTTAGCGCCAGTCGTTCTATATCAGTAGAAGATACATCATATCGTTCGACATCTAGAATACCAAATGCTGGTACGAGGAATAATGATATCGATAACAGATTGTCTGTTAAGCCTGATGCAGGTAAATCTTTTACCATAGACACAAGTGTCAATGCAACTTTTCAAGATTTTATGACTGGCAAAAAAGATATACAGGTCTTTGAATATTCTAATCAAAGCCGCACTAAACGGGCAGCTAGTGTCGGACGATCACTTGGTCGTAACTTCAGTCCCGAGAAGACTTGTCGTGTTTCAGAAAAGGAACCCAAATCACACCAGGTAACTATTGCAACAACAAATGAGAACTCCATGAGCACATTTAAACGTGCTGGTAGTGTGGGAAGAGATATGTCTAAATCTTATTCTGAAAAAAGTTTTAAAGAAATAAAAGAAGATTTTAAAAATTATCAAGCAATGTATGATTTTAATAAAACGAAAAGAATAAAAATTGAAACAAAAAATAAACCTGAAATAAAGCGTGACCCGAACTACCAAATCCCACGAAGTAGAAAAGATAAATATGACAATAAGAAAGAAAAAGGCAATATAAAAAATATACCTTATTCTCCTCGAAGCAATAATAGAGACCCAAGACTTAGCCGAGAATCGCAAGGTTCTAATAATAAATTTCATGAAGGAAAGGAACGTAAAAATGTAGGGATTGTATATTCAAATGACAACATAACTAAAGGTACAATTTTGGGATCTGGATATGGTGTGAAAAATTATAAAATTCCAAAAATAAAAAGGGCGATGGAAGACAATATTGTGATACCTGAAACGAAAAACAATGATAAATATTTAAAACCTAATCTAGAAAAAAATAAAGATAAGGGCAGCTTAAACGAACCGAAAATAAAACCTATACCAAAAAATGATCCAGATAAAGTTAAAAAACCGATTATTTACAAAGTTGAACCAAAAGAAATCAAGACTACTGGACTTCACAGAAAAAAAGATATTTTATCTTCGCTAAATACAGAAAGTTCATCGACTGATGATGAAACAATAAGAAAAAGCCGACGAAAAAAGAAACCAGTTATTTATGATAGCGATTCAAGCGACCTCGATCTACTAGAACTGTCATCTCAAAATAAAAGTCTTAATAATTGTTCAAAAACCTTAAATTTGGCAAATTCTGATAAACGAGGTGGCCGAAAGATTAATACAGAAAAAGAGCAACAATGCTTACCTTCATCAAAATGTACTGAAAATCAGCTTGATGATTTAGAAAGTAATTTTACTTCTGAGGATTTAGATATATTTTCTGATAATTTAAACTCTGAATCTGTTCTTACTAATATAAATGCTCTTATTGCTGATCTAGATCATGATTTAGATACTCCTAGAGCAGTGACACCCTTGACTGATACTAATACGGTTAAAGAGTTCAATTCAGTGCAAACAATCGACACAGATAAGAATTTGACTGAAGATTTAAATGATATATCGGATGTTATAAAAAGTGACTTTGAGCCTTGCTCAAACAAACAGGATATTGAAAACGTTCTTAATAACGTGCAGAGTGTAAAGAAACAGCATTTGGAAAGTAACACCAATGTAAAAAAAGTCGTTTCAGTAAATAATCCTATAACAGATGTAAATCTAAGAGAAAATAATAGCCAGATTTCGAATAATACTCAAATCGGTAAAGAGTGCAAAGATACTGAAATTATCACACCAAATCTTTGCGCGGGCTCCTCAATCATAAAAAATCATGAAGATTTAGTTTCTACCACGAAAATAGATATAAAGGGATTTCCTCAGGTTATTGAACCAAGTACAATGCAAAAATCTTTGCAAATAGCTGAGGGAAATTCATCACCTGATAGTACTGATGAAATAAGTACTGTTTCGGCTTCTGAGAGAAACAAAGAGCCAGATAGTACTAATGAAGCTGTGAATGAAAATTCTATAGTAACTTCATCACATGATTCTGTAATGGAGTCTTTAAACAAAGAACATATAGAAACTAGCTCTCATGGCCATGGTCTATCTTCAATGAATTCGATTGGAAATATATTGTCTATTTTGCAAAATAAATCAAAACTTAAAGAAATATTGAGCCTTTTAGGAGATCAAGGTATCGAAAATGACAAAATCAAAAAGAAGCTGGAAATGTTAAGTGAAATTGTATCGGATGATGACGATGACGTTGAAAATAAACTAAAAGATGAAAGCAGTCAAAAAGATGAATCCGTAAATATTAGTGGACCCAATGTTGTCAATGAAAGGAGTGAAACATCTATTACTAAAGAAAAAAATTGTTGCTTAGTTGCTAAGAATTCCTTAGATCTAGAAATCAAAAATAAACCTTCTGAAGAGTCTGTTGAAGGTGCATCTACTCTGCAATCTATAGATATTGTACCTGCGAACATAAAGGGTTGTAATGACTTCTCACTTACTGTGTCAAATAGTACGATTGATATTAATAAACAAAAATGTGTAGAAAAACAAAATGAGTCTGAAAATCCTAGTAACAGCATAGAAAATGATGATGAAGTTGATGAAGTGCCAATATTAGAAGAAGAAACCAAATTACCTCCTAAGAAAGTACTAAAAAGAGGTCCAGGTAGAAAAGGTAGATTCGCTAAAAAACCAAAAAATAAAATTACCAAAAAATCAATGCCATCTAGTGATCAGAGAATCACTAGATCGAGTAAAGCAATTGTGCCTAATAAAAAGAAAAAACTATCTAGAGAGTTACTGCAACTACAAGAAGACATAAAAGAGATGTTTATTAGTGACGAGGTATTAAACGCGACTGGTATAAGAATGTGCAGATTGGCGAAATTAGTTGACGACAATAACGTCAAATCCAAAGAAGATTCCAGCTCCCAACAAAATTCATCAGCCCCACTGATTTCAGAAAAATGTAAAGAAACAGAAAGTGAGAAGCCTATAGAAAAGAAAAAGTTTTTGACAAATAAATCTAAATTAAAATTAGAGGAGATATCTGATAAAGAATGCAGCAAAATTAAGTTACTAAAATATAAACCGGGCCCTAAATCTAAAAAGAAAGCAGTAAATAATTCAGATGACGAAGATCCATATGCTTTTGAATCTGATTCTGTTAGCGAAAATAATTATACATCAAAGCCTGAAAGAGGGCAGCATAGCTCTGAGTCAGAAAATGAGTCAGTTTGTTCTTCCAAAAGCAACGGAAGCACAGATTTGTTAGAGTCAAAGAAGAAACCTCGCCGTAAACGTTTGGGGTGGCAAGCTGGTGTTATAAAGTCTAAAAATAAGAAAAAGAAATCAGAAGTTAAATATACTGAAGTAAACAATGAATTGATTTCTTTAAAGAGTATTGATATTAATTGTTTCACTGACAAATCATACTGCTTTTTTAAAAATGTATTCAGTTATTCATGTCGTCTTTGCAATTACGATGGTGAAGATATTGTAAATCACTATAAACTACAGCATCCTCATTCAGAAATTCCACTTTCGCGCCTTAGTCCTGACATTGCTAGAGAAGCTATTGCACAATGTGAAGAAATTAATTTTCAAGCATTCAGTAAGGTACCATCTGACAAATATGTTTGCCGGTTTTGTTTCAAAGAATTCGGAAAGAAGAAAGCTGTTTTGGAAACATTTTTTTGGCATATAGTAAGCATGCATACTGGTGAATACAAACACAATTGTTCCCTTTGTGTTGATAAGCCGAATTGCCCTTTCAACTTAGATATTCCACCTCCACCGAAAAATGTAAAAGGTCAACTTATAGGGTATATTTGCGAAAAGTGTAATTTCACGCAAATATCTCTTGAGAATCTTAAAACTCATGTCATTGTTCGCCATAATGACGAACAAACCGAAGTTTACACTATAAATTTGGGTGCAATGACTAAAAAAGCTATAACAGCGTTGTTGAAACGTAGTGTAGATACTGAACCGCCTCGATTGCTTAGAAGTCGTCGATCAAATCTAAGTCCATCTGAAGCCAGTGATGAAAATAATTCTTTAAGTAGTGACCCCAGTTCTGGCGATAATATTTCAACTTCACGATGCAAAAAAATCAAAAGCCCTTCATCACCAAATCAGAAACCACAAACCGTAAAGTATCACTCAAAGATCGAGTTTGAAAACGATAGCAATCTAGGTGAAATAGCTAATAAAAAGATGAATAAGTGTAGTATCATAAAAAAAGAACACGAAGAGAACATGGAAAACACCGGCAGCCAACATGCTGAAGAATCTGTAATAAATTTTCATAAAGAAATTACACCTGACGAATGTCAAACAGAAAAGGTGACAGACCAAAATAAATTATCGGAAACAGATGTGCCTGTGGGTATTAACGATTGTACTCACTTTATGATAACATATACAGAAAGTGGTTCTAAAGAGTATGTGTGCTGTATAAATGGAAAAGAGCATTATAAAACAACTCTAAAGATATCTCTAAAAAAACATGTGCAGATACAACATTCTGAGCTTTGGGATGGGTACTGCTCTTTGTGCAAAGTTATTGTTACGCCACTTGGCAAGTTTTCATTTAAAAACTGCTTAGAACACTATCTGCATAAACACAGTGATGACTTGCCAGTACTAGAAAAGCTGTCTTCGAAAACTGACAACTTGACTGTACAAAATGCACAAGAATTGAGACCTGACGTAATTCCTTCACCTAAACCATACATTAACGTTCGACCACTGTCTGAACTAATATCGAAAGATAAGTCTGCAGAGAAAGTTCCTAGTTTACCTAAAATTGAAAATGTCATGAGCCTAGTTGCACCTGCAGTGGAACAGCGGCCAGAAACTCCTAACTATCCTTTGGTGACGCCTGAAACATTGCCAGAAAAAGATTATAAATACGAAGAAGTTCAAGCAGACGTTATGTCGAAGAAGCATAGAGTCGTATTGGACTTAATGATGACTGAAAATAAGTTAGTTAATTTATTTAAGTGCGCCGGCAGATTTTGTTCGTTTACTACGGATTCACTGGAAGATTCGCTGGTACACGCGTCGACACACGAGCGTGTAGGTGGAGAAAACTCATTAATTTGCACTTATTGTGATTTTGAAAGCTCAGGAAATGGCATAGAGCTGGTGATGCATGTGTTCAAAGCCCATGCTACCTGTCCTTATGTGTGTGGGTACTGTTTCTACCGCGCTGCTGTGAGCCAAGTGGTTGCAGCGCATATCCACCGAGCTCATACTGGAATGCCTACAAAAGTATTGGTGGCTGCCGGCTCTCCGGCTCTACAGAACGCTCCTAGCAAAGGTTCAATGTTACCAAGAGAAGCTGTGGTCCGCTACTACATTTGTGGTCATGGTGGGTATTTTATTATTTTTTAATTAATTGACGTGCCTGATGTAATTTTTACTTTTTTTACTAGACTAAAGACATATATTTTTTTATTTCAATAATAAATAATAAGTGGGCTTTTTTTGCTGTTTCCATAATTAAAAGAGTGTTAAGGCTACAAGTCAAGTACCTACATAAACACTTTATTTGTTGCATATTAGGTATGTAAAATTAATAAATCCATCCTTAGAAAGTGTGTAGGTAAATATGCCATTAATAATTGCTGATTTCAATAGCTTTGCCTAATAGTTTTTATACTCTGCCCCGCGTGTTTTAAATCGTATGATAAAAACATCTAACTTGACAAAGGTTGTTTGTAATAACAATCGTTTGACAGGTACAGTCAGCAAATAGATTAGTCTTACTTTTGATTTAGCATATGAATTCCTGTTTTTAAATATCATTTCTTGTAGATAAATCTCTAATGAATACTCTGTCATAATAGTTTCGCTAAACACGTAAGTTTAATTGTTTTTTCTGTGCTAACCGTACTTGATTGAATATTATTTTAAATATGACATGCTTCTCGTTCCAGCCTGCAAATTCCGCACCTACACGGCGGGGAAATTCTGTGAACATCTTCTACAGCGTCATGCGACTGAAGAGCAACACTCTTGTTACGTATGTACTTCTTTATTTATTTATGGGAACCAACAACATACATTTTAACAATATGATCAAACATAGACGACCGATATGGCGTGGTGCCGAGTATACCCGCACTCCGCTCCAAGGTCGTGGGTTCGATTCCGACACAGGACAAATCTTTGTGTGCTATTTGTTTATGCATTTTAAGTATGTTCTTACAAAAAAAAAAGTATATATGTTTATCCGTTATTTAGTATCTATAACACAAGTTCTTAATGATACTTATCTTAGAACTAAATAATTGGTGTAATGATTAGAAAATATTTATTATTTTATTATTATTTTATTTATATACATTGCTGTCTTACTTATATGAAGCCACTGCATGCAAAAGTAGTATAACAATATTTTGAAATATAGATATTAACACTATACAAACAATATTCAATAATTAATAGGTAGCAAATTTATATTTTTTATAGTTAATATAGTTAAAATTTATATAGTTAATATAGTTAAATTTCAATGAAAGTAATCTCATCAAGGTTTCTTTTATGTGACAACGTGATTACATTTATTTTCACTAGAACAAAACTCTGGTAAAAAAAACACTTTATAACTAAAATATAGCATTGTAAATCGTCGGTCTCATTTTCAAACAGCGTGACTTCAAAAAAAAATTGACTTTTAATGCTATGTAGTGTAAAATTTCGAGATATATCTCTCAATTCCCATAAATTAATATGTAATTAGTTAGGAACGAATTGGAATAACACCTATATTCAATTAGTGCCTTAACTATGAAAATTAAACAGTTTTTACAACTTTCTATCAAGTTTGCTTATAATTTCAAATTGCTTATGGACATAAGCAGTTAGAAAATTAATATGACGAAATAAAAAATTTCAAATCATAAAATAGCTTTTTATGTTATCGCGCTCCTTATAGTCCCACAACCAAAATACTGCTATAAAGTTCGAACCCCAATATTTTTCCTGGTTTTGTAATCACTTATAGGATTAAATTAGTATCATTATTGTAGAGTAATCGATCTGTAAATCTTTTTTCTGATTAGAACATTCAGCATATTCTTGTATTATCCCGGTTGTCCTAGTCTGAAGCTTGGGGCCCAGGGTCTGCTTACTGGTAAATTGAGGACTGTTTTGCAAGCTGCCGCCCTAATATAATTTTTATTTATATATTACAAACATACTACATTCATAATATATAAATCATAGCATAAAAACATGTTATACTTAACCCTTTGACAGGCAAAGCACGTTGAAAATATTAATTGGTTTTCCACCTTAAGTTAACTTCATAAGGTTCAATTTATGGTGGTCATATATTAACCACTGCCTGGTAAAGGGTTTAAAACAAAAAATTCCATAGATAGGATAAATAGTTTTTTTTTAAACAGTTAAAGCGAAAAGTATCGAAGAAGCTTATTGCTTACTAAACAACTAGTAAACCTTCTGATTATAGATATGTTCGGAGCAGTTCCCAACGCCGTCAGATCTGATTCAACATATGAAGAGCCACGAACTAAACGTGTTCCAGTGCACGTGGTGCCTTCACGGAGCTAACACTGAAAGCAGCCTGCTTTACCACACATCTCAGAAACATCCTACTAAACTGCCACAGGCTTATTTGAGACTCATTACCAGCAAGGTACGCTATTAACGTGCTGTATTTATTATCGGTGTATAGGGATCCTACCAAGAACTAAGGAGCCCAAGTCAACCTCACCTGCAAGTGGTGCACCTGCCGATCAACGGACAAGGCTCTGGCGAACATAACAGTGCCCGGTAAACAGCAATAGGCTCGCCACCTATTACGTGAGACCAACTATATAATTGGCGAAGTGTGGGCGTATAATAAGGCAGAGGCCTTCGGGGAAATAGGCGTGTATGTATGTATGTATATATGTATGTATGTATGTATGTATGTATGTATGTATGTATGTATGTATGTATGTATGTATGTATGTATGTATGTATATATATATTTATGTATGTATTTATTATTGTGCCGTGTGGTACCTAGAATAGTGCCAACTGCCACCCCCTCCTATATCATAGGGAATCGTAAGAATCGACGAAGAGAAATACTACCGGATGATGGGCAGAAGCGTCGTTCTGCGTACTGACTTGAACTGCGATTACCAATCAGCCTGCTCAGCGTGGTGATAAATGGAAAACATCCCCATTACAATGTATAGTCTAATGGAAAAGTTTAAAAGGGTGATATTATGACGCAGTTTTTTTTTTAAATATAACCAACCTAAGGCAGTTAGCCCACTGTACCGCGCTCCGCTGCGTAGCGCGAAACGGCAGATTTTAATCTACAGATACATCCACTGAGTTAATGTTTGTATAGTCAGCGTTAACCATTTAAAAGGCAGAGCACGTTGAAAATATTCATTGGCTTCCACCTTAAGTTAACCGCATAAGGTTCAATTTATGGTGGTCATATATTGACAACTGCCTGGTAAAGGGTTAAATAGTCTGTAGCACCCAAAGCGCCCCATATATATATTTATTGTTATCAACTATGGTGAATCTGACTGAAACAAGCGAATTTTCTGCACGAACTAAAGTGCATATATTTATGGTTATGTAATAAATAAATATAAAATAATAATAAAATTTAAAATCCCGCGTTACAGGGATAAGTGCGGTGCAATGGGAAAACTGCCTAAAGTATATAATAATTAATGGCATTCATCACACATTCTGATGTAATATTACATATTAAATAATGGCTCATATTTAATGTGTCATCAAAATTAATAAATTACCAACCTAACCTAACCTTTTTGTACATCAAAAAATTCTGATGGAGCACCTAATCCCCTATTAGATGCTAGATCAGTATTTTTGATGATCAAAAAAGTATTTTTTAGAGGTTCAGTTTATTATATTCCTTAAATAATGTTTGTCTGGTTATGCCCAAAGGATTATCTAATACTAGCAACCTTTTTGTACTTAGTGCAATAAAAACTGAAACTTTATTGAAACACTTCACAATTGTTTTGGAATTTCGCATTCATAAATAATAGATGAATGTCTATTACCTGTCATTGAATTACTCGTAGTTGCTAAAATGTGTTATTGCATCTACGCTTGCTTTTTGCTAATGTTATGCAAACGAAACATATACTGTGCTGATTCAGACTCTGAGCCTCATTATTCAAATAATAATGAGGTTTTCGTTGATCTGTTCTGATTGATGAAACTGGCTTGTGGACTACCCTCATTATTATTTTAGTTGCTATAATAACTGTATTCTGGCATTTAAAATATGAAATCCAAATTAAGGAAGTATTTTTGATCTGCTGTGAAAATAACTTGTTGTCGAAGCGTTTCTATTCATTTCAATATTTTTTTATTTATATTGCAGCTTGACTGTGTGTTTTCACTTAAATCATTCAGCACAGTACATATGAATAAATGTTATTTATTTCTTAAACACGGACATTAATAGGATGTGTTACATAGTTTATATACGTTCATCGAATTTTACCAGATAGTGGCGTAGAATTATTAGTAAGTTACATTTATAAAAATAATTAATCTTATTTTTTTTATTCTCTAGGATGGTACTTCAGAATTCAGAGTCCTTCCTTTGGCTACATTCAACAAGAATAAGGTGGCCATTACTGAAGTTCCTTTATCTAACATCATAGCAGAAAATCCGACTCGAGTGGCGGAACGGTCTATCGAGTTGGAGAAGCTCATCGGACATACCAACCAAGTAATCGAGTCCATGACTACAGCGGTGGAACCTACCTTGCCAGCGCCAGATGATGATGTCGCCGTCGACAGCCTCGCCACGAGTGTAGAAGACAGTATCGCACAAATCGAAGCTGCCGTCGTTGCCACGAACACGATTCCACCACAACCCGTCACATCTCAGCCTCAAGTGGAAGATACTGTCGCACTTGAACTACCTTTAAAAAGCGAGCCGATCGAACTGCCCTCTCACAATATATCCCCCGATGTGGTTTACTGTTTGGACAGCGATGAGGAAGATAACATCCCTAATGTAGTAGTGCCCGGGAGCGACGCCGCACCCGAGCCACCCGCTGTCGCGCTCGACCCACCAGCTGTTACGATCCCAGCCGAAAAATATCCAAAAGTGAAATTCGTCCATTTGTTGAAGTGTCCGAAATGCCTCAAGCTGGAAGGATTCAGGACGGATGTAGCTTTCAAAAAACACATTCGAGCGTGCGTCGCACTCGAAGAGAGAGTGAAATGTGTCCACTGCGACTCGATGGTTCGAAACCGAGAGGACCTGCTGCCGCATCTCATGCAGGTGCACTTCCAGAACGACTACCCGTACGTGTGCCCCACGTGCGACCTGCGATTCATGACTTTACGGCAGGGCAAGATCCACATGGTCAACGCGCATCAGATTCGATCCGTCATGTACGTGGCCTCCGAGAACAACCAGTTCACGCTTACTGGGATACCCGAGAAGGTCGACAAGCCCAGTGGCAGGAAGCGGCGGTCTTCCGGCGCCGCCGCGGCCGGGGGCAGCGGGGGTGGCGGGGGCAGCGGGGGCGGAGCGGAGGGGGCGGCCAAGATGGCGCGCTACGGGCCGGGCGACGCGGCGCGCCTGCCCATCGCGCCCATCCTGGAGGCGGCGGTGGGCTGCGCGCTGTGCGAGTTCAGCACCAAGGTGCGCCTCAACATGGTGCGGCACCTGCAGCAGCACGGCGGCCGGCAGCCCGCGCCGCGCACCGCGCCCGTCAACCCCGTGCCGCATCTCGACTCGCACGAGAAGCACTTCGACAAGATGCTCAACCTCGCCTCCAGCTCCATCGGCGAGCGCGCGCCGGCCGCGGCCACGGTGGCGGCCTCGGCGGCGGCGGCGGCGGGCGGCGCGGCGGCGGCGGCGCGCTACCCGCGGCACGTGGCGGGCCGGCGGCGGCTGGCGTGCGGCGCGCGGGACTGCGCCTACATCTCGCTGGACGAGGCGATGCTGCGCCGCCACTGGGACGCGCTGCACGCCGGCTCGCACGACTTCCGCTGCGTGCACTGCCCGCCCTACCAGCACCTGGACACCAGCAAGCCGCTGACGGCGGCGCGCATCATCGCGCACCTCAAGATGCACGACGCCACGCTGTACGCGTGCTCGGCCTGCCCCTACTACCACTACCGGCGGCAGCTGGTCGACAAGCACCTCCGGGAGTTGCACAACGGCGAAAGCGTCGTGGTGACGGTGCGCGAGGCGGCCCCGGCCCCGCCGCTGGCCCCGCCCCCCGCCGCGGCCCCGCCCGCTCCCACCATGGACCTGAAGGCGTGGCAGTGCGGCCTCTGCAGCTTCAAAAGCATGCTGAGGCCCGAGGTGGTGGAGCACTGCGCGACGCTGCACCACTCCAAGATGCAGTTCCGCTGCTCGCTGTGCCCGTTCCGCACGTCCGCGCTCGAGAACGTGCCCAAGCACCAGCTGCACGCGCACCCGGGCCGCGCCGCCGACGTCTGGTTCTACTACTACCGCGAGGACGCGGTGCCCCCGGCTGCTGACGGCACGCCGCTGTGGGTGACGCAGCGCCAGAAGTTCGGCCTGGCCGCGCAGCCCCCCGCCGAGGTCAAGAGCGAAGTGACCGATCCCACCGTCCCGGGGGCTGCCCAAATGTCGCCCATGACTCCGCAGCAACCTCCCGCGGTCCCCGCTGTTTCTGTGGATCTGAACATAGTGAAGATCGAGGTGGAAACCCCGGGTCAAGAGGAAGCGCCGGGCGTGGAGCGACTGTGCCAGCGGTACGGCCAGTTCTGCGAGCCCAATGGACTGCGTTACAAATGCCCCCTGTGCAAGGTGGTCATCGAAGACACCAAGCAAACTATGCAATCACATTTATACGAAGAACTCAAATACAGAAGGTGAGAATAGTTATTTAAATAATTTATTGATTCATGCGTTACTTTGCGGATATCCATTGAAAGCAAGTGATGGATCAAAATTATATTTGTGACAACTTAGCGCAACTATAATTTTGAAATTATAGTTGTGCGGGAATTGTCACAAAGAAACTATGTGTCAGGACCGTAGCAGGTGGACAGATGTAATATCTGCCCATCCCTACAGAAACAAAGCCCATAAATTCAGATCAAGTAAAAAAAGGTATAAGGTATTTTGCGAAATACCGGGTAAATTGATTTTAGTAAATTTAATTGACTGAGTTCTAGTGTTTTATTCTTATAATATCTGGGGAGATTTTCAAAACATGGCAACACTTCAGTCACTCACACATAGTTAAAAATATGGCTTCACTTTGTTATTAGTAATAAGGTATCTACCTTTTTTTACTTGATCTGAGCCCATAATATGTAAAATAATATGTAAATATGTATGCAAAAACGGTTACGTATCATAATAACTAAAGTTGTATCGACTATTGTCGAAATAACTACGGTTGAAATAAATAACGTTTAAAATATCTAATGATCGATTCACATAAGTTTATAATAAATAATGAATGAAATTCCTAATGGACGGTTCACCTACAGTTGATATACCTACAGTTGATTTATCTAAGGTTGATTGAAGTAATGGACGATTCACTTATTGTTGATTTATATAACACCCTTCTGGGTATTACACGCTTGCTTCGCTCGCGTGCAGTTTATGGTCACTATAGCAACTAACGAAAAGGCTGTGACGGGAGCTCACAGCTCACAGCCTTCTCAACCTATAACCACCCATGTCGTTTCTGTATAGAATCCACCTTGTTCGCTCGCTTCGCTCGCTCACCTGTTTTCGTGGGTATTTTTGGCAAAAAAATTAGGTAGCGAGGAGCGAAGCGACGAGCGGTTAGGTTATATCGTGACCACAATGCACGAGCCGAGCGAGCGAAGCGAGCGTGCCGCGGCAGCGGCCGGCGAAGTGCCAGAAAATACTTTGGTCACGTTATTCTCCTCCTTTTATAGTGAACATAGTGAATCCCAACAGCTGGCTGGACTCCTTAAATAAAAAATGTAAATTTATATTTGAAAAAACGTTTAATCATACATATTGTAATTAGGTCACTAAGTTTAAGTCAAAACTTATTAATGAAAAATAAAGTTATTTAAAAATTATTAATTGAATTGTGCGCAGAACTGTGCTGTAGGTGAGTCGTCCATTAGGTTTTTCAAACGTAGTTGAAACATCCCATAGTTGACATAACCATTACATCAATCGTTCGATAGTTCTTTTAATTATAGTCTAATTAAAATTATTTAAGTTAATCAGTACTTGAGTCAACCAATATACAATATGAACATATGTGGGTGGACCGTAGTTATATCGACAATAGTTAAACTGTATTTAGTTATAATAATATGTAACCGCAAAAACAGTTTGCGGTGAATTGGCTCCAAAACTACATAACCTTTTTCATAAACTTTTTACTAAAAGAAAGTTACATTATTTGTGTTATTAAAAAGAAGAATTTTGAAAAATGTGAATTACGCGTCCTTAAATAGGGATTAGGAAATAAGGGATCTTTTAAATAATCTTAAAAAAAAATATCTAAAGGACTTTTTAAAAACATTAACCATTATGTGATTCCAGATGGGCATGCGCAATGTGTACATATAGAGGCTACCACAGAGAAGGTATTAAGGACCATATAATATCCGAGCACCGAGGAAAAACTCAAGAACCCACTAAACTTCCACCAGACACCGGTATTGAGTCATGGGTGACCGCTTTACTCACTCACCAGACCTTGGCCATAGAGAAAAACAAGGAAAACCTTTCCAAAATGAAAATTGTGACAGAAAGATCTACGGCAGCGCCATCTACAAGCAAGGGCACTGTTGTAACTGAAACCGCAGATAAGGATGTTGATTATAGCTTGGAACAGCTAGAAGAGGCGTTTGGACCGGTGGGAGATCCGGATGAGACAATTCACTGCTGCCCCAAGTGTTCCTACAAGACAGAAGATGAGAGCGCGATGAAGAGCCATCTCGAGAATGAATTGACTAAAATTAGGTAAGCAAATCAGATAATCAATTAAGCAATCAATGAATTTGTTGCCGATCAGCAGATGAGGCTCTGCGAAATTATAATTTCCCGGGACGGCAATAGGCTCGCCACCTATTACGTGGGACTAACAATTGAAGCGAGGCGAAGTGTGGGCGTTCAATATGCCTCTGCCTACTCCTTCGGGGAAACATTATATGATACATAGGATAGTAAATATATTAGGCCTAATGTGACGCTCTGCAAGGTCATGGCAATTTAAGAAGGATATATATATATATATATAGAGCATACTTAACTTATATAACTCGCGGCGCGTGAGTTGATAAATGGTTGCTAAGGTAAGTATTCTGAAATAAAGGGCTGCAATTAGTTTATCAGTTATGGCCAATTAGACAGTGCGTCACTTCGATTCGGTCGAGACAATTTGGAAACATATGTGTTTTTATATGATTTTTTTCTACTGCTTTACTCTTGAATGTTCGCCGGGAAATACCCCACTTTATAAATTAATATTTGTATTATGCAGATGGTGCTGCAGCCATTGCGCAGGTAAATTCCTCACTTATCATGAGGCGCAGTTTCACTGCCGCAGCGCCCACACTGGGGCCCGGCCGCGCGAGGCAGCGCGCGACCCGGCCATGCGGCTCGCCTGGGTACGGGCCACGCTGGCGCTGCGGCCGCCCCGCCCCGCCTCCGGCCCTAGCCCTGGCCCCGGCCCCGCACCCTCCTCAGCCGGCCCTGTCCCCCAGCCCGTGACGTCTCTCGACACGCCTGACGACTCGCTGCTTGTCCCCCGCTTCGAGCAACCCGACCCCGTCCCCGTCCTCGAGCCCGAAGCTTCCCGCAAACGACCGCACGAGGATGACCCCGACGACGCCTTCGAACCTCCTCCCAAAAAAGAAGGAAACCAGTGCCATTGCCCTCACTGCGACTTCTCCACCATCTACCCTCAAAGCCTCAAGGAGCACATGTACCGCCATTACAACATGAAACCGTACTGCTGCGCACTCTGCCCCTTCTCCGGCTACCGGCCCACCGTCACCGATCACTTGGTCAAGAAGCACCAAGATTACGAACACAAATTCTTGAAGACGAGCGAGATGCCGCAGGGCCCGCCGCTGGTCAAGGTTCTGATGAAACATACGTTGAAAAAAACGGGTGACGTGGTAGATAAAGACGACCCGAAGGTAGTGTGCTTGGTTTGTGAAAAGTCTCTAGCGGAGGCTGAATCGAAACGGCACAAGCACGAGGGGATTCTTACGGAGTTCGGGAGGAAAGGAGACCTGGTTTTGAAATGCTGCATCTGCCTGGCGCTGCGGTCGGACGCAGCGGCCTTGCAGCGGCACCACGCGGCGGCGCACCCCGGCCTGCCCAGCAACTACGCGTTCTTCAAACTGCTGCACGACCGCCGGGAGATCCACTGCTGCGCTCATTGCGACAAGCGGTTCAAGTTCCTCCAAGATATGAAGTCCCACCATAACGCCGTGCACACCTCTTTGAACCTGAGCTTCAGGACTGTGCCATACGTCGTCCCGGAACAGACGAACGAAGCTATAGACTCCGATGAAAGCTTCGACTCGGTGAAGATAGATGCTTCTTCCCCCCCCGTTAAGAGAGTCGCTAAGAAGTCTACCACGAAATTGCCATCACGCTGTATAGCCAAGAAGTCTACTACGAAATTGCCCACTAGTAGTGAGTTTTCGTATTATGGGAATAAGCCGCAGCCTTTGGACGCGTTTAGTAACGTGACTACCCGCATATCGTTATATAATACCATGGTGACGTTTGACGTGCAGAGATTGAGTGAAATTTTGGATATTAATCCGAGTGTTTGTGTCGAAGACTTGAAAAATAAGCCCCCCAAGTGATTTAATAAGATTAATAAAAAATGATTGTGTAAGGCTCTTCAATTACAGCCAAAAATATCTGTGATTTTATCATTCTTCAAATACTTTTGTTATGTTGGATATTAAAAAAGTGTGAAACACAACTTCACAGCTTTATTTAAAATGTATACTGTAAATTCATTAAAAGGTAAACTGAATCTACTAATCGTGCTCTCTTATAAGGCTAAATATAACAAAAAACATTTACTTTTAATAATTTTACAATATCACCATGATTTTGTGAAAACTCTATCAAAAGTGTTAATAAAAATTCTACGATTTCATTATTACAAAGTAAAAAATCCGAATATCCAACATAATTTTGATTATTTTTACTATAAGCACCATTTAAAGTGGTAAAGACTTATTACTCAAAGCATTTGTATTTTTCTATACTAGTAAGGTATACCTATTATAAATAATAATTATTGTTAGTCGCCCAATTCCAATGTATCATATGTAAGGAAATAATTAGAAATGTATATGTGAAAATATTAGGAATTTATTGCAGCAGACAGAAAATAACTTAACTAATCTTTTCTTAAAGTAATATTGATATATTTCCCAAGGTAACAAGTATTCTATGCGTTTATCTAACTATCACTTTGCCAAATTCCAACCAAATCCAGTGCAGCTTTACTTGCGCGTTTAGTTAACTGTGGTAATCATGATAATACTAGTTTCTACTAGTGTCTTTTGCCCGCGTGACCTTTAATAACTAGAAAACTGATAAAAAGTACCAATTTTATTTACAAAGGTTGTTAAGAAGATACGTACCTTATAACAAAAAAATCTTAATTATTGTGTATACAATTTGAAAGACTTGTATGTACCCTAAGTGTTTCAGGCGTGAAAACATAGCCCATGTACAGAGGTTACTCTCTCTGTACATTTCGCCTTAAAATATTAGTTAGCCTGTTTCTTTACTTTGAGGTATAAGTGAGATTTGAAAGATTGATTGTGACATCTATTGATATGGTAAACTGTAAAAGTACTAAAAGATCTGTAAGCATCTCTGTTATGCACTGTTTAAATATAAAATTGACTGTTGAGGTAGCAATTTTACCAAATAATGTCGCAAAACATCACAAACTTTCTTTAAATAAATAATATAAGTAAATCACCCTGACGGTTTACTTATAAATACTACTTCATTACTTAATTATGATTTTTCATTTGGCAGGTAAAAAATGTAACACTACCTTTTAAATATCTTTGCCGTAAGGCTTTTTATAATGGGTAGTCATTAAATACTTAAAAAAAACTGTTTTTAACTGGCAGTTGTAAAATCAGTTCATGTGTTGTCTATATTATGTTATTATGTTTATATAATGTAAACAAAATATATACATAACTAAGTATAGCGGGGTATTTATTAGGCATTGTTTATATACAGTTTATAAACAGTGTTTCATGTGATGAAACATGTTTTTTACAATACCACCATGATTTCTTTGTGGAAATTCTATCAAAAGTGTAAAAAAAATTCAACTATTTCATTATAAAATCTGACAATAGCACACATTCACACCTGAGGGTTATAATAGTTCAACGAAAACGGCACTTCGTTACACCCATCCCTTTTACTTAATAATCATATATCTTGAGAGTGAAAGAGATAGGTTTAACGAAGGTTTGTGAACCTGTGTTGCTCGAGTTTTTAAACATGGAAGTAGTGTGGTCCAACAATCAGATTTCTCGCTCATAGAGTTAGGATAGCAACAACTGACAAGTATGGACTGACAAGTTTTAGAAACAGTGTATGTGATAAACTATTCAAATACAGTTTATTAACAAATATTGCCTAATGAATACCCGGCTTTAGTCATACATAGTAAGTAGAAGTAAGTCAGTATTTATAAAAAAAATCATAGTACAGCCACTGTGACAATTCTTATATGTGTTGATTTAATATTTGGTTCTAAATAGACAATGTTTTACTTATCTTTGTTGCAATTTTTTTGTTTATGAATGATTATTTTATTTGTGTTCGTTAAATATTATAATAATGCAATATTTGTGTTTAAAAATGTCTGAACTTAATGTGATTAGTGTTTAAAGGATACAAAGGCGATTTTTTTGAATCAAATTTAGGTTTTTTTTATCTTTATAATATTGTGTGAAGAATATGAGATAACTTACATTATGAAAAATAGTTTTCTCTAACTGGTTTCGGCAACTTATTAGGCAAGGGGTTCATTAAAAACCTGATTGTTGCCACAACAAGAATTAAATTTGTGATTTAATTAATGTGTAAGGTAATTATGAAAATTAGACTGCAGCTGTGGATATTCTCATTATTGTTAAATCTAGATTTTAGTTATAATTTTATTAATAATGTCGATATATCGTAGAAATACACTTTTTTTTTCAAAACATGTCTTTAATTTTATTGTCCTAACAAAGTTAAATGATTGTATGAGATATTACAATTTGTAATATTTATGTGTATTTAATGCCATCGCCTTCAGTAAGATACCAAAAAGGAATAAATGAAAAGTAAATATCTGTACTAATATTATAAAGAAGTAAAGTTTGTGTGTTTGTATATTTGGTATATTGTATAAATGTGTAATTTATTTCAAAGTGTCAAATTCTTTGGCAGACCAACTTATTTGTTCAATTAGGGTCAGTTTCTCAAAGTCTGGTAAGGAGATACTCTCAACTTTACCCTTTAACGGGCAGAATATGTTGAAATAATTTTTTATTGGTTTTCTGCCTTCACTCAACTGGAGGAGAAGGGTGCTGGACCAAATGATATATGAATGTATTTGAGACCATGTGCTGTATTTAATTGCATGTGTCGATTTATTCCTATTCACTACTTGGAATAAAATATTTGCTTCTTATCGTGGAAATATGTTTATCAAGGCAGTGGTTGCAGGCGCAAAGGGTTAAAATTAAAGTTTTGTATGAACTATCTGTAAAATAAACGCCACTGGGAACGTTTTGTAAAACAGACCCTTAAATTACAAAGTAGCACTCTATCATGCGGCCTTTCCAACTGATCGTCACCATCGCCTATAGACACTTGCAATACCAAGCAGATCACATGTGCGTAGCCAAAACATTCAAAACTCTTTCAAATTCTCACGCTCTTCTTCAGAGTAGTCTCTTGGAAAGTAAAAGGAAGTAAACAAAGCAGGTAAGTACTGTGAAAAAAGCGCCACCAAGTACTTTATATGAGAGCGCCTTACTAAAAATAACAGCAAAATATGTTACATTCAACACAGAGCTAAAACGAAAGACATAGGAACTTTTGGTTGATATTTTTATTCTTAGCAACTTAATGACATAACTTACATCTAATTATTAACACTTTCATAAATCACACTTCCCTTGCAACAGAGTGCAAGTGATCAATCAATCAATCACAACTGTCAAATATAAAACTTAATGAATTTCCTGTACAATCCTATTTGTCTTTAGCGGGGAGGACCCCTAGTAATGTGTATTGGTTAGTTAGTTAAAAGTTTATATTCATAAGAGTTTCATAGAGCCGAACTTGAATAAAATAATTATGCATTTGATTTAGACAAAACATTGAATATGGCATAAGCCAGTATAAAAGGCAAAAATAGTCCCATTGTAGTCCAGATGGACTTCATAGGTCATATACAATGCCACCCCTTGGTGCAGTGACTCCTTTCCAATCCCTCGCTCAGTATTATTCTATCAGGTCTTGAAGCAGATTAGTGGAGTTCTTTAAAGACCCAGCAGACGTGGAGACCCCTTCCACGATGACGATGGGAACCCTGATGCAGGTCACAGCATTTCTGTTATCATCTACTATCCTGAACTCTACCGTCACCCGAGTACCCTGTGGGAGAACAAATAAAAACTCACTATCATTGATCTACTTATATGTTATCTAGGTACTAGCGGCTGCCCGTGACTTTACCAGCGTGCCCGACAGGTACTTGTTTTAAATGATAAAAGTGCCGTTTGCGTTTTGTTATTCCATGTCAGTTGCGTTTTGTGTTATGTCTTACGGGAACAGGTTAAAAACTCCTCTGTCTGTCTCTTGATTCTGAGCTACTTCCCCACCAATATTCAGACAAATCGGTCTGGTCGTTTTTGAATTATACATAGTGTAAGTAAGACGACTTTTTGTTGATATAGATTAATTAGCGTTTTTCTAACCCTCCCGACTTAGGATCGAATTATAACAGATTCTCGAGATATTAAGTCTACAGTGGACTTTTAAATGAAGCCGTTTTGTTAACTATTGTTGGATTCATATTTTATTTGCGACTTGAATGTACTTAGCTATATTCCATTTTAAATACACGTAATACCTTAAATTGCTTTTTGCGGTATTGATGTTTACATTACGCAGTTATTTTTCATTTACTTACAACCAGAAAAGCCGGTTCGATGTACATCCTGAGGGTATACTGCAGGACCTCTCCCTCCAGCACGGGGCAGTAGGAGTTTTGTAGGAAGTTGCAGGTCACTCCGTTGGCCCCAAGGGGGTACGGCAGTGGTATTGGGATAACGGATGATAGGTACGCCACGGCCAGGGTCGACATACTGGTTATTGGGTAAGCTGAAATTGATATAGGAATCTATAATCCTAAGTGATGGATTTATTTATTAAGAAAATCAACAGCGCATACAGTAGATACCTAACACATAAAGAAATTAAAACTAATAGTATGGCCACTAACAGGTTTCTTTAATATATGTAAACGTAGATAATTGGTGAATAAACAATCAAGAGTAATAAATATACAATCAACTAAACATAGGCACTATTAACAATGAAAAATAAACATAAGTCCACTGCTGAACATTGGCCTCCCCATTAGATTTCATTACATTGGGGGTATATATATATCTGCCAATAATCACCACGCTGGGCAGGTGGGTTGGTGATCGCAGTTTAAGCCAGTACGTAGGATGACGCTGCTGCGCGGTTAGATTTCTCTTCGTCGACACTTAGTACTCCTCAAAAGGCAGTCTCTCCTATGACTCCTATGAGAGGCAGTGGCACTATTCTAAGCCGGTATCACACGGTATAATAATATTAAAAACAAAAAAAATACATAAAGTGTCTACTCATATTAATCCTTGTACTCCTAGGACGTATTGTGAGGCCTTTTGTTGATTTTACAATGCTCTGTTATTATTATTATTATTTGACAGACAAGCAGTTGCTATAACTGATAGCGCCGGTATTCAGATTATTGTAATCTAGAACATCATCTGGAATCTTATTTTATTATTTTGTTTATTATACATTATTCTGTTAGAAACACGGGTACGTAGTTTAAAACTGCGACTTCTGAGGTGACTTCATGCAATGAGGTATATTTCCATTTGTTTCAAAAACCGTGCTTTTGTCACAAATATCACAATGCCCATTTAGTAGTTTGTACGTTTCAATCAGATTCTCGCCGCTCCTGCGGTCTTGTAAAGTAGTAAGATTAAGTGCATCCAACCTTTTCTCGTATGGGCGTCGCTTTATTGATCTGGGTATCTTTGTGAAGCTTCGTTTGACTCTTTCTAAACTCACAACATCATTTGCAAAATAGGGACTCCAAAAGGGGTCATACAAAGGTTTTATAGATCTTTAGCATCATTTCTTGAGTCAGGGCACCAAATGTTTTTCGGATTAAATAGATTAACCTCCTAGCTTTTTTAGTAATGGTGGTAATATGCTTCTCCCATTTTAAGTCCTCTGTAATCTTTACTCCTCTTAGTCCGTTTGAATTTTGACTTCAGAAAGTTGAACATCATTTAGGTGATAAGACAGGTGTGGATTTCGATATATTGTGTGATAAATAATTGGATATTTTGACCCGAGGTACGCCCGGAAAATTTCTAATAAAAAGAAACATTAATTTCTGAGGTAACAAACAAAAAAATGTCGAAATGAGAACCTTCTCCTCGGTTATAAAGGGCATGAAACGGTTTTAAAAGTTATACAATACGATTGCATTGCCTGTGGTGTTGTAGGCGTCCACGGACTGCGGTGATCTCTCACCATCAGGTGGGCCCCAGGCTCATGGGCGTAGCCAGCCATGGGCGCAGGGTGGGGCAGCAAACTGTACCCGCGGTCTTACCCCGGTAATTTTTTTTATAAAAAATCCCTTTACTATAGCTCTCTGTATATGTATTATTAGACATTATATTGTAGTTAGTACTTAGGTAATTTATTTCTTTAGGTTTGGATTCAGGGTGAGGCAAGCGCCCCACTCTGCCCCACCGTGACTACGCCCATGCCCATGCTTGAGTTCAAAAAAAAGAGGCAACAGCGATTCTACTCATCCATTGCTGGGTTAATTTTTTCAATATCACATTTTCTGTAGTGACTCTTGGTACTTACGGGCTTTAAATAGGATGTTGATAACGGCATCTTGCAGCTGAGGCAGCTCGCAGGGCGGCTGGTAGCATCCTTCAATGTAGGCGTTGATGGGCAGGAGACCAGGGTAAGAAGTGCCTGCAGGCGTAAAATTAATTATAGGTGTTATAATTCTGATTCATTTTGTGCGGTATCATATATGTTTACGCAGTAAAACACAGAACACAGGTTTTTGTAGACTTGTCAAATTGTTATACTATGGAGTACAGTTTTTCGAGGTCTACAGGGATCCTACCAAGACCTAAGGAGCCCAAGCCAACCTCACCTACAAGTGGTGCACCTGCCGATCAACGGACGAAGCTCTGGCGAACATAATAGTGCCCGGTAAGCGGCAATAGGCTCGCCACCTATTACGTGGGACCAAAAAATTATTGGCGAAGTGTGGGCATATAATATGCCTCTGCCTACCCCTTCGGGGAAACAGTCGTGATTGTGTGTATGTATGTACAAAATTGTGTATTATAAATATATTTAGGTTAAGGTATGTATGATATGGGCCTCTGCTATCAAAACTCTTTGTTGCCTGAAATAAATGATTATTGTGAGTTATAAAATTAAATATTTTCTTTTTTATAATTTTGATCCAAAGGTTTTGTATTTTGTATATAGGTACAATTTGATTGATTATAAAACTATTTAACTTACATTCAGAGACGAGAGTTGTCTGACTTCTGGCTGTCACGACGAGGGTTAGAAACAGCACCCACCGATGCATGATGATGATGAAGTTGAGCTCTTTCAAAAACAGACACTAATAGCATTTGAACTATGCTTAATTATATATATAATGAATTAATCTTATCTATAATCAATGATGAAATGTGTAACACTTAGTCTTTTTAGTTGGCATTGACCGATCTAACTAATCAAATACAGAGTGTTGCTTTTTGGAAAAGTTATCATAAAACTGATAGGTAACTAATTATAGTAAAATCAATAAAATATGAAGCGCTCGTAGCTCCGCGATGCTTGGTGGTCGGAAACGATCTCTTAACTAAAGCAGAGTTTTCAGAGGTCAGTCCTTGGATGGGTGACCGTTTGTGATGCATTTGATATCGAGCGCTTCCGTGCTTCGGAAGGCACGTTAAGCCGTTGGTCCCGGTTATCACTGAATACGGTAGTCGTTAGGCCATGTTAGAGGCCTAATTGGGCGGCTTGAAAAATTCTAACCGCATTACGCCATACAACCGCCTCCGCCAATTCGCACTGGGTCCGGGTGGTGGAGTATGTCTCAATAACCTCGCACCTTGGTATGTGAGAGGAGGCTTGTAGTGGGACGTTAAGGGCTGATTTCCCTATAGTTCCAAAATTTGTCACCTAGAACTTGTCATTAGGAACTTTTATTTAATTTTTGTTATTGCAAATGATGTGTTTTTCAAGCTGGAATCCTGTTATTTAAAATCCTCAAGGAAAACGTATTTTGACGTGACGGTAACCGAAAATCTGAAGTTTGAAGTTTTCAAATGTTTAAGTCATGATCCTTGCCAGGGTACCTATATATCTCTGGAATCTCATAGGGACTATTTTTGAGATTTGGCATGTCGATGAGACTATTTGATGACATTTTTTTGAAACCTATATCTATTCCCTAGACTTTACCGTTTGCTTGCACTAGAAGTGAAGGTTGCAGCTTGATAGCTTGCAGCCAAAACTCTAACTAACCTATAGGTATAACGCCGAAAAGTACTTGTATTGTTATTTATGACTTGAGGATAATTTTTTAGAATTGTCATAAATATTTTTCATTGAGATTCAAATATGATTTCAAGCTCCAAATCGCATTCTTATTTTGAAACCGTTAACTAAATGAAAAAAAAAAATTTACTGGAGAAGCGAATTATTTATATTTTCCATCGATTTAAAAAAGATGGCTTTATTATATTATTTTCGTAAAAAAATCGTTTAATATCGGTTTCGAAATAAGGGTGCGATGATGACTGTATTGATATATTTAGAGCTAATAAATTAGACATAGTGTAAGGTGGGTGTTTAGGGATCCTACCAAGACCTGAGAGCCCAAGCCAACCTCACCTGCAAGTGGTGCCCCTGCCGACCAACAGACGAGGCTCTGGAAAACACCTGTTACGTGGGACTATATCATTGGCGAAGTGTGGGCGTATAATTTGCCTCTGCCTCTGTGCCTTAATGTATGTATACATAAGACAGATAGGAAATTCTTTACCGTACCGTACCACAATGATATCAATTGCAATAGAAACACGAGAAATCAATTGCAATAGAAAAGTAATAAATGTATAGCGATTCCTCCCAGGCCACCTTAGGAATTTTTTTTTGTCATTAGTATAAGTATCTTACGAGTATTTACAGTACATTATCTACAGCTTGGTTGCTTAAATAGTCTATAGTATTTCTTTCTTTCTATTTACAAAAACAATGAAGGTACCTATTTTATCAAGACTTCCGCCAGTTGTTGGTTTGTAATGAATGTCGGCGTAATCTAATATTGCAAGACTTAATTCCAATGATCATAGTGCATATGTTAACAGTATACAACCTCCTAGTTTTACGTGTCACCAAAAATATAATTAGCGAAATGTAGGCGTATAGTATGTCCCTGCCTTCCCATTCGGGGAAGCAGAACTTTCTTTGCTCAAATCAAATCGATAAGTGTAGGTAGGTACATAAACGGAATAACAATGATAAAAACTACATCATGTTATATTGAACTAGGAGGTTAGATACATATATACAATCACGCCTGTTTTCACGTAAACTGTTTACGTGCCATGCCACACAGCGGCAGATACAAGCGCAGACCAATATGCTTGCAATCATTATCGGAATAAATATAATCTCTCTATTTATATTATAATATAAAAAAAATCTTACACGCTAATCAACAAATTCCAAACTATACTGAAATTGGTTCTGCCGAGAGAAAACATAGATACTGTTCGTTGTTCGCTATGTATACAAATTTCACATTGAGCCTAATTAGAAGCCGTTTCTCTAAAGATATTCGTCAGGATTAGCTTCTTGAAACGTTGTCTGAGATGTCGTCTGATTTGCAAGCAAAACACTGTTCCTTGGAGAGCGTTTGTTAAAAGCACGGTAGGATTAAAGACGCTTTTTAGTTAATACGAAGCGTGATAATAATATCAAGTACGAGTTACGAGTTTCACGGATTACGAGTTTAGGGGATAAACTGTAGAAAATTGAAATATGTTTTAAGTTCTTTTATTTTATTGTCAGATTACTATACATAATACAGATACGAATACAAGCTGTTTATACTAATTTGTATAACCTCCTCCACTCTTCAGGCACAGTGGAACACACAGGCAGGGATAGCAGAAATAACTACACCGATACTTCAACTTAGCATTACATTCGCAATTTATACTCAATTAAATTAATCTAATGTTAAAAACCTTTAATGAAGCGTGCACTATTTATTCCCTGACACTACGTCTCTCCCGGTGAACGTTTGCCTGAAAGTACCTATTCGTTCCGAAACGCATTTTTATGAAACATCTCAAAATAGTAAAAAGCGCGGGGCGCGAGAGGTGGTTTCATCCAATTTCAGCTTTATTTATCACAGGGTAAATAAATTAAAATAAAAGAAAAAATTCAAATTATTCCAACATAATATTTTTTGGATTGATATTAATTCCAAGTAATTTACTTGATAGTTAGGTAAGCCTTCTTATATTCTTAGGTCACTGAAAAAGCATTTATTGGGTTACTGATAAAAACCCTTAAAAAAAACTTCCGCAGCATCCATTTAAGGATTAACTTTATTGCGCAACCATTTCGATTTACCTGTCTGATACAGTGAGCATCATTTATTGGTAATATCGAAAGCGCTATTTATAGCTTATAAATTTTTAGATCGACACAAGTCTATATATTCTTACGTCACTAAAAAGGTTTTATTGGGTTACTGATGAAAACCCTTAAAAAAAACTTCCGCAGCATCCATTTAAGGATTAACTTTATTGCGCAACCATTTCGATTAACCTGTCTGCTACAGTGAGCATCATTTATTGGTAATATCAAAAGCGCTATTTATAGCTTATATATCTTTAGATCGACACAAGTCTCTATTGTCAAGAGCGTCCGATATAGATGGCGCTTTGGGTGTTTCCAACCATTTTTTTTATGTGGCACGTCATAATGACTACATCCTGCACGATGGGAAGCAGTCGATGTTGTCCAAAAAAATTTAGGCGCTTCATACCGTGAAATAAGCACGGTACAAAGCGCACCCAGTCATGGAGGCCTGCTGAAATGCCGTTTCACGCCCCGCGTAAAAGATCAGGGATGATAGGAAACACTTGAACCGGCAGCGAATTCCAGAGCTTAATGGTCTTACTCAGAAACGCCTCATCAAATTTCTTGGTTAGAATGCACAGTATGTGGATGGTTTCTAAGACCAGCACGTGTTAGTTGGGAGAGGAAAGGACAGAGCGGGATGAATTCAAAAAGCTCCTCAGAGCACTCGCCACAGTAGTTCAGGTAGAACTGACCAATTGATAATTTAAAAGAGCATAGCTTGTGAGTTTCTTGATAGTTCTTCTTACAGTGCGGTGGCTCGGAACTGGCACATAGATTCACTTACACTTAAATATTTTTTGTTTTTTATTTGTTTGGTTGCATGTAAGTGAATCGAAGCTTCGTGATAATTATATTTTGATTGTTTTTTTATAGTTGTAATAAATTTTTACGTTTTCAAGTACTGTGTTATCGTTTATGAAATGAAAAGTTTTTGAAGTGAAGTTGAAGACACTGAAAGAGGCAATGTCCCTTCGTTGCTGTAGATCTTCGAAAGAGGCTGTAACCTCAGCGTACCCTATAATGCGAACTGCAGTCTGTCAAGTGCGTCGAGGAGGTGCTTAGCAGAACCGTCCCAAAGATGAGAATAACACTTTACACTCGCTCTCGATATTTGTCGCTGACTGTACCTACTAAACAGTCCTATACAAATAATGAACTAGGTAGATACTTCGGATGTAACGTATGACTCATCAGCCATCTCATCTCATCAAATAAGTGATTTGCGTGAATTTTATACAAACATTTTACTGATTGAACAATTCAATTCAATTGATTGACGACCGATATGGCGTGATGGTGAATATACCAGCCCTCCGCTCCTGAGGTCGTGGGTTCGATTCCCACACAGAACAAATCTTTGTGTGCTTAAACATTAATATTTGTTCTGGTCTGGGTGTTTTCTATGTATATTAAGTATATATTTACAAAAAAAAAAGTATTTAAGTATGTTTATCCGTTATTTAGTATCCATAACACAAGTTCTTAATGATACTTATCTTGGGACTAAATAATTTGTGTAATTGTTAGAAATTATTTATTTATTTATTGAAATGTTCAATTTAAAGGCACACTGCTCCAAGATTACATAGATTTGTGCTCAGATTTACATAATTATTGATGAATGTTTATCAAATATATACATTTCTTAGGTCAGTACGAAGTCTGGAAGCGAAAAATAATTCGTAAAATTCTTCTTTAAAACAGTTCCGGCTTACATGAACCTCTATGGCAGTCGTTATTAGGAAGTCAGTGCCTTCTAACAGACTGACAGCTGGTTTAACCACAGAATAATGTTTGCCTCTGGGTTGCGGAGATCAGACCGCTGTCGCTTCGTGTTATTACTGGAATTCAGCCAAATGTGGTTAGTGCAGTCACACTCTGGTCCCTAAGCTCCATTCTCTATCTAGGGCAACCGGGATAATTCTAGGAAGATGATAAATAAATAAATAAATATTCTCTTACAATCACACCAATTATTTAGTTTCAAGATAAGTATCACTAAGAACTTGTGTTACTAAAGAACGGATAAACATTTTTTTTTTTTGTAAATACATGCTTAATATAATAGGTTGGGGAAAAAGTCTTTTCGTATTTTTGTATGAAAAGTCAAGACATTTTTTTCAAAGTTTATTTACATTTATTTACAATATATATGTACCGTTTTGTTGAATAACTTTCTGCCATTTTGTGGGCAGAGACATTATCCCGTTACTGTAGAAACTTTGGGACTTCTGATCAAAAAAACGGGACAAATAGTTTTGGCAGTCCTCTCTTGAGGTCAACCTTACAGAACCTAAAGAATTCTGCAGAGACCGAAACAGGTGAAAATCTGAAGGCGCAAGGTCAGGGCTATATGGTGGATGCACTAGGACCTCCCAGTCGAACTCTCTTAATTTTTGCTGAGTGGCTAAAGATGTGTGTGGTCTAGCGTTATCGTGATGAAAGACCACACCCTTCCTGTTGATCAATTCCGGCCGTTTTCTCTCGACTGCTTCCTTTAATCTCATCAGTTGCTGGCAGTAAAGATCAGAATCGATGGTTTTGCCGGGCGGTAAAAGCTCATAATAAACAATGCCCTTCCAATCCCACCATACACACAGCATCACCTTATTTCGTGTTAGGCCAGGTTTGGCCACAGTCTGTGAAGCCTGGCCAACTTTCGACCACGACCTTTTTCGCACGTTCTTGTCGTACGTGATCCACTTTTCATCGCCAGTTATCAATCTCTTCAAAAACGGCTCGGTTTCATTACGTCTCAATAATGAATCGCAAATGAGTACACGGTTCATTAAGTTTCTTTGAGTGAGCTCGTGTGGCACCCAAATATCGAGCTTTTTTGTATAACCAGCTTTCTTCAAATGGGTCAAAACTGTTTTGTGGTCAATTCCCAGTTCTTCAGCTACATCGTAACTACTAATATGCCGATCTTGCTCCACTCTTTCAAAAATGGCGTCCATTTTATTCGTAACAGGGCGACCAGAGCGAGGTGCATCTTTAACATCAAAA
Source organism: Musotima nitidalis (assembly GCA_949126915.1). Lineage (NCBI taxonomy): Eukaryota > Metazoa > Arthropoda > Insecta > Lepidoptera > Crambidae > Musotima > Musotima nitidalis. The sequence continues at coordinate 4,233,476 of OX421434.1, forward strand.
TTTCCGGACTGAAAACGTTTGAACCAAATTTGTGCTACTCTTACTGACACTGCATCAGGTCCATAAACATTACAAATTTTTTTCACTGCTTGAGTTGCATTTTTGCCTTTTTTATAATAAAATTTTAAAATGTATCGAATTTCTTTATTAGATTCACTCATTTTTACGGAGAGAAAAACAAATGAAAAATAGCGGGAAACAACTTTTTTTTATTTTTTTCTTTTCTTTATAATGGAACCTTTTTAATGTTACCAAAACCAGCCAGACACAAATAGTACAGTCAAAAAAATTTTATAATAAGTTTATACCTACGTTATGCGAAAAGACTTTTTCCCCGACCTAATACATAGAAAAACGCCCAGACCAGAACAAATATTCATGTTCATGCACACAAATATTTGTCCTTTGTGGGAATCGAACCCACGACTTCTGGAGTGAAGTGCAGGTATACTGACCTCCACGCCATATCGGTCGTCAAAGACGGATGATGATAAGATTACCTATTCCATTACTTTGTAGGTAATCCATATGAGGTCTGTTCTCCGGATATATCTGCAGAGTGCCAATTCTGATCTGAGCAAACGATGCCGGATCTCGATGCTGAAATTCTAATTATAGCAGTCAAACATCGCCACTTGAATCCATTTCTGTGTTCGTGTTGCGGGTCAACAGGGACTTGGGACCTTACTGAAAATGTCTTGTTTCAATATTGTGTAAAGTCCATATTATCAAGTTTCTAAGTGTTTCTTAAAAGTTCATTTAACAGAAGTTTATTCTCAAAGAGAAGATAGCTATATAATGTTAATTCATTTAGTAGTTTTATTTTGCCTGTTACTATTATTTTAATTACTACTTATTAGATTGCAGAAGTCGTTTTTGAAAGGCGTATTTTTTTATTTCATGATGCCTGTAAAAACTCTTAAGCATACTCTTAAGGTTAGGGCCCAGGGTTTGCTCACTGGTTCAACGAGATTTGACTGAATTTCAGTCATTACGTGGAGCGACTGCCGTCCGACCTCCGCAACCCAGAGGGAAACATCATTCTATGGTTAAACCAGCTATCAGTCTTTTAGAAAGCACTGACTTCCTAATAACGGCTACCATAGATGTTCATGACAGCCGGGATCTTTGGCTTAACGTGCTTGCCGAGGCACCGAGCAAGCGATAATTACGCACATAACTTCTAAAAGTCATTGGTGCGCCACCAGGCAAAGGCATATTATACGCCCACACTTCGCCAATTATATAGTTGGTCCCACGTAATAGGTGGCGAGCCTATTGCTGCTTACCGGGCACTGTTATGTTCGCCAGACCCTCGTCCTCGTCGTCATGTGTATCACTTGCAAGGAGGTTGGCTTGGACTTTTTAGGTTTTGATAGGATCCCTATACATACTATACACTATAGTTTAGTACAAAAAAATATGTTAAGACTACTTACCCTACTTACCCTAACCCTACCACCCTAAGAAACTGAACTACTAAGTACTAAGTACTAACTTAGTAGTTCAGTTTCTTAGGGTGGAAAAGTATTGTTTATGTTTGGGTCTTCTTCATTTAGTTGTATAATAGAGTGGGATTCAAAGTGGATTGGTTTAATGCAATAAATATTACAGAAGACTAATGTTTCCGCTAATCTTTGATTTTTCTTTAACTAATCTTATATTGAGCTCGGGCCACCTCTTAAGAAACCAAGGTCTCTTTACGTACCCACGCTACACATTGACAATTACACCAATTACTTATTTCCAATATCAGTATCCTTAAGAACTTGTGATATGGATACTTGATAAAGAAAGAACATATATAAATATTTCTTTTGTTACAAATACATTACTTAATGTACATAGGAAAACAGACAAGAACAAATATTCATGATTTTGCCCACAAACATTTGTCCTGTGTGGGAGAATCGAACCCGCGACCTCAGGAGCAAAGTGCGGGTATACTCGCCACCACGCCATATCAGTCGTCGGAGATAGGTGTGTGGCATTCTGCTTTTGAAACTGCACAATGGAGCCCCTTACGCAACTTAACGAATAAATAAATATAAATAAATATTTCTGACACTTACACCAATTATTTAGTTCCAAGATAAGTATCATTAAGAACTTGTGTTATGGATACTAAATAACGGATAAACATACATACATACTATTTTTTTTTTGTAAATACATACTTAATATACATATAAACCCAGACCAGAACAAATATTCATATTTATAGACACAAATCTTTGTCCTGTGTAGGGAATACGAACCCCCGACCTCAGGAGCGGAGTGCGGGTATACTCGCCACCACGCCATATCGGTCGTCGGAGATAGGTGTGTGGCATTCTGCTTTTGAAACTGCACAATGGAGCCCCTTACGCAACTTAACGAATACCACATATTATTATCGTGATTCAGGGATAGACGTAGGTTTAAAAATCGTAACTATATTAAATGCCACACAAACAATCACCCCTCAAAGGACTAAGCTCTGTGATCCATTAGCATAGATCCTTCAAATTTCCGAAGCTTTGTGGCCGACCATAACTATTTTAAATGGTCCATGATATTTCCTACAGGTAATTAAATATTTAAAAAATATTAGGTCGGGGAAAAAGTCTTTTCGCATAACGTAGGTATAAACTTATTATAAAATTTTTTTGACTGTACTATTTGTGTCTGGCTGGTTTTGGTAACATTAAAAAGGTTCCATTATAAAGAAAAGAAAAAAATAAAAAAAAGTTGTTTCCCGCTATTTTTCATTTGTTTTTCTCTCCGTAAAAATGAGTGAATCTAATGAAGAAATTCGATACATTTTAAAATTTTATTATAAAAAAGGCAAAAATGCAACTCAAGCAGTGAAAAAAATTTGTGATGTTTATGGACCTGATGCAGTGTCAGTAAGAGTAGCACAAATTTGGTTCAAACGTTTTCAGTCCGGAAATTTTGATGTTAAAGATGCACCTCGCTCTGGTCGCCCTGTTCCGAATAAAATGGACGCCATTTTTGAAAGAGTGGAGCTAGATCGGCATATTAGTAGTTACGATGTAGCTGAAGAACTGGGAATTGACCACAAAACAGTTTTGACCCATTTGAAGAAAGCTGGTTATACAAAAAAGCTCGATATTTGGGTGCCACACGAGCTCACTCAAAGAAACTTAATGAACCGTGTACTCATTTGCGATTCATTATTGAGACGTAATGAAACCGAGCCGTTTTTGAAGAGATTGATAACTGGCGATGAAAAGTGGATCACGTACGACAAGAACGTGCGAAAAAGGTCGTGGTCGAAAGTTGGCCAGGCTTCACAGACTGTGGCCAAACCTGGCCTAACACGAAATAAGGTGATGCTGTATGTATGGTGGGATTGGAAGGGCATTGTTTATTATGAGATTTTACCGCCCGGCAAAACCATCGATTCTGATCTTTACTGCCAGCAACTGATGAGATTAAAGGAAGCAGTCGAGAGAAAACGGCCGGAATTGATCAACAGGAAAGACCACATCACGATAACGCTAGACCACACACATCTTTAGCCACTCAGCAAAAATTAAGAGAGTTCGACTGGGAGGTCCTAGTGCATCCACCATATAGCCCTGACCTTGCGCCTTCACATTTTCACCTGTTTCGGTCTCTGCAGAATTCTTTAGGTTCTGTAAGGTTGACCTCAAGAGAGGACTGCCAAAACTATTTGTCCCGTTTTTTTGATCAGAAGTCCCAAAGTTTCTACAGTAACGGGATAATGTCTCTGCCCACAAAATGGCAGAAAGTTATTCAACAAAACGGTACATATATATTGTAAATAAATGTGAATAAACTTTGAAAAAAATGTCTTGACTTTTCATACAAAAATACGAAAAGACTTTTTCCCCAACCTATTATAAAGATTAATTAATACGTTTCTAATTCTTTCCGTATTTTCATTGTGAAATAAAACTAGACAAGAGATTTGTCTTGATTTGACTAGACAAGAGACCCTTATACTAAAGATTATCTAATTACATTATTATAAAACTTACTTGAAAAAGAAAAAACATCATTGAAAGCTTTAATAATTCGCAATAATTAATTTTAATATTATTTTAGGGCCACATGTACCTATACCTTATAAATGGTTATGTTTTTTTAATCTTTGACACAGATTGTCATGACACTTACTATTTTAACTTTTGGTTCTACTATTTTACCGTCACCTCACCAACAGTTAGTGAAAAAAGATCTAAGGCAATAAATATTTTTACATTTATATAAATACATTAGACATTTGACAGTCTCCATGATATTAAAACATCCTGCAACATTAAAGCTGAATGGAAATTTCAATTTGAAAGCTACACAGTTCGTGATTTGCCTCCGAGAATGCGGCTCTGACAAAGTCTAGGCAATGAACAGCACAGTGCTAGTTTCGATAATTCGGTAGATAGTCTAATACCTACTTACTTGTTTCAAAATTCATTTTGATAATTTTCTTATAATCACACCAACTATTTAGCTCCAAAATTTGTATCATTAAAAACTTGTGTTTTGGATTATGCACAATGGATAAGCATACATAAATACTTTTCTTCTGTAAATACATACTTAATACACATAGGAAACACCCAAACCGGAATAAATATTCATGTTCATGCACATATATAAAAAATAATAAATAAATAATAATAATAAATATTTCTGACACTTACACCAATTATTTAGTTCCAAGATAAGTATCATTAAGAACTTGTGGTATGGATACTAAATAACGGATAAACATACATAAATACCTTCTTTTTTTTTTTTGTAAATACATACTTAATATAAATATGAAAACACCCAGACCAGAACAAATATTCATATTTATACTTACAAAGATTTGTCCTGTGCGGGAATCGAACCCACGACCTCAGAAGTGGAATGCGGGTATACTCGCCACCACGCCATATCGGTCGTGTATAGTTTTGCCCTGCAAAGGAAGCAAACCCACGACCTAGCTAAGGAGCGGAGTGCAGGTATACAGACCTCCCGCCATATCGATCGTCAACATGATGATTACAACGAAGCATTTCCTACCTAATCCGCAGTCATCCCAAGTTAATGAAATTTAATATCTACACAATCAACAAAACGAGAAATAATCTCTGGCGTCTGTAACTCGAAAACTATCACCGTCTCCTTTCTTTAAAAGTTGTACGTTAACCCTTGATTTGTCAATATAAACACACGTAAACTGGTCTTATAGAAACAGAGGAATGGATATGGAAGTAAAGCTGCTGTGATATAGATTATAAGTTACGTGATAAAGCCATTGTTTTTGGTTTATCTGAGATGCAAAAACAATTTGAATATAAACCGCCTGAAGCGAATTGAAGGGTGGACGCCATCTTTGTAATGTTATATTACTTATTAGTCAGTAGCTTAAAGCTAACGTTATCAGCTTAATCAGAGAATTAAGTGCTTTCGACGTTCTTCTCCTTCTTCTTCGTCGTGCAGGCTTTTTCCGCAATCAGACGTACCATGCGTCCATTTTGCGTAGGAGGGTGAGAGCTGGATTACTCCAGCCATCCCAGTTCCTCCAGGAATCCTATCAGCGCCTTAACGTCGCTGAAGGCTTCCGGAAGGCTGCCTGGTGTCTTCAGGAACCTCGCCCGGCAATCAGCCACCACCCTGCATTCCAGCAAGACGTGTGCGGCTGTTTCCTCAGTCCCCATGCATGCTCTGCACAAAGGACTGTTTGTTATACCTATGTTAAAAAGATGCCTATTAAAGCTACCATGACCCGTAAGTGCGCTTGTGACCAGGCGCATTTGAGGTTTTTTAAGCTGCATCAAAATTTTGGAGAACCGTGGTTCGATCTTCGAGTATATTTAGCTTCTAAATGATACGTTCATTCAATTTATTACTATTTAATATGGAGGTTACTAAACGTTACAAATTAAATGCAATGCATTTAACCTCGAGGTTCACTGGGATTGATTTATGTGCATTTTATTTTTTTGTATACATAATGCAGGTATGCATAAATCTTCGATATCGATAAGGCTTATCCATGGTCAAAGATGTTTATTTTGGCTACAAGTAGCAGCGATACACAAAAATGTTAACGGTGTCAGGTTAAACGCGTCCTAAACAAGCGGCAGCCCGTGTTTAGATTTAAACTATGCCTAAGAAGTGTTTAACTTTCGGCAATCAATAGACTAGGTTTTGTAATAGCTTTTCTTTAAACGCGTGTTCAACATCTGTTTTACTTTTTTGTAATAACACTGTATATTTTTTGCTGACGCGGTGGCAAGTGCGGTCATTGGTCCGAAGTTTTAGGTAGATAATAACTTTGTGTCAAATTTGCTGTTAATGATGTGTGGAGAATGGGTATCCCTAGTTACACCAAAAGAAAATTGACAAATTATCACTTCCCAAATATTGTTTTGTAAAATTTCATTTGCCAAATTATTACTTGGCAAATAAACTCTTCACAAATAATTGTATCGTAAACGTAATGCTTTCCAAGTGAACGTTTCGACAATAACTCAGTTAGTATTACATATTTTACGCAAAATAAAATAAGCCAAATAATTCGTCTCGAAACTTTTCAAATAACCATTTCTATTTGCATCTTTACTATTAATACTAATCTACAAATATTGGCCATACATAAATCAACAGTAGTATTTTCTGGCGCTTCGCCGGCCGCTACCGCGGCACGCTCGCTTCGCTCGCTCGGCTCGCGCGCTTTGTGGTCACTGTTCTAACATAACCTAACCAATATGTATCTAAGCCTCACTCATCATCATCATCACGTTAATTTAAAATTATGAACACATATTAAACAAACATTCCTTATACTATTTTATTTTTAGTATATATTTAGTATTAATATCTTAGTTTGTGATTATTTAAAATAATAAACGTAAAACTTTATGTCCAAACAAATCATTTGATTAAATGTTATTTGTCTAAAGTTTGTTTGCCGTAATAAATTACTTGTTAAAAAACCTAATGCCATAATGTCATTATCCGTAGTAATATACTGCCGAGTAAAAATTTGACCAAATGAAAATTTGCGTACTAAAATAATTCGCAACGTTGCATTGGTGTAAAAAAAGTTTGCTAAAATTTGTTTGGATTATAAATTTTTGTCAAAATAGTTTTGGCAAAACGGCAGGATCCCGTGGAGAATATCCATTCGCCATGGAATAACATAATTAAACAGTATTATGTTATTCATATCATTGTATTGCGTTCATATCATTCGAATAATACACAATTTAATGGTCTGAACACAGAATTTTGATAAAATTTACTCTCAAATTATCACAATAAAAAAAAGCTTTTCCCATAGAGCATAATTATACAGAATAATTCACAATCAAAGACATACACGAACACAAATAATTTATCCACAATACAGTGACGTGCAAAAACATCTGGTGCATAAGATCCACATAATATAACTTAATTGTAAACATCATCTTATACTTACTCGTAATATAATGGAATCACATATTAAAATAACATTAACTACAAAATAGCTCGAAGAACCGACGCCTGATGGGGTGTTCATGCAATGGCGACCGCGGAATTCTAAATGTAGTATGTATAGACAATGTCCAGGCAGCGGGAAGCCAGCTAATATCTATCAACGTAGAAAACTATTCGGAAGCCTGTGTTCAGCAGTGAACCAGAAATCTATAAAATTAATAATCAAGAATTACTGGTTATCTACACAATATATATATTTATATATGTATATACCAAGCGTTCGGCTCACCTGATGGAAAGTGGTCAACTCAGTGACAATTGCATCCCTACCTAGTAAGGTAGTAACCGATAGTCCGAAAGTGTTACCACATCCCCGGAAGACATACCGATGGCAACAATTAACAATGACGTAAGTAAAAAATCGCTACTTTTTACTTACGACACTGTTTAAAGTAACGGCTTTTCACTTACGACATTGTTAATTGCTACGCTTGATATATACAACGGGCTCAATTAGGAACATACAATACATGTTCCATTTATTATTATTTATTAATTTATTCAGTAAGTGCAGGTAACAACAACAACAATAACAACTTATTCATAACATAGTCCCACAAAACTGCGGGGTCTGATTCTCCGTACATTTTTCGTTTATAATATATTTTTTTTAGTTGTGAGATAGCCAATAAAATTACGTTAGCTAGCACACACATACAGTAAATTTAAATAATATTGTTTTATTTTTCTTTTAAATTTAGGCTTACTATCTATAAAGGTAATGTCCATGTGTTTCTCAGCAAGAGTCTGACACATCCCTTCCGCTCTACCCACAGCGGGAGGCTATCATTTAATGATTTTTTCCACCTAAAAACGAGGGGAACACTTCATACTTTAGTTGTCACACACAGTACTCACATTAACGCGTTTGAAGTACGGTGCTGGAGGAGAATGTTACGAATACCTTGGACAGCCTACCGCACGAGTGTGTCTTCTTAGCGAAATAGGCACCAACATGAGGTTATTGACGATCTGCCTTCGTAGAATTTTCGACTTCTTCGGTCACATAGTGTGTAAAAAAACAATAATCTCGCAAAACTCTTAGTGGCATGGAAAATTCAGAGGAATCGACCAAGGGATAGAAATATAAACGCATTTGGCGTTGGTCTGATCTAATCCGTGTCAACAGCAATAAAAACATCAACGAAGAACACTAAAGAGAGAACAAAATGAAAGAAGCTCGTCCGGAAAGTGATTCGTTAAGGTCACCCTCAGCAATGAGGACAAGAACTCAAGGAATAAGTTCAAGGACTCAAGGAAGGGGGAATAGTAACATACTAGAAAATTAATTTACTTAAAATTTTTTTTTGATGCTACTATAGCACTTAATTTTTTTACCTACTTTAAAATTTATAAAATGAAAAATCAGATATCTGTTTCACCAATCACTGATAACAGGAAAATGATAAATCACAAACACCTGTAGCCGTTGATTCATACCTCAGGTGTTCAGAGGTGGTGCGGAGTTTTTTAGATACAAACAGTATAAATAGATTTTACGACGTCGGAATTTATTTCCTGTTTTATACTATCACTTAATATTATTGATAGATAAACTTTTTATTGCAACGAAAGACACACATACATATAAAACAATAAAAACAAAATTACAATAATTAAAAAAAATTATAACAACAAAAAAACTAAAAGTAAAGCATTCACATAGTGTGCATGTGTGTCGCAGCGCTGCAGAAAGGCTACGGCTCAGTGGGTTTTTTGCTCTGAGAGAGCAAAACACTGATTTTCAGCTTTTGCCGATGTATTATTTTAATGACAATTACTTAGAACTTGTGTTATGGATACTAAGAAAGGGGTCATCCATGAATTTCGTGAACTTTTGACCTCCCCTCCGTGCTTGTCACAGCTGGTCACACATATGAGACTCCCTCCTCCTTAGTGTGATGTCACATATTTTGCAATTGTACAGCAAAAATGATTACATTAAACAGCAGTTCCAAAATGTTTATAGGACCTGGATTTTGAAATGTGGCGTCATGAAATTTAGGATCCCTCCCATCCCCTTGTCACACCATCTCACACTTCGTCAACCCCCTCCCGAAAATTAATGTGTGACGTAATTTATGGATAGGCCCCAACGGCTAAAAATATACGAACACTGTTAATTATTGTAAATATACGAGTAGGTATACATAATATCTTTCTTTTTGGCCTCGCCTCTTTCCGTTTCGCGACTTTCCCAATCATGCGACGCCACTGCCCCCGCTGCCTAAAACCCTTCTGGCGCTGCTTGACGGGCCCTCCTGGCCCGCCCGCTGCGCCCTCCTCAGGACCTTCTTAGTTTCTCCCCCGGTAGACAGTACTAAGGGCACCCAGAGTCGCCCAACTCTGGGTGTTACCTTTTCCCTAGCGCCCTCTGCGCCCTACCGGGAGGTACTCAGCCACACAAAGATTTGTAATATGTTGGAATCGAACACAAGAGTAAAGTGCGGGTCTACTCGCAACCACGCCATATTGGTCGTCGAAATCCATACTATTGTATGTTCATCCTCTTCGAACTTCGTAAAATGCACCTTATTCTTTCCTTTCCAATTACATGGGAAGCCTCCAAGATTTTTTCTTTTTGTCCTTTTTTCTATTTCTTTTTGGTTTATTGTACAAATGCAGCAAATCAGTATTTTTTTCTTATTATTAGACATTTTACACGAGTGTTATTTCTGCTAATATCCATCTGCAAAAAAAATAATAGGGCTCCTACCAAGATCTGAAGAGCCCAAGCCATTCTCACCTGCAAGTGGTACACATGCCGATTAACGGACGAGGCTCTGGCAAACATAACGATGCCCGGTAAGCGGCAATATGCTCGCCACCTATTACATGGAAACAACAATATAAAAGGCGAAGTCTGGCGAACATACGCGGGCTGCACTAAAAGTATCGGGAATGGAATATTTACACTGTTCCTATCATATTAGAATTTGTTTAATTGAAAACTAGGTACTTGGTTTTAAATATCGCATACCATTTATTTATTCTAAAAATAAATCTCAGCCTTGTCACAAGTTTTTGTCAAACTTGTTAAGTCGTTGAGAAAATGCAATTGACTTAAGAAAATTCAAGAGTGAAGATCGACATGTGACATACCGCAAAAGTCATAAACCTTTAGACATTGGCATGAGTCAAATACAAATAATCTTGCATGAACAATTAGGTTTAAAAAAGTTGTTTACCCGATGGATACCGCATTCGCTCTTTGAAGAGCCACGCAGGATCCTCAAATGCTGTAACAGCATCGTATCAGGTGACGAATCCTGGATTCACGGAGTGTAGCAATAAAAATGGTGGCCACGTTTGTCTCCAAAACCGCCCATGTTGCGACTATTCCTCTAGAGGGACAAAGAACGGTTAATGCAGAATGGTATGCTAGCATTTGTTTGCCATAGGTCGTTTCTGAAATCCGTAAAGAGAACTGCAATCACCGCATCATCCTCCATCACGACAATGCGAGTTCTCACACCGCGCACTGAACAAAAGAGTTTTTAGAGCAAGAAAACATAAAATTATTAGACCATCCGCCGAACAGCCCCGACCTAAGCCCGAATGATTTTTATACATTCCCTTAAATAAATAATAAATTGCGTGGTCAGAGATCTTCATCACCTGAAGAAAATGTGGATGCCTCCAAACGGCCATTTTGGAACCTAGATCGTTGAAATCGAGAATATCGTGTGGAAAAATGTGTCAAATTTCGCGGAGAATATTTCGAAAAGCAATAAATACATTTTTAAATAATAATGTTGTTTCACTTCCTGATTCCTGAAATTTTCAGTGCCGCCCTCGAATAAGTTCTCGGTAAGCGGCAATAAGCTCGCCATCTATTACGTGGGTCCAATAATATAATTGGCTAAATGCGGGCATATAATATACCTCTGCCTACCCCTTCGGGGACACAGGCGTGATATGTTTGTATATATCTTATGATACAAAAGTATGAGAACTTAAGACGAATAGGTAACTTACAATTTCGAACATTGTAAAAAGTGATGATTATAGCAAACGTGTTAGGGATTATCGACGACCGATATGTCGTGGAGGTCAGTATACCTGCACTCCGCTCCTAAGGTCGTGGGTTCGATTCCCGCACTGGACAAATCTTAATGTGCAAGAATATGAGTATTTATTCTGATCTGGGTGTTTCCTATGTATTTTAAGTATGTACTTACAAAATAAAAGTATGTAAGTATGTTTATTTATCCGTTAACTAGTATCTATAACACAAGTTCTTAATGATACTTCTTGAAACTAAATAATTGGTATAATTGTTAGAAAATATTTTTAATTAATTATTTATTATGATTTTGTGGACGATCAACATTCGGAGAAGAAAGGGACTACCATTCAAAACCTATGACATCACCTCATACAACACCTGCAGACTTTTAAAACCTATTTTATAGATACAAGAGATTAACAAAAAATGTTATAGGGATATGAAATAAATATAAAACCTAATTTATCAGTAACCGATAAGATAGTTATTTATAAGGAACTCTTTTTGCGTCAATTACAGTCATTATTGTGTTAGTGTCTGCAGGACTGATATCACTCCTCATCATGTTCCGTCTGGTTGTGTTGTTTGCTGCAGTAGTGGCTGTTAGGGGACAGACCACACCTGTCTCCCAATGTCAGTATATCAGTTTACTTTTCCGTTTGGCATACTTTTGATCATATTTGGCCTAAATGAATCTTTAGCAAATTTACATTTGGCATCTTATTCACTTGGCAAAAATATCATTTGGCAACCTTATACTTTGAAAAGTTTCATTAAGTCAAATAGAGTTTATTGCTTATTTACTTTCTATTATATTTTGAGATTATGTTTATTTTAAAATTTTCTCTATATTAACGTCCATTTTAAAAGGTAAATAAATGTAAGGGCGTTTTCGACTAAGACCTTAGGATCCCAAGCCAACCTCACCTGTAAGTGGTGCACCTGCCGATCAACAGGCGAGGCTCTGGCAAACATTTGATTTCCCGATAAGCGGCAATAGGCTTGCCACCTATTATGTGGGACAACTATATAATTGGCGAAGTGTGGGCGTATAATATGCCTCTGCCTACCCCTTCGGAGAAACAGGCGTGAATGTATGTATGTTGTATTTGCAGGTACATACAGTAGTTCGTTTCCCCTTCCGCTCAACGCATATATAGATGGGTGCCTCCAGACTCCATGCGAACTGCCACAGTTGCAAGATGCTGTCATTAACGTTGTGTTCAAAGCCCGTAAGTTATAATTTTTTGATATTCACGCACGCACGAATTTCTATTAATGCTTTTAAATATAAATTAAAAAAATGTTTACGTATTACTTAATGCTGTCGATCTCTCTATTATCTTCAATAAATATAAAAAATAAAAATCTTTTAAATTCAAATCAAACTGTGTTTGTTCTATGTTATTTAATCTTATGTTAGAAAATGTCATATAATATATAATAGGTTGGGGAAAAAGTCTTTTCGTATTTTTGTATGAAAAGTCAAGACATTTTTTTCAAAGTTTATTTACATTTATTTACAATATATATGTACCGTTTTGTTGAATAACTTTCTGCCATTTTGTGGGCAGAGACATTATCCCGTTACTGTAGAAACTTTGGGACTTCTGATCAAAAAAACGGGACAAATAGTTTTGGCAGTCCTCTCTTGAGGTCAACCTTACAGAACCTAAAGAATTCTGCAGAGACCGAAACAGGTGAAAATCTGAAGGCGCAAGGTCAGGGCTATATGGTGGATGCACTAGGACCTCCCAGTCGAACTCTCTTAATTTTTGCTGAGTGGCTAAAGATGTGTGTGGTCTAGCGTTATCGTGATGAAAGACCACACCCTTCCTGTTGATCAATTCCGGCCGTTTTCTCTCGACTGCTTCCTTTAATCTCATCAGTTGCTGGCAGTAAAGATCAGAATCGATGGTTTTGCCGGGCGGTAAAAGCTCATAATAAACAATGCCCTTCCAATCCCACCATACACACAGCATCACCTTATTTCGTGTTAGGCCAGGTTTGGCCACAGTCTGTGAAGCCTGGCCAACTTTCGACCACGACCTTACTACTAATATACCGATCTTGCTCCACTCTTTCAAAAATGGCGTCCATTTTATTCGTAACAGGGCGACCAGAGCGAGGTGCATCTTTAACATCAAAATTTCCGGACTGAAAACGTTTGAACCAAATTTGTGCTACTCTTACTGACACTGCATCAGGTCCATAAACATCACAAATTTTTTTCACTGCTTGAGTTGCATTTTTGCCTTTTTTATAATAAAATTTTAAAATGTATCAAATTTCTTCATTAGATTCACTCATTTTTACGGAGAGAAAAACAAATGAAAAATAGCGGGAAACAACTTTTTTTTATTTTTTTCTTTTCTTTATAATGGATCCTTTTTAATGTTACCAAAACCAGCCAGACACAAATAGTACAGTCAAAAAATTTTTATAATAAGTTTATACCTACGTTATGCGAAAAGACTTTTTCCCCGACCTAATATAAGTAAGTGTAATTCTGCTGTAACTCACTACTTTTACTACTTTTACTTTTCATTTAATTGTATTTTGTGGTTTTAATATTTTGTTTTATTGTTAAGTTTCTGCCTTTTGTTTGGCTGTTGCACACGAAAGTCATAAGGTCTCCACGGAAGACCAGCGCTTTTGTGGTCCTCCACTGCAGCACATGCTGAGTGGAATCCTTTTTAGGCATACAACTTATGTGTAAAAATTGTTTACTGTTTTGAATTCTGTTCTTTGTTTATATGTATTTATGTCTAAATAAGTTTTATTTCATTTCAATTTAGCTTCCACATATGAAATTATTTTTACCAAAATTATTAGAAACAAAGAAATCCCAATTTTTTCGAGATATTTATAAATATAGCCTGTGTTATTTAGGGATAATGAAGCATTGTAATGGGGGTAGAGTTAATGAAACCGGTTTGATTATTTATTAACATTTTTCATGTCGGCACTGGGGGCCTACCGCCGAGTTCGATGGCAATCGATTATAAGGCAAAATGGATTTCGAATTGATTCTGTCGTACCGCCGAACTCATGGAAATCGAAACAAAATGGCGTTCTCCATTTACCTATTGGTCTGTCACGGACTGAAGGTCATGAATGAGAGGTGGCTGTCGGCAGATTCCCCGGTACGGATTAATGAACGCAAAACAAAGATTGATCTAGATGGATTACCGGTAATCCATCGAATTCGGCGGTAGGCCCCCAGTTCTTGTCATGAGCAAAACTATTCGTAGTAGAGTATTGTAGTCGCATTAAACAGGCGTATGCCTCCAAACTTTTCCTGTAAACGAATATTTGTTGATTACCGAATTGACATAATTTGTGTAAAATTTTTTGACAAACTTCCACTACACAAGCCTTTGTATTATCATGGGTGGTGGAAAGTTCGATTCCAACTCGTGCCACAACAGACGTATTAATTTTTTTCTAGTAAAAATGTCATCTATGTATTGCCTTATGCGACAATACAACGAAAGTTTGCACGGTTCTTGTACTAGAAAAAGTATGGGTATTATCCCTTTTTATATCCCTCTTTATTCGTCATTGGTATGGTGGACTTCGATACACTCGCTCTAAGAAGAAAAATGACTCTAGTTGAGCACTACCTCGCGATAATTTATGGTAAGGTAGATTGTCCACAAGTACTGGAGAAATTGTGCCTGTGTGTACCTACACGCATCTCTCAGTGCCCTTCGGGACTGGTGGCGCCTCGGCGGCGGCCGCGCTTGCTGCAGAGGCCCTGCACGCGCACCGTGCACGCCGCCCAGGCCCCGACCGTGCGAGCTCTGCGCCTGATCGGGGACATGCTCGCTGAATATGACAAAGTAGACTTGTTTGTAGATGGCTTAGCAAAATTAATATCTTTTATGCATATATTCCTTGACAATAGTAGTTCAATTTAATTTGACTTATTATTCTGTTGTCAACTTGGATTTTTAAGTTATTTTATTTTTTTATGATATAATTAATATGATTCTTTTATTTCTAATTCTGACACTTGAGGTCAAATTGTGTTTTTCGTTTTATTGATTTTTTTTATGGACTATAATTAATTTATTCGATTTTGAACATTAAGGTTATAATTATTTCATTTATAATTTTTTGACATATTTGTGTACTTTTTTATATTTTAAGGCATGTTAACGTTTGGACACTATCTGTAAGCTGACATGTACTTGTGAATAAATAAATAAATCTTATAAAAACTTTACCTTTTCTAGCTCGCCTGCTCACCGACATGTCGACGTATGCCACCGCTTTCCTGTCCATTATTCCCATCCCTTACCTCCTGGGGTCCAACGGGGTGACCTGCAACTTCCTGCAGAACTCCTACTGCCCCGTGCTGGAGGGAGAAGTCGTGCAATACACCCTCAGGATGTACATGGAAGCAGCCTTCCCAGTTGTAAGTAAAATTGTAGCAGACATTTATTTCAATTCACAACAAACAGTTATTTACAATGCATACAGATGCAATGGTCATCATCATACATACATAAAATCCCGCCTGTTTCTCCGAAGGGGTAGGCAGACTGACTGACGGATCATCCCCTTCCCCTAATAAAGTCACGACAGAACCCCACGTTAGAGTCGCCGACAGACTGACAAATCTTGAGAAAAAACCACAACAGACAAACCTTGACAAAGAATCTATTTTGCTTTTATTTTTGTCTCTTTTTTGATTATGGTACCGCCCATATTTATTTAACAGTTCTAAATGTTATTGTATTTCCATTCAAAACTATCTTGTTGATCTTAAAGACACTAATGTATATTTTATTGTATTATAAATGCAAAAGTTTGTAAGTATGATATGTTTGTTATTCTTTTACGCAAAAACTACTGAACCGGTTTTAATAATAAATTGTAAGTGTTTAGCTGAAGTCCTCTTAAAATTTCCACGGGAACGGTACTGCAGCACCCCGCGGATGACACATATCATTTATATATCATTTTTTTTCTAGCATACCCCAGTGACGATCGAGTTCAGAATTCAGGACCAGAACAGGAACCCTGTGATGTGCATCAGGGTGCCCATCGTCGTGGTGGAACCTGTCTCCGAGGCAGTAGCGGCTCGAGGCAACTCCACTTTACTGGAACACATGACGCCACTCCACGAAATCATTCAAAAATAAATATAAAAATTAATTAAAACTAGTTTAATTCTGACATACTTTATATTTTATCATCATCATTGTTATCGATTCATGACTCTCCTAAAACGCCGTGAAACAGATTTTAATAGGGTGGCATTGCTCTAGTGATGTCTCTAGTGTTGCAAACATAAATAGGTTTTTTTTTTTTTTGGGATTGAAAATCATCAAATGACCTTCTCCCGCTGTGGGTGGAGCGGGAGGGTGTGTCAGACTTCTACTGACTAAAAACCATCCGTGTTCCTTCTTGAGCCTGTAACACCAAGGCCGCGGTAACCCTTTCGAACAATTCCGCAACAAACATAAATAGGCTGCTGTGACCACTTTCCAAGAGACAGGCCGCATGTCACCATGTGAAAAGGCAATGCATTCAAGAGTCTGTAACTTCTTGGAAAAACATAATGTCTTAAGGCGTGAACAAAATGGCTTCCGCAAAGGGAAGTCTACTTCACTCGCAGTATTTAATTTAATAAAAACCGTGACTGCAAACATTGACAATAATATAGATACAACAGCAGTTTTCTTTGACATGAGCAAAGCGTTTGACTTTGTTTCGCATGACATTCTTCTGCATAAATGCGAAAAATCTGGTTTGAGAGGAGTAGCTTTAAATTGGATTGAATCATACCTTCGAAATCGGCGTCAATATGTAGAACTCAAAAATTTTAACCATAATAAAGAGGAAATATCATTCACCTCAACGCTGGCTGTAAACAATGTCGGTGTCCCGCAAGGTACAATCCTAGGGCCTTTGCTTTTTATTATTTACATAAATGACTTACCTGATATAACTACTTATCAATGTAACCTATTTGCAGATGACATATCGGTAGTTATTCCTAGAACAACTGACTTAGACTATAGTAACGAAATTAATGCTACTATAAAAAATATTTCAAATTGGCTTGCAAACAACAATCTGCACTTAAATATAAATAAGACTAAATATAGTTATAAATTTTTATAATACCAAACCTAAATCTAATAACTTAAATATACTTATTAAAAATGAGCCTGTCATGGAATCTAAATCGTTAACTTTCTTGGGTATAGAGATAGATAATCAGTGCTCTTGGAAATATCATATAAAAAAAATATGTAACAAAATAAATAGATTCGCGTATGCATTGTGGCGTTTAACTATGCAGGTAAACCAAAATGCTGCTTTAATGGGTTATCACGGATATGTCGCATCCAATCTTAAGTATGGTGTACTTCTATGGGGAAACTCCACAGATATAAACAAAGCATTTGTGTCTCAAAAACGATGCATTCGAGCCATATGTAACGTTTCGCCAATGACATCGTGTAGACAGCTATTTCCTAAACTGAATGTACTTACTCTTCCGTCCATGTACATTCTAGAATGTTGTATGTTTGTAAAAAATCATCCCTATATTTTTAAATTTAAAAATGCTAATAGCTGCAGTATAGCGAGACATCACGGTAAGCTGATGTTGCCAAATACGCACACACAATATTATAAAAGGAGTTGTTATCCAAATTGTGTTAAGATATATAATAAGTTACCAAACTCAATGAGAGAGCTTAGTTTACCCATATTCAAAATAAAACTACAGTTATGGCTTAAAACTAAATGTTTTTATTCACTCGCAGAATATTTTAACACTAAAATTGAAATTATATAATTTGATAATATTTGTTATTTTGACTTCAATTTTATTTTATTATGATTATTACAATGACTTTTTAATTCTACTTATTTTATATTGACATTCACACGCCCTGCGTTTGGCAAAATAGATGTTCTTTTATATACGAAAACCACCTCATGTTACTCTATTTTATGTGAATAAATTATTTCATCATTTCATATTTCATTTCATTTCATTTCACCTACGTACATACAATCAAGTAGGCAGATGCATATTTAACGCCCACATTTCCCCAATTATATGGTTGGTCCCAAGTATTAGGTGGCGAGCCTATTGCCGCTTGCCGGAAACTTTTATGATCACCAGAGCCGCATCTGTTGATCGACAGGTGCAACACTTGCAGGTGAGGTTGGCTTGGGCTCCTAAGATGTTTTGGTAAAATCCTTTTACACGATTTTTAAATGGGTATAAAAAGACGAATCTGCCTTTAGAAGGCCACCGCTAAACACCCCCTAATGGTTTTCGACGTTGTCCATCGAACTGAAGTCGCCTGCATCCCCCGCCTCTATGACCAAATCATCGGAATCTCGGCTGTCAGAATTTTAGTGTTAGTTTATAATATCTCCAATAGATTATTTTAACGTTACGTGAGATGTCCACTGGAAAGATGTATGACTTAATAATTGTCTCAGGTGAACGGTGTCAGGAGTCCAAGCTCTCAAAGAGCAGGATCACATTTGATGCAGGCCGTCTGCAATTAGTCACATTGGAAGCTAATGGAGGAGGCCTATTTTCAGCAGTGGACGTTTTTGAGCTGATGATAATAACAATTATTGATGATGATAATGACAATGAAACTAACCTTGACGATTTTCTTACCCGTTCTTTTACGATCAAGGTCCCGCCCGCGGTGAATGGGCGCGCTAGTTTTTAAGTTTTGACCTTTATAAGAGCTCTTTTGAGCCAAACTTACATAAATGATTTTTTCTTTTTTTTAAATTCAATAACGCCCTGCAAGGTATTCAATATTCCTATTTGCTAACCGTGCGTCTATCAATGTAAAATCGTCTGCTCGCAGTCAGAGTTCACGATATCATTCGCAGTCCACATAATAAAAATATCGTTTGTTCAAACAAAGCCCGTCTGGCTAACGGACGGTTTAAGCACTTGACATCTCTCAACGAGCAACGTCCGCAAACTTTCACGGAAATGGTTGAATAAATGTTCGCGCGATTGATTCACAAACATTATTTTCTGCTCACTTTTAATACAACAAGCCCCATTATTGCTAGTTTCATTATAACATTCTCATCATACCATAGCATTATCCCGGTTGCCCTAGACCGTCTAGTCGCAGAATGTTCATTTCGCAAAATGTCCGCTATAAGAAAGCCTGTTTATTTCTTAAGTCTTACGAGACATATCAGTAAATTATAAAAACTGAGTTACTTTCACTAGGTTATAAAACAAAAAACCTTAACCTACTGGGCTTGTTTTATATTTTTAGGAAGTTGTTTCAAATATAATTGGCGAAATGTGGGCGTATTATATGCCTCTGCCTACCCCTTCGGGGAGAAAGGCGTGATTATACGTATGTATATTTGGTACACAAAGGTGCCATTTTATTTAACGGGCATTCAATCAGGCATGTGCGGAGAAATTTACTTCAATTAGCACACCGCGAAGGTTTCTCAATCAAAAATCACTTCAATATTCAATTACACAAAGTACTTAATTATACAACTGCCATTGTATCATTCAATTAGCTGATTCCTACTGTCTGTACTGCCAGGAGCCCTTTGTAGATCGTATTAACCAATACGATATTATGTCAAAGAGATATTAACCGGCTTTAAGGGAACATGTCACAAGTCCCTGTAGCTATTCACATTAGCCCGGTCGGGATTCAATGTGCCAAACTAAAATGTGACATACAAATGCTTGCGGATTGATCGGAATGATAAATCTGTCGGGTCTGTTGCCGGTTTGATCGCCAGGGACGGATCGCAGTGTCGTTTAATGTTTTAGATTTGTATAA
Source organism: Musotima nitidalis (assembly GCA_949126915.1). NCBI lineage: Eukaryota > Metazoa > Arthropoda > Insecta > Lepidoptera > Crambidae > Musotima > Musotima nitidalis. The sequence goes on from OX421434.1 coordinate 4,253,816, forward strand.
TGTCATTCCTAACGCTTGAAATTTAGAACCTAAGTATGTCGATTTAAATATGATTATAATCGATAGATTTTTAGAGTAATGCGTCTCGTAGCCAGTTCTTGGATTGAAATTTTAGGAACTATGAAACGAATATATGTGTCTAAGATTGGTTTTAATCTCGGACTGCGGATAGGTTAATAAAGTCGGGCGTAAGCTGGCTTTCATTTTATGAATTACTTGTTTAAGATAGACTAAGGTTTATAAAATTAAAATGGCATTTTTAGGCACTTTTAAGTTCAAGCAAAGCTCTTGCAATTGTAAGTCTTTTTTTGCAATGTTCTTGCCAGATCGTATGACCTACTACGACTTTTTTGCTTTTTTACCCAGGGCTGCACGCGCCAACCTCACCTGCAAGTGGTGCACCTGCCAACTAAGGGACGAGATTTTAGCGAACATTAAGGTTCCCGGTAAGCGCAAATTGATTCGCCACCTAAAATACGTGGGACCAACAAAGTAATTGGCGAATTGTGGGTGTGTATAATATGCCCCTGCATAGAAATCAAGGTCGACAGATCTCCTTAACAATGTAACGTACAATATAATTTGATTACGACTATTATAATAGCTGTGATTACGTTTACACGATGTTCATATCACAAACTCAGGAGATTTAACAGATAATCACTTGTAGTGATAAGATAATTGATAAAAGACTCACGACAGCATAGAGATTTGCTTTATTTAAAGACAGTAATGGTTTTTTGTGTACCTACTACTTGTACTCACAAAATCTTAACTACATAATCGACGACTTTTGTAAGCGATTTTGGGAGCGACTCAAAGCAGACGAGCGTCACATCGTCGCTGTCTATATAGTGCACGTCATGAGCCCGACTGTCGCCGAGCAATTTGCGTTGCTAGTACAATTCCGAACGTTCCACTTTTTTTTTAATCTTAATATATTTAGGGACTTTTGTTATTCGACCATGCCAGTCCCATCGTAACAATTCTATGTACTAAACAAATAAAACATATCTCTAGCCATCTTCGTTGTCGGTTTTGCTAGGATTGGGTGATACATGCCTATGTCCCACCAATTAATCTTGTATTGCATACAAAAGAGAAGCCTTCTGCTCGCGTATTTGACACATTCCATCAATAAATGCTGTAGGTTTTCGATGGTGTTACACAAATCGCAATTAGGGGATGGCACTTTGCGCATTAAATATGAAAATGCGTTCCACTTTACACCGACAATCGCGTCGCCAGTAACGCAGCGATTTTGTTCTAAAGCGACTTTTTATAAAACAGCGCGTGGTGTGGTGCGCTTGAGCCACGAAAAATAAAACACTGATCGCTTAGATATAAAAACTAATTACATTATATAAATTCCCTACTAACGTTAATATATAAGAGACTACGACCACCAACGCTGAAACGAGAGACTCTCGTTTGCGTTGCCAGAGCCGGGCCAGAGCCTCGTCCGTTGATCGGCAGGTGCACCTCTTACAGGTAAGGTTGGCTTGGGCTCCTCAGATCTTGGTAGGAACCCTTTACACGTACGTAGTATGCTAGTTCAGTGCCAACGTCTTCCTAAGCATTATTGTTGAGACTTCTAGAGAATCCCAAAGGCTTGCTTAGTGCAAAGTTAGCATTAGCCCAAAGATGTCTACTGCCTCAACCACAGATATAGATAGACAATAGATAACGCAAGTATCACGATTTGTATTGAATTAAGCGTGCCGACTTTTAAACGCCTAATGTGACGTCACTGCCGATATTTATTGGCGGGAAATTCAAATTGATTCAGCGACACTGATGCCGCTGATGATAATACGTTTATGTCACAGTATTTAATAAGCAACAACAGACGCGCGCGTATGTATCGGCGGCCAACCCCGACGATTGGTCGGGGTTCGTTCATTTGCGTTATATATATATAGGGTAACATGCTCTATTGCTGTCACCACTCCAACGTATGGGCACTCTTAACAATTATCAAAAAAAATAAGAAAACTATATAATTATATTCCATTATCTTTGTCCTGTCGAACTTGGGTCTATGGTCTTTATAAATTGGCAACACTAAACGTCAGTTAATTTAAACAGTTGTTAAACTTTAAAACTTTATTCAAGCCGTAACAAGTTTTCTGTTACGTGGGTTGTTTCTTAAGATTTTGTTAAGGTAAGTGGCTTTCTGTTTCTTTTGTTTAAATGGTAATAATTTTGATTAACCATGATCTTTAATATGTTTATAACTCCATATAAACAAATCAACGTGTTTCTGGCGGCATTTTGCAGTTTAGTCTGCTATATTTTAATTTATTGCAATGCCAATAATTGGTGGATAAGGTGCCAACAATATTTTTAAGGGTGACAATAAATGGGCTACAGGTCTATTTTGACAAAAACGTATATAAGTGGCTAATAGTGCAACAGATACAGTGAAAAGTATAGTCGATATGATCCTCACAATATGTATATTAATCTGAATGCATAATCAACAATATTTAAAGAAAATAATTACATTTTCGAAAAGGTTTCTTGAATCGTATTTCTTAAAGTGCCAGTAATTGGGTTGTTTACCCTACAATAGAATATAGATATATATGATATAACCAGTAACTTCAAATTTGACCGGTGGCAGGCTACCTGTATCCTGAATGGTTCTGTGACTCTTATCAGGTCATCCGTCCATCTTGCGATTGGATGTTAGACGCCAGTCAAGGGGTCTTCATTCCAGAGATTCTGTTCTGGTTTTTTTGCATCAGCAATTTAATAAGCTTGAAAGATCGGACGCTCTTTTTGTAAAGAAAAATCCTGATCTGTTTCCCTTACATGACACGGTCAATAATAAAACAAACACTAGACACCAATATAAACATAGATTGTATGTACCAGCGAAGAAACTGAAACTGTACAGCAGCAATACATTTTGCATGGCTATTAAGGTGTACAACAGATTGCCTACTGAATTAAAAGATTTGCCTGTAAATAAATTTAAGCAAATATTATTTAAATTATTAATTAAGGAATGTTTTTATACGACTACAGAATTTTTAGAATAAAAGATGTAATTTATTTAGTATTAAGTAGTTGTTATGAGATGTAAATGTGATTTATTTAATTGTAATATAAACCGGAATGTACATCTAAAATTTTCACGCCGACGGTGGCAGAATATGCCGATCATCATATAATTATTTGTAACACCATATTGTATATGTCGAAAAAGAGCTGTATCTATATTTTTTAAAAATAGAATCGATGGCTATAAGGTACAGCCATCGATTCTGCAAACCACGTTATACTACTAGCTTGAAAGTACTTTTTTAACGTTACTTTACTATTACGGGGTTCTACAACTTAACTAGAATTAGTCAAAGGTAAAGTCTTATAAAGAAAACCAAAAACGTTACATACTTTTCTTTAATTACTCCTGACAATTTTATAATTCGTAGTTACAATTTTCACTATACAAAAACTGTCTTTTTAACAACTCACAGAATTATTCAAACTTTAAAATTTACAAAGAAAACTAAAAACGTTAACTAACTGCCTTTTTTTAAATTACAATTGACAATAGTTCTTACTTACAATGTTCGCAGTCCAAAAGTTCCGTACAGAATGAATTGTGTCTCAATCTTTTTTAACGCTAGCCCCGCCATCTTTCCCGCCAATCGAACTTTCGTTCAACCGCAGTCAGGTGGCGCTGTAGACGCATAAATTTATTGGGAAGTTACAATAATTGTTTGCAAAGTAATTTCTAAATTAGTTTTCTAAATTTAAAAAGCTTATTCTTATAACTATCAGGCCATAACTTATTTTATCTATTTATTTTCAAGACAAATAAGCATGTCAAAGAATAAAAGTTACTCACATCGAAATGTTGCAAAGTAGGTTGTTAAAGCAACTTCTTAATTATCAACTTAAAGATAAATCACAAACTTTTCAGTAGTGGTTTACATAATATTTTATGATTTTTAACACATAATTATTTATTTATTATGGATGATTAGAAATTTAAAGCATTTATTTCCGTCGATGATGAGACATCGCGTAAATGTAGTCAAGACAGCGTTCCTTAACAAATAATTAAAGTAAATTAAATCTTAAAATAATTTACTACATGTTTAAATTATATTTTGAGATTTTGCATTAAGAAGATTACAATTAATCTTCAGTAAATAATAATGTGAATTATTTAATCACGGTGGCTTCCTTCCGTGATGCTATGATCGTCAAAACATGTAGGCAATATGTAAATAACTATGTGATTTATGCTAACAATTGTAAATTTTACCATTTATTAATAATCACATGAAATAATTATAAAAGATTACATTAATAATTAACTAAAATTTCAATGTGATATTGTTACGAATGAAGAATTCGTCATTGCGGCGACACGGCCATTCTGATATGCAATGCGTGCTCTGCATTGCTCCATGTTGATTCCCATTGAATTTCTTTTCTGTAATTAAAACAAAGTAGTTTCTTTAGGGTATGTACTTCCACAGTACACTTACGCCTTTATGATGTAGACATAAATATCAGGTTATAGTAATTGGTATTTCTGCTCACTCCACGTGACAACAGATAAATACATGTAACATTTTAGAAGCTGCTCATAATCCATGACAACAGCAAAAATAGAAATATTTAATGGGAAGGATAGGGCAGGGAAAGGTTGATGCTGCTTAAGCAGAGGCTCTAGGGATATACAGTATGGTTGGTCGATGCTGTGCTCTAGGCGGTCCTGGACGCCGTGGTACACAGAGGATCATAATTCTTTCAGGAGAGGATTTTACTATTAATCGGCTCCACACGTTAATAGTAAAGATAAAGCATATTGGCTACTTAATGGCCCCCCGTGTGCCAGTAGCATTTTTTTTATCAATATTTTTTTTTTTGTAACTTTTTTTTTGTTACTTTTTTTTTGTAACTTTTTTTTTGTAACTTTTTTTTTTTACTTTTTTTTTTTTTTTTGTAACATTATTTTTGTTACTTTTTTTTGTAATTGTAAGTTTTTTTTTTTTCTGTTTTTTTTTTTATATAAACATTAATAATCATTATGATGATTATAACTTTTTTTTTTTTTTTTGTTAAATATATCTGAAGAAATAACAGTATGAAAGTTCCTCACCAAATAAAACTAAATGAATTCTTCAGTTTGAAGATTCCGATTCGCTTGAGTGTTCGTCAGGCGCTGACTCTTGTGGCGTCGTTGAGGGAAGAGAAGCAGCCATGGTCGGACCGGATGGTCCCGGTTGTGGCTGTTCTGGAGGCGACACGGCCGCCGTGACATCGGCGCCTGGTTGTGGGGCGCGCCGTAGCTGGTCGTGTGCGACCTTTCGAGGTCGCCCATGATGGCCCACCACCTTCTTCACAAGGTAGCGGTCGTTTTCGAGGACTCTGTAAACTTCATAAGGAACACTAAATTTCAAATCTAAAGAAGTCTGATTTCTTGGATTATTTTTAATGAGCACGAATTCTCCTCGTTGGAAATTATGAATACGTGCTCTACCTCTATCAAATCTCGCTTTATCTTTTGCCGATTGTGCACTCATTCTTTGTTGGACATGACGATCTAATGCGCCAATATCGATAGATCCAGTGTCAAAATCAACCAGGTTCAATAACTCTGGTGGAACGCAGTTTTGTCGTCGAGTAAGGAGTGTGAGTGGAGCTGTTCCAGTAGTCCGTTGTACGGTGCAATTAAGAGCAAGTTGAAGACTATCTAGTGCGATATGCCAGTCTGGCGTTTCATAATTCTTAGGCCGTTCTTTAGAGTTGCCATAACTCTTTCTACTTGACCGTTCGCTCTACTCCCTCCCGGAGATATAGCATGTATCTCGGCGCCAAATCTCTCGCAGTAACTTTTAAACGCTCCAAGGAACTCGCGTCCTCAGTCTACAATAATTTGTCGCGGAGCACCGAATAAGTGAATTACTTGTTTCAATGCAGAGAGAGTACTATGTTGGCTCTTGCCGTTGGTATAACGAAGAAGCACATATTTAGTATAAGAATCAATTGTAACCACTACATATTCTTGTTCGTTAGGAGTTCCCAGCTTTCCTGTTACGTCCATGTGTATGACTTCAAATGGCACCGTAGGTTTCCTTATTGGGTGTAGTTGAACCTGGTTGGCTCCAGAGGTTTGTTTCGATGTTCTACATACCACGCAAGTTGTCAACGAATTCTCTAACAATAGTGCTCATTCTATCGAAGTGATAGGTCTCCCGGATTTTGTTTAATGTCTTCCCAACCCGGATGTTTAAGAGCAGTATGAAAAATATTCACTACGCTCCATTGGAAGGCTTTTGGCACCACAACTAGTTTTTGTGTACCATTAATCTCGTTAGACTTTTCTAATTTCAGCACGTTGTCCTCTAATAGATATCCAGGGACTCTGGGCCCATTATGTAAAGAATCTATGATGGATCTTAGGGAGTTATCGCGTCTCTGTTCTATATTAAGCCACTCTAAGTTCATTGTAGTCACATTGACAGTTACCGGATCTGGATTTCGACTAAAAAAATCAGCATGTTGCATTCGCTCGCCCTTCCTATACTCTATATCGAAGTCGAAATTTTGTAAGTAAGCCGTGGCAATAAATCTTGTTTGTGCTTTGAAGCTTTCAATGCGTTGCAATCAGTTATGACTTTAAACTTACGACCATGTAAGAAATGTCGGAAATGTTTTACAGCACGAACCACGGCAAGAGTTTCCAGCTCGTACGAGTGGTACCTGCTTTCAATATCTGTAGTGCGCATGCTGAAATAGGCCACGACATGCTGTCTACCGTTAATAATTTGAACAAGAATCGCACCAAAACCCATACTACTGGCATCAGTAAATAGTTCTATAGGCGCACCTTCTTGAAATATTGTAAGCACCGGTGTAGAGGTAAGAAAACGAATTATTGTCTGACGAGCCTGTTCATGAGCATGAGTCCATTGCCACTGAGCACCCTGTTTGGTTAGATCGTATAGAGGAACTATTGTTCGGGCAAAATCAAGAATGAAACGACGAAAGTACCCTGCTAACCCATTAAATTGACGAACTTGTTTGACCGTGCAAGGCACCTGTGCCTTTACTAGGGCTTCAACCTTTATAATTTCTTTGACCTTCTCGCGCTCAGTCGGGCTCAGTCTGTAGGGCCTTCGTTCGACAAATTTATCTTTATTCTTTAAACGAATCTCTAACATTCCCGTGTTAACACGTGACTTGGCAAAACCACGCGTGAATATATCCACATATTTAGTAAGTAAAATGACAAGGTCCTCAATTTCAGACTTATTGGTCAAATCATGATCTATATTCTCAAATAAAGAAGTTTCAGAGCGTATGTGCATTACGCGGGGTTGCGCGCACAAAATAGCTCTGCCCTGAGTTACTATAACACTTAAACCTGTCTCATTCAAAATATTTGCTCCTATAAGAACGTCTGTCGTCATTTCATAGTCTGGTAGGATATGGAACAAGATCTCTACATTGATATTGTCAATAACGCATATTGTCGTTAAAGTTACCATAGATATCACAGGGAACGGCCCTATGCCCCTTAAATGACAAACAGTGTGAAGTCTACGCCCTGGTAACTTATTAGCAATGGTTTCCCGTATCACAGAACATTCAGCACCACTATCAAACACAGTATTAACAATAATATCACCAACGCGCATACGCATTGTGTTGAGGCTAGTTGTTTTCAGATATAGAATTAACATTTGAAGTTATCTGTTTCTCTCGGCGGTAGCACGTATCGTACGTGTGACCGGATTTAGAGCAAAAAGTGCAATGCTTATTATTTGTCCTGGGTACAAGAGTAGGTGACGGTACTGAGGTCTTCTCAGGAAAAGCATTAGAACCAGAATAATGTCTATTGCGGCAGTTAGAAAAAGGATGTCCGGTTTTTTTTTTACAAAAATTACAGTACGGCTGATTGTTTCGATTATCAACGGAATATCGGGCACGTTTCTGCAGAGATTGAATTGAACTATTTGGATTTGGTCGCTTAATGCGAATAGAAGAGGCAACGGATATTAACTCGGGCACCGAGGTAGCTCTAGCATTCATGAACTCAATTCTAAGGCGTTCGTCGCTCACCGTTCCGATTACCGCTTCTACTGCGTCACTTTCGTCTAGCTTGTCTTTTGTTACGCGTCTCCAAAGAATCCACGACTGCGTTAAAAAGTCGGCTATATCTTTGGTCGAGTCGTAAGTGTGTTCTCTAAACTTAAGTACGTCACGAGAATAACGGTTCTCAGGTTCAAAAGTCGTAACAATATTTTGTCGTAACTCTGCCCAAGTGGAAGTAGTGACGAGCCAATTATCGGCCCACAATTTAGCACGTCCTTTCAATAAACTAGTAACTTTCATGCGAATATCGTAATCGCTAAGCTTGTAGGTAGTCATCGCTTGAGAAACGTGATCGCACCATTCTCTAACTCCCACATTGCCATCCGGATCGTATGATGGCAAGAAAACGTCAGTAATTTTAACCCTGTCACTATTTTGCTGATACAATAATCGCTCACTCATTGACTGCATCATCAACATCATATTTGTAAAAAAAATTCAGATGGTACATTACCCGCTTGCTGCGGCACCGTGATCATTTGTGTAGAAACTGGGGGCTGATTCACGGCTGGTGCAGGCGGCTCACTCGCAGACGTCTCGGCTGCCGGCGTATTTTTACTCTAACTAGGGTCGCTCATAATGAACTCGAATATTCTGGATACAACCTGAAATGATTTTAAAAAAAAAAGGGACAGAAAAGGGCCATAATGATCCCACTTCTGATGTCAAAAAAGGGCTGTACCTATATTTTTTAAAAATAGAATCGATGGCTATAAGGTACAGCCATCGATTCTGCAAACCACGTTATACTACTAGCTTGAAAGTACTTTTTTAACGTTACTTTACTATTACGGGGTTCTACAACTTAACTAGAATTAGTCAAAGGTAAAGTCTTATAAAGAAAACCAAAAACGTTACATACTTTTCTTTAATTACTCCTGACAATTTTATAATTCGTAGTTACAATTTTCACTATACAAAAACTGTCTTTTTAACAACTCACAGAATTATTCAAACTTTAAAATTTACAAAGAAAACTAAAAACGTTAACTAACTGCCTTTTTTTAAATTACAATTGACAATAGTTCTTACTTACAATGTTCGCAGTCCAAAAGTTCCGTACAGAATGAATTGTGTCTCAATCTTTTTTAACGCTAGCCCCGCCATCTTTCCCGCCAATCGAACTTTCGTTCAACCGCAGTCAGGTGGCGCTGTAGACGCATAAATTTATTGGGAAGTTACAATAATTGTTTGCAAAGTAATTTCTAAATTAGTTTTCTAAATTTAAAAAGCTTATTCTTATAACTATCAGGCCATAACTTATTTTATCTATTTATTTTCAAGACAAATAAGCATGTCAAAGAATAAAAGTTACTCACATCGAAATGTTGCAAAGTAGGTTGTTAAAGCAACTTCTTAATTATCAACTTAAAGATAAATCACAAACTTTTCAGTAGTGGTTTACATAATATTTTATGATTTTTAACACATAATTATTTATTTATTATGGATGATTAGAAATTTAAAGCATTTATTTCCGTCGATGATGAGACATCGCGTAAATGTAGTCAAGACAGCGTTCCTTAACAAATAATTAAAGTAAATTAAATCTTAAAATAATTTACTACATGTTTAAATTATATTTTGAGATTTTGCATTAAGAAGATTACAATTAATCTTCAGTAAATAATAATGTGAATTATTTAATCACGGTGGCTTCCTTCCGTGATGCTATGATCGTCAAAACATGTAGGCAATATGTAAATAACTATGTGATTTATGCTAACAATTGTAAATTTTACCATTTATTAATAATCACATGAAATAATTATAAAAGATTACATTAATAATTAACTAAAATTTCAATGTGATATTGTTACGAATGAAGAATTCGTCATTGCGGCGACACGGCCATTCTGATATGCAATGCGTGCTCTGCATTGCTCCATGTTGATTCCCATTGAATTTCTTTTCTGTAATTAAAACAAAGTAGTTTCTTTAGGGTATGTACTTCCACAGTACACTTACGCCTTTATGATGTAGACATAAATATCAGGTTATAGTAATTGGTATTTCTGCTCACTCCACGTGACAACAGATAAATACATGTAACATTTTAGAAGCTGCTCATAATCCATGACAACAGCAAAAATAGAAATATTTAATGGGAAGGATAGGGCAGGGAAAGGTTGATGCTGCTTAAGCAGAGGCTCTAGGGATATACAGTATGGTTGGTCGATGCTGTGCTCTAGGCGGTCCTGGACGCCGTGGTACACAGAGGATCATAATTCTTTCAGGAGAGGATTTTACTATTAATCGGCTCCACACGTTAATAGTAAAGATAAAGCATATTGGCTACTTAATGGCCCCCCGTGTGCCAGTAGCATTTTTTTTATCAATATTTTTTTTTTTGTAACTTTTTTTTTGTTACTTTTTTTTTGTAACTTTTTTTTTGTAACTTTTTTTTTTTACTTTTTTTTTTTTTTTTGTAACATTATTTTTGTTACTTTTTTTTGTAATTGTAAGTTTTTTTTTTTTCTGTTTTTTTTTTTATATAAACATTAATAATCATTATGATGATTATAACTTTTTTTTTTTTTTTTGTTAAATATATCTGAAGAAATAACAGTATGAAAGTTCCTCACCAAATAAAACTAAATGAATTCTTCAGTTTGAAGATTCCGATTCGCTTGAGTGTTCGTCAGGCGCTGACTCTTGTGGCGTCGTTGAGGGAAGAGAAGCAGCCATGGTCGGACCGGATGGTCCCGGTTGTGGCTGTTCTGGAGGCGACACGGCCGCCGTGACATCGGCGCCTGGTTGTGGGGCGCGCCGTAGCTGGTCGTGTGCGACCTTTCGAGGTCGCCCATGATGGCCCACCACCTTCTTCACAAGGTAGCGGTCGTTTTCGAGGACTCTGTAAACTTCATAAGGAACACTAAATTTCAAATCTAAAGAAGTCTGATTTCTTGGATTATTTTTAATGAGCACGAATTCTCCTCGTTGGAAATTATGAATACGTGCTCTACCTCTATCAAATCTCGCTTTATCTTTTGCCGATTGTGCACTCATTCTTTGTTGGACATGACGATCTAATGCGCCAATATCGATAGATCCAGTGTCAAAATCAACCAGGTTCAATAACTCTGGTGGAACGCAGTTTTGTCGTCGAGTAAGGAGTGTGAGTGGAGCTGTTCCAGTAGTCCGTTGTACGGTGCAATTAAGAGCAAGTTGAAGACTATCTAGTGCGATATGCCAGTCTGGCGTTTCATAATTCTTAGGCCGTTCTTTAGAGTTGCCATAACTCTTTCTACTTGACCGTTCGCTCTACTCCCTCCCGGAGATATAGCATGTATCTCGGCGCCAAATCTCTCGCAGTAACTTTTAAACGCTCCAAGGAACTCGCGTCCTCAGTCTACAATAATTTGTCGCGGAGCACCGAATAAGTGAATTACTTGTTTCAATGCAGAGAGAGTACTATGTTGGCTCTTGCCGTTGGTATAACGAAGAAGCACATATTTAGTATAAGAATCAATTGTAACCACTACATATTCTTGTTCGTTAGGAGTTCCCAGCTTTCCTGTTACGTCCATGTGTATGACTTCAAATGGCACCGTAGGTTTCCTTATTGGGTGTAGTTGAACCTGGTTGGCTCCAGAGGTTTGTTTCGATGTTCTACATACCACGCAAGTTGTCAACGAATTCTCTAACAATAGTGCTCATTCTATCGAAGTGATAGGTCTCCCGGATTTTGTTTAATGTCTTCCCAACCCGGATGTTTAAGAGCAGTATGAAAAATATTCACTACGCTCCATTGGAAGGCTTTTGGCACCACAACTAGTTTTTGTGTACCATTAATCTCGTTAGACTTTTCTAATTTCAGCACGTTGTCCTCTAATAGATATCCAGGGACTCTGGGCCCATTATGTAAAGAATCTATGATGGATCTTAGGGAGTTATCGCGTCTCTGTTCTATATTAAGCCACTCTAAGTTCATTGTAGTCACATTGACAGTTACCGGATCTGGATTTCGACTAAAAAAATCAGCATGTTGCATTCGCTCGCCCTTCCTATACTCTATATCGAAGTCGAAATTTTGTAAGTAAGCCGTGGCAATAAATCTTGTTTGTGCTTTGAAGCTTTCAATGCGTTGCAATCAGTTATGACTTTAAACTTACGACCATGTAAGAAATGTCGGAAATGTTTTACAGCACGAACCACGGCAAGAGTTTCCAGCTCGTACGAGTGGTACCTGCTTTCAATATCTGTAGTGCGCATGCTGAAATAGGCCACGACATGCTGTCTACCGTTAATAATTTGAACAAGAATCGCACCAAAACCCATACTACTGGCATCAGTAAATAGTTCTATAGGCGCACCTTCTTGAAATATTGTAAGCACCGGTGTAGAGGTAAGAAAACGAATTATTGTCTGACGAGCCTGTTCATGAGCATGAGTCCATTGCCACTGAGCACCCTGTTTGGTTAGATCGTATAGAGGAACTATTGTTCGGGCAAAATCAAGAATGAAACGACGAAAGTACCCTGCTAACCCATTAAATTGACGAACTTGTTTGACCGTGCAAGGCACCTGTGCCTTTACTAGGGCTTCAACCTTTATAATTTCTTTGACCTTCTCGCGCTCAGTCGGGCTCAGTCTGTAGGGCCTTCGTTCGACAAATTTATCTTTATTCTTTAAACGAATCTCTAACATTCCCGTGTTAACACGTGACTTGGCAAAACCACGCGTGAATATATCCACATATTTAGTAAGTAAAATGACAAGGTCCTCAATTTCAGACTTATTGGTCAAATCATGATCTATATTCTCAAATAAAGAAGTTTCAGAGCGTATGTGCATTACGCGGGGTTGCGCGCACAAAATAGCTCTGCCCTGAGTTACTATAACACTTAAACCTGTCTCATTCAAAATATTTGCTCCTATAAGAACGTCTGTCGTCATTTCATAGTCTGGTAGGATATGGAACAAGATCTCTACATTGATATTGTCAATAACGCATATTGTCGTTAAAGTTACCATAGATATCACAGGGAACGGCCCTATGCCCCTTAAATGACAAACAGTGTGAAGTCTACGCCCTGGTAACTTATTAGCAATGGTTTCCCGTATCACAGAACATTCAGCACCACTATCAAACACAGTATTAACAATAATATCACCAACGCGCATACGCATTGTGTTGAGGCTAGTTGTTTTCAGATATAGAATTAACATTTGAAGTTATCTGTTTCTCTCGGCGGTAGCACGTATCGTACGTGTGACCGGATTTAGAGCAAAAAGTGCAATGCTTATTATTTGTCCTGGGTACAAGAGTAGGTGACGGTACTGAGGTCTTCTCAGGAAAAGCATTAGAACCAGAATAATGTCTATTGCGGCAGTTAGAAAAAGGATGTCCGGTTTTTTTTTTACAAAAATTACAGTACGGCTGATTGTTTCGATTATCAACGGAATATCGGGCACGTTTCTGCAGAGATTGAATTGAACTATTTGGATTTGGTCGCTTAATGCGAATAGAAGAGGCAACGGATATTAACTCGGGCACCGAGGTAGCTCTAGCATTCATGAACTCAATTCTAAGGCGTTCGTCGCTCACCGTTCCGATTACCGCTTCTACTGCGTCACTTTCGTCTAGCTTGTCTTTTGTTACGCGTCTCCAAAGAATCCACGACTGCGTTAAAAAGTCGGCTATATCTTTGGTCGAGTCGTAAGTGTGTTCTCTAAACTTAAGTACGTCACGAGAATAACGGTTCTCAGGTTCAAAAGTCGTAACAATATTTTGTCGTAACTCTGCCCAAGTGGAAGTAGTGACGAGCCAATTATCGGCCCACAATTTAGCACGTCCTTTCAATAAACTAGTAACTTTCATGCGAATATCGTAATCGCTAAGCTTGTAGGTAGTCATCGCTTGAGAAACGTGATCGCACCATTCTCTAACTCCCACATTGCCATCCGGATCGTATGATGGCAAGAAAACGTCAGTAATTTTAACCCTGTCACTATTTTGCTGATACAATAATCGCTCACTCATTGACTGCATCATCAACATCATATTTGTAAAAAAAATTCAGATGGTACATTACCCGCTTGCTGCGGCACCGTGATCATTTGTGTAGAAACTGGGGGCTGATTCACGGCTGGTGCAGGCGGCTCACTCGCAGACGTCTCGGCTGCCGGCGTATTTTTACTCTAACTAGGGTCGCTCATAATGAACTCGAATATTCTGGATACAACCTGAAATGATTTTAAAAAAAAAAGGGACAGAAAAGGGCCATAATGATCCCACTTCTGATGTCAAAAAAGGGCTGTACCTATATTTTTTAAAAATAGAATCGATGGCTATAAGGTACAGCCATCGATTCTGCAAACCACGTTATACTACTAGCTTGAAAGTACTTTTTTAACGTTACTTTACTATTACGGGGTTCTACAACTTAACTAGAATTAGTCAAAGGTAAAGTCTTATAAAGAAAACCAAAAACGTTACATACTTTTCTTTAATTACTCCTGACAATTTTATAATTCGTAGTTACAATTTTCACTATACAAAAACTGTCTTTTTAACAACTCACAGAATTATTCAAACTTTAAAATTTACAAAGAAAACTAAAAACGTTAACTAACTGCCTTTTTTTAAATTACAATTGACAATAGTTCTTACTTACAATGTTCGCAGTCCAAAAGTTCCGTACAGAATGAATTGTGTCTCAATCTTTTTTAACGCTAGCCCCGCCATCTTTCCCGCCAATCGAACTTTCGTTCAACCGCAGTCAGGTGGCGCTGTAGACGCATAAATTTATTGGGAAGTTACAATAATTGTTTGCAAAGTAATTTCTAAATTAGTTTTCTAAATTTAAAAAGCTTATTCTTATAACTATCAGGCCATAACTTATTTTATCTATTTATTTTCAAGACAAATAAGCATGTCAAAGAATAAAAGTTACTCACATCGAAATGTTGCAAAGTAGGTTGTTAAAGCAACTTCTTAATTATCAACTTAAAGATAAATCACAAACTTTTCAGTAGTGGTTTACATAATATTTTATGATTTTTAACACATAATTATTTATTTATTATGGATGATTAGAAATTTAAAGCATTTATTTCCGTCGATGATGAGACATCGCGTAAATGTAGTCAAGACAGCGTTCCTTAACAAATAATTAAAGTAAATTAAATCTTAAAATAATTTACTACATGTTTAAATTATATTTTGAGATTTTGCATTAAGAAGATTACAATTAATCTTCAGTAAATAATAATGTGAATTATTTAATCACGGTGGCTTCCTTCCGTGATGCTATGATCGTCAAAACATGTAGGCAATATGTAAATAACTATGTGATTTATGCTAACAATTGTAAATTTTACCATTTATTAATAATCACATGAAATAATTATAAAAGATTACATTAATAATTAACTAAAATTTCAATGTGATATTGTTACGAATGAAGAATTCGTCATTGCGGCGACATATACCATATTCTTGGAAATAAATGAGTTGAATTGAATTGAATTGAATTAACACTATGGAATTTTGGCTTAAGTGATACTATTTTGTAAATTTATTTTGGCACCTGTCTTATGTTATCCTATAATAATATGAAGCGCATAATATATGAAGCGCTTGTAGCTCCGCGGTGCTCGGTGGTCGGAAACGATCACCAAAGTAAAGCAGAGTTTACAGAGGTCAGTCCTTAAATGGGTGACCGTTTGTGTGGCATTTGATATCGAGCGCCTCCGTGCTTCGTTAAGCCGTTGGTCCCGGTTATCACTAAATGTGGTAGTCGTTAAGCTATGTTAGAGGCCTAATGGGCGGCTTGAAAAATTCTAACAGCAGGACGCCATACACCTGCCTCCGCCAATCCGCACTGGGTCAGCGTGGTATGTATGTATGTGAGAGGAAAGTCGTGCTCAGTAGTGGGACATTAATGGGCTGAGATGATGATAATGATATGAGATTATATCAGGGTGTATAGGGATCCTAACAACATCTAAGGAGTCCAAGCCAACCTCACCTGCAAGTGGTGCACCTGCTGGTCAATAGACGAGGCTCTGACGAACTTAACTGATTCCGGATAGCGGCAATAGACTCTCCACCTATTACGTGGGATCAACTATATAATTGGCGAAGTATGGGCGTATAATATGCCTCTGCCTAGCCCGGGGGGAAACAGGCGTGAAAGTATGTATGTATAGGTATTTGTATATATGTGTATGTATGTATGTATGTTTATTAATGATTCTTGTCTCAAATTTGTAGTATGAATGGTCACCCCTGTTACGGCCCTGGTCTCAAGAGATTAAAAAGTCACAAATGAATATTGATTTCAATCCGATCAAGGGCCGACGGCGACGTTTAACGAGTGCTATAAATCTATGTATCTGACGATTCAGCTCAATTCCACAAAATTAAACAGTCTCGACTTAAACGCAACTGCCAACTGTGGTGTAAAGTTATATCGTAACTCTGTGGCTCTAAGGTCCATTTCGAAATGACTGTAAAACTTTAGTAGAAGCGCTATGTCAAATGTCCAAGAATATATAGAATTAAATGTGTATAAATGTCAATGTATAAATGTACATAATAATAAATAAATAAATATTTTCTAACAATTACACCAATTATTTAGTTCTAATATAAGTATCATTAAGAACTTGTGTTATGAATGCTAACCAACGGATAAACATACTTACATACTTTTTTTTGTAAATACATACTTAATATACATAGAAAAACACCCAGACCAGAACAAATATTCATGTTTGTGCACACAAAGATTTGTCCTGTGTGTGACTGTGAAACTTTAGTAGAAGCGCTATGTCAAATGTCCAAGAATATATAGAATTAATGTACATAATAATAAATAAATGAATATTTTCTATCAATTACACCAATTATTTAGTTCAGCTCAATCCCACAAAATTAAACAGTCTCGACTTAAACGCAACCGCCAACTGTGGTGTAAAGTTATATCGTAGCTGTGTGGCTCTTAGGTCCATTTCGAAATGACTGTGAAACTTTTAGTTTAAGACTAGAAGCGCTATGTAGAATGCAGAATATATATAATAATAAAATGTGTATAAATGTCTATGTATACATATAAATGTACATAAATAATAAATAAATATTTTCTAACAATTACACCAATTGCACCAACCTGCTGCAGCGCGCCCCGCTCGTGCGGGCGCTGCGGGTACTCAATGCACTGTCACTGTCCGACCAGATAGATTTATTTGCATCTTCACTGAACGAAAGTTTAGTAATTAGTAGTTAAGAATTATGTGAAAGTCTTTGGTCATATATTTAGGTATTGTAAGCTCAGCTACTCTATCGTATTAGGTTTGGTGCCTGTAAAGATAGTTGTAAGTTTTATGAATGAATAAATAAATAAATAAAGTTCCAATATAAGTGTTATTAAGAACTTGTGTTATGAATACTAAACAACGGATAAACATACTTTCATACTTTTTTTTTGTAAATACATACTTAATATACATAGAAAAACACCCAGACCAGAACAAATATTCATGTTCATGCACACAAAGATTTGTGTGTGGAAATCGAACCCACGACCTCTGGAGTGAAGTGTAAGTATACTGACCTCCACGCCATATTGATCGTCAAACATGACATGTGTGTATAAATATGTATTAATTAATATAATATGTTTTATATCTTTCGATATTTTTCTGTTGTCGAATAACTACAATTCAGCCAAATCTGGTTCAGGTCGAACCTGTGAGCAGATTTTGGGGCCCAAGTTTCAGTCCAGAATAATGTAAGGATGTGATGGTGATACTTTTCAACTGGCGGCTCCTATCTTAGATATCATTAGTGAAAAAAATATATTAGTCAATATTTTTATTATATTATGGGTGTATAGGGCTAGGTCTATTATATTATGGGTGTATATCAAGACCTAAGGAACCCAAGCCAACCTCACCTGCAAGTGGTGCACCTGCCGATCAACGGACGAGGCTCTGGCGAACATAACAGTGCCCTGTAAGCGGCAATAGGCTCGCCACCTATTACGTGGGACCAACTATGTAATTGGCGAAGTGAGGGCATATAATATGCCTCTGCCTACCCCTTCAGGGACACAGGCGTGAGAGTCCTGTATGTATGTTTTATTTTATTTAATATTTTTATCACTTATGTATATTTTTCATTGCTTTGCTGTTAAAGCTGCATTTATTGCATGATTTGATTCATAAGTGACGTTGACTAGTATAAGAGTCACTGTCTGTGCTTTACATATATTTAAAGTTGTGGAAAAAATTAGTGGCATTTTTGAAACTTTAAAAACAATTCAAGTTTTTTGTTCTATCTCTACAAATCAGTAGTATATGAAATATCATATACTTGAATTTTATTTTAACCTATATTGGAATTATTTAAAGGATATGGAAATGAAACAATTAGGTAAAAGCATCCCAAAAAATAAATAATATTTCAGTCCCATAATAATAATCACACTATAAATTCTAACCTAAAAATAATATAAATTATCATAAAAAAATAATAAATTACAAACAATAAAAAATCCCCCCTTTTTCGTAATGATTATTTGATTTGGTACTGGTGCCTGTAAGACGGTATTAACTTAATAAATTAACTTATTTCTAAAAAAATCCTTAAAAACTACTTTGCAATAACTAAGTTTATCACGGCCACTTATTCAAAAATTACATACAAATTTAAAAATTCCCCGTCATACACAAAATAAATTAGTTAAAATATAACACCTAAGAAAATCAATTTAACGTTTCAAAAAATAAAAAAAGTTTAAACTTCAACTTGTCTCGGGTTTTCCACCATGCCAGTGACAACATCTTGGGTAGTTTTGGTTTTCTGAGGATCGTTATCAAGAAGAATTCTGTTAATAATGTTAGCAACATCCTTATTCTCAATTATAGTGATGTGGTTGCCTTCCAAGAAATGCACGGTGACCTGCTGCTCGGTGTATTTGTCCAGACCGTAGTTTTCTTCTACCACAACATGAGGAGGGTTGTCTTTAGGACGGAGAAGAACTATAGGCGACTTCAGCTTTTTAATATTCTTCGTGTCGAAGTTCAGAACTACTTTGAGACGATCCAGACTGGCACTGGCCATGGAACCAATGAATTTGTTGGAGTATTTGCTTTGGACGGGCGACACTCCTATAGCATAGTTGACTCGGTCCTCGTAGGATTCTATTTCATTTAGTTTCTCCATAAGAGCCTTAGTGACGTCGTTGTTTGGTGCCACCACGTCGATGGTGTGGCATAAGAGGTTGTTTTGCAGCTGGAATTCGTTCTTGAAGCTGATGGTCATTGTAAGGATTGCATAAAGGAAGTCTGGTGCACCATCCAGGCAGAAGACCGTGCCCTTGTTTCCTTCGCTTTCTAGTTTGGCAGCCAGTTCCAGCGCCAGGAGGGAGCCAAAGCTGTAGCCAAGGATCCAGAAGTTGGCGCCTGGAGCTAGCCTGGACCGGACGGTCTGAAAAGAGTTTAACGATGATAATTAAATTTTGAAGTATAATTATCATTAAGTTCTAAGAATATATACTTGTCCTACTTTTAATATATAATCATTTAAAATGGTTGAGAGTCCTGTCTTCAACATTTGCTTCAACAAAAAACAGTATTGCCAAATCGATTCAAACCTTTTTGAGATCGACCATCGGTATTAAAGGACTTTAAAATTTATAATCCACTGTTAAACGTTAGCCTCTTCAAGAGTTTATTTTATAGGGGGTATTTGCTCCTAATCATAATGGGCAGGCGAGTTGGTGTTCGCAGTTCCAGTCTGTGCACAGAATGACGCTGCTGATCATCCGGTAGGATTTCTTGTCGAACTTATACGACTTTCCGTGAGATGAGACTATTGCCACTGTTCTAGGCCACACGGCACTAATAATAATAGGACTTTCTGATCGGATTGATGTTGCACTAAAGAGATCGTGATTCTTAACTTCTCATAGCCCAAAATTTTTACTTTTAATTCTGTTGTATTAATTTTTATTCCGAATGTTTGTTGCCGATAGCTTAGCTATATTTATTTAAGCTGATTTAAAAATAATGATAGAGCTACAAACTAGACAGTATTTAGAATCCCTACAAACTAGACTGTACTTAGAATCCCTATCAGAAGTATTACCTGGTGCAGCCTATTCACCATCTGCAGCAGTCCCTCATCACGATGTTCCACACCCAGCTGCAGCGCACAAACTTTGATCTTCAGTCTGCGACACAGGGGCTCCAGCACTGCGGCCGCTCCTTCCAACCCAGGGAGAACAAACATCACGTTCTCCATCACATGGATCGCTTCGTCACCCTGAAACAGATACAAAGTTATTGAAATAGAAAAAAAAAGATTACTTGACATATCGCACTAACTCGTCACTAACTCAAAAAAATATTTATTCTGAATTAGTGGCATTTTCGTATTCTCGGCACACCCGGCAATCCAAAAATGCCACTATTTGAGAATAAGCTTTTTTTGAGTTAGTGACGTCTTCATCTAGGGGTGCGATATATTAGTCAATAAAAACTTAAAAAATTAAAAAATTGTTTACTGTTTTGATTTCTGTTCTTTGTTTATATGTATTTTATGTCTAAATAAAATTTCATTTCATTTCAAAACCAATATTGCAAAGTTGCGTTAAATACAATCTAAATGATTAACATTTTAATAATATAACTTCATACGTCTAAATGAATCCTAAGTGTTGATTATTTTTGTTTTGCTTTCATTTTATTTAAATAATTTATTTTATTTTATTCACGATACAAAAAGTCCTTAACAAAAATAATTTTCTTCAGACTAGACTTACAGATCCCTAAGTTATATTATAACCGAGTGGAAAGCGGTCTGAAAACAAGGGCGCATTTTCCGTTGAATTGCTGGAACTATGAGTGTAAGTGAGAACCCCGTGACGTGACATGAGCTCAGTTAAGCGGTGCAGGAGGTCACGCTCCTCGTTTCCATTCGGAAGTGTAAAAATGTGAGTTTTATACGTTTATACATACATAATATCATCCCCGAAGCCGTAGGCAGAGGCATATTATACGCCCACATTTCGCCAATTGTATTGTTGGTCCCACGTAACGTAATAGGTGGCGAGCCTATTGCCGCTTACGGGAACTTTTGTGTTCGCCAGAGCCTCTTCCGTTAATCGGCAGGTGCACCAATTGCAGCACACACATTACAGTATACGTTTATCTATTATCTAATTCCTCTGAATTCAGCACTCTTGCTTACGAGCGATTTTATGGAATACATCAATCCATGTGTAAAAGATAATTGTAATTTTTGCTTCATTGTTTACAAAAAAATATTTCAATTCTCTTTCTAAAGAGTTAACTAAAGCATAATTACTACCGTGAACTTCATAAGAACGTAAAACTTTTTTGTAGGTTACCTCGACAGCGTCGCTGACCATAGTCGGCATATAAATGAGTGGTTCTGAGGCGAGGTTCTCGTCTCCGAAGTTCCTCATGAGCACGCGGAGCCCGGCGGCACCGTCTGCTGCCGGCGCGCGAGCAGCTGACGTCGACGCGGCTGCTTCACGTTGGGCCGTCAACTCGACCAGTCTGCAATTTACAACCTCAGCTCATAAACACATAGCTCGAGGAACCGATGATCGATGGGGCGTTAAGTTTCTCCAAAGGCGACGTAGTGGAGGACGGTCTCTTACCCGATGAAGCGATAATATATATAAGACCAGGTAGTCGGTGATGCAGGTATAGCTTGACGAGGAAATCAAATCATCATATCTTAGCATTATCCTGGTTGCCCAAGACTTAAGCTTAGGGCCCAGGGTCTGCTTACTGGTTCAACTAGATTTGACTGAATTTCAGTTACTAAGTGTAGCGACTGCCGTCTGACCTCCGCAACCCACAGAGAAACATCATTCTATGGTTAAACCAGCTGTCAGCCTGTTAGAAGGCATTGATTTCCTAAAAACGACTGCCATAGATGTTCATGACAGCCGGGACCAACGGCTTAGCGGCACGGAGCAAGCGATGACGAGGAAATCAAAAGAGGAGGTGGCTGAGGTGATTATTATAATAATGGCCTTCATAGGACCAATATTGGGCTAGGACTCCTATCACAGCCTGAGGTGAAAAATAGAGTTACAAAATTTGAGGGATTTTCTGGACCTGTAGCGCCCGTAAGCATGCAGAGTGCGCTAGACTATTCCATAATTTCCTTAAGGAAAATTAATAAGACTGCTTCTTCATTTTTTATTGTGGGACGTGTCTACTTTCAATTTGTTCTTTTCTTTCTTTCTTTCTTCGTTCAAATTTTTCCCTCTTTGGTCTGCTGGAAGAAATTTATTTTACGGATAAGCAGTACCGTTGTACATGTCTGTTAGACATTCTGTATTTTACTATATGTCATATGTGCATAAATAGTTAATAAATAATCTCATTATTAAAGAAGTTCAAAATATATAGAAGATTTGAATCAACATACCTGGCGAATGTAAGCGTCCTAATGTCCTGAGCTGTGAGGAAGATTTCAAACTCCCTCTCCAGCGTTTGCTTGATTTCCACTGCCATCATGCTGTCCATGCCCAGTTCTGCTAGTGACACTTGCTGTGACACAGTCTTCAGGTCCTTGATGCCTAGAACCACGTAGAAGTATTGATTAAAATGAGGGTTCAGGAGGGTTCTTTTGACTTATCAATGGGAACCTATAAGCTAAACTTTATTGAGTGTTTTAAGATAGAAAACCAATATAATGCAACATTGCTTTTAGTAAACCACAAGATGGTATTCAAACCTGAGGTCCAACAGATGGAGAGTGGTGTCCGCAGACAATTGACGCTTGCAATACCAGAAGCAATGATAGCGCGGTGCCAAAAACGTTTTCCGTCATTATGATGAGCCCCATGCTGAGCCCCTTTCGCATGGTATTTTCGAGACAATTTTGCAAGGGAGCTTATTCCGCTCATTCCACAACCGAACGTGGAAGAAAATTTCCATTGAAACATTTCTCAGGAACAAATTTAACGTCAGAATAAAGCTTGTAATTGTTTTATACACATATTTATATCGCACATCTAGTTCCTAAAAGACGTAAATGTCAAAAAACCTAAAATTAAGTTAACTATGCTACAAGTTTCCTTTTATAAAGATGCATTGAGTGCTCAAAGATCTTAATGTAATTCGACAACTATCCGACAACAGAGAGCGCCAACACCAAATCGAGTATGGTATCATATAGTTATATAGATAGTTATATAGTTATAGATATGTAGATTTAGGTATTTATGATATGACTCTGGTGTCATCAAATTCTTTATAATTGAATTTTTTGCTAAGTTAAAATCAACTAGGCTGAGGTGGTGAGAATCAAACTCAAGACCTTTGGATTTTTTAACTAAATGTGGTACTGTAAATCAAAAAAATCTAATCATCAAAATTATGTGTAAAGGTGTGTATAGGGATTTTATCAAGATCTGAGGAGACCAAACCAACCATACCTGCTATTGGTGCACCTACCGAACAAAGAACGAGGCTCTGGTGACCACAAAAGTTCCCGGTAAGCGGCAATAAGCTCGCCACCTATTACGTGGGGCCAACAATATAATTGGCGAAATGTTGATATTGTGTAAATGTCTATAAAAAATATAAATTATTCGTCGCGTTGTTATCTGAAATGAATGATTATTACTAACAAATATCTTACCCATGATCTGAGCGACGGCATCAACGATGTTTCCACATCCAGAGCCACCAGCCTTCTTCTCAGCGACCACCACTGAGGAGACAACTGGGGCGTCCTGCTTTAGGAACTTGTCCAGGGCCAGCAGACAGGAGGAGATCCTCTGCTGCAGGGTGCCTCCGATCTCCAGCTGGATGTCTTCATCTTGCATGTCAGCTACCAGACCCACCTGTTGGGTATGATGTTCGAAGATATGTTTATCAGGTGCAAATAAACTATTTATAGTTAATATAAAACATTTTCTGACAATTTCACTAATTATGTAGTTTCAACATAAGTATCGTTAAGAGCTAATACATTTTTTTGTACATACATACTTAAAATGCATAGGAAAACACCCAGACCAGAACAAATATTCATGTTTATGCATACGAAGATTTGTCCTGAGTGGGATTCGAACCCACGACCTCAGGAGCGGAGTGCGGGTATTCTCGCCTCCTCATCATATCGGTCGTCATATTATATATGAACGGGGAGCTCACAATTATCTTCTTTTGGGCAAAGGGGTGCATCCGAGAGGCTCGGAATGATGACTGGTTGTCGTATATTTCAATTTTGTCAAAGTGTAGTACTTACTTAGTTTTGCATGACAGTCTAGGGTTGAACCATACCAATATCTTGGATTCAAAAACGCAAGCGACATAAGAAATAAGGTGGATTTCACGGGTTTTCATTATCATCATTTCAGATTTCAAAGAGTCCAACGTTGAACGTTAGCCTCCTTAATAGCAATATTATTATATTGCGGGGTATTTGTCCATAATCACCATGCTGGGCAGACGGTTTGGTGATCGCAGTTCAAGCCACTACGCAGTATGACGCTGCTGCTCATCATCCGGTAGGATTTCTCAACGTTGACTATCACGACTTTACATGACAAGAGGGGGTGGCACCTCACTGGTGTTACGCATATTAAATTACTGTTAAGGTTAATAGGTGAAAATCACTCACGTCTCCAATAGCTCCCCATTGCACAGCGAGCGCAGGCAGGCCGAGCTTCTTCCTCCACTCGCAGATCCTCTCCATCACAGAGTTGGAGAATCCGTAGTTGGTCTGACCAGCGTTACCACGACCGCAGGACACCGATGAGAATACTACGAAGTTCCTGTTTCAAGATATTATGAGTTATATTAGGTAACTGGTGATTTGTTGCTCACATCACGCTCCAACTCTTGTCGACAACTCTAAAACTATGTCGACTATGCTCAACACTATATTTTTTCTTTCTTTTATCAACAAAATTCTTTCTTTTAAAATAAGCTTTAAAAATATGGAAAGAAAAAAGAAGTACATCGTCATATCTTAGCATTATCCCGGTTGCTCTAGACTTAAGCATAGGGCCTAGGTTCTGCTCACTGGTTTAACCAGATTTGGCTAAATTTCAGTTATTACATGGAGCGACTGCCGGCTGACATCCGCAACCCAGAAGGAAACATCGTTCTATGGTTAAACCAACTAAGTCAAGATGTTAGAAGCACTGACTTCCTAATAACGACTGCCATAGATGGTTAAGCAGTTGGTCCTGGCTGTCATAGCCGGGACCAACGGCTTAACGTGCTCTTCTACGAACGGAACATGCGATAAATTATCGCATTACGCAATTACGCACATATCTTCGAATAGTCAGGTGCTTCACCAGATTTTGAACCCGAGACCCTCTGAATTTACCACTGTGCTATAGTCGCGTTCTCACTGGGCTATCGCCGCGTTCAACAGAGAAAAGACGTACAAAGACTTGCCATAGTCTCAGAGATTAAAATATGTATAAAATAAATAAAACAAGAGAAGCAGCTTAGCTAAGCTATACAAAAACATATTAAACCCATCACATCAACCAAGTTTTATGTGAAAATGTAATCATTATCTTTTTTGATTGCATTACATTGGCAATATTACGAGGATTCCAGTCTTGTAATAAAAAAACGCAAATTTCTGAAGTTATTACGTGTAACAGTAACATCTAGTAGTATGCCGAAGGACAGCGCTCTGTCAATGTGGCTCTCACTCGAAACCTGTCAATTGCAGATGTATCCTTATTCTTTGGATAGGTCCATCACCTACATATATATCGATACAAATAAATATAGGTACTTCATATAATTGTAAATTCTAAAAGGTAGTGATTACGTACTCAATTTATGATTTAAGACGCTACTGATGGGATATATATAGTCACATGAGTACCTACAGCACAAGCCAAAGAGGATCTTATATACTAACGACTGCCTTAATTTTGTCATTAAAATAGTTCTATGTTCACAGTTCCTCAATGTTTATTTTAAATTACTTACTGTAATAAATTTTAGATTACTTACTGCAATCCAGGACAATGCTTCTTGGAGAACTTGTCCAAATGCATGGTAGCGAGGGCTTTTGGCTCGAACGAAGTCTTGAAGGTCTCTGAACTTTGGTTCTGGAATATGCAGTCTTTGAGCACGACTGCCAGGTTGAAGATCGCCTCCACGTGTCCCAAGCCTTTGGCCATTAGAAGCATCTCCTCGCATCCTGCTTCAGTTGTCACGTCGTGGGTGGAGATTCTTACATCTGCTCCGTATCCAGCCCAGGCCCTGGAAGGAAGAAGGAGAATAAAATTTATTTACCACGTTGAAAGCATCAGTCTCAGACAAAATAGAAAAGCTTTTGTTTGTTTGTCATTTGTCTATAAAAACTTCTTTGCCCTGGGAGCAGGAGAATGATGCAATTTTTTCCTTTCACGGCATACGTGGATGAGGATGGCTTCTCAAACGATAGACCGCTGATCTGGACATGCCGAATGCAGGAAACTCAAGATGGACGTGGAAGCAATTGGGGAAGCCTATGCGCATTCAGGAATTGACTTCAAGGGGCTTATGACAAACCAAGGTCTAAAGTTATACCGGGTTTAAAACTAGTGCTGTCACTGTCTTCATTTTATCGAATAAAAGTAACAGCAATAGTTTTAAACCTAGTTTTACTTTAGATCTTGTTTTGTAATAAGCCCCCTAGTGGCAGAGATGATGGTGATATTGTTTCTTCAGCTCCTGGGAAATCTGAACAAATTGCTCTTGATTCATTTTCTAGATGAATCTTTCGCAAATTTACAATTCGCATTTTATTTATTTGGTTATTCACGTACTTATTAATAAAGAGGGCGTGAAATAATTACGTCATAAGGGGTCATCCGTCTTGTTACAGCTGGTCACACTTGTGAGACTCCCTCCTCCATAGTGTGATGTCACATATTTTGCAATTGTACAGCAAGAAATAATAACATCAAAACAGCAGTTCTAAAATTTTTATAGGACCTGGATTTTGAAATGTGACGTCACGAAATTTAGGGTCCCTCCCATCCCCTTGTCACACCATGTCACACTTCGTCAACCCCCTTCCACCCCCTTAACGTGTGACGTAATTTATAGATAGCCCCTAAGGTAAAAAGCGTATCAACTCAGAACCAAGAACGAATAAAGACCAGATATTAAATTTTATACACACAAAGATTTTTTCGGTGTAGGAATCGAACCCACGACCTTAGGATAGGAGAGTGGGTATACTCGCCATATCGGTTGTCTAAGTTACAATGACTACAACCCGCCTGATGGATAGCAAAACTACCGTGGAGTAAAGACGCTCACAGGCTCACTCGTTGATATGACGGCCTGCCAAAATGCCGTTTCACGCCCCGCTTAAAAGACCCAGGACTAAAGGAGGTGGAAAACACATGCACCGGCATTTTCCCAAAGCTAAAAGGACTTACACGTGAAACATTATAAGGAAAATGATAAATAATTGCCTATTAAAACTCCTATTTGAGCTAAAAAACATATACGCCGGCAGAGAATTCCAAGTACAAATGGTTTTATAGAAAAATAGTAAATTTTACAGAATACCTTTAAACTATTAATAACACTCATATTTCAATGACAGCACACGCATACGCACAAACCTTTATTTTATAAGTAATATTTTTGTATTGATTAAAAAAAAAAATATTCGTACTTCACTGACAATTGGTAATGTATAGTTCTTCAAATCCGCGGCTGAGAGGCCTGATGATCTAAGATACAGGTAGACTTTTCTCTAATTTAGACTCCAGCCTTCCACATTCATTAAACATTCATCATCATTATCATCTCAGCCATCTGACGTCCACTGCTGAACATAGGCCTCCCCAATAGATTTCCACATTGAGCGATCCTGAGTCGCCTGCATCCATCGGCTTCCCGCCGCCTTGACCAGATCATCAGTCCATCGCGGACGGCCTCCCACGTGATGGACTGATGATCATTAAACATTATTTTAACCGAAATTGTGCCAATTGTATGTGGAGAAAATTTAATGATTTCATATTATTATTATTAACCGCTTACCTAAGCCTGCTGGACTGGTATCCGTTGGTGATGCCGCGTCGTGAGGTCAGCAGAAGCTTCGTGCAGCCCCTGAGGATGAGCCAGTCAGCCAGCTCCAACCCGAACCCTCCCAGACCACCCACTATTACGTACACGTAGTCTTCGTGGCACATGTATCTGGATAAAGTTTTGCCAAGTTTAGACTTAGGCCTATAGTACACGGCGTATTTTAAACGCGCCGACGACGCGCGTTTTAGAAACGCGCGGCTTCGGCGCCGTGGACGCTGCTTGTTGCGTTTACATTGATTGATCTTTTTAAAAGAAGTACTAAAGCCAATGTAAGCAGTATTGTCTCAACCGAGGCCATTGAGCAACTGAAGAAGAGGAGTCTCTGATCAAAACGCATAAGCGCAGTAGAGGCGCGTTTCACGATCGCCCCGTGTGCTTAGGTTACTAGGTTGCGTTCGAATTGCGTTAGAAGCGCGTATATGCGCGTCATCTGCGCGTCGTCGGCGCGTTTAAAATACGCCGTGTACTATGGGCCTTACATTCAAGAAAAAATCATAATTCTCTTTTTTTTTTTTTTGGAAAGGTTATAGCTGTTTCAAAATAAAAAACTTATAAATTAATTATAGGCTAATTACAAGCTTCCACATATTAAAAATGATGTCATGAGTCATCTTTCTCTTAAAAAAGTGTGTTCCTTAACCACTTAATCATAATTAAGATAGTGTATTTATTTTACAGCAACAAGATTGAGAGCGACGATAGCCCAGTGGCGAGACGCATAGACTTCTAATTCAGATGGTCTAGGGTTCAAACTCTAGTGGCGCACCCTATGAAATTTCGAAGTTATGCCCGTAATTATCGCTTGCTCTGGGCCTCGGAAAGCACGTTAAGCTGCTGTTCCTGGCGTCATGAACATCTATGGCAGTCCTTATTGGGAAGTCAGTGCCTTCTAATATTCTGACAGCTGTCAGTTCACGACATCTGGTTAGACCAGTGAGCAGGCCCTGGGCTTTGTTGTCTGGGACAATCGGGATAATGCTAGGATATGATAATGAATGTAACGGTTTTTGAAGAGTCGAAAACGCGCTAGTGATATCCTGGTATGGTATGACAGCAGTGATCTCCACATTCACTTGCTTTCAGTGAAAATTTTTGATTACAACGAAAGCTAGTGGCTCCAATGCAATTTGTAAGGTACCTTGCATAATTATTCAAAAGCACCCCTAAGTAATAAGTTGCAATGTATACCTTCTATATAAACATAACGTTTTCTATACTTTTATTTTATATTTAACTTGCCTAATCGTTTTGTAAAACGACAATATTTTCAGTCTGACTGCGACAAAGACTTGACTGAATTTGAAAGCTCAGGTCTCTTAATAAGTTGCAATGTATACCTTCTATATAAACATAACGTTTTTCTTACTTTTTTAACTTGCCTAGTCGTTTTGTTAAATGACAATTTCTTTAATCTGGCTGCGACATAGACTTGTCTGACTTAGAAAGCCCAGGTCTCTTAATAAGTTCCAATATATACCTACTATATAAAAATAACGTTTTCTATACTTTTATAACTTGTCTAGTCGCAATTTCTTCAATCTGACTGCGACATAGACATGTCTGACTTAGAAAGCTCAGGATAACACATGTGTTTTAAATTACATTATTAAATTAATTTACGGTTAACCTTTAATAAAAATTATAGTTTTGTACGTATTAGGACCGTTTTAGTAACCCACATCAAAGGCTATTTGAAAGTCTTTATCAAACATTCCCAATATATATAATATATCAAATAAAGCTAGCCACAAAATGAGCTTCGGTTTCCGCAGGCGCCATTGCTCGGGTCCTAGGGTAAAGGAATTCCTCGATATTGTAACGGAACCGACCTGGAATGACGAGCTATTATTAAATTCGCAACAATATACCAAATGTAGGTATCATATAATTTTATACCCGTATTTAGTTTTGATGGTATGCTTAGATGGTTTGGTCATGTTGAGAGGATGAATGAAAGTAGACTAACGAAAGTGATTTATGATGGACAAGTGATTGGAAGTGTTGGGAGGTTCGAAAATTTTGGAGAAAGGGCAGGTCAAAAGTACCCTAAACCGACGGGCGTGTATGAGGAGGTTAATGAGTGTGAATGAAGCTAAAAGTGTGTGCCAAAATCGTAGCAAGTGTAAGGATGTGATCTCTGCCTACCCCTACGGGAAAGAGGCGTGACATTATGTACGTGTTTAGTTTTAATTTGAAACTTTTACAAGGTATTTATAATGCATATATTTGTTGAATGTAATATCTACCGGCTTAATAACTATAACGGTTGAATATCGTTCGCAGTGGCGGTAATGATAAGTTTTATTTCTAATACTATAAAATTGTAATATACTTACGACATTTCTCAAAAAAAAACATGTTACTCATTTGTTTTTTTTCTCGTATTGGAATGGAATTTGAATGAAATAATTAATATTGCTTTTTTTAATGAAGCATTAAGCATAGGACACATTATGCGTCGAATTATATTTGTTACAATGGCACTTCGTGAAATGTCTAAGAATATTTCTATAGATCAATTTAAGGTAAAATAAGGTAATAGCTTGTAATGTTGTATTACCAATAAATGAGTATTTGAGTAAAGGTAAAAAAAAGAAAAATACATACATACAAGCACGCCTGTTTAACCGTAGGTACAGGCATATTATACGCCCACATTTCGCCAATTATATTGTTGGTCCCACGTAATAGGTGGCGAGTCTATTGCCGCTTACAGGGAACTTACATGTTCGCTAAAGCCTCGTCCGTTGATCGGCAGGTGCACCACTTGCTGGTGAGGTTGACTTGGGCTCCTTAGGTTTTGGTAGGTGCCCTATACACCCAATTAAAACAATTAAAAGAAAAAGTACCTTGGGACAGCATCTATGGGTACGTGGGAAGGCTTCACAGGCCGCAGGCTGCGCTCTTCGTCACGAATCTTTACTATCACCTGAATTATCATACAAAAAGGGTTAAATTAAACACATTTTACGGATGGAACTAGACTATGCTGGTTTCATTACGACCTACTTATAACCCAACTCTATCTAGACTAAAAATCTATCTGTCGACAGCGTCTTTAAGACAGAACTTTTTAGTATATATTTTATTTTTCTTAAGTCGTCCATGGAAATGTTGGGAGGGGAAGAACGCTTATGTAAGACCTTCCATGGCCAAATCCAGAAAGTTTTGGGAAAAAAACAGGTCAAAAGTACCCTAAACGGACGAGAGTCTTTTGGTACAGCTTAAATGTAAAAAAAAAAGTGTGTGCCAGGATCGTAGCGGGGAAGGATGTGATCTCTCCATGCCCTTTAATGTTTATTTAATTGCTTTACATTATGGACTGAACTTAAAATATAATTTACCGAGCAGATAGGCTGCGTATTTAACTTCAAATTATTCATTCTTTCTATTTTTTATTCTTATTATTCAAGATTATATATTCAAAAGTTTATTTAACGATCTTACACAAGGTTACAAACAATTAATAATAATAATAATTCTCTTACAATTACACCAATGAAATATAGTTTCAAGATATCATAAAGAACTTGTGTTATGGATACTAAGTAACGGATAAACATAAATACATAATGATATCCTGTAAATACATACTTAATATACATAGTAAACACCTAAACCAGAACAAATATTCATGTTCATACACACAAATATATGTCCTGTGGGGGAATCGAACCCACGACCTTAGAAGCGGAGTCCTTCCTCCACTCGCCCCCACGCAATACCGGTCATCAAATATGCACTCGGCCTCCCATCTCTCACTTATCACCACATAAAAAGTTCTTTATTTCATAAACTATTACATAGCACTTGAAAACGTCAAAATAAAAATAAATTAATTAATATGACGACACTGAAATCACGAACCTCAGATTTACTTACATGCAAATAAATAAAAATTAGGTGTAAGTGAATCTAAGTGCCAGTTCCGAGCCCCCGCTCTGTGAGAAGAACTGACAAGAAACTCACAGGCTATGCTCTTTTAAATTAACAATCAAATACAACAATACGGAACACACACAGTGAATATTTGAAGATATTGAAAGGGTCCCCAGATGCCGTAACCAATGAAGCACTAAGGGAAGCATCCATCACAGTCAAGTAAGTATGTAATGTGAAACTGAGCTGAATTTGTACTATAGGGGATGGTTACGACGATGATCTGGTTGACTTTTTATTCTAAATTCATAAATACAAGTTGAAAATGTTAAGCCCAAGCTTGTTTATCCGATAAGTAATTATTAACAGCATAATACCCCTTTTGAAGAAACTGCTTTTAACTACAGGCAATGGTAGATCAATTATTTCCTGCGGAATTTTATTATAAAATTTGATACCATTACCCAAAAACGATACGACTGTTTAATGCGGCTATGAATATTTTAGCAATCGAACAAGGTGACATATTTGTATAGATAACTTACCTTACCGATGTGTTTGCCTGCTGCCATATACCTGAAGGCGGTCTCGACTTCAGTTTTCTCGAAGGTGCAGTAAGTAAGAGGTCTGACGGCGCCACTTTCAATTCCCGACAAAAGCAATTCTTGCAGACGCTAGGGATAGATTAAAAACTGTTAGTGTAAGTATTCCAATTTTAAAAGGCAGTTCTCATGAATAAGTACTTGTACGTAGTTATAATAACGATGTCTTATATATAACAATAACATAAAATAAAATATGTCAATCGAGCAAGGAATAAGAATCATAGTTTAAAACGAGATATAAAGTTAGACCAGGCTTATAACTAGTGCTGTCACTTTCATTTAATAAGATAACGACAGTGACAGTACTAGTTTCAAACGTGGTCTAATTATGGATCTTGTTTTGTAATAAGCCCCAAAATGTTAAACATATGTTAATGATAAAACAAATAAATTTAGATAATGAAAACAAATATATTGATAATGATAAACATATAATGTTTTCGAAACCATCCTCATCATATTTAGAATTATTCAGGTTTGCTTTGGGCCCAGGGCCCAGGGTCTAACCAGATTTGACTTAATTTCAGTTATTACACGCAGCGACTGTCAAAAGGACACATTATTCCATAAATTTTTCAAAACCTTTAATAAATAACTACATAAAGTTATTGACAACACAAAACGTGGCACTTCAATCTAAATACACAGGGGCTTGTTACAAAACATGATCAGTTAAACCAGGTTCAAAAGTAGTACTGTCACTGTCTTCATTTTATCAAATGAAAGTGACAGCACTAGTTTTAAACCTGGTTTATCTTTCGATCTTGTTTTTTAATAAGCCCAACATTATTATTGAAATCCATAATAAAAAACAAAAGTAAAATTTAAAATCACAAACCTTTCTAAAGTCAATGCTCTGGTCGAAGATATAGTCCAGCATAATGCCGTGGAAGGAGGTCTCCTTCAGGAAGAAGTACATGCCGATGGGCGTGTTGTTACTGATGTCGAACTTGCCGATCTCGAGGAAGCGCCCGCGGTAGCAAAGGCACCTTACTGACGCCTTCAAATTCATGATAATAGTTAGATACACAGCCATAAATCGCTGATTGAATACCAAAGGGCCACAAGCCAGAAATAAATAAAACTCTTTTTATTTCAAAAATGATATCTAAATCATTGAAACTTTTATATTCGAAAGTCTTTTTCGAACCCATGATTCTAGCGCTAAAAATGGACCAATCAGACGACCGCCTCTTTCGCATTCCGTGATTTGGTGACCAATTTCAGAGCGAGACTTATGTAATATTATAATTATTTAGATAGAAGCTTCTGAAATTCGTTAGTAATAAATGAACAAAGCTTCAAAATACGCATCGAATGATATATAAAACATAGATGTAGATGCAATTATTGGTTTGTAAAAGATAGTGAAAATATCAGGGTAAAAACTTTGATGGGCTCTCAGGTAAAATTTTGTTATGTCGTCATGTGGCCCTTTGGTATGTAACCAGCGAAATGTACAATAAATAACGCTAGTGCATGTACTTCGCGTGTCCGAACCTCGACCAATCGTCGAGGTTGGACGCCGCTACTTACAGACCGCGCGCGTCTGTTGTTTTTTACATACTGCTATATGAACGATTTCACGTATGAAATATTTAACATCAGTGTCGCTGAATCAGTTTGGATTTCACCTCTCAAAATATTAATTGTTTTCCACCTTAAGCTAACCGCATAAGGTTCAATTTATGATGGTCATATATTGACCACTGTCTGGTAAAGGGTTAATATCGGCTGTGACGTCACAGTAGGTGTTAAAAAGTAGGCACGATCGATTTCAAAACTAACTGTGATACTTGCGTTATCTATTGTTTATCTAAATCTGTAGTTAGGTAGATATTTTATAATCTACACAAATAAACAAAACTGAAGTGTTTGTCAAAATAAGAAGGTAAGGGGTGATGTAAAAGGCGAATAAGAGATGGGCTCGTTTACGGTCAGTGTTGGCAAGGGGGGACCTTTTACCATAATCATAAATCTTTATTGCATCAAGTAAACAAGTAGGTACCTAAGTAATACAATGAATACTGATACCCCGTAGGGGCACTGCAATTTGAGAGGGAACTTAAACATAGTACGAAACTACGCACTTAATTATTCTATAAACTCTAACTAATTCACAAATATAAAATAACAATATGTTTACAATATTATTATTATATAACATCACTACATAGTATAAAACAAAGTCGCCTTTTCTGTCCCTATATCCCTACGTGCGCTTAAATCTTCAAAACTACGCAACGGATTTTGATGCGGTTTTTTCCAATAGATAGAGTGATTCAAGAGGAAGGTTTGTATGTATAATACATGCATAATATAGTAGTGGAACACTGTCAATTTAAGATTTGTGATGTGATGTCGTAATTCAACTCACTTTTTTGCGCTTATATTGCAAACGCTGGCCAAACCCTACGAGATTAGTCAAAATAATGTACTATAATATTGTACAACTTATAAAATTCTTCAAAAAAGTCCGCGATGGTATATGTCTATCTCTCAAGAATACCCCACAATAACCAATTTTATCTTTTACTTTTTACTAAAAATAATGGCTTATTAACGAAGCCATTTTAAGTATGTATGACATTAATTCTTATCTAAATAAACATGTTAGTAAGCTTGGACATTAAACATAGATTAAATTTGTCTTTTACATCATGTAATTCCGATCAGTACTTTACAAGATATCAAACGAATAAACTTACGCTAAATCGAAAAATTATGGTTGCGGCGGTGGTAGGTATTCGCGGCCTATATAGAGACATTCACTCACAAGCACAAGCTGGGGCGGGTCGCTAGTTAACTTATAATTTGTATAATAAATCACTATAGGCTTTTAATGGAGTTTGTCGTCAAAATATACCATTTGAACCGTTGTACATAGATCTCTTCTCATAGCTATAATTATATAAATTACTATTTTCTTATATTAAGTTGAGTCCTTCGTTAATAAATCGAGGTATTTTTCTGCAATATGCAGCGGCTTCATCATTTCGTCAAAGTTAAGTCACCTAATATATGAATTGTGTTTTCCTATGTATATTATGAATGTGTCATAGCAGTGCTCTCACAAACGGTATCTACGGAAGACCAGCGTCGAGGTGTTTTCGTGACACCTCGGCTTTATTTTTTTTAAATTTTTATTTTATGCTGAGTGGATACCTTTTCTGTGACACTCTTCAAATTGTTACTTAAATATAATGTATCTGTTTTCTTTTGATGTTGTCACAGAATAAATTCTTTTTCTTTCTTTCTTTCTTTCAATAAAGTAGTAGAGACTTTACTTACTCCTACGAAGTTTGAGAATCAACACGAAAAGTCACAATCCACAATAATATGCCGCTTTCGTACACTTGCATAAGTTGTCAAAGAATTTAGGTGTGTCGAAAAATCCACCATAGTTACATTTAAAAATAGAATTAAAGATAATCAACAATTGCTTAAAAGGGTTGGCGCTATAACTCATTTAAATAGTTGTAGTAAGAGCAAATATTAAAAATGACACATACATGGAGTTTTTCATCCGAGAGCGAGTTGAGGACCATGTCCACCCCCTTGCCGTTGGTTTCGCGGCGAATCATGTCTTCGAACGAGGTGTCGCGAGAGTTGCCGATGTTGCTGTCTGCAAGCATATAGAGCGTATAGTCATGAAATATAGAGTTCATAGAAAAGATTTAAAAAAAAAAACTGGCGAGGCCGCTTTTAATGTAGTGCCGAATGTCATTAAGTTCTATACAAATACAAATAGTTTTATTGTTTAAAAATTATTATATATCAAGATATCATTTGTTCATTAGCCTTCACACTAGGACCCCCTGTGTCGTGAAGTCTAGTCTCTTTCATCTTGGATCAGTACCTTTTAGAAGTGGGAACAGCTTCTTGATGAAGGCGCGTTTCTCAGCAGTTCCGACGGTGGTGAAGACCTCGCAGCCGTAGTGCATCGCGACGTTGATAGCGGCCTGCCCAACGCCCCCTGAGCCCGCGTGGATCAGGATTGACTCGCCACGCTGGAGCTGACCCACCATTATCTAAAGGAACAACCAAAAATAATAAGATGACATTTACATAAATAAATACAGGCACGCCTGTTTACCCGTAGGGAGAGGCATTTTATACGCCCACATTTCGACAATTATATTATTGGTCCCACTTAATAGGTGGCGAGTCTATTGCCGCTTACAGACAACTTATATGTTCGTCAGAGCCTCGTCCGTTGATCAGCAGGTGCACCACTTGCAGGTGAGGTTGGCTTGGGGTCCAATGTTCTTGGGGTCCTAACCCCTATACTGTCTTATAATCAAAATGGGGGAAAATTATTGAAAGTCATTCTTTGGAGATCTTACCATAGCATAGTAGACAGTGCCATAGGCGACAGGAACTGTGGCAGCTTCCTCGAAGCTCCACTCGTCGGGGATGGCCCAACAAAGAGCGGAGTCTCCTTCCACCACGTTGGCCATTCCTCTGCTGCGGACCATCGCCATCACACGGGATCCACTGTCAGGAGAAATTTTTAAAAGTTAATATTTCTTCACGTATAAAATATATTATCAAAAGTCAAAAATTATTTATTTCATAAACTATTATACAGAGTACTTGAAAACGTCAAAATTACATATAAATATTAAAAAAAACAATCGAAATATTATTACACTGAAATCACGAAGCTTAGATTCACTTATATGCAACAAAACAAATATAAAAACAAAAAAATATTGAGTGTAAGTGAATCTAAGTGCCAGGGGGCCTACCGCCGAATTCGATAGATTACCTGTAATCCATCTAGATCAAACTTTGTTTACGTTCATTAATACGTACCGGGGAATCTGCCGACAGCCACCTCTCATTCATGACCTTCAGTCCGTGACAGAATAGGTAATTGGAGAACGCCATTTTGTTTCGATTTCCATGAGTTCGGCGGTACGACAGAATCAATTCGAAATCCATTTTGCCTTATAATCGATTGCCATCGAACTCGGCGGTAGGCCCCCAGTTCCGAGCCACCGCTCTGTAAGAAGAACTGGCAAGAAAATCACAGGCTCTTTTAATTTTTTTCGTATCATCTCAGTTCATTAGAGCCCTAGTAACGGAGACAGGTTTGTGGCGTCATGCTGCCTTCTAGAGCCTTTGTCTTGGCTTAATAACCATCACATACTGTGTTAATACATACACATACATACATTCACATACATACATTCACATACATACATTCACATACATACATTCACATACATACATTCACATACATACATTCACATACATACATTCACATACATACATTCACATACATACATTCACGCCTGTTTCCTTGATGGGGTAGGCAGAGGCATATTATACGCCCACACTTCACCAATTATATAGTTGGTCCAACGTAATAGGTGGCGAGCCTATTGCCGCTTACCGGGCACTGTTATGTTCGCCAGAGCCTCGTCCGTTGATCGGCAGATGCACCACTTGCAGGTGAGTTTGGCTCGGGCTCCTTAGGTCTTGGTAGGATCCCTAAACTCCTCTATACACCTGTGTTAATCGCGACGGCCTAACAAGCTTTTCGAACTAGACTGACCTTAGTAAACTTTAATATTGTTATTATTTTGTATTGGTACTGTTAAAATATCGTCAGTCTAATTTTTAAACTACATAAACTCCAAAAAATACAAAAATTTAAATGATTATTTTATGAACGAACATAGTTATATGACAATATATGGTTTCAGCTTTATAAAAAAAAATTCTTAATATACCTACCTCGTCACTTTAAAACGCCGTGAAACATAAATATTAAATAAATATTGTTCTGTTACAATAATATTTATTTAGTTACAAGATAAGAATCATTAAGAACTTGGAATGGATACTAAATATCGGATAAACATACATAAATACTTTTTTTTGTAAATACACTTTATATACATAGAAAAACACCCAGACTAGAATAAGGATTCATGGCCATGCACACAGAGATTTGTCCTGTGAGTGAATCGAACGAATATAAAGATATTGAATCGGTAGAAATTGGGTTTATTTGCTCACGTACTTACGTGGACACGTGGAATCAAACAACGGATTTCAAGTAGAAAGTAAATATCAGAGCACTACGTGTGTTCGGCAAACGGGTGTGCAACCAACTCTAAAGACCTACGCACACCGGGACGAAAATGCAGTTGATTTTATTATCCGCTGAGCATACTGTAGCATTTCGGTGGCCACCAGGCATACAGCATATGGCTGACAGCTCCTGATACATATCTCAGTTAAGAGAAAGTGCAAATTTAGTGTGCTGGTACCGCTTGCACTGCCTCAATTTGCGCCATATCAAGGTGTAACTCCGTTTGCCGTTGCATACAGTCAAAGCCGATCCTTGGCTTAAAGTCGCAACTGGCACGCCTAGATGGTACATAAGGTAGTTTTCCTTACTTAGGCGTCCTGCCAACGATTTCGAAGCCCTGCACACATTCTTGGGCGAGACGTCCGCGGGCAACGGCGTCTACGGTGACGCGACCTGTCGCCGTCATCACGTCACGGAAGTTCAGCGCTGAGCAATACACCTGCCAATGAAAAACATACATACAATCACGCCTGGTTCTCCGAAGAAGGAGACAGAGATTATACGTCTAGATTTCGTCGAATATGTTTGTTCATTTAGTTTGCTTGCAAAATCCTCGGTTAATGCGATTTCCATAACTTTCAGTACTATTTGTACTACTCGTTGATTTTTCCGCTTAATAATCATTAATAAAACATAATGAAATTGAATTCCATAGTGTAACAAAAGATTTCGAAGTTATAGTAATAACTACTTATGGAACCAGTCAGGCACAACAATACTGGGAGGGAAGGAAATATTAAGTTCATACATGTCTCACTGACTCAATGTCTCAAGACGAAAGTCTTCGACCAGTGTGTGTTGCCAGCGATGACGTATGATACGATGTACTGAGACGTGGTGCCTGACAATGGGCCTCATAAGGAAGCTCAAAGTCGCTCAGCGTGCAATGGAGAGAGCTATGCCCGGAGTGTCCCTACGTGATAGAATCAGAAATGAGGAAATCCGTAGGAGAACTAGAGTGACCGACATAGCGAAGCGCGTTTGCAAGCTGAAGTGGCAGTGGGCGGGGCACATAGCTCGAAGAACCGACGACCGATGGGGCGTTAAGGTTCTTGAATGGCGACCACGAATTAGCAAACGTAGTAGAGGGCAGCCCCCAACGCGATGGACCGATGATCTGGTCAGGGCGGTGGGAAGCCGGTGGATGCAGGCGGCAAAGAATCGATCTACGTGGAAAGCAATTGGGGAGGCCTATGTTCAGCAGTGGACTTCAAATAGCTGAAATGATGATGATGATGACATAGCGATGGTGTATTTTATTATAAATAAATTGTTACTTACATGCAGCAATACGCTCTCCGGGTTCTTGAAGGTCTGGTTAGGCCTGATTGGTCCTTCGAGCCACCTCATAGAGGACAAGTCTCCGATTGTCACGGTGTTCACGTAGGCGTGGTTCGCTCTCACAGTATCAAGATCTCCGAGGAGGATGTGGCGGTACGTGCCCCATTGGCCCTAAAAATAAGTGGTTAGTAAAATAATGAGGAAATAGGCCAAAGAGTTTAATTAGATTTTAAAAAAAACTAAAAGGCATGTTAATATATCTTATGATAAACAAATACTATCGAAAATCGAGATAGTTAGGCGTGGAAAACAATTGGGGAGGCCCATTTTTAGCAGTCGACTTCTAATAAATGATGATGATGATTAAAGAAGTAGGGATGAAAATTTCAAACACTTTCATTCATTTGAGCTCCGAAGGAACTCATATGATTCCAATTTCACTTTGATTAGAAGTCTGCTTGAGTGGATGGGCAAGAAATTTATTAATTTTCTTTTCCTTCTTCTTATTTAAGATTATAAAACATATTTAGCTCTTCAACTTTTCCCTAATACAATTGCATTGGATGAAGTGCTTACGTCTTGGAAGATGTTGAGAGCCAAGTCCTTATCAAGTTGTTCTTCGTACATCTCCAGGTCAGGATTGAATGGCGGAGCTGAAGGATCAGCAATAAGCATACCATATACAATTTCACCACCCGGTTCCCTCCTAAGACAGTTGACAAGTCCCAAAAGACCATTGATGTGTTCATCTTGACTGTACAAGACTACTTTCTGTCCTCCTTTAAGCTCTTCCTTGACTTTATCGATCCATGAGAATGTGTTGTCAGTTGTCACAACTTTAACAAACTTGGCAGGCCTAGCACCAACTCTTTTTCTGAGTAAGACAATGTATTCTAAGCCGGTGTCGTTGATAGTGATAATGTCGTATTTGTCCGAGAAACGCTTGGGATCAGGACGGTCTTTCTCTCTGCTGATGATGAAGCATTTGTCACGTAGTGTTGCTATACCTTGTTGGAGAACCTGAAATGGAAGTAGATTTAAGTATATCAATCTCATAAATGTTTACTTCAAAGATACTGTTTCATATTAGTTGCTTAATATCTTTATTGCTTTTATCAATAAAAAATTGTTTCTTTTTAATAATATGAATGTTTTTTTTTCATTTATCTTGGGATCCTGTCAGGCAAGGCAAGAGAATAAGTAAAAATACCATAGTAATCATTATGTAGATTTCTTTGAGAAATACACAATTCATATATAATTAGGTTTTACTGCTGTTATAGATATCTAGAATCATGCGCAGGGCGATGTCAAGACGTCTTAATTTTTTATTGAATGGATTGGATGGAAGCCCGCCGGGCATGACGTTTATTCTAATTGCATTGTAATAATTTAATTACAATTTTTTTGTTAAAATCGTGTAAAAACAATATTTAGTTGACGGTTGCATATGCAGTTTTTACTTAAAAGGTACTTTTAACAAGATTTTAAATTCAGCCGGAACAATTTAATAAATCAACTTTTTAACGCGTTGAACGCAAGCGATACCAGACACTATAGAAAATATATTGTTAAGCGGTCACTTGGCGTTTAACGACTTAAGCACTTTAGCTCAGAATCGCTATCGACCATATTGCTTTGACACAAAAAAGTTTTGAAACAAATATATAAGATTGAAAATTAAGAAAAATAAGAAAAAACTAAAAGATAAACACTAACATCGACTCTCTTCAAAAGGTTAGCTCCAATGAAGACAATGCTGTTGGATTCTCCTGAAAGTTTCTTATTTTCAACAGTAATATTGGATGGCATGTTCTCAATGGGATCTTCCGAGACCACAAGAAGTTCAGCTTGCATGAGCGGCATATCTTCAAGAATCTCTCCAACTGTCTCCATAATCGGCTCTAGATTGTTTCTCTTGTATTCTTCATCAATTAATTCGATTCCTTTCACTTTGAAGGTTTGGATGTTCTCGAGAACAAGTTGGAGATTGGCTCTAAGGATGTCTTCAATCTGAGTAAAAACATTATAAATATTCAATAAACATATGCATAATCAGAAGAGAGAGAAGTATCACTAATAATTAGTTAATATCATACCTTCATTTTACCACCTCCAAAGTTGGGTATGAAAACGTTTTTTTCAAGAACAGGTATACCTAATGGAACCCTCTTAGAAATAGGAGTAGCGTGAAGACCACGAATTTCTACACCACCAGCTCTGTAGAAAAATAATACACATTTAACCATTGGGTAATCAAAAAAATACAGAAAACGAATACAATATACCACAAACATTAATCATATAAGGTGAGCTCTAAATGCTTATGCATTGCACTGATTTTTCGGATATA
Source organism: Musotima nitidalis (assembly GCA_949126915.1). NCBI lineage: Eukaryota > Metazoa > Arthropoda > Insecta > Lepidoptera > Crambidae > Musotima > Musotima nitidalis. The sequence goes on from OX421434.1 coordinate 4,296,237, forward strand.
TCAGCTGTTAAGTATAATTAAGCAGTACTTTCGCTAGAAAACAAGAACCATTAAGTCATAATACAGTATTGGGTAAAGCACAGTCTTATCCTGCAGAAGATCTAGCACCAAATATCCTAACAATGAAAACAAGAGATCTTACAAGAGCTAAGCGATATCAGTAAGTTTCAAGAAAAACTAATATATTTTATGTGGAAATTACCTGATAACATCTACATCGGGATAGACACGAATTTCGAACGAGTGTTTGGTAGAATCGGGGCTCATCTTCGAGATGGCATTATAGTGCATGTTGGCGTCGATGGAAAGCTTCTCAATCCTTGTGGGGACGAATAGACCCCTGGTGTCCTGGCCGATGATTTTCAGCTGTAGCATGCAGTCCATATAGGTGACCCAGTTGTTGACCCAGGAGAGGCGTCCACGGGTGCCTTCAACGTTGCATCCGATAACACCTCGGAAAAGACCTCTGATGAATAGAATGATGAATAGGCGCGTTAATTATGAGTAAAATTTACATTCATAAGAGTTCATCGGAGCTTAAATGAAATAAAGCTTTGTTAAATCATTCAAAAGACGTTTTTAGGCTAACTATCAAAATCTCAAGGAATTTCAGAAACAAAATATGAAAATATTACTAGCATCACAGGGACCAGCAGATATCAAATATCTTACCCGTATTGATAGCCTCTTAGTCGCAGCTCTTTGTAAAAGTCCTTGGTGAGCATATGCTTGACGCTAGGTCCCGTGACTTCAGGAACTGGTGGCAGAACTCTGTAGTCCTGGCCCACATTTTTCTTCGCGTAGATACGACCAGTCACTATTGACGCACCACTTTCTACGATCTAGAGAAAATTGGGAATATAAATTAATATCTATTTTTTAAGAAGAAAAAAATAAAAAAGATTTTTTTTCGGAACAATAGCAAGAACATGTAGAAAAATAAAAATAGCACAATAGATTGTGGTGATGCATGTTGCTGACAAAGTTTCTACTGAACATAATAAAAAGCTTAAGCTTACATTAGTCCGTGAGATGAAATGAAATGATGAGCATAATAATATCATCTAAGTGAATTTTCTTGACTCTTGACTTCAGACTAAAGAAAATTATCATTATAAAGTATAGATGTAATAGTTCTCATAGAAAATTCTAAAAATAAAATAACATTTGTGTAATATTGGACGTCCGAAAGGGATGGAATGAGTTTCTGAAAGATGAGAAAGCGGATGAACTAATAACGGATGGAAGAAGAAAACGTGACGCGTGAGTAAATTAGGAGCAGGGCAGGAGGATGATGACGTATTTGAATAGAAAGAAAGAATAAAAAAGGTTCAAAGTATAGCCGATGAAAAAGAACTTCAACTCACTTCAAAGTTGCCGCTGCCCTTCTGGATCATGACGATGAACTCAAGGTTGCCATCCTTGGGGATGTTAGTGGCTCTCTGGAAGCGAACGTTCTCGAAGACTACCGAGACTTCTGTGTATAGCTCTCCCATCATCATACCGAGGGTCTCCCACACCAGCACCAAGTAACCAGTAGCAGGGTACAGATTTCGTCCTAATAAGTAAAAACATGGATATTTTATATGTATGGTATGTACTAACATAAATACTAACCAAAGAATTGGGCAAGAAAGTTAGAAGAATTTTCAATGTGCTGCAGCAAACAAGGAATCTACCAAATAAGGAAGCTACCAAAGCTAAAGCTTGTGATATACCCTTTTTTTGTTTTTACGAATGGACTTTCATCTAATGACCTTCTCCCGCTGGGTGGAGCGGGAGGGTGGGTCAGACTTTTACGGTCCAAAAACCATTCATGTTTCTTCATAAGCCTGCTACGTCCCGAGGCCGTCGTAACCCTTTCGAACAGCTTGTAATATACCCGTTCACTGTTCTCTCACCAGATTTAATTTTCTCCTAAACGTGTAGTATGGAATACCGTCGAGAGTTCTATTTAATATAATCGTCACAACTCACCGTCAACGACGTGACCTGCCATGTATTCGCTGTCCTCGTCTACGATGGACATTCTCACTGTTCTTTCACCAGATTTCATCTTTTCCTGAGCTCGGTACGAAGTCACATACCTGTGGAGTTAATGTTAGAATTGGTTGTATTAGATTCTGTTAAATTTTGTATGATACTTAATTTTTCGTCATCGTACGAACTCCTTAATTGACTAGATCTTGTTTTGACAAATTATCAGCAATTGCCGTTATCATTATCACTGAGATCGACATTACATTATAAAATGTCTGCATTGAATTTATTAGCACTTACTTATAATTTATATTTTATAGTACGTAAATGTCTAAAAATTCCATAGCCGCCGAATATAGAATATCACAGCGCTTAAACTTATTGGGATTAAGTAGCTCGTGACACTTCGATCTTATCTTATGATGGTGGCCATATCCGCAGCGCATTGACTCCTCAGACGGATCATCACCCTTTGCTTTTCACTTTATATTTCCAAATATTATTGTCATCAAAAAAGTACAAAGTCTCTTGGCCATAAAAGAGATCTACTATCAAGCAGCCAACGATCAAACCTGCACAGCAAGTGTTTGAAAGATAAAAGATCTCATAGTAAATTGTATGGGATGTTTCACGAGATTTTGATTCTAACTTATATGTAAAAAAATACCAAATGAATGACAGCACTTAATATTTATCATCTGATCCTAGTAACTCTTCTCACTAATCAAGGTCAGAGAGATTTAGGTCATCACACTACACCACGTGGACCCAGAACGAGCCAACCCGCGGTATATCTCAAAAATAAAATAAACATAGTCTCCTATTTTTTAAACATAGCTTCGTATAAACGTTCAACCGTCAAAAATTAAGGAAAAAATATATTCCATCAACTCCAACGGTCCGAAATTTGAGTAAACAAAAAAAAACAGCGTATGTAATTAAAAGCTTATCGCCAACATGCGAGCAGATCTGAGTCAAATCTGAGTAATTCCCTGTTAAACAAACCCCTCGCTGTCTGTAGGTACTCTACAAACGAATTCCAGATTGAAGTTGACAAAGGGAAGGTAAATTTATTCACTTCTACCTACAATGTTTGAGTAATTTTTGGTGGACGATTTCAAAGTTTGCTGAGTGGGATTGGGAAATGTATGGGGCATGGAGATTAGATTATTATTTGTTGGATACATTTTTTACGAGTATTTTAATCAAACAATTTAAAACGAGCTTACAACGTCTTGAGATTTTGCATTAGTTGGTCTAGCTTTGGAGTTTCCTAATTGTAATACCGGGTCCCAGATTCTCTATTGAAATTTGAGTGTTTATTTGTTTTATTAACCTCACGGATCATTCTTGAGAAAAAACCTAATGTTATTTTTTAATTGATAAATTAAAGTTGGTGATTTCTTTTTCCTTTTTTAAAAATATGTATTGGTATTGTGACTGTTACTGTTTTGTCACTAAATTGGACAGAGAGAACTATAAACCCATTATAAATTACACCTTATGGGCTTAGGCAGGTCAAGGTAGAAAATTGCACATACTACAATACAATGTTAGAGTATTTTTTTAAAGTTTGCCGAGTGTGATGTGAGACGTATGGGGTTATATAATGTGACTAACAACATATTTGATTCAGACGTATCTTTGCGGAAATATCGCATGCTTAATGGAATAGTGACTTAATTCAAAAAAGACGATTTTTGGGACATCAAAAAAGAAGATCTTCTATAGAATTCTTGTCCTATTTGTAAGCGCATTAAATTGATACCGATTTATTAATAAGTAATTCTGCTTGTGTTTTGAACGTTTGATTAACATTGATTCGATCCTGGGGGCCTACCGCCGAGTTCGATGGCAATCGATTATAAGGCAAAATGGATTTCAAATTGATTCTGTCGTACCGCCGAACTCATGGAAATCGAAACAAAATGGCGTTCTCCATTTACCCATTGGTCTGTCACGGACTGAAGGTCATGAATGAGAGGTAGTTGTCAGCAGATTCCCCGGTACGGATTAATAAACGTAAACAAAGTTTGATCTAGATGGATTACCGGTAATCCATCGAATTCGGCGGTAGGCCCTCTGACCTATGTAATAATGTGTCGCTGTTCCTTCAAGCATGCGATGTATTGCAAGCGATTGTGATGGGTTGAAATTACTTTTCAGGATATTACAAATGTATTCCCGCACATGTCACATTGATATTTCAAAGCCTTATTTAATTATTATAATGTTAACCATAGGATGGGGTCGTTATATCGTTCGTCAATCTGTTATACTGTATAAATTGGACGTAGTTATGCAAAATGGATACAGCCACAAAAACTTACTTTTGAGAAAACAGGAGTTTTAGTAAATTTGATATAGCATAATATAAAAACTGCAGTTGTTTTCGAATTCCTATTACATACTGGGTATTGTTATCTTCTTCCCGTCTAGTATTGTTTTAATAAGTTAGACATTTATGACAGTATCTCAAAAAAACGTGTTTTTGAGATATTGACATATTTCGAGTGTTTGAATCGAAACCACGAACTAGAAGTTAGCATGTATTTATTCTGAATTAAATGTGTTTGAACTAAAGTAAATATAAGCCTCGTTTTAGATTATTTTGACAATGAAATCAAATCTTTTACTTATAACTTTTGACAAACTTTACAAACGGACCAATTACAAAAACACGAATCGACCTAACTTTGAAACAATGTTTTGAAAAGTTTTGCATAATGAATGTTGAACAGAAATCTGTCTTTATTTAATTATCATTTTGATTTTAAAGGACTTTAGTAACTTAAAGGGCTGATTAAGGTTTACCATTTTAACATACAGGTGTATAGGGATCCTAACAAAATCCCTAAGATTTAGAGCCCTAGCCAACCTCACCTGCAAGTGGTGCACCTGCCGAATAACGGACGAGGCTCTGGCAAACATAGAAGTTCCAGGTAAGCGGCAATAGGCTCCTATTACGTGGGACCATCTAAATAAGTAGCGAAATGTTCTATTATATGCCTCTGCCAACTTATTCGGGGAAACAGGCGTAAATGTATGTATATATGTACTATTTTAACGACATTCATATTTTATTTACCTACCTTACCTACAGTACTCATATATACAGGAATGTCCCATATTCTCAGTCATTCTGTTATTGACATCATCCTTTAAACATCAACATTGTTGATTTGTAATTGTACAAATATTATTAAATACAATTAAATATTATTTAATACCTACATAAACATTCCTACCGAGTGACCTAGTTGAGCTATTATGATAAAATAGAATAGACACCTTAAACAGGAGATCCATTTCGCTGTGAGGACACAAAGCAATTATTACAATGGACAGGTCTCTGAGAAACAGACTCTATGTTTGTAGAGTAATGGTTTCCTTCTAAACAAGGAAATATCTGCTTATTGTTTGGCAACACAAAAGAGACCCTTATTGCAATATTCTGAATAAGTGGGTCTCAATACAATTCAAATTCATCTAACTATAGATTTTGATTGATTTCATCAGACAGACAATTGTAAACATGGTGGCTATTTATGCTTAACTTAAATAATTCGTACTATTACGGTCGGGTAACAAATACTTACATGTCTATTCGTAAATACTACATACGCGATGTATACGAGCGCGTTGGTAGCGGCTCCTTTTAAAATACTTTAGAACGAGATTTGACATCGCTCAGTCTGGCGGTCAATGGTCAGCGCAGTAAGTATTTAATCTAGATTTAAGGCCCTCAGTCTCGCCTTCCCCAAATCCATTTCGGTTGCGCTGTATCGGCCATCAGAGGCAAGCAGCATTCACACACATGGAGTTTAGCCAGTCGGCCCCTTATGGGTCATCCCGGCATAACCTACTCGCCGGCGAGCGGTACCTGGGAGTTAGCCGGCTAGTTTGGGCCACCTCACGGCGGTGAACCAAGTTAGCTTGCGTGAAGTATACGCATCTTCTTCAAAGATACGCATACTTTGCTCCGGAAGTGCATGCGTGGATTGCAGATTCTCCGTGTATAGAAAAATAGATAAAATAAATTGAGGACTTCTTAGTGGGTAAGTGAAGCGTTATGTCTGCAGTATTGTTTTATTTTCTAAAATGTGTAATATTTTGAACATTAATGTGTAATAACGGTGGATTATTAATCGTTTAGTGTTTGTGAACGTAGATTTACCAACACTAATGGTAAATGCAACAGTGCAACATCATTTTTCAAAAACTCTCAAGAAGTCCATGTGAGATCTCAGTATAGTCCCACATCTTTATTGAGGACTTAAGGGGTTTAGGGGGAGGGCATCGAATTTGCCATTTTTCATCTTTATCACCATTCATTCTCATTTACTATGATTTATATATTATTAATAAGTATATCTTACTTGACACTGTGTAAATGTGCTAAATGCACGAAGCCATTATTTAAAAGAAAAAAAAATGTTGAACGTCACTATTTTTACAAACGTCAACGGCAAGCCACCACTACCATTTCTGCACTGAATCCTCATAATTAAAAGCTGCATAGACTGAAAAATACTCATTACCTTTAAAACATTTGTTATAAAGGTAATGATGGTAATGCTGTTTTATTATAATTTATGCCAAAATACCGGTACGCCAGTGTAAACAATGAACATACTATACTTGAATACCAGAATATTGTGGGCAGCTTCCAAATTTTCTAGTGAACTCGTTAAGCAAGCTTTGTTAGTGGAGTTAATGAGAATTAGCCAGTTCATGGCAAATTACAGGCAGATATCACGCCATAATGGAGTATTTAATGGAGATTGGCTAGTGGCTCAGCCTTGCTACGGCACACAGGACGGAATATTTTAGCATTAAGTGCAATTTCATTATCAAATTCGCAACCTAATAACACGTTTGTGGACAGGAAGATTAACATTGATATATTTGTTTGACGACTTGAGGCTGGTGGCAGGATGGATGCGACCTGCAGAGTCCCGGGATGGTGGGCGCTCTTTGGGGGAGGCCTACTTTCAGCAGTGGACGTCATTAAAAAAAAAACATACTATAAATTTTGAGAAAGGGCAGGTTTAAAGTACTCTAAACAGACGGGCGTGTATGAGAAGGTTAATGAGTGTGAATGAAGCTAAAAGTGTGTGCCAAGATCGTAGCAAGATCGAAGAATTTGATCTCTGCCTACCCCTACGGGAAAGAAAGAAAGAAAATAATTTATTCTGTGACACATGATACATTGCTTTACAAAAATAAAAATTAATAAACACATGTGGCACCGAAAAGGCTTATACTCAGCATATGCCGAGGGGTCACTATGGCCCCGTAGAGGCGTAACATTATGTATGTAACATTATGTATGTATATTTGTCATCATCATCATCATCAGTAAAGGATGTCTACTCCCATGAGCTTCCAATGTAACTGATTGTCTGCATCCAACGTGTAACAGCGACCTTTATTAGGTCGTTCGTCCATCTTGTAGGTGGACAGCACACGCTAATTTTCCATTCTAGAACTTTCCTGCCCCAACTGACACCCGTCAGTTATTCGTGTTAAATCCAGCCCATCATTCATCCATTCGCTACTAGGGGTGCCGGTCTGGCTTCGAGCCGGTCTAATTCCTGGCCATCGCAGCGCAGTAAGGAATCAGTAGTAAGGAATTTCAGCTTGTTGATTTTTTGAGCATTGTCGGCGATTTTCGTTCTTCTTCCAGGGATCATACCTGATTCCTCGTATTGAAACCGCCAACATAGCTTTTACCATTGCTTGTTGTGCGACACAGAGCTTCTTTATAAAGCCCTTCATAAAAGAGTTCATCTATTTTAAGCTAGGCTTTATTTCGAAGCACTTGTCAACATCACTTAAATGTAATGTATGTACCGCCACTTAATTAGAGTGATAGTCTTTATATGGAAATTTTATGGAAGGTATAGTAGAAAGTAAAATAAAATAAGTCTCCAAATCAATCAGCCTATGTAAAATAGTGGACTTTAAGTGGCAAAAAGGCTTAAAGTCATATTATAAGCCTTTTTGACTTGTCTTATTATAAGTACACCTTGAGCATAAACAAAACGTGATATGTCAATTCCTTCGCGAGTATATATGTGTCCAAAAAACATTATATAGAACACCTTACTGCGTTTTTACCGCATGTAACAGGTATGACAGTAAATGTGAAGCTCCCATATAATTTATAACTTAAATTTACTGCACAAATGCAAACGTGGTTAGTTAATCGTTTTTGTCTAAAATTAAGCGCAAACTTCGACCGCTATAGCGTATATGTCACCGCTTAATAGTAGCGCTTTATATGTATAATGAGTACTGCTTCTGTATTTACTTCCACAGGCAGTTAGTTACTTTATATGTTGAATTCGGGATGCTTTGTTTAGTAGTGGACTTCAAATGGCTTAAATGATAGTGATGATGATGTTTTAAACTGACTAAAGCGCCAAATAACTTTATGCAATACTGCCTATGACATACTTATACATGCAGTTAGTTTGTTTCTAAGCAGACAATATTTTTTTCAGTAGATAAGTGAAACCTAAAATGTTTTTTAATAACGTGAAAATGTCCCTAAATATTATTTGTATATAGCTTATTATTATCAAGGCGAATGAAAAATTGTACTTTGTAGTTGCTTCCGACTTTCCGCTCAACAATAAGTTCAATTGCCATTTGAAAAATTCGATGCCAGTTAAAATCAAACTAAAGGTTAAAATGGATTTTAATTCTGCTAGTTTTTACTCAATACTGTATTCCACCGTTGCTGCCAACCAATTATTTTTGCGATCCACTTTAATTATTTTATAAACCCTAAATCAGATTTATTAGTCACTGCGTTAAATACATGCCTTCGTATATCTTATAACTTGTATTCATAATTAGGAAACGTTACTCCATTAATCACGCAAAAACGGTTCATCAGATGTCTCTTGTTAAAATTTGGCACACTTCACCTGTATGATATGATATTTATTTACTTATTTGTCACATTTGGTATTTTTTTAAATAATCCCTTATTCCGAAGAGAAAATATGTCACAAACGAAACCGAAATCCACCGAGAAACCAAGAGTGCAATTTAATTAAATAAAATATATGAACAACGATTGGAAGGCATGAAAAATGTTCCGTAAACACTGCGGCCTAGGGGTAATCCATAGCGGTGTTCAGACGAATTGGATAAATTAATAATTTGTTGGCGCTTATTACAGCAGAACTTGGCTGGAAGTTCCCAGGGTATTTGAGGAGGGTAAGACCAGCAACTCTTAAGTAATATAGTGAAAGCAAAAGCCGCTTTGTTTCACTGTAACTTCGTAATGAATCGATGGTTAGATTGTTAGGAGTTGAGCATTTAGAAATGTAATTAATAGTTGTGTTATTGTATGTAAGCGCTCGTAGCTCTGCGGTGCTCGGTGGTCGGAAACGATCGCCGAAGTACAGCAGAGTTTACAGAGGTCAGTCCTTGGATGGGTGACCGTTTGTGTGGCATTTGATATCGAGCGCTTCCGTGCTTCGGAAGGCACGTTAAGCCGTTGGTCCCGGTTATCACTAAATGTGGTAGTCGTTAAGCCATGTTAGAGGCCTAATGGGCGGCTTGAAAAATTCTAACAGCAGGACGCTACACACCTGCCTCTGCCAATCCGCAGTGGGTCAGCGTGGTGGAGTATGACCCAATACCTTCACACCTTGATATGTGAGAGGAGGCTCGTGCTCAGTAGTGGGACGTTAATGGGCTGTAATGATGATGATGATGATAATGATATTGTATGTTTCTGTTATTGCATACTAGCTTTTGTATAGTTTTGTATATTCAATTTATAGTTTATTAGGAAAGCGACAAATTTATAGTACCAAACTGAGGTCATTGAATGTGATATGTGTTGCATGGGGCCCAAGATCCTGGGGTCTAAACCAACCTCACCTACAAATCTGTGCACCTGCTGATTAACGAACGAGGCTCTGTCGAACATAAACATTCCCGGTAAGCGACAATAGACTCGCCACCTCTTACGTGTTTCCAAAAATATAATTAGCGAAATGTGTTTTATTTCGCCAATTATATTTTTGGCGAAAAAAAACACAAAATATAATATGCCCCTGCCTACGAAACAGGCGTGATCGTATTTATATTTTTTTAAGGTATTTTAAAGGGTCACTTTTTTCTTTATGCTTAATGGAATACTGTCTTAACTGAAAAAAAGACTATTCTAAGGGAAAGCAAAAATAAAAGGACTAATCCTAATTGTTGACGCATAACTTAAAATGAATGAATTAATTAATCATGCTGTTTGTATTTTGCATGATTTTAACATTGAAAAAATCCATTAAAAATATAAAGACTATATTTACGTAACTAAAATATAATCTATCTACTAATGGGTCTATGTTTCGTTAAGCATGCGATATGTAAATAAACTTTCAATTATGTTTAGTTGAAGATACATGTAATATTTATTAATAAATCAAAACTCGCCTCTCAACTACTGTTGATTAAATTATTATTTATTCGCTATTTATACGAGTAGCCCTAAATAAAAAAAATAACTTTGAATCATTTTTTCTTAAAGATTATTTCTGGTTTCAACACCTCGACGCGACGATCCATAAACCTCCTTTACCCCTTCTTTTCAACACCTCAATATAGTATTTTCTTATAAGACACGTAAATACGAGTTATTATTTTGCGCATTGGACGCCTATTCATATGGTGAAGTAATAAAGGTGACTTACCAATCCTCACTGTGTTCCCATTCCACGAGGTGTGCAATCATTGGGGTGCCGTTTGATACTGGGAATTCCACCTTGGCGTAGATGTTGGCAAGGTGCGGGTTCATTCCTGCTTCGTAAAGCCTGAAAAAATAAAAAAAATAAACATTGACGACATGTTGTTTCAGTACACATGCAATTCGCTTTTTAGGTGTAAAAATATGTAGGTCTTATTAATAAATGAGATCTAAAGTTAGACCAGGTTTAAAACTAGTGCTGTCACTTTCATTTGATAAGATAAAGACAGTGACAGCACTAGGATTAAAACTTTTTTTTTTTTCTTCGCTAACAAAATGCGTTTACGCACTACCTTCCGGCCAAAGGGGGACCGAAAGGGGGTGTGGGACTCACCACCGGCAGACACGACCGCCAGCAGTAATACCCACTAAAAATCTTCCGATGACGCCCGCCGCTTGTTGAGAAAGAGGCGGGGGGCCAGTACCTGGGTTGCAGCTCTGACACCCCGCCCGCGGCCAACGTCCCCCGGACCAAAACCGGGAGGACCTCCTCAGAGAGACGCATTGGACGCGCCTCTCCTACCTCCTTCTGCGACCATAGCGTGCGGGGCCGACTTCTCGGAGGGTCTATGGTTAGACAGTAGGGGCCTAAGACCCTCCTGGCGCTGCTTGACGGGCCCTCCTGGCCCGCCCGCTGCGCCCTCCACGCTATTTCCCCCCTGGTACCAGGTGGGGACCAGTCGGGGGGGACTAGTATTAAGCCTGGTCCAACTTCAGATCTCGTTTTGTAATAAGCCCTTATATATTTATCAGTTATTTAGTATCCATACCACTTGTTTTTAATAAGAATGATGGGGGCTGTGTGGGTAGGCATAAAAAATTGTTTGTAGGGTAGAGGCACCTCCAAAGAGTTCTGCCACCCGATGTCGTTTAAGGCAACTAAATGTATGTAGTTTCCTTTCACACAATACTTCGTTTTGAAATAAACATGTAACTTTAAATGACTTGACATGGCGTCGAGGTCAGTATACCCGCACTTCGCTCCTGAGGTCGTGAGTTCGATTCCCACACAGGATAAATCTTTGTGTACATGAATATGAATATTTGTTCTGGTCTGGGTGTTTTCTATATACATTAAGTATGTGTATAGAGGATCCTACCAAGACCTAAGGAGCCCAAGTCAACCTCACCTGCAAGTGGTGCACCTGCCGAATAAGTATGTATTTACAAAAAAAAAGCATTTAAGTATGTTTATCTGTTATTAGTTCCACATTCACACTATGAAATAAATTATAAACAAAATATAAATTTCTATAAATTACACCAATTATTTAGTTCCAAGATAAGTATCATTAAGATATGGATACTAAATAATAGATAAACATACATACATAGTATAGTTTGTAAATACATATACTTAAAACATGAAAACACCCAGAACAGAACTGATGAATCTTTATTCACACAAAGATTTGTCCTGTGTGGGAATCGAAGCGGAGCGGAGTGAGGGTATTCTCGCCTCTGCGTCTCTCTCTTAATTAGTACTTACTTTCCGATGGCGTTGAAGAGCACTTGTACGTTGTCGGGGTTGTTCCTCTGCGTGAGGGGAATATTCACGACGTCTTTCTTGAGGGAGCGCCGTAATATCGCTTGCAACAGCCCGTGGGGAGCTATCTCTATGGTGATCGCGTTGTGGTGGATCAGGCGCGAGGTCTCTTCAAATAACACTGGACTCTGTGGGTAGAATAATATTTCTTTAATAATAAATAAATAATAAATATTCTCTTACAATCACACCAATTGTTTGGTTCCAAGATAAGTATCATTAGTAACTTGTGTTATGGATACTAAATAACGGATAAACAGACTTAAATAAACTTAAATACCCTTCTTTTTTTGTCAATACATACATATATCTACATTCTTAATATACATAGGAAAACACCTACAATTAATTAATTGTTGTGCGTAAATTTATTTCATCTGAAAACATCACAATACCTAAACTAAACTTGGAACTAAATAATTGGTGTAATTGTTAGAAATTGTTCATTTTTTGTTTTATTTTTTTAGTTTTTAGTTCTAAGATTAGTATCATTAATAACTTGTGTTATGGATACTAAATAACGGATAAACATATATAAATACTATTTTTTTTTGTAAATAAATACTTAATATACATAGGGAAACACCCAGACCAGAACAAATATTCATGTTCATGCACACAAATATTTGTCCTGTGTGGGAATCGAACCCACGACCTTGGAGCGGAGAGCGGGTATACTCGCCACCACGCCATATCGGTTGTCAAAATTACTGTATCGTATTGTACCTACTGTGTCTATTTTTTTTTTATTGTTACAGAATAAATTATTTTTCTATCTTACAATTTATGTTAGAATGATTACAAGATTACAAAGATTAAATGGATTTGAATATTTATTTAGGTGACAGTTCGTATGTAGTCTAAAGTAGGATAGAAATTACAATTTAACTGCTTTTCAAAAATCTGATTCATTGATAGAAATTTCGTGCAATAAAAGCGAGTGAACAAAACTAAGTTACATTTAACAGCACCCAAGTTATTCACGTTGATTAAGTGCCAATCATTATGCTAGTGAGTATTCTCTCATTAAAACAAATGTACAACATCAATCTTACGCTTCGTTATACGAATTAGCTGTGTCACGTTCAGATTAATCGTTTAAAGCGCTAACATTTAGCGGCTGAAATTCTGACACTGTGGCGTCAAGACACAAAGAGAGAACTAGATAGATAAATAATTCATTTATTTTTCGTCCCATGTTTGTGTCACTTGAGTAATTATCCAAAGTAAAAATAAAGTACAAAGGTGGACTTCTTGGCGGGAAAGTCAAGTCATGTCTGTAGTTTTGTTCTATTTCCTAAAATTTGTGATATTTCGAACATTAATGTGTAATAACGGTGGATTAATAACCGTTAAGTATTTGTGAACGAACATGAGTGTTGGTAAATGAAGAAAAACAGTGCAACATTACTTTTCAAATTCTCTCAAGAAGTCCATGTTAGATCTCAGTATAGACCCACATCTTTACTGAGGACTCAAGGGGTTTAGGGGAGGGCATCTCATTTACCATTTATCATCTTTATCACCACTCATTCTCATTTACTATTATTAATATATCACTTACTTGACACTGGCTAATCAATTCCATTATTGAAAAGAAAGAAAAGAAATCTATGGACTAAAGCTTAAAAGCTAAACCACAGAGTTAAATATTTGTAAAATTAAGGATTTGCTTACCAAAAGGTTATTGGTGTGATATTCAGCGGAGGATAGTTCAGCCCTGGGGTCCTTCCACTGAGCCTGAGGGAGCGACGTGCACATCCACCGCTCAGAACGCTTCTTTGGTGAAGGAATTACTTCCTTCAAGTATTTGAGGAGTGTTGGTCCTAGAAAAATATTCATACCATATATGGTGGTTTCAATATTGATCAAAAGATGACAATAAATAAATGTTCTTAGAAATCACAATGGTCTTTGTGATGCATAATTAAGCAGATCTTGTACTAGGAATTGAGTACTAGACAACGATTAAACGTATATAAATACTTTTTATTAGTACATACATATTTATAACAAATAGGAATCACCTAGACCAATACAAATATTCGTATTCATATAAATCTCCAGTGTGGGAATCGAACCCACGACCATGCGAAATTAATGTTTACTCACCTCCAAACCATATTGGGCGTATAAATTATGAAAATCTTAATAATTGTATGAGCAAAAAAAATGTATGAACCTAACTTTGGTGACTTTTTATCAATCCATGATTGCACTCAATAAGTATATACATGAGATAAGTGATTTATATTCCTAATAGCATCTGCCAAAGATTCAGAATGTGCTGTTCAGCGATGTATCGTGAGTGATAAGCGCTGTTGGAACAAAGCACTTTCTTGGCAAAGATGCCCTGGACAGGAAGCTTGGCCACGATAGCACACCATCCAGAGAGTAACCTCCAAAATATGCTACTTAAACCGGAAAAAAATACACTACATAAATCTTACCAGCCTCAGCGATGTATCGTGAGTGATAAGCGATGTTGGAGCAAGGCACCTCCTTGGCAAAGATGCCCTGGGCAGTAAGCTTGGCGACGAATGTCTTCATCACATCTGCCGGTCCCGAGATGGTGCTGGAGCCTGGGCCGTTGTGGCATGCTACTTCGATTTCCGCCGGGCATATGGATTTCATCTATCCGGGAAAAAAATAAAGCAGATAATTAAGTTCTAGTTATATTTACTGTTCAACTTTACGATCCAAAAAAATTTTGTGCCGCGTAAGTTAAAACTTAGTTGAATGGCGAGGTTCCTTAAAGCACCTTTCAAAGTTTGTTTCTATCTCGTATCAGTCGATAGACATAGTCCAATGAAACGAGAAGACTCCATACCGAGGAATCGCCTATCAGGGGCTCCACACCACGGGGTACCCACTCTTTACGGCCTGCATGAATGCCATTTCACATTTTAAGACCTGATTAAAAAACCCAGGTCTTTCAACTGGGAGAAAACATATGCGCCGGAGAACTTTAAAAAGATATTTAAACTCACTTGTGTGTATCCAAGACCTACGGCTGCCATGGAGCCTTTGATGAAGGGAGTCTCAACGGAGGCCAAGCCGCGGCAGTACGCAGCCAGAATCATCTGCTCCGCCGAGAAACAGCCGTCTGCGTACGCGCAACCAAGCTCCCCAACGCTGTGCCCTGGGAGAATCAAATGATTTATGCGTATTCTGATTTGTAAGTTGAGTTCATAGCATTTAATGAGAAAGATTGCTGAATGTCTAATGACGGCTCTGTTTGGAAATTGGAGATTTATCGAGTCCAACTGACAAGATGCCATATTTAAGTCCTTAGGTATATCGAAACTAAAGTGAACGATGTCTTTGTTTGGCGTATGAAAACCGGTGCAGATTATATTAATTTTGTTTAGGATGTAGCAGTAGATAAAACAAAAGTAAGACACCTTGCTGCTATGTTACAGTGATATAAGAATGATAAATATCAAAGCACGATAGAAAATAGCTCAGTACTTAAGTTCGCAATTTGGAAAAACAAATTTACCTAATTCTGAGATCTGAAAGGTTTAATAGAAGCTTATGAAACTAACCTATGATATAGTCAGCTTCAATGCCAATGGTCTTTAAGATATCGGTGAGACCGATCTGCACTGCGGCGATGCCGATGAAGGAGTTCAGGATGTTGTCGTAAATCTTGGGGTCAGGATCCGTCACGATGCGAGTCAGGTTGATGCCTTTAGGTTCTAAAGCTTTGTGGCACCTAGTGATAGAAGAGTTAAAGTGAGGACAATATCCGGCAATAAACAATTCCTAATAACTAAAAAGCAGAAAGGGAATGGTCATCAACTCAGTCCAAAACGTCCCACTACTGAGCACGAGCCTCCTCTCACGTACTAAGGTGTGAGGGTCATACTCCACCACGCGGACCAAGTCCGTATTGGCAGAGACAGGCGTGTAGCGTCCTACTGTTAGAATTTTTCAAGCCGCTCAATTAAGCCTCTGGCATGGTTTAACGACTACCACATTTAGTGATAACCGGTACCAACGGCTTAACGTGACTTCCGAAGCACGGAAGCGCTCGATATCAAATGCCACAAAAACGATCAACGATCCAAGGACTGGCCTCTGTAAACTCTGTTTTACTTCGGTCGTTACCGACCACAGCGGAGCTACGAGCGCTTCCTGTAACTCTGTCTGTTACACCAGTTAAACATATAAAACAGACTTCTACCATATCTTTATATTGTTCCTTGAATATGACAACTCAGAACATAAACATGCATCGATGATTTATATTTTTGCTAAACACTGATTATAGAGATATTTGAATTATATTCTAAGTTAAATTGCATAGACCGATTACGTCACGAACGGTTGCATAAAAATCATCTGCAAGCGTGAACAGATTACAAAAAGCACTGAAGACAGAAATAAGATAGGTACTACAGGATTTCAGCACCGCACAAACTTTGAGCAGTTTTCAAATATGGAGATCGTAAGAAAACGAGATTTTAATCGAAAGTAAAAACCATTTCATACTCAAAGCTACAAGTTGTGTTGCGATAAGAGTTATAGTTAAATTCTGCCGTGAAGCATGAAGATATCGTCATTACCCTATTGCAGACTTACTTCTCGATGGCGGCAGCGAAGACTGGGATCCTCATAAGTTCCTTGGCCATGCCTGCCCATTGCGAGCCCATGCCCGAATACACGAACCACACCGGCCTTCGGACGCCGGAGAAGTATTGCATCTCGCGGGATAGCGACACTGCCTTTGTTGGTGTCGACTCTGTGAACAATAGGCTTTATTAATAATCTGATTCTTAAACTACGGGTACAGGGAATTACCCGGTTTTACTAACAAAAAATTTTCATCATTATGTAAGTAAGCTAGACACTAACTAATGAAGCATAGGCGAATGCTTATATTAAAGTTCTTTTCTATGATCACTTATATTTTCTAAATAAATATAATAATAACCATTTATTTCCATCACAATGACTTACATGCTAATACAAATTATTTATGATATAATGTATACTGTATCTCTGATTGAGCGGAACCTCGTCCTTTTTAGGCATATTCTATGAGTAAAAATTGTTGATTGTTATGATTTCTGTTCTTTGCTTATATGTATTTATGTCTAAATTAAATTTTATTTCATTTCATACTAGGATACTCTGTGTTACAGGATTCAGGCCCCTATCTACAGATCCATGCACTCAACTCATTAATGGTTACAAATTACATAAAGATAATTAAAAGAATTAAAAACAAAAGTATGTATGTGTACGTGCATGTTATATTATATATTTATAAATCACTATGTATATATGTATACAGATATTAAAAACCTATTAAAATACAAGAATGGTTTGTCTATAATTATACACACATACATAATATCACGCCTGTTTCCCCGAAGGGGTAGGCAGAGGCATACTACCGTGGCGAGCCTATTACTGCTGCCCGGGCATTTTTATGTTTGCCAGAGCCTCGTCCATTGATCGGCAGGTGCAACACTTGCAGGTGAGTTTGGCTTGGGCTCCTCGGATCTTGGTAGGAGCCCTATATACCCATCTATAGGACCTCTTTGTCTATATCTTTCTAAAACCTGATGCCGAGAGGTACCGGCCTAGAATAGTGTCACCCCCTCTCATCTTAACATCAAATCCTATCGAATGATGGGCAGCGTCATTCTGCGTACTGGCTGAATCTGCGATCACCAACCTGCCTGCCCAACGTGGTGCTGAGCAAAATCCCTCAATATATTAAACTAGTGAGGAGTCCAATGTTCAGCAGTGGACTTTCTATGGCAGTTATGATGATGATGATGATGATGATCTACAACCTGAATATTCTCCATTCAAGTTCCTGCCCGGTGTGTTTTCAGTTATCTCAACATTTATAATTTCTCTATTTTTAAATTGAATAGTGCAATAGTTTTCATGAGTAATATTAACAAGACTGTGACTTTACTTTCTGTCAAAAATTTTGAAGAAGACACAACTTATCCTTGGGCTTCTAACCAATTATCCATGAAGGATCATAACGATAAAAATAATGGATTTTAAGCTTCGTCTGTGTCGTGTTTAGATTGAAGGTTTGAGAATAATATAATATGAGGTCAATCGGTCATGTCATACGAGTATAGCTTTATTGTTTTTTTTATTTGTGTTTTTATAAGTAAAATTGTTTGTATGTATCTTCTTATTTTTGTGTCAAGCATGCCCTGGTGAGTTGTAAGTAAAACAGCACTTAGCTTTTAAATATTATTGTATTTGTTATGTTCATTTTTGGTGTATGTTTTGTTAGTCACTCTAAATGTAATAAATAAATAAAAATATGATGAAATCAAGACACGTTTAAAATTTTGCATACCTAATAGAGTGTAGCCTCTCACAACATGCCCAATGATATCTTCATCGTGAATGGCGTGATAAAGGCGGACAAGCTCGGCGTCCAAAGGCCGAGACTCCAGGTCATCGAGGATCCTTGCCACGGCAGATTCCGTCCGCCCTGATGTGCACACTAGGCGCGGTAGCTTGTCTGTTGGCATTCCGTGATTAACCTGGGAAAACAATTTACATATTATTGATTAAGAAATGAAGAATTGAAGCGCTGGTAGCCCCGGGATACTATCATCAAAGCTGATTCGGGTACGATTACTAATGTAAAGCATAGTTCGCAGAGGTCAGTTCTTGGAT
Source organism: Musotima nitidalis (assembly GCA_949126915.1). Classification (NCBI taxonomy): domain Eukaryota; kingdom Metazoa; phylum Arthropoda; class Insecta; order Lepidoptera; family Crambidae; genus Musotima; species Musotima nitidalis. Next base: position 4,315,196 of record OX421434.1, read on the forward strand.
GGGTGACTAGCATTTGTTATCAGGCTCTGGCTGGACAAGGAACAATAAGCTGGTGGTCTGGGTTATCATTGTTTGTGGTTTAAGCCATAATAAAAACTCTATTGGCTTGGGGAACTTCAACATCAGGACGCCATAGAGCTGCTTTCGCCAACCAGCACTGGATCTGCGGTAGAGTATGACCCCACATCATCTCATCATAGTTTTTGCGAAGTAGCCCGTAGTTAGTACGACGTTGTTTAGCTGAGATGATTATGATAAAGAAATTATAATCTTAAACTTATTGTTATTTGAAAAACTCTCTGGACTTGTGTTCCTTTTTCTAAACCATTTTTTTACATAATAATAAATACATATTTTGTGACAATTACGCCAATAATTTAGTTCCAAGATAAGTATCATTAAGAACTTGTGTATACATAGGAAAACAGACCCAGACCAGAACAAATATTCATATTCACACAAAGATTTGTCATGTTTGGGAATCGAACCCGCGACTTTAGGAGCGGAGTGCAGGTATACTCGCCACCACGCCATATCGGTCACATGGTGGTTTGTGTTAGTGTTGGTTTTATTTATTTAATTGGTACACCAACAGATAACATGTTTACATTTAAAATTATACATTATAAGAGTTTACCTAGCATGCAACCCAATTACAGGTTTTGTTTCTACTACACTTTTTAAAACACATGCTGTGCTGACTTCAGATGAACTGGGTGCAGGGTGGGAGGATTTCAAAGTCATTTATTTAAGTTTGGCTTAAAAGAGCTCTTATGAAGGTCAAAACTTAAAAACTAGCGCGATGATTCAGAATACCTCACCTTATCTCTAGCAACATTCTTCAGCAGAACATGAGCATTGGCTCCTCCGAACCCGAAGCTGTTGATCCCACACATGCCCTTGTTCCATGGGGTCTTCTCGGTCACCACCTTCAGACGGCCGTCCACCAACGCCTGTACTCCGTCTCTTGGTACCACGTAGTTGAGATTTGGTGGAATCAAACCTGTTCCGTATGCTATGCACATCTGTGGACAAGTGTTGTGATTATAAGGTTAAGGTGGTTATTATTATAAGTGTTGTTATTTTTATGATATATTTACAAAATTAATGAAGCTAAGTTGCAGGCTGAAGTAGTCACATAGCACTAAGACAATGGCTGCCGCGAGCCAGTAAGTGTAGTGGAGGACAGCCTTCTGTCCAATGGGTCTATGATCTGTTTAAGATAGCGGGAAGCCAGAGGATACCAGCGATTTGTGATCGATTGGCGCTCAAAATAGTTGGGGAATCTAATTTTTTTTAGATGTGACACGTCATAATAACCACATCCTGCCTGATGGAATGCAGTCCAAAAAAAATTAAAGCGCTTCATACCACGAAATAAGCACGGTAAAAAGCGCATCCACTCATGACGGCCTGCTAAAATGCCGTTTCACGCCCCGCTTAAAAGACCCTGGATCGTAGGAAATAGGAAACACATGAGCCGGCAGCGAATTCCAGAGTTCCAAATGTTCAGCAGTGACTTAAATAATAAATATTTGATGCGGGGATGGTAATAACTTATTATTAAGTTTCCCTGTAAAAGTGCATCATCTGAAATAAAGTTAATATTAAAGGTGTGAACTTACTTTAGCCATTGAGCAGAGCCCAGAAGCAGGCTCTGTATGCCCGAGATTGGACTTGACCGAGCCGATGAGCAACGGTTCCGAGCGACCAGTACAGAAGATTTCATCAATTGCCACTAGCTCCTCGGGGTCTCCGACGCGGGTACCTGATACAATGACACATAATTACATACATGCGTACTGTCAAGGCTTATTCCGGTAGGGTTAGGCAGAAATTACATCCTTCCTTTTGCTACGATCCTGGCACAAGCCTGTAGCGTCATACATACGTATTATCACGCCTGTTTCTCTGAAGGAATAGGCAGAGGCATATTATACGCCCACATATCGCCAATTATACTGTTGGTCCCACGTAATAGGTGGCGAGCATATTGCCGGTTACCAGAAACAATTATTTTTTGCCAGAGCCTCGTCTGTTGTTCGGCAGTTGCGTCACTTACAGGAGAGGTTGGCTTGGGCTCCTCAAAACTTGCAAGTGGTGGCTCTGGCAAACATAACAGTTCCTAGTAAGCGGCATTAGGCCCGCAAATTATTACGTTGGGTCTAAAAATATTACTGGCGAAATGTGGCCGCTTAATATGCTCATGCCAACCCCTTTAGTTAAACAGGCGTGATTGTATGAATGTAAAAAGTACTCTGACCGATGGGCGGGACCTTTCTTCAAAACCTTCAGGGTTTGATCATGGAAAGCCTTACCCGGTCTTCCCCTCCACACTTTTCCATTCACTCGTTCATCATAGATCGCTTAAGTTAACCTTCCTTCGTTCATCAGCAAATCTTTAACAATCTTTGTCACTAAGCTTCTTTGACATAACATAATTGCATATAACATTAAAAGATTTAGTCAATTTATTTTAAGGAAATAAATACTTGTAGTATTTATAACTCGAACTTTCTATGATTAACGGGTTTATACAAACAAACTTTCTAACATTAAAATGGAGGTAGAGATTTCATTCCGAATGTTTCGAATACTTTAACAGCGATTCGTGATCACGGGGAGGCTCAGATGACAGATGTCCCCAAGGACAAAGTTACAAATTTAATATAATAACATTGATCAATTAATCAAATACAAGACCATTAATCATGGCACATGCTCTGATTTGCGGAAAACGAACTTACTACGTCTAGAGATCTTGCACTGGGTCAATAACGGGTAGTACTTAATAACCATTGTCTTTACTGAAGTTGTGAAACTTACTAGGCAAAGGAAATACTCCTGGGCTCAGACCTCTTTTCACAAACCAGAATGAGAGGGATTCAGGCTTTATTCCACCACGCAACCCAATGCACATGGGCTAAGACAGGAGTGCGGCGTTCTGCTGTTAGGACTTTTCAAGCCTGGGCCTCTAACTTAGCATAAACTTCCACATACATACATACTATCACGCCTGTTTCACGGTAGGCAGAGGCATATTACACGCCCAAACTTCGCCTTTTATATTGTTGGTCCCAATAAGTGGCGAGCCTATTGCCGCTTACCGGAAACTTCTTACTTTGCCAGAGCCTCGTCCGTTGATCGGAAGGTGCAATACTTGCAGGTGAGGTTGGCTTGGGCTCCTAAGATCTTAGTGAGATCCCTATTCAACGACTACATAGTACAATTAGCACAAAAATGGCATGACGCATTATCATTTAAGCACTCTATGTCATACTTCTGTAACCTTCGTTTAACTTTCACTCAATCACACGCTTCACAGCTTTGATACAGTCTTAACTAAAGTGTTGTTGCTTTTCATATCATGAAGAATATAGTAGTAGTAAGTAGGTTGAGAAGCGCTCGTAGCTCTGCGGTGCTCGGTGGTCGGAAGCGATCACCGAAGTACAGCAGAGTTTACAGAGGTCAGTTCGTGGATGGGTGACCGTTTGTGTGGCATTTTGATATCGAGCGCTTCCGTGCTTCGGAAGGCACGTTAAGCCGTTGGTCCCGGTTATCACTAAATATGGTAGTCGTTAAGCCATGTTAGAGGCCTAATGGGCGGTTTAAAAAATTCTAACAGCAGGACGCCATACACCTGCCTCCGCCAATCCGCACTGGGTCAGCGTGGTGGAGTATGACCCAATACCCTCACACATTGATATGTGAGAGGAGGCTCGTGCTCAGTAGTGGGACGTTAATGGGCTGAGATGAGATGATTGAGTCATAAATGTTTGAAAAGTTAGTGCCATTAAGCAGAAAGCTATATTCTTCTTTTTGTACTTCTGTCGTTTCGATGACAAATAAATCATTCACATCAAAGCTTTAAGCTATTATATTCCTCCACGCTATATTAACAAGCTAGATGTCATCTACACATGCTGTATCAACGGAAAGTGATTAAATCATTTCGAGTAAGTATTATAATTAATCATCTACACCAATAACGCCCTACAAAACGATTTTGATATTACCCACGCAAGATTAATATAATTTATATGTTGACTGCAACGTGACGTCACAACGACGAATGAATTAGACGAAGATTAATTGAAGTAAAATACTTGGTAATTAATTCGAAATTACATCTACATTCGTGAGTCATGTCTAAATTTGAGAATTTCTAAGGAAACGTTGAACATATTAGGTACACCGTATGACTCCTTTGATAATTCTAAGTACGCATAATTTTGATCAGAAATGATTTCATATTGTTTTTTTATTTTTATTTGTATGATTATCGAAGTGGGTTACTTCACCCAATGCGCGTGTTCACTTATCATTAATAAAGATATTGTCTTGCCATCTATTACGTGGGAATCCTTACTAATACTAATATACTAATATAATATTATAAATGCGAAAGTAACTCTGTCTGTCTGTCTGTCTGTTACTCTTTCACGCCAAAACTACTGAACAGATTTTAATGAAATTTGGTATACAGATGGTCTAGACCCTTAGAAAAGACATAGGCTACTTTTTATGGCGAAAAGGGGGTTGTGAGGGGTTAAAAAGATGAAAAGTTGAATGGGATTTCTTAATTTTAAAATATAAAAATGCTACCCAAAGATACTATACCACGCGGACGAAGTGGCGGGTAACAGCTAGTAATAATATAATTGAAGAAGTGTGGGCGTTTAATATGTCTCTGCCTACCCCTTCGGGGAAAAAGGCGTGATTGTAAGTTTGTATGTATATCTCTTAAAATAATCCATATTACAAAATGAGTTACAACATGAGTTCGCTCATTCTATATCTTTCTCACCGTGTGGCTCGTGGAGGCTCGAACTCAGTAGTGAGAAGTTAATGAGCTGAGATAATGAAGATGATGATGATGATGATGATGAAGAAGGTGGTGACGATGATATAAAAATGCTAATATTTGGAGAATAACAGCCTTACTAATAAAGATAAGCTCAGGTGTATATATCCGTTATACAGGTGATGCAAGCCATCGGGCTACCAATAAAAACATTTCTGACAAATCGGTTGTAGACGTCTGTTTTAGCGTAGAAGAAAAATTACACAGGGCTTATTCACTCATGAACCGTAGTTTATCTATTGTGTAAGTGTATGACAGGTGTCCATTTTGGGTTCGTATCTTGGTTTTTAATATTTTTCGCTTTATACGGTTTATCAAATTTACTTAGATTTGCAATAGAGACCTCAAGTTACGAGCAATCGAAAAATATATAAAAGTTTCTCGTCAATTATAACGAATCAAAATTCAATATTATATTTTCCAAAGACAATGTACAAAATATTAGTACATAGTTGACTTGTCAAAAAAAATATTTTTACATTTTTCTTTATTTTTTGGTTTGTAACTTTATTCGCCATTGTTTAAACATAAATTATAAAATGTATATGTAAACTAAAGCACTAAAAAACAAATAAAATAATTAGACATACACACCGAAAGTAACAATTATTGACAGCCGCCTGGCTCATAAACAAATCAAGGAAGGATGACGTTCGTTTCGAAATCTCCCATTCTAGGTTCGGGTGAACCTTCAACAATAATTTTATAAATTACTATGTAATATATCCAAAACAATAATAAATATAAATATAACGAGTTATTTGCATTCTTGATGTAGTTTTATCTTTAAAATAGCATTATTTGCAGTTCCATAAACACATCAAACAATATGGTTTCTAAACGTAACGTAAAAATATTGCCAATGCTATGTTTAAACCATATAAAGTAGACGTTTAACTATTCAGAGCTAATGCAATGTTTATTGGTAGGGTCTTTGTGTAATTCGTGTATAACTTTACTCAAAGTTTATTCACTGGGTAACTATTCAATCGTTAAGTAGCGGTTTAAGCATTTTTTATTAGTAAGGCTGTATGTGTATAAAGCTGGTATAAGTGTCTGCTAGTGTAATGTAACCGCATTTTTTAAGTTCTATTAGGACTCTGACAAATTCAAATTCATTCAATCCATTTTGCTTTCTTTTCTCTCTTTGTTTGATTATAGTACCGCCCATATGTTTTTCGTATATAGGGATCCTATCAAGACCCAAGGAGCCCAAGCCAACCTTACCTGCCGATCAACGGACGAGGCTCTGGCGAACATAACAGTGCCTGGTAAGCGGCAATAGGCTTGCCTCCTATTACGTGGGACCAACTATTAGTTGATAAAGTGTGGCCGTGTAATATGCCTCTGCCTAGCTATGTATGTATGTATGCATATCTCTTTCATTGTTGAAATGAAGAATCTAAATGTGTTTCTTTTGCTGCGGTACTGCAATGCATCAGACATGTTTGCCGACACCAATGCAGATGACTTTCATTGAGTTATGTAAGAAAAGCTTGATCACTTTTTTTATATCACCAGGTAGCGCTTGAAGGCCCACCTGATGTAAGTGAATGCTGCGAATGGCAACTAAAATCTAAAGATGTTAGTTATATTTATAATAGACTTGGCACTTTTTGTTCGGTTCAAGGATTCGGGAATCAGACGCAATTACCAAGAACTTTTTTTAATAAAAAATATTTAATCAATTAGAAATTTAAATGGAGTAAAATTTCAGTTCAGTTAGTAGTCGTTATCGTTAGTTTGGAAGTTTATCGTGAACTGAAAGACTGACGCGGCGACTTTGACTTTGCAAACTTGAATAAATGGTTTTGACTTTGACTTTGACTTTGTTTAATAAAAAGTATCTACCTAGTGATATATAAGCGCTATTTATTACATATAGCGATAACTGCATAGTTAAAACAAAGATGTCGGCAATTAATACACATGGAAAACAAACATACGATTTAAAAGGACAACAGCAAACAGACACGACCGCGTATGTAAAGCGACGAGAGACTTGCATACGGACATAAAAGTACCTATATGAGATAAGAGCAAAAAAATACCATTGTTCCGTAAAGTAATCTCGAGCGAGCGAGCTCATTTAATTTCTGCACACTGGACGAGCGGTGTGGACCCACCCAAATACACATATTTGGTAGGAATCCCAAGTTATTTTTCACTCCCTTGTCTCTTCTTTTTAAATTATATACCTAGTTTCTATTGAAGATTTACCATGTAGAATACCGAGTCTAATAGTACATAAATAGTTCAGTAATTTATTCAAATACACACCGCGAATCCAATTTTACTAGAATTTGGTCCGTTCAAAATATATTAGTAAATAAAAAATGAAAAAAAATAATTCTGATGAAATAAATCTAGCGCAACTAAATACCACGATTATACGTACTTGATTAAAAACATATGTTATGAAAGGGCAACATTCACAGTAAACAGACACGACTGCGTATGGAAAGTGACGAGGGACGCGCAAAGAAACAAAAAAGAATACGAGAGCATCCATTAGACCAAAAAGTAACTATTGTTCCGTAAAGTAATCCACGAGCTCATTTAATTTGCGCGCACTGGACGAGCCGTGTGCGGACCCAGCCACATACTAAGGACTTTTTAACCCTTTATCCGGTGCGAAGGACCAACTTTATAATCACTTTACACTCATATTGTCGTTGAGTTTAAAAGCTTTTTGCCGCAGCTGGAAAGAAAAAAAAGAGTAGTCTATGTATTTTATGTGAAAGCTGAGCTTATAAATATATTAATACTTATCCAGTGTTTTTTAACTTTTGGTCTTCATAATATTTATATAACATTAAAAATATATTCAATACCATGTTAAGTTTTACAATAGGAAAATAGATTGATTGTTGATTCTGTTGTTTTTAACTTCTAGTCATTGTTTTCCGTCGAATAAACACAACAGAATAGAAAATACTCGTAAAACCTTAAAGTCAAGTAAAAAGTTTGAATAGCTGTGTAAAAATCCTTTTTGATATAATTGAATTTCCATAGAGTAAATTTCTGCTACGCAAACTAAATCCATCTCTGAATAGTGAATAGGTGGGGTGAATAGAGTGGAGGTGGGCAAACAAAAACTAATTGTCAGCGGTTGGTGCAATAGAATAGCTCGGTGCCAGCGTAATAACTATATTTTTTCCTTTTTAAAAGCGTACGCGTTTGTGTAAAAACTTTTTGCAGCTTTTGTTTATGACGTGTTCCAGGTTTAAAAATTGTTTGAAATCGCATTCATATTTCACGTTTAAAACGGAACGTGTTGCATAAATATTTTTTTAGTTAGAGTCTTTTGAAAGAGGTTTGGCGCCAACGAGGAAAAAGACACATCAAGGATATGTTTTGTTGTGCAAAATGGGTACATCTTGTATGTTTTTAGTTCGACTATTTCGACAATTTTCAAACTGTCCATCTATTGATATGACGACCGATATGGCGTGGAGGTCAGTACCTACGGTACCTGCACTTCACTCGAGAGGTCGTGGGTTCGATTCCCACACAGGGCAAATTTTTGTGTGCATGAACATGAATGTTTGTTCTGGTCTGGGTGTTCTTCTATGTATTTTCAGTATGTAATAGGTTGGGGAAAAAGTCTTTTCGTATTTTTGTATGAAAAGTCAAGACATTTTTTTCAAAGTTTATTTACATTTATTTACAATATATATGTACCGTTTTGTTGAATAACTTTCTGCCATTTTGTGGGCAGAGACATTATCCCGTTACTGTAGAAACTTTGGGACTTCTGATAAAAAAAATGGGACAAATAGTTTTGGCAGTCCTCTCTTGAGGTCAACCTTACAGAACCTAAAGAATTCTGCAGAGACCGAAACAGGTGAAAATCTGAAGGCGCAAGGTCAGGCCTATATGGTGGATGCACTAGGACCTCCCAGTCGAACTCTCTTAATTTTTGCTGAGTGGCTAAAGATGTGTGTGGTCTAGCGTTATCGTGATGAAAGACCACACCCTTCCTGTTGATCAATTCCGGCCGTTTTCTCTCGACTGCTTCCTTTAATCTCATCAGTTGCTGGCAGTAAAGATCAGAATCGATGGTTTTGCCGGGCGGTAAAAGCTCATAATAAACAATGCCCTTCCAATCCCACCATACACACAGCATCACCTTATTTCGTGTTAGGCCAGGTTTGGCCACAGTCTGTGAAGCCTGGCCAACTTTCGACCACGACCTTTTTCGCACGTTCTTGTCGTACGTGATCCACTTTTCATCGCCAGTTATCAATCTCTTCAAAAACGGCTCGGTTTCATTACGTCTCAATAATGAATCGGAAATGAATACACGGTTCATTAAGTTTCTTTGAGTGAGCTCGTGTGGCACCCAAATATCGAGCTTTTTTGTATAACCAGCTTTCTTCAAATGGGTCAAAACTGTTTTGTGGTCAATTCCCAGTTCTTCAGCTACATCGTAACTACTAATATGCCGATCTTGCTCCACTCTTTCAAAAAGGGTCGCTCTACAACCGATGCAGGTGTTGAGCTTTTAAAACATATATTTGATGCTTGGGATAATTCTTTGGACGCTTTAGGTATTTTTTGCGATCTGTCCAAAGCTTTTGACTGTGTTCCTCATGAAGCATTGATAAAAATATTAGAATATTACGGAATAAGAAACTCCGCATTGAATCTTCTCACTTCATATCTAAGTGATAGGATTCAAAGGGTTGAGGTTAATGGAAAGCGATCTCAGGGGTCTGTTGTAAAAATGGGGGTACCGCAGGGCTCGATTCTCGGTCCGTTTTTGTTTTTGATTTATATGAATGATTTGCCATATTTTGTTAAAGAAAACCACGAGATAGTTTTGTTTGCTGATGATACATCATTATTGTTTAAGTTAAAACGAAATCAGAATTTAGACGAAGTAAACAGTGCGATCTCGAAGGTGGTGCACTGGTTTGACGTTAACAATTTGCTATTAAATGGGGCTAAAACGAAATGTATTAAATTCGTGACGCCTAACGTCAGACAGGCAAACTCTACTATTATGGTAAAGGAGGATGAGTTGACCCTTGTGGATACTACCAAGTTTTTAGGGATTACTTTAGACTCTAAGCTACAGTGGGGCCCACATATTGGTGAATTGTCGAGTAGACTTAGCTCTGCAGCATTCGCGGTAAAGAAAATTCGCCAATTAACAGACGTTGTAACAGCTAGGCTAGTTTATCATAGCTATTTCCATAGTGTTATGTCCTATGGTATTCTTCTGTGGGGTTGTGCCGCAGACATTCAAACAATCTTTGTGCTGCAGAAGAGGGCTATTCGAGCAATTTATAATCTCCCGTGTGGACATTCACTAAGGGAAAAGTTTAAAGAAATTGGTATTTTAACAGTGGCCGGTCAATTCATTTATGATAACCTGGTTTATGTACACAAGAATACTGATCAATTTAGTAAGAAAAGCTGTGTACATAACCTAAACACAAGGAATAAGCATAAATTAGTTGTACCTGCCACTAGGCTCCAAAAGATAAACAAATCTTTTAAAGGTCAATGTGTGCGATTCTACAATAAAATCCCAAGCAACATACAGCAATTGAGCCTAAATAAATTTAAATTAACAATAAAACACAAGCTGTCTTCAAAGGGATATTATTCTATTAAAGACTATATGGCAGATAAAAATGCTTGGGATTAAACTGCCGTTTCATACAGGCTATTCTAATATGAATGACTTGAAAACATAAATATTGTTAAGGTTATGTTATATTGCATTGTATAGCTTCACAGACAAATGAAGATTGTAATTCTAGTACCAAACTAATGGACATATTTAAAAGAGCATAGCCTGTGAGTTTCTTGCCAGTTCTTCTTACAGAGCGGTGGCTCGGAACTGGCACTTAGATTCACTTACACTTAATTATTTTTTATTTTTAAATTGTTTTGTTGCATGTAAGTGAATCTAAGCTTCGTGATTTAGTGTAATATTATTTCGATTGTTTTTTTTTCATTTGTGATCATGACGTTTTCAAGTACTATGTATAATAGTTTATGAAATAAATAATTTTTTTACTTTACTTTACTTTACTTTAATGGCGTCCATTTTATTCGTAACAAGGCGACCAGAGCGAGGTGCATCTTTAACATCAAAATTTCCGGACTGAAAACGTTTGAACCAAATTTGTGCTACTCTTACTGACACTGCATCAGGTCCATAAACATCACAAATTTTTTTCACTGCTTGAGTTGCATTTTTGCCTTTTTTATAATAAAATTTTAAAATGTATCGAATTTCTTCATTAGATTCACTCATTTTTACGGAGAGAAAAACAAATGAAAAATAGCGGGAAACAACTTTTTTTTATTTTTTTCTTTTCTTTATAATAGAACCTTTTTAATGTTACCAAAACCAGCCAGACACAAATAGTACAGTCAATAAAATTTTATAATAAGTTTATACCTACGTTATGCGAAAAGACTTTTTCCCCGACCAAATACAAAAAAAAGTATGTATTTCTGTTTATCCGTTATTTAGTATCCATAACACAAGTTCTTAATGATACTTATCTTGGAACTAAATAATTGGTGTGATTGTAAGAGAATATTAATTAATTTATTTATTATAGTTTACTTTTATTTTTGCTTAAGACCGGAGATAGGCCGGCTGCGTAAATTGTATTTCGTGTACATCGCCAAAGATTTACAGTACAAACTATACTAATTATGTTTATTATTAACGAAGATAATTTTCTTGTAACAATCGTATTAACCGACATTAAAAATTGCGTATGTAAAATATAAGTATCAATTTAGAGACAATTGATAAACTAATGTTAATGCTTTGTATGTCTCGTCAATATTCCTAGAGTTTTTGACAAGACATAGTACCAACCCAGGAGCTTTGGCCTCCACGTGTATCCAAGTGTTTCATTTTCTTTTTGTAATTAGTTTTTTCCTTCGGTCTGCTGGAAGAATTTCTTTTTAGAAATCAGCAGGTTTCATTGTACCTTCTGTCTTTATTGCATAAATTGTTAAATTCAAGAAACTAATGTTTGACGTTTGGAGATAACACTCAATTTGACTTCTTGGCGGGAAAGTGAAGCGGCATGTCTGCAGTTTTGTTTTATTTTCTATAATTTGTGATATTTAGACATTAATGGGTAACACTAGATAAACACCTTCAATGGGGCCCACATATCGAAAGCCTTTCTGTTAAACTGAGTTCTGCCGCATATGCGATTCGAAAAATTCGTGAGATAACGGATGTCGAAACTGCTAGAATTGTCTATTTTAGCTATTTTCACAGTTTGATGTGCTACGGTATTTTATTGTGGGGATCTGCCGCTGAAATTGAGACTATTTTCATTATACAGAAACGAGCTATACGTTTTATTTATAAACTACGGTCTAGATCATCCCTTAGAGAGTTGTTTCGGGAAATTGGTATTTTAACTACTGCCTCGCAGTTTATCTTTAACTGTATTTTGTTTGTGCGGAAAAATATAAATAATTATTCTAAACGCTGTGAACGTCACAGCTTTAACACACGAAATAAAAATAAACTGTTAAATCCATTTCTAAGACTCCAAAAAATTCGGAAGTCTTTTATGGGGCAAGGTATGAAATACGACAACAAAATTCCGCAGGATATTTTTGATTGGCCCTTACACAAATTTAAAGTAGCTATTAAAGAAACATTGATTAAGAAAGCATACTATTGTACGCAAGATTATATAAATGATAAGACGGCATGGCTGTAAATTATATCTATCATAGAACAAACAATTTTGTGGTCTGCGGCTGTTTGATTTTTATAATATTATTGTTATTTCTCATTTGTACAAATCTTTTTATTTTGTGGCTTGAGTATGTCATGCACACTTAAATGTCTCTGGGGTGGCGGCGTAATGCGTCGGGTCGTTACGTTCCCTAAAATATGATTGAGTGAAACGATGGCTGGTTCATTCGTCATACTCGTGAACGAGTACTGCTTGTGGGGACTGGTCTGCTCTTGTCTACTGTTTTTATTTATAATTAAAGATTTAGCTAACTGAGAGAAGTTAATATTGTTATGGTCTGATAGCTGCACACACAATTTTTGTTGTCCTATCATTCTCCTAAATGATGTTTTTGATTAGGAACGCATAGTATTGTTCAAATGATTATATAGATATTAAGACTGAATTGCTGTAAATGATATCTTTCATAAGACCAAAAATATTTGTGGTTTGCAGCACATTAATTAATATAATGTTATTTTTGTTAAAATTTGTTTATCCTGTAGCTTGAGTATGTCATGCTCACTCAAATGTCTTTGCGGTGGTGGCGTCATGCGTCGGGTCGTTGCGTTCCCTAAAATATGGTTGAGCGAAACGATGGCTGGTTCATGCGTCATACTCGTGAACGGGTGCCGCCAGTGGGGACTGGTCTGCTCATGTCTACTATGTTTATTCGTACTCATACTCGTATAACTTAAAATAAAAAGTTATTTTCTTCTTTTATTTTAAATCATGTGACTGCAGAACACATGTGTTTGTAGATTTGTCAAATTGTTTTACTACTAAGTACATATTCTTGTAACTGGCGGGAGAAAAAACTAACCTTGACGATTTTCTTGCCCGTTCTTTTACGATCAAGCTCCCGCCCGCAGTGAATGGGCGTGCTAGTTTTTAAGTTTTGACGTTCATAAGAGCTCTTTTGAGCCAAACTTGAATAAATGAATATGAATTTGAATTTGAATAATGTGTAATAACGGTGGATTATTAACCGTTAAGTGTTTGTGAACGTACACGAGTGTTGGTAAATCAAACAAAACAGTTCAAAATCACTTTTCATATTCACTCAAGGAGTCCATGTGAGATCTCAGTATAGTCCCACATCTTTACTGAGGACTCAAGGGGCTTAGGGGAGGGTATCTCATTTACCATTTATCATCTTTATCATCACTTATTCTCATTTAGTATGAATTATATATTATTAATATATCACTTACTTGCCACTGACTAGATGTGCTAGATGTACGAAGCCATTATTTAAAAGAAAATAAAAACACTCCATTTGTCTATTCTAAAGTTAAGACAACTCGAAGAATGGAAGCTATATATCTACACTTCTAGGCATTTGATTTTTTCTTCGTTTTTTCCCGCTAAAAGCTAGGATTTATGACAATAATTCTTTGTGTCGTAAACAATGGGGTAACTTGAAGATAAAAGTTGAACATTTTAATTTTACGACTACAAGGAGAGAGACGGAGCTCTCGTCCTAAGTTCCATTATATATTTTTAACGATATCTTTGTCGTTCTGTCACGTTTTACGGACGCAGCGACATCTACTTTATGACAAAGTGGCTCTATAATTACACTATAAGGCTTTTATATCGCTTTGAGTTTTCTTTCGTACTAACGGGTTTTTTTTAATGTTCATAGTCTATGCGCTTGTGGTGTATAATGACCGTTTTATTATCAGATTGCACGTGAATCTATTAGAATATTAGTTTAGGAGATAGTCATTAAAGAGAGTTAGATATCATTAGCTTGATGAAGTCTAAGAGCTGAAAGCAACTGTTTTGTAATCGGTACTGGGTTCCTTTTTGATTATGAACCGAATCACTCATACCTTATGGTGTAATAGGAAAAAAAATGCTTTTTTAACTCGAATCAAAATAAGTGGAAATCAAGTTTTACTATAACATGAACCCACGCGGAATCTGTTCGGATTGGTGGAGGGATAGATAGATAGATAGATAATACGTTTATTTCGTTTAAATAATACAAGTTATATAAAAACATATCCCACAAAACCGTTTGACTGGTTTGTCTGTGGGTCACAGTCTCTTTTATACTACTTTATACATAACAACTAATTTTATATATAAATAACTTACAATTTAGGATAGCAGACTCTATGATGTAATGACGGGAAATATCATAATCCGTACCTGTGCCATGAGCTTCAACAAACTCCAAGGTGGAAGGTGGGATGGAGCACTCCTCGTAGAACTCCCTGAGGAGCAGCTTCTGGATGTGACCGGCGGGGTAGGTGATTCCCTGTTCCTTGTACCCGTCGCAGTTGGTCTTGGCGTGGAGGAGCTGGGCGTATACTCTGGTGGTATAAATAAAACGTGTTTAAGCTTACAAGCGGCAATAGGCTCGCCACCTATTACGTGGGACCAACTATATAATTGGCGACGTGTGGGCATATAATATGCCTCTGCCTACCCTTTCGGGGCAACAGGCGTGAATGTATGTATGTATTAAGCTTAGCCAGACTATTACATAATGTATGCTCTAAATGCTTAATAGATGTAATTACCCCATGTGGAATTTTTTTCTAATATGACTTATCATAATATGGTCATCCTGCCTAATGAAAAGCAGTCGATGCAGTAAAAAAATGAGCTCTTCATACCGTGGAATATGCAAGGTAACAAACGCACCCACATATGGCAGCCTTTTTAAATCCCGTGTTCAAAACTGTGTGTAAATATTAGTTCATAAATATATCAAAAGATGTCATTGAACGTATTTAGATCGCGCAAGCGTTATTTGTTTTCCGGACCCATATAAGTATAGCAGTTGTTTTCGAATTTGCTTTTAAATCAATACAGGTTATTAATCCCTCTCGCTGCCGACCATCATGCAAAAGATGGTCGACAGCGAGACGGCGTGGGAGGCGATGGCCTCCTTCTGCGAAGTGGTGATGTCGCAGAAGGAGGCCGCGGAGCGGGAGAGGGAGCGGGATCCGCTCTCTCTCCGGCTACGCCGTTGGCGCAGCGGGCGGGCCAGGAGGGCCCGTCAGGCAGCGCCCGGGGGGTCTTAGGCGGCGGGGGCAGGGGGCCCCTTCCGTCACGCCATAGACCCCCCCGAAATCGGCCAGTTACGCCATGGCCGCACATAGAGGTAGGGGGGGCGCTGCAAATTGCGCCTTCCTGAGGAGGTCTCCCCGGTTCTGATCCGGGGGACGTTGGCCGCGGGCGGGGTACCAGAAGCTACAAACCCGGGAACTGGTGCCTCGCCCTTTTTCAACAGCGGTGGGCGTCGTCTGAAGTTTTTTAGTGGGTAGGACTGCGGTGGTCGCGTCGGCCGCAGTGAGCCCCACACCCCCTCCCGGTCTCCCCCTTTTGGCCGGGAGACAGTGCGTAAGCAGCATTTTTTTACAGACGATAATAAAAAAAATAAAAAAAAGGTTATTAATCCCTCCTGGCCTCTTTATTTAATATCAAGGTTTGTTGAGCCGTAACAATCCTAACTCTATCAACATTCAAACCAATAATAAAATTGAAGAAAAGTGGTCACATAACATGCTTTCGCCTACCCCTGTTAACCCTTAGGTAGGACACTTTGGGGAAACAGGCGAGATACCTAAGTATGTAATTCATATTTTATACCTCCTAGAGTCTTTCGCCTTCTGCAAGAAGCACACGGCGACCGCCTCAGAACGAGCGTACCCATTCGCGCTGTTGTCGAAACTCTTGCATCTACCATCAGGCGACAGCACTCCCAATCTAGAAATCATTTTATTCATTATACACCATAAATATATATGCAACATAATATAGATTAAAAGTAGGATAGACAATGCGCCTTATCGCCCAAGCCTCAAGCAATTTAAATCAGGCAATCAAAAATTGCTAAGAAAATATTATATCTACAATAAAAATACCAGGAAAGAATCACATAATTACAACAATTAAAAATAATACAAGTATATAAAAATGTTGACAAAACAGTAATTAAAGAGGACTTGTTCTCTAAGCTTGCTCAGTTTTAATGAGCTCAAATGTGCGTAACAAGCTAATATTTTTTTAAAAATATCATGGTACTAATAATTGTCCATTACTAATACGTAAATACTTTTCAGTATTTTTCCAACCTAAAAAGTATATTTTAAACTACGATACGCCAAACTTACCTGGAGAATTGCAACGACACGTAAGGATGCAGGCAAAGGTTGGACCCTCCTACAATGGCCGCGTCGCAATGGCCGTCTCTGATGGCCCTGAAGGCATGCTCCATGGCATACAGGGAGCTTGAACAGGCCGAGTCCACCGTGTAGGATGGCCCAGTCACCCCAAGCCAGTATGAGATGCGGTTGGCTAACATAGCTCGGGAACATCTGCAAACAATAATAATACTTACAGTGTATTATCGCAACTTAAAGATAATTATATGGACAATAAATAATTAAATTTTAAGTAACTCAAAGTAACTCAAATTTGTATACGTATTTAGATGTGATTTTGACGACCGATTTGGCGTGGAGGTCAGTATACCTGCACTTCACTCCAGAGGTCGTAGGTTCGATTCCCACACAGGACAAATCTTTGTGTGCATGAACATGAATATTTGTTCTGGTCTGGGTGTTTTCCTATGTATATTAAGTAGGTATTCAAAAAAAAAGTATAGAAGTATGTTTATCCGTTCTTTAGTATCCATAACACAAGTTCTTAGTGATACTTATCTTGGAACTAATGAATTGGTGTTATTGTAAGAGAATATTTATTTATTTATTTACTTAGACTAATCGTTAAATATTACTCTGTGCATAGCTTTGTTGGTTACATAATAAGTAAGTGTATACCTTAAGATTTATATCTAAGCAAATATTTTGTAATTGTTTGTTGTTCCAAATAAATAAAAATAAAAAATACAGGGATCCTACCCACATTTTAGGAGCCCAAGCCAACTTAATGTGCAAGTGGTGCACCTGCCTAAAAAGAGGTATACCTACAGGGTCCCTACCAACATGCAGCAATAGGCTTGCCACTTATTACGTAGGACTTCTAATAATAACCCCTTTAAGGACACAGGCTTAATTGTATATATGTGCGCACGCAGCTGCTGAGCAAGTCGCCTCTCACGCGTACGCTTCACACCCTCAATAACATAGCTGAGTAGTTAGATATATTAGGTCGGGGAAAATGTCTTTTCGCATAACGTAGGTATAAACTTATTATAAAATTTTTTTGACTGTACTATTTGTGTCTGGCTGGTTTTGGTAACATTAAAAAGGTTCCATTATAAAGAAAAGAAAAAAATAAAAAAAAGTTGTTTCCCGTTATTTTTCATTTGTTTTTCTCTCCGTTAAAATGAGTGAATCTAATGAAGAAATTCGATACATTTTAAAATTTTATTATAAAATAGGCAAAAATGCAACTCAAGCAGTGAAAAAAATTTGTGATGTTTATGGACCTGATGCAGTGTCAGTAAGAGTAGCACAAATTTGGTTCAAACGTTTTCAGTCCGGAAATTTTGATGTTAAAGATGCACCTCGCTCTGGTCGCCCTGTTACGAATAAAATGAACGCCATTTTTGAAAGAGTGGAGCAAGATCGGCATATTAGTAGTTACGATGTAGCTGAAGAACTGGGAATTGACCACAAAACAGTTTTGACCCATTTGAAGAAAGCTGGTTATACAAAAAAGCTCGATATTTGGGTGCCACACGAGCTCACTCAAAGAAACTTAATGAACCGTGTACTCATTTGCGATTCATTATTGAGACGTAATGAAACCGAGCCGTTTTTGAAGAGATTGATAACTGGCGATGAAAAGTGGATCACGTACGACAAGAACGTGCGAAAAAGGTCGTGGTCGAAAGTTGGCCAGGCTTCACAGACTGTGGCCAAACCTGGCCTAACACGAAATAAGGTGATGCTGTGTGTATGGTGGGATTGGAAGGGCATTGTTTATTATGAGCTTTTACCGCCCGGCAAAACCATCGATTCTGATCTTTACTGCCAGCAACTGATGAGATTAAAGGAAGCAGTCGAGAGAAAACGGCCGGAATTGATCAACAGGAAGGGTGTGGTCTTTCATCACGATAACGCTAGACCACACACATCTTTAGCCACTCAGCAAAAATTAAGAGAGTTCGACTGGGAGGTCCTAGTGCATCCACCATATAGCCCTGACCTTGCGCCTTCAGATTTTCACCTGTTTCGGTCTCTGCAGAATTCTTTAGGTTCTGTAAGGTTGACCTCAAGAGAGGACTGCCAAAACTATTTGTCCCGTTTTTTTGATCAGAAGTCCCAAAGTTTCTACAGTAACGGGATAATGTCTCTGCCCACAAAATGGCAGAAAGTTATTCAACAAAACGGTACATATATTATTATATTGTAAATAAATGTAAATAAACTTTGAAAAAAATGTCTTGACTTTTCATACAAAAATACGAAAAGACTTTTTCCCCAACCTATTATTTCAATGTTCTCTGGGCGAATTCAAGAAATTTACGCTCTTTTATATGTGTTATAGTGTATAAAAAATGTAATATTCATATAATCTTGTCTATTGTATTGGGCCAATAACCTGTAAGAATAGATAATAATATAAAATAGATAATAATATATAATATAAAATAGATAAAAATAGATATAGCAATAGTTTGGTAATAAATAAATAAAAAAAAATGTAAAAAAAGGAATTTATGTATGTTTATCCGTTATTAAGTAACCATAACACAAGTTTTTAATGATACTTATTTTGGAACTAAATAATTGGTGTGATTGTATGAGAATATACTTTTACTTATATTTATATATTTCGATACAAAGGTCCATTCAGTTTCAAATATCAAAAAATAAAAAAAAATTCTCTTACAATCACACCAATTCTTTAGTTCCAAGATCCATTAAAACTTGTGTTATGGTTACTAAATAACGGATAAACATACATAAATTCCTACTTAATATACATAGGAAAACACCCAGACTAGAACAAATATTCATGTTCATGCACACAAAGATTTGTCCTGTGTGGGAATCGAACCCACGTCCTCTGGAGTGAAGTGCAGGTATACTGACCTCCACGCCAAATCGGTCGTCAAATATAAAGGCATTGGCAATTATTAAAATAAAATTTCAGTTTACATAGTTTTAACAGTCTTGTAATGTAACGTGAGCCATAAAAGGTCTACTACTAAACATTGGTTTCCACCATAGTTTACATTTTATTGGTCGTGTTGGTAATCGCAGTTCAAGCCAGTACGCAGAATGACGCTGCTGCCCATTATCCGGTAAGATTCGTCGACTCTTACCGCTGCCATGAAAGAAGAGGGGTGACATTGTTATCGGTCGTTACCACACTGCTTTGACCTGTGAGCTGACAACTAGCCTGCCTGACTATGGGCCTCATAAGGAAGCTCAAAGTCGCTCAGCGTGCAATGGAGAGAGCTATGCTCGGAGTGTCCCTACGTGATAGAATCAGAAATGAGGAAAACCGTAGGAGAACCAGAGTGACCGACATAGCGAAGCGAGTTTGCAAGCTGAAGTGGCAGTGGGCGGGGCACATAGCTCGAAGAACCGACGACCGATGGGGTGTTAAGGTTCTTGAATGGCGACCACGAATCAGCAAACGTAGTAGAGGGCGGCCCCCAACGCGATGGGCCGATGATCTGGTCAGGGCGGCGGGGAGCCGGTGGATGCAGGCGGCAAAGAATCGATCTACGTGGAAAGCAATTGGGGAGGCCTATGTTCAGCAGTGGACTTCGAATGGCTGAAATGATGATGATGATGACAACTAGTACAAATATATGGGTGGAACTCAAAAAAAATGTTTTTTTGAAAAAAAATTGCGGTCGTCTGTTTACCCTATATATTTTAGTTTTTTTTTTTTGGTTTTATTTAAAGAATTTTTAATTCAATCAATATGGTATGCATGAAATAGATGACTATTAAATAAAATAAATACATTTACAAGGGTGCAACACAAGGAAACACACTCACATAGAATAAATAAGACCACACTGACCCAATAATAATGAAATTGTCTCTTGCAAACAGTTGCAAAACTACCATCCTACCTACAAACAAATGATAAGTGCAAAGTTGGAAATGAAATCTGGAAGTCAAGTTGATTTAGTTTCTAGAAAGTTCTGTAGAATTGAAAGCTATCTCGACAGTTGAAGTTCCGAAGTTTTAAATGCTTTATTTTCATTGGCTATCGGGTTATTTACCTTTGCTATTTCTGTATATAGTTATAACATTTTACTAGTTTTATCTTTATTTTAAAGTTCTATTTCGCTAAAACTTGGCAAGCTGACACTCAATTAGCATGTAACCGGAAAATGTTACACATTATAAGTACAAAATTTTACACTACTTTACTACACTTTGTGTGGTACAAGTATAATAAAATAATTAGAAATTTTACAAACAGATAGCTTTAACATATTTCGATGCAAATTAAAAATTTTTTTTGAAAACTTGAAAAGGCCTATTACAATATTAAGGATTTTTGACTGACAAAAATGTGTAATTTATGGCTAGCAGATGTTATGAATAATGAAACATAATAATTTTAACTGTCATTGTAATATGAACATCGTGTATTGTATATTTGCAAATAAATATGATTTAATTTGACACTTTTTTTTAAATATAATTACGTACTCGTTCATTGTATTTGTTTTTCAAATTTCTATAAAATATTTGGGTCTCTTATTCTTATTGGAAAGTATTTGGGAACTTACATGTTATCCTGTACCATGTGTTACGAAAATGTCAAACTTTACCTAAAGCTTCACTTGTCCGAAGCTTACTCGGAAATCAGAAGCGACTTATATGACAATTGTGTCGCGTAGCCTGATTTGGCACTTAAATTTGCATTATGAACTTAGTGTAATTAATCAAATTTTATCAATTCTCTTGCAGTAATTGTTCCATAATGTAATCCTACCGGATAACTCTACCCATCATCCGGTAGGATTTCTCTTCATCTACTCTTACTACTCCCAATGAGATGAGAGGAGTGACACTATTCTAGACACATACCATACGTCACTTCCTTATTCAAAATGTTACTTACCCTGTAATACCGAAGCCGTTGACCTGCATTTTTTCATAGAACCAGGTCTTCTCTGACTCGGAGAAGCAGGCACCCACAAACACACCCGTCTTCGTGTCACGAAGCTCCTTAGGACTTAGACCTGTCAGAAAACAACCAATATTTATACTTACACGTTTTATAACACAAAACGTACATCATGTAGGATGGTCAGCCCATATACCCCATCTGGGTTGGGTAAAACCTTGCGACAACCATTTAAAAGGTACCGTAGTTCTAGCAAAGTCCACTTTTAGCACAGAATGTCTTGACGAAACGTGTGAAATGGTGAAAGAAACTGCATGACCACAACATCATCTTATTTCCTGACGCCTTTGTAAATAGACGAAAGTTCTCGACGAAGTAACGTTTGTCGGAATCAAAGTGCCGCCCGTGTGCGGCGCCATTTGTAATTTGTAAACTGATAAATATATCATAACGAAATATGTAAGCGTCACAGTACAAATAACACCACGGGCGGTTTGCACAACAGTTATAAATTTCAATTTAGAATAAAAAATAATAAAAACAAAAATGTATTTATTTTAAGTAAATCTATACAGTTAAGTTGCCGGGGCTTCCCAAGAAGTAGTCAAAAGACACTTGTGTAGGGAACGCCTCGCTCTTTGTGCGTAAACATGTCAGTTTTAATGTACTAAATGTACTAATGTAATAAATCCAGAGTTTTTAATTTTTTTTTGTTCCATGTGAGATTTATCAAGAGAGGTGTGTGTATGTATGTGTGTGTGTATGTATGTGTGTGTGTATGTATGTGTGTGTGTATGTATGTGTGTATGTATGTGTGTGTCTGTGTGCGTGGTGGGAGATTGTGTATGTAGATGTACTTAGCGTATGTATTTATGACGATGTATCTGAGAGAGCCGATACATTATAGAATACCTAATGCTTTGAGTAGTGTCTGTCTTTGAGTAATGAGTTTCTAAGAATGTTTTTGCATTTCAGTCATCTGTTGGAAGTTGAGAAGAACAGAACGATGCTTTAAATAGATTAAGCTCTAATCAGGATTAGTGACCGTTATGTAAGATACCATAAAATGTATCACTAAAAAACCTGCAATTTGTTCGATTTGACTAAGCCTCCTGGTCTCGTGGCTTTATTTCATTTCCTCATAGTAGATTCCGATTTAAGGGATTTAGGCAGTGTGTTACGTCTCGGGCGGTATATTGAACACTGAGTTAAGCCAGATACGCTACAGTTGACAATTAATTCAGAGTTCAAAGTTGATTGTTCATCAAAGCGAGGGAGTTATGAAAAGCGTTCTGAGCGAGGAGTTTCAGCTTAAGTGAACACAATTCTATATTGTTCTATAGTGAGTTCTATAGTGTTGTTTTTTTAATATTAAATATTTTTATTGTAGCTGGAGGGAGAAAAAACATACCTACGACTTTTTTGCCTGTTTTTTTAAGATCAAGCTCCCACCCGCAGTGAATGGGCGCGTTAGTTTATAAGTATGACATTCATAAGAGCTCTATTCAGCCAAACTCGAATAAATGAATTTTTAATTTGTAGTTATTCTACTTCTAAGACCTCCTACTAGCCACTATAAGGCTAATAAAAGGATTAAATAAATAAATATTTTTATAATATTTAAAGTGTATTCTTTGTATTCTGGGTGTATAGGGATCCTACCAAGACCTAAGGAGCCCAAGCGATTCTCACCTGCAAGTGGTGCACCTGCCGATCAACGGACGAGTAACAGTGGCCGACAAGGCAATAGGCTAGCCACCTATTACGTGGGACCTACTATATAATTGGCAAAGTGTGGGCGTATAATATGCGTCTGCCTACCCCATCGGTGAAACAGGAGTGAATGTATGTCTATATGGATGTTAAGCCATTCCCGAGGCCAAACCGGAGGCTTTAAATACTCTAACAGCAGGGTCAGCGCGGTGGAGTATACCCTCAGCTCATGTACGTGTATGTATGAGTATACGCTTTGTAGTGGAAATGAGCTGAGAATGATAATGATAATAATGATTAGCAATGGACTTCTTGTGCCTGAGAAGGTTGAACCCCTCTTACCTTTTGTAAGACGCTTGCCCAGCGTTGGAACGTTGGGCTGAGATGATGGGCAATATTATTGTTAAGTTAAGTCTTAAGCTTTTAGCAGTGGACCTTTTGTGGCTCAAATGGATGAGTCCCACTCACCCATCGTGAGAGGAGACGTAAAGGTTGATATTTCTGTTATATCACAAAGTGGCGCAGGTTAAGAATGCGGGCCACATGATTGAAATTGGTCACCGCTGCCAAGAAACACTTGCAACACCAGCGGCATCATTAGCTTGTTGACCCGTTTCACGCCCTTTTTGAGATAATCATGTGGTTATTTAACATTGCATTGAGGCCAATATTATTACTGAATGTCGAATACACAAAAGCAACAAAACTTAATATATAATTTTGATCGAGGTACGCTGAAGCCCGCGAAACTGAAAATTAATCTGTGCTATTAATTGTCTGTGGTAATAGTGATGTGAAACACTTGTTTACTTATAAACAAGTTATAAAATTAATTTAATTACTATATTACTAAGTACTACAATAATAAGTTAATTTGGCAGGTATTAACAATCAATTAAAATTTGAAAAATTTGAAAATCTATATCAGCGATATCAGTGAAACAAATCAAATTATTTATTTACTTAAACAAACAGGGACATTAAAAATTAACCAGGTTTACAACTAGTACTGTCACTGTCTGTCAGAGTTTATTGAAGGTAACACACTTTTATGAATAATGTCTCATGTTTTAGTCAGAATAGCTTGCTAATATTAAAATACTCTAATATTATTCCAGTTAAATAATTAATTTACCATCAGAGTGGAAACAATTGTACGGGATTCATTCATCAGTTTTGATTAAGCTCAAATTTTAATATACTTATACCTTTTTTTAATAACATAACATAATTACCTTTACTGCTTTAAAAAGGGCAATCTATTTAAAAGATGAATTTTGTACAATTATACAAAAAACATTTAAATGCGATGCCGGATTGTCACAACACCACTTGTTGTATTAAAACGGACAAATTTAAATTCCCGCCATGAGATGCTCACAGACAATATGGAGTTATAATTACTCAATGAAAAGTTTAAATGGATTCCCAGATAAGTCGTTGGTCATTCACAGATTGGGTGGAATTGGAGTGGTTTGTGAACGTTTTTAAATTGAATTACGACTCGAATGGACAAAACTGTTTGAACAATTTAACTTTTTAATTTATCCGGTTGCTTGTGAAGTGTACAGACGTATAGTTTTGAACGTTTTGTTATAACTTTTGATGTTTTAATATTCTGTTGACTTCTTGGCGGGAAAGTGAAGCGTCATGTCTGCAGTTTTGTTTTATTTTCTAAAATTTGTGATATTTCTGACATAAATGTGCAATAACGGTGGATTATTAACCGTTAAGAGTTTGTAAACATACATGAGTGTTGGTAAATCAAACAAAACAGTGCAACATCACTTTTTAAATGTTCTCTCAAGGAGACCATGTGAGATCTCAGTACACTCCCAAATCTTTACTGAGGACTCAATGGGCTTAGGGGAGGGTATCTCATTTACCATTTATCATCTTTATCACCTCTCATTCTCATTTACTATGAATTATATATTATTAATATATCACTTACTTGACACTGGCTAAATGTGCTAGACGCACGAAGCCATTATTTAAAAGAAAGAAGAATATTCTGTTAGTAGTTGGTAGATATATTTTGAATTAAAAATTATAATTTAAAGACCGATTTGGCGTGGAAGTCAGTATACCCACACTCCGCTCCTGAGATCGTGCTTTTTATTCTCATACACGACGAGTCTTTGTGTGCATGAACATGAATATTTAAACTAGCCTGGGTGTATATATGTGTAATTAGTATGTATTTACACATAAAAGTATGTAAGTATGTTTTTCCGTTATTTAGTATCAATAACAAGTTCTTAATTATACTTATCTTGGATCTAAATAATTGGTGTGACTGTAAGAGAATTATTAAATTGTCATGATTGGTTTATTTAAGTTAAATAATTTGGATAGGATTAACTGATGATGGATCTCTTTAGACACGCATACTAAAATCATTAAGGTTTATAAAGACACAACTGAGGGAAAATACATTAATAGTTTATTTATTTATTATTAGTTGCTTTGTTAGAATCATTGTACATGCACATTTAATTTTAAATGAATATAAACATTGTAGTTTAGTCTCAAATTAAAGAAAATTGTGCTAGAAGTACTAGAAAACGAATAAACTTACAATTTTTTTTTTTTATATTTTTACTTCCTACTATTGGTGAACTGCCGAATAACGGACGAGGCTCTGGCGAACGTAAAAGTTCCCGGTAAGCGGCAATATGCCCGTCACCTATTACGTAGAACCAACAATGAAATTGGCGAAATGTGGACTCATCATATGCCCCTATTTCCTTACGGGAAACAGGCATGATATTATGTAATATTTTGTAATGTAATACCTTCCTTAATTAAAGTAGAGGAAAACATACAAATAAATACCTAGATACTTAGTAATATTTATGTAAAATAAACAATCTTATAGAATTATATTATCTTTGTAGACAAAAAGCTCATTACTTAGACTTAATAAGGACAACGAAAATTCTGCTCTGAAATGACAAATCCCATTGTGTCATTATCTGTGGCACAGAACAAAGCATTCATTATAAGGATGGTATGGAGAGCAAGGCGAAAAAGCGAGCTTCGAGAAATATACTGCAAATTTGTTTTGTGTTCATCTGATGTATCTGTGGCTGCTTTTGCCAATTACACTGTTCATCCCACGTAATAGGTGGCGAGCCTATTGCCGCTTGCCGGGAACTTTTAAGTTTGCTAGAGCCTCGTCCGTTGATCGGCAGATCGAACACTTGCAGGCAGGGTTGGATTGGGCTCCTAAGATCTTGGTAGGATCCCTATACACTATATATTATCTATGCAGTACCTACTACTAAAAATATTTTATGTATATTCATGTCACCTGTATGGGTGCGCCCTATTT
Source organism: Musotima nitidalis (assembly GCA_949126915.1). Classification (NCBI taxonomy): domain Eukaryota; kingdom Metazoa; phylum Arthropoda; class Insecta; order Lepidoptera; family Crambidae; genus Musotima; species Musotima nitidalis. Next base: position 4,341,882 of record OX421434.1, read on the forward strand.
GGTAGAAACTTGATACTCCGAAACCTATTTGGGATAACTGACTTCGCAGAAACTTCTTTAGTCGATCATTTATTAGGCATAAAAAATATTTGACATAAATATTTTTAGGCATAATGTGCTTATGACCGAATTTAGAATGGCATACATTTAAGATAGTAGAATTTTTATTGGCATAATTACCTTTGGCATAGTTAAAATTTTGTATAATTTCATTTAGCATAACGTTCATTTAGAGTACAGATTATTTGGCATAATTTGACTAGGCCATACTATGAAGATCATAGAATTTCAATTAGAATAGTATAGATTGGGTTACTTTCTTCTTTAAAAATGCGTAGGTTAGGTTAGGTTAGAACTGTGACCTCTTATGCACGAGCCGAGCGAGCGAAGCGAGCGTGCCGCGGCAGCGGCCGGCGAGTGTCAGAAACGAACATGCTCTCATGGGCAAGCCATATTTAATATACTTTAACTTGTTTTGATCAACACAATAACACAATATCGATATGACAACTAAGGGTACCCGACAACTAATAATGATTCATGTGATTACTACCTCCAACAAATAGCAATAGTAAAAATGATAACGCCTGATTAGAAAAGTGTTGCAATAATCATAAAAGATGATTCTTGCTGTAAGCATTATGTGAAATGATGGTTCTACTTTTAAATAGTTTTAAATAGTTATGGATAAGAAATATATGCCAAAAGGTGAATCTGGTTTTGAACTTTCTGCGATGTGATGATTATACATTGTGATTATTATGGATACCAAAATTATGCGCACAGATGATTCTGACTTACAAAATTATGGGTTTCAATGTATGCTAAATGAGTTTATGCCAAATGATATTCTGCGAAAAGAGGTTTATGCTATTAGTTGTTATGCAATATAAAATTATTACTTAAAAAGTTCTACCATAATAGGTGTACCCCACCTGTATCCATGGGGACATATTATTTAGCGAATTACGTTTTCCCTCTTACATATTATGTATATTTGTATGTATATTAAGATAATAAAAATATTGATATTGTTTTGTATATATTCGTTTCATTGTAAGTATAATATAAGATTAAGTTTTATTATTGCATAGTGTGATTTTCTGTAATTCAGGAAACAAGAGAGCAGATAACATTTGATTGGTGTATGAGAAATGTGTAATCCTTGTTGAAGATCCAAAAAAAATTAAAACGTTATACAATAGATTAGACCTGTTTTTACTTTCTATGTATTTGAATATATTTATGTAGAAAGATTAGAACTGAAGTCAGTTCACGTAACCAAGTCTCGTTGAGGTATCGCCGAATTGTGAGCCGCGCTGCCCAATGACCGGGATGAATTCAATTCACCGCCCGAGGCGCGCCATCCCGACTTTCGATCAGACAAATTGGACTCATTACTAACAAAGAGCCAGTATCGGTTGAGACTAAAATGGCGGCGTCATTCACACCGTAGTGCACGTTTATTTAAATAAGTTTCAGCGTTTGTTGTGCAGACGTTGTTCTGAGGTTTTCTGGCTACGCCCTTGGTATGTGCACTATATAGGAGCGAAGCGCTTCTCATAAAGAGTTGTTTGTCTCGGCAATTGTCATACATTTATTTCAAACCTGCACTTGTTTACGGTGGGTTCTTCGCAAAAATACGTCTGAATCAATATGTTAGACCAAATTTAAATGTATAAACACTTAAAAAGTTATTAAAATCTTGGCATACATACTGGGCAAACATATTTTAATATTTCTTGGTTTATTTACCGCCACAGGACGAACCCAAACCAAATTACTTAAATAAATAAAATAATAAAATCCTCATACATCTCAACACATCACAAAAAACCTAAGTCTAATCTTTGTTAAACATGACATAGTTCAGGCGAAATATTTTATGTCCTTGTTATAAATTATAAAGTATTGTTTTCTTTGCAATAACCTGTTTATCTTCTTTATACTTTCTCAGTCATGGGTATTTAACCAATAAACATTTTTCGTCTAAACAAAAAATAAAATATATATGAACTCCATTCAAATTACATTCGGTGTAACTGCCAGCCACCGTAAGCAATACCGATGGCACTTATTAAGCAGGGAGAAGAAACTTTGGTTCGCTTTTCCTCGGGATCCACGAATTTCCTGCCACATCTTTTCATTTATCTTGTATATAGACATGCGGTATACTATACTACCAATATACTTTACCCGCCAGTAGGTACTAATATTATTTTTGTAAGTTTTTTATATCTTTAAAAGATCTAATTTTCAAAAATTGTGTTTTTTACATCTTAAGTAAAAATAAGGTTTAATTTAAAATAAAACTGATTATACCTCTTTGAAAAAGCCTTTGATGTGGAGTTTTGGCGTTAACACGAAAATTTTTGCATCGAGGTCGTTTATTGCTATCTAATTTCTAATGGATATTTAGGCTAAACGTCTTCGACTACGTCACGATCACACAAATTAATAAAGGTAACATATGAACAAATACGCTATAATTAATTTCTTCTATATAGCTCCAAATTATCAATAATAGTATTTTTATTATGTTATGATAGTTTGAATTTCATATAAGTAATATTTTTATAATATAATTTGTATTTATTGACTTTATGGCCTTTTCTAGTTTTTTACGATAATTAAAATAAGATTGAAATGATCAATGATGAACAAGTAATTAGAAGTGTTGGGAGGGGAAGACCACGTAAGACCTTCCATGACCAAATTCAGAAAATTTTGGAGAAAGGGCAGGTCAAAAGTACCCTAAACCGACGTGCGTGTATGACGAGGTTAATGAGTGTAAATGAAGTTAAAAGTGTGTGCCAAGATCGTAGCAAGTGAATGGAAGTGATCTCTGCCTACCCCTACGGGAAAGAGGCGTGACATTATGTATGTATGTATGTAAAATAAGATTTGTTTGTCCTTATGTGATAACTTCCATAATACGTACTTTATGTTTTCGTGTGACTGTTTGTTCATGAATTATTTATAAAAAAATACGCGTTGACTGGCTTTTTAACATTATAGATCAGGATCTATAATGTTAAGTAAATGTACATGTTTTTAGTATATTTAAACGTATTTCATAGCTTCAGCTCAAAATGTAAACTGAATCACAACGCTCACTTATTTATTCATTTTGAAAACGGCAGATGTGTTTTTATAGTACTCAAGGTGTAAACTGTAGTTACAGTGAAATCATAAATCATCTAGCCTCCTCTGCGGACGTCTGTCGCCATTAATCCATCTTGCAGTTGCAGCCGCGATCTACGACTCGTTTGGCGACGTGCCATCGCCACGTTGCCAACGTTCAACGTAGCGTGCCTTTCAATACACGTCAACTTGACGTCCTCAGAAGTTGTGGAGATGGATTGCTGAAGCGATTTTAGTGTTCCGTATACAATATGTCAGTTTAAAAAAACAGAGCTTTGTCTACACACACAGCGTGTAAAAAAATCTTAATCAAGACCAAATCAATATATCATAACTAGAGACATTACTTAAAAATATCAATGCAAACGATTTTTATTTTTGATGTTAAAAAACTGCTAATACAAGCGTACAATCAAAAGGGCGCAACAGACTGCGTGTCTGTAGCCCTAGCATGTTAAGAATAAAAATAAAATAATTTGAATCAGAATGACAAAAAAATATTAATTACTTTAACCTTTAATAACTGTGTGGCTACTGATTTCCCAGGTATAAAAAGAGAATTTTCCAAGGAAAAAAAACATGATCCTGGGCAGAATTCGTAGCTCTCGGCCATGATCAGGTACAGCCTGTATATGTGTGATCCTCACAAGATGCGCTTTCAGTCAAGTAAAGATATTTTAAAAGTTTTTTGCATCTGGTCCATGCTGATCTGGCCCCTGCTGAAACCAGTGCAGTGGGTTTGTTCACAGACTCACTGCAAATACTGAGCAGGGGCCTTTTTCAATATCATGCAACCTGTACGTGTCCTGTGTATTGTTTTATTTCTTTGTTTTTATTATGTTGTGTGATGTTAAAATAAATATTTTTTCATATCAATTGTTAGACGTGTGAAGAAAATGGTCTTTATTCTACAAATGTAATAATTTTTATATCCTGTTAACTTTACAAACACAATCTCACACCCATCTATTCCAACTCTATAACCTGTGTAAATATTATTTTATGGGACTTGAGGGATAATCCAATCGAAATGAATGTTCCAGTGCATGTACAAGATTAAAGGCACTTTTAAAATCTCATAATTTGGTTAATTTGTTTCTGGAGCCAACAAGAATTACTGCTACATCTGCCACTTGCTTAGAATAAAAAAAGTATTAATCAATTAGATTCAGATCATTGTGGACAAAAAATATCTTTTCTTTGTAGAAATGAAACTGTAGCTAAAAAACCTATTACATTTATATCAAAAACTAATAATCGTTTGAGAGGTTTAACAATAAATTATTATGCTATAGTTTACCTTTTGTAGATAAAAGTGGTGACCCAAATTTTTTATATAATGATTTTATCAGCAGCTTTTCTAACACATTTAAAACAATATTTACTCCCAGAATGATAAAGGAAATAATAAAGCTACGTTTAGTGAATGGGCTACTCCTGGGCTACATAAATGTAGAAAGAGGCTGTATAAACTGTATGATGAGAAAAAGATTAAAAAAGTCATATTTTGTATTTTTTGTAGTTACGCCGTTTGAAAATTAGACTAACGATTTACGAGTATATACACATATGGTGGATTTTTGGACATAACTTCTTTGGCATTGTGCCAAATAAAATTGTCAAGTGTGGTTTATGGTGCTGCATACAAAGCCTTTTGTAAAATCTTATCTACTTTACTGGGATATATCTTCGATTTGGCTGTGACCAACACTAATTAACACGAAAATGCTTCATGATGTTGAACTTATATGCAAATTACTAGATTTGTCAAATTCTTTGGCACTGGCAAATCCTACTAATATTATAAACGTGAAAGTTTGTATGTGTGGATGGATGTTTGTTACTCTTTCACGCAAAAACTACTGGAGCGATTGTGATGAAACTTTGTACGTGTATAGCTGCAGTCCTGGACTAACATATAGGACAATCTTTAACCCGATATTTCAACGGGAACGGGGACCACGCGAGTAAAACCGCAGGGCGCTGCTAGTACTCTATATGACTGAGACCAGACGCGGCCTAAAGGGAGTGGTCACATGAGACATAGAAAATCGTGCACGTGATTGACATATCTTTGATTTTGGTAAAACTAAAATGTACCTATATTGGGCAATAAAGACTGAATTACTCAATTTATTTTATTATTATAATTTATTATTATTGTAGTTTATGATAAGTGTATTTTACTTTTTTTTATATTTTTATTATGTATGTTTATTAACTACCGCACCGCCTTTACAGTTTTCTGCTAACCCTAAGGTTAACTGGCAGAGAATGCCTTATGGCTTTAAGTTCGCCTTTTGCAATACTTTTAAGTGTGCAATATAGATTAAAGAAATAAATATCATTAGTTACCCCTCCAATATTATGTATTTTAATTGTAACTGGCGGGAGAAAAAACCAACCTTGACGATTTTCTTGCCCGTTCTTTTACGATCAAGCTCCCGCCCGCAGTGAATGGGCGCGTTAGTTTATAAGTATGACATTCATAAGAGCTCTATTGAGCCAAACTTGAATAAATGAAATTTGATTTGATTTGATTACAGGCTGCAACCACACCTGACTTAAGTCCTTATAATGTTTAAAAAAACTGTTTAATTTCAGAACTTACCAGCATCAATGACAGCTTCGTAGGCCTTTTCCAGCAGGATCCTGCACATGGGGTCCATGGTGTGGGCCTGCTTATAGTGGACACCGAAGAACGATGCGTCGAACTTGTTGACATTGTTGATCTTCCCCGTCCGCTGAGGGATCTCTGGATGAGCCAGCTTCCACCGTCTGTCATCGCCGGAGATTAGATCCACCTGATTAAACAGAACGGCGTATTATGGGTCGGTTTGTGCCGTGTGGAAGCTGAATAACTAAATAATTCTGTCACACCATGTCTTGCCCGAGGGCAGGTAAGAAAAAAAGAAAGAAAGATATGTTTATTAACTGCACAAGTAGGTACATAACAATTGTAAAAGATTCACAAGACTGAAATTGTGCAGTCAAAAGACATTGCTTCAGCTTAATGCAGCTTTAACAATGCAACATTGTCATAGCTGCGCTGGTTTTCAAGCTACTCCTTATGACTCATAACTATAACAGGTCGTATCAGGTGAATATAAATAAATAAATAAAGACATAAATATTCTGTTACAATAACACCAATTATTTAGTTCCAAGATAAGTATCACTAAGAACTTGTGTTACGGATACTAAAGAACGGATTAACATACTATATATATACTTTTTTTTTGTAAATATATACTTATCCTAGGAAAACATCCAGACCAGAACAAATATTTATAACCATGCACACAATGATTTGTCCTGTGTAGGAATCGAACCCACGACCTCTGGAGTGAAGTTCAGGTGTACTGACCCACACGCAATATCGGTCGTCAAATATAGGAATAGGATGTCTTTTAGTGGCAATATTGGCAATAGTGGCAATATGTATTAAAGTGGACTTTCTCTTTATCCTCATCAGATCCTCAGATCCTCCTAGATATATACAGACACCTATAGAGTCTATACTCTATCTATTTTATCATCATCCTCCAACCTCCAACTTGACGACCGATATGGCGTGGTGGCGAGAATACCCGTTCTCCGCTCCTAAAGTCGTGAGTTCGATTCCTACGCAGGACAAATCTTTGTGTGCATGAATATGAATATTTGTTCTGGTCTGGGTGTTTTCCTATATATATTAAGTATGTATTTAGAAAAAAATTGTGTTTATAATGTTTATCCGTTATGTAGTACTTATCTTGGAACTAAATTATTGGTGTAATTGTCAGAAAATATTTATTGATTTATTATTTAACCCTGTTCCCAGATTTAGAAAGCCAGCGCCTAATGCTACAACTATGTACTGTGTAGACTTTAAATACTTGTGACAAGATTTGTGTGCACCCCAATACGTATACATGTGCAGTAGATTATGTATGTATGTGTTTTGAAATCCGTCATTTTTACTTACCCCCTATAGGAATTATCATCATCATCAGCTTATCTTTACCCACTACTGGATATAGGCCTCTTTAATAACACTCTAGAGCTACATTCTTTAGCTCTTCGCTTCCAGCCGTGCTACGGGAATAAGCCGAGACAATAATTATGTTCGTATTTTCTGTACCTTATTGAACAAGTTTTCTTGTAGATGTATGACAGAATCGGAGTCGGGGAAGTACCCCGAAATTCCGGTGACGTAGACCTCGTCTCCAGGGGCGGGGTGCGACAGGCGGTGACCGGACGTGAGCCTGTCTTCAACCACTGTTGTTGGCGCCATCTGGGGACAGTTGGGGACATTAACCCTTTAGTTCGCAAGAGAAATTGTGGTGGAAATTTTGGTTTTTCTTTTAACGGTTGATCTAGAAATGTCACAAGCTACACAAAAAAAATTTAAAAAAAAATCTGTAATTTTTTTTGTTTTTTAAACTGAATGTTAAAAATATATAACATTGCGAAGAAGTCAGTATTAAAGTGTTTAAAAACTATGTTAAGTATTCTCAACATTGCGAAATTTGAAGGTAATCTATTAGAAGGTAAAATGAAACTTCTGCTTCTGTTATTATCAAATATTAATGAATTTACAGATACATTTTAACGAAAATTCTTTCAGACAAATGAGAATAAATTAAAATTCTAAATATTTTAAAGACTTTGCCACTTTGTTGTTTCGAGCACAATCTTTTCTGTACATAATCCATGCGTTATTTACGCAAATGTCTAAAAATTGGGAAAACAACGCCATATACTATCCAAGGGAAAAGTTGCATCTGCACCTCTTCCCTTTTTTAACATTTCTTTGTCGCTAGATAGTTTTTCTTGGCACCCTCTTAAACGATATGCTCTGATTGTACCTAGGGAAAAGATATCAAAACGTAGCAATTTAATAAGTTGATGTAGAAGATGTGAAAAATGTTGTCGAAGTATACAATGCTGCTGGTTTATGCTTGATGCTTTGGCAAAGAGCTATCACAACTTTAGCGCCAACACCCAAAGAACCCTCATATTTTGTGAAAGATTGCGACCTAAACGTAACTTCCCCAGCATAAGGAACAAAATCATAAACACAGCCCGACACGCCTGCCCTGACAAACATTTAAAGCTTCTTTGGTATTTTGCCATATATTGGCGCCTGTTGCCAGCTCTGGTGCCTGTATAGGGCACCATCATATTTTTATCAATACTGTAATATACATAAGTATTCAGGTGGCGACCTTGAATCAAAACCAAATTCCATAAAAGTTAATTCATCTAATATTGCAGGATATTTAAATTTACCACTCTCCCATTCAAAATCCATTGGATTTCTGATAAACGGTGTTTTTTTCGGTATCGACAGTCTTGGCGGAGGCTTGAGAACCTTTTTTGAGCGAGTTTTTTTGGGTTCACTGGCAGCTACAAGAGATGGTGGGACAGACAAAACAGATGATATTGATTGGATGACAGGCAAACATTGTGGTAATTCGTATGTAGCAAGAACTTCACCAATAGATGGAGTGGGTGGTATAAATTCTTCGGACAAATGGGTATTATCATATGGATCTGAATCCTCTAAAATATTTAGATGCTCAAAAGAAGAATCTATAGAACGAGGTTCCGAACAATACTGTTTATTATAATATTTTCTCTTTCATCTTCTGATGCGCTACTATCGCTAGATGAAGCATGAGGTGGTGGTATAAGTGCCAGAATCTTTTTAACGCGCTCTTATCGTGGGTTAACCAGAACAAAATAAAGCAAAGCTTCATGCAAGCACCCTCCGACCCCCCAATCACCAAAAAAAAAATGCCCCTTATTTCGCATTGTTACTTATTTTTAACATTCACAACCATTTGTCAATCACTAGTATATTCGCAATGTTAGTTATAGCTAACACTCAACTTTGTCAGCTGATAGCATACACAAAACGTGCTTTGTTACTAAAATTATAGTGCAAATATAACAGTAATAGTGTAAGAATATAGATAATATGCACTTTCAAGTGAAAGTTGACGTTTATCAGTGAAAATAACAATATTTCTTAACTTCTGCGCGGGAGCAATTCGCGGTTGTGACGTCATTTTGCACGTTTATGTCAGAATTGACCATTCGGTGACGTCTTATATTTTTTTACGGATGCTTACTGATGTACTTTACTTATCAATTGAAAAAAAATATATGATAATCGATTTAGAATTGGAAAAAGATGGGTCATTATGTGTATGTTAGGTATACCTAACGTTATGAAATAAAGGGTTAACGCATTGTTACTTTCTATAAGTCCGGCAATCTCATGCGCGACCTTCCCGCGGGTTGACAGACGGTGGCGGGGACGAGGTAAACAAGATGTCAGCGGGTAGCGGGTGGGGTAGCGGGGAAGGGGGAACTTCTCTTCGTGTGTAGCCGTGTGCTAGAATGACACGCTACGTCGTCCCCGCCACTGTCTGTCACCCCGCGGGACGGTCGTGCACAAGATTACCGAACTATAATCATCATCTCAAGTACAGCGTCATCGTCAACCTAGTATAATTCCGGTTGCACTATATTTCTGTACAACTTAAATTATTATAAAAATAAATTTTATTATAATATTAAAAGTCCATAACTTTATCTTTTACGATGAACTTACATACTACAACTTACAATTAGTGACAAGTATATACTAGACTACATTGTATACAAACAAATGATAGGTTTTTTTTTAAATAAATGAGAGGCAAAGGTCGAACGGAACTCATATAAATCGATGTCACAAGTTTTGACTTGTAAATTAGCTGCTACTGACAACGAATGTTCGAGTAAGTAATTCAATTACTTTATACCGCTGCGTTTTTTGGCTCAATAAAACACATTTGCCGGATTATACTCCAATGACGAAATGCGACATCTGCATTATGTCTACGTATTATCTATGTATATGTATACGATAGCCTAGTGGCGAGAAAGAAAAAAAAAATTAATCAATACAAGTTGCAAAAAAAATCATAAAATAAGTACAAAATATAGTTAACACAAATCAAGAATAATAAGAATAAATAATAAGAGACCCATATACTTCTAATTCAAAGGATCTAGGGTTTAAACCCTGGTGGCCTATGACTTTTAGAAGTTATGTGCGTAATGATCGCTTTCTCTGTGCCTCAGAAAGCACGTAAAGCCGTTGGTCCCGGCTATCAGTTACCGAGTAACATCTATGGCAGTTGCTATTATGAAGTCAGTGCTTTCTAATATTCTGACAACTGGTTTAAACATAGAGTGATGTTTGCCTTTTGGTTGTAGAGGTCAGTAATAACTGAATTTCAGCCAAACCTGGTTAGACCAGTAAACAGTCCCTGGGCCCTGGGCTGTCTGGGGCAACTGGGATAATGATAGGATATAATGATGATGAATATCTATTTATCTGTAGTTTGATTACCAATCCGCCTGCTCAGCGTGGTGATTATGAGCAACTATCCCCAATGGAATTTAATATACAGGGTGTCCTACCAATATCTGAGGAGCCCAAGCCAACCTCACCTGCAAGTGGTGCACCTGCCGAACAACGGACGAGACTCTGGCGCACACAAAAGTTCCTGAAAAGCGGCAATAGGCCCGCCACCTATTACGTGGGACCAATATAATTGGCGAAGTGTGGGCATACAATACGCCTCTGCCTACCCCTTCGGGGAAACAGGCGTGATATTATGAATGTATGTATGTAGAATTTAATATATTTGGGAGGCTAATGTTCAGCACTGGGTTTTATAAGGCTGGTATGTTTATCTATCTGAATAAATAATGGATCGCCAAAATGTATGTATGTGCATTACTTTCTAACGAATGCATCTAATTGGATAATTATTTTTTTACTATATTCGTTTTTTTCGGGGCAACGTTTGAATAATAGTTAATATTAAGAAAGTTGGACGGAATCTTTGAAAATTTAAGAAAATTTACGACCCTATAACATTGTAACGTTCTTAATAGCTGTCAGTCGTTTGACAGTGAAGTCACTAGACTGAGACTTTGTGCCTTACTATGGGCCTCATTAGAAAACTCAAAGACGCTCAGCGTGCAATGGAAAGAGCTATGCTCGGAGTGTCCCTACGTGATAGAATCAAAAATGAGGAAATCTACAGGAGGACTGGAGTGACGGACATAGAGAGGCGAGTTTGCAAGCTGAAGTGGCAATAGCTCATAGCTCGAAGAACCGACGAACCATGGGGCGTTAAGGTTCTGCAATGGCGACCGCAAACCGGCAAACGTAATAGAAGGCGGCATCCCACGCAATGGACCGATGATCTGGTCAAGGCGGCGGGAAGCCGATGGATGCAGGCGACTCAGGATAGCTTCATGTGGAAATCTATTGGGGAGCTCTATGTTCAGCAGTGGACGTCATGTGGTTGAGATGATAATGATGTTTGACAGTTAGCGTAATTAACAGTATGAATTTAAATAAGACAAGAAACCAGTCTGTCGGATCAGCTAGTATTTTACATTTTCATTGTTACCATGGCGGTCAGCTACTATTTGTTAACCTCAAGTTCCACCAGCTTGATACAATTAGTTAAGTCCACCAAAGTTAAAGCAACTTGAACAAATATTCTAGACGTAAGATGTTGTTATGTATATTTTCCTTTTGTAATATGACTACCATCATCGGCCTCCCACGCGATGGACCTGATATCTGGCCAAGGCGGCGGGAGGCCGATGGATGCAGGCGAGTCTGGATCGCTCAATGGGGAAATCTATTGGGGAAGACTATGTTCAGCAGCAGACGTCATGTGGCTGAGATGATGATGAAGATGTATGCGACTACTTATAATAACCGCATCGTGCCCATCAGGCAGTAAGTAGCAGTAAGCAGCGAATATACCTTCGAATATGCGCAATAACGAAAGTACTCGCTCGGCGGTCGCCTTGCATAAACGATAATTCACGCCCCGTTTAAAAGACCCGGGACCATATTATTATACAGTGTGTTCGGTCATGGACTAGCGACATTTAAGGGGCGTTAAATGTAACTAATATTATCGTCAAAAACACCCATAAGGTTGGTCAACCCCCTCTCTTTTTGGAATACGGCCATTTTTTTTTTAATGACATTTTAAATTTAATGTGCTAGTTTTAGTGGTATGCAAGAATAATTGTAAAAAACTGTATTTTTTATGCTTACAAACAGCGTAAAACATTTTTTTATACATTTTAATTTTAAAATTTTACACATCGATCTATTTTAAATAAAAGGCGGTATCATTTACCTTACTAAAACATTTTTTTTAAATGGCTGTAGTAACTTTATGTCCAGAGAAATCAATATTCTTTAGAAAGACGTAACAAAAAAAAAAAAAACAAAAAGAGAGGGGGTTGACCACCCGTATGGGTGTTTTTGACGATAATATTAGTTACATTTGACGCCCCTAAAATATAGTATATAAGTTGTGAGATTTGATCATGCAGCTGCCAATCATTGAGGATGATGAGGAACCTTGGACCAGAAATTGCAAAAAACTGACTTATATACTTACCTTTATACAATTTCAATAAATATTCCCGTAAGCTCGTAATATTATACTTAATAGTAAAGTTTGCTTATTTCCATATATAGTCTTAAAAGGCAATGACTACAAAACGTAATGCAACTGACACACACAAATCTTTCAATATATAGGTACTCCTACATCTAAATAATCAGGTGCAAATACAATGTAAATTATGCATTGACTTTTATACTAAGTGTCGATCCCTGACCCTAGTTGCCACAATGATAGGATATGTTTCAGAATTACAAATATATATGCATAATAAAATTGTTTTTTGATTTCACTTCAACTTTTTTTATCGTTACTTGATAATGACCCTTATATAAATGTTTAGTTTAAGCGTTCACGACATCGGGTATAAAAGCTTATAAGGTTATAGTTGAAAATATGTAAGAAAATGAGGTTATAGAAAAATAGTTTTTTTAAGGAAATGAATAAAAAGCAAATGTAGTATTTGAATGGATAAACTGTACAAAAGGTTGAAATCATTAATTAACATGGCGTCGTTATATTGGTGAGCAGTAAAAGCTAACAGAAGTATGCTAAAGGCAAAAGATTAAAATCTGAGGATATACAGACAAATATACAAGAAGTGTGGGATACAGAGAGAATAATGACTTCCATATAAATTTTTCTAAAGATTTCCATCCATCCGGAGAATCTTTAGAAATTCGTAAGGCCAGAGATAAGACAGAAGATTCAGAACTGCCCGAATCAGGAGTTTGGTTGGAAGCATAGTTAATGAAGAGGTTTGTTAAAATGAAAAATGCTGAAAATGATGAGATAATATATACAACGACGAATCGAGAGCCAATAGTTCGTGACAGTCAAACCAATGTCCCTTTTATGGCAGAGTATTAGGACTGTTCGAAAGGGATACCGCGGCCCCGAGACAAAGCAGGCTTATGAAGGAATTTTGATGACGATTTTGAGTCAGTGGATGTCTGACACAACTTTCCGCTCTACCCACAGAAGAAGACGGTGATTTGATTATTTTCCATCCGAAAAAACAGTACAATAAAACTGAAGACTTTAGTTTTCAGTTTCAAGTCTTCGGCACGGCCTTGGTTGATACAATTTTTTTTAATTTAAAAATGGCTTCGTACCGTTTGCACATTTAGCCAGTGTCAAGTAAGAGATATATTAATAACATATGAATTATAGTAAATGAGAATGAGTGCTGATAAAGATGATAAATGAGATACCCTCCCCCTAAACCCCTTGAGTCCTCAGTAAAGATGTGGGACTATACTGAGATCTCACATGGACTTCTAGAGGGAATTTAAAAAGTGATGTTGCACTGTTTTGTTTCATTTACCAACACTCATGTACGTTCCCAATTCACCAATCCACCGTTATTGCACATTAACGTTCGAAATGTCACAAATTTTTGATAATAAATAAAACTACAGATATAACGCTTCACTTTCCCACCAAGAAGTCCTGATACACATTGAATTTACATATAACTACATATTTTTTTTAATATGACAGTTTATTATGACAACCTCCTGCCTGATGGTAAGCAGTCGATGCAGTCCAAAAAAATTAAGGCGCTACATACCGTGAAATAACAACACAACAAAAATCTTATATTCATATGCATTCAACTTGATTTATCAAATTACTTGACACTGGCAAAAGCTTTTATCGATTAAGTCCGATATCTAGGCCGGTAACTTTTGTAATGAAATTGTCATAGCTTAGATTTAGATCTTTCCTGCACAAATATTGTTTCGGCAAGGACTAAGTTAAGTAGCAGGTTCTTTGGGCATTAATTTCTAGCATGTTTTTGTGTTTATGTACATATACTCATGTGTTTTTATGTCTATGAGGTTATATGAGATCCTATCTCTATCAGGGGGACCTATAATTGGCTTCCTGAGATTATATGTTTAATGTATTATGTTTAGCAAGCTGTATGTTCTCCTAAAAATTTAATAAATAATATATCTCTGAATTATTTACGTTTCTAACAAAACAAAATAAGTAAAACCAAATACCAACTTGGGAAATGGGAAAATAAAATGTTTAACAGGTGGAAAGAACACCGAAGCGTACCCTCGTCCTATGTACATGCCAAAATATAATGAAATTGAAAGGTAATAAATATTTTTCAGAAATCGACTACGATTATAAATTGTGGGTAGCAGTAAAAAAAATATAAGTAGCTTATAATGTTGAGAGCTCAACAGAATTTTCCTGTTTAGAATGATGATATTTTTATATATTTTTACTTTCGCTAATAAGCTCGATTGATTTTGCTTATAGGTTCTTTAAAAAACCCAAAGATACTGAAGACTGAGAGACTAGCGCCCGAAATTATTACCTTATCTTGATTCAAAATTAGTTATTTGCTGTAGGGAAATCAATAATTATGTCATGTAACAAAAATAATTTAAAAGAGCATAGCCTGTGAGTTTCTTGTCAGTTCTTCTCACAGAGCGGAGGCTCGGAACTGGCACTTAGATTCACTTACACCAAATTTTTATTTATTTGCATGTAAGTGAATCTAAGCTTCGTGATTTCAGGGTTGATATAAATTTTTTTTCATGTATATTTTGTTTTGACGTTTTCAAGTGCTATGTAATAGTTTATGAAATAAAGAACTTTTTACTTTACTTTACTTTAAATATTTTTCGAGTAAAGCGTAACCAATCCTTGGATTGAAACTTTACCAATTATTGAAACCAAAATATAAAGCATATTAAAAAACAAATTTGTTTTATGGATGTATATAAAAGAAATAATATGACGGGGTTGGTTTCCGAATCTGGACTTCTTATGTAATATTGAAATGTTTTACTTTGGTGCGCATAATTTTAAGTTTGTCCTACTTACGTAGTATTTTTAGGCTTGTACGAAAGACCAGCGCCGCGGGCCCATAGTGACCCCTCGGCATATGCTGAGTATAAGCCTTTTCGGTGCCACATGTGTTTATTAATTTTTATTTTTGTATTTTTATAAACCAATGTATCATGTGTCACAGAATAAATTATTTTCTTTCTTTCTTATTAGAAATATTATAAGATAAATATTTCTATATAGATATAGATTAATATAAGATTTACGTCTACGAGCGCTTTAATAAAATAAACCCGTAATTATTATTACGGGTTTATTGTAAATCTTTCCTTGGATGATATTTGGATCTTTTTTTAATTATTTTTTTTATTTAGGATATATTTATCTTCTGTGTCACTTGGAGTTTCTTATCTTGCCGTTAATTTTGATAAATATCCTGCTCGAGCAGTCGATGAATGAAGATAATTTTAACGCGTTTCTTTGAAAACACAGGCCTAATTAATAAAAGTATGTGACACAGAAATGTGGAATTAAATGTCACAAAAACGGTTATCAATGCAAGGACTGAAATCTTTAAGCTAATTCGCTGCCGGCTCATGTGTTTCCTGTTTCCTATGATCCCGGGTCTTTTAAGCGGGGCGTGAAACGGCATTTTAGCAGGCCGTCATGAGTGGATGCGCTTTATGGCGTGCTTATTTCACGTTATAAAGCGCTTTCATTTTCTTTTATTGGACTGCATCGACTGCTTATCATCAGGCAGGATGTAGTCAAAAAAAAAAAGCTTCTATCTGCGATCAATTTAATTATTCGATAGTGGCTTTAATCAAATTCCCGAAACGATATCAAGATCTAGAAGTCATAAAATTCAATTTCATGAAGACGAGTCGCATAAAATAAATGTTTGAAACTTACCTCGAATATATTTTGAACGTGGAAATAGTTCAACACGAATCCGGGACTGGAACAATGGACACGAGCCGGCACTCACACGCCGTCTGTGCGGAGGTGCCTTTCCAACAATCTTTATAAAACAGACTATTAAAAAATTTTCATATACAGGCTGTTTCTTTTTTACTTCCATAAAACTTTTTAACGATTTTTTAGGTCAACTTTGACATCTTTTCGGGGTTTCTTCCATTTTATTAGGGTTTGGAATTGTTAATTTGATTACTTTTTTAAATTTAATTCTGGGGTCGCTTCATCATCCTCTTGTTCTTCTCCTATTTTGTCCTGTCCTGTCTTTTTGATATGATAATTATTGTTATGAAACTACATTTACCAAATAGGTATTAATAAATCAAGTGTATGTGTAAGTGGGTCACCCTAATTGACGGTTTTATTTAATGCAACTAATTCAAAATGAAACATATATTGTTTTGGCAATGGATAGTGGTTTTTACATAAATAATAATAACAGGTTGTAGAAGCTCTATCATATAATATGTTCTGCTGGAGTTATTGATATTTATTGTAATACAAAAAAAAGATTACTTACTTTTTGTAAGATTTTGTGAATAACGTTTAATGTGCTGCCATTCTTTGGGCACCTATACTGTTCTACAGAACAGAACACAGTATAGGTGTACATAAATTAATTTATTACATACATATATACTACTGTTTCCCCAAAGGGGTAGGCAGAGGCATATTATACGCTGCTATTTCACCAATTACGTAATAGGTGGCGAGCCTATTGCCGTTCGCCAGAGCCTGTTTCGTTAATCGGCACGTGCACCACTTGCAGGCGAGGTTGGCTTGGGCTTCTCAGATCTTGGTAGGAGCCCTATACACCATTTTTACACCTCCGCAATGAATTTACTTTTAAAATTAATCCTTTTTGTATACCACTATGTAGCACACAAACATTCTTCGTCAACTCTCTATTTACCGTTTCATGTTATTTTTGATGAGCTTACTGTTTTATGAAGGAGCGCTTGTCAACTTCACTTAATTAACGTCAGACAGGCAAACTCTACTATTATGGTAAAGGAGGATGAGTTGACCCTTGTGGATACTACCAAGTTTTTAGGGATTACTTTAGACTCTAAGCTACAGTGGGGCCCACATATTGGTGAATTGTCGAGTAGACTTAGCTCTGCAGCATTCGCGGTAAAGAAAATTCGCCAATTAACAGACGTTGTAACAGCTAGGCTAGTTTATCATAGCTATTTCCATAGTGTTATGTCCTATGGTATTCTTCTGTGGGGTTGTGCCGCAGACATTCAAACAATCTTTGTGCTGCAGAAGAGGGCTATTCGAGCAATTTATAATCTCCCGTGTGGACATTCACTAAGGGAAAAGTTTAAAGAAATTGGTATTTTAACAGTGGCCGGTCAATTCATTTATGTTAACCTGGTTTATGTACATAAGAATACTGATCAATTTAGTAAGAAAAGCTGTGTACATAACCTAAACACAAGGAATAAGCATAAATTAGTTGTACCTGCCACTAGGCTCCAAAAGATAAACAAATCTTTTAAAGGTCAATGTGTGCGATTCTACAATAAAATCCCAAGCAACATACAGCAATTGAGCCTAAATAAATTTAAATTAACAATAAAACACAAGCTGTCTTCAAAGGGATACTATTCTATTAAAGACTATATGGCAGATAAAAATGCTTGGGATTAAACTGCCGTTTCATACAGGCTATTCTAATATGAATGACTTGAAAACATAAATATTGTTAAGGTTATGTTATATTGCATTGTATAGCTTCACAGACAAATGAAGATTGTAATTCTAGTACCAAACTAATGGACATATTTAAAAGAGCATAGCCTGTGAGTTTCTTGCCAGTTCTTCTTACAGAGCGGTGGCTCGGAACTGGCACTTAGATCCACTTACACTTAATTATTTTTTGTTTTCAAATTGTTTTGTTGCATGTAAGTGAATCTAAGCTTCGTGATTTAGTGTAATATTATTTCGATTGTATTTTTTTATTTTATTTGTAATCATGACGTTTTCAAGTACTATGTATAATAGTTTATGAAATAAATATTTTTTTTTACTTTTACTTTTTTAATCTTAAAGAGGCTATTCTCAAGTTTCTTAATAGCAAGAAGCAGGAAACATTTTAATGTAAGGACAATAATTAACTTTCTAGCGTATTCTTATAATAATATATACCTATTTATAATATTATCTATCTATAATATTATCTATTTTAATAATAATACTATTTTCAAGTGAAGAATATCTAGTTTAAGTAATAGCTTAACTTAAACTTACTTAACGTCAAATTTACATGTTAAGCTTCTCAACATTACTTGCATCACGTACTTCAATATGTAACTACCCACATCCTGAAACGAAAGTTACACGGTAAGTTACTTAAGTAAGTAACTTAATATACCTACTACCTTTGGGAACTATTGCGGACTTAGTGGTATACGGCTTAAATACTTTTTGGGCTTAAACCTTTTTCGTATTATTTAGATAAAGTTGTGTAGCAAATAAAACACACTTTACGGATTTAAATCGCGATATATTTTACTTCTTTTATCCCATCCTTTTGAATACTTTCACAGTCAATTCTGGTCACTGGAAGACTGAGATACAAGGTATTTCCATAGACAAATTCAAAACGACCGTCACTAATACATTAATTAAAGTCAAAGACAAAATCATTTATTGAATTCTGGCTCAATAGAGCTCTTATGAGGGAGCTTGATCGAAAAAGAACGGGCAAGAAAATCGTCTAGTTTGGTTTTTTCTTTCGCCAGTTATTATTATTACACACGTTTGGATTCGCACAAAATGACCTTATTATATCTTGAGATCATGTGGATGAGCTTTGGACTTCACAAACTGGTGGTACATTCCAACTATTCGATCGTGAGGATAAAAATACTTTAATATACCGCGATTAAAATCCGTAAAAAGTGTTTTTTTGCAATTTAACAATAGAAATACCAAAATTAAAAACATATTGGAATTGCAACATCCTTTAGATAATTTAAATAATGTAGCAGTTAAACTATAGGAACCTTCATTACACATTATAATTTAAGCATTTGATGGTGTAGATTTTTGAGTGCTATTTTAACTTGATTTATAATTATTTTAATGAAGGTTTGTCGCCAGCGTTGAATAACATCGAATCTTTGTTTAATGTTTTAAATATGGTGTAAATTCAAGTTTATATTTGTAAAATTTTAAAAATTTCTTCTTCGACCAGGGCAGGAAAGTGCTATATTTCCGTGAATTTAGATTTAGTGTTGATTCCAAGACTTTATACAAGCATCCACTTAGTACTTATATCTTTATGAGGGTGCTTAGGGATCCTACTAACATCTAAGGAGCCCAAGCCAACCTTACCTGCCGGTTAACGGACAAGGCTCTGGCAAACATAGAAGTTCCCGATGAGCGGCAATAGGCTCGCCACCTAGGGATAGTGGTGCACCAGCCGACATATGAAAAATCGGTAAATGTAAATAACGCCCAGAAAAGCTAGAAACCATGCTAAGTGACTAAACTCTTTACTAAACCGTAGCAATTGATGGCAAATAGTGTGATTGTTTGTAAATGAGCTGTTTTCAGTCGGTTCGACAGTGGTAGGTGACCTTATGTCACTTACTGACTTTATTATAGGTTAAAATGACGTGGTTGGCCGGTTGGAAAGGAATGTAATAACATTAAATAATACTCAAATCATATCAGCCTTATAAACACGACACGACTAATATGGCGCTGTGGTGAGTATACTCGCACTTCGCTCCAGAGGTCGCGGATGCGATTCCCACGCAGGACAAATCTTTGTGTGCATTACATGAATATTTGTTCGCAGTTTCTCAGTAGTGCGTACCAGGCTGGGGCTGCGTAAGTAATCAGGGGTCTGAGGTATGTTTTATATACCCCGAGCTTCGTTCGTAACGGCAGCTTGGAGTCGAGCACTGGTCGCAGGAGGTTCCGAGCTGCTTTTGGCCTTGTTGATCATGTCCGTTACGTGAGGCGTCATCTTGAGGTCGCGATCTTGACCATGAGAGACCACGAGATGTCTTAGAGACGACGAGGTGTCTTAGGAGAGAAGACAATAGGGTCTTCCCCATTGGCTATTGGTTCAGAGAGTTAAGTAAGTGCTCACGGGTGTGACGTTCGTGGTCTACGTCGACGGATGGGTTGGGACGGAACTGCTGTTCGAGGTGCTCTGCGAGGATTTCAGCTCTGTCTTCTGCACGGTGCTTCAGCTGGCCATCTGGGCTTCTAAGTGGCCTGACTGGGGGTGGGGCCTTGGAGAGCTGGCGGCAAAGCCGGTGAATGCCAGTCCAGCCTACGCAGTAGGACGCTGCTGCCCATCATCCGGTATAATTTCTCTTCGTCGACTCTTACGACCTCTCGTGAGATGAAAGGGGGTGGCACTATTCAAGGCAGGTACCACGCGGTTCCAATACTTACATAGAACACATTTATTTAAATCAGTCAGAAAATTGTTGTCTACTGCTGGACAAAGATAAAGCTCAACAACTTGGTTAAATTTGAAAAAAATAGATAAAATATAAAGGAAATAAATTATATAGCATACTGAAAATACGGATTATACCAAGACCTTAGAAATTCTTTATATTTTATTTTTATAATCGGTAACAAAATGCATTTACGCACTGCCTCCCGGCCAACGGGGGACCGAGAGGGGTGTGTCGGACTTGCCAACGGCAGACAAGACCGCCAGCAGTAATATCCACTACAAATCTTCCGATGACGCCCGCCGCTTATTGAGAACCGCCAGTACCTGGGTTGCAGCGTCTGACACCCCGCCCTCCAAAACCGGGAGGATCTTCTCAGAGAGGCAGTGGACGCGCAACTCCTACCTCCTTGTGCGACCATAGCGTGTATGGCCGACTTCTCGGAGGGTCTATGGTTAGACAGCAGGAGCCCCCTGCCCTCGCTGCCTAAGACCCCCTCCCCCGGCAGTCAGTACTAAGGACACAAAGACGTCAACTTTTGGGTGTGACATTTTCCCGGCCTCCGGAGGAGGAGGTACTCAGCCCCCCAACCACGCCAAGGTGGACGGGGGGAAAGACCTTAGAAATACAAGCCAACCTCACCTGCAAGTGGTGCACCTGCTGATTCACGGACGACGCGGAAATAGGCTCGCCACCTATTACGTGGAACCAACCATATAATTGGCGAGTTTTGGGCGTATAATATGCCTCTGCCTACTCCTTCGAGGAAGCAGGCGTAATTTTATGTATGAATGTATGTATATATATTGAAAGTAATGTGAAAAATCACGAAAAAACATTAGTAATCAAAAGTAAGGTTACGTTTAAGGTAATTTTTTTTAAGGATTTTTTTTTTTAATTTTTGCTGTTGAGTTTATTATAAGCCATTGAGAAATAACATTTATTTTTCAAATAAATATTATGTCAATTGAGCAGGTCTATAGAATAGCGACCTATTTAGGTAAAATAATTTTGCCCAATACGCGTCCACAATATTATTTAAGAAATTGTTGTCCTAACTATGTAGAAGTAAGAAAATAAGTTATCAAACTCAATCAGGGAATTTTTATCCATAATATGACCAAAAATGCGGCAACATTATTGTTTATTCACTCCCGTAATTTTTGACCCAAAATTTGTCATTAAATGATTTATTGCTGATTCATGAGTTTTATTTAATTATTATTGTTACAATGACTATTATTTAGACTGGTTTTTTATTGACATTAACGAACCCTGTCTTGGGAAAAATAGGTGTACTTAAAAATAATCATTTTCTATTATAATAAATTTATTTATGTCATTTCATTTTATCTTTCCAGTTTTGGGACCAGGCCCTAACTCTAACCAAAGTGAGGACAATAAGATTATACGAATACCTAAAATTTTAATTTTCTGACAGTTACACCAATTATTTATAAAATATACATTGGAAAACACACAGAACAGAACAAATATTTATGTTTATGCTCACAAAGATTTATCCTGCGTGGATACGATTCCCATTTTAAATTTATTTATACAAATAAATTGAAAATTAGGAGCGAAATGCTGGTAAGCTCGCCACCATGCCATCATCATCTCAGCCCATTAACGTCCCACTACTGGGCACGAGCCTCCTCTCACATATCAATGTGTGAGGGTATTGGGTCATACTCCACCACGCTGACCTAGTGCGGGTTGGCGGATGCAGGTGTATGGCGTCCTGCTGTTAGAATTTATCAAGCCGCCCATTAGGCCTCTAACATGGCTTAACGACTACCACATTTAGTGATAACCGGGACCAACGGCTTAACGTGCCTTCCGAAGCACGGAAGCGCTCGATATCAAATGTCACACAAACAGTCACCCATCCAAGGACTGACCTCTGTAAACTATGCTGCACCACACCATATCACACCACGCCATATCGGTCGTCAAATATTTAATATTATATCGAGCAGTGGTTCCAAACATTTTCAATGACATTCACCATTTGACACTATTGATTTACACCCTATAAATATGATGGATGGACTTCTTGGCGGGAAAGTGAAGCGTCATGTCTGCAGTTTTGTTTTATTTTCAAAAATTTGTGATAACATTAATGTGTTATAACGGTGGATCATTAACCGTTAAGTGTTTATGAATATGTCATGTACATAAAATAAAACAGTGCAACATTACTTTTCAAATTTTCTCAAGAAGTCCATGTGAGATCTCAGTATAGTCCCACATCTTTACTGAGGACTCTATGGGTTTAGGGGGAGGGCATCTCATTTACTATTTATCATATTTATTACCACTAATTCTCCTTTACTATAATTTATTTGTTATCAATATATCTCTAACCTGACACTGGCTTAATGCAATGCAATGCAAACCGCACAAAGCCATTATTTACAAGAAAAAATTTTCCCTCAAGGGGTATTCCCTCAAGATATAGGTAGTCTGAATTGGCTTATTGGTTACGATATTATGTTAATATCTACCCCCAGGTCAGGAACCAAGTATGTAGAAGTACGCGGGTTATGTAAGTAACTCATAGACATTATATGACACGATGTTAGACGTTTGAGAGAACTTGGCACCCTGAGTGCATGATCTACTATGGCCGCATGTGCTGAATTAACTAGATCGTGTATGCATATAATTTATTTTGCAAGATAGCAACATAACTAGCATGAGTAAAGACTTTGCAAGACTTCGCTCGGGTGGGCTAATTAGCTTAATTTTGTGGTGCGAAATTTTAGCGGTAATTACCAAGCTAAGTACCTACGTATTTTTCAATATAATACGGATCCCCATCCTGCCTAGATCTTAGGATCCCAAACCAACTTCACCTGCAAGTGAAACACCTTCTAATCAACAAACGAGGGTCTAGAAAAAAAATAGTTATATTATTACGTGGGACCAATAATATAATTGGACGTCTTTCTCCAGGTAATAATAGACTTTATATTAAACCCAGCAAATAATTTTGAACTCGGAAATATTAATCACAGTGAGTAATCAATTTAGACTTTGACATTAAGTCTGAAAAAATCTGGTGTAGTGTACTGTATTCACAAGAATAACTAACCAACTTCAGATGCACCACTTGTAGGTGAAGTTGGCTTGGAGTCCAAAGTTCTTGACAGGACCTAGGTTCTAGGACCCCGTGTTGGTCGTGGTGATTACAATAAGTCAGCGTTGCCAGAATGTTACAAAAGCAACATTTTACGTTATTTTTGACCCTCTTGTGTTACCTCCATGTTACACGTCTTAATATGTTACTTTCGTGTTACTTTTTAGATTTTCCAGCAAACAAAAAATATCGTGAATCGGAACCCATCCAAGAATGATATTTTTTTTGGATTGTCATGTTGGCGCACTTGATTTTGTGGACTGACTGATGTGATTTCGAAGCGAAAATCTATCGATTTCGTCGTACCGCATATTCACTCACTTGCGTGTATTTCTCAATCTTTCATCCCGTTTACTTAGGCGTGCGTTACACCTCTCTCGGCGTGCGAGTCGAGAGATGTGACTCGATCATTCGAGAGAGAGGCAGCGAATCGATCACTTCGAAGTTTGTATTGTTTTACTTTTAATCTAATAAATGAGTAGGTATTTAGGGAATTAGTAGTTTAACAACAAGTTGTGTTTACACGTAAAGTATAATATAGCAAAGTATAGTGTGCCGTTCATTGCACATTAGCTTCAAGAAGTTCTAGCTATTTACTTATTGTTATGTTACATAAATTTTTGTTAGCCCTAGAATTTTATTTCGACGACCGATATGGCGTGGAGGTCATTATACCTGCACTTCACTCCAGAGGTCGTGGGTTCGATTCTCACACAGAACAAATCTTTGTGTGTTATAAATATGAATATTTGTTCTGGTCTGGGTGTTTTTCTATGTATATTAAGTATGTATTTATAAAAAAAAGTATGTATGTATGTATGTTTATCCGTTATTTAGTGTCCATAACACAAGTTCTTAATGATACTTATCTTGGAACTAAATAATTGGTGTAAGTGTCAGAAATATTTATTTATTTATTTTGTTAATCAAACGCTAATCCAAGGTAAATAGGTAGGTACCAATAAATGATGTTACTTTTCTCGAGAAAATGTTTCTTTTTGATCTGTCTCGTGTTATATTTGACAATCTGCCACTGGCAACACTGCAATAAGTCATCAGGACATGTTAGCGGCCTTAATTAAAATGGCTTGAAAACTCTATGGAGCAGGTGGTACTCCCTAACAAAGGGAAGACTTCCACCGGGCGGACAGATATGTCCGGAGCCGCGGCCCAATTTCATATGATTGGGTATTGTATATATATATAGTGACGCATCTGGGGAATTCTGTTTGCGCGATTCAGGATTTCATTAATTTTACGCTTGTTCTTTGTTGCTACACATCAGATTCCACCAATCCGAAGTGGGTCCGCATGGTGAAGTATGGCCTAAACCTCTCGAAGTTGAGTTCCTGATAGGCTGGCTGTGTTCAATAAATGGGTAAGATACTGATTTAATCTTTAGAAATGTTATACGTCTTCGTTATGATTCCATAATCGAGAAACATAAATACATACATAATGTCACGCCTCTTTCTCGTAGGGGTAGGCAGAGATCACATTTTTTCACTCGCTACGATCTTGGCACACACTTTTAGCTTAATTTACAATCATTAACCTTCATGAGAACACTTCATGAGAAGTGTATGAACACGCCCGTCGGTTTAGGGTACTTTTGATCTGCCCTTTCTCCAAAACTTTCTGTATTTGGTTATAGAAGGTCTTACGCGGTCTTGCCCTCCCAACACTGCCATTCACTTGTCCATTATAAATCACTTTCGTCAGTCTACTTTCATTCATCCTCCCAACATAACCAATCCATCTAAGCATACCTTTCGCAATTCTTCGGCCCTTATCATTTCATTCCTAATCCTATTACTCAACTTCACACCTAGAATATTTCTGCCTGCATTAATCTTACTGTCATGTTTCTTCTGCCATAACCAGCATTCGCTTCCATACGTTAGTGTAGGTACAAACACACCTCCCCCCCGACTGGTTTCCACCTTGTCGTGGTGGGGGGGCTGAGTATCTCTCGGAGGCCAGGAAAAGGTATAACCCAGAGACCGGCGAATCTGGGTGCCCTAAGTACTGACTACCGGGGGAGAAACTAAGAGGGATCTGTGGAGGGTGCAGCAGGCGGGCCAGGAGGGCCCGTCAAGCAGCGACAGGAGGGTCTTAGGCAGTGGGGGCAGGGGGCCCCTGCTGTTCAACCATAGACCCTCCGAGAAGTCGGCCACACACGCTATGGTCGCACAAGGAGGTAGGAGGGGCGCGTCCACTGCGCCTCTCTAAGGAGGTCCTCCCGGTTTTGGTCCGGGGGACGTTGGCCGCAGGCGGGGTGTCAGACGCTGCAACACAGGTACTGGCCCCCGCCTTTTTCTCAACAAGCGGCGGGCGTCGCCGGAAGATTTTAAGTGGGTATTACTGCTGGCAGTCGCGTCTGCTGGTGGTGAGTCCCACACACCCTTTCGGTCCCCCCTTTTGCCGGAAGGTAGTGCGTAAACGCATTTTGTTACCGACGTAAAACGAAAAAAAAGGTACAAACACACCGCTATGAACTGCCAAACGTGCCTTTTGAGACACGCAATAGAGATATAGTCAGAGAGATAGATGTACTCTTTATAGACACAAACTTCAACTACATTTGCAAACAGCAATTAAATTAGAAGTCATCAAAATGTATCGTTATGTCGACAATACAACAAGTATCGTTGTCGATATAACACAAACCAATACACAATCACATGGAACCAACCGAAATTATCGGTACAGTCAACTAAACGCCGCTCGCCAATTATACTACCAAATGTACAGACAGCTGTTGTATTAATTTGCGTATATATTGAGCCCCGTTATTACTCCACAGTTGTGTCAATTTCTAACCTCTGACTAATTTAGTTAAGGAATAATAATAGCATTTAATATTTTACCCTGTGGTACCGAATAGTGCTACCTCCTTCCATCTCACGAGGAGTCGTAAAAGTCGACGAAGATAAATACTACCGGATGATGTGCAGCAGCGTCATCCTGAGTACTGGCTTATACTGCGATAAGCAACCTACCTGCCCAGAGTGGTGATTATGGGCAGATACCCCCAAAATAATGTAATCTATTCGGGATGCTTACGTTCAGCAGTGAACTATATAAGGCTGATGACGAATATACATACATACATAAATCACGCCTGTTTTCCCGAAGGGGAAAGCAGGGGCATATTTTACGCCCACACTTCGCCAATAATGTAGTTGATCCCACGTAATAGGTTGCGAGCCTCTTGCCGCTTGCCTGGCACTGTTATGTTCGCCAGAGCCTCTTCCGTTGATCGGCAGGTGCACCACTTGCTGGTAAGGTTGACTTGGGCTCATTAGGTCTTGGTAGGATCCCTATACACCCTTTGGTCCCGGCTGTCATGAACACCTATGGCAGTTGCTATTAGAAAGTCAGTGCCTTCTAATATACAGACAATAGGTGTCACCATAGATCGATGTTTTCCTTTGGGTTGTGAAGGTCAGTTGGCGGTCGCTCTATTTAATAACTGAGGTTCAGCCAAATCTGGTTAGACCAGTTAGCCGGTGACCATTAACTTTTCCAGGTTGTCGCTGCACCTCAATCTTTACACTCACAAAAAATATAATTTTATTTATTTAATCCGACCTTATATCTATCCTTACAGGTGTTGCATACCTAATACGATAAACATTAAGCATAAACATTAATAACATAAATTTATATACATGAACAATAACTAATAACATATAAAGCAGCCCTTGTGAGCTCACTCAGAGAACCACTAAAGATATCTTCGCAATCTACAAGTCGATTAATGAGTTGCATGGCACGAGACAGCGGTGCCTCCCTCAGTAAGTTGGTATGCGCGCTGTTATATTACTGTTTAGAATCTTACAGTCCACATTAATATCGGTCATAGGGCCTGACCTTAGGACTGGAGTGCAATTAATTGTATTGGCTGCATTTCGCGCCATTTCGATCGTCTTAGTAAGAAATCATCATCATCATCTTCATCATCTACATAAATTTCACTGCCCAATATAGGCATCCCCAATCACTTTTCACGTCAATCTTGCCGCTTGCGGAAAGACTTCCTATCGCCTTATAAATAGTAAAAGAAAGTAAGAATCTGTCAAATGTCGACTATGGTTTTAAACGTTGTTGACGTTGGTTGAGGTTTGACAGATTCTACTTTTGACATCATAGCATATTATTATATTATATTATATTATATTATATTATATTTAACAAATTCGAACCTACTTTCTTCTTTATTATTCATCATATTTAACTTAGTATAAATTTGTTAAATATTATCAGAATCTGTCAATAGTAGACTATGATGTCAAAAGTAGAATCTGTCAAATGTCGACTAAACCATATATATGACCATTTTTCTGTAAGCGAATACTAAAAACAAATCTAACCCACGCAGTGGCATAAGCCGCCTTAATCCACTGGCTTTCCGCCGTTTTTTAAACATTAATAGAAAATGATCTCTACAATTATTTACCTTAAAGTAAAAGCTACATACATCTGTAACACACGCAGTGCCATGAAACGCATGCATTCACTGGCTTCCCGCCTTGTAAACATTAATAGAAAGTAAAATTTAAGGCTACTTTCCTATAAGCGTAACCTACAAACATGCCTTTTCCATGTAATATCATTAGCCGCCCTAATCTAGTTGGCTCTCCGCCGCCTTGTAAACAGTAATAGAAAATTATCTCTCATATAAGTATAACCTAAAAACACGCTTAACTCACGCAGTACCATGAGTCGCCTGCATTCAATGGCATCCCGCCACCTTGCAAACATTAATAAAAAGTAAAATGTAAAGACTTTCCTGTAAGCAAAAGCTAAAATGCCTTACCCATGCAGTGCTAACGTTTGTCTCTTGACCGCCCAACCGTTCGCTTGCAAGCAAAGTAAAGTAAGCAAATTAGCACAATTAGCGAGAGGTTTTTAGAAGAAAATGCAGCACAACTCGCGGAGGTTAAAAGTACAATCGAATTTATAAATGCAGCTTTTTCAACGACTGCTTAGTAAGCAGGCTGGTTCTCCATTTAATTTTTAGGGTACCGCGATGGAAGGGAATTGAAGAGGACGCTTGTTTTTTGTTTAGTTTATTCATTTATTTATTGAGAAAACCAACAATCGACATAATAACTTAAAGCTAGTATGGCCAATAACAAGTTTCCCTAATATAAAAAACATGTGACTGGTAAACATAGAACTACTACAAGTAATAAAATATAAAAGAGGCAGTTGCTGTATAGTGCTAATAACTCCTGGTAATTCTGGCAGATATGTGGTGATTAAAAAATATAAAACTAATATAATTAATTAATTTATTGATTCAGGCGTTACTTTGCGGAAATCCATTGTAAGCAAGTGATGGTTAAAAATATGTTTGTAACAATTCCCGCGCTACAATAATTTCCAGAAAAATCGAGAAACTATTCAACACGACACGTGTTTCGCCCTTACACAGGGCATCTTCAGGTAAGATAGGAGCCTGAGAACAACGATGTCTTCACGACCAACGCTGAAACGAGAGTGAGCAGCTGAGCGTATTCGAGCGTATTTATACCGTTACCGGTAGTAGCGCGGGAATTGTTACAAAGATAATTTGAATCCATCACTTGCTTAATTTTGGTACAATAAACAGAAGTTTTTGAAAACACACAACTTTTTAAAGGCTTATCAATTCTAAATTCTAACTGTGATAAAAATATTAAGTAATTTTAATTTTTGCTGTGACGAGTTTCTTGCTCTTATATTCGCTACTTAAGCTTTTTTTCTAAAAATTAGTATGTAATTAGGAACAAACCCTACGAAATAGAAAGACAAAATTTATTTTTATTAACGAAACAACCTAAAAATATTATTCTCCTAGAGAAAGTATTGTACGGAACCCAAACAAAGTGAAATAGAATCGCATCCGCCAGTCGCCCCGGTTTTCCTCACGAAGCTAAGCCTCGCAATAATTCAATTCCAACGTCGACAAGAAGAGCCAGGCTAATTAACACTGGAATCTTATCCAGCGCCGGTGATTAATTACTTCTACCAGCTTGTTGGGCTCTCAATCGGCATTATTAGCTAACCAACTTGGGTTTGGGTGGCACTAACTTATCTCTGAAAAACCCAAGCAGTCGTCTATTTAAATATGTCATAAATAAATAATAACAATAATAAATTAATAATTTCTAACAATTACACCATTTATTTTGTTAGATAATATCGTTAAGAACTTGTGTTATGGATACTAAATAACGGATAAACATAACTTTTTTTGTAAATACATATTTAATATACATAGAAAACACCCAGACCAGAACAAATCTTCATATTCAGGCAAGAGATTTGTCCTGTGTGGGAATCGTTCTCACGACCTCAGGTGCGGGGGGCAGGTATTCTCGCCACCATGGCATATCGGTGGTCAAATGTAAGTATATAATAAAAAATATTTTTTTTGAGGCAAAACAGTTTTTGTAGACTTATCAAATAGTTTTACCATTAAGTACATTTAATTGTAACTGGCCGAAGTTCTCCTACGAACTACCTCATTTCTGATTCTATTACGCAGGGACACTCCGAGCATAGCTCTTTCCATTGCACGCTGAGCGACATTGAGCTTTCTTATGAGGCCCATAGTCAGGCACCTTTAAACTTTATCACTTTTTAAGCACGGCTAAATAGTAGCTTACACGTATGGCAGAGTGACGCTGCTGCCCATCATCCGGAGGAATATCTCCTCGTCGACTCTCCGTGAGATGAGAGGGGGTTATTCTAGGCCGGCACTACATGGAAACGGGTGTATAGGAATCCTATTAAAACCTAAGGAGTCCAAGCCAACTGCACCTGCCGATCAACGGACGAGGCTCTGGCGAACATAACAGTGCCCGGTAGGCGGCGATAGGCTCGTCACCTATTACGCGGGACCAACTTTACAATTTGCGAAGTGTGGGCGTACAATATGCCTCTGCCTACCCCTTCGGGGAAACAGGCGTGAATTGTATTTTGTATGTACTACAAGGAAAACGGTTTCTAACAGATAAATACTATTTTATACATCGGTCTAATTAAAAAAGCAAAAAAGCGGGTGGGTGTATATCTTGCATTTAATAGTAGGCGCTGTAGGATTAAGGTTTAATTATGTTCAGGGTCCCGCCATCAGGTAAATACGACAGCTAGAACCTCGTTTTATGAAGTGACATAAAAGACGCCCCCGACAGTGTCAACAACAGAATTAGTTAGAGGTTGTAAAAATGAAATAATGCTACTTACTTACGCACTGGGCCGAAAATTGTGTCTATTTTGACGACCGATATGGCGTAGTGGCAAGTATACCCGCTCTTCGCTCCTAAAGTCGTGGGTTCGATTCCCACGCAGGACAAATCTTTGTGTGCATGAACATTATTTTTCTGGTCTGGGTGTTTTTCTATTCATATTAAGTATTTATTTACAAAAAAAAAAGTATTTATGTATGTTTATCCGTTATTTAGTATCCATAACACAAGTTCTTAATGCTACTTATCTTGGAACTAAATAATTTGTGTAATTGTCAAAAAATATTAATTTTATTTATTTATTTCGACACGACATAACTTGCTCACGGTAAGCATTCGATGCTGTCTATAGTCCGGCAATCTCGTGCACGACCGTCCCGCGGGGTGACAGACGGTGGCGGGGACGAGGTAGCGTGTCATTCTAGCACACGGCTACACACGAAGAGAAGTTCCCCCTTCCCCGCTACCCGCTGACATCTTGTTTACCTCGTCCCCGCAACCCTCTGCCACCCCGCGGGAAGGTCGCGCGTGGGATTGCCGGACATCATATATATATTTACGGAGAGTCATAGTGCCGGTTATCGACGATTCCGGAATGCCTGGTGCATTGGAAAACGCAACAAGTTTTCAAATTAGAAAATTTGTCGGACATGTCGCAAAAAAGGCACTTACAAAGGTTTTCATTTACATATGCCAAATAAATTTAAGGTCGTTGTACATTGTAGAAAAACTTTAATCTTTAATACTTTTCTTGATTGCTTATCGATATTTTCGTCTTCTTCTCCGACATCAAATCATTATTACGTGTTACATCAACAGGTCATTGTCATTTCAGGGACGAATTGAGAAGTAGACGACCCTTTGTGTTTGAACTCTATTTCAATAGGAAATTCAAATATTTGCATTTTAATCGAGCGATTTGAAATACAATTACTCATTACCATATTATTTCTGATAGGCAGTTATTTGAAAGTTTCAAATTTAAAGTTATAAGCTTTCCAATGACATATTGTTTTTATTTAAATGCTGTTTACTTTTACTTAAAAAAATGTTTGGATGTAGATTTAGCGGTTGAGTCGATTGAGTTGCTCGCGAGTGTATAAGGGAGTCTCAGTTTTAACTCTTAGGCCTGTTTCACAGTGGTTGATAAGGAGATACTCGGCAAAATATAAACTGAATGAATATGCGACTTAACATTTTGGGCAAGCATATCAGTTCCTAAGTAAATATATTATAAGCAACTGATGGATTAAAAATATCTTTGTAACAATTCCCGCGCTACTATAATTTCCCGAAAAATCGAGAAACTATTCATCACGACAACGCTGAAACGAGAGTTGGTCGTGAAGACATCGTTGTTCTGAGGCTCCTATCTTACCTGAAGATGCCCTGTGTAAGGGCGAAACACGTGTCGTGTTGAATAGTTTCTCGATTTTTCGGGAAATAATAGTAGCGCGGGAATTATTACTAAGATATTTTTAATCCATCACTTGCTTACAATGGATTTCCGCAAAGTAACGCCTGAATCAATAAATTATTTAAATATATTATTCTCACAACTCCTGTTCTACCCTTGTTCACAGTATATGAATGATTCTGATTTATGTACTTTATATCTTAACATCCTAAAGTAAGCATTAATATGTATGTTTTATTATTACCAACTCATGTTTTGACAAATAAATGAATCTTTATCTTTATAATTTTCAATCGACTCTAAATTCCACTAATAATAAAAAGTTTATTTTCCAGATTTATTTAAGAGAATTTATATTTCCTTACTGCAACATAGTCGATTTTAGACTAGAAAATATTAAATTAATACTTTAGGCGGCTATAAACTCGCCACCTATAACGTGGGACCAACTGGGCAAAATGTAGGCGTATAATATGCCTCTGCTTACTCCTTCGGGGAAACAGGCGTGATTATAATAGGTTGGGGAAAAAGTCTTTTCGTATTTTTGTATGAAAAGTCAAGACATTTTTTTCAAAGTTTATTTACATTTATTTACAATATATATGTACCGTTTTGTTGAATAACTTTCTGCCATTTTGTGGGCAGAGACATTATCCCGTTACTGTAGAAACTTTGGGACTTCTGATTAAAAAAACGGGACAAATAGTTTTGGCAGTCCTCTCTTGAGGTCAACCTTACAGAACCTAAAGAATTCTGCAGAGACCGAAACAGGTGAAAATCTGAAGGCGCAAGGTCAGGGCTATATGGTGGATGCACTAGGACCTCCCAGTCGAACTCTCTTAATTTTTGCTGAGTGGCTAAAGATGTGTGTGGTCTAGCGTTATCGTGATGAAAGACCACACCCTTCCTGTTGATCAATTCCGGCCGTTTTCTCTCGACTGCTTCCTTTAATCTCATCAGTTGCTGGCAGTAAAGATCAGAATCGATGGTTTTGCCGGGCGGTAAAAGCTCATAATAAACAATGCCCTTCCAATCCCACCATACACACAGCATCACCTTATTTCGTGTTAGGCCAGGTTTGGCCACAGTCTGTGAAGCCTGGCCAACTTTCGACCACGACCTTTTTCGCACGTTCTTGTCGTACGTGATCCACTTTTCATCGCCAGTTATCAATCTCTTCAAAAACGGCTCGGTTTCATTACGTCTCAATAATGAATCGCAAATGAGTACACGGTTCATTAAGTTTCTTTGAGTGAGCTCGTGTGGCACCCAAATATCGAGCTTTTTTGTATAACCAGCTTTCTTCAAATGGGTCAAAACTGTTTTGTGGTCAATTCCCAGTTCTTCAGCTACATCGTAACTACTAATATGCCGATCTTGCTCCACTCTTTCAAAAATGGCGTCCATTTTATTCGTAACAGGGCGACCAGAGCGAGGTGCATCTTTAACATCAAAATTTCCGGACTGAAAACGTTTGAACCAAATTTGTGCTACTCTTACTGACACTGCATCAGGTCCATAAACATCACAAATTTTTTTCACTGCTTGAGTTGCATTTTTGCCTTTTTTATAATAAAATTTTAAAATGTATCGAATTTCTTCATTAGATTCACTCATTTTTACGGAGAGAAAAACAAATGAAAAATAGCGGGAAACAACTTTTTTTTATTTTTTTCTTTTCTTTATAATGGAACCTTTTTAATGTTACCAAAACCAGCCAGACACAAATAGTACAGTCAAAAAATTTTATAATAAGTTTATACCTACGTTATGCTGAGCTTACATTAAGCTGAGCTTATTTATGAATTCGAGTCTTTGGCCGGACGGTATAACATTTCGACGTTTTATAGAATTCCGTAAGCGAGACATAGACAGAGTAACATCTGATCCTGCTCTTCAAAATTAATTAATGGATAACTCAACTAACACCGTTAGCCTAATTAGTTTTAATTGTAAGTCCTTCGAGAGATCTAAGGAATGTGTCAAAACGATTAGTCAAAAGGCAGACCTCATCGCGTTGCAAGAAACCTGGTTGTTACCTAACGAGATCCCAAAGCTACGTGAAATTAACAGTGACTTTAGTTACTGTGGAAAATCAGCTGTTGATGTCTCAAGTGGAATATTGAGGGGGCGGCCCTACGGTGGAGTGGCGCTTTTGTGGAGAAACAGTAGATTTAATTGTGTATCAGTGATAAAGTGTGAAAGTGATAGATTAATCGCGATTAAGGTGTGTGCCTCAGATAGGTCAATTCTATATTTTTCTGTTTACATGCCCACAGACTCACCAGATAATCTAGTTGAATACATACAGTGCCTAAGTGAAATCGTAGCTATAATTGAGAACAATGACGTAGAAACCGCTTACATATTAGGTGACTTTAATGCTCATCCGGGGGAGAGGTTTGGAAACGAGTTGTTAAGTTTTTGTGTGGAGCAGAATTTGGTGTGTGCTGATTTCGAATACTTTGGTATGAACTCAGGTACGTACACTTTTGTTAGTGAAGCGCACGGCAGTCTTAGGTGGCTTGACCATTGCTTGGTCACTAAGTCAGGCATGAAGTCGGTAATATCAATGAAGGTGCATAATGACATTTATTGGTCGGACCATTACCCCTTAGAAATTGTTTGTGACTTTAAATCGGTATGCCAAACTTTTGTACTGCCGCGCGCTAAAACAAATAAAGTCCTATGGGGTAAAAGGAGCTCAGACCAAACTAATATGTATACTGAATTTTGTAATAATAAATTACGCAATATCGAGTTCCCTCATGAATTTAGGAATTGTTGTGACAGTATGTGTAAAAATATGAGCTTAGATCACACTATGGTAATTGATACTTTGTACGCAAAAATTATAACTGCAATGCAAGAGGCCGCTGTGCTCAGTTTTGAGGGTAGGGACCAAGGTGAAAAGCCCAACCGTGGCCGTTCAATCGTTGGATGGAATAAACATGTTCGCGATGCTCACCGGGACGCTAGACAAAAGTTTAAAAACTGGGTTTTTTACGGCCGTCCGACTTCCGGGGATATCTATAATGATATGTATGAGTCTAGGAAAGATTTTAAAAAGAAACTAAAATATTGCCAAAATAACCAAGATTTTATTAAAATGAATAATTTAGCTACGAAGCACAAGCGTAAAGATTTTTAAAGGTTTTTGGCAAGAAACAAGAAAGTTAAACCCTAAGTCTAGCGTACCGGTGAGCGTAGAGGGTATAGGTGATCCTAAAAGTATAGCAAATATGTTCCGGCTACACTTTCAGGTGGAATCCCCACTCAAAGAAGTGCATAAAGATGTCGAGGCCGTGATGTCGGGAGTGCCGGAGCGAATTACCGCAAAGTATATTGCCTTGATAATTAAAGGTATGACAAGGGGTAAGTCACCTGGACACGACGGCCTCAGCATTGAGCACTTTCAGTATGCTGGACAGCACCTACCTAGAGTTTTAGGAATGCTATTTACTTTTTGTTTGAGACATTCATATTTACCGAATGAATTGATGAGAACGGTCGTGGTACCTATAATTAAGAATAAGACTGGGGATCTCGCGGACAAATGCAATTACCGACCAATCTCATTGGCTACTACTGCGGCGAAGGTTCTTGACTGTGTCCTTGAGAGACAGCTTAAAAATCATCTCAAGCTGCACGACGCTCAGTTCGGTTTCAGACCCGGACTGTCGACTGAATGTGCTATTATGTCTCTCAAGCATACGGTTAGGTACTACACTGATAGGGGTACGCCAGTTTATGCCACTTTTCTAGATCTTTCCAGAGCATTTGACTTGGTTAGGTATGATATTATGTGGTCTAAATTAACTGAAGCGGGTGTGCCTGGGGAACTGGTTAACCTATTTAGATACTGGTACGGTCACCAAACTAACCAGGTCAAATGGCTTGGAGAGCTTTCGGACGAGTATAGGTTGGAATGTGGAGTGAGACAGGGTGGACTTACATCACCTTCACTATTCAACCTGTACATAAACCAGTTGATTGTTGATCTGAGTAGTACCGGGGTTGGCTGCTCGATTGACGGTCACATCGTCAACAGTATAAGTTACGCAGACGATATGGTGCTGCTTAGTCCATCAATCTCTGCGCTTAGAAGGTTATTAGAAATATGTAAGGATTATGCGAAAATACATGGACTTTTATATAATGATAAAAAGAGTGAGTTGCTAATATTTAAGTCCCGGGGTCGAAATATTATAAATGCACCCCCTGTACTGCTTAACAGTGTCGCGCTTAATAGAGTTAAGGAATTCAAATACCTCGGCCATGTGGTTACCGAGGATTTGAAGGATGACAGAGACATGGAGAGGGAAAGGAGGGCGCTGACGGTCCGCTGCAACATGCTGGCTCGCAGATTCGCGCGATGCAACGTGGAAGTGAAGATAACGCTTTTCAAAGCATACTGTCGAAACTTATATACGTGCAGTCTGTGGGTCAACTATACGCAGCGGGCCTTCAACGCACTCCGAGTACAATACAACAATGCCTTTAGGGTGATGTTGGGGCTCCCACGGTACTGCAGCGCATCAGCCATGTTTGCACATGCCCGTACGGAAGGATTCGGGGTGACAGTGAGGCGCCGCGTGGCCTCGCTCATGCGCAGGGTGCGGGGGAGCACCAACACCATCCTATCGGTCATTGCTGACAAGCCAGACTGCCCCATTCAGCGGCATTGGATACGAACGCATGTGCTTGTTCCCGGTGCCCCAGAAAGTGGCAGGTGCATGAATTAAGCTCTTGATGTTTGTATACCTATTTTTTGTATGATTAAATACTAACATAGTTGTTTAAGTCATAATGTTACTAACACAATATGGAGAAATCTGAATTAAACATATTTTATTTTTATTTTTTTTTTTTTATTTTATTTTATTTATTTTTTTTGTTATGCGAAAAGACTTTTTCCCCGACCTAATATGTATGTAATAATTTAAGAACATTCTTTATCTGATAAACTAAATGGAATAAGAAAAATCGCCATAGTTTTCGGCCTCAGTGCATAGTTTATGCTGCAGTTAGCGAAATTACTGGGCATAGTAGTTAGCGAAATTACTGGGTAGAGTTAATGCTTTATGTGCTTGCCGTATCAATTACCGTAGGAATGATTCGTATCTTTAATCCAACTGGATGGTTAAGCGATAAACGCTACAGTTTTTGGTCCCAGTGCGTGTCCTATTTAATTTTGATGATTACAGGTTTCCATTTACCGTTTAATTAAATTCCAAAGTCTTCTCCGCAGGGTTTTGTGTCATGGGATAATGGAGAACGTAACCGTGCAGTAAGAAACTGGTATTAACATTAATTAAAACAATATTGAGAACAGTTAAAGAGAGGACTTGTACGGAATTGGTCTTGTTCCAGAGTTTCACGTAAATATATAGGCTTCCGCAGTGTGGAATTCGTTTTGTATTTATCTGCTGGGGTATCTAATAACAAAAAACTCGTTGTTATAGCTGTTTTCATTATACCCCTAATATCGCGATAGGCTTATTTAGGATATAGCTGGTAAGTGCTTGTAAAAATGACATCAAATGACAAGTACATTACTTGCCATACGAATAGCCACTAATTTCGTTAGCAATATCGCCCATCAAAATATAAATCATTTATATTAGTGGTCGCAGAAGATTTGGCACTGTGATTGTATATTGGTTAGTAATTCTATAACCATTATTTCCTATAGCATTCAAAATCAGAGGGCCTCGGGTTCCAACCCTGGTGCACCTAAGGCTTTTCGAAGTTTGTGCGCAATTATCACTTGCTCCGTGCCAAGGAAAGCATATTAATTCGTTTGTTCCGGTCTTGAACATCTATGGCAGTCGTTATTAGGAAGTCAGTGCCTTCTAACAGACTGACAGTTATTTTAACCATAGAATGATGTTTCCTTTGGGTTGCAGTGAGACGGCAGTCGCTGATGTGGCAAATTTATCTATAAATAAATTAAAAAACTATATAAAATGTAAATTGTGCCAGAAGGCTTATAGTGTGAAAGATTTTATGAACGACAGGGCTGCCTGGAATTGACATGAATTGCTCATTTCTTTCTTAAGATATTAGATGAGATATGATCTTTAGATATTAGATACTGGTTGTTTTAAGAACAGCAGCGGTAAACTTAATATTTTATTACTTTAATTGTATTAAATTTTAAGACATAATTTAAAAAAAGCCGAGATGAGTTTCTGTAGGCATTATTCTCCATATGCCTGGAAGCCTCGTTAGAGCCACCGACAAACTGACGGACAATCCGACTGACACTGACAGATCCACAACAGACAAAACAGACAAACCTTGACAAATTCTGACATTTTCCAGTGGCTAGACCAATAAGCTTCTTTCTAAGAAGCTAAGTTCTTCAGATTGTCTCGGGATCGAATCCTTGACCCTTGACTTTTCGAAGTTATGTGCTTAGGATCACTTGCTGCGTGCCTCGGAAAGCGTGTCATGGATAGGGATCCTATGTCGTCATGGATAGGGAATGACATAAAATGATTCAATTGACCCCTGCCACTTATTTACGATAAGCCAGATCGTAGTAATCTCGAAATTGCAATCCCATTATAACTAATGAACCAGTATAAATATTGCCTAGTTTGTATAGGAACGGTTAATTCAGCCTAACGACTGCTTTACCTGCCATTCAGGCTATTTGCATTCAGTTACCTTTTCACTGGACGAGAATTTACTGAAGTAACAACCATTGGTACTCGATCGAACATTCTAGCGAAGTATACGTTCGTTTCGACTTGAGTGCCACGCGAGTTGCACAAAAAAGTATAAATGGTTGCACGAGTTATCGAGCTAACTTTAAACGCATTGAATGTGAATCTGAACAACACGTGCTGGTCTTAGAAACCATCCTCATACTGTGCAGACTATCGGCACTCGAACCAAGAAATTTGGGAAGTCGTTTCTGAGCAAGACCACTAAGCTCTGGAATTCACTGCCGGCTCATGTGTTTCCTACAATCCCGGGTGTTTTAAGCGGGGCGTGAAACGGTATTTTAGCAGGCCGTCATGAGTGGATGCGCTTTGTACCGTGCTTATTTCACGGTATGAAGCGCTTCCATTTTTTATTGGATTGCATCGACTGCTTACCATTAGGCAGGATGTAGTCATTATGACGTGCCATATTAAAAAAAATGTGCGATATAGTAATAACCAAAAGTGAACGCTTTCGGCCGGCTGCATAGACGACGTCAAAACTCCCACTTACAACTTACGATTCGACTTCTTGGCGGGAAAGTGAAGCGTCATGTCTGTAGTTTTGTGTTATTTTCTAAAATTTGTGATATTTCGAACGTGAATGTGTAATAACGGTGAATTATTAACCTTTAAGTGTTTGTGAACGTACATGAGTATTGGTAAATGAATCAAAACAGTGCAACATCACTTTTCAAATTCTCTCAAGAAGTCCATGTGAGATCTCAGTATAGTCCCACATCTTTACTGAGGGCTTAAGGGGTTTGGGGGGGGGGCATCTCATTTACCATTTAGGTATCATCTTTATCACCACTCATTCTCATTTACTATAATTTATATGTTATTGATACATCTCTTACTTGACACTGGCTAAATGTGTAAACCGCACGAAGCCATTATTTAAAAAAAGAAGAAGAACTTACGATTCTTACCTTATCCACTGGATGGTGTCAATTGCATGAAAAATACATATATTTATTGTATAGGAAGGAAAACCGTGCGTGTACTCTTGTAGAAACAAGTAAAATATCAATATTATTTGATGTGTCTTTTTTTTCATTTGGTTGGTCTTTCTCGAAATAAAATAACAAAAATATAAATGTTATTTTAGTAGCTTGATTTTCACCCCATTTTCACACAAGATATCTTTGTTTTCTAAATTTGTAGCTAAAGCCTTGAGTTTATTTTTTATATGAATTATTTTAATAAACTGCTTCTTGATTGTGTATCAAAAATACTGATTAAGCATTTAATTGGAAATGTAGTGTCTAAGGTAAACATTTTATACTATTATATATCGGGGTTGCTGTTAGATAAAAGTCATAAGTAAAAACCATTGTTGACTACTTCTATCTAAGAATAGATTCTACAATTTCGATTTAATATAAATGCTCAAAGTGCATTTTGAATATAAGTACTTCGAAACAAACAATCTTGATAAATAATACGACCTGTGGTAGGGGTCACTAACAAAGTAGACTACTTCAATCTATTTACGTAACTACGGGGCACAACGCCACTGTCTACCTGCACTGCTAAACGGTTATCTTACTTAACTTTTTTTCTTTATCATCATCATCATCATCATCTGAGCCCATTAACGTCCCAGTACAAGCACAGGTCTTCACGAATCAAGGTAAGAGGAATTCAAGTTATACTTCACTATGGAGCCTATTGGACAGCTAGTCAAAATTTTATAGAAGGACGCAACATACGTGCCTCTGCTGATCCCTACTGGGTATGACCTACAGTATGACATGAATTCCTCTGAGGCCCGTGCTCAGTAGTAGAACGGCGAACAACGAACTATTTTATTGAATTTGCATTTTATTTGTAGAAATTTGACGAATCTAAATGATCCTGTTGATCTTACAGACAATAAAGTACATACATATTTGTCTTTTTTATAGTCAAAGTCAAAATAAGTTATTCAAGTTTGGCTCAAAAGAGCTCTTATGAACGTCAAAACTTAAAAACTAGCGCGCCCATTCACTGCGGGCGGGGGCTTGATCGTGAAAGAACGGGCAAGAAAATCGTCAAGGTTAGTTCTTTCTCCCGCCAGTTACAAGAAAATGTACTTAGTAACTAGTTAAACAATTTGACTAGTCTACAAAAACCTGTGTTCTGCAGTCACAAGATTTAAAAGAAGAAAATAACTCTATTTTAAAATAATTTATTGATTCAGGCGTTACTTTGCGGAAATCCATTTTAAGCAAGTGATGGATTAAAAATATCTTTGTAACAATTCCCGCGCTAACTACTATAATTTCCCGAAAAATCGAGAAACTATTCAACACATATCTTTTTAAGTTATACGAGCATGGTTACGAATAAACATAGTAGATCAGTCTCCACTAGCGGCACCCGTTCACAAGTATGACGCATGAAGCAGCCATCGTTTCGCTCAACCATATTTTAGGGAACGTAACTACTCGACGCAGGACGCCACCACCGCAAAGACATTTAAGTGAGTATGACATACTCAAGCTACAGGATAAAAGAATTTCAACAAAATAACATTATATTGATGAAATGTGCTGCAAACCACTTATATTTTTAGTCTTATAAAAGATATAATTTACAGCAATTCCGTCTTAACATCTATATAATCATTCAAACAATACTATGCGTTCCTAATCAAAAACAAATTCCCACCAGTACAAAATTTACTTCATATTACACAGAAATGATTTAAGAGAATGATAGGACTTCAAAAGTTGTGTTGTGCAGTTATTAGATTAAAAATTAGAAAAAGATTTGCTCGTAGCTCTGCGGTGCTCGGAGGTCGGAAACGATCACCGAAGTACAGCAGAGTTTACAGAGGTCAGTTCTTGGATGGGTGACCGTTTGTGTGGCATTTGATATCGAGCGCTTCCGTGCTTCGGAAGGCACGTTAAGCCGTTGGTCCCAGTTATCACTAAATGTGGTAGTCGTTAAGCCATGTTAGAGGCCAAATGGGCGGCTTGAAAAATTCTAACAGGAGGACGCCATACACTTGCCTCCGCCAATCCGCACTGGGTCAGCGTGGTGGAGTATGACCCAATACCCTCACACCTTGACATGTGAGAGGAGGCTCGTGCTCAGTAGTGGGACGTTAATGTGCTGTGATGATGATGATGATGATGATTAACATTTAAAATTTTATATGTTCATAAAACAAAATATCGAGAACAAAAATAAATGCCAACAAAATATAAAATAATTGCACTATAAAAAATTGGATTTTAAACATAGCATACATTATTTCATCCATTTTGTAACGTTTAATCAAAAAAGCCCCAACCCAAGTTTCGCTTAAAAACAAAATGACCTAACCCCTAAAACAGCATGAATTATTATCAACTAAGCAGGGCCATGTTTACGCGATACAAAAATAAACACGATTCGCTTATAAAATGCACGCTTACGTCAGCAAAACGAGCGGTAAGCCCCCATCTTTTGCCGGATTACAAAAAGCTTTGGCTATGAAAGAGTATGTTTGAGTTCTAACTTGTATTGCGGACACAGTGACGAGAGGAGCGATAGAAACAACGTAGTGTGGGAACGAGCGCTCGTAGTTCCGCTGTGCAATGCTACGCGGACGGAAAGAATCGCCGGAGTAACGCCATGTTCACAAAAGAGTACCCTTTGTGAACTCTGCTTTACTTCGGCGTTAAGTAATGAATGGGTTATATAAGATCTTTATTGAGACAAACTTTTATATCTGGTACTGACCGTTTGCGCAGCTTTTAATATTGAGCCAATTAAGAGGCCTAGCTAAGCATCGTTCTATTAATTAATATAAATTAAATTAAACGAAGTAGCAAAAAGATATGAAATGGAAACGCTAAGCAAAAGCTATTAAATTTACAGAATAATATTATTAGTGTAATAATATAAAAATATTAATATTATTAATATTATTATTAGCCTTTTGCACACGGATCGTAAGCGTAGTCATATTACGATGCATTTACGCTACGATGATGGTTATAATAATAAATAATGGTTTAAAAAAAGTAAAGTCTAAAAAAGTACCAAAAAGGCATCTGCATAATGCCACAACAAAATCGATCCCTAACGTGATATTATGCGGTTACTTTTTTTTGTTTTTAAATAATAGCTGCGTTTAGTGCATCTAGCCAGTGTCAAGTAAGAGATATATTAAAAACATATGAATCAAGTAAATGAGAATGAGTGGTGATAAAGATGATATACTAAGAACTCACATGGACTTCTTAAGAGAATATGATAAGTGATGTTGCACTGTTTTGTTTGATTTACCTACACTCAAGTACGTTGACAAACACATAACGGTTGATAATCCACCTAACGATGGTTACACATTCATGTTCGAAATATCACAAATTTTAGAAAATAAAACAAAACAGCAGACATGACGAATCACTTTCCCGCCAAGAAGTCGGGTGCTGTTTAGTCGCGTTCGCATATGACCAAAACCGCCTCCTAACTAGTTTTAGCACAAAACCCCGAACTATAAAGGCCATTACTTTTCCCTGAGCCATTGGTGGCACCCGCTCGCCAGCCAATCACAGACCACTGCCCGATTATTCCTCTTTTAAGCCCTATATGGCTTCTAAAAATGAATCGCCGACATTTTTTTTGGGTGCCTAGCCTTTGTCAATCTGAGAAATGGCTGTAGGGAAAGTTTTATAAATGGCTTTCGGATATAATCGTTAAGTTCATAAATTCTCGTCTATTTCATTTATGTTATGTATTGCCTTGTGGCATCGGCCTAGAATAGTGCCTCTCCTCTTATCTTACGGAGATTCGTAAGAGTCGATGAAGACAAATCCTACCGTATGATGGACAGCAGCGTTATCCTGCGTACTCCTTAGCGTGGTGATTATGGGCAAATATCCCAATACTATGGC
Source organism: Musotima nitidalis (assembly GCA_949126915.1). Taxonomy (NCBI): domain Eukaryota; kingdom Metazoa; phylum Arthropoda; class Insecta; order Lepidoptera; family Crambidae; genus Musotima; species Musotima nitidalis. The sequence continues at coordinate 4,386,123 of OX421434.1, forward strand.
GTTCCAACGATGTGTTTTACAAGATGGTAGTTTAGGTACAAAAGTATCAATTGTGGACCCTGTCGGGCACAGCATAGTGTAGGAGAGAAGAGGAAGGACGCTGTTTAATTACTAGTAAGTTAAATCTAGTTGTTTATTAAATAATTCTCATTTTTGACTACGAGTTATTAGTAGTTATTAGTTGTTATTCTCATTAAATTTCATAGTAATAAAATGTTAGGTATACTTAGTCATAAAATAATGTAATTCTTTGGGGAGGCTAATGTTCAGCAGTGGACTTTATAAGGCTGGAATGTTGATGTTTTGATGACTTATAACTGATTTAGTACATCTTTTTTCTAAAGGGCGTGTAAAGGTTTTTTTTATATCAAATAATAAATATACAGATTATTTCGGTACTAGACAATGGGTCTCATTGTGACTGCCATTTCGAATAGACGTGTAATAAAACAGATATAACTAATATAAGGGTGTTGAAAAATGATACCATATAATTAATATATGAAATAAATCATATTGTATTCACAAGCTTTTATTTCTGGCCGACATACAGTCATTCTTTAAAGAGACACAATTCGAAATATTGTCCTTTTTGAAGAGTTATGCCGTTTTCGCTCCGTGGTCGTGATGGATTGGAAACAAAATGTCATCAATCTTTTTATTCTCATTCAAAATCGGCTTGACAATAGGGAAAGGTGGGACGTCGCACCTATCTAGTAGATAGTCTCTACTAAAGTATATATTAAATTGGTAATATTTTATACTGTACTGAAATATAACTAGAACAGAATGATTCTGCTAGTATGGTATTGTTTGTGAGGAAATTCATTATATATAAAGTCGAAATTATGTTCTTAATCGGTTTTAAAGTAATAGATATAATATTTATTTTTAATATTAGCCCCCATGAAGAAAATATAAAGGATTTAAAGCTATCACGTAAATACGGAATTTATTAAACATGTTTTATTAAAAAGTCTATTCACACATATAACGAGGTGGGATACCATGGTATATATGCGAATATAAACACAAATTGATTGCGCGATTTAAAAACGTACAACGACATCTATACTGTTAAAGCGAAAAGTTTAATGTCACTTACCCATCGTATGACATATATGGTTTGTTGTGTGGTGAAAATTGTACAAGCAGAATCTAATCTGTCCGTCTCTGTGTCGTCTGTGTCGATCTCAGTGTAGCTTTGGAGTTCTCTACCGTCGCATATTGTGTACCCCAATTTCTACAGTACCTGGTCTTTCAAGCGGTATGTGAAGCAGCTTTTTTATACCCCATAATGAGTGGGGAGCTTGTTACCGTCCTTCCATGACCAAAGCCAGAAGCCAGAATGTTTTGGAGAAAAGACTGATCAAAAGTATTTTAAACCGATGCCACGGGAATTTGATCTGTTGATCTCAAAGACAATAAGGTATTTTTTATTATATCATGATCGAACAGCAGAGGCTTAGTAAGAAGTTTTCCTTGAATACAGAATCCTAAAAAGATAAAAAAACTATTTCATTACTCCCTTCATAACAAAATCCTAAAGAATCCTATTTACTTGTTATGTATGAGAATGCTAGTGTATAAAATTCACATAGAAGATACCTTTTAGCTAAGAAAGCCCTTCTAAACAGTCGCATCTAAGGTGAAACTCCGAGGGATGGTAATAAATATCTTGTTAAAGATGCTGTCGATAAATCAACGAGGGCCGTCTGAGATGAATGGGTTGCCAATCCGTCCCGTTTTCCCCCTTTTAGGACGTACGCATAGGGAGGAAATGTGACTGGAAAACATTGACAAATATACATTTATTTCTTCTTATTCTGCTGTTAGAGTTAAGGTGTTTATTTTATGAAATTAAATTAAATGTTTATTTGCAACAATTAGGATAAATTTACATTCGATTGGTTAGTAATCCTAATGTTTGTGCTTAAGCCTATTTAGCCATTTGGGTTCCTACCAAGATCTTAGGATGCCAGGCCAAGGTTGGCAAGGTGAGGTCACCTGCAAGTGGTGCACCTGCAGATCAACGGACGAGGCTCTGGCCGATCGCCCGATAAGCGACAATAAGATCGCCAACTATTACGTGGGACCAACATTATAATTGGCGAAGTTTGGGCGTTGAATATGCCTCTGCCTACTCCTTCGGGGAAAAAGGCGTAATTGTGTGTGTGTGTGTCTGTAAATCAGCCTTATAAAGCCCACTGCTGAACATTCACCAGTCGATACATTTTTTTTGGGGGTATATGCCTATAATTATCACGCTGCTGCTCATCATCCGGTAAGATTTCTCTCTGTGAGATGATAAGGGATGGCACTATTCTAGGCCGATACCACACGACACAAAGAAGAATATACATCATAAAAATTATTACTAAAATAAATGAAATCACAAAACAACCATTTCAAATTATTACTAATTAATGATGTCACAAAAAATATATTAAAAATAAAAGTCCATAAGTATGTATTACTTCAAAAACAAAACTTTATTTTCCTGAAGATAAAACTTTATTTCAAGCGGGGCGTGAAACGGCATTTTAGCAGGCCGTCATGAGTGGATGCGCTTTGTACCGTGCTTATTTCACGGTATAAAGCGCTTTCATTTTTTTTGGACTGCATCGACTGCTTATTATCAGGTAGGATGTAGTCATTAAAAAATCAACAGGATCATTTAGATTCGTTAACTTTTTACAAACACAAAAGAATTTTTTTTTTCTGGTTAACAACAGTTTGAAATTCGAAGACTTGTTGTGCTATCTGAAGCATAGAAGCTCTAGATTAGTCTAGATATTAAATTATTTACTTACTTTAAAATTTCGTTCATAGTGTACAATCACTTCTTCTGACAGTGCCATAAAATTTGCTTAACAATTCAGTAACTTAGAAGTTCGAAACTTAAATACATTTATTATTACTTAGAAACCAAATTATCTAAAGAAATCTTCTTGAACTTACTTAAGTAATCCTAACAGGTTTAAGAGACAGACGCGACGTTACTTGGTTAGCACTGAAAAGGGGTCAATTAATAAAATTATTCACTTTACTAAAAGCTTTTGTAAGCCTTCCACTGTAGTTATCTTAAATCTCACGATTTTAGATTTAAAAAGTTTAGCTTAGTTCTTTCGTTAAATTTAAATAAAACTGCGCCAACTTAGGGTAAACTTAGTTATTATACTATAGTTTTCTATAATCTGTGGTTTTGTAAGTTATGTGTTTTGTAATTAATGCAACAAAGTGTTCGTCTGTGTACACTGGCCCGAAAATAATGGTATCGAACTTTTTAAATTGTGATAGCTTTTTAAGTTCACAAGATATACTTTCAAGATAAAATGGACTCTAAAACGTAAAGTGTACAAGTTTCAAAGATAGATGATAACATATGGTGTAATATGTTATTTATTTTTAATTTAGAGCGGGCGATAACCCAGTGTCAAGACCAACAGCCTTCAAATTTTCAACTTTAAACAGAGTTTTTTGGGTAATTGTCGCTTGTTCTGTGCCTCGGAAATACAAATACAAAAAACATTTTTTTTTATTTCAGTTACTCAGTCTACTACAGGCATAAGTGGTTGATGCTCCTTTTGAAGCTAAATTGCTTGTTATAGGCAGCACCGCTCTTCCATAGCATGGTTATAAAATAGACTAACCACGTTAACAGTTATAAATTAACGGCAGGTAATATAATCTAAGACATATAAAAAAATTCAAATCGTTAACACAAAAATAAAAATAAAAGGAATTTAAAAAAGAAAATCAAATAAAGGATTAAGAAAATTGTGTGTGTTTGTAAGTGTGAGTGTGTGTGTGTGCCTGTGTGTGTCACGAGTCACGAGTGCGAGTGTGTGCCGCGAGTTACAGTGTGGTATAAATTATAATAAAATGTAATAAATAGTAGTCAACAATAGGTAAGGACATTAAGCCGTTAGTCCCGGCTGTCATGAACTTCTATGGCTGTCGTTATTAGCAAGTCAATGCTTTCTAACATTCTGATAGCTGGTTTAACCATAGAATGATGTTTCGCTCTGGATTGCGGATTTCAGACGACCTCTTACTTCTAAAGTTAAGAAAGAAAGAAACCATAAAGTGTAGTAGATACTTAGTTTTACAAGACAGTTTATATATTTTTAAGTTGCATATCACTATATTTTTTAGATATAAATATAAAATATTTATAAAAATATATACATTTTATATATTTGAAAGGTGGCATACTTTAGACAGGATACAATAGATTTTTTTACTCTTGGATACCCTTGGCGAATGGTTTGCTTTAGTATTTTTTTAAAATTTAATATGAAAATTTCATCTTATGTTAGTCACACAATGCTGAAAAGGCCTCTATTCATTTTCACGTTGATTCATCTTAAGGCATTTCAAAAGCAGGTGAGAAATATTAAAAGTGATAAAATGAACGACTTATCCTGTTATTGAAAGCCCTACCTCCCAGTTAAAATGCGTTCAGTCTGTTAACCTTTCCTCTATGCAGATAAGCTTCAACTGCAGTTAGTTTTTAACCAGTACTGTCGACCAGAAGTTTGAAGGAGCAGTTATGTACAGAAATTAATCTTATGACTTTGGACATAAGGTTGAAGTTAAATGCGACGTGTCCATGTCACTTCGTTGCACGAACGGTCCTTGCCAATCTACGTTTCAGTTGCCAAATTGGATAGAGTTTTGACACAGTACAAACATTAATTCAGTAGGTTACAAACACTAGTTCAGTAGGTTTAGGGTGCGCTTTGTACTGTGCTTATTTCACGGTATAAAGCGCCTTGTTATTTTTTTGACTGTAACGACTGCTTACCATTAGGCAGGATGTAGTCATTATCACGTGTCACATAAAAAAAAACTAAAACTGTTATTCTCACACATACAATCACGCCTGTTCCTCAAAGAGGCAGAGGCTTAATATACGCCCACACTTCGCCAATTGTGTTGGGCGCCAATCGGCAGGTGCACCACTTTCAGGTGAGGTTAGCTTGGGCTCCAGAGATGATGATAGGATCCGCGTACACCGTACGCGTTGTTCTCGTAGAACAGAACTTAATTTAAAAACTTTAAAAAATTTCGCACACAAAAATTGTTTTTGTGTGTCAAAAAATCGTTTGCAAAATAAGGTTTCTTTGAAAAAAGGCAAGATTGAATTATATGCAACAAGTCGGTGTCAGTTCATCTAACTCTGATCTAATGATGATTTGTCTAACACCGAGGTCAAGAAACAACTGACCACTGCAAATATTTGAGTAATATGTGTAAAGTAAGACTTTATAACATTTTGGTGTAATTTTATGTGGGTGCTTTTTAGAATTAATTTTATATTTTAAAGTAAACCTACCGTCGATATTTTATTGGAAGCTGTCTAGTGAAGACTCTTTGCAAAATCCGACATCTGATCGACACTCGACCCCGGACACTGCGGCGAAAAAGTGGCGCACTCCAGCGGTAGCGGAAAGCCGGTGGAATCCTGTTTCCCTGCGATATTCCTTGTGGATGTGGCACCTCCAAAATGGCTACCACCGTATGTCTAGCCCGAGAGAATCGTAAAAGGCGACTAAGTAATGGGATAACGTCGAGTGTCAATGTGGGCAGTGGTGAGAGTTGGCGAGCCCCGCCAACTCTCACCACTGCCTGCTACGTCCGGAGACCGCGGTAACCCTTTCGGACAGTCCCGCAGCCCCGGCAAGGAACACCAGCGCTGCTGTATTATTAGTTTAATCTAATTGTTTACGTAATGTTATGTTGTCAATAAAAATATTCTTATTCTTATTGAAACGTGAGGTGATTAAGACAACTTATGATTTTATTTTATATTTTATTTGTTTCTGATGTATTCTGATTATTTCTCTTTTTGATTGCTTACAACTCTTGTATTCTAAAGCTTAGAATAATATGTAAACAATGTTACTGGTTGTACAATTATTTGATATATTTAAATCATATGCTGTACACTAGCTTTAAGTGTTGTTTATATTGTGTAAATGTTGTTTGTTCCTAATAAAAATTTAAAAAAAGCAACTGTACAGACCCATTTTAAAAAGCTGTAAGAAGGTATTCGACCACCCTTATTTAGAATATATGGGCGTATACAAAAGTAAATAGAAACGATTGTTAAAGTGAATATTAGCCCATAATTACCGAAATAGGTTTGACTAGCCCAGGGAAGTAGGAAGGTTAAGTCTTTGGTCCTGAATAATGTGTTTAGAAATGCTTAGTTAGAACAACAAGCCTTATCAAAATAAATTTAAAAAAAGCTGCCAAGTGCGAGTCGAGTCAAGGGTTCCGTACGTATCACGTTGTATGTATTATGTACAACAATGGTACTGAATTTATTTGTTGTTAAATCTATTGCTTAATTCGAAATTGTGTTCATAAAGGGTTATGGTAACTAAAGATGGCGTATAACTAAATATTCTCGTATAAGTGAATATTCCAGCGTCTACCTCTTGCCGTAATCAACATTGAGCGAAAATGAGCAAAAATAATCACGTTTGTTGTATGGGCTCCTATAATTTATTATTTATAAAATATTTATTTTTGTCTAATTTTTAGTATTTGGTGTTATATCGGCAACAGAAATACATCACCTGTATCAACTATTTGATTATCACGGTCCCGTTTTTTATTCTTTGGGTACGGAACCCTAAAAAGAGCGTACGCGAGACGTACTACTAATGATATAAATTACACATAACCTAACCCTACACTTTCCTTGATTAACAAAGCTGATACCTAATTTAAGCAAGAGCGAACGACATGGTAAGCAGTTGTAAAGGCTTATATGCCAAGAAGTTTACTGCTGAGACTCACACAACATTAAATAGAGAACGCAAGTCTCGCGATTTGTATTCAAATCAAGCGTGCCGAATTTTTAACACATAATGTGACGTCACTGCCGATATGACATGACAAGAAATCCAAACTGATCAACGACACTGATGCCGCTGATGAAATATTTCATACGGTATGTAAAAAACAACCGCAGACGCGCGCGACTACAAGTAGCGGCGGCCAACCTAGACGATGGCTCGGGGTTCGGACACGCGAAGTACATTTGCCCTATCTATTTTATATTTATCTCTGTGATAATGATTATCACAAATTTTTAAACAGGCGTTTCTTTGCAGAAATCCATTGTAAGCAAGAAATGGATTAAAATTATAATCTCGTTTCAGCGTTGGTCGTGAAGACATCGTTGTTCTGAGGCTCCTATCTTAACTGAAGATGCCCTGTGTAAGGGTGAAACACGTGTCGTGTTGAATAGTTTCTAGATTTTTCGGGAAATTATAGTAGCACGGGAATCGTTGCAAAGATATTTTTAATCCATCACTTCCTTAATGATTATCACGTCAAAATATACCTCACAACCTTCATAAATTTGCACTTCATAAAAAATTAGCTTTTTTTTGTTTCGTAAAAGGTGACACAATGAAAGACGGAACAAAGGGTTAAGGGTTCTCGTTCAGCCATCAGGCCTATTATGAACTTCAATGCGGTCAAACAAATGACAGGAAGTACAACAGAGGTGACATTCAGCCTCCTTAATTACTGGCTTTTAAGTCTTTTCATCATTGTTTTCAGAGTTTTCAGTTGATTTAGGGTACCGCAGGAAAATCGCATGGGCCCTTTTGTCATTAGTAGATGCAAATGTGGTAATTAGCTGCAAATGGTTCATTTATAGTTTATCATAATATTAAGATGTTTTATCGACATAGAATAAGTCTCTTCATTCATTTGAAGTCCTGACAACTCGGGTTCGACCACACACATAAGGTACCATGGACTATGTTACACAGCGAATGACGACTAATATGTCGTGAAAGGAAATACATGTACTCCGCTCCTGAGGTCCTAGGTTCGATTCCAATAGAACAAATCATTGTATGCATGAAATCGAATATTTCTGCCGGTCTGAGTGTTTTTTATGTATATAGATGAAAAATGTAATAGGTTGGGGAAAAAGTCTTTTCGTATTTTTGTATGAAAAGTCAAGACATTTTTTTCAAAGTTTATTTACATTTATTTACAATATATATGTACCGTTTTGTTGAATAACTTTCTGCCATTTTGTGGGCAGAGACATTATCCCGTTACTGTAGAAACTTTGGGACTTCTGATCAAAAAAACGAGACAAATAGTTTTGGCAGTCCTCTCTTGAGGTCAACCTTACAGAACCTAAAGAATTCTGCAGAGACCGAAACAGGTGAAAATCTGAAGGCGCAAGGTCAGGGCTATATGGTGGATGTACTAGGACCTCCCAGTCGAACTCTCTTAATTTTTGCTGAGTGGCTAAAGATGTGTGTGGTCTAGCGTTATCGTGATGAAAGACCACACCCTTCCTGTTGATCAATTCCGGCCGTTTTCTCTCGACTGCTTCCTTTAATCTCATCAGTTGCTGGCAGTAAAGATCAGAATCGATGGTTTTGCCGGGCGGTAAAAGCTCATAATAAACAATGCCCTTCCAATCCCACCATACACACAGCATCACCTTATTTCGTGTTAGGCCAGGTTTGGCCACAGTCTGTGAAGCCTGGCCAACTTTCGACCACGACCTTTTTCGCACGTTCTTGTCGTACGTGATCCACTTTTCATCGCCAGTTATCAATCTCTTCAAAAACATCTCGGTTTCATTACGTCTCAATAATGAATCGCAAATGAGTACACGGTTCATTAAGTTTCTTTGAGTGAGCTCGTGTGGCACCCAAATATCGAGCTTTTTTGTATAACCAGCTTTCTTCAAATGGGTCAAAACTGTTTTGTGGTCAATTCCCAGTTCTTCAGCTACATCGTTACTACTAATATGCCGATCTTGCTCCACTCTTTAAAAAATGGCGTCCATTTTATTCGTAACAGGGCGACCAGAGCGAGGTGCATCTTTAACATCAAAATTTCCGGACTGAAAACGTTTGAACCAAATTTGTGCTACTCTTACTGACACTGCATCAGGTCCATAAACATCACAAATTTTTTTCACTGCTTAAGTTGCATTTTTGCCTTTTTTATAATAAAATTTTAAAATGTATCGAATTTCTTCATTACTCATTTTTACGGAGAGAAAAATAAATGAAAAATAGCGGGAAACAACTTTTTTTTATTTTTTTCTTTTCTTTATAATGGAACCTTTTTAATGTTACCAAAACCAGCCAGACACAAATAGTACAGTCAAAAAAATTTTATAATAAGTTTATACCTACGTTATGCGAAAAGACTTTTTCCCCGACCTAATATTACAGGAGTCAGTATCTACCCCCGCTTGTACAACATAAAATTTATGCAATAAAATACATATATACCTAATATCACGCCTGTTTCCCCCAAGAGGTAGGCAGAGGCATACTATACACCCACACTTCGCCATTCACATTCATTGGTTCCACGTAAGAGGTGGCGAGCCTATTGCCGCTTATCGGGAACTTTTATGCTCGCCAGAGCCTCGTCCGTTGATCGGCAGGTGCACCACTTGCAGGTAAGGTTGGCTTGGGCTCCTCAGATTTTGGTAGGAGCCCTGTACAAACATATTTAGTAATATGTACTAATTAATGCATGCTGCTTTGTATAAACTAGAGCAAGAAGTTTTTACAACAAAATTATTTAAAAAAAAAACTGTTAGAAGCTCTTGTGGGATTTGATAGTCGTAGAAGATCATTTAAGGTAAGTAGAGGTCTTCGGAAGAACGTTTGATTAAACATATAACATAAAAAAAAAATTATAAACTATTACTTAGTACATAAAAACGTCATCATCATATCCTAGCATTATCCCGGTTGCCCTAGACTTAAGCTTAGGGCTCAGGGTCTGCTCACTGGTTCAACCAGATTAGGCTGAATTTCAGTTATTACGTGGAGCGACTTCCGTCAAACCTCCGCAACTCAGAGGGAAACATCATTCTATGGTTAACCAGCTGTCAGGATGTTAGAAGGCACCGACTTCCTAATAACGACTGCTATAGATGTTCATGACAGCCGGGACCAAGCGCTTAACGTGCTTTCCGAGGCACGGAGCAAGCAATAATTAAGCACATAACTTCGAATAGTCATTGGTGCGTTACCAGGGTTTGAACCCGAGACTCTCTGAATTTAAAGGCAAGGGGTCTCGCCACTGGGCTATCGCCGCTTAGTACTTAAAAACGTCAAAATGAAATTTAAAAAAAACTATCGAAATATGTTTACAATAAAACCATGATGCTAAGATAAGTAAGTGAATCTAAGTGTCAGAATTTCGAGATACGAGAAGAGCTAGTATAAAACTCATAGACTCTTTTGAATTATCAATTAGTTGGGTATATAAATTACAATCTTAATTTGTCTGTGACGCTATACAATGCAATAAAATATACCATTATCTATATTTATTTTTTAAGTCAGTAGAAGTGTAGTCAGTAGTGGTAGTGTTTTTTAAGTATTAGAATGACTTAAAAAATAAATTTAGATAATGGTATATTTTATTGCATTGTATAAGCGTCACAGACAAATTAAGATTGTAATTTATATTAGAGTAGCCTGTAAGAAACGGCAGTTAATCCCAAGTATTTTTATCTGCCATATAGTCATTGATATAATTGTACATTTGAGTACCTACAGTTATTAGCATTTGACATCGGGCTTCGAAAGACACGTTAAGCACATAGGTCCCGGATTCTGTATCACTACAAGTTGTACAGGCAGAGGCATATAGTTGGTTCCCCGTGATAGATAGCACCCATGGCCGCTTACCGGGAACTTGTATGTTGGCCAGAGTCTCGTCTGTTTATCGGCAGGTGCACCACTTGTAGGTGAGGTTGTCTTGGGCTCCTAAGATTTTGGTATATCTCTATACACTCTTTTCCCATTTACTGCGGGCGGGATTAAAAGATCGGGTAAGAAAATCGTCAAGGTTAGTTTTTTCTCCCGCCACTACAAGAAAATGTACTTAGTAGTAAAACAACAATTTGATGTTACTCATTCATTAACAACAATGTTAATGATACTTATCTTGGAACTAAGTAGGTAATTGGTGTCCATTGTTAGAAAATATGTAATGAAAATATATTATAGAATAATCTCTTTTAAACATATATTTATATAAAGGGTACAATAGCTTCAGAGATATGTGTAGCGGGGACAAATAATAATCAGATATCCAATTCTGAAATTCGTAACGTACACTCAGCTACAAAATATTGGAAAGACTAGAGTGAGTTATTGATTTAGTCATCTTACAATGTTAATCGTACAGATTTGTACGAAATTTAATAATACAATGGCTTGAAACCTGACATGACATACTTTTATTTTTAACACCACTAGGCAAAGGGAATCGAGCATGCGGCCTATCTAATAGAAAGTGTTCACCACTGCCTTTCAATATAATGTTGGGGAAACCTCGCCAGAGCGTTCACTCCACAACCCAAGGGTACGGCGACAGAAAGTTTCTGGTGAAACGTGCCTGTCATCTCTAAGATATAAAGATAACCTCTCTGCCGATGGCTAGTGGTGCAATTGTAGAAAAAGGCCATTGGCTTAATTTCTTATATCAATCCCTACTGTACAAGCAGTCTCACACATACAAGAAAAATATCTCCTTAAACTTAAGAGTTCAATACCTTATGGGCTATTGGTCAAAAGGTCCGAACTGATATCCAGGCGCTCCGGCCCAGGGAATAAAATGAAATATGTTTAGACATAATAAAAAACATAAAACAATTTCTATAGGGATTCTACCAACATCTAAGGAGCCCAAGCCAACCTCACCTGCAGGTGGTGCACATGACGGACAAGGCTCCGGCAAACAGAACGCCACGTATTACGTGGGACCAACTATGGCAATAAGTGGGCTTATAATTTGCTTCTGCCTACCCCTTTGGCGTCCTACTCCTGACTAAACAGGCGTGATAATGAGGCGTGGCGTGATATGTATGTAAGACAATTTTTTACAAAAAATACAATTTATGCCTAAAAAGGCCCCTACTCCGTATATGCTGCAGTGGACCACTACAGCGCTGGTCTTCCGTGGAGACCAAAGATGGCAGCAGTACTGGGTGTGGGAACTTATTTGCGATTTATCAAGCGAACATAATAGGTTGGGGAAAAAGTCTTTTCGTATTTTTGTATGAAAAGTCAAGACATTTTTTTCAAAGTTTATTTACATTTATTTACAATATATATGTACCGTTTTGTTGAATAACTTTCTGCCATTTTGTGGGCAGAGACATTATCCCGTTACTGTAGAAACTTTGGGACTTCTGATCAAAAAAACGGGACAAATAGTTTTGGCAGTCCTCTCTTGAGGTCAACCTTACAGAACCTAAAGAATTCTACAGAGACCGAAACAGGTGAAAATCTGAAGGCGCAAGGTCAGGGCTATATGGTGGATGCACTAGGACCTCCCAGTCGAACTCTCTTAATTTTTGCTGAGTGGCTAAAGATGTGTGTGGTCTAGCGTTATCGTGATGAAAGACCACACCCTTCCTGTTGATCAATTCCGGCCGTTTTCTCTCGACTGCTTCCTTTAATCTCATCAGTTGCTGGCAGTTAAGATCAGAATCGATGGTTTTGCCGGGCGGTAAAAGCTCATAATAAACAATGCCCTTCCAATCCCACCATACACACAGCATCACCTTATTTCGTGTTAGGCCAGGTTTGGCCACAGTCTGTGAAGCCTGGCCAACTTTCGACCACGACCTTTTTCGCACGTTCTTGTCGTACGTGATCCACTTTTCATCGCCAGTTATCAATCTCTTCAAAAACGGCTCGGTTTCATTACGTCTCAATAATGAATCGCAAATGAGTACACGGTTCATTAAGTTTCTTTGAGTGAGCTCGTGTGGCACCCAAATATCGAGCTTTTTTGTATAACCAGCTTTCTTCAAATGGGTCAAAACTGTTTTGTGGTCAATTCCCAGTTCTTCAGCTACATCGTAACTACTAATATGCCGATCTTGCTCCACTCTTTCAAAAATGGCGTCCATTTTATTCGTAACAGGGCGACCAGAGCGAGGTGCATCTTTAACATCAAAATTTCCGGACTGAAAACGTTTGAACCAAATTTGTGCTACTCTTACTGACACTGCATCAGGTCCATAAACATCACAAATTTTTTTCACTGTCTGAGTTGCATTTTTGCCTTTTTTATAATAAAATTTTAAAATGTATCGAATTTCTTCATTAGATTCACTCATTTTTACGGAGAGAAAAACAAATGAAAAATAGCGGGAAACAACTTTTTTTTATTTTTTTTTTTTCTTTATAATGGAACCTTTTTAATGTTACCAAAACCAGCCAGACACAAATAGTACAGTCAAAAAAAATTTATAATAAGTTTATACCTACGTTATGCGAAAAGACTTTTTCCCCGACCTAATATATCGAATATTAAATATATTCTGAAGCTCGGAAGGCACGTTACAGTATTATTATTATTAAACTTTGTAGTATAAAAAAACTATACTATTATGATATAGTTTTCTATAAAGCAGTAAATTGCAAGATTTATCCAAGTTGTACTATATCCTATATACAAAAAACAAGATATACCTACTACAACTACTAGGATATAATACAAGGGAAATGGAGCAAGAATAAAAGTTACTCAACTGCTTAACAATAAGAACAAAGTAATTTATATTTGACTGTACCTGCGTAGGTACAATTCACAAACAATATACAAAACTAGTCGTTATAATAAATTCCGGGTGTAGTGGCGCAAATTGTCGGAAAATGTCGGACCCTCATAAAACGGCGTCCTACGTAAATACCAACCCTTTGTTCGTAATTAAATACTGCGACATTCGCTATTTTTAGACTATTTTTAGCTGACTTAAATTGAGGCTGTTTTTAATTTATATCTGTTGGTTTCATTAACGACAAATAAATTTACATGTATTTGTCATCATCAAGGTCTGAGTACTGAGCACGTACTCCTCACACCAAACAAGGTGAGATGGTTTGAGGTGATACTTCATCACGTTGGTCCTGTGCGGTTTGGCGGAGGTGTGTAGAGTCCTGCTGTTAGATTTAACTTAAACAGTGATAAGTCTAACAAATTTATTGATATCTATAGGTGTTTCAAACTTTATGTTACCTTTCATATAAATATTAGTTTGTAAGTTTGCCAATAGATGGCAAGGAACGTTATTGAATCGCGCAAGCGGTTTCTGGTCACCGGAGCCATATAGATCCAGCAGTTATTATCGCCAGTTGTTATCTACAAATTATTAAAAACCTGCTTGGCCTTTATTAATTAATACTAAGGCACGATTAGTAGGCATAATTTTAAGGCGTAGGGTATTTGGAAATCTAGATTTCTAAAATTAAACGTTGGATAGAAATGATAAAAGAGTCTTTTCAGCGTTTACAAATACTCCAACGTCTCCAACATTAAGAAACATTTATACATACAAAATGTCATGCATCTTTCCTATAGGAGCAGGCAGAGATCACATCCTACCACTTGCGACGATCTTGGCACACACTCCTAGCTTCATTTACACTCATTAACCTTCTCATACACGCCCGTCGGCTTAGGGTACTTTTTACCTGCCCTTTCTCCCAAATCTTCTGGATTTGGTCATGGAATAACGTTAATAAAAACACTGAAATATCGCACTTAGGTTAGCAAATGTAAATAAAGCACATATAAAAAATATATAAACTTTACTCCAAAATAACTTTATGGCATCCAAAATCCCAGAAAGCTGGTTTGTAATCGCTCCCAAGGTGCGAGATTTCTTCGGAGTGTAAACTTCAGTTGACGAAAAAGTGCGGTCAGCCGTCCCCTGGGCGAAACTTAGATTTGTTTTTAGCTTCGAGACCAGCAATAAAACATTCTGGCTTCATTTAAGTTAGGATTTTTGTACAGGTCGCAGTTAATTTCCTTTTTTTGTCGAAAACACGTTTCGGGACGCATAATTTATACGTCACACTTAATTTTGCCGCCTATAATGACTTTTGTGTTTCGGCATTAAAAAATATGAGCTATGCTACTGTCAGTAGAACTTTGGAACATCTCTGGAGTACAAAGTTATTATAGCAACGGTATAGCATACTTATGTGGGTGTATAGAATTGTGTATATAGGCTATAAGTAGACAGTTAAGAATTGTAAGTAAAAATTTATTTCCTTCTTTTTAGAGCATTTAAATAAAAGCTTTCTTGATAGAAACGAGCGCTTTCGTGCTTCGGAAGGCACGTTAAGCCGTTGGTCCCGGTTATCACTGAATGTGGTAGTCGTTAAGCCATGTTAGAGGCCTAATGGGCGGCTTGATAAATTCTAACAGCAGGACGCCATACACCTGCCTCCGCCAATCCGCACTGGGTCAGCGTGATGGAGTATGACCTAATGACCTCACACGTTGATATGTGAGAGGAGGCTCGTGCTCAGTAGTGGGACGTTAATGGGCTGAAATGATTTACCGTTAAGTGTTTGTGAATGTACATGAGCGTTGGTAGATGAAACAGAACAGTGCAACACCACTATTCAAATTCTCTCAAGAAGTTCATGAGGACTTAACGGGTTTAGGGGGAGGGCTTCTCATTTACCATTCATCATCTTTATCACCATTCATTCTCATTTACTATAATTTATATGTAAGTAATATATCTCTTACTTGACACTGGCTAAATGTGCAGACCGCACGAAGCCATTATTTAAAAGAAAAAATGATAAAAGAACTATAAGGCTATTGATTTACCAGGTATAGTCTAGAGTAAAAAAAATATCCAGAGGGCCACTCTAGGTATATCATATTCGAGTGAAAAGGATAGGTATAACTAAGTTTTGTATTTGAATTAGAGTACTCTGATGCTGGGAAGAATACTTTTGAAGACCAATATGGCGTGGAGGCCTCCGCTCCGGAGGTCGTGGGTTCGATTCCCACACAGAACAAATTTGTGCTCACAAATATGAATATTTTATCTGGTCTGTGTGTTTTTCTATGTGTATGAAGTATGTATTTAAAATAAAAATCATAAAAGAACACAAGTTCTTAATGATACTCATCTTTGAACTAAATAATTGATGTAGTGATTAGAAAATATTTCTTTACTTATTAATATGTAGCGCTCGGCTTATAAATAAATAATAAAATTAAAATAAAATAAATAAAAACATTTATTGCCAAAAAGTGGTACAACATTGATTTACTGGTAGTCCCCAAACTAGGTAATCCTGTCTCTTGGGGACTAGAATTTGAGATTTGCATTAATTTTAAATTATATCTACAGGTTCTATTTACATTCTGTTTTTATTTATTCGTATGTTAACCGATATTAAGATTCTTTTGTTGTATTAATTTCATTATTAAAGTAAATTATTGTTATAAAGCAATAGCGGCCAGATAAATAGTATGAGCGCTGCAATTACATAGTATAAATCACTACATAGTATAAAACAAAGTCGCCTTTTCTGTCCCTATAAAGATATAGGGACAGAAAAGGCGCTTAAATCTTTAAAACTACGCTACGGATTTTGATGCGGTTTTTTCCAATAGATAGAGTGATTCAAGAGGAAGGTTTATATGTATAATACATGCATAATATAGTAGTGGAACACTGTCAATTTGTGAGATTTGTGATGTGATGTCGTAATTCAACTCACTTTTTTGCGCTTATATTGCAAACGAGATTAGTCAAAATAATGTACTACAATATTGTACAACTTATAAAATTCTTCAAAAAAGTCCGCGATGGTATATGTCTATCTCTCAAGAATACCCCACAATAACCAATTTTATCTTTTACTTTTTACTAAAAATAATGGCTTATTAACGAAGCCATTTTAAGTATGTATGACATTAATTCTTATCTAAATAAACATGTTAGTAAGCTTGGACATTAGACGTAGATTAAATTTGTCTTTTACATCATGTAATTTCGATCAGTACTTTACAAGATATCAAACGAATAAACTTACGCTAAATCGAAAAATTATGGTTGCGGCGGTGGTAGGTATTCGCGGCCTATATAGAGACATTCTGTAATTATGTATTATACGTCACTATTCATATTAGCATACCACCCGTGCGAAGCTGGAGCGGGTCGCTAGTATTAGTATAAAATATTGTTTTCAAGTATCACAGACGAAACGGTGACACATGCAGGCAACCAATTTCAATTCAATCTCATCTGTCAACTTGAAAGTATCTGTCTATAAAATTTTATAAATAAATCAATAAGCGTCAATAAGCGGGGGTGAAGCGTAACGTAATGTGACAGGTATCATATTGGATCCCAGGTGTAATAAAGGGTGAAAAACAGAGCTAAAAGTCTGAGGCAGAACTTATTGGCGGGAAAGTGAAGCGTCATGTCTGCAGTTTTGTTTTATTCTCTAAAATTTGTGATTTTTCAAACATTAATGTCTTATCAACCGTTAGGTGTTTGTTAACGTACATGAGTGTTGGTAAATGAAACAAAGAAGTGCAACAACACTTTTCAAATTCTCTCAAGAAGTCCATGTTAGAACTCAATATAGTCCCACATCATCTTTATTGAGGGATCAAAGGGTTTAGGGGAGGCCATCTAATTTACCATTTATCATCTTTATCATTCACCTCATATACTATAATTTATATACTAATAATATATTTCTTATTTGACACTGGCTAAATGTGCTAAACGCACAAAACCATTATTTCAAGAAAAAAAGAAAATAGTGTAAGGTGTTAAAAAATAATAATAGTAAGAACTGCTCCCTTTTGGCGGCCAGTTTTTGAATAAGTTCTATTTTTATATATTGTGCACTCTTTTACGTTTGCAAATACTAAACGGTTAATAATCCACCGTTATTTACATTAATGATTCAAATATTACAAATTTTAGAAACTAAAACTGCAGACATGACGCTTCACTTTCTCGCCAAGAAGTACAGTGGAAACTTCACTAGGCGTCAGTTTTGAATGATTAGAAAAAGTTTGTATAAGTATTTCTAAATTTCAAATTCAAATCACATTATTGTTTACATAACTAATCAGTTTTAACCAGTAATATTTAATAACATTACGAGCAAATCTAATAGAGTATATGTTTGCGTCAGAATTTCTAGGTTCCAAATTGAAATCACATTATTGACAAGTGAAATTGAATGTACGGGCACAATTGAATTAAGTACCACATTATCAGGCGTTTCGTTATTATTCCAAATTCAAATTAATTTTGAATGAAGCCTTGTTTTGAATGTAGTGATTCATTTGTTTTCGTACCTTTTGTTCTTGCGTTTAAATCTTACATAACATTAAAATAATCATACTTTTCCTTAAATTTTTTTTTAAGGAAAATTATTTAATGATGCCTCACATTGTGGGTGGAGCAGAAGAGAGTGTCAGACTAGACTATTGACTAAAAATCGTCTATATTTCTTCTCGGGCTAGTTATGTTCCGCTGTCGCAGTGACCCTTTCAAACCGTCCCGTCACTCCGGCAGGCTTCATTCGGCAGGGAGTTCATCCTCACACCTTAGAAATGTAATGTAAGTAAGGTAATTTTTAAAATATACCTGCTGCAGGTATATTGCCTTGTGGAATGAGGTCCTTGGCAGGGTTTTCGGCAGTCGTTATTAGGAAGTCAGTGCCTTCTAACATCCTGACAGCTGGTTTAATCACAGAATGATGTTTCCCTCTGGATTGCGGAGGTCAGACGGCAGTCTCTCCACGTGATAATTGAAATTCAGTCAAATCTAGTTAGCAGACCCTGGGCCCTATGCTTAAGTCTAGGGCAACCGGGATAATGCTAGGTTATAATTTAAAAAAAAAACAGCAAGGGCCCATGAAAGTAAAAAAAAGCTTAATGCCGCTTTGCCATTGGCATAAGTATTTTCTGGGCATATATTTTTTGGTTTTGTAGTTTTTATTTTATGAAAGCTTGTAATTATCACAGTAATCAACGTTATTAAGACAGATATTTGATTGCCGAGTGTTCTTATAATAAATTACTATTATATTTGTTAAAGCTACAGTAGACGCTTGCTTCCCTGAACAATCTTATTTTCTCCGTCAAATTTCCCATGGGCTTCTTAGCGATATCAGCTATAGTTCGGAGTAAAGTAACTAAACGGGACATTGATTTAACGGAATTAATTGTAAACAAGATCTATAAGGTTATATTTGAACACAATATTAGTTCCTTACATATGAAATTGGCTTTTTATCGATAAGTGGCAACAAGTTTAATAGAAAAATTAAAAGTTTTTTAATATCAAAATGTTATTACTCATTGCAAGAGTTTTTCAATGAATAACCTGAACAATATTGATTTTCATATGGAACTTGTCTTGACTTACTTTGTTACGATTTTTATTTATTTTTTTATTTACTTCGGTGTTGACATAATTTTTAAAACTTCTTAACATATGATTAACGTAATAACTAATTGACATCTTTTGTGTTCGGCCGACTTATAGAATTTAATGTTGACAATTATATAAATTTATGCTATTATGTGTATTTGCCATTATTGTAGTGCCCTTTCAGGGTTCATGTGTCGGATAATTTTATGTAAACATCTTTATAACCGTATGAAACAATGAATAAATGAATTATGAATTATGAACTTTGATCTAAAAAATTCGGCTTTTGGCTAGCAATTCCAAATTCAAATTATTTCAATTTAAAGCGTGTCTATTCGTGTTCTAAATGTAATAATTCATTTGTTTTTGCGCCATTTCATTAATATTTATTTGTAAGAGAATATTTATTTTATTTTGAAAGGGTTAAGATATTCAAGCATGTTCTAACCATTGATCTCAATGACCATGCAGATATTGAACGTGAACGAAGGGCGTTCTACATCAGAGCAAATGTGATCTCACGCGTTGCTCAAAAGAGGTTAAGCTCACGCTCTTAAGAGCATACAAGTCCACTATAAAATGCTTTTAGGGTAGTGATGGAGCTGCCCCGATACTGCAGTGCGTCTGTTTGCCGAGGTGCGCACTGACTGCTTTTACGCCACTATGCGCAAGCGCATCGTATCTCTTATGCACTAAGTAGAAGATTTCTAAAAGGACAGACTGCACATTCATTAGGCATTGTTTGGGTAAACTGTTTAGCTCTGGAATTCGCTGCCGGCTCATGTGTTTATTATCTATCCCAGGTCTTTAAAGCGGGGCGTGAAACGGCATTTTAGCAGGTCGTCATGAGTGGATGCGCTTTGTATCGTGCTTATTTCACGGTATGAAGCGCTTTAATTTTTTTTTGGACTGCATCGACTGCTTTCCATCAGGCAGGATATAGGTAGTCATTATGACGTGTCACATAAACATGTAGCTGTGTTCACCTAGAAATTAAAAAGTAAAATACAGTATTTTTTTTAAATTAATGTTTTTTCTTTTATAACATTTTATTAATTATTATTCTGGCTTATTTAAAATATAATTTGGTAGGAAATTGATTTTTTTATATTGAAGAAAACGTATTGAAATTAATAAGGTGTCTCAGATGTTGCCAGCACGTGTAGTTCGGAAAAGAAAATAACAGGGCGTAATTAGAACTCTTTTGAGGAAGAACTGCTTCGGATTGAAGGCTCCGCAGAAACACTATCGCTGCTGTATCAATAAATACGGCAGAATAACACTGATACAGCGCCAATTTTTACAGGTGACATGACATTACATTATTTGTTTGTTCTTTCATTTTATAGTTAATGCACCTACATTGTTCACATATTATAATTATTTTCAATATATTGTATGTTGTGATGTTATTTAGTATATCTTCTTTTTGGAACTCTTCTTATTGATTTGGGAACATTTTGGTAGATTGGCAGCTTATCTCACTTGTTGAAGAGGAGAAGTTCAAAACCGATCTTTGTCCAAAAGTTGGGAAATAATTGTATTAAATTAAATGTCATGTCATGTCATGAATTAATAAATAAATAAATAGTTTCTAACAATTACACCGAATCATTTAGTTCCAAGATAAGTATCATTAAGAACTTGTGTTATGGATACTCAATAACGGATAAACATATAAATACTACTTTTTTGGAATTAAATACTTATTATACATAGGAAAACACCCAGACCAGAACAAATATTTGTCCTATGTGGGAATCGAACCCACGACCTTGGAGCGGAGAGCGGGTATTCTCGCTAGCACGCCATATCGGTCGTCAAATGTATTAAATGCCATCTCCAAATGTTTCCTGATTAACAATTTACTTTTGCGAAACCACTCAATGGTCGAGATGAGGTTATCAGTCATACAGGAAAATCATTATCGTCCAATAAAGGACTACTGGGATAGCCGATATTTTCGGTGGGATTTTTTCGATTAATCTTTGTGATTACTGATTTCTTTTCGAAACGATTTTACATGTCAATCACTTCACACCATAAGAGTGTGAGCATTTCTTGCATTAGTTTGCTTCACAGTATTTGATTAATATCATCTTCATAATCATCATGTCAGCCGAACAAAGTTCCACGAATGACGGGGCCTCCTCTCATAAATCAAGGTGAAAGTTAGTGAAGTCATACACCATCACGCGGTCCCATTGAGGATTGGTAGAGGTGAGTGGCCTCTTGCTATTAGAATAAGAATAATTGTTTAATCCTTCCTTCTATAATAGGACCTCTAAGGACTATCTAATATAATGATGACCATTTTTTTGTTTTACGTCGGTAACAAAATGCGTTTACGCACTGCCTTCCGGCCAAAGGGGGACCGAAAGGGGGTGTGGGACTCACCACCGGCAGACACGACTGCCAGCAGTTATACCCACTACCAGCTGCGCCGCCCCCTCTCATCTCACGGGGTGTCGGAAGAGTCGACGTAGAGAAATTCTACCGGATAATGTTCAGCAGCGTCATTCTGCGTACTGGCTTTACTGCGATCACCAACAAGCCTGCCCAGCGTGGCGATTGTGGGCAAATACCCCCAACAGAATGTAATCTAAGGCTAATGTTCAACGGTGGACTTTATAAGGCTGTTCTGATGACGCAAGAACCTCAGTTCATATAGAAAACACTTTGACCCAATAGTCATTGTTAAATTCTACACTCTGGCACTACGCACGTAGTTTGAGGCAGTTCGCCCTCCGATATTTATCTTTCAATTGCTTTAGGTGACTCACTTTTTACTAACTTAAATGAAACTATAACTATTTCCGTTTACAATGACGAATGAAGGTTTTCAACCAATCCACTAAGTGACTTTATATTAAAATTAAGTAGTAAAGTATTTACATGAGGTTCACTAAAATATTGCTTTTTGCTTAATAGACTTTACAGAGATAATAAAAGAAATTACAGAAACTTTTTTATATTTTGTGAGACCTTTTTGCGTAATTGGTTTTTATTAAAGAACATATTGGTTGTGAGCTATTTGTAATAATGTCACGCTTCATTATATTGTATTAAATATATAAAAAGTTAAAGCGAGTTATGCTAAGGTATCGAGTTCAAACCTTACCAATGTTTCTGATGTCAATCCTCTCGTGACGCTTGACATGAATAACGTGTTATTTTTTTAACTACCAACCAAAATTTATTGTTCATAATTATCTAGTTATAAATTATTTAAAGAAAAAAAACTGGGATTGTTGGTCACCAGGAAATTATATCATACCTTAAAAGTTCTAGTAATCTACTTACATTAACTTAAAACAATTTTTTGTTGTACTCATTACTCTTGTACACAATTGTTACCTGATTATTCTCTGTGTACGCTTATATAATTAACAACCAACCAACTGTTTACAAAGTATTTCTGTACTGCAATATTCTAACAGACACCCAAGAATAATTAAAAAATATAGAAGACACGAAGAAGAAGATTAAAATGGTTTTGACAAAATTTCCTGAATACCTAATGACAGGTGGTTCTTGCGTGATGTTCCGATGTGCTAGACTCTTCTGTGTTGCACCTGTGAGGTTTGAAAAACGGCAGAACGGATATAAGGTCACCATGTCACCAAGGCTTAACATTCTAAACATTATGCTCATCACTGTTTGTAGTAAGTAGTAGTAAATATTTATATAATAACCAGGTGCATAGGGATCCTAACAAGACCTAAGGAGCCCAAGCCAACCTCACCTGCAAGTGGTGCACCTGCCGATCAACGGACGAGGCTCTGGCGAACAAAACAGTGCCCGATAAGCGGCAATAGGCTCGCCACCTATCACGTGGGACCCACTATATAATTGGCGAAGTGTGGGCATATTTGAGTATATAAGTATATTTAAATAAGACAAATTTTGTACTAAAATGTATCGCTTTTCCCCAGATCTACTCTCTATGACCGGTCTAGCAGTAGACCTGTACGCTGACCCTGATAGGTCTACCAGGGCTCAATCCTCCACAAGGCTTCTAGTATGGGTAACCGAGCTGTTGGCTTCGATGCTCATTGGCAGCATTGCTGTGTATAATGGAAATAAAAGGACTAGCGTTGTATTGTATAGCTTACACCGAACTGAGGAGGTAATTTTTGACATTCACAATCTTTCACTAATTAAAATACTATTGTATTTTTTTTATTTCCTGAGTTTTAAGACACATGTGATAAGATAAGATAAGATAATAATTTATTTGAATCACAAACACACGCATGCAGAAATATACAATATAGACAACAATCAAATTAAAATAAAAAAAAAATATATAAAATACACAACCACAAACAGAAATATTGTAAAAAAATAATTAAATAATAACATAATGCATTTTGCTTTCCATGGCATGTGTGCAGTAGTGACGCAAAGGGAGCATAGCTCAGTGCTATTTTGCCCTCGATCAGAGCAAACACTGATTTAATATTAGTTTTAATTCTGTAAGTTTCCCAATTTTAATACATAAACACTATCCAATATCTTACTAGGTGTATAGGTTGGTAATTAAAATTCATAATTGTTATAATTCTACGCAATTTATTAGACTCTTACCTTCTGTGTTGTTTACAGATAAATAGAATTATTGCTAAAGAGAAAGGAGTCTTATGTACTGATAGAAATACAAAAGCAATACTCTTTGTGTCCTATACAATACCGAGCGTTCTCGTTCTGATAGATTACTTACTTTTTTTGGTGTTAACGATACAGAATGATAGAGACTGTAAGTATAATATTTCTCTTAACTCAAGTAATACTAAATCTGTGATTATTTTGATGCAAATTGTTAAACAGGTTTTGAATAATCAAACATGCAATAATTTAAAACAAGCAAATAAGTCAAATCTGGTTATTCTGCCCACTGGTCTAAGCTCAAGTCTATTGCCGAATGGGTCTCCTGAGGGTGGCCTACCCACAACCAAGAGACTATGGGCTCCAATCTGCAAAGACTGTCATAAAGATGATGGCAAAAAAATTTGGAGATTTCGAGTGAAAAGCAAGGGAATGCACAAAAGATCCGACACAAGGGTCAAAGTGCGCCACGGACAGTCTGTGGCCCCCGCGATAAGATAAGATTAGCTCAAGTCTAGGGCTAACGAGATCCCCCTCGATTGGTCTCCACCTTGTCGTGATGGGGGGGCTGAGTACCCCCGGTAGGGCGCAGAGGGCGCTAACGAAAAGGTAACACCCAGAGATTGGCGCCTTTGGGCGCCTTTAGTACTACCGGGATGGAAACTAATAGGGACCTATGGAGGGTGCAGCGGGCGTGCCAAGAGGGCCCGTCAAGCAGTACCAGGAGGGTCTTTGGCAGCGAGGGCAGGGGGTCCCTGCTATTTAACCAGAGACCCTCCGAGAAGTCGGCCACACACGCTATGGTCGCACAAGGAGGTAGGAGGGGCGCGTCCACTGCGTATCTCTGAGGAGGTCCCCCCGGTTTGGTCCTGGGGACGTTGGCCGCGGGCGGGGTGTCGGTCGCTGCAAACCAGGTACTGGCCCCCCGCCTCTTTCTCAACAAGCGGCGGGCGTCGTCGGAAGATTTTTAGTGGGTGTTACTGCTGGCGGTCGTGTCTGCCGGTGGTGAGTCCCACACACCTCTCTCGGTCCCCCTTTGGCCGGGAGACAGTGCGTAAATGCATTTTGTTAACGACGTAAATAAAAAAAAAAGAGTTAGCGAGATAATAATAGGATTTTATAATAGAAAAAATTAATAGCGACAATATTTAAATATTATGTGAAACTAAGTATTTTAGGCATCTAGCTGGTATGTTGCAAACCCTAAAAACTGATTTGTCCAGAAGTTTTAGCTCAGAGTGCCATCAAAAAGATAAGACTCCTGACGATGAAACACCTAGATTCGTTAATTTCATTTATTTATATAGCAATATGTAATCGGCCTGGGGAAGCTCTTATCTCATGGAGAGTCGTAAGAGTCGACGAAGAGAAACCCAATTGGAACCCAACCAAATAGGTTGCCTGAAGGAAATTGCTGTTAGCAATAAGGCCGCCCATTGTACCATAATATGAAAGATAGGATTTAGACAAGAAAATTAGTGAAGTAAGATTAAAAAAGACATTTAAAAGCACAGTATTATGTACCTATACAACCCAAGCTTTGTAATAAGAAGTTCTACAGTTTATACCCATATTTACTTTGTTTTATTATTATTATTGTTTTTAAGTTTAAGTAATTATTTGCTAAGGATAAGAAATGTTCCTTATTACTGTTATGTCATTATAAATTGTTAACATTATATACCTTTTTAATAAAGAGTGCTAATCCCGCCGACAAACTGTAAAGCAGTTTGGTGGGTTTAAAATGTATATATAAGGTTATAAGTTTCAATAAAGCATATATATATATATAATTTTTTTAATGTGATTTGATTACTTTTTTAATATTTAGTGTACAATAAAGTGTTTATTCATTCATTCATACATTCCAATCGGTTGATCGCAGCAGCGTCATTTTGCGTACTGGCTTGAACCCGACTGCCCAGCGTGGTGATTATGGGCAAATACTCTCAATAGAATGTTATTTTCAGCAGTGGACTTTGTTTTCTATTCTTATAATTTTTGGATATTGTTTCATTTTAATTAAAAATTGTATTTGTTTATTCATTGTATTGTGGTGGTTATTAATTCTTATCATTTATATACATTTTTTTTTTCTGTTTTAATTTAAATTTGTAATAAGTTATGTTTTTATTTTTTTTATTTTTTAACTTGATATGTAATTTGACATCGTAATATAATTTTTTATTTCTATTTTTTTTGTTAATTTACTAACATGCCGGTTTGTTGAATGCACTGCTCTGTAAGCCGACATGTAGAAATATATTGAATAAATGAATAGGATAAGCAGCGACAGCCCAGTGGCGGAACAAATATACTGCAAGTAGAGAGTTTCCGGTTCAACTGTGACTTTTCGTAATTTTGTGCTTAGTTATTGCTTGTTCCGTGACTAGACAAGCACATTAAACCGTTTGACCCGTCTGTAATGAACTTTGGCAGTCGTTATAAGGAAATCAGTGCCTTCTAATACCCTAAGTGCTAGTTTAACCATGGAATAATGTTTCCTCGATGCTGAGTCAGTCGCCCCGTGTCAAAAGGTAAATTCAGCCAAATGTAGTAAGCCCAGTGAGCAGACCCGTGTAATATAATTTGTACGCTTATTTTAAAGTGTACTGGGCTTCAACCAATTTTTTTATTTGTTTTTCGTCTGTAACAAATGCGTTTACGCTCTGCCTTCCGGCCAAAGGAGAACCGAAAGGGGGTGTGGAACTCACTACCGGCAGACGAGACTGCCAGCTTTAATACCCTCTAAAAATCTTTCTACTACGCCCGCCGCTTGTTGAGAAAAAGACGGGGGCCAGTATCTGGGTTGTAGCGTCTGACAGCCGCCTGCAGCCAACGTGCCCCGGACCAAAACCAAGAGGACCTCCTCAAAGAGGCGCAGCGGACGCGCACCTCCTACCTCCCCTTGCGACCATAGCGTGCGTGGCCGACTTCCCGGAGAGCCCATGGTTAGACAGCAGGGGCCCCCCTCCCCCGCCGCCGAACACCCTCCTGGCAAGCCCGTTGCGCCATCTATAGAGCTCTCTTAGTTGCCCCCCCGGTAGTCAGTACTAAGTGCACCCAGAGTCGCTAATCTCTGCCTTCTGCGGGTGCCTTTTCCCGGTCTCCGGGAGGGAAAGGGCTTCAACCAAGATCTGAGGAGCCCAGGCCAACCTCACCTGCCAGTCAACGGACGAGGCTCTGGCGTACATAAAAGTTCCCGGTAAGCGATAATTGGCTCGCCACCAATTATGTGGGGCCAATTTTGTAATAGGCGAAATGTGGGCGCAAAATATGCTTCTGCCTACCCCTTCGGGGAAACAGGCGGGAATGTATATGTATATTATTTTTATTAATGTTTTCGTTTCAGTGAATTCAGCGTTGATATACTTTTTTTACCACATCTTATACTTAATTGCCAACGCTTTTCTTATACAGTGTGCCTTTACTGTATCAGAAGTGTGTTACACTTTGAATAAATATAATGATATACTCGAGGATGTGACGGTTTGTAAGTATATGAAATTACCGTGATTAACTTATGTTATAAGTTTTTTTGTTTACATACACATTGTACGGATTAAAATCGTTACGTAACTTGTTTTCACAAAGTGTTTTTTCTTAATGCATACTAGTGTGAAAATCGCGAGGGGTAAGTTAGTTTCTAATTACTTTAGCTTGCATTGCTAGCCATTAGAAGAATTCACATATTATTTTACTTTTAAAATAAATATGCAATAAAGAAACTTGGGTAATAATTGGGGTTGCAAGACAACATCATCATCATCATCATCTCAGCCCATTAACGTCCCACTACTGAGCACGAGCCTCCTGTCACATACCAAGGTGCGAGGGTATTGGGTCATCCTCACCACGCTGACCCAGTGCGGATTGGCGGAGGCAGGTGTATGGCGTCCTGCTGTTAGAATTTTTCAAGCCGTCCAATTAGGCCTCTAACATGGCTTAACGACTACCACATTTAGTGATAACCGGGACCAACGGCTTAACGTGCCTTCCGAAGCACGGAAGCGCTCGGTATCAAATGCCACACACAAACGGTCACCCATCCAAGTCTGACCTCTGTAAACTCTGTAAACTGTCTTTACTTCGGCGATCGTTTCCGACCACCGAGCACCGCGGAGCTACGAGCGGCAAGACAACAGCCTCCAATTAAATGCTCTACCTGATGCTAATAACGCTAGGAGTCTATGGAACACACAGTGTTGAGCTGAGATGTGAGTGAGTCCTAGCTGAGTTGGGAGTTGTGTACTTACCAGTCGCTGGCTGCTTGCAAAATCAACAGCTAAGAGTAACTATTTTGAAATTTCTTTTTTGTCGGATGAAAATCAATGAATGGCAGCCTTCCCCTTCCCCAGTTAGTGGAGTGAAATGGTGAAATCAAACTGAGGGCTTATTCCGAAAATGTTTTCATAGGCATAATGACCAAAATATTTTGATTATAGAATTAAAGGCAAGGACAGGCGTTCACATGGTATATATTTTTTTAATGTGACATAATTACTGCATCCTGCCTAACGGTATGCAATCGACGCAGTCAAAATAACATATACATAGGCATACCGTGAAATAAGCACGGTACAAAGCGCACCCCCTCATTACGGCCTACTAAAAGGCCGTTTCACGCCCCGTTTAAAAGACCCGGGATGATGGGAACTAGGAAACAAATGAGGCAGCTAGTTCTAGTTCTTATTCCAGAGCTTAATGGTCTTCCTCAGAAACGACTTACCAAATTTCTTGGTTCGAGTGCTGATAGTCTAGCAGGTATAAGTGCGCTGTTGGTATACGTTATGCGCCTTATGATTTCATTCAACGCGTTGAATAAGTTTGTTTGTTCATGGCCCAACAACTAGGCCGATGGTTGCTAGGCAGGTAGAAGCTTTGAAATGAACATGAGATTATTTTTATCTCGAAAAACAGCAAAAATAGAAGAAAGCGGCCAACTGCGTATATTTATGAATACTAAACTACCAGGACTAAACAAATTTTAAATATAATTTTAAAATATTTTTATAAACAAATATCTTTTATATTGCTCTATTTAAACCGGAAAAACCCACATACGAATCGCAGTGAAACCTATATTTCACTTAACTATTAGAATTCCATTTTCACCGTTCATTCATTCACTCGTTCTATTGCACCTCGAAAATGGCCTACTTTTAACGTTCCACTTTTAACGTAACGTGTTCAGATAGGCCACGTTATTTCCTGATCGCTGTTGTCAATTTCCACCAAATTACATACAAGATATGACACAACAAATACACATGTTAAAATTTTATTTTCAATAATCATAAGTTTTTTATTCACGTAAATTATACCCATGCACAGAAAAGAAGACAACAAATGAAAATAATAAATACAATATAATTTGTTTGAATACATTTTGTTAAATATAAAAAAATGAAAATGAAAAATCCAACCCAATTTCATTTTAAATAAGTAAAAATAATAATAATAAATAATAAAATGTTACAAAAGAAATAACTGAATTATTTATATAAATACTTTGCTTTAACTTTTAATTTATATTTGAGCAAAGTTATATGTTTATCCCTCCCCATAAATAATTTTAACCTCAGTATATGGGGACTATACTGAGATCTCGCATGGACTTCTTGAGAGAATTTGAAACGTTATGTAGCACTGTTTTGTTTCATTTACCAACACTTATGTACGTTCACAAAAACTAAACGGCTAATAATCCACCGATATTACACATTCATGTTGGAAATATCACAAACTTCAGAAAATAACACAAAACTGCAGGACATGACGCTTCACTTTCCCGCCAAAAAGTCCAAATACACGTTTACTTACACTGTCTGATTTTTTAATCAACCTGTGTTGTCCCACTTCAGATGAAAATTCTGCCTCTGATGTCACCATTCCTCCCTGTTGTGGCGAAATACTAAATATTAATATTATATTCATTATTGACAGGTTCAATTTCTATTTATAATGATGCTATCATCCCCCAACTAGAAGTGAAGGAGTCGTTGAACTTCAAATTGCTCTCACCACTTACCCAGGGTACGTAAGTAAGGAGAATGATGTAGGTGATTTTGGGATACATTTTGGATAAAAGTAGGATAAACCAAGGTAAGAACAAAAGTGCCCTTTCACAAACCAAGGTGAACGGGAATCAGGTTCAATCCGGCTGGATCCGGTGGGTTGGTGGAGGGAGGTGTGTCATGTAAATTTTTTTTTAGCCCACTCAAAGCAAATCAATTTTGTATTTTTGTATTTTTATAAATTATGTAAATTTTTTTATTTATTCGAATCTCAAACAGTTAAAAAAACATCTATTATATATATGTTTTTTATTCAATTATTTTGGCAACAAACAGTTATATAAACAGAACACTAATTTATAACAATTTTAACTTAAGAAATAGACCTACAGTGCCCAATCATACTTATTATTAACAAAGTCGTATTCGAATGTGGATAATTAGATGCTTAATTAGGAGAATTTAAACAATAACATGGTTGATATTATTGTAAAAAAACGAACATAAACAAGATATAAATGTATCATAAACATTGGATAAATGCATCAAGCTGCCCTTTAATGTGTGGTCCATATTTGGCCTTAATGTTTCTTAACTTTTAGGTACTATGGGGAATTCAAGACCGCCCGAAGAAAACATTCGCCGTCTCGCTTTGATGTATGACAATATCTGCGATATTGTGAAAGGACTAGATGATAGCTTTGGCTTTGGGTCTCTTGTCATTGTTATTTCGACTCTGATGCGGTTGGTAGTCACTCCTTACAACACCATAGTGAATATTAGTAAGTAATCACTTTGTATTTATATGAACAATAGTTCGCGTGATTTCACATGAACCCTATTGAGAACGATTTCCATATATGTATATAATATATAGCTTGTTTCCCCGAAGGGGTAGGCAGAGGCATAATATACGCCCACACTTTGCCATTTATGCGGCTGAAAGTCTCTTTTAACATATCCCATTTTCGCACCCTTTGAAGAAACAAACCCAAGAAATGACTCAAGAAGAAATGACCAAGAACTCTTATGTGTGAGGATGTGCTTCTTGTCAATGGCGAGCAGTGCTATGATAAAAATAGGCCATTGGCATCATTTCAAAGAGTTCCTCTGAACACATCTCATTACAATACAACCTAAGGCCCATAGTACACGGCGTATTTTAGACGCGCCGACGACGCGCGTTTCAGGAACGCGCGTCTTCGGCGCCGTGGACGCTGATTGTTGCGTTTACATTGATGAAACAAGCGCGCGCATGAAGCGCGTATACGCGCGTATGAAGCTCGTATACTCGCGTTTGAAGCGATACAAACGCGCGTACAAAGGAGCAGAATAGGGGCAGGGGGTGGGACAGTCACGCCACCACTACACCGCCGCCCGCACCTCAGTTGCAATAATAGTTTATTGTGTGCTGCGCGTGTATAAGAAGAGGAGTCTCTAATCAAAACGCAAAAGCTACGCGCGTCTACTGCACGTATACGCGCTGTATCTGCGCGTATCAGCGCTGTAGAGGTGCGTTCACGATCGCCCCGTGTGCTTAGGTTTCTAGGTTGCGTTCGAATTGCGTTTGAAGCGCGTATACGCGCGTCATCTGCGCGTCGTCGGCGCGTTTAAAATACGCCGTGTACTATGGGCCTAAGGTTATAAGATACGATAATCAGCAGGTGCATCGCTTGCAGGTGGAGATAGCTGGGGCTCCTAAGATTTTGCTAGGACCTCTAAGAACCTATTTGTTTAAACAGTAAAATGGAGCTCTAGATGTGCAACATGCTTAACTTTTCTATTTCTGTATTTTCCAGGAGGCAACGTCGCCAACCCACCGCTGCTCGTGTTACAGTTAGTGTGGCTTATTGTTCACACATTATGTGTTATTACTGTGATAGAACCTTGTCACAGAACTCATCAAGAGGTAAAGTTTACTTTGTAATAGAGTAGTACTATTATTATAACAGCGTGGATAGGATCTTTTTTTTTTACTTCGGTATAAAAATGCATTTACGCACTGCCTCCCGGCAAAAGGGGGACCGAGAGTGGGACTCATCAACAGCAGACACGCCAGCAGTAATACCCACTAAAATTCTTCCGACGACGCCCGCCGCTTGTTGAGAAAGACGCGGAGGCCAGTAACTGAGACGCAGCGTGTGACACCCCGCCCGCAGCCATGGTCCCCCGTACCGAAACCGGGAGGACCTTATCCTACCTCGTTGTGCAACCATAGCGTGTGTGACTGACTTCTCCGGGGGGTAATGGTTAATTGGTCCGCCGAAGATCCTCCTGGAACTGGTCGGTGGGCCCTCCACAGGCTACTGTTAGCTTCCCCCCCGATAGTCAGTACTAAGGGCATCCAGAGTCGCCAACTTCTGTGTGTTACCTTTTCACGGCTTCCGGGAGGTACTCAGCCCCCCCACCACGCCAAGGTGAGGAGACCTGTCCGGGGGGGAGTATTAAGAGCGCCCAGAGCCAGTCTCTGGGTGTCTTCCATGTATATTAGATATGTATTTACAAAAAAAATAAAAGTGTTTAAGTATGTTTATTCGTCATTTAGTATCCATAACTTATCTTATCTTGATACTTATCTTGGGACTAAATAATTGGTGTAACTGTTAGAAATTAATTATTTGCAACAATTAAACAACAATGAAAGAACAATGAAAGAGATATGAGCTTGTCTTTGAACTAAATAATTGGTGTGATTGTAAGAGAATATTTATTTATTTCTTGTCTTTAAGACCAACAAGATCATTTAGATTTATCAATTTTTTACAAACAAAATGGATATTCAATAATTTTTATAACAACAATGAAGGAGATATAAGCGGTACCATAATCAAGAAATAAAATCATAACGAATTCTTTGTCATAATAATATATTTGGGTCAACAGATGTCTCGAACCCGTTCTCTGGTGGGGAAGTTGATATTAAAGTCCAAGAAGGAGCCAGTATACAAGGAATTGGAGAAGTTCTGGCGATATCTTACCCTGAACAAGGTCAACTACGTTCCAATGGGAATATGCACACTTTCGAGAAGCTTGGTTGCTACTGTAAGTATTTAAGCCAGGTCTTATTTTATTAATCCAGGTTTTACTTTGCGGAATGCTATAAGCGAATGAAGGCAAATCAACTCAATTGCTACTCAATTAATACTTATCCACAAATGCTCGTTACAGTTGGATAGTTCAAACTATTACATAGTACTTGAAAATGTCAAAATTAAAAAGAAATATAACAAAAAATTTATAGAATTACAATGACGACCGATATGGCATGGTGGCGAGAATACCCGCTCTCCGTTCCTAAGGTCAGGACAAATCTTTGTGTGCATGAACATGAATATTTGTTCTGGTCTGGGTGTTTTTCTATGCATATTAAGTATGTATTTACAAAAAAAAAGTATTTGAGTACGTTTATCCGTTCTTTAGTATCCATAGCACAAGTTCTTGGTGATACTTATCTTGGAACTAAATAATTGGTGTGATTGTAAGAGAATATTTATTTATTATTATTTATTTATATGACCCAATACCTCCTCACCTTGGTATATGAGTGGAGCAGAGTGCTCTGATTATGAATTCGTATGTTACAGATAGCTGGGAGTGTGGCCACTTATCTGGTAATCATATGCCAGTTCCAAGGTCCAGATAAAGGGGAGTTTTAACCAGAAAGAACCATATAACCACTTACTTAAGCAGATGGATTTTATAAATTATTCTTGTGTCTCTGAATATTTTGGGCTGTACAGATGGCCTTGCTTGGTTTTTGCTTTTAAGAGTTTAGGACAAAAGTAAGTGTCACGCACAATTTACTAACGGGGAAACCAAAATAAATATTAAAGTGTGAAATTTGTGCTGGATGTTTGACATTGTGTGTAAACAAACGTTAAAGTTACTACTAATTAATATCTGTGTCACTGTCTGTTGTAATTTCCTAATAAAATAAACATATTTGGAAGCACATGCACTTTTTAATATATATATATATAGGTAATATGGGAGTAATCATTACACTCACACATCCTACAACTATACTACACCATACACATTCACTCACCATACCACAATACACAACACTCATACATTAAACTACGTAGATTGCTATATTATCTTTACAACTTATCACAATGTAAATGATGTCTAAAGGGGCGGTGACTGCCTGATACAGGTATATTTTTACTTACTAGGTATTTCACCAAAACGTTTGTGAAGTTTGGTTTTATTAAAAAAAAAAAAAAAAATGAAAAAGTATTTATTTAGTTTTCTTAGCAATGATTACATAGTATTCTACGTCTACCAAACTGTACAACAGTTTGTTGGCAGATGTAACTCCCTTAATAAAAATGTTACATAACCTAAGATGATTTACTTTTTCAAATTTGACAACTTATCGATCTAATTAAATAAAAAATAAAAAAAAATTTAAGATATTACTCACTAGATAGGTTTATACAAAATAAATGCAATAAGTACTTTTTAAGCTTACTTTTAAATATCTTTTTAGTAATACTTTTGCTTTCCAAATCACATGGTAAACCATTATAAACTGTAGGAACTATAAAATTACTACACCTACGTCCGTAGTAATTATTACAAACTGGTACTTCAAGATACTAATTAAAAAGGTTTTATTATTAAATAATATTTTGGGTCTATGTTATATAGATAAATCAACATATTTTTTTAGTAAAAGTATTACTGGACCTTTTTCTTAATCTATGTGTTAAATCTCTGCATTTTTTTTCTTATGTTAAGAATATAGTTCCCCGCTAATAGATTGCGAGCGGTATGATGGTAGACAACATCCATCAGCATGTAGTTGAGGAATCTTCATACTCTTATGATCACTCTTTGTAAATGGCATACAAACAGAACTAATTTCGTCATTAGGAGATGAAACCCTTAAGTATTTTATGGATTAAATAGATTAGGGGTGAATAGAGTCCTCAAGGAATTTAATAGTTTACATCTTACTTGAGTTTTTCATTTATTTACTCTGACAACATAGAAAAGCTTAAGAAGGAATATGAAAAGTGTGAAAAAATCTTCTCAATCCTCGAAGACGAAGAAATCATCTCCATATTATTACGGTAACAATGCATCTGTAAAATTAAACCTGCTATCTTAACATCGTAGTCCAGCTCAGCTTCGCATCTTAACTCAAATTGTTTCGGTTCTTATCGAAAATTATTCAGATTTATTTTTACTGGCAATTTTTACTTTACTCTTCGACAA
Source organism: Musotima nitidalis (assembly GCA_949126915.1). Taxonomy (NCBI): domain Eukaryota; kingdom Metazoa; phylum Arthropoda; class Insecta; order Lepidoptera; family Crambidae; genus Musotima; species Musotima nitidalis. The sequence continues at coordinate 4,421,229 of OX421434.1, forward strand.
CTTTTTGCATAACGGTGTCGATGTCCCGAAGCTACGAATTAATAAAAGGTAAATTGTAGGAAAGGTAAATTTGAGTTGTATAAGGCTCCAAAATATTCAAGCCCACGTTTGTGGTAAAGATTTATTTGCATAAATTTAAAATTTTCTCACTTGTAGCCTTTGACGAGGTTTGTTTGTAGGGCTGACCAAATTCATTATTCAGCTCAAAAGTTTGGAGGGCGACATTGCAATTTGTTTTTTCAGATTTTTTCTTTTGTCACCTTCTGTTTTACGGTTTTGACGATAATGATGCATAATTATATTTTACGTGTTAGAGTGGAGATCGTGTTTGCACAAACGATGGGCGACCTACTACTTGAGAAAGGTTGCTGGTACCGGGTGGATTCTGCAACGGAGGGATGGTTGGCGCTCCTTAGGGGAGGCAAATGTTCAGATGCAATGTGTGGACAGCAAATGGATATGGCTAATGGATTAATTAAACTTGACGACCGATATGGCGTCGTGGCGAGTATACCCGCACTCCTGAGGTTGTAGGTTCGATTTAGTTCGTTGTTCGACCCACACAGGACAAATCTTTGTGTGCAAACATGAATATTTGTTTTTACATAAAAAAGGTAACACCCAGAGGTTGGCGACACTGGGTGCCCATGGGGCAAACGGACACCGTGGGGGAAACTTAGAGGGACCTATCGAGGGAGCGGGCGGGCCAGGAAGGCTCGTCAAACCGCGCCAGGAGGGTCTTAGGCAGCGGGGGCAGGGGGCCCCTGCTGTCTAACCATAGACCATCCGAAAAGTCGTCCACACATGCTATGGTCGCACAAGGAGGCAGGAGGGGCGCGTCCACTGCGTCTCTCTGAGGAGGTCCTCCCGGTTTTGGTCCGGGGGACGTTGGCCGCGGGCGGGTTGTCAGAGCTGCAACCCAGGTACTGGCCCCCCGCCTCTTTCTTAACAAGCGGCGGGCGTCGTGGGAAGATTTTTCGCGTCTGCCGGTGGTGAGTCCCACACCCCCTTCCGATCCCCCTTTGGCCGGAAGGCAGTGTGTAAATGCATTTTGTTCAGACGTAAAAAATAAAGATAGAACCTACACTTCACCTAATAAATAAGATATGTCAACTGCTGTTTCCCGATATAGATTTTGAAAGAAAAAGATAACATATATATAATTATGTTTATATTGAGCACTTCATAAGCTAGATCATAATTCAGATACATTGATTTTATTCATGTACGCACGAAAACCCTGTCTTGCATCTAAACCAGGCACAATTTAGGTGACAGCTTCCTCTAAAAAGCCATATGAATACTTGCACCTTTTCATATAAAGTAGTTAATCTTGAAAAAGAGATTAAATCTCTAAAAAGGCGGGAGCCAAAAGGCCCTTAGGGCCTGATCTTTGCACTTAGATGTCAAGGAAATTTATAGTTATTTTACGATGAAGCCGGTTCCTTTTCGTTGTGGCCAAATCACTTAAGCCACATAAAGGGTGTACCTTACGATTCCTTCCTTACGATTGTACCCTTGCATTATATTACCGCTTAAATTTATAGCATACTTCGCGATTTGTCCGAATAGCTTAAAGGCTTAAGACTTTTTGGTATAATCTTTGTTAATAGCGTGTTGTTCATACAAATATGGGTGTGTGAGTTTTAATGTTTACAGACCGTAACATTTTTGTTTGTTTTACTGTCGCAGAATAGATTTACTTGCGTAAATAGGGTATAGTATAGTGTATATGAGCCCGCGCCAACCTCACCTGCAAGTACACCTACCGACTGACGAGAATAAGGCAAACATAAAAAATCTCGGTAAGCGGCAATATGCTCGTCACTGTATTACGTGGGATCACAAATATTATTGGCGAAATGAGGGCGTATAATGTACCCCTGTCTACCCTTTCGGGGAAACAGGCGTATACATCACATATATGTATATAGTTTGACTTGATTGATTGATTGACTGTCAGATGCAAGGGACATATTTATTCAGACGTTCATTAGATCTGTGGTGTTTAGTTTTTGTGTAATGTTCTTGCGTTGATGTAATGGCAGACTTTTAGGTATATACTGCATATTCCTATTTTCAGTCATAGTGCCGTGTTATATTATGTATTTGACAAAATGAGTCTGACAAAATTTGACTAAATGTATGTGATAAAATTTATTTGACAAAATGTATTAGACAAGATGTGTTCGACAAAATGTATGTGACAAAATGTTTTTTACTAAATGTATTTGAATAAATGTTTTTGCCACATGAATTTGACAAAATTTATTTCAAAATATATATTTGACAAAATGGGATTGACCAAATGTATTAAAGATAAATAAAGATGTGAATTTTCAATAGATATATAAATGTATGTAACGTGGTTCAACCACATAATGATGTTGCCCTCTGAGTCGTGAAGGTTAGATTGCTCCATGTAATAACTGAATTCAGACAAATCTGTTAAGACCAGTGTGCAGCCCCTGAATCCTAAGGCAAGTCTAGGGCAACCGGGATAATGCTAGGATATGATGATATAAAGTTCTGATACCCAGATATAATTTAAAATTACTAGCTGTCGGTCTTGCAAAAAACACATGCAAAAAAATAAGTTCCTCGTAGTACAATGAAATACTAAATTGAATATTGGCGACAGTTGTCAACCCTAACAAAAGCTTTGGCAACACCAAATGTTGTCAAGAAAGCGCGCGCCTCTCGCATTACTTGCTCGAACAGGGTAATTAGTTGCAGATGCAACAACGCGGCGGCTCAGTCGCATGCTAATGATAAATTATGGCTATAGCAGTCAGCACTCTTGTAGCATTGTTAATGATATATGACTACAATAGCAGTCAGAACTGATGTAGCAAGCTAACGATACATTTAGCAGCATAATTATTTTAGCCATTTGAAGTCAGCTGCTGAACATAGGCTTTACCAGTAGTTTATTATGTTGATCATGTATCATTCATTGCAAGTAATACATTATTGCTATAGCAGTCAGCACTCTTACCCAATTCTCAATACTTTATTGCGTTCCACAATGGTTTTATAAGGTGGCGAATATTACAATTTGGTACATTTGTGGACCTGTCGGGCACAGCATAGTGTAGGAGAGGAGGAAGGGCGCCGTATATTTCTTTTTATTATTAAATTACTATTATTAATTTACTGTTATTAAATAATTATTTATTTATTCAGTATATATCAAATGATGTCAGGAGATATAAACAATATTATAACAGTTAGTACAGGTAAAAACATTAAATAAAAATGTAGCAACAATGTCACATTATATATTATTACAGTTACATATAAAAGAGTTAATATATTAACAAATAAAATAAAATAATGTAAATAGTGTATGTGAGTAGGTATTATTATATAGTCAGTATTATACTATTGAGAATAAGATATTTAGCCAAATGTCAAAGTATTGTTTCCATATATTATTATTTTCATATATTAAATTATTTATTACCACCACAAATTATCATGTAATATTTCTACTATTGCCGTCAGCACTTACATAGCATTGCTAATGATCCGTTTCAACTATAGCAGACTGCAATCATGTAGCATCATTATTACAGCAATTTTAAATCCATTGCTGAACTAAAACCTTTCAATAGTTTAGTTATGTAGCACTGCTAATGATAAATGACGTACCATAGAAGTCTGCACTCTCGGGGATTGTTTATGGTAAATTACTACAATAGCCGTCAGCACTCATTTAGCACATTGTCCTTGTTCTGGGAAAACCCTATATATAGATGGTTACCTAATTTGAGTTATAGGCAAATAATAGTTCAGGAAAAAAAATTTTTTGAAAAAAAATATATTAACTTAATTTTTTGTGTTTCGATATCATGCTATTTTATTTCGCAGACGAAGAGCATGAAAAACTTCGAAGTCGATTATTTGTGTTAACTTATTTTATGAAAAAAAGTTATTTACTGGGTTTTCCCAGAACAACGACGATTGCTCATTTGGAGTACTAATAGTACCTTCTACCTATCTGCAGTACCAGTCTGCAGTAGGTCCACGAAGACCCGTGGTGGTATATAACCTAATCTACCTCACCTTGGTTCGATAAAAGAGGCCAATGCTCAGTAGTGGGATGTTCAATTTCTTTTGAAATATACTGCTGCACGCTTGTAAATTTGTGTGCAATTTAAGTTCCTTTTTGTTTCTGTTGAGTTTGCTTTGTTTTGTTTTTACTGTGTCATAACTAGATTTTGTTTTGATTTTGTAACTCCTGTGTAGTACATACTTTTAAATAAATATTGATTTTGCTTGCCATTGGCCTCATAGAGAAGCTGCAGGAATACCAGCGCTAGTGAGTCATTGCTTGGTTCATCAGCGAATGCTATCCAATGCCCCTTATTGCCTAAGGCAATTCTGATGTATTTAAAAAAAATCGTGTTTTATTTTCTTTTAAATAATGAATTGTATCAAAAAGAGCGTAGAGATACAAGTAGGTATCCAAATAAACTGACTCTGCCAATCATGTCTACTGCATCTTATGCGAAGAACCGCTATGTCATGTCTATTAAAGACTATAATAGGCTCGACAATAACCTTAAGCTGAAATTCAAAGTTCATTTAAAAAAATGGCTTGTTGATGAGTGTTTTTATTCACTGACTGAATATTTTGAACAATAAATTTATGATTGTTAGAATCTTCTAATTATATTTTTGCATACCAGTTACTGGTGAAAAATGCGGGCTGTATTACATTTTAAGACCACTTATGTACCATATGTCATGTGAAATAAAAAGTCTTTGTCTTTGAATGGCTTCGTACGTTTAGCACATTTAGCCAGTGTAAAGTTATAAATATATTAATAATATTTAATTCATAGAATAAGTGGTGATAAAGATGATAAATGGTTAATGAGATGCCCTCCCCCTAAGCCCCTTGAATCCTCAGTACAGATGTGGAACTATACTAAGATCTCACATGGACTTCCTGAGAGAATTTTAAAAGTGATGTTGCACTCTTTTGTTTGATTTACCAACACTCATCTACGTGTGTCGCAAACACTTGTCGCTTAATAATCCACCGTTGTTAATGTTTGATATATCACATATTTTAGAAAGCAAAACAAAACTGCAAACATGACGCTTCACTTTCCCGACAAGAAGTCATTAATTGTGTACGTTTTAAGCTTTTGTGTTAAAGTTTTATGTGTTTAGCAATAAAATCATTTTTTTTGTCATTTTTCCTTTTTTTTTTGGAGCAGTGCCGTTTCTTGACTTAACCGCCGTCCTCAGTGCTATATAATGGATGCTATTCTGAATAAACTGACTTTTGACTTTGAATTCAGGCGAAAAGTTAGGCTATGAGTTGTCTGCTAGTCTCTCATTGTTAAAGTTTTGTACTAAAGAGCTTTAACCGCTATGAAGGTGATTAAACCTTTACCGGGCAGAATATGTTGAAATATTTTCATTGTTTTTCTGCCTTAACTCAACTCCATAAGTTTCAATTTATTTTTTCCCCGAAGTTTCCCCGAAGGGGTAGGCAGAGGCATAATATACGCCGCCACACTTCGCTACTTATATTATTGGTCCCACGTAATAGGTGGCGAGCCTATTGCCGCTTTCCGGGCACTTATATTATGTTCGCCGGAGCTTCTTTCGTTAATCGGCAGGTTGGCTTGGATTCCTCAGATCTTGGTAGGAGAAGTGTATAGCAGGTAGCTATACACCTTGATAGTACTTGAAAACGTCAAATTTAAATATGAATATAAAAATCACTCGACATACACTAAAATCACGAACCTTAGATTCACTTCCATGCAACAAAACAATTAAAAAACAAAAAATATTTAAGTGTAAGTGAATCTAAGTGCCAGTACCAAGCCACCGCTTTGTGAGAAGAACTAGCAAGAAACTCACAGGCTATGCTCTTTTAAATTATCAATTGGTTAGTTACAATCATCATTTGTCTGTAAAGCTAAACAATGCAATTTAATATAACATGAACAATATTCATGTTCTTAGTCATTCATGTTAGAATAGCCTGTATGAAACGGTAGTTCAATCCCAAGCATTTTTATCTGCATCATATAAAAACGGATGTGGATTGGCTGATTAACGTTTTATGTAGGAAGCCTTTGCTTAGCAGATGGTGTTGTTTCCCTAATGTTATGATAAACACAAGATGAATTTCCAAGAACAACCAGCACAAACTTATTGCCCTTTGCACAAACAACAGTACACAACCTTTTTCTAAAGAAAGAAACGGTGAATTTATCCAAATCTGGTCCCTTGTTAGTTCAGTTAATGTTGGGAAATTGCCCACAACTCTGTGATTGCAATTTCCACATCAGTCAAAAGACTGATGACATTTGAGAGAATGAAGAGATGAATGGCGTTGATTAGATGGGTTTTCTCATTTATGTTCATACATCTGTTCACATCCATTGCAGCACTAATTAAAATTTATTTGGAAGCCAATCACTAACATTATTTTAAACGATAAGGCAACTGATATTTTGAAAGTTGCTTTCATCTTTTAGGAATTTACTCTTCATCAAAACTTTTCTATTCTGATAATAATTTGAACAGATGTCATCTACACAAAAAATAAAGAAATGGAATTGAGAGATAAGTTTAAAATTGAAGTGATGGGACGGTAACGATTTAAAAATATATTTTTTGTGGTAAAGAAAGAAAAAGTTAATAAATATATATTTCTGACAATTACACCGATTATTTAGTTCCAAGATAAGTATCATTAAGAACTTGTGTTCTGGATACTAAATAACGGATAAACATATATAAATACTTCTTTGTTTTTTATAAATACATACTTCATACATATAGGAAAACACCCTGGCTAAAACCATTATTTATGTTTATGCAAACAAAGATTTGTCCTGTGTGGGAATTGGACCCACGACGTCAGGAGCAGGGCGCGGATGTACTCGCCTCCCCGCCATATTGTTTGTCATAGCATATTACAGATAGAGTAGAATGTTAATGTTATATTATATTGCATTGTATAGCTTCACAGACAAATGAAGAGTGCCAAACCAATCTTACAGAGCGGTGGCTCGCAACTGGCACTTAGATTCACTTACACTTAATATTTTTTTGTTTTTAAATTGTTTTGTTGCATGTAAGTGAATCTAAGCTTCGTGATTTAGTGTAATAATATTTCGATTTTTTTTTAATATTTTAATTATGACGTTTTCAAGTACTATGTATAATAGTTTATGAAATAAATATTTTTTTTACTTTACTTTACTACTTTTACTTTAAAATCGAAAGGTTAATATGGTCGGACTCTCCCTAAGACCAATTAACTAAATTAAAGACATTCTCAAAGAACTTGTGTTCAAATAAGCCATAATTGGTAATTAATTTTGAGTACGTATACCTGGGTCAAAAAGTCCAAATGGGTAGGTCCAACTTCGAGAAAGAATCGTCGAATCCAGCTCGATTGGGCTGCGTTTGGGAAATAGCGTAATATCTTCTCAAAAATACCTCAGTGTCTTAAGACAAAAGTCTGACCAGTGTGTGTTGCCAGAGACAGTATTGAGACTTAGTGCCTGATTATGGGCCTCATTAAAAAGCTCAAAGTCCCTCAGAGTACAATAGAGAGAGCTATGCTCGGAGTGTCCCTAGGTGATACAATCAGAAATAAGGAAATCCGACATAGCGAAGCGCGTTTGCAGGCTAAAGTGGCAATGGGCGGGGCACATAGCTCGAAGAACCGACGACCGATGGGGCGTTAAGGTTCTTCAATAGCGACCGCGAACCGACAAACTTAATAGAGGACGGCCTCCCACGCGAAGGACCGATGATGTAGTCAAGGCGGCGGGAAGCCGATGGATGTAAGCGACTCAGAATCGCTCAATGTGGAAATCTATTGGGGACATGTTCAGCAGTGAGTGAGTATGGCTGAGATGAAGTGGATTGGAACCTGTAGAAATAATAACATGTAAAGACTCTTTGATGTCTATTGCTATCCCTGTGGAAACATGGTGAGAAAAGGAGAAAATAAAATCATTGAAACTGGTTTCACAAGTGCTTTATTCTTCATATTATTTACAGAAATCGTTCTCTAAGATATGTATTCACATTATTATCTAATTCCAATAATAAACTAAGTTTAGTCTATATTGTTAATAACATTAAGTATAATTGTGTATTACTTACTTGGTACCTACTTACAACATTATGCATGGCTTTTACAAAGTTACTTGCTAGACAGAGATAAACTTTTAAAAGTGTCTTAAAAAAACTCTTAACATTAAAACAGCGGTATATGTGATCCGAAATGCAGCATACAAAAGTCGTAACTGTCAAAAGTGATTCCCAACTGTGTCCAAACGTCATTAATTTAGGCGTGGTTTATTAAATCTGCGTTTTGGTCTCATCCAGGTAATACTGCTTTTATTAGCAGCATTTGATTATGATATACATTTGCATGTCTTCTGTTTAAGTAAATGACGAATAAAAGATCAGTGTGTTATTTTTTTGTGCAATAAAGGAATCCTAATTTATAGTACAATTCTAATAATCATTTGTAAAAAATAAGTTTTACTGAATATAATGTACCTAACAGAGTCATGACTCTGTTACTCATCTTGATGAGTATTCAAGTATTTTATATGTATATTTATTCATTAAAACACATTAAAATAAGTTCTTGCAATAACGACATCTAGTGTCAGTTAACTGAACCACGTAACAACGTGAATGTGGGCGGGGTCTCTTATTGAGAATTTTATCCTCTGTATATTGATTCCGTTAACGTTAGTTTGTGACTTTTAAATTACTGAATTTGGCACATAGATATATTACGCCATGTATTAAACAGGATTCGTTTTATTGGCAAAAATGAAGTTGCTACTAATAATGAGTATTTGCTAGTTTATCGTTGTTCCAATATTTAAAAACATTTTAATTTAGCTGCCATTAAGCGAACATAAGCTTCCTTATTTTTAATAAGTCTACATTTTTTCTATGTTTTGAATTAAAAAAGAGTAAAAGCTTACATTAAATAAATTATACTAAGAGAGAAAATAACTAAGTAAAAAGTTCAGTCATTTTAAAATGTTTTTTTTACCTAATAACATATGCATGTTATGTTTATTGGTTTTAAAAAAAGTATTTTGTTACGTTATGTAAATATCATTAATAACTAAGACTAAAGTAAACTCATCAGTTCGATGATAAGCAAGTTTCAATGTTAGCTAAATACGTCAGTGAAAAAAACAGGAATTTAAATAGATTTTCTAATTGCTCACATGTAAGTAAGCAAAAAATAAAAAAAAAACATAATTAAAAAGGGATTTCACATAGATATACCTGTTATTGCTCACAATTCAATTTACACCAATAAATGTTTTAAGTTCTGTACCATACAATCTTTAAATGGTCAAAAAAGTGCATTCAGTTTTAAAATTTTTGTTAGCTCCCTCTATACACAGTCAAATTCAACGAAACCCATCAAAATCTTCGTTTAAAAAGAGACTCTTAATTTGACAAGGTCTTTAAATAAAAATGAAGTTAGGTTTCGTGCAACAATCGCTGTGTTTGTCCAGGGTCTGGTCGGATCGCACCCATTTTCCGTGGCACAGTGGTGCCACCATCGCGAAGAACCTCGTTGTGTGCCCGGGAACCCCGTGACCATCGCACCTCCAGTTCAGATCGCGTCTCAGAGCTGCTGTCTCACACATGACACACACTGAATTACCTGTAACAGAGATATATCATTAAGAGTTCGTAACATTATAAAAAATAAAGATAATATCTAAAGAAATGGGATGTCGTCTAGAGTCGATGTGGGTGATCTTTCATATAAAATCTGTGCTGAAAGTTAACCTTTTTTTTACGCCGGTAAAAGTAAATACATTTACACACTGCCTTCCGGACAGAATGGGGGTGTAGTGTCTGCACACGACCGCTAGCAGTAATACCCACAAAAAACTTCCGACGATGCCCGCCGCTTGTTGAGAAAAAGGCGGGGGCCAGTAACTGGGTTGCAGCATCTGACACCCCGCCCGCGGCCAACATCCCTCGGGCCAAAACCGGGAGGACCTGCTCAGAGAGGCGCAGCGGACGCGCCTTTCCTACCTCCTTGTGCGACCATAGCGTATGTGGCCGACTTCTCGGAAGATCGACCTTCGACAGCAGGAACCCCATACTCCCGATGCCTAATACCTTGGCGCTACTTGACGGGCCGCTTTTAGAACAGAGCCGACACTTATATATAATGTTCTATCTATTTGTGAATGATTGTAATCTAGTGATGGATGAAAATATCTTAGTAACAATTCCCGCGCTACTATAATTTCCCGAAAAACCGAGAATCTATTCAACACCGCACGTGTTTCGCCCTTACACAGGGCATCTTCAGGTAAGATAGGAGCCTCAGAACAACTATGTCTTCACGGCCAACGCTGAAACGAGAGAAAGATTGTAATCTTTCTAGAAAATATGTGTTTTTATATATTTTTGACTTAGATCGCCCAACGCTGAAACGACTTAGATTTCTTAGGCCGCTTTTTTAAATTTAATATGACTTATATACAATTAGTATTATTTAATCAGTACCTTAAATTAAAGTGCAAAAAAACGCAGCAGAATCATAAAATACTTTGGTTAAATCTAGTAACTTTCGTAATATTTTTTTTTGCATTTACAATGCTTTTTATGAGACGCATATTGTGATAGAAAAAATCAACCCGTCCGCGGTAGCCCGGAGAGGAATCGAACCTCTGACCTTTGGATAACCGGTCCACTGCTCTAACCACTGAGCTACCGGGGACTCCGATCTCTCTCTAGTAAAAACACCGTCATTACATGACAACATTGAAGACCGATATGTAATGGTGGCGAGTATACCCGCTCTCCACTCTTGAGGTCGTGGGTTCGTTTTCCACACAGGACAAATATTTGTGTGTATAAATATGTACATTTGTTCTGGCCAGGGTGTTTATCTGTGTATACTAAGTATGTATTTACAAAAAAAAAGTATTTATGTATGTTTATCCGTTATTTAGTATCCATAACTCAAGTTCTTAATGACGCTTATCTTGGAACTAAAACTCGCTTTTTTATCGATAGTTAAATACTTGTAAAAGACTTCGAATCTTAACTTTTATAGTGACGTATTAACGCGGGCTTTAAACGCAAATCATAAAGTACTAGCAAAATTTAACACGTCCATTGTTGTCTCCAGTAGCTCAGTGGTGAGAGCAGAGGACCAATTATCCAAAGATCAGATGTTTGATTCCTTTTAGGGTTAACGGGAACAAGTTGATGTTTTCTAGTAAAATTGCCCGATAAATGTTGTAACGGTAAATTCTTTGCTACCAAGTCAGGTGGTCGTGTTTGCTCCTGCTTTAAGCTTTCCACTTGAAATATCTCATTGAGGGACACCACGTGTGGTTTCGTGACAAAATTCCGAACGAAACCGTTTCCAAGAGAAACTATCGTGAACAAAGTAGAATTTTCTAGAAAGAAAGATAGATAAAATCTGTTACCTTCTCTTAGAGATTTGTAATCGGAATCAGTGTGGCATGCCTTCGACACTTTGGTCACCTCAAATCGAACGCAGTATCTGAAAACAAAAAAAAAAGATTATTTCCTTGCGTTAGTTGCAATATAAACTTTAAGAAAATCCACTGCCCTCTGGTTTTTTAAGATTAAATTTAGGTTAAATAGGGCGTATAAAGATCCTACTAAGATCTGAGGAGTCCAAGCCAACCTCACCTGCAAGTGGTGCACCTGCTAAACAATGAACGAGACTCTGGCGAACATAAAAATTCCCGGTAAGCGGCAATAGGCTCGCCATCGTGGGACCAACAATATAATTGGCGAAGTGTGGGCGTATAACATGCCTCTGCCTACCCGTTCGGGGAAACAGGCGTGATATTATGTATGTATTTAGGTTAATAAGTTGTTTGCTGCCTTTTTAAAATTCATATCTATACATACATACATTCCTATCTTCCTATTACCATATAACAATTTTCTTGAAACAGTTGCTTGCTTGAAAAAGCTTGAAAAATTCTAACAGCAGGAGATCACGGATCTGCCTCCGCCTGCATTCACGTGGTGGAATATGACCTAAATCCACCACTCCTTCGTTCGTGAGAGAAGACTCGCGCTCAGTAGTGGGCTTATGGTTGTGGTAGATGTTTATAAATGCATTCTGAGGTATTTTCCAATAATTTTAGTTTCAAGTAATATTTTTATGAATTTAAACTACTTTTGAATACCTACTTCTAAAAAATATATGCGTAACGCAGCTTAAAACGGAACGTCACAGTTGTCAGCTGCCATCCTTCAAAATAAAATGTCAAAGCTTTAAGGTTAAACGCGTCCTAAACAAGCGCTAGCCCTTGTTTAAATTTAAACTATGTCTAAGTGTCTTAAGGCGATTGCCTTGCATAGTGTTTAGTGATTACTAAACAAGGTTTTGTAATAGAGTTTTATTTAAACGCGTGTTCAACATGTGCTTAACTTTTTTGTAATAACACCGCTAATGTTTATGTTCAGTTATTTAAAAGCTATGTAAAATGTAGGGCTTATTACAAAACAAGATTTAAAGTAAAAACAGGTTTAAAACTAGAGCTGTCACTGTCTTAATTTTGGCAAATAAATGCGTAATAATCTTTATGGGTCTCCTATAAAGTTTTGTTTTTGCAGTTGCACTAGTATACGTAAGTCCCGTCTAAATTATACTTACTCTCTATGAGAGTGGGACTCAGGGTCGTCAGGGTTCCGTAGACGCAGGTTCTTGCGGAGGTCCACCGTCTCGTTCGAGTGACGGCTCATTGACAACTCACCCGGCAGGATCATTGCAGTTTCCGCTGTAAATTAAAAAAAAAGTTTATTACGAAGCAACTAGTAATTAACAGAATTATGAAAGTATCATGAAAATATACTAGCTGTGCCTGTAGATACACCCTCGCTAATTTGGGAAAAATCCTACTAAAATAAATTCTATAAATTGGATACGCTATGCACCCAATGGAACAGGCAACAACATAAACTTTCTCATGAAATGCTCATAAATCCTTTTGAAGTGCGCTGCTGACCATTGGCCTCCCCAATAGATTATACTGGGAGTATTTGCCCATTATCGCGCAGGGCAGGCGGTAAGGTGATCGCAGTACCAGAAAGTACGCAGAATGATGCTGCTGCCCATCATCCATTAGGATTTATCACCGTCGATTCTTAAAACTCCCCATGAGAAGAGGGGGGGAGGGGATTATAGATTTATGCTCTCTCAAATTCTCATACACAAACCTTTTTTTCCAACGCTCATAATATTCCTCTTGTACCTTTTCAGTATTGGTACACTAATTGACTGAGATGGTGAAAAAGAATAACAATCCATTACTAACATTCTTCATCATATTTTAATCTCAAAAGTTGGTTTATTAGAGAGAAGATGACTGCCAAGTTTGCTCGAGAAAATCTCTTCTAGATATAAGTCCACCTTTGTTCTTTTAGGCCGGCTTGCACAACAGTTCTCAATTTGACTTAAGCATTTTTTTTTCTTTCTTTTCAATAATGGCTTTGTGCGTTCAGCACATTTAGCCAGTGTCAAGTAAAAGATATATTATTAACATTTAAATCGTAGTAAATGTGAATGAGTGGTGATAAAGATGATGAATGGTGTTCATATATTTATTTATTTAGTACACACACAGAAATAAACAAACAGAAAAACTAAGAAACTTTGATTAAAGGGCTCAGCTTATACCAAAAAGAAATATCTTCCAGCTGGCCCGCCATAAATGAGATGCCTCTGGAGTCCTCAGTAAAGATGTGGGACTATACTGAGATCTCACATGGACTTCTTGAGAGAATTTGAAAAGTAATGTTGCACTGTTTTGCTTCATTTACCAACACTCATGTACGTTTACAAACACTTAACGGTTAATAAACCACCGTTATTACATGTTCAAAATATCACAAATTTTAGGAAATAAAACATAACTGCAGACATCACGCTTCACTTTCCCGCCAAGAAGTTCTTAAGCTACATAAGATTTTAAATGTCATTGCATTTCAGTCTTTTGTTTGTAGTTTTATTTAGCACTAAACAGACCGTTGACCGTTGTGCTAGACACCCTTAGATTTGTAACAATGATATTTTATTTATTCATTTAGTTCACACACAGAAATATAACAACAGAAAAGGTTACAACTAAGGAAAATTGAGTATCTACAGAGCTCAGTTTATTCCATAAAGAAATATGTATTGTAAAATAAAGGCTTTTTAATATTATTTGTCTTATAAGATTAAGACTGGAACAGGACACAGGTGATCTTTTTGCCGAATCCCCACTTAAATTAAGTGACAAAAGGTCGACTTTACAAATAGATTCCATCAGAGGTTCAATTTTACAAGATTTATGCCTCCAATTTTGCACAATATTGGCATCCTATTTTATAAGATTTATGACGGATATAAAATCCCCACTTACGACTAAGCTAAAAGGTGATGATATATGTTTGATCGTAAAAATAGCTGGGAGTATTCGCTTAGCGGCCGTAATTGCGTTCTTGCTAGATATAAACTTTATAAAGTATTTTTTTATACCACTAGGTGGCCTTAAGGGCATGCAGCCCAACTGATGGAAGGTCACCGCGGCCTATGAGCGCTAGCAACCCCAGGGGCATCACCAGAGCGAGGCCGAACCTATAATTTACTTCTGGGCTACGCGTGTATAGGGAACCTACCAAGACCTAAGTAGCCCAAGCCAATCTCACCTGCAAGTCGTGCATCTGCCGATCAACGGCCGAGGCTCTGGCGAACATACAGTACCCGGTAAGCGGCAATAGAGTCGCCACCTATTACGTGGCGAAGTGTGGACGTATAATTTGCTCTACTTACCCCTTCGGGAAAATAGGCGTGATATTACGTATGTATGTATGTAGTTTATTTATTGGATCACCAACATAAGTTACAGTGTATAACACAAAGAATAAATTTTTATAACAATAATTAGTTCTCACTGCACTCATAATTAGAGGCGACTACACCAAGCATTAAATACAAAACTATATAAAAAAAATGTCTTTCAAAGAAAAAAAAAAGTTTACGAAAATAAAAATAAAAGAATATCAAAAGTAATTGCGCTTAAAATTATGTCATTTAAATTAAAACAAACTCAAAACAAATAATCTATCAGCTTACATAGTAATACTATTGTTGCAATAAATAGATTGAGGTACTAATAATAACCGTTTCACGCCCTTTTTGAAGAGCCCCATGCATGTATCTCTTGAGAAATTTTTTGAGAAAATCTGGCCAGGGAGATCATTCCACAACGCAAAAGAACGATGCAAGAAATTTCTTTTAAAATGCACTGCACAGACATACTAATTAGATATTAAGGATATTCAATTTTAGTTCATTATTATCATAATCTCATCTTATTATCGTGCCAGTAGTACGAACGGCTCTTTTAAGCCTTTCGATTATTCTAGACTGCCCAATAGTGCATTTGTCATAGCTGAACAAAAACCACATATGGTGATAACAGGACCGAAACACGGAAGTGCTATTACATATATTTATATATTATTGCATTGTATAGAGTCACAGACAAATGAAGATTGTAATTTGAGTCGTTGGCTCAGAACGGGCAGATAGTTTCACTTACAGTTAAATATATTTTTGTGTTGTTGCATACTCTATACCGTGGAAAATGCCACACGATCCCCATATCACTAATCCAAGAACTGACAGAAACAAAACGCACCTTTTTTGTGCAACAATTATAAAAATATACTTTATTTTCTTTAAGATCCACAAGAACAATTAGATACGTCAAATTTTAACGTCCAAAATAGAAATACAAATGAAAACGTTTACAACAATGCAAGAGCTATGGGCGGTACAATAATCAAGAAAAAGAAACAGAGAGCAATGAAAAATAAAAGAAAAATGGATTGTTTGTCAAGGGTCAGTTAATCTGTCTGTTGTGGTTTCTTCTCAAGATTTGTCAGTCTGTCGGTGACTCTAACGGGGGGGTTTGTCAGTCAGTTTGTCGTGAATCTAAAGGGGGGGAGGGTATTGTCCGTCAGTCAGTCTATCAGTGACTCTAACGAGGCTTCCAAAAGGCAATAATATTGGGAAGAATGCCTTAAGAAACTCATCTCGGCTTTTTTCAAATTATATCTTAAAATCTAACACAAAACAGAATACAAAAAAATGAGATTACCGCCTACTTGTTCTTAAAACTGCCAACAGAAATCTACTTAAGAAAGAAAGAAGCAATTCATGTCACTTCCAGGCAGCCTTGTCTTCATATCCTATTATTATCCCGGTTGCCCCAGACTTAATCCCAGGGCCCAGGGTCTGCTCACTGGTCTAACCAGATTTGGCTGAACTTCAGTTATTACATGGAGCTACTGCTATCTGACCTAAAGGGATACATCATTCTATGGTTAAACCAGTTGTCAGAATATTAGAAAGCTCTGACTTCCTAACTGCCATAGATGTTTATGACAGCCAAGACCAACGGCTTTAAGTGCTTTCCGATGCATAGAGCAAGCGATAATTACGCACATAACTTGGAAAAGTCATAGGTGCGCCACCAGGGCTTGAACCCTATATCTACTGAATTATTGAACTGAACCACTGCGCTTTCGGCGTTCTCCAGGCACCCTTCACATCTATAAAATCTTCACAACACAGTTTGGCTCCATAAAGCTCTAATAAAAATCGTCATAAACAGCATCGTGCAGTGTACAGCACTGCACAGTAAGTTGAGTATAAAGGAATCGCTTATAAACACTGGCCAAAAGCAAAGCGTGAAACTAAATTTCAATATTCTCAGACGAGATTTCCAAAGTTTGCATTCTTATTGCAATATCGACAATTTATAAGTTCACTTGTCCTCGGAAATCATGAATCGAGTGCGCGCACTATTTCGCGGAAAGACTGAGTTTCAGTTCCCACTTGATCTGGAGTAGTTCGTCGTTGAGTTCGTTGTTGAGTTCGACAAAAGTTTCCACCGAATTTGTGTCTTTGTTATCGATTTTCGCCGCGTGTGACCGATGAATGCCGACAGTTCTAACTGTAACTTAATCCTGGTTGGTAGTAATCACTATCACTCAATCACAAAGTGTGTTTTGGGCTCCTTTCAATATCTTAGAAATCAAGCCAACCTTACCGGCAAGGGCACCTGCCAATCAACGGACGAGGCTCAGGCGAACGTAACAGTTCCCGGTAAGCGGCAATAGGCTCGCTACCTATTACGTGGGACGAACAACGTAATTGGCGAAGTGTGAGCGTATAATATGCCTCTGCCTACCTCTTCGGGGAAACAGGCGTGATTATGTATGTATTTAGGTTAATAAGTCCTTTGCTGCCTTTTTAAAATTCCTATCTATACATACATAAATTCCTATCTTTATATTACCATATAACTATTTGCTTGATACAGTTGCTTGCTTGAAAAAGCTTGAAAAATTCTAACAGCAGGAGATCACAGACCTGCCTTCGCCTGCATTCACGTGGTGGAATATGACCTAAGTCCACCAGACCTTCGTTCGTGGGAGAAGACTCGCGCTCAAGCCCACTAGCTTATGGTTGTGGTAGATGTTTATAACCACGTAATTGGCGAAGTGTGGGCGTATAATATGCTTCTGCCTATCCCTTTGGGGAAACAGGCGTTAATGTATTCATGCACTACATAGTATAAAACAAAGTCGCTGTGCTCTGCTTATACCTATGTATACCTAGAACTTTAAAACTACGCAAGGGATTTTGATGTAGTTCCTTTTAATAGATAGAGTGACGACCGATATGGCTTGGAGGTCAGTAAAATCGCACTTCACTCCAGAGGTCGTGGGTTCGATTCCCACACAAGACAAATCTTTGTGTGCATGAACATGAATATTTGTTCTGGTCTGGGTGTTCTCCTATGTATTTTAGTATAAATTTACAAAAAAAAAAAGTATTTATGTATGTTCATCCGTTATTTAGTATCCATAACACAAGTTCTTAATGATACTTATCTTGGAACTAAATAATTGGTGTGATTGTAAGAGAATATTAATTTTATTTATTTATTATTATTTATAGAGTGATTCAAGAGGAAGGTTTAGATTATACACCATTTTCTAAGTGTATATTTAGTATATACACTTAGAAAATGGGAAGGGGCTTTTGAGACTTACTATATATTACAATTTTATGCCTGTCTTATTGACCTTCATTGTTTTCTTATTATTTTCTGTAGGCCGTAATGAATGGGTGCAGACAGTGTATTAGTGATCAAGAAGGGGTAAATGAGCCGAAGACGTTTTGTCCGCTACAATTTAAAGTAAGTCGTGTCTATAGTGAGTCATGGACAAGAAAATAAGCTACTCGAAATAGTTATCCTACAAAGACAAAGACGCGGGCTGGTAATTTTATAAATTATAGCTAATGTGTTATTCTGATGTAAAAGCTATGTTATTTTAAAGTTTCATTAAGATCTGTTCAGTAGTTTTTGCGTAAAATACTAAAAGAATATACATAAAAAAAATTTAAGCGGGGCGTGAAACGGAATTTTAGCAGGCCGTCATGGGTGGATACGCTTTGTACCGTGCTTATTTTACGGTATGAAGCGCTTTTTTTTTAGACTGCTTACCATCAGGCAGGATGTAGTCATTATGACGGGTCACATTAAAAAAAAAAAGAAAAACATACATTTATTTCTCATATAAGTAGGATGGTAAGAAAAAACCTTCCCCATGTTTGTACAAACCTTTCAAAGGCACGTTGCTGTCGGCGGAACACCCATGATGCTCCTGGCACGCTCGCCTCTGCACCAGAGACGGGCAGTGTCTCCCGCCGCGAGCTGGGGACTGCATGACCTTCCGAGTCCTCATCATGCTACCGGAGCCGCAGACCGTGTCGCACTCAGTCCATGGTCCCCAACCGGAGACTACGCAGTCAATTACTGTAAACAAAAAATATCAAATTTAGTTAAGAAATCCATAAGAGTGTATAGAGAACCTACTAAGATTAAGGAGCCCAAGTCAACTTCATCTGTAAGTGGTGCACCTACAGATCAAAGGACGAGCTTTAGGCAAACATAAAATATCCCGGTAAGCATCAATAGGCCTGCCACCTACCACGTGGGACCGACTATATAGTTAGCGAAATGTAGGCGTTTTATATGCCTGCCTATCCCTTTGGAAATGTATGTACTTACATACAATCACGCCTGTTTTCCCGAAGGGGTAGGCAGAAGCATAGTATACACCCACAATTCGCCAATTCGAGTTGTTGTTCCCTCGTAACGTGCTTTCCGAGACACGGAGCAAGCGATAATTACGCACATAATTTCGAAAAAGGTCATAGTTGCGCCACCAGGTCATCAGGGTTTGACATTCCTCGAAAGCTGCATGAGAGAACAGCTACAAATGTTTAACTTGCATAATATTCATTTTGCTTAGTATATTCAGAAAATCTGTTTAAGTTGAATAACAATTTCGTATAATTTACCAGTTGTAAATTACTGATCTATGCATAATTTCAGAATATATTGAAATCGATATGTCAATATTAACATAATTTTACAGACCATACCCAATGGCATAATTTGAATAATAACATGGTTTAATTAACTCTCAGAGGCGGTCGTAGTGTCTCTGTTGAGCATTAACGACACCGGTGGGCCTAGAGTTCTCCAATAAACTGTAGACGTAACTACTCTAGACGTACTTATACCATAGACAATATGGCAGATAAAAATGCTTAGGATTAAACTGCCGTTTCATATAGGCTATTCTAATAAGTTTGACTTAGAACATGAATATTGTTAATGTTATATTGCATTGTTATATCTTTACAGAAAAATATAGAGTGTATTGTGTGTTAAGTTAAAAATTAAGTGTAAGCAAATCTAAGAATCAAGAAGAAACAGCAAGAAATTTACAGGCTGTGCTCTTTTAAGTTATCGAGTGGTTACTTTAATTACACTCTTTATTTGTCTGTAAAGCTATATAAAGCAATTAAATATAAAATATATAATAGCACAAACACATTCAGCATATTACACAATAACAATTTTTTAAATGGTTTTACATTTGATATGCTTTACAATTACGCTGTACATAACATTTACTAAAATGAAAGTATAAAGTATTTTTAAAATGCCTATTGTATTTAACAATTCAATATAAATATGAAAATGTAAACTATAATTATGTGTAACAATTTTAAGACTGGAAAGTTTAGAGGCAGCAAAAGTATTTTTAAATTCAATTTTTAAATTGTTATTATTTTTATTAAGCTTACTTACCACGAGGGGTAAGCTTACTTAACAATATTAATAAAATTTAAGAAATGCATTTGGTCCCTTAGCTTAAGTCTGGGGCATAATAAACCATTATATTTTATATGTACAAACTCTTTAGTATAATAGTAAACTTTAGTAAATTTTTTTTATTGAAATACTGTTATGGAAGAGCGAAGTCGCTTGTCACAGGCATTGTTTGCTTACTAGGCGGCTTCAATCACTATATTATAATTTAAACCTCAGTAAAGAAAATAAATAATTTGAATTTGAATAATTGAATCGGTATAATGCTACGATATGACGATATGAAATGCGTATGACGTGGTACTCGTTTTAATGATATATTCTTAAAATGTGTCTGTTTGCTTATCGCTAACCTCTGAATAAGCTTTACTGCTTTAGACAGCATGGGCCCTAAGCTTAAGTCTAGAGCAACCAGAATAATGCTACGATACGATGACTGATTTTTAAACTGGCAAATAGCTGATAATGTTTTAACCTAAGAGAAAACTTTTGTCCTAAAAAAATAACAAGTAATTGAAAGAAGTTATTATTAAAATATAAATATAAGTGGTTTATAATGGACAAGTGAGCGGAAGTGTCGGGAGGGGATGACCACGTAAGACATTCCATGGCAGGTCAAAAGTAGGGTGGAGCTACAAACCCAGGCACTGGCCCCCTGCCCCTTTTTCAACAGCGGTGGGCGTCGTCGGAAGTTTTTTAGTGGGTAGGACTGCGGTGGTCGTGTCTGCAGCAGTGAGCCCCACACTCCCCTCTCGGTCCCCCCATTGGCCGGGAGACAGTGCGTAAACAGCATTTTTGTACCGACGATAAAAAAAAAAAAAAAAGAAAAAAAAAGGGTAGTAGGGTACTAAGCCGACGGGCATGTATGAGAATAATAGATATATAGAGGTTAATGAGTGTGAATGGAGCTGAGATTGTGAGCCATGATCGAAGCAAGTGAAAGGATGTGATCTCTGCCTACCCTTACGGGAAAGAGGCGTGACCCCCCTATGTATGTAAAATATAAACGAATGTCAATAAACTTATTACATATTAACAAATCACAATAAGAAACACCACAAGCAGTCGGTCAAGTTTGCCGACCTTCAGAATATAAAATACCGTCTTTCTTTTTGTTTAAGAACAGTGAACTTTTTCCATAAATCTCATTCTGTGTCACCCGTCATTTCGAAAAAGTTTTTGCCTTTTTTTGGACACACATAATTTGGTACGTGACTGGAGAACCGTAACTTAAACCTCATCAGCATTCTTAGATTTCTTTTGTTTCTATTTGTGCTGAATTCTGTCTCCTTGTTAGGGACATTTATAAATAAATTACTTAATAACATATTAAATTAAATTTTTAATTTTTTTTTTATAAATTTGGAATAAATCATAAACTCTGATTTTTTTTTATGTATGTAGTAGTTAGTAGCTTTGTTTGCTTCATATGACATAGCCTTATAAACATTTTAAACACTTATTATAAGCCAATAATTAATTTCCGAAATTAGCCCTTTTTTTTCTTTTAAATAATGACTTCGTGCGGTTTGCACATTTAGCCAATGTGAAGTAAGATATATTTTAATAACATATAAATTATAATCAATGAGAACGAGTGGTGATAAAGATGATAAATGGTAAATATGATGCTCTCTTGCTAAACCCCTTGTGTCTTCAGTAAAGATGTGGGACTATACTAAGATCTCACATGGACTTCTTAAGAGGATTTGAAAAGTGATGCTGCACTGTTTTATTTCATTTACCAACACTCATGTGCGCTCACAAACACTTAACGAATAATAATCACTATAAGTGATAGTCGTTAAGACACACGGAAAAATCCACCGTAATTATTATCCATATCCAATGCGTAATTATGCATAAAAACTCGATTGTGTACTAGTTTTGGACAATAAAATACAGCCGCGATGTCTGTTAGCTGTGCGTTGGCATCAAAATTCAAAAATAATTTTCCCGGGCAAGCGTTTGTGTGCAATTTATTGATACGGACCTTAGAGACAGTCAAAACTAATCATCTGTTATAATCATACAAGAACAACTAATCAGAAATCATAGTACACAATCATATGACAACATGCATGAAATATTCATGAGTAGGTACGTGTACGGGAATAATGTACTAACCACACATCGAGATATAATGATCTATTACTATAGAGTTTGATTGTTCTGATCCAACGATAATATAATAACGGCCCCTACATTACCAATTAGCAAATGATCAATAATCTACCAAATGGGGTTTACTGTATGGTCAGCAACACAGGTCGGGCAGATGCGTATTATTTATTGTTTTGCACAAATGAACTTAAAGGCTCTGCGGATTATTTGTAGTTAGGTTATATATTAATATAATACAGTTTTGCACAAATGAACTAAGTTAGATGTGAACATACTGCGGCTTTACCTATAGCCACCATGATAAGAACTTTTACTTAGCACGGGCCTTTTTTTTCGGAGGGAAAATCATCAAATGACCGTCTTCCGCTGCGGGTGAAGCGGAAGGGTGTGTCAGACTTGTACTGACTAAAAGCATCCATGTTCTTTCTTAAGCATGTAACACCAAGGACGCGGTAACCCTTTTGAACAGTCCCGCAACACTTAGCACGAGACTCCTGTCAAGAACCAAGGAGAGAAGACTTCAAGTCATACTTTATCACGCCAAGCAAGTGCTGATTGGAAGAGGTAGGTACTTGGCGTTCTGCTGTTAGAAAGTTTCAAGACGGCTTATAGGGTCCAAATTTAACGACTATCACTTATAGTGTTATCTGGGACCAACGGCTTAACGAGTTTCTTCTATCGTGGCAGCGCTTATAATCTGTATTTCATACTTTTTAATGTATACTTTGTTTTGTAAAAGTTCTTTCTCTCAAAGATTTAACGATGTGCTCAAGCTAGTAGGAAGGCGGCTCAAGATCCCGAAGTAAAATAAACAATTGGGGAGGCTTATGTTCAGCAGTGTACTTCTTTTGGCTGAAAAGTATACGTCATCATCATCAGCAAAGGAAGAAAATAGACCTCTCACCCTTAATAAATATATATTGGATTAACAAAACATAAGTCATCATACCCTAGCATTATCCCGGTTGCCCGAGACTAGACAAACATAGGTACACAAGTATATGAACAGCAGAGATCAGCAGAGAAGGTCGACCTCCATGGCGTTCTTTATTTAAAATAAATACAATCATAACAACTAACATACACAATTAGATACATTTACAATGACATTTTAAGAAAATCTGAGCCTGAAATAGATAACTTAATATCAGTGCTTCAGGCAGCAGCGCTTTACTCTTTACATTTTATAATTTAAAGACATGTTCAAAAACCTATGAAAATATAATAAACGATACAAGTCACATATAATAATAATTAAACATTTTTTTATAACTCCACCAATTAATAAATTCCAAAATCATTGAGAACATTAAAATTTATTATGGATACAAAATATTCAGTTTGCTTACATTGATCGCGATGAAGTATGCGTATTCTACTTATCACTCTGTTAAATTTAAACCTAAATTCACATAACAATTATTAGTCACTTTTTTGCTGACGATACAATCTGTGTTTGCTTTTGTGGAGAGACAATACCAAGGGTTAGGCTAGACTAACATATTGACATGCCGTTATCACATTGGAATAAGATCTGTTTTAGCAAATCAAGACGTAGGCATTAAGCTGGTTTTCTTACCCTTCGTGCCCACTTCAGCTGATGAAATTGCGGTGTATTATTGAAGTAGTATTAATGGGTAACATGGCGTTTTTCTTTCATGTAGTCTTTATTAAAAAAATACAATCATAAAAATAATTATAATTATAGGAAACTATACTATTTTAGTTATTTAACTAGTGGCTGTTCGTGACTTCATCCAAGTGAACTAGATATAAACCTTCATCTTGAATCAGGCTATCTATCAAAAAAACAGCATCAAAATCGGTTGCGTAGTTTTAAAACTCTAAGCATACAGACAGCGGTAAGCGACTTCAGTAGTCTGCCAAGGTCCCCAGTACGAATGGATGAAACTCTACTAAAAACTAAAATTTAGATCTAGATGAAATAGCTGAAATTCATCGAATTCGGTGGTAGGGCCCCTGAACGGATTGACGGAAGGTCTAAAATTGTAATATGTTACCATGAAGCCCGTGCGGGAAGTCATTAGATTTATTTCTTTATAATTATGGTAAAACGTTAAAAGTTTCTTGATGTATGTTTATTTTGAGAAACCATATACCACATTATTTTGATATTCCTAAGATTTACTCTACATATGCAGCTAATTAATGAATGTACTTATCACATTTAAGGTTTTTTTATTCAATCTAATTTGTAGTACAACTTGAATGCCGTATTTTGTACCTTACTAATTCTCCTAGTAAATCGTAATAATATTCGATTGAATTCTAAATTTCTTTTATTAATAATATAATATAATAATTATTAGAAGTAATACTCTTTGTTAGTGACATAGACTATTTTATCAACCCATTTCAATTAAGGATTCTTGAGAAAACTCCAAAAATGTATCCCAAGTTGTAAAAGAAATAAGTAACTAACGAAGCGAAGAGATGTAAGAGCGTGCCACTAGTAAACAAATAAAAATAAATTCCACCAAACCGGAGATTCTGGTAGCTATTTTTATATTGCAACACTGATTAAGAGACCGTTGGAACAGGCCGAATTTAGATTAATGATAATGGCCTCCATGTTCTGCAGTGCTAATTGAAAACCTGATTAATTTTTCTGGAAACGAGCCACGAACAGACTAGCGTGACTCTTGGGGATATTAGTGTACTATTTACGGCCTTCACTTAATTACTTAGAATATAAGGAATATGTGTATCATCATTATCATTTCAGCCTTATAAAGTCCACTCCTGAACGTTGGCCTGCCCAATATAAATCGCCTATGACCACCCGCTGGGCAGGTGGGTTGGTGATGCGGGAAAGGGAGCGGGCTCCGCTCTCTTTTCGTCTAGGCCGTTGGCGCAGGGGGCGGGCCAGGAGGGCCCGGGGGGTCTTGGGCGGCGGGGGCAGGAGGGCCGTCTAGCTATAGACCACCCCAGAAGTCGGTCAGTCACGTCATGACCGCATTAGGAAGTAGGGGGGGCGAAACACACTGCGCCTCTCTGAGGATATCCTCCCGGTTCTAATCCGGGGGACGTTGGCCGCGGGTAGGGTGCCAGAAACTACAACCTAGGCACTGGCGCCTCGCCCCACTTTCAACAGTGGCGGGCGTCGTCGGAAGATTTTTAGTGAGTAGGACTGCGGTGGTTGCGTCTGCCGCAGTGAGCCCCACACCCCCTCCCGGTCTCCCCCTTTGGCCGGGAGACAGTGCGTAAATGTATTTTGTTACCGACGTACATCAAAAAAAAAAAGTGGGTTGGTGATAGCAGTTCCAGCCAGTATGCAGGACGACGCTGCTGCCCATCAGCCGATAGGATTTCTCTTAGTCGTCGCGTACGACTCCCCGTGAGACGATAGGGGCTGCCCCTATCCTAGGCCTATACCACACGGCACAATCTAATATATTTACCCAAATAAACTAAAATTTACACTAGTTTTGGGAAATTCAATAATGCCGCTATGTGTCTTATTCCGCGTTCCGTTGTTCTATTACTAAGAATAATCTATATAGATACAGTTCGTCTTAGAAGTAGGTGATTATGTCCATAACCTATTACTCCAACTACTGTATCCGGGGGCAAATTTATCGCAAAAACCCCCAATAGAATGTAATCTGTTGGGGAGGCTAATGTTCAGCAGTGGACTATATGGCTAATAAGATGATACGATGTAAAGGGTTCCTACCAAGATCTAAGGGGCCCAAGCCAACCTCACCTGCAAGTAGTACACCTGCTGATCAACGGACGAGGCTCTGGCGAACATAAAAGTTCCCGGTAAGCGGCAATAGGCTCGCCACCTATTACGTGGCACCAGCAATATAACTAGCGAATCGGGGCGTATAATATGCCTCTGCCTACCCCTTCGGGAAAACAGGTGTTATATTATGTATGTATGGTGATAGTGGATATTTAAACATAATGTCTTCGGCAAAGTACACAAGTATAGGAAAATGGCATGTTAAAATAAATTGTGGTTTTTCATGTTCATTCCAAAACTCCATAGAACCTCTAGTGAAGTCTCCATTACTTCACTAGCGTATGACTTTGACTTAACTCAACTATGAGTTTGACTAAGTGACAAAAACGCTGCATTTAAATAGATTGATTTGCTTAGACTTGACACTGGCAAATATTCTAAACGAGTAAATACATGTCTAATTTAAAAGAATATAAAAAAACACAAGTGATGGATTAAAAATATCTTTGTAACAATTCCCGCGCTACTATAATTTCCCGAAAAATCGAGAAACTTTCAGAGAGATCTCGTTTCAGCGTTGGTCGTGAAGACATCGTTGTTCTGAGGCTCCTATCTTACCTGAAGACGCCTGTGTAAGGGCGAAACACGTGTCGTTGAATAGTTTCTGGATTTTTCGGGAAATTATAGTAGCGCGGGAATTGTTACAGAGATATTTTTAATCCATCACTTGCTTACGATGAATTTCCGCAAAGTAACGCCTGAATCAATAAATTATAACAAAACATTTGAAAACTCGCATTCAGATAAAAAAGAATAAAAACCAAAAATGATATACAGGTAAGACTGTCTCTTGCTTTATTCTAAGCACTCACAGCGAGGCGTAAAAGAGCATAGAGTTATTATTTTCTATGAAAAGATTCGTTGCTTTTCTCACAGCTAAAGTACCCAAGTACTCTCATAGAGTGCTTGAGATCCTTCAAACGTACCTTAAGGGTGTCTGTTGGGGGAAAATGAGTCTTATTTCTTGTTAAAAGAAACTAGAGGTGGCCGAGAAGTGTTATTATTCAGCTTAGGAATATAAGTGTAGGGAAAATAACGGTTGCGCTTTTCATACAAAAAATTTCTTATTTCGCCGAGGTACTTATGTATTCGTGTAGGTATGTTGTGAATAGTGTTGCGCGGGGTTTTGGGATGGGTATAAGAATGCAAGGAGTTTTGTTTATCGTAGAGAAAAAAGTTCGCGTATAGTTGAATTTAAAGTAAAAAGAAATTAAAATTATTTATTTCAACATCACACAACACAATAAAAAAAAAGAAGTAAAACAATACACAGAACACGTACAGGTTGCATGATATTGAAAAAGGCCCCTGAGGTCAGTAAGGCCAGGCCCTAAGCTTAAGCCTAGGGCAATCGGGATAATGCTAGGATATGATGATGACAGACAGCACATTATTAAAGCACTTCATTTAAAAGTACCTGCAATGGAATAGACCTGTCATGACCAAAGTCATTATAGTTATTCGCCTTAGGAAACCTTACCTTGTCGTCGGAGAAACGTTTACATAAATAGTACAATTTTACTTTTACTTTTAGCGCTGTTTTTTAAATTTGTCATGATTTGTCAGTTAATCTGTCTGTTGTGGTTATACCTCAAGATTTTGCCAGTCTGTCGGTGACTTTAACGGGGGGATTTGTCAGTCAGCCTTTAGTGATTCTAAAGGGGGAGGTGGATTGTCCATCAGTCAGTCTGACGGTGACTCTAACAAGGTTCCTAAAAGACAACATGATATCATTGAAGGTATGGGGTATGTACAGTAACTGTATTGTTATATTTGATTGATAATTTTAAAGAGAATAGAGTGAGTTTGTTGTCAGTTCTTCTACCGGAGCGGTGGCTCGGAACTGGCACTTAGATTCACTTACACTTAATTTTTTATTTTTTTGCGAGTAAGTGAATCTAAGCTTCCTGATTACAGTGTAGTAATGTTCAGTTTTTATAAATATATTTTATTTTGACGTTTTCAAGTGCTATGTAATAGTCTATGAAATGAAGAACTTTTTACTTTTAGTTAACTTTTGGCGCTCAACATGCTCAAGATGATGATCAAGATGATGTTGATGATAAGTCGTGGTTTCGATTCGCTTTCAGTTACTATATCAGTAGGCATGCATTCGCTTTGTTAGATGTCCAAAGTAATTAATTATTGATTTTACAAACATATTTCATTTTGTATTTTTTATTCAACATACAAAATTAAAAATAACTACTCGTTAGTTACGAAATATACTCATAATATGCGAGATTTTCACATTGCGTCATAGAAATCTGGATTTTTAACCGAATGCTTAACCCTTTTTAATAGGACAGTGTCAAGGCCTGTGCCAATACCATGAACATAAAATAACTTTCAAAAACAATTAAAATTTCAATCCGCTCTGCTCGTTTATAAGTTAACAGGACGCAAAAATGACTGGATAAAATGTTTGTAGCTAGGTAAGAAACAATTAGTGTATTTTGACACTGGAACTAACAGTTTACTCGTAATGGGGCTTGTTGTATGCTTAATAACTTCCTAAAATATTCTCACGGCGATGCAGAACGCGAAAGCTAGCAAAAATAGGGATGTCAACTTTAAATAGTCATGTGAATTAAAATTTATACAACATGTACTATGGGTGTTTTCTTATGTATATTAAGTATGTATTTACAAAAAAAAGTGTTTAAGAATGTTTATCCGTTCTTTAGTATCCATAACACAAGTTCTTAGTGATACTATTTTGGAACTAAGTAGTTGGTGTGATTGTAAGAGAATATTTATTTATTTATATACAATTTATTGTTCTTTTTTTTTCAATTTTGGAGAATAGCGTATGTTGCCGTCTTTAGTTAAAAGTTAGAGAGCAAATTTAAGTAAAAATATAATATCTAAATGGCTTAAACAATTTATTCCTACAACACAGGGAACCCTAGTCTATCTAACAGTGCGCATTAGTTGTAGTTAATGTATAGCTTTTGTTACGAAATAGCTCACCATTTGTAAATTTCCTAGGTTTGAACTCCGTACCAAAAAGGCTTTAACACTTTTGACATAAGTAGTTATAAATAATAGGTTGGGGAAAAAGTCTTTTCGTATTTTTGTATGATAAGTCAAGACATTTTTTTCAAAGTTTATTTACATTTAATTTACAATATATATGTACCGGTTTGTTGAATAACTTTCTGCCATTTTGTGGGCAGAGACATTATCCCGTTACTGTAGAAACTTTGGGACTTCTGATCAAAAAATCGGGACAAATAGTTTTGGCAGTCCTCTCTTGAGGTCAACCTTACAGAACCTAAAGAATTCTGCAGAGACCGAAACAGGTGAAAATCTGAAGGCGCAAGGTCAGGGCTATATGGTGGATGCACTAGGACCTCCCAGTCGAACTCTCTTAATTTTTGCTGAGTGGCTAAAGATGTGTGTGGTCTAGCGTTATCGTGATGAAAGACCACACCCTTCCTGTTGATCAATTCCGGCCGTTTTCTCTCGACTGCTTCCTTTAATCTCATCAGTTGCTGGCAGTAAAGATCAGAATCGATGGTTTTGCCGGGCGGTAAAAGCTCATAATAAACAATGCCCTTCCAATCCCACCATACACACAGTATCACCTTATTTCGTGTTAGGCCAGGTTTGGCCACAGTCTGTGAAGCCTGGCCAACTTTCGACCACGACCTTTTTCGCACGTTCTTGTCGTACGTGATCCACTTTTCATCGCCAGTTATCAATCTCTTCAAAAACGGTTCGGTTTCATTACGTCTCAATAATGAATCGCAAATGAGTACACGGTTCATTAAGTTTCTTTGAGTGAGCTCGTGTGGCACCCAAATATCGAGCTTTTTTGTATAACCAGCTTTCTTCAAATGGGTCAAAACTGTTTTGTGGTCAATTCCCAGTTCTTCAGCTACATCGTAACTACTAATATGCCGATCTTGCTCCACTCTTTCAAAAATGGCGTCCATTTTATTCGTAACAGGGCGACCAGAGCGAGGTGCATCTTTAACATCAAAATTTCCGGACTGAAAACGTTTGAACCAAATTTGTGCTACTCTTACTGACACTGCATCAGGTCCATAAACATCACAAATTTTTTTCACTGCTTGAGTTGCATTTTTGCCTTTTTTATAATAAGATTTTAAAATGTATCGAATTTCTTCATTAGATTCACTCATTTTTACGGAGAGAAAAACAAATGAAAAATAGCGGGAAACAACTTTTTTTTATTTTTTTCTTTTCTTTATAATGGAACCTTTTTAATGTTACCAAAACCAGCCAGACACAAATAGTACAGTCAAAAAAATTTTATAATAAGTTTATACCTACGTTATGCGAAAAGACTTTTTCCCCAACCTAATATATCATTAATTTAAACATTATTGCAATCATAATTTTGACATAAGTAGGTATAAATATATCATTAATCTAAACATTATTGCAATCATAACGGAATGGTATAGAAAGGCAAGAAAATGAAGCGATTGTGGCGACATTGAATGGACTGAATAATAATAGTTAAGACGAATTCATCATAACACTATTTTAATTTAAAAAATGTAATAAGGTTGTATTAACTGTAACTTCTGCACTAGGCTCGCAAGCCTGTTTTGCAGCAGTCGAAAAGTGAAAAACAATTTAAATTAAATAATTTAGCTCAAAGACCTTCGGTTTAACTGAGACTACGATTTACATAGGTTAAGTCTTAAATGAGTGACTGTTTGGGTGGATTATTTTAGTGAGTCCTAGCTTGTAAAAAACGGACATATTAAAAACTCGATATTTTAAAATCTATTTGTGGTAGCCCTATTAGATAATGTTACCAGTAACAAAAGAGGTTTTATATAACGATCCTTGGTTTATAAAACAGGAATATTTTACATTAAACTGTAGATATTCTTTAGTGCAAAGCCTAAAATAATGTTAATGAGTGTGTATGTAGGTCGGTAAGGACGCTTTTCGCAAGATAGGAATCTCGATATCAAAGAATATAGATTACTGTTACGAGTTAAGAAAAAATAATAAGCTCAGAAACTAAAATCCAACAAACTTTACTCCGACTGCAAATTAGTATCCACTAAGATTTTTTTGCAAGTTCATTAATAAATAAATTTCTTCTAACCTAATCTATTTTTAGTTATTTTCGCCTTAGTAAATCGACACGCGATATTTTACATTGAGAGCTTCTGTTCTCTGCAAGGAACGTTAAGTCATATCGTTAAGACAATGTAGACTCTTTGTTCAGCTGGAAAAGTTGGAACAGGCGGTGGCGTCATTATATTATAATTTTTCCACCTGCTTTTGCCAGTCCGCACTGGATCCACCTGGTGGAGTATGACCCGAATCACTCTTATCTTAGTCTTTGCGAGAAGATTCGTGCTCAGTACTGGGGCGATAATGGTCTGACATGATGACACACACTTCACTTGCAGCTAATCCTTAATTACATTTTACACAGAAATCTTGACTT
This sequence comes from Musotima nitidalis, assembly GCA_949126915.1. NCBI lineage: Eukaryota > Metazoa > Arthropoda > Insecta > Lepidoptera > Crambidae > Musotima > Musotima nitidalis. Next base: position 4,452,853 of record OX421434.1, read on the forward strand.
GACAACTGATATAGCGTAGAGGCGAGTATTTTTAATAGATATTTTAAAAAGGTCTGCTCCTGAGCTCGTGGGTTCGAGTCCTACACAGGACAAATCTTTGTGTGCATCGACATGAATATTTTGTCTGGGCTGGGTGTTTCCCTATGTATATTACGTATTTAAAAAAAAAAGTATTTATATATATTTGATGTCAGAAAATATTTATTGTCAGAAAATATTTATTGTCAGAAAATATTTATTGTAAGAAAATATTAATTATCAGGAAATATTATTTATTTATAAGGAAGCCAAATGACACCGGCAAGTCACCGGCGGTGACTAGTATTGAAATTATATATTTACTCTGTGGTAGGTAACGATGATTTAATATTATTATGTCACCGCTGTCAACATTTTAGCGTACATGAATTTTAACGAAATATTATCATAAAGTTAATTAATTGTGGGCTTTTATATATTAAACAAAATGGCGAAAACGTGCCTCATTGCGGTATATTGGCTTACAGCTGGTGATTTATATTATTTTGATTACTTGATATAATTAATAGCTTGAAGTTTAATAATAAATTTAATATACCATGTTAATGAACATACATCAATACAATCACGCGTGTTTCCCCGATACATTTCGCCAACTATATTGATGGTCCCACGTAATAGGTGGCGAGCCTACTACCCCCGACTGGTCTCCACCTTGTCGTGGTGGGGGGGCTGAGCACCTCCTCCGTAGGGCGCAGATGGCGCTAGGGAAAGAGATTGGCGACTCTGGTTGCCCTTAGTACTGACTACCGGGGGGAAACTAAGAGGGACATGTGGAGGGTCTTAGGCAGCGGTGGCAGGGGGTCTCTGAATGGACCTTGGATGATCCTTTGGCCGGAAGAAAGTGCGTAAATGCATTTTGTTACCGACGTAAATCAAAACGTAATAAATAAAAGTGCGTAAATGCATTTTGTGACCGACGTAAATCAAAAAAAAAATGTTAGGAGTCTTATACACCATACATTACATTACGGTTGTACACATAATAATATGTACATGCACATTTAATTAATGTAATTACAAAATTATATCTATTCTATAGTTCTATATTTATAAACATGTATTATTTGATTTTTAAAGTAAATTATTTTACAATTACACTAAGAAGACATTTCAAACAATCAATGGAATCGTTGGGGTGAATACCGCGAAAGACTTGCAATGACCACATCCAGAAGGATGTGCCCATAATCACCTTGCTGGGCAAGCAGATTGGTGATCGCAGTACAAGTCAGGAAGAAGCATGACGGAAATTCCACAAATTACATCTCAAAATTAAAAGATTATCATGAAGTGGCGCGTACAAGTTGCAATCTGTTTAATCATGCATCAGCTTTATTTGTGAAGGTTTTCCAAAACAATGTATGTGTTTCTACATTCAACAGTGATAAGCACGTCGGATTACAGGTAGCGGCGGATTAGACAGGGGCCGGTTTACCGAGGGGCCACTGTATATCGATAGAATATCCAACACACTGACAAATATATGGCCAAATCTATATTTGCTAGGTACTCCACTGGCTTTGTCCACTTCAACACATACATGCACTGATTTGATTGAACGTCAAATTGATGTTTAACTGCCATATCATACTGTCATTAATGTTCGGTCTCTTGGTAACAATTAAATGTGAATTTACCCTTCAATACGTTATTCAAATGCTATATGTATGTGTGTGAATATTATGTTTCTGTGTTATTTTTTTTCTTTTCAATAATGGCTTCGTGCTGTTTGCACATTTAGCCAGTGTCAAGTAAGAGTATATAAATAACATATAAATAATTATAGTAAATGGGAATGAGTGGTGATAAAGATGATAAATGGTAAATGAGATGCCCTCCCCGTAAACCCCTTGAGTCCTCAGTAAAGATGTGGGACTATACTAAGATCTCACATGGACTTCTTGAGAGAATTTAAAAAGTGATGTTGCACTTTTTTGTTTCATTTACCTACACTCATGTACGTTCACAAACAATTAACGGTTGATAATCCACCGTTAATACACATTTATGTTCGAAATATCACAAATTTTAGAAAATAAAACAAATTTCTCTCAGTATCTCATTTATCATCTTGATCGCCACTCTTTCTCATTTACTATGATTAATATATTATTTATATATCTCTTACTTGACACTGGCTAAATGTGCTAAACGCACGAAGCCATTATTTAAAAAAAAACTAATAAAAAATTTGGTTTTATTTCACAGTTCAATAAATACTTATTTTTGTTACACCTTGTCAAGCAAAAGATTGGATGAAAAATTTATGTTTTTTAACAAGTATCTTATGTTTTTTTACCAAATATCTTATGTTTGAAATGAATACACTCTACTCATATCAAGCGAGGAACTCTTAGGGTCCGGCTCTAACACGAAGCTCTGCAATGTCAGACAAATCCATCTACTTTTGTTTGAACAAGTTTAATCCATAGATAAATCGAATAAATACATATTTGTAAACAAAACCCTTTTTACTGGACGGACTGAATAAACGAATAACATAGGTTTCTATTTACTTATTTCTACATACTTGAAACTTATGGGGATAGAAAAACAAAATAGCTGTGGTAAATTGACCACAAACTTAAATTGTTTCTACTATGTTGGAACGAAAAATGTGATATATTAAATATGATCCTAATCAAAAAATGTTTTTATATATTTTTATAATATTTTTATAAAGCTCATATAATCATATTTGACGAATTAATCGACGACGAAATAATTGACGAATTTGACGACCGATATGGCGTGGTGGCGAGTATACCCGCATTCCACTCCTGAGGTCGTGGGTTCGATTCCCACATAGGACAAATATTTGTGTGTATAAATATGAATATTTGTTTTGGTCTGGGTGCTTTTCTATATATATTAAGTATGTATTTACAAAAAAAAAAGTATTTATGTGTATTTATCCGTTATTTAGTATCCATAACACATGTTCTTAATGATACTTATCTTGGAACTAAATAATTGGTGTTAGTGTCAGAAATATTTATTTATTATTAGTTATATCCTAGCATTATCCCGGTACCCTCACAACTTGATTTGTGAGAGGAGGCTCGTACTCAGTAGTGGGACGTTAATGGGCTGAAATGATGATGATGATGATTATCCCGGTTGCCCAGGGCCCAGGGCTGCTCACTGGTCTAACCAACTTTGGCTGAACTTCAGTTATTACATAGAGTGACTGCCGTCTGACCTCCACCCAGACCCTTCTCAGATTTCTATAGAGAGAAACATAATGGTTGAAGCAGTTGTCAGAAAATTAGAAGGCTCTGACTCCCTACCAACTACTGCCGTAGATGTTCATGACAGCCGGGACCAACGGTTCAACGTGCTTTCCAAGGCACGGAGCAAGCGATATTATTCTTAAGGCTCATAATTCCTGAGGATTTCCTAGCAACATTTTGGTAAACTTTTGAACGCATTCTTATTATATTAGCGTTCAGAAAGACGCGGAAGAGTCCCTCGGTGGAAAGGGAGGAAATAAGAGGGTACCAGGTCATACTCCATCACGAAGATCCAGTGCGGATTGAAGGAGGAAGTGAACGTTAATTAAGTATGAAAAATGACGTCTTACTTACATATGGTGGATGCATAGGGATCCTACCAAGTTCTGAGGAGCCCGAGCCAACCTCACCTGCAAGTGGTGCACCTGCCAAACAACGGACGAGGCTCTGGCGAACATAAAAGTTCCCGATAAGCGGCAATAGGCTCACCACCTATTACGTGGGACCAACAATATTATTGGCAAAATGTGGGCATACAATATGCCTCTGCCTACCTCTTCTGGGAAACAGGCGTGCTATTATGTATGTGTGTACTTACATATGATAGTGTAGTTTTTTGTACAAACCTCGCCTAACATATGTAGGTATATAAGCTTAGCCTATACGATTAAGTCGTTGTAGGTTAAGCACCTACAATATAATACTACTTCGTAATTTATCTTATAGTCAAACTTTTTAAATAGTTTTATAGGACATTGTTTGATTATATATTTCATACAATAATAATAATCCTTTATTGCAAAAAACAAGTTTAAGTATTGTTATAAGGTATATTTACGCCATGATATATAAATGCAAGTGGACTGTATGTTTAAATGATGAATTAAAAGAAATAAATTTAATTAAAATATTAAAAAATAGCAAAGAGTGACGTATGGTCGCCTTGAGAATAAAATAACGTGTACAAAGGTGGGCTTATCTCTAGAAGAGATCTCTACCGGCCAACCCTATAGCAGTTGTAAACTAAATAATTGTACGGGATAAATTTTGACAAAGAAAAAACATTTACAAAATATGAAACTAATCTCTTACATGCTCATAATATAACAGATTATACACATACTTACAACTTATGCCAACATTATTGTAAGAGAACCAAAAAAAGTGCTAAATTTTATGTTTCAAATTTGACAAGTAGCGATTCCTCAGTTTACTTTTAAACGACTGAAGTGATGAACTCTCACGAAACAGAGAGGGGGAGACCTTGACAATGTACTTCATAAATAAATAATCCATCTATGTATATTTAGGTAGTATGTAAATCAAGTCTTCATAAATCAACAATCGACTAAGTTTGTGTTTCCTTTGGTTCACTGGCCACATTACAATTATTTGAATGTAATTATTTTGTTTCTCTTATTCTCTGTATTTAAAGCGCTCGTAGCTTCGCGGTGCTCGGTGGTCGGAAACGATCACCGAAGTAAAGCAGAGTTTACAGAGGTCAGTCCTTGGATGGGTGACCGTTTGTGTGGCATTTGATATCGAGCGATTCTGTACTTCGGAAGGCACGTTATGGCGTTGGTCCCGGTTATCACTAAATGTGGTAGTCGTTACGCCATATTAGAGGCCTAATTGGGCGGCATGAAAAATTCTAACAGCAGGACGCTACACACCTGCCTCCGCCAATCCGCACTGGGTCCGCAATACCCTCGCACCTTGGTATGTGAGAGGAGGCTCGTGCTCAGTAGTGGGACGTTAATGGGCTAAGATGATGATGATAATTCTCTGTATTTGAATACTAGCGGCCGCCAGCGACTTTGTTCACGTGACATTATTATAAACCTTCCTTTTTAATCACTCAATCTATTAAAACAAACCGCATCGAAATTCGTTGCGTAATTTTAAAGATGCAAGCATATCGTCGGTGATAGTGCAAATCCTCGAAACTAACATACGTAAAGTCCGCGTATCTGCAGTAGATCTGGTTTTACAGGGGAAAGTAAAAAAACTTAATAATAATAAAATAAATAAATAAATATTTCTGACACTTACACCAATTATTTAGTTCTAAGATAAGTATCATTAAGAACTTGTGGTATGGATACTAAATAGCGGATAAACATACATAAATACCTTTTTTTTTGTAAATACATACTTAATATACCTACATATGAAAACACCCAGACCAGAACAAATATTCATATTTATACTTACAAAGATTTGTCCTGTGCGGGAATCGAACCCACGACCTCAGGAGTGGAATGCGGGTATACTCGCCACCACGCCATATCGTTCGTCAAAATAAGTTTCTTATTTCAACTAATTTTGGGCTCATTTCTACACATTATTTAATTCATTACATGTTCTATCACCTGTTGTAAAAAGATTTTTCTGGATGTAATAATAATACAAGACATAATTACAAGTTACATAGGCTCATGTGAAATTATCAAATGAAATGAGCAAAATTTTTCAGTTACGCAGAATTATCCAATACTAGTTACGCGGATTTGACGATTTATAGGGGCAGACAGAGGACATCTACTTTGTTTTATATTATGTAGTGATTATTTTCTGCCTCTTATAGTCAGACCTCTTTGATGTTTGTCGCCTCTCCCGTTCTTCTGAAGGTTCACGCCTTAAAGATACAATATATCATGTAACCCGCTTTCAAAAGGACAATTTCCTTGAATTTTTGCTCCCTGATATTTCCGAGCTGAGTACAAAAGGCAGTCTCAAATGATATATTGTCCCTATTATCAATCTTGTCGGATTTTCTTTACGCGATTCTTTATGAACGGTCATTTGGAAAAATACCAGTCTTTGAGGAAGTTAATTTTCTTGGTTCAATTGTTGTTTTTTAATATTAATGAGTTTTTATCATCAGCACAATCACACAAAGTCCACTTCTGCGCTGCGCATTGTTCAGACCTCTCCAACTGCTTATTATATCAGATTGCCTTTTTTTTTTTTGTTTTACGTCGGTAACAAAATGCATTAACGCACTGCCTTCCGGCCAAAGGGGGACCGAAAGGGGGTGTGGGACTCACCACCGGCAGACACGACCGCCGGCAGCAATACCCACTAAAAATCTTCCGACGACGCCCGCCGCTTGTTGAGAAAGAGGCGGGGGCCAGTACCTGGGTTGCAGCTTCTGACACCCCGCCTGCGGCCAACGTCCCCCGGACCAAAACCGGGAGGACCTCCTCAGAGAGGCGCAGTGGACGCGCCCCTCCTACCTCCCCCTGCGACCATAGCGTGTGTGGCCGACTTCCCGGAGGCTCCATGGTTAGACAGCAGGGGCCCCCTGCCCCCGCTGCCTAGACCCTCCTGGCGCTGCTGAGCGGGCCCTCCTGGCCTACCCGCAGCGCCCTCCATAGGTCCCTCTTAGTTTCACCCCCGGTAGTCAGTACTAAGGGCACCCAGAGTCGTCGGTCTCTGGGTGTTACCTTTTCCCTAGCGCCTCCTGCGCCCTACCGGGAGGTACTCAGCCCCCCCACCACGACAAGGTGGAGACCAGTCGGGGGGATTATATCAGACTGCCTCCAGCAACTGGTTTCTAGAAGCTTTGACTGCTGCTGAAATAGCAATTAATCGAAAGGTAATCCTCTATTTCTTTTGCTGGTTGGCGGTCACTCATTTAAGATCCTTTCTCACTTCAACACCTCCGCTCTAAAACCGCCCTTCACTAAGGCTACTGCTTGTAGTTCACGCGGCACCAGCACCCTTAAAACCATGACCTAAAATCTCAAAGAACCTTAAAGCTCCGTCTGTCAGTTCCGCTTGCAAATTCCCCTTGCAGTATCGGTCAATTATTCCTGATTCTATCACGTAGGGAGCGTATAGCTCTCTCTCCGTTGCATGTTTGATTAATGTCAATTCGTGGTTATTTATATGTCTATATATATCATAATAATTATTGTTAATTAGAGCACTCTATTGCGCTACCCCACGTGTAGGTATAGGCTTACTTCATATCATGTCTTGTCCATCCCAAGGTTGCCTGGAAGAAATAGCTGTGAGCAATTAGCCGCCCATTGGACAATTAATTTTAATGTAATTTTTCCGTTGCTGTATTTCTCTTTATTTTGGTGTACAATAAAGTGTTTATTCATTCATTCATTTATTCATTCATCCATTCATTCATTTATTCATTCATCCATTCATTCATTTATTCATTCATCCATTCATTCATTTATTCATTCATCCATTCATTCATTTATTCATTCATTCATGCTTGATTACCTTGATCTCTGCCGTCATGCACCAAATCTGAGCCATAATTATGTGTGTGCCTTAATATACCAACCTTTTTATTTCCTTTCTTAGTACATTAATTATTAATTTTCAAATAATTCATAAAATTCTTTCTCTACTATCAAAGTATAAAAAACATCTGTAATTTGTACAATGTATTTCAGTTTAAACATTTAGATCTGTCCTACTAACACATTCATAAATCTTTTTTGAACTCCCAAAACGTAATTTATTTCATCATCATCAGCATTTCGGCCATTTGAAGCCCACTGCTGAACATAGGCCTCCCCAATTGCTTTTTACGTTGATCGATCCTGTGCCGCCTGCATCCACCGGCATATTATATTTAGTATCATCTCAGCCCATTGACATCCCAATATTAAGCAAGAGCCTCCTCTCACATACAATGGTGCGAGGGTAATAGGACATACTCCACCACGCCGACTCAGTGCGGATTGACGGAGGCAGGTATATGGCGTCCTGAGGTTAGAATTTTCCAACCCGCAATTAGGCCTCTGGCTTAACGACTATCACATTTTAATGATAACCGGGACCAACGGCTTAACTTGCCTTCCGAAGCACGGAAGCGCTCGATATCAAATGCCACATAAACGGTTACCCATCCAAGGTCTGACCTCTGTAAACTCTCCTTTACTTTGATGATCGTCTCCGACCACCGAGCACCCCAGAGCGACGAGCGCTTTATTTAGTAGATATATTTTAATGGTTTAATTCTGTCCTCGAAAGATCTTGAATTGTATTTGTAGTATCTTAAGTTAGCTTCGATGTTCTAACCTTCGAATCGATTTTCTAATTCTCGCGATTTATTTTGTCGACATTCACCAGTCATGCTGTTTACATATGTCAGTGGAGCTATCGCATATGTATACAATTTAGCATGTAACATAATAATGTCCTTACTTAATTTCTGTTTCGCGTGACTAATAATGAAAGAAAATAAATAACAGATGAAGAAAATGGAGACATCATTTCGTGTAACAGGAAGAATACTAATGAATCCACTTAACACCACTTGGACCTAAATACATAAAAAGCAATCCAAAATGAAATTGGCCATCCCAAATCAGATTGCTAATGTAATTAGATATTTAAATCAAGCAAGACCTACTGCATTTAAATTATGAGATTTGCTAAAATTTGCAATTTAAATATCTACTCGTATTAAATGAAATACTCGTAGGTTCGTTATTCTATAGACTTTGTGCGTGGAACCTTATTAAGGGCTGTCCGGAAGGGACCGTGTCTAAATAAAATGTTGGCCCTCAGATATATTTGATGGAATTTTGAGTGTGCTTTTTCATTATTTGCGGATTTATGATTAGAAAATGACATGTGTTTGTTTTATTTTATATTATTTGCGGATTTTTGATTAGAAAATTATATGTGTTTGTTTTCATTGGTGGGGGGTTGCAGCTAGCACTACTATATAATTATAACAAAACTAACTTCTAAACGCCAATAACAATCCTCCATAGATAATAATTGACTAACATTAACTAAAACTATATATTTAAATTTAGAGTATCAATCAATTTACTCAGTTATTACACAAATTTAAATGTGAAGTAGTTTGCAGATATAATTTTATTAACTATAGATATAATAATATTTGTACAGAATATCTCGAGGGCATAGGGCTGATTTGTGTGTATATAACTAAAAATATGTAGGGATGTATAGCGATCCTATCAAGACCCAAGAAGCCCAACTTAACCACCACCTGCAAGTGGTGCACCTTTTTTTTTATTTACGTCGGTAACAAAATGCATTTACGCACTATCTCCCGGCCAAAGGGGGACACAGAGAGTTGTGTGGGACTCACCACCGGCAGACACGACCGCCAGCAGTAATACCCACTAAAAATCTTCCGACGACGCCCCCCGCTTGTTGAGAAAGAGGCGGGGCGCCAGTACCTGGGTTGCAGCTCTGGCACCCCGCCCGCAGACAACGTCCCTCGGACCAAAACCGGGACGCAGTGGACGCGCCCCTCCTACCTCCTTGTGCGACCATAGCGTGTGTGGCCGACTTCTCGGAGGGCCTCTGCCCCCACTGCCTAGACCCTCCTGGCGCTGCTGAGCGGGCCCTCCTGGCCCGCCCGCTGCGCCCTCCACAGGTCTCTCTTAGTTTCCCCCCCGGTAGTCAGTACTTAGGGCACCCAGAGTCGCCAATCGCCAAACCTAGCGCCTCCTGCGCCCTACCGGGAGGTACTCAGCCCCCCCCCCCCCCACCACGATAAGGCGGAGACCAGTCGGGGGGATGCAAGTGGTGCACCTGCCGATCAAGGGACCGAGGCTCTAGGGAACATAAATTTACCTGGAAGCGGCAATAGACTCGCCACCTATTACTGGGATCAACTATATAATTGGCGCAGTGTGGGCGTATAATATGCCTCTGCCAACCCCTTCGGGGAAACAGGCGTGATGTATATATGAATGATAATTAAAAAGTTTGCTAGCACGAATTAAGTAGAAGTTACCACGATAAACACTACGTTTGGTTGGTATATGGAATAGATTTCTTGGGCGATAATGTTGAGGAGGAACGTTAAAATAGTTTACACAGAAGTTCGAAACAATTAACTTTGGACTGAGCAATTTTCAAAAAATAACGCACGTCAAAAATGTTTCTACGGACATTAAGAGAAAGTAAATGGAGTTTCGCACAGCGCCTTAAAAGCTTCTGGGGCTTATCTATATATATAAAAGAAAGTCGTGTTAGTTACAGCACTTATAACTCATGAACGGCAGAACAGATTTGGATGAAAATTGGTAGGGAGGTAGCTTAGAGCCAGGAGACGGACATAGGATACTTTTTATCCCGTTCGACAGCGTTCCCGTGTGACTTGACATAAAACGTCAGTCACTATAAAACGTGATATAACAAAAAGAATCAGACTTGGAATAACAAAAAGCAAATGACAGCTATGTAAGAAGTCAATATTCAAACTATTTCTCATTAAACTCAAGCAGTGAAAAAAATTTGTGATGTTTATGGACCTGATGCAGTGTCAGTAAGAGTAGCACAAATTTGGTTCAAACGTTTTCAGTCCGGAAATTTTGATGTTAAAGATGCACCTCGCTCTGGTCGCCCTGTAACGAATAAAATGGACGCCATTTTTGAAAAAGTGGAGCAAGATCGGCATATAAGTAGTTACGATGCAGCTGAAGAACTGGGAATTGACCACAAAACAGTTTTGACCCATTTGAAGAAAGCTGGTTATACAAAAAAGCTCGATATTTGGGTGCCACACGAGCTCACTCAAAGAAACTTAATGAACCGTGTACTCATTTGCGATTTATTATTGAGACGTAATGAAACCGAGCCGTTTTTGAAGAGATTGATAACTGGCGATGAAAAGTGGATCACGTACGACAAGAACGTGCGAAAAAGGTCGTGGTCGAAAGTTGGCCAGGCTTCACAGACTGTGGCCAAACCTGGCCTAACACGAAATAAGGTGATGCTGTGTGTATGGTGGGATTGGAAGGGCATTGTTTATTATGAGCTTTTACCGCCCGGCAAAACCATCGATTCTGATCTTTACTGCCAGCAACTGATGAGATTAAAGGAAGCAGTCGAGAGAAAACGGCCGGAATTGATCAACAGGAAGGGTGTGGTCTTTCATCACGATAACGCTAGACCACACACATCTTTAGCCACTCAGCAAAAATTAAGAGAGTTCGACTGGGAGGTCCTAGTGCATCCACCATATAGCCCTGACCTTGCGCCTTCAGATTTTCACCTGTTTCGGTCTCTGCAGAATTCTTTAGGTTCTGTAAGGTTGACCTCAAGAGAGGACTGCCAAAATTATTTGTCCCGTTTTTTTGATCAGAAGTCCCAAAGTTTCTACAGTAACGGGATAATGTCTCTGCCCACAAAATGGCAGAAAGTTATTCAACAAAACGGTACATATATATTGTAAATAAATGTAAATAAACTTTGAAAAAAATGTCTTGACTTTTCATACAAAAATACGAAAAGACTTTTTCCCCAACCTATTATGATAATTGTGACTTTTTTTATTGTACTTTTATTGCATAGAAAACAAATAGCATATTAAAAAGGCTTTGTATAAGGTGAGCTTATTCGTATAAAAAATCACTTTTAGCCAAGTCTTTCTATAGTCTCCAAGATTTGTGTGCTTTGAGAATTTTATTTTAATTTTTATTAATAAAACATTGTTATACCATAATTTGATCAAGTATTATTACTTAATTGTAAAATTATCAACAGTTTAATTTTTCAAGAGCATTTAACTTTAACTAACTCGTTAAAAGTTAAAATAAAATTCATTACAAAGTTACGAACTGCTTTTATTGGAAATTTTACTCTATTTTCCAGTTCACAGAAACAGCGCGTGGGAATGGTGGCTTCTAAATAATTCTAGCGGATTTTTGAGGCCGAAGGGGATCACATCGATCGGAAGAGGGGAGGGCTTTATAAAAAATTGACAATTAGAACACAGCAGGTGAATTCAGTGGTAACTTTCCAAGCTTTAATTCTAACAAGATTCTTATAGAGCACCTTGTAGGTCCTTTAAAAGTGATAAGAGAGAACGTCTTACCGATGGTAGCAATTAACAATGTCGTAAGTGAAAAGCCGTTACTTTAAACAATGTCGTAAGTGAAAAGACGTTACTTTAAACAATGTCGTAAGTGAAAATGGGTTATGGCTTTTATGTCTTAGCATTACAAAGATATGTCTAGAGGATTTTTGAGGCCAAAAGTACACAATAACAAAGTCTACACAACTTTTAATTAAAATAATACCTGCGCTCCTTTCTGAGGTCATGGGTTCGATTGCCACACAGGACAAATCTTTGCATAAATATGATTATTCTTTCCGGTCTGGGTGTTTCCTATTTATATTAAGTATGTGTTTACAAAAATATATATATTTAAATATATTTATCCATTCTTTGGAAGTTTCTAATGGTACTAAATAAATGGAATTATAAGAGAAAATTTATTTATTAAATTATTAATTGTATGGTTAATAGATATTATACAATAATAAAAATATCACTACATAGTATAAAACAAATTCGCTTTCTCTGTCCCAATGTCCCTTTGTATGCTTAAATATTTAAAACTACGCAACGGATTTTGATGCGTTTTTTTTAAATAGATAAAGTGATTCAAGAGGAAGGTTTATATGTATAATACACGCATAATATAGTAGTGGAACACTTTTTAATTTTTGAGATTTCGAATGTAATGTTGTAAATCAACTCACTTTTTTGCGCTTATATTGCAAACGCTGGCTAAACCCTGCGATATTAGTCAAAATAATGTACTACAATATTGTACAACTTACAAAATTCTTCAAAAAAGTCCGCGATGATATATGTCTATCTCTCAAGAGTAGCCCACAATAACCCACAATGACATTCTATAATTATGTAATATACGTAACTATTCATATTACCCGTGCGAAGCTGGGGCGGGTCGCTAGTTATACTTATAAAAAGGGGAACCCTGTTTTTGCATTATTTTTGGATCTTTGGTTTAATTTTAAGTCTTCACCCGAATTATGCATTCTGAAGCTCTTGTGAATGTCACTTAAATTTTTGTGTGCTTGGCAAATTGCGATTATAAGTTACTCTAGAAAAAAATAACCAAGATTGCAATAATATCTATAAGACTCTAAAGAAACTCAGCTTTTTATATTGCTATTACAAAACAACATTATTTTCATAACGTTTAAATAAATCATCGCTTTGCACAACCTTATTCCTTGAGAAGTGTTTCAGGCTATTCCCAGAAATGCGTCCCATTTATTTTGATGTTTTGTACGAATGGGTAATAGCCACAGCATAAATAGAGAAACAGATGCTCAATTTCGTTATATCAGCAACATAATATATACAGGTGTAAAGGGATCCTACCAAGATCTTAGGATCCCAAGCCAACCTCACCTGCAGGTGCACCTATAACAGCGCCCGGTAAGCGGCAATAGGCTATCCACCGTGGGACCAACTATATAATTGGCGAAGTGTGGGCGTAAAATAAGGCCTCTGCCTATCCCTTCGGGGAAACAGGCGTGAATGTATGTATGTACCATCAAAACTCTTAACTATTTTGTCCATCAAATGATTGACCCCCGTTGTGGGTGGAGCGTTCCTTCTTGAGCCTGCCATGTTCCGGAACAGCGGTAACCCTTTCGACCACTCCCGCAAAGGTGTGTGGTATCCATCCATTTTGTCGCGGCAAGAGGCTCGTCATTATGTGGGTAATGTGCATCTGCTTTACCTGTCTATCCCTTGAAATCCCTTTAAACAGACGTGATTTTCAATGGTTGAGTAAGAGTATACCCTCCATTGCAGGTTTTCTTTTTCTATAAGGCCAATGACAAAAACAAGCCGCCTAATATAGCTTATATACTTTTTTGTTTACGTTCCTTCTCAAGCGTGGAAACGTTCGATTTTCAATGCAACTCAAACAGTTCCCATCTCCCAATACTGACCTCTGAGTACTCTTATTTACTTTGGTGATCGTTTCCGTATGATTTATTACTTTAAAATGAATGTTACTCAACAACATTAATTATATTTCACTTTTTATTTTCTTTGGTTTGTGTTCAGTAGCTTAAAAAATCTTATGTTATAGGAGAGCGAAGTTTTCCAACACAAGCATCTCTATGCTTAAAAGGAAGTTTCAAACAAAAATGTCAAATCTGTTTTAAGCTATTATTATAAATTTTTATTATTAAATACTTATTGAAAAGCATAAAGCATGAATCATAGTCACGTTCTAATTTTCTTTTGAATTTTTCTAAATTTATAACTAGCGCCCGCACGCAACTTTGTCCGCGTTCTACAGGTACTTTTATCTATGAAAAGAAGCTTGTGACTTTAGCTATTTCTTGATGAAACTTCCATTTGCGTTTTGTTTTGTCAGTTGCGTTTTGTTTGGGACGTGACATAAAACTCGATATACTTAAATGTCACGTCCCCACGGGAACACCTCAAGAACTTTCAGCCTACTCTTGAGTTATGAATAATGTAACTATTTATTTATTAAACAAACAGTGATTTGGACCGTGAATAACACAGTAGAAAATACAGTAGTCCCACAAACTATTTGCCTAGTGTCTGTTGGTCATGAGTCTAAATCACAAAATAAAAACTTAAATGTTAAGTTAATTGTGATTAAAAATACTTCGTAAGTGTATTAACACGATTTTTTTTGTATGAAGATAAGTTTGCACTTATTTAAAATGCTAGTTTATGCGTTGTTAACTACTCATAGTACAAGCGCTGTATAATTTAAAATGAGATTGTAGATAGTATCTATATAGTGTGAGATTTACAAAATATTTATTTACTTTCCCTGTATATGCTAAATGAGACTTCTGAAATTGACTGATCTATCACTACTCTGTGACATAGGCGCGATACGCAAGAAGAATACAGAGACCTACATGCATTACAGACATACATGATATCTTATCCGTTATGGTTTTTACCACAGGCCATATATGCAAATAGACGTGATAACATGAGACAATTTTCTGCTTAATCATGACAAAATTTCTCAGTTTCTTTTGAGTTTCACAGGTTTGACGAATCAGTACAGCAAACAATTGTCGACCGATATCGCCATGACAGGTAAAATCGACAAGAACCTATGTATTTACAACTTAACCAGAGATACAACACCCCTCTTTTCGCGTCGGGGGTTAAAAAAATAAAAGCTAATACGTAACAAACTAAAAAAAATACTCAATTAAATTACATGGAACAAAAATCGAAAAAGGTAATAAGTAAAAAAAAAATAAAAAACCTTAAACAGGTAATAAAATTAATAAGAATAATAAGACATAGATAAAGAAAACTAAAAAACAAGGTACAGCTTAGTGCGGCTTAGTGTGGGTGGTTATATAGTGACGCTTTGGGCAGCGCGGTTGAGCGTCGCAGGTCTCGAGCTTTGCGTCACTTGGAACGTTATATAATTTAACCAATACACAAAATAGTTTCATATTTGCTTACGGACCGCGCGGATGGAAAGCATCACTGTAAGACCACGCTTAGTAGTTCGACTACCTCGTTTTTTACAATTTCGCCATATACTATATACTAGTATGCCACGTCTATTGGAGTATGGTGTCTGTGGTTTCTCGGGTTCTATGGGAAAAGACTTTGATTGCGTTGTTGAGCTGTAACTTATGATACCAGAAAAAATGGTTTGTTTTGTTCCAATTGGTATTTTCGATGATTTCACATGGAATGCCCTAGTCGACTGAATGTATCTTGCCTTTTTTCGATACGTACGAAAAATTTGTAATATTTACTAACAGTATGCGTACGTAAGAGACGTACGATACGTTTAGAGCAGGTTACGTGTAGGCTAATAATGTACAGAAAAAAATATCATCATAATAAGCTCTATCCCGGTTGCCCTAGACTTTAGATCAGGGGTTAGGGTCTGCTCACAGTAATAACTAGATTTTGGCTGAATTTCAATTATTAAAAGAAAAAGTAAAGTAAAAAGTTTGAAATAAAGAACTATTACATAGCACTTGAAAACGTCAAAACAAAATATAAACAAAAAAAAAACTAAATATTACTACACTGAAATCACGAAGCTTAGATACACTTACATGAAAATAAATAAAAATTAGGTGCAAGTGAATCTAAGTGCCACTTCCGAGCCCCCGCTCTGAGAGAAGAAATGACATGAAACTCACAGGCTATGCTCTTTACATAGAGCGACTGCCGTCTGACCTCCGCAACCCAGAGAGAGACATTATTCTATAGTTAAACAAGCTGTCAGAAGGCAACGACTTGTTTACAAGAACTGCCCTAGATGTTCATGACAGCCGTGACACGGACAAATCGATAATTTCGCACAAAACTACGGAATGTGATAGACCAGGGATTGAACCCGAGAACCACTGAATGTAAAGCCTATTGGCCTCGCCAATGGGCTATCGACGCTCTGAAGAACATATATACAAAATTCCATTCAAGTTTGAATATAATTTTTCGAATAACATTTGTAATAATAGGTTGGGGAAAAAGTCTTTTCGTATTTTTGTATGAAAAGTCAAGACATTTTTTTCAAAGTTTATTTACATTTATTTACAATATATATGTACCGTTTTGTTGAATAACTTTCTGCCATTTTGTGGGCAGAGACATTATCCCGTTACTGTAGAAACTTTGGGACTTCTGATCAAAAAAACGGGACAAATAGTTTTGGCAGTCCTCTCTTGAGGTCAACCTTACAGAACCTAAAGAATTCTGCAGAGACCGAAACAGGTGAAAATCTGAAGGCGCAAGGTCAGGGCTATATGGTGGATGCACTAGGACCTCCCAGTCGAACTCTCTTAATTTTTGCTGAGTGGCTAAAGATGTGTGTGGTCTAGCGTTATCGTGATGAAAGACCACACCCTTCCTGTTGATCAATTCCGGCCGTTTTCTCTCGACTGCTTCCTTTAATCTCATCAGTTGCTGGCAGTAAAGATCAGAATCGATGGTTTTGCCGGGCGGTAAAAGCTCATAATAAACAATGCCCTTCCAATCCCACCATACACACAGCATCACCTTATTTCGTGTTAGGCCAGGTTTGGCCACAGTCTGTGAAGCCTGGCCAACTTTCGACCACGACCTTTTTCGCACGTTCTTGTCGTACGTGATCCACTTTTCATCGCCAGTTATCAATCTCTTCAAAAACGGCTCGGTTTCATTACGTCTCAATAATGAATCGCAAATGAGTACACGGTTCATTAAGTTTCTTTGAGTGAGCTCGTGTGGCACCCAAATATCGAGCTTTTTTGTATAACCAGCTTTCTTCAAATGGGTCAAAACTGTTTTGTGGTCAATTCCCAGTTCTTCAGCTGCATCGTAACTACTAATATGCCGATCTTGCTCCACTCTTTCAAAAATGGCGTCCATTTTATTCGTAACAGGGCGACCAGAGCGAGGTGCATCTTTAACATCAAAATTTCCGGACTGAAAACGTTTGAACCAAATATGTTCTACTCTTACTGACACTGCATCAGGTCCATAAACATCACAAATTTTTTTCACTGCTTGAGTTGCATTTTTGCCTTTTTTATAATAAAATTTTAAAATGTATCGAATTTCTTCATTAGATTCACTCATTTTTACGGAGAGAAAAACAAATGAAAAATAGCGGGAAACAACTTTTTTTTATTTTTTTCTTTTCTTTATAATGGAACCTTTTTAATGTTACCAAAACCAGCCAGACACAAATAGTACAGTCAAAAAAGTTTTATAATAAGTTTATACCTACGTTATGCGAAAAGACTTTTTCCCCGACCTAATATAATTTAATTTAATTCTAATCATCAATGGACCCTATAATATGATTATAATAAGGTAGGGAATATCATGTAATCAATAATTTTTCGAATAACATTTGTAATATAATTTAAATTTATTCTGATCATCAATGGACCCTGTAATATAATTATAATAGGGTAGGCAATATTATAACCGGCATGTAATCAATACTCATAATGAGGCACAACCGAAACCATAGAATGTGCCTTCGGGAATATAATATAATTATGAATTAATTACCCTACATACAGAGTAACCTGTATACCTACTCATTGTGATACGATTATCCCAGAATAATATATGAAGTGGAAAATGGATACTAAACTGCTCATTAGAGTGGATATTTTGATATTAATAGAACAGTATCATGGAGTAAGGTTAATTCTAATATGGCGTCTGGTTTAGCAAGGGTATTATTTGTTTAGAACATCTTGTTAAAATGTAAATATGTATAGAATAACTAGTGTTTCGCTTGCGACTTCGTCCGCGTGAAATTAGATTATATCGCGAATCATGTTTAAGTAACTTTAAATATTATATTTATATCAGCTAATAATAAGCCTGACAAAATAGCTTCAACCGTTTGAAACAAAGATTTTCCATGGAAAAAATTTAATGAAACTTACTGTCCACATTGCATGTTGTGGCAACCTGTAATTAAGGTGACACTTCGCTTTAAGTTCATGTTTGTGTAGTTTTACTTTTTCTTTCGTACCAGTGTTTATCTTATTGGTTGCAATAATAAAAAATATGTAAACTTTTACCTCCTTTTTTTGTTTTACGTCGGTAATAAAATGCATTTACGCCTGCCTTCCGGCCAAAGGGGGATCGAAAGAGGGTGTGGGACTTACCACCGGCAGACACTTCAGCAATAATATCCACTAAATCCAAAAAAAACGACGACGCCCGCCGCTTGTCGAAAAAAAGGCGGGGGCCAGTACCTGGGTTGCAGCTTCTGACAGCCAGTCGGCTGGTTCGGGGGACGCTGGCCCCCGGACCAGCCGACTGCCAAAATCCTCCTACCTCCCCGTGTGACCATAGCGTGGCGTAGTGGCCGACTTCCCGGAGAGTCTATGGTTAGACAGCAAGATGTCCCCACTCCTTAAGACCCTCCTGGTGCTGCTGAACGGGCCCTCCTGGCCAGCCTCCACACGTCCATCTTAGTTTCCCCCCCCCCTCGGTAGTCAGTTCTAATGGCACCCAGAGTCGCCAATCTCTGATGTTACCTTTTCCCGGCCTCCGTGAGGTACTCAGCCCCTCCACCACGCCAAGGGGGACCTGTCGGGGGGGAAACTTTTATCCCCTATTCGTACACCGTACCACCATTTCTTTGCAAAAAGTAAAAGTAGCCTATTCTCAGCCTGTAGACTATCTGTGTACCATTTAGGGTGTCTTACACAACGGTCATGCAACATGGTAGGATCTAAATCGATTTAAAACATCGTTATGTCCCTCTCGACTTTATATAAACGACTGAAATGCAATGACATTTTGAATTAAATTTACCTTTAATCATAATGAGAACTGTTGTGCAAGATGCCCTTAATTTCATTTGATGCAATAGTTTTGGCATGAAAGCGAGACAGACAGACAGTTACTTTCCCATAAATATCAGTGATATTATTAGCACCACGAATGTGCAGATAAGGTACATATTTCGACCATAGGTATTGTCATGTATTTTTTCGTCATGAACAGGTGTACTCCCGGGACTTTCAAGCGGGACGTAAAGCGGCTTTTATGCAGGTCGTCATGGGTAATTTTTGCCTTTGTAATCCAAGGTATGCCGTGGAATAAGCACGGTCACTATAAATAAATCCCGGTAAACGGCAATAAGCTTGCCTATTATGTAGGACCAACAATATGATTGGCGAAATGAGTAGCCTATCATTTGCCTCTGCCTACCCCTTCAGGAAACAGGCGTTAAAATATATATGAATGTATGTAAATATTTTATTACTTTTTTTAATTATATCGATTGCTTATCATGAGTGTGATCAATATGACGGACGAGACACATAAAAAAATAGGTTAAAAATTTTAATTTATTCCGAAGCACTTATCGTTACTGAAATTTTGGAGCACCACTTTACGAAAGCGGGACCTTGAATGATGGCGAACTTTGCAAGAAACTCCCCAAGATTTTGGCTTCCGTCAATCACAGACTCACTTGCTTCCAATTATATTGCTTAATAGTTATAAGAACAATAATATGATAGAAAAAGTACCTCTCATCTCTAAACTTAAAACACAGCAGCGCTTTAATTTGTGAAGTTCGTCGAATGAGTCTACAGTTCGCCAGAAAGTATCGGAACTGAATACGAAGCAAATCCATTGCAAAGTGCATTCCGAGAGGGTAAATTCAATATTCAGTGCGCAATGAACGTCATGAGCTTTGAGGAAATCGCATCTGTGAATGCTGGAAATAGTTTCGAGTTGCTCTATTATAAAATGCCAATAAATTTTCATTTCATATCGAACTGGGAAGTATTTCTTTCAACAAGTTCTTTTCAAGCGACAGCGCCAGTAGAAAAATTGTTTGGCTCATTGAAAGAACATATTTGAATGGCTTATTTGTCTAAATCAGAGTATCACGTAATAATTTCGGGATAAAATCATGTTGACAATGAAAAGTTTCATTAAAGCTTGGCTCATTGAAGCTCCAAATTTCTTCAACCTTAACTAAGATATAGACTTTCTTGATAATGATGGCAATAAAATAGTTTGTACAAATGTTAGTTTGTATTTCTTTCCTTAAGGATTGTTACCAATGTTAGAGACACATTGTTAATATTCCAATTGACTCTTCGTAGTAAGCTTTAAAGCGCTCGTAGCTCTGCTTCGGTGATCGGAAACGATCACCAAAGTACAGCAGAGTTTACAGAGGTCAGTCCTTGGGTGGGTGACTGTTTGTGTGGCATTTGATATCGAGCGCTTCCGTGCTTCGGAACGCACGTTAAGCCGTTGGTCCCGTAAATGGGGTAGTCGTTAAGCCATGTTAGAGGCCTGATTGGGCGGCTTGAAAAAATTCTAACAGCAGGACGCCATACACCTGCCTCCGCCAATCCACACTGGGTCAGCGTGGTGGAGTATGACCCAATACCCTCACACCTTGATATGTGTGAGGAGGCTTGGGCTCAGTAGTGGGACGTTAATGGGCTGCGATGATGATGATGATGAGTAAGCTTCAAGAAGGGTTAAAGCTCACGTCTGATTATATAGCCGATATTAATAGATCATCATCATATCTAAGGCAAGTGATGGATTAAAAATATATGTAACCTTTATTACAATTCCCAAAAGTGATGGAATAAAAAACTGTAACGAAAAATCGAGAAACAATTCAACACGACACGTGTTTCGTCTTTACACAAGGCATCTTCAGGTAAGATATCAGGCAGCCTAAAAACAGCGATGTCTTCACGATCAACGCCGAAACGAGAGAATCTCTCTCACAAACGCAAGGGCGAAATGTCTAGTTGAATTGTTTCTCGAATTTTCAGGAGATTGTAGTTTTGCGGGAAATTTCTCAAACATATTTTTAATCCATCACTTGCTTACAGTGGGAATCACAATCACACCTGAATGTAGAAATTAAGGGCAAAATGTCTTGTTGAATTGTTTCTCAAATTTTCGGGAGATTGTAGTTTCGCAGGAAATTTCTCAAACATATTTTCAATCCATCACTTGCTTACAATGAGAATCACAACCACACCCGAATCAATATTTTTTTCTATCATATATCAGCATTATTCTGGTTGCTAAAGACTAGAACTAAGGGTCTGCTCACTGGACTAACCAGGTTCTGGCTGAACTTCAGTTATTACATCTCCGAGAATAGAACCAATCGCGTTCTCTTTAGTTGTAGGTACATTTTTATCTCCGCATGAAATGAAATAACTTTGCAACGACAACATCCATTCCTAAACATAGCTCCCTCGCTTATAAAGAGCGCTTGAAAAATGCCTCTCGCACACGTAAATTCCAATGTTAAACACCCACTTACTTTACTCAGGATAAATAAGAGAGGACCATTTTTTTTCCAAGCTCCGCCGCAAATTGCGCATGGACGGAATGGTTGAGTGTGGGGGCTGCGAGATTGCCTTGAAATTGTTTCATGTTCCACCAGTTTCTGTGTAAAACACCGGGTATTTTGAATAAATCACTTTAGTACCCCTTTGTATACTGTGCAAGTGATATTACTTAAGCGGTGTTTACAATAAAATCCTCGTGCAGGAGCGCGGGTTAAGAGTTATAGCCTGCCTCGTTTGATGAAGGTCTTCTTAAGATGAATGAAGGGGACGCCGTTTAAGTCATCTGGAGTAGTATTTGAGATCTTTAGATTTAGTACCATACCTTTAAACCCTTTACTATGTACATATTGCACACAAGGTGCTACAACGTCACAGCATTTTTGTGAAAACTGATCTGGGTATACGAAAACACAATTAAATAAGTTATATGCTAAGTTAAAATATACATAAATGTAATTCCATTATATGACGTATAAATTAAAATATAGTCCCTCAAAAATTGTTTGACTGAAGGGTTATGGACAAAATAGTAGTTTTGAACATTATAAAAAAAATAAAAATTATCATACATTTATAAAAAAAATATAAAAAACAGGACAACAGTTCGTTGGTTC
Source organism: Musotima nitidalis (assembly GCA_949126915.1). Lineage (NCBI taxonomy): Eukaryota > Metazoa > Arthropoda > Insecta > Lepidoptera > Crambidae > Musotima > Musotima nitidalis. The sequence continues at coordinate 4,475,360 of OX421434.1, forward strand.
CATTAAAAACTTGAGTGAACAGTAACAATATATATTCTGTGATATATTACATCACAACCTGTGGCCTAAAGCCAGTTCTTTTATATTATAAACACCCACAACTTTCAAACTCTATCAAATGACGTTTTTCGTAACTCAGTAAGCACGCCTACGCGCCTGCCGCAAAAATAAGAGCAAAGTAACATAGTTGACAAACGATAGAGATCAAAGGGCTATTCCATAAAAGGACCCAATGAATATAAACACGAACATTTTGAAGGACCTTTGAGGTTCTTATGGAAAATCTTACCTTTACTTAGGCAATATTGAATCTAATACGAAAGCGAAAATGCCAATAGAGTTTGACGGTCAATAAAATAGTTGAACATCGGGTACCATTCGAGTTGTTCAATAATTCTTTAGCGTAACCTTTATAGTGAAAAGAAATAATTCACTAAAGTCAAGGGACTTCTTGGCGGGAAAGTGAAGCGACATGCCTGCAGTTTTGTTTTATTTTCAATTTTTTTTTATATCTCAAACGTTAATGTGAAATTACGTTGGAGTATTATTAACCGTGAAGTGTTTGTACATGACTACATAACACATGGCCTTCTTGAGAGAATTTGAAAAGTTATGTTGCACTGTTTTGTTTCATTAACCAACACTCATGTACGTTCACAAACACTTAACGGTTAATAATTCACCGTTATTACACATTAGTTTTCGAAATATCACAAATTTTAGAAAATGAAACAAAACTGCAGACATGACGCTTCACTTTCCCGCCAAGAAGTCCAAAAAAAAACATCTTCAAAATATCTTTTGAAACCAAAACAATACTACTCACAAACATAAATATTTACAAAAAGGTATGTGCACAATTGGTATTGCCAGTATAAAGTATATCTATAGAGAAATTATATTATCTTTGACGGCTTTAAAATGGGCAGAGACCTTGACAGCTAGCGGCTTCTTAGCTTATGTACGGCAGACAGAATAGTGCACTGTGATTCTTGAACCCTATAGTCGGCGGGGCGTGTAATAACAAATGAGATTATATGAGCTGGTGCAATAGTAATAGTCTGCCGGAAGCTCTATACCTTAAAAACTGTCATATAGTCACGCCTTATTCACTGGAGTAGGCAGAGATCACATCTTCCCACTAGCAAGTGTGCTACGATCTCTGTCGTGAGTTCGTTCGTTAAAATGTCAGGTATGCCTGATACAGTTTGTGGTCTAGTTCATTTTAGAATTCTATTGTAGAGAAAGACAAAGAATACAGAATAAATTGTCCTTTAAAGAATCACTACAATATGTGTCACATAGACGATTTCGCGAAGAATCATCTTTACGTAACTTTTGAGGCATTTCACTACAACGGACCTACTAAACTTTTTAAACTACTACTAATTAAGTGAAAGAAGTTATTAAAGATACAAAAAATACTTTGGGTCATACGGAAGATTTTGTGGGCGTTCGCTTATATAAATCTTCATCACGTCGACCTCTTCTCTCAAAGGGTCGCACAAAATTGCTTGACAAGCTTAATCGTGCTTGAAAGGGCTTGACGTAATGTCGAGTACTCTTATCAGGTCTCCAGACAATATTAGGCATTGAATATTGAGTTTTCTTATAAAAGCATATTTATTTTAGAAGCACGCAGCTCTTTTTTTTAATGTGACACGTCATAATGATATTAATCTGACTGACGGTAAGCAGTCGATGCAGTCCAAAAAAAATTAAAGCGCTTCTCGAAGAGCTCAAGAGAACAGGTATCCGTCTGTGTGGCATTTGATATCAAGTGCTTCAGTGCTTCGGTAGGCACCTTAAGCCTATAGATAAGCCGAAGTCCCGATTATTGATATACGCGGTAGTGGCTCAGCTATGTTAGGATGGATGGCCTGAGATTTTGTCAGTGGGTCTGAGGTATTGTGAGAGAATGGGATAAAAGAAGTTTTTATGTGTGAGATTTTAATATTATATGTAACTTTTACTGTTTTTGATTATTAGTGTAATTGGTGTATTCCGTTCTGATTAAATAAATAAATGACATGCCTATCCATAATTGTGTTTTCCTATGTATATTAGGTATGTATTTACAAAAAAAGTATTTATGTATGTTTATCCGTTATTTAGTATCCATAACACAAGTTCTTATTGATACTTATCTTGGAACTAAACAATTGGTGTAAGTGTCAGAAATATTATTATTATTAACTACAGCAGTACAATTTAGAATGAAACCCATAGTAGAACAGCACTGCGGTTATCACAACAACACATCAAACCGAAGCACACTAAAACACTATTAATAATGTGAAAGTGTAAGCAACGATGTAGACGTGCTAGATTAATACCGAAAACGCGATTCAGGACTAATTCATCTCTTGTACGGTGGCCCGACATAAGAATATCCTTTAGTCCAAATATGATTATTTAAGAATGTGAAAATTAAAACAGCTAATACAATAAAAACTGGCAAAGGAAGACATTCTATAAAGACTAAACCTTCATTAAACTTAATAAAATGACTGTAAAATTTATAAAACAGATATGTTAAGTTATGATAAATGGTCTCATCGGAATTGTAAAGTAATTAATTATTGCACGAGAATTTTTATTTAGGCCCGGGGCATTCTAAAGAAAGATGGCGGCGGCTATATTAAAAATATTAAACGCGGCTCGGGCCAGCGTACTCCACTCCGTAATGTGATTTTGTGAAAAAATTTCTACCGATGAGCCTTGAGTAATTAAAACTTTCCGCTGCTCGTATTTTATATAAAATTAATAAAGAAATGTTAATTAGTACCTTTTGGTCGTAGGGTAGGACTACGACCTTTTTTTTCTACTCTGCCTACCCCTTCGGGGAAACAGGCGTGATATTATGTAGGTATGTATGTTGGTAAAATGTCTAAAAGTTATTATATTTTATTTTTATGGATATTTGTTCCCAAGTCGCGCTGTACCATCGGAACGATTATTGATGAACATAGGTACACAGATATGTCATAATGGCTATGATTAACACATCCGACTCACAAAATCGACTAAGTGAAAATACCCAACTCCCAAAAAGAACGCGTTATGATATGACATAAAACCGATTCCTACTTACCGAAGCTTTTCACTTATAAATATAGGTGCGGTTTTGCGTAAAATAAACGAAGCCTGGGATCAGACAGCATTAGTCAGGATTACCGCCTCTTCGTCTGTAATAGTGTTGTTACTGTTGCACTTATCGATAGAGTCTATGTTATATTTTCTTGGGTCACTCATTAATTGTTTGCTGTTGTCCTTTGAATCATTATCATCATAATCAGCGTTATGAGTCCACTGCTGGACACTGGTCTTCTTAATAGATTACGTTCTGTTAGAGGTATTTGCAACATAATCACCTCTCTGGGCAGGCGGGTTGGTTTTTGCAGTGCCAGCCAGTACGCAGGATGACGCTGCTGCCCATCATCCAGTAGGATTTCTCTTCGTCGACTTTTACGACTCCCCGTGAGATGAGAGGGGATGGCACTATTCTAGGCCGGTATCACGCGGCATCTCTTTTTATTATTGTCCAACTATTATGCACCAGCCTTCTCTTAGATAGGTAGATAGATAGCATAACTTTTACTATCAGTATGAATCAACATCTCAGTACATTAACGTCTCACTACGAGCAGCACGGGCCTGCTTCAAAAAACCAAGGTGAAAGGGATTTAGGTCATTATCCACAACGAACAAGTGTGGCGTCCTGCTGTTAAAATTTGCCTGGCAAAGATTAAAGATTGTCACTTTTACTAATAACCGGGACCAATTGTTTAAAGTGCCTTCCGAAGCAAGAAACAGCTTTGCTTTTACCAAATGTAGTCAATTACGTGTACTCATTCTGTAAAACTCATAGCACAAAGCTCGGTTTTCTTAAATACTAAATGGACCTATGTAACTGGTCATGAATAGGTTCGACCGCGCCACTGATTAGTGCTTCTAACAAGCTCTTTGTACTAAAGTACATATTTTTGAGGAAACATTGAATTATTGTCACATTTGGCATTTTTGTAGCCCATAATGAGTGGATACGCTTGAAATGGCGCGCCCTTATTTTGCTGGACTGCATCGACTGTTTTCCATAAGGCAGGATGAAGTATGTCATCAAAAAAATGATAATAAATCTATACTAAGCAAAGTAAGTTTGTATCGATATATGTACAACACTATAACGGTACTAAATATTCATATTTTTATAGTAACAGATGTTTTGGGAATTTTTCATTAACTTCAAAGCTGTATTAAGATTGGTGTGAAGTACAATATGAAGTCTGGAATCTTTACAATGGATAAAAGGAACAAATTTGTATGTTCTACCGTCAAAAAACAAAGAATTTCTGTTTCATTTTCACGTGAAGTCAAAAAGAAAATGTATTTATTTTGTATGTTTTATATCCTAATATTATCCCGGTCGCCCTAAACTTAAGCTTAGGGCCTAAGGTCTGCTTACTGGTTTCCAACGGACATTTTCCTCAGTGTATATATCACATTTCAGAACTTGCTACCTTTGTATTTTTAAAGTGTTTATTTCTGTGAGTTCTGCCTTTAATTATCTTATTGATCAAGTTAAGAGATACTTATTACCTTCTCCCTTCACCTCATATCTATCTTAGGAGCTCAAGCAAACCTCACCAACAAGAGGTGCACCTTTTTTTTTTTTTTTTTATTTACGTCGGTAACAAAATGCATTTACGCACTGTCTCCCGGCCAAAGGGGGACCGAGAGAGGTGTGTGGGACTCACCACCGGCAGACACGACCGCCAGCAGTAATACCCACTAAAAATCTTCCGACGACGCCCGCCGCTTGTTGATAAAGAGGCGGGGGGCCAGTACCTGGGTTGCAGCTCTGACACCCCGCCCGCGGCTAACGTCCCCCGGACCAAAACCAGGAGGACCTCCTCAGAGAGACGCAGTGAACGCGCCCCTCCTACCTCCTTGTGCGACCATAGCGTGTGTGGCCGACTTCTCGGAGGGTCCATGGTTAGACAGCAGGGGCCCCTGCCCCCGCTGCCTAAGACCCTCCTGGCGCTGCTTGACGGGCCCTCCTGGCCCGCCCGCTGCGCCCTCCACAGGTCCCTCTTAGTTTCCCCCCGGTAGTCACCTTTTCCCTAGCGCCTCCTGCGCCCTACCGAGAGGTACTCAGCCCCCCCACCACGACAAGGTGGAGGCCAGTCGGGGGGGAACAAGAGGTGCACCTGCCGATCAACAGACGAGGCTCTAGTAATCAAAGAGATCTTAGGAGCTCAAGCAAACCTCACCAACAAGAGGTGCACCTGCCGATCAACAGACGAGGCTCTGGTTATCAAAAAGTTCCCGGTAAGCGGCAACAGACAAACCACTTATAACGTGAGACTAACAATATAATTGGCGATATGTGGCCGCATAATATGCTTCTGCCTATCTCTTCGAGGAAAACAAACGTGATGGTATTAGTAAGCATTAAAATTTCATCAAATTTAAAGGCCACAAGCGTACCCGTCAAGCAACAAGTTCCCAGACATAATTGAACCCCTTTTGTTTCATTAACCGCGGCATGTCTACATCTATATACTTTACATAATGAACTTCAAATTAAAATTAATTTATGGCATTTTCGTCCCCTCCGAAAATTTTCATTTTAAGAGTTTTAGTATTATTCGGACTTAAAGGAAGTACTGGAACAAAAAAGAAGTGTAGAAGTATATAAAGAACTATGAACTAAATTCACGGCTGGAAATTTTAATATGTTTTTCACTAGATAGGCATTATAAGGAAATGCCTTAGAGAACATCTGGACAAAGTTACGCGCATAATAATATTTGAATCTTCTTACCTCCACAAGTCTCTCTGAAATCTGGACAGCAATCTCCAAGCTTCAAGCAGGCATGGTCGCAGTAGCATGGCTTGTCTGTCAAGTCTTCAATGATAGCATTCTGGTGGGCCTTCTGCACTACGCATGAGCTATCCCTCCCAGGGCAACATAGATTGGAATCCCTACAATAATTCGCACCGCAATAACCCGCCAAGCAAACGGCACTAGCAAAACACAACCAATATCGAAGCATTTTTCTTTTAATACCAATACAAATAACACTCAAGTAATTATACAGTGGCTCAATAGCCAAAAGTCTAGTCGGATCAATTAGAAAAAAACACAGTGGCTGTATAAAACTGTACTGAACTGCGCAATTAAACAGACCCCGTTCTCGCTATTAATTTAAAAACAGAACGTTGTTTGCGAATTTCAAAATAAAGAATACGAACTCGGCGCACAGAGGAGATGGCGTGTTTAAAATTTTTTAAAAGATTGCGTTATTTCTTTTTTTCTAAACGGTGACCAGTTTTTGCTTTGGCAATTCAAATTTTAAAAACACTGCGATGGAGTTTTCTCTGAAACAATAAAAAAAGTTTTGTTAGTAATAGGTACTTTTTATGTTTAGAATTTTTAATAAGAGGTTGATTATCGAATGGGGAAAAATTGTCAGGAACTGTGCATTAATAAAGGACTATTACGTAACCACCATTTCGATATTGCATACATATTATTTGATAGAAATAATGGAATCATATTATAATTTCAATATTATGTTTTGATCAAATCATTATTTCAAAAAACAACAGGATTTAAATTCTTATGATAACTTAAAAACGTAATTTGACGAATGCCTCCTGTGAGGATTGAACTCACGACCCCTGGTTTACGAGACCAGTGCTCTACCACTGAGCTAAAGAGGCCACATGTCATGTTCATGAAATAACTAGTTGAGTTCTTTCTGTCATAAACAGAAGCAATTTCAAGTTAGTTACATACAAAAATGTAATACACAAACCTACTACCTTCTTAAATTGCGAGAAAAAGTTGAAATGCCTTCATGTATTTTAAAATGTTAAAAAATAGCACTAACGTAATTCGTACTTGCAAAAATGTTAGCCTGTTTAATGTCAATTCCTACAAGACTGTTAGTAAAATTAATTAATAAAAGCCATAATACATGGTAGGGTAATTTCAAGTGTTTTTTTTTCATTTAAATAATGGCTTCGTGCGGTTGGCACGTTTAGCCAGTGTCAAGTAAGAGATACATTAATAACATAATAATATAAATTGTAATAAATGAGAATGAGTGGTGACAAAGATGATAAATAGTAAATGATATGCCCTCCTAAACTCCTCCTAAAGTCCTCAGTAAAGATGTGGGACTATACTGAGATCTCACATGGACTTCTTGAGAGAATTGAAATCAACACTCATGTACGTTCATAACCACTTAACGGTTAATAATCCACCGTTACACATTAATGTTCGAAATAACACGAAATAAAACAAAACTGCAGACATGACGCTTGACTTTCCCGCCAAGAAGTAATTTTAAGTGTTTGCATGTTTATTTTTTCATATAATTTTCATGTTCATTGAAGCGCTCGTAGCTTCGCGGTGCTCGGTGGTCGGAAACAATAACCGAAGTAAAGCAGAGTTTACAGAGGTCAGTCCTTGGATGGGTGACCGTTTGTGTGGCATTTGATATCGAGCGCTTCCGTGCTTCGGAAAGCACGTTAAGCCGTTGGTCCCGGTTATCACTAAATGTGGTAGTCGTTAAGCCATGTTAGAGGTCTAATGGGCGGCTTGATAAAATCTAACAGCAGGACGCCATACACCTGCCTCCGCCAATCCGCACTGGGTCAGCGTGGAGGAGAATGACCCAATACCCTCGCATCTTGGTATGTGAGAGGAGGCTCGTGCTCAGTAGTGGGACGTTAATGGGCTGAAATGATGATGTTTATTTTTGTTCTTTTTTTTAATTGGATTGTTTTGTACACATGTCGTATACTTTTAAATGATTTTTCCTTATGTCGGACTGCTAGAAGAGATTCTTTTTGGAATAATACTCCAATGTACATTGTTGTTAAATTCCCTTATTTTCTATATATGTTTTGTGTGTACATAAATTATTAAATAAATATAACATATTTTCTTATAATTTTATTAATACACACTACACGCACACAATAATTTATTTAAAGCATAATTATAAACTTTTTTAAACAAAAATGAAATATTAATTATAAATTATTTTTTTTAACTAGATACATCCTTTGAAACTTGTTACGATAAATTACGGCGACTACTTGTTTTATTCAGTTTATTTTAACTACTTAATATTATTACCAAATTATACCTTTTTTTAGTATGTTTAAGCTAAGGTAAAACAGACAGTGCCCGGTATGCGGCAATAGGCTAGCCACCTGACGTGGGACCAACTATATAATTGGCTAAGTGTGGGCGTATAATATGCCTCTGCCTACCTCTTCGGGGAAACAGGCGTGAATGTAAAATATATATAAAACGTGTATATATGTAAAACAGACATAGGCATAAGACATTTCTCGAAAGAAGTTGTCTAGTGCAGATCGAATGAATTCAGTTCCATTCACCTACTTTTTCCATAAAAATAGTGTGCGAGTACTATATAATGTAATACCATTTCGCTGTAAATGATTGCATATCTCAAAAAGAAAATAAAAATTTAATGAAACAAATTACATTTTGCATTCTTAAAATAGTTTTGTTGCATAGTATAATTCATTGAATTAATTTCAAAACTACTTGAATTTACATAAATATTTTTTTTTTAATATAAATTCAAGTAGTTACTTTGTGTGTTAAGTTTGGGTGAATGTAAACTATTCGTTACTTTTTACAATAAACATAACGTAACATGAAAACATTCATACTCATACTTTTCTGCTAACTCAATGGTTAACTGGTAGAGAATGCCTTGCAGCATTAAGTTCGCCTTTTGTACATTTTAATTTTAATTTGTGCGATAAAGTTTAAATAAATAAATAAAACATTTACTTAACGTTTTGATAATTCTATAGTAATGGTTAAAAAAAAAACTTTTGAAAAACATTTTATGCTGCAATAACCTGTAATGGCTAAGTGTACAGAGAATGAGAATTTTTACAGAAAGAAAGAAATTATATTACCCATTAGGAGTATACCATGTACAAATGGGTTACACAGTCGTCTGCTAAAGTGCACACAATTAGGAGAAACGAACCAAGTTCATTAATATCAATAACTAGTAGCTGTGTGCCTTTGGTTTTTGACACACGCTAATTTACGCAGCGGTTTTTCCCTGTTGGTGTTCTGCATGTGTTTGACCTTGGACTATGAACTTGATTAAACTGGATGAACTTAATTTAGCTCAGTTTAATCCTCAATAAAAGTACCGCCCTATATTTTTCGCTTGTCATCTCAAACTTGAATTTTATTAACATCAAATCAAATTAAGTTATCACTACCATTGCAAAGTAAAACAAATAACCTTCATAGTAAAAATGACGCACTGACGAATTTCGAACAGTTCGAGAAAAAGAATGAGAAGAAAGACGAGAAGAATGCTGGGTTAAATTGGTTGATCTGGGCATTAGGCACTTCCCGACATTAGGACCACCTTGACGTGGTGAGGGGACTGAGTACCTCCTGGTAGGACGGAGGAGCTGCTGAGGTAAGGTAAGTAAGTCCGGAAGGAAACCAGGAGGGACCTATGAAGGGAGGGAGGAGGGACTTAGGCGGCGGGAACAGGGCATCCCTGCTGTCTAACCATAGAGCCTCCAAGAAATCAGCCACACACCCTATGGTCGCACACGGCAGGAGGGGTGCGTCCACTGTGCCTTTCTGAGGAGGTCGTGCCGGTTCTGATCCGTGGGACGTTTGCTGCGGGCGGAGTATCAGATGTTGAAACGCATGTACTGGCCCCCCCCCCTTTTTAATAAGCGGCGGGCGTCGTCGGAATATGTTTAAGGGGTTCTTAGATGCTGGCGATCGTGTCGGCGTACCATTGAGCTTCCTGGCGAAGTTTTCCCTAGGTGTTACAGCATCTCTCTTTCTCACTCTCTCTATCAACTAATAAAAATGGGAGTAATATGGTTTGTAACGGTCGATACCCATTACAAGCCCCATAGATTGCAAAGACTACTTTCCCTCAAGTGGCTTTCAATTAACCCGTTAAAAAAGGGGTAACATGTTATGCAAAGGGTCGACAACGCTAGTGATACCCCTGTTATTGCAAGCGTATATTGGCTGCGATAATCACTTTCCATCAAGTAGGCTACATGCTTCTGTGCCACCTTATCATATGTAAAAAATACTCGTCAGCTTTATACTGTTAAATATGAAACCTGTTCTCGTATAATAAAGATCAGTACTCAATCACAGTGCGTGGGCATTTAGTAAAGTACCTATCAAACTTTGGATTGAACTGTTCCCTTATCTGGCACTTGGAGAAGCTGATAATGGTGTAAGTGGGTCCTGGAGGTCAGAGACCTTAGGCCAATGAACTTACAAAGCTTATATCACTCTCGCTGTCCACAAACGGTTTTGGGAAACAAATAATCCATACTCATTGTAAAGGCAACTTTTAACGACCGATATGGCGAGGAGGTCAGTATACCTGCATTCCAATCCTAAATACATCCACACAGCTTAAATCTCTGAGTGTATAAATATGATTATTTAGCCGGGTGTTTCCTATGTCTATTATGAATGTCTTTACAAATAATTGCACGTAAGTAGGGCCCAAGATTTGCTCACTAGTCTAGTTAGACTATAGTTATAATCTAGTTAGATTAGGCTGAATTTCAGTTATTACGTGGCGCGACTGCCATCTGACCTCCACAACCCAAAGGGAAACATCATTGTTAAACCGGCTGTCAGAATATTAGAAGGCAAGGCACTGACTTCTTAATAACGACTGCAATAGATGTTCATGACCGCCGGGACCAACGGCTTAACGTGCTTCCCGAGGCACAGAGTAAGCGATAATTACGCACATATAACTATAGTCTTTGAACGAAAAGAGTTTGAACCCTAGACCCTCTAAATTTGAAGTCCATGGGACTCGCTTGGGCTATCATCGCTTACTGGGCTATCGTAGCAATACTTCTCTTCATACGGTAATATAATTAGAAAACCAAAGCGTAAACTGTACCCGAAAATTAATACACGGCAAAATACACTTACACAAGAAAGTTAGTTAGGTGGTGCTCAGCAAATCGGATACAAGATCGTAGGTTCCTCGCGAGATATGGCTTCGACAAGCCCCTGAATTATTAATCAAAGCATTACTAAGTTTTGTCTTTAGTCCGTGGTTTAAGCTATAAGATTTTAGCGGGAGAATCAAGAGCTTTTATTTCGTATAGCACTTTTAGCATCTAACAGCATGGGGTAAGACAAAGTAACATGAATAATTACAAACAATATTTAAAACCAAGGATATATTTTCCCTGGGATGTGTCGGTGACTTTTCAAGCGAAGCCGGACGACATCGCGATATATTCGCATGCTTAAAGGAACATCGACCCATTAATAGATAGGTCAAGTTTGATTTAGATTTAGAAATACGTACGTAAGCTATATAAGTACGTAAGTAGGTAAGTATATAAGTAGTAAGACTATATAGTCTTTCTTTTTCTTACTGAGATTGAATCAATGTTAATTAAACGTTTAAAACACAAGCAGAATTACTAATTAATAAATCAGTATCAATTTCATGCGCTTACAAGTAGGGCAAGTAAGTTTAGAAGATCTTCTTTTGTAATGTCCCTAAAAACGTCTTATTTGAGTTAAGTCACTATTCCATTAAGCATGCGATATGTTCGTTCCAACGTCAGGCGAAGTTGATATCGCGTGATGTTGCCAGACATATCGAGGGTAGTCCGGCAATGTCGCATCACTTCACCCGACGTCACTGCGAGACGTGTCGAAAGACATATGACTTAAATATGATGACTGAACCTGGCTTCAAAATGTATGGACTTCACTTAAGCTGTCGCTAAACGACGTGGTAATTAAGCGCCCGCTCATTACTATTCCATAAATTTCCTGCTTTTTTCCTGCGAATTTCATCCTCGTTTGTGAAACGCCTTCCACCGCCAATACGCACTGAGTCCCCTTTGGTGGAGTACGTTTTCCCTTACTATATGTTTACTTATTATTGTCTTTACTACCGCAGTAAGTACAGCAACCATTCAACCATTATTAAAAACATTTTAGGTCTTTTGAAAAAACTTTCATTCGATAAAATGAAAACTGCACTAGTTTGAAACCTGGTTTAACTATAGATCTTGTTGTATAATAAGATATGCTGCTCTTTCATTAACCAATCAAAGCAATTGCAGTAAAAAAGATTCAACAATTATTAAAAACATTTTAGGTCTTTTGAAAAAACTTTCATTCGATAAAATGAAAACTGCACTAGTTTGAAACCTGGTTTAACTATAGATCTTGTTGTATAATAAGATATGCTGCTCTTTCATTAACCAATCAAAGCAACTGCAGATATTATACATATTATTATAAAAAATACATATTATTTACATTATAAGGCCCCACCCTCTTCTGTTGGTTAGTTGATTGACTTGATGATGATTGAGATATCAATGACCATAATTGATGATGGAACAACTTATTTATTCATACACCGAGTTATATTCAAAAGTATAAAGCTTACATTAACAGTTCCGCTGTCTCCTGTGTTTTAAACCCTCCTAAAACCTACGAGGCGTACCTAAATCTTTAAGTTGAAACATAATAACTCAAGTTGTGCGCCATTCGGGGAATGGGCTGCGTCTATTAAACTTCATTAAGCAATAATAGACAATGGAAAGTTCTGGTATTTCATAACTTGAATAGCTTACGCTTGTGGTCTGCCATACCTATAAGGTGATGGGAAATGATTAAGTACGAAGGTAAGCTAAACTCTTAAAGATAGTCCAGATGAATTAACGTTTTTGTGGCATTTCGAATGATTCGGATGACACGGTAATCGTTTGTCTCAATTATTATTATATGCTGTAGTTGTTTAAATTTAAAATAAAATAAAATACATAATAAAATAACGATATAAAATTTTAAAAAAAAATTAATATTAAGTTGTGTACTTAAGTTATAGGCCCGCAAAAGTTATATACCACATATCTGCATCTGCCAATCTGCTTAAGGGCCGTGAGGTAAAGATTACGTGAATATATCTTAACTTGATAGGTGAGAGGAGGTCTAAACGTCACCAGTATTGCGTCATTAAGCTAATTAGCTTTTTCCGCAGTGCATATATTGCCTAACTAATAATGATGTTATTTTAAGGGCCTTCGCTTAGCATAATAATCTAAAAATTCAACATAAAAACGAACTCACCCACACACCTATTTTATTAGTACATAAATAGTACATTACAAATATATACCTACTGAGAAGTAGTAATAATAGATATATAGTACTAATAGTTATTATAACAAAACAATTATTATGATTTTTTATGCATTTTATGAGGTATTTATTAGAACTCGGATTACTCGTACTTAGCTATAAAGGTCATTAATTCAATTATGTACCACACAGGACGCTAAATTATTTCCGAAGAAATAGGTATCATAATATTATTATGATATCTCATTGCAGTTACAAAGAAATAATATTTGTCTAGATCACGGCATTTGCGATATATTTTCAGTATGTATTTATAATACAAAATCGTAATAATGTATACATTTTTTTAGTGTTCATATAAGAGCATATATGAATTATGTTGAATTTTTAGCCGAGCGGCTTAGTTTAGTAATAAATTGAGAGTGTATGGTTAAATTGTAAATTATCAGAAAAATAGTATTTAAACACGTTAAAATCAAATCGTTTATTTTTTATCACATTACATAGTATGTAGGATGTTCATACAAGGCAGTTTAATACGTTGTCTGTTACCGATAGCTCTCTTTAGTTTAGAGTTAAGAAGACATTGAGTGAAATGTGCGATGAAATTGTTATTACAACTCCATTCTTAGCTCAGAATAAACAAACAGAAATTCCTACCCTATATAATCATAATCATAATAATCATAATCACAATTCTTTATTGTTTCATTTGGTGTACACTTAGGTCTTAAAAATAATATTTTGACCTCAAATGAACCCTGCAAGGGTATCACAATTTAAAATAGGAACACATTTCTTCCTTATATTCTTTATAGAAATTAAATACATTATAAATATGCTGAAACTTCTTTAACACGAGCAATGCAGCAAGCAGGAGCCATTACGTAAGTATTAACCAGAGTTTAAGGACTCCAGATAGATGCAAAATCAAACCTTTCAACCCAACCTCAAGGTTCAATTTCGGCAAAGAGCAGGTTTTGCTTTGTCCCCGTAACAGCAGAAGCAAAACAGTTAATTGGCAGCTAATTAAGGCTGTGTAATTAGAGTCGGGACCCGGCACCAAACATAGTTTCGAGTAACTACTGGACTATTTCATGTGGGCACCTTGGATGGCACCGAAATTACCGCTTTCTGGAATCTTCTGTAGGTAAAGCTGTGACAATTATAGAGGGAAAGTATTTTTCCAAGTTTTTAATTGATCAAAGAAACTAGTCACTGTCTTCATTTTATCAAACAAAAGTGACAGCACTCGTTGTAAACCTGTTATAACTTTATATCTTTTTTTGTATTAAGACCCATGACGTTTTGTCGCCTATACAAATAACCAATTATAATAACTTGATGATAAAAAATTGTTCTCTAAACACATAGTATCTAATTTTAGAACCACCGAAGCCATACAAAATTTAAGACATTGAGTAATATTTGGAACATTATGAGGTATATTTTTCATATGATTTTCAGTTAAAGAAAAAAATTATACTACAGCCAAATCTGGTTAACTTCTTACTGAAATTTAGCCAAGTCTAACTAGAATGCTGCAGCTGGGCTAACCAGTCCAGTTAGCAGACCCTGGGCCCTAAGCTTAAGCAACGGGAGAATAAATGATGATGAAAGTTCAAGAAAAAAAATTTATAAAAATATTTTTTGTTTACCACCTACTGTTATAAAAATACTCCCACGCTAATTAAACCCCACCGAAGCCAGGATAATATATAAAATTACACCACAAAACCCGTGTACCTAATATCTTCTTTCCTGCCTACCCCGCTGTATTGGAGAAGTTCTCATAACTCAATTAAGGTCCCCTTTGACAGGGATCCCCAAATTTCCATACGAGTCGATCTGAGCTAACAACTTTTACTTCTGTGGAATTTTGATTAATAAATTAATTTCGGTGGGAAAACTCTTACCGCAAAATTTGGTTAAAAGATCCCAACACGTCTCATTTTGAAATTTATTTTGTTTTCAAATATGTAATAAATGTTACATGTACTGCTTTCTTTTCTCTATTAATATAACTAGCGGCCGCCCGCGACTTCGGCGGGATAATGAAAAGTAGCTTATAACCCATCCCGATTGCGTTTGGTTATTCCATTTCAGTTGCCGATGGCCGTCTCCTGGTTCCAAGCTACCATCCCAGCAAATTTCAACCAAATCGGTTCAGCTGTTATTGAGTTATAAATATTGTAACTAACACTACTTGTATATAAATATATTCCTTTTTACTATATACTATTTACTATATCCTTTTTACTATTGTTATTGTTGTCTCCTACATCCTGTATGTGATTATGCGTAGTCTATGACGACCGATATGGCGTAGAGGTTAGTATAACTTTACTTCGCTTCTGAAGTTGTGGGTTCGATTCCTATCTAGACAAAGATTAAAGATTTATATAAAATACAAAATTAATTGGCGCGTTAGTTTTATAAGTTCGTAGATGCTTTACTGAGCCAAACTTATGTATCTAACTTATATCAGTGTTGTATATATCGTTACGAGCTTAAGGAATTTCGTTTGCGCGATTCAGGATTTTCTTTCATCTTTTACGTTCCGTTCATCGGTGGTACGGTGCTACAAACTTTTTAATCGCAGTAACGTTTTATGAAACGATGCATTCGCCTGTTGACGATAAATTGTGTTGCGGTCAGTTCTTTAATAAGCTAGAAAAAAAAAACCCAACCTAAAAAAAGTAAGTAAGTATATCATGAAATGCTTCATTAAATAGATTACTTAAGGATATCATAATATTTTCCATGTAAGTTGATTTATTTAAATAAAAGTTGATGTTTCAATTATTTTGCAAATTGAAACTTTCTATGAAACAAAAATATGGGTTGGGATTTTAAATACATTTGTGTATTAATGTGTGAATAAAAAAATGGAATAATATTGGATAGATTGATGAAGATATAGCCATACTCTAGTCTCTGAGATAAAAGATGTTCATCATAACATCGAAATACAAAAGATCGAAATTCATAACACCTATAAAAGGAATGCCGAAAATCGAAATGTCGAATGTTTCGGGATTTTGTCTATTCGGTCATATAAAAATCGGCATTCAAAGCTTCGATATTTCTGATATCGGCATTTCGTACTTTCGATATTATTTCGGATTTTCGATGTTTTAAATATCGAATTATTATTAACAATCGTTTTTAAGATCCGATAGAGGCTAATGTTCAGCAGTGGCCTACTAATCCTGAGATGATGATATATGAGGGAAACTTCAATTTCAATTGTCTCCTTTCAGCAGTCATGATCTGTGTCTAGAATCCTTCGTAACATGGTTTGTAAGAGTCTTGAGACGTTACTAGACTAACATGATGATAAGAATTGCTAAAAAACGTGATTACATGCTTAAATGCATTTATACAACCACCTAGATAATCATGTAAAAGTATATCTGTCCTTTTACGATATACGGAGCATCAGATGGTGTGGTTTTTTGTTCTTAGTCGGATAGCCGGAGCCGGTACGCGGCATAGATTGCTTTTTATTGCTGGCAAATTGGCTCACAGTTGCGAAGTAGATTGTACAGCCGGGGTAATTAGTTGGTAACATCTAAAGAGCCATATGGATCGGCACACATCTCTATTTTTTTATTTATTTATTAAGGCACACCAACAACAATATATATATTACATTGTAAAAACAAAATTAAATTTAAAAACTATAATCTAATATACATGTCTCTTAGGTGAGCACAACACTATAACCATCTTAATCTAAATTTGAGGAAAAATTTTTTTTTTTTTTGTAAAACAAATAAAGTCAATAGGTGAACATAAACTGCCGTATCCTTCTTTTAAATTTAATGTATGTGTCGCCAAAAATGTTCAAATCTGTGACTCTTTTCTGAAGCGTATTGTAGTCATTTTGAATCCTATTTATTGGGCAACTCACTCTTATGTCAAGAGTGCTAGAGCGTGTTCCGATTTTATGACGCTTTGGGAACTTTCAGCTATTTGTCGCTGACTGTACATTGCGGCCCATAGAATGCATTCAGTAAATGACTGCCTCTCGGTTCTTTTTGACAACGGAGCCTTCTTGGATAGAAAATCATCTGATGACCTTCTCCCGCTGTAGGTGGAGCGGGAGGAAGTTTAAGTTAATTTTCTTTTGCTTGAAGTGACACAAAGAATTCATTCATCAATTACTGATTGTTTGATCGTTTGTGTTGCATTTCGTAAATATGGTTTCTTGCTTCGGAAGTCACGTTAGGTTGTTGGCCCTGGTTATCAATAATGGGGTCGCCTTTCATTCTGCCTCCGCCACACATCTGCCCCCGCCACACATCTACCCCCGCCACACATCTGCCCCCGCTAATCCACACTGGAGCTGCGTGGTTTAGTATTATCTGAATACCTCTCACCTTGTTTTGAGTGAGGATGCCCGTTCTCAGTAAAGTCGCGTTATGATTATGAGGGTCTATGTAAAATGACGGTTCTTAGTCGTGATTTGATGCCTCCATACAGTTGATGCCTCATAATATCCTAGCATTATCCCGGTAGCCCTAGACTTAAGCTCAGGGCCCAGGGTCTGCTCACTGGTTTAACCAGATTTGGCTGAATTTCAGTTACTATATAGAGTGACTGCCGCCTGACCTCCACAACCCAAAGGGATACACCATTCTATGGTTATACCAGCTGTCAGGATGTTAGAAGGCACTGACTTCCTTATAACGAGTGCCACAGATATTCAGGACAGCCGGGACCATCGGCTTAATGTGCGGCCGAGATACGGAGCAAGCGATAATTACGAACATAACTTTGAAAAGTCCAGGGTTCGAACCCGAGATCCTCTGAAATTAAAGTCGATGAGCCTCGCCACTGGGCTATCGCCGCTCTACTCTACGTCTGCAGCAATGATAAGTACACAACTTAAGCCTAATAAGCACACAACCATGAGTCCTTGTCTATTCAATAAATAATATAGGTACTTGAACTCAAGTATTTTATGGGAGTGGTCGATTGATTTATGACGATTGGAAAGCGGTGGATGACCCATGGCCTGAGTAATTAGGTACATCAGTCAGACTTAATCATTATACAGCGCTGGTCGTAACCAAATTCAATAGGGACTTGGGAACGGCACAGTCAAATTGTGCCTCAGTATAATTGATTCGTTCACGGTATGAAAGGCCTTCATTTTTTTTTTGGATGGCATAGACTGTTCACAGTTTTAACGTGTAACATTAAAAAAACAAAAAGAATGTCGCCCTCAGTGATTGGAAAACATTTTTTTTTTTGTTATTTTTGGTAAATATTTATAACACACAATATAAATAACTTCACGATTGTAAATTTTTATTTAGAAAACAGTGCTAAATTATAAACTTTTTAAAAAATATGAAAAAAAATCGCTATCATATATATCTGTGTCGATTGAACGTTAAGTCGGGCAGATCACGACAGGCCTGGGCGTTTTAATCAATATGTCGCCTTATAGGAACCACTCTCAGTAGATTCAGGTAATTAAAATCAGTTATTATTTAGCTAGTTCTTCCAAGTTGTCCATTTATTCAAAGACGTGCGATTAGGTGAGCAGAAACATCACAATCACAAAACAGAAAACCGTTGCCGAATATAAATTGTTTTTGAACATATATACAGAACATACCTTCAACCACTATATGCAAAATATGCACAAAAAAAAAATTGTCATCTTACTTTAGTTTCTGTATGTTTCTACATGATCGCATCTATAGGTGAATTTTTCTGCTAACCCTAAAGTTAACTGACAGGGAAATAGGGGAATAATAATAAATATAAGTTTGCTTTTTCTGTTATTTAAGTGTGCATGACAGATTAAATAATTCAAATTCAAATTATTTGTTTGCTGATGTTTGATGATTCTAATGATTGCTATGATAATAATTCAAATTCAAATTATTATTTGTTATGGGTACATTACGAGTTTAAGATGTTATAAAAATACATTTGTTCGCCACATTCAACCTTTCTAGGTGTGCAAAATCAGCACAAATTAGTTAAAATACGTGCAAATTAAATTTGAATTTTAAAAATTTTTACACTAGTGTCTTTGGACCGGTTATCCAAAGGTCATATCTTCCTATAACTTATTCGAAAGTAAAAAATAAAAGAAAAAAGTTTAATCTATGGTTACACTTACTGTATAAACAGACAGAACATACTGTCAACCACTGTATGCAAGTGATGTAGATGAAGTAGTGTCGTAAAATTAAAAGGGACACTCGTTTATGGATGTGGGACCACAATAAAACGGGGCGATAGCGCCGAGACATTGCCGCTTCATTAATGGACGAACCTACCAATATTTATTCAATACCGCACCACATTCCTTTAATATTTTGATACTGACTATAAAGACTATGTGATTTATTTAGTGTATCCCTATTCTACCAAGACCTATGGAGCCCTTTTTGTTTATTATCGTCGGTAAAAATATGCTGTTTACGCACTGTCTCCCGGCCAATGGGGGGACCGAGAGGGGAATGTAAGGCTCACTGCGGCAGACGCCACCACCGCAGTCCTACCCACTAACAAACTTCCGACGACGCCCACCGCTGTTGAAAAGGTGCCTGGGTTAGTAGCTTTTGGCACCCCGCCCGCTAGACCTTTGGAGCCCAAGCCAACCTCATCTGCAGGTGGTGCACCTGCCGATCAACGGACGAGGCTCTGGCGGGCATAATAGTGCCCGGTAAGCGGCAATAGGCTCGCCACCTATTACGTGGAACAACTATATAATTGGCGAAGTGTGGGCGTATAATATGCCTCTGCCTACCCCTTCGGGGAAACAGACGTGAATGTATGTATGTATGTATATTATTGTAATTTAGCTTTGATATGTATCAAAGTGAATTGTTATTCTTATGGGAAACCATGATATCTCAAATCTCTCATGAGAAGATACTCGGCAGTATATTTTTTTTTTAATTTAAGAGTTTTTTATGTATTTTTGAGTTATGTTTGCCATATTTATGTTTCAAAGATGTTAATTACTATCTATATATCATGTAAAATGTGACATGCAATAAATGACTTAATTTTACATATGACAGTTATGTATAGAATTTGTCAATTAAACGCTAACAGGAACTTACTTGGACTGAACAGACCCTTATTGTAATAAGTAGTAAAATGTAATAAACTGTAATGAAACGGAGTCACCGACCCGTTATTATTGAAACTGTTTATCAAAAGTAAATTAAAGCTTAATTTGACACCTCATTATGTCCACCCGATCATAATGAATCCGAAATAACTGCACTCTCGTCGCAGAGCCGCATCAAACGGGATTTCACCGATTACCGGTTTTGCCGGTACCAGCACGTTTAATGCACCGTAAGCCTGAATTCGCTGTTTGCTGAAGGCACAGCTAAAAGTTAAATTGAGTAAAAATACCGGTCCATGGAACCGGTAGCCGGATGAAGGAATTTAATGGCGCTACTGTTTTTGCAAAATGTATAATTTGCCAAGACCGGTGCAGTTCGTAGCGGTAAAATTGCGAATTTTATATTCACTTTTCTGGTTCCGTAATGGTTAAAACACGTCTTAAACAAGAGCGTGCTCAGGGATTTTGGGAAGAATATTGGGCTTAGGGTAGCACTAATAAGCTCCTTAAAACCAGGTGATCGGACAAAGATTGGTATCTGAATAGTATGTACGCCCGATATAACCTATCTCGATCCAAAACCTAATCTACGCTAGACAAATCAATCCTATTTTCGAGTAAAGCACATATAATATTAAAGCAAATACTTTTATTTAATTTTATTGAGCTAAAATTTGCAATCACAACCTTGCTTATAGACAACAATATCAATATTTTAAAAAGATAAGTATTAATTTGGGTAAAATAAATATATAAAAAAACACTTAAGAAGTATTTTTTATTACACTTAACTTAACAGTATATTTTGTAAGTTAGACTCGTGATCCCACAGACAAACTTTGCAAATAGTTTTGTGGGACTAGTGAATTTTCAATGCCCAGCTAGCTGTTTGTTTAATGAATAACTACAATTTCACATAAATACCCTATGTCCAAAAGGGTATGTCTAGTTCTGTTTATCTAGTTTATTTCTGTTTACCCATAAGCTTTTATTATAATAACAATAACGTCATAATAAATTTGAGTTTTTTATACAATTTAGAAAATACTTTACATACCTGTTAAAAAAATGGTTATACTTTAAGTTAGAAAACCGGAAAAGTGTGAAACTTGTTTTATTAAAAGTAGTATAACCGTACCACCTGTGACTGTAAAAGTTAAAGGAAAATGCTACGGACAAGTAATGAAATGGAATAAGGATATGTGACGAAAAAAGTAATGAATATGAATGATGGCAGGTGAAGGGGAAGATGACTTCCGAACGATTTTGACGTATTGAGTAAGTGAAGGATGATATGTTCGAGAAGATGGATGAGTGAATAACGAATGGTAGGATTATGGATGCTGTGCCGCCTCTAGATAAAATGGGAGCCGATATAACATGTGAATTAAACTCGTATACAAAAGGTCCTTTGGAACGAACTTTACCTATATATGAGATACAGCCCGAACACCACAGATCAAAAATTTAATAGATAAAGCACTTGCTTTAAATACATTGTATTTAAATCAAGCGTGCCGACTTTTTAACAACTACTATGACGTCACTGTCGATACTTTGTGACGGGAAATCCAAACTGATTTATCGGCACTGATGCCGCTAATAATAAATAATTCATATATGTGAATTTACGTTTTTAGAAGCCGTCTGGTTTTGACTATACACGCGCGCGATATGTAAGTAGCGGCAGCTAACCTCGACGATTGGTCTGGGTTCGGACACGCGAAGTATTATACACGTATTTTCTTTATCTATTATATATTTATGTATGTGCCGACAACAAGACAGAGAGACGAAAAATTCAAGGTTTCCTTAGTGCTACTTTACTGGTGACGGTTTCTAAGAGAACTTTTTAACCTATTTAACTAAATGTCTTGGTAGATAGAACATTGCCGGGTTAGCAAAAGTTGGCAAACTTCTTCTCCAAGCGGGCTCCCTTTCTAGTTAAGTAGCGCTCTCGAATTTAAGGGTCACAAGTGCACCAGAAAGAAGTCATGCATAAACAAAACATTATAAATTGAATAGACCGATCAATAATTTATGCCGTGGTGTGGTATCGGTCACCCTCTCTCATCTCATGGGAAGTCGTTAGAGTCGACGAAGAGATATCCTACCGGATGATGGGTAGCAGCATCATCCTGCATACTACCTGGAACTGCCAACACCGACACTCCTGCCCAAGATGGTACTTAAGGGTATCTAGATAATAAAACCATTTGGGGAGGCCAATGTTCAATGACTTTACAATGCTGAATTGATGGTCAACAATTTACTGGCACTTAGATTCACTTACACCAAATTTTTATTTATTTGCATGTAAGTGAATCTAAGCTTCGTGATTTCAGGGTTGATATAAATTTTTTTTTCATGTATATTTTGTTTTGACGTTTTCAAGTGCTATGTAATAGTTTATGAAATAAAGAACTTTTTACTTTTTACTTTTACTTTTACTGTATCTTTACCAGTGAACTTCGTTATAAGTGCAATATAATGTCTTGGGGTAATGTGTAACATCTTGTAACCAATCCTAAATGTGTTTATACAAACAAAAGGTTATAAGTAATGACATCATCAAAATATCACGGCTATGGAGGCCACAAGTTCACTAATAAAATTGCTAAGGTGCGAAAAATCTTATTCAAACTTTAAAAGATCACAAATTGTTAAATACATTTGGTATTTATCAAGTATTTTTACAAACAGTTAAGTCATCATAAAACCAGCTGTGAAAAACCTCAATTCCCGGATGGTAAAGGTGAAAAAGAAAACATACCGAACGGCCGACTGCTTGTGGAAAATTGAAATGAAATTGAGTTCTGAATACCTTTTATATTAAAATATTATAAGCCCAGCTTAATGGTATCGTAAAATTTTACAAATTTCGAAATGAACCACCATTGCAAGCCGTAATGGCGCCGAGCGGGCGGCCATATTTATTTAAATACATAAAGCATCTATTTAAAACCGGTTCGATAGGATCCATTATCGGTTTTGTCAATATTTGAATCGGTTTCCTTTGCGCATTTCGCCTGAATTACGTGAAATAATATATTATTACATTTAAGTAGGCCGTAAATGATGCGTCGTTTCCCGTTCCTTTGAAGTGTTGAACGGAGTAAAGTATAATTTAGACACGTTTCAATTATTCTTTCACTAGCTACACCCGCGTCTTCGCTCTCTTCTTAAGAGCTTTTAAAGGGCTCTCTTTTACAAATTCGCTGTTCTTACCAAGATCTAAGGAGCCCAAGCCAACCTCACCTGCGAGTGGTGCACCTACCGATCAACGGAAGAGGCTCTGGCAAACATAAAAGCTCCCGGTAAGCGGCAATAAGCTCGCCACCTATTACGTGGGACCAACAATAAAATGTGGGCGTATAATATGCCTCTGCCTACCCCTTCGGGGAAACAGGCGTGATTGTATGTATGTATGTAGATTTTTTTTAGATATAATATGTAGATTTCTATGTGTTTAACCTATTCACTTACTATTGATTTTTAATAATAACACACAGAAAATTCAGCATTTTAGTCTTAGTCAGCTTTAGTCAGCTTTGCCACTTTTCCTCCCGCGAAGGTAAGAGATAGTGGGGGTTTCCCCCAGATTATGCCGTGTCCACATCCAAGGAGTTGGTAGAAGATGTCTTGCCTAAGGATGTCGTATACAGTGACTAGGCTATGGGATCTTGCGACAATAAATAAATAAATATTTTCTGACTATTACACCAATTGTTTAGTTCCAAGATAAGTATCATTAAGAACTTGAGTTATGGATACTAAACAACGGATAAACATACTTACATACTTTTTTATTGTAAATACATACTTAATTATATATAGGAAAACACCCAGACCAGAACTAATATTCATGTTCATGCACACAAAGATTTGTCCCGTGTGGGAATCGAACAATATAGGCGAAGGGCTTTCCACATTTGAAATGTTTCATTAAGAGATCTCTGTGCTGAAAGTGAACTTTGCTAAACCTACATAGATCCTTTTTAAATATGTCATCATTATCATCTCACCCCATGAACGTCCCACTACTGAGCACGAGCCTCCTCTCACATACCAAGGTGCGAGGGTATTACATACTCCACCACGCTGACCCAGTGCGGATTAGCGGAGGAAAGTGTATGGCGTCCTGCTGTTAAAATTTATCAAGCCGCCCATTAGGCCTCTAACATGGCTTAACGCCTACCACATTTATTGATAACCGGTACCATGGGCTTAGCGTACCTTCCGAAGCACGGAAGCGCTCGATATCAAATGCCAAACAAACGGTCACCCATCCAAGGACTGACCTCTGTAAACTCTGCTATATTTCGGTGATTGTTTCCGACCACCGAGCACCGCAGAGCTACGAGCGCTTTATGTAGTTTGGATATTATACAAATATTTAAGACTAGCGATCGCCCGCGGCTCCGCCCGCGTGGATGTCGGTTACCGCTGCAAAATGCCTGCCCAGAAAAGACACGGTCGAAAATGATTCCCAGGTCAATTCACAGACACCGACACTACGACGACGCAGTCATTATCCGCAGGCTGCATAGATTGTCTTTATGTGGATGTTAAAGTTGTTAATGATGAAAATATTTAAATGTAATTAATACTATACCGGCCCGGAGTGCAACCCGTTGTTTTGGGATAGATAACTAAAGCGATTATTGTAAAGCTTCTCTATAAACAACATTTGACGTAAAATTATTTTCAGGTAACAAAATAAACTGATGGTCGGGAGCCCCGACCCGTGATAGGGCGCCGTGCAGCAGAAATCGTAATAATTTAATTTCGCCATAACTTCAAAACCAAACGTCCAATTTTGATCATTCAAAGACTAAATATTATCTACATAAACTGCACTTAGTGATGAAATAGATTATTTTGATAAGGATTAATACCAAGGTATAAATATAGAGCCTTTTCAAGCGGCGGCATATAAATTAAATTTTTAGAATAAAAAACCGCTTACTGTGACGTAACTATAATATTTAGACATATGCTGTCGCGACACTTTTTGTAGATAATGATGAGTTCTGCAAAGTCGTAGTACATAATTTTGTTCTATCATCAATAGTTTTCGCTGCGCACGCTACGTAAGGAATTTTTCAGGTCATTTTTTTACACCTTGGGTTACATTATTGGATTTTTAGTAAGGATCCCTAATTTTTAAAAAAATATAATATAGCCTATGTTACTCGGGGATAATTTAGCTTTCCGAAGGTGAAAGAATTTTTGAAATCGGTCCAGTAGTTTCGGAGCCTATTCATTACAAACAAACAAACAAACAAACAAA
The DNA here is from genome assembly GCA_949126915.1 of Musotima nitidalis. Classification (NCBI taxonomy): domain Eukaryota; kingdom Metazoa; phylum Arthropoda; class Insecta; order Lepidoptera; family Crambidae; genus Musotima; species Musotima nitidalis. The sequence continues at coordinate 4,500,962 of OX421434.1, forward strand.
CAAACAAATCTTTCCTCTTTATAATATTATAGTATAGATATACCAATGCAGATTACAGATGCATTTTGCGTGTTAGACCATCTATACTATGTTGTATGTATACCTATAGTTTAAGCTCTGTTTAATTACATGCTACATGGCGCTTGGTAAAAGGTCCGAACGTATTGAAATTGTCTTTAATGTAATATTTTTTATAACGCATTATTATTAAAATTTTAATTTTGGATTTACATTTTGTTTAAATTTAATTTTAACGAATCTAAATGATCATGTTGATCTTAAAGACATTAGAGTATATTTTATTTTGAAAAACGTTGGTTGTGAATCCGACTCCCACCGCTGTTTTTTCATTACCTAATCCAAACACAATTTTATTTATAAATTAGACCCATGTTTTCATAGACGTAACGTCATCGATTCGATAATACGCATCACCCACAGGGGTAAATATTTGTCATTGAATCGAGCAAAAATGAAGCTTATATAGAATAAATATTAAAAAATGGAAAACTCTTGCCTTCCGTCCTCCGTGCCGTCGTCGTGATGACATAGCGGAATGCTTGTATATGATATGAGATGATATGAGATTTCTTACAAAAATATAAATATACAGTATTCAATTTCCGTCTTTGCTTCTTTTCTGATATAACACCCTTTAGTGCAATATTTTTAGCTAATAATAATGTAATTTTCGATAGGAGGCCTGCAGTTTAAGATATAAAAATATTTATCTGATAATTACACCAATTATTTAGTTCCAAAATAAGTTTAATCAAAAACTTGTGTTAAGGATACTAAATAACAGATAAACATACCTACTTAAATACTTTTTGTTTGTAAATACATACTTAATATACATAGAAAACACTCAGATCAGAACAAATATTCATGTTCATGACCTCAGAAGAGGCGGGCTGGTACTACTTTAAATCGCTTTACAATTAGGCTATGTTAATCACTAATAATAAAGCTTTCTACTAATTATAGAACTTTTCACATTGCTCAATTAAATAGGTTACATGCATAGGTTCTTGGGACAAAAAAATCATCCACCACTTTTGCAGTCATTATTCGAAGTCAGAATCGTTTTAAAGTCAAAAGATCTTAATTTCATAAACTATAACTTAGCACTTGAAAACGTCATAATAAAATATTTAAAATTAAACATAAAATCAACACTGAAATCACGAAGTTAAAATTCACTTACATGCAAGAAAAAATTAAGTGTAAGTGAATCGAAGTGCCAGCTCCGAGCCACCGCTGATTGAACTCAGTCCTTTTAATAAACTGACAGCTGGTTTAACCATATGATATTTCCCTCTGAGTTGCGGAGGTCAAACGGCTGTCGCTCCATAGCTGGTTAAGCTAATATGCAGCCAAATCTGGTTAGAGCAGTAAGCAGAACCTGGGCTCAAGCTTAAGTGTAGGGCAACCGGGATATTGCCAAGATATGTATTATAAAATAAATTGCTAAGTTCAGTGTAATTAATCGCACTTTTTTTTTATTTCAGCAAAGCATTGCTTCCTTAACTCAAGAGAACAAGTCGAGAGGTTAGTAAATGGCATATCTAGGGCAAAACATTAGTAGGCTCATAGAGGAATGTGACCTGCCTTTCAGGTTCTGTGCACGCCCCGAGCGGTACACGGAAGCGTCTCATCTCATAATGCCAACTTCGCAAAATGACAACCGCCCATAAAACGTTCATTTAAACGCTGAAATACGACAAAATCGGTAATCTATGTAAACTGCATTTCTTTTACTTGATTATAAAAAAAAAACCTTAACCTATTAAAAATATATATATACTTACAACCGGTTGTCATTGCCCATAAAACGTTCATTTAAACGCTGAAATACGACAAAATCGGTAATCTATGTAAACTGCATTTCTTTTACTTGATTATAAAAAAAAAACCTTAACCTATTAAAAAAATATATATACTTACAACCGGTTGTCATTTTGCGAAGTTGGCATTATGAGATGAGACTCACGGAAGCTGTTCAGTCAAAATAACTAGCGGCTTTTCAGAGTTAATAATATGGAAATGCTAAGTCTAGTATAAAATTTAAATATCTGTTTGTATCGTTGAAATAAGAGTTATTAATGTAATGTTTTGTTTTGTTTTCTAGGTGTGAAATTTAGTGATAGGATTAGGAATGAAGTGATAAAGGCCGAAGCGGGTGTAAAATATAATAAGTAACAAGAATTGAGGAAAGTATGCTTAGATGGATTGGTCATGTTGAGAGGATGAATGAAAGTAGACTAACTAAAGTGATTTATGATGGACAAGTGAATGGAAGTGTCGGGAGGGATCACGTGAGCCTAAGACTTTCCATGACCAAATCCAGAAGGTTTTGAAGAAAAGTACCCTAAACCGACGAGCGTGTATGAGAAGGTTAATGGTAATCTGTCATATAGGTCTCCGAGTACAGATTTCAGTCAGACATACTTTGAAGTGCAACAATAGTGTAAGCTTAATTTTGTAACAACCATTATGTGAGAGAATAAATAAAGATTATTAATGAGTGTGAATGGAGCTAAGAGTGTGTGCCTAGATCGTAGCAAGTGGAAGGATGTGATTTATTTTACGACAAAGTTGAACTAGTTTAGACTGGATTTTCACTGACAGACAGCTGTAACATAGGCTTCTGTTGAAGTCAAAAAATAACAAAGTAGCTGTAAGTCAAGCGAATAAAGTCGCGGGCAGCAGCTAGTATTAATTATTTGAATACCTAACAGCTAATATGGCTTCAAAACTAAGCGGAGCTGTTACAATGGGTACCCACTCTAGTGCGGATAAACAAAGTTAATAATTTAGTACTGTTTTTGGAAATAAAAATACGTTTTTTAATACTTATAAAGCAACCAGACAATATCAAATATTCGTGTTCCAATTATGGTCCAATACAAATATTGGCCCTGTGGGACAGATATAACTACACCTGCGGCATACAGTAGGTCATCGAAATATCGCACATCAATTACTAACAAATTGTTGATTTCCAGTACACACATTTAACATATTTTTTATTAAAAATCAAAACGGATTTGTATTGCCCTTTCAAAAAGTCAAAATCTTGTACTGAAGTATGACTAAGTAATGCTCAAATGTACGTCAATTCAAAAACTAACGCGCCCATTATCTGCAAGCGGGAGCTTCCTTTTCAAAAGAAAGTACCCCATATCAACAACAATCTAGTCTAAGTAAGAACTAATAAGTAATTTTCTTCTAACCTAAACTTCTAAATATTTTAAAGTAAGAATTTTTCCAAAAACTCTATTCCTATTGTCTCTATTATGCCGGAAACTTGATAGTAGAAGAATCTAGTAAGAAACCCGTCAAAGATCATCTTATTTCCCAGCAGTTACAAAAAAAACTTGATTTGCACCTAATTTACAGTTAAAAAAAGTCAAAATCATTTATAAAAATGTGGCTCAATAGAGCCCTTATGAAAATCGAAATTCCAAACTGAAAAACCAGCGCATGATAGAAAAGAACGGGCAAAAAAAAAAGAATTATATCGTTAAATTTCTACTCAAAACTTCACTATCAGGTTTTTACCCGAGAATGGCTGTACGCTTTTCACAATCAGCTCAGTAGATATATCTACTAGATATAGATAGATAGATAAATATATTGATATAGATAGACATAGACTAGAAAGATAAATGGAAACTGCATCATTAAATTTCAGCTAATATAAAGTCCACAGCTGGACGTTGGTCTCCCCAGTAGTTTATTTTGTTGGGAATATATGCCTATAATCACCACGCTGGGCAGGCTGGTCAGCGCAGTTCTGCAGTACGCAGGATGACGCTGCTGCCCATCTTCCGGTAGAATTTCTCATCCACGACTCTTAAGACCAGTAGCTATGAAGCTACTGTTCGGTAACATAATTTTAAACCTTTAAAGGGCAGGACATGTTGTAGACTTTCTTTGCTTTTCTACCTTAACTCAACTCCATAATGTTCAATGTATGGTGGGAATATGTTCACCACTGCCTTATAAAGGGTTAATAATTATCGTCGCTTAGCTAACACTACCGTGAAAGTCGAAATTTAGCCATATTAAGTTATACACATCATTGAATAGATATATTTGACGCGCACCCAATGCTGCTATTTGAATTTCCAAATTATTTAAACTCAAGGAGTTTAAATAATTAAGGATACGAATAGTTTTAGCGTGAAAAATCACACAAGTCTGTCCGCCATACAATCTCGTGTGAAGAAACTCTGTTTTTGTCTCTCCTGAAAACTAGTGAAATATTACTATCACTTACGCTGTATGTATAAGAGAAGATAATATGTGGTTTACTTCTATCTCGTATCTCTTATAATACATAAACAAACACAATTATTAATAGTTGCTACTTACTGTAATAACATCGGCGAGTTTATTGAGCTTTGCTCCAAGATATTGAGTTCATTTCTCATTATTTCCTTATTCGTGCGGGTAGTTGCTTATCGAAACTGTTACAATCATAAATTGTTTTTGACCCCTGACCATTGACCCATACTTCTGATTTAGTCGAGTAGTACGAGTCTTTCATTTCTTTCGACATAGCAACCAAAATACTCATACTTATAACATTGATGTAATATTTAAAGGTTAATAATTATTTTTTAAATTATCAAAGACTCATAGGGGCTTATTACAAAAAAAGGTCTAAAGTTAAAATTAGTGCTGTCACAGTCTTTATCTTATCAAATGAAAGTGACAGCACTAGTTTTAAGCCTGGTCTAACTTTAGACCTCGTTTTGTAATAAGCCCCATTATGTTTAGCAACAAAGGAACTTAAGAGCTGTTTTGTATAAAAGAAAATTTGAATTATGAAAGTAGGGTACATTTATATTTAAATATACATAACTATTACATAATAAAGAACGAGCTAGGTAATGGTAATGTGATATGAAATATTAAAAAAAAGTAAGAATAAACCCTAAAAATAAGCTGTTAATTATCATTGATAGGAAGGGTGAGTTAAGTAAAATTATAGTTTTATTATGCGGCGGTAAGCCGGTGGATTATATCCATTATCGGTTGTGATTAAATCCTGATTCCAAAGTGCAAATAGGTCGACTCAAGTGGTAGTGATCTGTATCGAGCATATATTTATTAAGATTTATAGGCAGCAAATGTTTAATAATCATAAACAAAATACAATTTAGTATCTTTTACATACTTTTGAAATCGATCAGGTGATTTATTTTATATCAAATATTGCATGAGTAAAAGGACGCAAAAATAAGTTATCTTTATAACACCACTAAACACATAAAAATTATGTACAGTAAAATATTTAGTCCAAAGGACTAAAGTAAAAAGGGTCCAAAAGGGAAGGGCAATACAGACCTAACTCCTAATGCATGCCGACAGTAACAGTACCGAGATCGCGTTACCTGTGGCAATAGCGACACAAAGATGCTTTAAATGTTATTAGGCGCATAATTGTGTTGCCCATAATAAGCTCGTGTTTTTCAACATATTTAGTATATAGTTAGTAATTTCGTCGCTTTGGTAGCTATTTATAAAATATTTTAAATCTTATGAGTTACGCTATAGGAGATTTTGGAGGTATTATTTAAATTAAATCGCCTATGTTATTCACAGTAATATAGCTTTCTATTAGTTAAGTCAAATAAATCTTTCTTCCATATAATATTAGTATGATATTTTAGTAGTTTAGGGCAGGTCAAAAGTACCCTAAACCGACTGGCGTGTATGAGGAGGTTAATGAGTGTGAATGAAGCTAAAAGTGTGTGCCAAGATCGTAACAAGTGGAAGGATGTGATCTCTGCCTACCCCTACGGGAAAGAGGCGTGACATTATGTATGTATGTATGTATGTATTTTATTAAAATTGCTAGCTTTTTGCCAAACAAGTGCTATGTATGCCAAATATCATTCCAAAAATCAACTCAACTTTTTTGCGATATAATGTTCTCGGAAATTTTATAACATTTTGAAGAACGCTATAAAGTGAAGATCAGTACAGTTATTTTTTTGTTTAATATCGGAAGCAGTGCCGTGTACACTGCGTATGGTACATAACGGGGAGACTAAATTGACAGTTGTTTCCCTAATAATCCAAATTACAAATTTAAAATTAATTTTAATAAAATAACATTACGTAATACATGCGCTGATACACACAAATTTATACGAAAATTGTATTCAATTCCGTAAAATATGTATCATTACCTAAAATATGTTTACTATAGAAGAACGTACATACATACATACATTCACGCCTGTTTCCCCGAAGGGGTAAGCAGAGCCATATTACACGCCCGCACTTCGCCAACTATATAGTTGAACCCACGTAATAGCTGGCGAGCCTATTGCCGCTTACCGGGCACTGTTATGTTCGCCAAAGCCTCATCCGTTCATCGGCAGGTGCACCATTTGCAGGTGAGGTTCGCTTGGACTCCTTAGGTCATAACACCCTATATGTATAAGTGGACAGGTAGTATTTAACAACATAAAAACAAACACAGTTACTGTCTATACGAGAAACGTGCTTTTTTAACTATTCATTCCTCTAACAGGTCGGCTCGGGCTAACATCCCATTCATGCTTCATTTTGTATTCAAATTTTATTCAAATACCAACAAAAGACACGCTGAGACTCAAACAATAGACTAGCCGTGTCACTGTCAGTCAGAGAGATTAAAAACTTGGCATTAGGAAATTGAATTGAAATAACAATGGCTTTGTGGCGGCGGGTAGGTGGTCGGGAATTATTGTAGTTGAGCAGTGTTTACATTTGGATCGGTGACCGGTGCGCAAACTTCGTTGTGTCGTTTAAACAAAAGAAAAGAAAGACATATTTATTTAGCAGTTCAAATGTACAACATAATCGTTTAATAAAAAACAGGTACTGAACCAATCTGTAATTGTAATTCTAGTACCAAACTAATGGACATATTTAAAAGAGCATAGCCTGTGAGTTTCTTGCCAGTTCTTCTTACAGAGCGGTGGCTCGGAACTGGCACTTAGATTCACTTACACTTAATAGCCTGTGAGTTTCTTGCCAGTTCTTCTTACAGAGCGGTGGCTCGGAACTGGCACTTAGATTCACTTACACTTAATTATTTTTTGTTTTTAAATTGTTTTGTTGCATGTAAGTGAATCTAAGCTTCGTGATTTAGTGTAATATTATTTCGATTGTTTTTTTTTTCATTTGTAATCATGACGTTTTCAAGTACTATGTATAATAGTTTATGAAATAAATAATTTTTTACTTTTTAACTTTTTAACCCACTCAGCAAAAAGTCGAAGTCAAAGTCAAAATCAATCAATAGAGCTCATAAGAAAGTCAAAATTACAAAACTTAAAAACTAGCTGGCCCCTTCACGGCGGGCGGGATTTTGATCGTAAAAGAACGGGCAAGAAAATCGTCAAGGTTTGTTTTTTCTCCCGCTAGGTCAATGAATAACACGACGTGGATACACAGCTTGTTGTTGTAATTAAAATGAAGTGATGATGGCTTTGTGGCGGGTGGTTGGATATGATTATTGAAGTTGAGCAGAGTTCATATTTGGTTGGGCTACCGGTAAATAGTTATTGTGGCGCTAAAATCACATAGGACGTTGGTTTATACCCATTGGAAGTGTTCATAGTTTTACAGCATGAGGCAGCATGAACTGAATCCTTGCCTGAAGTTGCCTGCCTTGATTAGTGCGAGGAGTTTCGAAGCAGATACTGGAACAATACCTGCTTTGTTAACATTTTTGGTATAATGATTTGAACTTTTTATTACTTACCTGTTTTAAAGAGCCATTGTACACTATAGGGGCGCAAAATTAGAGAAATAATATTTTTGTATTCTAAAGTGACCTCGTCTGTAAGAACCATTATTTTAAATCAATATTCTTTTTAAATGTATAATATAGCTAAGTAATTTTTTCAAATTTTATTCTAAGACAATCGAAATATGAAAAAGTATGTCATTTGAATAATTCATTAATAATATGTAAATAGGTACATTAAGGAAAATGAAAAACAAAAACATATTTATTTAATGTGAAGAGTGTTAAATAACTGTAGAGTTTAATACACAATACATTTAAGAGGACATACATAATAATATTAATTTGTCAGTCTTTCTTATACTTATATTTATTTATTTATTTCATATAAAAAAATATATAACTATATGTGGTAATTTTATGTGATAAGTGTTGTCGACTTAATTACAATACCAATACTAGCCAATGAGTATACAAATATATTAATCTAATGACATTATTAGCTGTAGAAGTTGAAAAAATAAAAAGTAACTACAGGTCAGCAGACGAAGTCACGCGCGCCTGCTAGTGATTAATAACATGAGTACTACATTGACTGAATAGATTTCTTACGTATTTTTTTATTTTTCTACACCAATTTAATTGTTTTTTTTAGTAAATACTTAGGTCATACATAATATTCTTCATGAGATTCTCAGACTAACACAGATGTTTGTATTTATACATTTAAAAAAAATTGTATTTGGTTGTATTTCATAGCGACAGTAACCCAGTTGCGAGACCCATATAGACTTCTTTTTCAGAAGGTCTAGGTTCAAACCCTGGTGGCGCACCTATGGCTTTTCGAAGTTATGTGCGTAATTATCGCTTGCTCTGTGCCTCGGTAAACACTTTGGTCCCGACTGTCATGAACATCTATGGCAGTCGTTATTAGGAAGTCAGTGTCTTCTAATATCCTGACAACTGGTTTAACCATAGAATGATGTTTCCCTTTGGGCTGTGGAGGTCAGATGGCAGTCGCTTCATGTTTTAACTGAAGTTCAGCCAAATCCGGTTAGACCAGTGAGCAGACCCTGGGCACTGGACTTAAGTCTGGGGCAACCGGGGTAATGCTAGGATATGATGATGGGGGGGATGAGATGAACCCTCGACTATTTGTAATCAAATCAAATTAATATTAAACAGCAAGTGATGGATTAAAAATATCTTTGTAACAACTCCCGCGCTACTACATATAATTTCCCGAAAAACTCAATGTCGAGAACTAGAAACTCAAAATCGAGAAACTAATCAACACATAGTGTTGAATAGTTTCTCGATTTTTCGGGAAATTATAGTAGCGCGGGAATTGTTATAAAGATATTTTTAATCCATCACTTGCTTACAATGGATTTCCGCAAAGTAACGCCTGATTCAATCAATTATTTAATATTAAACAGTTATTGTACACACAGAAGATAATAAAACATGTATTTCCAAAAGAAAACCGAAACGAAAAAGCAAGTGCATACAAACTTAAAAGTCATTATCATTCTCATTTTGCATCACCGTTATTGCTTACAAATAATAAAACGAGTACTTGCACGAAATACTTTTATATACCACGCAATCAAATATAAAGTTCATAAATCTTTATTTCAATCGTAAATAATCTGAAATAAAATTTAAGAAAATCTTAATTGAAATAAACTTAATGCAATAAACGCCTTTTGTAAATGGTTTATTTCGAATTGAATGTATGTACTAATTTTTATCATAATCTATTTGTATGCTATCGTAATGCCGATAAAACACGGTTATATAAAAATACATATTACTTAAATTATCAATAAATTTCTTAAAACCAAAATTGTCACAGAAAAAAAGAACATTAAAAATCATTTATATTTAAATCATAGACAATAAAATTTTAAAAGACTTACCTTAGATTCCCGCCAATCACAACACGGTCACTAATTTCGATATTTGAATTTGGAACGCGAGCACACGAGACGATACGCTCTACGACCGGACGTGCATCCCCAACCGCACACGGGAGAGCTCTGAGGAAGACTGGCTGGATGGAACGCGCTTCCTGAAGGATTCTCGACAGCGGTTCTCTAACTTTGCTTGTTGTACTACGTGGAATTTATTCTAAGTGGTAGTGATTAAATTATTGTGTTGTAAACTTGTACCAAGTGGATTCTAATTGCAATTGGTAATGACCATTGTTGTGTGGAATGAAATCTTCACTTAAACAATATAATTTACAAAAAAATTCAAGAGCATTGTCTAAAAATGGGAAATTTACAAATTTAATCTTTCATTGTACAGTAGGTATGTACATGAAATGGGCATAATTTCCTCAAGATACTTGGCGTGCTTTAAGAAAAGTGGTAAACTAACTGTTTATAATCCTAATTAACTAAATATTTTAATCTGATTCCTTATAAATTTAAATATGTTTTGATAAAGAATAAATGATTTTTTTAAAATATTTTTTGGATTCACTTAGACTTTTAAGAGTTTTTTTTTAAAGTGCAAACCATATCTATGTCTCTGTGTTGTTTTGTTTAACGTTTTTTTTATATCTATAAGTGAATTAGGAACTATTCTTCTACTCCTGAGAACTACTTACCTACTGAATAGAATAGAATAGAATTTATTAATTTGTTAAACATAGGTATTTTACATTAAGGTGTTGCATACTAAATCTGTGCGCTATGTTTTGTCGTTGAGACATACAAACATTAACAAAGAATATTAGACTAATAATGTATTATAATTAAAATTACAGTAAAGTCTTATCATCTAGGAACTCATTTACTCATTTTGGTAATAACATTTTTCAAGTAGTATTTTAATTAAAGATTTTTTTAAGTTCATGCAAGGTCATGCTTTTTATTACATTAGGTATTTTGTTGTAAATTTGTGAAGCAGTGCCAAAGAAACCTTTTTTTACTAAAGCAGTATTACATATTACATTACATAATCGGTTTTTAAATTGTGTACGTGTTGGATTTTTTCTGGTGAGGGAAAGTTTTTTAAACATATGCTGGAAACTATCCGTCTACTTCTGAGAACACCTTATGCTCATACATTCCTATTGTCTACTCATCTAACCCTGGGGGTTAATATAGTAAAAAGCACTTTGGGAATGACTGCTACACGGACGTCTTGGCAGTCGCAGTCAACCAATTTTCATAATAAAAACTCTTTCGCTGTCGTGTTTACTTTTTATTAAAAACTCAATTTTATTACCCAAATGCCTTACAGTTTCTTCCTATCAACGACTAACAAGGAGTTCTGTCGTCAAGGCGAAATTTATTTTCCATAAATAATGTAAATTTGAGTTTTTATGTGTAAATATAGTGGATTATCAGGCATCACTTCTTTGACAATGTAAATGACATAATTATTGCAGTGAATTGTGATTTTCCTTGTTGATTTCAAAACTCCCAGAAGCCTCTAGTAAACTCTCCACTGTTTTACTGAGGCATCACTCTGACTTGACTCGACTCTATAATACTTTACCAAACTTTGGCTGTATTGAATAACAAAAATTATGTATTTGTACTTTTGACGACCGATATGGCGTGGTGGCGAGTATACCCGCATTCCACTACTGAGGTCGTGGGTTCGATTCCCACACGGGACAAATATTTGTGTGTATAAATATGAATATTAGTTCTGGTCTGGGTGTTTTTCTATGTATATTAAGTATGTATTTACAAAAAAAAGTATTTATGTATGTTTATCCGTTATTTAGTATCCATAACACAAGTTCTTAATGATATTTATCTTGGAACTAAATAATTGGTGTAAGTGTCTGAAATAATTATTTATTATTATTATACAAAGAACTTGTTCAAGCAAATTACTTGACCCTGACAAATACTTACAACGAGTGAATCCATATTTAAGAGAAAAAAAACAGAACTGAATTGAAAGAAATGACATTAGGATTGTATGTATTGTATAGGCTCGTAGGCATAAGCCGTTGGTCCCGGTTAACACTAAATGTGGTAGTCGTTAAGCCATGTTAGAGGCCTAAATGGGCGGCTTGAAAAATTCTAACAGCAGGACGCCATACACCTGCGTGGGTCAGTGGGTCAGCGTGGTGCAATATGACCCAATACCCTCGCACCTTGGTATGTGACCACCAGGAGGCTCGTGCTCAGTAGTGGGACGTTAATAGGCTGAGATGATGATGATGATAGGCTCGTAATGCGCGGACATATATTTCAGCGATCCATTTATAAATATATATATATACATATTATTAGCAGTTTCAAGTTACTAAACAATGTATTTTCAGCTTTTTATTCATGCAATGTTCACAAGCAACGCGGGAGACAGATTTCTTTTTCTAACAATTTTCTGAAAGATTTAGAATTTGAAATTATGTAAGTAAAGTATAGTCAGCAACAAAAGTATGTCCGCAGAGTTTTAACGTTTAACCAACTTATAAATATATAACGTTCGTAGCACCATGTAAAAAAAAATCTTTCTGTCTAATAGAATACAGTAATTTTGTATTAGGCAAAATCTTAAAAATCTCTCTCTCTCTGATATCTTCAAAGATGTAGATGTGGAAGCGTCATCCTGCGTACTGGCTTGAACTGCGATCACCAAACCGCCTGCCAAGCCTGCCTGTGATTATGGTCAAATTCCTAGAATGTAATCTTTTGGGGAGGTTAATGTTCAGCAGTGGACTACATACGGCTGAATTGATGATGGTGACTTACTTCATACAATTTAACATGGCGGCTTACGGAGCAGTGCATCCAACACATCAAGCCGGTGGTTGTCATTATAATATGATAAAAATTACAATGTCAAATTACATAAAAGGTTACAAGAATTAATAAAAATTTGATTAAACGAACGCAGGTCAATGAAATTTGTGTGTTATAATTAAATTTAGTTTTTTTTGTAGCTTAATTATAATTAATTTAAAGCCCCATAAAATTTCATTTTTACTTAATTTTCCGTTTTTGGAACAAGATACAACCCACTACAATGTATATGACCTATTACAAAGAAATTGTCTATTCTTTATTACATTCCATATCATCATCATCATCTCAGCCCATTTACGTCCCACTACTGAGCACGGGCCTCCTCTCACATATAAAGGTGACCTAGTGCGGATTGGCGGAGGCAGGTGTATGGCGTCCTGCTGTTAGAATTTTTCAAGCCGCCCATTAAGCCTCTAACATGGCTTAACGACTACTAGATTTTGTGATAACCGGGACCAACGGCTTAACGTGCCTTCCGAAGCACAGAAGCGCTCGATATCAAATGCCACACAAACGGTCACCCATCCAAGGACTGACCTCTGTAAGCTCTGCTGTACTTCGGTGATCGTTTCCAACCACCGAGCACCGCAAGGCTACGAGCGCTTCCATATGCTTACATGTAATGTCCAATTTTTTTAATAGTTCAGCTACAGTGTGAAAGGGATTTAAAATCTGTTTCATATCAACTTGAAATTCCAAGTAAGATACTTCTGTATCTGACTGTACAATCGGAGAATAAACTAAACGCAGAACTATAACAGGGAGCGAAACAGATTTATCACAGTTTTAGACCGAACAAACTTTACTAATACTGTTAGATAAAGTTACCTAGATTTGCGCAAATGAAAATAAATATTTAAACTTAAGTGTGCAGAGTCATAGTGAAACGACAGCATTAAGTTAAGACGCAAGCGTGCTAAAAGCTTTCGTTTGTAAGGTAAAGTTATGACAATGACCACCAATATGGCGGTATACTCCTTTACTTAGGTAGTTAAATTGAACGTACGTTCAATTTCCAAACACAGATTAGAAATGCATCTGCATGACTGAGAATACTTGTTTTGGCCTTGGTGTTGTTTGTAAATTTACAAAAAAGAACATTTGTTCTTGTCCAGTATACATTGTACAGGGTTTGCTTAGTCTAAGGATAGATGGCACTGTGTGAGATATACACAATATTAATTAATAAATTGTACTTACTTGTGCATGTGCTGTTTAACTTGAAGTAGGTATTGAACTAAAGTAATTACGCTTTCTTGTTCAATGGCGACGAAGGCGAAAATATGGGAAATGTGCCTTTTACTACGTTATACGAGTACGCGGTAATATATTACTTTTTTACACTTCCGTGTTCTAAGACGTAGTTTCTATAAATCTACCATACTTACACATTATTTCACGAATTTCCAACACATTAAGAAAATAAAACAATATTGCTATGTGTAATTTTTCCGAGTCGTCGGCCGGCGACAATTTTCCTAACTTTATTTACTTGATTCTACCATCTCTATTTGACTATGACAGCTTCTCTGCAGAATTCGTTCGCCCACGTAATATTTCAGTCGTTAATATTCTACACATTCCGCCAACAACTGCGGCCAAAACTGCAACACAAAATGGATGTGTACAAACATACCACACTCACTTTAATGCGGGCGACGAACGCATTTTTGCTTAAGACAAAAAGTTGTGTTTAAAACTTATTTTATGAACCTTTGTGGATTTCGTTAAGAATTATTTGATTAAATTCGAAAAGAAGTTTTAGCGCCAATTCTGAGAAAACACATGACGTTGGTATTGTATTTTCCGAAACTAGTGTCAATTAATTCTTTTATATAAATATACAGGATATTTCAACATTTGTAACGTCTTCGACGAAGTAAGTGTAAGAAATGATATGATATGTCACCACTTCGCACTGGGTCTGCGTTAGAGTATGACCCAATATCCTCGCACCTAGGTATTTGAGAAAAGGCTCGTGCTCAGTAGTGGGACTTTAATGGGCTGAGATGATGATGAAAGTTGTGACTACTTTACTGAGGTAGAACTTTTACTTAGCGGTGAGCGATTATGGGATCTAAATACGAATGAAATCATTCGATTATGCAGAAGTTTTGAGATATCTCGATTATTTTATGGGGTTGGGAAGGGGTAGGCAGAGGCATTATACGCCTGCATTTCGCCAGTTATATAGTTGGTCCCACGTAATGGGTGGCGAGCCTATTGCCGCTTACCGGGCTCTGTTATGTTCGCCAGAGCCTCGTCCGTTGATCGGCAGGTGCAATACTTCCAGGTGAGGTTGGCTTGGGCTCCTTTGGTCTTGGTAGGATCCCTATACAGCTACTAGTTACTAACTTCATAATCGATTATTAACATTAGTATTACAAAGTTAATCGATTATTCCAATCATTTATAATCTCACCCACCGCTATTGACTAGACGTAACTTAATGAGAAATACGCTGCATATTGTTAAATTTATAAAATGCAAATTAACTGATTAAACAAATAATTTGACATTAACAAATATTCTACTCGAATGAGAATTTCGAGACCTATATAGCGTGGAGGTCAGTATACCGGCACTCCATTTCTGAGGTCGTGAGTCCCATTCCCACACAGGACATATATTTGTGTGCATGAACATAAATATTTGTTCAAACAAGCGATCCTTTTTTTTACGTCGGTAACAAAATGCATTTACGCACTGCCTTCCAGCGAGGGGGAAAGAGGGAGTGGGACTCACCACCGGCAGACGCGACTGCCAGCAGTAATACCCACTAAAAATCTTTCGACGACGCCCGCCGCTTGATGAGAAAGAGATACCGAGTACCTGGGTTGCAGCGTTTGACCCCCCGCCTGCGGCCAACGTCCCCCGGACCAAAACCTGGAGGACCTCCTCAGAGAGGCGCAGTGGACGCGCCTCTCCTATCTCCCTGTGCGACCATAGCGTGTGTGGCTGACTTCTTGGAAGGTGCATGGCTAGACAGCTGGGGCCTCCTGCCCCCGCTGCCTAAGACTTTTCTGGCGCTGCTTGACGGGCCCTCCTAAGCAAGCAAGCCTTTCTCAAGCATGCCTTCCACCTAATGGAAAGTGATTACCACTCACCGCACCACTCACCGCACCACACACCGCACCACTCACCGCACCACTCACCGCACCACTCACCGCACCACTCACCGCACCACTCACCGCACCACTCACCGCACCACTCACCGCACCACTCACCGCACCACTCACTGCACCACTCACCGCACCACTCACCGCACCACTCACCGCCTATAGACGATTGCATCAAAACGCGTTGCCGACACTTTAAAAACCATTTACGTTCTTTTTCAAGAGATACGTGCTGTAATTACATTAAGATAATTATTTATTTATTACATCCTATTTAGGTATAGTTCTAATCGTAACTCATTTATTAAAAGGTGAACGCCTTTTCAACTGATAAACCACGGTATGAATGAACTGACTGAGATTGTGATAGTTGCGTTTTGTTATACATTAAACCTAAAGTTTAAATAAACATTACCTACACTTGAAGTACTATATATGATTAACTTTTACTTTATTTTATCTTGATATTTGTGTTGCTTACTTTGATTTTAATTTTATTGTGTTTAACTGTTTATTTCAAAATTATGGTTTTATTTTATTAATTTATTTATTATTTGGGAAACATACAATGTATTATTACTTATCTATGCTTATCTTAGAATACAATACATATATCAATAAAGTTTCCACCATTACATAACACACACAAGAAAGGTTAAAAGATAATGTATGCATGATGTGTTCTCCAGTAACTTAAGGAGCACAAATCTTCTGAGAATTTTGTATAAGATTGCTTGTACTGTGTATCCTTTGCTGGAGTTCGTTAATAAATAAAATAAAATATGCCTCCATATTATTTACTACTTATTATAGAACTTCTCGTTTAGTGACAATGTTGGGGAAGGGCTGGGCAATAACCCCTCCGACTGGTCTCCACCTTGTCGTGGTGGGAGGGCTGAGTACCTACCTCCCGGTAGGGCGCAGAGGGCGCAAGGGAAACTGTAACACCCAGAGATTGGCGACTCTGGGTGCCCTTAGTACTGACTACCGGGGGGGAAACTAAGAGGGAGTGGAGGGCGCAGCGGGCGGGCCAGGAGGGCGGTCGCGTCTGCCGTAGTGAGCCCCACATACTGCTCTCGGTCGAGGCAGTGCATAAAGGCATTTTGATACAGACGTAAATAAAACAAAATAAGGGCTGAGCAATAAAGAGGTGGACCTCTCACAGTTTGACTCGTGTTATATAGTAATGCCTACTTCTTACATCATATGAGCCTTATACAGCCCACTGCTGAACATTAGCTTACCCAAATAGATTACATTCTAGGGTATTTGCCTATAATTACCACGCTGAGCAGTCGGGTTGCATTTCAAGCCAGTACGCAGGATGACGCTGCTGCCCATTATCCGGTAGGATTTCTCTTCGTCAATTCTTATGACTCCCCGTGGGATGAGAGGGGGGGCCTTATTCTAGGGATCGCACTCATTACTTACTTCTTACTCCACCCCAACGCCGCGTCCGTAGCTACGGACGCTGTACGACACCGCGGCCAGGGGGCCCAGCCCCGATTGCGCGCCGTGCTCCCCCAACAGGGGAACACGTAGATGAAGAAGTACGTTACTTCTTACTGTTATTGTCAAATTGATGGAAAGGGCTACCCAACTCTTCTTATTTGACACTTCTCATCTAGAGAGTTCTGTGCTAAAAGGGATCTTTGCTACAAAATAAATAATACTTTAATGTCTTTACGATCAACAGGGTCATTTAGGTTAGTTTTTTACAAACTAAATGGATATTCAATAAAACAGCAATGAAAAAGATATGAGCGGTACCATAATCAGAAATAAAAGGAAATGGATTCTTTTTTAGAATTTGCTTAGGTTTGTCAGTCTGTCGGTGACACCTATCGGGGGGATTTGTCAGTCAGCTTGTCGTGATTCTAAAGTGGGGGGGGGACGTGGACTTCTTGGCGGGAAAGTAAAGTGTCATGTCTGCAGTTTTGTTTTATTTTCTAAAATTTGTGATATTTCTAACATTAATGTGTAATAACGGTGGATTATTAACCGTTAAGTGTTTGTGAACATACATGAGTGTTGGTAAATCAAACAAAACAGTGCAACATCACTTTTCAAATTTTCTCTCAAGTAGTCCATGTGAGATCTCAGTATAGTCCCACATCTTTACTGAGGACTCAAGGGGCTTAGGGGAGGGTATCTCATTTACCATTTATCATCTTTATCACCTCTCATTCTCATTTACTATGAATTATATATTATTTATATATCACTTACTTGACACTGGCTAAATGTGCTAGACGCACGAAGCCATTATTTAAAATAAAGAAAGAAAGTGGGGTGGGGGGGGGGTTGTACGCCAGTCAGTCAGTCTGTCGGTGCCTCTAATGAGGCTTCCAAAAGACCTACAACTACTATATAAATTCAACTATAGAAAAGTTGTAGCATGGTCACCTCACCCCAAATGGCACTTACATAGGTGAGACAATATTAATCTATAATTATTGTATGTTATTATCGATTACTCATTAGAGATGAGTAGAAGGGTGGCTCGTCAATTTTGGCGGGAGGATAAATTTGCCGAGTTTCTTGCCCCATGTTTCTCCACAGCCTACTCTAATTCAACGAAAACGTACCTATCTCTTTCACTCCCGAGGTGTATCATTATCGAGTGAAAGGGATGGATATAATCGGCCCTCAGTTCCTATCCGTAGTGGATTGGTGCGTTAGTATAATAATAATTATTATTATCTAAACATTAATAAGTGTTCGACCGGAATCCTAATTGAATAAATCTTTTAGAAGTGAAGTTCAAAACTAAAACAACTCGTAAGAAAACTTGAGTAAATTAATGTCTTAAGTTATATAATTGTTGAGTAAACTTCAAAACTTTTCATTCATAAGCTATTACATAGTACCTACTTGAAAAAGTCAAAATTAAATATAAATATAACAAACAATCGAAATATGACTACACTGAAATGACGCAGCTTAGATTTACTTACATGCAACATAACAATTAAAGAACAAAAAATATTTAAGTGTAAATGAATCTAAGTGCCAGTTCTGAATCACCGATCTGTATGAAGAACTAGCAAGAAACTCACAGGCTATGCTTTTCTACTAGTTATCCATAAGACCGATTGGGCGTGAAGGACCTTCAATGGCGTAATAGAGGACCGATGATCTGGTCAAAGCGGCGGGAAGCCGGTGGATGCAGGCATCTCAGAATCTCGCAATGTGTTGGGGAGCCATATTTTTAGCAGTGGACGTCATGTGACTGATATAATGATGACTTATCTATCCTATAGTTTTGTTTCTTAATTTACTCATTATAACACCTACGTATATCTTTTAAGTGAACATAAACATTGTAAAATAAAACACAATACTGTAAACTTTATTAGAGAGTAGGTAGAACGAAATTAAAACCCCTTCATTTTTAAAAGTCATTAAATATTTAAAAGTACGAAAAGAGGCTGTATAAGAATAATTCATCGCCATATGAAATGAAATACATAAAATTTATTTGCACAGTCGTTATTTAGATAGCAGCTAGATTAGATAAAATATTAAAACAAATTATTTAGTGCCTACCCACATAGTTATTCGTTTATGCCTTATTCATATAATTTACAATGTTTTACGATCGTAACCTTATGAATAATAGCTTAATTAGTAACGTTTGGAAAGCAGGCCATAATGTAGAATTATGTAAAGAGGATGAATGCCATCTGCCAAAACTATGGTATGTCCATTTGTCTATTTATTATTTAGTTTGTTATTTTTAACGTTTACGTAGTAGATTTTCAAATTATCATTAAACATTAACAGTGTAGGAATGTACTAAGACTGTAATAAGTCATGGTTTAATTTTTTTCATACATACATAATATCACGGGGTAGGCAAAGGCTTATTAAACGCTCACATTTCGACAATTATATTGTTGGTCCAACGTAATAGGTGGCGAGCCTAATGTGGCTTACCGGGAACTTTTATGTTCTATCTTTTATGATCCCTGTATACATACATACATACATAATGTCACGCCTCTTTCCCGTAGGGGTAGGCAGAGATCACATCCTTCCACTTGCTACGATCTTGGCACACACTTTTAGCTTCATTCACACTCATTAACCTCCTCATACACGCCCGTCGGTTTAGGATACTTTTGACCTGCCCTTTCTCTAACATTTTTTGTATTTGGTCATGAAAGGTCTTACGTGGTCTTCCCCTCCCAACACTTCCATCCACTTGTCCATCATAAATCACTTTCGTTAATCTACTTTCATTCATCCTCTCAACATGACCAAACCATCTAAGCATACCTTTCTCAATTCTTGTCACTATATCTTCTTTTACACCAGCTTCAACCCTTATCACTTTATTCTTTATCCTATCACTCAATTTCACACCAAGAATACTTCTGAGTGCTCTCATCTCTACTGCATTAATCTTACTCTCAAGTTTCTTCTGCCATAACCAACATTCGCTTCCATACATTGGTGTAGGTACCAACACACCTCTATGAACTGCCAGACGTGCCTTTTCAGACACTTTTTGACTGCTTACAAAGGCGTGAAGTGCCCCATTCAACATGTTTCCAGCATTCACTCTTCTATCGATATCGCTTTTACACTTTCCATCTCTCGTAAATTTCGATCCCAAATACACAAACTCATTCACTTGTTCTACTTTCTCACTTCCGATTTAAATTTCACAATCTGTCACTTTGTCTTCTCTTTCAAAAACCATAACTTTCGTCTTACTAACGTTTACTTTCATTCCTTTCGCTATTAAAGACTCTTGGACTATCGTCACCATCTCCTGCAACTCCTCAGCCGACGACGCAAGCAAAACTTGGTCGTCAGCATATAGAAGGCATTTGATGAGCGACTCGTTCATTCTCAACCCTTTAGCACACTCTTTTAAACCAGTAAGGCAATTGTCCAAAAATAGGTTGAACAGCCAGGGTGACGCTACACATCCCTGTCTAACACCTTTACAGATGTTAAACCAGTCCGTGCACGTCCCTGTATAGGTTAACCCATATGGCTATATTTATATTTTAAATAATATAATCGTATTGTAGCTACATCTAATAAATGCCACGACGCTGATCGTCTGCCCCATTGAACCTCTATCTTGGTTTAAAGATATCCTCAGTGCTGATTGACGAAGGACTGGGGCGTCCTGCTGTTTACATTTTCAACCCGCCCAATCGGGACTCTAACATTACTTGACGACATCTTAACGTGTCTTCAGAAGCACGTAAGCGCTCGAAGTTTGATCTTAAACATATGGTCACCCATCCAGGGACTGACCTCTGTGATCACTGCTTAACTTCGATAATCGTTTACTACAACCTAGTATCATGAAGCGCGCTTACGTTTATTTAACATAATTTCTACAATTAATTTATTTTCAGTAATGAGCTGGATCTTCTGATAGACAGTTGGAGTCCTCAGGTCCAAAACAGGCTGTCTCTAAGGACCTCATCAATTATGGTAAACGGCGCAGCGCGACTGTACAAGAGAAAATTAAAGCAGCTATTAGATGGTAGATATTCTACTTATTTAGGGTTTCCATTTAAATGTGAAAAATATACATTTTTAGAGTGCTGTGCGCCCTTTCCATCTGTGGCATAACTGAAAGATTATTAGTACTAGGAAGCTGTAAATTGGCATAAAGATAGAAATACATCGCTCCGACAAAGTAGTACTTAATCTATAAAGTTCATAGTAAAATTTATGATTTATTGGTCTACAAATCATACGCATAAATGTATGTAATTTTAAAGTAAACACATATTTCTATAAGTATTATATCAAACTATGGATTTTGAAGGAAATCCATAGTAAAATATCTAAAAGTTAACTACTACGGATAAACGGGAAGACTTGGTAGCTATATAGAATTAAAGCCATTATTAAGTCATGAAAATGAGATAGACACAATGATTAAAAAGGCGAACTTTATTTAACTTGGAACATTATTTTTAAAGTTCCGTACATCCAAATAAAACTCTTAAAGGATGTCCCATTTGACTGTCTGTCTTCTTGTCTCAAAAAGTTAAACTATCTTTCAGATGTAGCAAAACTAGATTCAGATGTCATATTTCGTAAAAGACCACGCTACGCAAGTGATCTAGGTAAGATTTATATTTATTCTCCACTTCTATTTAAAAAATAACGAAATCTAGTTTTGAATTCATGCCATTTATCACTGTAAAGGAATTGCGATTGATTTTTGATTTCATAATACATACTTAGATTAATCTGTTGCAGAAAACTCTCGTTTGACTACAGAAGAAAACCATACGTTACAATCGGAAAAGATACGTTTAGTACAATCAAAAAACAGTTATACATACGAATTAGATGATGATATTGATAGTTCGACAGATGACGGAACTATAGATTTGAATGAAATAAGCAACAACAATGATAGTATAGATTTAGATGATAATAGCAGTGACTATCAGAGTGACAATTCAACAGATCACAATGATAATACTAACGCAAAAGAAACAGCGAACTCATTAAACAGTGCTACTTATATTATCAACGTCGAAAAAGTAGACAAGGACTATAATGATTCGGCAAAGCTTGACGAAGAAAATGAGACTTCTAGCGAGACATATTCTAATTATGAAAGATTGATAACAACCAAAGAAAATGATTTTTCTTTAGTTGAAGGTGAAAATGATTTAGAACAAGACAACATGAGTTCAGACGCTAACGTGAGAACAAGCAAACCTAGAAAAATAATAGACACTGCACCCGAAACATCAGCAGTCAAATATCGTAAGCTGAATAGTTCACTCGATAAAAATAAAAGTACTGATGTAAAGGAAACAGCCCAACCAATAAACAGCGTTACGTCTATTCTCAGTGGCGATAGAGAAGTCGATGATGATAATAGTTCTAAAGATAAAATTTACGAAAAACCTAAGAAGACACCTAATAATGACGCAAGAGTAATAACAGCCACAGAAAGTAATTCCATGAGTGAAAAAGGAAATAATCTAGAAAAAGATAACAATACTTTAGATGTTACCAGGGCAGAAAACGACCCAGCAAATAGCATTGACAATGAAATGGAAACAAATCAAAATAAAAAAAACTGTAAGGAGTCTTCAAACAAAAGTCGAACTAACAATGTAATAGCTTCTCACATTGATAAAAGAGGGAATTCTAGACCACAACAGGTAAAATCATATATTAATGTAAAATTATGCAAAGATATTTTTATTTATATACGAAAATTGATTGGAATCATTTGTAAAAATAAATCCTATCCTGTCCTATATAACATAAATCAATTTTGCCTTTATGATGAGTTAATGAAAATTTATAATTTGCATATTATTGTAGTGATTAAGATGTAATTACACCGTACAACA
The DNA here is from genome assembly GCA_949126915.1 of Musotima nitidalis. Taxonomy (NCBI): domain Eukaryota; kingdom Metazoa; phylum Arthropoda; class Insecta; order Lepidoptera; family Crambidae; genus Musotima; species Musotima nitidalis. The sequence continues at coordinate 4,523,976 of OX421434.1, forward strand.
AACCACACATATTTAATTAAATTCAGCTGCTTTAGGTCTAAATATATAAAAATGGGTGAAACTGCTCGTGAAGTATGGTATTATTTGCTTTATTTTATGTAGTGACCTAATTAAACATTTTAATTCACAGGATCCACAAAATGTTAGTTGTAGAGAAGATAAAAGCATTCAAGTATCGCCACGTATTGAAGAAGTGTTTAACAACCCAACTTCTTCTGGAAACTTCGATTTACCTTACGCTTTTATTTTCATACATGACAACCCCCGTTTAAGAAACCCTTCCAAAATTATTTTCTCTTTAGTCAATAAGAACGTTAGTACACTTATCTGAATACAAAATGTATCTTTATTTTAAATTATTTACTTTTTTGTTAATGTAAATTCCAATCTTCGCCATTTAGCTGGATCAGCGTGGTGGAGTATGTATTACCTGAACCCTCTCCTTGGCTTGTGAGAGGTACTCATTACGTTAATGGACTGGTAGGATGATGATTTTTAGCTTTACATGCTTACACATTGTCACATCTTATTCCCGTAGGGATAGGCAGGTATTTTTATTAGTACAATACATAAATAATTTATTAATTAAGGTGTTACTTTGCGAAAATCCATAGTAAAAAAGTGGGGGATCCAAAATATCTTTGTGACAATTCCCACGCATTTATCAAAAAATCGAGACAGAATTCAACACGACAAGTGAAACGAGACACAAGCGATTAAACGTTGGTCGTGAAGACTTCGTTGTTCTGAGGCTGATATTTTACCTGAAGATGCCTTATGTAAGGGCGATACACGTGTCTTGTTGAACTGTTTCTAGATTTTTCTGCAAATTACAGTTGCGCGGGAATTGTCCCAAAGAAACTTTTAATCCATCACTTGAGTACATGCTTACATACAATGACGCCTGTTTCCCCCGAGGGATAGGCAGAGGCATTTTATACGCCCACATTTCGCTAATTATAATCTTGGTACGACTTAATAGGTGGCAAGCCTATCTCCGCTTACTGGGAACTGTTATGTTTGCGAGAACATCAACTGTTAATCGGCAGGTGCACCACTTGCATTTGAGGTAGGATACACCAGATTTTTATCAAATTGTTGTTTATATATATATTTGTAGTTTATTTTGGTCTATAATAGTTTATTCACTCATTCCTTGTTAATTCTGATTAAATAATATTGACTACTTCTGTGTTACTGTTTGAAAACATAAAGTTAATGTGGTTCCGTAATAGGCTTATGAATATATAATTTATTTTGTTTATAATACAAATGATGCTTTACTGGACTACAATATATTTAATTATACAATGTTTGACATGTTTATTTAAATGATTGAAACATGTGAAAATATGAATTTTCATCGTTATGGTAATGTTTTACGATTATACAATTTCATAAATATGTTCTGAAACTACTATTAAAAAAAAGCTTTAATTATGTAAATAAATAGACTGATTTTAACTTTAAAACTTTATTTTAATAAAATGTTATATGGAACTTATGTAGGCTGGTTATGACTCAACTCGGGTAAGGCCAAAATTAAAGTCAGAGCCATAACTATATCTTCAAGTTTAGCTCAATAGAGCTATTATGAAAGCCAAATTACAAGACTTGATCGTAAAAGAACGGACAAGAAAATCGTAAAGGTTGGTTTTTCTCCCGCCAGTAACAAAAAAAATTACTTAATAGCAAAACAATGTGACAAGTCTACAAAAACCCTGTTTTCTGCAGTCACAATATTTAAAATAAAAAAATAAAGTTACTCTTTTGTAGCTATACGAACATAATTTCGAATAAACTTAGAAGACTTGAGCAGACCAGTCCCCAATGGCGGCACCCGTTTACGAGTATAACGCGTGAACTAGCCATCGTTTCGCTCAACCATATTTTAAGGAAGGTGTATGACGTATGACGCCACCATCGCAGAGACATTTAAGTGTGCATGACATACTCCAGCTACAGGATAAAAGAAATTGAACAAAAAACATTACGTGTATAAATGAAATGTCCTGCAAACCAAACCAATTGTTTGTACTTACTTTACTTTCCTTATACTTAAAATCTTACTTACTTATACTTAAAGCCCTTTTACCTCATCTACCTAATTTTTTTTTCTCTTTTACATAGTCGTGCCTGTCAAAACGCTACTTTTACTTAGTGGCTAATTCGCATGTAACGGAATTGTAATAAATAAACTATCTGCTCGATCATAATTTTAGCCATATAAAGTCCACAATATTTTACATATATATATAGTAAAACACTAGTAAAACACTAATAAAATACTAGAAAAACACTAGTAAAACACTAGTAAGACACTAGTAAAACACTAGTAAAACACTAGTAAAACACTAGTAAAACACTAGTAAAACACTAGGAAAACACTAGTAAAAAACTGTAAGTAGATATACATATTATGGTTAAACACTAGGCAGACGGGTTGGTGATCGCAGTTCAAAACAGTACGCAAGATGACGCTGCTGCCCATCATCCGGTAGGATTTCTCTTTGTCGACTCACGACTTCCTAAGGCACTATTCGAGGCCTATATCACACGCAGGTCCATCAATATTGTATCCATCCATCAATTATCTAGTAACTTTAAGACCTATTTTGTTTAAGCAATGAAATGATTAAGTATTGCCCAAAGAGAAACTTAAAACGTATTACATAAACATGTAACAAATCGACCAATGTAAAATTACCCGAACTTTATGAGAAAATGTTTTCGCTGGTCGATTGGGCACAACAACGGCATAGTGAAAACAAATAAGTATGCCATCTCTAGCAACGAGCGAAAGGCATTGGCCTAAACACTTAGGGCTGTCGCTGTAGGTACATATATTTAATTTGGGAGGGAGTTTGGAAGCGGGGTTCTGTCAGAATCACGGATGTTAAGTCATAAAGTTAAGTCAAATGTTTAATTTCTACCCTGATATCAAGTTGGCGGCGGTTTCTGCAGAAGGCGAAACTCTCCCTACTGCTATGTTAGACAACACGTGCACCTTCCGCAGCGATAAATTTTAAGTCTGTTCGGGTGTATAGGGATACATAGCGTATATTCGTAAAATATGAAATAGAGACCTATTTCTAGCTCAGTCTTGGTAAGAAAAACTAATTTAATAAATAAGGTGTATTGGGCTCCAACATGCCGATCAACGGACGAGGCTCTGGCGAACAATATAGTGCCCGGTAAGCGGCAATAGGGACCAAATATATAATTGGCCAAGTGTGGGCGTATAATATGCCTATACAACATTTTTGGAGATTTCTAGGGACCTCGATTTAAAATCGATTAATAATAATAATAAATATTTCTGACACTTACACGAATTATTTAGTTCCAAGATAAGTATCATTAAGAACTTGTGTTATGGATACTAAATAACGGATAAACATACATAAATACTTTTTTTTTTTTGTAAATACATACTTAATATACATAGAAAAACACCCAGACCAGAACAAATATTCATATTTATACACACAAATATTTGTCCTGTGTGGGAATCGAACCCACGACCTCAGGAGTGGAATGCGGGTATACTCGCCACCACGCCATATCGGTCGTCAACAACCTCCTTACAACTTATATATAATATGAATGTATGTAAGTTTTGTCTGTGTGTATGACGACTCATACTTTTGGGGCGTGAGTATGAAGATATCGTACCTATTTGTTTTATTCTATGACAAAGGTCTATGCAAAATGCGAAATGGTCCCCACCGCTATATTGGACCCATTCAACCAGCTAAACACTGACAAGCTAATAACGCTTTTATTTAAGTTACAACAGGAGACATTGCGCGGATATTGAAAACTAGAAGTGGCTTCTGTTAAAGACCGACTGGTTTTTTTCAATAATGGGGTTAAAGTATAAAACTGCCGTTTTATAGTAACAGATACTTTGAATTTACATTAAAACTTCGTAGTGTAATACTTTTGTAGTAAAGCAGAGTTCATAAAGGTTGTTCCTTGAATGGGTGGTCGTGCTTCGAAAGACACTTTAAACCGTTCGTCCCAATAATCGCTTTAAGTAGTAGTCGTTTGCCATGTAGAGGCACTGGGTCCTGTAATGTCGGTTTGACAATGTCAATTTAAGAAACAAAAATTTATGTCGGCAGGCTTCGAATAAACCAAATGAAAGAATCATCATCATATCAGCCTTATAAAGTCCACTGCTGAAAAAGGTATTTGCCCATAATTACGACGCTGGGCAGGCGAGCTAGTAAAACACTAGTAAAACACTGTAAGTAGATATACATATTATGGTTAAACACTAGGCAGACGGGTTGGTGATCGCAGTTCAAGCCAGTTCGCAGGATGACGCTGCTGCCCATCATCCCGTAGGATTTCTCTTCGTCGACTCTTACGACTTCCAGTGAAATGACAGGTGGTGGCCCTATTCTAGGCTGGCACTATGCACTATGTATTCTATCATTTGTCTAAAACCCAACAGTAAATAACTTCAACAAACACACACACCAACTACCTATTGCTCTCTGGTTAATGATATAAAATTTTGTTCTAATTCTTATATTTGTAAAATGTTTTAAGCTTAAAATTTGAATTAATATATGTAAAGGGAAACAATAAATGTTTTTTTATGATCACATCTTGTTAATTTATCGTCTATGTTAGTTTCAAAGTTATGCACCTTTCTTTCTGTTAGTCACACCTTTTATCATTTCAGCCTTCGAAAGTCCACTGCTGAACATTGACCTCCCCAATAAATTACATTCTATGGGGGGTATTCACTCATAATCACGACGGGCCTGTAATTTTAGGATTGATAAATCTAAATGTAGATGTAGTAATAAAAGTAAAACTTTACCTTCCAAGTCACTTAGTAGTTTAAATGTTTAAACACCGAATGCTCATTGTCTTACATAACTTTTCAACTTCTATCATTAGCAGCGGCCGGCGAAGCACCAGAAACTATTTTTTGATAGAAAACTAATGATCGAAACTCATAATTATAATATTCGTGTTTTATTCTCATAATTTGTTTTTGTAAATTTGCTGTTTTGAGCAACGACGTTACGAGTTAAAGTATGTTCTTAGTAACAATAATTATGATCATTGAATGTTGAAAAATGGTCTAATAAATAAAATTAATAATTTAAACTAAATATTGGTAGTAAAAGTAATATAAAAAAAAATATGATCGATAACTGCTCTGAACTTATTTGGTAGTATTGATTTCACATACCTTTTTTTCATACATTTTATATGAAAAAAAGGTATGTGTAATCAAATTATGAAGAGTGATTATTATGAACACAAATTGGTAGAAAGACAAAGAATAAATAATTTATTGATTCAGGCGTTACTTAGCGGAAATCCATTGTGAGCAAGTGATGGATTAAAAATATCTTTGTAACTTTTCCCGTGCTACTATAATTTCCCGAAAAATCAAGAAACATTTACATAGTGTTAGTATTGTATATAGTATTGAATAGGTTCTCGAATTTTCGGGAAATTATAGTAGCGCGGGAATTTTTACAAAGATATTCTTAATCCATCATTTGCAGACAAAGCATAGAATTTAAACTAAAAATTTTGGTGCACCTGCCGATCAACGGACGAGGCTATGGCGAACATATCAGTGCCTGGTAAGCGGCAATAGGCCTGCCACCTAGTACGTGGGACCAACTATATAATTGGCGTAGTGTGGGCGTATACTCGTAATATGCCTCTGCCTACCCCTTCGGAGAAACAGGCGTGAATGTATGTATGTAATATGGACCTTGTCTTTTCATTACATTAAAATATTCACACATAAAATTTATAATAATACCCTCATCTAGAATTTCTATCACTACCTTCCAAGTCACAACTGGCGATTCGCTAGTCTTTTTGCTTCGGTATCGAGTTGTATTACCCGGAGGGCGGAAAACCTCCATTTTGTCTGTCGAAAGCCGAATGAGAAACAAAATGTCCGATCGGGGGAGCATTTTACCTTTAAACTCTCTAAAGTTGGTAATGTTCGGGGCGAAATTAAATTTTAAAGCCTCATCTTGGCTTGAATTGCGAAATGGTTTGATTGTGGATTACGGAAAGATGAATAGGGATATTATTTGTTCCGATTCATAACCTTTAGATGAACAGCTTTCAAAGGAAGGGATTATAAATGTCACCGTAGTTAAATATTTTTCCTTCTTACACTTTTTATTTTAGATCTTAACCGTCTTATTTATATCTCCGTTGGGCGCCAATCTTTAGTGTTAAGGAAAAAATAGAGAAAAGATCAAAGAAATAAAAAGAGTCAACAAAAGGTTAAAGACATGACGTATTAAAATAAGCTAAAAGCAGAAACAAATCCTACTTTAATATTATAAACGTGAAAGTTTGTATGTGTGGGTGGATGTTTGTTACTCTTTCACGCAAAAACTACTGGAGCGATTGTGATGAAACTTTGTACGTGTATAGCTGCAGTCATGGACTAACATATAGAACACTCTTTATCCCGATATTTTCACGGGAACGGGGACCACGCGGGTAAAACCGCAGGGCGCTGCTAGTATTTAATACATTTACAATATTTTCACGATATTCTGTTATTGATTAAAATCGATAACTGTGTGCCCTGTGTTCCACATTGCTGTGCCTGTCAAGGTGTCTGCGATAATACCTTCACTTCACCTCTGCCCATTAACGTCCCACTACTGAGCCTCACCTGCAAGTGGTGCACCTGCCGATCAATGGACGAAGCTCTGGCAAACATAACAGTGCCCGGTAAACGGCAATAGCCTCGCCACCTATTACGTGGGACCAACTATGTAATTGGCAAAGAGTGGGTGTAATATGCCTTTGCCTACTCTTGCGGAGAAACAGGCGTGAATGTATAATAAAGATAATGTTAGATAATGTTTTATGACTAATAAATCAGTATTGAGAAATTGGTGTGAATTTATAGGCCAATTAATTTTGACATGTTAAAATTGTCAGTACATATTATTTAACTAACATCAGGCTCATGTCTGTCAACATTAGTAATCTGATAAAATAAATCAGAAGACTTAACCTGTCTATACTTCTTTATATATACTAATGTATATGTATCTGTACTAATATTATATAGAAGAAGGAATTGTATTTTTATACAAATAAATAATTACTGACATTTACACCAATTAAGTATTTGGTTTCAAGATAAGAATCATTAAGAAGTAAGAACTTGTGTTATATATACTACATAACGGATAAACAGACATAAATACTTTTTCTTTCGTAAATACATACTTAATATACATAGGAAAACACTCAGACCAGAACAAATATTCCTGTTTATGCTTCAAACTTCAAATATTTTTATGTCATTAACTATTAGTTATTATTACATAGCATTTGCAAACGTCAAAATTAAATATAAAAAGATCTTTAAGTGCGTGCCAGTTCCGCGCCACCGTACTGTAAGAAGAACTTGCAAGGCAACTCACAGGCTATGCATTTTCAAATTATCAATTGGTTAGGTCAAATTACAATCTTCATTTGTCTGCGTCGTCGCTATACAATGCAATAGAATTTAACACCAACAATATTCATGTTTTATGTCATTCATATTAGAATAGCCTGTAAGAAACGGCAGTTTAATCCCAAGCATTTATATCTGCTATATAATCTTTGATAGAATAGTATCCCTTTAAAGACAGCTTCCGTTTTATTGTTAATTTAAATTTATTTAGCTTAATTTCTGTATATTGCTTGGGATTCTGTTGTAGAATCGCACACATTGACCTCTAAATGATTTGTTTATCTTTTGGAGCCTAGTAGCAGGTACAACTAGTTTATGCTTATTCCTTGTGTTTAGGGCATTGGCGAATTATCTTTATCGCGAATGCTGCAGCTGAGTCTATTCGACAATTTACCAATATGTGGGCCCCACTGCAGCTTGTACCACAAGGGTCAACTCATCTTCCTTTATTTAAATAGTGGTGTTTACTTGTATGACGTTAGGCGTCTCGAATTTGATACATTTCGTTTTAGCCCCATTTAATAACAAATTTTCTGCGTCCAATCAGTGAACCACTTTTGATATCGCATTGTTTACATGCATGCAAAGATTTGCTTTGTGTGGGACATCGGACCCACGAACTCAAGAGCGGAGTGCGGGTATATTCGCCACCACGCCATTTCGGTCGTCAGGTAAACGTTACATAATAATATGTATGTTCGTTATGCATAAATTTAAAGACTACTGGTCGAATTTCATAAGTTCTTTCACCATTAGAATACTAAATAATCCCTTAATAATAAAGTCTATATTTCTAAAAGAAAACCATAAGAAACCCCTACTCCCCCCCCCCCTTCCCCTTCTATCCTATGGTTAACTCAACTGTCAGGATATTGAAGCACTGACTTCCTAATAACGACGTACTGACGCCATAGAAGTTCATGACAGCCGGGACCAACGGCTTAACGTGCTTTCTGAGTTACGGAGCAAGCGATAATTACGCACATAACTTAGAAAAGACAAAGGTGCGCCAGGGTTTGAACCCCTCTGAATTTGAAGTCTAAGGGTCTCAACACTAGACTTTCGCCACTTCTAAATAGCTAACTAAACAGTAGGTTATCCCCTTTAGGTACCCGTTTCAAGCAAGTCAATTCGACTCGATCTTTTTAATCTTCAATTTAGTATTTCCCGCGATTGTAATGGCGTCATAAGATGGCGTCGACAGAAACCATTTTGATAAATCGTGGTATGAATAACAACTCAGCACTTTGGATTTTAACCCTGAAACACGACTTTCATCTTTAATATATTTATGCTGACAACAAAATTCATGGCTTTTTAAATTTACATATATTTTGACATTAGATAAGTACTTACTTATTTATTGCTTATTTCAAGGTATGAAGCGCTTTAATTTTTTTTTGGACTGCATCAACTGCTTACCATCAGGCAGATTGTAGTCATCATGACGTGTCGGATTAAAAAAAAAACAAAAGTACGTGATAAAAAAGGTAAAACTAGTTTTTGCAATTTTTGCTTAGCTGTAGTCTAAATGTAGATTTTTGTACTTTCAATTCAAAGACAATTTTTTACTTAAGTGTGTTGTAATGAAGCTCATATGAAGTCTACCTAACTAACGCGCCACGTCTCTTCCTCATTATAGTATATGAACACAAGCTTAAAGCTACACGCGCATTTACTTCAGACAGGAGCTAAGGCTGAGAAGGTTAGGGCAAGAAACTCGAACGGTTTTATCTCCCGCCTATCTTTCTGTACATTCAAGCTAATAATATATAATAATGTTGTATAATTGTCGAAGCGCTCGTAGCTCCGCGGTGCTCGGTGGTCGAAAACGATCACGAGTATGACCCAATACCCTCGCACCTTGGTATGTGAGAGGAGGCTCGTGCTCAGTAGTGGGACGTTAATGGGCTGAGATGATGATGATTGTATAATTTATTAATAACTTGTGAAAGAGTGGAGTATCCTAACACAGGCATTGTTTGCCTATAAGGATGCTTCAAACACATTTGTAGTTGAAATTCTAGATAAAATGAAAATATTGAAAGAGTTATGAATAGGTACACTTTAAATAATTTATTGATTCAGGCGTTACTTTGCGGAAATCCATTGTAAGCAAGTGATGGATTAAAAATATCTTTGTAACAATTCCCGCGCTTCTATATTTTCCCGAAAAATCGAGAAACTATTCAACACGACACGTGTTTCGCCCTTACACAGGGCATCTTCAGGTAAGACTGGAGCCTCAGAACAACGATGTCTTCACGATCAACGCTGAAATGGGAGTTTTTTTTTAAATCCATCACTTAGGTACCCTTAACTTATTAACGTACAGAGGGGCAAGAGTTTAGGATTTTGCTCACAAACCATATTCAGAAGCACCCTTAGCCCAGATCAATTTCAATCAACCAGATGATGACACTTTGATCCTTTTTGTTTTCCTGTACTCATTATCAACGTCATCAAGTCAGTCACAGCAGTGCACAGCTGAACATGGGCCAATTTTTTTCAAGGTCAATCAATCTTTAGCCGTTTACATCCTCCGGAGTCGCGCCACCTTCACCATCACAATTGAGTGAGAAACTTCTACAAGGTCGTTTGATGAAGCTTAACACCCAGTCGTAGTTCTTCAGGTATATGCCAAAATTAAGCAATCGTTTGTCACTTCTATTGACAAAGAGCATATCTACCATCCAGTGCCGTAACTAGGGCGGTGCCAGCAGTGCCCAGGCACAGGGCGCAGACCCTGGAGAGGCGCAGAAATGACCACACTAGTATCTAGTTTTATCTCGTGCATGGTAGCCAGTAGGTCCATTTTGTTTTATTGCGAACATGGTGTAGACGCGCCCTGCTGTACCTGGCCTGATTTTCAGAGCCCGGTCAGAGCATTTTTCAAGGGCGCAGTTTTGAAAGCACGCACCGGGTACATAAAAGGCTAGTTACGGCACTGCTAACATCATACAAAAGTAACAAAGAGCGTACATAAAGGTGTACCTTTGTGATCTCACTAATGGCAATTCGAGTAGGTGTTAGTTTGAGTGGGTAGTCTCAATCCAGACTCCCACATAACCAACTTCTGATAGCTTTGATATCAACAGATAATAAACACACAGTATAATATTTCGTTGGGGTAAAAATAGTTATTTTTGGATTAGAATCCGATTGTAGTTCCTATTTTGTTTGAAGTGCAGTTACCAAGCAACAAGGGGAGGAGATAATAATTATGACGATATATTACACTGCCCCAGTGTTGATTGTCAGAGTGAGGTGTGTCTGCCTGCTTTTTTTATTGTATTATCTTGTGATATCTGAGCGATATCTCTTATTGTGTTACAATTATAATTGGTTTCTATAAACGTAATGTATTGGATCTGACATTGGAGACCAGGCAAAAACATTTACTAGGTTTCTTAATTATTTTTTGTACCTAATGTAAATGTAAAAAAAAATGGAAATATTGACTTAAGAAAACGTGACCTGACCTCCTATACCAAAGAAAACTACGACACATTCTACTTGAATAACTCATTTTATTAATTCAACATGATGTGAGTTGGTCGTGTTTAGACGAATTTATATTTACAAAGGGACGTCAAACATGGAAACCATTGCAAATGTGAGCGAGTGAGGACCATAACTTCGTTGAGTTATGAGAGCTGTCTAAGGGAGGCCTAACCCCAAATATTGCGGTCTTTTATTAATAGAGCTTGCACAGCCATATATTTTGGACGCAATCATGGATCCAAGTTATTTATTTTTGGGTCTTTTTTTGGCGTAGGTTCGTTGTGTTTAATCGTCTGTTGTGGTAATGGCTTTTGCACGTGTTCTGTTGTGTGCAGTGGTTATGGGTACGAAATAATAAAAGATCTTTAACGTTATCGTGTAAACACAGTAATGTTTGTATACCACAATATTATAAAGTATAAGAGCTTATCACTGTCTTCATGTCATCAAATGAAAGTTGAAAATTTCATCAAATTAAAGTGACAGCATTAGTTTTAAGCCCGGTTCAACTTTAGATCTTGTTTTGTAATAAGCCCCTAAAATGCTAAAATTTAGGTTTTTATGGATCTTACCAAGACCTGAGGAGCCTAAGCCAACCTCACCTGCAAGTGGTGCACCTGCCGCTCAAGGGACGAGGCTCTGGCGAACATAACAGTGCCCGGCAAGCAGCAATAGACTCGCCACCTATTACGTGGGACCAACTATGTAATTGGCGAAGTGTGGGCATATAATATGCCTCTGCCTACCCCTTCGGGAAACAGGCGTGAATGTATGTATGTATGTATAAACACAGTTTCCGTAACCTTCATTTCATTGATAGTCGGAATTAGAAATCTCTAAATTCTATTGCCGAGGCTTTGGATATGTTACTCTGTAGAGATCTATATTGTAGGTTATCTATTATAAATCCCTATTATGACTTTTTATGTGTTGATTACGAAAGCTGACTGCTAAATGGGACGAATGGAAAAAAATCAGCTTACAACTAACGCGCTTTACTAAAAGGAGCTTAAAGAATCTAGCAACCGTCAAGTTTTCTCCGAATATTTAAGCAATTTGGTAAAGCATACTTCAATATTAGCTCGAAGTTAAGTTACTTATAAGCACGGCAGTAAATCACGGCTTAGGAGAATGCTGTGAACGCTTCTAAAGGCCAACATACTAAAAAAATGTTAAGGTCACGAGTCACGAGTCTCCAGAACTGGAAATGGTTAGAAGCATTACGATAATTACTTTCGGGTAAGCCGTTTCCTTGAATACCAAATACTGTGTATCATCATCATCATATCAGCCACAAAAAGTCAACATAGACATCCCCAATCGTTTTCCACTTCGATCGATGTTAAATCAAATAATCATCGCTTAATCCGTTGTATATGTAATTTTGTGGTTGTGTGATGATTTTATACATGTTTGTATGTTTTGCCTGTTAGAGTACCTATATATAAATAAATAGTCCAAGCAGGGTATAATATGTTAAGTTGATTTCCTTAATAGCTTTATTTCTTAAACTTTAATAAACTTTAATAAACAACTTTGACTTTCACTTTATCTTTCCCACGTATACCTAAGACGGTACGGTAGAGCAGATATACATAATTTAGCTTGATCTAATAGCGAACGAATGAAATTCAGCCTATTCTGACGAGTAAGCAGATCTTAAGCCCTAAGTCTAGGGCAACTGGGATAGTGCTAAGATGGTGATACTGCAGCGGACGAACATCGGAGACAGGAAACAACAGTGGTAGTTTTAACAACTGTGGCTTCAATAAGCATAAATGACTGCAAAATGTATAGGGGCTTGTTTACCAGGTTTAAAACTAGTGCTGTCACTCTTATTTGGTAAGATGAAGACAGAGACGGCACTAGTTTTAAACCTGGTCTAACTTTAGATCTCGTTTTGTAATAAGACCCATAATGTTTAGTTTAAATGATACGGCTGTAATTCAAAAATTATATGAAAGCTGCTAATAAAAATATTCAATTTAACCCTATCAAAAGCAGAACAGGGGGCCTACCGCCGAATTCGATGGATTACCGGTAATCCATCTAGATCAAACTTTGTTTTGCGTTCATTAATCCGTACCGGGGAATCTGCCGACAGCCACCTCTCATTCATGACCTTCAGTCCGTGACAGACCAATAGGTAAATGGAGAACGCCATTTTGTTTCGATTTCCATGAGTTCGGCGGTACGACAGAATCAATTCGAAATCCATTTTGCCTAATAATCGATTGCCATCGAACTCGGCGGTAGGCCCCCTGGTTGAATTTTTCAATAGATTTCAACCTTAACACAACAGCCTTAGATTCATTTCGTGGCTACTAATGCAACCATAACAAAGAACAAGCAAGAAGTCCTGACGAATACTTTACTAGAAAAAATCAACTCGACTGCAGTAACCCGAACAGATTTTTCTATCAAAACAATTATATTATTACTGCATAATATTGTTTAGCAATATAAATGCAAATGTGTATCGGGATTCTACCAAGATCTTAGGCTCCCAAGCCAGCCTCATCTGTAAGTGGTGCACCTTTTTTTTTTTTTTTACGTCGGAAACAAAATGAATTTACGCACTGTCGCCCGGCCAAAGAAGGACCGAGAGAGGTGTGTGGGACTCACCACCGGCAGGCACGACCGCCAGCAGTAATACCCACTAAAAATCTTCCGACGACGCCCGCCGCTTGTTGAGAAAGAGGCGGGGGCCAGTGCCTGGGTTGCAGCTCTGACACCCCGCCCGCGGCCAACGTCTCCCGGACCAAAACCGGGAGGACCTCCTCAGAGAGACGCAGTGGACGCGCCCCTCCTACCTCCTTCTGCGACCATAGCGTGTGTGGCCGACTTCTCAGAGGGTATATGATAAGACACTAGGGGCCCCCTGCCCCCGCTGCCTAAGACCCTCCTGGCGCTGCTTGACGGTCCCTCCTGGCCCGCCCGCTGCGCCCTCCACAGGTCCCTCTTAGTTTCGCCCCCGGTACACACTACTAAGGGCACCCAGAGTCGACAATCTCTAGCTTTCCCTAGCGCCTTCAGCACCCTACCGGGAGGTACTCAGCCCCCCCACCAACGACCAGTCAGGGGGGGTCCTCCCAAGACCTGAGGAGCCAAAGCCAACCTCACCTGCAAGTGGTGCACGGACCAGCTCAGGTGAACATAACAGTGCTCGGTAAGCGTCAATAGGCGCGCTCCCTATTACGTGGGACCATTTATATAATTGGCGAGGTGTGGACGTATAATATGCCTTTGCCTATCTGTCATTAAAAACTTCTGTTATGGATACTAAACCACGGATAAACATATATAAATACAATTTTTTTTTGTAAACACAACACCCAGACCAGAGAAAATATTCATGTTTATGCACACAAAGATTTTGCCTGTGTGGGATTCGAACCCATGTCAGTCGTCACAGAGAAACTAATAGTTCGCCTCTTCTTTATTTGGGTTAAAGAAAAGCGTCATTTCAAAATGCTACACAACTAAAACGGCAACGATAAAATCAAAACAGTAGTTGTGGACGTTTCCAACCTAGTTAGTACTCGCGCCGCCCTGTTTGAGGCAACAATGCACCGACAAAGAGCTTTCTCGTGGTTGGATGAAATCACACCGTTGTGTAATAACGAACTAGCTATAATTATAATAATAATTAAATTCATTTATTTGACAACAATGGTCCAATTGTAATTTAGACAATAATTTAGTAATTTACACAACTTAAAGACTAGTATTAGTAAATATACCAACACCAACGGCAGCGATGGAGATCCTACTGGACCTACCGCCGCTGCATACTGTTATAGAGGCGGAGGCCTGGAAGGCAATCCACAGATTGAAAGTGGCTGGTCTGTGGGATCCGTCAAGTAACCAGGGTAAACATACAAGATGTGAGGCTAATTCCAGCCTCAAAAGGCTCATGAGTATGGGGACAGATAAACAATGCCCTGTATTCATGTTCAAAAATAAATTCAAAACAAAGGTCCCCACTAGGGATGAATGGGAGCAAGGGCCACCTACTCCTGATGTAAACAGCCTTGTCTGGTATACTGATGGTTCCAAAATGGAATCTGGTACGGGCGCGGGTGTTTATTCCAAAAACCATGAAATTAGCCAAAGCTTAGGCGAATATGCTACGGTTTTTCAGGCTGAAACATATGCAATAATCATATGTGCTATGAAGATCCTCGACCTGAACATCAGGGACCGAGTGATTTACATACTCAGCGACAGTCAAGCTGCACTCAAGGCTATCGCCTCAGTGCGAGTAGACTCAAGGCTGGTACTAGAAGCTGCTCAAACCCTTAACAGACTGGGCCGGACAAACAGGGTAACCCTCATGTGGATACCAGGCCACGCCGGATTTAAGGGGAATGAGCACGCTGACAGGCTTGCCAGACAGGGCTCGGAATCAATTTTCACTGGACCGGAGCCATGCATTGCACTCTCTATGAGTACAATAGCCACGACGCTAAAAAAGTACACGGTGGAGAAACATCTATCGGAATGGCAGCTGCTACCGGCGCTTAAGCACTCAAAGGCCTTCATCGGGGTGACAGGGAGCAGCTGGTGTAAGGCCCTCTGCGAAGGTAGCAGGTATCAAGCCAGACTGATAATTGGGGCTCTAACAGGGCATTATGCCACAAACAAAATGCTCCACAGGATGCGACTAGTGCAATCACCGCTATGTCGTAGATGTGGGGACGAAGAGGAGTCTATGGAACACCTGCTGTGTACCTGTGACTCGTTGGCTGCTTGCCGAATGAGTCTCCTGGGGGTGGCCTACCCACAACCAAGGGACTATGGGCTCCAATCTGCAAAAACTGTCATAAAGATGATGGTAACAATATTTGGAGATTTGGAGTGATAGGCAAGGGGATGCACAAAAGATCCGGCATAAGGGTCAAAGTGCGCCACGGTTAATCTGTGGCCCCCGCTATAAGATAAGATAAATATAATAATAATTTTAAAAAAACTAAAATTCAACACAATTATAACCGTGGCATTTGATGCACAAATGCACAAAGTGCCTAATAATTGGTGCATCAAACTTATTCACTAAGATGTTCAGGATTCTGTTGGGACTAGATCTCATTCTGCTTAGAAGTGAGCCCTAGTTATATCTATATCTTATTATTTAGTAAGCAAAGCGACGACCAGGTAAAGGTCACCTTGCACATAATTATTTATTTATTATTTAAATCTTTATTGCACTCTTAAAAGTATTACAAAAGGCGAGCTCAATGCCATAAGGTATTCTCTGTAAGTTAACGTTAGGGTTAGCAGAAAACTTTAAAGACGGTGTGTCAGCAAATAAAATCACATAAACTAAAATTAAAAGAAAAACTTCATGTGTAATATACTGATGACTCTTCAAAATAAAGCTTATAAATTTATTGCTTTAACACATTTATTGCTTTAACGGTGTAACAGCCAGCCGCAATACTTCACAAATATCATGCATTTTACATACAAAATACACGACTTCATTTCTACGACTGTGTTGTGTATCGAAGCGAACCGATCTGAACTGCTTCACATTTATGTTAAAGGTATGTTGAGTTTTCTATATGTCTGTTCTATGTAACATTGTTACAAGTATTAGATATATTAGACATTTAACTGATGATCAATGACACAAATTCTCAATATAAAATTTTAATAGATTTTTTTTAATGTGCCACGTCATAATGAGCACATCTTGCTAGAAGGGTAACAGTTTAGAGGGCTCCATCATCTTATCAGTCTTATGAGTCCACTGCTGAACATTTGCCTCCCCAATAGATTACTTTTTATTGGGGGCATTTGCCCATAATCACCACGCTGGGCAGGCGGGTTGGTGATCGCAGTACAAGCTAGTACGCAGAATGACGCAGAATTATAAGGTGAGATTTCTCTTCGTCGATCCTATGACTCCCCGTGAGATGAGAGGGAGTGGCACTATTTTAGGCCGGTACCACACAACACACCATACCGTGGAACAATCACAGTTACAAGCCCATTATGGTCTGCAAAAATGCTTCGCTTAAACGTGTTCAGCTGGTCCCAGTTATCAACTTCAACTGAACTCATTAACGTCCCACTACTGAGTAGGGGACTCCTCTGAAAAACTGTTGAGAGGGACTTTTAGGGCATATTCCACTAATGCTGCCGTGCCAATCCAAAAGACTGTAAGTCGACTTCCAGTGTTTTCGCTTAACAATGCCCAATCAGTTTCTTGAAGTCTGGATAGTACCTATGTTTGACCACACTTTAATATCAACGTTTTTTTTGCAAGATAAAGCATACAAAAAAAACACTGTATTACGTAAAAAATAAGATATAAACACAGAAAAATACTGTAACAAGTAAATAAATTTTAATAATAAATAAATAAATATTTTCTGACCATTACACCAATTATTTAGTTCCAAGATAAGTATCATTAAGAACTTGTGTAGGTAATGGATACTAAACAACGGATAAACATACTTAAATACTTTTATTTTGTAAATACATACTTAATATACATAGGAAGACACCCAGCCCAGCACAAATATTCAGAGAATATAGTGTTTTAGTGAAATAGACTTCACGCATTTTGCTCATGCGTAGGTAAATACGGAATTGTACGGAAGACCAGCGCCGCGGGACCATAGTGACCCCTCGGTATATGCTGAGTATAAGCCTTTTCGGTGCCACATGTATCTATTAATTTTTATTTTTGTATTTTTGTGAACCAATGTATCATGTGCCACGGAATAAATTATTTTCTTTCTTTCTTAATTTCTAAATATATATATATATATATATTTCTTTTCAGTTCGTGCGTTTTCTTTCAAACCAGCGAAAGCAGAATCGACAACAGTATAATACCTAGTTAGGAGGATTTCAGGTTATGTCGTACTCCACCTACATCCACGTACATAGTAACTATATGCATTTTATTTATATACGTATGCCACATTATCGCTTCGCTTCGCTATTTATTAAATAGATTGATTACACGGCAAGAAGCGCCTTCAATTTTGTGTTTGGACTGCATCAACTGCTTATCATCAGGCAGGATGTAGTCATTACTAGTCACAATAAAAAAAAATACCTTATCACATCATAGGAGAATGGAGTCCTAATTTATATCACTAAATATTACGGCTTAAGTTACTCACAAATAATGTAGCATTCTAGTATAAGATTATTTTAAATCAGTCCAGTAGTTTTGGAGCCTATTTTATGCAAATTAGTAATTAAATGTTTTATCCAAAAATTCAAAATCATTTGTTCAAGGTTCGCTGCATGTCGAAGCAATTGTGAAAGTCACTTAATTATTGTTATTACTTAGTTTTTGTAATTTTCATTGAAAATAGTACTTTGTGTGTAATTTTTTATTATTTATTTTCATTGTTTTTAAAATCATTACTAGTTTAAGTTAAGTTATGCCACTGCGTCATAAGGTGTAGCTTGAAAACCAGCGCAGCTATGACAATGTTGCATTGTTATAGCTGCATTAAGCTGAAGCAATGCCTTTTGACTGCACCATTTCAGTCTTGTGAAACTTTTACAATTGTTATGTACCTACTTGTGCAGTTAATAAAAATATCTGTCAAATATATAAGCGCCACTTCACTAGATCCTGCCTGCTTGGAGAATAACTTAGCCAGAAACTTGGTTTCATAATTTTAGTTTAATAATTTTCATAATTTTTTTTACCAGAAATGGTAAATGTGCTGTACTTTATTATATTATTTGAAACACCTGTATGATACCCACATATGTGCAAATAAATGATTTGATTTGATTTGATTAGTATTATGGATCCTAGTAAAGATAGTTGTAAGTTTTATAGTTGAATAAATAAATTAAAAAAATTAAAAAAAAAACTTAAAAAAACTAGTTTAGGGTGTATATGGATGCTATCAAGACTTAAGGAGCCGAAGCCAACCTCACCTGCAAGTGGTGCAAACGGATGAGGCTCTGGCGAATATAATAGTGCCCGATAAGCGGCAGTAGGCTCGCCACCTATTACGTGGGACCAACTATATAGCTGGCGAAGTGTGGTCGTTTAATATGCCTCTGCCTACCCCTTCGGAAAAACAGGTGTAAATGCAAATATATAATTATGTAATGTATAATTTTAGTATGATTTATAAAGCCAAAGTGCTGAGCGAATCCATTTTTATCAACGTCGTTTCTGATCCTAAGTTGTTATTTATCGGCGACCAACGCCCTGACATCCACAGAATCAATCTTAAACAGTCCATTGGCAAGCCGCACACGTGCCGCCCTCTGGTGAACAAAAGTGACGTGAACAAAACAAACTACCGACCTTTTTCATATATTTTATTCTCAGTGACAGCTTTCGAAGTGTTTAAGTGTCCCTTATACTTTTGTTACTTTCTTTAGGAAACCAAAATATTTCTTACTTAAGTTTAAATACCGATATGGCACAGAGGTCGGTATATCTGCACTCCGCTCCCAAGGTTGTGAGTTCGATTCCCATATAATACAAATATTTAAGGTCGAGAACATTCTGCTAAGGGTGTACTATGCATGTTAAGGCCATGGTGATAGGCCTTATGTTCACAAAGTATATATTTTTAATATGTAATAATAAACAAAGCAATATTATAATAAACTCTTTTCAACTTAAAATTGTATCGACCAAAGTAAAGTCCAAAATGTCACTCAATCTCTGTCAGATTTGACAGAAAATCACGTCTTCATTTAAACCGGTGTAAGATTATTCTACGATATACAAGTAATGGCAAAAAGTACAGAAGACGTGACAAAGTCTAGTGACAAACACAGGAGTAGCAGCCGAAGTACCCATGTGCCTCTCCATTTCACTGTCCACAAGCCAGGGGTCCACATCGAGAGCTGCTGCGGAGTTTGCAACCTGTTCCCTGGAGTTCTGTTGATCGCTTTCAGCCAAGTCCTCGCTGGTTCTATATTGTTGACTCTTATACTGACGCATGGAAAGCAGTACGATGACATGCATCAAACACCCAAGACACAATGTAAGTATGTAGATAGAAGCCAGGTACCTGGTTCCAGGGGTCTACTGATATGCGGGACTGTTCAAAATGGTTACCGCAGTATCAAGACGCAGCAGGCTCAAGAAGGAACATGGATGGTTCTTAGTCAGTAAAGGTCTGACACACCTTTCCTTACCCATAGCAGAAGACGGACATTCGATGATTTTCCATCTAAAAAAAAAAGAAAGGGGTCTACTGATCGCCTGCAGTCAAGACCTAACTGGCTCTATCCTGATGACGCCAATGCTGACGAACAGAAAGCAGTATGACGATATGCATCAGACCCCCGAAGTCACAATTTAAGTAAATAAGCTCAGCAACCAGTTCCCAAGAGTTCTGTTGATCGCATTCAGCCAAGTATTCGCTGATTCCATATTGTTGACTCACAAGAAACAGTATGATAATATACTGACTCACAAGAAACAATAATATGCATCAGTCACCAAAGACACAATGTAAGTAGGTAGTTAGGAGCAGCAAACTGTCCAGGAGTTCTGTTGATCGCCTTCAGTGAGGACCTCACTGGCTCTATCTTCATAACGCTAGTACTGACAAACAGGAAGCAGTATGATGATATGCATCAGATCACAAAGTAACAATGTAAGTAATTAACAAATACCGTGATAATGCAGGTCGCGGTTTGTCAGACTTAACGAGCATACATTTAGAAGGCGCGGTGATGTGTATAGCGATTTGCTATGTATATGTGAGTTAAATAATACTACGATATGATGGTTAACTATTGACTGATTTATTATTGTTTAATTATTACTATTTATACAAAATATAAACAAAGGAATATTGGTATTTTAGTGGTAGGGTCTTATTGTTAAATTGACATAATTATATTACGTGCCAAAACAGGTACGTGTTATAAATTACAATTATCTTAAATATTTATATAAATCTATTTAGTCACGTTTGCGTGTTTGTATATTAGCTATAAACATATTCTATGGCTTTCGCCATAGATATTCCCCCTTTTAAAAAAAAATAAAATATAAAAATTAATTTGAGAAAAAAAAATTATTAAAATATTATTAATCTATCTGTTTTAAACTTCATTTGCATTTTTTAATATTTTGGTAAATTTCTTCTTCATTCTGTTTACGACTACTTTGTATATAAAAATTAAAATTACGAGAATAAAGATGACTCCGCCTACTATTATCATGCAGTTCAGCCAGCTCCGGATTTCCTGCAGTCCTTCAGCAACCTTCATTTGCAATTTAAACATCTCCTCCGGCACTGCTCCATTATTCTGTACCATGTTGACCTGCTCCTTGTTGTGGCTGGTGTTTGAACCCATTGGTGATTATTTTCAAGTGATGCCTGGTTGACTGTAATGAAAGAATGACCAAATGCGTGTTTAGTCAGTTTATATATTACAACTGGAATCTCACAGTGGGGCGGGAGATTCTACCAGAACGTGTTTTTCTTAAATTTTTTCTATCTTGTTGAACTGACGTGATATTTTCTTTTAACGTTGGTTTACATATCGCGTTGTGCCTTATCTCCTTGTCATTTATCCTGAATGCAGGTTTCAAGCGATCGATAGCTATCGTGCTTTCACGTCCGTCTATTATGATCGTAAATATTTTATCATTACGACTAATTACGAGATAAGGTCCATCATACGGCGGTGTGAGACTTGGCCGTATTCGATCACATCGTACAAAAACGTGTGTACATTCCGATAGATGTGGATGTACAAAAATCTTGTCGTTGATACTCTGCCTGTGTGGTACTGCGGTACTATGTTCAATATTTTCTTTTATTTCTTTTACCATATCTGTGTATGTTGAATAATTATTTGTACCGAAAAATGACCCAGGTAATCTTATTGTTGATCTCTTCCTTTGTTTATTTCATTTCTTTGTTTATTTCTTCATACTTTTCTAACAAGCGCCTTATTGATTCGGGTAATGACGCGTTAATCGAGCGGACCGATGCAATATTTGCTCTAACTATTTTTGCAGGCGTTTTTAGACCCGTATTTTTATCCAGTAATTTCTGTCCATGTATGTCTACTAATAACTGATAATGCTCAAGAAAATCAGCTCCCAGAATAGGCATCTTGACGTCGGCGATGGTAAATGTCCATTTGAAGTCTCGCCGCAGTCCAAAATTAAGCGTTAATGTACGCTCTCCATATGTATTTATCGGGCTTCCATTTGCGGCGAATAGTTTGTATTAACAAGCTTTATTATTGCTGTCTGTGCGATTTATAACAGAAATATTAGCCCCTGTGTCTACTAAAAATCTATAACCACTGTTTGAGTCGGTTATTGTTAGACGGTTTGCGGGGTGAATTGCACAGAGACCCGTCGTATTCTGTGCTAATTTTAGTTTTCCGAACTCTTGTTCTTATTATTCCACGAACATGGCTTTGTACATTTATACGAGTTATTTTTAAATTTGTTGTGGTAGTAACAAAATCCATTGTGCGATACGTATTTGTTTTGCGACCTTGACCGTGAACGTAAATCATAACGCGATCGGAATCTGCTGCGTTGCAAAGGTCGCCTCTCTCGATTGCTTCGTAATTCATTTATTTCAATTTGCATAGCTGCAATTTGTGACGATAAGCTAGCTATTAAATTGATGTCTGCCGCCGGCGATTTCGTGGTATACCGAACGTTCTCATGTATTTTGTCTGCTAGTTTACTTAATTGGTCCAGCTCTAAATTTTCCGATACTGCTATAATTGACGTTATTGAAGCGGGGAGTTGTCGTAACCATAAAAGACGAACAGTATCTTCATTGATTTTTCCGCAGCCTGCTTCCCTCATCCTCCTTAATAACTGGGAGGGTTTCTGGTCACCAAGGTCCATTTCCGACAGTAGTTTGTGAAAGCGTCGGTGTTCGCTCTCTTCGTAGCAGTTAATTAGGCGTTCTTTGATAGCTGCGTACTTGTCTTCGCCCGGCGGTGTGGTCATGATATCGCTGACCTGATGAATTACTTCTTTCTGTAGCTTCGATATAACCATGTTATATTTGTAGTCATCGCCCTGTTTCTGTGGTGCCACAACAGCTTCAAACTGGGCGAACCATAGTCTCGGCGAGTCTATCCAAAAATGAGGTAGTTTTTCTGAGACAGTAATTGTTGCGATTGTCTCGGAACTTATATCGCCCTTTAATGGAGTTATTGGTGGAGCCATGGCGAAGTATTTGTGTTCTATCACTTTCTAGATTTGCTGCTGAAAACCAATTTGGGTTCCGGTCGGCCCGGTATTATATCAGCACTAGAGAAGCGATAGCCCAGTCGGGGTCACCAATATAGCGATTTGCTATGTATATGTGAGTCAAATAATACTACGATATGATGGTTAACTATTGACTGATTTATTATTGTTTAATTATTACTATTTATACAAAATATAAACAAAGGAATATTGGTATTTTAGTGGTAGGGTCTTATTGTTAAATTGACATAATTATATTACGTGCCAAAACTTAGGTACGTGTTATAAATTACAATTATCTTAAATATTTATATAAATCTATTTAGTCACGTTTGCGTGTTTGTATATTAGCTATAAACATATTCTATGGCTTTCGCCATAATGTGCATGGGTATAACACTCGACATGCTAACTTGCTGGAAGAATTTTCCAGACTCTTGACGAGGTCTGACAGATTCACGCACATCATGGGACCGTCTGTATATAATAAATTGCCTCGGGCCGTGTTGGCGGCTCGTAGCCTGCTCGCCTTCAAAGGGAGGTTAAAAAATATCTTCCAGAGCAAACGTTCTATGACATTAATGACATTATGAAGTAATGGATTTTTAAGATTTATAATTTTAATTGTATTGTGTTATATGAAATTGAATTCTGTATCTGAAATGATATTTTACTTTATTTTAATTTACATAATTATTAACAGTTTATTTTTATTCATTGCATTCATATTTCTTAATTCAACTGTTATTGACATTTTTTTATTTTGACATTATCAATTCCTAATAATATTGTAATTTAATTTTAATAATTCTAATTATTATGTATGTATACTTTTCTGTGACGTGTAATGTTGTATTACCAACAAATTAGTATTTGAGTAAGCGCAACAGTCTGCTCCCATGAGCTCTGCTGATGCATTAAGCCAAGTCTTCGCTGGTTCCATATTATTGACGTTATACGAACTCACTGGAAACCGTAGGATGATATGCATCAGACACCAACGACTCAATGTATGTAGATAGGAGCAGTAACCTGTTCTCAGGAGTTCTGTTGATCGCTTTCAGTCTAGGTTTATATTGTTAGTAACTTTGCGTGATTGTATGTATGTATGTTCTTTTCTAAATAAGTTCCGCCTGCAGTATATGGGCGCGTTAGTATTTGCTTATCCAGTAATCTATCAAGCCAGCTTAAATACAGCATTTTTGACTTTCATTATAATGGTTGTTTAATCAACAAACATAAACCGGGTAGGCTCTTTTTAGGTGGGTGTTCTTAATTTTTTTTTTGTTTTATCTTTACTAAAAAAATATGTGTTTGGTTTATACCATTTAATTATTCATCTATCGTAAGTTCTACCCCTATCATCAGTTATCTACCTTTTTCCTTCTTCAGTCATGAGCATCGCAACAGGGGCCGTTCTGAGCGCTGTGACAGGCGCTGGTGTCCTCCTGATCATCGTCGCCCTCACCGAGAACTGCAGAGCCATGCTTGTAAGTACTATTAAATCCTAGTATATACTTTTGCCTATTAAATCCCAAGCTGCGAGAAGCCGGTAGATGCAGGCGGCTTAAAACTCGTAGACTTGAGGATTGGGAGCTCAGACCAGAACACATACTCATGTTAAGGCACACAAAGATTTATTCTGCGTGGGAATCGAATCCACCACCTCAGGAGTATGCTGGTATACTCGCTATCACGCTACATCAGTCGTCAAGGTATAAAATAAACAAAATAAAAAGAATTTGCGGCTCTCATCAGGGCACATCTATAGCCCTTTATTTACGAGTTTTATGTAAAGAAAATTTCATAATTGACTGAACAAAATCATAATCCAACCTGATAATTGATGAGGCAAAAAATTCACAAAATGATGGGTCAGTTAAACCTCCGCTTCTGCGAACCAATAAAGTGCAACCCAATAATTGCCGGCATAGTAAGATTTCGGCTCAGGGTTAATAACTTACTTCATTTAATGAAATGAGATAGGCGCTTGTAGCTAGGTACCGAGGTAAATCGGAGTTTACAGAGGTCAGTCCTTGGATGGGTGACCGTTAAGGCACGTTAAGCCGTTGGTCCCGGTTTACCACTAAATGCGGTAGTCGTTAAGCCATGTTAGAGGCTTAATTGGGCGGTTGAAAAATATCTAACAGCAGGACGCCATACTCCTACCTCCGCCAATCCGCACTCGGTCAGAGTGGTGAAGTATGCCCCAATGCCCTCGCACCTTGATATGTGAGAGGAGGCTCGTGCTCAGAAGTGGAACGTCTATGAGCTGAGATAATGAATGAGATAAGCTTTTAACATATTCATATGAAGTTAAGAACTGTTCTATTGATTTGAGTTCGTCTCCAGACCGCTTTGCGCTTACAGCGGTCGTTATCTGAGTCTTGAAAGGCAAGTATCAATTATCAGCCCTATAAAGTCATCTGCTGAACATTAGCCTCCCCAATAGATTACATAATATGCCTATATTCACCTCGCTGGGCGCCTGCCCAAACCCGCCTGGGTTGGTGATCACAGTTTAAGCCAGTACGCAGGATGACGCTCGTCGTGCAGAAGGATTTCTCTTCGTCGACTCTCCGTGAGATGAGAGGGGGTGACACTATTCCAGTCCTGTACCACACGGCGCCATGTGGCAAGTTTCTTTACCTCATTTTTAATGTGATCCATTTTATGGAGATAGTCACAATAAGCACAGCCACCAACAATAACAGCAAAAGTTTTTATTTAGCTTTACCATTTAACGTTAATTCGGTAAATACTTTTAATTCATATCCTGGACAGAGTATAGGGGATCTTACCAACATCTAAGAAGCCCTTCTTAATAGTGATAAATGCCTTTACGCATACTTTGCGCCAGGGACAGCACAAAGTTACATCGGGCTCCCCGGCCGAGATGGCAGTGGCCGGGACTTCTGACTAAACCCCACTGTTTTGTGCTCTAAGATGCCAAGAAGGTGACAGAGTGACCTTATCCTCCTGTAGCACCAAACGCCAGCCCGTTTCATAGACCCATCATCCTTTTTCTCAACCCATATTTGACCAGTAATATAACTGGCGAAATGTGGGCGTATAATATGCTTCTGCCCACCCCTTCGGGGAAACAGGCGTGAATGTGTGAGTTGTATGAAACAAAGCGATTACCTTTTAAGACTAGTACTTAACAATTCAATTTAAGTAAAGCATAGAAAATCGCTTTAAGCAAATTTGCATAGAGATTACTTGTTATTTTTAGAGGAACAAACGCTGAAAAAACGGAAAAATCAACAAATTTATGATAATATTTCGTTGTACAAAATGCGGAATCTTATAATTAATTTGACTATAATTATGTGTAAAAGTTCAGTCGTATATTTTGAGTATTTGAGCATATATAAATGAGTGAATTTTTGATTTCACTATAACTTCTAAGCACCTGAACAGAATTTAGATGTACCTAAAACGTAGATATCGTTAAAAAACGATTCATCAAGTTATATGATAATGGGGTTTCATTTTAATTTATATCAAAATGTCTAGCAGTAAGCCGCCATATAAATTTTATGGTAGGGAAATCGAGGCGTAGTTTGTTTTATTATTATGTTAATCAATGTCTATGGGCGAGGCACATAGCTCGAAGAACCAACGACCGATGGGGCGTTAAGGTTCTTCAATGCCTAACCCGCAAACGTAGTAGAGGACGGCCTCCTACGCGATGGACCGATGATCTGGTCAAGGCGGCGGGAGGCCGATGGATGCAGGCGACTCAGGATCGCTCAATGCGGAAATCTATTGGGGAGGCTTATGTTCAGCAAGAGAAGCGCTCGTAGCTCTGCGGTGCTCGGTGGCCGGAAACGATCACCGAAGTACAGCAGAGTTTGCAGAGGTCAGTCCTTGTGATGTGAGAGGAGGCAGTGGGACGCTTATGGGCTAAGATGATGATGATGATGTTCAGCAATACTCAATACATTATTGCGTTCCACAAAGGTTTTATAAGGTGGTGAGTATTACAATTTGGTACATTTGTGGACCCTGCCGGGCACAGCATAGTGTAGGAGAGAGGAGGAAGGGCGCCTTAGAATTCAACGAAAAAGAAAATTTATCTCTCTCTTTTTTTATTCTCTTGATAAAGTGTCAAGCGTGTCCCTATATGTATATGTTTATTAAAGTACCTATTGTTATATTGCACGCCAGGGAGTGGTTATTATTTTTCCGTTTATTCGCTTTATTTTTTGTTATTAAATTATCACCATTAAATTACTATTATTAAATTACAGCAGTGGGCATCATATGGCTAAGATGATGATGATGAAATGTCTATTTTGAAATCTATAGTAAACTAGAAACGATACATTATACATTACTAACCGTGACATTAAAAACACTTAGAGAAAGTAAAACACGAACACGTAACCCCATACGAAATGCGCCCGCATGTCCGCTCTTTCTACAAATGTCCCAGAATTGCCAGAAACTCCCAAAAACTCCCAAACTCGTGAGTAGCACGACTGCAAAGAGCACGGGTCGTGTTCACTGTATTTTACTTGATTTTCAAAGGCGCTGTGTATTTATTTTTTGATCTATGCTAGTTTTTAATGCGTTGTGTATTATTTATTTGTAAGAACAAAACTTATTCTAAATTTTCATACATGCATTCGAGCCTGTTTCCTCGAAAGGAAAGGGAAATTATACGCCTGCACTTCGAGAGCGCTATACATTATTGTATAGCGCTCTTTAACCCAATATAATGCAGTGCTTCTACGAGGTGTCATGTCTATAAAGTCACATTATCTTTTTTATGTGACACCTGTAAGAAACCATGTGACAAGCAAATTTTTTTTTACATAATGGCTTCGTGCTGTTTGCATTGCATTAGCCATTGTTAAGTAAGAGATATATCATTAACATATAAATTATAGTAAATGAGAATGAATGATGTTAAAGATGATAAATGGTAAATGAGATGCCTTCCCCCTAAACCCCTTGAGCCCTCAGTAAAGATGTGGGACTAAACTGAGATGTCACATGGACTTCTTGAGAGAATTTGAAAAGTGATGTTGCACTGTTTTGTTTCATTTACCAACACTCATGTAGGTTCACAAACACTTAACGGTTCCTAAATCCACCGTCATTATAAATTAACATTAACGTTCGAAATATCACAAATTTTATAAAATAAAACACACAAATCGACAAGCAAATTATTAGATGAATATAATTTAACGTTTTAATTTTTTTTTAAAATGCTATGTAAGGCCCCCCGCACGAATCAGCGATTTATGAACTAAATCGATACTGCCTTCTATATTTTGAATAGACTTTCTGGTGCAAAAAGGCCTTATGCGATTTTTAAAGCTTTCGAGTTGTGACTTTTTTTTAGACTAAGTATTAAGAGTTCTCAATATTCTCGCGTTTTAGAAAAAGTGTACGATTTTTTAGCGCATCTTGTTTAAGTAACATTAAATACCATATTTTAATAAGTGTCGAACGATATTGAGTGGCGGCGAGTATAACCGCACTCCGATCCTGAGGACGTGAGTTCGATTCCCACACAGGACAAATCTTTGTGTGCATGAACATGAATATTTGTTCTTGTCTGGGTTGTATATTAAGTATGTGTTCACAAAAAAAAAGTATTCATGTAAGTTTATCCGTTATTTAGTATTCATAACACAAGTTCTTAATGATACTTAACTTGGAACTAAATAATTGGTGTGATTGTCTGAAAATATTTAGTTATTTCTAACCCTTACAACGTTTTTTATTTTTGCATTAAAATGTATTCCTTTCTCAAGTTCTAGACCACCTGTGTACCAAGTTTTATTTCATTTGTTTTGGTAGTTTTTGCGTGAAACAAGACTGACAGACAGAGCTACTTTCCCATTTATAATCTTTGTATGGATTTTGAAACGGGTGGATTATGTATATATGGGGTTTTTATCGGATCATCATCACAGCCCATTAACGTCCCACTACTGAGCACGAGCTCCCTCTCACATATCAAGGTGTGAGGGTATTGGGTCATACTCCACCACGCTGACCCAGTGCGGATTGGCGGAGGCAGGTGTGTGGCGTCCTGCTGTTAGAATTTTTCAAGCCGCCCATTAGGCCTCTAACATGGCTTAACGACTACCACATTTAGTGATAACCGGGAACAACGGCTAAACGTGCATTCCGAAGCACGGAATTATATATTTATTTATCGGATATGACCTGTGAAATACTTAAAATATATTTGGTAATAAAAAAACAGTTTAATAATTAGTTTAAACCAATTATATTTTTCAAATCTAAATAAGGTAATTAAAATAAGATTAATAATTAATTTAGAAAAAGGATTTTGCGAATCACCGATATTATATAATGGCCAAAAAACCCTGTATATTAATGGTCATAAACATAGAGATGTGAATCTTGTATTTTGTCGACAGGTATACCTGATGGTGGCGGCTATGGTAGGCGTTGGAATCCTATCCTTATCCATCGCTAAGATCAGCCGCGCTTGCATCAAGTTTAAAGACGGTAAATATTTTAAATATAGTATATAGAAATACAAGTGTTTTGCGATTAATTTTAACTTTTTTTTTATTTGACTCGTCATAATGACTACATCTTGACTAATGGTAAGCAGTCGATGCAGTATAGTAAAGTATTTCCATTTTTAAGAAGGCAATAATGGAACACTTCCTTGCTGCCTGCTAGATGTACCTTTTTATCTAATTGTATAATTTTAGTATATTATTGTTTGATTGTAGTCTTTTAATAATATTTTATTTTAGTTTGTTTTGTTACGAATTTTGTGCACGTGTCTACTTTTTTCGGTCTGCTGGAAGAAATTTCTTATAGGGATAAGCAGTGTCGTTGTACATGTCTTAGGAATATTCCTTATGTGCATAAATTGTTAAATAAAAAAATAAAAGAAAATGAGAGCGCTTTATATCGTGGAATTAGCACGGTAATAAATTCATATATTCGTGACGGCTTGCATGACTGCCGTTTCACGCCCCGCTTAAAAGCAAGGGGAGCAAGAAAACACATGCGCCGGCAGAGAATTCCAAAGTCTTACACAGAAACTTACCGTTTTTTTGGTTCAAGTACTGATAGTCTGCACAGTATGATGGTGGTTGCTAAGACCAGCACGTGTAGTTCGGGAGGGGGCGAGTTAAGATCGAAAAGTTCTGCAGAACAGAGGGCCCAATTCAACGAAAACGAAACTTTGTTATACCTGTCTCTTTCACTTTCTAGGTATATCGTTATCGAGTGCAAGGGATGGATGTAACGGAAGTTTCGTTTTCGTTTAATTAGAGTATTTAGAGTAGGCCTTCAGACTTTGTGGTAATTTTGCTAAAAGACAATGGGATAATTAATGTCCCTACGCAATAGGTTTTCCTATTAATATAAATATACTATTATAACACACTATTAGTACTGTAAATTACAATTGCAGCATCAAAAATCAAGGATGAACAGCACCGATTGGTAAACCTAGCTTGCGTCAGCGGTCTCTTCTCCTTCCTCGGAGCCGGTAACTATATACATACATTATATCACGCTTGTTTCCCCGAAGTGGTCCCACGTAATAGGTGGCGAGCCTATTGCCGCTTATCGGAAATTTATATGTTCGCCAGAGCCACCGGCAGTCAGCCAGAGTCGGCAGTTGCACCATTTGCAGATGAGGTTGGCCTGGGATATATAGGGGGCCTATACACCCCCCCCCCCGCGAACAGGTCTCCACGTTGTCTTGGTGGGGGGGCTGAGTACCTCCCGCAGGCCCAGAGGTCGGCGACTCTAGGTGCCCTTAAATACTGACTATCGGGGAGGAAACTCGGATTGAGGGCGCAGTGGGTAGGCCAAGAGGGCCCGCCATCTGCGCCAGGAGGGCCTTAGGCAGCAGGGGGCCCCTGCTGTCTAATCATGGACCCTCCGGGAAGTCGGCCACACACGCTATGGTCGCACAAGGAGGTAGGAGGGGCGCCCCTCTAAGGAGGTCCATCCCGGTTTCGGTTCAGGGGACGTTGGCCGCAGGCAGGGTGTCAGACGCTGCAACACAAGTACTGGCCCCGCCTTTTTCTCATCAAGCGGCGTCGTCGGAAGATTTTTAGTGGATATTACTGCTGGCAGTCGCGTCTGCCGGTGGTGTGTCCCACACCCCCTCTTTCGGTGCCCCTTTGGCCGGAAGGCAGTGCGTAAATGCCATTTTGTTACCGACGTAAAACAAAAAAAAGGTTTTGGTAGGTTCCTTGTAACTATATTATACTCTTCTTTTTATTAATCATATTCTCTGTTAACTTCCGCGCGGTATTTTGTGTTACATCATGTTTTACATGATTCTCTTCTAAGATGTGTATACCTCACTCCAGAACCAGATGCTCGGTTCGTTGTCGACGCATCAAATATACCAGTAGATTCTCCATGTGTAATAAAATAGATAGTATAGATTTCATCAGTGTCATGATCCTCCTTGTTCCCAGTTTAGCACTTATTTTTCTTCCTTTCACCTCGGTTCTTCGTCATCCACTCATTCCTTGTTCGTTGTTATGAACAAGGAATGACGAAGCTTAGATTCACTTACATGCAACAAAATAATTAAAAAACAAAGTGTAAGCGAATTTAAATGCCAGTTCCGAGCCACCGCTTTGTAAGAAGAACTAGCAAGAAACTCACAGGCTATGCTGTTATAAATTATCCATTGTTTAGTTACTTTAATAACAACCTTCATTTGTCTGTGAAGCTATACCTATACAATGCAATTTAATATAAAATTAACAATATTCATGTTCTATGCCATTCATATTAGAATCAGTCTCCTTGTTCCCAGTTTAGCACTTCTTTTTCTTCATTTCACCTCGGTTCTTCGTCATCGACTCATCCACTCATTCCCTGTTCATATCAACTTTCACTCTTCATTATCGCTTTCTCCATGCCTCGGAAAGCGCGTTAAACCGTTGGTCCCGGCTGTCCTGAGCTATGGCAATCGTTATAAGGAAGTCAGTGGCTTCTAACAGCATTACAGATGGTTTAACCATAGAATGATATTTCCCCTGGGTTGCGGAGGGCAAACGGCAGTCGCATCATTAAATAACTGCAATTCAGCCAAAAATTTGGGTAAACCAGGGGGCAGACTCTAGGCCTAAGGTTAAGTCTAGGGCAACCGGGATAATGCTAGGATATAATGATCGACCATGACTTCCATCTCCAACCTATGGTAACTTTTATCACCATCTCAGCCACTAGAAGTCCACCAGTGAACATAGCTTCTCCAATAGTTTTCTCCCGAAGATCGATCTCGAGCAGCATCTACCGGCTTCCCACTGTCATGACCACATCTTCGGTCCTTCGGGTGGGAGGCCGCATCATTATCATAACAACCAAATGACCTACACTGCTGAACATAGTCCTCCCCAATAGCTTTCCACATTGAGTGATCCTGGGTCGCCTGCATCCATCGGCTACTATCACCTTAACGCTATTCATTGACGACCGATATGGCGTGGAGGTCAGTATACCTACACTTTACTCCAGAGGTCGTTGGTTATATTCCCACACAGGACAAATCTTTGTGTGCATGAACATGAATATTTGTTCTGGTCTGGGTGTTTTCCCATGTATATTACGTATTTACAAAAAAAAGTGTTTAAGTATGTTTATCCGTTGTTTAGTATCCATAACACAAGTTCTTAATGATACTTATCTTGGAACTAAATAATTGGTGTAATTGTCAGAAAATATTTATTTATTTATTCATATTCATTATTCTTTTGAGTTAAGTGTCACAAATAGACCTCAATATTTTAAAATTACTTTTTGATAGTGCATTCAGAATTGTCAAACAATTTGAAGTTGTAGACTTTTGACAATTCTGATATATTTCATCGACTCAGCACATTAACATTCCACTTCTGTGCACGCGGCAAGTATATTTTGTCTTTCTAGTTACAAAATGAGCGAGTAGACAACATTAATGATAACCAGTAAACTCTCCTTCCAGTGATCTACTTCTTCTCGTTCATGGTGGTATTCAGTTTCTACCACTTCAGGTACGTTCGTCGTGCTATCCTACTTCACGAGGCAGAGTGCAAGTGAAAAAGAAATACGTCTGCTTATTCACATAATAAAATTTTGTATCCTGACATTAAAAAAAATTATCAGATAATTTTTGCATTTTTTATTTATTCTTATAATGTTCAATTCAAGTCGCCTTGAAAGAACTTTAACGCCCTTATCTAATTCCCATCGCAAAATAACTTGTAAGTACTTGTAGGTAGTGTGTTTAAAAGAAATTTTTTTTTTTTAAAACAATTAAAACAGCTACTAAATAAAGGTGTATAGGGATTCAACCAAGACCTAAGGAGCCCAAGCCAACCTCACCTGCAAGTGGTGCACCTGCCTATCAACGGACGAGGCTCTGGCGAACATAACAGTGCCCGGTAAGCGGCAATAGGCTTGCCACCTATTACGAGGGACCAACTATATAATTGGCGAAGTGTGGGCGTCTAATATACCTCTGTCTACCCCTTGTATGTATGTATGTACAACAAAAAAAAAATTTTGACGATAAAATCCCCAAATAATATTAATTATAAAATTACATATATTCTGTGAATAGGGTGACTCCTCGTCTCTCCTACTTGCCGTGCCCCGCAGGGTGATATATGTATGTACTTTTTAATATGTTCACCATGTTTTGTAACCTATGGAGTGCAAAATATCAAATCCTAGTTTGAAGACACATTTATCAGGATTATTTTGTTTTTACCGCAATGTAGCACACAACTACATGGTCCACCTGAAGAAAAGCGTCTTGTCGACGCCTTAAAATCCGTCTCGTAATCTTTTGGGAAAACCTCGCCAGGAAGCTCATTCCACAACCCAGGGATACACGGCAGACGGATTATTTTGGATACTGTAGGCGCTGCTGTCATTTCTAAGGTGTGAGGATAAACTCTGCTGAAGGCAAGCGTTGTGATGGTAGAAAACGGAAGCTAGGATTACTTACTTTTATAAAATTTCTTGATTTATTTCAACCTACGATATTAATATAATGTACCCGTAATCCCCGATTTTATGTGACACGGTACAAAAGTTGTGTATTTTTATAAAATTATGACTATGTCCTGTGAACTTGGTTTGTGAGAAGAGGCTCGTGCTCATTTGTGGGACATAAAATGATCTGAGATGATGATAATGATTGGCAATATAGTAGATAGTAATAGAATTCGATTACCGATATGGCGTAAAGGTCAGTATACCTACACTTCACTCCAGAGGTCGTGGTTTCGATTCCCTCACAGGACAAATCTTTGTGTGCATGAACATGAATGTTTGTTCTGGTCTGGGTGTTTTCCTATGTATATTACGTATTTATTTACAAAAAAAAGGTATGTAAGTATGTTTATCCATTCTTTAGTATTCATAGCACAAGTTCTTACTGATACTTATCTTGGAACTAAATAATTGGTGTGTGAGTGAGAGAGTATTTATTAATAGAATTGTTAATAACACTATTCTCTACCTAAAGTTGTCATTCTTTTGTATGAATGTTGCATACATTGCATACAAAAAAGTAATACAAAGGCGAACTTAATGCCGAAGGCGTTCTCTACCAGGTTAAAGGCGGTGCTACAAACTAAAAAAATTAATATGAATAAACTTACAGAAATCAACTTTCGGAAATACTAATAAAGTACACTACATTTACATATAATACAGGCAAGGTGATAGTAGGGAGACTAAAACCGACGAGGACTCGTTTTAATTGCAATGTCATGCAACATAGTTGTAAATATATTTTTACTCTATGCAACTATAAAATAAATAGGTGGAGCGCTCCATAGCTAAGTAAGCCTTAATATGAAAAGAACTTGCAAGAAACCCTGTATGGTGCTGTGGAGTAGCGAGACGCAAATTGTTAGCCGAACGAAGATCGCGTGTCCGAGTACAACTGAGAAATACACTAACATTGGTTTTTACAGGAGACCAGCACTGCCCTCGCGCGCATATATATATTGCACATTCAACAAAACAAAGAAACACATACAACTCAAACAAGTACAAAGGTGGGCTTATCTCTAAGAGAGATCTCTTCCAGCCAACCCTAACAGGAGTGAGAGCATATTTTGTGTCGTTTTATGCATTAATATTGTATTAAGGTTATATTGTAATTATATATGTGTGTTCATGTCTAAGTAAGTTTATTAGTTAAATAACCGCTGTTTACTAAATGCGTTAGTACCTATGTGTACCGTGTAAGCATTACGGATAATATTTTTTATTTATTTATTCATTTATTTCGAGTTCTACACTCATATTATGTTAGTAAATACACATATCTTAATGCTAGGTGTTAGTAATTACATGTAGCGCACAACATTTATTCAGGTAAATACAATCTACGCGATCCGCGATCATCTTCAGGAGACAGTTGGAGCTTGCCCTGACTCTGCGCACGACGGACGCAGCGCGCTTCCGTACTTCCTTTTTATAATTTTATGTCTGTCATTGTATTTGTTGTTAAATAAATTGTAATATGGACACGCGGGCGAGGCCGCGGGATATTGCTAGATTTGTATTTTATTCTGTTTGTTGTGGCTATGCTCCAAAACAGCTACACCGTATTTGACGCGATTTTCACTGGCAGTTACCTGATTTTGTACAGAGTAACTTAGAGTACTTTTAACCCAAGAAGTAAAAACACTTGAAGTCGCATGCGGCCTCTCCTTAACTTAACTCGCTCACAGAAAGTCCCCAAATCGTGAAGCGAATAACATGGAGTGTGATCCCATAAATCACAATAGGCTGCGTAAGATAAAGATTTGTGCGAACCCTTGCGCTCTATCCTTGATAAAGCCTCCATTATCCTCAAAAAAAACCATTCAACACATTCAGGAGTCTTCCTTGACATACAAATATGATAACTAAGTTTACATTACATTTTATACTATACGAGCTGACCCGGCGAACTTTGTTCCGCCTTAATCGCAATAAATAAGCAGATTGTGTTTTTATTTTATTGGAAAAATTACAAAAAAATTAAATACCTACATTAATCATTCATTATTATTTCCGTATTTTAGTACAAAGTTGCTCTTCACTTAAGTACTTTGTGATACACGACATTTTTTGTTTTATTATTAGTTATTGGGAAGCACGAAGTCGAGCCATACTATTGCGGCACGTGCAATTTCTTGTTCTTCTTCAGTCCTTTCATTTCCAGTATTTCGTATTCTTCTTGCTTTGTCGGTAAAGATTCGATAGTCTTGTTCGCGGCATTATTAATTAAACTTCACTTCACTTCACTTCAATTACCCTAAAAAATTATTTCAAAACTTATATTCACCTCCACTAAGAGAGAATATAAGCTCACATTTGTTCAAGACTCGTTACAAATCCGCCTTAATCAATCGGCAACTTGCTGCTGAGAACGTAATGTTCTCCTATGTAAAGAAACTCAAAATAAAAAACTATTTTTAAAACTACAATAATCCTACATGTCTAATATAATTTAATACCTGAAATCTCTCACACACTTACAAACACGCGCACACACACACACACGCACGCACGCACACACACACACACACACCCGTACACACACACATGCATATACTCATCTAAATTTTTATATCATTGTTTGTTAAATTAAGAAAAGTGAAATTTATTATTATTATCCTTATTTTTGTTTCTATTCTGTGGTTTTTTTTTGTTTTTATTTGCAGTTTAATTTTGGCGTGTTTACTTTTCGTTTTTGCTGAAGTGTTAACTTGTAATTTCTGTTTTTCTACGTGTTTACTACTATGTTGCGAACCTAATGAAACGGGGGGGCTGAAAACCAGCGCTGCGTAGAGTAGCCTACTCTGTGCAGCATAAGCTGAGCTTACTCCAGTTGCTTTTAGGATTATGACTATTTTTAATTTTATATTTTGTCATGTTAATGTATTCCTTTAAAGCAATAAATGATTTTTTATTTTATTTTTTTTATTTTTATTTTATTCACATTCCCGCCAAGAAGTCAGATATAGTTTGAATATTGATTTCTTACAAATATCTAATTGTCGGCCATACGTCATCATTACATAGCTGTCATTTTCTTTTTGTTATTCCAAGTCTGATTCTTTTTTGTTATATCACGTTTTATAGAGACTGACGTTTTATGTCAAGTCACACGGGAACGCTGTCGAACGGGATAAAAAGTATCCTATGTCCGTCTCCTGGCTCTAAGCTACTTCCCTACCAATTTCCATCCAAATCTGTTCTGCCGTTCTTGAGTTATAAGTGCTGTAACTAACACGACTTTCTTTTATATATATAGAAGTATCTACTGCTTAACATGTCATGTCCCGGTATTAGACATAATTGAAATTCTATTGATTCCTGCCTCAGCTCAATCTTACGGCAGTGTATAGGGACCCTACCAAGACCTAAGGAGCTCAAACCAACCTCACCTGCCAATCTACGGACGAGGCTCTGGCGAACATAACAGTTCCCAGTGGACAGGAATAGGCTCGCCACCTATGACGTTTAATTTAATTTAATTTAATGTATATTATAAATAATAATATGGATGTATAATCAAAATAATTACCAATAATTTGTGGTGTAATGTTAAGTGAGTATAATAATAATAATACTTTCTAATAATAAAATTCTTTTTTCTAATAAAAATGTAACATGTTAAGTTTGTATAATAACTAGTAGTAAGCCCTCTTGAATTGCTGTGCCCTACAAGGCATTTTTTTAATGTGATATGCAATAAATAAATGAAATGAAATGAAATGGACGTGGGATCAACTATACAATTGGCGAAGTGTGGGCCCATAGTATGTCTCTGCCTACCCCTTGGGGACAACAGAAGTGAATATATAAAGTATGTATATAGGTATGTACTTACGGCGACATTAATTCCCACATTCTTATGGGAATTATAGATACCCAATGAGATAATAAATAATGCTAGGACGATAATGACAATTTTTATGGATAACCCGGTTTCAGCTCACTTGTTCAACTAGATTTGACTTTCTTTACGAGTGACTGCCGTCTGACCTCCGCAACCCAGTGGGAGAAACATCATTCTATGGATAATTCAGCTGTCAGATATTAGAAGGCACTGACTTACTAATAACGACTGCCATAGGTGTTCATGACCGCCGGAAACAACGGTTTGTCGTTCTTTTCGAGGCACGAAGCAAGCGATAATGAAGAGTGAAAGTTGATATGAACAGGGAATGAGTGGATGAGTCGA
Organism: Musotima nitidalis; assembly: GCA_949126915.1. Classification (NCBI taxonomy): domain Eukaryota; kingdom Metazoa; phylum Arthropoda; class Insecta; order Lepidoptera; family Crambidae; genus Musotima; species Musotima nitidalis. The sequence goes on from OX421434.1 coordinate 4,562,376, forward strand.
TGACGAAGAACCGAGGAAGGAAGAAATAGAAGTGCTAAACTGGGAACAAAGAGGATCAGGAGACTGATTCTAATATGAATGACTTAGAACATGAATATGTTAATGTTATATTAAATTGCATTGTATAGCTTCACAGACAAATGAAGATTGTTATTAAAGTAACTAACCAATGGATAATTTAAAAGAGCATACATAACCTGTGAGTTTCTTCCTTGTTCATTTTACAGAGCGGTGGTGATTTCAGTGTTATCATATATCGATTCATTTTTATAATTATATTTAATTTTAACGTTTTCAAGTACTATTTACTTAACAATAGTATCCCTCTATCGTCGGTCCCTCATGTCTGAGGATCGTGGTTAGCATCGGAATAACATCTGGAGCGGATGATTTGCTTCCACCGGTTCCGATCCAGCGCGTCTTTCACGACCGCGTAGAATTTGGAGGACGATTAGTCTTCAATAGTATAGAAATTTAAAAAAAATAAGTTGAAGTTGCTGAAATTTGAAATATGAAACATCATTCTATGGATAAACCAGCTGTCAGGATATTAAAAAGCACTGATTTCCTAATCGTTATTAGTTTATGCCAGCTGTTCAATCTAGTTAATTACATTTATTTATTAGTTTTAGTTTACATAATTGCTACTAGACGGCGTTACGTATATTTAAAATGCAGTAACGATATCAAATATTAGTTTGTAAAACTGCCGCTAGATGTCACTATGCGTAGATACATCGCGTCATCGTTTTGTCACATCAGCTTCTATAGAAAGGTGGCAGTAATTAAAATAAAGTATCTCAGCCTATGGAAGTGGTGTTTTATTCATGATCATTCGAGCCGAATTAAGAAATCTGGACCTGGAACTAGCGACGGTGGCGCTATATGGTGAAACAAACAAAGGGAATCTTAAGCAGTGAGCGAAGTTGAGCAGTTGTATGGGTGAAAAATAAAAAACTGTAAGTACATTCGGAACATTATATAGTAGAAAAGTTCAAGCAAAAATAGACCTTATAACATATAAAGAATTAACTTAGAAAAATCTTGCGGTTGCCTGGACTTGTAAAAAATTTACTGAATTTGTGGTTTGAACGGGGAATCCATGCCCGATTTCACCTAAGTGTCAGATTCTCAAACACTTAGAAAAATTTCGCCCATACTGGACTTAGAAAAATTTGGTTTACTGGACTTGTAAAATTTTAAATTAAAATTTTGGTAGCAGAAAATAATTTACTGAAAGATATTTCAAATGGAATCTTTAATAAGGGTACAAGAAGATATTTACAAACAAATTCATAGAGCATTTATTAACTTTAAAAAATCCCCAAAGGAAAGAGTAACTACATCCTACATTGAGACAAGAATTGAAATTATAGAAAAGCATTGGTTTACATTTGAGGCAACACATCAAAAATTAATTTGTGGACTTAGCAAACGCGAATTTGAAGAATCTGAATACAATTGTAAAGATACTTATAGCCTAGTTGAGGACTTGTATACGGAGTATAAAACTGAACTAAAGGAACGGTTAAAGAAATGTAGCAGCGGTCAGACACAAAATGTGACCGAATCACATGGTGACGTGGGTTTGATGGGAGTTAAGTTACCTAGAATTGCAATACCAACATTTTCTGGGAAATATTCGGAGTGGACAACTTTCCGAGACCTGTATATATCCCTCATTCACAGCAATAGAGCCTTACAAGAAGTGCAGAAACTTCATTACTTGAAAAGTTATTTAACAGGTGAAGCAGAACAGCTCCTACGGCACCTACCGATATCAAGTGAAAACTACTCCGTGTGTTGGCAATTATTAGAACATAGGTTTAATAATAAAAAATATGTAACAAATTGTATTTTAAAAAAGTTTTTTTGTCAAAAAAATATTGTTAGTGAATCGTCAAATGCTCTCAAAGAACTTTATGACACCACTAACGAATGCCTTAATGCTTTGAAAAATGTAGGTGTGAATGTCGACAATTGGGATGTCATAGTTATTTATATTTTGTCATCGAAATTAGATGCTGAATCACGCAAACAATGGGAGGCAAAAATTTGTGATCTTACTAATGAATTACCAACTTTAAAACAATTTCTAGAATTTACAGAGCATAGGTTTAGGGCATTAGAATTTTTAAACCCTAAAGTAACAAAAAGTACTCATTCACATCATGTTGTAAATAAAATAAACAATAAAAATTCAGTCTTATGTTCCTATTGTTCTGATACCGATCATAAGTTGGGAAATTGTAAAAAAATCGCAAAAGAGAACTCTTCCACCCGTCGTAATTTTGTCCAAACTTCAAACTTGTGTTACAACTGCTTAGGCCCAAATCATTCAGTTGTATCTTGTCATTTGTCCACCAGATGCAAAATCTGCAAAAGAAAACACCATTCATTATTACATGCAAACAATACTAACGTATCACTGGACAATCCTGAAGTTAGCTTACCAGTCAGTGATGACAATATTGTTGCGGCAACAGCAACAACATTAGGCGAGATCGTAGAAAGTCAAGTTACCACTTGTTTCTCAAATAACAAGAATCAAGTTTTGTTAGCGACAGCTTTGGTCAAGGCTGAAACGAACAATGGATCTCATATGACACTAAGATCTTTATTGGATCAGGGATCGCAGGCATCCTTTATCACGGAGGCCGCAGTTCAACTACTTGGACTGAAGAAAATACAAACCAATAGTGTCATTACGGGGGTAGGAGGTGATAGTAGTACATCACTGAATTCCAAACATATTGTTAATATTAAACTAAAATCAATGCAAGATCCAACGTTCACTATTCAAGTCAAGGCTCATGTACTCAACAAGCTAACGTCATTCCTCCCAGAAAGAACATTTATTACAAAGTTATGGCCAAACATACCACGAATGACGTTAGCCGATCCAGACTTTAACATACCAAATAAAATCGACTTATTGTTAGGAGCAGAGGTATATTGTCAGATACTATGCGAAGGTTTCATGAGAGACCCACGAGGAACACTTATTGCCCAGAACACACGGTTTGGTTGGATTTTATCTGGCGAGATCAACAACAGTAACAAAACACATACCACTAGTTGCCATACTACAGTCATCCTCCATTCGGATGTTAGTAATGAAGAATTCGATCTAAAAAAGTTTTGGGATATAGAATCTGAGAATTTTTCATTACGAAAAGAATTCACATTAGAAGAGCAACGGTGTGAAGATTTGTTTAAGCAAACCACCATGAGAGACTCATTGGGTCGGTATATAGTTAACCTACCATTCAAAAATATCGAACCGACTTGCAAATATGGAAATTCTCGTGACATAGCTACCAGAAGGTTTTTGTCATTGGAAAAACGTTTATTGAAATCACCCGACGTAAGAACGCAGTACTCCGATGTAATTTCAGAATATTTGAAGTTAGGCCATATGGAAATAATACCACCAAATGAGATCAATAAATCAGACAGCGTTTATTTACCTCACCATGCGGTGATCAGAACTAATAAAACTACCACAAAGCTTCGAGTAGTCTTCGATGCCTCGTGTCGTGATAATAATGGCGTATCACTAAACAGCGAACTAATGGTAGGCCCCACTTTACAGTCGGATCTACGCCATATAGTAATGAGGTGGAGACTTCATCCTATATGTCTAGTTGCCGACATCGTTAAAATGTACCGGCAAATAAAGGTAGATAAAAATGATATAGATTACCAACGATTAGTATGGAGGGCTACTTGTAACGAAGAACTTCAGCACTTGCGTTTGTTGAGGGTAACGTTTGGTACTGCCGCCGCGCCTTATTTGGCAGTGAGAACTCTGCATCAGGTAGCACACGACGAAGGAAAAAATTCTCCTTTAGTTTACGATAAAATTTTAAACGATTTTTATATGGATGATTTATTGACTGGCTGTCAAACTATCGCCGAAGGCAAACAAATATTTGTAGAAATTGGCGATGTATTAAACAAAGGAGGCTTTGAACTACAAAAATGGTCAAGCAATAGTGAGAAGTTATTGAAAGCAATAAGTGTAACGAATAATGCAATAGAAGATAATCTGGAACTAAAATCAGATGAATTAATAAAAATACTTGGCCTTACTTGGAATCGACGAACTGATGAATTCGAATACGCCGTGCAGCTCCCGCCAATCTGCGAACCTGTAACAAAAAGAAAGGTTATTAGTGATATTGCAAAACTGTTTGATCCTATGGGATGGATAGCTCCAACTATAGTGAAAGCAAAAATATTTATTCAACGGTTATGGCTGGAAGGAATGGGTTGGGATGAAGAGCTACCATCAAAATTACTAAACGATTGGATTACTTACCGCGTAGAACTTATAGCACTTACCAAATTTCGTTTACCGAGATGGATCGGACTTACTCAGAAAAACCTTACTCTAGAATTGCATGGTTTCAGCGATGCTTCCAACGATGCCTACGCCGCTGTGGTGTATGCGCGCGTGTTAGATGAATCTGAAAATGTGCATGTTCATCTCATAACCTGTAAGACGAAAGTAGCACCAATAAAACAGGTCTCTATTCCGCGGCTGGAGTTATGCGGAGCCGTACTATTGGCCAAACTATTAAGAGAAGTCGCAGAAGTGTTAAAGGTTACAAAGGATAACTTACATGCTTGGACGGACTCTACAGTTGTATTAGCTTGGTTAAGCCGTCACCCAAGTCGCTGGAAAACCTTTGTCGCGAACCGAGTGTCTGAAATTTTAAATATCCTGGATAGAGATCAATGGTCACATGTAATATCGAGTGATAATCTAGCAGATTATGCGTCTAGGGGTGTGCGACCATCAGAGTGTGCATCACTTCCGTTATGGAAAACTGGACCGATCTGGTTGAGGAATTCAAGTATAAATTATATAACGAAACATACTGATGACACAAATTTGGAGGAAAGGAATGTGAAGGTATATCATACGATACCTGTAGACCAAAATTCTTTGTGGGCCAGATTTTCATCCTTGCGAAGATTGCAGAGAGTTATGGCCTATTGCCGAAGGTTTATAAGTAAATTGAAGATATCAGGGGAAACATTTCCTGGGTGGGTAACAAATAGTGAATTAACTCAAGTATTGCATATTTATATTAGAACATGTCAAATTGAACACTTCTCTCAAGAAATCAATGATATTAAAATGAAAGGAACAATTGATAATAAAAGTAAACTCATCCCATTAACTCCCTTTCTGGACTACGAAAACATCTTGAGAGTTGGCGGTAGGCTTGATAGAGCTGACATCGGTATGGATAAACGACATCCAGTAATCTTGCCGGCAAAATGTCATTTGACTAATTTAATTATAGCTAACGCTCACGATAAAACCTTGCACGGTGGGCCTCAATTGATGGTAAACTTCATACGATCAATGTATTGGATTTTAGACATCAAAAACCAGACTAAATCTTTTGTTCGGAAGTGTGTTAGGTGCGTGCGTTACGCAGCAGAAGCAAGACATCAGCTTATGGGGCAATTACCACCTGCTCGTGTAACACCAATCCGTCCATTTCATCAGAGCGGGGTAGATTACGCTGGCCCTATTCAAATTCGAGCAACAAAAGGGAGAGGTCATCGATCATATAAAGGCTATATTTGTTTATTTATCTGTATGGCTACGAGAGCCGTTCATTTGGAGGCTGTGAGTGACCTATCATCACAGGGTTTTCTTGCTGCGTTTAGACGTTTTGTATCTAGACGAGGTCATTGCGCTGATCTTTTCAGTGATAATGGAACTAATTTTGTGGGCGCAGCACGCGAGCTTAGGTCCTTATGGGTTCAGGAAAGATCAACCTTCGCAATAGAGATTGCGGAGAGTTTGGCTACTAACGGCACAACATGGCATTTTATTCCACCACATGCTCCACATTTCGGTGGACTATGGGAGGCTGGAATAAAATCCACGAAACACCATCTGAGACGCGTGCTGGGAACCGCGACATTGACTTTTGAAGAAATCAGCACTTTACTGTACCAAATTGAAGCGTGTCTTAACTCCAGACCGTTGTCCCAAATGAGTGTTAACTCACAGGACCCAGTACCTCTCACCCCAGGACATTTCCTTATCGGCGAACCATTGATATTGGTGCCAGACAGCAGTTACGAAAGCTCACCAGTTTCTTGCTTAAAGCGGTGGCAGCTAACACAAAGGATGCTACAAAACTTCTGGCGCCGGTGGTCTAGTGAATACCTAACACAGTTCTTGCATCGTTATAAATGGGCTCATAAAACACCAGAACCAAACGTTGGGACAGTGGTTCTTGTTAAGGAAGACGATCTTCCTCCGGCAAAATGGCTCTTAGGTATTATTACTGAAAAACACAAAGGTTTGGACGACGTTACGAGGGTTGTGAGTTTGAAATGTAAGGGTAGCATAATAAAACGCCCCGTTGTAAAATTGTGTGTATTGCCTGTCAGTAATTGAAATCTTTGGAATTGTACCTGTCATTTACTTTTTATTATTATATTCAGCTATTCGTTTTTAGTTATAGTCTTATCAACTTTAGAGATTTTGTAATTTTTGTTAATTATTTTATAGTTTCTAGCCACCGTGAATAATGATCACTTGTTATATTGAAAATACAGTCCACTAGGTTTTAGAAGGGTAGTTCATGGTGGGCGGAAATATGTACATTCTGTCCATGGTGGGCGGAATGTTCAATCTAGTTAATTACATTTATTTATTAGTTTTAGTTTACATAATTGCTACTAGACGGCGTTACGTATATTTAAAATGCAGTAACGATATCAAATATTAGTTTGTAAAACTGCCGCTAGATGTCACTATGCGTAGATACATCGCGTCATCGTTTTGTCACATCAGCTTCTATAGAAAGGTGGCAGTAATTAAAATAAAGTATCTCAGCCTATGGAAGTGGTGTTTTATTCACCAGCTGACACCAACGGCATTACAGTCTCTTGGTCTCGCCATACTTACGCTGCTACTCACTGGGCTATCACCGCTTCAAATAAAATTAGTACTTTATTGGCAACGAGCAGGTCCTCTAATATATATATATATATTGGATGGAGAGTTCTTGAGTCGGACAAAATCACTTTCGATTACTATTATTCGTTATTATTATTTTTATAGTAGATACTATTGGAGCACGAGCCTCCTCTCACATATTAATGTGTGAGGGTATTGGGTCATATTCCACCACGCTGACCCAGTGCGGATTGGCGGAGGCAAGTGTATGGCGTCCTGCTGTTAGAATTTATCAAGCCGCCCACGAGGCCTCTAACATGGCTTAACAACTACCACATTTAGTGATAACCGGGACCAACGGCTTAACGTGCCTTCCGAAGCACGGAAGCGCTCGTTATCAAATGCCACACAAACGGTCACCCATCCAAGGACTGACCTCTGTAAACTTTGCTGTACTTCGGTGATCGTTTCCGACCCCTGAGCACCGCAGAGCTACGAGCGCTTCACTTTTATTATTTACAAGCGACAAAATGTAAACACAAATACAAGTCACATAACTAAACATACTTAATTGACAACTCATTTGAAACAGTCTAATCATGTTGAGGAGAAAATTAATCTTATACTTAGACAAATACATTGGAGCTGAATGGGATACAAAGTAAGATGGTGAAGTCGTCAGATAGGCGGGTGTCGTTGGAAATTGGCTTGTTTTGCTACATGATAGAGTAGGTTTTGCGACGAGAAGCCGCTTGTGTGCGGTTGCTAATCGGTCTGATCAGGCGCTTTCCATCCGTCTTAGAACGTCGATGAAGATTACTGGCGTATTGATAGGGGTGTGATAGTTTTGTCGACTTTTTTAAAAATAATGTTTATTTATTTTAAATACATTATATAACCTTGCAGCATTAAGTTCGCCTTTTGTACATTTTTATATTAAGTTGTGCGATAAAGTAAAACTTAAATAAAAAATAATTAAATGTATTTTTTTAATTATTCTTTGGGAATACTTCACTATGTCTCATTAGGAGATACTTGACAGTAAAAAATTGAGTATTACATAGACTACATTTCGAGTAAAGTTGAATAAAAACTTTGAATCGTAGCCAGAAAATGTATTTAAATTCCGAGTTAAAATCCAAGTAAGTACTCTACACATTCACTGACTTTGACTTTGTTTAAAGATCAAGTTTTCACCTTAAAATTACTGAAAAATATTAATTAGGTATTACGAAAAGTTACAATTGTTACCAATCGTTATGTCTACAATTTTAGAAAAGGCTCAATCAATGTGCGCAATTGAATATTATTGTATAAAACAAAACTAAGTTATAGATACTCATTTGCTAAGTCATAAATATAGGCGCTTTTTCGTAATATATGTAAAATAAATACAAAATTAAATGTTGGCCCTTGTGACTGCTGTGAATGTTGCATAGTGAACTCTGGTCACAGAAACCGGATATTTCTATATGAGTCCCATATAACTTTTTAAGATTGATATGAATATTTAAGTAACTTTAAGTGTAGTTATAACAGCTAAAAGGAAACCTAAAAAATAATTAGCTTTAAAAATTATGTTTTTCGTACAAACTTTTATTTCTACTCCTTACATTACATCCTTTGTTCCGCATTAAAAAGTAGCCTAGGTCCTTTCTAAGGCCTTTGATAGTGTATCTAATTTCATTTCACCTAAACTGAATGTACTTACTCTTCCGTCCATGTACATTATAGAATGTTGTATGTTTGTAAAAAATCATCTCTATATTTTTAAATTCAAAAATGCTAATAGCTGCAGTATAGCGAGACATCATGGTAAGCTGATGTTGCCAAATACGCACACACAATATTATAAAAGGAATTGTTATCCAAATTGTGTTAAGATATATAATAAGTTACCAAACTCAATGAGAGAGCTTAGTTTACCCATATTCAAAACTTAGAATAATTACACGGTGTTATTATTCTAAGATTCAAAATAAAACTACAGTTATGGCTTAAAACTAAATGTTTTTATTTACTCGCAGAATATTTTAACACTAAAATTTAACTTATATAATTTGATATTATTTGTTATTTTGACATCAATTTTATTTTATTATGATTATTACAATGACTTTTTAATTCTACTTATTTTACATTGACATTCACACGCCCTGCGTTTGGCAAAATAGATGTTCTATTATATACGAAAACCACCTCATGTTACTCTATTTTATGTGAATAAATTATTTCATTTCATTGGTTCAGTTTCAGTTATAGCTTTGGCTTAAATGCGAGACAGAAAGAGCTTCGCATTTATCACATTAGGATTGTAATTATTCTATATTGTAAAACAATATATTCATCATCATCATCACAGCCCATTAACGTCCCACTACTGAGCACGAGCCTCCTCACACATAATATCAAGGTGCGAGGGTATTGGGTCATACTCCACCACGCTGACCCAGTGCGGATTGGCGGAGGCAGGTGTATGGCGTCCTGCTGTTAGAATTTTTCAAGCCGCCCATGAGGTCTCTAACATGGCTTAACGACTACCACATTTAGTGATAACCGGGACCAACGGCTTAACGTGCCTTCCGAAGCACGGAAGCGCTCGATATCAAATACACAAACGGTCACCCATCCAATGATTGACCTCTGTAAACTCTACTGTACAATGGTGATCGTTTCCGATCACCGAACTCCGCAGAGCTACGAGCGCTTCAATATATTATTTGGGTGTATATTCAAGCTCCTATCAAGATCTGAGGAGCAAAGCCAACCTCACCTGCCGATCAACAGACGAGGCTCCGGCGAACATAAAAGTTACCGGAAAGCGGCAATAGGCTCGCCACCTATTACGTGGGATCAACAATATATCTAGCGAAACGTGGGTGTATAATATGCCTCTGCCTACCCCTTCGGGGAAACAGGCGCGATATTATGTATGTATGATTGTATATTATTATTAAAACATACAGTTTCACAAGTTAAGTTTGCTTCACACATCTTATATTAAAAATTCTCGTGTCACAGTTTTCGTTCCCATACTCCTCCGAAACGGCTTGACCAATTCTCATGAAATTTTGTGAGCGTATTGAGTAGGTCTGAGAATCGGCAAAGATTTAATTTTTATCCCCCTAAATGTAATGGGTAGTCCGCCCCAAAATTTTATTTTTTATTTTTTAGACAAAATTTTTAGTTTGCATTTTTTTATGATACAACATACAGAAATACATACAATCCAAAATTTTCAACCTTCTACGATCAACCCGTGTGCGTGTGGACTGAGTGATCTTTTCAAAAACTCATCCAACCACAACCAAATTATAAGAGGATGTAGGAAATAATTGTGAAAACTTCATAGTAAGATAAAAAAATTGTGAAACCTAAGCAAAGAAAGTTAGAACTAATTAACTGGATCACTCAATCTGGACACCTGAAGAATAAGCCATAACGCATATCCAAGAATATACAATCTATGTGTTTATAATTTGCATTTAAAATAATTGTGAAAAATTTGTGAAAGCTGCTTAACAAATTTTCGATTCGTTTCAATGCCACGTTTTCGATTTAGAACGGATTTTAAGGATCACTCAGAATGCACTATGTTCAGTTGAGTGATCTTTTAAAACACCACCTTATACTGCAAACGTATGAAACAATGTCATGTTTATTATAAATTAAACTTCTGGTAAAATTTGTGAAACAAAGATCGTGATTGACATCTTACTGATTTAAGAGAAAATGAAAATCTTATTTTTTTCGATCGTCCGAACTGAGTGATCCTTATCTTGAACTTTATTTAATAAACCGAAATTATAGGTAGAAGTTAATGACATCAGAAATTGTAAAAAATGTTGCTCTAAAATCTAACGAACTGATCGTTCCTGTAAGTGATAAATTTTAAAAGATATCTAATTTTTTACAATTCTTAGGGAAAACGTTTAGTAGGGTGACCATATCGGTTTATTTGAGTACCGAGAGTTTTCCGAGTTTTGTTTTAAACACGTTTTTAGAGTGTATTTACTACATAATTTCGACATATACTTACATTTTTTAAGTGACAAGTTTGAGCATGTATTGTCACACTGTATTAGGTTTATCATACTAAAGAATTCCACACACAATAAAAAAATCAGAATTCTTTAAGTTATCAAAGAAAGTAACTTTTTATTATGTTAACTTTTTTCTAACAACATTCATAGTTACATATAACACACAGGATGTAACCTGATCGATAAATCCGTAGGACAAAGTATGTAAAATAACTGATTCTTCTTCTTTGCTGCTATACATTTTTACCAACAAATCATCAAAACAGACTATTTCGTCGTTCTTATGGAGACCATGTCCTCTGTAGTGTCCAATATTATCGGGACTTAATGAAGGAAAAAATTCTACACCGCCTAATAATTTGTAGCGTCTGTTTCTTACATAAATCGTATTTGGTACATCATTCAAATTAATTTAATCACATCAGTTTAAATCAAAGGATATCAAATTTAAAAATTCATAACTAATAAATTTGATCATCACACAAATCACATTCCTTAGTTTCATTACTAAAAATTACTTAAAAATGCCAAACATAGAAAATATATCTATATATTGATTGGCAGCAATGCAATCTGCCTTTATTTGGTAGAATAACATGATTCATTGAAGCACTGTTTCTTAAAAACAGCATTTCAAATGTAATCATGTAGCAAATGTTCAAATATATATTTAACATTGCAGGCGCAATCAATATTTTGAATACCATGTTGCTCTTTTCTTTTATTTTATTAGACAAAGGATAATGCTAAAAAAACTTAAGTAAAAAGGTTTACAGCCGCTGCCGCCTTATTTTTACAATTTCTTATATTCAAAAAACGTAGTCTCCTTCTTATTTAAAAACATTTTTAAAAAATAATTTTAATGTAACTACAAAAATGTACTAATGATGGTTTGAATATTGAATAACATACTTATATTGCACAATTATTCGCTATCATTGAAGGGAAACACAATGTTGTTATTATTTATAAATTTTATACCACAGCAATATTTAAAAAAAACTAGCATTAAATTCACTGCACAACGCCGTCAGCTTCCCAAATTTGAAAAAAATGAATCGATTACCCATCGAGAAAAAATCCGACAACATAAAAAAGTACCAGTACCCTACTCAACGTTTTCCTTCAGAATTGTAAAAAAATAGATATCTTTTAAAATATACCACTTACGGGGACGATCAGTTCGTTAGATTTTAGAGCAACATTTTTCACAATTTCTGATGTCATTACCTTCTACCTATAAGTTTCGGTTTATTAAATAAAGTTCAAGATAAGGATCACTCAGTTCGGACGATCGAAAAAAAATAAGATTTTCATTTTCTCTTAAATCAGTAAGATGTCAATCACGATCTTTGTTTCACAAATTTTACCAGAAGTTTAATTTATAATAAACATGACATTGTTTCATACGTTTGCAGTATAAGGTGGTGTTTTAAAAGATCACTCAACTGAACATAGTGCATTCTGAGTGATCCTTAAAATCCGTTCTAAATCGAAATCGTGGCATTGAAACGAATCGAAAATTTGTTAAGCAGCTTTCACAAATTTTTCACAATTATTTCAAATGCAAATCATAAACACATAGATTGTATATTCTTGGATATGCGTTATGGCTTATTCTTCAGGTGTCCAGATTGAGTGATCCAGTTTATTAGTTCTAACTTTCCTTGCTTAGGTTTCACAATTTTTTATCTTACTATGAAGTTTTCACAATTATTTCCTAAATCCTCTTATAATTTGGTTGTGGTTGGATGAGTTTTTTGAAAAGATCACTCAGTCCACACGCACACATCAACCCTTATTTTTTAATAGCCATTTTAGTAAATTTATAAGGCGTTTGCTGGGTCAGCTATTTTTTTTTAAAAACATCTGTTTATAAAATGTTCATGTCATGACAGTCAAGTATTTCAACTTCCTGAGTTGAATTGGAATTAATTTCTGCGGTGACGCGTGAGGCGTGTGCCTGAACGGATTCCAACAGTGCCGTGGTTTGTCGAATTGCGGGAAATTTGGCCTAAAACTTTTGGGTACGAACCCCTTACAGCCACCACTCGTATAACAGAAGTCATTTGCAATCTTTCGTCGGAGGTTTTCGTTGATCACATTATATGAACCCAATGTTGTATTCATTATTGCTACCAGCTCTTCCGTAGTAGAAAATAAGTTCACAGAGTTCAGCCCTTGGATGGGTGACCGTTACTGTGGCATTTAATATCGAGCGCTTACGTGCTTCGGAAGGCAAGTTAAGCCTTTGGTACCGGCTATCACTATATTTTGTAGTCGTTAAGCCATGTTGGAGGCCTTATAGAGTTTTTCAAGCCACCAAGGCAACAGCAGGTCATCAAATACTCAAGGAGGGCCCGTCCAGCCGCGCCTGGAGGGTCTTAGGTGGCTGGGGCAGGGGGCCCCTTCCGTCTAGCTATAGACCCTCCCAGAAGTCGGCCAGTTACGCCATGGCCGCACAAGGAGGTAGGAGGGGCGCGACACACTGCGTTCCTCTGAGGAGGTCCTCCCGGTTCTGATCCGGGAGACGTTGGCCGCGGGCGGGGTGCCAGAAGCTACAAACCCAGGCACTGGCCCCCTGCCCCTTTTTCAACAGCGGTGGGCGTCGTCGGAAGTTTTTTAGTGGGTAGGACTGCGGTGGTCGCGTCTGCCGCAGTGAGCCCCACACTCCCCTCCCGGTCCCCCCATTGGTCGGGAGACAGTGCGTAAACAGCATTTTTTTACCGACGATAAAAAAAAAAAGAAAAAAAAAAAGGTCATCAAATACTACCACTGTGACTGCGCAGTCGACACTGCGCAGCACACGTTGGTGGAGTGCCCAGCGTGGGCGGGGCCGCGGGCGACGCTTACCGCGGCCCTGGGTGGAGTCGCTCTCTCGCTGCCGACCATCATGCGAATGATGGTCGACAGCGAGACGGCGTGGGAGGCGATGGCCTCCTTCTGCGAAGTGGTGATGTCGCAGAAGGAGGCCGCGGAGCGGGAGAGGGAGCGGGATCCACTCTCTCCGGCTACGCCTTTGGCGCAGCGGGCGGGCAAGGAGAGCCCGTCCAGCCGCGCCTGGAGGGTCTTAGGTGGCTGGGGCAGGGGGCCCCTTCCGTCTAGCTATAGGTGCCAGAAGCTACAAACCCAGGCACTGGCCCCCTGCCCCTTTTTCAACAGCGGTGGGCGTCGTCGGAATTTTTTTAGTGGGTAGGACTGCGGTGGTCGCGTCTGCCGCAGTGAGCCCCACACTCCCCTCCCGGTCCCCCCATTGGCCGGGAGACAGTGCGTAGACAGCATTTTTTTACCGACGATAAAAAAAAAAAGTTCACCAAATACTGCCTCCGCTAATCTGCACTGGCCACGTGATGGAATCCCTCTCACCTTGCGAGGCCCGTGCTCTGTAGGTGGACGTAAATGAACTGAGATGATGATGAGGAGGTTTGGGGGAGTGACCGACAAAGAAAGACGTTTGAAAAAAAAATGAAATAAAATTTTATTTAGACATAAATACATATAAACAAAGAACAGAAATCATAACAGTAAACAATTTTTACAAATAAGTTTAAATATGATATGCATAAAAAGGAGTATGTAAGGTTATGGGTAGTGAGAGGGTAAAATAGCTTGAAGAACCGATCATCGATTAGAACTTTGATAGGACGGTCTCCTGGCCGATATAACGATGATTTAATTTTCCATATAAATATTCATCATCACAGCCCATTAACGTCCCACTACTGAGCACGAGCCTCCTCTCACATATCAAGGTGCGAGGGTATTGGGTCATACTCCACCACGCTGACCCAGTGCGGATTGGCGGAGGCAGGTGTATGGCGTCCTGCTGTTAGAATTTATCAAGCCGCCCATTAGGCCTCTAACATGGCTTAACGACTACCACATTTAGTGGTAACCGGGACCAACGGCTTAACGTGCCTTCCGAAGCACGGAAGCGCTCGATATCAAATGCCACACAAACGGTCACCCATCCAAGGACTGACCTCTGTAAACTCTGCTGTACTTCGGTGATCGTTTCCGACCACCGAGCACCGCAGAGCTACGAGCGCTTCACATATATATATTACTATATAATAAACCGAATACAATAATCTAAATATAAACTAATCTATTAAAAGCTAGCATCCTCCTCTCTTCTAAGTTGCCATACCCTATACAGGGTCCATATTGTATCTGTGATATTATAAGTAACATCTTTGTAACATATGGAGTGCCATAAAGACATTGAGTATTGAGACCTGGTTAAGACTGCGGGTAGTCGAAGTAGGTACTGTTTTTATTGTTCGTAGTGCGGCTCGAGATCGATTGACGTGGAAGCGATTGGGGAAGCCTGTATAATGGACTTCTAATGTCTGCAATGACGATGAAAGTAACGTGAATTAAGACAATATTGTGTTAGGAGAATGTAGCAAGTGAATAGACCGTTGGTAGCGACACCTATTCTACCACCCCATATCTTTCCTGGTGGTGTCGTAGAAGCCGACTAACAGTCTGTAGGTCACATTCCTTGGCTAATGTCAAAATGGGCGATAGGCTAGCCTCCTCTCATCACTAGACACGCTTCATTTAGCTAGAGAGGTCTAGATGAAACGTGCTAAACTATTTTCTATCCCTAAAGCAAGATTTTTACCCAGCACGTTTCTGTTTATGGACATGAGATTATGTATTTATGTACATAAACATTTTATCGATAAAATGAGAGACACTCCACTAAATCTCGGTAACAGTTGCAAGCAGTTTCTCGGCTCACAGAGGAGGTAATTTCGTAGCACATCTTCAGAACAATCAGCTATTTAGTTCAATTTGCAGACGGTAATCTAGAAAAGTATTTGTTTATTACCTAAGTTTACTTAATTCTAATGCTTTCTTTTCTATAGAAAATCAGTGAATTGTGATTTTATTTACCACTTTGCTACTGTTTTGTACGTTATCGAATATTTTGTGTACAAAAATACAAAAAAATTCCATTACAATGTTTTTTATGAGTAAAAAACAAAATATATCAATGCCTCGTTACCGCTAAATTTATTGGTAATATTTTTCATAGAAATGGACTCACTCACTTGAATTATCTTTCGGTGTTGAGTATTTTGATAAATCAAGTTATTTGCATATAAATTCAACATATTGTATGTAGCGTTTTATTTATTTAGTCACAGTCAAATAAATTCCATTAAAGTCCTACCAGTAAAGTAGTGAAGAGTCATATCAAATATTTTGTTATTTGCAATTGGATACTTTTTTGACATTACCAAAGACTTTTTGGAAATTTTCGGAATATACGTAGTAAATCACAATTCACATTCCTACACTTGTGTCGAAGAAGTTTCCGTTTAATAAAAGGCGTTGTGCTGTACGATCATTTATTCCATACAGAAGTACCGATCGTTTATTCCGTACAGAAGGACAGAGCGCTGTGGTGCGTATGCCGTCTACCCACATACTTATTTACTAACAGCGTTACTAATAAAAAATGCTTAAAAATGTAACTTATAAAAGTTGACTTTTGGAAGCCTCGTTAGAGTCACCGACAGACTGCCTGACTGACGGACAATCCCCTCCCTCTTTTAAAATCACGACAGGCTGACTGACAGATACCCCCGATAAGAGTCACCGACAGACTGACAAATCTTGAGAAAAACCACAACAGACAGATAAACTGACAAACCTTGACAAATTCTGACAAAGAACCCATTTGCTTTTACTTCTTTATTATGGTACCGCTCATATTTCTTTCATTGTTGTTAAAAAATATATGGAATTTCCATTTTGTGTAAATGTTTGACGAATCTAAATGATCATGTTGATCTTAAAGACAATAAAGTATTTTTTATTGTATTTATTTATTTTATTTTTTATTTCTTAAACCGCTGCTTAACGATTGAATAGTTACCCAGTGAATAAACCTTGAGTAAAGTTATACACGAATTACACAAAGACCCTACCAATAAACATTGTTTTAGCTCTGAATAGTTAAACGTCTGCTTTACATGGTTTAAACATAGCATTGGCAATATTTTTGCGTTACGTTTAGGAACCATATTGTTTGATGTGTTCATGGAACTGCAAATAATGCTATTTAAATTATAAACCCACATCAAGAATGCAAATAGATAGATAGATAGATAAAACGTATATTTCCTTTAAATAATACAAGTTACATAAAAACATATCCCACAAAACCGTTTGACTGGTTTGTCTGTGGGTCACAGTCTTTTATACTAATTATTACAACTAATTTTATAAATAAATAAAATACAATTTTGCACTTACACCAATATAGTGTATTTTTTTAATTAATTCGTTATATTATAATTTATTATTGTTTTGGATAGTAATTTATAAAAATATTGTTGAACGTTCACCTGCACCTAGTATTGGAGACTTCAAAACGAACGTCCGTATAGTTTTGTTTATGATTACCTAGTAGTTACATTTCTCTATGGTTTATGAGCTGCCTGGCAGTCAATAATTGTTACTTCCGATGCGTTCGTCCAATTATTTTATTTAATTTTCAGTGCTTTAGTTTACATATAAATTTAAGCAATAGCTAAAAAAGTTACAAACCAAAAAAAGAAAGAAAAATGTAAAAGATACTTATTTTGATAAGTCAAGTATTTTTTGTACATTGTCTTTGAAAAATATAATATATATATAATATATACTTTCATAAATTTTTCGTTTGCTTGTAACTTGAGTTCTCTATTGCAAATCTGAGTAAATTAGATAAACCGTATAAAGCAAAAAATGTCAAAAACCAAGATACGAACCAATAATGTATACCTGTCATACACTTACACAATAGATAAACTACGGTGCGTGAGTGAATAGGCCCTGTTTAATTTTTCTTCTGCGCTAAAACAGACGTATAGGTACTACAGATTTGTCAGAAATGTTTTTTTGGCAGCCCGATGGCTGGCATCACCTGTATAACAGATATATACACCTAAGTTTATCTTTATTAGTAAGGCTATAATATTATACAACAGTTTTGTCTAAAAATGCACTTATATTTACACTTGCTGTAGACAATTAAACGATTGCTCTGCCTTTTCTTGCTTTGACGTCAAATATATTGCTTATATCAACTTAGCATAAGAGCAAGTGGATAACCGTAGAACCTCCAAGTTTAAACCCTACCATTTTATGGTTAGCGCCTGTTCGACCAAATTTTTAATACTTCGAAATATAACAATAAAAGTGGCCGTTGGACCTCTCTTCCGGTACCGTTTGGACCTCCAAAATTAAATTCATTGTCAGACTTGCACATCAAGAGTTCTATGTGAACCAAAAATAATAACTATTTACATTAAATAGGTATATAATAAGTGCTTTTACGTTGTTCGAAGTTATGTATTGGTGCATTCATTAAATTGATTAGATATACCTACATATTTATAAAATACGATAGCTACGAAAATATGAACCACGTAATTGACGACCGATATTGCACTCTTGTCCTGAGATTGTCGGTTCAATTCCCACACAGTGCAAATATGTGTGTGCATGAATACGAATATTATTCATGATCTTTTTGTTACATTAAATTGAGTTTTTACCACTAAAAAGTATTTATGTAAGTTTTTCCGTAATTTAGTATCTATACTATTTATAGTAAACACTCTGCTTAGTTTGGGGCTGATATGACGCTGTGTAAAAGATTTTTTCTAATTTTGATAGCAGGAATTAAGTATCTACTTATCTGCACTTTTTCCTATAATGGCTCGAGTGAGCCAAAATATAAGTATATTTTACGAAATAATTACAATACAAGAGTAAATACAATTATTACACGGTCTGATGGATAACGTTTTCAATGAACTGCAACACCGAAATATCATTTTACAGCTGTCAATGTTAACTGTCAATTCGGAGGTCAAACCGCAGTTCAGCAGGTCGTGAAGAATCCATCATGTGTAGGCTGACCACAGACTTGCGATCAGTCGCACCTCTTTTCTTTTTTAAGGAAAGATTCCCACACAGGACTATTCTTTGTGTACAAACATGAATATTGGTTCTGGTCTGGGTGTGTCCTATGTATATTCAGTATGTATTTACTAAAAAAGTATTTATGTATGTTTATCCGTTATTTTGTATCCATATTAATGATAATTATCTTGGAACTAAATAATTGGCGTAATTTTCAGAATTGTTTATTTATTTGAGTTAGGTATATAGTTGGTCCCACGTAATAGGTGGCGAGCCAATTGCCGCTTGCCGGGCACTGCTATGTTCGCCAGAGCCTCGTCCGTTGATCGGCAGGTGCACCACTTGCAGGTAAAGTTGGCTTGGGCTTCTTAGGTATATGGACAAGTACCTGAATATTTGATCTGGTTGGGTCCTATGTTTATTAAGTTGTATGTTCTACAAAAAAGTATTTGTTATTTAGTTTGTTATCACACGTGATACGAGTTCTCAATGATACTCATTGCCACCACGTAAAGTCTTCTTTTCATAGTGCAATAAACAATAGGCACAAGTCAAGCCGCAAGTCTGCAAGGTGCCTTATGAACACAGCATCGCGGAATCAGCAATAATTTATTGGGCAACATCCAGCTGTGACATGTTTCAATCAAGCCCTAACTAGCGACAGACACACAGCGGGCATAATATGTACTTTACATACACACTTGATGAAATGATCTTTTTAATTTATTTTTACACTACAATACACTACACTTCAGTACACTAGAAAGAAAGAAAGAAATGTTTATTAACTGCACAAGTAGGTACATAAAATTGTAAAAATTTCACAAGACTGAAATTGTGCAGTCAAAAGGCATTGCTTCAGCTTAATGCAGCTATAACAATGTCATAGCTGCGCTGGTTTTCATGCTACACCTTATGACGCAGTGGCATAACTAGAACTTAAACTAGTAATTATTTTAAAAACAACTACAATACACTACACTTCAATACACTACAATACAATACACTACACTACAATACAGTACACTACAATACAGTACACTACAATACACTACACTACAATACATAACACTACACTGTAATACACTACACACACAAAGGGTGAGTAACAATGAAAACAAATGAGTAAACCAAGTATATAACTATGTGGACTGGTATTTCGGTAAATCGTACCGTGTGCCGTGGAGTGGACGAAGAAAAATCCTATCGGATGATGGGCAGCAGCGGCATCCTGCGTACTGGCTTGAACTGCGGTCACCAATCCGCTTGCCCTGCGTGATCTATTAAGACGGCTCACCACTTAATTCACCTGCCATGTAGCACGTAACGCAGCATGTAACTTATCAAACCTTCAAGTGAGTACGGCTCGTTCACTGTCAACGCGTATCTAGCTGCGAGCCTCCTTTGTGCTCCCCGCGAAACTTTGCGGGCAGCTCGCAGCAGGCTCGTGTCGATACACTCACTTGATACAGTATCTGATATATTACATGCTACACGGCTAGATGAGTACCGTGCTTTAGAAATGACTGGTGCGTTTCAAAAAACTATCTGTCGCATACCCTTGAGTTGTACAATAAACTCCTTGGCGAGGTTTTCCCAAGAGATTACAAATACATCATGGGGCTCTTCAAAAAAGGCAAGATTTCCTCTCCCGAACAACACGTGCTGGTCTTCGAAACCATCCTCATACTGTACAGAATATCAGCACTCGAACCAAGAAATTTGGGAGGTCGTTTCTGAGCAAGACCACTAAGCTCTGGAATTCGCTGCCGGCTCATGTGTTTCCTATTTCCTATGATCCCGGGTCTTTTAAGCGGGGCGTGAAACGGCATTTTAGCATGCCGTCATGAGTGGATGCGCTTTATAGCGTGCTTATTTCACGTTATAAAGCGATTTCATTTTCTTATTGGACTGCATCGACTGCTTATCATCAGGCAGGATGTAGTCTTTATGACGTGTCACATTAAAAAAAAAAAAAAGAACTGTTTTTTATAGGGTCAACACGCTAGTGATGCCCCTAGCGTTGCAAGCGTTTATTGAATGCAGTGATCACTTTTTGTGCCTCATAATCCGGGTATTTTTTTTTTTGATGGAAAATCTTTAAATGACCGTCTTCCGCTTTGGGTGAAGCGGAAGGGTGTGTCAGACTTTTACTGACTAAAAACCATCCATGTTCCTTCTTGAGCCTATAACACCAAGGCCGCAGTAACACTTTCGAACAGTCCCTCAACACTCGAGTGCAAAGAGTGTAGAAACTTTTTCTTTTACTCAAATATTAAAAAAGTATTTATTTCACTCATTTTTGTTAAATTCATCTTCATAGTGTAATTTTGTAAGTACATAAACTGAATGTACGTAGACTCGATATATTATACCAGTTAATGATAATAAATATGTCTTACATATGTTACGTAAGAGAACTGGGGTGATATAGCAAGGCAAATATGCAAGCTAGTGGCAATTGGCGGGCTACAAATTCGGAGCACGAAGAGTCGATGACTGATGAGATGTTAAGGATATCCAGAGGCGCCCTTCCTCCTCTCCTACACTATGCTGTGCCCGACAGGGTCCACAAATGTACCAAATTGTAATATTCACCACCTTATAAAAGCATTGTGGAACGCAATAAAGTATTAAGTATTGAGACGACGACGAAGCGCTCGTAGCTCTGTGGTGCTCGGTGGTCGGAAACGATCACCGAAGTACAGCAGAGCTTACACAGGTCAGTCCTTGGATGGGTGACCGTTTATGTGGCATTTGATATCGAGCGCTTCCGTGCTTCGGAAGGCACGTTAAGCCGTTGGACCCGGTTATCACTAAATGTGGTAGTCGTTAAGCCATGTTAGAGGCCTAATGGGCGGCTTGAAAAATTCTAACAGCAGGACGCCACACACCTGCCTCCGCCAATCCGCACTGGGTCAGCGTGGTGGAGTATGACCCAATACCCTCACACCTTGATATGTAAGAGGAGGCTCGTGCTCAGTAGTGGGACGTTAATGGGCTGTGATGATGATGATTAAGACGACCGTAGGTGAGGTTTTTATTTATATTAACGTGACACGTCATACTGACTACATCTTGCCTAAAGGTCAGGTGCCTGCAGTCGATGCAGTCTAAAAAAAATGAAGGCGCTCTATACCGTGAAATATCACGGTACGAAGCGCACCCACTCAAGACGCCCTGCTAAAGTGCCGTTTTTTTTGCCATTGTTTGAGTTTCTAAGGCCTGGTAGGACCCAAATGGTAGCAAAAAAGTTGAAGAAATGAAATAGTTGTTGTAAATAGCAAACTATGTATGCCCTCAGACTCATCATGTCACATTTGCCCAAAAGCGTAATTCAGCTAATTGTAACTAATTATTGAGCAGAACCAGCAAAGCGGTAAAATATCGCATACTAGCCTTCGCCTGTGACTCCAACTACTATGCATTTTGGTTAACTGATATCACATTAGTTTTAAATACGAATCCCATACAACCACAAAAAAAGTTGCTAAGTAAAAGAATGTAAGAAACAAAAAATTGTATAATTATGTTTGCATTGACTTGCATAAGTATTATTATGGCCTTTTGTGTTTAGCTTTGTTTTTGTCAAATATATAGGGTGTATAGGGATCCTACCAAGACCTAAGGAGCCCAAGCCAACCTCACCTGCAAGTGGTGCACCTGCCGATTATCGGACGAGGTTCTGGCAAACACAGAAGTTCCCGGCAAGCGGCAAAAGGCTCGCCACCTATTGCGTGGGACCACGCCACATTGGCGAAGTGTGGGCGTATAATATGTCTCTGCCTACCCCCTCGGGGAAACAGGCGTGAATGTATGTAAAATATATATGTTAAGCTCCAAAAAAAAAAATAACCGCTTCCATAATTAATATATTTAATGTATCTGTTTCAACCGTATTTATGTTTTTGTTATGCTGTGGAAATTATTATTCTGAAATAAATGATTATTATTGTTATTATTATAATATCTTCGATAATATGAGAAACCTTAAACTCTCGCGAGGGTTTTTCCCAAGTTAATTCCCAAGAATGATATCTACATAATAATAAATGATGCTTTTAAAATGAAAAAGCATACAAATACAGAAAATAGTTGGGATCCGACCAGTTTAAGACCTCTAGAATTGTAAGTAATAATTATAACAGATGTTTTAGCGACTGTGGTTTTAAAATTTATAATTTTCCAATGGTAACCTAGTAATAAACCGCAAAATGTATTTAAAATTTATTTTTCTTTTAATAGTCTTGCGAATAGTTTTAGGAAAGTACGAGTTCTTTTTACGAGATTTTGCGATATTTAAAAATTATTTACGTGCATATGTAGGTATATATCAATGCCAGTGATTAAATAAAATATATAAATGAAAAATGTTCGGATAATCAGATCCCGCAGTTAAACCGTACTCACGGACTTTGTTATAAATAAGTTGTTATAACCTATACTTACTGAATAAATAAATAAATAATAAAATCAGTGACCTTTTTTCATTCATTATTTTAAATAATAGCTTCGTGCGTCTAGCACATTTAGCCAGTGTCAAGTAAGTGATATATAAATAATATATAATTCATAGTAAATGAGAATGAGTGCTGATAAAGATGATAAATGGTAAATGAGATACCCTCCCCTAAGCCCCTTGAGTCCTCAGTAGAGATGTGGGACTATACTGAGATCTCACATGGACTCCTTGAGAGAAAATTTGAAAAGTGATGTTGCACTGTTTTGTTTGATTTACCAACACTCATGTATGTTCACAAACACTTAACGGTTAATAATCCACCGTTATTACACATTAATGTTAGAAATATCACAAATTTTAGAAAATAAAACAAAACTGCAGACATGACACTTCACTTTCCCGCCAAAAAGTCGCCCTTTTTTTTCAACTTCAAAAACGAAACTTCATTATCCCTATCTCTTTCACTCTCTTGGTGTATCAATATCGAGTGAAAAGGACGTATTCGGAGGGAAAATAGGTAAGTCTCGAACTTTAATTTGTAAGTTTGTAAAAAATCTAATTTATATTTTCGTAAAATTGTTCAAATGATTCTTGAAGAAAATTTAATGTTTGAATTTAAAGTTTTATTTAAATTAATAAATTGTCATCTTGATCTAACCTTATTTTACATCTAAATACTGATGGAGCACCTAATCTACTATTAGAAGCTCGATCAGTATTTTTGATAATCAAAAAAGTAGGTATTTTATTTAAAGATAATTTTATTATATTCCTTATTTTTTAGGTAAATTATTAGTTATGACAGTTAATACACGTTAGGTTCTCAGTTGTCCAAGGTCGGACATTGCAAGGTCACGACGCCGGATCCTTGAGGGAATTGGGCCCATAATAGGAAAATGGGTCTGCCGGAGGTGGGGGTTGATGTCGTTTCGGCTGACACAGGTACTCTCGGGGCACGGGTGCTTCGGGAGGTATCTGTGCAACATAGCTGGAGCGGAATTGACCCAAGGGTGCCCCCATTGTAACTGCGAGGAAGACACCGCACATCATACAATGGTGGTCTGCCCTGCGTGGGTGGGACAATGAACAGCCCTGGTAACGGCTCTGGGCAGTGAGGATCTTTCGCTGCCAACCGTTATGAAAAAGATGGTTGACAGCGAAGGGGCTTGGGAGGCAATGGCCTCCTTTTGCGAAGAAGTCATGTCGCTAAAGGAGGCCGCAGAGCGAGAAAAAGATCAGTCTCTCCGGATCCGTCGTTTTCGAGGCTCGTGGAGCTGCCGTCCAGCATGTCCCGTCGAGAGCGTCTCAGGGGGTGGGTGCGGGGGCACCTGCCACCTAATATGGGATCCTCCAAGAAATTGAATGCACTCCGGTAGTGTTACGCCTGAGAGGTAGGAGTGGGTGTAATTACTACTCCCCTCTGAGGAGGTCCGCTACCTTCCCATCACAGAAGCGGTCGTTGCCACTGGCGAGGCCATGGGCTGATGAGAGTCCTGCCTTTTTGCCAACTAGTGACAGGCGTCGTCAGTTTTTTAGTGGGTAGGCTGAAAAGTTCCTGCAGGAGCCCCACATAACCGCTGTCCGGACCCCCGACCGGTTGGGTATGCGTAAATGCATTTTTCTGACGGTTAAAAAAATAAAAATAAAAGTTGTTTGTACGGATATTTAAGAAACAAGCCCAAAAAATCCTGCTGCATTGTAACAATATTATGTCTATTTTATAGATGCTATCACATGCTTTATTAAAAAAACAACACAGTAGGATATTCTCCAACAAATCTTGGAAAAACAAATGTCATTAGATAACATACAATTGCAAAAAAACTTCAGATTAATATCTTCACGCAAAACTAACCCGTATTCTTAAGCAGTAACACAGACAATAATCCCATCTTTAAATTACATCAATTTTCCTACACTCTCGCGTGCGTATTACAGATAGTATTGCGAAAAAGTCAGTTGTCTCTTTCACACATGGTTATTATACTGGTCATCAACGTAAACTTGAACTTATCAGGTTTAAATATTAATAAAAACATTCCGACTTCAGTCGAGAAGTGGTCGTTGTAACGTATTCGAGTCCCGCGTAGTGTTAAAAATAATATTAAGAAGATAGTTTTTTGTGAATACTTTTGAAATGGTAAGAATCATTTTAGTGACCGTTAGACGGAAGAGTTTATAGTGATTGCGGGTTTGGTTTTAATAAGTGTGTAGATTAAGGAAGTTTCCGTAATTATTCTTTGTATTTATCAAGATATTATTATGTTCATCGCTAGTTCATTATTGTGTCTCGATTCTTGCGGTTATGGACCGGTTTAACAACTTAAGAATTCGTCGTTCGATGTCTTACGTATCGGGTAATATTGCAATTATGTATTTAATAACAGGAAAACTGGCAATATTCACGATTTCGACTATATTTATCAAAATTCTCTAAAATATTATTTTTAATTACCTTATTTCTACTGTTGGAGGTTTAAGTAAGATATAACGAAGCTTAGCATAGTTAATATGACAAAAGAATTCATATACCTACAATTTAAAATTGCTTAAGAGTAATTTTGTTGACATAGTCACCTCAATAAATTGTCTAATGCAGTCTCAACTAGCGCCATCTTCTGTGCAAAATATAAAACACAACACTTACTTTTTATAAACTACTAAATGACCTCATACTAAAAAAAATATATACAACCTAACTTATAAAACCTCCTCTGATTCTGCATTTATTCTTAAAATATATTTCTTTTTTTTTAAACAACCATGCGTTAAGCACATTTAGCTAGTGTCAAGTAAGAGATATATTATTTATAAATCATAGTAAATGAGAATGAGTGGTGATAAAGATCATAAATGGTACATGAGATGCCCTCCCCTATGCGCCTTGAGTAAAGATGTGGGACTATACTGAGATCTAACATGGACTTCTTGAGAGATTTTGAAATGTGATGCTGCTCTGCTTTGTTTGATTTACCAAAGCTCATGTATGTTCTTAAACACTAAAGCGTTAATAATTCATCGTTATTACACATTAATGTTTGAAAAATCACAAATTTTAGAATATAAAACAAAACTACAGACATGACGCTTTACTTTCCTGCCAAGAAGTTTTAAAATATATTGCAAATTTTTTTTTTCTCGTGTTGATTTCTGATACCAGGTCTTGGATAATTAACAGACAGGAAATATAGACGAGTTTTTGGCGACGATGCGGAAAAATCAAAAGACAGGTCGAGGCAGTGATTCATTTTGTCGAACTAGTGTAAATTCAATTTTTATGTATTGTGTAAATATGGCAGATTTTTCAACATAAGAAGCTATCCATAAATTACGTCACACATAATGGGGACGGAGGGGGTTGACAAAGTGTGACATGGTGAGACAAGGGGATGGGAGCGATCCTAAGTTTCGTGACACCACATTTCAAATTCCAGGTCCTAAAACATTTTTGAACTGCTGTTTTAATTTAATCATTTCTTGCTGTACATTTGCAAAATATGCGACATCACACTAAGGAGGAAGGAGTCTCACAAGTGTGACCAGCTGTGACAAGGACGGAGGGAGGGTCAAAAGTTCACGAAATTCGGGTTCTTTGACAACTTACACAAGTGCGGCGTATTGCCGTGAATTGTGATTTTCCATTCTTATTTCAATTCTCCATATATATACTTCCCTATGGCGTACTTTTACATGACTTAACTGTGTTTATTTATTTATTTAATAAGGTACACCAACAGCATAACATGCACATACATTATATAAAATTATTAGCAAAGGGTACTATTCTTACATGCATGCCTATTATAGGTATACACAACGTTTAAAATATAATAATTATAAGCATGTTGAAAATTAATAACATTCCTAAATATATGTCATTCGGTTTAATACAATATCATGGCTACGCACATCAAATATATTTCAGCAGTTTACTCTTGAAGGCGTTGAAGTCGTCATTAAATATATCATTCATCGTCATCGTCATTCGTCATTTAATATATATATATATATGTGTGTGATATAGACTTTACTTGACTTTGATGAAATACCGAAAACGCTGCATAATATTGAATTCATAAGCAAATATCTTGATTTATAACTATGCGACTCCATACCGAATAAAAAAAACAGACAGGAAATACAACCTCTTTGACGGCTTGGTACAGTCAACCTCGTGAGATATCAGTTCAAAATTAAAAGATCATTTTGAATTAGCGTCCGCCCGCGTCTTCCTTCGCGTGACCTCCGAATTGATTGTTATTTTTTGGGACGAAAAGTAAAGTTAAATGATGCCTTATAACATATGCTATCATCAAGCGAAAAGTTCGTCTGAATAACAATCCAGCTGTTTCAGATTAGCCACAATATTTACGTCGAAGTATTTTTCATTTATTTACAAATTTGAGCTGTTTCAAATTACACATACGGATCTAATCAAACCATTAAGATATTAGGTTCAAACCAGTTCAAAGTCAACCACTATCTAATGATTAATCATACTTTTGTTGATTCTTGTAGTTTACTTAAGTATTTATTTTTATTTTTAGAACTCGGTTTAAATTACATGTAGGTGTATAGGGATTCTACCAAGACCTACGAAGCCCAAGCCCACCTCACCTGCAAGAGGTGCACCGGCCGGCCAGGCTCTGGCGAACATAACAGTGTCAAGTAAGCGTCAATAGGCTCGCCACCTATTACGTGGGACCAACTTTATAATTGGCGAAGTGTGGGCGTAATGTGCCTCTGCCTACCCCTTCGGGGAAACAGGCGTGAAAGTATGTATGTACGGTTTAAATCACTCTCTACTGACCACGGTTCTGCCTGTGCGATATAATTTTTATATACATGGGTTACTTTTTGGGATTTAAATCGATTCATAATGACTATGTTACTCACAAAGCTTTCAATTAGTAAATTAATTTTAGATATCTAAAAATATATATACGTAAAGTCCGCGTATCTGCAACAGATCTAGTTTAACAGGAAAAGGTTTAAAAAACTTAATAAGTTTCTTATTTCAATTTATTTATGGCTAATTTTTACACATTACATACATAATTATATGTTCTATCTCTTGTTGTAAATACATTTTTCTGGAAGTGCATAATTTAGGGTCTGCAACAATTACATGCATATAACTTAAATTAGCAAAATGTTTCAGTTACGCGGACGCGGAAATGAAAGTATAGATGCTGTTGTTTAGTAATGTTAGGATTAAGACTGTTTATATGTGTCCCGACAAAAACACATTCCTATTGAAAAAATAAGATAATTCCATTTAAATGTATTGAATCAATTTGCACGTTTAATTTTATTTTCTAAATCGAACACAGATAATTTTAAAACGTGTTGGTTGGATCATGGGTCTGATATTTTGTTTGTTTGTAGCACAAATAAAGAAAATCCGTTGAGATCAGATGCAGACGACAGAAGAGAAGGAAGTGGTTAGTTTTCGGCATAAAATATTATATAGGTCCTTAGGGTTAATGATTTCTGCGTATTTTCTCTAAGTTTTTACAAATTTGTTTGCCAAATTGTAGTTTATGTGTTATTCTTATGTATTTTATTTGTTTTTTTAATGATTTGTTCAGAAGTACCCTGCAGGTTTTGATTGCTATTCAAAATGGTATAAAATAAGAACCCAATGTTACCTTTGGATTGCGTTGATTAGAAAGATTGATTTATGTACCTATTAGATCTGTTTTAACTTGATATCTCAACGCGTTCTAAAAACAAAGGTATGATATACAGGCAGACAGCCAATTGTAGACCTTAATTCATGAACTTTGATAAGAACAGAACAACTAAAAGATCTGAAAATCGTTGCTTTTCTTTGTTGTTCTTAAAATTTTTACTGGCGATTACAAATCCATTTGCGGTTGGTAAACTAAGCGCGATTTAAGTCGATGCCTGGAGGCAAGAAAAAAAGAATTTACATTTAATTATTATTGAATTTCGAGTAGTACACACATATACGACGACCGATATGGCGTGGAGGTCAGTTCCTACACTTCACTCCAGAGGTCGTGGTTTCGATTCCCACACAGGACAAATCTTTCTGTGCATGAACATGAATATTTGTTCTGGCCTGGGTGTTTTCCTATGTACCTATTTAAGTATGTATTTACAAAAAAAAGTATTTAAGTATGTCTGTCTATCCGTTGTTTAGTATCCATAACACAAGTTCCTAATGATACTTATCTTGGAACTAAATAATTGGTAATGAGTGATTTAATAAGTACTTTCGAAGACAGTGGATGGAATTTTCCAATATATTATAGCAAATAGGTCGTGATTGCTGTAAATTACTATGTAAGTATTGTTTGATCATATAGCATACGTATTATAGCATTCAATACGTCATCATTAATAGTTTTAATTTTTTTTAACGCAATCCAAAGGTACATCAATTGAGGCCTTATTTAATACCATTTTGAATACCAATCAAAACCTGCACGGTACTTCTGAATAAATCATTAAAACAAACAAATAAAATACATAAGAATAACACATAAACTACAAGTTGGCAAACAAATTAGTAAAACTTGAGAGAAAATACGCAGAATTCATTAACCCTAAGGACCTATATTTATTGCTGAAAACTAACCAATTTCTTCTCTTCTATCGTCTGCATCTAATCTAAGGACAGTCCGGGACAGGCGGCCTAGAATATTGCCTAAAAAATACTAAGAGCGTTTATTGTCCCCAGCTTAGAGCCCTAACCTGTCTCCTGGCATTACTGGTAGTCCCGTCCCTGCAGCAAGATGGGCAGGACGTCCCAATGTCCCCCTGTCCCAACGTGTTCCAGTACGAGCCGCCGGGAACCGAACCCGGCAGGTGGTATGGGAACATCAACCTATCCACCGACAGCACTCTGCACTCTCTGTGGCTGAATATAGTTCTGGATAGAAAAGCTGACATTATTGGGGTAAGCAATAAAGTCCGCTATGTTTTATACTGTTATGTTCTATGTTTTCTACAGATTTGCTCCCCAGGACGATCACGGGCACTTGACAAGTCTACATAATTGACGGTCTCAGAAATCCTGATCGTGTCGGGGACGTTGCATGTGTCACTTATGAGGGGCTCATAGTCAATGCATTCGGTTCATTTTCTTATAATTTTACCACTGTTTACTTTATATATATCCACCAAGTTCGTGCTCAAATTTTTACTTTGTGAATTTTGTACCTTAGTACCTATCACAATGTCCAAACAAGTGCCAAGCGTGTACAATCAAAATCACTTTTATTTATTCAAATAAAGCTCTTATGAACGCCAACTTAATTAACAATTGAGGGCTCAATGCAAGCAATGATTAGCGAAGAATCAGGAACAAAGTCAAGTTCTTTTTCTTGACAGATAGTCCATTTTACACTAATTCGAACTGCAAATCAGACATCGTGAAACAGGCCCCCAATATAACCTTTTTTCCAGAACTGGGTAGGCGATGTGACAACGACTGACAACGTAGATTTTAAGATTGAGAACACGAAGATGATGATACATCCTGGCCCAGCTATCGCTGTAAGATTCTTCGTCCAATACAATACTCTGAACCCGCCAACGCCCAAGCTAAGAATGATACGGCTGAACGGCAGGGAGATCTGCAACGCTGACAACCCCATCCCGGTTGTTGGCAGGGTGGAAGTGAACAAACCGAAGAGGCCTTCACAACAAACTCCTAGGCCTGTTTCTGAAAGTCCTGTGTATAAGCCTCCGCCGAGTAATGCAAATCCTACAGATATGTAAGTATGGTTACATAAAATAGTTTTAATAAAACTAAGCAGAGCTTCGAACTGTAGTATAATCCAATTTCTTTTCCTATTCGTTTTCTGTGCATGCGGTTAGGCTGTGGAATGCGTTGCCAGGGTTAGTTTGTTTTGTTACGTATTTTGTGCACGTGTCAACTTTGTATATGTTTTTTTCCTTTTTTCGGTCTGCTGGAAGAAATTCCTTTTAGGGACAAGCAGTGCCGTTGTACATGTCTTTCATAATTTCTATCTTTGTGTATTTTCCTTATGTGCATAAATTGTTAAATAAATATAACTTGAGCTATGGAATATAAGCGACAGACATACATACTTCCACAAGTATTTCTTTTTGTACTTACTATGCATAGAAGAAACTTAGACAAATACCCATATTTATGCACACACATTCTGTGTGGTAATGAAACCCACGACCTTTGTAGCGTAAAAACTGGTTCTCTTACCTCCATGCCAAACTTATGGTCTGATTCCAGACCTGATTTCAGTACCACTATCCATCATAATTGGCCCGTCATCAGGAAAGTGGCATTCAAAGATACTCCTGATTGCCAGCGCTTTGCGTTAGTTGACAACAGCTGATACTATCACATTCCTAGTAGTTTCGCAAGGTACCCTTCAAGCTGAACACAATAGAACAGAATATATAGCATGGTTGTGTACACAAATAGAACTAGTTCCAAAATGTTCCTAGCAAAATTAATACATATCTCGTTTGGGTTATGGCTCAGACTCATAACCGATGGTACAGTAATTATTAAATAACCTCTTTTTCTCTTTACATCAGAAGCGGCAATGGTCAGGGCAATGACTTCCAAATCGTGTTAAGACCAGGCTCGACAAAGCCTATCTCCCATCGTCCAACACGTCCCGAGTACAATGTGCCAGATCCAGATGACTATGATAGCAGCAGGTAACAGTTAACAGTGACCCTAAATTGATATTGCCCTAAATGTAAGATAATGTGCGCTTAAATAGGACCGGTACCAAGGTCAAATAAGGTCCATCTTTCTAATCGCGTTTATAACTAAAAACTTAAATGAATGCGCGTGGGCCATCGCTAGTAACCAATCTTAAAAGCGCACTAACGGCAATTGCTTTCGCGGCGTCTATTTGGTCAGTGGCTCTATGAGAAGCCTTAGAGGTAGTTTACGTGACTCAATTTCAGAAATATTTGAAATCAATTTTGCATAGGTTTAATAATATAGTCCTGTCGCTATTCCAAAATTCTGCAGTAGTAATGGTAAAATACTTCCAGAAATAGAATTGACGAGGAAAGTTACTTAAATTATTTATTGTTTTATCTCGGTTTTGTTCGGTTTTCGAAGAACATATTTAAGTGCCTAACAAGGTTCACTTGGCTGTCGCTATATAAGAGCCGGACTTCATTAGGGGTATTAAGTTTTAAAAAAGTATGATGATGCTTTCTAAAGATATGTTTTTTCAGGTGTGTATTAGGTGTATCCAATGCCTAAATCCTGCAGCATAATTATGGGTCTTTTTTAGAGCCCCAGTGCCTAATAAAGACCATAGACAGTTTTCTTAAAAACTTTTTGTAAATTAAAATTGTTATGAAGATGTTACGGTTTTATTACATTACTGTTACATTTATTACATAAAGTATTTGTTTGGTACAGCAACGGCGACCCCAACAAAGACTTTCCTGGAGGTCTACCAGTAATCTTCATTCCGGCCCAGAATGGAGGATCCAACAGGCCCTCGCTGTTTGATGACAAAAACAACGCTCGGGTTTGTATTTGCTTCTTGATATTTTGTTAAGTATTCTTTGCTGATGCAAGGCGTTTTATTGAGTCGGGGTGCAAAAGTTAATACTTTTTGTTGATATATCTTATATTGTTAATTGTAAATCAACATGTAAGGACCTGTCATTTGTTATTTAGTACATAAAGTCAAAGTGAAAATCATTTATTCCAATTTGGCTCTTGTGAACGTCAACTTAAAAGCGAACGCGCCCATTCACTGCGTGCGAGCTTAATAGTAAAAGAACGGGGAAAATAATTGCCAACGTTAGGTTTTTCCCCCGCCAGAAATTTATCAGAATCAACCGTGAGAACGACCGGTAAAAACGATCAGAAAATCAAACATTCAAGTGAATGTGCGAAACCAAAAAGTGCAACCAAAGTTACTCGTACAAGACCTGCAACTCTAAAAAAATTGAGATTAATTATTATTATTTTTTAGTTATTATTTTAATACGTACTTTTTTAAATGTCTTATTTTTGAATAAAAGCGGTTGATTCTGAGTTTGATAATATGTACTTTTTTTAAATACCCCGATATACGCGCAACTCGCTCTACGCGATTTTCGCGTAAAGCGGGGTATTACTGTCGTACTTCCAAGTTGCTGTTCAAAGTTTATGCGCTATTGGTCTATAATTTTTTTTTTACAAAAAATGTAAAAAACGTTTTAGAAAATAAAAAGTACAAAAAAGTAGGTACGGATAACCAGTTGGAAGCAAGTTTCTAAATAAACGGTAAATCCCCTTAGTAATGCAATCCAACGAATTGAATATAATTATAGAACCGGATTGTACAGACGATTCAAGTTAATTTTACCTGTTGTTTCATGTAACTAAAAGTACGGGGCGTTCGTAGCTCAGAGGCGAGGCGCTTTGAGTTTGATACACTATTTAAAGACAAACTGACAGACAAATATAGATGTAACTTAGGATCCGTGAAACACTAAAAAGCGAACATTGGTCAAAAAATCCCGAAAAGAGTTTAAATTTTTAATATAAACACAAGTCTTGATATTCGTGGCCGACATATTGGTACTTCACCGGGTTTAACAGACGATGCTCAATTGCTCACATTATATTTATTGCGGAGATGTTTTTTAATTACTATGTAGGTACTCAGAGAACAGAGTGAGCTCACAAGGGCTGCATTATATGTAATTAGTTATTGTTTATGTATATGCTATAGTTACATTTTATGTAATATAGTATATAAATTTATGTAATTAATGTTTATCGTATTAGGTATGTAACACCTGTAAAGATAAATAGATCAGTTTAGATAAAATAAATAAACAATTTTTTTTTTTTTTAATTTTTTTTAAAAGTACGGGGCGTTCGTAGCTCAGAGGCGAGGCGCTTTGAGTTTGATACACTATTTAAAGACAAACTGACAGACAAATATAGATGTAACTTAGGATCCGTGAAACACTAAAAAGCGAACATTGGTCAAAAAATCCCGAAAAGAGTTAAAATTTTTAATATAAACACAAGTCTTGATATTTGTGGCCGACATATTGGTACTTCACCGGGTTTAACAGACGATGCTCAATTGCTCACATTATATTTATTGCGGAGATGTTTTTTAATTACTATGTAGGTACTCAGAGAACAGAGTGAGCTCACAAGGGCTGCATTATATGTAATTAGTTATTGTTTATGTATATGCTATAGTTACATTTTATATAATATAGTATATAAATTTATGTAATTAATGTTTATCGTATTAGGTATGTAACACCTGTAAAGATAAATAGATCAGTTTAGATAAAATAAATAAACAATTTTTTTTTTTTTTAATTTGAACTTTTTCAATAATCAAGTTTTATTTTAGTGGAGTTAAGGAAGTTTGAGTTGGTAGTTCAAATCACGAAAGTTAAAAAGAGTTCATATTCAGTCCTTGGATGGGTGGCCGTTTGACATTTCTTTTTGATATTTTTTTATTTAATATTGTTCCCTTTTGCTGGGTTACTGGAAGAAATTCCTTTGAAATAAGTAAGCCCCTGTACAAGTGTTTTTATATTGTTTTCACGATCTTAATTGTGTACCAAAGTAATAAATAAATAAATACAATACTGAGCGAATTGATAATGTGTCACACTTGATAGAATTAAGAATTTTATGGAAGAGGTTATGGTCGACAAGAGTTGGTAGTTTAAATCACCAAAGTTAAGAAGTGTTCATAGAGGTGAGTCCTTGGATGGGTGACCGTTTAAGTACACAATTGTTTATATTGTTCAACTAAGTTTTTCTTTCTTTTCTTTTTATTCCTTTTAATTTTTTTATTATAAGCGTAAATTTACTTAAGTATACATATTTTTTTATCAGTTTGTTATTTTTATTTCCTATTTCGGGGCGACTGGAAGAAATTTCTTTTGAAATAAGTAAGCCCACGTAGAATTGTTTTTTCAAATGTTGTTTCCACAATCTTAATTGTTTTCCAAATTATTCAATAAGTATATATAATACTGATATAATTGACAGTGTGTCACTCTTGATAGATATTATGTAATCATTACTTAACAACATGATACAATTAATTCTATGAAATCATTATGTTGTCATTACGTAGACCCAGGGGCACTAAAGTATGGGATAAGGAATACCAACCGTATACCAATAGTAGTTAGTAGTATTAGTAGTAGTAGTATTTAATGTATGGTAGTATTTCAAAGTTTTTTTTGTAGTTAGGCCAACCTCACCTGCAAGTGGTGCACCTGCTGATCAACCGACGAGGCTCTGGCGAACTTAACAGACGGGATCCGCAATAGGCTCGCCACCTATTACGTGGTACCGACAATGTAATTGGCGAAGTGTGGGCGTAAAGTGTGCCTCTGCCTGCCCCTTCGGGCAACAGGCGTGAATATATGTATGTTTTTTTGTAGTTAGGCAAGGCGGCCATGGTATGCTATGCTTATTACTTTTGGTGTGCAGACCATAAGCGTTTTAACGGTTTGACATATTATTACTGTCATAACTATGTACCTTTTTTCTCTTATCATTGCCTGGTGCTTACTTTGTAAAAATATTGATTTCAGGAGCAGTGTGGTCGTGTTTTGCGGAAGAACCCGATCCCGTTAGTTTTGGGGGGCACCCCCACATACGAAGGCGAATGGCCCTGGCAGATAGCTCTTTACCAGACCCAGGTACGAGTATAATGTCGTAAGACTCTCTCAATCTTTTCTCGAAACATCCTTAATACTCTGTGTTCGGAGACATATGTTTTCCCAGTCTCCCTTTGACCACGAATGGCTGTTAACTTATAAAGTATTTGAA
This sequence comes from Musotima nitidalis, assembly GCA_949126915.1. Classification (NCBI taxonomy): domain Eukaryota; kingdom Metazoa; phylum Arthropoda; class Insecta; order Lepidoptera; family Crambidae; genus Musotima; species Musotima nitidalis. The sequence goes on from OX421434.1 coordinate 4,598,549, forward strand.
ACGTCACGTGATCGGGATAAAAATTAGGTATATCATAACAGCATTGATTTTCTACTTCATTTAACTTAGCATTCACCCTAAGTTCGTATTTTTGTAAGTTTTGAGACTGGTCATGAAAAATATTAAAGATCTTCTTAGTCATAACAATTTTTAATGATTTTTAATCATCGTAGGGTAATATTTTTCTTAAAGTCTAACTAAACTGCTTAGAAAGCATATACACTTTTTTAGACAGCGCTGGAATTTCAAAACTGTAAGCGAGTACTGACATGGTCATAACAGCGAAAAGCCGTAAGATGCAGGCGGCTTATGATCGACTCTTGTTGATAACTACTATGCCTTTATATTAATGGGGATGCCTGTGACCAAAGGCGTGCACAGAGATGTCGGGTAGGGTAATCAATGTTCCCCGTGTTCAATAAAAGTCTGACACATCCTTCCGCTCCACCCACAGCGGAAGAAGGTCATAAGTTGATTTCCCGAAATCTGAAAAAAAAAGAAAAAAAAAGGGAAACGCTAATAGCTCATGCGCTAGCTAAGACATAGTCGCTGAGCTAAAGACAGCATCGGATTGATTTAGATAATGCAGTGCTTACTTTTTTAGATGAGCTTATGGTATGCAGTTCTTCTTCACATATATGGCCTGCTCACTACTGCCTATCTACAGCAGTGGTACTTTTATGTAACTTGTAATATTGACCACATCCTGCCTGAAGGTATGCAGTAGATGCAGTCCAAAAAATGAGAGCACTGAGGTTAGCACATTATTAAACGCAACCGCTAATAATAGCCTGCATAAATATTCTGACCAGCCCCAGCACATCCAGAACAAAACAAATATTTACATAGATCTGTAAAAATCTTGACTGGATAAGTTACTATATTTTTTTTAAATACATAGGTAATTGATATGCACTTTTCCCCACACTAGGATTCCGGGTTTTGTGAAAACCAGACCCTTTTGCTTGCTCTAAATAAGTATATAGGGTTTAATAAAGTGTGTTATACTTTTTACAATTCGTAATTGCAGTCTGAACTCTGCGATACCAGCCAAGTTCAGTGCCTAGTTGTAATATAAGTTTTAGGTCTGTAAACATTATGGCAAATACTTAAATGATTATTATTATTAATGGTTACAGACAGTAGACAGCAAGTACATCTGTGGCGGCACTCTGGTCTCCCACAACCACGTGATCACAGCGGCGCACTGCGTCACCAAGAAGGGCTCGAACAGGATCACGGACAAGAACACCCTCACTGTCTACTTGGGAAAGCATAACCTCAGGACTTCTGTCAACGGAGTACAGATAAGACTGGTTGGTATTTATGGGTTTATTAACTATTGTTTTATTATTATGTCAAACTACCTCTATTTACAATGTCTGCCAATTAGAAATTTTTAATTATTTTTTGTAGATACCTGTAATTATACTTCTTTCTTTCTTTTAAATAATGGCTTCGTGCGTCTAGCACATCTAGCCAGTGTCAAGTAAGTGATATATTAATAATATATAATTAATAGTGAATGAGAATGAGAGATGATAAATGGTAAATGAGATACCCTCCCCTAAGCCCCTTGAGTCCTCAGTAAAGACGTGGGACTATACTGAGATCTCACATGGACTTCTTGAGAGAATTTGAAAAGTGATGTTGCACTGCTTTGTTTGATTTACCAACACTCATGTATATTCACAAACACTTAACGGTTAATAATCCACCGTTATTACACATTAATGTTAGAAATATCACAAATTTTAGAAAATAAAACAAAACTGCAGACATGACTCTTCACTTTCCCGCCAAGAAGTCCCTAATTATACTTAATGTCACTCAATAATTATGGTTTTGCAATTGGTCGTAGTTATGCAAAATGGATCCAGCCATAAAAACTTACTTTTGAAAACAAGAGTTTTAGTAAATGTGATATAGCATAATATGAAAACTGTAGTTTGTTTTTGAGTTCCTGCTAAATACTGGGTATTGTTATCTACGTCCTGTCTAGTATTGTTTTAATAAGTTAGACATTTATGACAGTATCTCAAAAAATCGTTCTAGTGGGCATAACTACGATCAATTCGCAGTTTTAGATTTAGAAAGCTATCCGGCTTGCACTACAGTTCTTAAATTGATATGAGGTAAATTGGATTTTATATATCATTGCTCTTCAGTCATTTGTTAGAAGTGGAGAGGGACAGAATGATGTTTTAAATAAATTTAGCACTAAGCAGAATCAGTGACCGTTGTTCAAGACACACTTAGGGCTCTACTGCGGCTGGAAATTTACGATGAAGTCCATACAAATTCAAGTGTAGATATTAGACACGACGTCGTAACTTGTGTGTGTGTGTAAGACCAGTATTAATGCATACTTGTTGTCGTAATAATGTAAACGCGATTCATATTATTTAATCTTTATGTAAAATTGTAAAAAAGGACCTAGTATGCTTCCTCTCGTCTAAGTTTGCCGTGCCCAACAGGGTCCATAATTGTAACTTGTGTAGATGTAAGACCTTATGTAAAACATTATGAGGTGCAATAAACATTGAATTGAATTGAATACCCCACTGCTGAGCATGGGAATTAAGGCTCAAGACATAAAACCAACTATGCTTAATGTGGGACCAGATTTCGATGCGTTTCTTGTCCAATGTTATTTTATTAATTAAAAGTCCGCTTTGCAAGAGAATCCGGATTGTGATTCCTCTCAAGTAAGATGCAGCAATCTTTGTCTAGTCGTCCATTCCTCTGCAGGTAGTATTGAAAGAGATCACATTACATCCTTTCACTTGATACAATCTTGTCTAGTAAAACATTTTTCTATTCTAGGTATCCGATGTGTTGAAACACCCAGAGTACAACGCGACGTCATACCAACGAGACATTGCTATCATGGTGCTGCGGGAACCAGCCTCCTTCACGCAGTGGGTGCAGCCCGCCTGTCTCTGGCCCGAAGACGACATCAGCCTCAAGACCATCGTTGGACAGAGGGGAACGGTCAGTGTCATCATCAGCATATCCTTGCATTATACCTAGGCTCACGCTTAGTCACGTTTAGAGTCTGCTTATAGGTACAAGGAGCGACTGCCGTCTGACCTCCGCAACCCAGAGGGAAACATTCATTTCAAACATTCATTCTAAACTACAAACATTCTATGGTTAAAACAGCTGTCAGGATAGTAGAAGGCACTGACTTCCTAATAATAACTGCCATAGATGTTCATGTCAGCCGGGACTAACGGCTAGATGTTCTGATCGAGACACAGAGCTAGCAATAATTACGCAATTACGCAGGGTTTAAATCCGACAGCTTTGCCACTGGGGTACAGCCGCTTCTCGGTCAATATTCTTTATTTTATTATAGCAGCCGCCCACGTCTTCGTCTGCGTGACCTACATATAAGTAAACCATCCTCATGAATTACTCTATCTATTATAAAAACCCGCATTAAACACCGTCAGTGTTGTTCGGTATCCGTAGAGATCACACGCGTCGCACTTGATCTAGTATCTACGTGTTCGGAAGCGCTGACGCTGCAGTAGCGCGCGTCTTCGCTCGGTCGCGGCGATGACCCAGTTATCGGTAACACACATTATGCTGTTATTGTGAAATAATAGTTAAGGCGAAGGCTACTTATTAATTAATAGTAATATGGCTTCGCAAAATATAACGCTAGTAACTGAAACGGAACATTTGTTATATAAACATTTTAACGAAGAAAAAGGAAAACGCAAGTTACTTGAGTGTCAAATAAAAGATCTCCAAAGTCTAATTATCGATCTCCAGCAGCAGTTGAAGAGCGCCCAAGAGCTAAACCTGAATGTTCTCCCCAAGAGTAAGCATTTAGAATCTGATGAGCCTTCTCGAGTCGAGTATGAGACCGATGAAGAAGAGCTTGCCAAAGAAACGGAGTGGGTTCGTAAGCTGAACCGAAAAAAACGGAAGTTGAATACAACACTGTCCCCACCCCATATTGATCATAAATCAAACATACCGACCGTAGAAAAGGTAAAGAAAATACCACCCCCGCCACCAGTTGTGGTGGAGAACATTAAGGACTATCAGAAGTTCTACGATCTCCTGTTGTCAGGTATTGAAAAAAATGCATTCATTGCAAAAATGATGAATGGAGACATCGTCAAAATCAACGCCGCTAACGAAGACTCGTATAGAGCCATTACAAAGCTGTTGTTACAAAATAACTGTCTATGGCACTCTTACGAGAACAAACAGGATATACCAGTTAGAGTTATGGCCAAGAATGTACACTCCTCCTGTACTCCAGGAAGAATAATTGAGGACCTGTTATCTAAGAGATATAAAATCCAAGAAGCAGTTAATAAGCTGAGTTGGAAGAACAAAGAACCTTTAAACATGTTTATGCTTTCTTTCCAAAATGATGAAGACATAAACAAAATATATAATATTAAGACAATTCTGGGTTGTAAAGTAGAAATACAGCCACTCAAAACATCCAGACTAATACCACAGTGTAAACGATGCCAATCTTATGGACATACACAGAAATATTGTTCCAAGGAAGCGAGGTGTGTAAAATGTACTGCGAAACACCTAACTATCGACTGTAAAAAACCAGTACAAGCAAAGCCGAAATGTGTGCATTGTGGGGAACCTCACCCCGCTAACTATAGAGGCTGCATCGTGGCTAAAGAACTGCAAAATATCAAAAATAGGAAGATGAAGTCAAAGTTAACGTTAATGCCTAAGCCACAGATTCAAACTAGCAGTGGAAATGCTAGGAAAAGTATCCCTGGACCTGCTCGAATAGTGTCCCAGAGTGCTTCCTTCGCACAAATAGCCAAAGGTTCTCATCCACAAAATGAGCTAAAGAGCCCTAGTATGGATGATAAACTTAATAGAATTTTAGATATTATAACTTCTTTTGAGGATAGGCTAAAGAAGTTAGAAAATGGCGCTAAAATTGCTGTTTCAAAACAAAAGCAATGACTACATCACTGAAAATAATGGCTTGGAATGCCAATGGACTTCTGAGGCATTTAAATGAGCTGCAAGTGGTCCTAAATTTAGAGAATATAGATGTGTGTCTGATTTCAGAATCTCATTGCACAAAGAAATCTTACATTAAAATTAATGGCTATCAGACGTATATTGCCCTACATCCAGACAACTCAGCTAGAGGAGGTAGCGCTCTTATTATAAAAGAAAACATTAGTCATTATGAAAAGTTTAAATGCGAAGAACACCATATACAAGCAGTGGCTGTCTGTGTAAAAACTAAAAAGTATCCGTTGATGTTATCTGCCATATACTGTCCTCCTAAGTATTCCTTAAAAGCAGATCAATATAAATGTTTTTTAAGCCGACTGGGTAACAGATTTATACTGGGAGGAGATTTCAATGCTAAGAACACCTACTGGGGTTCTCGGCTAACAAGTACCAAAGGAAAAGAACTAATGAGTGCAATTAAAGAGCTGAACTGTGACGTCATATCAACAGGCAAACCAACCTATTGGCCAACTGATCCAAATAAGATACCAGATTTAATAGACTTTTATATTTATAAAAATATTTCTACCTCATTTGTCAATATAATGCAAGGCAATGACTTGTCTTCCGATCACTCACCAATCGTTCTAACAATTGGGGAAAACGTATCATATATGGAAAAAAGCCCAGTTCTTATAAATAGAACCACCGACTGGGAGAGTTTTAAACAAGAATTAGATAGTAATATCAAGCTAAACATACCTTTAAAAACCCTATTACAAATTGATCAAGATGTAGAGACATTTATGAAAAATATTCAACAATGTGCCTGGAGAAATACTTCACACTATGTAAATAAAAATACAATTAGAAACAATAAGTATCCCATAGATATTAGAAACCTAATATTAGAAAAGCGAAAGCAGCGAAAAACATGGCAAAGAACAAGATTTCCTCCAGACAAACAGCTTCTAAATAATCTGTCAAAAAAGTTAAGCCGAGCAATACAAAGTTTCAATGAAAACTGCATGACAGACTATCTGACCAAGCTGTCTAACGATCGATTTACAGATTATTCATTATGGAAAGCCACAAACAATCTCAAAAGACCAACTGTGCAGATATCTCCGATCAAAACGAACAATGGGCGCTGGGCCATAAGCAATGAACAAAAAGCATCTAGTTTTTATTTATTTATTTTATTTTTATTATTAGGAAAACATACAGCGACAATTTAACTTAACAATAAATTATAAATAAATACTATGCACTAGTTACATGTTTTCGCATATGAATAACTAATATTACGCATGTATTAACAAAAAAAAATAGAATAATTCATACAAAAACAGAGAAATAAAAAAATATATATATAAAAATATAAGTAAAGAATGGATTAACTAAACAGTATGAGAACCATTAAACCAGGATTTAGCCAACGTATCCTTGAATAAGTGATATTTAGAATTAAACAAGTCAAGTTCAGGGTAGACAACCAGTTTGTTTATTTCCTTAGCAGCTCTTATAAAAAATGAGTTCCGTCTATAGTTAGTAGTGCACCGAGGTATACTTAAGTACACAGGCCGCCTTATTACAGTCCTGTTTGGTATATTTAAATAAACGTGAGAAAGTAAATTAGGGGCATCTATAAAGTATTGTGAAATCTTAATTAATAAAATGATATCGGCAATCCGTCTTCTTTCCTGCAAAGGTAGAATGTGAAATCTGCGACATCTTGCGGCGTAATCTGAATCAAAGCTATTACACTTGTATTGCAAATACTTTACGAATTTACGCTGAATAGCCTCTAGTCTCTTATTGAAAACGTTATAGCGTGGATTCCAAATTTGAGAACAATACTCGAGAATGCTGCGCACCAGAGAGCAATATAAGACTTTGACTACTTTTATATTAGTGAATTGTGAACACATCCTAATGATAAAACCCATCGTTCTACGGGCCTTTTTGGCGATATAATCTATATGTTTCTCATATGTCAGCTTAGAATCATGTATGACACCCAGATCCCGAACCTCTTCTACATGTTGTAATTCGTGTCCTCTAAGAGTGAATTTGTGATTCACAATAGCCTTCCTCCGAGTGAAACGAATAAAGTTACATTTTTTGACATTCAAATCTAATTTATTTATAGAGCAATAATTATCGAACCTATCCAAATCATCCTGCAGAAGCAGACAATCTTCAAGCACGTCAATTTTTTTAAATATTTTCATATCATCCGCATAAAGAAGAAAATTTGAATACTTGAAACAAACGTTAACATCGTTAATGAAAATATTGAAAAGCAGGGGACCGAGGAGCGAGCCCTGTGGAACACCTGAAGGGACGTTATTCCAATTGGAAGAGAAACCATTAACAACCACCGCCTGAGAACGATTTTTAATATATGAGGAGAACCATCTGAATAAGTTACCATGAATTCCCGCCAATAAAAGCTTCTGCAACAGAATTACATGATCAATACGATCGAAGGCTTTACTAAAGTCAGTAAATATAGCATCAACCTGTCCTCCGGAATCCATACCTGAAGTTATAAACTCTGTGAATGAAAGAAGGTTTGAGGCAGTGGATCGTCTCTTTAGAAATCCATGCTGTTCCGGAATGAAACTAGCTGACAACGTGTCATATAACTGATTATATATTATTCGCTCAAAGATTTTGGAAAAAATACACAATTTAGATATGGGCCTGTAGTTTGTTATATCATTTTTTGAGCCACTCTTGTGCACTGGTGTTATAAATGCTGATTTCCAAACCACAGGTACAGTACCTTCCGAAATTGAGCGCTTAAATAAAATGGTAAGTGGTTGTGTTAAGTATTTAGCACAATTCACAATAAACAATGGCACAACTCCGTCCGGTCCAGCACCCTTAGTCAGGTCTACTGCCTTCAATAACTTGAAAACCGTTTCAGGATTTATTTCAATGTTGTGAATGTTATTCAAGCTAGTAATGTCTGCTGAAGGATACGGAGAGACCGGGCGAACATTACTCGATGACAGAGAAAGAAACGTGGACTGAAAATATGATGCAAAGAGGTCACAAATACCTTTACCAGTGTCGGCCCACTTTGCTTCATAGTGTAATGACGAGGGAAGTGAGTTAGAGCCATTTCTATTAGATCTTGTAAATGACCAAAATCTTTTGGGCTCTTCGATTATTGCATCTTCCAAACGCCTAATGTACTCTTGGTAACACCTTTGCTCGACCATCTTAGCCCTTTTGCGAAGAAGACAAAAAGTGTCGTAGTCATCAATATTACCATAAGTTTTATGCTTTTTAAAATATTTATACTTCTCCTTAAGGATCTTCCTTAATGAGGCACTATACCAGGGAGGGTAAGAAGAAGAATTGTGAATTAGCTTATGAGGAGTGAATTGGTCACGTATGCTATACAGGCGCTGGTAAAATATATCAATCGCTTCATCCAATGAATTACCCCTTAAACAAACTTCCCAATCCACCTCTTTTAAAGATGAGCATAAAGACTCATAATCTGCTTTTTCATAAAAATATTTAAGTCTAGGTTTAGGTTTAAGCGGAGATTCGCAAGCTAAGTTTAAAGTAACTTCCAAAGATTTATGATGATCATCTTCCGGTACCAAGGGGTCACTACACGACGCAACCGATACTCCACCATTACCCAACACATAATCCAATATACGGCTGTTCATATTTCTCATAAAATTAAACTGATTTAGGTTACACTCAGCCAGAGTATCAAAAAATAATTGCTGTGATTCCCCTGATATCCCTATCGGTTGCAAAGAGTTTAGTTCACCAGACCAATCAACGTTGCTAAGGTTAAAATCACCCGTAATTAAAAATAAGTCGTTTGGACAAGAACTAACAATAATAGATAGTTTATCCGTAAAATTCAACAATTGTGTATTAAAATTATTTCCTAAATTTTGCTTACAGAGATACAGTGTACATACATGAAGTTTTATGCTGGTAAAATTAAGATTCTTTTTATTTAGTGTTATGGTTACCCATATATCCTCAGCCGATGAGTGCCATTCGGGGCGTCCCACTGCCGCTAAGTCACGCCGAACGGCTATAAGCACTCCTCCTCCCCTGTCCTGGCCCGTTACCGCATACTTCCTATCCCGCCTCCAAACTACATATCTATCATCAAATAACTCACTATCATATAAACCCTCCAAAAGCCAAGTTTCCGTCAACAAGACGATGTCGTAAGACGATAAAAGAAGATTCCGTTTAAATAAATGTGTTTTGGTACGCAGCCCCCGAGTATTTTGATAAAATGCATTTATATCAAAGGAAGCCATTTATTAACCGTTCGGTATAGCATACGTAAAGTCCGCTTAAAAAAAGGATAATCGTAATAAAATATAATGATCCGCAACACAAGTGCATAATTCGAATTATTGTTTGTTATAACCCCTTTACATAAACTATTAGTAGCTTTAAAATATAATAAATAGCTAGTAGGAGTCGAAACGTATAACTCAATAATTGAACTCACAAGCCTACAACAAAGAATAAAATAAATAAGCAATTTTTTACAATACCTTAATATTTGTTGCAATTTAAATTTACGCATTTTTATTAAAGTGTAATGTAGGGTAAGTGCACATAATCTTATTCGCACTCTCACTATTTGCACTACACTATTAAACATAAGCGCAAACAAGTGCGACCTTGAGTCACATAAAACGCAAGCGATATTAGCCATTACCGCTGCTAAAAACGGCATGCATATGAACGATAACTGCTTAACAGGAATTAACTGGTTGACCACTGCACTAAAACTCAGGTAGCAATCCGAATAACAAAAGAACAGTGAAGCGCCTAAGGTTCTCAAACTGATACGAGATAATAAACTTATTTTAAATACTTTAAAAAAATTGTATAGCACGAACAAAATTACTTGATCTTGTCCAAGTCCTTCTCGGATCTTATAAAAAATACTTGTGAGCTGTCCGATTTACGAGCCATGATTTTACAATGCTTCACCCAGATGTATTGGAAGTTATTTTCCTTTGCCAATCTTTTAGCCTTCCCAAGCAGAGTCTTGTTGCCTGGTGTGAGGTGATCATTTATAAAAATTTTGGATGCGGATACAAATCCCAAGCCAGAGGTATTCATGTTCTTACTTTTCCGTGCTAATGCTACAAATTCCTCCTTCAAGTAACGGTTATTAAATGATACCAATATTGGTTTGTCCGTATTCGGTAGACGAGTAGGTGTTCGTGCGATGTAGTTAACATCCTCTTTCCGAAAAGAGAAGTCACACAATGCCGCTGTTCTCTGTGCAATGTCATATAGATTTTCATTATTCTTCTGGGGAATCCCTTTGACCTCGACATTGTTAGCTCTGGTCCACTGATCTCGATCCTGCAGCTCGCGGTTAAGCTTTTCAATTTCTGCCCGTAGTACTGGAATTTCGTATGTTGTTTTTTCCGTTTGGATAACTCTGGATTCTAATTTATTAACTTTGTCTGAGAAGTTGTTAATTAAATCGTGTGCCATATTAAGCGACTCCTTGATGCTGCAGATTTCATCCTTAATGGACTTTACGTCTGCCACGAGAGACGCAAGAGGGGCTAGTTGAAGCATTATCTTATTCAGTTGTTCTTGAATCTTGTCGTCTCGACAGGGTTGTGGAGATGTTGCAGACGAAGTCGGCAATGTACTGTTCTTACATTTCGGGCAGCGCCATGTATTTTTTCTGTCACCAAGTCTGCGAAAACCAGCTTCAGTAACTCCTGAACATTGATAGTCATAATGACATTTACAAATGCCACATACAGGACCCTCGTTGTGTAGCGAGGCACAGCTTGCACAAGTGAACATTATGTAAGAAAATAATTTTGCGTATGAACTTAAAAGTTTGGGAACCGCTGACTTTTGTATTAAAGTCGAGTAAGCGTACGCACTTCGAGCGGGCCGAACGGTGACTGAAAGTATTTTTGTACCTAACGATGGTGATGAGGATCACGTTACTTTAGATCTAAATCAGCGTAAAAGTGATGAATTGGAAATAAGGTTTACTACTCCCAGAGAAATAGTCACAGAAATTAAACTATTAAAACTGAAGAAATGTCCTGGCTTTGATCTCATTACTGGTGAAGTACTTCAAAACCTGCCTCGTAAAGCAATTATAAAATTGACAAATATAATTAATGCCTCATTACGATTAAAGTACGTTCCCCAATTATGGAAAGTAGCAGAAGTCATCATGATACCAAAACCAGGAAAACCGCCCCATGAAGTCACTTCATATAGACCTATATCATTGCTACCAATCATGTCAAAATTACTGGAAAAGGTGATTTTGAAAAGGCTTAAGCCAATCATTGAAAGTAGAAAACTTATACCTGATTACCAATTTGGATTTAGAGAAAAACATTCCACTATAGACCAAGTACACAGAATTACTCACGTGATAGAAAAGTCATTAGAAGAGAAAAAAGTCTGTTCTACAGTATTTCTAGATGTAGCTCAAGCTTTTGATAAGGTTTGGCATCAAGGCCTTATATATAAACTAAGGAAAGTCCTTCCAGTACAATTTTCAAGTATTCTTGAATCATACATATCCGACAGGGTTTTTAGAGTGAGACAAAACGATGCATATTCAGAACTCTCATTAATCAAAGCTGGAGTGCCTCAAGGAAGTGTGCTAGGCCCGGTCCTGTACCTACTGTACACTTGCGATATTCCAGAATTAGAAGACAGCACTATTGCTACCTTTGCTGAAGACACGGCCATAATGGCGTTGGGGTCTACACAAGTGGAAGCAGTGGAAAAAGTACAAACTGCTATCAACACCATTTACACGTGGACGAGGAAATGGCGAATTAAATTAAATGAGTCTAAATCAACTCATATAGATTTTACAAACAAGAAAAAAGTACACCATCCGATATATTTAAACAACACTGTAGTACCGTATGAAAATACTGCTAAATACCTAGGAATGACATTAGACACAAAGCTTCGCTGGAAAGCACATGTTAAGAAGAAACGCGAAGAGCTAGAACTTCGTTATAAAAAAATGTACTGGCTTCTGGGTAAACATTCAGCGCTATCGGTACACAACAAATTACTATTATATAAACAAGTCCTTATGCCAGTATGGACTTATGGTATTCAGCTCTGGGCTTGTACCAAACCAACTAACATAAAAATCATACAACGATTCCAGAATAAAGTATTAAGAGGCATTGTTAACGCACCTTGGTACATCAGAACCGACGATCTACATCGGGACCTTAAAGTGGATCTGGTTGTTAGCATAATAAGGAAATGTGCAGAAGCTCATGAAAGAAGACTTCATCACCATGTAAATGTTGAGGCTATCCAGCTACTCGTCAACACAGACCTAGTGAGAAGACTGAGAAGGACAAAACCTTTTGAGTTAGTTTAGTGTAGTGTCAGTGAAGTGTAATACTGTGACTAAGAACACATTACTAAAGTGTATTCGCCTTAATAGAAACAATAAGAATAGTGTTATTGGACAAATTCTTAGTTTTGATATATGTAGTAGTTTATGATAAAAGAAAATTACTAATTAGTCTTTAGATAGGCTAGATTGTAGTGGATATAAGATACCTCCTTTTAAAAAAGGACAGTATTTTGTATAGGTAAAAAAAAAAAAAAAATTAAACACCGTTCATATCCGAGCATTATCCCGGTTGCCCCATTTATTATTTATTAAGCTTAGGGCCTAGGGTCTGCTCACTGGTTTAACCAGATTTTGATTGAATTTTAGTCATTACATGGAACGCTGTCGTCTGACCGCATCAAACACCGTTGCATAGTTTTAAAGATCTAAGCATAAATAAGGACAGACAGACAGCGAAAAGCAACTCTATTTTATACTATATAGTGCTTTATTCAACGGCAAACGTAGTAGAAGACAGCCTACCACCCGATAGACCGATGATTTAGTCAAAACGGCGGGAAGTCGGTGGATGTAGGCGGCTCGAGATCGCTCGGCGTGGTAGCCGAGGTCGTGGTCGCTCCATTTGGGAAGCCTATTTTCAGCATTAGCCTTCTAACTTCTAATGGCTGATGTGATAATGATGATGATTTATTTTACAGTTTATGACATCACCATTATCTCAATTCATTAACTTTTAAAGCCACTACTGACCACGGGCCAAATTTAACGAACTATAGTGATAAGGATTGAGATTATACTCCACCACGCTGACCCAGTGCGGGTAGGCGAAGGCGTCTTGCTCGATTTTTTTTTTCAAGCTGCCCTATATGGCATCTCGCATGGCTTAACCACTACCACATTTGCCACACTACCACATGAAGCGCTTGATATTAACGGCTTTACATAGGTGATCGATACCGGCCACCAAGCTACGAGCGGTGACTTACAGAGTCCCCTTATACAGGATGTCACTAAAGATCTCAAGATTTCAGATCAAAACCGAAAGCGATGTGTTCTGCCCCGGTTTAGGATATTTATTTTCTACGAGGGCTTGAAACATATTGAAGGTCTTCTTAGTCATTAAATTTTTAATTAAAACCGTTATATTGTAAGCGTTACCTATAAGTTTTCTTTTTCTTAATATCACGTTAACACGCGTGGGCCATAAACACACAGCCAGAGACGCGGTCTTTAGCGCACCGTTGCATTGCGAGCTACTTATTGCAGTTTTTTTTTAATTGGTTCAAAAGTTATTTTTAAAATAATTAAAACGTTTCATATACATACATAATGTCACGCCTCTTCCCCGTAGGGATAGGCACAGGTCACATACTTCCTTTTGCTACGATCTTGGCACACACTTTTAGCTTCTTTCACACTCATTAATCTCATACACGCCCGTCAGTTTAGGGTACTTTTGACCTATCCTTTCTCCAAAATTTTCTGAATTTGGTCATGCAAGGTTTTACGTGGTCTTCCCCTCCCAACACTTCCAATCAACGTTTCCCATCTATATTTTTTGGCTATGTTACTTGATGATGTTATGATGATTATTTGAGATGATTGATGTTACGCTAGTTTTTAAGTTTTGACGTTCATAAGAGCTCTTTTGAGCCAAACTTGAATAAATGAATATGAATTTGAATTTGATGTGTAGAATGCCTAGCTTTGATTAAAAACTTTTTACATGCTATATAATTTATGCTTTAATATATTTTCTACAGGTGGTAGGCTGGGGCTTCGACGACACAGGCGTGGCGACTGAAGAGTTGAGTCTGGTGGAAATGCCCGTCATCGACACGGAGACCTGCATCCGCTCCTACAGCGAGTTTTTCGTCAGATTCACCTCGGACTTGACATACTGCGCTGGCTATAGAAATGGTTAGTCTTAGAGTTTTTCAGAGTAAAAAACATATTTATCGAGTTACCAATTAGCCAGCGACTGCGGTGCAGGGTGTCAACTCACGGCTCCCGATGTCTAAGTACCGACTGCCGTGGCAGGGTGTCATCTCACGGCTCCCGAAGAACTACTGCCTAAGTACCACCTAAGTATGTGCGCATTAAATGAACTATAGCGTCCTTGAAATAATTAATGGGGCTTTTAAAAAATGCTTGAAACGGTTTTCAAAGGTATATTGCAAGCATCCATATGCTGCTGGGGCTACTTACCATCAGGTGGGCCACATGCTTGACTGTATGATGGCATGAACATATACAGGGCGTCCCACGGCTATGCCACATGGAGGAAAGTATCTTGAATATTATAGATGAAACATTTGACTGAAAGACGACATTATTTTAATTTCAAAAACAATTTAAACTGCACTTACAGATTTTTAAATAATTACACGGTTGAAACGGGAATCGAACCCGCTACACGAGGAAAAAAAATACCCTGCAACTTTATCATACCGATCGAAAGGCTTCATCATAAGAATTATTTTTTGCTAAATAGCAGAGTTTTTGAAATAAAAGAAAAACCATTAATCTTAACATTTTTAATACAAAACACTGATTAGTAATAGGTACTTATGATAATGTCAGTTGTATGTCCTTACGGAAAAGTTGGCTTTTCATTAATCTGAACGAAATTTCACATAAAATGTTAAAACTAATGGTTTTTCTTTTATTTCTGACACTCTGTTATTTAGCAAAAAACAATCCATATGATGAAGCCCTTCGATCGGTATGATAATCTAGCAGGGTAGTTTTTTTTCTCGTGTAGCGGTTTCGATTCCCCTTTCAACCGTGTAATTATTAAAAAATCTATGAATGCAGTTTAACTTGTTTTTGAAATTAAAATAATGTCTTCTTTTAGTCAAATGTTCCATCTAGAACATTCAAGATACTTTCCT
This sequence comes from Musotima nitidalis, assembly GCA_949126915.1. Classification (NCBI taxonomy): domain Eukaryota; kingdom Metazoa; phylum Arthropoda; class Insecta; order Lepidoptera; family Crambidae; genus Musotima; species Musotima nitidalis. The sequence continues at coordinate 4,613,801 of OX421434.1, forward strand.
ACATGTGGCGTAACCGTGGGCCGTGGGACGCCCTGTAGAATTGTTGAATCGTGGTCTGATGGGCCACTTATAAAGTATTGTAACTTTTTGAATTTTTACACTACCGAGCTCAGATTTTGTCTATCTAGGTACTAATTATTCTGGGTTACCCCGGCCTCGGGACGTAGCAGGCTCAAGAAGGAACATGGATGCTTTTTAGTCAGTAAAAGTCTGACACACCCTCAGCGGAAGCTCTTTAGAAAATTTTCCTTTCGAAAAATAACATTAAATTTGTATTTATTTCATTATTATTATAAATTTAAATTAGATGACGTTAAAGTAACAATTTAAGGTGGGTAGAATTGCTAGTCAGGTTAAGCTTAAAAAAATAGTAGGCCATTATTGTTTTAACTTTTGGAATTTAGTATTGAATTATTTATAAACGACATTGTGATAGTCTTTTATTATAACTTGTAAGTGTGTTGAAACGTAAACTGAAATAGATAAATAAACTCAAATAGCAGGAGGCAGTGACAGATCCCCCCCGACTGGTCTCCACCTTGTCGTGGTGGGGGGGCTGAGTACCTCCCGGTAGGGCGCAGGAGGCGCCAGGGAAAAGGTAACACCCAGAGATTGGCGACTCTGGGTGCCCTTAGTACTGACTACCGGGTGGGAAACTAAGAGGGACCTGTGGAGGGCGCAGCGGGCGGGCCAGGAGGGCCCGTCAAGCAGCGCCAGGAGGGTCTTAGGCAGCGGGGGCAGGGGGGCCCTGCTGTCTAACCATGGACCCTTCGAGAAGTCGGCCACACACGCTATGGTCGCACAAGGAGGTAGGAGGGGCGCGTCCACTGCGTCTCTCTGAGGAGGTCCTCCCGGTTTTGGTCCGGGGGACGTTGGCCGCGGGCGGGGTGTCAGAGCTGCAACCCAGGTACTGGCGCCCCGCCTCTTTCTCAACAAGCGGCGGGCGTCGTCGGAAGATTTTTAGTGGGTATTACTGCTGGCGGTCGTGTCTGCCGGTGGTGAGCCCCACACACCTCTTCTCGGTCCCCCTTTGGCCGGGAGACAGTGCGTAAATGCATTTTGTTACCGACGTAAATCAAAAAAAAAAAAAAAAAAAAAGGAGGCAGTGACAGATACACGTAAAATAAGATCGAAACTAATAAAAAGTCCATAATTCTACATACCTATAATGCTAACAGTTAGAGTGTTGAGGTCGTGATATATTCAAATAAGTATTATATTTAATTTTAATAGTAAGTACTCACAATAAGAAAACTTAACTATGTTCATGAAATGTCTGGCATCTTCCCATAGTACAAAATCTGCTTAAGTTGGGGCTTAATGGCGCTGTGTGAAAATTACCTAATAATCAAATTTATATAACATAGCTGAAACCTGAAAGCCTAATCTAATTCAACAAAAACAAAACTTCGTTATACCCATCCCTTTCACTCGATAGTGATATACCTAGAGAGTGAAAGAGATAGGTACAACGAAGTTTCGTTTTCGCTGAATTAGACTAGGCCTTCAGTAGCTGTTAAATTGGAATAATTAATTTCAGGAGTCTACAATAACCAAACGGGGACCATTACACGTACGTTATATAAATAGAAGATTGTTTGCCAATAATAATAATATCTAATTATTTAAATTTGCACCTAACACGGCTAAATACACCAATAATTAATTTTAGAGATAGCACCGATATTACAGCTAATAAAATTGCTAAAAAATGAATAATATAAAATAAAAATGCATGAGAATAAGGAAAACATAATCATAATAAGCACGCACGATAAATAATACTTATACTTGGGTCCAATGGAAATCTTTGAAAACAAAACAATTTATATGAAGCTACTATGAGATACTACCTTAAGAAGTAGCATACCTGCTAAAGACGTTCAGATTTGATATAATCTGCGGCGCATAAGTTGAACAATGAGCTTGGACGCGCAGGCATCCAAGCTCATTGTTGGATCTGAATCGAAGTGCGGCATGGGGAGGGAACTATAGCAACGCGGCAACGGATCTTTTTTCGACTTTTCTTTCTTTTGTCTGCTTAGACAACTGCCATATTTAATCAACTTATGTACCTCCGATTATAACTAACTTGTCGGAAACAAAGAAAGTTTCAATTGGTTAAGCGATTTTATAGGTACATTTTAGTTCTGATTTGACAATTCTATGGGCGCCTTTTAATGCCTATGAAAGAAAACCTCAAACTAGTATTGCCGATCGATAGAGATATGCCAATGAAATTGACAAATTATAAAACAAGTTGCCAAAATAAATGGAAAAAGAAAGAACCGTGCAGATGAACCCATTTCTCTCATTGAGACTTTTTTGTATCTAAACCGCCTTCAGGGGTTTACACCTTTATAACGATGAACCAATAATGAAGTAATCGTAAAACTAATCAAAAGTACAGATAAACTTACCCACTTTACATTTAATGTAACCTTATGCAATACGAAGAGCACATTGCACAAAATAACTTATACCTAGTTTTAATAGTTCCTTCAGCTTACTGTTTCCAAATACGCAGAGTATACATACATTCACGCCTGTTTCCCCGAAGGGGCAGGCAGAGGCATATTATACGCCCAAATTTTGTCAATTATGTTGTTGGTCCCACGTAATAGGTGGCGAGCCTATTGCCGGGAACTTTTGTGTTTGCCAAAACCTCGTCCGTTAATCGGCAGGTGCCCCACTTGCAGGTGAGGTTGGCTTGGGCTTCTAAGGCATCGTCCACACCAAACGTATTGTCGACGGCGACTGTGAGCATGCTGAATTTAGCAATAAGCATTCTGCAAGCGTACCGTTGGTTCGGTGTGAAGTTAAATATATATGGAAAACCTATAAACTGCGTACCGCGTGCTCGCCGTCAGCAGATGACAATACGTTTCGTCTAAACAATGCCTGAGATGTTAGGAGCAGAAACAGATAATTAACAGCACTATTATGTACGATTAAAGAAGACAATAATTAGTTGGTGCTAATATTGATATCTAGCAAAGTATTTAATATTTTCTATAGCACTTATATCCTGGTTTAACCAGGTTTGTCTGAGTTTCAGTTATTACATAGTTTCTATGGCACTAACTTTATCTTATTAGATACATGATATTCGAACCTTAAAATAAAAATAAATATTGCACGTTTTTAACCTAAAAACAATAGTACGGTTCTGCTAATATTAATGTCTCATAAAGTATTTGATAGTTTTTACAGCACTAACTAAATCATATTTTCTAAAAATTCGTGTAATTATCTAAAAAAAATTCATAGCACTGTTAACGTACGTTTCTGGTTTCTACGTTACATTGTTCAGACCAAACGTGTCAGCGGCCGACAAGCTGACTGTAAGCGCGCGTTACGCGGTTTATTGATTTTCCACATATACAGGGTGTCAAACCTTGATCTAAGTCAAGGGATACACATATACGATTTACAAATCATAACACATCATGACGTAATCTAAAAGTTATCGTTGAAAAACGCTTTAAATTTTTGGTGTTTCAAAAACAGCAAAAAGTAGCCTACAATGAACTGCGCGAAACTGACTCCGTTTTTGCGTGCAAATTAGTTTTAATCAAAAATTATAAACATAAATTCATGACTTTGTCCTTCAATAACTATAAGGCTATTGATATCCCAGGTATGGTATCAAAGAATAAAATTATCCTGATGCTGGGCAGAAAGCTTTCAGCTTTGATCGGAGTCTTTTTACACCTGTATTTAACTTCTCATTTACACCGAATCGACAATATGCTTGCAGAACGCTAATGGGAAAATTCAGCATACTCACAATCGGCTGCGGACAGTACGTTTGATGTGAACGATGCCTTAAAGCTCTCTCAATTTAGACGTTTGTTGTCGTCCTACTGCAGTGCCGAAGTGACAGACACACAGACGATCGTATTTGTTCATATAAAACGCAACGCTCAAAAGCTGGATGGTGCCGCTCTTTGCGCTTTGTATGAAAATATACGATCGTACGGGTGCAGTATGAATACAGATAACATTATACAATAGATAACGCAAGTATCACGATTTGTATTGAAATCAAGCGTGCCGACTTTTTAACACCTACTGTGACATCACTGTTGATATTTAGTGTCGGGAAATCAAAACTGATTCATCGACACTGATGCCGCTGATGACAAAAATATCATACGTGAAATCCTTCATGTTACAGTATTTAAAAAACAACAACAAACGCGCGCGGTCTGTAAGTAGCGGTGGCCAAACTCGACGTTTGGTCGGGGTATGGTCACGCGAAGCACATGCATTTTGCGTCTATTGTGTATTTATGGCTGTGATGAATACCGTAACGCTTTGGCACTGCAGCAGGACGAGAACTAACTTCTAAATAAAGAGCCCTTACTGCTGATATTGACACACATTTGAAGTATCTTTTTAATTTTCTAGGAACATCAGTCTGCAACGGCGACAGCGGGGGTGGAATGGTGTTTAAAATCGGCAACTTCTGGCATTTGCGCGGTATAGTCTCCCTCTCCGTAGCTAGACAAAACGAATACAGATGCGACCCATCACACTACGTAGTATTCACTGATATAGCGAAGTTCCTACCGTGGATCAAGCAGAAAATCGAAGAATAAAGATCTCCGCCATTTTAATGTGGCAGCCATTTTGTTTTAAACGATTTTTAGGTTAAGTGAACAACGAATTTCTCAAATATCTATTACTTTAGCAGCTAGTTTAAAATGTTGCCTAGATGTATTCATTATATATAGAAAATTTCAAAATTCGATATAAGGGCGACAAATATTGATGAGTTTGTAATATCTATTGATGTTTTAAATTTTTGATAAATATATCACACATACATTAAGGCAAAAATTCAAAATTTTTTAATGTCTTACTGCTTTTACATTTAAGCATAACTTTTCTGACAAAAAAATTACCTATCTATATGTTTTTTTAAAGTTTGTAGGTAGGTAATGGTTTTTAGACATATTAACCATGACAAGCCTAAAATAATGGTTGTGATATGATATTTTAATTGGTCCTATTAATTATAAAATGTATTTACCTACCACATAATAAGTATTTATGTGATATAATCATTTTGCTAGGTAATTTTAATTTTACTTACGCCCGAAATTAATAACTATATCGATCTAAAATTGGCTATCTGCGACAGACAAAACAATTTTTTTTTTTTTCAAATAAAGCGTCTCTATTACCCATCTCTGAATTGAAACTTTAGGAACTATTGAAACCAAGGTAGGCGTCTATCTGAGATTGGTTTCAATCTGGGATTGCGGATTGGTTATCAATTTCGGGCGTTAAACTATATGTACTATGAAATGACGGCTCAATTTCAAGCTCAAGTCATGAATTTATTATGAAAATAAAACTTAAGTAACTAAATCTTGTGTTCTTATACTCCTCTCAGACTCATCTTTCATTACAAACCTGCATATATATAGTGACGTTGTCTTCACGTATATATGAGTAGCAGAGGTCTTATTCTAGGTTTTAATGACTACTGCCTTAAGGAAAACAGTCGATGTAGTGATGTTGACGACCGATTTGGCGTGGAGGTCAGTATACCTACACTTCATTCCATAGGTCGTGGGTTCGATTCCCACACAGGATAAATCTTTGTGTGCATGAACATGAATATTTGTTCAGGTCTGGGTGTTTTCCTTTTGTTTGGTACGGACCTTGGTTTTTTCGATCTTTTCATATGGCGCGGAGACATGGACACTAAAAGCTGCAGACCGCAAACGCATTGACGCTTTCGAGATGTGGTGCTGGAGAAGGATGCTCCGCATTCCTTGGACAGCATTTCGGACCAACGTCTCCATATTACGAGAACTTAAAATCTCCTCGCGGCTGTCATCCGAGTGCCTCCGTAAAATCCTGGAGTATTTCGGTCACATTGCAAGTAAAGACGGTGACAACCTCGAGAAACTAATTGTGACCGGAAAAGTAGAGGGGAAAAGGCCTCGTGGGCGCAGCCCATTACGTTGGTCCGACCAGATCCGCACCACTCTCGGTTCTACAGTTCACTTTGCCCTCCACACCGCCGATGACAGGATTAGATGGAAGAATATCATTAGAGAAAGGGTGTTTCAGAGGGGTGGTCACGACCCTCAGCATTGAGGAACACGACGCAAGGAGGAGGAGGGGTGTTTTCCTATGTATATTATGTATTTACAAAAAAAAAAAAAAAAGTATTTAAGTATATTTATTTTTAGTATCCATAACACAAGTTCTTAATGATACTTATCTTGGAACTAAATAATTGATGTAATTGTCACAAAATATTTATTTTATTATTATAATTTATGTAGTCCAGCAAAATTAGGGCCCTTTATACAGTGGAGTAAACACGGTAACAAGCGCACACACTCATGATGGCCTGCAAAAATGTCGATTCACGCCCCACGTTTTTGATAATGGTACCACCCATATTTCTAGCATTGTTTTTAAAAAGATTATTGTACTTCCATTGTGTGTGTTAAAATTTTACGAATCTAAAATGATCATAAATATACCGAGACTAACACATGGAAACACATTCGCTGGCCAAACCTCCAAATATTATAAAAATAATATATAATTAACGTTACAAAATAAAATACGATAATACTTTCAATGTTTTATATTATTAAAAATTAAAATAATAAAGTTGAGAACAAAGAAAATGTTACACCAATGAAAAAAAATTAAGATTTACATGTTTTTTTCTGAGAAAAAACTTTAAAAACAATTACAGAATTTTGTGATTTATACAAAAACAAAATCTATGCACATAGTCGTTTAGTATGAAATTTGCCTGTTATAATATGTAATGCCTTATAACTTAGCCTATATTCAGGTACTCCACAAATCCACTACGGATTGCTCAAGACATTTTGTGAAGTTCTACTAATTTGAGTTATACATATGCCCTCTGTCTTGACTTAATGTCTACAACAGATATGTAATATCTTTATTCCTCAAGAACCCTAACAGTCTTGGTATAAATATGTTTTAACTACACTGCGTGTTATGTGTTTTTGTAACCTAATATCACTCCATAAGGTCTATTTTATGACGGCAACATATTCAACGATATATTGTCATGGATATTGGAGAGGCCTATGATCAGCTGTGGTCATTTAACCCTTTAACCGTAAACCGTAGTGGCAAAACAGTTGCCACCATAAATTGGACTTAACAAACCTTCAATAAAGTCGAAAATCAGTGAAAAATTTCAAATACCAACCAGCTAAAGGGTTAATGGCTGTGATGGTGATGATAATATATTTACCATTTATATATAAAGGCTGTCATCATCATCATCATCTCAGCCCATTAACGTTCCTCCACTGAGCACGAGCCTCCTCTCACATACCAAGGTGCGAGGGTATTAGTTAAATATACTGACAAAAGATACATTAAACATATATAATATGTATTATTAAACATTAGCGACAGGCCCATAAACAACATACTATTATTAAAAACAAAACCACATGTGCATAGAAAAAAAACTTAAAATCTCCTTCTACGTAAGTACATGTACAATAAATATGAAAATGAAGTTATATAAAACAAAATTAAACTCACAAGTTTGTCTTCCTCCAACTTAATATGAAAAATGCATTTTCCTTGTAATTTCACAAAAAAGGTTTCTTTAAAAAAACGTCTCAAGCAACGTAAAGAAATATGAAAAAAGTTTACATATTTTTTTTTAATATAACTTATAATCAGAGGTCGGAATTAGGTAGAGTTATTTATGTACTTGCATCGAAATGTTGATATTAATGTGGATTTCAAATGGATTTCAAATGGGAGTGCTCCGCATTTTCGCTATTGTATTCTTTTGTTCTCACAAGCTATGTAGTGCGAACAATAAACGTGGCAACATCGCGCGTGTGCGTATTGGAATTTTGCAACTTCGGTCATCCAATATCATTGATGTTAGTTTGGCAACGTCGCGCGTGCAGTAGTCTAAATTAAAGAAGTAAAAGTAAATAACTTTTTATTAAAAAGTAACGGGATTTTTTCTATTCTTTAAAATTAATCCCGGGATTTGAGGCATATCTACTATATTCTTTCGCTGTGTGAAATCAGTGTAAGTACATGAATAACTCTACCTAATTCCGACCTCTGCTTATAATATGAAATTAACAAAAAAATTTAATAAATTGTATTTTATTTTTATAATAACATTCGCTTCGCTGCATCATCTATATATTAAAAAGCGGCCGCCAGCGATTCCGTACGCTTGACCTACATATAAACCTTCCTCTTGAATCATTCTATATATTTAAAAAAAAAACAGCTTTTAAACCAGTTACGTAGGTCTAAAGATCTAAGCGACTTTGTTTAATACTTTGTAGTGATTTTACACCTTGGCTTGGGTTAGGGTATGGCAGATTTTTTGTAGGGATCCCATTTTTTTGTCTAGAGAATTAGTTCTGTGGCAGTTTTTCAATGAGAAATTAAATAAAAACTATTATAAGTTCAAAAGAAGTACATTCTTTGTTGTGGCAGTGACATAGCTTATTACAAAACAAAGTGTAAAGTTAAACCAGGTTTGAAACAAGTGCTGTCACTTTTATTTGATAAAATAAAGACAGTGACAGCACTAGTTCTAAACATGTTTTAACTTTAGGTCTTGTTTTTTAATAAGTCCCATAGTGTTTACTGGCGGTGAAGATTCACCATAAATCCACGGTCAATAAAGTTGGAATTATCTGACAAAAGTTTGTTTAACTCTCATTACTTTAATAGCATCTACTTTATAATGAATATTTTAATTAGGCTATAGTTGAAAGTTAACTACTAATAGATTAGATTACTTGAGTACTTATGTGAATATCTAATTATCATTGTTAATTGACCTTGGCGTTCTGACAGACTTGAACACTCGCTACAGTCTATGCAGCCTAATACTAATATTAAACACTGGCTGCTGTAAATAAAAGCAATATGAAATTTTACTGCAAGATTATAAATCGACTTCAGTTCAAGATTCAACACTTCTCAGATCAGAATTGTAGAACGCATACTCGCGCGCGTCTACGCATGTTCGTGATAAATACTATTTTCACCATGGGCAGCCAATATTTAACATTAATATAATACAGAAGTCAGAAACCACATTCCTCTTTTATGCACAAGGTATAAAACAACAAGAAAATATTTTAATCCAATAAATATCCTATGATATTAGGGCAGAATCTTTAGTTACAAGATATGTACCTACGTAATGTTGACAAAATCAATTTTCCAAACCAAATTAATTATTTAATACAAATTTGAAATTAAGTTACTCGTGACGTCATTACTCACAAAGACTTTTCAGAAAAACATTAGCATAGCATAAATAAATAAGAATTAAGGAGAAATAGATGCTTTTAGTATAATAATAAGAAATAAAAATGATTTGGAAAAAATGCTTAATTAACTTATAAAGGAACATTGAATCCGTTTTGACGACATATTATGTTAAGAGTAACGGTAAATTAGGAATTAAACATAAGGGCGCTTTCAAATTAGATTAGCAGGTTTAGCACTAAAGTGGCTTAAGTTATTCGCATTATTAGAGATGCTGAGTTTGCCGCCTCTCTTGAAGACTTCCAGCTACATAGGGACATTGCCTCTCAGTGTCTTTTAACAAAACTACTACGAAGAACCTTCTGAAGAACTTATAGAAGTAATCGCCTTCTTCTTTCCTAATCCGTACTACAGATAGAACGCGAAGAGGGCACAAGAAATTTTGGTAAAATTTGGTTTTTACTGGTCACTACCAGCACTGGAACTATGTAATTTGGTTAAATTTGGTTTCTGCTCACCCTCAAATATTATTTAGACGTGAGATTGTATCATGGGCGTAGACAGCCATGCGGAGTCGGGTCAGCAGTCTAAGATAATAATGTAACTAGCAAACTACACCCGCAGTCTTATCCCGGTATTTTACAAAAGAAGGTTACACCCTATATAACTCAGTATCTGCTGAATTATTCAAAACACTTTATACTTTCTTATTGCTCTCCGACGTACACCACGAAACCTTCTAGGTTTGGTTAGGTAGCTTACAGGCCAGATGGGGCAATCGCCCCACCCTTACGCCCATTGATTGTATAGTATGTAAAAGCCGGATTTTTCAATCACTTTCAGTGACTTGCAGTTCTAGCTTTCACTACATTTCTATCTAAATAGTCATCTATTAATCATATATTTGATAAGAAGTCCGTATTCAAGTGCTCAACTAATGAAGATTAAAATACAAGTAACTTAAGAACGAATTTCACACACGAACTTTCAGTACTTTTCAATGAAACTTAAAATTAATATCCGCAAGGAACTTTTCCCCCTTTTTAAAATGTAACTCAAAATGTCCACATCCCGACCCGTCGATGCAGTACAAAAATATACAGCACCCCTCTTAAAAGACTCAAGACTATTAATCGTCTTTGGATCTTTTAATCAGCTTCTTTCAGCTTTTGGTTATCTCCTCGTACGGTCGTCACCGGCTCAGTCATCACATGACATTAAAGCCGGCGACAACTCATTATTCATAATGTATGAAACGACGTAAGGTTCAAATTGTGGTATAGTGGAACCTCCATGTGTTATAAGACCTACCTGGTAAAGCTCTATGAAGGACTAGGTACTTGTGACAGCCTTTGTTTTCCTTGTCAGTTGTCGTTTGGTCTTTTACAATTTTAAATTCCTATTGCCAATAACTGTATTATTTACACTCATAATCGGAATTCTTCACTAGCCACACTTATTCAGCTATGGTCAGCTTTTGTCTGAATTGGAATCTTATTTACGTATAAAGCACACGCCACAGTAACTTTCATACACACATGCCTAACGTCAGTCAAACTTTCAAATTGCGTAAACTCCACATGATGCAAAATGTGTAAAATTTAGAGATCTATCGATTGGAATCGACCCTCAAGTCCCATAAATTAATATTTAATTAGTTATGAACAAACTGGAATAACAACTATTTTCAATTAGTGCCATAATTATGAAAAATAAACAGTTTACTTTCTCCTATAAAAATTGCTCAAAGGTTGAAAATTACACAGCAGTTTTAAAATTTGGCTGACGATACACTCTCCAGTAGTAAGTATCCAAATTGGGGTGGGCAAAAACCATGCCACAACTACTTAAACTACTTTAGAATTGTAGCAATGTTTAAAATTAGCACAGAAATCTTTAGGTAGAACGTGAGAAATGGTGAGAGGCCTTTCACCCACGTTGTCGCTTTCTACGACACTCTTTGGCGAAGACCTGGGGTTGTATAATATCGAATGCTTAACGGAATAGTGACTTAACTCAAAAAAAGACGATTCTTGGGACATCAAAAAAGGAGATCTTCTAAAAAATACTTGTCCTACTTGTAACCGCATTAAATTGATACTGATTAATTAATTAGTAATTCTGCTTGTGTTCTGAACGTTTGATTAACATTGATTCGATTTCTGTAAGACATAGAAAGACTGTATAAGTACGTAACTCAAACCTGACCTATCTATTAATGGGTCAATGTTCCTTTAAGCATGCGATACATCCATTTTAGGCATAATATAATTTTATTTGCCAAAATTGTTTATGTTTGTAATGTTTTTTGTTCTTGTTTTATGTATTTATGTCTAAAATAAGTTTTTATTTTATTATATTAAATTTTTTGATGGTGCCGCTACTAAATATAAGGTATATGATAAATAAACTTTAGAGCACAAGAGCACCACTATTACTTTATGCCTCTAATGTAAAAGCGCCCTAACACCATATTGCGTATGTATTTGTGATTCATTCTCTAAACTTACCACTATAATGCCCAGCTACCAGGTTACTGAGGTCTACTAAGATAAAAAAAAACAAAATAAAGTGAGTAAAAAAAATTAAAATAAAACAATTACTTAGCTGATTTCCAGAGTGTGTATTATAATAGTAGACACAAACGACTGTTCATGATTTTACCGACAAAGGCGTATTTGGTACTCTTTCAAGTAAAATAGTTTTTCAGTAAACGATTCTTGAGTTTTACTCTTCACAAATTATTTACTGTTTATATTAAAACACATTCTTGGAAATAGATCAATATATTTTCGTTTGCAAAAAAAAAACAAATGAAAGTAATTTGTTTATAATATTACTATATTCTTAGCTCTATACACAACTCAGGACAAATCATCGTATAAAAAAACTATTATTTAATTTCCACATAAAAATATGCCATTTCTTCTCGTTTCATGCTGACAATTTAGAAAGCAAATTCGTTGATACTTTTTTAATGTGAAATTAATATCAGATAATATCACGAATCTATTTACAAATAACGTATGTAAAGAAAAACAACGCACAAAAAGTAGTAAAAAAAATTGTACGACGATACTTCACTGCATTCTGTAGCCATATTATCATAAGACTCCTGCAGTTCCCTAACTCCCTATAGCAACCACTATATGCGCCCAAAAAATCTTGTGCGCAAATTAACAAGTATGTACAAAATGTTAAACCACTTCGACAAGTCATATCATGACATTGAAAACGATTCTCTTATGTAGAGATGATGACACTTACCAATATGGCGTCGGTCCGTTCCTGCATCGCTGTCCCTTGAAACGTTCATCGAATCCCGGTGCCCAAGGCATGTTCCTGCCTCTGGTAGCTCTTTGGGTGCCTTTTGCAGGGAAATAGCCACCCCTATTAGCACAGGCACCTGGTCTGCATCCATTTCTTGGTGTGGTAGGGTGACTACCCCCCAGTGGGGGTGGTGATGGGAAACCATCCCAAGGTTCTGGCATTAAACATGTGCCACAGCTCCATGGGATATCTCCTGTTACAAGACATATACAATAAATATTTACTTATTTAAATGTTTTACTTCTATACAAATAAAAAATTCGTGATACACAAAAAAATCAAAATAATATGACAGTTACTAAGATTTTTATGGGAACACATGATGTGTTTCAATATGACAGAAAGAAATGCATGCATAATTGATTGAAACGACCAATTTAGGAACAGTACAGCTGTTAAAGATAATAAACAAACAGGCGTAGAATAATACGAATAGAATAGACCGATATGGCGTGGTGGCGAGAATACCCGCTCTCCGCTCCTAAGGTCGTGGGCTCGATTCCCACGCAGGATAAATCTTTGAGTGCATGAACATGAATATTTGTTCTGGTCTGGGTGTATTCCTATCTATATTAAGTATGTATTTACAAAAAAATTGTATTTATGTATGTTTATCAGTTATTTTGTATCCATATTAATAATATTTATCTTGGAACTGAATAATTGGTAATTTTCATCATTGTTTATTTATGTGAAAATTGTATTTATGTATGTTAATTCGTTATTTAGTATCCATAACACAAGTTCTTAATGATACTTATCTTGGAACTAAATAATTGGTGTAATTGTCAGAAATTATTTATTTATTTATATATAATAGACACGGATGAATAAATAAAATCATTTTCTGTTGATAACTCGTCGTTAAACATGTAAATGCAAATCTTTTAGTGTTCAAAAATATCAATTTTTTTACATTATCAAAACCTTCAGATGAGCGAGACATATTGAGTTATATATTAAAAATATAATATGAATTCTCTGCAAGATGTTTTATATTTTCAATAGAAATTGTTTGTGACTATCATGATCATACCGTGATTCGAACATGGGCTTGCATTCCAGCGATGGTCAAAAAGATAAATAAGACAATTTGTATATATTAAAAGAACAAACAACACAAAAGTGTAATTTAATCAGAATTTATGTCATTATAAAATTATTTACTGCAGGACTACATAATAATACATACATACATAATGTCACGCCGCTTACCCGTAGGGGTAGGCAGAGATCACATCCTTCCACTTGCTACGATCTTGGCACACACTTTTAGCTTCAATCACACACATTAACCTCAGAGTACTTTTGACCTGCCCTTTCTCAAAACAATTCTGAATTTGGTCATGGAAGGTCTTACGTGGTCTTCCCCTCCCATCACTTGTCCATCATAAATCACTTTCGCTAGCCTACTTACATTAATCCTCTCAATATGACCAAACCATCTAAGCATACCTTTCTCAATTCTTGTCGCTATATCTTCTTTACAATAATTCTGATAGAAATTTAAGATAATCCATCTAAGAAACAATACTTTAATTTAGATTTTGGATGACATCAAAAATTTGCGATTCAGACTCCTCTGTCGGTCAATCAATCATTCAGTCAAAGAGGTTTTTGAGTCATTTTGACTTAATATTGATACTGTCGTTGTTTATAATTAGTTTTGAAATCTACCAGATAACTTTCAGTTAAAAAAAATAGTCTTAAAGTAAACAATTTTAAAAGAAAAAGGTGCAGAATATATCCTGTAATATTTATATATGGATTAAAGTATGCATTCAAAATTTTCACAAGTCTTCGTTACATACATTTTAATAAATCTCTTATAAAAATCATAATGAGAACATTCGCAGGGATAAATTGGGAAAAAGAACTACTCGCACCGCCAACTTTTGGCTGTTCTGATTTTGAATTACAAACACAAAATAAAACACATTCTGCGGATAACGTAACCCTGATAATGTGTTGTATTAGTTCTGAAATTGAAAAATATAGAACGAAATAATCACAAAAAAAAATCTATAATCAAATTAAAAAAATAATGAATACGACTTCAATTCAGGAATAATATTTATTTATACACATTTCTATCGTTTGGCCTGAATTGGAAGAATACCTTAACATTTTTTTCGTTCCACTATTTTTAATTTTAATACACAATGTTGATAGTTTTAAATTAAAACATCAGCTATTTTTAATATAACATTCATGCAGACATTTTAAAACAAATTAAATGTATGCACAAAATTATCCATATCTGAAACCTGTGTGACTGTTATTTGAATAACTCTTATAAATATCACCAAACGTTTAACGATTAAAGCTAATATTCATTATATTATAATTATTATACATATGTTAATAATGAATTAATAATAAAAACCAGTGAATCTACTTACAGTGACTATTAAATATAGGAAGCGTACAGTGCTAAAATTGTATTAATACATTAAGTAATATTCCAAAGAGCAGTGGTCAATGTAGCAGTATAAACCCCTTAACGCCTAATCTGACACGGGTTTATATTTGGCCACCATCAAATGAACATTATGTAGTATACTTAAGGTTTAAATTTTCAATCTGCTTTGCATTGCATGTCACAGGAAAAATTAATCCCTCGAAGATTATTTTTTAATTTATGGGTTACCACCATTTCTGTTTCGTCTGAAATTAAACGAGTTTAGTGAGTTAGTATGATGTTTAAATATCTCATTCAAATAATTGCAAAAATATTAACTAATACGTCATTTAATTAATGACATCTAGCGGCAGCTATTTAAACCACGTAGCAACGTTTAAGTGGGCGGGATCTTACGCAACTTTTGCTAATAGCAAAATCTTTATATACGACCACCTCCTTGTATATGTTTTTACTACTGACAATCGTATCGTTTTTATTTAATGAAAATTTCAATAGCACTGTACTCCACCTATTATTTTCAAACAAAAAATTTAAAATATTTTTTATAGTATCATAATTTCTAAATGTACCATTTTCTCAAAATTTTAAGACAGTAAATCTATTATACAACTCACCTATTTACAAACCAAACAATGAGCGCTTTAATTATTTAAAACATGTACAGCTAATAGTAATAATAATATTTAATTTTACTATTAAATAAATTTTAACCTACAGTAATCCATATAAAGGCATTTCACCACTTTTAACATTAATTTAACAAAAAAATAATAATTATTTTCAATAATTATATTTTATTATAACTTTAACATATGACTAATATTATTGGCAAAAGCTAATGAAACATGTTTTTAAGTGTAAAAACTTTGAATAAAAACCGTTAAGTGAAAGTGAATGCAGGACATCATAAAAATAAGCAAAAAAACGGTAAGTCCAAAAATGTGAGGATTTAATTGCATTTTTACTCTTTTGACAATATTTTATAAAACATTGACGTTACAACATATCGTGCAACCCATCTTTGGATGTTTTATCACGTGTGCGTTTGTTAAATACAGTTAGGTTCCAAATACATACCCCCGATCGCACACGGATGGCCGGCCACAGAAGTTACTAAAAATTTTAGTACTATGTCTCATTAATTATTTCGTTGAAATACTGAGGTTCTACTTTAATAAACTAGCGTTCTAGTTACAGTGACAAGATACAAAAATAATCAGCTACATCTGAAGCCGAAATTGGTACACGGACCGGCTTAGTTCATAATATATCTTATATGTAGCAATGACCTCTCATGATGATTTAAAAATATTAACTAATTCACTTAAATCAAAAATATTGAATTTACAAACGCAAAACACACACTGGAACATTTTATTCATATCGTTGTTTTAACGTAACCCAGGAATTAACCTTTTCATAATTAGTCCTAGTTACCGATAACTTGTCAACACTCTTACGACCGAAATTAATAACCTATTCGAAATCCGAGATTGAAACCAATC
The DNA here is from genome assembly GCA_949126915.1 of Musotima nitidalis. NCBI lineage: Eukaryota > Metazoa > Arthropoda > Insecta > Lepidoptera > Crambidae > Musotima > Musotima nitidalis. The sequence continues at coordinate 4,630,346 of OX421434.1, forward strand.
TTTGACAGACGCCTGTCTTGTTTTTTTTGAAAATTTCAATCCGATGAATACTGGTTTACTTGTGCGGATTGAGACGCTTTACTTGAAAAATTGATTAATTTGCGTATTTCGGATCGAAATAGGTTATCCATCTCAGGTGTTAGTAAAACCTTAGATTATGACCTAATATATTCAACCGCATCAATGTAACAACTTTGTCAATGACGGGTACTTAATTATTATTATTTAAATTTTATTTAGGCACAATTCACATTTGACTAATACTAGCACTCTCGACCTACATTCTTTTCAAGTGAGTATATTCATACAAATTTTAACATTTATAAAGAAATTTATTATTTTGCAATTATTGAAGAGTCTTAACGTTAATAAAAATAATTGGATCGTTTAACTAACCTAGAAACTTATTATTTTCAAACGTAGTATATTATTTTATGGAAGTTATAAAATATCTATTAAGCATTGCTAATCTATTAGCCTTTGGGTAAGTAAAGATAAAAATAATTGATCGTCGATTTAATGTCATTTAAAATTTAAAGTGAACCTTTATTGAAACACATCCTTTAATGAAAGACAATAATTAATTATCAAATGAGATATGAATATGCATATATATAAATCAATTCATATAGAACAAGCAATAAATATTTCAATAAGCCATTCGATAAAGTCAGCACAGATTTCATAAAGTAAGTTATAATATTTCTTAGATATCCCCACCCGATTCCAATTCATAAATACAAATTAATGCACTTATACTAAGTTTAAGTATTATTTAATATATAATAAAAACATATTTATCTTATTTAAACTAACAGGGGACCAGAAAATTTGCATTGACATTGACAAATTTTAAAAAAAATAACTTAAAATCTTCAGAAAAAAAACTAAAAAAACATCATTCATAATAAACATATGAACGCCAAAATGGGCAACATATCTAAGCAATAAGCAAATTCTTAATTTCATATTAAAAAAATATCTATAGGAGTTTCACAAGGATGTAGTATAGGACTAAAAATCTATATATTTTTATCTACCTTAAAAGGAAAAATAATATTATAATATCCATTACAAGACAAATTTATTTATTTATTGGACAGGTACGGTACGAGAACAACACTTATAGAATTCATACTACTAAACACACCGAATCACCGCTCCATATTGTCAATGTGACGACTCGAATCGTACAGATTATACTGTTAAGTACATATTTTAGCTATTTTACAAAATTAAATATTCACCGGTAATTTTATTTTCTTTGTCTGTAGTAAGTTAAAGCAGTGCTAAATTTTACAAGAGGGCAAGTGAAAAATTTTAGTACGAAGCCGAAGAAGATACCATAGGATAGCCTTTTTCTCAAATGGAATTACTTAAAGAAAAATTATTATATTATTCACTAAAGAACAGCGTCGAGGTATCAGATAGGCATTCAGACAACATGATAAGTGGAGGCCATTTAAATAAGTGTTGGTACTGTATAAATAATTTATTACTATTAATTTTGAGCTTAGCACTTGGAATCGTATTCTGCTCTATTGTATTGTCAGTTAATATTGCATCCTCCTGTCAAAGTTTTCAAATCGCATCCTCTTTTGTTTTCAGCATCCAATAATAACGCTAGGAGAGATCAAACGCGCACAGCAATTGTCTTGCTGCCTTAAACAATTTATTCTGACTAAAATTAATGGAAATTGACAACCAACACAATGAATAACTACGTTTCGAGTCTTCCAATTAAAAACTAACACCGATATAAACAGTTTCTATTACCTTAACTTTACCAACAATGAATTAAGTTTATTATAAACAGTGATAGATACCAAATAATTATCTGGTATTTGCATTTATCTATAATCATACATGGAAGTCGGTGTATTTTAAGATCTAAAATTGTCTATTTATTTAAAATTAAAATACTAAGAAAAATAGATGACAGAGCATAATTTTAGTAACTAAATATATCTATATGTAATAAACATCTAAATATAATACGAAAAATATGCATGTAGTCTTATAATATAAGCGATCATACAAACAATTATTACTTTTTAATATTATAGTATTGAGCACGTCACAATTTTCATAAGCCGATTAATAATACCGTCGTGTACCGTTGGAATAAAATGTATAAGAAAAGTGAGCAGTCTTGTCTATGAAGCGATTGTGATTAAGAAAGAGGTTAACTGCCTTTCAATGCATTTTTAGGGCGGCTTGCACAATAGTTCTTTATTTGTTTGAGGCAATTTTTTTTTTAATGTCATTGCATTTCAGTCATTTGTTGAGAGGGACAGAAGGATTTTTTAAACTGATTTAGCTCTTATTAGGATTAGTGCCAAATTTGTTTTTTTTATTTTATTAAATAAAGTACCTATGTTTATCCATTATCTAGTACCAATAGCTATATTTACATTGGGGTACAGTGAGATTTCGATATTATTGATGACTGTGGTGAAAGGTTCCCTTAGTTCTACTTTATTGATTACGGTTTCAAAGAGAAGTTTATCTTAACGTCTTTAGTGAGACCAAAAACTTGCCCAGTTTCTTGGCTACTTCTTCACATAGCAAACTTCCGATCTAGTAAAGAGGCGCTCCTAGATTTCCGTGACGTTCAGAAGTACTTCAGAATGAAGCCTTGCTTAAATATACCATTTCAATTTTGAGCGAGAGGTTGATCCATGTTGACTGTTTGCTTACGTTAGGTTATTATTCTTAATCGATGGTTCACTAAGGTTTAAATTAGATGGGTTATTAAGAGTGTAATCATTCATGAATATATTTAACATACACACGACGGTATATTGTCATAAATTAAAATTGACATTAGCACAACTTATGTTACTAGAACTTGCATGTCTATTTAGATATTCACACGAAAACAAAGCATAAAAGAAAATTAAGGCCATGTTGAAAGGATAGTCAAGCCAAAGATGTCCTTAGTTGATAAGACTGGATTGATAGATTAAATCAAGCAGGAGGGTCAAAATGGCGTATGTTAATCTGCTATCGGTAGACTCGTGAGGGATATGCAGTCGACGTATGAAGAAGATCTTGAAGCAGGAATCATCTTTGCATTATAAAGCAGGCGACTGGTTAAAGCAGCACAACAAGACCGGGACAAAGGATGAAGCTTTTATTGAATATTAACAAACAAAGGGTCGCTGAGCTCAGTGAAGTACCATTGAAGAGGCCTTTGTCCAGCACGCCTGTTTCCTCGTAATAGGCACAAGCATATTAAACGCAGACATTTTGACAATCACATTTTTGGTCCTACGTAATAGGTGGCTAGCCAATTGCCGCTTACAGGGAATTATTAACTTAGCTAGATCCTCTTCTGCTGACTGGCAGGTGCACCACTTGCAGGTGAGATTGGCATGGGTTCCTAAGGTTTTGGTAAGATCCCGATACACAAAACATAACTTGAAAAGCTTCGTTTCCTGTCAGTATATCTAAACAGACCGCATATTTTCAAACATTAGTACAATTATCTAACTAACATTAGACACCATTAAAGATGTTATTTCTCTATTTGTAGGAAATATAAAAACAAACCAACAACATATACTATATTTAGGCCTCTAGTTTAGTAATTAAATTATTATTATTATTTTTATTATATTCTTTAAACATAATACAGTAAATCACGATGTTCGTTTAACTATCATTGTAAATATTGAAGACAACTTTTCACATTCTAACAATTATAACATCAACTATTTTTGTGTGTTTTCTTATTATTTTTTGCACTATATTTCGGTGCCTAAAATTATATTACGATTCGGGGACTGTGAATATCGATAAATAATTAAAACGGTATTTGTCTATATACATATTGTAAAATACACAAAAGCGAAGTTTTGGTACATAATTTACACGCTTTTTGGTGTGACTCGTCACATCCTGTCTGATAGCAAGCAGTAGATGCAGTTCAATAACATGAGAGGGTTCCTTACCGTGGAATACACATGCCAAAAGCAGGTCGTACATTCGAACCATCTTTCCTATTGTAATTTGAATGTTTTTGATTTTAGTTGGTTATCCATTATTTCTATTGGGTTATGTGGTAACTGAAGAACGGCTTGGCGTTTGTGTTATTTACAACCGATATACTTACCGATATTGACAGTCCTCCTACACAAATCTATGCCGAACATTAGTCCTCTATTGAAATATCCGACAAATTGCAACAGTTAAAAAGGGGACAGTGATTTATTACCGTATTCTTAATATATTTATCAGAGTGTAGATGCAAAGAATCGATGACAACACAATTTTATATTTATTCGGTCACTATTATATGCAGTGTCTGTGTACAATATCCCATCTACTCACAAACTCAGAGGAGCTTGTACTATAGTTACTAGACAACGGATGCTTGAATTCTTTCTTGTAGAAATATCATCACCATGATGAAAACACTCAGAACTAGCAAAATATCCATGTTCTTTATGTAAAGATACAATGAAAATGTTGCTTTATCTCGGCCGTTTGAATTTATAGGGTAAGTTGACTTTGTAAAAACATGAGAGGTTTGCATCAGTTATTCAAAAAGCTATTACTACCCTTGCCCTACTCTTTAATCCCAAGGAGATTCTATGTATCTGCTGGGGTTACGGGACTGTTCGAAAGGGTTACCGCGGCCCCAGGACATAGTAGGCTCAGCAAGGAACATGGATGACGTTTAGTTAACAAAAGTCTGACACACCCTTCCGTTCTATTCACAGGAGACGGTGATTCGATGATTTTCCATACAAAAAAAGAGATCATATGTAAAGATGGTTGTGTATTAGCGCCTGTGTTTGTGGGATCACTTGCAGCATTTAAAAATGTTTCTCTTGTTAGTTATTATTGTACTGATTTTTCCCAAACCGATAGCTTTTACCAAAAGACAAACAAAATATAATTTCATTACATCACGTCAGTGTATTGTGTTGTCATCCATTCGAAATGACAGTAAGAAACCTCTATGAGTCTAAGAGTTGTCTAGAACTTTCTAGAAGTCATAATCATTGGATTTTGTGCTGAGACAGGGTCCCTTAGTTATTATTTTACATACAGATTATACTAAAAACTAGATTGCTTGTGAAATGAGCTGAAATAACAACACAATTACATAACTGTTCAAATTACATATTTAAATATTGGCATTTAATCGTTTATTTCCGTTCAAAACACATTTACATAAGACATTTTTTTAATTAATCTTATTAACATTTGAATTTATATACTGATTACAGACAAGTCTTAAAAAAACATTAAAGGTAAAGAAGAAACATATTATTTGGATAACACATATACACAATGCAGTGACAATTGCAAGACTTTACAATGATGTCATCTATGAATTCGAAGATTTTTTTATTTATTGCAACAAACCAATTGTCCAGACAACTGAGAGCACCGTATAGTATTTCATACCGTTGAAATCTTCTAGAATAATATGACATAAAAATACCATTATCTGTAGTAGTGTAAGTGTTGAGTAAAAATAACTCATGGCAGGCGGTGCTGAGATCAAAGACGGTGATATTTAAAAAAAAAAAATAACTACCTGATCAGGTCTGAATGTATAGAAATATAACAGCGCCGCCGTCCACAATAGCGTGCATAATACATTTCCACAAAATTCATATTTTAAATCTCGTCAGTTTTTTAAATAGGCTGTTCTTAGTATGAACTCATGTTTTGCTTTATTCAGTATTTAATGACTTAAAGTAACTTATTTATTTAAATTTAAATTATTACTGAAAACTTTAGGTTGAATACAGTATTATAGATAAAAATATTGCCATCGTTATAATACAAAGGTACTTAAGGTAAATAATAAGCTCGGTAGTGCCGCTGCACACTATGTCACCAGTTGCGACGTACGAACATATAAGTACGTACGTACAAAAGTAACACATATTTGAAAGTAATATTAGTGTGGAAAGTTTTGAACATTATACGAAACTTACATTTTAAGTAACTATAAAAACCAAATTGTATAAAGGACGAAAAATAGTTACAAGCTTTCTTTGACAAAATAGTTATTGTTTTAGAATTTCGATTTACGCTGCCAGTTGTTTATTTTGATTTGTTACGGTTATAAGGATTAAGACCTTAAGTAGACAAAGTAACTGCAACCTACTAAAATAAAAGCTGGATGATTACACTTTATAACCTTAAGAAACATGATTCCACACTCCACTTTATATAAAACTTCAATTTCAAATTCTTTTCCACTCTTACTTACTATTCGCTTAATGTCACCAACAGTCGTGACGCCACAGACTTACATAGGGTGCAAGAACCCATACGTTTACGCATTTAGTATTTATATTGATAAACATAAATAAGACATAACATACATGCATACATATTATCACGCCTGTTTTCCCAAAAGGAGAGGCGGAGGCATATATTACGTCCACATTCGCCATTTAAAACATACATACACAAGGATATTATTTTAACAATAAAGAGGGTCGTGACGTTGACGAACAAATATTTACTTTAAAAACAAAACACGATACACAAGGATATTATCAATAGAAGAGATTCGTGACGTCATATGTAGGACAGCAGTAGACCAATTTGATATTATGCCCATTGAGGTTGCACAGTTTGATAGTCTTTACAATGCAGGTCTGTGTCAGCGGCACTGACACCAATATATACAAACAAACACACTGAACACCACAAGCCGGTTTCACGCTACACAAATAATTACACTACACTACTAGAAAGAAAAGTCTCTTCCGTCACTATATCCTGCTATCGGACAGGCGGAATTTCTTGCAATAAACCCCTTTTCAAAACGGACGATGGTGGCTCATATAAGACGACTGGTTGTAGAAGTCCCGCCTGAGGAAACGGTTGGTCGCCGTGGGGTATAGGTTGTAATTCGTCGTGTAATCGTTCCGACTGTGAAGCATGTCCAACTGGTCTAAGCTGTGGTGGCGTTGCGGCAGCATTGATGTTGATCCTTTTTATAGCAGCGTGCGCAAGCGTTGGCAAAAGTGAATTTGAGCACTCAATTAATTAGCTATATAGAAATGTGTGACCACTGACGGTTTAAACTCTCGTACAAAAGCACACGCCTACATTCCAAAACCTGTGCATCTTTTTACTTTCACCCTGACCAATTAAACCGACCAACTAGTTGTATAACATGGAATTAAATTATTGCAAATTTTTTTTTAATACATACATACAATCTGTATCCCCAAAGGGGTAGGCAGAGGTATATTATACGCCCACACATCGCTGATTGTATTGTTAGTCCCCCATAACAGGAGGCGAGCCTCTTACTGGGAACTTTCATATTGCCAGAGCCTTGTCTTGAATCACAACTATTGCTTTTGCAAAACTCAGGCTGAATATTTTGCTGTCTCCACAAAATATAGTTGAATGGTCTAATTGGTCAGAGTAGATGCACCTTCGATCACATCGCACCTAGTGGACTACAAAGACAGATCTGCCAAAACTTTCTAAACAGAGCTAACAATGTCAGATTGTTCCAAAAAAGTGTCCGAGCTGTAAATTTTATATGTAAGTTTTAATAGTTCCAAAAATGCGCATTAGATAGCGCTATCGTCCTTGTTGCACAGTGAGAAAGACTGCATTTAGCCATTTTATCTCTAGAAATGCTCTCTGGGAAAATTATCAAATAACAGTTCTGACTTTGTAGTACAGGAAGTGCAACTAAATTATTATACGACTCAAATGTAGACGACATTCTATTTCGAAGATAGACGTACACCTACAGCAAAAGTAGGGTTTATTTAAACACTTGATCAAGCGGAAAAACTTATGCAAATATTGCTCTCTATTAGTTAGTGAAGGAGAAAAAGCTCGATCTTCTACGCAAAAGGTACTTCCGATCCCCCCCCCCCCCGCAGTGAATGGGAGCGTTAAATTTTAAGTTTGACCTTCATAAGAGCTTTATTGAGTCAAACTTGAATAAATGATTTCGACTTTGATTAGGATTATACCTGCGCGACAAAGAAGTTCGATCTTGCAATATTATGTACTCAAAAGACCTGTCCTTAATAGTATTGAGACGCATAGACTTGACAAAGATATATGAGGATAAATCTATTAAAACATCAACACTCATATTAAATGACCTAAATGTATTCCTTTAGATATTTGAATTACTTACCCCTGTTATGGTGGAACCCCGCTGCCCATCCAGCGTAATACGCTGCTTTCTGCTTCCCATGCTCTTCTGCAACCTTTAATATGAAATAAAATAGTATCAATCATGAATAGGCGGGAACTGAGAAATCTCAGCTAAAGAAATACAAAAGACATCTAGTGATTACGCGGTCAGGGACAAATTTAAACTATACTCATCATTCTTACTATGAGATTGATCGAAATGTCTCTCTCCAATTAGTATAGCGCTTTTCTATAATCCCCTGAGTTCTAGCTTGCATCGCATGAGAATCGTTCGTTTAAAGACCTCGAGCAATTTGGCATAAGGCTGTCGATATAAGAGCCCTAAGACAGCAAGATATCTCCAAAATGTTCGCACCATTTCAGTGTTTAACGTGAGACATGATTTGCGTTGTAGCGATCTATGTAAATTGAAGTATTTTAATAAAATCATCTTGAAGATAGAGACAACTTGTTCCTAACACTTTTTTACAGCTTCAGGCTCTAAAGAAGCAAAGCCTATAGACTTCTTTAAATTATAATAAAAAATGTCCTAATATAAGTATCTACTTTTAGTAGAGAACTGATAATTTCATATATAATATATAAATATATCAAGCAGCAATAAAATTTAATATTATAGATTATGAAGCTCAATGTAATGATGACCTTTACAAACATGATTAGAAATATTCTTATCGAACCTGGTTGGTACCAATAAAATCCAACAAATATGATAATGTTTATTAATGTTTAATAATAGACAATAGATGAAGTCAAAGACAATATGATAAGTAGAAGATGGGACATAGAGAGATAATTTTGAAGGGATTCTGTCAGCAATAAAGCAATCCACCAACCAACACCAAGGTAGCTACAACACTGCTCTTTCCGACAATTTCATTGGTTAGAGCCTACACTAGGGGACAAATTCCCCACGCCATAAGTCGGCGACATATCAGATTTCGCTTGACTTATCTGGCGAAATCGCGCAACTTATGTCCGTAGCCGACGTTGCCAGGTGAAGTTGATGTTGCCAAAAATGTCGAGCGAAGTCCGGCAACATCGCAGGACTTTACCCAACTTCTCGTGCGACACAAGTCGCAGGACAATTGTCCCCTAGTGTACCCCTGGCTTAGCACTTCTATTTTAACACCAATAGTCACAAACACATTTCTCGCATGCAACTAATTTATACCTCAATATAATTTTTTTTTATCACAAGGTGGCACTAAGCGGTCCCCTGATGAAAAGTGGTTACTGCAGCCTATGGACGCCTTCGACACCAAGGGTATCACAAAATGTTTATAACCCGACAAAATGAGGAGACACAGCTTAGCTATAGTCCGGCAATCTCGTGCACGACCGTCCCGAGATTGCCGGACTATAATGGGCGCTTAAGTTTGCTCTAAAGGGTCATCCATAAATTACGTCACACGTTGAGAGGGTGGGAGGGCATAGAAAAAGTGTGACATGGTGTGACAAGAGAGATTGGAGGGATTCTAAATTTCGTGACGTCACATTTCAAAATCCAGGCCCTATTAAAAATGAAAGAACTGCTTGCTGCTGCGGGTTCTAAACTGCAGAAACTGACCTAAGCAACATGGAACACAATTTAATTGGCTGCACAATATCATGACTATTGTTAATATTTTTTTATTATTAGTCGTAAAGTATGGATGCGTAAAGTCAGTGTCTTCTGATATCCTGAAAGCTAGTTTAAACATAGAATGATGTTTCCCTCTGGATTGCGGAGGACAGACAGCAGTCGCTCCATATAAAAACTGAAATCCAGCCAAATTTGGTTTGACCAGTGAGCAGACCTATCTATGGTAAGTTACGAATCCCTGGTATGGTGGCCTAGAACGAAACTAACGACTTTGTACCAACAAACTACAAAGTTTCCAACGCCAGGTATGTTGTGCAATTACAGGCTGCATGAGAACTACACCGAGTCCTGCCATGGAAGCCATGCTCAACATTTCACCTCTTCACTTGTTTGTTCAAAAAGAAGCAGCTCAATCAGCTTTAAGACTACAACAGCTTAAACTAGTAAGATTTCCTGCAGCTCTACATTTTCTGAACCTAATACATGATTGGGCCAACACACCATTGGTAGAAGCCCCGTGCGACAGAATTGAGCCCGCCTTCATCTATGATAAGAAATACGATATCCAACTCTCGGAAATTGATGACCCAGCAGAACTTCATAGATCTCTGATCATCTACACGGACGGTTCGAAGACAAGTAAAGGTACAGGTTCGGGAGTTTTCTCTGAAGATGTGAACATTAACATTGTGATGCCACTCGGTGAACTCCACACTGTTTTCCAAGCGGAAAACGTGGGAGTGCTCATCGCGGCAAAGGCAATAGCGAACAGGAAGGTAACAGATAAGCGTATTCTTATTCTTTCAAATAGCAAATCTGTTTTGCAGGCATTAAATCGTAGTATTACAAATTCTTTCCTCGTCAAAGAATGCCATACAATCTTAAACGAAGTAGGGCATGTCAATCAACTAATCCTCAGGTGGATTAAAGGGCATAGTGGCAATAGGGGTAATGACATTGCGGATGTTCTGGCGAAAAGAGGGTCTAACATCAAGCCATACGGCCCGGAACCAATCTTGCCACTACCCATAAACTGGCTTAAAAGCAGAATAAATGAACATACTTCATACCTACACAATCTTCTCTGGGCAGGCCTGGAGGATTGCAGGCAAGCTAGACACGCACTACCGCGGATCGAACCACGGTTCTCCAAAATCTTGATGCAGCTTAAAAAACCTCAAATGCGCCTGGTCACAAGCGCTCTTACGGGTAGCATTAACAGACATCTTTTTAACATAGGTATAACAAACAGTTTTCTGTGCAGAGCATGCATGGGGACTGAGGAGACAGCTGCACACGTCTTGCTGGAATGCAGGGTGGTGGCTGATTGCCGGGCAAGATTCCTGAAGACACCAGGCAGCCTTTCGGAAGCCTTCAGCGACGTTAAGGCGCTGATAGGATTCCTGGAGGAACTGGGATGGCTGGAGTAATCCAGCTCTCACCCTCCTACGCAAAATGCACGCATGGGACGTCTGATTGCGGAAAAAGCCTGCACGACGAAGAAGAAGAGAAAGAAGAGAGCAGACCCTGGGTCCTAAGTTCAAGTTTAGGGCGACCGGTATAATGCTAGGATGATAATTGGGGAGTCCTTAGACATGCATGTTAACGTTTGCACACTATCTGTAAGTTGACATGTACTTATGAGAGACATGATGTAATATTTAAATTAGAAACAGACTTAAGCACTCATAAGACCTTAAAATCCACCATAGAAATTCCTTAAAAGAGCGATTAAGGGCTTACTTCCGTGACTCGTTTTCGACCACCGATTATACTAGCGCTTCTTTTAATTATTAGACTAAAAAATAGCGTCTCCCCATAAGCTGTCAAGAAATTTGGTACATTATATTGAGGTATAAACAAGGCTTACCACAAAACAAGTATTTAACTGTTAACTTATAAAGTTTATGGCCTAAGTCATATAACAGACCCGCTTCGTAACACTTTTTTACAGTAACTCCTATATTGCATAAACTGTAACCTGGATAATAATTATTCTTGCAAGCCACTGGCATATAAGGGCTTAATGAATGCAGACTTCTTGGAATTCCATTTCATTACGTCAATTTCTTAGTCAGTTATAAAACAAAACAATAACTATCCAGCTTTTCAAAATGCGTATGCAGTGCATATTTTGCATTTATGTTTCTACATTCAAGCTGCGTAACAAGCCCATTCACACGTGCCAGTTGTGTTATCAATTTTGTTTTAAAATTAATTGTAATCCACAGCTATTAATTGACATACACTCTTAGTTCTGATATTATTGAGAAGACATATAGCCAACATGTTGTTAACGATCTACAGCAACCATCAATTTAAGTTTTAATGACAAAGTAAGTAGGTAGGTAAGTTTTAAACTTCCTATATAATCTCAACAGGCAAAAGGCCAGTTGCCGGCATTTCATATCCAAAAGTCTTGATACTGGTGAGGCCTAACCCTATTAAGTTATATCGACATGTGAAAGTGGTTCATCAGAGTCCAAATTGGCAAAGCAAATTTTTTTTTATTACTGACATACTTTATGACATCACTGTCAAAAGCTCACGAGGTTGGCCGTAAAGCATGATGGCGCAAAGCGCATTTTCACAGATATAAACACGTGCTGTCATATTGTAAACGACCCCCAAAATCTGAGTTGACTTTTTATTATCGTACTAGGGCATTATACTTTAGGAAGTATAATGGCAAAAAGTTGGTAATGAACAATTAATTAAACGCAGCTCCTAACCCTTTACCAAGCAGTGGTAAGTGGTAATTGGTAGTGGCAATTTATGGTGGTCATATATTGACCACCATAAATTGAACCTTATGAGGTTAACTTAAGGTGGAAAACAAATGAATATTTTCAACGTGCTCTGCCTGTTAAAGGGTTAAAAAGGAACAAGGAAAATTTTAAGTACCATGGATGTAAAGTCTGACACCGTTCCACCCACAGACGGGAGACTGTCATTAAATGATTTGTCAACCGTAAACTAAAAAAAAAAACTATGGCAACAAAGAGGACTTATTTTGTGGTAAGCCACGTGTAGTTGTAAAGTACGGAGTCCATACGGAGTGAGTGTCGTGCGGCGAATGCGAGTCGCTGTGCAGCCGCTGCCGGCCCGCTAGCCCGCTGCGCACGCCGGCCACGCACCGCTACAATACCAATTTGTTTACACCCACCCGCCAATTGTTACTTAACCTAGGACTATAACCACATTCCAGACGAAAATTTCAGCCCTAACATGCCTTGGCAAAGAGTTGAGATCCAGTAGATCATGCATACTAATGCTGTGCTAGAATAAGGTGATCTAAAACTCCCAGCCGCCAATGGATATTCAACCTTATAAGCCAAATGGCTTCATTCTGTACAAAAGTTGAGGGATGAGCCATGCTACTGTCTTGTGCTGATATACCTGCGATGAATTGTGATCTATTTAGTCATGCATACTACAGTGCTCTGCTAGAATAAGCTATATCACTCATCATATCCTAGCATTATCCCGGTTGCCCTAGACTTAAGCTTGGGGCCCAGGGTCTGCTCACTGGTTTTAACCAGAATTGACTGAATTTCAGTAATTACGCGGAGCGACTGCCGTCTGACCTCCGCAACCCAGTCAGTCTGTTAGAAGGCACTGACTTCCTAATAACGACTGTCATAGATGTTCATGACAGCCGGGACCAACGGCTTAACGTGATTTCCGAGACACGGGGCAAGCGATAATAACGCACATAACTTCGAAAAGTCATAGGTCACCAGGGTTTGAACCCGAGACCCTCTGAATTTAAAGGCAAGGGGTCTCGCCACTGGTCTACGCCGCTCTTATCAGAATAAGCTATAGCTTATAGTTGTATTATTAGAAGTAATATATTACTACCTGGCATTTGTTATTTCCCCCTAGATGCCAATTGCTTCATTCCATACGAAACTTCAGCTCTAATATGTCATGCAATGAATGTCTTGTGGTGTATTCCCGACAATGAGTCGAGGGCATATAATAGGTTGGGGAAAAAGTCTTTTCGTATTTTTGTATGAAAAGTCAAGACATTTTTTTCAAAGTTTATTTACATTTATTTACAATATATATGTACCGTTTTGTTGAATAACTTTCTGCCATTTTGTGGGCAGAGACATTATCCCGTTACTGTAGAAACTTTGGGACTTCTGATCAAAAAAACGGGACAAATAGTTTTGGCAGTCCTCTTTTGAGGTCAACCTTACAGAACCTAAAGAATTCTGCAGAGACCGAAACAAGTGAAAATCTGAAGGCGCAAGGTCAGGGCTATATGGTGGATGCACTAGGACCTCCCAGTCGAACTCTCTTAATTTTTTCTGAGTGGCTAAAGATGTGTGTGGTCTAGCGTTATCGTGATGAAAGACCACACCCTTCCTGTTGATCAATTCCGGCCGTTTTCTCTCGACTGCTTCCTTTAATCTCATCAGTTGCTGGCAGTAAAGATCAGAATCGATGGTTTTGCCGGGCGGTAAAAGCTCATAATAAACAATGCCCTTCCAATCCCACCATACACACAGCATCACCTTATTTCGTGTTAGGCCAGGTTTGGCCACAGTCTGTGAAGCCTGGCCAACCTTCGACCACGACCTTTTTCGCACGTTCTTGTCGTACGTGATCCACTTTTCATCGCCAGTTATCAATCTCTTCAAAAACGGCTCGGTTTCATTACGTCTCAATAATGAATCGCAAATGAGTACACGGTTCATTAAGGTTATTTGAGTGAGCTCGTGTGGCACCCAAATATCGAGCTTTTTTGTATAACCAGCTTTCTTCAAATGGGTCAAAACTGTTTTGTGGTCAATTCCCAATTCTTCAGCTACATCGTAACTACTAATATGCCGGTCTTGCTCCACTCTTTCAAAAATGGCGTCCATTTTATTCGTAACAGGGCGACCAGAGCGAGGTGCATCTTTAACATCAAAATTTCCGGACTGAAAACGTTTGAACCAAATTTGTGCTACTCTTACTGACACTGCATCAGGTCCATAAACATCACAAATTTTTTTCACTGCTTGAGTTGCATTTTTGCCTTTTTTATAATAAAATTTTAAAATGTATCGAATTTCTTCATTAGATTCACTCATTTTTACGGAGAGAAAAACAAATGAAAAATAGCGGGAAACAACTTTTTTTTATTTTTTTCTTTTCTTTATAATGGAATCTTTTTAATGTTACCAAAACCAGCCAGACACAAATAATACAGTCAAAAAAATTTTATAATAAGTTTATACCTACGTTATGCGAAAAGACTTTTTCCCCGACCTAATATAACAGTTGTCTGCTTTAATAGCTTTCTAAAACCTAAATCTAATCTAAAACCTACTGCCACATTTCGTACAAACATTTAAAACCTAACTAGCCAAGCAATTAATATATTGTGCTAATATATTACAGATTGTTATCTAAATACACAATTGGTTAAGAATTGATAAGTTAAAAGAGCCTGTGAGTTTTTATCGGATTTCTCCCTTAAAGTATAATAAGCCTTAAGGAACTGCCCTGGAAGTGCGTGTAACAGTAAAAAAAGGCTTCGTTAATGACAAGTGATGTCTCTTACCACTATTTATAAGTCATCTTATGCTAAGAACAGCTATGTCATGCCAGTAAAAGGCTTGACAACAAACCTAAGCTGATACCATTAAACTTTCTAAAATTCAAAGCTCATTTGAATAAAAGGCCTACTTATAATTTTGAAGTATACATTTTGTGACTATACTTTAACTATATCTTTTGCGTATCAGTTACTGAAACCTAAGCTGATTCAACTATTTCCATTAAACTTTCTAAAATTCAAAGCTCATTTGAATAAAAGGCCTACTTATAATTTTGAAGTATAAATTTTGTGACTATACTTTAACTATATCTTTTGCGTATCAGTTACTGAAACCTAAGCTGATTCAACTATTTCCATTCAACTTTCTAAAATTATAAGCACATTTGAAAAAAAGGCTTACTGATAAATTTGAAGTAAGAAATTTGTGACTATATCTTTTGCGCATCAGTTACTGGTGCAATATGCAGACTTTGTTAAATTTTAACATTTATGGACCAAATTTCATGTGAAATAAAAAGTCTGCCTTTGATTGAGAGGTTTCACACCAGCTACCTGCGTCCAAGTGGCATCATTTTATCGATAACAACATAGTCACATACCATTAACGTAATGATCTATAACTTAGTTTCGCGTTTCTGAAGGCCCAAGTATGTCCAGGAATATTTATCTATTTCTTTGTTGTTATATTTTTTTGTTGTCACTCAGGCATTCCTTTAGAGCCTAAAGTCAAAGCTAGAGTGTAAACAAGATATAGCAGTCGAGCAAAACCTTAAATAATGGTAAGCCACAAGCCTGCCCATGATGATTGATGATTCATTACAATGCCATCAAGTCTCAAAAAGTAAATGAATATCCAGTACATTATTGCATTACACAACTATAAAAGCAAAGCTCGCTGGATACAGGCAGTCTACAATCGATCACATTTGAAGTGACCTAATGGGAGCCCTATGTTCACCAGTGGACTTCCTTGGGCTAATAAAAAGCATTATAATAAAACATCCAAGACAAGTCGACATACTCTTAAGCGCTCAGCTCTTAGCCTCCAAGATCGAGCTCAGTAACGAGCCATTGGAGATGCCTATGTCCAGCAGTGGACTAACATAGGCTGACGATAATGATGATTAAATCATATATTGCATGTCACATGACATGATTATGATACATAGATAAAAAATAATAGGTCTACATGTGCCTTGCAATGGCATAGCAACTAAGGAAGGATAAATAAGAGCATTCTAAACTTATTAATACCTAACATAACCTAAGGGCTTTTACACAGGAGCAGCACATTGACGACAGCAGAGGCGACAGCAGTCGTCGTCACCTGTCGGCAGCTAGCCGTCGATGTGCTTGCTTGTGCGTGACGACGACTCAGTCGCCTCTGCTATCGTCAGTGTGCTGCTCGTGTGTGAAAGCCCTAACATGATCCAAGCATAAGTTACTCACGGACATACACTAAGCTATTGCATTAAGAAGTCTTGAGAAAGAAAAGAGATATAAATAGTGGGAAAAAGAGAAAAATAATAAATGTTCGATCTTAAAAAATTATGGTTTGTACTTAATATGATAATAATATAAACTTTTCTAATAAACATGTAAGTCTATCTATTCAATTAAAGTTCAAATCTGATTATTTTTTTAGATAAATTATTATTATTATTGATAAAATATATGTATGAGATATTTCTTTACTATATTTAAGACTTCTTTGATCACAAGATAAATTAAGAGCAAAAAGTTAATGAATAACTGACATTGACTACATTGGACCCCGAGTGATCTAAATGTTTTTTACACAATAGCATAGAGAAATCATAATTCTTTCAGGCTACACTCATCAAATTGTTTACCTGTGTTTTTTTCCAAAAAGCTCATAGATTTCTATAAACAACACATTTCCTTCACTTTCTCAGAAACATAGCCTTAGATCACTCTGATTCCAGTTTCGTCGTGTGGTAATTTTGATTTGATAAAAATGAACTTTGAGTATGTAGTTCAGTGTGAAGTCAACAGATGTCACTACCGACCTTGACGCAAAGTGGCTCGGTGCCGCCCTCTGGAATTACGTTGTTTAGAGCAGCTATCGCTTCTTGTGCCTCTTCTCTTTTGTCAAATCTAGAAAGAAATATGTTATAGATAGTTAATTAAAGGGATTATTTGATAAATTTAACCAACTTCTGGTTTATTGGTCCGAGGGATTTGACATGTCGTCGGATACGAAACGACGGATACGACGAAGGTGGATCAATGAAGTTTCAGCAAACTTCATTGAGATCAGTCCTTGGAAGGGTGACCGTTTTTGGCTAGCGTCTATGACAAAGACAATTAATGGAATTTACCGCCATAGCGTCTATGACAACGTCAATTAATTAAATTTACCGTCGTAATAACTTGCTATATCCTAACTTTCAATAATATTTGTAGGAGAAATATAGTGGTGTCCAAAATACGTTTAAATAGATGCTACACGTAAGCTAAAGTGTGTGCCAAGATCGTAGCAAGTGGAAGGATGTGATCTCTGTCTACCCCTATGGGAAAGAGGCGTGACATTATGTATAAATACGAAACCTACCTACTGTGACGTCACAAGTGCATTTAAGTGTTGAGAAGTCTCCGCGTGTGACACATCTAGTCCACCTACCCGAGGGACTTGTTTCATTCGCGATCGGTTTTCAACTCGATCTGTATTCGAATTCATAAATGAAGCGCGGTCGAAAAACTACAGTTTATCTTCCTTTTGGCACGTAAAGTACGTACACATGCGGCTTCTACCTAGAGTTATTTCCGTGTTGGCGTTTAATGTCAATTCTGAATCGCGCTAACAGATTTATTCGAGTACAGCGCAACTGTAATAGGCCGCGGCACCCGAGCCCTAGTTTAAATACAATATAATATACTTATGTAAGAAAAAAAAAGATACATAAAAGCAGCAACATATCATATAATTTTAAAATTTACCTGACAAATGCCACACCCCTAGGCGTGCCATTGCTCTTGTCCCTCAGTATGTGTTTCTGCACGATGCGGCCATACTTGCCGAAGATTGTCTCCAGCTGTTCCTCCGTGACGGCCCGCGGGAGGTTGGTGACGTAGAGGTTCGTCTCTTTGATATCGTCGCCAGAGGGGCGGGCGTATGATACCTGAAGCGCAATTTGGATTTTGTTACAAATATGCTTCGTAGAGTAAGTATGGTATGCCCATACCATAATGTGACGAGAAGAGATTGAATGTAGTTCTGACAAAGAACCCATTTGCTTTTATTTCTTTATTATGGTACCGCTCAAATGTTGTTCAAAAATATATAGAATTTCCATTTTGTGTGTAAATATTTGTGAAAACTTGTTAGTTAACATTATATTTTTGCGTACCAGTTACAGGTGAAATATGCGGACTTTTTTATGTTTAAGAGCACTCATGTACCATATTTTATGTGAAATAAATACTCTTTGTTTTTCAAATAACATCTGGACATGCCTGACACGTTCCACTTCCGTTTCAGCGAACTGAATCTAAAAGTTCATACAATTAGACAAATATTGCATTAGTATAAACTACTGTAGAAACCTTATTTTTTTTACATATAAGTAAATCTAAGCTTCGTGATTTCCTTGTAGTAAATATTTAGATATTTTTTTTTATATATCTTTTATTTTGATGTGTTCAAGTGCTATGTAATAGTTTATGGAATAAGGAACTTTATTTGCTGTTTACTGACCTTTAACCGCTTATTTCTGAGCTGGTACCCGTTGAATGTGTCGATAGCCCTTGAGGCGTCCTCTTCCCGCGTGAAGTTCACGAAACCGAAGCCGTAGCTGTAGCCAGTCTGAAAGTATGCACACAATAGCGCCATTTTACTTGTAATCGTTTTTTTTTTTGAATTTGTTATTTTATGTGTTTACATAGGAGTGACGTCATCATCATCAGGTGATGTATGTTGCTCATAACTACATAGTATAAAACTAAGTTGTTTTCTTCTGTTTGCCCCTATGTATGCTTAGATCTTTAAAACTACGCAACGGCTTGATGAGATAGAGTGATTCAAAAGGAAGGTTTTAATGTGGGTCACGCGGACAAAGTAGCGACCGTTAGTTACATAATAAAAAAAACATTGCATAATAAAATTTGGTCTACTTTCTGAATATTTTTTTAAACGTCACATAATAAATCTAAAAGGGCTACTTCATTAGGGCGGGAACTTGCTACAAAGGTAGAGAGAAACATGACAAGGTCATGTCTCCCACCCATATATTCATTCTTCATCAGGTAAGACCACTTTGAAAAGTTCTAACTGCAGATCGCCGATTCGCACCGATTGGCCTCCGCTTATCCGCACTGGGTTTGCGAGACATAGCATGGCCTAAATCCATTTCAGCTAAAATAAGTTTGTGATAGAGTTCCAGTGCCCAATAGAAGTAAAGACGTTAATGAGCTTGGATGATGATGATAAAACTAACCTTAAAGTCCTTCATGACTCGGCAGCTTTCGATCGGGCCTACGGTCATGAACATCGCGTATAAATCCTTCTCCGTCATTGACTGCGGAAGGTAGTTGACAATCAGGTTGGTCCTGCTGTTGTCGCCAGCTGCCGAAACGCCACCTCCTTCAGACATGCTGCCCCAAAACCTTGGACCAGGACCTAGACGACCTCTGTATTGATGTTGAATTTGCTGGAAATAAAGTATGTCTCATGTTAGCATAAATATTACAGCTTTATCTGGCGCCATCTGAGGGTTAGAATAGTGTCAACCCCTCTCATCTCACAGGGAGTCGTAAGAGTCGACAAAGAGAATTCCTACGGGATGATGGGCAGCAGAGTCATTTTGCGTACTGGCTTGAACTGCGACCACCAATCCACCTGCCTAGCGTGGTGATTTTGGGCAAATACCCCCAATAGAATATTATCTATTGGGGAGGCCAATATGCAGCAGTGGAATAAGGCTGACATGATGACTATGTGGACCCCTGTCCAAGTAGACAGCAAATAGCAAACTGCTTTAAACAGACGAGTTAGAAGTATTCCCAGTAAAAGATGTATTATACGGTAGTTCTCCTTGAAGCACTCGCAGCTACGCGGTATCAGGTAATCGGAAATGATTACCGACGTAAAGCTTTGGCCAAGTAGGTCCTTACATACATACGCCTCTTTTCCGTAGGGGTAGGCAAAGATCACATTCTTCCACTTGCTACGATCTTGGCACACACTTATAGCTTCATTCACACTCATTGACCTCCTCATACACGCCCGTCGGTTTAGGGTACTTTTGACCTGCCCTTTCTCCAAAATTTTCTGAATTTGGTCATGGAAGGTCTTACGTGGTTTTCTCCTCCCAACAATTCAATTACTTGTCCATCATAAATCACTTTCAGTAATCTACTTCATTCATCCTCTCAACATAACCAAACCATCTATGCATACCTTTCTCAATTCTTGTCACTATATCTTCTTTTACACCAGCTACCACCCTTATCACAAGTAAGTACTTGGGTGAGGCATTTAATATAAAGCGCATCTATGCTTCGGAAGATACGTTAAATAGTTGTTCCCGGTTATCACCAATCTGCACTGGGTCCGCGTAGTAAAGTATGATATCCCCTCTCATCTTGGTTCATGAAAGAAAGACCGTGCTCTGTAGTAGGACTATTTGGGCTAAAATAATGAGTTCTCCTTGTGTAAGAGAACAAACAACAGCACCAGGGGGCTTAGACAATATAACATTTGAAATGACGACGAAGTTCGATAACTGTTAAATGTATGGACTTGACATAAGCCATCGCTAAATTATCAAGTCGTTTACCTGCTTATGTCAAGTTGAGTTGTTTTCTATTAAGGTTTTTCAATTTGATTATTCTTTGTCATCTTATACGTAACACATATAAAAAAATCTACACCATATAACATATGAGAACGTGTGGTTAAAAATAAAATAACCCATTTAGTTTTTTAATAATACATGTAAAGTTGCGTCTCGTCTCGTCTTTTTTTTCGGCAATCTTACTTCTTAGCTATTAATGGCACGTATTTTTAATGAGTCTGGATTATTAGGAGATTACATACTCTGATGAATACATGACACATATTTTGATGATTTTTTATATGCAATTGATGCACGAAATCCACCTGGAACCCCTCTGCCGCGGACGCGAAGACACCCTGCTAGGCTTCTGAACGTCAGCGTCATCCACCGACCCCTTAACATAAGCTGAATAAGCCCGAGTATTCCCTAATAAATTTACTTAGCGAAGATCGTTTTTCTAAACCCGATAATATGTTATATCTAACAGCTTTTTTTGCAATAATACCGGTTAGTGGGGCACTGGAGCAAGTGAAAATAATGGGAATACGAGAGTTAATAACCGGACGGAGTTATGCAAAATGCATCGAACACACGTGAACATACTTCAAACAAAATTGAACTGTGAAAATGCTTCAAGTTTTGTTGGTATCATTGCTACCATTGTTTTTATTATTTATTAAATCAACCTTATAAAGTCCACTGCAAAAAATTGGCATTCCCAATATATGACATTCTATTGGGGGTATTTGCCTGTAATCACCACGCTGGCAGACGGGTTGGTGATTGCAGTTCAAGCCAGTACGCAGGAAAACGCTGCTGCCCATCATCCTGTAGGGTTTCTCGTCGTCGACTTTTACGATCAGCAGGTGCACCAACAGCAGGTGTGGTTGGCATGGGCTCCTTAGAAGTTAGTAGGATCCCTTTAACACTTGATCTTAAAGACAATAAAGTATATTTTATTTTTTGTTTCGTCTGACAACAGACACGACACTCGAATACATTTATAGGCAAGTTAGGACAAAAAATAGGTCAGAAAAGGCTATTAAAAATGCCATAATGCAGATACCAGTACAATCTTTACCGCTTTAGCTAAAAACAGAGCAACATGACAAAAACTACAAAAATTGGCTTCTTTTCAATGCGATAAATTCTAAAAAACAGACAATTCACAAGTTGTAACACCGCAATTTAGTACAGTCTGCAAAACAGTAATATATTTTTCATTTTCTAATAATTTTTTTTTTTTTACAAAATACAAGCAAAACATAGTAGATTATAATATGACAGAAATGCCTACTTTAAACAATTAATCCACAACATAAAACAGCGCAGGTTGGTACAGTCATCAAAAAAATAATTTTAAAGCCATATTTAAATTTAGTATTAAAACATCTGCTCTAAACCAACCACGGCCACGACGGCTCTAAATTTCATTCATGGCTTTTGACGAACCTAACTCCCCTAAACCTTACTACCGCACATAGTAAAAAAAACATTTTTAACAATTACACCAATTGTTTAGTCCCAAGATAAGCATCATTAAGAACTTGTGTTATGGATACTAAATAACGAATAAACATACTTATAAACGGGCAGAGCCCACCACCGAAGTTAATCGCATAAGGTTTAATTTATGGTGGTCATATATTGACCACTGTCTGGTAAAGGCTTACTACTTTTTTTTGTTCGGACATACTTAATATAATATATTTAATATATATTTGTGTAGGTTCGTTAGTTAATCTGTCTGTTGTGGTTGTTTATATATGCCCTATACTAGGGTGTATTGAGTTCCTTTCAGGACCTTAGGAGCCCAAGCTAACCTCATCTGCAAATGAACCTGCCGATGAACGGATGAGGCTCTGGCATAAATAACATATAATAACTTAATAATTTATTATAACATATTTATTTATTTCATTTTAAAAAAAATTACGTAAAAGTTTTTTTTTTATTTGTAAAAAATAATTAGATTTCCCATTTTTTTCGTAATTCTGCGTTTAAAAGCGGTTGTAAGGACAGTTGTCTTTTTGCGACGTGTTTATTATTAGACGAAACGCCGCTGCCTACCCCTTCGGAGAAACCGACGTGATTACTACTAGTATCTCACATAGTTCTGCCCACCTCAAAATGAATATATGAGCATAAGACTTGTGTGTAAAGATTTTACTCCAAATACCGAACTGCATACGATTACGTAAAACTATACAACAGCTCCCACCGTTCTGACCGTGTAACAATTGAACACGGCACTCATAACATTACAATCGGCCGAACTAGAGAACTAGAGCGCGCGGGGCCGCCCTTGACCCACAAGCCTAGAATTGGTTCACCGGCACAACTTTGTGACGTCCCTGAAATATTCCCAAAGGATCTCCCCATCTCGGTAAACAATACATTAGTTATCAGACGTTGTAAGGCTGTATGTATGAATAAGGCTATTGTTCTTGTATATAATTTGATTTTAGACGATGCTTGGTTGTAGTTGTTTTATGATTGAATATTACGTATATTTTGTCGACAAATAGTAGGGCTATAGATTTATCTGCGGGACTGTCCGAAAGGGTTACCGCGGCCTCTGGGCGTAGCAGGCATAAGAAGGAACATGGATGGTTTTTAGTCAGTAAAAGTCTGACACAAACAGCGGGAGAAGGTCATTAGATGATTTTCTATAGGGGCTATAGATTCATAATGTTGATTCTGATTGGTTTTATTACAAGATAAGGCAAATCACAAGATAACTTGATTTAAAGAATCCGTTAAAAATAAATTGATTATAATAGAAGTTGACATAACAGGCGGGAGGGCGTCGAGGGCGCGATAGAGAGGCGTTAGTGTTCAGGCAAAAAGTGGTAATTACAAGCAAGACTTTGATCACTAAGTGGTTATGGCAAGTAAAAGTTCGGTCCCGAAATGTAGTTGGGAAGTAATAGTTCGATCACAAAGTGGTGATGTGAAGTAATGGTTTGGTCACAAAGTAGGGATGACAAGCAAAACTTCGATCAGAAGAACGTGTTGGCAATTCATGAGTTCGGTCAGGTGGAAGCAGCACGTTAGCTCCTAGTCACGACTTTATATCGGCACAGTCTACACGAGCCTTAAGGCTATATTATTATGTAAAAGCTATTTCCTCTGTGTAGATAGATGATTTTGGCCGCAACAGTAATGTTCTCTGCTCGGTGTAGCATGTATTATTTGATGTTCAAAAGGCACATTACAAATATTTAGGATTATTAAGCTGAAGTGGCAGTGGGCCGCTCATATCTGACGTGGGACCGATAACTGCTGGGGTAGACGTGTTCTACAGTTGAGACCGTTCTCCAGCTAGGTGAAGCGACGACATACGCAAAGTAGCTGACAGTGGTTGGAGACGAAGAGCTGAAAGTCGAGCTCAGTGGCGTGCCATTGGAGAGATCCAGCAGTGGGTGAACGTAAGCTAATGATGAACAAATATTTGACCACTGGCTCTATTCCTAAACAATACAATTATTTCTGAGCATGAACTCAAATGCTGTAAATTATTGCTTATTTCTTAGTGCCTATTAGTACCTTACATAATATTATGATAGTTACTTTATAGCAAATGACAATGTCACATTCGCTCGCTTTAATGAAGTAGTCGTATTTAAGTTTCGCAGTGCCCCTGCATACGAAATTTCAAGGACAATTTAATTATCATATAATATAATTTAAATACATAGACCAGATAGAAATATTTCCTACAAAAGCTGTGTACAAAATAGGTTTTGAAATAAAAGGTTCTAATGGCCAAAAAATAACTAAAGTACAATAAGGATCAGGAGAATTAAAGGACATGGGGACTTAAGGTCTTTATTATTAATTATATATAATTTGTCTTTGCCTCATAAAAGACGATCACGAGATTGTTTTATTCGCAGAACCGTCTTTAATATTTAAAACGAAACGTGGACAACGTAAAATTGACTACGTAAATAATGCGCTCTCTAGGATAGTCCACTGGTTTAGTACTCATTATTTATTATTAAATCAAAATAAACCTAAAAGTGTCAGGTACTGACCTGACACTCTTAGGTTTAGCACTGGTTAAGGTTAGAGACGATGAAATAGAATGAGTAAATGATTACTGGGTATAACACTATGCCCAAATATAGACTCTAGATTGCAAAGGGGGTCACGCATCGGGAAAGTTTCGGGCAGACTGAGTTCTGCAGCCTATGCCGTGAAATCCGACAGCTAACGGACATTAAAACAGCTCGTCTAGTCTACTTCAGCTACTTCCGCGTGTGACATATGGCAGACGACTCCTCGTGAGGTGTCAGCATTATTCTAGGCCGGTACCACACGGCATAACAAACAAATATGGGACAGGAACCACGACCTTCAGAACAAGGTATGTATACTGACCACTGTTCGTTATTATGTTTGTTATTCTACGAGCAAGAGAGGCATTAGAACTAATATCTCAAGACAAAGGACTTGTCGTGAACGCCGCTTGTTTGCGCCACCCACGTGTCGCACTGCTGCGCACCATCAGTCCCCGATCGGCCGAAATCACATTGGTCTTAATGCTTTCCTGTGTCAGTATCCTGACTGTGACATACTCGTAGATAACTGGGAATCAATCCAGGCAAAATTGTCGTCTTTTTGTAAATATTTATGTCCCCTTTCAGTATATTTTTAACTATATACTCATGTAAAATTACTCAATGAGTTAGTTGTTAATTGTAATTGGGCTAGACCCGTGTAACTAATACAAATAAATAAATTAGTTTTAAGTTGACGTTTTTAAGAGCTTTATTGAGCCAAACTTGAATAATAGATATTGATTATACTTTGATCGAATCAAGTAGATCATGGGCGTTTTGTGAAATGCAGCTTTTTGTGGATCAATTCTCGAAAGATTCAATAGAAGGTTGTTTTTTTTTACCCTGACGTCGCAATTTATTTTATTTATATGACAATAGGTTAAAAAACATCTTCCGAGTTCAAGGTTGCACACATAAATACTAATTGAATGCCGTGACTTTATTAGACTTTTCACTTAGTATTATAAATGCAGGAATGTGAGTATGGTTGTATGTTTGTTACTTTTTCATGCAAAAACTACTGGACCCTGGAATAAAACATAGAATACTTATTATTCTGATATTCCATCTAGGACCACGTTGGTGACACCATTCGGCGCTGATAGTATACCATCTTTCTTATCTTATCACGGGGGCCACAGACTGTTCGTGGCGCACTTTGACCCTTATGTCGGATCTTTTGTGCATCCCCTTGCCTTTCACTCCAAATCTCCAAAAATTGTTGCCATCATCTTAATGACAGTCTTTGCAGATTAGAGCCCGTAGTCTCTTGGCTGTGGGTAGGCCACCCCCAGGAGACCCATTCGGCAGGTGTACCATAGACTCCTCATCGTCTCCACATCTACGACATAGTGGTGATTGCACTAGTCGCATACTGTGGAGCATTTTAGTATACCATACATAAATAGTGTATCGATATGGCCAATTTAACGACCGAAGTAGAACATAAATAAACTAATGCTACCAATTAAGAATAAAAGTGGCGAGAATACTCGCTCACGCTTCTAAGGTCGTGGGTTCGATTCCCACTCAGGACAAATCTTTGCATGAACATGAATATTTGGTCATGGTGTTTTCCTATGTATATTAAGTATGTATTTACAAAAAAAAGTTATGTATGTTATATCTATTATACCCGTTATTTAGTATCCATAACACAAGTTCTTAATGATATTTGTCTTGGAACTAAATAATTGGTGTAATTGTCAGAAAATATTTATTTATTTAAATATATTTTAGTTTAGTTTTAACAAAGTCGCACGATGCAAAAATAGACAGCTAAACAACATAATCCCTTGCAGTAGTGGCTCGTTGACCCTTAATCCTATTGTCATATTTGGGGCTTCTTTACCCATCATGCGGTTCACTGCGTTATGAACTAGCCTTATGACATTAAAAGCCTAAATAGCAGACAACAGGCAGCAATCGTTTAACTCGATTGACGCCTCTGATGGACATCATCATATCCTAGCATTATCCCGGTTGCCCTAGACTTAAGCTTAGGATTATAAGGATCTGCTCACACGTCTATACAGATTTGGCTTCATTTCAGCTATAACATGGAGCGACTGCCGTCGGATCTCCGCAACCCAAAGGGAAACATTAAACCAGCTGTCAGGATATTAAAAGGCACTGACTTCCTAATAACGACTACCATAGATATTCGTGACAGTCGTGCTTTCTTAGAGCGGGAGGTTATTCTGGGAGCAGATAAGCGTGCTTTCTTCTATTTCGCCTTCTTCTTCGCTGGGCACCAGTTTTTAAGCCCGAGACCCTCTGAATTAGAAATCTATGGGTCTCGCCACTGGGCTACCGCCGCTCACCCGTAGGTAATATACGTGATTAGTTACAATAACAAATTTCCGATAGCATAATTACAGTTTTGTGCTATATGTCACTAGATTATTTTTTATATTTTAATGCTGGATCTGTGGCAATTACATTTAACTCTTGTTTCGGTATTACTAATATAGACTTCATACTCATTTGTAGCCACTTTGTCTTTTTGACAAAGATGATGATGACATGATGGTGCCTGATGCTGATTAAAGATTTGAGGTAATGATGATTACTTGATTATTTGATTTAAGGTGATGATTGAAGACTGAAGGTGATGATTGAAGATTTAAGGTGATGGATGATTGAAGATTGAAGGTGATGATTGAAGACTGACGCTGATAATTGATGACCTATGACTTTTCGAAGTCATGTGCTGGTTAGACCAGTAAGCAAACCCTGGGCCCTAGCCTGGGCCTAAGCTTAAGTCTAGGGCAACCGGGACAATCCTAGGATATGATGACGTATACATAATAGTATTAGACATGGCCACGTTCAAATTATTCTGCTAAATGTTACTAAAATTTTCTCTTCGCTTTAACGGACTGGCTTTCCACTTTAGACTATGTTTAAACACAACTTCTCTGTGTACGTAGTACGTAACAAACAGTATTAAGGTCGCCAACTCACATTGTATTGGCGTCCTATATTTTTCCACAACATGGCGAGCCTACATCTTGCTTTGCCGAACAAGAGCCTCTGGCATACTTCCAATGTAAATTGAACCCGCTCTTTACATCCACTGGCTCATTAATAATGGATTATCAGAAGAAAACATTTAAATGTGTCAAAACAAAAACTAGGCTTGCCTCCCACGGAGACAATGCGCTAATGATGTGACCTATTTCATCATCATCATCATCATCTGTTCAGCTCATTAACGTCTTTCCCTACTGAGCACAGGTCCACGCGAACCCGGATTGCGCGGAGCCCTTTTGGGGTTAATTTACAAAAAATCTTGGTTAGTAGGCCTATATTGAGCTTGAGCAGAGGTTGAGCTGTGTAGTGCCGTCTAGAATTGTGCCAAACCCTCTCATCTCACGGGGAGTCGTAAGAATCGACGAAGAGAAATCCTACCGGATGCTGGGCAGCAGTCATCCTGCGTACTGGCTTGAACTGCTGTCATCAACCCGCCTGCCCAGCGTGGTGATTGTGGGCAACTACCCCCAACAGGATGTAATCTATCGGGGAGGCCAATGTTCAGCAAGGCACTTAATAAAGACTCATATGAGTGAAAGAGCCATTGTATTTGGGTTTCTGTGGGGCACTAATGAATGACGAGATAACTTAATACTTCGAGCTCTTAAACATAAATGGAAACAACGTGGACATAGTGGTGGAAATCTTTAAAGGGCTTCATATACATTCACGCATTTTTGAAAGAAAGAAAGAAAAATAATTTATTCTGTGTCAACGTCAAAAGAAAACAGATACATTATATTTAAATAACTACTTAAAGAGTGTCACAGAAAAGGTATCCACTCAGCATAAAGCGAAACGAAACCGAAATGTGTCACGAAAACGCCTCGACACTGGTCTTCCGTAGATACCGTTTGTGAGAGCACTGCTATGACACATTCATTCCTTACATTGTAAAACACAATACATATATACAGTTACAGTAGCATACAAATAACACATAAGCTTTCAGGGAACCTAATAAAGTAGCAAAAGTGAGAGGACAGCACAACCGATGACGATCACATACATATTTATAGACATTTCTGAATGACATGAACCTCTGCCTGGTCTAACACATTCATTGAGGGCAGAAGCTTGTGTAAAGAAAAATAGGGCAGAAGCTTGTGTAAAGAAAAATAGGGCAGAAGCTTGTGTAAAGAAAAATTATCCAAGAAAATCGTCAAGTTTGGTCTCCCACCAGGTCGCATTCACCAATGGAAAGCCACGTGGCCACTACTGTCTTTACTTATCTCTACAATGCTATATTTATGTCTTATCATGAGGACATAAACAATGAAAAATACATATTGTCAGAAGATGTTATTTAACAGGAATAAATAATTATAATTATTTCATTTTTAATTATATATTTATATTAATAGGTGTATAGGGATCCTACCAACGCCTAAGGAGCTCAAGCCAATCTCACCTGTAAGTGGTGCACCTGCCAATCAACGACAAGGCTCTGGCGAACATAACAGTGTCCGGTAAGCAGCAATAGGCTTGCCACCTATTACGTGGGGCTAACTATATAATTGGCGAAATGTCGGCGTAAAACATGCCACTGCCTACCCTCCGGGGAACCAGGCGTGAATGTATACATATATGAATGTCTACATATATGAATGTATACATATATGTATTTATAATTATAACCTTTTCATATGTATAGATGATACAACTTTGTTAAAAGTAATACATTTGTTCCTTTCTTAGTCCTATCTCTAGAGATAAAGCTTTCAAACATAGATACATACATTTTGGTAGTTAATATGGGTCCTTCGTCAACTCAAATGCAAAATCATATTTATACTACGATATCTAGTTGGTCCAGACCAAGCTTATATTTGTTGTTATCACTCCACATCCAATATATACTCTATATATACTAACATCGCAAGTTATCATTTGGTGAAATAATATAATAAAGCATTCCCAACAGCAATACCTTGCCTTTATATACGAAGCGCTCGTAGCTCTGCGGTGTTCGGTGGTTGGAAACGATCGCCAAAGTACAGCAGAGTTTACAGAGGTCAGTCCTTGGATGGGTGACCGTTGGTGTGGCATTTGATATCGAGCGCTTCCGTGCTTCGGAGGCACGTTAAGCCGTTGGTCCCGGTTATCACTAAATGTGGTAGTCGTTAAGCCATGTTAGAGGCCTCATGGGCGGCTTGAAAAATTCTAACAGCAGGACGCCATACACCTGCCTCCGCCAATCCGCACTGGGTCAGCGTGGTGGAGTATGACCCAATACCCTCACACCTTGATTTGTGTGAGGAGGCTCGTGCTCAGTAGTGGGACGTTAATGGGCTGTGATGATGATGATGATATAAGCCGAGCTTGTATTTTCAGTACAAACAACAAATAAGTTTGTATGGAACCCATTTAGATTTTTGTATGGATATTTGTGACATATCAATTATAAAATTACCAATTTACTACATAACTTTGACACTAGGATACATATGGCTACATATACTTAAAGGTAAGCAGACAGTACCAAGTCCGCATTAAGAAGTCTACCTCATTAAAAACTATGCACCAAATATAGAAGGTTTTTGAGAAAGGACTGGTAAAAGTACCTTAAACCGATGGGCAGGTATCAGAAGGTTAATGAGTGTGAATGAAACTAAGAGTGTGTGCAGGGATTTTAAAAAGTGGAAGGATGTGTTGTCTGCCTATCCCAAGGCAGGTGTGACGTGTGAGTATGTACCATTATTAATCCACTATCATAGATTTCATTTATATCCCTTACTGAAAGTATATTAGCTCTCATACATTTTATTACTGAAGCACACTTAAATGAGAGGGTGGTTACTAGTCACAACAGACCTATATGACATAGCCAGTCAGAAACACAAAATATGTTTCCAGACCTGAAATGTAGAATCATTACTTGGATATACTTTGGTTGTGTAAACTAAAAAAATCATAAACAGGTGAAAGCATAAATAAAACTTACATAAAATGCACACAATCGCAGTCACAATCAACAAAATAAATCAATAAATATTGTGTTGAATTAAATAATTGAAAAAATTCAACAGATCACACAGAAACAAACAACAAAAAACTGAGCTATTTATTTACAACGCCAACTAGTTTTCTCCAAATCTATTAGGTTCCTATATTTTTAAATTGTAATTATTCTTATTTCTTACATACTTTTTATAATGTGGTAATGCCAGGGTTAATGGGCTTTATGATAAAATTATTTTTGCAAGAAACCTGTTAGGACGTTTTTTTTCATTACCTTACCTAGTCTACTATTTACTGCCTAGTTATCTGCCACTTCACTGACTATAGGCAAAATCTTATTCTGCATTTGGTCCTTAAAGCCATTTTGAGTAGCACCACTTCACGTCTTAATAGGACGGCAGATAATAACGGTTGAGGTATATATTTATGTTGGATTTACAGTGGATCATAAAACATGTATTTTCCAAAATTTTACATAACTGAATTAACTAATACATCAATGCTCCTTTGAACTTACACCAAAAACCAGTAATACATAGCATGTTTTTAATTGTCATAATATATCGCTAAATTACATAAAACCAAGTCATAATTGTTTTGTACATTTGTCCAAAAGTTTTTCCATACTAAAATAATAAATAAATATTTCTGACACTTACACCAATTATTTAGTTCCAAGATAAGTATCATTAAGAACTTGTGTTATGGATACTAAACAATGGGTAAACATACTTGAACACTTTTTTTTTTAAATAAATACTTAACCAGAACAAATATTCATGTTCATGCACACAAAGATTTGTCCTGTGTGGGAATCGAACCCACAACATATACTGTACAATAGATAATGATTATTTATTGTTTATAAGTAAAAATTGCATAATACTTGTTTATTATAGTTAAGAAATGACAGAAATTATCCATAAGAATATCACAAACACAATATTATTATGGTAATAATAGTTTAAAACCAAATGTGACAGTTTGAAATCATGTTTTGTCAGTAACATACACTTGACAATCATGACCATTTGTGTGGATTTTAAAACTGAAAGCCTCCATGCTTCAGAAAACATTCAAAGATGTTGGCCTAAATTATTATTCATACATTCTTTCATATTATGTCGGCATTTGTCAGACATCTAGATGATGTCACAACATTGATCTTCAGAGGGCATCATTTCAGTAGGTAACAAATTACGCAGACCAATCAGCTTAATTAAAACTTACACTTACAGATTAGTATAAGGAGTTATTTGGTACTCACATTCTCCATAGGCGGAAATCCTCGGTCCCAACTGCTAACTGGAGTACCGCCGTACAAATAACCACCAGGGTATCTTTCACACATTGCACAGTCACTGTTGGCATTCACAACTGTGCACAAAATTGTCTATTCACTACTGTAATATTGAGCAAACTTCCTTAGAACATTATAATGTTAGCTTACTTGCTGATGTTAAATCTGAAAAAATAAACCTATATTAATTTAAATTATAATTGTGACAATTTTGGGATAAATAAGTTAACAACTTAGGGCAGTTATAATAATCTAACAAATGGATTTAAACATACTTATGGTTATATTGCAGCGGTGCACTATTTGAATAAAAAAGTAGCAGATTTTGTATGGAACATTTACAGAAATAAAGATATAAAATAAGGTTCGATTAATTCAACCAATTCTTTGTATGTAGGTATTGATTAGTTGCATTGGACAAAACACAAGGTTAATAAAAAAGGCCTGCAGTAATATAAAAAATATGCTCTTAAAACAAATGGTACTGGTAGCAATAAAATACTGTACTTCTTTTATGTAAAAAATATAAGAATTATAGACTATAAAATAAGTATTTCCTCAAAATGAATGCACGTGAAAAAAATACATTTACAAATTAAGTGGTTACAAAAGCTTTCTTACCTTAAAATTAGTCAGATGAAGAATCGGAAGTAAGTACTGTGATTTAAATTTACTATTTATTATTATTTTACGTTTACTCTCCGTATCGCGAATTTCGCTTCTTTACAAATGTCTGTCAGTAAAACTGTCAATTGAATTGACGCATTTTGACATTATATTTCCTTATATCCTGTAGACGGCACGGGTATGAAATTAATAATTTTAATAATATATATAATATAACAAAATCATCTAATGAATAAAATCGAATGACCTAAAAAATAATTTATTTAATAATGTGGTGCAATATAATTGTTATGTTATTTTGAAAATGCTAATACATATATGTAATTTCGAATATATTGTAGTCATTGCCTTGCCTATGGACTGATTTGTTTGCATATACACACAAGAAACCCACATAGAGCAGGGCAAAACAGCAAGCTGAAACGTACTACAGTGGGTCCGTTATTAATTTAAACACCCACATTTTGACGTGACAACGTCTTATAAATTGGTTTGCCGGGTGACACTTCAAGAAACTGCGTTACGCTCCGCTCACGTTATGCGATCACAATGAGAGCGAGTGAGAGGCACGCGTCCCTTCCACTCGGGCATGGTTAGCCCGCCTAAGAGCGAGAGAGACAGAGCGAGATGCGTTTTAAATATAATTATTTGTATAAATAAATGTTTTAAATTGTTACTATCATTTCATCCTTCTTCCTACTATACGAATGAATATTCACATTAAAATTATTTTACCACTCAAAGTCGTTGTCACGTAAAACTTTCGCCCGTATACCGACTTTACAGGCCACCCATTTTTTTTTTTTACGAATAATAATAATAATAATAATAATAAAATCTTTTATTTCAGACCATAGATCCATTTGTTAGTAACAATTTTAAACTTAAAAACTAATGTTAGTAACATAAAAATGGAATGAAAAAACAGTTAAAATAAAAGAAAGAGGAATCTCTGTCACTCGTCGGTTCACCGATTAGCACGTTTGAAAACATGCAAATCAGTGAACCGAGCGAGAAGTGTTGAGTCCATTCTTTCACTTATCATTTTTAGGATTGTGTTGGCGCTCCCCTGCACTCGCAGCAACATCGAGGCAATCTTTTTTCGCATGACTGTAGAAAAGTCATCTACACTAGCGTCGGCAAACATGCCTGATGCGCTGCAGTACCGTGGGAGCCCCAACAGAACCCTAAAAATGTTATTATATTGAACTCTCAGGGCACTATACGATTTCTTAGTAAAACTGACCCATAGACCACTCGTGTAGAAGCTCTGACAATAAGATTTAAAAAGCGTTAGCTTTACGCCAACAGAACAACGAGCAAATCTATGTGCTATCATGTTACCACGTATCGACAGTGCCCTGCGCTCTCGTTCGATGTCTAGATCATCTTTTAAGTCTTCAGTTACTATATGGCCCAAATACTTAAACTGTGCAACACGTTTCAACTGTATCCCGTTTAAGAGAACAGGTGGGACCTGGTTTAGTTGTTTAAAAGGACTTTTGAACACCATAAATTCTGATTTCTTTTCATTATATTTTAAACCGTGTTGCACAGCATAAGCCTCACACGTTTTCAATAATTGTCTTAAGCCACTGATCGATGGGCTCAGCAACACCATGTCATCAGCATAACTAAAGTTGTTCACACTGACATTATCTATTCGGCATCCGACCTGCATGCTGCCGAGCCCCCTGACCAGCTGGTCAACATATAAGTTAAACAGTCTCGGTGATGTCAACCCCCCCTGTCTCACACCACAGTCTAGGCTGTATTCGTCGGAACAAGTATTAGCCCATTTCACTATATTTCTTTGACGCTTATACCAATATGCCAATAAACCGATAACTTCAGAACAAATACCTGCATCTTTCAGCTTACCCCAGAGTGTATCATATGACAAAAGGTCAAATGCCTTGGACAGGTCCAAGAAACATGCATAGACAGGAGTTCTCCTCTTGGTATAATAGTTGACAGTGTACTTAAGTGATAGTATTG
Source organism: Musotima nitidalis (assembly GCA_949126915.1). Classification (NCBI taxonomy): domain Eukaryota; kingdom Metazoa; phylum Arthropoda; class Insecta; order Lepidoptera; family Crambidae; genus Musotima; species Musotima nitidalis. The sequence continues at coordinate 4,665,441 of OX421434.1, forward strand.
CGCTTTCTGTAGACAATCCTTCACGAAAACCAAATTGGGAATCGTTCAAACCTATATAACTACTGAGGTGCATGTCTATGACCCTATCCAGTACTTTAGCGATTACAGTCGCAAGTGAAATTGGTCTATAGTTCGTTTTATCTGCAATGTCACCGGTAGCATTCTTAACAAGTGGAACAACAATTGTCTTCATTAGACCTGATGGTAAGTAGCAATGTCTGATACAAAAAGTAAACAGCATTGATAAAACTCTATTTATATGTAAACCAGCGTGCTGCAAATGCTCAATGCTCAGGCCGTCATGTCCAGGAGATTTACCCCTTTTCATTTCCTTAATAGCTGTTGAAACTTGCTTACTTGTTATTTTAATAGGGGCTTCGACACGACAAAACTCAGCACTGGGCACCGCACCAGTGGAACTCAATGAACTGTGGACCTGAAAATAGTCTTTAAAAGAATTAGCAATAGCCTTTGGCTCGCTATTACCATCTACACTAACGGCCAAGCCTGTCTTACCCTTGAGTTTTTTGGTGCTATTCCAAAACTTGCTAAATTGCTTTGCAGAATGCTGAGATGCTATAATATCCATTTTAATTTGTTCCTGATTACGTTGACAAAATCTAAGTTTTGACTTGAATATTTTTCGACTCAAATTCATAGTTTCATAAACGGGACCAGATCTAGGCCTGCCAGATAACACATACATTTGGAAATCAAGTCTTGCCTGCTTATGCGCCTCCGCGACATGCTTGTTCCACCCTATTATACATTTGTTTCTATTATTGGCTTTTAATGTACGAACAGAGCTAATTTTTGAGGCCTGACCAAGAACATTTACAATACTGTCGTATAAATTATCTATGATTTTTCTGTGTTCACAGTTGTCACACATTTTATCAGCACAGTTATGAAAATCTTTCGGGAAGTCTATACATTTCAACTTACTATTACAAAACTCATTATACTTTAACACTTGTCCCGGTTTTCTATGTCCCCAAATAACATCATTACATTGATTATTACATATAATATTCTTACGCCTAATTAAACCTAAGTTGCATTCTACTAAAAGTGGGAAATGGTCAGACCAATACACATCATACAGTACTTGAACTTTAGTTATGGTAAGCCAACTCGATGCACTTACGAGACAATGGTCCAACCACCTCTTGCTACCGTTAGCTTCACTTACATAGGTATAAGTATCAGACATTATTTTCTCGACATCAGCACATATCCATTGCTGCTCATCGCAAACATTTTGTAATTCATTAAAAAAGGGGGCATGTGGATGCGCATTAAAGTCACCAATAATAAAAACCGATTCAATATCACTTACATGTAGAATGGCATTCAATTCTCCCAAACACTGTGTAAAAGCAGGTAAATTGTCCGGCTTATCCGTAGGCATATACACACAAATAAACAATATCTCTCGCAGATCATTTGTCACAGTTTTTATAGCAACAATTCGGTCACTATTGCATTGAATAACCGATACATCACGAAACGCACTATTCCGCCACAGAATTGCGACCCCACCGTGGGGACGACCACGTAGCACACCCTTTGTGAGATCCACAGCTGATTTCCCCGTATAACTAAAGTCCTGATGAATGTTACCGAGAAACGTCAACTCATATGGTAGTAACCAAGTCTCTTGCAATGCCACTATGTCTGCCATCATACACATATCTCGAACGCAGTCAACGCTCCGCTTAATGTTTTTGCAGTTGTAACTGATAATTTTACTATTACTATCACCGTCCATTTTTATTGGTAATGTTTTTCATAAGCTCTGTTTCCACTATTTCCACCTGCGAGGTTCGCTTTCTAAATTGTATAAAGCGCCTAAACTTAATACCGTCGGGCCACATATTATTGTCTAAGTATAGTTGCTCGTTACGTTTCAAAACAAACAGTTTAAAGGAATTGTACATGCGATCCTCCTTCATGCTTATTTTTTCGAGTTTAACTAACTCATTAGTCTTACTTTGTATGTAATCGCAGATATCTTGTTCAGAGCACTCTTTGCTTACATTCGATATAAATAAAGGTATTTGAATATCAGCCGCTTTAAACTTCGTGGTTGATTCAGTTAGCGCTTTACCAGTTTGACCGATAAAACGATTTCTATATTTTTTGCGTTGTACTAAGGTCCATTTCTCGTTAGGTTGACTCATCTTCCAGACACCTTCCTTTCTAACTACCTCGGCCATAGTAGCAATGTTAGTTCCCATTTCGCTGTCTTTGCATTGCTGCTCCTCCGCAAAGCCGTTAAAATTGCGCTCTTCAGTAACCGTCGATGGAGATAAAGACCGACGACAGTGACTCGATGTTTGTGAGTTCGGTAATTGAGGTTGCATACGCTTAGGCGAGACCAGGATAGCACGCTTCTTAGATTGCGCGCGTGAGCAGGATGGATGAATGGATGAATGTTTAAAAGCACTTTTATAGAAAAAAATTGAAGCATGTCTAATTACTAAAATCTGTTTAACGCTCTTTTTCAATAGCCTCATGCTGTAATTTCATATGAAATTTTAGATATGGAACTTTAAAGTGCTTTGTTGCTAAACTAAAAGTAGGTGTTATGTTTTTTTAGAATTCGTAACAGCTTACTACACTTATCATAAAGTATATCATCTTACTGTATCATTTCGTTACTGTGACGAAAAACCCTAGATATCTAGTTAGCATAAAAAAATATAAGTCTTGAAAGAAATATGTTGGTTTAATGCTCCAAAAAGGCTCCAGTGTACGTAGACTGAGCGTGCTCGTCGAGATGCGAGAGGAGCTTTAATAAAATACGTAATCGAACCATAGAGTAGAGAAAAACATAAACGAATGAAAGGAAGAGACAGGCAAACAACAAGTCAGGCTTCTTGGCGGGAAAGTTAAGCGTCATGTCTGCAGTTTTGTTTTATTTTCTAAAATTTGTGATATTTCTAACATTAATGTGTAATAACGGTGGATTATTAAGTGTTTGTGAACATACATGAGTGTTGGTAAATCAAACAAAACAGTGCAACATCACTTTTCAAATTTTCTTTCAAGGACTCAATGTGAGATCTCAGTATAGTCCCACATCTTTACTGAGGACTCAAGGGGCTTAGGGGAGGGTATCTCATTTACCATTTATCATCTTTATCACCACTTATTCTCATTTACTATGAATTATATATTATTAATATATCACTTACTTGACACTGGCTAAATGTGCTAGACGCACAAAGCCATTATTTAAAATAAAGAAAGAACAACAAGTCACCTACCGCCGCCATCTTGTCTTGTGTTGAATTGTCGTCGTTGTTGGATAGGTTGTTTTTAGGGATATTCATTTAATTTTTAGGCAATTCAATTGTAAACTATGATTGTTATTCTTAATTACATTTCATTTCTCGTGCATTCTGTTTAAAAAAAAATATATGTTGGTGTAAACGTGGAATTCTATAGGTAAGTTTCTTGTGTGGCATTTTTAGTCAAGAGTCGTTTAGTTTATATGGATTGCGTTATTGATGGAAATAGCGTACATTAATGTGTGTGTCATAAATATTTTAAGCGTGTCATATTTAGTTAGCGTATATAGCTCTCTAATACACTATATTCTAATAAAATCTTAAGTATTTGGGCCAACGTGTAAAAACTGTTAAAAATAATGGTGCAAAACTTTGTTGTGAGATCCGGCTTCAGGAAAGTCTTATTATTATATTAAATTGTACATAAACTGATAATACTTTATGTGATGTTATATTTCTGTTTATAATACTGTAATGCAAAAAAGTAACCTTGCTGATATTGTTATAGAACATGCAATTCAAAATTAATCTATAGTTGAGATTTAGGCTGTGAGTTAATTTAGCTTCAAAACTATAACCATTGAGGACTGGCATAGCTGCAGTCATTATGAATTACATTTCTCACACTGCATCTAGCCAAAGAGTTTGTACTACAGGCATGACAACATTAAAACATACATAAATACTTCTTTATACAAAGACAAATATTCAAGCACTCAAATGCGCAAATTAAACCCATAAAATCAGCCTGCACTTTAGTTGGTCATTATACCATTAAATTATATGTCATTCCCTGATATTTATTTTAGTTGAACTGTTGTCCTAGTTTTAATGTTATTTTTAAAAAGGGATCTATAGATTTAGCAAAGTTCACTTGCACAAGATATCTGTAGATGCTAAATGGTGAGAAGTGGCTCTTCACCCCCATTGACACAAGACGAGATCCTATTCCCCTTACCCAATATCTCATCACAATAATTATTATTACATTGACTTCTGCTTTGGCCTGTTTTCTTCAGTATAATTGATTTAAAAAAATAAAAAATTATATTAGACAAAGATATTTGCATGGCCTGATACTCACACCATGGTGATGGGAGGACACCATAGATTGGTTGTGTGGGATGATAATGCGCTAAGATGATGGTACCATGGTTTGTGGGAGGACACCATAGATCGGTTAGTTCCGCTATGGCATCCTGGCAAAATACGTACCAAAAAGTCCCGCTACAGCACACATTATTTAGATGTATGTCATACAATTGAGGGTACAATTGAAAAGATAAGAGCATCTGTAAATTTTTTGCGTCTAATGGACTTACTTATTAAGGTGTGTAAATAAAAATAATGTTTGCTAATTAAATCAGTCTTGTATTAATTCAAGCAAAATTACAAATAATCAACAATTGTAAAAAAAGTAGATAAGAATTCCCAAAAGGGCTCGTCCCTATTTTTTCGCTGAAAAAACCTGTTGGTCAGGAGTACTTCACTCGACAGTCGGTGAGCATGACCTATTTAAAAACTGGGATTAAATATGAAAAGTGACGTATTCTCTAAATTAGCTGTCTTTGACGAGTATGCACTGTGTTTTGTCAAAATAATTCTTAAAACATTTCTTTACAACAGTCCCAAGAACTGAATGGTGCCATAGTAGAGTGGGTATTTTGCGAGGGTGCCATAGCGGGAACCATACCATGGCGGAACTAACAGCCATAGATCGGTGTTGGGGGATCAGATCACTTCAAGTCATTTATTGCATGTCACTTATATCAAAGTTGTAACAAAAAATTCAGGCCGATTTGTGACTGGACAAGGATGCCAAGTGCTGAGCTTGGAATATTAATAATAACAAATATTTCTGACACACCAATTATTTAGTTCCAAGATAAGTATCATGAAGAACTAGTGTTATGGATACTAAATAATGGATAAACATACATAAACACCTTTTATTTTGTAAATACATACCAACTATATTTTTATAAAAGTAGGAAACACCCAGACCTAAACAAATATGCATTTCTATACACACAAAGATTTGTCCTGTGCGGGAATCGAACCCATGACCTTAAGAGTTGAGCGCGAGGATGCTCGCCACCACGCCATATCGGTTGTCACGCTTATGATTCACATAAACATAACGTTCTGCAAAGAACCTCTTTGGGGGAGGCTTACGTTTAGCAGTGGATGGCAATTGGCTTATTGATTGATTCATATAACCATTTCTTTGTCAATCGGCATTGACTGTGTTTACAATACAAAGACCTGAATCCCTTTGGCCCATAGTACACGGCGTATTTTAAACACGCCGACGACGCGCAGATGACGCGCGTATACTTGCTTCAAACGCAACCTAGAAACCTAAGCACACGGAGCGATCGTGAAACGCGCCTCTACAGCGCTTATACGCGCAGATACAGCGCGTATACGCGCAGTAGACGCGCGTAGCTTTTCCGTTTTGATCACACGGTGGTGCAGTGGTGGCGCGAGCCCCTGCCCCTACTCTGCTCCTTTGTACGCGCGTTTGTATCGCTTCAAACGCGAGTATACGAGCTTCATGCGCGCGTACACGCGCTTCATGCGCGCGCTTGGTTCATAAATATAAACGCAACAAGCAGCGTCCACGGCGCCGAAGACGCGCGTTCCTGAAACGCGTGTCGTCGGCGCGTTTAAAATACGCCGTGTACTATGGACCTTTGATCAACACAAGCCAATCATCTCATTAAGCAAATTGTTTTTGGGTGAAAGCAATTAGTTATTTGCATTTACACACTAATTCATCATTAATGACAGCTAATAAATGGAATTATTACCAATTACTTGAGGGGTATGGTATCCTAACTAATGCCATTAGTAAGTTCAGTTTGAGTTACTAAAAACAGAGAAAAGTAATTTAGTAAGAAATTGTAAGTGTACATTTTGCATACTTTGTGTGTTCTCACAGTGATTGTGTATTATAAGTGGTTTATTGGATGAAATCAACAAATGGACGCCGTTTTACCTTCTTTTATAGGTAACATCGAGTTCTCCGTCAGCCATGAGTGTCATCATTAGACTACAGAACCTTCCTTGGTCAGCGAACGCGCTCGACATTAGGAATTACTTTCGGGGACTTTCAATCCCTGAAGGGGGCGTACACATCGTAGGAGGCGAACTTGGAGATGCTTTCATTGCGTTCAGGTAGCTATATGTAACTTCACAAATCAATATTTCTCTCCACTGTGGTACTTCCTTTAGATTTATTTCACTGGAAGTGTTTCAGTGCTCGATCTCACATACTTTAAAGAGATAAGTTATAGATTTATTAAGTAATTTTAAGTTATGTTTGATATATTTAATAAAAGGTTACTACACAATTTGTGTTTATACCCTAAAATGTACAAAAAACGGCATGAACAAAGTTATAGGTAATATAAAATTGTAATATTTAAAAAACAAGTACAAACAGCTCAGATTATTATATGGGTTTTCTTTACAATAATATTTGAGATGAAGTTGTTTTATTAAATAAGACAATTGTTTTAAAACAAAAAAAAGCTAAACATTTTCAAAACAAAAATATGTTCAATATAACATACTTTTTACTCAATGTCTATAAACCCAGTTATTATTAATGCCTGTTATAACAATTCATAAATTAATCACTTTTCTAAATTCTAATACTAATAATGTTAAATAAATTATTAATTAAAAACTTTTGTCAATCGACAGTAATAACTGGGTTAAAGATAAAATTAATGGTTAAAAAACTACATTATGTATAAGTAACACTTGAAATATTTGTCTACAATCAACGGGATGTGAATTCATATTAATTATGGTGAGTATTCTAGTATTAAGTGTTGTAGATATTACTCCACTTCTGATAAAAGGGGATACATAAAATCACACTTTCTGTTGAAAATCTGATTTTGTGCCAAACTCTGAATGGAGCGTATAAATGACAGCTTAAAACTGTTGCAACTCAATATATTTCAGTTATAATTATTAATATAATGTAAACTGCCTGCTGACTTCGAATTCCGCGTGATCCATGGGATGAAACTATTACATAAATGTAGCCTATGTCTAAGGTCCTATCTATCTATCTATATACCATAATTCATAAAAATTGGTTAAGCGGCATACGGTGAAAACGTAACAAATCAAATTCTAAATTATTTTAAGAAATTACCAAATTGGAATAGTTTTTATTTTAATGGAGGGTTGCACAATACTATTTTGATAACTGATCTTCTTTCCATCTGATTTTTGTTGCTTTTTAATAATGCTAATATGTTACTTTAAGATTTTCATAAGATAATTCAAGTTAGTTGATACGGTAGACTCTGACAAGTTTTGTTTAGCAAGTTATCTGACAGTATTAATAGAATGTAGAGAATAGGTTTTTAACGCTTAACCTGTTAAAAACATAATTTTAAGAACAGGTTGTCTGAATTTCTGTTCATTGAAGTAGACTAAACTTCTGGTTCAACCAACCCCTGGATTTTAGGTGTAAACCCACATTATCAATACATTTGGTGATTTAGTGAGCGGCGTGCAATATGCTTTTATGCAGAGACATACTGACTAGTATGTCACTAAGAATAATACTAAATAACTAGGCATTTAGGTGCTATCGAGAGTCGAATGTGACCCTAGACTTGGGACCGACACTGTTTAAGATTATCGGTAATTTTTTAAGTTTAAGCGCAGTCATGTGCATTTATACATGTTTATTTATTTTTAGATCGTACTCCATCGGCAAAAACATACGTATTGTTGCAGTTGACTGTATATATTTTAATATTTTTTAATCAATTTTGTGAATGCATAATGTCAGATTAGTAATCTGATTGATTTTGAGTAATCTGAGATTACTCAAAATCCGGATATTCTAATTGCTTCGGTACAAAATCGAAGGTCTTGATAAATACTGCATACTGTGTAAAATTGTACAATTAAGTTTGTACAAACTGTACAAGCCTAAAAACAAACGGTAAGCTTACGTTACGTATTCAACTGAATATTATAAACATCTCCCGAACATATTATCGATAAAGAAAATCTTGTTACCGCCACTCTAGGCAAAATGATTTCGGATTTTTGTTCGGGATAATAAAATAAATTAGTAAATAGTATCGATGGTCCTATTGGCAGTTTATTCCCTGCGAGCAACAATGCTATCGATGCTTAACAAGTGATGGTTAAAAATGAACTTTATGACGATTTCCGCGCAAATGTAATTACCCGAAAAATCTAGAAACAACACGATACTTGTTTTGCCTTACACAGGGCATCCAGACAGCCTCAGGATAACGATGTGTATGTTACCGGCCAAACCCGATTGTAGGACACACTAGTATAGCCTAGTCCCAAACTAATATAGGTGACCATACTAGTTTGTCCTAAAATCGGGTTTGGCCGGTAACATATACACGACGAACGCCGAAACGAGAGTTCTATTTCAAAATCATTTGTTCAAGTTTGGATCAATAGAGCTCTTATGAAAGTCCTACTTATAAACTATTTTTTTTACTATCGACAGTACTAGCTCACAACAATATACTACCGATTGATATATCATTAGTATGGATAAGGATGGTACAAATAAATAAGTATGAAAATTACAGCTCAAAGTCAGCAGTAAACAAGGTCGTTCCTTATCTCTTTTTGCTTTCCAGTAAGCACACTTGTGAATTTAGTCAATGCCATGTTAATAAATTAAGGTCATCATTTTTATTTTATTGTACTCTAACTGCTGTTGAATTTAGATTTGCTTTTTGGGGCTAGAATCGAAGGAATATTTGAGTCCGAAGTTACTATTTTAAATTATCTAGCTTTTTCGTCAGTTTTGTTTCGGGCTACAGATGACTTTGAGCACTTTGAAATTATAGTATATTTCTGAGCTGTCGCTTTTAAGAATAGTGACATTTTTTCGTAATGTTTAGTCTATCTATTGCACAATTATGTCGTCGATCGATCATTGAATTGGACAGATAATGAAAAGAAGCAAACAGGCATAATTAAGGATTGCGTATCTATGGTGTGATGTATCGCTTTGTCAAACTTTCCTTAGCTATAACGTAAAACTAACGCACCCATTTACCACAGACATGAGCTTGAGAGCCAAGGCCTCATAGAGAGAGAGTCAAGGTTTCATAAAATGACGCTTTTTATTCTTCATAGATTTAGTCTTAGGTATTTTTTGTCTCTAGAACCTGTAAATAGGTGTCAGTAGTTGATTTGCCGCAACTTTATTTGACATATCATACGATCTAGTCAGTGTAACTATCGAAATACAGACATATATATGGAAACCTGTAGGCCTTCTCAGCATTTATTACATATTTACTTTATAACTAACCACGAAATCACACAATAACAGTAGTGCAAAACAATCGATCACACAAATCCGCCTAGGCGGTTTGACTACGAGATATCAGTCTCATAATGGAATGCACTTAAATATAGGACACTATGTCGCATCGGGTTTCTTAAACAACTGTAAGTAAAACTGCGGCTTATTCCATTAATTTTAGCCACCAAGGAGACGCAAGAGGAATGAGAAATATGCTGCCGGACTTATATACCTCTAGGATAAATAAGACTTAAGAATATTAGCACCCAACACCCATCACCCATCATGCCAAAACCTAGTGATTATATTCCTTAAGACACCATAAAAGAATTCCCTATTTTTCTTTAGTGGTTTTAGTGAAAACCAAACTGTGGGACAAATTTAATCCCTCTGCCACGCTGTGTAGAAAATGAGACAAGGACCTGATGTTAAAAAATAACTCTTTAATATGTATAACAGAGAACTTAATGATGAAAGAAGCAATCGTGAGTCTAGCTTTAACTTAAAAACACTATTTAGGCATTGTAGTTGCTTACACCACAATAGTAAGGGATTTTAGCAAAAAATTACAAACAAAAAAAAACAACAAGGATTTTGGGAACAAATCTGAATTGTTGTCGGAAGATTTTGTCCCTAAAGTTGAATCTTAAGATATATAATAAGACTGTAGGTATGGCATTTGGTATCGTATATAGGACTATTGGCTACCAATTGAATATTTAATATTCCACGATAATTTGTATGTTCCTTGTTGTACTAGTGACGATTGTATATTTAAATGCAATTTTTTTACATTAGTCAGGACGCGGCGGCAGTCTAGCGTCGTTAATTATATAATTATTAATTTCTGTAATTTTTTGAAGCAGACTTTTAAGAATAAGAATATTTTTTATTGACTTCAATTATGCTTTTTTTTGCGTCCCCTTCACGTGATTAATTATGATGATGACTAAGCCTAAGTATATGAACGTCACTTCAACTTCGTCTTATTCTAGTAACTTAGCACTTAGCTTAGTAGCAGCTATTAAATAATTTACATTTCATGTTCAGTTGCTTAAAGCTTGAAGCAAGAATAATCTGTTAAGAAACTTGCCATATTACTTCTTCTATCATTAAATGACATGACATTGATACAATATAGGTGATAAAGCTATTACAAAAGTTCATTCTGAAATGATTTCCGTAACATTTGTAAGTGCCTGAGAAGTGCTGATAATCAACGTAGGGTTTTTGCAAGCAGAAAACACTACAAAATCGGAAATTGATTGTCATACGCAACCACCTGATTCGATTCAGAATTACACGTTATAGATTAACGTATTACTAGATTTTTCTGTAGGTGATCCCAAAACGGAATCTTCTGCATTGAAAGAATCTAATCTGATTGCGATTGATTAAATCTTCCAATGACACTTGTATACTTCTACAAAAACTTCTTGACGATTTTGTTCGAGATAATTATTATGCTCAGTAAGTCGTTACGGGGGTTTCAATTTTCGTTGTTATCTGGTGTATCCAATCAAGCTATCTAAATTATCGGAAATATTACTTCATCCCTAAAAGTCGTGCTACACGAATGCGTGAAAGTTCGGCGACATTGGGATAAAAGCACAGTTACAGTTCTAATCCTGGCTTTGCATAAATTGGTGCTAATTACCAATGGAGCATATCGTTTTTTTTTAGAATGCGTCAGCATTAAAGGTAAGTACTATAAAACACTCGCTGCAGGTAAGTCATTAAAAGATATCAGATGATTGATGATGATTGATGAAGGTAGTAAACATCAGATGATTGTTCTATAAACAGGGAAGTAACAATTTTAGGGGTTCGTTTCTAGAGTTACGTCGCTCTTCTTTATGAATCCGGTAATTCAGGCGTCTCTAATCGGCCATTATGCATTACAAATTGATGAAATATAATATAAATATTTGAACCGAAATCAAAATAAAATAACTTTTTTTGGTCATTAACTAATAAAAAACACAAATAAACAAGTCTACTGATCACAAACCAAGTAGGTACATAATAATTGTTAAGTATTATTTAAGTAAGAATAATCCTACTAATATTATAAACGTGAGTTTGTATGTGTGGATGGATGTTTGTTACTCTTTCACGCAAAAACTACTGGAGCGATTGTGATGAAACTTTGTACGTGTATAGCTGCAGTCCTGGACTAAGATATAGGAAACTCTTTATCCAGATATTTCCACGGGATCTGGGACCACGCGGGTAAAACCGCAGGGCGCTGCTAATGTTCTATATTAAGGCTTTCTTTTCGAATCGTGAATCATTTTGTCTGTGAAAATAATTAGAATATTGTAGCAATATTACTGGTTGAGGATCTAAAGGGTTTTGATGTGCAATAAGGTTAGATTAGGCTCAAAATTTACCTCTGTTGATGCCATTATGACTCGTTTTAAAACCTGACTGCCTAGACTGATTGCTGGCTAACATTGCATTATATAAAAATTTCTGAAAGTTATAATAGGAAGATGTTTAATAAGATACTAATAGAAATAAACTTTCAGTACTGATCTAAGTTTAATCTGGAAAATAATAACTATTAGCGTGAACATTGACTCCAAAAACGAGAATATGGACGTATTCAGCTCTCGTTCGACAAAGTGGTATCCTTATAATTCTACAATAAATAAATGTTTTATTACACTTTTTCATCCGGTCCTGATGTCATTCGAGGCAAAACAGTAATTGTGTAGGTAAAACAAACTTTTCATATGCTTGAATAACTAGGCACACACAACATCGCATACGACTTTAAAAAAGAACGTGGTCCAAAGACCAATGGTATAATTATGGTATCGTCTACATTCACTGCAGGTTTATCTTAATATAAGCAGTAAAGAGCAGGAGCAGCCTGTGGTAAGCTTCTATTCTACAACTACTCTAAGGTTGTTTTAAATCATAACCAAACTAAATAGCACAATAGCGTGTGCGTGTGGACTGAGTGATCTTTTCAAAAAACTCATCCAACCACAACCAAATTATAAGAGGATTTAGGAAATAATTGTGAAAACTTCATAGTAAGATAAAAAAATTGTGAAACCTAAACAAAGAAAGTTAGAACTAATTAACTGGATCACTCAATCTGGACACCTGAAGAATAAGCCATAACGCATATCCAAGAATATACAATCTATGTGTTTATGATTTGCATTTGAAATAATTGTGAAAAATTTGTGAAAGCTGCTTAACAAATTTTCGATTCGTTTCAATGCCACGTTTTCGATTTAGAACGGATTTTAAGGATCACTCAGAATGCACTATGTTCAGTTGAGTGATCTTTTAAAACACCACCTTATACTGCAAAATTATGAAACAATGTCATGTTTATTATAAATTAAGCTTCTGGGAAAATTTGTGAAACAGAAATCGTGACTGACATCTTACTAATTTAAGAGAAAATGAAAATCTTATTTTTTTCGATCGTCCGAACTGAGTGATCCTTATCTTGGACTTTATTTAATAAACCGAAACTTTTAGGTAGAAGGTAGTGACATCAGAAATTGTGAAAAATGTTGCTCTAAAATCTAACGAACTGATCGTCCCTGTAAGTGAAATATTTTAAAAGATATCTAATTTTTTACAATTCTGAAGGAAAACGTTGAGTAGGGTACTGGTACTTTTTTATGTTGTCGGATTTTTTCTCGATGGGTAATCGATTAATTTTTTTCAAATTTAGGAAGCTGACGGCGTTGTGCAGTGAATTTAATGCTAGTTTTTTTTAAATATTGCTGTGGTATAAAATTTATAAATAATAACAACATTGTCAGTGTTTCCCTTCAATGATAGCGAATAATTGTGCAATAAAAGTATGTTATTCAATATTTAAACCATCATTAGTAGATTTTTGTCGTCACATTAAAATTATTTTTTAAATATGGTTTTAAATAAGAACGAGACTACGTTTTTTAAACATAAGAATTTGTAAAAATAAGGAGGCAGAGGCTGTAAAGTTTCTTTAGTATTATCCTTTGTCTAATAAAAAAAAAAAAAAAAAGAGCAACTTGGTATTAAAAATATTGAATGCGCCTGCAATGTTACATATATATTTGAACATTTGCTACATGATTACATTTGAAATGCTGTTTTTAAGAAACAGTGCTCCAACGAATCATGTTAGTCTACCAAATCAAGGCAGATTGCATTCAATATAGATATATTTTTTATGTTTGGCATTTTTAAGTAATTTTCAGTAATGAAACTAAGACATGTGATTTATGTGATGATCAAATGTATTAGTTATGAATTTTTTAATTTGATATCCTTTGATTTAAACAGATGTGATAAAATTAATTTGAATGATGTACCAAATACGATTTATGTAAGAAACAGACGCTACAAATTATTAGGCGGTGTAGAATTTGTTCCTTCATTAAGTCCCGATAATATTGGACACTACAGAGGACATGGTGTCCATAAGAACGACGAAATAGTCTGTTTCGATGATTTGGTGGGAAAAATGTATATCAGCAAAGAAGAAGAATCAGTTATTTTACATACTTTGTCCTACGGATTTATCGATTAGGTTACATCCTGTATGTAACTATGAATGTTGTTAGAATAAAGTTAACATAATAAAAAGTTACTTTCTTTGATAACTTAAAAAAATCTGATTTTTTATTGTGTATGGAATTCTTTAGTATGATAAACCTAATACAGTGTGACAATACATACCTAACTTTGCTCAAACTTGTCACTTAAAAAATGTAAGTATATGTCGAAATGATGTAGTAAATAGATACACTCTAAAAACGTGTTTAAAAAAAAATCCGAAAACTCTTGGTACTCAAATAAACCGATATGGTCACCCTACTAAACGTTTTCCTAAAGAATTGTAAAAAATTAGATATCTTTTAAAATATTTCACTTACAGGGACGATCAGTTTGTTAGATTTTAGAGCAACATTTTTCACAATTTCTGATGTCACTACCTTCTACCTATAAGTTTCGGTTTATTAAATAAAGTCCAAGATAAGGATCACTCAGTTCGGACGATCGAAAAAAATAAGATTTTCATTTTCTCTTAAATTAGTAAGATGTCAGTCACGATCTCTGTTTCACAAATTTTCCAGAAGCTTAATTTATAATAAACATGACATTGATGACAAAGATCACTCAACTGAACATAGTGCATTCTGAGTGATCCTTAAAATCCGTTCTAAATCGAAAATGTGGCATTGAAACGAATCGAAAATTTGTTAAGCAGCTTTCACAAATTTTTCACAATTATTTCAAATGCAAATCATAAACACATAGATTGTATATTCTTGGATATGCGTTATGGCTTATTCTTCAGGTGTCCAGATTGAGTGATCCAGTTAATTAGTTCTAACTTTCTTTGTTTAGGTTTCACAATTTTTTTATCTTACTATGAAGTTTTCACAATTATTTCCTAAATCCTCTTATAATTTGGTTGTGGTTGGATGAGTTTTTTGAAAAGATCACTCAGTCCACACGCACACACAATAGCGAAGATGAAGTCTAGCGCTTAAATTATTTCACAAGTGGATAGAAAACGATACTTCCGTAAATATTGTCATATTGGATTACAAATCACTTTAAAAAGACTGGTACCTGAGATTTTTTGCCATTTACAAATACCGGAAAGCTAGGAGGAGAAAGGCCTACTTAAAGTTGTATCAACGTTTCCTATACAACAAAACCACCATTTTGCTGCTGAGCGTTTCTCAAGAATTCGTAAAAGATAACTGTGATATGTTTATATTATATTTTATATATATACGAAAAATAACATTAGCCTCGCGTAGACGTCGCGCTGTACGGGAAATGAAGTACCTAGGTGTGTTATACAACTACAGAATTAAACCTAAAACTGATTAATCAACCCAAATCTTACAAAGTCCATCACATTCAGGGTCTGGTGGACATTTCTGTCGCTTCTGGAGCTGATAAAAAGCTGCTGCCATCGATACTTCACATAGCTACTGACTATTTAACTTAATTTTCTGTAAATGGCTTTGCTCAATAGCAGCATCTGTACTTTTTATCAGGTGGTGCTTGGATTTCTATAGGTTTCTTGACTTGAGCTTGAACGTTTTTCCAATAGTTCATGACATGATGGGACCGTCTGAGTGCGTGTACAGAACTGGCTGAACTTTTTGTTACTTATAACATAATATAAAACAAACACTGTTGGAGAGTAAGTAATTCAGTAATCTCAAAATATATCGCTATTTTTTATTTTTCAAAATTCGTAATTGATCTATGTAACAAATGTAAAGCATATTAAGTATGACTTATTCTTCAATTATAAATTACTTATGTGAAAATTTCTTGAACGACTGATTCTTCGAAATATTTCTAAATTAATAAAAATAAAAGCATAATTCTTATTTGTAAATGAGGTTATTGAAGGACAAATACATAAAAAATATCTTTATCCTTTCAAACTAATCTTTAACAAAGTATAAAGAAAATGTCCTCGACAGAATCATTTAAATATTAACAGTAGTAAATTAATTATGAATACAATTTTAGATTAAGACGCAGTCTTCGGAAGACAATCAAAATCAACACAGATCCTAATCTAAAATATCTATATTATGTAAGGCTACTTTAAATGTACTTTACATTAAATTTAAACGACTGACTGATGGGGAATTATGCTTGCAACAACTGGAAGCATATAAGCATAGACGAGGATATGAAGAGACTATGAGCATGACTTTTTTTTACAGAAATAGGTACCGGCCGGCTTTAATATTATTGAACAAATTCCTGGTATCCCTTCGTCCAGTCAGGAATCAGGAAGTGTCAGGAATTGTGTCCCTTCGTCCAGCATACTCACCATGGAATCTTGATATTTCATGAATGCCAAAAAATAGTTGTGAAATAGTTGCCAAAGGAAAAAAATAGTAGTCTTACAATAGTTAAATTACAGCCATAACTATATGAGTATGCTGGGCGAAGGTTTCGTCCAGCATACTCACCTCCGTTTGAGGAATCTGCGTACGTTTCATACATAATTCATACTTCAAAAAATAGTTGATAAATAGTTCATAATGGTGCCCAAAAATAAAAAACAGTACTCTAATAACTTCGGAGTTATAGGCTTTGTTCAGTGAGTATGCTGGGCGTAGGTTCTACGCCCAGCATACTCACCTCACTATGCAAATACGGAATGAGCTATAGGTACAATTTACGTCTCAAAAAATAGTTGTTGAAATAGTAGTCAATATCAGTCTATTTCTTGCTTGACTTTTGACCTAGAAAACCATTAAATTTGGTTGTAAACTTTTACATACATTAGATTTTAGTACAGTCGAATACAAAACTTTCTTAAACTAAACTTACATTTTATAGGTATAACAATATGAAAATGCAAAAACGGACTGAAGTTTGATGTGTCTGTGTGTATGTGTGTGCGTCGTAGCTCCCGAACCGATTTTGTTTTTTTGTTTGTTTGAAAGGCTAATTAGTCGAGAATATTATTAGCTTTGCTTGATGCAAATTGGTTCAGTAGTTTAAATACTGATAATTCGGGGAACCAGCTGCAGGTAAATAGGTAAGCGGTCCCGCGATTTGACGACATTTATTCAATATAATTTTATAAGTAGTCGAAGAATTTTTAAAATCGGTTCTGTATACAAAAACGTACCAATTACCGTTACAATTACCTACCTAATATACAAAAACGTACAATTTTTTTCTCTTTATCTATACTAATATTATAAAGAGGAAAGATTTGTTTGTTAAGGGTAATCTCCGAAACTACCGAACCGATCTTAAACATTCTTTCACTGTTAAAAAGCTACATTATTCTGAAGTAACATAGGCTATATTTTATTTCAGTAATAATAATTTTTCAGTCTGAAATTACAGTATATGTGAAGCAATCCCGAGAAAATTGCGCTAAAGAGCCGCTTTATCCGCGTGTGCTGTCCAAATGTTGCGTCGTACTTTAATATTATGTACTACAAAAATGTTTGTCTTTAATAGATCTAAAAAAAAATTAGTATACCACACACCTATCTGTTATATATAAGCCACAATAATGCAATTTATATCGAAAATGAAAATAAAATTAGTTATTAGATTTTCTATCATCATTATCTGGCATAGCATTTTTATCTATACAAAATAAATATATTTTACCATCAAGGCTATTTTATGTAGATAAACTTTGTCCCATCACCCACGCGCCCATTCAAACAAGCACACACACACACCCATGCAGATAATTAATAATTATAGCTAATGTATAATCTGAACACAGACACAAATTGTTTACTAATAAATATTGTAAGTAATATCAAATGCTTTTTACTGTTAAACCTTTTATTGATCAAACTTAACTAGTATTGGATTTAGTAAATTAAAAAATTGGCACACTAAAAAAATCTGTATATTTTTCCATAATTTCTCAAGATCTCAATAATGTTATATTTTTTTATAGTGACATGTCAATGTGACAAGTGGCTTATGGAAAGCACTAACATCGTCCAGATATTATGATGGCGACTGTACTGTGGTCGCTATCCAGGTCGCTAAAGCCTACCACAAACCTAATGCCCTCCATCACCTCTTACAACCCCCTTAAGCATGTAAGGGGAGGCGACAATGTATCCCTAGGCCGTCGCCTTCTCGGCGGGCTGCAATAAACTTTAGTGTCCAGACATTTTTTTTGGCAAATGGTTCACCCTATTGGCAATGAAGTAATAGGATTTATTTACGCTTACAGTTTCATTTATTTTATTATTTTTACAAAAATATATACTAGGTAAATGCTAATATATTATATTTTAGACTGTGAGAAAATACCACAAAATAATTCCCAATCACATAACACCCACCATTAGAATGTTTAATATTTTTATATTATAAAACATGTGTGGACGACTGTACCTCATTTAAAGTTAGTATGTAGAAGTTTACAACCAAATTTAATGGTTTTCTAGGTCAAAAGTCAAGCAAGAAATAGACTGATATTGACTACTATTTCAACAACTATTTTTTGAGACGTAAATTGTACCTATAGCTCATTCCGTATTTGCATAGTGAGGTGAGTATGCTGGGCGTAGAACCTACGCCCAGCATACTCACTGAACAAAGCCTATAACTCCAAAGTTATTAGAGTACTGTTTTTTATTTTTGGGCACCATTATGAACTATTTATCAACTATTTTTTGAAGTATGAATTATGTATGAAACGTACGCAGATTCCTCAAACGGAGGTGAGTATGCTGGGCGAAACCTTCGCCCAGCATACTCATATAGTTATGGCTGTAATTTAACTATTGTAAGACTACTATTTTTTTCCTTTGGCAACTATTTACAACTATTTCACAACTATTTTTTGGCATTCATGAAATATCAAGATTCCATGGTGAGTATGCTGGACGAAGGGACACAATTCCTGACAGTCAAGCATAGGTTCCATAGGTTTAAAATGACTTCTGCTCAGTACTTAGGTAACTGGTTAAAAGTTTGAATTTGAAATTCCTGATAGCTGACTAAACATGTTCTTACGCACATAATCGTTACTTATAAATTTATATGATTTTTGCTAGGATCGATAACAATTAGCGGCAACAATTTTTTGAACATGCAAGAAATATTCTGATATTTGTTTATTTACAAGTTTTGTGCACAGTTAAATCCAAAACTTAATCTAAATAAATAACATTGTACACGGATCTGTTTATTTAAAACTGATCTGGGGGCCTACCGCCGAGTTCGATGGCAATCGATTATTAGGCAAAATTGATTTCGAATTGATTCTATCGAACCGCCGAACTCATGGAAATCGAAACAAAATGGCGTTCTCCATTTACCTATTGGTCTGTCACGGACTGAAGGTCATGAATGAGAGGTGGCTGTCGGCAGATTCCCCGGTACGGATTAATGAACGTAAACAAAGTTTGATCTAGATGGATTACCGGTAATCCATCGAATTCAGCATTCGGCGGTAGGCCCCCTGTGTACAAACTTATTTCATTCGTGGCTGGCGCGACTGGAAACTACATAGTAGTGCCATATTCACTGAAGTCTCTCAATCTAAATATATTTTTTCTATTGTGACTCGTTAGAATGAGTACATCCTGCCTGACGGTAAGCAGTCGATGCAGTCCAATAAAAATTAAGGCGCTTCATACCGTGAAATAAGAACGGTACTAAGCGCACGCACTCGTGACGGCCTGCTAAAATACCGTTTCACGCCCCGCTTAAATGACCCAGGATTATAGAAATTAGGAAACACATGAGCCGGCTCATGCGAATTGCAGAGCTTAGTGGTCTTACCTACTTACAAACGACTTACCAAATTTCTTAGTTCGAGTGCTGATAGTCTGCACAGTATGTTGATGGTTTCTAAGACTAGCACGTGTTGTTCGGGAAAGGAATAGAGAGGGCGGGATGAGATCGAAAAGCTCGTTAGAACACTCGCCATAATAGTTCCAGTAGAAGACACAGAGATGCAATGTCTCTATGTAGCTGTAACTGACGATCGTAATGGATGAGCTGAGCATTTGTCACCCGCTCAAACACCTTACACAGCACAGAAGTGACAGCGATTGCCGGAACACCATCCGGACCGCTAGCTTTCCGCACGTCGTCGAGTGACCGTAGCACGGCACGTACATCACACTGCCTGATACGAATATCAGGCATGGTGGACCTACAATGTTCTAAAAAAGGTGCGGCGGCACCACTAAGAGGTCAGCCAACAAGTTATCCTTCTCTAGCGGCTGGTATGCCAACGATCCATCTGGGTGTTTCAGCGGCGGCATCGAGGGAGAGCAGAAGTTGGTCAGCACGGCCTTAGCCAGTCGCCAATAGTCCGACTACCTGTAGGGTACGAGATCAACTCCTGCCCAACTCTCGCCACTCGTGCATATGCTCCAGCAGCTCTCCTATTAGACTCATAGGCCTTGTTGTAAGCTACCTTCAAGGAGCTGGTACTAGGGTCTTTTCATGCGCAGGCCCTCGTCCAAGCACGATACGCTGCCTACTTGCGTTCAGCAGCTTTGGCGCATTCGTGATTGAACCAAGGCCGTTGACCAACACTGGCAAGATCTGTACCAAGTAAACTACCAAATATTTTTTTACATCCGGATAACAAATACTTCGACAAATATATCGAATATAACTTGAAATTCTGAAGAAAAATTAGGCAAATCAGGAACATAATATTTAACTATATTATCTAATTATTTTTATACGAGTATAAAATCGAAATTATCTACAAATGTTCTTATTGCGAGAAGGTATATAAAATAATAAATTTAAAATAACTTAAAAATAATAACTAACCTACAATCTTGAGTGAGTTGTACGTTCAAATAAAGTTATAACCACAGTTGTCTCAATAGAGTTAGCGCAACTTATACTTTTCCTCCATATCTAATTAGATTTAGAACGTAAAGCTGGCTTTTCATTATGGAAAATAGTATTTCCACATCGAGATATATGTTATATAGCTAATAATCTTCACACAGTTAAATATATATTTTAATGCAATTTAGTGAAGAGTACCTACGGACACAGCGGAAGCGGGGAACGGTGTGCGGGAGGTAACATAAAGATAAACCTCGAAAACGCTAAATAATCATATTTCGCACACAATCAAGAGAGTACAAGCTATCAGAGACTTAATTTTTGTATACTAAACTAGTACGTATGTACCTTTTTGCATCAAATACTCTTACTATGTTTAATTTATTAATTTGACATAAAGGCCACTTCTTAACAAAGCCCGATCGGTCTCGAGTCACCTGTATTCAACGTCTTCCTGTTGCCCTGACCCGAGCATCGGTCTACCAGGTGGTACGCCCTCTACATCATAGTCGCCATAATTATGGAAAATATATGAATATCCATAAACATCTTACACAGTGCTATTTAGCCTCAAACATAAGCAGAATACGGTTAAACATACTTGTTTTTATTGTAACATTGTTCGTCATTCATCAGGACGCATCATCTCAGTCGTTATAATTTTTAAAAAAACAGTAAAAAAGACTAAAAATGTAAAAAAAAAAATTGTAAACAAACATCGATTTCACAAATCAGTTCAAAATAATTAACAAAGTAACTTGTGCGTTCCTAATCTATTAAAAATCCCCATTGTCGTAACTTTTGGAGAAACCTCGACAGAGAGTTTTTCCTAATATTACCAGAGTTCTACTTAGCCTACTAATGAATCCAACCAAAGCACCTACGAGGCTATCGTCTGGGCAAGAGAAGAGAATAGAACAAAGTCAGTCGTTACGTCCTAATTTCGTGGACTCTGTAATGGCCTTTGATAGAGTGCCTCACTTTACGAATAGTTTTTTCCATTCTGTGCTGTACAGTTAAGCTAGGTGACTAATATTATATGTTATATTAAGCTTGTTCATGAAAAACTGCTGCATCTTTTAAAACGGCAAGGAAAGTAAGCAATTTGTAAGACACCTACGGCGTGCACCAGGGCAGTGTTTTTGCACTTACTTATGTTTCAGTTCGTAATCCCTTGCTACGCAAAAAAGCGCTAAAATCTTCGCTCAGGTGGTAATCCATTTCATGTACGCCATGTTATAGTTCATTTTATTATCAAATTAAATCACATGTGTAGATTCCGGCTTACCAGCTAGTGGCATTCCTCAAGGATCTAAGCTAAGACTTTCCTATATTAATTAAATAAATAAATATTTTGTGGCAAATATACCAATTTTTTAGTTTCAAGCTAAGTGTTATAAGATACTAAATAACGGATATACAAACATTAATCCGAACCCATGACCATAGCGGTCGTGTTATATTTTGTCTAGGCACAGTATCTCGTCTCGTTATTTTTGCTGGTGATATGAAAATCGACAGTTGCTTACGCTATGAATGTAAACGGGTCTTACGCATTAGTGATAAGTAGTGTCTTTACTGGTCATGTTCATGTAATGCAAATATTAGATGGTGTACGTGCTTGAGGATCTGAGTAAGCGATATCTCCTGATAGGTAGTTAGCTGGTATAGAATAGTAATTTTTACTGGTTTTCAACCTTATCAGCGGTGCATAAAGTCCAAATTATGGTGGCCACTGTTTTGCCACTAACGGTTGAAGGGTTAAAGAAGATGTAGTGGTGTACGTTGTTAAGGAGAGCGATGGTGAGAGTCCGATCGACCAGATTGGTTGTGTGGTGTTATGCTGTCGAGACAACTCCGTATGTACATTAAATGTACTCCGTATGTTTCTCACCCAACGCGGTACAAGAAGCGCAAGATTCCTTTAAACGTAGTTCTAGGGATTTCTAATGTGTAAAAAGTTTGTATCGCTATCGCCATCCCTATCGCTCAGTGCAAAATAATCTTGAGTATGCTTTGCGTTTTAAATTGGAATACATACCAAAACATAACGTCAAAAAGTATTTAAAGTCATTTAAAATAACTTTAAATACTTTTTTTTGTAATATACAACCTATGCTGTCTTTATATACTAGTTCCCAGATTGTAGGTAGCATTGTAATTCATTCTATCGTATCGCTCGCCATTGGCCGGCAGGACATCCTCACGTCACACAGGAGTGCGTGGAATGAGCTTTCTAGTGAAGTTTTCCGAGGTGAATGGACAAATAAAGCGTGAGTCGGTTATAAAAGGTTATGCAATGCTATAATGCAGGCGTCAATGGGCTGCGGTTACCACTTTTCAGCTGGTGGAACATACCATAAAATGACAATAAATCTCTGACGTAACTTATAAACGGGTAGAGTCTTATTGTCGTTTTATGGTGATTTTAGAAATTACATATAACATCAATAAAGCTTGTAAAGTGTACTTTTGATACGTTAGTTCGTATTCCGATCGTCTTTTGTAACGTAATTGTATAATCATTACAATTTTTAAACATATGACATAAATTAGTTATAGTAACAGTTCAGGGGTTTTCATTTTATTTTAATTTTCAAAAACAGCTTATTAACGATTTTTTGAACGATTATATAAAAATAAAATTATTTTTGGTAAATTTATACCTATAATCTATCATTGATGTTTGAAGCTTCAAACCTGACAAAAGTAAAGTGTTGAAAAAGGAGTTCAGATATCTTGACTGATTTTTAAAACACGTTAGTCGACATCATAGTCAAAAAACGCATCGTCTAACAATTGTGCTTATAAGGTGTATTTACAACCCTATGTCGCAGAATCTCGCTGCAGGCGGGGTGATAAAACATATAATATATGTATAGTATTTTGCATGTGTCGTGCCTTCTCTTTCGATAGAGCTAAAAAATATGTGAATTAAGTATGCGCTTAAAAACGATCAGAGGACGATGGGGCAAACGGTCAATTTTATTTTTTATTTGTTAATAGGGTTCATATTGAAATAGTGAACATGTGTATCGTCAATAAATAAGACTACTTGCTCGATTTTATTATACCTTTTTAAAAAAAAATACCGATATCACATCGAGTTTCGCGTAATGCTTCACTGCGCGTTGCCATGAGACCCATAAAGGAAGTGGGCGAGCAAAATACTCCACTGAATGTAATACGGTGAATTAACTCGCATATTTTATGCCCTGGCGTGCTGCGAGATTCTCATCATCATCATCTCAGCCATCTATCGTCCACTGCTGAACATAGGCTTCCCCAATAGATTTCCACATTGAGCGATCCTGAGTCGCCTGCATCCATCGGTTTCCCGCCGCCTTGACCAGATCATCGGTCCATCGCGTGGGAGGCCGTCCTCTACTACGTTTGCCGGTTACGGTACTGCGAGATATTGCGACGAAAATAAAACAGAGTTCACCTTTATCCATTTCGACTGATAAACTACAGTTTAAGGATTCTGGCAACCTTAACAATTATGGGTATGTGTATTCCACTTTTGCCTGAAATTTGAAAAAGGGGGTCAAGAGAGAGTGTTTGTGTACCGCACATTCGCTCACTGCACATCCCTGCGCCAGATGCATGCGAGGACTTAAGTTGGCCAGCTTGTAGTTCAGGTCTTGTATGATTTAACTGAGTTTACTGAAGTCATTGCCGTCATCTCATCCTAGTAACGTCTTACTACTGGGCTCTATCCTTCTGGCACAAACCATGATAAAAGGACATCAGGTCACCCACACTTCGTCACACTTGGTCACTCCACCACTCTGACCAATTGCTGAATGGCGAAGGTAGGTGTTCGGCGTCCTGCTGTTAAATATTTCGTACTATACAATAGTTACCTCACTTCTAACTTTGGTTAACGACACCACATCGATGGCTCCTAAGTAGGTACCTATACTGAGCAACTAACAAATTTCAGGAAATAGCCTTTTAGTGATACTTACAACTATTAATTATCCTCTACCTACCTGTTAAAAAAACTATATCGCTAATAGGTAATATCTAAAATAAAATGACGTATACTGGATCAAGTGTTTGAACTATATATTTTGCACTTAGTACACTGAGTCAAGTGTAACGCACTAGTATACGCAAAACGCGAATGTGACCTTTTTAGGGTTCCGTAGTAAACAAGGAACCCTTATAGTTTCGCCATGTCCGTCCGTCCGTCCGTCCGTCCGCGGGTTAGCGCAGAGACTATTAACATTAGACAGCTGAAAATTGGTGTGGGTATACATATTAATCACGTCGACAAACCTGTAGAATAAAATTTTTAAAAATATTGTTTTGTAACGTACCTCCCCTACACGTAAAGTAGGAATGATTTTTTTTTCTCGAGTCTATCTTATCATGTTGGGTATCGTTAGAAAGGTCTTTCAAAAGTAATACGAGTTTCTTAAAACCATTTTTCGATTTAGGGATCCGTTTTCGAAACATTAAGCTTTAAAGTGGAAAAAATTGATAGAGTTCAGTATCCGCCCCCCCCACCAGGTAAACGGTACTTTCAGAGTGGCTGAAAAAATTCACAATAGTAGTATATATAATGAAGTTAAAAGGAAAACTATCACGGCTAAGTAGGCTTTACTGGTTTTCGAGTAATGGACGACAATCAAATAAATTTTTGTATTAAATGTATTAAAATTTCATTCATACCGTAGTAGTGATATCTATCGGGGAATAGCTGAACCTGTTCATATAGCGACATTATGGCAAAGGGTGACTACGGAACCCTATATTGCGCGTGGCCCGACACGCACTTGGCCGGTTTTTTTGAAATTACATCCATGTATCATGAGTCAACTTACAATTCAACAAAAACAATTTATTTTAATAATAAACTGGAGAGTAAATAAATCATAATATTCTTATCACATTTACTATTTATTTACACAATACATAGATTCAAATAATACGACGTATACAAATCTAAGAGGTTGGTAGTTAACTCATTTATAATATAGAATTAATCGACGTATACTAGTATATCTACATCATCTCATAAAATAAAATGAATTTGATTTTTTGCTGTGGAAGGCCTTCATTATAGGTAATTTACTGTGATAAGTTATTTTTTCTTGAAAACATTGAAATAATTATTTTTCTCTCTTAATATTGTCTTCCTGTAAAGTTTTTAGAAATGGAGTTGACTCAGTATCCTTAGGTACCATCGACATAGTGATAAGCAGCATCGCGCGGCGTTATATGCATCTAAATAGTAAGTGTTTAAGTAAAACAAGCTCTCCAATCCGCATTATCTTTGAACCGCTATCGTGTCAACTCGTGATGTCTCAACCGAATCCGTTGCAACCGAACCAATTCGGTTAGAGGGCAACTTTTATCAAACCAAGGTACAGTCTCTCCAACCCGGGTTATATTTGAACCGCAATCGCGATGTAATTTGAATTTACCGACGCGGGCTGAACGATCAGCCCGAAGTCCCTTTGTATATTATAGTATAGAGAGGGCTATATCTGCTATCGGTACTTTAGACGTTTTGGCCATTGCACTCCGTTGCGTTGCGCGGGAACTACAGATTTTTAACGGTGTATTGTAAATGCACGCAATCCATACTAATTTAACATACATACATACATAATAAATAAAATAAATAAATATGTTCTCACAATTACACCAATTGTTTAGTTCCACGATAAGTATCATGAAGGAGTTGTGTTATGGATACTTAACAATATACATACTTTTTTTGTAAGTACATACTTAAAATACATAGAAAAACACCCAGACCAGAACAAATATTCATGTTGATGTACACAAAGATTTGTCCTGTGTGGGAATCGTACCCACGACCTCTGTGTAGGTGAAGGGAAGTGTAGGTATACTGACCTCCACGCCATATCGGTTGTCATAATGTCACGCCTCTTTCCCGTAGGCAGAGATAACTTCCCTCCACTTGCTACGATCTTGGCACACACTTTTAGCTTCATCCACATTCATAATCTTCTCATATACGCTCGTCGGCTTAGGGAACTGTTGACCTGCCCTTTCTCCAAAATTTTCTGGATTTGGTCATGGACGGTCTCACGTGGTCTAACTAATATTAAAAATTGCAAAAGTAGCTCTGTCGGTCTTTCTTGCTTCCACGCCAAAACTATTGAACCAATTTAAATGATATTTGGTACACAGTCTAAAGCCATGACATGACTACTTTAAAAGACATGGGCTACTTTTTAATGCTTTTTTTAAAAAAAACTGTTGTTGTAAGGGGTACCTTACAACAGTTATTTTTTAAAAAAGCATTAAATTAATAAAATTATTTTTACCATAAATATATACCATTATTTTTAAAATTATTTCTACCGAAATAGGGGATCAAAGTTTGTATAGAAAGTCTTTATTTTAGAAGCGTGGAATCATTTCGTTATGTTTATTATTAGCTAATATAAATTATGATATGTAAAGTTAATTACTTAATCAAGATGCGATAAATTTCAAATTCATATTCATTTATTCAAGTTTGGCTCAAAAGAGCTCTTATGAACGTCAAAACTTAAAAACTAGCGCGCCCATTCACTGCGGGCGGGAGCTTGATCGTAAAAGAACGGGCAAGAAAATCGTCAAGGTTAGTTTTTTCTCCCGCCAGTAATATATAATGTGCGTCCGACAAACGTTTAGTTGGGCAGTGTCGGACTATCGATTTTTTCAGATTACAGAGTACCACCTCAAATTCCATATAGTCCGGATTTTTTTGAGAAAGAGTAGGTACCTTGCATTTCGACAAATTACAGCTCAAAACTAAAAGATTATCATGAAGTGGCGTACAAGTTGCAATCTGTTTAATCATGCATCAGCTTTCTTGTTGAATGTTTGTGTTCCTTCCTACATTCAACAGTGATAAGCACGTCGGATTACAGGGGGCGGCGGATTAGACGGGCCGGTTTACCACTGTAATTGATTTTGACGCGGACGAAGTCGCGGGCTAACCACTAGTAATACTACCTATATTTTGTTTTATTCTGTTGAAGTATGCATGTGAACTTGTTGGTGTACCTATTAAAAATAATTAAATAAGTATCTCAGTTTGTATAGAAAACTCGCAAGGCACACACTGATAATGCGGATTTTCTCTTTGTTAATCAGCAGTCCCGCCCTACGAGGCGGAGCGCGGTCCAATGGGAAAACCGACCTATACTGAAACTCGAAAACTTTGATAGCCATTAGGATGAATAGTTTAGTGTTCAAGACCCCGCTTAACTAATTAGTATTTTTTTTTAAAAATGTTGTTCACGTTTGGGTCTAAATAAATAGTACTTGGGACCTACTGAAACCTCTCCCTGAAGATAAACTTCGTTCAGTGGACATTCCTGAGATAAATGACCTTTTTATAGAGCATATTCGAACGATATGACGATGAGGTTAGTGTGTCTGCGCTTCGCTCCTGTTCCTGAGGAGGTTTCGATTCACATTAAGTATAATCCTAGCATTATTCCGGTTTTGTCGTAGATTCACGCTTAGGGCCTAGTGTGCTCACTGGTCTAAACAGATTGGCTTAATTTCAGTTATTAATTTAAAGTAAATATCATTTATTCAAGTTTGGCTCGATAGATATAGATATAGCTATTATAAAAGTGAACTCAAAAACTTACACGCCCATTGAATGCGAAGGGCGGGAGCTTTATAGTACGGGCAAGAATCGTCAAGGTTGGTTTTTTCTCCTCTTTCTTTCTTTTTCTTTACAAGAAAATGTACTCAATATGAAAAAAATTGATAAGTCAATAAAACGTGGGTTCTGCAGTCACGGGACTTAAAAGAAAAGAAGACAATAACTTTTTTAGCAAGATGGACATAATTAAGATAAAAATAGTAGAAATGAGCAGACCAGTCCCCAGTGGCGGCACTCGTTGATGAGTATGACGCATGAACCAGCCACAAGACGCAAATCACAAATTCTTTTACTGTAAAGTTATACCATATAGTATCAGTTATACTCTGCAGCCATCAAAACAATTAAAAATGAAACGTTTACATGCAGTATTTAACATTAAAATAAGACAATAATGCATGTAAATGTAAATAGGGCCACAAAACAACTTTTATCCGGGTTAATTTTAAAACCAAGGGTTTCTGTAATTTACATAATCATTAACAGTATAATAACCTTTCTTGGTAAGTAAAGTCTTAATAGTTTGCTTAAACTTTTCCAAAGGCCAATCTAGAACTTGTGGAATTTTTGTAATAACGTATACCCTGCCCCATATCGAGGGTTCCCTGCTCAAAACCGATAAGTGACAACATCAGATACATAATTTCTGCCGCTTTTTCTTGTGATATTATCAGATAAGTCGATTTCAGAAAAGAAGACTGAAAACTGAGGACTTCATAATCCAATAAGTAAACCTTTTTATTTTTAATTAACCGATAAATTCTTTTAAGTACTGCTTTAAGCCCAAAAACGCAAATTTTGTCACTTATCGGGTTTATAGCACGGAACCCTCGATATATGATTTACGCTTTTTTTGCAGGCGGAAAGGAGGATCCGGTTATTTATTTCTATTCCTAGTATTAAAGCTGTGATCATCAATGCGCCTTTTATAGGTTTCGATGTTTGTTTTATTAATATTATACAGTAATAAATGTATAAAAAGCCAACAGTCAAGATACCAATTTCTTTATATTTTTCTCTAAGTTTTGTTTGTGACCTTAGTCCTTAAGGTCACAAAAAAATCTTAGAGAAAAGTCCTTAGTCCTAGTGACATAAATCTTACAGCCCATCTTTGTAAAATAAAAATAGTTTATATATCTGCTGCAAGTCTCCACATAACAATACCCTATGACATTATACTATAAAAATAACTTAACTATACCTACCATTCTTGCCGTATCAACATCTGTTAATTGGCGAATATTGCGAATAACATAGGCTTCGGAACTAAGTTTACCAGCAAGAGTTTCAATATGTAGACCCCGCTGAAGATTATTATCTATAGTTATTCCTAAGAAAACAGTAAAATCTGCTAAATCTATTAGTTTCAACTTTACTTACGTTAGGAACAGTGAATTGAATACATTTCGTTTTTTTAGCATTAAGCTGTAAGTTGTTAAGAGTGAACCAACGAAGTAGCTCTGCAAGAGCATTGCTTACATCGTCTAAGTCCTTTTTTAATATCGATCAACATTAAATACTGAAGAAGAATCATTAGCAAACCAAACCATCTCACAAAGTTTACTCATAAAATATGGCAAATCATTTATATAAGCTAATAAGGAGAAATGGTCCCAAAATTGTACCTTGAGGTAACCCCATACGCACAAACGACTCGGGTGATTTAGTTCCATTGATATCTATCGTTTGAGTTCGGGAACAAACGTATGATGACAGAACTCTTGGGCTAAGTCTCCTACACCATGGTATTAAAGTATGTCTGTCTGTCAGAGTCTGGTGGTATAATTTGAAAGCTTTTAAGTCAGTTCCCTAGTACGTAGCTACCCGTAGTACAAACACTTAGTTTAGGGCTAGAAATGCTTTGTGAGGTGCTCAGGATCATTTATCTACACTAATACAATTATAAAGAGGAAAGATTTGTATTTTTGTATGTAACGAATAAACTCAAAAAGTGCTGGACCGATTTTAGTAATTCTTTTTTCATTAGAAAGCTTCATTATCACTGAGTAACATAGGCTCAATTTTAATTTGGAAAAAAACAGGGTTCCGTAAGATATTTGGGTTTTTCGGACACAACCTGTAAAAAATCAACCAGAACAGTTACTCATTTTGCGTACGCTGCCTAAACTATAAAAGATAGAACCACCAAATGTATGAATTAATTTTAGATCTTATAAATACCTACTAAAAAGTCCGCGACACTATACCTGTCTATGTCGAGTGAGGCACAACAACCATTTATTTATTTAAAAATCTTGAATTTTTTTTGTACTACATTTAAACGCATTTATTTTACTTATGCTATTAATCCTTATCAAAATAAATCTAATTTCATCACTAAGTGCAGTTTATGTCGATAATATTTGGTGTTAAAATGATCAAAATTGGACGTTTGGTTTTGAAGTTATGGCGAAATTAAATTATTACGATTTCTGTTGCACGGCGCCCGACCATCAGTTTATTTTGTTACCTGAAACGTTGAGTAGGTTGTTTATAGAGAAGCCCTACAATAATCGCTTTAGTTATCTATCCCAAAACAACGGGTTGCACTCCGGGACTGCCGGTAGGAGTGAAAATTTAGTATTAATTACATTTAAATATTTTCATTATTAACAACTTTAACATCCACATAAAGACAATCTATGCAGCCTGCGGATAATGACTGCGTCGTCGATGTTAGTGTCGGTGTCTGTGAATTGAGTAGTAATTCTGGGTAGGCATTTTGCAGCGGTAACCGCCATCCACGCGGGCGGAGCCGCGGGCGACCGCTAGTGTCTTATATACCAAGCGCTTCGGAAGGCACGTTTACCCAATTGGTCTTGGCTACTATCTAAGAGTAACGCTAGTATTTTAATCCGAAGGTTGCCTGGTAGAAACGGTAGTAAGCGACAAGACCGTATTACCGTTTATTGTAGCCTGATTTTATTGTTCTTATGTTGTACGCAATAATGAGTTATTTTTGAATGGCGTGCACACTCTACATGAAAATAAGCACTGCAAACCTTGGCCTCTAGGCCTAGCGATTTCACGGCGAGGCGATATCGCCTCTCGTTCTCATGCACACACGCGCTCTCTGCGTTATCGGCCCAATTTATAATTTGACGCGCGCTTAAATTCGAATTTGTTTTCGCTTTCTACATTCACAAAATTGACTGGGAAGAAATACTTCCATAGCCCTGATTTTTAATTACATGGACAAAAGTAACATATCGCATGCTTAATGGAATAGAGACATTACTCTAAAAATACTACTTTTGGGACATCACAAAAAAAGATCTTCTAAAGAATACTTGTCCTACTTGTAAGCGCATTAAATTGATACTAATTAGTAATTCTGCTTGTGTTTTGAACGTATGTTTAACATTGATTCGATCTCAGTAAGAAATAAAAAGACTATAAGTAGGTACGTAACTCAAACCTTTTTTTTTTTGTTTTACGTCGGTAACAAAATGCATTTACGCACTGCCTTCCGGCCAAAGGGGGACCGAAAGGGGGTGTGGGACTCACCACCGGCAGACACGACCGCCGGCAGCAATACCCACTAAAAATCTTCCGACGACGCCCGCCGCTTCTTGAGAAAGAGGCGGGGGCCAGTACCTGGGTTGCAGCTTCCGACACCCCGCCTGCGGCCAACGTCCCCCGGACCAAAACCGGGAGGACCTTCTCAGAGAGGCGCAGTGGACGCGCCCCTCCTACCTCCTTGTGCGACCATAGCGTGTGTGGCCGACTTCCCGGAGGGTCCATGGTTAGACAGCAGGGGCCCCCTGCCCCCGCTGCCTAGACCCTCCTGGCGCTGCTGAGCGGGCCCTCCTGGCCTACCCGCAGCGCCCTCCATAGGTCCCTCTTAGTTTCCCCCCCGGTAGTCAGTATTAAGGGCACCCAGAGTCGTCGGTCTCTGGGTGTTACCTTTTCCCTAGCGCCTCCTGCGCCCTACCGGGAGGTACTCAGCCCCCCCACCACGACAAGGTGGAGACCAGTCGGGGGGGACGTAACTCAAACCGGACCTATCTATTAATGGGTCGATGTTCCTTTAAGGCATGCGATATATACTTTAAGGAACGTAAAAATAGTGTTGTTATTTTTTTTTCTTAGATGTGGATTCACTCTTTTAGAATATATGCCTGTGTCAAGTTACTTGCATTATTAATGCAGCATTTTTGTCATTCAGTATAGTCAAAGTCCGTCAAAGTCGAGTTAAGTCATAGTGAAGATATACCCCAGTAAAACAGTGGAGACTTTACTAGAGGCTTGTAGGGAGTTTTGGAATCAATATGGAAAATCACAATTCACTGCAATATGTCCTACATTTGGGTAAATTGTCTAAGTAGTTATGTCTAAAAATTCACTATACTTACTGATTAAAACTCGAATTTACACTATTTTTTGGGAAATAAAATATTGCCGCGATGTGTCTTCCGCGATGGCGCTAAAACTCCTAATGTGTCTACCTTCGTTTAAAGTATTTTTTTTTTAATTTTGTACATTGGTACATACAGTTACTAAAACTGTGTAATCTGTAACAAAAAGCCACTTAAAGAACAACATTTATAATTCGAGATTAGAATTCAATGCTTGGCGTTTTGTTGATCGAGGTGATCGCCGTGAAATCGCTAGTGCAAAAATGCTCTAATATGAGATGGTTTTTTTACTAAAAGAAATCAGCTTTTTCGCGGTGGCCCGAGTAGGAATCGAACCCAACAAACTTGGGTAAACGGTTCACTGCTCTAACCACTACGATGGACACGCTGAATGTTTTAGTACATTGTGATTTGTTTTTTTATGACTAAATTATTTTTTTAAGAAAGGTCGTAAGTGCTTCCCACTGCATACTCTATCCGAAATCTTAGTACAGGCCCTGCCATCTATCTTTTAGGTAGTAGTTATGCCAGAGACTTTGGTAATTGGGTGGTTACGTAAATTTAAATGGCAGGAAGCCTCTATTCTCAACGGCTCTGCGTGGTAGTGAGTAGCTTTTATTTCGATTGATTTTGTAAAAGCCGAGTTCAGCAGTGTGACTATATAGGAACAGATAATGTCGAGGAATCTTGCCAATTGATAAAGTCGGAATCTGAAATAAATATTTTTGAATATTTCACACAGTGCTTTTAGGTTAAGAAGAGGTTGTTAATTGTTGAGATATGCATCGGCAAATACCTATATATATGTAATACAACTCCATTCTACTTAAAATTTACTACATAGCAATCACTCAAAAATACAGAGATATTGAATTCATGGACCCCATTTTCGTCCTAAAAAACATTGTTACGCTCCCCACTTTAAATAGAGGTATCATTATGAATTTCTGCAACTATCGCTACATTATATTATGTCAGTTCTTGGTTCTGTTGGTCGAAAATATACTAATGTCGTCAGAAGCGCAATTGATTAACTACAGAATACATATTTCGTTAAAAATCCATAGGATATTCAGGCTTTTATGGGGATCTGTATTGATGTAGATTACGTTAGATACGATTAAATTGCAAGTGTGACTAGTAAGTTCCTTTAAGTGTGATGGGAATAAATGAAGAACATAAAACCATGCAAGTCTATGAATTCGTTGCAACTTTAGAACGAGGGCCGAAAAACTCCGAGGTGAATAATTTGTTCACATAAGGAGGTTAAGTTTGAAAGAGGTCCGAATAGCTGCTAATTATAGAAAGATTATTGAAAGAATTGATTCCCCGAACAAAGAAAAAATTCCTACGATAATTTGTGTTAACTCTAGGTGTTCATAAAGGTGAAGACGTCTTATTGATAATGAGCGCGGTACCGAAATATTAACTTGCTCCAGTAAAGCAGGGCAGTCTATAGCGCCACTAACAACGTTTAATAGACAAGTGAGATCAGAAACTTGCTGTCTTTTCTTTAATGGTAAAAAGTATCTCTTACATCTTGTCTCGTACTACATCATACTATAGTCGCTACTAATATCAAAGCCTTTTATCGTGTCTCGTAATTCGCAATCGGTCTGACTGAAATAACAGCCAAGATCAGGTTTTTTTTCAAATAACAAAAATGTGTACCAATCCCTTTTAATTAGGTGAACCTCGGCCAAGTATAAATAAACTAAACAAAGTCAAATCAAAAGTGATAGGTTTGATACCTTAGGGGCAAGTCGTCCTTAGGGCTCTTGTATTATCTATAACTAGCTGACCCGGCGAACTTTGTTCCGCCTTAATGGCAATAAATAAGCAGATTGTGTTTTTATTTTATTGGAAAAATTACAAAAAAATTAAATACCTACATTAATCATTCATTATTATTACTGTATTTTAGTACAAAGTTGCTCTTCACTTAAGTAGTTTGTGATACCTACACGACATTTTTTGTTTTATTATTATTTATTGAGAAGCACGAAGTCGAGCCATACTAATGCGGCGATGTTCACGTGCAATTTCTTGTTCTTCTTCAGTCCTTTCATTTCCAGTATTTCGTATTCTTCTTGCATTACGGCTTTATCGGTAAAGATTCGATAGTCTTGTTCGCGGCATTATTAATTAAACTTCACTTCACTTCAATTCACCTAAAAAATTATTTCAAAACTCATATTCACATTCCCGCCAAGAAGTCAGAAATAGTTTGAATATTGATTTCTTACAAATATCAAATTGTCATCCATACGTTATTTAGGTACATAGCTGTCATTTGCTTTTTGTTATTCCAAGTCTGATTCTTTTTTGTTATATCACGTTTTATAGTGACTGACGTTTCATGTCAAGTCACACGGGAACGCTGTCGAACGGGATAAAAAGTATCCTATGTCCGTCTCCTGGCTCTAAGCTATCTCCCTACCAATTTTCAACCAAATCTGTTCTGCCGTTCTTGA
The DNA here is from genome assembly GCA_949126915.1 of Musotima nitidalis. Lineage (NCBI taxonomy): Eukaryota > Metazoa > Arthropoda > Insecta > Lepidoptera > Crambidae > Musotima > Musotima nitidalis. The sequence goes on from OX421434.1 coordinate 4,700,876, forward strand.
GTTATAAGTGCTGTAACTAACACGACTTTCTTTTATATATATAGATATAAATATTCTCTTACTAGCACCAATTATTTAGTTCCAAGATAAGTATCATTAAGAACTTGTGTTATGAAAACTTTTTTTAAATACAAAGATATAATTTATTGATTCAGGCGTTACTTTGCGGAAATCCATTGTAAGCAAGTGATGGATTAAAAATATCTTTGTAACAATTCCCGCGCTACTATAATTTCCCGAAAAATCGAGAAACTATTCAACACGACACGTGTTTCGCCCTTACACAGGGCATCTTCAGGTAAGATAGGAGCCTCAGAACAACGATGTCTTCACGACCAACGCTGAAACGAGAGTGAGCAGCTGAGCTTATTCGAGCGTATTTATACCCTCACCCACTTCCGCCATCAACGTCCGCCACGTCATCGCGGTCTGAGTCAGAGTGACCGTTATGAAATTTCTGAACCATACGTAATAGAGGTGATCTAGAGAACGTATTTTGTTCGTTCAGCAGTAGGTTTTGATCATTGTGTTTAATTATTTCTAGATTTTCCAATACACACAACCGTAGACCTTTTTCATGTATATGTAAAATTTCAAAATTATGATTATTACTCAAGGTGTGCCCAGAGTCGATAAGGTGTTTGGCAAAATGAGATTTGTCTGGACAATTATGCCTATAAGCAGCTATATGCTCCTTATACCTGGTTTCAAAGTTGCGTCCAGTTTGCCCTATATAGACACTGTGACAAACCTCACAAGTTAATTTATATATACCCGACTTTTTACTATTTTCTATGCGATCCTTTCCGTTACAAAGACGACTAAGTGAGTTTTTAGTTTTGAACGCTGTATTTATTTCATTATTCTTAAGCAGTTTTGAAATCTGTCTACTAACTGAGCCCATATAAGTTAAACTGCCTGTATATTTAGTAATCTTGTCGCTGTCTAAAGCACACAACATCGATCTTACAATACTCTGTTGTTTACTTTTAATCAAATTTAATTTTGATTAAAAGTAAGCTGCTTAAGAATAATGAAATAAATACAGCGTTCAAAACTAAAAACTCACTTAGTCGTCTTTGTAACGGAAAGGATCGCATAGAAAATAGTAAAAAGTCGGGTATATATAAATTAACTTGTGAGGTTTGTCACAGTGTCTATATAGGGCAAACTGGACGCAACTTTGAAACCAGGTATAAGGAGCATATAGCTGCTTATAGGCATAATTGTCCAGACAAATCTCATTTTGCCAAACACCTTATCGACTCTGGGCACACCTTGAGTAATAATCATAATTTTGAAATTTTACATATACATGAAAAAGGTCTACGGTTGTGTGTATTGGAAAATCTAGAAATAATTAAACACAATGATCAAAACCTACTGCTGAACGAACAAAATACGTTCTCTAGATCACCTCTATTACGTATGGTTCAGAAATTTCATAACGGTCACTCTGACTCAGACCGCGATGACGTGGCGGACGTTGATGGCGGAAGTGGGTGAGGGTATAAATACGCTCGAATAAGCTCAGCTGCTCACTCTCGTTTCAGCGTTGGTCGTGAAGACATCGTTGTTCTGAGGCTCCTATCTTACCTGAAGATGCCCTGTGTAAGGGCGAAACACGTGTCGTGTTGAATAGTTTCTCGATTTTTCGGGAAATTATAGTAGCGCGGGAATTGTTACAAAGATATTTTTAATCCATCACTTGCATACAAAGATATATAATATACACATTTTATTTTATTTTAATTTTGTGGGAATCGAACCCACGACCTCTGGAGTTAAGTGCAGGTATACTGACCTCCACTCCATATCGGTCGTCGAAAAATATACCTTATATATATCTAAAGACGATACGACAATGTGTCGAGGAAATGGCCGACGGGCGTCATACAAATACATGTGTCTTTGCTGGGCAGAATACGTAGCTCTTGGCTTCGATCAAGGTTTTTTACACCCTGTAATTAAGTGTGATAAGTTACTAAACCTAAATTATTCAGGGTTTCCTGAGCGCTAGATCGTATCTTTCTGCCTCTAGTGACGTGACGTCACAATTATCATGACGCTAGATTAGCTGTACTGAATGGATAGCATTTTTTAAGTGTTTAACGGATAATCATAGCTCTTCTGCAATTTATTGTTTTGTATAATTATTTATTATAAAACAGAATTATATAATTTCGAAGATTGCCACATTGACAAACGTGAAAACTACAATGAACTTTTCTTTTTGTTACAGTACGGACGAAGATGCGCGACAAGCTATGATGCTGAACTGCGGGAAAATCAAGGAGATCCAGGTGAAGCTGCTGCTGAGCTCGCGCTCGGAGATGCACAAAGTGATCGAGGCGGCGCGGCAGAGCGTGCCCATACTGAGCCTCGCCCCCGCAGCGCCCGCCCCCACGCCTGTCGTCCCCACTCCCGCCCCCACCCCGACCATACCCACAATTACTCCATTCTCCACCGCTCTCGGCAATAACCCACTTAGCAGCTTCGGCATCCCTGGCATAGGAAACCCGAACGAAATTCCACAACCTGCCGTCATAGAACCCCCGGCTCCTCTCATTAGCCCCTCTCACAACGCTTCTAATGATGACGACAAAGACGACGATAGAATTGACAGAAAGAGGGGCAAAGATAAAAGGCGGACTCGTTCGAGATCACGCTCTCGCGATAGAGACAGGAAAGACCGCAAGAGAGACCGCCGAGACCGCTCCCGCTCGCGAGACCGCCGGCGTAGAGACCGCAGCCGCAGCAGGGACCGACGCGACCGCAAACGCGACAAGAAAGAGCGCAGTCGCTCCATCGAACGCTCACCGACTCGCCGGTCACGCGACCGCCGTTTCGACCGCAAATCCCCACGTGATTCACAAGAGAAAATCGAAGACACCAGATCTAACGACTCTTTCGTACCGCCGGTTCCGCCCGCCCCTCTCCTGGCTAACTTCATGAATTCCAATCTGCCGCCACAAATGCAGCAAATGATGGTTCCGAACATGCCCAATGCGATAAACATACCGAACGGCGCACCCAATGAGCCGATGCAGAATCGATTCAACGATCCCTCGATGGTGGACGCTTTCAGCAAGCTAAATGAATTGGGAAGGAAACGAAATCCAAACGCGTTCCAAGGAGGTGATCAACAAAATGGAAGTAGATTCCAGGGCGGGCGAGGGGCGCCCTCGGGGCGCGGGGGCCCGTTCCGCCGCGAAGGGCGCGAGGGGCGCGTGTCGCGGTTCGACAGCGACCCGCAGCGGGACTGCTGCGTCGCCATCCGCAACGCCCCCAACCACACCAGCTACGGCGACGTGCGCCGCTTCTTCCCCTTCATGATCGACAAACACGGCATCAAAATGATCAACGACAACATGGGCCGACGCACGGGCAACATTTTTGTCAGATTTTGCGATACTCGCTCTAAACATCTCGCGTTACAACGCAAAAACAATGAACTCAAAGGGGCCATGGTGCTCGTGGAACATTTGGAAGACGACAACTATGATTCTGCTATAGATTCCTTCCTTCCGTTCCGTGAGGACAATGACGAAGAAGACGTCAGTCTAGTCATAGCCGACGAACAACCAAAACCATTCAGCGTGCTCAAACTTACCGATTTACCGAACTTTGTTAAAGAGCATGACATAATCAAAACCTTCAGTGACTTTTCTCTGCTGTCCATCATGCTAACGGATTGTCGGATAACCCGCTCTAAGGTTGCTTACATTCAATTCGTCAAAGCAGACGACGCAAAAGAAGTTTTTAATAGAAAAGAGAGTTACCAGTTCGGAAGACGCCACCCTACCTTCACAACGGTATCCGAGGAGGATTACGAAAAAGAGAAACTAATACAAAATTCTCAGAATGACAAGGTTCAAGACTTAAAAAATAGTCCGAAGCAAGATGTGCCCCAGGTCGCCGAAGTGCAAATGCCGCGCGATCCGCGGCAACGGCGGCAGTTCGACAATGCTGGGTCTAATCAGAAGTCGTCACCTCAGCAGGCGCCGCCTTTCTTCCAGGGGGCATTCCCCGGACAGCCAGGGTTTATGCCGCCGTTCGAAACCGGCCCAACGCCTCAGTTTCCTAATTTCCCAGGTTCTGGCAACGTAGACCCACGAGTCGCCGCTGCTAACTGGGCAGCGCGCCAAACCGTTCCTTCTCAAATGAAACCTATCAATAAGGCACCAGAACCGACCCCTAACATAGAAGATGAGCCCCTAGAATGTGTCCTTATGAAAGGGCTTCCTCGTGACGCTACTGATCGTACTATAGTCACGTTCCTCAGCGATACAGGGGCGGTGCCGTCGAGAATACATCTCATGTTGGACACCAACGGTCAACCGTCTGGCGACTGTTTTTGCGAATTTAGATCATCCCAGGAGGCGCGGATGGCCGCTACAAAGCACGGACAGAGCTTGGAAGGCTGTCGCATCACCGTGGACCCAGTGCCGCGCGGCGTAGTCGAGGAAGCCTTAGACGGGCCCAAACCGAACGATAATAATACGAGGGACAGTTTGCTCGGTAACGCACCCATCCAACAGCCATTCTTCGACTCATCTCAACGTGGATTTGGGCCGAGAGCACCGTTCAGAGGACGAGGTGGTTTCGACTCGGGACGTGGATTCGATTCGGTCAGAGGTAACTTCGAGTCCGGCCGTGGAGGTTTCGATTCAGGCCGCGGTTTTGACTCTGGTAGAGGAGGCTTCGACTCGGGACGCAATAATTTTGGATCCGGAAGAAATTTCGATAGAGGTGGATACAACAGAGGCGGCTTCGACCAAGGCGGCCGGGGCAGTTTCCGAAGCCGCGGTTTTGATCGAGGCGGGCGCGGTTTAGACCGCGGCAGAGGACGTGGTTTTGGGAGAGGACGCGGTGGAGGAAACTTCGAAAACGGCCGCGATCAACAAATCCGGCAAGAAGAGGAAACCGACCCAGCGTTAGAAGATTTCGGAGCATCTGGATGCGTTGTGTCCATGGAGAATGTGCCATTCCGCGCAACTATCGAAGATATTTTGACATTCTTCTCGGAGTTTGAGCTGACGCAAGATGAAGTAATCAGGAGGTACAATGAGCGGGGTCAGCCGACGGGAGACGCGCGGGTCGCGTTCCGGACGCCGTTTGACGCACAACGCGCCGTCAAAACCCGACACATGGACACCATCCACGACAGACGAATCAACCTTATGATTCTATAGCGCCACCCTCCCAATCAGTCGGATTCTGACTCTTGAGATATTTTAAGTAACTTTGTAAATAATAATATTGCGTAAAAAGTGACATTGTGTAGTGTGTGATAGGCTAGAGACAATGCCAAATCAGTGATTGCGATTTCGATCGCAAAGTGGACTACAATTTATTAGTTGTATCGAAATACAACATTAATTAGTTACATAATAATTAATTTACATAGGAATATCTTAGAGCAATGATTTACATTAAATAAAACGAAATTTAATTAAATTCGTAGTTTTATTTCACAAAACCAACACAAATATAATTAATATTAAATATCCATGGAATACATCGATTTCATGCGAGAGAGCATTCTTTCCAATATAGTACAAATTTTGTTGAACAGTAACGAACTGAACTCTATATAGATTATGAAATTTCATATAATAATTATTAACATTTAACAACAGTTACTTAGCATACATATATTATGCTAAATTTTACATGCGTTTGGTTTATCGCTGCTTACCTTATAGGGTCAAACAACTCATTATTTTAACGAAATACACAATTGGCGTTACTTATAAACTCCAAATCAAGTGTTAATATACATTTTGAATTCTAGCCTGAACATCACTACTTACTAAATGAATAAATACATTAAAGTTTACATGTAGGGCCGTAAATGTTTTTTTTAAATGTACAGACATCCAAAATAGTTTATCGGAATATGTTAGAACTATATACTTTTAAGGAAGTTTTACTAAAATATATTTGTAAATATTGGTCAGAAGCTGGAATAGAACTTAAAAATAAAGTGGACATATTTTACGACTTATGGAAACAATTATTTTAAATTCTTTTAAGCTGTACAATTTTGGCTAAAGCCTAATAATTGGGTAAATTAACATAGGTAATTTATGTTAATGAAAGATACAGTATTATTTAAATATAAACAACAAAGTAACAAGCAAAATGTACACAATTTGCTAACGTAAAATAATTAACATCGTACAGTTAGCAGCTAAACTAAATAACGTGCGTATTATCATATAACTAGAATTACCTAATTACAATGCATGAATGAAATTAATCTGAAAATAGTGTAGCTTTCTCTGATTTGGGTATAAATGTAGTGTGCTATGCAGCTTGTCGCTGTATATGCCTACCGCTAGATATCCGAATTAAGCGTAGCGGGCAGCGTATGCATTGCTATCTGCGTGTTTAATATGCACGCCTCTGGTGGTGTTTCTTTCAAATGGACTGCAGGATTATTATTCAGTGCCAAAAATGTTAAAAACAAATCAGACACCTTTCAGTATAATGGGCCCCTCTTCTTCAAATATTTTTAAGTTGATACACATACATCACACCCTTATTATTCTACTTAAGGTGGGCAGGACCACATGCTGAAAGATGACTAGTCCTTTGCTCACATTACCAGACAAGATCCCATTGCGTTAGTAATAGGAATTTTTGAAAAATGGTGATAATTGAGTGAATGGCAAAAAAAATACGAGGATAATTTATACCCAATAATAAAATGACCCAACCAGGCTTTCTTGTTATATTTAATTTCAAATGCTAACTGTAATCAACATAATCATATAAATTAATAATTATAGCCTTTACTTTTAAGTGTCAGAGCTTATACTAAAAAGCCTCTTTTGTTATACCTAATTTCAGGTGGTGTGGTATTTGTTTAAGTCGATAATATGATCATATAATTACTGTACTTGATTTTAAAATACCCATTATATAATGTCGGAATCTAAGGCTTTGCACATCGATTATTATTAAGATTCCATATTTTTAGATCGTACTTGAAATATTAGTAATATCCAAGAACATTTAGTATCATATAAATTGTCATACATTCCATAAAATGAAAAGAATTGCAATGTAATTACATTTTATTATAAATAATAACGTTACAATTATTGATTTACACAAAAGTAATTAATTTGGTTTTATGAGAAGGAGAACAATCCTATGTTTTTTATTTTACTCCCTTTAATTTGTTTCAAAACATATTTCCTAGATAACAAAATACAAAAATCAAATGAGCTTTTAGATCTAAATAAATCACTGAGACGCCATAAAATTAAAAATATCTATTTCAATAGCAATAAATACACATAGGTAACCGCACAATTATGATGCGTTTTTAAATTATATCTAGCTTGAAGAATAATAAAAATTAAAAAGACTTAAGACACAATACCCTCGATTAAAATACAGCGCATTGACAAAATGGTACTCACTATAATATTCTTTAGTGTTAGGTACGTACTACATAGTAGTAAAAATAAATATATTTTCGATGCGCCATATTTTACTCCTAAACCATCATTGTCTTCATGCTTTCTAGAAAGTAGCGAAATATTGAGGTTTTTTATAATCATTCCCTATAGTTATGTGACTTGTAGTCTGTGGAACCAGGTGCGGACTAAGTCATTTAAAAAGCTTGACATAGCCATAGGTCACCACCCGAAAATCGTATAAAAATTAGATTCCATATCATCAGCCAATACATAGATCGAAAAATATAGTAATTTAAGCAATTAGGGTTGTGGGCATGCCAATAGTGACCACAACTGTGGATCCGCGCTTGTGTAGGCCAGAGGCAGGAAATAATAGAATTTTAACTGTGCCTTGAAAGTTAATATAATTGCTTTGAATGGTGGTATGGAGGTAGCGGTTTCAGAAGTATCAATACACTAGCAAGAAAGTGTACAATTTGTTAAGTAGACTCTTTTATATTTAATCAGATTTTTCTACTTACCTCTACCCTCCATAATCAATACAACTTATTAAAAAGAAAAGCAAATGTATAGAATTGACATTGGTTGTCAATGTCATCTTCTTTTTTTATTTTACCTTGTATTTTAATCGCAATTGACATATAATGCTATGTGGGGCAGAATTGAAATTCTATATGGGTGTGACATAATATTTTCGCTGGGCAATAGTTTTGAATATGTTACATTGCCATTTATGAAAAATATTTTAACTTTTCCATATTGTACTGCCTATTAGAAATAATTATAGTACACATTCATACATCCTATACTAAAGAGTCTCGATTTTCAAATAACTATTGTAAATTGATGAATGTACTTATATTATTATATAAGTTTATCTGTGAAGGATACCACTTAATATTGAAAATCAAGACGTTTGTTAATTAAAGACTCTGTGACACAAAATACTAATTAAATTTAATCAAATAGGTATATCTTATTATGAATAACTAAAATATACAATTATTGGTATATACAGCGTGTTTTATTCATGGTTGTGACTCGAAGGACCAATTTTTATCTGTGCTTCATATTGGACCAATTAAACCGATAAAATAACTTTTAATAACATTTCTATAAAGTTATGAAATCGTACTAGTAATTTTTCTAATAAAAATAAACTAGTTGTAAAGTCTGAAATGATAATAATTTTCTGTATCAGTTTTATGTTCGTAATAATGATAAATTATTACGAACACACACAATTATTTGTAATTTCATAAATCAATATTTTGTTAATTGAGTTGGAGAAACAGATTCATTCAGCAAAAACTACTAGATGGGCCACATTGGTCGCATTGTAAGACAGATAATTAGACGTAGTTATGCAAAATGGATCCACCCACAAAAACGATTTTTTGAGATACTGTCATAAAAGTCTAACTTATTAAAACAATACTAGACAGCAAGTAGATAACAATACCCAGTATTTAACAGGAATTCGAAAACACACTATAGTTTTCATATTATGCTATATAAATTTACTAAAACTACTGTTTTTTCAAAAGTAAGTTTTTGTGGCTGGATCCATTTTGCATCACTACATCAAATTATGCGTATAAAATGCTATTAGATTTAAATCTTTTACGATTAAACGTAAGCATAGCCAACATAATAGACATAAAAGAGATACATTGTTCTATCTATTACGATTGCTATCGCTTTGACATCCATTGCTCATTTTATTCAAGAGCAGTGTATGTTTTGTATACTAACGCGTCAATGGATGTTCCATTTGTTGAAGTTAAAGCGATGGCGATAGATTTTAAAGTATATAACGAAGAGGCAGTTCAATCTTCAACCCTCGCACACTAGAAAGCGTCGTTCGGCATTATATTTTTTTTATTACAAGGGGGCACTCAACCATGCGGCCTATCTGATAAAGAGTAGTCACCGTAGTCTATGGACGCTTGCTAACCTAGTAGCATCACTAGCGCGTTGCCTTTAAAAACCATTTCACGCCCTTTTCAAGAGCCCCATAATGATATATATATATACTGCTAAACCACTCAAAAGTTTGTAACCTAATTTTATTTGTGACGGCTAAACGCCCCATTCGGGGGTCATAATTTTCATGGTCTATGTTGTGACCGGCGTAAAGTTAACGAGCAAGAATACATAATTATAACTGGCTTTACTTTTAAACGCTTCTCAAAAGCATGATGTATGCAGATTACAAAACGCCTAGGCAAATCAAAAAGTATGGTATATAATGCAATTTAGTACGAAACTTCACTAAGTGAGGATTTTAGTTAATTGCGAAAAACGGTTGATTTCTTTAGAAGCCACTTGTTTTCACCATTATTTGACAAATTGTCTAGTTGTTCTATAAAAAGGCGCAATGTTCAATCTGCCTGTTTTACATTTACATACGTCATATAAACGCAATTTTGAATTCGAGCAAAGATATAAAAAAACATAAAACTCTAATGTATTCATAATTAAATCGTTAAGTAAGAAAGTAAAAATTTTGACAATAAAAAAAATACAGAACGCTTACAAAAAGCGTAGAATGTTTCAACTAGTGCGTAGTTATTTTCTTCATATAAATGAACTTATTTCATTTTATTTTTTAATTTATTTCATATCTAAATATATGGTTTTATCAGATATTTTTTTGCTCATATACATAATTCCATTTTTATAGAATTGAATGTTATAAAAGAAAACCTTGTAAAAGAGTCTTCTACTTAAAACTAAAACACATTTACAAAATATACACTCTTTTATTACAAAATAAATATTAATCGCTAAGTTACGAATATCATTATTGGCTTAATCCTTTTAAACAGTAATAGATATATAATTATGTAAGTTTAATGATCTCAAATAAACAAAAACCTTAAAATTTCATTTTAAAAAAAAGAAATATAAAAACAGACGACCATTATTTTGGGACTAACAATAATTTGTAGTATCACAAGACCTATTAAAACGCCAGTCTGTCAAAAAGTGGGCGTTTGGCTTTGCCACTTTAAAAGTACTTAAAGCACTTTCGATGTACTGAAAGCACTTTCGATGTACTGAAGGCACTTTCGATGTACTGAAAGCACTTTCGACGTAATGAAAGCACTTTTAAGGCATCTAAACCACTATCGAGTTAGGTACTCAGAGCACTATCGAGGTATTTAAAGAACTTTAAGACTCGGAATAGAATGGAAGCGACTTTCTGCATCGAAATTGTACATAGCATAATTAACTTGACGTCAAGTGTATAGGAGTCCTACCAAGATCTGAGGATCTCAAGCCAACCTCACCTGCAAGATGCACCTGCCGATCAACGGACGAGGCACTGGCAACCGTAAAAGTTCCCGGTGAGCGGCATGAGGTACCAAAGAAGAACATGGCGTAAGTTAATGTTTGTATATAAAAAGACAAAAGCTACTAAATATTAATGTTGCCAATATAAAACCTCATACTGTATTGTTTTCTACCAAAAGTACCTTTAACCATACACACAAGCATTATTTAAAAATAAAAACTCCTAAAACATTTTAAAAAAAACATTTTTTAACATGTTTTAAAAAAGTCATTTACCCAGTTTTTATTTTGAAATAATTTACATAAAAGAAAATACAGAAACTAGCAATATAAAATCATTCTTAACAATAAGGGCATGACTGATTAAAAAAAATAATCTCCCTTATGTCGTTTTATATTCGCAACCACGATTTATTATATAAAAGTAAAGTAATATCTACGTAAAATAAATGCGCAAGAACTATAGTTTCACAGCTATAAGATATTAGCGAAATTACTGGGAATATGAGACCTACTAATATATGTCTGGAATAGAGCCAAAAAATATTTATATTAAAAGGTATTGTAATGAATACGAGAGTTAACTCTCACCATGACTCCTGATTAGTAGTGGGATTGGCGAGACCTATGTCCAGCAGTGGACTGTGGGCTGATGACCAGTTATTAAGATGTTTACAAACATTTGTGATGAATTTACAGCGGTGGCTCAGAACTGGCACTTAAATTCACTTACACTTAATTTTTTATTGCATGTTAGTGAATGTGATATTAGCGTAATTGTATTTTTTATATATTTCATTTTAACGTTTTCATGTGCTTTGTTTATGAATCAAAGAACTTTTTACTTTTACTAAAGACCTTGGATTGACGTTTACTATTTATTATAAAACAGAAAGGAAGTGTATATTTTTTTTAGTAGCGGAAAGGAGAAATACACCAATTACACAAAAACAAAACCACTCGGGCGGAAGTTTATGTGTTACTAATTGTAAGCCTAAAATAGAATAAAAGTTCAAAGACTTTTAAAGAACGCAATTGTCATAGTATGACTTATCTGGACCAATTTACTACTAATTATTCAAAAATTGAATTTTATCAAAAAAAGAACAATAACAAATACGATTTTTTCAAGTCTATTATATAATGGTCCCAATATGAAAGAAAACAAATGAAGTGAAGTTTTTAAAAAATGTATCAAAAAAGTTTAAATAAAAAGTTTCTATGTGAAACTATTATTATATAAGTTAAAAAAAATACAAAATAGTTATGTGAAAAATACAAAAATATTTTAGGTTAGGTTGGTTAGTTTATTTATTCAAGAAGACACGATTACAATTAATTATCATAATAAAATATTTATTTGGTCATAATAGGAGCAAGTGGAAAATAATATCTTGTAAAAAAATATGTATTTTTTTAAATGGAATTTCTGTGCAAAATTTAATTTGAGAACTGCCAGAAGAAAATGTATATTTCACACTTGCCGAACAAGTTTAATTCACTTTGCATAAGGCTCTCTAAACTTCTACCGAGTTGAAAATATCCGGCATACTAATTACTGCTCTTATTTCGCTTACCCAATGGAGAAACAGCTTAAATCCCCTGATAATGGTAAGCTATAACTTAGATCTACTCCATTAAGGATACACAAGGGGTCCTCTTAATATGTTGCCCATTCTTTGGCATCCTGTAATGAAAGAGCCCCTCCTGGTATTTATATTTATTTACTGATGTATTTACACAGAAAGCCAATATCAGACACGCTGTCGTTATAAATTCGACTTATCACCTCAGTACTGTACCCGGCGTTAAATATAGCACATCGGCAATCATCGCACATTTTTCAATCCCGCGTAACCTTCAAAGAGTTGTAAAACTTCTTCCATTAGCAAAAGTCGATTTGCAATATTTACCGCCAGGTTTTTTATTTGGTTCTCATACTGATGCCTACATACAGAAAGCTCATATATATCAGACACACTGAATTCTAAATTCAACTTCACTCCTCAGTACATACGGTTGAAATTACTATACACAACCAACGACTGACTGCTCAAAGGAAATATTTCATAGAATAAATTCATATATTCATTTATATTTGCGAAAAGAATATATCTACCGCCCTATTAACTAATTATAACATAACATTCATAAAATATTACCTCAAAATACACTTACAAACGTTACATTATTTACAATTACAATTGTAAAATGTATAGGAATAATTACAATTCCGTGGCAGTAGTACTGTTCTAGTGTCTTCGTGGTGTTGTCCTATTTTCAGTCTATTTATTTCTGTAAATAAAACAAATGTAATATAAATAAGATATACAATTAAAAACATCTTGTAAAATAAAATGAAGCTATAGAATAAATTTCGTCTTAATTTTGTTATCATCATTCATCATTATAATATAATAGTAATTCATAATTATTACGGAATAATAACGATAATTAATTCATTATTATTATGTAATAATCCTAACAACATTTAACGAGCCCAAGTGAACCTCACCTGCAATTGGTGCACCTGCTGATCAACAGAAGAGGCTTTGGCAAACGTAACAGATCCCGGTTAGCGGCAATAGGCCCGCCACCTATTACGTGGGACCAACAATATAATTGGCGAAGTGTTGGCGTATAATATGCCTCTGCCTACCCCTCCGGGGAAACAGTGTATGTATTAATATTATTACATAATAATTTAAGAAATATATTAATGATAATAACAAAAAAATATGCACTACTTGCAGGTGAGGTTGGCTTGGGCTCCTTAGGTCTTGGTAAGGTCCCCTACACTTAATATTAATATGGGATACATATCTTTGCAATGCAAGAAAGCGACGTTAAATACCACACAAACGGTCATCCATCCCAGGATTGACCTCTGTGAACGCTGCTTTACAATTGTGATCAATTTAGAATACATAGAAAGATTTTTATTACATGGAACCACATAGCTACGAGTTCTTCTATAAAATTGCAAGCAAATAATACTTAACACAGCCAAAATTTTGTAGATTTTCTGCATTAGCTCATCTTTCGGAATGACTTGACGTATTCTAGAAAGCTATAAACCTACCATAGAAAGTTAGTGTCAAAATTTAAAGTTATGGACTAAAAATATAAACTTATATTATCAAAACAGAAAATTATAAACTCAAAAGGAAATTTAAAGACTCAAAATAGAAAGTTATAGACTGAAAATAGAAAGTTATAGACACAAAATAAAAAGTTATAGACTCAAAATAGAAATTTAAAGACTCAAGATTTAAAGCTTAAGACTCAACATAGAAAATTATAGACTCAGACAGAAGGCTTACTTGTGATTGTTCCCCACGTGGTTTGGAGTGTGTGGGGAGTCGCTGGCGTCTGATGAAGAACTGCGAATGTCACCTTCCATCTATAAGTAAATATACCAGTTTAAACTTTAACGTCTTCAGGGGTCATCCATAAATTACGTCACACAAATTCCGTAATTTTTTGGCCCCCCCTCCTCCTTAGTGTGATGTCACATATTTTGCAATTGTACAGCAAGAAATAATTACATCAAAACAGCAGTAACAAAATTTTCACAGGGCCTAAGTTTTAAAATGTGACGTCATGAAATTTTGAATCCTTCCCATCCCCTTGTCACACTTCGTCAACTCCCTCCCACCCCTAAACGTCATTTATGGATAGCCTTTAAGCACATTTTCGATCAAAGGTAGAATAAATTTAGAAATGCTGTAACACAATTCGTTAAGAATAATGAATTTAGGTAATTGCGACTGTGTTATTAAATTATAAAAATGTTTTCACTGAATGTTTTGAATTGGAGTGTCAACATATTAAGGATAATATGTAATCTACTACAGTACTGTGTAATTCACAACCATTTTATATTTTGTGGTAGTTATCTGTTTTGTTATTTCTTACTGATAATGACATTTTAGTAATAATAATTTAATTAAACGAGTACCTGACCACCATGCATATCAACTTGACATTATATAAATTATCTAAAAATTGTAATTTTAAAAAGACTTAATACTAACATAACAATTTAACTTAAAATAATTTTCTTTTTTTGTTTGAATAATGTAGTAATCATTTCATTTTCATTTTATATTTTTCTTACTGAACATTTGCACGCCATTGAACGCAGAATATAGTGAAACTACTAAACATAATGTTATCTACCTATATAATAATGTACCTATGTTATCGCAAATAAACTTTTTGATTTGATTTTGATTTTTGTCTATATAATTAATAAATTTACGACCCACTACTTAACACAGGCCTCTCATGAAGCAAGCAGGGACCCTGATCATACCCTCCTTGGCCCTAACGCGGATTGCTGGAGTCCGGTGGTGGCGTCCATTTTTTTTCGGCTGGAAAATCATCAAATGACTGTCTTCCGCTGTGGGGAAGCGGATGGGTGTGTCAGACTTTTACTGACTAAAAACTATCCATGTTCCTTCTTGAGCCTGTAACACCAAGGCCGCGAACCCTTTTGAACAGTCTCGCAACCTTGGCAGGTGTATGGCGTCCTGCTGTTAGAATATTTCAAAGCGCCCAATAACTTGGCTTAACTACAACCACACATAGTGATAATCGGAATCAATAGCTTAACGTGCCTTCTGAAGCGCTCGACATCAAATGACACAAACGTTCACTCATCAAAAACTGACTTCCTTAATCTCTGCTTTTTATTTATGATTATTCCTGAGTCCTTGCTGTGCCTTAAATGCTTTATTTATACTACAATAAATAAATATTATCTGAAAATCATACCAATTATTTAGTTCCAAGATAAGTATCATTAAGAACTTGTGTTATGGATACTAAATAACGGATAAAAATACATAAATACTTGTATTTGTAAATACATACTTCATATACATAGGCAAACACCCAGACCTAATACCATAATGTTATATTATATTGCATTGTATAGCTTCACGGGCAAATGAAGATTGTAACTAACCAATTGATAATTTAAAAGAGTTTGTTGCTAGTTCTTCTTACAGAGCGGTGGCTCGGAACTGGCACTTAGATTCACTTGCACTTAAATATTTTTTGTTTTTTTAATTGTTTGGTTGCATGTAAGTGAATCTAAGCTTCGTGATTTCAGTATAATTATATTTTGATTGTTTTTTTTTATATTTGGACGTTTTCAAGTAGGTACTATGTAATAGTTTATGGAATAAAAAGTTTTTGAAGTTTAACCAGAACAAACATTCATGTTTATGCACACAAAGATTTTTCCTGCGTGGGAATCGAACCCACGACCTCAGGAGCGTGGGTGCGGGTATACTCGCCACCTCGTCATATAGAGCTATACGCTCATAACGAATAATGAAACTAACCTGTCCAGCCTTGACGGTGTAGTAAGCAATTTGCAGAATGAGCCACGTCCACACGATGTGGAGCACTAATAGCAAGCAAAGCAGCGTGTTGAAGATATAGTACGCGGCGAACATTGGCAACAACATCGGCGCGCGGATAGAAGTGCTGAAATTAAAAAAATATATATTAAAAAGTTTACAATATTAACGAATTTTGACGCCATGGCAAAACAGGCGTGGATTCGTTCTATTTTCAAAAACTAGTGTGAATTTGAGTTTTTATTTAAAAATATTGTGGTTTTCAACAACGTATGTATAGGTCGCGTCATGTCAAAAGAACGCTGGCGGTCAAGCTGCGCATTAGGCGATTTATCGGTCTATTTGGTGGTATGAGGTGCGGCGCGGGGCGGGCGGGTCACGCGCCGCATGCTAGACGGCGCGCGATTGGTTCGTCAGTCGACCCATGCGCAAACACACCCCCTCCACTTTCTTCCAGCGTTCTTTTTACATGACGCGACCTGTACGTACACAGCGAATTGCGATTTTCCGTGTCAGTTCCAAAACTCCACAGAAACAATAATCCCTAAGTAAAGTCTACACTATTTTAGTGGGAAATTACCTTGACTTGTCTCGACTGTGACTGACTTTATTTGACTTTCACTGTGACTGAATGACGAATAATAATTTATTTATTTCAATAACTTAAAACATATTTGACATTTTGTTTGAAACTTCCCTTTAAGCATAGAGATGCTTGTGTTGGAAAATTTCGCTCTATCATAACATAAGATTTTTTAAGCTACTGAACACAAAGCAAAGAATATAAAAAGTGAAAAATAATGATAACGAAGTAATAATAATAATTAACAAATAACGCTGCATTTATGCAAATGATACTGACAAATGCTCTAAATGAGTGAGAGTTCATACCTAAGGAATAAAACATTAACATGCCAGAACGGTTGGTCTAAAATCCCACAATATTTTCGTTGGTATAAAACCAGCATGATAGGTTATATTTTTATTTCATTTTTTTATTTCATAAACTTAAACAATATATTGGCAGCTATTTTGGCGAATGTATAAAATAATGATTTATACTGATATGTAAAAAAATTTTTGAGGTGAGCAGAACCTAATAATAACTGTTTTTTGTAGAAAAGTTAACTTTTAGCACAGACTATATCTAGATAAAGCGCCCTTGCCCACATTAACACTAGACGATATCCTATTTCCTAGTACTCCCCCCCCTCTTCCTTCCACGACACCCTCGGGCAAAACATAGGGTGGTAAAATTATTTGAGGAGCCGCTACAACACGGCGGGTTCTATTAAAAAGTCAAATAAGTACTTATGTTTTTTTCTATTTTATATTGTACATACATACATGCAGAGGCATATTAAAAGCTCACATTTCGCCAGGTATATTGTTGGTCCCACATGTGGCGAATCTATTGCCGCTTACCGGGAACTTTTATGACTGTATAGCCTCGTCCGATCGGCAGGTGCACGTGCAGGTGAAGTTGGCTTGGGCTCCTAACATCTTGGCAGGACAGTATTGTAATATGTATTTAATGTAAGTAAGATACCTACCTCCAAATGATGTAGAAGGGATATACTCCAATCCGGGTACCGACCCAAGCGGCAATGAGAGCGACGAATAATGCGTCGCACGTTTTTTGGTATTTAGCGTACTTCGCTGCTTTGACCGCCTGAAAAAAACAAATAATAATATTAACAGTACTCAAGACAATTGAAGAAGTGACCTTTTTTAAGGGGGAACACAAAAAAATACAACCTACTACAATATGCGGCGCATAAGTTGAACAATAACCTTAGATGCGCAGTAACATATTAACGGGTCTCATTCGAAGTGCGGCATGGGGGGGGGCGTAACTATAGCAACGCAGCGACGCCTCGTTGGCACGCATGCCCTTAGTCACTCTCTTTCTTTTCCAACCGCATTTTTTTAACTTATAAGACGCTGAGAATACTTATATGGAATCCGAAGATGAAGGAAAAAAGATCACATAACATTTATTTGCTCGAAATATCTTCCTCTTCTAAATTGTTATGCGAAACTGCAAGCCTCACGGAACGGGTTTTATTTGGATGGTTAGTGAACCGGACAGCACTCGGCGGCCGATTCATTTTGATTCATGTACTCCTAGCCTTGCGGTCAAACGTTTTGGTTTCGCTGGAACACTATAAATTATTTTCTTGTATTTAAATACTGTATGTTAAAACTGCAACTTGTTTTAATTTTATGATAAACTATAAATGAGTCTTTTTTTTTTAAATAGTTTTGTTGCATACAGCTGAATTAAAGATTCATGATTTCAGTGTAATATTATTTCGATTGTTTTTTATATTTAGCTTTGACGTTTTCAAGTACTGTTATGTTTATGACATAAATGATATTTGATTTTATGACCAAACGAGATATTGCGACTAGTATTACAAAATATGGACCATGGTTTGAAAAAAAAACTGTCCCGGTTTTGACCTTAAACTTAAATTTTTTCGGCGATAATTACCCTCTTTTTTTCTTTCTCGAACTACACGTAATGGTTTTAGAAACCAATCTCATACTGTGCATACTATCAGCACTTAAATGCTTATGTCTTATTTGTATGCTTATGACTTACTGTAACTGTATGTATGTTTTGTGTTTTATCATGTATATAATGAATGTGTCATAGTAGTGCTCTCACAAACGGTATCTACGGAAGACCAGCGTCGAGGTGTTTTCGTGACACCTCGGCTTTATGCTGAGTGGATACCTTTTCTGTGACACTCTTCAAATTGTTACTTAAATATAATGTATCTGTTTTCTTTTGATGTTGTCACAGAATAAATTCTTGTTCTTTCTTTTCTTTCTTTCTTAAATAAAATTTTGTTAAGTCGTCCATTTGTATGATCATTCGAATTTGGAATTCTCTTTCGGCGCATCTGCTTGCTTCCCAGCTTCTATAGACCCGGGTTTTGTAAGCGGGGCGTGAAACGGCATTTGTACAAGTAGTTATGAATGGATGCGCTTGTTAACGAGCTAATTCGTAACATCCTAGTATTTATTTCTGTTTTTGTTTATCAAAATATAACTATGTATTTTTTTTCTTTTCTACACCTCCGCTTTTTATTTAATTTTAATCACTCTCCATCCTAAGGTTGCCTGGAAAAAATCGCTGTTAGCGATAAGGCCGCCAATTGTATCGCTTTTCTTATGCAATTGTTGTATTATTTTTAATTTGGTGTACATTAAAAAAATTTTCTATCTATCTAATTCTACGTTTTAGCGTTCTCTTTTTATTACAGACTGCTTACAATCAGGCAGAATGTAATCACTAAATCATGTACTTCGTTATAATGACCATATCCTTCCATCTGGCAGGATCATGGATGTGGTCACTATGGCATATCATCATATCGTAGAACTATCCCGGTTTCCCTGGACTTAAGATTAGGAACCAGGGGGCCTACCGCCGAGTTCGATGGCAATCGATTATAAGGCAAAATGGATTTCGAATTGATTCTGTCGTACCGCCGAACTCATGGAAATCGAAACAAAATGGCGTTCTCCATTTACCTATTGGTCTGTCACGGACTGAAGGTCATGAATGAGAGGTGGCTGTCGGCAGATTCCCCGGTACGGATTAATGAACGTAAACAAAGTTTGATCTAGATGGATTACCGGTAATCCATCGAATTCGGCGGTAGGCCCCCAGGGTCTGCTTATTGGTCCAACGAGTTTTTGGCTGAAATTCAGTTATTACATGGAACGACTGCCGTCTGACCTCCGCAACCCAGAGAGGAACATATTTATATGGTTACACCAGCTGTCCGGATATTAGAAAGCACTGACTTCTTAACAAATGCTATAGATGTTCTTTACAGCTTCGCTGCCAAAGGCTTATCGTGCTTTCCGAGTGATAACTATTCTATCTGTTTCGTTTTATTAAATGCCATTTTTATACATGTAGGAATACATACCTCAACAAATATATCAGCACAGTCATGCAATAGCAGCACAAGAGTGCCTATCCTGTGCAGATTGCAGACCCAACTGAAGCACAGCAGGAGGATGGTAGCGATGTGGTGGATGAACATCTGCCAGAAGTCCTTGCGTCTGACGTCCCAGAACTGGGAGATTGTTAGGGACCAGTAGAATGCCGACGATATCATGTAATACCACCAAACGTCTGTGGTGACACCCTGGAAACCATTTAGAGAGTAAAGGAAATAATTTAATAGGAAGAAAAGGAGATACCACTCAAGCTTTGCGATTCATAATTCAACCTGTTCTGGGCAGAAGAAGAAACTGGCTCGATTTTTTTTTTAAATAATGGCTTCGTGCGTGCAATTTATAGATATATTACCAATATTTCATTCACAGTAAATGAGAATGAGTGGTGATAATGATGGTAAATAAGATCCCTCCCCTCAATATAGATGTGGGATTATACTGAGATCTCACTTGGACTTCCTGAGAGAATTTGAAAATTTATGTAGCACTGTTTTGTTTCATTTACCAACACTCATGTACGTTCACAAACACTTAACGGTTAATAATCTACCGTTACAGTAACGTTAGAAATGTCACAAATTTTGAAAAATAAAACAAAACTGCAGACATGATGCTTTACGTTCCCACCAAAAAGTAAAGATATACCTTAATTTTTAATGCGGTGTATAGGGCTCCTTCGGTGTATAGGGCTCCTACCTAGATCTGTGGAGCTCAAGCCAACCTCACCTGTAAGTGGTGCACCTGCCGATTAACGGACGAGGCTCTGGCGAACATAAACGTGCCCGGAAAGCGGCAATAGGCTCGCCACCTATTACGTGGGACCAACTATATAATTGGCGAAATGTGGGCGTGTAATATGCCTCTGCCTACCCCTTCGGGGAAACAGGCGTGATTGTATGTATGTATGTTAATTTTTAAATGTTTTTAAGGTGAATTGATCAAATAATTATCATTTTAATTCAATGACCGATTAATACCATTACTTTAACAGTAGCTACTTGTTTTCTAGTTGGGCTTGCGCCAATAGGATATTTATTATTTTAAAATTTACTTCAGTAGAAACTTATAAATTCAGCCTTCAGAGCCATTTTCCATTTAAAATTAAAGCAACATAACGTTTTATCTGACATTATATCGCCGTCGCATGCCAAGAAATGCAATGGGAACATTGTAAATTCATAGTTATTTAAGTGCCACAAATGGGGGCTAGTGCATTGTTTGATGTCATACACCATACATAAATATTAACGACTTTAGCAAGAAGCAAAGTGCTTTATTGAATGTTTGCAACTCTATATATTATGTATACTTTGTTTAGTTAAATATGTAGGGGGAAACGTGACTGACTAATATGCTAAACCTTAAAAGACAGTTGTGACGCAGACAGTTCATAATTTTCAACTAAAAGAGATTTAGGAAAACAGTTAAGTTCTGCACTATAAAGATAAATAATAAATATAAATACATCTGACACAGTACCATCAAAAACGGATAAACATATATACTATGTTTGTTACTAACTACTTACATATTTACATTTATGAACACAAATATTTGTCCTAAATCTGACTTTAACTCCAGGCTCAAGTGGAGTGCAAGTACATTGATCTCGGCACCATACTGGTCTTCGAATGCTGTCTTCTAATTCTAAAGGATAAGTTAATAAATATTCACCCCTACAACCACATCAATTATTTAGTTCCAAGACAAGTATCACTAAGAAATTGTGTTATGGATAATAAAGAACGGATAAACATACTTAAATACATTTTTTTTTGTACACACATACTTAAAATACATAGGAAAACACCCAGACCAGAACAAATATTCACGTTCATGCACACAAAAATTTGTTCTGTGTGGGAATCGAACCCACGACCTCTGGAGTGAAGTGCAGGTATATTGACCTCCACGCCATATCGGTCGTCGGATAAGAGGAATATTTGTATCTAGCTTCTGCCTGCTCGTGTTTTTTTATATTTCCGTCTCACCTTGGTTTTTGAGGCTTGCGCCGTTTTGGCAAGTTAATGGCATGAGCTGATAATGATGATGACTTACATGATGCGGGTATCCGATATAGCAATGGTCGATGTTCCACAGCCAGTCCTTGTCCCAGAGCACATAGAAGCCGAATGCAAAGTTGCACACGTAGAAGGTGAACTTCCACACATTCTCGCAGAACTTGGTGAGGGTCGAGGGCTTGTCCTGACTACGGCGGAGACGAAACCAGCGCTCCACTTGCCTCTCTGACATATCCACCTGTTTAGCAAGGTGGCTCACCTGGAAACGAAGCATGTACGAATTAGTGTCAACACACCAACCGGAAATTATATTTTTATTCGAAACTAATGCATGGCTCATGTCCATGACGTCCATGACGGATAGATTAACGGATTCAAAAGCAGTTTTTGTGGAATTCAACTTTTTCTATTGGAAAAGCGTATAAGATTAGGAGTTACGAGGAAAGACTAAAGTACTTTCGAATGCTCTCATTCTCTAAACGAAGAGATTTTATAGATTTGACGTTCTTGTTCAAAGTCCTCAGAAATCGAATTGACTTTTTTTGAATTTGGTCATGGAAGGTCTTACGTTGTCTTCCCCTCCCAACACTTCCAATCACTTGTCCATCATAAATCACTTTCGTTAATCTACTTCTATTCATCCTCTCAACATTACCAAACCATTTAAGCATACCTTTCTCAATTATTGTCACTATATCTTCTTTTACATCAGCTTCAACCCTTATCACTTCATTCCTAATCCTATCACTTAATTTCACACCTAGAACACTTCTGAGTGCCCTCATCTCTACTGCTTTAATCTTACTCTCATGTTTCTTCTGCCATAACCAACAATCGTTTCATACATTAGTGTAGGTACCAACACACCTCTATGAACTGCCAGATGTGCCATTTCAGATACTTTCTGACTGCTTACAAAGGCCTGAAGTGCCCCATTCAACATGTTTCCAGCATTCATTCTTCTATCGATATCGATATCGCTTTCACACTTTCCATCTCTCGTAGATTTTGATCCTAACTACACAAACTCTTTCACTTGTTCTACTTTCTCACTTCCGATAAAAATTTCACAATTTGTCACTTCGTCTTCTCTTTCAAAAGCCTTTAATCAATTAATTAATTTAGTTTATTAATTTTTTAATATAGCTGTGTTGGATATTTTGTTTTGTATATATCATTGTTATTGCGTTGACTGCGTTTCTTGTTGGTTCACATGATAATTACTGTACCTTCTGATTTTAAGCATGCTATGTTCACCTGTTACTAATTGTGCATTAAGCTAAAACTTTGTAAAATGAAGTAGATAAGAATTGATGTAACAATTGTTGGTGATCTAAATAAATACATTTAAAAAAAATAGATTGAGTTTTCCCAAGTAAAAGTGATCCGGTTCAAAGGACCATGAATTACATACTTTGCTCGACATAAAAAACTACTACTCCAACTTTGATGTTTTGAAATTCACAAAAGTAAGTAAGTAGGTAGTGTGAACTTTTGAATCACATGACATTTTGTGTGTAATAAGCCGACATAACATATTGCTACTTACGCTATAAAAATTCAATAAGTCATTGAGCGACATTAATAACGACTTCTGACATCTCTCACTACAAATACGTACTTTATCCTAAACGAAATAGCGAGATCTCGGGATGCTTATTTCTTTACAATCATTGCTTTGCAAAAACATAAAAATTTATTGATATTTGCTTGCAAAATTAGAGCCCATATGTGATATTGCCACATATCGCATATTACAATAAGATTTCATGGTGAGTAAGTATTACGTCATTTAGCACTTAAAACCTATACTTTTTACGATCTCTGATAATAAGTGCTTTCGTAAAAGACACCGTTCTCAATAATTCCACCTTTGTTTTCTATACTAATAGTCGTTCATCCAAGTAAGGGTGGTTTTACAGTGACGCTTTTTGACTGAACATCTTTGATCTGTAATATATTAAAATAGTTCCATAAAATGACGTTTTGTTAAGTACATTCTACCTATATTCGCGCGATTTATTGCGACAACAAATAATCTGTACCAATCCTGTAAGAAGTTATGATGTTATCTTCAGCGATTACCAGAATCGTACCATATTATACATAATACAAATTACGCTAGTTATCAGGTATAATCAAAGCGCACCTGATACATATCGTATGATGTAACGTAAATTTACTTATTCGTTATCCGTCTGCTAGCACGTTACGAGCATTTCGATAAATTTATAATGTCTAATCAATAGTTTTATTCCGACGTTTGAACTATTAAAGATATTTTTACTGTTATATCGGCCTAAAATAGTGCAATGCCCTCTCGTTTCACGGGGAGACATAGGAGCCGACGAAGAGAAATCGTACGTAATCAGTGCCTTAACTAGGGCGGTGCCAGCAGTGCCCAGACACAAGGCGCAGACCCTGGAGGGGCGCAGAAATGACCAGACTAGTATCTAGTTTTATCTCATGCATGGTAGCTAGTAGGTACATTTTGTTTTATTTCGAACATGGTGTAGACGCGCCCTACTGTACCTGGCCTGTATTTTCAGAGCCTGGTCAGAGCATTTTTCAAGGGCGCAGTTTTGAAAGCTCGCACCGGGTGCATAAAAGGCTAGTTACGGCTCTGTACGTAATCATCGCGTCGTGGTTATGGGCAAGTGAGGGTAGTACTATAGAATGTAATAATTGGGGAGGCCAATGTTCAGCAGTGTTCTTTAAGGCTGTAATGATGAGATAGTTTTCTTATCTTTGATTCTTACATTTGCACTTTTGATGCACCCATTTTACTGTGGATGGGTTAGAGCAGAGGATACCCCGAGAGTGAATTTTTCAAAAAGTTTACTGTTCTAAAAATAACATCTAACTCTTTAACTGAGAGAAGCTGGAGAAAGAAGAATTGGGAAAGCAAGAAGCTTTGTTCTCCCAAAGAAATCCAATTACTAGTTCCACCTATTTTAAATAAAATTTAAGAGGGATTTAAATGTCTCATTTGTAAACAAGTGATAGAGAATAGTGCTTTTACATGATGCAAGACTTCGCGCAATGACAAGAAACTTGTCTAGCTTCGTTCTTCCAAAGAATTATGAATAATTAGTTCCACGAACGATTTTAAATAATATTTAAAAATACTCTCCACAAGGTAAACCAATGATGCGATAAAAATTGCGCCTGATTGACAGATTGGGGAAATCGGCGTCAGGCGCAACTTTTATCGGAATCGCATTGGAGTAAAGCCTATGTTTAGTGACCGTTGTTCAGATGGAAAGCTTTCTATTTATACAAAGTCCAATAAAATCGATTACCAATCAAACGAAGTGTGAAGACCCACAGCATACCGAAACCTTTTGTTAAAGGTCATGTTAACTTGTGTGTCTGACTCATGCTAAGTAGAATATAAAAATATTGAAGTGATACATACATTCAAACTCTCACATATATATATCCTATTTGAGTTGGAGAGAACACTATTTAAAACTAAACTATTGAAAGGGTCCAAAAAGATGTCTATTTTGTATTTGGATAGAATCATGCTATAAATATATAGCTATAAAGGGTACAAAACAACTATTTTTTCATTTGTAGCAAAGTCCACTCCTTAGTATAGAGATGATGATGACAAGCGTGTATAGGTCATCCTTAGTTCGTCATAGGTCAGCAGATTAATTGAACCTTACATATTTCACATAATTAAATTATTGAGTACTAGCTGTGCCCGCGACTTCGTCCGCGTGGAATAGTTATTTTAGATAAATAATTTTTCCCGTTTTTTTTTCACATTTTCCATTATTTCTTCGCTCCTAATAGTTGAAGCGTGATGTAATATAAAAAGCCTTTTTCGATAAATGGTCTATTTAACACACAAAGAATTTTTCAATTCGAACCAGCAGTTCCTGAGATTAGCGCGTTCAAACAAACAAACAAACAAACAAACTCTTCAGTATAGATTTTATAGCAAAATTCACTCCTTAGTATTGAAATTTCCAGATGAAACGTTAATAGTGAGATGTGGCTGTCCCTTCGCACGCATTGACACTAGACTAGATCCCATGGAAACTGATAAACCAGCGCCTATAGGTCATCATAGGCCAGCAGTTAATGACCTCAATTTTCAAGACACACGAGTATAACGCATGAATCAGCCATCGCGTCGCTCAATGCAATTTGAATGCGTAGTAACACAGTGTCATGTCTTAATCGAAGGGCGGCGATAGCCAAGATGCGGCCTTCAAATTCAAAGCGTCTCGGGTTCAAACCCTGGTGGCGCATCTATGACTTTCGAAGTTATGTGCGTAATTATCGCTTGCTCCGTGAATGAAGCGACGCGTAGTTACTTTCTGCACCTTTCTTTTGTATCTGCGCAGACCGACCAGCGTAGAATAAGGTCCCTCATCTTAAGGGAAGTCCGGTGGACCAATCTGGCCTAGGCGGCGGGAAGCTGGTGGATACAGGCGGTTCAGGATCGGTCCATATGTCTATTGGGAAATATTTTAAGTACTGGACTTCATATTGCTGAGATAATAATGATGGCGGTGTCGCCATTTAGTTTAACTCTCGGGGCGACTGTAGTACCTGCTTGATCCGGGGTGAGGCTCTGTAGGTCGCCTCCAGCTTGGGGTTGTGTGGAGCCTTCCTCGGCCTGATATCTTCAATGCCCAGGGACTTGCCAAACGGACTGTATACATTTCTGAAACGAAAATCATCTGATAAGTCTCTTTTATACCATTCTTTTTTTTCTATATACCTACCTAATTTTTTTTAGCCCCCGACTAATAGAGGGGTGTTATCACACCAAACTCATAATTATCTCAGCCCATTAACGTCCCACTACAGAGCAAGAGACTCCTTAACGAACCAAGGTGAGAGGGTATTGGGTCATACTCCATCACGCGGACCTAGTTCGGATTGGCATGCCCCTACCTTATGTTGCTTTCTGATATTGGAATGTTTCGATAGGGCCTATAGTTTAACGATTACCACATAGTAATAACCAGGACCAACTGTTTATTGTGCCATTCGAAATACGGAAGCGCTCCTTATCAAACACATCGTCGATTTCTACACAGTAAGTCTTTTAACAACTAGACCAACTTAAAGCCTAATGTACATATCTTCTAACATGTTTTCTTTCAATGCGTGTTTTCATTAATCACAGGCTGAATAAACTCTGCCTGACTTCATTGATTGTTCCCGTAGCGCAATCGCTTTTTTTGTATAAGATACTTTGTAAAAACAGAAAACAACAACAAATTCTGTAGTTCAGTCGCAAAAAGTCCTTTTCGCTAAATTACACCTGTAAGAAAACCCGTCTACTTCTCAAAATTTTACGAGAAATATCAGCGACAAATTTTGAAAATTTAATTGTTTTCACTTTGTTAATAAAAAAAACTCAACCTACTAAAGCCCAGTCGTTTTAGGTTTTTAGATTTAAGAACAGTGGACATTTTACGAAAAGGATTTTCTGCGACGGAACTACAGAACATACAACTAAGAAACATATTAATTTTCTATAACAAAAATGTTTGCCATAATCAAATCCATGACCCTTAGCAGGTACGAAATACGTGTCATATCGTTCGTCCATGTAATAATATTAGTTCAGATAGCAGAGATTACGTGAGTCTCGGTTTAAATATAATTTATGTAGGTAATATCTGTTCAAGCATAATAATGTCGACTAATTGTGTGACCTTCTCACACTGTTATGTTAATGAATATTCAATAACAAGCCGAACGATAACACGAGACAACCAGCCGGGACTATTGATATTGACTTGGTTGGATCAATTGGAACCTGTCGACCTGCTTGAAATGTCGGCTCTATTCAATAATACGTATTACATAGAATCACGTCTTCTTCCCCGAAGAAGCACTGTCTCCCGGCCAATGGGGGGACCGGGAGGGGAGTGTGGGACTCACTACGGCACACGCGACCACCGCAGTCCTACCCACTAAAAAAAACCGACGACGCCCACCGCTGTTGAAAAAAGGGGCGGAGGGCCAGTGCCTGGGTTTGTAGCTTCTGGTACCCCGCCCGCGGCCAACGTCCCCCGGATCAAGTGGTGCACCTGCCGATCAATGGACGAGTCTCTGGCGAACATAACAGTGCTCGATAAGCGGCAATTAGCTCGCGACCACGCTACGCCACGTTGGACCAACTATATTATTTGCGAAGAGTGGGCGTAAAACATGCCTCTGCCTACCCCTTCGGGAAAACAGGCGTGAATGTATGTATGTATGTAGAACAACAACGACGTCTACACGACAAACGTAGAAACTCTCTTATCGTGTAGACGTCGACGTTCTGCGGTTGTCTTATCTTTGGCACACATTTATATTAAATCTTGACTTGCTTAAATTACTTTATATCGTATAGATTAGATAGAATAATCAGTTATATTTGGCATCAGAGCCGTCAAATCAATTAAGTAACACTTAATTTGAGGCCATTCTCCTGTGGGCGTAGGACGTGTGGGTGCTTTTCCCTCACGAGACAAGCAATTGTGTATAAATCCGTAAATTTGCTTGAAATTGTTGGGATTATTTGAGGTTCAAAGAACTTTATCTCAATAAACCATTATAGTTAGCTTAAAATTTGATATTAAATTAAAAAAATACATTCTAAAGACACCATATTAGTCATGTAGGTATGAAACACAAAACAATAATTATATTAAATAAAAGTATATGAAATAATTAATTAAGAGACATCACATTGGTCCAATGTAGCTACATATTTCCTTAGCTTGTCTTTTTATTAAAACATTCTTCAAAATCATTCGGCGATTTATTTAACAGCTACGCTCTCTCATATTTCATGTAATAAAGTATGTGGGCCCGTTCCTATGAACCTACTAAGTCATTCTTAAACATCTTACACAGTGCATCTAAACACCAAAGGGTCAAACTAAGCAAAACTTGTACTAGACAACGGATAAATTTACATTATCAGGCTTGTTTCGACTCCCCCCGACAGGTCTTCACCTTGGCGTGGTAGGGGGCTGAGTGCCTCCCGGAGGCTGGGAAAAGATAACACCCAAAGGTTGGCGACTCTGGGTACCTTTAGTACTGACTAGCGGAGGGAAAATTAGGAGACCTATGGAGGGCGCAGCGGGCGGGCCAGGAGAGCCCATCAAGCAGCGCCAGGAGGGTCTTAGGCAGTGGGGGCAGGGGGCCCCTGCTGTCTAATCATGGACCCTCCGAGAAGTCAGCCACACACTCTATGGTCGCACAAGGAGGTCCTCCCGGTTTTGGTCCGGGAGACGTTGGCCGCAGGAGGGGTTTCAGACGCTGCAACCCAGGTACTGGCCCCCGCCTTTTTCTTAACAAGCGACGGCCGGCGTATGAAGATTTCTAGTGGGTATTACTGCTGGCAATCGCGTTTGCCGGTGGTGAGTCCCACACCCCTTTCGGTCCCCCCTTTGGCCGGAAGGCAGTGCAGTGCGTAAACGCATTTCGTTACCTAAGTATAACAAAAAAAAGGCTATTTTCGTCTATTGCTGGGCACAGGCCACTCCAAAGGCAAGTTACTGAGCTTGATTTTCAGCTCTTCGCCTTCAACCGCTGCCAGCCGTTTTGCGAATGTCGTCACTCCGCTAAGCTGTTCTCCACTTTAAGACATGTCTGCTAAAACGGTTATTGGTGCTACGGCAGATATGACAGACCATTTTTTTCACCAGAGGGACGACCCGCTCGCTGGCGTTCACGGGGCCTCAGCCAATGCTGTCTCACCCTGTGGGCATGACCGCGCCGAGGGTCGTTTTGACCTGGTGGGGTGACGATACCCTACTATCCAGCAAATACTAAAAAAAAAAAAAAAAGAACCCCAATTTACTCCTCCCTCTCCCTTACGGGCACGTAAGGAAGAAGACGGAAGGAGTCCAAAAGACCCTGCTGGTATCACCAGCAGCGTTGAATGCCCGGGCAAGGAGCTTACGCTCGAGGCCCGACACCACGAAGAAAGAAAATCTTCGCTGAAGACCCCCAGTAGTAGTAGAAATTTACTAACTAAAAACCATCCATGTTCCTTCTTTAAGCCTGCTACGTCGCGAGGCGGTAACCCTTTCGAACAGTCCCGCAGCCGATATGACAGACCCACTGTCACTTCATTACGGCACGCACGAGTAATTAGCGAAAATATAATCGTCATCGTCAGTTTGTATGGGAAATAATAATAAAATAATTTATTTCGGGCGTGACCCATGTTGTATTAGTAACATTGAAAACATGAATTAGTACATAGAAATCATTTATTCAAATTCCAGAAAATAAAATAAAACTATAAATTAATAAGTAATACAAAAACAAATTCGTCACAAACTACTAATACTATTAATAAAATATATATCTATAAAACATCTTCAGAAATATAAGCTTTGGGAGTTCGGAGTGAGATTGAGATAAACCATCGAATGACGCAGCATGGAGCTGTCCTCCCACATAGCCACAGTGTTTAGGATGCCATTGAAGCCGCCTTAGGAATGCTATTCTTTTTCGCATAAAAATTGTCTACTCGCGCTTCCGCAGATATTCATGCGTCACTGCAGCGGCGTGGCACTCGCAACAGCATCCTGAACCCATTTATTGTATTTGCAGAGCGTTGTAGGCTCTTTGTGTATACTTCGTGTTTGAGTATCGAAACGGGTAACATATACGGGAAAAGAACTTGGGAATACTTGCTACCCTTGACATTAAACAAGCTACCTACCGAACTAATGGCAAAAGCTACATAAAAGCAATGTCAAAGCCTTTAAAAGTATACTTAAAGGATATTATCTGAGCTCAAAGAATTAATCGCTGCACTTTAAACCAGCAGTATATACCTTTACTATATACTACATACCTATATTATATTAACACACACAACATACAAAGCTAGTACATATTATAATTATCATCATCATCATCATCACAGCCCATTAACGGCCCACTACTGAGCACGACCCTCCTCTCACATATCAAGGTGCGAGGGTATATTAATATTATTATACTGGCAACATATTTAACTTATTTTAAGTGGCGACTCAACCTTACCAAAAATACCGCTGTGCGGCTTTCGTTGAAGTTATATGAATGTACTCTTTTATTGTGTATTTTTTATACTATACAATGAATTAAAAAAATGTTACTACCATAAAAACAGACTGAATAGTTTCAATTTCGTTTGGATACCCGCGGCTTGAAAGGTTAATTTTGCTTGTTTAACAGTTCAATACGCCCGCATTTAGGGGAAAAGATCAACTTAATTCATAATAAAATTATGTCTTGTTGATAAAGTCAACATGTATATCGAACTTTCATAAAGCGTTTGTGTACGTCAACTTGAAACGGTTCACTGCTTGAGTAGTGAACTCGACAAATACTTGACGAGAGAAACTCGTCAAGTTTTGTACTTTACCAAAAAAACAATTAATTTTAACTTAAATCGCTGCCTTATGTCAAATACTGCTTATTTTTATGTTGAAATTTTAAAACCTATTGGATGCAGTATAAAAAAAAATTGTATTTGTATCATTCTACATAAGGTAAGGTCCGTAGGAGGACTGGAGTGACCGACATAGCGAGGCGAGATTGCAGGGTGAAGTGGCAATGGGCGGGGCACATAGCTCGAAGAAATGAACCGACGACCGATGGGGCGTTAAAGATTTTCCATGGCGACCGCGAACCGGCAAACGTAATAGAGGACGGCCTCCCACGCGATTGACCGATGATCTGGTCAAGGCGGCGGGAAGCCGATGGATGCAGGCGACTCAGGATCGCTCAATATGGAAATTTATTGGGAAGGCCTATGTTCAGCAGTGGACGTCAGATGGCTGAGATTATGATGACATAAGGTAAGCGGCAAATCGGCAATAGGCTCGCCAGCTATTACGTGGGACCAACAATGTGACTGGCGAAATATGGGCGTATAATATGCCTCTGCCTACTTCTTCGGGGTAACAAGCGTGATTGTATGTATGTATTGTATCATTCTCTACCTATGGTTTCCTTCAATCCCTCTAACTTAGGTTTGTAAGAGATTGAGAGTTGCGGGATTGTTCGAAAGGGTTACCGCGGCCTTGGTGTTACAGACTCAAGAAGGAACACGGATGGTTTTTAGTCAGTAGAAGTCTGACACACCCTCCCGCTCCACCCACAGCGGGAGAAAGTCATTTGATGATTTTCCATCCCAAAAAAAAAAAAAGTTTGTAAGAGAAGTCCCGTGCTAAATTGTGGAACTTGCATGGGCTAAATGATGATTTATATCCTGTTTATCTTGATTGAAAATATCAAGATACACGATCAAGATAGTTTTCATGAAAACGCCACTTTTGCTTCGCGTGTAAATCGTACAGGCGGCGTCGTATCAAAAACAACAAGCCGGTACAAAGTTGATACTTGACCCACTTGCATTAAGATTCATACAAAGTTTTGACTGACACGTCTCTGAATATATAGTCAAGTGTATTTACAATATGTCGTTGCCCAGTTGTTAAGTTGGCTAGTTAGCTCATATACATGCTTAATAAACCCGTGGCAATTTAACTAGCATTTTAGGTTCAAGGTAATTTTTTACCCATAAAATACTACCTAGTTAATATGTAGTCTTGTTTCATAAGAGTTAACAAAGACTGAATCTGTAGAGAATTTGACTATAAAAAGCGTTTTTTTATGAAACGTCCGTCCTATCCTCTAATTCGATGAATTTCAGCTCTTTCAGCTATTTCATCTAAATCTAAATGTTCTGAGGTTCATCAATCCGAATATGCCGAAAGCCATAGATTATTCATGACCTTCAACACGTGACACACCAATAGGCAAACTATTCGAGCGACTAATTAATAAATGATTATGTTTTGCGTTTCGATGACACATTTTTAAGTACATATAAATAATTTGTAATATAATAAAAATAAAAACACAGATAGGGACTTTCAAATATTACGTCAATCCTTCAAATTTTGTGTTTAAATGGAGAGCGCCATCTTGTATTGAGTTCCATGTGTTCGGCGGTACGACAGAATCAATTCGAAATCCATTTCGCCCTGGTCTATTATTATTTGCCAGATTTATCTAGCAACAAGATACACAAGTGCAATCAAATTTAATTCTAACAACATCGACTGAAGAACAATCGCGCAAATCTTTGCAGCAGTCTGTACAAGAGGGATTATACCTAATGGCAATCTGCATCAGCCACGAACATTACTCTTTCAATATTTCTAGATAATGAAGTCGTTAACCCAGAAAGGTTGCCTGTAAAAATATCCGGCTATCTCGGTAGATGTTTATTTTTCTTAAGCTGTACTACTGCGATTTGTTGACTTACTAGCTGTACCCGCGGCTTCGTCTATGTGAAAAGTAATTTTACATTTATGTCATACTCCATCAAATCCTAGCATTATCCCGGTTGCCCTAAGCTTAAAAATTGGGCCCAGGGTCTGCTAACTGGTCTAACCAGATTGGGCTGAACTTCAGTTATTTACATGGAGCAACTGCCGTCTGACCTCCGTAACCTAAAGGGCAAACATCATTCTATGGTTAAACCAGTTGTCAGTCATAGATGTTAATGACAGCCGGGACCAGCGGCTTAACGTGCTTTCCGAGGCACGGAGCAAGCGATATACGCACAGAACTTCGAAAAGTATAGGGTAGCCCCCCCTAATGTAAAGACTATGGGGTCACGCCTCTGGGCGATCGCTTCACACAATCATATCATACAACTATTGGTAAAGACCAATATTAGCTGGAGAACTGATGACGACGTGAGAGAAGGTTTTAGAACACGTTTGTCGGATATTGTTAATTTTACACATAATTCATTGTTTCGTGTGGTTATAAAGATGTTTTTACATAAAATTATCCGAATACTTAACCCTGAAAGGGCACTACAATAATAGCATAATTTTATATAATTGTCATCATTTTGAATATTGCAAGTCGGCTCGAATATAAAAGATGTCAATTATGTAGTTGTTACGTTAATCATATGTTAATAGTTTTCCACAATTATGTCAACACCGAAATAAATAAAATAAAATATAGTAACGAAAAGTCAAGAAAAGTTCTATATTAGTATCAATATTGTTCAGGCCTTTTCTTTGAAATAAATCTCTTAAAATCCGATCCCATAGGGGCAGATAGTGTGTATATGAATATTTGTTCTGGTCTGGGTGTTTTTCTATGTATATTAAGTATGTATTTACAAAAAAAAAGTATTTACGTATGTGTATCCGTTATTTAGTATCCATAACACAAGCTCTTAATAATACTTATCTTGGAACTAAATAATTGGTGTAAGTGTCTAAAATATTTATTTATTATCTCTCAAAAAAAAAGTAACAGGAGCTAGTAAAATTAAGAAAACTGAAGCTTTTGTAATAATTACTATAGTTGTTACAAATTAACTATTATTATGATCACGATTACATGCAGCAAGTAATATTGCTGAATGACATACAATTAGATGAATCATCAGATCCACCAACTCCATATTGTGATCTAACCAATTCTGTGACATGATTGGATTGCGGATTCTCGCCTTTATAAACATACTTAGGGCCGATTTAGAAGACCGATTAGGTGCTAGGTATGTTATCTCCCAAAGGTCGCAGGTTCGATTATAATGTAAGGGGTCATCCATGAATTACGTCGCACGAATTCCGTAATTATTGACCCCCCCTCCGTCCTTGTCACAGCTGGTCACACTTGTGGGACTCCCTCCTCCTTAGTATGATGTTACATATTTTCCAATTGTACAGCAAGAAATAATAACTTCAAAACAGCAGTTCCAAAATGTTCATAGGACCTGGGTTTTGTAAACTGACGTCACGAAATTTAGGATCCCTCTCATCCTCTTGTCATACCATGTCACACTTCTTCAACCCCTTCCCACCCTCTTAAAGTGTGACGTCATTTATGGATAGCCCCTAAGCAGCTATAGGCCTATAGCTGCTTACCGGGAACTTCAATGTTTGTCAGAGTCTCGTCCGTTAATCGGCAGGTGCACCACTTGCAGGTGACCAACGACCTAATGTGCTTTCCAAGACACGGAGCAAGCGATAATAACGCGCAAATCTTTTGAACTTAAGACACCGATATGGCGTGGTGGCGAGTATAACCGCACTCCACTCCTAAGGTAGTGGGTTCGATTCCCACACAGGACAAATATTTGTGTATATAAATATGAATATATGTACTGGTCTGGGTGTTTTTCTATGTATATTAAGTATGTATTTACAAAAAAAAAAAGTATTTATGTATGTTTATCCGTTATTTAGTATCCATAACACAAGTTCTTAATGATACTTATCTTGGAACTAAATAATTGGTGTAAGTGTCAGAAATATTTATTTATTATTTTTATTTATTTACTGTGAGGCTTATTACAAAACCAGATCTAAAGTTTGACCAAGTTTACAACTAGTGCTGTCACTGTCTTCATCTCATTAAAAGAAAGTGATAGCACTAGTTTCAAAGCTAACTTTATATTTTGTTTTGTAATAAGACCTTCTGAATTTGAGGCCTATGGGTCGCGCCACTGGGCTACCACTGCTGCTAAGGGCTGAGTAAGGGTAAAACTAGTTTAAGTTATCTGATCAATCATATTCCCTTATATTACATCATTCAGAACTAATATTATGATTACACTCGTAGATTACTTGAGGTGGGTTATATTTATACTAGCTAGTGCCCGCCACTTCCTTTGCGCAGGATTTGTACTTTACACTCATCATCATCATAATTTTAGCATTATCAAGGTTGGGCTTAAACTTACCATCCAGAATCGGCTGGTCTAACCAAAATGACAAAATTTCATAACTCATATCTTTATAAATTAAAGCCTAACTTTCGCGTCTATAATATTAGTAAGCAGTATGAATCCGTAGGAGGACTGGAGTGACCGACATAGCGAGGCGAGTTTGCAGGCTGAAGTGGCAATAGGCAGGGCACATAGCTCGAAGAACCGACCACCGAAGGTTCTGCAATGGCGACCGCGAACCGGCAAACGTAGTAGAAGACGGCCTCCCACGCGATGGACCGACGATCTAGTCAAGGCGGCGGGAGGCCGATGGATGCAGGCGACACAAGATCGCTCTATGTGGAAATCTATTGGGGAGGCCTATGTTCAGCAATGGACGTCGGATGGCTGAGATGATGATGATGATGAATGTGTTCACCGAATAAAGTATTTATGTATATTAATTTACACATTTAGTATACAAAAAGTTCTACATAATGCTTTATCTTGGATTTAAATAATTTAAGATATAGATAAGAAGATAATTAAAGATAGATAAGATATTATAAAATTATTGTTTTTACGCACTTTTAGTAGTATTTTTTTTTATGTTGCCGACACGTTGTTTATACATAGATTAGAGATATTACGCATTTGATATGAACATTTAAAAATGTCCTTGGATTTCCCTTTTGACGTTTTACGCCCGAAGTTAATAACCTATCTCGACCTAAAATTGGCTATCAAACCTTAGACAAATCAAACCTTTTTTCAAATAAAGCGTCTCAATAACCAATCCTGGATTGAATCTTTAGGAACTATTCAAACCAATATAGGCGTCTATCTAAGATTGGTTTTAATCTCAAACATACATTTCGGGATTAAACTATTATCTCAGCCTGTTAAGATTTACAAATATGCACTGGCCTCCTCTCATAAACCATTTCGAGAGGCATTCAAGTATCCACCACCGTGTGTTTCACGGTTTCAGGTATGTGGCGTTCTGCTGATAAAATTTTTCAAGCCATCAAATAGGGGCTTCAACGTGACTTAAAGACAATCATTGCATAGAAATAACTGGGCACAACGGCTTAGCGTGCCTTCCGAAGCACGGAAGCTCCTGATGACAAATGCAACACAAACGGTCACCCATTTAAAGACCTCTGTGACCTACGATTTACTTCTCGCGTCGTAAACTACAATTACAATTTTTTAAACAATATTCTCAACAAAATGAAAGGCAATAATTACTGTATCTCATTTAAAACACAATAAAAAAGTCATCTAGATGCATAGGGATCCTTTTTTTTTTTTATTTACGTCGGTAACAAAATGCGTTTACGCACTGTCTCCCGGCCAAAGGGGGACCGAGAGAGGTGTGTGGGACTCACCACCGGCAGACACGACCGCCAGCAGTAATACCCACTAAAAATCTTCCGACAACGCCCGCCGCTTGTTGAGAAAGAGGCGGGGGGCCAGTACCTGGGTTGCAGCTCTGACAGCCCGCCCGCGGCCAACGTCCCCCGGACCAAAACCGGGAGGACCTCCTCAGAGAGACGCATTGGACGCGCCCCTCCTACCTCCCTGTGCGACCATAGCGTGTGTGGCCGACTTCTCGGAGGGTCCATGGTTAGACAGCAGGGGCCCCCTGCCCCCACTGCCTAGACCCTCCTGGCGCTGCTGACCGGGCCCTCCTGGCCCGCCCACTGCGCCCTCCACAGGTCCCTCTTAGTTTCCCCCCCGGTAGTCAGTACTAAGGGCACCCAGAGTCGTCGGTCTCTGGGTGTTGCCTTTTCCCTAGCGCCTCCTGCGCCCTACCGGGAGGTACTCAGCCCCCCCCACCACGACAAGGTGGAGACCAGTCGGGGGGGCAAGTGGTGCACCTGCTGATCAACAGACACGGCTCTGGGGATCATAATAGTTCCCGAAAGCAATGGGCTCGCCACCTTTTACGTGGAACTAAAAATATAATTGGCAAAAAGTGGGCATTTCATATGATCTGCCTATTACTTCGGGGAAACAGGCGTAATTGTATGTATGTATGTAAACGGGCATCTCGCTAACAAAGGTCATTAAATGAGTTCTTTTTAATAATCTAATTTAATTACTCATAATAATGTAATCAAGGTAGCGAAAGAATATTAGGCAACTTAATATAAAGGACGTCGACACTATAACTTCAAGATGTCTTGTCCTGAAACGACTCAAAACGTATCGTTTTGAGAGCTCTTAGGGCGGCTTGCACAAGTCGGCTTTATGCTGAGTGGATACCTTTTCTGTGACACTCTTTAAGTAGTTACTTAAACATAATGTATCTGTTTTCTTTTGATGTTGTCACAGAATAAATTCTTTTTCTTTCTTTCTTTCTAAGTCACTAATCCTGTTTAGTGCTAAATCTATTTGAAACATCGTGTACAAGCCTTAATTAACATAATTCTAATGTTAATTCTTAATTGCTTGCGCGGTAATTGTCACAGATTTATTTTAAACACTGAATTGCTTATAATGAATTTACGCTAAGTAACGCCTGAATAAATACATTATTTCAAAATCCAACAATATTGATATATATTTGTATATTTATTATCGTTTAATTTATAGGCAAGCAGTGTCGGTAATTGTTACAGATTTATTTTAAACATTGAATTGCTTATAATTCATTTTCGCTAAATAACGTCTGAAACATTAAATTATTTCAAAATCCAACAATTATTATTTGTATATTTATTATCGGTTAATTTATAGGCAAGCAGTGTCGTGACACTTATCTTCAGTTGAAGGACTTGTCACCTTGTCACTCGGTACGATAAAAAAATGCACACGTAAACTGCAAATGAATCAAGTTTGATTTGCAGTTTATACACAATGATTTGCAGTTTTTACACATTGAATATCGTCGGGGATAGTGCAAATCCGCGTAACCAGCATTGGATAATTCCGCATAACTGCAAAATTTAGCTATTTTAAGTTAATGCGCGTAATTGTCGCAGAGCCTACATTATGTACTTTCAGAAAAATCTTATTACAACAAGAGACAGAACATAATAATGTCAAAAATTTGCCCAAAATTAGTTGTCATAAGAAACTTATCAAGTTTTTTTACTTTCCCCTGTAAAACTAGATCTATTGCAGATATGCAGACTACGTATGGTAGTTTCGCGGATTTGCGCTATACCTACGATATGAACTTTCAAAGAATGTTTGTTGAATGAATGGCGACTGATATGGCGTAAAAGTCAGTACTACACTCCTGAGGTCGTGGATTAGATTCCCACACAGCGCAAATCTTTTTGTGCATCTTCATACTAATAATCTCAGCACTGACTGCTAAGCACGGACCTTTTCTCACGAATCAGGGTGAAGGGGTATTAAGTCCTACTCCACCATAAGGACCCAGTGCGAATTAGGGGAGGCAGCAGTGCAGCATCATGCTCTCAGATTATTTATCGGACCTTCAATATGGCTTAACGACTACTAACTGATAAAGAAATAAAAAATAAAAATAGTTTTTATTGCTCAATATCAAATCAGTTACAAGTGTTAAGTCTCCCCAGTAAGTAATGCAATACTTGTGTTGGAGATGACTTGCTCTATCACATTATTTCACAGAGTATATTGAGTTAACAAGAATATACTGATCACAGGGATCAACGGCTTAACGTGCCTTCCACATGCTAGATATTAAATGCTACAAAAACAACACAAGTTCTTAATGATATTGAACACTATAAGGTGAACTATTTTTGACGACCGATATGGCGTGGAGGTCAGAATACCTGCACCCCACTCCAGAGGTCGTGAGTTCGATTCCCAGATTCCCACACAGGACAAATCTTTGTGTGCATGAACATGAATATTTGTTCTGGTCTGGGTGTTTTCCTATGTATAGTAAGTATGTATTTAAGTATGTTTATCCGTTGTTTAGTATCCATAACACAAATTCTTAATGATACTTATCTTGGAACTATATAATTGGTGTAATTATTGGCAAGAGATTTTTTTACAATAACAATATATATTACAAAAAAACTGTACCCACTAATCCATCCATCCATTTAAGATTGCCTGGAAGAAATTGCTTTAAGCGATAAGCGATGAATAAATTATTATTACATGAAAACTTCCAATTATAAAAAAATAATAAGAGAATAGGGAATTAATCATTAATGTGATTTTTAAATAATTATTTATATATGTATTTATTTATGTAGATATAATCAGCAAAAGAACTCCTAATGGAGACAACGATACATGCAGTCATGCCGATTCTATTTCTGATTCATCTGCGTAAGGAAAAACGTAGTTTTCCTGTACTTAATTGTTTCCTACACACCGTATCGCTTTACT
Source organism: Musotima nitidalis (assembly GCA_949126915.1). Classification (NCBI taxonomy): domain Eukaryota; kingdom Metazoa; phylum Arthropoda; class Insecta; order Lepidoptera; family Crambidae; genus Musotima; species Musotima nitidalis. The sequence continues at coordinate 4,741,053 of OX421434.1, forward strand.
CGAATCACGTAAAGCGAGGATATATGAATCTATTCAATGGAATATATATGTCTTTTTATACAATCAGTGGCCTGCTCACCAAACAACGAATAAGCACTGCATACTCTGTCCTATACACACACAAAAAGGCTTGATCTTTTTATATTCAGTCATTCATTCATAATGAAAATTTTGGAATATTTTATTATTCAGTATATTATTTTTTATTGCGCAATACACAATTTAATTTTTTAATTGACGTATACGATTTTAGGGGATTCCCCTTCTGATCCCGCCGGCATATAAATATTTTATTGCAGACTAAGTGTAGATAAGATGTTAATATCAAATAGCACTACGCCATTTTCGGAGACTGCAATTTATTTATAAGCACGAAGCACGGAAGAACTAATTCTGAAATGCAATAGTAACGCTCACCTATCCAAGACCTGATCTCAATGAACTCTGCATAACAACAGCGATCGTTTCCTTTTACCTAATCTCAACTAGTGTTACTAGCGCTAAGCTCTATGTTATACATCTACGTGTACTTTACTGCCTGAAACTGTGAATTAGGTACATTTCTGCGCGACATCGTTTACGCAGAATTAATACTTTACACTATATCTGTATAAATTATATCAAATAGCAGCGCCCCGCGGTATCACCCGTGTTTTTCCCGCCCACGTGGGAAAACCGTGATAAAAAATCCAATGCGTTAATCCAGTTTAAACACAACCTGTAAGCCAAACATTCATCTAAATTATATTTTTGCGTGAAACAGTACCTAACCAACTCCATGTCTATAAAGATTTTCGTTTATAATATTAGTAAAGTATGAATGATCAAAATCAGTTAAAAGTTAAAGACATTGGTAATTTTTGACCGTCAGCAAAAAAAATAACCTCGAACTTAATCTATATTTTTCGAAGGCCAAAAACGTTATAATGTACAAACAGATATAATAGATTAATAACGAGGTTCTTTTTTTGCAGACCGTTTTCGCGAAAAGTCTTATTGCTAGCGGTAAGAGCGGAATGCGACTAGAATCTTATGCTTATCTATGTAAGTATATTGTATCATCATCATTTCAGCCCATTAAATGTCCCACTACTGAGCACGAGCCTCCTCTCACATATCAAGGTTTGAGGGTATTGGATCATACTCCACCACGCTGACCCAGTGCGGATTGGCGGAGGCAGGTGTATGGCGTCCTGCTGTTAGAATTTATCAAGCCGCCCAGTAGGCCTCTAACATGGCTTAACGACTACCACATTTAATGATAACCGGGACCAACGGCTTAACGTGCCTTCCGAAGCACGGAAGCGCTCGGTATCAAATGCCACACAAACGGTCACCCATCCAAGGACTGACCTCTGTAAACTCTGCTGTACTTCGGTGATCGTTTCCGACCACCGAGCACCGCAGAGCTACGAGCGCTTCAAGTATATTGTATACTACTTGACTATTTCCAACTGATCAGACCCTAGGTCTAGGGCACAACAAGGGATAAATCCTAGGATATTGATAAGCCTGTTGAAAATTGTGTATAGGTATCCTACCAGCATCCTTGGAGTCCAAGCCAATTTCGCCTGCAAGTGACACACCTGCCGATTAACGGACGAGGCTCTGGCAAAAATAGAAGTTCCCACAAAAGGCTCGCCACCTATTACGTGGGTCAATAACACAAATGGCGAAATGTGGGGGTATGTTATGCCTTTGCCTCTACCCCTTCGGGGAAACAGGCGTGTTTGTATGTATGTATGCATGCTATAGAAAATGAAAACATCTTTATAGCATTAAGAACTTTGTTTTGACAATGAAAAGAGTTTAGATTCAATCCTATTAAGTGTTTATAACACTTGTGCCAGGAAAATCTGCTCTCCTATAACTAGCGTAACACAGTTGAAAAAGAATTAATTAGTATTTAAATTAGTTTAATGTAATGCTGTTTAAGCAACCAACAAACATGACTGACAGATTTATACGTAACGACTCCTACCGCAAATTTTATTGTTAATTAAAAAACTAAACATTTTTTAAACCTCAAGATAATGAGCAGTTCTATTTCACCTCCAAAAATCCCTTTGTCTTCCTGGCCGTATCTCTTTGACTTCTGACCTCGACTCTCATTGTCGTGGTGCTAGATAATAAATACGCCGTTTACAGTTATTTTTAAGTAGTTCGTACATAAGTAACCATTTACGACATTTATATGCCAAATATCAATGAACGAAACTTAGAAAGAAAAATAATATGTTAACGAGTGTTATAACTCAAATTCAGCTGAATCTGGTCAGACCAGTCAGCAGACCCTGGGTCCTAAGCATAAGTTTAGGGTACACCTGGGAATGCGAGAATTATGATGATGATAATCGACGAGGAGAGCATTTATCCGATTTTACCCGCATTAAATAATTTATATGTGAAGGGGTCAGTTGAGTCTGTAACATCCCAGTAGCCTCAAATACGGCATCCTCACGTGGAAGCTGTATAGGGTCTGAACACCAACAACGGCTGTGTGACATGTCTGCCAATTTCAAAAATCTACAAAGTATGGCAACAGAAGAACTGCTACCACCAACCGAACTCTGAGGAGGAATTTAAGCCCGCGGCCTCCTGTTCAAGGACAAAACCACTCGAAAATCACCAGAATGTGGTGTGTGTGCAGGTGTGTGAAGCCAGAAGTTAGAATTTTTGAAGCCGGGCGGCAATTAAGCATCCCAATTGGGAAAATTGGATGAAACTGTATTTGCCTATAATTAACACCTAGGATTTATGCCGAAAAATGAGCAAAAACACCCAAACGATCATTATAGATTCAATGACAAAAAAACTTAGGATTTAATGACTCGTGAGAGACAAGTAACTGTGTCCTCAACTATTTCACAAGATACAATAAAGAGATATTTTAGAGAAAACCTTGAAATACTTTTGTTTGGGGATTACTATTATGTACAAGATAGTTGTTGAGCTCACCTTGAAACAGATTTTGACAAAACCTTTGAAAGATAAATTACGGTGATCGAGATCAATGAAGCAAGTGAAAATTATATAAAATACTAGCTCACAGGACAGACTGTTGTCTTGTCTTAGATTATTTCTGTCCATTGCGCTAATGCAACTATTTCTGACGCTATGATTACAATGAAAAGTTTATATTGCCAGAAAATTTTATATCGTTAAGTTTTCATACAATTTCTAAGTTTTCTCTCATCCCTAGTTTTAACGCCGCCGGGCTGATTTGTGAATCTAAACCATCCAGGGAGCCATACATATGTAGAGTTCAGTGACATACACATGACATAAACTGTATATAGATATAAAGAAAGATATGGATAGTCATTAGTCCTGTGTTAAAATTAATTCTCATTACAGAGCGTTAGAAGCTTCTGGAGAGTTTGTAATGCCGCGGTACTGTAGCGCTCGTAGCTCCGCTGGACTAGGTGGTGCGTGTACGTTGACTGATGTACAGCAGAGTTTATAGAGGTCAGGCCTTAGATGGGTGGCCGTTGGGATGGCATTTAATATCCAGCGCGTAAGCACTTCAGAAAGCACGTTAAGATATTGGTTTCGGTACTAGTGTTGGAAGTCTTTGAGCTATGTTAAGCCTTCTCGGGTGGGTCACCATCTGAAAGAAGGTTAAATTCACCCATCTTTTAAATGATTAAAAATAATGTTATGGCCTGTATTTAATGTGTAGATCAAAATTGTAAATGCATCAAAAATACTGAATGAGCACCTAATTTCCACATTAGGGGCTTATTTCGCGTTACCGCGGGTCCACTGTATGCAACTTTTTCACAGACCAAGCATCCTTCTCTCATGAATTCCGATATTGTTTTGTTGTGTAGTATATTTTAAGTATTAAAATTTTTTTAAGGATGGTAATGTCAGGTCATTATTAGTAGAGACACACTGGATGACTATTGCTACAGTGCCATAGGAAAAAATGGAAAGAAATTGAGGCTTTTACCTCATGAAATAGAAATTTCTAGAGTCTGAAAAATGAGGCTAAATAATAAAAGAGTTCTTATATAGATTAATGATTTTTGAGTATTTTTGTGTTGTTTGTTACCTTTTATATGAAATATGCGGTTTTGTCCCTGTTCCCGTGGAAATATCGGGATAAGGAGTGTCCTATATGTTAGTGCAGGACTGCAGCTATACACGTACAAAGTTCATCACAATCGCTCCAGTAGTTTTTGCGTGAAAGAGTAACAAACATCCATCCACACATACAAACTTTCACGTTTATAATATTAGTAGGATGTTAAATGTTGGCCTCTCCTATTAGGTCTTTATATTTTACCATAGTTAATGATTTTAAAATACCTATAGGTTATTATATCGGCTGCAAGAATACTATATGAACTTTGAAAAGATTTTTTAGAGACCTAGTGCAGATACTGCCAACTCGCTGTTATCACACTTATGAATTAGTAGCGAAAAATTATGTCACTTGCTAATGTCATATATTAGGTAGTATGCTGGCTTCTGATGTCTGTTTTCATAAAAGAACTATTGAAATACAAATTAATTTAGCCAACATACAAAATAATTATATGGTATCAATTCAGGTTTCAACAATTGTGTATACAGATTCAGTTAATATATCCAAATATTATTAGGGTGTTAACAAGAGGTAAAATAATTAAAAATTACACCACATTACAATTTTCCTAATATTATACTATATATTTTTTCTTTCTTTCTTTCTTTGATCGAATTGGCCACACAAGATCGATATAGGTGAAAAGCAACTGGGGGGACCTATGTTCAGCAGTGGACTTAAAATGGCTGAAATTATGATGCACATTTTGATGGAAGAAAGCAGAAATGTTTTAACTTTAAATAAGTATGTTTACACTAAAGTCAAAAAACAATTTTAAAAACTTATTACTCATTAATTTGGACAGAGAATTGATAAATGTATTTATATTAATATATTTGATTAGCTGATTCATCATCATCATCAGCCTACACTTGTCCACTGCTGGACACGGGCCTCTCCAATGGCACTCCACAGAACTCGATCTTCAGCTCTTCGTCTCCAACTGCTGCCAGCCATTTTGCGTATGTTGTCGCTTCACCTATCTGATTATCAAGCAACTATTCAGTGGATTTTTTTTACACATGAATTAATAGTAACAAGAGAAATAGTTCAAAACGCAAGTTACAGCTATTGCGCTTTTTTTTGTCTATATTGTATATGCATAGGGTGATTGAGAAGGTCAAAGACAGCGGTGGTATGCAGAACACAAGTCTAATTATTATGGCTCATAGTCAGCATATGTAAGGACACATAGCTCTAAAAACCGATGACCAATGGGGTGTAAAGGTTCTTCAATGACAGCTGAATACTGTATACATAATAGACAGCTTATCACCTGAAGGACCAATGATCTAGTCAAGGCAGCGGAATGCCGGTGGCAGAAAATCGATGAATGTGGTAAACTATTGGGGTAGGCAAGGTTAAGTGAACTTCAATGAATGGAATGATGCTGTGTAGCCTGTAGACAATGTTGCAAATATTTTAAAAACCTTTTTAGACAAATATTCTATTATATCTTGACAGTGTTCAAGGTGGTTCTAAGATAGGTTTCTACTTTCAATAAAAGGTCTTTTGTAACCACCCAACACCTTCTGAACATGTTTAACTAAATCTGTTACTGTACTTCATCAATAATGTATGGAGGTTCTTATTTATTTATATAGTTTACTGTAATACTTAAATAGAAGTAAAAATAAAGTAGGTACTACAAAACTGTCCAAACAGATTAACTGTTTGTTTTAATATTTCTCATGTAAGCAAATTGTAATACTAGAGGAATATAAAGGCATCTTAAACTACAATTGGGTAGATCCCTGTACTGGTACAAAAACTATATTGTTTAACATTAAAAAAGATATTTCTCACTCTCATGGTATGAGCATGTCAAATCTATAAAAAAAATAACCAATTTTGTTGAAAGTTGATTTAGTATTTTTTTAATGTATACAGACAGGACTTGACTACTTAATACTATTTAGTCCTTGATCTGAAATACTTCAGTTATAATGATACACTTTTTGGCACTGATGGCATTTGAAAAACTTCTGGAATCATTTTCTTGACTGACAGACAGGTTCAGTGCTAAGTCATGGGAATTCAAAATCATATAGAAAATTGGAATTATTATAAATTATTTGTTCATAATGAAATAAATAAATATTTTTTGACTATTACCCTTTTTAGAGTGTCGATATTATTAAAGTATTGTAAAAAGGTTAAATTCAAGTTTTTCTTCTCTTTATCAAACTCATTGCTGCATAATTTCTAGGTAACTGATGACCGGTAAGTCGCGTAATATACGGCTAGTTATGTACAATTTCAATTTTCTATAACATCAGACTCATTCAACCGCAACTATGTCGGTGAAAAGCAGCGGTGACTCACGATATATGGCTAGGTTATCATTGTCCACATTCGCAAATTTAATAAAAATGAAAGGTACTTACTTTTCAAGCACATAACGCAGCGCTATAAACACGAAGGCTAACGGTATTGGGTACCACACATGCGTGTGGTTCGTATAATTCACCGCCTTATCGGGCCCTGGTGCGATGTCATCCCATGTAGTGTTCGGCGGCAACCACACATGCTCATTCCAAAACGAGTGCAAAATCGACTTCAACATCTTCGGCACTAACAGACGCGACACAATTTAGTTCAAACTGATCTAATCATTTACCCGCTGGGTGGTTTTATTTTACTAATAAAGTCAGCGACAGACAGCCGAACCGATCGCGCGAACAAGTGGCGTTGATTCTCGAATTTTAATTTGACAGGTGTTGACAGTTTTAAGTTTGACTTACTGATGACAGCTAATTTAGTTCAACTTATTACAAGATTAAATCTTACATTTTTAAGTTCTATTTTAAATTTTACTTTACAATAAATAGTTAAAAAAATCAAGTGTTAGGCTGTAGTAGTATAATGTTTTAAAGTTTTAAAGCGGCCAATTTGGGCTAAAGAATGATTCCAATAATTTAGCAATTCAGGTACTCGTTTAAATATGTGTAGTCGTCAAATTAAAAAACGCAATAAAATAATAGATATCTCACTGGAACTCACTGCCTTTATCAATTCATTAGAAATCGTAGTTATGATTCAAATGATAAATAAATTGTGTTTTTGGCGCCAATGTAGTAAGTATTTTATTTCCCAAAACTGGTTTAAATTCTAAATTTTACGCATTTTAGACAAAACTTCAGCGGCATCGTACTCAAGTGCAGGAAGGTTGCATATTACCGGAATTAAGTTTTTCCGCGCACAACTCCATATAAGCTCCTCCTACGTAATGTGTCCAATACGGATAGATTGCCTCTATAAGCCAGTGTAATTTTTCTTCAGACTCAAGACCGGTATCACTGACTGCACATTGTTGCCGACACTTTGAGAACCGCTTCCGGCCTTTTTTGAGAAGACCCATGCTATAATGTCCTAAAAGCAATAGACAGCTGTCTACATTTATTTCATTCTCATAAATTATTAACATTCCCATGTCTCTATATACTGGAATTGTGTATATGTATTTGTAAAAATAAATTCACATCTGTTTATTACCTTGGAAGAAACTAGAAATAGATCAAGAAGTATTAGATCACAATATAAAAATCTTTTAAGCACGGGTGCTTATAAAACTACACTATTAAGAAAAAGCGTTATTTGTATGGCACCACTTGTATAATAACTTACCGAATAATATTAAGGAACAACTACTAACAAAATTTAAAAAGCTTATTACATAATTACTTTTGCAAAAACGTTATTACTCAGTACAAGAATTTCTTAGATGATAAGTTTGTGTAATTTTTTTCCAAATGTTAATTTACACGCCAATTATGGATGAATGTACAAGGATCCTTAAAACTTTGAAACACCTAATGATTTGTACTTACATTCCTTGCAAATAAATAAATCTATTCTATTCTAATCTCTCCGGAAAGCCTCACAGACCCGTCAGCAAGTTAGTAGTTAATTAATATGGTAGTGCAATTAAATTTTAGGACAGTGCCCCCATTTAGCTTCGGCCATGTTGTAATTTTCTTTTGTAGGGAGCGAAGTATCATCATCAATATCTCAGCCTATTAACATCCCACTACTGAGCACGAGCCTCCTCTCACATACCAAGGTGCGAGGGTATTAAGTCGTACTCCACCACGCTGACCCAGTGCGAATTGGCGGAGGCAGGTGTATGACGTCCTGCTGTTAGAATTTTTCAAGCCGCCCAATCAGGCCTCTAACATGGCTTAACGACTACCACATTTAGTGATAACCGGGACCAACGGCTTAGCGTGCCATCCGAAGCACGGAAGCGCTCGATATCAAATGCCACACAAACGGTCACCCATCCAAGGACTGACCTCTGTAAACTCTGCTTTACTTCGGTGATCATTTCAGACCACTGAGCATCGCGAAGCTACTAGCGCTTTCTGAAGCGAAGGGAGCAAAGTAAGCTACCCACTAAGGGGCAGGTCTTCTACCGGGCGGATGGAGGTACCGGGGGCCGCGTTCCAACCAATAATCGTTTTGTACATTATTGGTTAATTTATTGCTTGTACGGTGTCGTCACACTTCGATGTTAGAACTAAAAAGCCATGATGTGGGCGAGGTCTCCGACATAATGTATAATTATATTATTAAGTACCTACTTAATGGAGACCTGTCACGAAATAAAACAATACATACTTTTTGAAAAATAAATTATTCTGTTGTTTAAAAATAAGGTTTAGTATTTTAGCCTAAAACGATCAACCATATATAAATAAATATTTTCTGACAATTATAACAATTATTTAGTTCCAAGATAAGTATTATTAAGAACTTGTGCTATGGATACTAAATAACGGATAAACATACTTACATACTTTTTTTTGTAAATATAAACTTAATATACATAGGACGAATGGGAATCGAGCCCACGACGTCAGAGACCCTCAACGAAAAACTAAACTTCGTTATACCCATCCCTTTCACTCGATAAGGATACAACCGGAGTTCGTTGAGTTAGAGAGAGTAGCCATATCGGTCGTCGAAACCGACCATACCATAGATTATTTAGGTTATATACATGACATTTATAAACATTACATCTCACGTTTATTACCTATATTTAGTTACTCTTATTTTTTTTACATATAATTTCTTCTGATACTTAATTTGATCTAGTAGTCTTCACATTAGTTAATTATAATTACAATATGTTTAACACAATTTATTACATTTAAGTAAGTATATAAATTATTAATGCTAATAAGGCAAATTAACAAAACGCATTTTATTATAGTTGACTAATACACAGGCCCGAAAAATATCTTGCTTAGTTAAGTATATTTCTGGCTTCTTGGCGGGAAAGTGAAGAGTCATGTCGGCGGTTTTGTTTTATTTTCTAAAATTTGTGATATTTCTAACATTAATGTGTAATAACGGTGGATTATTAACCGTTAAGTGTTTGTGAACATACATGAGTGTTGGTAAATGAAACAAAACAGTGCAACATCACTTTTCAAATTTTCTCTCAAGTAGTCCATGTGAGATCTCAGTATAGTCCCACATCTTTACTGAAGACTCAAGGGGCTTAGGGGAGGGTATCTCATTTACCATTTATCATCTTTATCACCTCTCATTCTCATTTACTATGAATTATATATTATTAATATATCACTTACTTGACACTGGCTAAATGTGCTAGCCGCACGAAGCTATTATTTAAATAGAAGAAGAAGTATATTTCTGAACATTATAAATTTAAAAAAAAAGAACGCGAAAGTTAAAGTAGGAGAAACGTAAGTACATTTTTTTGGAGTTATCATTATTTGACTAGTGACCACTGTTATTTACTCCAGAGTGTTGTCTTTTAGTTTTCTTTTTTCTTCTCGTATGTTTCTTCGACATCACTCGTCTCAGAACTAGAACTTCTAACGTCTCCTTCAATCTGAAAATAATTGAAAACCTTATCAAGAAAATGTTGAGCACATGATAACTCTTCTTCCTTTTAACGTTTCATGTTTACAAAGGCAGAAAATTTAAAATTGTAATTCATTTATTGATACAAGCACTTGAGAATGTCACTTAAATCTAGGAACGCCACTTCACTACAGCGGGAGATTGTGTAAATAAAAAAGGGAACCCTTATAGGATTTGTGGCGCCACCGTATAAGTAATGAATGAAACGTACGAATTAATAAAATCCTGAATCGCACAAATACAATTCGTCATCGGTTGGGGGCCTCAGGTTCGATGCACAAGATACCCAGGGAATGAGCCCAATGGCACGAAGCCCGAAGCCTGCCATCTGGTAGAAGACTCCGGACATCGGTTGGGTCGCGGCCCCCGTGCACATCCTTCCGCCTGGTCGAAGATCTTCTCTTTGATGGGGAGTACCATCCAATCCCTACTGATTACTTTGTCCGTCTGTCTGACAAGAACACCATTTTTGTCAAGTTGGAATTACCGTTAAAATTACTGAAGTCTGCGGTCTCTTAAAGCAATCGAAAGATTAATTTCCTACTCTTTCGAAGGAGAATCAAACCATAGGAGAGGAAGATAACCGTAACCGTAAGAGTTTTCCATACACCTAGAATCATGTATTTAACGTAAGGTCTTACCACATTATTGTCTTTGCCATTAAAAAGCTATTGTCCACATACTTCGAGATAGTTTACTATTGTAAAACAATATTTTATTTTTCCTGCTTCCTTTCTCAAAATACACGATTCTATATCTATAGGAAGAACTTACCCTGTAGGATTTGTTTCCCAGCGAAATAATAGAAAATAAAATTCGAAGGGATGTGCTGATGGATGATTCATGTCCTTGGATTGCCTTGATGGTATCTAAGGTGGAACGGATGTTGAACTAAATTCTCAACAAGCAATTACCTTGCCGGCGCTGACTGCCCTGCGAATCACCTGCATAATGCACACAGTCCACATCACGTGGAGCACCATAAGGAAGTACAGCAGCGAGTTGGTGATGTGGTAGGCTGGAAACATCGGGATGAGCGTCGGGGCTCGGAACGTAGTGCTGGAATAGTACATCACATTAGCAAGAGATGTCGGTATATTGCGACGCACATTGAATCGACACTTGATACATTAACCATTATGATTATTTAGCAGTAGGTACATGGTAATTCCATTATCATCATACAGTCTGCCCTGTGTCAAACACTGAGCCAGGGACACACAAGAGGGCAAATGTTCAGGTGAAGCTTTGTGCTTCTTGCACATATAGCCAGTGTCGAGTAAGAGACATATAAATCATAGCAAATGTCAAAGAGTGGGGAGAAAGATGATAAATCGTACATAAGATGCCCACCCCCTAAATCCCTTGAGTCCTCAGTAAAGATGTGGGACTATATTGAGATTTCATATGGACTTCTTGAGAGCATGTGAAAAGTGATGTTGCACTGTTTTGTTTCATTTACCAACACTCATGTACGTTCACAAACACTTAACGGTTAATAATCCACCGTTATTACACATTAATGTTCAAAATATCACAAATTTTACAAAATACAACAAAACTGCAGACATGACGCTTTACTTAACCGCCAAAAAGTCCGTTGTGTGGACATGGACATGGACCGATATGTCAAGTCATATTGTCCTACTTTGCGTGACATGTAGTGGGACATTTATCCGCTAGTTTATCCCTGGCTTTATTCTTTAATATATAAATATTATTAAAAAAGGGTAAGCTGTGTCGTCGATGACCGCAGTAAAGCAGAGTTGAAAAGGTCACTTTTTGGATAGGTGAAGGTTTGTGTGGCATTTGAAACAGAGATTGCTTCGCAAGACACGTTATACCGTTGGTACTGGTTATTACTATGCATTAAGCAAAGATCCACCACATACAGGGCCTCTTAAAAAGTTCTGATAGCAGTTCGGGAGAGCCAGCAGTACTCTGTTTTAGACAATGATGTTTTACTTTTAATTATAATGTCATTGATTGTAGGACCTGACACCTGTCACGTGGCCATCTGATTATCGTGGCGTATCTACATTATGAACAAAAAATATTTGAACAGAAAAATGATAATACTATAAAAATCTAAATATTGATTACTCAATATCTATCAATAGAACCTCACCTCCAAATGATGTGAAAGGGGAAGAGCCACAGTCTCGTGATGCACCAGATCACAGTGAACACAGCAAATATACAGTCGCAGACCTTCTGGTAGATGGTGTACTTTGTGATCTTGGTAGCCTGTGAAGTGAAAATAATATTTACAATTACACCAATTAATATGTTAAATCAGTTTCATTCATGTAGATATAGGTTGCTCATGATTTATAGTTTCATTAATTATCTCAGCCCATAAACGTTTATGTTACATCGTATTGTGTGGGACCTTCCACCACTGAGCACGAGGTTTCTCACTCGTGACTCATTATGATGAGAAGGACTTAGGATTTCACCACGCGGACCCAGTGCAGTTTGAAGGATCGATTCAATGTTTTATATAAAATCACCAAAAAAAATTATAAAACTAAATTCGGACAAAAAAGACACCTGTATAAAAAAGCTCAATTCGTTTTAGCACTACGCGCCGTAGAATCTGTTGCGGTATAAAGCTTAGTATGTACCCTAAAAGCGGTAACAGTAGCTGTTGTTCTTTAAGAGGGCTTACCGATAGGAATATATCCCCAAAGTCATGAGTCAGGAGCACTAATGTGCCAATCCTGTGAAGGTTGCAGATCCAGCTGAAGGACAGCAGGAAAACAGCAGCGATGTGGTGGAAGAACATCTGCCAGAAGTCTTTCCGTCTCACCTCGAAGTAATGGCTCATTATGGCAGACCAGTAGTACGTGGTCGATATCATATAGTACCACCAAATGTCGTCAGTTACACCCTAAAATTTAAGAATTTGCTCATTTTATTTTTTTGGAGACATACAACTAGGAAATAAATCAAAAACTGTTTATAATTTTAATATATCATAGGAAAATCCGGTGATCACGTCACCACCCAACAAGCGGGTTTGAATAATTTTACAGTGCGAATCAAATGGTATTCGGATTTGTTCCGAACAAATTGTGGATTGTTCGGGGAAAAAACGTCTTTCGCCTTAATGCAATCTATTTTGGCACAAATAAGTCGTTCGTATAAAGATAGATGCAACACTCACCTGATGCGGATAACCAATGTAGCACTTGTCGATATCCCAAAGCCACTCCTTATCCCACATGACGAAAAATCCATATAGAGAAATGAATGTGTAGAAGGTGCACAGCCACAAGTTTTCGCAGAACTTCGTCAAGTTTGAGTGTTTGTCCTGTCTCCGGCGGAGTCTCCACCATAGCTCTATTTCTGTCTCAGTCAGGTCCGTCTGCTTGGCTAGACTATTGATCTGGAATCATCATGGTTTAGAGCTGTTAAACAAATATATTAAAATATCGTTATCATCATTCCAACCCTTAAACCATTAGTGTTATCATAAGGCTCAAAGAGTGTTAAGAAATCCATTGGTGTTTGTCTATCTGCCGAACCAAATGCAAGGTGGCCAACCATTGACAAACCGTCAATATAAGAACCCGGAGAAATAACGGCTTTATCATCATCATCATCGCTCATTTATAACCACTACTGGACGCAGGCCTCTCTAATGACGCGCAGCTAGATCTTCAGCTCTTCGCCTCCAATCCATGCACAATATTTTATGACAAACGTCTTAAATAAAAATTTAAAAACTCTTTTTAAAAATTAAGGAGGGAATCCAATTTTAAGCGGACACAGTGTGGATCGGTAGAGACTCTGCTGCTGTTTGCTGCTGTTCTGAAAAAGGGACTCAATAAGACCAGCGTCTACCACATGCAGTAATAACTGGCCCAACGATTTTGTGCCTTTCGAAGCATGGAATCACTCGAAGCCAAATGCCACTCATATATTATATAATACTTAGTGGTGAGTGATACGACTCCTGAGAGCCTACTCAAATTCAATGAAAACGAAACTTCGTTATACTCATCCCTTTCACTCGATAATGATATACCTAGGGAGTGAAAAATATAGGTAGGCCCTCTGGCGTATGATTCACGGTATTTTTACTAAGAGCTATGAAAAATAATCATGTAATTTTATTTGGGATTTTAGTTGTTGGTAGTATTCGTTTGTATTATTATTATTATGTATATATCGATGGTAGCAATTAACAATGTCGTAAGTGAAAAGTCGTTTCTTTTAACAATATCATAAGTGATAAGTCGTTACGTTTTACTTACGACTTTGTTTAAAGTAACGGCTTTTCACTTACGACATTGTTAATTGCTACCGTCGATATATTGTTCGTAGTATACACATTAGCAGTGGGTAGTACCAACCAACGTCATCGTCCATAGATTTTATTTCTGGTTATATGCCTAGTTTGATATTTATCTTAGATTATGGAAAAAAGTTTTTAAAAAACTATCAAGTTTTCACAACAAAGTCATCCGTATCTTTGAATAGTATAAAAAGAGCGAAATCCAAACCAGCACAATGAACGAACTGAAAGTTTAGTAAAGGAGATGTAAGCTTACGTTTTTCGTTTGAAGAAAGTCCCCCAACTGCGCGTAGGCCGCCTCCAGTTTGGGGTTGTGAGGTGCCTTCCTGGGCACAACACCCAGGAACATGCCGAGAGGTCTATACACATATCTGAAATAAAAAATGGTAACTACTGAATTCTCCTTCATGTTATACCTACAACGCTATAAACTTTTTTAAAAGATACTCAATATGTTGCCAAAGATTGGAATAAACATAATAGGTTGAGGAAAAAGTCTTTTCGTATTTTTGTATGAAAAGTCAAGACATTTTTTTCAAAGTTTATTTACATTTATTTACAATATATATGTACCGTTTTGTTGAATAACTTTCTGCCATTTTGTGGGCAGAGACATTATCCCGTTACTGTAGAAACTTTGGGACTTCTGATCAAAAAAACGGGACAAATAGTTTTGGCAGTCCTCTCTTGAGGTCAACCTTACAGAACCTAAAGAATTCTGCAGAGACCGAAACAGGTGAAAATCTGAAGGCGCAAGGTCAGGGCTATATGGTGGATGCACTAGGACCTCCCAGTCGAACTCTCTTAATTTTTGCTGAGTGGCTAAAGATGTGTGTGGTCTGGCGTTATCGTGATGAAAGACCACACCCTTTCTGTTGATCAATTCCGGCCGTTTTCTCTCGACTGCTTCCTTTAATCTCATCAGTTGCTGGCAGTAAAGATCAGAATCGATGGTTTTGCCGGGCGGTAAAAGCTCATAATAAACAATGCCCTTCCAATCCCACCATACACACAGCATCACCTTATTTCGTGTTAGGCCAGGTTTGGCCACAGTCTGTGAAGCCTGGCCAACTTTCGACCACGACCTTTTTCGCACGTTCTTGTCGTACGTGATCCACTTTTCATCGCCAGTTATCAATCTCTTCAAAAACGGCTCGGTTTCATTACGTCTCAATAATGAATCGCAAATGAGTACACGGTTCATTAAGTTTCTTTGAGTGAGCTCGTGTGGCACCCAAATATCGAGCTTTTTTGTATAACCAGCTTTCTTCAAATGGGTCAAAACTGTTTTGTGGTCTATTCCCAGTTCTTCAGCTACATCGTAACTACTAATATGCCGATCTTGCTCCACTCTTTCAAAAATGGCGTCCATTTTATTCGTAACAGGGCGACCAGAGCGAGGTGCATCTTTAACATCAAAATTTCCGGACTGAAAACGTTTGAACCAAATTTGTGCTACTCTTACTGACACTGCATCAGGTCCATAAACATCACAAATTTTTTTCACTGCTTGAGTTGCATTTTTGCCTTTTTTATAATAAATTTTTAAAATGTATCGAATTTCTTCATTAGATTCACTCATTTTAACGGAGAGAAAAACAAATGAAAAATAGCGGGAAACAACTTTTTTTTATTTTTTTCTTTTCTTTATAATGGAACCTTTTTAATGTTACCAAAACCAGCCAGACACAAATAGTACAGTCAAAAAAATTTTATAATAAGTTTATACCTACGTTATGCGAAAAGACTTTTTCCCCGACCTAATACATTGTAAACTACCATAAAAAAGGTCAGTAAAATGGTCTCAATTCCATCGAAATAGTATAAATAAGTAAAGTAAATGCAGTGGTGGCCCAGGATGAGATCAATAGATAGCATTTCAGAGGGACTCCGGTTCAAACGCTGGTCGCGCAGTCGCTCCATTTTTTTTTCATTTACGTCGGTAACAAAATGCCATTATACACTGCCTCCCGGCAGTTCCTTTTGAAAAAGAGCCAGTGCCAAGGTTTAAAGCTTCTGATATCCTGCGATCAACGTCCCCCGAATCCGAACCGGGAGGACCTCCTCAGAAAGGCGCAGTGTAACTCCCCCCACCCTACCTCTTTATGCGACCACCGCGCAGTCGCTCCATGTAATAATTGAAATTAACTGGGTAACTGGGCCCCTAAGCTTAAGTCTAGGGCAACCAAATTAATGCTAGGATATACTAGCCTAGATAAAAAACCTGGTAGGTCCGCGGTAATAGGCTGTAATAGGCGGCAATAGGCTCACCACCTATTATGTGGGACCAACTATATAATTGGCGAAGTGTGGGCGTTAATATGCTTCTGCCTACCCCTTCGGGGAAACAGACGTGAATGTATGTATGTACGTATTTATGTATGGGTCCGCGGTATGATGGTCCGAAACGATCACCGAAGTAAAGCAGAGTTTATTAATTAATTTAAAAAAATCGCAGATATAAAAAACATACAAATAGGGAACTTAATGCTAAGAACAAGGCATTCTCTGCCAGTTAACTTTTGGGTTATCAAAAAACCTGAGGCAGTACGAACAACAATTAATAAGTACATTTATGGACTTCTTGGCGGGAAAGTGAAGCGTCATGTCTGCAGTTTTGTTGTATTTTGTAAAATTTGTGATATTTTGAACATTAATGTGTAATAACGGTGGATTATTAACCGTTAAGTGTTTGTGAACGTACATGAGTGTTGGTAAATGAAACAAAACAGTGCAACATCACTTTTCAAATTCTCTCAAGGAGTCCATGTGAGATCTCAGTATAGTCCCTCATCTTTACTGAGGATTCAAGGGGTTCAGGGGGAGGGCATCTCATAACCTATTTATCATCGTAATCACCACTCATTCTTACTTACTATAATTCACATGTCATTAAATGAAGCGCTCGTAGCTCTGCGGTGCTCAGTGGTCGAAAACGATCACCGAAGTACAGCAGAGTTTACAGAGGTCAGTCCTTGGATGGGTGACCGTTTGTGTGGCATTTGATATCGAGCGCTTCCGTGCTTCGGAAGGCACGTTAAGCCGTTGGTCCCGGTTATCACTAAATGTGGTAGTCGTTAAGCCATGTTAGAGGCCTAATAGGCGGCTTGATAAATTCTAACAGCAGGACGCCATACACCTGCCTCCGCCAATCCGCACTGGGTCAGCGTGGTGGAGTATGACCCAATACCCTCACACCTTGATATGTGAGAGGAGGCTCGTGCTCAGTAGTGGGACGTATATGGGCTGAAATGATGATGATGATGACATGTCATTAATATATCTCTTATTTGACACTGGCTAAATGTGCAAACAGCATGAAGCTATTATTTAAAAGAAAAAATAAATAATTTTGAGTTCACAGAGGTTAGTAGATTAGAGGTTCCTTTGATGGGTCCCCTTTTGTTTGCCTTTTAATGTTAAACGCTTTTCTGCTTCGGAATGCACGTTATGAGGCCTAATGGGGCGGCTTGAAAAGTTCTAACAGCAGGACGCCACACACGTTTCTCAGAAGTCGGCCAGTTACGCCATGGCGCACAAGTAGGTAGGTGGGCCGCGACACACTGCGCTTCTCTGAGGAGGTCCTCCCGGTTCTGATTCGGGGGACGTTAGCCGCGGGCAGGGTGCCAGAAGCTACAAACCCAGACACTGGCCCCCCGCCCCTTTTTCAACATCGGTGGGCGTCGTCGGAAGTTTTTTAGTGGGTAGGACTGCGGTGGTCGCGTCTGCCGCAGTTAGCCCCACACTCCCCACCCTGTCCCCCCATTGACCGGGAGATAGTGCGTAAACAGCATTTTTTTACTGACGATAAAAAAAAGGACACAACTGCTTCCGCCATTTCGAATTTAGATTCGCCGAATTTAGATGATGATTCAGAAATAATAATTTTGTTATGAAGAAGACTATAATTAGATGACAACCCAATGCAATGATAATTATATTACGGGTGCTGATAAGATATATATGTATATAGATTAATAGTGTTGATGTTATAGTTATCGTGCATGACTAAGAACACTTAAATATATAATTCTGATTCAATGAGGCTTTAAGGGAAACGAATGGGCTTTGAGAGAAACGAGTGGTGTGAAGTACAAACGATTAATGCCACGAATTATAACGATACAGTGATATAATATGCCCCATATTTATATCACTGTGTCGCATACTTCACTGATGAATGTAATCGGTAAAAAAATGGAAAAAAATATTTAAGGTTTTTGGCATTGATTGTTTTTAAAATCGGTGTTAAATTATTTATTGATTCAGGCTTAACTTTGCGGAAATCCATCGTAAGTGCAAGTGTTGGCTTAAGAACATCAAAAAACGACTCAACACGAAAACTGAACGATAGTCAGGACGTGAAGACAGCCTGTCTGATGTTGACCTTACCTGCAGATGCCCTGTGTAGTGGCAAAACACGTGTCGTTATGAATTGTTTCTTTTTTATCGCACAAATTTAAAAAAATGCACAGAAGGCGAACTTGATGCTACATGGCATTTTCTATCAATTAACCTGTGGGTTGGTTATATGGCGGCCATAGGTCTCCACCTTTGCGTGTTGAGAGGGCTGAGTCCCGCCGGGATAAGGCAACACACAGAGGTTACCGGGGGGGAAACTAAGAGGGACCTATGGAGGGCGTAGCGGGCGTGCCAGGAGGGTCTTAGGCAGCAGGGTAGGGGGGCCTCTGCTGTCTAACCACAGACCCTCCGAGAAGTCGGCTACACACGCTATGGTCGCACGGGGAGGTAGGAGGGGCGCGTCCACTGCGCCTCTCTGAGGAGGTCCTCCCGGTTTTGCTCCGCGGGACGTTGTCCGCGGGCGGGGTGTCAGACGCTGCAACACAGGTACTGGCTCCGCCTCTTTCTAAACAAGCGGCGGGCTTCGTTGGAAGTTTTTTAGTGGGTATTACTGCTAACAGTCGCGTCGCGCAGTCCCACACCCCCTTTCGGCCCTCCATTGGCCGGAAATTCGTGCGTAAATTTATTTTGTTACTAACGAAAAAAAAAGAAATAAATTTTAAAAGGTATATGGTGGCCATAATAGAATGGGATCTAGTGTCAATGCGAGCGAAGGTGCTAAAAGTAAACTTTGCTATATTATAGAATAGCTTCTTGCCTGCGCCCTTTTATTTTAACTCGATTATGTACCTATGTAAGTATATACCTACATTTATTTAATTAGGTAACTTGTATAAAATAAATAAAAAGATAAATAATTTTTTACAACTGTTTAGTTTCACAATAAGTACCTATCATTAAGAACATGTGTTATGGTAACTAAATAAAGGATAGTACATACGTTTTATTGAAAATACATATATAATATACATAGGACATACCTAGACCAGAACAATTAATATTCATGTTAAGCACATAAAGATTTGTCCTGTGTGGGAATCTAACCCCCGACGGACGAGCGGCAACGCGAATACTACACTCTTAAACGAAATTCAAGCGCATGCAGTATACCTTTGCACACGTTAAATAATTTTGTAGCGCCGCAAACGCGCAATTGAAACGATACCAACATCAACAGCAGATACGCACTGTGCGCGCGCGTACTTACACATTGTAACACACAAACCTTAAACATTTCATTCAAACGCTGTTTGCGCGAGTTTGTATCGCATTGTGCGCACGTTTGAATCGATACACATTCTACAATCTGCTTTTTGGTTATCTCCAGTGCCGGCCCCGTGAGCGCGCGTTCGTGAAAAGCACGTCGTGAGCTCTGTAAAAAAACGCCGTGTGCATACTCCCAAATAGCTTATTTTAGAGTCGGTACCAGATTATTATCAACTCAAAGTCACACAAAGGGTATTGGCAATCGATATATATAGATAGGATACGATTGGCTTATATATAACTAATTAATGAGAAGTTCGGTCGACCTTGTATATTGTGTTACCTATCAGTTTAAAATAAGGTCTTATTGCAAATTGATAGATTTTTTTTTTGTGACATGTATAATTACTACGTCCTGACTGATGGTAAGCAGTCGATGCAGTCAAAAAATCTATACAGGCTTCATACAGTGTAATACGCACGATACAAAGCGCCCCCACTCATGACGGCAGAACAGACTGAATTCCAGAGCCTAACGGACACAGGAACGACATCACAAATTTCTTGGTTTGAGTGCTGATAGTCTACACAGTATGTAGACGCTTCCCAAGACCAGCACGAATTAAGAACAAACAGCAATAAAATAAAATAGCAACCAACAAAGTAATCATATAAGCAGAGTATAAAATTGTAAAGGCCACAACGTTATCCACGTCTTAGTCGCTTTTGACAGTGTCTGGCATAAAGGGTAGTTAGCCAAAATAAAAGTTAATCTGTCTCACTCCTTCTTTCCGATACTGGAGTCCTCTACGATAGATTATTTCAGGTCAAGCAGGGTAGTTCTAGATCGACACTGCGCTCAATCAAAGCTGGGGCTTCGCCAGGTTTTGTTCTTGGTCCGGTGCGAAATAACATCTACATATCAGATTTGTCATCCTCAGACAATGCCACAGTCGCAGATGCAGATGACATGGCTTTCTTAACAGTAGACAGCGATCCAATTAAAGCTAGTAAAACCTAACCTACCTGAACCAAAAACCTAACTTTTCCTACTCTTTTACTTTTTTTAAAAATTGTCGTAAACACTCGTATTTATTTAACGTTGCATCAGTGCTAATTTGTCCTATTTCACATTGTGTATCTATACTGTAAAATGGTATGTGTGTACATACCATTTTACAGAATAGGATGTTTTTACCTTGATTTTATATAAAAAACCTTAAATTTCTAGATTTCATGATCTTCTTGAGTAGGTACACGAGTTGCCTAAGGATAGATTGTTGTAATTTATTTTTGTAAGGCCTAGAACATATGAAGCACAAAAAGTCGAAACTGAAACTAGTGTTACTTCGTTATGTTTTGTGTTGAACTCTGATCTGCGTAGAGATGGAGAGAAAGAGCCTCAAACCCCTCTTAGGGGTTTATTACAAAACAAGACCTAAGATAAGAAAAGATCTCAAAATAACAGCACTAGTTTTAACCCTGGTTTAACTTTAGATGTCGTTTTGTAAAAACCCCTAACTAAGGGTCACTTTCATTTGATAAGATAAAGACAGTGACAGCACTAGTTTTAAACCTGGTATAGCTTTAGATATCGTTTTGTAATAAGTGTTTACGGCATGCCTACACTAATCATCAAACTCCGACTACAGAAAGAAGTCTCCTAATGGAGTGGTTCTAGAATCATATCCTGCTGAGGCCGCAGAGATAGTATCCAAAATAGGTTAAGACACGTAGGCAAAACATGGCTCTGGGCCCCGTAACCCTTTTCCAACTTACCTACTATTAATCTGTAATTCAGGGCCCCTCTGCTTATTGCATATACGACTTCATTTACGCAACGGATTTTTATAAAACTTTCATCGCTGAACGCAGTGTTTTCAATTATCAATTGAGGTTTTATGTAAATTGAAATATTAAGCGAATAGCTAGCAACTCATAAAGTATATCTTTTTATCACCAGATATATCTTATTACTTATAAACCCGTGTGCTATCTCCCTTTGAAGTATATTTCAACCACAATCAATGATAAGCAGTTAACGCTGTGGTACAGTGATATCCGATAAGATTATGAGTTTTAAGTGTTTCTATTTACTGAGTTGACATGTTTCAGGTCAGATTAGTGAGTTTCCATCAATACCTTAAATTAAGACGTTATACGTGTTTGAAATACTGCGGAAATTCGATTTTATTAATAATTCAATCCGACTTATTATTACGAATAAAAGAGTTTCTAACGAAATTAGGCAGAATGAATGATCATAATTATAACACTCAAAAAATTATACTTTTACCTATGATACTGTACATATTAATATTTTGACTTCGCCTGTTTCCTCGAGTGGGCAGGCAGAGGTATTTTATACGCCCAAATTTCGCCAATAATGTTGTTGGTCCCACGTAACAGGTAGTGAGCCTATTGCCGCTTACCGGGAACTAGTATATTTGCCAGAGCCTCGTCCTTTGATCGGCAGCTGCACAACTTGCAGGTGAGGTCTGCTTGGGCTACTAAGATTTTGGTATACAACTTTAACCATTACGTTTCTAAAAAGCAAATTTATCCCATGGTAGTGATAGGGTCCTTAAACAATCAGAAATCATTTCATAACATTACAGTACTGTAGCGAGGGCTAACGCAGCCTCGTCCGTTGATCGGCAGGTGCACCACTTGCAGCTGAGGTTGGCTTGGACTCCTCAGATCTTAGTAGGAGCCCTATACACCTAAACCATATGGTATAAAAAACCATCATTATTATCATCCTCCTCTTCCCTCTCCTCTTACAAACCATGGTGAAAGGATATTGGGTCATAGAAGGTGTGTAAAGTCCTGCTGTTAGAATTTTACATGCCGTTCAATTTGAAGCCTCAAATACGACTTAACGACTAGTTACCACATATATACCAGGACCAACGGCTTAAGGTTGGGAGTTATGTGGCTAAAATTGGGATTATTAAAATCTAATCTTCTTTGTCATGTTATATGGAGAAATCAGAAAAATATAGGCGTAAATCTACATCTTATAAGACACGAAAACGTGTGGTTGAAACTAAAAATAACCCGTTCAGTTTCTCAAAAAATATAGATATATTTAAAGTTGCGTCTTGTCTTTTTTTTCAGTCATTTTACCTTTAACCTATTAAGCGAAGCACGGAAGTGGTCGATATAAAATAAAACACAAACGGTCGCCCATCCAAGGACTGGCCTCTGTAAACTCTGCTTTACTTCAGTGATCGTTTCCGGCCTCTTAGCACAGCAAAGCTACGAGCGTGTAAAAACAGATTTAACTTATTTAAAATATGTTACCGTATGCATAATGTGTCTTAATAGCTTGTAATTAAACGAACTCTGAAAAGTATGTAGACTACCATTAAAAAGCATTAACCTAAAGCATTAAGCACTAACCTTCTTGTGATCATTTAGTTAAATTAGATACGGATATTTCATTTTATGACATGCTATTAAATACTTTTCGGTTTTAATTATTACGTTAACCAGTCGTACGCTTTTCAAATTCTAATTTGTCATATCTTCTTTGAGTCATCCGCTATCATATTATTTATAGATAATATTCTTAGAATTTAGGAATTTCAGGAAATATCTGAAACATTAATAGGTATCTAATTTTAATTTACGATAATATGATAGAATTTCATACTATCATATCATAGTCTGTGTAATCTGTAAGTACTTATTTTATTTTAATTTAGTTTAGAATTTTTGCAAGTTTTATGTAATTTTTTTTCTCTATTATTTTAAATTATTGTCTCTCTTTTTTTGGTTTACTACAGAACATTTGGTGCATGTTGTGACACCTTAAAATTAATATTTAACTTTTATATAGTGTATTTTAATGTTTAGATGTAGAAAATAATGTAACAGCTACTGGTTGTCCAGAATTAAATAAATAAATATATATCATCTACATGTGTATTCTTTTAAGTAAAGCAGAAATAAACAGAAAAAGTCCTAACAACAATCTACAGGGGCTTTGGTTTCAGTAAGTAACTTTAAAACATCATTTTAAACACAACAGAAATTACTAAATACAAACTTTACCACACAAAAAAAATAACTATGTGAGTTCTGAAACTGAATGAGTGTGAATGAAGCTAAGAGTGAGTGCCAGGGTCGTCGTAGCATGTGACTCACTCCTAGCCTCACTCTCTGCCTACCCCAATGGGAAAAAGACGGGATACCTGTGTTTAAGTAGGTATGTATGTAAAATCATCTACAAGTAGTTTGTCCATTACATACTGGATCATTATGAAGACATTAAGCTAAAACTAATTTAGTTATAATTGTGATTTGAGTACTTAAAATTCATCAATATTGTAATAACATTTTTCATATATTATACTAGCGGCAGCCCGCGACTTCGTCTGAGTCCACGGTCGAAAGCAGCTCCCGCGGGTATATGAAAAGTAGATTGTTATTCAGCTATCTGTTGCTGAAAGTCCTGTTTGCGTTTTGTTATATTACGTTTTATTATGTTTCGTTCCCCTTGGACGAAATAAAAAATTAAAATAAAAAAAATGTCCTATATCCGTCTGGTTCTAAGCTATTTCCCCACCAAATTTCAGCCACATCGATTCAGCCGATTTTGAGTTATTTATAGATTGAGTAACTAACACGACTTTTTACATAATCGTATGTGCTTAGATTCTTAAATTTATTTTAGCTATAAAATACCTACAATTTTTGATCAGTGTTATAACAAAATATATTTTAAAAAATCGCACTATTCAGTGATACTTGTGAAAAATGATTTAACGAAATATTTATTAGTAGAATTACTGTCACGGTTACAACTGCTGCTTCAGTTTGATAGCATTGATAATAAGCTACGTTTTCCTAGCGTTAGATATCATGTGTTTTGTACAGGAATAAACCAACGCTATATACAAACAGAAGTTTATTTCAATTACCTTATATTCAATTAAAGCACAGGAGTGTTAGTCATAAGTTACTAAAACATTAAGTTTATTTCTATTACCTGATATTATTAAATTAGAGTACATGCACCTATTTGTTTATAACTTTCTGTATCAAGTGTATTTTTTGTAAAAAAATTTTTACTTTCGTTCAATATATTTTGAAAGTTTATACTACGATAAGACCTGAAGCAAGTATTTTAATAAAATGATAACACTGTACTTACTTTTCGAGTAGATATCGTAGACCAATAAATACCAAGGCAAATGGTATAGGGTACCATAGATCCGTGTAGTCCGTATATGTCACTGCCTTGTCAGGACTCGGTGCGACGTCCTGCCATGTAGTGTTTGGCGGTAACCACACACGCTCGTTCCAAAACACGCGTGAACACCACTCTAACATATTTAATACTAACTTACATTTACTCGTCACAATATAGCTATCAAGTTGCAGCTTGGAACTTGTACAGTCATTAACGGCAAGACCAACATTAATTAATTTGCAGCTAAAATTGATACTCGTAGCTATGATTTTTACTTAAATTAATTTTAATATGTGACTTAAGATATAAAATATTTTTTTTGTGAAATGTATTGTGTAGTGTGTGTTTGATGTTTTCATTGGCTCATATTGTAAACTAGACAATTAAATTAATAAATTATGTAAGTAATTGGTCAGTAGATATATATACTTACCAATTTCTTGTTATATTTTATGTTATCTGTGGTTTCAGATAGTGAAACGATTTTTTGTTTTTTATATGAATTTATTGCGTTGACAACCGATATGATGATAACGCGAATGCTGACCGCGCTCTTCAGGTGGATTCGATTTTCGCACAAGTCAAATCAAAATATGATTTTGAACACGAGCATAGGCATTTGTTTTGAACAATTATTGTCCTATGTCCCTGTTTACAAGAAAGTTTCGAAGTCTTTTCGTTAGCTTTTATTATCTAACACCTTTTACCTTCCATCCATTTAATACACCTTTTTTATTTTTTTACGTCGGTAACGAAATTTATTTACGTACTGCGTCCCAGAGGGACCGAGAGAGGTGTACGGGACTCACCAGCGGCAGACGTGACCGCCAGCAGTAATACCCACTATATTTTAACGCGCCTCCTACCACCTTGTGCGGCCATAGCGTATGTGGCCGATTTCTCGGAGGGTCTATGGTTAGACAGCAGGCCTCCTTCCCCAGCTGCCTAACACCCTCCTAGCGCTGCTGGGCCGGCCCTCCTGGTTCTCTTGGTTTCCCTCTCGGTAGTTAGTACTAAAGGCACCGAGAGTCATCGGTCTCTGGGTGTTGACCTTTTCACCAGCGGTCTTTTACACCCGACCGGGAGGTACTCAGCCCCATTAATTAGCTCCAACGGCACGTCAAGCCGTAGGTCCCTGTTATCACCATAGGTGGTAGTCGTAAAACTATGTTAGAGACCTTATTTGGCGGTTTATTTTAGTGCCAACAGAAGAATGCCTTTTTTTTTATCGTCGGTAAAAAATTGGTACCACTGTCTCCCGGCCAACGGAGGGACCGGGAGGGGAGTGTGGGGCTCACTGCGGGGCGGGGGGCCAGTGCCTGGGTTTGTTGCTTCTGGCACCCCGCCCGCGACAGAAGGACGCCTCCGCCAACCTACACTGGGTCCGCATGGTAGAGTATGACCCAATACCCTCGCACATTGGTTCGTGAGAGGAAGCGGAGTGAGACTTTAATGAGCTGAGATGATGAACTACCTAGCTGAAGAGTCCAGCGTTCGTCGATTATTACTCTCTAGAGACTGTAGCATTTTTAACATATGAGCTTGCCATTAGATATTAAAATCAGTCTGTCCATGGAAATGATAATAGGTCATAAATAAAATAAAACATAGTCATAAATAAACAGAATGTATTTCAGCACAAATAATTCATAGCACCTCTCATACAATCACCAATCAATATAGCTAACCGGAACACATCGCTTTGATAAATTTATTAACTATTAACAAGTACAAAGGCACAAAATTTAGTGTTATACAATATTACACTCAACACGAACAAACATAGCGTGGACGTGATCAGAGTTTACTTTGACAGAGTTCCATTTCGTGGTGAATCTAAAATAACATGTCAAATAGTAGCAATAGCATTATTCCTAAGTAAAGATATTTCTGACCACTTGCGAATGTGATATTTTAAAATCAAAACATTATCAACCCAAAGCGAATATGTAAAAATTTCACTATCTCAAAATTAGCTTATCTGATCCATAGTGAATGTGTAAAATTGACACTATCTCGAAATTAATCTTTTCCGACTCTTTAGTGGCCACAGTTGAAAATTTTTATTGCTAAAAATAATTTTACATATAAGATTTTAAAATCGCAACGACCATTTGTCTAAGGCCGTTGGCACACTGCACCATTATCCATCGCGTAGCGCATGACGTCAGATTTAATTTTTTTCTGCTTGGCCGGTGTATTGTATAAAGCGGGTTTTCTATACGAACTGAGAACTTGCATACATTTACGGAACGTAAACATTTACGACACCGCACTATACGACCGGCGGCTGTCCAGTGAGTAAACCGCCCAAAGTACAGATGTAATTATCAAGTACTTAAACTATTATTAGTCCAGTTATTTTAGGCATTTCAACCCCAATCTGTGGAAAAATCCTGGTGATTCTAATTTTGTACACACTTTTATTACGGCCTTTCAATGAAGATGTCAAAGTCGACATTGATATCGTGCCGGCTAAAAAAGTTACAAAGGTCATGAAAATCAGATTTTCGCAAATATCTGGCAACCTATTTCTCGGAGGTCATTAGAGGTCATTATAAATATTGTTTGTCGTGAAATTATCTATGTATATTGAATTTTTCTGTCAAATTTACCATTTTCAGAGTAGAGGGCTGCAGATAAAACCTTAAATGACTGAACTTTATTAATTATAAAAGATGGCAGGGCATAAAAAGTCGTGTTAGTTACATAATTTATTACTCTAGAACTGCTGTAACGATTTAGCTGAAAACTGGTGGGAAGTTCGCTGAGAACCAGGACAGACATAGGATACTTTTATCCCGTTCCCGGACGTGTCATAAAACGTAGTAAAACAAAACGCAACGGACATGGAGTAACAAAATGCAAACGAGAACCTTTATCAACAGATAGCTGAAGTTACAAATTACTTTTTATTTTTCCCGAACTCGATTAAAAAAATTACCTAGTCATGCAAACGTTGTCGCGGGCGGCCGCTAGTCTTGTAATAAATATAATATTAAAAATGAAAATACTTAGATATGCAAGGATCGTAAACGATTATTTAACAAAAAAAATTTAAATGCCATTGTAAGGCGTAATACTTATTAACACTATTTATTATTAAAATTAGGTTCACTGGTTTATGTTTAAATAGTAAGGTATTATAGAAAGATTTAAAATGTTATTGGCATAAAGCATTTGCGTTATTTAATCTATTCATAAATAAATGTGGTTATGCAAAATGTACTCAACACACATACAAAAATAGTTTTGACGTACATACATACATACATATCTTGTATCCCCAAAGGGGTAGGCTAAGGCATAGTATACGCTCACATTTCGCCAGTTATATTGTTGGTCTCACGTAAAAGGTGGCGAGCCTATTGCCGCTTACCGGCAACTTCTATGTTTGTTAGAGCCTCGTCTGTTGATCGGCAGGTGCACTACTTGCAGGTGAGGATAGCTTGGTCTCTTAAGATCAAAGTAGGATCCCTATACACATAGTTTTAACATCATCTGTGTTATTGTTTTATATTTACAAGCTTTAACCTTTTAAAATAAACGTTGGAGCCATACATAGACACTAGATGTCGTATGGTATCGGCCTAGAATAGTGCAACTCCTTCTCATTTCACGGAGAGTCGTAAGAGTCGACGAAGAGAAACCCTACCGGATTATAGGCTGCAGCGTCAACCTGCGTATAGTAGGCGGCACGAAAATCTAGCGCTGACCGTTTATGCGCAGTAGTCGAAAATAAGGTATCGCAAGGGAGAGAAAGGGTGTGCTTAAGCGCTCATTGGCTCTCCAGTCGTACTCTCTCAGTCACTCTATGCGCAGCTATCCAAATTTTGATACTGGCTAAACTTACGTGCCGCTATATATACTGGCTGTAATTGCGATCACCAACTCGCCTGCCCAGCGAGATGAGTATAGGCAAATACCTACAATATAGGTAATTAACTATTGGGGAAGCCAACATTCAGCAGTGGACTTTATATGGCTGAAATGATGATGTTGAATACATTTTGCATAAATATCTGGTTTATATAATTTGTAAATTATTGATATATTGACTTAACCTAGGTTTTATTGCACTAATAAACTTTTTATAGGCGGTTCTTGAGAATTCGAAACACCAAAAGCGATAGCAGCAGTGCCGTGCGAACGCGAAATTATTTTCTTACACTTTAGTTTTTATAATGTTTACTTGTCATAATGACCAAATCCTGCCTGATTTACAATCCAAAACGTAAATGGTTTTTGAATTTTTGAAAGATAATTTATTGATTCAGGCGTTACTTTGCGGAAATCCATTGTAAGCAAGTAATAGATTTAATATCTTTTTAACGATTCCCGCGCAACTATAATTTCTCGAAAAAAATCGGGAAACAATTCAACACAACACGTGTTTCGCCCTTACACAGGGCATTTTCAGGTAAGATAGAAGCCTCCGTACAACGACGTCTTCACGACTAACGCTAAAACGAAGACATTATCAGTTACAAAGATATTTAATCCATAACTTGCTTTTTGAAAGGTATTTAATGTTGAATTTCTCAATTAGACTTCAATTTACTGATTATATTAAGTTGACCTACCTTATGTTAATATGTGTGATAACCGCAGTGAACCCGCCTTCAACTCGTGACGAGTACTTTAGCACAGTAAGTAAAACGTACATTTTATCCATCGTCTTATAAAAATTCAAATAATAGATTTGCAATAAAAACTGCTAAGTATTCTAAGATACCATTTTCATACATCATAATCAATATTATTACAGAGGTGTGCCACAGGGTAGCATTCTTAGTCCACTAGTCCGGTCTACGAAATAGATTATTTTTAAATATGTGAGGGTCATTGCATCGGATTTGGTTTTATTTGCTTGGCTCTTGGCTCTAGTCTTTATTTTGACACAAACACGTAGATTTAATGTTAAAAAGAGTAAGAGGCTAGTCGGACATATGCTTTTTAAAAACATATATTTTAAGTCGCCTTATTTAACAATAAAATTTTGATAAAATTAAAACTAAATCAAAAGCTTTTATTTTAATGCACAACATTGGAATATTCAAAAAAACTTATAAAATAAAATTTAATACAATGAAGTAACATACAATTTTTTATATTATTATAATTTAACAATATAATTTTAAATGCAGATATAATAAAAAAAACCTTGACTATTAATTAACTGATATAAAACTTTCAAACTAAAGTTGGCAGGCTATCAAATCCGCCGTTACATAAAATACCTAGGCGGATTATTGGAATTGACTTTGTAATCATTGGTAAATTTTTATCTTAATACCTGCTCAAAAACTGAATTCCGACAAAACTATACTTTGACGAGAACTTCGAGTCGACGAAAATAACTTTAAGAGATTAGGTTAGACATTTTTTTGTGAACCCATAGAATACATGCAGGATCAAATTTCAGTATCTTATATACTACCTGACGCCTTAATAAATTGTCACTAAACACCCGTCAAAATAAACTTTTTTCAGGATTAAGTTATAAAGCTGTTTATTGCCAGTTTTTAAAATGTAATTCACTCGTAAAAATACATTTAATATGCACATTTGTTATCAGAGAAATTAAATGTTTATACCAGTTATTTAATATCTTAAAACACTTACTGTATTAATTTACATAAAACAATATACGGAAAATATATTTGTTAACATAGTTTTCTATATAACATACCATAAGCTCAAACTTCAAAATATTCGAGTTTTTCAGTTAAAAGAAGTACATTACCGGTATGGATTGTAAGTACAGTTAATTTTCATATTTAAGTTATAATAGCCCGCAAATATTTCTAAAAGGTCATTGACATAATATTTTTATTTTATTATTTGACATATTTTTACTTACCGGTAATACATGATAACTGTATTTTTTATTAAAAAATAAATGCCAGTAGATAATGCAATCAAAAAAAAAATACGTTCGTACTGTAAAATAAAAATATGATAGCGTGCATTCATAACTTATTACTGATTAAAAAAATATATTTATCATGTTTTACCAATAAGCAGACAAATTTTCTTGCAACTAATTAATTCCTTTTAACCCTTTAGCGGGCAATGATCAATATATGATCACCATAAATTGAACCTTATGGAGTTGAGTTAAGATGCAAATCCAATGACAAATTTCATCATGTTCTGTCCGTTAAAGGGTTAAATCATAACCCTTACAACGTGTTTTAAACAACCAAAAAAAATATTTACTTCACAACATAAAAAATACTTATATCAACAACAAATTAAAATAAATATTTCAACATTCATAAATCTTTTGGACAACAGCAGCAAATAACCTTATCACAAAACAACACTTTTTATAATTACAAGTAAAATATGTACTTAAAGTACTCCATTTTATAGAACATTAAAAACTTTAAAAAAATACGGTGTTATACCAAAACAATGAATAAATAAGTTAAGTCATGCCAGTGGTATATTAAAATACAGTAAAACGTTTATGACATATAGTATATTGGTAAAACTTTTAAGTTAATTCTGAACAGTACACCTGTACGCCGTTAAATTAGCTATTTGAAATATTCAATTAATTTTCGCTACGTCTCGGCAATATAATTTATCTACATAAATAAAATTGGATCGCCAAAATGTACGTACGCGCATAACTTTCAAACGACTGCATCTAAATAACGTTCACAATAAGCAACTATTTATCTGTATGTTTTTTTTGTGTACGTTACTGTCAGGACAAGCTTCACAGTTTAAATTAATAAAGTAAGTGGTAAAATATAAATTAGTGGTAAATACAAAAATCAAGAAAGTTTAACGAATATACAAATATTGCTATATATGTCACTTGCAATTCGCTTCTGACAATGTAATCTTCTTTTTATTGCAAACATGGCGTTTGACACAGCTGTCAGTTGTTTGACAGTTAGCGCAAGTGACAGAATGAATTTAGGTTCTTGCCTACATATATGTCATGTAAATTGCGCTTGCACAGGATAACGGTCAGTCGGGTCTGCTAGTATAATTTAAATATAGACTTTAAGTGTTGCTTTTAATATATTTTATATCCACAATTTCAGAGATTACTGCTCGGTAGTAGTTATATTACCAATGTTAAGGATAATGTAAGAAGGAATACGTTTTTTTTTTTTTTTTGCCCAGTCGTAGCGGAGGCGTTTAAATGGGCTAAGACCTTATACTACTCTATTAATAGCTAAAATAAATTATTTTTAGTTCAACAACATATCACGTGACAACACAAGTGCGACTCAATAGTTAAGTGTAATTAATTACTACAGGTCTATGTTTATTTGCAATAAAATTAAGTAATACCATTCTGTAAAGCGTGCCAAATACAATAGATCTTTGGCATTGAAATGGTAAAATAAAAGTTTCACATAAAAATATAACAAAAGTGACAAACTATTGGGATCAAATCTTATTGCTGCACGTGCGTGCAAACGTAGCTAAGACGCAACGTTATTTCTAAAGGATCTGGGCAAAATTAACTTTAAAATTAAATACTGTATTATAATAATTATGTGTATCATAAGTTATATTATTTAAAGACCAGTTTTGTTCCCAATAACATTATAAACGTAGTGTAAACGAAATAAATATAGAACTAATAATATTAAGTATGTTAACCGATGAATAAATAAAATTTCTTTTTTTAAACTTCTAGCGTTTTAACTAAAGTATTGTGTACCCTTAAAAGTAAAGCGTATTTATATTTGTTCAGGCAAATAACATGACCTATAGTTAGTCATAGTATAAACAAAAAAGTATTTTATCAATAGTTTATATGTGTGTCAGATGCACTCACTAACGTACACGTGATTACGTGCAAGCACATACACGCATCCACGTACGCATACACGTACGCTTCTTTTCATACGCTCGAACACAACCTAGAACCACAGTTTAATGAGCGGTACACAGAACCGAATTTTAATCTCGAGATCATTATATTACAGTTATATAGCCATAATGTAAACAAAAAAGTACTTTAAACACGCTGGATCTACTTTTACTCTCGCGATCATGAAACAGTCAGCCATAATGTACTTTGTTCACGGTAAGTATGTGTGTTAGTCATGCACACTCGTGTATACGCGCACGCACCTACATGTACGCATTTTCTTATGCAGCACTTGTAATGAGAGATACTTTACGCCCTGAACAGCATCCAAAATGGGCCCAGTTGAAAATCTTAGCTACGATATTGTGCTAGCAAATGTTAAAATGGGTCATTTTGGTGCATGGTGATACTATTATTTATATATTTTGTTTAGTTTTTAGTCACAAACTTTTTAATGCACCACAATATTTATAATACTTTAATTGATTTAAAATCTAGATGAAAACTTTATTCTCACTCTCAATGATTTATAAGTATACTTCGTATTTACCTAAGTACAATAAGTGTTTTTTCTATGTGTCGTTATCACTGTACTTAAGTATGTATAACATTTTTATAGAACTATAGATGCAATAACATAAAATAAAACATTTTGTGACGAACAATAATTATTAAGCTAATAATACAACAAAGTAACACAGGTAAGAATACAACCTATCTACATAGGTAAAACAAAGAATCTAGAATCAAAACGACGACAGATTTTAATTAAGTCAGTTTTTTTAAATTGTTCAATCAAATATGGCTGCCAACAATTGTCTCTTAAAAACATAAAACCGTTTAACGTTTCGGGAGTTTTTAGTATAAAGGCAGAGGTTTAAGTCCTTTATAAATTATTTGGACCATTGACAATATATAAAGAACAATTGTACGCGTCTCAAATATAAAGCATATTCTTTGACATCTTTATGGCGCCTGCGCAAACCATAGAGGTTTTATATTATGTAACCCTTTAACTGGATAGCATTTTCCTTTATTAGTTAGTTTTCTACCCTTTAGAAACTCGACTTTAATAAGCAATGAAGTACAAAAATCTTAGGACACAGCGCCATCTAGCCCAAAATGAATCAGGAATTGTCCGAAGATCAAAGACAATATAAATTAAAATAATTCAGTGCTTAGTATTTTTTTAAGTGTCCTCTTCTACACTTATTTACTTTTCATGAAACGACCCTTAGGAACTGATTATTTATTTAATATTAAAGCTGTTATACGACATTACTATAAGACTGGTGGTAATGGTGCAAAGGCAATACAAAATTTTTCACAAAATATTTAAAAAGTTAATTTTACCATAAAATTTTAATCATAAGTTTTCATCACTCTCACAGCCTAGAAAACTGTTAAAATACTGAAGAAATTATAACGAAACCCAAACGCTTATAATAGTTCAGTGCAATTTTCTTACAATATTATTTTTATATTTATTATAAAAATCTACTAATTAAGTATATTAATAAGTTTACTATCTTTGGATTTATCGTGTGTTATTTTTTTACATAGTAATTAATAACAATTAATACTACTTAATACTAATTTATTTAATAGAGACAACCATGTTACAGGTAACGTTGTTAAGCTGATATGTCAAATTGTTATAATATAGCGGTTGCAACCACTATGTGTCTCAAACTCAATTAGAATATAATCTATAGGAACTGCGTTATAGGTCTGTTAACAATAGCTGACATTTATTCCAAATAAAACTTACTGATCCTTAAATTTTTATACTAATAAAGAGAATAGTCATAAGAAATTATTTCTATACCACAAGGTGCAATAATGCTGGCTGGCAACACTAAAGTTATAAAAATTAATTGTTATCACTTAAAAAAACCTTGCCAGGGTTTACATACAACATCCCAAGCGACGAGGTAGATAGTTTTCCTCTAAGAGTACGTGCCAGCTAATGTTAATTATCCTGGAACTAGCAGTGAAGCTGATCTCAAAATTTCAAGTAATAATGAAATAACCTATTACCATGGTAGAAACAAAGAAGTACAATATCTTACTATATACGTGTGCGTCGTCACACGCGCACAATGACAACATCGTTGCTAAGGGTGCGCCAGTCGTGGCTAAGCCGTTGTATTAACGCTTGCACGAGTGGCTTACTTATTTGCTTCTATTACGGTTCTCCACTCTAGATCTCAGCCTAGTCTTGATAGCGTTTGGTACACATAAAATAACACGATTTATTTTGCCATAAAAGCCCTAGTAACTGCAAAATGACAAGAATAATACATTTTCACAGTGGCAACACAGATATTTTTTCTGTTTTTTTTCACAGGCTATATTGCAATTATTTATTTTTAATATAATAACACTAATTAAAACAACATTATTAAACCACATTGGTTTTAAAGCTTATTTTTGATAGGCAATACTCGTCGTATGTTTTCGTCGAAGAAAGTAGTAAGTAAATGCATTCTACTGACTGTAAAACTGGCTTTTCACTACAGGATATAATCTACATTACATCTTGAGATATATAGTAGATACTATAATATCCTGCAAATGGCCTTCACAATCATCATCATATCCTAGCATAATCCCGGTTGCCCTCGACTTTAGCTTAGGGCTCGGGGTCTGTTCACTGGTCTAAGCAGACTTGGCTGAATTTCAGTTATTACATGGGGCGACTGCCGTCTGACCTTCGCATCCCATAATAATTCTATGGTTAAACCAGCTGTAAGGATATTAGAAGGCACTGACTTCCAAATAATGACTGCCATGGATGTTCAGGATAGCCGGGAAAAATGGCTTAACGTGCTTTCCGAGGCACGAAGCAAGCGACAATTGCCTTCACACTTAGAGATATATATATGAATGTAGTTTAGTTAAAGATACACACACAGCGAAAACGGGAATCGTTGTGCGGGGAAAAGAGGTAAAATTCTTCTTTATTTTTATCTTTGTTGAACTATCGTTCGGTCGATCGAAAAATATTAATAGCTTGAAATGTAGTAAATATTATATTATATGTAAATATTATTTTGGCGATTGCTCCTAAAATTTCCTTGCAGCAATTACGCTACAACGTGTATTTGATAGTGTTAATTTAAAATTGTTCATAATAATATGGACGTCAAGTATAAAAGACTAATTTTAAATAATTGGATCTTATTGCGCCCTGATGTCTTAAGCAATGTATATATTATATCTCGTAGTGAAAAGCTAGCTTAATGGTCATAAGTGAAAGTCAATATTGTGTACTTCAGTACAGCCTAAGCATAGTTTTTGTATGTCTCAAGAACAAAGGCCGGTATTCACAGCACCGACTCGTCTCCCTTTTCGGAGACAGTACATATACAAATCCTATGTGTTCCTGGAAACAAAGATAAATGTGTGAGGTAAATAACTGTACTAAATAATGGATAAACATACTTATATATGAAGCGCTCCTAGCTCTGCGGTGTTCGGTGGTCGGAAACGATCACCAAAGTACAGCAGATTTTTCAGAGGTCAGTCCTTGGATGGGTGACCGTCTGTGTGGCATTTGATATCGAGCGCTTCCGTGCTTCGGAAGGCACGTTAAGCCGTTGGTCCCGGTTATCACTAAATTCACGTAGTCGTTAAGCCATGTAAGAGGCCTAATGGGCGGCTTGAAAAATTCTAACAGTAGGACGCCATACACCTGCCTCTGCCACTCCGTACTGGGTCAGCGTGGTGGAGTATGACCCAATACCCTCACACCTTGATATGTGTGAGGAGGCTCGTGCTCAGTAGTGGGACTTTAATGGGCTGTGATGATGATGATACTTATATACTTTTTTGTAATACATACTTAAAACGCCCAGACCAGAACAAATATTTCGACGGTCCCTACGTATAAAAGGATATGTCTAAAACTATAGTCTCTTGTAAGTGAAATAACAGTTGAAATGGCCCCTAGAATAAAAAAAAAATTGTAAATAAAACAAAACATTACGTGAATATTCACGTTCATACTTAAATTTATAATTGAAAGTTTTTTTTTTCTAGAGCGATGTCAACGTTTATTTCATTCTCCTGTAAACCTTAGATTTAGACATATCCTTTTATATGTAGGGAACGTCGATCTATGTTCACACAAAGATTTGTCCTGTGTGGGAATCGCACTCACGACCTCTGGAGCGGAGTGCTGGTATGCTGCCCTCAGTGCCACTCGTGATTAAGTGAATAAAATTTTATGCAACGTCCATTAAGAAGGGTAATTTTATTATAACTGGTAAAAAGTTTAAAAGGATTTTTTGACTATCTGCTGTTTTTTTCCGTTCTATTTTTAGGGCAAAGGTCTCGTTCGAGAATTCCTTTTCATTGCATGCAATATAATTTATAGACAATAGTTTTAAAGACTTACAATGCATAAATAAGTGATAAAAAGACTTAAAATTGTAATAACTTGAAAGTGTACTTATCGATCTTCTATTATTAGAAATAAAAAGGAGTTAAAAAGTTAATAGTTAGTTATGAGAAGTTTTTATTTTAAGTAACCAGTTTAGAAACTAGTGACGTACTTATTTTTGCAGGTAGTTGTAGATATAAAATAAATATAACCTCTTACTTTTTGCTATGATTCCGATTCGGAGTGCTGTGGTTGGAATGTGAACTGTCACTCACTTCAGAACTAGAGCTACGGATGTCACCCTCCATCTGAAACAAGGAATTGAACCCGCTTTTATTAGCTTGACCTGTATGTATGTTATCTGTGGATGCTTACTTCTGACAGGAGTTAAGTAGAGAAACATTGGGGAAGAAACTCGTCGAGTTAAAGTCTTACGCTATTATAAAAATTACTTAAATTTTAAACAAAAATTACTTAAATTTCAAACACAAATTTAAGGGACTTATTACAAAACGTGATATAAAGTTAGACCAGGTTTAAAACTAGTCCCCCAATAGGTCTCCACCTTGGCGTGGTGGGGGGGCTGAGTACCTCCCGGAGGCCGGGAAAAGGTAACACCCAGAGACCGACGACTCTGGGTGCCCTTAGTACTGACTTCCGGGGGGGAAACTAAGAGGGACCTGTGGAGAGCGCAGCTGGCGGGCCAGGAGGGGCCAGGCCCCGCCTCTGTCTCAACAAGCGGCGGGCGTCGTCGGAAGATTTTTAGTGGGTATTACTGCTGGCGATCGTGTCTGCCGGTGGTGAGTCCCACACACCTCTCTCGTTCTCTCTTGGCCGGGACACAGTGCGTAAATGCATTTTGTTACCGACGTAAATCAAAAAAAAAAAAGTTTAAAACTAGTGCTGTCCCTGTCTCCAACTTATCAAATGAAAGTGACAGCACTAGTTTTAAACCTGGTCTAACTTTAGATCTCGTCTTGTAATAAGACCTTACGTATGTGTCTTTCGTTGCAATTAAAAGTTTATCTATCTTAAGGGTGTATAGGGTTCCTAACAAGATCTGAGGAAGTGGTGGAAACCTCACCAGCAAGTGGTGCACTTGCCGATCCACCGATGAGGCTCTGGCAAACATAAAAGTCCCCGGTAGGAGGGAATAGGGAATAAGTACGCTATTACGTAGGTATTTCAGGAAACAGGCGTGTTTATATCGACGGTAGCAACTAACAATGTCGTAAGTGAAAAGCCGTTATTTAAACAATGTCATAAGTGAAAAGTGACGACTTATCACTTATGATATTGTTAAAAGCAACGACTTTTCACTTACGACATTGTTAATTGTTACCATCGATATATAGGAAACAGAATGTTTTTAAAAGAAAAAAAATATTTTCTGCTTTTAATACGGATTAGTTTAAAAACTTTTTTCAATTTATTTTTTATACTATATATTTAAACTTTAGCCCTTTACCAAGCAGTGGTCAATATATGACCACGATAAATTGAACCTTATGCGGTTAACTTAAGGTGGAAAACCAATAAATATTTTTAACGTGCTCTGCCTGTTAAAGTTTTAGCCACTTGACCATTTTGACACCAGGCTAGATATCCCATTCTAGTCGCCTTCAACGACACCCTCGGAATTTTCAAATGGTGAGAGGTAGCTAGCTCTTAAAAAAAGAAATATTATATAAATAAAATTACCTTTCCAGCGCTGATGGCCTTCTTAGCAACCTGCAAGATGAGCAGGGTCCATACCACATGGAGCACCATCAGGAATAAAAGCAGCGTGTTGAAGATATAGTAGGCCGAGAACATCGGGAGCAACATCGGTGCGCGGATTGTTGTACTGTAATGTTTAGGGTTTTAGGTTACTTCAGTAAGCTGGAGTGGCAGTGGGCAGGGTAAATAGAACATTGTCGGTCACACTGGAACTAGTCTACTTCTGGAGAATGGTCGAGGGCACCTACTGTCTAATGACAAGACTCCACGTGAAGCTTGAATCTGTGCGCCGGCGATAGGTTGGAGTGGATGCAGCCTTCTTACCCCTCTAAGGAGATACGCCCCTTTTGCGATTATCCCTGAGGTAGATGGCGACTGCGGGCATTGACCTAATAAATTATCAGGGTCTCGCCCATCTTAGACCAGCCGGATTCGTCTGATTTTGTGGGTAGGCTGCCGGGCTCTTGCAAACCGCTGCAGGAGTCCCACATAACCTAACTACCAATTCGTAAAAGCATTTTATAAACGGAAAAAGAGGGGGTACATAGCACATAGAACTGACGGCCGTAGGGGCAGAAATGTTCTAGAATGGAGGCCCATTAACAGACACAAGATGAGCAAAAAGGTAGTGATTAAAAGTAGCGTGTTAAAGTTATAGGAGGATATAATTGCAGATATCATCACAGCCTATTTATTTACGGCACGAATCTTTTTTTAGACATATAAACTTTTTTATTTTTATTAGAAATAGGAAAGCAAATCAAAGTGAGAGGGATGTAAATCATTCTCTACAATTGCAAAATCAGACAAAACTGTAATTTAGTTGCTTTTGCAGGAGAGAGATTCTTTTTACATACGTCTTTAGTGACACACATTTTTAACTTATTTTCAGGTTTTTTACAGTCCTGTCGAAAAGGTTCTGGAGGTGCTATATTCAACATTATCACCATATCTCAATAACGTCTCACTATTGAGCAAATCAAACCAAAATCTTCTCTTCTTTTCTTGTTAATCTTGTGGCTGCAGAACACAGTTTTTGTTGCTTATTGTAATTGGCGGGAGAAAAACCAACCTTGACGATTTTCCTGCCCGTTCTTTTACGACCAAGCTCCCGCCCGCAGTGAATGGTTTTTAAGTTCAACTTTCACAAGAGCTCTATTGAGCCAAACTTGAATAAATGTTTTATGATTTTGATTTTTTTTGAAGTCATATATCGCATGTCATCTTACATATTACATAGATGGTAACAATAATAGGTCTACATGTCTACTAATAATAGCATTCTTAACTAATTAATACCTAACATAAACATGTTTGTAATATACATATGGAAAACATAATTCTACTAGTATTTAATTATCTTTCACATTAAAAAACTCTTGAATTACACTTATAATTTTTTGTAAATAGTTTTGGGTTGTCAATTTTTTTTTATATAATTAGATATATGACCAAGGGTCTCCTCTCACAAACCGAGGTGAGATAAATTCAGGTTATACTCCCTTACGCTGACACAGTGCAGTTCAGCGGAGACAGGTGTAACGCGCTTTTTAAAAGACGGAAACGCTCGATATTGAATGCTACATAACTTTTTTCCGCGTCTGTAGCTTTTTGAACAACTAAAATGGAAACTATAAGAGATATTTAACATAGTCTCGCAAAAATAAGGATTATGTAAATAGGTTAGCTCTTCTAAGGGTCGTTTCTCTTACCTCCATAGCATGTAGAACGGATAGATCCCCAGCCTTGTGATAAACCAGACGATAGTGAACACGGCGAAGATCAGGTCGCATAGCTTCTGATAATTCGCATACTTCGTGGCTTTCGCAGCCTGTAACAAAACTCATAAAATAATTTAACTCATAAAATTAAGTTACCAATAAAGGTTATATTTTGTTTTAGGACATTGTTGTTTTGAACTATTTAATAGAAACTTTATGTAAAATTGTAAAGAAAGGAGGAGAGATGAAGCATACTAGGATGCTTCATCTCTCCTAAGTTTGCCGTGCCCAACAGGGTTCATAATTGTAACTTGTGTAGATGTAAGACCTTATGTAAAACATTATGGAGTGCAATAAACATTGAATTGAACTGTCATTGTAAAAGCTATTTATGTGTCGCATCGATAGTTGTATTAAAAAAACCAATAACAGTACCACAAATATGTTTTGTTATTTTAATCTAAATATGCTCTTTACTACCCCGATCTTGGTATTTCGATAGCCAACCCAAAATTAACGACCCAATAATTAACTATTTAATTACTGAACCTATTTCGACCCTTCATAAAAAGTGGCATGTGTAATGAATGTTGGGATCGAGGTGAGGATGAGACGATGACGAAACATTGAGGTGAATGTAAAATCACGCTGCGTTGACCATAAATATTGTCTCTAGTGAGGGGTCATCCTTAAATTACGTCACACGAATTTCGTAAAGTTTTAACCTCCCCCCCCCCTTCCGTCCCTGTCACAGCTGGTCACACTAGTGAGACTCCCTTCTCCATAGTGTGATGTCACATATTTTTCAATTATACAGCAAGAAACAATTACGTTACAACAGCAGTTCTTTAATTTTAAATAGAACCTGGATTTTGAATTGTGACGTCACGAAATTTAGAATCCCTCCCATTCCCCTTGTCACACCATGTCACACTTTGTCAACCACCTCCCACCCTTTCAACGTGTGACGTAATTTATGGATAGCCCCTTATTATACTACACACATACATAAATTCACGCCTGTTTCCCTAAAGGGGTAGGCAGAGGCATATAATACGCCCACACTTCGCTAATTGTTGGTCCCACGTCATAGGTGGCGAGCCAGGAACTGTTACGTTCGCCAGAGCCTCGTCCGTTAATCGGCAGGTGCACCACTTGCAGGTGAGGTTGGCTTGGGATGCTTAGGATCCATATAAACCCACCATATACAGTTATTATACTACTGATCTAAATTGTACGACACTTACCGCTAAAAATATATCCGCACAGTCATGAGTGAGTAGCACCAAGGACCCGATTCTATGCAGGTTGCAGACCCAGCTGAACGACAGCAGGAGAACAGTGGCTATGTGGTGGATGAACATCTGCCAGAAGTCCTTCCGTCTCACGTCCCAAAAGTGGTATATTGTTGCGGACCAGTAGAAGGCCGCTGATATCTTGTAGTACCACCAAATGTCGTCTGTTAGACCCTGGAAAATACTTCCCCATATAAAATCTCACGCCCTGCATTTATAAGCGGCGATAGCCCAGTGGTAAGACCCCTTGCCTTTAACAGAGAGACTCGGGTTCAAACCCTGGTGGCGCACCTATGACTTTTCAAAGTTCTATGCGTAATTATCGCTTGCTCCGCTCTGAAAGCACGTTAAGCCGTTGGTCCCGGCAGTCATGAACATCTATGGCAGTCGTTATTAGGAAGTCAGTGCCTTCCAATAGACTGACGTTCTCTCTGGGTTGCGAAGGTCAGACGGCAGTCGCTCCACGTAAGAACTGAAATTCAGTCAAATCTCGTTGAACCAGTGAGCGGACCCTGGGCCCTAAGCTTAAGTCTAGGGCAACCGGGATAATGCTAGGATATAATGATAAATTCTCACGCCCATAATTATATTCAGGGTGGGTAGAAGACAAATTACAAAAATTGGGTCAATAAGTCTCTTATAAAGGTCAATATAAAAACTAACGCGCCCATTCCCTACAGGCAAGAGCTTGAGTAGAGAAGATGAAGGTAAGGAACTCGTCAAAATTTGTTCTTCTACCAAATGCTTGCAAAAACCTTGCTTGATACAACTAATTAAAAGAGATCTATATAGTTTCGCTAAATTATTGATTGGTTTTGATATTTGTTGATAGCAAATACGAGTGAGGATATATGGCTTTCAAGTTGTGATTATATTTTCTACACAAACAAAAATACACATATAAAAAGTTTTTCAATTTGCTTAGCCCTTTACTAGGTCAAGCACGGCACAGTACTACACCCCTAATCTATAGCCCCAAGCCTTAGCAAGTTCAAGTAAGTTCTCTTTTTTGAAATAAGTTATTTAATACTTAAGTTGCGCCCAATCATATTGCAGTTTCACCTAAGAAAAAGAATTTGCATGCACTTTTAGTATGTAAAATTTTGATCAAAATGACTTTAATTTCTTGGAGAGGTACTGCAAATCAAATAATAAAAGACTTGTAAACCCGCGTAAATGCGCTAAGAAAGGATGGATCATAAAAATTTAGCTGATTCATTCATGTTAAATTTCAGAGTTTACTTGGATACCTAGTGCTTTTGTTTTTTTTCTTTTTTACGTCGGTAACAAAATGCATTTACGCACTACCTTCTGGCCAAAAGAGGACCGAAAGGGGGTGTGGGACTCACCACCGGCAGACGCGACCGCCAGCAGTAATACCCACTAAAAATCTTCCGTCGATTCCCGCTGCTTGTTGAGAAACAGGCGGAGAGCCGGTACCGGGGGTGCATCGCCTGATAGCCGTCAGTTGCATCGTCTGACGCCCGCGGCCAACGTGCCCCAGGCCAAAACCGGATGGACGCACCCTTCCTACCTCCTTGTGCGACCATAGCGTTCCCGGAGGGTCCATGGTTAGACAGCAGGAGCCCCCTACCCCCGCCGCAAGAGACCCTCGTGGCGCTGCTGGACGGGCCCTCCTGGCCTAGTATGGTCCTACCCGAAAACTTGAAGTGTTCAATATGACACCCTAACCAAATTTCTATGTCGACCCGTTAATGCGTGAAGTGGTATCCAAAATGTTGGCTTAGACAAAGGAATATAATAAACTGAACCTCTAAAAAATACTTTTTTGATCATCAAAAATACTGATCTAGCATCTTTTTTTTTTTTTTTTTTTTTTACCTATACAAAATACTGTCCTTTTTTAAAAGGAGGTATCTTATATCCACTACAATCTAGCCTATCTAAAGACTAATTAGTAATTTTCTTTTATCATAAACTACTACATATTTCAAAACTAAGAATTTGTCCAATAACACTATTCTTATTGTTTCTATTAAGGCGAATACACTTTAGTAATGTGTTCTTAGTCACAGTATTACACTTCACTGACACTACACTAAACTAACTCAAAAGGTTTTGTCCTTCTCAGTCTTCTCACTAGGTCTGTGTTGTCGAGTAGCTGGATAGCCTCAACATTTACATGGTGATGAAGTCTTCTTTCATGAGCTTCTGCACATTTCCTTATTATGCTAACAACCAGATCCACTTTAAGGTCCCGATGTAGATCGTCGGTTCTGATGTACCAAGGTGCGTTAACAATGCCTCTTAATACTTTATTCTGGAACCGCTGTATGATTTTTATGTTAGTTGGTTTGGTACAAGCCCAGAGCTGAATACCATAAGTCCATATTGGCATAAGGACTTGTTTATATAATAGTAATTTGTTGTGTACCGATAGCGCTGAATGTTTACCCAGAAGCCAGTACATTTTTTTATAACGAAGTTCTAGCTCTTCGCGTTTCTTCTTAACATGTGCTTTCCAGCGAAGCTTTGTGTCTAA
Organism: Musotima nitidalis; assembly: GCA_949126915.1. Classification (NCBI taxonomy): domain Eukaryota; kingdom Metazoa; phylum Arthropoda; class Insecta; order Lepidoptera; family Crambidae; genus Musotima; species Musotima nitidalis. The sequence continues at coordinate 4,785,586 of OX421434.1, forward strand.
TGTCATTCCTAGGTATTTAGCAGTATTTTCATACGGTACTACAGTGTTGTTTAAATATATCGGATGGTGTACTTTTTTCTTGTTTGTAAAATCTATATGAGTTGATTTAGACTCATTTAATTTAATTCGCCATTTCCTCGTCCACGTGTAAATGGTGTTGATAGCAGTTTGTACCTTTTCCACTGCTTCCACTTGTGTAGACCCCAACGCCATTATAGCCGTGTCGTCAGCAAAGGTAGCAATAGTGCTGTCTTCTAATTCTGGAATATCGCAAGTGTACAGTAGGTACAGGACCGGGCCTAGCACACTTCCTTGAGGCACTCCAGCTTTGATTAATGAGAGTTCTGAATATGCATCGTTTTGTCTCACTCTAAAAACCCTGTCGGATATGTATGATTCAAGAATACTTGAAAATTGTACTGGAAGGACTTTCCTTAGTTTATATATAAGGCCTTGATGCCAAACCTTATCAAAAGCTTGAGCTACATCTAGAAATACTGTAGAACAGACTTTTTTCTCTTCTAATGACTTTTCTATCACGTGAGTAATTCTGTGTACTTGGTCTATAGTGGAATGTTTTTCTCTAAATCCAAATTGGTAATCAGGTATAAGTTTTCTACTTTCAATGATTGGCTTAAGCCTTTTCAAAATCACCTTTTCCAGTAATTTTGACATGATTGGTAGCAATGATATAGGTCTATATGAAGTGACTTCATGGGGCGGTTTTCCTGGTTTTGGTATCATGATGACTTCTGCTACTTTCCATAATTGAGGAACGTACTTTAATCGTAATGAGGCATTAATTATATTTGTCAATTTTATAATTGCTTTACGAGGCAGGTTTTGAAGTACTTCACCAGTAATGAGATCAAAGCCAGGACATTTCTTCAGTTTTAATAGTTTAATTTCTTTGACTATTTCTCTGGGAGTAGTAAACCTTATTTCCAATTCATCACTTTTACGCTGATTTAGGTCTAAAGTAACGTGATCCTCATCACCATCGTTAGGTACAAAAATACTTTCAAGATGTTGTGCAAAACTAGATGCTTTTTGTTCATTGCTTATGGCCCAGCGCCCATTGTTCGTTTTGATCGGAGATATCTGCACAGTTGGTCTTTTGAGATTGTTTGTGGCTTTCCATAATGAATAATCTGTAAATCGATCGTTAGACAGCTTGGTCAGATAGTCTGTCATGCAGTTTTCATTGAAACTTTGTATTGCTCGGCTTAACTTTTTTGACAGGTTATTTAGAAGCTGTTTGTCTGGAGGAAATCTTGTTCTTTGCCATGTTTTTCGCTGCTTTCGCTTTTCTAATATTAGGTTTCTAATATCTATGGGATACTTATTGTTTCTAATTATATTTTTATGTACATAGTGTGAAGTATTTCTCCAGGCACATTGTTGAATATTTTTCATAAATGTCTCTACATCTTGATCAATTTGTAATAGGGTTTTTAAAGGTATGTTTAGCTTGATATTACTATCTAATTCTTGTTTAAAACTCTCCCAGTCGGTGGTTCTATTTATAAGAACTGGGTTTTTTTCCAAATATGATACGTTTTCCCCAATTGTTAGAACGATTGGTGAGTGATCGGAAGACAAGTCATTGCCTTGCTTTATATTGACAAATGAGGTAGAAATATTTTTATAAATATAAAAGTCTATTAAATCTGGTATCTTATTTGGATCAGTTGGCCAATAGGTTGGTTTACCTGTTGATATGACGTCACAGTTCAGCTCTTTAATTGCACTCATTAGTTCTTTTCCTTTGGTACTTGTTAGCCGAGAACCCCAGTAGGTGTTCTTAGCATTGAAATCTCCTCCTAGTATAAATCTGTTACCAAGTCGGCTTAAAAAACATTTATATTGATCTGCTTTTAAGGAATACTTAGGAGGACAGTATATGGCAGATATCATCAACGGATACTTTTTAGTTTTTACACAGACAGCCACTGCTTGTATATGGGGTTCTTCGCATTTAAACTTCTCATAATGACTAATGTTTTCTTTGATAATAAGAGCGCTACCTCCTCTAGCTGAGTTGTCTGGATGTAGGGCAATATACGTCTGATAGCCATTAATTTTAATGTAAGATTCCTTTGTGCAATGAGATTCTGAAATCAGACACACATCTATATTCTCTAAATTTAGGACCACTTGCAGCTCATTTAAATGCCTCAGAAGTCCATTGGCATTCCAAGCCATTATTTTCAGTGATGTAGTCATTGCTTTTGTTTTAAAACAGCAATTTTAGCGCCATTTTCTAACTTCTTTAGCCTATCCTCAAAAGAAGTTATAATATCTAAAATTCTATTAAGTTTATCATCCATACTAGGGCTCTTTAGCTCATTTTGTGGATGAGAACCTTTGGCTATTTGTGCGAAGGAAGCACTCTGGGACACTATTCGAGCAGGTCCAGGGATACTTTTCCTAGCATTTCCACTGCTAGTTTGAATCTGTGGCTTAGGCATTAACGTTGACTTTGACTTCATCTTCCTATTTTTGATATTTTGCAGTTCTTTAGCCACGATGCAGCCTCTATAGTTAGCGGGGTGAGGTTCCCCACAATGCACACATTTCGGCTTTGCTTGTACTGGTTTTTTACAGTCGATAGTTAGGTGTTTCCCAGTACATTTTACACACCTCGCTTCCTTGGAACAATATTTCTGTGTATGTCCATAAGATTGGCATCGTTTACACTGTGGTATTAGTCTGGATGTTTTGAGTGGCTGTATTTCTACTTTACAACCCAGAATTGTCTTAATATTATATATTTTGTTTATGTCTTCATCATTTTTGAAAGAAAGCATAAACATGTTCAAAGGTTCTTTGTTCTTCCAACTCAGCTTATTAACTGCTTCTTGGATTTTATATCCTTTAGATAACAGGTCCTCAATTATTCTTCCTGGAGTACAGGAGGAGTGTACATTCTTGGCCATTACTCTAACTGGTCTATCCTGTTTGTTCTCGTAAGAGTGCCATAGACAGTTATTTTGTAACAACAGCTTTGTAATGGCTCTATACGAGTCTTCGTTAGCGGCGTTGATTTTGACGATGTCTCCATTCATCATTTTTGCAATGAATGCATTTTTTTCAATACCTGACAACAGGAGATCGTAGAACTTCTGATAGTCCTTAATGTTCTCCACCACAACTGGTGGCGGGGGTGGTATTTTCTTTACCTTTTCTACGGTCGGTATGTTTGATTTATGATCAATATGGGGTGGGGACAGTGTTGTATTCAACTTCCGTTTTTTTCGGTTCTGCTTACGAACCCACTCCGTTTCTTTGGCAAGCTCTTCTTCATCGGTCTCGTACTCGACTCGAGAAGGCTCATCAGATTCTAAATGCTTACTCTTGGGGAGAACATTCAGGTTTAGCTCTTGGGCGCTCTTCAACTGCTGCTGGAGATCGATAATTAGACTTTGGAGATCTTTTATTTGACACTCAAGTAACTTGCGTTTTCCTTTTTCTTCGTTAAAATGATTATATAACAAATGTTCCGTTTCAGTTACTAGCGTTATATTTTGCGAAGCCATATTACTATTAATTAATAAGTAGCATTCGCCTTAACAATTATTTCACAATAACAGCATAATGTGTGTTACCGATAACTGGGTCATCGCCGCGACCGAGCGAAGACGCGCGCTACTGCAGCGTCAGCGCTTCCGAACACGTAGATACTAGATCAAGTGCGACGCGTGTGATCTCTACGGATACCGAACAACACTGAATCTAGCATCTAATAGGGGATTAGGTGCTCCATCAGAATTTTTTGATGTACAAAAAGGTTAGGTTAGGTTGGTAATTTATTAATTTTGATGACACATTAAATATGAGCCTTAGACAAATAACATAAAGGATATGAAATAGATATGTATTTTTTTTAATACTAAGACCTTGACTACAAGTATTGCGCAACGTTGTACTCGTTTCTAATTGGGGGCATCAATCTCTTTACAAGTCAATTGCTATTTTATCGAGACTTCTATTGGTGGCACTTGATACTGATCTAAATTGGAATGAGACGAAGCGCCATATTTTTAATTGGAATCAAAATATTGTAGACATCCAAACTAATAACATTGTTTGATATGTTATTGAAGTTGCCAGTCATGGCACTATCTCACCAGGGACATGTTTAACTAATGGTAGAAGCCATAGACAGTAGAATGGTAGCGAGGGCGGTGCAGGAACACCAGGTACCATTACTTTTTATTTTCTTTTAAATAATGGCTTAGTGCGTTTAGCACATGTAGCCAGTGTCAAGTTAAAGATATATAAATCATAGTAAATGAGAATGAGTGGTGATAAAGATGGTAAATGAGATGCCCTCCCTCAAAACCTCTTGAGTCCTTAGTAAAGATGTGGGACTATACTGCGATCAAACATGGACTTCTTAAGAGAATGAGCGTGCACTAACACTTAACGGTTAATAATATTATATTATTACACATTAATGTTCAAAATATCACAAATTTTAGAAAATAAAACAAAACTGCCGACATTACGCTTCACTTTCCCGCCAAGAAAAAGAATTACTTATGTTGTAAAGTTATTTGTTTTTTTTAAGTATATTTTTGTGTATGATTGATTTAATTGTTTGTGTAATGCTATTTTCGTCGCTAAAAATATAACTTTTCTATAATGTTACAAGAAACAACTGGCTGGAACTGGCAATAATTTTGCATATCGTCTGTCTAGATGCAATAGCTCGTAACAATATTTTTTTGTTGTAAATTAGATTTTAAAGCCGAAAGCTACAAAGAATATTTCCTGTGATAGCTAGCAAATATCTCAATTTTTCTATTAAATATGGACTCCTTTAGAGTATTTGCCAGTTTCAAGTAATATAATTAATCAAGTTATTGGCATAGATGCATCATTTTAGTTATTCAAAACAGTCGTCAAGTCAAGTAAGGCCCGTCGAGTCAAGTCGGAGTCACCCCCCAGTAAAATAGTAAAGACTTTAAATGCTTCTAAGGAGTTTTGAAATCAACTGCAATAAATATTTGTCCGGTGTGGGAATCGAACCCACGACCTCAGGAGTGGAGTGCGGGTATACTCGCCACCACGGCATATCGGTCGTCGTTTATTAAGAACCAATAGAATCGCTTTATTTACGTAGTTTGAAACACAAACACATTCCTCGTAACACAGCTTCGCACATCACTGGTGGAAACGCAGCCTATGCACTGGTAATAGTTTTAATAGAACGTTTTTTAGTCTCTCCTGTAAAGATTGGCACCTACAAGCATTTGCATATACAAGCTATCACATCTAGACAGACGATATTTACTTTTGTTATTTTCTTTTATCTATTATTAATTGCATTTTTTTTCTAAACGAGTACGTTACGAATACTTTACATTGTGTAGGGTAGATTGAGAAAACAGGTAGTCACCAATTTAAAAACTACATACATACATAATATCACGCCTATTTCCCCGAAGGGATAGGCAGAGGCATATTATACGTCCACATTTCGGCAGTTATATTGTTGGTTCCACGTAATAGGTGGCGAGCCTATTGCCGCTTACCGGTATATGTTATTTTCGCCAAAACAGCCGCGTCCGTTAAAACTTTAAACTACCGTCACAAAAACATCGATTAGTGCATATAAAACATTTGAAAACAGTTCTGAAAGTAGTCAAGGCTATGTTGATTGTGAAATGAGTTCGTAGGATCAAGGTTCATCGTCATTATACGTATGCTAATAGAAATATCACGGTTCACAACACACATGCAATCTCTGAAACATTAACTGTAGTATTTTACAACACAGCGAGCCTTTATTCTAATATATGTTTTTATAAATGTTTAAGTCATAAGTGTTTTTATCCATATTATTGAAAATCATAGAGGCTTATTACAAAACAAGATCTAAAGTTAAACGAGGTTTAAAACTAGTGCTGTCACTTTCATTTGATAAGAATAAGACAGTGACAGCACTAGTTTTAAACCCGGTCTAACTTTAGATATCGTTCTGTTATAAGCCCCCATAATGTCTATAGTCATACATTTGTTTTACACTACTATATTCAATTTCATAAAGATCTTAAACATAAGTGTTGATGAGTCTCTGTAAATCTAAAACGAGATGCTTCAACTTCCAACTTTTATTTCATAAACTATTAGTACTTGAAAACGTCAAAATTAAATATAAAAAACAATCGAAATATGATTGCAATGAAATCCAAAAGCTTAGATTCACTTTATAGACAACTTATAGACAAGATGTAGTGGAGGCGTATAATATGCCTCTGCCTACCCCGGGGAAACAGGCGTGAATATATGTATGTATAGACAAGACGAGAATCATTATAGCCGTAATACAGTCTTTGACTATTATGAATATAAAGGGGGTGGAATTATTCTAGGCCGGCACCATACGATATGGTTTGGTTCTGTCACAACATAAATATTGCATCTAAACCAATATTATAAAGGCGAAAGTAACACTGTCTGTCTGTCTGTCCTTTCTTCACACCTAAACTACTGAACCGATTTGTGTAAAATTTGGTACAGACATAAGGAACTTGTGAGAGGACATAGGATAATTTTGATTCAGAAAATCTCGCGGGAACTACTCGAAAATTCCGCGAGATCGGGAACTATGTGGGTAAAATCAAAAATCAGCCGGAAGTCACTATTCCACGCGAACAAAGTCGCGGACAAAAGCTAGTGAATTTATAGTTTTCTATGTAGGTATTATAAGTAAAAGGCTGTCGAACCGCTTTGCAGTTACCACAGTACAAGTTCTTTTAAGTTTGAAGCCAGATAGCGCAGTTACACACACGACTCGTTTACCTCTATATATCGCAGTGGTCCTGGAAAAATCGCGTAAGCACACACCTCGCTTCGTCAACTGCACAGGGCCCAAGTGGAAAAGTTAATAAAATGAAATGTGACAAACGTTCATAGCTCGCGGTAAGTTTCCATTAAGACCGTACAGCAGAGGCCTTTACCCCAAGGTATTTAAAACGAAATCTACCAATTTTCTCACCTGATGAGGATACCCTATGTAGCACTGGTCGATGTCCCACAACCAGTTCTTCTCCCACATGACGAATAATCCGTATGAGAAGTTAAACACATAGAAGGTGCACAGCCACATGTTTTCGCAGAACTTCACCAGGTTCGAAGGCTTGTCCTGACTCCGGCGGAGCCTCCACCATCGTTCCACCTGCCTCTCAGTCAGGTCCACCTGCTTGGCTAACGCTGTGAGCTGAAACATAGGAAGATAATCATGTTAGTTACTGTTGAAAAATGTATCCATGTTAACTAGATGTGATTGTGCTAATTTGGTAAAGATAAATTAATTGCAATACAAGGGGTATATTAAATAGATGAAAATAGGCAGTTATCCCATAGCATATGGTGTGCCGTGCACCGATTTTTAACTCTGACTGCGGAGTCTTGATTTGAATATAAAAAGAGCAGTGTACAAATTACGTTTCTCTGGACGAGATACAGTGTGTGCGTGACAAAATCGCATTCCCATACGTGCACTGTGCATTATTAAGCAGAGTGTTGCTTTGTAAACAAAAACTGCAGTGTATAACTGACAACGCTTTTTCGGACGAGATGCGCCGTGTACCGAAAAGTGCACTATGCGTATGCAATCTTGATTTTTATACAGAAACCGAAGTTTAGCTTTTAGCTGCTAGCTGCTCCATGCACATAGGTGTGCTACGATCATGGAGCAGCGAGTGGTGGTGCTGGATTCCCGTATGCAGATACGTATTCGTATGCATTCCCGCTATGCGTATTCAATCTTGAATTTGTATCATCATTCATCATCATTTCAGCCCATCAACGTCCCACTAATGAGCACGAGCCTCCTCTCACAAATCAAGGTGTGAGGGTAATGGGTCATACTCCACCACGCTGACCCAGTGCGGATTGGCGGAGGCAGGTGTATGGCGTCCTGCTGTTAGAATTTATCAAGCCGCCCATTAGGCCTCTAACATGGCTTAACGACTACCACATTTAGTGATAACCGGGACCAACGGCTTAACGTGCCTTCCGAAGCACGGAAGCGCTCGATATCAAATGCCACACAAACGGTCACCCATCCAAGGACTGACCTCTGTAAACTCTGCTGTACTTCGGTGATCGTTTCCGACCACCGAGCACCGCTGAGCTACGAGCGCTTGAATTTGTATAATTATACAAAAAAGTGTGCAACAAACTGACAAAGTACATGTAGCAGCGAGAGACGTTGTGCCGGATTTACATACACAAGTACGTTTACTATGCGTATGCAATTTTGTATGTAATAAATAAATAAATATTTCTGACACTTACACCAATTATTTAGTTCCAAGATAAGCATCATTAAGAACTTGTGTTATGGATACTAAATAACCGATAAACATACATAAATACTTTCTTTTTTTTGTAAATATATACTTAATATACATAGGAAAACACCCAGACCAAAATAAATATTTATATTTATACACATAAATTTTTGTCCTGTGTGGAAATAGAACCCTCGACCTCAGGAGTGGAGTGCGGGTTTACTCGCCACCACGCCATATCGGTCGTCAAATGTACATGTGTACGCTATGCCACAGTAAGTATGCTAATGTTTGTGTAGAAACCAATACTTTAAATAGTTAAATCAATGCCGTACTACGTGCACTAGGGCTGTACGGACGGTATCGCAGCACTCGCAGCGTATTTGCAAGTAGTGTTCCGTATCTTCCGCATATGCAGAGTGATAACTAGTTAAGTAGTAGTAAGGCCCATAGTACACGGCGTATTTTAAACGCGCCGACGACGCGCGTTTCAGAAACGCGCGTCTTCGGCGCCGTGGACGCTGCTTGTTGCGTTTACATTGATTGATCTTTTTAAAAGAAGTACTAAAGCCAACGTAAGCAGTATTGTCTCAGCCGAGGCCATTGTGCAACTGAAGAAGAGGAGTCTCTGATCAAAACGCATAAGCGCAGTAGAGGCGCGTTTCACGATCGCCCCGTGTGCTTAGGTTACTAGGTTGCGTTCGAATTGCGTTTGAAGCGCGTATACGCGCGTCATCTGCGCGCCGTCGGCGCGTTTAAAATACGCCGTGTACTATGGGCCTAAGAGTCCATGTGAACTGTGAATTGTGTAATCGAAACTATCCTATTAGTATAAATAACCGAAATAATAGGACTTTGCTACACTAACTATACCGCTATTTACATGACTGCCGTTGATAACTTTTTATTTGCATAAACATGGTATATACAGATGATACATTTGATTTACAAGAAGCGCATGTTTCGCCATCACAGTGGTATGCAAAAGTTTAAAATAATTATGATAAAATGCAATGCTATGAACTATTCAATTCGAAATTACCCTTGGGTTTTAACAATATTAAAAACAATAAAATACAATGTGTCAATACAACTAAGGAATGTATTCAATAAGAATTAAATTTATCAAATGAATAATCAAGTCATTATGTCAAGATAGAAAATAAATACATTTAAGGAATATAAAGTTTTACGTCAATTATGAAAATATTCTGATAAATTGTAAAAACAGTTCTACTAAAACTAGTTAATAAAGCTGACAGTTTTTTTTTAAGTAGTCTTGTAACATGATACAATTCCTTAAGTCAATCAATGAGCATTTTTTAAAGTATTGTTGTAATAACTGAAATTCCAAATCTGGTTAGACCAGTGAGCAGACCCTGGGTCCTAAGACCTGGGTAAGGCTGCCTGTCCACTGAAGCGGAGAGAGACAGCAGAGTGGAGAAACGGAGAAATATTATCCAATAGAAATCGCGGACAGAAGAGGAGCGAAGACTTTATGAAATCTCATGGTTAATGTTTGTTCGTTTATCCGCTCCGCATCCTCGCACCTATTCAGTGGACAGGCCTAAGCCTAGGGCACGACCAAAATAATCCTAGGATATTGATGTTGTAAAAAATCTGTATCTAAATAGGTACTTTTAGTATCTAGATACCAATAACTACTGTATCTAAATTGTTGTCATAAAATACCGTATTATTTATAAAAACTGATTAATTTTTTATTAGGTTTGGCGATATAATCTTCAGATACATAGATAGATTTCAAACAATAGAGAATTATTTTATAAGGGAATGTGATAACAGTGTCCAATTCAATACTTAATCATTTAATTGCATTCCATACTGTGTAACAACAAAATAAAGTATAATATACTTCATTGTCTTTAAGATAATTTAGATTTGTCAAATTTTAACAAACACGGGAAATATAAAAAACAGTGTTAATAACTATGCAAGAGATAACAGATTTTAAAAATTATAGTTAGAACTAACTATGGACCCTGTCGGGCACACTGTTGACCTGCCCTTTCTCCAAAAGTTTCTGGGTTTGATCATGGAAGGTTTTACGTGGTCATCCTCTACCAACTCTTCCATTCACTTGTCCATCATAAATCACTTTCGTTAGTCTACTTTAATTCATCCTCTCAACATGACCAAACCGTCTAAGCATACCTTTCTCAATTCTTGTAACTATATTTTCTTTAACACCCTTATCACTTTATTATTCACACCTAGAATACTTCTGAGTGCTCTAATCTCTACTGCATTAATCTTACTTTCATGTTTCTTCTGCCATAACCAGCATTCGCTTCCATACGTTAGTGTAGGTACCAACACACCTCTATGAACTGCCAGACGTGCCTTTTCGGACATGAATATAAATATTACCGGGTAAAGAGGAAAAAGGAGACGGAAAGAGATTTGGATTGAGTGTGTGAAGATGATATAATCGAGGAGGTGGATCAGTCGATGACGAGTACACGAGATGGACGCAAGAAAAAAATGCATAGGGCTCCTATCAAGGTCTGAGGAGCCCAAGCTAACCTCACCTGCAAGTGGTGCATCTGCTGAACAACAAATGAGGCTCTGGCCATAAAAAGTTCCCGGCAAGCGGCAGGAGGCTCGCCACCTATTACGTGGGACTAACAATATAACTGGCGTATAATACGCCTCTGCATACCCCTTGGAAAACCTGGGAAACTGGCGTCATATTATGTATGCGGTCCATATAGACCCACATAAAATTCTAAATCCCATTCTTGGTCTTACTAACGATTTGTGTTAATAATAATCACTCTTCATAAACTCAGTGATCGTATTTAATTAAGGCTGATTCGTTTGAAACCGCGGATCCACCGTTGTGGGCACGATGGGTATGTTCACAACCCTAATAGATGTGTGTGATGTGACTCTGCACTTTCAAGATTTTTTTGATGATATTTGATGCAATGCTTTATAAAATAAGGATTGCCTTCTCCAAAATTTGGCAACGGGGACGAATAACTGGTGACTTTGACTATTAACTTCGTACCAGGGGATACACGGACGGATTATGAAATAAATGACAATTAATTTCGGGTGGCAGTAACCACACCCTGTTTGAAGGCTGTATCCGCGCCTGTCGTTAAGAATCTACTATGTACTTTACACATGTACGTGAGGCTTAAAAAAAGTAACTCTATTTTTGAAGTTAAAGAACATAATCATTCTCCTGCCTTTTTCCCAGTTTATATGTGTGGCAGTGTGGCGTCCTATAATTTAGAATTTTTCAAACCGCCAACTAGGGCTTCTAACATGGCTACCACATCTAGTCATCAACGAACCGGGACTAAAACCTGAACGTGTCACGAAGCACGAAAGCGCTCGATATTAAATGCCACACAAACGGTCACCCATCTAAGAACAGCACTCTGTGAACTTTGTAAACTCTGCTTTACTTCAGTGATAGTTTTGAACTACCTAGTACGGTAGAACCTATGGGTTCAAGGTCTTCGTAAAAACATTTTTAAATCGTTAATTTAATAAGTGACCTTCGAACGACACGGTTCGCGATATAAGTGAATAAATTAATATAGTTTAGTTACCAGTAGGGATCTTGAATCATCTACTAATATAGCATTTATGGTTAACACAATAAGGGATATATTGCCAAGCTTCAATAGCTTATCATATTTTTAAGTTATTTCATTTATTGCTTTCATGTCACATATAAATAAAAACCATATTCTACCGGATCTCGGACCGTGGTTTACTAAAATTCTTTCGAGTTTCAAAAGACGTCAAAGGCATACCATACATACATAAAGTCACGCCTCTTTCCCGTAGGGCTAGGTAGAGATGACATCTTTTCACTTGCTACGATATTGGCACACACTCTTAGCTTCATTTACACTCATTATCCTTCTCATACACGCCCGTCGGGTTAGGGTACTTTTGACCTGCTCTTTCTCCAAAACTTTCTAAATTTGGTCATGGAAGGTCTTACCTGGTCTTCCCCTCCCAACACTTCCATTCACTTGTCCATCATAAATCACTTTCGTTAGTCTACTTTCATTCATCCTGTCAACATGACCAGACCATCTAAGCATACCTTTCTCAATTCTTTCAACTATATTTTCTTTAACACCAGCTTCGGCTCTTATCACTTCATTCCTTATCCTATCACTCAATTTCACACCTAGAATACTTCTGAGTGCTCTCATTTTTATGTAAGGTATATATCGGATAATACTAGATTATTTAACATTATTTATTATTTAACACTCACGGTTTTGTGGGACTATGTTCTAAATAAGTTGTTATAACCTGTACTTACTGAATAAATAAATAAATAATAATAAATAATTGAAGCCAATATTTTTATCATCATTAGACAGTCGATATGGAGCGGATATCGATAGTTACATCCTTTACTCCAAAGGTTCGATTCGGACATAGACCAAATATTTGTGTGCATGTTTCTTTTGACCTGGGTGTTTTCTATGTACCATAAAAATACATTTACGGAAAGAAACATTTGTTTAAGTTTATCCGTTATTAGATTCAAACACTTAGTTCGCTAAAAACAAAAATATATCCTTATGAAATTTTATCATAATCCAACCAGAATTGTATTCCTACAACAAGAGAGTATACGTACGTACGCACAAAGGGGCTATCCATACATGACGTCACACGTAAAGGGGGTGGGAGGGGGTTGACGAAGTGTGACAAAGGGAATGGAGGGAATTCGTGACGTCATTTTTTAAAACCGAAAATTTTTGAACTGCTGTTTTGATGTAATTATTTCTTGCTGTACAATTGCAAAATACGTCACATCACATAAAGGAGGAGGAAGTCCCACAAGTGTGATCAGCTGTGACAAGGACGGAGGGGGGGTCCAAAAATTACAGAATTCGTGTGATGTAATTTATGGATGACCCCAAAGTACAAAGACAATGGTACTTTTAAACGCGACAATTCACTATTTTAAAGTTCAATTTAAACGCCCAATAATAAAACAGACACAATAACATTTTTTATCACTATTTCTGAATGAAAAGCGCCTTAAAACAAGCAAGCACTCACACTCATGTCGTTTCGAGATTCATCGTACGTGAAACTATCTATGTGTGCGTTACTGAGGCGTCCATCGTATGAAGTCCATACTACTTACTTCCATACTCTTCGGGGCTTATTCTATTACAAAACAAGATCTAAAGTTAAACCAGTTTTAAAACGGAATATAATAAACTAAACCCTGTGTTCCTGTTGTCCCCATTGACGCTATCCCCATGATGGGGACAACGGGAAGTCATGAAATTTCATTCTCTATGTCCCCATTGGCGTTTTCCCTCTATGGGGACACCAGGAAGTCATATAATATACTTCCTGTTGTCCCCATTAACATGGGTAAAATAAAAAATAAAAAGATTTTGGTTAATTATTTATTTGAATCGCAAAAGCTAAGTTTATTTGGAAAATAAGACCAACATTATAAATTTCCAAAAAAATGTAAGTCATTTTTCTGGTTTTAAAATCAACAGAGATAACATGGCGGATTTTAAGGATTTGCTATATTTCTCTTTATTAATATCACAGGAATCAACATATACCTACAGACGGGTAAAGAAAACATATCCTTTTCAAGGTCACTTGCCTTAGCAACTACACTAGGAAACAGGATAATTATTATTATTGTGGTTATTATTAATAATATTATTGTTTTAGGCGACCAACATAAGTTTAAAGACTAATGTTTTAAAAACGTGACTCTAGGTCTAGGAGATTTTGTCCTATTACCATTAGTTTTTATCGATCCCGGCAAACGATTAATAAACGTTGTTTGTGTAGCTGCTGTTTTAAAGAAAAAAAAGAGGCTAGCTTCAATAGTGAAAAGTTCCAATCCTATTTGGTAGGGGTTGAAAGGGATTTTTGAAAGAATCCCTTAATACTTATAACACCAATAAAAATATATTTTTTTAAATCTTATTAAGTTCGCTAATCTCATTTAAAAATACGTTTGTGGGGACACCGGGAATTAAATTTAATCATTTTATTAATTCCATTGTCCCCATTAACAGGGACACGGCCAATGGGGATAAAAAGAATAAATTTCATAAATTTTTATACAGTTCCACTGTCCCCATTCAATGGGGACAGCGTTAATGGGGACAACAGGAACACAAGAACTAAACCTCTAAAAAAAGCTTTTTTGATCATCAAAAATACTGAGTGAGCATCTAATAGGTGATTAGGTGCTCAATCAGTATTTTTGATGTACAAAAAGGTTAGGTTAGGTTGGCAATTTATTAATTTTGAAGACACGTTAAATAACACCCTTTTAAAACTAGTGTTGTCACTTTCATTTGATAAGATGAAGATTTATAAGCCTTCATAAGCCTCTTTATGTTTCGTCACCAATATCTTACCTCCGTAGGTATGTCCTGGTTTATATTTCATCGGTTGCTCAATGTGGAAGAGAAGATTAGATAAAACTATCATATCGGTCAAACTATTGCATCTTTTTATAAGACTGTGTCATCATCTTTTCATATCATAGGGTCTGCTCACTGGTTCAACCAGATTTGACTGAATTTCAGTTATTACATAGAGCGACTGCCGCCTGACCTCCGCAACCCAGAGGGAAACATCATTCTATGGTTAAACCAGCTGTTAGTCTATTAGAAGGCACTGACTTCCTAATAACGACTGCTATAGATGTTCATGACAGCCGGGACCAACGGCTTAACGTGCTTTCCGAGGCACGGAGACAAGCGATAATTACGCAGTCAAATTATTAATTAGTCAAAGGTGCGCCACCAGGTTTTGAACCCGAGACCCTCTGAAGTAAAGGCGAGGGACTCGACACTTGGCTATCGCCGCTTCTCAGCCGTGTCATCATCATTTGAGCCATATAAAGTCCACTGCTGAACGTTAGCCTGCTCAATAATACTAATTATACTACCCATAATTACTACGCTGGGCAAGTGGGTTGGTGATCGCCAATACGCAGGATGACGCTGCGGCTGGTCCATTGAAGAACCTAGTAAGGGACATATTTTCCGATTTTTGTTTTTTATCATTAATGACCTTAAAATTAGGGTCTCCATAGGATGTAAAGACAGAAATTGCAATTTTACATAAGACAACGGAAAGACGCGTTCCTAAAAACCTAGCAAATGCAATTCGAATTAGCTTTAACCAAAATCAAAACCTAGCAAGCAACATTAACCATTTTCAAACCTAGTAAGTGCGTGTACTTATGTACTTGTGCAGCAGCTGCCCATCATCCGGTAGGATTTCTTTTCGCCGACTCTTACAGCTCCCCTTGAGATGAGAGAATGGCACTATTCTAGCCCGGCACTGCACGTTACTCTATACTAAATCATAATTTGTAGAATTATGACTAAGCTGAAGAATATAGGCTCATAAATTGATTCAAACAGAATTTGGCCTACTCACATATAAATATCATAATAATTTTTTATTTCTTAACCACATACTAAGACACACATTATCAAATACATATAAATACAGAAATTATTTATATTTTTCCTTAGGTTTTCGTTAAAATAATGTTTGAAAGACTTAAAATTTTACACAACAAACAATTATTGGTATAATTTAATTTCGTAATTATATAATTTCTTTTCGCTTATTTTCTTAAATTACACTCACTTACAATCACACTTACAGCCAACGACGAGTCAACTAACCCTACCATCAGCCTATAGCAAGCTTTGGACATTAAAATTCCCACAGAAAGCTGAACATCGCCCAGTGTACGCCAGCGAGCATCAGTTTCCCAGCTATATGAGGTGGAAAGCCACAAACAATAGCAATCTCGAAGCAGCCGACAGTAAAACTCTTTGCTAAAAACCCCTCGTCATTTTTGCATTACTCTGGTTGTGGTGCCCAAGACTTACGCGAAGGACCCAGTGTCTACCCTCTGGTGTAAACAGATTTAGCTTAATTTTAATTATTGCCAAAACCCCTAACTTCTTTTTATGGTACAAGTCATATACCGCTTTTACTAACTATTGCCTCTGCTGATTCTCATCACCACAGCTCATTACCGTCCCACTATTGAGCACGAGCCTTCCCTCACAAACCGAGGTGAGAGGGTATTGGGTCATACTCCACCATGAGGACCCAGTGCGGATTGGCGGAGGCAGATGTGTGGCTTCCTGCTACAACCTTAACAGCTACCACAAATAGTGATAACCAGGACCAAAGGCTTAACGTGCCTTCTGAAGCACGGAAGCGCTCGATATGAAATGCCAAACGGTCACCCACCCAACGAATGACCACTGTGAAGTCTGCTTTATTACGGTAATTATTACCGAGAAAACCAAACTTAACGATTTTCTTGCCCGTTCTTTTAAGATCAAGCTCCCGCCCGCAGTGAATGGGCGCGTTAAATTTTAAGTTTGACCTTCATAAGAGCTCTATTGAGCCAAACTTGAATATTTGATTTTAAATTTGAATTTTAACCACCACTTTTGATTCTAGTATAGTAATAATCTCGGCATTTTTATTAATTCATTATAACAATGTATTAAAATAAAAGTAGGTACAGAAAAGAGTATTTACCACCGCTGCGTTCGGAACAAATTTATCAGTATTCTACCAATTTTGATATCACTGATAATGTTTCGGAAGGCACGTCAAGCCGTTGGCCCCGGTTATAACAATATCTGCTAGTCATTCAGCCAATTTTTACACCGTAATATACGGCTTGAAACGTTCTAACAGCAGAGGGCCTACTCTAATTCAACGAAAACGAAACTTCGTTATACCCATCCCTTACACTCGATACTGATATACCCAGAGAGTGAAAGAGACAGGTACAACGAAGTTTCGTTTTCGTTGAATTAGAGTAGGCCCTCAGGACGCCACCTGCCTTCGCAATTCGCACAAAGCCACATGGAGGTGTACAAACAGCCCTAACCAATCTAGTCCTCTGCAGAACGCATACATCCGTTACCAGTCACCTGTCTTAAAATAAGACGTCAGCCCACTCTGCCGCAGATCGTATTACGCTACATCTCAAACGCGGTATCAGCTCAAACTAGGGCTAGCTCAAACTACGGCAAGAATCCCGGACATTTGTGCGAAATATGGTTATTTCCTCGGTTATTACCCTTCTAAAAAAAGTTTTTTTTTTGCAACAAAATAAAATCATCGTTAAAATTAATAATTTCTTGGGTGGTTATCATCAATCAATTTTGATCAAAGATTTATTTAAATTTATTGTTTATCTTTAATAAAAAAATGTTTTTCCTAGACAACAAAAGGGTTCGGGTATCTCCCGGATATTTTTAAAATCCCCTGCCGTACAGACCCCGGACTCCCTTGAAACTAGGACAAATCCATGGAGTTCCGGATCGATGGCAGCCCAAACTCAAACACGTGTCCGCTTCATAGTCCATCGGTCCGTCTGAAGGATGTACACTTCCGCTTCAGCGTGCTGATCGCGCAATGTCGTGCATATTTAGTTCTTGGTTGGCTTTACGACCACCACCTAATTTCACATCAAATAGGTTTACAAAAACGGCTTCACATCATACCTGGACTTAAGCCTCTACCCTCTATCCTGTCTGCAGAAACAAAGCATCAAATTTAAACGGACAATAACCGGATTGGTAAAAACCGGATATCTTTGTCAAATATTCATCAAGCATTTATTTATCTTATCGAAATCCCTATCACCGGGTTGTAAATTAAAAAATATTAATACGCACTGATTATGGACGAGTAGAGATATATATTTTTTACCAATTGTTGATTACGTAATACTATGATATAATATTAGGTGTATGGGGATCGTGATTGGAGCTTAAGCCAACCTCACCTGCAGATCAACGGACGAGGCTCTGGCAAAAATAAAAGTTCCCGGTAAGCGGCAATAGGCTTGCCACTTATTACGTAGGGCCAATGGATGCGTTCCGCAGAGGACTGGGATGGTTGGCGCTTTTTTTTCTTTTTTTTATAAAAAAAAATTTCAAAACAATTACACCTACATATGTTCCATGTATTAACTAAATAAGTTCCAAGATAAAATCATTAAGAACTTGTGTTATGGTTACTAAGTAACGGATAAACTTATTAAATACTTTTTTTTGTAAAAACATACTTTTTATACATAGGAAACACTGTGAAACACACCCAGACCAGAACAAAAATATTTATGTTCATGCACACAAAGATTTGTCCTGTGTGGGAATCGAACCCACGACCTTGGAGCGGAGTGCGGGTATACTCGCCACCACGCTACAGGAGGCCTAAATCAGCACCATAATCATGGAAATCTGATAGATCGTAAAACCAAGTTAAACGACATGAATCTTACAGCAGGAGAGGTGTGTGGTACCTGACACCGCAGTGGCATAGAAAAATAACACGACTGAGATAAATGAAATAAGAACCTTATTATTATTGAAACGTTTATAGGTAATCTGATAAAGGTGACACAATTGTGTGGAAAAGATAAAAACTTCAGTATCTACGGAGATAAGTGCAAAATGACAGCTGGGATCAAATCAACTCGGTTTATGATCCAAAATCGTGCTGATTCACGAGTAAGGTTTAAATGTTTAAAAGACCAAACTAATATAGAACTAGACTTATAAATAACATTGAAGTGGCTGTTTGTTATTTTATGTTATAAATTAATGTAATACTTGTATGTACAGAGTTAATATCAAATCATATAAGTAAAGTAAAGTAAAGTAAAAAGTTCTTTATTTCATAGCACTTGAAAACGTCAAAACAAAATATACATGAAAAAAAAATTTATATCAACCCTGAAATCACGAAGCTTAGATTCACTTACATGCAAATAAATAAAAATTAGGTGTAAGTGAATCTAAGTACCAGTTCCGAGCCCCCGCTCTGTGAGAAGAACTGACAAGAAACTCACAGGCTATGCTCTTTTAAATTATTTTTATTACAAGACACACACAGTGTAAATTTGATGATACTGAAAGGGTCCCCCGAAGCTGTAACCAATAAAGTAGCACTAAGGGAACCTTCCATCACAGTCAAGTAAGTATGTATTGTGAAACTGAGCTGAGCCTGTACAATAAGGGATGGTCACGACAATGATCTGGTTGACTTTTTATTCTAATTATACACATACAAGTTGAAAATGTTAAGCCCAAGCTTGTTTATCCGATAAGTAATCATTAACAGCATAATACCCCTTTTGAAGAAACTGCTTTTTAACTACAGTTTTAAAAGTTGCCAATGGTAGAACAATTATTTCCTGCGGAATTTTATTATAAAATCTGATACTATTACCCAAAAATGAATTTTTTGTTTTGTGAAGTCGACAATTTGGCAGAGAGAGCTTATTTCTATATGGATTTTAAAGCGATGAGCTAAGATCCAGCTCAATGGCGTGTTATTGGAGAGACTTATGTCCAGCAGTGAACGAAGACAGGTTATAGATGATATACATATTTGATGAACTGTCATGACTATAACCCTGGGTTATGTTATAAAGACCATGCAATTCGACCTGTGAGAGTAAGAGTTATTACAACCCATATTTCGCTGGCGTGCTTAGATGTTAGAGCTTAATTAGCTAAAAATCATCATCATCATACCTTAGCATTATTATTATTACATTATTATCCCGGTTGCCCTACACTTAAGCTTAGGGCCTAGGGTCTGCTCACTGGTTCAACCAGATTGGACTGAATTTCAGTTATTACATAGAGCGACTGCCGCCTGACCTCCGCAAACCAGAGGGAAACATCATTCTATGGTTAAACCAGCTGTCAGTCTATTAGAAGGCACTGACTTCCTAATAACGACTGCCATAGATGTTCATGACAGCCGGGACCAACGGCTTAACGTACTTTCCGAGGCACGGAGAAAGCGATAATTACGTACATAACTTTAAAACTCATAGGTCACCACTGCGCTACTGCCACTGGGCTATCGCCGCTCCCAAAATCTAAATAATCTATCGCCTCTTAAAACTAAATACGTCAATGCATAATCTCGGAAATATAGTTTTTAATTACTTAATGATGATGCTGGTCGTTTACAAAAGATTGCCGTAACCAAAAACTGATACACAAAAATCGCGCTATCCTTTTTACTCCGCTATGTTACGTTTGATTAGAAAGAGAGATAGGGGAATACTACGTTTTGATATTGACTTAGGTGAAATCCATAAAGTGAGTAATATGTTCAGATTCATATTTAATTCATTTGGTATATACTTCAATGGCTATAATACTAAACTCTAACCTTACGATTAGAACCTACTGAGAACTCGCTGCGGAGATAAATTCAATGACACTAGACAATAAATTTTAAATCAGGCAGTAAATATAACACCTATGTTCCAGATGGTCAGCATGGAACAGAAACAGGTTATTGCTTGATGGACCATTTGCATGAACTGCACTATATGTTTAAGCAAGCATATAAGTGCAGCACGAGACGGGTGGAAACATCCTTTATTCACATTTGAACTTAATGCCATTTGTATTAGACTTAATTTTTCTCATTGAGAAATTTTCATCGCCGTGCATCTTAAAATCTTCGTTTACTCTTACAGATTAATTTAAACTTCAATTTTAAGACAAAACTTAACTCTAAATAAAATCGACTAACTAGAACTTAAAACACTACTCACTCACACGCTATCACTAACTAACTACTACTAATTAGTGCAAATGAAACCAAGAGGTGGGTACAAAGGTGCCAATTACCTGGTCCTTGCTCAAAACAAACTGAAATGGAAACAAGCATAGTCATTATTAAGCACATAGCATATATAAGGTCATAGCAGGAACATTCATTTATGGTGAACACACACTTATTCTAAACGAACGCGTCGAAACGAAACAATTTTTTATTAACATCAGCTTAGCCCATTAACATACTACTTCTGAGCACGAGTCTCCTCTCAGGGGGCCTACCGCCGAGTTCGATGGCAATCGATTATAAGGCAAAATGGATTTCGAATTGATTCTGTCGTACCGCCGAACTCATGGAAATCGAAACAAAATGGCGTTCTCCATTTACCTATTGGTCTGTCACGGACTGAAGGTCATGAATGAGAGGTGGCTGTCGGCAGATTCCCCGGTACGGATTAATGAACGCAAAACAAAGTTTGATCTAGATGGATTACCGGTAATCCATCAAATTCGGCGGTAGGCCCCCAGGTTAGAGTGAGGAACGAATTATGAATAAACTTTATAAAATAATTCGCAAACCTGCCCACGACGACGCGACGCTTGGAAGTGTGCGATGTTAGTGTGCGTTCACCTTATAACATAGATCTTACCGGCGACAAAGTAGCAACGTTAGAGAGTAAAACGAATTTGAGAAAACTTTATAAATAATTCTGCATACCTGCCCGTGTCGCATGGAAATGTGCGATGTTCCAGAGGATTTAATTTAAAGAATTTTTGAAATTTGTTTCGTTCGAATAAATGTGCGTTCACCTTATGGCATAGGTCTTCCCGCGGACGAAGTATCACTTAGCGTTCGTTTATTTTATTAAATTCAATGCATTTATTTGTGAAACATAGGTCAGGTTATACGATCGAGAAGGAGGTGGTTGAGTTGGCGATGAGTTACCGAGATGACTTATGAATTGTATTTTGCTAACATTTGTAAAGCCAAAACGAATTTCCAGTCAGTAAGTGGGGAAATCTCTTGGCTTAATCTGTTTCAACTGATCAACCCTAAAGTCTCCTCGGATTTAGAACCGTGAAAATTTTAACAGAATTACTTATAAACATTTAAGTTCCTGAAACTGTACTAGGTGGTCGGAAGCAACCACTATCACAAAGTTAGCTTTATGGTGGACCGTTACTGCACACTTATCTTCATATGAATTCCTGTAAAATCTCGCACACTTGCCGCGTCGAATCGTCTGAATTTGGAATCGTGTGAGGCATCATGTCATATAAAATCCTTAATTTCGTTCGTTCGTTTCGAATAAGTGTGCGTTCACCTTTAGTGTTCCATCAAAAAAGGTAGCCGGTACGACACGGCACAGAAAGTCGACAAATCAATCAATTGAAATCAATGCCGATGACCTAATTACCTAAACTATGTAAAGTGACCCCTGGCTGCCCCTTGCTTTGCTACAATAAATTCAATTGGCCCATTTTCGGTGAAATTCCAACTTTTATTGGACAGCAACTAATATGCTACTGGTATTAACACACTTTCGTTTGCTGTATATGCTATATATGCGGACTTTTTGTTACTATTTAGTATTTTTTTTAAATATACATCTACTCTTTTGTTTATTATTTGCTTTTCTATTGTTTATGTTGTGCTCTTTTTAGGGTTCCGTAGTAAACAAGGAACTCTTATAGTTTCGCCATGTCCGTCCGTCCGTCCGTCCGCGGGTTAGCGCAGAGACTATTAACATTAGACAGCTGAAAATTGGTGTGGGTATACATATTAATCACGTCGACAAACCTGTAGAATAAAATTTTTAAAAATATTGTTTTGTAACGTACCTCCCCTACACGTAAAGTAGGAATGATTTTTTTTTCTCGAGTCTATCTTATCATGTTGGGTATCGTTAGAAAGGTCTTTCAAAAGTAATACGAGTTTCTTAAAACCATTTTTCGATTTAGAGATCCGTTTTCGAAACATTAAGCTTTAAAGTGGAAAAAATTGATACGAGTTCAGTATCCGCCCCCCCCACCAGGTAAACGGTACTTTCAGAGTGGCTGAAAAAATTCACAATAGTAGTATATATAATGAAGTTAAAAGGAAAACTATCACGGCTAAGTAGGCTTTACTGGTTTTCGAGTAATGGACGACAATCAAATAAATTTTTGTATTAAATGTATTAAAATTTCATTCATACCGTAGTAGTGATATCTATCGGGGAATAGCTGAACCTGTTCATATAGCGACATTATGGCAAAGGGTGACTACGGAACCCTATATTGCGCGTGGCCCGACACGCACTTGGCCGGTTTTTTAATTGTTTTTATCGTGTGTTTTGTCTTATTTAGCCAATAAATATTTTATAGTAAATATTTGATAGTAGTTCTAACTGTATTCCAACTGCAAATTTGCAGTGCAGGTGAAATGCAGTCTTACGCACTGTTGTCTTAAAGTCATACTGATTTTGGACCAAGAACAGCACATTACGGTAAAAAATTACTACAGATAGATCGTAATTTAGAGTTACGTTTGCGTCGAAACCGTTTTATTTAGTAGAATTGATTTCCAGCTCTTGAATAAGGTTAATTAGAGTACTTACGTAGACGATTTTGAAGTGTTCGTTTTGTTTAGTGTGTGTTTTTTGTTAGTGTTTTGAATTGTATTGATTGTAAACCCGATTAAAGCTCACGTGTAGTTTTTTGAACTGTACTGATTTTAAACCCGATTAAAACTCACGTGTAGTTTTTTGAACTGTACTGATTTTGAACCCGATTAAAACACACGTGTAGTTTTGAACTGTACTGCGTATTTGTAGTAACAGAATCAGTTGATGAACTTTTGTTTTTTGCAACATTTAAGGCAGTTTTTACGGCGCGTTACGTTTAGAACTTAAATCGGTATAATTAAAAAGAGTTAAAAGAAAATTTCATATCCTAGTCGTCGTTATATTTCTTATAATTATATTTTTGTACGTGTTTTTCTTATCTATTTAGCAAAAGTACCAGATATTTAATAAATAACACAGTTAGCAGTGACAAAACATCCATTCCTAGCATAACATTGTAAGTCTAACAATGGAGCACATCAAACATGCACGACATACAAATTACGGGTAACTAATTGAAAAATAGAACAATCGCTTAATAATAAACATCAAAGAGAATAAATATGACATTTCTCAAGAAATATAATCGTAATAGCAAGACCGTTTGCCCACTGCACCGTGATTCGTTGGGTATCGCAGTGGCGCAGATTATAACATTGTATGCAAGTACATAATATCTTGGTTCGTATAAGGACCCTACTAACAACTTTAGAAGAAGGGTAAACGTAGCTTAGGAAATAAACATTTCCCCATAGCAGAGAAGAAGATCCAGTTGGATTAGTTCCTTACTGATAAAAATCTAGGAGTCCAAGCCGATCAAATCTAGCTCTAGCAAACAAAGTCCCCAGTAAATGGGAATAGGCTTGCCACCTATTACAGCGGACTAAGAATAAAATTGGCGAAATGTGGGCTTATAATATGCCTTTGCCTACCTGCCCTTCGGGGAAACAGTCGTGATTGTATGTATATCTTAGTTTGTATCACCATAACAGCTTTATAAAGTCCAACACAAGTATTTTATACTTGAAAGGGGTTTTCGCACCAACGAAATGTAATTAAAGTTAAAGAAATAAATATTTTGTATTTTTGTGAAGTCCACTGTCGAACAATAGCCTCTTAAATAGTTTACTTTCTATTTCTTCTATTAGCCCATAATCGCTACGCTGGGCGTGGGCAGGGTTAGTGATCGCAGTTCCAGCAGGATGACGCTGCTGCCTATCATCCGGTAGGGTCTCTATTCGTCGACTCTTACGACTCCCCGGTAGATAAGAGGGGGTGGCACTACTCTAGGCCGGTACCACACGGCTTAGTTCGTATAGAAACCCATTTTTGTGCAACAAACTGCGTCACAGCCGAAGCGGGATTTCCTATACGTTAAAAACTGCCGGTAACGGATCACGGCAAAGTGGGCAAAATGCCTAGTAACTATTTATTCTTATTCGTAATTAAAAAAGTCTACACTTCATCATTCTTTTTACATGTTTAAGTAACTAAATCAGAATTACTAGATCAGAATTGCCAAGGGATGATCAACACATACCTGCTTATGTTTCATTTTTGGTGTAAGCTGATAGGCTGCCTCCAGTCTAGGATTGCTAGGAGCCCTTTTAGATCGCGTGTTTTTGATGCCCAGCGACAAGCCAAAGGGAGCAAACCAATATCTGAAACATGGTACTTAAATTTAGAATTAACTTATTAACCAATTAAGGTCCCACTGTGGAGCCTGTGGCCTAACCACAGCCAAGGGACCCCAATCTATATACAACAAGGTTGGCATAAAGATTATAACTGAAATATTTGGATTGGGGATGCACAATAGATCCGACTAAAGGCTCAAAGTGCACACCTATGGCCCCCGTAAGAAGATAAGATCAGATGAACCATGATGGATTCAGAGGTATTATACACTGTTGTACAAAAGTTGCCTCACACAACAGTTTAAAATAATAGTATAAAAAATGGTTACCATCTGCCTGGGAAGCAGTGGTGTATAAGTAAATAAGCATTGCATACCCTAAGTTTAGCTAAATTAAATTCCCATATGTGAGTGGCAGCTCTGCAAAAGTAGGTAGTTAAGCTTAGGCTAGCTAGTTCTTTACACTGCATACCCTATTGATAATGTTTGGTTTACCTCTGATAAGATGGTCAAAAATTTATAAAGGTAAGAAATATTGATTAAAAACTTAGAATTGTACTAACTAGACGCTTGTTATTTGACCTATCTAACTAGTTTTAGCAACCAATAAAGTAATCGGAAGTCTGTATACCCGCACTCTGCTTCTGAGTTAGTGGGTTTTGTATATTTCTTCTAAGAATTTTTCTTGTGTTGTAACAGGAAAAATTCCAAGGAAAATCATTAACTTATTTTTATTTGTATCCATTTAATTCCGTCCATTTTTCATAATAATTTTCCTAACTAATTAACACCTTAGTTTGTCCTATTTTTTTTTTTTTATTTTTGTTTATGTTTACATGCAGTGAATGTTGTGTACATCTGTTAGAGATATATGTAAAATATCTCTGTCGCAGCCATAAATTTAAAAAAATGTATTGTTATGTATATTGTTGATGTACCTTATTAAATTAATTATTTAATTAACATATTTTAAATTAAAAAATTATGGCAATGAGAGGCTTTTAAGACAAACAGTTATGCAGTTATTGAGGAAACTACTTGATATCCTCTAGAAGGCTTGTTGAATGACTATGTTTAGATATAATGTGAATCCAATAGCAATAAAATTGTATTTATTTAATAGTACAAATACACATAAAGAGAAACATAATTATTTAATCTGGGACATATTTTTTATTACTTGAAAGAGTTTTTCATAATTTAAATAAAAACCTTTTTCAAAGAATAAAACCTATCTTAATTTTCAAATTGATCAAAAATTTTGAAATTTAATATTATGATTTTGGTTATAGTAGAATTGTATCTTTTAAGTAATAAGACACTTATGCCAGAAGGAGCTGGTATGTCTTCCAAAACATGCTTGTTTAATATTTTTATTCTTTTAAATATTATTGACTGAAATGACAATGCAGAAAATGAATATTTACAGAAAACTCTATAAAAAATATAAGTGGGCCTATGTTATTATTCGTATTCAAATTAATAATATAGACCTAACACATCTCATTTTTATCTGAAGCCAGAAAATATTTTTATGAATTAGTTAAAAATTTAGAAACATTTGTATGCTAGTCTTTATGAGTTTTAGCACTACATATTCGAACTAATATCACATTTTGTGTACCCAAAACATACATACAAAACCAGCTTGATGTACTAATTTCTTGGTATTAAACATTTCCAGTGCATTGGAAATCTTATTAAGACTCTAGTATGCATGCATTAACACATTTTACTACACAGTTTTATTGATGGTAACGGCACAGTGTCTATCCATGCGTAACACACTAAATGATCTGATTCTAACACTCAATACAGTGGACATTGTTACAGATATTTTTATACTAACTTGTTCAGGACATGACGAAGTATTATAAGTACGAAAGCTAGAGGTATGTGGTACAGAAGATCCCAGTGGTTTGTGTACACCACTGCTTTATCAGTTCCTGGAGATATGTCCTCCCAAGTAGTATTTGGCGGTAACCAGACATCTTCATTCCAAAACGAATCCAAGAAGGAACGTAACATCGTTCACAAGTATCAGTTCTTAGGCGAAATAACAACGAATATTTACTCCATCAACTATCTGTTATCACACCCAAGATTCCGTATCGAACACAATCACCAAATAAAAATAATTTACACATCCAAACACGGCAAGGAACAAACAAAATATGACAAAAAGTCAATTGTGTGACGTTGACTGTTGACAGCACCTGCCAATCCAAATGAATTTATTACTTTTAGGCAACAAAATTACTGATACAGCGTAAAATATTGCAATGTTTTATAAATTATGTATTGTAGTTGTAATAGTTTTCAAAATAAGGTTTAAAGTAATAATAACTGAAATAACTTATTTTATTATCTGTGTTAAAAAAGAAATAAATGATTTGATTAGAAAATTTCTATCACTCTGTTCTTAGAGCATTAAACGTTGGTGAATAACTATTTGAGAACTACGAGGGGAGGTCACAAAGTTCACAGAATGAGAAGGAGAGTGCTTTCCTCTTCTTTTTTCCTTGATGACTTTTTTCAATACTTCCAGTAAAGAATCATAGCACTGTCCCGTGATAATGACTTTATATATATGGTGTGACCGCCGTACTCTAAGGCCACATTCTTTATAATCGACCAGTAAATATCTCCTGTATCCCAAAAGACAGTTGCCATGATCTTGCTGGCCGATTGTGTCACTTTTGAACTTATCTGGAGGAGGTGGATGCCCCTTTTTTATGCCACTGCATAGACTCATGCTTCGACTCAGGTTCACAATGGTGAACACAGATTTCATCAACAGTAACGACCTGGGCCATGACTTTTTCTCGTTTCTCTCCATAGAACTCTAAAAACTCGCTAGAACACTCAACACGTGTATCAAGTTTTCAAGTAACGTGAGCATTCTCTGAACTCATCTTGCACTGACCCTCGTCATCCCAAGATGATAATGTAGCATATTAAAAATACTTGTTTCGGATACTCCCAACAGTGCTGCAAGCTGCTTCTTCTTCCTTCTATTTCCGGTGTGGTGGCCTCAATTAGTCGTCCGGAGCGAGGGTCGTCTTCAATGGATTCTCTTCCTTATTTGAAAAGACGATGCTACTTGTAAAGCATGGTTTTACTAGGGGCAGAATCCGCGTACACCGCCAAGAGCTCTTAAAAATTATGTTAGTGGATTTTCCTTACTCGATAAGGAACTCTAAATTAAACACCGGTTACTGGTTGACTTCTTTCCGATTCAGTTGTGTACAGGTCTATAACTTAAAAGTTAATGACCCGATTAGGTCAAAGTCGGCATCTGTATGCCCAGTTTAATCTAACTAATAATACCTACTTAATAAATAAGAACTACAAAGAACCTAACCTAACTAATTAGACCTACTAATAACTTTCTATATAATAATAAAATATATACTTTTAATGAGGTACTTAATAAGTGCCTACCTGGACGAGTAATCCTATCCTCACTAATCTCTCCATTCCGCGAACTTATTTACCTCCTATCCTACTAATTGATTGTATGGTAGAGTCGTGTATTTTCTCCGAGCTGAGACCATAGACAAACTAAAACAGATAAAATTAATGTCATATTATCCTATCCAAGGTCGGGCAGGCTGCAGGACTTTAATACATCGTATTGATTAGCGAACACGTGTTATTGACATTGACATGAAACTGAAGTTGACAATTGACATCTTAAAGATTGTTGCATGGTGTGTTCAGTGTTGTTATGAGGTTGATTCACGTTTCAAAATTATTACTTCTTAAAATTATGATTGCAATTAATTAATCCCAACTATGTATCTCAACTCAACCATTATAGTTTTTATGTCGCCATTCGAACTGAAATATTTTCCTGCTAGATAATGTTGTTCTGCCCAACGTGTGCCAATATATTGATGGTTGAAGAAGGTCCGGAATCCGGTCTGAGATACGCGTGTAATACTTGTCCTTATGTCTATAATATAAGGAAAAAGGTATCTTCACGCACGTTCCCAAAATTAAAGGTAAATATATTACTTGACACAATTTGGGAGATGTTTTACAGAATGGAATCTTACCACCGTGACTTTTTTTTGCTTTCTGTTTTGTACCTAGAATTGTTATAATATAAATGACTTCTCTTAAGATGGGCTGAATGCGCTATGTTCGCCTTTGTAATTGTTTCATGTGTGAATAAAGATAATATATTTTTGCAGGAACTCGACTATATTATGGGTGGAGCAGCTGCATGGGAAAACGTTGACTCTACTGATGCAGTATGTCCTAAGTGTGGACACGGCAAAGCATTTTTCATGCAGCTTCAAACTCGGTCAGCTGATGAGCCTATGACCACTTTTTACCGTTGCTGCAATCACAAGTGTGCCCATAATTGGCGAGACTAGTGTTAAAATCTTTTTCAGTTAAAGATTGAGTATGAAACTTTATAAAAATCTTTTTTCAAGTTACAGTAGCTATTTGCGTACATTGAAAAATGCATCTGCAAAAATGAAGTTAGATAAAATGGCATCTATACAAGCCTGTGAAGAGAAAACTGCGGTGTTCAAAGCTGTTGAATTACTATTGAATGGTCAAGTTATAGCTGTTCCTACAGATACAATTTATGGATTAGCATGCAGTGCTAACTGTCCTAATGCAATAAAGAAGCTGTACAATATAAAAGGTAGAGATTCAGCTAAGCCAGTCTCTATTTGCGTCACCAAAATTGAAGATGTGAGGAAATGGGGTGAAGCAACCCACCTCTCTGATGAACTGCTCGAAAGGTTGCTCCCTGGTCCAGTCACTGTTGTTTTAGAGAAAACCAAATATTTGAATAATCCATTTTTGAATCCAACTACTTCTAAAATTGGAATCCGAATACCAAATCACATATTTGTCAATAGTATTACTTCTATGTTTAACATGCCTGTGGCATTGACAAGTGCAAATTTTAGTAATGAACCCTCAACATTGTCTATTAAAGAGTTTGAAAACTTATATGGTCATTTGGGTGCTATTTTTGATGGGGGCACATTAAGCCAAGGCCTAGATCAAAATAGAACAGGATCCACAGTAATCGACCTATCCCAAAATGGATATTACACTATTATAAGAAAAGGTGTGTCTTATAAGAATGTTACTAATATTCTAAAAGAATATGGTTTAAAAAGTAGTGACTACTGTGATAAGGATTAAATATAAGTGTTAATATTTTATGTGTTTTGTTATTTTACTCTGTTTTATAATATCTCCTGTCCTACTCTCATATCCAGGGTCTGCAGCATTTCATTCACTTCCTAGTTATTTGTTATTGACTCATCCATTCCTTCCTGAGGAAGAATGATCATATGATTCCACAAACCAATCATTTAATATATCAGGTCCCACAGGAACCTCCCTTTTTAACCTTTAACCAGGCAATGCCCATACATTATTTGTGTAGTAAAAATTGCAATTCAATTAAAAATATAATTACTGTTAAGTAAAATTTCTTATTGCTTCATATTCCATAAAGAAAAATTAGGGTAGACAAGCAATAAACAATTTCAACCTGCCCTTTTTACTGCTTGTTTTAAACGTCATAAGCATCAAAGCTGGACAAGAAATTTAGATGCAATAAACAACTTGTTTCTTCAAAAGCTTTCTGTCTTGCTTATCTATATTTCTAAGAGTCTGAAGTATGCAACTTTTACCAGTCAGTTCAAATAGATAGACCATTAATACTGTTATTGTCATAGAAATCAAAGAATTTGTTTAAAAAGTAAAAATTCTCTGTTGTAGAATAGGTTTTATTTTAAATATTACAACAAACAACACAAATGTTTGACGAAACTTTATTCATAACATTTCAAACTTAAAAGATAACTTTGCAAAATTTTATCATGTCACTAGTTACATAAAATTTACTAAGGAAGCTTCTTTGTTGACATTTTAACCATAAGTACAGCATCATTAGACATTTAATATCATAATAATAATTGTTTCAACTGGGGAGACTAGGAAAAAGATCTCTGTACAATTAATAAATATTTAAGTTTGTATATTACAAAACTATTTACAACAGTTTGTTAAAGCCGACAAATTAACAATATAAATTAAATACTACATAAATAAGAGACCTATTCGATTAATAACAATTCAAAACATCTATCAATATGAACTACTGATTGGCTTCCTGTGCTCTGGCAGCTTTCCGTCAATATAATGCCATCTTTCTGGAGGCCACACAATACACACTGCTTTTGCATTTATTAAACCTAACGAGATTGGTCCAAAAGTATTGCTGTCTAGGGTATGACCGGTGTGATCACCTTCCACCCAACAATGACCCTCCGGTACCTTCACATATTGGTTTTTGTAACCCAATGTGCTCACAATGTCACCTTGCAGAGCGACTACGCGTTTTATGATCTTCTGATTTGGGTCTTTTGGCGATACTATAGATATTATGTCACCTCTCTTCACTTCGTAATCTCTCACAGACCATCGTGATAGGAAAACATAATCTGAGCTCTTTGGCCCAGGGTTCAGTGCTGGCTGCATGGAAATGCCCTCGACTCGGGCGACATAGCCAATAGTGTCAAGAAAAGTCGCTCCAATAGGAACACCGATCAGGATCGAACGGCATAAACTCCTTAGCCACATGAAGATGCCGGCACGTGACTTTGTGATTATGAAGGCTACCGGACATAGTCAGTTGGATGTTATAACGCTTCTTTTATTTCATTGTTATGTATGTTTACATTTATACACAAAATATGCAACTTTTTTGGATTTTTAGCGTAACTATTTTGACACCGTCATTCTTTTTTTTCAGAAAAGTCCACATGAAAATTTTCGTCATTTATGCTACAATGTCAAATGTGAGTTTTTACAGTGCCTGTAGGTATAGTTATGCATTTTTCTTCTTATGTCCTAAAAAAAGCAGATTTTTTCATAGAATTTTTGCTAATTTAAAACTCTGATTTTGGGTATTGAATAATTAAACCTGAAAAATTTGTTTTAAAGCCTGTCATAGTTTATTTGTGACTTAAGAAAACAAAAAATATATATTACAAGAATTTTAGCAAAATTATAAAATAAAAAAAAATTGTACAATATTTCTTCAAATGTTAAATTAAATCACAAAATGCTACACCATTTTTTTTGTAAAACCTTTCGCTTTCCAACCAAAGTCACGTCACACAACCATTCAAGTTATGAATGAGCATAGAGTATTTCGGTCTCTACTCAGTACTCAAAAAAGTGTTGATGCTTTCTATAGTAAATTACAACCAACCAAACAGAATTTTTCGACATTTTTTATGTGTGAAACGAGTTTAGTGTCACATAAATACTAACAATTTATGAGAATAATATTATTAACGGGTCATGAAGAGTGTTTTAAATACAATTATCGACAGATGGAAGTATCTTGTGGTGTAGAAAATTACAATCTGCATAATCAGCTGTCAGTGAGAGATCATCTGTCCCTGTAAATATAAAAGCTAAAACAATCAAAACACGTATTAGTTCAGAAAGTGTAAATAATGATGTAAACAATTACGTTACAATGTGACCAAAACAATCAATTGACGAGTAGCGATCTCGAAGCAGAAATGGGATAATAACCTATGAGTGGTTCCAGCGGTCCTGACATGGCTGGATATCCGTGAGACTAGTTCACTCTGATCACGTGTGAATCTTAAAATATGTCCGGGGATTTTTCGTTTGCGGCGAAAATCGTAAGTCCCGTGAAGTGCAATGAGAAGCCATGGGATCTTTGGATCAGTGAGATAGGCCACCTGTCGCCGCGAAAGGATGAGGATGCATTCGCGACGCCGGCGAGTGTGGAGGCCAAGGGCACGGCGGCGCGACGGTCTCTGGACGCGCACCCTTACAAGGCGTCGCGCCGCCGCCGCCCGGGCCTCAATCGCCTCAAACACGACACTATGAACCTCCACGGACTGTTCCCGAAGCTGGACGACCTCAATGCAGCCGTGTGTCATATGTGCGGTGTCATTGTGAAGTGCAGTGCAGCCTATAGACATTTACTGGAGTCTCATTCCAGTTCAGAACCTATACTCCCCCCACCACCGCCTGTCACCACAGTCAAGAGCAGGAGTCGACACAAAAAAGAAGCTCCCCCTCCCCTTCCCGTAGACCTGCTTCCAGTGAAAATGGAAACTTCTCCAGTACATACTGCCACTGCTCCAATTTCAAGACTAGTTTTACCTCAACCTGATTTGCAATACTTAGAAGAAGCCAGCACTTCTGCTGGAGTCACAGCTGAAGTGCAGGTCTGTGTAGAATCAGGAGAGTTACCTGTGGTCAGTATACAGGATACTGAGGACCTCCCTCTGGGTGAAAACATCACAGATGATATTTTTGAAATTATGAATTCCGAAGGTATCCAATCTGCGGATGACATTGCCAACTCAACAGACTGGAAGAACATTATGAGAGATATTGGAAGTATGCCTGAAATCAATTTCCCTCAAACCACCGATCCTGTACCTCCCCAAGACTTATATTCTGCAGTTCATCCAACATCGCTTTCTGCATACTCAATACAGGACACTGATTTGTCAAATATTCAATTTGCACCAAACACATCTCCAATGCTATCATCTGTAATAGACTCAACTGTACTCAATACTCCAACTGTGAAACCCATGGCGCCTGCACCTGTAACACCTACAACCAAGTCTCAATCTAGATCTAAGTCCAGTAAAACAAAATTCAATTTGCGAGAATATGATCCAAATAAGCATTGTGGTGTAGTCACTGCAGAAAACCCTAAACCATGCACTAGGTCATTGACTTGTAAGTCACATGCTTTGTCCTTGCGGCGGACAGTTGAAGGCAGATCAAAATTATTTGACACATTGTTAGCAGAACACCGTGCATCTAAAGACGCAGGAGCCGTGCCACCACCTCCCGCGCCGGCTCCCGTCAACATCCCACCTCTCCTAGTCAATACATCAATAGATCTCAGTGGGTTTAATGGGTTAACAGCAGAGCAACAAGTAGATCAAATTGCTACTTTCCTAGAAGATACTAGTGGGGTGCTGCCAGATACATCTAATATAACTTCATTGTTAAGTCAACCAATTGCAGACCAATATTTGTTACCAGATGATGTAATTCCAGAGGTGCCTATTTTGAGTATAACATCACCAAACCATGTTGTACCAGTAAATTCAGAAGAGAAGCCTGAAGAAGGTCCTCCTCCCTTAATTCCAGCTGATGTTTGTTGGTATTCATCATGTCCACGGCCGTTAGCATTGTGTACGTTCAACGCAGCACATGCTGGTGGAGCTATAACTCTCGGTAAAAAATTTGCCACCGTCCGAAGCAATATAAAGTCCTCTCTTTCGAGGTCTCAGTGCAAATCTAGTGGTGGCTTTTATTATGGACAAAATGCATTATCATTATCTAAAACTGTACATATGAATGCTAGTAAAACGAACAAACCTGAAGTGCGGAAACTTATAGTGACATGTAGTGCTACGAGTGGTAGTGGTAGTAGTAAGGAAGTGCAACAGACTTTGAATGAACTCTTTGGAGGAGATGTTAGGCACACGCTCAATGGACACGTAGGACACGGGGACCGCAAGCCGCGCGTTAAGCACGCCAAGCGGCCACCTTCCTCTGTCCTGGATCTCGGCTTCACCCTTGACGTGCTAGCTGATGAAAAATGCTAATCTCTAAGCAATCACTGGTTGTGTAGTCACATAATTTGTATATTTATTTTTATGTAAAGAAAATCGAAATGATGGCGTTAATTGTAAAGAGATCACGAATTATCATCCTTTAACTACTTTACCATGGAATTTTGACATTATGAATAGAGAAACATGAAATCTCAGTTATGACCGAGATGCGAACTAAATGATGTTTGTATTATTTTGTATTTTATTATTCATAAGTTTTTTTAAAAAAACAATGTTCTTTTATGTAAAAAATTGGTATGTCTCAATGATGAAATTTTAATAATAGCATTATAAAGAATGGTTGTATTTTTTCGAAATGGCATATTACTCATTGTTGATACTGAATTGAATACTGATAAATGGCCTAGGATTAATTATGATGATTTAATGTGATGAAAATTTCCAATGTAAAAATATAAATAATAATTTTAAGTCTATCCGTAATAGTAAAACGCCTCCTTTTGAAAATAAAGGCAAAATACCTCAATAACGAAAATTATAGTTTTAATTTACTTTGTACCTTACTTTTTTATTTCTAATGGTTGCTAAAGTAAAACGAAGGGATTATGTCTTTGATTATAAGATTATTTGTCGTTTATATTATATACTACCTGTGTACCTGCCTCCTATATGATAAACTGTGCATACAAAATACATTAAGCTAGCAGCCGCCCTCCATTTCGTCCGCGTCCGAAATGCAGCCAATAACATCAGCTATCTGCCAGTGAAATTTTCGTTAAAATTGGTCCAGCTGTGAAATTAACTACAAATCAGTTTTTATTTAAAGTTTTTTTTGTGTTACAATGCCAGTTTTACTTTCAATCAATTAGCCAATTGCTGTGCACTGCTGAAAGTAGGTCTCCCCCGAAGAGAGCCAATCATCCCGGCCCCCGTCTGATCACATCCAACCACTAGCAGTCTATCTCAAGTAGTTTTCCCAAACACGGTCTTCACTCCAATATCTGTTTGCGTGTCCGTCAGTCCGTCTGGAGACATGACCTGCCTGCTTCCACTGCAGCCTGCCAATTTTCCTTTCAGGAGCATTTAACAAATAGCTCTTATTTTGACTAATTTGGCTCCTATAGAGTGCTTATGGACGTCCATTCACTACGGGCATGAGCTTATTAACAAGCATGTATTTTAATAAATTCATGATCATTTATTCAAGTTTGGCTTAAAAGAGCTCTTATGAAGGTCAAAACTTAAAAACTAGCGATCTAATAAATATTCGATATTATTTTTGATTAAAAATAGCACTGATAATATTTTGATGCATATATGGCTAAAAAAATGTATTTGTCTGGTTATTAGATGGGTGAAGATTGAGCTCTCATATTTAAAGTTGAGAAGCCATTCGAACGAAGTTTGAGAGCTTTCTTCAGCGTCGCGTTATGAAACTTTTTTGCTTAAGTAAATTTTCGAAATGTGAAATGCTGATATGTCGTGAGTTCAGTAAACCTGCACTCCGCTTATGAAGTCGTGAGTATAAGGATATTTTTTCTGGTCTGGTGAAATCTGTTTTTTTTTTATTGAGGTCTATAATCTACTTTCGTGATTACGTATAAGATCACCGCCCTTTTCATGCGACTACATATAGAGATAACGGGGTCCAGCATATCGTGCCTTCCGAAGCCACACACACGCTTACCCTTTAAAGGACGTACTCAGCTTGCTGTCAGTGATCGTTACCGAATTACGAGCGCTAATTTAAAGAATAAATACTAAGATCGGACCTCCAGTCATTCCTTATATTCAACGATACGCAGATCCAATAAAGTTGGCTCAAACCAAACCTGTAGGTACAGTCAGAGTCATATAGTAAAATAAAATAGAAAATAAATAAATATTCTCTTACAATCACACCAATTATTTTGTTCCATGATAAGTATCATTAAGAACTTGTGTTATGGATACTAAAGAACGGATAAACATACTTAAATACCGGGTGTCCTTTGGTTCGCCTAAAATTGTTTGTCCTAATATGGTTTGGCCAAACCGTTTTGGCCTAAACTTAAAACGTACAATTATTGTTTCGCCTAAAAATTGTTTTGCCACCATTATAGTTTGGCCTAAGAATTGAAAGGCCTAATTTTAGAATGTCTAATGTAAAATAGCCTAAAGTATATTGGCATAAGTTTATTTTGGCATAACGATTATTTCGCAAATTTATAAAAGCTCTAATTTTAGCATATCTATAATGAAATGTGCCAATAATGTATTGGAATAAAAGCATAGAATTTTATTGAGAAAATAAATTGACAGAAGCGAATCGCTGCAAACCCGACTCCACGTAGTCTTGTCTGCTACCCTAGAGTGCAATATAAGCCAAGCCAATAAAAAGTTAGGCGAAGTGAAATTAGGGCAAACACGATTCTGAAGAGTGAAATTAGGCGAAAAAATTTTAGGCTTTTCGTTTGGGTGCCATTACAAATTAGGCGTACAAAAAATTTGGCGATCCGATAGGAACCCTTAAATACCTTATCTTTTTTTAAATACATACTTGATATACATAGGAAAACACCCATTCCAGAACAAATATTCATGTTTATGCACACAAAGATTTGTCCTGTATGGGAATCGAACCCACGACCTCTGGAGTGAAGTGCCGGTATATTGACCTGCACGCCATATCGGTCGTTAAAAAACTTTATTGTCTTTCAGATAAACAGGATCATTTAGATTCGTCAAATTTTTACACACAAAATGTTAATTCGATAATTTCTTTCTTAACAACAATAAAAGAGATATGAGCAGTACCATAATCAAGAAATAGAAGCAAATGGATTCTTTGTCAGAATTTGTCAGTTATCTATCTGTTGTGGTTTTTTCTCAAGATTCGTCAGTCTGCCGGTGACATTTATCGAGAGGATCTACAGATCCTGACTTACAAGTCAGCCTGTTGTGGTTCTAAAGGGGAGAGGGGATTGTCCGTCAGTCAGTCTGTGGGTGACTCTAACGAGGCTTCCAAAATGCAACGAGATTGAGAAGAATGTCTGAAGAAACTCGTCACGGCGTTTTCAGATTATGTCTTAAAATCTAATACAATCAAATAAATAAAATAATTAGTTTTTAGCATCCAAAGCGCCTTTAATCTTTTTTCGCCACGTCTCTAATGTTAAGAGCGTTATGGCGTGTTCCGATATAAATGGCGCTTTGGTTATTACCAAAATACTTAAGGCCGACTGTACTTTTCATTCTCAATGATCTTAAAACATTACCTCAGCTCAGTATGTCGCCGTTTCCCACTAAGCTACTCACAATAGTATTATGCGGGGTTTTGTTCTCACGCGTTCACTGTGTGTGGTACCTACTACAGACTTGCGTATAATCATGAGAATTATTTAGTAAAAAATGCTACTACACATCAATGGGTTTTATGATCCGAAAATACTTAAGAGTTTTCGCTTCGCTTATTTTTATTTCCGGTGTTTAAGAACTGGTTAGAATGATGAGGTAATACATTGTATTATCATTCAATTTCAGCCCACTAACGCCCCACCACGAAATAAGCCTTCTCTCACAAACCAAGGTGTGAGAGATTTAGGTCATAAGCCTACCACAAGGCTTATCGATAGTGATAAGCCTAGTCAAGTGGAACTGAGCTCTTCCTAACACGAGTAAGGTTAACATTTTCACAGAAGCGGAGCAGCGTGGAGTTCAACTGTGCTGAAACATGGCGAGCATATTGTCCATGCCTTTTTTGGGCCTTAAAGGAGTTCCACAAGGCTCTCTGTTGGGACCGTTGTTGTGGAACATCGCTTACCACTGGGTGATTCGCGGCGTTACTTCCATATAATCATATCCTAACATTATTCCGGTAAACTTGGGGCCCAGGGTCTGCTCACTGGCCTAAGCAGATTTGGCTTTATTCAGTTATTACATAGAGGGACTGCCGTCTGACCTTCGCAACCCAATGAAAACATCATTCTATGGTTCGACCAGCTGTCTTGCTTGCCGAGGCACGGAGCAAGCGATAATTATGCACACAAACCTACTTCTAAAAGTAATAGGCGCGCCACCAGGGTTTGAACCCGAGACCCTCTGAATTTGAAGTCTATGGATCGGGACCCTGTGGGGAGCCACTGGACTATCTTAGTTACTTTGCTGTGTGTGAATTTGACAAAAAATTGTTGCCACATAGGGAAATGCTAGCATTAGTACCACGTCTGGCGCACCGCCATTAGTTGGAAAGATAGGGAAGCTGGGTCTAACGCAGGCCCGTAACAAATCCCGAGCCCGTGTCACGGGTCTCGGAGAGTGTGGCCCCTCGAGCTCACCTTGCCAGCAAAGTAGGTACCTATCCATCTATGTCGAGTGGACAATGAAATACCTAGAAATAGTTTTCGAATGCCGGTAGAACTTTGAGATGCATTTTCAGTCTTTGACTTTGAAACTAATATCTTCGGCCCTTTCCAGGCTCATGCCGAATATAGAAGGGCCAAAAGCCGGACTTCTGTTATATTTTGTAGATAAGTTCTATCGCCTTACTGACTTGCTACTTAGCAAGAGCAATTGCTCATAACAAGCGAAAGGGTCCGGGTGTCTGAACATAAGCCCACCCTGGGGCCCGAGACTAGACTGGGCTATAGTTAAAGCTACTAGGTACTCGGTTAGTACCTCAGATATACTACAGACGTAAACTTACGCGTAATACAACATGATCTTTAATGGTTACACGAGTCTTTCCAAAAGTTCAATAAGTATAATTAGCGTAAAGCGTATCAGGCTAAGAGACCAATTTTCCACGAAATATGTCGGCGATATACCAGGAAAATTTGGGCGATTTTTCTTTACATTTTTTTATATATTGATGTTGCCATAAGTATATGACTAGTGAAGTTCGGCCCGATGTCTCCAGCGATAAGTCTAAACCCCTGCATAAATCTAATCAAAATAAACGCCCCCGCCCCGACTTATCTAAAATTATATAATTTACATATCAAATTTATGTGTTGCGCTTTACATTTTACGTAGACAACATAAATTAGCAGTTGGCTGTCAGTTTATTGCTCGGTAGTAGTTATATTGCCAATGTAAAGAATAAATAATCTAAGAAGCCTTAAAGAATACTCCCTGTATATCAACCTGTTAAGTCCACTGCTAAACACTAGCCTCCCCAATAGATTTGTGAACATTCTATTGGGCGTCTTGCCCATAATCACCACGCTGGGCAGGCGGGTTGGAGACTGCAGTTCCAGCCAGTTCGCAAGAAACCGCTACAGTACAGTACAGGATGACGCTCATCAACTCTTTCGACTCCCCGATGAAAGGGGCACTATTCTAGGCCTGTACCACACGGCACCACCGAGAAATACTACTACTATTAGGTCCTTTTTTTTTTTTTTAATGTGACACTTCTTGACCCATGTCTATATCCTGCCTGATGGTAAGCAGTCGATGCAGTCCAAAAAAAATGAAAGCGCTTCATACCGTGAAATAAGCACGGTACAAAGCAGTACATGGTTCGAGTGCTGATAGTCTGCACAGTATGGTTTCTAAGACCAGCACTCGTTGTTCGGGAAAGGAAAGGAGAGGGAAAAAAATCTATAAAACATCAATTACTTACATATTATTATGAAATTGGCGTTTTATCGAACTGGCCACTTTAATCTGAAAAAATTGGCGTTTGGGCAGAATTTTTAAATTCAAATTAATTTCGATTATAAGTTGTCTACTAGTGTTCTAAATGTGATAATTCATTTGTTATCGCGCCATTAAATTTTGTTTTGACATCGTTCTTTTCTCAATATGGAAACTTTAAAATACCGCATTAATTTTGAATGCTAGTTCCATCGTGTCACGAGCGCTGCAGAAACAGCTCGAAAGATTAATGATGTGCACTCAGAAGCCACTGTAAAAGAAAACACTACGTTTTTGGTTCCAACGCTTTCGTTCTGGAAATTTTGCCCTCAAGAACAAACCTCGTGGACGGCTGGAGATCCTAGTTGCTAATGAAGAAGAAGCGGATCCATCTTCCACCACGTCAGATCCTATACGATAATCGGGAACGCTCATCACACGTTGATGTGTGACACGTGGATGATCCCAGGTGAACCGGCCTAATCTTGCCCCAAGCGAAAGTTAACCCAAAAGAAGGTACTGGTTAGTATATGGTGGACCAGCATTGGTGTTATCCACTACAACTTCCTAAGATCTGGCGAGACGATCTGTATTGCCAACAAATGGAAACCATGATGGAGTAATTAGCCGACAACCGAGATTGGTCAACTGCTCTAGCCCACTGTTGCTTCAGGACAACGCTAGACCCCACACTGCACAACAGAAAACTAAAGGAGGTACTAAGGTAGCGAAACTAAAGGAGCTAGGATTGGAATGTCTCCGTGACGCACCATACTCTCTGGACCGTTAGAGCAAGCTCTAACCGATTACCACTTTTTCGGAACTTGGATAATTTCTTAGTTTGAAAAAAACCAATTTTTCCGCTGTTTTTTCAGCAAAGGAATCAATGAACTCCCTATAAAATGGCAAAAGTGCATATCTAGGTAACAACGGTAACAACAATGTATGACATTGGTTGATGAAATTAAAAAAAATTAAAAAAATATTAGTTTTCCTTTTACCATGTAAAACATCAATTTTCTATGTATCTAATATATTTAAATTATATTAGAAGATCATCATAATAAAAACAATATTTTAGATATAATTTTATTTCAATAACGCATTTTTGTTACATAGTCATTCAGAGCCTTAATATAAAATATTTAATGTTGCCACATTTCTATATCACAAACTGAATGTTAACAATATAAAACATATTTTTGCTTACTTTAAATCTTACTAGCATGGTTATATTTAAGTTAACTTTTTAACAGAAAGTAATTTTATTTCAACATAAATATTGACTAATTCCATGAAAAATATTTCATCTGTCAGACGTCAGTTATAACATCACTTCTAAGTTAATGTTAGAAGTGTAAAGCGTTATAAGATTAGACAATAAAAAATCCACAAAGATGGAAGTAAGTTAAATACACCTTTATAAAATTAAACATTAATAGACAATAATGAATACTCAGTTCTAAACCAAGAATATGGCAACAAAAAGTAAATTCTTTTTACATCCCTTATTGCGGACACATAAGGTTTATAATTCTAATGCTAATTCATTTGCTATTTTACAACTGAATATTATTTAAGTATAAAACCTATGTTTTCTTTTTAGATTTAATTTTATTAATATTTTTAGTTTTCGATTTGACGACGCCCTTGAATTGTTTCGCTGTAACTGCTTTTTTCCTGTAAAATTGAATAATAACACGTTAATATTTTTTTTACAAATTATTTATTTGGTAATAACAGCTGTATGACAGTGGCGTGCACACCACACATGAAAATAAGCACGGCATACCCTGCTTCTGTACTTTAGCTGGTATATAGCTAAAAACTATTTGCGATTTCAGTGTAGTAATTTTTTTTTTATTGATACATATTTTGTTTTCAAGTGCTATTTATAAAATAAAGATCTTTTTACTTTACTTTATGCTGCAAATTGTGCACTTAGGCCTATATTTTTAATTTGATACGTAATTAATTATGACTAAAACCTGCCTGATGGTAAGCAGTTAATGGAGTTCAGAAAATTAAGAGCGTTTCATATCGTGGAATAGGCACGGTAACAAGCGCAACCACTTGCCGTTTCACGCCCCGCTTAAAAGACCCTGGATTATAGGAGCTGGCCACCATTTGCGCTGGTAGCTAGCTAGTATTATGGTCTTACATGTGAACGTCTTACCAACTATCCTTACTACTACTAAAAACAAATAACAGCAAAATAAATCCTACCTTTTGTTGAGATTATTTCTAGATAGCGGCAGGTAGGCGTAGGGGTCATGTTTACCCTTCTTCTTCACGTCCCCCTTGGCTCTCTTCGACTTGTAGTCAGTTCCTACTGAAGAAGCCACTGATGCTGCCGACCCTATCGGCCTGCGAAAGATAAAACGTTTTAATGTGAGTCGTCATACTAACCACATCCTGCCTGATGGTAAGTAGCCGATGCAGTCCATTTTTTGTTATAATGTGCCTCGTCATAATAACAGCATCCTGCCTGATGGTAAGCGTTCTAAAATATGACAGCACGGTAACAAGCGCACTCACTTATGACGGCCTGCATAAATATATTATATAATATTCGTAATATATTTACGCCCCGCTTAATACCCAAGACTTCTTCTCCTGCAGAGCTGAGAAACGCTTGGACTGACAAATAATTCCAAAGAAGAATGTTCTTTTCTCTTCTCTTTTAGATATAAATAAATATTTTGTGACAAGTACACCAATTATTTAGTTCCATGATAAGTATCATTAAGAACTTGTGTTATGGATACTAAATAACGGGTAAACTTACATAAATGCTATTTTAAATTGTAAATATATACTTAATATAAATAGAAAAACACCCAGACTAAGACAAATATTCATGAACCCACGACCTCAGCAGCGACGTGCAGTAATACTCGCCACCACGCCATATCGGCCATCAAAAATAAAAAGATATGGACTCACAATTTTGAGTACAAGTCAGTTTGAGCCAGTGTCGAGTAATTTGTATTCTGGCCAACACCATATTGTTCATCAAATCTTTATCTTAACATCTATTCTACATAGGTATATAAAATAGGTCTGTCTATATATATATTTTTACCCACATGCATATTTTGACCATACTAACTTTTTTAATTATTGTCTGTCTCTTTGTTCCGGCTAAACTGATTTAGACGGGACTTTAACTGGCAGATAGCTGATGTAATAAGGAGTAACTTAGGATACTTTCTATGATTACACATTACACGATTTAACCCTTTACCAGGCAATGGTCAATATATGACCAACACAAATTGAACCTTATGCAGTTAACTTAAGGTGGAAAGGCAATAAGTATTTTCAACGTGCTCTGCCTTTTAAAGGGTTTAAAAATGTAACTATAGGTAGCCCGGAAAAAATCGCTGGCGGCCGCTTGTATTATTATATAAATTACCACATACCTATGAATACCCTTTCCTCCAGCCTTATACTTGGACGCGGTGGTGGTAGACGCCCTGCTTCTTCCGCTCTTGATGCTTAGGATATCATCGAAGCGCCTCTTTGTGCCAGGTTTCAGCAGTTTGGAAGGCTTACTGGGTGCTGACTCGTTGTCTGTTAAATGTACATTTAATTTTTAAAACATATCGCCAATCGCACATCAGTCAGCGCTGAACTATACAAAAAGTGACATCAATAAATTTTAAAAATCTTCTTTAATCCAAGATAAGTATCATTAAGAACTTATGATATAGGGACCAAAAAAAAGAGAACTTTTTAAACTTTCTAAATCCTTACTTAGCTAATAATTTTAAGTGTTCTTTCTGTAACTAGCGGGAGAAAAAACAGCCTTGAAGAGTTTCTTGCCCGATTCTTCTAAGATGAAGCTCCCGCCCGCAGCAAAAGGACGCGTTAGTTTATAAGGTGTCATAAGAGCGTTACTGAGCCAATTCTAAAATGATTCTGATTTTGTTCCCTATACACTCCTGTGAAGTATACTCACCAGTATCATCGGTGTCACTGTCCACATCACCGCTAGGTTTCTTCTCGTCTTCACTCTCATCATCATCACCCAAATCATCAGAGATGATAAGTCGTCCATCTGCCGCAGTCTTGAAGCCTCCGTCTTTTTTCTTCTCCTTTACTTCCGCTACTGATCTCTTCTTTGTTGGGTTCGTTGCTGATTAAAAATAAATAATATATATTGAAAGATTGGCTTAAAATCAAACAAATTACTTAGATAAAATTAAGGATTTGCCAAAAAAATGTGTTTTACAGATCGCTCATCATTTCAGACCACTAACGTCCTAGCGCCACTTGGCAGCTTATTGGGCGGTTTGAACAATCTACCAACAGGACGCTACACACCTACTTCCGCCTAATTACGCATTGAATTCTTGCACCGTAGTGAAACATAACGGGCTGAGATGATATCTAATTGTCGTCCTGCTCCCAATCCAAGGATCCAAGGGCTGAACTATGAAAAGTCTGCTATATTCTGTGATTCCCGATCACCTAACACTGCGGAACTACGAGCGTGTTCTTTTTTGTAGATACTTACCTGCATCTACA
This sequence comes from Musotima nitidalis, assembly GCA_949126915.1. Classification (NCBI taxonomy): domain Eukaryota; kingdom Metazoa; phylum Arthropoda; class Insecta; order Lepidoptera; family Crambidae; genus Musotima; species Musotima nitidalis. The sequence continues at coordinate 4,830,562 of OX421434.1, forward strand.
CTAAGACAAAGATACACAATATCGCACGCTGTTCTGTGTTGAAGTCGAACTGATGACCTCAGAAGTTTATTGACTTCCCACCCACATCGGACGTCCAAGTCGTGGCTATTAATTTTAATGACACATTAAATTCAACCCAAACTAAAATCATACCAGTGATCTTTCTAGAAGCAGAAACATCAGCCAAGTCCACAATATTGTCCGGATCGTCCTGGATCCAGGCTTGAGTCTTCGCCTTCTTGGCCTTCGGTCTAGGTCTTTCCTCCTCCTCTTCCAGGTATTCCATCTCGGAGTCTGAGTCTTTGAGTATGTCCTCCAGGGTTTTGGATGTGCCTTTGATTTGTGATTCTAGATCTGAGTCGTCATCTGATTGACCCCTGTAAAGTTAAATGATTATAAATGAGGTTTTTAATGAATGGGTTTTGGACAACATATTTGGAGAAATACAGTGGACGATCTTAGCCAGTAATTCTTTATTTATTTATAAAGTATAGATACACAGACACTAGGTACACAGTGTACAGCTGCTCATCGCATTTCTTAGATTTTGTAATCGGAAGCGCGACAATTACATATGTCTGTGTACCATACCTATTACTGCAAGATACATATGTGTGTCGGCCGCCGTTTTTATTATAATTAAAGTGAGTCTTATAGTACACGAGTGAGTAAACGGTCGTTTCATTAAACACCTTCTGACAGAAGTTAAATTGAGTATAATCATAACCTAATTATATACCTAGTTATATAATTATCTACAGATAGAAAATTCTTTATCGTACACCAAATTAAAATAATTCTCTATCAGTTAACCTTTGGGTTAGCAGAAAAGTAAGAGGCAGTACGAACAAGAAAACATATAAACTTACATAGAATAATGTCGTACAAAACTGAACAAATAGTTTGACTATAGGAACCGTAACTATAAACTAGGATTCAACATTACAAATTGAATTTTAATAATTAGCTTTATTAGCTTTGTATGGTATAAATTAAGTACTTATTTAGGCATCATCATACCCTAGCATCATCCCGGTTGCCCTAGACTTAAGCTTAGGGCCCAGGGTCTGCTCACTGGTTTAACCAGATTTTGACTGAATTTCAGTTATTACGTGGAGCGACTGCCGTCTGACCTCCGCAACCCAGAGAAACATCATTTTATGGTTAAACCAGCTGTCTGTCTGTTTGTAGGCACTGACTTCCTAATAACGACTGCCATAGATGTTCATGACAGCCGGGACCAACGGCTTAACGTGCTTTCAGAGGCACAGAGCAAGCGATAGAATGGGTTTTCAATCGCCGCTCTTATTTAGTACTCATTTAGTATACATTTAAATGTTATTTGGCGTCTTATCGCTTATGTTCGCGGGTAAACTGTTGAGTATGTATCCCCACGTTTTTTGAGAGTTCTATGAATTATTTCACAGTGGCAATCACAAATGTTTCCGATAAGCGGCAATAGGCAATAATAATAAAACATTGATATTAAAAAACAAAACAACATCACAAACCTCTGACTATCCTTATTCTTCTTCTTCCTATTCTCCATCTTCCTCAAATTCCTCAGCCTCTTCAGCATGACGTCATCGGTTTTCGGTATGAGTTTCTCAATAGTGTCAGCTCCGTATTTCCTCAACATCTTAGTTAGAAAGTATCCTATTTCGAGGCGGGAGTGCCGTTTGCAATCTTCAGTCATTGATGATAGGGTTTTGAAGATTATTGGCAGACTTCCAGCGAGAACTTCGGTCGGTAAGACTTTTGTGTATACCTACAATGGAATTAATATCAATCAATCAAACTTTCCAATTACTATATAAGTTTAGTTGTTAATTGTGAATTATTTGTGCACAAAATAAACATCATTTCTGTCTTTTTTTCCATTGGAAATTAAGTAAGTAAATAAATGTTCTCTTACAATCACACCAATTATTTAGTTCCAAGATAAGTATCATTAAGAACTTGTGTTATGGATACTAAAAAACGGATAAACATACTTATATACTTTTTTTTTGCAAATACATACTTAATATACATAGAAGACACCCAGACTAGAACAAATATACGTGTTCAAGCACACAAAGATTTGTCCTGTGTGGGAATCGAACCCACGACCTCAGGAGTGGAGTGCAGGTATACTGACCTCCACGCCATATCGGTCGTCTAATAACAGCAACCATACGTTTTTTTGTAACTCAATGTGGCTCTCAACTCTCAAGTTTGCGGCTTATTTGTCGGAAAGTGGTCACCGCTATGAACACCTTTAAAACTTTTTAGAAGCCCTTTTGAGGAGCTCCATCCTGTAATCTTACTGTAGTGTGTTTGATTTGAAGAGTGTTATAGTTATTCACTTCAAAATCTTTTTATTCCATAAACTATTACATAGTACTTGAAACCGTCAAAATTAAATATAAATATAAAAAACAATCTATATATGATTACACTGAAATCACGAAGCTTACATATACTTACATGCAACAAAACAATTAAAAAACAAAATATATTTAAGTGCTTAGATTAACTTACTTATTAAATATATTTTGTTCAGTTCCGAGCCACCGCTCTGTAAGAAGAACTAGCAAAAAACTCACAGGCTTATGCCCTTTTAAATTATCAATTGGTTAGTTACAATCTTCATTTGCTATACAATGCAATATAATATAACATTAACAATATTCATGTTTTAAGTCATTCATGTTAGAATAGCCTGTATGAAATGGCAGTTTAATTCCAAGCATTTTTATCAGGCAACTCGGAACTGGCACATAAATTCACTTACACTTAAATATTTTTTGTTTTTTTCATTGTTTGGTTGCAAGTGAATTTAAGCTTCGTGATTTTAGAATAATTATATTTTAGTTGTTTTTTTTTATTTTTTTATAATTTTGACGTTTTCAAGTACTATGTAATAGATTATGAAATAAAAAGATTTTGATTTTGAAAAAAAAAACAAGTTTTGGAAACCCCAAATTATACCTTCAAGAAGCTGAGAGCAGCCGCAACAATCTCCCGGTTGCTATTAAGCATCATCGGGGCGATCTTCTCGAGCAGTTCCTGCGTGCACTGCAGTCCCATATCCTCGCTGAAGCTGTACAGTGCCGAGGCCACTGCTCTTATAGTGGCGCTCACGATGCGTGGTACTGGAGCTGATACTCCCGTCAGTAGCATTGCGGTAAACGCCTGCATACCTACAAAGGTTTCATTGGGTCATTAAACAAAAACAAAGTGGCATGATAAAAGGTTTGGACCAGGGTAACCGAAACTATCGGATATCCGAAATAATTAACTATCCGTAACTGTAATCGAATCCGATACAAAAGTGGCGGATAGTTTCAAAAAAGGCGGAGTCTAGTAATAATTAAGGTTTTTTTATTAATAAAGTCAACTATTTATATTCTAAATTTTCTTCTTTTCTTTCAAATTCTAATATCCGTAAACGAAACTATAGGATATCCCGAAGCCAGAAAGAAAGACTGTTAAGCTCTTGAATTATCTGCTGGCTCATGTGTTTTAAAATTTTAGTAGGCCGTCATGAGTGGATGCACTTTGTATCGTGCTTATTAAACGTTATGAACCGCCTAAATTTTTTTGGACTGCATCAACTGCTTACCATCAGGCAGGATGTTGTCAATATGATTCAATATATTCGTAGATAGCTGGGAATCAATCCAGGCAAAATTGTCGTCTTCTTGTAAATCTAAATGTCCTCTTTCAGTATTTTTTTATTTTTATATGCCAGTAAAATTGCTCACGGAGTTAGTTATTGCAAATTATTGTGCTTATTGTACGGTATGAACCGCTTACATTTTTTTGGACTGCATCGACTGCTTACCATCAGGCAGGATGTAGTCAATATGAATTTATATATTTGTAGATAGCTAAAAATCAATCCAGACAAAATTGTCGTCTTCTTGTGAATCTGAATGTCCTCTTTAATTATATTTTTAACTTTGCCAGTAAAATTACTCATGGAGTTAGTTATTGCAATTGGGCCAGGGTCGTGTAAATAATACATGAATGAATATAATAAAGAAATAAATAAAATGACGGCCTGCATAAATGCCGTTTCACGCTTTAACCCTTTAACGGGCAGAACAAGTTAAAATTTTTCATTGCTTTTCTACCTTAACTCAACTCCATAAGGTTCAATTTAGGTAGGAATATATTTACTACGGCCTTGCAAAGGGTTTAAAGACCCTGGATTGTATGAGCTGTGTAACATATGACCTAGTGGAGAGTTCCGAATAAAACAAGCCCCTTACCTCCTTCCTGACTCTTCAGCACTTCACCGACACAGTTGATGACATTGAAAGCGCATTGCCGACATTTGGAATTGATATCTCTGGTGCAAATTACAGATTCAGCGACAGCCGAGCGAAGCAACTTGCTCTCGGCGTTCAAAGTGGGCGAAGATCTTATCAAATGTTCTATGCACCTGGAAAATTTAAAGATCTTATCAAATGTTCTATGCACCTGGAAAATTTATCAGTGTTAATGTATTTCGAAGGTGCGTTGAATGTGCATTTTATTTTAGTTCTTACTACATCGATATAAGAATAAATAAATAAATAAATATTCTCTTACAATCACACCAGTTATTTAATTCCAAGATAAGTATCACTAAGAACTTGTGTTATGGATACTAAATAATGGATAAACATACTTAAACACTTTTTTTTTGTAAACACATACTTAATATACATAGGAAAACACCCAGACCAGAATAAATATTCATGTTCATACACACAAAGATTCGTCCTGTGTGGGAATCGAACCCACGACCTCTGGAGTGAAGTGCAGGTATACTGACCTCTACGCCATATCGGTCGTTATATACATAGTATCGCAGCTAAATTTAATTCGAGCCTTTTCAGGAAAAATATAGTAACTGAGATTTTGCATATTTTAAAGGTTTTATTTATTTATATCATTGATTCTACATATTTACTAAATGTTATATCGGCCCCTTCATATTTATTCAAATGCTAAGATTCGACTTAGTACTCTAAAATCACATCGATTTGTAATATTAAAACAGTTTTTTGATATTTTTGGCGCTTACGACGTTCTTCCTGATAAGACTCGATATGGAAAAGAAGTTTGATTTTAGTCAAATATCTATTGGGGTAACTTTGTGTAGACGAAATCACTGGGAGCAACTGATCTTACTGAGGTCAGGCCTTCTCTCCCATACCAAAGAGAGAGAAATTAGACCATAAACAACTCACTCGTACCCATTGCAAATTGGAGAGACAGGCGTTCTATTGTTATAAGCCATCCAATCTATATATTACATTAACAAACTATATTCTATTGGGGGTATTTGCCCACAATCACCACGCTTAGCAGGCGGGTTGTTGATTGCAGTTCAAGCTATTACGCAGGAATACGCTGCTGCCCATCATCCGGTAGGATTTCTCTTCGTCGACTCTTACGACTACTCGTCAGTTGAGAGTGGGTGACACTATTTTAGGCCCGTTGTTTTATCTATCAAGCTTACTCATCATTCCTTATGACATTTGGAACACTTATAAACTTTACGAGCCTTGTTGTACCGGCCTAGAATAGTTCAGCCCCTTTTATCTCACGGGGAGTCGTTAAGAGTCGACCAAGAGAAAATCCACCGGATGATGAGCAGCAGCATCCTGCGCACTGGCTTGAACTGCGATTATCACCGTGGTGATTTTGGGAACCTTCAACAGAATGATATATATTGGGAAGACTAATCATGTACAGGGACAGGTGTATAGGGATCCTACTAAGGCCTAAGGAGCCCAATCCAACCTCACCTGCAAGTGGTGCACCTGCCGATCAACGGACGAGACTCTGGCGAACATAACAGTGCCCGGTAAGTGGCAATAGGCTCGCCACCTATTACGTGGAGTCAACTATATATTTGGCGAAGTGTGGGCGTGTAATATGCCTCTGCCTACCCCTTCGGGGAAACAGGCGTGAATGTATGTATGGATGTACTTATATTCAACAGTGAACTTATAAGGCTGTTATGATGATGGAAATAACCTCTTCACTACATTTTTTTTTATATGTAGTTCATCATCATCATTTCAGCTATTCGAAGTCCACTGCTGAACTTATGTCCATCGCGTTGGGGGCCGCCCTCTACTACGGTATGCTGATTCGTGGTCGTCATTCAAGAACCTTAACGCCCCATCGGTCGTCGGTTCTTCGAGCTATGTGCCCCGCCCATGTATGTAGTTGATGCCAGTGATTTCGTCTGCACAAAGCAAATACCCCAAAAGAATATAATCGATTAGGGAGACCAATGTTAAGCAATGGACTTTATAAGGCTGATATGATGATGAATATGCTTACGTGAGGAGAGAATTCAGCTTGTTTTTGTATATTCTGAGTTGTTTTACGAATTAAACTGGGAGCAGTATAGAACAATGATATTGTTTTACTGACCTTAGCCTCGCCGCCTTGCTGCTATCGGCGACTTTATTGAGTGACGTCATGAGCAGCTTCTTCACCCTTTTGTGATTGGTGGAGAGGAACTTTTTGCAGTTCTCCTTGTCGCACTTGAATATCTCTTCCAGTATCCTGTATGCTTTTTTGTGTTCCATGTCTAAAAGTTTAGCTTTGTCTTTATACCTAGTGAGAAGATATACCAATTAGATTTTTTATTTTATACATTCAAATTTTTTTTTAAATATTTTCATTCTTAAGAAGAAGTAACGTGACATGTGCAACTGTAAGATGGAAGGACGATCTGACACATTTGAGAGTTGATCATGATGATGTGGATGCAACCTGTCACATTAGATTTTTTTTTTTAATAATTGCTTTTTGTGTTTATTACATTTAGCCAGTGTCTAGTAAAAGATATATTACAAATATTAAATTCATAGTAAATGAGAATAAGTGGTGATACAGATAAATGAGATGCCCTCCTCCGTAAACCCTTTAAATTCTCAGTAAAGATGTAGGACTGTAATGAGATCTCATATATACTTCTTAAGATAATTCGAAATCAAACACTTAACGGTTAAAAAACCACCGTTATTACATCATTGTTCAAAATATCAATTTTTTTTTTAAATGAAACGAAACTGCAGATATTAATGACACTTTACTTTCCCGCCAAGAAGTCCAACACATGGGAAGTTGGGAGAGGATTATGATCAGTAGTGGACGTCTTTGAAGAAGGCCTATGTTTGGCTGATGATTTGTCGCGTGAAATCATCATGATCTGCGTTCGCATCACACTGCAAGCCGCAATGCTATTTACGACGATATTTTCGATTTAAATAAACACTTTGGCGGCAGCATTGAATGCTGCGTTGGTACAGTCGGCCTCAGAAATAGCTAACTATTTAAGTACCTTGTCACTTTAACTAAAAGGCTCTAGCTCAGTAACTCTTTATCTTCGAATGGTCAGCTTTCTTAATATTAGTATTCTATTGATGCGAAATAGTATAAAATTAACCGAATGATGACAAGTTGCAATATAGTATTGTTTTAACACATTGAACGCCATCATTTATAATGTTTGCCAGTCATCTGGCGTTCAGAAACTTGTGAAATAATATTATATTAACTTACCTCATCTCAGTCTTCTTATCGTCTTTATCCCCTTCTGGCTTATCTTCTTCCATTTCATTATTCTTCTTTCTATCCTTCTTTGCCTTTTTGAAAGTCTTCGGATCTTCTAGAACCGTGTCACATAAGGGAAGCAACCATTTGTCGAACAACTGCGTTATTTGATCAGCGCTCTGGTAAAGAACTAGTACTCGAACAATGTCTAAAATAGACTCTCTTTGGAAATGGCTGTCTTTTGAAGTTTCTAGTTGTTGTACGGAGTTCTTGAATAGCTCCTCTATTAGTGTTTTGTCGCAAATTGTCAGATATACCTGTAGGGTAAGAAATAAAATATTTTATGGAATGTTCGGATGCGTCAACTAAAGTTCTTATTCTGTTATACGATAATAAAATAATTTTGTTGTGTCTATATATCGGCTGACCGGATCCTACCGGATGATGGGCAGCAGCGTCATCCTGCGTACTGCGATTTGAACTGCGATCTCTAACCCGACTGCCCAGCGTGGTGAATTTGGTAATAAAATGTAATCTATTAGTAAGGCCAATGTTCAATAGTGAACTTTGAGTGCTAGACGTTATAGATTAATAACAATTTACCTGTATAGTTTCTAAAGCAGCCAATCTCTGACCCTCCGCAGTGCTCCCCTTCGCCGGGGACATATAAATGTTTAACAATATCGGCAGGTAGTTCTTGGCGAACCGGGCTACCTCTTGCCTCTCGTCCTCGTTTTCTGATGAGCACGATATCAGCTTACGTAGAGCTAACATTACTGACTGACGGAATTCCGGGTTGTCTTTAAGGATGTTTCCTATAAAGAGAAGCTAGTTATTAAAAATCCTTTTCCTCACCGTGACAAGATCCTTGCGGTCTATGCTGCGGCCCATTTGGATCCTGTTGCTAAGAGTGTGTGACATTCAGTAATGTGTACCTTTTTAATAATTCTGATGCGTATTGTTTGGTAATTTGATCGTAATTTAAGAATAAAGTTTAATTTTATTTAGCTAAAAGAACCGTTCTTAGCTCAGCGATAGTAGCTGTTTGTAAAAGATCAACGAAGTGAAGCATAGATCTAGGGACATTCCCCTTAGATTTTTAATAATTCTTACCCTGACTGCGCCAATAATAATAAATATTTAACAAGCAAGCTTATGTAAGTCGTGAAATTTGCGACAATCGTCTGTGATTTTGACGACCGATGTGGCGTGGTGGCGAGTACACTGGCACTTCGCTCCTGAGGCCTTGAGTTCGATTCCCACACAGGAAAAATCATTGTGTTCATAAACATGAAAAATCTGTTCTGGTACGGGTGTTTTTTAAATGTATTTAACAAAAAAAAGTATTTATGTATGTTTATCCGTTATTTAGTATCCATAACACAAGTTATTAATAATACTTATCTTGGAACAAAATAATTGATATAACTTTTAGAAAATATTTATTTATTAACGTACCTAATCAAAAGTCATTTGATGTAATTGTGAATATTAAATTTCATTTTCATAAAAACTGTTTAAAACCAACAATAGTATATATAGATAGAAACAAAAACTTTACTTACCAATAACTCTAGCCAAAGCCTTGAAGCTTTCTTTAATATCTTTGGGACTATTGCAGAAACTGGGCAACAACGCCCACAGCTGGTTACAGAGCAGCTCATAAGTGTGCGAGCCAGGAATATCTTTAGCCTGACTTAATTCTCTAGACTTTTTCCGGCAGAATGTAGCCATATCTAAAATTTCCGTAGCGAAATACTTGAGATTGGCATTGACGATTTTTTCCTTCATAACTGGTAGGAGCCAACTCCTTTCAAGGTTTACGCTATCAGGGTTGTCTCGTAGTGGTATGATTTTGAGGACGAAGTCTGGGCCGAGGGATTTGATGGCGCATCCTGTCGCGTATTCTACTTCTTTGTAATTATGGAAGTTGTGACTCTCTCGTCTGTCGTTTAGTTTTTTGAGGAGTGGTGCTAGAATTGTTGATACTTTTTCGTTGCCGATCTGTAAGGGGGAAGGACTCTTGATATATGCTGATATTACGTAAATTTATGATTAATAGATGAAGGGTATTAGTAATGATTGAATCCATAAAAGAAATATATGCCACCTGCCACGCTCGGAGAGTCTCCCGCTTGGACATGATTTGCCATGGTTGATATGGAAGTCTTTAAATAGACTCCGGACTCAGGTTGGCCGTTGTTATAATAATCGCTTTAGGTGGGGTTTCAAAGACCTGCCGTTTCAGGGTGGTTTCTCTCCCCAAAGCTACTTCACCTAATATTCTGCCCCGCGTGCCCTGACACCTACACGCGGGTCAAGCTCATGATTGCTGCAGAAAATGCACAGTACGTGGGCTGAGTACTGGACAACACTCATAAAAAGTGACTATATCATCAACAGCAGAATAATCTTTAACCAAGAAAGACAATACTAACCTCAAAACAAACAGCGATGGTGAATATAACATGAGTAATGGCCTGGTTGAAGGGATTGTCCAGCCCAGAGCCAATGGTCTTGAAGATAGATTCTACGTGAGGCTTGTGGCGGATGTAGGCCTCTGATTCTATAGCTGGCTTCACACAGTCTAGCAGTACCACCTGGAAAGTGTTGTTTAATGAGAACAAAGTCCGTATTAGGCACAATGAATAAACAGGGTGTTAAAAAAATATTCATTTAATACACCATAAATAAAAAACCTTGAAAAAGTTTAGTACCACATTTAGTAATTTAAGTAAATGTAGCACTATAGCAGCGTTATGATTTATTTGTATTATAAACATTTTATTTCTTTGATCTAATTCTGGTAATTTAGGTGCTGGCCTACCTAAGCCTGCTAACACAGACAAGTTAGCAATTTACCTTTAAAGCAGTTGTAGCGGCAGAGTTAATATCTGCCACGTCAGACAGCCACAACTCAGACACGCAAATGTTGACGAACGCCGGCAGATTTGGCACGCACAGGTTAAGATCCAAACTGGGTGGGGGACATATTAAACACATTAAATCATTGATATTAAAAAAGCTTTATTCAATTTAGGCTGCAAAAGAACGTATGAATACTCAGATAACTTAATAATAGCGCGCCCTTTAAATTCGGACAGAAGCTTTAGTAGAAATAATAATATGCATGCATTTATAGGTCTGAACCCAGTGCGTATTGGAATTGGGGATAAAGTTGCGGTTAGTAAAATAAAAAATTATAAGCGGAACCCGGTCCTACAAGTTTTTCTCTGAGATAACACTCAGATGAGTAAAATAAAATAAGATATTACTCACCTAGCAAGACACGCATATCCTTGCTGCAAGACCGCCGCCCACGCTAAAGCCTGACCTGCATCAGACGCCGGGGGTCTGGAGGCCATCAGAGCCCTAGTTAGCTGTACTGCCAATGCTGCAGTCACATTGCTGCTTTGCTTGGGCGCCAAGAATAACGCGTGTAGAGTGTGTAGACAACACGTCTTTATGTACACGTTATTGTGAGTCATAAGCGAGAGGATCGCTTCACATGTCGACTGTAAATAAAACAGTTAAGGTTGTTTATGGAAATAAAGCTCAGTTAAGGTTATTTATGGAAATAAAACAATAGAGTTATGGAATTATGCATTAGTTAAGTTAAGCCGTGGGTCAACTAAGCATAATTTTCGAATTTAAAGCAATAATTTTACAAAAGGGACAGATAGAAGATAGCGACTTTGTGTTAGTGATAGAGAGAGTACTATGTTAGTGGGAAAGAAAAAGTAGTTGTCCTGGTGAGAAATACCGCATTGCCTTATTTAGTTCTTGTATTATGTATTACTGTATTATGCTTAATGTGGTTGTGCTATATTAGTAAATCATAACTTTTGTTTTTGATTTAGTACACCAAATTTTCAAACTAAATTATGTCAGCTTAATGCGCACTTATAGCTGAAAACATTTTAAGAAGTTATCCAGTAAGTAAACATACCTTAATATGGTCCTTATTGAAAACAGGTAGCACATCTCTGAGCAGAGTGAGGGTGTGAAGAACGGAGCGGTGGCCGGCCAGAAGAGCCTCGGCACGGATCTGAGACAGGCAGTGATCCGCCACGCGACCCGACGCCGGGTGTACTCGAGGCACCTGTATTCGTATATTAACAAATATATAAAGGGTTAAAAATACCCTGATCAAAACCGAGAGCTATATATATATATATATATATATATATATATATATATACATACCAGGGAAATGAATAGCCTTACAGTTTCTTTTTCTTTTAAATAATGGCTTCGTGCGTTTTGCACATTTAGCCAGTGTCAAGTAAGAGATATGAATAACATATAAATTATAGTAAATGAGAATGAGTGGTTATAAAGATGATAAATGGTAAATGAGATGCCCTTCCCTAAGCCCCATGAGTCCTCAGTAAAGATGTGGGACTATACTGAGATCTCACATGGACTTCTTGAGAGAATTTGAAAAGTTATGTTATTACACATTAATTTCCGAAATAACACAAATTTTAGAAAATAAAACAAAACTGCAGACATGTCGCTTCACTTTCCCGCCAAGAAGTCCCAGCCTTATAGTTATTAAAGGTCAAAGTCATAATTTTTTTTTCATGTTTTTGATTGAAACAAAGTTTAAGTTTAAACGCGGTTTGTTGCGCTCATTTCATTGTATGCTACTATTTGCAGCTTTTTTTACACCAAATATGAAAATCGTTTCCAAACTATAGTTTAAGTCATGTCTCTTGTAAGCAAGTGATGGATTAAAAATATCTGGTTAACAATTCCCGCGCTACTATAATATTCAACACGACACGTGTTTCGCCCTTACACAGGGCATCTTCAGGCAAGATAGGAGCCTCAGAACAACGACGTCTTCACGACCAACGCTGAAACGAGAGTGACCAGTGAGTGAAGAGGTCACTCTCGTACACTTTATAACCAACATACAGCACCTTACACCTTATAAACAAGTAAAATTTTATATGAAAAATGTAGATACTACAGTTATGACATTGCAATCAAACCTTAAGATGCTGGTCTTCAGATGGCACCATAAAGCAACTACCACGAAGTATGGACGTAACCGCATGCTGAGCCGCTTTTCTAACCTAAGATGTTTAGAAGCAAAATTAGTAAGAACTTTAAGAAAAGAGATAGGCTGACAGCAGCTGTTATCTAAGCTTAATGTAGTAGATGGATTCATTAAATCACAACATACATACAGTTCTTGGCTATATTACAAATTGGTCATCGCATTTCGAATATAGCTGAATGCTAATTTTCAGATCAATATAAGTAGGTTTATCGGAGTAATAATTACGAATTTATACCTTTTGATTCTTGTGTGAACCATTTGCATTAGAGCTTTTCCTTTTTTAAGGTGCAAAATTATAGGAACTGTATAATAAATACGTACTATCATACCAGCCCCCGAGCGGGTAGGCAGAGGCATATTAAACACCCACACTTCGCCTAATATATTGTTGGGCCCACGTAATAGGTGGCGAGCCTATTAACGCTTCCTGGGAACTTAAAAGTTTGCCAGAGCCTAGTCCATTGATCAGCAGGTGCACCACTTGCAGGTGAGGTTGGCTTGGGCTCCTAAGATCTTAGTGGGATCCCTATACACCTGTATAACAAATATTCATATCCATCTATGTGTAATATAATAAATAAATGTAACCAGTATCACTAACCTTTGGTTTAGAATGCAACACGAAAGCTAATACGGAATCAAAAACTCTCATAGTTGACGAATCTCCCCATAATGCATACTCCTGGGCTCTTAGCAGCACTGATAAACATCCAATAACGCTTCTCAATAATGTCCCATTCTCAGAGTTTAAGTTCTTTTCAAGTAACTCTGTAAAAGTGGACGCACAATCTGAGAACTGTTTACGTAGTACTGCTTGCGATACGGACTTTATTCCCATTGACAGTAATGACAGGGTAGCTACAAGGTTTGCCTCTTCTTCAGATGATTTTAGTGTTTCCATCTACAAATAAACACAAAAAGGGTTTAAAGAAAATGTATGGCTCACTGACCATTCTTTTATTACACTACAAGGTGGCACTCAATTATGTCGCCCATCTGATGGAAAATGGTCTCTACAGCTTATGGACACCTGCAACTTCCTACTTGTATATGTAGATAATGTATATATAGGTTTTTTGTGCTACATACCAATCACTTTGCAGCCATTGCTAAAGAGAAACTTTATTATACATACATTCACGCCTGTTTCCCCAAAGGAGTAGGCAGAGGCATATTATACGCCCACACTTCGACAATTATATAGTCGGTCCCACGTAATAGGTGGCAGGCCTATTAACGCTTACCGGGCACTGTTATGTTCGCCAGAGCCTTGTCCGTTGATCGGCAGCTGCACCACATGCAGGTGAGGTTGGCTTGGGCTCCTAAGGTCTTGGTAGGATCCCTACAGATATCAAGAAATTTTGCAGGCTATTCATTATCATTGCATATTAGGTAGGCATATAGGCTGCCTTCTACTTAGGATCCCATCTGTATCTATGTGATTATTAAGACCCATTTACATTGTAGTACTTAGCCAGTAACTATGTAATTATAAACTCACCAAAGCAATAAAGTATTCCGTAGTGCTCTCTTTGCCACCTTGTTCCTTAATAACCTCTGTGACTGCAGCTAATACGGCTAACATCTCTTTGTGCACAGCATTGTTTGAATCAAACTTATTTAACAATCTGGAATTAACACATAAATAATAATAGCTACATCTGTTAGAAACTATCTGGTAATTATGAGAAGAAAATTAAACAAGTGATTAAAAATAGTATTATTAATAATAAGACAATGAGATAAATATCAATTTGTAATCTGTTTACATATATACATTCACACCTATTTACACAAATGGGTAGGCAGAGGCATAATAAACTCCCCCATTTCGCCTATTAGAATCATAATGAGCCTAATGCTGGGAACTTTTATGTATGCGTGAGCCTCGTCCGTTGATAGGCAGGTGCACCACTGGCAGGTGAAGTTGTCTTGTGCTCCTAAGATCTGTATAGGAACCCTAAACACCCTAGGCCTCACTTCTTAAGCTGAGTTCACAGAGGTTCCTTGGATGGGTGATGTTTTATTGGGATAATGTATATGCATTATAAACATGGAAGAGATTGTGCCTTCTATGTTTAAAAGGCACATTAAGATGTTGGTACTCGGGTGAAGGGCAACTACACAGCCAATATGCAGCAGTGACGTGAAGTAGGACTACCCTCATTACCCTCAACTTATTTTGTATGAGAAGGACCAAGCCCAGTAGTGGGACTTTAATGGCAATAATGACATACAATCAGGGGGCCTACCGCCGAGTTCGATGGCAATCGATTATAAGGCAAAATGGATTTCGAATTGATTCTGTCGTACCGCCGAACGCATGGAAATCGAAACAAAATGGCGTTCTCCATTTACCTATTGGTCTGTCACGGACTGAAGGTCATGAATGAGAGGTGGCTGTCGACAGATTCCCCGGTACGGATTAATGAACGTAAACAAAGTTTGATCTAGATGGATTACCGGTAATCCATCGAATTCGGCGGTAGGCCCCCAGCCTATGTAACTCCGACAACAGATGAATAATATTGTTTTCTAAATACAATTCATTTACTTACTTGCTAAAACTAATATTGGAACATTGGCTCCAATCAGATGCAAATGTCTGAAATGTTTTAAAAGATCGCGCAGCACCAGAATATTCACTTTCTGATCCCTCATCAACAGTCTTCACTGACATATTCTCAAAGTCCTTGGCGATAGAAAGTTCATTTTCAGCTTCTGACTTTGGTTTATGGAAACTGTGGCCGTACGTCATAATAGCATCATGTTTGGACACTGCTTGTTGAGTGAGCCCCGTGTTGCCTATAAATTAACAGAATTAAAATATTTTATAAATTATAATTTGTTTTTTAGTTCACAAAAGAAAATGGAAAACAAATTTAGTTTTATAAATATTTTGTTTCATAAAAGTACTTATTAAATTAAATTTGTACTTATTACACAGAAAAATAATAACAATTATATCTCACTGAATATTTAACAAATAAGTGTATATATTTTATATACATTTTAAAACAGAATTTTAAACAGTATTATACATTAACATTATATACATACATGACTTTGGCCTATTGACTATTTCTACAAACAAAAGAAGTTATAGAAGTTTTACAGTAAATTAATAAAATTCTACCTAAATTTTCTTGAAAAAACCGGGACTTCGCCATTTCTCTATACTTCTGGGTTTTTGGATTGGAATTTGAGGACTGGCCTTTCTGCCATCTCTTGCCTTTCGATTTTCCTTTAAGTTTGGATCTAAATTTCCCCATAGTTTTGGTTTAGTTCATCAATTTTATCTCAAGAATTTAAAACATACAAAACACAAGAGTATCGCACGTGGTAAAGAATGGTTATGACTTTGACGTTTGATCGACTGTTACTTGTCATATTAGGTTTCGTAAATATTTAGTCAACAAAAGTTGTTATACAGCCAGTGTGTAAATTATATCTACGCATTTTTATAATTGTACTGATAAATATTATAAGGATGATTTATATGAAATTCTTTTAAATAATTCAAAGAACCTACTAGTTTGTACCTATTAAGGATCCGAAATTAATCAAAAATATGAATTTAGAAAGTTTTAACTCACGCAAAATTTTGTTGTCATTGTTACAGATAGACAAGCCTGTGAATGAAATGGAACGCGTTTATTTTCTTGAAAATCCTTTTCATTCACCTTCGTTCTTGTTTCATTGACGTTTTTCTTGTTTGTAAATAATAAACGCTGGAAATAGTACGCAATGTGATATTACACACATTCCTTAGCCGACCGCACATTACGTAAACGATAACCGTTGCGTTACAATTAATTAATTGTGGAAGAGCTATCATAACCTCTTGACTTGTGTTTTGATATTGTTCTTTCGTTGAAGTGAATGCGATATGGTACACGAAAATGCCGCCGTTCAGGAGAAAGAAGGCGTCTAAGTCTTTCCCAGTTAAAGTGTGCACTTTAGACGCTGAATTAGAGTTCAACCTTGAGGTAAGAACATATTTGTATGTTTTGTGTGTTCCTTGACATTGTGTGTACATTTTTTGTATATAGTAGATACATACAATGCTCTCATTGTGACTCATTTTAAGTAGAGTGCGAACAGTCGTGCCAGGCGTAAATTAAGCGATAACAAGACAATCCCATGTTATAACAACATATACTGTGTATTAGCACTATTTCAAAATTATTTACTTGCAAAATTTATTTTCACTCTATATCTGTTTTGTTTTAGTGCATTATCAGCCTGTTTTGAGCAATTCACTGCTTGAATGGCATAAAGTGTATCTGGAATATTTTAAGGTCTACAATACCATTCCATAAAATCTAATTAACATAATTTTTTATAAAATTAAAAGGAGGAAAAAATCTCAATATATGTGTGTTATTTATAAGTAATTTCGTTGATTGTTGTTTTAAAAGTTCAAAGACTTGCTTGATATGTTTGAAATGATCTATAATTTAAAAATGGTTTATAAATTAAAGTTTATCTTCAATTTGGTATCTACCTTGAAATGGGAATGTTACCACACAAACATACATTAAAATTATTAAATTAATTTTAATCATACTAGCACCTGTTTAATTTCAATAGCAAGTCTGTTTGCTTAGAAAAAGTTACTATCAATTCTATAGGCCACACACCTTGGTACATCGGGACCTTTAAGTAGATCGGGTTGTTAGAATTATTAAAAAATGTGCAGAAGCTCACGAAAGAAGACTGCATCGTCATGTGAATTGTCATGAGGCTTGTCGACAACACAGACCTAGTGAGAAAACTAAGAAGGACAAAATTGAGTTTAGTGTAGTGTCAGTGAAGAGCAATATTATGAAACACATTATGAAAGTCTGCGCCTTAAAAGAGACAAAAAGAAAAGTGTTATTAGACAAATTCTTACTTTAAGAACATGTAGAAGTTATGTTAGAAAAAAATTACATATTACTCTTTACTTAGACTAGATTGTAGTCGGTATGAGGTACTTTCTTTTGAAAAGGAAGGTATGTCAAATAAGTTTGAAAAACCTATGTAAAAGTAAAAATAATATATTTTAATAAAAAATGTATTTTACTCATCATCTGAGCATTATCCACACTTGGTGCAACTGACGATCAACAAATGAGGCTCTGGCAATTATAAAAGTTCCAGGTAAGCAGCAATAGGCTTGCCACTTATTACATGCAACCAACAATACAACTGGCGAAATGTAGACTTATAATATGCCGTTGCCGTTCAGGGATACAGGTGTGATAGCATTTATGTATGTATTATTACTTATATATCGATACCTTCGATCTCAAAGGACGTAAAGGACATATTATGTTATGTCCTTTACATCCTTTGTGATCGAAGGTATCGATATGTCTTGAAAGTGTCTAGTGTAGGCACAACTTTACCAACAGTTGCCCTCTTTTAAAGTGAGTGACGATTGTAATAATGTTTTGCAGTGGAGAGCAACCGGCCGGGACCTGTTCGACTTAGTGTGCCGAACCATTGGATTGCGGGAAACATGGTTTTTTGGCCTACAATTTGAGGATACGAAGCATTTCATTAGCTGGCTAAAACTAGACAAAAAAGGTTGGTTCATAACTTTTATCTATCCTGGAGACAAAGACCTTAGGAATTTCCACAGTCATCATCACATCAACAATTTTATTCCTTTGTAATCCACTGCTAAATATAACAGAGAACCTGCTTACCTGTATATATTCTTGCAAATAAATGATATATGTATTGATATGCCTCCCCAATTGTTTTCCATGTTGATCAATCTTGTGCCGCTTGCATTCACTGGCAGCCCATCGCCTTGAACAGATCATCAGTCCACCAGGTCCATTTCTATAATCATAAGCACACAGTTGCTTCCCACGGCAATGGTGATAAATGCCAATTCCGCTGCATTTATCACCAATGCGGTGGGTGATCATTTTTTTAGCATAGATGCTCTTTTAAATTATGATTATCTAAAAGAGATATGAGAAAACCTAAGGTGGAGTGTAAGAAAGACGAGGCAGAAAAGATTTGATTTAAGCACAGGCCACACCGCCAGCCTGCTCCACCCGCTTCGTAGTTTGTATTGTGAACCCCATAGTTAAGCTCACCAATATTCCTCATATCTTCTCTTGCTCGCCCGCCCGCTGACGGTGTGTATTAGTAGTGTCTTTAGCCTTCTAAAGGGTAGTTTTAGCGCTAGAGAATTAGTATGTATCATCATTCTCATTATCTGAGCCTTTAGAAGTTCACATTGTTTTTCAACTATTTGTTTATTGTTTGCCAAATGTCATTGACCATTTATCAAGCAGGTCATTATGTTTTTACACACCTTAAGTCGTTGTAATAAAACTCAATATTGAATTGACATGTTACACCTTGCATGCTACATGCAGTAGGTACATAGGCAGATTTATTACAATTATATATGTACATACAAACTTTATTGTCTCATTGTTTGAATTATTTTCCTATGAGACAATCTCATGATCATAATTATTCATGTATCTAAATATCAACCATGTTTTAATATGATTATTTTGACAATCAGCAGTTTACAAATCAAAGTACCTATGTTGACTGGTAATTTGTAAAAATGGCAGTTTTTTTAAACTATTACTCCACTTTTAAGAATGTGGTTTCTTTTTTTGTCATGTTCATTCATTAGTTCGCAGGTTTAGGTTCGTTTTTTACACTATTATTTTGAGTGTAGTAGTCTGCACATAACTTGACCAAAAACAGCGGTTGCCTGCATAGAAACAATCGTAGATTATAAAAAGAAACGGACAGAAAGTGATTAAAGGCATGCGCGCAAACGATGCGTCGCCGCGTTGCTATAGTAACGCGGCACCCCCCATGCCGCAATTCGATTAAGACCCGATGATGTGTTACGCTGGCGCATTTGTTCAACTTAAGCGCCGCGGCTTATACCTAGTCATAGAACGACTACTATAGTCATAGAACGAGTGCTAGACATATTGCCCGCTGGGTTATAGTTGGGCATCCTACATAACACACTGTTTATTATTTCAGTTCAAGATCAATGTGTATCTCAAATGCCGGGCACACCGTTCATGCTTCTCTGCAAGCTTTACCCAGAGGATGTGGCAGAGGAGTTGATCCAGGAAGTGACTCAGCATCTGCTGTTCCTACAAGTGAAGCAAGCCATCTTAAGCATGGATATTTACTGCCCTCCGGAGGCGTCAGTGCTATTGGCTAGCTACGCAGTTCAAGCCAAGGTGAGTTTCTTTATCTTTTTTATAAGCGTTAGTGTGTGTTCCCTAGATGGCATGCTGTCGCGTCGCTTATATCACAATACCTCGTAAGTAAAATTTTAAAAGTTATCAGGAGAGACAAAAAGAAATTCTTTACATGAGATTGTGGAGGACTGAAGACTTGTGCGGTTGTCACGCTAAAACTATTCAAATAACTCCTTGAGCTTATGTTAGCTGATGATTTAAATAACAGCATTGGGTTTACGTCAAAAATGTCTATTCAATGATGTGTAAAACGTAATGTGGCCAAATTTCGATTCGCGCGGTATTGTTAGCGAAGCGACGATACGGTACTGAGACTAGCTTGTTTATGGTGAACATACATTTATGTTTTTTGGTGATCATTATACCTTTTTTTGGTGTCGTCCTTAAATAGTGCCACCATCCCTCTTCTCATGGGGAGTTGTAAAAGTCGACGAACAGAAATTTTACCAGATGATGGGCAGCAGCATATTTCTGCATACAGGCATGAACTGCAATTATCAACCAATATATAAAACCTATTGGGGAGGTCTGTTTTCAGTATTGGACTTAATATGGTTGGAATGAAAATACTTATTACATATACAATACAGTATTACTTATTCCTAAATATGTTTGCAGTATGGTGACTTCGACGAGAGCGCTCATAAACCTGGCACCCTGGCAAGTGAAGACTTACTGCCTCAAAGAGTCATCGATCAGTACCAAATGACTCCGGAAATGTGGGAAGACCGAATCAAAATATGGTAAGGAACCCTAAAATAATTACAAAGCAACATTCGTTTTATCCGCGGCACATAAGTTGAACAATGAGCATAGACGTAGTAACACGTTATTGGGTCTCAATCGAAGTGAAACATGAGGGGGGTCAAACGGTACTATTACTCTCGCGCTCGCTTAGCCACTTTCCGACCCTTTCTTTCTTTAGTCAACGATCGTACCTAACCAACGTCATTTTCTGATCAAGTTACGTGCCGCCGACATATTTAGATCGATCTAAGACGACAATTAAATAAATAAATATTTCCTAACAATTAATTACACCAATTATTTAGTTCCAAGATAAGTATCATTAAGAACTTGTGTTTTGGATACTAAATAACGGATAAACATACATAAATACTTTTTAAATTTAAATGTATTTTTAACAGTATTGAACTACATATTATGTTTGTGTACATAAACATGAATATTTGTTCTTGTCTGGGTGTTTTTTGCCTATGTTTATTAAGTATGTATTTTTACAAAAAAAAAGTATGTATTTCTGTTCATCCGTTATTTAGCATCCATAACATATGTTCTTAATGATACTCTATTGCAACCCGAATGACTTGGGTACATCACTTAAATCTAGGACTGCCACTGCACTAGAGCTGGAGCTTGCTACGATAAGAAGTTGGCAAGAAACTCGGCAAGGTTCTGTCTCCCGCCATGACATTGTTTGTGATAAGTTCTTATTAACCCTTTAACCATTAATGGCAAAACTTCTTCTTCTTGAGTCACGACTCTCAGCACTGACAAAACCCCCTTGCAACTATATCGTATGTGGCCGACTTCTCGGAGGGTCTAGAACAGGGTTAGACAGTAGGAGACCCCTGCCTCCGCTGCGCTCTCCATAGGTCTCTTGGTTTCCTTAACCGGTAGTCAGTACTAAGGAGGTTCTCGGTTGCATGTAAAGCTCAGTCTAATGACGTTTTTTTTTTGTAGGTACGCCGACCACAAAGGTATGTCGCGTGATGAAGCAGAGATGGAATACTTGAAGATAGCACAGGACCTAGACATGTACGGGGTCAACTATTTCGCCATCAATGTAAGTTGCTTTCATTATTATACTACCTTATGTCTGCGGCTTCGTGCAGATTATCTTAATGAAATATTGCGTACAGTTCTCTTAAATCGGTTCAGTTGCTTCAGTTAATCCCTGTAGTTACTACTACTAACCCTCTAAAAACATAGTTCCTAACTAAGTTTACCTCATATTATTATAAGTAAAAACTAGCTATGATCCGTGGTCTCACTCCATCAAGGGGCTATCCCTAAATTACGTCACACGTTGAGAGGGTGGGAGGGCATTGACAAAGTGTGACATGGTGTGACAAGGGGATGGGAGAGATTCTAAATTTCGTGACGTCACATTTCAAAATCCAGGTCCTATAAAAAATTAAAGAACTGCTGTTTTAATGTAATTATTTCTTGCTGTATAATCGCAAGATATGTGACATCAAACTATGGAGAAGGGAGTCTCATTAGTGTGACCAGCTGTGACAAGGACGGAGGGGGGGGGTCAAAACTTTACGAAATTCGTGTGACGTAATTTATGGATGACCAATCAGCCACTGAGACAGATCTGAATCCCTCTCACTTTGGTTCATGAGACGAGGCCCACGATCAGTAGATTCAATAGGTGAGGTTCAATGAGGTGATGACATTTTATTAGAATACATAGTTCGAAATCTAACCTAGACCGTGTATTTTAGTAGGACTCTTGCATCTATAAGTTACAATATGGATTACATTTAATCAATCATTCATTTGCAAGGATACAATTTTACAGGTAGGCATTGTAATTTTAGTATGTCGTCAGTATTCTGCCTGCAAGCAGACGCGCAAATATTTGTTAGTATCTATCTATATGTCACATTTAATGATTATTTATTAGCTACTATTATATTTTCATATTTATAAAGTAAATTTTTCCATTACTAATAAAAGTCAATGGATTCCTTAATATTATAAAAATTGTTACTTTTAAGGTTATACCTTTATATAAATGTCACGACGCCAGGACAAACAATATAAATTACAGTATTAGTATATATTATGCAAAACAAATTACAATAGCTCGAATCAGATACTGATTACAATCGTACAGCGTCATCTATGGACAACGTTGTGTAAACGAAAATTCAAACTGTAACGAACGAACACCAATCATATAATTTGTTTTCACATAGTTTATTCGAATACTCCCTTTCAGTTACACATTTGTTGCTACCTTGCATGAAATTTCGGGAGAATGTTCTAAATGCTATTCAATTAATTACGGACAGGGAACGACTAGTATATTTTAGTGTAGTACCCGACCTAAAACTGTTACTAGCCTGCATACCCTACTGGAATAAAACGCTCAAATCATGTTCTTCTTTCACTTAAGTTCTTATTATTCTATTCTTGATTTGTATTAACTATATTTCGTACTTATTTTATGTTACTTTTTTTGCAATTGTATTGAATAAATATTTTTCTTACTTTCTTTCTATATATTTTTTTCCCTATTGTAGAACAAAAAAGATACGGACCTATATCTAGGAGTGACGGCGCTAGGCCTGAATATCTACGAGAAGGACAATAAACTGACTCCCAAGACCACGTTCCCCTGGTCCGAAATCAAGCACATATCCTTCGACGACAAGAAATTCGTCATCAAGTTCGTTGACAAGTCCGTCAATAACTTCATATTCTTCTCGCCTAAGGGAATGAACAAATTGGTAAGTATATATTTTTTTTGAATATTCTTTCCAGCATTCGAACTACCTGACGGAAAGTTGTCAACGTACCCTATGGTCGGACAACGCCAAGGGCATCACTGCAGCATCACGGCAGCGTTGCCGAATCCTTAGGGGTCATCCTTGAATTATGTTTCACGAATTTCGTAATGTTTTGAACCCCCCCTCCGTCCTTGCCACAGCTAGTCACACTTGTGAGACTCCCTCCTCCTTAGTGTGATGTCACATATTTTGCAATAGTACAGCAAGCCTGCATCGTAGCCTGTAAGTTTTTTGCCAGTTCTTCTTACAGAGCGGTGGCTCGGAACCGGATTCACTTACACTTAATAATTTTTTAATTATTTTGTTGCATGTAAGTGAATCTAAGCTTCGTGATTTCAGTGTAATAATATTTCGATGTTTTTTTTATATGTCATTATGACGTTTTCAAGTAGGTACTATGTATAATAGTTTGATAATTTTTTTTTTGACTTTGACTTTGAAGCAATAATAACATTAAAACTGCTGTTTTCTGTTGCTGTTCTGAAATTTGCATAGGACCTGAATTTTGAAATTTGACGTCACGAAATTTTGTATCTTTCCCATCTCCTTGTCACACCATGTCACACTTTGTAAACCCCCTCCCACCCCCTTAACGTGTGACGTAATTTATGGATAGCCCCTTAAAAACATTTAACGCTCTTTGGAAGAGTCTTATGCTGTTATAAAAACTTCGACGTGAGCTCCCATTCCACAACAATTTACAATTCAAGCTCATTTTTACATTTACATAATATTCGCTTCTGATAATTACCTATCTTGAAATGTTTTTTTTAAGCATACCAATTGTGTTGTACATATTTTACCAAGCCGTTTTCATAATATAGGGTGTATCCTACCAAGACCTAAGGAGCCCAAGCCAACCTCACCTGCAAGTGGTGCACCTGCCGATCAACGGACGAGGCTCTGGCAAACATAACCGGTAAAGGGCAATAGGCTAACAACCTATTACGTGGGACCAACTATATAATTGGCGAAGTTTGGGCGTATAATATGCCTCTGCCTACCCCTTCGGGGAAACAGGCATGATTGTATGTATATATGTTTTCATAATACGGTGGATGCAGGCGGCTCAAGATCTATGGACTTGGTAAACAATTGGAATGTCTTATGTTCAGCAGTGGACTTTTAATTGGCTAAGATTATAAAGATATTAATGTTCTGCATAAGAAATACAATTATTAGGTTCTCAAAGAAATGTTGTTTTCAGATTCTAGATTTATGCATTGGCAATCATGACCTGTACATGCGGCGACGCAAACCCGACACCATGGAGGTACAGCAGATGAAAGCCCAGGCGAAGGAGGAAAAACAGGTAATATATTTATTTCATCAAAACTAGGTCAAGAAATCTCTAAAGATGCAGTGTGCAAACCGCCTTAGTCTTTACCTGACGCGTTAAGGTTAATACTGGATTTCTTGGCGGGAAATTGATGCGTCATGTCTGCAGTTTTGTTTTAGTTTCTAAAATTTGTGATATTTCGAACAATAATGTGTAATGACGGTAGATTATTAACCGTTAAGTGTCTGTGAACGTACATAAGTATTGGTAAATCAAACAAAATAGTGCAACATCACTTTTCAAATTCTTTCAAGAAGTCCATGTGAGATCTCAGTATAGTCCCATATCTTTACTGAGGACTCAAGGGGCTTAGGGGAGGGCATCTCATTTACTATTTATCATCTTTATCACCACTTTTTATCATTTGCTATGATTTATATATTATTGATATATCACTTTTTTGACACTGGCTAAATGTGCTGAACGCACGAAGCCATTATTTAAAAGAACAAGGTTAAGACTAAGGCGGCTTGCACACTGCATCGCGCTCCGTCGCGTAGCTCGAGGCCGCAGATTTGACATGTCGCATGCTTAAAGGAACATCGACCCATTAATAAATAGGTCAGGTTCGAGTTACGTACTTATACAGTCTTTCTATTTCTTACTGAGATCGAATCAATGTTAATTTAACGTTCAAAACACAAGCAGAATTACTAATTTTCATCCACTTGTCCATCATCATCATATCTAAGCATACCTTTCTTAATTCTTGTCACTATATCTTCTTTTACACCAGCTTTAACCCTTATCACTTCATTCCTTATCCTATCACTCAATTTCACACCAAGAATACTTCTGAGTGCTCTCATCTCTACTGCATTAATCTTACTCTCATGTTTCTTCTGCCATAACCAACATTCGCTTCCATACATTAGTGTAGGTACATACACACCCCTATGAACTGCCAGACGTGCCTTTTCAGACAATAATGATAAGCGCTCATATCTGCTAGGTGGTCGGAACACGATCACCGATGTAAAGCAAAGTTCACTGAGGCCAGTTCTTGAATGGGTGACCGTTTATGTGGCATTTAATATCGAGCGCTTCCGTGCTCCGGATGGCACGTTAGTTAGTTTGTCACGGTGATCTTTATATGTGGTGATTGTAAATAAAATATACTTTATTGTTTTTAAGATCAACAAGATCATTTAGATTCGTCAAATTTTCACAAACAAAATGGAAGTACAATGTTTTAACAAAACTTCCAATTAGGTTTGGATGGTACCATAATCAAGTTGTTGCGGGACTGTTCGCAAGGGTTACCGCGGCCTCGGTACGTAACAGGCTTAAAAGAAGGAACATGGATGGTTTTTAGTCAGTAGAAATCTGACACACCCTCCCGCTCCACCCACAGCGGGAGAAGGTCATTTGATGATTTTCCATCCCAAAAAAAAAAAAAAAAATGGTACCATAATCAAAGAGAGAGAAATGAAATGGAATGAAATGAAAAGGTTGATAGGTCAAAAGGGACTTATAAGGCGACTAGAAAACTTCTAACAGGAGGACACCAGACACTAGGTTCCCTAGTGGAGTATGACCTAAATCTTGGTCTGTAGGAGGTGGCCCATGTAGAACGTAAATGGGCTAAGATAACGATGAAATTGTTAGCCTAATTTTCAAACTGCTTATGTCCTTTTTAACAAACTTTATAGGAGGAAGTAAAAGCTGTTTATTTTTCATAGTTAAGGCACTAATTGAACAAAGGTCAATCCGTTCATAACTAATTAAATAATAATGTATGGGACTTGAGAGATATTCCAATTGCTATATCTAGAAATTTTAAACTACATACATACATACATACATACAACAGGTGTATGCTGTTTCCCCGAAGGGGTAGGCAGGGGCATATTATACGCCCACACTTCGCCAACTATATAGTTGGTCCTACGTAATCGGTCGCGAGCCTATTGCCGCTTACCGGGCACCGTTATGTTCGCCAGAGCCTAGTTCGTTGAGCGGCAGGTGCATCACCGCAGGTGAGATTGCCTTGGGCTCCTTATGTCTTGGTAGAATCCCTATACTTGTAGTTGGTGTTAAAAGTAAAATTTTGTATTTTTTGGAGTTACGCAGTTTCAAAATTAGACTGACGATATGTAATTTACAGCGCCGTCAAATAGAAAGAAATAAATTGGCCCGAGAGAAGCAACTTCGGGAGGCAGCGGAGAGAGAGCGGGCCGCCATGGAACAGAGGCTGCTGCAGTATCAGGAGGAAATCAGGCTCGCCAATGATGCACTGGTATGTTATACATCTATCACCTTTTATTATAACTCGAGTCGCTTATATTTTAACACCGCGGAAGTTTAATAATCGTCCTCATCATCATATCCTAGCATTATCTTGGTTGCCCTAGACTTGAGCTTACGGGTCTACTTACTGCTCTTATTACCAGATTTGGCTGCATTCTGGCTTCTGTCAGCATATTAGAAGGCAATGACTTTCTAATAACGAATGCCATATATATTTATGAAAGCTGGGACCAACAGCTTAACATGCTTTCCGAAGCAACCGATAATTACGCACATAACTTCGAAAAGTCATTAGCGCGCTACCAGATTTTTAACCCGATAAGCTCAATTGCAGTCGGCTGGTCTCACCACTGGGCTATCGCTGCTACTAATATTATCATCTTTTGTAATTTATTTTATTGAACACATGCTAACTTAAATGGTTTTACAATTATTTATATAAACTGTTAATCTTTTTCCGTACTTTCCAATGTCGTTCATTCCCCGGTGTGGAGCCGAGGCTCTTTATGTTTTTATACCGTGTTATCGTGTTTTAGCCCTTAGGGCTCAGGACATCTATGATGAGTTTCCTGTAACAACTTTTCAATTAATATGAAAGTTGTTGCAGATTTCAACGTCACGTCGTATCATGTTAATGCGTAATAGCCCATATGTCGCACAAATCTATGTTCATAAAGTTTTTTTTTCCATTACAGCACCGCTCGGAAGAAACGGCGGAATTGTTAGCGGAAAAGGGTCGAGTTGCCGAGGAAGAAGCATCTTTGTTGGCACAAAAGGCAGCTGATGCTGAGCGGGAGAACGCAAGGCTTCGGCTGTCTGCTATTAAGACTGAGGAAGAGAAGGTATAGTAATACAATTTCTTTCATTTATTAGCTTAGCAAATTATATGTTCATCGCATCTTTTGACCGTATTAAGTTTTTCCAAATGCTGATAATAATACGACCAGCGAATAGTGAGGGAATACTACGATGATACAAAAGAAAATGATATGCATACTTTATATAACAGTTCAAAGGATTATAGTTTTTATCAGGCTTATAGGGAATAGGGTAAAAACGTATAGGGTAAAGACTATTTAGTTATAGTATTTTCAGGAGGTAGTAATCCCTCACCGTCTTAACTTGCATTCATTCTTAACAAAATTTGCATAATTAACACTATTTCAATCACTCGTTTACAAACGTATGTCATGCATTTGCACATAAACAAAAAGTGTTCCCAGAGTGAAGCCCTATAGAACTCCTAACTTTGAATTTGTATCAAATGTTTTTAGCACTATTTATATCGCAACGCAGTACACAGTTCAAAACCTTTGAGCATTTAGCCTGGAATGCACGGCATTATAATTTTATTTTTAAAAAGGGTTATATAGTCGACGCATTCAAAAGCCTCAAATAAGTTTCTATGGCTAACATTATTAAAATGTTTTATGGGTTTCAATATCAAAAATCCTAAGATATTTTGCAGATGTGTCTTGCTTTATCAACGGAATTTATTAAAACATTCCCACATATTTTTTGGCGATCTTTTCTAACATAATACTTTCCTGTGTCAGTGCCCTGACCGTGACATATTCTTAGATAGCTGGGAATTAATCCAGTCAAAATTGTCGTCTTTTTGTGAATATAAATGTCCTCTTTAATTATATTTATAACTTTATTTGCTTGTAAATTTACTCACTTAGTTATTGTAATTGGGCCAGACCCGTGTAACTAATAACATAAATAAATAATATATTATTTATATATGAGTAAAAATTATTCGAAAGGTCCACTTGGAGCGGAAAACTCGTGAGGCAGAATTCCTAACAGCGCGACTTGTCGAGGAGTCAGAAAAACGTGCCGCTGAAGCGGAGAGACTGCGGACAGAACTGCAGGCAGCGCGGCGGGCTGAGAGACAGGCTAAAGACAGACTACTAGCGTTCTTACCACAAGTTAGTTATAAATTTATGACTTTACTGTACAAGCTATGATTACAGACTGTTTTGCCTAGTCTTCTATTTTTGAACTAACAAAAAAAGGATGTTGTTCTCAATTTATTGTTATAATAAATACAATCACGTTTATTTTCCCGACGGGGTACGATAAGAAGCATATTATAGATCAACATTTCGCTATTTATATTTAGGTCCCTCGTAATAGGTGACGAGCCTACTGCCGCTTACCGGCTGTTCAGTGTGTCTGGTGATCGGCGGGTGTACCACTTGCAGGCTTGGGTTTCAAAGTTCTTTAAAAGATCTACATGCATCTATTTCTTTTCAAACAGACTTTGTATTATCTTAAACTAATACTGCACAGTATTTGCCGCTGCAGCTTTCAGATACTAGATCTAGTTCTACGGATTCATTCATTCTGACTCTATCACGTAGGGGCACTCGGAGCATATCTGTCTATCACTTGAGCTTACAAATACATCTCGCTATATCAGTCAATACAATTCTCCTACGGGTTTTCCTCATTTCTGATTCTATCACGTAGGGACACTCCGAGCATAGCTCTCTCCATTGCACGCTGAGCGACATTGAGCTTTCTTATGAGGCCCATAGTCAGGCACCACGTCTGGTTCTCAATTCTATGGTACGTATATTTTAATTATATCGAAAGGAATTTAAAATAAAATTTAAAAAAAAAATTGTTTTTTGTTCATATGAACTCAAGTTCTTAAGTGTGGTCTCATTTTGATTCCATTGATCCAAAATGCAATGGTTTACTTAAAGAAAACAAAGTGTTGCTAGACATGTTCCTAGAAAGTCTTATCGCTTATAAATCCGCCATCATGAATTTATTGCTCAAAGTGTAAAGGCGTACCAAGTATATTATAAGCTGTTTACATAGCTAACTTCACATAAAAATCTATTGGAAAGTGCTTCCTGATCTTCCACAGCGCTGATTTTCAAACAATTTCATTTTCTTAATTTAATATATTTTAAGTGCATCATTTTGGTACATAACATTAAGGTCGCTAAATAATACGTACAATAAGAAGTCCTGCAACACGGCTCCGTAAGGCATACAATTCAACCGCTGTGTATCATTACTGCACACTTAGCAATCCAAGTATTATATCTATTACATTCTAACACAATAAATGGATCAAAACAGTAATTTTTATAGTGTAATGCGACACGGTAATTTTGCTGCCATCGACAGCACCGGTGCCGAGCAAAAATAAACGATACGCAAATAGAAACAGTAAACAAAAGCCTCGTCCTGCTCGCACATTCATAAATTAAATTCGCTCTATCTCACTCTTGTCATATTCTTTTATCTCGTTTAGTTTAGTCACTTTCTGTCCCTTATTTTTTCTACGATTGTATCTGCGCAGACGACTGCCATTTTTGTTTAACTTACGTGCCGTCAACTATAATGAATCCGCCTATGTTCCAGTCTACAACAGTGCCATCAAGCCTGTTCCCGTCAACGTGTTCCCTGCCCGCGGAGCTTGGGGGCGATGGCCTACAAAATGGCACGGCTACTGAGGCTGAATTGACTGCTTACCAGCTAGTGCCTGATGAGCCAGATCCTCATATACACCGGTTGTCTTTGGAGATTGAGAAGGAAAGGTATGTATCATGATATGCTTGTTAAAAATTAGGAGTAATGTAGCTTCATTGTATGAGTAATATGTACTTTCCTATATTTTGTGACTTCAAAATGTAAGAAATTTATATAACAATGTTTGTACTTTAATTATATTTATGTGTTTTGGCTCTAATATTATTTACGAAACAATAATATGTAATTATATTATATTTATAGTAAAAATTGCATTACTTACTTTTAAAAGTATAATAAACTCATTAATTCAATTCAACCTTCGATAGTTAATAGCAGCGTTACTTTATAAATTGACGTACATAAGAACTTTATTTGACGTGATAAGACTATTATGACAGGATAGATTAGAGATAAAAAACTTGTCAATGTTGTTCTTTCGCCACTCATTTATTTATACATACATACATTCACGCCTGTTTCCCCGAAGGGGTAGGCAGAGGCATATTATAATAATAATATATAGTTGGTCCCACGTAATAGGTAGCGAGCCTATTGCCGCTTACCGGGCACTGTTATGTTCGCCAGAGCCTCGTCCGTTGATCGGCAGGTGCATCACTTGCAGGTGAGGTTGGCTTGGGCTCCTTAGGTCTTGGTAGGATCCCTATACACCCGGCTAAAATAAAAATTACTAAATAACAAAAACAGTAAGGATTTAGAAAAAGTGATGTTCTGCAGTCAAAGTTTTGGAACGCCATGTGATCAACAAACAATAGATTTTTCGATTGCGTCTGGAACCTATGAAGTTTAACGTGTTAAAAAAACTGTTGTGTTCGCAGAGTGGAATACCTAGCAAAGTCAAAGCACTTGCAGCAACAATTAGACTCCCTTCGCTGCGAGTTTTCAGTTCTTCGAGTGGAAAAACCAGCGCCAATAGACGTGCTTCACGAGCAACAAGCGAAGGCCGGAGACAAATACTCCACGCTAAGGAGACTGAGGCAGGGGTCTACTAACACTAGACTTGCATTCTATGAGGAGCTGTGAGTATGGACATATTGTTTTAGACTAACTTTAATTGCTATTTAAAATTACTAAGTCATTTTATTGATTCAGGCGTTACTTTGCGGAAATCCATTGTAAGCAAGTGATGGATTAAAAATATCTTTGTAACAATTCCCGCGCTACTATAATTTCCCGAAAAATCGAGAAACTATTCAACACGAGAGTTACTCTCGTTTCAGCGTTGGTCGTGAAGACATCGTTGTTCTGTGGCTCCTATCTTACCTGATGATGCCCTGTGTAAGGGCGAAACACGTGTCGTGTTGAATAGTTTCTCGATTTTTCGGGAAATTATAGTAGCGCGGGAATTGTTACAAAGATATTTTTAATCCATCACTTAATTACTAAGTCTTAAAAATGTTATTTGAAAAAGATAAAAAAACCCGGCAAAAGCTTTTGTTTAGTCTGAAATTTTAATTTAATTGACTTACACGTTACAAAACAATCAGATTGATATGATGTTTTGGAAATATCAAAATGTGGAAAGAAATACTCCCGATTCTTGCTCGAAAGAACTTGTTGACTCGATTCACATAAGACAAACATCTGTTAGCATAAACACGGATATTTATATCAGTCTGAGTATTTCCTATAACACTATAAGACATCTAAGAAAGGAAATAGTATTTATGTAGGTTTTTTCCGCTGTACTCAACTCTTCATTTAGGGCTAAATAACGTTATGAGAAATTGCTAATGATATTATTATTTTTCATTTATTCCACAGATAAAACCCGTCGACTCAAACTCCTGCGCACAAAGCAGGAACTAACGACAGGTTTAAGTATAAGTAATAAATAAATTTTAGGACTGTTAAAAAATAAATATTTTTTGTAATCTTTATTGTCTTCCTAACCATTTTATGTAATAACTTTTTATATTGATATTATTATAAGGGTAAGGGCCTGTTTCACAATGTCTGATTAGGAGATACTCAGTTTAGTTGACTGATGTCAAATCTAGAAATGTCAGACGCGTTATAAACGCCTGATTCCACGAATGTCAGAATCTACAAACGTCAGATTCTGTAAATGCCAGTATCTACAAATGTCAGATTTAATAAATTAATCTGTAATGGTTATATAGAAATTCTCAACCTACCTTTAGATTATAATTTGTCAAAACAGTCTGTCAAATATTTATATTATATTATTTATTGATATTCGATTCGATTAGCTTAACTTAATTTTTTTTTATTAACCGTTATTTTTGAAAATATTTTTATGCATACTCATTAAAAATAAAAGGCGAATGAGAGAATGCCTAATGGCATAACCTTGGGGTTAGCAAGGACATTAAAGGCGGTGCGAGTAAGAGATAATATTAATAGATATGATATATTTACATAAAATAGTACGCTGATCTACATAAAAATACACACATATATAAACACAAATACATACATATTAAAAAATAAATAAATAGATGACATAGGGGGAGACTTCATCGATGATCATTCTTTCAAGAAGTAACTGAAAATTTAGTTTTTGATTTGAGAAGTTTATAGTCTGAACTATCAGAAATTTTGTGCTTAGGGGAATAATTTTTTTTAGCATAGAGAGAACACGCAATGTTCCAGTGACTATCAGACTGACCTTCACAATATAAGTGGACCAACTAAGAGTGGAATCAATGTAAAGGCCGAGGTCCTTCACATTTGCACTAAATAGTATGCTGGAATCATTGTAAATAATTGGCGGTATCACAGCATAGTCTAATTTGCACAGTTGACGCGAGCTACCTACAATAATGGCCTGGCATTTGAATGGATTTACCATAACAGACAATTCTGAAATTTTGGCTAAGTTTTTATTCAGATCATGTATTGCAATTGAGATATCGGCTGAACTACAGTCGCGGTACTATAGCAAATTATCAGCATAAAGATAGTAAGGGCAATCAAGGTACAAAGTTAAAGTGTTAATAAATAAAGAAAATAGCAGTGGAGACAAAATTCCTCCCTGGGGCACTCCACTTTTCACTGCACAACTATTAGACAAGCAATTATGATCTTTAACAATCTGCTGTCGACCCTAAAGGTAGGCTTTAAACCAATCTAGAGATACATCAGATTCGTCCTAGAATCTGTTGTTTTAAACTAGTCTGACATTTCTAGAATTTGACATTAGCCGACTAAACCGATACTCGACAGTTAAAATGACTGTTTTGTATAAACTAACTGCCAAGTAAACGATAATAGGAACTTAGTAGGATATTGTGAAGCAGGTTTTAAACAAATAAAATATTAAATTGTTTCCTCTGAATATGTTCCTGAAAGGAAATAAAACTATAATTATATACAACCGTTAAAGATTTTCAATATTATCCATCCATCTAATATTGTAAATGTAAACTCAATTTCGTTAATAGCCTTAACGGGCTTAAAATTACTTGAATTCATTTTTGATCTACCATCACTAAAACGTAAATTATTGGACAAGTTCTGTTTTACGTCTACTACGTCTTGTGGTCTTGAATTACCGTTGGACTTCACGATCTGTAATGCTAGGTGATATAAAATACAATATTTTCTTAGTTTCAACGATGAATTAAAACTTGAATTGATAGTAAGATTTAAGCTTATCTATATAGTGCCATTTAAGGAAACTTATAATTTGACAAGGGAATTTCTATTACTATAAAATTTATAGATTTGGCATTATTGAAAAATTATAAATGACCGAAAGAAAATTAATTAAGTCAAAAATTCTGGCTTAATTTAAAAGATTAAGTTAATAGAACTGTTTATCATGAGCGTGGTAAGCCCAAAGCACTATTTAAGAGTAAGATCACGTCCGAAATATATAGACAAGATTTGAACTCTGTGCCATTTGGTGCTTTGTTTACCATAATGTATTACTTGTGCCAAATCAGTTCAAATTGTGTAACGTACATTCTGTTCCGTACCTTTTAGATAGTTAAGCTTTTATAAGAATACGCATAAGTACACGATTAACGCAAGCATTATGTATTGTTACGTCAGTGTATTATTTTTTTGTTTTAAACATGGTTTAAGACTACCCATTGAGCTTTAGTCTCATTTGTTTCAATGGTGATTAAAAATAATATATCACAAATTGTCGTGGCATACCTTATTAAATAAAACAAAATCTATTTCAACAGTTTCCCCTTGACAACCCGGCAACTATTGAACCGTCAGTACAGGAACATAAACACTGTTCCTGAATAAAACGAGCAATGGTTGTTAAATTGAATAGCTATTGTGATAGATTAAAATATAAATAATAAGGTCCTTGTAGACAGTTTTGCAGACATAAAAGTTTCCGAGAATAGTTCTCATTATTTATTTAGAACACGCTGGATATAATCTTAGTATTCATAAAAGAGTCAATTTTTGTCCAAAAGTATGCTTGTCTAAGTGCCATCTTGTTGTTTAAAATAATATTTAATCTGTGTAATCATCGGCTTCCAGTCAAAAATAAATAAACAATTACACCAGTTTTTTATTTCCAAGCTAAGCATCATTAAGGATAAATAAATAAACAATTACACCAGTTATTTATTTCCAAGCTAAGCATCATTAAGAACTTGTGTTATGGATAAATAATAAAAATGTTAATACTTTTTTCTTTGTAAATACATACTTAATATACATAGGCAAATGAAGTTGTATTATTAATATGTAACTGCTTATATAGTAAGTTATATAGTACATTGCGACGATTATACCGTGCGAGCGCAGTGTACTTACTATATTGCTCGCTCACTTCCACTTATGGCGACGAGCAGTGAAGCAAAACGCGCTTATCGAAAAATATCGGTAATAGTTTATAAAATTAAACAATAATTCTTATATTTTTGTGAATCCATCTACGTATGAACTGTTTTTAAATTACCTTTACTAACAAACAAATAATAAAAGTCACTGTTATCCCTGGATACTGTTCTAATCGTTATAATTCGCATAATATTCTTACAATTTTTAAATTCAGCGATAGCTCGTGCTTGATACAAGCACAAAACTGCTCAAAACATATTGTATCAAGCGAGATATTACCAGTATAATATTGTAAATTCTATCTAAAGGGCACCTAATTCTTAAACATAACAACTACCGCAGCTTGGGTTTGGGTGTTATGTCTGCAAACACTGTCTGAATAACATAAAATGATTGTTTAATGTCTCGACAAATACAGACATTATTCACTATATTTTGTTCTATTAAACCTATTGTTAAACCGATAATTAAGTTTATAATAATAAAAGAAGTGGAGTCAGTCAAAGCGAGTGATGTCGCAGGCACAACTAGTTAGAAAAAAATAATACTTACTGTATTTTTTTTGTAAATATTTGATGTTTATTTTGCCAAGTTTATTTTTTGTAAGTAATTTACTATTTTGGTCTTGGGCCAAAGCATAGTCAATACTTTGAAAATGTCATCAGAGTAAATTCGGAATAACACTCAACAGTTGAGCAATTTCAAGTTATTTTAATAAGATGATGGATGCATTTTGTTTACCATTTCATTCAAATAAAGCTCATTCTGCGAAATAGTGTTTACTCTAAGTGCATTAAACTAGTTACAGTCTGTGGTACATAAGTTGAAATAGTAACGCATGATCCGGTTTCAATCGAAGTGCAGCGAGAGGTTGACGCGTAAGTATAGCAACGCGAGGACGCATCACTTTTGCGCGCGTCTTTCCTTTTGTTCACGATTATACCTAAGCAGACCACCGCCATTTATATTCAACTTACGTGCCGGGAACTATACAAAGAAACAAATATAAAAGAATTGTATAGAAAAAGGCTATTGCTAAATTTATAATAACGGCTGAAATGGTGATGGCGATATAGGAAGAAGAGATCAGCGCTGACGCCAATTATACCGTGTTTATATTTTTTTAAAGATGACAGTTTCAAACCAACTTTATAAATTGTACTTTTAGTACACTTATTGTATCGTTTTGTGTAGGTTTTCTTTGTTAAGTAAGTTAATACTTTTATGTCTTCACGCCTCTCTCGATGTGATGTCCCTTATTATCTGAATAAATAAATCAACAATGTATACGTGCCTTGTAAAATAATAAATAAGACATATTTTGTAAATATATTTATTAACGATTTTACTTTGTGTTTTTTTTACAATTATTGATCCTATAGTGTAAAAATAATAGTTAAAAGTAGATTGAATTTCTAGGTAAGTCGCACAATGCTTTAATTTGTCGTAAACTGCCCAACCTGGTGTACCAACTTACATTAAACTAAAGATTAAAATAAATTACCTCGAACCTAACCATGAGTCGACTAAGCTCTAGCTATTTTGTGAATTAGTCCTATGATCAAACCAAGTTTTATCACCTACAAAACTTAGCCCCTGAGAAATGTATTTATATGATGAACATTAAAGTGATATTGCTTGTGCAATAAATAAATAATAAAATAAAGGACTGCCTTGAACACAGATGATAATATTTTACATTCTATTGTAACGCTGTCTGTCCTTTTCACGTAACGGAGTATGCGATCCTACCACCATCTAAGGGGCCCAAGTCAACCTCACCTGCAAGTGGTGCACCTGTTGATCAACAGACGAGGTTCTGGCGAACGTAACAAATCCCGATAAGCGGCAATAGGCTTGCCACCTTTTACGTGGGGCCAACTATGTGATTGGCGAAGTGTGGGCGTACAATATGCCTCTGCCTACCTCTTCGGGGAAACAGGCGTGAATGTAGGTATGTCCTTTTCACGGTTATGCTGCTCAACCGATTTATATAACATATTATAGCGTAATAGTTTCAGAACTGGAAACTATAGATTATAGAAATCATCATTTTACGACCTACATGGCGGGGGAGTGACGGGTATACCACCCGTTCTTATCTGCAAAGGAGATCTTTTATATAGGTATATACAAAATAATAAAATATTTAAGTATAATCTGTTGTCTAGAACCTCTACTTTTCTGCAAATATTATTTAGGGTCCCATCTTAATTCAACTTTTTAGAATTGCATTTGGTAATAACATTTAAATGTCACCCAAAACAATAAAAACAAACATAAACATTCATCTCCGATAGTTTTATTTTTTCAAAAATATATAACACCATCTTATAACAATATTGTATCTATACGAACAAGTATGTACAATTCCAACATTTAGAGAACAATATTCCCTTTGACTAAACGTGTTACAGAGAAAGAAGATTATTATTAATATTATATTATAAAACAGTGATGGAAGTAGCTTAATTTAACAAATATATACTTAATAAGTGAAAAGAGAGGAATTTAACTTATTTCAAGAAAAATAAGTACATTAAAAGACATTACACATATTATAGAAAATATATCCCAGTTAACTAAATTGTTTTGTGAATAAAATGTCTGCGTTAAACAGCAATTTATATTGTATGAACTATCATCGCATTTCCGATTAAACAAATGTGTTTCGACGTATGTAAATTATTAAATTTAGC
This sequence comes from Musotima nitidalis, assembly GCA_949126915.1. Taxonomy (NCBI): domain Eukaryota; kingdom Metazoa; phylum Arthropoda; class Insecta; order Lepidoptera; family Crambidae; genus Musotima; species Musotima nitidalis. The sequence continues at coordinate 4,868,556 of OX421434.1, forward strand.
AGATTGACTAGAATTTAATTCTGATCTATGTACTTTACTGTGGTTTTGTTTTAATATCCGCGTAAAATAAGAAGCAACAAAACTACATACTTTTTTCAAATGCCGATATTCAATATTTACTGCCAAGTACTGTATTTCAGTTCAACGCAGCTCTAGACTGGGGTAGTGTGGAAACAGCCTTATGATTTTTGAGATCTTGACATTTTTGTGCTTGTCCTCTGATTGGACGGTTGACCTTTTTATAAAGTTATTAAATTATCATTTATAAAGGGTCTTTAATTTTTGTTAATACCAATAATCTACAATATAGATTATAGTTTTGCAATTAAGATATAAATTAAATATTAACCATTAAATTATAAAACAACAAAGATTTACTCATGGAAATAAGAAGGTAAAAATATTAATTTTCTTTTTGTGAGCATAAATCGGGTTAGCGTTTAAAAGTATATAAGCGTTTGAAAGTATAAAGAGACTGAACTCTATACAGTTACTCTATAGTATAGAGTCTATACAGCTAGGAAACTTAATAACACTGGTACCAGTTCAATTAGTATTTAATGATGACCTCATCAGAAAAGTTAGATTAAATCTAATATTTTTGAAGAAGAATTTCAATAGGCCTTGTCTTTATTTCTATACCAATTGTAACAGTTTTAAATACCAGCAATATCTAGAAGATATCATACTATGACTAAATTAAAACCATTATTTAGTAGTTTAATAGAGTTCTATAAAAAAGGTTAGCTTCAAAATTGGAACAAAATTACAATACAATATATAACCACACTCTGAACAGATTAAAGGTTCTTTTCCAACGATAAGGAAAGACAAGAACGGATGAGAATTAAAATACCACGGCTTGTATCAAACAAAAAAAGCTATTAATTTAACAGCTAACCTGCAATTAAATAAATAAATAATTGCTATCCTCATAAGAGTTATAAAGGCCAAAATGCTTGGGAGGAACACTCAGCTCAGTACGCAATGTTCGAAACTGCAAGAGCTGATGAGAGATAGTGTTGTACAATTCTTCCTGCAATAAATGCACAGCTATGGTAACGTTTTCATGATCCAGACCATATCCATTAAAGCTGTGGATTGAGATTTTAATTATATTAAATAAGCTTAAGTTTTGGAATATGACAATAATATAGAAACATTTTTAACACATAAGCTACAAAAAATAGTTAAATAACTATTTTCATAAACACAGATACAGAAATACTTTTAATGATGTGGATTACATGAAGTTGTATTTCCTTTACTCACATAAAGAATAATATGCAACACTTAATAATGTAAGTAAGAATAAAATAAGTAATTATAAATTATTTCTCTAGATTGAATGACTAAGATTCGTATTTTACTAAATTGCTTTGACTATTGTCTGGTTATAGATATAAATCTCACTTAAATAAGTATAAGTGTATGCATTATCATCTTAATTATAGAATGCAAATAATTATAAGTATCATTAAACTTTAAATGTATTATTACTTCAGAAGTTAACACAAAAACAAAGAATAAATAAACATTAACATCATAGGCAATTTGCAATCTATTAAAACCTACTCCAACACAAAAACATTAATTAATTAATGTTACATATGCCCCGAATAGTACTAAATGCAATGAACGAGTTATAAAAATACTGTAGTAATATTGTCCTTACTCAAAGTAAGAAAAGTCTAAGCAATCAGTCAAGTGCCAATGGACGTATGGTGCAACCATCTCAACACTTTCAAGGCAATTAGTATTGTTCAAGGTTTGTTATATAGTCTTCTATAGTTTACTCCGCTATCACAAAATTCATTCATAATTATTCTACATAGGAATAAATGGAAGACAACTATGAGGGCAATTATTGATATCCAGAATAGAGGGTTCAGACCTCCTAAGCTATGACCATGCTTGTGCATGGCTATCACATGATGTTCGTGAGCAGGAGCCTCAACAACCTCCTTGACATGGATTGTGTGCCTCAATTCCTCCATATGTTGCTTATCTGCAGTTACGTACAAGATAGCAGTCAACGGTTCTGTCAATTTAACTGGGAAATATTTTCTATAAGGTCCTAGTTGTACAGGAGAGTCTAAACAACCAGCATCGCAAGCGTAATATGTCTTGTCTGAACGATCAAGTGCTACGAATATAGCAGCTTTGTTGTCTTCTTGAAGGATAACACTAATGTTTACATGTGTCATGTTGCCATAGTTAAGACGACGGAATAGGAAGTCCCTGTGCAGTTTGGATGGATGTATATTGTATTCTAAATGTTGATTGCTAAACCGTAAACTGCCAAAGCTAAGAATCATTGCCTGGCTTACACCACTGGCTCCTGCACTCATAAGTTTATAGCAACTGTGCTTTTCCAACGTCAAAAGCCACATACTAGCAACTGCATTTAAACTTTCCAAAGAATTTAATGGTTTCCATAAGTTGAATGCGTCTAAGGTAGAATGGCCACCATAGCACCCTTCAGCATAAGTAAGTGTTCGCAAAATATCTGATTTAGACTTTAGTTTAATTTGATCTTCATGCTCCAAACTTCTTACTTGTGAGAGAATTGTGTAAATTGTGGCATTAATGCTATCGCCATTGACCACACCTTCTGCTTTCGAGTCAGAGATGTAAAAACCTGTGAACCACAAATTCTGCCAAACCTTGGCATGGTTTTCTTTCAGTTTTCTAACAGCAGCCGTATCCCCAGTAAGTGATATAACCTTTTCCATTTCATCTATCGCTTTCTTTTCAACAATATCTTTATGTTTGACATAATCAGACTGTTTTATTGGAATACTATACTGCACTGTTGTAAAAATCAAAACTTCAATAGAGTCTCGAGAATCAACTTGAATGGAGTGGCCTATTTTTCTCGACACCACAGCTGCAGCTATAACATTGTCAGAATCAGGAACTGGTATCATACCAGTGATTACTTCATACTCTTTGCTGTCAACTCCTTGGTGTAGTTTTATGGTCTGCTTGACAGATGTCGGCCAGTCTGATACTCTTGGGACTGTAAGAAGTAGTTGTTTAGCACCATTTGTTGGATTATTAATTAAAATCTCTTGAACAAACAGTGATGGAATAGTTCTATGTGCATAGTACTGGTATGAAATGTGTAAGCCTGTGTTACTGCATTGGAATCTGTGGACTATACCTCTTCTATAGTCTGCAACAGTAAACTCTTTCATTTCATAGTCATCTATTATGTATAGTGGGTGATAGAACACAGGGAGAGAGAGCGTGCGTCCATATTTAATGTTTAAGTGCGAGTCGTGTTCCAGAGTAAGACCTAGCAATCCATTGCCTACATAAGGCACGAAGTTGTTTCCTAATGTAGACTGCGTTGTGGACGTTTCCTGCCGCATGTAAGCGTCGTATTCACCTAACGCTTGCTGAAAAGGCGACAGGAAGTTTCTCTGACAAACGTTTTGATGACTTGCGACACTCTCGCTCCCAAAGAACCAACTCATTAACCCTGGGCCAACGTAAAGTAAAAAAAAAGTTACAACAAGGCATAATATCACTAATTTCTTCCTTGTCATCGGGCCGTCGACGAATCGATGCACGCGCCGAAGAAACTCTCCAGCTCTTCGACTCATATCGGTGAATTCGCCACCAACTCTTTCCATCACAATATACACGATATTTTTCACAAAACATACAATATTGGTATAGTTTAAGTAAAAACCATTATTTCCATTGTATTGCACTTGAACTAATATTTTATTCAAATTTATTAGCGGTAGCTTGCCAAATATAATTCTTTAATTATTTGTTATTTCGATTATCTTCGCTCGATTAGAACTTACAAACATTTGACATTTCTATACTGATTCACTCACTCACTCTCTTACGAGATCAATTGAAGCTTGTATTGTGTAAATAGCAAAGGAACACACAAATCTGATCAAATCTCAATTTGAAACTACTGAAAAAAAATTCACAGTGTAAAATTAAGCAGTGAACAACTAATCATGGAACATGCTTGACAGCTAGTCAAATTGACATCGTTTACTTTTATCTAATTCATTCGATTATGGGATATACTATACTACCTAGTCTTTAGTTCCTTTGTTGTAACATAGTATTATATTACATATCTGTAGTTGTAAAAATGTGTAATAATCGTTTGTTGTAAATCAGTAAAGTAACAAACTATTTTTTAAATATAATGTGAATTTTATTAAAGTTAACGGCTAGCAGTTTAATACACTTACAATTTTTTTACTTTTATTTATTTTGGCACGATTTCAATTATTTATTTTTTTGTAAACAAACAAAAGAAACAGTACATTATATAATTTCAACATGTGAAAGACAATGAGTGCCGAGTCAAACATTGAAAAAAAAATATAAATTAAGAGTAAGGTCTTGCTGGACGACGGACGACAAAGCTGCAGGCAGGACTGCAGTTTTGTTTTGTTTCCTAAAATCTGTGATATTTCGAACTTTCATCTGTAATAACGGTGGATTATTAACCGTTAAGTGTTTGTGAACGTACATAAGTGTTCGTAAATGAAAAAAACAGTGCAACATATCTTTTCAAATTCTCTCAAGGGACTTCTTGGCGGGAAAATGAAGCGTTATGTCTGCAGTTTTGTTTTATTTGTGATATTTCTAACATTAATGTGTAATAACGGTGGATTATTAACCGTTAAGTGTTTGTGAACATACATGAGTGTTGGTAAATCAAAGAAAACAGTGCAAAATCTCTTTTCAAATTTTCTTTCAAGGAGTCCATGTGAGATCTCAGTATAGTCCCACATCTTTACTGAGGACTTAAGGGGCTTAGCGGAGGGTATCTCTTTTACCATTTATCATCTTTATCACCACTCATTCTCATTTACTATGAATTATATATTATTAATATATCACTTACTTGACACTGGCTAAATGTGCTAGACGCACGAAGCCATTATTTAATATAAAGAAAAGAAAAGATACATGCATACGCATACTCACCCATGCCATGAACCCGCGTATACACACACACATATACGTACAAGATTTCTACAAAATTTTCTGGTTGCTCAAGGATGTATGATAAATAATGATAATACTCCGCAGATCTGTTACAGCGATTATTGATTATTTTAATGATTTTTTTCCCATTCTTTCGATGTGTTCTTTGAAAAATGTATGGAACATTGCTTCCAAAATCGAGAAGAGACCTTACAAACGAGAAGTATAAAATCTCTAAGGTAGTTATTTTATTGAAATGTTACGTAATTCTATTAATGAAACCCAAACTCTTTAAAGCTCGTTTTATAATCGATATACCCAGATCCCGCTAATGTTGAGGAATAGTTGATTATCTGAGCAATACGTAGTTAAGGCGTCAAGGTCAGATTGCAGTTTTTAACAATCCTCTACACCACGAACAGCAATGTAAAGTTTTGTGTCATCAGGGTAATGTAAATATTGGCTGTGCTGTGGTACATCTCCCAAACTGTTAATGTATAAAACAAAAAGCAAAGGTCCAAAATAGGATCCTTGAGGTACACCTGAAGGGATTCCTAGAAAGTTTGAGGTGTAGCCCTTTAAGCAGACAGCCTGGCTACGGTTTCTAATACAGGATTATATCCATCCCAGCAGGTTGCCGTGTACACCAGGTTTCCACAATTTGTAAAGGAGTAGGTAGTAGTTAATTTTATCGAATGCTTTAGAAAAATCCGTGTACACGACCTCTACCTGAACATTATTCTCACGAATTCTTTTAGAATTAATTTCTTATTCTTATTGAATATACTTTATAAATTTTTTGAACACCATTTTAATCAGAGGTACTCGAGCAAACTTAACTTAGGAGCTATTCTTCATTAATGAAAGCAGAAAATATGACAACAAACTATGATGGAAATGACTCTGATGAGTTCATGTAAATTAATAAACAAAATACGGAGTCGCGTGCCGCGTGCAAATAAAACTTGGGTAAACAAATTCCATATTTCAACATTTACGATTACAATAAAAACAAGGCGGTGACAACAAAATAGTTGCTGATATTAGTCTTTTGGAGGTTGGACAGCAGTCGCTCCGTGTTTCAGCCCAATCTGGTTGAACTAGTAAGCGGACTATTAGACCTATGCTTAAGTCTAGGGCAACTGGGATAGTGCTAGAATGATAATCTGTTGTTTTTTTATGTATTGTAACCCAACAAACAAGTCAGTCACCAACGGCAAGAGAAAAAAATAATTAACAATTTTCTTGCACGTTCTTTAACGACCCGCAGTGAATGGGCGCGCTAGTTTTTAAGTTGACTTTCCTAAGAGCTTAATTGAGCCAAACTTAAACAAATGAATTCGACTGAATAAAATATTTAGGTTGTGTATGCAACAAGAAAAATAAATAAAACATCATAACAAAAGTTACTTCTATATATTTTATTGTCTAAAATATCAATAATAAAATTAATACGGAATTATCACAACAGTCTAATAAGATTTCTAAAAATATGTATAACTTTTAAAAACAGCACCAACATGTATATTTGTAGAAAATTTTAAGGATTTACAATAAATAGACGATTTCAATGTATAATTGTAGGAGATTCTATCACTTACAATAAATTCGTTTACGTAAATTAAATATCATATCAAAACATTTGAAATCATTGCCATTTACAAAATTACATGACAACGTAAATTCATTTATAATATATTTATTTTAAAATTAAAGGAATGTTACTGTAACTAAACCCAAAAATTCTTTCAAAAAGTCTTTAATTTGCAACATTATTATTTCTTAATGAAAATTATATGATTTTGAAACGAAAGATATTTTTTTTTATTATAGTAAAAGAAATAAATTTTAAATACTTTTAAACAACTTAAATTTTAAGCGGATTGAACGAGGTACTTTATATATTTTCAGCATTAATAAACTCAATTAAAATTTAATGAGAAAAATTACAAACACATAGACTTATATATCATATAAATTAACAAAACACAACTAAATCTAAAAAAATACCTGTTTTTTATAATTCATAGAGTGATTTATCTCTGCAGTCTCGATTACAAGGTCAATTATATCGAACATCAAATAAATATTACAGAAATATATTTAATAATAATATGTATACTTAATAATAATGGAAAGTGTCGTAATACTGCTGTTATGCGACGGAAAATATGCGAGGTTTTCGCTCACAACTTAAATGAGACGAAATATACTTAATTTTAAATTATCTATTAGAGTTTTACATAGAAACATTATGCATAGAGTGGCATTCGTACTATACATGCAAATACCTGCATACCCACTGCGACCACCAGGTATCAAAGAGCTAATAGTGCTATAAATTTCATTCTTAGTGCCGTGTGGTACCGGCCTCTCTCATCTCACGGGGTGTCGTTAGGATCGACGAAGAGAAATCTTACCGGATGATGAACAGCAGCGTCATACTGCGTACCCGCTTGAACTGCGAGCACCAATCCGCCTGCCCAGCGTGGTGATTATAGGCAGATACCCAATATAATATAATCTATTAGGGAGGCTAATGTTCAGCAGTGGACTTTATAAGGCTGATATTATAATACTTGCATCCTACCAGGAATCTACACACGCAACTGCACATATATAAAGATAAGCGTTCATTACCCAATTCACATTAAACAACAGATCAATTTTAATATAGATCCCTTCTAGTTTATTTTGCAGTTACTATATGCCTAACATAAGTGCAATTCATTCGGAAAAAATAATTACGAAAATATTATGCTCTAACAGCTTTGTATCAACCCGTCGGTTTTAAACATTATGACGGAATCAAAATATTCACAAAGCTATAATGTTAAGACTATTTTATATATATATATATTTATTAAAAAAAAAGGTTTAATATTTTTTTTTTAAAAGATTAATGAAGTACATAATTGGAAAACCAGAAATAAGATTCTTTTTGGTGCAGTTGTGGCAAATCTAGTAATACTCATTTAGTTAGGGTTTTTATGATCATTTCTTGTTAGCATACCCTTACAACAATAAAGTTTATTTTTCTGAAGCAAAAGAAAAGTGAAGTTTAGTTGAAAACTAGGGTCAGCTTTAAACAGCAATAAGATCCCTTTTGGTGCAGTTGTGTTAATGTTTAGTAGTTTGCGTGTGTACTAAAGGTCTGTTACGGTTATTTTCTGCTAGTAGTCTTCCAGTCCTCGTTCCGAAGCAGCACAATTTCATCTTCAGAATCGGTCTCCGACGCTGCTATTTCCTCTTCGTCGTAATAAGGTTTTCTTATTATTTCTAGAACAATCGGAAGATTTACCAATTCAATAGAGTTTGTTTTAGTACCCAAAAGTATGGGTTTTTTTTTTAAATAAAAAGGGTATACAAAAACAAATAATTTGAGATTATAAAATCGGGTCAGCCGTTCTCGAGTTATAAATGACTTGCAAAATAAAAAACGAATAGAATAAATAAAGTTCTTAAAATAGCTTCTCCAAAGATCAATTTGTGTTGTGTAATAAAACAAATAGAACTTGATCTCATTTCTAATTTCCACACCTAGTTCTTTTTATTTTAAGTACAATATTTAAAAATTAAAAAAAAATGTTTTGCTTTGCTGTGTTTGGAGTTTAGGTATTCCTTTTCGATTTTTTCTTTTGTGTTATAAAGGGTAACGGACTCGAGTTCTAGACTGGAATTTACAGACTACAGTTCAAGACTTGAGTCCTTAATTCGACTCCTCGCTCGAGTTAACATTAAACATAGAACTCGGCTCGAATCGTGGAATCGAGTCATGATTCGAATCATAAACTAACTCGATCCATCCAAACAGCTAATCAGCACATCACTAATATTTACATTGATTATTATTAAGAGAAAAGTTTGTATGTTTGTTTGTAATGAATAGTCTCTGAGCGAGTTTTAGAGACTGTTAGAAATCAAAATTTTTGTTAGTTATTAATCAACTCGGAATTCGGTCTCCAAGCTCAAGGCCCGAAATAGAAGCTATGCAATAGCTTAAAAAAGCCGATGTGGTTTACCGTAGTTATTGTCGTCACATAGCGGACGCTTGTCGTCAGCGGGAAGCGGCGTGAACAAGTAGTCGCGGGAAGATTGACGTCTGCGGCCGAGGCACCACGCGCTCATGGTCACCACCATCACTCCTGCTACTCCTGGAAAAGACATCAATTTGATTCCAAACTAGCAGCGCGCCGCGTGGTCCCCGTGAATGTTATAAACGACATGTCTGCAAAATTATATTCAAATTCGTTCTGTACTTTTGGTGTAAATGAGTAACAAACATCAATAATTTATAGAAGTTTTCGGAGCCTACCTTAAAGATTAAGGTGCAAATTTGTAATATACAGGGCGTAAAAAGACATCATGACAAGAGACATTAGTTAAAAGTTACCGTTCGGTAAAGATTTAATTTTTTGGTGTTAAACTGCAAATAGTAGCAAACAATGAAATGTGCGCAATTCCGTGTGGTCCAAGCGTACTGACGTTATTTTAAGAAAAAATATCGTAAGAAAATTCAACATTTGTATTAATCAAAAATCATGAATACATTTTCGTGACTTTGACACTTAATAACTATAAGCATGATAAATGATCTTAATGCTGCACATAATACGTTGCTCTCGGCTTAGATCAGGGAATTTTTAAATAAATAATAATCCTTTATTGCACATAAATAGATTACAAAAGGTATTTAAAAACTTAAAGTACAAAGGTAGACTTATCTCTAGAAGAGATCTCTAACAGCCAACCCTAGAAGTTGTGTATAAATAAGTAGGTACGGGATTAAATTTGGTTAAAGATCTTTGTTAAAAAAAGGAAATAAAAAAATCTTATATATACCATACATACTTACCTGTTTTTTCGCCTGTATATGTCGAAGTCCGATCGTTAAGTTACTTAGTTCTACCACCCCATGTCTATACTCAATACTTTAGTGCGTTCCACAATGGGTTTATAAGGTGGTGAATATTATAATTTGGTACATTTATCGGGCACAGCATAGTGTAAGAGAGAGGAGGAAGGGCGCCGTATAATTCAATAAAAAATAATTTTTTTCTTCAAGGAGTATTCTCTTTATAAAGTTATGTGTACCTACATGTATATGTGTATTAAAGTACCTATTGTTATATTGCATGTTTGGTTATTATTATTCCAGTCTATTCAAATCAAATCAAAATATTTTATTGCGAACACAGGTTACAGGATAGGTGTTACAGTACAGGTTTAGATCTAGCTGTGGTCTGCCTTATGGGCATACAATAGTTGCGATTTCATATAACACGAAATCAGATTTTATGGATTTTAAAAGTAATACTAACAAGTCGGACTTTGTCAAAAGTTTATAGTGATAAGTCGTTTAAATATTCTTTGACATTATAATAGCATTTTTCTATCAATAGTTCACGTAATTTCAACTTAAAGAGATTTTGGGAAGCAGCAGACGTATTTGCTTAGGAATTTTGTTATAGATATTAGTAGCACTTCCAATGATCGATTTTTTTAATAAGGCAGTATTGTGTGGAATGGCACTTATTTTATCTTTATGACGATCAAGGGTTTTGAATTTAAATAAGTCTACATTAGATTTAATAAAAACTGCACATTCAAAAGGTATAAGCATGGTAATGTCATTAATGCAATTCCGAAGGGTTTCGTTCACACGGCACTTTGGGTATGAATAAGTGGTAAATATAGTGACAGTACGTTACCTGCTAACATGACGAACACAAGCCGCGGCATGCCCATCACGTGGTCATCTTTCTCCAGCTTGAACAGGACATTGGGCGTCACGTCTTCTTTGCCGTTTACCTGATAACAACAAAAGTAGATATATAAATAGTATGTATATATTATGTAATATGGGTCTACTGATACACATACAAAAATAGTTTTTACTGAGAATTTTTTTTTTGTATATATTTTAACTATTTACTATGTATGTATTTTACTATATACTTTAAGTATATATATTGGGTTGGGGAACAAGTCTTTTCGTATTTTTGTATGAAAAGTCAAGACATTTTTTTCAAAGTTTATTTACATTTATTTACAATATATATGTACCGTTTTGTTGAATAACTTTCTGCCATTTTGTGGGCAGAGACATTATCCCGTTACTGTAGAAACTTTGGGACTTCTGATCAAAAAAACGGGACAAATAGTTTTGGCAGTCCTCTCTTGAGGTCAACCTTACAGAACCTAAAGAATTCTGCAGAGACCGAAACAGGTGAAAATCTGAAGGCGCAAGGTCAGGGCTATATGGTGGATGTACTAGGACCTCCCAGTCGAACTCTCTTAATTTTTGCTGAGTGGCTAAAGATGTGTGTGGTCTAGCGTTATCGTGATGAAAGACCACACCCTTCCTGTTGATCAATTCCGGCCGTTTTCTCTAGACTGCTTCCTTTAATCTCATCAGTTGCTGGCAGTAAAGATCAGAATCGATGGTTTTGCCGGGCGGTAAAAGCTCATAATAAACAATGCCCTTCCAATCCCACCATACACACAGCATCACCTTATTTCGTGTTAGGCCAGATTTGGCCACAGTCTGTGAAGCCTGGCCAACTTTCGACCACGACCTTTTTCGCACGTTCTTGTCGTACGTGATCCACTTTTCATCGCCAGTTATCAATCTCTTCAAAAACGGCTCGGTTTCATTACGTCTCAATAATGAATCGCAAATGAGTACACGGTTCATTAAGTTTCTTTGAGTGAGCTCGTGTGGCACCCAAATATCGAGCTTTTTTGTATAACCAGCTTTCTTCAAATGGGTCAAAACTGTTTTGTGGTCAATTCCCAGTTCTTCAGCTACATCGTAACTACTAATATGCCGATCTTGCTCCACTCTTTCAAAAATGGCGTCCATTTTATTCGTAACAGGGCGACCAGAGCGAGGTGCATCTTTAACATTTGGTTTTCTTTCCCATATACATCTTTATTCATGTGTAACATTAGGTTAAAGGTGGCAGTATTCTTGTCTTTGTGATTTAAATTGAATATAGTACTTTGTGTGTAATTTTATTTTTTCAAAAATTATTATTAGTTTAAGTTTATTAATGCCACTGCGTCATGAGGTGTTGCTTGAAAACCAGCGCAGTGATAACAATTTTGCGTTGTTATAGCTGCATCACGCTGAAGCAATACCTTTTGACTGCACAATTTCAGTTTTGTGAAACTCAACAATTGTTATGTACCTACTTGTGCAGTTAATAAACAAATCTTTCTTTCTTCTTTCTAACATCAAAATTTCCGGACTGAAAACGTTTGAACCAAATTTGTGCTACTCTTACTGACACTGCATCAGGTCCATAAACATCACAAATTTTTTTCACTGCTTGAGTTGCATTTTTGCCTTTTTTATAATAAAATTTTAAAATGTATCGAATTTCTTCATTAGATTCACTCATTTTTACGGAGAGAAAAACAAATGAAAAATAGCGGGAAACAACTTTTTTTATTTTTTTCTTTTCTTTATAATGGAACCTTTTTAAATGTTACCAAAACCAGCCAGACACAAATAGTACAGTCAAAAAAATTTTATAATAAGTTTATACCTACGTTATGCGAAAAGACTTTTTCCCCGACCTAATATTTACTTCAAATATATAGAAATCACCTATTATTATTAATTGAAACATGCTATCAAAATTTTAAACTCAATGCCATTTGAATAAACCTTATTTATGTAAAAGTAACCGACAAGCCATATCAGTCGTTACTATAATATAATACCACCCTTTGTAATTCCTACCAGTACAAATATAATATGGGTAGGATACCTATAGAGATCCTACCAGAGTATTAAGAGCCTAAGCCAACTTTAACTGCAAGAGGTCTTTCGTTGAATAGCAAGTTCAATGAATGAGGCTCTGGCAAACATAAAAGTTCCCGGTAAGCGGCAATAGGTTCGCCACATATTACGTGCTTATAACAATATAGTTGGCGAAATGTTGACGAGTCAGTGTTTTCCGTTTATCATCATACTAGAACATTAACGTGTTTTCCAAACCACGAAATGCTCGATTTTAAAATATCACATAAGCGGATGATAAGAAATGGCCTTTATGAAGTTACTTCGTTAATCGTTATTAAGCACCACTGCAAACCCTATACGAAATCTCTGTGCACGCTCCTGCTCGTGGCGCACCTATGACTCCTTAAAGTTATGTTCGTATTTATCGCTAGCTCTGGGGCTCGGGAAACACGTTAACCCTTAGTCAAAATCTATGACAGTCCTTATTAGGAAGTCTGTGGCTTCTAACACTCTGACAGCTGATTCAACCATTGGACGATGTTTCCCTTTAGGTGAAGGTCATACGGCAGTCGCTCCATGTAATAACTGAAATTTAGTCAAATTGGTTAGATCAGTGAGCAGACCCTCAAGCTTAAGTTTAGAGCAACCGGGATAATGCTAGGATACTTACGGCCACGTGTCTGTCCAACGCGATGTAGCCATCCTTGTCGGCCGTCATCCGGACTTCCTGGCCCATGTACGTGACTGGCAGCTCTACCACGAACCGCCCAAACTCGTCGCTGGTGTTGGACGTGAGTGAGTGTCGAGAACTCAACGGGTACACGGTAAGGATCGTGTCTTGTAAGGGCACACTGTTGTGGTCGAGGGCTAGACCTGGATATAAGACGCATAAGATATAACTTTGTACTGTTTTGGTAGACTTTGTCGTAATAAACTTTAATGAAAAGTGTACAGGGATTATTATATTTGGAGCTCAAGCCAACCTCACCTGCAATTGGTGCACCTGCCGATTAACGGACGAGGCTCTGGCAAACTTAGAAGTTCCCGGTAAGCGGCAATAGGCTCGCCACCTATTACGTTGGACCAACAACACAACTGACGAAGTGTCGGTGTATATGATGCCTCTGCTTACTCGTTCAGAGAAACAGGCGTGATTTTCTGTATGTATGTATAAATGTAACATACTTTATAAATAAATAATCTACTTATACCCTATCTAATCCGCGGAACATAAGTTAAATGAAAAATAAATGCGGCTGTCTACAGAGACAAACTTAGACAAAAGAAAGGGACAGAAAATGACCGAGTGCATAAGCGCGACCGTAGCGTTGCCGTTTTGCTACATAACACACCACCCCCCATGCCGCACTTCGATTGGAACCCCATAATATGTTACTCTGCCGTCCATTAGCTAAAATGCGGCTAACGTGCAATAAGTAGTTTTTGGAATTTAAACGCTGCTCTAATACAATAGAGTTTATATTTCAGAAATTATATTCTGACAGCGGCTTTCTAGGTAAAGGACGGCAATACTGCACATCCGAAGTCGTTAAGACTTATGCGCTGCAGCTTGCACTAGATGGTACTTCTTATAACGGCGGGTTACTTAGGTTATGATGGTATATACATACATAATGTCACGCCTGTTTTCCCGAAGGAGTAGACAGAGGCATATTATACACCCACATTTCGCCAGTTATATTTTTAGTCCCACGTAATAGCTGGCGAGCCTATTGATTTCAAAGTACAATAACAGATTTAAAGTCTTAACTGTGTTTAATAAGTAATTTCGTAATGGAGGTATAACAAAATAAACTGAGAACTAGCGCTAGGATATTGTTCCTGCTAATGCTGAAATGCGCCATTTTGTTGTTGGGGTCGTGAAGAATCTGACTTCTAAAACTGTTCTGTTGCTTTCTTCACTTTCTTACTCTGAGTCGATGGTCTCGAGAACTGTCTCTAGATACTTCCTAACAATATACGCACCTGCGACATAGACCGTGTTGGGATCGTAAAGGAGCGCCGGTTCCTTGAACTGTCCTCCAGTGATGCTCTCGTGCTCTGAGTCGATGCGTTGCAGCACTGTCTCTAGATATTTCCCCACATTATACGCACCTGTGACATAAACCGTGTTGGGATCGTGAAGGAGCGCCTGTTCCTTGAACTGTCCTCCAGTGATGCTCTCGTGCTCTGAGTCGATGCGTTGCAGCACTGTCTCTAGATATTTCCCCACATTATACGCACCTGTGACATAAACCGTGTTGCGATCGTGAAGGAGCGCCGGTTCCTTGAACTGTCCTCCAGTGATGCTCTCGTGCTCTGAGTCGATGCGTTGCAGCACTGTCTCTAGATATTTCCCCACATTATACGCACCTGTGACATAAACCGTGTTGGGATCGTGAAGGAGCGCCGTTTCCTTGAACTGTCCTCCAGTGATGCTCTCGTGCTCTGAGTCGATGCGTTGCAGCACTGTCTCTAGATATTTCCCCACATTATACGCACCTGTGACATAAACCGTGTTGGGATCGTGAAGGAGCGCCGTTTCCTTGAACTGTCCTCCAGTGATGCTCTCGTGCTCTGAGTCGATGCGTTGCAGCACTGTCTCTAGATATTTCCCCACATTATACGCACCTGTGACATAAACCGTGTTGGGATCGTGAAGGAGCGCCTGTTCCTTGAACTGTCCTCCAGTGATGCTCTCGTGCTCTGAGTCGATGCGTTGCAGCACTGTCTCTAGATATTTCCCCACATTATACGCACCTGTGACATAAACCGTGTTGGGATCGTGAAGGAGCGCCTGTTCCTTGAACTGTCCTCCAGTAATGCTCTCATGCTCTGAGTCGATGCGTTGCAGCACTGTCTCTAGATATTTCCCCACATTATACGCACCTGTGACATAAACCGTGTTGGGATCAAGAAGGAGCGCCTGTTCCTTGAACTGTCCTCCAGTGATGCTTTCGTGCTCTGAGTCGATGCGTTGCAGCACTGTCTCTAGATATTTCCCCACATTATACGCACCTGTGACATAAACCGTGTTGGGATCGTGAAGGAGCGCCTGTTCCTTGAACTGTCCTCCAGTGATGCTCTCGTGCTCTGAGTCGATGCGTTGCAGCACTGTCTCTAGATATTTCCCCACATTATACGCACCTGTGACATAAACCGTGTTGCGATCGTGAAGGAGCGCCGGTTCCTTGAACTGTCCTCCAGTGATGCTCTCGTGCTCTGAGTCGATGCGTTGCAGCACTGTCTCTAGATATTTCCCCACATTATACGCACCTGTGACATAAACCGTGTTGGGATCGTGAAGGAGCGCCTGTTCCTTGAACTGTCCTCCAGTGATGCTCTCGTGCTCTGAGTCGATGCGTTGCAGCACTGTCTCTAGATATTTCCTCACATTATACGCACCTGTGACATAAACCGTGTTGGGATCGTGAAGGAGCGCTGGTTCCTTGAACTGTCCTCCAGTGATGCTCTCGTGCTCTGAGTCGATGCGTTGCAGCACTGTCTCTAGATATTTCCCCACATTATACGCACCTGTGACATAAACCGTGTTGGGATCGTGAAGGAGCGCCTGTTCCTTGAACTGTCCTCCAGTAATGCTCTCATGCTCTGAGTCGATGCGTTGCAGCACTGTCTCTAGATATTTCCCCACATTATACGCACCTGTGACATAAACCGTGTTGGGATCAAGAAGGAGCGCCTGTTCCTTGAACTGTCCTCCAGTGATGCTCTCGTGCTCTGAGTCGATGCGTTGCAGCACTGTCTCTAGATATTTCCTCACATTATACGCACCTGTGACATAAACCGTGTTGGGATCGTGAAGGAGCGCTGGTTCCTTGAACTGTCCTCCAGTGATGCTCTCGTGCTCTGAGTCGATGCGTTGCAGCACTATGTCGAGATGCTTAATCACATCATTGATTATGCGCCACGTCAGGATCTTAAGAAAATAATAAATTCATATGATTTCTACAAGAAAAGTATTTGTTGATATGGTTCATTTTCCTGGAAGACGCATTCATTGGAAAGTAAAACGTTTACCCATAAACAGTAGCACCAAATTGGCAATGCTCTTGGTTTATTCCAAGAAGTCAGTTGTAAAGTTTTATAATTATTATCCCTATTAATATCACTAGCTAGAAGACACTACATTTGGTAAACTTCATATGCCTATTCATTTCAGTAGCTGTATGATATATTTGGCACAGCTGTGTTATCTTCCCATGCATCTTGTTATAAATGGTACTGCCATTCTGTAACGGTATCATTGTCATATCTAGAATTGCCTAGTTCTAACAAGAGTTTTCTTATGTCCGAATTACAATTTTAGATAATTCATCAAAACTATTGACATAGAACTTATGAAAAAATTAAGTTTCGTAGAAAGTTGTAAATTTTGACATTATTTTAATACATACTGTAACAGAACATACATACACATACATATATCACGCCTGTTATTATTAAGGGGTAGGCAAAGATATGTTATGCGCCCACATTTCGCCAATTATATTGTTGGTCACACGTAATAGGTAGCAAACCTATTGCCGCTTAGTGGGAACTTTTATGTTCGCCAGAGCCTCGTCCGTTGTTCAACAGGTGCACCACTTTCAGGTGAGGTTCCTTCTCAGATCTTAGTAGGACACACATCACTAATCTTATATCATTATTGAGTGAAATTATCTCTTCAACATTTACCTGGTCCCGATAGCCATGTTTCCTGGCCACCACCCGGTAGTCCCCAGCGGGTAGTATAGCGCGGTAGTACCCCTGGTTGGTACTAGACCGGTACTGCTTCTCCGCTCCCATTACGGTGATACTAGCGTCTCGCATCGGGGCGCCTTCCTCGTTTTTTATATAGCCTACTATGCCTATAAGAAAATATTGTTATTACAAAATTTACAGTGAAAAAGTTTTTTATTTTATTTTTATTTCCTTCCTGCTCTTAACTTCGCAGAACAATATGGATGAGAAGCTAGTTAGTAGAGTGATAGTTGGCTTTCCGCTTTTCACTCGTTTGCAGGAGAACTGGACACTTTCTCCCTAATAATAATTAATTATTTTCTCTTTGCTCTTTGCTTATCCTTACTGACGCTTCAGCTTTGCGATATTATACTATTTTGACAACCGATAGTGCAGAGGTCAGCATATCTGCTCTCCGCTCTTGAGGTCATGGATTCGATTCCTACATCGATCTGGACTGGGTGTTTTTATGTATGTTTATCCGTTATTTAGTATCCATAACACAAGTTCTTAACCCTTTTCAAAGCGGTGGTAAACATATTTCCACCATAAATTCATCCTTATGAAGTTGTGTTAAGATAGAAAACCAATGAAAAATTTTAACATGTTCTGCCCGTTGAAGGGTTAATGATACTTATCATGGAAATAAAAAATTAGTGTAATTGTAAGAATAAATTTTTTTATTACAAGCTACGTCGACCATGATTCATGTCGGAGGTCATGCAACTCAACATACACTCTTATTATATCACTTACTGGGCGACTTAGACCTTTCTTATGTGGACAGCTTCTGTTGTTATTTAATTTAAGGTTAGAAAAGGTCTTAACCGCATGCTCATTATAAAATAAGGCAAACATGAATATCGCCAAAACGGTGACAGTTGTGTCAGAGACATCAATAATTATTAGGAACGGAGATAATGATTATATAAAAAGTGCTGGTAACATAAAATTATCTCATAAAATATCCGATTATTCGGAAATTTTCCGAATCACAAGTTCAAAACCTACAAAGGTACATGTAATATTTTTAAGAAATAATTAACTTTAATGGTCACTGCAAAATAGATGAAAATGAGTAGGTATAGAAATAGATTGTTTCACTTACCAGTTCTCACCAACTCCACAAACTGCATAATACCCCTGAGATTATTCCTCCACACCCATCCAATTTCCTTATGCATCGGCATTTTGCAGCAGCTCAACCCGACAGATATAATCGGCGTGTTATATCTCTCGCACAGCAAATCTATCAGATTCCCGTGAATCACATTCGAAGGATTCGAGCATTTGAATTTATCACTTGGAGTTCTGTTATCCTGGTACCTCTGTGCAAATTTCTCATAAATCTTCTTCGATAACTCCGGAAATATTACATCTTCCGTACCCGATGACAGCTCAAGAACAAGATCATACTTTTCACTATCTAATAGGTTGATAAAAGATTTTTCTCTCGTATAATTTGATAATGGATTAACATCTTTTTTTGTGATATAATTATATAAACTATCGCCAAATTCTTCTTCTAAGGGTTCAATGTCGCATTTGTCGGTGCCGTTGTACTGACTGATGACTTTCTCGTGTAATATGTCTAAGTTTGGAATGAAGTGCAAAACGGTGGTTTCTAGAAGTTTCTTGTGAATCGGCTCGCCGATGGTGTAGGCGGTGGAGATATGCCGAGCGAAGTTAATGAGCATCTCTTGTCCAAGAGGCTGGGAGCCGTAGAAACTGCTTACGAGGGCAATGTGGAACTTCGTTTCTTCAGGGGAACCGACCTGTTAGTGACAATTAAAATTTTAATAAAACATTTTTATATATTTTAGTAAGATATTAAGAATATGATTGTCAAAATTCTTACTAGTATCACTAAGAGTTTTAAATCATGTGATTGAAATATTTATTTTGATGCACGCTCGCCGATCGCTCACCTCCACCTTGTTTTATTCATGGTTAGTTAAACTACTGATCTGTATTCTAAGTTAGTGAAATATTGACCAATGGACATAATTATCGGTGCTCTCTTTACTTGCTCTCACTGCACTTTACTTGGTGAGAAACATAGCCTTCAAATTCAGAGGGTCTCGAGTTCAAACCCTGGTGAGTCCCCCTATGACTTTTCGAAGTTATATGTGTAATTCTTCGGCCGTTCAGTCGTTGGTTCCAACTGTCATGAATGTCAGTGCCTTCTAACATTCGCACAGCTAGTTTAGCCATCGAATGATGTTTCCCTCTAGGTTGCGGAGGTCAGACTGCAGTCGCTCCATGTTATAACTGATATTCATTCAGATCTAGTTAAGCCGTTGGGACGAACCAAGGCTCTAAGCTTATGTCTAGGGGCAACCGGGATAATGCTAAGATTTGATGACTGCACATTCCAACCCAAGTTCTAAACATATTACATAATGTCTTTTGTTTATATTTGCTCCCTGGATGTCAAACTTATTTATATAAAACTCTAAATAAAGTACATTACCTGATCAGTGAGTTTTAGCTGGTGGAATGAGCTGGTGGCGAGCGAGTCTCCCGCGCGGAACTCGGCGATGTCGGGATATTTGTTCTCCAACTCGGAAAGTTCCGAGTAGATCTCAGCTCGCGAGTGGTACTGTACGTTCAGGATATTCTCCAGTACGCTGGTGGAGTAACCATACGTATATTATAACATACATATACACAATCACGCCTGGTTTCCCAAAGAGGTAGGCAAATGAATAGTCTACGCCCACATTTCGCCAATGATATCTGTGGTGTCAAGGAAAAAGGAGATGAGAGAAAAAAAAAAGATTTTGCACCTACTGGTACAAAACTTTTTGCCGTGACACGTATTCATGTCACGGCAAAAATGAGGTTACTCAAAACATTTTATAAAAGGAGGTTAGTCAAAACATTTTATATGTTTCATAATATATTTCATATAAAATGTTTATAGGTGCAAAATCTTCTTTTTTTTTGACTAATCTCCTTTTTCCTTGACATGTTTTTGCTTAGAGCCGCTTACTAGGAACTTTCACGTTTCCCAGAGCTTCGTCTTTTGATCGGCGAGTGCACCATTTACAAATTCAAGCTCAAATCATTTATTGAATACGAATAAGAATAAGAATATTTTTTATTGACAAAGTAACATTACATAAACAAATTAGATCAAACAGTTACAAAGAAAAAACGTACACAGAAAAAACAAAAATATAAAAAAAACAACAACATAGGTAATGTTACCTGTCAAAAGGGCGATACATCAGCATATTGCATGTCATAGTTTATAAAAAGGTGGTACATTTACGGTAATGAAGCATGTGACCCCATGCATGGCAATATTTGAGAGTTATACATTTTTTACATAATCAACATTAAAAAAATCACAAAACTACATTAAAATATGGAAACAGAATGAATATACTAACAATAAAAAGTGATTTCGAGGGGATTAATTAAGTTATCACGTTAATAACAATTCATTAGATTTAGGAAAACAGACATAATATACTTATAATATCAAGGAAATAAGGGATATCAAAAACGCTTTATTAAATTCAAATCAAAAAAAGTCATTAAAAAATTAATTTAGGTGATAAAAACACTTTGCAGCTAGACATGAGGTAAGATAACATTATAAAGAGGAAAGAATTGTTAATAATAGAAAACTACTTACATTATTATTATTAACCTAAGCTAATAATATAGCAAATCAGCAAAGCAAAGAAGTGATTTAAATTAGGGATCCTTACAAAAACTCCAGAAACTAACTTTTACCTCAAGTAGCTTTAGTAAATTCGCGTGCCTTATTATTACTATTTACTTGGTCAAATCTACATAGTAGCGACGAGAGCCGAGTGGCGAGACTTCTTATTCAGAGGGTCTCGGGTTCAAACCCCTATGACTTTTCGAAGTTATGGGCGTATTTATCGCTTGCACAAAGCAAGCCTTGGAAATCACGTTCAACCGTTGGTCCCGGTTGTCATAAACATCTATGGCAGTCTTTATTAGGGAGTTAGTGCCTTCTAATTTTCTGACAACGGTTTAACTATAGAATGGTGTTTCCCTCTGAGTTGTGGAAATCAGACGGCTGCCGCTCTACGTAATAACTGAAGTTTAGCCATAAGCTGGTTAGACCAGTGAGCCGACCCTGGGCTTAAGTCGGGGGGATAATGCTAGGATATGATGATGACTTGGTCCAATCTACTGAGAGGAAGGTAAAAGTCATCTAGTTACAGGTCTGGCGCCTACGCCTATTTTATTGCCCGTAAATATCGTCCACTGTTTAACATGGATGTTTGTATGTACTGATGTCACCATAAAATTGTAAATATTTTTTATTCACAGTTTAATGCATAAAATAAAAGATTCAAGGTTTTTTATCTATCAAAATATGTTATAATCGATCGGCTTTTTACTTTACCTCGGTGACAAGCAAATAAATAAAGGTCCAGTTACTAAGAGCGAATTTCATTGAACTTATGTCGGATATGACACTGAAATGATTTAAAGATTTACTTCAACATTGTCAACATCCGTAATTACAAGAGTGCTAATTAAAGTTAATGGAAATTGGAGACATAACAACTGTCATTTGTGTGTGGGTGACGAACACAGTACCGTTAGGATAGTATTGGGAAACCGTTTTTTTTTCTTTAAAATAATGGCTTTGTGCGTTTAGCACATTAAGCCAGTGTCAAAGGATATGTTAATAATATTTAATTTATAGTAAACGAAAATGAGTGGTGATATAGATGGCAAATGAAATGCCTTTCCCCCCTAAGCCCTTCGTATCCTCAGTAAAGATGTGGGACTATACTGTGATCTCACATTGACTTCTTGAGAGAATTGAAAAGTGATATTGAACTGTTTTGTTTCATTTACCAACACTCATGCACGTTCACAAACACTTAACGGTTAATAATCCACCGTTATTACACATTAATGTTCGTAATATTACAAACTATAGAAAATAAAACAACATTGAAGTCATGACGCTTCACTTTTCCGCCAAAAAGTCAACCTGGGAAACAATTATGAGCTTTCGACTAAAGTTTCTACTTCAACTTTCTACTTACTAACTTTTTACTTCTGTTCCTTTTGATACAATACAATTTGTACCTTAAAGGTCTACTATATAACTTAGAAATTGAAAAGTTACCTTGAAATAATTTAGTATGGGATTTCTTTATACTGTTCTTCATAAAGTTCTTGGAAACTAAACAAGAATGCGTTTTGTTAGTGCAAGTAAATACATACATATCATCACGTCTGTTTCTCCGAAGGGGTAGGCAGAGGCATATTTAGTTGCACTTAATAGGTGGCGAGCATATTGCCGTTTACCGGGAACTTTTATGTCTACTAGAGCATCTCCGTTGATTGGCAAGTGCACCACTTGCAGGTGATGTTGGCTTGAGCACCTAATATCCCTAGGTAGGATCCCTATATACCCAATGTTAGTGCATGTCACTGTTAAAATATACACACGGCACGGTTAGGTTAAAAGCGAGTTTATTGCAAGAACAATACAAAAGCATAATATAACAACACAAAACAATAATATAATATGTATATATAAGAATGTACATTGAATTATATTATAAGCAGGCAATGTTCTTATAGGTAACAAATTAACAATATTAATGTTTTTACACATTTCATACAATACAGCGCCATCTTTTGCCAAACTAAGCAAATACTCAGAAACATAAAAGTTAATTTTCCAACTGTACTGAAGGAGTTTTGGCGCCATACCGGAAAAAGACATCGCGACATTATTTTATTTTTCCTTAACGAGTGTACATTCGTTTTTTATGTGTAAATATAGTGGGTTCTTCGGCAAAGTACAGAATTGTAGAAAAGTGGTATATTACTGTGAATTGTGATTTTTCTGTTTTTACTCCAAAATTCGATAGATGCCTCTAGAAGCACTGTCCTAGGAACTAGGACTTTGACTTGCCTCGACTATAACGGACTTTACTTGACTTACTTACGAAAACGCTGCATTTATGACACTGGCAACTCTAAAAGCGTCCATATCTAAGAAGAATAAAATGTATGTACTTAAATTAGAAATAACTTTATAGCTGTACCAATCTATAGCTAAACCAATGGTGCTCGTATTATCAAAAGCATTGCATATAAAAAAAACTACAAGAACAAATAAAAAGCGATATTATATTGTATATTTGTGCAATGCATTCAAAATGTAAAACCTAAAAGCGTGTTGCGTGTATAAAAAAAAAGACTGCCTTTATAAAAATTGTCGAAGTGATCAATTTTATCATACTTAAACGAAATTATAATTTTTAATGAAATGAAGTCTACAAAACGCTCTAAGGAGTTAAACGCATTGAGAGACAGAAATAACAATTATAATTTCATGTCTTTTTTTTAACACATCAAAGGATAATTAAGTTAAAAAAAATACGAATGCGTTTGATCTCATAGCTCTTTAGAGATATAAAAATCGAATTCATAAGAAAACATTATATAACAAACAAAATATTCTCCACTTAATATTTATATGAATATAAATATGCAAAATGTACAACCAAACTAGACAATACGATACATAATTATATTATAACAGGCTCATAACAAAGCATAAATACAATACAATATAAATAAATAAATATTTTCTGACAATTGCACAAATTATTTAGTTCCAAGATTAAGAACTTGTGTTATGGATACTAAACAACTGATAAATATACTTAAATACATTTATTTGTAAATACTTAATATCGTGACGACCGATATGGCGTGGAGGTCAGTATACCTGCACTTGACTCCAGAGATCGTGGGTTCAATTCCCAAATAGGACAAATTTTTGTGTGCATGAACATGAATATTTCTTCTGGTCTGGGTGTTTTCCTATGTATATCAAGTATGTATTGACAATAAAAAGTATTTAAGTATGTTTATCCGTTCTTTAGTATCCATAACACAAGTTCTTAATGATACTTATCTTGGAACTAAATAATTGGCGTGATGGTAAGAGTATATTTATTTATTATTATTTGTTTTTATACATAGGAAAATAAAATATAATCACTTAAGTTACAAGTATTTTGTATATATGAGGTCGGGGAAAAAGTCTTTTCGCATAACGTAGGTATAAACTTATTATAAATTTTTTTTGACTGTACTATTTGTGTCTGGCTGGTTTTGGTAACATTAAAAAGGTTCCATTATAAAGAAAAGAAAAAAAAAAAAAGTTGTTTCCCGCTATTTTTCATTTGTTTTTCTCTCCGTAAAAATGAGTGAATCTAATGAAGAAATTCGATACATTTTAAAATTTTATTATAAAAAAGGCAAAAATGCAACTCAAGCAGTGAAAAAAATTTGTGATGTTTATGGACCTGATGCAGTGTCAGTAAGAGTAGCACAAATTTGGTTCAAACGTTTTCAGTCCGGAAATTTTGATGTTAAAGATGCACCTCGCTCTGGTCGCCCTGTTACGAATAAAATGGACGCCATTTTTGAAAGAGTGGAGCAAGATCGGCATATTAGTAGTTACGATGTAGCTGAAGAACTGGGAATTGACCACAAAACAGTTTTGACCCATTTGAAGAAAGCTTATACAAAAAAGCTCGATATTTGGGTGCCACACGAGCTCACTCAAAGAAACTTAATGAACCGTGTACTCATTTGCGATTCATTATTGAGACGTAATGAAACCGAGCCGTTTTTGAAGAGATTGATAACTGGCGATGAAAAGTGGATCACGTACGACAAGAACGTGCGAAAAAGGTCGTGGTCGAAAGTTGGCCAGGCTTCACAGACTGTGGCCAAACCTGGCCTAACACGAAATAAGGTGATGCTGTGTGTATGGTGGGATTGGAAGGGCATTGTTTATTATGAGCTTTTACCGCCCGGCAAAACCATCGATTCTGATCTTTACTGCCAGCAACTGATGAGATTAAAGGAAGCAGTCGAGAGAAAACGGCCGGAATTGATCAACAGGAAGGGTGTGGTCTTTCATCACAATAACGCTAGACCACACACATCTTTAGCCACTCAGCAAAAATTAAGAGAGTTCGACTGGGAGGTCCTAGTACATCCACCATATAGCCCTGACCTTGCGCCTTCAGATTTTCACCTGTTTCGGTCTCTGCAGAATTCTTTAGGTTCTGTAAGGTTGACCTCAAGAGAGGACTGCCAAAACTATTTGTCCCGTTTTTTTGATCAGAAGTCCCAAAGTTTCTACAATAACGGGATAGTGTCTCTGCCCACAAAATGGCAGAAAGTTATTCAACAAAACGGTACATATATATTGTAAATAAATGTAAATAAACTTTGAAAAAAATGTCTTGACTTTTCATACAAAAATACGAAGACTTTTTCCCCAACCTATTAGATATACAGAGATTAAAAGAGAGATTTAAAATGACGTGAATTCAGTGAAAAACAAGAAAAATAATAATCTTATTATAACAACCTATTTTAGATGAACCTTTACCTATTTTAGAAATCCTAGTATATTTAAAAAAAAAAGTAGATTTCGGTTATAACTGGTTTTACGGTTGTTAGAATGCGCTTAAATATCGCTAACTCAAACTCCGACACTACACTGTTCTTGATATTACTATAATATTTTTATTAACCTTTTAATTTAATTTAATTACCTAAAGTTAAGTTCCATTTCATTATGGCAACATATTAATCATTGCCATATAAGGTGTAAAGAATTTTTTACTAATTGCTTTTATTAAACTACAATAAATATAGTTATGTAATTGTTAAACTGGTTTTCACCCCGGGTTTTCTTTTAATTTTAATTACTTTCCATCGTAAGGCTGCCTTGAAGAAATCGCTGTAAGCGATAAGGCCGCCCATTGTATCGCTCCTATCCTATCCTATCAAGCCCAAGCCAACCTCATCTGCAAGTGGTGCACCTGCCGATCAACGGACGAGGCTCTGGCGAACATAACAGTGCCCGGTAAGCGGCAATAGGCTGGCCAACTATATAATTGGCGAAGTGTGGGCGTATAATATGCCTCTGCCTACCCCTTTGGGGAAACCGGCGTAAATGTATGTATGTATGTTTCTTTTCAGTTTAGTGAACAATAAAGAGTTTTCTATCTATCTACATATACCTTAATTTCTTGATAATAAAGTTAAGTTATAATAGAAGATAGAGATAATAAAAAATATCATTATAGAAAAGCCACTCTAACAAAACGCGTCTCAACTAGCTCAAACCAGTTATTAAAATTTTGTTATTTTCGGTAAATGCTAGTTGCATTAACCCTTAATTAGGCAATAGGAACTATATTTTCAACGTATATTGAACGTAAGTTAAGGCAGAAAACCAAACAAATGGAAAATTTTAACTTTCTGTTTTTATACGGATAGCATTTGGCAACCAGTTAATGGTTCTGATTGACCCGTAGATACATTAAGAGGCGCGTTCCATGCAGTACAAACTTAACTGAAATCTACTTTTTTTTTTAAATTTAATGAACAAAACAAAGTTTTGTTTACAAAAACATGCTTTCACAATGCAACTCACCGGAAATCATATGCCGAAGACCAGTGTTGAGGGTCGTCTACCATCAGGGTGAAGTTGACGCTCACGGAACCGTTTTCGGGGACTGTCACCTCTTCTGTCACGCTTTCGTATCTGTCAAAAATGAAATTGAATGAAAATGTTTAGTGATAATGCAGGCTGAAGTGGCAGTGGGCGGGACACATAGTTCGAAGAAACGACGACCTATAGAAAGTTAAGTTTTTCCTATGGCCACCGCGAACCGGCAAAAGTAATAAAGGATGCGATGAATCGTTGGCCCAAGGTCAAGTGGATGCAAGAGGCGACATCTATCGACGTTGAAATAAAGTGAGAGAATAATACTGCCGCTGGACTTCTTGGCGGGAAAGTGAAGCGTCATCTCTGTAGTTTTGTTTTCTAAAATTTGTGATATTTAGAACATGTGTAATAACGGTAGATTATTAACCGGTTTCTGTGAACGTACATGAGTGATGGTAACTGAAACAAAACAGTGCAACACCTGCTCTCTGCGGTGCTCGTTGGTCGGAAACGATCACCGAAGCACAGCCGAGTTTACAGAGGTCAACCCTTGGATCGGTGACCGTTTGTGTGGCATTTGATATCGAGCGCTTCCGTGCTTCGGAAGGCACGTTAAGCCGTTGGTCCGGGTTATCACAAAATGTGGTAGTCGTTAAGCCATGTTAGAGGCCTAATGGGCGGCTTGAAAAATTTTAACAGCAGGACGCCATAATATTTCATTATTTCATTTCATTTCATTTCAATACCCTCACAACTTGTTATGTGAGAGGAGGCTCGTGCTCAGTAGTAGGACGTTAATGGGCTGAGATGATGAAGGGGTTCAGGGCATCTCATTGACCATCTATCATCAATATCACCACTCATTCTCATTTACTATTATTTATATATAATTAATATATCTTGACTTACTTACACTGGCTGTATGTGCTTAACGCACGAAGCCATTATTTAAAAGAAAGAAAAAAAGCACTGCCGCTTATTATTCGCGTTAGCGCCACGAACTCAAGTTCGTTTATGCACCTATATTATAATATATTATACAAGAATCCTTAAAACTCACCCAAATTGACTGGCAGTAACGTTGTACTTCCCGGGAGCGAGCAGCCTCCAGAAGTCGCCGTGACTGGCGGTGCGCACCTTGTGCGATATGCCGGCCACGGAGATAGTCGCGTTCACGAGCTGGTGGCCGATGTGACTGTGGACGAACCCATGGATTCCTTTGTGGACCTGAACAATGGGATAGAACATACAACTCAACAAACACAGACACATAAACAATCACAAGCAGAAAGATATATAGTTTTTTCCAAATGGATAAACGCTAATAACTCACTTGTATAACCTTTAATCTTTATATAGACGTAAGGCTGTCGTTTTTAGATGAAATGTACTTAAAGTTACCTCTTTAAAAACTCCCATGATACAGGCCTAGCCTAGTATGGGAGTTTTATTTTTAATTTCTCCAGTGTACTTTTATCAAATAAAGAATTATTATTATTATTAAACAAATCTTCAAAAAATACCTCAAAATTTTGTATTTTTGATATGCAATCAGGTTGGAAATTTATATATTTTGAAGAAATCTTTACTTATTTACCCATAAGAGCACGAATAAAGTTAAAAGTGGTTCACAGATAGTAAAAGTGGATGTGGTTTCTGCCAACAATATGTGTGTATATAAATTTTAAAATATAATATAATAGTCTATGCGGTATCTATGACATCCCTTTAGACTCCTTTAATTTGTCTTAAATTATGTTGCAATAACTAGAGTTATGTAATCTAATATTTTAGTTTATTTCTGTTAATATTTATATTTAAGGTAATTTTATATATTTTGATTGTGTAAATATATATTAAACAGTAATTAAGACTATTATTCGTTCGAATGCTGTGTACATTTTTAAGAGATATACATATAAGAACGTCTTTTGGTGGAAATGTTTTAAAATTGTAATATATGTATATTGTTAATATGCCAATTATAAATAAATCATCATCGTCAATCAATCGTCAATTTGCGACCGATATGGCGTGGAGGTCAGTATACCTACACTTCACCCCAGAGGTCGTGGGTTCGATTCCCACAGTGGACAAATCTTTGTGTGCATGAACATGAATATTTGTTCTGGTCTGGGTGTTTTCCTATGTACAGTAAGTATGTATTTACAAAAAAAAAAGTATTTAAGTATGTTTATCCGTTGTTTAGTATCCATAACACAAGTTCTTAATGATACTTATATTGGAACTAAATAATTGGTGTGATTGTCAGAAAATATATATTTATTTATCATCATCATCATCTCAGCCATCTGACGTCCACTGCTGAACATAAGCCTCTCCAATAGATTTCACATTGAGCGATCCTGAGTCCAGACCAGAGATTGACCAGACCAACGGTCCATCGCGTGGGAGGCCGTCAAATAAACAAATAAATTGAATATGGTACCTCTTCAATAAAAGACAGCAAGGCTTCCTTGTTATCCTCCCAGTAAGTAGGCAGATCACGAGCCGGAGGGAACTTGTAGCAGCCCAGTTCCAGAGTGATCTCCATGTCGTTTGTGTGCAGGTAATTCCAATCTTGCATGCCACCGGCCAACACGTACCTTACAAACAGTCCATTCCAATTATACAAAGCAATTATACCGTAAGTGATGGTTTTAAAAAATAATTTGACTTTTAAAATTTTTTGCCTACAATGTGTTTCCGCAAAGTAACGCATGAATCAATAAATTATTAAAGTATAATTAAAGCAAATTATTGATTTAGGTGTTACTTTGCAGAAATCCATAGTCAGCAAGTGATGGACTTAAAATATCCGAATAATCGAAAACACGTGTCGTGTTGAATAGTTTCTCGATTTTTCGGAAAATTATAGTAGCGCGGGAATTTATTTGCGGGTTACAAAGATATTTTTAATCCATCACTTGCATAAAATAGAGGCATTTATACCAAATAAACTCTCGCCAGCGACTTCGTCTAGGTGTCCTTACGTGAACCGTGCCCATTTATATCGATGGCAACCGAGCAAATAGGACCTGAATAGTCCTATTCGGTACAGTTTCAATGTGACTAGTTTTCAATGTATTGCTTCTGTGTTATTATTGCATAAAAGGTGCAGACTAGGTAGACTAGAGAAAATTTATTGTTTTGTAGGGAGCAAGGGTTGAGCGCCCCACTAAAGGGATCATCCACCGGGCAGATAGAAGTTCCTTGGGGTTTTTACAATGAGGTGCTTGATTAATTAATTTAGCATGATTTAGGATTGCAGCATTGCTTGTACGGTGGCGTCACAATACAGTAGTCGCGTAAATAAGCAATCATGTAAAAAACATTAGTCATAAAATATTGACAAGCAAACACTCTTAAATACAGTATAGATATTAGATATGAAACCGAAAATCGAGATTTTTTGCGAAATTAAGTTCGTGCCATCCGCAGTTATGCATAACATAAACACAGTAAGAGAAGAGATGTACACAGATGAGCTAACCTCTTCCATCCATTTTGTTATGACTTAAAAATATTATCTGATATAAAATTACCAGCTAAGATTTTGACTTACCAGCGAGCTCCATTGGTAATCCCGTCCGGGAATATTTCGTTGGGAAGATTCTTGCAAGGCTGCGCCAAATGCATCTTGTGATGGTTCTGTGATATATTTACAAATAAATAATCAACATTGATTTGACAACCCATATAGCTTATAGCGGGGTGCAAATGGATATTGTTAACATGATCTCACGATCATATTGCCTAGTTTGCCAGGGCAGAGGCCTTAAAAAGGATATAACATATATACATTCACGCCTGTGTCCCCGAAGAGGTAGGCAGAGGCATATTATACGCCCTCTTCGCCAATTATATATTTCGTCCCACGTAATAGGAGGCGAGCCTATTGCCGCTTACCGGGCACTGTTATGTTCGCTAAAAAGGATATAAAAAGGATCTATATAGCTGTATGCTCATCAATCAATCTCTGTGCGAAAAGTGAATCATGCGATTCACTTTTCGCACAGAGATTTCTAGATGAAACGAGTCCAGGCTAATGGTGTTATCTCCACTCTCTTTGTCGCCTTTTCTCTTTCTCTATAGTCGGTTCCTCATGTCTGAGGATCATGGTTAGCATCGGAGTAACATCTGGAGCGGATGATCTGCTTCCACCGGTTCCGATCCAGCGCGTCTTTCACGACCGCGTAGAATTTGGAGGACGATGAGGCTTTCACTTGATTGTTCCATCTGGTTGGTGCACGACCACGCGATCGTTTGCCTTCTGTGTTTCCAACGACAATAAGTTTTTCCAGCCTTCGCCTCTGCGCGCTATGTGGCCAAAGTATGAAAGAATACGTTGTTGGCATATTTTACATACATACATACATACATAATGTCACGCCTCTTTCCCGTAGGGGTAGGCAGAGATCACATCCTTCCACTTGCTACGATCTTGGCACACACTTTTAGCTTCATTCACACTCATTAACCTCCTCATACACGCCCGTCGGTTTAGGGTACTTTTGACCTGCCCTTTCTCTAACATTTTTTGTATTTGGTCATGGAAGGTCTTACGTGGTCTTCCCCTCCCAACACTTCCATCCACTTGTCCATCATAAATCACTTTCGTTAATCTACTTTCATTCATCCTCTCAACATGACCAAACCATCTAAGCATACCTTTCTCAATTCTTGTCACTATATCTTCTTTTACACTAGCTTTAACCCTTATCACTTCATTCCTTATCCTATCACTCAATTTCACACCAAGAATATTTCTGAGTGCTCTCATCTCTACTGCATTAATCTTACTCTCATGTTTCTTCTGCCATAACCAACATTCGCTTCCATACATTAGTGTAGGTACCAACACACCCCTATGAACTGCCAGACGTGCCTTTTCAGACACTTTCTGACTGCTTACAAAGGCGTGAAGTGCCCCATTCAACATGTTTCCAGCATTCACTCTTCTATCGATATCGCTTTCACACTTTCCATCTCTCGTAAATTTCGATCCCAAATACACAAACTCATTCACTTGTTCTACTTTCTCACTTCCGATTAAAATTTCACAATTTGTCACTCTGGCTAGCTAGATTAGTTTATTTTAGCTATTTTCATAGCATTATGTCATATGGTATGTTATTGTGGGGATCTGCTGCGGACATACATAATATATTTGTACTACAAAAGCGCGCCATAAGAGCTATCTATAATCTTAAGTCCAGAGATTCTCTTAGAGAGATGTTTAAAAGAATTAACATATTAACGGTTGCATCTCAGTATATATTTGATAATATAATGTATGTTCGCAAAAACATTAATACATTTGATAAAAATTCAAAAGTACATAATTTTAATACTAGGAATAGAAATAAGCTCTCTCTGCCAAATTGTCAACTTCACAAAACAAAAAATTCATTTTTGGGTAATAGTATCAGATTTTTTAATAAAATTCCGCAGGAAATAATTGATCTACCATTGGCAACTTTTAAAACTGTAGTTAAAAAGCAGTTTCTTCAAAAGGGGTATTATGCTGTTAATGATTACTTATCGGATAAACAAGCTTGGGCTTAACATTTTTCAACTTGTATGTGTATATTAGAATAAAAAGTCAACCAGATCATTGTCGTGACCATCCCTTATTGTACAGGCTCAGCTCAGTTTCACAATACATACTTACTTGACTGTGATGGAAGGTTCCCTTAGTGCTACTTTATTGGTTACAGCTTCGGGGGACCCTTTCAGTATCATCAAATTTACACTGTGTGTGTCATGTAATAAAAATAATTTAAAAGAGCATAGCCTGTGAGTTTCTTGTCAGTTCTTCTCACAGAGCGGAGGCTCGGAACTGGCACTTAGATTCACTTACACCTAATTTTTATTTATTTGCATGTAAGTGAATCTAAGCTTCGTGATTTCAGGGTTGATATAAAATTTTTTTTCATGTATATTTTGTTTTGACGTTTTCAAGTGCTATGTAATAGTTTATGAAATAAAGAACTTTTTACTTTTTTACTTTTTTTTTACTGTCTTCTCTTTCAAAAACCATAACTTTCGTCTTACTAACGTTTACTTTCATTCCTTTCGCTATTAAAGACTCTTGGACTATCGTCACCATCTCCTGCAACTCCTCAGCCGACGACGCAAGCAAAACTTGGTCGTCAGCATATAGAAGGCATTTGATGAGCGACTCGTTCATTCTCAACCCTTTAGCACACTCTTTCAAACCAGTAAGGCAATTGTCCAAAAATAGGTTGAACAGCCAGGGTGACGCTACACATCCCTGTCTAACACCTTTATAGATGTTAAACCAGTCCGTGCACGTCCCATTAATCCTGACACAGGCGCTGGAATCCATATAAAGAGATTTCAACGCCCGTATCAGGACACTGCTCACTCCATTTTGAGACAATGCCGCCACAACTCATTCCTCGCCACTCTATCATAAGCCTTTTCCAAATCTATGAATGTGCAATAGATCTTTTGGTGTTTCTCCAAGAACTTTTGGACTATGCACCGTAAGGAAAAGATCTGATCCGTACATCCCATTCCCTTTCGAAATCCCGCTTGTACATCCCATATTTTATCATCTGTCACTTGTATCACTCTTTTTATCAAAACTTTTGCATATAGTTTTCCTACGACACTTAAAAGGCTGATTCCCCGGTAGTTTTTACAGTCTTGCTGCGACTCTTTCCCTTTATAGAGTGGCACGATCACCGCATATTTTGTCGCCTTTTAATACTGCTGTAATTATTTTCGAACCCGTAGGCTCGAAGCGGCACCAGCGCTTCTTCACAGTTATATCATCATTTCAGCCATTGAAGCTATCTACTGAACACGGGCCTCTCAAGCATAGATTCCCACATTGTTCCAATTTATGCCGCCTGCATCCACCGGCCTTTCGCCATCTTTGCCTTTAATTAGCCCTGCATTACTACGTTTGCCGTTTCCAGGTCGCGATTAAAGAACCTTCACCAGTCGTGAGAGTGACAGATATAGCAAGGCGGATTTGCAAGCTAAAGTGGCGGTGGGCGGGCACATAGCTCGAAGAACTAACGACCAATATTACAAAGAGGTAATTGAAAAACGATCGTCAATTCCGGAGGTTTTCAGTGACTTCAAAGCGTTAATTAGCTTCCTGGAAGAGTATAGTGTGGCAGGAATAATTCAGCCAAGAAAAATCCCCAACTCAAAATAAGCGCACCTGGCGAGGAGTTGGGGAGGCCGCCCGTACGAATAAATAGATGACGTCTTCATACGGAAACGAACAGTAAGCGTACAATAGTAACGTAGGCTATGACGCGTCCGTAATATACGAGATTAGTAATATACGAGATTAGTAGTATGCGAAGCTCGTCCTCGTGCACATTAAGGTATTCAATCAACGACTGTTGTTACAAATATCAGCTTGGATGTACAAATACAAATTATTTATTGATAAACCATAATGTGTATATACAATTTTAGAACCAATTTTATGGACCCTGTCGGGTACGCAACTTTAAGACTGAAGAGAGGGGAGTTGCAATCAAAAATACTTAAAACAAATAAAAAAAAATTACATTAGTAAGACTTGTTTAGCGCCAACGCGAAAAAAGGCAATGCTTTATTTTCTAAAACTAGTGTAAATTCGAGGTTGTATGTGTAAAGTGGATTTTTCGACATAACTCCGTTGACAATGTTGACTTGTGAAAAATGAAGAAAACTGGCTTACTGTCGTATATTTTGATTTTTCGTGTTATTGCAAAAAATTATAGAACCTCTAGTAACATCTCCACTACCTTACTCAGGCATGAGGTTGACTTGACTCCACTGTGACTAAAATGCTGCTTAGGCATACAACTTAATTTATCTCAAGTTTTATATTTAAATTTTAAAATATATTACTATCCAATCAACTTCATTGCAATTAGTCGCGGCTGAAGTCATTATAAGCATTACTCTATTGTTATTTTATTTAAAACTAGCAGCCCGCGGTTCCGGCTTCGCTCGGATATTCGACTTTTACAGCTGTAGTTATGAAAATAGAAACTACTTCCAATTCAAAGTGATAATAATAAAATGAATCACATACATTAAATTTTAAAAATCCGTGCCGCACTGAAAATTTTATAATTCGACACAACCATCAACGTTGTCTGCCCTCACGTGTCTGCCCGTTCGGGTCGCGCACCTCAACATGAGCCCACCCCCACCACCGCCGTCGCCGCCGCCGCGCGCCGCCACTGTCGTGCTATGCGGACCGACTGACTGACACAACGACGGAACGCAGCCGCCGCCGCCGCCATCTCTGCCCTCGGCATTGTAAATGCATTGTAAGTGCATGCAATGCACTTTTTTATAGAACTTTTTGAGAAGAATAATTCCCCCATACATTGTTATTCTGTATTTTGAGTTATTTCAGCAGCGCACGCAATGCAAGCATCCAAAAAGCTCGTTTTTCTTCCGTCCGTCTGATAACTGTTACGATTACTCTAATAATTTCTTAAGTAGGT
Organism: Musotima nitidalis; assembly: GCA_949126915.1. Taxonomy (NCBI): domain Eukaryota; kingdom Metazoa; phylum Arthropoda; class Insecta; order Lepidoptera; family Crambidae; genus Musotima; species Musotima nitidalis. Next base: position 4,904,017 of record OX421434.1, read on the forward strand.
ACACCTAAATTATACACCTATAGAATGCCTGGAATATCTTCTTTCCATTATTGAAAACCGCATAGCTATTGATATAGTAGTTTTTGAGATCCTAGGTAACAAACACATTTGGGGCGCCCTTCGCAACTTCATTTTATACTATGTATAGATTTTGTTTTAATGTTTATTATTCTTATTTCTTTTCCTTTTTATATAATCTGCACTTTATTATTTAGTTATTAAAAATATTTTGTAAACATTTATAATACTTTTTATGCTGCACTGCACTCAAAATGGCCCACCAGAAAACCAGCGCTGGGAAATTGTCCTAGCAAATGCTGAGATGGGTCATTTTGGTGCATCATACAATAAACTGTTTAATTGTTGTAATTAGTGATCACAAATTGTATGATGCACCAATTAATTATTTTATAATTATTATCAAATTACTTGACACTTGCACTTGAACTATCAGCTATAATACTCACATCGGAGTACACATGAGCAAGGTGCACAAACATTGCGTTGTCTGGAGTGAGATGCTGGCTGCCACTGGTCATGGAAGGGTTGCCGTCGTAAGGGTAGTTCGCTACCAGCGCACCCCCATGCAAGTTAGCGGATAGCACGAAGGGAAGCGATTGAGACCAGTTCATCACTGCTATCGTCTCCGGTTCTGGCGTCAGGTTGTCCTTTAAACAGAGAAATATAAAATTTTAATTTTTGCGGTAATAGTAAGAGAAATCGGTATATACAATGTATTGATTTCTTATACCCTGTTTAGTTATTTAATGACAATAAATAACAATAAGCAGCCCTAGTTTTAGGCAGCCCCTTGTTTTAGTGTTTTTTAAACTTCTTGTTTGTTTTAGTGCATTTTACAGATGTACACAAGTAATATAGGCTAGACAAATAAATAGGTTGACGCCGGTAAATAGGCAATTGCTGTTAGCAATAAGGCCGCCCATTGTACCATACATTTGTTTATGTGATTTGATTTGTTTTTATATTTGGTGTACAATAAAGTATTCATTCATTCATTTCTTATACCGGATTTTCGACTATAAGTGAAGTTCTTAGATGGATTCTGTGGGCTAGAAAACTTAGTGTATGGTGCGCTCAAACTGGGTAGAAAGACTTTGGATTATTAATAGAACTGATGATACTGGATTTAGGATATTCCTAATCCGGTAGGCAACTGAACTTGATCTTTCTTATAAATAAATGTAACAAAAGAATGTGAATGAATGAATGAAAGAATGAATGAACACTATTATTGCACATTAATAACTGGAAAATCGGAGGGGTGTAGGTTTCTAGGGACATATAGGTAGTACCTTGACAATTCCTTACCCTAGTTGGCCCAAACTGATCTGGAAAATTTCTGTTAAGATCGACATGGTGAGCGTTGGATCGTCCACGCATACTGCTGTAGTCACCTGAAATCAGAAGGGCATTAAGGAGATTGCACTACGATGGCGAGCAATAAAAAAATAACGCTTTATAGTAGGCACTGCTTATTACATTCGGGACGACTTCAATGTAGGAGTTCAATATTAGCTTAGAATACCTACCCACGGGACCTGAGTCAGACGACACGCAAAATATGCAACCCAAATCAGAAATTCACGGCACGATTTGAAGACCCAGGATGTATAAGCTGGGAATATATGCGCTGGAGATGACTCACCAATGAAACCTTTCATTTTGGTAAACATTTTACTCAATAAAAAGTACAAATGAAAACATACCTTCCTGAGTAAACAAAAACAATATGATGGGAGCAATCAATAAAGAAAGAGCTTGGAAGCAGCATGATATCTCTCTCTACTTCATATGCAACCGACGGATGACGTCACGCCTTTGTAAATGCCATATCTATTCTGTCATCACACGTTTTCCCCTTCCACAAGATTTAAAAACTTTACAACATACTTGATTCTGCGAGGATTATAAAATCTTTTTAGATTACCATTAATATCGGCGCACGTCTTCTACTTATGACTGAAACCTTTTCGCAAAGATGTTTTAGTCAGCCGCCTGCCTCACACCAACCATTCTCGGTAAATTTTAGATTCAATGCCACGTAATTTTTCTATTTTTGGACGGAAAACTCACCTTCAACCGATTTCTCATAGCCGTCAGGGTTCATGCTGGGCATCAGGTGTATTCTGGTATTGTTGAGCATCTTCTGGATCCTCTCGTCTCCCTCCTTATACTTCTGGCAGAGGTACTTGGCTAAGAGGAGGAGTAACTCTCTTCCAACCACTTCGTTTCCGTGCATATTGGCCACATATTTGAACTCAGGTTTACCTGTAAATTTATTTTATGAAAAAATTGTCGTGTAATGTTAAACTTTTTATTTATTATAGTCATGAAGACCACATCTTGCCTAAAAAATGTGAGCGCTCCATATCGTCTGTTAAGCACGGTAACAAGAGCAAAAACTCATGACGGCCGAATAAATGATGCTGCTTGCCCACGTACTATTTTTTGTAGCTTACAAAATAGCAACTACTTTTTCGACATACTTTGTCGTTGGCTATCATGGAAAATATACGTCATGAGCAAATATACGCGACCGATTGTCGCTTAGCAGTGTGCGTTGCTAAGTACATTTCTGAATGTTTCATTTTAGATCGATGATCGGGTAGCGACTTTGTAGCCGGTGAGCGTTGGAAGTTGTGAATTCTATACGTTCCATTGTCACTAATCCTCATTGTGGAATTGTAATCAATTTTTTTCTATGTTTCTTAGAACTAAATTTGAAATCTGTAATGTAAATCGCAGTTTGAATCCAGGTGGCTCAAACGAATAGTATATCTATCATCATCATAGTCTATTCACGGCTCACTACTAAGCACGGTCTACTGGTCCGCCTCTCAAGCTTAAAGGTGAGGCGGATTCAAGATATACTCCACCACGCGGACCCAGTGTGCATTGGCGAAGACAGGTGTGTGGCGTCCTGTCGTTAGGTTATTTCAAGCAGCCCAGGACATCTAACTTGATTTATCACATAGTAATTTCTCAATCGAAACCCAGCGGCTAACTGGCCTACCAAAGGTTCGTGTCGCACTTAGTTTTGAGCGAGATGCCTTGTTTTAAAAAGCACATTAGGTAGTTCTGGTCCCAGTTATCAAAAAATATGACAGTCCTTAAGTTAAGTTTAAGGCCCTATTGGGTGAGTTGACAAATTCTAACAGTTACACTATTCTATTCAATCAAGATCCGATACTGGTTCTTCCGTTAAACCTGGATTTGTGAGCATACCCTGAATTTCTCTCACTTTTCTTGTATAAGATACCTGCATCCAGATGGATGCTATTAAATCAGAAAATTTATATTAAGCTATAAGTCTTCATAGTCAAATTCTGATGTTATAGCCTCTACATAGAAAGTCGCTCACCACCAAAGTCTTAAACTTCTATAATATTAAAAATAATCATACCGGGCAAATGCACTCCAGGATTTTTAGTGACCTCCAACACGTACAATTCTCTGCCTTGCACTGACTTCCCAATGCTGGACAGGCGAGTGATGTCACTATACTGTGTGTTCAAGTCCTTAAGGTATTTCTCCATAGCCTGGTAGCGATGGTGGACGAAATCGATTGCTGAAATACCGTCCAAGTTCTCACGCGCCATCCTCTTATGCTCTGTAGATTTGCCCTCATTTCGTGTCAATTGTGTAGTGATAAATAATACGTGCAAGAATAAATAATAAAAAAAACTAAATCAATATGGACATAAAAAATTACGTTTTTAAATGCCAGCAATGTAAGTTAATGTTGTATTCATTGAATTTAATGTGGTATTCATTAAATTCAATGTGGTATTCATTAAATTTAATGTGGTATTCATGCATATAATGTTGATACTTTAATCTGTGTCATGTTTTATGTGTGTTTTCGAAAGAATTATAATAACATTAAGAAGTAAAAACCGTCCCAAATGACAGCTATCAAGCATTTACAAAAGCATTTATAAAATATTTATATAGGACTAGAGTAGATAATACTTACTAATAAATATCCATCACCGATGCATACTGACGAAATTGAAAGATAAATAGTGGCATGCAAGGTGTGTTGAAAGTAGTCTACAATAGTAAGGAAGAAGAGTAGGTAGTAAAAATTGTTGGGCAAATTAACAAGGCAAAAGAGGAATATTAATTATAATATTTAACAAAATATTTTAAGTGCAACACACAATCTTAGGCTACCCGACCGCTTTTTGTGGGACCAATAATTGGATCAGTCTACATGCAACGATTTCATTTATGACAATCTAGTGCTTTGTACCATAGCAATATGTACATACTTAATATTTTTCTTGACCACAAATCTGTCACCGATTATCGGACATGGCCGGGCAGCTTTAAGTGTTACTAATAAGTAAATTACTAAGATAAACGCAAAAACAAAGTTAACAATTTATTAACGGACTAGGTTTAATCATCAATCTTATTTCAACATAAGTAAGTGTTAAGAGCGTTACTGTCACAGCGAAAACGTCGTATATACGCAAATTTCTGTTTTATCGTAGAGCTTGTGTATTTACTATTCAGTTTTTAAACTAATTAATTTTTTTTTAATATTAATATATTAAAATCAGAATGACGGCAAGATCATTTGAAAAATTACCAGTTACAGTTTGTGGAATACACGCATTGCCGCTATGAAAGTGTCAGGCGTTAATCTGTGATGTAGCAGACGATTGCTGGGAGACAGGAAACAATAAAATAACAACGAAATAAGAGAAAACCACTAAGTTCGCCTTTTATACAACTAAAAACATAATTAAAGCAATATAATGTAAACACAACATAAAAAGGCTTGAATTAAAACCACCGACAGGAAATAAGTACAGAAGAATATTTATTTCAACCAATTCATTGACATGAGTCCTCAACAAACTATTTAATTAGATAATTAAATGTAGTTGTCAAAAGATTTACTTTTCAAACAGTACTAAATACTACATTATTAATTTTGACAATTTCAATTTAACACGTTACTTGCATATACATATATTCAGATCTTAATCATACTTATTTGGAACTAAATAATTGGTGTAATTGTCAGAAAATATTTATTTATTTATTCATATATATCGCGTTAAAAGTACAGTAACTCGAACATAGCAATTGTGAATCACGATTTTTAATTGAATAAAACTGGGTATTTATCTAGGAATATTGAGTTAAAATAACTTGCCTGTTTTATATATTCAAATACTAAATTTGTGTTCTCTGTTTTTAGTAAGATAACATTAAACCTGACTCAATTTGACACAAATCAACAAGCAATACCTGTAATTTCAACTAAAAATTATTATCTAAAATATTTATTTTCGCTATGCAAGCAGTGCCTCTTGCACACTTAATATATTATAGTAAAATTTAATGGAATAAATACTTAAAATACTTGTTATTAAACAGTACTGCTTATATTTAATAAATATATTTACGGTAATTTATGCCTAATATTTATATAGCATAAAAAGCGTTTCCAGACCCAAAAAATAAGTACCAAGAAAAGTCTACTTACTTAAGTAATTTTGAATGTATAAATAAATATAGATCTTTAATGAATTGGTGTTCTGATTTAAGCATAGCTTTAAAATTTAAATTATTACAGAAACAGCTCCTTGTAAACACAGTAAGAGCAATTGAATTTGGTGAATATTTTCGAAAACATTTACCATTTTAGGGTTCAACTGTCCAATTGTCTCTATAGAATGCAAATAATGATATATTAATGTCGTTACCCGAACGTAGATTTGGCTGGATTTTAGTTATTACATGGAGCGACTGCCATCTGACCTCCACAACCCAAAGGGAAACATCATTCTATGGTAAAACCGGTTGTTGGAATATTAGAAGGCACTGACTTTCTAATAGCAACTGGCATAGATAGTCATGACAGCCAGGATCAACGGTTTGACGTGCTTTCCGAGGCACAGAGCAAGTGATAATTACGCAACTTCGAAAAGTCATAGGGCGCACCTAGTGTTTGAACCCTAGACCCTCTAAATAAGGCTATCGTCACCAACCACCGCGTTGCCCGATCGTATAATTTGGCTACTAAAGTAGCGGCAAATCAACAAGTTAAGGTTCAAGATTTTTTCCGAACCCTTAAAATACTACCTAAATAATTTCTGATCCTGTTTCCTATGGTTTGACATGGACTAATTTCTGTGTAGAATTGTATCGAGAGTAGATTTTATGAAAGGCCTGGGCGTATTATTTATCTAAACAAATCAACCATAGGGCAACGACATTAATATAGCGAACAACCACAGAAAGAATCAATTGAATTTCTATTTTGTCTCAAAATGTATTGCTGGACTAAAATTATTGACGAAGGTGCTGACAATATGATAGAAAATGGAAAAAATATAACAGTAAGAGTATCAAGAATATAGAAGAACATCAGAAAAATATATTGTGATATCTGTATATACAATTTCCATAAAAGTACTAACATTTTCCTACAAAACATAGCGTACAACCAATAGCACACCAACCGTAACTTAACGAATACAAAACGAAATTCACGTGGACCATATTCAACTCAATGGACAACTGTTACTTTTGATGTGCTGCCCATTGTACTATAAAACATACATATGATATTTAGTATATAGTAGGAATGATTCAGTACAGGAATGATGATGACGGTACGAAAATAAAATTTAAACCGCTTGAAATTGCCATTAATTACAACAGTTTTGTATGACGGATTCTTCGTGTAGTTATTTTTTATGAACTCGGTTTGGTTTCTGCACGGTTTCAGACTTAGAACTATTGACCTCTTGTTTACAAACATGCTTACAAGGGCGACCACTTAGATATTCTCAAAATTACAATAACAACGGGATTGGGCACCATGGCACTCTAGACTAGAGCATAAAGTTAGACAGCTAGTTAAACATTCCTCTTGCAGTTACTCTTTAATGTTTGTTATTACCATCAGGTAGCTTTTCTATCTGACGGTCTTATAAACTTTCCCAAAAATATCGAAATCATCAATCAATCACTTCTATTCGCAACTTTCTTTACTAACGTAGACGCATTCACACACTGACAAATATCTACGTATACTAACGCACGTCTGCAATGTTTGTTATCACCATCAGGTAGCTTTTCTATCTGACGGTCTTATGTAACTGTCTCAAAAATATCGAACTCGTAATCACTTCTACTCGCATCTTTCTTTACTGACGTAGACGCATCCACACATTGACAAATATCTACGCTAACGACATGCGTCTACGTACACACACTGTCACACATCTAAACACACTGACACATATCTATGTTTACTGACACGCATCTACGCACTCTGACGCATATTTATATACTGGCACGCATATACCCTCACTAACCTACGTCTACGCGCACGGACACTCGCTGACACGCATAGAGGTATACTAAAAAGGTCTTATTCTATGTTCACTAGAGTACACAAGCTTCTAAGGTCACGTGAACGTCTGTCTGAAACCGCTCAACAAAAGCTAAAACCAGCAGAGCGTGTATGAACACTGCTGCTGACTATACATCAGCTAGCGTTAAGCTACCAACCGATGATCCTATGGCGGTTTTCCCACTGCAAACGGTGTATTTCAACGGTGTATGCAAGTATCACAGACCGTATAGAAAATCTGCTCGGTGCACTCAGCGTCACTTAGTTGTTAACATCCAAAGCGTCATAGAGATTGAGACACGCCTCTTATCTACCAACTATTTGACGCTGACTGACCACCACACTAACAACCAGATTAGGCTGCAGTAACTGAAGTTTAGCCTAATATGGTCAGACCCTGGGCCCTGAATAAAGGCAACCGGGATAATGCTAGGATATGATGATTGATCACAATTGACAAAAGCGGGTTTCTTTACGTTAAAATCTGCTGTCTCGTGTTACCCGCGGAAGCGCAGTGCAGTGGGATAACCGCCCAAGTGTAAGCAACAATAACAACATACACATAACTATGTTATTTACAATATCATAACATAACAATATCATAATATCATAATATATTGTGAACTATTGCATGCCATCTGCAACATATGACAAAATTATGGAAAAAATTTTAAATTATAAATTTAGTAATGAGAATACTCTTATTATTTTAGTGGAGAATAGGGGTAACGTTAACAAAAAGGATTTAATTGAATATATTAATAATTTATTGTCTCTTGATTTAAGTAAAATTATTTTGTTCACGTTCCCCTACTCAAAGAGCTTGCCAGACGCGGAAAATAATCTTAGATATAAGTTAAACTGTGTACTACATACTATAAGTACATATCATGATTGTATTAATTTGATTGATACTAACAGTTTTGTTAGCAGCAAATTTATGACTAAAGGTAGATATTACCTTTCATCTAGTTTTAAGCGACAGGTAGCAAATTCGCTATCCTATTATTTTAGTATAACAGCCAAGAATTTGGCTAAACATATTGCTTCTATTGAGCAAAGCAGTAGTGTAGATAATAATTATTGTGTTGACATTAATTATTCTGATTCTATTTCTAATATAGAAAATCATTTAAATTAAGATCTAAGACAACAGAGACAAACTCTGGCATAGTAATTACTAAACAAAATAATGTTATAAACCTGGTGCACCAGAATATTAGAGGAATATTGGGTAAGGAACTAGAAATTGAATTGTTCATGAACGGTAATCATATTGATATTTTTTGCATTACTGAACATTGGATTAAAAGTAACCAGTTCATGTTCAATTTTAATAATCACCAGGTAGGTAGTTCGTTTTGCAGGGAGGGTGCTGTACATGGTGGATCATTAATTATAGTAAATAAGAAATTTAGATTCAAGGAGCGCCATGATATAGTAAGCTTCTCAGCCGAACGGATTATTGAAATAGCCTGTATCGAAATGGAGCGGTTTGTTGTATTGAGTGTATACAGACCTCCATCAGCTTCATATGATTTATTTGAAAGTATTATGGATGAAGTGCTGGGAAAAGTTTATAATGCTAACAAAAATGTTATTGTTTGTGGAGATTTTAATGTTAATTTGCTAGAGTGTTCGAGTGCATGTACAAGAATAAAAGCACTTTTTAAATCATATAATTTGATAAATGTGTTTCTAGAGCCAACAAGAATTACAGCCACTACTGCCACTTGCTTGGATAACATATTTACAGATATTATACTGAGTGATGACAGTAAAAAAATTATTAATCAATTAGATTCAGATCATTGTGGTCAACAAATATCTTTGCTTTGTAGAAATAAAACTGTGGCTAAAAGAACAATAACATTTATACCAAAAACCAATAATCGTTTTGAGAGGTTTAACAATAAATTATTATCATTTAGTTTACCCATGGTAGATAAAAGCAATGACCCTAATATTTTATATAATATGTTTTTTAGCGACTTTTGTAGTAGTTTTCAATCAACATTTACTCCCAAAACGATTAAGGTAAATGATAATGCTGCCTTTAGTGAATGGGCTACTCCTGGGCTACATAAAAGTAGAAAGAGACTGTATGAACTGTATGACGAAAGAAATGTTAACAATAGTGAACAATTTCATAATTATGTAAGGAAATATTCTAAAATATTTAGAAAAGCATGTCATACGGCAAAGTCTTGTTATTTGAGCTATAAAATTAAAAATAGTGATGATAAGATTAAAATGACATGGAATATTATTAATAGTGAAACGGGAAGAAATAAGAATTATAATAATAAGTTTAAACTCAACATTGATAGCAAGACGCTTACATCTGACTTAGATATTGCCAATGCTTTTGAAGACTTCTTTACTAATATTCCAGTGTCTACTACAAAAACTTTAAATTCCTCGCCTACTTTAGCGGAGGCTATTTTAAGAGATAATGTAAACATTTGTACAGAAGAGTTTATGTTTAATCATGTAACACCCATAGATATAATTAAGACATTTAATACTCTTAATGTTAAAAAGACTGCAGACCTCTGGGGCAATTCCATCGTAGTTACCAAGCCTATCATTGTTTCGGTGGCGCACAGTTTAGCTATAATATTTAATAAATGTATAGATTGCGGCACGTTTCCAGATTTAATGAAAAATAGTAAAATCATTCCACTATTTAAATCGGGCAGTACAGCAGACCCAACTAATTTTAGACCTATTTCAGTGCTGCCTACTTTTAGTAAAATTTTTGAAAAACTTATTTACAACCAAATGTTAAGATTTTTTAATAAAAATGGCTTAATGCATTCAAAACAATTTGGATTCACTAAGGGTCGCTCCACAACCGATGCAGGTGTTGAGCTTTTGAAACATATTTTTGATGCTTGGGAAGATTCTTTGGACGCTTTAGGTATTTTTTGCGATCTGTCCAAAGCTTTTGATTGTGTTCCTCATGAAACATTGATAAAAAAATTAGATTATTATGGAATAAGAGGCTCCGCATTGGATCTTCTTACTTCTTACTTAAGTAATAGGATTCAAAGGGTTGAAGTTAATGGAAAGCGATCTCAGGGTTCTGTAGTAAAAATGGGGGTACCGCAGGGCTCGATTCTCGGCCCGTTTTTGTTTTTAATTTATATTAATGATTTGCCACATTTGGTAAAGGAAAATCACGAGATAGTATTGTTTGCTGATGATACATCATTATTATTTAAAATAAAGCGATATCAGAACCCAGACGATGTAAACAATGCGATCTCAAAGGTGGTGCACTGGTTTGACGTTAACAATTTATTATTAAATGGGGCTAAAACGAAATGCATTAAATTCGTGACGCCTAACGTCGGACAAGTAAACACCACTATTAAAATAAAGGAAGATGAGTTGACCCTTGTGGATACCACCAAATTTTTGGGTGTTATATTAGATTCTAAGTTACAGTGGGGCCCACATTTTGGTGAATTGTCGAATAGACTCAGCTCTGCTGCATATGCGGTAAAGAAAATTCGCCAATTAACAGACGTTGAAACAGCTAGGCTTGTTTATCATTGCTATTTTCATAGTGTTATGTCGTATGGTATTCTTCTGTGGGGTTGTGCCGCAGATATTCAAAATATTTTTGTACTGCAGAAGAGGGCCATACGAGCAATTTATAATCTACCATGTAGACATTCACTAAGGGATAAATTTAAAGAAATTGGTATTTTGACAGTGGCGGGTCAGTTTGTTTATGAAAACCTAGTATATGTACACAAAAATTTTGATAAATTGAGTAAGAAAAGTGATATACATAACCTAAACACAAGAAATAAGCATAAACTAGTTGTACCTGCCACTAGGCTCCAAAAAATTAACAAATCTTTTAAAGGTCAATGTGTGCGATTCTATAATAAAATCCCAAGCAATATACAGCAATTAAGCCTAAATAAATTTAAATTAACAATAAAACGCAAGCTGTCTTCAAAGGGATATTATTCTATTAAAGACTATATGGCTGATAAAAATGCTTGGGATTAAACCGCCGTTTCATACAGGCTATTCTAATATGAATGACTTAAAGCATGAATATTGTTATATTAGGTCGGGGAAAAAGTGTTTTCGCATAACGTAGGTATAAACTTATTATAAAATTTTTTTGACTGTACTATTTGTGTCTGGCTGGTTTTGGTAACATTAAAAAGGTTCCATTATAAAGAAAAGAAAAAAATAAAAAAAAGTTGTTTCCCGCTATTTTTCATTTGTTTTTCTCTCCGTAAAAATGAGTGAATCTAATGAAGAAATTCCATACATTTTAAAATTTTATTATAAAAAAGGCAAAAATGCAACTCGAGCAGTGAAAAAAATTTGTGATGTTTATGGACCTGATGCAGTGTCAGTAAGAGTAGCACAAATTTGGTTCAAACGTTTTCAGTCCGGAAATTTTGATGTTAAAGATGCACCTCGCTCTGGTCGCCCTGTTACGAATAAAATGGACGCCATTTTTGAAAGAGTGGAGCAAGATCGGCATATTAGTAGTTACGATGTAGCTGAAGAACTGGGAATTGACCACAAAACAGTTTTGACCCATTTGAAGAAAGCTGGTTATACAAAAAAGCTCGATATTTGGGTGCCACACGAGCTCACTCAAAGAAACTTAATGAACCGTGTACTCATTTGCGATTCATTATTGAGACGTAATGAAACCGAGCCGTTTTTGAAGAGATTGATAACTGGCGATGAAAAGTGGATCACGTACGACAAGAACGTGCGAAAAAGGTCGTGGTCGAAAGTTGGCCAGGGTTCACAGACTGTGGCCAAACCTGGCCTGACACGAAATAAGGTGATGCTGTGTGTATGGTGGGATTGGAAGGGCATTGTTTATTATGAGCTTTTACCGCCCGGCAAAACCATCGATTTTGATCTTTACTGCCAGCAACTGATGAGATTAAAGGAAGCAGTCGAGAGAAAACGGCCGGAATTGATCAACAGGAAGGGTGTGGTCTTTCATCACGATAACGCTAGACCACACACATCTTTAGCCACTCAGTAAAAATTAAGAGAGTTCGACTGGGAGGTCCTAGTGCATCCACCATATAGCCCTGACCTTGCGCCTTCAGATTTTCACCTGTTTCGGTCTCTGCAGAATTCTTTAGGTTCTGTAAGGTTGACCTCAAGAGAGGACTGCCAAAACTATTTGTCCCGTTTTTTTGATCAGAAGTCCCAAAGTTTCTACAGTAACGGGATAATGTCTCTGCCCACAAAATGGCAGAAAGTTATTCAACAAAACGGTACATATATATTGTAAATAAATGTAAATAAACTTTGAAAAAAATGTCTTGACTTTTCATACAAAAATACGAAAAGACTTTTTCCCCAACCTATTATTATGTTGCATTGTATAGCGTCACAGACAAATGAAGATTGTTACTAACCAATCGATAATTTAAAAGAGCATAGCCTGTGAGTTTCTTGCCAGTTCTTCTTACAGAGCGGTGGCTCGGAACTGGCACTTAGATTCGCTTGCACTTAAATGTTTTTTGTTTTTTTAAATTATTTGGTTGCAAGTGAATCTAAGCTTCGTGATTTTAGTATAGTTATATTTTATTTGTTTTTGTTATTTTTTATAATTTTGACGTTTTCAAGTACTATGTAATAGTTTATGAAATAAAGTATTTTTGAGTTTGAGTTTGAGTTTATAAAACAATTATACTTAACCCTATAACATTTATGAGAATATCGCTATCGAAGCACACAAACATTAAATCGCATGTTAGTCACATTTACATATAAATATTCTACAGCACTCTACATATTATCTTGTTAAGGATATGTTTAAAAAAATAAGTTTATGAACTAACACCATATCATTATGAAGAGACGACCTTATCTCATTTACAATATAACCCATTCATTTCCATAAGTTTACTATATTTCCAAGTGTAATCATTTCTACGTAAATCTATTTATTTATTTAGTACATTCACAAAAATTTTAACTAAGAAACAATTAGGTACAGAGCACAGCTTATTCAAAAAGATATATATATCTTTCAGCTGGCCCGCGAAAGGACAAAACTTAAGACTCTATTATGTTACCAAGCCTTGTTTTAAAATAGTAAGTATACCAGGTCATTATCAGGGCCACAATTATAGTGCGTTTACTATATTAAAATAAAATTTTATGGTCGTTAACAATATGGCTTCAGTTAATAATGTTTCTTGTTTTTAAACAGTGGGATATTATAATTTTAAAAGTGTGTCACTGACATCATACCTTTCAAACGGCTGAATCGATTTCTTCATTTTATTTCAAAGCTGATCTTTGATATAATAGGCATTTATTGTGATTGATAATGACTACATCCTGCCTGATGTTAAGCAATCAATGCAGTCCAGGAAATTACAGCTTCATACCGTGGAATAAGCACGGTAACCGTGTAATAAGTACGGTGACCGTGGAATAAGCACGGTAATCGTAGAATAAGGACGGTAAAAAGCGCAACCACAAGTAATTGAATAAAGAGTAAATTTTTTACTGTTCAGCCGTTTGTACATTATAGAAGATTTTAGGGTTACTGAAGATTTTAGTCTCACAGTGTCAGATTAAAAGTGCCTCATATACTGATCACAGCATACTAATATGATAAGGTTCTATTTCCTTTGAAAGAACAGCGGCCGTAAGAGAAAATGACAGAGCGCAGGTGGCTCCCCTTCTTATAACTTGTTAAAGTGATTTTTATAATATCCATAAGACATAAGATCCTAAGTTTTCCTTATATTTTTCTTAAAAAACCGGTGCTCTTTCAGTGAAATTTACCCTTATTTGTATATAGCGTGATTTGCTTGAAAGGTTAAGATTATTTTTTAAATTTTATATAAAAGTTGTAATTCTTATAATAAGAGATAGTAAGAATAAATAAGTAAGTATATAATTTAAATAAAATTTGGACAGATATCAATGAGATCAAAACTGGCAGTTTTTTTAAAATGTATTTGGCACAGTAAGAGATTTTTTGACAACAAGTTTTGAAATATAAATTATAACCTCTTACTGGAAATGCTTGTTAAATATCCGAAAGTATATTTCAGAATTTTCACATAGATAATTCTTTATTATAAGAAGTAAATATAAATTTAAATTATTAAATATATTAAAGATTTCTTATAAGTAAATAACAAATTATTGCCTTTGAATATCATAAATTACGAAAAATAAGTAGCATTTATTGCTTTTCAATTGAGCAATTAAAATTTTCTAATTCTAATTATTTTTAAGCATAATAAAATTATTATTATTATTATTCTACTGAAAACAGTATCAAATCTCACTAGCAAAATGGCTTTTTAAAAAAAAGACAGTCGAAATATCGAAAAAATCTTAACGAAATAAATAAATAATTTTTAATTACTTAAAATGCAAATTTAGAAAGGGTTTCATAATAGAAATTAAATTAAAACAATGTATAATGAATCATGATGCCATAGCTTCAGTGCTACAATAAGAAAACCGTTAAAATTTCCAAAATTAAGCTACGTCGGATAATCTAAGAATTTTTAAAAAAAATGTACTTATATAGTACTAAAATAATAAGAATCAGATTATCGAGTCTCAACTATATTGGTTTTCATACATCTTGTTTAATATTTAGTACTGTAAACATATTTACAAAACATTGTCTGTTTTATTAAATTACTTGGAATGTAAGGAAATTTCGTCAAAAGATATTATTTTATCAAAATTTTATTCTTAAAATTAATTTAATTTAAATTGCTAAATAATGGACCTTTGAGAACAATTTTGGCACTACCAATATGACTATCACCTAACTAACATATAGAAAAGTCCAATAATTCAAGAGATCGATGAAGTCTAATCAATTCGAAAAATATTTTATACGAACACCTTCTTACACTATTAATTAAGAAAATTGGTAACTCTTTTCAAAATATCTTTGAATTGAAAATATATCACAAATTGTCACTCTAATAGACAACAAACCTATAAGTAAATGATATAGCCACTTTTTCGATGTACAGCTTATTAAATAACAAATCTTATTACATCTTATTATTATTACCGAAACAACGTTTGTAAACTACGAATTTAAATGTTTTTAGTAAGAAATCCTAAGCTGCACTGTCAAAGGTTCTCTATTACAAATCATTTGACAGTTGCTACTATGAAAACAAGTTGCCGGATTCAGTATTTACAGTTGCAATTTATACATGTAAGGGTTAGTTCACATTGAGAACACGTGACGCGACGTTGCTTGAAGTGGCCAGTAGTAGCGACTCGGTTTGAGCTGACCCTAAATTACGCAAAACCTTATGGTATGAGTTCTTCCGCACTTAGCCCGTTCGTTTTTAAGCTGACGTTAATAAGAGTTTTATCGAGCCAAGATTTTGACATAAAAAGCGACTAATCTATGACGCTTCAATACTGCTGTCACTGCTAGGCTAAGTTTAATAGGCGTCTACGCTTAATAAACGGTAATAAGGGCTACATTTACAGTGCATTTTATTCAAGGTAGGCGAAAATTACATAGGCTACTAAGTAAAAGCTTCAACGCTTTGGTCAGTAAAGTAGACTAGCTCAAATCGTAAGTCTGTATTAATTAATCGAAACGAACTATGGAAGCGTGTATTATGTTTGTGACACTGAAAAGGTTGAGAAACTCCATTTACATCTTAACCAGCTAATGTTCTACCATTACCCGAAAACGTAAGCAAGACCCCCGAAGAAGACCCCTAACCCCACCACCAAGGTTGCTGAGACAAGAAGTGTGGACCGAGAGCTGATTGGCTCCCACTTACCGGCACGTTTCGCCACTGTCAGATTCACTATCGGCGCTTCGTGTGACAGTTCTGGTACTGTTACTGTGATTACTTGTGGCTCGTATCTGTAGGATACAAATATATGGTATTAAAACTTCATTCCAAATTCAAAATCATTTATTCAAGTTTGGCTCAAAAGAGCTCTTATGAGGTCACACTTAAAATTTAACGCGCCCATTCACTGCGGGCGGGAGCTTGATCGTAAAAGAACGGGCAAGAAAATCGTCAAGTGTGGTTTTTTCTTCCGCCAACTTAAATATTGTAATACTTTGTATGTCTTTGCCTTTTCAATAATTGCAAATACATCATCTTATAGACTTATCAAAGCCAAAGGCCCCAGTGTCTAAACGCACTATGCGGAAGGTACACTGATTTCAATATAATATGACCGCTCTCCGCTCCTAAGGTCTTGGGTTCGATTCCCACAAAGGACAAATTTTTGTGTACATGAACATGAATTTTTGTTCTGGTCTGGGTGTTTTCCTGTGTATATTTTATTTTTATTTTCATTTATTACATAAATATTAATAATAAGTATGTATTTCTAAAAAAAAGTACAAATACTAATGTATGATTATCTAGCTCTACATAATAAGTTGCCGCTGAACTTATGCCCGATCGAAGTTAAGTTGTCCGCTACAACGCAATGTAATTTCGGCATAATGTTTCGTCAGTATTTCAATAAGCATTGCGGGCGAACTTCGGTCGCGGTATTTTCGGCATAGTGAGTTTAAACACGAAGTGAGTTTGACGACCGATATGGTGTGGTGGCGAGAATACCCGCTCTCCGCTCCTAAGGTCGTGGGTTCGATTCCCACACAGGACAAAAATTTGTGTGTATAAATATGAATATTTGTTCTGGTCTGGGTATTTTCCTATGTATATTAAGTATTTATTTACAAAAAAAAAGTATTTAAGTATGTTTATCCGTTATTTAGTATCCATAACACAAGTTCTTAATGATACTTATCTTGGAACTAAATAATTGGTGTAAGTGTCAGAAATATTTATTATTTATTTATTATTATTTATTAACTTACATACATACATACAATCACGCCTGTGTCCCCCAAGGGATCGGCAGAGGCATATTTAAAGCCCACATTTCGCCAATTTTACTGCGGTTCCCACGTAATAGGTGGCGAGCCTATTGCCGCTTACCGGAAACTTTTATTTCCGCCAGAGCCTCGTCCGTTGATCGGCAGGTGCACCACAGGTGAGGTTGGCTTAGGCTCCTCAGATTTTTTGGTAGGAACTCTATACACCCTTACCTTATTTAAAGTTTAAGTAATATTTGTATATGCGGAAGACTTAAACTCGACGAGTTGCTTCCCCAATGTTTCTCTACTCAAACTCCTGTCAGAAGTGAATGGGCGCGTTAGTTTTAGGTTGATAAGAAACAGTTTTCGTTAGGAAATAGGACCAGATATTTTTTTATTAACCTATTAAAATTTTTTTTTAATAGTTTGGATATACTAGGGTCAATTAAACGAACGGCTTAAGTGTGTACCTACGTCAGGTTATTTAAAGCTATAAGAGCACTGGACTGCTAACTTACCCAGGAGCGTGTGCTGATATGTTGTAGACTCCAGGAAGTAGAAGTCTCCAATACACCGAGTTAGAATTCGCTTTTACCACATGGTTGATTCCCTCTACTAAAACTTGGGCGTCCTGCAAGAGAATATAAAAATTAAATAATAATAAGTCACTGACTGTCAAATTTCTGTCCTGTCAGATTCTTTCCTGCTTTCTAGCAGTCATATGCCAGCGCACAGGCTATGCTCTGCAGACGTTTCACCAGCTCTTTAAGTGGTATTTTACACACCTTAGTCGTTATACTACACGACTAAGATGTACTACTAAAAATAAGATGGACTTGGATGACTTCTATCACATTTTATAATCATTTACGTCTGAGGCTATGCCTACTGTTACATCTGAAAGTAGATAATGATTATGAACTATATTTTATATCTCTCTTTTTGAAGCATTAAGCTGACCAAAGCTAAATTTAGATCAATAACCTAACCTAACGTAAAAGCTGTGTCAACAAAAAAATATTTTGTTTTGTTGCTTTATAACTGTCATAAGGCGAAAGAGTATTGAACTATGTCAACCTTTTTCTTTTTAATTTATTTGAAAAGCTAATAGCTGTTTAATAAATAAATAAAGACTACTCACAAGCTTCTGCATAATAATTTAATTGTTACTATATTCACTTCATATTTCAATCTGCTTTGCCGTTTTTTGCTTTCGCAGGTTTTAGTGGGTATAACTGCTGGCGGTCGCGTCTGCCGGTGGCCAGTCTCACACTCTCGGCCCTCCTTTGGCCGGGAGGCAGTACGTAAATGCATTTTGTTACCGACGTAAAAAAACAAAGTCTCACCTTCACAGGTGTTCCCTCTTGATCTACCACGTATCCCTTAACACCCATATGGGCGTGCTCGAGGAAAGTCATCAGAGGCTCCTTGTTGACTTCCCAATGCGAAGGCAGTTCTTCAGCAGGCGGATACTTGCAGCAAGACAACTCGAAAGTCACCTCCATGCAGTCACCGTGGATGTAGTTGAAATCTTGCATACCACCTGGAATTAATTTTCAAAAATAATTTAAACAGTCTTAGCTTTGTTAAAGGATCCAGACACATTGTATCTTTGAGTCGCAGTATGCTACGACGACGGTGATAAAAAAATGCATCACGAAATGAAAGTTTAAATCATTTATTCAAGTTTAGCTCAATAAAGTCAAACTTAAAAAGTTACGCCCATTCAATGCCGGCGCCAGCCTGGTATGCACTGTTGAGCCCCACGGGCAAAAAAAAGCTGGAGGTGCTGCAGAGCGCCACCCTACGCCGAATCGTCCGAGCACCACGCTACATGAGGAATGCCACAATCGCAAGGGATTTGCACTTAG
Organism: Musotima nitidalis; assembly: GCA_949126915.1. Lineage (NCBI taxonomy): Eukaryota > Metazoa > Arthropoda > Insecta > Lepidoptera > Crambidae > Musotima > Musotima nitidalis. The sequence goes on from OX421434.1 coordinate 4,923,155, forward strand.
AAAGCGTTGAAGCCTTCGTGGGTCGCCTGGCGGGACCGATGTTCGAGCGAGCGGATGCCTCAAGTCACGAACACCTCCGTGTCCTGGCCCCGCTGCACGCTCCACCACCGGATGCCAAGGCCTATGCCCGAAGCCTAATCCCTCGGGAGACCTAGGACTTGACCTGACACTATTCACCGAACTAGACTCCATGCTCGCTGATCGCCCTAGGGCTTGATCGCAGCACCACCGGACATGACACCCCCGGACATTACTAATCTGCTGAACAGCCCAATCAATGACGCGCCGTAACCCCCACCGGGGTTACATTTGAAAACAAACGATCGAGTATGAATCATGAACCAGCCATCGTTTCGCTCAACCTATTAACTCAACTTTCAGAAACTATGAAACTATTTATTTATTTAATTACTGATTTAATTACGGTATAAAGCGGCATTAAACTTTGAAAACCGCCTGCACAGCATACTCAGCTCGTAGTACAGTTAGATAAGGCAGCATTGTAAAGATTTTTTTCATTTTAGGGACAGTGTCAGTGCTTGGACCGCCGTGATGTCATATTATATGGTAATATTGCCTTTGTTTATTGTAGACGTATGACCAATGTAAAAAAATATTTATTTATTATAATTTTATAATTTTAAACGCATACCTACGTGTTTTATTACATTATCCAAGTCATCGAAGATATTATATATAATAGCTAGTTAATGTGATTAATTTTGTGTCCATTATCACTTTAACCAAACTGAGTAGATATTATTAGCTTATGGCTAGCCATTATACATAATATCCAGATTTATTACTTTGGCTGTTACATATATATATATATAATGGTTTAATTAATTGTCATAATAGTGTTTAATTTTATTGTAACTCTTATATCTCTATACTTATATCTTTATTTATAAAATTGTACGTTATATTATAAATTATAGACGGTATTTAGGGCGCTTCTCCTGAGCCGTAGCCATTCTGCAGCGCTGCGGCACACATGCACACTATGCGAATGTTTTAGTTTTAGTTTATATTATTGTAATTTTGTGTTTGTTGTTTTATATGCATGTGTGTCTTTCGTTTCAATAAATATTTTATCCATCTATTTAGACATTAACTTAAAGCATTACTTACCCTGTACGGAGTACCAGTCAGCCCCATTGGTAACACCTCCGGTGAAGTTATCGGGTGGACAAGCGTTGCCACGGCGCATGACTTCGTGCTTTTCCGCGAAGGCGTGCGCTAGGTGACGGAACACCAGATCGTCGGGGGAGGGACTGTCCACGCAGCAATCTCGGCCAGTGCTAGAAAGTTAAAAAAAATATGACGCTTATATCGTTTTTTGTATGCCTTTTACATACATACATTCCGGGGTAGGAAGGGGGTAGGCAGTGGCATATTATACGCCCACACTTCGCCAATAGCGTTGTTAGTCCCACGTGGCGAGCCTATTGCCGCTTATAGGGAACTGTTACGTTCGCCAGTGCCTCGTCTGTTAATCAGCAGGTGCACCACTTGCAGGTGAGGTTGGCTTGGGCTCCTTAGATGTTGGAAGGATCTATATACACCCTTAGCGTTATGTTAGCGTATGCCTTTTAGACAAGGTGTAATTGAGCATCTGTTATGGCAGGCAACTCTACAATTAAATTTTTTTTTTTATGTGACACGTTATAATGGCTTCGTCCTGCCTGATTGTAAGCAGTCGATGCAGCCAAAAATGAAGGCACTTTATACCGTGAAATAAGCGCGGTAGAAAGAGCACCCACTCATGACGCCTGCTAAAATGCCGTTTCACGCCCTGCTTAAAGACCCGGGATTATAGGAACACATGAGCTGGCAGCGAAATCCAGAGCTTAGTGGTCTTACACAGGAATGACTAACCACATTTCTTGGTTCGAGTGCTGAAAGTCTGCACAGTATGAGGATGGTTCCTAAGACCAGCACGTATTGTTCGGGAGAGGAAAGAAGAGAGCGGGATGAGATCGAAAAGCTCCTCAGAACACTCACCATAGTAGTTCCGGTAGAAGATACTAATAGAGGAGAGCGGGATGAGATCGAAAAGCTCCTCAGAACACTCACCATAGTAGTTCCGGTAGAAGATACTAATAGAGGCAATGTCCCTACGTACCTTTCTTCCAAAAATAGATTAGTTTAAAAAAGTGTGTATGCCTTCTTAATTCATTTACTTATTTTGACATTTATATTAGAACGTATTTTGATTTCAGTTCTAGACACTCTGCCAAGATGTAATTAATATTGACCGTCATACCAGCCCATTACCGCTCCACTACAGATCTTCTGTCACTCAGAGCGATTCAGGTCATATTCAACCACGCAGACCTAATGCGGATAGGCGAAGGTTGATTTTGGCTGTAACTGATGATAATAAAAAGTAAGACATAAAAAGCTCTATAGGGCTCCTACCGAAATCTGAAGAGCCCAAGCCAATCTCACCTGCATGTTGTGCACTTGCCGATTAACGGACGAGACTCTGGCGAACATGAAAGTCCCCGGTAAGTGGCTCGCCACCTATTACGTTTTTACTAGCGAAAGGAGGGCATGTAATATGTCGCTGCCTACCTCTTCGGGGAAACAGGCGTGACATTATGTATGTATGCACATACATAGATCACGCCGGATTACTTACATAAGTAAGAAGTTCATTACCTTGAATCATCATAAGGATAGCTCGCAACCACTGCACCTCCGTGTAAATTTCCAGACAGCACAAAATGTTTCTTCATAAGCCACTTCATAAGAGCCAACGTCTCCGGTTGGCGGCCTCCGAACAAATACTCCTCGGCCTCGGAATTGTCCACATCGAACTGGTCCGGGAAGTTTCGGTTCAGGTCCACGCCGTTTGCATTGTTACGACCGACGAAGTTGGCCTGAGATTCGCAACCAACCTGGAATAAAAGACAGAGAAAATTATGCCCAGTTTAATGGCAGCGGTAATCAGCTTTTCAAATTAGGACAAATCCGGGAAATTCCGGACAGATAGCAGCCCTAGCTAGGATGTAAAACCGATTTAAAACCTTTACAACGATTACAAAATAAAATTATCAAGATATTATTTTGTTACAATTATCCAACTCCAACAAGGCTGCTTACAAAAACACTAGACTAATTATATACATATTATTATTACACTGCATTCTTGTTAAAAGTATACATACTAAAACCATTTAATCTAATATACTGCTACATAAAAGAATAAATAGACGACCGATATGGCGTGGAGGTCAGTATACCTGCACTTCACTCCAGAGGTTGTGGGTTCGATTCCCACACAGGACAAATATTTGTGTGCATGAACATGAATATATGTTCTGGTCTGGGTGTTTTCCTATGTATATTAAGTATGTATTGACAAAAAAAAAGTATTTAAGTATGTTTATCTGTTCTTTAGTATCCATAACACAAGTTCTTAGTGATACTTATCTTGAAATTAAATAATTGGTGTGATTGTAAGAGAATATAAAAAAAAATAGACATAAATTAAGAAATTCAAATAAACTTAAAATCACATCTTGTAAAGTGAACTTTAATTTTTTTTTGTGAAAAATAAACTCTTTGAACGCGCAGCTTTTCTACTATAGGGGTACATCTCAGAAAATAAAATTATTATGTTCGGTTTTGTGAAAATATGGGAGGTCAAAAATCTTTAAATGCTTTATTGGAAAACCAATAATCATGATTTTTTCGAATTGGGCCCCTATGGCATGAAAGGTGCGTATGTAGTTATTAACACAAGTCATATTAAAATATCTTTGTAGTTATTACCAAATTTTACAATAAATGTTTTCTCATCTAAATCGTGAGTATTGTTAAATGATTCAGTACAGTCATGGTAATGCAATATGGCCATATGGCTTCCTTAAAAGCATTCTAAAAATAACACAATCATTGACAAACATTACTGCAGCTCAAAACATGAGTAATGGAGAGATTGGCTTGAAGCCAGGATATATTGAACTTTAATTAACAAAACATCGTATTGCAGGCCTTTAATATAAGGTAAATTAATATAAAAACGATTTTCAATTTCTAATGAAGCAATTTTCAATTTCTAAGAAAAAATTGTTCGAAGTACCAACGACTTTAGAGAACCGGGATGGGCGCTTTTTGGGGGAGGCCTACGAGACGCCCCTCCCGACTGGTCTATACCTTGTCGTGGTGGGGGTCTGAGTACCTCGGTAAGGTAACACCCAGAGATGAGCGAAACGATGGCTGGTTCATGCGTCATACTCGTGAAAGGGCGCCGCCAGTGGGGACAGGTCTGCTCATGTCTACTATGTTTATTCGTAATCATGCTCGTATAACTTAAAAAAAGTTATTTTCTTCATTTATTTTAAATCTTGTGACTGCAGAACACAGGTTTTTGTAAGACTTGTCAAATTGTTTTCTACTAAGTTCATTTTCTTGTAACTGGGCGGGAGAAAAACTAACCTTGACGATTTTCTTGCCCGTTCTTTTACGATCAAGTTCCCGCCCGCATTGAATGGGCGCGCTATTTTTTAAGTTTTGACCTTCATAAGAGCTCTTTTGAGCCAAACTTGAATAAATGATTTTGATTGGCGACTCTGGGTGCCCTTAGTATTGACTACGGGGGGGAAACTAAGAGGGACCTATAAAGGGCGCTGCAGGCGTACCAGGAAGGCCCGTCAAGCAGCGCCAGGGGAGTCTTAGGCAGCGGGGGCAGGGGGCCCCTGCTGTCTAACCATAGACCCTCCGAGAAGTCAGCCCTACACGCTATGGTCGCACACGGAGGTAGGAAGGGTGCGTCCAAAGAGGTACTCCCGGTTCTTGTCCGGGATTTTTGTGGGTACTACCTCTGCCGGTGGTGTGTCCCACAACCCTCTTGGTCCCCCTTTGGCCAGGAGACAGCACGTAAATGCATTTTGTTACCGACTTATAATTTTTTTTTATGTAAAAATCCATGTACATCTTACACGATGCCACCAAGTCCTAAGCTCACCCTAGGCTTGTTTAGAAGTGAGGGATGACGACAGGAACTATACAGTAGTACTACTTAGTAGGTATACTTAATAGAATTCATCATATTGTTATTAAGCTAGCTATGATAGCTTCTGGTTATTAGGTGGTCGAAATCGAACATCAATGTAAAGCAGGGTTTACAAAAGTCAGACGTTGGATGGAGAGCGTTTCGCCTTTGTTTCTAATTGTGGTATATAGTGCTTGGCTTAACGAGTTATTTATTTTTTATATAAGTTATTGAACTGCTTAAAAATGTTAAGCAGCAAGATGCTACAAGCGAATGCAGGTTTGGTTCCTTCGTATTTCTAATATATTTCTGATAAGAGTAATAAGGTACACACACTTTACAATTGGTCACACTGAAATTTATAGCGGAGACCAATGTTTAGAAGTGGACTTCCATGGGCTAAAGATAATGATGATGACACATACTTAGAAAAATCGACCTGTAGGTATATATCCTAGACTAAGTGACAAAGAAGTCATTAAATCATTTAATCTCAAGGTTATGTCATAGCAATGTTGCTATTGCAACAAAGAAATCTAATGACAAACATTATCAATGTAAAAGGAAAATAATCTTAGTACATACAAACAAGTACCTACCTAGAATAATGTATATCTTGACACGTTCAGACTTTCTCAAGTGAATAAGATAAAGAACTGACCTACATGAACTTGCATTAATATTATTAAATGAATGACTTAACAAAATAGTTTGTAACTAAGTTATAACTCGGTATCTCGTGAGATTAAGTTGGTCAGAGTGATCATCACTCAAACCAACCTTTAGACAGAGTGTGAAACGGCATATAGCGGGCTATCATTCCTCACAAGCTTATCTCATGGTGATCTCTGCGCGGGTGTACAGAAATACTCACATAAATAAATAAATATAAATAATAAATAAATATTCTCTTACAATCACACCAATTATTAAGTTCCAAGATAAGTATCATTAAGAACTTGTGTTATGGATACTAAATAAAGGATAAACATACATAAATACTTTTTTTTTGTAAATACATACTTAAGATACATAGGAGAACACCCAGACCAGAACAAATATTCATGTTCATGCCCACAAAGATTTGTCCTGTGTGGGAATCAAACCCACGACCTCTCAAGTGAAGTGCAGGTATACTGACCTCCACGCCATATCGGTCGTCAAATAAACGTCTATACTCTGGGTTTTTAACCTGGGGGTAATAACCACTGCAGAGGTAAAACTCTTTACACCTCCAACCCCGTTGTTGTCTGGAATGCTGAATTTCTGAACTTAATACATAAGACTACTGCATTAGCATTTTATAGTGGTTCAGAGATGCAACCAGTAAATGTTATCATCCACATCAAATTAAAACAAGAGACGCCCTAAGCTGTATTTCAATCTGTCAACAAGGCAAAATAGCATAAGAGGAATAGGAGTGTTTTTATAGAAACTAGCTGCACAAATTTTTAAGAAACTTCGTTCACACATGTCTTGCAATACTCCAAGTAAAGTGAAAATGTTTATGTTGTATAAGGCATTTTCAAATTTGTCTAAAGTAAAAAGTTCTTTATTTTATAAAATATTACATAGCACTTCAAAACAAAGTAAACATAAAAAAAACTAAACATTACTACACTGAAATCACGAAGCTTAGATTCACTTACATGCAAATAAATAAAAATTAGGAGTAAGTGCCAGTGAATCTAAGTGCCAGTGAATCTAAGTGCCAGTTCCGAGCCCCCGCTCTGTGGGAAGAACTGACAAGAAACTCACAGGCTATGCGCTTTTAAATTATTTTTTCAAATATAACAATACAAAACACACACAGTGAAAATTTGAAGATACTGAAAGGGTTCCCCGAAGCTGTAACCAATAAAGTAGCACTAAGGAAACCTTCCATTATATAAAAAATCAAAGCTAAAAAAACCCTCCTTGGCATCTCCTACCCTATCAAACTTTCATCACAATCTGATAGAGGACAAACATTTATTCTTATTTATAATAGGAATCCAACCAATACCTTAGCCCAAGCCAACCTCAAAGTCAAACAACCAATGAGACTCTGGCAAACATATAAGTTCCTAGTTACTGACAATAGGTTTACCAATTAGATGGGACGAATTTTTGCCAAAATGTGAGCGTAAAATATCTCTCTGCCTAACCCTTCAGGGAAAACAGGGGTGATTGTATATATTTTTTAAATCAGGAGTAGATAATTACGCATTATTTTAAATACAACAAGAGTAACTATAATAAACCAGTACTTGGTTAAGTTATAACATTCCTAATTTTGATTATGAGGATTTATTAACAGAATTGTACTATCACGCACAATAATAGATAGAATAGTAAAGCCAAGAATAGTAAGATGACTACACGAAATGAGTGCCTTTTATTAAGGGTCAGATTTGAACAAAGCCATTACACCTGACACAAGGTTATTGATACTACCCACTTTCTGTTAACCTAAATAAGGAAGTGCTCTGTTCAGATGTTGTAAGAATGTCACAAGTTATACGACCTTGCTTTGTTTACATTGGGAAAAGAGAGGTAAGGTAGTCTCTTCATTGAAAACATTATAGGAAGAAAGAAAGAAATAAAAAATTATTTGTCAAACTACCTACATAATAAATATACAGACTTTGACAAGGATAATTTAAAAAAAATATGTTTTTGACTACCAATATGGCCTGTGGGTTTGCTTCCCTCACAAGATAAATAGGGATTTGTGAACATACATACATAAATTTGTATTGGTTTAGATGTTTCACATATCTTATCAGCCTTATGAAGCCTTTTAAGTAAGTTTTAAGTATCACTAATAATAATTCGAATTTGCAGTACAATATATTACGCTGTCTGCAGGTTACCTACAATAATTGGAATTATTGGTATAAGGAGAGGGCTAAGTTCAGCAGTGGATGTGCTTGGACTGATGAGGAGTACAACATTAACTAAAAATATTAAGTATAAAGATAAATAACATTGAAGGAGTAAGGAATTGTGTAAGTGTATAGAGATTCAGGAGCCCTAGCCTCCCTCACTTGCTAAAGGTGCAGTGCGATCAACAGATGAGGCTCTGGCAAACATAAAAGTTCCCGGAAAGTGGCAATAGGCTCGCCACCTATTACATGGAACCAGCAACATAATTGGCGGAATGTGGACATATAATATGCCTCTACCTATCCCTTCATGAAAACAGGCATGATTGTATGTATGTATGCATGTAAAATTAAAGGATTGTTGAGTAAAATTGTATGGTGTAAATGTGGGTGATCCTAGCCTTATCCCAGTTAGTCTAGGCTTAAGCTCAGGGCCTAGGGTCTACTCAATCTGTCAGATTAATGGAAGGCACTGACTTGTGTAATATGTATAGTAAACAATAACTGCATAAACCATTTAGTGCTAACAATCACACAAAGTGTGTAGAATCTATCACCTGAATAGTTAGAAAAATTCTTATGGAAGAAATACTCACATCGCTATTCTCAAATCCGTCCGGATTGAGGGATGGCATCAAATGAATATCAGTATTGTTGACAAGTGTAGTTACTCTTTCATCTTTACCGTAGCTCATCAGCAAATACTGCGCCATGTATACCATGAGCTCATGGCCCACTGACTCGTCACCATGCATATTAGCCACATATTTGACCGACGGTCGAAGGTCATGGTCCTCGTTCACACCTTTTGTAATCTGTAATACTAGAAGATCTCTTCCCTTTACCGACTTCCCGATAGAATAAACTTTCGCCAAATCCGGATACGACTTTTGCAAGCTGTCCAATAACTTAACTAGCTCATCATATTTTGTGTATTGTGGACAAGGCACAAAAGCCTTTTCGTAGTCCTTTTCTACAGTACGAGAGACACATACACTTGCAAATAGAATAACAGAAAACAAAGTAAACACAAACGTGTGAAACAGGCCCATTTTACACGACTGACTATTTCACACTAATTCCTATCTCGGGAACTCCCAATTTAAATAAGGTAAACACAACTTATCGCAGCAAACATTTTATAACAAAGATATTTGTTTATATAAAAAATAATGATAAATAAAACTATAAAAAACTTATCACAAACTGCGACAGCACAACCATCGACCAAGTGACGAATTGAATGTCAAGTCAAAATGTCAAGCAAGAATGACAACTGACAACGCGATGACACCTGACACGCCATGTCAGCCAACGCAGCCAACCTATTTTCTTTTTTAAATCGAAAGATATGCTGTAGCTTTTCATCTGCCTAGGTTCAGACGGCATCGGTTTAAAACTTTTTGCAATATAGGTAGGTACGTCTTAATACTTAATTAATTATTAGATGTGAAGACTTCGGAATGATTCTGAAATTTTGGAATATTTCGGGATACATTCTTAATAACATAAAGGAGGTAGATTTCAAGTACATTATTGATTGAAAAAAACTGGGGATCTTTGAAAATTATATAAGTACATACTGTTACAGCGCTGACGTGTCAAGGCAAAACACTGTATACTCCAACACAAAATTCACTTAAAGTAGACCTTAAAAAAAATGGTTGCCTGTAAAGTCGTTTTTACGGGCGAAGATTTTACGTGACAACGTCTTTTTCTCGGTAGAATATTTATTGATATGAATATAATTAAATTGCACAATAGGAACAAGGAATTCTAGTGCTGCGCGCGCGGCAGACCGATCATAGTTGAGTGGGAGAGAGACGCAAGGCATTCGCCGGGCCTCTCTCTCGTTCGGTGACTCATCGTAACGTTACCGAGCGTTACACTTTTTCATAAGTGACTCCCAGCCGCAACCTAATTTAAGACGTTGTCACGTCAATACGGCGAATAAGCGTTGTTAAGGAGAAACACTGTATTCTAGTATACAGTGTTTTGCCTTGTCACGGCAGAGCGTGCACGCAATCATTTCGTAAAAGCGTGGTGAGCGGTGAAGGGTACGATAGGAGGTTTCGGTCTGTCGCGCGGGGGCCGTCAATCCTTTAACACAAAGCCTCTAATCTATTTTAATTTGTACAAAAGATATTGAAAACTCCCAAAGTTTCCGGAAGTTTTTGGAAATTCTTGCTTAGAAGTGGAATCATTCCTGGACATTTTCACCTCTAGATTTATACTGTACTAGCTGTTACCCGCGACTTCGTCCGCGTGGTATAGTATTTTTGGGTAGCATTTTTAATTAATTAATAAGAATCATTAGTATACCTACTACAAATATATTTTTTTAAAAAATTGTTAACAGTAGGTATAAAGTACCTATGTATTCCATTGAGAAACTATCTTACCTTACTATGAACTAAACGATTCCGAAATATTAAGTATATGCACAAAATTAATTTACAGGACCTAACTAATAAAAAATACTTGCTAAAAAAAATATACGAAACAATAAAATAATTTTACTGGATCGAAAAATGTAATTCTCTGTAGCGCAAATTTCTCTAATCGTATGCGTCCGACAACGACGTCTAGGTATAGTTAGATTCGTGCGCACGAATGACTAACACCCATAAAAACTTTCAACCCCTATTTTACCCCTACACTGGTAAAAAATTTAAAATGCTAAAACAAACGATTTTTGTTTATAATTTAGTGCCTAAATACAAAATGTAATTTTTTTATCTTTAAAAAATGACGAACTTTACACAAACTTTCAACCCCTATTTCATCCCCTCACAGGCTGAAATTTCAAAAACGCTAGAACAAATGTTTAATTATTTCTTATCAAGTGCGTAAATATGAACTTTCATGGTTTTATATTTTAAAATTAAGAAATCCCATACAACTTTTCATCCCCCTTTTTAACCTCTTACAACCCCCTTTTCGCAATAAAAAGTAGCCTATGTTTTTTCTCAGGGTCTAGACCATCTGTATACCAAATTTCATTAAAATCTGTTCAGTAGTTTTGGCGTGAAAGAGTAACAGACAGACAGACAGACAGAGTTACTTTCGCATTTATAATATTATTAGTAAGGATTTAACACAGTAACTCATATCCGTTTACTTGCGTTTTGGCCTACGAAAAATCGTTAAACTTCAAACGAATACTAACGGCTCACCAGACTAACCATACCTTGCAATTAAATTGAATGAACTTTATCACATTATATTTCCAATGCATAGTTTTGCTGTCTTTTTCACACAGAGTCAGGAAGTCTTTCGTTTTTTTTACTATGTTTGAATAGCTACCGAAAAGAAATAAGCGTTTAGGTACTTGAGGATCCTTTGGAATGCAATGCATGGAAAGAAGGAAAACAATGACCTTTGGGAGGACAAGAAACCAGTAACATATTGGTTATTATAATGTAAATGTTAGCAAAACAGTAGCGACGCAACTATTAAAAGCAATGGTAAAAAACCATAGTCAACAACAAATTCCAGTACAGCCTGTGGAGCAAAGGTTTTATTCCAGAGGTGTAACTTTTTGACTGCAAATGCAAGTATACAGTACATTTCCAGAACTTTAAATTTGCAGTAAATTCAGCTTAATGCTGCTAAAATGTTCATGACTAATACATCTTTATTGTCATAACAGAACATGTTCATGAACCTAAAAATCTAAGTCTTACTAATTAGACCTATATGTTTATGAACAATACGGAATTGCACCACAATCTCAATTCTCAGATAATCAGTAGAGAAAATAATAAGTGCAAATCCAATATATAAGGACTTTATTTTGAACCCTGTCAACTTAGATATAAGTGGCGTTTAAAGTGTTCAGAAAAGAGGCTTAGCTTGAATAATAAACTAGGTATAACATAAATAAAACTATAAAATAAAATTAAATGGCATTTAATTCAATTAATCTTTTGATATCACAATACAATTTGTGCACATTTATTTACAGGCAGTAACTTAACTACAACTTAGTAAATAGCAACACTTATTACAAGAATGTTCCAGATTTAAATAAATTATTAAAAACTAGGTAAATACCTACACTAACAGCATGTAGCCAGATTTGAATGTAAAACTAACTTTACCTACTTACTTTATTACATGTAATTTTGAGCTTTATTTCATTAAGATGTAAAAGAGTCTTTACAAAATTGTTTACAACGAAAAAGAAATCTGCCGTTCTTATGTAATCAAAAATACGTAAAAAAAAGTTTACACTCTGTTTAAAACATTTTCGTATTAATTACTGTGCGTATTACATTATTAATCTTTTCACTTATTATTATAGATGTAGATAGATAGATAACCTAGGTACCCAAACATACAATATACCATATAAAAATCATACATGCAACATGCAGCAAAATTATAATAACAATACTTAGACGAAAAACTGGAACATCCTATATACATAATAATAAAACAATAAAAAACCGCCACGTAACTATGGAACAAATACAAAACAACTACCTACTTAAACAACTATATTGGACACAAAACAATCATTAAAAAATTTATTCAAATTTATATACGTTATAAATGATCTAAGTATAAGGCAATTTAAAGCTGGTATTATTAAAAGTCATGTTTATACAGCGTGTCATAAAACTTTGTGCGTTCTATCACTGAAAGCAAGTGGCTCCTCAAGCAATGTATGGGTTTGTTAGGTTGCCTTGAACAATTATCCAAAAGCACCCTTAAATTATGGTGTTATAATAAGTAGTAAAGTTTATAAACAAAAAACGTATTCCATACTTTCCAGCTTGCCGAGTCGCATTTGTTTAATCTGCCTGCGACCAACGCACCAAAGCTTTTTTTTTAAAATTATTTTATTTATATTATTGATTCCCAAGGGTCTATTCCTTATCTATTGCGACATACGCACCAAAGCTTTTTTTTTAAAATTATTTTATTTATATTATTGAATCCCAAGTGTCTTTATCTATATCATGTGCTTTAGAGACAGGTATCCTTTTCATTACAATATAATACAATACAATATAAAATTCTAGGAACGCATTCTTGATCGCCACAGTCCTCTCTTTACTGCTATAGTATAGAATTTAAGTAGATATAGTATAAAAATAGTTTCTACGGAAATGTAAGGACGATTTGTGCTACAGATTATTTTTCTTATTAACCAAAATGAGCCTAATGACTCACACACAAGATAACAGAACCATATATAAAAACTTTGATGTGTTATTGTTTCGACTTAAAATGACAGATAAAAGTGTTTTATGTCTTTAGGTTTTTAAAATTTTCATAAACAAATAAATATTCTATTACAATCACACCAATTATTTAGTTCTAAGATAAGTATCACTAAGAACTTGAGTTATGGATACTAAATAACAGATAAACATACTTAAATACCTTTTTTTTTGTAAATAAATACTTAATATACATAAGAAAACATCCAGACGAGAACAAAATTAAATATTCATGTTCGTGCGCACAAAGATTTGTCCTGTGTGGGTATCGAACCCTCGACCTTTGGAGTGAAGTGCTGGTATACTGACCTCCACGCCATATCGGTCGTCAAAATTCATAAGTGAGCAGAGAACGCGGTTTTTTTATGAGACTGCAAAATAAACTAGGCGACAATGTGACTTCACCTAATATGTTAGCGCGCCTCGTTCTTACAATATGGTCAGAAGTTTCATACGCATATATACAAAGAAGATATACCACCATATGGTATATTACAAATATGATATCAAGTTGTAAATGCATCAAAAAGCTATGTTTAAGGCTACTATTAAGGCACTTTATAAGTTCACAACATGTAAGGCAATTACATTCCTATCTACTCTAAAATACAGGCGAAAATACTATGGCAGTATTTAACATTACTAAAATTATAAACAGGGTGAGAAAATATGTCGATATTTTATTTAGTTATAAGGAAGCAAATAAACCTCTTAGCACCGAAGTTCTGTAACTAAATAATCTAATTTACTTTATTAAGGCCGGCTTGCCCAGCGACTGTTTATGGTTACCATAAACTTAAATCTCAATTTTTTCTATGGCTTTATACAAATCTGTCAAATTGGTTTAAAGGCCATTTTAGGCCACATTATACGTATTTAGCTGTCATGCTTAATTTTCTGTTCTGTAAATTTTAATTCATAAAAGTATAAAATTTATAGGGTGTATAGGGATACTACCAAGACCTAAGGAGCCCAAGCCAACCTCACCTGCAAGTGATGCACCTGCCGATCAACTCTGGCGATAACACTGCCCGGTAAACGGCAATAGGCTCGCCACCTAACACGTGGGACCAACTATATAATTGGCGAAGTGTGGGCGTATAATATGCCTCTGCCTACCTCTTCGGGGAAACAGGCGTGAATGTTTGTATAAAATTTAAAATCTCTCTAAACTATTGTTTTTAAATTAGCTGAGTAGCCCTCTGCCTACCCGTTCAGGGAAACAGGCGTGACATTATGTATGTATGTATGTCATTTAGTTACATTTATGGATGATGATGATGATGGAGGTAATAGATATTCTAACTGGCTGTAATAAGATATAATTACTTTAAAAAATACTTTGAAAAATACTGATAACAATATTGTAGAGCTTATAAATAATAAAAAAATAAGTACTAAAAAAACAGACCATAGACTAAGTCGTTTTAATGCTTTCGATTAAATATTTTTATCGTGACTGTTGATGTATTTACTTTACTTTATATTAGTTTCGTATTATGGAAAGACTAACAATTACTTACTTAAGAAAACTTGTATTTAACTACAGTCAAGAGCTCATAATGGAGTCACTTTCTTATAAATCTTTTCGTGTAATAAATAAATATTTTCTGACAATTACGCCAATTATTTAGTTCCCAGCTAAGTATCATTAAAACTTTTGTTATGGATGGTAACTTTTGTTGTTACTACTTAACGGATAATCATACATAAATACGTTTTGTTTCGGAAATACATACGTTTACATAAAAATGTAAATTTTTATTTATATTTATATTCAGCGTTCCTGATCTTTCTTACGCTTTACTTTTATTTTATTTATATACTTATTACTTACAAATATGATAAGTTTACGTTAGGTAAGGCCCTACAAAAACACATAATTTGATTTGACTGTGAAATTGTAACAAACTAGTTTTTTCTCCAAATTTTTTATTACAAGAGGTTGGTTTTCAATTTCAGAGAAGATTGATCATTCTATGTAATGACATTGCTGTAAATACTTATATTTAGATATACCTTTATTAATTATATTTACTAGAAAACTGTTAAGTTGCCATAAAATAACAAAATATTTAACTATGTTTTGAATATAGATATTTGTATACCAGACTTACATTTCTCAAAAAAAACATAAAATATAACTTTATAATTATATGTTATTAGAAAAAGGCACGAAGCTCAGTCATATAAATTTACAACAAGTGTTTAAAACTGTTTTAAAGTTTAACTTACATAAATATGATACTATTATGTCGGTAAATACAACGTACCATTGAACAATATTAACCATTTAAAGGGGTAAAATCAAAAAGAAATAGGTGGGTTTATGCTCAACACTGCCTTCATTAATCATACAATCAAATATTACTCAACACTGCCTTGTATAGAGTTGAAAATGTCAGAATACTAAAAGTTCTTTTCATTTTGTCTAATACTTATTTTAAAATACATTTAATTATTAATTAGCACTCATTAAATACAACATGTAAATATTTACAAAATATTAATACTATGTATTTTAATACAATGTCTATTAAAATATCGTAAGTATTTTATTATTAATATGGTGCAAAAAACAATTTACATCCAAGTTTTTTGTTTCTTATACAATTATTAACAATGTTTTATTTATATTTTAGCCCCGTTTCAGCAATCGCGGTAAGCTTAAGGATGCTTCACCACCATAGATATCTATGCTACGGAGAGCTATAAAGAAAAGATATGACAGGTGTGACTGTTTTCACTGATGCTAAGCTATGCAAAGCGAGTAAGTAAAAAAAGTAGCAAAACGCAAATTTTTACTATATAAAAATACATAGCTTTGTATAACCTATTTCTATCGTGCTATGTGGACCGATAAATGTGTTTCGGGTTTATTATACAGTCTCCTATACAATCTTTATTCGGACATCTTTCAAAGTAGGACTACAAGTAAATAGAACGCCATCCAGGGCAAGGTGAAAGGCAAAAGACCATTTGGAGCTTAAGGATGTGTCAAGATGACAGCAAACAGGGACAGATACCGAGATATCGTAAGGCGCCTATCATCCGTTACCAAAACCGTTACATGACAACTACAACCGCTCTGTCAAGAGAGTAAAGACTAAAAAACGGTAAATATAAAACGTAGCATAGCTCTTAGGTGTAAAGGTACCTTTAAGACCTTATCTTACAACTGATTTAACGTTTATAATATGAAGATGAGGTATAATCTTTGTGCATACTGTCTCTAAGCCTACTGGACTGTCTTAGTAACATTAGTTGACGTGAGGTCAGGAAATAAAAGTATCGACAATTGACTTTAATTTGACCGTGACTTTGCAACTACGTGACGGGGTCAGAGGTTTTGTAAAGCTGGTCTTGGTCACGCTGTCTCTCTATAATAGTGCTATTGGTTATAATCGTATCGGAACGTAAGTTCAACGAAAATGACAGTTGTCTGCGCAAGTACAATCGTGTGCAAAAGAAAGACATGGAAAGAAACGTCGCCGCGTTGCTATAGTTACGTCCTCCCCCATGCCGCACTTCGATTGAGACTCAATAATGTGTAACTGCGCATCCACGGTCATTATTTAACTTATCGCATGCTTAATGGAATAGTGACTTAACTCAAAAAGACGATTTTTGGGACATTTTGGGACACAAAAGAAGATCTTCTAAAGAATACTTGTCCTACTTGTAAGTAAATTGATACTGATTTATTAACTAGTAAGTCTGCTAGTGTTTTGAACGTTTGACTAACATTGATTTGATCTAATTAAGAAATAGAAAGACTATATAAGTACGTAACTCAAACCTGACCTATATATTAATGGTCGATGTTCCTTTAAGCATGCCTAGTCATAAAATGCTATACTTAAACAATCCGAACAGTCATCCTGCTTGCTGGCTTGTACTGTGATCACCAACCCGCCAGCGTGGTGGTGGTAGGGGTATCCCTAGCAGAATGTTATCTATTGGGGAGGCCGATGTTCAGCAGTGGACTTTATAAGGCTGAGATGATGATAAAAAAACAACCCTAATAAAATTAAGGCACATAGCAATAGCATCATTAAGTGAAAATCGATAAATAGCCTTGTTGATGGCAAGATGCTAATAAAATTGAAGACCAACTCTATCTCTTAGTGAGATCGGTAAATAAGCTTGATAATGGTGTGATTTCCACTTTATTGGAACCTGGTGGTCCAGAATATGTTGGCTAGTATACCAGCGATCATAAGAGAGAGGTACAGGACTACCGCCGCCCACCATAACCTTTTCTCCCATTTTCTTTTCTCAAGATTACGTAGGATACCAATGCCGACGAGTAAACCTGAAAAAAAAAGTTTAAAATGCATATTTGGGGATTTCAAAGTTTTATTAAATTATTCTAGACCTTTGCCGAGTTTATCTACGTTATTGGACATTGCGCGATATGTATATAGTAAATACATACATGCATATAATTGACACCCACATTTCGCCAATTTCATTTTTAGTCCCACGTAATAGGAGGCGAGCCTATTGCCGCTTACTGGTTGGTAACTTTAACGTTTATTTATTCAGAACCCAACAATATTATTTGCGAAATGTGGGCTTATAATACGCCCCCGCCTAATTCCCGTTTCGGTGAAACAGGGGGTAATTGTATGCATAGACACATTACCTGCAACAGCTCCCGCTAAATGCGCAACATATCCAATATTCTGCTGTAGATGCCTCCAGTAGCGGTCGTAAACTGCACTGCCAATGTCCACTGCAGCCAGCAGAAGAAACACTAGTAGCTGGATGATAGCGAACTCCATCTCTGCCCAGTTCTGCAAGGTAACATACAAATTGCTAGAAGCGGCGATAGCTCAATGGCGAGACCCATTCTGCCGTCCTTTAGCTAGAAAGACGCTAACTGTCATAGAGAACTTTCTGAAATATTAACTCTATTGTATTACAGCAGAATTTATATTCCAAAAATTACTTACTGAACGTTAGCCGCATTCTAGCTAATTGACGGCAGCATAGACTACAAATTTAGAGGGCTTTAAGCCCTGGACTTTTCGCAGTTGCTTGATTATCAGTTGCTCCTTATCTCGGTAAGCACGTTAAGCCGTTGGTCTCCGCTGTCAAGAATATATATGGCAGTCATAATTCGGAAGTAGGTGACTTCTAATATCCTGACAGCTGGTTTAACCATAGACTGATGTTTCCTTCTAGGTTGCGAAGATCAAACGGCAGTCGCTAAGTGTGTTTGATAAGTGACCAGACCCTGGGCCTTATTGTGTTGACTTTCTAGGACATCCGGGATAATGCTTGGATATGTGTGTATGTAAATATCTCACCATAATAATAGTGGCTATGTGAGCAGTGATCAGCGCATAAACGCCTCCGGACGCGCCGGCCAGGTAAACCTTGGGGTCTGTAAGGCTGGTGGCCAGGGAACCCGCAGCCACACCGGCTAAGTATACCAGGATCACGCGCCACCAGCGATGTATCATTTCCAGAGGCACTCCGAGGAACAGTTGCACCAGAAGGTTGACAAGTAGGTGGACCACACTGAAAATATATTTGGAAAAAATGATACATTTCATTTAGGTTCAAATGAAGCACATACGAATGTCAAGTAAATTATATATTAATAACATGATAATAAAAGGTAAATAAGATGCCCTCCCCTATACTCATTGAGTACTCAGTAAAGATGTGGGACTACACTGAGATCACACATTCTTGTGAGAATTTTTAAAGTTATGTTGCAATCCTACTTATTTACGTTCATAATCCACCGCTTTTACGCATTATTGTTCAAAATATCACAAATTTAAGAAAATAAAACAAAGCTGCAGATATGGCGCTTCACTTTTCCGCCAAGAAGTCCATCAAGATAACTTATAAACTAACATATCAAATGTCAGAGTGCGAAGATTTATAGATGACAATGTTTACAGTGAAGTGACGTCAGAACCGCCATCTGACAGTTGGGTCTGTCTTAGCGGGATTTATCAGTGCTCTTTTGACACGGGATTTTTGGTACAAATGCTAATAAATATTAAAACATAGAACTAACTATGAACACATTACTTTGATGATAATGATCCCAAATTAAGCTATCATCGGTCTCCCTCTGATTTTTATCTGGGTGAGTCTCTTCCAGTTTGGGACGGAAAAGGCAATGAAGTCACGCCAAAAGAAAATTATTCAAAGAAAATTAAAATCTAATTGTATTAAGAGATCACTTACCCAACGTGCACGAGCATGTACGTAAGGAATCGCCAGGCCTCCTGCCTCTTGTGTGGGTTGTATATGAATATCTTGGCGACTGGGCCGTTAGCATCGGTGTTCCCCTGGGCAGCGTCATAGCAGAACAGGATGATTTCCACCAGGGAAATAATAATCATGCTGACCGCTGGTGGCCAACAGCTGTATTCCTCCTCGTACGTGCCGTCTGTATATGTGAAGTAAGCTTTTCTATGGGGTTGGACTGTATAACGCAACACAATAAGGAGGATCGGGGGATCGGGACAGGGATTGTAGGATTTGATTTTTGATTCGGTTTTAATCGTAATTATTAGGTATAATCGTAACATGATCGCGAGAAATTTAACATTTAAAATAATGATTTACGGTTTATTAAGCGTAGGGTCATTACGGTATTATTTAATTAAAAAAAAAAAAAATACAAATTTTACAAATTCAACAAATATAGAATTTAAAAAAATAATAATTTACTCGACATTGTCATTGTCAATTATAAGATACAGTTTATTTTTAAAATACGATTCCGAAAAAAGAAATTTACAAAATTTATCGATCGAGATAGAACAATTACAAAATCAAGATAAACAAGTTAAATTGTGATATTTTCCCGTAATCAACGAATTAATTAATCATAAATTGATCGTCATTGTCATTCATTACGTTACGGTTATGCAAGAAAGTTATCGGACAGACATAATTGTCAACGCGATGACATGAGGAGGACGCCGTTCACGCGCCGAACGAATGGTTAAAGCCGGAGGACACATTAATCAATTAGATCACCGTTTTGAAAAGGAAAATTGTCGTTAATTGAACAATGGAGACGGGTCCATGATGTTGTATTCAAATTTTTCCAATTTATATATGTGTTGAAATATTTGGATTAGGTATTATAAATAGTAAATATGATTGGGAAACAAAATTGAAAAACCTCCGTTTAATTTGAGAAACAAATTGCAAATATGTTTTGCAAAATAAATAAGGCCCGCATTTTTAGAATAACGATGAAAATATTTTTTAATTAAAAAAAATTTTGATTTCAAATTATTATTTATTTTTTAATTTGTAAAGGTAGAACACAAAATAACATTAGGAGAGGAGAAAAAGAGAAAAAAAAATATGTTAGTAGTGTACATGCATAGTTCTTAAAAGTAGTGTTTAGTTATATGTAAATGGTTAAAATAATGCAATGTTAATTATGGATAATGGATTTTTTTAAAAATGCAATTTATAAATGCCATGGCCAATCAGCGAAATCTATTAAAAAAATATTTATAAATTGAACATTAAGTAAGCAATTTTCAGGAAATATATTAATCCAATTTATTTTCATTAAATAATTTTACAGCAGATTTTTTTTAAAATTTGGCCAACTTTTTTGAAGAAATCTAAAGTACTTCATTACTATGACAATTAATGAGAACTACTCTATAATAGTGGCTAAAGCTAATGAACTCTCATTGATAATAAATAATGTATTACATATTCCCCCACAACCGTGAACCCTCAACCTTGACGTGATGTAAACAAATACACAATAATTGTGCAAAAGCATGTGACATGCATACACAATATAGTTACCATTAACTAGAAGATGACAGATAATAAACTCAAATATTTTATATGACTTTATAAGGTAAATGCTTAAAAACAAATGATGTATTGTAATAAGCATTAAAGACATACCAAAATACTGGATGATACTTTTCAAACGATTCACAACTTTATGCCACAATAGCAGACCCTTTTTCTCACATAACACATAAAACTCATTGGTCACTTTGTAAGTTTTGCACCACATCGAATTTTTTAAAGCATCAAGACTTGTTTCTTGTAGTATTTTCGTTTAGAATTTAGTAAGTAATGAAGGTCCGATTTCGTACAAGGCTGCCACGCTCACTGCCACTCGGACTATCAATAGTTGTCTACTATGGAAACAGCTTGTCCAAGTCTCATGGCTGAGCGATTCTGACGTCACGTTATTAGGATGCGCTTACGCATCTACAATGCAATTAGGAGGAACTGTACTTTAAATGAGACATTTAGGGACTTATAACAAAACAAAGTCTAAAGTTAAACCAGGTTTAAAAGTAGTGCTGTCACTGTCCTTATTTAATCAAATAAAAGAGACAGCACTAGTTTTAAGCCTGGTTTAACTTTAGACTTTGTTTTATATTAAGCCTCTCAAGGTAAAAGGGAAGTCGTAAAAAGAAGCGTGGGCAATTTTTTCAATTTAACGAAACAAAATTTAACGTACTTTTTTATAACGATGCTATCTAAAATGTTTTTGAGAAAAGCAAGGTTGATCAGCATATTATATTTTTGTTTAAACAACTCACGTATTATGCATTTGACTGTTATCATAAGCTATGCAATTTAGCCAACAATATGAAGGATAAAGTCTATTAACGCAGATTTTCCTGGTATTCGTAAGAAAATTATATGTCTTAATATATCTTCAATCTTCCTATAATATACCTATTCCTGCGCATTGGTCTGTTTACTTTTTCGTTTTTATTTTTTAAATAAAAAATATTTATTGTTAGCTGCATAAACCATGGCTAGCTTCAATTCAATATAATTGTAAAAAAAAATCTATTCCATTTACGTACGTAGGATGTTTGGGTAACTCAATTTTATGCTGTTATGAAGGGCTTAAACTGGTTAC
The DNA here is from genome assembly GCA_949126915.1 of Musotima nitidalis. NCBI lineage: Eukaryota > Metazoa > Arthropoda > Insecta > Lepidoptera > Crambidae > Musotima > Musotima nitidalis. The sequence continues at coordinate 4,945,154 of OX421434.1, forward strand.
TCTTTTATTTATCAGACATATAATATCACTTAGCCCTCCTGGTAGTAAATATTACGATATATTACCCTAAGAGCCCAACAATAACCCCTAATCCCATCAGATCAAACAGGTAGGTAGAATACTGGCTCTCGTAGCTACAATTGACATAACAAGAGCGAATGGAAGCGCTAAAAGCAAAACACCAAATGCAGACAAAAGATGTACGAGATCGAAAGTTGCAACGTCGAATTTAACTGTTAACCAACTAGGTGACCCCATAAAAGTTGTCCTGGGATTTCACTAACAGAGAACCAGGTCAAGAAGAAAATATTATATATTTTTTCAATCAGTGAAGAAAGGCTACAAAAGGAAAGGGACATTGAGTCACAAGTCAATGTCCCTAAGTATGTAAGTAAGTGGTTGACAGATAAATGCGCAAAATGCAAAACTAAATTATTATCCAAAAGAAACGTATTAAGGGGATTAATGAATTATTTAAGTGTTAATACAGATCAAGGTCGAGATCAACAATAAGTAGAACATAGTTTAATATTTAAGACAATTACAGCAGATTCCGTTCTACTGTTAGAGCGTACTCACATTTAGAATATTAGAAAGAAAGAGAATTAAAGGTTAACGCAGGCCAGGCCAGGCAGGCGTTGTCTATTTGGCCGACCTCGTCTGTGTCTTTATTACATACATATACAGAGTCAAATACGAATAGAAATAAAGATCATGCACACACTAGATCGGACAAGTCAGATGATTGGCCTTTATGCATACTGGTACTCTGCCGTCAATAGCATAGTCACAGTAAGTGCGCTCTCGTCAGTGTCTAGTAAAACGCGGTAAAAGATAAAGATCAGCACCATTTCTCAATACATAGTCGCTGAGGACCTTAAACCCCGTGATCTGATTAGAAACGAAAGGATTTGAAAACAAATTATTCTGCAAAACATTTACCGCGTTTTTCTTGACACTGTACAGAGCGGCGCTTACTGTAACTATGGTATTGACGGCAGCACTACTATACGACAAACAATAAACTACAGACCAAGTAAAATACCTTGAATTCCCCCTAACGGCTGGCTAGTACGCCACCGTCCTCCTCTGTCTTCCACTTCATTCAATATAAAAGCATTAACTTGTGACGGAAGGATTCTTCTTCCTACGAGTAAGGCAACATATCTGATGAATTTGAAGCAACTGAACTCAAAGGTGTCAAGTGTTCTGTTGGCGAATCACGCGTTTTATCTTGGTTAGGTTAATGACTAAGGTTATTGGATCTCGTCTAGTGTTAATGTGGACGAAGGGTTTCATTTAAAGATCTAAGTGCTAAGAGTAAAGTTTGCTACTGCTCGTCGGGTTTTTGGGGTCGGCAACCTGTTGTTTTGAGGTGGTCACTAATTATACTCCCACTCACAAAAAAACCATAGTGGTTTAAGTGAGTGGCTTATAACATAAATACATACATACAACCCACCCCCAAAAAAGGGGATCGCTCGGATCCAGCCAACTATCGACCCATCGCTGTCACTTCTGTGCTGTGCAAGGTGTTTGAGCGGGTGATAAATGCTCAGCTAATCCGTTACCTGGAAGATCACTCTCTACTTCACGATCGTCAGTATGGGTTTAGACCGAAACGATCAACGGGTGATCTTCTAGCGTTCGTTACTCACGCATGGGGTGAAGCGATGGACAAGCGTGGCGAATCATTGGCCGTAAGCCTGGATGTCGCCAAAGCATTCGATAGAGTATGGCATCGTTCCCTTCTTTCCAAGTTGCCGGCCTTCGGTATGCCGCCCCGCTTGTGCGCTTGGGTGGCTGGCTTTTTAGAAGGTCGGAGGATTCGTGTCTTGTGTGAGGGCAGTTCCTCCGAGTTCTACAAAGTCAATGCCGGAGTGCCGCAGGGATCGGTACTCTCGCCTACCCTATTTCTTCTGCATATTCATGACATGTTGTCCTTGGGTAATATTCATTGTTATGCGGATGACAGTACGGTACATGAGCGGTACTTGGGACATCCTGCGGCAAAGCAAGCCGATATCCTGGTGCAAAGGAAGGACCTGGTTGCCAAAGTGAACCGGACTCTCAATCGTGTCACTCAGTGGGGATCTGAAAACCTGGTCGAGTTTAATGCCACCAAAACCCAGGTTTGTGCATTCTCGTCGAAGGTTACTCCTTTCCTTAGTCCTCTCTCTCTTCAGAACGCTCCGTTGCCCATTTCGGCGGATCTCAGCATTCTCAGCATGGACATCGGCCAGGACCTAAATCAAAATGCTACATCGAGAGTGTTATTTTAACTGCCTCCCGTAAGTTGGGTATCCTCAATAAGGTGAGGCGGTTTTTCACTCCCGAGCAGCGCTGTTTGTTGTACCAGACTCAAGTGCGATCGAGGGTAGAGTATTGTTCCCATCTTTGGAACGTAAATATTTTAAAGTACCTCCTCGACGCACTTGATAGACTGCAACGGCAAACGGTTCGCATTATAGGGGATGCTGAGGTAACAGCCTCACTCGAGGATCTGCGGACAGCAGCATAGAGACATTGCATCTCTCAGTGTCTTACTACTATGGCGAGTGTTCTAAGGGGCTTTTCGATCTCATCCCGCCCTCTCCTTTCCACTCCCGAACAACAAGTGCGCTGGTCTAAGAAACCATCCTCATACTCTGTATCAGCACTCGAACCAAGAAATTTGGGAAGACGTTTCTTAACAAGACCACTAAGCTCTGGAATTCGCTGCCGGCTCATGTGTTTTCTATTTCCAATGAAATATGTGTATGACCCGGGGGTCTTTTAAGCGGGGCGTGAAACGGCATTTTAGCAAGCCGTCATGAGTGGATGCGCTTTATACCGTGCTTATTTCACGTTATAAAGCGCTTTCATTTTTTTATTGGACTGCATCGACTGCTCACCACCAGGCAGGATGTAGTCATTATGACGTAGCACTTTAAAAAAAATCTTCTCCTTTTTCTTAAGTCAGTTTCACCGCTAGATGTCAGCACAGATATATTCTTAGTTATAAGCCAGTTATACTAACGTGAGTATGGAGCGCTATGAAGCGTTGCTCTGCTGAGCTAAGTGGTCGAAAACGATCACCAAAGTAAATCAGAGGTTACATAAATGTTAGTCGTTGAATAGGTCACCATTTGAATGGCATTTAATATCAAGCGCTTCCGTGTTTCAAAAAGCACATAACTATAACCACGGAACAGAGAATCCCGCGGAAGTGGTAATTCAACGTGTCGCGCGGAAAAAATAATTTCATCCCTTTTTATGATGAGGGTTGGTCCTATTACATTCCAGCCATGAGGTTAAGTTATGAAGTGGATATACAATACCACTAGTGCGATCCACAAAATTGTTACCCCATGCGAATACGCCCTAAAATCGTAACAAAATTGTGTATCTCTACGTCCGATAATATAACTAGAGTATAAATTGGAAGGTCACCAGATAAAATACAGCAAACCAGATAAAGTGTGACACCTATCTGCATTGAAAGATTATCGTCCCCTTGATATATTGGCGAACTAATCTATATGACTGTACACAAGTAAACAGTAAGTCTGTTATGTACTACATACTTTGAAGCAAGCAAGGTGACGCATAAAACCCAATAATAAAAAAAAAAACAAATTTAACGACCGATGTGGCGTGGACATCATTATATCTACACTCCGCTTCTGAGGTCGGGGATTCAATTTCCACAGAGGATAAACTTTGTGTGCATCAATTAGGTTTTACCTCTGTTTATTAACCCTAGAAAGATAATCTACGTCAAAATGACTCCTTACTTTTAAATGGCTATTATTTCAAATATTATTTACTTAATTTGATGAACTATGGTGTGCATCTTTTCTGTACATCTAAATAAGATTATCTTTCTAGGGTTAAGTATTTAACTATTAACAAAAAAAGGATGTTTGTATCTTTATTTTTTATTGTGTACATATTCATCTTCTTATCAGCAGATTTACAACAGATGGACGGCACGGCGCCTCAAGCGCATTTGCTTAGGTGGTGATTATATACACGAGCACGTCCCGTTCTAAACCAGTTCAACACATCCCGATGATCCTTAAACGTATGTATGGGGACGATTTGTAACCCAATTAAGATGGATTCAGGGTTCCAAGGGGGTTCAGCATACATGCTCTAAGCTCCAACGCTCGTCGCTTAACTTGCAACACAAGACGAACATTTTTTTAACAAAGATCTTTAACCAAATTTAATCCCGTACCTACAAATGTATACACAACTTCTAGGGTTGGCTGGTAGAGATAAGTCCACCTTTGTACTTTAAGTTTTTCTACCAAGATCTGAGGAACCCAAGCTAACCTCATCTGCAAGTGGTGCACCTGTCGATCAACGGATCGCTATGGCGAACATAGCAAGAAGAATTGTGTCAAAAACAGAAGCGGACATGTTGATCATAAAATTTAGACATATTTTGTTGAAAATTTAATAATTTAGTGTCTTGTACTCATGTATTGTTTTATTTAGCTTTTTTTTGTCTCCCCTTTAGATGGAACTAAGATTTTTCTACAATTTTTTTGTTAAAACCCTTGATTGTTATACCTTGTTGGATAACTAATGAAACGTAGATATTTCAAAGCGCATCTGCAAAACAGGAGCTGTAATTTTATTTTAAAATATCCTTTTATGAAAAATACACATTCTAAAATTTTATAATTTTCTTCAAGTGTTCATTGTCTACAACGACTAATTTATTCATTTTATGTAAAATATTGGTTATTGAGGTCTCGAAGCATCTTATTTTACATGTAAAAACAAACCATTGTAACAATAAGACTTACATTTGAATCTTAGCTGATAGCCGGAAATCGGGTATTTTTCATAAAAAGCAGTTAAATTAAAATATCTCGAAAACGGTTAGATTTAGGATAGGGTGTTTCATAGCAAATCAGTCAGAAGCTATGTAAACTACACGCCCTCAACGGGAATAGGTCGACTTAACCTGTAACCCTGTATGTATGTATGTAAAAAAGCATTTTTTGCCCGGTGCCCACAGTAGGGGTTGAACAGCGCTGTGTAATATGTATGAGGATGATTTTTAGATATACCTATTCTGGATAACAAATCATGGCGATTTTCTTGCTCTATTATCCTCTACTCAAGCTCACGCAGTAAATGTTGACGTTAGTTTTTAAGTAATGTTCACGCTTTATTGAGTCAACCTTGAATAAAAAATGCTTTACCAAAATCTAAATGAAACGAATCCATTCTTTGTTTTTGCACGTTAAGGGGTTTTCCCGTGGATTCAAGGGATTACCCCGTCGTAACCAGGCCCCTTATAAAGGGGTAAATTACGCGGGCGGAAGCTAGTTTATATTTAAAGAGTTCAGGACATATTACAGGGCTCCATCTAGCCCAAAACTAAGCATATTTAAAAAAAGTTAAGACTTTTTTTAATGTGACACGTCATAATGCGTGATCATAATCATAATGAATGATCGTGGAACATCCTGCCTGATGGTAAGCAGTCGATGCAGACCAGAAAAAAATTAAAGGGCTTCATGTCGTGAAATGAGCACGGTACGAAGCGCGACCACTCATGACGGCCTGCTGAAATGCCTTTTCACGCCCCGCTTAAAAGACCCGGGATCATAGGAAATAGGAAACACATGAGCCGGCAGCGACTTCCAGAGCTAACTGCTTCATATCGTGGAACAATCCCGGTGACAAATATACCTACTCATGTCATGGCCTATATAAATGCTTTTAAAAGGCCTGAGAGTATAGGAGATGAAAAACACATGCACCAGCAGATAATTCAAAGGCCGAACGGAGAAACAAGTTATCAACTTTCTTGGTTCGAATGCTAATAGTCTGCACCACATGAGGTAGTTTTTAATCGACTTCCCAAAAAGGAGGAGGTTCTTAATTCGGCCGGTATTTTTTATGATGGGTGTATATGGTGTATATGTAACTGCCAATCAACGGACGAGGCTCTTGCGATCATAAGGTTCCCGGCAAGCGGCAATAGGCTGGCCCCCTATTACGTGGGACCAAAAACATTATTGGCGAAATAGCGTATATTATGCCTCTGCCAATAAATTCGAGGAAATAGGCGTGAATGTACGTATGTATTTATATACACATATTCTTACATAATATTAGGTCGGGGAAAAAGTCTTTTCGCATAACGTAGGTATAAACTTATTATAAAATTTTTTTGACTGTACTATTTGTGTCTGGCTGGTTTTGGTAACATTAAAAAGATTCCATTATAAAGAAAAGAAAAAAATAAAAAAAAGTAGTTTCCCGCTATTTTTCATTTGTTTTTCTCTCCGTAAAAATGAGTGAATCTAATGAAGAAATTCGATACATTTTAAAATTTTATTATAAAAAAGGCAAAAATGCAACTCAAGCAGTGAAAAAAATTTGTGATGTTTATGGACCTGATGCAGTGTCAGTAAGAGTAGCACAAATTTGGTTCAAACGTTTTCAGTCCGGAAATTTTGATGTTAAAGATGCACCTCGCTCTGGTCGCCCTGTTACGAATAAAATGGACGCCATTTTTGAAAGAGTGGAGCAAGATCGGCATATTAGTAGTTACGATGTAGCTGAAGAACTGGGAATTGACCACAAAACAGTTTTGACCCATTTGAAGAAAGCTGGTTATACAAAAAAGCTCGATATTTGGGTGCCACACGAGCTCACTCAAAGAAACTTAATGAACCGTGTACTCATTTGCGATTCATTATTGAGACGTAATGAAACCGAGCCGTTTTTAAAGAGATTGATAACTGGCGATGAAAAGTGGATCACGTACGACAAGAACGTGCGAAAAAGGTCGTGGTCGAAAGTTGGCCAGGCTTCACAGACTGTGGCCAAACCTGGCCTAACACGAAATAAGGTGATGCTGTGTGTATGGTGGGATTGGAAGGGCATTGTTTATTATGAGCTTTTACCGCCCGGCAAAACCATCGATTCTGATCTTTACTGCCAGCAACTGATGAGATTAAAGGAAGCAGTCGAGAGAAAACGGCCGGAATTGATCAACAGGAAGGGTGTGGTCTTTCATCACGATAACGCTAGACCACACACATCTTTAGCCACTCAGCAAAAATTAAGAGAGTTCGACTGGGAGGTCCTAGTGCATCCACCATATAGCCCTGACCTTGCGCCTTCAGATTTTCACCTGTTTCGGTCTCTGCAGAATTCTTTAGGTTCTGTAAGGTTGACCTCAAGAGAGGACTGCCAAAACTATTTGTCCCGTTTTTTTGATCAGAAGTCCCAAAGTTTCTACAGTAACGGGATAATGTCTCTGCCCACAAAATGGCAGAAAGTTATTCAACAAAACGGTACATATATATTGTAAATAAATGTAAATAAACTTTGAAAAAAATGTCTTGACTTTTCATACAAAAATACGAAAAGACTTTTTCCCCAACCTATTATATAAAAACCCCAGATACATTGGTAATAGGATAGGAGATCGACAAAGAAAGATTTCCAACGTTTCGGATCCTACGTAAAGATTGCATAACACCACGTATTGAAGGTTGTATAGATAATTGCAGCGCATGGTACTTCATTTACAAGCAGTGTGAAGTTAATAACTGCAAGTTGCAACACTTATTTCAGTGCCTTGTCTATATATCAGGTTTATTAACTACCAGTTATAAATTAGTCTTTTTAATATTAAGGACTGCTTACCATTAGACAGGATGTCGCCATTTTTTCCTTTAAATAATGGCTTCGTGCGGTTTGCACATTTAGCCAGTGTCAAGTAAGAGATATATTAATAACATATAAATTATAGTAAATGAGAATGAGTGGTGATAAAGATGATAAATGAGATGTCCTCCCCCTAAGCCCCTTGAGTCCTCAATAAAGATGTGGGACTATACTGAGATGTCACATGGACTTCTTGAGAGAATTTGAAAAGTGATGTTGCACTGTTTTGTTTCATTTACTAACACTCATGTACGTTCACAAACACTTAACGGTTAATAATCCACCGTTATTATACACTAACGTTTGAAATATAACACAAATTTTAGATAATAAAACAAAACTAGAGACATGACGCTTCACTTTCCCGCCAAGAAGTCGTCGATGTAGCCAATATGAAGTGTCACATTTTTTTTTTTAAATTTGGTCACAATGTAAGCTTATGGGGAATGCCTATGTTCAGTAGTGAAAAATAATTATCCCAATAGGTAAATTGCGTGGGCAATATATCTACATAATAACAATTATCATAAATATCTCGGCCCATTAACGATGCTCCACTACTGAGCATGGATCTCGAACTCAGGTGAGATTCAGTTCATACTTTACCACGCGGACCCAGTTCGGATTGGCGGAATAAAGTTGATGATAATGATGATTGATGTGATGAAGGTATGAAATCCAAACATTACATTAAGGCCCTGTTTCACAATTTCCACGTAAGAATGTATTAGTGTTTATCTACTTAACAGAAAGTTTATAGGGTGCATAGGGATCCTACCAAGAAGTGCACCTGCCAATAAACGGACGAGGCTCTGGCGAACATAGGAAATAGGCTCGTCATCTATTATATTGGACAAAAATATATTTGGCGAAATGTGGGCGTATAATATGCCTCTGCCTACCCCTTCGGGGAAACAGGTGTGATTATATTTCATACAAACTTTAATTTGAACTGCCGAGTATCTCCTTTTACGATATTGTGAAATATTCCTTAAATTGAAACATTTCTTATAATACTGAAAAAAGCGTCACAGATAAGTATCTTTTTTTTTCTGATGGAAACTCATCAAATACTGATTACAAACCATCCACTAGCCTACATACTGTCTGCGATGTCCCCGGAAGATATCAAAAAGAAGGCACTGTTTCGATTCGCTTCACATTCAAGTTACTGTGTGATTCATAGGGAAACCCACAGTTTTTATTTTTTTTCCTTCCTTAATAACTGGTTAAATCGTAATAGACTACAATATTTACTGCATGATAATAATGATAAGCCTTGTCTACAAGTTTCATTTATCAATCGGCCATTTTACACATAGCTATTTAATAACTAGTGAACTACATCCGGTATTGGATGGCTATGTGTAAAATGACCAATAAACTAACTTAAGTTTATTTTTCCTATCAAGCGTGTATAGGGACCCTATCAACATTTTAGAAGCCCAATCCAAGCTCACCTGCAGTTGGGGCACCTGCCGATCAAGAGGCTGTGGCGAACGTAAAAGTTCCCGGTAAACTGCAATAGGCACGCCACCTATTACGTGGGACCAACAATGTAATTAGCGAAATGTGGGCGTATAATATGCCTCAGCCTACCCCTTCGGGGAAAACAGGCGTGATTGTATAAATATATATATGTTCCTATCAAACGGATTAAACCCGCGTGCATGTGACTCTGGTCCCATTTTTGCATTCAATATTTTTCTTTGATGCATCAAAATATTTGTGGAGATTTGTAAATTGCAATAGGATTACTTCACTATATATTGTAAACTAATTGTAAATTAGACCGCAAAATTTCCTAAGAGAAAAAAAAATAGCACCCGCATGCGTGTATCGATTATACTGATCTGATTGAGATAAAAAGGCCCTAAATACAAATTTAACTTAGTAGAAGTCAGCGACATATAGTTGGTAACATCAAAATCTAAAAAAATTGTCTTAGCTTCTGCGAAATAAATATAATCTAAATTTAGTCCTATATGTTTGTGTTTGTTAGGTTTATTTATTGCATGAATTATTCATAAAATGTGTGTTAATGTAATTGGTTTATCAAACCATACGTCCTACTACAGTCCCCTAGTCAGAATGTGCCGCTTATATAATGAGGTAACGTGTGGTGGCAATGATATCGATATATTTGATCCCAATTTTGCGCAGTACAAAAAGTTGACATCTAACTTTTTCACAGACCAAGCATCCTCCTCTCATAAATCCTAATATAGTTTTTTTCCTAATATTGTTTTTTTTTCCCGTGTGTAGTTATTGTTTATATTATTTTGTCTGTTATATTTTCCCGTTAGTATTTAATTGTTAGATATTAGCATTTTTTTTTAATTACTGTTAATTTATATAAGTCATGCTGTGTACACTAATTGTGGATTACTGTCTAGCTTTATTTTTTCTTTTCTTTTAATTAGTCGTACTTAATTTTTAATGATAATAATCTGTCCGTGTACCTAAATAAAAATAAAATACATAAATAAAAAACCGTATTAACATACTTAAATAAATAAATAAAGCGCCATAAAGTTCGACACACATCTCATTTGTCAAGAGCGTTAAGGCGTGTTCTAAAATATAATACAAAATGTCTGCGGCATAGGGACTTTTTACATAATATGATCGAGAAAACATTGAGTCGTTGAATGGAAGAAATAGGATAGGATATGTTGCGGCGACCCCTCATAAACTGGGAGCAGGGCATGAGATTGAGCGGCGATAGCCGAATGGCGCGACCCATAGCCTTCAAATTCAGAGAGTCTCGGGTTCAAACCCTGGTGCACCTATAACTTTTCGAAGTTATGTGCGTAATTATCCCTTGCTCCGTGGCTCGGAAAGCACATTAAGCCGTTGGTCCCGGCTGTCATGAACATCTATGACAGTTTTTCTCTATAATGCCTTCTAATATTCAGACAGCAGTTTTAACCATAGAATGATGTTTCCCCCTGGGTTGCTAAGGTCAGACGACAGTCGCTCCATGTAATAACCGAATTTAGTCAAAAACTGGTTAGAACAGTGAAGACCCTGGGCTCTTAGTTTAAGTCTAGGGCAACCGGGACAACGCTAGGATATGATATGAGGGCAGGAGAATGATGATGAAAATAAAATGCGGGACGTACACAGTCATAATGGCAGGTGACATAGAAAGAACCACTACTTCTACGATAAGATATTTCTCAACCAAGAGTGACATCATGAGAAGTAAGTCACGTTCATTCGCGATAACATTGTCTAATAAATAAAGATTACAAAATATGTATTGTTTTGCGAGTATTAACGTTTGTGTCAACAAGATATTAGACATACATTAACGCCCGTTTTCCCGAAGGGGTATTGAGCTTATTGCCGCTTACCGGGATCTGTTACATTCACCAGAGCTTCGTCAGTTGATCAACAGGTGCACCACTTGCAGATAAGGTTGGCTTGGGCTCCTTAGATGGTGGTAGGATCTCTATACACCCATCGGAACAATAGAAACTTTCCAAATGTCCATATTTCTATTTATTTATCTGTATGAGCGCTCATTGTCGGCGTGGGCAAAGACATGAAGCGTAAAAAGTGGAGATGCACAGGACATATTGCCAGAATGTGCCACTGTCGTTGGGCGAGAAGATTGTTAGAATGGCAACCTTGTAATCACACCCGCGGCAGGGGATAACCGCTCAAAACGATATACAGACGATGTTGATGGATAACAAGCTGGCGTCAATAGACCGTCAGGTGTTATCGAGAGTAGGCCTATGTCCGAAGTCGGACGCTTTGGGGGCTGCGTGCGATAAAGATCTCGATGCAAGGGCCCCTAGGTTGGCTATTCTGCCAAGTGGATATTCCGGTCCTGGCGGTGGTGCTAAGTCGACTACGATAACTAACGTAAATCAGACTTCCGTAAACAGAGATTAGTCATGATGGTTGACCGATTGGGTGGCATTTAATATAGAGCGCTTAATAGCTTCGGAAACCACGTCAAGCCCGTTGGTTTTGATTGTAACTATAAATAGGGGTTAAAAAAATAACCTTGCACTGAATTTATCGAAAATTAATCCACAAAAAAGTCTTTCTTTCCTTAAAAGTCCTTGAAAGTCTATGTTCAGTAGAGGACGTCCTTTCATGTACAAAAATGTAGGCCGCCTGAAATCGGTTTTTCAGTCGCATTGGAAGTTTATGGGGAAACCTAAGTTCAGCAGTATACATTCTTAGACTATGGATGATGATGACACGCACAAGTTTTGAGTAGAATGTATTAAACAAAAAGATTTTTCTTTGGTACTGTTGAGACACATAAAACAAAAGAACCTTAACACTTAAAAAAGGAAATATAAAACACCAAGGTGTGCCAGCTGCACCAAAAGGGATCTGGTTCAAAATTCAAAATCATTTATTGAAAATTCAGTTAGTTACTGTAGTTCAACATGTGTCAGTGTTCTAAGCTGACGCTGTATTTGATTCGGTTTAACATGCCCACAATATGTTTAATTGCAAGTTGTCGATAAGACACGACGTATTAATTAAAGACAATGTCACAAACGATTTTAAAGTGGGTAAAAGCAGAAATGTTTGTTAAACACAAACATAGATGATGATTTACTAATCATAATGAATGAATGAGTAATTGTTTAGTTATTAAACAATGGCTAACATTTTTGATAATGCTACGTATAGATAACAATCAACACAACATGATGACATAGTTACCATGAAACTTTTTGTTTTTATCAGAATTGCCGGATTAGTTGCCACGTAAGTATATATATATATACTGGTAATACTTGTACCATTTATTGTGATCTTATTCCGTGCGCTATATTCTGGTCAACTTTACTTGATTTTGGTATATGAGTAATTCTTCCTCGATTGATCTCTACCTTGATGTAGTGGGGGGTGAATACCTCTGGTTGCCCTTACGTACTGACTACCGGGGAACGGGGGGGGGGGGGCGAACTAAGAGGGACCTGTGAAGGGCGCAGCGAGTGTAAAGTAAAGCTTGACCAAAACTACAATTTAAAAAAAACGAAAGGTCAGTATTTCTTTAGTGTAGGATTAGTTGACGCTGTGTGAAATGTGTATTATATCACTATCGTTGAATTAAACAATATTAACAATAACATTTAATGCTTTGCGAACTCGTCACCTAAAGCTACCATCAACTAACCAACCATCCATCAACTTATAGACTAGATATTGGATCGAAAGCAGTGTCAGATTAGACATTTACAACCAAAAATGATGACTTTGACATAATGGAGGATACCCAACATGGCCTAATAAACATAGTTTCACCCAATTATGATGAACAAGCTGAACGTTTGAACATAATGAATATGATGAAAGAAAATATATATTGAAAAAAATACCGCCGTCTGTCGTCGAAACCGCGTGGAAACCTGTCCACCCTCCTAGCAAACAAAATTAGTATTTACAGCGAAGAACAGAAAGGTTAATTTATATACAGCATTATCATGCTTCATTCACATAACACAAGAAAATTTTACAAGTGCAATATTCTATATTTGCCGCACGAGGTATAAACGCAGTAGTTTGAGGCTAGTAATTTTGGAACTTTGAAAATTTTAGAATCTTAGATAAGCTCCGCATTCGGTTTCACACCCAAGTTGAGGGCCTACTCAAATTTAACGAAAACGAAACTTTGCTATACCTATCTCTTTCTCTCTCTAGGTATATCATTATCGAGTGTAAGAGATGGGCATAATGAAGTTTCGATTTACGACGAGCTTCACACAAATACTTGTGACTTTGTATGAAGCTCTAGCAGATTCCACGAAACGACGTGGCATCGTGTTTATGTGTCTTTACCGGATTTTGATTGCAGGTTTATAGGGTAAAATATTGTTTGTTTTGATACATCTATCACGAGGCCTTTGGAAAATTGAATATTTATTGCAGCACTTACTACGGTTCTAACTTGTGCGGCAAGAATATATTATATTCCAAATAAATTTTTAAAGAATTCTAACGGAACAGCAATTGATAACTGCAATTGTTTTACAATTTAAAGGAAATGAATGAAGATAAAATGAATCGGCCAATCCATTCACATCGAATTATTCCAAAAAAATTGCAGACATCAAAATGCGTTCAGCTAGGTGCCGAGGTTTTAGTCAAAGTAACTATTCATAATAATAACAAAATATTTATTTGCATAACAACACGGTATTCATAGGTGTAGCATTCTTTTGGTCAGCTCATGTTAAGCCAAATTATCACTATGCAAAAATCCTAGAGTGGAATTTATAAAAGCATAATTTTTACAATTACTATTATATTGGTGTTAATATTGTATCATGACAGCACCATAGCATCTTAAGATTTCTTACAGTATGCTGTATGGATCAGGGATGTTGCGAACATTCGCAGTCGCATCCACAATATGCGCAACTTCCGCATAGATTTTCACGTGACAATGTCCAATGGGAGTAAAGAAATTGCTGACAAGATTCGACACGTTACAAAAATAAGTACTTACGTTTGATTTAATTACAATAAAAATATGAATAATTAAGTTATCTCTGTTTTCATTTACATAATATCTTAAGCATCCGCATCCGCGTGAGCCTTCAAAACTACGCAACCGCATTCGCATCCGCAACATCCCTGGTATGGATACACATTTAGTACAAATTCTCTAGTTTGTTGTTGTTATTACTATCAATTATCTCATTTTTCTGTCGCGCTGTCATCAATAACGCTGGACAGACGTGTTGGTGATGGCAGTTCTAGCCAGTATGACGCTGCTGCTCATCATCCGGAAGGATTTGTCTTTGTCTACTCTTGCGACTCCCCGTGACGTACTAGTATTTCTTTATGTATGGTGATGTCCATACTACGAGCATTTTTACTGGTGATTGTTACATTGACTAAGACCTCTGAATAAATTTCAATATAGTAATTATAAGCATTGATATACTTTAAATTATTTTAGACAATGTAGACTTTTACTTATTAAAAAAATCATAACTTGGTTTCACAAGTCGCACATCTAGTGCTTAAAGGACGTACCTAAATGTAAAAAAAATGCAAAATTGAGTTAACTATGCCACAAGTTTCATTCAGTGCTTAATTTTTTTTTTGTAATTTGACAACTGTCCAATGGAGAGAGCCAAACACCAAATCGAGTATGTTATCGTATTTATGACAAAATAAAACTTAAAACCATTTTACTATCAATTTGACAAAATGGCATATACGTCTATTAAGAACTAGATGTGCGATTAGTCTTTACTTCTATAAATGTAAAATCTGGACAATTTTCTTTACAAAAATATATTTTACTACATGTTTGATTTTCAATGTGTTTTGTAAAAATATTAGAACACTTTTGTCAGTACGAGTACCATACGACAAGTAATATGGTATTTCAATGCTTATTAATATTTTATAATTGAACTAAACTAAAATATTATACAAAATCTACACTCGCGAGCAAGTAAATAGACTCAACCGCTAACTCTACATTCAAACATAAAACAATATGTCATTTGAAAACTTGAAACTTTAGCGTTCAAAAAAATGTTTGGATGTAGTTAGCAGTTCAATCGATATGGTTGCTCGCGAGTTTAAATAGATACATTAAGTTTATATAACTATTTTTGAAAACATCGTGCACATACCAATCTATCTAGAGGCAACACATATAAAAATTCATTCGGACAACACATTTGTGAACAATGCACTTATACGATTTAAGTCGCAACCTTTTATTAGCAGTAGGGCGTTATGAGGCGATTAAAATTATACAAGCCTAAAAATTCTAGTTCAGGTCTGTTATTTCCATAGATATATTTGTAGTTGTAAGTATGCAGTTTGTTAGGCTGGTAAGTAAGGAAAGCCTGGCATGTGTTAAAGGCCAATGTAGCAAGGCAGGAGCGGATGATTGGGTCAAGCGCTGACCTTTTCATAAGTCCAATCGCTTTTCGATAGGTGGACTTTATTGAATGTCATTACAATTATTAAGCACTCTTAACTGTCACTGAGGCAAAAATATATTTACATTTCGTCTTTATAGGGCATGTGCACGATGTTTGAGGCTAATCAAACTATTAACAGTCCTTTACCTCTTTGTACATTACTACTCTAACTAAGCTACAGAGAGTCATGAAAAAAGCTATTCATATATATTTAAGTAGGTAGCAATTAAAATCTACTTATGCTTACTTTATAAAAAAATCAGTTCAGAGTCACCAATGTAAAAACGGATTCTGTTGTAGGCAATCACACAAAACGAAACTAGATTTTAAATTTGAAAAGAAAAATATTTAAAAATAACTTACATTTACTTCTAACTTTTGTTAATTGTTTAATTTAATCTTTGGCAAGTCTGAGAAATATCGACAGTATATGCTGTCAGTTGTTTGCAGTGGTAACTTGTACTAGTAACATAAAAAAAAAAAAGTAAAACGGTGTTCTATAGTTTACAAGTCGTGCGATAAATACCTGTGGTATCAACCGGATTCCTGTGCGGAATGATAGAATGGACATATCTCGCGACGAAATGTCCGAAGACCGCCTTAAGGTCAGGGTTGTGCATCATATCCACAAACTCCTTAAAGTCCAGGGCTCCAGAGTTGTCCCTGTCTGCCAGGGTCATGATTCTTTCCACCACATTGTCGGGCAGGTCGTGTTCGTATTCCCTGGATTCGATAATGCCCTTGAGCTCGGCGTACGAGATTTTGCCATCATTGTCCCGGTCGTACTGGAAAGAAAGGAGAATTGTTTAGTTCCAACATAGTTTTAAATTAATCTCTTAACTGGGATAAACTCTTACGCTTCTCTTTAATAGGAAAAGTGTCACGAGACTTCAACCTGTAAGATGGGACAGACGACCTCGTAAAGGTCACGCAGGATGCAGGCTGCATGCTATCGGTCACATTGAAAGTTTACGGGCGAGGACTATGTTCAGATGTAAGGTCAATACTCAATACTTTATTGCGTTCCATGGTAGTTTTATAAGGTGGTAAATATTACAATTTGGTACAATTGTGGACCCTGTCGGGCACAGCACAGTGTAGGAGAGAGGAGGAAGGGCGCCGTATAATTCAATGAAAAAGAGAATTTATCTTCAAGGAGTATTCTCTTGATAAAGTTTGAAGCGTGTCGCTACATGTATAATAATTATGTACTATTGAAGTGCCTATTGTTATCCTTGCGCTGATGATCTTATAACTTAAAAGCTATGCTTGTTGGTTGCCCATATAGGACGCTTCCTGCAGCATACGACCTACCTGATGGAAAGTGGTAATAGTAGCCTATAGACGTTTGTTTGTCTATAATCCTATTAACGAGACTTCTTGGCGGAGAAGTAAAGCGCCATGTCTGCAGTTTTGTTTTATTTTCTAAAACTTGTGATATTTCGAATTTTAATGTGTAATAACGGTGGATTATTAACAAGTGTTTACGAACGTACATGAGTGTTGGTAAATGACTTTTCAAATTCTGCCAAGAAGTTCATGTCAGATCTCACATCCCACATCTTTACTGAGAACTCAAGGGGGCTTATCACAAAAGCAATGTCTGGGTTTGGACCGGGCTTGAAACTAGTGCTGTCACTGTCCTCATCTTATCAAATCACATCGTTTTGTAATAAGACCTTAAGGGTCTAGGGGAGGGTATCTCATTTACCATTTATCATCTTTATAACCATTCATTCTTATTTACTATGAATTATATATTATTGATATATCACTTACTGGACACTGGCTAAATGTGCTAGACGCACGAAGCCATTATTTAAAATAAAGAAAAGAAAGAATTGTAGCTGAATGACAATTTCTTTACAATTTCAGTGGCTTGCGATTCGCTGATAGCGTCGTTCCCTTGTGAACACTAAGTCTTATATTCGATCCGCTCTGGGTAAATATTTGCTCTACACGAAACATTTGTTTGCACATGGTGAAAAATGGATTCGTTTCACTTACTGTTTACTTTGTAGCTTTGGCGGCTACATCAATGTTTAGCTAAAATATTTATTTTTGCACGAATGTAGGAACACCGTAGGAATCTTTTAATTTGCTGGTTATGTTAGTAGCTTATTTTGAATGTACTTTTTAACGTAATATTTGTTTTTTTTTAAGTATTTGCAAATTGTTGAAACTAGTAAATCCTTCTAGGGTCACTTGTTGTTTTGTTCTAGCTTTTAGGCTTGGCCACGTTGGGATTTTTGATTATTCGCCGATCAGCCAGTAATTTTTACATAATATGTATTTTCTTATTTTCTGGACGGGGCAAATAGCTCGAGAGAACCGACGACTGATAGGGCAAACGTAATAGCGTGAAGGCGGCGGGAAGCCCGTGGAGGCAAGCGGCACAATAGCAATAAACGTGGAAATCATTTGTAAAGGCCTATGACATAATGTATTTTCTTTCTGACATGAGATGTAGCAAGACAAGTAGACATACAGCGATTTTGTAAGCGGTCGGTATTAAATTAAAAATATCTCTTCATATTGATCGTTAATTAGTTTTCTAAACTCTGTATGGAGTAAATTTTTTGATAACAAAACAAAGTAAAACGTGGTTACCAAAAATTACATTTTTCAACTAGAGAACTTAAAGACCTTCACAATACCCAATTATCCATGCCGAGCGTCTTGCTTGCCTGAACTCGGCAAACCTGTATTTCAATCAGGAAATTAATTAAATATTGCATGTTGCACATAATAGATAGTCTTTATAGCTAAATAATATGTCTATTTTTACAGATATTTTCCGTGTTTGCATGTATATAAAATCATATATATCAACAATAGACTTTTAAAACAGGAACAAAACAGAAAGTGATTTTAAAACATTATAATCTACATACATTTACGCCTGTTTCACCGGTAGGTAAATAAGGGGTAGGTTGACTTCGCTAATTATAATATAGTTGGTGCCACGTAATAGTTGGCGAGCCTATTGCCGCTTACCGGGCACTATTACATTCCCCAGAGCCTCGTCCGTTGTTTGGCCGATGCACCACTTGCAGGTGAGGTTCGCTTGGGCTCCTTGGGTCTTGATAGGAATTTTAGGAAAATTATACACTATATAGCCTACAGTAATCCTGTAATGATCGATTCAGGACGGTGATAGTGATGACTTAAATAAAAAAAAACGAAAGAAGCACTCGTTGCTCGGTTGATAAGTGGTTGAATCAGATACGTTAGTCATCATTTAGAAAACAAATCAAGATCGCTATCAAAAGTACAGTTCCTAAGTGAGAAATAACATTTTTACCAGAACTAAAGTGACTAATGGATAGAATAAGGATAGAACAATTTTCTAATACAATAACTGGTGTCGTGACGAGATTGCTGTTCCAGGATTTCGATTCCTGAGACATAATGGGCCAGTCATAATAACAATAGGTCTTTCAAACGGGGCTTAAAACTGCATTCGTATAGGGTGAATGGGTGTGCATGTTACCGTGCTTGTTCCACGATTTGTAGCGCTTTTATTTTTTTGGGACTGCATTGACTACTTGCCATCATGTAGGATAAGATCATTATGACGAGACACATAAAAAAATAGGCTAATGAGGATTATTTGGATACTCTCTATGCACAAAAACCCTACAGATTACAATGAGTATTGATAAAAATGAATAAGCTAATCTAGGCGGTTTTATCGTTTTATCGTTAAGCGATAATATAAAATATTTTCCAGACAACACGACGCAAAAGAACAGGAAAACAGTAGGCAGAGCATATACTTAACGTACGTTACGTTTTATACTTAAACTTTAAAAACAATAAATCGGAAATCCAACGCGTCATCGGTGAGATACAGCCACATCTCTGTGCAAAAGTCATGGAAAATTTCATGAAAAGAATGGCCTGTCATCGGAGCCGTGGGGGTCATTTGGCGGATATTTTATTCCATACTTGATCGGACCGTGTCTTCTTAACAATACAATAAAAATATCACAACTCTTTTAATCATCATTACATCCCACTACTGAGCACGAGCCTCCTCTCACATATCAAGGTGTGAGGGTGACTCTTTTAATACTTGTACTTTAATACAACATGACATATTTGTTTTTATTTTAAAATGAATAAGTGCACTCTTACTGAGAAACTCTTTACAAGCTGTATTGTTTTACTATGTAGGTATATTAAGTAATTATTTACGAATAGTATTTATGTATGTTTATTCGTTATTTAGTATCCATAACACATTTCTTAATGATACTTATCTTGGAACTAAATGATTGGTGTAATTGTTAGAAAATATTTATTTATTTATTGTAGGGCAGGTGAAAAGTACCCTTAACCGACGGGCGTGTATGAGGAGGTTAATGAGTGTGAATGAAGCTAAAAGTGTGTGCCAAGATCGTAGCAAGTGGAAGGGTGTGATCTCTGCCTACCCCTACGGGAAAGAGGCGTGACATTATGTATGTATGTATGTATTATTGTAGTTTTTCATTATTCACGTCAATCGATCTTGAGACGTCAGCCTACATGTGTCTCTGGTTAAGTCTGTGGAGTCTTGATTAAATCAACGATCCATCGGGTGGGAGGACGTCCTCTTCTACGTATGTCAGTTCGCTATAAGCACATGTCAATGAACTATCGGGTGGGAGGACGTCCTCTTCTACGTATGTCAGTTTGCTATAAGCACATGTCAATGATCTATCGGATGGGAGGACGTCCTCTTCTACGTATGTCAGTTTGCTATAAGCACATGTCAATGATCTATCGGATGGGAGGACGTCCTCTTCTACGTATGTCAGTTTGCTATAAGCACATGTCAATGATCTATCGGATGGAGGACGTCCTCTTCTACGTATGTCAGTTCGCTATAAGCACATGCCAATAGTCAATCGGATGGGAGGACGTCCTCTTCTACGTATGTCAGTTTGCTATAAGCACATGTCAATGATCTATCGGATGGGAGGACGTCCTCTTCTACGTATGTCAGTTTGCTATAAGCACATGTCAATGATCTATCGGATGGGAGGACGTCCTCTTCTACGTATGTCAGTTTGCTATAAGCACATGTCAATGATCTTTCGGATGGGAGGACGTCCTCTTCTACGTATGTCAGTTTGCTATAAGCACATGTCAATGATCTATCGGATGGGAGGACGTCCTCTTCTACGTATGTCAGTTTGCTATAAGCACATGCCAATAGTCAATCGGATGGGAGGAAGTCCTCTTCTACGTATGTCAGTTTGCTATAAGCACATGTCAATGATCTATCGGGTGGGAGGACGTCCTCTTCTACGTATGCCAGTTCGCGATGAGCACATGTCAATGACCTATCGGGTGGGAGGCCTTACTCTACTACGCTATCTGATATTGCAATTTGCTCACGAGATTTAAATAGGATAACTGGGTTTGAATATATAATTTGAAAGCTTGCCAAATATTGTTCTGGTAAAATGTTTAAGAAAACACTTTATATTTATTTATGATCTAAATGAGCTTTGTCGATGGAGAATATAAAGCTTGTTGGAATTTATAAAGTTTAGGTACATATTTAATACACATTAAGTATGTATTTACAAAAAGTATGTGTCTATGTATGTTTATCCGTTATTTAGTATCCATAACACAAGTTCTTAATGATACTTAACTTGGAACTAAATAATTGGTGTAAGTGTCAGAAATATTTATTTATTTATTTATACACTAATTTGTAATGGTCTTGCACGATTTCTTGACTTAGAACGACTTTCAAAACTTTTCAGTTAGAGTACTGATCCAATGTCAGCATGTCCTAAAGTCAAAATCATTTATTGCTCAATAGAGCTCTTATAAAAGTCAAAACAACAAAACTTAAAAACTAGCGCGCCCATTCACTGCGGGCGGGAGTTTGATCGTAAAAGAACGGGCAAGAAAATTGTCAAGGTTAGTTTTTTCTACTGCAGGAATTTTGTCGAATTTTAATATAGAGATGATGCTTTATTTACATCATTATGTCAGCCTATTAATATCTCACTACTGAACAAGGATCTCCTCCCAATAAACAAAATAAGAGAGATTCAGGTTATCATTACGCGGATTGGCGGAGGCCAATATGTGGCGTCCTGCGTAAAGATTTTTTCAAGCCAATAATAGCGTCTATTACTAAGCCTATCAACTATCACAAATAGTAATAACGAGATTCAAAGGCATAGCGATATTGTCGATATTAAATACCACAGCTTAGCGCTGACTCCTAAACTCTGCTGAACTTCAGTTTTCGTTTCCTAAAGTAGTTAATATTCACGATAGCTACGATATAGAGATAAGCTATTTTATTTAGCTACCGACAGTAGGTTCTACAGGTCACGCAGACCAAACCACAGGCGTTCACTAGCAGTTAAATAAACAAGCAAACTTTAACATTTGATGGCGAAGTGTACGCCACTTTCTATTCATTTAGACACGGGTGCTAACAAAAAAGAGCTCAATTCTACTAAATAACAACAGTTTTAACGCAAATGCGATCCTAAAGTGTGGTCAACCCATAGTAATTTTTACTGTATGCTCCGAATTTCTAGTAAGAATTCAGAATACCTGTAAGGGAAGGATGAGATCTCTGCTTAGCATATTTTTTTTACAGATGTAATCATTTTAATGATAACTTTAGTTGGAGCGTAAGGGTGCGTCTTCATAGATTAGCGAGGAATGTGTTTGTTAAGAACTAATAGAATCGCGATTAATATATAGGCCGTCGTAAGTGGGTTACCGTGCTTGTTCCACAGTATGTAGTGCTTCTATTTTTTTTTTTGGTTGCATTGACTATTTAATATCAGGAAAGATGTAGTCATTATGACGAGATGCATTAAAAAATCAAATCATATTTATTTGCATATACAGATGGTAAAGTGGTGTTCATAACATACATGAAAAAATAGACCCAACAGGAAATAGTTTATTTGGCATTAAGTACTAACATAAAACAACAAAAATTAAATACCCTAACCTAAGGGTGTCTCGCATAACTGTCACTAATTATGTTTAAAAATAAGTCTATTAAAAATATTTATTGGTTCTAAACAAACACATTCGATCTCTGGTGGAAACGCGCCCTTAGAGGGTGTCAGAATTTTATTAATATATTCCTTCCTGAGCCCTTTATGTTACTGCGCTGCAGAAACTCATTTGAATAATCCCGCAACACTTACAGGATGACTTGATAATATATCATGTACGAAGGTACTGATCAGGACCAGGTTCTGCCATAAAGGCAAAAATTGTGATAAGGGATTCAAACTACCTCAATTGTAAGATGCTTTTTATAATTCTGAAGCTTGTATGCTTCAGATTTTACATACAAGCTAATACTGGAAACAAAAATTGAGTCAGCTGCACTAAAATATTGTAATAAAAACAATTGATTATTATTATTTATTAAACAAACAGTGGGCTTAGCATTGAAAATACAGTAGACCCACAAAACTATTTGCATAGTTTGTCTGTGGGATCACGAGTCTCTAACTTTTAAAATATAGATGTCTATTTCACAGGACACACCTGCAGATTGCAATCCATTGCAACAGTCTGACTGACACACACTCCGACTCACGCTACCATATACACTCTGACACATACCAACACATATATTTCTTTTAAAAGGGAACACAAGAATTCAGCCCAAACACAAACGAATCTCTTGACAAAAAATTTACCAAATTTATTGTCATGATTATCATAGTCCTAGACCTTCATCTTTTATTAAGGTTGACTCATAATACTAATTAAAAATCTAAACGGTGCACTATGAACACAGAGAGGATCTTTCTGTACAAATTACACTGTGAGAGAGATGGGGTATAAATATTCAAACACCTGAAAGAAAATATTTGACACACAATTTTTTTTTTTAGTGGTTAATATTTTCATTCATCTTTTATGGTGTGAATGTGTATGTACCTACTTAGTTTGAGTGTTTGATGCCTAAAGGCAACTTAAGATTAAATATTGGCAATAAAGAATAAAAATTACAAATATTTCTGTAAATACAAATTAATCAGTGACTCATGTAATATTGGCATGAATACCTTTTTGGAGCACTTTCATTTAGAAACTAAAAAATCGGCACGCAGGCAAGCTCAAGATTTCCTAAATAATATTTATTGAATATATGTATGTAAGTATGTTGTAAAATGAAGGCTAATTACCTTGTTAAATATTCTTCGCCAATACAAATCGGATCTCGTTGGGGTAAGCGGTATAGAAACATTGGTCTCTCTTTGTCCGGTAGTCATTTCTCCAAAATATTGAGTACACCAGTGCAGTTACAACTTTAAAACACGTTTAATAAACACAAAACTTTGCTCAAACTAAGTTACACACTCATGATAGGTTTTAATTTACGATTAGATAACAAACTGTTAGAAAAGCAACAACGATTAATTTTACGATAATATTCGAACACGTAAAGTAGGTACACCGAGCCGACCAACAACACGAACGAACAGTTATCAATTGACTGACAGTTTGTAGTTTATTGTTTGTCTTTTCTTTCACTGCACGTCACCATGGAGATGTCACTGTCACTTTGACTTTTATTTTCTTAGCTAAGTTTACTCACACGGTGCCATAGATTTAATACTTAATAGGATTGAGCACTGAGAAATCGACATCATAATAACATTTATAAAATATAACCACCATTATTACCCTTTAGACCTAGTTTAATGAAATGAAACTATAGTAGATAACTAAAAAAGGTAATGGAACAACCAAAGTATGCTTCGGACATTGTAGATATTATCACACTTTCTTAATAAACGCACCTTCGCTATGAACGTAGTCAAGATCTTTAAGTGCGGTTGTAGGACTTCTTGTCGGGAAAGTGAAGCGTCATGAATGTAGTTATGTTTTATCTTCTAAAATTTTGGGACATTTCGAGAATTAATGTATAATAACGGTGGATTATTAACCGTTAAGTTTTTGTGAACGTACATGAGTGATGGTAAATAAAACAAAACATTGCAACATCACTTTTCAAATTCTCTCAAAAAGTCCATGTGAGATCTCAGTATAGTCCCACATCTTTACTGAGGACTCAACGGGCTTAGGGGGAGGGCATCTCATTTACAATTTATCATTTTTATCACCACTCGTTCTTATTTCCTTTAGTTTATATGTTATTAATACACTTGACATTGGCTAAATGAGCAAACCGCACGAAGCCATTGTTTAAAGCGAAAAAAAAAGTTTGGTTGTCATGGTAACGTCCCTTGTCAGTTAGCAGAGACGTAAACAAACAAAACTTACAGAGAGTTGTAGTAAAGAGAAAATTTTATGACTGCTTTTAAGTTTCATCTATTACTGAAATTGTAGATTATATGTAACCTCTATTTGGTTTCGATAATCGTTCAATACAGTTTAATAGCATCATTCAACATGCATGGATTTAAACGTTGTAACAAAGTTACAGGAGTACATTGGCTAAAAGATCCTGTAGAAAATTTAAAAATAAGGTACATACTCTTTTTATCGAATATGAAAAATCGGTACCTACATGAGCTATGTGTATAGAACTGAATTTCAATAAAATCTGGTTAGATTAGTAAGCAGACCCTAGGCCCTAAGCATAAGTCTAGTTTACAACCAAGATGATATGTGATCATAATTCATCAAAATAAAATAAAGGCTATAATTTAATGAGATAGTATCTGGTGCATAGTCATTGTCAGTTCAAGATTATTATTTGTATTATTATTATTATTGCTTATTTCCTTTGTCATACATAGTAAAAGTGGCAGAAGAGAATACAAACCTTGGTTATTTTCTTGCCATATGATATAATTCAGCCAAATCTGGTAAAGTTAATGATTCTGTGCCCTAAGCTTCAGTTAAGGGCAACCAGGATAATGCTAGGATATGATGAACTATTCAGCATGACCCAAAGAAACTGGGCTTAAGTTAGTTAAGACCCTTACCTTGATTTCAAACAATTATTCCAAAACAAACTAACAAAGCTATAGCTTTCAAAAAGTATGCACAAAAACCCTTTAAATAGCAAGATTCAAAATAAGTAAATACTTCTTAAAATTATTTCGTAGTACACACATAACACACGCACACGACTAATTTCACACTCACGCACACCCACACCGCATCTACACAATTAACACACATACACACACACACGCACATACACACACACGCGCGCGCGCACACACACACACACACATATATATATATACAAATTAGTATTATGGAAACACTAGACTAATTAAGGTTTTCATTATTTTCTTTAAACACATCAGCTTGTTATCAAGCAGACGTGTTTAAAGGGCATATATGT
This sequence comes from Musotima nitidalis, assembly GCA_949126915.1. NCBI lineage: Eukaryota > Metazoa > Arthropoda > Insecta > Lepidoptera > Crambidae > Musotima > Musotima nitidalis. Next base: position 4,971,086 of record OX421434.1, read on the forward strand.
GGTATCGTGGTTATCCACGATACAGGCTACGCCTATCGTGGTTGTCACCAAAATGTGTAAATAGATATAATTGGACTTTGAATAAACTTATTATTATTATATGAATGAAAAAATATTAATTTCAAATGCATTAATGAATTTTCAGAATAAAACTAAAACCTCAAGATGGTATAATGTTACTACCAAAATTTGATGACTACACCAACGACAGAAGCAGTGTTAACTTTGAATCCTTTGAACAAACCTACGAACATTCATTTACTTGGCAGGAGAAAGTATTCAGCCAATGGGAGTTAAACCGTTATTCCAATAATGACAGATGTACTACTAATTGTGAATTACAATATCACAGAACTATAAATGAGACAGATTGTGTATCTTCGAAAGTATTCACATACATTCATAAAGATTATTATCTACCATTACCACTCAATAATCTTACTAGAAGAAATAGTATGTTAGATATGATCACTTGTTTCAATCGCTTGAATTTAAGTGATAGAATTGGTACGATTGTCAATGGGAACTCTATATCTACGAGGGAGCTGTTTCACAGTGAAGAACACTTAGATGTAGACGAAGAAGAGTGGAAGGCAATGCATATTGTTTTTGATAATTCAGAATATAATGAGTAAGTATGATAGCATAGACACATGAAGCCCTACCTTGTGGGACCATCTTATGTACTATGTAACGTGGCACGCAATAAACGTTTTAATTTGATAACAATTATATTGCTTGCATACAACTTTAGGAATAACATCTCGGCCCATGAACATTCTATTCCATAGCCTACTCCACCTACTCCACGACCAGGATTGGCGAAGGCAGGTGTGGAGTACGCCACTCCAGCTTAAATTTACCAGCCTTCTAGAGCTTCTTGTGTTAACGTTAGTGTAGTGGTATCATAATAGGATGAAGTAATGATGTTTTTTGAAAATTGTTGATTTGAAAATTGATTTTTATCCTTACAAGTAACTGCGTAGAGCCAAATTTTCTGTTAAAAACACAAATTTTCTTAAATTGTTTATAGGTAGATTCAAATGTAAAATAATGTTATATTGTAATGTAGGCCTTGAGGAAAGGCGTACGGTACACCTCCATCCTCCTCACCTCATGGTCAGTTGAAAATTAACTCTTTTTACAAAATAATATCTGCAAACAAACGTCAATGTTTTACCCTCACTTAGGGCGAACTGTAATAAATAATGGTATAAATAAATGAAGCAACCTTTTATGTTTCCAGTGAAGGCCAACTTATATATAAACAAGAGGCGATACTACTGTCTGTGTATTATAATGTTATAAACAACTACATGCTGGTGTCACCTGACACAAATAATTTGGAAATGAACCCATACACTATAGAAACTGTGGCAGGTGTACCTTTGGCTTACGAGTATGCTGTTGAAGTTGTGTTCCAAGACGAACAGGAGAATGCTGATGACTTATTGACTTTGGTAAGACCATTTTCGACAATTCCGGAGCCTCGGTAGACTTCAGTATTAGCTGACATCTATTTAAGGCGCGCATGAGAAATGAACGCGCCGTCGACGCGGCCTGTCGCCTATAAAAGGCCCTATTACATATGTGAACCATGCCAAACTTCGTTGCTTAATTACAACCATATTGTCATTCAAAAAAGCTATCGCAATCATGAACCGGTAGCTAAACATGTCCTTAATAAAAAATCTATAAACTGGTTAAATTTTACTTTTTCAGTTGAAGAAATTGAGTACGAAATGGGAGAAAAAACACAAGAACATTATGAACTTTTCAATGCCTTCTATAGGTAAAAAACTGTCCTATCTCACCCTTGAAATACTATCGGCAGGTGACTTTGAAGAGGATGATTTGTATGTGGAGTTTAACATCAAGGTAAGTTTCTGGTTAAAATTATTATTAAGTAAGTGTACGTGTGTAATATCAACAATTTATAACAAATGATTGTTTTTATATAAAACATCTCTTATCAGCATTTAATGGACCATATGCTATCCTGTATGGGGGATCCGACTAAGACCTTAGGATCTTAAGCCAACCTCACCTGCAAGTGGTGGACCTGCCGATCATCAGACGAGGCTTTGGCAAACATTAAAGTAAGCGGCAATAGGCTCGCCACTTATTACGTGTGACCAAATTGGCAAAATGTGGGCGTATAATATGCCTCTGCCTATCCTTTCGGAGAAATAGTCGTGAGAAGTCGTATGTGTGCATGCTATAATATTGAGAGCCCTGCTAAAATCAAGACTTGTCTACATAAAGTCTTCAAGTATATGGTCAAATTTTGTGCACATAAAGAAAAAGTTGGTATGAATCTTGAAGCGTGTGCTCTGTTATGAAAAAAATGCCATTTCATGCTCTCTCAATATTCTCTAGAGTTCGCAGACATGCTAACTGTAATAGTAAGATACGACATTCGCGAGAGGTTAAAGAACTGTTGTCTGGTCTTACATAATAATATATTATCTTTGATAAGTTTAATAAGTCGACAACACTGATGCTAAAAACTTAAAAGAGTTTATGTTGGCATCTTATTGCATGAACATATATGTAATAGGTTGGGGAAAAAGTCTTTTCGTATTTTTGTATGAAAAGTCAAGACATTTTTTTCAAAGATTATTTACATTTATTTACAATATATATGTACCGTTTTGTTGAATAACTTTCTGCCATTTTGTGGGCAGAGACATTATCCCGTTACTGTAGAAACTTTGGGACTTCTGATCAAAAAAACGGGATAAATAGTTTTGGCAGTCCTCTCTTGAGGTCAACCTTACAGAACCTAAAGAATTCTGCAGAAACCGAAACAGGTGAAAATCTGAAGGCGCAAGGTCAGGGCTATATGGTGGATGCACTAGGACCTCCCAGTCGAACTCTCTTAATTTTTGCTGAGTGGCTAAAGATGTGTGTGGTCTAGCGTTATCGTGATGAAAGACCACACCCTTCCTGTTGATCAATTCCGGCCGTTTTCTCTCGACTGCTTCCTTTAATCTCATCAGTTGCTGGCAGTAAAGATCAGAATCGATGGTTTTGCCGGGCGGTAAAAGCTCATAATAAACAATGCCCTTCCAATCCCACCATACACACAGCATCACCTTATTTCGTGTTAGGCCAGGTTTGGCCACAGTCTGTGAAGCCTGGCCAACTTTCGACCACGACCTTTTTCGCACGTTCTTGTCGTACGTGATCCACTTTTCATCGCCAGTTATCAATCTCTTCAAAAACGGCTCGGTTTCATTACGTCTCAATAATGAATCGCAAATGAGTACACGGTTCATTAAGTTTCTTTGAGTGAGCTCGTGTGGCACCCAAATATCGAGCTTTTTTGTATAACCAGCTTTCTTCAAATGGGTCAAAACTGTTTTGTGGTCAATTCCCAGTTCTTCAGCTACATCGTAACTACTAATATGCCGATCTTGCTCCACTCTTTCAAAAATGGCGTCCATTTTATTCGTAACAGGGCGACCAGAGCGAGGTGCATCTTTAACATCAAAATTTCCGGACTGAAAACGTTTGAACCAAATTTGTGCTACTCTTACTGACACTGCATCAGGTCCATAAACATCACAAATTTTTTTCACTGCTTGAGTTGCATTTTTGCCTTTTTTATAATAAAATTTTAAAATGTATCGAATTTCTTCATTAGATTCACTCATTTTTAGGGAGAGAAAAACAAATGAAAAATAGCGGGAAACAACTTTTTTTTATTTTTTTCTTTTCTTTATAATGGAACCTTTTTAATGTTACCAAAACCAGCCAGACACAAATACCTACAGTCAAAAAAATTTTATAATAAGTTTATACCTACGTTATGCGAAAAGACTTTTTCCCCGACCTAATATTTTGTTGTTAAAAAATAAATTTAAAAAAAGTAAGGGCTACATATTTGTCTTGAAAACATGAGCGAAGCTGCAAACAACAGCTAGCGCATGACTTGTAGTCAAATTGCAAAATTTACTTGTGGTCAAAATGCTAAATTGACTTGTGGTCAAACTACTAATTTTCTTTTGGTCGAATTGCAAAATTTACTTGTCGTCAAATTGAAAATTTACTTGTCGTCAAAATCGATTTAGCGAAGTAAAACATTCAAGCAGAGTTTGCTGTGGTCAGTCCTTGGATGGGTGACGGATCGCGCGCTTCCATGCTTTAGGAGGCTCGATAAATCAATAGCTGGATTATGTGGTAAAGCGGATTCACGTGGTGATGTTGGTGGAGTATGCCTTGAATCCCTCTCACCTTTGTTGGTAATAGAAGACGTGCTCAGTAGTGGAACGTTAATGGACTGAGATAATGATGATAAATTTAATTGTTTTTATTAATTCCCTAAAAACCAATTATATATAAATATATATATTGGTGATGGTAAGGGGTGTATCGAGGAACCAAAGAGCAAACGGGTCTTTCTTAGCGGTGAACGCGCATAGTTGTGTCTTTGCTGGATTGAAAGTGACTAAATTTAGTCGACCCCAGTCGGATAAATATCGGACAAATATCGTATACCGGTTAAGACCTTACGGTCCCAGAATTCTTTATTGCACAAAAAACAATAACAAAAAAAAACTTACCTTCGTTACCTCCTTAAATTCCCTCCTCACAAGTCTAATTTCTTTTCATATTCCTTCTCAGTGCATGCAGTCAGGTTATGGAATGGTCTGCCCTTGCACGTTCAGAATTGCCCCAGCGTTGCTTCTTTTAAAAAACATTTAAAAGTTCACTTTTTGTCATGTTGTTAGGTTTTTGTTCTTTGTTTACACTTTATATTACTATTGTTGTTGTTATTTTGTTTGTATCTGTCTTCGTTAGTATATGTATTTTGTATTTTTTGTTCTCTGTGTTTAGTATATTACAACGCACAGACTAGCCTGTTTTATCTTAAGTTTTTCCTATCGCGGGCCAGCTGGAAGATATTTCTATTTGGAATAAGCTGTGCCCTGTACCCAATGTTTCTTAGTTTTTTAGTATTTCTGTATATATATTTCTGCGTGTGTACTAAATAAATAAATAAAATACTTTATGTACGAGTACATTTTTTTTCTCATTTTCAGGTGCCAAAAGAGATCATTTGCAAAGACACGCTTCACGGTCGGACACACGTGACAAAAGCGCTCAAGTCAGACGACTTACAGCAGTGGAATTTTGGACACATAGTAGAGTTAGCCTTGGAGGTGCCTAGTGACATAGGTGAGAACATAGTCTATTGAAATTCAGCAGAGCTCAAAGCGTTAGCATGCTAAATTGGCAATGGGCATAGAACGTAGAACTGACGGTTCAACGACCTTTGGCGTGAACAGAAATGCCCAGAAATGAGCATTTCATGGGGCGATTTCATAAAGGTCGCAGCATCACGCTAGATGCAGACCACCTGAGGATTTGCGTCCAGATGCGGTCTTTGTTCAGCAGTGGACTTCCTTGAGCAGATGATGAGCATTTTCTACTCTCTGGTCGGGTTTAAAATTCCTACACAAGGACTCTACACACCTTCCTTTGCCAATCCGAACTAAATCTGCATGTTAAGAGTATCTCCTTTTTTACCTTGTTTTGGGGGAGACTGTCACTAAGTCTTCAGCATCAATTAATAAAATTACAAGAAATGCATTTATTTCAGAAAAACCCCAAATTCCAATATTTTTCGAAGTTATTTCCACGGATTGGTGGGGTCGTCATCGAACGGAAGGCTATAGCTATCTATCTCTAACGCTAGAGCCTGGTAACCACAGACGCTTGCTGTCCTGCTCACGACCTGAGGAATCGGACAGGGTTCAGGCAGAAAGTCGGAGGTTCTTCGTAGGTGGATGTCATCTGATTAAAGATATGGGTGTGCTGGTTAATCCTCAGTTACAAGTAAGCTATTATTATCTAAGGATAACATTGACTTTCTATACTGGCGCTGCCAACCAAAAGACTAGAACAGGGTCCAGTCAAAAAGTTGGAGATTATATTCACTGTCTTAGGGGTCATCTATAAATGACGTCACACGTAATTTTTTGAACCCCTCTCCTTCCGTGTCACACCTGGTCACACTTACAGCAAACAATAATACTTCGTCAACCCCGAATGGCTAGACCCCCTAGTTACAAGAAAGTAAACTCTAATTAACCATAGGATGGAGAGACTAATCAGTTATCGATGTTATAACGATCGTGCTATAATGACTACAGAACTTCATAATTTAACGGTTACTTTATGTGGAATTGTTGCCTTTTGGTATCTTTAATTAGGTTGAACAGATCAAGAAGACTTGTGTTTTGATCGCTTCTTTGCGAGTTCTGAGTAGACTACTAGGTAGGCAGTAGGTTTTAACTAATTTATTATACCTAAAATTATACTCTCTTTTAGTCTAAATGTCGCTGCACACGTGACGGGTTCCCGGACGGGACGGGAAGTTTTGAAAACATCGTTTCATACAAAAATGTATCCAAAAACGGATATGTCACGGGTACATAGACGGTACATAGTACCGTTCCGCCCCGCTCGTGCTTCCATCTATGGTTTCGCTACGTTTCGTCACACACACAGTCTTTCCGTTCGTTCCGGAGAGAAATGTAGTTGTTGTTCACAACACTAGAACGTACTTAATTCGCTTTAGCAAACTTTTTAATTATATACATTAAAATCATCCCGATACCCTCGATATCTTCTGTAGCAATATGTGTATGTATGTAGTTAATAAAATTCTTACTGCAGACTACTTCACTTTGTATAAATAGGTAAATTTCTATGTAAACTAAGTAAATTGATTGATATACATTGAAATATATAGTTCTAGTTAATGTTAGGCAATTGTTATCTTTGGAGGCTTTTTATTCGCTTTTATTAGTTAAGTTTTTTATAATTATGTAGTAGTATTAGCGATAAGCCTCCTAACTAAAATAATCACGTGCCCGTCCCGCTAACGTCCCGTCCGAGTTATTTACGTTAAGCATTAAACTTTTAACAGAGTCAAATTTTATGAATCTACTCTGGTCGGCTTGTCATTCCGCATAATCGTTTATCGCCTTTGATTCTTATTCAAGGCTTGTGATTCGTATCCTTCTACAGTTTAGTTTGTCTCTTTTTAGGACGCCAACTTCACTTACACCACAACAGGCAAACTTGAACTACGCTGGCAGATCATTAACCAATCACCCTCAATTGAATATCTGGATAATATTCAGTTTGATCCCGTCCCAAGCGGTTCTGGATCAGCCTTGCTTCAAGGAGCAGAGGCGGTGCTGAAGCAGTACAAGAGAGCGAGAGCTCGACTTGCAGCTGCCACTAAAGATTTGGGAGGCAGGGGGGATGGTTTAGACGATAGATAGTATATAATTCATCATCCTAGAATTTATTACTAACGCTAAAGACTCAGGGTCTGCTCAATGTTGCGGACTGTTCGAAAGGTGCGGCCACGGGACCTAGAAAGCTTAAGAAAAATGGTTGTTATGATTGGTTTTTCATCAATCAGTAACATCACTCTACCCAGAGCGGAAGATGGTCGCTTGATGATTTTCCATACGAAAAACAGGGTTTGCGCACTGTTCTAACCCAGAATTGGCTGATTTCAGTTATAGTAGTGATAAAAAACGGATACTTAATAAATAATTTATTAATTATTAATTGTTATAATGACCAGACCAATGCAATGCATATTGTAAATAACTACTTATTAAATGTGTACTTATTACAGTATGGTTTGCCCAATCAGAAACCCCTACAATGACTTCTAGATTGAGCTATGGAATAATAATATGGAATAATAGAAAAGGTATCCACTTAGCATAAAGCCGAGGTGTCACGAAAACACCTCGACGCTGGTCTTCCGTAGATACCGTTTGTAAGAGCACTGCTATGACACATTCATTATATACATGGTAAAACACAATACATACAGTTACAGTAAGACATAAGCATACAAACAAGATATAAAACTACAAATAATAAGCATACAAATAAGACAAAAGCTTGCAGGGAACCTGAGTAGCACAAGTAAGAGGACAGCACAACGCAAATTTATGTGGAAGTGCTTCAAACATCCAACAAACTCCTGAAGTCTTGAAGATATGATTAGGTTGGATGAAAAATAGTTCCTATTTCCAATTCAAAGACCGACTGAGATTTATAATTTCAAGAAATTTTCTGCTATGTTAATCTATATATGGGTTGAAAGTGCAACTCGATATTTCAGAAATGCTTGGATAAGACATGGTTTCCGTAGTGCCCTATGTGATAGAATCAAGAATGAGAAAATCCATAGAAGAACTGGAGTTACAGACATAGCAAGACGTATTTGCAAGTTGAAGTCGCAGTAGGCGAGGCACGTAGCTGGAAGAACGACGCCCAATGAGGCTTAAAGATTCTTCAATGGCGACCACGAATTTCAAGCGTAATAGAGGACGGCGTCCTATTCAATGGACCCATGATCTGGTCAAGATCCATTTGATTGGAAATAATTTATTTCTAGAAAAATATACTGGATCCAAATGTAAATAATAGGTTGGGGAAAAAGTCTTTTCGTATTTTTGTATGAAAAGTCAAGACATTTTTTTCAAAGTTTATTTACATTTATTTACAATATATATGTACCGTTTTGTTGAATAACTTTCTGCCATTTTGTGGGCAGAGACATTATCCCGTTACTGTAGAAACTTTGTGACTTCTGATCAAAAAAACGGGACAAATAGTTTTGGCAGTCCTCTCTTGAGGTCAACCTTACAGAACCTAAAGAATTCTGCAGAGACCGAAACAGGTGAAAATCTGAAGGCGCAAGGTCAGGGCTATATGGTGGATGCACTAGGACCTCCCAGTCGAACTCTCTTAATTTTTGCTGAGTGGCTAAAGATGTGTGTGGTCTAGCGTTATCGTGATGACAGACCACACCCTTCCTGTTGATCAATTCCGGCCGTTTTCTCTCGACTGCTTCCTTTAATCTCATCAGTTGCTGGCAGTAAAGATCAGAATCGATGGTTTTGCCGGGCGGTAAAAGCTCATAATAAACAATGCCCTTCCAATCCCACCATACACACAGCATCACCTTATTTCGTGTTAGGCCAGGTTTGGCCACAGTCTGTGAAGCCTGGCCAACTTTCGACCACGACCTTTTTCGCACGTTCTTGTCGTACGTGATCCACTTTTCATCGCCAGTTATCAATCTCTTCAAAAACGGCTCGGTTTCATTACGTCTCAATAATGAATCGCAAATGAGTACACGGTTCATTAAGTTTCTTTGAGTGAGCTCGTGTGGCACCCAAATATCGAGCTTTTTTGTATAACCAGCTTTCTTCAAATGGGTCAAAACTGTTTTGTGGTCAATTCCCAGTTCTTCAGCTACATCGTAACTACTAATATGCCGATCTTGCTCCACTCTTTCAAAAATGGCGTCCATTTTATTCGTAACAGGGCGACCAGAGCGAGGTGCATCTTTAACATCAAAATTTCCGGACTGAAAACGTTTGAACCAAATTTGTGCTACTCTTACTGACACTGCATCAGGTCCATAAACATCACAAATTTTTTTCACTGCTTGAGTTGCATTTTTGCCTTTTTTATAATAAAATTTTAAAATGTATCGAATTTCTTCATTAGATTCACTCATTTTTAGGGAGAGAAAAACAAATGAAAAATAGCGGGAAACAACTTTTTTTTATTTTTTTCTTTTCTTTATAATGGAACCTTTTTAATGTTACCAAAACCAGCCAGACACAAATACCTACAGTCAAAAAAATTTTATAATAAGTTTATACCTACGTTATGCGAAAAGACTTTTTCCCCGACCTAATAGAACTAAGCATATCGGTAAACTAGATTATTTCTGATATTACGTATTTATTAGAGAAAAATAAGTTACATTATATATAATACACTAAATAAAATATTGAAAAATTGTTTGTCCGTTATTATTTATTATCACCAGACGTTTGTAATTCTTATAAAAGCTAAAATAATGTAATAAGATGAAATAATGTAGAGGAAAATGTGCTAATTACTGGACAGGTAATGTCATGTTCAATCAGATTTGGAAGAGGTTTTTGGAGGGTGTATAGGGATTCTACTATCATCTTAGGAGCCCAAGCCTGCAAGTAGTGCACATGCCGATCAACGGACGAGGCTTACAACATAAAAGTTCCCGGTAAGCGGCAGGCCACACATTACGTGGGACCTACTATATTAGAGATAGCTTTTCAAATATGGCTACCCAATTAATATCAATAATTTTATATTAACATAAAATATTATTTATTTCTTGACCGGTACCGTTCATATCAGCACGCCACCTATTACGTGGGACCAACAATATAAGTAACGAAATGTGTGAGTATAATGCGCCTCTGCCTACCCCTTCGGGGAAACAGGCATGATTGTATGTATGTGTACATACACAACATACATATGTTGGAAGAGGTTTTTAAAACATAAGGACGTAGAAGAAACATGATACTCTTCTTCATCTTTGTGGAGGGGTACTTATTATTATAATAGAAAAAAAGAAGTATCAAATAATAAATTACCAAAACTAGAGTACTGAAACGAAAAAAACAAGTATAAGTACTTGTCTTTTTCGTAGCATCAACGATTTAAATAAAAATGAATTAATATTAATCTGATATTTATTGCACATATTTGTGACGATAACAAAAATCGAAAAACAAAAGTATTACCGATTTGAATAGACATGTATTTTTTTATTCTGATTTTTATTTATCGCAAATAATTAGGTCAAAAATGTAAATACTTTGTGCAGTATATATTAACCTTAGTCGTAATTAGTTAAGCCGCTAAATACTAGTTGTTCCTAATAGCCTCTCTCATGAGTGAGGTAAGTGCCGCTAGCCGTCGCGCGCGTTTTCTGCGCGACTCCCGCGCGGTGACTACGCTGTGGCCGCGCTGCTCTGCCATCGCCGCGTGCGCAGCATGCAACGCGCGTCGCGTGCGTTGGGCCGCCGCTGCCTCTTGTCGCGCCACCAGCGATGTGCACGTGTTTAGCGCGTTGGATATCGCCACACGCTGGTAATGGTAAATACAAAACAACATGGACGTTAATCAAAGAGAGCAGGATAATGCTGAAGAGTTATTAGAGGCCCTTCTTCTAATAACTTATGCCTTTCACTCTATGGACCTATGATTTGGTTAAGACGCTGGGAAGCCGGTGGATGCAGGCGTCTCGAGATCAATCGAAAAGAAAAACAATTGGTGAGGATCATGTTCAGCAGTGAACTTCTGGTGGCTATGATGATGAATCTGTAAAGCTACAACTGGCGACGTGATATGAGCTGCGGTATTGTCTCAGATTCACCAAGATATTCTCGAAACCTGGCTAGAATAATTTACTAGTAAATTGTATAGCGGAATTTGGTAAATTTTTGTTCGCGGAAATTTTGTTAAATTATTATTTATTTGCTTCATCATCTTCATCATCTCAGCCATCCGACGTCCACTGCTGAACATAGGCCTCCTCAATAGATTTCCACATTGAGCGATATATATATTTGCTTCAAACATTTAAAAAAGCTAAAACCAGCCTGATAGAGGAACGATTTGTCAAATTTCTTTGTTCGAGTGCTGATAGTCTGCACAGTATGAGTGTGGCTTTTATGACCAGCACGTATAGTTCGGGAGGGGAAAGGAGATGGTGGGATTAAATTTGAAGGTTGATACACTAGATTATGATCCGGTAATATTACCTGAGAAGCATCTCGAAGCAAAGCATGTCTCCGGTGGCTGGCGTCGTGGGCCCGTTTCTCAGTGTCCACCAGGTCCATCAGCCGTCGACACTCCTGCGCAGCGCCCAGCCGCGAGCGGCGGTCGGCCGCCAGGAGCGCACGAGCTTGTTCCTCCAAAGACTTGTCCACTATTTCTGAGACCTAAGCAATGTAAGTCAACATTATGTTAGAATATTTTGGAATGGCAAGGTGAAAAAATGTATGTCAAAAATTTTTTGGTTAGAATTATAATTGAATTTAATTGAAAATATTAAATTCATTTAATTCTATTTTGTTCCTAAAGTACCTCACTGGTGGAAGTTGCGACAAAGACTAAAAAGTTGTCTGAACGTCTACCAGCGGGGTATAGTGAAGTGGGGGACGCTAGGAATAATCCAAAAGCCAAAATAAAGTAGGTTCTCCATGGCAAATCGTCAACCAAATGTTTGACAAATGTTAAGTTGCTTGGAACATAATTAGGGGGCCAGTCTAAAGTAAATAGGCGACAATCATTTGTCTTCCTACTTCCATTTTACCTTTCTGTCGTCCACCTGCGCCAGTACATCAGCACTCCTCTTCTCCTTATGCCTGATGCAGGTCAGGATCTCCCCTTTCCTGACGTGTTCCTCTGTCGCCTTTTGCAGTTCCCTGAACTCTAGCCATGAGCGCTCTTCTTGACGTTTTCTGTGGAGATACTTCCTGTACTGGCCTACCGTCTCTGCTTCAACCTATAAGTTAAAAAATATGTGCCTTGAATTTACATACTAGAGAGTGAGTCAGCTACACTCATAAAAAATAGTATATGTCGAAGATCGATCGTTAAATTAGCCAGGTCGTATAATATGTCTAATACAGTCACAGCATAGGTATAATCTAGTTTCTTTATGAGTTTTATCTGTGCAGTGCAAGTTGATACTTGTAAAATAGGTATGGAATTCTGAAATTTCTATAATAAGTAATGCGAACGGTCTCTTCATATCATCGCACAGCTCGCCATCGCCAGGGCGAGAGCGGTTCATCCTCTCAACTAAGAAATGACAGGTACGCATGGGTACACATGGGTTGTGGCATGCTCACAGCATGAGGTTCTACAAAAACTCCTTGAAACGCTTTTTAAAGAGTTGACAGCTACAATCGGCTGGGGTAACCTCTATCCAACAGGTCAGCTACATGCCAGAGTACCACTTTATGGTAATAAAGGAGAAAATCAAATTGCCATTGACTCTACCGTTTCTCTCTCCCGTTTTTCATGCTGCCACATCTTGCGGAACTGGTCAGCAAGCCTCTCGCGCTCGTCATCTTGCTCCCTCTTCCTGGCGAGGGCCGCTAATAGCTTCCAGTCGTGTTCCGGAATAGCGTCCAGGATGGAGCCATTATCGTAGTCGATTGTGTCAATTAGCTGGGAGAGCGAGCTGGGTACTGGAGAAGTTACAAAATATTTAGTTATTTATCCTAACCCCACACTGAGCCCTATATGTATAGGGTAATAGTTGTTCCTGTAATTAAGGATACTAAACAAATGATAAACATACTCAAATCTTGAATCTAATGAATATACCTACTACCTTTGTATTAAATCTTTTTATAAGAACATACAAATCCTGAAGATTATATATCACAGACATAAATATTCAATAATATATCCATATTTTGTGGAGGTGAATTAAAGGGTGTTCTGTAAGACATAAGATGTGTCAAAGTAATTGAAAATTCAGGTTGGCAACATGTTACCAAAGATTACTTTTCTCCGCCTATTTGTGCACAAAACTTACTGAATCCCAGTTTATTTAAATTAACATGGTTATTATCATGAATTAATAAGAAACTCCTGTATGATAAAATTATGCCAAGTTTCTTTATTGCAACAAATTACAACTGTCTGTAAATAACCAAAGGGGAGGTGTGATTGATTAGAATTTCTACTTTAAAAAGGACACCCTTATTCCTTCGTTCATCATTTACCAGGAGGCATACAATATAATTGTTCTGTTTGTTACTACATATATGCCATTATTAACCAGGCTCCTGCCATTTAAATGGACTTTAATTCGACATACTCTGATAACACACATTTGCCTTGCCTTTGCACTAGGGTTGTAACGGAACTTTGCCTCCGCCTCCGTTACTGCGGAAGCTCCGCAAGAAATCGTACCTCCGGAGGCGAATGCGGGCCTCCGCCTCCGTAAAATATATGCGGAGTTCTAAGAGAGGTGTATTTTCGTTAATCGCTACAAAAACACGCGAGCAGAGACGCTCGACGACGAGCCAACCGTCCGCTGCCAAACTCCGTGCCAAACTGTACAATATAATTGGCCTCTTCTTAATTTTGAATACAAATTGATTAAATAACTAATTAAAGCGTACTATCAATATATGTACCTAATTCATTGCAATACAGACTTTTTTATTATACCTTAAATTAATATTTTCTCCGCCTCCGCCTCCGCTAAGGAGGCCTCCGTTACAACCCTACTTTACACTAAATCGCTGAAGAGAAACTTTTATGAAATATGTAAATATTCCTTGACAGCTAACACAGCGCTAGACCAAGCAGTTTTAGGGAGCGGATGGTACCGACTCCCTACCACAGGGAAAATCTTCCACCGGGGGGATGGATGAGACCAGGGGCCGCAGGCCAATCGACGATGTTTGGGTGTTGTTTGTATAGCGACGAGTTTGAGGAATTCTGTTTGCGCGTTTAGGGTGCAGAGAGCTTCTATCAAGATCTGAACAGCCATGTTTTTGTTTTAAGTCGGTAACAAAATGCATTTACGCACTGCCTTTTAACCAAAGGGGGACCGGAAGGGGGTTGTGGGACTCATCACCAGCAAACGCGACTGCCAGCAGTAATACCCACTAAAAATCTTTATATAATATATAGAATAGGAAATACTCAGATCAAGCAGCCATTACCATGTGTAGCAAAGGATTTTTTCGAAGGCGACGTAGCTCCGGACCTACCCGGAGTGTCTGTTATTAGTTTGTAACAAAATACCATTATTCAACACTTCCTTGTCCAGTATTAAAACGACACAATTGTGAGAACTGTCACAAAACAAAACACAGTTGTTTTTATTAAGAGTTAAGTAAATTATTTTTTGCTTTTACTATTGTTTAATGCGGTTTAAACAATGTTTCAATCATCCTAGTGGTACATTCAGAAGTATGTAAATTACATAATTGTTGGTAAGTATGTGAAACAAACATTTTTATTTTGTCACTAAGGTTGCTACGCGATTATCGATTTCACTTCGAGTGTTAGATAGAGACGACGATTATTAACGAGGTATAAGAAATATGACCGCGGTAGGCCATATGATGTGTGTTAAATTTTTAGTTTGACCTTATAAGAGCTCTATTGAGCCAAACTTGAATAAATGATTTTTAATGATGTATAAAAGTCATCGGTTTATTTAGCGGTATCAATTCCCAATGAACAAATAAAATGCTACGTACATAAATTCAAGCCGGTTTCCCCGAAGGGTTAGGCAGAGGCATAATATACGGTTACGTATCATATAATAACTAAAGTTGTATCGACTATTGTCGAAATAACTACGGTTGAAATAAATAACGTTTAAAATATCTAATGATCGATTCACATAAGTTTATAATAAATAATGGATGAAATTCCTAATGGACGGTTCACCTACAGTTGATATACCTACAGTTGATTTATCTAAGGTTGATTGAAGTAATGGACGATTCACTTATTTTTGATTTATATAACACCCTTCTGGGTATTACACGCTTGCTTCGCTCGCGTGCAGTTTATGGTCACTATAGCAACTAACGAAAAGGCTGTGACGGGAGCTCACAGCTCACAGCCTTCTCAACCTATAACCACCCATGTCGTTTCTGTATAGAATCCACCTTGTTCGCTCGCTTCGCTCGCTCACCTGTTTTCGTGGGTAATTTTGGCAAAAAAATTAGGTAGCGAGGAGCGAAGCGACGAGCGGTTAGGTTATATCGTGACCACAATGCACGAGCCGAGCCAGAAAATACTTTGGTCACGTTATTCTCCTCCTTTTATAGTGAACATAGTGAATCCCAACAGCTGGCTGGACTCCTTAAATAAAAAATGTAAATTTATATTTGAAAAAACGTTTAATCATACATATTGTAATTAGGTCACTAAGTTTAAGTCAAAACTTATTAAGCGCAGAACTGTGCTGTAGGTGAGTCGTCCATTAGGTTTTTCAAACGTAGTTGAAACATCCCATAGTTGACATAACCATTACATCAATCGTTCGATAGTTCTTTTAATTATAGTCTAATCAAAATTATTTAAGTTAATCAGTACTTGAGTCAACCAATATACAATATGAACATATGTGGGTGGACCGTAGTTATATCGACAATAGTTAAACTGTATTTAGTTATAATAATATGTAACCTAATATACGCATACATTTCGCCAATTATGTTCTTGGTCCCACGTAATAGGTGGCGAGCCTATTGCCGCTTACCGGGAATTGTTGTTTTCCAATTGCAGGTGAAGTTGGCTTGGGATCCTAAGGTCTTGGTAGGATCGTTTTACGACCTCAATTTAAAATGTTAGGATTATTCTATTAATGTTAGGATTTTTTTTAAGTGTAAATAATTTCTGAATAAAATAAAATTACACAGTGCATGAATTTTTGTTTTGTTTTCGTAAGCATTAAAATAATATCATATGTACATATTTACTACATTCGTAATTGCTGTGACTTAGTATTGCTGCGCACCTCTACCTATAAGAGAAAAACCCCACCCATGTACCTGCATTAGCGAGAAACCCGGGTTAGGGAGAAACCTCTATAAGCGAGAATCAGATTGTGCTCCCTTTAACTCTCGCTTATCCAGGTTTGACTGTGTAATATCTATCTACCTACAAACAGTTCTCGACGATTTACTTATGTTACTTGAAACCTCGTTATTCTTTATGGCTCATAAGCACAAATAATATCAGTAGGTACATTTAGTGAAAAAAAGTCAGCGATATAGTGAAGCGGGCGCGATAAATTAGTCGAAAACGCGCCGCGATACGGTAATGACGTGATCGCCGCCGCCATGGACAAAGATAAGCCCCGACCAAACCTCCGCAGGACAGATGTGCTGAGGAAATTCAACGCAGAAAGCCTGCAGATCTTAGAAAGGGGCTTGGTTGAATTGCCGGAGAAACTTCGTGCTCAAGCGCTAAGACCTAAGGAATTACCTCTCGTGCCTAACAGAGGAACTTTAAATGCTGTCGTATCTAGACAGCCAAGTTTCATGACGTCCTGTCTACCAGTCACATCGCATTCTCCATTAACCGAAACCTCTGTACCATCATCAGAAGATGAAGAAGTATCACCATTAAAAAAGTCTTTTAGCTTTCGAGATAAATTTTCCCGAATAACTTTCTTCGGAAAAGACAAAGAGAAAATGGAGAAACCTAAATGGAATACAATCGCAGAGGATGAAAGAAATGAAGATTCATCCGTCCACCACGGCGGCAAGGATCATCATGGCAAAAGCACTCCATACCACAAAAGTGCCCAAGACCGCAAAAGTGCCCAGGACCGCAAAAGTGCCCAAGAGCACAAAAGTGCCCAAGACCACAAAAGTACACAAGACCACAAAAGTGCCCAAGACCACAAAAGTGCCCAAGACCACAAAAGTGCCCAAGACCACAAAAGTGCCCAAGACCACAAGAGCTCCAAGCGATTCTGGTTCTTCAGAAACAAGGAAGTTGTTGAAAAACAGCGTCATTCTTCAATTTATCTTAGAAGTAAAAGTTTCGAGTTTTTGCCCAGAGCTATTGAGGAGCAAGAAAAAGAAAAGAAGACTAAGCGTACCCTAAAGCACAGCTTGTCTTATGTGTTTACTAGTAATGAATCTCTAGATACCATTTCCAATGAAAGTTCTGAGTATCCATCCAATGTTTACTTCGACAACGACGATGGAGTATTCTTGAAGAGCATCAAGGAATACGCATCAGAGTCTTCAACAAACAACTCCAGCATGTCATTGGTGACATCTACATCCAGCGGTATAGTCGTCAACATGTTCAAAACCCAATCTGTCCAAGACATCATGACGGAATTCAATAAAGCAGTTGAATTGTTTAGTGAGGCTTATCAGAGCGACTGTGAACCGTACACAAAATCTGAACAAAAAGTTAAGACAATTTCAGAAAAGCGGAAAAGTTCATCTTTTAGTACAATACCATCACCAAAAGTTATGCAAGTGAATAAAGTTAGTGATATTAGTGAAGACTTTAAGGAAGAGTTAAATAACGCTTTGATGAGTAAGCGTGTGAGTAGTGTTAGTCCAAAAGGAAGAAGAGGATCAGTGACAGACTGGTTCGTGCTAGAAGATAAGGCTGGGGGTGCTGGAGGGGACCAGAACAAGTATAGAAGAGCTCAGAAGAAGCCGGTCAATCGTGTCAGGAGAATGAGCTCCACAAAATATGTAAGTAAATTTTATTGTTTTCACATTGCAGGAATAATTTTATACTTACATGTGAACAAAAAGAAGTTTAAGCCTTTTAGCTCCGACCATTTTGCTAATTTCTGCAAATTTGCAATATGCTTAGAAGAGGTACAAAAAGATTAGTCTCACTTGATTGCATTAAATGAAATCATATGCCCTAATTAAAGTGACTTATCTTTTCTTAATTGACTTAGAAGTTATAT
Organism: Musotima nitidalis; assembly: GCA_949126915.1. NCBI lineage: Eukaryota > Metazoa > Arthropoda > Insecta > Lepidoptera > Crambidae > Musotima > Musotima nitidalis. The sequence continues at coordinate 4,989,420 of OX421434.1, forward strand.
TTAGTTATTAATTAAAGCATACTATTTGCAATATTGCAAGAAGTAAATATCACACGCTTTTGTTTATCAAAGGAAAAATCTTATTACTCAGTATGAGGTGAAACAATGAAAATGTGTCAATATTACTATCTTAACTGATAAAGATAGCGATAAAGTGACATAAGATAGACGTGTCAGGCGTTGTTTGATGCTATAGGTGTGCTGCAGGTAACTTTAATATTTACAGGTTAATTGTACATCTGTTTATTTATTTTATTTAATTATTAAAAAATACATTCACCATTAACATATAATTTTACATTGTTAATTAATAACAAACACAAAGAAAAGTTAAAAGATATGCTAATAGAGGCTAATAATAGAGGCTAATAATTTGGCCAGGGACTGTACAACATAATAGAATTTATGTCGAGAATAAGAGTAAAAAATTATAATAAAAACAAACACTATAGAACAAAATCCAAAACAATAATTAAAAAAAAGGAAAAACAATATTAATAACATACATTTACATAATAATAACCACTAATGTTCTGAAATAAATAATTTCAAACATTTATTATATATACAGGCTATTTTTAAGCTCAGAATCATGAAAAATGTCGATGCTGTTCTAAGGAAAACACACATTGGTGTAGGGGGAAAATATGTTGGCGTTTCCAGTTCTCTCTGTTACTTACTGTTTTCTAGTTTAAAGGGTATCTAAGTATATACTAGACTAAATGGGAACCTGCATTTTTTCAGCAGATAATTTCTGATTTATAAATAAAATGTGTGTCATGTGGTAAGTACCGGCTATAGTGCTACCTACGAGAAGTCATGAGTCGACAAAGAGAAATTCTATTACCAAAACAATATAATAAAATAAGTATTGGGGAGGCCTAATGTTCAGCAATGGACATCATGTGGTTGCAATGATGAAGATAAAATAAAATTTAAAATAGAGAATGGGTAGAATGGGGTTTTTTAAAAAGGGGCGTGAATCGGTTTTTATCAGGGGGCCGCATGCTTGAGTGTCACCATGTGGTATAAGAATAGGCAGTGCGATCAAAAGATCATATTTTCTGATAGTTCTCACACTTTCTTTCTTTGTATAGACCAGTCGTCCTACCAAAACCTAAGGAGCCCAAGCCAACATTACCTGCAAGTGGTGCACCTGCCGATAAACGAGGCTCTGGCGAACATAACAGTGCCCGGTAAGCGGCAATAGGCTCGCCCCCTATTACGTGGGACCAACTTTATAATTGGCGAAATGTGGGCGTATAATATGCTTCTGCCTACCCCTTCGGGGAAACAGGCGTGAATGTATGTATCTTGTTATGTTATAAGCCCCGAACAGTTTGCTCTCACCACTGTAATCCAACCAGATTTGATAAGTCCTATTCATAGCCTGATAACTTCTTACATAAAATCATGATTACTATCTCTACTTCTAAAACTTAAACTTCAACGATGTTTAGATATTTCTTTTAATATTTTCGATGAGCTGAGAGAATCAGAGATAAGTTAGCGTGGTTGATGATTATCTTTGAGTGTTAAGGGCGTGAAAGAATGTTAATTCAAGAGAATATTCAGTCATAGAAAAACTTTTCCTCTTCATCGGCGATCGGTTATATTCGATAAAATTTTTTTTGGTGTTTTCCTATGTATATTAAGTATGTATTTACAAAAAAAAGTATGTAAGTATGATTATCCGTTGTTTAGTATCCATAACACAAGTTCTGAATGATACTTATCATGGAACTAAATAATTGGTGTAATTGTCAGGAAACATTTATTTATTAAACCTGAACTGTAGACTTCTTAAGAAAATTTTAAAAGTTATGTTGCACTGCTTTGTTTGATTTACCAACACTCATGTATGTTTACAAACACTCAACTGTTAATAATCCACCGTTATTAAACATTAATGTTAGAATTATCAAAAATTTTAGAAATTATAACAAAACTGCAGACATGACGCTTCACTTTCCCGCCAAGAAGTCCTAATGAATTTCGAACAATAATACATAGTTATTTATTTATAATTAAACTAATGAGGTTGTAACACTTTTAAAAAGATAAAATCGAATTCCACTGAAGAAATCGCTTTAGGTTCCATTTATAAATTGGTAAACCTAGTCAAGCCACTTGAGCACGAAGCCAAAATATACTAGGCTCGATAATCCCTTGACATTTGCTAGAACAGTCCATTCTCCACAGGGCACACCACACCTTTGGAGCGTTTTGAAATAGATCCTAGCTGCGTTAAATTTACATAAGTAACTGCTGCTATGATATGATTGCTATCAATAAATCATGAGAATTTGATAGCATAATTCTATAGACAATAAGATATGAATATGTCTATTTTAGCTGTGTCCACTGCTTTGCTTATGTGGCAAATGCAATTTATTATGCCGCATGGTACCGGCCTAGAATAGTACCAACCCCTCTCATTCTACGCGGAGTCGTAAGAGTCGACAACGAGAAATCCTACTGGATGGGTAGCAGCGTCAGCCTACGTACTGGCTTGAACTGCGGTGACCAACCCGCCTGCTCAGCGTGATAAATCATCATCCATCATCATCATTTCAGCCATCTGAAGTCCACTGCTGAACATAGGCCTCCCCAAATGCTTTCCACGTAGATCGATTCTTTGCCGCCTGCATCCACCGGCTCCCCGCCGCCCTGACCAGATCATCGGTCCATCGCGTTGGGGGCCGCCCTCTACTACGTTTGCTGATTCGTGGTCGCCATTCAAGATCCTTAACGCCCCATCGGTCGTCGGTTTTTCGAGCTATGTGCCCCGCCCATAAATACTTATGGGCAAATACCTCCAATATAAATGTAGTATTGTTGTGGCCAATGCTCAGGAGTAGTCTTTATAAGGTTGATATGATTATGATATTTCCTATGTATAATTGATCCTGCTTAATGTGGATGGAGGCGAGGTAGGGACTGGATAAGGAAGGCATTAGACCGATCGGATTGGCGCACCATGGAACACTTAGCATTGGGTGACTATGGGGTGAAGAAGTACTTTTTTTAACATTAATAATTTAATTATTTTTTAGCCATAAACTAAAACATAAGAATAATTAAAATATCAAAACAAATTAAAAATATATTGAAACAATAAAACATTGGATGATTAAAATAATGAAACATTTTAATGAATCGGTTGCCTGGAAGAAATTACTGTAATCGATATGGCCGCCAATTATATCGCTTATTTGTGTTATTTTATTGGTATTATACAAAGAATTTTCTATACATCTATTTATATATCTACGTGCTTACGATAATCTGTATAACCAGTAGGCTATGATGGATGACATAACAAGTACTCACTTACAGAAACTATAGGATTGACAAAAAAGCAAGCTTACGCAAGCATTAATGATCATGATTATGGTGTTATAAGACAATAAGTGGGTACAAGAATACGCATTGTTCACATGCAGCGGGCCTTGTGCGCGCAGTGAGACTACTTCGTTCTGCACTGAATGGCGCTGGTACTTTTACTGTCCCAGGACATTTAGTACCAATCTTTTAATGGCGACCGCGAACCGGCAACGCAGTGGCGTGCACGCTGTAAATGCAAAAAGCACTGCATTCCTTGAGTCTAACTAAATCAAATTCTGATATCGAGAGCGGCCATAGCTCAGTGGCAAGACCCGTTGCCTTTAAACTCAGAGGGTCTCGGGTTCGAACCCTGGTGGCGGACCTATGACTTTTCGAAGTTATGTGCGTAATTATCGCTTGCTTCGTGCATCGGAAAGCACGCGAAGCCGTTGGTCCCGGCTGTCTTGAACATCTACATACATACATTCACGCCTGTTTCCCAGAAGGGGTAGGCAGAGGCATATTTATACGCCTTCACCAATTGTGTTGTTAATCCCACGTAATAGGTGGCGAGCCTATTGCCGTTTATGCCGATACCTACTTAGATTTTTTAAAGTGTATAGAATTCCTACCAACATTTTAGTAGCACAAGCTAACCTGCAATTGATGCACCTGCCGATCAACGAACAAAGCTCTGGCGAACATAAAAGTTCACGGCAATAGGTTCGCCACCTAATGCGGGCGTAAAATGTGCCTTTGCCTACCTCTTGAGTTGGAAAGGCGTGATTTTATTTATGTAATAATATTTTTTTAAAATGAAAAATTATCAAATGTCGACCTTCCGTTGAAGCCCCGTGTCCCGGAGTCGGCAGAAGGGTGTGTCAGACTTTTACTGACTTAAAACCACCCTTGTTCCTTAGGAATGCGCCGTCTACGTAGCCTGTCTCTTATAGATAATCTCCATTTCTAGCAATAGGCGCATTTCCTCTCGCTCCGCGAATCATAGCCCCTTATCTCCTTTTTTAGCTAAAACATAGTCACATGGAGCTATTTGCGCTTCACACTGCATGCATTAATTTAAATATTTGTGTATGCTCCTGCGATGTAAAGGAAGACTTTTCAACCGAATGGGCCGACCATCTTGTCAAGGCAGCGGGATGGAGGTGGATGCAGGTGTCTCGAGACCGATTAAAGTGTAAAATAAATAAACATTTACTTTTACATCTATTCACATTGTTTTGAGTTAAAATTGATTTTATTCGACTTAGAACTGAGAAATTTTAGGGCTCACATAGCAGAATATTTTTTAAAAGAAATGAGTATAATATTGTTGTAAGCTTCCCAAATTAATAAAACATATAGGCCTCAAAACCTATCGGCTTTTAAAATTTCTCAGCTGACGACTTCTCTTTTAAACTTTAAAAGTCATTAAACCAACTTGCAAACTCATAAACCCAACAAAAAATCTGTGCCGTGTGCCACTTCCGGCTGATTCGGTCTTATTGGTTTAGATTTTTTATTATCGAAAGTATCAAGAATTATACAAGCCTGCGAATAAGAAGCAGATTGGCGGTATTATTTGTTTGACCTCATGTGCTATGCTTAATGTGCTGCCAATAACTGTGCTACCCATTAATAATGATAATTAATAATATACTCTTTATTGTACACCATGATAAAGATTACACATAAAAACAGACATAAGGACACAGAAGGGTACATCGTGATGTACCAGAATAATTAAAAACAAAATAAATAAACACAAGACAAAAAATAATTTAGACTCACACAAGGATAAAACAAATAAGAAAGTTACTGCTACTAATAATAACACAACAAAGGTGGTCTTGAAAAGGTCATTTTCAGGCATCCGTTGCAGTTAGTAACTTAAAGTACGTAAATGATAAAATTACATTAAAAATTAATACCTTGAATTACCCCTTGACTGGGCAGTGGCCCATATACGACCACTTCAAATTTAACATTATATAGTTAAGTTAAGGTAGAATCTCAATGACACTTCCACGAACAGGTCTCCACCTAGGCTGAGTCCCGGAGGCCCGGGAAAAGGTAACAATAAAATAAAAGGTAAATAGGAGCCTCAGAACAACGATGTCTTCACGACCAACGCTGAAACGAGAGATGTTATGACATTTAAACGTTTGCATTGCTGATTGAACATACAAAGGTGGTTGGTGGTTTTGCACACCTAGAAAGGTTGAATATAGCGAACAAATATATCGTCATAACATCTTAAAATTGTAATGTTCCCATGTTATGCAAATAAATGATTTGATTTGGTCTTGAAAAGGTCATTTTCAGGCATCCGTTGCAGTTAGTAACTTAAAGTACGTAAACGATAAAATTACATAAAAATTAAATAACCTAAATTACATAGCAATTATTAGTACACATTTCATGAAAAAGTTCTATTACTTTTAGTTCACTTCCTTATAATTCTCGTCAAAGTTACGAGAGTTTTCACTCCGTGTGTTTCGGCAACTGACCATTAAAAAATACTCAACATTTTAACATCACAGTACTAACAGTTATTTTATAATTAGTTAGACACATATGCCTACAATAGATTTATATCTCAGGATGTCATAACTACGCAACAGTAGCTAGTGGGTAATGATGGTTTAGTAATTCTTACAAAATAAACTGTTGTACTGTCGAGGTCTTCGTTGTTTTATCTTTTTATTGTCTCAAGGATAAATGACTTAAACAAGTTTACCCGATGGTAAGTGATACATTTGCCTGATTACGCATAAACTTAAAATTTCAAATAGGCATTAGTTATTCAAAATGAATCCAAACCACATGTAATAATTGTTTTTTTTTAATTATTCACGCCTGTTTTCCCGAGGGGGTTGGCTAAGGCATATGATATGCCAAAAATTGGTCTTGTTGGTCCCACGTAATAGGTTGCGAGCCTATGGCCGCTTACCGGGAACTGTTACGTTCGCCAGAACCTCGTCCGTTGATCAGCAGGTTCACCACTCATAGGTGAGGTTGGCTTGGGCTTCTCAGATCTTGGTAGGAGCCCTATACACCCAAAATGTTTGAAGCCTGTTTATTATTGTTCTTATTTCCACTCGTCCATTTTTTTTATACCACATTTGATTTGAAAGATCAACATTTTCGCTGTCAATAGTCTATTTGACAGTATTATCATACAAGTCATGTGGATCACTTGCTTCAATAAATAGAAAATGCGGTCATACTTCAACAAAAACAGTTAAACGTAACAGTGCGAGGTAACACGAATGCAGTGTTTGTGACAACTGAGTGTAATTAACGGCATAATGTCAGTGCGACGGCAGTTAGCTGCAATTAGTGCATCAGGGCTAGAAAGCGACTATGAAAGCAGTGTTAGCTAGCATCCAGGTCAAACAGCGGCAAAAACTAAGCGATATATTGAGGATGCACCTAATGAAATGTAATCTAAAAAGCTCAAACACCGGCGCTAGTTCGAACTTTTTTGCGACTTCTCATAGTGACCTCCTAAGTTGATGAGAAAAGTGGAATGAGTACTAAAAGTTTGATTTGAGAATCAACAAAATTACAATTACGCTCAAAGTATCAAAATCTGGTTTTTAGGCTCCATTCTGTCAAATACCATTGCCAAAATCAGAACCATACCATCGGTCTGAGAATAGACAAAATTACAACTACCCTGATTCTGATTGATCAAAATGCAAAAATCTGATTTTTAAGAATTCCAAAGAAACGATTTATCAAAGATTAGCTTTTCAAAGTTGAGGTCAAAAGTATTAACATGGACCACGGAACAAGGCGCAAACTTCAAGAACATTCCCAAATTCAAACTTTGGGCATAATTAGGTATTAGTGTTACAAAGCACAGAAGCTTTCGATATCATCATCCTAGCATTATACCGGTAGCCCAGGGTCTGCTTACTGGTCTAACCAGATGGCTGATTTCCCCAGAGGTAAACACCATTCTTTGGTTAAACCAGCTTATCAGAATATGAGAACGTACTGACTTCCCGATAACGACTTCCATAGATGTTCATAACAGCCGAGTCCAACGGCAAAACGTGCTTGCCAAGGCACGGAGCAATCGATGCTTTCGATATAGAGTGGCTGTTTCTCATCACCTATCCAAGAAGCTTTCATTATAATGCAAAATGGTTGCCAGAGTCGATTTTTTGCTGGTTTTTATTTAGATTTACAACATTTAGATTTATAAGTTTGTAACAATCTATATCAATCTTGCATTTCGTTTTGACCCACTTCTCGGTGTCCGATTGAGATGAAATTTTGCAAACATTTTTAGTTCTGGTGACAAAACCATATGCAATAGGCATTCAATATTGTAATAATTTCAATGTTACCGCCGCCGCCGTTCCGAGAATGTAATCACATTTTCATTTTGAATTCCATAATATGAGTATTAAGTAAGAGCGCTGAAAGATTGCAAAACACAAAATTTTATACAACCGCTGCTTCAATATTATTTTTTTCAATTTACCACTTTTATGTAAAAAAAGGAATAATAATTTTATTCATACCTTTGCACTTTTAACACAATCACATACAACTACAGTCGCGAGCAACCAAATCGACTCAGCTCGCAGCAGAATCGCTGACTGCATCCAAATATTGTTCTAAGTAAAAATATTATTTTAAATGGAAGATTGAAACTTAAACGTTTGGTTGCTCGCGAGTGTAGCTTTAAGCTAAGCAAAGCTTATACTAGACAACGGATAAATTTAATGGGTTTTAAATGAAAGGGCTTAAAAAGTGGAAAGCGATAAAGTAAGTCACACTAAAAACGGCAGTCATCAAGGTTTTAATGTGTCATTTTCATTGTGTACATTTGAAACTACCTGAAACATACGACAACATGTTACTTGAGTTTTTATATCCTCGTCATCATCAGCCTGCATTTCTCCATTGCTGGACATAGGCCTCTCTAATAGCACGCCACTGAGCTCAAATTTCAGCTCTTTGCCTCCAACCACTGGCAGCCAGTCCTACACTACGCTTACAGAGACGCGGTCTTCACTGTAGGACCGGTCGACCCCAGTGGTTATCGGTCCTACGGTAGATATGAACGGCCCACTGCCACTTCAGCTTACTTATATCTATCCTCACCAGTTTATAATTCTTTGGCCATTTAAATATCTTTTGGTTCAGTCCTTCAAGCGTCCATTCTTGTTTGGATGCCTCTATATCTTAATTTTGCTCTCCTATATTTTGACATAACATTTGTGATAGATGGAGGGTTATTTTATTGAGTCAAAAACACTTTCTACTTCTATTGTGTTATTATTAATTATTACAAACTATCCTCCGACAAACTTGGCTAGTTTCTTGGATTCTTTTCTACTCAAGATCCTAACCGTAGTGAATGGCTCGTAAAATTTAGGTAAAATTTACATTCATAAGCGCTCTTTTGCAGCCAAAATTTTATAAAACTTTTTCACAAATTTCATATCAGTTAACCTACTCAAATCATCCAGCCAGCTTTGTCGCGACCGCTCTGTGATCTTGTTATTTCTTTACGCCATAATTGCACGATTGGACGTAGTGTCACTTTCGCAGTATTGTCTCGGAGCCGCGTTATGATAACTCGGCAACAATGATCGCATATATAACAGTGTGTATTGCATTGTCTGTCTGTTACATCGCACTTTCACTGTGCTCTCGAGCGCTCGGCGACGCAAACTCAATTAGCGGCACTAAATGGTTTCCTATCGTACCTCGGGCATGCATGAAATGAATAAATCATTCCTCTTGTTCAGTACAAAGTCAGAACAGATTTTTTTACATGAGAACGGCTTAAATATTTGAATGATCGTTAAAGTAAAACTTTTTGTATGTGTTATTGCAACATAGAGTAGCGTTATCTAACGCGCATCTTTGGAAATATAAAAACTCCTTTGTAGCGCTTTATTATTATTTTGGTAACATTTTGAGACATTCTAGTTATTCAGTACAAATGTTGATACATTTTTGGTAGGATGAAGATGAAAATAATCGCATAAATAGAGAAAAATGTACACATTTATTTGACAACAGGGACCAAAACGTCAACCTGTACGCAACTGACGCCACAGTTGTGAGTCGTGACTAGTCCGCACGATCTGGCGGTGCACTTTCACTGTGCCATACCATAATGCCATACCGATCGCAGTACTTTACGGGCTTCTATTGAAATAAGTACTGTATACTTTAGTTTGAGGATAGATATGGTGCGGAGGTCGTTATACAAGTTCATATATATATACTAAATCTCACGCCCTTGTAACCCATTTGGAGTGGTCTGAACTCATGCTGCAACTATTTTAGGATCTACACAGTTGTAGCGCTCGTAGCTCCGTGGTCTCGGTGGTCGGAAACGATCACCATAGTACAGCAGAGTTTGCAGAGGTCAGTCCTTGGATGGGTGACCGTTTGTGTGGCATTTGACATCGAGCGCTTCCGTGCTTCGGAAGGCACGTTAAGCCGTTGGTCCCGGTTATCACTAAATGTGGTAGTCGTTAAGCCATGTTAGAGGCCTAACAGGCGGCTTGAAAAATTCTAACAGCAGGACGCCATACACCTGCCTCCGCCAATCCGCACTGGGTCAGCGTGGTGGAGTATGGCCCAATACCCTCACACCTTGATATGTGAGAGGAGACTCGTGCTCAGTAGTGGGACGTTATTGGGCTATGATGATGATGACGATGACAGTTGTAGCATAGTTCATTTTTACATCAGAGATCTCTAGGAGACATACATACGCGCCTGTTTCCCCGAAGGGGTAGACAGAGGCACATTATACGCCCACACTTCGCGAGTAACATTTTTTGGCCCACATAATAGGCGAGCCTATTGCCGCATCTGTTACGTTGGCCAGAGCCTCGTCTGTTGATCAGCAGGTGCACCACTTGCAGGTGAAGTTGGCTTTGGCTCCTTAGATGTTGATAGGAATCCTGACCATCTCTAGGTAAAATGTATCAATATTTCAGAGGGGGTTAGCTCTTTTCCTCTATTGACACTAGATCTCAAGAGTTCTCAAGGACATTGTGACACAAATTTGCTCGGGAACTCTGCTTTACTTCTGTGATCGCATCCGACCACTTAATACCGCACCTACAAGCGCCTCGGATTCGTTCGTACAATTCTGTTATTCAATTTCTGACATTTGATACAGCATTATTTAACAGCAGCTCAAATGAAGCGGAGCTTTTACTGAGGAATCAAATGCCTAAAAAGAACTCCACTCAGCATGTGCTGCAGTGGAGGACCACAACAGCGCTGGTCTTCCGTGGTTCTATGTAAAACATCAATTTCATGTGGTAAGGACCTAATAGTATATATAGTATTAATTATAATAGTAACGCATTTGAAAATACTGTTGAAACGTTCTCTAGTACCCACCCAATTGTTTATGTTCTCTCACATGGACTCCTTGAGAGAATTTGAAAATTTGAGATATTTCTAACATTAATGTGTAATAACGGTGGATTATTAACCGTTAAGTGTTTGTGAATATACATGAGTGTTGGTAAATCAAACAAAGCAGTGCAACATCACTTTTCAAATTTTCTCAAGGAGTCCATGTGAGATCTCAGTATAGTCCCACATCTTTACCGAGGACTCAAGAGGCTTTGGGGAGGGTATCTCATTTACCATTTATCATCTTTATCATCACTCATTCTCATTTCCTATGAATTATATATTATTAATATATCACTTACCTGACACTGGCTAAATGTGCTAGACGCACGAATCCATTATTTAAAAGAAAAAAAAATATAGAAGCTATGCGCATCTCTAGCGCGCAGGGTCCTGGACAGCCCCAATAGCATCTTGCAAATGTTTGCACAAAGGTTTGACCATCACTATATCAACCATGGTTCTATGTTATATGTACTGACTAATGGACAAATTGTTAAAATTATAAAAAGATAAGTGACATGTGAGATAATTTTAGAAGAAAATTATTGTATGTGACATTTTGTAATAAGTAATTTATTTCCAATTCTAATGTGTATTGTAATTTAATTTTAATGATTATGAAGTACAATTGCTATTTATATGACGTTTAGTTGAAATAAATGAAAGTAAGTGTGTAAGGGCGAAACACGTGTCGTGTTGAATAGTTTCTCGATTTTCCAGGAAATTATAGTAGCGCGGGAATTGTGTTTAATCCATCACTTGCTTAAAATGGATTTCCGCAAAGTAACGCCTGAATCAATAAGTTATTTGAAATAAATGAGTTTTATTCTATTCTATTTAAACAACGACATCGGGGAACCGTGCTTGATGAAAAAAATTTCTCGTTACAGCGTTGGTCGTGAAGATATCGTTGTTCTGAGGCTCCTATCTTACCTGAAGATGCCTTGTGAAAGGGCGAAACACGTGTCGTGTTGAATAGTTTCTCGATTTTTCGGGAAATTATAGTAGCGCGGGAATTGTTACAAAGATATTTTTAATCCAAAACTTTAAAAAAAATTCATTGCATTAATGCTGGGAATGACATGCGCCGCTATAGAATTCTAAAGCCGAGTGGACTTAGAGATACGCCTTACTAAATTTCCTGGTACGTTTTATATAGTTTACGTGCAATTAAAGTTATTAGAACTCACTCTGGATACATTATCGGTGTTTATTTTTAATTTAAAATATTAAGAATGTAAATATATCTCCATCACCAAGCACAGAATAACAAATAGTCAGTAAGTAAGTTTAACATCATCTAACACTGTTCGTGTCGTGTCATGCGTACACGCAGCCCCCATTAACAACTAGTTTTTTCTCTTTTAAGCCTTATTGTATTTCATGGAGGTCTATTTTCCTATTTGCCTGTGCACGGTATAGCTGGTGTATTGTGTTCGATATTACATTAAAATGCACGTGTGTCCGGGATATGAGAGCATGCACGTGTTATTAGACTGTAGTTCCATTGATGATAGAATAGCGGGTATGTTACAAAAACCTTTTCTGAGTAAAAGGAAGCAGGTTAATAAAAGTGAACTTAACACTAAAAAATTAAATCTTATATATTATTTTGTGTAATAATATCGTTGAAAGAAGACGGTTAATAAAATTTTACGAAACACATAGTAAATATTTTTTTTTATCTACATATTTACGTCTGTTAAAAGGTTGAAAAAATTACTAAAAGGTTTCTTCCTTTATATTTTTTGCTTGCAAATAGACCATTGTTACTACGCCTAGAAGAATACTTAGATATAAATGTCCTCGGTGAACTACGGTACGTGAAATACGCTGAACAAATTATAATTTACAAATATTATTTTATGACAAAAATAAAATTTACATACGGGCGTTCGTACCTAGTTTTATCTGCAGGGGTTTAACCCACCAAATATTGAATCTTATGGAGTTAAGTTAAAGTAGAAAAAACCATTTAAAAATTCGCCTTGATCTGTCCGATTAAAAAAAAATTTAAAAGTAAAAATTATTACAACTAACGATAATAATAGTAGTTAAAAATGAATCTTCGGCTAGAGAATGCTAAATACTTAATATTTTTTGGGATGCTGCTTTGCATGCCCTATTGTATAAAAAAAAAAAAAAAATTATTTGCGTTAAATATGCTTCGAAACTACTAGACCGGTTTAAACAATTCTTAGATTGATAGAAAGCTACATTTTTCATGAGTAAGATACGATAAACTATTAATCGATGTAACCACAGGAGTAAGGACAAGCCTTAAATATTTGGACTACATACCACCAGGCAAGACGTAGTCGTTATGACGTGTCACACAAAAATACGAATTAAATATCCCACATAAACAAACAAACTCTAATATATAAATAATGAATGTTAAAAAAACTTTGGTCACGCGGCCGAAGCTGCGGTCAGAAGCTTACCTTATAAATAAAAATAAAAACGAAGCAGTAGTATGGGCTAAATTGATTATATTATTTAAAATTATATTTCTGTTCTCAATGTATAAATTATCTTATATTCTATGACCGCTTCCTAAGTCAAGTGGCTCGTCTGTTGTGGGTCAGGGAGGCCGTGACTGACATCGTAAACAACTGAGTTGGGTAGCTGAGGGCCTACTGGTCGAACTCGATTCCTTACTGGCAAGAAATTAATTGTCATAACAATTAGTCATAATTTAATAAATAATAATATTGATTAATTGCTCGCAAGTACAATTTTCATTATTATATAAAAAATAAATTCAAGACCTCAATAATTTCATAGATACTGATATATTTCTTTATATGCAAAATTTCATATAAACAGTGCTCTCGGTATGTGATCAGATTAAAATTTGTGCAATTTTTTAATGAAACATATATTTGATCGATAATCTCTTTATCGAGCTTAATTGAAGATAGCTAGTAACACAATTCCCCCGCTTGTATAACGATCCCTTAAAATAAAGCATCCACCAACGATTGCTTATCATATCAGACTTGTAAAATGCACTGCTGAACATTGGCCAACAGATTACATTATATTGGGGTATTTGCTCATAATAACCACGCTGGGCAGGCGCTAGGTGGGTTGGTGATCGCAGTTCCAGCCAGTATGCAGGATGACGCTGCTGCCCATCATCCGGCTCAGCGATTGCTCAGTGATTGTGAAAAGAAAACTGTCGTTGTCAATTACGTCAGAAATTTAATTTTGCATTTGTTTATAGGGGAGCGTTGTGAAGATTCAAAATAAACTTAGAGCTGTCACTATTTTCACCAGTGCAACAACACTGCAACACTATCTTCTGCCCATTGATTGAATTATAATTACGCCTTTTCAGCATCAGCATATCCAAATATTGTCCAATCAACCAAGACTTTCATGCGAAGATCACTTCTTGTACACTTAAACTTAACTTCGGTTCTTTTTAAACATACATACATTCACGCCTGTTTCCCCGAAGGGATAGGCAGAGGCATATTATACGCCCACACTTCGCCAATTATATAGTTGGTCCCACGTGATAGAGCGTCGTCCGCTGATCGGCAGGTGTACCATTTGCAGGTTAGGTTGGCTTGGGCTCCTCAGGTCTTACTAGGACCCCTAAACACCCTTTAAACATCTGGCTTTGTAATTGTGCACGTGAAAATTGTTTCTTTTCTAGAAGAAGTTGTAAAAATGTGGTTTTTATGTTACCTACGTGATCGCAAACCCGGAGTAGAGCTACAGCGTATATAACTAATTAAACTACAAAGTAAACGTACCCACATGAGCGTCAGTTAACGTATATCTTTATTTATAAGATAACACCACCATTTAAACATGATTCATTCGACAACTGCAATTTAAATAAACAAGGATCAAAAAATCTGAATGAATTTTCGCGTCATATCAACAGTAAGGCTGCCTGCACTATAGTTTTTAATTTAATTTGATTTAAAATGTCATTGCATTTCAGTCAGTTGTTTGAAGTTGAGAGGGACAGAACGATGTTTTTAAATAGATTTAGCTCTAATCAGGATTAGTGACCGTTGAGCAATCACCTTTAGACATTACTTGATATTTAAGGTCATGAGTGTCCATTCGTATGTTTTATAAAATCCTCTAAATTAAAACGTTATTTTACAAATTAATCGTTATATAAAATTTATAAAGGGTGTTATTTAACGTGTCTTCAAAATTAATAAATTGCCAACCTAACCTAACCTTTTTGTGCATCAAAATTACTGAGTGAGCATCTAATGAGGTGATTAGATGCTCACTCAGTAATTTTGATGATCAAAAAAGTATTTTTTAGAGGTTCAGTTTATTATATTCCATTTATAAATGCTTCATTTTATTTATTTTTCTTTTAGTAATGGCTTCTTGCGTTTAGCACATTTAGCCAGTGCCAAGTAAAATATAAATTAATAATATTTACTTCATAGTAAATAAGAATGAGTGTTCATAAAAATGATAAATGAGATACCCTCCCGCTTAAACCCTTTGAGTCCTCAGTAAAGATCTTACATGGAGATTCATATCAGCCTTAGAAAGTCCACTGCTGAACATTGGCCCATAATTACCACTTTTGGCAGGCGGGTTGGTGATCGCAGTTCAAGCCAGTACGCATGATGACGCTGCTGCCCATCATCCGGTAGATTTCTTTTTGTCGGCCCTCATTGGGGGAGGCTTATGTTTAGCAATGAAAGTCAATTGGCTGTTTGATTGGTTGATAGATACTAGGCCATTATTATTATAGAACCATTAACATAATAAGAAAACACAAATAGTAGGTACCTAGCAAATAGAGCAATTTAAAATGATTAAGCATTACACCGCACCTATGAAATCTAGGCGGGATCGATACACAGCTGAAGCTAAATATAGACTGAGAGTGTGGGAAGGAAACCTTAAGGGTTAAAACGGTAGGAGGGAGTTAAATAGCTTCATCCTACGCACACGTGAACATTACAATCGCAGCACCGACTGTAATTTATACCTACACTACTAATATAAGTGCCCTGCCTGAATGCAATATTTTTACTGATAGATTAATAGGTCGACTAAAGACAAAACTCTTCAACCAATGTTTGTTACCAGTGATGTCTAGTTCTGACTTTAGTTAATGATGACTATAGTCTTAATAATAAAAATGTTTATTGGTGCACTATACAATTTAAAATTAAAACTTAAAACAATTATAAGTAATTTTAACAACTGTTTTTATTTTTATTTTTAATATGTAAATAAGTAGGTAATTAAGGTTCATAATTGTTATAACTCTATGTTTGTTTATCAAAAGGTTTTCTACCATAATAAAAAAAAAAGTGATGACTTATCGGATCAGAAAAGAACAGAAGTCAATTACTCACACCAATTATTTATTCCCAAGACAAGATCACAAAGAACTTCTGTTATAGATATTTAAGAACAGATAAACATACTAGTTTTTTGGGTAAATACATATTAATAATTACGATTCGTAATTATCGGTTCGTCTGTGCCATAAAAAGCACGTTAAGCCGTTGGTCCCGGCTGTCATGAACATCTATGGCAGTCGTTATTAGGAAGTCCTGACCCTGTTACCCTGACAACTGGTTTAACCATATAATGATCTTTTCCTTTGGGTTATGGAGGTCAGACAGTCGCTCTATATAATAACAGAAGTTCTGCCAAATCTGGTTAGTCCAGTGAGCAGACCCTGGGCACTGTCCTTATGTTTGGGGAACCGGGATAATGTTAGGATATGATATGACACACTTAAAACACCTACATAGACCGGAACATATTCATGCACACAAAATATGTCCTGTGCGGGAATCCACTTACTCAGGATCCGAGTGCAGCCATATAGATCACCGCATCGGTCTTTAAAGTTGTTTATAGACGCAAAATGGATTTATATATTACTTATTGAATATCTTCTTAATAATTTGTGTGATGTAATCCGACAAGTCGTAAGGTGATCGTACGATCCGTCACGGACGCTGGTGGGTGCGGTTTTTTGCAAGGCTGCACCGTTACTGAGAGCCGTCAGGAAATGGGTATCTCTTTCAAGCTTGACAAGTTCTCACTTAACAATTCTCAATAGTTGTTTTGTTTTATTTAGAAGAATGTGTATTCGGTTTTAGCTGCTTATCTATATGTAAATATCGCGCTTGCTTGTAAATTTGTGAGGTTAGATAATTGGATATAATCATTGAAGTTAAGAAGTGTATAACAGAAGTCAGTTCTTGGATTGGTGACAGATTGTATGACACATGAAAAGACATCAAACACTTTTTTCAAAAAAATATTTATTGAACATAATTTAATTTTCACATGGTTTTAAACACACAATAAATCACAGAGATTTGTCTGGTGTGTTCGAAACATTGCATTTGGTGTGTACTTGCGTGTATTAGATAGCACGTTAAGTCGTTAGTTACGGATTTAACTATATATGATGGTTATTAAAGCAAGTTAGAAGCTCTATGGATGGTTTGTGGAATTCTGAAACTTACAGTTGCATCTGATCCAATTCGCTCTGGGTCTGCGTGTGGAGTATGAGCTCAGTTAGTAGGACGTTCATTTATTAATTTATTTATTTAATTAATCAGAACGGAATACACCAATTACACTAATTATCAAAAACAGTAAAAGTTAAATATAATATTAAAATCTCACACATAAAAACTTCTTTTATCCCATTCTCTCACAATACCTCAGACACACTGACAAAATCTCAGGCCATCCATCCGCAAACAAATCACAGTCGGGTGCTGCATCCAGGATGGCATTAAGTGCGTTGAGTGTCCGCGGAATGGGTGATTTTGAGCGTGCTTTTTTTGGTTCATGGGTCTTCGTGGTCTCATTAATACGTTAACGTGTCTTCAGAAAATTATAACTGTGATGTCACTTAGTAGATTTTACAGCGGAGTATAAAATATGATCGTTTTTTTAAATAACACATTTGCGCTGATTAACTGACAACCCATGACGAATTCTGACAAGAATCCATTTTGCTTTAATTTCTCTCTCTTCCTTGATTTGGTACCGCCTTTATCTATTGCATTGTTTTTAGGTATTTCAATTTTTCTTGTTAAAATGTGACGAATCTAAATGATCTTAAAGACAATAAAATATATAAATTTAATTTTCAAATTTGTATAAAGATGTAAAAGGGTGTATAGAGATCCTAGTAACATCTAAGGAGACCAAACCAACCTCATCTGCAAGTGGTGCATCTGCTGATCAACAGACGAGGCTCTGGCGAACTTAACAGATCCCGGCAAGCGGCAATTGGCTCGCCGCCTATTACGTTGGACCGATAATGTTATGGGCGAAGTGCGAGCGTATGATATGCCTCTGCCTAACCCTTCGGGGAAACAGGCGAGCATGTATGTATGTTTAATAAATTGATCAAACGTGTTTCTGTTAAAAGAACAGCCTGTAGATAAACAACGATTAGTTAAAGTCGATGACATGGCGGCGGAAGGCACCAATAAGCTCCCAAATTATCTGCCAATTGAAGAAGTACCTACATAATTGTACCTCCATCATAATTATTTGGTTAGGATGCCCCGGTCGTTTGTGAGATCGACTTGCGGAAACCTTGCACGCTGTAATATGAATAGTTTCATCAATTTACTACATGAAAAGGGCCCGTGCCGCACACAGACGTATAGTAGAAGGAAATATTTTGTCATTCACACGTGCGTGTGGCGCCCTTTTTTTTTTTTTTGGATGGTAAATCATCACATGACCTTCCGCTATGGGTGGAGCAGGAGGGTGTGTCAGACTTTTACTGACTAAAAACCATCCATGTTCCTTCTTGAGTCTGCTACGTCCCGAGACAGCGGTAACCCTTTCAAACAGTCCCGCAAAAAGCCCACGTGTGGCGTCCTGCTATTAACATTCCCATGTTCCCTTGGGTCATTGAGTGATAAAGTTACATACCCATTAATTGTTATTCTGTGTTTGGTAATGAAAACATTTTTACATACTTATCCCAGCCCATAACCGTCTTACTACTGACAACAGGCCTCCTCTCACGAATCAAGGCGAAGATTCACATAAATACATATAATCACGCCTGTTTCCCCGAAGGGGTAGGCAGAGGCGTCTTTTACGACCACGTTTCGCCAATTAATAAAAATTAAAAAAATAGGTGGCGAGCCTATTGCCTCTTACCGGCCACTGTTATGTTCACCAGATCCAGAGCCCCGTCCGTTGGTCAGCAGGTGCACCACTTGCAGGTGAGGTCGGGTGGGCAACTTAGGTCTTAATAGGATCCCTATACACCCTTAAACAAACGCAACAAAACAATTAAAAAACAAAAAACATTTATGTGAAGTGAATCTAAGTGCCAGTTAATAACTGGCAAGCAGGCTATGCTTTTTGAAATTATCAATTGGTTAGGTACTTTAATTAGACCTTAAATTTATCTGTGAAGCTATATGAAGCAGTTCGAAATGTCAAAAACGTACTAGGTAGATACTTAAATTGATTTATCAATAAATTAAAAGCAAATTAATATCTTTGTGCTATACTAATTTATAGACAATAATAATTAGCCTATTAAACAATAACGCAATGATCATTTACATTTACATGTGATAAGACAGTCATAGTGAAGTAGGACAGGTGATACACCTCCACAAGATATTTTTCAGGCCTCATCTACTGACAAGGCAAAGCTTTTTTCATTTTTTTGCCGTTCGGTGGTGGAACTCTCTACCTCAGCCACGACATATGTGACTGTCGCACCTTGATAACAGCTGGAAGAAGCATTATCGTCATAATTACTACATCCTGCCTAATGGGAAGCAGTCGATGTATTCGAACAAAATGAGGGCGCTTCATACACGATTTCATGTGATGTGGTGTGGATCTTGTGTAATCATATCCTAGTATTATCCCGGTTGGTCTAGACTTAAGCTTAGGGCCCAGGGTCTGCTTCCTGATTAAACAGATTTGTCTGAATTTTAGTTATTACATAAAGCGACTGCCGTCTGACCTCCGTAGCCCAGATGGAAATATGATTCTATGTTAAAACCAGCTGTCAGGATGTTAGAAGCCACTGACTTCCTTTTAACGACTGCCATAGATGTCCATGACAGCCGAGACCAACGGCTTAACGTGCTTTCCGAGGCACGGAGCAAGCGATAATCATATGGGTAACACAGATCACCTTTTAATCTGTGGCAAAAGTAAAATAAAAGATACCTATTAAAATCGATTTGTTTAGGTTGTACTCTACTACTTGTTATTTGACTACGTGATGGCGCAGCGCACGGTGAAAGCGAACGGAAGCGCGTGCGTCGCCCGTCGTGCGCCCGCGCAGCACGCCGCGCTACTCACGTCCAACTCTATGGCGTCCACTAGGGATGTTACTCTTGTATTAATATTCGAGAGCAATAATATTTTAGGTTTAGAGTGGTAACCTTATGGTCAATATATACAGCTTTGTGAGCGGCAGTCGCGGGAAGGCCGGCTATGTTGCCTAAGGCCCCACCTTACGGCATCAGATATCAGTGAAAATTCCGATAATTATCGGGGATGGTAACCTTACCATACTAATGAACAGACCCTGAGATTAAGTCTAGGGCAACTGGGATAATGCTAGGATATATGATGATTGTACTAAGCCGTATTATATGGTTCACTTGACGCGTTCCAAGGGTCGACAGAAAATTACGGTTCAGTTATTTTGAAGGTTTTGCAATAATTATGATCTAATTATTAAGTTAGCGTATTTGCGCTGGTTTCACACTAGTTACGATTAATATTATGTCTTACGAAGGAAGTAGTAGGTGCTGCTAGTTGCCTAAGTACAGCCTCTCTTGAGGACCTCCAGCTGCGTAGGGACATTGCTTCTCTCACTGTCTTCGATGCACTCTAAAATAGGGAAAGCTCTCTATGCCATGGAGAAATTATGATAACAAGGGCGGGTGCCCTTAACTTCTCATGACATAAATGCTGTTTCATATCTCGTTTCAAAGATCCGCCAGAGAATTCTAAAGCCAAATTGTCAAAGTCTTACAGAGGAATGGCTTACCAAATTTCTTGGTTTGAGTGTGTTAGTTTTGGATTCCGGTTCTGGCCGATGTCCATGCCAAGAACGCTAAGGTCCACCGAAGTGGGCGAAGGAGAGTCCTGAAGACAGGAGGAGTAAGGGAGGGATAGCATTAGACGAAAATACACAGACCTGGGTCTTGTTAGCATTATACTAGACCAGATTTAGAATAAAGAGAGATTTCTCACCCGATTTTATTTCAGTTTGGCTAAAAGGTAATGTGTCCTAATTAATTTCATGCTTTACATAATTCTTATTACAATCAGACACTTTAGTTTGATATATTTTAGTTTTGTTATTAGATTTTAGTTTGTACAATCACATCTGTTTTTCTCTTTTGTCAAAGTATACAAGTTGTAACTAAACATTTTATCAATAAAGAATTATTATTATTATTATATTTGTGAGTCTCTGTATCTAAACCAGATGACAGTTTGCTTCACTTTAAATAAAATTAATAAACAAAATGCGATACGTTACGATAAGCCGGAGCATCACTAGCGCCAACTGCAGTCTGCAATTATAATTACATGTCACGGACGGATGTTACACTGCGGTAATTGTACACTTGCAAATCAAATCCGATTAAAATTGAAAGTGATGATTTTATCAGGAAATATCTTACTCGAGCACCGCGATACTGGGTGGTCGGTGACGGTCGCTGAAGTAAATCAGAGTTCAGTCATTGGTTGGGTGATCATTTGTTTGGCAGTGCCGTGCTTCAGTCTTGGTGAGCGAGTTAGTCTTTAATCTAAGTTATAGGCTCTATAAGGCGGCTTGAACTATACTAACAGGACACTCCTCAGGTTCCCAAGTCCACTGTTTAACAGTGGTCCAGTGGAGTCGACCATGAACCATGTCTGATTATCTGTGGATCCATGGCAATAGACATTGTTTCTTGGACTTCTTACTTATTGATAGAAAAATAATGATTTACAGTCCTCCTTGAAAATCCTAAGAGACCATTTAAAAGAGTCATAAAAATTGATACAGGAACAAAAAGTAGGTAAGTATCGAAAATTTTAATCTTCGAAAGGTACTCTGTTATGTCTTAGGGTAAAAAATAGGGGGTGGATGTATAGGGATCCTACCACCATCTCAGGGGCCCAAGCCAACCTCACCTGCAAGTGGTACACCCGCTGATCAACAGACGAGGTCCCGGAGATCCCGGTAAGCGGCAATAGGCTCGCCACCTATGACGTGGGACCAACAGTGTTATTGGCGAAGTGTGGGCGTATAATATGCCTACTCCTTCGGTACAACAGGGGTATCAAAAATATTCTTAGTAGTCCTCATAGCATCAATAATTTACATAGATTAGCTACAGCATGCAAAAATTTTATAACTTACTTAATTAGTTTTTTATCATTACTACGTTAATAAATGCATTTAATAAATATGTTATATTTACGCAATCAAATCGAGAAGACCGAATCCAGAAATTCCGTAACGAAAAAAAACCTAATACCCCCCACTCCGACCGGCACAGCGGTGATACTTTTCAGTTTTTCCATCTATCGATAAATAGCAGACCTTTTTATGACTTTTTGAAATATCACGCTTGTCTCTTTAGTTCAGCAACCCGCCTTTAGGTGGCATTGGTTGTATCGGGTGGCCAAAATTTGTTTTCTTATCGGTCACCACGCTCAAAGTGAACTTGAATTAATATCAAAGAAAAAAAAACTGCATAAATAAAATAAATAAATAATTATAATTGCATAAGTTGATCAAAAATGCTATGCAATAGCTTTACCGCGGCAGTCTCCGAGTGCCACACGTCTTTTGATTTTACATGTGTTTAGACATAACATTCTCTGGTTTAAACAACAAGACAAAAATTGCATAAGGAATTAGGTTCAAATTAACTGAGTGGCATTTTGTCTGAAATAGCAACGACAATTATACAGATACAATCTTATCTGTTATTTAATAATTAGTTCAACATCGTGATTGTTACGAAATTATGTCAAGCTTGTGTTACTTACTAGCGAAGCGATTAATATGTATCTGTCGCTATAAAAAGTTAAAAACTGACACAAATTGCAGAAATAAAATCATCCATTTAGCACATAGAGTATCAAATGTATTTTGTATGAATTAAATCAGCTTTTTTGAATAGTTAATTTTTAAATTGGCATTCGAAATCCGTTCTTAATTTATTTAAAAATAATAATAATAATCATTTATTTGCATAAAACATGGTACAATAGTTGTTGTTACATTGATGTATATAGGCGTCTCACATTTTTGCCAAAGTTGCGTGCAAATATTTTACAAATATAGGTCTAAGAATAAAATTGAAAGCAAGTATATAATGTAAAACAGTCTACCTAACTATTCTATTATTATTCCAGTCATAAAATTCATTAATAGAGTAGAAGCATTTGTCTAGCAACCATTCATAAAGTTTTCTCTTGAATAAGACCACTACCATTACTTAATTAATGTCCTAGTATTGAGCATGGTCCTCCTCTCAATAAGGCACGAGTACTCAGTAATTTTTAAGCCGGCAAGTAGAGCCTCTAACATGGCATTAACGCCTATCTCATAAACCAACGGCTTAAACCATGGCAGCGCCTGGATGTCAAATGCTACAGAATCGAAAGGTCGACGAACCGGTGAATTTTAATTCTTTTTAGAACTTATCATGTGAATATATCGGTGGGAAGAAGCCACAGGACAACTTATATATTATTGTTCCGTGCCTTGGAAAGCACGTTAAGCCGTTGATCCTGGCTGTCATGAACATCTACGGCAGTCGATATTAGGAAGTTAGTGCCTTTTAACATCCTGTCCGCTTGTTTCACCATGGAATGATGTTTTACCATGGAATGAAGTGGAGGTCTGACAGCGGTCGCTCCATGTAATGACAGAAATTCAGCCATATCCGGTTAAACAAATGAACAGACCCTGAGATTAAGACTAGGGCAAGTGGGATAATGCTAGGATATAATTGATGATTGCACTAAGCCGTATTATATGGTTCACTTGACGCATTGCAAGGGTCGACAGAAAATTACGGTTCAGTTATTTTGAAGGTTTTGCAATGATTATGATCAATTATTAAGTTAGCGTATTTGCGCTGGTTTCACACTAGTTACGATTAATATTATGTCTTACGAAGGAAATAGTAGGTGCTGCTAGTTCTCAGTTTTATCGCTCACTTCCCTACCACTGGACCACAATCCGTAATGTAAACATATCTTTTGTCGAAAGTGAGTGTGTTTCTTATCCGTATTTATAAGTTTTATTGCTCATCTCTTACACTGGCCCACAAGCCGTATGTAGTTACAACTGGGTTCGTTCCGCCGTCGTCTCATATTGTAAGTATTGTAAACATGTCTTTTGTCGGACTTGCTATTGTGTGCGCATGCGTAGACGGCCGCTTCCTTGGGATTACGAGAGCAACGCTCTGAGACACATACAGACAGACTGCATAATCTGTCTTCTTTCTGTTAGTCCCTTTGGAGTTGGTTATGTATGCTTTGTGTAAACAGTATTGCTGCAAGGTCCCAAGGGAAATGTTCCCGTTAAGTTGAGTTATTTCTTAAGTTTATATGCGAACGTTACTATAAGTTTACGTAGCTTGACGAACTGTATGAAGCGAACGCCTTCGGTAAACTTTTATTTTAGTTTTTAATATATGCATACAATTTTATTTAAAAAAAATTATTCAAGGATTACGTTATAATTACCACTTTCTGTCTGATGTAAAGCAGTTGATATCGAAAATAAAGTGTCCTTACCATGGAACAAGCGCACCCACTTAAGACGTTTTATGCCCCGCTCAAAAGACCCGGTACCTACTATAGAAGTTGGATACATGCTAACAGACGAACGACTTATTAAACTTTTTGCTACGAGTACTGAGAGTCTGCATAGTATGATGGTAATTCCTCTTACCACGTGTAGTTCAGGAGAGGTAAGGAACGGGCGGGATTAGTATGAAAAGTTCTCCAGACCTCCTCTTTAGGCAATAGTTTTGGTAGAAGACACTGAGGGAAGCAATGTCCTTACGCAGCTGATCCGTAGTCCTCAGATGAAAAAACTTCTCAACGGTGAATCACACAAAGACGCAGGCGCCAACTAGTGGTTTATATAACAACAATGCAATCTCAAAAAGTTTCTAATGGTCAACTGGCAAAGGACAGAGGTCTGTTGATCGAATTAAAGTCGTGACGCGAACACCATAAACATTAACCCAATTACTTACGACGTGTTTGTGGTTGCATAAGCCACGCTGGCACTGTCAAATAGGATCAATCGTAAACCTAATAGTACCTACTATATTTAGACGATTATTTCTTAACTAGAAATCAGCCTTTCGGCGGTCTCCCGAGCAGGAATCGAACCTTTGGATAATCGATCGATTGCTCTCAAAGTCGTAGGTTCCTAGTCGGGGAGACCGCGGACGAGTTGATATGTAAATATAAAAAATTCAAATTAAACTCCTAATCAGAGGTACTGGCTTTAAATCCACTTGAGATATTATGGTTTCTTTTAATTATTTTTATAACAGGACTTCAAGTATAAAATAGCCGTTTTATAGTACTGAAGTAATGGATAATATAAATTAATAAAATTTATTGTGACAAATTCGAAAGACGGGACATTAATAAGTTTAAAAAAAACATAAAACGTTTGTTACCATAATATTACATAAATTTTTAAAATTATCTATAGCGCCAAAACTAGACTATTCTGTCTAATGAGGGCTAAAAAGAATTTGAAAATACTGATTTTACCTTTCTACAATATTATGTGCGTTGTTAACATTTTGGCGGTAAAACTGTGTAAATGTAAATTGTTAAAGTAGACCAATTTAATTAATAAAGAAAAATTTAAAAACAGAGAGTTTTAGGGAATAGTTTGCAATCAATGATCTATTTTAATAATAACTTTAGTTATTTTTTGGGGACTCATTAATTTATCCTCACGTCCTGTGTCTGTTGTACTAAATCATTTACCACCCTCAGCTACCCCATTACTTACGTACATGTTCTACCTTCAACATCCCACGCCAAACGACCCTGTCTAACTAAGACCCTTGTTCCTTCCTCCAACACTAAGTTTTTCCGTTACTCCTTGTCAACCCGTGCTGTACGAATGTGGAACAGTCTTCCCTCTCAGAACCGTGAGAGCCCATTAGTTAAGTCGTTCAAAAGTAAACTGAGGATCAAATGACTACTTGTCAGATTTGGCATTTAGTTAAACACTTTTTGTTTATTTTATGGAGACCCTCATGGAGTACTGCTGCCATCTTTGGGCAGGAGCACTTGGATATCAGCGTGGACCTTTTGACGTAGTCCAAAGACGAGTCATAAGGTTTGTCCAAGATCCCTTAAGGATTGGCTTACAAGCGATATTGGACTTTTAAGTCTGGGGAGAGATTTTACCTCCTTGTGGGTATTCTATCGCTTGTATATGGGGTGTCTTCTGAGGAACTATTCGAAATGATGCCATCAGCCTCTTTTATCATTGCACCGCTTGCCATCGACAAGGAGTTTTTCCTTAGAAAGGACGGGTGCGCGTATAGTGCGTCTTAAAAGAAACATTCAGCCGCGTAACTTTGCGTTGTGGAATGAGCTTGCTGGCGAGGTTTTCCTAAGAGATAACAGCATGGCAACATGGCATAACAGCTCTTCGAAACGGACGTGAACGGTTTTTATATGGTCATCAATGCGCTGGTGATGCCCGTGGTTCCAAGCGTTCATAGAATGTGGTTACCACTTTCCATCAGTCTTCCTTTTTTATCTCACTTGAGTGCCACCAAGTGGTATAAAACAAAAAAAGAGTTATCCTATATGTGCATACCTTATCATATTCGCTGTAAGGCCGATAGTAAAATTTTATTTTTAGAATATTGAACTTCGATTTTACCTGAGAAGTGGTTCTTGATGGGTTATTAATAATTTTACAACAACGGGACGGAAAGGGCTGAGTAGCGCCCGGTATGGCGGAGGAGGCCGCTGGGGAAAAGTTCCACACCCAGGGATCGGTGACTCTGGGTGTTAGTACTGACTACTGGGGGGGAAACTAAGAAGAACCTGCAGAGGGCGCAGCGGGCGGGTCAGGAGGGTCTTCGGCGGCGAGGGCAGGGGGCCCTAAGCTTAAGTCCAGGGCAACCGGGATAATTAAAGGATAATGATGAATAATTTTATACGGCTACTATCTTCTATCCATATTCATAAATTTGGGGTAAGCAGAAATATAGCTACAAATATTTAAAAAGGATCTGATGCAGTTGCCGCATAGTTTTCTTTTATTACAGAAATCTCTAGATGAAATGTTATGAAATTCCTATCACTTTTTTTCAACTATTAAAAATGGCCGCTTAGAAATTTCCATAAAGAAACTGTCGCAACGGGTTAAAGAACTTCCATATATACAACTAATATATAAAAATTATATGGCGACTTAATTAATGACTTTCCGAGATCACCACAGGGTGTCCGTAGAATTTATCTCCGAATGGTCAATGCTTGCTCTTTAAGCATAAATGCATGTGTGAAACCGTGTCATTAGCTAGTATATCCTACTTCAAACTTAAAAAAAATATATTTCATAAGCTATTACATAATATTTGAAAATGTCATACTTATATATGAAAAACAATCGAAACATGTTTACACTGAAATCACGAAGCTGAGATTGACTTACATGCTAAAAAACAATAAAAAACAAAAAATATTTAAGTGTGAATGAATCTAAGTGCCAGTTACGAGCCACCGCTCTATAAGAAGAACTAGCAAGAAACTTACAGGCTATTAGTATTAATTATACTGCCATATGCCACCTGATAGTTAGTGGTCACTTCTGCCTTTTAAGGCTTTACTAGTGCGTTGGCGACCCTATAACTATCGTCTCCATTCTGTAGTTCCTTCTTCTCTTCGAGTAACTATTACACCAAAGATTGGTCAAAGTAAATTAAAAAATCCTCAATTTGACAAAAGAAGCAAAGGCTTTTGAGTATTAGACCGCTAGTTATAGCTATACTTAGCTCACTCACAATGAAAATAATACCGTTGACGCTGCGAGCATTGTTTACGTAACCCAGGAAACGAGCAGCGACGCGGCACTACACTAGCTTTAGCTCTCACGTTTAACTCAGATTCCAATTGGGCATAGATGCGGTAATGCAAGAGATAGGGCAGGCTAAACCAGCTTGGGGAAACTAGGAGGGACCTATGGAGGGCGCAGCAGGTAGGCCAGGAGGGTCTTAGGCAGGGTGCTCCTGCTGTCACACCATGGACCCTCCGGAAAGTCAGCCACACACGCTATGGTCGCACAAGGAGGTAGAAGGGGCGGGTACACAGCGCCTCTCTGAGGAGATCCTCCTGGTTTCGGTACGGGGGACGTTGGCCGCAGGCGGGATGCCAGACGCTGCAACCCAGGTACTGGCCCCCGCCTTTTCTCAACAAGCGGCGGGCGTCGTCGGAAGATTTTTAGTGGGTATTACTGCTGGTAGTCGCGTCTGCCGGTGGTGAGTCCCACACCCCCTTTCGGTCGCCCTTTGGCCGGAAAGCAGTGCGTAAACGCATTTTGTTACCGATGTATAACAAAAAAAAAGGCTAAACCAGCTTATATTTTATGATCATCATTATTTCAGCCATATAAAGTCCACTGCTGAACATAAGCTTTTCCAATAGATTAGATTATATTAGGGGTATTTGCCCATAATCACCACGCTAGGCAGGCGGGTTGGTGATCGCAGTTCCAGCCAGTACGCAGGATGACGCTGCTGAGCGTCATCTGGTAAGATTTCTCTTCGTTGACTCTTACGACTCCCCGTGAGATGTGAGGGGATTCATATCATGTGACAACATTTGTATGAGTAATTATTACTTATAGGTTAACCTTTGAGCCTTATTTATCTTATCTATTACTGAGGGTTTGCATTAAATTTTAATGTCTGTGTGTAGTTCAAAAGATCAAAATAGATTCCAGATTAAGTTAGAAAATTTCCCAGACATTTTCCTTTGTATCAATAAAATAAAAACCCTGGTAAAATACGTACTTTAGTTAAACGGCAAGGCGTAAAGAGAAGTTCGGGATAAAATGGTAAAATATCGCGATTTAAATCCGTAAATTTGTAATAGTCTGTAAATAGACGACACCAACATGCTTTTTGACAATGGTATAATGGTTTTAACAAACGAGATATAAACAGGCTAAACAGATAAAACAATGCAACTTTCTGAAACAAACAGTTAACTCATACTCTTTGCAAACTCATAATTATAACATAGGTTTAGGCACCAAACTAGTCTACAGATATCGCATCACTTTCGCATTAGCGTTAATCTATGACCTTCATTTAGCGCTGTCTAGCGGATCAAAGCTAGCGCTGCAGCGTCGCGTTAACAAATCAGTGTTATTATTGGACCAGTCGAATCGGAGACATGGCACCGAGCGCACGTACACGCTGCCCTCGCGAACAATTCTCGAAATAATTAAACATTGAGTTGCAGTGTAAACTAGGTGCAGTGTTCTGATGTTTAAGGTTCACAATTGAAGTGTTGTGTGTGTGATATAATGGCAAATCTAACATTACGTTACCTGGATGAGCTCTCCTACGTTTTGAACAGCAGGAGACATCTCGCGACTCAAGGGAAAGCCTCATCTGTGGGAGACCTTCTCAACGCTGATGAGGGAGAGAGATTTGCACCGGTCTGTATTCTTAAATATTCATTTATGCTAGAAATAAGCTCCCATATTTGCAATTTAAAATTTATTAGAGTCAACAAAACGACTAAATTAAAATTTAGACAATGGTTTATAAAATCAAACGTCACATTCCCAGGATAATAACGTAATAAACTGACAATAATATAAACTGATAATTTAATAAATCTCACACTGTTTGTGTGGAAATTTTGACGTTAACTGTATGACAGTGTGAAAGGAAAAATCTTGCAGTCGACTCGACAATAGAGGTTGAAACCTTATTGTTGACTAGTTGCACGCCCTCGCTTCGGTAGATATTTATTAAATATTTTATACCGAGGGTTATATTATTGGAGTTTTCGTGAGGATCTCTAATTTTTTCTCGTAATTAATGTAGCCGACCTTACCCAGGGATAAAATACAAAACATATGGTGAAAGAATTTTTGAAATCGGTCAAGTAGTTTGTGAGTTTATTCATTACAAATGTCTAATAACTAATAATACAAATGTTTCTCCGTTATAATATTACTTGTGTTTCGCCCGCGGGTTCGTCAGCGTTAAATTCGATGTTATCGCGCATTTTGTTTAAGTAACTTTAAATATCATATTTATATTAGCTTATAATAAATCTGACAAAAAAGATTCACATATTTATAAAGACTTTTCATATAAACTTTGATCCCCTATATTGACCCTTTACAACTGTTTTTCGCGTTAAAAAGTAGCCTATGCCTTTTCTCAGGCTCTAAACTATCTGTGTACCAAATTTAATTAAAATTGGTTAAGTATTTTTGCGTGACAGACAGAGTTAATTTCTCATTTATAATATTAGTATGGATAGTATGATTTAGAAATACCAAATGCAACTTGCGATTGTCTAACAGCGTGCTATTTTATACAATGTCATCATTGGAATAAGGATTGTTATTGTCTGTTAAAATGTTTCTGTTTATTATTGCAATATTTTTTACTGCGATCATAATCTTTCTAACTAAGCTATGGAACTAAGAATATTTCCTACATGGAGCGCTATTTGAAAGTAAAAGTAATGAATACTCTTAAAATGTTTACTTACAAAGCATTACCTACTGCCAAATTTGCCGTTCGCCGTGTTATAACTATAAGGTCGCGAGTTCAAATCTCGCCTACAGTCTGATTTTGTTGTGTGTGATAGGAGGTTTTACTAATCTACTGGTATTTACTGGCTAAGGACCAATCTTAATTAAGTCACCATAATGGCAATTACAGTCACACCAATTATTTAGTTCAAAGATAAGTATCATTAAGAACTTGCTCATATCTCTTTCATTGTTGTTAAGATAAAAATTATCAAATTTCCATTTTTTGTGTAAAAATTTGACGAATCTAAAGATCCTGTTGATCTTAAAGACAATAAAGTATTTTTTTATTTTATTTATTTCAATAAACATACATACATACTTTTTCTTTTGTAAATACATACATTATAACATTGGAGCATACCCAGACTATAACAAATATTGATGTTTATGCACACAAAGATTTGTCCTGTGTGGTAATCGAACTCATGCCTCAGGAGCAGAGTTCAAGTATACTGACGTTGAATCGATCGTCTAATTCATATTTATTCTATCCTCTTTAATTCATAACAATATAGTTTAAATCACAATATAATCTAAATACACCTTTTACAGGCATTCTGATAATAAGGTTAGATCTGTATAAACAAAATAATGTCTTCAGTTGATAATGTAATTGGGACCAATTATATGATTGGCGAAATTTGGGAATATAATATGCCTCTGCCTACCCCTTAGGGAAAACAGGCGTGAATGTATGTATGTATGTGTATATATAGTAGGTACTATAAATGCTATACATACATATAAAAAAAAAAACAATTAATGATTTACTTGCAAGAATACAATTTTACAGGTAGGTATTGCAAGTTTAGTATGTCGTTAGTATTCTGCCTGCAAGGAGACGTGCAAATATTTGTTAGTATAAATCTATATATCACATGTTAAATTTATTGATTATTACTATTATATTTTCATATATAAAAAGTATTTTTTTGCTTTTCTTACAAAAGTCAACAAACTCTTTAATATTATAAAAACAGTTACTTAAAAGCCAGTAATATAATTTGTTTTTAAAGTTATTAGTCTTAAACATTTTCAAGTCGTTGGGAAGTAAATTGTAAATGTATTTGCAAATTATAAAAATATAGGAAACATATTCGAATCCTTTATCTTTCTTATAATTTATAGGAAAACATCAATACGATTATTTGTCGTCGTCTTGGACCATAATTGCTTGTTAGTGCACACAAATATTCGTACTCTGTGAGAATCGAACCGAAGACCTAAAGAGCTTAGTGCAAGCATGCTAATTTACCCTCCATATTAGTCGTTACAAGAAACGAATGAACTCACATTCGCATTTACGAGTATAATTAACTAAATAAAGTATCTAAAGAATAAAACTGGTCGAGTTTTTTACCCACTTAAGCTCCTGACCGCAGTGAATGGGCGCGTTAGTATTTAAGTCGATGTTCATAGGAGCTTTATTGAGCCAAGCTAGAATTAACTATTATATTTTTGATAAGGATAACAATGTACAAATTTGAATCTTAAATCCTCGTACTTAATATATAATTTGGAATATCAAGCCAGCTGCCTAAGGCTTCTAAGCACAGGTAACATGATATAAAAACAGATTGTGTTTATGTTGCAGTTGTGTTGTAGAATCATCCTCTTTACGAAACAACTATGTGGACTATTCAATTTCAATTGCAGTTCACTTGCAATGTGGACTAATCAGACTTATTTGAGTACTAATATAAAACATATCTTAATGATTAATGAATTAAATGATTAATTTTTATATGCCTGATGTTTTGAACAAATTTTTTTTTTTAAAGTTAAACACGTTCATCGCCAGCCGTCCCAGACATAATAAAAATATATTATTTTTCGATCACTTGGCGTTTAAAGCTTTATTAGTGAAAGGCGAGTGTTACAACTGAAACCAAGTTATACCAGAGATCAGACCCTAGGCCCTAAGCGTAAGTCTAGGGCTGAACCGGGGTAATGATAAATAATAATAAATATTTTCTGACAATTACACCAATTATTTAGTTCCAAGATAAATATAATTAAGAACTTGTGTTATGGAGACTAAATAACGGATAAACATACATAAATACTTTTTTTTCGTAAATACATACTTAATATACATAGGAAAACACCCAGACCAGAACAATTAATATTCATGTTTATGCACACAAAGATTTGTCCTGCGTGGGAATCGAACCCACGACCTTAGGAGCGGAGAGCGGGTATTCTTGCCACCACGCCATATCCATCGTCGGATGATGAGTTTAAAGCGAGTTTATACTCAACTTTATACAATCTGCTTAGTAATTTTATCAAAAGTCAGACTCTACAGTCTGCCTGAGACGTATACATACATTGATGATCAGTTAACGTCAGCAACTGTATCAGATGTACCAAACCGGAACCCACGGTTCAGTAGACTGGCTGCCATGCCCACTATTCTGTACTGTATTACATTAAATAAGGTATTCATTGGTATAATTTCCGATAGATTACTCATCGGTTTGAAAGAGGACAGGATATTCATGGTAAAATAAATTAGATTTGTCGTAGAATTTTCTGTCACATTTAACAATGATTTTTGCGCGATAATTCGCAAAAAGACGGGCTCACTTTTAAGCAGAATGAGATCTAGTCCCAACAGAACCCTGAACATGTTAGTGAATAAGTTTGATACACCAATTATTAGGCACTTTGTGTCTCTATGAGTGCATCAAAAGCCACGGTTATAATTTTGTTAAATTTTAGTTTTTTTTTAAATTATTATTGTTTTTACCAATACTAGTCTTTAAGTTGTGTGAATTACTAACAATTGGACAATGACAATTAAATGAATTTAATAATAATAATTATTATTAACACGTTTTTATTAGCTTAAATTATATGTATATAAAACCATATTTTTTACAATTCAAGTAATTTTACGATTTCGTTACTTATACCATAGTAATATGGTTTTTCACATGATATATGTTATTGTTATCTTTTAGATTATCAATATTTATAAAATAAAGTCGGGTTAGTTACACCACTTCTATAGCAAGAACAGCCGGAGCAATTTTAATGATTTTAGTTTATTTGGAATTATGTTCGTCCAGCATATAATACTAATAAAATTGTTGTCAATCAATATTGTATTTAAAATCCTAAACATGTACAATCAATCATTGACTGTTAGGCGGAACGAAGTTCGCCGGGTCAGCTAGTTTAGAATATTTACGGAGAATTTACTATCAAACGGGAGGACAAACTGCCACATATCTATCTTTTTTTTTTGATTTACGTCGGTAACAAAATGCCTTGACGCACCCTAGGCTCACTGTGGCAGACGCGAACCCACAAAAAAAATTATTTGACGCCGTCTGACCTCTACAACCCAGAGGGAAACATCATTCTATGATTAAACTAGCTGTCAGGATGTAAAGGCACTGACTTCCTAATAACGACTGCCATAGATGTTCATGGCAGCCGGGACCAACGGCTTAACGTGCTTTCCGATAAATGGAGCACCACCAGGGTTTGAACCCGAGATCCTCTGAATTTGGGTCTCGCCACTGGGCTATCGTCGAAGTGGGACGTTAATAAGCTAAGATAATTATAGATAGTGTATCGTCTAAATTTGTATCCTCATAAACTACCTGTGGGATGTTATAAGCTTGCACTTTAAATTAATATCTGATTATTAATGAAGCTTTCACAATAGTTAGTCCTTAGATGTGATGAGTAATCTTTGCCTATTTTGAGCGTTGTATTGTTCATAAGTCAATTTGTCTCGGATGAAGACTGGAGCCTTGTGGTACGCCTGCGCAAATCAACAGCTGTTTCGTGGTAATCATATAAAGATATAATCGTGAGAGTATTTATTATTCTTCATAATAATTTTACGTTATTTTTTATAGAATTATAACGAGGAATAATAAAATCCAGATTTAAAATTTGATGATTATTTTCATCATATCAGCCTTTTAAAGTCCACTGCTCAGCAATGGCCTCCCCAATAGATTACATTATTTTGGGGGTATTTGCCCATAATCACGCTGGGCAGGAGCGTTGGTAATCGCAGTTTAAGCCAGTACGCAGGATGACGCTGCTACCCATCATCCGGTAGGATTTCTGTTCGTCGATTCGTACGACTACTATTCTAGGTCGATACCGTTCCCTAACTCAGAAGAGCGTATACTATGGGAACAAGAGGGTAATAGAAAAAGCTTAAATCTTGTTAGTTACTTTTTTATTTTAATAATAAGACTCTCAGATGTTTACACAGCGCTAATTAGCCCTGACGTTAATCAAAGCTTGAACTATGATGGGTACTAGATAACCTATGTATAATTAACATATTTAATTACTGTCTAACGTATAAACCCTACATAAATAATACTTTCTGTGTAAATAAATAGTAAAGTATAAAAAGATTAATTAATTAATAAATAATATTTATTAATTAATTCGCTGCCGGCTCATGTGTTTCCTATTTCCTATGAACCCGGGTCTTTTAAGCGGGGCGTGAAACGGCATTTTAGCAGGCCGTCATGAGTGGATGCGCTTTATACCGTGCTTATTTCACGATATAAAGCACTTTCATTTCCTTATTGGAATGCATCGACTGCTTATCATCAGGCAGGATGTAGTCATTATGACGTGTCACATTAAAAAAAAATATATATGTACACTAATATTTTTCATTGTGGAAATTGAACTCTCGACCTTTTAGGACACGAACGAGTATACCGTAACCAGTATCGATTTTATCTTCTTTCTTGAACTTATTATTTACTACGTTAGCCGGTTTTCAGTCCTCAATGGGTACTTTAATTAATTAATCAGCGAACTCCTGTCCACTGCTGAACAATTCCCCCTTTTTTACGCCTAAAAAGCGCGACCATCCATCACGATTCTCTGCATCTATCTAATATCACAAACACACAGTATGTACATTAATACGTATTAAATACTTTGCAGACAAATAAACAAGCTTTTTCGTTATCTCTTTGTGACAAGTTAAAAGTTCCAACATAAACGATAAACAGCCTACTTTTTTAAGTAAGTGCGTCCGTCTCTAACTCGAACACACCGTACCAAATAACGGGATTTGCCGCCTTTTAAGGGTCTGGCTCTATAAACGCCTTTTTAATCTATTTATAGCATTAAGAACGCATACATACATTTATTTATTCCACTTATCCAACTATTACTGCTCACCCGCAGACTGGCGTGATGTCGGCTTTTTTTTTAATGCAAAATTATCATAGGCCACTACATTTGCTAATTAAAAACCATCCATGTTCCTTCTTGAGCCCGTTATGTCCCGGGGCCGCGGTAAACCTTTCAAACAGCCTAGTAAAGGAAGAAGAATTTATTGACAAAACACAACTTAATAAACAGAAACTAATGAAAATATAAACAAAAATAAAATCATAATTGTGTGTAGACAATTTTTGGTAACAAAGAGTTTTCATAAATACATAAATACATAAGATCACGCCTGTTTCCTCGAAAGGGTAGGCAGAGGCATATTACTCGCCCACATTTCGTGAGCTATTTTGTTGGTCCCACGTAATAGGTGGCGAGCCTATTGCCAATTACCGGGAACATTTATGGGCGCCAGTGATAATGTTCATTTGGATAATAAAAAATAAGGCGGAAATAAAAAAGTTGTAACTGTTTTCAACTTAAGTGTGTCTTCCTTCACGTCTTCTTAACAAGTTTTATAAGTAATAAAGTGTCTTAAGGTCAGAGAGGGAACAAGGGAACATAAACAGTATATTTTTTGAAGTATGCTCAAATTTTGACTGTGTTTTCAACCGAGCACCTAACGTATACATACATTCATGCCTATTTCCTCGAAGGGGGATATTATACGCCCACACTTCGCCAATTACATTGTCGGTCCCACTTAATATGTGGCGAGCCTATTGCTTGCCGGGATCTGTTAAGTTCGCCAAAGCCTCATCTGTTGATTAGCAGGTGTACCACTTGCAGGTGAGGTTGGCTTGGGCTCCTTAAATTTTAGTTGGATCCCTACACACCCTAGATACTAACGTATACACATAAAGTCATAAGCTACATATAAACACAGCTACAGTAAAAGGCTCAAATTGATTTCGTTTAAGCAACTTGTTGACGTGCTGAAGTGTTAACTATAGCGTGTTGGTGATAATCTTAACACGTTAACATGAACCTAACCTATCCTAAAATAAATAAAATACCATTTAACAACACAACACCATTTTTACATATTCTACTATTAGGTTAAAGTCAAAATGTTTATTTGCCTTGTGTAAAGCTCATAATAATGATAACTATTCTTTATTAAAGCTAAATACATTCATGACAACAAACATATACAATTATATCTTATATCTCTGTGCCTGAACTAGATAACTTAATATCTGTGCTTCAGGCAGCAGCGCTCTTCCCTTTACATTTACTATCTAAGACATTTTTAAAAATTCAAGAAAACTTTATAAACGATACAAGTCAAATATAAAACGAAATATTTAAAATTAAAAAGAAGAATTATTATTGAGAGCATATGTGTGGTGTGGTGTGTCCTCCTTGTGTGTTGCATGATAGTGTTTTTCAACAAATATTATTGTTACGTAAATTTTTAAGAATTTGTTAAAATACTATTACGATTTATGTTTTATTTAATAATAAGTTACTTGTAAAATATTTTACAATATGTACTTGCTGTGCCCTTGCTACCTTCTATCTTTGTTAACACCTGTATATGTACAACATGAATGCAATAAAGAACTTTGAACTTTGTGTGTGAATGTGTGTAGTAGGAAATGAAAATACCGTAGCCTACAGGGCCACTAACTTGGCATAAAATAAATAAAAATAAAATAAAAAATAAAATAAAAATAAAATATGTTTAATTCAGATTTCTCCATATTGTGTTAGTAACATTATGACTTAAACAACTATGTTAGTATTTAATCATACAAAAAATAGGTATACAATATAGTATAGCATAGCATGCTTACTATTTACCACACTTACCGCAGCACGGTGACGCTGGATCTATAAAAAAAACAAACGCTCACCCATCACGCTACATCGCGCTGCTTCATTTCGGTTTTCGCCAAAACGGGCGCCACTAACGCTTCAAAATTTTACAAGTTCAATAAAATACAAAATAACGATAAAAGCGTTTGCAATTAAGTTTTAACTTTACAAAAGTTATATTATAACATTGTTATGGCTGCTTAAAATAATTATTCTCCACACTTAAAAATAACACACAACACAATAAAATCGTTGTCTCAATCTCGTAACGTAATCGTTGGGAGCTTCTGTCGAGTTTAAGCAAAACTCATTTTTTCAACAGATTATTTAACTTGTTCTTTTTAGAAAGCCATGGGAAATTAATTATACTATAAGTAAGTACAATCAATAACTTGGTTTCCTGAAATAATTTTTTCAATGGTTTGATAAAACATAACGTTTAAATTTAAAATACCTCTAAGACGTTCCAATATAAAAACTTTAATTAACACTCTTTGGTAAATTTTAAGCACAATTTTGACATAGTCGTATTATATTTTATTTCATGAATATTTCAGAAACTATTTGAATAAAGTGTAGGACTGTTTAAATTACCCGTAAATTATACTCGTACATATTATCGTAAACTTGATTTTAATCTCTGAATCTCTTTGAAGGAGTTTGCATATGCCCAGTTCAGTTAATTTGGTTCTAATACTCATTGCCAACATACAATTCGAGATTTACCTTGACGATTTTCTTGCCCGCAGTGAATCGGCGCGCTAGTTTTCAAGTTTTGACTTTCATAAGAGCTCTATTGAGCCAAACTTAAATAAATGATTTTGACTTTTAGAAGAGCATACCATTCCCTTAAAATCAGAGTTGTTATGAAGCTCCATATCCGTAACCGAACTATCGGATATCCGTAACTGTAACCGAAACCAATATATAATTTTCGGATAGTTTAAAATAGGTCGAAGTCTAATATAAAAAAAAAATATAAACAATCAAATTATTTATATTTCACATCCTTGAACTACTAATATCTGTACCCGAAACTGAAGGATAATCCGACATAATTGAGTTTCCATACCCTCTTAGTAACCCGATACTATTATATTACTATTATAGCCAAACTGGAATAAATGACTGTTAAATTTGAATTTGATATAATATTTTTCATATATCCGTATCCAGCAAGATCCGATATGATATATCTATCCTCCTTGCTCCCAGTTCGTCTTGGATTAGCTCAGCATGTCTTGTCCTTCCATTCACCTAAGTTATTCGTTAATCACCTCATCCACTATCTTCTCGATCATGTCAGTCTTTTCACACTCATCATATTCGCCTTATGAGTTCACTGCTGAACAAATGTCTTCCCAAATGATTACGGGGATATTTGCCCATAATCACCACGCTCGGCAGACGGGTTGGTGATCGCAGTTTAAGCCAGTACGCAGAATGATGCTGCTGTGGACACATCCGGTGTTATTTCTCTTTGTCGACTCTTTTTGAAAGAAAGAAAAGAAAAGAAAAAGTGTTTATTTAAATATTTAAATCATGACAAATACTTAACATCTGCCAAACTGTAAAACAGTTTGTTGGCAGCTGTAGCTCCCAAAAAATACGACTCCCCGTGAGATGAGAGATTCTAGGCCGGTACCTCATGTCACTTCACTCACTCAATCTATCTTTATTTTGTTGTTTCGAAATATATCAACAATAAAATAATTAGCAAAGTATTATGTTATGCCTACGTAACATCCTTTTAACCGCTTCTCTTAAAACAATAGCACAATGAAGATTACAACAAAAAATATAGTAAACAAAGCGATAATAAGATCTTATTACGAACCATTAAAATCTAAACAGACCCGATGTCAAACCGGGCTAAATATATCCGTGCTCAGATTTATGTGACATCCAAATGTTGCTTAAACAGTTTGACCCGTATTGCTTGGGTGTTAGATGTTGTTATTGTTGCGTGTTTGGCAGGAAATGGGGGAGAAACAGGAAGGAGACAATTGAACGATTGCCCTTGTGGAGATCATCCTGTGGAGGTCTTTGTTGTGAGCCGATTGCAGAATCCGCCTTTGGATAATACTGCTGGGTTTATACTAAAAGAGTTTTTTTTTGTCTAATTAGTTTTTTCGACTTACGGCTAAATACCGCTGGGTTTACTGTTATAAAACATTTTTTTTTGTCTAATTTCTTTTTAATTAATAAACGTAGGTAAGTAGTTATATTAAATTTGGATCTTACAAGTCCTGTTTTATATTGTCATTCTTATTTTTTTTTAATAATAATAATCTCGCGTCCACAAATCGCATTTGGGAAACGGGGTCCTATAGGGATCTTATTATTATTCTAATTCAAAAGTTTATTTTCAACACAGAGATTTCTAGGTGAAACTTGTTTAACTGGGAGAGATTGACTAAGATCCCATTATCTTACTTAATGAAATTGGGGAAATGTGGGCGTAAAAGATGCCCCTGCCTACCAATTCGGTGAAACAGGCGTGATTATATTATGTGTATGTAAATTTATTAGAATAGAATAGATTCTATCTTTTTCTAATTTCGTTATCTAAGTACACGTGCTGTGCTTAGGAATCAACCCTCATACTATGCATTATGCACACTTGAACTAAACAATTTGGTAATTCCTTTCTTTGTATCACGATCAAACTTTGAAATTCTCATCCGGCATGTGTTTCCCTACTCCTATAGTCCCGGATATTTTATGCGGGGCGTGCAGAGACATCTATGCAGGCAGTTTTGAGTTGTTACAGTGCTTATGTACTCTCATTTTTTGGACTACATCGAATGTTTACCGTCAGGCAAGACAACCATTACAATGAGTACACAGCTAAAAAAAATATGGTCTGCATACAAGTATTTTTTCTTTATTCAAGTTTGGCTTAATAAACTCTTCTTGAGATAGTGTCGTTCTTGGACTAAATTATATAGTTGATCCGTAATAGGTGGCGATCCTATTGCCGCTTACCGGGAACTGTTATGTTCGCTTGTGTCTTGTACGTTGGTGCACCACTTGCAGGTGAGGTTGGCTTGGGCTCCTTCGGTGCTGGTAGAATTCCTATACACCTCCTAGGTAGTATATAATATAACCAATAACACCTAATTATGTATAGATAATAAGCAATAATATATTAATACTTAATTAATTTCATGACCAACTTGGATCATAATGAGTAAATGTTTTTTGCTAGATTATCAATTAATTACAAGGTGATGTGGGCCGATGAATGTATTAGAGGTGCCTACTTAGTTGCTGAAGGTCATCATTGTTTCAAACCAAGAAGTTTGAACGAACAACTGTATTGGAATTGGTTATAAGTATATATTCATTATGTATATTTAATATAATAGCAACAATGAAAGATACGGCGGCGTGGAGGTCAATTTACTTGCACTCTGTTCCTGAGGTCGCAGATTCGATTTCCAAACTGGACTATTATTGCTGTCAGTAAATACATTTTTTTTCGCCTTAGTTTGGATGTCTCCATATATATTTAACATAATACGCAAAACAGTAACATTCGTAAAACTAATCAAATCAAAATGATTAAATATCAAACTAGATCGTCAATCAAACGCCAACACAAAAGTCACTGACGTAACCATATTAATATGAGTGATATACCGGAAATGAACTTTGTCTATTAAAAGTGCTTAATTTGCACGTTATGGTGTTATTGCCTTAGCGTGTCTAACGGCGGAAACTCAATGTACCATAGAGAATATAAACGATTCTTACCAATCTACATACGTTCTACGCCAGAACATTAGTTGCATAACTGAAATAATAGCGGCTTACTCCATGTGTGACGAGATAAAAAAGTTATTTCCACATCTTAGTTGTGTTACAATACATATCTCGCCATCTTGCATTGATAAATACTGTTTAATCTACATATATTTATGATATTCCTATTAGCTTAGAATATAGATCGCTTCAATCTTCTTTTTACGTTGGCAAAGACGTTAGATCTAAAAATCCACTATTTTAACATATATAAACTCGAATAAACACCAATTTTTTAAATAATGGTTTCGTTTGGTTGGCACATTTACCCAGTCTCAAGTAAGCGATATATTAAAATTTATAAATCATAGTAAATGAGAATGAGTCGTGATAAAGATAAACGGAAATTGAGATGCCCTGCCCCTAAACCCCTTGAAGTCTCAGTAAAGATGTGGGACTATATCACATGGACTTCTTGAGAGGTTTTGTTTGATTTACCAACACTCATATACGTTGATAAACACTTAACGGTTAATAATCTGCCGTTATTACACATTCATGTTAGAAATATCACAAATTTTAGAAAATAAAACAAAACTGCAGTCAGGACGCTTCACTTTCCCGCCAAGAAGTCCTCTTCTTTTCTTTCGTTGGCGCCAAACTCCTTTGTCTGACTTATTTTCAATCATTGCTGTCAAGAATTCTGCTCCATTCAGCCTATTCTCGGTGTCGTTTTTTGTGAGAGAACACATTATGATATAACAGTTTACGCTTTTTAAACTTTTGTGCGAAAAGCGCGAAGTATTAACGCTTTTTAGGTTACATGCTTAATGATCGTGAAATTGGTTAGAAAACTGGCCCAGACAAGGTTGGTGGCTGACCTTGGTGCAGAGGCGTACTCCTAATTGTTTAAGTAGTTTAATCTGTCTATTCCATACTGTTATGGGTAATGTACCTAACTAGTACATTCCTTACAGTAACCTTAAATTACCTTTGCTGTGTTCTTTTGTATTACATAAGTTACATATCTTATAAGTAGCATTTATGCATGTAACATATGCAGGCAGGTTGAATAATTTTTGCATTCTACAAAAGGACTAAGCGCATTGTAAATGTATGGGAAACGTTTATGATAATATAGCATACTTAATTTGACTTAAGTTTGTATAATTGCGCAAGGTAACTTAACTAAACCATGGTTTGCTTCGGGAGCCACTTGATTTCAGTAAACTTTAAAAAAAAATTCACCATAATTCACAATTTGCTTTATCGTTTTGGAAAACGACGAATTTTAAAATTTGCTTGCAACATGTGCACGGTACATATACCAAATAATGTTCTGTTCACAATTTTTGTCTGTCTGTTTGTTTGTTCCGGCTAATCTCTGAAAAGATCGAATCGAACCGATTTTGACAATACTTACACTAGCTGATGTAATAAGTAGTAACTAAGGTTATTTGTCATTATCGCACAGGAACGCGATTAGTACGGGAACGCGATTAGACGTCACGCGGACGAAGTTGGCAGCGGCGGCTAGTTATACATAAATGCGAGAATGATAGTCTTCACACGCGTTTTATTTGCAATTGTCTGATTTCTTTAAGCTAATAAATATCTTACGTTTAGTAGTCATAGTTGTTTGTAACCTTTGAAAACACTGCAAAAACAGACCGGCCAGGCATATCTAATAATATAGGTGAACACATAATTTTCCTCCCATGCATCATGTAAAAGCAGTTCACGACCGGCCCGCAAGCGTAATTAATCTTCTGAACATAATTATCTTATCGCATTAATTTCCCTCTACCGGGCACTGGTTTTCTCTCACGAATATTTAAGTATAATGTTAAAGAAGTTAAGAGGTATTCAGTTCATATTCCACCACGCAAACGTAGTGTGGATTGGCGGAGAAAAGTTGTCATTGCAGCCAATAAATGTTTGAGACACCAGGGAAATTACTTAACCACCATTAGCGCGTTTGCGACCCCTTAAACGCTACATAATAGGGCTTCTAACTTGGCTTAGGGACTACGAAAAAGAAAGCGCATTTTATCGCATTTAGTACTGACCTCTCATGCGGTCGTTGCTCATGGCTCTTGCCGGGGTTGCGGGAAAAGGTAATACCCAGAGGTTGGCGTCTAAGGCAGCGGGAGCAAAAGGCCTGTGCTGTCTTACCATATACCCTCCGAGAACACACAAGCTATGGTAGCACACGGCGGTAGGAGGGGCGCGCCCATCGCTTCCCTTTAACCGGAAGGCAGTGCATATATGAATTTTGTAACCGGTAAAACAGATATGACAGTACAATAAAAGTCTCTGGAACATAATGGGCTCAAGAAGGAACATAGATGGTTTTAAGTCAACTAAAGTCTGTCACACCCTTCCGCTTCACCCACAGCGGGAACGATCATTCATTTTGATAATGTTCCGTAAGAAATAAATAAACCACTGAACCCTATGGAGTGTGCTTAACGTTTCCGACCTGGCATAGTATAACAAATTGTAGTACTGAGAATACACGAAAGTTTGCTGTCAAGGTAAAATATTATTTTCCAAACCATTTACCAACACTCATGTACGTTCACAAACGCATAACGGTTAATAAACCACCATTATTACAAATTAATCTTCGAAATATAAAAAATTGTAGATAGAAACTAAACTGCTGACATGACCCATCACTTTCCCGCCAAGAAGTCCTATTATGAACTTATGATGTAACTGTCAGTCAGGTCATGGATGATCTATATCGGGAGTATCAGTTTTGCGGGCAACTGCGCAATGTTTTGCAGACTAATCTAATTTTAGCATAGTTTATATATTTATTAGTTTACTATCTGCCCGCGTGTAGTTTGGTTTTGTGGTATATATGGTTTTCCGGTGAGAATTTTGTATTTATGCACGTGGAAATACGATAAGGAGATGGCGAGGCGTTAGATACTTTGCGGAAATCAGTTGGTAAGTAATCGTTATGGTTCATCATAATTTTAGCCATTTAAAGTCTGTTTAGCGTAGGCCTCCCCAATTGCTTTACACGTTGATCGATCCTGTGCCGCCTTGACCAAATCATCAGTCTATCGGGTGGGAGGCCGCCCTCTACTACGTTTGCTGATTCGTCGTCGCCATTAAAGAACCTTAACGCCCCATCGGTCATCGGTTCTTCGAGCTATGTGCCCCGCCCATTGCCACTTCAGCCTGCAAACTCGCCTCGCTATGACGGTACTCCAGTCCTCCTACGGATCTAGTTACTTCGAGCATAGCTCTCTCCATTGCACGCTGAGCGACTTGGAGCTTCCTTAAAGCATTTCAGCATTTCCAAATCCAAATTTTCCTTACAATTGAGAAATAACACAACACGTCACGTATTTTGCAAGTTTGATCAATTATCAAACATGCGCGCAAAACACGTTGTTAAGTTGCCAA
The DNA here is from genome assembly GCA_949126915.1 of Musotima nitidalis. Taxonomy (NCBI): domain Eukaryota; kingdom Metazoa; phylum Arthropoda; class Insecta; order Lepidoptera; family Crambidae; genus Musotima; species Musotima nitidalis. The sequence continues at coordinate 5,034,151 of OX421434.1, forward strand.
GACTAAGTACAGTCTCGTTTACGTATCGTGACGAGTTGGGTCCCATATATTTAGGGATTCTCACTAAGAACGCGTTCTTTGTCGTTGCGACAGATTATCGTATCGATATCGATCGATCGTAAATCATCGTGCCTTGTTTATTCATATTGAGGTGTCAACATACAGGGCGACATAGTTAAATGTAGTTAACGACTTTTTTTGACCGCGACTGTTTTGAATCGGTAAAAAGTCGTCACGACGCTGAGGCTGTTTGGCTGTTCCCAAAAACGACAGTCATCCAACGATAAATTAATCGTCACGACATAGTGGGAACGCCTCCTTAGTTATTCTACATACATACGGGCAATCACGTCTGTTTCCCCGAAGAGGTAGGCAGAAGCATATTATATACATACATATATAATATGCTTCTGTGCTTATAATATACATACATATACATTTCGCTAATAGTTGGTCCCACGTAATAGGTGGCGAGCCTATTGCCGCTTACCGGGAACTTTTATGTTCGCCAGATCCTCGTCCGTTGATCGGCAGGTGCACCATTTGCAGGTTTGGCTTATGCTTCTAAGATATTGGTGGGATCCTATAAACCATATTCTAAACCTTCAATTAAAACGATAGACCCTTTGTTTATACATACATTCACGCTTGTTTCGCCGAAGGGGTAGGCAGAGGCATATTATACGCCCACACTTCGCCAATAATATAGTTGGTCCCACGTAATAAATGGCGAGCCTTTTGCCGCTTACCGGGCACTGTTTTGTTCGCCAGAGCCTCGTCCGTTGATCGGCAGGTGCACCACTTGCAGGTGAGGTTGTCTTGGGCTCCTTAGGTCTTGGAAGGATCCCTATACACCCCTTTATTTACCTTGTTACTAATAATTATTATTATAATACTAGTCTCTACTTACGAATGTAATTCCGAGATAATATGACAATGTATATTTCTCTACAATTAGCTAGTTTTTCTTAATTAATACTCTAGAACACACGTAACTAGAGTTATATGATAGGTGTTAAAATATGTTAATGTTTTTTAATAGTCATACGCTACGTAATGTTATGAAACCTCGTTACGTCTATAGACTTGTAATAAATGTTGTTTATTTAATTAAATAAGTGTATCTTTCCTAATGTGCTAATCTTTCATATATAGCTATGCTGAGAAGCGCATAAAATTGCAGTTTAAACTTTATTTTGACCTTTAATTGGACTATTAATAAAACTTTGTTTGACAACCTATGGAGTGTAGAGGTTAGACACTTTCACTCTGTTTTGGTGGGCATGGGTTCGATTCCCAAATAGGACAAACATTTACATGAACTAATATCAATTTACAAAAATTATTAAAAAATAATTGTACATAATTATTACAATTATTACAATAATAAAAATTATTATAATATTATACAGTTCATTTAAGTTCATATAATAATTTTACAGTTCATTTTCGAGTAAGTTATAAAAATCCTCTCCGCTGCGCTGTTCTCTGTCTAAAGAGCCTAAAAGCTTTTTTTATACTCTTAGGCTCAGCCCAGACTGAGAAGAATCTATTGCAAACATTGTTACGTGGCGGACAGCAGTTAGTTAGTGATAATTAGTAAACTAACAAATCGGTAGTTAATTAGTCAGTCTGCTTGTAGATTAGGAATGCGAGTTAAGAAAATGGAGGTCGTTTTCTATTTCAGCCGGTCGGGTCAGAAGTAGGGTTGTCACCCGTACTTGTAATAGGGTATTGTCGCCTTTCTCGTGTAGGTATACTTAATAATCTACTACACCAATAAAGTAGTCTAAAATTTCCCATTTACGACTGTCATTTGCTTTTACTGGTAATATTTATTTCATTTTACTACAGCATAATAGAATTCCACGCCATGATACCATTATATAGTTATATTTGTATTATAAAATTATATAGCATTGCTGTAGTAAAATTAAAAAAAATATACACCCAAAAAAGGGATAAATACCCAAAAAAGGTGAAAACCCTATTCAGCAGCCTCGCTCTAAATGCCGCTGTACATCGTGTTCATTACTGTTTTTGTCAGTGGTTTTGTATAATTTCTAAGTTTGGAAGAGTAATGAGTGACGTAATTCAAACTAAGCGTTTTGCATCAATCAATTTCTTTTAAGTTACAAATAATTAAGAAGAAAATTTTTGTGCCGCAATAAAAAGTATGCAAAATAGTTCCCAATTTATTAATACTTTTATCGTTGCAGAGTATAGACCTAGCCTATATTTTGCCTTTAGTTGTGTTCATGACACAAAACGTTAGGACTGTATAAAATAAACGGCAAAACGGTGAAAGTACAAGAAGTTTTTCTATCGTATTACGGTTTTAGGTTTTTTTAAAAGAAATTATTCTGTTCGAACAATAACTTTTACATTTTCGTATTTACCAGAGAACCACTGTAGAAAAAGTGATGTCATAGAACTCATTTCGTTTGCAGTCAGACACAAAAGCTATCATTTGGGAATTTTGACCCCGCGCGTCACGTTGACCCCATAACACTCAAGTGCTCAATAATGAATACATTACTTGATATTTATTTAGTTATTTTCTCTCGACATTGGCAAAAACAAATTATCAAAATTAATATAAAAAACCATAAAATATTAGGTCGGGGAAAAAGTCTTTTCGCATAACGTAGGTATAAACTTATTATAAAATTTTTTTGACTGTACTATTTGTGTCTGGCTGGTTTTGGTAACATTAAAAAGGTTCCATTATAAAGAAAAGAAAAAAATAAAAAAAAGTTGTTTCCCGCTATTTTTCATTTGTTTTTCTCTCCGTTAAAATGAGTGAATCAAATGAAGAAATTCGATACATTTTAAAATTTTATTATAAAAAAGGCAAAAATGCAACTCAAGCAGTGAAAAAAATTTGTGATGTTTATGGACCTGATGCAGTGTCAGTAAGAGTAGCACAAATTTGGTTCAAACGTTTTCAGTCCGGAAATTTTGATGTTAAAGATGCACCTCGCTCTGGTCGCCCTGTTCCGAATAAAATTGACGCCATTTTTGAAAGAGTGGAGCAAGATCGGCATATTAGTAGTTACGATGTAGCTGAAGAACTGGGAATTGACCACAAAACAGTTTTGACCCATTTGAAGAAAGCTGGTTATACAAAAAAGCTCGATATTTGGGTGCCACACGAGCTCACTCAAAGAAACTTAATGAACCGTGTACTCATTTGCGATTCATTATTGAGACGTAATGAAACCGAGCCGTTTTTGAAGAGATTGATAACTGGCGATGAAAAGTGGATCACGTACGACAAGAACGTGCGAAAAAGGTCGTGGTCGAAAGTTGGCCAGGCTTCACAGACTGTGGCCAAACCTTTTTTTTTTTTTTTTTTTTTTTTTTTTTTATTATCGTCTGTAAAAAAATGCTGCTTACGCACTGTCTCCCGGCCAAAAGGGGGAGACCGGGAGGGGGTGTGGGGCTCACTGCGGCCGACACGACCACCGCAGTCCTACCCACTAAAAAACTTCAGACGACGCCCACCGCTGTTGAAAAGGGGCGAGGCACCAGTGCCCGGGTTTGTAGCTTCTGGAACCCCGCCCGCGGCCAACGTCCCCCGGATCAGAACCGGGCAGACCTCCTCAGGAAGGCGCAATTTGCAGCGCCCCCCCTACCTCCTTGTGCGGCCATGGCGTAACTGGCCGACTTCGGGGGGGGTCTATGGCGAGACGGAAGGGGCCCCCTGCCCCCGCCGCCTAAGACCCCCCGGGCGCTGCCTGACGGGCCCTCCTGGCCCGCCCGCTGCGCCAACGGCGTAGCCGGAGAGAGAGCGGATCCCGCTCCCTCTCCCGCTCCGCGGCCTCCTTCTGCGACATCACCACTTCGCAGAAGGAGGCCATCGCCTCCCACGCCGTCTCGCTGTCGACCATCTTTTGCATGATGGTCGGCAGCGAGAGAGCCACTCCACCCAGGGCCGCGGCTAACGTCGACCGCGGCCCAGCCCACGCAGGGCACGCCACCAAAGTGTGCTGCGCATCATCCATCGCGCAGTCACAGTGGTGGCAACACCGGGTCGACTCCCCCCCGGCGACGTCGCACAGATACTTCCCAAAGCACCCGTGCCCGGAAAGTACCTGTGTGAGCCGGAAAGTCATCGACCCCCACCGACGGCCGACCCATCGCTCCAAGATGGGCCCGACCGCCTCGAGGATACGGCGCCTCGATCCTTCGGCACGTAGTTCGGCGCTCCTGTGTAGCTGCCGCCGCCATGCGCCCAGAGCCTGTGTCTGAGCGTCTCTACGCCACCGCACCACTGTGTCCGGTGTGGGGCGGAGACCCTGGCTCCGGGATTGCGCGCCACGCCAGTAGACCGCCGAGAGAACCTCGGCGTCGAGGTCCCATGGCATCACGGGAGATGGTGCGATACCCCCTAACGACACGGGTCGCCATGACCCTCTGCGACTGCAGCAGGATCTGTCGATGGCGACCCGATATGGAGCTCGCCCAAATTGGGGCTCCATACAGGGCTATGGACCGCACCACTCCCGTGTAAAGGCGGCGGCTACTGCCGCCACTCCCTCCGAGATTGGGGAGCAGGCGAGATAGAGCTCCCGCCGTGCTCACCAACCTCGGGCCTAGGTGCCGAAGGTGCGCTTCGAAGTCCCATCTGCTGTCGAGAAGGACGCCGAGATACTTCAGCGTGTTCTCGACAGGGATGGGAGTTCCTCCTACCACGATACTAGGGCCTGGAGGCGGCCGCCTCCGGGGACCATGGAAAATAATGGCCCCGGATTTATGCAGTGCCACCTCGAGCCCCAGCTGCCGTATCCTCTCGACCACCGCCGCGACGCCGACAGTGGCCAACACTCTCGCATCCCGGGGATCAGAACCCCGGGATGTTACGAGGGTGTCGTCGGCGTAACAGATCACGTCCACGCCGTGCAAATTCACACAGCGCAGAACATGTTCCACAGGAGTGGTCCCAGGACAGACCCCTGCGGAACACCGCACACCACACGCCGACGACAGCCTCCTCCGCCCATCGTTGGGAAGACTACCGCCCTCTCCGACAGGTAGCTCCCCAACAACCGCCGCAGATATGGAGGCACCCCGTGATATCGAAGCGCCTCCATAATCGTTGACCAGGGCAGGGTGTTGAAGGCGTTCGCGATATCGAGCGACACCGCAATCAACACCCCACCCCGCGAAACCGCCCTCTCCGACAGGTCCTGCAAGCGGCCGATCGCGTCAATCGTCGATCGGCCGCGGCGGAACCCGAACTGGTGGTCGGACAGATCTGGTCCGACCTCCTCCAGGTGCTCGACGAGGCGGTTGGTGACGTGAGGTTCGTGGTCGAAAGTTGGCCAGGCTTCACAGACTGTGGCCAAACCTGGCCTAACACGAAATAAGGTGATGCTGTGTGTATGGTGGGATTGGAAGGGCATTGTTTATTATGAGCTTTTACCGCCCGGCAAAACCATCGATTCTGATCTTTACTGCCAGCAACTGATGAGATTAAAGGAAGCAGTCGAGAGAAAACGGCCGGAATTGATCAACAGGAAGGGTGTGGTCTTTCATCACGATAACGCTAGACCACACACATCTTTAGCCACTCAGCAAAAATTAAGAGAGTTCGACTGGGAGGTCCTAGTGCATCCACCATATAGCCCTGACCTTGCGCCTTCAGATTTTCACCTGTTTCGGTCTCTGCAGAATTCTTTAGGTTCTGTAAGGTTGACCTCAAAAGAGGACTGCCAAAACTATTTGTCCCGTTTTTTTGATCAGAAGTCCCAAAGTTTTTACAGTAACGGGATAATGTATCTGTCCACAAAATGGCAGAAAGTTATTCAACAAAACGGTACATATATATTGTAAATAAATGTAAATAAACTTTGAAAAAAATGTCTTGACTTTTCATACAAAAATACGAAAAGACTTTTTCCCCAACCTATTATAAACTTATTTGATTGTTATTTTTAGGGCTGCCTACCGTTTGGATACGTTACGTACGATACGGATACGTTCGGGTAAAACTCCGACCCATTTGTGTGAAGGAAAAACCATTTTTTTTTGGAACAAAAGGACAAATTTATAAAAATCTTAGTTAAAAAATAATTTATGATAAACCATCAAACAACTAAGTATAAACTTTATCGATGTTTTTATTATGTTGCAAAAAATATTTTATAGAAGTGTCCGGCTAAATAACCAAATTTTGCTCAAATGTCCGTTGTTCATGTTCATGTTGCACCCGCTGCGCCCTCCACAGGCCCCTCTTAGTTTCCCCCCCCAGTATTCGGTACTAAGGGCACCCAGGGTCGCTGGTCTCTGGGTGTTTTCTTTTCCCTAGCGGCTTCTCTACCCTACCGGGAGGTACTCGACCCCCCTACCGCGACAAGGTGGAGACCAGTCGGGGGAAAGTGATGGCAGCCCTACCCATATGAAACTTTATAGTGAAGGCACTATTCAGTTGTTCCTTTTTGCTTACCCTAGGATATTTGGTTCAAAGGAGGTAGGGGGGGGGGGCGCTTTACATTGCGCCTCTCTGAGGAGGTCCTTCCGGTTCTGATTCGGGGGACGTTGTGCCAGAAGCTTTAAACCAGACACTGGCCCCTCGCCCCTTTTCAGCAGCGGTGGGCGTCGTCGGAAGTTTTTTAGTGGGTAGGACTGCGGTGGTCGCTTCGGCCGCAGTGAGCCCCACACTCCCCTCTCGGTATCCCCATAAGCCGAGAGGCAGTGCGCAAAAAACAGCATTTTTTTACCAACGATAAAAAAAAGATATTTGGCACTGAATGCCATATCGTCGGTTTTGACATTATGATGCCATTCGCTAGAGAATCACAAAACAAGTCGATTAGCCCAATCAAAATCAAGATACGACCCATAAAAACCTTTCAAATTGCGAAAAAGTAACCACCCATCAGACTGATTGACATACTGGTAGTTAGTCTCTCCTGAAAAGTTCCTAAAGAGTTCTTGGCGAGAAAGTGAAGCATCATGTCTGCAGTTTTGTTTTATTTTCTAAAATTTGTGATATATCGAACATTAATTTAAAATAACGGTGGATTATAAACCGTTAAGTGTTTGTGAACGTACATGAGTGTTGGTAAGTAAACCAAAACAGTGCAACATCACTTATCAAAATTTCTCAAGAAGTCCATGTGAGATCTCAGTATAGTCCCACATTTTTGCTGAGGTCTCAAGGGGATTCGATGGAGGGCATCTTATTTATCGTCTTACTTATATATCATACTATTTATCATCTTTATCACTATGAATTATGAATTTTACTTGACGCTGGCTAAAAGTGATAACAGCACGAAGCCATTATTAAAAAAAAAAGTTCCCAAAAATTGCTTCCGTGGTGATAGAATTTAAACGGCAATATGGCATTAGGGTCTGTATTCTTGCCAACGTTTTGTGCCTTACGTATTATTAATTTTAAATGTAAAAAAATAAACCGAAGCACCGATCAGTCGTTATTGTAAATACGACCTTTTTCAGTAATTAACCGATTTATTTCTTATAATAATTAATTAGTTAGCTTGCGTCATAATAAATATATGAAAGTATGACAGAACAATAGGAACACGGCTGAGCAAATTAAAATACAGCGAACTGTGTACGGTCAGCATTAAAATTTCGTAGCACACACGCGCTAACGCTTTTGACAATAGAGTCGTGTGTCGATCTTTATGGCGCTTTGCATGTTATACTAACACTACTATATGACGCTGACTGTACAAGATTATAACTAAAGCTAGGGCTGCCATCCGTTCAGAATTCCCCGGATTTGTCCTAGTTTCAAGGGAGTCCGGGGTCCGTCTGGCAGGGTATTTTTAAAATGTCCGGGAGAAACCCGAACCCTTTTGTTGTCAAGGAAAAAACATTTTTGTTTTAAAGATAAACAATCATTTAAAATAAATCTTAGTTCAAAATTTATTGATGATGGGTTATCATTACCAAGAAATTATTAATTTTAACGATGATTTTATTTTGTTGCAAAAAATATTTTTAGAGGGGTCTGAAAATAACCATATTTTGCACAAAAGTACGGGATTCTTGCCGTGTTTATCCGGTGTCGGCAAAAATACCTTATTGATGTTTTTGATACTGGCTGTTCCTAACCTCTTATGAAGGATTAATTATTATGCTTGTGATCTTATTAGTAACATAATATGTATTTAAAAAGGTGTTATATTCACCATTAAACTATTATATAGTTTGGCGATAGAATAAGTTTAAAAAAATGTGTTATTTTGATTAGTCAAATAAAAAAAATAAAAAAAATAAAGTGATGGCAGCCCTAACTAAAGCCAGTGCTGCCAGTGGGGACTTGTCTGCTCATGTCTACTTTACTAGATACTATATGGTACCGGCCTAGAATAGTTGCACCCCCCTCGTATTGCGGGTAATCGTAAAAGTCGACGAGGAGAAATTCTAGCGGATGATGAGCAGCAGCGTCATCCTGCGTACTGGCTTAAACTGCGAGCAACAAGGCGCCTGCCCAGCGTGATTATGGGCAGATACTCCCAACAGAACGTTATCTATTAGGGAAGGCTTATGTTCAGCAGTGGACTGATAGGATGGTAAGCATTGTAAGCTTAGCTGACATGGTTAACTAGAAGTTTGACGCAAGTAGTTATTGTTCGCCACACTAACATCACAAAGAAACATTGAAGAAAGTGCGTCGAACGGTGTCTGACGCCTTACAGAAGTTTACTTTTAGTTTTAGCATTGTTATTTACTTTTACATTGTTAATTTTCTGTATGGGGAATTCAGTCTGTTGTTTAACGAATGGTGTGTCGAGGTCGTCATTTTGACACTGTTGTTTTACAGAATAGCTAATTAGATTCACGTTGGTCACATGTAAGCAACGAGAAGCCGTTGGTCGAATAATTACTTGTGGTAGACTAATGACCATTGTCTTTTTTTTTTACTGACTTATTCAATTACTGCCCATGCCCTGCTGAATCAATGAAAACGAAATTGTTTGTCAATGAACTGTACCGGGGCCCTACCGCCGAATTCGATGAATTTTAGCTATTTCATTTAGATCTAAATTTCTGATGTTTATCAATCTGTACCGGGGAATCTGCTGAAAGCCATAAATGACTAACCTTGGCAGACTACTGAAGCGAATAATGATTATAATTTGCGTTTCGATGACACATTTTTACCTAGATATTAATAACTTGTAATATAATTCATAACAAAAGACAGATAGAGACTATCAAATATTACGTAAATCCTTCAAAATTTGTGTCTAAATGGAGAACGCCATCTTGTATCGAGCTCCGTACGTTCTCTTGTGTCCAGTGATATTGCCAGCTGCAGCACCGTTAAGGGCAAAATATATCAAAGAAATAATACCTACAATTCTGTTATTATTCAGTCATTGCAGTTAGATCTGAGATCTGATCTGATCTAATTACATAGATAATTACTCTAGTTTGTGTGTTCAATGAGCATTTCTTGATCTTATCTTTTGAATCTAGCTATAAATTAACGATTATAAATGTAACTGTTTTGATGTTCATCATACTTAACACCATCATCCATCGTTTGACCGGTTCCAGGATTATTCGAGATATTTTTCTTTCCTCCTCCAGCATCTTCTTCAACTTCCTCTCATTCTTGAGTGTTAGTTTCAATATCACACAACATAATGACCACATCCTGCCTGACGGTAAGCAGTAGACACATACAATTACGCCTGTTTCGCCGAAGAGGTAGGCGGAGGCATATTATACATCCAGATTTCGCCAATTACATTGCCAGCACATTGCCGCTTACCGAAACTTTTGTGTTCGCCAGAGCCTCGTCCGTTGATCGGCAGGTGCACCATTTGCAGGTGAGGTTGGCTTGGGCTCTTTAGATGTTGGTAGGATCCCTAATACACCCTGCGCCGGCAGAGAAAGCCAAAAGGAACGACTTACCAAATTGCTCGGTTCGAGTGCTGCTAGTCTGCACGGTATGTGGTTGGTTTCTAAGACCATGTGTTGTTTAGAAAGCGAAACCATTTTTCACTTGAAACTATTAATCTTCCTTGAAAAGGTCACTTCTATTCCGTTTTCTTCTTCTATACTATTTTGCCGAATTCTGTAATTTACATAGACGAAGTCACGGTTGGATGCTAGTTAGACAATCAAGATTGAATATTTCTAGACTCGAAACGACATCTTAGGCAAGAATGCGAGATGTTTCAATTGAAATGTATGCACAACTGTTCAATGTAGGGTTGCTACATTCAACTGTCAGTTTCTTTTCAATTCGAACTAAAAAATATAGTACAATTAGCCAGCATAAACTGTGTGATATCATTATTAAGGTATTTAGGGATCCTACCAAGGTCTGAGGAGCCCAAGCCAATCTCACCTGCAAGTGGTGCACCTGCCAAACAACGGACGAGGCTCTGGCGAACACAAAAGCTCCTGATAAGCGGCAATAGGCTTGCCAGGCTTCTCCTCGTTGGTTACGAAGGACCAACAGTGTAATTGGCGAAGTGTGGGCGTATAAAATGCCTATGACTACCCCTTCGGGGAAACAGGCGTAATATTGTGTATATATGTATGATATCATTATGAAAGTTTATTGCTGAACAAAGGCCTCCCCCTTAGACTAACAGAGTAATAGATTACAGGCGGCCTGCTTTTAACTTGATCTCTCGTTATCAGATTGCCCATTCATCAGTTAAGGTCCTAATAAAAAAATCTCCTTTCTAGAACATTTTTTCCCCAACGAGCGTTCTGTCTTGCGAGGGCTAGACAGAACGGTCGTTAGGGAAAAAATCAATCAATCAGAGCATATAGCATAACTAGTTTTCATACAGTACAATATTGTATGAAAAGTAGTTATGCTATATGCTCTGCCCACTGCTTCTTCAGCTTGCTAATTAATTGTGCAATGTCGGTAGTTATAGTTAGTTATCCTACTGGTCTCCTCAAACCGTTAGGAAATTCTTTGAGTTACATTTGTGACTTTAATTCTTCTACGGATATCCTCAAAATATAGTATAACATTATATACTAATTCTTCTTTCTAAAGGCTTTGCCCACTGCCAATTCAGCTTGCAAATTCTTTGAGTAATACTGGCTAGATTAATAATAATCTTCTAAGGATATGTGTACTTAAAAACAGTACTATAACTATTTTTCTTATTTATTTAAAACGGTTGGCAACCCTAGGTGTGCGTGTGCGACGATTTAAATTTTCTCACGTTCGTTGAGAGTCGGCGCATTGTTTTTAGTATAGTTTAACAATCTGTGCGCGGTTACCATTCTCGAAATAATAAGCTAATTAGGTCTTAATTCAATGGGTTAAGTCTGTCTTAAGTTATCATTGAAATGTGTTAAATAAATAATCCTTATCATGCTGAACGCCGGTCCCAGGCGCAATAGAAAATCTATTCTGTATCAGTAATTTGGCGTCAAAGTTTTTAAGATAGACGTTGTTATAATAACATTCACGCCTGTTTCCCCGAAGGGGTAGGCAGAGGCATAATACGCCCACACTTCGCCAGTTATATAGTTGGTCCCACGTAATAGGTGGCGAGCCTATTGCCGCTTATCGGGCACTGTTTTATTCGCCAGAGCCTCGTGCGTTGATAGGCAGGTGCACCACTTGCAGGTGAGGTTGGCTTGGGCTCCTTAGGTCTTGTTATAATATAATATGTACAGAATATTTCATTGATATATACTAAGATATGTAATTATTTAATTTTTAATATCGTCATATAAATTTAAGTAATTATCAGCTATCCGTCTTATTATGTCGTGCTCTCCTAAATATTACCGCGCCCATAAGGTTCCATAAAGATATTGTTTGTCATATTTTAACATTATTGGTAAAATTTTGGAGTTTAACTGAACTAACCTTGGTATGATATAATAAGGCCCAGAAAGGCTTTGTAACCTGTATGAAATTGTAAGCTAATAACTAATCAACTGCCAGACTTATATGGGCCCGGAAAACAAATAGGGCTTGCGCGATCTAAATACGTCTACTGACATATTTTGACATACTAACGAATTAATAATATAAAGTATTATAATAATAAAGTATTGAGAATTGGTAATATTATAACTCCTTCATGTAAAAAATAACAGAAATACTTTTATTTTTAGTTATTTAATACCTATAGTACAAGCTCTGCTTAATTTAAGACTAGACTAATTGGCGCCTATCGAAAAATGTCCAAGGATAAGTATTAAGTCTGTCATAGTTAAATTTATTTAAATATATCGTTAAACTATTGTAGTGTACGAAATAGAAAACTTATTCTTGTAAGTCATCGTTGCATATTTTTGACACATAAATAACGTGAGACATATAACATACAAACACGCCTATTTCCCTGATGGGGTAGGCAGAGGCATATTATACGCTCTCATTCCGCCAATAATATTTTTAATGCCACGTAATAGGTGGCCTATTGCCGCTTACCGAGAACTTTTTTTAAATAGAATAACTTAATACATTTAAATAACATGATATAAATAACTCTTAATAAACTCTTAGTTTTATGTATAGAAAAAATCTTTTAACTTTTGACTGAATGAAGTCTGTTCGGATAGCTGGTATGAATGAATATTTCGTAGTTAGCTTGCATAAGCAAGAGTAAATGCTTGTGTTAAAAACAAACATTTTTCATTGTTGCGACACAAAAACTAATAAACTCATAAGTAGTTACTACAGAGAAAAATGTAGTTGCCAGTGAAAATGTTATAAAAATACTCATTGCGAAAAACGTATATAATAGCTGTCGTACGTAACTGTGTTTGTAATAATATAACTGTTTTACATTGCAACAAAGTCATTAATATTGGATTTGTGCTCGATAAATTACAATATTCCGTGCTTCGGAAGGCACGTAAAGCCGTTATCACTAAATGTGGTGGTCGTTAAGCCATGTTAGAGGCCTAATGGGCGGCTTGAAAAATTCTTACAGCAGGAGCCATACACCTGCCTCCGCCAATCCGCACTGGGTCAGCGTGGTGGAGTATGTCCCAATGCCCTCGCACCTTGATATGTGAGAGGAGGCTCGTGCTCAGTAGTGGGACGTTAATGGGCTGTGATAAGGATGATAAAATTACAGTGTTGGGTGAGGAAGCAGACTATTTCTCAGATAGGACACACTCGTTTAGAGTAACTTATTTGCCAGTTCCAAGTAGTTCAATATATAAAGTTCTTCTTCTTCCATTTGAATAATGGCTTCGTGCGTCTAGCACATTTAGCCAGTGTCAAGTAAGTGATATATTAATTATATATAATTTATAGTAAATGAGAATGTGATAAAGATGATAAATCGAAGATGAAATACCCTCCCCTAAGCCCCTTGAGTTCTCAGTATAGACGTGTGGGACTATACTGAGATGTCACATGGACTCCTTGAGACAAAATTTGAAAAGTGATGTTGCACTGTTTTGTTTGATTTACCAACACTCATGTATGTTTACAAACACTTAACGGTTAATAATCCACCGTTATTACACATTAATGTTAGAAACATCAAAAATTTTAGAAAATAAAACAAAACTGCTGACCCGACGCTTCACTTTCCAGCCAAGAAGTCAATACATAAAGTTGTTTGCATTAATGCAGCGTTTTTTCGTCATTTCATCATCATCATCATCTCAGCCATCTAACGTCCATTGCTGAAAACTGGCCTCCCCAATAGATTTCCACATTGAGCGCTCCTGAGTCGCCTGCATCCGTCGGCTTCCCGCCGCCTTGATGATCATCGGTCCATCGGATTTCCTCATTTCTGATTCGATCATTCGTCATTTAGTCAAAGTTAAGTAAAGTCCGTCAGAGTCGAGTCAAGCCAGAGTCATACATACCCCAGTAAAGTAGTGGATAAGTACTTTACTAGAGGTTCAATGGTGTTTAGGAATCAATATAATATGCTACTTTCCTACACTTGAGTGCGTAGTCGAAAAAGTTACGTCAAAAAAATCAACTAGCTGAACACATAGAAACTCTAATTTACACTAGTTTTGGAAAATAAAATGTTGCCGCGGCGGCGTGTCTGGTTTCGCGTTGGCGCCAAAACCCAAGAAGCAGACTGAGGCTGCCTGTCTACTGAAGCGGAGCGAGGATGCGAAGCGAAGAAATGAACAAATATTATAAAGGGAAGATTTCATAAAATCTTCCCTCTTCTCCTGTCCGCGATTCCTTTTAGTATCAAACCAAAGGATATATTTAAAAGAGCATATAGCCTGTGAGTTTCTTGCCAGTTCTTCTTACAGAGCGGTGGCTCGGAACTGGCACTTAGATTCACTTACACTTAATATTTTTTTGTTTTTAAATTGTTTTGTTGCATGTAAGTGAATCTAAGCTTCGTGATTTCAGTGTAATAATATTTCGATTGTTTTTTTTAAATATGTAATTATGACGTTTTCAAGTACCTACTATGTATAATAGTTTATGAAATAAATAATTTTTGACTTTTTACTTTGACTTTTTGTCTTTTATTGGATAATAGTTGTCCGTTTCTCCGCTCCGCATCCTCGCTCGCTTCAGTGGATAGGCAGCCTTGGGTCGGCTTGCACAACTGTCACTAATCCTGCTTAGTGCTAAATCTATTTAGTGATAAATATCGTTTTGTCTCTCAACTTCAAACAAAAGACTGAAATGCAATGATATTTTAAATCAAACTTTGCTTAATTCATACTGTTGAATCAATCAAAAGAGGACTTCTTGGCCGGAAAGTAAAGCGTCATGTCTGCAGTTTTGTTTTATTTTCGAAAATTTGTGTTATTTCGAACATTAATGTGTAATAACGGTGGATTATTAACCATTAAGTGTCTGTGTACGTACATGAGTGTTGGTAAATGAAACAAAACAGTGCAACATCACTTTTCAAATTCTTTCAAGAAGTCCATGTATGATCTCAGTATGGTCCCACATCTTTACTTGAGTACTCAAGGGGTTTCGGGCGAGGGCATCTCATTTACCATTTATCATCTTTATCACCACTCATTCAACATTCTCATTTACTATGATGTATAATGTAATAAATATATATCTTACTTGACACTGGCCAAATGTGCTAAACGCACGAAGTCGACGAAACGACGAAGAAAAAAAAAACAATCAAATGAACTTGTTGGGCAAGCCGGCCTTATTCTTTGCTTACATTTGTCTATGAATGAACTTACCAAAGTTGTCTCTGGTTTGTAATCCTTCCACCAAATTCTTCACCTGTCAAAGTGTTGTGTTGAAGTCTGTCTCAGTTTACAGTCCCAGTTTCAGTAATGGTTTCATTACAATGAGAATTATGTTTCCTGAAGATCATCCTCTCAGACTTCATGGTCCCACTACTGTACACGGGCCTCCTCTCCCAAATCAAGATGAGAAGGATTCAGGTCATTGCCCACTTCGCCACGTGGACACAGTGCGGATTGGCGTAGCCAGTTGTGTGGCGTCTTGCTGCGGAACCTGTTATTGGTCGCCTTGGAAATACTAGCAGCAGTACTTGACATAACTGCTTCCGCCAATAGACATGTCGTAGTGATAGAGTATGATCTGGGATAAGCTAGGTAAATGCATAAAAATACGTTGCGGGTCTGTTCGAAAGGGTTACGGAGACGGGGCCATAGCAGGCTCAAGAAGAACCATGTATGGTTTTTAGTCAGGAAAAATCTGATACACCCTCGCGCTTCTCCACAGCGGATTTTTTTTTTGGATGGAATTTTTTCGGATGGAAAATCATCAAATGACCGTCCATTTGATAATTTTCCATCCGAAAAAAAATGAATATAAAAATGGTTGCCTGTAAAGTCGTTTTTACGGGCGAAGATTTTACGTGACAACGTCTTTTTCTCGGTAGAATATTTATTGATATGAATATAATTAAATTGCACAATAGGAACAAGGAATTCTAGTGCTGCGCGCGCGGCAGACCGATCATAGTTGAGTGGGAGAGAGACGCAAGGCATTCGCCGGGCCTCTCTCTCGTTCGGTGACTCATCGTAACGTTACCGAGCGTTACACTTTTTCATAAGTGACTCCCAGCCGCAACCTAATTTAAGACGTTGTCACGTCAAAAATAATAGATTTCAGACGTTTTCAATGAAATATGGCTATTAAAATACGCTTACTTTAGCTTGCTGAAATACTAAAACACTTTCAATGGTTCCTTACAATCCATCATGTGAACGACGACCATTTTAATATATAAATCATAATTAAAATGAGTATACTTGCTCGTTTTAAATGTAACATTTCAGTTCAAAATTGACTTTTAACACCTTGTGTTAAGGTTTTTCTAGACGTTAGTTTACGCTTCATTAGGGCTGTCTGAATTTATATGTCAGGTAATTATTGTAACATTGAATTTTCACGAAGCATAATGTACGATATAATTTGAATGATAATTTACCAATTATTCATGTATTACGTCGATTCTTTGGTACGTTGTAAGTTACGTTGGCGGGTGACCATTAAAATTTTACTTATTTGTGTAAGTAAGTGCGTAGTTGTGTGTGTAGTTGTGTTTGTACTTGTTTGTGTAGTTGTTTGTGTAGTTGTGTGTGTGTATGTTTAAAGCATAGCATTGTAGGAGGGCTAACTAAGAACATTCTTAACTTGTTAGCATAAACCTGATTTTATATAGTCTGTTTTTTACATAGTCTATTGGGCCCTAGACTTATATGTCTTATGCGTAAATTTAAGCGTCTGCCATCTGACCTCCCGCAACTCAAAGGAAGACATCTTTAACATTAATGTACATAAATGATGAATGATTTCGCTTTGATTTTAACACAAAATTTGAAGCTACTCGTCAATAACTCTCAAGTTATAACATATTCAAGAGCTTCCTCAGTGCTCGGATTTCGGATCAAGTTCACGGGTCAGCCCACATTGCAGGGAGGGTCGGGGGCGAGGTATTGACGTTCTATTTATATACTGACAGGATCAAGATCTTATGTTAATGAGTAGGTACCTAATATATTATTACTGTAACCATATCGCACCTTTTATACTATAGGGGCCCAATTCGAAAAATCATGGTTTTTGGGAAAACGCGTTTAAAGATTTTTGAGCCAAAATAATTTTACAAAATCGATCGCAAAAAAATTTTTTTTTTTGATATGTACCCCTATAGTAGGAAAGCTGCGATATAATATTACCTTTAATTACAGCGGCGAGACCCCTTGTCTTTAAATTCAGAGGGTCTCAGGTTCAAACCCTGGTGGCGCACCAATGACTTTTCGAGGTTATTTGCGTAACTATCGCTTGCTTCGTGCCTCGGAAAGCACGTTAAGCCGTTGGTCCCGGCTGTCATGAACATCTATGGCAGTCGTTATTAGGAAGTCAGTGCCTTCTAGCAAACTGACAGCTGGTTTAACCATAGAATGATGTTTCCCTCTGGATTGCGGAGGTCAGAGGGCAGTCGCTCCACGTAATAGCTGAATTTCAGTCAAATCTGGTTGAACCAGTGAGCAGACCCTGGGCCCTAAGCTTAAGTCTAGGACAACCGAGATAATGCTAGGATATGATGAATATTTTCTACTTTCATACGTTTATTGCAATAATTTTATTAAACCTTTTTTTCTTTTTCAGGTAAGTTTGCAGTGTGCAGTGTGCCGTCTTATGGTGTTGGAAAAAGGTAGATACATTAGTGTACGAGATATGGTTTTGAAACCATCTTAAGCTATGTGGGTTCGTTTCCCATATATGGCAAATATTTGTGACTTCTGTATATTACAAGTATGTATATACTGACAAAGAATCCATTTGCTTTTATTTCTTGATTATGGTACCGCTCATATCACCAAATATTTGACCAATCTAAATTATCCTGTTGATCTTAAAGACAATAAAGTATATTTTATTTTATGTTTACTTTTTTTTAAATGCCAAAACTTTATCCCAATCCGCTCAGTAGTTTTTGCTTGAAAGACTAACAAACAACAATACGTCCATACCAAAGATGTTGCGAACCATACTCACAAACTTTCGAATTTATAATATTTTATTAGTAAGATAAAATAAAATAAAATATACTTTATTGTCTATAAGATCAACAGGATTATTTAGTTTTGTATGGAAATACTTTTTTTTAAGAACAATGATATGGGTGTATAGGGTTCCTACACCTAAGGAGCCCAAGCCAACCTCACCTGCAAGTGGTGCACCTGCCGATCAACAGATGAGGCTTTGGCGAACATAATAGTGCCTGGTAAGCGGCAATAGGCTCGCCACCCATTACGTAGGACGAACTATATAATTGGCGAAGTGTGAGCGTATTATATGCCTCTGCTCTTAGGGTAAACAGGCGTGAATTTATGTATTTATGTGTATTATGCAAAAGGAATCTCCCATCAAACATGATAACCTGATCACGCAGAGCAACGAGCGCTCTAGCGTAAAACATATCATTTTGGAATTCATAATTAACCGGAAAATGTTCTAGTAATAAATTTAGGGTTAGGAAAAGCTCGTTAGCGTCAGCGATGCTATCGCGTGAAGGCTTTCATTTCACCTTCAAGCTAATTATCTATAGACAGTTAATTAACAAAGTAAGTCTATCACATAACCAAGGCTAACACACAAACAAGCCTAACTCATACACGCACACGGAGCGGGAAGTAAGAATTCGACTTTTGCTATTAAAAAAGAATAGTTAAAATTGTTCGATAATAAAAAGTTCTTTGAGCCCGGTAAGGCGAGACTAGGTAATAGCATATATCACTGCATCACCCTTGCAGAGTATTAAACGTGTCAAGAAGATATACATAAACTTTCCGAAAGATGGGAACAATTTTGGTTGCAGTCCTGACTAATAACCCTAATAAGAATGATGAAGTCCACTGAAATGGGTTACGAAATTTTTTTTAAGAGGGAGGAGTGAAATCATGCATACCTAGTACCTACATAATAAATAAATAATCTTACAATTACACCAGTTATTTAGCATCATTAAGAACTTGTGTTATGGATACTAAAGAATGGATAAACATACTTACATAATTTTTTTTTGTAAATACATACTTAATATACATAGGAAATCATACAGACCAGAACAAAATTAAATGTTTGTCTTTGTGTGCATGAACTTTTATATATATATATATATGTATCTATCTATCTTTGTATGTGTATTCGTTGTTTATCTATAACGCAAGTTCTTAATGATACTTATCTTGGAACTAAATTATTGGTGTATCTAATTGTCAGAAAATATTTATTCATCCATTTCAAAAAAGCGCACTGAAGAGCACTATCTATCTCGGTCGTAGCATTATTATGATCTGATTGGTTTGTTCTGTTATTTTTGAATTAATTTTTATATAATATGCATATCCCTATTTGTTAGATTATTTTTAGTTTATGTTGTAGTGCACGCGCCAAAGAGATTTAATATTTTAAAAAAAAATTTGAGCTAGCGCGGAAGTAGCGCTATCTAACGTTGAAAAGCAAAACAGCATATTAAAAACAATTAGAATAAGTTTTACCTACTCCACGGTAGGCGTCGCTTTGCAGTAGGGATGTTCTAAACTAAATTAATTTCATTTTATCCTTATCAGTCACCCTTAATTATTAACTTCCACAATAGAAAATACTAATGAATTCTCTCTATTAGGCATAACTATAGATAGTAACTTAAACTGGAAGACCCACATTAACAACCTTCGATAAAAAAATATTCAGATTCTCCTATGCCCTTCAATAAATTAAAAGAACAACAGATTTGCAAACAGCTTTAACTACATACTATGCCTATGCATATGCAAGGTTTAGTTACGGGATTATTTTGTGGGGAAGTAGTACTGACACACCTTCTCTTTTTATTCTTCAAATGAAATAATATGAACTTTGGCAAACATTGAACAGACTGACACTTGCAAGCCCTACTTTATAAAACTTAATTTAGAAATATGTAAATTTGTAAGAACCAATAAATAAACTACTAAGACACAAAAACAGATTAATACTTCTAACATGACTCTACACTCCAATAGTCCATAATAATATGTAATGTCAATAAAAATTTATAATAAACTCCCTGAATTAATAAAACAGAAACCTGTAACGCTACATTTGTGAACATAATCAAAGAAATATTAGTAAATAAGGCCTACTACGACATAAAAGACTATATCAATGACAAGACAATAAAAAAATAAGTATAAGATAAAGTTAAAATAAATTTATTTAAATATGTGATATGACAATTTTAAAAAAATTATGTAAAAATATAAATAAATAAATAAAAAATAACCTTCTGTGAAACGTTATGGAGTGCCATAAACATTGATTTGATAGTTTTACTATTATAGTGTATAACAGCCCCCAACGCAATTATTATTGAATCAGAATATTCCTACTTATATCAAACTTATACTTACAATTTAAAAATATTATTTATTACATTAATCATTAAATAAAACGACATCACTTGAACATCACTAAATCATCTACTTCCGCATCGACAACTGTGGCGAGATCCTAAAAGTAGTGCTTTTGCTTCTCACCGCTAGAGGTCAGCAAAGGGCATAAGTAATGTTCTAGAACAATTTATTGAAAATTATTATATAGTCTGATTATTGAGTAAATATAAAAAATACTTACGAAAATAAACTGTAATCACGTTCAGCCTTTTTACCATAACGGGACTTGCAATATCGCAGTACGCAATTTGGCATATTTTCTATAAAATTTGTCAAATCTGTTCCCGCACAAACACGACTACACTAGAGGGCGCATAAAATCATACTGAGCGACTTGTTACCACTTGGTAATAAGTTGTGGATTACAGTTTTGATCTCAATGTCCTGTCTATAGTAATAGTTAAATGTCTTTGGCACGCGCCTTACACTTTATAAAATAATATTTCCACCGTCTGGTCTGCTGGAAGAAATTCCTTTTGAAAATAAGCAGCACCATTGTACCTTATTTTGTAATTATCTGTGACATGTAATTCTGTCTGTACGTAAATCATTAAATGAATCGATTCCCACTATTACGTCTAGTGGAGCTAAAAGCGCTTCTATGTATAGCTGTTCTGTTTTCCTTTTTGTTAGAATAATATATACAATACGAGAATATATTTTTACGACACAATAGAATATTATTTATAACGATAAGAAAATAAAAGCACTTGCTACATACAGCATTAAAGTCTCAGCGGAAGGAGGAAAACTTACTTCTATTTTCTTTATTGCTCTGCCAAAATGTAGTTACTTACAGAATGAATAAACAGAGCATTTGTAAACATGTGTCGACTTGTCTGGTGACTGTTTATCTTTTTCATGACTGAACAATATTGATGAATTTTGATTTACTTATGTTTATGTAGATTGGATCTTTATGAAGGTTGAAATAAAAAACCGGGGGCGAGTGTTAAGTTTTGTTTTTTTTCTTTTAAATAATGGCTTTGTGCGTTTAGCACATTTAGCCCACTGGCTACCTCACTAGGTAAGAGATATATTAATAACATATAATTCATAATGAGAAAGAGTGATGATAAAGATGATTAAACATTTACTTTGTATTATTTGCGGAAGGAAAAGAAAGTGTGCATTTCATATTATCTCTTTTTATTTATATTCTTCTTAAAATATTAATTAGTAATAAATAATTGAATAATAAGTCTTAAGTTACTTTTCAACGTCCGGCTTCTAATTTATCTGACCCTCATTATCCCTCTTGACAATCATTAGTTTATCAATAATGACTTTAGTATA
The DNA here is from genome assembly GCA_949126915.1 of Musotima nitidalis. Classification (NCBI taxonomy): domain Eukaryota; kingdom Metazoa; phylum Arthropoda; class Insecta; order Lepidoptera; family Crambidae; genus Musotima; species Musotima nitidalis. The sequence goes on from OX421434.1 coordinate 5,055,811, forward strand.
CTTCTATGATTGTACAATTATTATTTAGCTTTATTTTTACCAATCTTTGTAGAATGGGTACTCCTTTCCTAGTTTAGTTGCTAGCATTTTTTTCTCTTTACCTTACACTATCTACTATGCACATATTATTGTATAAGCATTATAGAACAGCACAACACGTTTGCAGGATCAGCTAATCATATCCACATAAACATATCGCTGCTATCATTGTGGTAAGTTATCATAGCATAAAACCCAGCCTTCTGCACCAATCTCGTTCAATCCTGTAAACGAGACCCCCCCTATCATTCATCAATTCCCCCTTCCTCCTTCCACAATATCTACTAGTGGTACGGAGTAGGGGGTTTTTTCGGCCATAGTAAAAGCAAATGAGTATGATATCTTTATATTGTGATGTATTAAAACTGAGCCGCAATGTAACGCGCCTCCCGATTTCGCGCAGGGTCTATAGTTAGACGGCAGAGGCTCCCTGCCCCCGCCGCCTCATGACGGGCCCTCCTGGCCCGCCCGCTGCGCCAAAGGCGTAGCCGGAGAGAGAGCGAAACCTGCTGCCTCTCCCGCTCCGCGGAATCCTTCTGCGACATCACCACTTCGCAGAAAAAGGCTATCGCCTCCCTCGCCGTCTCGGTGATGGTCGGCAGCGAGAGAGCGACTCCACCCAGGGCCACGGTAAGCGTCACCCGCGGCCCCTCCCACGCAGGGCACGCCATCAACCGCGCAGTCACAGTGGTGGCAACACCGGGTCGATTACTCTCTAGCGACGTCACAAAGATACTTCCCGAAGCACCCGTGCCCTGAAAGTACCTGCGAGAGCCGGAAGGTCATCGACCCCCACCGACGGCTAACTCATCGCTCTAAGCTCTGGGCCCGAACCTCGGCGCTCCTGAAGAGCTCCCGCCATGCGCCCAGAGCCTGCCTCTAAACGTCTCTACGCCACGGCACCGCATCACTGTGTCCGGTGCAGGGCGGAGACCCCGGCTCCGGGATTGCGCGCCACGCCAGAACACCGCCGAGCGAACTAGCGCGTCGATCCAATGGATATGCATTTTAGACAATAGAATAAACTACTAACTTTTACTCCGGGCTCGAATGGATCTACTTATTTGTTTCCACTGTGTCCGGGGTACGGGTGGGGGGACCGGCTGATGCTGCAGTGCTCGTAGCTGACCTTGACCTCGCGACCTTCACGAAATAGCGGAGACTGGAGTTGTGCCCGAGTGAAGGTCGGGATGGGTCGTTAGTTTTATTCCTATTAAACATTGATACAGTTTTATAGTATAAACACATGCAACAAAATACTGAAAATATAAAGTGAACATGACTTAAAGTAACATGATTACGATTTTTTAATTTTATTTTAAAGTAATAAAGGTACATACAGTTATGTTTGTATTATTATTTAATTGTAAATATTATATGCATTACAATTAAAATGAAGAACACATACAACGAGTATAATATTGTTAGCGAATTATTTCTTTATTCATTTCATATTTACTGTACGGAATTAGTACGAAAAGTATTTAGTTCTGCAAGGATAAAGGCACAGATTATTTATGGATAATTGAAACTGTAATGCACTACTTACGAATAAGTATTATCACAGATAATATAATACTATACTAGTGTATTATAATCAAACTGCGCATAAATGCTCGGCTTCAAACATGCCAGCATTATTATCTGAATTACCGGATATCAACAGATTCATTATATTTTTTACCCACAAATGGTATTGCTTTACGATTTATCCTTATCATTGCTCACTACTATATTAAAACTAAGTAAATGTTAAAAATGTAAAATACATAAAAAAATATGCGGACATGACACCTACTAGTTCTTTTGCTACAGACAAGGCATCAATTACTAGCAATGCTATATTTAAAATCTGCTGAACTGTTTTTATTAGGTATACATTTTTTTCTTATCCTATTCTAACCTTCCTAGGCTATCTATGATAATTTTCTTCTCATAAAATTACTTACATACATACATACATCACGCCTGTTTTCTCGAAGGGATAGGCAGAGGCATATTATACGATCAAATTTCGCCAATTATATATTGATGGTCTCACGTAATAGGTGGCGAGCCTATTGCCGCTTATCGCGAACATAAACATCACAGTACACTACTGGACACGGATTTTACAAACACATCCGAAGTAAGAGAAATTCTTGTCAATCCTCACGGGGACTCAGTGCGGATTGGGGGAGACGTGTGTGGCGTTTTGCTAAATTCCGCCGCACAAAATAGCTTTTAACTTGTCTTACTAATAAACAACCTACAAAAATTAATGTGATACTAATATATCCGCGTGGGACTTAAGATAGACTGACGATTACCAATATATCCGCGTGGGACCTCCCATAAGATGGACTGATGATCTGGTAAAGGTTGCGGTATCACGATGGAGGTAGGTCGCCTACAATAGGTCACGCTGGAAATGTATATGGGAGGCCTATGTTCAACAGTGGACTTCCTTGGGCTGATAATGATGATGATATTAAACCGTCTTTAACTATTCTTTTGTGGCCTTTAATAAATCATGTCCCACAAATAGCACAAATGTTTTTTCAGGATCAAAACTAATCTACGTTCTTTTCTAGGATTTTTCAAAGTTTTCCTAGTGGTCTGGTCACAAACAAGCAAAAGCTGAAAATAATAACATCTTTTGGCATTTAAATGAAGTAAAGTGCCGTATGCTACCCTTAAAGAATTCTACCACTCCATATATCTTGCCCGAGAAGGGTGTTGTTAAAGGCGATTAAGGGTGCGTTTCCACCAGAGATGACCGTGAATGCGTTGCGAGGAATGTGGTTGTTTAGAACCAATAGAATCGCTGCGCTGCGAGAATCTAGGTAAATGTAGCGATTCTATTGGTTCTTACCAAACAGGTTCTTCAATCTCTAGTGGAAACGCACCCTAAGGAGGTGGCATCTCGTCTAGTACCTCTGTGGGCAAAGGGCTGACCACTTTTCATGATTTGACACGTCACATGCACGCATTTAATTTTTTGGGACATCAAAAATTGGGCCACTGAAGTTTGAACTTAAAATCTTCACGCTAATGGATATTTTTTGAATGTACATCATTCGTACTAAGCTTCAGTTTTATGACTGTCAACGTCCAGCTAAAGAATATTTACCAAACACATTTTACATATTTATATTGAGGTTTAATAAATTATTTTTATCCCGAGATTTTGAATACTTTACAATCATTTGTGGTCACGGGAGAGTTGAGAATATTATCAATAAATTTCTAGATAGATGGCGCCGTCTACGTTGGCCTCCTTAGAATCAAGATAGCACCGTTACTTTTATCAATTTGGAAGTGGCTGGAATTGATTGAATAAAGATCATAGGTCAATGCGCCGACGCAGCGGAGATGTTAAAGGCTGGATTTGATATGCAGTCTGCGTCATGTATTCATGCGCATGTTTTAGTAATTTTCCGCCATATGTTATGTATAGTGCTTGGCAATTAATTTATTGTGACTCCCAAGAAGAAATCACGATACAACATAATTTTATCTTACCAGCCAGATGCAGTCCACCGTAGAACATTCCTAATAGATTATATTTTACTAGCTTTTACGGGATTTTTAAAAAGTACCCACTCCCACGGGGTTTTCCGGGTAAAAACTACCCTATGTCCTCTCTCGAGTTCCAAACTATGCCTGTGCCAAATTTCATCCAAATCGGTTTAGTAGTTTAGGCTTGAAGAAAAGACAGACAGACAGAAAGACAGACAGAGTTAGTTTCGAATTTATAATATTAGTTTGGATATTAGTTTAGATTGTTGATATCTGCCCATAATCACCACGCTGGGCAAGCGGGTTGGTGACCGCAGTTCAAGCCAGTACGCAGAAAGACGCTGCTGCCCATCATCCGGTAGGATTTCTCTTTGTCGATTTTTACGACTCCCCGTGTGACGAGAGGGACTGCCACTATTCTAGGCCGATACCACACGGTACCACAAACAAAATAAAAGTATAACACACACACACAAGAATTAAGATAAAAGGCTTTTATAGCATATAGGCTTTTACTCATGAATGAATGACCACTTATTTACCGGAATGCTTAAATATATAAAAGTTGTTCGAAAGTAATCTTTATTTTATACTTACCCAAAATGAAATGAAATGTCAAAGCTTTTTTTGTAATCACTTAAACTTAAATAATGCAATAAATTGGTATTAAGTAAGAGGCTTTACTTAAATGTAAGGATTTCATGTACAATGCGGATGTGAATGCATAACTTTTTTATGTAAGAACCTTTTTAGACAGGTTTTTACATATATTTTTTTAAGTTGTCGTGTTTCTTACATGAGTGTTGGTAAATAAAACGAAACAGTGCAACATCACTTTTTAAATTCTCTTTAGTCCATGTGAGAAATCAGTATAATCCCACATTTTTACTGAGGACTCAAGGGGTTTCGGGGGAGGGCATCTCATTTACCATCTATCATCTTAATCACCACTTATTCTCATTTACTATAATTTATGTTACTAATATATCTAATACTTGACACTGGCTATATGTGCAAACCGCACAATGCCATTATATAAAAGAAAAAAAAAGTTGTCGTCTGTGCGTGATGTCTTATTACTGGGATTGCATCTCCCCTCATATTGCGGATTGGCCCTGCTGTTAGAAGTCTTTAATCGAAGGTGTAAGTCAGCCACCTTCAATAGAACCTCTTATTTGTTTTACATACTAGCACAAATAAGCTAGTCGTTGACGACATAGGAGATTTAGGCTTAATGTTAGATATAAAGATTGACTTTCATAAGCACATAATTAATATTTGCAAATCAGCAAGTAGATTATTGGGATTCATTATTAGAACATCTAATGAGTTCAACAACAGTTCAGAGTCAGTGGCTAGAGTGTTGTATAATGCTTACGTACGCAGCAAACTTGAATATGCGGCGATCGTGTGGGATCCTCATGAAAAAAAGTATTGCCTTATGCTGGAAAGGATACAACGGAAGTTTGCACGGTTCTTGTACAAGAAAAAGTATGGGTATTATCCCTTTTTATATCCCTCTTTATTCGTCATTGGTATGGTGGACTTCGATACACTCGCTCTAAGAAGAAAAATGACCCTAGTTGAGCACTACCTCGCTATAATTTATGGTAAGGTAGATTGTCCACAAGTACTGGAGAAATTGTGCCTGTGTGTACCTACACGCATCCCTCAGTGCCCTTCGGGACTGGTGGCGCCTCGGCGGCGGCCGCGCTTGCTGCAGAGGCCCTGCACGCGCACCGTGCACGCCGCCCAGGCCCCGACCGTGCGAGCTCTGCGCCTGATCGGGGACATGCTCGCTGAATATGACAAAGTAGACTTGTTTGTAGATGGCTTAGCTAAATTAATATCTTTTATGCATATATTCCTTGACAATAGTAGTTCAATTTAATTTGACTTATTATTCTGTTGTCGACTTGGATTTTTAAGTTATTTTATTTTATTTTTTATGATATAATTAATATGATTCTTTTATATATAATTCTGACACTTGAGGTCACATTGTGTTTTTATTTTTATTGTTTTTTTTATTTTTATGAACTATAATTAATGCATTTGATTTTGGACATTAAGGTTATTATTAAGTATTTCATTTGTAATGTTTTGACATATTTGTGTAATTTTTTTATATTTTAAGGCATGTTAACGTTTGGACACTATCTGTAAGTTGACATGTACTTGTGAATAAATAAATAAATAAATAAATAAATAGTCAGCACTGGATCCACCGGGTGGAGAGACCTGACTCCGTCACAGCTCGTGAGTGAAAGCCCTGGCGGTGATGATGATCCATATATTCTTTTGACCTTAATAACTTAATGACGACCGATATGGCGTGGTGGCGAGTATACCTGCACTCCGCTCCTAAGGTTATCATCATATATTAGCATTATCCCGGTTCACCTAGGCTTAAGCTTAGGGCCCAGGGTCTGCTCACTGGTTAAACCAGATTTGACTGAATTTCAGTCATTACGTAGAGCGACTGTCGTCTGAACTCCGCAACCCAGAGTGATACATCATTCTTTGGTTAAACCAGCTGTCAGTCTGATAGAAGGCACTTGCTTCCTAATAACGACTGCCATAGATGTTCATGACAGCCGGGACCAACGGCTTAACGTGCTTTCCGAGGCACGGAGCAAGCGATAATTACGCACATAACTTCTAAAAGTCATTGGTGCGCCACCAGGGTTTGAACCCCAGACCCTCTGAATTTAAAGGCAAGGGGTCTCGCCACTGGGCTATCGCCGCTTACTCTGCTCCTAAGGTCGTGGGTTCGATTTCCACTCAGGACAAATATTTGTGTGCATGAAGATGAATATTTGTTCCGATCTGGGTGTTTACCTACGTATTATAAGTATGTATTTACAAAAAAATATATGTATGTATGTTTATATGTTATTTAGTATCCATAACACAGGTTCTTAAGTATACTTATCTAGGCACTAAATAATTGGTGTAATTGTCAAAAAACATTTATTTATTATGATATCCTGGGCAAAAAAAAAATTAATTTATTATGATAACGACAGATTCTTTATTCCTGTTTGGAATAAAGAATCTGTCGTTGCAGAACCCAGTGATTTTAATTTTTTATTTTAGCACGACCATAGCAAATAATTCTTACCATACCATACCATTATGACCATAATTCAAGCTGCATTGAGTTTATAATATTTTTATTCTTTAAAATATTTTAGTCTTAATATTGGACATTACGTTAAACATTAACTAAATGCATTTATGGCCTCGATAGCTTGGATTTAAGTATACTGCTCTTCGCTTCAAAGTTCCGGGGTTTTATTTCTCCACACTGAACAAATATTAATGCGCCTGAACATAAGTCCTAATTTGTCTTGGTGTGTGTGTTTTCTCTGTGTGTATATACAGAAGAAAATATATAATTCCATTACACAATTTCAACTTAGCTTGGGCTTAATGTAATGTGTAAAATGTTCGAGGAGATATTATATGATAAGCCTTTGACATATTGAAATTACTCCAAGAAGCAAGATTACAAGTTATTTCCATCCAAGTAATGGCATGAAGAGAAGTGTTCAATCGACATTCCTCGCAGGTTGTATTTACGCGACCTAGGGCCCACTAAACAGATAGGTGCAGAAAGTCACGTTTAATTAAGTTTAAAAAGTAAACACTGGTAGAGTTACATTTTAAATCTTATTGTTTTTCCTCTCCCGATTGTCTCATGTCACCGCATAGAAAATCAATGAAAACTAAAATCGTAGCATTATTACAATTTATTTTGTACTTTTTGCGGAGCATATTTTTCTTAATCAACTGCATTACCAACCCAATTCATGATGGTAAAAATAAATTACGTAGGCTGTAATTATTATACAGAAATAAAATACTATTATTATTGAGGCATAATGGCAGTGACTTCCTCTTCGACCAATAGGAAGCGCCTGTAGTTTTACCATGTATTACGCACCAATAACGTTTGAAATGAAAATTATAGGAGTAAGTTTTAATGGGTCTGCTGCATACTAGGTTGCTTGTAGCTAGGCAATATTGGTATTGAAGTGAATTTTGCCTTGTGCGGAAAATTTGTGCAGTGTATTTACTTACTGAGTGACTGGCAAATATTGTGCTGGAGCCCTTTTCGAAATCACACTACGTTTTTGAATGGAATATAAAAATATTTTTTTATTTTATGCTGTAGTACACCAGTACAGTTTTTTAGTGTCACTTTTATTTAATAAATGAAGACAGTGACAGCACTAGTTTTAAACCTGCTTTAACTTTAGACCTTGTTTTGTAATAACACCCCTTACGTTTAGTTTCCCTGTTAGTATACAAGGTAAATAATGTTCTATTTTATATCATAGTTAGTCAGTTTTGCGGAATCGCTGCGTTTTGAAATTGAGCTTCGCCAAGCATACCTTCTGGTCTCACCCATTTGTGAGCTGAGTGTACCGTTACGTTCTCATTGACAGCGGGCCGGCGACATCGAGGCTATGTCAACTCTAATCCCAAATTGTGCAGTTTTAAAACATTAACTGGAAAAGGAGAAATTGGATTAACGCCGATGTAGTTTATAATTAATATAACATACATACATACATTCACGCCTGTTTCCCTGATGAAGCAGGCAGAGGCATATTATACGCAAACACTTCGCCAATTATATAGTTCGTCCCACGCAATAGGCGGCAAGCCCTTTGCCGCTTACAGGGCACTGACTGTTATGTTCGCCAGAGCCTCGTCCGTTGATCGGCAGGTGCACCACTTGCAGGTGAGGTTGGCTTGGGCTCCTTAGGCCTTGGTAGGATCCCTATACACCCTATCCCTATACTATTAATATTACGATGTTTCATATTCGAGTAGTATAATCTATTCACGGTCCTCAGACAATGGTTTGGGCCTGTCCTAAAACTGAGGTTTAAGAAAAAAGTACCGTGTAACACTGAAGGTTATGAGTAGACATTTTACGTAAGTTAGCTTTATAATTTATACTTATTGTAAATTTTTGGATTTACGTACAGACTTAAGAAGATTATGGGTTATGGACATTTTCCCTGAATAATAATAAGTGGGTCATGCAGACATAGTCACGGGCCGGCTCTAGTTCTTAATATAATTAGCTAAATGAGGTCGGATATATTTGAATGCAAATTGTATAAAGTATTAGCAATATTCGAATTATCCAACAATATTTAAAACCGCATGTTTGTCGTCTTGAATCCGGTTAGTAATTACAAAAGACTATTTTAATATCTATTAATGTAATGAATTTAGCAATTAAAGAGGTTTTATTATTATTTGCAGTTATGCAAATAAGAAGACATATTTGTCGACTAATATGGTGCAAAAAATATGCCTTTGCCTACCCCTTCGGGACAACAGGCGTGAACAATCACATACATGTAAGCATGGTGCATAATAAAAATATATGCACTCGGCTGCTAAGGTTGATAAAATTTTTAAACATGAATGATAAATATTGTCTTGGTCTGTGATGTTACTATGTATTAAGAAAAAGTATTAACTATCTGTTTTCTAAGATACATATCTGATTTCTTATATCTCTATATTACAAGCTGAGCTTAGTTTTGTGCTAGAATTGCTGTGATAAATAAATGACTATGAATACTTATACTTAACCCGGCGAGAGTGTGGTGAAAAAATGTAACTAGGAGTATGTGGCAGGGTATGACATACCCGTTCACAAAATTGACTGTAAAAATTGATTTGATAGAAAAAGCATTATATTAAGTATTTTTTTTCATATTAAGACTATATTATAACGTATCGGAATCAAAACATTTGCGCTATTGTAACAATTTTCATATTTTACTTAACAGGAAAAAAATCACTGTGAATTTTCAATGACAATTTTTACACTATCAAAAAAATTACAAAGAAAATAAAAAAAACAAGTTTCATAAAAATAAACTTAAAGTTATGATAGAACATGAAATAAGTAACAATATAAACTAAAAAAAAATAACAATATATTTTAGGAACATCTTAGAAACTGGAGTTTAAATCAGTGCAGTATTTGCAAAAAAAAAGTTGCATGCTCCATACAGATAGCCTTTCCACAGCTTGCACATATATATTTTGTCTTCCGATCCTTTTTGTATGGGCAATCTACGCATCTAATATAACAACCAGGAATATTTTGAGTAGATGAAAGTGGTTCGTTGATCTGGGAAGAGATTCTCTGACGTATATATATCGGAATATTTTTTTGGTCTTTTCGTAACTTCAGGTGTTCATAAACTAGAGCCAAGCCTAAGTTGCGTATAAATTCGGTTCGTTTGGTGTCTTTGCCCTGATTTTAAAGATAAAATAACAAAAAAGCAGTGTTAGTTTTTGTCACGAAATATATACACCAGCTATGTGGCAGGGTATCACATACCCGAAAGCAGTTTGCACGCATATAACTCGGGCGCAGGCTGCCGCGACACTGCGATCACGCCACTATCCCCTCCCACGCTCCTTTAACTACAGCTACCCAAAGCAACGAGAAGTTTGAAGGTCACGAACAAAAAATACACGCAAATAAGTAGCATGGTGGGTATGACATACCCTGCCACACTCTCGCCGGGTTAATTGTATCAATTTAGAGCCGCCTACCATCCACCATCTGCCGCCACCCTGACCAGACCATCGGTACCTCGAATTAACTCATTCGTGTATACGAGTTTCAAACGAGCTTCATTGGAGCCAAAATTATATATTTTAATTTTCGTAGCAATAAAATTATCATGTCGTGTAGGAAATCAATTGAAGTGACTACGCAGGCTCACGTTTGTTGTGATTTTCGTGACTTCGTATTGCATTGTGAAGGGGTCAGGGGCCCTAATTACCAGAAGTACGTACGTATGTAATAGCTATAAATGTTGTTTTTTATATTATTCGCTCGTAGCTCTACATCCCCCCCGACAGGTTTCCTTGGCGTAGTGGGGGGGCTGAGTACCTACCGGAGGCCGGGAAAAGATAACACCCAGAGGTTGGCGACTCTGGGTGCTCTTACTACTACCGAGGTGGAAACTAAAAAGGGACCTATGAAGGGTGCAGCGGACGGGCCAGGAGGGGCTATTACAGTTAATTTCATTTTAATATCGTCTAATTATTTTGTTTAAATTTTATCTGTTTATTTTAATTATTGTTGCTAGGTTTAGTATTAAAAGTGTTTAATTGTATTTTTGAAATTGATTGTCATCTTTAATTACTGTAATTGGTTCTATACAAAGTTTTAATTAAAGTAAAAAATAAACAAACACGACGAATGGACGACATAAAATCCGGAATGTATCCGCGTGGTTAAGTATGATCCGTTACCCCTTTCACGTTGATTTGTGGAAGGAGGTCCGTGATCAATGGTGGGTATAGAAATTATAATATAAAGATTTCTTTGCTAGTATCGACAAAGATGAAATACTTTGGGTGATAAGACGAACGACTCGGATCGTGAATGAAAGTTGTACCACAAACAGTAACAATGCTATTTAAAAAAAACCGGCCAAGTTCGAGTCGAATTCGCGCACGAACGGTTCCATTATGTAAAACTATTCAATTATATATTTATTAAATTATATTTTTAAGAATATAGGTATTCGTTCATTTTGTTTAAGTTGAAATAAATAATAATTAATATATATTTATAATGGCAACGAGATATTAATGGGCTGAAATAAATTTGTAATTTGCCTGATTTCTGAGACGACGCCTACACTTCATCGCGCCCACAGATTAAACAAACGGAATGACAGCGCGGGAATTGGGTTCCCCGTAATTGTTATTGTTCAATGCTTTAACTTAAGGACACGTATTTTAACGGTCTATTCACTCACAGTGGTTACCACTTGTAAGGTTGTAAAGGATATATAGGAGGTTCGAAATAATTCTTTCTTTTTAATCTTTTTACAAACAAAAACAGTCTTACATCAATACAATAAGACGTAGTTTCAAAGAAAATTTATGAACTAGATAAATTGAAATGTGCCTCAGACGGCATCGCTCTTTCCTTCACAATGCAGCACTTAAATCTTAGACATTTTCACAAAGTAAGTCACTACATGGTATAAATCAAAGTCGGTTTCCTCTGTATGTTCCTATATATGCTTAGATCTTTTAAACTACACATGCATACATTCACGCCTGTTTCCCCGAAAGGGTAGGCAGAGACATATTAAATGCCTACACTTCGCCAATTACATTGTCGATTCCACGTAATAGGTGGCGAGCCTATTGCCGCTTGCCGGAAACTGTTAAGTTCACCAGAGCCTCGTCTGTTGCTCAGCAGGTGCACCACTTGCAGGTGAGGTTGGCTTGGGCTCCTTAGATGTTAGTGGGATCCCTATACACCACTACGAAATCGGATTATATTTATATAATTTTTTTATTGTTCAAAAAAAAAACATAAACAAAAAAAAGCCTTACCTATGTATACGGTTTTTTGAATAGATAGAGTAATTTAAGAGGAAGGTTTATATGTGTTTCTGTATGTACGCGAACAAAGGCGCGGGCGGCCGCTAGTTTAATGTAAAAAATACAAGCCAAAGATATACAATAACATTAGAAATGCAACTTTGATAATAAAATGTTTTTTTCTTATCATTAAAAAACATTTTATGCAGCCCACCTAAATTAGTTTGGACTAGGCCATACTAGTTTGTCCTAAAATCGGGTTTGGCCGGTAACATATACACTCTCATCATATTAGCCCTATAGAGTCCACTGCTGAACCAGTCCATTGACCTCCCCAGTACATTATATTGAGGGTTTACATAAAATCACCACGCTTGTCAGGCGGTTTGGTGATCGCAGCAAGCCAGTACGCAGGATGACGCTGCTGCCCATTATTAGGTAGGTAGCATTTCTCTTCGTCGAATTTTACAAATCCCCATGAGATCAGAGAGGGTGACACTATTATCCCCCTCCGACTGGTCTCCACCTGGTCGTTGTGGGGAGGCTGAGTACCTCCCAGGCGTCGTCGGAAGATTTCTAGTGGGTATTACTGCTGGCGGTAGTGTCTGCCGGTGGTGAGTCCCACACACCTCTCTCGGTCCCCCTTTGGCCGGGAGACAGTGCGTAAATGCATTTTGTTATCGACGTAAATAAAAAAAAAAGGGGTGACACTTTTCTAGGCCGGTACCACTCGGCACAGTAGGTACTCTCCATTTCAGCAATAATAGTATTCTATTTTTAACAAATTTGTGTCAGTATAATAGTTTCTTGTTGCTCAGTTAGTCGCTAGATCGTTAATACAGGTGTGTTAGAGTCGAGTTTTGCATGTGAAAATTTGGTCCAGTTAAAATAAACTTGGAATATTCGGGCCAGACCAGACGGCTTGGCGCCGGACCAACTGGACAGTTTAACGCTAAAAGAAACAGCCGGGTTTTTTTTTATATTTATATAGTTGTTAAGGAACTAAGAAATAATTTAAAATTAACTTATTGTGCGATGGATTTTTACAAGTATTTTCAGTGCTTCGAACTAAATATTTAATGGTATAAGATACTAAATGCACATTTAAAAAACTGATCGACCTGACAACTGATAAAACATCGTGCCGACTAGACCCACTTCTGTGGTCGTGGGTTCGACTCCCACACAGGACGAATCTTCGTGTGCACATACATGAATATTTGTTTTGGTCTGGGTGTTTTTCTATGTGTATTAAGTATGTATTTACAAAAAAAAGGTATTTATGTAGGTTTATCCGTTATTTAGTATCCATAACACAAGTTCTTCATGAGACATAATTGATGTTATTGTCAAAAAATATTTATTTATTTATGCCTCATTTAGTTTTAGTCAAATTTAGGAAAAGCTTAATCTTAATAAAGCTTGTTATCATTAAGTCAAAGTATATTTAATTGACATAGTCAACCACTCACAATAATATAATATAATCTTCTGCAAAACATTAAAGTCAAATGCAAATAACTTTATTTTTTATTTTTAACAAAAGTAAAATTTGTTGTAAAACTTTTTTATTTTATAAACTTGTGTCCACTAGAGGTCGCTACCACGCCCCTTCTACAGGATGTGGTTTTGCGGCTTCGTACCACCATAAACAAAGCCACACATACCTACGTCTATATTATCTGTCTATATTGTTAAGTGGTCAGGTTCTAAGCTGAAGCTAATCCTGAACCACAAGAATGACTTGTAGCTAAAAATGTAAGAGAATCCACAATTCTCAGTTAATGCGAAAAAGAGTTGATTTGTTAAGCTTAAAATACTGGGCTGATTCATAATATAAATATTATCTGACAATTACACCCATTAATTTAGTTCCAAGATAAATATCATTAAGAACTTGTGTTATACTAAACAACGGATAAACATACTTCAATACTTATTGAACAAATATTCATGTTCATGCACATTAAGATTTGTCCTGTGTGGGAATCGAACCCACGACCTCTGGAGTGAAGTGTAGGTATACTGACCTCCACGCCATATTGGTCGTCAAATATATCAGCCGAATAAGTCCACTGCTGAACATTAGCCTCCCCAATAGCTTCCATTAGGGATGTATGCCCATAATCACCACGCTGGGTAGGCGATTTGGTGATCGCAGTTAAAGCTAGTACGCAGGATGACGCTGCTGTCCATCATCCGGTAGCATTTAACTTCGTCGACTCTTATGACTCCCCGTAAGATAAGAGGGAGTGGCACTATTGTAGGCCTGTAACACACGATACAAACGACACTGGGCTGATTCAAGATAAAAGTTTGTAGACAGTGAAGTAGAACTTAGAACATAAATAAATACGATTCTTGATCATCTGAGACAACTATTTTATTATTTTTCGTTTATTCAAAATCCACAGCTCTTAAACATAAATAACGGAGTTTTGTTGGAAAATTACAGCTAATGACGGATTTATATACACAGGTTTCAAATATAATACGCGATAACTGTTAGAGGAGGTTTATAAGCATATATTAAGCATTTAAAGATTTTAGACACAATTAAAAAACACTATAAAACATTACACGTATGGTCACACTTGCACATGAAACGTAGGTTAAAATATACAGAATATGCATAAAAAGGTAAATACATATATATATATTTCAATAAATAAATATATATATAAATGAGTACATATACAACATATATTATTAAAAACTTCAAAAAACGTCAGTTATTCTTATTTCATTAACTCTTACATAGGACTTGATAATGTCAAAATTAAATATAAAAGCAAATAACATGATTACACTGAAATCACGAAGCTTAGATTTACTTACATGCAACAAAACAATTTAAAAACAAAACATATTTAAGTGTAAGTGAATCTAAGTGCCAGTTCCGAGCCACGAGCTGGCAAGAAACACACGGGCTATCCTCTTTTATATTATCAATTGGTGTAGAGTTTATTATTTGGAGTCGGCTATAATCTGGCCAATGCCTCCCTTGACAGTTATTATTGAAGTTAGTACTTAGGGAACTAGACAACGGATAAACATACTCAAATACCTTTTTTGTACATATACGTATTATTGTTTAGTGATGGACTTTCTAAGGCTGAAATTAAGATAATTATTTATTTACACATTACACAAACAAAGCACAAAAATAGGTAAGTGTAAAAATGCAAAATATTACTGTGTGTGTAGAAATGGAGAGACCTTGTGGGAAAGAAATAAGGAAGTAATAAACAGTAACTAAGTGTTGTATTATTGCAGTAAATTACAATCTACTTATTTCATGAGGTCATTCCTTGGATGTGTGATCGCCAGAATGAATAAAAGGACACTTTATTGTAAACTAAATAAAATGAATTTAACAAATGTACAGTACAATGGGCGGCCTTATTGCTAACAGCAATTTCTTCTAGGCAACCTTAGCCAGTATGACTTTTCGAACGTCTCCTCTGTATTGAAAGGGTTCACAGTGCGCTAGTGAAGACTCTGGTATTGAAAGGGTTAACAATGCGCTAGCGAAGACTGGTATTGAAAGGGTTGACAATGCGCTAGTGAAGACTCTGGTATTGAAAGGGTTCACAATGCGCTAGCGAAGACTGGTATTGAAAGGGTTGACAATGCGCTAGTGAAGACTCTGGTATTGAAAGGGTTCACAATGCGCTAGCGAAGACTCTGGTATTGAAAGGGTTCACAATGCGCTAGTGAAGACTCTGGTATTGAAAGGGTTCACAATGCGCTAGTGAAGACTCTGGTATTGAAAGAGTTGACAATGCACTAGCGAAGACTCTGGTATTGAAACCGTCCTTAGGCTGCGGTCATCACTTTCCATAGGAAGGGCCGATGCTTGAATGCCACCATGTGCTATCTTATCTTATCATATCACGGGAGCCACAGACTGTTCGTAGCGCACTTTGACCCTTAGGTCGGATCTTTTGTGCATACCTATGTGGTATAAAATAACATACACGAAATCACGCCTGTTATCCCGAAGGGTTAGCCAGACGAATATAATACGCCCACAGTTTCGACGACTATTGCCGCTCACCGGGAACTGTTACGTTCGCCAGAGCTTCGTCCGTTGATCAGAAGGTGCACCACTTGCAGGATAGGTTGGCTTGGGTTCCTCAGATCTTGGTAGGATCCCTATGCACCTAATACGCCGAAAAAATATAACGTGAATTACATAATGACGATTTACATGGCCTAGTCTTACAAGGACACCTGTATCTATATACTTGATTTCTACCCATTACTTATAACGCTGCATTAAGTGAGTTATAAAATGCAATTAAATGCAAACCTGTCAGAATAGCTGCAATAGGCTGTTATTAATTAACCATTACACGGGTAGCATGCTACCTGAACCTTGGGTTTGTTCAGAGATTATAGAATTTTATCGAGTCTTCTTTTATAATCAAATTTGTCTGTTGCGAGGTACATATGCTGTAGGTTTAAAAGATTAAAGGTAAAAGAAAAAAGACATAAGTTAGATTTATTGTAGACATTTTATCTAGCAAAGGCATGTGCTAATAAGTAGTAAAGACGTTAAACCACACAATAGACTTCTAGCTTCTATTGGCAAGAAGTATAATTATATATTCTGTGGTTAAACCGTCACTTACAAGTAAATGCTTTTCAAAAATGCAGGCAAAGGGATGGTTGCCTGCATTAAAGTTTTAGTGCGGACGTTACTTTTTTTTTATATGACAAGTTATTATGTCGCACCTATAACTTTTCGAAGTTATGTGCGTATTTATCGCTTGCTCCGTGCCTCGGAAAGCACGTTGAGCCGTTGGTCCCGGCTGTCATGAACATCTATGGCAGTCGTTATTAGGAAGTAAGTGCCTGTTATCATCCCGACAACTGGTTTAACCATACCATAACGGAGGTCACACGGCAGTCGGTCCATGTAATAACTTAATTACAGCCAATCTGCTTAGAAAAAATTGTGATGTTTCGTACATTAATGTGTAATAACGGTGGATTATTAACCGTAGTGTTTGTGAACGTACATGAGTGTTGGTAAATGAAACAAAACAGTGCAACATCGATTTTCAAGTTCTCTCAAGAAGTCCATGTGAGATCTCAGTATAGTCCCACATCTTTACTGAGGACTCAAGGGGCTTAGGGGGAGGGCATCTCATTAACCATATATCATCTTTATCACCACACATTCTCATTTACTATAATTTATTCTCTTACTTGACACTGGCTAAATGTGCGAACCGCACGTAGTCATTATTTAAAAGAAAAAAAAGTTACCTGTCAAAAGGGCGACACATCAGCGTAATGCTGCTATAGTCTGTTTGTACATAAATTGTATTAACATCACTATATACATAAGTAAGAATGTAGTCTATATTCACATTACAGATCTATTTTTCAAATTCCCAGAATCAATTAGCTACAATTATAGCTCGATAACTTTCTCGTGACCTCGCTCTTCGTGTAAATCCTTTCTAAAAGCATATATCATTGGCCTTGATAGGTCAAAGCCTACTATATCATCACCACTTTAATTTGTACTCTAAACTTAGTGTTTAAAGTACAATTTAGATTAAATTTCCATCGTTCCGGTACCCTGTCAGCGTGCTCGCTCTTCTATAAAGTTAATGTTGCACAATGTGTTATTAAATCGTTATTAAATTAATTCATACTGGTGTCTTTGACTTATTCAACAATGGTACAAAACCACATTGTGTGGTTGCTTAATTTTATGTAAACATACCTACGACTCATGGAATTGAATTCTACTAATAGAATCATTGTCAGTCCACTTTTGAACATAGGCCTCTTCCCCACATATTAGATAGGTAGCGTTTACTCCACCCATGCAAATAAGCACTACTAGCTGCCAGTGTTATACAAATTATACAATGCATACCCTATTGGAAATGGGAGCTCTACTCATAATCATCTCCTATACACTCATATCACTCATCTCTTCCACATTAACACAAGTACGATTATGCGTGAAAAGTTTTTATCAGTCCATCTTGTGACCCCAACAACGTTTGTTTAATTATGTAGTACAAAACAGGAAAAGACACATATTAAAGTGGTTAATATACTATACATTTTATAATGATGATGATGATGATTTACAATTTTTACACAACTCCCAGTTTTATTGACTAATAAATTTTAATATAGCCAAAATTCTTTACAGATTTTCGCTTACTGCCATCTAGCGGGCTCAGTATTAACTACAATATGCGTCAAAGCATGCAAGCACATGGCGATGCCTCCAATGTCTTGCTTTCATTCTATAAGTTAGTACAGTTGACTGCCACAACGTGGCGCTGTGGCCTACTTTTTGTCTTATTTTATAATGATTATTTATTTGAAGACTAATTAATATTTTTCTGTTTTATTTTCAGGTAAGTTAGCAAGTCCAAAGTGGAGGAAGGTGATGCAAGCACGTATGGTAATGTTCTCAAATTGTGAAATCTGACTAATTTATAAATTTACGAAAAACTCCCGTTCCTTTAGGGTATAGCGCAAAAGGGCATCAGATACTTTATCAAGGTTTAATGTATGTTACATCCTCAGCCTATCCTAGTCATAATATAACATTCCACTTATGGACATACCTTTTTTTTTTTACGTCGGTAACAAAATGCATTTACGCACTGCCTTCCGGCCAAAGGGTGACCGAAAGGGGGTGTGTTAGTGTCGGTGTCTGTGAATTGACCTGGGAATCATTTTGCTGACCGTGTCTTTTCTGGGTAGGCATTTTGCAGCGGTAACCGACATCCACGCGGGCGCAGCTGCGGGCGACCGCTAGTGTTTAAATATGTTTAGTGCTCTATCACGTTGAAATTTTGCACTTAATAAATGATGACGGTCACTAATCCTCTTCAGTGCTAAATCTATTCAAAACAATGTTCTGTCCCTCTCAACTTCAAACAAATGATTGAAATGCAATGTGATGATATTTTAAACCAAATTAAGATTTGTTTTGCAAGCCGGTCCTTAACACAGAGTTTTTTTTTATCTTTATATTTTAACCTTTTTTTTGAGTGACAATGCATTTACGCATACTTTGCACCGAGGGGACAGCACAAAGTTATGTTGGGCTCCCTAGCCGAGATGATGGTGGCCAAGACTACCGACTAAACCCCACTATTTCCTGCTCCACGTAAGGTGCCAAGGAGGTAACAGAGTTAGCACTGCACGCCTTTCTGTGTTACAGAACTCTTACGCCTTCGGGCTGCAGAAAAGCGCGAGTGGAATGTTCCTCGAACTTCACGCCCGGCTATGTTGTTAGCGCACCAGCGTACGCACGCCGGCGCTGTCCTCTCCTTCGTCGTCAGACGGAATCCGCTGTTGGGCTCTCTTCCCTAGCTCGCTCGTCTGCCTCATTTTCAAACATAACTTTCTCGCAGAAGCGGTGCACTGCCTCCCATGACTTTTCACTAAGGACCATTGCGCTGACCATCATTTGAAGCGAGAGTAATAACCGCCTCGAGTACTGCCCTAGAAGACGCCCATCTTGAGCACTCCTCCACAGTGTGATGCGATGTGTCCTCTGGCGCTTCACACTGGTGACAGACAGGTGTCCTCATCGCCACGTTAAATAAGTTACGCCCAAAACAACCGTGTCCTGTGAGAACCTGCACGAGGCGATAAGACAGCGCAGATCCCCGTCGCCCCAACTCAAAAATTCAAATTATAAATGTGCTATATAATTCAGATTATGTCGGCAGTCTATTTATTTTGATGATACATTAATTAGAAAAGTGGGTGAAGCTGTAGTTATTTTCTTTTTTTATAACAATTCATTTTAACCATAAAGTCTACATCAAAAAGTTTGTATTAAAACTTCGCATAATAATTTAACCGCCACACGTGTGACCGATTCTCCCCAAAATAAAATGGGGCCATTGTAATAATAAATAATAATGTTATCGTGCTTGATTACCAGAGCCCACATATCAATTAAATAATTAATATCTACTCACCTCCCTTAACAATGTGTGAATATTATACAACAATCACAATGATGTATCATTTTGACAATCATACGGGCACAGTTATATTGGAACCCTTTTTAGTGATCTGTAACTGAGAGGTTAATATAAAAATCGGAACGTACGTGCTCGTAAATGACTTAGAGAAAATCTTCTTTTTAACTAAATCTCATATAATATCAATTTAATAAATTTCTAAAAATAAATACATACTCACACACATACAATCACGTCTGTTTTCCCGAAGAGGAAAGGCAGAAGCATATTAAACGCCCACATTTCGCCAATTATATTGTTGGTCCCACGTAATAGGTGGCGAGCTTATTGTCGCTTGCCGGGCACTTTTATGTTCGCCAGAGCCTCGTCCGTTAATCGGCAGGTGCTCCACTTGCAGGTGAGGTTGACCTGGGCTTAGCACTTAAAATTAAAGTCCCTAATTAATTATTATAAACAACTTGTTTTAATGATCAGTACTACCTAAGTAATATGAGTGTTTTTTTTTTTTGTAAAATACTGAGACAAGAACAAATATTATGTTAATGCACACAACATATTAGTACCTATGTAGTTACAAAAAAAAAGTATTTAATTATGTTTTTCCGTTGTTTGGTATCTATAACACAAGTTCTTAATGATACTTATCTTGGAATTAAATAATAGGTGTGACTGTCAGAAAATATTTATTAATTTTTTATTTAATTTTTACAAAAATATGCAATACTCTTTTCGCATGCCTAATGGAATAGCGACTTAACTCAAAAAAGACGATTTATGGGACATCACAATAAAAGATCTTCTAAAGAATACTGTCTTGTCCTGCATTAAATTGATACTGATTTATTCATTAGTAATTCTGCTTGTGTTTTAAACGTTTGATTAACATTGATTCGATCTCAGTAAGAAATGGAAAGACTGTATAAGTACGTTACTTAACCTGACCTATCTATTAATTGTGCCGATGTTCCTTTAAGCATGCGTTTTAATCAATTACTTATAATTTTTAATAATTTACTGATAGTTTTGACAATCACGGAACCCTGATTCTAAGCAAGCCCAACTCGCACTTGGCCGAATTTATTGATAGTTAGAGTTAAATAATTGTCATGACGTCTTCCAATTTTTAAATTTTTGTAATACAAATGATTTTTTATTTTTTTTTGTTTGTTTATGCAAAAAAATTTTAATAAAAATTACTGAAACAAGTTTTTACATAATATATGTGTTGTGTAAATTATATAATGAGTTTCCATACTCTAATATAAAATTTAATTTAGACCATATTTTATCCGGATTTCATATTATTATATCCTATAGTGTCCCTACGTCTGATTTACTCGCATTATCATGAGTAAACAGCCTTACATTACCAAGTACTGTCCTAAATCTCCAAGTGCGTGAGCCATCGAGAAAATGGCGACTCATCCGTGAACCGGGCACACAATAATGATAGGATAGCCTTCTTACCATGCATTATTTATCGTTCTGTACGCGTCACTTACTGAAACGATCTGATAACCAAAGAGTTGTGCATGGGATGGTAATTCTATCCAGATCAGTCGCATAGAAAATACATACACATACATACATACACCCACGTCTTTTGCCCCGAGATAGGTAGGCAGAGGCATAGGCGTAACCACAACAGGGGATTGTGGAGCGCTTGCCCTAACCTACCCTCTAATCTACCTAACCACACCTAAATAAATAAACTATCTAGGTACTAACTACAATTATACGTAATATCTAATAATTCAAATACAGAGTGCAGGGTGTAACATTATTTTATTAAAAAAAAATCCGGGGTAAGACCCCGGTTATCGCGTGAAAGAAAGAAAAATATTTATTCAATACAAGTTGCAAGAAAAAAAATAACTAATAAAATAATAAAAACACAAATCAATAACAATAAGAACTCAAGTGAAAGAAGTACTCAACTTGTATTGCTCGCTCAGCAAATTGTCGAACATCACAGTGATATCGCGACGCTGATCTTCCGTGGGCACCTTAAAGTTTGCTAAATTCCATAGTAATTTAAACTGGTGCCCCACCTTATATTCTACGCCGACATTTCCTCAATTATATTATTGGTCCCACGTAATAGGTGGCTATCCTACCGGCGGGTTGGTAATCGCAGTTCAAGCCAGCACTCAGGATGACGCTGCTGCCCATCATCCGGTAGGATTTCTCTTCGTCGACTCTTACGACTCCCCGTGAGATGAGAGGGGGTGGCACTATTCTAGGTCGGTACCACGCGACATCGTTTCATATCATTAACCTCTTGCCCTGCTCCCAGTCCTAATGGGGTCAGGGCACCCACAGGTATGTCATATTCATAAGGTCTTACATAATACATACATGTTTTTATAGTGCTATAACATAGCTCTGTAAGCTAAAATCATTTAAAAAAAAAAACAGTAAATAATAGATACAACCCAAAATTTTAATTCTTACAAAAATAACAAATTTATTCGATTGTATCCTGTCTACCGGCAGACGTCCACACAGGTTAATATAAAAAAGCGTTATTAAGTAAGCATATCGCACGCTGAGAACGAAAGTAACCGATTTTAAAATTTCGGTGCAATGAGTTAAATAAATAAAATGACACAAAAAAGTATGCTGTATTTAAGGTAGAAAAGTCTAATAATGTTATACAAACGATTTTTTTATCTTAATGTTGACATAATAAAATATGATTGAGGAATTCGACGACCGATTTGGCGTGGAGGTCAGTATACCTGCACTTCACTCCAGAGGTCGTGGGTTCGATTCCCACACAGGACAAATCTTTGTGTGCATGAACATGAATATTTGTTCTGGTCTGGGTGTTTTCATATGTATATTAAGTATGTATTTACAAAAAAAAAGTATTTAAGTATGTTTATCCGTTCTTTAGTATCCATAACACAAGTTCCTAGTGATACTTATCTTGGAACTAAAGAATTGGTGTGATTGTAAGAGAATATTTATTTATTTATTTAATTAGAAGAATATCGTCCATGACCGACACATTTTCGTCTCTATCCAAAAATTTTAAATTTGGAATGGGTCACTTTCATTCTCAGCGTGCGATATATAGATTATAAAATAAAACCTTTAATGCATTTAATTCTTAGTTAATGATGATTATTTTTATCTGTATATACTCGTATGTTTAAAGTTTTAACTGCATCGAGTATAGCCGCAGTCTATAAAACATTTTACGATCCATCGATACGGTATAATAAATATACCTATTTCATGGACTTAAAAATAAACTACGGGTGCATGATAGACACAATAAAATAAAATTGAATTTGAATCGAAATTTTTATAAAATGGTTTCAATGATTTTGTTAATTGAATGTTAATGATGCTTCATAGTTATGAACGCAAATTTTACTCAAAAAATCAACTCAGCTGAACCGAGTAGGAATCGAAGCTACGACTAGGTTAACCAATCAGCAGTAGCTGAGAAGTTTAAAGTTGAATTTTTCCTAAACCTTTCGTATCATAACATATTATTATAAAGCATGGTAACTGCATAGAATTGAATGTATTAAAAATTGCGTCATAGTGTTCATAAACAGATATAAAAAGCTAATTAAGAAAGCGATCGGAAGTCCACGGTACTTTGTATGTAGTCCCATATACTAAGTATATGTATAATCCTGGGGTGTATAGGGATCCTACCAAGACCTAAGGAGCCCAAGCCAACCTCACCTGTAATTGGTGCACCTGCCGATCAACGGACGAAGATCTGGCGAACATAACATATCTGTGTTTTTGAACTATATTATTAAATGTTGTACATGCCGCAGAGTTCACATATTTATTTATTTTATTGCTATATAAATATTATGCTAAATTAATCAAATGTGGCAGAGGAAAGCCTACCACCAGATGGATCCATGAACTGGTCAAGGCGGCGGGAAGCCGGTGGATATAGGCGGCTTAAACAATTGGGGACACCTATGTTCAGCACTGCACTTTTATATAGATGGAGGCCTATCTACTTCTACCTAGAGTTTAAAAACTAGGCAACGTTTACCGTATGTCATTATCCTACTAATATTATAACCGTGAAAGTTTGTATGTGTGGATGGATGTTTGTTACTCTTTCACGCAAAAACTACTGGAGCGATTGTGATGAAACTTTGAACGTGTATAGCTGCAGTCCTGGACTAACATATAGGACACTCTTTATCCCGATGGTGGGAACGGGGACCACGCGGGTAAAACCGCAGGGCGCTGCTAGTATAGTATAAACAAAGTCGCTCGTGGTGGGCCCCGCTCAAAGGTGGCTCGGAAATGGCACTTAGAATAACTTACACTTAATATTTTTTGTTTTTAAATTGTTTTGTTGCATGTAAGTGAATTTAAGCTTCGTGATTTAGTGTAATAATATTTCGATTGTTTTTTTTTTTAATTTTTATTATGACGTTTTCAAGTACTATGTATAATACTAGTCTATTTATGAAATAAATATGATTTCACTTTACTTTACTTCGCTTTCCTCTGTCTGTTCCTATTTATGTTTTTTATCTTTAAAATATCTTCTTCTTTATATTATATATTATATTATTCTTTATATTATATATTATATCTTTAAAACTACTCAACGGATTTTGATGCGGTTTATTTTAATAAATAGAGTGATTCATAAGAAAGTTTTATTTATAGGTTACGGATCGCAAGCCGTCTCTAGTAAGTTTATAAAGGAATAAATTATTATGGTTAATGATATATGAGCTAGTAGCGACTGGAGTTTCGAATACTTTACCCAGATTCGTGCTATTAAGATGTCAATCTTACTAGAACTACTGGGTAATAAATAACTGGTACCTTTCACGAGGAAAGGCTCGCCATTTTCAATTTGTCTATAACTGCAAATATGGAAACTGTAACTAAAAGTATGAGTTTGTGGCAAGCCTTTCGAAACTGCGCAGACTCATTTTAAGTTCTGTGGATAAATAGGCAAGTTGTGCTTGTCTGTTGTTGAATAAGAGCTAGAATCTGGTTAGACCTGTGTGCAGATCAGAATTAAAATAATGATAATAAAGTTCCTTAGTCAAGTAAATTATTATTATTATTAATTAACAGGCAGGCAGTTTGAAAACTGATTGCGCCTGTATCCAATTCATCCGCATTTAGTTCCTCTTAACCGGTTGCAAGTGTCCAGCTTGTTCTTGAATGTATTGACAGTGGGAGCTGACCCATGATGGGTTACTATACCCATTAACAAATAAGAAAACAACAAATTAAAATTATAAACGCAATATCTAGTTAATTTAAATACTTACATTTTGTTCAATATGAAAAAAATATTTCTAACCAAATTACATTTTTAATGAGCTAAATATAAATAATTTATAAAATTTTACAATAAAAAAAAGTTGTAACTCGCATTTACACCTTTTAAGAAAATAAAATAAAATATCTCGCTGTTTATTATTTATTCCTCGTTGGCGCCAAAACTTTCGAACTAGATATAAGTTTTCTACACTGGCCTGCCAAACTAAGCGCTACTAATAATTAAGATATTTAAAATAAAAAAATGTTTTTTAAAACACATGGCGGCATTGTTTTATTTTCCAAAACTAGTGTTAATTCTGTAAACAAGGATATTTAGTGTATTTTTAGATATTACTTCTTTTACAACGAAAATTGCTGCACATTACTTGAATTATCAAATTACTCTAAGCGAGTACGTTCATACTAAAAGAAAAAAAAGTCTTCTAGTTTCAAGTTCTAGCTTCCAAAAAGGTTGTAATGTTATTTTAAACCTTAGCATTGATCATAAAGACATTCATTGAAGCTCCATTGCACCAGCGAAGTTAAAACACATTTAATTGGACGACATTGGACGCAATTAATGGACGCTGACACTAAATTGCCTGAATTGAATCAGACTACTGGCCATCTGCTGTCGTCTGTAACAGACAGACTTAGATATTAACAAAGCTATCCACATGTAGTGATATTAAATCGTAGAGTAACCCTGTAAGAGAATTCTACAGACATTTACATAAATCGCATTTTGTAACGTAATCTTTTCTTAAATTGTTCTTTTTTTCTATAGCTAGTTGGCGCGCTAGTTTTTGAGTTTTGACTTTTATAAGAGCTCTATTGAGCCAAACTTGTATAAATGATTTTGACTTGGACTTCATACTGTAGTTCCGGGTATTTTAAGGTGAGCGTACATAGGCATTAATGCAGGCCGTTATGAATGTTTTAGGTACGCTCGATAATTGACCTAAATAATGACTTATAAATTTGGAATATTTATTTTTACTGATAGTATTAAACGAACAATGGTCAGAGTGATTTAGGTGGATTGGCGGAGGCTGGCCATTAGATAATTTTAAGCCGCCCAACAGGGCCTCTAGCTTGGCTTGGATATAACGACACATTATTTCAGCTACTTGAAACCCACTGCTGAACATAGGCCTACCCAATTTGGTTTTCAACGTTGATCGATCCTGTGCTGCCTGCATCCACCGGCTCCCCGCCGCCCTGATCAGATCATCGGTCCATTGGGTGGCGGGCCGCCCTCTACTATATTTGCTGATTCGTGGTCGCCAATCAAGAACCTTACGCCCCATCGGTCGTTGGTTTTTCGAGCCATGTCTTCCGCCCACTGTCACTTTCACTTGCAAATTTGTTTCGCTGTGTCGGTCACTCTAGTTCTCCTTCGAATTTCCTCGTTACTGATTCTATCACGTAGGGCACTCCGACCATAGCTCTCTTTATTGCACGCTGAGCGGCTTTGAACTTTCTAATGAGGCCCATAAGCAGCCACAACGTCTCAGTGTCATACGTCATCTCTGGCAACACACACTGGTCGAAGGCTTTCGTCTTGAGACACTGAGGTATCTTGGACAAGGAGATTTTGCGCAGTTTCCCGAACGCAGCCCAACCGAGCGGGATTCGACGATTCGACGTAGATCTCTTTCTCGAATTTGGATATACCTAATTGAACTTTTGGTCCCAGGTATATGTAGAAGTCGACAACTTCTAGGGCTGAGCTTTCCACTATTACTGTATATAACGACTACCACATTTATTATAGTAGGCCTTATAACCGGTAGGTAGCAAAACGTGGCTTTCGAAGCACCGAAACGCTTGATATCAATTGCCACACAAATGGTGAGTCATTGCGGTCTGATCACCTGATCGGATCCCTCGCAAATTAATATTGTTTTATTTTTCCTGACTGGTACCCTGACATTTTCGCTATTCCGAACGGATCCAATTCAAATTTTTCGACGGTAAGTACAGTCAAATGAAAAAGAGTTTGTTTATTAAGTAAAAATATTCGTTTTATTTACTTTTTTAAGTTGCAACCATCACATATAAACACAATCGCATTTTTGCAGGTAAAAAAATTTAAGATTTGCAAGGCCATGGCGATACATGTGTAGTAATTTTGCTCTATTTTTAAAAACTTTTTACATAATTATGTGGCAATATAAACTTTTAAAATTTTGTTGCAGACTGTCTCAATAACATGTTCGCAAATGACTGGGGAATCCGTTTGGAACAAAATATCTCATTTTTTTTCTGATCC
Organism: Musotima nitidalis; assembly: GCA_949126915.1. Lineage (NCBI taxonomy): Eukaryota > Metazoa > Arthropoda > Insecta > Lepidoptera > Crambidae > Musotima > Musotima nitidalis. Next base: position 5,083,285 of record OX421434.1, read on the forward strand.
TCTGCATGGGGTATCAGACCAGAATACAAAATATTAGAAAATTAAACGGATCCCCAGGGTATCAGATGTGAGGGATCCGACCGGAATAATTCCAAAGAGAGGTATCTCTAAGGTCTGGCCTTTGTCATCTCTGCATCACGCAACTACGTAGCCATTACCTTAAAATGTAAGTAATGTATGTGTGTGGCATTATCTAATCTGGTTACGACTGTTGATTCTATCTACCACAGTACGTTTGTATGTTTGTATGTGTCATGCAGTTAAAGCGAATTTGTTATTTTGTTTTCATGTAATAAAAAATTCCCGGTTTCAAGCTTGGACTCTATTTTATAAATGTCTCGTAGCTAAATAATTCTGTAAAGGTTTACTCATATTATCATGCATCCTTTTGTTAATTTATACATACATAATATCACGCCTGTTTCCCCGAAGGGGTAGGCAGAGACATATTACACGCCCACATTTCGCCAATTATATTATTTGTCCTACGTAATAGGTGGCGAGCCTATTGCCGTTTAACGGGAACTTTTATGTTCGCCAGAGCCTCGTCCGTTGATCGGTAGGTGCACCACTTGCAGGTGAGGTTGGCTTGGGCTTCTTAGATCTTGGTAGGATCCCAAACCAACCAAGCTACGAGGACCAATGAAACCATTGGCGAAGGTTCGTAGAATATGCCGCTGCCTACCTCTTCAGAGAAACAGACGTGGCATTATGTATATAGTTATAGTTTCATTCAGGCCACAATCATTATGGACGAGCTGATATTTTCTGGTAAATAATTTCGTCTTATACTAGTAAAAAATCACGTCTTATAATACTAGTAAAAAATTTCGTCTTATAATACTAGTAAAATTAGTTTTTGTTTAATAAAACATAACACAAATATTAGTTGTTGCAAAATAAATGGATAACGGTACTGCTTATCCCTAAAAGGATTTCTTCCAGCATACCGAGGAAGGAAAAACAATTTCAAAGAAGACACGTGCACTAAATATGTCACAACGCAAATTCAAAATTAAACAACAACTGTAATACTAAAATTAAACCACAAAATACAACAATTATCTATAAGGAAGTGATCATTTACTGTCTTCCTTTATGATATATGAATATTTATAATACAATGCAGGTTTTGTTCAAGAGTTAATAATTTATATATGTAGAAATGGTTCAATGGTTGTTGAACCACTTTTAAAGAATAGATCTTCGAGATATATATAAAATAATCAAACGTATTACTTAGGTCTCGTCTCCATATTTAAAACTGTATTATTTAAGACAAGAAAGCCTGGGAGTTTCTTGCCAGTTTCTCTCACAGAGCGGTGGCACCTCGGAGCAAAACCAAACTTTTTTTGCTCTGTGGGTGGCACTTAGATTCACTTACATAATTTTTATTTTTTGCATTGAAGTGAATCAAATCTACGTAATTTCTTCTTCCTTTTAATAATGGCTTCGTGCGTCTAGCACATTTAGCCAGTGTCAAGTAAGTGATATATTAATTATATATAATTTATAGTAAATGAGAATGAGTGGTGATCAAGATGATAAATTGAAAATGAAATACCCTCCTCTAAACCCCTTGAGTCTTCAGTAAAGATGTGGGACTATACTGAGATCTCACATGGACTCCTTGAGAGAAAATTTGAAAAGTGATGTTGCACTGTTTTGTTTGATTTACCAACACTCATGTATATTCACAAACACTTGACGGTTAATAATCCACCTTTATTACACATTAATGTAAGAAATATCACAAATTTTAGAAAATAAAATAAAACTGCAGACATGACGCTTCACTTTCCCGCCAAGAAGTCTTACGTAATTTCAGTGAAGTCAAATTTCGATTATTTTTTTTATATCTTATTTTGATGTTTTTAAGTACTATTTAATAGAGTTTAAATTTTGAAAAAAGTATCTATTAGTCATGCGTACGAAGTCGCAAGCTGCCGCTAGTAATTTTATAAACTTTTCTTTAAAATAGTTTTATTTCTTTGCTAATTCGATTTCTTTAACCACAAAAAAACTACAATTCCGATGTTACTTTGAACTTTACAATCTAACCGATCCCATAAATTTTATGGGATTGAGGTTTTCAAAAAACAGCTAAACTTTGCATTTCATCGTGATTACTCAACATTTTCTAATTCAAAAAACAAAAAAGCGTTTGGTCTTTAATGTGCATGAGTTCAAACCTTTTTAAACGATTCTAAGTGGAAGGTTCATTCATAAAGCAAATTAAAAAACAATGTTAAATAGACGCAATAAACCAAAATAAGACGTATATAAATAATGTTAAGATTCATAATTGTTTGTGTGGCTAGAAGCAATTTCACTGTCAATGGATCTCATTGAATGTTACTTCGAAGCATTTCGCATATGCGTTTGGTTAATGAAGGCAAAACATGCTAAATATAGCCTGTGTGCTCGTGATTACCTACCGTTGATAATTTGTAGTCTTGTATTGAGTAATTTAAAGTTTAAAAAGCGATGATTCTAATATTTTTTTTCTAGTTTGCTCGATAAGTACTCGATTCAATAACCTTTTTGGTGATTTGAAAAAGGAATGATAGATATCTAATAATATATAAGGTAGGTCTTTTATATAACTTTTACAAATAAACATCTTTACTAGTTCATGCAAACAAAGCAGAATAGAATATGGCCACTAGTGTTTTCATAAAATAACAATCTTTATTGTATTAAGACACAAAGACTCTGAGTAATTTCTGTTTATTTTCCTTTGGAGAATGGGTCAAGAGGGAAGGGCACGCATCTCCTTAAATTAAACATCCTCATTCACCTCTCCGCAGTCCGAATGCGTTTCGGAAGTGACGTCATATCAATATCAACACCTTCTTTTACGACGAAGCATCATAACCATTATTTTCGAGACGTGAAAACTATTTGGTGGCTTCCGCTCGACTTCCTTTCCTTATTATTTTGATATTGGAACTCTAATTAATGAACTCTGTGGTAAGTTTAGGCGCTAATACGGAAAAAGACATGTCATTGGACTTCTTGGCGGGAAAGTGAAGCTTCATGTCTGCAGTTTTGTTTATTTTCTAAAATTTGTGATATTTTGAACATTAATGTGTAATAACGGTGGATTATTAACCGTTAAGTGTTTGTGAACTTACATTAGTGTTGGTAAATGAAACAAAACAGTGCAACTTTTCAAATTCTCTCACGAAGTCCATATGAGATCTCAGTATAGTCCTACATTTTTACTGAGAACTCAAGGGGCTTAGGGGAGGGTATTTCATTTAGCATTTATCATCACTCATACTCATTCACTATGAATTATAATTATATAATATTAATATATCTCTTACTTGACACTGGCTATATAGGTACGTGATAAACGCATGAAGCAAGTATTTAAAAAAAAAAAAAACATATCATTGTATCGAGGCAGTGTTCCATATTTAGAAACTAGTGAAAGGGTTTTTTCGTGTAAATATTGTAGATTTTTAGACATAAGTTCGTCGACAACTTTCACAAATTTTAGGAAAGTGGTAAATTATCGTAAATTGTTATCGTATTGATTCTAAAACTTCATAGAAGCCTCTAGTAAAGCAATTTGACCTGGCTTTACTTTATTTTGACAAATAAATTGATTTATTACATTTCTGGAAATTGGCAATTAACCTAATCCATAGAGAACTGAGTCCATAACTAATAAAAAAAGAGTTTGCAGTCTATTACGGTTTCCACCCTAAACCACGGGCTTAATTTTAATGAAATTAAGTAAAGGCTACATGAATACACAATCCAACACAAAAAATCATTAAACCAGTAGTTACGGAGTTTTTTGCATTCATCCTAACAAATAAACTCTTCAGTTTTGTAATATTAGTATGTACTTAGATATAGATTATTTTGGAAGTATAGATTAACATACTTTAAAGCATCATGATAAGTTCTAATATTAAAGTAAGGAGATTGTAATAATATTTATAAACATGAAAATTATGAAGTAAATAATTTATATGTGTGTTTTAATTATCTATTAAGTACCGGCGTTTGTGTTGCATCGGTGCGCATGTGTTATTCTGCGCATGCTCATCGATCTAGGGATGTCAGACATTCCATTTTCTAATAGAAATTCTCACAATTTGACTGTTAGAAAACAAATCTCTATATTTTAGTTGTGAAGAAAAGGTCTTAGATATAATAATCTAATAGTAATGTGCTAAGCGCACAAAAATGTAATGTTTTAGTTTTAAATAAAATGTCCTTAAGGCATATCAATGTAGTAAACCATGTGAGATTATATTTTTCTGAAAATATGAGAGTGCCAAAAAACGACGAAGCGCTTGGAGACAAGATAAGATGAGTAGGAACTATGCAACAACAATTTAAAAAGATATAGATTTATACTAATAGTCATACCAAAGTTCACTATTAGTACACTGCCGTCTATTAGCTAGAAGACTGCCAAATGTCAGTAGGTAATATTTGAAATTTAAACTCTATTTTATATAGAAGTAGCGTTTAAGTTTCAAGTTTCCCGGTCCTTATCTTAACTAAGGAAGTGCAGACATCTCTAGGTGAAACGTCAAATGCTGAGATGTGACTCTTTTCTTTATTTTACATAATGGCTTCGTGCGTCTAGCACATTCAGCCAGTGTCAAGTAAATGATATATTAATAATATATAATTCATAGTAAATGAGAATGAGTGGTGATAAAGATGATAAATGGTAAATGAGATACCCTCCCCTAAGCCCCTTGAGTCCTCAGTAAAGATGTGGGACTATACTGAAATCTCACATGGACTCCTTGAGAGAAAATTTGAAAAGTGATGCTGCACTGTTTTGTTTGATTTACCAACACTCATGTATGTTCACAAACACTTAACGGTTAATAATCCACCGTTATTACACATTAATGTTAGAAATATCACAATTTTTAGAAAATAAAACAAAACTGCAGACATGACGCTTCACTTTCCCGCACAAGAAGTCCGCATTTGATCTCATAAAAACTTAGAAAAGACATATTTTTTAATATATTAATCGACCACTCCTACATACCGTGCCTGAGAGGTATAAAAATATTTGTATAATAAATTTAAACAATTGCTATCCGCAATAAGGATAATATACATTATTAAACAAAACTATTTATAAAGTAAGTATTAAATGCGGAAACCAGCAAATATATTAACAATTCGTGCTAGGCACTGAGGTAAAAAGTCTGTGGTATGTTTTACTCGAAACGCAAGCTACGGCGGAGCCCGTAACAACGGCCTAACTTTTGCTGAGGCACATAGGTGCTCATAATATCGAATAGTATTTAATAAGACCTGCCTAGGTGTTCAAAAGAAGAATGAACTAAGTCTGTTTAAAAATAAAAAAGCTTTTTCCAATGGGATTATAATTAATACTATTAAAACCTTTTCTCTGAATTTAAATTGCATATGACAGTTACACAAAATGGCTGCTTTTTCGACGCGTTGGACACAGGGTCACCCAATGGTGACCTTACCTAATTAACTCTTTTCACAGTGAGTCGCTTTGTTCCGTATAAAGTTTTGGTTGGCGATTATGAAGCTTATTTTACTTGATAATCCCAAGAAGCGTTGGTGAAGTTATATTATTATTAATATACCTAATACCCATATGGTATGGCATTTCATTATTTTTTATATAGATAAATTTTTATTTTATTTGTAATTAATCTTTATTGCACACTTCAAAGTATTACATAAGGCGAACTTAATGCCATAAGGCATTCTCTGCCAGTTAACCTTAGGGTTAGCAGGAAACTTTAAAGGCGGTGGTTAATAAACATACAAAAATTAACATAGAAAAATATAAACTACACTTATCATAAACTACATAAAAATATAAACATATAATACTAAAATATGACAGCAAGGAGAATCAAGCCAACGATGACTCTTCGAAATAAAGCTTAAAAATCAATTATTAAATTAAAAAAACATTGTATGTGTTATAAATTAATAGTTTGTCTTACAAAACTGTACCAGTTTAACTGTAGGATCAATAGTAATTGTCGGTTATAATTTTTTACATTTTTTTAACTTGGAGTTCTTCTTACATTAATCATTGAGTACATTAATAAACCTGCAATGATTCTATAATTTAACATGACTTGTCACTATGACCACACCCTGCCTACAAATAAATACCTAATAAAAGTTAGATACAAATGTGACAATGTAGCATATGCAAAGGCATAGAAATTTGAGTAAGTTAATGGCATTTAAATATATAATAAGCGACTTACTTTGCAATACATTCTTTGAAATTTATAGTAGTGGACCCGAAGAGAGCTTGTTCTTCACCCAACTTGTTGATCTGGGCAAACGTAATTTTTTAATAAGTCTAATGGGCCTTATAATGTGCACTGCTGAACATTGGCCTCCCCAATAGATTGCATTCTATTGGAGGTATTTTTCCAATGATCCCCACGCCTGGGCCGGCTGGTAATCGCAGCTCAAGCCAGTACGCAGGATGACAATGCTGCCCATGATCCGGTATGGTTTCTCTTCGTCTTCTCTTACGACGACTCATGAGATGAGAGGAAGGCACTATTTTAGCTCGATACCACACGGCGGGGACGTATTAGAACACCTAAAATTAAAATATCCAAAGTTAAAACCCCGATGTTCAAAACCCCTAAAATTACAATACCTAATGGTTCTAAGAACCTAATGATGAAACCCCGAAGTACAAAACAACTAAGTTTGAAATTTCTAATATCCAAATCACCTAATAGTTCAAAATATTTAAGGTCATAATAATACAAGTTCACAATGTCGTAATTCAAAACATCGAAAGTTAAAATACCTACATTAAATATGAGAAGATTGAAAACAAAATATATTTAACAAATGTGGGTACCTACAAAGAATAATGACGTTGCGGTTGATATTTCTGTTGATATTCGATTCGGTTAGGTTATATCGTGACCACAATGCACGAGCCGAGCGAGCGAAGCGAACGTGCCGCGGCAGCGGCCGGCGAAGTGCCAGAAAATACTTTGGTCACGTTATTCTCCTCCTTTTATAGTGAACATAGTGAATCCCAACAGCTGGCTGGACTCCTTAAATAAAAAATGTAAATTTATATTTGAAAAAACGTTTAATCATACATATTGTAATTAGGTCACTAAGTTTAAGTCAAAACTTATTAATGAAAAATAAAGTTATTTAAAAATTATTAATTGACAATTAAAGATTCGAAGCGATATTCAGCGAAATTGTTATATGGCTATAATTATGATTATTTTGTATTGATTATAAATAAAAACTACTTTTACATTTAAAACTTTGATTATTTTGAATTTAGATCAACCTACCATTAGGGATTATATCTTTAGATATTTCAAGTTTAGGTATAGTGAAGTTAGGGTTTATGGTCTTCGATATAATAATCGTTCGACATTTAGAACTTTCATTATTTTGAATTTAGGTCAACCAATCATTAGGTATTGTAATTTTAGGGGTTTTGAACATCGGGGAACTTTGGATATTTTAATTTTAGGTGTTCTAATACGTACCCCACACGGCACTATATAGAAGAGTGCATTCTAACTATCTTGCCGATAAAAATATGTTTAGGGTAATTTTTTCCAAGTTAAAGGTCCGGTAAAGTTACGTCTGTTAAAGTATTTAAATGCATGTTGTGGAAAATGGAAATGTTGCATATTTAACTCTATTATAATTACTATTTATTTGGACATAAGAAATTGATGTATGAATGTAGTCCATAATAAATTTAAAAAAGTTAGAGCGGTAGGCCTTTGGATAACCGCTATGGCGTGGCAGCGAGTATTCCCGCACTCCGATCTGGAGGTCGTGGGTTCGATTCCCCCACACAGGACAAATCTTTGTGTGCACAAACATGAATATTTGTTCTGGTCTAGGTGTTTCTCTATGTAGGTATATTTAGTATGTATTTACAACAAAAAAAAGTATTTACGTATGTTGTCCGTCTGTTACTTGAAACTAAATATCTGGTGTAATTGTCAGAAAAATATTTAAAAAATATGAAATTATTAAAAAAATTGAAAAAACAAAATCGTTTTATCGCTTAAATTTATAGCATTGCAAATTTTCTTAATTGTTATCTTAAAATCTATTTTATTAAGAAATAATCTTAATATATCAATAATATCACGCCTGTGGCTCCGAAGGGTTAGGCAGAGGCATATTGAACGCTCACATTACGCCAGTTTTATTGTTGGTCCCACGTAATAGGTGGCGAGCCTATCAATTTTTAATATGAAAGTGGGTTTACACCTCTATAAAGATGGATGAAAACTCTTTATTGTACTCCATTGAAACTAACACATAAAAGAATTAACAATATAAAAGTTAAACAATTGGCGGCCGTATTCTCCCAGGCAACCTTTGGATGCAAATTTATTTCATTTATAAAAAATACAGGGTTGTAAAATACCTAGAACAATAATAAAGTTTCAATTCTCATAGAGACGATTCTAATAATTCGTTGTATTCGAAAATGCGATAAAAGCCGATTGCAAAATGTACCGCCGGGTAGCGTAAAACAAATGATGTTTGTAAAGTGAGAGCGCTCAATATAACTACTCTTTAATAGATATTGTTAATAGCCGTTACTAAGATATTATATAAAACATAAACACAGTCAGACACTTAAATTATAACGGAAGTTGGTAACTTACTTGACTTTCATTCACCTAAGATATTTATCTACTATAGGTGCATGTTTTTAAATAGTTGTTTATACGATTTAAATGGAAAAGGAAACACCTTGAATAATTCGTTTAGTGCATTAGAAGAATCTAAATAAAGAATTAGAAAGAGAATCTATGTGGAAAATACAGTGAATTAACTGAGCTTCAGATCGTATTCATTTGTTAAAAACAAATTCACTTTTTTTTCTCTTAAATATGGACTTCATCGTTTAAAATATTTGTCAACTTCAACTTATATAAATAATCAAGTTATTTGCATAAATGCATCATTTTCGTTATTCCAGTCAAATTGTGGAGGATTCTAGGGTGTAGAGTTTTGGAATCAACACGAAAAATACATACATAAAACGACGCCTGTTTCCCCGGAGGGGTAGGCAGAGGCATATTATACGCCCACACTTCGCCAATTATATAGTTGGTCCCACGTAATAGGTGGCGAGTCTATTGCCGCTTACCGGTTACTGTTATGTTCGCCAGAGCCTCGTCCGTTGATCGGCAGGTGCACCACTTGCAGGTGAGGTTGGCTTGGGCTCCTTAGGTCTTGGTAGGATCCCTATACATATTACCTATCACAATTCACAGTAATATATCACTTAACTACATTTGTATACATTGCCAAAAAAGTACATACATACACAATGTCACGCCTCTTTCCCGTAGGGGTAGGCAGAGATCACATCCTTCCACTTGCTACAATCTTGGCACACACTTTTAGCTTCATTCACACTCATTAACCTCTTCATACACGCCCATCGGTTTAGGGTAATTTTGACCAGCCTTTTCTCTAAACATTTTTGAATTTAGTCATGGAAGGCCAAAAGAGTAATGACTAAAAATCCACTATATTTAATTAAAAAAACTCGAATTGACACTAGTTTTGGAAAATAAAACACAGCCGCGATGTGTCATTTTCCACAATGTCGTGAAAACTCTACAAATTCAAGATGGAGATGTTCTTTTTTGTTTACTTTTAATTTTAATAAGATGGTCTTAGGTGATTTTAGTTGAGAACAAATGTATATGTAAATTTTAATCGTATCGTATAAAGACGAGGTTTAATTCACTACGGCTGAATCATTACCAGTGATATCAAATTGCAGATAACTTTGACACAAAATCAGGCTGATCTGATTATTGACTGAGGAAGCAATGAAGTTCTTCTAAGAAAAAAATGTGCGTTTTAATGGAAATATGTCGTTGATTCTCTACTTTTTACTTATTTAATGGTTTCTGTACACACTAAATATTATTTAGATAAATTAAATCTGAAAAAAGTCTAATTTGTGTATAATTTTACCAACGTTTTAATGCGTTTCTAATTGTAGACGAAAATTCAGTTCGAATTAGGCATAATAAGGTTAGGTAAGTAAAGTCGGACTTTTTCTTTTCGTCTTTTAATAAAGTATAGAAAACTGATATGCTCAATTTCGTAACGTGCTCGTTATACAATAAACACAAAGATATGCGTCTTCCTTATATAGACTTAGTTGAAAACGGAAGTGACGACATGATATGTAATGTTTACATGACTTGTATTCTCTAGGGACGAGAGCTAACCCTGAACAATTTATCTAATGCACAACATGGTGCATTGCTTTTAGTGCGGTTACGCCACCGGCCAGCGCTCCACAGAAATAACGTGGAATATCGGTCACACAGACTCCGCACAGAATGAGCGTCGATTAATAATTATTGCCGTCCGACGCACGCAGCACTATCGCAGAGGCGGGCCGGCGCGCGGACGCTTCCTCCATTTTTAAAAAACAGGACAGAAGCGCGCGAACGAACGTCGAAACAAATGAAAACACTATTCGGCGGGAATTCCATTTTCAAAATTATTTATTTTACCGTTTGTCTGTTCGCCTTTTCCGTCCTAATTAACTTAATTCCGTCTTAATTTTTATTACACGTGGCTATAAATAAGGTAAATATTTTTTTTTATCGGCGAAAATATGTTGCGGGCGCAGTGGCAAGACTTTCGAGATGTATTAGTTCGTGTGTTTTAAATAAGGAGTGGTGATAAGCAATCGCGGTCGAGTGCAAATGTCGCCGATATCGTTCAGGCGAGTGTGGTGAGCTCTAATGAGTTTTAGAACGGTGAAGCAATGCAATCTCGCGTCAAACCTTGTCCCTTCGCGGAACAGTGATTCACACACCGGTTATCGGGGTTTAACGGAGAGGACAATGTGCGAGTGCGAAGTGACAAGTTGGATTCCGAACGCAGTCGCGGATACACTGCTCGCGGGCCGCTCCACCGAGCCCATAGTCGCTTGGCTCTCGTGCTTAAGGGATTCGATCGAAGAATACGACCCTCTAATCACAGTCAGACCGCTGTCACCCGAATCTGAACCTTCAGACGGACGCACATCGCCGGACAGTGCTTTTGACGAGATTCTTTCCCAATTAGGCAAAGAGATATACAAACTTGATGAATACCAGAAGCACCTTTCTACACCGGAAGCGACAGAAGTGTCTCTCAGCATCCTTGACATATTTAACGAGTGCTTAGAAGAAATGAACGAGGTCAAACAAGAAAACCCCGTGGAAGTGATACCGCAAACTGTGGATGTAGTGAATGGTGTCGACGGGGAGTGCAGTGACGGTGAATCTACTCTTTCCGATGTTTCTTTTGTGACTAGTACTCCTTATAGTATTGCTAAGACTTCGAATTTAATAAAAGATGATAGTGGAAGTCCTACAGTTCCTAGAAAAGTGCCCCCAGTGCCGCCGCGAAGGACTAGATTAAAAACACCATCAACATCCTCGTCAAACACGGAATATACGAATATGGAGGTGCGGTTGAATCCAGAAATGTGTAGCAAGGACTCCGACAGCGACTCAACTAGTACCTGTTGGAGTTACAAGGAATGCGGGACCGATACCGAGATGGATGGTAAAGATACGTATGCAGCAATGTGGTATCAATCAAGCGGCTTCCACAACTCAGATGAGATACTGCGGCGAGTGTTATCGCAGCATTACGCTCAGATATCTCGGTTGTCTTTTGACACTGCGAGCGATTTGGCGCCGAGCGATTACCCGGTGTACGCGCTCCAAGAGGTGGGAGACAGGTGCGAGGGCGACGCAGCGCCAGTCGCCGCCATGACCGCGGGCAGGCCCGATGACGGCTACGAGCCGGTCCGCGACGCGATTACAGACGAAAACATTTACGAGGAGATCGAGTATGGATATAGCTATACGGACGAGGGCTGCTCCTGTGGAGGCAGTGTCGAAGTAGAAAGTTGCTCTATCAGTGCTAGTTCCGAAGGTGTTGGGCGAGAAAGTCCTCTTTACGCGAATATGAGGGATCATGACGCGTACGCTATCACGTCAGATGTTATTTACTGGAAGAATATGTTGCTTGACCCCTATTACAACGATGACGAGGAAGATGAGGTCAGTTTTGCATGTTTTTCCTTACGTTGTTTTTAAATAACAAATTAAGTACGTGCCATTGATGCACAGTATAAACGTGATTGTTTACAAATGATTTTAAAACATGTTTCAACTTGAAATTTATCTAAACAATATCCCATTTAATTATTATTGATATCAAAAATACCCATACAAAACTACTGGAAATTCATTAAAATAGCTAATATATTAGCTTTAAATTAGCGTTAACATTATTAGCTCATTAGCTTAATTAAAAGCTCATTTATAAACAAAAATAACTAGGTAGTATGATTATTACTGAAAACATATTATTATTTCTAAATGTCTAATTTATTACCGTTCAAATTTAAATGTTGCCATCATAAATATTAAGGCATCTTATTTTGCATTCAGTTTCTCATCGAAAGGATATGGTAATGTAAATTTTGCATAAGTTTCCTGTCAAGAACACTACGACGTCTATACACTGTTATGGGCCGTCAGACCGTGGAACAATGTTAACTAAGCTATGCGTCATTTATTTTTAATTAATATTGTGCGTGTCACTCATTAAAATAATGAGTAATAGTTTGATAGAACTTTAGTAATAAATTGAATATGTTTTAATATTAATCTTTACGTTTGATGCTAGTTTCTGAGAGCTCTGAGGACTTATTTCAAAATGTCAGTGTGACCCACATAAAAAAAATATTATAAAACCGGCCAAGTGTGAGTCGAACTCGCGCACGAAGGATTCCGTACCATTACGTATAACAATAGTAATGAAATTTAATTGTTGTTAAATCTCATGCTCAATTCGAAATTGTATCCGTAGAGGGTTATGGTGACTAAGGAGGGCGTATAACTTAATATTCTATGAATATTTCAAGCGGCTACCTGTTGCCGTTATCAATATTGACCGAAAAGTAGCAAAAAAATATTTGTATATTAGCAATAGTCAAATTTATTTGTCTTAGTTCCCAAGTCCCGTTTTTTACCCTTTGGGTACGAGACCCTAAAAATGGATAAAAAGTAGCCTATGTTCTTTGTTAAAGGTTTTGCTATAAATTACTGTTTATTCATTGTTTCAAAAATACGATATAATTACGTTCAATATCGTTATCATAATAATAACAGCCCATTGACGTCCCACTTCTGGGCATGGGCCTCCATTCTCTATCATATCATAAGCCATGAAAATAATCGTTGTGAGCGTGACTACGAGTATAACAATTACATAGAGTTTTGGCTCCAAAACGAAAAAAAAAACATCAGGGCAGTATTTTATTTACCGAAACTAGTGTAAATTTGAATGTTTATGTGAAAATATTGTGGATTTTTAAACATAGCTTAGTAGGAATGTGGTATATTGCAGTAAATTGTGATTTTTCGTGTTGAATCCTAAACTCTATAGAGCCTCTACTAAAGTCTTTACTACTTTACTCGGGTATGACTTTGATTTTACTCGACTGTGACTGATTTTACATGACTTGACTTCAATTATGACGAAAACGCTGCACATTGTTGCAAATAACTTAAATTATCAATATTTTTTTTCTCCTCCCCAAATGGCAATTTAAAATTTGCCAGCGTCTACCAAGGTATGTCTAGTGTCAAATTATCTATTACCTGACACTAATCAAGGCCGGCAATACTGCAAGAAAGAAAAAAAAGATAAAGAAATCGGGATCTACAGTCTATTATTATATGGTACAGAATATATTACTTCTTCTTTCTTTTAATTAATGGCTTTGGGGGCTTTATTAATAACATTAAATAAAATTAATAACATACATATACTAATGATATAAAAATCATAGTAAATGAGAATGTGTGATAATAAAGATGATAAATGGTAAATAAGATGCCCTTCCCCTAAGCCCATTGAATCCTCAGTAAAGATGTGGGACTATACTGAGATCTCACATGGACTTCTTGAAAGAATTTGAAAAGTGATGTTGCACTGTTTTGTTTCATTTACCAACACTCATATATGTTCACAAACACTTTAATCTACCGTTATTTATTATACATTAACGTTCGAAATATCACAAAATATTACAAATTTTAGAAAATAAAACTAAACTACAGACATAACGATTTACTTTCCCGCCAAGAAGTTTCTGAATATATTACAAATATTGTAAAAGAGGTACCTGTCTCAAAAAAGTTCAAGTATCTATGATTTGTGCAGCCTATTTTTACATATTTCTGAAAATATAAGCAAAACCACGTGTATTAAAATGAAACAATTAGATTAATTTGTATTTGAGTACAAATTTATAATATTTGTTTATTTAAATATAATAATCGAGAAAAGTTCCTATTAAAATTTTGTATGGAAAACCCCATTGTAATATTATTAATGGCATTATAATCAAACGAACGAAATTAAATTAAACCTCGATAACAATACATTTATTTATGCAATATCATTTCCCAAAACACTTTTCCTGACATAAAATCTATACAATTTTATAATAATAAATTTACTTACGAACTAAAACTGTATAAATGTAATAATAAATTTATACAATTTTAGTTCATAAATAACATAGGAGCTAGCTATCAAGGTTTGACTGTGGGTGAAGACTGAAGCTGAAGAGCATCTTCATGTAGAGAGCATTTTTCCTTTTTTTTTTCTTTTAAATAATGGCTTCGTGCGTCTAGCACATTTAGCCAGTGTCAAGTAAGTGATATATTAATACTATATAATTCATAGAAAATGAGAGTGAGTGATGATAAAGATGATAAATGGTAAATGAAATACCCTCCCCTAAGCCCCTTGAGTCCTCAGTAAAGATGTGGGACTATACTGAGATCTCACATGGACTTATGTTAAAGTTAGAAGTTATGAATGTTAAAGTTAGGTATGTTGCACTGTTTTGATTCATTTACCAATACTCATGTACGTTCACAAACACTTAACAGATAAAGTCCACCGTTATTACTTATTACACATCAATGCTCGAAAAATCACAAATTTTAGAAAATAAAACAAAACAGCATACATGACTTGGCACTTTCCCGCCAAGAAGTCAAAAAGTGAATTTTGGTACAACTATAAAGATCACTTTTAAACAGCGAAGAAAGATTTTTACCCACCCCAAATAGGATATATTTACTTGAGAGTATGTATGTAAGTTTGTAATTAATCGAAAAAATTACAGAGAAAGAAAGAAAATCTTAGAATAAGTCAATAAAGTCAAACTATATCAATAAATAATGGATTTCTAAAAATAATTAATCGTCAAAAAGTGATTGAACCAACGAAATACATCATTAAATCCAGTAATTGTAGTGTATTTAACTGTAAAACTGTTATTATGAAGTGACTGTCTTTGACCGCTTTTTTTGTAAGATTTCTTACTATCGTGGCTGTATATTTGCGTTAGATATCACGTCATGTCTCGTGTCTAAGTA
Source organism: Musotima nitidalis (assembly GCA_949126915.1). Classification (NCBI taxonomy): domain Eukaryota; kingdom Metazoa; phylum Arthropoda; class Insecta; order Lepidoptera; family Crambidae; genus Musotima; species Musotima nitidalis. The sequence continues at coordinate 5,098,791 of OX421434.1, forward strand.
TGTTTTACTTGTTTTGTGCTTAAGTAACTTCAGTAATGTAGTAATTTTGGCATTAATTACATTAAAAAGTTAAGTGAATTTAAGTAAAAAATAGATTAACATTTCTTACGCTGGCACATAAGTTACTTGATTTAGATTTTTTAATTTATGTAAGTAAAAATTTTGTAGAAGTGCAAACAAATATCGAAATGGGGTCCCGGGCCGTCTCATGTCTTGAAGTCCCGGGACTTTTGTAAATTCCTTTGTCTGGCGTCCTTGGACTTTCGAAACGAGACGAGACACGATTGTCGAAAGTGTATTGTACTAATTTTTATTTTCAAACTGCTACTGTATAAAGCCTTTAACAAAAAAACCTACTTCTCATACACTCCCCGCGGTTTAGGGTACGTCTGTCCTTTCTCCAAAACTTTCTCTTTTTGGTCATTAAAGGTCTTAACCCTTTCCCCTTCCAACACTATTCTTAGCAAAAGTATAGTAAGTAAGTACTTAGTAGGAATTAATATTTTAATATGATTTATGTCATGATAGAACGTGAGACATAGGAATAAATCGGCGGTCATCTGTACCTGGAGTTTGATTGATTTCCTCTCATCTTATCAGCTTTATAAAATCAAGTGCTGAACATTAGCCTTCCTAATAGATTTCATTCCATTGAAAGTGTTAGCCCACAATCACCACACTTTTGGTGATCGCAGGTTAAGCCGTGCGCAGGATCACGCTGCTGCTTATCATCCGGTAGAATTTCTCTTCGTCTTTTACGACTCCCCGTGAGATGAGAGGGCGAGCAGTGGGTTTTTCGACGTGACCAGTGGGGTATTCATGGCGCGGATTCCGAGTCACGGTTTCTTTCGGCGCCCGTAAATATTACCTGCATTTAGATATTGCCTGCAATATTCTAGGCTGGCACCACTCGGTACATTCCCCGTTAGTAGATATGGGGACATAGTTACTTACTCATTCACGTTTAGTTGCACAAAGTTGCTACATGAACGCACGCAGGGCTCCACGCGCCACTGCCCAGCTGGATCAGCGACCAGTTAACACTAATCCACGTTGACTTTTTAAAATATTTTTTATTATAAAATATTACGTAAGTGATATGCCTGTTTACATTAAGCGTAGTGTTATTTGGGTCAATCAACTTTTAAATGTCGTTGGGTGGAAAATTTTGAATTTTATTTTGTAGTCTTGTTTTCTATTTTTATTTATTTTATAAAACAGAAAATTTATTATTCTTTAGCATTTTATAAAGAGCAGAGCTGATTGATCAAAATAGAGCACTTTTAACTTAAAAAATTCAAACAAACCACGTTAAATCTGTCTTCTGGACCACTAACCTAAAATGGTTTTTTAACAAAGCACACAACATTTAAGATTAAAATAACCAGTTTGTTTTATAGTATAGATGATATATTTGAAGTTTTCATATAAACAAATCAAAAATAACGCATAACTTCTGAAATATTATTCTTTCATTTGTCCCCAAGACAACTATTGTCTCATACGCAACTTAACTTTTCATTAAAACAGAAAATAGTAACAATTATGCAACACAACACTATGTGTCAATTCATTTTAATTTGTACATTGATCTGTAAAAAGTTTCATGAACCAGTTATGTTTTAAAAACTGAAACGAAATGACAAAGTGCTTTTCATTATAGGGACAATTTAGTTGTCCAATAGACATCGTTTGGTTGTCCAAAGGAAAAGTGTATGATTAAACGTGCGTTAAACTTTATAAGAAGTGATAATAAATAAAACAGGTTTATGAAAGTATCAAAAGTATTCTTTTTATTAAACGTTATTCTTAATAACACTAATAAATTCCAAAGCTATCAACATCCTTACAAGTTATAGCAGTCTTTAAAATCAACTAAGTAGTTAACTTTCCTTACATTTATTAACTTAATATTCCTGTACTGATTGTTCATATTAAAAACATGCTTCTTTATGGTTTTCAACTCTTCTTTAAAATTTTCTACCATATCTTCTTTTATTTTTTTCACATTTTTTACAGCTTTTATTTTTTTCCTTCTTTCAGGCAGGTTTCTTCTTCTCGTACCCATTCAAACCATTGTATTTTGCCTTCAAGTTTGTTTTCATTTATTTTTATTTCTATTGAATTTGTTTATATTTTGCAAAGACACATATTCCTTCTATCTATTGTTGGTCTGACTACGTAGAAAGATCGATGTTTAGTAAAATAAAAATAAGATTTTCTTTTTGAGCTCTGTATGTCCGATGCGCTCGTTTGTTCTTGACCTAACTGTTCCTTTAATATCTAGGCACTCCTGTATAATTTTAGTTTTTTGTGACGAATGTATAATTTCTTCTAATCTAAATCTAAATTCCTTGCGATGAGCTTTCTTCTTATATTTTTCATATTTCTTCTTCAACATCTTGGCTTCGCTTTGTAATTTTTTATTTTCATTGTGTTGTATAATTTAGTTCTTTACCTGCGAATTCTTTTTCTTCCTCTTTTTTTACGTGTAGATGGCAACAATTTAACAGGAGAACTGTGCGGAATGGGTTCATATTTTTCTTGGGGTATATTTATTTCCTGCAAAATAGATGGAGATCTTGGGAGGTGTATCGTTAAGAATATTACAAACACCTGTTTTTCGTTTTCTCTGTTCTTGTTTACGCAATTTCCAAATAATTCTGCAATCTCTTTATTCCTCGGGATTCAAATTTGATGTCAATCTTTTATTTTTATGATAGCTTTCCCTTTTCTTCCGTTTAGCCAATTTATTTGGGTTTTCTTTAAGTCTCTCTCTATATCGTCTTGACTTTTCTGCTCCGACAATCCCATACTCTAAAACCATAAACAAAAACCATGAAAAATATCATCATTCACGGTTTTAGAAATCATTTTGCATTATATTTGTCCCATAGACAACCAAACTGTCCTACGGACAACCAATTTCGTTGTCCAAGTGACTGGTTGTTCGTGTGACTTTTTCGCAAATTTCAGCTGCCTATTAAATACTATTGCGTTTTTGTGATTTGTCTGTTCGTCAGATTAAAATATAGATAAAATAGAATTTGCTGCATAATCATTTAATATATAATATCAATTACTTACGTAAATTTGATGGTGGTCCGATGGACTGACAATAAACACACCCACTCCCTCACACAATACTGGGCCGACTGACGCCGCGACGGTTAGTGAAATCATGATGGCGGTCGATCGTGTAGTTCGGCAATGATCGAATTATATTCGGCTAGTCGCCTTGTACGCACCAAGTTTATTCTATGATATGAATTTTCAGGTAACTTTCGGTTGTCCGAATATTTCAATATTGTATGGGACAAAAATTAAATGTATAAAAGTCGTATTTTAAGTAAATTAAAAAAGTACTCCACATGTTTTCTTGTTAGTTAAGATTCCTGTAAATGATTTAGAATAATTTATATTAATTGACTCATAGCGTTTTTTTTCGTAATACATAGTTTTGTGCTGCACTGTTGGTCGGGGACAATCTGTAATACTATTTGAAAACCCTTTTTGTCATTTGGACAACCAATTAACAACGGATAAATTACAATACAATTAAGAGCACTTTTAATAATAGGTTTGTTAATGTCAATATTAATGGAAAATACACAATTGTAACAAATATTTTAAATAGAAATTTTGAAATAGGTCAGGGACAGGGTAAGGTTGCCGTCGTACAACTAAAAGTTGATCGACCCATTTAACAATATTATCGAGAGGTTGGATCAGTCGATGGCGAACAACCGATAGAATGACAGGAAATGACCTGCTGCGCAGGGGATGATGAAGACAGAGGAAAGGATTTATTCATTTTTCTTCTTATTACAGTCAGTACAAAAAGAAATGCAATACGCCTTGCAAAACCCCTTTCGTGGATGATTGCAAGGGCTTTTAGTAAGTTAATAAAATAATAGGTAAAAAATATAGATTAAAATAAATAAAGTCAAAGTCAAAATCATTTATTCAAGTTTTGCTCAATAATTCAATTCAATTCAAAATCTGTTTATTCCATAAACTATTACATAACACTTGAAAACGTCAAAACTAATTATAAATCTAAAAAACAATCGACATATAAGTACACTAAAATCACGAAGCTTGGTTTCACTTACATGCAACAAAACAATTAAAAACACAAAAAATATTTAAGTGCTAGTGAATCTAAGTGCCAGTTCCGAGCCACCGCTCTGTAAGAAGTACTAGCGAGAAATTCACAGGCTATGCTCTTTTAAATTATCAATTGGTTAGTTACAATCTTCATTTATCTTGAAAATTAATCAATGCTAATAGTGCTCTTATGTAAATTTAACATATAAATTATAACTGGAATTAATAAAATAACTTAAATATATTAGATTATAGAATAAATTTATTAATATGAACTGTTGAGGAATCGTTTACGAACATGCTATGCCAGACCCCTTTACCTTTGTAAATATGATATAATTATAATTAACAGACATGAACATCCAAATTATATTCATAAATATTTGTCCTATATCCGACCCCACGACCTTTTGAAGCGGGTATACTGACAATTACGCCATGACAATCGTCATTTCAGTGCAGGGTTATCAGATAAAAGGTCAAAAGAGAAAAAAATGTCCTATCTGGCAACATTAATTATTCGAAACGATAAATCAGTCTCAAAGTACAATAAAACAACTAATGTACTTTATCTGTAGCAATTATAATGAGATAATTTTTCGTGGGTGATAGGCGTGGCGTACCTTAGGCAAAGTTATATTAATGTTTTTAAGTATTTAACAATAATAATATCTTTGGACGTTCCACAAAGAGTCATCTAGACTAAAAAAGAGCTTTTACATAAGGTACAGTAAAAGTAAAAGTTCTTTATTTCATAAACGTAAAAACATAGCACTTGAAAACGTCAAAACAAAGTATACATTTTAAAAAAAACTAAATATTACTACATTGAAATCACGAAGCTTAGATTCACTTACATGCAATTAAATAAAAATTTGGTGTAAGTGAATCTAAGTGCCAGTTTTGAGCCCCCGCCAGTCAGTACCAGTTTTGAGCCCCCGCCAGTCAGTACCAAGTAGTAGGTAAAACTCAAAGCAACACGCCCTGTCTGACGTTTTGATCTTAACAATTATATAACGCTGACTGTACACACTACCAATATCCCAAAAACCCAAAATATCTTATTTGGAGTGTAAAGAAACTCTGCTACAATTATTTAAAAGGGATAAAGTTATCACAAAGTTCACTTTTATGAAATAGCGAGAGGTGGCCTAGCCCGGCGCCTTCATTGACACTAGATGACATCTTATTCCCTTAGTCAGCTTCTGCGATACTCTCGGGCAAAACATGGTTGACCACGGTCACCACGTCAAATAATCATTTCCGTTAGTCTAGCATAGTGGAGCCACAAGTAGTAGTTTGTATGTAACTAAATAATTAGGTATATTTAAACTCAGGTGCAACCGCTAACGTTAGTGGGAACATGCGAAGATCGTACTGTCTCTAAAGCTCCACAATCGGTCACCCATCCAAGAACTGATCTGTATCAAGTCTGCTTACCTTCGATTATCATTTTGAAGCCAAAGTTAAAATCATTTATTCATGTCTATTATAAATGTCATTTTAAAAACCAACGCGCCCATTCTCTGCGGGCGGGTGCTTGAACTAGAAGACAAAGGCAAGAAGATCATCAACGTTTTTAAAATTAGCTTAATGTTAAGATTGCAGTAAAGGTTTTCTTAGTCTCGCGGCTACAAGCAGACAACAATACAAGCATTGAAATTTATGAAATTTAGGTAGTCGAAGTATATTTAAACTCAAGTGCAACTGCTGACATTTGTGGGGCACATGCGAAGATCGTACTGATTACCGATTTCAGCAGAGAAATCCCTTTTTATCCCTTTTGGACTCAGATAATGACATCTTCCAGCAACAACTTCAACATTTTTAATGCAAATTTAATCTTAGTCACGAACGGCATATGGCGTCAAATCGAGTTTAAACTGACAACAATATTATGGTTAGCAATGTTGCAGCGCTTGAGGCAGATATTCTTCAATCTTTTTACGTTAATTTAATCTTTGTTTTAAACGGCATAAGGCGTGGAATTAAGATTAAATTGCAACAAAATTATGGTTCTCACTGTACGCTGCTTCAGACGACTATTGCTGTTCTGCGAATTCCGTATATCTTGATCATTATGATGTTCCGTTTTCTTATAAAAGTATAAGTATTTTATTTTATTTTATCTATTGGTGGCTGGCACTCCCTAGCTTCGCTTCGGTAGCAAATTATTAATTAAATATTTTACTACTTGTGTTACATTATTAAAAGATTTGCACAGATTTCTAATTAGAATTTGTTTATGAAATAAATCTTCTGTTACTCACTAATAATTAAGTTTTCCCTTAGTGATATTATTTTATGTTGTTGTTGTTTATGAAATAAATCTTCTGTTACTCACTAATAATTAAGTTTTCCCTTAGTGATATTATTTTAATCAGGCAAGTAGTTTCGGAGCTAATTTAATACAAACAAACAATCAAAAGTTAAAAAAGTACCTTTTTAATATCTTTGATTCTAGCTGTTCCTAACCTCTAGTGAAGGGCTTATTATGCTTAATAACATGAAATTTGATAAGTAACATAATATGTATTTAAAAAGGTGTTATATTCGCTTTTAAACTGTTATGTAGTTTGGGTTGTATGAGTTGAAATAGATTGTTATGTTATTTTGGATAGTCAAATAAAAAAAAAATATAGGAAGGTGTATCCTACCAAGTATGTAGGTATGTATGTAGGGATCCTACCAAGACCTAAGGAGCCCAAGTCAACCTAGGCTGCAGGTGGTGCACCTGCCATTCAACGGACGAGGCTCTGGCGAACATAACAGTGCCCGGTAAGCGATAATAGGCTCGCAACCTATTAAGTCGGACCAACTATATAATAGGCAAATTGTGGGCGTATAATATTGCCTCTGCCTACCCCTTCGGGGAAACAGGCGTGAATGTATGTATGTAATGGGCCTAGGTGACGAACGGTCACCCATCCTAGGATCGTTAGTTTGTAATCTCTGCTTAACTTTGGAGATAGTTTTTGCCATTTTAGTAGGTATCTAGGGGCAATAACCGCTTCTTTTATAGTGTAGCACAATACTAATTACAGATTATGGCGGCCTTTAATATAAGACTAATTTTGAATAATTAAAATAACATTGAACAACAAACTCATTATCATTCTACCAGGAATTAATTACTCAACCCAAAATTCGTTTGTTAGAAAACAAATTAACAACAATTAATTATACTAATATTATAAATGCTCTAATAACTCTGTTTGTCTGTTACATTTTACGTCAGCTTTTAGGCTTGACCGGGTTAGATGAAATTCGGTTGAAATGAATAAATAAATTGAACTGTTTGGCATCTTTTTTTTTTTTAAGAAACATAAGTTACATACTGTACCTAGTGTGGATTGGCGGAGGCATGTGCTGTGGCGTCCTGCTGTTAAATTGGTTAATGAGGCCCGTAGCATGGCTACCGACCGATATGGCTTGGAAGCAAGTATACCCACACTCCGCTTCTAAGGTCGTGGGTTCGATTCCCACACAGGACAAATATTTGTGTGCGTGAATATTTGTTTTGGTCTCGGTGTATTTCTATGTATATTAAGTATGTATTTACAAAAAAAGTATTTATGTATGTTTATCCGTTATCTAGTATTCAAAACACCAGTTCTTAATGATACTTATCTTGGAAATAAATAATTGGTGTCATTGTCAGAAAATATTTATTATTGTATTTTTAGTATTAGTTACATTTAGTGATAACAAGGCGGGTGTCCTAGTGTATATAGTATATCGTAGGCAAAATCGCTTTCAAGTAAGCATAGGCCAGTAGGTATGAGTGTATCAAGAGGCAGCTGTTCGGAGATCACCACGCTCAGCGGTTGAGTGTCGACTCGACCCCATTACGAGATAAGTGATGTCAACGTGCCTAGTGCCTAGCCTGCCTGCGATTGGGTGCTGTTTCATTGCCGGCATTAGGGCTATGCTTTATTGTGCCGTGAATTATTTAAGACCAAAAATTTTTGACGACCGATTTCATGGTTGCGAAGGAATACATAATAAAAAAAGTCGACAGAATTATTAATTTCTGCACGTTATATTCACAGACTTTGCCTCTATTAGTATACATACACTGGCCTGCAAATCTAAGTAACACTCTCACACTTTTAAAATTGTAATAACTCCTTTTCCGTATGCAAGATATGGGTACATACATATATTCACGCCTGTTTCGCCTAAGGGGTAGGTAAAGGCATATTATACGACCACACTTGACCAGTGAAATAGTTGGTCCAACGTTGTAGGTGGCGAGCCAATTGCCGCTTAGCGGGAACTGAACTTATGTTCGCCCGAGTCTCGTCCGTTGATCGGCAGGTGCACCACTTGAAGGTGAGGTTGGCATGGGCTCTTTAGGTCTTGGTAGGATCCCTATACACCCGATATTAAGATATGGGTACTTGTAAAACAAAAAGGGCTCGAAATAGTATATCCTTCCACTAGCTTCAATCATGGCACGCACTTTTAGCTTCATTTACACATTTGACCTGATCTTTCTCCAAAACCGTATAGATCCTATATCGGTGTAGATAGGCATGCAAAGTCTTAAGCGGTCTTCTCCTTCCAACAGTTATATTTGCTCGTCCATCAAAAAACTAACGACCACTATTTTAGTTCGTAGAATTTTTATTCATGGAAAATCATCGAATGACCGTCTCCGACAGTGGGTTGAGCGGAAGGGTATGCCAGACTGACTAAAAACCATCCATGTTCCTTCTTGAGCCTGCTTTGTCCCAGGGCCGCGGTAACCCTCTCGAACAGTCCCGCAGCCCCGGCAAGCTTGGCCCCCTCAGTGTACTGGCATCTCTTTGAGTCGCGCGTGAATCATGAACACGCCATCTACGACAAATGGTATAGTTAGATAGCTGTTCACAAACGGTAAACATAGTTTTTATTTTCAAACTATGCGTGTTTACCTGCTGTTAATGTACTGTACCCGCACATTATATCAACCGGCTGTACAATACTTACTTACAGCTAGTTTCTAAACAATTTCAATTGGTAATTAATTTCGTTTTCCTAACGATGTCCTGTTAATTTACGACTCTATCTTATTTCTTATCTGTTACTATGTGTCTTTATTTTATGTAACTCGCATTGTATGTATGTTTGTAACATAAATAAATATTTCGCGTTTAGTGATTCGTTGTCTAGTTTCCGTATATTATTCATAATTTGACGACCGATATGGCGTGGTGGCGAGTATACCCGCACTCCACTCCTGAGGTCGTGGGTTCGATTCCCACACAGGACAAATATTTGTGTGCTCATGCACACAAATATTAGTTTTGGTCTGGGTGTTTGCCTATTATATTAAGTATGTATTTACAAAAAAAAAGTATGTATATATGTTTATCCGTTATTTAGTATCCATAACACAAGTTCTTAATGATACTTATCTTGGAACTAAATAATTTGTGTAAGTTTCAGAAATATTTATTTATTTACAGCATCATTATCTCAGCCCATTAACGTCCCACTACTGAGCACGAGCCTCCTCTCACACATATCAAGGTGCGAGGGCATTGGGTCATACTCCACCACGCTGACCCAGTGCAGACGTATGGCGTCCTTTTAGAGTTTTCAAACCGCCCAATGAGGCCTCTAAAATAGTCATATTTTTATCACTTTTTTATTTTTTTTATTGCTTAATACAAAATTACAAACATATAATACTAAAAATTCTTAACGGAAACCGCGTAGCGGTTTATTTGTTAAGGTTGGAGACTTCCATTTAAAAATAGTTTATTTATATCGTAAATAAACTATTTTTACTTTAAATGTTATATTCAATGTTCCATGTTACTGGCGGGAGAAATAAATAAATAATAAAATAAATAAATATTTCTGACTCTTACACCAATTATTTAGTTCCAAGATAAGTATCATTAAGAACTTGTGTTATGGATACTAAATAACGGATAAACATATATAAATACTTTTTTTTTTGTAAATACATACTTAATATACATAGAAAAAACACCCAGACCAGAACAAATATTCATATTTATACACACAAATATTTGTCCTGTGTGGGAATCGAACCAACGACCTCAGGAGTGGAATGCGGGTATACTCGCCACCACGCCATATCGGTCGTCAAATATACTTGACGATTTTATATTAACCTACATTTATAATTATAGATTGCAAAATTACCATGCTGAAAATATTAAGATCAAATAGAATTCATTTTTCTCTTAACAACATGCAACAATAAATAAATCAATATTTTCAGTCAATAACACTAATTATTTAGTTCTAAGATATCATGAAGAACTTGTGTAATGGTACTTAATAATGGATCATCATGTCAGCCCATCAGGTTAACGTCCCACTACTGAGCACGAGCCTCCTCTCACATACCAAGGTGAGAGGGTATTGGGCCATACTCCACCACGCTGACTCAGTGCGGATTGGCGGAGACAGGTTGTAATGGCGTCCTGCTGTTAGAATATTTCAAGCCGCCCATTAGGCCTATAACATGGCTTAACGACTATCACATTTAGTGATAGCCGAAACCAACGGCTTAGAGTGCCTTCCGAAGCACGGAAGCGCTGGATATCAAATGCCACACTAACGGTCACCCATCCAAGGACTGACCTTTGTAAACTCTGCTGTACATCGGTGATCGTTCCCGACCACCGAGCACCGCATACTTTTTTTTGTTAATACATACTTAATATACATAGATAAACACCCAAACCAGAATAAATATTCATGTTCATGCACACAAAGATTAGTCCTGCGTGGGAATCGAACCCACGACCTTAGGAGCGGAGAGCGGGTATTCTCGCCACCACGCCATATCGGTCGCCTGTCGATTGATACCTTATCATATAAACAATAAATTTATAATACAAAGCGAACAATGTAGCCACTTGGCCGTTAGTCACGTAGGCCGACTACAGACAGTCAGTCTAACATTATGTCGCAGTACAGCCCATCCCGGGCCTTTTAGGGGCAGCCACTAACTTAGCCTAGGCGATACGTGAGCTGAACTTCAATTAAGAGGCACTTGAGTAGGTTGACGGACACGCCCAGATCTATTAACAGATGGTACAAATTATAATAATGAAGGGAAAATGTTGTTTTTCGTAATAAACCTTTGAGTATAGGGATCCTTTTTTTTTTGTTTTACGTCGGTAACAAAATGCACTTACGCACTGCCTTCCGGCCAAAGGGGGACCGAAACGGGGTGTGGGACTCACCACCGGCAGACACGACTGCCAGCAGCAATACCCACTAAAATTCTTCCAACGACGCCCGCCGCTTATTGAGAAAGAGGCGGGGGCCAGTACCTGGGTTGCTGCTTGCGGACCAAAACCTCCCCGTGCGACCATAGCGTGTGTGGCCGACTTCTCGGAAGGTCCATGGTTAGACAGCAGGTGCCCCCTGCCCCCGCTGCCTAGACCCTCCTGGCGCTGCTGAGCGGGCCCTTCTGGCCCGCCCGCTGCGCCCTCCACAGGTCCCTCTTAGTTTCCCCCCCGGTAGTCAGTACTAAGGGCACCCAGAGTCGTCGGTCTCTGGGTGTTACCTTTTCTCGGCCTCCGGGAGGTACTCAGCCCCCCCACCACGCCAAGGTGGAGACCTGTTCGCGGGGGGGGGTGTATAGGGATCCTACCAATACCTTAGGAGCCCAAGCTAACCTCATCTGCTAGTGGTGCACCTGCCGATTAACGGACGAGGCTCTGGCAAACGTAACAATCCCTGGTAAGCGGCAATAGGCTCGCCACTTATTACGTGGGACCAACTATATAATTGGCGAAGTGTGGGCGTATAATATACCTCTGCCTACCACTTCGGGGAAACAAGTTGTTTAGGTCCTATATCTTTTTGGTGTTCTTAATGTTATATTTCAACATGTGTATTTAAGACATAAATTCTACACAAGTAAAGCAAAAGTGGAACATTACAGTGAATTGTGACTTTTTCGTGTTGACTCCCAAAACTCCACAGACGACTCTAGTAAAGTTTCCATTACTTTACTGGGAAATATAACATGTGACGGACTTTACTTTACTCAGACTAAACGATGAAAACGCTGCGTTTATGCACATAACTTATTTTATTTATTTTCACTGTTAAACACTCCAAACCAGTAAGTCCATATTTAGGAAAATATAACTCAGATACAGATACTAGAGAAAGAAAACACCCTCTACAGAAGCGAACAAAGAACTTATGAAAGTAATGCGTAATAAAAACATCATCTAGGTTTATGTCTGTGTGTTTCACTTTCATTTCTGCAAGTGTTCTATTAATTACATTTGCATAAATTATAGGGACACAATGAGTCGGTAATGAATGACGTGTTATTACAAAATGGGTGCTTGCGTTAAAAAACAAAGTTCATATCTTTTCACTCATTACTCGTTCACAATCGATGGGAATGTAAGCCCAGTATGTTTTGAAATCGTGTAATGTACTGCTGTATGGTACCGGCCTAGAATAGTGTCACCCCCTCTCATCTCACGGGGAGTCATTATCATCATCTCGTAAGAGTCGACCAAAAAAATGGATGATGGGTTGCAGCGTCATCCTGCGTGCTGGCTTAAACTGTAATCACCAACCCGCCTGCCCGGCGTTGTGGTTATCGGCAAATACCCCCAATAGAATGTAATTTATTGGGGAGGCTAATGTTCAGCTGTGGACTCATAAAGCCTTATGACCTGATATAATCAATGTAACGCTTGTTTTTACCTTATTTTTTATAAAGACATTATAGGGTTTAACTATTATCATTATTAATAACTAAGTACTACCCGCGCCTATGGTAATACCGGGATAATAATCCTATATGTTAATCCAGGTTACAAAGTAGTTGTGTGCCATAATTCATTCAAATCCGTTCAGTATTTTTTGCGTGGAAGAGTAAAAGAATCCATACTCACAAACTTTCGCATTTTTAATATCAGTAGGATTTAATTTGTTTATTTCAATGATACAAAATTCTATACAAGATGCAGTGCCTCTATAGGATGTCCCAATCGGTATTAATGTTTTTTTACAGCTTTTATGTGTGTCTTGCAATAAATGATTTGGTTTTATTTGAAAATATACAAAGATATAATATTGAATTGAACGTATTTATTAATTGTTTTTTAAAAGGTTTCTTAAATAAACTAAAAAGATTTTTTACACCTTGTCTTCTATGCTATAAACATAAAAAATATATTACACAGTACTTGAAAACGTCACTATTAAATAAAATAAAAACAATCGACATATTCTTGCACTAAAATCACAAAGCTTAGATTCGCATACATGCAACAAAAAAAAACTGTGTAAATAAATGAATCTAAGTGCAAGTTCCGAGCTAGCGCTCTGTAAGAAGAACTATGTATATATTAGGTCGGGGAAAAAGTCTTTTCGCATAACGTAGGTATAAACTTATTATAAAAATTTTTTTGACTGTACTATTTGTGTCTGGCTGGTTTTGGTAACATTAAAAAGGTTCCATTATAAAGAAAAGAAAAAAATAAAAAAAAGTAGTTTCCCGCTATTTTTCATTTGTTTTTCTCTCCGTAAAAATGAGTGAATCTAATGAAGAAATTCGATACATTTTAAAATTTTATTATAAAAAAGGCAAAAATGCAACTCAAGCAGTGAAAAAAATTTGTGATGTTTATGGACCTGATGCAGTGTCAGTAAGAGTAGCACAAATTTGGTTCAAACGTTTTCAGTCCGGAAATTTTGATGTTAAAGATGTACCTCGCTCTGGTCGCCCTGTTACGAATAAAATGGACGCCATTTTTGAAAGAGTGGAGCAAGATCGGCATATTAGTAGTTACGATGTAGCTGAAGAACTGGGAATTGACCACAAAACAGTTTTGACCCATTTGTAGAAAGCTGGTTATACAAAAAAGCTCGATATTTGGGTGCCACACGAGCTCACTCAAAGAAACTTAATGAACCGTGTACTCATTTGCGATTCATTATTGAGATGTAATGAAACCGAGCCGTTTTTGAAGAGATTGATAACTGGCGATGAAAAGTGGATCACGTACGAGAAGAACGTGCGAAAAAGGTCGTGGTCGAAAGTTGGCCAGGCTTCACAGACTGTGGCCAAACCTTTTTTTTTTTTTTTTTTTTATTATCGTCTGTAAAAAAATGCTGCTTACGCACTGTCTCCCGGCCAAAAGGGGGAGACCGGGAGGGGGTGTGGGGCTCACTGCGGCCGACGCGACCACCGCAGTCCTACCCACTAAAAAACTTCAGACGACGCCCACCGCTGTTGAAAAGGGGCGAGGCACCAGTGCCCGGGTTTGTAGCTTCTGGTACCCCGCCCGCGGCCAACGTCCCCCGGATCAGAACCGGGGAGACCTCCTCAGGAAGGCGCAATTTGCAGCGCCCCCCCTACCTCTATGTGCGGCCATGGCGTAACTGGCCGACTTCGGGGGGGGGTCTATGGCGAGACGGAAGGGGCCCCCTGCCCCCGCCGCCTAAGACCCCCCGGGCGCTGCCTGACGGGCCCTCCTGGCCCGCCCGCTGCGCCAACGGCGTAGCCGGAGAGAGAGCGGATCCCGCTCCCTCTCCCGCTCCGCGGCCTCCTTCTGCGACATCACCACTTCGCAGAAGGAGGCCATCGCCTCCCATGCCGTCTCGCTGTCGACCATCTTTTGCATGATGGTCGGCAGCGAGAGAGCCACTCCACCCAGGGCCGCGGCTAACGTCGACCGCGGCCCCGCCCACGCAGGGCACGCCACCAAAGTGTGCTGCGCGGTGTCTTCCGCGCAGTCACAGTGGTGGCAACACCGGGTCGACTCCCCCCCGGCGACGTCACACAGATACTTCCCAAAGCACCCGTGCCCGGAAAGTACCTGCGTGAGTCGGAAGGTCATCGACCCAGACTGTGGCCAAACCTGGCCTAACACGAAATAAGGTGATGCTATGTGTATGGTGGAATTGGAAGGGCATTGTTTATTATCAGCTTTTACCGCCCGGCAAACCCATCGATTCTGATCTTAACTGCCAGCAACTGATGAGATTAAAGGAAGCAGTCGAGAGAAAACGGCCGGAATTGATCAACAGGAAGGGTGTGGTCTTTCATCACGATAACGCTAGACCACACACATCTTTAGCCACTCAGCAAAAATTAAGAGAGTTCGACTGGGAGGTCCTAGTGCATCCACCATATAGCCCTGACCTTGCGCCTTCAGATTTTCACCTGTTTCGGTCTCTGCAGAATTCTTTAGGTTCTGTAAGGTTGACCTCAAGAGAGGACTGCCAAAACTATTTGTCCCGTTTTTTTTTGATCAGAAGTCCCAAAGTTTCTACAGTAACGGGATAATGTCTCTGCCCACAAAATGGCAGAAAGTTATTCAACAAAACGGTACATATATATTGTAAATAAATGTAAATAAACTTTGAAAAAAATGTCTTGACTTTTCATACAAAAATACGAAAAGACTTTTTCCCCAACCTATTATATTATGATTTTATATTAATAATAAACAACAATGACCCTTCCCTTCTTTTAAATGATTCACTATTATAAACAACTCGTAGGTGTGTGTGTCAACTCCTATTTACCTAGTAGATTGAACTCCGACCTCTTTCTGATGTTTTTACTAGTAACTACTTACAATAGCACAAGTCATTCTGTTTATCCATAAAAATGTACCTTCCTTTTGCTTCAAGACATATAAACAAGAGATTACCATTGTAACTCGAACGCAATTCGCGTATATCTTTTTACATATGATATTTTTTTTAATAAAACAAATTATTGCTCGTACCTTGGATTGTGAGAGGAAGCCCGTGCTCAGTAGTGGGACGTCCATGGGCTAAGATGATGATGAATTATATCTGATAATACTACTATTATTGGACAGCTCACACAGCGCTATCTAGCACCACTCTAAGCAAAACTTGTATGAAGGCGACTGGATTTGGAAACACAAAGAAATCATAATTTTCAAGGACACAAATATGAAGCTGTAGTAGTAGATACTTATGATAGTAAAATTTTGATGTTTATGGTAGTAAAACGTGTAATGATAAGCGAAAGGTGTTAAGGTTACAATTAAAAGTATGTCTACGTCAATAGCATAACGGCGTGGTGACTCAGTGTTTTGTACAATTTTATTTTCATCATGATATTACCAATTAAAATCACATTGCTGGACTCAGGCAGGCCTCCTTTCACAAACCAAGATAAGACGAGTGCACTACGCGGATTTATTGCAATTTGGCGGAGGGAGATGTAGATATGTAAAAATAATTTAGCCTCTAAAACGACTATCCAAATGATAATAAACAAAAATTTGTTTGCTATAATAAGCTCTGAAATAACTAAGCGATTTAGAAAAATCTTTCACTAATAGGAAATTATATTACTTGTAAGTAAAATAGACAAAATTGTTAAAGTTAGGGATCCCTACGAGAAGTCCAATAATGTAACCCGAGGTGTAGAATCTATACTAATATTATAAAGAGGAAAGATTTGTTTGTTTGTTTGTTTGTTTGTTTGTTTGTAATGAATAGGCTCCGAAACTACTGGACCGATTTCAAAAATTCTTTCACCTTTGGAAAGCTACATTATCCCCGAGTAACATAGGCTATATTATATTTTAAAAAAAATTAGGGATCCTTACTAAAAATCCAATAATGTAACCCAAGGTGTAAAAAAATGACCTGAAAAATTCCTTACGTAGAGTGCGCAGCGAAAACTATTGATGATAGAACAAAATCATGTACTACGACTTTGCAGAACTCATCATTATCTACAAAAAGTGTCGCGACAGCATATGTCTAAATATTATAGTTACGTCACAGTAAGCGGTTTTTTATTCTAAAAATTTAATTTATATGCCGCCGCTTGAAAAGGCTCTATATTTGTACCTTGGTATTAATCCTTATCAAAATAAATTACTTTATATTCATGACGGCTTCAACACCTTTTTATAACTTTTTGAATTATTCAATTCGGACATTTCATTTGGAAGATATCACGAGTTTAAAAATGCAAGTATTAGAAAAAAGTCGCGTGGTTGCCGCTCACCGCGCTCAGCTAGCCAGCATGCGATGTAGGCTCACTGAGGTACGGGGGGGGGGGAGTCAATGTAGTAATATTATAAAGAGGAAAGATTTGTATTTTTGTATGTAACGAATAAACTCAAATAGTACTGGACCGATTTTAATATATTTTTTTTCATTAGAAAGCTATTTTAATTTGTAAAAAAATAGGGTTTCGTAAGATATATGGGTTTTTCGGACACAAATTGTAAAAAATCAACCTGGGCAGTTACTCATTTTGCGTACGCAGCCTAAACTAAAAAAGATAAAATAAATAAATAAATATTCTTTTTCATTAGATAGAATCACAAAATGTGCTAATTAATTGTAGAACTTATAAATATCTACTAAAAATTCCGCGTCACACTATACCTATCTATGTCGAGTGAGGCATAACAACTATTTTTTTATTGTACTACATTTAAACGCATTTAATTTACTTATGATATTAATCCTTATCAAAACAATCTATTTCATCACTTAGTGCAGTTTATGTAGATAATATTTAGTCTTTGAATGATCAAAATTTGACGTTTGGTTTTGAAGTTATGGCGAAATTAAATTATTACGATTTCTGCTACACGGCGCCCTATCACGGGTCGAGGCTCCCGGCCATCAGTTTATATTGTTACCTGAAAATAATTTTACGTCAAATGTTGTTTATAGAGAAGCTTTACAATAATCGCTTTAGTTATCTATCCCAAAACAACGGGTTGCACTCCGGGCCGGTAGGAGTGAAAACTTAGTATTAATTACATTTAAATATTTTCATCATTAACAATTTTAACATCCACATAAAGACAATCTTTGCAGCCTGCGGATAATGACTGCGTCGTCGTAGTGTGTGGTGTCTGTGAATTGACCTGGGAATCATTTTGCTGACCGTGTCTTTTCTGGGCAGGCATTTTGTAGCGGTAACCGACATCCACGCGGGCGGAGCCGCGGGCGACCGCTAGTATTTAATAAACAACTACCGTAGCGAAGCCTATAATAGCAAATAAGGAAGATTCAGATTATATTCGACAAGTACCTGAGGGCCTACTTCAACGAAAACGAAACTTTGTTACATCTATCTTTTTCACTATCTTGGTATATCAGTATCGAGTGAAAGGGATGGGTATAACGAAGTTTTGTTTTCGATGAATTAGAGCAGGCCCTCTGTCCCTTGTGATTTGACGGAGGAGTCTTCTTGTATAAGATAGCAAGTATCACTATGTAATGATGTTAACTAGGTAGGTATCTAAAAAAACAGTCTGCGGCCAGGAACTATGCAATTACGGCGTGCCACGGTACCAACAATGCAAGGTTTTTCATTGAATGCTTATCAAGCACAAAAGATTTAAGTGTGCCTCGCACACCAAAAAATTACGATTTGCTTTTAAGCATTTTACTTTTGGTTCTTTAAAGTGTGTTTGAACTAACTGGTATTGTTTAATCAACATCATATTATTATCAGCCTTATAAAGTCCACTGCTGAATATTGACCTCCCCAATAAATTATATTTTATTGGGAGTATTTGGCTATAATCACCACGCTGGGTTGGCGGATTGGTGATCGCAGTTGAAGCCAGTTCGCAGGATGACGCTGCTGCCCATGATCCGGTAGGATTTCTCTTTGTTGACTCTCGACTTCCCGTGAGATAAAAGGGGTAGCACTATTATAGGCTGGTACCACACGGCACCATGTTAAATTATATTTATTGGAAGTTATGGACAAAATTTCGATATTCTGGAAAAAGCTGGGCAAAGTTTCATGACAGTTTTCTTTTCTGGAAACTTAATATTTATAAAATATTCTCTTATCCCAATAGATTGAACAGCAATTGAACTACACGATAGTATTTAGCAGCAATAGCATAGTATGTGTATGAATTCAACCTATCTATAATTTCTCTTCCAACAGCAAGAAACCTATGGTAGTGGATTAGTTCAGTGATATAGGTTATTGCTCTCCTGTTATAGTTTCTGTAAACATAACGTTCATCTTGCGTTTCGTTTAGCGTTGCGTTATAAAATAACTCCGAAGTTATGCAATCATTTAGCATCTTTCAGATATGAGGTTATTTATATCGGCATATTGTGCTAACTTACGTTATCTATCATGAATAGGATAGAGTGAATATACGGTACAGATTGATTTAAAACTGGATTTTTTATTTATTTATTTAACAACTACTTACTAACAGCCACGACTGCGTCCGCGTGACCAGGTACTTTGAAAATATTAGATGTCTAGTTTGGTATTGAAAATGTTATCAAAATTGTTTGCTTTTTCGGAAATAAGCCACAGTCCACAAAAACAGTTTGAAAACGATATTTATTTAAGTACCTACCGTAGTATTTTTTAACAAGTACAAACCTACAAAGTAAATTTTTTGTTGTCATTACAAAAAGACACATCTAAAGCTATATTGTATACTTACGTCAATCGATTAATATTATTGTTGATGATGACATTACTAAACTTCAATCATAAAGTTATTTGTGGTTTGGTGTATATTTTTATTGCGAGTGCTTAGTTGTCATGAATCACGTCAATGGGCGGGGTTTGACAGCCAAACGTCATTTTTGGCGCCACAATCGGTGCCGCCATCCGGTTCCATTCGTATACAGGCACTGATGTCATGATTGTTAGGTGATGCCTTAATAATGGTAGGTGTGTGAAATATTTACAATAGCTTCACTTGAAATTTTATGCAGTATGTAAATTTTTTTTTTTATAAAGTTATTTACACAGCTAAATTAATTACACAGGAAGGTTATCTACACAGCATAAAGTTATTAAACTTAGTCCTAAGTGATGCCTCGTCGTTAGTTCGAAAAAACCAATAAGGTATGAAAAAAGGGCCCCGTTTCCGATGCTTTCACAAGATGTTTCGATTTATTTGGAATGTTTATTTTATATCCGTTTCCGTTCGATGGTCTTCCATATTGTTATGGTTACAAAAATATTGTTTGGAGATTTCATTTCTACACGAACGTCAATCAATATGTAAATTTTGTTGGTAATTTTTGTATTCATTACATTACATTGTTTGAATCGTAGTTTGAAAAAGACAGAAGGAACATCATTTCTTCGTGCTTACATAATTAATTACTTGATGTGGTATGTTATCTACATAGCATAAACTTATGGAACTTAGTCCTAAGTGATGCTTCGAAGATGCTCACTGGTCTTCCACTGTGACTGTGCTCAACGATGACAACACCCTGTCAAAAAGAATCAAGTCAAACATCACTAAATATCACTTTCTAATCGATTTATTGCCTAATACGCAATTATTCCTGTCTCATGTAAAACTTAATGATGTTCCTACTTACTTGTTTACAGGTTCAATTTTTTTTTGTTCTTTTAAATAATGGCTTCATGCGTTTAGCACATCTAGCCAGTGTCAAGTGTGTGAGAGCTGACAAAGATGATAAATTACAAATAAAATGCCCTCCCCTTAAACCCCTTGGATCCTCAGTAAAGATGTGGGACTATACTGAGATCTCACATGGACTCCTTGAGAGAAAATATGAAAAGTAATGTTGCACTGTTGTGTTTACTATACCAACACTCATATACGTTCACAAACACTTAACGCTTAATAATCCACGGTTATTACACATTAACGTTCGGAATATAACAAATTTTAGAATATAAAACAAAACTGTAGACAACGCTTCACATTCCCGCCAAGAAGTTCTCAAACATTGTTAACCTACTTTTGGCAAATCAAGGTTTTATAATTGACGTTAGGCATAGACAATATTATATAAAGTTTCGCATATGCAGCCTAGCCATGTTTATATTGTATGCGGTACACTTTACTACATTACGTAAAAAATAACAATTTCTATTCTTACAAGACTAAGTCATAGTTAATTGCACCTTGTTGACATTGTTTCCGGGGTATTGCTGTCCCCCTCACACTGTACGAGCGAGAGAGAGACATTTGCTCGATGAATGAACGCGTCCATTGCCTGACACGGGGGTCAATAAGTTGATTCAACTCTCGTCGTTAATTAAAGACAAGATTCATTGAATGTGTAGATTGTTTGTGAGTTGCAGAATTTATATATATCGTTTCCGGTAATTTCAGACAAAGATATGTCTTTGAACGAGATAGGAATCCTAAATTACATTAAGAATATTTTAGGCAATGACTTTGCAAGGTCCTGAAAACTTTTGTGAATATTTTAACGGCGAATTCTTTCTCTTCTGTGATATCAAGGAGAACTTTTCAATTGCCGAATCTTTAATTTATTACTAAGGCCGTGTTATATGGTGTGGCCGTGTGCTGGAGATCAACCAAATTCCTCTACATCCCTTAAAGAACATAAGGGACGGCCGCTTAATGCATAAGTTGTAACTAACCGATTTATCTGCTTCAAAGATATATCTCCTTATAATTATATATTAACATAAAAGCTTCGTCAGCATCCGCGCACGCACATTTTGCACACCAAGATATCCTGGGATAGAATTTCAGTATCCTGTTGAAAGAAATACAGGCGCCGTTTGTTGAACATCCTGTATTAGTCTGTACGCTGTGCAATGGCGCTAAAATGCATGCTTATAATATGGAAAACTCTCAATTGGCAGCTGTGCTTATTATTATCTTATTTTTTATTTATAAATACAGGCGCCGTTGTTAAACATTCTGTAGGTATTAGTCTGAACCAGGACGGTAATATGGCGCTAAAATGCTAGCTTATAATCTGGGAAGCCCTCAATCTGTAATTATTATCATCTTTATCCCGTTTTTTAATATCAAGCGCTTCGGAAAGCATGTTAAGATGTTGGTCCCGGTTATATCTATGTGTAATAGTCGTTAAGCCATGTAAGAGGCCTTATTGGGCGTCTTGATTTTTTTCAAAGGAGGAAGCTCGTACCTGCCTTTTTCAAACTGCATTGGATTCGCACGGTGGATTATGACCTTGGTTTGTGAGAGGATTGCTAAGCCCAGTTGTGGACGTTTATGAGCTGATAAATAAAACTCGTAATGCAAAGTTACAATCAAAAGGCCATTGGTACAACACCTCACACTAAAGTGATTTTTAATAGCCCTATGTCGAAATGCGAAATACAAATTATATGTTGGCATAACGTGGCATTTTATAGATTTCATTTTATACAAAATGTCAGAGAGTTTGCTGAGTAATCATAACTAGGAGAGATGACTGTACAGTATGATAGTCATTACGTTACATAAACTTCTTACTTGTTACACAGAGTATATTCTGTACTTGTAATATAATATAAAAGAGAGAAAGGTCAACTATAAGTATTACTTACATACGAAATACGAAATCTCCGACACAATCTACTTTGTAGCTATCAAAATGAATTGGTTATTATTGATAGTTTTATGGGATCCTCAAAAAAAAAGCTTGTAATCGAAAGACAAAAGACAAAGACAAAGACTTTTTATTTCGCATAAAATATGGTACATAAGTGGTCTTAAAATTTAATACAGTCCGCATATTTCACCAGTAACTGGTATGCAAAAATATAATTAGATGATTCTAATAAAACAAACAAATTTAATTTTCAAAATATTCACTTAGTGAATAAAAACATTTATCAACAAGCCATTTCTTTAAATGTACTTTGAATTTATTCAATGGCAATAGCTTGAGGTTATTGTCGAGCCTATTGTAGACTTTAATAGACATGACATAGCTGTTCTTGGCATAAGATGCAGTAGACATGATTGGCAGAGTCAGTTTGTTCGGATACCTACTTGTATCTCTACGCTCTTTTTGATACAATTCGGGATGTGACCGAACAAAAACACAAATCTCGAATTGAATCAGTTTAGAAGGGTAACCGTTCAAAAGGTAATAGGTATCCGGCTCAGCAAAGAAGTGACTGAATGGTTATAAAAAGAGAAGAAAAGGAAGACAGCATTATCAATGGGACGATGACATCAATAAGATGGCAGAAACAACTTGTATAAGGAAATCAGGAGAGCTATGTAGAGGTTGGGGAGGCCTATGCAGGAAAGCAAGACAATTATCAAACCGGCGTGAAATGATCTATTTATTATCACTAATACACGAAAAAAATTAAATAAAAAAAACTGTTAAGGCATCATTTATGTACGGAATTTTTAAAAAAGGCTATCTTTATCTTCATCTAGTTCAGTATGGTTCAGTTTAAAGCTGACATTGATTTTGAACTAGACCCTATTATTACAAATGACATGTGGATAGTAACTCGCGTCATAATTATGATATCAGCTTATAAAATCCACTGCCGAACATTGGCCTTCCCAATAGAAGACATTCTATGATATTTATTATTTATATTACTAGGTATTCGCCCATAATCACTAAGTCATATAACCACGCTAGGCAGGTGGATTGGTGAGCGAAATTCAAGCCAGTAGGTACGCAGTTTGACGCTGCTGCCGTCATCCGGTAGGATTTCTCTTCGCCGACTCTTTTGACTCCCCAAGAGATAAGAGGGAATGGCACTATTCTAGGCCGGTACTACTCGTGGTTCGTGAGTAAAATATGTGAAACTAAATAGGCATTAGGATTTTTATATCATATAGGTACCCTATGTTTGTGATATAAACATAGAAAGATTATATCCACTTTTAAAGCTATCGTTAGAATGGCCCAAAATGGGATAGGAATAAACTGTTCTTGTGCGTCACGCGTGCGGCGTGGCGGGATGCCACTAGTTATACATAATTGAAATGCTTGTACAACAAATATGAGACGCACGCGCGCCGTGTAGATTGCAATTTCAATTATTCCAAGGTTCTTCCACTTGCAATTATTACGGTAGTGGTATGTGCTTATCGCCAAATGCGGGTATATAATATAATAGAACATAATTTTTGTTTAATTATTATAATAATGATACAAAAATTATGCACTTGAAGAGTTTCGTTCAGACAAAAGACTATCGCCAATCTAGTTGGCCGCGTCGCTACGCGCGACGTCAAAGCACATCCTTTTTCCGCAATATATAATTCATAATAAATGAGAATTTGTGGTGATAAAGATAAATCGTCAATGAGATGCCCTTTCCCCTAAACCGATTGAGCCCTCAGGGGACCATACTGAGATCTAACATGGACTTCATGAGAGATTTAAAAAGTGATGTTGCACTATTTAGTTTTATTTACCAACACTTATGTACTTACGTTCACAAACACTTAACGGTTAATAATAATCTCGAATAATAACTTCGCTACAATTTAGAATGCGCAATTCATTGTAATTCCTACGTGTACTAACGTTTGCATAGTGCAATATCATAATGTGCAAAGAGGTGTGGCAATAGCAAATATACTGCACAGTATCCAGTGTTCAATAAATGTTTATTGCATAATTGTAACAGCTGTGCAAATGTACGGCCTGATTAGCTTGTATCTGTAGTGAGTGCTGAAAAGCTTTACGCTGGTTATTAACTTACAATCAAAAATCACATGGTTGGGCTAGATGTGATAGCTCGTACATTTAAACAGTTTTTTTAAACCAGTCATCATATCTTAGCATTATTCCAGTTGCCCTAAACTTAAGCTTAGGGCACTGGTTTAACCAGATTTGGCCGAATTTCAATTATTACATGGAGCGACATCAGTTTGACCTTCCTTACCTAGAGAGAAACATCGTTCTATGGGTAAACCAGCTGTCAGGATGTTAGAAGGCACTGACTTTCTAATAACGACTGCTAAACTTGCTCTCCAAGGCACGGAGCAAGCTAAAATGACGCACATAACTACGAAAAGTTTTAGGAGCGCAACCAGGTTTTGAACCCGAGACCTTCTGAACTTGAAGGCTATTGCCATATGCTCTTGCCACTGGGCTATCACTTGATCCGCTTTTTTAAAAATTAGTACCACTGCTTATTGTATATAGAAGGTGTTACTGAAAATGGTTTCTGCCGTCAAAAAATTATTCATGCTCAAGATATTTGCGAGCTGTCACTGAAAATACTTTTTGAAGCTACTGGCATTCAAATCTAACTTTACTAAAAATTGTTAGTTACAAGGATAAAAAGAATGCTATGTGTTAATCCAGGACTGCAGCCATACACATACCAAGTTTTATTTAAATCGCTTCAGCTGTTTAGACGTGAAAAAGTAACAAACAAACACACTCACAAACTTTTGCATTTACGAGTATAATATATTTTGCATTTACGAGTATAATATAAGTAGGGTTCTCCTGTACCTACGTAGGTAGCCGTTCAGTGACATACACACGTGTGTATGTCACTCAACTACTACTAAACGGCTGGACCGATTTGAATGATGACCGATTGGAATTTGTTTTTGATTAGGAACGCTACAAAGGAATTAGGAATGAAATAGGAAGGAAATAGGAACGACATTAGGAACGCATAGTTCGAATGATTATATAGATGTTATAACGGAATTGGTGTAAATGACATCTTTTATAAGACTTTAAATATTTTTTGTTTGTAGCACATTTTATCAATATAATGTTATTTTATCAAAATTCTGTTATCCTGTAGCTTGGGTATGTCATGCCCACATAAATGTCTTTGCGGTGGTGGCGTCATGCGTCAGGTCTTTAAGTTCCCTAAAACATGGTTGAGCGAAACGATGGCTGGTTCATGCGTCATACTCGTGAACGGGTGCCGCCAGTGAGGACTGGTCTGCTCATGTCTACTATGTTTATTGGGAATCATGGTCGTTTAACTTAAAAAAGAGTTATTTTCTGTGTGACTGCAGAACACAGGTTTATGTAGACTTGTCAAATTGTTTTACTACTAAGGACATTTTCTTGTAACTGGCGCGAGAAAAAACTAACCTTGACGATTTTCTTGCCCGTTCTTTTACGATCAAGTTCCCGCACGCAGTGAATGGGCGCGCTAGATTTTAAGTTTGGACCTTCCTATGAGCTCTTTTGAGCCAAATTTGAATGAATGATTTTGATTATTTACGGATATAAGGGTTATAACATGTATGCATGTAAGCTTAGAGTGTGTGCCAAGGTGGTAGCAAGGTAGCAATATATGTCTGTGTGTATATAGTTTCTACAACAACTATTTCGATTGTTTCAGTGGATAACTCCTGAGGAGTGCGCAGTATACAGCCAGGATCAGCGGCCGCCGCTCGTCATCCCCCGCATCACGCAGTACCGGCCGCCCCCCCGGCGGGAGACCAAGCCGGTCCAGCACAGCTATTATGAGGTAGATACTTTAACAGTGACAATCTAGTGACCAGCGAAGACTTGACCAGTGGCAGGCAAGAACAGCTAGCCAGGCCCTAACCAATTCCGTTAAGTAAATAAGGGAAGTGGCCATGTGATATTTTAATCTAGTTCTGTTGTAAGAAAGAGAAAAAAAGAGAAACAGAGACGATGCTGAAATAAGGTCAAGGTACCATAACTCACGTTAAATGGTCCACATAAAACAGCTTTACTAACATTAAGTAA
Source organism: Musotima nitidalis (assembly GCA_949126915.1). NCBI lineage: Eukaryota > Metazoa > Arthropoda > Insecta > Lepidoptera > Crambidae > Musotima > Musotima nitidalis. Next base: position 5,125,332 of record OX421434.1, read on the forward strand.
AATTTATTTTTATAAATTAATATTTCAGTTATAAGATAAAAATGATTTTACTAGAAAAGATCATCCCGTTCGCGATGACCCAGGTGGGAATCGAACTCAAGACCTTTGGATAAACGGTCCACTACTCTAACCAGTATATTAGTAGTATCAAATTCTGGCAGTTTTGTGATCTTTGCTCCATACTAAAAAAGTGTTAGACATACATTTTCTGAGTGCACAGAAAAAGATATTTGCCAATAATAAACAACAGGCGTTTTAATATAAAATGGAGCTTGTTTGCTCTACACCAAAACAAAAACCGCGGGTTGTGTTGACAATTTTTTTTAATTTATGGCATCGTGTTTGTGGCACATTTAGCCAGTGTCAAGTAAAGGATATATAATTCATAGTAAATAAGATCGAGTAGTGAAAAAGATGATAAATGAGATGCCCTCCCCCTGAACACCTTGAGTCCTTAGTAAAGATATGGGAACTGAGATCTCTAAGATATATAGTTGGACCCACGTAATAGGTGGCGAGGCTATTGCCGCTTACTGGGCACTGTTATGTTCGCCAGAGCCTCGTCCGTTGATCGGCAGGTGCACCACTTGCAGGTGAGGTTGGCTTGGGCTCCTTAGGCCTTATTAGGATCCCTAAACAATTTCATAGCGTTTAACGTTGAACTTTAGTTAAACCATTGTATTTCTTTCCTTTGAAATTAGCATGCGTTTTAAATATATGTTTTCCATTTTATTATGTGTATTAAATGTTTTTGTATGAAATAAATAAATAATACGGTCAATAGCAAACGGACCTTAGACATTAGGTTGTTTTTCAAAGCTAAAGTGAAAATTGACTAACTTAAATATAAAGGTTACATTTTATCTATGCGTGTCCGTCGACGACTTAAGTAGCGGGCTAGTTGAGACTGTCCACGCGGTGGGGTCCAAATTTTACAAGACCAGACCCCGAAATAAAACCCAAAAATTATCGACTGAGACTCTTGATCTCATGGAAGCACGACGACATATGCGATTGCAGTCTTCAGCAGATGCATTCTCTTACCGGCGTATCAATAGACAGATCACGAAATCCTTGCGACTTGATATTCGCAGATTAATAATAATAATAATAATAATCTTTATTGAAACCATAACATTATTTTACAAACAATTTCAGCGTTAATGACCGCATCAGTCAAAGACAGTGTCTCAGTCATCAGCGCCCGCCTCCAAGACAGCGGTTTCAGACTTAAGGATTATTTCGAATAATTTTATCTTAACCATATAACATTAAAATATGAGTATAATTATGTGTGGGTGTGGGTTTGTGTGTGTTATGTGTGTGCGTGCATGTGTGTGTATGTGTGTGTTTATTATATAATAATTTAGTTTATAACATTAAAAGCAACAAAAAATAATAATAACTATATGTATTAAATAATTATTTAATTAGGGATTCCACAACATCATAATCAAGATTTAGTAACCATTCAGTTAGAAGAGATTTACATTTAAATATATTCAGGGCATAAATATTTAATTCTTTATTGACCTTATTATACAGAATGGGAGCTATATAATTATAATGATGTCGGACCTGTTCGATTCTACACTTATGAATCTGGCACACTTTATCACATCTCCTCTTATTTTTGTGTAAGTTTGGATTATAGGGGAGAGTTCTATGTTTGCGCAGAACCGCACTCAGAATAAACAGTTTTCGGACCGAAAGAACTTTCCAAAAACTGTAAATTAAATTAGTTGGGTATCTGATCGGCTTAGATGCCATTACTTTCAGGACAGCTCTTTGTGCTCTTTCCAGGGGTAATATTTTAGTCTTTCCAGAGGAGCCCCAGGCTGTTATACAATAACTTATAATAGACTGTGCCAGGCCAAAGTAGGCAGTTCTGAGGGTGGCCGGATCAGCACCAGTACGCAATCTGCTGAAAACGAATATCAGTTTCCTAATTCGACCTGTTGTAGATCTAATGTGTTCGTTCCAAGATAAGACACTATCTAGTGTTATTCCTAGATACTTTATATTTTGCTCACGTAATATTGCTTCACAGTGACATTGATCCTTGAAGTCTTTCTCACATATATGAGCCTGTACTATAAAGGATGCTTTAGGTTGTAGAAGGAGCCTTGGCGAAAAAGTAATAAATCTGGTTTTGCTTATATTCAGTGTGAGCAGATTGCGAGCAAGCCAGATCATCACAGATTTTAATGCTGACTCTGCACTAAAGCGAGTTTCCTCCCAAGTTTTTCCGTGAGTAATAATTGCAGTGTCATCGGCATATGCTACCACTCTACTATTAGGTAGTTCCAATTGGCATAAGTCATTCACATATATAAGGAACAAGGTTGGCCCAAGGACACTTCCTTGGGGAACCCCGTATGTGATCGGTTCGTCCTGACTTATGTGGTTTCCTATTTTGACGCGCTGAGTTCGACCCTGAAGATAGCTCCTAAAGATATCCAGCACACCGCCACGAATACCAAGTTTTTCGAGTTTGGTAATGAGAATAGGAATAGACACCGTGTCAAATGCTTTAGTAAGGTCAATAAAAACACCCAGCGAGCATTGATTAGAGTTAGTATTTTCAATTATTGTACCTGTTACTTCCAAAACTGCATCCTCAGTAGACTTTTTGGCTCTGAACCCAAACTGGTTGGATGCGAGCAAATTTTTCGACTCCAAATAGTTAGTTAATCGTCTATTAAGGATTTTCTCCAATATTTTTGACAAAACAGTTAGCACAGATATTGGACGGTAATTATTTGCACTGTGTCTATCCCCACTCTTGTAAATTGGGTGGACTAAGGCTCTCTTAAAGTCAGTCGGAAAAATGCCACTTGACAGACATTGATTGAACACTTTTTTTAAAACTGGTATCAGGACATGTCTCCCACTAACAATAAAAGAGGTAGGAATGCCATCCCAGCCTGTAGCACAATCGCGCTTCAACCCCAAAATAACTTCCTCTATTTCAGTTTCGTCTGTACCAAGCAGTGCCATGGACTCCCTCACTGAAACATCTGTTTCCTTATGAGAAGCGTGAGTTGATGTATCATGAGGGCCCGATGTCAGCCTAGTTGCTAAATCATTTCCGACGTTAGCGAAGAAATTATTTACAGAGTCTACCGAAGCTTGTGGATTAGTACACGTGGAAAGAAGTTCTTCCGATGACGACACTTTTTGTTTTAGATTAGAAAGTTCCTTAATAAGGTTCCACATTTGCTTGGGATTCTTTTTATGTTTTTGAAATTCTGAGCGTTCGTAATCACTTTTCACCTTCTTAAGTAATTTGTTGCAAAATTTTTTATATCTTTTATACGAAACTATAATAACGTCATTATTTGGCTGTTTTTTAGTTTTCCGGTATAATTTGTCCCTATGGCGTATACATCGTAACAGGCCAGGAGTAATCCACGGCTTTAGTATGCGTTTCCTACTCGGAATATTAGCAGTTGTTGTTTTTGTAGTTAATAACTGTGATAATTTTTGTACTAAGGTATGGACCGCATTTTCAGCATTATTGTCATAAATAACGTCCAAGAAATCCATGGTTTCCAATTCCTCCAAGCACTCTTGTAGATTAACACGCTTGGATGTACGGAAATTTGAATTATTACTGATATTAGATGTAGCAGAGCAAAAGATAACAGGAAAGTGGTCCGTGAACAATGAGTCTAACACCATTGTAATAGCTTGTTTGTCTGTTTTTAACATTAAATGATCGAGACAGTTATTATTTCTTGTAGCAAATAGATGGGCTGGGAGCATAGAATACGACGCTAGTAAATTCAGATACGTATTGGAGTTCTGATCGACATTGTCTGACGATATATTTATGTTTAAGTCACCAATAATTGCTATAGTTTTAAAGGGGCGTAATGTGTGCAGTAAGGTATCTAAAGAGTTTTTAAAATTTTCAATATTTCTGCATGATGGTGAACGATATATAGCTATTATCACTACATCATTAGAGAGCTCTATGGTCAAGCAATTTGCATCATTTAACTTTTGCTCAAGAACCTTGGCTATTAGATTTTCTTTCAAGTAGACCACAACACCATCATTTTGGTTATTGTGTTTTGTTTTATATGATGTATAACCAGATAGATTTGGAAGAAAAGGGCACTTGCTTAACCAACATTCCGATAAAACAATCAAATCAAGGCCAAACTTTATACGGTTTAAAAGAATTTCCAGATTTTCAAAGTTAATAGCGTTACCTATACTTCTTATATTTACATGAAATATCTTAATATATTGATTTGGGTCACTTAGATAACATGATGCCATTTCGGGGGAGCATTTATACGACTCACCCATTGAAATAAGATCAATCTCGGAAGAAACTCTTAAGCGGTCATCCATTTAAATCGTTGGAAAAATTGCCATTTAAATACGAACAGAAGTTTGGTAATAGGTATAGTGATTAGATTAGTAGTAGTATAGTATAATAGTATTAGATGTGAATTATTACTTTGAGTGGTTGTGTATGTAATTATCTGTATTTTTAGTAGCATAATAAATGTGAATACGATGTATGTGAGATTTGTTGGTATTATTCGTAACTGAATGTGTATTATAGTATGTGAGTATGATATTGTGTGTGTGTATCTTACATTTGATTTCATTAAATAATAACAATAAAAAATAATAACAAAATTAAGAGAAAGCAATAGTAGTTTGGCTAATAACATTTGAAGAAAAATTAAATATAGCATGCAAAAGAAACTTATGAGTACTAGTCATTTCAATTTATCTAGCCTCTCCAAATCTGATTCATCATTTATTATATGGTATGAAGATCCTTCCTTTTCTCTTATAAAAATTTTTCCATTTGAGGACCAACAGTATTTATATTCGTTACTATTGGCAAATACTCGCGCAAGATAAAATAAACGCTTCATTCTTGCTGTTAGGTTTTCCGTAATAAAAATTGGTTTGGGTGGTCCGCTTATTTTCATGTGTTCCGTAGTAAGTTTTCCGGGTCCTTTGTTATAAGTCTTGAGCGCTTTGAGTATAGTATCCTTGGTTATGACGCTGACTAAGTCAAGTATTATAGTTTTGTTTTCGGGATCTTTGGTGTTGATTCGGAAGACGTCCTTGACCTCATTCTTCTGTATATTTATGTTTAGTATTTTACCGATTTTAGTGACAGTCTCGATGAGAGCTGCCTTTGTCTCAGGTTTATTAATTGGTATATTTTTTATTTCTAGGCATGTAGAACGCGAGCTTCTCTCAAAGTTGTCCAGTTTTTGCTCAAGTGATTGTATGTATTTACCTTGTTGTAAATTCTCTTCTTTAAGTTCCTTGACTTGATCCATTAGCATGTCATACTTTGTAGATAAGAATTCGATAGACGATCTTATATCCGCGTTCTGGATTTTTATTTCTTCCATAATCGTACATAACTTCTCAACTTTTGTGTCTTGTTCCTTTTTAAAATCGGAAAACATAACTTTAATTTCCGACATCAAGTTTGTAACTTGCAGTTCTGTGGTATTTGTTCTTTTTCTTTTCTGTTGACGTTGAGAAACACGCGAGTTTGACGTGTCATCAGATAAAAACTGTAGCTCATGTTCCGGTGTACTATGTTGAATATTAAGTTGCGGCGCCATTTGCTCCTTGCCCCGCTCCACGCGCTGTTGCGCGGGTTCGCAGGCTTGGCTATCCTTTGATGCGGCAGATGAGGCGGGGGGGGAGTGACGTAGTGGCATGATTTGTAGTATTTGAACCAAAAGTACCAGGCGATAAGCAGTTGATAGGAGCTATATTGCTCACGAGTTGCAGTGGCTCAGGTAAAACTGGTTGGTCGCGACGATTTGATACAAATCTGCTTTCCGTCTACTATAACTTGATCCTTGTCCGTATTCAATAGAATATAATGAATGGTTCACTCACGTAGTAGTAGTATAGTTGAGTGTGTGTGACGGTCTAGTGGCACGCAGGTTCACAGATGTACGGCTTCACTACGGTTATGCACTCCCAGTACTTTGTCGATGATTATTGTGTTATTTTTGGATAATTTTTTAAAATTTTAGAGAATTAAATAAACTAATTAAACAAATTAAACTACGAATTACTTTCAAACACGTCTGATCACCTCAGATGTCCGGAGGGAAGGGGAAGAAGATTCAGTACTACGTGTATTGAAAATGCAATAGAGAGGAACAAGGGTTCGAAAGTGTTCGCACGAGATCTATCTATTGGCCAGAGTCAGTTAACGCAGCTGAAGACCAACAAGGGCAATCTAGTCACGTCGAAACCTGAGATCATGAGGGAAATCGAAGGGTTTTATGGGCAGTTATATACTAGTACGCAGGATCCCGCTACTTGTTTGGCTAAAGATCCTAGAGCCAAACTAACCAGGCACTACACCGAAGACATCCCGGACGTCAGCCTATACGAGATTAGGATGGCCCTGAAACAGCTGAAGAACAACAAGGCACCGGGTGAAGACGGGATGACAGCAGAGCTTCTGAGGGCGGGTGGTACACCGGTACTAAAGGTACTTCAGAGGCTCTTTAACACCGTCATCCTCGAGGGACGTACGCCACAGGCGTGGGCCAGTGGCGTGGTTGTACTTTTCTTCAAAAAAGGTGACAAATCTCTTTTGAAGAATTATAGGCCAATCACGCTACTGAGCCACGTCTATAAGTTGTTTTCACGGGTCATCACGAACCGTCTCGGTCATAGGTTTGACGACTTCCAGCCTCCCGAACAAGCCGGTTTCCGAAAAGGCTTTTCAACCATGGACCACATACATACGCTGCGGCAGGTTATACAGAAGACCGAGGAGTATAACCAGCCACTTTGCTTAGCGTTTGTGGACTATGAAAAGGCCTTCGATTCGATCGAGACTTGGGCAGTGTTTCAGTCCCTGCAGCGATGCCGCATTGACCATCGGTATATTGAAGTGTTGAGAAGTTTATACAAAAACGCCACCATGTCCGTACGCGTACTAGACCAGCACACGAATCCTATCCTCCTGCGGAAGGGCGTGAGACAGGGAGATGTCATATCCCCGAAACTGTTCACTGCTGCCCTGGAGGATGTTTTCAAAATGCTGGACTGGGGAAACTACGGCATCAACATAAATGGCGAGTATATGTCTCACCTTCGATTTGCCGACGATATAGTGGTCATAGCGGAGTCGCTTGTGGATCTGGGCACAATGCTCGAAGACCTCGACAGAGCTTCCCAAAGGGTAGGTCTCAAAATGAACATGGACAAGACGAAAATTATGTCGAATGTCCATGTTAAGCCTACCCCAATAATTATTGGAGGCTCGGCTCTCGAAGTTGTCGACGAATATGTATACCTGGGACAAAAAGTCCAAATGGGTAGGTCCAACTTCGAGAAAGAGGTCAATCGTCGAATCCAGCTCGGTTGGGCTGCGTTCGGGAAACTGCGCTATATCTTCTCGTCAAAAATACCTCAGTGTCTTAAGACAAAAGTCTTTAACCAGTGTGTGTTGCCAGTGATGACGTACGGTACTGAGACTTGGTGCCTGACTATGGGCCTCATTAGAAAGCTCAAAGTCGCTCAGCGTGCAATGGAGAGAGCTATGCTCGGAGTGTCCCTACGTGATCGAATCAGAAATGAGGAAATCCGTAGGAGGACTGGAGTGACCGACATAGCGAGGCGAGTTTGCAGGCTGAAGTGGCAATGGGCGGGGCACATAGCTCGAAGAACCGACGACCGATGGGGCGCCAAGGTTCTGCAATGGCGACCGCGAACCGGTAAACGTAGTAGAGGACGGCCTCCCACGCGATGGACCGATGATCTGGTCAAGGCGGCGGGAGGCCGATGGATGCAGGCGACTCAGGATCGCTCAATGTGGAAATCTATTGGGGAGGCCTATGTTCAGCAGTGGACGTCAGATGGCTGAGATGATGATGATGATGATTTTATCTAAATTGGGAATGCGAGAACTGTGAGTCATTATTAAATATTATTTTATGCATGTCATCTTATATTTAAAGCTTATTTAACAGTATTTAGGACCTCCGCAGCTATAATTTTATGAACCGGATGCCCCCTTACGCGAATCAGGGCATACTGAACGCGTCAAAAAAAGGTTGCACTGCACAGTCAGAGACCCAAAGCGCTACATATATCAGAAGATTTAGAACACTCCCTTACGCTCTTTACAATAGAGACGTGTGTTGATCTTTATGACGTTTTGGGTTAGACAAGAGCGGCGATAGCCCAGTAGCGAGACCCAGGGACTTTAAATTCAAAACCTGGTCAATGCAACGCGCAAGCGCAGCTATGACTTTAAGAAGAAGCGTAATCATCACTTGCTTCGAGCCTCGAAAAGCCTTTTAGCACGTTATACCGTTGGTCACGGCTGTCATGAACATCTATGGCAGTCGTTATTAGGAAGTCAGTGCCTTCTAATATCCTGACAGCTGGTTTGACCATAGAATTATGTTTTCCTTTGAGTTGCAGAGGTCAGACGGCAGTCGCTCTATGTAATTAATGAAATTCAGTCAAATCTGGTTGGAACTGTGAACAGACCCTGGGCCCTAAGCTTAAGTCTAGGGCAACCGGGATAATGCTAGGATTTGATGGATGTTACCAACTATATAATGCTGGCTGTACTCAAGCAAGAGAACATCAAAGTCCCAACACCTACGCTTAATTAAACCGATCGGCGCGCACGCAACAATCAGTGAATGCGTAATAAAGCTAGATAACGCGCACTTCCTAACCAACGGCGAACGACCAATGATAAGGGCCTTGTAGGGCTGTGGGCCGGAGAAACATCGATAGTCTGTCTTGAAGAGTTGCCTTTCGATTAAAGTTAAGTCCTTGACCGCCAAATAGACCATAGGTTTTGTTAGGTGTGGAATCGAAGGGTTTAAACGTTTTTAATATTGCTATTATGTATTTCTTTCCTTGATTAATTTACAAAGAATAAGTTTAAATACAGACAAATAATAACAAACATTTGATAGAGTTTATTTTCTATTCCGGTCTGTGACATGCTAGATATGTGAAAGTCATATTTATAAGACGTAATTCGATTTTTTTTATGTTGTAAAGTATTGCCTAAATCCCTCTCCCTTATGTTACTGAGAGAATGCCCGTGCCCAGTATTAAAACTTCATTATACTATTATCTTACATGACGAAAGTCCTTTTCATGTGTGCTAGGTAGATTCTTCTATTGAAAAGTTGAGTCTCATGATTTTTCTAATGAAATGCTGTATAAACAATAACGTTCAATAACACTCCCCAAATCACATTACCGTTCTTATAACTGCGTTCTCTACAAAGACTGTAAGGCACAAAAATTGTTCTCACCAAATATCGATAGATCGATATATCAATCGTGCCATTATACAGACATCACTATAGTAATATCAATTCAGTATGGGTCGGTGGAGCATTGTAGTCAGTGTGTCATTCTCGGCTCGCCAACAATGCAAAATAATATATTTTTCCTCCAATAATACCTATAAGGATAAAACATGCAGTGTCCATCACTTGATGATATTAATATGTTGTGTAAATGTGGCATTATATGACGGATAAGTAAAACATGGATCAGTGGACTTGTGATAGTAAAAAAGTGAAATAAATGGTTAAAATGTTTAAGTTGCTGAGAGGGAAAACATGGATTAAAGAGGTAAGAGCCAGACGTGGCAGCCAGGTCCGAAATTAAGAGTTTTGTTTTGTATTTTAAGATACCATAAGCATATGACCTACGTAATGGATAGTGGTCATAACAGCCTATTCACGTCCCTACTACTGAACTCAGGTCTCTTCCACAAATCAAGTTTATCAGCAGTATCAAGAGGGATTTACTCCACCGAGCCGGACCGGTTAGGATTGCTGGAGACATTAGCTTATGGATCCTTGCAATACTAGACCAGTGGCAACATTCAAGCGTTGTCTATCCTATAAAGGCCGTGTTACGAACTTTTTGAAACCCATACTATTGTGGGAAAACCTGCCAGACAGCTCAAATCACAACTCTAGGATGTAGGGCAGAAAGTCTGTTTTGAAACTTACCGGACGTGCTCTTGTCACTTAGATGGTGTGCGAACCTACTCGCTTACTAATATTGAGTGTCTTATAGTGTAGTCAATCGAGACCTTGCATATAAATCCAGATAGCAGCTAGTTCAAACCCTGCAGCGTCGTCACATCCTCTCATTTTAATTATCATAATATAGGGGCCTATAAAAAATGTGTAATCGACATCTTTGCAGATAGCCACAGATGTTTTGGCGTCAAATATTGCAGTTATTAAATGATCTGTAAACTTTGTCTTCTTTTTAATATTGTAGTTAAATTGTTTTTTAATTAAACTACTTGTCCACTTTGCATTTCGTGGCAACCTGTAATTAAGGTGACACTTAACATAAAAATTTATGTTTGTGTAATTTAACTTTTTCTTTCGTACCAATGTTTATTCAGTTGATGGTCAGATTAAATTAAATTAAATAAGTTGTAGTAGGGGCGGTTGATATTCGCCTTACGATATTTTGCCATCTGACCCTGTTTGCGGTCATCCTGCTCCAAATTAAGGCATCGCTTACATGTTATACGAGTATACATACATACATACATAATGTCACGCCTCTTTTCCGTAGGGGTAGGCAGAGATCACATCCTTCCACTTGCTACGATCTTGGCACACACTTTTAGCTTCATTCACACTCATTAACCTTCTCATACACGCCCGTCGCTTTACCTTCGTTTACTTTCGACCTGCCCTTTCTCCAAAATTTTCTGAATATGGTCATGGAAGGTCTTCGTGGTCTTCCCCTCCCAACACTTCCAATACCTTGTCCATCATAAATCACTTTCGTTAGTCTACTTTCATTCATTCATCCTCTGAACAGGACCAAACCATCTAAGCATACCGTTCTCAATTCTTGTCACATTCTTTTACATCAGCTTCGACCCTTATCTTATCACTTCATTCCTAATCCTGTCTCACATAGAATACTTCTGAGTGCTCTCATCTCTACTTTCATGTTTCTGCTGCCATAACCAACATTCGCTTCCATACATTAGTGTAGGCACCAACACACCTCTATACGAGAATATCCATGTTATAACGATTTGATTTAGTTTGAATAGACTTGGTTTAATTCATAAATTCATATTTATTTATTCAAGTTTGGCTCAAAAGAGATCTTATGAACGTCAAAACTTAAAAACTAGCGCGCCCATTCACTGCGGGCGGTAGCTTGATCGTATAAGAACGGGCAAGAAAATCGTCAATATTTTACATTTCCACGTTTTGGCCAGTTCTTTTATCTACCAACATTTGCATACATAAAATTACGCACGCATAAAACACGATACGAAGTTGTAACGTAGAAATCTACGAGTATGTTACAAATTGCCGTGTATATTTTTTAATAATTAAAAATAATAATTATTTTTAATAGCCATTTGCGTTTATAGGGATCCTACCAAGAGGTATACAGGGATCCTAGAGGTATATAGCGATAGACCAAGATCTGAGGATCTCAAGCCAATCACTGCAAGTGATGCACCTGCCGTTCAACGGACAAGGCTCTGGCGAACATAAAAGTTCCCGGTAAGCGGCAATAGGCTCGCCACCTATTACGTGGGACCAACAAGGTAACTGATGAAATGTGGGAGTATGATATGCCTCTGCCTACCCCCTCTGAGAAATAATATAATTATTATGTTACTTGCGTATATAAATTTGGGTTAGTTGTGCAGTTTTTGTCATTGGGATTCATTTGTAAGAAGCTCTTCGTAAATTGACGTATCGGGTTTTTATTTATGTACACATAAATTAGCTAAAACATCAAAATGTTTAGTTGCTCATAATTTTAATCCGTAGTTGTGTGTTGTTTGTTGTTGTGTGAAAAATACACTGTGGTCGAAAAGACGGGATAAAACAGTGCAATAAACCGCGAATTATTGCGTAAAATGTACATATTTAGTATTTTAGTTAGGTACAGGACATTGCACGGTATAATAAATAAATTAAACTTTAGTTAAAAGCGCCTTATTAAAAATAATTAGCTAAACTAACTAACTAACCTGGAAAATATTTACTTTTAATTACATCATATACATTTAAAATTAGGTATTAATATAGGGCTAAAAGCAACGTCGTGTGATTTGTTGCGACGATGTCGGACCTCGCTCCACATGTCTGTCAGTCGACAACAGTAGGAAAGGAAGAAAAGGAAAGATAATAATTTTTGTAACAACAATAAAAGCGATATGGGCGGTACCATCAAGAAAGAGAGAGGAATAAAAGCAAAATGTAATTGTTGCCAGAATTTGTCAAGGTATGTCAGTTAATATGTCTGTTGTGGTTTTTTCTCAAGATTTGTCAGCCTATCGTGATTCTGAAGGGGGGAGGGGGTGGTTGTTAGTCAGTCTGTTGGTGACTCTAACGAGGCTTTCAAAAGGCAACGAGATTGAGAAGAATTCCTCAAGAAACTCAACTCATTAAATTATGCTTTAAAATCAAATATAATACAAAAAATTTAAGATTACCTTAAAACTACCAACAGTTCATATCTACTTAAGAAAGAAAGTAGCAATTTATTACACTTCCAGGCAGAGTTGTCATTTGCGGGACTGTTCGCAAGAGTTACCGCGGCTTCGGTACATAGCACGCTGAAAAGAAGGAACATGGATGGTTCTTAGTCAGTAGAAGTCTGACACACCCTCCCGCTCCACCCACTGCGGGGGAAGGTCATTTGATAATTTTCCATCCAAAAAAAAAAAAGGGCTGAGTTGTCATTCATAAAATCTTTCACACAATATAAGATTATACAAGCGCCTCGCGCGACAACTTCGCCTGGCCTTGGCGATACGTTTTTAGGAATAGCATTTTTTTTTTATAAATTTAAGCCCTATATTGCTCTAAGGACATGAATCGCACCATGTCGCCATATATGTCAACCTTAATCATCCGACTTCGCTTTACTTGTCGCCGAAATATGTCCTGGGACATTTGTCTCCTAGCTTGTTCCTTTTCAAACTTCAAAAACTTTTTATACCATAAACTATTACATAGTACTTGAAAACGTCAAAAACGTTTTGTGTCTTGTCGTCAGAAATATGCATACGGGGGACCGGACAAGATTTACCTGGGGCTCCTGAGGTAAATTTTCAGCCTACTTACTAAAAACTGACGACTCACGCCCCTTGTTGACAATTGGTCCCGACAAGAGGTCATCAACCCACGACCTCGCCAGCGGCAACATTTTTTTTTAAATGGATAGGCATGGGGCCAAATATTAAAGCTGCTTTTAATATTGTTTCCAGAACACAATTCCCGAGCCTGCTTCGGTAAAGTCCTCAGTGAGACAGTACGAGAGAATCCACGACTGGAGTCCTACGTCGGACCGCAGCGCTGACCTGGAGCGCTGCTTCAACAAGGCCAACTCCGACAGCCCACCCTTCGTCAGGATCAATAAGAGACTTGGTCAGTATTTTTGAAATGTACAAAGAAAACTGTTTTACCAGAATGATTTTAAAAACATTAAAAAAAAATTCATCGTCATACCAGTCCATCCTCATCTCACAAACCTAGTAATAGTGAAAGTTTATTAGGCCTTTACATTGCGCAGGCGCATCATATTTATCGAAATCATTATCATCCTAGGGTGTCTTGCACAACGGTCACTAATCCTGATTAGCGCTAAATATATTTCAAACATCGTTCTGTCCCTCTCAACTTTATTTATTTATTACATTTAGGGCTACTAACAAAACATACACCAAAAATGAACATAACAAATACAGTTAATACTTAAAAGCTAAGTGCTGTTTTACTTACAAGTCACCACGGCATGCATTGACACAAAAATAAGAAGATACATACAAACAATTTTACTTATAAAAACACAAATAAAAAAAACAAAAAAGCTATACTCGTATGACATGACCGATTGACCTCATATTATATTATTAAAGGAGTCAATGATGGTTTTCTGAAATCTCGGCAAGCCATCGGAGAAAATATCAATGTCTAATTTTTTGACTAGATCATTATACCCAAACTGAAGCCGGTTTAAAGTAGCATAATGACCCAAATTACTTTTAGACCCTTTAGCCACAAAAGGAGATTTGCTTGGACGTTGTAAGTTATAGGGTGCGCTAATATTTATTTGATGCAACAAAGACGGGCAGTCTAGAAAAGTCAGTCAGTCTAAACAGATGACTGAAATGCAATGACATTTAAAATTAAATTTAGCTTAAATCTAATTCAGAACTGTTGTGCTAGCCACCCTTAGGCTGCCTGTCCACTGAAGCGGAGCGAGGATGCTGAGCGGAGAAACGGAGAAATATTATCCAATAGGAATCGCGGACAGAAGAGGAGCGAAGATTTTATGAAATCTCATTGGTTAATATTAGTCCGTTTCTTCGCTCCGCATCCTCGCTCCGCTTCAGTGGACAGGCAGCCTTAGTCCCATAAGTCGACAGAAGCTGTACACAGGCCTTCCAAAATCATTGGTTCCTTCTGAAGCTAGGAAGGTCTCGATATTAAGTGCTAGACAAACGGACACCCATTCGAATTCTGCTCTCTATGAACTCTTTTACTTCCATGATTCTTCACAAACACCTAGTCTGCGAACAAGCTACAAGTGCTAGAGACTTGTACTAGCAATTTATCTACACTACTAATATAATGTTTTCTACATGATACAAACAAGCCTGTTTCACCGAAGCGGTAGACAAAGGCATATTATATATTATACGCCCCCATTTCACCATTATTGTCCCTATGGTCCCACGTAAAAGGTGGCGAATCTATTTCCGCTTACCGGGAACTTTTTTGTTCGCCAGAGGCAATCCTTGATCGGCAGGTGCACTACTTGCAAGTGAGGATGGCTTAGGCTTCTAAGCTCTTGATAGGATATTTATGCACCCAAATTTCTAAATGATGATCGAAGCTATTTTAAATGAGGCTTGGAAATAGAAAAGTTATCCACTTTCAAATTCATACTGAAACAATATTGAGATTATCCTACTAATATTATAAACGTGAAAGTTTGTATGTGTGGATGGATGTTTGTTACTCTTTCACGCAAAAACTACTGGAGCGATTGTGATGAAACTTTGTACGTGTATAGCTGCAGTCCTGGACTAACATATAGGACACTCTTTATCCCGATATTTCCACGGGAACGGGGACCACGCGGGTAAAACCGCAGGGCGCTGCTATATGTTAATAAATAGGTAATTACTCTCATTCATTACAATGACCTACATTAACTGTTAATTTCTGTAATTAATAAGAGCCCACTAAATTCTCAGTTCCTTTAACGAAGTGAATTCAATTATCAATAAATTATACGATAAGGGCCGAAGGTTTGAGGTTCATTAGACTTCGATGAAAGTAGTTCGTGTTAATAAAAGAGTTAAATATTTTCCGAATGCAGGGCATGTTTTTCTGCAAACTAGTTTGGAGTCGAATGGTCTTATTTGAAACCATTATTATTATACCCGCACTCCGCTCCTCAAGTCGTGGGTTCGATTCCCACACCGGACAAATATTTTTGTGCATAAACATGAATATTTGTTCTGGTCTGTGTTTTTCTATATATATTAGGTACGTATTAAAAAAAAGAATATTTATATATATTTAACCGTTAACTTGGTATCCAGAACACAAGTTCTTAATGATACTTTTATTGAAACTAAATATGTAAGTGGTGAAATTGTCAGAATTTTTTTTATTATTGTTTTTATATTCATTTATAGAGGCTGTCAGGTACAAAATATACAATATTTAAAGGTTTTATGCACTACCGACTACTTCCCTGTTATCTCCTTTGCGTTGGGTTGTCTGGAAGACATCGCTTTTAGCGATAAGACGGACTAGATTGGCATTTTCGTTTACCTATATCGTTATTCATTGTAATCTGTAGTTTTTTTGTCAATAAATAGTTTATCTATCAATCTATTACTTTTTTGCCGCATACAGCCAGTTGCAACTAGACATACCACTTCACCACTGTTTTTTGGCGAGTGTGCGAGATCATCGATTGCAAAAGGTCTCAAATTCAAATCCACGCAACCCATGTTTCTGTATTATTTGGGTATACCAGCTGTTAGGATATTATAAGGTACTAACTTCCTAAAAACGACTGCCATAGATGTTCATGATGCCATAGATTCCCTGCTTTCCGAGGCACGGAGCAAGCGACAATTATGTGCATATCTTCGAAAAGTCATAGGTGCGCGACAGCCAAGTTTTGCTACCAAGACGCTCTTAATTTGAAGTATATGCCACTCTCTTGCTACTGGGTTGTATAATTAAGTAAAATAATTAATTAATAATTTATATTCAACTTCCAGGTAACTCCACCGAGAACCTCTTGTTCCCCAACAATGTCAGGAGGCCGAACCACCTCCAACTGCCGGCGTCCTCGTCCGGGGACAGCCTCGATGTGGAGATCCGAGAGCGGGATCCGGGGTACACAAAGAACAGGAAGTCCAGGTCGATGCTGGCTCCTAAACACAGGATCAGGTCACCAGTGCCTACGCCCAGGTCGCTGTTACCTCAGCAGACTGAGGTAATATCAATATTTCACGTTTCGTTATTTGCTCCTATACTTACTTCTATAAATATAATAAAATTATAACTTTGTCGAGTTATACATACGCGACATAGATTATTGCAAAAAGTACTTACTGGGAAAATGAAGAAGGAAAACTGTTATCTGCAACGTTAATTTTAAGTGCAAAAAAGCCGTGCAAGAGTAATGCAAGCTTCCAGGCTGTGGTGACTACTTTCCATGAGGTTGGCAGTACGCTTGAGTACCACCCTTGAATGCCACACTTGAGTTGTAGTGTAAAAACTATTTAAGAATACTCTGATTATATTTTTAATTTAAAATAATATATAGCTGCTATTTATGTGACTGCAGCGCCATCTATTAAACAATTTATCATAACAGTCTTATAAAGTCCATTAGCCTTACCTTTAGATTGCGTTCTATTAGACGGATTTGCCCATAATCACCCCACTGGGCAGACGGGTTGGTGATCGCAGTTTCAGCCAGTACGCAGGATGGCACTGCTGCCCATCGTCCGGTAGGATTTCTCTTCGTCGACTCTCACGGCTCCTCGTGACATGTGACACTCCCTCACATTCACTATTCTAGGACTGTACCACACGGCATAATTATTGTCTGATGTACCTCATACAATATAAATTTCGTAAATGGCGATAGCCCAGTCGGGAGACCCCGTTCCTTTAAATTCTGAGGGTCTCGGGTTCAATGATTTTTCGAAGTTATGTGCGTAATTATCGCTTGCTCCGTGCCTTGGAAAGCCCGTTAAGCCGTTGCTCCCGGCTGTCCAGAACTGGCAGTCGTTATTAGGAAGTCAGTGCCTTCTAACGGACTGACAGCTGGTTTAGCCATAGAATTATATTTTCCTATGGGTTGCGGAGGTCAGACGGCAGTCGCTCCACGTAACAACTAAAATTCAGTAAAATCTGGTTGAACCAGTGAGCAGACCCTGGGCCCTAAGCTTAAGTCTAAGGCAACCGGGATAATGCTAGGATATTTTATTCATCTTTAATTTAGCTTTTTAATAATGTAATTTATTTTGTTATTGTGTTTTTAAACCATAACTTTAACTAGGAATTTTCGTTATAAACTGTTTTAATTGCATGCTGTCTTCGCCTCTAATTATAATAACATTGAGCTAAATACTGCTATGGTTAATTTTTACTTGGTAATATTAATGTTTATTATGTTGGTGATCATTTCAATAAATAAATAAATCGATATAATGACAATTTCAATTGAATTTCCAGGCGGCAGTGGTCCTAGAAGGTGCGGTACGAAGGACCAAGTTTTCAGAAAACGGGAAGAAATGCAAGAAGAACTGGAATGACTGTTACATGATCCTTACACCTACCGCCCTGGTCTTCTACAAGGACCAGAAGACGTACCATACCGCTGTGAGTACGAGAAGTTTAATACTTCAAATGAAACTTCATTAAAGTAGTTGTAATACAATAAATATTTCTCTTACAATCACACCAATTATTAAGTTTCAAGATAAGTATCATTTAGAACTTGTATTATGGAAACTAAATAGCGAATTAACATACTTAAATACTTTTTGTAAATACATACTTAACGTAACACAGCAAACGCCCAGATCAGAATAAATGTATTAATATAAATAATTTATGAACATAAAGATTTATATGTCTTCTATGGGAATCGAACCTTCCATCTCAAGAGTGGAGTTATTTTGTTGACTATCACGCAGCAAATTCTATTTTATCGTCCAAAATTGAATGCTATATTTTACTTCTTGTGCCATAAAATTAAATAAACACATTGTCATTTTACATGAAATTTTAAGCGTATAAATCACCGCTACCCCGTAACGTAACTATGCCATCAAAATCAAAACAAATCATATCATAGTAGGCTAGAAGAGTAACACCTTATGAGACATTGTGAAACAGGCCCCAAGAGATGAGATTGAACCTTGCTGAGTTTCTTGCCATTTTCTTCTCCAAGCAGGCTCCCGCTCCAGTAAATATTTAAGCTAGAATAATTGAATTTGCATTTTTAATTATTTGCAGCGGTTGGCGCGGGCAGCTGGTGCGGCCGTGGCGAGCGTAGCGCGCGCGGACATGGTACTGCCGCTGCAGAACGCGCATCTCGTGCCCTGCATACAGATGCACACCCGCAGGTAAAGTGGACTATAACGTTCGTGGTGATCATACGAAACCCCTTGGGGGGGGGGGGGGGGGTTCGGCGCGGGATCGGGGCAGTGCCCCCTGGCCGCGGTCTCTTGGGGCGCGTCGTTGGGTTGGCTGTTGCGTTGTTGGTAAAGTCCGGGGGTGTCATGTCCGGTAGTGCTGCGACCAAGCCCTGGGGCGATCAGCTAGTGTGTGTCAGCCATAGTGTTCTGTTTTAAATGGCGTCAGGTCACTCCCTAGGTCTACCGAGGGATAAGGCTTCGGGCATAGGTCTTGGCGTCCGGTGAACATAGTGTGTTATAGTCCACAATATAACGTTTAATCCAGACTACTTTTGTAGAGGAATGGGTAAGGACATTCCTCTCTGTCCAGTTGAGACAATAAAGTATTAGATTAATTGGTTCAAAATATAGGCGAAGAAGGAATCGTGCTCACATCGATTCTTAAGAAAGACATTACTGAGGCGTTATGTGCTGCACACCTGTAGGTAACACTGCCCTTCCTCAAGGCATTGCCCCTTTTGTACAGCCCCAAAATGATGAATAGATACGCATATTTATCACTCATCTCTGTCTTGGCGAAGAAATGTGCGAAAAATTGGGTCAGAATAAAGAAAAACATGAATCCGTCTCACCTTGGTTTGTAAGAGGACCCTCGAGCTAGTGAGATGATGATGGCAGACAAATTATTTGTTGGGTAGAGTAGTCAAGTAGTAAGTCATTTCCCCACGCTCTTTTAGATTGACTAAAACTAGGCAAGAAAATTGACAAGTTCATTACTATATGACTTTTTATAATCATAACAGTGATCTATCTCCAATTCATAAACAAAGTGGATTAGTCTCCAAATTCTAAGATAGACTTCAGATTCCCATACAAATATAGGCGATTAGGGGACTATGATTCAAATTCTATTGTTCAATTTAAAATTCTAGTCGGTGTTGTAAAACTAGATAATAATATAGTTTTGTTTTTTCTCTGTAAGTAAATTTTTTAAATTTTTTTGAGCAATTTTTTTCTTTAACCATAAATATAATTCATTGTAGGATAAGGAATTGGTGCGCAAGAGTATGTAATATTAATCTCTATCATTGCTATCACATCACTGTTACATTTTATGGAGCAACAATATGCAACCAACATCCAATATTTTCGATAACTTAATGATATCGACTACATTGCAATACTTTTGCGGCATCCACGCATCACATAAGAGAAACTAATCAATCAACTTGTTATAACAATTGATTGGTAATAACATGGATGCGATGAGCCAACAAGTCAAATCCAACAAGTGTTGCAACTGTTATCTAATGTTATCGTTAAGTAAAAGATTAATATTGCAAATTGTTGCACAATAAATACTAATCTTTTTATATTGGTCCACAAAAAGAACGGCGCTGGGGTTGCTTCTTAAATTTTCTAAAGTGAATTTCCTGGAAACTTAACCAGTGAGTAACAATAATCACCAAGTCATATTTACATGCCTGGACATGGATGGAACCTATATTTATCACTAATGGTTCCCAATGAAAAAAAAATTCATAATTCATTCATAAAAACTTACTTGCATAGGATACTTTTCACGTTCCAAATCTATCTATAAATGGTTTGTAACCTAGAAGCCTTTCACTATATAGCCTTTTGTTTAGAAAAAACTTTCCCTTTAACAGCACATTTACTGTCTTAAGGCTTGTAAGGATTTCAAATCACATCAAATAAATTTTAAATTCCAGGTACACCCGATCGATGGTGCTCACGATCGTGCAGGACAAGTACCTGCTGCAAGATGAGACAGAGGAAGGCGCCAAAAAGTGGCTCATTAACATACAGAATATCATTAATACTCTGGTGAGTGTCTCCAAGTTTTAACTACGTTAAAATTAGGTTTGAAATTTCATACAGATCGTTTCCTTGTTAAAGAAGGTAACGCTTGATATTTTCCGCGGCTTGAAATTCTTAGTTTTGGATAGGAAGATCTGCATTTTTCTGTAAGTTTAGTAAGTTATTTTATTTCTTCAATCAAGTTTTTCTTTTTCAACATATTAGGCCGGGGAAAAAGTCTTTTCGCATAACGTAGGTATAAACTTATTATAAAATTTTTTTGACTGTACTATTTGTGTCTGGCTGGTTTTGGTAACATTAAAAAGGTTCCATTATAAAGAAAAGAAAAAAATAAAAAAAAGTTGTATCCCGCTATTTTTCATTTGTTTTTCTCTCCGTAAAAATGAGTGAATCTAATGAAGAAATTCGATACATTTTAAAATTTTATTATAAAAAAGGCAAAAATGCAACTCAAGCAGTGAAAAAAAATTGTGATGTTTATGGACCTGATGCAGTGTCAGTAAGAGTAGCACAAATTTGGTTCAAACGTTTTCAGTCCGGAAATTTTGATGTTAAAGATGCACCTCGCTCTGGTCGCCCTGTTACGAATAAAATGGACGCCATTTTTGAAAGAGTGGAGCAAGATCGGCATATAAGTAGTTACGATGCAGCTGAAGAACTGGGAATTGACCACAAAACAGTTTTGACCCATTTGAAGAAAGCTGGTTATACAAAAAAGCTCGATATTTGGGTGCCACACGAGCTCACTCAAAGAAACTTAATGAACCGTGTACTCATTTGCGATTCATTATTGAGACGTAATGAAACCGAGCCGTTTTTGAAGAGATTGATAACTGGCGATGAAAAGTGGATCACGTACGACAAGAACGTGCGAAAAAGGTCGTGGTCGAAAGTTGGCCAGGCTTCACAGACTGTGGCCAAACCTGGCCTAACACGAAATAAGGTGATGCTGTGTGTATGGTGGGATTGGAAGGGCATTGTTTATTATGAGCTTTTACCGCCCGGCAAAACCATCGATTCTGATCTTTACTGCCAGCAACTGATGAGATTAAAGGAAGCAGTCGAGAGAAAACGGCCGGAATTGATCAACAGGAAGGGTGTGGTCTTTCATCACGATAACGCTAGACCACACACATCTTTAGCCACTCAGCAAAAATTAAGAGAGTTCGACTGGGAGGTCCTAGTGCATCCACCATATAGCCCTGACCTTGCGCCTTCAGATTTTCACCTGTTTCGGTCTCTGCAGAATTCTTTAGGTTCTGTAAGGTTGACCTCAAGAGAGGACTGCCAAAACTATTTGTCCCGTTTTTTTGATCAGAAGTCCCAAAGTTTCTACAGTAACGGGATAATGTCTCTGCCCACAAAATGGCAGAAAGTTATTCAACAAAACGGTACATATATATTGTAAATAAATGTAAATAAACTTTGAAAAAAATGTCTTGACTTTTCATACAAAAATACGAAAAGACTTTTTCCCCAACCTATTATTACAGAAAAAGTATTAAAAATACACTTACCATATGCGCTCTTGCTACTTTTACCCCGTATCTAAAATGGTGGTTGATCTTCTGTTTGCTCAAACTTGCAAAGACCTAATCGTGGGAAGGCAAAAGACAGAAAGATTTAGTTTCGCGTTCATATTATGAATATGGAAGCTAAAATGTAGTATTTTCCACCATCAGGGTCCACCAATAGTCGACGACTTCCCGTCTCCGCACTACGTGAGTAGCAGCACCGACCTCGAAAGCCTGGGCCGCACGCCGCCTGCCGCGCGCGCTCACCATCACAAACATAAAGGTAACCTGGATTTGTATCTGCTTAATCATCGTGATACCCGGTTTTGAAGGAGAGATTTTATTTCACTAATTAAAAAATATATTATACCTACATTTTTACTGGACAATCTTCAATCGTATACAAAAGTAAAGGAATGACAAAATATATTAGATTTCGCCAATTCAAATCTCACCGATGACGCTGACCCACACAAGCGCCTCATGCTATGAATATTATTACAAGAATTAGAGAATTGTTTCCAGATTTCCGTGACAAAATCAGTACTTACATTAATCAAAACCAACAGCATTAAAGTAAAGTAAGACTTACATCTGAATTGTGGATTCTACGTACTTTGCCCTGTAGCATATTTAAAAACTTGTATGCATATTCCTAGTATAGTATTAGCTAATAACTCATTTTTTATATGTAAACCTGTAAATTCAAAAAGACATTTCTTTCTTGTACATAAAATCTCTCCTTTAAGACTGATTACGTCACCGAATATAATTTAACACCAAAATTTTGAAACTTACCATAACTGGACACCTGTAAATAAATTTATCAAGTACCGGCTTCGGAATAAATTTCTGAAGTTTATTTCAGCAGGATTAAATAGTTTGTGCGTAGACGCAACCGTTAACTATAGTGTACACACACATGTTATTATTTTAAACCGCATGCTTTCAGCTGTTGCATTAAATTAGGAATGACAGTGCAACTTTTATCAGTCAACTACGATAACACCTCTGTCCTTGATCAGATTAATTTATTGATAAACTTTCTATAATAAATATTCAACAACTTATGTTATTAAAATTGGACTTTGTGTCACAAAATGGCCCCAACCCACGAAAATCATTAGGCATTATCTTTATTAACGGCATTATTAAAACCATTTCAACGTATTGTCTCCCAACGTTTATGCATTTGCTGCTTCGAGTTTCGAAAAAGGTGACTTTTCTTAAAACTAACCAAAAAGTTGTGTTTATGTGGGTTGGTTCTATTTTTTATACTTTTCTTTTTTTTTGTTTTTTAATTAGCATGGCTAATTAGTCTGCTGATTGATCCGTACAATAACTCATCTGTTGTAGTGAATACTAAAACTCTAAACTAATTTTTTTCATTCAAAAATATGCTATCGATTCCAGCAAATAACTGGCCCAATGTTGCGTTTGTCATTATCAAAAGAAGACAATATAATAATATATAATTAAGTGCATCGAATAACTTATAGCTGTCGGTTCTTACTTCTCTTTTGAGTTTAGAATAATGCAATATTGGAATATCTACTTATTGGCTAGTGATTTTTGGTATACCACAGGGTAGGAAATAAGTAACGTTATCAATAGCTTGCATAAAATCTGACATGTGGCTTCACATATTTGGTGTAAGTATTTAATGTTTGCAATCTTAATTTCGACATTTGGCTTATATTTTGGTTCTTAAATAGTGCCATATTCTTCATATTGTTCGGTTAAATGATGAATTGTAAAGTCATAAAACATATAAAGTTATTTCTTTATTAGGTTTTTTAATGTACCGCAGGTTAGGGAAATGTAAGTTTGTCATTAGCTTGCACAAAATCTATCGGTGCGATTCTACAGAGTTTGGTGTAAGTATTTAATTTTTACTTGATTCTTTGTCTCTCTTGCCATCTTATTCCTTTCGTCACATTTTATTAACAATAATTTTCTTTTCTTATCTAACAACTCTTGAACTTTTAATAACACATTACTGTTATTTGATTATAGTGAAATATTAACTTTAATTGTAACATTTAAATTTACAGGGTTCATAATACAAATAAGTCGTGGATATAGTGGCTTTATAAGAGTTTCCATATTACTTTGCGGTCAATTAATTTTAATTACTTTGCTTCCTGTTACAAAAACATGATTATCCATTAAGTCAATGCGGTCAAGTTGGTGATGACGAATCTTCCAATGAAGGCGAATCGTCGATTGCACTTGTTTTCCTCTTACTAATCATTGTTAATTAGTACCTTGCTTATGTTTGTTGGTTTGATATGTTAGTCTCCCAAATAATTATTGTGTTAAGTTGTTGGTTTGGTTAAGTGGTTAATTGGTTATTGTTATGGCGATATGTGGATGCGTACGTGCGGAAGGATACCGTCTATCATATTCATGTAAGATTTGGCATTATTTTTTACCTTTACTGTATTTTATGAGAACATAAGTTAGTAGTATCAGAACTAAATTCTGTTAAACCATAGACACACAGTTAATGAGTGTGATTATTGTACGGAACTTTAGTAAGTAGATATTTGATAAAAAAAAATTCTAGACATAACAATCTAACATAGTTATTGTCAGTTTTTAGCAGTCTTAAGTGGTACTTTGAATGTATTCGTATAAATGTAATGATCAATTTGTATATTATTATATTACATTGATATAATAAGTACAGAACTAATCCTAGGTTTTAGTAAATATTTTACAGATATTTAATATAAATAATATCTTAAAGGTTACAGAATTCTTTCTTTATGTTTTAATTCGGTTATTGTTATAATTATGATCCTTTCATTATTATTGCATTTTATCAATCTACACGAGCTTATCACTGATTAGTTTAATAATCCTTTACTTGAGGAGTGTATATCTGATAACGAAACTGCTTCGACGTTATAATGTTTGATAAGTTCGTAATGGAAGAACGTGTTATCTTTTCATTAACTTTACGCAAATTAATTCATTTAAACATCTATAAAATTGGAATGACAATTATCCACACATTTAAGTGAACACAGTGTAATGTTTAAAAAGTGTTTGAAGTGAAATGGAATTTGAAAAAATAGCGTATTTAACTATCCACATGATATCAGAAAGCAGATTGGGTAAAGAAGTGATTATGAGTAAACCAAAGAAAAGTCCGACGGAAAAACATTCAAAGTTCAAAGACATATTTGGATCCACACACAACTTGAGCAAACGAGCACAATGTACGTAGTCTTTTAAAAATGTATTGCTTTCATATTGTTCAAATAGGTTAAAAAACCTTCAAAAATGTCTTGATTGCACTTCAAAACCACTGATCGAACATCAAATGCGGGATTTGCAGCAACATTTTTATGTGCAATGAGATTAGGTGAGGTTACTAATTTTGATGACGCGTTAAACATAGATTATAAGTACTATCTATAAACTTATCAATGTCTTTTGTGTCAGATTAAAGTAGAGTTGTAAATGTTTCCAAGTTTTATTAGGTCCTTAAAGCAGAAATAGTTAAAGGAATCTCACAAGTATCAAGCATCTAACTCAGCGAAAGCGAAAGCTGAGAAATCAAAGCCAGCGAAATTATGATAGTGCTAATTAAGACCACTAGGCAAAAATTTCGTCTCAAAGATTACTAACATTACTACAAAACGAAAATAAATTTGAGTTTTCTGGATACAAATAACTTATATACCCCGGTAACATTTAATTGGGACCCGCGTTTAACGTCTTCATTAAAAAATAGCAAGTCTTCATTGCTGTTTTGTTTTCATGAAGCTTATCGATATAGCACTATCCCGGTTGCCCTAGACTTTGGGTTACGGCCTAGGGGCTGCAAAAACTTGATAAAGATAAATAGTGGATAATAATAATAAGTTATACAGACGACTGACAGATATGAATTTATCTATAAAAGTTAAAAAAATCGCCTGCTTAAACATAATGGTGCTTATTAAAGGGTTTAAAACTAGTGCAGTCACTGTCTTTGTCGCTGTCAAGTTTTAAACCTGTCTTAACTTTAGATCTTGTTTTGTAATAAGCCCCAATAAGTGCATCATATTTGTACGGAATAAGAGCTCTTATAACATAATTTTGTTTAACACGTTTTTATTGTGGTAACAGAAACCTAACCTAAAAATCATATTTCTTGCACTATCGTGTTGATAGTTTACAACGTTTACAAGCTTGATAATATATAGATGATCCCAATACTAAAACCAATTTTATCTCGAGCTATCGATTGTTGATAATAATCTTATCTGTACACCTACTTGTTCAAAGGTTTTCTGAGATACATTCTTAGCACCTGTTTTCCCAACATTTTCGGCAACTTATTCTAACATCTTGAAACATTAACAATTTTACGGTTAATTTAAATCTTGATATTTTTAAAAAGTGGTTTGTCAATGTGGATTATATTATATAAAAGTGTAATACGGAAGGTTCGTACTAAATTTTTGGTATATTTTTGTGTTGTTTGGTCGATAGGTTTCATTATGTGTATTTTTAATTCATTAACAGTGGTCCCGTCGAAAAGCGCCCAGCTCGTCAAGTATAGTAAAGTTTCAATTAGTCAACCGGCTTTAACCGCACATTTTGGTTCTGTCTTTTAAATTTTAAGGGCGTCTTTTAAAATAAGCTACACAAAAGGTGCGGTCAAAACCATTTGAGTAATTGGATTTCTTCTTGTATTTTGATGAGTTGGCCACTTAACCAATCCGTCAGCTGTCTTGTTTGCTCTTGCATCTACTTTTTGGGTGTTTGGGTCGTGATCTTTAACTTTAGCTCTGTGTTATAAGGTGGTTGTTAACATACGTTCATTGGAAAAGTTTGTTTTACTGCTTTTATAAACTCTTTTTGTAGCATCTAGTAGAAAAATATTTTATGAAATATCTTGTCTTTTTATTTTTTCATACATAACCTATTCCTATTTTTATGCGGTTATAAGATATGGTTCTAAATTTAAGTTTTGACGGTCATGTCAAGTGTAAGTATCTACAAAGCTTTCTTTGTAACTCTAACGTACTGTAATACGGTAATACTGTTATGTACTCAAATACGTACGTCTTATAAAGGAATTGTGTTTTCTAACATTATCATATCATTACGGTTGTGGAGATATAAGTCAACATCTTTCTCTTTTACTGTCGTAGCTTAATTCTATGCTTCCTTACCTATCGTTGCTTTATCGCTCTTTATTTCTTCTGTTGTTTTTCAGCTGGTGGCAGCAGTAATGAAGACCTAAGTGACTCCACCGAAGCCTCGATCCAAAAGTCTCATGTCAGGAGCATTCTGAGGAAGTTCTTCCCTAAAAGACCTGCCATGGAGGTTTTAGTGAAGAAGGGCATCTACAAAGGTTGGATAGATTTCGTGTGCGCTTTTTTACACGATAGTTTTTGCACCTATGCTAAGTTTGGTTTTAGTTGGATCTATGGTGAATGTTTTATCTTTAAGGTATTTGTTTTTTTTTGCAGTAGCTAGGTATTTGGTGTGTGAATACTTACCTTAGTTTAAGTACTTATAAATTAATTTAACCAACTGTTCATTAGCAATGATGTTTTGTAGATAGTTAACCAACTTTTCATTAGCAATGGTGTTTTGTAGATAGTTTTTAAATATTTTAATGACTCTATGGTTTTACTTTGTGTATAATTAAAAATTAATATGAACAGTCAAATACTCAAACGATTCTTAATGCAAAAAAACTATAACCTTTTAGGATCTAAAAGTGTTAGAACATTGAAATTTAAAATTTTATGCACATGATATTTTTATGTCAGATACCTACCTGAAATATTTAAGAATCGTTTGAGTTTTTGCAGTAAATCTTTAATCCTATGAATTTGCAATCCATTATTGTGTGTTTGCATGTGTAAAGAAAATGTAGACAAGGTTTATTTGTTGTTTTATTTTCCTCGATAGTAATAGGTTTTTACGACATTGTACTAAATACTTTCTTATGCAGTCTGCCGTAGATTAAGCAATTTGACGTTCCTACACAACTTCATTCGGCATTAAACAGTTAGTTATGAACCCATGCATTTTATCGTAGTATGTATTACGTAAATATTTTACTATTTACGATATTGTAAAAAAAGCAGGAGATAGCACAGATATTTCTAGCAAACTGCAACATATGGGAAATTTTCATGAGAAGATCGAGCTGCATGTGCAAATATTCTTTGTCTTACGAGTCCTGAAGTTATGGTTCACAATATATTTATTAGTTTGTTTTCAGAAGTGTAAATAAAATACGATTCAAAATAACTATCAATTTCATGTGTAAATAGATTTTTAGCGTAAGGGTAATAAGGAGTTGTTGATTGATGATAAAGTAGATAATAATTTGGTGTTCAAATAAAACTTACTTCTATACTAACTATAACTCTTGAGTTTTGGTTATACTTTAACCGTCTTTAGTCATTTGTACTTTAGTTTTAATAACTTTTTTTTAAATTTGTTTAATGGTTTTCATTTGTTTCTGAATTACGCCTTCTTCTTAATGTAACTATTTCACAAACATCGTTTAGTTATTTATATTTCGTAAAGTAAATATTTGTTATAATTGAGGTTTGTAGTGATTAAATGTTTTTTTTTTAATTACTTTAATACTTACGACTGCACTATGGATAACGTACTAATGACGTCTTAATTCCGCTCAGGCTTGACGAAAGATGAGATCAGAAATAAGCTCTTCAAGATTGGTTTAGTAAAAATTAAAGTCATCTACTTAATATTAAACACAGATAGGACTTAGGATTTAATAAATCTGTAAAATATTTTAAATATATTCAAAGCACACGAATGTGAAGTATGGGTGTATAGAAACTCAAATTTTCATTATGTGTTTAGACGTATCTCATCCAGTCATGTTTGTTTAGACTTAAACTTTACTTTAGAAGTCTTATATAATCATCACATTTAACAGGCAAGTTTCGGGAATTCCTACCACTGTAAAAACAGCACCAGGCAAAAATTAATTATGAAGAAATTACTAGCAACAATTTTTTTTTCTGACAACATATGTATCCCTCAAATTGGTTGCCAGATATAGATTTTAATATTGTAGCTAGTACAGCTCGTGAAACGTTTTCCTTGAGAACGATCCAAATAAATCTTTCCAATATAAAAACGCTGACGGACCGCAGACAAATTTTGATTAATACATGGTGAATCTGCTTGCCGTCATATGCTCGATGCATATACACAAAGTACCTAGCATGTGGTTCTGGAGTAAGCTATGCGCATTTTCGAAAAGGATTAGTATATCTCGAGCTAACAGAACTAAAACTGCCGGCAAATCGGTGGCTCAAGCGAATCTGCGACTTCCCCAAATACATAATACTATGATGGTTTTATGCATTCCGATGTTTTCTATTTATTAGGATATAATTAGTATTTTAGAAAATGCTTACGTGAATTAAAGTTTACAAAAACGTTAGTACAAATTCTATTAGAAAGAACATAATTGTCTAAAGAAGAACCATTTAAAAAGTTTTTTTATCTAAGGACAATTGACAGAAAAATACTTATGGACAGAACTTAGTTATTATCAGAAGGACATAAATATACGCAAGTTACTATTGTACCTTACAGATGAACCAGTATTCGGAAGGCGGCTGGAAGAAGTTTGCCCGGGGACCAGTCCTCGCGTCCCAGACTTTGTCGCGGCCTGTGTCAGGGAGATCGAGAGCACCGAAGAGAACATGTGCACCGATGGCCTTTACCGGGCCAGCGGGAATCTTAGTCAAGTCCAGAAGATACGGTTGGAGGTAGGCGAGACTACATTTTTTGCAAGCTTTTTATCTTGTTCGCCAATTCGCACTAGATCCGCTTGGTGGAACCGGAACCCTCTCACCTTGGGTTCCATATTTATAATTTAAAAGTAAACTAACGAAAGAGTTAACTAAACTTAAAGAAACTACCAAACTATAAATAAAACTTGTCTTCCAACTGTGGGCCTAGGGGTACGGTGCCAAGAATGCTGGCAATAGTTCCTCTTTGGATTGCCAGGCTAAGATGCTGACAGAAGTAGCTGTCAGCTTTTTTGTCATTGATAAGGCGAGCACTGAAATCCCTAAAAAGCTGCTTTGCCTCCGGCCCCCATGGACTCATTGTCTCCACAAGATAAATTAAGCAATCCTTTTATTCTGAATTCTAATAATAAACGGTATACTTACTAATCCCTCTTCTACTAAAAATTTTATTCAAAATTTAATGATTTTTCATACTGTATGACTCATTCGATAACTGTTAGGAAACTCTTATCCGCATGATTTGAATCATGATAATTATCACATATTGAATTGATTCATTAGGTAATAATCTATTAAGATATCTACTGCATCACAGTTATGCAGTATTTTTTATGTAGGTAATTAAATAAATCTTTTTAATGTTAACGTTTTCAGCGAACATTGTAATGAGCTCTAAGACTTATAAATACATACTAGCATTTTTAATGTATCTATTTCTCTTTCTTATCCACTTGTTTTTCCATTCCATTTCAACTTTTTCATCATTATTATCAGTCTACATTCGTCCACTGGTAGACATAGGCCTCTTCAATGGCACGCCACTGAGCTCAATTATCAGCTTTTCGTCTTAAATCACTGCCTCTTTTTCATAACATCAATGTAAAATATCGTCATCATCAAATATAGTTTCGATATATCCCTCTCACTTTGGTTTTTGAAAGAAGGCCCGTGCTCAGTAATTATCATTCTGCCCTGCTGCCAGATTATCTGGGGTCAGTGCAGCATGTGTTTTCCTTTCATTCGCAAAGGTGGTTGTATAACTATTTCTCTTATTTACAAGCATTACAATGAAATCTTATGTAGGTACGATTGTTTGTTATCCTAAATAAATTTAAAAAAAAACTAGCGGCATTTACATATTTAATTAACACTTCTCACATTATCATTATTGAAATTTCAGATCGACCAGAATAATTTGTCGGTGATCGAGAACAACACAGATATCCACGTGCTGACGGGATCGCTCAAGCTCTTCTTCAGAGAACTTAAAGAGCCACTTATCCCTTGCAACTTGTTCGACAGAATTCTCGCTGCTTGCTGTTAGTATATCTTTTACTTATTAAATTATGAATCTTCAAGGGTGAATCAATCGTTGTGGGCACGATAGGCATGCTCACAACTCTGCCCCTCATCGAATGCCTTAATAACATCAAAAACAAAAATTGTTTGATGACTCAGGTCATCACTGTGTGTGACCACAACACAACCTTTTTGAAAGCTATAGGCCGTGCTTGTAAATCTTCTGTGTTTAACACATTCGAGTCCACTTTGTCAGTGGCATTTAGATCATAACCAATTACTTTAACTAATTTATAATTTTTACCGTCTTAATCATAATACCTAATTATAACTAATACCTAATAATAAAATTTCGAAATTTAGGTTGGATATCTAATCGCCAAAGTTATAACTTTAGTTAAATAGATCCATATCATTAATATCTTGTTAATCAGATATATAATTTATGTTAGGACTACGTTACTTCAATACGAATACGTTATGTCCACTTTTGTTAATGTAAATTATAGATATTGTTGTTGTACCTCATAAATACTTGTAATTTTTACAGCGATAAAGCCAAGAGAAGCGAAGATAAAAGAATTTCGAGATGTCATCCAAGTTCTGCCCCAATGTAACCGGGATACACTTAAATATTTATTGGAGCATCTTTTGCGGTACGTAAATAAATAAAGTTATTGATTTTACATAAGGTAAATATACATTCTTGGGACCGATTTTCTGGGTTCAAACTAAGCACAGCTTGTATTATGGAACATCGTACGAATATATACGTAAGCTACAAATAAAAAGATGTTTCACATAATAATTTTCTCGCAACTTCGGGGGATATGTAGCCGGAAACAGATACCGAAATTAAGTCTAGGCTCTTTCTATAGACATAGTACGACATCAATGGGCTGAGATAGACTACTTTTTGCATAGTGCCGTGACATATTTTTACGTATATTTTATTTAAAATGTAATAATATTTTTGCAGAGTGACACAATACAGTGAACGAAACAGAATGCATACGGCAAACTTAGCAATAGTTTTTGGGCCGACCCTCTTATGGGCGCCGGCGGAACAAGCGCACAACATTGCTATTGACTGCATCCAGCAAAATAATGTCGTGGACATGTTGCTCAGCCACTTCAAAGAGATCTTCACGGAAGACAACACGAAGGGGAAGAAAAAAGCGTGATTTTTACTCCGCCGGTTATCCCGGACGGAAAAGTAAAACCAAATCGACCTTCCGATAATAAATAGTAATAGTGAAAATAATACATCACACTAAAGACTACCACTATGTGCAATTGGTTAATAAATTGTGAGAAAAATATAATTATATTACGTATTTTTAAAATTGTATTGTATAACATTTTAACTATATTTTTGCAATAACTTATGTACATAGACGACGCGGTGATACTTTGTACGACAGAATTTAAGTTAATAAAATATATTTGTAATGATCTCCGTCATATAAACAAACAAAAAGATTGTGAATTATATACATTGAATTATTTCTAAATTGACATCCGAATCAGTGTTGTGATCGTGAAGCAATATAATACGTAAAGACTGTCAGAGGCTCTAGCAATAGAAATATATTTGTGTAAAACCAGAAAGTATACAGTAGTGTGTATTGAATCCTTGTGATTTAGTCCTTATAGAAAATATCTTCATTTATGAGACACCATTTATTTTGGGGCCAATGTTTGTAAATAATTATTGTGTCCTACAACCAGGCTTTAAGCCAGCTTGTAATGTGTGCCTTATGCTAAATAGGATGTGATTGTGTAAATATTCATCGTGGATGATTGTAAATGCGTGTGATAATGGTATAGTGTTATATTTTCTAGTTCCCATTTATCGATTTTTAATTTCTTTAGAGAAATCATGCTTGCAATGTGTTAGTCTAGTCCCTAATAAGTACTTTAGCTGGACTCAAAGTTTACGTCAAAATTTAATACAGCGTAATAAATTAACTAATATCTTAGTAAAAAGAGAAGTAAATACTCAAGTATGTAAATCATATAAAGTATAATATTAGGTCGGGGAAAAAGTCTTTTCGCATAACGTAGGTATAAACTTATTATAATTTTTTTTTGACTGTACTATTTGTGTCTGGCTGGTTTTGGTAACATTAAAAAGGTTCCATTATAAAGAACAGAAAAAAATAAAAAAAAGTTGTTTCCCGCTATTTTTCATTTGTTTTTCTCTCCGTAAAAATGAGTGAATCTAATGAAGAAATTCGATACATTTTAAAATTTTATTATAAAAAAGGCAAAAATGCAACTCAAGCAGTGAAAAAAATTTGTGATGTTTATTTACCTGATGCAGTGTCAGTAAGAGTAGCACAAATTTGGTTCAAACGTTTTCAGTCCGGAAATTTTGATGTTAAAGATGCACCTCGCTCTGGTCGCCCT
The DNA here is from genome assembly GCA_949126915.1 of Musotima nitidalis. Classification (NCBI taxonomy): domain Eukaryota; kingdom Metazoa; phylum Arthropoda; class Insecta; order Lepidoptera; family Crambidae; genus Musotima; species Musotima nitidalis. The sequence goes on from OX421434.1 coordinate 5,158,850, forward strand.
GTTACGAATAAAATGGACGCCATTTTTGAAAGAGTGGAGCAAGATCGGCATATTAGTAGTTACGATGTAGCTGAAGAACTGGGAATTGACCACAAAACAGTTTTGACCCATTTGAAGAAAGCTGGTTATACAAAAAAGCTCGATATTTGGGTGCCACACGAGCTCACTCAAAGAAACTTAATGAACCGTGTACTCATTTGCGATTCATTATTGAGACGTAATGAAACCGAGCCGTTTTTGAAGAGATTGATAACTGGCGATGAAAAGTGGATCACGTACGACAAGAACGTGCGACAAAGGTCGTGGTCGAAAGTTGGCCAGGCTTCACAGACTGTGGCCAAACCTGGCCTAACACGAAATAAGGTGATGCTGTGTGTATGGTGGGATTGGAAGGGCATTGTTTATTATGAGCTTTTACCGCCCGGCAAAACCATCGATTCTGATCTTTACTGCCAGCAACTGATGAGATTAAAGGAAGCAGTCGAGAGAAAACGGCCGAAATTGATCAACAGGAAGGGTGTGGTCTTTCATCACGATAACGCTAGACCACACACATCTTTAGCCACTCAGCAAAAATTAAGAGAGTTCGACTGGGAGGTCCTAGTGCATCTACCATATAGCCCTGACCTTGCGCCTTCAGATTTTCACCTGTTTCGGTCTCTGCAGAATTCTTTAGGTTCTGTAAGGTTGACCTCAAGAGAGGACTGCCAAAACTATTTGTCCCGTTTTTTTGATCAGAAGTCCCAAAGTTTCTACAGTAACGGGATAATGTCTCTGCCCACAAAATGGCAGAAAGTTATTCAACAAAACGGTACATATATATTGTAAATAAATGTAAATAAACTTTGAAAAAAATGTCTTGACTTTTCATACAAAAATACGAAAAGACTTTTTCCCCAACCTATTATATAAATATAAATTAATAAAAACGTAAACAAGCTAGGAACCAAAGTTTTGTATTTTTGGCTGATAGAGTATATTTTAATTATATTGTTGTGTAGTTATTAATATAATAATATGATTATGTTAACGCCAATAATGCTTGAATATAGATGAAGTTACATGAAATTAAAATCACATTATTTTAACAACTGTCTCATTTCCTTTATCCTCATTATCATCTAAAAGTAATATCGTCCAACTACTGGGCTCAAGTCTCCTCCCAAAAACCATGATGAGATGAAAGTCAGATTTGGCCACACGGATCCAGTGTGGAATTGCAGTGGCAGCTATATGGCGTCCTGTTGTTAAAGTGCTAGGCCGCCTGGTCTAACCACTTCTACTTATAATGATAACTAAGACAAACAGCTTAACGTCGAAAGCACATCAACTCTAGAAGTCTAGACTATTGACCACTTAGTAAAAAGCTGAACTCCTGTAACTGTTTCTGACAACTGTCTCGCGAACACATGGCTGCATAGACTGTGGTGACTACTTCCATCAGGTGGGCCGCATGCTTGAGTGCAATCTAGAAATGTACAAAAAAAGTGTTTTGTCTTTTATGGTTCAGACCAACCAACGAAACCTTTTGAATCGGCTTTTTACAATATAGATACATACACATACATGCAAACATTCACGCCTGTTTCCCAGAAGGGGTAGGCAGAGGCATGTTATACGCCCACTCTTAGCCAATTATATAATCTCACGTAATAGGTGGCGAGCCTATTGCCGCTTACCGGGAATATAGATAAAAACAACAATATAGATAAAAAGATGTAAAAATACGTAACCGTGCACAAGGGTTTTGCAGGAGGTTTTGTAGGAATAAAAAAATGAAATTTTTTCGTACTTCATCGGCACTTTTATTTAATTATCATAAGTATTTTTTACAGAAATCAACATCATAAATTTTACAGTCTTCTTACTGAATTTCGCGTTGACAGATAAATACATTTGGGACAGCTTTATTTTTATTTTCATATAAATTATTTTAAAAAATAACAATTATATTCTTCGAAAACATTTAGGAATGTGTCATTGTCAAGATACAAAATGTATTTTCAATTTTAATAACGAAAATTGTGATACCAACCATTAAGTGTAGGTATAAAACAATGATATTTCAAGCTCCTTTAAACCTACATGTTTTATGGTATTAGAATATTATATAAATGCAATCATTTAAAAGTTCTAAACAATAATTTACACTCAAAATATCAATAATAGCTAAAAAATCACAATGTAAATTAGTAGTTTCAACTTAATTAATGAATATAAAGAATAAAAATAATATAACCGACATTCGCACTAAAATTAAGAAGTTATTCTTATATTTGTACATTACAAAAAAATCAACAATACCCAAATTAAATTTTGATATATGGTTATACTCTGAAGGGCAGAAGTAAGTAAAAATAGTTTCCTGTTATTGAAAAACAGTTGAGGTTCTTAGTGTCAATATTTGGTCTCAAACTCACGGCAACCCTAACCCATTATCTCTTACATGCTGGTAGCAAAAACTACAGAGATTGCTCTCCTCACATCTGCCCTACATCACCTAGGCATACATACCTATGTCATATTAGCAAGCAGACAATTTCAAAAACTTTTGAATAATTCTTCTTTCGCTTTTAACATATTATTATGACAGGTATTAATTTATAATTTAATATACAAAAACGAGAATCTTTTTCTATTCTCGAATTTTCTTGAAATTTTAATCGAATGGTCACATACATAAATATAATTATTATAATTAAAATAATAAAATTGTAATGTTAAATTTTTACTGTAAAATATATCCCTACCTAAAAATGTTGTGTTTTAAAAAACGAGAATACGAATTCCAACCAGTAATTGTTATTATTATTTAACACTTATTTATAAAACATACTTTCATGGACAGTTCCTTAATTAAGGTTTAATGAAATGAACAAAAATGAGTACTTATCAATTGTTTACAAATTATAATTTGTTACAAGAAAATAAAAAATATGTTGTGTACCTATTATTACTTAATAAGATATAGCTCGTACAGTCGTGGCAAAAAGTTATTTATTTAGAAAATATTAAAACTCAATTCAGAACACAAATAAATATATTTAGTCGATCGATCCTTCTGGAAACGATATTTTTTGAGTTCCATTAAAACACAAAAAATACGTAATATTTTTACGTAAGTTTTTTGACCTATTTTATTATTTAAATCATTGTTTGCATATAGCAATAAAAACAAATACAACTGAACAGCGGACCTTACTAGCCTAAATAATAACGTTATTTATACATCATAACAGTTATTGCATACAAAACTATGATATTAGAAATTAACAGTTTCACGTCACTAGTATAAAAAGCTATCTATCAGTAATTCATTTACAAAGCTCATTTTTTACGTACGTAATTTATTTTAACGTTTCTCTATTCACGATTGTCGGCACACTATTCAGGCTTGTTTTTCCCTCATACTTTTTACAACTTTAATATTTTTAAATCATATATCTGCAAATGTCAAGAAAAATGAGCTCTACGAGTTTATCCTTCGTCGGACGTCATCTATCCTTAAAATGTCTGTGCTCTGCTGGCCCAATATTATCAAATAATCAGGCCACGAAAATAAACTCGACTGTGCTTTGCAATTCGTAATAGTTGTGATATCTTATTATTAACACTGAACAAATAAAGCTTTGTGCAACATCCATAAAATATAATAATATGTCGCATAAGCGTAGCCATGTTAAAAGATAAACAACCAAGAAACAGCGAATATTTGAGGCAAACTCATAAATCTGGGACACAAATCTTGAGGCCGCCTGTCTTTTTAAACATTCATTCGCTTCTGGATGACTTATGATCTTCCTAGGGATTGCGCGAAGTCTCTGCTAAACCCTCGTCAAACCTCTGGGGCCCTTTTGTAAATGTCAAGTTAGGGTAAGCCTTAACAAAACTAGTTACACCTCTGTGGAATAATTTTCCTTCTTATATTTGAAATAATAATGTTATCGACAAACGTGATTAAAAAAACGTTATAACATTACAATTCGCTTGTGGAAAAGCTGCATTTTAAAGAAGGAACGACAACATTGAAAAAAATCCAAATAGTTTGAATGCGTTTTAAACTTAAATCCTTTTCGAACATGATACGTGAATATGTATTAAAAAGGTTTTAGTTATCTTTAACTACTTACTTACCTAAATATTTACAGTTTTTCCCAAGCGAAGTTGATATTCAATTAAATCTTTCACAACAACACGTTTACAATAACGTCCTTTTTGATGTACAAATATATAAAAAGTGCATAAAATGTTCCAAAAATGTGTATCAACAATCCATTTGTTCCGCAGCTGACCACTACAAATATAAATTTATTATATTTTTTATCATTGCAAAAAATATACAAAACTACATACAAACTTACAGTATATTTGTCTAATTGCATACTTGGCCTACTGAATCATATGCTTTAATTCGTTCGTGTATTATAAACTGGATTTAGATACTTTTCTGATTGATAATCTGTAAGAAATATTGTAATTTTTTAAGATAGCGTTTTTCTTAGAAATATTTAAAAAATGTTTCTCAATCACGCAAAAACGACTAGGTTACAATATAAAACAATTTGGTTTTGGAGTGTAAACGGTAGCTTACACGCTATAAAACGCTTTTGATGTGTATGCAATTTGTAACATTGATTGAGAGATTGATTTAATGTAATAAAAAAGTAGTGACTTTTAATTACCATATGTAAATAAACTTTCCAGTATAATAGCTGTACCTAAGTTCTATAGTTTCCTGTCTCTTGGCAATAGGTTATGCGATAAGGCGAGAAAATGTAAGTATGACTTTGACTATTTCAAAATAGTAGAGTATAACCTAAAGCAAAATAAAGTCACAATTTTAGAGTTTTAATAAAAAATCCAAAAGCCTTGTTCTCCTTAAAAGTTTTATATTCTTCGACAAGAAAACAAGCATAGAAAATGAAATTCAAATTTACTAGTACTAGTTACCAGGCTGAAGATAGAGCGGCTTACATAACTCCTCGCAAGCCTACATTCATGAACCAACGACCTGTAACCAGGTCAGATTAGATTGGTTCAATCCAAAATGTACCCGATCGATATATGTAGCTTAGCTGCTCCCTTTTGCGTAAACAAAACTAACGGAAGCCATTTGCGCTATATCTTCGTTGCAAATGCAAGATATCATTTTTTTTAATTTTTAAGATATTGAAAAACTAATATTTATACATACATACTATCTCGCCTGTGTACCCAAAGGGGTAGGCAGAGGCCATATTATACGCCTACGTTTCAACGCCAAGTATATTGGTAATTCCTCGTAAAAGATGGCGAGCCTATTGCCGAATACCGGGAACCTTAATGGTTGCAATGAACCTCAGCAGATGCACCACTTGCAGGTAAAGTTGGCTTGGGCTCCTAGATCTTGATGATCTGATGATGGATTCTTATTCCATTAGCATAATACAATCTCAAGCAACAAAATGAAAGAAAAAATTGGCAAATATAATAGTTGTACACAGAAATGTGTAATTCCGTATTGCATATAAAAGATCTTGAATTTGCAACGACGGTGTTGTGTGTTGACTATTGTTATGAGATAGTTTTAAGCACTTTGAAGATTAAATAATTACCCGTTTAGATGGTACTTACTAATATATTGAATTTATCTCCATATTCATTTAGAACCAAAATAAAAATAAACTTCTTCAACTCACACTGACCCATCTAGCATAACTGCACATAACAGTACCTACGTCCAATAAAAAACTGAAACCCGGATCACTCGCTTTTCAGTCTGTTCGTCTGTCATATCCAATTTTCTCCGATCCTATTAGACCGATTAAGTTAAAATTTGGCACACATATTTTAGGACCTCTTCAAGTTACGATCTACTTTTCAACGAATTTACTTCGGGGGCTTACTTGAGTACTTACTGCTCTGGATGTTAGTGGGGCGCATACGGTTTTTCTGTGGCGAGATCCATAGCCTTCAAATTCAGAGGCTCATTCAGAGTTCAAACCCTATAATTTTTCGAAGTTATGTGCGTAATTATCGCTTGCTCCGTGCCGCGGAAAGGACATTATGCCGTTATTCTCGACTGTTATGAACTCCTATGGCAGTCGTTATTAGGAAATCAGTGCTTTCTAACATCCTAACAGCTGATATAAGCATAGAATGATGTCCGTCAGCTCGCTCCATGTAATAACTGAAATTCTGCAAAATCTGATTAGACCAGTAAGTATACCCTGGGCCCTAAGCTTAAGTCTAGGGCACCCGGGATAATGCTAGGATATGATGATGTTAGTTTGCAGTCATGACAGTGTACCCTACCTGACAATCTACACATAGCCTGTTACAGATCTATCTAACGTTAAGTTTTCGGACTCTCAAACATAAACAACACAAGAAGCTATTTTAAATCCAAATTTAAGTACAAAATGGATGCAAAAATCTGGTTTTTTACAGTTATCAAAGGTTTACACTTTTAGGTGCTAAACTTATTTTATGACATGTTATTTTTCTTCTTTTTATTGGCACTAGGACTTCACGTGACTGAGAAAATTACAGTAAATTTTGCAGTTGCATTTTATGTATACGAGAAAAAACAAAATTCTTTAAAACTTGTGGAGTTTTATAGAAATTTGTTCTGTCTCACGATCAGCACGATTTTTTTATCAATTTACAATATTCCTTTCAAATTTCAAAAGCTTTGTTGGCTATTTCGTAGCAGTCGTCAACAACGTTAAAATAACATTAGCCTCGCCTTTTAAGTATTATAGTTATAACTGGAAACAAAATAAAATACTTGTCAACAAATACACAGTAATAAAAAGCAATATTTTTATATCAAATACCGCATTCTTCAACTCACAGCCGTTTAGTCATCTTATCAGCATATCGCGTGATTTTTGTAAGACCGCCTTGACATTTATGAACCTGGTTAGTACAAAGAATATTTCTACGTAAATCTACTTTGGAAAAAAAATAGTTTCCATTCTTGTTTAATAAATACTTTTTATCTTATTGGTTGATCAAAACCTTTGTTGTATTATTTCTTGAAAGTTCAAAATAACAATCAAATATTGAGTTCCAATTAAAAAATTTCGACTAGTCAATATGTTTGATTCTCAATATTCGTTAGCAACAGCTGACATTATTATGCCTACTGAACATATATATCTTTCTTTCAGTTCACTAATATTATGAAGGTCACGCGAACTGACTGTGACGCAGCACGCTATAAAGATTCCAAACTTTATCCGACTATTACTTTTCAAGGCGACGATAATGTTACCTTTATATCACTTACTTTAGCCAAGTTTTCTAACTATAATATAACAACCTTTTCAGTTTACAAATACATAGTTCAATATCGCTATATATATTTAAGCGGGGTCCACAAAACAAATCATCACAACTAATTAGGAACATTTTAATATAAATAAAATAGTTACTCATATTAGCCTATATATTAACTACTACTTGTCTAAAGAACAACATTTTACATCGGTAAACCTTACATTTTCCTATAAAAAGCACGTTCAGTCTGTGGCACCAATATATTTATTAAAAAATTTCAACAGTCACTAATATTTTACGGATGCTATATTTCGTCCGAATCGGATCTGATTGAATCGTAATTTGAAGTTTTGCTTTTTAACATTCTAAGGAAGGAACCGACGGCAAATATTGTCCTTCTATGTCTGTGGAAGATACCCTGGTATAAAGCCTCTCTCAAAGCCTTCCTGTCGTCAGACATGGAGGGCTGAGTGCTCAGCGTGACGTCCGAGTGAGCCCCTATCGCCTTCTGATGCCTCAAACTGCCATGATTTTTGTCCAATGATTTCTGGTTGGGCAGACTCATTGTCGATTCTATCGATGAGTTCTTAGTTTTTCTTAGATTTAGTATTTTCTTTCCTGATGACTGCGTCTCAGATGAAGACCTAGAGGGCGCCAGCTTTGACCTATTGAGTGGGTTGTTGGAACCTTCAGGATGAACCACTATCTCCACTGATTTCTGGCTCACAGCACTCGACCGCGTTAAGGTCCGCTGCGTCGATGTCGTCTCCGGTTTTAATACCCTGTCGTCCTTCGGCATCGGTTGTTGCTCTGCTTCTATTGCGATCATTTTGAACTAATCAAAAGGCGTGGCTCAATCGTGGCAATTGTCAGAATAATTCAAATGGCCGAATGGCGTCGAGGTCACATCATAGGCGGGCGCGCCTCATCAATGCTATCAATAGAGGGCACGGTCAAATTAATGACGACGTCTGGATGGTTCGGCAGATCGCCCTTGCCTTGACCTTCACAACAATTACTGAAGGTTATCGTGGGCAATTTTGCATCACTGTGTATTTTGACGGAGTCCAGACCTTGTGCTAAGCCGTCCACGCTGTAGTCTTTGTCTTGACTTGTTTGATCATTGGAGTTTGCATTCATAATCGGAGTCAGCCATTCCTTCTCATCGTCTCCTATTTCTGTTGTGTCCTTTTCAGCATCGGGTGAGTGGCTGGCGTATTCGTGACACGAAACTGGAGAGTAGCCTTCACCTGTTACCTGAAGACCGATCAAGCTAGCCAAGTTTACATTAAAGTACTTGTTTGGCGGAGCAGGTAGTTTTTCATCACTTACGTTTACTTCTTCGTTGATTATGCGGTCAGTTATGGTTTCGATCTCCTCTTGCAGTACCAGATCGTCTTCATAGAATTCAGACAAATCTTGCAGGTTTTCGTACCAGTTTTTCTGGAGAATGCTTTCTGGAATTGGCGACTTTTTCTCGTCGTTTTCTTGTCTGTATCGGTCGATGAGCGGTTGTATGGATTCCTCGTGCTGCTGAAACAGATAGTGATAGGCTTGACTCACTGTGTAGAGGGAGTAGGAGGAGCGCGGTCGCGGCAACACGGCCGCGGAGGGCGCACTCGCGAGGCAGCGCCGCCACACGTGTCCGTGAGCGCGCTCACACTGTATTGCATTACAATTAAGAATCCTTTCAAAGTCAGACACTTGCTCGGCTTCGCTGATCTGCACCAACAATTTGTTCTCCGTCTCTTTCCCACTACGCACAGTCTGGCACAGCCTCTTATTCACGTTGACCTGTATAGGGGGATTACGAGGCTTAGTCTTGTTAATATCGATCGGTTTATTGCTTTGAGACTGAGATTTGAAGGTTGAATGTCTAGTGTGGACGTCGGCATATTTCATAGGGATCGAGAGAGTCTGCACGGAGACGGCGCAAGGGATTTTTCCGGCTGTCTTTTTATTTTGTTGATTTTGGAGGGAATTATCTTGTTTATTTCGAGCTGCGCTCGTTTTAGAGGAGGGTCGTTGATGAAAGAATTTGTCGGCGTAACGTAGACGATTGTCGGCACTCCGAACGTTCCGGGCATATTGAGAGCGGGGTCTCTCGGTGAGACTAACACTTTTCGCTCGTAAAGGGATATCGTTTCGCGCGTCCCTCGGAGTCCCGGCCAGTTTGGATGATTTTGGAGCAAAGGATAAACGCGGGCGATCGCTGGATTGCTGCAGTGCCGAGTGACTGGTAGCGAATCGGCCATGCATAGCTTTCTTCGGAATACTGTGTTGAGCGTTCGTAAAAAGTAATTTATCGTGATGGCGTGCTGCTGCCGATCGATTTCTTTGTTCGCGAAAACTGTCTAATAAAATGCGAGCGATGTATGCCGAGTGCCGACGTGGAGATACAGTTTTATACAGGTACCGACAGTCGCTACTTCTTTGTATCGTTGTTTACGGCAGTTCATTAATCTTAACTAACGTGTTAAAAGGGCTGGTAAACATTTACTTGTTTAATATGCAAGCAAAAAGAGGTTTATATTTGACGCCTATTGTCTGGGGAATTGTATAGCAACCTATCTTCCAAAGAAATTATATGAGTTGAACTATTTTTAATATTTCTGGGTAAAATAACTAGGGTGGTTTTTTAGCCATTCGTCTATATATTCTATAGGTCCCTTATCGAGTTATTAAAATATTTTAAATACAGTCGATGTAGGTATCTATTATCTAAATTATTGTTACAAAACCATATGTTCTTTTGGCCAAGATGTCCGGTATAATATTTGCTATAAATCGTTTTTTTCTTTAAATCTTGAACCAACATATAGTTTTTGTTATTCTCAGAAAATTTCAAAGTTTCGCCGGTCAGATTAGCTAAGCTTTTTATCACAAAGAAGACTACCTGCTATTATATTTCTTCGCAGAAAACAATTCTAAAAGATTTAACTTATTTAAAAAGTCGCCTAACAGTACAAGATCGTTTTAATAAAACAACGATGACAAAGAGAAAGTTTTCAATTAACTATGTAGTTAACCTTCTCACAAAGTTAATTCATTAAAAGCTTTTTCTGTTAACTGTCGAATTTATTTTCATAGACATTAAGAGTAATATTATTTGCGTGTTATAAAACAACACGCTGTTTAAATTCACACCAAGTTCACGGCTTCCCAATATATATACAACTTTTTTCATAACACATTGGTAATTTAATTTGTATTATCGCCAAACCGCACGGCAGTTTCTTGGCGATGTACTCTCCTAACATACATACATACTTTGACGCCTGTTTCCCCGAAGGGGTAGATGTCCCATGTAAAACGGTGGCGAGCCTATTGCCGCTGGCCGGGAACTGTTATGTTTGCCAGAGCCTCGTCCGTTGATTGGCAGGTGCACCACTTGCAGGTGAGATTGGCTTGCGGTCCTTAGATGTTCCCTATACACATATCGCAGTTCCAGCCAGTACGCATGACGCTCATCTTTTCGTCGACTCTTACTTTCAATACTTCCCGTGAGTTGTGGAAGGGGGTGGTACTGTGGGTAGGCCGGTACCACACTGCACTTATTATTATTTGGAAAGATTTTATTGTTTTATTTGAATCTTGATTGCACGCATATAAAAATATAAATACACATGTACAAAAGGCCAACTTAATAAAGGACATTCTCTAAGAACCAACCTGGGGGTTAGTAAAGGACTTGCAAATGGCACACAAACGCTACCTAGTAAAGCGGAATTAATGTATGTATATTATATATTTAAAATTTACAATCCTATTACTACTTTCCAAAATAAACCTCACAAAAAAGCTTCAACTTCTATAGCTAAATAAAATGAAAACCATACACAAGGTTTTTTAATGAATTTCTTTTTATTTTCCAATATAGGTATAATTACCATATCTTTTTTATCTACACTTTTATTGTCCATAATATTTGTACATGGCCGCAGATCTAGGTTTTGTTGAAATCACAGTATTGTTATTATTAAAAATTTACGGTTTCTACATATAAGTTACATAACATTGTAGGTACCTAAAGTATTTATATTATTTCATTTGTTGTTGTAATGGTGCCCGTATTAATAATACTACATGAGGGGGTGTCCACGCAAGATCAGCGTCGTGACATCTTGTGGTGTCTGATAGTACACATACTAAAATGTATATTTATATTGTTTCTTTTTATTCATAATTTAAGATGTGTTATGTTAAGTTATGTATACTAAATAAACATATTTTCTTTCTTTATTTCTTTCCAAATACTTCTACCACTTTTTTCTTATTCACGGCATAAGGAACAGCAGTTTTCCATGTCAGAGGGTTTTCTATGGTAACCTTACCACCTATGACACCTATCATCTCGGTCTACGCGTGGCCACGAATTAAAGAAAATTATACCAAACGTAGGGATAATTATAGTTTCGTATTATGTGTATGTAATTGAAGTTCATAGCCCATTATTCAATAACTGTGTTGGTGAGGTGACGGTTAAATAGTAATATCGATCGGTAAAATAGTAAGTGACATGACAATCTGTGTCAAAGATTAAAATACACCGGTAAATCTAAAAGTAGGTATATTAAGTAAGATTTATTATTGCGAATTAGTAGCTTTAAATATTGTTTTATTAATTATGTTTTTATTTTCAGAGCAACGCAGTTGAGTTTGATTTCGCAACTAACCCAAGGGTTTATGAAAACATATTATATATATGTTTTTTTTTAATGTGACACGTCATAATGACTACATCCTGCCTGATGATAAGCAGTCGATGCAGTCCAATAAGAAAATGAAAGCGCTTTATAACGTGAAATAAGCACGCTATAAAGCGCATCCACTCATGACGGCCTGCTAAAACGTTTCACGGCCCGTTTAAAAGACCCGGGATCATAGGAAATAGGAAACACATGAGCCGGCAGCGAATTCCAGAGCTTAGTGGTCTTGCTCAGAAACGACCTCCCAAATTTCTTGGTTCGAGTGCTGATATTCTGCACAGTATGAGGATGAAAATTCATGTTCATTCATGTTAATTATTAATTTCTGAAATTTGAAAGAATTATGCACAATTAGGTTGAGTGGCCTGGTTAATAATACTTCGCATATACACGAAGTAGGTTTTAGGAAACAGCGGAATAAATTTGATTCATTGATACCTAACTATTATATGATCGGCGAATAATTGTGATTTATTTTAGTTTTATTTAATAATTAATTGTTTGTTTCACTTGGCTAATTTTAATATGTGTAATATTTTTTAAGTAATAGTGTAAGTAGATTCTGGTGATTCTAAATAAAATAAATAAATAAATACAATGTTAACTTTGTATATACTTAATTGGAGATTTTGAGCTATACTTTTCTAATATCAAAACTACCTATTTATATTTAATATTATTCTTAATTTACTATTACGGTAATTCTTTACACTATTCATATGAAATATACCTCCAAATTTTGGATTAGGTCTTTATAACTCTGAAGGTACGACATATTTCCATATCTCAATTCTTATTACACCCATACACATTAGGATTTAAATAAAAAATAAAAATAAGCTGATAAAAAATTTCAAATGTTTTATAAAAACTATTCCCAAAATACTTCCAAAAGAAAACAATCATGTTCAATTCAAAATGGCAGTTTATATCCCAAAATAACATTTTCGACTGGCTGTTTGTTCTATTTACTTGATTCATTGTATGATAATTTACTCCGCAATAAGACAGGGTCGGTTTGTCTTATCTAATGTCAGTAACCTAAGAGAATACTGCATTAATTAGTTTGTACACTTTTATTGGCAGCTTTAAAATGTATGCACCTACGGGTAGAGTTAGTGCTGTTAAATTGTATTTGATTGTCTTAAGTAATTTTCTTAACAAACATAAAATTTTGCTAGTATTGTATTCAACTTGTTTGTGTAGAGTTCCTATAATTCTATTTATATTATTTAACCAAAAAGGCCAAGAAACTTAGACATAACGCATAGACATAATGGCATACTGACGTAACTCAAAAAGACATTATTTAAAATATTTAAAAGAGATCTTGTTATGAGGACTTATCCTAATTGTTGACTCATCAAATAATAACTGATTTAATATTATTCCACGCTGCTTGTTTTTTAATTGTTCGATTAACAACAGAAATATACGTAACTCAAAACCTATCTACTCATGGGTCTGTGTTCCTCACATAGAAATCTACATAGCAATCTTGACTAATGTTACATTAAATAATGATACACATGAAATCATTATGAGTTGTGTTTTTGTTAGCATTTGTGCATGTTACTCGAGAATACGTAGAAACATTCAGCTATGCTAAGAATTGAAAACGTTCGCGTGTCCATCTTAAATGCACTACTTACTTTCAAAAGTGCTCGCTCAGGAAGTGGAATGAAGTAGGTTTAGAGCTATCTAACATGAACTGAGGAAATGATCTAATGTAATAATTTATACACGTAGTTTTCGAAAAACTATGCTTATATACATTGCAGGGGCATGTTATGCGCTCACATTTCGCTAATTAAATTTAATTCTTTTGGAGAGGACAATGTTTAAAAGTAAACTTTATATGGCTGATATGAGAAAGCTACACTATTCCTGCTCCTGTTCTTTAAACAGTCAACGAACCACTTATACAACAAGGTTTGAAAAACGTTAAGATTTAAATTTGTGTAAATAAATAATGCATAAGGATGGCCATGGCCAAATGCTTACAAGAATATAATTATTGACCCTGGTACCATATACCATTGACACGGTTGTGATATCTTAATTGTATCAAAATTATGTAACGATTACTTAATCGCTATGGTTTATATCTTTTAACCTTATATCACGCTTTCGTAGTAATCACTGACTATTTAATTATGCAAATAAAAAAATCTGGTTACATATTAACTAAAGTATATAGTAAATACCAACTTATTGTTGGTATTTATAACGTTATTACAAATTAAAATATATTTTGGCTAATTTTTTAAGTTCATATTTACACTTGCTAACCCGGCGAACTTCGTACCGCCTCAGAAATAAATGTTGTGTTACCTTATTCCCTAAATCAAATTCAGGTTTCATATTCAGATAATGTGCATATAAAATTAATTATATTTATTAAGTTTAATTAAGCTGGCGTTGTATACAGATTTCATTTTCCATGCAAAATGTATTAGGATATAAATTTTCTTTGCGAATTATTCCTGTTTTTATAGTTATTTTCCTACTCTAGGCGGACAAAAATCCAAAGCCGTTCTTGAGTTATAAATTGTCGAACTAACACGACTTTCTTTTAAATGTAATTATTTAGATTATGTGTATATTGCCAATGGGCAGAAACTTGATTGAACAAACAGGCAAGAACAGCAGTAGGACAGTAGGGAGACACGTAGCCGACCCGTCCATTTCATAATGCGCTTATTCACCATCATCATTTTAGGAGCATGGCTTTCTAGTGAAGGTATTTTAAGACATTACAGCATGGGACTCTTCGAAAACGACATAAAACTTGAGACCTCTCAGGCATTATTATGGAAACCGATTTACAAAAAAAAAGGAGAAAGATTATTTTTGACTTCCTCAAACGATTTGGAAAAGGGACTCAGATTGGGTGGAAACCTCTGCATTAGTATTTTGTTACCTTTTCTGAAGAAAATGGGTCCCTATCGGATCGCCTAATTTGTAATGGCACCCAAACGAAAAGCCTAAAATTTTTTCGCCTAATTTCACTCTTCAGAATCGTGTTTGCCCTAATTTCACTTCGCCTAACTTTTTATCGCCACATTGTCATTTACCAAATGCGTCATTTGGCAGAACAATTCGTAATCCCTAAAGTTTACAGTTCCTAAATATTAATTCGCACATAATTAAAAATCATAAAGTACAAAACGCCTACTCATTTTTATGTAAACATGCAGCATGCAAGCAGGCATGCATCATGCATGCAGACATGCAACATGCGTGCAGTCATGCAGCATGTAAGCGTGCAAGCAGGCATGCAGCATGCAAGCAGGCATGCTGCATGCCTAGTTTCCGTCACGGCTTCGGCGCTGCGGGACTCCGGCGGTCCCACGCGAGCTTTTCGTCGCAGATGGTTTTCGCTCACCACCTGCTCCTTAGCTCGCGGGCCGCCTCGCCCCTCCGCGCCTACGCGGGCTTATATTGCACTCTAAGGTAGGGCAGACAACACTACGTGGAGTCGGGTTTGCAGCGATTCGCTTCTGTCAATTTATTTTCTCAATTAAATTCTATGCTTTTATTCCAATAGATTATTGGCACATTTCATTTTAGATATGCTAAAATTAGAGCTTTTATAAATTTGCGAAATAATCGTTATGCCAAAATAAATTTATGCCAATATAGTTTAGGCTATTTTACATTAGACATTCTAAAATTAGGCCTTTCAATTCTTAGGCCAAACTATAATGGTGGCAAAACTATTTTTAGGCGAAACAATAATTGTACGTTTTAAGTTTAGGCCAAAACGGTTTGGCCAAACCATATTAGGACAAACAATTTTAGGCGAACCAAAGGGCACCCGAAGAAAATACTTAATATTACTAGTGTACTATGCTGATGATTTTCTGCTTTCGAGGATAGCGGAATTAAAAACCTTCTAGAGGACTGGAGGCTTACGGGCGGTGAACCACATCCTCCAGTAGCTCTCAGAAGTCTGACGTGATTCCGGGGTCACCAACCGGTTTGTGTAAAAATCTCGTACAAGCTGACGTCCAGAATATCTGCAGCATTATGGTATTTAGCAAAATTTTCAGTCGCTCGAGGTACTTCAGCCAATTCTGCACTGAAAAGGGCCCCGACCCTAAGCTTATGTCTACTACGGCCACTGGGATAGTGCTAGAATATTATCATCATATCCTAGCATTATCCCGGTTGCCCTAGACTTAAGCTTAGGGCCCAGGGTCTGCTCGCTGGTTTAACCAGATTTGACTGAATTTCAGTTATTACGTGGAGCGACTGCCGTCTGACCTCCGCAACCCAGAGGGAAACATCATTCTAGGGTTAAACCAGCTGTCAGCCTGTTAGGAGGCCACTGACTTCTAATAACGACTGCCATAGATGTTCATGACAGCCGGGACCAACGGCTTAACGAGTTTTCCGAGGCACGGAGCAAGAGATAATTAAGCACATTACTTTGAAAAGTCATTGATTCGTTACCAGGGTTTGATCCCGAGACCCTCTGAATTTAAAGGCAAGGGGTCTCGCTACTGAGCTAACGCCGCTTTACGGGATAATGCTAGAATATGATGATAATAAATCCCTTGCTAGAATCTTGGAGCCTACGACTTGTGTTAATGAAGCGATGTCCCTTTCAATTATATTGACGTCTATTACGCTGCCGACATAACGAAGAGTAATTAATTTAATAAGAGCAATAGCCTCATTTCATGCCGTTGCTATGTGTGGTAGCTACGTAAGAAGAAAAGATAAATTTTAAAAGAAGTATCGCAATCCAACAGTACTGTCATTTCCTATTGATTTGCAAACCTAATGTAGAAGATATATGTAAAGTATACTTATAATGAACCTTAACCTTTTTAGTATTAACGTACCTACTAATATTTTTTTTATACAAAGCATACATAGAATTAAATTTTTACGTCTTTCGTTGATTTGATTTTTTCTTTTAAATAATGGCTTCGGTCGCTAACACATTTAACCAGTATCAAGTTATAAATGTATTAATAATATTTATAGTAAATGGGAATGAGTGGTGATAAAGATGATAAATAGTAAATGAGATGCTCTCCCCTAAACCCCTTGAGTCCTCAGTAAAAATGTGGGACTATACTTAGATCTCACATGGACTGATAATGGAAATGGAACATCACAATGGAATATCACAAACAATGAAACAATGGATATCACAAATTTTTAAAATTAAAACAAAACTGTAAACATGACGCTGTACTTTCCCGCCAAGAAGTCCCAGTTTTTGACATTTGACAATATTTTTTTTACTTGAAAGAATATTATTTAGCATACCTATGCATCCTTTAGTCCTAGGAATAGTTTGAATCAGGAAATAAAACGGAATTTAGAGAAGCCTCCATGAGTTGTCTTGTTACTGTGCTTTTCACGGCCGTATGGTGCTCTCATTTTTATTGGAATGCATCGTCTGTTTACTTTTAGACAGGATGTGGTCATTTTGAAACCACACAAGAAATAAAAAACGAAGTCAATGACGTCAAAGCTAGTTTTTTGGGCTTTTGATTTACACAGTGCTTTTTGAACCTGGCGTTATGTAAACGACTGATATTCAAATTAAGTTTGATGTTTATGGTGATCGTTTTAGTATTTAGTTTATTCTAGTCTATTGTGCATGACCCATTGCGGCCAACTCATAAATATTTTTCACTTATCTGATAAATCCGACAATTATAAAAAAATATGACATTTATAACCTAGTGGTTATAGTAAGTTGAATAGTTTTCTACTTTGTACTTAAGTTTATTTTATTATAACGACATGAACGTAGCAGAATAAAACTAGCCAGTTCTTAAATATATTTTAAAAGAGTCAGTCAAATAATTATAATTACGTCGCCACGACTTTTAAATTATTTTAATGCTTAAATAACCTCTTTAGTGTTAGTGGTAGACATACTTCTTGTGACGTGTTAGTTTATAAGCAAAAATTAATTACCATACACTTATTTTTCTTAAGGTTAACAACTTTACATAGCTATGAGACAAATTTATTATGGCTCTCAAAATCCTTTACGCGATTATCTTTAGAAGATTTGTTGTAAACTAATAAAAACATCTCAACACTTTCTATAATAATCTTAACTTCTATTTTAATATATAAAAACAAACTCGCGGGCATCTAAAATCGATGGTAAAGCTGTGGGTCGTAAATATTATGCATGAATGTTTATTTTTAACTCGATAAAGAGCCGACGTAAATACGAAAACAGACGTTACGAACGAAAACAAGTAAATTTACACGCATTTCCGACACAATATTATCGTTTTATTACGTTCTAGATATCCTCTTGGACATAATTTATGTTATACGCATCTGAAATTTGTTTTATCCCTATGGTTTAAGGAAAACAAGTAGATGAAATGTGTTTTAGACAGTGCCGAGCAAATAGCACGCATTTCAATCCAAATCAATACAGCCTAACCCACTATCATACCGTAAACAAAAGACATTCGACCTTCAAAAACGAAACTTTTTCATTTTTACCGCGAAAAACCTCGTAATGTCAAAAAAAGAACGTACACAGATAAAAAATAATCAATTTTAAGTTTGGCCGACTCACCTAGCGTTGATGTAGCGGAAAATATTGAACCTAAAATTAGAGAAAAACACATTTGTTTGCGAAGGCACTGTTTGCAAAGCTTTTCTTAATTTATTATTACTATATTAATTTATTGTAAAATCACATCCACAACACGTATTGACGGAGGAGACTGTCGTGCGATACAAAATTAATACACTGTTGCGCCGAAAATCAATATTATGACCGCCATTCGTGCTAGCTATGGCGCTACGGATCTGTCTTTGCACTCATTCAATACAGCACGATGAGATGAGACATGCGTACAGAGCTCGGAAAATGCGTTGACGTAAAGCGCGGGAAAACTGACGTTTGTTTTTTTTTCTCCAGCTGCCACAGGACGTGCGCTCCAGTCAGTCGCGAGATAACAATGAGTATCTAACATGGAGTATTGTACCTACTCGTATTCTAGACATCGAAGTATTATAATAGTTGATGAGATAACGTCACAGAGAGAACAAAACTTTATGTAAATTTGGTTTCACAAAGACGAAGTTGGGCTTGATAAAATACAAAAGACGTTCGTATATAGCTCGGTACCATATTATTATATTGTATTTACATTCGAGTAAAGGAGTATAGAAGAGGAAGAATTTTAAGTTTTTATGCGACATAATGAATGTTCAGGCATTTTCTCAATAAATAGAGATGAATTGTAATATCTATATGACGTAATTGGTTTTACAATAAGTAATAATTTTTGTCATCAGTCGATTTAAATAAACTTGTTGTAAAAGGTACTCATAACGAACGTAGTATTAAAAACAATATAAATAGGAATAAAATATATAATTACTTCTTTTTTATAAGTAATTTGTGATCGTAGCTTTTAAATTCAGTGTTGTCTCTCACTTTATCTGTAAGTAGACATTAGAGTAATAAAAAAACCTCTCTACAAGAGTTTCATATATTACATGATAAACTTTAAATTTCTTCGACACGAACAAAGTGGCGGGCTATCTCTAGCACATAATAATGAAAGAATTTGCCAAGAATGCAATACTGAAGGCCGGGCCGAGCCGGGTGTAGTGACCCGGGCGCGGACAGACGACCCGGAATTTCATTTAGAACACTTCATTTGATTTAAATGTCCGGCTCGGACGCTCGGACGCCCGGACGTCCGGACGTCCAGACGCCCAGAGGCACAGAACCGAACGATTAGATTGAAAAGAAATTTTTATTTTATTCATTTCACAGTTTATGCACACATAAAAAAAATTCTGTGTAGTACTTAATATTTAGTGTTTTTTATTTATATTTTGTTTTGACGTTTTCAAGTGCTATGTAATAGGTTATGACATAAAGAACTTTTTACATTTTTTTTTTTTTACTTTACTTTTACTGTTGTGTGGCATAATGGCATTTAACATCCAGCTCCTCCGAAAGTTATTACTGAAGAGGAAGTGAACTGGGCACATAGCACGTCGAACTGACAGCCAAGAGATATAAGTTTTCTGGAGTTTTTACAGGAAACGTAACGTGTGACGTCCAACCGCAAAAAGGACAGACGGCCTAGATAAAGGATCACGATAGATGCAGGCCGACTGGAATTACTGACATTGAAAGCTTATGGGGGAGGCCCACAGATATATATATGTTAAAGGCTATTTGTATAGTGCAATATGCAATATAATAATACTAGAAGAACTATTGTGACACTTTGAAATACGCGCACGCGTGCCGCCCCCCGTTCCCGTGGTCGTCCATTATACACATTGCCTGATGTGCTTCGGGCACTTAATACAATACCTAGGCAATGTATGACATTAATAGTATTATACACACACATTTTAGGCAATTTTTTTAATGCCTAGGCATTCCATGCAATGCCGGATTATACACATTGCCTATAACATATATACCATAGATAACGCAACGTATGTGATTCGCGTGTCCGAACCGCCGCACGCGTCTGTGGTTCTTTTTTAAATACTGTAACATGAACGAATTCACATTATGAAATATTTATCAGCAGCGGCTTCAGTGTCGATGAATCAGTTTGGAGACGATGACTAAATATCGGCAGTGACGTCACATTTGGTGTTCAAAAGTCGACACGCTTGGTTTGAATACGAATCATGATAGATACTTGTGTTATCAATCTATACCTGTGGGAAGGTCTATGGAAGGTTCAGCAGTGGAGGTTCTTGGCCTGATGATAATTATATCTCATATAAGACATCTAAATGTATTTTTTATATTTTAAATGAATATATTCTTAGTAAATACCAACATTTCCAAAGCTTTCTACGTAAACACACATAGAGAACGCAAAAAAGTTGTCTAATCCACTATTAATATCACTTCCCCGCTCTATTGCTCGGTGAACGACCCCTGTGGGTGGATTGGGTGGTTAAGGGGGTTTTATAGACACCGTAGGGGTTGAATGGGTTCGTAAACACCTCATTCTTATTATAGCTCTGGAATGACTTAATCAGCGATCTGATTGGAAAGGTTTTTTATTTTTATGGTACATTTCAATGGGTTTGAGTGTAATTACAAAAACTTTACATATATATTGAGCACCTGGGTGCACACTAGCAAATTGAATTTCGAATCTAAGCAGGTGGTGTTTTCATACAGTTTTCTATTATAAAAATTATAAGTATTATTTTTTGACAATTAGTTACACTATAAGTATCATTAATTACTTGTGTTATAGATACTAAATATCGGCTAAGCATACAAAAATAGTTTTGGAATCGGGAATCGAACCCACTATCTCAGGAGCGGAGTGCAGGTATCTTTGCCACCCCGCCTAATTGGCAGTTCAATTGCACTGTTTTAACTGATTCAATATTTCATCAATAATTTAACTATTTATAAAAGAAATTTATTCAGTAGGTACAACATAAACATAAATAAACAATATGTTATCAAAAACGAATTAGTAAAATTTACAAATACCTATGTAAAGACAAATAATATATATAATGTATGTCTCAGGGTGTTTAGGGATCCTACCAAGACCTGAGGAGCCCAAGCCAACCTCACCTGTAAGTGGTGCAACTGCCGATCAACGGACGAGGCTCTGGCGAACATAACAGTGCCCGGTAAGCGGCAATAGGCTCGCCACCTATTACGTGGGACCAACTATACAATTGGCGAAGTGTGGGCTGCCTACATTTTCGGGTAAACAGGCGTGAATGTATGTCTCAGGACTTGATATCGGATAAAGGGAATCTGGGATTGATTCTTATAAATAAGTGTTTGTTGACATTCCGCCTATTCATTTATAAACTCAGAACGCTGATTGATGAAATCAGAGTAGATTGACTCCATCTTTATTGGTCGCTATGTAATATAGAGTAATTACAAGAACTCTGAATTAATTGTAATATTATTGGACCTGTCGCTTTTAATTTTTTATTTAATTATTATAATTATTACTTAATTTCTTTTCTTTATTTGGTTTGTGTTGAAAGCCTAAAAACAATCTTTTGACCATGGAGACACACATGTATATTATTTGTGATGGAGTAAAGAGGAGAGACTTTTCGTTTTTGTTTCATATATTTGTAACTAAGTAATAAGATAAACCGATGTCATGCCGCTCAAACACGTCAGTGTACCCATAATCTACAATGTTCGGTGTACAAACTTTATGGCAGAAAACAAATACATATTTTTGATTTTGATGACCTTTCTATCAAGATAAGCGATTACAATATCATATGCATAAACATTGTATAAACAATTTCAGTAACAATTTATTTTTTCAAATTAAAAATTTGCTAAAAGGAGTATACTGCTATTGCCTTAATTAAAGTCTTATTCAAAATAGTTTCTTTTCAAATAATGTAATGGTAATAGTTACATATACAGGATGTTAAAAAACCAGCATTAGCATCATTTATTTCTTTGAGACAATGTCTGGGATAGCCTTATAGTTTTTTTTAATTAAAAACGGTTTTGTGCTGTCATGCTGTCACTTTTAGCCAGTGTCAAGTAAAAGCTATAATTCATAGTGACAAAGATGATAAATAGTAAATGAGATACCCTCCTCTAATCCCCTTGAGTCCTCAGTAAAGATGTGGGACTCCTTGCGAGAATATGAAAAGTGATGTTGCACTGTTTTGTTTGTATTCACAAATACTTAACAGTTAATAATCCACCGTTATTACTCATTAATGTTAGAAATATCACAAATTTTAGAAAATAAAACAAAACTGCAGACATGACGCTTCACTTTCCCGCCAAGAAGTCCATATTTAGCGTTATTTCTTATCTTTTTAATTTTTCCTCAAATAGCGTCGGCACGCTTGGGTGTTTATAGCATGACAACTCTTTGCAGTTTTTCTAACATCAAAAATTTCCATCGTTTCTTATCGATAATTTTTAGGTCATGTCTCTTGTTTTGATGATGAATGGAAACCGTCGGCATTGATCAAGTTATTTTTACATCCTATATATTAATGGTAATAGTTAACTAGTTAATTTTAATTTAACGTTAGACACTATAAAGCTTTTCATTGCGCGTCAAGGAGGTTGAGTAGAAGATTTCAGCCGTCAAGTTTATTTGTAGGGATCTGTGGTTTTAGTGAAGTGGTTTAAGAAAAGAGCATACATAGCCTGTGAGTTTTTTGCTTGTTCTTCTTACAGAGCGGTGCCTCGGAACTGGCACTTAGATTCACTTAAATATATTTCGTTTTTTCAATTATTTTGTTGCATATAAGTGAATATTAGCTTCGTGATTGCAGTGTAATCATATTTTGATTGTTTTTCATATTTATGTTTAATTTTGACGATTTGAGTACTATGCAATTGTTTATGAAATAAAAAAAAATACTTTGAAGTCCACCCAGCAAAATAAGAACATACAAGTGCTTAGTGGGATCCTATTTCTAAATATTCGTTCAAATTTTTTTGCACGAAATTTCTACTTTAGGCGGTTGTAGTGTCTCGAGACTCAATAGTACGATTGAGAAAGTTATGAATGAACGTGTTAGTATGACGTTCATAAGTACTCTTTATTATCTCTACTATTGGCCGCCCACTACTTTGTTCAATGACCTACATATAACCTTACTCTTGAATCACTCTATATATTAAATAACCCGCATCAAAATCCGTTGCTTAGTTTTAAAGATCTAGGCATTCAAAGGCAGACTGCGAAGAAAGGCAGAAGAAAGCGACTTTGTTTTATGCTGAGTTGTGATTTACAGCTATTTTAGTAAGTTATGGATTAAAAATATCTTTGTAACAATTCCCGCGCTCAAAGAGTCAAAAACTCTCGTTTCAGCGTTGGTCGTGAAGACATCGTTGTTCTGAGGCTCCTATCTTACCTGAAGATGCCCTGTGTAAGGGCAAAACACGTGTCGTGTTGAATAGTTTCTCGATTTTTCGGGAAATTATAGTAGCGCGGGAATTGTTACAAAAACAATTTTTAATCCATCACTTGCTTACAATGGATTTCCGCAAAGTAACGCCTGAATCAATAAATAAATTAGCTATTTTAGTTTTAATTTGATTATGTAATATGACTTATTAGTTACAAATTATTATGCTCTGTAAATTGTTTTTTTTTAATGCTAATAAATGCTCTTGCGGAGCTCACCTTTATTAAGATTTTGATTTAATTTTAATTTACAAAATTGAGCTTATTTTTATAATAAAAGTTTGCTATAACGACGGGCTATTGTCAGACAGGAATTGACAGGATAGACTCAGCCTTGAATGCAATTTCTTAAATGGTAGTAAGTACTGTCGGATACAATAAAATTTTACACGTTAGGTCTTAACTTGAAGTGCTAAGATCTAAAATTAAATGCACTTGTATATATATCTTTGCACGCGTCTGTACTTTTCTAAATAATACGCTTGGTAAGCTTTAGTAACCTTTATCACAAAGGCATCAGGGATATTTCTGTGTGTTTCTGTTGTGTTTTCCCGGTGGTTATTTGTACGTTTATTGAATAATCTCTTGCACATGCCGCGTCGTCGCTGCACTGTTTGACGAAATGGGATTTATGAGCATATACCTGTATATAAACATATAGAGGTCGTGGATATGATTTTTATACCTTTATATCGAAATTTGTTATGTAACATAAAGCGCTCGTAGATCAACGGGATCGACAGCGGTATGACTCTGTATAATATGTAACACGCCCACATTTCGCCAATTATCTGCATACTCGGCTCCACGTAATAGGTGACGAGCCTATTACCGCTTACCGGGAACTTATATGTATGCCAGAGCCTCGTCCGTTGATCGGCAAATGCATCGCAGGGAGGTTGGCTTCGGCTCCCAACATCTTGGCAGAATCATCACTTGTATAGGAAACGATCATTGAAGTAAAACAGAGTTCATAGTGGCCAGTCTTTAGATAGGTGTTTTTGTGACATTTATAATATCGAGCACTTACGTGTTTTAGAAGGTAGGTACTTACGTTATCGATTACTAAGTTAGAAGCTTGTAAAATTTTTAAGAAAAGGTTTGATAAAATCTAACAGCAGAACTCCACACAACTGCTTTCGCCAATCCGCATCTGAGGGCTACTTTAATTCAACGAAAACGAAACATCGTTATACCTTTCTCTGTCACTCTCTGGGTATATCATTATCGAGTGAAAGGGATGGATAAAACGAAGTTTCGTTTTCGTTGAATTAGGGTAAGCCCTTTGATCAGCGTGGCGGAACCAGAGACACCTTTGGTCATGAGAGGAGAACAGTGGTTCAATCGCAAAAGGCCCGCTATATAACACTTCTAAATCTCAAATTTTGAGAAAGACTTGACGAAACGAAAGAACCTATTCTTGATCTGAGGGCCTTCTGTAATTTAACGAAAAACGGAACTTTGTTATACTCATTCCTATCACTTGATAATGATATACCTAGTGTGTGAAAGAGATAGGTAAGTATAACAAAATTTAGTTTTTCGTTAAATTATAGTAAGGCCTCTGGTGTGGGGGTTTTCTATATTTTTACAAAAAAATGTTAATTATAACAATTTTTGTAAAAATTATCCGTTTTCCAGTATCATCAAAATATTAGTAATGCTACGGTGCTAAAGTTGTAAAATTACAAATGATAAAAACACAAAAACAGAGCACAGACCTATCATGTTCTGATTACACGTCGACGCAGAGTCACAGGAAAATCAACTTACAATATTACTGTATACAGCTCTAACTCTAAAAATAAATTTAAACTACTAAGTACCTACTTACTTCGTTAGTAAATAACAGTACCTCAATATGCTAAGGGTATTTTTGTCTTGCACAGTCTGAAATATTAATGCGAAAAACGTAACAAGTTTTCCGTTGTCAAGTACACGGATATGTGGGCGTAAGATAATGTATGTACCTAGGTACTTATGTATAATTAATTAGGAATTGTGTTAAGTATAATGAGGGGAGCGGTCCAAATCTACGACATGACATGATATCCGATCCGACACGTTTAGGGATGGTAAAGCAGAGCTATTTATAGGTTGAAGTCATTTATGATCATTATTATAGGATTTTATAGGTACACCTTATCAGGAATTAGGTAATTAATAAGTATACTTTATTTAAATCTAATTCAGAACTGCATACTACAACTATATATTTGGAAAAAGCCAAAATGAGTTTCTTGAGGCATACTTCTCAATCTCGTTGTCTTTTGGAAGCCTCGTTAAAGTCACCGACAGACTGGCTGACTGCCGGACAATACCCTTTCCCCTTTAGAATCACGACAGGCCGACTGACAAATTCCCTCGATAAGAGTCACTGATAGATTGACAAATCTTGAGAAACAAACACAACAGACAGATTAACTGACAAACCTTGACAAATTCTGACAAAGAATCCATTTTGATTTATTTGTTGACTAGCGGTCGCCCGCGTGGATGTCGGTTACCGCTGCAAAATGCCTACCCAGGAAAGACACGGTCAGCAAAATGATTCCCAGGTCCATTCACAGACACCGACACTAACATCGACGACGCAGTCATTATCCGCAGGCTGCATAGATTGTCTTTATGTGGATGTTAAAGTTGTTAATGATGAAAATATTTAAATGTAATTAATACTAAGATTTCACTCCTACCGGCAGTCCCGGAGTGCAACCCGTTGTTTTGGGATAGATAAATAAAGCGATTATTGTAGAGCTTCTCTATAAACAACATTTGACGTTAAATTATTTTCAGGTAACAAAATAAACTGATGGTCGGGAGCCCCGACCCGTAATAGCGCGCCGTGCAGCAGAAATCGTAATAATTTAATTTCACCATGACTTCAAAACCAAACGTCCAAATTTGATTATTCCTAGACCAAATATTATCTACATAAACTGCACTTAGTGATTTATTCTGATAAGGATTAATAGCATAAGTAAAATAAATGCGTTTAAAAGTAGTCCAAAAAAAAATTGTTTGTTCATTTTGTTTGTAAAAAATTGACGAATCTAAATGATTCTGTTGATCTTAAAGACAATAAAGTATAGGTATTTTATTTTATATCATACCAAACACAGCAGACAAGTCTCAGTAATTTATTGAGTGTCTCTCAGTAATTAATCTTTACAAAAAAGTTATTAGGTCTTATTACAAAACTTGATTTAAAGTTAGACTAGGTTTAATACTAGTGCTGTCACTATCTTCATCTTATCAAATGAAAGTGACAGCACTAGTTTTATAGCCTATTGGTTGAGGGTCTGCCATAGAGCTCGTAATCATTATATCCAAGCATTATCCCAGACTTTAGCTAAGGGCACAGAGTCTGCTCACTGGTATAATCAGATTTGGTTGAATATTACAAGGAGCGACTGCTGTCTGACCTCCGCAACCCAGAGGGAAACATCATTCTATGGTTAAACCTGTTGTAAGAATATTAGAAGGCACTGACTTCCTTAATAAGTACTGTTATAGATGTTCATGACAGCCGAGAACAACGGCTTTCCGACGCAGTAAGGAAGCGATATCTACGCACATAACTTCGAGAAAGTCATAGGTTTGAACCCGCTAAATTTCAAGTCTGCTGGTCTCGCCTCAGGGCTACCAAAGCTTAGATAAGATGATGATAATGATGAATCATCATAAGGACCAGGTCCTGGACCAGGACCTGGACCAGAATCGGTGTAGCTAGTTACAATTTAATAAATAAACACATTTTGAAAGAAAAATAATAGTTTAATTAGAAAAAACTTTGGTGAATTCTTACAATAGTTAAATAAATTAGTTACAAAAATAGTGATTTTCATAAATCTTAAAACAATTACACTATTTCATATATTTTATGTTCTCGTAAACAGTACAACTAGTAATTATTACGAGATTTTTATATAAAATAAAAACATTAAGCCACCTTTTTACTAAAAAACTGCACTTTTTACTACTAAGCCTTTTCTTTTTATTATACATACAACTTAATACTTTCATTAATGGTTTTTGTATGATCAATATCATGTACCACCACCCCCTCTCATCTCACGGGGAGACGTAAGAGTCGACAAAGAGTAATCCTACCGGATGATGGGCAGCAGCGTCAACCTGCGTACTGGCTGGAACTGCGATCACCAACCCGCCTGCCAAACGTGGTGATTATGGGCAAATATCCAAATAGAATGTAATCTATTGTGGAGGCTTATGTCAGTAGTGGACTTTATGGGGCTGATATGATAACTACTACACTGATTAGAGTCGAGACGCAGAGTCACAGGAAAATCAGCTTACCATATAACTTTTTAAACTACTACTATTTAAACTACTACTGACTTCATAAGCTGACAAACTTACAGGTAAAATTATATATAATTATTAAAATAATGTTGACAAGGTGTAGTTTGGCGAAAAATCAATCTCTACATACTTTTCATATTTATATTTTAAAAATATTATCCGAGATATTTTATATGAAATATTTATTTTATTATTTATCCAATAGCATAAAGCTTTATTACTATGACATAAGTTTCAAACACAAATTGTAGTTATTGGCCTGTTATGGCTTAAATATCTAAATGTTATTTTTATTATGATTTATGTAAATGTGGTAAATATGGTAATAGCTTGATCAGAATTATTTGAATTACTAGATTTGTCTCAAAAATTCAAGTTTAAAATAATACATGTCATTGATGTATTTTAATTAAGTATCTATTATCTATTTAGTTAAACAAATAAATTATTCAGCAAGATATACAGCAAAATAAATTTTTATGACAAAGTTTTTCGTACAACTTAATAACAAAAGTTTGGTCTGGTTTCTTTGATTTATAATACTTTGGATTATATTTTTATAAGAAATGTAGAATAATACAAGAAGTTTATCATTTCTATCTAAAATAAGTTACACCCAATACAGCTTTCCTGTTAAGTCATATTATTTGGTAGTAAAACAGTAAAATAAATAAATATAACAAAGTTCTTAAGATACCATATTATTTACAAGTTCGATCAGGTTTTTTTGATTCATCTTTGGATAGTTTTAAATCAAATTTAAAATAATACGTAAAGTTTGACTCTAGCCGAAAAAGTTACATTATTAATGCCATCTCAGAAATAATGAGGTATTCTGGTTTCTATTAGCCAGAAGTAGGAAACTTACGTCTGTTAATTTATTACATTTTCAAAGCTCAACAAAATTAAGCTCTATTGTAACAAACTTTTAATCGTTTGGGTTGTATAATGAGCTCTCATTTTCGAAGACACTACAGTCTACTGAAGATTATAACTTCCTAACAATTTGATAGTGCAGTTGAATTATTTACAGCAAAACATATAAAATATACAAGAGATATGAACACAGTTTAACATTACATATTTTGCTGTATATACTTCCTTTCATTAATACAATTTTCTAATTCATCATGATACTTTTCAATCTTCGCATCAAATCCAGGGCTTTGTATGCCACAATCAAAACTGTTCCCAGTTATTAACTTCTCTTGGTTTAAAGTGGAATCGAATCGGACTTTTTTTCCAGGAGTATGCGTTTTATTGTGAGACACATCATTATCCACGACTCTTTCACGCAAAGGAGTTAAATTCATGTTGAATTGTGTGTTTCTGATAGTTTGAACTGTTTCATATTGATGCTCTTCATCGTCATCAATCTCTTCAATTTCAATTTCATCAGAATTATCTAGATTAAGAGCTGGGTTTTCAATTCCTGATTCCTTAGGTGCAATTTTTTTGGTAGGAGCTTTTCTGGGAACTTCGTACGGGTTTAGTGTATTATTTTGATCTATTTTATCATGCTTAAAGGTTTTTTTTAACGTTTTTAATACTCTTTTAGATAATTTGTTCCCAGCTTTTTTAATATGATGCCTTAAATCTCTCTTACTTTCATAAGAGTCATGTGAATCATTACTTCTGGTATTTTTATTTAAATTCATTATATCTATAGCACTAAATCTTGAAACGTCATGACCAAGGATTTTGCTTTGCTTATTGTTAAGATTACATTCGTCAGTTTCACCATTAATATTTTCATAAACAGGACTTTCAGATCTGTAGAAATCTATATTTTCGTACTCATGTTGATCTGTGTTTAAGGATTCATTTACTGTTGAAACTGTGCTGTTCGTATCTGTCATAAACAATCTGCGAGGCATTAAACTACCTTCTTGCGGTGTTGGCAGTGGTTGAATGCCAGTTTCATCACTATATACTATATCAGACTTTGTCATTTCCAGAAAAGGGTTCTGTACAGATTGAGAGAAATCAACATCAGCAGTATTGCTCTCTGTTACAATAGGATTTAAAAAAGGATTCGTGTTTTTCTTATTACCAACAAAACGCTTCTTTTTAGTAATAATTGTTATTGTTTTAATTTCCATGATATTGCTTTCATTAAGGTCATCATCAAGACATAAAGTTTGATTAGAGAGATTCGGTGAGTCCAAAGCTAAGCGGTCAATGAAGCTCAGATTTATGTTACTGCTATTATTGACAATAACTTGATTTGTAACATTTGTTTGTATATTTGTAGTAATTGTTGAAGAGTTATTATTGGCACATTGATTGGACATAGCAATACTTGTGGACCTGTGATCTAGTACCGAGATTCCAGAATCCATTTCAATAGCGCTCATATCAGCTTGAAATCCAGATAAATCCATTTGTTGAGAAGGATTCTCTGCTATTATTGTTTCCTCTGTATTAATAAGTTGCGGTACAGATAGATCAGTTAAATTTGCATACAAAGGCTCTTCTGGTGGAATGTTTTCTTTATCACAATCAGAGTCCTCAAAATCTTTGATTGATGGCAAATTGGTTTCACTTACACATGATCGGCAACTGTTTTTTACATTTTCTAATTCTTTGACCAGAAACTGATTTACTACAGGCTTATTAGTGCCTATATCTAGTCCAGTGTTCTCGAATATAGCAATGTCACAGCTTTTAGAGCGTTTACGTTTCTTTAATGGTACTATTTCCATTTTAGTATTACACATGGGGTCTTCATTCGCTAAAATGTCTAAACCCGGGTTCAAGTATGCGTTGGGACATGGAGTGGTGATTTTTCTTTTACTTTTCGAAGTTGGCTTGATTTCAAATTGATTGTTATTAATAGAGTTCATTGTTTAGCTGAAAAATAATGATAACATTATTGAGCTAAATCATAATTCAGTCATATAATTAAAGTCTTGAGGCTAAATATTCTGGATTATGGAAGAATATGTATCGAACTATAATAGTTATTGGTTAAAGTCTATCAGAAATTAAATAGGACATGTTAATACGCATACGATGATGCAATTGATTTACCTTAAAAAATGTTTAATCACTCTTGTATCATTTGAGAAATCACTTCAGTGCACGCTTATATTCTGTATGAATAAACTTTAATTCAGTAAATACTCTTATTTGAATACTTTCATTCATAACTTTCCTGTTTCAATAATGTAAACAAGAAACCGGAGGCAGGTGCAAGAAGACCGTTACGAGTTGGTTGACGTTTGTTTTTTTTAATATCCTGTTTTTATAAAGGCTGCGAGCTTATTCAAATGTCAAAAGCAATCTTCACAGTCTGTGCCCACTTTATACATAATGTTACTACATTAAATTAATAATTACACATTTGTTTCATTTCTAAAATTTGAGATATTTCGAACATTAATGTGTAATAATGGTGAATTGTTAACTGTTCAGTGTTTGTGAATGTACATGAATGAAAAAAAAACAGTGCGACATCACTTTTCAAATTTTTTCTAGAAGTCTATCTCACATAGACTCAGTATAGTCCCACATCTTTACTGAGAACTTAAAAGGTATGGGGGGAGGGCATCACATTTACCATTTCTCATTTATTTCACCACTCATTCTCATTTACTATGTATTAAATATTAGTAATAGGTGGTATATCTATAACTTGACACTGGCTAAATGTGCAAAACGCACGAAGCCATTATTTAAAATAAAATAAAATATATATGGTTACTTCTTGGCTACAGGATAACCCCTCATATGTGAAACACCGGCTCCCGGTATAAACATATCTTCGCCTAATCGGTTGACGTACCGGGAGCCGGTATGGCAAACTGTGTTCTCATATTCGCTCTAAAAAACTTCATTGTATATACCCTATCCTTTCTAACACGTTACAAATGCATAAAGAAGAAACAGGCTGACTAGTAAAGCCAAAATCTCGGCCAACTTTAGCGGAAAAAATTTAAACAAATGTCAAATGAGAAAATCCAGTTACAGTAAGAGTCTATCTCAAAAATTTGACCATACCGGCTCCCGGCACAACAGATAACGGAAAGTGGGCTAATGTCATTCAACATAAGAGAGGATATTTGACGCAATGCAACTTTTTTGTAAAAATTAAAATGCTAGCACTTAGTAGTACTTTGAAATAATAATAGGTTGGGGAAAAAGTCTTTTCGTATTTTTGTATGAAAAGTCAAGACATTTTTTTCAAAGTTTATTTACATTTATTTACAATATATATGTACCGTTTTGTTGAATAACTTTCTGCCATTTTGTGGGCAGAGACATTATCCCGTTACTGTAGAAACTTTGGGACTTCTGATCAAAAAAACGGGACAAATAGTTTTGGCAGTCCTCTCTTGAGGTCAACCTTACAGAACCTAAAGAATTCTGCAGAGACCGAAACAGGTGAAAATCTGAAGGCGCAAGGTCAGGGCTATATGGTGGATGCACTAGGACCTCCCAGTCGAACTCTCTTAATTTTTGCTGAGTGGCTAAAGATGTGTGTGGTCTAGCGTTATCGTGATGAAAGACCACACCCTTCCTGTTGATCAATTCCGGCCGTTTTCTCTCGACTGCTTCCTTTAATCTCATCAGTTGCTGGCAGTAAAGATCAGAATCGATGGTTTTGCCGGGCGGTAAAAGCTCATAATAAACAATGCCCTTCCAATCCCACCATACACACAGCATCACCTTATTTCGTGTTAGGCCAGGTTTGGCCACAGTCTGTGAAGCCTGGCCAACTTTCGACCACGACCTTTTTCGCACGTTCTTGTCGTACGTGATCCACTTTTCATCGCCAGTTATCAATCTCTTCAAAAACGGCTCGGTTTCATCACGTCTCAATAATGAATCGCAAATGAGTACACGGTTCATTAAGTTTCTTTGAGTGAGCTCGTGTGGCACCCAAATATCGAGCTTTTTTGTATAACCAGCTTTCTTCAAATGGGTCAAAACTGTTTTGTGGTCAATTCCCAGTTCTTCAGCTACATCGTAACTACTAATATGCCGATCTTGCTCCACTCTTTCAAAAATGGCGTCCATTTTATTCGTAACAGGGCGACCAGAGCGAGGTGCATCTTTAACATCAAAATTTCCGGACTGAAAACGTTTGAACCAAATTTGTGCTACTCTTACTGACACTGCATCAGGTCCATAAACATCACAAATTTTTTTCACTGCTTGAGTTGCTTTTTTGCCTTTTTTATAATAAAATTTTAAAATGTATCGAATTTCTTCATTAGATTCACTCATTTTTACGGAGAGAAAAACAAATGAAAAATAGCGGGAAACAACTTTTTTTTATTTTTTTCTTTTCTTTATAATGGAACCTTTTTAATGTTACCAAAACCAGCCAGACACAAATAGTACAGTCAAAAAAAATTTATAATAAGTTTATACCTACGTTATGCGAAAAGACTTTTTCCCCGACCTAATATATAACTTTTATTTATTAAGCTATTGGATAAATGTCACCCGCGTTACCTCTAAGACCATAAATAAGTCTGATAATAGACATGCAAATATGGTCACATGACATGCAAAAATCTTGCTAGTAGGTAGTGGTGAAAGCTACTATAAAGAACAAATTATTTAGTACAAACGAGTTAATTTAAATTCTTTTCTTTTTTCTAAATAATAGTAATATAACAGAGAAACATCAAAAATGGCACTTGAGTGGTATTACCATTTTCAATATCATCCTTAATATAAAATGAGATTGTTATGTGAAAAATCGTGTACCAACTTTTTTACTTAACTACGTACTCGCCGATTGTATCGTAAGAAATGCAACTCGCCGTCCGGCACAACTTTAGTGACAAAAATGTAGAAGGTTTTGATTTAGGTTCCGCACTAGGTCCATACTGCCTATTAAAATAGTGTATATTGTATTGTTGCTACTACGGAATAAGTTATACCCGTAATGTGATTAAATTTACTCAAAGCACTGAAAATTAAACAATTTTTTTAGTATTATAATGAAATTGAAATATATATATAGGACTTAGTAAAAAAACAGCGTTAACTCTCAATATAAATATCTTTTTATTTATTAGAATCTGATCACATCAACTCAGTTCTTAGAACCACCCTTAAACTATGGAACCTACAAACACTTAGTTCACACCTACAAGCTATTAGTGTGCATCAAAATGGCTGGTTCACTTCACATTGAACCGTGAAACTTGAACCATTATTTCCCAGTACAGTGCCCGATTGTAAATATTTTACATAAGCAATCATTGTATTACCATTTCCATCTCCATCACTCGATTTATCGTTCATCAGAATTTCAAATCAGGACTAAGTAGGTACTTTATAGTGGTTATTTTGATTTCCTAGTGAATTTTATAGAGCTGCATAAACTATGTACTTTGAGTTTCTAAGTCAACTTGAAATGTTTATTTATTTATTTTAACAATTTACGCATCTAAACCTACACAAAGCCAGAAGTTATGAAAGACATGTACAACGGCACTGCTTATCCCTAAAATGAATTTCTTCTAGCATACCTATTACCATTACGTTACTGGTTTTCTTATGGATGAACCAACCATTAAATGCACACTTTATTTATTAAGCTATTAAGATACCTGCCCTTATTTGACAAGTTAAAACTACGGCTTTGCAATCTAAATAAACAGGATAAGTACATAATATCACCATCACCCGTAATAACAAGTGATATCTCACTATATATGGGTCATGTTTCTCGAACGCTTTAAACGTAGTGGATCTTATACAAATTACTGGTAAGTCCATAATACTTGGTCCTTGACAATATCTAAGTTTTTCGGAAAAAAAAGTTGCACGATCTTTTTATCGTTATGACGTTCGAAAAACTGACCCAGCTTGGTATATATTATTATTTATAATACCAGGTAACTTAAGAGGTTATATATCCATTGCTAGGACGAATCGCAGCGAAGATAAATTCGAAGCGGTTTTATTGCCTTAACCCTTTGCAAGTTCACATTTTTAATTGGTTATCTAGCGTTTTTTGCAAGTTTTTTGCATAAGGTTAATTTTAAGGTGGAATATTGGCTACCACCCTATAAAGAGTTAAGACTTTAATACCTATCGCCATAGCTTAGACTCATAATTGAAGATCGCATTGAAATGTAGATAAGTTCTGGAGTTTTTTCATTATGTGCTGATCAACTTTAACATATTTACATATACAATTTCGTGGAATTCTACTCAAATAAAGCTTATATTATTATGCGGTTTTGAAGTTAAGAGTCAACGAAAGTCCGTAAATTTCACTAAAACAAGTCGTCTCATTACAGCACAGAAATACGCACCTACAGTTGAGTGCGATTTATCAATACCAGACTTAACTAATATAAACGCGTAAGATTTAACACTACTGTCCTAAATGAGTAACCTAACGTCTTACTTTATGTGTGGACTTCATAATATTATCTTTATACGGACACTTAACAATAAGATAAAAAAAGCATTTGCATTAATCTACATCCATATATGTCTATGAATATGTCAGGTAATTCCATTCAGCCTTTGAAGCAAGAGAAAATGTCAGTACACTCAATAGGTACATTTTTGAAAATAAGAATCCCTTCGCAGCAATTCTGTCTGTAGCATTCAAGCCTTACAATCCGTTATTATGGAATACGCTTATAATTACAGTACTAGAGATATAATTGACCATAAAATTACTAGAAAATACCCAAGAACTGTTCTTATAATTGATACATAATAAGTACATATTTAGCTTTAAAGCATAGCTATTATCTCTATATTTTAATAGGTATTACGACATATGAATATTTGAACAAATAAAGGTACAATGTATTAAACGCATTCTTACAAACAAACTTCATTATAAAACGTTTCACACCAACGTAGTATCTCCTTTGCTTTTTTAAAATAATGATTTAAAATAAATCAAAACAAGAAAAAACACAATTTAGTTAATTCATTGGCGACAACTTTTATCGAGTCGATAATTTTCAATTCAATAACAGAAATATAATTTCAACACAAACATAAACTATATAAACATTTAACTATACTAATTAACATTTAATATGCAACAAACATTTGTAAATAAGTAATATCCGTTCTAATAATTAGTATATAATTTATTATGTTTTTTCACAAGTAATATACATTTTTACATTTATTTCATACTCTTTTTTCATTCAACGACTGCTAAATTTAATATTTTGCACTGTGGTTCTGCTGTCCTGACAGACATCAAACATAGACATCTACATAAATCTAAAAGAAAACTATATTAAATAACCATTTCAAATCCCTCCGCAGTGGCGCTTGTGTAGCAAAAGAGTGCGAAACCAATTTAGCAGTTTAACGTAGTAAAGTAAACCGAGTGGATAGAGATTATGGCTTACTCCTGATTATATTATTCACAGTAGCCACAACTTATTTAACGCCATTTTTACTAACACTTAATACTGTGTATTTGCATAACGGATGCAAATACATAAATAATATTATGCTTATCTCTACCCTCCCTACATAGATCTTTAGCATAAGCTCTGATTTAGAACTATGATTTTGTAACAAATTCCATATATCACATAATATTTAAATTTTAATAACATATTATATATCACATAAAGAGAATGAAGCGAAAAATAGTCATGTTTAACATAGTCACGCATAAAAATATTTGTCATGTGCGGGAATTGATCCCACGACTTTTGAAACAAGCATCAGTCATCAAATTTAAGTAACAAACAGGTAATAACAAAATATTGAGCAATTTTTGATAATTCCTTCACACGATACTCCATACAAGGTTCTTATTTCATTTAATATACAATAATGCGATTTAACTTATAATAATGTGTAAATTAAATAATTATCATTAATTTTACCTACTTATAGGTATTTGTAAAGATATATGAATGGAAAGTTGTTATGCAAAAAGGATCAACGTGAATTAATTTTGACTTTTATCTAACTAAAACATGCTGTCTGCGTTATCTTTTTAGTCTATTTGAATAATATTTCAGCAGTACTTTACTTTTCTTGTGCTTTCTAAAATAAAACTTGTTTATGTAATTTTTTTTAACGAAAAGCACAATCAACTATTTGACTTTAAAAAAAATGTGCATCAAGATAGCGCTTTTTGATACGAAGTTCGTATAAGCTAGTTCCTTTTTGCGTAACTTCGAGCAATTTTAGTATATCGAGTTACATTTTGGTTGTTTTAATACCGAGAAGGGGAGATTCGCACCATGACATACTATCGATTCGCTGTCAAATTAAAATAAGAAAATTACATGTATTTTTCTTTAAGTGCAATCTACCACAGAACTCCTTTATGTGTTAAGCACTCGCACCCGACACTAGACCGTGGGGCCATGATCTCCATATAAATTATCGTCAATAGCAATAAATTTCATTTCCCAGCCTCATTACATATCTTTATGCGATGCGTTCCACTCGGCAAAGGTAACAAAAAACATACTAACAATTTTTTTACTTTATCTTTATAAATCCATAGTACCTATATTATGATCTAAAACTCCCCTCCAAGTAAATAAAACGACCACTATTTAACCATTGAATTATCTACAATTTTACATTAACAATTCTAATGTGCTTACATTATATGGCTTTAGGTGATATCAACTGTATATTATATATTACTTTGACATAAGGGAAATAGGATACATTTATTACTTAAGAAAACTGTAAGGTTAACCTAATCACCGCCATGAACATATCAATACCAAACACACACACTTAAAGAAGTGTGTGTGTGTTTGGACTAAAGAGTAAGAGAACCGTTTCAGTGTGAAAAAAACTCACCTATGAAATTACTGCGATGTGTTAACCAGTTTATCAAACGGTTGGAAAAACATTAAATTAAATTGTCATTTTAGCTTATTAGCGTTCCATTTCTGAACGTAGAGCCCCGTGCTCAGAAGTGGGAAGCTAACCTCAGGTACCAAGGTGAGAGATACTCAGCCCATATACTCCTCCAGGCGGATTGAGTATTTGTGGAGACAGCTGTTGGAAGTGTTCAAACCGGCCAATAGAGCCTCTCAAATGGTTTAACGACTATCACATTAAATTTATAACCAGACCATTGTCTTAATGCGTATTCTAAAGCAGGGATGTTGCGGATGCTGATTTTTTCACATCGCTACATCCCTGTTCTAAAGCACGGACATTAAACGTCACACAAACGGTCCCCCATTCAAGAACCGACCACTGTCAACTCTGCTTTACTTCGGTAATCGATTCAGACCACCTAGAACCCAAGAGCTACGAGCGTTACCAGATTAATTCCGCTTTAAGTTTGACACAACACGGGCAACATACCTAGTTATTTCAAATGCCTGCCTGTTTACTAATAATTATCACTCTTTTAGGTTTAAAACTAAAAATGCGCCTATTATATAGTAGAGTAACATTAATTGTCAAATTTTATTTACGCGATTATACTACAAACGTTACTAAGTTCAAAAGAATATAAAAAACGCAAACAAAACATTTCAAGAAAATCGTATTTTTTTGAAAATATTTTTCTTTTAATTGAACTTAATTATGCAAACTTGACTCAACCTACCAAAGATATAGGTATAACATACTTATACAGATTTATTAACATTGCCAACGTATATAATATAAAAAACCATATATATAGATATGGATGTATTTGTTTATATAAAAGTAAAATTCTCTTTAAACATAAAATAACAAGCATTTACTTTGTTTATAACATTAAATATTGAAGGCGGCCGTAGCTTGGTCGAGCTTACGCTTTCTATACTAAATGGCACAAAGTTCAAACCTGGCACACTTCGAACGTGAACCCATTAATTAGTAACACTACAAGCTGAGAATGCAAAGTTAGTGGGACAAACAACAAAGTGTCTTTAACATTGGTAATAACCTAAAAATATCAGGTACCTATTTGGGAAGGATAGATATGTTTTTATCTAAAGAATTAGTAGTAAAAGTTCCCGGTAAGTGGCAATGGGCTGGCCATCTATTACGTGGGACCATTATACATGGACATATTATACGCCTCTGCCTATCCCTTCAGGGAAATAGGCGTGATTGTTTGTATGTATGTACGTAACACCTTTATGCATCTAGTTATATCTTTGCTACAAAATGAAGAGAGACGCTTTTATCATATAGATAGCCTTTTTCATTTTATAGGATATATATTTTTCTGTCGAAGTAGACAGTAAGTTACACAGCCCACTTGAGCTCAGTTGGAACAATACAAGTAATTATATGTCATATTAAGCTTAGCTATACCGCAATTTTAGTAAAATTCAGCTGAATCTGATTAGACCAGTAAACAGACCCTGGGCTCTAAGCTTGAGGCACCCAGGATAATGCAAATTAAGTACTGAACACACTTAAGAAACAGCTGAACACTTAAGTACTATGTCGCACCAATCATTGCATTGGAATAAGATTGTAACTCACTGATCTAGCTTTCTAGTTGGAGTGACAAAGTACTAGAATTATCAGCTACTTCTAAAGACCACTTAACATACCTCCTAGAACTAACCTACTAACAGAAATACTAATATACAAATATCACAACACAATACGTTATAAAACTAAACACTTGCAACTTATAATAATTGGTACAGCCTATTATTAACAACGCCCTATCTATTGTCAAAAGTTTTTTTTAAATAATGGCTTCGTGCTTCTAGCACATTTAGCCAGTGTCAAGTTATATCAAGAGATTTTGGGCGTGTTCCCACATATATGGCGCTTTGGTGGCTACCAAATATTAATGCTGACTGTATGTGACATTGTAGCTTAAAAGCCAATTTTTTTAAAGATGTCCATGTGAGATCTCAGTATAGTCCCACATCTTTACTGAGGACTTAAGGGATTTAGGGGTAGGCCATCTTATTTATCATCTTTATCACCACTAATTCTCATTTACTATAATGTATATGTTATTAATATACATATCTCGTACTTGACACTGGCTAAATGAGCTACACGCACGAAGCCATTATTAAAAAAAAATTAAAAAGAAAATAACATAATAAACATTTTTTTTCTTGTAGCTAGCACGATAAATATAATTATGGTCGAAATTTATGAATTGTTACGTCAAAGCTAATGAATCTTTGTCAAACTTATATCACCCTATTTTTGTAAGGTGTTCGAAATCAATAAGCAGGCCTACTGCCAACTCATACCTTCCGGTAAGGCCTGGATTCTCAGGACTTTTGCAGCTTCGAAATAACAATTTATAAATTTCGACAATAATTATATTTGGTTGTGTCATTTTTCTTTTTGCTAAATTATATCTATTTAAAAAGGTACAATGTCACACACGTACACAAGTTTGTAGTCTTACACACAAACAACTTCTACAATTTTATTGCATGCATCTATATATCAATGTATGTCCTTTTTTGTCAAAAATTTAATTAAAACCGGTTAAGCCATCACTAAAATCACATACACACGTTTGATGTCACATACAAAACAAACACAGACAACTCTGTCAAACTTATAAAACTCTTAAGTCAAATGCCCGTTCCCTCTTCTTTTCGGGCAAGGACTGGAGTCTCTACAGTTCTTCAGCCATAAATTAATAATTCATAAATTTCGACAATAATTAAATCTAATCTGCCATTTTCCTTTTAAAAAATAATATCTGTTTAAAAGGTACCATGTCACATACATACAAAAGTTTGATGTCATATCCATTCACAAACACACAGATAAACTGGTCAAACTAATGAAACTCTTTAATTCCCCCCCCCCCCCCTCCTTTCCTATTTTCGCCAGGTGTTCAAAATCAAAAAGCAAGCAGAAGCAAGTCTTATGTCGACTCAAACCTTCCACCTTAATCTATATCTAAATTCTTAAATGCCTTCTCAAGAGCTCTGTCCCTCTTCTTCTCCGGCAAAGCCTGGATCCTCTGCAGTTCTTCAGCCTTAAAGTAGCCCTCCAGACCTTGAAGTTGCTGTATGCACTTCCTATGTAGAGTCTGGGAGTCGGGAAGGGTGCCACCGTGGTTCTGGGGTACTGAAGACCTTGGCATTACGGTGCTAAAGAACTTCTCCATGTCTTCGTCGCGGTGGTGGAAGGTCAGCTGTGGAAGTTGTGGTAACTAATGAGTATTTCTATTAATTCTGTTAAATTTAAGATATTTAAGGTTTAAGCACTATTTGTTATCATTATCATACTCAAATTACAAAGAGGACTATATTACAAGAAGGATTTATATTTTCGGGTATTTGTAATGAATAAACTCAAAAATACTGGACCGATTCCAAAAATTATAACACCTCTAATACCGTATAAGGTAATGTAATTTAATAAACGACGTCCGGAGCGAAGCGAAAACGTGACACAAAATTATACATACATAAATAATTCTCTAACAATTATACCAATCATTTAGTACGAAAAAAAGTTTTTGTAAATATAAAATAGCATAGGTACATAGCAAACACCTAGAACCAATATTCATTGTCATGCACACAAATATTTGTCCGTATGGGAATCGAACCCACGACCTTAAGAGGTATATTGCCATATCGGTAGTATAATCAGAATCACTTATTCTAGTTTGGCTCAATAGAGCTCTTATGTAAATCATACTTATAAACTAACGCGCCCATTCACTGCGGGCGGGTGCTTGATCGTTAAAGAACGGGATTAGATATTACAATAAACTAATGTCTTACCATATCAAAGAACTTCTTCTCCATGAAAGGCTTAATGACCATCAGCAGTTTGTCGAGGATCGGCTCCGTGTTCATGACGTGAATGGCTCGCATGCGCACTGGCAGAGCCTCCTGAAGGTAAGTAAAGAACTTGCGGAAGCCCCTGGAAATTAATATAAACTACATATAAGTTTTCAAATTAATTTTTATTTATTCGCACAAGACACGGCTGGTAATTAAGATGGTAAGATAACATAACTATATTTACACTTAAATCAAGCGCCGAATTTCGCCATCATCATATGAGCCTTATGAAGTCCACGGCTGAACATTAGCCTCCCCAATAGATTACAGTCTATTAGGGGTTATTTCCCATAATTACCACGCTGGGCAGGCGGGTTGGTGATCGCAGTTCAAGCCAGTACGCAGGATTTCGCTGCTGCCCATCATCCGGTAGGATTTCTCTTTGTCGACGAGAGGTCGATGAGAGGGACTGGTACTATTGTAGGCCGGTACCTAAGA
This sequence comes from Musotima nitidalis, assembly GCA_949126915.1. Taxonomy (NCBI): domain Eukaryota; kingdom Metazoa; phylum Arthropoda; class Insecta; order Lepidoptera; family Crambidae; genus Musotima; species Musotima nitidalis. Next base: position 5,201,237 of record OX421434.1, read on the forward strand.
CTATTTGCACCAAATTGCGACAACGGCTATGGCGCAGAGGTTCGCAAACAGATAGTGCAGTGTGTGAAGCACCATTCATATATTTAGACTGTATACATATAAGTTAACGTAATGGTTTATCCACAAAGGAGGCCGAAGCGTGCAAAGTGGAGGCAGAAAAGTTGGGAAGCAGAACCATGCCCGTTAGGTTGCCACTGAGAAAATGTAACGTAAGTCTAGTAGTTAACAAATCTTGTAACGAATTACATCATATATTTGTCGCTACAGGATTCCACCAGTACTTACTACAGAACTAATTGTAATATTTTGTATGCATGAAAATAAATAATATGTATTTGGAACAAGAGTGTATAGGGATCCTGCCATGATCTGAGGAGCCCAAGCCAACCTCACCTGCAACTGGTGCACCTGCCGAACGACGGACAAGGCTCTGGCGAACATAAAAGTTCCCGGTAAGCGGCATTAGGCTAGCCACCTATGTGGTACCAACAATATAATGGGCGAATTGTGTGCATATAATATGCCTCTGCCTACCCATTCGGGGAAACAGGTGTGATATATCCTGTATGTATTTCCAGCATAAATAATACAAGCTCTGCTTCGGGCGGGAAGCGTTGTGTGACAAGTGTAAGAATATTTATTTAAATAGCTGGAGAAAAGCATTTGAGCGTGGCGCGAAACGGCATTTATTCAGGCCGCCAAGAGCTGTTTTTCCCAAGTATGGAGCTCTGTATTTTTTGGACTGCATCGACTGCTAAACAGGCAATCATTAGGCAAGGTGTGGTTACTATGACATTAAAACAATTGGGCAAGAAATCATTAGGTTTTTTTAATTGCCTCAAGCCCAAACGAAATGTAATTGGGACGTACAGTTTCGTAACAACAGAAGGTCAAGTTGGCTTCTAATAAGTTCGGAGTTAAACAGGGCGAGACGGTATTTCTCCCTAAGGAGCTGAGTCAAGAAGCTATTGTAAGGGTGTGCGGTCGACCAACTGTATAAAAACAACGTACAACCGAATTCAGAACCTCCCTTTGTTAAAGCAAATTAAAAATGTATGAGAAAGGATCAGCGTAGACACTGTTTATTTATTATTATTAGAACACATTTTGGGTATCCACAGCTTACCTTTATAGGCATACTCTATTTATGATCTTTGAATGAGGTGAGCTGGTCTTCAATATTTTGTGAAGTGGTTGAAATAGCTCTATTATATCGAGACTAATTAAGCAGCCATAGTGGTGTGATCAGTAGATTGCAATGCAGAGGGTTTGGGGTCAAACCCTGGCCAGAACTTAACTTACAGGCTAGTTATGTGCGTAATCGCTTGCTCTTTGTCCTGGAAAGCACGTTAAACCGGTAGTCCCGGCTGTCATGAACATCTATTGCAGTCGTTATTAGGAATTCAGTGCCTTCAATGCTCCATTTCAAAGAACATCGTAGAAGTTTTCTATCTGTTATGCTTTTTCATTCAAATACAATATTATGGTGACAAGAGTAAGGAGCGCCTCTCTGGTTCGCTAGGTCCGGGCTGGCCCAACTACAGTGTGAGACTTTTCTCTTAGCGTTTAGACCGTCAGTCCATGAATCATTGCTCATAATAAACAGTATACTCAGAAATATAGGTTCAGCAATATTTTAACCAACAAAAAGGGAGAGATTCGCATCAGCGTCCGCGTAAGAAATAACACAACGACCTTTTTAGGAGAAAATAAAGTGAAGATAAGACACAATTAATTTTATATAAAATATGTGATGAACAAGAATTTAATAGCAAATTAAATTATCGAGTATCCTTATTAGACATAATATAATATAATTAATGACACATGGTGGATTATATAATATAAGTATACTTGTTTCATCACGATTGTTTAAGGCTGTAATCTGGAAGTGAGCGATTAGCGGTAGATGGCGGTGGCGCGGACAGCAAGGATGTCGGGCGGCGGGCAGTAAAAAAACCCAAAAGTTATGAATCTGACTCGGATAAAAAGGGCTAAAAAACTATTAGATACTAAAAACTACTCGTAGGTGTCGTTAAATGCTAGGATATGATGAAGTGTCGTTTACTGCAACTTGCTTTTAGCTATTTCATTTTAACACTAACCCCTAACACTAAATTAGTTTTATTATGAATTAGCATTTCACGGGAAATTATCTCTTATCTATCTAATATTTAAAGACAAGGACATTAAATAACTTTTTTTAAGTAAATGTACGGTAAGTATGAACTGAAATCCTTTAAATAATACTACTTTTATAGGGAGTTCTATGCTGATAGCGACCCTTATGCGACGTACGCGAGCTTCCAGATTGATGCCTTACGAAGGCTAGCTAGGAGGCATAATTGCATAACTCACTGATATTAAAAAAATCACATCTGAGTACTAAATCATTGCACATATTGCACGACGACTATATGTGGATACGTGTTAAAATATTACAAACTTTTTAAGAGTTGACTATTAAAGCAATTAAAGCTAATTATAATCAGTGTTTGTTTAAAAATACTACATACATACATTGACGCCTGTTTCCCTGAGGGGGTAGGCAGAGGCATATTATACGCCCTCACTTCGCCAATTATATAGCTGGTCCCACGTAACAGGCAAGTATTAATCAAGTTCAATCCGAGACGGACGTGCTACTCGATTTATTTGCTGATACGGTTAATAAGGTTTAAATTTATTTGCATTTTGAGATTTATAGTGCGGCCCGGTGTTAAGTTTAGACATCCCTCTCTTTCTAATTTGTGTAAAGTCTGCAAGTGTGAAAAGTAAAGATGATCCGGTCACCGAGTAAGCATCATCAATCTAATCCCGACCTAAGCGTCACGAATAAAGATGACGCACCAAATATCGCGGTAAGAAAACGAAAACGGTCAAATGAAGATCTCTCCTTGGCTTTGGAGAAACTAGAACAATCTTTCTCCAGCAAAATCAGCAATATGATGATAGAATTTCGTACGGAATTGACCGAAAACATTGAAAAAATAAATGATAATGTAAACTTAACTATTACAAGGGAACTGGCTACGCTGACTACCGTCACTTCAGAAATTAAGAAGGATATTAAGGATTTACGAACTGAATACTCAAGTTTACGAGAACACATCTCAAACTTAAGCACACAATACAAAGACCTTGGGGGTGAACTCGCCAACTTGAAAGAATCTTGTGAGTTCCATTTCAAAGAACAGTGTGATATGAAGAAAAGCCTTGAAACAATAAAACCATCTGTCGTTGATAATATTTCTGATAAATTTACGGATCTCGAGAATAAGTTGGATTCAATGGAGCAGCAAGCGCGGCAGAATAACATAGAAATATGCAACATACCGGATAAGCGAGGCGAAAACTTATTCACTTTAATGGAATCATTAGGAACTGCCATTAAATGTCGGCTAGACCAAAGCAATATTATTTCCATTCATCGAGTGCAGCATGCCCGCAAAGAGGATAATAGCCGCCCAAAGAACATTATTGTTAAGTTGTGCTCGCGAACCCTAAGAGACAACGTACTTAGCGCATTTCGTTTATCAAAGGGGATCAAAACTGATGAGCTAGGCCTCCACGGCACCCCCCGTAACATATATATGAACGAGCATTTGACGTTACGGAATAAACAGTTGTTTCGCAACAGTCGTGACTCAGCTAAAAAATATGGCTGCAAATATGTGTGGATTAAAAATGCAACAGTACTCGCTAGAATGTCCGACACATCCCCGATCTTTGCAATTAGGTGCCAAAATGACATATCCAAACTTGGTAAGCATAATGCAAGCACAACTGGGCAAAATATTACATAGTACCGGTCTGCCTTTTCTGTTGTATTTCTCGCTATTGTTCATTTTACTTTATATTGTCTATCTTAGCTATATTCTGGGTAGTATTTTGTGCGTAATGATCACTATATTAATTGTAATTTATGTTTGAGATTTTCAAATGTGTAATACTTACTTTGGGCATACTCATAGCATTACTCCGTCTGACCATACTTTACTCCGAACTAATATGATAATTAAATATACAACTTCGACTATTACGTCATCATATCCTGTCTCCTGTTTAGAATACCATTCCAGCATTTATATGTGTCTCGAGAAATTGAACGCCTTTTTGGATGTGTGTAATTTTTGGCAAAAATATTCCCCTGAATTTGTATTTAACACTTTTATTTTTACTCCATTATTAACACTATTAATATTACATTTTAAAAATGGCTAACAATGTATCGTTATACTATCAAAACTGTAGAGGGACGCGCACTAAACTTCAATCATTATACATGAATATCTTATCAGCATCCTACGACATAATTGTCCTGACGGAAACCTGGCTCACTCCACTTATATCCGATAACGAGTTTATAGACAACAGATATGTAGTATTTAGATGTGACCGTGATTACGTCTTAACTAATAAACGGGACGGAGGTGGTGTCTTCTATGGTGGTGTATTTTCTTGTTATCGCAAAAGGTTTAAAATAGAATGCAGTAAATGTTACTTTAATTACATTAGAGTCGTTGAGGACAGTATACCTAGCCACGTAAAATATTTTTGGTCTTTTATTGCTAACCGCAAAAGTACATCTGCAATACCTGCCTCAATGTACTATAGGGATACGTCCTCTGATGATCCGATATTGGTTAGTAACTTATTTTCTAGCTTCTTTCATTCGGTATATGAGCCATCTACTTTAAACACAGATGGCTGGGCGCCGCATTCCACGCTTGCTAACTGTTCAGTACTTGTTTCCGATGTTTACATAGATATAGAATCGATAAAAGGCGAATTGGGAAAACTGGATAAGTCTAAGGGTCCTGGGCCCGACGGTCTACCTGTAATTTTTCTTAAATCAACAGCCAGCTCTTTATCTAAACCTCTTCATGTTTTATACAACAGATGTCTGAAAGAAGGCGTTTTTCCTACCGTTTGGAAACACGCACACGTAACACCTATATACAAAGGGGGAGATAAGCACAGCGTCGAGAACTATCGCCCGATATCTATACTCTCTGCATTGTCGAAGCTATTTGAACGCTTAGTGCACGGTGCAATTTATCCTATTCTGCATAACGTTATAATACCTGAACAACACGGTTTTGTTAGGCGTAGGTCGACAGCCACCAATCTTATAATATTTACTGATTTCTTATTTAAAAACATGGACGGTCGATTACAAGTGGATGCTGTGTATACTGACTTTCAAAAATGTTTTGACAAGGTGGATCATGCACTCCTATTACAAAAAATTGCTTTTAATGGAATACGCGGGAGTTTATTGCGCTGGTTTGTCTCCTATGTGAGTAACAGAACGCAAACGGTGGTAATTAATGGCTTTGGATCGGATACAGTTAACGTCTCTTCAGGTGTTCCCCAGGGATCAATATTGGGCCCCCTTCTATTCAATTTATTTATTAATGACATTAAGTCATGTTTTGTTTATTCCCATTTCCTAATGTATGCTGATGATCTGAAAATTTTTAGAACATGTAAGGACCAAGCAGATGTAGAGTTGCTGCAACAGGATTTAAATAGATTCTCAAACTATTGTGTCCTTAATAAACTTCAACTTAGTCTTCATAAATGTATCACTATATCTTTCACAAAAAATAGGAACATTATTAGCAACAAATATAATTTACTAGGTTTGGATCTAAAACAAGTTCAGCTGGTAAGAGATCTAGGAGTGGTCCTGGACTCAAAGCTTCACTTGGATCAGCACATAAATTCCATCAGGGATAAGGCGCTCAGAATGCATGGATTTGTCATAAGATCTTCATGTGATTTTAAGCGTCCTTCTACATTGTTATTTCTTTATAAAGCACTTATTAGATCTCAACTGGAATATGCCACACCAATTTGGAACCCAATTTATCACAAATACATAGATTTGCTGGAAAGAATTCAGCGTAAATTTTTACGATATATTAACTATAAATATTGTAATGAGCGTCAATCATACACGCATCTTCTTGAGGTGTATAGATTACTAAGCCTAGAAGACAGGCGCACATTTCTTAGCGCCATGACACTGTATAAAATTTGTAACAATTTATTCGATTGTACTGGTCTGAGTAATGACTTATGTTATGTAGTCCCGCGCAGTGTGCACCGGCGGGAGGTGCGTGTGCGCCGAGTGTTCCACGTGGCGGCTAGTCGCACTAACGCCGGTGCGCGCGCTCCTCTCCGCCGACTCGCTGACACATTCAATAATCTTTTTTCGGACCTAGATATATTTGCAGACTCGGAGTACAATTTTAAGAAACAGATAATTAATACCTTGTTTAATAAGCCCAAATAAATTTGTAGTGTATATATGCCCAGATATATTTTTGTAACTAGGAACATCTCACAATGTTATTTTTTGCTTAGAAACTTTTTTTTTGTTTTGTTAAGTTACCTTACTGATCCTTATTAGCAATACCGTTTAGCACAATTAATAAGTTCGAGGATAACGGTGTGGGCATCACGATAATTAATATTACCTTTTACATATGTATAACTAGTTTTTTAAGATTTTATTGTGACAGCTGTTTGTTATCCCAAATAAAATAAATAAATAAATAAATAAATAAACAGGTGGCGAGCCTATTGCCGCTTACCGGGCTCTATTATGTTTGCCAGAGCCTTGTCCGTTGATCGGCAGGTGCACCAATTGCAGGTGAGGTTGGCTTGGGCATTTTAGCTCTTTATAGGATCCCTATACACCGACTTTATATAGGTTAACATAGAATAAATTAATAAAACAGACAAAAATCGGTTAAACCGTACAATTTAATAGGGAGTCATAAACTACGCACAGTGCCGCCGTATGCTCACTTCCGGATTGCTGCCTTAGCTACTTGAGTAACCTATGTAACTTAAGTTAGAAGCATAGTTGCATAACTAACACTATAATTGAAGATGTACATCCTAGCAGTAAATCATTGCACATTATTGTTTAATATTGCAAATTGCATAACTTGTTAAATGTTTATATGTAAATAAATACGGAGAATCAGACCCCGCAGTTTAACCGTAAACGCGGTTTTGTGGGACTATGTTATAAATAAGTTGTTATAACCTGTAATTACTGAATGAATAAATATAATAAATTAATATGTTCTGACAATTACCCCAATTATTTAGTTCCAAGATAAGTATCATTAAGAACTTGTGTTATGGATACTAAATAACGGATAAACATACATGGTTCTTATTTTTTTGTAAATACATACTTAATATACATAGGAAAACACCAAGACCAAAACAAAATTTTTATAATTTATTGATTCAGGCGTTACTTTGCGGAAATCCATTGTAAGCAAGTGATGGATTAAAAATATCTTTGTAACAATTCCCGCGCTACTATAATTTCCCGAAAAATCGAGAAACTATTCAACACGACACGTGTTTCGCCCTTACACAGGGCATCTTCAGGTAAGATAGGAGCCTCAGAACAACGATGTCTTCACGACCAACGCTGAAACGAGAGTGAGCAGCTGAGCGTATTCGAGCGTATTTATACCCTCACCCACTTCCGCCATCAACGTCCGCCACGTCATCGCGGTCTGAGTCAGAGTGACCGTTATGAAATTTCTGAACCATACGTAATAGAGGTGATCTAGAGAACGTATTTTGTTCGTTCAGCAGTAGGTTTTGATCATTGTGTTTAATTATTTCTAGATTTTCCAATACACACAACCGTAGACCTTTTTCATGTATATGTAAAATTTCAAAATTATGATTATTACTCAAGGTGTGCCCAGAGTCGATAAGGTGTTTGGCAAAATGAGATTTGTCTGGACAATTATGCCTATAAGCAGCTATATGCTCCTTATACCTGGTTTCAAAGTTGCGTCCAGTTTGCCCTATATAGACACTGTGACAAACCTCACAAGTTAATTTATATATACCCGACTTTTTACTATTTTCTATGCGATCCTTTCCGTTACAAAGACGACTAAGTGAGTTTTTAGTTTTGAACGCTGTATTTATTTCATTATTCTTAAGCAGTTTTGAAATCTGTCTACTAACTGAGCCCATATAAGTTAAACTGCCTGTATATTTAGTAATCTTGTCGCTGTCTAAAGCACACAACATCGATCTTACAATACTCTGTTGTTTACTTTTAATCAAATTATCAACCAAAGTAGTATCATATCCATTATTAATTGCTAACTGATAAATTGTGTTCAATTCTTTATCATAGTTAGTGGACGACATAGGTATGGTCATTAAACGATGAATGTAACTTCTAAACGCTGCTAATTTATGTTGGATGGGATGGCACGAGGATGCTGGAATAGTAGTGTCGGTATGAGTTGGTTTTCTGAATATTTGAAAATCGTGTTTATTTCCGACTCTTGAAATAGTTAAATCAAGGAAATTAAGTGAGCTGTTTTCCTCTATTTCTAATTTAAACTTTATTTTCGGATGTATTTTGTTGATTTTATCAACAAATATATTTAATTGCCGAATAGTGCCTAACCAACACAAAATTATGTCATCCACATATCTGTAATAATATAATATGTTACTACTTCTATTCAAAATATGCTTATTCTCAAAGTTATCCATAAAAATATCAGCCATTAACGGAGAGAGGGGAGAACCCATAGCCAAACCTTCTTTCTGTTTGTAATAGTGGTCATTAAACCTGAAATAGTTTTGTTCCATACAAAGTCTAGTTAAATGAATTAAATCACCCATTTCTCCCGGATGTGTACATTGTCTCTCAAAAAGGCTTTCCAGTATTTTTAAACACTCTTCATACGGTACATTAGTGAAGAGGCTTTCGACATCTAAAGACACTAACTTAGCAGATCTTGGCAACTCAATGTCTTTTATTCTATTTACTAAATCTAAACTATTTTTTAAAGAATAAAGTGGGTTAAATGAAGATTTTGTTTTTAAAAGAGTATTTAAATGCTTTGAAAGTTTATATGCCGGTGCACCTATGTAAGAAACTACAGGCCGAACTGGTATATCATCTTTATGTATTTTCGGCAATCCATATAATAATGGGGTTCGTGGATTCATTGGAAGCATATTTTTAAGAGAATTAGGAGAAATGTGTGTCGCACTTTTTAGTGCCGTTTTAATATTTGATGCAAATTTCTTAGTTGGATCATGTGGTAAACGCTCAAAATCGTCTCCCAGTATAACGTTATTAACTTTCAGTTCGTAGTCGTTTTTATCCAAAATAACTATAGTATTTCCTTTATCCGCTTTAGAAATTATTAAATTGTTGTGATCTATCTTAGACTTTATGGATTGGTATGTGTATGTATCTAATGAAGGCTGAATGTGTTTTGAATTTACTATTTTTTTGAACATAAGTGTTGCCTGGTGCTTAACGGCATCTTCTGCCTTATTCCTAACCAACACTGATTCTGTATCTACTACTAAAGTTTCAAGAGATTTGGCCGATAACTGTGGACTAATATTGTACTTAAGACCCTTCTCCAAAAGTGACAACTCTGGCTGTGTGAACTGTACGCCACTAAGATTTCTGACTCGTTCATGGAAAACATGAGAATATGTGTTTTACTTCCAAAGATTTTTCCCGTGTGGGAATCGAACTCACGACAACCACACGAGGAGCGGAGTTCGGGTATACTCGCCACCACGCCATATTGATCGTCAAAGGACGTGACAACACGTGTTATAAATTAAAACTTATAAAGTCGAAAGGTGTAGTATTATTGTCGGTTTTAGGGTTTTATAACCCATAAAATACTACCTAATAATATCTGGGGGCCTACCGCCGAGTTCGATGGCAATCGATTATAAGGCAAAATGGATTTCGAATTGATTCTGTCGTACCGCTGAACTCATGGAAATCGAAACAAAATGGCGTTCTCCATTTACCTATTGGTCTGTCACGGACTGAAGGTCATGAATGAGAGGTGGCTGTCGGCAGATTCCCCGGTACGGATTAATGAACGTAAACAAAGTTTGATCTAGATGGATTACCGGTAATCCATCGAATTCGGCGGTAGGCCCCCTGGTCCAGTTTCCTAAGGGTTATCGTGGACTAAATCCAATCGAGAACTGATCTATAAAAAGCGACATTTTATAAAACGTCCAAGACCATGATCTAGCTAATTTAATTAATAAGTCTTTCAATAGCACATACTGCCATTATCATCATACATACATAAAATCACGCGTTTCCCCGATGGGGTAGGCAGAGGCATACTATACGCCCACATTTCACCAGTTATTTTATTGGTCCCGCGTAATAGGTGGCGAACCTATTGCCGCTTACTTTTATGTTCGAAAGAGCCTCGTCCGTTCATCGGCAGGTGTTTATAACTTGCAGGTGAGGTTGGCTTGGACTCCTCAGATCTTGATAGCAGTCTTGTACACCTGATGTGCCATCATCATCATTTCAGTCATTAAAAGCTTTCTGCTGAGCACTGGCCTTCCCAATAGATTACATTCTATTGAGGGTATATGCTCATAATCACCATTCTGTGGTTGGTGATCGCATTTCAAGCCAGTACTGAGCATGACGCTGCTGCCCATCATCCGATTGAATTTCTCTTTGTTGACTCTTACAACTCCTCGTCAGATGAGAGGGGGTGGGACTATTCTAGACCCACACTGCTACGTACTCCATAGTAAATAAATTGTCATGAGTATAAGGTATCATTAAGGTAGGATTATGTAAAATATGTTGATTTAAATCATTTTTTTTTCTTTTTACGCAGAAATAAACAAATAAGTACACAACAAAGACGTAACAATATGCGTCATTGCGAATTTACAATCCTTTTACGTCAATAACATAGTAGATGGTCAGTTATTAAAACCACTCGTGTTATGGCAGTTAAAGTTTAGTTATAACAGGTTTAATTATTCATAAAACTATTCTTTTAACAGAGATATCGGGATGTACAGAATAGTTAAACGACCACAAAATTTATTAAAAACCAGTTATGCAAAACATATTTACAATGTTGAATTATCATTTCAATTATAATTTAGATTTACATACACACATCCATAAAATCACGCCTGTTTCCCAGTAAGGGTAGACATTTCGCCAGTTATATTGTTGGTCCCACGTAATAGGTGGCGAGCCTATTGCCTTTTACGCTCGCCAGAGCCTCGTCCGTTGGTCGGCAGGTGCGCCACTAGCAGGTGAGGTTGGCTTGGGCTCCTTAAATCTTGATATAATATTTACCCTATACACCCTACATAATTTTGATGTGATACAGAATCTTCGTTGTATTATTTTGTGCATAAAAAATATTTTTAATTAGCTAAGTATGTATCAACAAACAACATATCATGAAAAAAACCGTCGTGCTCGTGTCTTCATTCGGTAAAAGATAATCGAATTCACATAAATAAATTTAAAAAAATATCTGCATAAAAATTGTAAATTTAATAAAATACCTCTTGTCTTTTTTCTTTTCACACTTAGGCCGCTGAACCGATTTCATTGATTTATAGTACATGTAGATTTGTCCTGGAAAGTACACTATCCTATGTACATAGGATAGTTCTTTTTTTAAAAAGAACACTGGATAGTTTCTATTTAGGAGAGGGCGTGTGATACACTTTTTACTAGGAAAGGACACAACAGAATAGTTGTTATCTTTGAAAGAATATGATACTGTTCAGGGCAGGGCAGCAGCAGCAGACAGGAGGTTGGTAATTTAAAAGTAATTTCACAAACTAAGTATATGCACAGATAATATAATACTAGACATCTTGGTGGAAAGTGAAGCGTCATGTCTGCAGTTTTGTTTTATTTTCTAAAGTTTGTGATATTTCGAACATTAATGTGTAATATCGGTGGATTATTAACCGTTAAGTGTTTGTGAACTTACATGAGAATTGGTAAATCAAACGAAATAGTGCAACATCACTTTTCAAATTCTCTCAAGAAGTCCCTGTGAGATCTCAGTATAGTTTCACATCTTTACTGGGACTCAAGGGGTTTAGGGTAGGGCATCTCATTCATCATCTTTATCACCACTTATTCTCATTTACTAAGTATGAAATATTATTCATAAATCTATAACTTGACACTGGCTAAATGTGCTAAACGCACGAAGCCATTATTTAAAAGAAAAAAAACTATAGTAGTATATGGTACCATCTAACTAAATTTGGGAGAATTTTTGCGCAACTGTAAAATCGAGTTTTAGAAAAGACACATCGCAGCAGTATTCTACCTTCCAAAACTAGTGTAAATTCGACTTAGTTTTTATGTGTAAATATAGTGGATTTTTAGACATAACTTCTTTGACATGCACACAAATGTAGGAAAGTGATATAATGCAGTGAATTGTGATTTTCCGTGTTGATTCCAATACTCCCTAGAAGCCTCTGGTAAAGTTTTCACTGTTTTACTGGGGCATGACTTGAACTCGACTATTACGAACTTTACTTAAAGTTGTCTGTACTGAATAACTGGATTAATTATATTACTGTAACAAATTCTGACAATCTATTTGCTTTTATTTCTTTATTATGATTATATATCGTTTTCATTGTCGCTAAAAAATATATCGAATTTCCATTAAATTTGACGAATCTAAATGATCCTGTTGATCTTAAAGATAATAAAGAATATTTTATTTATTTTACTTGACACTGGCAAATGCTCTTAACAAGTGAGTCCATATCTAAAAGAGAAAACAAAGAAAAACTACATTTGATTTACCTTTGTTTATCCTTTTGAAAGCTAAAAGGTAATAATACATTATTATTTATACACGCAAAGAGGGTTTATAAAAGTAACATGGTATAAATAAGTAAACATATATAAAGGTATTGCTACACAGCGCTACTAGCCTCAAACTAAGCGAAGATTGCACTATGGGAAAACAGCGAAAAACCTAACAGAAATATGTAATTATATACTTTAGTACTTTTTATCTGTAAAGATTGTACACGGAATTTCGGAAATTCTCTTATGCATAACAGAGAAAAGTGTGCTTTGAAATTTCAAGTTATCTTATTGATATTGATTACATACCTAATACATACTAGGCACGTTAAGCTGTTGGGTTCCAGTGGTTGGTTATACACTGATAACCGGCACCAACGGCTTAACGTGCCTTCTGGAGCATGCGATAACTCAAGCCACCCTTACAAGGACTGACTGACACCTATAGTTCATTCGCGTTAAGAAAATAGTGACTCATCAGTGCAACTGCAGGGTAAGGGTGTATTCATAATGGAGAAAAAATTAAACATTTTTTTTTCAATATAATAGGTTGGGGAAAAAGTCTTTTCGTATTTTTGTATGAAAAGTCAAGACATTTTTTTCAAAGTTTATTTACATTTATTTACAATATATATGTACCGTTTTGTTGAATAACTTTCTGCCATTTTGTGGGCAGAGACATTATCCCGTTACTGTAGAAACTTTGGGACTTCTGATCAAAAAAACGGGACAAATAGTTTTGGCAGTCCTCTCTTGAGGTCAACCTTACAGAACCTAAAGAATTCTGCAGAGACCGAAACAGGTGAAAATCTGAAGGCGCAAGGTCAGGGCTATATGGTGGATGCACTAGGACCTCCCAGTCGAACTCTCTTAATTTTTGCTGAGTGGCTAAAGATGTGTGTGGTCTAGCGTTATCGTGATGAAAGACCACACCCTTCCTGTTGATCAATTCCGGCCGTTTTCTCTCGACTGCTTCCTTTAATCTCATCAGTTGCTGGCAGTAAAGATCAGAATCGATGGTTTTGCCGGGCGGTAAAAGCTCATAATAAACAATGCCCTTCCAATCCCACCATACACACAGCATCACCTTATTTCGTGTTAGGCCAGGTTTGGCCACAGTCTGTGAAGCCTGGCCAACTTTCGACCACGACCTTTTTCGCACGTTCTTGTCGTAAGTGATCCACTTTTCATCGCCAGTTATCAATCTCTTCAAAAACGGCTCGGTTTCATTACGTCTCAATAATGAATCGCAAATGAGTACACGGTTCATTAAGTTTCTTTGAGTGAGCTCGTGTGGCACCCAAATATCGAGCTTTTTTGTATAACCAGCTTTCTTCAAATGGGTCAAAACTGTTTTGTGGTCAATTCCCAGTTCTTCAGCTACATCGTAACTACTAATATGCCGATCTTGCTCCACTCTTTCCAAAATGGCGTCCATTTTATTCGTAACAGGGCGACCAGAGCGAGGTGCATCTTTAACATCAAAATTTCCGGACTGAAAATGTTTGAACCAAATTTGTGCTACTCTTACTGACACTGCATCAGGTCCATAAACATCACAAATTTTTTTCACTGCTTGAGTTGCATTTTTGCCTTTTTTATAATAAAATTTTAAAATGTATCGAATTTCTTCATTAGATTCACTCATTTTAACGGAGAGAAAAACAAATGAAAAATAGCGGGAAACAACTTTTTTTTATTTTTTTCTTTTCTTTATAATGGAATCTTTTTAATGTTACCAAAACCAGCAAGACACAAATAGTACAGCCAAAAAAAATTATAATAAGTTTATACCTACGTTATGCGAAAAGACTTTTTCCCCGACCTAATAATATAGTTTATCGACAAGCTCTTCCTTCTATTGTGATACGGGTACACAAACATAAGTAATAAATTTAAAATCAACACGACAATGAGAGGATAGGCCAATCTTCTTCGGCAAATCAATCGATACATGGAAGATTTAACAAAAGCGTGATTACACAGTATAACAGCATATATTTTCCATTAATTGCTATGTTATTTTGAAACGCGTTTCGACATACTCGTATTATACGTCATTGATTAATGAGAATGTCTCAGAAATACATACGATTATGCTAATCCTGCTGAGTCTTAAAGTTTGCAAACATTTATTCATAATTATGGTAAAATTGAGAATTTTGAGCCTATTTAAATTTGAGCCGTTTTTTATTCATGGAAAATTATCAAATGACTTTCTGCCGCTGTTTGTGGATCTGAAGGGTGAGACAGACTTGTACTGACTAAAATCTATTTATGTTCCTTTTTGTACCCGTTATATTCCAGGACCGCGTTAACTCTTTCGAATGTGTGCGATTTCACAATAAAATCCCAAGCAATATACAGCAATGAAGTCTGAATAAATTAAAATTACAATAAAACGAAAGCTGTCTTCAAAGAGATACTATTCTATCAAACTAGCTTCACACACAAATGAAGATTGAAATTAAAGTACCAAACCAATTGATAAATTTAAAAGAGCACATAGCCTGTGAGTTTCTTGCCAGTTTTTCTTACAGAGCGGTGACTCGAAATTACACTTCAATATTTTTAGTTATTTTTTAGTTATTTAATTGTTTTGTTGCATGCAAGTCACAAAGCTTAGTTCACTTACTAAGCTTCGTGATTTCAGTGTAATCATATTTTGATTGTTTTTTATATTTAATTTTGATGTTTTCAAGTAGGTACTTTGTGAAATAAATGATTTTTTGAAAATTGAAGAACTTTGTAACTCCGGAAAATTTAAAGCCTAAAAACAATAATGAGTTCGTGCTGAGACGTGAACATTGACAGTACGACTAATCAATCTGATGTAATTTAAAAACGCTTAGCGAACTGTGGAATGCTTGGTATTTCATCAGAAATTAGGTGATCCGATAAAGAACTAAAGGTAGCCCACATAGCCCAAAGGATTAGGAAGCTGAAGTGACAATGGTTCGGTCATGTCCTAGAGTGGAGAACATAGCTCGGTAAGACGCCCTCCTAGGTAGGGCGATGGTATACGGCCATGAGCTGATGAGAGACCATGGTCCAGCCTTTTTGCCAAATAATGACGGGCGTCGTCAGTTTTTTAGTGGGTAGGCTGAAAAGTTCCTGCAGGAGCCCCACATAACCGCTGTCCGGACCCCCGTCCGGTTGGGTATGCGTAAATGTATTTTTCTGACGTTTAAAAAAAAAGGGCGATGGTATACGCAAAGGGGCTGGCAGCGGTTGAAGGCGAAGTGCTGAAAATTTAGCTCAGTGGTGTGCCAATGCAGGGGCCTATGTGTTCGATTGAAGGCTATCTATATAGATTCTATGTTATATAATACTAGCAGTATACATATCGCATGCTTAAAGAAACATTAATAGATAGGTTAGGTTTGAGTTACGTACTTATACAGTCTTTTTATTTCTTACTGAGATCGAATCAATGTTAATCAAACGTTCAAAACACAAGCAAAATTTCTAACTAACAAATCAGTGTCAATTTAATGCGGTTACAAGTAGGACAAGTATTCTTTAGAAGATCTTCTTTTGTGATGAAAATTATTATTATTAAAAATCGAACAATTACACCAATTACTTAGTTCCAAGATGAGTATTATTCAGATCTAATGTTATATTAAAAATCGAATCAACATAGATAAATACTTTTTTTTGTAAATTAGTATTTAATGTTCATGCACACAAAGAATTGTCCTGTGTGAGAATCGAACCCACGACCTTAAGAGCGGGGTGCGGGTATACTCGCCACCACGCAATATCGGTCTATTGAAGTTGAAATATATTCAAGAATAAAAAATATTAAGTTTCGCAAATCATTTCAGTAAATTGTAATGTAGCTTATAAATACACCTTTAGTTTACCTAATCCCAAGCAAATAAAGGAACAGAGGGTGTACTCTAATTGAACAAAAACAAAACTTCGTTATACCTGTCTCTTTCACCCTCTAGGTAAATCATTATCGAGTGTAAGGGATGGGTATAACGAAGTTTCATTTTCGTTGAATTAGAGTAGGCCCTCAGTTCTCTTTACATTGCTAATAAAATTCAGCATACACAGCACAATGCGAAATAAAAGAAAGATAAAATTATAGATACTTACGATATTCCACATCTCGCTAAATGGCCGAGTTTGACGCCGCGCATGTCGAACAAAAATATCAAGCCTGGCTGAGGTCCTCTTTTGGTCAAATACAAATCTGAAAAAGAAAAAGAATTGTTGAAAAAGTTTCTATTAGTAATATTTTTTAGTCATCATCATTAACCTTTTACCAGGCAGTGGTCAATATATGACCACTAAAAATTAAACCTTATGCGTTTAACTTAAGGTGGAAAACCAATGAATATTTTCAACGTGCTCTGCCTGTTAAAGGGTTAGGTGTATAGCGATCCTACCAACATCTTGGAACCCCAAGCAAAGATAACTTGCGAAAATAAATGTTTCCGATAAGCGGCAATAGGCTCTCCACCTATAACGGGAAATCAATGATGAAATTGGCAAAATGTGGCCTTATCATAATAAAATATGTCTCTGCTTTTAAGGAAACAGGCGTAAATATTTTATCATTAGTTATTTAAGCATCAGATGCATATCATTCAAGGTCCTGTCTGCCGTTTTGAAATGACTTCTCAGTCTGATTACCTAATTCATTATTTATATTATTTGACACTGATGTTTTTTTCGAAATGGGGCCTAGGTCGTCCGCTAAACCTGCAGTCTGTAATCAGAACTGCCTTCCAAGGCGATGGAAAAATTAAAATTATGCAGATTACGCTCAATAAATAACATCAATCTATTTATATCCTGAACTTCGATTTATTAGAGTTACGGAATTAATAATAAGGCAGTCAGTGCCGTCACAATGACGTGTGTGGTGTTGCCAATTCTATTTATTGATCTAGTCTTTATGAAAGCATTCACAGTGTGACAACTGCCTGATATATTAAAAAAGACATCACTGATTGATTATTGGTTAAGAGTTAACGGTCGGATATAACTAAATAAGGAAAAAGCTGCATAGTCTTGAATTCATATGCAAATGACTTCACTTACAAAATTCAAAAAATTCTTCATTTACAATAAATAACAAAATGCACTTTATTATAATTTAATATAACTTTAAGTGACGTAAAGGCTGGCCCGGGTAGCCGAAGGCGACTTGCACATGCGAACATACAATCACGCCTGTTACTCCGAAAGGTTAGGCAGAGAGTAGGCTTGCACAACAGTTCTGAATATAATTTAAGCTAAATATGATTTAAAATGTTATTGCATTTCAGTTCATTTCGACGACCGATATGGCGTGGTGGCGAGTATACCCGCACTCCACTCCTGAGGTCGTGGGTTCGATTCCCACACAGGACAAATATTTGTGTGTATAAATATGAATATGTGTTGTGGTCTGGGTGTTTTTCTATGTATATTAAGTATGTATTTACAAAAAAAAAAGTATTTATGTGAGTTTATCCGTCATTTAGTATCCATAACACAAGTTCTTAATGATACTTATCTTGGAACTAAATAATTGGTGTAAGTGTCAGAAATATATGTTTAAAGTTGGGAGGGACAGAACAATGTTTCAAATAGATTTAGCTCTAATCATGATAAGTGACCGTTGTGCAAGACACCCTTAGTTTCTAGTCAACAACATTTTATTCAAATGCGTATCAAAAAATACGTCAAACAAAGTAGTATAACCAGTTTCGCAAAACGTGAGATTTGCGTGTTTTGAAACAATCATAGGAAGGTGTTAATTATACACAGTTTATACGAGCGTAATGTAATAATTCATAATTATATTAAGCGAGTTAGCATCCCACGAGTCCAGGTAAATTATACTATGTACTGTCGGCATCGCAGCGATAGTCCAGTGGTGAGACCAACAGACTGCAATTCAGGTCTTTTACTATAATTTCGAAGTTATGTGAAGATTTTTAGTTAGCTTCGTGCCTTGAAAATCACGTTGCTTACGTTGGTACCGGCAGTCATGAACATCTATTGCAGCCGTTATTAGGAAGTCGGTACTTCTAGTGTTCTCACAGCTGATTTAACCATAGAATGATGTTTCCCTCTGGGTTACGGAGGACAGATGGCAGTTGCTCCGTGTAATAACTGAAATTCAGCCAAATCTAGTGAGACCAGTGACCCTGGGCCTTTAGTCTAGGGCAGCCGGGATATGATAATTATGTTTCCCTGTGGGTTGTGGAGGTCAGACGGCAGTCGATCTGAGCAATCACTGAAATTAAGCCAAACCAATCTATATAGTGCTAGACTGATGATGAATGTCGGCTTCGTAACAAGTGTACGAAGTGGACGACGACCGATACGGCGGGAGGTCAGTACACCTACACTTCACTCCAGAGGTCGTGGGTTCGATTCCCACACAGGACAAATCTTTGTGTGCATGAACATGAATATTTGTTCTGGTCTGGGTGTTTTCCTATGTATATTACATATGTATTTCCAAAAAAGAAAGTATTTAAGTATGTTTATCCGTTTTTTAGTATCCATAACACAAGTTCTTAATGATACTTATCTTGGAACTAAATAATTGGTGTAATTGTTGGAAAATATTTATTTATTTATAAGTGTAACATTAAATTAGGACACAAGACAATAAACAAAGAATTGAATTATAAAATACATATGGGTGTGTAGGGATCCTACCAAGAGCTAAGGACCCAAGCCAAGCTAACCTGTAGGCGGTGCACCTGCCGATCAACGGAAGAAGCTCTGGCGAACATAACAGTGCCCGGTAAGCGGTAAAAGGCTCGCCACCTCAATAAAAGTCTGACACACCACAGAAGATGATTTTGCACCCGCAAAAAAAAGGTATACATAAGTTAAGAGTGGTATTAGTTAGCCTTCCATAGTTGCTATGCCCTTGCGGGGCGTCACGTGTAGACCTATTATATACCGTTCACGTATCGTGTAATGTGACATTCAAGAAATGATATTTACTCTAATAATTCGCTTGCTAGGTCTATAAAATTCATAACATTAGACTGCACTGCAGTGCTATATACTCCGCCAGCAGACTCTCGCATCAAGTAATATTGTGTTATGTTTGAATAAAATAGTATGAAGAGAAATTACTGGTTACTTCAGTCTTAACAGCTAATGTCTAGTAAACTTATTTACCATCATCATAATGTCTCATTAATCGTTTAAATTTATAAATAAAAATATTCTCGAACATATTACACAGCATCACATAGCCCCTAATGAAGCGTACTTTGGTATATATTTAAGTATTTTTTGTGTGTAATATTCAATTGGCCAATATTTGGACGAAATTGCATTTTTCTCTAATAAATTTATTTACTATCTATGTAGTCATAAAATTCGGTTCGGTGGTTTTAGCGCCAAAACAAACTTTATAATTGGCGAAGTGAGGGCGTATAATAAATATGCCTCTGCCTACCCCTTCGGCGATACAGGCGTGAATGTATGTATGTATGTGTATGTATGAATTATAAAAAGTTGCCCAATACAAATTGCTGTAGCTGAATTTCTTTTGTCGAAAATTGGGTCAAACTCACGTACATTTACATATGCCTCGATTGGTTCCATTGTTATACGTATTACAATACAATATGAATGATGATTATTTTGGGATACTATGATATACTATTATTGAATTCAAAATAATCACCACATATACTGGTGGTATAATTTATCTGTAATATTAGGTAATATCATAAAAGAGAAAAATAGTTTCGCAAATGCAAACGAATATCGTTTGCATTTGCGAAAATATTAAACCAAATAAAAAAAATACATTACAATTAAAGCTACAATTACCCTGATAAATATATTACATAAAGGCTAGTTTTAATTTAAAGACGTACAACGGACAATTTTGTAAAAGAAGTAGTATTTTAAATAAACATATAAGTTTGAAAATGAAAACCTATTTAAATATTCTGTAAAAACCGTATTAGCTTTAGCGATGTCGTCCATTGGAAATAAAATAAATCTCCATAGCAACGTCTGTTTGTTGACATGGTGATGACGTCTGAGATCGGTGACGATACGTTATGTTTTGCGGACAGGAAATTAAACTAGAGGAAATATTCATATTTCAAAACACATAACAGGGGCTATTACAAAACAAGGTCTAAAATTAAACCAGGTTTATATCTAGTGCTGTCACTGTCTTTATCTTATCAAATGAAAGTGACAGCACTAGTTTTAAGCCTGGTCTAAGTTTAGATCTCGTTTTGTAATAAGGCCGAAAACTTTTATTTAATATTAAAACTCGTGTTAATATTATTACATTAGCTTTTATAGTCAAGATGCTTCATACCATAGATTACAATTGATTTTTAAGAGTCCCTGTGAAGACACGAATTGTGACCCCCTACACCGCAAAACTGGACGACTTTCAGGTACTTCCCCCATCGAGAATTTCAACAATTCAGCGGAATATGTGACCTAGTTGTCAAAACGCTTTCCACTCAAAAAGTATATAAATTAGGAATCTTAAGATCTGGTATTAAGGCAAATCTTTTTATAAAAATATTATGTCTGATGAAATACTTTTTGTAAGTGTCTAAGGCTGGGTCTATGTGGTAGAATAATACCGGAGTCCCTCTCACATTGGTTCGTACATAAGACAAGGCTCAGTAACACAACTTTAATTATTTATTTTATTAATTTCATAAAAAAATATATAAAATGTTATGCAGTAAGATGCCAACATAAACTCTTTCAAGTGTTACCGGGCATCAGAGTTGTCCACTTAATTACAATACCAATACTAGCCAATGAGTATACAACTGTTGCTATTTTGTAGTAATCAGCTGAGTTAATGATGATGGTGTAGAAAACATATGAAAGTTTCAACCCGCTTTTCCTTTAAAAGGAAGGAAACCAGCCCTTCTTACAAAACTAACTGATATGACATAAGTCTTAAATTGGCTCGTGAGAAGAGCCCCATTCTCAGTAATGGGACGTTAATGGGCTGAGCATCGTCATATCCCGATTGCCCTAGACTTTAGCTTAGGGCATAGGGTCTGCTTACTGGTCTAACCAGATTTTGACTGAATTTATTAGTTCTGGAGCGCTGCAACTCGAGGGAAACATTATTCCATGGTTAAACAAGCTGTCAGGATGTAAGAAGGCACTGATTTCCTAATATTTAATTTCCGAGGCACGGAGCAAGCGATAATTACGCACATAACTTCAAAAAGCCACCAGGGCTTGAACTTGGGTCTATATGAAGGCTCAAAATGGGCTAATATGATAAACTAATGCTTACCAATAGTCATGAATAACAGCTTCACGCCCATATCGAAGTTATACTTGGAAGGTTCCGTCTGGTGGAGGCCGTGGTATATGATGTCGTAGCCCTCGATAGATTTGTTAGGCAGCAAGGACATCTCTCTGGAAAAAGAAATGTTATATTATATTAGGGAGTCCCCAACAGCCGGCGATCAGAATATATATCATCATCATCATCATCTCAGCCCATTCACGTCCCACTACTGAGCACGAACCTCCTCTCACATACCAAGGTGCGAGGGGAAACTAGTGGCATGCCCTTTCTTCGCTTTGGTGGCCATTTATGTAATGTTTTACATTTTGGATTATAATTGGAGTTTTCGTATTCCAAATTTTTGTGAGTAATAAATTTAGCCATTGGTACTGTAGCAATTAATTGGTGTTATAATTTTTGATTTTTTTTGACTTAATGCATAAAAACATTTAAAAACACAAATTATTCCTATTTATAAAATTAGTATGACAAATCTATTTCCAAACAAACGCTTATTTAATTTTAGTTCTAATTTCAGTTTCATTAAGAACTAATAAACATATCTATATATTTTTCATCCATTATACATATAATATTTCATATAGGTATACATAGATTCGTCCTGCGTAGAATCGAAAACACGACCTCAAGAGGGGAGTGCAAGTATGCTGACCTTTACGCTATGTCAGTCTACAAATACATACCCATACTAATGTACATCGCTTTAATAGCTTGCACAAAGCCATTATGGGCTATCTGTGTTCCAGCAATAAAAAGTTTTACAGCCTGCAAAGTGCTAACTTTTAATACGATGTAACATGCCCGAAGTATGCCAGTCCATTTGGCTCTATATGATAGGGCTCAAGTTAAAATAGGTCCTAGTCACTTAGCATTAGAGGTTCATTATCATCATCAGCCCAAAAAAGTCCACTATTGGGCATAGGCCTCCACCTTAAATTTCCAGCGAGACCGATTATAGGCGGCCTGCAACAATAGTGATGCGACCTTTATCATTCAGATCGTACGCTTTCTGTCAAAAGCTCAATTACAATGAAATAAACAGTTAAAATTGGCATAACTATCTGCTCTTATCCTTATTATTATATATGCTGCTATGATAGCCGTATTTTATATATTTTTAACAAATTGTATGTTTAGGTGGTGTTTTGTTGTTTTTTTTTTGTATGCAAAATGTATATGTTGAAATGTATAACTTTGGTGCGCATAGTTTCAAGTTCGTCCTATTTACGTAGTATTTATAGGCTTGTACGAAAGATCAGCGCCGCGGTGCCATAGTGACCCCTCGGCATATGCTGATATGTCTATTAATTTTTATTTTTGTTAACCAATGTATCATGTGTCACGGAATAAATTAGTTTTCTTTCTTCTTTCTTTTAAGAATGACTGCACAGCTGTTATTTGGCACTTAGCTGCAACAACATAGCTGCTTAGGTATCAGGACCTCATTTCTACTAAATTAAACAGTTTTGACGTAAAGGCCATCGTCGGATCTTGCTAGTTGCTATATTTAACTGTATATTCTGAGCTGTTAGGTCGGATTTAAAGTACCTGTCTATTAGCACCTGCTAAGCTGTGACATAATAGCTTAAAATGTAAGCTATAAGTTTGTACGAAAAGGTTATGACCTTTTCCAAGCATTCAGACAACCAGGTGGAAAAAGGGCACCGACTCACCGCATACCAAGGTCATATACTACTGGTCAGAAGGTAATAATACTCATTGGCCCTCAAAATATAATAGGTATATTTTGACTACGATTTTATATCACAATCGCTTTTGACGACATTTTGACACATAAATTTGACGATCGACATTGCGTGGTGGCGAGTATCCCCGCACTCCACTCCTGAGGTCGTGGGTTCGATTCCCACACAGGACAGATCTTTGTGTGTATAAATATGAATATTTGTTCTGGTCTGGGTGATTTCTAATATTAAGTACTTATGTAGGTATTTACAAAAAAAAAAGTAATTATGTATGTTTATCCGATATTGTGTATCCACAACACAAGTTCTTAATGATACTTATCTTGGAACTAAATAATTGGTGTAATTGTCAGAAATATTATTATTACATCACATGATCAACATTGACTGATAAACTTGGACTACTCCAAGGTATATTTTGAAAAAAAAAATAGCTTTAACTTAACATTATAAAACATTATACTATTTCTAAAATTGTAATAATAGGGCTTAATATATCAGATAACCATATAAAGAACCAAATTAACGTTAGCTTTAAATAAGTAAAGTGCGCCGAGGCCCGCTCAATGCGCGCCAGCCGTAACCACGAAATATTTTGTAATGTCTCATCACTAAATATTGGAGTAAAAATCAATACCATGCATTGAGTATGAGGAAAGAAGTACCACACACACTAGCCAAGTTCATCTCGAACGTTCCATCTATATCATACTAATGTTTTTTACTTTACTGTATTTATTTAGCACACACACATAAATATAACTACAAAAAAACTTAAAACTAAGAAAAATTTTACTTTGAAAACTTAAAATTATAAAGAGGAAAGAGTTGATTGTTTTTTGCTTGCATTGAATAGGCTCCGAAAATACCAAGCCGATTAAGTCTATTTTTTCGAAATAGTGCTTGAAATGTTTACACACCGGTTAGCTCTGTCCCAGTATTAGTGTTAGTTTTTGCCAAAAAAATAATTGATTTTTTTTTAAATAATTTTAATTATATTTTGAGAAAATTTAATGATTTTATATAGACTAACATAGATTTTATATAACTATATAATTGGCGAAGTGTGGGCGTATAATATGCCTCTGCCTACCCCTTCGGGGAAACAGGCGTGAATGTAATATTTTTATTTTTTCTCTGATGTCTGCAGGTAAACTGTTGAGTATATAGGGAATACGTTTTTTGAGAGTTGTATCCCCGTACACATTCGTAACTTTGGGAACAACAAATTTACCCGCCGTCATCGCTCTTGTGTCATAAATATTATTAACATTTGTTAGCAGGGACTTATGCTCTTGACTACCATGGTTATTAATAGAAAGATAATATTTGTGTTTTAAACTAACAGGTAATATTTTACAGATTTTAAACAGCTTAGTATAATTTTTTGTTTTTTTATCTACAATTAATTTTAAAAATCTCATTTGCATATTTTCCAGTTTATTAATATGTGATTTAAGAGTGAGGCCATAGCAGTCGAGAACGTAGTCTAAAATAGATTCCACTAAACTTGTATACAATAATTTCAATGTACCTCTAGGAGCACGATAACTCAGGTGGTAAAATTTACCAAGTAATATTCTTAGTTTACTGCATTAACATGTTCAGTCCACGAAAAATGCTCATTTATTTTCATTCCTAAATAAATTACACAGTTTATTCTTTCTATCGGTTTGCAACTACATTAATTAAAGCTATTGTGAAAACAATCAAAGGTCATCGACCATTATATACATGGGTATATAATGGTCGATTGACTTTCTTTCAAGGGCATTATATGGGGAATGTATAATAAGCAGTTTGGTTTTTTTGGAATTTAGAACAAGCAAGTCATCCGCAAACATGTGCGCAAATAATGGATATATGGAGTGAAAGCAAGGGGTTACACAATCGATCCGACTAAAAAGAACATAAAAAGAACAAAGAAGAAGGTCAAAGAAGAACATGGACGCCTGTGGCAAACCAAGACAAGATTCGACCTATATCTAGAGAATGATGCAGTCAGCAATTGGTATTAAATACCTGCCGCAGATGTGTTACTACTGGCTGCTTGCCGAATGAGTCCCTTCGGGGTAGCCTAGCCATAACCACTAACAAATAAGCTTCTTTTTGGCAAAGGTGGCAAAAGAAATAGGATAAGAATATTTAGAAATATAGAGTTGTGGTGCCACCGTACAAGCAATGAATGAAACGTACAAATTGACAAATCCTGAATCGCGTGAACGGAATTCCTCAAGCTCGTTGCTACATGTTATGTATACAGCACCCTACTATCATCGGTTAGGCGGCCTCCAGTGGACACTTCGCCTCCATGGAACATCATCTTTCCATTGGTTTCCTAAGGTATAAAAGTGTAAGTCGAAGTCAAAATCATTTATTCAAGTTTAGCTCAAAAGAGCTCTTATAAAAGTCAACCTAAAAACTAACGCGCCCATTCACTGCGAGCGGGAGCTTGATCGTAAAAGAACGGGCAAGAAAATCGTAAAGGTTAGTTTTTCTCCCGCCAGTTACAATAAAATGTACTTAATAATAAAACAATTTGGTAAGTCTACAAAAAGTAGCCGACCCGTAGCACCCATGACACGACAAGACCTATTCTAGGTAATGATGCACCTAGCGATTGCTAGCTAATACCTATGCAGATGTAATATACGATTGCAAAACCTATCATTTCCCTTGCACAAACACAATTATGTACTGATGCTGAATATGTGTCGCTAGAACATTGTAGAATGCGTTGTTTTAGAAAGCTACTAGTAAAAGTTTTTTAAGTTTGTATGGTTTAAGAAACCATAGAGCCTATGGTTTGTTATATTACCTTGAGCAATAAGCTATCATACAGCATCTTAAAGTTACGTCTCATATGACGTTGCATTTTATAGCGTATGCTTTATTATCATAGAAGTTATCTTTTGCAAGTATCCAAGAGAACTGAGTTAGATTTATTATTTTTACACTGCAAGGTGGCATTCAGGATAAGATAAGATAATCCTTTACTGTCAAAAACTTTCGGCTAAGTATACGACCCATTTGATGGAAAGTGCCTATTGCTTTGTTTACTCTCTCATCAACAATACTTTTCATACTGAGACACTTCGCCCAGATGTTTTATAAAACGGCGTATTCAACAAACTGCCTGGGACATAATTATGTACTGCTAGTGTCTGTCGTAGCAGCCATTGCGTAAATTCGCCAATATTCTTGACAACTTTGTGTAAACAGTGTCAAGGACTGGTGTTAACTAAGCTCTAACATGAAGTGCAATCGGTGTGGTCATTACAGTCTATGTATATTAATACCTCATCTGTTCAAATATTATAGCAGAAGTCAAATTTATTTTAAGACGGTCATGGGTCAGATTTTGTTTAAATTACCTACTTAAGTACCATAACTGTTGGTAGGGAATGAGCACCGAATTTTATCGGCGGCGTTTGAAAATATATTTTTAGACTTCTCATCTGACAGGGACGGGATAATTCTGCGTACTGGCTTGAACTGGGACTTGGGACATTGAATGGGCTGAGTGAGTGAATGATGAAACTGTGGTGATGAAATATACTCTTCTAGAAAATACCCCTATCAACAAGAACTAATATTCCGCCATATTGGTACAGGACCCGGCGGTTAATATTACAAATGCGATGATTGCCGCATCGCATTTTCGAATAATCAAATGCTAATTTCCAGTCAATCAATTATTACAATTTATGGTCTCTCAATCTAAACTTTAAATCAGAACGAATACCTATTCTATTGTTGTATATTTTTATTCCCGCGTAAACTAAGTAGAGCTGTAAAACTAATTTCTTTTTCAAATTTCAAGCTGCAATACGTGCCGGGTACCTACTGTAATTGGTTCATTAGTTTTCATACCCACATTAAAGTATTATGTACTATAATTAGGTGGTGAACTAATGTTAAGTTTTATAAGTAGATCTAAACAGATAGTATGTCAGTAATCACGCTTTTGGTTTTAATCCTCTATAATCTTACGAAAGATTAAATGAACTGAATATTGATTACTTGAAATAAAAGTCATTGTTACCTGTTACTTATTATAATTTACAACAAAATCAAGAAGATAATTTCATTAATAAATGAAAACGGATCGCCGAAATTTATGTACGCGCATCACTTCAGAACCACTGCACCAAAATGGATAATGATGCTTTTTTGTGTTAGTTGTTAATAGACTTTAATAGAATGTTTGTATAAATTAAATACATAATATCACGCCTGTTGCCCCGAAGGGGTAGGCAGAGGCATATTATACTCCCACACTTCGCCAATTATATAGTTGGTCCCACGTAATAGGTGGCGAGCATATTGCCGCTTGCGGGGCACTGTTGTTTGCCAGAGCCTTTTCCGTTGATCGGCAGGTGCACCACTTGCATGTGAGGTAGGCTTGGGCTTCTCAGGTCTTGGTAGAACCATTGTATAAAAGAAAATTAAAAAAAAAGAGGATGTTTTTCTAATGCATATACTGAATATGAAAAGTGAGTAAGACTGAAAGACCTGTTCTATATTGTAAGAAAGTTTACAGATTGAAAAAAAAATTTAATGTATTTTTTGAATATGACAGTATGAAATACACCGGGTCAGCTGAATATTTACATATAAATAACAAAAAACGTATAGTTGCCTTTATCTAATGAAAATATACATTAAATAAAATACTGAAAGTACTTCCTTTAAATATTTTAGTTTTAGTCACATTTCTATTATTTTATTATTTTATTCTTATTTACAGCATACAATAACATTTCAGCACTTTCCAGTCCCAGTGTAGATTAGCAGAGCTAATTAAGTGTTACTTTAGATAGGACTATACTTTTTACTGATAGGCATATCGCTTACTCATATCCTAGCATTATCCTGGTTGCCCTAGACTTAGGACCCTGGTGGTTTAACCAGATTAGGCTGAATTTAGGTTATTACATATCTCTTACTATCAGGTGATTATCTTTTAAGCCTTGTTACTAGGCTGCAGAAATTTAAAAATAAGCTCTTAAAGGCAGAAGAACTCTTTACTTTCGCAGGCCAGTTGGAAGATATTTCTCCATGGAATAAGATGTGCCATGTACAAAAATTTTCTTGATTTAAGATTTTCATGTTATTCTGTTTGGGTACTTAATAAATAAATAATTATTATTAATAAGGCTAGGTAAATATTTATACCAGATATTCTTCACCATAATAGTATTACTCCATATTATTATTATTACTAAATTTAAGTTAACATTTAATGTGATATAAATTAAAGACAGACAAATGCTAATATTTTTCTACATAAATTTTCATAGCATTTAATGTATGTTCATATGTTTTTTTAGTTACTGTAAACCAAATTCTTAACGATACTTAGCTGGGAAGTCTTGGAACTGAATAATTGGTATGATTTTATGAGCATTATTTAATGCAATTTGTAATTTATGCAGTTGTAAGTAGGTAAGTGATAGACTTCTCTTTTGTCTGATCACACTTTTACGACACATAAGGGGCTCTCCATAAATTACGTCACACATTAAGGGGGTGGGAGAGGTTTGACGAAGTGTGACCTGGTGTGGCAAGAGGATGGTAAGGATCCCAAATATTGTAAAGTCACATTTCAAAATCCAGGTCCTATGCAAGATTTGGAACTGCTGTTTTAATGTAATTATTGCTTGCAGTACAATTGCAAAATATGTGACATCGCATTAAGGAGGAGGAAGTCTCACAAGCGTGACTAGCTGTGATAAGGACAGAGGGGGTTATATAGGTTATATTAGTAGCAGCAAAGTTCACATTTATTACTGTAATCTATAGATGAAAAGTGTGAAAGGGTCAGACGTAGGTTGCAGCTGTTTGACGACACTTCAATTAGATGCAATTCTGATCCCCTTAGAAATTTCCTTGCTTTAAGGTTGTAAAATAATAATAATTAATATAAATGTTTATATTATTTGCTTATACAGCAGGGCGTTTCCTTAACTTAAAGCCTCTTAAAAAAAATGGTATTCTATTTTCAATGTTGTAGGTAATATTATTATTATAGCCAAGTGTTTTTAATTAAAATAAAAACTAGGATGTATAACTTAGTAGGCAAGTACAAATGTGCAAATAAATATTTTAAGAGTAAAACACAGTAAAAATTAAAAAAGATCAGCAATTAGATGTATTTTCAAATATACCTAGTTCCACAACTAAAAATTAAAAATTAGAAACTTCATTCTAAGGGTTTACTATCAAACTAAATTGACATGAATTAATAAACAAAAGAGAAAAATATTGACATTTCTGCTATCTTTTGTTTTTCGTCCATCTGTATAGACTTTTTGCTGTCTTATGTTTTGTTATCACTAAAAACTGACGGTTTTAGGAGTTGAATTAGGCAGCTGTACTGATAAGATGAACTAGTGGGAATAAATAAGGATTTGTATCTATGACGCTCTTATATTAAACAGCTTCGTAAATATACTTTGCAAGCCTATAAAAACTATAAAAAACATCTACATCTGCATTATGTTGCGTCATAAATATTTTTACCTTAGTAATATAATGGAATAAGCTTATTAAATTCACTTACAATGCTTCAACCAGCGGCATTATTTCAGGAGATGTGATAATACGATTATCGAAGAATTCAGGAGCGTTTTTCCGACATGAATAATATTTTTCCATACACGCTTTCGTTCTATCCAGGTCTCCGTAGCATGCATTATAAAATAACACCAATTGTTTATCGGACAAATCTTTGGGAACGTATTTAGAGTTATCCAAACTTTCGGTCCATTGCTTTAACAAATTTATATCTGCTTGAGAGAATTTATCCATCGTCGCTGTCACCTCATCATAATCAAACTCTAAATCGACCACCATGATAAAAATAGAAACACAATTTTTTTCACGTAATTTTGCGTAAATTTATAACAAATTACAAAGTGACAACCTTCCCCTCGAACAACAAAATGACAACTAAAATTTATTGGCAAACAAAATAAATGTTAACAACAGCATTAGACAGAACCAATCTTAGCCAATTATTTGAAGTTTTTATGTCTATGGTTGTGGACATTGCCAATGCAAATATAATAGAATTATGGTTTGGTTATTTAATTCGTTTAAAGTATTCTTAATTTTAATAAGAATCGCAGCCTACTAGATTAAACTGTCGTTGTAAGATGTTTTTTAACTTCAAAGAGAAATATTGATCTGTTGAAATGGATTCCGATTCTTCGTAAGTTACTAAATCATTACTTAGTTTTGTGCTTTAGAAAATTAATGCTCTTTTATGTTACCTACTCAAAATATTTTCAGAGAAACAAATCTTGTGATTATAACAAGAAGGGATCGATTTAAATTGTATTTAAAATTATACTGGAGATTATTAGTTTTTGTGATTACACCACTACTATTTCTGCCAATTGTTTTTATTGGTGAAGAAAAGGTAAGTTTGATATTTAAATTTTAAAGTGATTATCTTTTAAGTACCTAGTTCATAATTCAAAACATTTTTATTTCCAGGCGTACAATAGTTTCTATGTGTTCATAGTATCTGCTACTTTTTGGATTACTGATGTGCTCCATCCCGGAATAATTTCCTTATTTTCTGCATTTCTATACACCATTATGGGATCTGTAAATTTCGATTATATACATAGAGTAAGATTTTTCTATTATAGTTACAACTCAAATTGCTTTAAAACTGAATTCCCAAGATGTTACTCCGAAAAGAATTTAGTCTTTCTACAATGGCGAAAGTAGCATTGATGGATAAGGTGGGAGGGTTTTAGCTCGACAATTTTTTTTCCTGATTGCTATATAAATCGACACTAATTTCCAGTCGTAGTTTGAGCCATTTACCATTACATTTAGATATAATAGGTTTCATATAATTATATTATGGACTTATTTTGTAGATTTATGTAAGAAACGAACTATTAAACTGTTTAAGTGTAATGATATTAATGATGGCAATAGAAAGAAGTAATGTGCATAGACGAGTGGCTATCAAAATTTTGCTTGTATTTGGCTGCTCACACTACAGGTTAGTGATATACTCAATTTTACTCAGCGACTAGACCATTTTATATAATTATAAAATGTCTAGTCGCTGTTCTGTAACAGACGTTTTTTGACATTACCACTATGTAAATAATTTGCGAATTCTTTTAGTATTTTAATGCCATAAAAAAAATTGGCTCAGGACAATTGCAAGCATTTCACCAAGTTTTTTACGAAACAATTATACTATAATTGCCTAAAAATGTCATCCATGCGATGTCAGCATCCCTATTAAAATCAGTCGTCAGAGGCTTTATAAAGGGTATCCGACAGAATCCGACTGTATAGATCACAGCAGTACCAGCATTAAAGTGCGTAGAGTGGATGTGTATTGGCATATGAGTTTTACGAAGTATATAATAAATGTGATGTGATAAATATGTTAACATTTATTTTAAATTTACAGGTTAAGCTTCTTACTATTTTTCGGAACCATGTTTTTCTCAATGTGGCTTTCGGGTATAATTGCGTGTGGTCTTATAATGCCTCTAGTAAAAGCTATTTTACTTGAGCTAGAAAGAGTGAGTAAGAATATTTCATGACTAAACAAATTAAAAATATAATGCCTTACAATACCTACCTTACACTGTTTTTAGATGGGACTCCTGGAAATGTATCAGACTATAGGAAAAGCTAAACAGATGTCCGAACGTCATGAACAAAAGTATGTTATATGAATGTTCTTTATGTTAATATTTCAGTATTTAAAGATATCTTAAAACAAAACGAAATTCAAATGAACTTTTTTCTAAGGATCGAGAATGTGATAATTTATAATATTTAATATGTTTTTTATGATAAACATTTGGAAGATTAGAAGTGTATAAATCTTATAAATAAATTCAAAAACTTTGTTTGATGTTTATTGTGTTTCAGAAATCCTAGACCTACCGATTTCACGGTATTTTACTTTTTGGGAATCGCCTATTCTTCATCAATAGGTAAATTAAGTGTTTTAATTTATACACAATTTGCTTTAGTTATAATTTTTTTTTTTGGCTATTTTTTTTTATTGTATTAGTATTCTATTATGGCAACTCTTTCTTTATATTGTCTTTGAAGCTCTGTATACTTCCGAATCCCGCGAAAAGTGAAAAAAGTTTTTGAAATAGCAGTTTTTTTTGTGTTATAATTTTAATTAGTCGAGTTGTTTGCATAAATGCGTAATTTTCATTGTTCAGTACAGTTAAAGCCAAACAAATTCCGTCATCGTCGAGTCTAGTCAGACCCCAGTAAAATAGTGGAGACTTACTACTAAAAAAATCTATAAAAAAAAATATTATAGGCAGTTTTGAAATCAACACGGAAAATTATAATTTACTGCAATATAACAGTTTCCTACTAAAACTAAAACTCCAAATCATACTTGTGAACTACGGGTAGCAGTTTAGCAGATTATTACATTTTAAAAAGCATTACATTGCGTAAAATTTAAGATATTTCAGAGTTTTAGTACGATAATTTTATTGAGCTTATACCATAAAGATATTATTCTCGTGAAACGTGATTCTTATCGTTAAACACAACTATATATAAATAAACATATATATCAGTGAATGAAAATCCTTAGTAATGTTTTCATTTTTTTTAATATGTAATGTGATTTTTATACGATAAGGATTGACTAATGGAAGTTAAAATTTGTAATTAATTTTTTACCAGGCAGTATGTCGACAATAATTGGAAGTCAAACCAATCAAGTATTCAAGCTCTATTGCGAAAGGTAAGGACGCACCATTATCCGTATGTGGATTCATTAATTGGGACCCAAGCACCCTTGAGCATACCTACCCTTGTCCAGATGTGGGTGGTTAGGGACTTAAACCCTCATAAGATTAGACAATTTTAGGAACAACTAGTAAGCACTCTTAAGCAATATATTGTACGTTCATCATATCCTAGCATTATCCCGGTTGCCCTAGACTTAAGCTTAGGGT
Source organism: Musotima nitidalis (assembly GCA_949126915.1). NCBI lineage: Eukaryota > Metazoa > Arthropoda > Insecta > Lepidoptera > Crambidae > Musotima > Musotima nitidalis. The sequence goes on from OX421434.1 coordinate 5,234,882, forward strand.
TTGGAGGCTCACTGGTCTTATCAGATTTGGATGAATTTCAGCTATTACATGGCATACAAAAATAACATACATACATACATAATATCACGCCTGTTTCCCCGAAGGGTAAGGCAGAGGCATACTATACGCCCACACTTCGCCAATCACATTGTCGGTCCGACGTAATAGGCGGCGAGCCTATTGCCGCTTGTCGGGACCTGTTAAGTTCGCCAGAGCCTCGTCTGTTGATCAGCAGGTGCACCACTTACAGGTGAGGTTGACTCCCCCCATTGTCCGGAGACAGTGCGTAAACAGCATTTTTTTACCGACAATAAAAAAAAAAGGTGAGGTGGCTTGGGCTCCTTAGATGTTAGTCCTTATATTATAGTTGGAGCCCTATACCCCATATAAAAAATAAATCAAAATACCCTTCTGTTATTTAATAAACACTATTAAGCTGCTGAATCGATCTTTTGATATTAGATGTGCTCAGAAGCCGGTAACGGGCTACTTTTTTCTACGAAAATAAAACTTACGGGAAATGGGATCTTTGCATGTTAAGTGCACCAGGTGTCTCTTTTTTTCTTTTGTTTTACGTCGGTAACAAAAAGGCACTGCCTTCCGGCCAAAGGTGGACCGAAAGGGGGTGTGGGACTCACCACCGGCAGACACGACTGCCAGCAGTAATACCCACTAAAAATATTCCTACGACGCCCGTCGCTTATTGAGAAAGAGGCGGGGGCCAGTACCTGGGTTGTAGCTTTTGACAACCCACCTGCGGCCAACATCCCCCGGATCAAAACCTCCCCGTGCGACCATAGCGTGTGTAGCCGATTTCCTGGAGAGTCCATGGTTTCCCCCCCCCCCGGTAGTCAGTACTAAGGGCATCCAGAGTCGCCAATCTCTGGGTGTTACCTTTTCCGGGCCTCCGCGAGGTACTTAGCCCCCCCACCACGCCAAGGTGGATCCTATCCTATACCTAACCTATCCGGGGGAGGGGGGACAGGTGACCCTCGTTCAAGCTAATCAAACAGCTTGGACGAGGGTCAGCTGATGCACTTGACCCTTGGCTTACTATACCAAGTGTTTTCCCTTGTAGCTTGTTCCCCAGCAGTCCCAAGATAGAGTTCCCGCAAGTGCTCCTCCTTATCCTGCCAGGAGTGCTTCTGATGGAGACACTTCTCTACCTGTGGATGAACTCCTATTTCCTTGGCATGTTCAGGTTAGAGCAAATATATTTTGTTAGAAAATGTTTACTAAAGGTTACTTTTCTTTTGCTTCTAACAAAAAGGGTTGAAAATTGTCTTGGCGAATATGTGAAACCAAAATAAGCTTACGGTGCCACGTGTTATTCATATTTGTAATGTGTTTTAAACTGAAAAATACTTTATTTCATAAAATATTAGGTAAGTACATAGTAGTACTTGACAACGTCAAAATAAAATATAAAAAAAACGATAAGTATTTCGATATTTTTTTATTTTGATATTTATATCACTATGTACCAATGACCTTCTATACACATGGACTAATCACGTCATACAATGCCAAAGCAATAATAAGGCACAGGTCTCTAATTTCACCATATTATGCTTTGACTGATCTTTTCATACATTGCGCTAAATGAGCAGCAATAAGCTACATAAGGTGAATTTAGAAGCGGATTCGAACAAAAATAGCAGTGGAGTGGCGTTGGCTGTTAATTTTTGTTTTTTCTTTACGAGAGATAGATTTTTATAGTTTTCGAATATCGTAATTTCAGCCAATAATAGTCCACACGAAGACTAGGAGTGGCCATACTGTGTTCCGGTACCACACGGTTTCCGAATGTGCCTATTATTTTATTTAAACTACCGAATTATAGAATTATATATTTTTTTTATACAACAAGTAAGGCAAACGAACAAGTGGGTCACCTGATGGCAATTGAATGATCAATTGTATAGTATTACTCACTACTAACCTCTATGTGCGGAACAGCCGTCCTTTTTATACGCGTAAATCGTTTAGTTTAATCGTAATATAAATCAGATTCAAGGAAATGATTTGAGCAAATGACGCTTGATTTATTTGGTTTGTAAAATTCTTCGGACCTTTCTCTTGCTACTATCTTGCGCCTTTTCTCCCTCAAAATCTCGTGTACAGGAAAGCTAAAAAAAAAGCATCAGCAACCAACAGGAAGTATGTTGGTATGTATTAACAGATAAATACAGGATTTATATGTATTAACAGATGAAAGCAATGTGGCAAAAAATAAAGGTCTTTAGCGATTCTATTGTTTTCTTTTCTGACTCTGTTCTTGTGACGTCCTTACAACTATCTCTTTCTGACGCGCGAGAGTGAAAAGAATGGAAATACCTGTCAATCATTTATGATAATTATTGAAAATTAAATGGTTTTACAACATTATTTACACATTTTCGTGTGTTATCTTTCAGAAATAAAATTAACTTACCGATGGTAGGTCACACCATCTTTTTTTTGAATCGTTAACGTATTATTTGGGCACTTTTTTATGACACACTTCGGCATCCTTTTGACTTAGCTGTCAAAACACGACTAAGGAAAAAGTGTGCTTATATCGCGTTTAAGCACACTTTTGCCGTGCCGTTGACAGCGCACTGATGCGATGTCCATGTGTATAGAAGGTCATTGCTATGTACACTGAAATCACAAAGATAAGATTCACCTACACATAAAATATTTTTTTTATGTAAGTGAGTACCAGATATGGGAATCAAACTCATAACTTTAGGAGCGTGAAAAATTTATCGAAATTTCAAAATTTCGTTAAAGCAACAAGTGCCATCTTTTGTTATGATGGATGGTCAAATTAAGTTTTAACGCATAAAAATCTTAATATATTGTTTTACTATGTAGATTTCAATGGTTGTACGTTTATTTTCCGCATTAAAGGGCCCACAGTGAAATTGCCATCGAAATAGGAATGACAGAGGAGGAAGTGCACTACGTAAAGACACTACTGGTGACGCAGTACCAGCTACTTGGGAGGATCACTTTCCATGAGTCTGTTAGTTGAATATCCTTGACTACCTTTAACATACACACAGTACCAGCAACACATACATACTTACAAACACTAACTGTTATATATTAAGAAAACATTTTTTTTCTTTATGTGCTATTTCATTTTATAAGGGAAACATAATTCTATGGTTTAACAAGCTGCCAGGATGTTATAAGGCACTGACTTCCTAATATCGACTGCCATAGATGTTTCTGACGGCCGTACTTTTTTTAACGGCTTAACGTGCGTTCCAAGACACGGAGTCAGCGATAATTATGCACACAACCCGAGACTCAATTGAAAGGCGATGGGTCTCGCCCCTGGGCTATCGGTGCTCTAACTTGCTTTACATAAGCCTACATAATGTGGCGTCTCTAACCTCTCCGCTCAGTACCTTTTTTTTCAAACTAAAGTGAAAAGGATTTAGTTGACTATTCGAATATGGAGGGTGTATAATGAATTAATGAATGAACACTTTATTGCACACTAAATATAAAAAAAAAAGTAATAAAATCACATATATATAGTATAGGTGTATAGGGATCCTACCAAGACCTAAGGAGCCTAAGCTAACCTCACCTGCTAGTGGTGCACCTGGCGATCAACGGACGAGGCTCTGACGAACATAACAGTGCCCGGTAAGCGATAATAGACTCGCCACCTATTACGTGGGACCAATTATATAATTGGCGAAGTTTGGGCTAGTGTTGCAAAGGACTCGAGTCTTTTAGTCTTATTCGATAGACTCGACTCAATTTTCTAAGACTCAGTGAACTAACTGAACTCGGAGTCTTGAGTCGAGCCGAGTCTGAGTCCTATCATGAAGACTCGAGCGCCATTATTGAACTCGAAACCTTAAATAGAACTCGAGAGACTCGAGTCTTATAAAGAGCTTGAGTCTTAAAAGAGCTCGAGTCTTAAAAGAGCTCGAGTCTTAAAAGAGCTCGAGTCTTCTTCAAACTGGTCTTCGAAATGCTGACAGTGATTTATTTAGAATAAATGTCTATACTTATATAATAAAGCTGAAGAGTTTATTTGTTTGGTAGTTTTGTTTAATTAATGTTTTCTTTTGTAATAATTTTTATGATCATAATTAATTAAACTGATTTTTCATGTTAATTAAAACTTTAATTCTTTCATTTATTTTTCGACATCTCCTTCTGGTTACACATGATTATATCTCACAAAAATAGCCTTTTATTGGCTGCTTTAAAAAGAATGACTCAAAGCGGAAAAGAACTCGAGCGCGACTCGGCGCGTAAACAGGACTCGAGCGCTAAAGAAGACTCGAGTCTCGAGTCTCGCGTTCAAGAGCTCATATAGACTTGAGTTCTTTATTCTTAAGAGTCTTATTGTTATGAGTCGAGTCGTGTAATGCCGAGTCGAGCTCTAAATTTAGGACTCAAAGACTCGAGTTCTTTACAACACTAGTTTGGGCTTATAATATGCCTCTGCCTACCCCTTCGGGGAAACAGGCGTGAATGTATGTATTTATCTATGTATGTGTTATGGACAAAATAAACCGTGGAGATACGATTACATAACAAATAACAAAAATAATATCTAGTCAAATTTGTATAATCAAGTTTTGAAACTTTTTGGACTTTGCTTTTAGTAATTATTTGTCTTCAGATAATAGGTGCTCTAGTGATCCTTGGATGTATTTTACAAGTCTCGTTCAGTGCCGCCGATACTGAAAACTCTTTGAAATCTCACAGGTGAGGTGTTCAATGTAACATCTATTGAATCTTAAATATTTTCTTAATAAATTTACCTAAGTATTTACCGATATGTATATAGTATAATTAATTTGATCTTTTGCTCAGATATTTATAGCATGTCCTAGCATTATCCCGGTTGCCCTAGCGTTAAGCTTAGGGCCCAGGGTCTGCTCAGTGGTTCATCCAGATTTGACTGAATTTCAGTTATTACGTGGAGCGACTGCCGTCTGACCTCCGCAACCTAGAGGGAAACATAATTATATGGTTAAGCCAGCTGTCAGTCTGTTAGAAGGCACTGAGTTCCTAATAACGACTGCCATAGGTGTTCATGACAGCCGGGACCAACGGCTTAAAGTGCTTTCCGAGGCACGGAGCAAGCGATAGTTACGCTCATAATTTCGAAAAGTCATAGGTTTGAACCCGAGACCCTCAGAATTCAAAGGCAAGGGTCTAGCCACTGGGCTGTCGCCGCTCCGCTGAAAATATGAGAAAACTTAATTGCGACAGTTTTAATCACGATTTTCAATTTTTTTTAAAGTAGTTACTTCTCGTTCTATGTAACTTCTTATGCTTGTAATAATATTCATCAAATTTATTTGTTTAATATTCAAAATAGGTATGGTGAATTCTGTGAAATATTAATTCTAAATGGCGACCGATATGGCGTAGAGGCGACTATACCCTCGAGCCCGAGGCGCAAGGTCCGCTTCTGAGGTCCTGGGTTCGATCCCACACAGGACAAATCTTTGTGTGCTTAGAAATGAATATTTGCTTTGGTCTGAGGGTTTTCCTATGTATATTAAGTATGTATGTACAAAAAGAGTATTTATTTATGCTTATACGTTATTAAGCATCCATAACTCAAATTCTTATTGAAACTTATCTTGGAACTTAATAATAGGGTTGGTTGGTTTAATAAATAATTAATTGAATCCAATTCTTTTGTAGCCACTTAAAAACCTCATCACCATCTCTCATCAGTGCTTTCCTGCTATTTATCACACCAGTAAACTTGGATTTCACCAAGTTTTTTAGAAGACAAGGTAACTTTACTTAATTAAGTACATATATCTCTTCATTTATAACTATGTATTTGTAAAACGAAATTACCTATTTGGACCCAAAGCGGGTTTGCGGAAGCAGATGATAGTCGATAGGAGAATTTATCGTTAATGTTTATATTTATTCATGGGGCCTCTAACTAGCCCTAACGACCACCAAATTTCAGATTTAAGCGATAATGGTCCGGACCATCGGCTTAACGTGCTTTATTTATAACTGACACATTTATAAACATATATATCAGTTTTCATATTAAGAAAGTAACTATTTTATAAAGCTTTTACATAACGAGATCTTAAAGACAAAATTTATATGCAAATCATGCTCTTCTTGACCAGTTTTGTAAAGACAAAGGTGAGGGTGAGGCTAGTAATTAAAATAAAATATAGGCCGCTTACAATAGGCCTTGCTAGAAATTTATGAAGGAGGCCGACATCCTTGGGCTGATGATGATAACGATATCTTAACTTAATTTAATTGAATGCCCCACAGGTGAATCCAGGGAACCTTTACCAACTTCTCCGAGTAAATCATGTCTGAATTGGAATCATTTTCAGACCAATATGAACTGGTCCGTAATGTTCATAATAGGTAAAAGTTCCTACTTTTTATTATTTTAGTAAAACCATTATGGTATTAGAATAGAAATTCATTTTAGGAGGAAGCGGAGAGAATCTTTAATAGGGCTTCCCACAAGGCGAACTCATGACTTGATAAAAGTTACGAGAATTTGATAGATCCGGTGTGAGCCAGAGGCAATATTTACAATATTATCACTTAATACAAATTATGATGCATTTTCATATGCTGCTATATACTAGAAGTAATTAAAAAATATTAAGTATTTTTCATTTTTCCCTATAAACTTAAATGTGAACATTGCCCTCCCCCAAAGAGCAGCCATGCTGCCGTCCTTTAGCTAGAAAGCCGCTAACTGTCGGAGGGAAATTTCTGATATATAAACTCTATTGTGTGCTGTACAGTGTTTAAATAATCACCAACCATCTCAATATTTTACAGAACGCATCCATCCGGTACCGGCCAGATCTTTGGGGAAGGCCTATGCTCAGCGTTGGACGGCAATTGGCTAATTGATTGGCTCTCCTATATTTAAGTGACAACGTTCACAAGTGCTCACGGAGTTTGCGAGCAACTCGTATCTGGCGTAATGTAGGGGTCATCGTAGTGGAGTTTGATCTTAACCACCGTCGCCTTGGTTGGTAAGAGAAGACTCGTGTCCAGAAGCGGTGCGTCACCTGTCCCGGCCGCTTCTGTCGTTGGCAGACTGGCCCGCGCCAGCTCTAGCGCCGAGATTGCTATGCAAGCTTCTCACGGAGTTCGCGAGCAATCCCTGTGTTGCGTATTGTGTGTCTCATTGTGGTAGCGTACTAATATAGGTTACGAATTTAATTACTATTGCCTTGGTTCTTGGAGGAAGCCCGTGTCTAGTAGTGGGACATTAATGGGCTGGTAAGATGATGATGATGACATCAAAAATAAGTAGAATCAATTCTCACAGTGAGTGCATGCACGAACCTTGAAGCCCTAAAGGATTCTGGTATGATGCGTCACCTGTTCCGGCCGCTGCTGTCGCTGGCTGACTGGCCCGCGCCGATTCTGGCGCTGATCGTCATACTGCTGTGCAAGATCCTCACTGAGTTTGCTAGCAACCCGTGTGTAGCGTACTGTGTGCTGCCTGCTATCGCTCAATTGGTGAGAATATCATATTAAATAAGTCTTGAAGTTCTAATAGACTAATAGACGAATTCTATCATCATCATCTCAGCTACAAGAAGTTTATTGCCTCCCTGATAGCTTTCCACGTCCATCGATCTTGGTCCAGTATCCACCGACTTTTTTCCGCATTGACCAGTTTATCGTTCGTACATGAGCGCTATGTCGGTAATCGGTTAGTACATCGAAACAGACGCTGATCGTCGCAATGCTGCTGCATCACGGCCCTAGCAACCCTTGATCAAAGCCTTATTATACACATTATAACAAGAGACATTACCTAAAAACAATCGTTAGTATTTTGATTTGTATCTAGTGTTAAAAAAACTGCTAATGCTTAGAAGCATACAATAAAATGCGCGCAACAGACCGCTTTTCTGTGTGGCCCCAGCGTGCTGACGTTTTTTAAAAGAAAAAACTCAATAATTTACGCTTAAAATTTGGTTTCATCAAATATCATGATAATAATTTTACCTTGACCTTGGCTTATAATAACTAAGTATAAGGTTATTGATTTGCCAGATATACCTACTCTAAATACAAAATCCTGATGCTCGGTAGAATACGCTCACGGCTTATCTCATCTCATCAAATCTCATTAAAGTTGTTTTCCACATCGATCGATCTTGAGCTTGCTAGGATAGTAGTCGTTTGATGTGGAAACCGAGTCGGTTTCGGTGATTCCACCTCCACCATAAACAATGTCCAAGATAGTAAAATTTGCATGCTGTTAAAAATTTGCTCTAATTACAAGGAATTAAGGTGCGTTCGAACGTTGATGATTTATGCTTGACCTGTGGCTAATTTGGCTGACTTTACCATACGACAAAATGAACACTTTAACTTCTAATTTAGAAATTTTAAGTTCTATAATAGGATAATTGAAATCGCAAATCATGTAATGCTTATAAATGATTGAATCTTAAGGTTTTATTATCCAGGGTGTATCCAGCGGAATCAACCCCCATTACCTCATGATAGCGGCTACTTTGGCCTGCTCCCTGCCGTTCCACCTTGTCACCAGTTCTCCTGTCAATGCCATGGTGGCCGAATACGTGCATATACCGCCATGGAAAATGGTAAGATTGACATCTTCTTGAAATGATGGGGTAACTCATTCGGCTATTTATAGGAGACGTTTCACAAAGTTATTTTAAAACTTCAATTACTTATTAACAATGTACTTTCGGAAAGTATCGCCTGAATAAATAATTTATTTAAACAGTAATATTATTCCCAAGAAAGTGAAGCTTACCTTTTTTTCTATGGTTATTTTTATCGATGTTTAACCGTCATACCTACCTACGCTTATTGCAAATGTATTTAGATTTTTTCAATTAATGAATTAGAATATTGAAAAATATAAATAACAAATTCCTCTTCACTTCACTCTAAGGTAGTGTCTTCGATATTTTAGGTACGTCTTCGATATCCTAATGAAAGCTTATATTGATATGCCAGATGTCAGCGGGTATAGGCCCCACCGTAATAGCTGTGGTGGTGTGCTGGCTAACGGTGACGGTGTGGTCGCGGGCGATATGGCTCAACGCCCACCAGCGACCGCCCTGGGTCGACCACAATTTGTTAAGAGGCTACACGTAGAGGAAGACGTATACTTAAGGCATTTGTGAATAAATGAATAGTTTAGCATGTAAATGTCCTTCTTATTTCCACAATCAGTCATAGGTCACTTCCCTACACTCTCTATGTGACCTATTGCGAATTAAGCTTGAAGAACAGACGATACTTTTGGGTCTGAATATCCCACTTATCTCACTTATGGGTGTATAGGAATCCTACCAAGACCCAAGCAACCCAAGCCAACCCCACCTGCAAATGGTGCACCTGCTGATCAACGGACGAGGCTCTGGCGAACAAAACAGGGCCCGATAAGCGGCAATAGGCTCCACCTATTACGTGGGAACAACTATATAATTGGCGAAGTGTGGGCGTATGATATGCCTCTGCCTATCCCTTCCGGGTACAGAGCAATCCCAGCATTATGGACATAGGCCATTTTTTTGCAGGCAATCAGCTTTTGTTAACTGCAAATATAAAAGAATAGATGCATACATATCTACAGTACATACATACATATAGGCGTGAATGTATTATTATCATCATCAGCCAGAAGACGTGAACTGCTCAATACCCCCCAGAAACTTCAAATATGACCAATTTGCAATTTTAGATTAGCATGTAAATCCCTCCCTCTAATGGAATAATCATTAGCCTAAAACCCAAAGAAGTTCGCTGCTGAACAAAAGCCCTGTCCAGTAGCTTCCAAAGTGATCGATCGCGAGTTCTATCTCGAAGAACCGACGATAATTTAGTATGTCATTAAAACATCTTATTTATATTTTAAAATAATTTATTACATAATAACAACTAACAATACATTCTTCCATAGCTATTTACAGTATATGAGCACGAACACAATGTAACTACGCATTATTTTACAACTAACAACAGATATAATATTATAATCTTACCCACACATCACAACCCATACATTTCACGAGTGTTAAAAACTTACTACTATAAGAATAAGTAATTTAAATGATTAACGTAAGAATGAAAGTGTTTATTGTCTAACACACATTAAATAATAAGTATAAATTTTTTTTGTCTGAATTTAAAAAAAAAATAGTAAAGGACAGGTTTAAGAGTACAGTAAGTTCTAACATAGCGAGTGACGTAATACGATAAATAATTATTACTTATTCTTATAGTTCATAGTATTACAAACAAGTATAGTTATCCTTAAAACTCTTGATGCGAAGCAATTGCTTAAAATGCCATCAATCTACATCGTACCTGTATACGTATCATGTACGTACTTGTGTACGTAACATGTAAGTGCTTGTATACGTAACATGCAAGTGCTTGTATACGTAACATGCAAGTGCTTGTATACGTAACATGTAAGTGCTTGTATACGTAACATGTACGTACACATATACGTCACATGTACGTACACGTATACGTAGATGCGTACTCGGCGGTAAATATTGCACATCGACCTTAGAAAAATTAAGTACTTTTACAGCTCTATAGAGTTCACGCTGATTCTGTTTTACGAAGAAAACAACAATAAATTATATAACTTAGTAAAGAAATAAAATTCTGATAAACGATAAATGTAATAAATTTATGGACATGGATAAGCATTAATTTATTCGGAAATGTGCTAATTCTCGATGTGCACTATTTCTCACCAGTTGCTGTACCCGCGAGATCATAGTATTTTTACGATTATAGGCACTATTTGCACAGGCTTAATATTGACAAGCAAGTCAATATAACATGAGTTTCATCGCATATTACATAAGAGCTAAGGATTACTATTTATTCAGATGTTTTCACAATTAAACTTTTACATGTTGCTTCTATATATCAAAACTTTTAATATTTGAGCCTTATTGACTTTTTGAATAGGTATAACATACCACATATAACTATGTATAATGGAATATCAAAATGTTAGGTAAAAATAATTATATAAAAAGAGATTCATGCAAAAAAATTTTGTAGGTAAACATTGTCTTCATTCAGCCTATTTTAATACTTGATTACAGGTAGAAATTTTATATTTGAAATATTATTTTATTATTACCATCAAAATATTTTATAATCGTTATCAAAAATATGTTATTGATTTTAAGGCACCTTTATGAAAAACTTTTGTGTAAAAAACACAAAATGAATTGAAATATATAAACCAAAAAAATCTTGATACTTTATAAAAATAAATGCTCATAGAGCCCATTAATTGTTATTGTCTCATAAATCCCATCATAGATATCAACTTAAGTTTTGTGAAACAATTCAGATTATTTGACTATATCAATAAATAGAATAGTATATTTTTATGATCTAAATATGCGATTAATAATTTGTACTACCTATACTTCATATTTCCACAATTTTTTTAATATCAAGCCCAAAACACCAAATTGACTTTTATTAACCCTTTAATTAAAAAATGGGTTGCAAAATTTTCTTTGGTTTTCTACTGTGACACCATAGCATACCTACGGTTTAATTTACAGTAATAATATGTTAATGACAATGCCTTTTAAACGGTTAAGGCGCATCAAATTACAATTTTTGTACCAACTTTAGTTTTTAATAAAAAAAGTAAACATACAGATTCATTATCTTCTAATTTAAAACTGAAATAATAAAAAGTACATATCTCTGTTTTTATGACTACCGCTGATTTTTTATCACATAGACACCCTTACACACATTCCCAATCTTGTTATAGACATTTCCTCATATAATTATAATATTGCCTTCATTATATTAACCCCAATATGATACAAATACTTTGGGAGATTATTATTTCTCTTGTGTTACAAGTAATGAACATAAAATTGAAGAATTATGATTAAACGCAAGAAAACATACAAGGTTCAAAATATATTTTAATAGTTGGTTATTTCTCACCTGAGCGGATTTCTCAAATACCTTTTTTTATCGGATGGAAAATCATCTAATGACCTTCTCCCGCTGTGGGTGCAGCGGGGGAGGGTGTGTCAGGCTTTTACTATCTGTTTTTTGCAAGCGTAAAACCCACCTTATATATATTAATTTATGAACGAGGTTTATATATTTAGGAACACCAAAGACTTAATTCCCAAACCAAATAAAAAACCAAAATGGCGTTTTATAATTTAAGTAAATAAATTATCTTAATGGCACAAAGTATATTAGCTATATAGAAAAATATTTTAACATCTACCACCTTTCTATCAGATGAAGACGCAAGCTTGTATGAATAGGTTAGTTCTTAGTTACGGTGGCACTCAAGTCTTAAAGCGGGTTTAGAACTTCAAATATGTATCCTATCCGATCATCGTATAATCTAAGTTCTTTATTAAATTGAGAATGTAAATGTCGTTGACTGTAAACATGAGTCGGTCTGTCTAAGTCGCATCAGAGTGACGTATCAAGATGTATTATGACCCGTCTAACAAGGGATCATATGCGTATCATGATTCGTCAAATATGCGCCTATAATACACGTCGGTGATACAGTATTCAGCTCAGGGAAACGATACATATCTGTAACCACCTTTGGATATTACTAATTATAATGGCAGGCAGCAACTATGTAGGCAAGAAAGAAATTAGCATGCGCTTGCGCAGCCCATTAAATTAAACGTGTTGCCAATTTGGTCTTCAAATTGTTATTATAAATATATTAATTATTATTTATGAAACTCTATATTGTGTTTCGATGACAAAAAAAAAACAACAAATTTGAAACGCCTAAGATACCTTGAAGCGTCACATATTAATTCCATATAAAACTTCATTTTTGTTATTGTGACAATTAAACAATGCAATATAGTATTCTAAGTGAGATTTCATCATAGCCTATACAGATCTAAATTTTAAAATTACTTTGAATAAATAGAAAAATAATAATTTGCGAGATATATAAAAAATAACTATATAGGAAAATAAATACTTTTTAATATAGATTAAATCACAAAACCTATTCGAGGTTGGCTATTACACATCCTATCCTAATTTGTATCTTAAGTCCGCACCCGCTTTTCCCGTAATATTTACATTTTCTATATAAATATATATACTTACATACATATGTTTTTTTTGGCAAGTTATCACTGCAAGTCAGTGGGGCGACTCAGCGTTTTAATTTATATATTCATTTCACCATAAATGCTTCTTATAGCCAGCGTTCGATATATGTATTTGAAAGAAATTATTTATTTTAAAAATCAAATACCTTGCAAATCAGAATAAAAAAGTAAAAATTCTGATAAATTTATAGTGAATACAGTGATCATTATATAATATTTTTGCAAGGGCTCACCGCAGCATATTGACGCTTACTATATCAGAGGCATCACCAGAGCGTTGATTTCTGTATTCAAAATAAAATTAATAGAAAAAAATATTATTTCGAAACACGGACCATACCGCAAAATGCTAGATGGCAGCTAAATAAAAATCACTACTTTGTGGAAACTATCCTCGCATCAAACTCTTATAATTTTAACTTTTCTTTATATAATTGCATGAGAACATACCTTTGGCTAACTCCGCTAGGGCAGTGGAATTTGTTACAGCATTGCTCATGCCACATTGGAACCTACCACTTTGTTTTAAGCCTTCTAATGCTACGCTGCAGTTGAGTGAAAGCTTGTCTTGTAATGAAGGTAGTATGAGATTGGCTGGAGCACTAGTAGCACTGGCGAGAGTCGTAGCGGCCGTAGCAGCGAGAAGCGTAGCGTTTGTAGGCGAGATAAGTGCCGTAGCGTTCGCTGTGTCGAGTGGCTGGAATATGTAGGATCCCCAAGTAGGGTAGGCTCCCCATACAATGAGGGTAGTTATTAGTTTTGGTCCAATACCACCCACGGCCTGGAAAAAAATATTTTTGATTACTATTTAAACGTATGCTTTTTCAATTTCAATTCATGGTTTCAATTCATTTAACACATAAATAGTCTATGATTCTGATTTTATCATATATACGTTATTAATAGTTTTATAGTTATTTTTAATTTTTTTAAAAAACATTGTTATTTATTATATTTATATTTTTGGGTATAAAAATAATAGCTGAGGAAGATGCGGCCTGCGTGCCACCAAATTCTTTGACTTATCGTTTACATAGGTTTTAATAGGTTTCACGAATATCACAAACAGAACTGATTATTTACACAGACAGATATTACTATTTTATTCTTAATTACTTAAAAATGCTTAAAACGAGTCTATGAATTCTCAGTTGCAGACTTCTAAAGATAATAAAAATATGGTAGGTACTTACCATTCTTGAGGTGGGTATATGCGCCACTCCGGCTACGATCGCGTTGGGTGGTGTCCCCACTGGCATGTGGAAGGCCATAGAGCAGGCCAGTGTAGCTGGCACCATCAGGTAGCGAGGGTCGATGTTCAGGGTACGAGACTGGAAATGAAACGATTTGATTTAATCATTATTTTGCCAAAACAAAATTAGAAACTGACTACTTTCGTGACTAGCTTTTTAGCGTTTACATGCCCAAATTACAGAAAAAACTTTAATGAATTTGGTAGAGATATATACTTTATAAGTCTTTGAACGCCAAATGACTTACAAACAATAAGTATTCTATTGTCTGTAGGATCGATGGCGCTCCTGCTAGCAGTCATTGGGCGAATTTTGAAGTTAACGTTAATAAGAGCATTATTGAGCTAAACTTTGTTGGTCACGTTAAAACGAATCTGCCGAATTTGGGTTGCCGAAATTCTTACCATATTGGCCAAAACAGGCAGTATAAGGTTAGCGATGGCGACGTTGGATGTGAACTCGGTGATGAACTGGGTAACTAGCACCACCACCAGCAGCACCACGGCGTGAGGCAGGCCTCCGAGGCCGATCAGGGAGGAGCCGATCATGGAAGACAAGCCGGTCGCCTTACTGCCTTCGGCCAGCGCGAAACCTCCACCTGTGGAACAGAACAGAATTATTTATTTCGACATCATGGTATACATTTGACATAAAATGAGATATTTCACAGATTACAATTACAATAGAGAAATAAACAAACCAAATCTTTTAAAGGTCAATGTGTGCGATTCTACAATAAAATCCCAAGCAACATACAGCAATTGAGCCTAAATAAATTTAAATCTATATATATAAAAGAAAGTCGTGTTAGTTACAGCACTTATAACTCAAGAACGCCAGAACAGATTTGGGCGAAAATTGATAGGGAGGTAGCTTAGAGCCAGGAGACGGACATAGGATACTTTTTATCCCGTTCGACAGCGTTTCCGTGTGACTTGACAGGAAACGTCAGTCACTATAAAACGTGATATAACAAAAAAGAATCAGACTTGGAATAACAAAACGCAAATGACAGCTATGTAGTGACGTATGGATGACAATTTGATATTTGTAAGAAATCAATATTCAAACTATTTCTGACTTCTTGGCGGGAATGTGAATATGAGTTTTGAAATAATTTTTTAGGTGAATTGAAGTGAAGTTTAATTAATAATGCCGCGAACAAGACTATCGAATCTTTACCGACAAAGCCGTAATGCAAGAAGAATACGAAATACTGGAAATGAAAGGACTGAAGAAGAACAAGAAATTGCACGTGAACATCGCCGCAATAGTATGGCTCGAATTCGTGCTTCAATAAATAATAATTAAAAAAAAATGTCGTGTATCACAAAGTACTTAAGTGAAGAGCAACTTTGTAATAAAATATAGAAATAATAATGAATGATTAATGTAGGTATTTAATTTTTTTGTAATTTTCCAATAAAATTAAAACACAATCTGCTTATTTATTGCCATTAAGGCGGAACAAAGTTCGCCGGGTCAGCTCGTTAACAATAAAACAGAAGCTGTCTTCAAAGGGATACTATTCTATTAAAGACTATATGGCAGATAAAAATGCTTGGGATTAAACTGCCGTTTCATACAGGCTTTTCTAATATGAATGACTTGAAAACATAAATATTGTTAAGGTTATGTTATATTGCATTGTATAGCTTCACAGACAAATGAAGATTGTAATTCTAGTACCAAAGTACCAAGTAGTGAGTTTCTTGCTAGTTCTTCTTACAGAGCGGTGGCTCGGAACTGGCACTTAGATTCACTTACACTTAATTATTTTCTGTTATTAAATTTTTTTGTTGCATGTAAGTGAATCTAAGCTTCGTGATTTAGTGTAAAATTATTTCGATTGTTTTTTTTTTCATTTGTAATCATGACGTTTTCAAGTACTATGTATAATAGTTTATGAAATAAATATTTTTTTTACTTTACTTTTACTTTTGCAATAAATTGAATGAAAATGGAATTAAAAATATTAAATTAAATTTGCAGCGCATGAATCGTATAAAAACAGTTGAATCCATTTAAGACAATCAAAGTATTATTAGACATCACGGAAAAAACATATCAAACGTTGTTACATTTTCAAAGATTAACTATTTAAGGTGGGCCACATGACTGAATGCCACTTTGTGATATTAAATCCTGTGTAATTATGCTGGATTTTCAGACATATCTTCTTTGACAAAGTATATTCTACAACGTATAAGAGTGGGTCCATATTAAAGGACAAAACAATAATTCTCAGTCAGACTTACCCAACAAGAAGAGCAGGCCCCATGGCACTTTGTCCTTGAGAATCGCCCAAGTCACAATGCCCGTAGAAGGTTTGGATGCCACCAGCTCTTCATCTGAAATTTGTATATTTTATAATATATAAAGAAAGATATATTTATTCACCACTACTGAAATTTATTCAATGTAAGCCAAATTCTTACAACCAGCAATATATAATACATAATTACATTTCAGTTAGTAACCACTGATCTAGAGGCTGCGGTTTTAAATAGAATTAGTATAAAAGGTACTTACAAGAAGTAGAAGACCAGAAGAACTTGACGAAGTCCATGGACATAGGTATCACGAACATCAGGACAACGATAAACATTGATGTGACGCCATCTTTCACTTTCCTGAAATCATGACATATTAAAAAAAGGGTGTTATTTAACGTGTCTTCAAAATTAATAAATTGCCAACCTAACCTAACCTTTTTGTGCATCAAAATTACTGATTGAGCACCTAATCACCTCATTAGATGCTCACTCAGTAATTTTGATGATCAAAAAAGTATTTTTTAGAGGTTCAGTTTATTATATTCCTTAAAAAAATATAATGATAAGTGTATAGGGTTCCTACCAAGATCTGAGGAGCTCAAGCCAACCTCACCTGCAAGTGGTGCACCTGTCGTTCAACGGACGAGGCTCTGGCGAACATAAGATTACCCGATAAGCGGCAATAGGCTGGCCACCTATTACGTGGGACCAACAATATAACTGGCGAAATGTGGGCGTATTATATACCTCTGCCTACCCCTTCGGGAAAACAGGCGTGATTGTATGTATGTATGTATGTATGTGTATGTATGTATGTGTATGTATGTGTATGTATGTATGTATGTGTATGTATGTATGTGTATGTATGTATGTAATGATAATTAAAATCATTCCACCACTGAAAATTTTCTCGTACAATCATATCTCACCAGCTCAATCAGAACAAAGTTTAGGCCATGTTCCATCAAGCGGAATACGGCCTCTAACATGGCCACTCGACTACCATATATACTTTACCGAACAAACGGGGTCACGTGCTCCCGAACACGGAAACTTTTTCTAACTACCTATCCTCGCGGCACTAAGAGCTGTTGATGATTTTCGATCGTCGGTTCGTGGAATAAACTTTTCGCCAAAACTTAATAAGTAATAATCATTTATTGGCCATAAAGTTTAAAGACAAAACCAAAATCTACCGAACTATGCACTACGCTTGCCTTGTGTCGCAGAATGCAGACAACGATTTCCATCAAAACATAGAAATAATGTAACTACTAAAAATAAAAAATAAAAGGGCGTGAAACGGCATTAATGAAGGTTGTCATGTGTGGGTAAGGTTGTCCCTCGATATAAAGCGCTCTCCTATGTTTTTGGGACTGCATTGACTGCTTATCATCAGGTAGGATTTGGTTATTGTGAAGTGTCACATAAAAATATTTAAACTTAAATGAAGCAACTTTCTGATAACTTGTCATCATCAGCCTATTAACGTCCCACTACTGAACACGAGCCCCCTCTCACATACCACAGTGTGAGGGTATTGGTTCATACTCCACCACGCTGACCCAGTGCGGATTGGCGGAGGCAGGTGTATGGCGTCCTGCTGTTACTATATTTCAAGCCGCCCTTTAGGCCTCTAACATGGCTTATTACATTTAGTGATAATCGAGACCAACGGCTTAAAGTGCCTTCCGAAGCACTCGATATCAAATGCCACACAACGGTCACCCATCCAAGGACTGACCTCTGTAAACTATGCTGTACTTCGGTGATCGTTTCCGACTACGGTGTACCGCAGAGCTACGAGCGCTTCATTTAATATGATAACTTGTATTTTGACAAAAAAGGGATGAAGAGTCGCTGTTGAGACGTATCTTAATATAAGGTACTTACATAGTGGTCATGACGTCAGCCCATCCAGGCATAAAGCCAGGTTTTCTGAAGATGTACAGGAATACGGCGAAAATGAACAGCAGACCGGACGACTGTAACAAAATATACGTAGAATTATAAATATCTAATACATTACACCCGCAAGAGATTTGACAATGGTCGCAGGCCACTAACGGTCGGTCACATTTGTATGTTCTATAAAATATATTTAATAAATATTATTTTTTTGCTGACAACTATTACATCAAATATTTAGTTCCAAGATAAGTATCATTGAAAACTTGTGTTATGGAATCTAAATAAGGGATAAACATACATACATACTTTTTTTTGTACATATATACTTAATATACATAGGACAACGCCCAATATTCATGTTCATGCACACAAAGATTTGTTCTGTGTGGGAATCGAACCCACGACCTCAGGAGTAGATTCCGGGTATATAAACCACCACGCCATATAGGTCTTTCTTGGACCGACGATGATAACTATTGATATTGTACTTTCGTTATTGTTCTTGCTAGTTTTGTATTATTTACGTATATATAAGATTGTAATGTCTTGTGTGTTGTATCAAAAAAAACTATTTATTATTGTATTTGCTTACGTTACTATTTAAGTATGTGTAGGATTCCTATTCAGGATTTATTCATCAGGTATTCAGCAATACGGCCATGTCAGATAATACTCACCCTCTCGTGGAATGTGATGGGCCCGAGGTTCCTGTACTGCTCCTTGATGACCTTCATGGTGGTGCCAGAGCCGGAAGACGCCAACGCTACCCTTTTCGCTGCATCGCTTTTTGGCCTTAAAACATATACATTCATATTTTTAATACATACCTTTTAATAAAATACATAAAATAAATATTAAGATAATATTAATTTCCAAGTAAATCTTATGATATGTACATGTACAGATATAGCTTAGGTATAATGTCCAAATGTATATATTATGAGTAAAAGATTAATACTTTCACCCACATTTAACTGTCACCATTTGACATGTTCATCACACACACATACAAACTTTAATGTAGAGATCTGTGTGTTAAAAGTGAACTTTTCTGTGTTCTTTTACAAATCCTTTTTAAATAGTTGCAGCCAGGTCTACCCACCCGAAATAAGATAAATGTGCATTACAATGTGTATATCCCCTTTCAGCATATGTTCTGCAATATTTACCTGAACATCCCCATGAAGGTGACTTGCAACGCTAGCCACACCAGCAGCTGCATGATCAGCATCGGAGGAGTGCTGTATGCCATGAACCAGAAAAAGTTCACCGACTGCCCGTACTCTGGGAACTCGCTGCAAAACAATTCATAATCATAATTCTTTATTGTTTCATTTGGAGTAAAATTAGGTCTTAAAAATAATATTTTGCCTCAAATTAACCCTGCAAGGGTATCACAATTTAAAATAGGAACACATTTCTTCCTTATATTATATATAGAAACTAAACAACCATAAAAATCAATCAACTACACATTCATATTATGCTATTATGTTTAACACGTTAATATTATGAGGGAGTCCTACCAAGACCGCCATACTCAATATCTTTATAGCTCTCCACAAACAGTTTCAATATGACGACCGATATGGCGTGGTGGCGAGTAAACCCGCTCTTCGCTCCAAGGTCGTGGGTTCGATTCCCACACAGGACAAATATTTGTGTGCATGAACATGAATATTTGTACTGGTCTGGGTGTTTCCCTATGTATATTATGTATGTATTATCCGTTATTTAGTATCCATAACACAAGTTCTTAATGATAATTATCTTGGAACTAAATAATTGGTGTAATTGTTAGAAAGTATTTATATTTTATTTATTTATGACGTTAATATATATTACAGAACGTTGTGGAGCCTGTCGGTCACGGCAAGAAGAAAGGACGATATATGCCTGTGAGTTTCTTGTCAGTTATTCTTACAGAGCGGGGGCTTGGAACTGGCACTTAGATTCACTTATACCTATTTTTTATTTATTTATATGTACGTGAATCTAAGCTTCGTAATTTCAGTGTAGTCGTATTTAGTTTATTCTTAATTTAAATTTTGTTTTGACGTTTTCAAGTGCTATGTAATAGTTTATGAAATAAATAACTTTTGACTTTTTTATGTTTTGTTGGTGGAAGTGTTGTTGTGTGTCTTGTGATATCAGTTAATTGCATTTACAGAATATTTCCCCGGTCACGGTAAGCTCTTATAGCCTCGGAACTTTTAAACGAGTGAAAACATGTTATGGCATGTAAGCAAGTCATGAGTGGATGCGCTTGTTACCGTGCTTTTTTCTTTTCCGTATCAGGCAGGCAGGCGTTAATATCAGGCAGGACGTGGTCAATGATGAGTTGCATAAAAATAAAACTTACGCATCAAAGATCCCCTTGAAGGCGGAGTTGGTGGCTGTGCCGACTAGCGTGCCGCAACCACCCAGCGTAGACGCGTACGCAATACTCAGGTAGTAGCACACTGTCACGTCACTGGGAATCGGCGGGCCTCTGAAATTCGATAACACATTTTATTCATAAGAAAACATAATTACAATTATTCCCATGGAAATTTTCAAATAGAAAATACTTAAATTTTAATTGCTGCCTCAAACTGTGGGTAGAGCCGAAGGGGGTGTCAGACATTTAATAACTAAAAATCTTCCATATACCTTCCTAAGCCCTTAGTGGTCCGGAGCCGCGGTAACTTTCTTAAACAAACACGCAACACTTCATACGATCCTGGTATACACTTTTAGCACTTCATTTACACTCATTAACCTTCTCATACACGTCCGTCGGTTTAGGGCATCTTTCACCTGCCCTTTTTCCAAAATCTTCTGGATTTGGTCATGGAAGGTCCTCTTGTCTATCATAAATCACTTTCGTTAGTCTACTTTCATTCATCCTAGGTGTGTATAGGGATCCTGCAAACATCTAGAGAGCCCAAGCTAACCTCACCTGCAAGTCGTACATCTGCTGATCAACAGACGAGGCTCTGGCGAACTTAACAGATCCCGGCAAGCGGCAATAGGCTCGCCACCTATTACGTAGTACCGACAATGTAAATGGCGAAGTGTGGGCGTATAATATGCCTCTGCCTAACCCTTCGGGGAAACAGGCGTGAATGTATGTATGTATCTATTCTTTTATATTTGCAGATAACGGAAGCTGATTGCCTGCATAAAAATGACCAATGCTCATAATGCTGGGATTGCTCTGTCCACCAGTCAGTTTTAGACTTTTATAATATTTAACAAATTTACTTACTCTTCCTCAGCCTCTTTAGCTGGTTTTAAATCTTTTCCATTCTCAGGAAGAGCATTCTTCTTCCTGTTCACATACACGTCACCTAGGCCTTGCTAAAATGTAAAAATACAATCATATTATTTTATTTTATACTACTATACTATTTACTATATGTGAAAATTATATGACCTTTAATATGTCAGTTTTTTTTACTTGTGGCGTACAATAAGTAATGTTCTATCTATCTCTGGATGATTGCTTTTCTCATCATCATATCCTAGCATTAACCCAGTTGCCGTAGACGTAAGCTTAGGGCCCAGGGTGTGCGTGGTTTAACCAGTTTTGGCGGCATTTCAGTTATGACATGGAGCGACTGCCGTCTGACCTCCACAACTCAGAGAGTAACATTATATGGTTAAGCCTGATGGTTGCTCATCTATCGTTAATGAACAGAACATGTTGAAGATTTTCATTGCTTTTCTACCTTATTTCAATTACATAAGGTTCAATTTATAGTGGGAATATGTTCACCTCTGCCTTAGGGTGCGTTTCTACAAGAGACGAGCGAGGATGCGTTGCGACGAATGTGTTTGTTTAGAACCAATAGAATCGTTGAGCTACGATCTAGATTAATCTATGTGAAACCGCACCCTTACAAAAGGTTAACAGTGATAACAAGACCCCGTCTTTATACACGGGGTTTCTTAATCATATTTAAGTTGCTTACCTGCTCAAGCACTTCCAAGATGGCTTCAACAATAGGCACCATCATGGTGGTGGCAGCGGCATTCGACACCCACATTGAGATGAACATCGTGACGAATGTCAAACCAAAGTTCAGTCTGAAAAACCAACATTTTGTAAATTTGTGTATTGTTTATTAATAGTTATTTGCGTATCTTATCTTATCTTATCACGGGGGCCACAGACTACTCGTGACGCACTTTGATCCTTATGTCGAATCTTTTGTGCATCCCCTTGCCTTTCACTCCAAATCTCCAAATATTGTTGACATCAATGCAGATTGGAACCCATAGTCATTTAATTGCGTAAAATAGTCTAAATATTTTACAGTATATAATCAATTATTTTTTGATGTCAGTATTTTTTGAATGCTTCATCATGTATTT
Source organism: Musotima nitidalis (assembly GCA_949126915.1). NCBI lineage: Eukaryota > Metazoa > Arthropoda > Insecta > Lepidoptera > Crambidae > Musotima > Musotima nitidalis. Next base: position 5,257,820 of record OX421434.1, read on the forward strand.
TCATTTCGAACACATTGATGATTTCAATATTTATATATATCGCTTTAACAAACAGAAATCCTTTACAAAATATTATTAATTATTTTTCGAGTCAGCATCAAAATTTTGTATTATATTTTTTAAGTCTACTTACTATAAGTGTGTGAATATTAATATTTATTCTTTTACAGTTTATAATGAATAATTTTTTAATGTTTTATCATGTCAGTTCATTTTGAACCCTAGAACCCAGTGGCGGAGTCAGGTGCTTGGCGAATTCTTCTTGCCGCTGCCGTTAACGAGGCTAATTATTGTTCTGACATCGGGACTAGCCTGGATCTTAGATAGGCCAGTCGGGATCTTGCCTAACATGCAATACCGGAAGCCTTGGGTCCCAGTTATCACTTTCTGAGTATTTCTGACGTATCTGAATGTTACTGAAGTTTGGCAGCTCAGTTAAAAAGAACAATAATCTTACCTTCTATGTGAGCATCCAACAACCTGAACAGTCCACAATGCCACTCTCTTCGGCAACTTGGAATGCTGCACCCCAGCCGCTATCATCAACCCTCCCATGAACATCATGTTCGTCTCCTTCATGTACGCAGCACAGGTCCTGTCCGAGTCCAGAATGCCCATAGTTGGGAACAGTACTATGGGCAGCATGGATGTTACCGGAAGAGGTAGCAATTCCAAGACCCAGAAGATTGCCATGATCAGTACCACGTACATGCATTTGTAGGCCTGGAAATTATTAAATATTTATAGAAGACAAAACACAACCAAAGAGACCAAACCCATGGGCTATGTAAATGTAATTTCCAAGAGCTAATCGATAAGAAAATGAAATTGAAAAACATACATACATAAACATTCTTATTTATTTTTGTGTGACATAATTTTAATACATGCTCACAAAAATTTGTACTTGGTGAGAATCGAACCTACGACTTTTGGAGCAAAGAACAGGTACAGTCAGTTGTTATTAAATGGATATATGGTCGTTCTTAAGTCGATATAGCAAGGTATGAATTTATCGATCTTCACCCTGTTTTACTAAACTAAACGCGACACTAATGCTGCGACAAAACGTCAGATGAATGTATTATAGAAATATATGGACGCTGGCACTGACGCGGCGTCATTGTCACAGACACTTACAATTAAAAACGATTTTGCGTAAATAATCGTCATCGTCTCAGGCCATTTCTACTACTGCGCACAGGCCTCCTTTCACAAACCAACGTAATAGGGGAGTTAGGTCATACTACGCCACGCGAACCCAGTGCGGATCATCATCATCATATCAGCCTAATAAAGTCCACTGCTGAGACTTCTTGGCGGGAAAGTGAAGCGTATGTCAATAGTTTTGTTTTATTGTCTAAAATTTATGATATTTCATAAAATTTATGTGTAATAACGGTGGATTATTAACCGTTAAGTGTTTGTGACCGTAAATGAGTGTTGGTAAATGAAACAAAACAGCCCAACATCACTTCATATTCTCTCAAGAAGTCCATGTGAGATCTCAGTATAGTCCCACATCTTTTTTGGGTTTAGAGGTTTTATCACCACTCATTCTTATTTACTATGGTTTATGTATTATTAACATATCTCTTACTTGACACTGGCTAAATGTGCAAAACGCACGAAGCCATTATTTAAAAGAAGAAGAAAAAAGTCCACTGCTGAACATTAGCCTCCACAATTTTATTATTATTTATTAGGGTATTTTTGCCCATAATAACAGCGCTGGGCGGATGAATTGGTGATCGCAGTTCAAGCCAGAACGCAGGATGACCATGCTCATCATCCAGTAGACTTATTCTTTGGCGACTCTTCAACTCCCTATGGGATTGGTAGAGGAAAATTATAGTTTTTTATTTAAATTAGGACTCACCGGATCCTTGTTCATTATCGGTATTGGTAACAGAAGAAGTGGTGTAAGCACCACAATCAGAGATTTCCAGTAAATGGACAAGAATAGACTTATCCGTTGCCATAGCGACGCGCTAGATCTACCTCTGGAAAAAAAATAGGTTGTGCCACTGGAAAAGAGAACAAATACACATATTAAAACCACCTGTTACTGCCCGCTGCAGGATTAGTGCTGTAAATAAGAAAAGCAGATTAAAACAATAAAAAAACATTCATATTTGTGCAATGAGCACAGTCAAAAGCATGATTAAATTATAAAAATCTCTATCTTTTTAAAATACTTTCACAAAATAAGTGTGCAAAATTATCTATTTGAATCTAGTTTATTATGTAGGTAAATTTGTAATGATTTCCATTTGGCGTTACAACACGCGACTAAATGAACACTTGATTAAATATTGCTTTTGACAGTACTACCTATAAAATATAGATTTTGTAACTATTCAGTAATTTGAAAAAAATTGCAAGTGCTTGTGAATAGAAAGAGTTAATTGTAAAATTGTAAGGCTAATTTCATAGTGAAATTTTATTAATGTTCAATAATAGAATAAAATATTATATATTCAGAACTTTAAAAATGGTAAATAATATTTTGACTGCATTAGCTGTAAGTCAGCATTGAGTGGTTAATAAAATACCGCCTCTTGTAATAACCATTTATAACAGCTGCGAACCAACCAACAATACATATACCAAAATAAATTAATTAATATTGCTAAACTAAAATTAGTCTAAATATAATATTGCAATAGATACTTTTACTGTGAACTTAGCCTTACTTTCGATAAATCATGCTATAAGAACAAAACAATATAAACAATCATGTTTATAAAATAATTTCAAATAAAAATATTAATAACAGTTATTATTAGCTAAAAATCTATTTATCTTTACTCTTAAATAAAAAACTATATGAATAGGTCAATAGCTTGTAACCTATTGTAAATGGTGTTCTATTAACTAACTATTTATTTCTACAAAAGTTTAGATTAAGTTAAAGAAATAAATATTTTGTTATTTTTTTATATTTCTAAACTACAGTCAGATAAATGTTCGATGTATGCCTTTAAAGTAAAGTATGCAAATTTCTTACAAATTAATTTTAAAGGACCTTTTTTCATTAACAACAGTAACATGAAAGGGTTCATAAAGATACTGTTTGCCATACTTTAACACGTAATGTAAACTCAAGGAGTGTAATAAAGCATTGAGAATTGCAAATACTAAAATTTTCAGCTACTCCAGTGGCTACCTGTACCTCACTTCTCCCTTGTAACAGATCGGTTTAAAAAATACTTATTACAAGGCTTTTAAGGTGCATACAAATATTATAGTATTATATTTGAGCTGTGACTGACTATACAACATATACAATTTAAAAGGTGTCTTATGAAATTAAATATGTCTATTCCCTTATATTTAGCAGGTCCATGGAAAACTGACTTTTTATTACAAGACCTTTAAGGTGCATCAAACCAACATCACAGTGTGTTATAGCTGTGACTGACAGTATAGCTTATTTAATGTGATAGGTGTCTTATGAAATTATATAAGACTATTACTTAAGGGTTATCTTTTTTATAATCTGTCTGTCTGGGTGTTAGGTATTGTTTTAAAGAAAAGTGACCAGGCACATACATTGTGTACAAATACATGCACAAAATCATGCTATTTGTGTGTCATGCCTTCATTTCAAATGTGGACATAACAGCCAATAGCGAGGCCACTTACAAACTTAATGTTAATACGGGCTACACAGGTAGTTTATGTGTATATTATACTCTTTTTATATAAATTCAGGAAGACCTCTGTAAAAAAAAATTTAAGTATACAATTAATAATAAACTTTTCTCTTTTGTTTTGTTTTGATTAAAATTCATTTTTTCTAAGATTATTTAGTAAAAGTACAAAATATTTTTAGGAGGATTTGGAAATTAGAATAACATTTATTGTACAAGTTAATAAAATTTTTACTTATAATATTTTTTATACCTCAATGAACATGGAGGTAAAATTAACTGCAAACATTTAGAACACTCTAACTTTCTAGTCTTAAATCAAAAATCAAAACCACCTTTTCTATTAGTTTATTACAAATAAAAACAAACTTTTCATTGTCTAGGTTTCATTCTTAGAAACAGAAGAAAGTTGGAATTTTTAACAAGGCCCTGTTTTGTAAATTACTATTTTTTTAAATGTAGATTCTGTATATAACAAAAATCTGTTAATAAGGACTTACTTAACTAGGGTAGGTATCAGAAGGTTGTACTAAAATAGTGGCCAGGACTTACTAACAAACAAAATAGAAGCCAAGATTTTACTTTATGAAATGGCATTTTATTTTTTTAATAAACTAGGGCCATGAAACCTTGTATATGTCACCGTAAAATTGTAAATAACGTTAAATTATAATCTATCCCGCGATATTGTAATCTGTCGAAAAATTGTGATCCGTAACAAACTGCTCACAATTTAACGCATTATTTTTCGATAGATTATAATCTATCGAAGACAAACCGTCAGATTGTAAAATGGCATGCGAAAAACGCACCTCGCGCTCTGATTGGTTGCACTTCATGTTCCCCGCTCAGCCGCCCGTCGTCGCCATCTTCGGTTGTTATTAGTCAAATTCATTTGTTGTGAAATGTAAACAAACAGTGTTTTGGTGATTTAAAACAGATTTCGTGTTAATAATAATAACGCATTGTATTATAATAAGTTGTAGGGAGTGTTAAAGGACCTGTGATAACCTAAAGAAGTGCAGTTAAATAATAAATAAGAGAGTGGTTGGCTGGTCTTGATGGCAAGACCAGCCAATCATGGACAGGCTTTAAACAGTTGACAATTTAACGCGCGACAGATTGTGATTTAACGGTTTGTCTTCGATAGATTATAATCTATCAAAAAATAATGCGTTAAATTGTGAGCAGTTAGTTTCGGATCACAATTTTTCGACAGATTACAATATCGCGGGATAGATTATAATTTAACGTTATTTACAATTTTACGGTGACATATACATTATATTTATTTTATTCATGTCTCAGGGTCTATTGTAAGATTATATAAGTACGTAAGCTTCGCAAAAAAGGTATGACTTCTCTGAATAAATAAAAAGGTTTGCCGAAATATATTACGTTAATCACTTTTTAACCGACTATTTCTAATTGAATAATTCTTTTTTATGGTGTTTTGTATTGGTTTGTATAACATAAAGTATTTGAAAAATGTCTGTACCAAGTTTGCCAGGCCAGCTAGTTTAAAATTATTTGTACTAGGTAGGTACCTACGTATGAAATAAAGTATAGGTAATTAAAATCATAAATATAGTAGGTAGGGCAAGTATCAATATTATTTATACACTATTTAGTATTCAAATATTAATTACCGTGGTTCGTCCGCGACATGCAGACCGTTTTCAGCGGTGTTGGACATTATTGAGAAACTTGGTAAAACTTGAATAAAGACTGTATAGTTCACGCAGAAATATCCTTTTCTTTTATTTTGTCGTCATTATCTGTAACAAAATTAAAAAGACGCGATTCGTATCATACATTTCTACTAGAGTATTCGTATTTAAACATAAAAAAATAACATATTCTTACTACTTCAATAAACACCACGAAATAATTTGTTTTAAATTTGAACCCAAACAATCGCAAACAAAAAACCTTTATTATGACAGCTGACAGACAGAAAGGAAAAGACGCGTCGACTCGTTTCGTTTCTATGCTTCCAATTATATTTTGCATAACATAAAAATAGTACCACCGATGTGAAAACAACGATTTAGATTATGGAAATGTATTATTTTTACTTGTTCGTATCAGACTTTTTTCGCTCTAAATTTAGTTACTTTATATATTTATTTAATACTTTTTAAGTCAAGTCAACAAAACGCTGTTGAAATAGCCAACATCATGAAAATTACATTCCACTGATGGTCTTCTTAGATGAATTGAGACTCGTAACTTCCGAGCTGACTTCATATTTTATTTTTATTCTTTTACATATCAGGTTTTATAAGAGCAACTGAGAAACCTCTTTTACTGAGTTTTATAATTATATGATAATAGTCCTGCCCTGCCTGAATCGAAAGTACCAACTTTTAAAAACTGCATGTCAAAACAAAAACAGCTGTGTGTGATTGTGGAAAATAAAGTAATATTCATATATAAACAATAGTAAGAATTCAAATAAAAACATGTTATTGTAGTTCAGTTTAATAGAGTATTCCATCATATTATAATTTCTTAATAAGATTGCTACTAACATCATGAGTAAAGAACTAAAGACGGAATCTGAGGGTAAGTGCCTTATATTTTGTAGAGAAAGGATACTATTAAATTTACCAATATTTATTTTGATGAAATGAAGACCTGTTTCGCAAATAACCAACTTCTTCAGATATACACTGTACACTGTTATACACTTCTGTTAATTATTGTTTCCATTAGTTATTTGAGGTTATGTTTCTTATCATAAATATTAAAACATTGGCAAATTTTTGAAATATTTGATAAATTTGTGTTGTATGTGTGTACTTACATTTATTAACATTTGTTTATGAAATTAACTGTGTATGTAGGCATTATTCCTTTCAAAAATACAGTGTCTTAAGTGAAAATAATTAAGTGGTGGATTTTTTAAGAGAAAATAGTTTCCAACTTGAATATGAGTAATTGAATACCTAATTCTTATAGACATTTGGCTTCTATATTGATTTGGCATGGATTATGTTATGAATGTGATCACATAGTAATTGTTTATATATAAGAAATAGTCAAAATATCTCTTTTTTTTAGAAAATTAGGAGTTATAGCAATTTTTATTTATAGTATTTATGTTACTGGTTTAACCATTTTTTTTCCTACTGAGTTATGGACGTCAGACGGCAGTCGCTCGGTGTAATCACTGAAATTTAGCCAAATCTGGCTATACCTGTGAGCAGAGTAGCAAAATTATTTAATTTTTAATGAGCTAACGTTGTTCTAAATATATGTACCTACCTATACATTGTATATATATACTGTCACATGTTATTCCCAAAGGGGCAGCCAGAGATTTCTACTTGCTATGTTCAGGTACACAATTTTGCATTAACTGTGTTCAATATTAATAACAAGCAACTTAATAAAGTAGATTTTATGTAAGTACATACAAATTAATTAATTAACAATAAAAAATTGTTCCCAAAAATATATGTTGCAAACACATTTTATTCAAGTGTATTATTGAAATATATCCAAGGGGTTATAGAATGTCTTTAAAAACTAAGTTTAATTACTTAGGGTGTCTTGCACAACATTATAATCCAACAACAACATACTGCAACATAATAAAAACATAGTACATTTTACAATGTCCCACTAAACCATTTATTATTGGTTTGACTATGAGTCTGTGACATCATAATCATTACATACTGTAAACATAAACAGACTGTTTATCATAATATAATTATAATCCAACTAATATTACAAAACAAATTATTGAAGTATTACTTTTGCCACTTGAGGCATTATGATACTATAACAACTCTTTAAGTCCCATCTGTGCACATAATCGGATTTTTTTAATTTTCTTAAATATTATGATATAATTATATTCCAAACTGTTACTAAACAAATTATTTCAATGCTATTTTTAGACATTTACGCGTTATAATATTGTTACATTTCTACAAGATCCATAATCAGATATTAAGTAAATTATTTTTTATTTCTTAATTTTGGATAAAAAAGTTTTTGAGTACAATATGAATGTCAAAGTTTATGCAAAAATACATGATTAAAATTGATTGTAACAAGGGTCATTATATGTATTATCCAATTACATAGCCAACAGGAAGTATTTACTACAAACACCTGTCGCACAGAATCCTTGCAAATGCCTCATACTCATTCACTTAACGCACAATAACTGATTGCATAACGATAATGTCTACCCATACCTAGATGTTTTCCATACATTAACGTTAAAGACACACATTGTTAGAGGCCATTTTGTATAATTGTAGAGGTTTCTACATATATGTAAACAAGTATGCTATAAATGTGTTTCTTATTCCAATGAAAAAACTGGCTGTAGCTTAATTGAGTTATTTTTATGTCACTCGCCATAATTATTAGATATTGCCAAATAGTAAGCCATTGATGCAGTCCAAAATCAGCAGATTATGCAGCCCAAAAGAAAGACAGCATACCATAGAATAACCACGGTTATGACAGCCTGCATAAGTTACGTTTCACGCCCTCCTTAAAAGACACGGAACTATGGTAGCCAGGGAACACATACGCCGACAGAGAACTCTAAAGCCGAAAGGTCTTATGGAGAAACGACTTATCAAGCTTCTGGGTTCAATTGCACAGAATAATAGTGGTCTTCGGTATTTTTTTACTAATTTTAATCAACTTTTCACTTTACGTATAACTTTTGTTTTGCGAGCGGTCGCTGGCAGATGCTGGATGCGGCAAGCCGAAGACAGGGGAAAATGGCGCGATTTGGGGGAGGCCTATGTCCAGCAGTGGACTAGTATAGGCTGATGATGATGATGATGATGATGATAACTTTTGATGAATGATATTTTTAGGAAAGACTTTAGAGAGAGCTAGTTTGCTTTTTATTAAAATTTGCACCTTTTTTTAGCTCACATTTACAACTTTTTTATTCTCGTTCTCTATCATCATAATCTCAGTTAATTAACGTCCCACTACTGGGAACGTGTATCCTTATACAAGCCAAGGATATGGATAATACTATAAAAATTATATCTTATTGGTATGCATATTGCATATCATAAAACAACTCAAGTCCATTAACAATTCAAATATTATTACAGTATAGTAAGTAGCAATGTGTTTACTTTGATGTTATAATATGTATTAACATAAATTTATTTAAACTATAATAATATTATTTCTGTTAGGTATCTAGCAACAACTCAAAGTATGGAAGTTTTGTACGAAGTATATAGAAGGCACACACATACATATTGTCACGTTTTTTTCCATATGAGTAGGCATTGGCAGTGATCGTTCCATCCCTTCCATATTTCACTTGCACATTTATATAAATAAAGGTATGAAAAGTCGAATTGGGCTATAGGTCGCGTCATGTAAAAAGAACGCTGGCGGTCAAGCTGCGCATTAGGCGATTTATCGGTCTATTTGGTGGTATGAGGTGCGGCGCGGGGCGGGCGGGTCACGCGCCGCATGCTAGACGGCGCGCGATTGGTTCGTCTGTCGACCCATGCGCAAACACACCCCCTCCACTTTCTTCCAGCGTTCTTTTTACATGACGCGACCTGTACATAGAATATCTCCATGTGTCGTCGTCCCTGTCTTAACTTGGTCATGTTTCAATGATCGCTCATTTCTTACTCCTGGTCAGGCGGGGATCCATGCATCACAAAGGGTTATTTTTATTATCACAAAAAATATTGTTTTTTTTAATTAGCTCTATGTGCTATTCATACATACATACATACATAATGTCACGCCTCTTTCCCGTAGGGGTAGGCAGAGATCACATCCTTCCACTTGCTACGATCTTGGCACACACTTTTAGCTTCATTCACACTCATTAACAGTTTATACCGTAACAGTTTACGGTACTTTTGACCTGCCCTTTCTCTAATTTTTTTTATATTTGGTCATGGAAGGTCTTACGTGGTCTTCCCTTCCCAACACTTCCAACCACTGGTCCATCATAAATCACTTTCGTTAATCTACTTTCATTCATCCTCTCAACATGACCAAACCATCATGCTTGGATATCTCATCATCATCATCTCACACATATGATGTCCACTGCTGAACATAATCTCCACAATAGAATACCACATTGAGCGATCCTGAGTCGCCTGCATCCATCGTTTTCCCGCCGCCTTTACCAGATCATCGGTCCATAGCGTGGGAGGCCGTCCTCAACTACATTAAAAAACCTTAACGCCTCATCAGTCGTCTCTATACATATAAAGTACTATCTTGGGAAGATAATGACGATGATTTTATTTGATATATCAAAAATGACCGTTGAAATGTAACACCTTTCAAAGTAAGCAAGTGATGGATAAAAAATATCTTTGTAAAAATTCCCGCGCTACTATAATTTCCCGAAAAAATCTAGAAACTAAGTAGTGGTGGACATACCCATCGAGTCTACAATTAATTGCTCTAGACTAATCTAAAGTAGAGGAAATAGATTGTTTATAACCTTAAGCATTGTTGATTGAAATATCGACTAAGGTATGCTGCTAAGAATATTAATGAGAAGGATGTCAATACGGAGGAGCGTAATTGTCTGATAGGCTGTTGTATGCCAGTCTCAGTGGCTATTCAATTGCATTGAGTATATACGCAACTTGAACTGAGGTCATAAATGTTATAATATGTTCTAGTAGTGCGATAATATAGACGAGTTCTATAAAGTACCTGCCAATTGAGACTTGAAGACTTAGCAATTGGTACTTATCTACATTGAATATGGCGTATCACTATACAAATAAATAAATATTTTCTGACAATTACACCAATTATTTAGTTCCAAGATAAGTATCAATAAGAACTTGTGTTATGGATACTAAACAACGGATAAACATATTGAAATACTTTTTTTTTGTAAATACATACCTACTTAATATACATAGAAAAACACCCAGACCAGAACAAATATCCATGTTCATGCACACAAAGATTCGTCCTGTGTGGGAAACCCACGACCTCTGGAGTGAGGTGTGGGTATACTGACCTCCACGCCATATCGGTCGTCAAAACGGATATAAACGTCTTCTTCTTATCATTCTTTGGAAGCATCATTTTTATATTTAAGCCATGTAAACTCCACTTCTGTAGATTGGCCTTCCCAGTATTTTACATTATATTGGGGGAATTTGCCCATAATAATTAAGCTGGGCAGGCGCAGGATGATGCTGCTGCCCATCTTTCAGTAGAATTTCTCTTCGTCGACTTTTACGACTCTCCGTGAAATGAGAGGGGCACACGGCCCAACTCTTTGAAATATAAACTATAATACTCTTCTGCCATAGTTTCACAGGAGTAAGCCTACAGACCGCAACTTTGTAGGATTTTACATGGATCACGACTCTTTATCTACTGTGCTTTGTCATAAAGACTCCTTTATTATTTACACTGTAGACCTGATATAAATAAGGTCTGTAAAGCGTCTTCGAGAACGTTTTCTAGTACTCCCTTTATGAGAATATGTCTCTCGTAACTCTCCTATCATCCATTTGCTCTTTTATTCATTCTATTCCGAGCTATAGTAACATACTCTTTTTTATTTGTAACAACTGTGTTTAATTGTACTGGCAGGAGAAAAAAAAACTTGACAAGTTTCATTCCCAATTCATCTATACTTGTGCATAGTGATCTACAATTATTATTTTACGTGCATCAACAATTTTTTATTTTATAAACAATTTTTACTTCTGACTGAAACACTATTAATAAATATAAGTTTATATCTCGCTATCATTTCTTTACAAGTGTACATACGTTAACTCGAAATCTTTTAATCAGATTTTTTTGTTACTTTCGTTAACTATCTGTGGTGGCGACATTGAACTTGCCTTCGCCCGTTTCAAGGCCCCAATCAAGTTAATATCAGGAAGATAACTTATTCGCGGTGGCCTACAAAACACCGAGAGTAATGCACGCTCGAATGTCGCAGGAACAGTTCGAACTTAAGGGTCTCTTGCTGTCGTCAGCAGAGAGAGAGAGCAGAAACCACGACTCTGTTTTAGCAACAAATAAACTTAATAGCATTGAAAAGTTAAGGGTGTTGTTAAGATTTAATCACGCACGCGGAATTGCTCTGCATGCAGTGTCATTTCCATACAAACATTTACTATAATGCGTAATAAAAAACGATATTAAAACACCCTTGCCTACTCTCAATTTACACTTAGAAAATAGCTAACAGCTAAGCTGGTGAAAGATACATTAACCGAAACGTCCTAAGTCCAAGGAGACTGCAAACAAGAAGGTTACGCAACCAACTTCTGACGTCAGCACCTCCGAGGGGGCGTGGTCTTGCGTCATTCTGCTGTTTACCAATCGCAATTTCACGTGGAAATGAAATTTGCTATCGCTAACTCTATTTCGGTTTGAAGGAGATATTTGGAAGGGTTATGTGGCTGGGTTGGGTGCAGTCTTTGTTTCTGAAGGCGATGACGTCAATGAGCGGCGCTGAAAGATTGTAAATCATTTTTATCCAATAAGTTTTCTATGATTTTAGTGCGTAATAAATTTTAAGAATGTATTAAGTCATTTCCATTTAAGAATACTAGTTTTGTTTAGAATAGTTCTGACAACGTCATGAACTTAAGTACTTCTATATGACTGCTAAAGTGATCATTATCACAGCCAATATAAATATATACAATAGAGAACGCAAATGCATGTGATTCTCAATGTCTGAACCCCGACTAATTGTCGGGGTTGGCCGGCGCTACTTACAGTCCGCGCCTGTCTGTTGTTGTTTTTTAAATACTGTGACATGAACGGTCTCACGTTATGTAATATTTATTATAAGCGGCATCAGTAACGATGAATCAATTTGGGTTCCCCATCACTAAATATCGGCAGTGACTTCACAAAATGTGTTGAAAAGTGGGCACGCTTGGTTTTGAAACAAATCGAGATACTTGTGTTATCTATTGTATATCAATATCTATTATCACAGCCCATTATCTTCCCACTGCTGAGCACGGGCCTCCTCTCAATAACCATGGTGAGAAGGATTCAGGTCAGTCTCCAACAGATTGGCACATGGAAGTGATTGTTGACTTTATAAAAACAGGTTTCGGTAACTTGACAGTACAGCAAGTACTGATATTATTGTAAACTCAAAATGTCTCAATGCAGAACTCAGAGGAAAGTATGCAAAGTGAAAAAGCAAGCTTTAAATCTAGATTGCATACACAACATCCGCCAAGACTTGCACATGCAATTTAATATCTAAATATATACAGTGATCGGAAAATATTTCTACTGAATCAGATATTTACATGTTTACGGACAAAGTGCATTGATATCTAACAAACTCCGCATTCTAAACAAGCAGTTGAACTATACCTACTATCAATTAGCAATCTAATGCTCGGTTGACGTATGTGGAGCTAATCGCTCGCCGTGCTCACGTTTCGTGCGATTATATGTCACATTTCCTTTGAGGGATATGTACGTGGCGTAGTAACAATAACGCGTTTTGTTTTAAGTAGCGGAATTCTATACAATCAGCTCTATTGGTAGTTCTTTGGCATTTCGACACGCCTTCATTGCGAAATGCAGACGCATTACAAAGTAGATGTTATGTTAAACTTTGTAATGCGAGAATCTTAGGCCATTTACACATTACAGACTAGCTCCACATGTATTTACATCAAATAATCATGTCTTTACACATAATACCTAGCTTCATTTATCCATAAAATTATAGTTGTAATATTCCGTACAAAGCGCCCATGGCAAGTTTTTTTTGTGTGACCAGTGACAGAGAGAGAAGAAAGAATAAGGAAAACGCTCAATACCGTGAAAAATCGCGTTACAAGAGCACCTACTCATGACGCCCTGCATAAATACTTTTCCACGCTCCTTTTAAAAGACCTGGGAATGTAGGAGCTGTGATGGTATATCCACCCGATATATAGGCCGTTTTGGTTGCGCTGTATCGACAATCAGAGGCAAGCAGCATTCACACTTGGAGTTTAGCCGGCCCCTTATGGGTCATTCCGGCATAAACTACTCGCCGGCGAGAGGTATCCGGGAGTCAGCCGGCTCTCAAGTTAGCTAGCGTGAAGTATATGCATCTTCCAAGATGCGCCGTGCATGCGAGAATTGCAAATTCTCCAAGTATAATTTAAAAAAGCGGATATATAGGATGCTGAAGACCGCGTGATGTGGGGGTAAAAAAGTCGGAAAGCGCTCGGATGACAATAATAAAAGAGCTGGGAATCACATACACAACAAAAAGGTCACACCCAAGGACTGTCTGAACTTGTGATCGTTTTCGACCATCTACTCTCGGCGCCATTAAATCTTCGGAATACAACTCGCAAACGCGTCCGAAAATACAAATGATCTTGAGACAATATTTTTTTCATTCTCTAAAAATATGCGATACCTTGGTCGATGTCCACATTTTTGTTTGCCAAAGAAAAAAATGTTCATTGAGTGACAAGTTTTAAACGTTGGCGCTGAATCTAAAATGGCGCTTATTTTCGCTTTCCTGTCCCGCCCATGTGCGTGTACGCAGATTCACGTGCTTCTCTAAAAATACTCGGTTGTCTAAAGAGTAATGCCAAGATTTTGTGCTTTCTACGCCTCCTTATTGTGTGGGATATGGATGTTATTATGGCAACGTGTTAGTTAATTACATGTTCTTGGATATTTCACACAGCGCGTGTAGTCTCAAACTAAAGTGACTTGCACTATGGGTAGTGGACAAGGTCTGCACTATGACAAGGATATTTGAACATACGGAGTATAAGGGCTTGCACAATAGATCCGACTAAAGGTTCAAAATACGCAGCAGTTTCCCTTGTGGTTCCCTATGGATAAGATAATATGGTTCTATAACAAAGATTTGTCATGTGTCGAAATCGAACCCCCGAACTTAGGAGCGGCCGTATCAGTCGTCACATACATTTACGGCTATAATGATCAGTCTAGTTGTAAAAAACGAGAAACTACATTGTAGTAATCTCATTAACCGAAGAAGGAAATTGTTGTAAGAACGGCGATAATTATGTATGTAACGCAATCTAGAGAAAGCTTGTGTTTAAGAATATCTAGCATTGTGTAAGTGGTGGCAGGCAGTGATAATGTCTTACTACGATTAATGTCTTGCTAATAGATTCTGTGTCTTCGCCCGCATGGAAGTAAATGTTTCCTGCATTAGATACTCTAGCAATCAGCTACCTGATGAAATTTGGTCACCGCAGCCTTTGTAGCAACATCAGAGTCATCACAGTTGCCAACTCTTTCGAATCTGACTTAACCACACTTCTGGTGTCAAAGGCATATCGCCCTCCTTTGTGTGAAGTAGTTCCATTTGTCCACTCAAGAGGCCGTGGGTTCGATTTTCACACTGACAAATCTTTGTCTGCAAGAAGAACACTAAGACTTGTTCTCGTCTGGGTGTGTTCCTATGTATATTAAAAATGTTTTAAAAAATTATGTATGTTTATCCGTTATGTTCATATCACAAGTTCTTAATGAATATTATCTAGAATCTTGGAAATAATTGGTGTAAGTGTCAGAAATATTTATTTTTTCATCAAAACGCAACAAACTACATAACAATTATGGTTATACAACAATGTTTATCTTATAAGGAAACACTGTAGTTTTTAGTATTCATAAATATCCTTAGCTATCTGGGTCGTGTCACGCTATGTAGGTACCTACTGAAAGTAAAACTTGTATAAACACATACAGTATTGAATAATACGTCAGCAGTGGTTTATTTAAAACTGTCTGTATAAACGATTCTGCTCAAACTATCACTCATATAATCAAAATAATTTAATAAAAAATTACCGAGAACAGATTATAATTAGTGAGAGGAACATTGGCCTCCCCAATAGAATATAAAATTTGTCTATAATCACTACGCTGGGCAAGCGGGTGCCCAGGATGATGCTGCTGCCCATTATCCGGTAGGATTTCTCTTCGTCGACTCTTACGACACCCCGTAAGCTGAAAGGGCACCACAAAGCTGGCAAAGGCACCAATTCCAAACGTCCCTTCTAAAATATGTAAATTTTTGACAAATTTTATAAAGCAAAGTATTAATTTATACTACCTACTTACATAAATATTATGTACGTTTTTTTAACGCGTGCATCTTTAAATTTAAATATTCATTAATAAAGCTATAAAGTTTTTCTTACAACACAATCCACTTCATAGAAGTTTTAGCTCAATTCTACATAAGCATGCTTTTCGGAAATCCAGTCGAAACTGGTATGAACCAAATTACATTTGTTTAGTTGGTTTAAGCTGACACTCTAATTCACTCGCTACAAAGTATCACTCCGTTCCGTTTGCTTTTACCTTGAATGTTTAAACATTGAGAATACCTATATTAATAAAAATGGACGATTTGGGCAAGTCTGCAAAATATATTAGAGTCGAGCTATTCATCTTTTGTAGTTGATAATTTGGTAACCACGAATTTTTGAACCAATATTTTATTGTAATTCCACCAAAAGTGCTATGAACTTTTGCATGTGTTCAACATTAATCTTAAAATATCAACAAGCTACTAAACATTGCTATACAAAGTCTATGCAGGATTGTTTCAGTAAGGCTCTTATTAACGTAAATTAAAAACTAACGCAAAAGAAAAAAAAAATTTAATAATCTCTTCAAGTTTTGTCCTTCGGCCCGTACAAAAAGTACTTCATATAAATAAGAATAAGGATTTAGGACCCCAAGCCCGAAAGGCCGCAATCCCGGTAATAACGCTGGGAAGATGATGACAGTAAGTCTGTAAATGTAATGTAATATAAATGTTGTATGTAATGTTTTTTAATTAAGTACTATAAATTCCTTTTTTTTTTTTTTTTGTTTTCTATTTTTTGGTTATTTTACTTTTTTTGAATTAATGCCACTGTACCTCAAAGGGGCGCTACAGGAACACCAGCGCTGCTGTATCAGCAGATGCAGCAGCATTACGCTGATGTATCGCCCTTTTGACAGGTTGCACACATATTTCATATTTTACTATTTGTTTAATGTTATTTGTGTTGTTATATTGTATTTTGTTACCATTGTATGATATTGTGTGTGTTGCTTAGTCAATAAAAAATATTCTATTCTATTCTATTCTAAAAAGTTGTGTTCTGCATGTCACTAATAAAAAAATCACTAATTCAGTACAACTAGATCATCAAATACAAACAAACAACATGGTCAACAAAACTTAATACAATCTGTCAGTATTCCGAATAAAACTGAATTGGATTCTGAGATAGATGGAATGGTATCAGCTTTGCACTATTCCTGTTAAGTCAAGTCAAGTAAGTTTAGCTTTAGGTACATTCACATGAAAAGGCGATGGATACCTCGATGATACTGCATTATCATAAAGTAGAATAAAGATGAATAATCAGGTGTCAATTACTGGAGATAAGTCGTGAGAACTTAATTAACGCCATATAAAGTTGTGGTTCCTTATCTGAAACGGCCAGACGTTGTGTAAATATCAATTTCACGTGACTTATATTTTATGAGTTAATAAAGATAATCCTATGGAAGTAAACTGCGTAAAAAATAATCTCCGGGCTTTGAGACCACAGCTGAGAAGAGTTTAGGCAGACAATTCTCGCATTGCTTATCAGATTTTAGCTGATTGTCGCATTTGCAACTCATCATCTCAGCCCATTAACGTCCCACTACTGAGCATGAGCCTCCTTTCACATATCAAGGTGTGAGGGTATTGGGTCATACTCCACCACGCTGACCCAGTGCGGATTGGCGGCGGCAGGTGTATGGTGTCCTGCTGTTAGTATTTATCAAGCCGCCCATTAGGCCTCTAACATGGCTTAACGATCAAAGAGTAGTCAAGGTTAGGTTATGTTGGTTATTTATTAATTTTTAAAGACAGACATAATATCACGCCTGTTTCCAGGAGGGGACTACCCCTTCTGGAAAATAATAGAAGGGATATCAGATATAAGAATATGACTCTACTACAGAGGCATATTATACGCCCACATTTCGCCAATTATATTGTTGGTCCTACGTAATAGGTGACAAGCCTATTGCTGCTCACCGGGAACTTTTATGTTCGCCAGAGCCTCGTCCGTTGTTCGGCAGGTGCTTCATTTGCAGGTGAAGTTGGCTTGCTCTCTTCAGATCTTAGTAGGATCCCTTTACACCTCCACTATCCCATTAATTTTTAAGACACGTTAAATACGACCCATTAAGATATAGGCGTCTGTCAAGGCTAGGTTTAGGAGACAAGGTTATGGCTAACAGTTTCCTTGAGATCTTTTTTTGTTTGCCCTTTACAATGTGCCATTTTGTCGACTTGACACAAATATAATAATTTGACCTGTTTCTGTGTACGTTATTTTTAAATCACCGATACTTTTATCCGCGACGCAGAACGAGTGATGTTACATGTGTGAAGGTTATGTTTTTTAGTGTCTTTAGGATTTGTAACTCACGGTCTTAATTCTTTGGATAATTATAAATATGCCTATATTAAATAAATAATATAATATTTTTTTGACAATAACACCAATTATCGGTGGTGTGACCACATACGCAAAACGGCTGGCAGCAGTTGGAGACGAAGAGACGAAGAGCTGAAGATCGAGTTCTGTGGCGTGCCATTGGAGAGGCCTATGTCCAGCAGTGGACAAATGTAGGCTGATGATGATTACACCAATTATTTAGTTCCAAGATAATTATCATTAATAACTTGTGTTATGGATACTAATAATTATATTCGATCTTTAATAGGAATATAATGAATGACTATAAGTAATTTTACATAATAGTTAATCATAAATTAAATTTTCCGCTAGCAAAGTAAATAGCTATTACAGTTTTAATTTCCTGTCGCAGTTCCTTCTGTTGTCGACTGAAACCCTTCAACTGATTGGCCTAGAAACTTACTAAAGATACGATTTCAATGAGCCCGCAGGAAATCTTCCATAGCCATCTGTTTTAGCTTGCTGAATCGAAGCTCAAGAAAGCTGAAAGGTATCAGCTCTTCTCATCATTCAATTTATCGTCTCCCGCTGTGACTGGGGCAGGAGGGTGTGTCAGACTTTTACTGACTTAAAACCATCCATATTCCTTTTAGAGCCCTTTAAGTCCCGGAGCCGCAGTAACCTTTCGAACAGCCCCAACAGAAAACTGATACCTAGGCTTTATATATTACTAGTGGAACGCCCTGGTTTCGCTTCGGTACGGTTCAATTTATTTTACACCTTGGGTTACGTTATTAGAGTTTTTGTATTCCTTACAAAAACTCTAATAACATAACGTCCCAATTTTTTATAGCCATAAATTTATCATATATGTATAATGGATAATGTAGTATTATAATGGTGAAAGAATTTTTAAAATTGGTTTAGTAGTCTTTGAGTTTATTTATTAAAAAATATCCAAAAAATACAAATAATTTCTATTATATTAGTATAGTGTCGTAATCTGGTTGTTGAATTGTCAGAACGTCTAGAGCAAATCATTTTAACTTTAAGGTTTTTTTCTACCTAATATATTAACCACATTAATATTAATCTTACAAGTTAATTAAGTTAACGATGAAACCCAACGAAAATTTCAGCCTCCTAAGCCGTGAAAGGATTACGTTCCTCATAAACACAAATGTTTTCTTTAACACTTATATAGTGAAAGGATTACGTTCCTCATAAACACAAATGTTTTCTTTAACACTTATATTGAAAACTGATCCTACTAATTTTACCTATAATTGATATTAATGACAATACTTGGACATCTCACACAACACCGTCTAGGCCCAAACTTAGCAAAACTTTGCTAATTTCTATGTATGGGTACTAGAAAACAGATAGACACACAAAAATGCTTTTTTTCACACTAGACTCAGATAAAAAATCGGTTTTGACACAAATTAAGGATTATATCCTAAGAATCCTAGGAATATAGGATATATACGACACGATCTTAGGATATCCTAGATGAGAATAGATCCCGTGACCATAATATACCATATTCGTTCGTTCGGTATTGCGTATTTCGCATTCACTAGGTAAACACCGTTCCCCTCAGGTCAAGCTGTTGCCAACACTATCGCATTTGCGTCACACGTAACATCTATTCTAAATGTACTTGGAAACTGAAAACTGAAGACCAGCTGAATACAAAGTTCAATTATTTGCTTTGCACTGTATACAATGTAGTGTAGTTGTAGTCTTCATTAACTTTTGATGAATTATACATAATCTCACGCTTTTATACCTCATTTGAGGTGGCAGAAATCTTGCTACCTCTATTTCTAAGGGATTTATATAGTTGTGGAAAAGTTCACTCTTTACACAAAGATTTCTAGACCACATTGCATCTAGACGAGATCCCATTGCCTCTGTCGGCTTCTACGACAACCTAGAACGAAAGATGGAGTGGCATTCTTATGGGCGCCCCTACCATAGAGGGAATAATTATAATTGATTTCTGTTGAATAACTAGTCTAATTACATTATTTTACGGACATAAATTGGATTAGTAATGCAGAAGCGCTGGTAGCTCCGCGGTGCTCGGTGGTCGGAAACGATCACCGATGTACAGCAGAGTTTACAGAGGTTAGTCCTTGGATAGGTGACCGTTTGTGTGGTTGATAACGAGCGCATCCGTGCTTCGGAACGCACGTTAAGTCGTTTGTCCCGGTTATCACTAAATGTGGTAGTCGTTAAACCATGTTAGAGACCTAATTGGGCGGCTTGAAAAATTCTAACAGCAGGGCGTCATACACCTGCCTCCGCTAATCCGGTCAGCGTTGTGGAGTATGACCCAATACCCTCACACCTTAGTATGTGAGAGGAGGCTCGTGCTCAGTACATTCATAGATTAGGCTCGCCACCTATTACGTGGGACCAACTATGTAATTGGCGAATGGCGAAATGTGGGCGTATAATATGCCTCTGCCTACCCCTTCGGGGAAACAGGCGTGAATGGTATGTATGACTATAAGCGTTTAAATTGCCTACAAAAGAATTCTAATCATTTTCTAGATCCATAGTTTCTACTTTCTTTTCTCTTTCGAGTACGTATACCTGGGACAAAAAGTCCAATTAGGTAAGTCCAACTTCGAGAAAGAGGTCAATCGTCGAATCCAGCTCGGTTGGGCTGCGTTCGGGAAACTACGCAAAATCTTCTCGTCCAAAGTACCTCAGTGTCTCAAGACGAAAGTCTTTGACCAGTGTGTGTTGCCAGCGATGACGTATGGGACTGAGACGTGGTGCCTGACTATGGGCCTCATAAGGAAGCTCAAAGTCGCTCAGCGTGCAATGGAGAGAGCTATGCTCGGAGTGTCCCTACGTGATAGAATCAGAAATGAGGAAATCCGTAGGAGAACCAGAGTGACCGACATAGCGAAGCGCGTTTGCAGGCTGAAGTGGCAATGGGCGGGGCACATAGCTCGAAGAACCGACGACCGATGGGGCGTTAAGGTTCTTGAATGGCGACCACGAATCAGCAAACGTAGTAGAGGGCGGCCCCCAACGCGATGGACCGACGATCTGGTCAGGGCGGCGGGGAGCCGGTGGATGCAGGCGGCAAAGAATCGATCTACGTGGAAAGCAATTGGGGAGGCCTATGTTCAGCAGTGGACTTCGAATGGCTGAAATGATGATGATGATAGTTTCTAGTTGAATATATTATTACGTCACCGCATCCATTGTTTAAATGCAAATAAAGACCAGCGATTGTAGCACATATAAGTCCTACATACTAACTTATAACTTGAATAAATACAGGGTGAGTTGGATAAATGATCTATACTAATATACATATGTATTTAAATTTCTTTATTGCAGCTACGTTATACATACATGATTTCAAGGCCGTATATACTATTTAGGGTGGGCAGAAATATTTAAGTGGGATATATCGCACGCTGAGAATAAAAGTGACCCATTTCAAAATTTAAAATTTTTGGATAGAGAGGAAAATGTGTCGGTCTCATTGACGATATTCTTCTTATTCTTCAATCATATTTTATTATGTCAACATTAAAATAAAAAAATCGTTTGTATAACATTATTGGACTTTTCTACCTTAAATACAGTATACTTTTTTGTGCCATTTTATATATTTAACTCATATTACCAAAATTTTGAAATCGGTCACTTTCGTTCTCAGCGTGCGATATGTATATTTCTTCTTATTCTGCTCACCTTCTGAGGTGTATAGGGATCCTACCAACATCTTAGAAGCCCAAGCCAATCTCACCTGCAAGTGGTGCACCTGCCGATCAATGGACGAGGCTCTGGCAAACACAGAAGTTCCTGGTAAGCGGCAATAGGCATATTACGTAGGACCAACAATAAAACTGGCGAAATGTGGGCTTATAATATAAGCCTCTGTCTACCCCTTTGGAGAAACAGGTGTGAATTTATGTATGAATGTTTATATATAAATAATAATAAATATTTTCTGACAATTACACCAATTATTTAGTTCCAAGATAAGTATCTTTAAAAACTTATGTTATGGATACTAAACAACGGATAAACATACTTAAATATTTTATATACACAAGAAAACACCCAGACCAGAACAAATATTCATGTTCATGCACACAAAGATTTGCCCTGTGTGGGAATCGAACCCACGACCTCTGGAGTGAAGTGTAGGTATACTGACCTCCACGCCATATCGGTCGTCAAATATGTACAGTTATAGCAAAGGTTATAGCACTGATATCTCTAGATTTAAAAGGTCCAATGGTGAGAGGCGGTTAGCCCTTCGCCCACTTAAACACTAGACCAGACCCCATTAACCCTTTGTAAGTCAGTGGTAAACATATTCCCACCTAAAATTGAACCTTAAGGAATTGAGTTAAAGTAGAAAAGCAATGTAAATCTTCAACATGTTCTGCCCGTTGAGGGTTAACGGAGTTATATAATTTAGTCTTGGACATTTCAAACAGCGCTTCTATACTGAACTTGTCCTATAGCAAACACCTTGACCAAGAAAACTATTTGTATTCATGTACAGAACTGTTTGGCCTATGTGGGAATTAAACCCACGACCTCAGGGGAGGACTGGTATACTGACCTCCGCGCCATATCGGTCGTTCATAACGATACAACTAATCGTTTCAGTTCCTTCCTACTTTCAATAGAAAATGATATGCACTTCCGTATTACTCGTACATATTAATTTATATCTATAACAATATCCTTTTCCTTAATAGTAGGTAGCACTAGTAAGCACTAAATGGCTGTATTATTAGTGATAGTAACATTCGAACTGGTTTGCAGATTGAGTCCTTCAATTTGCAAGTTCCTGGTACATTATAATTTATGTCTTTTGTGACAAGAGACACTAAATCTTTTGTGACTAAATAAAAGCTGTATAATTATAGTTTTGATAACATACATAATATCACGCTTCTACGTTTTTGTGTACTTTGTGTGATCTTACAAATATTATAAATGCGAAGGTTTGTGAGTATATATGTTTGTTACTCTTTCGAACTATTGAACGGATTTACTTAAATAAAATTTGGCACGCAGGTTGTTCATAACTTGTATTAACATAGGATACTTTTATCCCGCTAATTCCACGGGAACGGGAGCCACGCGCTTGTTGCTGCTAGTATTATTTAATTTTGTTCATGTGTTGTGTTATTTTGTGTATATTTTTGAATTGAAACTTCTTCGACTTTGAAAAAAAACCATCCCTACCACTCCAGCCGCTCTCTCTCTCTCTCTCTCTCTCTCTCTCTCTCTCTCTCTGCCTCGTCTCTGTGTTAAAAATTTTTTTTACTTGTTTTATGTTATTAAAAGAAATTTACATATATAACATGTAGCAATAACACATATAATTGCTTTTCATATAATTTTGTTTACTTGTTTAATGTTATTTAACGAAATTTACATATTTAACTCGTAGCAATAACGCATATAATTGTCTGTATAAAATGAGTTCAATATTTGATACTTAAAGTTTGACTTCAGGGTCGCGAGACCCTGGGTGAGGGTGGGGATTCTGTTTTTTTTAAATTCTATTTTATATCCCTTTTGGAGTGGGCAGAAACCTTTATACAACAATTTAAAAAGGATCTTATATAGTTGCAGCAAAGTTCACTTTTGGTACTGAGTCAGATGTCTAGATAAAACGTGTCAAATGGTAAGAGGTTCTCACATATCTTAGATCTGTTCTTAGATCTGAGTCGTCTCTCCGCACGCACTTTCGCATTTGTAATATTACTAAAGACGCTGCTACTGCTACTACTGCAGTAGTTCATTAATTCATATTATCAACTATTAGATTATTATTTAAATGCCACCTACTAATTTCGCTACATACAGCCTACATCATTAGTTAGTAGATACTTTACGGCCTTGTTTTGTAATTATCTAAGACTCTTGAATAGTATACTCTAACTAACTTGCCTCCTATGCAAAAGCTGAAACTGATTTAAAGCATTAATGTCGGAGGCCTAGTTTGTGAATCTACAAAATTTCGAGAGATAAAGCAATTCTCGGTAATTTTGAATGCTAATAAAATAATAAATAAATATTCTCTTACAATCACACTAAAAACTTGTGTTATGAATAATAAAGAACGGATAAACATACTTAAATCAAACCCAACCTAAACAAATATTTATGTTCATGCACACAAAGATTTGTCCTGTGTGACTGACTTCCACGCCATATCGGTCGTGAATTATTGATTAACATCTGCTTGACCCATGAAAAAGAAAATTCAGACAATTTCAGTTAAACCAGAAAGCAGACCCTGGGCCCCAAGGTTAAGTCTTAAGAAACTGGGATAATGCAAGGATATGATGATGACCCATGAAAACTATACAGTTCTTTACCCTTATCCAAACTCTTATATGAGATATTGACCCTGCCCTTTCCTTAGTTCCCTTGTAGTAGCACTATTTATTATCTATATATCTAATCATCTTATGGTAGACACAACCTTACTGAGTTTTTTTTACTTTCAGCTCATAGCATGATTCCGTTCTAGTCTAATGGCACTTTGAGATCCAATTAACGTTTACACGTAGGAATGAAGCTTAACTGAAGAATTTTGTTCAATTTTAATCAATTGCTTCACTTGTAAAAAATAAAGGACTTAGTTAACTATTCCATGTATAATATGGGTTCCTTAGAACATAAATTGTTCTTGAAACTCTAGCTATATGAAAGTCTATATCTATTGCGATCGCTATTATTCTGTCAGTTGTGTAGAAACATTGCTTCCTTTAGTAGATTTAGATCAGGTGCATTAGCATTTATAATTTCAATGTTATTCTTCTCCACTCAAGCTCCTGCCTTTATTGAATAGGCGCTTTAGTATTATTTTATCTTGACATTTATGAAACGGTATCGTTGCCATTGTATTATTTTAATTTTCATTGCATTTTGGAATATGATAGCGATTGAGCTTTCGTAACAGAAAACAGTAAGATATGAACATATTATACTCCTATGTCTGAGTTTGAAATAAATCAAAAAACATTAGAATTAGCTCTTCGTTAGCCTTCCTTAATTGCTATGCCCTTGCAGGACGTTACATGCAGACGTTATTATAATAATATGTATTTAACATCTATGTATTATGCAATATGATACGCAATCAATTATTTGATTAGACGTTCCCTTTAATTACTAATGAAACATTGAGTGGAGAGGAACTTGACTAGAATAATTTTACCGCCAATACTGATGAAGATGGTAAAAAGATGAAAAATATGTGAAAAAAACCTGCCATCTTTCACTAATCCTTTACTGATAAAAACAGTTATTTAATGCTATATAGCTAAAGTAGAGTTTTTTATCATTCATAAAACTTATTTATCATATTGAAACTCTAACGTAAAGATAATTTAGAAGCCAGGGAAAACAGCCAAGGTGAAAGAGCGGTCGATTTTAAATATAAAATGACCGCGAGAACTGAAATCTTCGGACGTTGAGCTATTTCCATCTCTAACACGGAAGTACATTGTAAAAATATATCGAAGAGAAAGCAAAATACGCTTTAATTTATTGTTTTAACAGCTTTTTGTTAATTACTTCAACAATGCATTAACTCCTAAAGATAAACACTCAATTTTCTCCTTTGTTGAATTATTACGAAGTTCCCTCATTGTCATGAATAACAACTAAAGCGACTCGTAAATGATTATTTGGTGTTTTAGTGATAAAAATAAAATTGTTGCATTTCAGGCAATGATTGTCATGCTCAATCAGTTGACCTTACGACAAATTAAATACAAAACAATTAATTAGTTGACTAGAGAGACGTGATTGGAACTGAGTGATAATGCGTTTGTGGTTAAGGTCAAGATCAAAATTGCAATCGCTTGAGACTACAAATAAAAACTAGATAAAAGATTATTGCCTAAAGAAATGAAGATATGTGTATGATAGATATGTTATTTTGTTCGTGAAGAGATTCCAAAGGTGCCCAGAAAAACTGAGCGAAACATATTGGGGCTTATTACAAAAGAAGATCTAAAGTTAAACCAGGTTTAAAACTAGTGCTGTCACTGTCTTCATTCTATCAAATAAAAGTGACAGGACTAGTTATTAAACCTGGTTTAACTATAGATCTTGTTTTGTAATAAGCCCCATTTTGTTGCAGAAAGCTTAGAAAGATAGATAAACACTTTATTGCACACACTGTTAAACATTTAAAACTCAATGCGGTCTTAACAACACAAGTAAACAAATACACATAATATTCCCTCTGTTTACCTCTATATACCTCTGTTTGCGTCGAGGGTTACAGAAGACTTCACTGTGTCCTAATCCAACGTCAATAAAAGAAGAATAATAAAATGAGAATGTTGTAAAGAAATTAATTTGTAATAAACCTTGAACTTTTATGCAAAAAAGTTAGAAACGCTGTGTATAATCACAGAATATCGTAAGAGTTTATATATGTTATGGGACCTGAATTGACCTGATACAACTGCTTCGATATTATGGAGTTTATACAGTTTACATACATTCACGCCTGTTTCCCCGAAGGGGTAGGCCGAGGCATATTATACGTGTGGGCACACTTCGCCAATTTTATAGTTGGTCCCACGTTATAGGTGGCAAGCTGTTGCCGCTTACCGGGAACTGTCATGTTCGCCTCGTCCGATGATCGGCAGGTCTTTGTAGAATCCCTATACAGTATTATAAGTTTATACAATGACCATAATTCTTGATTAATTTGTCAATTTAATAAAATTTTGTAGATTAGCAAATTATACCCTGAGGATTCGTCAAGCAGGAATGCAGTTTAAGTAATTTTACTAAATGGTTGGTTTTTCGAATTCTTTAAGTACTTCACCATGGTTTTGTCTTGTAATACTACAAATCTACGCTATCTCATGTTATCCACTTCTTTGTAACAGTTGTGATCTACTCGTGTATTGTGTGCTTTAAAACTTAAATAGTTATACAGGTATTAGCAGTTTTCTTTGTTATTAAATGCGTTGTTTGGTTAGTGTTAAGAATATCTTTATGAGCTAAGTGAATCGGAGCAACGACCGAAATTCTCGTTCCTTAAACTTAGCATTGTGACTCACGATTCGAATTTATCTCATCCATAAAATGATCCCAAATTTAAACTCTTTTGCCCAGGATTGAGTTAAAATTTACAAAAAAAGATTTTCAGAATCCTGATCAGAAATATGCAAATTATATTAAAAACTAGTTTCTGTGTGTGACTGAGATTTATTAAACGAACAAAGGTCACCAGCGACGCAAGTAAATATAGTTGGATTTTCTTAAGGCTTCCGTATATATGTTGACAAAGGTGAAACAAAACAAGCTTTTAAACATTGTGCGGAGAATTGTTGGCGTTTGACTCAAATTCTTCTTGTGTATCAGTATTGGCGTCATTGTTCTACTAACGTAGGCAAATGATAAAGCATTTGATTTCGTTCTCACGTTTCATACAAATTCTTAGTGAATACGTATGTTGCTTTAAGAAATGCTTATGCGAAAGCTTAACTTTTTATATTCAGTAAAGTAGATTGTTATCGTGTCTTAATAATTATTTTTCTCTAAATTATATGTGCATACATTTATAGAGAGTGATCCCTAATATTAATCACGAGCGACGATAGCCCAGGGGTGGATTCAGAGGGTCTAGGGTTCAAACCCTGGTGGCTATACTTTGAGTATTGAGTATGGTAAGTTATATGCGCGTAATTATCGTTTGCTCTGTGCCTCTGTGTACTCGGCTATCATGAACATCTATGGCAGTCATTGTTGGGAAGTCAGTGCCTTCTTATATTCTGACAACTGGTTTAACCATAAAATGATGTTTCCCTTCGGGTTGTGGAGGCTGATGGCAGTCGCTCCATGGAATAACTGCAGTTGTTAGACCAAAACTGGTTAGACCAGTGAGCAGATCCTGGGCCCTGGGCATAATTCGTCTTGGGCAACCGGAATAATGCTAGGATATGATATGATCCCCAAAATACATTATTATTACTTAAATATGTATCTTGTAGGCGTAAATAGCTTTTTACTAAGTTATAGAATGTATTGTTACTTAAACCTGTAATTATTTATAAGGAGAGTTCAATCACCTTTTTTAATTCTGTCCCCAGTTCGGAATTCAACTGAACCTGATTAATATTAATTACATTAAAGTAAACATGTCTTGGCCGCAACTTAGTACTTATAGACTTGCTTTATAAAAACATTTAAGGTTTAGAAGAATAGCTTTGTTACAATAAAGTAATATAGAGGAATATATATTTTTCTTTTTTACCTAAGGGAAATTCTATAAAGGAACAATATTTTTTTTTGTAATATTTGATTTATGTGAAGACTTTTGAAGTCTCATATTAGCATTTTCTTAGCGAATAAGTATTTGTTTGTTAATGAAATGCTTAGAAATCTCATAATAAATTTTATTACCCACTGTTAATGCGAAACGCTTGCTAATAAGGATTGAATATGATAATGTAGATGCCAAATTCTATGGATTCTTACAATTTCTGACAGAAAAGTCTACAAAAGAACCCAATGCATTTGTCTGTGCATTATTTATGTGTCAAAATGGGAGCAACGTATTCCATTGACCTTTGTTCAAGTTAAAGACACACCTACCGGCGCTTGCGCAGTCATAGCAACTCGAATTCCATAACAGTTTTGAGTAAAGTTGGTCTTTATGCAATATAGTCGTCGTTATTTAGGCCTGGTACTGCAACTCGTTTATATGTGGGTTTGTATGAATACACTAGGCATTCGTTCGTACAAATATATTTAATCACTGTTATTATATCCTTCTACATCTCGTGCCTGCGGTGGCAGGCTCAGGTGTGATCTGATCCCAAACTAGTTCACTTGGGCTAAGGATACCAGTAACCCGTTTCACGAGTTAAACTATAAAACAATATGTAGCAAGCAATAGATATTTAAAACAAATTATTTGACAATGACTGACGCTAAAATGGAAATAAACATAATTTTTCGTTTTTACAATAGCACTTTATACTTTTCAGATACTTGCAAGGAGGCCCGCGACATTAGTCTTAATCTCTTTTTCTTTTGTATATAAGGTTTTCAATGTCCATATTCATGTACATTATTATTCTTAATAATAACGAGCCAAAACCAGCTGCAAAAACCAGTTAAAATAGTTTTTAGTTATGTGCTATCTATTGATCGATTATGAGTTATGTCTGCGACATAGAAATCATACATCATTGTGAATATTGAAAATAAAGTATTCACTAGTCCCTGAAGACGGAGGCGGCCAAATGAAGACAAACAAACATACATAATAACACCAATTATACTGTTGGTCCCACTTAATAGGTGGCGAGCTTATAGCCGTTTACCGGGTACTCTTATGTTTACCAGAGCCTCGTCCGTTGATCGGCAGGTGAGGTTGGCTTGGGCTCCTAAGATGTTGGAAAGAGCCCTATACAAATGAAGACAAATGTCGTTATTTAATTTAGCGCTATCCTTTTCTATATCATTCGTAACGCATTACTATCTGTCTCATTTATTATTGTTACCATGGATACGTCCTAGCGAAATATAGGACTAAATCTGAGAACGGCGAAGTATGAAAATACCTCATCTTTAAGTTAAATATTATTGGTTAATCAGAATAATAGAATATTGAACCATACTAAATATTGGCCATTATGGATCACATAATATGAAAGTCACGGGATAACTCGCTCATTGAGCCCATTCACTAACTTGAATTAGGATTAGTTGAGCAATAAAATAGTAAATTGTTTATCTCAATGAGTAGTAAAGGGTTAAATAAATAATGAATAGGATGAAAGTACCCTTAGAAACACAGTATTGTGGAACTTTCGATTACAAATATTAAAATGGGAAGTAAGTAAAACCCTTAGTATCTACGTTTACCAAATCAATGATCATCCGAAAACATACATTTATACATTGTCACGTCTATGTCCCGTAGGGATAGGCAGAGATCACATCCATGCACTTGCTACGTTCTTGGCACAAACGCTTAGCTTTATTTTCACTCATTAACTTTCTCATACACGCCCGTCGGCTTAGGGAACTTTTGACCTGACCTTTCTCCAAAACCTGGATTTGGTCATCGAAGGTCTTACGAGGTTTTCCCCTCCCAACACTCCCATTCGCTCGTCCATCATAAATCACTTCCGTCAGTCTACTTTCATTAATCCTCCCAACATGACCGAACCATCTAAGCATGTCTTTCTCAAATCATCATGAGAATTAGCTGTCTTATCAAAATTATATGTAATATAGTTACTGTACTAACTCTTCTTAGATATTATATAAACTTTGAACATAATTTATGTAATCTGTTTAAATAGCGATACAATACATACGAATATCAACGAACATGAGTTAACTAAGGTTTAATTTTCTTTCGTGTTATGGCTTATGTATACACCATACTCCGCTTGAGCAGTTAACTGAAGGCTACCAGCTGTAACTGATAAGGATTAACGTCACTGAGTCTTGAAGGTTATTGCTTTTTATTTATCAGAACTTCTGCTACCTCACAGTCCAATTTCATTTTGTTTTTGTTTATCTAAAATGTTCAAATAATGTGTAATTATATCTATAATCGTATAAGGGTGTATAGGTATACCATAATTTAAGGAGCCCAAGCCAACCTCACCTGTAAGTGGTGTACCTGCCGATCAAAGGACGAGGCTCTGGTTACATAAAAGTTCCCGGTAAGCGGCAAAAGGCTCGCCACCTATTTAGTGGGACCAACAAAACAACTGGCGAAATGTGGGCGTATAATATGCCTCTGCCTGCCCCTTCGGGGAAACAGGCGTGATAA
This sequence comes from Musotima nitidalis, assembly GCA_949126915.1. Classification (NCBI taxonomy): domain Eukaryota; kingdom Metazoa; phylum Arthropoda; class Insecta; order Lepidoptera; family Crambidae; genus Musotima; species Musotima nitidalis. Next base: position 5,288,764 of record OX421434.1, read on the forward strand.
TATATATGTATAAATTCACAACTGAAAGACGCTAGCGATACGTTTGAGAGCACAAAGCATAAAGAACCAGCGTCATTAGTAATTTCCCAGGAATATTATAAAGGTACTTGGTAGTGTTTGCTTTTATTAGGTGGTGTAGGATTTTTTTTTCTGTTTGATCAAGGGTCTGGTAAATTTTTGCATCATGAGGTGAGAATCAAGTATTAGGCCCTTTTGTTGTTGTTTTTTTTTGTTTTTGTTTGCAGTTTAATTTTGGCGTGTTTACTTTTCGTTTTTGCTGAAGTGTTAACTTGTAATTTCTGTTTTTCTACGTGTTTACTACTATGTTGCGAACCTAATGAAACGGGGGGGCTGAAAACCAGCGCTGCGTAGAGTAGCCTACTCTGTGCAGCATAAGCTGAGCTTACTCCAGTTGCTTTTAGGATTATGACTATTTTTAATTTTATATTTTGTCATGTTAATGTATTCCTTTAAAGCAATAAATGTTTTTTTTTTTTTTTTAATGCATCTGGCATCAACGCAACATGTATTCTCCTTAGAATATATGCTGCGCCCAGAAAACCTGGCAGAAGAGCAAGAATATAATGAGACTTGCATAAAATGTTCCTAGAAAATGTTCTGACGAACTTTCTCTCAAATCCTTAAAAAACAGTTATTATTTTTCTTAGGCCACCTATATCAGTACGCCAGTGCCGATTTGGCTGGATCTAAAATTTCATTCAAGCGATTTTTTTATAAATGTCGGAAGAAATTCATTTAAATATTACTTAGACATAACATTTAAGTATCAAAGTCAAGATAACTTCATTGATGTCAGTTTTGATATAATAATCTTTATTTTGTACATTTCGTACTATATAAGGTCACTTTGTTCATATTTACTTTTCGATTAAACTGTCAAGCTAATAAGTCAGGTGAATACTGCGAAATTTGTCATAAATAATTTATCATATGTGAGGTTATCTCTAAATGTGCTAGTCGTTAAGTTAATAATAATAATACTTTATTGCAACTTTTACAATTTCACTATAAAATACAGACACTGAATCCTATGTTAGGTTTTGTCAAGAGTTCTAACAGGACGCCACACACCTCCTTTGCCCATGCTCACTAGATCTGCGTGGTGGAGTTTGTCTCAGTACCCTCTCACCTTGGTTCCTTGGTTCATAAGGAGGTCCGTCCTCAGTTGTGGGACGTTAATAGATATATATGAATATCATCCCAGCCAATTAATGTCCGCTGCTGACGACGTAAGAAGTGCTGATAAAATCATTCGAGAGCATTAGTTTACGAGAAAGTTTTTCATAATTAGAGAAAAATATTTGATGATATTCATTTTAAATATTAAATTATTAATGTAGAACGTTGAGTTTAAAAAATATGTACTAATGCGAATGTAATTCTATAAAAGTATTCTTCCAGTGAATTTTAGAGATATGTAAGTCAATATAGAATACATAGATAAATAGGTAGAATAGGGATAAAATTGCTATTACTGCGACAAATTAAAAATAAACGATAAGCAGTAAATGGTTCAAGCAATTTCTTAGAAATAGACTATTAACTACTAGAAAAAAACTTAATTGGAGGCACGAGACAGATCACTTAATACTGTGTCAAGTGTAACTAGACACGACAAGGGTATAAAGGGCTGCAGTTTTATGACCTGCAATTGTTAGCTGCAAGTGACAGTCAATGTCACAGACAAGGATAACCATTTAGTATGATATATCAGTTGTTCTACTCTTATTTTATAACTTTATTAAATTGACAATTTATCAGATATATATCAGATTAAATCAATTAGTAACACTGTCGTTCCGTGACGTTCTTTACCAAATTAGTAAATTACATTTATCTCATATACAGAAGTAATTGTAATTCAGCTGTTACTACTTTAACTTATAATTTTTATTTTGAGGTTTTAAACATTTTGTTTTATTGTTAAGTTTCTACCTTTGTGTGACTGTTGCACACTAAAGTTATTAGGTCTCCACCGAAGTCCAGCGCTGTTGTGGTCCTCCACTGCAGCACATGCTGAGTGGAGGACATTGTTTACTGTTATGATTACTGTTCTTTGTTATATGTATTTATGTCTAAATAAAATTGTATGTCTTGAACATGGCCCAATACCACTTCGACTTACTAATTCTTTGGGCTATGTCGGTGACTTACCAAAGCCTGAACAGAATATAGACCTCCCAAATTGTTTTTTGCGTCTCGATCTTAAGCCTATACGTGGAAGTTAATTAATTAATAATCGGATTAAGTACATTTTGTTGCTTGGCACAATTGGCGGGAGAAAAACTAATCTTGTAAATTTTCTTGCCCTTTCTTTTACGACTCGCTCCTGCCGGCAGTAAATCGGCTTTTATAAGATCTTTATTCACCAATACTTGAATAAATAATTTTGACTTTACTCGTCAATCTCACCTGCAAGTGGAGCGTCTGCAGATCAACGGACGAGGCTCTGTAGAACATTTAAGTTTCCGGTAAGCGGCATTAGGCTATATTGGATATCCGGCAATAACCTCTGCGGTTGCTGGTTCGCGGTCATCGTGTTCTTTTTATCCTTTAGGAATTCAATTTACCAAATCTATGTCAACGTCATCCCTTCTCTTTTCCTCTCCCAAAGTACACTTTCTGGTCTTAGGAACCATCATACTGTGCGGTCTGTTAGCCCTCAAACTAATAAAATTGGTAACGCGTTCCTTTGCAAGACCATTCGAGTTTGGAATTCTCTGCCGGCGCATGTGTTTCCCGACCTATAGTCCCCCGGGTCTTTTAAGCGGGGCGTGAAACGGCACTTTAGCAGGCCGTCATAAGTTGCTGTGAGATAAGAGGCCGCTTGTTACCGTACTTTTCCTACGGTATGGAGCGCTCCTACTTCTATGGATTGCATCGACTGCTTTCCATCAGGCGGGATTTGGTCATTATAACGTGTCACGATAAATTATTTTTTTTAAATAAAAAAAAATAAAAAAAAAATAGTTATAGTTAGTTATTAGCAGTTAAATAGTTGTCTTATAGTGTTTTGGTCCTAAATATTTTCAATGTTTTGTCTATACACTTCTGAAAAGTAGCATTTAAAACTGGCCGCCGTACATCCAGATGATGTGGTCTGGATAGTGAATTACTGTCTATTCTGGGCATATCATGAGACGAAATCAGTACGGTACATTTATGATTGAATAGCTGTGTGAGTCATAAGGACCTTGAGGCGTTTTTAAGCGTATTTGAAATTATTTTCTTATATTAACGCGATTAATATGTACATAATAAAAAAAATACATTTTACAGATTTTTATCCCGAGATGTTTTGAATACGTTACGATGATCTTTAGTCACAGAGAGACTGAGATGACAGGTGTTACTTGACATTGAAATTAATTAGTTTGTTCTCAACGTAAATATATTTTTTATTGGGGATAGAAATAGCCCAAATTTATTCTTAGCTGCCATGCTTAAATGGGTGCCTTTGTAAACACTATTCAACAGTGTATTGATCATACCATGTCTAAACAGATCGTGTTGTATGTTATTGGTTTGATACTTACGATTGAAAAATCGGATTTCAGACGTTCCGAATTTGTTATGCTTAATAGCTTTTTTGCTTTTTATGGTAAGATGTGTTAACAGGTGCACAATTACACAAGCGTTGCAATACTGTGTATGTTGTGACACATGTGTGTTATTGCTGTGTCGTTGTTTGTGTACTCTATCCATTTTAAGACCTTTTATTTAATAATGTATGAAAATACCTAATCTAATGAAATTTATAAAATAAACAAGACTTGAATGTAAATGAATAATTTGTTGTAGCTTCGAACTAGCTACATAGTTTACACGAGCTTAGCACTAAACTGTCTGTTTAAATTGTAACCCTACGTGGAATTCATCATCATCAGCCGGTCTTCTCCCACCGCTAGACATGGGCCTCTTCATTGGCACGCCACTGATTTTCAGCTCTTCGTCTCCAACCGTTGCCAGCCGTTTTGCGTACCTATGTAAGGCCTTCCTACACTACGCTTACCGACACGTACCCTAGCGGTAATCAGGTCTACGGCAGATATGTCCGGCCGTACTAAGAAATAAGGTGTGGGAGTATTTAAGTATGTATATGTATTATATGAGTACTACTTATATTTAAAATAATATTTTAATATCGAACCTCTCGAAAATTATAAAAAAAATATTTTTATCGAAAAAAAATTATTTTGATCGAAAATTATATTTTTCAAGCCGCCTAGCATGTCGTCTGACAAGACTGAACATCATCATATCCTAGCATTATCCCGGTTGCTCTAATACACTCAGGCTTAGGGCCCCAGGTTCTGCTTACTGTTCTAACCAGATTTGGCTGCATTTCAGTTATTACATAAAGCGACTGCCGTCTGACCTCCGCAACCCAGTGTGAAACATCATTTTATGGTTAAACCAGTTGTCAGGATGTTAGAAGGCACTTCCTAATACCGACTGCCATAGATGTCCATGACAGCTGGGACCAACGGCTTAACGTGCTTTTCGAGGCACAGAGCAAGCGATAATTACGCACATAGAGATTATGTGCATGTACATATTCGACCTTCATAAGAGATTTTGGCTTTTGTAACATGGCTTAACGATTACCACATAATATTATTATTATTACTAAATAGTAATGCAACCAGGAGCAACAGCTTAACATGCCTTCCATCAAAGCATATTTATTTACCTAAATTCATATAATTAATTTCTAATTGTTATTGTATATGTTAATCAGTGCACTTTTGACCTCACTTTGGACGTAATAGTACAAAAGTGTTAAACTCATATTCTAATTTGAAACAATTGTATAATGTATAAATTTCTTTTATTTAACGACCGATGTGGCGTGCAGGTTTGTATACCGGCACTTCGCTCATGAGGTTGTGGGTTTGATTTCCCACACAGGACAAATCTTTGTGTACATGAATATGAATATTTGTTCTATGGTGTTTCCTATGTGTATGAAGTATATAGATTTCCCCGAAGGGGTGGGCATAGGCATTATTTACGCCCACACTTCGCCATTTGTCACACACACTAATAGTCCCACGTAAATACAATTTCTTATAAAATAAAATTATAAACAGAACGAAAATGAAGTATAATCATTAGGTTCCATTTAATAAATTAATAAAACACAACAGTTTTTTTAAATTAATAAACCACAATTAAGACATCCACAGACACACAATTTTTGTGTGTTATTAGAAGGCTAGTTTAAACGTTTACTAATCGCAAAGCCAGTCAGTCTAATCTTCACAATAATCGGTAACATTCAATTACAATAAGTCACTAATAGTTGTTTTATTATTACACAGCTTATTCATACTAAATTCTTTAGTTACTTTAGCCACAGTAATTAAGGGAAATTATATTTTTGGATGATGAATGAAATACCAAAATTTTTCATTTCTTAAGTGATAAATTTTGTAAAGCTGGAAATTAGCCTCAACCTTTCGTTACACAGGTATCCTTTAGATTCAAATTTTAATGTTTTATGTCTCTTCGAGTCAAAAACGATCACCGGAGATCACAGTGGCCAGTTCCGTGAATGAATAACCATTTGTGTGAGATTATGCCGTGTGGTACCGGCCTAGAATCACACACCCACTCATCTCACGGGGAGTCGTAAACGTCGACAAAGAGAAATGTTACCGAATGATGGGTAACAGCGTCATCCTGCGTACTGGCCTGAACTTCCATCACCAACCCTTATGGGCAAATACCCCCAATAGAATGTAATTCTAAAGACGCCTTTACTTTCGTTTGATTGAACGCGCTTAACTCGGGAACTACTTCGAAGTTCTTTCTAATTGATATAGTATATTTTTTTGATCGATCATTTATTCATTTTAATAACAACATATAAACTAGTGCAGGGTAATAGTAAGGTTTATTAATAGCAGAAGGCTTCAAGCTTTATAGAATAACGCTACGACTAATATGCGCGTCTATGAAAATGTTTAAAGAAATGCATACATACATAAAATGAGAGAGGCAGAGGCATATTGTATGCCCACATTTCGCCAATTATATTGTTGGTCCCACGTTATATGTGGCGGGCTTATTGCCGCTTATCGGGAACTTTTCCATTCGCTAGAGCCACGTCCGTTGTTCGACAGGTGCAGCACTTGCAGGTGAGGTTGGCTTGAGCTCCTCAGATCTTGGTACATCTATACACCTTGAAATACATTATGGTTATTTTTGCCGTTGCATACGCTGGCAAACTTTCGATGGATTTTATTTATGCACGATTTTCCCTCAAATCAACGAGGGGGAAACAAGGGGCTCAGCTAGTATCAGTTTCAGAGCTTTTATAACCATATGAAGGCAAATATGGCAATCATCATCAGCCTATATACATCTGGTCTATAAAGAAGCGCTCGTAGCTCCGCGGTGCTCGGTTGTCGGAAACAATCACCTCTGTAAAGCAGAGTTTACAGAGGTCAGTCCTTGGATGGTTGACCGTTTGTGTGGCATTTAATATCGAGCGCTTCCGTGCTTCGGAAGCACGTTAAGCCGTTGTTCCCGGTTATCACAAAATGTGGTATTCGTTAAGCCATGTTAGGGGCCTAAATGGGCGGCTTGAAAAATTCTAACAGCAGGACGCTATACACCTGCCTCCGCCAATCCGCACTGGGTCAGCGTTGTGAAGTATGACCCAATACTCTCGCACCTTGGTATGTGAGAGGAGGCTCGTGCTCAGTAGTGGGACGTTAATGGCTAAGATGATGATGATGATCAGCCTATATACATCTGCTAGACATAGGCCTTTTCAATGATACGCCACTTAGATCTTCAGCTCTACGTCTCCGAACGTATGTCTTCTCTAAATATGGCAAAACAAATTCTAATTTTAACTAACCTTTACACACTGTCGAAAGTCGTTAATTATACAACAATGTCATATTTACGCCATTCGGAAGGAAAATCTGTGGTTAGGTATACCGCGAACAACACACGTTATCAGTACAAATTGGGTTCTGGACTTTGGCTAAGGCATATATCGTCTGACTAATTTTCAAACTGCGTAACTCCAAGTAATAAAAAAAATTAGTTTTGATGCCATTTAGTGTAATTATTATAATTATTCATTTATTTCAAGTTATACACTCATATTGTGTTAGTAATTACATATTCTTAATCCTAGGTGTTAGTAATTACATGTAGCGCACAACATTTATTTAGGTAAACACAATCTACGCGATCCGCGATCATCTTCAGGAGACTTAGAATAGTAATATTTAGAGATCCATCGATTGGTAAATAAATTAATATTTAATAAGTTATGAACTTTGAAAAGGCAAAAGTGCGCCACAAGGATTTGAACCCGTCTAGGGAATTGGAAGTCTATGGTTCCCGCCACTGGGCTATCGTCGCTCACATTAAAGTTCTTTTTACAGTAACTTTTTGTCTAACTTCTTAATTCTCTATAATAATTATAGAGTCCCGATCGTCACACATTTCCCAGCAGTAGGCAGACCTAGGACTAAACATTTTTTCATGCCTTTCATTTGTGTATTATGATAACAACACAGTTTCATACTCAATTCTTCCTCTCTCTCTCTCTCTCTCTCTTTTTCTCTCTCTCACTATTAACCCGCTTGCAGTAAATAAAAGTAGCAGGTATGGGTAACTTAATGTCGTATGCTCCACGTGAATCTAAATTACTTAAAATACTTTTCATTTTGTTGTCATGGTTTATTTGTGTCATTGTAATTTTTTGTGGTGTATGTAGCCCTAGCCAACCTCACCTGCAAGTGGTGCACCTGCCGATCAACGGACGAGGCTCTGGCGAACATAAAAGTGCCCGGAAAACGGCAATAGGCTCGCCACCTATTACGTGTGACCAACAATATAAATGGCGAAGTGTTGGCGTATAGTATGCCTCTGCCTACTCCTTCGGGGAAACAGGCGTGATATTATGTATGCAATTTTTTTTTTAAATAATGGCTTCGTATGATTAACACATTTAGCCAGTGTCAAGTAAAATATATGTTAATAATATATATAAATCATAGTAAATGAGAATGAGTGGTGATTAAGAATGGTAAACTACCCCTAAACCTCTTGAGTTCTCAGTAAAGATGTGGGACTATACTTAGATCTCACATGGACTTCTTGAGAGAATTTGAAAGGTGATGTTGCACTGTTTTATTTGATTTACCTACACTCATGTACGTTCACAAACACTTAACGGTTAATAATCCACCGTTATTACACATTAATGTTAGAAATATCACAAATTTTAGAAAATAAAACAAAACTGTTGTCATTGCGCTTCACTTTCCCGCCAAGAAGTCCGTCGTTGTCATTTGCCTTCAGTTTTTACACACTTTTTTTTTTACCACAAAGGTGGCACTTAGAATGCGGCCTACATGTAGGAAAGTGGTCACTGCAGCCTATGGATGCTTGCTATACCAGGGGCATCCTTTAATAACCGTTTCACGCCCTTCTTTTGCACACTTTCTGTGGTATCGATATGCTGTGAATGATAGAAGATTTTGACCATGAATATCAATGAATTACGTACAACAACGAATTCTTTCGCTGTCTGAAAGCTGATATGTGTAGAGTAATCTTAAGCATTATTTTTAATTTATAATATTTACGCATTACTTTAGAATGCAACTTGTGTAATTATTTGCTTATTTAAAAAAAAAAAAGATTACTTATTTACACGATATTTGTTATTAATTTATCACTAAAATATTTATTTATGAATAATCAGTTTGTTCTGATTAATTTTATTTGTTTTTTTTCTATTTTGTGCAATTTAAGTGTAATTGATAAAATTATGATATCTGTCATAATTAAAATAATTCGTATATTAGAAGTTATCTATAAGATTGGATATAAAATTTTAGAACTCGATGTTACATTAAGTAAAGAGTTATAAAAGTAACTATTCTGAAACCTCGTTTGAAATTTAAAGTTAAAATTCTATGTGAATAGTGAGTCGTTGGATATTTAATAAACCTTGTATTTCTTTCCTAAATAATAACGCATGAATTTATCCTTAAGTATAAAAAACTAACAGGCTTAAAATATTTAATTTTGGTGGGGTTTTAAGTTGTAGTGAATTTTCCACATTGTTGGCATTTTAATTTTATCAATTATTTTAATTATTGGAAATAAATAAGCTGAGCTTATAAAAGTTTTAAAACTTACCTAAATCAGTGGACAAATCCTCGTGTCTTTGCTGAGAATTGAGGCGTATGTATTCAGAAATAGCACAGCACGAATTTTTTCACAAAAATAAATGTTTAGGCGGTAAATAAAATCCGGAGCCGCGTTCGCTCCGTCCGCTTCACCGATGCGGACTGGCTCTCAGTGTGCGGGCACCATCGAGGAACGACGCGTGCCTTTTTTTTATTTATTATTTTCTGTCAAAGTGCATGAACCGGCCAGATAGAGCCACGCGAGGAAAGCAGGTTGGTGTTGTGATTGTTATCTCTGTGTTCGTGCAGGTAGCGTGGTTCACTGCGATTGTTAACCGATAGATACCGCTTGACCCACTGATATACCTAAGCACGGTTACCTATATCCAGGCAACGAGTCTAACATACGGTGAATATTTTGTTCATGCACTTACCTCTGCTCCGGACCGTATAGGGCTCAAGATGGGTCATGTATGGTTTTTAGTTCTGTTGGTTAATGGTTTCTGACACACCCTTTTGCTCTACCCACAGCTGAAGACAGCCATTTGTTGATATACAATCAGTAAAAAATGTGGAATACGTTGTTTAGTGCGCAGTGGGCCATTCATCCATGGTGTGACCGTTGCGATAATGATTTATCAGGAACAGTATTGTGATTGATGTTGAGGAAAATAGCAATACCTAAGTAATTGAATTGAGCAATGTTTAACTTCATTGAAATGCGCGCTTACACAAATGCTTATTATGAACTTAATTACAAGTTGCATCACATTAGATCATATTAGCAAATTAAATGGTATTAAAGGTTTTGAAATATTTAGTTATAGGAGTAATGAAAATGCTTAATTTTTACTAATTTAGTGTGCTGTGGACAGATATCTATTAAAAAAAATATCTCTGTCTGTTTTTTGTAATCAGTATCACTGTAAATTCAGATGACGAATTATTTTCGTATAATTAATATGACAGGCGCTCGTAGCTCCGCGGTGCTCGGTGGTCAGAAACAATCACCGAAGTTAAGCAGAGTTATAGAGGTCAGTCCATGGATGGGTGACCGTTTGTGTGGCATTTGATATCGAGCGTTTGTGTGGCACGTTAAGCCGTTGGTCCCGGTTATCTCTAAATGTGGTAGTCGTTAAGCCATGTTAGAGGCCTAATTGGGCGGCTTGAAATATTTATAGATATATATAGGCCATAGATATTTATAACAGCCTGGACCAACGGCTTAACGTGCTCTCCGAGGCACAGAGCAAGCGATAACTTCATAACGTGCAGAACTTCATAACGATTCCTCATGTGCAGACTATCAGAACTCAAACCAAGAAATTTGGGAAGACGTTTCTGAGCAAGACCACTAAGCTCTGGAATCCGCTGCCGGCTCATGTGTTTCCTATTTCCTATGATCCCTGGTCTATTAAACGGGGCGTGAAACGGCCTTTTAGCAGGCCGTCATGAGTGGATGCGCTTTGTACCGTGCTTATTTCGCGATATAAAGCGCTTTTTTTTATTTTTTTGGACTGCATCGACTGCTTACCATCAGGCAGGATGTAGTCATTATGACGTGTGGCATTAAAAAAACGTAGGTCTAGTAAATATTACTTATATCTAGTAGCGCCTAGCAAATAATTTGGGACTAGATACTTGATAGCGTTATGAGATTTATACAAGAATACTATTTGTAATAGACTAGCGGCCGCCCGCCTAACCTAACCTTCCTTTTGGTTGAGCGAAACGATGGCTGGTTCATGCGTCATACTCGTGAACGGGTGCCGCAAGTGGGGACTGGTCTGCTCATTTCTACTATTTTTATCCTTAATTATGTTCATCTTGCTAAGGAGTAAGAGCTTAAAATATTTTTTTTTTCTCTCTAAATTTTCGACTGCAAAACACAAGTTAAACTATGTTTTTTGTTTAAGTACATTTGTAAATGGCGGGAGAAAAAAGCAAACTTGACGATTTTCTTGCCCGTTCTTTTACGAGCAAGCTCCCGCCCGCATTGAATGCGTAAAATTTTAAGTTTTGACCTTCATAAGAATGATTCTTCATCTTGAATACATGGTTTTGACTTTGACTTGAATCACTCTATCTATTAAAAAAAACGCATCTAAATCCGTTGTAAAGATACATACATACAATCATGCCTGTTTCTCCGAAGGGGTAGGTAGAGGCATATATTAGACGCCCACATTTCGCCAATTATATTCTTGGTCCCGCGTAATAGGTAGCGAGCCTATTGCCGCTTACCGGGAACTTTTGTGTTTGCCAGTTTTAAAGATCTAAGTGCATATAATAGGGCAGACAGCGGAAAGGGACTTAGCTTTATACTATGTTATCATTTAGGTACATTGATGATAGGTTAGGTTTGTGTATTACGCAGTTCATTATCATCACATGTGAAATTAATTACCTTCCTTTTAAGATTGTAAAACAAGTTTGTCTTCGCAGATAAACCGTGATCTATCGTTCACCTTAATTGTCATTCATTACATAATATATTGTGATATTTCCATGATTTAATTAATTTTTTTATCTTCAAGACTCAGGGAGTCTAGATCAGACTAGTGTGAAGTTTAGCAAAGCAGTTTCTTTTTATTGTAACAGTAAGCTTATTATCACTACATAGTTTTAAACAAAGCTTGTTTTCTGTCTGCCCTTATGTATGCTTAAAAGCTTGAAAAATCCGTTACGTACCTTTAAAAACTCATGCTTTACATGGAAATAATCACTGATCTACTGGTCTGGTGCTTTAGTTTAAATTTCACAGTTTTAACTTCATAGTTTAGCATTATCCCGATTGCCCTAGACTTAAGCTTGGGTCTGCTTACTGGTTTAGCCAGATATTACTGAATTTCAGTTTGGTTATAAGATCAACTTGTGCGGCGGTGGTCTAAGTGAGAATCGAACCTATGACCTTTGAATAACCTCTACTGGTCTGCTGCTTTAGTTATAGATATTACAAAGTGATGATGTTGATTCGTTAATTTCACTTATAATAATTCTAACTCAATAGGCACCTAAAAGTATGTATATGCAAACTATCTAGCAAACATCGTTTGACCCACTAATTAGTACGTGAAACCCTTTAAACGCTTCAATAAAATCCTATTGATCTTTTCGTGCTCATTGTTCTGCGTCAACCTCTTTGTTACGTGGTGGCGAATTGACATAACATTGTACACAAAGGCTTGTGTTTTAACATCTGTACGTTGATTCAAAATGCACTACTTCGCGTATACTATCGTATTTTAAACAAGAATACTGTTTTAAGTGTATGCAGAATGTAAAAAGACCCTGATTAAAGCCGAGAGCTACATATTCTGCCTAGCATTAGGATCATTTTCTTCTTTGAGGCTGTACCTGAAAAAACAATTGCCTTTATGAAAGGTCATCAAAACAAATTTGAAGCGTTTTTTTTTTGACTTCTTGGCGGGAAAGTGAAGCGTCATGTCTGCAGTTTTGTTTTATTTTTTAAAATTTGTGATATTTCTAATATTATTGTGTAATAACGGTGGATTATTATCCGTTAAGTATTTGTGAATATACACGAGTGTTAGTAAATCTAACTAAGCAGTGCAACGTCACTTTTTAAATTCTCTCAAGGAGTCCATGTGAGATCTCAGTATAGTCCCACATTTTTACTGAGGACTTGAGGGGTTTTGGGAGAGAGCATCTTATTTACCACTTATCATCTTTGTCACCACTCATTCTCATTTACTATGAATTATATATTATTTATATATATTTTACTTGACACTGGCTTAATGTGCTAACCGCACGAAGCCATTAAAATCTCGTGAGCTCGCTTGGGCTACACATGCTTACAAATAGAGTCTCAACAAAAGGGTTTCTTAACAAAATGTGTAGAATGCGACGCTTGGAGCTTAGATTAGGGTATTTTTACACTCTGTATATGCCGTTACTCGATCATTAAAATAACCAGATCTTTTGATATGCCTAATAAAGTCGCGGCATATCAACTAGTGTTTAAGGTTAGGCTTTTCAACATATGAGGGCCTACTCTAATTCAACGAAAACGAAACTTCGTTATCCTATCTCTTTCACTCTCTAGGTACATCATTATCGTGTAGAAGGGATGGGTATAACGAAGATTCGTTTTCGTTGAATTAAAGAATATGGTCATGTTTCCTAAGGGGTTAGTTACTAGGGCTAATATCAACTGAATCTGTTAAGAATTGGTCTATAAAAAGAGCGCCATTTTATGAAAGACTTTACCATATCATTAACTGGCCAAATTTACTATTGGGCTTATTATACTGTTGGATTCACTGATCAATTGAGTAACTACGGTTAGTTAAAAATGAAAAATGCTTTATTCTATGGATCACTAATGAATTTCGATTGAATTTTATACCGTCCATTCACCACCATTCACCATTTTTATAACAGACAGAAGCTTGAGTGGAATTGGGCAAGAAACTCGTAAAATGTTGTTCTCCCGCCAGCGAAGAACTAGCAAACGTCCATGACCTACTCACCGTGACCCAATATTTTCTTTTCTAAATTAAACCTTGAAACTTTTTAAAACAATACTTACTAAAACTGTCGTAAAAGTAATATAATATTAAATATACCTATGTGATAAAGCTCTCCAGTGGCTTTTAACCGATATATAGCCGCTTTTTAATTCAACTATATGACTCGCACCTTCGGTGTTACAACGTCACTTCTGCAAACAATTTAATCTTCCAGGAGAAGCCGTTCCAAATTAAATATCCTGTTATAAAAATAGTTCTTCTTAATTTAAGAAATTAACTAGTAATATTTAAGCCATTATTTGAGACTTCATTTCACAGTAAAACGAAACATCTTACAGTTTGGTATAGGTATGTAATCGTAATTTTTCTCATAATCAGATTTATTTTGACAAAATTGCATTAGTGACTTTGACGTTGTAGCACCGTGGGTGCAATGTGTTTTTATGAGCTCAAGATAACATTTTATATTAAAATTTTTATCGCTTGCGGCAAGTTGCTACTTACCTTATAAAATTAGGTATAATGATAGTTGTCTTACACTAAAGAAATATCACTATCAGGTATAAAACAAAGTCTGCCTGTCCCTATTATACTTAGATGTTTAACACTGCGCAACGTATTTTGATGCGGTTTGTTTAAAAGATAGAGTGATTTAAGAGGAAGTTTTATATGTAAGTCCAAAAATATTTTGTATTTGTATATTTGTATTTGTAAGTCCCGCAAACGGTATCGCGGACGGCCACTAGTAATTTTATAAAGCGTGCCGTGGGATGTTCAACCCGCAAACATTGTATTTCAGTTATTGTACCTGCTTCCTGCTTGTTTTGTATTATTTACTTATATGTTAATTATAATGTCCTGTATCTTATATCATACAAAGAAATTGTATCTAAAGTTTTCCTTAACCACTGCAAGTAGTCACTTGATCAGCAATATGTCCCTGTAACTAATAAAATTAAGAATTATAATGATTAATTGTAGACATTTTGACAAATTGTATTTTTTATAATTAACTAGATGCTGCCCGCGAAGACGTCCGCGTAGATATAAACCTTTCTTCTGAACCATTCTATCTATTTAAAACACATTTAAATCCGTTGCATACTTTTATAGATCTGTGCATACATAGGGACTGACAGACAGACAGACAGCGGAAAGCTACTGTGTTTCTATACCATGTAGTAATAATTATGGTGACTGATCGCTTTCGGTTAACTGCCTATAAATAACTTGGCGAATCGAAAGTCAAGGTGAGATGTTATTGTTGTCACTTTTGGCAACCGTTCCCTGTACCATTTTAAAATTAAGAGTGATGGTAAGCTTTCACTGTTTATGCTTTAGACAAGCTTTCCTTTCGCGGGATTGTTCGAAAAGGTCAGCGCGGCCCCGAAAAATGCCCCTCGACCGGTTTTCACGTTGTCGTGGTGGGGGCTGAGTAGGTACTAGGTACCGGGAGGTCCCGGTAGGGCGGAGAAGCCGCTAGGGAAATGGTAACACCCAGAGATTAGCGACTCTGGGTGCCCTTAGTACTGACTACCGGGGGTAAACTAAAAGGGGACCTGTGAAGGGCGCAGCGGGCGGGCCAGATGGGCTGGTCAAGCAGCGCCAAGAGAATCTTAGCCTGCTACCCAGGTACTAGCCACCCGCCTCTTTCTTAACAAGCGGTGGGCCTCGTCGGAAGATTTTTAGTACACACGATGTTCATTGTACAAACAAAAAGGTCATAAACTCAGTGAAACTTTTTGGAACTTGTTGGAATGTAACGACTTTTTTTTGAACCCGCAAGATAGAAGGGCGATCTGAAAAAAGATCGCAGTCGCTGGTGCAGGCTACAATCGGTCACATTGCAAATTTATAACAGAGGCCTATGTTCAGTAGTGGACTTCCCTGTGCTGATGATGATGAGGTAATACCTCTAAGGTTAGGGCTATACCTCTTCTCGATTGTAACAATAAACGTACTATGTACAAACTTCGTTTCATATTTATCTACTATGTTCACGGAAGTTGTTTTTTTAAACTACGAAAAGTGACACATTTTGCTAAACTTGCTTCATGGTTATACATACTTTTGTTGTTGACGTCAAGATGCTCATAAATATTTGCTTGTTTTTCAATTAGTTACCATGCTGTTATGCTAAACATCTTTAGAGAAGTGGTTAAGTAGTATAATACTTAGTATTATTAATGTTAAAATACAACCTATCTGTAGGTTACGTTTGCATGCCTACCCTGCTGAATAAATTAAAACCTTACAAGGATAAGTCATAGGTAACATAGAGAAGAACTAAGATTACCTTTTACTCAGTTGTGCACTGTTTCTCTGCGTCATAGTCACAGTGTTCATAAAACTACAGATGTGCTGTATGTGATGTCTAAAGTACAGTACCTTCTGTCTTCCTATGTGGAATGAGTTTGAGTTATACGACGGGAAAGGATTATGAAAGAGTCGTAAAAGCGCTAGTTATTCCACTGGTATTTTAAAATTTTTACGTTATGCCGTCGTGACTAAAATGGTCAAGTTTATAGCAAGACCTCTAAGAAATTCTACTACACCTGCATGGTGTAGTGGAATGTCTTCGCACGCTGAGAATGAAAGTGAGCCAATTCAAAATTTAAAATTTGTGGATAGAGACGAAAATGTGTCTGTCTCATTGACGATATTCGTCTTAATCTTCAATCATATTTTATTATGTCAACATTAAGATAAAAAAATCGTTTGTATAACATTTTTGGATTTTTCTTCCTTAAATACAATTTACTTTTTTGAGTCATTTTATATATTTACTCATTACACCAAAATTTATTTATTTATTATTTATTATCTTCACAAAGGTAAGTGTTGTGAGCATAAGTGTTCGTTATTCAGGTTTGGCCTAATGAAACTATCATGACTGTAATAATAATAATCATTTATTTCAAGCCACATTTGTTAGTACAAAAAAACAATTACTTAATATCACTATTGTTAGTAGGTGGGTTAAATTTATATTAAAATCAATAATGATCAAAATTTAAATTAAAACAATAATAAAAGACAGTGAAAAGAGAGAGAATATTGACTATAGGGGACTTCTGTAATCTTTTTAATTTACCTAAATTCTAGGGAAATCATAAAGTTAGTTGGGGAAGTGCTCGTAGCTACGGAATTCTAGGTGATCGGAAACGATCTCCAAAGTTAAGCAGAGTACCCAAAGGATGACTCTTTGGATGGGTGATATTTTATATCGAGAACTTCCGTGCTTCAGAAGACACCTTACGCTATTGATCCCAGTTATTAGATATCTAACGGCATAATTAAAGCGCCTTATAGGGTCACTTATTTCGCAAAGTTAGAATAAGAGCTCGCAAAATGGAGTATAAGCTAAGCCCCTTTTACATTAGCTTGTAAGAGGTCAGGAAATCGATATTTGAGCTACATATCATTTATGTCGTTATTTGCTTAAAATGTTTCATTGACATCTCAGTTTCCGTTTGCGTGGGTTTCTAAGTTTCGTTTGCAAATTTCAATTGCACAGATTTGTCTCTTGCTCATCGGTAGTCATTATGAATTATTCATTAGACTAACTTATTAATAGCATGTGATATAGCTATTTAGTTAGTGCATTGCGTCAGTTGAAAATGCCAAAAAAATAACTTAAGGATTATATACTTAATAATATATATATTGTAAATTATCTAATTATCTATTGAAGAGATTAGTAGGATTGCCGAATTGTATTTAATACGATCGATTATTTTCGCTAATGGTTGAATTTTCGTGTGAATACAGTAAGTACTGAATATTTTACACTTTGAGCTTTGATAGTTAAGTGGTTAACCAATGGAGTGTAATTCAGAGGGTCTTAGTTCTCCTATGACTTATCGAAGTTATGTGCGTAAGTATCGCTTGCTTCGTACCTCGAAAACACTTTAAGCCATTGGTCGCAGCTGTCGTGAATACTTATGGCACTTGGTATATGAGTCTTCTATTAACCAGCTGGTTAAGCCATATAATGATGTTTCTTTCTGGGTAGTGGTCAGTCGTTCCGTGTGACAAGTGAAGTTCAGCCAAATCTGGTTGGACAAGTGAGCAGACCCTGGGTCCGTCTAGGGAAACCGGGATAATATTAGGATAATGACGGTGTAACTCCCTCATCGTGGTAGTTCTCGTATTATTACGTAAATGTAAAAGTAGTAAACAGTTACATAAGCCGCGGAAGCGTGGAGCGACGACATTGAGTTTTTTTTTGCTCTTGGTACAAGGTGCCTGCGTTGTACGTTTTCGTGGACGTAGGTGTTGTGTTCTTACGTATCTGTGTACAGTACAGTAAGACATTAATAATAACAATAATGATATTCATAGGAATATTATGCGCCCACGTTTACGTAAATTATATTTTCAGTTCCACGTAATAATAGGTGGCGAGCCTATTGCTGCTTACCGCGAACTTTCATGTTAACCGGGGCCTGGTCTGCTGATCGGCAAGTTCTGTTTGGGTT
Organism: Musotima nitidalis; assembly: GCA_949126915.1. Classification (NCBI taxonomy): domain Eukaryota; kingdom Metazoa; phylum Arthropoda; class Insecta; order Lepidoptera; family Crambidae; genus Musotima; species Musotima nitidalis. The sequence goes on from OX421434.1 coordinate 5,306,929, forward strand.
TCTAAGGTTGGATCCCAATACACATATGATAAACATGTATTATAGAATCAAACATATATACATATATATGGTCACGCTTTATTCCCGTAGGGGTAGGCAGGGCAAGGCTCTGAGTCTCTGAGACTTGCTGCGATCCTGGCATACCCTGACCTGCCCTTTCTCCATCTATTCCGGTGTAGAGTAAGTGAAGTTAGATTGTGTACAGTTAAGCTTACCAAAATACGGTCTCCACTGTAGGGCACGTCTACCGTCTACCGTTCGGGTAGACGGTAGAGTTAGGTAGAGGTTATCGGTCCTACGACATATATGACCGGCCCACTGCCACTTCAGCTTGCTAATCCTTTGCATTATGTCGGTTACTTTTGTTCTTTATCGGATCACCTCATTCCTTATCCGATCATTCAAAGAAATGCCTAGCATAGCCCTCTCCTTATCTTGCTGAGCGACTTTAAACTGGTGGGCCAGCCGTACAGTTAATGTCCACGTCTAGGCACCGTTCGTCATGACAGATAGAACGCACTTATTAAAGACTAAAAATCTAAAATTGACTTAGAACATATTTTAATTAAAATATTTTTTATTTTTTTGTTTGAATAATATTAATTTCATTTTATATTTTTCTCACTAAACATTTGCCCGCCATTGAAAGCAGAATATAGTGAAACTACTAAACATAATGTTATCTTCCCATATAATAATGTACCTATGTTATCGCAAATAAATTATGTGATATGACTAACTTTAGGCTTTAACATGCTAATGAATTATATGAACGTGCAAAAAAAGTTATTACATGTAAGAGCATGGAAATTTATCAAAATATGTGGTGTAAAAATCGCAAATGCAAACTCGCTCATGCCATTAAAAACTTAAAAACAAAGTTGTAGTATATAATGTTAGTAATTGCATCAAAATTTATGTAAAGATGTTGTAAATGGCAGAAAAATCGTCGGTAAAGTCGCGCAAGCCCAAATGCGCGTAACAAATGGGTGTGTCAAGTAAGATACTTCATGCGTCATTTGTATGCGCCAGCGCAAGTATATATGACCGTGACCGCTCACACTTGTCATCGGGAACAATCCATTGTACGGCTCATATGCTCGTATGTTCCGCAATCATTCTTACAGAAAGATTCTGGCAGCTGTCCATTAACGTGAAGTTCGTCTACTTAATTCATTACAACCCTCTTGGATCACTATCTATTAAAATAACAATATCAAACTCCTTTAAAGATCTAAGCATACATAGGGGCAGACAGACAGATGAAGAAGTAAGCGACTTCGTTTTATACTATGTAGTGACATTGATAGTTTTTTTCGTTCTTAAACGAACTATTATGTTCATAGGTCTAATTAGGGATCCAATCGAAAATCAGCGTCAGCTCTACCGCTGACTAAATGCTAAACTGGACACTCGTTTACTACCAAGCGTGGGACACTCAACCAAAATATAATACTTCATTTGTTGTACCTGCTAACTGATTGTTTTGTATTATACATGTAGGTATATTAATTGTAATGTACTGTGTCTTGTATCAAATTATAAAAATGTCTGCTTAGTGTTTTTTCACATGTAAAGGGTTGGGATTGTAATCCGTTTTGTCATGTGCATTTGGACAAGTCAAATCAGGACTATTTTACCTTTTCGTTTTCGTAAATCCCGTTTGAGGTAGGTAGAAACTTTGCTAAAACTATTTAGGAAGGACATTATTATGTAGTTGTGGCAAAATTCACTTTTAGTTTAGAGATCTCATGATGCAACGTGTCAAAATATAGGATGAACTGACTGACTACTGACTCTTCGACACCTTCGGCAGTCGATGCAGTCCAAAAAAATGAAAGCGCTTCATACCGTGAAATAAGCACGGTACAAAGCGCACACACTCATGACGGCCTGCTAAAATGCCGTTTCTGGCGAAACATGAGGTGGTAGAATTATTTGTATCACACGACACTGTCTATTTAAACCTTTAATGGGGAGACCATATTAAATAAATGTTTGATGAATTTCCTACCCCAACTCAATTCCATAATTTGATGGTGGAAATATGTGACCACTGTGTATCACTATGATATGACCTCTGAATAAAACTAATAACTGAAAAATAGCAGATTAACAATATACGAGTTTCTGTCAGTAATATCTTCGTTGCGTATAATATTAACTGTTTGCAGCTTGCATGCAGCTTTCATTTCATTCGGTTGCATGTGACCTACGATGTATGATCTATCTTAGAGATATTTTAATGCCCAGCGTTAGATCATAAGTCAAAAGCAACCGACCGCTCCTGTTTGCCTACCGTTGTTCTGAGCACGTCTAGAATAAGATAGACTGTATTATTCTTATCTTGGAATACAACTTGGGACATCTAGGTATAAATTAGACTTACACAGTGTTTAATATTTATTGACTTGTTTGGTAACAAATACATTATACAAACTATTTACGCCTGTTTCCCCATAGCAGTAGCCAGAAGCATATTATACGCCCATATCCCATATTGTGAGTTCCAAGTTGTCTATGTATGATAATATAATGTAATGTATGTAGCAATTATAGTAGCAGTTGAGTATAAAATAACGTATATGTGACTTCTCAAAATTACTGCATTTAATAGTTAAGTTAGCAAGTATAAATTAACTAAGTAAATGCCTCTACTCTATTAGTCAACTTTAATCTGCCTGATAAGTTTGCAACATGCTATTTTTGTCATCCATCCAACGGTGCTGAAGCTCAACAGGCATGTTTTTATACACTACAAGGTGGCAATCAAGCATGCAGCCTATGGGTCGTTTCCCGTCCCTTTCGAAGATTTTTACCCATGGTCTCTTGAGATAACCTCGCCACTTCTCTATAATTATGCGAAAAAAATACAGTCTCGTATTTGCTGCGGTGAGGAGTGCCAACACAATCCTAAAGATAATATTATATCACAATGTACTCGGCACTTTTTGCTCGGTTCACTGATCTAGGTATTCTAAATGTGCACATCGATGAATCGACTTATCGAGTAACCTACTCTTTCAATTGCTTGTCTTCTTTTTCCATATGTCGATATGGAATAAGCAATGGGTTCCTGGCTATTTGTATTAAGCGACATTTATCAAGCTTTACACCAGAGCAGTTTAAAATTTAAATTTTTTGAAAAAAAAATTATATAAAAAAAGAAATTATTAATACATACATTATATACATACATACAATCTCGCCTATTTCCCTGAAGGAATAGGCAGACGCATATATCTACACTAATAACCGCTAGTTATTAATATAAATAATTTAAAAGTTTCATAAATTTACTGTCGGTAAACAAACGGATCATAGGAAAATTAAATATTGTATCAAATTATTTATTTGTATGGAAACAAATGTGGTATTATTAATATTCAAAGAATTGAGAATTCAAATACATTTGCACCTGAAATATTTCATCATCATACTCCAAGATTTCATATTTGCATACAAAATAAACACCTATAAAGCATACGAAAGAGCCACTGCGTAAATTGATCTCAATTATCACTTGGTCGCGTGTTTAACACCTGACCCTGGTGATTGGTGACCGACCAGAACCACTCAAGAAGAACAGTACTTCCCTTTTATTCTCAATGGCCTTTAGGTTTCATTACACTGGTCACCTCCCTCTTATAACTACGTCTCTACCATTGTAGAATACAAAGGGTTTTGTGGATCATTTAACGCTGGTCACAGCAGAAACTGTCATTTATAAATACTGATATATATTTATTAATTGCCTTCTATTGGATGCAATGGAAGTCGGGATGTACTCGCACGTGAATGTTTATTTGCACGCACAATGCTTCATTTGATCAATGACCTGACGTCACATTCAAGGCAAACATTTCAATACTATTGCCATAGTTATTTTTTCATGTTGCGCCGTAAACGTACTGTGTAAAAACATTGAACTCATCCTTTTCAGAAACAGAAACCTTGACAAAACTATTTAAAATTTACAAATAAACAGATGTAGAAAATTTACTTCACAGAGATATGTGTAGGTGAAACGTGTGAAATGGTGAGAGGAGGCAAATCATTCGCCCACATTGACACTACCTGCCTACCCCTTCGGGGAAACAGGTACAGTGTGAATGTATGTATGTATGTATGGATGTACGTATGTATGTATGGATAGATGTATGGATGGATGTATGTATGGACGTATGGATGGATTGATGTATGTATGACACCGTTTCTCGACTTTTACGACACCCTCGGGCAACACCTGGTGGGGTAAATTTTTTTTAAGAGCATTCACACTGCGTCCATTATATCACAGTAAACTTGAGCTCTAAGCCGATTCATTTTTGATTCCAGAGTCCAACCGGATGTGGGCTAGCGCCTCGTTTGTGGGCGTGCTCATCATCATCGGGCTACCACTCTGGTGGAAGACCACTGAAGTGTACAGGTATGCAATAGAACTTTATATTGATTCCTACCTTATAAGGAGCCAGGATGAATTTTCTATATTTATAAAAGCGAAAAGCCACTATCACTCATCACGCAATCTCAGAAACTACAACTGCAAGGATTCTCAAATTTGCATGAGATTTCCTTTTAGGGGATGGTAGGCTTACGAAGAAGGGATTTTGCGAAATTGTTTTAAATTGCAATTGGTGTAAATACATACAATCACGCCTGTTTTCCCGAAAGGGGGGAGGCATATGATACGCCCAAACTTTGTCAATTGTGTTGTTGGTCTCTCGTAATAGGTGGCGAGCCTATTGGCGCTTCTATGTTTCCCAGAGCCTCGTCCTTGAGTCGGCTGGTGTACTACTTGCAGGTAAGTTTGGCTTGGGCTCCAAAGATGATGGTAGGGTCTACACCTTATGACAAGAATATAATCATTATTTAAAGATGTGGGGAGCGGATGGTACTCCCCACCAAAGGGAAGATCTTCCACCAGGCGGATGGATGTTCCCGGGGGCCGCGGCCCAACCGGTGATGGTTGGGTGTTGTTTATATATTTACGAGCTTGAGGAATTCTGTTTGCGTGATTCAGAATTTCATTCATCTTTTACGTTCCGTTCATCGCTTGTACAGTGTCGCTACAAAGATATTATTATTTTTTCTGAAGAGTAGGGTATACCCACGGGAAGAAGATTTAAAAATTACATATAGGTCACGCGGACAAAGACGCGGGCGCCTGCTAGTAAGTATATATTCCTAGTACTGTCGGTCGGCCCATTTCTTCTAGCATATCTGCCCACTAACGTCTAGTACTGATCACGAGCCTCACGAACCTAAGTGAGAGGATATTGGGCCCTACTCCACCAAACAGTACCCAAAGCGGCTTGGCGGAGGCAGGTGTGTGGCAGGTCCTCCCGGTTTTGGTCCGGGGGACTTTAACCGCGGGCGGGTGTCAGAGCTGCAACCCAGGTACTGGCCCCCCGCCTCTTTTTTAACAAGCGGCGGGCGTCGTCGGAAGATTTTTAGTGGGTATTACTGCTGGCGGTCGTGTATGCCGGTGGTGAGTCCCACACACCTCTCTCGGACCCCCTTTGGCCGGGAGGCAGTGCGTAAATGCATTTGGTTACCGACGTAAATAAAAAAAATAAAAAAAAGGCAGGTGTGTGGCGTCCTGCTTTATTAGAACTGAAGTCGCCCAGTTACGCTTCTAACTTAGCCTAATGAATACCACATATAGTGATTATCATGACCAACGGCTTAACGTGTCTTCCGAAGACGGAAACCTTAGATATTAAATGTTACGCAATCGGTCACCTATCTAAGGGCTGACCTCTATAAACTTTTCTACTTCTGTAATCCCGTCCCCCACTAAGCAGCGGAGCAACGAGCGCTTCGATAGCTCCTACTATAAAGTTTGTCAAAAACGTTTTTTTTATTTCCTAATTGTGCCGTCATTATACTCGCACCTTGTTAGATGATAAGCAGTTGAAATTTGTATTTATTTGAATAAGTAATCAAATGTTGGTTTAGTCGAGGCACTACACCACAGATCGTGACTTGTTGTGTTTGAATGTGTGAATTAATAAGTAGGTGAAGATTAAAATTAAATGTCATTCATTTATTTACAAGATAAAGCTATCACGTGGCGGGAAGAAATTACTTTATTAATAGTTTTATTTGATAACGACAGCTTTTGGCCGCGTCTTTATACATATGTATTCTTTTTGTTTCTTCTTAAGAAATACTTAAAATTATTCTGTTTGAAAAGTACCCTAAATCCATTCCTAAGTTTAAATAAATAAATATTTTCTGACAATTACACCAATTATTTAGTTTCAAGATAAGTACCATTAAAAACTTGTGTTTTGGATACTAAGTTACGGATAAACACAAATAAATACTTTTTATTTTGTAAATACATATTATATATACATTGGAAAACACCCAAACCAGAACAAATATTCATGTTCAGGCACACTAAGATTTTTCCTGTGTGCTAAACGACCTTAGGACTCGGCATATCGGTCATCAAAAATTTGCCGGTGGCCTAGACGTCAATGCAGTAAACTTTTGTTCTTATATCATTAGTTTGGAATTAGTGGAAGAGCTCTGCGTGAATAGGGCACCGGAGACGATCTTTTTTCCTTGGATGAATGACTGTCTGTGTGCCATTTTTTAAAGAGCGCTTTCGTGCTTCATTAAGCCGTTGGTCCCGGTTATCGGTTTCCTTACGACCAACCGCTCTATTGAGTGACTATGGTATCGTGCCTAAAAACATGAGAGTGGGGTGATCCTCGATCTTCATCGCAGTCTTAGATCTGTTTATCTTCAGCCCAAATTGAAGGGTGTCGCGCTGCATTTAGCACTCTATTCAAAATGCAGCTGTGCCCTATTTTTCATTCCAACTTTTGAATTGTATGTGGCACAGTACAAGCGATGAATGAATTGTCAATTTGTAAATCGCGCTATAGGATTTATTCAACGGCGTTAATAGTACTGAGTGTACAGGGATTCTACCAAGATCTGAGGAGCCCAAGCCGATCTACAGATGAGGCTCTAGCAAAGTTAAAAGTTCCCGGTAAGCGGCAATAAGCTCGCCATTTATTACGTAGGACTAACAATATAGTTGGCGAATTGTCGGCGTATCCATACCCCTTCAAGGAAACAGGCTTGTATAAGTTACGTTAGAAGTACTAAAGCGGTTATAAACGCCCGGTGAAAGATCTTCCCTTTAGTGGGAAGCACGCGTCCGCTTCTTTTGTACGAAACTCCTTTTATTTTACCCCATCTTATTGACTTAGTAGGTATATAAAATATTAACACTACACTAAAATCGCAAACACTGCAAACGCAATATAACAATAAACCATATTATTTTTATTTCATAGCGCGCGTGATGTTTACATGTATTTCTGTATGTTATTTCCAGGGTAGCACTGCCGTATGAGAAGATCAACTCCTTCGCTGACTTACCGTTGACGGTGGCCACTGAGCTCACGATCTTCGCTGAAGATGACCACACAGCTGACCGAGTGGCCGAAGTTGTTGAGAAAGCCTTTGAAGGTTCTAGTAAGTTCGAAATTAATGCATAAATTATTTTCTGTTTTATCTTTCCTACATGACATTCATCATCATCATGAAGCGCTCGTAGCTCTGCGGTGCTCGGTGGTCGGAAACGAACACCAATGTACAACAGAGTTTACTGAGGTCAGTCCTTGGATGGGTAACCGTTTGTATGGCATTTGATATCAAGCGCTTACGTGCTTCGGAAGGTCCCGGTTATCACTAAATGTGGTAGTCGTTAAGCCATATTAGAGGCCTAATGGGCGGCTTGAAAAACTCTAACAGCAGGACGCCATACACCTGCCTTTGCCAATGCGCACTGGGTCAGCGTGGTGGAGTATGACCCAATACCCTCACACCTTGATATGTGAGAGGAGGCTCGTGCTCAGTAGTGGGACGTTAATGGGCTGTGATGATGATGAGAGCAACAAACTACTTGTAAAACAAGCGCTCGTAGCTTTGAGGAATAATACAGAGTTCAAGTAGGTGAGTCCATGGATGAGCGATCGTTTGAGTGACATTTAATATGAAGCGATTCCGTGCTTCGTTGGTTCCAGTTATCAATATTATTTTGAAAGTCGTTTATCCATCCATTATCCCAGCGTGGTGATTATGGGCAAATATCCTTAATATAATGTAATCTATTGGAAAGGCTAATATTCAGCAGTGGACTTTATCAGGCTGACATGGTCTGTTCTTCAACATAGCGTTATCCCGGTTGCTGCCTTACGGGCCCGGGGTCCGCTTTCCTACATCTTCTTCTCCACTTCGCACAGTCTTCGGCATCCTTGGTCGATATGTTATTGGCACGCATGTCATCCCTTACGACGTCAAGCCAGCATTTTCTGGGCTTGCCCAATCTACCTCGGCCTGGCGGCCAGACATTTGTTCCCCACGTAGTTTGCCGGTTTTCTTAGAACGTGGCCGTACCAGCGTAGGCGACATTCTAAGATATCAGGCTGACATGGTGAAGCCATCCATATTAGAGCCCTATTAGGCGGCTACACTACACCCTTGTTTCTTGCAATCCGCACGCTTCTCAGCTTGGTTTATAAGTAAAAGTAAAGTAAAAAGTTTTTTATTTCATAAACTATTACATAGCATTCGAAAGCGTCAAAACAAAATATAAATACAAAAAAAACTAAATATTACTACAATGAAAACACGAAGCTTGTATTCACTCACATGCAAAAAAAATAAAAATTTTGTGTAAGTGAATCCAAGTGCCAGTTCCGAGCCACCGCTCTGTGAGAAGAACTGAAAAGAAACTCACAGGCTATGGTCTTTTAAATTATCAATCAAATATATTAATACAAAACACACACAGTGAATATTTGAAGATATTGAAAGGGTCCCTAGAAGCTGTAACCAATAAAGTAGCACTAAGGGAACCTTCCATCACAGTCAAGTAAGTATGTATTGTGAAACTGAACTGAGTCTGTACAATAGGGGATGGTCACGACAATGATCGGGTTGACTTTTTATTTAAATTTACACAATTACACGTTCAAAATGTTAAACCTAAGCTTGTTTATCTGACAAGTAATCATTTACAGGCTAATACCCCTTTTTTAAGAAATTGTTTTTTAACTACATTTTTAAAAGTTGGCAATGGTAGATTCATTTATTCCTGAGGATTTTACTATAAAATCTGATATCATTACCCAAAAATGAATTCTGTGTTTTGTGTTGACAATTTGGCAGAGAGAGATAATTTTTATTTCTATTATTAAAACAATGTGTTTTTGAAATTTTATTAATGTTTTTGCGAACATACATTATATTATCGAATAAGTACTGTGATGCAACCGTTAATATGTATTTTTTTAAACATCTCCCTGAGGGAATCTCATACGCCACGGGCCTCCCGTGCTGTGTATTAGGACGTTAAATTACTGAGAAAAAATAAGTAATATAACAAATATAAAAGAACTTTACTTGAAAGTTTTACGCTGGCGCCAACGCGGAAGAAGTCACATCGCGGCTGTGTTTTATTTTCCAAAACTGGTGTAAATTAGAGTTTTAATGTGCAAATATGGTGAGTTTGAGTTTTGATGTGCAAATATGGTGAATTTTTAATCATAACTTGTTGGACAACGTCCACAACGTGTAGGACGCCACACACTGCCTCCGCGAATCAGCAATGGGTCCGCATGAGGACATGACTTAGTTATCAGCCAAACCACCAAAATAATAGAAATATAATTATAAGCTAAAGAAAATACAAATATTATAATTACAAGTATATAATATAAATTTTATTTATTTAATCTTTATTGCACAGAAAAAAGAAAGTACAAAGGCAAACTTAATGTCGAAGGCATTCTCTACCAGTTAACTATAAGGTTAGCAGAGAGGGTTAAAGGCGGTGCTATAAACTAAAACAAATTATTATTTTTATTATTTCAGATGTAATAAAACTGAAGGTAAAGAAAGCAGTAATTTCAATCGATTTCCAACGTGCCCTGGAGTTAGCAGCTAATGAGGAAGTAGCGGCAGCCACTGTGGTAGACTTGCAAGGCCCCAACGGCTTCTACCTGGTGCAGAGGAAGACGCTGCCCGAAGATGCCTGGCTGGGCATGGAGAGGGTGCTGTTCTTCAGGGATGTTAAATGTAAGCTTTGCTAATAGTACACTGCTGATGAATAAACGAACACTTTATTGTACACCAAACATAAAACTAAATAAATTTGTACAAGTCTACATCTTGTACATAGAACTAGGCGCCAGCATGGTCAGCTGCGAGTCAACGGCGAGTTGAAATGAAATGAAAAAAAAAAAATTTACACATAAATACATATAAATACAAATATAAAGAACAGAAATCATAACAGAAAACAATTTTTACACATAAGTTTAAATATAATATGCCTAAAAAGGGCTACACTCAGCATGTGCTGCAGTGGAGGACCACAACAGCGCTGGTGTTCTGTGGAGACCTAATAACTTTCGTGTGCAACAGTCACAGAAAATGCAGAAACATAACAATAAGGCCTAGCTGCAACATCAACATGCAGCGTCGTCACTTTACACAGACGTTGCACATCATTATACCGCTTTTTGTGTAAAGAACATGCAATCCAAATCTAAACTTAATATTATAAATGCGAAAGTAACTCTGTCTGTCTGTCTGTCTTTCTGTTTTTTCTTCACGCCTAAACTACTGAACCGATTTGTGTGGAATTTGGTACAGACATAGGTTGGAACTCGAAAAAGGACATAGGATAGTTCTTATCCCGAAAATACCTCGGGAGCGGGAACTTCTCAAAAATCCCGCGAGATAGGGAACTATGTGGATAAACCCAAAAATCTGTCGGAAGTCACTATTCCACGCGAACGAAGTCGCGAGCAAAAGCTAGTTTTTATATAAACTAAACCTACAGCTATAAACAGATTACAACCGTTCTTGTTGGGTCTCATTCCCCTCCCCACACATTCTAATGTCGGTCGGGGCTACCCGCGGTACTGTTTCCTTTCCTTCATGTTGGTGGCCTTGGTACAACCTGGCACAGCATCGGTTTCCTTTCCGCTGGGGGCCAGGGAGAAAGCGAGCGGCGGGTTACAACCGCATGCGGACCGCCGTAGTAAATCATTAATACAAATGTTTTGTACAATGCTAACAGCTATTTCTTCCAAGCTATCTTAGGATAGAGATATAACAAAAGAAATAATAATATTGGTAAGGCACAATAAAGTGCTCTTACTTCATATTATAACAGCCTTATAAAGTGCACTGCTAAACATTGGTTGGTCTCCCGAATAGAATAGTCTATTGGGGGTATATGCCCGTCACACCACGCTGGTCAGGCGATCAGGTTAGTGATCGCACTTCAAGCAATTACGGATGATGACGCTGTTGCCCATTATCCGGTAGGATTTCTCTTAGTCTACTCTTACGACTCCCCGTGAGACGAGAGGCGGTGGCACGATTCTAGGCCGGTACCACACGTACCTTAAAGTAAATGTAATATTAGATATATATCAGGTAATAATGATGGTAGGCAGAGATCACATCCTTCTTATCCTTCGGCCAAGGCCTAGGGTGGAAAAAAAATACATTTTACTATACAACCTTTTTTATTTCTTTTAAAAAAGTCGAGATGAGTTTTTTGAGGTATTCAATCTCTTTGCCTTTTGGTAGCGTCGTTAGTGTCACCGTCAGACTGATGGACAATCCCCTCCCCCTTTAGAATCACGACATGCTTGCTGACAAACCCCCCGATAAGAGTCACCGATAGACTGACATATCTTGAGAAAAAAACACAACAGACAGATTGACTAAGAAACCTTGATAAATTCTGACAAAGAATCCAATTTCCTTCTATTTCTCTCTATATCTTGATTATCGTACCGCTCATATCTCTTTCATTGTTGTGAAAAATTATAAAACTAAATGGCCCTGTTGATCTTAAAGACAATTTAATGACGATGGAGTATATATTTTTATTTCATATTATTCTCTTAGCCGCTCTAGTAGCAGTACAAGCTTTGGAGGAGTGGGTATACGAGACCAAAGTGCTATCCGGTGCTTCAGCCGACCAGCCAGATGCGGCCCGCCGGCTAAGGATCCCTCCAGCGGCACGCTACCAGCTCGTGCTCTCAGTGGTACACCCGGCGCCAGAGAAAGTCACCGTTGATTTCAATGCGGCTGATGCTATTGAAGGTTAGTTTGTTTTTAATGTGACACGTCATAAGGGGCTATCCATATACTAGGTCACATATTAAGGAGGTGGAAGAGGGATGACGAAGTGTGACATGGTATCACAAGGGGATGGGAGAAATCCAAAATAACGTGATGTCACATTTAAAATCCAGGTCTAAGCTTACTTAGGAACTGCTGTTCTATTGTAATTATTTCCTGCTGTCCTAAGACATCACGCTAGGGAGGGGGGAGTGTCACAAGTGTGACCAGCTGTGACAAGGACGAAGGGGGGGTCAAAAGATCATTAATTCGTGTGATGTAATTGGTAAATGTTATCTAATGACATCCTGCCTGATAAAAAGCAGTAGCATCGTTTTTAGTATCAACATTTGTGGACTGCAATGCGAAGTGAGGTAGACGTGACTGGTATGAGTGTAATAAAATTAATTCTTCAATATATACCATATTTAATTCTTTATTTACTCGTTTATTTAAACTTTTCCCTCGCAATTTTCCCTTCTTGCTATGAACATAATACAAAACTTGTAAAGGAATTAAGTTTTTAGTTTAGTCGTGCTAAAATTTGGACCCAATTTGAGAGTATTGTTCTCGTCTTTCCGTATTATGGAATAAATCATTCAGAAGTACATACTATCACACCTGTTTAACAAAAGGGGTAGACTAAGGCATATAAGACGCCCACATTTTGCCAACTATATTGTTAGTCCCGCGTAATAGTTGGCAAGCCTATTGCCGCTTACCGGGAACTGTTGTGTTTGCCTTGATCGGCAGGTGGTCTGGTAGTATCCCTATTTACATAATCTTAAATCAAGTGGTTTTTCTTGTTATGTCGACGACAAATCAGCCTAATTACACTGCCTATACCAATACCCCGCCACAACAACAGCACGGGTGGAAGCGCGCATCAGCTCCTCCCGGAAACATGTTTGCGGTCTGCGGGGACGCCCCACATTTGCACCTTAGATCTGCCTAGACTGAAAAACCCCACCTAGACCGATTATCCTTGCTCCGGCCGACCTTTTTTTTTATCGTTGGTTAAAAAATGCTGTTTACGCATTGTCTTCCGGCCAATGGGGGGACCGGGAAGGGAGTGTGGGGCTCACTGCGGCAAACGCGACCACCGCAGTCCTACCCACTAAAAAACTTCCGACGACGCCCATCGCTGTTGAAAAGGGGTGAGGCACCAGTGCCTGGGTTTGTAGCTTCTGGCACCCAACTGCTGGATCCAACAATTGAATCAGAAACGGGGGGACCTCCTCAGAGAGGCGCAGTGTGTCGCGCCCCCCCTACCTCCTTGTGCTCCGGCCGACCTGGCTTCGGAGTATATTAAAGATCCAAATGTCTCTTGAATCCCAAATGTTTTTCGGGAGGTCAAGTAAATCAAATTAATGTTTTTAAAATATAGAATTTTCGCTTTTTTAGATTACATCGGAACGTTTGTGGATGAGTTAAGCATGATTCACAATTTCACCCTAAAGTCACAATGGCTGCATTTATTGGACTTCAACTTTGAGGCCAAAGAGGTATGATTTACAGTTCTACCATTTGACCTAAGGTAATGGCCGCACACTTAAATTAAATTAAACAGTAGTAATAACAAAATACATAGCACGATATACCGCCGGGCGTTAAGGTTGTTCAATGGCGACCACGAGCAAGCAAACGTAGTAGAGGGCGGCCTCCCGATGGACCGTTGATCTGGGCAAGGCGGCTGGGAGCCGGTGAATGCAGGCAGCACAGGATCGATTAACGTGGAAAGCAATTAGGGAGGCCTATCTTCAGCAGTGGACTTCAAATGGCTGAAATGATGAAAAACAATATGAGAGCCAGAGAGGTTGGGAAGAATTCACAGAGGTCAGCTTTTGGATGAGTGACCGTTTGTGTGGCATTTCACATCGAGTGCTAGAAGACACTGTATAGCTTCACAGACAAATGAAGATTGTAATTCTAGTACCAAACTAATGGACATATTTAAAAGAGCATAGCCTGTGAGTTTCTTGCTAGTTCTTCTTACAGAGCGGTGGCTCGGAACTGGCACTTAGATTCACTTACACTTAATTATTTTTTGTTTTTAAATTGTTTTGTTGCATGTAAGTGAATCTAAGCTTCGTGATTTAGTGTAATAATATTTCGATTGTTTTTTTTTCATTTTTAATCATGACGTTTTCAAGTTATAATAATAATATTTTAATATAAGTTATTATAATAATAATATAATATTTTTTTTACTTTACTTTACTTTACACTTTAAGACATTGGTATCGGTAAATTTACCAAATTTCAGCTTTTTTATATTTTCGGAAGTATAGATTGGCTAGATTGGACTTCATTAATTCATTAACTTGACGACCGATATGGCGTGGAGGTCAGTATGCAGCACTTCACTCCAGAGGTCGTGGGTTCGATTCCCACACAGGACAAGTCTTTGTGTGCAGATCATAAATATTTGTTTTGGTCAGGGTGTTTTCCTGTTATCAAGTATGTATTTGCAAAAAAAAAGGTATTTAAGTATGTTTATCCGTTCTTTAGTATCCATAACACAAGTTCTTAGTGATACTTATCTGGAACCAAAAAAATAGTGTAATTGTAAGAGAATATTTATTTATTAAGTTTGCGGTTCTTTGCCAGGGTACGGATAGCAACGGACAGAAGTATTTGGGCGTGAGTCGCGCTCGCCTTCAGCGGCTACTGACGCGCCTTGAAGAGCGCGCCGCGTCGCCAGCGAGCGCCACGCCCACGCTGCATCTGGCGCTTTATCTCCAGTACCAACACGCGCCGCTTGTCATACTCGACGACTACGGTAAGTACTAATACTCCACTAATACCAATACTCATAACCGGGTATCCCTAGTTACACCAAAAGAAAATTGACAAATTATCACTTCCCAAATATTGTTTTGTAAAATTTCATTTGCCAAATTATTACTTGGCAAATAAACTCTTCACAAATAATTGTATCGTAAACGTAATGCTTTCCAAGTGAACGTTTCGACAATAACTCAGTTAGTATTACATATTTTACGCAAAATAAAATAAGCCAAATAATTCGTCTCGAAACTTTTCAAATAACCATTTCTATTTGCATCTTTACTATTAATACTAATCTACAAATGTTGGCCATACATAAATCAACAGTAGTATTTTCTGGCGCTTCGCCGGCCGCTACCGCGGCACGCTCGCTTCGCTCGCTCGGCTCGCGCGCTTTGTGGTCACTGTTCTAACCTAACCTAACCAATATGTATCTAAGCCTCACTCATCATCATCACGTTAATTTAAAATTATGAACACATATTAAACAAACATTCCTTATACTATTTTATTTTTAGTATATATTTAGTATTAATATCTTAGTTTGTGATTATTTAAAATAATAAACGTAAAACTTTATGTCCAAACAAATCATTTGATTAAATGTTATTTGTCTAAAGTTTGTTTGCCGTAATAAATTACTTGTTAAAAAACCTAATGCCATAATGTCATTATCCGTAGTAATATACTGCCGAGTAAAAATTTGACCAAATGAAAATTTGCGTACTTAAATAATTCGCAACGTTGCATTGGTGTAAAAAAAGTTTGCTAAAATTTGTTTGGATTATAAATTTTTGTCAAAATAGTTTTGGCAAAACGGCAGGATCCCCTCGTAACCACCACCCGCACGCGGAGTCATAAAATATGATTTGTGCAGTGTTGTGCTTGCGTCAAGCTATCTATAGAACTAAAAAGCAGTTATTATTTATTAGTTTATGAGAGTCATATTGAAACAGTGAACACGTGGATGGCACAAGCAAATATGACTTACCTATTGTTATCATTTATTCAAATTTTTAAGCATGGACCGATAACATGGCGATACGCGCATTTTGCTTCACTGCGCGATGCCATATGAGCCATAATTGAGACTGGACGTGCAATATATAGTGCACTGCGCTCGCACATATGGTCCGGCTTGATCTTCAGTTCTTCGACTCCAACCGATGCCACCCGTTTTGCGTATATCGTCGCTCCACCTAACTGGAGGGTGTCCTACCGTTTTAACTTGCCGGATCATCTGATAATTTATAGAATGTTATTGTGTTTGTAGACATGCCGATCCAGGCGCCAGTGCAGGCCCTGATGTCCCCCCAATGGGGCGGCGTGGTGCTAAGCTCTCCCGCGCCTGATGTTAAGCTAGTGATGGGCACTTTCCTCGCGCAGCTC
The DNA here is from genome assembly GCA_949126915.1 of Musotima nitidalis. NCBI lineage: Eukaryota > Metazoa > Arthropoda > Insecta > Lepidoptera > Crambidae > Musotima > Musotima nitidalis. Next base: position 5,323,282 of record OX421434.1, read on the forward strand.
AGGGAGCTCATCGGGATCACCAAAACGGTATGTATTTGACGACCGATATGGCGTGGAGGCACTCCGCTTCTGAGGACGTGGGTTCGATTTTTACGCTGTCAAATCTTTGTAAACATGAATATTTTTTTCTGGTCTCGATGTTTTTCTATCTATATTCAGTAAGTATTTACAAAAAAAGTATTTATGTATCAGCTATGTAGTATTCATAACACAAGTTCTTAATAATACTTATCTTGGAACTAAATAATTGCTGTAATTGTCAGAAAATATTTTTTTATATAAATATCAATTGAATTCCTGTACGAGTATTACAAGCTTAAGATTTATTTATTTATTTTTACGAACGTACACGTACTAGTGGCACGTACGTACACGTAGCTCCGTAGTACACTTATAAGGCATTCGAGCGCTTACGAAAACGCTGAAAAAGCAACTTGAGTTGACTTGATTTATCAAATTACTTAACACTGGCAAATGGTCTAAAACAGCAAGTCTATTACTATGAAACTTAGTGTTACACAACCCTAAACTCTTCCCTTTTTTTACAATACTGAGCCAGTTTAATTATGATACCCAGAGGCCAATCCCCGGCGCTCATCTGGAGCCACTGAAGTCTACCCTCCCTCGCCACTGGGAGACGGACCGCCTGCTGCGGCTGCGGACCGTGGAACAGTTAGCTTCAGCCAGGCGCACGCTGGCTTCACTGGCCAGGCTACTGGGTAAGGCTTTTACAACTAGTCCATATCAAGACCTTCTCCCACATACTGCGACAAATGGAATGGACACAGAATGGAAGTGAAAGTATAAAAAACTACTTAATGACAATTCCCGCGCAACTGCTATTTCCCGAATGATCGAAAAAAAATTCGGCAAAACACGCATTTTGCCCATCTTCAGGTAAGACATCAGACAGCCTCGGAACAATGTATTGACAACGCACTCGTAGCTCCGTGGTGCTAGGTAGTTGGATATGAACACCGAAGTAAAGACGAGTTCTTGGAGGTCAGCTTGTGGATGGGTGACCGTTTGTGTTAAATTTAATACTGATCGATATAGATTAGTAGATATTTTTATATAAGCTGAATTATTTTATAGCATATATTATATAGCAAGACCTTAGGAGACCAAGCCAACCTCACCTGCAAGTGGTGCACCTGCCGATCAACGAACGAGGCTTTGGCGAACGTAACAGTTCCCGGTAAGCGGCAACAGGCTCGCCACCTATTACGTGGGACCAAATATATAATTGGCGAAGTGTGGGCGTATAATATGCCTCTGCCTACTCCTTCGGGGAAACAGGCGGGAATGTATGTTTTTAATCCAATACTAAAGATTTTTTCAAGCAGTCGAATTGATTCTGAAGTCCATACTAATGTGTTAGTTTTCCGTTTTTCAAGTAATTTATAGTGATTTTTGAGTTACACATTAGAACCTAAAATTATGTAACACACCATGTGTATTAATATACAATTTTTGATGAAACTCCATGATTTCGCTCTGTTTCAACAATAGAAAGGTCCTGCATTCTGGACTTCCCTCGCTCCTTGTTAACGTAATTTCCAGGCGTAAATGTTTTTTCATGATTCCTTGACCGCGAATAGGCGTCTCGACATTACCCCGCTTTGGAACATCACACATACATTCAGGACATATCCAGTTATATATATTTATTTATTACATTTGGGACGACTAACAAAACATAAACCAAAAATTAACATAACAAATAGAATACTTAAAAGCTAAGTGCTGTTTTAATTACAAGTCACCACGGCATGCATTGACACAAAAATAAGAAGATACATACAAACAATTTTACTTATAAAAACACAAATAAAAAACAATAAAGCTATTCTCGTATGACATGACCGATTGACCTCATATTATATTATTAAAGGAGTCAATGATGGTTTTCCGATATAACACATACATGTTTTATATATTTTTATATTAATGTAACTTTTCCAAACTATTTCTCTTCTTACCTACAAAAAGTTTACACTGCTTGTGCCAGGGACATCACTAATTCATTGCTGGCTCTTTGAAAACCTTTTCACGCCCCTTTCTAGGTGAGATATCAAATATCGTGATAACAGACGAAGTCGGTGCATCCATCAACTCCGCGGTGGAGGGTATCGCGAAGGGCGAAGCTCTAGCCGCCTCGGGAGACCTACTGGAGGCCTACCGCACCTCGCAACAGGCGCACCTCGCTGCTGAGACCGCGTTTATGGACCCGAGCTTGTTGGCTCTACTTTACTTCCCGGATGATCAAAAGTAAGTAACATTTTATTCGTAGATAGACACGAAGGTTTTTTTCGAGAAATCGAAAAATTGCAAAATTTGCAAATTAACTAATCCTAACTAACCCATGTATTATTATAGCGAATACTTTTTTTAATTGGTGAGAGCGGCTAATTAAGTTTTTACGGACCAGTATCACTGCAACCATTTTTGATATTTGTGATCGCCTCTTGCTTACAGTTCACCTTTAAGCCCTGCTCCTATAAGGTATTTCAATAATTGCTTAGGTATGCGGAACTTGACTTTATCAGCGCGAGTATTAGTGTCTGTTCATTATTAATGTCACATTCAGGTTGTCCATCACGCATACCTTGGTGAGAAGCAGCTTTTTTTGTACTGGAACTTTAATAACCACAACTGCCCGTGGGAACTGAACAGCGGCTCAAGACTTCCCAATCGACCGATACCCCACAAACGTGCACCACTCAAGTTCTGATTTCTGAAAGCTACTTAACTTGGCGATTATTTTCTACTTCCTATTACCGCATGAAGCGCTCGTAACTCTGCGGTGCTCGGTAACGATGATCGAAGTACAGCAGAGTTTACAGAGGTTAGTCCTTGGATGGGTGACCGTTTGTGTGGCATTTGATATCGAGCGCTTCCGTGCTTCGGAAGGCACGTTAAGCAGTTAGTCCCGGTTATGTGATGGTCGTTAAGCCATGTTAGAGACCTTATGGGCGGCTTAAAAAAAACTAACAGGACGCCATACATCTGCCTCCGCCAATCCGCACTGGGTCAGCGTAGTGGAGTATGACCCTTCGCACCTTGGTATCTTAGAGGACGCTCGTGCTCAGTAGTGGGACATTAATAGGCTGAGATGATCACCGCACGTGCTGTGTGTTACCGGCCTGGAATAGTGCCACCCCCTCTCATCTCACGGGGAGTCGTATGAGTCGACGAATAGAAATCCTGCCGGATGATGGGCAGAATCGCCATCCAGCGTACTGACTTGAACTGCAATCACCAACCCACCTGCCCAGCATGGTGATAGTGGGCAAATATCCCTAATATAATAAACTATTGGGGAGGCGAACGTTCAGCAGTGGACTCTAATAGGGCTGATAATGAAAAAAATATGATCCCTGCATCAAACCTTCAATACCTAATAGGTTCGTATGATTTCAAATTCCAGGTACGCAATATACATTCCGCTGTTCCTGCCCATTATGTTTCCAGTGGTGTTATCGTTGAAGAACTTGGTGCTTTGGTTCAGGGGGAAAGCAGTGCACAAGGACAAGACTGAGTAGTCAAGTAGTTGCGATTTAATAAATTATTTTAGCAATAAGTATTACTGCTTTTTATTTTAGTTTGTGATCCAACACTTGAAAAAATATTGCCAAGAGGGCTGATCGACAATCATGGCATTTCCAACAAACTAATTATTTACATTTTAATTAATTGAATACAGATTTAGAACTAAGGTGTTTATTGTTGTTTTGTTTTCATTTTCGGGTTAACTACATTACCTTTAAAAAAAAATACGAATCTGAATGATTCTGTTGATCTGAAAGAGAATAAGATTTTTTTTTTTATTTCAAGGTCGATGTGCATTTTTTACCGCCCAATGCCCGCGTAAAAACTATAGATAGGCATCGTGGACAAGAACATGTGACTAACGGTTGATAAAAATGGTTGTAGCGATAAATATGACTACACCCAGCCAGTATACTTACTTCCGGAGTACAAAGTATGGTAGAAAGCTGAGTACATTTTATCTATCTGCATGGCATGGTATCTGGGTAGTTTCACAAATGCTACAAGCCTTTCAATTGTCCACTGAACTGAATTTAGATACAAGTAGTCGTTTCACGTACGTAATTATGAAAGCTGGATCAACGCCATCATCTCAGCCATTAGAAATTTACTGCTAAACATCATAGGCCTCCCAATTGTTTTCCACTTCACATCCACACACTTCACATCCAGAAAAATGTGATAAAATGACTGATCGAGTACATCAGGTAAGAACATGATGTCCTGTATAGGATCTTACAAAATTCATTCATCATCAAGCACTGATATTGAATTTTATTTGATGGAATTAACTCTCCATCTAACGTACTCCTCATATTATACTGGTGGTCACTTTACTGGTGACTACTAGTGTTTTGAAGATTTGTAGGAAAATATTTAATTAAAAAACATTTATCTTGCTTCACAGTTATACCATATTTAATACTGAGGTAATTTTACCCGCATTAAAATCCATTAGACATTACAATACAATTGTTATCCTTACGATAATTATTATAGTGCAGAATTATCAATAGTGTGTATTCTAAATCTTAATTTTTTATAAGAGTTGCAGGAAAAAGCAGTCTGATAATTATAAAAGACCAGGTTTTGTTTTGTGATATAATCGCTGAATAAGCAGACTCCCGTTTACAAACGGCACAAGTTGTGACACTACAGAAAATTTGTAGAATAAGGCTTTAGTTTTCCATATTAATTTGCCCTGTTACAGATGTGCGCTATTAAAAAAGGTGTTGCCAGGTTCGGTTTTCGGTATTACAATTTTGAACCGGATGTAAACATAAAAAAATATGACTACATAAGCCTGAGATTTAATGGATCTTAAATACAAAGATATTTTAAATAGAACAGCAAATTATACCTATCCTGGTCCATTTAGCAATAAATTATGTTGCATAAAAACATGTTTTGTTTCCAGCACTAACAAAGACATACAGATAGACTATATCTTACAATTTACTAATAGATTTGTTGTGTAGTCTGTCTTACGTTTTAGCAATTAATTCACAAAACTGTATAGCCTTTACAAGGTGATATGTATAAACAGAACCATTATTCTATCTAAATTACTACAACCTTTTGGTCATCGTATTTCATTTTTATTCTGGTATTATACAGTTATCAATTCGACGGTAACAATTAACAATGTCGTAAGTGTAAACGCGTTACCTTAAACACTGTCGTAAGTAAAAAAGTACGACTTATCACTTATGATTTGTTAAAAGAAACAACTTTTCACTTTCGACATTGTTAATTGCTGCCATCGAATTATATCGTCGGTCTAGATGTGATAGCTTGTACATACAAACTGCGAAACTATGTTAGGAGATAAAAAAAGTTCTTTTAAAATTAGTACCAGTGCTTCTTACCAGGTTTCACAAAAGTTGTTTTTGAGGTCCAGACGTTTGCGAGCTATCACCGGAAATACTATTTAAAGCTTTCGGCATAAAAGTTGTTAGATACGAATCATCACATCTAGACCGATCATAATAATATGTAAAACATAGCTGATAACGACCCTCAAGTTGAATTTAATGGAAGCAGAAATTGTGTTCTCATTTCTTCATTCTTTTATCATACAGATTAAAATATAAACAGCAAAATCGTTACTCAAAACTTAACAATAAAACTGATCTAAAAAAATGATCAGACTAAGTAGAGTTTTTAACATGTTCGGTTTTTAACAGGATTAAAATTAAAATTGGACTAGCTTCAACAACATTATATCTAAAAGTGTTTAATTCCTCAGAAACTTTCAGAAATCATCATACAAAACAAATAACAATTATAACATGTAACAAAGCAAAAAATAATTATCTACTCCTTTCACTTGGAATACAAGGTGGATTCTCTAGACTTTTCCAGTACCAATATGTATTGGGAAAGTCACGGAACATTTAAACAATTACAATGAGTCAATAAAATTGTTTCCGAAACCTTACATTGATCATATATATCTTCACACTGACATAGACTAAACGAGACATCTAAATAGCTAGATAGGTTTAAATAACTACGAATTTAGCATTATGATTCAACCCAGTCAGTTTCCGTGATCATGGCAACATTGTCTCCTATCCCAGGAAGGTATTCAAACTCCCAAAGAGCATTTCCCAGGACCAAAGTTTCCCCTTCATTCACGTCAAAATGCAGCGTAAAGCAATCGTCTTCACAGGGTGCCCTAGGCTTTAATTGCACCTTCGACTTGCCTTTTAACTGGGACATAATAATTAAACCAATATCTAACTCAAGGTATTTGTATCTATGTGTATCGTAATTTCTGGAAAGCAGCAACCAATTGAAATGGGAAGGTGGGATGTGTGGAGATAAGAAATAAGGCCTTGGTGCTAGGATTCTGAAGGACTTTACAGCTCTTATGTCACAGTTTTGAAAGTGGACGAACCAGCTCGGAATTTCAGTGTTAGTGATTCTAGTGACGATTTCTTCTAAGTCCATAGGTTGTCGACCTAAACGGATGTTGGTAAGTACGCGGCAAGGTACGGAGTCCCTGAGTCTATCATCTTGACTGATAAGGTCAGTCAGGTTCAGGTCTCCGCGGGAGAGAGACCAGTCGTAGTGGGCGTCTACCACGATCACCGGTGAGCCTCGGAGCAAGTGGTGATTGAATACCACATTATAGTTTGCGTCTGAAACGCGCACAATGGATTCTGCAAAAGAAAAGTAACAGTTACTTTATGTTAGTGCATAAAGATCAATTCACTAGTAATAAATTAGTGAATGAACTGGCCACATACTAGTTTGATTTTTAAGAGAGATAGGCACTTATTACTTTTCGTATTGTTTCCTTGTTCACCCCATTAAAAAGAAGTAATATCAATGTATGGATTATGGATGGACGCTACATTGGGGCCATAATGTAGATTATGTAATATATATGTATAACAATTCTCCTGGCCCTTTTATGTTTCAAATAATACAAATATCTCTGGCATTTCTGAGTTTAAATATGTAAGTAGGTCTGTATGGTACAGATCACATTAATTCTGAATTACTCTAAAACACTTTTAATGAGAGATTTTAAGTAAGTATAGAGAATAAAAAATATCAATATATGTCTATATTTTCTTATTTAGCTAGGCTTTTGTATTATTCTGTTTAAAAGGCACTGTTTAAACATAACATTAAAATATTACAAAGCCACAATTATTTGGCGGCTTATTATTAGGGGCCATTTCATCAACATGCAGCATTAGAACTGAGTCTAAATAGGCAAATCCACTTTAACTACCGCTAGTAGATAGCTACAGCTGGTCAATACTTAACATAATTTAATAAAAGTATTTTTCTGAAATGTAAAAATTTTTTAAACTAGCCTTTATCTTAGCTTTAACCATAGTTGAGTTCTATTTCAATTTGTCTTGGTGCTTTGAGGGAGTTTAATATTCCGTATATTAAGTCATCAAGGTATTACATTAGGTTTAAATTTTTAAATATTGTTGTGCTACATATTCTGATCTATGTAAACAGTCTAAAGTAAGGCAGTAACTTTTTGTATGTAACATTTACCGGTTTGTTTCATATATCGTAAAACAAAAGATCTAAATTGAGCTGGGTGTTGCGAATTCTATTTTATATCCTTTATATCTAGTAAAGACGGCCTCGTATCAGGTGTAACAATTCACTTTAAAATTGACTCTTATTGCAAGGACTTAGGGTGCATACAAACTTTTAAGTGTTACATTTAACCTAAGATAATAATTGTAAATAATTTCACGTTTTGTAATATAACTGTTTTATTACAATTTTACTTACTTATAGCTTCACAAGCGACGCATTCAGCAGGAGACACAAAATTGTTATCTAGATTCTGGGGCTGCGACCTCTCAATCAGACACTTGTTATAATACAGTGGGGTCCAATCCCAAATCGGTAGTAATTTTATCAACACAATTCTAGCAACAGCAGACGCGTGCCACTGAAATGTATCAGTCTGGCTCACTGTGTAGCTTAAAGCTACCACCATAATAAGGAACATAACGCCTCTAGTCCATCTCTTGATAGACGCCTTTCGCACGGCATTCGTAAGAGGGCGACATATTATATCCATCTCTTCATCGGATATTCCCGCTTCTTTGCAATATTCATAAAACGAACGCACTTCTGAATTAATAAATTCAAACTTCTCACGCTGAGACATTTTAGTCTCGTTTTTGAGACTCATTTTTTATGCGACCTACGTCTCTCCACCAGCGATCGATAACATAAACTTGTTTCGTTTCGTATCGATACGAGCTACAGAGTCGGGCGATGGCGAACGAAATGAAAATTCGCGCGCGCGCTTTTACGCCTTTCTTTTTTTTTGCCGGAAGACCATGACTTGCAGCTTACAATGAATTTCGCTATAGAAAGGAACGATTGAAAGGTAAATGTCTTTTTACGAAAACAATTAAAACTAACATTGTACATATTATTCGATTCGGTTGATTTCTAAGTTTAATAAATTAAGTTGTGTGATTTGTACAAATTTGATGAAAGTTATGTCAATTTTAATTTTACCACAGCAACACCAAAAGTCAAATACCTTAGTCCGCCATATTGAATGTTTTACAGTGGGAAGTTGGTCAAGCGTTGACCTTATTCAGTAATTCTGTTTATTGTGCTACCAAAGTGCTCTAGAGAATATTCCAAAAAATAAGTTATTTATTTTACAAATTGCTTGTAGTAAATTTTGTACTAATAACAGTGTTTTAACTTTTTTGCAATTCGTTTGATGAATACGTCATAACGCCATGTTGTATTCCTGCGCTGATTGCAGCAGGCACGAGAAATCTGCCAACCCGTTTATTTTTCGGGAATAGTTCCCGAGAATAAATCGAATTGCGATTTTGTACTCCAAATATATTTTAGTTTATATTTGTTGGCAAATGTCAAACAACTTTAGTGAAATCGATGCATCCCTGTTGCATTTTGAGTGCTAACTCCTAATTTCAACTGCAGTTTAGTGCATCCGCGAAAGTTGAAAGGACTGTGTTGTAAAAGAAAGAAGTGATAATTTGCCAAAATTCCGGTCCCTACGCGCAGACGAGAAGGTGCCTACCCGCCGGGGCAGTCGGGCGAAGGAGATATGAACAACAAACGTAAAAATCGCCAAGGACCGCCGAGGTAATTCTAGTTTTTGATAGGTAACTTTCAGTGCTAAGATGACATGTCTTTGTTGTATTGCATGTGAATTTTCGATGGGGCTGTCACTTTGATAGTTTATGTATTGATGGTGCCGTGTGAACGAAATATAAACTAGAATGTTTGTGAGTATGGTTGGAGAGTGTTTGTAGGTGCGACAGTAGTCACGCCGCGTACAAGTGCGGCGCGACGGTGCCAGTCTAGATGTTTGGCCTACTTACATGCTAGTACTCCGATTAATATAGCCGCGTACAATCAGCTGTTCCCTGTGACTAATTATTAACTGCCATAGCTAAATACATCTTTGGAGCTTATTTTTAGCTGCTGTAACTATATATATGATCTGTAAGTACTTGATAATTGTGAATTCCGTACCAAGATTTTTATGCAGGTTTTTTGACTTAAATGTCTCAAGGCAATACATGTTACACTTGCCACCTACTGCTTTGACTCTGACAATTACTTCTAGGAACCTAATGTTTGGCAAAAGTCCATGAGTTTTAATTAGATTGCTTTCTTTTAGTAGTTACAACTAATGGTAATACATATGAAATGAATATTACTTATCCTTTTATCTACATCTCTGAGAGATTGTCAGTAAAAGCATAACCCCTACTAAGGAGTGATGGTCGTAAAAGTAAATACCAGAAAAACACAATATTTAGTCTCGATTATTAGTTTTATAGTGGGGAGACTAACTAACAACAGGGCAGAGTGGGGAGACGCATTGGAGAGGCATTTGGCCTTAGGTGGACTGAAAGGAGCTGAAGAAGATGTGGGGAATTAAACAATAAAGAGTGATAGGTCTTGGGTTTTTGTATTTCTTTGGTATGGGGTCTAACCGAAAGGGTATTAAAGCTTTTACCATAGGTGACAAACGGCAGCCGTGTTAGTTTTTATCTTGACGTACCAAAAAGCTGTATGAAGTAAAAAAAATTAAATTAAAATAGAGATAGTCCTAATTAAAAGCTATTCTATTTAAATATCGGCTAAACCAATAATTAACATGAATTTCCTGCATCAATAAAATGTTGAATTGTAATGTAGAATCAAAGAACATACATGTTTAAAACATAATTATCCTAATTTGCTTATCTTCTAGATAATGTGTGTCGATTTTGTGACCTCTGGGTACACTTCCCTTTGCTTGTGAAATAGGCTTTGTATGATTCTAATTATTGATTAAATTGTATATGTTATGACAACAACAATCTAATATGTACGTTGCGGGACTGTTTACAGCGGTCTCGGTTCGTAGCAGGCTCAAAAGAAGGAACATGGATGGTTTTTAGTCAGTAGAAGATTGACACACTCTCCTGTTCCACATACTGCGGGGGATGATCATTTGATGATTTTCCATCCAAAAAAAAAATCTAATTATATATTTCATTTTATTTTTTTTAAATTTTATTTTTACAAGGTTGGAAAAAAAATGTTGAACACTCAATCTACACACTTGTATTTACAAAGGAATATAATTAAAGTATGTGTTTCATAATGTCAAATAATACTTAAATAATATTTTTTTCTGTTTTATATTGACTTTTCACTTCTAACAGCTGATGTACGGGTTCTGTTTTTATTTTAGAAAAAGTATTCAGTTTCCAGGCTGTAAGATGTATAGACTGGTTTGAACTGTTTCTCATTTCTCTACATTTTTTTTCCATTTGAGTTCAGTTTTAAAACCCAGATGGAATCTAATTTTAAATTCTGAAGAGAAACATTTAAAGTGAACAGTTCTAAATTATCTTGAAAGTATGATATAAACTCACCGAACTATTAAGATATCTCATTCTTGTTTTTTTTACTTGTTTTTGTTTTCTTTTATAACTTTTTCTCCAACTTATTGAGTTTTAAACGATTTGATTGTTACTACTGCAAATTTTAAGATTTATAAAAAATTCATATACACAAAAAGTGAACTTAAAATGGCATTGAGTATACCTTTTTAGTTTTAGGTATATTTTGCGGCATGACTTTGAGGATAGTGGAACAGTTAAATGGTGGTGTAATTGTAATATATTTTGTTCAACATTTTGGGGATTTTTGCCTCATTATTGTAGTATATTTTTCAAGGAGTTGTAGCCTAAACAAGTTTTCTTATTCAGACTGCAGTAAAGATGGATAGTTGGTTAATTTGTAGTTCGTCTGAATATAAATATACAAACATCAATACTTAGAAGGCTGACTATCTATCATTATGACTCAAAGGGTATGGCACTGTTAGATAAATAGAACACTTATACACTGCTCTTATTATCTCCTATGTTATTATGCTAGAGTATTCTGAGAATCCCATTGAAATGTTTTACATTAAAATTCAGTCAAATTATGTGTTGCAAGTCTATTACATTATTGCTGGTCTGAGTGTTGACAAAGTATGTATCAGCTATATAACACCTATTATTAACCCTCTATTTGGTATGTTATATTATATAATACAAAATATCTTAATGTAATTAGTATTTCCTGGACATAAAGCACGCATTATTAACCATTATTACAGATTTATTATCTAAAATTCCACTTTTTGTATAATTCCAGTTGTATATTATCTTACAAATAATATACCTCGGTAGTAATACCAATTTAACTATTAGAAAGTCAATGCCTTCTGCAGAGTCATGATTCACAATTTTGCTTCTTGTTTAATTCTGGTTGCATAATTATCTTACAAGTTATAAACTTCAGTAGTAAAACGAATTTAGTTATTAGAAAGTCAATGCCTTCTAATATCCTGACAGCTAGTTTAACCATAGAGTGATGTTCCCCTCACTTTCAAATGTTGGGTAATAACTGAAATTCAGCGAAATGTGGTCAGACCGGTGAGCAGACCCTGTACCGTCAGCTTAAGACTAAGACACAACCGGAATAATGTTAGGATGATGATTTATTTACTGTTAAAATAATTAAGCTAGTCTTACTTCATCACATCTTCATTCAAATTTGCTTAGACCAACATTTGTTGGTCTAAGCAAATTTGCTTCACTTTCGACTACCCACGTGTAGCGGGGTCTTTCACCGTCTGGGGCCGACTTGAATCCGCCCCTATCCATGTTTCGCCCTTGGCCATGGCATCCCAACGTGACAACGCCAATTAAACTGCCAATATTTGCAGTCAGTGGTGACTTTTAAGACAGTTGTAAAGTGAGATTGTTCACAGGTCGCCAAGGGGCCGCGTGCTGCCAGAAGGCGTATACAGCAACGCGCATTTCATGCACGCCGTGACCGCGCATGTCGGAGACAACGTGCAAGTTCTTACGCAGTCAGGCAGCCTCTGGGAAGGGGTCTTCAAGACTTTCAGTGCTCAGTTTGAGGTGAGTTACTAACTAGCTTAGCCATTGCTCGTCTTTATATATTATACTTGTTTGTAAGTCTTGTAAACAAAAGTATGCTAATTAAATCACAGCCAATTGCCGTTCACAGCTGAACGTAGATCTCCCTTAAAGAGCACCTACCATACCTAAGATAATAAAGATGAAAAATTTAAGCTATAAGAGAACAAGCAAAAGGATCAGCAAAAAATTGCTATGGTCCTTTGCTTTTTTAAGCATAATTTATTAAATGTGATCTGGTGCAATGTTTTGTTTCTGGCATTGACAAATCTTTGTATGTAAAATATATGTTTATTGAATTAAAACGTTTTATGCAAATATTACAAATGTTCGATTAAGTGAAAGATGATTTTTACTGCTGAACTGGTTTACAGTCACTTCCATTCTACATGAATGAAGGCAATAATCAATAGGCCCTGTCACTCACCTAAACTGTTAAAGTAGTTTATAATGAATGATAATTTAATTAAATGAATATAGGCTACTTTTTATAGTACATACTGAATTAAACTAATTAATTATGTAAATCAATGTCATTATAATCATGTCAGCTCATTAACGTCTCACTACTGAGCACGGGCCGTCTCTAACCAAGCGGAAGTCAGCTCCACCTCGCGGATCGAGTGCGCCTAGTGGATAGTGGTTATTATAATAATAATCGTCACTAAGGAATGAAGTTGAGAATGGAAAGAGCATCTTCTGAGTGTAATGCTGTATTGCGTACCTACATTACCATAGGAGATAATTGCCCGTGCCAGTTACCGACACTACTTCCTATGGCAGGGATGGGTAACATTTTTCACCCACGTATATCTCTATTTTGCTTTATTTGACTTTGAAATTGTTTCAGGCTTATGTTTATTATATGTCGTAAATTTTCTTTTGTAGACTGAAATAACTTAATTTCAATCCTTTATAGTGAAAGTTGTAAAACGCTCTTAAAAGTTTATTTATAATCTAAAATCTTAAAATAAATTTCAATATTGCTTCAGAAATTACACACATTTCATCACCTTTTTTTATGATTTATGAAGGGTTGAGTTTTCAAACCCCTATTGGCATACCTCCCAAGTCGTAGTTTGCTACGTTTGATTGTTTACAATATGTTGTAGGTTGATAAATTTATCAATCAGTCAGTCACGATTCCTTTTATATATTTATCTTGTAAAGTTTCTATTCCAGATGAAAGTGATTTAAAAAGTAATATAAACCCAGCGATAAAGACTGGAATATTGCTTCCCTTTGTCTAACGCAATGTTTCAAGGCTCATATGAAATGTTTATATGTGATTTGTGTAAAATTAACTACATATCTCTAGTGTATATCTGGAACGGTATTGTGGTAGTATAGTAATAAGCTCTTTTCCTGAACTACTTGCCTTATAGATTTTAAGATTTTAAGACATAATTTGAAAAATGTGTATCTTGAGGCATTCTTCTCAACCTCGTTGCCTTTTGGAAGCCTCGTTAGACGCACCGACAGACTGACGAATAATCCCCTCCTCCCTTTAGAATCACGACAGGCTGACTGACAAATCTTGAGAAATTCTGACAAAGGATCTATTTTGCTTTTATTTCTCTCCCTTTCTTGATTATGGTACACCGCTCATATCACTATCATTTTTGTTAAAGATATGATTGTATTACCATTTTGTTTGTGAAAATTTGACGAATCTAAATGATCTTCTTTATCTGAAAGACAATAGAGAATATTTTATTTTAGACAATCTCTTTGGTGAAACCGAAAATCCCTCCGGGAAAATCCTTTTACTTCGGTTGCGATTACTGTTGACACTATTTCGTTGAGATTGTCTTAAACTTGAAAAGAAGAGCTCTAGAACGTGACTCTGTGCTTTATTTTATTATAGATTGATTGGCTACATTAGAAAATTATATATTGTTATTATACACTTTACATACTTATTTAAATGAAATAGGCATTTGATTGGAAGCAATATATATTTGGCGACGAATGACTAGGTGTTGTCTAGAATGAAACGATAACCTAACTGCCTCCTTGGCAATGTAGATGGAAAATAAATATTAACAGTTTTTTTTTATCAATAAGTATAACTTAGAAACTGGTTTACAATCCCTATCATATATGGCAATATATCTCAGTTTCATTTGTCATCCATCCTGTACTCAACTATTCAAATTGTAACTCTTTACTACTTATTTAATATTCGTAACTTGTATTTATTCAGCAGTAACATACATAAATTTTTTTTAAGCAGGACTAACGAGGTTATGAAATTATATTCGGACAAATTTCAGCTCGTAAATTGTTTGTTATTTAAACTAATTAAAGCTTTTATTTTTTTGAACACATAATATATACAAGATTAAAACTGAAACTTTGGTAGTAGGGGTTGGAACCAGAAGACCAAGGGTTCTAATCCCGCTCAGAACCAGACCGGTTCAAGTTGAGACTTTCTATTTTTGGATGACTAACGACCACGCCCTGTACCTAAGTATATCGACATAATGTCTAGCAATGTCCTTTGGAAAGATAAATTACTGCGCTTCTATATCTTCCTCAGATGTAAAACCAACCTCGAATTATTTAAATCATTATAGATAAGAACATAATAACTACCCCTGTCTATCGAAGAAACCCCGCCGTTTCTGAGCTCTGTAATCCAACATGCAAAATGTTTGTAAAGATTTATGTTATTCATATTTTTTGCTAGAATTGCTATATTACAGCTATTAATGGTCGGTGTATCTTTCCTACTTTTATTTGACAACCACTGAAAATCAGGCTGAACAAGCGTTTCTTTCTATTTTATTAACCTTGACGATTTTCTTGCCCGTTCTTTTACGATCAAGCTCCCGCCCGCAGTGAATGGGCGCGTTAGTTTATAAGTATGACATTCATAAGAGCTCTATTGAGCCAAACTTGAATCAATGAATTTTAATTTAATTTAATTAATTTAATAATTTAATTTATATATGTTACGTTTATAAAACTGTTCCCTAGCCATTTAAACACTCAAGTTCTGATAGCTACCTAAAGTGGAGACCACGAATTAAGAGCAAGTGCTAGAAAACAATATGAACAGTTTTTTTCAATAAAAAATGATTTTAAATTTTAAGAAACTCAATAGTTTAGTAGCACGCTGTCAGTTAGACAGTTTATGCTTTTCCAAATTTAGATTTGCCTGCATTTTCGTAATTTGTTTTGTTAGTTTTTTCAATTCCGTAGCCTCGTAGAAAAGGGGTCATATTTTAAAATAAAGTAATAGTAATATTTATTTACTTTCTGAGATATTGAATTTGGTGTCGAAATGTTTAGAATTTATTCTAGTAAAGTGGTTTAATGTAATTTAATGCTTAAAATTAAATATTTTCCTGTAGCCGTCCAAAACACTTACAACATCCTTTATTGGCATATCAAAAGTATAAAGGTATAAAATGATTTGAAAAAAATCAACAATCAAACAGCTTAAGTTAAATTCGTCTTATAAATTTCAATAGCATTTTAAATTAGAAAGAAATATATTAAGATGAGAGTATGTATTTACATAACAATTAAATTTTTGATCTTGTACATTCAAAAAATAATAACTTACGACAAATAATAACTTAAGTCACAGCCAGTTTACTTTGGTTTGGGACTGTAGCTTGAGAGAAGCTTTATTATAAGCCAGCACACTGAGCGTTCACCACATTTCTAGCAGGTACCTGAATTGAATAGAACGAAGAACAAAATCCAAACAAAACGTGCTATTGTTGGTTTAATTATCAGTATCATCTCAGTGTATAAACGCCCTATTACTAGGCTCAGGCCTCCTGTTAACAACCATGGTGGTATCAGGCCTTTATTTCAGCAAGTCAGTCTCTATGTCGATTGGCGATAGGATTAGCGCGCGCAGAAATAGAGTGTTTCTGATAAAATTTATAATCCGCCTAACTTTGTTACCGACCGCAGTTGTTATAATCGGAACCAACCTCTCAAATGTTAAACACCAAAAACTCTCACACCTATCCGAGGTCTGTCAGTTTAGTAAACTATGTGCGTAACTTCGGTCTACATTAAAAACTCGATATCCCGTCGACTTCAAATCATTGTTTTAATTTACAAACAAACAATACATAATTATGAATTAAATTACAAACAGAAAAGCTACTTTATATTAATTTATATTACCGTATGAATAATTATTAATTTAAATGAATTAACAGTAATTATTTACCTGCTACTTTCCGACAGCTTACCTTATACAGTTGTAAATTTCCGATCTTTAAATGGGACAGATTATAATAGGCCTGGGCGTTTCATAAAATGTCGCTTTTTATAGATAAATAAATTCGCGACAGATTCAGTCCATGTTAACCCTTAAGAAACAGAAGCCGATGTTATTTTGGCAGTTTCTTATTGGTCAATAAACACCTTTAGCACAAATTACTGGTTGATTTGCCACGCCTATTAGGCATTTAAACGATCTTGCTAATTTAACGATCGATTTTGTATATACTATTATATAGGGATCCTACTAAGATCTGAGGAGTCCAAGCCAACCTAACCTGCAAGAAGTGCACCTGCCGAACAACGAACGAGGCTCTGGCGAACCGATAAGTTCCCGATAAGCGGCAATAGGCTCGCCACCTATTACGTGGGACCAAGATTAAACTGGCGAAATGTGGGCATACAATATACCTCTGCCTACTCCTACAGGGAAACAGGCGTGATATTATGTATGTATGTATGATAGTGAATTTGCTATGATATATTACATACATATGTAACAAGTCCCTTATATTAAAATTTTACGCCAAAACCAATCTTAAGAATCTTTCTGTCCAAGATTGAAATTCGCTTACTAGTTTTTTCACGTCAACAGACAGACGCGTATTGAAAGAGGCAGATATTATTTTATCGTAATAAGCAGTTTTTGTAACATAAAATAAACGATTATTCACCCGACAGTTGTAAAAATATGCCCATTTGAAATGAAACCTTATTTTAAAAGCAGTTAAAAGGTAGAATCGATGTGTAGTGTCAGGTAAAGGTCTAAGCCGGTATGGATCATAAACAAGTCTGCAAAAAATACCATAACAAACCGGAGTATCCCAATCCCAGCCTGGATGTGTAAAAAAAGTTGTTTAAGTTTCGAACAATAGAGTTATTGATTTTTAACGTTAATACACCACAGTAAAATGAATGATTTACACTCTCAGAACAAGCAGAAAACTTTATTTGCTCGGAGTTAACACTCATCATTATTCTAACGTTATCCCTAGGATTTTCGCTAGGGCCCAGAGTCTGCTTACTGGTCTAATCAGATGTGGCTGAATTTAATTAAATGAAGCGACTGCCGTCTGACCTCCGCAATCCAAAGGGAAAAATCATTCTATGGTTCAACCAGATGTCAGTATATTCGATGGCCCTGACTTCCTAATAACGACGCCATAGATGTTCATAAGAGCCGCGATTAACGGCTTAAGGCGCTTTCCGAGGAGGGAGCAAGCGATAATTACGCACATAACTTCGAAAATTCATAGGTGCACCTACCAGGGTTTGAGCCCTGAAACTGCAAATTTAGAAGGCCTACTCAGAATATTAAGTCTTTAGGACTCGCCACTGGGGCTATCGCCGCTCAGTCTTAGTTTACACTATTTGTACGTACCCTCCACCAGTCCGCACTGGGTCCTCGTGGTGGAGAATGATCTGTACTTCTGTTACCAATATTCATGAGAGGCGACCCGTGCTCTGCAAAAGGACAGGCTTAGATGATGATGATAAGCTTTTATATGCCTCACCTTAATTCGTGAGAGGAGGCCACTTTGACCATTGTCATAATAATATTAGTATTTTTTTCTTTTAAATTTTTAGGGACTTTTCGTTATTCGACCATGCCAGTCCCATCGTAACTATTCTATGTACCAAAAAATGAAACATATCTCAAGCCATCTTATTAAGATAGGCTGAGATGATGATTTTATGATGGTGACGAGCTTTTGTACGCGGCTTTACTCGTATTATTAGAAAGGGAAACTTTGGGATTATTAGAAAGTTTTCGACGCAATATTTTTCCTTTGGTTACATCATAATATATAACTAATAGGATTTATTAAATATATAACTAAACTCGTTTAAAGCTTTTTGATTTTATTTTGTTAGTAGAAAAAGTTAAACTTGTTACAATTTTAGTTTAATAACTTTAATTCCTTGACTACTTGAATTTATTCTACTTAAATAATTAATACATAAATTAGTGACGTTTTGTGACCTTTTCACATTCCTCGCAGAAAGTGTGACTTAGCGGAATTTGTAATAGATGAGAGGTAATGGAAAAGAAATGAGGGCCGGAAGTTAAGAGTGATGTTTAACCTTTTAACAACAACAAGATACAATTGAATTTCCATTGTATCTTTTCTTCTGGTATCGCTTTGTCAAAGAATAATGTGCGTAACGAATACTTACTTGCTTAAATAATCATTTACGGTCGATACTTTGTTATTTATTATAATTATAAGTCCTGCCAGTATAAGTCCCGCCGAAATCGCTCCAACGGAATTATCCGTATCAAACAACAAAATTATGTAAACATAGAAAAAGAATTTATGTGAATTATTATGAACATCATCCTTCTGACCTTGGTTTATGTGAGACTTGAAACCAGTAGTGGGTCCTGAACGGGCTAAGATAAGTACGAGAAGAGTATGTCAGAATTATGGAATTTAGTTGAAACATATTTTTACATTACAGCCCCTTTCACTTTATTCATTCGTACAACTTATTTACGCTTCAAAAACCCAATATTTTATTGATTAAAAAATAAGATATTAATATATATTTAAACACTTAGCTAGCTCTCAAATTGTAGTTCTAGAATCGCGATAACTATACTATATATACAGATTCCTACATGTATAATTATCCAAGATAATCTTCGTCAAAATTCCATGTCAATTAAAATTCACGGCATGACACCTGTAATGCTAACTAACAGTAGCATTGGTGCCTAGATGCGGCTGGTAGGAATGCGTACCAAGGCTTCAGTTATCAGAATATTCATAACTCCATCGTGGTTCTCGCGTCCCACTATTTAATATTATTCCTAAGACCACTTCCATTATTTATTGGATGCAACGCCAGTTAAGCGTTGCGCGTTTTCGCCGCAGCACGTATTTGCAGTCTTTGTTGTAGATAGCTAGACGGTGTAGTGTACTCTCAAATTGCGGTTGTGTAAAGTGTTAGTGAACACGGATGCAGTGGTTGTAGTAGATGCCTACTTTTAGTGTCATCACGTTGAATAGACTATCGACTAGAAGTAACAAAGGAAATGTAATGTTTTATCGATTTTCTTTACTTTTTTTACATTTGTATTGCATTTCAATATCTATTGTTTTTTATTGAATTTTGTAATTCTTTGCTTATTTATTGCATAATTAAAAGAGACTTTATTGTGTTGTTATAGATAAAAATATGCAGAAAATATGATGATGTGTTGTAACTTTGTAATGCATTTTCGTTAGTCAGTTTCGCAAAACAAAAAGCTAACATAATAGTCTGGGATCATGAGAGATTTCACTTTCTTTGTCCCGTGCAGACGTGAGTGAACGACGATGCTCAGATCTAAGGCCGCCACCATCGATTTAGTTACATGAGATTTTTGACCTGGGTTCAGTAATCTCTTGCATCGATGTCTAGATAGTTTTGGCAGCTGACTGACGTCTCTCGCGCAGACGCCAACCCGGCTCCGTTCAATACGTCAGTACAGCTCGGCCAGCCCCATGTACCGGGCGGTTCACGTTACACAATCATGTATTGTCTTATCTATTCGTTTGCAAATAGAACGAAAAATATGATAAAACGAACTATTTTAACTATATATTTAAATTAAGGCGCGATATTAGATTTTATTACAGACTAATATGTAAAATGCAGTTTGTTTTCGTTTACCACGTGGGGTGTTTATCTGAGTGGACATTATGCTAAAGATAAACAAGTTAATGTTGTTGGACGAGTTTAATTATATTATTTTACTAATGTAGTTTATTTGCAGTAATTGTAACAGATTGTAAGCAAGTAAGGTAAGGTTTTTGTCATTGTGTAGTTGATTGTTTCTAAACAATGTTAGATGAATAAACTTTTCTATACATATAAATTAATAGGTTTTGGAAGATCATTTTCACCAAATGTTATAGTTAAGCTTAGGATACAAATTTTGGTCTGTAGGTAATTTTAATGTAAGAATATTTGAAAGTTTTACCTACAATGGGCCGCCAATCGATACTTCAAATTACGTGATCTTATTGAATGATTATTGACGAATTATAAGAATTAAAGCTAGATACTTATGTGCACAATCGAGTGTAGGGTTTTTAAACTAAGGATTTTATGAAATTATAAACCTAAGGGTATATAATGGAAAAAGGGACTAAGTTAACACTCTTTTAGTCATGTTACGGCACCGTTTTTTTTTTAAATATAGCCCTTTGTAATAAATAAAATCTTATTCGACTTAAGCTTGTTTTAAATATCTTCATACATAATTAGGCATGAAGTAAAGTAAAAAAAATATTTATTTCATAAACTATTATACATAGTACTTAAAAAGGTCAGAATAAAAATTGAAAAAAAAAAGCAATCGAAATATTATTACACTAAATCACGAAGCTTAGATTCACTTACATGCAACAAAACAATTTAAAAACAAAAAATAATTAAGTGTCAGTGAATCTAAGTGCCAGTTCCGAGCCACCGCTCTGTAAGAAGAACTGGCAAGAAACTCACAGCCTATGATGCTCTTTTAAATATATCCATTGGTTTGATACTTTAATTACAATCTTCATTTGTCTTTGAAGCTATACAATGCAAAATGATATAACATTAACAATATTCATGTTTTAAGTCATTCATATTAGAATAGCCTGTATGAAACGGCAGTTTAATCCCAAGCATTTTTATCTGCCATATAGTCTGATAGAATAGTATCCCTTTGAAGACAGCCTGCGTTTTATTGTTAATTTAAATTTATTTAGGCTTAATTGCTGTATATTGCTTGGGATTTTATTGTAGAATCGCACACATTGACCTTTAAAAGATTTGTTTATCTTTTGGAGCCTAGTGGCCGGTACAACTAATTTATGCTTATTCCTTGTGTTTAGGTTATGTATACAGCTTTTCTTACTAAATTAATATAAATACAATACAAATAAAATGAAATAATTTAAATGAAAAACTGCATAGCGGATTATTATTACATAAGATTTATTTTTATAAACCTTTAAATCGGCTATAAACAAACGTTATGCATGCCGCTGACTAATACATTCTACCTTTGATCATGTACACCATGACTTTGTTTATGTCAAATCAGTCTGATTGACAGCCAGTCTCGTGAATGACAGCGACGATGAATCACTGAAATCAGAGGTGACTGTACTCGTTTTCAACAAGTCTTTGTGTTGGGTGATAAATAGTAATCTTCATACGAAACACGCAAATGTTATGAATTTCATGCAAAAGATTGTATTAAGATAAAACAGAAGGAAGAGTTTAGATAAACCTTGTAACAGCTAAATAGGATACTGTTTATCCTACGACAGCCTTTAACCACAGGCTTTGCGATTGTAAGGGTAGCGTAGGACGCCTTTCGTTTATGTGGAGTGGCGATATATTTATGCAAAACGGCTGGCAGCGGTTGGAGACGAAGAGCCGAAGATCAAGCTTTCAATTGGAGAGGCCTATGTTCAGCTGTGGACGGGGATACGTTAATGGTGATAATGATTGCGGTTTTTAATCAATATTATCCTACTGCACTGCTCCTTGTTTGTTGGGATTAGCGCAGCATTTCTATTCCATCTATTCGCTTCGGTTAATCGTTATAGACTCATCCACCCATTCATATCATTCGTCACGCACTCAATGCACTCGATTGCATTGATTATATTTGTAAATCTTAATATATTTTGGCGAATGCCCCTAAATAAAATGTAATACTTCGAGCTTGAGACATGAGTAACTCTTTCTTCTTCCGAGCCACATAGGATACATCTTTCAGAACCCTCTATATATCGACGGGGACTGCAATAGTCGTAGTAAAAAGGGATCCTACCAAGGTCTGGGGAAATCAAGCCAACCTTACCTGCAAGTGGTGCAAATGCTGAACAACGGACGAGACTCTGGCGAACATAAGAGTAAACGGCAATAGGCTCGCCACCTATTACGTGACGTGAAACCAAGAATTTAACTGGCGAAATGTGGGCGTATAATATGCCTCTGCCTATTCCTTTGGGGATACAGGCGTGATATTATGTATATTTGCCTGTGTACTATCGCAATATTGTATCTGTCAAACATAATTTAAAGCAATCATAGTGATATAAATTAACGACATGTGACGGGTTGGTTTATTCAACTTTGCAGTACTCGTCTAGTTTAGCTGCCAAATCGACATCTAAAAACAGACTGTTTAAAGAGACACAAAAATAATTACAAAAACCATGTACTTGTGATTGAAGCGCTCGTAGCTCTGCGGTACTTGGTAGTGGAAAACGGTAAACCAAATTAAGCAAGAGTTCACTGAGGTCAGTCCTTGGATGGGTGACAGTTTGTGTGACACTTGATATCGAGCGCTTACGACCTACGTATATAGCACATCTTGTTCTTAAAAGACGTAATGTCATATTGTCAATTTTACAGCAACATACTTGATTTTTTTTTTGGGCATCTGTATCGGACAGTTGTCGAATTAAAAAAGTATCTTTAAGTACTTAATGCATCTACATAAAAGAAAACTTGGCATAGGTAACTCAATTTTGTATTTTTGACATTTACGTCTTTTAAGAACCAGATGTGCGATATAATAATGCGGTAATCATGAAGCCATGAAAGAAAAACCTATGGGCAGATTGAAATTCTTAACAGCAGCTTTTCACACGTCTATCTCCGCCAACAGTAGGTCCGCGTGGTGGAGAATAACCTGAACCCTTCTCACCTTGGTTTGTGAGAGGAGGCCTGAGCTACTGGGCGTTTATGGGCTGAGTTGATAATTTGTATCAATATCTCTGTCATGCATGAGTCATGAGTCAGGTTGCTTTTTTATTGTATTGTTATATATAACTCTTCAATTTTTAGATTCAATTGGGCAGCGGAGCAAAGATAAAGTTTGTTCAGGACAAAATAGAAAATAATGAAAAAAAACATAAGTAACAATACTGGATTATTAAAAAAGTTTAGGTTTTAAATCTGTATTGCTTCCACTCATCACATGCCGGACATCTCTCAACAACCTTCCGTGGAGGCTAGGGTGAACGGCATTTCTTTACTACATGTGACGTTTTAATCAAGTTATATCCTTTTTTTTAACTAATACTATTAAGCCCAAGGCTCTGATTGTGAATAAAACCCTCGTAATAATTCTTCGAAAACCCATTCGAAGAATACTACTAGTACTAAATAGTACTAGTAATTATTTTATCAATAATAACCGTACAATCCCATTAGAAATTAATCTTTTATATGTTTGTTATATATTTAGCCTTCGATGTTCTGTTCCGTACGAGATGACATAAAATTATACCCAAGTAATTATTTTTACCCAGATTTATTTGTAGTCGTATATCAGCAGTCTGTCAGGGGACATAACGTTTGAAGTATATCTTTTGCACGTGTCTTCTTCTAGTTGTAATTAATGTCATAGATGTATGCCTAAATTGCACCTGTTTCTGAAGAAATGTAGAGAAGCCGTTTGTCGTGGTATGGGTATGTAATGAGAAGACTCGAAGGTCATGAGAGTAATGAATATGATACTTACCGGAGGAGAGGTAAAGATAACGTGCGTGAAGTATGATATGATTGCCGAGATATAAACGAGTAGCATTGCAGGAAAATGATATATGCCCAAATTTCAGTAAAGTAGAAAATCTGCGATCGCAGATTACTAATGGTTTGGTTGGGATTACTATTGATTATTGGTGATCACCAACCTGCCCAGCGTGGTGATTATGGGACAATAACCCCAATAGAATGTTAAACTATAGGTAGGGGAGGCTAATGTTCAGCAGTGGACTTTATAATGCTGATATGTTGAGAAAATCTGTGATAAAACCACAATATCAAAAGGAATAAATAACGGAGGATTGATGGCATGTGTATTAGAGATAAATTTGTGCTTTTTTAAGTCTTATCACTACTCTCTTTATCTGACAAAGAATGTTGTACTATTTTAGGTGTAAGCTGAAATGACTCTTTGCTTGTTCACGAATAAAGCCTCATTTATTTTAGCACTAAATAACAGTTGCATTGCAACATAGACCTGATACGGATGCGATGTTATTTCGTAAAGAAATTTAAAATGCTTCAAAATTATGCCGAAGACGTATAGGAATTCTGATAATATTATTTTTATTTAATGTGTGTTGCTCAGTCAGGCTAGAGAGCTGTTTCTCAAACGTTGTTGATGAACATTTTCACTTAGTTTGTGACCTAAATTGACAGACATTATATTTTTTACCGTGTGATAATCCCCAATTCCCACGCGAAAGTACTATACGCCCAAAACTGAATTCAAACGGTTAATATTATGTAATTACATTTTGTCGCTTTGTAGTAAAGCTGAATAAGATGAACACGCGGGATTAATAAAAAAAAACAATAAAGTGCTGAGTTCTGAATTACAATTCTGTTTTACGTTAAATGTTTATTACATATAATTATGGACATGAATATTAGTATCCTTTCGGAAATGCAACGATTGCCGATGTGCAATATAATATATTCAAGTGTCGAGTAATTTAATTGAACTAAGATTAGTTTTGTAGTTCCTCTGTTTTCAATAACTTACAACATAGTTGCACTTAAAGTCAATGCGGAATTTGTTAATCAACACGTCTGCGGTACTTACATCTTACATAAACGTATCGTATACATTCCATTCCTTAGCTATTCTAATCATAAATTAGCATAGTTAAAAATGCAATAATGATCTTTAGCACTAGATCATTGTACCCAAAAAGCATAATTATGTATAAATTTTTTTAGAATCAGAATTTTTTAGACGTGAAGAGATTGAAAGTAATTTTGGCATTGCAAAATAGTCTTACATTTTATTATATTTTTAGACATTTTTTATTTTGATATTATCAATGGCTAATAATGTTTAATTGAATTTTAATGATTATTATAATAATATATAGTTTTCTTTTCCGTGACGAATGTTGTGTTACCAATAAATGAGTATTTTAGTTTTCAATCAACAAATTATTCTTTTAATATTTATGTTCAAAATGGACGCTAGCTTACCTACCTGTTATAGTATAAAACTTGCGAACGTCTTTGGGAATTCCATAGTTCACGAACTTCAATTAAGCCGTTAGCTATTACTGAGAAGTTTCAAAGGTCACTTAACTCCAACATTATAACGATAGACATCTCTCTATACTAACAAAACGAATGTTTTATATAATTGTCGTATTCCGACTGTTAAATAATAGGTGTGGGCATTTTATGAAATGGCCAATAATTTACATGATGAGCCTAATCTTAAGTCAAGAACAATTGACGGGTTCTCTTGAAAATAGATCTGTGTTCTCTTGAAAATAAAACTTTAAGGAATACATGTAAGACAAGACACAACCCTGTTAAGGCATCTTGAAAAATAAAATTAAAAAAAAAAAGATAATTGCATTAAGTCAGTGAAGTCGTACACGCATATATCACGTAGCTATTATTTATATTTATTCTTATAACAATAGAGTTTATTTTTCGTTACCATAACAAACTAGAGCACAAATCAAACAGTCTCTTGGGATTTTTGTTGATAAATGATATTCTTTTCTTGTAACAAAACATTGTTACAAGAAACTGACTGTTTGTATCAAATCGCACTTTGAACGTAAACCTCGATGTTGTTTTATTAAAACACGTTTTTCCTGATTGAGGTGACTCGCGACACCTTCAAAGAACTCTACCATCCCATAATATGGGACCAATGAAAGTGACCCATTTCAAAATGTAAAATTTTTGGATAGAGAGGAAAATGTGTCGGTCTTATTGACAATATTCTTCATATTCTTCAATCCTATTTTATTATGTCAACATTAAGATATAAAAATCGTTTGTATAACATTATTGGACTTTTCTACCTTAAAATTCACAAAAAATATATGTTTAAAAGGAACTAACCGAACTAACTCGCCTAAATATCCAGGTTTGTGCCGCGTTTATCAGGAGTTGGCAATTTAGGTTATATCTAGATGTATGGGCGTGACATGTTATAACAATACTAGCTGTTACCCGCGACTTCGTCCGCGTGGAATAGTATCTTTGGGTAGCATTTACAACCCCCTTTTCGCAATAAAAAGTAGCCTATATCCTTTCTCAGGGTCTAGACTATCTGTATACCAAATTTCATTTAAATCCGTTCAGTAGTTTTGGCGTGAAAGAGTAACAGACAGACAGACAGACAGAGTTACTTTCGCATTTATAATATTAGTAAGGATGTATGTTAGATTTTCAATACCTATTGGTGTAACATTTTATCAGACAAAGGTTCTAATAAGGGCATCTAGACATTTCAACAAAGAGCGAACACAAGGTGATAATTAATGATACAGATGGTAAATGCTTACTCACAATGCTTACTTACTCACTCACTCATAGCATTACGAAACTATTGCGGAGAATGTTCTTAAGAACTTTAATGCCCTATCCATTACTCTTTCGCAGTTCCTACACATTTCTTAATGACGAGTCGGCGAATAATAATAAAAAAAACAGCGTCGAACATTCGCAGATTTAATACTAACATAACTTTGAAGAACATGTTAGAACATGTGTTTTTGCCCTTATTGTACAATGCGTAAGAATGATGCATAGGTATCCTATGCTCACCTAAAAATAACGTAAAAAGTCAGTTAGATAGCACTATTGTAAAAATTACCGATACCGCACTTGTAACACAAAAAACCCCTTATAAAATTGCTTCTCGATTCTTAAATCTCACAGACAAGATACTGGTAATATCATTATCATCATGAGCCCAAAGACGCCCACTGCTAAACATGGCCTATGTTCCCAATAAGCTTTCAATGTGACCGATTGGCAATATAGAAAGAACTAATGTGCCTAATAAGGTGTTATATAACTTCTTAAATTATTTGAAAAACGGTCTTATAAAACTTAAATTTTTTCACCTATTAATGTTTTCATCATCATCATCATCATCTCAGCCCATTAACGTCCCACTACTGAGCACGAGCCACCTCTCATTTACGAAGGTATGAGGGTATAAATCAATTAGTCTCAACAAAAGAAGGCCCTCGAATAGTCCACTCCATACTCAACTCATAAACACTTAGGTACAAGTAACCTAACAAATTCCTTGTTCTAAAAACAGATCATTGTAAACATAGCGTGCCTGTGAATGCGTTGTATTGTTTCATTTCATCACATTCATACTTTCTATGAAAATTTATCGAGTGGGAAGGAATGTCAGCGGCGAGTTATCGTATTTCATGAATTGTGGCGATTACAATCAAGTGGTTACCTTTAGATATTGCCATATGAGTTAAATACTTTTGATTGTAATCCTCGTCGATATAGCGTATAGGACGTATAGTCCGCTCCTATCGCATTGCATCACCAGCCAAGCATTATCCCGGTCGTACCCTTGACTTAAGCTTAGTGCCTAGAGTCTACTAACTGGTCTAACCAGATTTGTCTGAAAATCTGTTATTAGGCAGCAGCAGCCGTCTGACCTCCGCAACCTCCGAAACATCATTATATGTTTAAACCAGCGGTCAGTATATTAGAATGTACTTCTAATAAAGATTGCCATATTTGCTCATGACAGCCGCGACTAACGGCTTAACGTTCTTTCCGAGACACGGGGGAAGCGATGCACATAACTTAAAAAGTCACAGTAAACCAGGACCTCTGAATTATAGCCTTGATCTTACCATTAGGCTATTGCATTTCGATATGAGATTGAGAAACCTATGTTTGAGCCTCCTCCATTTCATATTGTAGAGTATGTCTTGAATCCCCTTCATCTTGGTTTGTCTGAGAAAGCCATAACCTAGGTGAGACGTCGACAGTCGATTGATAGACTAATGTATAACATTTTGTAGTGAATTTCTTTTGTATAGGTATTGTGATTGTATACTTTACCAGATTTATTTTCTTATTGCAGGTGGTATTAGAAGTGGCCCACCGTGTGGACCAAGAAGGTGTGGTAGCGGTAGACTCTGTGGTCGAGAAGCTCATATTCAAACCGCAGGATGTGGTCTCCATCCGCGCTAAGGACTCCGACCTCGAGTACGCTACCCACGACGTGTTCCAGACTGATAGTGCTATATCTAGTAAATATAATGGTAAGTCGCAAGTCTCAACCCTTAATTGTTTGAACGCCAAAGTATCGACAAATAATAGGTTTTCTATTGTGTCTGGGAACGCTTCGGCGTTCAATTGTTTAGATTTGTAAAGTTGAGTTACTAGGGAATGCGATCTTGTGTAGCGTCAATGCCAAGGCTCTGGCGAACATAACAGTGCCCGATAAGCGGCAATAGGCTCGCCACCTATTACGTGGGACCAACTTTATAATTGGTGAAGTGTGGGCGTCAAATATGCCTCTGCCTACCCCTTCGGAGACACAGGCGTGAATGATTCCTCTTAATTAGTCATAGCTAGGTTTCTGCCTACCCCAAATGGGATATAAGATTATGTAGGGTATACCATAGAAAAGCTAAGATTTCGTCCTAGTTAAGAGTTAAATCAACATAGCTTTTGAATATAATGCAGGAAACGCCCGCCGATAGACATAGCCATAGACGACCGATATGGCGTTGAGGTCAGTATACCTGCACTTCACTCCAGAGGTCGTAGGTTCGATTCCTACACAGGACAAATCTTTGTGTGCATGAACATGAATATTTGTTTTGGTCTGGGTGTTTTCCTATGTATATTAAGTATGTATTTACAAAAAAAAAAAAAGTATTTTAAGTATGTTTATCCGTTGTTTAGTATCCATAACACAAGTTCTTAATGATACTTATCTTGGAACTAAATAATTGGTGTAATTGTCTGAAAATATTTATTATTTTATTATTTATTTATTATAGGAAATATTCTCGAGTAGTCATAGAATAGAGATCTTAGACTGACGACGTTATATCTAGTAAATACAATGGATTAAAGTATTAGACACATTTAAAGTAATCAACGTAGCTTCTCCGCGCTAGGGTGATTAAGTTGTGTTGTAATGTGACCTCAGACGACTAAAGGTCTCAAGGCAAGGTAGGACCGACCTAGATCGGTTTATTGTAATGTTCCATTGGTCGTATGGGTTTTGTTATTATTGTAAGTTTCGCGTCGATTGGTACCTAGCGTAAAGGCAGTCGATAACAAACTTATCATCACTGGATGATTACCTACGCTGCACGTTTTAACGTTGTATGCATGTACTACAGTTACCAAGCGAGTTTTTCCATACGTTAAAATCTGTCGTCTTGCGATACTGACCAGAGCGCGATGCAGTGGGCAGACAGACTAAAAATTCACACTTACTTATATATTAACCCTTAATTAGGGGCAATATGAAATAAGTCCCACCCCACTAAATATTGAACCTTATGGAGTTAATTATTTATGTTGTCTCACTGCAGGACAAACGTCTTCATCTAATATCTCCATTCCTCCCTGTCCTTTGTCGAGTCTCTCCCGTTCTGGACGTAAGAGACAATATCGTCACTCCATTGTTTCCGGGTCTGCTTGATGTTAGCGATAGACACAAAATTGCACTGAATGGGTGCCAGAGAACGGCAAAACACTTCAGAGTTAGCATAAACACAATCACGCCTGTTTCCCCAAAGGGTTAGGCAGAGGCTTATTATACGCCCACATATCGCCAATTATCTTGTTGGTCCCACGTAATAGGTGGCCAGCCTATTGCCGCTTATCGGAAACTTTTAGTATCGCCAGAGACTGTATCGGCAGGTGCACCACTTGTAGATGAGGCTGGCTTGAGCTTCTAAGATCTTGGTAGGATCCCTGAACACCATTAACATGAGAGTTAATTAACATAAAAAACTAGTGAAAATTTAATGAAGGGTTAATTTATTGAATTTTATGTATTTTTGTAGGCACGGTGCGTTTAGCCGAAGAGCGTCAGCTAGAGCCGTGGGACGCGTGCGTCGGTGATGGGTTAGAATCGCTAGCCGTGAACGGCGACGCGGGCTCCTCCCTGGAATTGGACCACCTGGCCAACGGCTGGGACGCCAACGACATGTTCCGGAAGAACGAGGAAGTGTATGGCGTACACAGCACTTACGACCACACGCTGGCAGGGTACACACTGCAGCTGCAGAAGAAGGATACGCAGGATTACAGGTTAGTACAATCCGCCGCGTATGAATTGAAGAATGACCTTAGACGCGCAGTAACTCGTTATCGGGTCTTAATCGAATTGCGGCATGGGGATAGTGCGTAAAGGAACGCGGCGACGATACACTCCCGCGCATACGCATAGTTTTGTGTTTTTTTTGTCAACTGCTTTGCCTGCGGAGACAACTGCCATTTTTGTTCGACTTACGTGCCACCGATTGTTCTTGATCGTTCTTTATTGGCGTCCTTTAAGTGGAAAACTAAACCTGCCTTTCTTTGCAATATAAACTTATGCTGCGTAATATTGTGGAATAGGCTTAAGAGATGCATGGCTCTTCAAAAAAGGTTTTCAAATGGTTGATAGCGCGCTAGTGATGCCCTGGTATTGAAAGCGTCTATCTTTAACCAGCCGAAATGAGATAAATATAGGTGTGAGATATGTGTAAGGTATAATAGGAAACGAATGAAGGTTTTTAACGAGCCCAAATAGAATAGATTAGAATAGAAAACATTTATTAGAATATATGGACGTGAGATGTTATATCCAACAGAGACGCAGAGGCCAAAGCGGAAGAGATAGCGGCGGAGATAGAGAGCGCGCCGGCTTATAAGGCGCGTATCGACGCCGAGAATGGCGACGAAGAGGAGCGCTTTGCCGCAGTGGCGCGTCCGCCCGACGCTGGGAAGTACGTCATACCCAGCAAGAGGAAGAATATGCAGGTATTTACTCATTTTTACAGCTGGTTTTATAACATAAATAATTATAGCCTAATTACGCATAATAATATACATGTGACGCCTTGCAAAAAAACATTAAAGAAGGACGGCTAACAAAACGCATACTTAACAATATATCATCATTTCAGCTATTATAAGTTCACTAAACATGGGCCTCTCCAATAGGCTTCCAATCTGATCCTCGGTCTGTCGGGTTCCCACCCGCTCTCTTCTATGTTAGCTGGTTCGCAGTCGCCATATATTTGTTTAAAATAACTTTAGCTGACTAGGCAATGTTTAGAACTCATTCATAAGCGTCTTCATATTATCAAGTTATCCAAAAAATAGATCATAACCATTACACAACTCGTTAATTTCTTATTGTGATTAGTGTAAGAAAATTGGGCGTGTACTGTGAAGTCTGATTTTAGAACGAAGGTATCTTTTTTTTCTAAACACGCTATTACTATGGCCACTGATAAGTTAGGTGAGGCCTATGCCTCTAGTGGCTTCGAAAAAGCTGCACAGTTTTTACAATCAAATATGTCGTGTCAAACATTGCGTTCAAATAGTAAGACTGCAACTTCCTAAACTGATGTTTAGTTAAGTAAAGTAGCAAATTAATAAAGGAGGAATTACTAGGATTCAGTGTATTGGTTATTGTGTGAATCTTTAAAGGAAGATAGTTAATATATTATGTGACTTTTCTTTCCAGAGTGGCAAACTAGTTAAGCCCCAAGTAGGTAACAATGGAGGCAACACGCCCAGTCCAGCAGCCAAACCATTGCGAGACAAAGACCCGCGGCCTCCCAGGCACCACCTCACGCCGCCCGCTGACCGGTCTGAGAGGCCCGGAGACCGACCAGAACGGTCTGATAGACCGGAGAGGTCTGACAGACCGGAACGGGTGGAGAGGCCCGAGAGACTGGAGCGGCCAGATAGAATAGACAGGCCCGAGAGGTCAGAACGACCTGATAGGCCTGATCGACGGCCTGATGATGCTGTAAGTCATATATTTAATAAAATCAAATCAGTACTTTATTGGTAGGACCATTTTTCAGTACAATTACTTTTTCCACAAGCCATTTTAGAACGTCGTTATACGTAACGTACGTAAGGTAGAAAAGATTAAAATTATGTTTCTCTGGTGACTATATATTCAAAATGTCATAAAAATTAGACCTGCTGGAGTTAAATTACCTAGTTGTAAAAGCTTAACAAAACCAAATTTTGCATTTGTACTTCTACAAATGAATTAACGTTTCATGTGTGTTCTATGTGTGTACAAAATGTCATAAAAATTAGACCTGCTGGAGTTAAATTATCTAGTTGTAAAAGCTAAACAAAACCAAATTTTGCATTTGTACTTCTACAAATGAATTAACGTTTCATGTGTGTTCTATGTGTGTACAAAATGTCATAAAAATTAGACCTGCTGGAGTTAAATTACCTAGTTGTAAAAGCTAAACAAAACCAAATTTTGCATTTGTACTTCTACAAATGAATTAACGTTTCATGTGTGTTCTATGTGTGTACAAAATGTCATAAAAATTAGACCTGCTGGAGTTAAATTATCTAGTTGTAAAAGCTAAACAAAACCAAATTTTGCATTTGTACTTCTACAAATGAATTAACGTTTCATGTGTGTTCTATGTGTGTACAAAATGTCATAAAAATTAGACCTGCTGGAGTTAAATTATCTAGTTGTAAAAGCTAAACAAAACCAAATTTTATCGTATTAAAACAGGAATTTACAATAATAAAATAAGGAAAAAAGGTTTTTCTTTAAAACCAAGTAAACCAATTTGTATATTTATATTGTAAAAATTTAAAACTGGGAAATGTGTTTTCTTGTATGGAAAATTTAAGATTTTGCGACTAAGTTGTATTAATAGACATAAGTGTTCATGTATTCATTTATCTCTCTAGCACCCTGTGTGTAACGTATTTTTTTTTATATAATTATATTTTTGATGATGCGCAGGCGTCAATCCCGCTATCCGGCGGTCCAGGCCCTGGCGCCCGCAGTTACGCGGCACAAGCAGCCTACCACGCGCCATTCCCGCATCAACAACACATGCCGGCGCACCAACAACACCAACACACGCATCCACATGCGCATCCGTGAGTGCATCCATTTATACACACTGAAAAAGAAACCGTAACAAAGCCTTCTTGTTCTTGGCCTTTTTATATAAGTGTAATCCAGTGCTCAGCCACACTTCTCGCACTAACAACACCAACACATGAATCCACATGCGCATCCGTGAATGCAATGATACTGGATGTAAAATCCATTAATTGGATACGAACTCCAAAAAAAATTCATCATTTTTTTAACTTTATGTAAACTGCATAAGGTTCATTTTATGGTGCCAATATCTTGACAATTGACCTATTAATGGTTAATTATAGTTCAGTGCGAACACACGTACCACATTTTCTGCAGCATTCATAAGCTCGTCGTGCTTGCTGCTACGGCAGCCGGACAGGATATTAGGAGAAGCGTGGTCTGGAGGGAGAACATACACTTACACGAACAGTCTAAACTATTGAAATCCCAGCTGGATCAATTAAATCCTTACAGTGGCCGATCTAAGTCCGAAGTCTGTTGAAAGACTTCCAGGTCAGCCATGGCATGGCATTAACAAATCTAAATGCCATGTACTCTCATTATCCATGCGATTGTTCTTTTCCATAAAGCATATCTGTTAATACCTCCATGTTTTATGGTATTCATACACGTATAACGTCATCTTAGAACTTACGCGCCCAATCCCTTGGGCTAGAGCTTGGGTGTTGAATAAATGGTCAGAAACTTTCGCGATCTCTTTTTAGTACAAAAGTTAATTAATATCAACTCATCCACTTGCGCTTCCGTGACTGCATTCATTTGTATTAGCTTTAATATAAGCATAATGTCAAAATAGAATATTCAAGTTTGGCTCAATAAAGCTATTATAAACTATTAATTTTAAAACTAATGCCCCCATCCAATACAAACATTTAAATAATAGTTTAAGATAAGCATTATAGACGTCAAAATGCATGTATGTTTATAATTTTTAAAAAATGTTTCAGAGCGAACGCCGGCAAATTAAATGGAGAACCCAGACCTCCTGGGCCACATAGACATCACCATCACGTAAGTTATGTATAATATTTGCATTAACTGATGTATACAGTATGTACCCTGGTCAAAGCGAGAGCTACGTATTCTGCCTAGCATCAGGCTATTTTTTTCTTTTAGACTTTAAAATCCGGGGAACAAATAGACTAGACTATAGAAATTAAAACAAATTTTAAGCGGTATTTCTTGAGGTTTTTTCTTTAACGTCAGCACGCTTGAGCTACTCAGAAACGCGGTCCTTTGCGTGCATTTGCATTGCATGCTACTATTTGCAGTTTTTTAACACCAAAAATGAAAATCTTTTCCTAACGAACATTTTTAGGTAATGTCTCTTGTGATGTGTAGAATGCGAAGCTTTTAGCTTTTAAATCAAGGT
Source organism: Musotima nitidalis (assembly GCA_949126915.1). Lineage (NCBI taxonomy): Eukaryota > Metazoa > Arthropoda > Insecta > Lepidoptera > Crambidae > Musotima > Musotima nitidalis. The sequence continues at coordinate 5,358,368 of OX421434.1, forward strand.
CTTTTTACACCTTATATGATTGCATTACATGCGAGATAGCAGTAATATGCAAAAAAGATCCAATAAGTGAAACTGTCGCATGCACCTTGACAGGCACATCAGTGTGAATAATTCTTTTTTAAACCATTTAGTGTGATTGAAAACAAACATCTTTGCTTATAAACTTTTATTACATAATAAGCTTACTGCAGATTTCTTTAGACGTAAGTACATTTTTATTAAAATATTATTATTAAATTGGTTCGTTGCTACTTCGCAGCCATCATCGGAACCACGCCCTCGAGCGCCTCCCGAACCGCGTAGACAAGATGAGGTACAGGTAAGAATCTACACTTTATTAGTTTTAAACAAATAACGAGCGCTTTCTTGTGCAGTAAATCGAACACTTGGAAATCGGGAGGCCGTGGATTCTAACCGCTTTGGGTACTTTTTGATGGTCGCTTCCAAGCATTATTGAAGTGCTAAGACGATGATATAGGTATGTTAATACAAAATTGTTATTTCTGTGCAGGAATTAAGGAAATTCGGTCAAGAATTCAAATTGGTATCCTCACCAGCGCCGCCCGCCGTGCCGCAGCCGCAGGTTTGTGTCATTTCAAACTTAAAATATTTATTGCGATTATGAGTAGATACATTGGATATTATAAAAGGTAAAGGCACATACATGATACCCTGTTAGAGCGCAGCAACACAATTTTAATATAAAAAACAATCCTCCCGGTCAATTATTTGTTAAAGACAAAATGACAGCGAAGTGAGTTTGCAAGCTGAAGTGGCAGTGGGCGGGCCAAATAGCTTGAAGAACCGATGGGACGTTAAGGTTCTTCAATGGCGACCAAGAATTAGCAAAGGTGGATGCAGGCGGCACAGAATCAATCAACGTGGAAGCAGTTAAGGCCTATGTTCAGCAGTAGGCTTCAAATGGCTGAAATGATGATGAAATATTGATTTAGTTTTGTGTTTTTTTTTTTATGTGTAACGGTGACACAGTGTACAAAACACCTTTCTTATTTGACTTAACATAATGATCCCCCCCATATTGATGGTACGCAGTCGATTCAGTACCCAAAAATAGATTCTATTAAGCCGTGTCTCGTAGTACGACTGCATAGCGTAAATATAATTAGATACGAGTGAATTTATGTAAATTTTATAAATGTTTCATTATAGCTGTGCTTAGAGCTCATTCTTCTATATTTACGAAAGTCTCGTGGTGCCTTTTCGTCATTACGCCATATTGTTGAGTAATTTGCTTAGTCTTATGCAAAAGTTTAGTTTTTAAAAAGTTAATCGAGTTTTCTGTGTATATGTGAGTCTTTGATTTATATTTTTTTCTGTCTTATTAAGAATTTAACCCTTATTTTATTGGGGAAGACCGATTGAAAAACTTTCCATTACCAAATTCAGAAAATTTTGGAGAAAGGTCAGGTCAAAAGTACCCTAAACCGACGGGCGTGTGTGAGGTGGTTAATGAGTGTGAATGAAGCTCAAAGTGTGTGCCAAGATCGTAGCAAGTGAAAGGATGTGATCTCTGCCTACTCCTACGGGAAAGAGGCGTGACATTATGTATGTATTTATTTATTTGCGCAATACGATCTACGTTCCCACCATGTTTTGTATATTGTTTCAAAAAATATGGCGTGGAGGTCAGTCTATCTGCATTCCGCTTTTGATTTCGGTCGTTGGCTTGGACAATGACTTAGACTTGGAAAATATTTGTTCTGGGCTGGGTGTTTTCTATGAATATTAAGTATGTATGTACAAAAAAATTATTGAAGTATGTTTATCCATTATTTAGTATCTAAAACACAAGTTCTTTATGATACTTTTCTTGAATTAATTAATTGGTGTGATTGTAAGAAAATTATTGTTATTGATTATTGGTCATTTAGAGTTTAAAGACTTTATTAAAATACATTATGTTTGGTCAGGCCGTCCCGCCGCCGCTGCCGGCGCCCAGCCCGCCAGAAGTGTCGGCCATGTCCCCGGCGCCGCACACGCACGTGCCGCACGTGCCCCACGCGCTGCACGCGCACCCCGCGCACGCTGCACACCCTGCGCACGCGCAGCACGCGCCCCATCCGCACGCGGCGCCGCCCGCGCTCGTCCAGCACGATCACAAGCCGCCGCCGCATAAGGTACCTAATTAGGGGTTGCAATCCCGCAAACCTAAGATCCAGCGCATTTCGAAAATTGGTGCCAAATAAAAACCCTTTAACGAGCAGTGGTAAAAATATGGAGGCGAAGCGCTCGTAGCTCTGCGGTGCTAGGTGGTCGAAAACGATCACCGAAGTACAGCAGAGTTTACAGAGGTCAATCCTTGGATGGGTGACCCTTTGTGTGGCATTTGATATCGAGCGATTCCGTGCTTCGGAAGGCACGTTAAGCCGTTGGTCCCGGTTATTACTAAATATGGTAGTCGTTAAGCCATGTTAGAGGCCTAATGGGCGGCTTGGTAAATTCTAACAGTAGGACGCCATACACCTGCCTCCACCAATCCGTACTGGGTCAGCGTGGTGGAGTATGACCCAATACCCTCACACCTTGATATGTGAGAGGAGGCTCGTGCTCAGTAGTGGGACGTATATGGGCTGAGATGAGGAGTGGAGGTAATTAAAACCTCCATCTGAAAACCGCTTGCTAATCAATATACCCGACACAATAAAATTATAATTTACATTTTAATTGCAATGTTTAAGCATATAATACTTGTTCACAGCAATCACCACCAGCCCCAAAGCAGGAAGAGACGAGCGGCGAGGAACATTCTCCGCCCTCTCTAACCCCTCCGTCGCCCGCCTCCTCTTCTTCTCCGGGCGTGTCGGCAGCCAGCGTGGCCAGCGTCAACGCTACTTTGAAGAAGTCTACTCTCAACCCAAATGCGAAAGAGTTCAATCCTGCCGCAAAGCCTTTTACACCGCGGAGTCCCACTACTCCGAGTCCGAGCCGGTTAGTAAAATCTATATTATAAAAAATATGCCGAAATGTATTATAAACACCATCTGAGGGAAGTGTTGGAGTCAACGCGGGAAAACGGGGAGGGTATCTCATTTATCGTCTTTATCACCACTCGTTCTCGTTTACTATCAATTACGTATTATTAATTTATCTTTTACTTGACACTGGATAAATGTGCTAACCGCACGAAGCCATTATTTAAAAGAAAGAGGAAAAGAACTATCTGAGCCCATTTTCGTGCGTCTCAAGAAATGCGAAACACTACCTTAAAACTTAATGCGAAGGAGTTAACCTGCAACCAAACCTTTTACACCAAGGAGTCCCACTACTTCGAATTCGAGCTGGTGTGTTAAATTGTTAAATTATCGTTTTAAACCGTATTGTTGAAGTAATCGCAGTTCCGCGGTACTAGATATTAAAACGATCGCCGAAGTAAAGCAAGAGATATAGTTACGCGCCGCACTTCGATTGAGACCCGATTATCGTGTTACTGCGCATTCAAGGTCATTGCTCAACTTATGCGCCGCGGACGAAAAAGGGCAATGCAGACTAAAGTCTGATCTAGGCTGTGCATGATCTGTATTTCTATGGATAAAAGATTTACAAATGTCCGCGTATATTAACTAATTTGAGCGACTTCAAATATAAACAGTTTCAACATTACGCTATTATAAATAAATATTATGCACGTATGTGATCCCACAAAAAGCCTTTACTGTATGGCTTTTATTTTGCAATTGTTATCTTGTCAAAGTCAAAAAGCATAAGTTTAGCTCAATAGAGCTCTTATAAGAGTAAAAATTACAAAACTTGAATAGCGCTTGTGCTCCTTTTTAGGGTTCCGTTTAGGGTTCCGTAGTAAACAAGGAACCCTTATAGTTTCGCCATGTCCGTCCGTCCGTCCGCGGGTTAGCGCAGAGACTATTAACATTAGACAGCTGAAAATTGGTGTGGGTATACATATTAATCACGTCGACAAACCTGTAGAATAAAATTTTTAAAAATATTGTTTTGTAACGTACCTCTCCCCTACACGTAAAGTAGGAATGATTTTTTTTTCTCGAGTCTATCTTATCATGTTGGGTATCGTTAGAAAGGTCTTTCAAAAGTAATACGAGTTTCTTAAAACCATTTTTCGATTTAGGGATCCGTTTTCGAAACATTAAGCTTTAAAGTGGAAAAAATTGATAGAGTTCAGTATCCGCCCCCCCCACCAGGTAAACGGTACTTTCAGAGTGGCTGAAAAAATTCACAATAGTAGTATATATAATGAAGTTAAAAGGAAAACTATCACGGCTAAGTAGGCTTTACTGGTTTTCGAGTAATGGACGACAATCAAATAAATTTTTGTATTAAATGTATTAAAATTTCATTCATACCGTAGTAGTGATATCTATCGGGGAATAGCTGAACCTGTTCATATAGCGACATTATGGCAAAGGGTGACTACGGAACCCTATATTGCGCGTGGCCCGACACGCACTTGGCCGGTTTTTTTTTTGTTGTGTTCAAAAAAATACCAATTTTTTCAAATTTGGTTAGACAAGTAAGCAGCCCCTGGGTTTTTAGCTTAAAGCTTGGGCAACCGGGATAATGCTAGGATATGATAACAACAATGAATTTTCTGTCTATTTAACTGGTACTGTTTTGTGTTCCAGGCCGCACACCCCCGGCACGCCTGTGGGCATGAACGTGGGAATGGGAGTGGGCGTTCTAGGGGCGGGAGTCAGCTACGTGCAGCATCATCCGCCGCCTCATCATATGGCAAGCATTTCATTTTTTTTTTTTTTTAGAATAACTGCATAACAAATTCAGAAGGTTTTCGAGAGAAGGCAGGTAAAAGTAATCTAAACTAATAGGAGTGTATGAGGGTAATGAAGTTCACAGTGTGTACCAGGATAGTAGCAAGTTAAAAGATGTGATCTCTGCCTACCACTGCGGGAATAAGGGGTTACCATATGTATGGATTAAAATAAAGATATTTGTATATAAACATAAGTATATAAATTACTATGATAATAATAGTTATCCACTTATTTAATAGGTTATAAGTTCATATAAATAATAAACACTTGCACGGTTGCTTAACGTTGGTTTTTCTGGATTTAATAGACATTACATACAGGCGTGGCTATATATATATAATTATACATATATGTCGAAGACAGATTGAAGAAATCGGGCATTTTAATTTTAGAAGGCAAATTATAAATTTAAGGGGTTTTGTTGACATTGCATACAATCCAACTTATTATTTTAACACATATCGCACCTTTATTTCGTAACCGTTACTAAACGAAAAAAAAAATTTTACAAGAGAAGCGATTTATTCTATTAAAGGCATGACATTGACATAATGCTTATTTAAGATCTAGAACATCTAACTAAACAGTATTGTTTCCGACAGGTTGCGGCAGTTCCAGCGTACGCAATGGTTGCAGCGGCAGCGCAACAACCTCCTGCTTACTTGCAACACCCACATCCAGCGGTAAGTTACATATGAAAATGATACATGGTGGTAGAATATCCACCTTACTTTGACCAGGGTTTGAGCAAGGAGTATAATAAAACTCTGGTATATCAATGTATAACGTAACTACGTGATTATCTTCTTGAAACAATGTATGTTGTGGCTATTGAATACATTTTTATGACTTTAAACGCCTTTTTTATAATGTTCAAGTAAGTCAAGTAAATTAGCCTTTGACAGAACTGTAGTTTTAAACTGTCAAATATCTCCCAATCAAACGTTGTGAAACATGCCTTTAAAGTGTTAATAATTGTTTAAGTTAGTTCTTGCATTATTGAGCGATTCTGATTGTCTTATCGGGTGAAAAGTTATGAAAGTATAGTGCTACTTTCTATCGGTTGTATAGCAACAACTTCGAACAATGATAGCAGGAGGCCTTTGCATAGCAGCTCATACAAGCTTGACATCAATGCTCTGGTATTCGTCGTCCATCCGTGTTTAAAAAACGAATTGAGAAGTTGTACCATAGGATCTGCGACCAAACAAGATGGAACGACGCAGCAAGATATTTTGTAATCGAAAACTGATTTTAAATCTTATTTCCACAATGTTATCACTGAATATTTAGATACGTTGATATCGCCACAAAGAGACCGCTAAATGGCGCGCCATTGTAAGTTCACATGAATATGAGTGCCTGTGTTAATAAGACTCAAAATCATTTTCGTCTAAAAAATCCCTTGCCTTGCTGTGCCGTTAGTTGGCCTTTCTTTCTCATCCATCCTAGCCGGAGGTAATCCATTTATGTCTAAAGTCGCACAAATTGGGGACAAAAGTTGATAAGAGTACGGTACAGATGGAGTTGGGCTGCGATTGTCGGCAGTACGGGCCTCCAGTGTTCCTGGTGCCTGACAAGCGCGACCGCGCAGAAGCGGTGAGGGGATAGGGGGGATGATGCCATAGATCACATTTTACTTATTTTGATACGTATAATTATAGTACTGCTAACATTTTACCTGTTTTAAAGCGTATATTTATAACCTTCGGTAGACCAGGATTTATATACGCTCTACAAAAATTTACGGAGCCGATTCAATTGCCTCGTGCCTATTGGAAACGAGGTCATATATTTTCTTACTTCTTAATTCAAGTTTCAACCTCATTCGTTCGCTGTGCAATATTTGTAGGGACTGTAAAGGCAATGTATATTGTATATATCGCTCATTATCTCAGCTGTTTAAGATCTCACTTTAGACTTTCTCTTGTCTCACTTTCCTCAAGAACCAAGGTTTGAGAGATTACATGCCATATAAAGATAACCAGACCAACTGCTTATCGTGCTTTCTGAAGCACAGAAGCGTTCAATATTACCCATACTAGAAGAGCCCCAGCCTAATAGCGTTCTAAGCCCTCACCGTGCTATGTATACATAAGTCTTATGACGCCACGAGTGATTTGAAATGAATTATTTACAAAAGAATACGTTACAATACATAAGTATATGTGATCTTTGGACATCTCTCGCCTAATATTTTTGTGTGAGCCTATGCACAAAGCACTGACCACAATAACACTATTTTGACGTGTGGTTTCGCTTGCATAATTAATTTGAATTTAACAGTTTGAATGGTGGGAGTTACATAGTTCCCTGATAATTACTGGGTTCCTACTATGTTTTTTAATTAATTGTGTGTAAACGACCAAGGTCTTTTATAATTTTATTTGTAGGTAAATAATATTTATATATCGCACCTTTCATACTACAGGGCCCCAATTCGAAAAATATAATTTTTGGAAAAACACGTTTTTCAAACAAGCCCTATATTTTCACAAAATCGATCATAACTAAATTAATTTGTTTTTGAGATGTACCCCTATAGTAGAAAAGCGATATTTAAAACGAGTTCATGTAAAACAAATTGTTTTATATGTTAAACATAATTTTTTTCTGAATTTTAAGATGTAAAATATGTGAGACATAGTTAAGACTTCATATTATTAATTGTCATACAGATATAGCTCACAATCTTCCTAGGCAAAATTTAAAGCTCTGTGCACTATTTTGTCACAAACCTCCAAAATAAAGCGTGGAAAATAATTATTGTCTTTTCAGCAATAGTTTTTTTTGACAACTTTAATCGATCTTGCTGTACATACATAAGATTTAACAATATTTTGGCAAACTATAGTGGGGCGGTTATTCCACCAACACGATTTGATCATAATTATTAACTAGGTTTGAGCATGAGAGGTATTAAAGCTCAAGACTTGAAAAGTACTGGAATTAAGACTTTACTTTTACTAACAGCGTTGTTTTGCAGATGTGTTTCTTGTTACTAATATTTGTGGTTTTATTTTTTACATTACAATAAAATAATGTATATCCCATCATAATAATATAGAAAACACTTCCTCATTTAGTTCATGTTTCAACAGTGTGATTATATGGCATAGATAATGAGACTATATTTCCATTAAACTTGATATTGTAGGTCAGTTTAAGTCAGATTATCATGCATCCAATTAGTGACAGGGTTATCGTTTGTAAGGTAAGAGTTTTATTAAGTTGCTCTATATGTTGCTCGCGACATTGTTTATATTTATTTTATGATAAGGTTACTGTGAACTCCTCGTAGTCTTAAGGCGCTTGTTTTACGAAATTTGAACTGAGTGCACTCTTGTGTGGTACGCACTTTCAACCGAACGATAGGTTACAATCGACTTCTTTTTGTTTGGATGGAAAATCATCAAATGACCTTCCTCCGCTGTGGGTGAAGCAGGAGGGTGTGTCAGACTTCTACTGACTAAAAACCATTCATGTTCCTTCTTTTGAGCCTGCTACGTACTGAGGCCGCGGTAACCCTTTCGAACAGTCCCGCAACAGGTTACAAACGCCTCTGAGACAATAAACAAATAACCGTTACTACATATGTGCCAAGTTAAATCTTATTTGCACTTTGAAAAAGTCTAGCAACATTACCAGGATTTGGCGAGAGTTATTTTATCGTCTAAAACTGCTACACAAAGAGAGCACTAATGATTTATATAGATTGACAGAAATCATAAAACTATTTACAGATTATCTATACAATTCTACAAATCAAAGTGAAAATTTTAAATATGAAGCAGATATGTATTTAAAGTTGTTAATGTCACTATTACTAATAAAGCTTTATACTTACCATCAGGCGACCGCCTAGATAGGGTCGTCATTTATTAGAAATAAAAAAGTGGTTAGTTAGATTGTCAGTTTAATGAAATTATTTTTGTTGTCGAATTCTCCAAAACTTATTAAAAATATATCTATATCCAATCTTCCGGTTTTAACTTGACCATATTCTCTGACATTGACCAAAGTTCAGCTGCAAGGTAACGGTCTTCTGCTTTCCAAGACATGTTACTCTCTGCGCAGTCCGCGAAGTACTTCCCAGTCACTTGATCACACTCATCGCTAACAGCTAAGTAAATAGACGTCTGTGCGCCTTCCTCTGGGCTCTTGAAGAACGTGTATAGCACCAGAGTCCTCAGCTTCTCCAATAGAGTGGCTCTATATAAACTAGTGTTCACTTGTCCCGGATGTAAACTGTTCACTACAACACCGGTACCTTCCAAACGCCTCGACAGTTCGTTACTAAACAAAACATTGCATAGCTTACTGTTGCAATACGCTTGGAAGTATCCGTAACGCCCTTCCTCGTTGATACCGTCGATGGTCCCGAACTTATGTAGCATTGATGAGACAATTATTACTCTACTGGGCTCGGACTTCTTCAGTATCGGCACTAGTAGCAAAGTGAGCAGAAATGGGCCAAAATGATTCACCTGCATGTCCCTGATGATGCCATCTTTTGTCAAGTTTCTCCCCATGCCGCTGGCGCCGGCATTATTTATCAATACATCCAATTTAACTTCGCTTTTTTTGAATTCTTCTACGAACTTTCTTATGGAATCAAAAGAGCTTAAGTCTAAATAAATGTATCTGACACTTTTGTTCTTGGTTGCTTTTATTATAGATTGAACGGCCCTTTCACCCTTCAACTCGTGTCGACATCCTAATATAACGGTAGCCCCACGTCTGGCCAGATCCAAGGCAGTAGCGTATCCAATGCCACTATTAGCACCTGTTACTATGACAACCTTTCCAGTCATCACCTTATCACTATAACATTTTCCATTGGACAGCTTGTTGAGTATTTTTATCAGTACCAATGTCACCAACACCCAGAATGTCGTCACTGCAATACCGGTTAACATTATTTATTTTAATCACTGTCACAGCTGTCTTCGTACACGTCTTAATCAATACTAATTGAGTAATTAATTACATAGACGACTTTATCAGACATTGCATTAATATTATAACGGAAACATAATGATTCCTTTGTAGTTTAAAATTTAGTAAAAATTTTAGCCCAAATTGCTTATTTATTACATAAAGCACATATCTTCGAGATAACAATTTCGGCCGATATAAAATGATAGACTGCTTATCGCTACTTTAAGATATTGGGTCAAAAGTCGGTAATTTGCGATGCATAGAACTCTAGTAATCGTATTGTATTATTGCCAAATAGGAGGTAGGTACATAAGTACAACCTGAAGTAAATAATTAATAAATAAAATTGTAGATAATAGTTTTTATTTTCTTGGAGGATGCTTGGATATTCAGCCATATACAAGGTATACGGCTATTAGATTACGCAATACCTGCTACATTTAGGATAAATAAATAAATATTTTATAACAATTACACCAACTATTTAGTTCCAAGATAAGTATCATTAAGAACTTGTGTTATGGATACTAAATAAGGGATAAACGTACATAAATACTATTTTTTGTAAATAAATACTTATATACATAGGGAAACACCCAGACCAGTACAAATATTCATGTTCATGCACACAAATATTTGTCCTGTGTGGGAATCGAACCCACGACCTTAGAGCGGAGAGCAGGTATACTCGCCACCACGCCATATCGGTCGTCAATGCAAAGGGATACTACAGAAACTTTAGAAGCCCAAGTCAACATCACCTGCAAATGGTGCACCTGCCAATAAACAGACTAGGCACTGGCGAACATAATTTTTACGGTGCGACCAAAAAAATTATTGGCAAAATGTGGGCATATAATTTGCCTCTACCCCTATCCCTTCGGGGAAACAGGCGTATGTATGTATGTAAGCTTGCTTGGGTATAGATTTGTAGAATATAAATATGATTCAATATAAACTTTACTGAATTTTCAATGTTAGCATTCATTATACTTATAAAGTCCACTAGTAAACATTGGCTTCCCCAATAGATTAAATTCTATTAGGGATATTTGCCCATGCCCACGCTGGGCAGGTGGGTTGTGGATCGCAGTTCAAGCCACACAAAGAATGAGGCTGCTGCCCATCATCCGGTCGGATTTCTCGTCGTTGACTCTTTCGATTCCGCGTGAGATGAGAGGGGGTGCCACTATTCTAGGACGATATCCCACGGCAGTTATTAGTGTTAGAATTTTGGTAGTATTAGGTATAAAAATTATGTAACATGGCAACAGGTACATCATATTTTTTAATTTTATCACCGATACCGTCATCAGTGGTATTAACTTTAGATAATAATGAATGATTAATCCATTTGCATTATCACTTAAGCGGGTTAAGATCGAGTGGGCATTCAATCATAATGGCATAGAACTGTAAAAGACAATTTGGTTCTGTATTTTTAGTTAGAACCGTCAATGTAAACCGTTAATTCTTCATGAGGCTTTGGATAAAATATATATCTAGGAATTGTTTTTTTTTAATATACACAGATAACAGAATCAGATACACACAGCGATTCTCTTTGTATTCAAGTTTATAAATTAATGTCGTAATAGGTTGCTGAAAAATTCAATCAAGGCGTAATCTTATCAAATACGAGGACATGCTTGATTAACTAAATGCAGTTTCTGATAAATTAAATATTTATTGCTTCCAAGGAAAACAAAACAAATACAATTATCACCTAGTCTGTAATCGGATATTAAATCGTAGATCGCATGCTTAAAGGAATATGGACCCATCATAGGTCAGGTTTGGGTTACGTACTTATACAGGCTTTCTATTTGTTACTGAGATCGAATCAATGTTAATCAATCGTTCAAAATACAAGCAGAATTACTAATTAATAAATTCATCATCTCAGCCCATAAACGTCCCACTACTGAGCACGAGCCTCCTCTCACATACCAAGGTGCAAGGGTATTGGGTCATACTCCACCACGCTGACCCAGTGCGGATTGGCGGAGGCAGGTGTATGGCGTCCTGCTGTTAGAATTTATCAAGCCGCCCATTAGGCTTCTAACATGGCTTAACGACTACCACATTTAGTGATAACCGGGACCAACGGCTTAACGTGCCTTCCGAAGCACGGAAACGCTCGATATCAAATGCCACACAAACGGTCACCCATCCAAGGACTGACCTCTGTAAACTCTGCTGTACTTTGGTGATCGTTTCCGACCACTGAGCACCGCAGAGCTACGAGCGCTTCTTAATAAATTAGTATTAAGTTAATGCGATTAATAAATTAGTATTAAGTTAATGCGCTTACAAGTAGGACAAGACACCTTTTGTGATGTCACTAAAATCGTCTTTTTTGAGTTAAGTTACTATTCTATAAAGCATGCGAATATGGCGAAAGGCAGAATTGGTTTGTTTTTTCTAAACAATTGATAGGGGCTGAATTACAATAAACTTTTTTTATGATAACTCAATAAACTAAATTACACTTTAAGGAGTACATTGATATCCCTAGAAAGCGTCGCGGTTTTCAATTTACTAGGGAAGGATGTTGGCGAGAGTACAAACTTGATATAACTAAACATTTTCTCCTGCCTATAGTGAATAGGTAGTACTATCGCTTACAGTAAAGTCGGCATTCGTAAGCTATAATGTAATACCATGTATGTGTATAATGCTTAGGGTATTTGGCAGTGTCAAGTAATAAAATAAGTCAAGTTATTAAAAAATTGCCGCAATGTGTCTTTCTCCGCTTTGGCGCCAAAACTTCATGCTTTTACTTATGATGTATTTTTTGTCTAGTTGGCATATGGAGCTGCGATGGGGGGAGGGGGTGGCGTGGCGGGGGGCGCGGGGCAGCACGCCCCCCTGCCGGCGCAGCCTCAAAGGAACTTCAGGAAAAGTAAGTTAATTTGTTACTTTATCCAGAAATTGTCATGGAATGGACCGATAATAAGAAGAGAGGAAGGGCATGTGATGAGAAGATGAACTGGGAGCACAGTAGGTTGACTATGAATGATTTGTTTACATTATGCCGTGTTTGAAGCTCTTGCAGGCCCGCGGTACTAGGGGCTTTAAAATATTATCGAAATAAAGCAAAGTCCACGGAGATTTGACCTTCGTGAACTCTTAGATTTGTTTTAAGACCGTTTGTGTGGCATAATATCGGGCGCTTCCGTGCTTCAGAAGCAGGACATTACACTTTTTTTACAGATGGAAAAATCATCAAATGATTGCCTGTGAGTGGAGCGGAGGGGTGTATCAGAGATTTGCAACATTTACATCTAGTACTATTTATGTTCCGTCTTGAGCCTTTTATGTACCGGGGTACGTTACTCTTTAGAGCAACCCCGCAATACCGGCAGGCTTGTGGTTTTCTTTATTGCTTGTTATTGATTGTCTGTCTGTCTGTCTGTTTGTTCAGTGGGCGTGGGTGGAGGCGTGCAAGTGGCGGCGGCGACGGGCCAGCCGCTCCTGGCTCCAGCTCCCATGCAGCAGTTCGTGCCCTACCCGCACCCGCATCCGGCGCAGCATCCCGCGCAGCCGGCACTCCAGTATCAGCACATGGTCAGTACACACACTGAATATGAGAATTATTTGATTGATAATTACATACATTTATACCTGCCTGTTTCCACGAAGAGGTAGACAGAGGCATATTATAAGCCCACACTTCGCCATGTATATTGTTGGTCCCACGTAATAGATGTCCAGCCTATTGCCCCTTTTTGGAAACTTTTATGTTCGCCAGAGCCTCGCCCGTTGATCGGCACGTGCACCACTCTCCTCAGATCTTGGTAGGAGCCCTATAAAACATTTGAAAATTATTATCATCAATAGTGAGATAATAAATAATTTTCCTGTAGTAGCCAAAATCGAGTTTGTATTGTGTTTATGCAGAAAATCATACGATGATACCCTTACCATAACCTTCCTTTAGTCGTTAGCATTATACCTAAGGTTTTTGAGGATCCTACCGTACCAGACTATATTGCGTCAACGCTGTTAGGCCCACAGGGCTCTACTATTGGAAAATACGCTAGCTACGAGGCTAACCTGTATCCGAATTGTTTCCGTAGCCTTTGCACTGCAATGCCAGGGGCATCACTGGACTGTATTATTTTCATAAACTTTACAATTACAAACTACGAATGCAAAAGAGTGGTAAAATTTAGTCATCTCATCGATAAAAAGTTCATTTCAATATTCATCTTAAACTGCTGCATCCGTAGATTTGCAACCGCATTTGTTACTGCGCATCGGCAAAGTTATGTGTCGTAAATTGTACTTATTGAAGTCCTATGATGTATGTATTGTGTCATAAAATTCTAAACTAATTTATGTAGGTCTCGCTTCTAAGCACTTAAACTTTAACGTCACTTAAATCCGCCGCTTTATTAGAACGGGAGTCTGCTACGAAAAGAAAAATAAAACTTATCTTTGTTTCTCGCTGCAAAATAATTAAATAAACATGTATCGATTATGTATTTCGTGTTCCAGGTGCGAATGTACCACGGAGGAGTTGGAATGGGCGGCGTCGGCATGGGGGGTATGGGCGGCGTGGGCATGGGCGGAATGGGTGGCGTGGGCGAGGGCGGCGTGGGCGTGCAGTACGCGCCGCCCGCGCCCTCGCCCGCCGCCGCCTCGCCCGCGCTCTACCCGCCGCCCTCGCCCGCGCACACGCCGCATCCCCACCAGCATCAGCACAACCACTCGCACAACCACACGCCGCATCCGCACTACCAGCCGCCCTTCCCGGTACGTACACGTGGCACACACGCCGATTCATAGACACACACACTCACGGAGCCACATAGACGCACATATAGGCCAACACAAACACACCCATGCACTTTGAGACACGCACTAACTCATCCGCATCAGCACAACCACTCGCACAATCACACGCCGTATCCCCACTACAGCATTGTTTAGTTTTCAAGATTTTTTAAACTTTACTGTTACGGCAACACTACATACACACGCACACACACGCACGCACGCGCAGACACACACGCACACACACACCTTTTGCACAGGTAATACTTACTTAAAAGAGGACCTCAACCACTGTTAAATGTTGAACTATTTGTTATAATGAATAAAAATATTTTAAATTAAAAAAAATATATACGAATTTGAACCATCGTCAGCATTACTTCATACTCGCTTGTTATACTAAACTTTGTGGTCGTCTCCAGGTACTCTGTGGTTTGCCGCCGCACCACCATCACCACCACCACGTGGCGTATCTCAACCACGCGCCCCCCACCGCCTCTCCGCCACACCATCCGCATTCCTTACAGGTAAGTCACTAACGATTAGAAAAGTTAATCAGTGCTTGGATGGGTGACCGTTTCAGTGATATTTGATATCGAGTTCTTATAAAGAAAGTTATGACTGTATGCGTTAGCCGTTTACCATGTTAGACACGGTATTGGGCGGCTCTATATGTTCTTATATCGGGTAGCTGTAGCGGTACCTGTCCCCTCAATTTTATCTAGGACCTAATCTGTAAAGTAAGAATCGCTCTGATCGTAAAAAGAGATCCGTGCTCAGTAGTAAGACATTACCAGCTAAGGTGATGATTAGTAGACGTCCACATAAAAAAATAAGACCTGCTACAGTGCTCGATCGACCGTCAGTGCGTACGTCAGTCGCGCTTGTCATTTGTTTAAAAAATCCTACAGTGCTGGACTTATGCAATATAATACGCATGCGCACTCTTCACATGAAGTCTGTCAAGCGCGTGCGCGCATGCGTGCATGCGTGCCGTCTGTTGAGTTACGTGCTATGTCTTTTATTTCCAAAACGTTCACGTTGATAATAAGCAGCAATGTAATATGTATTCGTCAGCGCGTCCATTTCATGTGGTACAGTCAGTTTGTTGATGGGACTGACTCACATTTGGATAATATCATGTATATCATGAAGCGCTCGTAGCTCTGCGGTGCTCGGTGGTCGGAAACGATCGCCGAAGTACAGCAGAGTTTACAGAGGTCAGTCCTTGGATGGGTGACTGTTTGTGTGGCATTTGATATCGAGCGCTTCCGTGCTTCGGAAGGCACGTTAAGCCGTTGGTCCCGGTTATCACTAAATGTGGTAGTCGTTAAGCCATGTTAGAGTCCTGATGGGCGGCTTGAAAAATTATAACAGCAGGACGCCACACACCTGCCTCCGCCATTCCGCACTGGGTCAGCGTGGTGGAGTAAGACCCTCACACCTTGATATGTGAGAGGAGGCTCGTGCTCAGTAGTGGGACGTTAATGGACTGTGATAATTATCATCAAAAAGAAACATACGCACTGGGGAATTGTAGGGCACTGTTACTGTAAAATGAGTCGTGGACTCGTGGTATTAATGTGGTCCGTGTAATATTGCAGCAAGTGCTCATGCCGCCGCAGCACGGCTCCGCGGGCGGGCCGGCGACGCCCGGCGCGCCCGGCCACCCGTAACGCGGCGCCGTGGCCCCCGCCCGCCTCGCGGCTCGCACGGCCCGCACGGCTCACACGGCCCACTCGGCCCCCACGGCTCACACGGGCCACACGGCACACTCGCCGCCAGCCACACTCGCCCGCCGTGCTAGGACACACTTAGCTATAACACTGTTACATAACAACGACAAAACTTGGTTCGCAATTCGGGTTTTCAAAATGACGAACGAGGAAACTGTATATACTATTACGGACGCTGAAGAGAAGCCAGTTTAACCATTGACGCGTGGATGCTGTGAGGAACTGTAACGCGCTATTTCGCCAATCTAATGCGTTTTTTGCTCCAAAATTACAAATCCTACACGGTGTATAAAGCTTGAAAACATAGTAATGTTAGGCTTCCAATTTCACGATAACATATGAAATTGATGGTTGTTTACATCCGCGATTGATAGAAGCATGTATGAAGTACTAAATATATTTAAATTGGTGGATCTAATACAAACGAACCATAATAATAAATGATAGTAAAATATCTAATATGTATGCCGTTTCGTTGTCCGTCAGTACAACGGTGCGTACCGAAAACTTATATTTATTAAATTTATCTATATTTGCCTTAGAAAGACGTTGTATTCTTTCTCGTCTCGAAGCAATAATTAGATATTAACATAGCAAGTATGTTGTTGCTTACATATAAGATATTAACAGCTGTATAACATATCGCGTGATACAGCTAAATTTGAATAGTATTGTAAAAAATAACTGGAGTCGTATTAGTAATTAAAATTAACTTTAAAAACCTATCATACGCTATAATTATAACCATAGAAACTTTATATTGTTTCTCGGCTCGTAAATACAACTATGTTGTGGAAAAACAGCTGATTTTAATTAATTACTTAAAAAACATATATTTTATTCAGCTGTATTAACAGCATAGTTTGAAGAAACAATTATAGTTTCTGTCTCTGTAAGTTTAATTATCTTGTGTGATATAAGCATTGGAGGCCTTTCTTTAAAATTAGATTTTATTCAATGTGGTATAAGTTTATATGGTTGTAGAGTTGTATACAATTTTTGAAAACCCGGATTGATAATCAATTTTTTAAATATTAGATTACGTACATAATTTGTGTAATATATTTATACCAAACATCTTTATCCTTACCTTTTTATTGACAAAAGGTAGGGTAAAAATGTTGTATGTAACAAAATATATGTATAAAAATAATATTTCTACGGTTGAAGGGATTTTCGGATCCCAGTGAAATATTATAAGTTGTTAAGACAGTAATTTTATTACGATCAATATCTAACTGAGATCAGCGTAATTTTAAAGGGTTTTTGTACATACATCAAGAAAATACGTGTAAGCATGTTTCTGTAATTTATTTGTTACTGAAGTAATTGTCTCAAAATAATGAGTAAAGTTACAATTTAGCAAGTTTTGTTAATTAATGTAACACAATATATTCCGAAAATTATGCTACTTACTTTAAAATGACTGTATTTTCTCATTTTTACTTCGGTTCAGTTGCCGAAATAAATTGCAGATATTCTTTGAAACTAAATATAAAAAATTAAAATAAATATCAATTGTAAATGGCAATAAATAAATACTTGGTTATACGGTGTTGTTATAGAGACTCTTTAATATTATTTTGTTGATAAAATATTGTGCTAAGTAGTGGACAAATATATTATTTATATTTTTGTTTTCTTTAACCCTTTACCAGGCAGTGGTCAATATAGGACCACCATAAATTGAACCTTATGCGGTTAACTTAAGGTAGAAATCCAATGAATATTTTCAAAGGGTTAAATATAAATTAATTAACAAACAATAATATTAAATAATCATTACAATAATATTGTTCGTTATCTGATTATTTATTTTAAATTAAATGCTGGTCATTGAGTTATATTTTATGCGATATAAAAAAGTAAATAAGAAAAGGTCTGTCAAATTGGGTCCTTTTTATATTCCTTATATATATAGTATCTGTTACTTTTATTGAAGAACTTTGTTAATCTTAACAAATTGTCGTTAAACAATAATTTTATCAATGTGAACAGTGTGCAAGGTCTGCTTAGCACGGCGGGGCAAAAACTATGGAAATTATGTTTTATTCTTATGTAAATAAGAGCGGTGCGTCCGTGTCGCGTTTATGTAATTAGCTCCCTTATTGTCGAGCCCTTTGAAATTGTAACGGATTTGGGCATTACGAGCGATTAATGCTCATTTCACTAGTTTGTAGTGCAACTTTTTTATACCTAGTAACACATTTCTCTTTAGTAACATCTTTCTCATACGTACACAAGTATGAGAGAGACTAAATTAATTCTATCGGATTTTCTAAAATGTACATTAATCACATCGAAACCATGAGCAATATTTATTGTGAATATTAAAAATATTATTACTATACTATAAATAGGAGATGTATGATTATGAAAATATACAAGTTTTCGCTTCGTGTTTGTCCAAATGTTTTACAATTTCTTTTGGTTATTGTTTGTTTTTTTTTCGTCAAAAGGCAAATCGTCTCACCGAGCCGACACGGTTTGCAGTTTACGATTTATTTATTTAGATGTATGTGTTAGTTTGTAATGAGAGCCCTTCGTCATGCGCGACAATTTATTGCGATAAGTGTCAACCGTTACACAGTAAATTCGCGTTTGCTATCTATCTATGGACTTATTTTTCTCGATTGCTATTTGTCTTTGGTTTTCCGTCTTTATGGTAGGTTCTGGAATGTGGTAGCTACTTTTTTACAATTATTGTCGGTATTCGAAAGTATGGACAAAAATAATTATTATTATTCCTAACAATTATTATTTCATACAACTTATAACCGCTAGGAAGTTTCAGTTATGTTTTTTAATTGTAAAACCTCATTGGTTTGCTGAATATATAGAGTATATAAATACCTTGATCAAAGGCTATGCATTTTACACATCGTACCTTAAAAAATACATCCTGTATACCATTTTTTTCCTATTTTCTTCCACAATTATATAGTAATCAATAGATCACATTTGAAAATTTTAATTAAGATTGAATATGCATTTCAACAGTAATCCTTATTTTAATTTATCCATGTACTTTGTCGTTAATTGTTTAGTAGTTCAGTAAATTTGTCAAAACTATCGAATATCGATAAAACTAAATCGAATATGCTACGAAAGTTCCAGAGCCTACCTGTGACATGCGTCTGTATGTGATTATATTCCGATAATTAGTATAAGTTACGCCTTCATCATTTATTCAGTTAAATTTTGCATTAGTCGAGTGATTGGGATAGTGTGAATCAAAAGGTGTACATAAGAAACCTTGAAGAAATATAACTTATATTTACTTAAGATATTATTATATATTAGCAAACGGCACGATTTTACGTGAACAGATGAACTAGATAATAGGTCCTTATGGTCCCATCTATGTCAGCACCAAATTCCATCAAAATTGGTTCAGCGGTTTAGTCGTGAAAACGTAAGAAAATACAGACAGACGGACATAATTAATTTCGCATTTATAATATTAGTATGGTATAAAGGTAAATCTTGTCTATATTATAGTATTGGTTCTTTTTTAGCAATGCTTTTTTAAACCTGCCCGAACAAACTTAAAATATATATAATATTGAAATTTGAAATATTATGAACTCTTAATCATATAAAGTATTTGCTTCGGGATATATATAACTATGTTTATTTACATCATAGTTGTTCATTATTTATTACACTAATGCATCACAACATTTAAAGTTTGAAACCGTTTTTCAGTTTATATTAGTTGGTAAAATCAGATCGCTTCATCAACTACAATAAATAAATAATAAAAATTTTAGCAGTGACATATGAAATTACTACACAACGAAAGACTCTTTGAAATGGCGAAGTTAAAACATGTGAAACGTTGCAATTGACTTATTTTTAAATTTTATCTAATCATATTTTAACTTATACTACCTACTCATGTATTTTTACCTCGTATTTAACGTGGAAAATTGCTCAAAAAGCTTTTCAATTTTGATGGCCTTCTCTGAGATTCTTTAGCTTTATTTTAAATTGATTTAAAAAAAACTATAAAAATACTGTAGGTATTTATTTCTACTTGAAATTTTATCAAACGTATGACTTTTTGTATTTTATTAAATTAATGAGGCTTTAACTATTATATTATTTATTAAAAAATACCGTTCATTTCATAACGTGTAAAAGTGTACAAAATATGGCCTTTATTTATTTATAAATGCTTTGTTTGATATTGTTACTTTTGCAAATGCGAGTTTTGAAGAAAACATTTGGTAAAGTATTTTCGGTGATTGTGAAAATATGCCATGAATATTTCTCAAAGTATTGTGAACAAGATTAGTAATTATTTGCAATAGTTTATTCTAAGGCCTTAAAAGATACATGTTTAAACTCATTTATTAATTACGAATTCACTCTTTTTTCTGGCCGCATATTACTATGGAGTATACGTACTCCATCATAAATACATCAAAAATAAGTAAAAAAAGACAATACTATGAAAAAATATTAAAGTAAAATAATTATTTATTACTCATGAATTAAGGTTTACTTTTACAATTCGGGCCCTAGGTAGATACTAAATAAATCAAGCTATAGTATTTTCATATGAACACTTTGCAAGAATTTTGTCTTTCCTTGACATTTATCGGTTCCATAGACAAAAAATGGATGTAGATCGTTCATTTTTTTTCTCTTTAATCCGGTCACAATAATCTTGGCAGCCACCCACTTTCATAACTTGGGTATGTTCCTGTACTAGAAATTATTGTTTTAAGCACATGTCCATTTCTCTTTATAAAGATAATTTTATTCAATTAGCTCAGTAAATTTTGAGATTATAACCACCCTGGCTATGCATTTTTTGTTAGGGTAAGGCTATTTGAACTCCTCGCCTTTTAATGTTAAAAGATACTACGAAAAATCTTAATTTTACTATTAAAGATTACGATTTAAAACAAACATTGTAATTTATATTATAATGTTGGTAAATATTTCTTTTTTTAATAATGACTATATATCTATATAGTAATATTTATTACTACAAAAAACAAGATTTTAGGATAAACGACTAGATCATACAATAGACATATTTACAAAAAACAGAACGAAAGGTTGATAAAAAATAAAAAAGTATGTAATTAAATAATACCTTTACTAAGTCCATGGAGAGTAAGGATAGTTGTAAATATGTATATATGATATATAAAGGAATAATAGAGTCCTTTTCCAGAAACCGCTTGTATTCGTGTAAGATTTGTGATGGTAATATGAAAATATTGACATTCAAAAAATCACAAAAAAAAATATTCGGAAAGGGCCTAGGGGCGCCGCGGCTCCCCTGTGTTATATTGTTTTATTTTCTCTTTTGTTTTTTTTTAATTTTATTATCGCGTGAATGCGTATCAGCGTTTGGTTTATTGCTGTGTAGAGTAATATGAGATATTCTATGTGCGTGTGTTGATTGTTGAGCGCCATATAAATAAATGATATAAAATATATATGTATATCGATAGAATTGATTGAACGTGTCACAACACTAACGGCGGCATGTTCAGAAGCGGGAGCTTAGTTTACGGCCTGCGTTTTATAAAAATTCGAACTATATGTAGCGACTTTGATTTGGAATTAAATTATAAGTGTTTTGGAAGTTCCTTTTCGCCGGTTCGTATTACGGTTGTGGATTAAAACTTTTGTACAAGAAGATAGCCGTGATAAATGATTTTGTGTAAGTCTGTGCGTTCGAATCCGAGGTGTTTTACGGCTTACGCACAACGCAACAGTAGCATTTAGACGGTGAATGTGAACGGACGTTTGTAGGAGTGCCGCTGAACACGCGGCCTCTACATTATGAACCATTTTATTTAAAAAAGCACAGCTATACTGCAGCGTAATATACTTTTTGTGCCTTGAACCAACTTGAATATCATTTGAGATAACACTTAGTTCTATCGTGAAAACTTTACATTAACGTATAGATTTGTACCGTGGTTTCGGAAGATTATCATGTTTCGTAATTACATTTTATGAGCATTGAGTACCTTTCACGGTAGTTCCGAGACACGCTGCAGACGGATTGATCTCTCCAAAGCAGCTCCCCTGAATTCTTACCTCAGATAGGCACTTTAATTTCATAATTAATATTGTCATCCAACATATTAGTGTGAACGAGTGTTCCATTACCTGTAGAATAATGATTCTATAAATGCCTTATACATGTGTTACCGGCTTGGGCCGATGGAATTGCACCAACTGTGAGTCGAATGCCAGACTCTAGACACACTGTCAATTTTAACATTTATAAGCTGAAAAGACAAGACTGGCATTCGGCATTCGTTAAGACTGATGGGTATGTGAAGGAGTGTATGTGAACATTGGTTTTTATACACATGAGGAGCCTAAATCTGTATGTATAATGTGTGACGCAAGCGTGTTGCGTCGGCTTGTTTTGATTTGTCGCGCGTCGTGTGGCTGCGCACGCGCGCCGCCAGTGCCAAACTATGGTACGGCCGTTTTGTTACTGTATTGTCGACGATGCTAACATCCGCGTCGATATTTTTCAATAAAAAAATGATAAAAAATGTGTTTCGAACACAACAATTGAGTGTTTAATTTTTTAACAGACCCTACTTCCTTTTGTAATTGGCTATCGTTGATGCTTCGATGATGTGAAACTAAGTATAGCAACACATTGCTGAAAGTTTAAGTGTAAAGAAATGTTTGTAACATTGATTATAATAATAATTATACCAACTGTCAATTATATTAACCAATGACATATCAGCCGAAATGGCAATTGCGCAAACGCAGCCGCTTTGTCATGCTAAGCGGTATATGAAATCCATCCGACAAAAATAAATACTTTGTTATCTATAGGGGTGTCGCTATACTAATTGCTATAATAGCCTGAAGCTTTAACCCAGACAAATCTGAAACTATTTTATCTCAGGAAAATATGTTTTAAAAACTGCTGTAAAACTATGCCATGTATATATGGGTCAGTCGGTATAACTATTCCTTTAGATGTTCAATGTACGACGTCGTGTAATTGTGTATCGTAAGTATCTTTTTTTGCCATTAGTGGGGATTTCGGAAATAAATCTCATTTGTGTATTGGCAGATTATTCATTAAATACTATTTCCGCAGCGATAAGGGTCAATTTATACTAGGGCAGAATATCAAATTCTTTAAAAATCAACGTCGGTCGCGTTGAATTCCGTAAAACGAGCGTGCGTCTTTTAAAATCTCATAAGTAATATGTACATTATGATGTAGAGATAAGGTTGAATTTGTTATGTTAAGTTCTGAACTGACGCTTCGACTCTGTCTTAGTAAAAATTGACCTTAACTGTCTAGGAAGAAAACGGGTAAAAATGCTTGTCCTGTGTAGGAATCGTACCAGCAACTTTAATTGTGGAGTGAAGATTTTTAAGTATCAGTTTTAATACATATAAATTAGAGACTAGTGCAGCACTCTACTATTGTATATCGCAAAAATGTGATATAACATTGTTTTATAAAAAACACTGGAACAACTTAATTAGCCACTGTAATCATTGAGGCTAGTAACATTTTTACGAGCATCTGTCACTGTCAAATAATTATGTGGCCAAACAAAATGACGGTTGTCTGCGTAGTTAAAAAAATGTGAGTACGTGCATGGGTGCGTAATCGCCGCGTTGCTATGGTAACGCGCCACCCCTTATGCCGTCTTCGATTGAGACCCGATTATGCGTTACTGCGCATCCCAGGTCATTGTTTAACTTTTGCGCCGCGGAGTAGATTATTTTAAATGTGTATGAAATGGGGCTTTTAATAACTGTATAGCTATAAGGAGATACAATATATATATATATTCTTATAAATAAGAATTCATATCTTAAATATTAAAAGACAGCCGTGTTAATAAATTGCCACCATTCAAATGAATCTTATGCAATTAAATTACGGTAGAAAAGCAATGAAAAAATTTAATATGCTGTGCCCGTTGCAGGGTTTATTTATTTAGGTATATTAACACTTATACATATTATTAATATTTACTTAAACTTTACACTAAGTCTTTGATAAACTTTCACATTGAATATAAAGACACGAAATAGGAATAAATATTAAAACATACTTACACGTATAGTTGGAGAAATGCGGGCGTATAATATGCCTCTGCCTACCCCTTCGGGGAAACAGGCGTGATTGTATGTATTTCGGGTGCTACCAACTATTAGACACTGACTTTGCTTACTTCATGAAACCTGACCTTCTTGTCGTCATTATTTCGTGAAGGAACATTGAAGATGAAATGCATATAGTGATGCTAATAAATTAAAAAATGTAAACTAAACTAATCGAAATCAAAATATAACAAGTGATAAAGACAGTAATATACACAATAAATATAACTTTAACATACAACACCTACAACATATCTTTGGGAGGTTATTGACCTAGAAAGACCTATTATTGTTATTTTTGACCAATTTAACCGGTACAGTTTTCCGAAAATTTTGTTTTACAAAGCAGTGGTCTTAGCTCACCCAAAGAAAACTATGTACAGATATACTAAACGCATCATAATAAATTAAACAGAAATGTCATATACACAATTAACAAAATTATATCTTAATTACATAGATTAACAATAAGAACTAGATACACAGTCTCTTATAAAATCTTATAAAACATTATATTTCTTTAATTATGCAAATTTAACCTTACACACATGTCATAAAGTTGAATTTAGCAAACAGTTTATTAAACTATTTTTATTCCGACGTTTCGAATACATGATAGTCATTTATGTTTAAAGTAAAACTATGCCCATTAATGTTTAGAGTGCGTCCACATCACAGCAGAATGCGCAGCTGACAATCGGCTCACAAGCTGCGCACGCTCTGCACGCTTGCAGTCACTTTAATGGTTTGGTGCTACTCTTGAGCGCAACTCATGCGAATGCGGGCGGCGCAGAAGCGTCAGGTGTGGACGTACCCTTAGAGTTGGCGTAAATTTTGTGAGGACGTGTGTGTATCTAGTTTTTCTTGGTAGTCAGCTTTAATTAGTTGGTAGCACACAAACCGCCATTAATATCGGAACACGCCCTGACGCTCTTGACAATAGTCGTGCGTCGATCTTTCAGGCGCTTTGGGTGCATAACAACTGCTTAATCAAAAAGTCTTTACACCTCAAAGCTCAAACATTTTTAATATGTTTCGTGTGGGTCCGTGGGACCCCATGCATGGTGGACTGAACTTCCTCGAGGAACGAGGCAGAGTTGTGGATGGTGGTTCCTCCTAATACTACCTTCACTCCTGGGTATGCCTGGTTGATCTGGTGCACGCAAAGTGCCTCTTCGTAAGTAGTGCCTCCGACCATGAACACTATGATGTCTTGAGGGCGTCGGCCGTTGCATTCGTCTCCTCCGAGGGTGGGGTACAGGTTCTCTCTGAGCTTCCCCTTAATAAGGTCTTCTAGTGTGTCTTTTAGCAGTGGTGTGTGTTGGGTGTATATGTTTTCTACGCCGCTGAGACCCTGGAAATCAATTCATGTATTTGATGAAAGATAATTAGATAGATAATGAATTATTTCTTAATTGTAAAGTCGTCGGAAACGATTGGCGAAGATTAATAGCTTTTCTTGGATGTGTCATTGTAAGAGCTTTGGAAGGTATGTTGAGCTGTTAGACACGGATCTATATGAGGTAGTTGCTATGGCAAATTGCGAGGAACTATTGGGCAACTTGAAAAATTCTAACAGCAAGACGTCACACACCTGCTTCCGTTAATTCACACTAGGTCCACTTGTGGATTACAATCTGAATTGCCTCACCCTGGTTTTAGAGAGAAGGCCTGAGTCTAGTACTAGGACGTTGTCAGGCTGAAGATGAACCTTGAACAACTTCTTGATTGTCTTGGCAGCGTCTTGCAGACCAAAAAGATTTCGGATGTTACCAGAAACTTGCCAGCATTAGTGTCAGCCTAGGTGATGCAACAAACCTTGAACAGCCTCTTGGTGATCTTGGCAGCATCTTGTAACCCGAACAGATCACTTTGCCGTGCGTGTGCCCCCCCATATTCCAGTACGGGCAGCACACTTCCCGCTACACTCCCCCCGGCGGTACCCCGGGCCCGCAGTTCTTGTAGAAGCGACGGCAGCGCCCCTCCGGCTGCCTTTTCGTATCGCAGCGCATATAGAGTTACTAACTTCGCCGCGTCAGAATCGCGGACTGACGGATTTGCTAGTAGACTTTTTAGGCGCTGTAAATTAATATTAACAAAATTTCATACCAAACGTAATTGAAGGCACACGAAAATGATCTCTCTTTTTTAAAATATTCAATCATCATTTCAGCCATACGACGTCTACTGCTGAACATAGGCCTCCCCAATAGATTTCCACATTGAGCGATCCTGAGTCGCCTGCATCTATCGGCTTCCCACTGCCTTGACCAGATCATCGGTTCATCGCGTAGGTGGCCATCCTCTTCTCTACTAGGTTTGTTGAAGAACCTTAACGCCCAATCGGTCGTCGGTTCTTCGAGCTATGTGCCCCGCCCATTGCCACTTCAGCCTGCAAACTCGCCTCGCTATGACGGTACTCCAGCCCTCATTTCTAATTCGATCACGTAGGGAGGGACACTCCGAGCATAGCTCTCTCCATTGCACACTGAGCGACTTTGAGCTTGCTAATGAGGCCCATAGTCAGGCGCCAAGTCTCCGTATAGTACGTAGTATTCAATTGTTGTTTTTAAATTAATAAACTGTACAAATTAAAACTTGCTAAAATCAAGTTTTTTTTTTATTTGCACAAAATAATTTTGTAAAGCATCTGGAAAAACTGAAGACCCGACCAAATAATTAGGCTTTTTGAGTTTTGCACTTTTTTTATATTAAATTTCAAGATTCAAATTTCCTAAAGGAAGATTTTTGCAATTTCATTTGTGTCCATATCATAAAAATAAGGGTTCATTTAACACTGCTCTCTATTAAGGGTAATGACTTTTGTGTAAGGAGAGGCATAGGACAAGTTTTCAGCCGCAATTATACTCTGCGTTGCCTGTGGGCCATGTTTGAAAACTCTCACCTGAAGCTGCCGCGAGTGATCCTGATGGCAAGCCAGCTGTTGTTCCAGCTCGGAAACCTCGAGCAGGCAGTGCTTCCCCACAGCAGACGACAGCTCACCAACCACCGTCACGTGCTTCGTCACAGTGCCCGACATTTTCTATACAACACATCAATTTATTTATCACTAGCTGACCCAGTAAACTGCTCTGTTCTGCTATTCTATAATTTTTATAGTTATATATTGCTATTAAAATTATTACTGAAAAATGAAGACCAGGAGGGTGAAAATGAGCGACAGATGAATGAGAGACAGCTGGGTTAAAAAGTAACTTACTTCTTCTACTTCTAAAATAACCTATTATGTGTAGTAAATATAAAAACCATTAAAATCGATCGAACTCTTTCGGAGGAGTATAACTATTCATAGGTTTTAGATAAAAACAAATATAATAATATTAACAAGGGTTTAATTTCCGCATAGGCAAATCCCAGCAATCTCGATTCAAAAATAGCGTCCCGGTAATTTAAATGTGAATTATTTAGTTCCAGGAGAAGTATTTTAAGAAATTGTATATTATCAACAAAACAATTGGCGAAGTGTGGGCGTATAATATGCCTTTGCTTTTTTTTTTTTTTTTTTTTGTTTTACGTCGGTAACAAAATGCATTTACGCACTGCCTTCCGGCCAAAGGGGGACCGAAAGGGGGTGTGGGACTCACCACCGGCAGACACGACCGCCGACAGCAATACCCACTAAAAATCTTCCGACGACGCCCGCCGCTTGTTGAGAAAGAGGCGGGGGCCAGTACCTGGGTTGCAGCTTCTGACACCCCGCCTGCGGCCAACCTTTCCTTGGACCAAAACCGGGAGGACCTCCTCAGAGAGGCGCAGTGGACGCGCCCCTCCTACCTCCCCCTGCGACCATAGCGTGTGTGGCCGACTTCCCGGAGGGTCCATGGTTAGACAGCAGGGGCCCCCTGCCCCCGCTGCCTAGACCCTCCTGGCGCTGCTGAGCGGGCCCTCCTGGCCTACCCGCAGCGCCCTCCACAGGTCCCTCTTTGTTTCCCCCCCGGTAGTCAGTACTAAGGGCACCCAGAGTCGTCGGTCTCTGGGTGTTACCTTTTCCCTAGCGCCTCCTGCGCCCTACCGGGAGGTACTCAGCCCCCCCACCACGACAAGGTGGAGACCAGTCGGGGGGGATAATATGCCTTTGCCTACCCCTTCGGGGAAACAGGCGTGATTGTATGTATGCACCCAAAGATTTGTTTCGAGTAGAAATTGAACCCACGGCCACAGGAGCCGAATGCATATCCTCCATCTCCACCATATGTCAGTCGTGATCTCCAGATAGTTTAAGAACTAAAGATGATTAGGAGATTTAGTAAATACCTTGAAGAGTGGATAGGTTTCGACGAAGTTCTTCATGTCGGCGATGCTCTCGACTTTCTGGTGGCTCTTCGCTTTGCGTTGGAACTCCTCCATCAGCGACTTCATGGTTTGGCCGATCTCACCGAAGTTTGAGTATAGATTCTGCAATCCAAAAATGGTTTCATTAAGATTTTATTTACTGGCTGATGTGGCGGATGTGTGAGTGGGCGGGGAAGATTCCTCGAAAAGTCGACTACTCATGGGGCGTTAAGGTTGTCATATAAAAACCATGACGGCCTTCCACCCGATGAACCGCAGATCTTCTGTAGTTATGTGGCTCTAGGCGGGAGGCTGGTGGATGAAGGCGGTTCGAGATCGATCGACATGAAAAACAACTGGTAAGGCCTATGTTCAGTAGTGGAATTATAGTGGTGTAGCTAATGATGACATGTCGTTCCCTATGTGGGATATATAATGACTTCCTCTTTATGCACGATTACGCTTGTTGGCAATGAGCCCGTGTCACAACTAAATACCTCGAAGAAGTCAGTATCGCCACTTTGGACTGACCAACGTTCAGCCCTGACTTAAATCCCATTGAGCATGTGTGGGCTGATCTTAAGAGGCAGGTTCGTTTCAGAACTCCTGCTCCTTGTCTGAATGAGCTGAAATCGGCTTTGAATGAGGATTGAGAGCGTGTCCCACAAGAATCAACTCGAAAGTTGATCAGGTCTATGAAGAATTGTCTTCGAGCAGTTATTAGGGCGAGGGGACGGAACACAAAGTAATGACATCTAATTTTAAAGCTATTAACATATACGTATTTGAGTTTTTAAATTCTTATATATTTACTTGTTTTCCTATCCCATTTACTTATTTTATTGCCAAAATTTTATGAGCTATTCCGGGATAGCTCATAAAATTTTGGCCTTTTTTAAGTGAACTACATATCAATTTAAAGTTAAAAATGATATAATTTTTATGATTATTAAACAAATATAGTACTGAAGATTTACCAAGTAAGCGATTTTAAACTTTGCTCGCGAGTGTAGTACCTACCTTAGCATAAAACTCATCCTGGTCGGAGGACAATACGATCTCCTTGGGCGCGGGCGGCTCGGCAGCCGGCAGTGATACGCGGTTGTTGTTGATGCCCAGCAGCTCGTGGACCATGGCCTGGTATGTCCACTGTACAAGAAAGAGGTCTCGTTAAATCGGTATGACATCTTGACGTCCTTCAAAAATCTACACACGTGATCCCGTGTCAACTTAAGAGCGTTGGAAGCATATAATTATCCAAAGCTTCTGTTATAAAAGTATAATTTTATTTATTCATAAATAACACTATTATTCATAAGTAACAATTTGCGAATACAATTGTTACACTCCTTAAATTTCACCAAACTGCAAAAGAAGATTGTTGGCAATATTAGCACTTGAGAAATAAAATAAGTACCTAGTAGGGCTACTACAGAATTTAAAACTGTAGTAGGACATTTTTTTTTCTCTGATTTTGTCATGTGTTCTCATTGACTTAAAGCAGATAAGTTGTGTATCATGACATACTTTTTTTTATTGATTTTTATTTTCTGAGCCTTTTCCTTTGTCACAGGAAAGCTTTCATTAAATATTTAGTGGTTCTTTTAGAACAGCCGTTTTTGACATTAGGTTTTTGCTTTGACTTTTCTAGTGTTTTATTTAATTTATACCTGATTCAGCAACGGCGTCACTGGATCATCTCTCCTATCAATGATGAGCAACTGTGGGCTGGGTATGTCTCCATTGAACGGTATATTGTTGTCGATGAGCACAGCCTCCCTACGGAGCAGGTCTCGGACCCTCTCAGCCAGTCGGGCGCAGGGCTCCGAGGCAGCTTCGTAGCGGACCACTGCTCGACGTTTGAGGGACATTAAGAGGCCCAGGAGACCTTGGGCGCAGCGTTGGAGGTGGTGCTGGTGCCACATGCGACCTATGTTACAAATTACATAATTAAAGCACGGTTTTCAATGCAAAAATAAGAACAATAAGGAAGCAATAAAAGATATAAGTGTGCAATTATTATCCATTTTAATATTGATGGAATATATTTTATGCTTTCAATGTTCATTTGGGTCACACTGAGGTAGTTTTGAGCAGTCACTATATGTCGTTATATTTAATTGGATATCGTCATAATATATAAAGCATCTCTTCTATTTGTAAAGATAATATTTATTTAAATTAAATTAAAATAATATTTATTCACTGAATGTGTTAATTGGTTGTTAATTCATAAAGAAATAACAGCAAACAGAAAGTAATGGCAGAAATGCTAGAAAACACTAGCACAATTCCGAAATTATGGGAACAAATGACATGAATATATGAACAGCAAACAAACACGAAAACTAAATGGCGTCGTAGTTAAAGTTATCCTCTCAAGACCAGCGCTGTTGTGGTCTTCTATTGTAGCACAAGTTTATTGGAGTTCTTTTTAGGCATATTTCACTTCTCAAAATTTATTTTTTATTTCATTTTGTATGTAGATGACTACACGTTTAAAATGATCTAAGATATATTCACTTGCCTCGCAAGCAGCCATTAATGTTAAACGAGAATAAATGTCGGTCCACAGCCAAGTAGTCCGCAAACACCTCATGAACCTCCCTCACAACCTCTTGCTCATCACACTCCGCCAGTGTCTTCACATCCGATTTCGATATTACATTGCTGAAGTCTGGAAAAGTACAATTAAGCCTATATTTAATTAGAATACTTTAATGACACATATAACATAATCTTTAATAAATGTTGTTTAAATTTTTAGTTTGCTATAACTTTTAAATGATCTTCCAAATCTGCATTGAAGATTGAAATTCTCAATAGTAAGAAGTAATATTGTTTTGCTATGAGCGTTGTATGTATTGTTTTCACCACATATAATAAGGTCTTGTGTTACCACATGTTATGCAACAATAATAAATTATGAAAATTTTGTCTGTAAACAATTTTTCATTATAATATCAAAAACAATTACATCACATGACTACAGGCTCACAAGACCATTAAATTAGAATTAAATGACAATCCGTACTTACATATAAAATAAACTCCATATTTGGGATGCCTCAGTTCCCTGGAGAGGAAGGCAATGTTCTCCGAAGTCGGCCTCAAGAACACAATGCATTTCATGTGCTTTAAGTTGTCCCACTTTGAGTGACTGTCAATTCGCTCGAACAGGTACACTTCCTTCTGCAATATCTCCGACTGGCTGTACACCATGCTCACTATACTCGTCTGTTAAGTAGAATTTAAGTTAAGCTTAATTCTACTTTCATTTGTGGTTTCGCATTGGAACTACACATCAGCTACCCTGCATATCTTTTCATACAAACTGTATTACTTTTTTATTGTTTTATCATTATAAAAAATTGATACAGCACCCAGCAATAAGTATTGCACATCAGTAATCGCATTTCCAAGTACAAACAAATGCTATTTCCATGTTCATCAAGGAGTCGACTCAGGACTTACTACTTTAATGTTGTTTTCTTCTGATTTCAGCATGTGCGAAATAGAGCTATAAAACTACTTCCTTTTTAAATTGCTAACAACCAGTACATGCTGCAATAAATCTAGACATCACATACTGTAATGTAATGAGCTAAGACAACCTTCAATTATGTACAAAAGGTAACCTTAATGCCTTTTGAGGACTTCTATCTGCCAATCATGTTATAATGCTTATTACAACTATATTTAGAGTTCTAAACAGCATATAAGAATATTTAAGACTACAAGTAACTGGAATAACTGCAGGTCTAACAATGCACTCAATTACATGCACATACAGTATAACAACTATATAAAAATTGGTCATATTGTTACCATACCACACAATAGAATCTAAGCAATTACGAAGGCAATGGGTAAACTTAAAATGTTCATATAAGTTTCCCATTTTACAACCAGTTAAGACTTTGCTATGTATGCAAAAAGAATATACATAAATCCACATTCTCATGCCGTGTTTGCGTAGTAGTAGAGAGGGATCACATTTTTCCACTTGCTACGACACAGGCACATAGTTTTGGCTTTACTTATTAGACTCATGCTCTCCTGTTAGTTTAGAGTAGCCTACTACCACACTGTAGCCAGAGTACCCACTTTTGACCAAATAACAACAACTACGTTTCATATTATACTTTGGAACTAAGTCCCACCCGAACGCATTAATTGTTTAATAAATTACAATAAAGCTAGAGATATATATTGGACTATAACAAAATAATTCTAATAGTAAACAAGACTCACAGTTTCTTTATCCATTAGAATTACTTTCATGCCTGGTCCACTTTCCTCGGTCATTTTCGTAATAAACATTTTAACTGCTTGAATTACGTTCATTTTTATTGATATTCTGAAAAATTTTCTATTTTTCTTATATTTATTTTTTGATCTTCACTTAGCCACAAAAGTCAAAAACAATCGCTTGTCAAATTTGACTTTATTTGTTTTATAGCAGTGGCCTGAAGTTATATTCTATAAGTCAGTATGTAATTTAAACTTCTGTTTATAATTATCAAGTAATAATTTTAACATAGCATTCTATTATCACTCTTAAAAATTCGCCACATTTTTCACAGAAACATTCCGCGCTTAAACGAACTGCAAAATGTACGTATTGAATATATAGACAAAATGTTAGAGTAAATTTTTCTCTTGTAAATTATGTTAATTTGTTTAATGTCAGTATCAATAAATACCAAATTACTAATTTCACATTAGGACATTTTGCGTTTGCCATTATCTGGAACAGTAGCAAAGCTGTGCGTAGAAGAAATAGCTGTTTTATAAAATATGGCTGTAGGTCAAGTCTAAAATATAAGTGCTCTTAGGTCTATAGACGTCATGCTTAAACTGTCAATGTCATTTCTCATCAGTGATCTATAGTAAACCTAATCTGTTTTTCCATCATTCATTGATCAAGGAAAGAAAGGTCAGAGAGGTCAGCGAGATACTCGAGACGAGTATCATAACTACTTTATTCCAACAGATAGTTCGAATCAGTTATTCAAGATGTTCTCTCGTACTCTCAAGCCGGTTGCTAGTGTGGCTGTCCAGAATGGCGCCAAGAACTTCTCCACATCATCACAAGTAAGATACCTATGGGATTATATCAATTTTCCTCATAAATATATTAATTCGTGCCTTAGACCAGTGTGATGTGAGTGTCAGTGCAAGTTAAGTGTAAAGTTTTGTTCTATGGTTGGGTTTTCAGCGGAATTTCAAAGTGGTGGTTGCTGGTGCCGCTGGAGGCATTGGCCAGCCCCTGGCCCTGCTCCTGAAGCAGAATGCGCTGGTCACCAGGCTGGCGGTGTACGACCTGGCGCCCGTGACCCCCGGCGTGGCGGCAGACCTCTCGCACATGGACACCCCTGCCAAGGTCACTGGCTACAAGGGACCTGAGAGCCTTCCTGAAGCTATCAAAGGTATATTATCTATAATCCTCTTATCAGAAAGATCAATGTTTATAGTGTTACATAACATGACCTTGATTTTGAACATCTTTATAATGTTCTATTTTCATAACCATTCCAAGGCAAGGTTATGTGGTATATTATATTTAAATGATAATTGAGATAGTCCATAATAGATGTGTAATAATAATGTGTCAAATTTACAAATGATAAAACATTATAATTCAACTTTGCTTTGAAACATATTCCTAAAACCTAACCTAACAAGTTGACCTTGGCATTGTAACTCAACCAGTTATAGAATATTAGATTGTTTTAAAGAAAAAATGTAAATTCTCAAACTGTTTACATTTTGTTCATAAATCAAGTTGGTTTTTGGTGGTTTTTCAAAATAGCAGGGCTTAACAGCTTAAACGCCCAGCCGAAAATACTAGTTTGCTCTATGGGCCATGGCAGCCACCATATGTCCGACAACCCTTTTGTTATTTTTCAATAAGCCCATTGATAAAACAAACTGGCAGATAAACGGTGTCTGCCATGGCGTTTAACGTGTTAACCTATTCATTAAATTGGGCACCATCCTTTTCCATGAACTTTCCTGTCCTAAAATTGAGTAGAGTTACAATAATGTACTATTTTACCAAATAATAATTAAGCCTACAGTCAAAAAAGAAATTTGTCTATCATTAGTGACATATAAAGATAACGAAATCATTTAATTAAATAACTCTACCTAATTTACCGGTTCCAGATTTTTCTAAGGAGAACAAGTTGAAGAAAGAATATGAAGAGAATAAAACATTTCACATAGTGTTACATAATATATTGCCTATTGAATACTGTTTTAATGAAGTATTCAATAGATAGTTGCTTGTTAATAAATATTCTGAATAGTATGGACATTTGTTAGCTATTAAAATAATGAACAGAAACATAGCCTCTTGGTTGTGATAAACTGTTGGAGTAATGAAACATTGGCATTTCATTTTACCTCAAGAAACAGTCTAGTTAATCAGAAATATGCCATATTGTTTAAATTCAAAAGAGAATTACAGTGATTTTGCTGACAAAAGGTTGACATTATTCATATTTTATAGTGTTTTTGTTATATTTATTTATGTGTCATTTCAAATTAGTCAGTGACCACTACTGTGTAAATATGTGTAACAAATCATATTAGTAGATTTTTAATAATATTGTGCAAACAATTGGGTCTATAGGGGGATCCCTACCAAGACCTAAAGAGCCCAAGCCAACCTCGCCTGCAAGTGGTGCACTTGGCAATCAACTCATGAGGCTCTGGTGAACATAATAGTGCCTGGTAAGCGGCAATAGGCTATTTACATGGGAATATATCATTGGCAAAGTGTGGGCGTATAATATGCCTCTGTTTACCCCTTCGGGGAAACAGGTGTGAATATATATATGCATGTATGTTTCTTTAAAGACTTCCTAAGATAAACTACTTGAAATAATGTCTTATAAAAATACAAACTAATTGTTATAGCATAAGATATTGGTTGAGTAATCATATATATACTAATTGGTACCATTTTCATATTAGAGATTGTCACAAACATAATTATTATTAAATATGTAACCTCAATCATAACACAAAAAATAATGTTTTGGATTCATCTTTAGAGCAATTAAGTTATTTGCTAATGCATTTGAGAGTCTCAAGATATTTTAATATGATGCAGTATCATCAGAATATTTCCATCCAATGCTAAATATAGGGCTCTCCATACACACGCCTGTAAGCGAGGCCTTAGGCTCTTCGTCTCCAAATGCTGCCAGCCGTTTTGGTTTGTCGTCGCTCTACCTAGCGCTAGAGAGCATTCTACACTACGATTCCCAAGCCGTGGTGTCCACAGTAGGACACACCTATACCAGTGGTTATCGTTCTACGGCAGATATGGCATTGCCACTTCAGCTTACTAATCCTTTACCCAGTAAAAAAATTATTACAGAGGATCAGGTTCTAAATAGAGACTCTAATAGATTAGTTTAGGTTTCCTAGATCAATAAGCATTATAATTTTTTTTCTCAGATGCTGACTTGGTAGTAATCCCTGCTGGAGTGCCCCGCAAGCCTGGCATGACCCGAGATGACCTCTTCAACACCAACGCTTCCATCGTCCGTGACCTGGCGATCTGCGTCTCTCAGAACGCGCCCAAAGCTATCATGGCCATCATCACCAACCCTGTGAACTCCATGGTGCCTATCGCCTCAGAGGTCCTTAAGAAGGTGAGATATTTGTTTAGAGGTCAGACTTTGCTTATGGAGTTTGTGAGACTCCCCCCTTCCTAGTGTGATGTCAGATATTTTGCAATTGTACAGCAGGAAATTATTACAAAAACAGCAATTCCTAAATTAGTTTAGGACCCATATTGTGAAATGTGACATTAAGTTATTTTGAATTCATCACACCCCATTTGTGTCGCGCCATGTCACACTTAGTCAACCCCCTCGCACCCCCTTAACGTGTAACGTAATTTAATGGATAGTCCCTTATGACAAAGTAAATTTTTTTACTTATTAAAGATAGTAGTTTCTTACTCTGCTTGATTTAAAGTCAAAATAATTTATTCAAAGAGCTCTTATAAAGATCAAAACTAAAAAACTAGTGCGTTTGTCCATATCATGATTAAAGAATGCTAATGATTTTAAAAGTGGAAAGAAATGGAATAGGGTTTTATCCATAAGGGGCCCACTTAACAAACAGAACGGAATCATAGAGTTAATCTAATATAGTAAAGTTAATATAGTATTAATAATTAGTATAGTGTGCTGCAGAAAGCTTACACAGTTTGAATACATAAGCAAAAATAATCCAGCAGAATTGACTAAAAAATTTTTTGGTTCTTACTGATAGTTGAGACTGATACGTAGTTCGTTATGGGTTAGGAAATCAAAAAAGTATTTCATCTAGATCCAACTGGCAAAAGATCAAAATCGAAATCTATTCATGTTTGGCTCAATAGAGCTCTTATGATACTTAAAAACTAACGCCCTGATTAGAATGCACCTGTTAGCATTATCTCTTTTTGACAAATAACAAATAATTATAACATTTATTAATAAAATGTATAAGGTTAAAACATGTTTAATTTTCAAAATTACTCAGAAAAAGTAAAGACTTATTTAAATATTATTTTATTTCTTCAGTACTGTTTTTGAGATAACTTTAAAACAACATAGTTATTGTTGTTGGTATGTAAATATAATATGACGTAAATCTACCGCGAATTGCTGTAGTGACGCATATTACAGATGCCCAAAATTTTCCATATCATTCTTGTTATCAATAAATAAAACAGCAAGTCTTGTAATCCGACATTGAGTCGTTGATCGTCATAAGTACCTCTGTAATAATAGTAGAAGTGTTATGTAATGTTATACATACATAAATAATGATAACAGATAGATAAAAGGTAGTCGTTAGGCCAAGTGCGAGGTCCTATTTAGCGGAGTAGAACGCCACACTCTGACTCCTCCAATCTGGACCGGTTCACGTGGTATCTGTGGGACACTAATAATCATGAGTTGGATAAAATTCCCCATTTCCACATAATATGTATCTTTTATTAAGTTGACTACTATTTATTACATTTTATTATAATTTATACCACACTATAATTCGCGGCACACACTCGCACTCGTGACACACACAGGCACACACACACAACACACACTCACACTTACAAACACACACACAATTTTCTTAATCCTTTATTTGATTTTCTTTTTTAAATTCCTTTTTATTTTTGTGTATACGATACGGTACGATTTGATTTTTAATGGTTTATTTTTTTAATTGTCTTAGATTATATTAACTGGCGTTAATTTAGTTAGTCTATTTTGTAACCATGCTATGGAAGAGCGGTGCTGCCTATCACAAGCAATTTAGCTTAAAAGGGAGCATCAACCACTTATGCCTGTAGTAGACTAAGTTACTGAAATAAACTTTTTGTATTTTGTATTTAAATAATGAAAATAGTTCTATCGTTTTGTTACTTTACTTTACATTGTTAGTAATAATCTTGCTTAGGAGCAGGGTCTGATAATAAATGATTAATTATTAATAGCTAAAAATCTAAAATAACTGCTTCAGACCTCATTTAATAACACACTATGTGCAGTATACTATTCCTACATTAAGGCGACAATGATTGCATTGTTCACTGAGTAAGGCGAACCAAAGGTTACATCCACTATGAAGCAGTAAACATTATAATTATCACGTGGCAACAACACGATAAGATATTACTACTCGACTCGTAACTATTAGAGTCAGTAAATGGGAACTTGGTTATGTAAAACTGGCTTGTTTTCGTTGCTTCGTTTGCCGTGCCACTTTTTAAGGCTCTCTCCTTTTGTCTATATTTTTTTTGAACATGCGACCCAACGCTTCTGGACTAAATTGAGCTTGTGTTTATTACCACACAAAAGTTATCTATTTTAAGTTTGAACTTGGAGAATGCTGATTAACTACGCTGATCGTTTTATTCGTACATTAATGAAATAATTAATTTATTAATTGCACTTCAAAGAGTTTTACAGTAGCACTTACAAATAAATACCTACACAGATAAAAATAATATTATGTTTAAGAAAGCCACATAGTTCAATAATAAGAATTAAATTAATAAACAAAAACGTATTTTTTTATTAATGGGCTGTTATAATTTTCTCTAAGTAAATAATAAACGCTTGTAGCTCCGCGGTGCTCGGTGGTCGGAAACGATCACCTAAGTAAAGCAGAGTTTACAGAGGTCAGTCCTTGGATGGGTGACCGTTTGTGTGGCATTTGATATCGAGCGCTTCCGTGCTTCGGAAGGCACGTTCAGCCGTTGGTCCTGTTAGAGGCCTGATTGGGCGGCTTGAAAAATTTTAACAGCAGGACGCCATACACCTGCCTCTGCCAATCCGCAATGGGTCCGCGTGGTGGAGTGTGATCCAAAACCCTCGCACCTTGGTATGTGAGAGGAGGCTCGTGCTCAGTAGTGGGACGTTAATGGGCTGAGATGATGATGATGATGATGAAATAATAAACAAATGAAAATTTGCACACAGAAACGCGAAACTCGCTATAAAAATATTTACTGTGAAAGCTTTCGCAACAGTGATTTTGCGAAATAAAATGTATTTTACTTGATATATGCCGTGCCCCAGGGTTTCGTAGAAGAAGACTGGTATCTCGTCTTATGTCGGAAGATCAGCATCGTGACATCACCGAGATGTCCAACAAGTGCTGATAAATTACACCTTATACGTCTTTCGTATTTTGTATTTAGTTAAAATGTTCAACTTGTATTGAATAAACCTTTTTTTTCTTTTTTAATGTTGATTTGGGCAGATCTCTGTGCTATAAGAACTTTCCTACAACTTTATAAATCCCTTTTGCACACAGTTGCAGCAAGATTCCTGCCCACCCCAAAAGGAATATACGTGAGTGTGAGCTTATATAAATATTTTTATAAACTCTAGGCTGGTGTATACGACCCCGCCCGCATCCTGGGCGTGACGACCCTGGATGTAGTGAGAGCCGCCGCCTTCATCGGCGAGATTAACAGCGTGGACCCGCGCGAAGTGAAGATCCCCGTCATCGGCGGCCACTCCGGCATCACCATCATCCCGCTGCTCAGCCAGAGCCAGCCCGGAGTTAAGCTCAGCGACAAGGCCAAGATCGAGGCCCTCACGCAGAGGATACAGGAAGCCGGCACTGAGGTATGTCTCAAGTACTAGGTAGCGCTTGGAGAATTTATGAACTTCAGAACCATGCAAGCATTTCGCTCCTTGAAATAACTAACATTCAAGCCAAATTACGAAAAATATTTACAAATTACATGCAATTTTTTTTCATGGTTCGGTGGTTCTAGTGTTGGTCAGAATTTCCTAATCAAACCGGCGATGTTTCAAAGAAACTAGGTCTACAGTGAAATTAATAAAAGTAAGAGACAATGACAATTTATAAGTTTATGCACAGATAACAAAACAACAGTGGATATGTTGAAAGAAGCATATGTGGAAACGGCGTGAGTTAATATATGTTTTTGTTCCCTTCCTCAGGTGGTGAAGGCCAAGGCAGGTGGCGGTTCAGCCACACTGTCTATGGCATACGCAGGCGCCAGACTAGCTGGAGCTGTGCTTAGAGGACTCAAGGTAAACTATATATTAAAATATACTTGATAGATCATTTAGATTCGTCAAATTTTAACAAACAAAAGAGGTAGAGGCTAGCTGGAGTAAAGTAGGGTGGTACAATGGTCTTCTGAAGCGATTAAATGGGAAAACCACCACCACTGCCATAGAACATACAGAAAATTCCACAGAGAAAATATACACACATACATAATGTCACGCCTCTTTCCCGTAGGGGTAGACAGAGATCACATCCTTCCACTTGCTACGATCTTGGCACACACTTTTAGCTTCATTTACACTCATTAACCTCCTCATACACGCCCGTCGGTTTAGGGGGTACTCTTGACCTGCCCTTTCTCAAAATTTTTTTGTATTTGGTCATGGAAAGTCTTACGTGGTCTTTCCCTCCCAACACTTCCAACCACTTGTCCATCATAAATCACTTTCGTTAATCTACTTTCATTCATCCTCTCGACATGACCAAACCATCTAAGCATACCTTTCTCAATTCTTGTCACTATATCTTCTTTTACACCAGTTTCATTCCTTATCCTATCACTCAATTTCACACCAAAAATACTTCTGAGTGCTCTCATCTCTACTGCATTAATCTTACTCTCATGTTTCTTCTGCCATAACCAACATTCGCTTCCATACATTAGTGTAGGTACCAACACACCTCTATGAACTGCCAGACGTGCCTTTTCAGAAACTTTCTGACTGCTTACAAAGGCGTGAAGTGCCCCATTCAACATGTTTCCAGCATTCACTCTTCTATCGATATCGCTTTCACACTTTCCATCTCTCGTAAATTTCGATCCCAAATACACAAACTCATTCACTTGTTCTACTTTCTCACTTCCGATTAAAATTTCACAATCTGTCACTTTGTCTTCTCTTTCAAAAACCATAACTTTCGTCTTACTAACGTTTACTTTCATTCCTTTCGCTATTAAAGACTCTTGGACTATCGTCACCATCTCCTGCAACTCCTCAGCCGACGACGCAAGCAAAACTTGGTCATCAGCATATAGAAGGCATTTGATGAGCGACTCGTTCATTCTCAACCCTTTAGCACACTCTTTCAAACCAGTAAGGCAATTGTCCAAAAATTGGTTGAACAGCCAGGGTGACGCTACACATCCCTGTCTAACACCTTTACAGATGTTAAACCAGTCCGTGCACGTCCCATTAATCCTGACACAGGCGCTGGAACCCATATAAAGAGATTTTAACGCCCGTATCAGGACACTGCTCACTCCATTTTGAGACAATGCCGACCACTAATCATTCCTCGCCACTCTATCATAGGCCTTTTCCAAATCTATGAACGTGCAATAGATCTTTTGGTGTTTCTCCAAGAACTTTTGGACTATGCACCGTAAGGTAAAGATCTGATCCGTACATCCCATTCCCTTTCGAAATCCCGCTTGTACATCCCATATTTTATCATCTGTCACTTTTATCACTCTTTTGATCAAAACTTTTGCATATAGTTTTCCTACGACACTTAAAAGGCTGATTCCCCGGTAGTTTTTACAGTCTTGCTGCGACCCTTTCCCTTTATAGAGTGGCACGATCACCGCCTTACACCAATCACTCGGTACTTGGCCACTTGTAAAATACAGGTTAAAAAGGCGGTGCAGCGGACCAGCTACCAGACCCTGTCCAGCCCGCAGCGTCTCTAAGGAAATCCTATCATATCCTGCTGCTTTTCCTAATTTCATTCCTTTCATGCCACTCAAAATTTCATTTATGCTTATGCTATCATCCTGAACACTTTCAATCTCTTCATCCACTTCGTGACACGTTGGCTTAAGTACCCTATCATCTGTTTCAAATAGGCTTTCAAATACTCCTTCCATCTCTTTAACACACATGCTTCTCCTTTCACTATACTTCCATCCAAACTCCTGATTTTTGACAGCTCCGATTCTGCAGTTTTTTCCCCGGGCTGTCTTTATGGATTTCCAGAAACTTTTACGTTTGTCCGGAAATCGTCAGACAGTCTTCTATCAAATTCATCCTTTTGCTCATCTTTCTTTCTCTTCACCTCTTTTTTAACTAAATCTTTCAATTGCTTGTTTCTTACTTTCTCTAAATCCTCATCTGTTGCTTTCTGTATACTTCTGTTAGCTTTAACTGCTAACCAATCCAACCAAGCTTTTTTCTTTTGTACATCTTTATTCATCCATACATTTCTATTCATTTTCCCATTTCGTCTCTTACACTCCCCACATACCTCTATTGCAGCATCAACAATATTTTTCTTGAATGCAACCTACAAATCCTCAATCAAAGATAACTCATTCACATTTCCTTTCACAAACCTTTCTTCCAAACACTTGTAATACTTTTCTTTTTTCATCGTCTTCTTGCAAATTTTCTACTTTTATTCTTTTTAGAACACTTGTGGGCTCTTTGATCCGATGTCGCAAACGCTTAAACAGACCATTCATACGGGTGATCACCAA
Organism: Musotima nitidalis; assembly: GCA_949126915.1. NCBI lineage: Eukaryota > Metazoa > Arthropoda > Insecta > Lepidoptera > Crambidae > Musotima > Musotima nitidalis. The sequence goes on from OX421434.1 coordinate 5,401,057, forward strand.
GTAATGGTCCGTGTCTATGTAAACGCCGCGACATACTCGAGTGTTCACAAGGTTCTTCTTTAACCTTTCATCCACAATTACGAAGTCAATCATACTTCTATTTCTTCCTTCTTCTCTTGTATACATATGAATTTTTTTGTGTGCAAACATTGTGTTTGCAACGCAAAGATTCCACATGCATTAAAATCCCCTAACATGACAATTCTTTCATTACTCTTGCATTTCGATAAGACTTCTCTCATACTTTCCCAGAACTTGTCCTTCCCTTTTTTGGCGTTGGTAGACCCACCTAAACCCACCTCGTTTGGTGCATATACACCTAGGAGAAAGATTCGAGTGAGTCCAATTTTAAGCCTAATCCAGAGAAGTCTGGGACTCACACATTCATACTCAATTACACACTCATCCACTCTCGCAGAAAGGAGAAGACCTACTCCCTGACAGCGTCGTTTGGTTCTGGATACTCCAGACCAATATCCTGTATAGCGATCGTGCTGAGTGGTTCCACGTCCAAATCCATCATCTGATATACTTCATCAACCTTACCATCCATTCCCCCTCTAAAATTCAACGTAGCAAACTGGCTCTCTGCGATCCACTTTTCGCCCCCAACGAGAGGCAAGGGAATCATTTGTCACTCCCGACAGAGCCATGCGGGGCCATCGGAAGAAGGTTAGCCTCGATCTGAGTTCACCTGGTCTCAGGGCAATATGGCTCGCTTGCAACTAGGCTCTCCCCTAGCCACGCATCCTTCGGCACGGCAGACCTTGGATTGGATTCGGGAGGGCAAGGAAGAAAATATATATATCTTTAAAAATATTATAACTGAACTGGAGTATTTTATAAGAATAAATGCTTTTACCTAAATCGTAGCTCCCCTAGCTACGGGCGAAAGCTGGCTTACAATACCAATGAGGTATTTTATTGTTTCAGGGTGAATCTAACGTAGTGGAGTGCGCCTACGTAAAGTCTGACGTGACAAAATCCCCCTACTTCGCGACACCAGTGGTCCTCGGACGCAATGGTGTTGAGAAGAACCTGGGCTATGGAAACCTCAACGATTACGAAAAGAAACTACTGGAAGAAGCCATTCCTGAACTCCTCAATAACATCAAGAAGGGAGTGGATTTTGTCAAATCATCTTAAGAACTTTCTGCTAGCAGTATCAGACATTCGTGATTTTGAATCCCCATTTTTATTCAACGATTATTTTAAGCTTTAAAATGTGGAATACCAATATTTATAATGACACCGATTTATTTAAATAACTAGTGTAAGCTCGCTGCTGTAGTTTTGACATTATTGTAAAGCTGCACCCTAGTACTTATTTTAAAGAAATATATATTAATCATATCTAATTTTACATAAAGTGTAAATAAAAATGGGATAATTCTTTTGCTAAATACAGTTGTTATAAACAACTTAGCCGAATTAGCAAATAAGGCCTACTTCGTGAAGGCTAGTATCTAGATATAATGTGTAATGTAGCGATGGTACGTGGCGATCATAACAGAAAAAAAATAGACAATTTATTTATTATTTTTTTATTCTTATTTTGAGGTTAATTTTTAAAGAGAGACTTCATCTGTTCAAGTTTTACACGTGTACTAAAGTTATATTGCGAAAATGAATGATCGTTTGTAAAGAATCATGTTTTGTTAAAGTGATTTATTTGGTAATAAAATGTTTATTTCTAGAAATATTTGTTTTCTTTAACCCTTTAAAGCAGTGAAACATAAGTCGATTCAAGGTCAATAAAGTCAAAATCAAAATCATTTTGATTTTCATGAAAATCATTTGCACGCTGTTCTAAACAAGCTAAAATCACGCTTTTCAAAGCGTATTGTCACTCATTGTACACGTGCGGCTTGTGGATGAATTATACTCGGGGAGTATACAGGACCCTGCATACCCAATATAATAATGCCTTCAGGGCGCTGTTGGGGTTGCGACGCCACTGTAGTGCCTCAGGAATGCTGGCCTCGGCTGGGGTTGATAGCTTTTCAGCTATTAACAGAATGAGAATAGCGTCGCTGCTACAGCGGGTCCGTGGCAGTTCCAACAGCCTCCTGAAAACTGTGGCCAATAGGCTTGATGTGGACAGTGCTATTATGCAGCACTGGACACGCGTTCACATAACCAAGGATGCCACAATTACATATAACCGGTATGTGTAATGGTGGTATCCTGTTATGTACTTAAATATAAAATTGTATTGTAATACTAACATAGTTTTTAAGATTTATTGTTACTAACACTATGGATTTTGGTCCGAAATAAACGAATTTTATTTTTATTTTATTTTATTTTTTATTCAAGTTTGGCGCAATATTATGAAATCTCTTATCTATTATGAAGTCTTATGAAAGTCAACTTAAAAACTAACGCGCCCATTCACTGCGTGCTCCCGCTTGATCGTAAAATAAATAAATAAAATAACGAGGTTGTTTTTTTCTCTCGCAATATATTGGTCAGATAATTGTAGGTCCGTGCGTTTCATTAAAGGTTGCGTTTATGGATCAATACAATAGTTTGCCTACCAGAAAGCTTTGAACTGAATTTTACCATTAGAGCCCTTTGTCAAGTATTAAGAAAATCACAAATTATAAATGTTAATAATATAGAAATTTGGCATTTTAGCACTTTATTTTCAATAAATAATTTAAAGCTCGGTTTACAATAATGTTTCATATGATAAGCTTGAATTACCTAACTTATAAATAAAAGGAGGATAGTTACAATACATCTCAGCCCAATAACGACCCAATACTAAGAACGAGCAACATTTCACGAACCAATGTAAGATGGTCAGTTACTATTGACGGAGGAAGGTTACTTATTACAATGAACACCATATCATCGTTTGCTTACACCAAAAACGCTCTAAACTAAAGTCTTAAGCACAGTGGGATTGATTAATTGATGCCAGATCGTAGCAGATTTGTCAGTTGTACTTATGAATTTTAATACTTAAAAGTAATTAACTTCTGATAAACATCATGTAAGTTTGAGAATTTAAGATTGAGTTTTAAAATTAGGGTCTTAAGGTCGACGTCAAAAGTCTTTGGTAAAGGCTCCAAGACCGTACCTAGCCTGAAATATTACAAAAAAAATATTGTAAAGTAAGAAAAAGTAAAACTGAACCTGGCATCATATTCTCATAATTATCAAATAAGTAGTGGCATGACATATGCTCGTATGGAGTGTAGAGTTCAGGAGAACTATTTCGGGAGATCAGTTGCAACTGTCCAGCTTAAGTTGTAAAGAATAGTTTCAAATCCCTCTAAAGTGGCGCTAGAGTAGCACTAATTAAGTAGCTTGCGACGTAAAGTGCGCGAAGACGCAAGTTTCGTCGCGGGCTTTAAAATTTTGCCATCTTCTATTGTAGCGACCACAATTAACGCTTTCGAACGAACATTTTCTTATAGATCTCTTACCTTGGCACTCCATAAAGTTATTACATTCACTATTATAAATAAATATAGCTCAGTTATTACATTAAAACTACGAATGAACGCATCTTGATAAATTGCCAACTGTGCGATTTACTACGCAAAATCAAACTTGCAATTTGTTATTGTATATTGAGCTTGACTAAATATAATATATTATACTAAATTCTGATATTATTACGAAAATATAATGTGATTTTAACAATTTGTTAAATCTTTAGTTTTAAAACTGGATATACCGACGTCGAATCTAAAAATATATATTTACCATTGTGAAAAGAAGTATATAATTTTATATACGTAAAATAGATGAAATGGAACGAAGTCCCAGATTCAGTTACAGCAGCCCTCAGACCCGCACGTGGAGCGGAGTGACCGTCTTCAGTGCCTATTTAGTGCTGCTCATGGTGGAAATATACATTGAAGTGTTCGAGGACCAGAGGAATTCGCGGATCTATAATGAGCTGTGCCGTTTCTTCTCATTCGTTCATAGTTGATGAATATTGTGTAAATTGGAATTATAAGAGCGGCTATGTTGAAATGGAATTGAGTATTCGGTATATTAATTAAGTCTGGTAGCCTGATAAGGGCTTGTTTTCGGTATTAAGTCCCCGGGGGTACATATTGCACATCGACCTTTGAAAACAAAACGAAACAACAATAAAGTACTTAGTTTCTGAGAAACGATAAATCAAATAATTGGACATGGAAATTTGCATTTTGCGATATTTGGAGATGCGATAATTTCTGATGTGAAATATTTACTGCCGGACGCTATAGAACTAGGTATATATGTCACCGTAAAATTGTAAATAACGTTAAATTATAATCTATCCCGCGATATTGTAATCTGTCGAAAAATTGTGATCCGAAACAAAGTGCTCACAATTTAACGCATTATTTTTCGATAGATTATAATCTATCAAAGACAAACCGTTAAATCACAATCTGTCGCGCGTTAAATTGTCAACTGTTTAAAGCCTGTCCATGATTGGCTGGTCTTGCCATCAAGACCAGCCAACCACTCTCTTATTTATTATTTAACTGCACTTCTTTAGGTTATCACAGGTCCGTTAACACTCGCTACAACTTATTATAATACAATGCGTTATTATTATTAACACGAAATCTGTTTTAAATCACCAAAAAACTATTTGTTTACATTTCACAACAAATGAATTTGACTAATAACAACCGAAGATGGCGACGACGGGCGGCTGAGCGGGAACATGAAGTTCAACCAATCAGAGCGCGAGGTGCGTTCTTTCGCATGCCATTTTACAATCTGACGGTTTGTCTTCGATAGATTATAATCTATCGAAAAATAATGCGTTAAATTGTGAGCAGTTTGTTACGGATCACAATTTTTCGACAGATTACAATATCGCGGGATAGATTATAATTTAACGTTATTTACAATTTTACGGTGACATATACATACTTGTGTACACAAAAAAAAACAAGTCCGCAAAAATGTAAAAAACAAATTAGAGCAATTGTAATATGCGTTTTTTTAAAATATTTTTCTGAATAATTTTCTATAACTCAACAGAAAGCCATAGGTCACAATAAAATATATCCAACAGATTTTTTTCAAACAACCAAAATTTTTGTATAGTGTTGTTAAAGAGATATCTATCCTAATAACTTTTATCAAAATTGTTTTAAAAATAATCTACTCCAACTCTGTAATAAAAATGTGACATACATGTGGGGATAAAAAAAATAAAACATGAAAGTAGATTTGCATCTTATTTATTGATTTGTCCTCCCAGTGTTTCGCTTATGATCGGACTTACAAGGATTATCTTTTCTTTCGGCTACTTACAATAACATTACAGTTTTATAAAGAAATCACAATGTGGAGAGACCCCGGCGCGCGGCGGCCGCAACTCGCCGTGTTAACTTTAATCAGTCGTTTTTACATTAGTCGAAAAACATTTACAAAAAAAAAAACAAAGTAACACGCGGCGCTCGGGGCGGCCCCCTGCCTCTTGCTCGCACTCTCCTCTCTTTCTCTCGCACACACTCACACGCACGCACAAGCTTTTTAAGCCTCCCAGCTCCTGGGCTATAGCCCCGCCCCCGACACTACAATCTCAAAACAAAACTTTCAATATGAAAGAGACGTTTCTCAATTATGTAAGTTTAATTTACAATCGTCACTCTATAAAAGATAGAACACTAATGCTGGCGATCAAACAAAATAACAAAAACGACACCGATAGATTGCAGTTCACCATAATTCCTAGCAGCTTACGATCACAAGTAGAAACTTATTTGAGCTAATTCTCAATTTTAAAGTACATACAAAAGAAATATTTATAACGATTAGATTACAACTAGGAGCGCGAGGCAGGGGCCCGCCGCCCGCCGGCCGGGCCTAACTAAAACAAATCAAATCTCTATAGTAAACTTACCTAACTTCTACATAATTACAAATGCACAGTGTTTACATTATAACCATACACTTTTACATATGTATACATAATTTAATATTAATCGTTAGATCCGAGTGTACAGTATATATATAAGGACGCGCGTGCGCCGGACGCCGCTGTCGACGTCGATGAAATGGCTATTTACAAGATCGTGAACACATCGGAAATGAACCGGACAGCGGGATCCGAAGCAAAGCTTTACAAAAATAATCTTACAAAAGTGTAACGCAACTACTGCGCAGGGCCGCCGGGGGCCGCCGCAGTCTATACACTATGTACAAGTTAGTACCTAAGTGTTGCTAAATAATGGACGAAGTCGCGCGGAAACCCTAGCCACGGCGCGCAGTGCCTTGGAAGACTGGATAACATTACAACATTTCCTCAAACGACAGAACCGTTACAATGGAGTGGAGTGCCGCAGACGCTAAACGATAACTACATAGACGCTTCCTATTACCATTTACATTATTAACAAATTGCAACATCGTTCAACACTTAATCGAATCGCTTAAGACTGTTACAAGATACATGAATTAAATTTTACATAATCATATTACCATAAGTTGCTCATACAGAAAATTAACAGCTTATTTGCCAGCTTATATCCAGTGATATGCTAGAACATCATCGATACAGAATAAACAAAATAAAAAAGTAGAATCTAACATGATTCAATGAATATATGCACGCACTAAATAAAATAGTGAATTAAATTACAATATTTTTATATATCGATACAATGTCGAGCGTACCACTAAAGTCGTTCAGTCTACAGTTATCATTTGGCATCGTTGCTCAACGCGGCAACTTGTTACAATTACTAGCATACATCATTTAACCTCGGGTCGACGGTTACTGCGGAGTGCCCGGCTGGGATTATATTATACAAAAACTATTGTTTGAATGGACCTACAGATCGACTAATCTCAAACAGTACGCAAGAGTACAGTTTGTAAATAACTATAACCATAGGGTAGCCGACTGTTTTTTGCATGTTATCGAAGAGCATTACAATCATAGGGACATTTGTGAAATAATTATTTATTTAGCTTTATAACTTTCTAGATATGACTATTTTATATCACATTTCATCGACTTTCCCAAAAACGCTTCATTATTTTTTGCTATAAATCATATATTGAATGGGTCGTGTGGGAATTTTGTTCTATAGCTATATTAAATATTGCGTTAAATAAAATAGTTGCTATAAATTGCGTGAGATTTTGGATTGTAACTATTTTATAAATTTATTCCACTCTTTTGTAATGTACTTTCATCCAACTTTATAGGCTTGTTAAGGAGTAATTTTTCAAACAATTTTAATTGTGATTTCACAAATGTGTATGATTTTAATTATCCTTTCTGATGAATATAAAACAATATGCAAAATAAAACACAGGAGAATACCCTATTCTGTAGGTAGGTTTAGTAGGTTTATATGTGAGCTATGTTAAGCAATGTGTTAACCCATAAAAAATAAAGTTCCTGTTAGTGACATCTAGTAACCCAGGACAGTACGGGGAAGTCCTTGATTCCCAAAATTGTATGTACTTGTATGTACCAGTTTGGTAAATTTTTCGAGCGTTGAGTAGTACTTTCCCAGGTTACTAGATGTCAATAACAGGAACTTTGTTTTTTTGTGGGTTAACACATTATTGCTTAACATAGCTCATGTAAGCCCTACGTCACTCCGCAGTGCGCCTCTCGCTGCAGTTTCCTCGCGTTTAGAACACTTAAAGCTGGCCACAACACGTCGAATCTATTAAATCCCTGTTTTAAAATAATAAGTCTTACGTTTCACACCGGAATTCGTCACTTATAACACTTTAAAGTCTTTAAGTTTACAGAATTGTTGTATGAAAAACCGCCTCTCCCCGTAACATTACCCGATTAACAATTACTTTCGAATAATTAAGAAGATAACATTGTTTTAATTAAATATAATCGTTGTTCAAGTTTGCGAATGTTTTTTTTAATTCCTGTTATATACGAGTGATGAAATTCGAATTCATATTTCAATAAGATTACTATATTTATTAGAAAACGTTTATTTTCTATTTAAATATTTGCACTTTTTCACATATTATACACATTTTTAACAGTGATTTTTAAGTCTCTTCACCAAATTCACTTTAGAAGCGTTCAACGTATATCGTTCACTATGTTTTCGTTCGTCACTATAACAATATGATGTACATTATTTTCACTCATGTCAATATAAGCGTAGCGTGCCACTCGTACACCTATTTGATTGTTTTTGTAAGCATTTTGCCAAACAAAGCTTAATTACTTAGTTAATTAGTCTCAACATTGCTACCATATTAGTTTCTCTTATATACGTCAATTATATTCTTTCTTTCTAATTAATATTAAATTGAAAGAAAACGACACAGTACTTAATTTTCATAGTTATTGTGGAAAATTGTTTTCTTTTTAAATTTTATTAAAACAGGACTATTAAAAAGTTTAATTCATTTTGTTACCATAAGTGTGGATGAAATTGATATTTTATTGCTTTTTGTAATGTCATGTATGTTTAATGACAGAAGTACGAAGCTTGGCGGGACGCTAGCTCCTCGCAGTGGGGGGGAGGGGGAAGGAGGTAGTTCCTGACTCCGCCGCTTGAGGGCCTAGGGCGGCCCGCGGCGTTACAGAGGATAACGTATATGAAGTCACACATATGTCTGACGAGTTTAACGACAAAGGACGTTTCTCAGGAGATGGACTTTGATTGTATGATGTTAATGAGGAATTAGATACGGTGTGAGTATATATAGTGTGTCGTGCATCAAGTAAAGAGGTTGTTTGTTTTGTGTTCGATGCACAATTGGATCGAGTGTGTGTGTCATTAGCTTTTGCTAGTGCTATAGAAACATTCTGACGAGCGTTAGAATTAGGAGACTGTTTGGTATCGGCATTTTTCGATACTGTGTTTAATGAATTGGTATTGCCTTGGTTTTTAACGTTGATGCTTCTGAAACTATCGTTCCGGGGCCCTGATTTAAAGAATGATTGAGCGTTTGAATGCAACTGTGTGTAAGGTATACGTTTGGTGACGTTGTTCTTAACGTGCGATACTGTCACATAGGGGCTCGCATTCGCGGCGCTAGTTCGATTCGAGCTAGCGTTACGCGCGGTAGAGTTGCAACTATTTTGGAACTTAATTGATAGACACTGTTTAATCGAATTTGAAACGTTTTGTTTGGAATTCGGCATTTCTAATTTACCATCGCAGGTGGCTTGATTTGCGGCGGACTGTCCAGTTTTGGGTAGATTCGAATTTTTCGGGCACACGTCATAATTGGAGTCTTTTAAAGTCACATCCTTGGCGGTAAGGTTTTTCACAGTCAGGGGGGGGTGCCGCGAGTTTTTCGCGGGGAATGAAGGGGTGTCGGCCACGGGGTGTGGGGTCGCGTGGTGGCCCGGCGGCGGTCGTCAGTCCTCGTCGGAGAGGGGCTCGTACTGGGCGGACATGAGGGGCGCGGGCTCGGGGGCGGGCCCGAGGGCGGGCGCGGGGCCGGCGGGGCCTCCCGGGCCCGCGCCCGCGCCCGCAGGCCCGCTCCCGGCTCCGACCGCACCGCCTGTTCCTACGCCCGTACCGCCGCTGCTTGTACCTGGTGAATAGTATATTGTTTTAGTGAATAACTCAAAACATACTTAAAGAATAAGAATTTATTGATTTGCATAAATGTGGCTAACAGGAATTTAGTAACTTGCACTATTACGCGACATAATACTGACAATTATGCGACATAAAAGAGCTTTTCAAATCGCTTGCTCCGTGCCTCGGAAAGCACGTTAAGCCGTTGGTCCCGGGTGTCATAAACATCTATCACATCTATGGCAGTCGTTATTAGGAAGCCAGTGCCCTCTAACAGATTGACAGTTGGTTTAATCATAGAATGATGTTTCCCTCTGGGTTGCGGAGATCAGACGGCAGTTGGTCCACGTAATAACTGAAATTCAGTCAAATCTGGTTGAACCAGTGAGCAGACCCTGGGCCCTAAGCCTAAGTCCGGTTGCCCTAACCGGGATAATGCTAGGAAATGCCGACAGATCTGGGATAATTTGGCACTGTTGATTCTTTTTTGAGTATTTTTAGTACTGAAGGTGCGATATGTGGATAAAATACAATGCACTGAGATGATAATCATTACCCTAGCTAGAGTGTAGACTAACCTTCTGAATGCGCGTGCGCATGTGTGGCGTGCGTCGCGTGCGATGCATGGGAGGCAGCGGCCGACACGTTAAGGGCCGAGTATGGATACGCATACGCAGCTGGCGAAGGGAACGGCGGCTCGGCATCGCTGCGCATCACTTCCACGATTCGGTTCGTCACGTAGTCAAAAGCCGTTAGCACTGAGCCCGCCCCGGTCCCGCTTCCGCCTGTGCCTCCGCCCCCGCTGCCTCCCGAGCTGGAGCCGCCTGCAGCGACCCCGGATGAAACTGACGAAGGACCGCCCGCAGATCCGGGGACGCCTGCGTTGTAGCGACGGGATGGAGTTCTGAAAGCGAAAACGATTAACATTACACACGGAGCTAATAAAAAGATGAGATGGTTTAACCCTTTAACAGGCAGAGCACGTTGAAAATATTCATTGGTTTTTCACCTTAAATTAACCACATAAGGTTCAATTTATGGTGGTCACACTGTCTGTAAAAGGGTCTAAGACCTTGAAGCAAGGAAATGTACAAAAGATCCAACACATGGTTCAAAAAGGAGATAAGAATTAAAACCACTCACAACAATACAAAATAACAACAACGTGGACGCCGTTCGAATGAACCGTTTTTGGGAAATTCTAAAAAAACAGTCTGCTACCCTATTGCAGCATTATATTATTGAATGGATTAACTTAACTAAACACACATACCTGTTGGGTTCAGGTGGCGATACGGGCTGAAGGTACTGTTTCCTCTTCCACTCCTCGCCATACATTTCCGCAGAACTCGACGCGAACCGCGTATTTGTAGTACTGAAAAAAATACCATTATATAATGAATATGTCATGAAAACATCAAATTTTATTACTTTGCAAACATTATTGATAAGTTGAATATATCAAAAAAAGATTTTGTTGCCATGTTTGCAGATAAAAGATAGATCAACCATTTGGTTGACTATAAATCTTTAGGCACAAGAAATTCAATATATTCTTTACAAATGTTCTTTGATGGCCTACAGTGGCCTACGCTATTCTAGACTGTTCTAAAGTACAGGTGCTGTCCTAAATAATAACAAACTACCGCCGTGTCGTAGCGGCATTTTCCAAAGAATTCTACCACCCCATGTCTTGCTCGAGGGTGTGTAAAAGGCAGCTAAGGTTATGGGGTCTCGTCTAGTACACATTAATGTTGCATTGTATTTTTATTTTTTGAACATGATGAAAGAGATTGGCCTCCACACAGGGAATCCTAGTGTGGAGACCAGTGACATATGTTTTATATTATAATAAAGCATTATTATTATTAATATGGGCGATGGTCTTACCATTAGAAACGTTTCATCTAGAGATTTCTGTCCTAAAAGCGAAATTTGCTGCAACAAAACTTCCTGACGTCACATTTCAAAATCAGAATCCTCAGGCAAGATGATGACTCAATTGTGGTGTATCATAGAAGTGGTGTGGACTGCAGAAATCCCTGGTGATAATATTAGAGGCGAGGTCTCCGAGCTTGATGCTGGTTGTGTTGGCTGGTTCCTCGGGCCGCTCGTGCCTTTCGATATAGCTCCTCTATAGTTGATAGTAAGTTGGCTAATATTACTTACTTGTGGTGTATCATAGAAGTGGTAGGACTGCAGAAGTCCCTGGTGATGATGTTGGAGGCGAGATCCCCGAGCTTGATGCTGGTAGTGATGGCCGGTTCCTCGGGCCGCTCGTGCCTCTCGGGCCGCTCGGGCCTGTCGGGCCGGTCAGGTCGCTCAGGACGCTCGCAAGCGACGCGTTCGTTCGGCGAGGGGTTCGCTACGTTGTTATCGCATTCTCTTACAGTCTGTGGAAAAAAATATTTATCATTTTATATTTTTTTACAAATTCAACATTTGAATTTGTAATTTGAAGGTGTATCCAACGAAATGAGGATTTCATTTATAACCGAAAAATTGGGATTTTTATGACAGATGAGTCGAAATTGCTTTGAGATTAATTTATTGTTTGATTTCCGATCTATGTTAGCTTATTGATTAATAACAGTAGTAGAATTGCCAGCAGTCTGCCGTAGGACGATCTTTCAGAGGCTTTTAGCGGGTTTCTTGGAGAAACTGGGATGGCTAAAGAAATCCAGCTGACATCCTCCTACAAACAATGAACGCATTGGACGTCTGATCATGGTTAATGCCTGCGATGTAGGGTAAAAGAGGCAACACATCCCACGCGCGCATTTAATTAATCACTATCATAATATGATTATCAACCTTTACATTAGCCTCCCCAATAGATTACATTATATATATCTGCCCATAATCACCACGCTGTTGCCCATCGTCCGGGAGGATTTATTTTCGTCGACTTTTAGGAATCCCCGTCGGATGAGCGGGGATAGCACTGTTCTAGGCCGGTTCCACACGGCACATAATCAATTATTTTATTTATGGAATTGGGGTTACTCTGTAAAGTTACGAGACATTAATCAAAGAAACATTTTTGATTTGGAAAGAAACTTACGGGGAACCTCTGAGTATCAGTTGCCTGGCTGATCTGATGCGTGATGATGGCGTCAATGAGCGAGGCGGCAGTTAATGTGCCCTCAGTGCGGCGGGGGTCGGCGGCGGCCCCGGCGGCGGGGGCGGGGGCGGGGGCGGGGCCCGCGGCGGGGGCTCCGGCGGGACACACCGTGCTCGTGTTCACGGTACTCGCCGACACAGTGCTTACATTTGCTGTGCTCACTGTTACCGTTGGACGACTGTTGGGAAAAACAATTATTAATCCTATGTATATTAAGTATGCATTTACAACACAAGTAGTTTAAGTATGTTCCCTTCGTTAGTATGGATAACACAAGTTCTTAATAATACTTATCTTGGATTTAAGTAAAATCAAAAAAAAAAGTTGAAAAAATTTCCCGCCATAACTAACATATTACAAGAACCTATATTATGTTTAAGAAAAGCTTCCTCGAGAGAGAGCCTACAACCTAAGTAGTCTTTATTACTACGCCTGGGTAGGTGAGGTAGTCGACCTCAGAAGCAGTTGATCGTTTCTATCACCTCATCAAAAAGGACGAATTAATAGAACCGAAGAGTTAATTCAATAATTTGCACCCTTACTACTTGAATGCAATTTTAATTGCGTTCTCCTATTTATAATAAATGCGAAAATTAAGTCTCATAAGCTTCTGAGCAGTTCACTGCGACGAATTTATAACTAGAAAACAATCAAATCGCCCGCGGTAACCCGTAAAGGAATCGAACCTCAGGCCTTTGACCTTAGGATAACCGGTCCGCTGCTTTAACAACTGAGCTACCGGGGACTTTAGAATTTACTTTTAGAATTCTAGTACTTTAAGCCCGCGTTAGTTCTTTTGATTACATACATAACAATGAACAACTAGTCCTTACTTGTCTTTCCTGTCGACTAAATGCGCGCGGTGCTTGTGTGGATAAGCCATCCGCCTCTCATTCTCCTGACTCGATACCACCTGCAAAAACATCAGTTGTTTAAAAATACTAAAATACTATTTTTGCTTATCTTAATGCCTTGTATTAAGTGTCAATAATCAAATTTTCAATTCAAAAATAATTAATATATTTTTAGGTTATTAATTATTATTAACTATTTATTAATTATTAACTATGAGGGTCAAGAAAATTATGTGTGATTTATAATATATTGTGATGTAATGTAATATAAAATACAGTTAGTTACATTGTATAATTTATTGATTCGGAAGGATTTACGAGCAAGTAAATATGCTTACATTGCGCTCAAACGTAAATGTAAAACAGTGTAATGTATAGTATAGTCAGTGCAATGTAATTAATGGTACAGTTTTATGTTAGTGTAGCGTATTGAAATGAACAGTGCAGTGTCATGTAACGTATAGTGTATTGAACAGTGTTTGTAGTGTAATTTAATGAATAGTGCAGTGCAGTGTAGTGTGTTACCTGTGGATGCTGCAGATGCAGCCGGTGCTGGTGTTGGTGCGCATCATGCGCGTGCCTCTCCTGCAACGCGGCTATTGCGCGCTCCCTGCACACAGACAGATACACGATCAACATCAATCAATATCATTATTCATCAATCAATATCATTATTCATCAATCAATATCATTATTCATCAATTAATATCATTATTTATAAATCAATATCGTTATTCATCAGTCAATATCATTATTCATCAATAAGCAGCGCCCCGCCGTGTCATCCGCGTTCTCGCCGTGTTCTCGTGGGAATAGCGGAATAAAAATTGTTCTATGTTTAAACGACCTGCGTGCTAAATTACGTGAAAGTTTTTATGTGAAAAGTAAGAACCATATATACATATGTGTACTCACAAATCTTTGTATTTATAATATGAGTAGGATCAATGTCATTACACTCGAGCAAGTCATAATTAGCAACACGTATATTAAATAAATCCGGCAGTTTCCTTGACAATCTAAAATACTAAGCGCAGTGAGCGTATAATAATGACAATGGCATCCATGGTCGTTATTCAACTTCCGCGCCCCTATCTGTACTTTGTCTCGCTCTGTACGATTTTTTACATAGGCAACTTTTATTGAAATTTAATAAGAAACTAATATTGAGTGCAAAATTCAATACTATTAGATAATTTGATTTCAAAGTCATTATAGCAAAGGGTTTCTGTTAATAAATAAATATTTTTAAAAGTTAATTATGATTCTTAATTCTTTTGCTATCAAATTATATATTATAGCTGAATCTACGCGACAGTATCAAAATAAATAATCATCAAACAATTTCTCACCGGTCTCTATTTTGTTGTAACGCAATTTGTCTATCTCTTTCCAAGTATTGCGCCTGCTGTGCTCTTCTGTCTCTTTCCAGCACCTACGAAAGAACAAGGAGAATAAGAAACAATCAAATATTGTACACATATAAATCACAAAAAAAATCACAACATTGGCACCTTAAAAATATGTTGAAAATGCATCTTATAGGTCAAATATTGTCCGTATTATAGATAATAGTTATTATGTTTTAGAACCTTAATTAACCTAGAACCTAAATTTAAATTATGTAATGCATACAAATCACCAGATCAATAAATCTGAATATTGTGTTAGTTTTAAACCAAAATAGAACTTTTCGTATGGAGTTCGTTTAATTACCTGATATTGTAAATGTTGCTGATGGTACTTCTGTGCTATAGCTATATCTCTTTGTAGTCGATCTTGTAATCTGAAAAAATAAAAAAAATTAAGTAGTTCCTTCTTATCTCTTTGATTTATTTCTAGAAGGCAATCTATAGGGCTTAAATACACCAGAGCATTAAGATATTGTTTCACCAAAAAATTAATATCGTCTCCCAATAATAATTTTTAATAATGTCTTTTGTTATGATGTATATAATGAGTAGCCTTTTCTTTTTACACGCGACACTTTTTACTTTTATGACGCCTAATACTTTTTGAATAAAATTAATCTTTTGTTGAACTGGTAATGTATTTATAAGATTTTTTTACAATCTAATAAATTCAGACCGTAAACGAGCACCAACCTGATATCATGCTGCTGCTGCGCATGTTGTTGTTGAGCATGTTGTTGCTGAGCGTGTTGTTGTTGCTGAGCATGTTGTTGTTGCGCATGCTGCTGTTGCGCATGTTGTTGCTGCGCATGCTGTTGTTGCGCGTGTTGTTGTTGAGCATGCTGTTGCTGCGCGTGTTGTTGTTGCGCGTGTTGTTGTTGCGCATGTTGTTGTTGCGCATGCTGCTGAGCTTGTTGTTGCGCATGTTGGGAATGCTGCGCGTGCTGCGAATGCGGAACGTGCTGCGATTTGTTCTCCTGTTTGGGCTTTTCCGCTTGTCTAGGTACCGGGAGAGCGCTCGCTGCTGACGCCACGTCTACTAGAGATGTGAACGCTTCGTGACCTGGAAGGAATAAGGAAGATATAATTAGTGTTTATTAAGTTTGTTAAGTGTGTACTGTTATTATTCGGTAGAGGACGTCCTGTCGAAGTGTGGAAGGGAGGGGGAGGGGGGGGGGGTGTTACCTGGCGGCGGGGGCGGCGGCGGCGGGTGGTAGTGCGGCGCGGGGTGGCGCGTGATGACGGACACGGGCTGGCGGTAGGCGGGCGGCGGAGAGGGCGTGGCGGGCCGCCGGTGCATCTGCTGCGACGTGATGAAGTCCGCCATGATGATCTGCCGCTGCTCCAGCCCGTATGGACTACGCGAGTATCCCCCACCGCTGCTGTTGCTTTGTTGCTGCAACAAACGAACAATGTTCAATAAACACTATTTTTAGAAGACCGCGTTGCAGAGACCGTATGTACGAAGAAGAACTTCACTATATTAAAAACCGAAAGCTTGACAAATTAAAAAAATATTTCTGCATTGCTGATAGAAAATAATACTTTTAAATGAATATAGAAATCAGTAATTGAACAATAAAAACAGGAGTTAAAAATACATACCGGTGAATAATTAGGCGAATGCGGCCTCGGTTGTTGCGCCGCGTAATAGGCCCCCGAGGCAGTGCTGGCGGGGCCGGGGGGTCCTGGAGCACCTGGAGGCCCGGGGCCCCCGCCGGACCTCCGGTAGAAATCGAACGCGCGCTTATCGTGCGGCACAGGGGTCCCGGCTGTTATAGAGCCTGCCTTTGGCTCGAACCGTGCTTCTAGTGGTGTGCCCAGGGTGATGGAGCCTTTAGGATTTGCCTTCAGGGTTTTGGGCTTATTGTTGTATGTAGGCGATTCGCGCTCTTGTTGTCTGTAAGCTGCCGGATATTCGTTGTTCCGGTAAGCCTGGGGAAAATAATGTACTTTTAAAATGTAATTTTAACATTCATTGTCTCGCTTTATTTAAACCATCTTAAACAACAAAAAATATTATCACGATGTACGAAACAATAAAGTGAGACTATGACTTATGTACGTTTTTCGTCTTTTCAAGTTTGTTCGCGCTTTTTAATATAATTAATTATTTATTTACTCAATTTACTGTAACTTTTTTGCTCCAAAGAAAAATGTTACGGTCGAATTTAACTTATCTTTCTCAGCCAGCTAATGATCGGATGAGCAATTAAGCTAAGTATGTGGCAAGATGGACAAAAATTTATTTATTCTTTACATACTCATACACATATTTATACATATACATAGTTCAAATTAAAATTTAATCCTGAACTCATACTAAAAGCTACTTACAGGTTTATTCGGATGTGGGAAAGTCATCTCATGCCTCGGCCTCTTGACACTCAGATCCAACAAGGGCTCCGGCCGCTCCTGCCTGGGTTCTATATGCAATACGACGACTCCGTCCTTCTGCCTGTCCGTCTGCTGAGTGGGGGCCAGGGGCGTGATGGTAGCGGGCCGGTGCGGGGAGCGGGGGGAGCTTCGCGAATTGTGGGAGCTGTTTACCACGCTCAGTGTTGCTAGGGTTTCTCGGGTGCCTGTCGTTGAGGTAACCTGTTTAGAAAAAAAAATTATGGTTATATTTTTGGCTCCAACCTAACTTAACTCTCCTTCGCTTCCAACCGGAAGAGATTACCGAACTGAAGCAGAGTTCGGAGGTCAGTTCTCGGATGGTCGACTGTTTTGTGTGGCATTTGACAGCAAGCACTTATGTGCGTTGAGAGTTTCTTAACGCTTAAAACTTACAAGCCTTCTGTCTCGATTACCCCTAGATGATAGCAGCACCTTACTGCCTCCACCAATTAGCACTCAATCCTCATGGTGGAGTATATGTATTATCCTATATTTTGAGAGGAGACTTGAGCCCAGTAGAGGGACTTCGATATGCTGAGATGATGGTAATTTATTTACATTAGAAAAGTCAAAGTGAAGTAAATTATATCCTTGACGTTATAGATAGTAAAAAATATGTTTAATATATCGCTTTTACTGGTTTGTTGTCATATCACAGGTTAATAATTTTTCATTTTCTTTTTAATGTGTCTTACCTTCAACTGATGCGGCTTCACCTGGGGCGGTGTGGGCTGGTTATTCTTGGTCAAGCTGATTTCTATCATGTTAAGAACCACGTCTCGGACCGTCAGTGGCGTGCCGGCTGGCCCATTCCTCGACACTAGCGAGGCGTTGGTCACACTCGTCATACTGGTGACGGGCAGGCTGGTCACGCTGGACACTGTGGTCACGCTGGCCACGCTGGTGGCTGAGATGGGAGTGCTGGTCGGGAGGGCGGGCGTTGGGGCCGATGACACAGCTGTGACTGGCGGTAAAGATGTTTGGGGCAGGATCTGTTGAATACAATTCAGTAGTAAAGTATTTATTTATTTATTTTATCTATTTATTTATTTATTTGTATTAGTTACACGGGTCTGGCCCAATTACCATAACTAACTCAGTGAGTAATTTTACATGCATATATAGTTATATATTATTATATTATATTTGTGGTACTAGGTGGGCACAAACTATCAACGACCAGCCATTGACGAGGTCCGCTCCTGAGGTCGTGCATTCGATATCCACACAGGACAAATATTTGTGTGCATAAATATGAATATTTGATCTGGTCTGGGTGTTTCGTATGTATATTAAGTATGTATTTTCAAAAAAATAAGTATGTTATACGTTATTTAGTATCCATAACAGAAGTTCTTAATGATACTTATCTTGGAGCTAAATAATTGGTGCGATTGTAAGATGATATTTATTTATTTATCGCCAAAGTAAAGCAGAGTTTACAGTCAGTAATTGGATTTTTTGTTGTTTTATATGTATGTGTGTCTTTCGTTGTTCGACAGTTTGTGCAGCATTTAATATTAAAGAATTCTTCGGAGTGCACATTAAGCTGTTCGTCTTGATTAATATTTAGTCGATAAGCCATGTCAGGCGTTATTAGGCGGCTAGAAAAATTCTACAGCCTCTCCACCAAGGGTCCGCGTAATCGAGCTTCTAACCTAAATCCCTTTCATCTTGATTCATGAGAGGAAGTCCGTGCTCAGAAGTAGGGTGATATTGATAGTGGGGATACATTAAGATGATGTGTAAAAACTGACCTTAGCACTAGGCGCGTCGTTCTCCTCATCAGCAGTCTCTGTAGCTGAAGAGTCATACTCGTCGCGATGGTGCCTCCTGGGGGCGGCTGCGTCAGTCCTAGGCCCGGCCAAATTACCCCCCGCCCCCGTGCCTGGCCCCGCCCCCGCGCCGCCACAGGCCCCGCCCTCCGATTCGCCACCGCAAGAACTGCCGCTCTCTTCAGTGGTGCTCCGGCTGGTGGGACCCCGGGGTATGCTGCTCGAAGGTAGGCATGATTCCAGTTGGTACTTTTTTCTGTTGACAAATATGAAATTTTACTAACGCTGAATTAATTACAATAAAACAATAGGTACACTAAATTTCCTGTAATGACAATTTAAAATGTTCACTAATGCTGCGCTTAATTATGCTTTACTTTTAGTTTTTATTGTTGTTATATTGTAATTTTGTTTTTGTTGTTTTATATGTATGTGTGTCTTTCGTTGTAATAAAAGTTTATCTATCTATTATATTCATTTTCTGTCCTTTTGTCCTGTTCTCCTGTTTTTATGTCTACGTTTGTAACTACGCGGACAATCGCAGTTTCTGTTCACCTTACCTGAGAAATAGTAACCAATCATAGAAGACTCTGGCTCTTGACGATTATTTATGGTTGATGTCTGGACTATCATAAGGGAACTACAAAGCTATGATGCTCTCAGACGGTGCCGGTGGTAGCTCCCTCATGGGAAGAGTATGATGGGTAATGTCTGTACTAACCTATAGGTGAAGTAGAAAGCCTTTACAGCTGCGGGCGACTTTCCCGAGGCCGTTGCAGCCCGCTCCCAGGCGGTACCGTGTTCCCTCAGCAGCGCCCGGAAGCGAGTCACTTCCTCCTCAGACGGCTCGCCCGCAGCACCCTCGCCCAACGTCTCGAGACGCCGCGTGATGCGCTTGAAGCACGCTAGGCAACACTTGCTGAGGTCGCTGGGAATTTCTGTAAGAACAATTTATTTTTGGTTGGAAAAAAATATATTATAACATTGATCGATAACTCTGTCTATACAAATAATACTGACAGTTCCTGACTGCTGAGTTTATACATCACTTTTTTAAAGCGCGTACCATCGCTTTACAAAACCATATTTGTAAATTTTAATGGGGTCTAAAAGCTAGTAAAAAAATAAATGAATAGTAGGTACGATGAAAGAAGCTGCTGTGTTTGAGAAAATTAAAGGAAACCGTTTGTTATGGTATCAACATGTAATGAGAAGAGACGAAAGGTAAATAACGAGTAGAGACTACTTATACTTATTCAGCGCTTTTTACGTCTACTCTATGCGTACGCGTTTTCATTCAATTTTTTTTATAGACATACGCGGAGCAAAGCTGAGTAAGTGTGAGTAGTCTCTAATAAATATTAATGATAGCGAGTGAAGGAAGGGAATGTTGATATGAAAGGGTTGTATGAGTCAATGACGAATAGAAGAAGAATATGACATGCTGCGCTGATCCCAGATAAACTTTAACCAGGGCAGAAGGATGATGAATACTCACGAAGTTCATGCAGCAAGGGCGCCTTATCCGCTGAAGGCAGTTCGTGCCAGGCGGGCGGCAGATGTCGCAGCCGCTTAGCGCGCACCCTGGGCCCGGGACACGTGCCCACGAGGCAGCGCGTGTAGCGCGACCGTACGCAGCGGCAGTGGCACGCCTCGCACACGCGCGCACCAGCTGAATCCTCCTGTAACAATGCCCGAAAACATTATCATCTACATTACTACCAAAAGTATGGTTATCCGTATCTAGGCAGTTATCTCTTACAGTCGTAAAGTATGTTTAGGTCTCCACTAAATGCAAGACAGTGCAAATCGGAATTTTCCTTTCTACAGACATTTAAGTCACACATAAAAGTCTCATTCAATCAGCACTGTCAGGTCAGCGTGATGTAGCATGTACCTTACCTACCTTAATATCTCTCTCTCTCTATCGCTCTCTCTTTCTCTCTCTCCTTGGTTTGTGAGGTAGCCCGTGCTCAGTGGCACGTTAATGAGCTGAGATGATGATGTCACTAGAGTAAACGAATAAATCTCATGATGTTCATAATTTTAATTGTCTATAACCGTAACGACGAATCACTATTTCGTTCATTTTGCATTGAAAAATGTGCATATTTATAAATAACATTCCGTACCTGTAATCCATAATGTGTAGCGCGGGCCCTCGAGACAGTTCTGGTAGCATTGGAGGCCCCGCAGACCGCACACAGCGCGCCTGTCACTGTCGTCGCGTGTGTCGTCACCACAGTGGTGGCCAGTGTCGCTGGGCTCGTGGTGAGTGTCGCGGGCAGTGTCGTCACGTGCGTCGAGTGTATCATGAGGCTGGGCGTGGTGGAAGGCGCGGGAGAACTCGCCGCTGATGTGCAGATTACGTTGGAAGGTGTGCTCACTCGTTCTATGACTGCTGTTGGCAAGAAGACCCCTCTTTTTAGATTACAATTACTAAATAAAGCAAACGGGTATTCAAAAATATTTTTAAACAATATATGGAACAAAAAACTTGACTGTTCAGAGTGGAAACACAAAATGTTATTCGTAAACACTGTTCGGTAAATAGAAAACATTAGTCATTAATTCATTCACAAATCTATACACTATCTTAGCAGACGATAGATAATAATTAGTTAAGTAGTATTATCCTATTTAATATGTTCGAATGAATTAATGAAATACGCTAGAAGAATATAATATATTTAAAAAAACATTTGAAAATATCTTAAATTTCTATTTTACACTGTTCCAAAAAAAAACATTTGAAAATATCTTAAATTTCTATTTTACACTGTTCCAAATGACCTATACTGAAGAAACCGTCATAATTATAACAAATAATTCAGTGCTATATAAAGCTTTTATATACTATCACTATTATAACAAAGAAAGGCAAGGTGCGACCTAACAGACTTGCATATTTATCGAGCCTCTTGAATATTTAACAATGAGATGCATATTTATTAGACAGGCTGTCTTGTAGTGTGCTAATTGGGATTATTTGATTTGGCAGCTTACATTAATAAACTCTGCATTAAGGTTCCATAAGTATTACAATAAAAAATCTTGTGTCTATGTGGTTTAAAAACCTTAAACATAAAAATATTAAACGTCTGTATCAAAAACGTTAGGTAAACGTAGGTATTACCTATGCATTTAAGGCAAAAATCATAAAATGTTATATTCCAGCTAATTTAATTCAGGATGTGCTTTATTGCGAAGCATTTGTGAATGTCACTTAAATATAGAATTGATTATATTAAACATATAGAGGCTTATTATTACAAAGCGAGATCTAAAGTTAGAACAGGTTTAAAGCTAGTGCTGTCTCTGTCTTCATCTTATCAAATGAAAGTAACAGCACTAATATAGTATATAGTATAAAAAATTATTTCCAAAAAATGTTAATACAAAGCAGAGCGGTCATTCGAAAGCTGGACGTTATTATGCACGATGAACTGACCAAACAATTCGAGTTTATAATTCAAACAGGCCAACTCCCGGCGCGCAAACCTCTGCAATAATTAAGATTTGCAAACCATTAACTCTGTTAGCCGTTCAGACTGTTTAGTTAGCCGGCGCAATCTGGATTGTTGCTCCATAATTCACGGCATCGCTGCATTCAGCGTTTGTGATTGTTGAATATTTATTGTGTCTAGTTAGGACTAAAGTGTACACGATTCAATAAAGTTTGTGTTGTGTGGGGAAGAGAGGATCATTAGGGAAAGCTATATACTTTTTATTGTTTATTTATTTATTATGGACTACCAGTAGCTGTGACAATATTTTTTTATGTCCAAGTAAATATTCATTATAACAAAGCTAAATGTACAACTTTTTAAGGTGTCACAACACGCATATAAATACTTTAACAGGCTTATTGTCAAAGTCAACTATAAGAAATGGAATGAGAACGAATTTAAACAAAGATTGGTTTAAACAATTTATTTATTCACAAGTTATTTGAGAAAACAATTAGATTATTCATTCCTTTCTAACGTCACAAAGGACAAAAACAAATTCAGCCACTTGAATTAGCCAAATTTGAACGATTAAAGCCTGAATCATATGAAGGGCATTCGTCTACTTTTCATTCATTAAACCTGTAATTCTTGTGCAATGCTATAAACTTCGTATAGGGTAAGGCGAAAGCGTGTAGTAGAACGTTAAGTTAGCAGAAGCCACTTTACCTACGCATAATGCACACACGTGTAACAACAACTTTACGCACTTTTTGAAGTCGAAGTACCTAGGAATTGGACAATGTGCTGTGATTCTGTAATATCGATCTTTTATCAAACTTACGCATTATAAGTACCTACTATTAAAATATTCCAACATAATAATGTTTATTAATTATCTAAAAGAGAATAATAATTCAACATTGAGCTAACAGGGATTGTGGAAAGGTTCCTAATTAAGCGCAGACTCAGTTAATCTTTGATTTGTCTAATTGAGCAAGTTGCGACTAATTAGCGCGAGTTCGCTCGGCGCTGTTCGTGAATTTGTCTTACAACTCCAACTTTGGTATCTGCTGATCCTAGCAGTCTGTCGATTTATGAATTTATACTGATTTTTATAGTCCAAAGACGATGATTTCGATTGTAACAATATACATTTGTTAAATTATATTTTTTAAAGACAAAGAATTCTGTGTGATTTTTCTTTTAATATTACTGGTCCTGAATCACCAGTCCTGCCTGATGATAAGCAGTCAGTGCAAAAAAAATTAAGCGCTTTATACAGTGGAACTATCGTACCCAATCATGATAGTTTAATAAATGCCGCTTCACGCCCCGCCTAACAATTTCTGCCCGATTGCACGGTTTTGTGAAATCGTGAAAGCGAATATTTATTAATTTCTTACCTATTTATCTAACTTAATTTTGAATTATCATTAAGTTTCTTAATAAATGTCAGAGACTAGAATTATAATTGGCGCTCAAAATATAATGCAAATCTATGCCTCAATGTCACATCCGTCAGATTTAACACATCAGTGGCAGGACCCAATTAATCTCTCGATTAATTATATTTGCATAAGAATTAATTGGATCCAGCGGCACCGCGCACAATTAGGACAGCGGTTCTGATGAGTCAATACCAGTAGGGACTGTATACTATATCTATGTGTAGCTATTACATTTATTTTAATTATCTTCTTAGTTCTTGGTATTAAAAGATTTTAATTAAATTGCTAAAAATTCATTACAAATATGGTTATCAATAGTTTTCTATTACAAAAGATGTTTTTCTAACCATGTTGAGATAATTATATTCATGAATATTTTAACAAATATTGTGCTAATATTAATAATAAACTAATAATATTAGTTGTCAATTATTTTTTCATTACAAAGTTCACGGTTGTCATAACGAAAATAAAGAGGAAAAATTGCACTTGTATTCAGTAAAAAAATATTGTTTCATATTTCTATATTTTCGGTTCCTGAATAAAAATGGCCGTACATTGCGTCGAAACGTGTGATGTGGAGCGTAAGGTTTTAACGAGCGCGCCATCTGGTGTGTTTGCGCGCAAACAGCGGGGACATCTTTCAGATTAAATAGTGCTAAACGCCACACAGGGAATCGGGAAAGCGTTCGTGTTTGTACTGTGATTCCATTAAATTGTGGACTGTACCATCAATTACGACTATGTAACGAGTATGGAGCGGTGTGGGTTATTTATAAAACTGTGTTAAGTTCATTTTGGTAGTTAAAATACTTTTATTCTATTATATAAGGCTTTACAACATAATACAAAGTGCCACAAAATTTGTGCAAAGGTCAACTTATCTCTAATAGAGTTAGTTATCTTCCAGCAAATCTTAGCTGAAGGTTTCTAATAGCAAAATCAGTTAATGTGTTCCATATGTCTACCTGTTCGCCTATTGACTTCCAATATATACAACTTTATACACAACAAAAAGAACTTACGTCAACCGTTATATGTCTTTTAAGAATAATTGTTAAAGAAAAATAAGAAAATCACAAAATTATTTTATCAATAGGAAACTCTTGATTAAGCTATTTGACCGATGCTTAATGCTTTGAGCTATTTATATCAGCGAGATAATTTACTCATTTGTATTTAATTTATAGAGTATTTCAAAATTGGAAAGTCCTGTTTTTTATCTTAAAACAAAATTGGTTCCATCAGCAGGCAGTAATATATTAATGATTTTTGGTAGAACAATAGGATCATTGACATTTTTATTCATAACCCATCAATCCATTAAAGAATCATAAATATTACTTTATATTAATCAAAAGAAGTGCTTCTATTGTAGCCGAAATTTCACATATGATAATTAAAAATCTCTAGTAAGATCATAAGTATCACAAAACATTTAACGGCCACACAGGAGTCGGTAATCCGGTGCCGTGACAACGTAATCCAGCAGAGTCGCGCCATATGGGCCTCACACGGAATCACAAATCAACCGGACCGGGCCGGATTAACACACTCGACACGTTTCTGTGTCGTTAATAAATTATTATGCTTTTTGATAATTATGTTAAACTCAACAACATGTGTAATTTGAATATACCAAATTGAACACTATTTTTATCGAAAAGAATATTTCCCTGCTTGGGTAAACTAAATACTTATGACCATTACGTAATTCAATAAATCAGTATAAATAGTTTTTACGTCTAAAGTAGTCTAAACAAGATAAAAATATTGGATTGGGTGTTGATTTCCAACATCCAACAGCAGCACCGGCCAAAGACGCGAGAAGCAGTATATTATTATCACATTTTGAATTATTTCTAAAACAGTAGAAATGCTTAAATTTTAAGGATATACATGCAAGTCCACTTGAAAGAAAGGCATGACTTGACATAGCCTGTGAGTTTCTTGCCAGTTCTGCATACAGAGCGGTGGCTCGGAACTGGCATTAAGATTCACTTGCACTTAAATATTTTTTGTTTTTTAATAGTTTTGTTGAATGTAAGTGCTTCGTGATTTCAGTGTTATCATATTTGATTGATTTTTATAGTTTTTAAATACTATGTAATATTTTATGAAATAAAAATATTTGAAGTTTGAACAGAAGCTGAAATACTATACTGAAATACAAATAGAGGTACAATTAACGAGAACAACATAGAATAGAGTGCTCATTGATCTATGTGAAATAGTGAATCATTAATTACATATATTTGACGAATTATACCTATCATTTGCATTTTGTACCATTTAACACGATCAAACACATTTTTTCCACAGCATAATTCAATAAAGTGTCATGAATATTATATGAATGGCTCTGCCCGCCGTCTCCGGAGAGCGGAGAGCAAATAGCTCTATGGGCAATCACTTCACATCTTAGACGAAATGAATCGCCGCATTATAATATTTTTCGTCGCCTCCCTTGAGGATCGGAACTTTACGGAGCGACTATGCAGATTTTATAAAAGTAAAGTAAAAGTAAAAAGTTCTTTATTTCATAAAATATTACATAGCACTTGAAATTGTCAAAATACTGAAATCACTATACTTATATAACATAACTTTAAAGTTATTTGATTTGCTCAGGTCACTAGAAACCAATCTGATTCTGATTATGGTCGATGGTGAACTTCTTGTGGGTGATGATGATGGTGTAGATAGGAACATAAAAAATGCGGCCATGTTTTGGGGCGTTCCACCCACTTATAGATTGTATGGTAAGCAATAGAGGTAAAAAAATCTTTTAAGATACTTACTGAAATACTGCAATAAATGTTTTCAATGTTCGTAGCAAAGTTAGTAGCGCAACCACTGAATGTTCTAAGTCTGCCCTCTGAAGAAACTGATTTATTTTCTTATACATTTCCAAGCGCTATTAGGATGTATTTTACATTTAATGCAAAATTTTCCAAGAAGTCCACTTCATAATAATAAGCAAAATTGAAATAAGTCTGACAATTTTTTTTATATACCTAAAATAAGACTTTAATTTATTTATTGAACTGTAAAAATAGTAGCCATAATATTTTTTACTAACATACCTTCCTATTTCTATTATTTATAACTATTAAAATGATCATAACTAAATTAGAAATAAGTAACTACTTCAGAATAAATTGACATGAAGAAAACTGTCTCCTTTTGGTATAAGGCCGTCCCGACAAGTCCCGCAGGAATGCCGCCCTCAATTTTTTCCACCGTTTAAACACAAGTGTCTTTGATATCGCTTATTCTGAGAAGTAGAAGGACTTTATTGTAAATAATCGGTTAGATTCATAAGGGTTTTTTATATACTATGAGACATGTATGTTTTAATATATAAAGGTTAAAATTCTGTCGCGTGAAGTTTAGGGGAGTAAAATTAGTACAGTCAGATATTGGTGATATGGTATTTGAAGTTTTTAAGAGCAACTTGTAAATTCTGTAGTGCCGTGTTGTAGCGACACCTCAGCAAAGCTCTTCCACTCAGAAGGATCTTCTTCTCTCTTCTTTAAGTCTCTATCCTTTTCGGTGATGCAAACTGACTCTAATAGAACGTCGTTTCGTGATAAAAACTGAATTTGTAATAACTGCCTACGTTTAAGATACTGAGCGTTTGTTTGCTAAGTTTTTTGTTTGGTAAGTATCTTATACCTATATCATAAGATGTTTTTAGTAAATAGACTTAATTGAAGTAAGCCCAAGGGTGTTGAAGAAGATGTCAAAAGTGAAGTTTGCTGCGAGGTAAGTGGCGAGTAAACGTCTTGTACGAGTATCTTGTAGAACGAGGACTCGAGGGGTAGGGCTAAGGTAAATCAAATGTTTGCATAGTCAGCGATCCAACAGCCGGCTCATTCTAGCTATTGGTCGCTTTTAATTTGTGGCATACGTAGCAAAAGTTAAGATTTCAACCTGCACTACCTACACTGGACAGCAAATAAACTGGGCCACCCGCTACCTTGGAACTCTGATTCGATTTTCTCAAAAAGTATAAACCTCACAACTATCAAACTTACGTCTACAAAAAGTGCGTTTCATGTTGTTTGAGAAATGACCACAAATTTATCCAAAGTACCCTCAATTCACATTGCAATCAAGCAACAAACACAATACCAACGATTTGCTCTGTTTTGACTAGAGTTTGCGATTAGCGTTCTTTTTTTCTAAATGAGGATATTCGGATTTTTCTTATGGTTTCTTTAGTTGCCATCCATTAATTGCTTCAGACGCGTGTATTTTTGCTATTTTCTATGGTCAATAATGGATACGACGCCTCAAAAAGCAGCTCAAGCTGTAGCACTACTTCAAGCAGGCGTTTCGCAACGTGAAGTTGCTCGGAGACTTCGAATCAGCAGATCTTTGGTACAACGAGCTTACAGACGATACTTAGAGACTAGAGCATTCGATCGCCGACCATGTATGGGCAGACCTAGGGCTACATCAGCAGCAGATGATCGTTATATCCAACTTACTGTTTTGCGAAATCGCCGCCTCAACGCAGTTGAAGTCCAACGAATTCTGCGTGACGAACGCCAAGTGGTCATAAGTTCAGATACCGCTAGAAGGAGACTTGCTGAACGAAATCTGGCTTCAAAGAGAGCTGCTACAGGCCCAAAATTGACCGCAGCATACCGTAGAGCACGACTTGAATTTGCTCGAGAGTATAGGGATTGGACGTTAGAGCAGTGGCGCAATGTACTCTTTACTGATGAGACCAGGGTGAGTCTACAAGAAAGTGATCGACGTCAGAGAGTATTATACACGCACATTTTGTAGGTGTAAGTTTGATAGTTGTGAGGTTTATACTTTTTGAGAACATCGAATCAGAGTTTTAAGGTAGCGGGTGGCCCGGTTTATTTGCTGTCCAGTGTAGTATAGATCAGTTAGAGTAGTGTAGGGTATTTGAAATATCGGTTATCTACTTAATGTTTTATATAAATGCTTTTTTAAGAACATCATCGTTGGTAAATTAAATAAGGCATAAAGACTAATAAATAGTATTAAAAGTAAAATTTAAATTCTTTCTCGTTTCTTAAGTCCTGCATTTAACTATGTCTTACGGGGACTTACACCTTTGGATAAGATTAGTTCTATGATAACAATACATGAAACCACTGCCATCCTTTTAAAATTAATGGCGTCGCTAAAAACATTTACGAAATTTAAAAACGAATCCTCCAGCTTCAGCCCAATTCGAAAGAATTTTGGAATAAATTTACCATTACATGTAGCAATATGCTTATTTTAATGCCAACCTAACTGAACAACCTGTTATTAATAGTCTATGTCGTTCTCGTTCGTCAGCCTCGCCAAGGGCCCCGAACGAACGGCGATGCATCTTTTATGAGACCTCTCATTTTTCAGTCTGTCTTCGTTCTTGGGTCGTTTGCATAATTGTGAATGTCAGCTTAATGTTTAACGGGGCCAAACGGATTGTTAATTTTATTTCTTTTATTATACTTTATTAATTAAGGTTTATTTAAGTTATATAAACTAAGTATGCAGTTATTTAATTTATTATTATTTTCATAAATTGAAAGGCATTATAAAGATACACAAAGTATGATCAAAATGTAATGTTAAAGTGAAAATCGTATATACAAACAAAATTTCAACTTCAAAGAGCTATACTTGAGAAATTGGTTTTATAATGTACAAGAATATGTATTTAGATTAAAAGTAAAATTTGTAAAACAAAATATAAATGTGTATGATCAATTGCCTGAAAGGGTAGGATCAATTGATACCTTGTATTTATGTTTAAGATTTTTTGTAATCTTGTTTTCCATTGGCAATAAAGAACTTTACTTTCGCTCATTTAGTTCTATATCTATGACGATGACAATTACAACCAATTGCACACTATTAATTAAAACACCATCTAATAATTCCCAAACTTGAAGAGATTTAACATCCCTAGTTATCTCACAACGTGAGTATAAAAGACATCGGTGGAGGAAAATCGGCGCAGTCTGCGTGCAGGCGCGGCGCGAGCATGTTGTCCCTATACCGCGCGTGGCTGGGCCCGGGGCCCTGCGTGGCGCGTCCCGCGCCGCCCCCGGGGGCCCATCGCCCCGTGCCCCGCCGGGCCCGGCCCCAGACTCCACCACCAGAGTCACCACAACCTCCTTCACCGACTTCAACCACTTCGAGCGAACTTGACGTTGAGCGAGTGGAACCTGATCCAGCGCCAGCGTCCACCACTGCTGTTTTGGATATCGCCTGCTGTGACGGTCCCGTGCGCTTCAGCCGTGTATTAAACGTCGCTTGGCAGGAGCCTGAACGGAGCTCCAACTGGTGTCGACTTAGAAAGGCTCCGAAGGCCCCGCTGCACTACTACCCCTGCAAGACCTGCGGGTGTAAGTTCCCGTCGTACTACTTTGTGCACAAGCACCGCAAGCGCTGCCACGCCGACGAGCCCGAGGAGCCGCAGCCATCGACCTCCAAGCCCCTGTGACCCGGTCACCCACACTTGTTGCCAGACATATCAGTATTACCAGTGATCTCGGAAGAGCTTATTCGCATAGGTTGAACGGCTCGAATGCATTCAATGTAAATTTGTTATTAATAAATGTTTAAGAATTACGAGTGGTGCCTAATTTTGTGTTATAGTGCTAACAGTTTATCAATTAAGTAATGCTAAATGAGTTTACAAAGTTTTGCCATTACTTTATGTAATAGATTTTAATTATAAATTGTGATTCTTATTTTAAAAATAATAAATTGTTAAGTGAAATATTTTGATTTTCGAGACAAATTTTTTTCTTAAATGTGATCACTTTTGCCTTTCAGTTGAAGTTATATTGATAGTTATAATAGAGTGACATTATATAAAGGTTTTTATTTAAGAAAATTTTCTGAAAGTTGAATGATAAAGATTCTTCAATTGGCGCCCAAAATGGGGCTATTATGTGAAGTGGAATTCAAAGTGCAGTTTTCAAGTATTGTTAGCAAAAATGTTTATTGATTGTATGTCGTAAAAATATTCATCAGTGATATTACCCCTAAATATTTAATAATACAATATTTCCTAAATAATTTGAATAAAGAAAAACTGCAGTAAATCAAAGTAATTCTTACAAGTGTGGATAATAAAATTTCAATAGAATCCTCGAAGCCAATTTCAGACAAACAAAACATATTATGTCTATTGACTACAATTGAGGAGGCCTATGTTCAGCAGTGGACTTCTAATGATGATGAGTTGAGATAATGATGACACAAAATCAATCAAAAATTATCTTTTATAGCCAGAAATATCCTAAGTTATAAGAAAAAATTCGTGTTTTCAAAAAATATTGTATAACAGCCACTTTTGAAAATAAGTATGTGTTCTCAAAAAAATAAATTAGAGCAAATATGTTTAAATTTTGGAGAAAGGGCAGGTCAAAAGTGCCCTAAACCGACGAGCGTGTATGAGAAGATTAATGAGTGCGAATGAAGCTAAAAGTGTGTGCCAAGTTCGTAGCAAGTGGAAGGATGTGATCTCTGCCTACCCCTACGGAAAAGAGGCGTGACATTATGTATGTATGTAAATCCGTTAGAAAATATAGTTTTCGTACAAACATTTCGTCAAATATGTTAAGTTAATAAAGTGAGAAAAATGCTTAATTATTATTACCTAATTAAACTGAACTATTGTGTTTGTACCAAGAGCGTAGAACCCCAAGCCACCTTGACCTTCAAGTGGTGCACTTGTCGATTGAAGCTCAGGCAAACATAAATGTTCCCCACCCATAAGGGCAATATAATAAGCAATTTTACCTTAATATAATAAGTTATCAGTTACGTTAGATTTAGAACTTATTTTGTTAATATAGGATATCAGGTAGGCTAGTTTATGTTATATTATATTATATTTAAATAATATTGTAGATTAATAATATATTGTATTTATTATAAACATTGCTTTGCTATCGCATTAGGTTAAGACACCTGTAATGGTAGCATAAGATTATAAATAAATAAATAAATAATAAATAATATGCTCACCACCTATTAATTGGCGAATTGTAGCCGTATAATATTCCTTTGCCTACCCCTTCGGGAAAAAAGGCGTGATTATGTATGTGGACTAACCTGTCTCCGGCATCGACTGCGCTGGGCTGGGCATCGGGATAAGCGTGGGCGTGGGCGGTGTTGGGATCGACGATATCGCCGACGGCACCACCGTGGTACTCGCGGGCGAAGGCGACGCGGCCGACGGCGAACACTGTGCGAACAGGGAAAACTAATCATATTATGTTTTAGTAGTTTTATTTTTCCTATAGAAGCTTATACATAAAGATATTATGAAGGCGGGTGACCGTTTATATGGTATCAATATCGAGCGCTTTCGTGCTTTGGAAGGCATGTTAAGTAATAAATAATAAATATTTCTGACACTTACACCAATTATTTAGTTCCAAGTTAAGTATCATTAAGAACTTGTGTTATGGATACTAAATAACGGATAAACATACATAAATACTTTTTTTTGTAAATATATACTTAATTTACGTTTATCCTATTTGTTTGTATTTAGTGTTACTGTTATGTTTTGTTCTATTGTAATAATTTTTTTATCCCACATACAAAATTCTCACTCCTGTTAGAGTTGGCTGGAAGAGATCTCTCTTAGAGATAAGCCCATCTTTGTACTTGCTTGATTTGTATATGTGTTTCTTTGTTTTGTTGAATGTGCAATAAAGGATATATATATATACGTAGGAAAACATCCAGACCGTAACAAATATCAATATTTATACACACAAAGATTTGTCCTGTTTGGTAGTCGAACCCACGACCGCTGGAGTGGAGTGCGGGTATACTCGCCACCACGTTATATCGGTCGTCAATATAAGTCAATGTAAGTTATAGATAGTTAGAGAAAATAATCTAACAGTAAGACGAAACACATGCCTCATTCAATTAGCACAAGGTCCTCATCATGTAATACGCCCTGAATCCTTCTGTAAAATCCATGGTAGTCGTTATTAGGAAATCAGTGCTAAATTTTAATATTCTGAAAGCTGGTTTAATCATAGGATAATGTAAGGCTAGGGCACATCCTGGATTAATGCTAGGATGATAATGACACACCATGACTGTGGCAATAGCTAGAAAACTGATGACTTACCATCAGCGGGTCGGAGTCCGGTAAATGCGTCTCGGACATGAGCGTGTCTAGTGTGGGTGAAATGGGAACTGACTCCACGCCCGGCACGCCGCCCGGCGCTGATGACGCTGGCGGAGGAGATGGTAGCAGCGGCGGCGTTCGGATCATGTCCGTCCTGAGGGCAATAAGATTAGGTTCAAATGCTAGTCTGGGCAATAGGAACTTATTATAAAAATATCATTAACAGTACCCGCAATCGCAGAATAAAAATCAAATAAGATATAAACATCTGCAGTATCACGCATATAGGTCTCGTCCCCGAAGGTAAAGAAATAAAATGTCAAGATTTGAGAGACGATTTGAATTATTGCACATATGATAATATTATTCGTGTAGTATAGACGTTGGGATCTGGGTTATCTGAAACGGATTATTTATCAATAGTTTTGCAAGCAAGGTGCTACTGCAACCCCAATACAGCAGCTGTATTGGGGTTAAAATCATATTTACATAAATAATACTTTGTGGACAGTTTAATAAATAATTAACGACATAATTATTATAAAATAAATTACCGTGCCATTTATAATTACAAATGAAAGAGATTGAAAACCGTTAATCCAGCGGCTTTCGGCATCAATTATCCACGAGAGCGGCGGGTAAACGCGGGCACAAGCGCGCAAAGCCGGGTAAACATAATTAGCGTGATTCGGTGCCTTCATTAGCAGTTAGCACGGGGGAGGCACCGCTAGGGATACAACGGACATGGCAGATTTAGGTTATTCGTTAGATATAGTTTAACATTGGCGATTTAAGTTTTTTAAGTTTGAGGTTCAAAATCGGTGTTGGATTTTAAAAAAAACCACTAAAGTTATTGTTAAGCAATTGCCCGATTACAATATTATTCATATATTTTATTGCTACTGCAAAATCAATTACAAAATATTTACGTTACTTTGAGGTATATAAACGAGACATGGAAATGCATTTTTGTAATATTTTATAATTCCCTTTTTTATGAAATTAATTCAAATTTTTAAAAAAATTGTAGGTACATTTATAATATAAGAACCATTGTCAAAAGACCGATAATAATAACTTTAAAAAAACCGCATCCAAATCTGCAGGCGACATGAAATCAATGCAAAATCAGCGTTTTTATTTTTTTCGAAAAAATAACTACATAAATAAATAAACCCTCGCGGTTTTACGGTCTGTTGTTATTTGGAGATCATTAAAATTTGGCCAATTAATACGGCCGTGTAAATGAAGGGTTGAGCGGGCATCAGGGAAGGGGTTGCGGGGAGGGGTATGGATAACCATTACCAATTGAATCATATATGACTGACACGTGAAGGATGGTAAGCGATAGTCTAGTGGCGAAACCCATAGACATCAAATTTATAGCGTTTTACTTTCATTGACTTTTCGAAGTTGCCTCGGAAAGCAGGTTAAGCCGTTGGTCCCGGATGTCATGAACATCTATGGCAGTCGTTATTATAGTCCTTTTCACCTTGGATGATTTCTTTGACGCTTCATCTGTTCCGAACTATGCGTTTTTTGTTTAAAAAACAAAAATAATTTTAATGTATAATATTTTTATTTTATGGTGACGTTATTACGAAAAATGTAAAAATTTGAGAAGCTTAAACTTATAAAACAAAACAGTCTGGCTTAGTTCAATTTAATGAAATATAAAATAAAAAAGCACATAAATAAAATACCTATGCAATTATTTGCCGTGGAACGGAACGTAGAAAGAACATAGGGCTGAGAAATCACATAATCGGCGGTCATCTTGTGATCGCTCGAAAATGCAGAGATTATAAATTAGAGAACTGGGAGCGGTACGTCAGAATAGATAGGTGGAAAGACGAACTTAAAATAATTTTCGGAGATAGCGACTCTTCAACAGATTCTGACAGTGATTTTTTAGAAAATGACCAAACAATTAAGCCTTTTAAAATTCTGTTGTATTTTACCTTAATAAAACTGTGCAAAATATACCGTTTATGTATTAATTCACAGTAAACTATCAATATAATACATATACACCAGCAATATTTGTTTATTACCAACAAGTTTTGGTTTATTTAAATCGATTTTATTTCCTTATAAATTATTATCGATTATCGGAAATAGTAGATACGATTTCATTGAACGACATCTCTACAAGTGTCAAAAACCGATCTGTCACAGAACTCATCTTATGTGAAAAGGACTATAAGAAGTCAGTGCCTTTTAACATCCTGACAAATGGTTTAACCATAGAATGATGTTTCCCTCTGGGTTGCAGAGATCAGTCAGACGGCAGTAGCTCTATGTAATAACTGAAATTCAGACAAATCTGGTTACACCAGTAAGCAGACAGGGATAATGCTGGGCTGTTGCAGGGGGAGGGATATGGATAAACATTAACTATTAAATCATATACGATTGGCCCGTGAAGGATGTGTCAGATAGGAGATTTACAATTATTTACAGGGCTCATATAAATAGATATAGCAGACTCTGGGCCCTAAGCTTAAGTGTAGGGCAACCGGGATAATGTTAGGATATGATGATGATGACAGTGCTCATGTATTAGTCCTATGATGTCAGCTGGAGACCAGTGCAATGCAAATCAAAAGTTTTACGCGATGATGATGATGCCGAATACCAAATACTCAATCAACTTTTGTAACTACTCGTTTCAATAACAATAATTCTATATTTCAGACACAAAATATTAAGCCAAACTTAAACCAAAAGATTTAATTACGGAATGGAATTAAACCTCTATACTACATACATACATTTACGCCTGTTTCCCTGAAGGGGTAGGCAGGGGCATATTATACGCCCACACTTCGCCAACTATTTATGTTTGAAAACTTTACAGTGACCGCATATAAATAAAGTACTAGACAATAGGCGGGCTAAATCTAAGACCCTTTGAATTTTGCTCACAATGAGCTTTCATTGTGTACGAAGTCTTGGTCACACATTGGTTCATATTAAATGAAAAACTCAAACATTTACATATAACTAACCTACGTTTCAAAATTTGTATGTAACATATTCAGAATTAAATTATAATAATTATCCGGTAAACTAATTAAAAATAACCGTAAAACACAATCCCAGAAAAGTCCCTGGTGGCACACCAACACTTTTCTCCTTTTTTTCGCCGAAGCTGTGTAAACATTTCGCTTTCTCGATTGGTGCTTTTAATTAAGGCAATTAGAAAGATGGACTCCCGTGTTTGCGTAAAAATCTAAACAAGCCTTGTAGGGAGATGCCGCTAGTGAGGGCAACCTTGTTTATCGATATGTCGATAGTCAAGCGCTCTCGGAGAACAATGCAATAATTGGACAGGGGCTTGCAGCTGTCTAATCAACAATGCAAGCGATACAGGAACTATGGTTTGGAGTCGAATATCTTTATTTGATACTCTTTCATGTACAATCCTACTGCTTTATGTTGATATAAACAAATTTGTTTTATTTCATAGGTTGTTTTTCATGTATAAGTCAATTGCCATCTTTTGTTAAAAATAAAATACTTAGGCGTTTGGTATATCTACTTTGAAAATCCTATCTTAATTAAGAAAACGTACCTTAGCTACCGATTTTACTTAGGCTTATAATGACGTATTTAATAAGTCAAGTTGTCGATACGTGTGAGATATTTCCACAATTATTGTAAAAAATTTAAAGATTTTTATAGACACTTAATTGCTCTATGGAGGCATTCCCAAATGCCATCGTTATATCCCTACCTGAATCTTCAATTTAGCTCAACAAGAATTCTAAACATAACTCAAGAACGTAACGCAAAAAATTATATGGAAAATGTTATGACACCTTCATAATATAATAACAAACTATATAGGCAACGAACTTATTGATTTTTTTATTGAAAGACCTTAAGAAATAGCTTATAAACAATTTATGATTCTATTACGAAGTCACGAAAACCAATAATTTATTTAACAATAGATGAACTGATATGACAGTAATAACATTTTAGCAACAGGTCGCAAAACTCTATATTTAATTCCACAATAATTGAATCGACATACAAAATTATCGAGCATCACCCGCACCTACAGCGGGTGCTAGCGGGAGAATCTCCAAATAATCACGAGAGTGATTGTCAACACACGCACGATTGTAACGCGGTTATTATTCCTTGTTTTCTTTTCTCCTTCCCCCCCGGCCTTAGGGATTTGGGAATACTCTCGAATTCAAACGTTTGGAAACGAACAAATACTCATATTTACTTATAACAGTTAAACATAAAACATGTGTATAGGTGGGTATGTATACACACAATTGTATAATTGTATGTAATAGTTTTTAATTTGTAAGTTGTAATAAGAAACGTCGACAGTGCCACCTCAATTATAATTTTTATTTTTGTTTTATTATTTGCCAATTTTATGGTGTTCAGTATAGTTTATTGTTAATTTAAGTTTTGGTTTGCGCAGAATATTAGCGTCGTGGGGTCATATTGCTCCACATCTTGAGCGGTGACCTTTTTGGTACAAGCCAATTAGTATATAAGTTCAGTTGTTAACTGTGAATTGTTTGAGTACCAAATAAACATATTTTCTTTCTTTCTGAAAACTTGTTTTGATTAATTTATGTGACCATAGATCGAATGCCAAACTTGTTTTCTTAATTTTACATCATTATCCGTGGTAATACAATTAAGCTACTTGGTCTAAATAGGCCCTATCATATGTGTTATTAAAAACGACGAGCTGAAGATTGAGCTCAGTGGCGTGCCATTGGAGAGGCCTATGTCCAGCAGTGGACAAAGATGGCTGATGATGATATGTCTCATCATCTTCATCTCAGCCTATTAACGTCCCGCTACTCAGCACGGGAATAAAGGGTACTCAATGCACTCATATACGTTGGTTATACACTACTGAAAGTACCCCGAATACACATGAATAGTTTAGTCGCAGAATGTCCTTTTCGTAAAATATCCACTGTTCTAAAAATCAATTTTTTTATTGACAGCAAGTCAGTGTTTATTATTTACTAATATTTCTACTCAGATTTAAGAAATAGAAGGGTTTTTATGTAGGGGGATCAAATGCGACGAAACGACCGGAATTTCAATGATGCTCCGCGTAGGTTTAAATTCTACGTTCTGACGTCTTCATATCACTTCTCTGTATAAAACCCCTACTTCAAACAATTTTAAGATAATTTCTTAAGATAAGAAAATATGTTACGCATTGAATTCCTATTGATAATGGCATGGATTCCAATATCTATCATCTAAAAAAAAGTGCAAACTCGATTTCTTTTCAAAAATTGATAAACGATCAAAAGTCACAAACTGTGATTTGATTAAATTCAAATAAACTTCTTTCGAACTAGCACCAAAAGAAAAATGGTCGCAAAGCGGAAGTGAAACGGGGGCAATATGAAGGGGTTTGAGGGGAGGATTTTAAAAATAAAAATTGGAAT
Source organism: Musotima nitidalis (assembly GCA_949126915.1). NCBI lineage: Eukaryota > Metazoa > Arthropoda > Insecta > Lepidoptera > Crambidae > Musotima > Musotima nitidalis. The sequence goes on from OX421434.1 coordinate 5,439,602, forward strand.
TTTAAACGACTATGTAATCTGGTAAGGGAAAATTGAGTAACTGGAATCTTGGAGTTGGCTGCGCAGAGCAAACAGTGGGCGAGCTGGGAACACAGAGAGCAGACTTTTTTTAGAGTATGTAGATTAATTTTAGCGAGTAACTTTATGTAATTACTCTGGCGTGGGCATGTGTGCCGTTCTAATGTTATTACAAGAAGTGGTATCAGAAGATTTTATTGAAGAATATAATTGTTGCCTTTATTGTTTTTTTTTATTGTTGTTTGCTAAATACTGGACTTATAGGTGCAACGGTTTTCAACCATCGGCATTTAACGAATAAAGGTACATAATAGGTTACGCGAAATTGATTTATAATTGCACAAAAAACAATTTTTATTTATAAAGTGGACACAAGTTTAATTTCTTTTTTGTGGTTGCTCTCAAATAAAAGCTTACAATGATATTTTATTAACAAATTCAGTTAAAAATAATAACAAAGTATTTTTGTTGTCAAATATTGCAAAGTTGTGTCTGTGTTTTTTTTAAATTCAATATTACAAACACAATATCTCAAATTTGGGAATGAATTTAAGGTATAGTGAATGTTTAGTTTTTCGGCACCCAAATACAACTAGATATCTTGAATTTGCTAAGATAATATCTATACTCATGACAATCTCGGTGCCATGTTGTACCACCCCCTTTTATCTCACGGGAAGTCCATGCCCAGCGTGGTGATTATGGGCAAATAAACTCTGGTAGAATGTAAACTATTGGGAAGGCTAATGTTCAGCAGTAAACTTTTGTAAGGCTGATATGATGATGCTAATCCTAAAATAGTTCCCAATTCCAAAAAAATATAATAACAACAACAACGATAGTACAACTTTCGATAGCTAGTCAGCCAAATTTAAAAAGGCCAACAAATCTCTCTTTATTATGTTGGTCAATAAAATACAAGTGCTTTCGCCAAATAAAATCCTACATTGGCCCACAGTAAACCGATAACAGAGAAAAGCACATGACATGTACAGTCGCGTCAGAAATACGGACGTCGAGAACGGAGGGAGGAGAGCGAGCGATGTGAATAATTCAACGGTCGGTGTTGACACGGGGTAATTAAAAAGCCCAGGGCCTTAGGGATGTCAAAGACGCTTTAATAATACACATTTCAAGAAAAAATAACTGATGTAAGTACGTTGTCTAATATACTAAGTACATACGGCGCTTAGTTTTAGATTATATAAGATGTGTGTCCAAAAATATATATATAACTATTTAAATTCTCTTCTTACTCCGTCCTAACATCCGACTTCGTGCGTTACGTGACATAATAAATACCTATGATGAATTAATTTTGTTATTTTCCTCTATCTGTAGTGTTCAAATTAAATTTCAAGAGCATTATTAACATTAAAGTTAAAAAAACTGGTCGTGGTGGTACACTTCCTAGTTTTTAGCGCACTTCTAATTAAGAACAAGTCGAGTATAACTTAGAACATTTTTCACAAATTATAGGTAACTTAAAAATTACCAGCCTTTTTTCTGCCAAGTATGTCTTTACATACTAAATTGTTGGTGGATGATTCTTTTGACCTTTATTATGAACAACTGTAGCTTTCGTGTAGGGGCGTTGAATTTTTTTCACACCACAATGCATTTAGTTTTTGAGATGTAGGCGAAATGCCTGAGGGATAGCGACGATAGAAATTGAGGCGGTTGTTACAGAAGGAGGATGGTATTATTTGCATTTTATAATTAAATTAAAAAATAATAATTTGAACCTGCAGGGCTGGGCAGAAACAAAAGAACCCTAACAGGATAACGCTGCTAATTTAAGCTTTAACGCGGGACTAAGCAACACAATCTACAGACTGTGACAGAGGATAATAAGCCCCCACACCTTCCCACCAACTGCTGATGCTCAAGCTTATATTAATTAGCATCTGGGAAAACACTACCAAAGTCTTTGAACACCAAACATCGTGTTGAGCCCTTATAGGGCCTCATACCTGAGATAATAATGCAAAGTTTTATGGAGGGCTTGATGATAAGCAAGTGGCAATCACGACACATTAAAAATGGTGATACTAATAACACGAATAGGACTTAAACAGCTACCCTTATCAATAAAAAATATTGAATAAGAATGTGACAACCCTAAACCACGACGATTGAAGCACGATTCTTTGGTATTGATACAGAGCAGAAAAATTATATCGTGTTTTTGCTACTGTTGGTTTTCAGCGGAATGTATTAACGAGCTGGATCTGTTTGAGGGCGCGCCATTTGTGTGATAGATAGCGATATTACTTATTTCGAGTAATGTATTTGTTTTATAACTGGAGAAATATGGGTTTCTTAACTGTTTACAAACATATTTTCTATGTCTAAAAATATTCCGAGATTTTTATTCCGTTTAGATGTTTTGATTCGATTCGATCGATCGAAGCTGAAATTGACTCTTATTGGAAGGTAATAAAAGGAATGTACAAATTTTAGTGTAAAGGTGTTGTGCGCTTTATCTATGGATGACTGCACCTCTACTTATTGTTTACACCTGTGCAAGAATAAATTAATATCATATTATTTGACCATACTTTTATAACTATTGATCTTCATATCGCACACCTAGTTCAAAAGTCATAAAATAAAGACGTGTGGCACTCGGAGACTGCCGCGGTAAAGCTATTGCATAGCATTTTTTATCAACTTATGCAATTATAACTATTCATTTCTTTTATTTATGCAGTACTGATAGTAGTTTGATGTTAATTCAAGTAACACTTTAAACGTGGTGACCGATAAGAAAACAAATTAGTAAGTACTTAGCGAAGTCAATGAGTCACCAGATTGCGGGGCGAAGAAGGGGATTACGCATGCGCAGTAACGCCGATACAACCAATGCCACCTAATGGCGGGTTGCTGAACTAAAGAGACAATGGTGATATTTCAAAAAGTCATTAAAAGTTCTGCTATTTATCCACAGATGGAAAAACTAAAAAGTATCACCGCTGTGCCGGTCGGAGTGTGGGGGTATTAGGTTTTTTTTTCGTTACGGGATTTCTGGATTCGGTCTCCATGCTCAAGGCCCGCGATAGAAGCTATGCAATAGCTTAAAAACACAAATAATTTTGTAACAAAGTATTACATAGTTATATTTAATAAATGACTTATAGCGCCCAAACTATAAAATCCTGATTTTGGGGCTAATGAGAAATTGACAATAGTGATTTTACCTTTCTATTATGTACGTTGGTAACATTTTGGCGGCAGAACTGTGTAGATTAAAATTGATAAAGTAAACTATCAAATCCCTTACTTCACTTAAATACCTTAAAGTCAATTATTTCTTTACTGATAAATCTGCTCTGGATAAATATATGTCTGCTTTCATAGAAATATTTGTTTTAGTCTGAGTGTTTTATGTGTGTTACGAAAATGATTTTACAAAAAAAATTGTTATAAGATAAATTGTTTACAAGAAAAAATCAACCCATCCGCTATATTGTAAACACAAAAAAATCTAATAAAAAGAAGTGTTTAAGTATATTCCTTAGTACATAGCACAAAGCGTTTGGGGCTATATAGGTGTATAGGGTTCCTACCAACATCTAAGGAGTCCAAGCCAACCTCACCTGCAAGTGGTACACCTGCCGATCAACAGACGAGGCTCTAGCGAACGTAATAGTTCCCAGTAAGCGGCAATAGGCTCTCTACCTATTACGTGGGACGAACTATATAATGGCGAAGTGTGGACGTGTAATATGCCTCTGCCTACCCCTTCGGGGAAACAGGCGTGATTGTCATGTTTGGGGCTATATGAGTCGTCCAAGGATATCTATTTATTTATTAATTAATTATTTTTTGTTCTTAAATTGTTTTTTTGCATGTAAGTGAATCTAAGCTTCGTGATTTAGTGTAATATTATTTCGATTGTATATTTTTTCATTTGTAATCATGACGTTTTCAAGTACTATGTATAATAGTTTATGAAATAAATAATTTTTTTACTTTACTTTACTTTACTTTATTAATCCCTAATTTAGATATACCACTATCTGTAGTGTAGGTACAGGCTGGTTAAGATTGTTGACAGCTTAGCTGAAGTATCAACTATTGGGATGACAAATTTTGCATTTATTTAGCACTATTTTATATCTGCTTCTTTAATTTTATAAAAATATAAGCTTAAAAATATTTACGTACATAAAGTAGTTATAAGTTTTTTGTATTTGATTCATTAGAATTTGTTTTCTTAAAATTTTATACACACATTCTCATACAATTTCTTGTTTAACTGCTATGGTTGGCTGGTAGAAATATCTTCTAGTACTTTAATTATTCAAATTATTTGTAACCTTGAATTTTTTTGTACAGTAAAGGATTATTATAACATTTGACATACCTGACAGAATGCGCTGGAGCAGCCGTCGGCAGTATGCAGGCAAGACCAGCTTCGTCCAAACTGGGCTCCTTGTCCGAAGGTCGGTTAGATGCACCTACACAAGACACTTCTCTTTAAATAAAACTATAGTTCTAAAGTATTGAAGCGTTTACATACATACAAGTATGGCGTGACGACCGATATGGCGTGGAGGTCAGTATACCTGCACTTCACTCCAGAGATCGTGAGTTCGATTCTCACACAGGACAAGTCTTTGTGTGCATGAACATGTATATTTGTTTTGGTCTGGGTGTTTCCTATGTATAATAAGTATGTATTTAAGAGCGGCGGAGAACCATTGAACCCTTTAAATTCAGAGGGTCTCGGGTTCAAACTCTGGTGGCGCACCTATGACTTTTCGAAGTTATGTGCGTAATTAACGCTTGCTCCGTGCCTCGGAAAGCACGTTAAGCCGTTGGTCCCGGCTGTCATGAACATCTAGGGCAGTCATTATTAGGAAGTCAGTGCCTTCTAATAGACTTACAGCTGGCTTAACCATAGAATGATGTTTCCCTCTGGGTTGCGGAGATCAGACGGCAGTCGTTCCACGTAATAACTGAAATTCAGTCAAATCTGGTTGAACCAGTGAGTAGACCCTGTGCCCTAAGCTTAAGTCGAGGGCAACCGGGATAATGCTAGGATATGATGATTAAGTATGTATTTACGAAAAAAGGTATTTAAGTATGATTATCCGTTGTTTATTATCTATTACAAAAGTTCTTAATGATACTTATCTTGGAAATAAATAATTGGTGTGATTGTAAGAGAATATTTCTTTCTCTATTAACGTCCCACTACTGAGAAAGAACCTTCTCTGACCAACCAAAAATTATTGTAAAGTTGAAATGAAGCGCTCGCAGCTGCACTAGGTGTTCGGAAACGGTTAATGAAGTGCAGCAGATTTCCCAGAGGCGAAATCCTTGGATAGTTTATTATTGCTTTGGAAGGCATGTGAAGATGTTGGTCTACGTTATTAGTACATGTAGTTATCGTTATGCGAATTTAAAGACGGAAAAACATTGGTAACTTGCTTAAAAGTAGAGGGCTTGCGCAGTTCCTTTTGTAAAACTATTGTTAGTTTATTGAATTGAAGTAAATTTTAAATTTATTTATGTGACGATATCACCGAGATTAATGTAATTGCAGAAACAAGTAGGCTAACTCGAGTTCTGAGCGAGCGATAATAGCCTAGACACGCGGCTTTTAGTTTATTCTATCGTCAGCTTAGGTGGCATGCGTTGGGCGTTCTGACCTGACGCCATTCCTGGATTAACACCCTGCCTGCAGATCGCCCTCAGGCCTGACAACCCCGGGAATCGATACATCATCGACTGTACAAGCCAGCCCAACGACGCGCCCATATTTACGGGCGCCGAGAGAAACCGCGGCCAGGAAAGTGGCACTAGCTCGGTCCTCCGCCGTGGCAAGGGTCTCGTTTGATCACTGGAAAGTTACTTGTGCGTGTAATTACTTATGGCAGCTACAACTAACGCACCTTTAGCAGCGATACATTTTGTCAGCCAAGGCTCGCTTAGATAAAAAACCGTTCGTGTTTCTACTATGGTAACGTGACTAACCCTGCGATCGCTGCAGCCTCGTGGTGACCCCCGCAGGGAGGTCTGGTTCGGGCGCGGCTCGCGGCGGGTTGCGGGCCGACCTCCTCTGTCGGGGCTTCCTCAGCAGTTGCTTGTAGCTCTCAGCCTTTTTTGATAGGTAGTAGAATCTGAAAGAAGGGAGGGAGTTAGTATAGTGCTCCAAATTGTTGTTATTTGCACATTATTTACACAAAATAAATATAGTGACTACACGCATGTAAACAGACCCCGGGCCCGTAAGGTAGGAACTTTTCAATATTGAAATTAAAATGCCAATAATCCTAGTTCCTACAATCCCGGGTCTTGTAAGCGGGGCGTACAACGGCATTTGAGCAAGCCGTCATGAGAGGGTGCTTCTTTGTACCGTGCTTACCCCACAGTATAAGCGCCTTAATTATTTTAAGGCGCCTTAATTATTTACTGCATCGACTGCTTCCCGCCAGGCAGAAGGTAGTCATTATGACGTCACATTAAAAAAAAAATTATAAATATTTTAATTAATAAATATTTTCTGACAATTAGGTACACCAATTATTTAGTTCCAAGAACAGCATATTTAAGAATTTGTGTTATGGATACTAAATAAGGGATAAACATACATAAAGTGGATTTATATAGCACTTTTGACACAGACATCTCTAGACAAAACGTATCAAACGGTGAAAGCCCAGCCCTTCGCCCATGTCGACAATAACAGACCAAAATAGATTCCCTTAGGTCCTGGCTCGTCTTATCGTCACCTAATTGGCTTGGGCAAAAAGTCTATTTTATCTACAGTAAACCAGCGCTTGTGGAAGTGCGAAGAAAAGTACCTCTCCGATGCACAAAATGTCTTTTATACTTCCGGAGCACCCTGGGCAATAAGCGAGTTTCATTTAAGTAAATTGGCTTTTTTATCATTCTGTACGGTTGTTATATTATTCCCCGATGGTAAAATCTGAAATATACTGTCGAAATTAAGTGGTAAATTCTAAAATAAACTAAATTTGCCTATACACATTTCAAATGGGTGCCTACCAAAACCTAAGGAGCCCAAGCCAACCTCACCTGCAAGTGGTGCACCTGCCGATCAACGGACGTGGCTCTGGCGAACGCAACAGTGCCCGATAAGAGGCAATAGGCTCGCCACCTATTACGCGGGACCAACTATATAATTGGCGAAGAGTGGGCGTATAATATGCCGCTGCCTACTCCTCCGGGGAAACAGGCGTGAATGTGTATGTACATTTTAAATTACTGTGTTTTGACTCGTGTACTGTACAGTCAGCTTTAAATAGTTGGTAGCTTCCAAAGCGCCATATATATGGGAACACAAATAAATAAATAAAAAAATAAAAAAACACGCCCTAACGCTCTTGGCAATAGAGATGTGTGTCAATCTTTATAGCACTTTTGATTTTACGAACTGTGTGACGCCGAATGTATATCTACTTTTGTGCAATAAAAAATTATTATTATTATCATAAATCATTTCCAAGCCATTTCATAGCCAAGTGTAGAAGAGTGTTTGTCTCACCTGACACAGTCCCTCATGTTTTTTCTGGGCAGAAATGACGCTATCTGTCCAAAGTTCTTGGGATGCTGTAGGTACTTTTCTTTGAATATTTCCCGCTCCGTCTGTGACCACACGCTGCGGTTCTGCAGCCCTTTGTGTTCCGATTCCATGTCCATACATCGTCCTGTTGCAATACAAAACAAAATCGTTTAATTCGTTATCAATAACGTCGTAGAGGACGACCTGATTATGACGGCGGGAAGCCGGTGGATACAGGCGGTATTAGATCGATTAGGAAAGCCTATGTTCGGCAGAAGACTTCAAGTGGTTGAGACAAAGATGAAAAACGTAATTAACAGGATATTGATAATAATAAGCATTAATACCATGTATTAATAAGTTTAACCATTTTATGTTGATATCAGCAGCCGTGTACGACTTCGGCCTACCGACCTACAATTGAAGTAGCTCAGTTTATCTATCTGCTGGCAAACATTCCTTTAAAACAAGGAATTAAAAGCCGCAAATTTGGTGTCAAATTAATTATATATCAAGTTAATCTAGCAACTAACCGTTCATAAAGTCTATTAATACACCTATGCGTTGTTAGATATTGGTAAAATTTAGAACACTATGATACAACAAGTCGTAAAACATATTTTAGCTATATTTTTTTATGGTGCACGCATTCTATAACACATCTTTTAAAACATCGAGATATATTAAAAATTCTGGTATTTAAGTACTATTGAAGTTCTATCTTAAAGACTTCGGCATTATCTTGCGTGAGTAATGCGACAGGTTACGAAAATAACGATCCAAACGGGTCGAACAATTTTCACCCTTTACCAGGCAGTGGTCAATATATGACCACCATAAATTGACCCTTAAGCGGTTAACTTAAGGTGGAAAACCAATGAATATTTACAACGTGCTCTGCCTATTAAAGGATTAATGGTATTTATTTGCTTTAGATTATGTTGGTTAATACTTCACGTTTATAACCCTAATCTAATAATTAGGGTCATAAAGCGCGTCATAATTAATTTTCCTTACGCGATTTTAGTATTTTGGTATAAAAATAAAAATAATAAATAAATATTCTCTTACAATCACACCAATTATTTAGTTCCAAGATAAGTATCATGAAGAACTTGTAGTATGGCAACTAAAGAACGGATAAACATACTTAAATACTATTTTTTTTGTAAATACATACTTCATATACGGGTCATTCTAAGTTAAGAGGTACTTTCGATGGCCAAGACAAAAAAATACTTTTTTTTTATACTAACTTCCTAATTAATCTATTTATTGCTTAAAACTAAATGTTTTCTACATGCTCACTTAAATTTATTACATTAATGTACGTAGTTTAGTCACAATATATTCTAATATAAGTAAAAAGTCTCTCCCCTGGTCTGTCCCCAAACCGACTTTATTTGTAAACCAGCTATTATGATTGCATTAAAACTCAATAATTAATGTATCATCGTTTATTTTATATAGAGCAATAACTTAGTAACATTGTCTTATAAGTTAAATTACTTTTATTCCAATTTTTCATAAATAATAACAACCCCGAAATTTGTCCTTCGTTTTTCGTGTCCCGTCCCCTGGCTTTTTGTTTTCGTTTAAAAATCAGTTTCGTTTTACTAGTTTGTGGAAGTTGTGACCTTACTGCATAGGATGTAACGTCGAGCTAGCAATAAGCGGCGCATAAGCCGACTGCGCTGCCATTTTAACGGCCATTCTAGTCACGCCGTTCGCTAGGTGTTGAAGGGTTAAGTGAATGCAGTCTTTCCTCTGGTAAGTTTTATTTAGCAATTATTTGTTGAAATACTAATATTAACTTAAATATTCACTATGAATAGTGAATACAATGTTATGTTTGGTTGTAAATTGCGTACGAGAAACATTTTAAGGTTATATTTGAGATATCAATCGAAAATGTATCTCCCCTGGCGTATTTCCCCTGGCTCTTTTGATGGCAGGGGAGATACTCAATGCCCAGGGAAGATACATTTGTATGCGTTTTCATGAATACTTTAACATTTTTAACTGAACTTTTACTTGGCATTATGTATATCTTAGTTTTACAATTTAATATGACTTTTTTACAGAAAAAAAACGCATTTAGAAAAAAATTACGGTAAGAGAGCTCCTGATGGAGTGGGTGCTACTTGCTATATTTGATAAATAATGAAATTTTCACCGTAGAAGTTGCAGACATATCTGAAAAAGCAGCAAAATTAGGTTCTACTGAAGGTATAAAGACTTTTTCAGGCACACTAAATGTTCACCAAGTTACCAGTTGGGCATTTAAACCTAATTGCCATTGAAAAGTTTGAGCTGCTTCTGTGACTTAGAGTTATGTCGTCATTTTCAATTTGGTACTTTGGATTATCCACAAACACATCCTAATTTCGTCTACGTGTTGATGATACATACAGAGCTAGCGATTCAGAAGATAAACAACTAATCAATTTTACATCTCAAGAACACAGAAAGAAGCCTCAAGAAACACTAAGCATTATGTACATACCAGTATTAAAACCAAACTGCACAAAGATGATTCTAAGCCTTCAACATCTAGAAAGGAAACATTCTGCAACGGGGACTTTGTGATGGTTAAGCTTCAAGATAAAAAAACAAAATATCGTTATGTTGCATTATGCACAGGTGTTCAAGAAGATGATGAACTTAAAGGTATATTTTGTAAAATCTGTGATGAAACTGGAAAAAAGTATTGAATTTTTAAAAAACTACCCTCCCCTAACTTAAAAATGAAAGGGCTCCGTATTTTGTATGAATTTAATGAATCTATTGATGTCTTTAAACGCGGGTTTAAAAAAATGATTTTTATTTTAGTTAACTTTTAATGAAAATATTTTTATAGTTTGAGTGAAAAAAAAGTTTTATGCTGCTACTCACAGAAGTTTTTGTTTCTTTTTATTTTATTATTGACTATTGATAGTAAAGTTATAAATATATTTTTGATTTAATGGTAAGGGAAAGTAAAAACGTTTTTATGTTTTGTACTAAACTACTTTTTATGTTAAGAAATATTTAATTTTAATAAACAAAGACTGCTAAGAAATGAAAAGTCTGATTATAAATAATTTATAATTTAAATTAAAAAATAAAGTTGATTTTGAAAAATAATCCTGTTTTTAATATGTCTATCTCTCTTCCCTGCCCATAAAGTATCCTCCCCTGTTCATCTTGTCTCTACCCTGTACTGAGTATTTCCCCTGGTCACTCATAAAACGAGATAAAACCAACAAATTGACTGGCCACTTTGTAAACGTTTAGAACTTAAAAGTTTCCATAAAAATAATGTATATTTAAGTAAAAATATTTAAAAAAATGCCATGCCGTCACTTCCATACAACATATTACCTCTTAACTTAGAATGACCCATACATAGAAAACACCCAGACCAGAACAAATATTCATATTCATGCTCACAAAGATTTGTCCTGTGTGGGAATCGAACCCACGACCTATAACATAACGTATAACATTTATATTGGCAAGTCAAATAGTAATACTATAAAATACTGACTGTTGGTGTCAATGTAGACCGGCGCGGTGTCCCGTGGGTCCCTCAGCAGCGGCGGCACCACAGTCAGAGATCGCATCTTCTTGTCCTCGTGCTCCTGCTCGTGGAGGCCGTCGGCTATCTCCTCTAGTTCCGCCTCCGACTTCACTCGCGCGCCCAGTCTGTTGAACCTCTCTCGTTCTTCCCGCTGTTTTCTGAGTTCAGGGAATACCTGCGATGGGAACACATATGTCTTATATATAATAAATTAGATTTACCCACATATTCAGTTCAAATTATTCCACATATTCAGTATTCCGTGCTTCGGAAGGCACGTTATGCCGTTGGTCCCGGTTATCACTAAATGTGGTAGTCGTTAAACCATGTTAGAGGCCTAATGGGCGGCTTGATAAATTCTCACAGCAGGACGCCATACACCTGCCTCCGCCAATCCGCACTGGGTCAGCGTGGTGGAGTATGAACCAATACCCTCACACCTTGATATGTGAGAGGCTCGTGCTCAGTAGTGGGACGTTAATGGGCTGCGATAATGATTCAGTTCAAAGATAAATATCATTTAAAACATGTGTTAATCATCATATCTTAGAATTATCCCGGTGCCTAAACTTAAGCTTAGGACTCGGGATCTGTTACCGGTGTAAACAGATTTGTCCGAATTCAGTTATAACATGGAGCGACTGCCGTCTGACCTCTGCAACCCAGAGGGAAACATCATTCTATGGTTAAACCAGCTATCAGGATTTCAGAAGGCACCATCCTTCTAATAACGCAATAATCCCATATTTGTGCAAATAAATGATTTGATTGATTGAACGACTGATATAGATGTTCATAACAGCCGGGACCAACGGCTTGACATTTAAAGTGTGTTCAAAAAGGATTTGGTCATACCCGGATATATTTACTTAATACTCAATATCTTTATTGCTCTCCACAAATAGTTACAATAAGATGTTAATAACATGCACTTGTTTTGCGTTTAGTCACTTTCTATCCCATCATTTCTTATGTCTGCGATTATCGATTAACTTACGGGCTGTTTATAATAGTAGTAATTCATTACCTTTTCAAAAAATTCTCTATTCCGTGCGTCCTTTGCTTTCCGCTTGGGACCCTGTTCTATCCTTTCCACTCTTCGGAGCCAATCTGCTGCTCTTCTGCTGTATGCTTCTGCTAGCATATCTTCTCTCTGCAAAAAATACAAGTGTTTCATTAATACTGTTCTAATTGGTTACTGTCATGGAAATTCAAGTTAAACTATTCCAGTCATTATAATAATCAGCACATTAACGGCTCACTATTGAACACGGGCCTCCTATTAAGAAATAACATGAGAGGGTTCTGGTCAAACACCTCCACGCGATCCTCATATTATAAAACTTCAAAAACTTTTATTTCATAAACTAAATCAAAAGTCAAAATTACATATAAAAAACAATCAAAATATGATTACACTGAAATCACGAAGCTCAGATTCACTTACATGCAACTAAATAATTTAAAAAAATATTAAAGTGTAAGTGAATCTAAGTGCCACTTCCGAGCCACCACTCTGTAAGAACTGGCAAGAAACTCACAGGCTATGCCTTTTAAATTTATCGATTGGTTAGGTGCTCTAATTACAATGCAACACAACAACACCACCATTCATGTTCTAAGTAATTTATATTAGAATAGCCTGTATGGAACGGCAGCTTAATCCCAAGCATATTTATCTGCCATTTTGTCTATATCCAAGAACTTACACTTATAAAATATTGCTAATCTAGGCTTTTATCACAAACTAAAGTGAAGGAAATTCAGGTCAAATAAAAGTATTTATGCATGTTCATCCGTTGTTTAATATCCATAACACAAGTTCTTAATGCTACTTATCTTGAAACTAAATAATTGGTGTGATTGTCTGAAAATATTTATTTATTTATCTTACCACGGAGCAAGGTGAGAGGAATTATTGCTACATTTCTCCACGCTGACCCAATTAATGAAAACTCAAATATGTAATGCAAGGTGCCACTCCGTGGAGAAGCAATTATTACTAAACATTACTCCTGAGTAACATAGCTCATAATTACCCCCGCAGGGATTAAACAGATATATCGAGGAGGTATAAGCTGGCTAGAATGAGGGGGTATGCATCAGTACTGACATAGGTCATAGGGGTAATGAAACTTGACAGATTAGATGCCACTGCAACATATGTTTGTTAACGATAAAAAATACTTTAACCTATTTTTTATACGTTTATATATAAATACCTGACAAGCCTCCGCCCTAAGCCGGTGGACATGAAGCGCGAGTCGACTCCTGAAGGTGCGGTGTTTGCGGATGTTTTCATGGTACGGAGCCGCGTCTGAAGGCTGGTTGTACAGGGGACATTGCACTGATGGACCCAAATGTGACAAGAGTCCATGTGCTGACGCCGCCTGAAAATAAAAGCACTTTGTAAATATTCTACCAACCCGACTATCATCACAGGGTATCGTAGATGGTGACTAAGATAATGTTAAAAAAAAAGCTAGAAAGGTAAACTAAGATCCTGTAAAAAGTCTTGAAATTGGCTCAATGGCTTTTTAAGAAAGTTATTTTCTTCTTTTATTATAAATCTTGTGACTGCAGAACACAGGTTTTTGTAGACTTGTCAAATTGTTTTACTACAAAGTACATTTTCTTGTAACTGGCGGGAGAAAAAAATAACCTTAACGATTTTCTTGCCCGTTCTTTTACGGTCAAGCTCCCGCCCGCAGTGTATGGGCGCGCTCGTTTAAGTTTTGACCTTCATAAGAGCTTGAATAAATGATTTTGAGTTTTAGTAAGACTTAATGGTGATCGTTATGATAGATCTGTCGAGATCACCATGTTATTTTTTCAGATGTACATTAGCAGTAAATAGTACTGGAGCTGCAATATGATATGCTAGTTCTCTCTATCTATAGGATCAATCCCCAGGGTTCCGAAATCCTTCGAATTACGAATTCCTGCACTCTCAGATCAAGGGAGGGATTAAGGTTATTTTGCCACGTGGACCAGGTGCGAATTGGCGGAGGCAGGTGTGTAACGTTCAGCTGTTTTAAGTCGCCCAATATGACCTTTCACGTGGCTTGACGACTACTAAATAAAGCGATAATCGGGACCAACATTTCAACGTCGCCTTCGAAGCACGGAAGCGCTTATTATTACACACTCCTGGTCCACACAAATTGCATCCATCCAAGGATCGGCGTCTATCATAATCATTTCAGTCATATCCTTCTGAACATCGGATTCTTCAGTTGCTTTAATTTTTGTAGGTAAATAACCTCTTAATCACCACGTTGGTCTGGCGATCGTGCCCGTCATTTAGCAATATTTCTTTTAGTCGACTTTTACGACTCCCCATGAGATGAAATGGAGTGTACCGAGAAGTAAGTTAGCTGACAGCTAATTTATAATTGTCGCCAAAGAATATATGTTAAGATTTAAAATACATTGTAAATTTGAAATAATGGTAAGTAAATGGAAGTGTTGGGAGGGGAAAACCACATAAGACCTTCCATGACCAAATCCAGAAAGTTTTGGTAAATGGGCAGGTCACAAGTACCCTAAACCGACGGGCGTGTATGAGAAGGTGAATGAATGAAGCTAAAAGTGTATGCCAAGATCGTAGCAAGTGGAAGGATGTGATCTCTGCCTATCCCTACGGGAAAGAGGCGTGACATAATGTATGTATTGAAATAGGATTCTAAAGTACCTTTTTCCTATTTTCCGCGTAGACACACTGCGCCAGGCTGCGATGCCGTGGCAGTGCCTCTTCGGGCTCCTCGGCCCGCGCTGGTTTTGAAGCCGTTTGCTCCAACTCCTGCTGTTTTTTCTTTAGTTTCGATAGCGATGCTTCTGACAATGCCATCTCACGGTCCACCTGGAACACAAAACAATCAAAATTATGAGTAAATAACTCTACTTAGTTCTAAATTACTAATTAAATGTAAGTTTAATGATATTGAATTGGACTAGCTTTTTAGTTCCGTTTAGTTTTTGTGAAGAGTGAAAGATAAGGTGGACTCTACCTATATAGGTGGTATATACCTTTTCAATAAACAATGAAAAACATAGAATAACAGTTACATCAACATGTTCTCAGCATCTAACATTGCACTACTAAGCACGGACTTCCTCTGACAAAACATGGTAAGAGTGTATTGGATCAAAACAAGGTAAGTGTGTATTGGATCAATACAAGGTAAGAGTGTATTGGATCAAAACAAGGTAAGTGTGTATTGGATCATTACGCGAATATAATGCGGATTTGCAAAGGGGAAGTATAGTGCCTTGTGTATATTTATAATAACAAATTCAGAACTGAAAAACTTTGCAACAAATAAAACCACGCACAAGTAGAAATGCAATGTATTAAACTAATGTTTATCTAAATATTTGCATTTTAAAGTAGACTTTTCGTGACGTCTTTAGTAATATGATATCTAATGTGACCGTAAACCAAGTTCGATGGCCGAATGCATCAGAAATGTATCATATGTCAAATATTTTAGAGATCAAACGTTTGTAAATGTTTTGCGATATTTGCAGCCGCATCAAAGATTTTATACAACTAGTAATAGTTTGTACGTCACCTTTTAAACTGTCAACACTATAAAAATTTTAAGGTGCTGGTTTGATAATGTGGTTGTCTAATTCCTAAGGAAATGGCATCTCCTTTAGTGTCAATGGATGCGTAGGGCTTTCCATTTCTTATCATTTGACACGGCATTTTGTCTTGTGTCAATGTAAGCGAAAGGCTAGTCACCTTTCACCACATGCCAGGTTTTATCTAGAGGTCTCTGTGCTAAAGTGAGCTTCGCTAGAACTATACAGATAGGTTTTCAATACTTGTAGCAGGGTTCCTGCCCATTACAAATGAGATGTATGGGCATCGGCGGTGTATAGGGATCCTACCAAGCGGTATATAGGGATCCTACCAAGACCTAAGGAGTCCAAGCCAACCTCACCTGCATGTGGTGCACCTGCCGATCAACGGACGAGGCTCTGGCAAACATAACAGTGCCCGGTAAACGGCAATAGGTTCGCTACCTATTACGTGGGACCAATTATATAATTGGCGAAGTGTGGGCGTATTATATGCCTCTGCCTACCTCTTCGGGGAAACAGGCTTGAATGTATGTATGTATGTCTGGGCATCAGATTATATATGAGAAAGTTGAACCCAATCTCACCTCAATTGCAAGTGATGCAGTTGCCGATCAACAGATGAGACTTGGGCAAACATAAAAGGTAGACTAGGTAGGTAGGTAATAAGCTCGCCACCTATTACGTGGGAATAACAATATAGTTGGCCGAACTTGGACTTATAATATGTCTTCACTTACTCCTTCGGGGAGTAAGGCGTGAAAGTATATATGGATGTAATTCCTACAAACTCACCTTGGATATCTGTTGTAGCAGATCATCTTTTGTGGTTCTAAAGCTCTGGTCTTCCATTGTGGACTCCGAGGGAGGGTTGGGCGACAGTTCTACTGTGTTGTATGCGTTCACCGGCTCCTGAAAACAGAAACATCATTTAATCAGCATTTATAAGACACCATAATTATACATATCGATCATTGCTGACACGGGTTTTTAAACTAAACCTTTTGCGGCAGCTTTATGTGGGCCTTTCTTATTATTAGACTTGAGCCATCAAATCAGATTTAGGATAGGTTACACAGTGGGCAAAACTATATTTTACTAGTAATTTGATTCAGCTAGGCTGAAGGTATGCAATGTTACTTTGCATGTAAGGTGCGCCACGCCACTTGCTCCAGCTGGTCTTCTTATTCACAGCAGCGACCACTAGAAAACTGTGGTTTACAATCTTCGCAAGTCGGCTGGTTTCAACTGGATGAGTCCACTTCTTGCCAGACACCCTGCGAAGATCGTCGTGCCACCTAGTACGTGGAAGTCCTACATTTTCTGCGTTTGTCTCACCCTTCTTTTATCCAAGGTTGTATGTTCAATATTTACCACTGTATAATTAGTACTTACAGACAAGGGGATACTTACTCTAGTATCAACTCTGAGCGGCTGATGCATAGGCAGGGCGGTCGGTGGTGGCCTATCAACGCCGAAGCGTATCTTTTTAAAGGGCGGAGGGTCTGCGGAGGGCGGGTGCGACTGCGGGGCGGGCGGCGGGAGGTAGGCTCCCCCCAGCAGGGACACCCGCCCGCCCCCCCGGTACTCCCCCACCGCACCTCCGCTGCGGACGTAGCTGCTGCCATCCCTGGAAAAAGAAGAAGTCTTCATCAGGCTAGCGTCGTGGATAGTAGCTTAAAGTAGTGGAACAGGGGTGAGATCCTATGAGACAGTTAACGCACTGCCTAAACGAGGGTCAGCCTTAATCAACACAAATGATTTAACTGCTACGAGATCAATAGGTGATTATTGGCCAGCAGCCCAATAGCCTTAAAACTTGTTATATATTAATGTATTTATTACACATAATAACTTACACATAATGTTATGGTTTATTAAAGCTGTTGAATATCCTACAATTTAATTAACTGAAGTAATATTTCCGTTGATGACCTGCCTGACCAAACCTGACAAACTTTTGCATCTGTCCTTAAGGAAATTTTTTTGGTACAATTATTTTTATATTATTCAATGAAATTAGGCAAAGCTTAAGTAATTACACGATACCATTTGAGCATATAACTGCCTTTCCTTAGGTTTTATAATAATAATAAAATCGATTTATTTGTCTTCAATTATTTAACATAATAATGGTTACATTGTACACTTCTTAAACAATATAATTAATTTCAGACAAAGCGGCTTGTGACTCAGAAGTCGCAGGAAAACAACGACTCCTGTTATTCTGTCACAACCTTTTCCATACATAGCATTCCTATAAATAATGACATCGTGCAGCAAGATAATATACAAAAAAAAACAAGATTAAAAATTACCTACCAGAGAATAATAGACATGGTAAGAAAAGATTATCTTAAGAAATAAATAACCGTGCATATTTAATTAACTTATATAAATAAAATAAGTATTTTTTTAAAGAATAGTCCGGTTATTAAAATCGGTCCAGTAGTTTACCCAAGTGAGGCAGAGCTAATTTTGCAAATGAACGGTGTAAAAACACCCAAAGTCAAGTGGCAACACGAGCTGTCTCCAAAGACGATATGACTAATCCTGAAAGTGTATATAGGTCATCGGAAATGTCCAGCTAATGGTGATCTATCGTGTCGTGTTGTGTTACATGACATTACGTTATACCTGCCTATTGTTTAATGCCGTTGTGACTTATATTACTTTCATTGTAGGTTAGGGCTGCCATGCCTCCGAAATTTCCCAGATTTTTTCTTAGCAAGTGATGAATTAAAAATATCTTTGTAACAATTCCCGCGCTAGTATAATTTTCCGAAAAATCGAGAAACTATTCAACATGACACGTGTTTCGCCCTTACACAGGGCATCTTTAGGTAAGATAGGAGCCTCAGAACAACGATGTCTTCACGACCAACGCTGAAACGAGAGTGAACTCACTCTCGACACTTCTAAACCAACTGAGGTACTACTACGCTAAGCAATAGCAATGCAGTAGGCGAACCGCCTTAAGTAAGATGCCCCAAGCCAGATGTCACATGATTAGCAACAAACGATTCTTTAATAGAGAATCAGACGACGAATTTTATAAATAGCCGCACAATTAGCTTACAAATGGCGAGTCTAGAGCATTGGCCAAGGGTGTGGTGTGGGGCCATTTGTGTGCAGTAGTGCAAGGCGTTCGTTCACAAGGATGAGTCAGCTAATAAATAAACCACACCCTTGTGGTGTTTGTGCGGGAATTAAAGACTGTGGTACGAATATAATACACCGTATAAATATTAAATGTGATGTCAATTATGAATCATTGAAGACGCAATTGAAGGTCTATCGTTTCCTGTCTCTGGTTTGTTACCCCACAGATTTGTACTAGTTAGTGCTTGCTACGATCATAGCACACACTTCTGTTCTGACTTCATTTACAATAATATTCATGAATTTACTAGTCAACTTTTTCAAACTTGAAATACTGATAATGTGACGTTAACAATATATGTAGTATATTACTACTAAGTAAAGCCCAAGTGGTGTTTATAAGTAATGATTAAGTATTCATCCAGTTTTGCACTGTTCCTATGGGCCATGCGGTCATCACAAAGACCATTACTAATTATCCAATTATGGGATAGCAACAAGCATTTAAATAGGGACTGGGAAATATGGTCAATTAGTTACTATTAATTAGGTCCAGTATGTTATTTCATATAAGAATTGTGGACTGAGATCCAGGGTTGGGGCCAACTATGTAAGGTTTTCAACGGATACCGCAGACGAACTATTAATAACGTGGTTTTATAGGTATGTATGTCTGTTAGGCCTCTTACACATGTTGCGGCAGTGTTCGAAAGGGTAACCGAAGGCGCGGTGCGTTTCACTTTCAAGAAGGAACATGGATTGTTTCTAGTCAGTGAAAGTCCTGCTTCACTTACAGCGAAAGATGATCACTTGATGATTTTCCATAAAAAAGGGCTCTTACTTACTCTTACACAACTTTGAATTTATATGAAGTTCGTCGTAGATTTCCACACTACAACGTCGGATCGTGTTAATGTGTAAGAGCCCTAATTCAGGTAGACGTGTATGTTGACGTGACTACCAGTATTTACAACTGGTTTATATAATTGCATATTATATCTAGCTACTATGACTACTCCTTTTGCCAGATGGATGCGATGGATGAAACCAGAATACACAGGACGGAACAGGTGCTAAATAAGATAGCGCCAATGGTACTATAGACTCATCACTTAACCCAAAGTGAAAACCTCATATAAAATTAATATAAATGATATAGGCTAAAGTTTTTTTTTAACCAAGTAAAAGAAATTCAGTTTATAAAGTATATGTATTTTTTCGATTATATACACTTTTTAAGGGCCTTTGGCATTTTGCAATGTTAGCATTATGAAATGAAACCGTAACTTTAAGCTTGGAATAGAGCTGAGTCGATCGCGATTCGTGCTCCGCGTTCCGCCTCAAAAAGTTGTCAGCACACTGAGAGGCCAGGCCTGGCAGGGTTGCGGGACTGTTCGAAAGGACGCGACATTGTAGGCTCAAGAATGAACATGGCTGGTTTTTAGTTAGGCATTTATAATATTAGCAGATTTTGCAAGAATATTAGTAGGTACAGTCAACCTCAAAAATTTCCAAAAACCTGAGTACAGTAACCGGCTGCCAATGAAGTACATCGACGTGTGAAAAAGGAAGTAGGTAGTTTACAGTACTATTTATAGTTATAGGTCACGCAGTATACAAAATTAAGCAATTAAAGATAATAAAATAATCAGCTTTTTCTTAGACCGACTATGGTATAGTGAAAAAATTAGAATTAAATAATTTAAAGAAATTGGCAACAGGCTCACAAAATGATGGTAATTACGGCACTTTCTTCAATAACAATGGTCTAAAATATAATAAACCTAAACCTGGTTGAAGTTTCAAGGATTAACCGGCCTTCTTGCCAGTACTGTTATTAGACAAAATACAATATAATTATTTTGTTCAACAAATTAATAAATATTATATGGCTACATCTCTAAGCATATAAAGATAAACCCACAGTAATATCACAATGCAAAAATTTACAGTATATCTGTTACGCTTGCTGGTTTTGATGAAACTTAGTACGAACTTAGCTTGAACCCTAGCCTTGCGAATTACGTGTAGGTCTCGCAAATGAGCACTAGAGATAGTAAAAAATAAATAACTTAAACACTGTTTTGATTTAGAATCATACAATTCCAATCAAAAATAATTATAAATAAAATAATACCAATAAACACTCCGATGCAAGCACTCGCTGAACATTTCACTGATTATATTAAATTACATTAATAATGGAATGTAGACAACACTATATAAAATCAATAACGTTTTCAAAACACAATTAGGAGGCGCTAAAAGTTACGCCATGACCGAGAAGTCAATCTGACAGATGTACTTCGAAAGGCCAAGGTTGCGCGCGGAGGGCGTAGAAGTAACTGTTATACAGCCTACTGTTTATTTTCCGGGGCTTCGGTTGACGAATTCAGCTCACGCACGTGACGGCAACGTGTCGCGCTCAAAATCCGTACGCACGTTTCGATTCACTAAAACTGTGTTGCCAACTTGGCTAAGCTCTTTAGTTTACAGCTTTTTATCATTTTTCTTTCGGTACCTCTTAAAAGATTTGTTTTTTAAAATCATACATATGAAATTCTATTTACGTACATACTTTATTAAAGTCTGTTCACTCGTCTCTAGACCATGCTTGTCCTCATAGTTTACTTATGTTTAAATAAGAAGTACTAACATTAAAGTGATAAACACAGTATGAAATACCTAGTTTTCTATATCTGTTTAGTAATAGCCATTACACGTGTCGTTATCGCGATGCAGTGTCAACGTACGGCTTATCGTCTTTCATGACCTTTGTTCACGTTTGGCACTGCGCAGCTAATTATGGAACACATGAGACATAACAAAACGTGCCAGGATAAAATACGCCATGCCGTGATTTTGACAATGTAACGCGATACGACAGACGAATAAAACATTTTAATTAATAATATTTTTATTTATATACATCAAAAACTCATGACTTGGATTAAACAGGCGCATGCAGACAGTATTTTAATCCAAGTTCCATAACCTTGTAGCCAAAAAATATACTTTGGTTACATGCACCTGTGTCTGACTCAAGCTTCCAAGAGTATTTTAAAGATACGGTAGCAAGTTAAACAATTATAACATTTTTACTCAACATTATAAGATATAACGAATCGTGTTTTGGGGAACAGTTTGACACCTATGACGCCTATTTCAAACAAGGCGAGAGAATGCTATTGCAGATTCAGAAGGTTCGAGTTATACCTGTGGTCTTGCAAACATCTATAGGACGTAACCACGTCTGATCATCTGATGGGTGTATTACACATCAAATTTAATACTTGTAGTACAAAAAACGCCGGAGTGGCCCGGCATTGCATTGTTTCTATCATCGTACCAGATTCAACCTAAAAGTTCTATAGACTTTAATTTTATTTTTTCTTGTTATAGCAGATATACTCTTAGAAAAAAAAAATTATTGTCTAACAATGTTATTTTAAACGATCCAACCCTTTTTTAAAAATAAAATTTCGATGTGTTATAAAACCATTAACAATAAATAGCGCTCAACAGTTCGGCAATTTTTAACATGTGATCTGCACATGTTAATAATCCTTAAAAAACGAATAGAATAGAATACTTTATTTGCACTTAATTGAGGTACATTACAGTTCTGGTACAATAAAATAAAACAACGGTGGCATGCAAATTATAATTAAATTACACATCAATTTTTAAAAGAAAACTACACTTTAATTCGTTAAAATGTCAAAAATGAGAATTAGCAACTAGATATAATTAAATTTTAAATGTGAAAATTGCGACGACAACAAAAAGCCGAAAGATAAGTAATGCTATGTGGGATTTAGCTCGTACCCTTTATCAACATTCCGAATATGTCAAGTCTAATTAGGTAAAGTAGGTCAATTTCGTCATATGGCAAAATGACACAAAGCTTTTAGCAAAACGCACCATATACTGCAATTTACGTGAAAGCATTTATATTTCTCACACATCCAAGTATAGTCAGGGTCACATTGTAGCACCCAAAGCGCCATATTATCGGAACGGCTTGTATTTAACGTGTCATCAAAATTAATAAATTGCCAACCTAACCCAACCTTATTGTACACCAGAAATACTAACTCAGCCGTCTAATCCATCTATTAGGTGCTCAATCAGTATTTGTAATAAGCAAACACGAAATTTTTAGAAGATAAGAAGATACATAGATACATTCACGCCTGTTTCCCCGAAGGGTAGGCAGCGGCATATTATACGCCCACACTTCGCCAATTTTATAGTTGGTCCCACGTGAACGTATTGCCGCTTATCGGGAACTTTTATGTTTGCCAGAGCCTCGTCTGTTGATAGGCAGGTGCACCACTTGCTGGTGAGGTTGGCTTGGGCTAGATTTTGATCCCTATACACCCTATTTTTAGAGGATCAGTTTACTATATTCCTATCAGAACACGCCCTAACGCTCTTGACAATAGAGACGTGTGACCTTTATGAAGTTTTGGATGTTACCAGCTACATGACGCTGACTGTACCAACAATCTGATCTAGATTGGTAAAACAATATATTTTTACGACGCTACTACGGTTTGTTTGGCTCAGCGCTCGGTCGTGGATGGTGACCCGCCCATTGCACGGTATGCCAAAACCGATTCCCCCTTCAGCAGGGTTGCCAATGTTGCCATGTAAAACATCATATTTCCCAACTGACAGAGACTTTTGCTCTTCTTTTTCAAGGAGCTAAGCACAAAATTTGTGCGCTTTTGAGAAACAGTAAAATATAGAATGTTGCTGATTTGTTACAAATCATTTCTCGGTCTCACTTATTCACAATGAATTTTGCAATGTAACGCAAACACACACTTATAAAATTCAAAACTAATAAAATGAAATGTACTATCTTAGCGTAGGTTAGTGATAGCATTATAAACAAATGACAAATTTCAGTGACATTACGAAATCTAGCAGTAAAAATTATAAAAAAATATTTTTGTAAATATTATACACTACACTACCTGTGGCCACGAATTACTGTAAAGTGTTCTAAATGTCGCTTCGAAATCTGTACAATGTGTTTTATTTATAATTAATCAAATTCTCACAAATAAGACTGTGACGAGAAAAGTTAGGATATAATATCCTAATGATTTTATTTTTCTGTGTGAAATGTGTTCAATTGTGGTAACCCTACCCTACGAACGAGTGCAAATGACGCACCGATGAAAGCACCAGACGTTTCACACACATTCATAACTGATGGCTCGTGGAACCAATTCAGTAGTGGAAGTTTTCTAGACTACAAAGTAACATAGTATATGCTCGTATTGTTTTCTTGTATACATTTGTACAAAAACAATTTCAACTAGCGGCAATTTGTTAGAACTTTTTAGTAGAATTTAAAGTGTGAACGCTCGTATAGAACGCAGAGTTACTTAGTAGGTAATTGGGCGAAGATCTGATTTTTGCCCAATTACTAAGTAATGGTAATGACGTTATAGGCGTCATAATTAGTATCAGGCAAGGAAAAAGTCTAACCTAGTGCACCTATTGTACAAGCTGTGCTAAATTTGGAACTAAGTGGAGATGTGTGAAATGTATGAGCATATTATTATTATAATATACTATTAGTACTATATGAGGCCTGGAGGAACGGCCTAGAAAAGTGCCATCCCTCTCATCTCATGGACAGTCGTAAGAGTCTACGAAGAATGACGGACTGTAGCGTCAACCTGCGTTCTAGCTGGAGCTGCGATCACCAACCCGCTTTCTCAACGTTTTCGCATTGTTCCCCAATATAATGAAAACTATTCGTTAGGCCTATGTTCAGCAATGGACTTCGTAAAGCTGAAATGATAATGATGACTATTTATGTGTTTCAATGGGATAATACTTGTATTTTGATGTAAAAAATCTCGAAAAGGCCGCACATAAAACTAGTATGCTATACGAGATCCTCATAACAGAATATCGGCCAAAAGCCATCGCGTGAGGGGCTGAGAGGGACGGGGGCCGCGTTGGCACGTGCTCCGCCTCACGTAACCGGTTCCAGGGTTCGTTGGAGCCATCAAACCGACGCGATACAATCGCCCGGCTCACCGTACGAAATGGAACAAAAGGACGTCTGCCTGCACAATGTACGCACGGCGCGGCACCAATGCTAAACTACCAGATATCTTTCAATCTGTACACAAACAACATAGGTACCGCTGAGGGTCAGCCATTTATCTATGCTTTCATTTATGTTAAGAAATTGTATAAATGAATAGTGCAAAATAAAAAAGGATACGTAAAACCCCACATACTGCCTTCTTTTTCAGACGCAATGGAAGTTCTATTCATTCCTATCTCAGTGCAGTCGTTTGCCACATATATACGTACATATTCTCACGATCATATATCATATTTAGTATGGGCACAACCCCTGCTACAACTATTCAAAAGAGGTAATAATTGTAGCAAGATCATTTTTAACACAGGGATCTATCTCTACATGAAACTGGTAAAATCAAAGAGTAAGTTTGCACGCCATTCGCCTACATTAGCACTAGACGAGATTCTATTCCCTTAGTTAGTACCTAGGTGTTATCCTGAATACTGGCAGTATAGCAAAGATTCTGCACAACCGCAAATGGGATATATGAGCGTGAGATCATATATGTTCTTATCTACGGAATATCTGGAAACTATCTAGACGCTATCTGTCGCTAAAATTACTGGGGCAAAATTAGTCAACAGCAGCTTCTTTAATAAAAAAATTATAAACAGAAATAAAGATGCAAAAAAAGAAGACCAATAAATAGTTGAAATAACCGTGAAAGTTTGTAAATAACTTTTTAATTGGGTTAAGTAGGGCGGCGAACCGGCGGACGCGTGACGTAAGGAAACCCACTAAACTTTGTTGATCACGAGATGGCTTCATTAACTTTTCTATTTGCGTGTATCATTGCTTCTTATTTTGTATATTTATAATTTTCTATAAAGTAATTCTTGCTGAGTCTAACTCTGGAAGGCGAGACTGGATTTTTATACCAAGGTCCACCTTGTTCAGGTCTTAGAAAAATAGGTCTTCTATTTTGTCTGGGATCGATGGAGTTTTACGTGTACAACGATGTGAGATTTCTACGTTTGCTTTGTGGTACCGGTCTAGAAAAGGGCCACCCCCTTTCATCTCCCTCGATAATGGGGAGCAGCGTGATCCTGCGTAGGTACTTGCTCAAAACTGCGAGCACCAACCCGCCTGCCCAGCGTTGTTGGTATGAGTAAATTCCCCTTAAAGACAGACATCTATTGGAGGCCAATGATCTTCAGTGGACCTTATATGGCTGCTATGATGGCGACGTGAGATGTCCATGCATAATGATACAACCTCACAACTCCTATAGCCCCCGTCATTGAAGCAGGGCATAAAACGACATTTTTGAAGGCAGTCAATCGTAAGTGCGGTTTTTTACCATGCTTATATGGTATGGTGCGTTTCTATCAAACGCTCCTAACTATTGTGGATGTATGACAAATAAGATTAAAAAATATATATTTTCTTCCTCTCTATTAAATCAATATAAAATAAGAGATAAAAAAAGTCAAATGAGTTTTATTTTTATTGCGATAAAGTTCTTATACACATAAGTATAGTATGTGTACCATTGACAAACAACCAAAGTATATTTTGCACGACCCAGACAACCTAATCAAACAAGAGGAATATTTTCCCAGCAACATAACACGACAATAAAATCGTAACCATAATGAAGAGCACACATTTTATTTTATCATAAGTACATATTAAATTGTTTTTTTTATCTATACAACAGAATGAAGTTTACCTGAATGTTATCTTAGTAACATTATGTAATTTTATAAAATAATATAATTACTTGCATTCGTCTTATTATATCAAAGGAAATGGCATTTTAAGTTAAATAATAATTTTATCCTAGGCTTTTTTTGGGTAGGGTTTATACACACAGTCGAAGCTATCGGTGCTCCGAGGTGGTTGGAAACGATCACCGAAGTAAAGCAGAGTTACAAATACAAAGACCAGTCCTTGGATGGATGACTGCATCTCATTAATGTCATGAAAGATTATTTTTAATTATATTATTATTATTTTCACAGATCAACAATGTTAAAACACATCCGATACACGTTATCCGATGTCAGCACAAGACTATGAGAAGTGAGAACCCAATATTGTAACTTGTTATTGACCGGCGGCGGTTTCAATACAGCTTTTTATAGAAAAAACAAGATAGGTATGGCGCCGCTAGTTTATAATAAAATACCGGATAGCATAATATATATATTATTATATATATTATTTAATAAGAAACTGACATCCATGTTAATAGACAAATGTTGTTATATCATAAACTAATACCTGAAAGATCTTCTAAAATTATTATTTTTTCTTTTTTTTTCTTAATGTTTTTATTTATCGGATTGTTTTAAACTTATAGCTATTGTTTAAATCTTGACATCGGTAATTGATATTGATATTTTGTAATAATTGCTTCTGAAATTCCTAAAAATAATGTTTTGTAATTGACAAATTTAAATGACTTTTTTTGTGTATTATAAGATTTATGTTAATTAACATATTTAAATGCTTAAGTTACTAATATTTCTACGCCACTATCTGTTAAAATACGATGAACCTATATGAACTATGTACAACATGTTAATAATGTACCGTATTTAATATATAATAATAAAATAAATGACATTCATTTATTCACATCTTTAGTAGTCTCGTGAACCTCATTCTCTTTGTATGCATAGCGTCTGTAGTAGGTACCGCAAGATTTGAATTCAGTGACAACTGATTCTTAGACGATTCATGATAAACCTACGCCCGCTTAATTCGTATGAATAGTATAATATATTTTATATAGCGACGATAGCCCAGTGACGAGACCCCTTGCCTTTAAATTCTGAGGGTATCGGCTTCAAACCCTGGTGGCGCACCTATGACTTTTCGAAGTAATGTGCGTAATTATCGCTTGCTCCGTGCATCGGAAAGCACGTTAAGCCGTTGGTCCCGGCTGTCATAAACATCTATAACAGTCGTTATTAGGAAGTCAGTGCCTTCTAACAGACTGACAGCTGGTATAACCATATAATGTATGTTTCCCTCTGGGTTGCGGAGGTCAGACGGCAGTCGCTTCACGTAGACCCTGGGCCCTGAGTTTAAGTCGGGGGCAACCGGGATAATGCTAGGATATAATGATGAATATAATATATTTTATGTTAGACTGATTATAAGATTTACTGGAGTGAAATCGTGTAACAGAAGTTAATCTCAAAAAAATTATCGAAGTCAAATCAAGTAATTACGGTTTAGATTTCACACGATGGGGAACAGATTATACAAAAAAATCATTTCTCATAAAGAAGCATTGCAATGCCTCGTTTGTGAAGCTTTAGGGTTGCCATTATTCAATCATTTCGATATTATTAACACGAAAGTAGCTGGGTCGGTCTGTTACGCTTTTATGCTTAAATAAAATTCGTTACAATTAAAGTTAAAATTGTGTATTTAAGTTTGGATCAATAAAGCTTAAATGATACAAATTAAGTAATTAGGATATAAATATAGATGGGATTCTGAAGGAAGTTTTATACAGTTGCATTATAATGATTATATAATGATCAGTTTTATAACAACATATTTGTTTGATTATTAGGGGCAATCTCTAGAAGTAAACTGAACCAGTTTCGACCTGCAAAAATCCTTCTAACCTCAGTTTGTGAAAGGATCTTCATCTTGAGAAGGACTGATATATTATTATTGACGTCCCAATAGGCTGAGATAATGATAATATTAGTCGCAACAGTATTTTCTCTAGCCGTGTGGTTCCGGCCTAGAATACCACCGCTTCTCATTTCACGGGGAGTCGTAAGAGTCGAAATCCTACCGGATGATGGGCAGCAGCGTCATCCTGCGTACTGGCTTGAACTGCAATCGCGAACTCTGCACAGCGGCGTGGTGTGGTGATTACATTATAGGGGTAAAACCCCCAATAAAATGTAATCTATTGGGGAGGCCAATGTTTAGCAGTGAACTTTATAAGGCTAATATGATGATGAGACATTTTCGTTTTTACGTGTAATAGAAACTTGCGAAATTTTTTCTTTACACAATAATCTTCTAGATACAGCCATAGTCACACATTTTAGAACTCAAATATTTGTCCTCTGTGAGAACTGTGGGAATCGAAACTATGGCCTTGGAAGCTAAAGCTGGTGTGTATAATTACCAACGACATAATGTCACTTATCAGAAAAAAGCCTGTAATGAGTAGACATTTTAAAATTTTCGTCAATATTTTCAATACGTATTTATCCACTTTAGGTATAGCATACATTAAAAAAAAACCTTGAAAGTTGAAAATTTTGAGTTGATTTGGTAAATAGACATAATGCCTAAGCGCACAAGCGAATATTCACAATATTGTACATAAGATTTATATTAATATGTCTTTCTGTGAATAAGTACAAAGCAAAATAGGGTTTATTAATAGAACATTTTCAGAGTGAGGCATATCGGAAAAAGACCATAAACGACTGCAGGTTATTTCGCGAACGCCTAAGTCATCAGCATCACATATCATCATTACATATAACGATTATGTTATGACGACCGATATGGCGTGGTGGCGAGTATACCCGCATTCCACTCCTGAGGTCGTGGGTTCGATTCCCACACAGGACAAATATTTCTGTGTATAAATATGAATATGCGTTCTAGTCTGGGTGTTTTTCTATGTATATTAAGTATGTATTTACAAAAAAAAAAGTATTTATGTATATTAATCCGTTATTTAGTATCCATAACACAAGTTCTTAATGATACTTATCTTGGAACAAAATAATTGGTGTAAGTGTCAGAAATATTTATTTATTATTTATTTATATATGAGCATTATCCCGGTTGTCCTAACCTTTAGGTTAGAGCTCAAGGTGTGCTTGCTCCTCTAACCAGATTTGGCTGAATTCATTTATTATGGTCGCATTTAGAACATTCAGTTGCATGGAGCGACTGCATAGGTCCTATATCGAATCTAGGTATTCTGGACTTTGCAGGACTTCTTCTTTATAGAAAACAACTTGGTCTGCAATAAAAGATTTGATTTGATTTATTAGCTGTCTGGATAATATTCTTATTCATCTTATTGTTCATATTTATCATTTAAAAGGGTGTATGGGGATCCTTACCAAGATCTTAGGATCGCAAGCCAACCTCACCTGCATGTGGTGCACGTGTCGACAAACGAACGAGGCTCTGGCAATCACAAATGTTCCCGTTATGCGGCAAGAGGTTGGCCACCTACTACGAGGGGTGAACATTATAACTGGCGAAGTGTGGGCGTTTAATATGCCTCTGCCTACCCCTTCTAGGAAATAGGCGTGATTGTATGTACCTATTTATGTATGTATATAAAATATGTTTAAAAGAGTTTTAGAATGGAGACCCTTCGACAGAAAGCGTGGCTTGAAACGTCCACTTGCAAGATGGATGGACGATCTGATATAAGTCGAAGGATCATGATTGATGCAGGCCGCCTTCAATCGATCACACAGGGAGTTTATGTTGAGTTCTTTGGGCTGATGATGATGCAACTCATTGTACGTGAACTGTTCTTTTATATGAAAATATATATATGTTCTTTTATACAATAATAGCCTTAAAACCTAAGTTACCAACAAAGTAGGAAAAGAGCCAAGCGTGGGCAGCCCTAGCCAGGCGTCTGTCGGCTGACGAACAATGCAAGTTTCCTTATCTCGTACGCAATGCGGGTTCCGCCATTGTGCCCCGTCTCGTTGTAAACAAAACCGCAGTTGTAACCACGCTAATGATCCCCCGAACCCAGATGGTGGAGATAAAGGCAGAAGGATACAATTCATTTCTCAACCGTATCTGAAGCTTTTGGGAGTTTCGTTAAGGAGTTTTTTGAATACGTAAAGAATTCGATTGGTACCTATGGTACCGTACATTTTAAGGTAGCAAAGTTAAACAAGTTTTACTTTAATCTTAATTTATCGTAGCTCATTGTGATCCTCGTTAATTTTGTACAATTGATCTATCTTAAAACAGAAATTCCTCAAGACGCCCATTAAGGCATCACCTAAGAATCGCTGCAGCCTGCGAAATTAATAACAAAGGTGAACAAATTTCAGTAACAATACCGTGAAATCTAGATACTCGTTACAATTGTTGTGTATTGTGAAAGACAAGTACAAAAGAATTCAGACGAAGACCGTCAGATGCAGAAATGCAGACCCCTAACAAAGGAAGAGAAAGCGACACGTGTTTACCCTAAGGTTGCCAGGGGTTCGGTATTGTATCGAACCTTTGACATTAAACACTATACTTGGTGTGCGGTATAGTAATATTTTTATATACTGCTTAAATATCAGTGGTTGATACTTGGAATTGCGCTTAATTGAGCATTCCAGGTGGAATTAATTAGCTTCCGGGGTTGTGGAACTGTTTGAAAGAGCCCCGGGACATAGCAGGCACAAGAAGGAACATGGATGGTTTTTAGTCAGTGAAAGTCTGACACACTCTCCCGCTCCAACCACAGCGAGACAGTATTATTTGATTATTTTCCATCCGCAAAAAAGGTGTAATTGGCTTGGCACTTGAAGATTGATTACTAGCGTGGTCAGGTGTTTCTCAATGAAAGTTTGTTTGAATATTATTTTGATAAAAAATTTAGAGGGTAGTTACCTGAAGGTGAGCGCAGCGGATCCGTATCCTGGCTGGTGCAGGCGCAGCGCCGGCGAGTAGGGCTGCGCGTAGCCGGCGGGCGGCGCGCGCGGCTGCGGCGGGGCCACCACGCCGCCGCCCGGCTTGCCGCCGTACGCCAGCGCGCCGCCGCCACCGTGCCCGTGATCCGTCTGCCCGGGCCTGGGGACAACAATGTCCATCATGTATTCAACGACATTAAGCAAAGTGAGGGGGCATTCTGGGAAAAGAGCTTAGATAACCCAGTGGTAAGACCCATAGACTTCAATTTTAGAGGGTCTCGGATGCAAACCCTGATCGCGAACCTATGACTTTTAGAAGTAATGTGCGTAATTAGTGAGTAAGTTTTTAAACGCCAAGTGAACGACAAAAATTATCTATTGTGTCTAGCACCTCTGGCGTTCAACGTGTTAAGCCGTTAGTCCCGGCTGTCATAAATGGCATAATCGTTATTAGAAAGTAAATAAATTCAGCTGAAAGCCCAGGGCACATGGGATAATGCTACGACATGACCAGCATTCGGGAACAAAATGACTTTCTACTTTAAATAATTTATTGATTCAGGCGTCACATTGCGGAAATCCATAGCTTGCTTTCTATTTTACTCAACATCGGCATCAATAAGAAAGGTAAATCTATCCCGAGATTCCCGAGCACCATTACGTCCAGGGGGCCTACCGCCGAGTTCGATGGCAATCGATTATAAGGCTAAATGGATTTCGAATTGATTCTGTCGTACCGCCGAACTCATGGAAATCGAAACAAAATGGCGTTCTCCATTTACCTATTGGTCTGTCACGGACTGAAGGTCATGAATGAGAGGTGGCTGTCGGCAGATTCCCCGGTACGGATTAATGAACGTAAACAAAGTTTGATCTAGATGGATTACCGGTAATCCATCGAATTCGGCGGTAGGCCCCCTGAGCACCATTACGTCCTGAGCGCCACTTTTAGGGGACAAGCGATCAGTGAGCAAGTGACGGATTTAGGAATATATTTTTTAGTTGCAGTCATTCAACATCGTCATCTAATCAATTAGCAAGAGGTGAAGAATTTAGCTATATCTATCCTAATGGCCATCATTAGAATCAATAAGCTAGATGTCAGGGATTTAGCAGCATCTATTCTGATCGCCATCACGTGGGGAGAAATCAGCGAATACTTTTCATCATCGCCAACAGATCAATGAACAACATAATAGGGGGCACTGCGCGTGAATCTATAACGATCATCATATAGAGACCAATTGATATATGAGAATCTTACATTACAAATAAGCACGATACGACGTTTCAAACGTGTAAATTTATGTCTAACTTTATAAAACTGTATTTATGCATAGTCGGAGATTCCGATCTAGCAACGAGCACAATTATAATATTTGTAAATATAGAAAAGAATGTTTGTATGTCTAAAATTCTCAGGACGCCTTAATCAATAACCTATTTAATTTCTTTTGATATGAATAACGTATAGTTATAGAAAAGGACAACCTTACTTATGACACGAATAAACGGCGGAAAGTTAGTATTCAAACATACGTAGAAGTATTAGCTTGCCTCAAGGCTTGAGTATCCGTTTATAGGGTTCCGTACCCAAAGGGTAAATAACGGGACCATATTACTAAGACTTCGCTGTCCGTCCGTCCGTCTGTCACCAGGTTTTATGTCATAAACCGTGATAGTTGATATTTTTAGATGATGTATTTCTTTTGCCGCTATAACAACAAATACTAAAAAACAGAATAAAATGAATATTTAAGGGGACTCCCATACAACAAACGTTTATTTTGCTTGTTTTGGCTCGATATTATTAACGGCCACAGGTCAACGCTTGACATATTCACAGGATTTTTAGGTACACATTCACTTTAAAAATAAATAATACAATTAATATTTAAGGAGGGCTCTTATACAACAAACATTTTTTGCTTATTTTCGCTCAATGCTGCAACAGTAAACGCTTGAAATATTCACAGAATGTTTTGATATACGCCCTCTTTAGTTACCATAACCCATTATGGAAACAAATTCGAATTAAGTATTAGATTTGACAACAAATAAAATTCAGTACCACTGTTATAAATAATATATAATGGTAAGGAACCCTTCGTGCTCGAGTACAGCTCGCACTTGTTTCTAGTGGGCGTACCAACAACTAGTCATTTATACTGGCAACGCATTATACTAAATCATCTAATGTTTCATTATTTTGAAACAAAACATCCGGGTGAGAATTTTTTACTCATCGCCAAAGTGATTTGCGAAGGCCATATTTATACAAAAATTATTTAGAAGTCGCGTTAGCAAAATTTTATTTTAAATTTTGTGAGATAGTTGCGCCATCATCTATCTACAAATCCAAGTTAAAATTAATGCCCTTAATAAGGCTAATGAAAGAAGGCTGCATGCAACGAAAATGAGAATGTAAAGATGGATAGATATGATAAGAAACTTAAAGGTGTTTTGGCGCTAACGCGGGAAAAGTCACATCTCAGCAATTTTTTTTTCCCCAATACTAGTAAATTCGAGTTTTTGTGTGTGGTGGATATAGTGGATTTTTAGACATAACTTATTAGCGATGTACAGAAATGTCGGAAAGTGGCATATTGCAGTAAAAGCTTTTAATAAAGTCTCAACCGTTTACTATGACTTTAACTTAACTCGTCTAAGACGGACTTTGACTGTATTGTATAATTTGTATAACGAAAATGATGCATTTACGCAAATAACTTGACAAATTGTATTACTTGACACTGGCAAATACTCTAAACGAGTTAGTCCATATTTAAGAGAAAAAAAGAAACATCTATGTAACCGTGTACCGAATGGAGAAAGAAGAAGACCGAAGAAGGGATGAAATAAGCGTTTGAAGAATGATATGACCGAGTAGAGGCAGGATGACTCGATCAAAAAGAACAGAGACAAAAGGAAATTACATACTGCGGTTACATTAGATGGCTGTTAGTTTTTAGTTGTTTTAGTTTTTCTGGTAAATAAATACTATCATCATATCAACCTTACAAAGTCCACTGCTGACCATTGGCCTCCCCAATAAATTACATTCGGGTATTTGCCCATAATCACCACGCTGGACAGGCGGGTTGGTGATTGCAGTTCAAGCCAGTACGCAGGATGACGCTGCGGTAGGATTTCACTTCGTTGACTCTTGCGCCTCCGCGTGAGATGAGAGGGGTGGCACTCTTCTAGGCCGTTTTACATCAAATACTATTATGGTTCACATTTGGTATTGGTTTGGTATTTATTGTAAACGGCCATATTTAGTGTTCACATTATATCATCAGGACAAAGCCATATTTTCACTAGCTCAATCAATTTAACTGTGGAACTTTTAAAAGTCGCCATTAATTTTGATAAACTGAATACATATTTTTATGACTTCATAAAATCTACCATAATAAAGTACCAAACAAAATATTAGTAAAATGCACATAACTAATATTTAAACAGGTTTATTTACTGTTTAAGCCGTAATTAAGAAATATAGGAACGCAAACACGGCCAAAGCTAAAACAACTATTTGCATCACATGGTCGACCATTAACCGATGGGTAATTTAAAGATTTATTTACAATTTAATACTCACTGACTATTTACATATGGAAATATTATAGATGTTTATTTATCTTAAATGCTATAAATAACAGGAAATGTATAGGACTTCTCGTTAATATTATCATCTAGGGGAAAATATGTTTACTTCATACTAATACATATTTTAAGGTGATTTCAACTTCTTTTGTATTACAAAATCATTTCTCTAATATGTACAACTTTATCTATATTTGTCGACTGGCATAGCGCGGAGGTCGAAATACTCCTGCTTTGCTTTAAAGGTCTTGGGGTCGTTTCCCATACAGGACAAGTATTTCTGTTATAGTAGATCTGTGTATGAACACAGATATTCGTCTTGATCTGAGTGATGATTCTTTAAACCAATAACAACAAGAAAAATATTTATGTCTTATTTTACTTATTTATGTATGTAAGTAGTTATCAGTTGTATGTACATATAGTAGAAGTTTTGCTTAGTTTGGGGATTTGTGTACTTAATGTGCGTTATATCTAGTTATTCTTATCATTTTAGATTCATTAGTTCATTGAATATTTTTGCATTATTGCCATCAAAATGTTTTGGTATGAAAATGGTAGTTGAAAACCAGTGCCAGCAACATACTTTGGTGCTTTCATGTAATATAATAATAATTTTGTTATTTACCTTCTGTAGCGGTTTGCTTATTTATTGAATTTTATATTCCATTTGGGCAGTTATTACGAAATTTGGATTATTAGTACCTAGTCACCTATGTCAACATTTCAAAATCGTTAGGTGCCAAAATACCACAGTTTTATTAAAATTAAATACTGAAACCTCATATTAGTTTTACGCGCGATTTACTGATTTACTCAGATTTGGGCGCTAATATATTATCTGTAGATAAAACCAATATGAAATTCACTAGTAGTATTGACATAACGACCACTGGAATGAATCATCATTATTCTCTATTGTTAATAGTGGAACGTGGTGACTAAGTACCAGCTAAGATGGAACTGACTCACCTTTTTAGCGACGAGGATACACTTTTTATTGAAAAAAAACGTGATTACGTAATCGAGAGTCACATTAAAATAAATAAATATATAAGAACTTGTGTTATAAACACTAAATATCGGTAAAAACATACACAAAAACTTTTTTTTTGTAAATACATACTTAACTTACATAGGAAAGCACCCAGACCAAATTAAATATTCATTTTCACGCACACAAAGATTGTCCGTGTGGGAATCGAACACACGACCTTAGGAGCTGAGTGCGAGTACTATACTACACAACTTGTATTTTAGCCACCACGTTATATCGGTCGTTAAACATTAAATAAAAAAAGATTTAAAAAACATTTAACTAAGGTACAGTTAAGTGCCGTGAAATGTGAGGAATCTAAATTGGTTCAAAATTATCTAGAGAAAAAGCGAGGCCAAGCGAGGCCAATGTCTTGGAATGACTGGCGTAGTTTTGTAAACAATGTTCAACATAAACAGTAAACATCTGGCAATAACAGGTGCTGATTAATAATCTTATCAGTATCACCCCATTCATTGGATAAAAGATAAAGAAATCAATATACAGGATAATACAATACTCCAACCCACGCAGTTTAGCCAAATAATTCCAAACGCCCTTGTACACTCTAAAGTTTAAACTGATACGACATACCTAGGCACATGCATGACATTGCGAAAGTAAAAGTAATATTACAGAACTAACTATTCGCATCACAAGCGACCAGACAGAAGGGGGAAGGGGACGGGGCGCGGGGCCAGCCTCCGTCTCTCGGAATTCAGCCCGTTTTATGCCTGGCAATTTCCGGACTTCACGCACCGTCTGTTATGTATGTCTACCTTCTATAGAATATAGATGGCGCTGTTGTGCACTTTCAGACAAATGTTTAGGGTTTGTTTTACCCAAATAAGGTTCCCATTCACTTGACAGATAGTCCATACAAAATACTATCATTTTATCTGTCTCTCCTAATCAGACGTTCAGAAACAGTATCCTAATGTTTATAAATAAACTTTACATTGTTGCAGTTAACTGCGTTCTAAATAAAACGTAGATAATGCCTACCCTGCACGTGTAAGTAATATAATCACTCTAAATATTCTAATACGATGTAAATAAGTTTTAACGAGTAAGTTGGAAAGGAATGATCAACATTTTAAACAAACACCTCCTGATCAAATAAATTTAAAATAACACACACACACATTTATATCTATTACAGTAACATTAAATAAGTAAATATATATTAATAAGGGGTACCAAATACGCTATAATCCAATCTCCAATTGGATGGTAGTGGCCTATGCTATGCCTAAATCTCTCTAACCTTGATTTGTGTGAAGTCTTAGTCCCATAGTGCCTTGACTTTAGGCTGAGATGGTAATGATATGATACCTCATACGCTCAAAAAACACCAAAAATGTGGTCTGAAGGCAGCAGATGAGTAGACACGGAAACATTTTAGACTATTATATTTTATTGTAGGTGTATAGGAATCCAACTAAAGTCATAGGACCCCAAGTCAACCTCACCTGCAAGTGGTGCACCTGCCGATATACGAAATGTGGGCGTATAATATGCCTCTGCCTACCCCTTCGGGGAAACAGGCGTGATTTTATGTAAGTATATTTAATTACATTTGGTTAGAATGGGGTGATAGAAGTAAAAGTTAGTTATTGAGTTTCAATAGCGAATTTCTTTATAGAGGAGATAAGTACATTATTGTTTTCCAACTCAACTGTTTTACTATTTTTCTGTGTACAAAAAACTGTTTACGAAATATTATAATGAACATACTACTAATGATCACTATAATTAACAGTTATAAATCATAGCAAGAAGTTTTATCTTATTTTGCCAATTATATTATCGAAGCCCAAACAAAGTAAATTAGTTATACAAGGTCACATCATCATTAATGGAATGAATATTTGATTCGTTAATAGAATTAGGCCATATTGTATGTACACAGTGCAGCAATCATTATCTAAGCCCATTAACGACCTATTATTTTATTTATTGTCAGAAAATAATTATTTATTACTGACCACGAACCATGGTGAGAGGGATTCGCGGGTCCAGTGCGGATTGGCGAAGCAGGTGCAATAATGCTTTTAATATGTAATAAGACCCTTAAAGCCGTAATAATATAAAGACTGCATCAATCCAATATATCAAAGACATCATTTTGCTGATATTTAGCGGGTGTCTGGACTCACGTCACGGCATATCCACATTGAAACTACGTAGTTAAATATGGACTGATTAAATTTAAAAATAAAACTATTTGTATGTTGTTCTGTAAAATATTTGTCACCACACGAGTCCTAATGATGGCAGGACATTAACTAGGTAGACCAGAGGATCCTAAACTATAAAGATAACGAAACATCCACAAAATAAATTGGAATCCCAAATCACATACACCTTTAAGAACAAAAAAAACTTTTAAAGAAATGGAAATAGCGGATCCTTCGCAAAAATATAGAAAAAATATTACTTTCGCGTTTATAATGTTAGTGTGGATAGATTTGTAACTCGTTAATTGGGATAAATCCGGTGTGAAGCCAATGAAATTTATTTCCCCAGTACCTCTACTGGGCGCCCTTTGATCTCTGCACAAATACTTAGCTAACGACGTGGAATGTCTATTGCTTTGGTCAAAGCTCTACTGTAAAGGCAGAATGCAGATAAATAAACACCTTAAATATATACACTTAGGTAAAGAGATATCTGAATATGTTAGAGACATTTTAAAGCGTTTTTAAAAATCTGAATACTGCTGAATTTGTTTTGATTTCCACTATTTTTGTGTATGGTTTGTATTAAAGAAGAACGAGAATCATCTTACGGCAAGCGAATGCCTATGATTAGGATGCCTTAGATGTTAATTATTTATTTAAAATAGTTTTACTTGTCGGCTTACAGAGCAGTGCATCCCTCACACCGGCATGCTAGTCGTTACAATTTAAAAAAATATGTAAATATATAAATATTACAATGTCAAATTACAATAAAACATAAATTAATCTTAAAGTCACAAATGAAAATCTAAAAAATAAGGGTTGTCTTGTAGTTGCGTTGCGTGAGACGAGACAGATAAGAAATAATATAGATCAGTCCACGGATGGGTAATAGAAAGTGTAGAATTAAGACAACTTAATACAAACGCGCCCATAAACTGCAAGCAAGAGTTTAAGTACAGAACATTTGGCACAGAACTCGGTCTGTACATAAGTTTGTTATCCGGTTAAAACTATTAACTAATAACAAAAATAATAAAAATGATTTTTAAATAACAAAATCTTATTTAATTACACTTTGAATGGGTAATAATCTTCTAGATAATTCAAAGCAGTAAAACAATTTCCTGCAGCTCATTTAAAGACGCTCATTGTGGGTGGATTTATTTTTAAGCTCAGTGGATTCAAGAGAGGCTTAACCAGGTATTGAGTAAAGCTGGGTAACGGTAAAGGAAAAGTGTTTAATTCTCGAAATGATGTAATAAGAGCCATAGATATGAAATGCCCTGACTGAGTGACTAATTCATTGTTGTCTAAAGTGTTCAGGTTCAAAATCCGATTCTTCAACTATCCAATGTTCTCGTTCTAAAAATATAAAAGAAATATAAGGATCCTACCAACAATTTCGGAGTCCAAGCCAATCTCACCTGCCGGTAGTGCACCTGCCGATCAACGCACGAGTATTTGGCAAATATAAAAGATCCCGGTAACCGGCAAAGGGCTCGACACCTATTTACGTGGGACCAATAATTGAATTGTCGAAATGTGGGTTTCTAATATGCCTCTGCCTACCCCTTCGGAATAACTGGCGTGATTATATGTACGCATTTATGTATGTATGTTTTTTCGTAAAATTTGAGAAATCAAATATAGCTATACGTGGCGATAGACAGAAACTCGCCGAGTTTCTTGCCAACTTCTCCTCATTGCAAGCTTCCGCTCTAGTGAAGTGGCGCTTCGTGACGTTTACAAGTGCTTCGAAATGACGCCAAGTTTGTATAAATTAATATGAGTTTTATACCATAAATGATCATGCGAAAAATCGCCTACGGTTCTTTACTACTCTAACATATTATGATAATTTAATAGGTTGTACTTTCATGCAAAATATAAATTTTTGAGTCAATTTTACCTAATGTGAAATGAACTAAAATGATCATCGTGATCATCATGCCCTGTTTGAAGTTTATTTAGGATCCGGGCAGCACTTTTTTTGCCTTTTTCTTACCGAGGTAAGTTATTCGTCATCGACTCAAAATATCATTCTTCAACCTTACTTATTTTTATTATCAATGAATCTTTGCCTTACCAATGAGGCATTTCAGTTTCTTGAATGATTGATTCTCTCCCTAATGAAGGCATTTCATAATTAGTTTTTGCCATTTTAAAAGTAAACTTTTTTGTAATCACTAGAAAATAACTTTTTGCAAAATAATGAAACTGATTTCAATGACTAAGCCAAAAAATAAGTAAATTAATAAATATAACTACAGAGTACAGAAAAACAGTCCACGGTTCAAACAGAAGACGGAAAGTTCCAGCCAACGATTTGCCTGACTGGAAATTGGCGTGCCGTATCATTAAATATCTATACCTATTGACATTAATTTCCGATGGAACGGACGAAAGGTCAACTTTAATTCTTATTTCTCACGATTTTTTTTGTTATCTCGAGGTTGTGGCTTAGTTATTTGTTTTGTAATTTTGTTATTAATGTTTTGAGACTTGGTTTTTTTAAAGGTGGCATTCAAGCAAGCGGCCCACCTGATGGAAAGGGGTCACTGGAAGCTTGCAACACCAGGGGCATCAATACCGAGTTTGCCGGCCGTTTCACGCCCTTTTTGAAGAGTTCCATGTTGTGATTTCTTAGGAAAACTTCGCCAGGGACCTCATTCCACTTCCCCATTGGTACGCGGCAAAAAGTTTCTATCATTGCTGACCCAATATAAACCAATCGGGTATGTAGTAAATAATATATGTACCTACGACAAAACAGAACGTCTGTTTGTTTGTTTTTGCACGTCACGAATTGACGGACGATTAAACGGAATTGGAAGATGTGTAATATTGTAGTTTAATGCATTTGTAGTACATATACTAAATATACTCTTAGACATACATATATATAAATTCACCAGAAATTGTGGTGCTATGAAGGTTATAAGGTGTGTCCTTAGTTATATTAACTTGTTGTTACCTTGTTTTTTCTACTAGGGTGTATAGGGCTCCAACCAAGATCTAAGGATCCCAAGCCAACCTCACCTGCAAGTGGTGCACCTGCCGATCAACGGACGAGGCTCTGGCGAACATTATAAATTCCCGGTAAACGGCAATAGGCTCGGAACCTATTACGTGACTTTATTTATTTATTTATAATCTTATGTATGTATATGTACGTTTTTTCTACAATAAAGGTTATGTGGAACTACGAGTACTAGACAACATATCGACATATTATGTAAATACTAAATTCGGTTAAACACTAATAAAACACCTACATCAAAATATTCTCCCATAAAATTATTAATTTATATCTATTTGACTAAAATTTATAGTCTACGCAGACGAATCTATGTTTAATATAAATAAATATTTGAGAAGTCAGGATATTTTACTTTAGACCTGATAACGTAACTGTAAAACTTTAATTAAAGACTTAAGTGGGTCGAGGAGTGCCACCCAGATGTATGTTTTCATATAAATTTAAATGTTTGCGAGATTCCTCATAGATAACATCTAGTTGTCAGAGATTTTTTGCTACTTTTTCTTCTTCTTCTTTATCTGTATGAAATAAAAATGAATTGCCGATATGTTAATTATGCACAACTTCCGAATAACTTTACCAAGTTGGAACTAAGCAATAATTTCTTTTTTTATTTCGATTGTTTTGTTACTTTTATTGTTTTCCTTAATTCGGACTGCTGGAAGAGATTCCTTTTGGAAAAAGCAGCTCCATTGTACATGGATGTAAAATTCCCTTTTTTCGTATATATGTTCTGTGTGTATATAAATTGTTAAATAATTAAAAATAAAAAACTATATTCTCTAATTATTGAAACATATACATGCTCAAATTTCTCGCAAACGAAGCAAAATCTTTAAATTATCACTGTTTCTCTCGGTTCTCCGATAACCTCCGAATTTCATGGCAGAATGCAAATGGGATCAAATTGGTTTGCATTCCCCGCTTCTGGACCGTTATCGACCCAAAAAAAAGGAATCGGAGACTGAATTAAAGACCGCCAGCTTCCTGTTATTTTATATAAATAAAATAATAAATCAAAAGCCCCGTTAGGTTATATTTAAATAGCTTACGTTATCGACCGATATAGTAATATGGTCAACATCATTATAATAATGTATGATAATCAAATTAAACTAAAGCAGGATTTAAAGTACCGTTTTATAGAATTTCAACGCCATTTTAAGAATCTAGGTCCTATTAAAATACCTTGCATTT
This sequence comes from Musotima nitidalis, assembly GCA_949126915.1. Classification (NCBI taxonomy): domain Eukaryota; kingdom Metazoa; phylum Arthropoda; class Insecta; order Lepidoptera; family Crambidae; genus Musotima; species Musotima nitidalis. Next base: position 5,482,196 of record OX421434.1, read on the forward strand.
CGAATATGGTGCTGTTTTGAACAAGAATCAAGCGTTATAATGCTTTAAGTTTAGATTAGCATAGGTATATCTTAGCTTTCTGATTCATATATGCATCAGAAATTTAAAAATAACAAAAATACTAAAGAATTTATCACAGATAACGTGAAAAAGAAGACTAGCACTTCCATCAAACAGAAGACTACTAATACTAGTAGGCCTGGTCTAAAGATCAGACTAGACTAGACAGAACGTCAATACCCAGAAACAAATCTGATAAGTATTATTACATACATAATCATATTTAATTAATTAGCAGTAGTTTTTATAATAACTTATTTTATCTAATTGTCTTGTCGAGTAAGGTAGCTGTAGTTCATTCATTTAAGACTACAAATCGATGGGACCTATAACAGTCCCTTGGGAGACTGCTAAATAAGCTACACTAAATACGGGTAGCAGTTGTGTTGTGGTTGTGCTGCATCAGCCACTCGTCGCGTCTGTTTTTGAAACGTTTCTCGGAACACTGCACTTGTGTCCGACTGCCGACTGCGCCGGCTGTGTACAATAATAAAATTACAATGAACACTTTCCCGCGTCCGTCACATGTAGAAACGACATAACCTATCCTAGCTATGAAAATAAAATGAAATTTATAGCTATATGGAATAAGGTTGAATATGGAAATCTCGTGGGCGAAAAACGACGTTATTGTTGTGTCGAGAATACGATGCGTCACGGAATGGCAGCGGGGGGAGGAGACGCGAGGGGGCGAGCGGAGCGGGTCATCGTGCTAAGCTCTCTATACATTTTCTGTAGTAGCGCAACCAACGTTGGTTGTTTGATCCAATCTGTGTACACAGCGTAGGTATACGTAGATAGATGTTTGTACACTGTTGCCAGCCGGCTGAGAACCGCGACTCGCGAAGGTCACCGTCGGCGGATGGCTGCGCTCAAAGTTACGTGTTCAATTGACGGCACTTACGACTCTATGGAAATTTTAAAACCAATTTCTCTTTACCTTGTGTTTATTTGTAACAAGAGTAAAACCGTCTGGTAGACGGAACGTCGTCGTCACTGTTGTTTCCTGTAGGTACACATTAAACTTTCAGAAAGTAACTTCCAAATTGGAACGTAAATGGACGTTCGAAATATTTATATATTAGGTCGGGGAAAAAGTCTTTTCGCATAACGTAGGTATAAACTTATTATGAAATTTTTTTGACTGTACTATTTGTGTCTGGCTGGTTTTGGTAACATTAAAAAGGTTCCATTATAAAGAAAAGAAAAAAATAAAAAAAAGTTGTTTCCCGCTATTTTTCATTTGTTTTTCTCTCCGTAAAAATGAGTGAATCTAATGAAGAAATTCGATACATTTTAAAATTTTATTATAAAAAAGGCAAAAATGCAACTCAAGCAGTGAAAAAAATTTGTGATGTTTATGGACCTGATGCAGTGTCAGTAAGAGTAGCACAAATTTGGTTCAAACGTTTTCAGTCCGGAAATTTTGATGTTAAAGATGCACCTCGCTCTGGTCGCCCTGTTACGAATAAAATGGACGCCATTTTTGAAAGAGTGGCGCAAGATCGGCATATTAGTAGTTACGATGTAGCTGAAGAACTGGGAATTGACCACAAAACAGTTTTGACCCATTTGAAGAAAGCTGGTTATACAAAAAAGCTCGATATTTGGGTGCCACACGAGCTCACTCAAAGAAACTTAATGAACCGTGTACTCATTTGCGATTCATTATTGAGACGTAATGAAACCGAGCCGTTTTTGAAGAGATTGATAACTGGCGATGAAAAGTGGATCACGTACGACAAGAACGTGCGAAAAAGGTCGTGGTCGAAAGTTGGCCAGGCTTCACAGACTGTGGCCAAACCTGGCCTAACACGAAATAAGGTGATGCTGTGTGTATGGTGGGATTGGAAGGGCATTGTTTATTATGAGCTTTTACCGCCCGGCAAAACCATCGATTCTGATCTTTACTGCCAGCAACTGATGAGATTAAAGGAAGCAGTCGAGAGAAAACGGCCGGAATTGATCAACAGGAAGGGTGTGGTCTTTCATCACGATAACGCTAGACCACACACATCTTTAGCCACTCAGCAAAAATTAAGAGAGTTCGACTGGGAGGTCCTAGTGCATCCACCATATAGCCCTGACCTTGCGCCTTCAGATTTTCACCTGTTTCGGTCTCTGCAGAATTCTTTAGGTTCTGTAAGGTTGACCTCAAGAGAGGACTGCCAAAACTATTTGTCCCGTTTTTTTGATCAGAAGTCCCAAAGTTTCTACAGTAACGGGATAATGTCTCTGCCCACAAAATGGCAGAAAGTTATTCAACAAAACGGTACATATATATTGTAAATAAATGTAAATAAACTTTGAAAAAAATGTCTTGACTTTTCATACAAAAATACGAAAAGACTTTTTCCCCAACCTATTATATACTAGTTAATTGTTCAATGATAGCGGCATCGATACAGAGATTGTATATCTAAAACACGAAAGCCAAGCATCAAAACTGCAAAAGATATTGAAACATACTAAAAAAGAGCGTATAATGAGCTTGAAGAGCATACAAGTAAAGATTAATTAATAAACAAACCCCAATTTCATAATCTTATCTTTATCTAATCCATAGACTGATTAGATTATTCATTCAATCCTCTAATTAGATCATCGGTAATAATATTAAGTGCACATTTGTTCATGGAAAACTTATCAGCAGCTATAATAATTTATTTAGAGTTCCACTGGATCTTGGAAGTTGCTAAGTAGATTAAAGAAACAATACGAAACCAACAACTACTCGTAATAGAAAGAAAGAACATGAATTGTTAGTGAAAACAAAAGTTGTTACAAACAATATGGCACTAGAAGACCAGTTACATAAGTGCACAACATTTTACTCGTTTCGGACTTGTATAAAATCCTTTTATGATTTATACGAACAATAAATATGATATTCATCATAATCATCATATCAGCCCTTTTAAGTCCACTGGTGAACATTGGCCTCCCAAATACATAATATTCTATTGGGTATTTGCCCATCGCTGGGTATGTAAGTGATCGCAGTTCCAGCCAGTAAGCAGGATGACGCTTCTACCCATCTTCCGATAGGCTTTCTCTTCGTCGACTCTTGCGGCTCCCAATGCGATGTGAGAGGGTGGCACTATTCTATGACAGTACCGGCAAATAATGATATTATAATATAAAATTTGCTGTTGGATAATATAAAACAAGTTAAAGAACCAATACATGGGTTCGAGGAGGAAAACAAACAACTACCTAAACGTAGACAGAATGACAAAATTGCTGTTATTACTTTGGTATTGGCGTGACATTACAAACCATGAGATAACACAATGATTCACCTTAATGATTTGTCCTGTTTTGATAGAGTGAGGTACGCATCAGAAACTTATTGTAGTATGAAGTCACTGTTGACAGTAGTAATTAAAAGGTATTTATTTTTATCGCACCATGTTGATTAACGTTCTAAAATATTATTTGTTATATTATATTTCGTATAATTGCTTACGGTAATTCACCAAGCATTGTTTTTTTATAGAACTACTGAATGAATATACAGAAATATTAGTTCCTTTTCTGATAATCAAAATCTGGAAATTTTCCAATAGGGACAGAAATGAAAGCGACGGAATTACGGATTCACTAGGTTTAGGTGCCAAAAATTCTTTAAAGCAAGGCTTGAATTATTCTTTCAAATTGTGAATTATAATGTTCCTAAAATCCATTGCGAAAATTATAAGAACGAAAGATTATTTATTAAGTCTTAGAGTAAACTTTGGTTCCAAATAATTTTATACTAACGCGTAATTACTAAAAAAACAAAGAAATACTGGCTTTTACAAACAATTTACAAAGGCAAATGAAAGTGACTTTAATATTTGCATATTCATAAACATTCTAAGCTACGTCGATGTGTGCAACACGTCTTTCTAAACTTCTCGAATGTTGGAGTTGCCACAAGTGGAGTCCATTTATAGAAACGCACTTGTGTGGCTAAATAAAAAAGTTATGGCATACCGTGTGAGATTGGAGGCGTAAAAATAAATATGTACAGGGGGCAACTGAGCACAGGAGTCAAGGGCAAACTCGTGGGCGGTAAACGCCTGTACCACAATAGATTTACTTCAAGCGTAACGTAAATAAAAATCCTTGATGTTTTGTGGAAATCGTTCATAGTGAGTGAGATGAGCCGAATAATCAAGGTGAATGTTAACATAGAACTATGACACAGATAGAGCATAAATATACTGTTAGTTTTTATGTTAAGATTTTTACGGATACTAATCACAACATTTTTATTCGTGTTCCTATGGTCTGTGTTTGGATGGAGAATTGGAAATTATAGAGATTTTTTATAATTTAGGTACCTCAATTTACACCGTCGTAAATTTTCGTTTCTGCTGGTTGCCTTTCGATATGCTATGCTAAGTTAACATTTGGTTCCAGTACCTCGATTGATTTTTCAATGGCAGATTTCAATTCACATATTAATAGTTATTCGTTGTTATATAAACCTGGTGTCCATATCCGATTGACTACTTCAATGATTATTGCAAACAGGTCTATAAAGGTTGCTGATGAACGATGGGGTCAAATCGTAAAAAATACCGTAATCGATGTAGCATAACAACAAGGAAAATTGCAATAACGTAACACACATACTTCGAAGTTTCTTAGAAATAAGTATGTATGTATAAAATTTATTTCGAATAGTCATTAACGGTGAGTCAACGTTGCGCAAGACGTTTGGTTTTATATGTACGAGTATGTTCACTGTTCAGGTTTCATTTAATCGACTCCAATTTTATCAGATAAATAGATTTATTCATAGTTTACCAAATTTATATTCAACAAATCCGTTTCCAAAACAACCTATCAAAATGCTTGATTTAGGTACTATAATTGTATGGGAACCTTCTAGAATCTAGATACAATCGCCGCTTTTACTATAGCAGGTGCTTATAATCTCATTATTTATTTTCTTTGTGTTGAAAATAAAGGGCATGTTATAACTGAACTGGTAATTAACCAGTTAAATGTACTTATGTATCATTTAGTACCCACTTTACGTATATTGATAAACTCCTTATAAATATTGACAACTACCATCAATAACTTAATTTTTTTTCTTTTCATTGTATTATAAAGACTTAATTTTATGAGGTTATTTAAAAGAATAGTTATTTTGATTAAAGATGGAGAAAACAGAATTTAATAACAAGTTACAGTCGTCAGCTTTGTTGATTATGTACAGGATACTATAAATATAGATGATAAACGATCTGTGACGTACCAAATACATAAGTATTTTATTAATAAGATAACAGGAGATAAGTTACAAAGTGTTTGTTACCTATCAAACACGATAAGGGAATCAAAGAATATTTAAAAACGGGAATTTCTAAGGAAAATTCCATTATGAATGAATTAAGTACAAAATTAATGCATAATTACGTTTTAACGATGGCCTGTTTTATAAGTTACCACGTTAGAGGTAAAAGAAACGTTGAAACATTATAATAATTTAAAAAAATACTTCTCAGTGCCCTCATTAAGACAGACACATGAGAATTTCTCAAAGCAGACAAGGTACAAAGTAGCTTAATTAGGAAAGTTTGCTTCACTGAAAATTTTATAAAACATCATAACATTAAAAGATGTTACGTCAGGTTAGACATATAAATCTGCGGGCTTAAAAATAAACTAAGGTATTTAAAATGTTCATAAGCGAACCATATCTCTTTTCTCTTAGTGGTACATGGCACTTTGATGTATGTAAAGGTTTATGTATGCAGAGTATTTTAATTTTCTTTACTGTAGTATTCAATTAATAAACAGTGAGAAACATTTGGAATCTTTTAATCATTTGACCGATTTAATTATAACATTATACTCGTAAAATGATTGGAAATTTTATATCATGTATAATAAAATAAAATATAAACTTTCATCACTAATTCTTTTGCAATGACCGATTCTAGTAGTATCTTATCATTAACTACCACAAGATAAACATATTATCACATTGCAAAGAATTTTATCAAAAGCGTCTTTGTAGATTATATAAGATAGCTTCTGCAAATATTGAAGTTTGTTAATTAATATCTCTATGAACTAATATAATATTAAAATAAATTAGGTATGTTCAAAATTCTAGTCGTTTTATTGGATTTTGTTATGAATTTTATATTGCTTTTTGAAACAAGCTAATATCTAATTCACTGTTTTAGTTATATTTACTAGTTGCTGTCATAATTTTAATACAAGACAGTCGAAAACAATATTTGAGACAACTTTACTTACCAACTTCTTCCGTATTATTTATGAGAACTAGTTATTTCCTTGTGAACGGAAGGAGGCATTTCGGCCACACTCGCAGTATATTCCCAGAAAAAACATGCGCAACCAAGGGAGAGAAGAATTATAACTTTGTTTTTGTTGGGGAGCTCAAACCAGGCCGAGGAGATGGCATCAGCGTTATCTCGAGAATAACAAACAACAATGGATTTGACTTTCAGCCAGATTTAATGGGACAAATCGTTGACTAAGATTGAGATTTTGTTTGTATAGATAGGCATAATAATGAAAGCGGCAGAAATGTTCGAAGCCTACTATTGAAAGAAATAAAAGATGAAAGTAAGTAACAATGACTACATGGCAGACAAAAATGCTTGGGTTTAAACTACCGTTTTATACAGGATATTCTAATATGAATAATTTAAAACATAAATATTTTTAATGTTATATTCTATTGCATTGTATAGCGGTCACAGACAAATTAAGATTGTAATTAAAGTTCCTAACTAATTGTAATTTAAAAAAGCATAGTCTGTAAGTTTCTTGCCAGTTTGTCGTACAGATTCTTCTTATATTTAATTTGGACGTTTTCAAGTACTATGTTATATATATTTTTTTTAAAGTTTAAATAAAGTTGGTATGTCGTGTGATGTATCTAGTTTGAAAAAAAATCTACAAAGCAAATAATGGTCACCAAGGGCAATAGCAAGGAGGACGTTAGTCACCGTGACCTATAAAACAATAAAATGTACTTACTACACAGACAACCCCATCACTCGTATATTGACCGACTCCGGAAATAAAGATGTTAATCTTAACAGTACGCTGTGTCCAATAGGGCCATGTAAAGTAGGTTATAGCATGCGTCGTATCCTTATACAGAGCCATTAAATATTTGTTGGAACACTGACTCAAATACGAGAGACTTCTGATAATGGCCCTTAGTCATGCAAGCTACTTTTTTATGGAACTGGTAATACTAACGTTACGTTCAAGCAGAAATCTTTAAAGAATGCGCAGTTTTTACACTTTATCAGACAGAAATGAAAAACAATGATTTCGTTTTAGTAGTACATTTCTATAACGTAGTCCACAAAACAAAGCAAAAGGTGGTATTTTCGAACGTACTAAGATAAAATTGAAAAATTACAACAATACCTACAAAATTAAAAGCTGAAAAAACCGGGATATAAAAAAGCAATTTTATTTAAGTATACAACGAGGCACGCTTTTACTGCCTATAGAAAATGCTAGTCGTTCTGTGTAAAATAACTGCATTGTGTCAAATTACTTGTCGTTTTAGTCAAGTTTGCTCAAGACCCAAGTAATTTGACACAATGCAGTTATTTTACACAGAACGACTAGCAAGTTAGCAAGAAAATGCTAAAACACGAAAGAGAAATCGAGACTGCGTGATTTAGTAGTTTTTTATAAGCCTATTCTGAAAAGAAATTGAAGTTTGTTTATTATTATATTTAATGTTTTGTAAACAAGAGTATAATTAATTAATCTTCAATAATAACCATTTAATAGAAATTTATTACAGAAATATGGTAAAATGAAGTAATCGTATGGAATAATTAAAAAAAGTATAAAATATGGTTTCAAGGCTTACAAGCAAAATAATCAAAACTCTCTAACTTTTAATCTAAATTACCTTTACAGCAAAACTTTATAGAAGCGAAAATAATCCCAGATGATTCTTATGTAAATAAATTGTCTGGTTTACTCCGGTCTGTCATTGAGTTCGGTCAAGGGCGTTGCTATACGTGAGTATATTTATCATAATGATCTGATACTCATATTATTCTAGATTTATCTGTACACGCGACCTTCTCGAGGAAAACATGAGCATTCGCGTATGTAGTCGTTGTCTTATGTAACGTTTTCTTAATGTTAATTAGTAAACAGTACGGAACGTTATGTGCTTTTGAATTTTAAGTCATATACTTAAATCACGACGCGATGTTTTCGTTTACATGTCTTATCTAATGTCTATTGGATCTGACATGACATGAGGAAGGCAGATTAGGGATTTTATTTCCCTGAATCCAAGTTTTCGCTTATGATATGGTTATTCCTTAGGCTAGGGGATCTCACTGAAGTCAAATGGAAGACTTAGCAATCGAATTTCAAAATTATTTATCGAATACTTACTTTACAATATTATTGCGATAATTCACCTTTCAATATCGATGGATAGTCACTTTTATAAGATTGTCGTGTCAGTGTGTCACAGATTGATCTTCCAGCTGATATACATTGTTTTGTACAATTGTATAACCATATACAATATGGGTCAATGAAATTAATTTCGAACATCTATTTATTTACGTAGGTGAACTAGTTTAACATCTTTTGTTACACTATGGAATGCAATAAAGTGATTGAGTATTGAATTTAATAAACATTCTTGTGAAGTATGTCTAGAATAAACCAGCACGAACTACCAATTAGACACATTAAAACGTATGAACAGTCTGGGATTTAGAAACTACCTGCCTATTGCTGTTTATTGGATCAGTCGTATACAATTTATGTTTATATCTTCATCTTGTGTGGTGTTCTAATACCTCGACTTGGGTTGGTCCCAATTTAAATCGAAAATCACAAGGATTAGTTGTAGTTAGCTATGCTGGCTGTCTAAATGCTAACCGGATTATTCTGGATCATGCTGGATGGGGCAATTTGGAGTAGGATGTGGATTAGTACCACAAACGAATTATTCGTCTTCTTTCATAGAAATGTTCGTCATTACTTATGTCCGATACATATACTTAATATAGTTTATTTCTCGTGCTAATCGTTCTATAGCAATGACTTAAAAAAAAGTGAAGTGACGATACTTGTAATCGCACAATTATGATTCTAAAATGCAACATCCCTATGCAGGATATTTAATCAGCCTGTGACTAACATTCAACGAATTAGGAAGAAGTATGGTACCTACTACATAACTATCTATGCTTGGTAATCACTATACGAAGACGACTAGACTAGCCAGTAAACTGTATGAACTGCATGATGTGCATATTATGGGAACCTAGAATAACAAAACTGTGCCATGAAGTGTTGGATGTCGTGTAAGAGAACGATAATGCCGTAATACTATGAAATACAAGAATGTTAAGCAGTAGAGAAGCAGATCACATGGGCCGCAATACTGTTCCTAGCTGAGTTAAATAGTCACATGCCTCTAACTCAGACGGTATGGATTATCGCGTAATGAGACGCTGATAGGACACATCATCTGCATCCACGAGGTAAGTAGGCCACGTTGTCACATGACTCAGTTTGGGCGATGAGAACCGATATGTACCTTGTGACGATGTCTATCAACACCTCGCCCGATGGCGTCGACCACACCATAGTACACTAATACACAACACAAGCAGTCCACCTGCAAACCGAGAGCACCATCTCACGAACGGATAAGGACCTCAATACACGTTCCCAAATGATAACGCGACCAAACAAAAAAAAACCGGGGGTCCTAAGAAGGTCGAATCTGGTATTTTTTTCGTAAAAGCTGGCAACGTCGCTTTAGCCGTCAGACGGACCGCGCGTTCGGCTCGCGCGCTGCTCATTGGCCGAATGGGTCGGCGGCCATTTCTGTGCGGCACCCTCTCACCCAATGACACCGCGTCCCGCACGCCCCGCCCACAACTTTTCAGCTTGTTGAATGAGTTTCGCGGCAGTCGCATTGAGAACGTCTGGCTGTTAGCACGTATTCCTCATACTTCAAACAAATTAGAAAACCGAAAAGGTATGAAGTGACGGCGGAAAAATTCATGAAACGTGTGATTTAAAGTATTATAATTTAAATTTCACGGTAATGAAGTGTTAATATAGAAACGGAAAATAAATAGCAAGATATAATTAGTTATCTAAAATTTAAAAAGTAAACAAATGATAATTTTTAGCCATGAGATAGTGGTAGTTTGTGAATTGCGTAAATATATGAAAGTATAAATAATGCTACACTTTATTACGACTATTTTGAAGATCACCCGTAGTACATTTGGTTTAAACAATTACCTGTAACAAAAAAAGGCCATATAAGTTTTATGAAATTAAGACTCATCTAGAAATAAATTAAAATCCCTGTATTCCAAACTTTTTAATATGAATTTATCATAGATAAACATAAAGAAAGTTACTAAAGTGTAGTCAATAGTTCAAAATGTGTGCTCAAATATTGGTAGTCTAAAAACTCTTAATCTAATCCTAACCTATTGTTACGATTACGTACACCTTTTTTATACAGGGTTACAATAACTTAAAATTATTTGGAAGCAATATGAAGAGAAACACGTATCTCATGTTTATTCTTAACAACTGTTATGTTTCCAATGTAGTTTTTCGGTACGAATAATGTTTATTTTGAATGTGGTGTAGTTTTTTTGAAAGTATATTATTTCATAAATATGTTCCTGCATTCACCAAATCTTTATTGTCGTTTTGGAAACATTTTTCCACGACAGTATGATGGTACGTAATTCTCATGACAAGCACTTACTAGCTGAGTTTGGAGGGTTCATCGAAATAATTACAATTCAATGTCAGAAAAAAAATTGTCAAAGAAAAATTATAGGAGTTATATTTAACAGTGAATTAAATTCAACGTGTCTTTAACATTTATAAATTGCCAACCTAAAACCTAACCTTGTCTTACTGCATAATAGATATTAACTCAGCAATTATATTCTGAATTAGGTTTTAGGGCATAAATTTATTCTTTTACCCTATTTCAGAAAATATGTATGTGTTACGTAAGTATAAAAGTTAGTCTGTTTAATAATATTTAAATAAAATACTGAAGTAAGCAACTATTTCAGCAGTTTTGCAATCCTCAAACGCAATCCATTTTTTAAAAAGTGAACATTTAACCTAATGCTTATATTGAATAGATATATAAAATTAATAACTTACCACGTTTACATTGATGGAACGTACGAGATAAAGCTGTGCGAATTAGGAAAAAATTGCATTTATTCAATATTTGTTACTTTGAAAACGTATTAGAAATAAATTAATATCACGAGTATAATCTAAATTTAGACTTAAGACAGACCAAATACAAAAAGCGAGGCGAATCATTTGTCCTCATTCGACAACAATTGTGTAGGTTTGTATTACAATACAGTCATGTGGGTGTGCGCTGGTATGCGGGATATTGTGAGCGTCTGGCCTGCGCGCGCGCACCGTGGCATTTACACTCACACGCTCACAAGTGTACACAAATAACGTGTGTATGTTCGTCCGTTGCAAAGTAGACCGATCCTGTTGCTGCGTTCACCTGTTCCCTTCTCTGACGTTCAACAATGTTGCAAGGGATATTATTATTGCTTTATATAATTATCTATGTAGGTATAAATAAATAAACGACTGATTGTAAATTACCTTTGTGTTTCATTCTTCCAATATTTGAGCACTCTCACCAGTCTGTTACTAAGGAATAATCGTTATTCTCTCTTTATTAGTAATACAAGGATAAAAACTAAAAATTGGTTGAAAAGAAGTTAAAAAGTTCAAACGATGACAGAACTATTTCAATAAAACGTAGCTACAATGATTTAGATGAAATTATTGGAAATGTTCAAAGCCTCGGGCATAAGAGCTGGTTCTGCGAATCTCAACTCCGGAGTTAATTGGTTTTAACATGAATGGCATTATTATAGAAACCGAACGAGTTTCTCCTAAATTATGTTTGCAAGGTAGGTTAATGAGTTAAATGTAATACGGAAGGGTATCATCGACATTATCTAAAAGGGGCGCTGCTTTATTCGCTTATCTCTCCCCTATATTTTAATCTTATCTTCTAGATTATTGGTTAAACTGAAAAAAAAAATCTTAAAACAGACGATTTGTTTGAATATTGATTGAAGGAAAATAAATGTTTGTATATTAACTAGAATCCATACGGTATTATTAAGCTTTATCCTCAATCGATTCCAGTCTTGTTAATAAATTGATGCCAAGTAATCGTTGCAAAAAGTTGAAGCTTTAACAAGGGCAAAGTTTTCGAAAATACAATAGTGGAAATATTTACACGATCTATTGAAAGCAAACGGTCTCAAACAGGGTATGGTCGCATAAGTTAGAGACAGATTGGTAGCCAAACGAACAGTAAGGATAAAAGCATGTGAATTCAGAAGAAAAATTAAACTTTTATGTGGTCCATATAAACTAAAAGTCTCAAAAATCTTAAATTATAAATAGGAGATTTCTTATGTTTAGCTATGAAGTAAAATAAAATATATAAATAGGGAACTTTTTTTTTATATTAAAAGAGAACTCTTGCTTTAAGTCGTCAGAGTGAACCCATCTAAAATCACAAAAGGACAACCAAACAAAATTCCATGACTTCTGCTTATTCATACAGCCACAGAAGTGCTAGGTTAATTGACATTTCTGGAGAGCAAATAAGAAAAGTGGCTTCAAATTAATAACAGCCCTGGCAGAATGTACAGAAATGTAATTTGGAGTAAATGAGGTCGCTGCCCGGATTGGGCCTGTATTTCTGGAAGAACGTGATTAATCACCTTTGTAGGCAAAGATGGCGATTCATTGTTGCTAGGCAACGGTCACAAGGTTACAGTTAGGTACCTACAGTTGGTTTTAAGATGAAAATCAACGAGTCTGCGTGTTCAGGTGAGATTGGAACTCACATTTGGATGACCGGTCTACTGTTGGTTTTTTAGGAAGTGTACCTCGTTATTTTAATATATTGTATAATTTTAAACGGGACCCTTTTTATCGGTGTGGTGGATTGCAAACACAGGAAACGATAGAATTTAAATTGCATCTAGATGTCCATGGTTTTTAGGTAGCAGTGACTGCAAATATCCCATACAATATACAATAGTCCCATGAAATTGAAACATCGTGAGACTACTGTGATACAAGACAAAGCTATTAAACCTTGCAAGTGCCATATACACTTTTATTGTAGCTAATACCTGTGACTAAAGGCTCTCATAAGGACTATAATGGATCCGAATAAAAGCACACATGGGCTCGAGTGTGCCATCTGATGAGTTTTAGATAAATAATTAGGTTTAACACAAGTGGCGAAACTCTTGCTAAGAAATTCGATTTCTTGATTGACATCCAACTTGCAGTGCTTTTCTCTCAGTTATTGAAGTCCAAAACTAAACCAATTAGATTACAATATCTCATGACGCGTTGAACTCGGGTAAAGATATTTTATTACTTTTTCGTAAATACATACTTGCATATTACATAAGAATGTAACTCTCTCACCACTCACCCAGATCAGAATAAATTTTCATTAGAAAGAAAGAAAATAATTTATTCTGTGACACATCATAATACATTGGTTTACAAAAAAATAAAAATTAATAAACACATGTGGCACCGAAAAGGCTTATACTCAGCATATGCCGAGGGGTCACTATGGCCCCGCGGCGCTGGTCTTCCGTACAAGCCTATTAAACGCAAAATTTTGTCTTGTCTTAGAATTGAACGTACGCGCCAAACCGGTCCTCAAATTAATACATGAAGTGGTAGTAGTGCACCTAATACTCGTCTCATATTTTATCTCCTTCCTACGTTCAATACAATAAGGTAGGTACTCTAGGTACCACGACCACTGAACTGAATATCAACAAAATTAAGCCAGAAAATATCTCGGTTGCCCCAGGGCACGAAAGTAACTCTAATAAAATTACTTGATAAATTGGAACAGCTGATTCTGTGATACCCTTTCAAGGTCCTTAGGGGTTACTAAGGGGTGCCAAATCCCACCCTCTTGTAAGGAGTAGAAGGTGGGAGGGGCCCCCCTGTGCCCTGGAGGTGGCAGGTTTGCGAACTTGCCAATCGCAATAGCACATATACCTACACCTAGTAAAAAGGTGTTTGGCTTCTTTTGATACACTACCTACGTAACGTAATGTATGGTTTCTAACTAATATTAACGAACCATATCAATCATTAATTTATCAAACTAGACTTAGTAAATAGTTTTGAATTTAAAGCTATTTCGCGGTCCAAAGCCAGTAGGATTGCGAGTGAGTGCATATTTTCTACTAGCGGTCACCTGCAATTTTGTTCGCATGACCTGCTGGTATTTTATCATTTCTCAAGATAAATTTAAGCCTAAGTTGTACTTTGTTACATAAAAGTGTCGTCCAATATGTGAATATAAAACATGACTGTATGTAATTCAAACCTAGGTACCTAGTAGGTACATACTTAGGTAGTAAAAACCAGTCTACAGTTTTCTCTCTTTAATTTTGAAGTCATAAAAAAGAAAGTTATTATCTTTCAGGGTAGTTAAATAGAAAAATGTTAAGAAAGCACTACATTCCGCATGAAGAATAAACGGAACTGCAGATAAGGGTTGCTCATAAAGAAAAAACTACGAAAAACATTTCTACATAGAATAGTCGTGCCAAAAGAGAGTTCTAGCTACGGTAATAAACACGTAGAGCACTTATGTTCAATGTATTATTATGTAGACGGTAGATTGTATGGTAGGTATGTATTAGGTCGGGGAAAAAGTCTTTTCGCATAACGTAGGTATAAACTTATTATAAAATTTTTTTGACTGTACTATTTGTGTCTGGCTGGTTTTGGTAACATTAAAAAGGTTCCATTATAAAGAAAAGAAAAAAATAAAAAAAAGTTGATTCCCGCTATTTTTCATTTGTTTTTCTCTCCGTAAAAATGAGTGAATCTAATGAAGAAATTCGATACATTTTAAAATTTTATTATAAAAAAGGCAAAAATGCAACTCAAGCAGTGAAAAAAATTTGTGATGTTTATGGACCTGATGCAGTGTCAGTAAGAGTAGCACAAATTTGGTTCAAACGTTTTCAGTCCGGAAATTTTGATGTTAAAGATGCACCTCGCTCTGGTCGCCCTGTTACGAATAAAATGGAAATGGATTTTGAAAGAGTGGAGCAAGATCGGCATATTAGTAGTTACGATGTAGCTGAAGAACTGGGAATTGACCACAAAACAGTTTTGACCCATTTGAAGAAAGCTGGTTATACAAAAAAGCTCGATATTTGGGTGCCACACGAGCTCACTCAAAGAAACTTAATGAACCGTGTACTCATTTGCGATTCATTATTGAGACGTAATGAAACCGAGCCGTTTTTGAAGAGATTGATAACTGGCGATGAAAAGTGGATCACGTACGACAAGAACGTGCGAAAAAGGTCGTGGTCGAAAGTTGGCCAGGCTTCACAGACTGTGGCCAAACCTGGCCTAACACGAAATAAGGTGATGCTGTGTGTATGGTGGGATTGGAAGGGCATTGTTTATTATGAGCTTTTACCGCCCGGCAAAACCATCGATTCTGATCTTTACTGCCAGCAACTGATGAGATTAAAGGAAGCAGTCGAGAGAAAACGGCCGGAATTGATCAACAGGAAGGGTGTGGTCTTTCATCACGATAACGCTAGACCACACACATCTTTAGCCACTCAGCAAAAATTAAGAGAGTTCGACTGGGAGGTCCTAGTGCATCCACCATATAGCCCTGACCTTGCGCCTTCAGATTTTCACCTGTTTCGGTCTCTGCAGAATTCTTTAGGTTCTGTAAGGTTGACCTCAAGAGAGGACTGCCAAAACTATTTGTCCCGTTTTTTTTGATCAGAAGTCCCAAAGTTTCTACAGTAACGGGATAATGTCTCTGCCCACAAAATGGCAGAAAGTTATTCAACAAAACGGTACATATATATTGTAAATAAATGTAAATAAACTTTGAAAAAAATGTCTTGACTTTTCATACAAAAATACGAAAAGACTTTTTCCCCAACCTATTATGTATGTATAACGCAACCGAGCACGACGAACATTCAACAGAATGTCATGATAACAGATAAGTCGTGATTGTTGCTTTGATAAAAATACGCACGTGACGTTGCCAGCCCGCGCTCGAGAGCGACGTTGCCGCTCCTCTCCCTTGCCGCCATTTGCAATTCAGATGAGCGAGTCTGTCAGTTGTTTGTTACGCCACCGCCAACACACTCTCAAAATAAAAACAATGTTTTAGTTATCTTGAAAATTACGGCGCAACTAAGTGTTGCTAATGTAATTAGTTGAGCCCAGGTTCGAGAATATGTGTTTCAAGTCGTTTTTCACAACAAATTATACTAAACAAAGTATTAAACTGACTAGGTCGAGAAAGTCTTAAAAACGTGAATTCAAAAAGAAGTTGTTAACTCGTCATATCCATATCACAAATTCAAAACATTACCAATTTTAATACAACAGCAATTATGAATACAAACTAATAACTTATCTCCTGTTACACACCGGTTTTTGCCGGTGTTGTCAAGTAATGCTTGGTATTAATAAAAAACCAAGATTGAATTTCATCGAGCCCAGAAGCGCTGTTCAAAACAGGAAACTCTCAAGGTCTTGCTTACTCTGCATACGTTGATTTTATTCTGATTGGACACGTTACCGATTTGCCAAACAGTAATACATAAAATGTATATAAACCTGCCTGAGATTTAAATGTTAGCCTACTGTATTTTGGAGCATAAGTTGTTTTTTTTATTTTGAAAGCAGATTATGAGTAGATAACAGATGTACCTAGTTACGTGCGATATTTTATGTCCAACTTGCGGCCACCAGCGACTTAGCGAGGCAGGTGGGAATTAGGCAAAACTAGGTAAAATTCCATCTTTTAGGTATTTCAACGTAAGAAAAAAGATAATTTACATTGCTATTTTCAAATTCTGCCCGCAGGATTTGCCTGTTTTTTATACTACCAGGGGCATTTGAAACATGCGACACACCTGATGGAACATGCTATAAACGCTTCCAATATCAGGGGCATCACTAGCGCATTGTCCAACCGTAAAAAACCGTTTTACATTTTACAACTCTTTTGAATACCCCCATGCTGTACTCTTTTAGAAATACCTCGCTAGGGAGCTGATTCCATATTCGAATAGCACGCTGCAGAAAGTTTCTCTTGTGTTTTTTGAACCTTTTAGAAAAACTACTTAACGTTTTATCCTTATATCGTTAAAAACTAGAATGGCCATTGCTACGATTTCGCGCACTGAGTTGAGGTCAAATCTTGAAAACTTGCCACTGATTTCATACTTCGTATTCGCCATTAATAAAACCCAATACTTTAGTACCCCCATACAAATTGTCTAGAAATATAAGTGAATTTTTTTAATTAACTTTATTTATTTGCTTTTGAATTATAATTTATTTGCATTTACACTGTCTAACTGAAATTCAGCTTACGAGCAATATAAAAATATTAGTTCGTAGAATACAGCCAAATCAGGTTACAACAGTGAGCAGGCCCTGGGTTCTTAGTGAGTCTAGGTCACAACCGGGATAAATTCTTGGATGATGAATGATGTTGAAGCTAGCTTTAAAAAACAAAAATGTAAGACTAGAGTATAAGACTACATTTATAAAGTCCTAAAACAGAATACACCCATAGCTAATTATAATTCCGAACAGCTTGTCTAGTATATAAGTCTTTGTTCATTACAAAGAAAGCCAATCCTAACGACATTGTAGCTTAGCTATCCTACAGCCTATTATATACCTCAAGCCAATTATACTAACACGTTTTAAA
The DNA here is from genome assembly GCA_949126915.1 of Musotima nitidalis. NCBI lineage: Eukaryota > Metazoa > Arthropoda > Insecta > Lepidoptera > Crambidae > Musotima > Musotima nitidalis. The sequence goes on from OX421434.1 coordinate 5,500,098, forward strand.
ACCAGGCAAAGTCTCGTGGAAGATAACTTTTCCTTCAGTATTTATTACTGATCAGCTTGTATCGCACAACCCAGTCTGAAAAAAAAACATTGCAAGACTACATAAGACTACCGCAATACAATTTTATTTGCTCCAAACAGCTTCTCTTACTAAATAAAAGTCTTTCGTTATATATAACAAAGAAAATGCGCGGAGGGCTAGTAGAAACAATCCTAACAACATTGTATCACAAGAACCTATATTAATCATAATCATTAATCTTTATTGTTTCATTTGGTACAATTAGGTCTTAAAAATAACATCTTATCCTCAAATAAATTCTGCAAGAGTATCACAATTTAAAATAAGAACACATTTCTTCCATAAATTATATTTTATATAGAAATTAAATACATTTAAATTTAAATAACTATACATATTATTATATTCATATTATGCTATTATGTTTTTACTAATTATATTTAATGTATTTAACTATTCAATTATATATTTATTAGATTATATATTTGTTTAAGACTGTAGTTATTACCTTCATCAAATCTAGCCAATTCTTCTAACAAGTTTAAAATCAGCCGAAGCCTTATGAAGGATACCTTACCTAAGTATTTATTACTAGCGAACTTGTACCGCACAAGCTAGCTTTTAAAAAAAAACATAGTAAGAGATGGCGTGGCGTGGTAATTACTGGTTCTCCATGGTGAAGGCGGGCCGAGCCAAGTGCGCATGCGCAAGAAGCTGATATTCCAGTACAAGCGGTCAGATCGAGTTTCCCTGGACGGACGTAGGTATAGACTTTCACGACCGAAGCCGTGTGAATTTACAAACTCGCCTACAGTTGGTAGCATAATATTATTGCTACTTTTTACCAACAATAAATTTATGTGGAGTATTTTGTTGCTTATAATATCCGGCGTTAAATATTTTTGGAAAGGAATAAGTTTTGAAGCTCTATTTATAGACATTATAGTTGACGCGAGAATCAAAATCTGAATTTAAATTCTGATAGAAGACGTGTTTTCCTAATAATACAGCTGCAGATGATATCTTATATCATACACTCTGTAATACCGGGACTTTGCAGGCCATTGACGCAAATATACTTACCTTTGAAGGCAAAGGAAAAATATTGAAAAAGTTATATCGTGTATAAAGCAAAGCGAAGCGCTAGGCTCTACCTAACTTTTCTCAAAGCGCTTTGTCGTATTTTCGTAACATTTGAAGCAAAAGGAATGGTTCTTTGTTATTTATTTTATGAAGTGGTGATTGTCTTTTACAGACAGAAGTGTAAGTTCAACTCCTCTATATCCTCCTTATCTAGTGTCGCCGCAGCATGTCTTTTTCATTTATTCACGTTTGTTTTTAATTTTTCTATCAGAGAACTTACTCTTATTAGGATGAACTAAGGACTGAATACAGTACAAACGTCTAAGTGCAACTTGTTACTTATTATACCTATTTAGGCGTCAAATAATGAGAAGTGCCCACATTCCATAAAATATTCTCGAAATGAACGATATCACTTTGGCACACTGGTCTGTAATGCAATTGAATCTCCACGAAAGACCAGCGCTCTAGTCGTTCTTCACAGTAGCTATACTTTTGGGCACATAACCCTTATTGTTGCGATTATATTTCATGTCTCTAAATCGTATTCAATTTGATTTGATTATTCTTTCTTTCTTTACAAGTTTAAGAAAAGAACGGCCCTGACATTTTCTATAAAATATACTGGAAATTGATGATCTTATCTTGGTAAGATGGTATGTTATGCAAAACGCACTGTTTTATTCCTCCTTCACGCAATCTGCTAACTGAAATAATCTGGGCTATTTCAGTATATGTTGTCTGTCTGTCTGTTATGAAGGGGAGCATCCGTTTTAGTTAGTTTTGGCAGTGGTTTGTGTTTACGCCTTGTTTATTCTTGGCATAAATCTACCCTACTCACGGACTATGCTTTAGAAAGTTTTCCGAATTCATTAATTCATTTCTTTTTTCTTTCATATTTATTTATGTTTTAATGAGATGAGACAAAGGGCAAGTTACGAGAAGATTAATTAATGTGAACAAAAGCGAGAGAAGGTTTTGCTTTTCTCGCTAACGCAAAGGGAGGGATTAAGAGTGTGGAGGATGATATGATCAATAAGGAGATGGCTAAAACGATAATGAATGGTCTAGAATGGATGCAGAAAACATGCTGCGCCGACCCCTAGTTAAACTGGGAACAGGAAAAGAAGAACAATAGAATGATGATTGATACACGATTTAGTATACGGTATGTTTAAATTTGTGCCTCTCTTCATTGAGATGCATATAAATTTCTCCATGCTCACGAATTACTGTATTGGAAAGGACTGGATAGAAATGTGTTTTATTTACTGTTTTGATCACGTAAACAGAATAAATTAACAATTTATCTATGTGACATCGTACGTATAATAATTCAGCAAATCTATGTCCTGATTAGGCAGTCCGAAATAAGCGCAAAACATTAAAAACCGGCCAAGTGCGTGTCGGGCCACGCGCAATATAGGGTTCCGTAGTCACCCTTTGCCATAATGTCGCTATATGAACAGGTTCAGCTATTACCCGATAGATATCACTGCTACGGTATGAATGGAATTTTAATAGATTTAATACAAAAAATTATTTGATTGTCGTCCATTATTCGAAAACCAGTAAAGCCTACTTAGCTACTACTATTGTGAATTTTTTCAGCCACTCTGAAAGTACCGTTTACCTGGTGGGGGGGGCGGATACTTAACTCTATCAATTTTTTCCACTTTAAAGCTTAATATTGCGAAAACGGATCCCTAAATCGAAAAATGGTTTTAAGAAACTCTTATTACTTTTGAAAGACCTTTCTAACGATACCCAACATGATAAGATGGACTCGAGAAAAAAAGTCATTCCTACTTTACGTGTAGGGGAGGTACGTTAAAAAACAATATTTATAAAATTTATTCTACAGGTTTGTCGACGTGATTAATATGTATACCCACACCAATTTTCAGCTGTCTAATGTTAATAGTCTCTGCGCTAACCCGCGGACGGACGGACATGGCGAAACTATAAGGGTTCCTTGTTTACTACGGAACCCTAAAAAGTAAACGTCATGTCGCATGCTTAATGGAATAGTGACTTAACTCAAAAAAGACGATTTTTAGGACATCACAAAAGAAGATCTTCTAAAAAATACTTGTCCTACTTTAAGCGCATTAAATTGATACTTATTTATTAATTAGTAATTCTGCTTGTGTTTTGAACGGTTGATTACCATTGATTCGATCTCAGTAAGAAATAGAAAGACTGTGTAAGTACGTAACTCAAACCTAACATATCTTTTAATAGGTCGATGTTCCTTTAAGCATGCAATGTGTAAAAAATCAAGGCAAGCCTATGTCTTGCTATAAAGTTAACTTTAACTGGTCAGTTGTTTGAAAAATAAAAGAATAAGCGGTATTATACTACAAAGATGTTTTCAACCCTATTCTATTAAATCATTGTAATACGCGTAAACCTTTGAACGAAACTCAACTTTGGATAAAACTTGTCTCGTAAATTACTTTCCAACTATATTTAATCCCGAAAACACGCAGTTTATTTATGTAATGCGGACAAAATTTCAGGGGAAAAGGCAATTAATAACTTTAACGTACTTTCACTAATGCCACTCACATTGTAACACTTTTCATAATGAAATTAATCCTATATTTTTAATACCTAGATCAGTCAGGGGTATTATCAAATAACTTACAGCCCCCGGTTGTATTTATGCACATCAGTACTATATAAACAATATTTATGCACCTCTATACCATAGTGCAAGCGCGAAATCAAAACAAAAGTATTTAGTTTTGTAATTAATTTTTAATAAACGATAAATCTTATGATGAATGGACATGGAAATTAGATTATATACAGAAATGCAATTGTCGATGTGCAACATTTATGTATATTCCGATTATGATACGGCGACCATGACAGATTATGAGTTATATTGATTTAGGAAATTGATCTAGACATTTGATCGAATCTTTATTTATTATTAAGTACTAGATTTAAGAAAATGTATTACAGATTAAACTTCTGGTCTTCAATTTCAATAGCGCTACAACTGGCTTCCATACAAAGTTACGAGATAAAAAAACCGGACCCGGTAACAATTTTACATTACAATAATCTTGACAGTGACAGATGCTACTATGGCGGCGGTATTGTTGAAACATTTGTAATAAAGAATATTTAAAGGGATCTCCTTGTCCGTGTAGGCAAAGGGGCTAGAACTATCTGACACATTTTATTTAGAGACCATGGTGCTAAAAATGAACTTTGCAAGGAAAGTAGCAAAGTTCATTTTTAATAAATGAGGCAGATTATTTATATATACTTAAAATGCTACAAAAATTACAAATGAGAATTGTTAGAAACTTTACTATAGTATGGCTTATACATCAGAATAACACATAGGCTATAGTTTATAAAAATATTGTGTGAAGTAGGTACTCATCCAGCACCAGCTAGTATTAATATAAGTTCGGATTAAACAATAGTATAATGATGTAACGTTGAAACGGGGCCCTTATCTTTCTCTATCTACAAAAACTACACTAGAGGCCCTTTTTAGTCCTACAGTTAGTCTGTCTTTCTTTTTTGAAGATCAATGTTATTTCTCTTACTTACTGTTACTACTGACAACACGATTTTATTCAAAATACCTGTAACAAAAACAATCATTGTTAAATAATTAAGCAATATTTCGTCAGTCTGGAGTCTAGACTTTTCTTTGAACAGACTGTTAACGTAGTAGCTACTTTTTACAGTGATATTTATATAGATGAGAGCTTACAAAACTGGTACCGGCCTAGAATAGCACCACTCCCTCTTATACCATCCTCAGAGAAATCCTACCGGATGATCGGCAGCAACGTCATCCTGCGTACTGGCTGGAATTGCAATCACCAACCCGCCTGCCCAGCGTCGTGATTATGGACAAAAAATAAAATCATTGGATTTTATAAGGCTGATATGATTACAAAACTAGCGAAAAAACGGTTTGGTATAGATTGTAAGATTAGCGTAGGCATAATATACATTAGTAAAGTTGAACCGGAGCTCTTTTTTTAAATAAACTGTTGCTCACTCTCTGAATAAAGCATAGCACATATAAATTGTTAAACAATGGTTAATAAACTTTATTATATATTATAAAATTATGAACACGAGCCTTGTAATTTTTAGTCTTAACTTCAAACTAAAAACTAAAAAAGCACGGCTAACGGACATTCAAGATACTTTTTATTCCTAAATGACTAAATTAGATAGGTACTTTGGATGTCACCTGCGAGTACGTGTAAGAAATAATTTAACCTAAAATGAGGATAGTCTACAAGCATACTAATAATACTAATTAGAGTCGAAGTGTAAATTGCGACGTTAGATGAAGTAAGTATGTATGCAGTAGAATATAATTTATTATGGTTTTATGCCACACTCGCATATTTGCGCCGTGCCGCCGTGTAACTCGTGTAGAAGCGAATCAAATGAAATATGTACACGTGTACCCCGCGAACGTAACGCTACAAAAATTCGTCGCTTTTCTGAGAATCACAGCAATAAAAATGAATGGTTGGTGGGATTATAAAAACTAGAAGCCGTTTTAAGACTTCTGTATACTAAAGTTTAGCTCAGAGTTATTTGAGGATTCGAATAGTTTTGTTTTACATTGTTACAAGTATTTGTACCTAACATTATGTTTAGACAGCCAGGCTGTGGATAAAAAGATTTGGAGTAAGGCGGGGAATCCAGACTCAGGATATGCAGGGTGCAAAACGGCGGCAGAAATATTGCATCGGTTACTTTCCGGGCCATTAGGAAACCCTAAGTATTAAGAGGGATCAAATGAAAGTCTTTACTGAATAGGAATAAATAGTCTTCAAAATAAGTTTACAATAAACATATTGATTATACTATTTAGAATTGCAGTAGTAGCTTGTAGCGTTGTAGCAGAAAATCGGTACCGAATTTGATAGTACCTATGTACTTTCTTTTGGTACGCTGACACAATAACAAAACTATTGTTATTTCATAGTAATGAGAATTCATTTTATAAATGTGTGTTAGGTAGTTTCTTTTAATATTAATTGTTACATTTACCACAACTAATTGAATGAATGGTACCTAAATGGTATTACGGCTAGTGTTGGTGCGGCAGAGCGGCAACGTCGCGTGGCGCCCGCCCGTAACGGCGAGCTGGCAACACGGCGCCAGCGTATCCGTCGATACGGCAACGCGTCGACTGGGGCTGGTGAACGAAGCGGCAACGTCGCGCTCACAGTCTCACTCTGACTGATTCAGCATTCATTTCATTTCACATTGAAAATTTGAGTTGTTATTTTGCTTTAAATGTAGAGCCAGCTAGCAACGTTGAATGATATCGTTCGATATTTATATTATCTATACTTACGGTATGTACTGTAATATGGTACATAATAAAAATATTTATCATTTTAATAACATTGTTTTTATTGTAGAATTTGAATATTACATAGGTATGTTAATTATTTACTTTTTTCCACACTTTTCTCTTTCTAATGTGGCTATCTTACATTTTCAAATAACCTTCTTAGTGGGCAATGGGGCCAATGAGTAGGTTTGTCAGATATGAACGAACACGGCCTAATTTCCTACCTATTTTACCTTGAATATATCGGGTTCCTATTAACATCTCAGGAGCCCAGGTCAACCTCACCTGCAAGGGTTGCACCTGCCGATCAGCGACGATACTCTGGCGAACAGAAAAGGTCCCGGTAAGCGGCAAAAGTCTCGCCACCCATAACGTGAGATCAACAATATAATTAGCGAATTGTAAGGAAACAGAAGTGATGGTATGTATATTATGTTATATCCATTATTATTTACTCAAGTAGTTAACCTACCAGAACGCTTCAAAACGACGTTATTGTTATCGTTAATAAAAAAGCGACAGTTGACATTCAAACGCCTTTCAACATACATTATTATAAAAATTACAATAAAAGTTGTTGTTGAATATTGTGAATATAATCTACAACAATTATGAATACTATCAGGCGCAGCTCAAACAGCGCAGATGATATATTAATAATTACTGAAAGGTCACTTTGTATCGACAGTCTATACCGTCTTGTCAATGTCAAGTTCATTGAAACATATTTCTCGACTAACAATCACCTACTAACATATTGTGTTAATATACTAATAATATTTATTAATGTTAGTTTATGTTTGCGATCTCAGATTTCAGTGACATGCTTAGAACAAAGTCTATCCTGTAAATTATTTTGAATTGTAAGTATAGATAGATGTTATTAACAAGTTTCAATATCCTGATAATATTATACAATAAAGATTTGTAGGTTTGACGATCCTCTTAGGATCAAGTGACGTGCTTCGTGAAAGAAAAGATATGGATTTCGAGTAAATTTAGAAATCAAACAAAACCTACTTATATAGGATTACTTTTTACAGCGAGTAAATCCCTAACTCACACGAGAAAGCACGACATTAAAGTAAACGAAACACACTTAAATAATTTCACAGTTACGCTGTAGGATTACTTCACCACCTATCTTGCACCTAGATTTATGTTAATTGTATGTTCACTTGATTCAGCGTAGTCGAGCTTCAGCCAGATAGGTACCTTTACAAACTTTCATCTCTGCTCCGCTGAATACTGCTTTAATCCTTAAAATATAGAAGAATCTACTTTAAGTAACAATTTCCATTTTCAATGTTTTTCCTTATGGTAATATACAAAAATTCCACGAGAGCAATGAAGCGTGCTGAGTGTTATTGAAAAGAACTCAAGTTACGAAAAAACAAAATTTAATTACATTAGCGAGTACGGACGGGTGGCTCTGTTTGGACTCTTGACGTCTGTCATTTGTCTGACAAGAGACAATGGCAGTAATACAGACTCGTCTAGGTAGACATTATTTATTTCATACAATGAAATCATCCTGGATCGTGAGGCGTGACAGGCGTTCATGTAAATGACAGATGCTTATTTCGGAGGCTATTAACTTGTTATTGTAGTGTACGTGCAGGCTACAGACGAATAACTATAGACAAATAAGTAAGTATTCACAATTGGCTATAATTTAGTGGCTACGTTGTTCGTACAACCAATGGTACGTATATCAAACCCCATAGACCTTGAGATTCATCTGATTTACCTAAAAGTATAGTTCATTTTATACTGGCGATGTTAAGATTGATGTAATTGTCGCCTGTAAATACTGTTTTGACCGACTAAAGCTGATAAATAATTATGTACAAAGCTTCCACCTTTGACCTTCGTACGCTCGAGTTAGGATTAGTAGCCAAAAAAGTAGCCCCTATCTTTCTTTAACATCATACCTATCTGCCTGTGTACCGAATTTAATAAAAGTGAAACCAACAAGTTCAATTTAACCTTGTAAACTTATTTTAATGCCAGATTGTGAGAAGCGTGAATATTTCGAAGACGGATAGCCGAAAAAAAGAGTGCTTACTATAAATTAATTATAGATAACATTTAATATTGAAAAGCACCTATGGGCGAATTTGTACGAGTAAAATTTTGAATCACATCATAGAGGATGCCATGCACCAATAATGTGTTCTATATAAGTACAAAAACAGAATAAACATCGTCAATAATATTATGGTAAGAGCTAAATTAATAATTACACTAACTGTGTGCAAATTTAGGACTATATTCCAACATGTACAAAGTTTGTGCGTCTGCTAATTGACGGGCATCAGTTAATTTGTTGTTTTGTATTATTTTACGAAACTAAATTGATAGACAAGGCATGATTTTTGACAGATATTCAATACTTAAGTAAACAATACATAAATCTAAGTCTAGAAATACGCATCGAAAAACGTTGGCCGTGGGCGGAGTATCTGAAGCTGCAACTCAGGTACTGGCTCTCTTATCATATTACAGTATTCCATAGTCCAATTTACCCAGGCCTTTAGAATTTCTACCCAAAAACTAGGCCATAGTAGGAGTTTCCATCCTATCCCAATAGTACTGGGAATTACTCTTAGGTGTATTTCTATAGTGCGCATGCCTGTTGCTGTCACATAACCATAAGATTAAATTTGCCTAAGAGGCCTCTCTATGTGTTGGGTCCCTAGTCCCTATGCCTTCATAAGTCCGGGTCTCCACTAGCCCGATAACATTTAAAGAATGAAGTTATACTATTTGCCTGTCAACATAATTTCGATAGAAGAGGCCTAAGACATTTTAATTTGGTGGCATATATTTCACTATTTTGTAATAAAATGAAAGAGAATAATTTACTTATTCTTCTGTAAACATTATTTTGATAGAAGAGGCTCTGAGGCATTTAAGTTGTTATCATTGCTATGCACCTGCACCCTGCACGCATCAGGCGTGAAGATGGCAGATCTCTAACAATGGAGACGCCGGATGTTCTTTGTCCATGACCGAAGCAAAAATAACAGCACGAGCCTGTTTGAAACGGACAAAAACGATTAATTGGATGCAAAAATGCACGGCATATGGCAGAGCTGACCACGAGTAGGCTTTGTAACCACTGGTCGTTGCGGGCCGTTTGCAGTTGGTCACATTATTATTAAATAGGTTAAAAGCGTTTTCTGTTGGATTTTTGTTTTTTAAGTAAACTGTGAAGATAAGAACTTTGCCGAGTTTTTTGCCAACTTCTCCAAGCCAGCTAACGTAAATAAGAACGATTTAAAATTTCATACGTTTATTGATTTTTGGAAATAACTTTGAAATAAGTAACATATTTACCTACAGTCGTTCTTTCTGCACTACAGTCCGCTATAAGACAAACGTCGATGTGTTGAAAAACATTGTCTCATTATCATTAACAGCTAACAATAATAAACAAAACGAGTACCGGTGACTCTGAAACATAACAAACATACCTATCTAGATATGCAATAAGCATACCTATCTGACAACTACCCAACTCACACGATCAAAAAACCTTAATTATAAGTTGCCAGACTTATGACTGATGATACTTATCTAAGTGCAATTTCCATTGTTAATTATTATAAATTAATCGTAAAAGTTATACAATTTTAATTTGGGTAATTTAGCAAACTGAAAAAACACGGTTTGCTTGCTTTGTGTCGGGGAAGTGGGTCGAGACGGCAACGTCGCATAGCGGTAGCGGTACCACTGCCAGCTGGCAACGTCGCACCTCCACGGCCACCGACCGAACGAAGCGAATGCAACTACATATTTTGTTGTGGTGTTCTGTTCACTTGTTTTATTGAATAATTTTATTTTATGAATGAATGAATGAACACTTTATTGCACACTAAATATAAAAAAAAGTAATAAAATCACATAAACAAGTATATGGTACAATGGGCGGCCTTATTGCTAACAGCAATTTCTTCCAGGCAACCTTAAACTATAAAAACTTATATATAATATAAACTTATTTATTGAGAAAGTAATATGTAGTTTGTTGATTGGGACTCACAGGCAAACCTGACCATTTTATCTATTATTTACCAGTTAAATTCACTACACGCTTCAAGAACTATTTAAACGACTGAAGATCTGGCGTTCTACAGTGCTTTCCAAGCTACAAAGCATCACCTACACACTGCACAGAAACTAAGCTTCATATAAAGTACACAATATACACGTTCTAGCACCGCACACAAAATTAAATAACGCTCACAACCGCGAAATCTCGGAACATACCCGATGCAGACAAGTATATTGAGATTCTTATAGAGAAATGGAGCAACCAAAAATGGACTTTTACTCACTCAAAACCATTGATTTTTGAAACCACACACCCTTCCGCTCCACCCATAGCGGAAGAGTAGGAATAGGCGATCACATCATTCCACTTGCTATGGTCCTAGCACATACTTCAATTACACTCATACACTTTCGTCGCTTAAGGGTACTTTTGACCTGTTCTTTCTCCAGAACCTTGGTCTTGCGAGGTTTTTTGTGAAATAAAATGAAATGTGAATGAAACACACATAAAGTGCAAATTACTGAACGCTTGAGATCCAACAATACCGAGCTTTATTATTTCTGTTTCTCATACAATGAGTTGTTGAGCCAAGGATTAAGATTGCCCGATGCAAATTTAACGTATAGAAACTTTGCTTTAAAAATATACTTTCTCTATTCACGCTTATATTCAAAGTATTTTTTTACATATAATATAAAAAAAAAAAATTACGTTCAGGCAAACGGAGTGGTGTTCCGTGTGGTACTGGCCTAGAATAGTGCCACCTCCTCTCATTTCACTGGGAGTCGTAAGAGTCGACAAAGAGTAATCCTATCGGATGATGGGCAGAAGCGTCATCCTGTGTACTGGCTTAAACTGCGATCACCAACCCGCCTGCTTAGTATGGTGATTATGGGCAGATACCCCCCAATTTTATTGCATAATTTCTAGCATTAGCTTGAAAGGGCACCCTAATTCGACTGACCCGCGTAAACATAAAAAATCAAGTATTTATGATTGTGTTGAAAATTTCCATTTATTTTTTTACAGACAATTCACTCTTACAGGCTGAATGAATGATCTAACATTCCCTCATTTGCTTTTACCGTGACAAAAGAACGAACGTCTATCATGTCAAATAGTTTTGTGCTGAAGGTTGAAATAACAGTTACTTACCTACTACGTAAATTATTTTACAAAGAGAACTCAGGTAAAAATAGTGTCAAAACAAAATACCACTTTGTTGAAATATTTCGTAGTTTGTTCGCCAAACACGTAAAGTGCATCAAAGGAAAAAAGTAAATAATACCTGCCTAAGGTAGGAAGTGGCGCGCGAGAACTCACAAGTTTGGCAACGTGTTTCTCTCACCTGAGTGAATTGGAGGTTTGGCAACGCCGCGCACGAAATCAATACAAGTTCAACTTTAGAAGTTCAGACGCTATCTACTCAATAATTATGTTATGTCATAAAAATTGCCCTACTAAGTTAATTTAGGTGGGAAGTTTATATTTAAGTGTATGTAATTTAGGTATGTGGACAAGTTGATAATTTATTTTATTAAAGTATCTACACTCGGTAAGAATGTTTCCTATATATATATAGCAAACCAAAATTGAATTACAATACTTATACAGCTGACAGCCCATTTTGACATTAGTTCAGGGAAGATAAAATCAAGAGATTTTTTCTGAAGGTACCTTTGATAATTTAAGATATTTATTTAGTAACATAACTCAATTAATTTATTTTAGGATTTACAAGAAGGTTCATTAAGGTTCATATCATATTCATCATCAGATGAAAGTACTTACGACTAAAATCTACAATATTTGTACAATCTGTACAAAAATATGCCTACTTCTATTTGAAGAGTTAGATTTTCAAATAATATTGTTTCAGTATGAGAGAACGGTGGCAAGCAGGTTAAAGAACGAGTTTATTTTGGGATCCAAAACTTTACGAGTTGGATTCCAACTTGTGAATTGGCGTTCCGTTGCAAGCAGACTGCAGACAAAATACGACATAAATGTCGCAGAAGGGAGTCGCATCGAGGCGAATGAATGTTGTGTGTTGCGTGCGCAGCGTACTGAAGCCACAGACACGCGACTCCGACCAATCCGCGCGACCGACCACGACTCAGTCGCGTCGCGCAACTCCGCGGGAAGCGCGTCTGTACCACGTCTAATCTGATTACATTATCAAGTTCGCTTACATTTTACTGAATATTCAAACAAATTACGCTTTGTATTCGAAAGTCACGTGCTGACTTGACGCAGCATGTAATCTTGGCATTTTTAGCATAGTAACAGCGTGCCTAAAGAATAAATCGACAGACTTGCGACAAAATCGTAAAATTAACCAACTTGGGCTCAAAATGTCAGATTTGTCATTCTTCTGTGCTCGCGACCTGATCGAGGAGATTAAAAAACGTCCAGGGTTGTACAAGGGCGATCATCCGGCAGACAGGGAGGAGAAGCTGATGCTGTGGAAGGAGGTCGGCGCCGCTATATATAGCGATTGGGAAAGCTACAACAAGGCTACAGCGTATGACAAAGGTACTATTTTATTATCACCTCAGAAGACCATTACTGCCACTACTGACCACGCTGGTTATATTGAGCCAACATTTTTATAAGCGAATCAATTTTGCCAAACTAGCAAATCTCTATCTATGGGTGAACATATCACATAATTCTTTGTTCTGTACCATTTATTAAAAAGAAAGCACACGAACTCAGACGAATAGTTTCATTTAGACTGTTTTTTTAATACTCAATAGCGGGTCCTATAATTATGTTAATAATAAGTGATTCTACTAATAACAATTTATAAAACTATACAGGGTACAATCACACTCGTATATGAAAAACGTTTTGAATAAATGGATCCCTAAAGGACATGTTAGGGATCCAAAGGATGCTAATGGTATAAATAAATCTTAGATCTTTTTTTTACCTAGATATTATATATTTAGGTCTAAATTAAGTGGTTGGTATAGTAACGTAAAAAAATATTTTTTTTAAACTTATTTTTTATTATTTAAGTCTTCTATATTATTTAGATCTAATTTCCGTACTAGAAAATTCTATAAAAAGAAATGGAGTAGCTCGTCTAACAAAAGTATTTTAAACCCACACAATTTATAATATAGAGTTATTCCTTGCCATTCTATCTAGCAGGAGTATAAAAAAGCCACATAAAACTCTAGTTTTATTATTTCAGGCCAGATAAAAACGGGGATGTTAGTCATGCATGAAAAGGTTAAAAAAAACTTTCGCAGCCCCTGTACGTTACCTGCTGTCTCACAAGGGATGGGAATGGGATCACTCTGGAAATGCGGATTTATTATTTTATACATTTCATTGTTAGATTACCTCCGAAATAAGAAGTCTTATTTAGGGACGGTATGGAGATCCGACACTTTTGGATATGCGAAAACCAAGTATCCGTAACCGAACTCGACACTAAAGTTTCGGATAATTTCGGATATGGGGGGAGGAGCGTAAATTATACATTAGCTTAAAAATAAATTACAATGCATGTATGATTATAAATTATACACATTATTAGTTAGGCACGTAGACATATTTTTGTGTTTAGCCAGCTAGACCGGCCTAGCTAGTCAACACACTGGACAAGCGCGATTTGTTTGTATTTTACTTATAAAATTCATTAAAAATCTAAAACTTGAAACTATTAGTTGGGTAACCCGAAAAAAATGGCATTCTTAACCCTATCCAAAAGCGATGTAACATTATTACAATATTCGTCTCCAGATCCAAAATGTCTTATCCAAAAAATCCCTGGCGTAATAGTAATAACACATTACTTTGACCTTGAGTTTGACTAGCTGCGTCTACGATATTCTTGAGCGGAGTCCAGTTTATTCTAGCCTGGTATAATTGTTGGTTAGTCTATAAAGATAGATAGGTGAGAAAGTTGTTCAAAATAATTTAATATTTACAAATTTTTATTAAAACAGATTTGGCTCCGAGGTCGGTGTACCCATTATTACTCGTGTCGCTCGATTGATTCCCACGCAATTATAGGTATTTGTTTTGATCTGGGTGTATTATATGGATGTGTTTACAACAAATAAATAATATTTCATATGTTTATTAGAACCCGCAGTGCAAGCTCTGATCAGTTTGTGGTTAAAAAGTGCTGTGTGATGTGTGTCATGTCTTAGGATTTATTATTTTATAATTATAACATAGTTGGTTATAGAAAGGAGGCCTTCACCAGGAGGAGTAGGTTTAAGATTTTTATTGGTTTTCTACCGTAACCTTCAAAATTAGTCCCTAATTGAAGTATCCTAAGAAACCATTACCTAACCTGCTTTGTATTAAAATAAATATTAACGCATATCCTTTCTATAAAGTTTCTTTTGCGGTTCTCAGTACTCACACTGCAGAGAAAATGGCGGTCACTCCGTGACGCGTACAACCGAGAGATCCGCGTGCGCAAGTCGGGGCTGAAGCCGCACAGGAAAGTATACAAGTACTTCAAGAAAATGAGCTTCCTTGGGGGCTTCACTGGCAACATCAGCGAAGAGTAAGCACTTAAAACTTGTACTAATTTAACCTACCCGTTTTAAAAGCAAAATGACGAAATCACCGACAAGCAATATGATTTATTATTTCTGGGAACGGTAGCGATCAACGTGTTTAGCTATCCGTAACTTTTACTGGTATGATAAGAGGAACCGCTCCTCTTATCCGGTAATACCAGTAAAAGTTACGAAGAGTTAGAGACGAATTATTTATTGTTATAAATTATGAAGTTAAATTCTCAGGCTATAACGCTAATGCTGCACTAAGATCGACCCCCTTAGGTCTCTAAAGGTTGATACCCTGATTAACAGAAATAATTTGCCACCTGATTATTACCTGTTTCTAAGATACTGTTTATAATATTTTTATACTGTAATTATATATTGTGTGTTAGGAAATTTATTTAGTTTAAGTTTCTTTAGTGTTATTCCTGGAAACTAAATGTTGATTTAACACTCAATACTTTTAAGAATGTACCTTTCATCTACCTTTCTTTCCTCAATGAATAATAATGATTATAAAATTCCTAGTTAATTAAAATAAAATTTGAACATGGCTACAAATGAAATGTTGTTTTTTTATTATTAGACATATGGATATTGAAAGTCCTGTTTTTAAGGCTATAGACTATAGTTTATAATAAGCAATTACTTTTCAGAGAAAATTCAAGTACCCCTGATTTGGGCGAGAACCAGAGTATAGTCGAAAACGAAGAACCACCAGAACCAGTCAAGGTCACGAAAAAGACGAAGAAGAGACAGCGGAAGAGACGCACCACTTCCGACAGCATTCCACCCCCGGAAGAGATGGAGATGTCTGTCTTTCCGCTCGAACTTGCTGCTGACGTTGAGAACGACAGTGACAAGTTGTTCATGATGTCATTCCTACCAGAAATGAAGCAGTTGCCTCTCAATCTCAAGATGTGGGTGCGGGCTCAGATAGCCAACGTGATGCAGGAGGCGGTGACCTGTCATTACACAAATACTCAGCCAGGGCCGGTATCGGACAAGTGCGGCGTGAGTACGAAGCTGATGCGGTATGATAGCGCGGAGTAAACTGGTTTGGTAATGGTACAATCAGCGTTAATATAGTTAGTAATATATCCAAAGCACCATAAAGATCGACACAAGTCTCTATTGTCAAGAGCGTAAGGGCTTATTCCGATAAAAGAAATAAAATAGTTGCACCCAAAGTGCGATATAATAATATATTACATTATTATATCGCACTTTGGGTGCAACTATTTGACGCTGACTGTACGAACAATGCGGATGTCATTATGTGGAACGCCAGTCTTTTTCCACTACTAGTAATTGGTACTTAACTAATGAATGACAGTGGTATCTTAGTATTGAAGATAATAATAGCATTAATTTTATTCTGTGATGAATATTGCTTACAATAAACAATATGTAGGTTAATAAGCTGTAATTATTTAAGAGTTATTCTTTAGTGAATTTAGGTAAAAAAATACTACATAATGTTACCGGATAATATATTTTTAAAAAGAAAATGCGTGGATACTCAAAAATAAATTGTTATGTTACCTACCATGGTTATTTATTTTTATTGTTAGCTACTTGCTTGTGACACCTTAAGACCTTCTGGAACCGATTACCAAAGGTAGGGTTGAATAGGATTTTATATGTCTAGGTACCTACCTTTTAAATTTGAAATCGAGCACTTTCTTGTTTTAGACTGCACGTACGTAGAGTCGTAACCGGACCAGGTTTATCAATGTAAAGTCGATGACGTCAAAACAAGTACAAATTAAAAAATTACAACAGGAGGTCGCCAAGCGCCTGCTTCCGACGATCCACATGGTGAATAAATCTCTGTAACTTGAAAATTTAAGTTTTGGCGCCAACGCCGAAACAGACACATCGCGGCAGTGTTTTAATTTCCAAAACTAGTGTAAAATCTAGTTATGTGTAGATATAGTGGATTTTTAGACATAACTTTAGAAAGTGGTAGTATATACAGAGAATTGTAATTTTCCACGTTGATCTAAAAACTCTATAGAACCTCTTGTAAAATCTCTACTACTTTGGGGTAGGACTTTAACCGTGACTAATTGACGAAAACGCTGCACATTGTTGCAAATAACTTATTATCATATTACTTGACACTGGCAATTATATTTTATTATATGTGTTTTTATTTTAGAAAAAAAACAATCATTCAAGTTGAACTCAATAGAGGACTTCGTGGCGGAAAAGTGAAGCGTCTCATGTCTACAGTTTTGTTTTATTGTTTAAAATTTGTGATATTTCGAACATGAATGTGTAATAACGGTGGATTATTAACCGAGTGTCGGTAAATGAAACAAAACAGTGCAACAACAATTTTCAAATTCTCTCAAAAAGTCCATGTGAGATCTCAATATTTACTGAAGACTCGAGTAGGTCCCCCTTTTCCCCCCTCTCTTATTTCCCATTTATTATCTTTATCACCACTCATTCTCATTTACTATGATTAATATGTTATTAATATATCTCTTTCTTGACACTGGCTAAATGTGCAAAACGCACGAAGCCATTATTTAAAAGAAAAAAAGACGCGGTTGGTCAGTTGGTTTGTGAAAGGAGGCCCGGCCCGACTTCAGCAGTGGAACGATGATGGAATGAGACGATCATATATTCCTCAACATACATACATCTTGTGGTGATATAATTTCTGGGCGATATTTACCTGTAACAAATGAAAATTTTAAAATTATTATCGTGTTTTACTAATGACACCAAATATGGCTCAATATTTGATTTACTAAAAAGACTAATAATAACTTTTAATTTAGTGTTTATAAATAGCTCAAATGACGAAGATGCATAAATACAAATATTAGCATTAAACATATGAAATATATTTTATCGATATGCAGTTAGTACCAAAAATTCAAAATCTAGAACAGAATTGTAAAAAAGAACAGTTTTTAGTACAACGGTTTCTAGACATCAAAAAAATAGTAAGAGATCGTTTGCAACTCTTTTTTATATATTATATTTTCCTGTCTCCCGAGAGACGTCCTTCAACGTCAAGATTAAGTGCTTTTACCACAAAATACCTACGAATAGAACATATTTTAACGTCCACACTAACCTAAGAGCTTCGCCAAGAAATGTTTCACAAAAAATATAACAAAAACTTATCTGGCAAAGATTCATATTTCTAGAAAATACAGCTTCTCGCTTGGTTCCTAATAGTAAAGTTGAACGTTTAAATCAGAAACTTTTGACTTAGGCGAGTCGCCTCTCGGTAGTGCGGACACTTCCGTCAGCCATTAATTTTCGACCAAAGTAGATAAGTATTAAATTTTCTATCTTTTAGCCAATCACACACTGGTCTTCACAAAAATCTACTTTCTCTGTTTTTTAAGTTTGCGTTAAACACAATTTTGTATAGTTACAAGTTATTTAAACAAATCTTTCACGTCATCAAGGTAAGGAAACACAGAATATTTGATGACTTGTGTATTATTAAAAATAAAAACCCTTACATTATTAATTTATTACCTATATATTTATTTTTTTGAGAGCGCTCTATCTATAACGTAGAACAAGCGCACATATTCATAACGTCTCGCTTAAAAAATCCTAGTCTAACTGCAGATTTTGTTATAATTATATTTGACAGTGCTGAAAATATAGAAAAAAAATAGACCTAAACAATTTATTAACAAAACGTAAAATGTTCACGATTGCTTCCATAAGACTGCGATTTCGCACTGGCCACTGGCGGTAAGACATAACATTATTTATAGGAGAAAACTGTATTAAAATCCCTCCAGTAACATCTGAGATTGAGGTGTTGTAAAGAACCGAATATCGCACGCGCGACATTACTTATCCGATAGGTACCAGCTTCTAGTCGCATGGATTGCGGTTTAGTGTATTTTCCAGGTACCTACAAATATTATTAGTTTGTTTTAATTCCAGTCATCATAATTTTTTCTACCAATTCAGTGTAGCAGAAATATTTAAAGCAAGAATATGGAAGAAAGACTAGCCTCCGGCCAGTAAACACTGGATCGGCTGTGTTATTGATTTCCTTTGTCAATGAAAGTATAAAAATTCAACGTGAAAGAATCGATCCCGTTAGAGTCAGGAATAAAGAATACACCAAATCAAATAGAAATTACTAAATAATAAATTTGATATCATTTCCTTTCCGAATTATGGCAAAATTATTTCCCCACTCACTGACCCGTTCGCCTTCATCCGTTTTAACTGATCAGTTCCTCCTACAGACTAAAACTCCTCAGTTATAGGTCCACTTTTTATAAGTATTTATAATAGATAAATAATGGAAACATAACCCAGAAAGTTAGGATGACTGAGTGAGCGATCTCTAACGTTATGCCGGCCGGTCCGCTCCGGTCGAGCTATCCATCCGTCGTTGTATTCGACAGCGCGACGTTGCCAAACCGCGCGCCGCCGGCCGCAGCCCGCGAGCCGCAGCTGCAGTGCGGAGCGGCGGCGATCCGGTCCGTTCCCGCTGCGACGACGCTGCGTGCGTCACTCCGCGCTGATCGGCAGATACGAATCACGTGTGCTAGTGTAACCGAAATTACATTATTATATATCATAACATCCACAAAAAATGGCCGATCTGTTGGACACCGAAGCCCTAATATGCGAGGTGAAAAAATATCCTCAGTTATGGGATGTGAATTGTGATGATTTCAGATTTAAAAGGAAAAAATTGCAGGCGTGGTACGATATAGCTAGAATTATAGTAGAAGATTTTGATGTCATACCAGAAAGAAAAAAACTGGAGATTTGTAAGTATCGAAACTTGTATAAAACATTTAGCACAACATAATCTGAAAATAATGTATAAAGGATTGATGGGCGATGATCAGACTTATCAGTTTCTCTCCATAATATATTATACCACACCGTACACCAAACAAACACCTACGCTGCGCAGGAATCTATTTTTATGTCATTATTAGAACAATTACACACACACGCACACACACACACACACAACAAAAACAAGAAAGTTAGATTGGAATGAACATCTCATATCAATTAAAATAATCCAATGAATGTTGCAAAAGCATAAATCCATTAAAAATTTACATTTTGTACATTTGACTGGAATTTTACAAATGCCTTCAAAACCGTTACTTTTTGTAGTAGTAAAAGAAAGACGGTATGCTTGGGACACTATCTGGCGTAGTCTGAAGTTAACATAATGTAAAAAAAAGTTATATCTACAGTACTAGGTGAATTGTGAATAAAAACTGTTTGGTACCCAATATAAGTCTAAAGTTTATTTTCCAGACAGAAAGCTCCACGACAGATGGCGAAACGTCCGCGACTCGTACGTCCGAACCTCGCGCCGACAGCCACCCGGAAAAAAACCATACATACATGCACCGCTCCTTACTTTCCTCAATGACCCATGCAAATCTGACATATCCGAGAATCATGAACACGAAAATTGGAATAGCAACAAACCTACAATAAAACTAAAGAAAAACAAGGACCACGTTATTATCGAGGATATACATTGGAATGAAAGTGACAACGATTCTAATACAGATCTTAAAAGAAATAAACATGACGCGGTTATGGTGGATTATGCTGATATATACCCCCAAGCACTTTGCAATACTAATGCAGAAGACGAGGATAGATCATTCTTCGATTCGCTACTGCCGGCTGTTAGAGAACTAAATATAGATCAAAAACTAGAATTCCGAACTGAAATTTTATGCTTGTTAAAACAAATTAGAGCCAATGGTTTCTTAAAATAACTAAAGATGTCTTATGTTATTGAATGAAAATGTAATTTTGGTCGTAAGAAACTTTTCACGTTTCATTGAGATCAGCAATGTTCGAGACGGTCTTTTTACATAGATTTTGAAAATAAAGGGCTTTTAACAGAATTTTCGACTTAGAAGAAAACCATTATTTAAGTCTTAATCTTTCAAGACAGGAGAAATGTAATATTTTTATAATAAAATTTATTGAGAGATATTAATTTACGTGTTTTAATAACCTTATGTATTATATTATAACGATCGAGCTCAGTGGCGTGCCATTGGAGAGGCCTGTGTTCAGCAATGAACGAATGTAGGCTGATGATTAAAAAAAAACTAAATTTGTTCAAGTTTGGCTCAAAAGAGCTCTTATGAACGTCAAAACTTAAAAACTAGCGCGCCCATACACTGCGGGCGGGAGCTTGATCGTAAAAGAACGGGCAAGACAATCGTCAAAGTTAGTTTTTTCTCCCGCCAGTTACAAGAAAATGTTGTGTAAAAATATTAACGACGACTTCTTGGCGGGAAAGTGAAGCGTCGCGTTTGCAGTTTTGTTTTATTTTCTAAAATTTGTGATATTTCAAACATTAATGTTTATTACACATGTGGATTATTAACCGTTAAGTGTTTGTGAAAGTAAATGAGTGTTGGTAAATCAAACAAAACAGTCAAACATCACTTTTCAAATTCTCTCAAGAAGTCCATGTCAGATCTCAGTATAGTCCCAGTACTGAGGTCTCAATGGGTTTAGGGGAGGGCATCTCATTTACCATTTATCATCTTTATCACCACTCATTTTCATTTACTGTGATTTATATTATAATTAATATATCTAACTTGACACTGGCTAAATGTGCTAAACGAGCGAAGCTATTATTTTAAAAAAAAATATTAACGACGAATTCGTACGCGTACTCCAAGTCAGCAGGACTTGGAGTATGCGTATAATTTTTTTAACTTTAGAACTGCTGTTCAATACACTCATTATCAGTGCGTAACTTATGTAACTTGTCATGTTGTTTGCTAAGGAACGTTTCAGTGGGCAATGGTGGAATGATTGTGTGATGTAGGGGCGCGTTGGAGACCGCAGGAGGGAGGCACTGCGGAATGCTTTTGACGACCCCTTTAATGCGGTTTCGGAAAAAGAGGTATAGCAGTCTAGTCTACCATAGTACCGTAGTTCGCAGTAACAAGATTTTTTATACACCAGATAGTCTGCTTTTAATAGCAATAATACTGCTTCAAATACGGCTTAAGGGCAATGTAGGTAAATCAATAATATTTCTTCCTAATATTACCTATAATTGCAAAACTCGAGTAAATTTTTAGCGCTTTAATAATCGGAGGGATCGATGATTTTGACGATGAAGTGGGATCATTTTGACGATGAAAATAAGTGATTCCTGGTGGACGCGATAAACAGAAGTCACTCCTTCCTTTTTTCTCAGTACAAACGCTACCATAGGCTGTTTTTTGGCGTATTGACGAAATATTTCCTACTCTGGGCGCTTCCATCATCGTACTCGTCCTAAGTAAAGCTTCCTTAACAATATCATGACATTATCAAAGAGACATTAACAATATTGGTCTGTGCTAGTTTCAGAGCCTAATACTAGTACTAAAAGGGTACCAGTGGTACCAGCTACAACCATATTGCAATAAACCGGCGCGGGCATGCCTGCCACACACCTAAAGATTTCCCTTTATAATGATATAGCAGGGTTTTAATTTTATGCCAATCCCAAATGGAATATATTGGCGTGAGATTATAAAGTAAGTATGATGAATAAAATATTTATAATACCTTTTGCCCGCGACTTCGCGTGGAGTAGTGATATAAGGCAGATTTTTTGTTTTTGGTTCCCGATCTCGCGGGATTTTTGAGAAGTTCCCGCTCCCGCGGGTTTTTCGGGATAATAATCATTATGTCCTTTCTCAAGTTCCAAGCTATGCCTGTACCAAATTTTACACAAATCGATTCGGTAGTTTAGGCGTGAAGAAAAGACAGACAGACAGAGTTACTTTCGCATTTATAATATTAGTAGGTTTTACTAGGTTACGATAGATCCAAACCCCAATACTACCATATCTTCAGATGCTAATACTAGTACTAAAAGTGTACAGCTACAACATAGTTGCAGTAAGCCGGCCCGGGCATGCCACACCTACATCCTGCAGCCAAGTTAAGCCCGCGCCCACCTGCCCAAGAAATTGTGGAATGTTGCGGAATTATACGGGCATGTAAGATGTACCACTGCACATTTTAACTTTATTTTAGTTATTTAGTACACATCCTTGCAATCCTATCGTACTAAAATTATAAATGCGAGTTTGTGAGTTTAGACCGTGAAATATACAATGAGATGTACTTACAACTGCACTTTACTTATTTAGTTTAGTTAAGTTACACAGAAAACAGACTCTGGGAACTGAGCTTAAGTCCAGGGCAAGCGGGATAATGATTTTGTAAACAAACAAAAATATATTAAAGTCTAGTGCTAGCATAGCTACTTTTTTACTTTTGTCATTCGTACGTACAAAATCAAGTTTATTAATTACCGTATATTTATAGTAAAGAGTAACTTTAATTACTTGCAGTGGACTAACAGCAAATTAAACCTAACAATTTGACCTTGAAATAGCTTTGTAAGTAGCTTATGTTACGTTGGCATAATTATCTATATTACACTTCATGTTTCGTCAACTGTAGTATCTAAGTTAAAGTTCTACCAATAATCAGGTATGTTGCGAAAATACTAGTTAGTAGTCTTAGTGATAATATGCTATAGATATTTACTGAGTTTAGTTTATAAAGACAGCGAATGTACCGTCTTTCAAGTATAATTAACGTTTAGTGCCTTAGTTGGTACTTCAAAGATTTGATTACAGCAATTGGAAACTAACTTCGTTTACTTGAGTCCTTAAACATGTTTCGTCAAAAGTTCAATGTAGCATAGTTTTCAGCAAATTATACTACACAAAGGTCCTTCATTTAATTTGTCCAATTTATTAAATGGCAGTAATGTAAATTTAAGACGAACGAATATAACATCATTTGTTAACGCTGTCCTTTAACTCAATAATAACATAAGACTGGTTGTAAAATACCTATTTGATTGGATAAATAAATCGAAGTTACATACAACTAGTGCATACCAGTATAAAATACTTATTTATAGCAAAAAATCCTCTCTTGATACCTACTACGAAGTACTAAATAACTTATCCCAAACCGCGCGAGCTGGCAACGTCGCGGGGAAAGTTACGGAGTGGCAACAAACGCGCGATCGATACACAGCGGGGGAGCAGGGCGGCGGGGGGCGGGGGACTGACCCTTCCGAACACAAACATAGCTACATAATCTACAATATAGAACGTAGTCATGTATTGAAACCACGTGCTAAGTTGACATATTTGGAGCGTATGCATTTGTACGGATGGGTATCGTCCTAAACTGGTTATCATGGGACTAGAATGCTGCTTCGGCGGCAAACGGTTGCAAAAACTCGAGTCAATGGCTTCGGAAAAGGATTCCAGTTAATACCTACATGGTTACATATTAACTATATACCTATATGCTTTGTTGTCATGCCTTAGCTATGAGCTATATATTATTATAAGAAGTGTTAAATACCTAAATGTTAGGTAAGTTTTTCCTTCCCAAGACTATTTATTCGGCTTTGGAATTATCTTCCGGGTTTTGTTTTCCTGCTCTTATAATCCCGGGTGTTTTAAGCAAGCGTGAAACGGCATATATTGCGTCTTATTTGATATAATTGAAAACATTGATTTATTCGACGACCGATATATACAAATAGTCCTCTATGGTCGTGGGTTCGATTCCCGCTCGGGACAAATCTTAGTGTGCATGAATATTAATAGTTTTCTTGGTCTTAGTATTTAAATATAAGTTAATATCTTTACTATAGGTGTGTTGTATGAATAGGTTTTAATAAAATGGTCTCGAATAGTAATCTCAATCATTGACCCTGCCAGGGCACGGGAACATTGTAGTACTTAACTAGGCCCCTAAATTAATTTATTTTTATATATTATACCAGTGTTTTACTTATAAAGACATTGAGTAAACCGATGCGTTCTATCTCTAGAATAACATAAAATGGTTGCCTGTAAAGTCGTTTTTACGGGCGAAGATTTTACGTGACAACGTCTTTTTCTCGGTAGAATATTTATTGATATGAATATAATTAAATTGCACAATAGGAACAAGGAATTGAATGAAAATAAGAATTGCACAAATTTTAACTATAGAAATATATTTTGTTTACTAAAACATTGTACACTAGTGCTGCGCGCGCGGCAGACCGATCATAGTTGAGTGGGAGAGAGACGCAAGGCATTCGCCGGGCCTCTCTCTCGTTCGGTGACTCATCGTAACGTTACCGAGCGTTACACTTTTTCATAAGTGACTCCCAGCCGCAACCTAATTTAAGACGTTGTCACGTCAAAATTAAGAGTTATTGTGTAATTTTACAAAATGCAGTCATCGAGGCAAGCACAAGGCAGAATGCCAGAACGTTGACAGTACAGTCGGCTTGGGAGTTAGGTTAACAGTTTAGTACTATGTCGCACATATTATTGCATTCAAATAGTATGATTGTATGGTTGTTATTTACTGAACTAGAGTTTTAGTTAAGACATAGTGTAAGCACTTTGTCACTTTAACTAATACTTTTACACATAATTAAAAATCAAAAAGAAGGACATGTCACACTAATCGCAACCCCAAACAAAAAATGTAAGCACTATGTGTACTTTACCATGGATAAACATATATAAATACTTTTATTTTGACGTGACAACGTCTTAAATTAGGTTGCGGCTGGGAGTCACTTATGAAAAAGTGTAACGCTCGGTAACGTTACGATGAGTCACCGAACGAGAGAGAGGCCCGGCGAATGCCTTGCGTCTCTCTCCCACTCAACTATGATCGGTCTGCCGCGCGCGCAGCACTAGTGTACAATGTTTTAGTAAACAAAATATATTTCTATAGTTAAAATTTGTGCAATTCTTATTTTCATTCAATTCCTTGTTCCTATTGTGCAATTTAATTATATTCATATCAATAAATATTCTACCGAGAAAAAGACGTTGTCACGTAAAATCTTCGCCCGTAAAAACGACTTTACAGGCAACCATTTTTTGTAAATACATAACTACAATACGAAACACTCAGGACAAAACACATGTTCATATGAATGACCATACTTATTTGTCATGTCATGTTGTATAATACAATCCACGACCTTAAGATCCCGAGTGTAGGTCCACCTTTACAAATCAATTATCAGCTTATTCTGTAACCGACTGTACAACATAGTATGATTTCAGATAGTTTTCCTTGTTCTAAATTTGGAGTGACTACAAGATTATATTCATACGTAAACAAATTACGTTTCAACAATAGAACATTGTTTTAAGGCGCTTAAATTTGTGTACACAAGAAATTATTACGGAATTTATCAATTAACGTCTTACTACTGATCACGGGCTACCTCTAACAAACCAAGGTGAGAGGGTCTTCGGTCATACTCCTCCACGCTGACCCATTGCGGATTGGTGAAAACAGGCGTATGGCGTCCTGCTGTTACAATTTTTCAAGCCGCCCAATTAGGTATTCTTTAGGTCTTTGGTTTTCATATTAGGCTCCGAGTTTCATTAACATTTCAGCACGAAAGATTAAATAAGAAACAAACAACTCACATTCGTATTTTAAAATACAATCATAAACATCATTATCAGCTTAAGGACTACCACTGCTAAATATAAGTCTACTCCGTAAGATTCCAATTTGACCTATTTGTATTTGCATAAGACATAATAAGTTAATAAGTTCAAGTTCAGTAAGTTAAAAGCAACTTTATTTCCAATACATTTATTTTTAACTCACCTATAACTAGGTCGATTCCTTAAGGAATGTGGGTGTGGGCTTACGTATTGAAGAGAAGTTGAAAAGAGTATCAAAGTTTTTAATACCTAAGATCTCATGGCTTCGATTCCGTTCCCTTTACGTCACAGTTTTTATAAATAATATACACATAGATACTATGTACCCATTAAAAAGTTTGCAATGTTTACTTTAAGTTGTGTATTTTTCGTTGTAACTTTTTTATTTTGTGTGTGCTTTTGTGTTTTATGTAATGTGTACCTACTCGAAATGCATGATGTAGTTAACCTGTAGCTAAAAGTGTAGTTATCTATTTTGTAACAGAAAGTCGTGTTAGTTACACTATTTATAATTCAAGAACGGCTCAACTGATTTAAAACAGCTTAGAACCTGGGAACATACATAGGATACCTACCTTTTATACCGTTTCTGTGGAAGTAACTGACATGGAGAAACAAAACGCAAACAGGGTTTTTATCAACTAAGACTTGGCTGAAGTTATAAGCTACTTTTAATTTCCCCGCGGGACCTCGATTTTAAAAAGCACACAGGTCACGCGGACGAATTCGCGGGTGACTGATTGTACAAAAATATTTCTTAGTAAATTGTATTTTTTGTTAAATACAGCTACTTACCTCATTGATATGTTGTTATCCCTGTAAATATGTACATTATATTTTATTGTATAAGTTTGCTGTATGTATGTGCAAATAAATTGATTATCTAATATATCTATCTCACAAGATTACTTGCTTCAACAAAGATATCAGAGCTATCAAAAGAGCCATTCGCCTTTCCCGTTACTGCCACTTCTATTTTATGGCCACTCCAGTATTGCTCGGGGTTATGACATGGTGGGAGGGGATCTTTTGTTTTATTTTCGTTAATTCGGCTACCGCTGTTATGTAATTTAGCTTAGCTGTTGCCGGCGGCTGTACTTGGTGATTTGCCTGTTGCTTTCTTAACGAGAACACGTATTCATATTTCTGATAAGAAAAATATATATTACGGACTTCGAAACATGCTTCTTTCTTCTATCCGCGCAATGTGTCGCTGAATCCAATAAGGTTCATTAGTTGGTAGTAGTTCTGTGACCACAACAAATCTAAATTAGATACAGACGAAAACGCATCAAGCTAATCACCGGAAAAGTTATAAAGCAAGCTCCTTCATGTCTAATAGTTTCGTCAGCTGAACAAACAAATCAAACAAAAAATCTCATATTAGTAGCACATGAATGTGAGAACTACATCTCAATATAACCTTAAACCGTCAGAAACAAAAGGTCTCCTCTAGACGACCTTTTAGGACCTTGATCAGAGTGTGATATTTCGGTTTTAAGGTTTCCTCAAAGTTGCCTATTGAATAGTCTTTATTGAATCTCGATTTATATAAAACCGAAATGCTCGTTTGTATTGGCTGCGGCTCATGTCAGTTGATGATTGAAATCGTAGCGACAATATTTTATGTACCTCTTCAAAATCACCCTTCGTCATCATTTTCTACTTAAGAAGACGATGCAACAAATAGACAGCTAAAATCACTATCTTATTTCCTGCATCAGCAGTTCAACTGGAAGATGGGCAGACGATCTGATACAGTTTGTAGAATCACACTAAACACAGGTCGCCTGCAATCAGTCACATTGGATATATCTATTAGTATGTTAATTGGAACTTACATAGGATTCAATCTGCGGCAGGAGGAATAACTTAAAGGAGCATCTTTCCCATTTATCTTCCACTTAAGTTCCAACCAATAGTGAATAGGCACAAAGTTATCTTGAAATTCATAAACTTTTCATCGAAACCAAAATTCAATAAAGATTTTTTCATTCTCAGTATGTTTAGGCCTATGTATAGCAAAAGTGCTTGGATTATGATAGAGAAATGCATGAATGCGACTTATACGTCGCAGTTTTATAAATTTTATCGTGGAAGCACTTATTATGTCTACTACCAGACTGCCGGCCATCACTTCGGTTAACCAATTCTACTGGTTTCGTGGTTACATTACTTCTATAATTAGAATTAACAGCGCCAACCCGGCTCGTAAATTCGTCTTAAACCATGCCATGTAGTTGGACCAACTTTGAACTGTTTATGTTAGTAACGTCGTTAGTTCGTCGTCGGAATGCCACACACACAGAACCCGCAGTGACGCGCGGTATTTCATGGGTGAAGGACGTTGAAATGGATTACATCGACAAACAAACAACATCCTGGTTATAGATATCGCTTTGGCAGACAATTACATATTTATACAAGTAGCAGTCACATATCCGAAATAGTTTGACATAAAACTGAGGTTTTTTACATTTTGAATAGATGACATAATTATATCTTCTTGAAAGAGAGAGGGAATCGCAATGTGAATAATCAACGGACGAGGCTCTGGCGAACATAACAATGCCCGATAAACGGCAATAGGCTATTACGTAGGACCAACTGTATAATTTTGGCTAAGTGTGGGCGTATAATATGCCTCTGCTTACCCCATCGGGGAAACAGGCGTAAATTTATGTATGTATGTTGAGGGATTGTTGGAAAGAGTTACCGTGGCCCCAGAACATAAAGGGCTCCAGATGAAACAAGATGTTACATGCTAAGTAAATGTTACACACTCTTTCATCCGCAAAAAAGCCATTAAAAGTCCATTATTGATCAATGGCCTTTCCAATTCTATTAATTTGCCAATTTTCCTAATTGTTTGCCATGCCCATCGATCTCGAGCTGCCTGCAATAACCAGCTCCCAGCCCATTTTGACCAGATCATCGGTTCACTGGGTGGGTGGCTGTCCTCAACCACGTTACGTACATCTATTAGGTATTACAATTCTACATGATCATATAATCTCTCTATTACCAGACTCTTTTAAATTCAATAAGGGGGCCTACCGCCGAGTTCGATGGCAATCGATTATAAGGCAAAATGGATTTCGAATTGATTCTGTCGTACCGCCGAACTCATGGAAATCGAAACAAAATGGCGTTCTCCATTTACCTATTGGTCTGTCACGGACTGAAGGTCATGAATGAGAGGTGGCTGTCGGCAGATTCCCCGGTACGGATTAATGAACGCAAAACAAAGTTTGATCTAGATGGATTACCGGTAATCCATCGAATTCGGCGGTAGGCCCCCAGGGCTGATGAGATCTAATCACATTCTCATCATCATTTTGACTTTGCAACTAAGAATTTCTCAACAAGATCAAACCTTTCTGGCAACGCTTCAAACGACCATACAATCGTATGTACATACGGAGGGTAGTTAAGTACGTAAGAGTAATTCAGTCGTGCTTTGAATTCAATTCTATGAGCGCTCGGAGAGGCTTACTGGATAAGGTCGGCTCGAGCTGAACGTGCGCGGGAACGTAGCTCAAGAGAACCTGCAGTTGACATAGATTAAATTACAATAAAGTACATTATTGTTGTAAAGAAGTTTGGATTGTGTTTAGAAACCTTTTTTATATAAAATAACTAACCAAAATCTTTTTTGTTTAATTTATTTTAATTATACTACATTTTATTATTTTTAATGTAACGTCTCCCTTACACCCAGGTATAGCCTGTGAGGTTTTCGAAGTACTTGTGTAATATCATTTACTTTTTATACTTTTTTACTTGGCGGCTTGAACGTGTATAATTACAATTGCCACGCACATACTTATATATATCTTCTTGATTTTGGTTTACATGCCCGCGCCCAGTAGTAGGCCATCATCAATAATCATCTTAGCCATATAAACTCCACTGCTGAACTTAGGCCCCGCAAAAGCAATCGTTATATTAGGGGTATATTACAGACAGTAACGTTATATTGTAACGTTATACAGTGACGTTATATTAGGGGTATATACAGACTAAGCCCACACGTATTAGTGAAATCTGTTTAACGAATGCATTTTAGACCATCTGATTTATTACTTAATCATTCGAATTTCAGACACAACAGACGACTTAAGAACAGCAGACTTAATATTAGATCAGATCAATAATAAAGTTAAAATCATTTACCTATTCATGTTTGGCTTAATGAAGTTTTTATAAATGTCAATTACAAAACTAATGAGCCCACTGCTTGAATGTAGAAGAAAATAGCAAAAAACGTCGTCAAATTTTTTTTTTTCTGCTTTCTAATAATTCAAAGTCAACCTTCGTTTCAGTATGCTGCATTATAATAACAAAATAAGTAAACAACCAACACGAAATGAATTAAAAGTAAACACGCACGCTCTCGCTTCTCTTCGATGGGTATTTTATATCTTGGATTACATTATTGAAGTTTTAGTATGGATCCCTAATTTTTTTTCAAGTCAAAAATGCCATGCCAAAAGCCTATGTTAACCAAGGCGGGTAGCTTTCTAGTAGTAAAAGAATTATAGAAATATTTTTTCATAACAAATATATGTACATACAAAAATACAAATATGTTTGCTCTACAATCCTACTAATACCTATTATAAATGCGAAAGCTTGTGAGTATGTATGTTTGTTACTCCTTAATAAAAATTATCCTGTGTTAATCCAGGTAATAAATTACCTACCTTTGTGCCAAATTTCATTAAAATCAGTTGGGTAGATTTTGCGTGAAAGAGCAACTTACATACTCAGAAACTCTCTCATTTAAAATATTTGTGAGAAGTAGGATAGATATAAATGACAGCTGAGTTGTAATAATTATGACTGATTAGTCCATTCAGAGGACAATAGTTAAAAATCTAAATAACACGCGGCCATTGCACGTTCGAAGCAAAACATGCAGCACAGCAACATAATAAATAATAGGCCGGTGCGGAACGGCAACGTCCGGCCGGCACGATCTCCGCCCGAGCTGGCAACGCCGCGCGAGTGCCGATCGATGCGGGCCGGGCAGGTTATTTCACTAGCGGAGCTACCTACAAAGTTTTTTTTTCCCACTTAGCTGGCTAGATAACCTACCTACCAGAAATCTATACTTACATATATGAATATGTTTCTAGTAGGTATATGTATAGATATATCTATACTATAAATATATTTGTATTTTTGTATTTAGGTACCTACATAATTGTTTGTAACGAATAAACGACAATTCTACATTATTCCTAAGTAACATAGGATATATTTATTACCTAGTAGAAAAAATAAGGAATCCTTACTAAATCTTCAATTATGTAACCCAAGATGTAAAATAATAGTATAACAATACAATCAATATAAGTGTTTGATGTCTTCAGTCTAAAGTTCGTATTTTAAGGACAAACTTTGCAAACAAATAAGTCACGATTACTAATTGGTATAATTTGTTTCTGTGTTATTTATTAGGCAGGCATTATTTACCTCTGAGAGTTCGCTAAAAAGATAATTGTTTAGTTGTGATACTTACGATTCAATTAATTAAACATTAAAAGGTCATTTTAACTAACTTTAACTAAAAATATGGGCTTAACAAGGAAGGAAGTCAATAATGGGAATTCGTTAGGCGTTTGTATACAATTTTGCACTAAAATAACCCTGAGGTTTTACTTATCTAAAGAGATATCATAATAAATTAAACCCAGAGTGTACGTTTATTACTTAATAATGAGTCCGCCCCCTTCTCATCTCATGGGGAGTCGTAAGAGTCGACAAAGAGAAATCCTACCAGATCATGAGCAGCAGCGCCCTGTCTGCCCAGCGGGGATTAAGGCCAAATACCCCCCAATAAAGTGTAAACTTTCGAAGAGGCTAATGTTCAGCAATAGACTTCCTATGGCTAAAATAATAATGATGGTGAAAGAGTATTTAAGTAGTAATCGAGTATACAGAACCAGAGTTTTTTTATTAATTTTGAGTGGTTTTTTGGAATCGCTAACATAAGAGAGGATGGGTTAATAATATATTGACGACTGATGTGGATATATTATCCCTATTTAGCTTTTAAGGTTGTAAGTTTGATGCCCACATAAGACAATAAGAGCTGTTTGAGAGGTCCAAGCATATTGATATTGATTGCTTTGAAAATGTGTTTATATCAAGCAAGTGTCGAAAAAATGGAATAGAAAACCTAAAAAAAACAACGTTGTTTTAGCTTATGTCATTAGTTTTAGTTTTATTTTTATATAACGTCAATGTACACGGGAGACATAGAGCACGTTGCACGTATAACTTTGTGGACTGTTAAACTACAAATTGGAACAAAATAATTAATACTCCTTGTCATAACGGTTTCCTTTACCAAGAAGTTTTAAATTAGTCTGAGCCTTTACCAGTAGCGCTAACTCTTTTGTTAAAAAATTATCGCAGAGCTTATAAAATGTACGCTTTTTAGCTTTCTTTGTTTTCTGATTTTCAATTATTTTTAACTCTTTTTTTGCACTCTAAGAGTTTAAGTTTTAATCTTCTTTCACGAGGAGATTAGCAAAATATACTCTTAGTGGTCTGAGTGTGCATTTCGTGAACTGTAATTTCAGTTTGTGTTTCGTTGTGCTTTCTTGGCAAGTCTGTCAAATTCAAAGATGGTAGAGAATTTTTCGATTTGATTCTTGGGGTATGTCTGACTGATCGTAAAAATGTTTTTCCCCAGTACGGTAACTTGCGATGGTAGGTTTCTTTTTTAAATCATCTCGACACATCAGACGAAGCCAGTGGCGTAGTCTGAAATAAAAGTAATATATTTTGTTTATTCGGTTTAGTCGATTCAACTTTCACCTTACATTTATATTATACAGTTTATACTTCTTTTTCGTCACACAACACAGTTTATAGATTTTTGACTTCAGATCTATGGTCTGGGGAGCAGCTGGTGTAAGGCCCTCTGCGAAGGTAGCAGGAATCAAGCCAGACTGATAATTGGGGCTCTAACAGGGCATTATGGCACAAACAAAATGCTCCACAGGATGCGACTAGTGCAATCACCGCTATGTCGTAGATGTGGTGACGAAGAGGAGTCTCTGGAACACCTGCTGTGTACCTGTGACTCGTTGGCTGCTTGCCGAATGAGTCTCCTGGGGGTGGCCTACCCACAACCAAGGGACTATGGGCTCCAATCTGCAAAGACTGTCATAAAGATGATGGTAACAATATTTGGAGATTTGGAGTGATAGGCAAGGGGATGCACAAAAGATCCGGCATAAGGGTCTAAGTGCGCCACGGTTAGTCTGTGGCCCCCGCTATAAGATAAGATAAGATGGTCTGTCTAATTCTCATGGGCGTATAATATTACTGGTTTTCATTATCAGATGTGAATTTTGAACTTGATTGGGTAATATTTATACTAATAATACTTTGCCGAGTTTCTTGCCAACTTCTTTTTGTAGTAAGCTCCAACCTTAAATAATGGCGCTCCTAGATTCAAGTAACGTTCACAAGTGCTTTGGTATGAAACCAGGCATGATAAACGAATTTTACTAAATCGGACTTTGTTAAGAGTTGTTTCGGATTATTTGGTTGCAATCTTAGTTAGATTATTTAAATAAATAGTAGTAATAATAATATTCTTACCGTTCCGACTGAGTAGACATTTAAAAAAATGATATACCTACCTGGCTTCGTTATAAATGAATTTTAAACATACATACAGAGAGCAGTAAAGACGATATTTTCGTTCCTACGTAAACTAAAGCGGGAGCGATTGAAACGGACAACTGCGACGACGGTCTGTTCGTGACTACGTCGCATTCGTCACTGTGAGGACGAGTACCGAGCTACCGAGACTACCAAGAGTACCGAGGGATACCCAGACTCCTTAGAGCGTCGCCCGGCGCGTCATTTCGGCTTAAACTATATGAAGATGGAGGAATTACTATATTTTTCCCTTTAACTCTACCAAAATAGGAAAAGTCAATATTTCATCAGTTATAAAATAATTTATTTTTTACACAACAAGGATTAAAATTATATTAAAATGTTCGCTGATGTCATACAATCAATCAGCCAAAAGTTTTTATCTTATTCATCAACTACGATACCGATATATGTATATTATTTTTAGTGCTTTTAATGTTTTTGCATATTTAAGCGTAAGTAAAAAAAAAGTACATACATAAATTTTACGTCTGTAATTTCTGTACATATTCTGTGCCTGAACTTGGCACTGCCTTGATACATGACACTAAAACGTATCCTTTGACATAAATCGAACTGCCATAATTGGTAAGGTGCGTTATACGAGTCCTTAAAAAAAACATGGTTTACGGTTACAGTAGTCGGGTTCCAGAAAGTTCCAATTTATAAAATCCTTCTTAATACATTACCTACACCGCGATAAGACAATCTCTTACATGCTAAAAACGACTGAAAATAACTGGTTTTTAAGTACGTGCTGAAAATCTAGGTCACAATAAAACGCAGGCGGCGAGGTGAAAAATTTACAGTCATCCACAGGTCAATTGTAACATCTTGACGTTAGTACCCACCTTGTGTCTAGAGTTATAAGACTGGATATTGAACTAAAAGTTACACCTGTCAATAGGCTGTTAGTATATAGCTTTTTGTACAAAATGGAAGCTGACGAACTGCTAATTAACAAAACCTAAATGATATGTAGGTATATTTATTTATGTACACACAAAACCAGTTTGGCTTTTAATTGGTCACAGAGCCGTTATAGAGTCTGCAATGGGTAATGGTCCGAGATCTTGTAGATCCGGCAGACTTGCCAGATTTTAGCAAGGCTAAAATTTAATACCTTTTCGGATTTTATCGGATGACGATCCTACAATATAGGGCGTTTATTAAATGGTAAGAGTCTTAGAAGCCTGTTTGTTTCCTTTAATGCAGTTGCTTAACATAAGAAGTAATTAATATTAAGCAACTGCATTAAAGGATCCAAAAAAAAAACAAATCACCTCGTCTACCTTGACTTTTTTCTTAACTACATACCTAAGACCAACTAAGTTCTTATGTGACTGGGTCTAAGGGCAATGTTTACCAACGAAGTATAAATATTTGAAAAAATCGCCTCTAAATAGGTACGTAATTTAGGCTAAATTATCCCATTCTTTGGCATTCACAAAACGAAATTCGAATTGGCGGGAAGTGTGACAACGGCGCGTCATCCGTGGCTGCACGGAGCGGCAACGTCACCGCGCCATTTCCCGCGCCCGCCTGTGGTGACTTCGTGAGCTAGCTATCAGCTGGGTACTCTTCGTGGGGTGTTATGTTATAAATAAGTAGGTAGTAAGTACCTACACTCGCATTCTGTACTTTTATAAATGATCTGATCACTGTAATTAGCGCGCCAGATGGATCAATGTACCTATTGTTATTCTGTAAACTTAATATGTTGACCTTGGTTTAATAGTACATATTTTATGTACCTATTATTATAGTAGTAGGATGGAAAAGTACCTACCGTAGCCACCAATTTACTTACTTTAGTGCTTAATTACTTAGCGAAGGCATTTGTGATTTTAGGGTATTGAGAAATTACTAGATAAATAAATATTAAATATGTACACCCAATAAAAACTAATCCAAAAATTTTAAACAGTTATTTTAACATGAGAGACTGGTGAAACACATAGACTAAGTTGATTTTAATCAATATTTCAATAACAAGGATGTATAATCATAAAGACAAAATCATTAAGCTTAAGTAATTACTTTAGACGTGAACCTGTCGAAACCTTTCAAGTTCGGAGACGTTCGACATTATGATTACTCTCAGAAATATGTCAAACGCATAAAATATCATCTAAAATCAGCAGAGCATGTAAGAAACTGACAATTTGTCACGTTAACAACGATATACTAAGCAGGAGGTGGGCGAACTGAATTGCAAATGTCTTTATTTGCATAATGTTGGCGGGAATGTTTTCTTTACAAACATAACAGAATTACAGCGAGGCGTTAGAGCAAGTCATAATCGGCGTAGGAAATTTCCCTGAGTTTTACAAGCGTGTTGGGGGAATTGATGCTAGTGATTTCGACGACCGATATGGTGTGGAGGTCAGTATACCTGCACTCCGATCCTGAGGTCCCGAGTTCAATTCCTTCACAGGACAATTTTTTGTGTGCATGAAAATGAATATTTGTTCTGGTCACGGTGTTACTAATGTATGAAGTATTTACAAAAAACAATTATTTACTGATGATGATGAAGAGAGATGTGATCGAATAGAAGATGTACAAGTCGATATCAAGGAGAATGGAAGAAAAATATACTCCACATAAACTGGGATGTATGGGATGTATAGATGTATGGGTGTATAGGGATCCTACCAAGACCTAAGGACCCCAAGCCAACCTTACCTGCAAGTGGTGCACCTGCCGATCAACGGACGAGGCTCTGACGAACAAAACAGTGCCCGGTAAGCGGCAATAGGCTCGCCACCTATTACGTGCGCGAAGTGTGGGCGTATAATATGCCTCTGCCTACCCCTTCGGGGAAAAGGCGTGATTGTATGTATGTATCTGGGAGTACAATAGGAGTATTATGTAGGAGATAGGGTGAAATACGGTTACGGGTAAGGTGAAATGTGTTATTAACAATTAGAACTTGAAACAATAAAGTTACTTCTATGCTGGTTTAGAAATGTATCGATGTCTCGATGCCGGCTTGTAGTAAAACCAGTAATGTAATTTACGGCTTATGTAGTTTTTAATGTAATATAGCATGATCGAGTTGCTATAACGAAGGCTACACAACTAAGCAAAGCAATTGCATCACCTTGCATAGCATAAATGACCTATGAGCTATGTCAGCGGTCGTAAGAACGGATGTAGGTTTCGAAAGATCATGTAATCTTATTGCATAGCTGCAGTAAAAACTAAGAATTACTTGTTGACACTTGACCGGAAAGTTCTACGTCAATCCATAATTATGTCACGAGCGAGCTGTTTTCTCGACCCGCCCTTTAGATGTCATGGCGACTAACTTCAATGTTGACTTGAAACTTAGCTGTTCGTGGCCCCGAGCGGCAGAAACTTAAGAGAAAATGCATAGGCATGAGCACGACTTGGTCTTAGTTCCCTGTTTAATAAAATAGTTATTTTTAGTAGGACGAAAGTCTTTTACTACTTAAAAACTATTCATCGACATTCGTTAATCTAATGTTGGTTAACTAGCCACGTATGACTTTGGTTGAGCGTGATATTTAGCCAGAGAGTCGTTATGCAAAATTTACAAGGTAATACTTCTTGATTCACCATGTTGTAATCAACCAGTCACAACCGACGCTTCGTCATCGTCACAACAACTTAGATCCTAAGAATGCCTGCTGTTAAACTGAGATATCTTTTCTAGATTTAAACAAACATTTTCGCGGCCCGATAATCTGTGTCAAGTAAAATAACAATAGTCGGAACTTTAAAATTGCTTATTCACCATGTAAATAGGCGTCCTCAAAATAAGTTCTGTAGACGGGCCGTTCCGTGTCGGGTCAGAAACTCTATCCGCTCATATATCTAGAGTTGGAGTCTGACCCGGTTCGTTAATGAAAAATCGATGGTTCGCTGGCGTAGCGGTCGGTGGAATGGAAATAAATTGGTTGTCTCCTAGCACGCTGGACTTATTTTTATTGGCATCGATTTCGGGAAACTTGATTGAGTCATCCAGTCCGGAATGGCCGTACATTTAATTTTATATTTTCCGAAATCCCCCTCGAGTTCTTTTAGAAATTTTCGGATACGATAAACAAAGTTACGGCAGATTATGCCTTATTCAGTTACTATGTACCTAATTATCTTAATAATCAAATATGTTATTAAAAGTACTTAAAATTTTAGGAAATTAACATAATTTCGTGAAACGACTGAGAAAATGATTTCATTACTTTTCTAATCTTATAATTCCTTGTCCTGCGTTCGCTGTCATTAAAAGCATGGGTGTGACTTTTGATTGTAATTAATGATTGTTTCATATTGATTAATAGTAAATTCACGTTCGGCATGATGAAACGGAAATAAAACCAGTCAGTACTAGTCGCCCACACAGGGCGTTATAAACGTTGGCGACTTCGTAATTCTCATTCCGAATTTTACAAAAAATGTTAATACTTTAATATTAATAAGTAACATTAGAATTAGCTGACAGTCTGTGGAGCTTGAAGGTAATTTAATAATTAACACAGATAGTCTGGTCTGTTATTTCCCACAGACGAGACTATTGAATAATAGACCAGATTTTTAAAGGCTAAATCTCCAATTTATATTTAAAAGAAAAAGTTCGAAATCTATATACTCAATGCTCTGTTGTCTTGAAAGCGTTGACGTGTAAGTTGTTGAGCGAAAATTCTTATGAAGATGGCGTTTTCCTGGTAATGGCTTAAACTGCGATCACCAACCCGCCTGCCCAGCGTGGCGATTATGGGCAAATGCCCCCCAATGGAATATAGTTACCGTGGAGGCTAATATTCAGCAGTGGACTTTATAAAGCTAATAACGACGAAAGATTACACAAAAATATATGGCTTTATTAAAAAAGCGTTATCCCATTAGTAATGCGGTAACGAACTGCATTATTAACCAAATTGCGTTTACCAACTCATTGAAAGGTGCGTGGACCTTGACGCGCAGGCGCGGCCTCGACTCACGGCTCGGTCATAGACGAAGTAATAATAGTAGGTTTGATAATGGTACATACATACTACCACATACTATACGCCCACATTTCGCCATTTACATTTTTGGTTCCACGTTATAGGTGGTGAGCTTATTGCCGCTTACTGGGAAATTGTATGTTTGCCAGAGCTTCGTGGCAGGTTGGCTTGGGTTCCTTAGGTTTTGGTAGGCCCTATTATATATATGTATATATATTGTTCCGTCCTGTCTGATAATTTGCAGACGATGCAGTTCAAAAAAATGCAGTTAAGGAACATGCGCCGGTAGAGAATTCCATTTACGGCATCACTGCTCCTATTGCTCATTAATATTAATACTAACTTAAAATGTTTACTCTTCATGTACTGTTATCTATATTTTTGTAATGAGAATTCACATAGTGACAAGTTATTAAGTTTTAATTACGGTTGCTAAGCGACAAATCCATTATTTATTCATTGTCATGGTATGACGTCACATTCATTACATGTGTCATTTATCAAAGCGTATCGCGAGCAAATACAGCCCAATTCAGTCCGATTAATCATTTGAGCTGAGCAACGTCGGTAAATAAAATTCTGTTTTCAATGTTTTCTTTAACTGTTCTTAATTATAATGAGAAATAAAAGTTTCATCATCATCATCATGAGCCCATTGACATTCACTGCTGAACTTAGGTCTATGTCCCCCATCATCTTCCAATGTAACCGATTGCAGTCGGCCTGCATCCAACGTGATCCTTCCTGCAACTCTTATTAGGTCGTATGCTTATCTTGCAGGTGGACATCTCGTGCTAAGCTCATGTTTCCTATCTAAGCGTCTCCATACTAGAACCACTCTGCCCCATCGGCCGTCAGAATAATGAACGATAAAAGTTCAACAAAATTGTATTTCCACTTGCGATTGAAGCGTTCTTGGCTTTTAACAAAATACAAATTGACTATTTTTTGCACAAACTAATAAGAAATAATAAGTAGTAAGATACAGAACATATTTTTATTTAATGTATTTTGGAGTAAAGAAAGCACCGGGCCTTCTATGATGTAATAATTATAATGTTTATTGGTAACTAGGGCAGATGTTTTCAAAATGCATTACCTGTTGGACGATAAAATATTTTTAAATAATGGATATAACTTACGACAACAAACCTACTAGTCATTACGCCAACCGGACGGTAGTATGATATTATTTTATGAAATAAGAAATTTTTATATCAGTCATGTTCAATGCTAGTAGTATGAAATGTGAGTGAGTTTCATAGAGAGAAGATTCAGTATAAATACAGGTAATGTCACCTCAGTATTAAAGATTGAGAGCATATTGACAATAAAACAATATAGGTAATAAATTAATATATTTAAAAAAATGGTAGACACAGATAGGTAAATGACTGTCTAATACACACAGGGAGCTATTATTGCTAGTACATAATAGTTATTATGCGTCTAGCAGAAATAGAAAACAGCATTTTCTTTTATTGATATGAGAGAAAAAATTAGAAGATTTTTTTACTTATACTAAGGTTTCAAGTGAAAATATGAAGTAATTTGTTTACCTTCATCCATTACAACAGTAGTAGCTATATTGATGAAGAAACATGAACTGCCGTAACTACAAATAAGTGAAACATCAACAACAAATAGTTGCAAACGGACAATACGCCATTTTGAAGTGACCACGTTGCGAACGAAACGTTCAACTGCGAGGTAATTGGTGATGCATAATACATTTTTATATTCATGAGCTCGTTTATGGACTTTTTAATGCAATGGCCGGTGACAGGTTTGTTGAATGTGAATTATAGACGGCGTGTAATGTTATTTCATTTAATAACGTCTTTACGATCGTTTGATCGGCGTGGAGTGTGGACATCGAAGCTTTTAAAGTATGTAAGTTTCCACTAGATTCTCCGTCGTCTTTAAGTATGACCATGAGCGTAACTATAGGTTTTAGTGAGTGGGTATGTATTGCAAATTAACGTCCACTGGTATTGTGTATTATTTTGAATAAAAAATATGGTTATACTATGTTTTAAAGCAAGACCTGATATATCGATGGAAAAGTATTTAAGTTACACAATGAGATACTTTTTCCATTACAATTATGAAGAATAGTGCTTATGTTGCCACAACGGACAACTAATTAATAAGTTTCCTGAGAATAACAAGCATCTTTGACATTGGGACGAAAAAACATCGCCTGTAAGCCATTAAAAAAATGTGAAGTGAACATCGTCTGTCTTTATGTCACCCAGCTTTGGAAAGACAGAATGGCTACGGTTTTATTTTGTTAGATATTCGCTATGAAAAAGTTCCGTATTTTTATGAATTGACCGAAGTGCTTAGCACGTAGTTAGGCACATTCAACCAACTACTCTAAGGCCCATAGTACACGGCGTATTTTAAACGCGCCGACGACGCG
Organism: Musotima nitidalis; assembly: GCA_949126915.1. Classification (NCBI taxonomy): domain Eukaryota; kingdom Metazoa; phylum Arthropoda; class Insecta; order Lepidoptera; family Crambidae; genus Musotima; species Musotima nitidalis. The sequence goes on from OX421434.1 coordinate 5,541,759, forward strand.
CAGATGACGCGCGTATACGCGCTTCAAACGCAATTCGAACGCAACCTAGTAACCTAAGCACACGGGGCGATCGTGAAACGCGCCTCTACTGCACTTATGCGTTTTGATCAGAGACTCCTCTTCTTCAGTTGCACAATGGCCTTGGTTAAGACAATACTGCTTACGTTGGCTTTAGTACTTCTTTTAAAAAGATCAATCAATGTTAACGCAACAAGCAGCGTCCACGGCGCCGAAGACGCGCGTTTCTGAAACGCGCGTCGTCGGCGCGTTTAAAATACGCCGTGTACTATGGGCCTAACTAACCTTAATTTTATAATTGTATTTAAAATGTTGTTCTGTGATTTGTCAAAGGTCGTCCATTAAGCCATAAATTTGTTATTTTATATCTTGAGGGCCTAAAGTTAAATGAAAATGAAGCGAAATTGTCTGAATTTAAAGTAAAGATAGGAGTACCACAGGGTTCAATTCTTCGCCCTATTTTTTCAGGCTATCGGTTCACTGTTAGTAAGTTAAATATTACAGTTCTAAATAGCGCTTAATACCTTTGTAATATTATGTAGATAAATAGTAGAGAAAATGGAGTTCGTTTTAACCACTCTCGGTACCATCCGGGTTCCAATTTGGAGTGCATAATTAGCTTAACTATTGGTACACTTATTTCGGCTTTATATTGTACAAACGGAAATAAGTAGTTAAACTAAGAATTGTTTACATATTGTCACAGACTTTTCTTTCTTATCAAAATGTGTGATGCAGATAATTATAAATATAGATCTTTAGTTGAATTCTACTAATGTCAGGATTTATTTTGTTATTTTTTGTTCGAAATTTGTAAGTCTTTTACATTATACTGATACTAAGGTGGAGTCCTTTTGGCATCACATAATATGTACCAATTCGTGTATTGTATTTTCCTAATTTTTTTTTATAAATATGGAGGTATATTTTCTTATTGTTAAATGTAATGCATATTTTTGTGCTTTCGAAATAAATGCTTTTACTTTATAAGTGCGAAATAATAACAAAAACATTACAACAAAGTATAGTTTTTTGAGCAATGCTCATTGAGTAAGCAACTTGTGAATAGTGTACATACTACTAGTACTGACCTGTGCATTGGCTGTGTACGTTGTGTGTATTGCGCCATGTCTGTCTTCGCTCAGGTGGCATGGCTACGCGGGTCGCATGCCGTCACCCGTGCCGCTAGCTGCGGGCCATTGCCAACACCCACTGGCACTGCACTCACTGAACACTGCACTCAGACCGACACTACACCGATAACGGAAACCTGTGGACAAGGGCACACCGTCACATGTATGGAAGTGAAACACATAATATATGGAGTCCAAGAAGAAATCAACTCCATTCTACTCATGGTGACTCAAGAAATTAAAATAAAAGAAGATCATTTATGCAGTGACACATGAAACAACAGTTTACTATAATCACATTAATTTATAAACACATGTGGCACCGAAAACACTATGTCACTGTGGCGTTGGTATTCCGCATAAGCCTAAAGTGGATCAAACATACGGCCCACCTGATGGGCAATAGTCACCGCAGCCTACGGACGATTGCAATACCAGATACTTTAAATCCGCTTATACCACTTTTTTAACCAAAAATTTTGGTAAATCGATCAGTTACACTCTGTACTGCCTCTTTCCCTAAAACAATTTTTTTTTATCGGGGCTTTGACCTTAGGACTTAAGCTTCCGCCAAAGAAATGTTAATTATATCTAGAAAACTCAACTGTCTGAGTTCTGTCCTGAGATAAATTAATAAGGTAAAAAAACGTTTCTCGTCGACGTTTCCAGAGACGACTTAAACAGCGCCGTAAAACTAATCAGACTCTAATTAATGCCTCAAACAGCGACATCTAGTCCTAAACTAAACAGATTTTATGGCTAACATACTTAACAGGTAGAGCAACCAGTTTCTGGAGATAATTGTATATTGTTTAATATATTTAAGATTCGACAGCGGTTGGTCCTCCACTTCCTAGAATACATTATTTTTGTAATTCTAACAGACTAAGACAAATATTTGTATTCATAGACACAATAATAATGATCTTAAATATTAAGTTCATTGCGCGAGTTAAATCTACAGCTGCGAATTGCTGGCATTCTATCCCAATTAAGTTTATTTAGCGCATTCATGGTTAAATAATGTTAAATGTTGTTAGAAGTGTATAATAGGTATAGGCCATAAGAGCATAGCAAATTAAGTTGCCTTATTTTTGGGATCTGGACCACACCTACTTCTAGCACCGTTCGCGTGATCTACAATCTACTCATCCCACAGGATGTGCGGTATGAAAAATTGCCTAAGTTACATTTTATAACATTAATTATATGCCAGTGAAAACCATGCCAAATCCAGTTAAGCCGATTCGAAGTCTAGCCTGAGAAGGCAGACAAAATTTTAGGTTACAATCACTTAAGTACCTTGAATATACTTTTGCATTAAGTAAACTCTTATTTTTGATATCTCAAACATATCCAAATTTTATTTCTAAATAAAAATAATATGTAACTCCTATGTACGATTTTCATCCGTGAATAATATCCACCAAAATTCGAAAGCATGGTATCTTTACTTCGTGATATGGTTTCAAGCTTATGCTTAAGGTGACAAATAGTCAGGCTCCTAAAATGCTATACAGATTGCTGACCTGTAGCTAAATTTTAATGAGAGAACTCATATCATATTGAGTCATGTTATTAGTAATAACTAATGGTCATCATATCAGCCTTATAAAGTCCACTGCTGAAGATTGACCTCTTCAATAGGTTACATTCTATTGGGGGTTATTACCCTTAATTACCACGCTGAGCAGGCGAGTTGGTGATCGCAGGTCCAGCCAGTACGCTGCAGCCTATCATCTGGTAAGATTTCCCAGTCTTGACTCTAACGATTACGACTCCCCATAAGAAGGGTGACGCTATTCTAGGCACAATGAAGGATGACTAATGATAATCTAAGTAAATAGGTATAAGCAGACATTTTCGTCTTCTCTGGAAAGTTTATTCTCATTCATTCATGACTTCAACTCTTACCTGATAGTCGTCAGATAGATAGATAATACCTCCTACCTGATAGTAAGTGATAAGATAATAAGCCAGAAACATTAATTCTGCAAAAAAACGGATATACAAATAAGAAAATACTTAAAACTTATTTCATTACCTTGTCATTAGTATTATCAATATGCATAAAAAAATGAGTTCAAACTTATATAACATGCTAACAGAAGCCAGTGGCATCGGTATGCTTTTAAACGTAAATAAAACGAGGCAAGTGGGAGGGGGAAGGAAGGGGGCGATGTGAAAGAAAAGTAAATAGGTTGGAAACAAAGACACTTTGCGAGGAAGTTCATTAATGGCCCGGCGACAGCTGGATGGAGCATTTTTTTAGAGATCCACGGTATGAAAATGTTTAACGTTGATCCCGTAAGTAGCTACTTGTACTAGCTCGCTATGGATGGAGCGGATGGATGTGCCAGACTTTTACTGACTAGAAACCATCCATATTTCTTCATGAACCTGCTATGTCCCGGGGCCGCGGTAACCCTTTCAAACAGTCGTACGGAATAGATTTACCTATCCCTACCCAATTAAACTCTAGGCCTTGCAGTGCCTAGCGACAAATTCCTATTAGTCAATGATGTTGATATGATCGTGTTTCGTACGTTTATCTCTACTATTGGTACTGGTACATACATACATACATAGTTGGACATAAGCCTTCTCTTACCCCTCATCTCTTACTCTCATTGGTAATGAGAGTTGTAGGGACTATGGTCCCGCGAACTGTAGTTCTAGTTGAGGACTTGAGGATCTAACTAACAGAAGAACAGGCGACGTCGTCCACTTGTTAACTTAAGGTGACCGTTCACCTCGATCTATTCTATTAAGGGTAAATTCACATGGAGCACCAGTCCTTGTTATAGCCTCAATGGGTATAAGATTGCCGGAAGCCAGCTATTATAGCGTCAGTTATGTATGAGTGCTGTCGCTATTTAGTCGAACAGGCAATGTTCTACCAGCGGTTCTTCATCCGGGATCTTCTTATAATACTACAAAAGAATCATGTTCATAGTTGACATGTCTTGTGTCCAATATCTTACAAAAATATAATATTAAATATTTAAAATTTTGACGTTTTGTTTTAAAACTTATAATTTTGCTTTTGCGTTGTTACTGGTATAATAAGAGGTTCTAGTTATAAGACGATTTTTTATGAAGTAGACCAGGGTTATCCAAAGGTCTTGGGTTCGATATTCACTCGAGCTAACGCGGACGAGTTGTTTTTCAGTAGTAAAAAACTTTGATGACTATTATGTCGCGGAGGTATACCTGGTCTTCACTACTAAGATCGTGGGTTCGATTCCCGCATAGGACATTTTAAAAATTTAACTATATATAATATAGTAGAGGGGAAAAGGCCTCGTGGGCGCAGCCCATTACGTTGGTCCGACCAGATCCGCACCACTCTCGGTTCTACAGTCCACTATGCCCTCCACACCGCCGATGACAGGAAAAGATGGAAGAACATCGTTAGAGAAAGGGTGTTTCAGAAGGGTGGTCACGACCCTCAGCTTTGAGGAACACGACGCAAGGAGGAAGATATAAAATTATTATTTGTATTGATTTATGTTTTTATATTGTGTTTTTACAAAAATAAAAAGTTAATTAAATATGTTTATCTCTAGTGCCCATTATAAAAGGTCTATTTAGTTTAGAGCCCTCTAGCCGGTCTAGCCCCATTCTCATAATAAGTTCATGACAGAGGAAGCATTGAAGTGATATTGTATTATAATGTTGCTATATATTATAACAGTTTAGCGATTCCGTTCCATAAGTTATATATTTATATATAAATTAATAATTATAATAATTTATACATATATGCTTTAATCTATTCATGCGATTTATACACACTAAATAAAACGAATTTTACTTTACAGTAATCCGTGTTTACGGGAAGATTAAAAGCATTGTAAAGTATTCGAAAGTTCGAGCTAAAAATAGTTGATACCCCGGTCTTTTAATCCGTAAAATGTATTTAATTTGCACTATAATCTGAAAATCTCGTTGGCATGGAGGATTTTGACATTTGATAGGAGATAGAATTTTAATATTATTATTGTGTGTGGTTTACTTTTAGTTGATTCGCGAGCTGAGGGATTATGACCTGACAGTAATTGGATTCCGCCCGGGGTAGAACGCTCAAACATTATCGATTTTATGGTAGGTATATAGGTACTCTTAGTTTCGATTATACTAGCCTTTACCGCGGCTTAGCTTAGGGAATTCGTTTTAGGTGGCCATTATAGACATATATCTTTGTTTTATTGAAAGATTTCGTTTTATTAGTGTTATGTAGTGATTTCACAAAAATATTGAATTAAAAATTTTGTACAGCATTAAATTTATTCTTTTGGAAATAGAATAGGTATACTCTGGACTGGAATAGGTAGAATGTGTTCAAAAGACGCGAGAGAAAATTTATTAACATGTATCATGACATTTACTACAAATTTTAAATTACGAAATTCTATTTAAACAAAAACTCTTTTTTTTAAGGAAATTTTATGCATGCCAGTTTTATACGTTTAGACTTTCCTAGGTAAATTGAGACCAAAAAGTATAAATTACTTGATTTTAGGTAAAGAGGCTTAGAACTTTTTCATTATAAAACTGTGGCATGCTTTTTTGAAGTTAGTCACCTACACGCGGTGTTTCTTAGTAGGGAAAACGTGTTTTTCGTAAGAAAATACATAGGTTCATATTATTATGTAAAAGTGATTCGTGTATGTAACAATTTTCTCTCATGTATATATTGTTGTATTTATTATTTGTGTTTGACTAACTAGTTACCTAGTGCATAAACTTTATGTGAGTGATGATTTTCATTATTGTTTAAAATTTCTAATATTACGATAGCGCTATTTAATGACGAATGTACATTTTACGTAGGTATGTGAGTAAGTTTCTGATAAACATTTACATAATAATGTCTTTCCTGTTATCGAATCGTTAAATTTTGCAGACACGTGTTCAGTTCAGAAACTTAATTCTTCACTGCCTACTGCCTAATTTTCTGTCGGTGTGTTAGGAGTACCTACCTCATATCTGTTTTTTTATTATAGTGCGTCTTTTTTCGGTATCTCTTGTTGTGTGAGGAATCGTGGCCACGACACAGCGAGTCCCGTTATGTGCCCCTCGTGTCGTGGCATAGCGTGTCTTAACCTGATGAAGCTGGATTTCGATTGGACTGCTATTTTAGAGCTGGCCAAAGGGCATCCAGAGACCGAAATAGCTCATTAGACTCACTAAAAGCGATAAGCTTAATGACCCTTACATAATCTTTACTAGCCTCAAACTCGTAATTATTACTGTTACTTTATAACAAAACCAAGTTATGTTCTTACTCTGTTCTTCTACGATTCTACGCAGTTAGTTTGTAACGATAGCTACGAATAGGAAAGTGGTAGACGGCAACCACGGATTTCACTTCTGTAACTACTAACTATTAATGCCTAACAAACTGAATAGTTTTTTCACAAATACTACCATTTGTTATTCACTTTGCACTTACCTTTTAGCCGTAAACTGACGTGGAACCTTCCAACGGGACTATGTTCACTGATTCACACGCACGGACGGACACGCAACTCGCACTATTTTATCACTTATTAATGAAGAAAACGAATCTTTTACACCACTTCTTTTAGCTCCAGAGGTTAAAACACATCATTCTATGGAAAAAATGTCGCGTTTGGGGTTTTCGAAAAGTCCATTGAACTGTTTAGATCGAAATTTACTTCGAGCGAAATTATAGGTACAGAGTGGCAACGCTGTGGACGACGACGTTAACGTTTTCCAGTGCGGCCGCGTGGTGGCGGTAGCAGCGGCCGGGAGGCGGGGCCGAGGGACGCAGCGGGCCCGAGCGAGCGAGATGCAGATAGTGTCAGACTATTCGACACGCCGCCACGTCGTCGTCGCAATATTGTCTTTTTTGTGACAGTGTACTTATGGGACTATGTCGAAACTGCGATTGTTTAGAAGGCGAAGACATCAGCGGATGGTGAGCGCCACAGCGACTGGTGACCTTTCCGCGATATCACGTCACCGCGGGTGGCGATAAGGCGAGGCGCGAGGTCGTCGGTCGAGCGCGCGGCGTTGCCAGCTCGATGCAGCATTCGAAGCACACGTTTTCCACGAATTACGAAAGTGTCGAGTCGAGTGTCGGCAAATTCCCTTGGCCCGAGTTGGCCCTTGGGTAGGTAGGCGGTAGGCCTGTTACACAGGTACCCACGAGGTAGGGTCTATGTTATACATAGTCTTATTATGAAAACTAAGGCACCGATCTGCCCGCACAACTGCAATACAAGTTAGGTTACATTTCATATTACATAGTCTACATCGTGGATGTCGTAGTAGGTAGGCAAATGTATCGGTTACATTACAATAAATAACAGTTGTGTCTAATAAGAACCAGCTTTGTTGAGATATTGTAATTAGTATTATCTACAAACTACAACCATTAATTACTATTCAGGCTTTAATTACCAATGCGTAATTTTTCATTCAACCATAATTTATTCATTAAACAAATTAAAAGGCCTATTAGTTCTATTATGTTGTTTACTTTTTACATTACCTAGACTATTATTTAGATGTGACATTAAGTGTTCGATCAATTTCATCTTGTCAAATTCGTTTGGCCAATTGAAATGCAACTCTTATAAAAGAAAATAATGCCAATTGCCAAAAATTTATGGAATTGACATTAGCTGTCAATGTCATTCATTCGCCATACATTTCGATTCTGGCTATTGTCGAACGCAACTTAGTTAAAAAGCGGGTCGTATATTTTAAGCTGTATATTGTCAAAATATATTAAAAGTGAATACTTAGTCTTTTTATACAATACAGAAAAGTGGACAACTTCATTCATACTAAGATCGTATAATCAATTGCAAGGAATTCAGCCGAATACCATTTTCAATACAGCCACCTGACCTAACAGTGATGTGGAATTTTCGTCGAATCGATTAGTAACTGCAATAATGACTCATCGGTAACATTTCTCTTCGATTATATTGTTATTCCTTGTCTGTTTGTAATGCTTGTTATTAAACGAAGAAGTCTTTTTATTATATAAATAAATAAATATTCTCTTACAATCACACCAATTATGTATTTAGTTCCAAGATAAGTACTTATCAAAAGTCAAAAATAATTTATTTCATAAACTATTATACATAGTACTTGAAAACGTCATAATTCGAAAATCATAAAGAGCTTGTGTGATGGATACTAAAGAACGGATAAACAAACTTAAATACTTTTTTTTTGTAAATATATACTTAATATGAATAGGAAAAATGGGAAATACCCAGGCCAGAACAAATATTCATATTCATGCACACAAAAATTTGTCCTGTGTGGGAATCGAACCCACGTTTTTTTTCCAATTATACTGTCGGTTTGTTGTGGCTATTTATTGGTAGATAGCTTTACTGAACCATCACTGTAGAAGACAGCGACGCGTCACATGGTAAACCTGAACTGCGCTAACAGACTTATTTAATGAGGTTTCTATTGGACGACCAATATGGCGTGCAGGTCTGTATACTACACTCCGCTCCTGCGGTCGTGGGTTCGATTTCCACACAAGCAAATATTTGTGAACATGAATATTTGTTCTGTTCTAGGTTTATTTTTATTTACAAAAAAAAAGTATTTATGTTTGTCTATCAGTTATTTAGTATCCATAACACATGTTCTTAATAATACTTATCTTGGAACTAAATAATTGGTGTAATTGTCAGAAAATAACCCGGTGAAAGGTCTTTCCCATAGTAAGGAATACACTTTCGTTTTTAAAGCCCTACCTAACTCATAGCTTGAATGCGTCTGTATGTGTTTTTATTTTTTACCAATGACAAACATATCAACTATCATTTTTATAATAGTGAAAATGTTGTAGTTAACACAAGCCAATGATAAACTTTTCAATGAAAATTAAATTTTAATGAAATCAAGCCGTATTAAGCAATTTGAATAATTAATTGAGTTCAAATAATTTCCACAATTGAATCGATATACAACTCGCTTGGAAAACTCGATGTTGGATTCGATTGAGTTACCGATTACTAATATGGAAGGACACTATTCGCAATAGCAATTCACATTCATTTGACAGTCTATGTGGCGCGAAGCTTGGTATAACCGTATGAATCGGGGCTTCGATACCCACACGAGACAAATGTTTGAGGGTATCAGAATGGACTCTTTGTTCATCTGAATGTCACAGGATATTATTATTTAACGACAATAGACAGACAATTGTATGATATATAAGTTCACTGTATTTATAAGACGATAGTCTACTTTTGTTATCTCTACAACATAGAATTAGTAACCTTAAATTTTAACAATACAATATCTGCAAATAAATGAATGGTGAGCTGTCCAGGTAGCAGCAGCAGGTAACTGTGAGAAACGTTAGATGAACAGTTTACCTGGGTCGTAATCCTCTCCAATACTATATCAGAAAATGTTCACAGATTTTATCTAAGGTACGGATCAAAATTCGTTATGCGTGGGCTATGTTCGGAGATTATTTTGTCTACTGGAGTTTCCACCGCTTAGACTGCCTTATCTAACAGTTAATAAAGAAAAATAACCCTGTCCTAGGTAAGCGAAAGCAACCGACGTAGACAATGATTAGCAAGCTGAAGAGGCAGTGGGCCGGTGATATCTGCAGTTGATTGATAACCGCTGGAGTAGACGTGTCCTACGTGATCACGGCTCGGAAAGCGTAGTTTACCACCCGCTAGTTGGAGCGACGACATACGCAAAACGGCTGGCAGCGGTTTGAGGCAAAGAGCTGAAGATCGACCTCAGAATATATCCAGCATTGGATGAATATGTGCTGATGATGATTATGGTGATGATTACGATTATGAGGTATACCTATGACACGTACCTTCTGATATAATATAAAAGTAAGACAAGTGAAGTGGAAAAGCGGTTTTGATGTAAAGCTACGTTCTCGTGCTGATCGCGGACAAGGGATCACTTAAAAAGAGCGTGGCAGTTGAGCTGAACCATTAAATATTTGTAGTTGTAAGCCTTTTTTATTTATTTATACTAAAGCAAAAATAAAAATTGCACAAAGCGCGAAATTAATGCTACAAGGCATGCTCTACCAGAGGTTGGATTAGAGAAAAGTATGAGGTAAAACGTACAAGAAAAGATATCATAGAAATACATGATAGATAGAGATTACTTATACAGCTTGAATAGTAATTATGATATGGAGACCTTATTAGAAGATGACTCATCAGTACTCATCACTATTTTGTTAGGTTTACATGACCTGATATAAATATGATATTCAAAGTTACTTAGACAAGATGCGCGATATAATGGAATATTACGAACGAAGTATGTTATCAGAGATTTTTTATCTGTTTAAGTTGTGTCTTATGTCTGGGGATCCTACCAAGACCTTAGGAATCCGAGTTAATCTCACCTGCAAATGCACCTGATCACAAAACATAAAAGTTTCCGGTAAGCGGCAATAGACGCAACACCTAGTATTTGGGTCCAACAATATATATATCTATATATATAAAAGAAAGTCGTGTTAGTTACAGCACTTATAACTCAAGAACGGCAGAACAGATTTGGGCGAAAATTGGTAGGGAGGTAGCTTAGAACCAGGAGACGGACATAGGATACTTTTTATCCCGTTCGACAGCGTTCCCGTGTGGCTTGACATGAAACGTCAGTCACTATAAAACGTGATATAACAAAAAAGAATCAGACTTGGAATAACAAAACGCAAATGACAGCTATGTAATTGACGTATAATGACAGCTATGTAATGAATGACGTATGGATGACAATTTGATATTTGTAAGAAATCAATATTCAAACTATTTCTGACTTCTTGGCGGGAAAGTGAAGCGTCATGTCTGCAGCTTTGTTTTATTTTCTAAAATTTGTGATATTTCGAACATTAATGTGTGATAACGGTGGATTATTAACCGTTAAGTGTTTGTGAACGTACATGAGTGTTGGTAAATGAAACAAAACAGTGCCTCATCACATTTCAAATTCTCTCAAGGAGTCCATGTGAGATCTCAGTATAGTCCCACATCTTTACTGAGGACACAAGGGTCTTAGGGGAGGGTATATCATTTACCATTTACCATCTTTATCATCAAACATTCTCATATACTACGAATTATCTCATTTACTATTGATATATCACTTACTTGACACTGGCTAAATGTGCAGGACGCACGACGCCATTATTTAAAAGAAAGAAAAATTCTATTAAATAACTAATTGACTTCTTGGCGGGAAAGTGAAGCGTCATATCTGCAGTTTTGTTTTATTTTTTAAAATTTGTGATATTTCAAACATTAATGTGTAATAAATAACGGTGGACTATTAACCGTAAAGTGTTTGTGAATATACATGAGTGTTAGTAAATCAAACAAAGCAATGCAACATCACTTTTCAAATTCTCTCATGGAGTCCATGTGAGATCTCAGTATAGTCCCACATCTTTACTGAGGACTTAAGGGACTTTGGGGAGGGTATCTCATTTATCATCTTTATCACCACTCATTCTTATTTACTATGAATTATATATTATTAATATATCACTTACTTGACTAAATGTTAATGTTGCCGCGAGCAAGACTATCAAAATCTTTCCCGACAAATGCAAGAAGAATGCAAGAAGAATACGAAATACTGCAAATGAAAGGACTGAAGAAGAACAAGAAATTGCACGAGCCGAAACAGCGCCTTAATAGTATGGCTCGACTTCGTGCTTCTCAATAAATAATAATAAAACAAAAAATGTCGTGTATCACAAGGTACTTAAGTGAAGAGCAACCTATATACTAAAATACAGAAATAATAACGAATGATGAATGTAGGTATTTACATTATATGGATTTTTTCCAAAAAAAAAAACACTATCGGCTTATTTATTGCCATTAAGGCGGAACAAAGTTCGCCGGGTCAGCTCGTAGTTAATGAAATGTGGGCGTGTAATATGCCTTTGCCTACCCTTTCGGGGAAACAAGCGTAATTATGTATATATTGTTTTATATCTGTTTACGTCGTGTCCCATGGGCAGATATGTCTGCAGCAAACGAATGATTTGAATTTGCACTGTAGTTGTGTTGCTTTTTTTTTTTTGATTATATGTATTTCATAATCTCAGCCCATTAACGTCCCACTACTGAGCACGAGCCTCCTCTCACATATCAAGGTGCGAGGGCATTGGGTCATACTCCGCCACACCGACCCAGTGCGTATTGGCGGAGGCAGGTGTATAGCGTCCTGCTGTTAGAATTTTTCAAGCCGCCCATTAGGCCTCTAACATGGCTTAACCACAATTACCACAATTAGTGATAACCGTGCCTTACGAAGTACGTAAGCGCTCGATATCAAATGCCACACAAACGGTCACCCATCCTAGGACTGACCTCTGTAAACTCTGCTATACTTCGGTGATCGTTTCCAACCACCGAGCACCGCAGAGCTACGAGCGCTTCATATGTATTTACAGTCTAATAAAGAAGTAATATGTCTCGATACGTCTACGTACGTACCAAATGTTCTGTGATAGTTTTTACCATGTTTTGTTCGGTTTTGCGTACATGGCTTTTACGTCCTATTTCTCCTACCCTTTGGTTGGGAAAAGAGCTCCCTGGCGAGATTTTACCAAGAAATTACAGCATGAGGCTCTTCAAAGTCGGTTGGTTACCCGCTTTTGATGCTCTAGTATTGCAAGCGTAGCATAGGTTGCGAGTTTGCACCGTGGTTGCAATGTTATCACTTTCTATTAGATTGGTCACATGCTCGAGAACCACCTTGTAATATGAAGTAAATAATATAGACGCGTATGGGGCTGGTAAAAATAATTGCTGGCGGTCGCGTCTGCCGCAGTGACCCCTCACTTCCCTCTCGGTCCCCCCTTTGGCCGGGGGGCAGTGCGTAAAGGCATTTTGTTACCGATGTAAATAAAAAAAAATGGAAAAAAATTTACGCATAAACATCATTTAATTGTGCATTGATATGTAATTACTTAAAAGTTCTTTTACACAACTTTCAGGTACACATTTATGTTGCAGTGATCGTATCAGTAGTTACTGTGATAAGTCTGGCTTAGACTTTTCTGCGCAAAATTACGGCGTATTTTAATTTAAATGAAATATATCTAGCTAGGTCTCGTCCGACTGACACACAGGAACAGTGCAATTAGTCGTTGTCTAGCTCTTCTGACTGATACCATAATAATATATAAACAAAGTCAAGCAGACGATGTTGCCGGCGGCCGCTAAGTTAATCAAGCCTGAAATTAAAAGAACGTAGTCGCCAGTGCCCTCTAGGTATAAATATTAACATTACAAAACCTAACGGCACTCACGTTGGCCCGCAGCCAACTCATATCTAAATTGTTTTGCTTTTATTATTATCTGCTCTTACTATAAATGTTATTGGCGCCGCAATTATGTTGCTGCCATTATTTACGGCGACTAAAATAAGCATTACATTATAACAATCACCTCTACAACAATGATTTGTCTAAACATATCATCTCATCATATTATACACGTGATTATCTGTGCAATTTGCCGTCTGCGACTTCGTCCGCTTGAACTAAAGGTCTTTTCTTTCGTATGGACAATCATTAAATAGCAGTCTTCCGCTTCCGATGTGGGAAGGTAGATGTATCAGAGTTTTACTGACTAACCATCCATGTTCCTTCTTGAGCTCGTTATTTAACTCTTTCGAACAATCCCGCAACACCTTGCTATCAAATTTGTCAGTATGTGTTCAGCAGCTTCAGAGGTTAGCCATAGCAGGCAGACAGCAAAAAACGGCTCGGAAACGACTTATCATAATTTAATTCACTGCCAATGAAACACTTCCACTGGCCTAACGTTTCTTACTTGCTTGGAGGCATAGTTTATCAAAAAAGGATGCGTGAAGATCGAGGTGGAGGCAAATGTATAGGAAAGTGGACGTCGGGTCCGTAAGGAGGCAAGCGGGATATCGCATAGATGATGGTGATGACTTGGCTAGATAGATGGGCATACAGCTTGGCAAGAGGGGCAGTTCAGACGTTCAACGACAATAAAGACGTTTAGTTCCTCTGTTTCTACTCTGTTTCATAAAGAATAATATGGGACACATATGTGCTCGCATAAGGAAAACTCATATGTACTTTTATTATTTCAGCTCATCAACAGCACTGCTGTTTACTTGGAAACTATTTACTGTCATCGTTATCATCTAAGCCCAGTAAAGCCCAGTTAAGTAAAGACTTATGTCATCAAAATAAAATGTTATCAATCAAAAACACAAATGTTGTTTTTTTTTAGAAAAATCTATATTTATAATGATCTGCAATTTTATGGATTTTCCGCAATATAATGTTAGTAAAATCATCATTTCAGCCATATGCTGCACATAGGCCTCTACAATAGTTTTTTACATTGATCGATCGTATGCCGCCTGCACCCATCGGTTTCCCGCCGCTTCTACGAGAACATCGGCCCATTTGAAGGCCATCCCCAACTACTACAACGGCCCACAGTAAAATTTATTTCTATGAATTTGTATACGTTATTTACAGCCAAATAAATGACTAATAAATTGAAAATATTAGTACCTACGAAAAATTCGATCTACTACGATACAAAAAAAGATGACCTAAACCCTAAAAGCAATTCCTAAAAAGCAGGATAGCCCATAAAGAGCCGTGGGGCTAGATTATTTTATTTTTATCCCCCTAACGGTTTCTTTTAAGCTCGAGTTAGTCGTGCGAGTTGGAAATAGCAGCTATTCATTTCTGGGTCTAGCAATAAAAGAGGGCAGAGTGGGTAGGTGGGCCCCTCTAGGGTCGTGGCGGAGGGGAGGGCAGCTGTAATGCGGTAGGGCTACGTGAATCAAGTTTTATTTTATGTTTCTGTTATGGGCTATGAAATCCATACTAATATTATAAAGGCAAAGTAAATCTTTTACAACAAAACCAATTTTAATGAAATTTGGTACCCATATAGTCTAGAATCTGAAAACGGACATAGGCTACTTTTTAATGGTACAACTAGGGTTAATCAAAGTTTGAATAGCTTTTTTTTAACCTAGTGTAGGTAGTAAAACTATTTTGTTAGGTTTATTATGAGCTGATATAAATATGATATTTAAAGTTAGGTACTTAAACAAGATGCGCGATATAATGGAATATTACGCGAACGAAGTCGCGGGCCAACCAAACCTTTATAAATAAATGTAATTACTTTAGTACACAGTAAGTATATAGCGTAAATAATCGCTCATAAATCTCTTTTCATGTCAGGACTGGGGAGAAATCTTTCTACAACTATTTAAAAGAGATTTATAGCATAGTTTTAACACAGCTTTAACTCAGAGCTCTAGGTGAAATGTGTCAAATAAAATGGTGAGAGGTGACGAGCTCTTTTTCCATATTGATACTAGACTCTACCACTAGACTAGACTAAACCAGATCCCATTCCGATAGACGTCTTTGACGACGCTATTTGGGAAATTTATTTAAGCGTTGAATAAGACACGTACACTATATTCTTGGTGGCTTACAAACTATATAGCTGTGAAAAGGGCCAGAAAAAGCAAGGAGGCACAGAGACAACCAGGGCCCTGAGACAGCCTCAAGACGAGCTGGGCCGAAGATCAGCTTTGTGTAAATCGTGTTTTTTTTTATTTAGTCGCAGAATGTCCACTGTAGGAAATCATGTCTATTTTATAAAAATAATCAGTAAATCATTTCTAAAAAAAGTAATATTCATAATCAATGGGGTTTAGTATAAATTGCCGTTAATCCATTGCGTAAAATCTGCCATGTTAGAAGTTTCTTATAATATAAAGTACATAAACTAAACTGAGGCGATGGCAACCCTACAGAAGCCTTGAGGGTGGCCCTCCCCGGACCCGGGCTTTCCAGCCCAGGGTTGCGGTGACCTTCACAGGATGCCCCCCACCCCTCCCGTTACATTACATGCGAACACGCCGCTGTTATTACTGACTCAATTTGATGCTGCAACACGTAGTCTGTGGGCTTTTAGTTGTCAGAGTACTGCGATTAATTTAATAAGTATTCTGTTAGTTTCAGCTATGGAACTATTATAATAAAATGGCTTCATTTTGTACGCACATTAAAAGAAGATACTATTTATTCTTAGACACAAATATACACAGGAAACTTACTTAAACATACAAGTACTAAGTATATTCTTCTGATTTTTCTGCAATATCCTCACTTCACAGTTTTGAGATTAATTTATTAAGTACTCAATATTTTAAGTCTTATAAACTGCAGATTTAGCAAAAAACACATACTCGCAATCATTAGGTCTTTACTTAGGTATATTTGCAGATCGACGACATACGCAAAATAGCTTGCAGGCGGTTGAAGGCGAAGAGCTAAAGATCGAGCTCAGCAATGTGCCATTGGAGGCTTAGAGTCCAGCGATGGATGAAGATGAGCTGATGATATTTGCAGAGGAAACGTCAATACAAAGGTGGGGCTTTTGGGAAGCGTAATCATGGGGCGATTTCGTGTTTCGGAAGACCCGTTAAACCGTTGGTCACGATTATCACAGTATGTAGTGTAGTCTTTAAGCCTAGTTAAAGCTTATTTTAGCAAAAATTTCGAAATATTTTAAGGTCAAGATAAGGAGGCGGTACCCAAGTCAAAACAAACCAAAGTTTAAGGGTTTGTTTTGGTTTGGAGTAGGATTTCTCACACTTTAATCATATAATGAGTAGAAGACAGAAGTGCTCGCGAATGAACCACGAACCACCACGTACAGCGTTCTGCGAATCATTTCCAACCACCACCATCGTTATGGTGGTGGTTGGAAATGATTTTCGGTCACAGAGGGCGGCTGTTGTGTGGCATTGAATATCGTGCGCTGTCTTGCTTCAGAAGGCACGTTAAGCTGTTGGTCCCGGTTATCACTAATATGATAGTCGTTAAAACCCGTCAAGCCATGTTAGATTAGATACCCTATTAGGTGGCAAATTTTAAATCTTATTTGGATGTATGGATCTTACTAACATCTAAGGAGCCCCAGCTAACCTCACCTGCAAGTGATGCACCTGCTGATCAACAGACGAGGCTCTGGCGAACTTAACAGATCGGCAAGCGGCCATAGGTTTGCCACCTATTACGTGGGACCGACAATGTAATTGGAGAAGTGTGGGCGTATAATATGCCTCTACCTACCCCTTCGGGGAAACAGGCGTGAATGTATGTATGTTAATTTTTAACAACATATCTGGCAATCCGCACTGAGTACCTGAGTCCCTCTCACCTCTCACGCGGAACCTCGTGCTACATTAAATAAATAAATAAATAAATATTCTCTTACAATCACACCAATTATTTAGTTCCAAGATAAGTATCATTAAGAACTTGTGTTATAAATATTCTCTTACAATCACACCAATCATTTAGTTCCAAGATAAGTATCACTAAGAACTTGTGTTATGGATACTAAATAACGGATAAACATACTTAAATACTTTTTTTTTGTAAATACATACTTAATATACATAGGAAAACACCCAGACCAGAACAAATATTTATGTTCATGCACACAAAGATTTGTCCTGTGTGGGAATCGAACCCACGACCTCTGGAGTGGAGTGCAGGTATACTGACCTCCACACCATATTGGTTGTCAAAATTATGGATACTAAATAACGGATAAACATACATAAATACTTTTTTTTTTTGTAAATACATACTTAAGATACATAGGAGAACACCCAGACCAGAACAAATATTCATGTTCATGCACACAAAGATTTGTCCTATGTGGGAATCGAACCCACGACCTCTCGAGTGAAGTGCAGGTATACTGACCTCCACGCCATATCGGTCGTCAATTACATTATGCAATGTAAATAGGCCTCATGTTGAGGAAGCATCTCAAATCCGTAATCTTGTTTTGTCGAAGTGCGTGAGTATTCTTGTAGTAATTAGACTAATTACTACTAAAAACAGTCGTGTCTAGCCAAAATAAAATTTTACAAGGACAGTTTAAATTGGATGTAGGGTCAATTAAGATTATGATATCGTGGAAAGCTCGCGTGTCGATAATGGACGTCGCATACATAAACACTTTCGCCCGAGTCGACTCAAGAATGGTGGGCGGTGGAGAAAACAGAACACAGTCCACAGAATGTTAACGGAACTGAATTTCCATGATATGGAAACGAATAACGGGTGTCCAAGATGTTTGCATGTATTTGTTGATATTCTGTGTTTGGAATAAAACCCCATTCAGCGGCGTTAAAATCTAACAGCATAACGTCAAGCGTTTACCTCCGCCAATATGGACTGGGTCTACGTGGTAGAGTATGACCACAATCTTTCTCAACTTGGTTCATAGACTCGTGCTGAGTAGTTGGACATCAATATACTGAGACGGTGATGATGATGATGAAATGCTGATGGCGTTGCGTTGCCCAATTATTCAAAAATTTTATCTGCCAGACAATAAAAAGCCATTTATAAAAGGTTGTTTATAAAAAAATCACTTCCACCAGAAATACTAACTCTAATCCCCTATTCTCAGCTGTCTAAGCGGTCAATAGGTGTTCGATCAGTATTTTTGAAGTGCAAAGAAAACATTTTTAGTTATATTCCGAACCTAAAATACTAGTTGATTTTCTGCAATATTATTAAACATATCATACGATTGGGCTTACTTAGCTATCGGGCAACGACACTAATGCAATCTGAGAATTAACAAATTATGTTTTAGAGTGACGAGCCAATACTGATTATAAGAATGTCTAATTCCCCCTAGCTTCAGCATGTATGAAATGTATTGTTTAATGTAAAACATCTCAATCACAACTTCGTCGTAAGGCCAAGTTGGTTGGCAGAACAACTTCTGTTGTTCACGTCCCGCACACCACAAAACTCCGCATTTTCCCAGCTCCAAAACTTGGCTGGGCTAGCTGGCACAAGTCACATGCTCCATATATTTGCTGGAGTATAAGCCATGTCCAAGTTTTCTTCAACTCTAAAATTTATTTTCATAATGGAATATTTTAAAATAATTCTTAAAAGAAGAGTATAGAATAGGGAATTTAGGGCTCCAATCAAGATCTGAGGAGCTCAAGCCAACCTCACCTGCAAGTGGTGCACCTGTCGACCAACGGACTAGGCTGTGGCAAACACAAAAGTTTCCGGTAATCGGCAAGAGACTTGCCACCTATTACGTGGGACCTCAGATCAAGTAAAAAAATATTCCTTTTTTTACTTGATCTGAGCGTGGGACCAACAATGTAACTAGGCGAAATGTGGGCGTATAATATGCCTCTGCCTTTCCCTTCGGGAAAACATGTTTGTATGTATGTTAAAGAAGACCTAATTGATCATAGCTATGATCATAGATATTTGATGCTAAATTTATATATTAAGTGTTCAATCTAACCTAACTAAGTTGACAATTTTGATGGCGAGTTAAATACAAACCTTTCATATTTGTTTGAAAATAATTGGAACAATGTGTCTTTCAAGGCATTGTTTCATTTTCTAAACCTTAGGTAAATTCGAATTTGTACGTGTAAAACTAGTGAATTTTTAGACATATCGTCTTCAATGACGTACAAAAATGTAGAAAAGTGGCATATTACTGGGAATTGTGATTTTTCGTGTTGATTTCAAAACTACATAGTTCCTAGTAAAATCTACACTACTCAAGATAGTTTACTGGGGTAGGATTCAGACTTGACTAACACTTGAATTTGACTTTGACTAAATAACGAAAATGCTGCTTAATTCAGATAATAACTTGATTTATCAAATTACTTGACAGTGGCAAATACTCTATTCTAGTGAATTCATAGAAAATATTATTAAGATTTCTATGAGTGAATCCATATCATAGAAAACAAAGTATATAAATGTTATGTTTGAACTGTATATCTGTGTATTTGCGTGTCTATCCAATTAGACCTCTTATTTTTTTTCATTTCAAATGTTACTACTAACAATCAAAATAGAAGCGAAATCAAAAAAAAAACAATATGAATTATAGTAAGTAACCCCGCGGCATAAGAAATCTAAAACTTATTAATGTGCCTAACCTTCCCACATTCTAGGCATCAAAATGCCTGTCTATCCATGTGAAAGGCATGGCGGCTAGATTTAAATCACTAGACACTATTATTACGTGCCGGTTAAGATTTTGCTGTCAGTAAACAGATTAGTGGGCGGTACACATTATAAACGATGTATCTTTTTTTAATTATAGATTATTGCAGTGCTTTTTTAACGCTTTTCGAATACGAATGTGAGTTTATTAGAAAGTGATATTTTTTTCTAAAATAAAGAACCAAAATTAAAATTCATTTACTTATAAAATTATATAGTAACGCGCCTATTCACTGCGAGCGGGAGCTTGATCGTAAAAGAACTGGCAAGAAAATCGTCAAGGAAAATCGTCAAATAATTTGGTAACTCCATAAAGAACGGACAATACAGGTAAAGACAGCGTTGCACTAAAAACCTAAACCTTTTACATAACATCTATCTTATTAATAATATTATATATCATTTATTTTTTAACGACCGATATGGCGTAGAGGTCAGTATACCAGCCCTCCGCTCCTGAGGTCGTGGGTTCGATTCCCACACAGGAACATGAATATTTGTTCTGGTCTGGGGGTTTTCTATGTATATTAAGTATGTATTTACAAAAAAAAGTATCTAAGTATGTTTATCCGTCATTTAGTATCCATGACACAATTTCTTAATGATACTTATCTTGGGACTAAATAATTGGTGTAAGTAATTGTTAGAAATTATTTATTTATTTTATTACATGTATAGGGTGTATGGGGATCCTATCAAGATTTAAGGATCCTAAGCCAATCTCACGTGCAAGTGGTGCACCTGCCGATCAACGGACGAGGCTCTAACAATCACAAATGTTCCCGATAAGCGGCAAAGGCTCGCCTCTATTACGTGGCGTTTCATATGACTCTGCCTAACCCTTTGGGGAAAAAGACGTGATTGTATGTATGTATGTTTTTTAGATATAATTAAGTTAATTAAAACGAATTCAGTGTTGTATCTTAAGCTTTTTGTCCTCAGTCTTAGGAAAGACCTTTTCCCTGGAAGCGTAATTAAGAAATTATCTCTTGTAGCTTGCGAGTGATACATACTAAATTGGCGAAAACTTAATTGCTTAATTATGATAATTGCCATTTGTAACAGTTTTCGGTTCGATATAGGAGAATGTTAGATTCGATTACAGAGCGGATAAGTGGGAATCTGGATCGTTATAAGCGCAAAACGATGTTACAATTATAAGTTATCTAAGACATAACCAAAGTATAAAACAACATCAAACAAATTAAACAAATTATAGACCGATAAGTGACATACGAAATAATTTTGAATAAAATTGTATGTGACATTTCGTATTAAGTAAGTAATTTATTTCCAAATTTAATTTTAATGATTATTAAGTACAATTGCTATTAATATGACTTAGCTGAATTAAATGAGTTCTATTCTATTGTATAAAGAGCTCAGGAGCCGAAGCCAACCTCACCTGCAAGTGGTGCACCTGCCAATCAACGGATGAGGCTCTGGCAATATAAAAGTTCTAAGTAAGCGGCAATAGCTTTGCCACCTATTATTTGGTATCAAATATATAATTAGCGAAATGTGGGCGTCTAAAATGCCTTTGCCTACCCCTTCGGGGGAACAGGCGAGAATGTATATATGCCTAGCAACTATGTTTGACCAACGTCTCTGGATGATGTTATTCTATTTAACAGGATAAATATTGCATTGCATATCGACTTTTGAAATGTTAACTTACAGATGTTACAATAAACTTTTTAAAAGTCATTCCGGGTTTCTGCAGGTTTCAGCAAAACTTGGGATTTCGTGGAAAACTGAACAGGTCCGTAAAAATATGTATATTTCCTTAAAAAAATTGTATGTCCTTATTTAAATTATAGTGTTGAATTGTAATAATTTAACCTAGGGTTCCATAAATGAAGAAGTGTTTGGTGGGTGTTCCGTTATCTTAAAAGTTTAGGAATACCTGTTTTACGATCTCCACCATAGGACCATAAAGGCCTGCCCTGTGTATATTGGTACAAGTGCAAAAACACAACTAACTTTACAAAAGCGATTAACATCATCATCATCATCACAGTGTGAGTTATGTAAGTAGTACCTCACATCAATAGGTAAATAAGTTTGAACTATTTTCATGCTATGGAAGCAACAAAAAAATACATTTTGCTGCTTTAAGCAAAATACCTACAAGAATCCGCCAATATGATACTCGCCTAAGAGCTTCTGGGAAAATAAAGCTCGGTGTTTTGTTTGTGTTCAGAACTTTGAATTGAATTCTACAATTTTCAGTTATATTGATGAATAAACAATTTACTGCATGCATATTACATTACATACATTAGTATACGCAGGAATCGTTAATATGATACTCGCCTACGACATACGAGCTGCCAGAAAACGCTGTTTTCTGTGTCGCCCAGGCTGTCGTTCCAACCCGAGTGAAGTGTTGTTTCTGTGACTGTGCAAGTTAGCCCGCTCGGCGAGCTGGCAACGTCGCGCGCGCCGATATAAATATAGGTACGCGTTGGCCTATAACTGCCAAGATAATCTGAACGTGACGAACTGGTTTTCATTTTTACATTACGCCTGGCGTATCTAGACTAGCATAGGTAATGCTAATTTGTAGGCTACAAGGTTCTCAATTCAGTGTCATTGTTTTTTTGTATGATTTTGACATTTATTTTACACTTTAAACGCCGTCGCGTTGTTCCCAGACATAATAGTAGACCTATTGTTTGTCGGTTATTTGGCGTCCTTGACTAAATAAATTTACTTGCAGTGCACAGCTGAAAAAAAATGGTTCCAATAGTAACAACGTACTTACTTAATATTACGAGGGCGACACTGAAAATTTCGGGAATCAAGGAAGTGACACAACATTACTATTTAAAAATGTATTTATTACTTTTCGAAGTATTCTCCGCGAAATTTAACTAATTTTTCCATACGATGGACTTAGATTAATTAAAAAAGGGCCTATTAATTAAAACACTTTGTTGTTGTAATAACAGTTAGACTAGGTAGGTATAGGTTAGGGCTAGTATATAATAAAGATAAAAAGTACCTACTTCACACAAGATGAAGTGTAGGTTATTTTCTTACTCTTGTACAATCAAGCCCGCAGTGAATGTGCGCGTCACTTTTTAGGTTGACTTTTATAAGAGCTCTATTGAGCCAAACTTGTGGGTGAATGGGAATCCTGACAAGACCTGAGGAGCCCAAGCCAACCTCACCTGCAAGTGGTGCACTTACCGATCAACGGACGAGGCTCTGGCGAACATAACAGTGCCCGGTAAGCTGCAATAGGTTCGCCACCTATTACGTGGGACCAATTTTATGTATTGTATGAGCCAAACTTGTATAAATGGTTTTGATGAAAAATAATGATGTACGTACATTAGATACTAAGTAACGTGCCTGGTATAAATTCGTTTTTACCATTTGTCATAAAAATAAATTTACTAATTTTTACTGTTCGCCGCAGTAGTAATTTATTTTTTTCTACTGCAGATAATGCATTGCATGCCTGAATTGAATTAATTTTGATAAAAGAGCACAACCAATAGAGGTATTATAAAAAGTATATGCTACAAATCGCAGACTAAAGAGGGAAGTATATGGTCTGTTGTTAAAATAAGAGCTTTTTCTTTTAATAAGTAATAAACAGTATTACAGTAGAAAGATATAAAGTTTTTTAATTACTATATATATTCTATGAAACAGTTTGTTGGCAGATGAAGCCCCTCTTTATACATATTATGTATATATCTATTACACACAGGCCCATATACGGACGTCCATTTTCTTTTTTAGAAAAATCACACCTTTGTCCTGTCTCAAATATCCCATATATCGAGTCTTTTCAGGAAGAACATCGTTACCGCCAATTGGCATATTTTCTGGAGACGGTTTTAAAGCATCAATTTAAATTTAACCTCCCTATTAAATAAAATGCTAAAATTTGACTCAGTACTCAGTGAAACAGTTTTTTGGGATTTTTGGCGCTTACAATGTTTTTCTTGAAAAGGCTCGATATGTTCCGATATTTTTTTTAGTTTCCGAGTTATAATACTTGTGTGATATTTAGAGATGAATAGGCAAAAAAATTGTCCATGTGTCAATTCAGGTTGAAATGACGAAAGAAAAGTGCGATTATAAAGGACCTTATTGAAAAAAAAGACGTGTGGCACTCCTAAACTGCCGCGGAATAGCATAGCATTTGTTATCAACTGATGCAATTATAATTATTTATTTTAATGAACATTTACATAGACATCTTATCTTATATATGTACTTTCTCTGCGCGGCATTAATGTGTATTACCTATAGGTACATAAAAAAAAGAGACAAGCGTGATATTTCAAAAAGTCATTAAAAGTTCTGCTATTTATCGATAGATGGAAAAACTAAAAAGTATTACCGCTGTGCTGAGAGACCGACGACTCTGGGTGCCCTTAGTACTGACTACCGGGGGGGGGAAACTAAGAGGGACCTATGGAGGGCGCTGCGGGTAGGCCAGGAGGGCCCACTCAGCAGCGCCAGGAGGGTCTGGGCAGCGGGGGCAGGGGGCCCCTGCTGTCTAACCATGGACCCTCCGGGAAGTCGGCCACACACGCTATGGTCGCAGGGGGAGGTAGGAGGGGCGCGTCCACTGCGCCTCTCTGAGGAGGTCCTCCCGGTTTTGGTCAGGGGGACGTTGGCCGCAGGCGGGGTGTCAGAAGCTGAAACCCAGGTACTGGCCCCCGCCTCTTTCTCAACAAGCGGCGGGCGTCGTCGGAAGATTTTTAGTGGGTATTGCTGCCGGCGGTCGTGTCTGCCGGTGGTGAGTCCCACACCCCCTTTCGGTCCCCCTTTGGCCGGAAGGCAGTGCGTAAATGCATTTTGTTACCGACGTAAAACAAAAAAAAAAAAAGGGGGTGTTAGGGTTTTTTGACGTGACAACGTCTTATAAATTGGTTTGCCGGGTGACACTTCAAGAAACTGCGTTACGCTCCGCTCACGTTATGCGGTCACAATGAGAGCGAGTGAGAGGCATGCGTCCCTTCTACTCGGGCATGGTTATAATTCTCAAATATAATTCTTTGTATAAATAAATGTTTTAAATTGTTACTATTATTTCATCCTTCTTCCTACTATACGAATGAATATTCACATTAAAATTATTTTACCACTCAAAGTCGTTGTCACGTAAAACTTTCGCCCGTATACCTATATTTTTTTTCATTACGGAATTTCTGGATTCGGTCTCCACGCTCAAGGCCCGCGATAGAAGCTATGCAATAGCTTAAAAATACTCATGCGCAGTAACGCCGATACAACCAATGCCACCTAAAGGCGGGTTGCTGTGTTGCTGAACTAAAGAGACAAGCGTGATATTTCAAAAAGTCATTAAAAGGTCTGCTATTTATCGATAGATGGAAAAACTAAAAAGTATCACCGCTGTGCCGGTCGGAGTGTGGGGGCATTAGGGTTTCTTTTTCGTTACCAATGATATTATAAACTTCTTATTAATATAATATCATTGTTCGTTACAGAATTTCTGGATTCGGTCCGTGGCTCAAGGCCTAAAAGACATGATATTTTCTCTGTGGTTTCCGATCGCAATTATGTGTATCATCATCTCATCATCTCAGCCCATAAACGTCCTACTACTGAGCACGAGCCTCCTCTCACATATCAAGGTGCGAGGGTATTGGGTCATACTCCACTACGCGGACCCAGTGCGGATTGGCGGAGGCAGGTGTATGGCGTCCTGCTGTTAGAATTTATCAAGCCGGCCTCTAACATGGTTTAACGACTACCACATTTAGTGATAACCGGGACCAACGGCTTAACGTGCCTTCCGAAGCACGGAAGTGCTCGATATCAAATGCCACACAAACCGTCACTCATCCAAGGACTGACCTCTGTAAACTCTGCTTTACTTCGGTGATCGTTTCCGACCACCGAGCACCGCAGAGCTACGAGCGCTTCTGTGAGCGATTATGTGTATAGTATGATAAAATCAAAATCACTTATTCAAGTTTGGCTTAATAGAGCTCTTATAAAAGTCAATCTTATAATCAAACGCGCCCATTCACTTCGCGCAGGAGCTTGGCCGCAAAAATTTGGTAAGTCTACAAAAACTTGTGTTCGCAGTCACAAGATTTAAAAGAAATGAATAGATACGATGCGTTAATCAGTCATTGCATCGCTTTGTTCAATTATGTTAGGTGTTAAGGACAGCGGCAACGTCATTAGATTATTGTTAAGAACTACGATTTCGTTTTAATAAATTGTAAATAAGTAAAAAGAATTATAAAAATTAGGTTACGTTCGATGATTCAATATGTGTAATGTATAGACTTAGCCAAATATGAGTTTCAAAAGGTCATAAAAACTTATCTATTGGACATGTATGTGTAATAGTTATATTTTAAGAAAGTATAGAATGAGACCTTTAATTTGATGTATAACACTTGTATATTGTTAAAAAGAATAATGGTAAAAATAAAAGAAAACACGTATTGTCATAGTAAAAATGTATACGAAATTGGGTCACAAAAAAACGGCTCTCTGTACGGTATTGCCTCGAAGTACTTAAGTAAGCCGTGTTTGTTCGAAAGGTACGATCATCAGAGGAAGCAACAAATAAGAAGAAAAAGAAAAAAGAAAAATTGTAAACTCTGAAGAAGAAATATATTCCTGAACAGAAAAAACCCTGTGTTTCCTTCAGTCCACAACAATCGCTGGTCCATCGAAGCCGGATTATGAAGAAGCCAGGGAAGCAGGAAAAAATGGTCGTCACAAGAAATCAAGCCGCGAACGAAGATGAACAAACTCAACGGCGAGTTTTCGTCGATCCGCCACGCTCACCGACCGCGTCCGGCCCCCCCGCACCCCCGATCGGGGGGGGCCCCTCTGAACCTGGGACGTACGAACGAGCAGAACTAGCGGCGGCGACAGAGACTAGCCAGATCGAGCCATCGTCGGCGACTGACATACCTACTGCAGCATCCGAACGGCTGCAGGGGTATACCACACTGCCGGGACATAGCAGTGCGCCGGCGAGAAATACGAAGTACGTCGAATCTTACCGCGGATCGACTCGAAGAAACAAAGCGAACTCCATACATTCACGCCGATCAACGGCCAGCGTCATCGCCCGTATGCAGTACGAAGCGGAAAAGGAGCTTGCCTTTATTCGTCGAAAAGAACTACAAATTGAAGCTGAGCTAATTAAAAAGAAGCTTGCCGCTGATATTGCTGTCTTGGAAGATGACAGCAATGATGAAGAAAACCCAGAGCCACCCGAACAATTGGAACGACGCGTTACAACATGGCTTCAGGACACCACTGCTGGCACAGAGGCCCTACGGGGGGAGGCCAATGACCTTCGGGCCCCCACCCTACCGCCTGCTGCTGCTGATGCTGATGCTGTGGCTGCTACTGCTGATGCTGCTACAACATCAAAACCTGAACCAGAGAACACGCGTTACCGAAGAGAACGAACAGAAGGGTTTCGAACAAGAGTCGGCTGGAAAGATTCAACAAAGGAACGCTCACCAAGGAGACATGACCGAGGAATTGAACAACTGGCAGGGGTCTTACAGAAGATGATGACCATGCGACCACCATCACGTCAAGCCTCAGATCTACCAGTGTTCTCCGGGGCACCGACAGAGTGGCTTCAATTCAAAGCCGCATATGAAGAGACAACGACAACCTTCAACATCTCACCGATCGAGAACCTGGCGCGCTTGAGGAACAGTCTTCGAGGGGAAGCCAAAGAAGCCGTGGCTCCTCTACTCACTGCGACAACGCCACCCGATCGAATAGTGAAGACCCTGGAACAATGTTTCGGTCGACCTGAACTTATTGTTGACCGAACATTAGAAGAACTGAAGAAGCTTCCCAAGCTCGGGGGAGCCACAAACGAGCTGAACACATTTGCAGTGAAGGTCCAGAACGCAGTCACCGTGCTCAAGGGGGTCAAGCAGGGGTACCTTCAGAACCCTTTGCTGATCAGAGAGATCCTCGAAAAGCTCAGTCCACATCAAAGGTCAAGATGGTACGACTACGCTGAGCTAACAATGGGATGCAGCGAAGAACCTGAGATCGCACTTTTATCTCAGTTCCTAATGAGAGAAGCCGATCGAGCGCTGCGTCATGGGTTTTGTACAAGCCTAACTGCGAAACGAGAACCACTACGGCCACAGGGAAGACTACTGGAACAAAGGAATAGAAGACCAGTCTTTGCCGTATCGGAAGATCAAGAAGCCGTTTCACCTAAGTCACAGGACCAGAGCAAGATGAGGTGCCCCTCATGTGAACAGGAGCACCAACTCTCGAAGTGCTCGAAGTTCCTGGAGAAGAAGATCCAAGAACGATGGATCACAGCAAAGGACGCCAGAGTATGCTTCAAATGCTTGGCTGGCAGACATAGAAAGATCAACTGTAAGGCGAAGCCCTGTGGAGTCAACGGGTGCAAGAGACCTCATCACAGATTGCTCCACGACGAGTCAAGGGTGTCATCCACACCTACAGCTTCAGAAACAGAAGAGACTGTAGCGACTACCTTAACCACGGCCAATCGAGAAGTGAAGCTGAAGATCTGCCCAGTCACGATCAATGGGCCCAAAGGTGAAGCCAAGATCTACGCACTCTTCGATGAGGGGTCTACAGTCACGCTACTTGACGACAAAGTAGCCGAAGCAATTGGAGCAGACGGTCCCTATAGAAGTCTGAACATGCAGGGGATCAACACAGAGCGACGTGAAGCCAACAGCCGTCTGGTCAAGATCAACATACGGGGTCACAAAGGACGAAATTACGCCATAACCGCAAGAACCGTCAAGGGCATGAACCTACCGAACCAGTCTATACCCGAGGAACTTCTGCAGCTGGACTACCTGAAAGACCTTAAGCGTGAAGAGTTATGCTACGAGCAGAAGCAACCTCAGATATTGATCGGTAGCGACAACTGGCAGCTGATTGTATCCAGAGAACTACGTATGGGGAAGCAGAACCAACCCGCAGCCTCACGAACTCAACTAGGCTGGGTTATTCATGGCAACCTTCCCAAGAAGATCATCAGGCAAGATCACGAAGACATCCTCCACGTTTGCATTACGCCACACCAAGAAGACCTGCAAGAGACGGTCAAGAAGCATTTTGAGATCGATGCCCTGGGAATCTCATTGAAGTCCAGAACC
The DNA here is from genome assembly GCA_949126915.1 of Musotima nitidalis. Classification (NCBI taxonomy): domain Eukaryota; kingdom Metazoa; phylum Arthropoda; class Insecta; order Lepidoptera; family Crambidae; genus Musotima; species Musotima nitidalis. The sequence goes on from OX421434.1 coordinate 5,571,164, forward strand.
AACGAACGAGATCAACGAGCAGCTAACGCCTTCGAGAACTCAGCGAGAAGGAGAGAAGATGGCCGCTACGAGGTTGGGCTTCCTTGGAGGGCAGACGACATTCACCTACCTTTGAGCTACAACAATGCGCTCAAAAGGCTGACGAACTTAGAACACAAGCTGGACAAGTCACCGGACGAGAGACAGCAATACGAACAGCAGATAGATAACCTTCTTCAGAAAGGATACGCAGAGAAGTGCGACGGATCTGAAGCTGGTAGCCGCGTGACCTGGTACCTGCCTCACTTTCCCGTGAAGAACATTAATAAGCCGGGAAAAGTGAGATTGGTCTTCGATGCTGCAGCTAAAACGCACGGCGTATGCCTGAACGATTTTCTACTAGAAGGGCCGGATCTATTACTGCCTCTTATGTCGATACTCTTCAGATTCAGAGAAGAGAGAATTGCGGTCAAAGCTGACATTCAAGAGATGTTCCTACAAGTGAAAATTAGGAAAGAAGATCAACCCGCTCAAATGTTCCTGTGGAGAAGAGATCGGACGAAGCCACCTACTCCATACAAGATGACATCGATGATATTTGGGGCATCAAGTTCTCCGTTTCTGGCACACAGCGTACGAAACAGAAACGCGCTGGACTTCGCCGAATCACACCCCAAAGCACTGAAGGCCATCACTGAAGCACATTACGTAGACGATTACGTCGATAGCTACCCCAGTGAAGAGATTGCCAGAGAAACCATCGAGGAGGTTGACTACGTCCACAAACAGGCCGGCTTTCATCTGAGGAGTTGGACCTGTAACGAAAGGAGCACTTTAAGCAGCATCCCTGAACAGCTGCGAGCTAGAGCTACGGAACAACCTATAACGAAGAACGAGCTCTGCGAGAAGACGCTGGGCATGATCTGGGATGCGGCCAACGACGTGATGAAGTTTAATACTTCACTCAACCGAGTCCCCGCCGACGTTCAACGTTTGCTGCGACCACCAACAAAGCGAGAAGCACTCAGCACTGTAATGAGTATCTACGATCCACTGGGACTACTCAGCTGTTACACGATCACAGCGAAGATTGAGCTTCAGAACCTATGGCGGCAGAAGATCGACTGGGACGAGCCAATTCCAGCACCGTCCGCCGAAGCCTTCGCTCAATGGTTGAGGGACCTGGAGCACATCAAGCGTATCGAATTACCGCGAAGCTACAACGGGGGGAGCCCCGTCAGAAACCGCCAGCTGCACGTCTTCTGCGACGCGAGCGAAAGCGCCTACTCTGCTGCAGTCTATTGGAGATTGGAACAAGAAGATGGAAGCGTGAAGACCATCTTGGCTGCAGCTAAAGCGAAGGTCTCGCCGCTCAAGACACAAACGATCCCAAGATTGGAACTGCAAGCTGCATTAATTGGGATCAGGTTAGCAGACAACGTCGTGAGAGAGCACAGATGGAACGCAGACGCCGTCGTCTACTGGACAGATGCTCAAGTGGTACTACACTGGATCCGCAACGGCAGCCGACGCTACACACCGTACGTAGCGCACAGGCTCGGAGAGATCGCGGAGTTCAGTTCCGTCCATCAGTGGAGATGGGTACCGACACACCAGAACGTGGCAGACCTAGCCACCCGATCCGGCTATGTACCGAAGAGCGCTGAAGACGTTTGGTACACTGGCCCAGAATTTCTGAAGATGCCTATGAACGAATGGCCTCAGAACTTGACGAACTATGTTATGCACGAAGAGGATGGCCGGCAGTCATGTACTCGGACAACGGCACTAACTTCAAGGGTGCGGACGTGGAACTGCGACGAGCTGCTGAAGAATGGGCTCCTGAACTGCAACAGCTGGGACTGCAACACCGTATGAAGTGGAAGTACACACCGCCAGGCGCTCCAAACCAGGGAGGTGCCTGGGAAAGGATGGTCAGATCCGTGAAGACCGCCCTCCAGGTGACATTGAACGAGAAATTCCCGAAAGAAGAGGTTCTACAGACGCTGTTGGCTGAAGCCGAATATTCAGTCAACGCCAGACCGCTGACTCACGTTTCAGTGGACCAAGACGACCCTGAGGCATTAACCCCGAACCATTTTTTGATTGGGTCATCGACCGGTCTACCTACCACTGGAGCCTGCGAGTTAACCGACCGACGTGCTTGGCGCGCCGCTAATGCTCTTGCTGACGAATTCTGGCGACGCTGGGTGCGCGAATACCTACCAACGCTGGTGTCCCGGCGCGGAAACCCACGAAACCTGCGACCACTTGCAGTAGGGGACCTCGTGATCGTGGTAGATCCTTTGTTACCACGTAACACATGGCCACGAGGCGTCGTGGAACGCGTGTATCCAGGCCCAGATGAACATGTACGAAGTGCCGACGTGCGCACTACGAGCGGAGTGTTCCGGCGACCGACTTCCAAATTAGCGATGCTGGAAGCAGCTGGAGCCAAGGATGCTGATCAAGACAAGGAGATCCTGCCACTGTCACCCTGAGAGGCTACATCAAGATTACGCCGGGGGGAGAATGTTAAGGACAGCGGCAACGTCATTAGATTATTGTTAAGAACTACGATTTCGTTTTAATAAATTGTAAATAAGTAAAAAGAATTATAAAAATTAGGTTACGTTCGATGATTCAATATGTGTAATGTATAGACTTAGCCAAATATGAGTTTCAAAAGGTCATAAAAACTTATCTATTGGACATGTATGTGTAATAGTTATATTTTAAGAAAGTATAGAATGAGACCTTTAATTTGATGTATAACACTTGTATATTGTTAAAAAGAATAATGGTAAAAATAAAAGAAAACACGTATTGTCATAGTAAAAATGTATACGAAATTGGGTCACAAAAAAACGGCTCTCTGTACGGTATTGCCTCGAAGTACTTAAGTAAGCCGTGTTTGTTCGAAAGGTACGATCATCAGAGGAAGCAACAAATAAGAAGAAAAAGAAAAAAGAAAAATTGTAAACTCTGAAGAAGAAATATATTCCTGAACAGAAAAAACCCTGTGTTTCCTTCAGTCCACAACATTAGGGCAACGCAATGCGTAGGAGGACTGATAAGCCGCTGAATGACGTCAGCACTCAGCTTTCAAAGTTTTATCGTTACGTGTTTGTTTATTACAGTAAATTTTTAAAATTCGAAAATACGCCTTGCAAATCACTTTCGTGGTTGACTGCAAGTCTTAGTGCAAGCTTAAGCAATAGAATAGTTAAAACAAATAATTTAATTGTAACTATTGTATAAATAAAGAAATAATATAGAAAGTTAAACGGTGTGCAGTAAGTTATACTCTGAAGAACTGAGTCCATGTCTAACATAAAGGCAAGGACTATAGATGAACAGTGGACTTATCGGTGTCACAACAAGGTTATAATTAGCGACATACTTCCTATCCAATCTTTATAATTATGATAGGCGGGATGACGCAACCTATTTACCTATCTAAAAATCACAAAGCCTTAACTGGAATAAAGTACATAAACATGTTTAATCCGCTATATCCAAATTGGTTTAAAAATTTGAAACTTTTATTCCTTCTACGAAAGACACGCAGCTATTTTGTAGGGCTCCCAACTATTTGGATGACAAAAGATATATAAGATCATAGAAAAAACTAACAATTTTTTATTTTATTAAACATTTGAAGGGCTACTTGGCGGGAAAGTGAAGCATGCCGCTTCACTGTCTACAGTTTTGTATTATTTTCTAAAATTTGTGATGTATATTTCGACCATTATTGTGTAATAATAACGGTGGATTAGTGTGTGGATTATTGTGAAATAAGTTTTTGTGAGATCTTAGTACAGTCCCACATCTTTACTGAGAACTTGAGGGGTTTAGGGGAAGGGCATCTCATTTACAATTTATCTTTATCACCACTCATTCTCATTTACTATGAATTAAATATTATTAATACATCTAAAATCTGACAATTACTAAATGTGCTAACCGCACGAAGCCATTATTTATAAAAATAAAAAACGTATACCTTCACTTTAGTGTTCTGTACCAGCTGTCATAAAAACAGTTTTTTATACAGAACAGTAAAAAGTATTGCTTGCTTGTGGCGTGTTGCAGCGGCACCTCCAAAGAATTCTACAAAATGTTCTAGAAAGTGGCTGAGGGAATGAGATTTCGCCTAGTGTAAATGTGAACCAAGACCTAACCACCTCTTGCCACTTGAAATGTTTCATCTAGAGATCTCCGCGCTAAAAGAGAGCTATGACAGTTTCTTAAATTTAAGTAAAAGCAAGTTAATTATAGTTTATGCAAGGTTTTTTTCTTATGTATGTACCTATGTAAAAAGAATTAAAGACCGAAAATAATAATAATGTTTTAGGCGGTACGGTTGGGAACCCTTGCTACAACACCGAATTTAAACGCGTGGGCTCACTCAGTCAAACACAGATCGATAGCGCGACGTTGCCGCTCTGTGCCTCCGTACCGCGGTCACTAGTGTGTGGTTGCTTTTATCCCTTCGATCAACAATACAACTAGATAACGGGTCAGAGTCTCAAAAACGGCCGAGAAAATAACGCCTCACTTCAAAGTGGGGTCTTATTTTCGAGTTAGTTCACTTGTAATTGCGCCAACGTGCGGAAGTGCCACCATGCCTCAGTGTGTGTTCAAAAACTGTGGAAATAACTATCGAAAAAAAAATGTATCGGACGGAATATCGTACTTTCGGTAAGTAAATATAATTTTATAATATAATAGATTAACTATTCGCCTTTTTAATAACATTACACTATTAACTTTGTAAAGCCAACCTACGCGCCAACATTGGCAAATGTTGGCGCGTGAGTTCGCCATAACTTGGTTGTAAAAGAGAACAGTGCAGCTATGGAGTGGTTTAATACTTTGTTTTTTCTACTTAATTGAAATTTCACTTTTCATTTGTAGCTTTCCTAGCGACCCATTTCATTGCGCAAAATGGATTTCTATTGTAGCGGAAGATAGACAGGAGGATTTTTTCAGACCTCACAAAAATTCTGTCATATGCTCAATCCATTTTGAAGAAATCGATATTATAGGGAATGCGCAAAGACGTCGATTGCGTAAAACAGCTATCCCTAAATTGCAGGTAATTTAAGCAAGTTTGCTAAGTTAAATTATATACCAAGTAATGAGTATGGACCTTGCCGTACCATAATACAATATGGTTCGTACTCTCGTTGAGTAGAACTGTCAGTAAATCACTAATAACATTATTATCAAATTACAGATTCTATCACTATCCAAAAACATGACTGCATCAGATTTGGTAAATGAACCGACAATATCGAATTTGAAGGTACCTACTTCTAGAGTTATTGTAATTTAATATAACTATTTTATATATTTATATAACTATTCGTTACAGTAGACGTAGAATAAACCTTATGCGTGGTTCAATATATTTTTATTACGGACTATAACATTATAATTATGAAATTGCAGATTCAACTACCCTGTCAACATGATGTTAAAGAAGTGCCAGTAAATCAAAACAGGTTAACCTTGGAGGTAGTTTACAAGATTGTTTCTAATTTTATTCAAAGACGTATTAATTCGTTGAATCATGTTATGATTGTGCACTATACTTATTTAACTGGTGTTATTGCAGGTCGTGCCTCCAGCAACTTCTGAAATGGTCTCTTTACCTAGTTCTCCAACCGTTTCGGTTTCAGATTTAATATACGTGTCTGAAACACCCCGAAAAAAATTTTTAAGACAAAAACTTGACTGCTCTCGACAAATGATTATAAATAAGTCCCAAAAAATTCATAACTTACAAAAAGTTAACAAGAGATTAATTAAAAAGAATAATTCTTTAAAAAATATAATTCAGTTGCTTAAAAGAAAACAAAAATTAGATGAAACAGTGTTGTTAGATCTGGCTGAAAATGTCGAAGTTGTAGAAGTATTTAATGGCATGTACATTAAAAAGAAAAAACAGCTCAAAATACCATTTTCGCAGTACCCTCCAGGAGCTAGAAAATTTGCGTTGAAGTTGCATTTTCACTCTCCAGCTGCTTACAAATATGTTCGTAAAATGTTTAACACATGTTTACCACACCCACATACATTGTATGAATGGTATCGAAGTGTAGATGCAGAACCAGGATTTTGCGCTGAAACTTTAAACAGATTAGAAGCCAAAGCAAAATCCTGTAATAAAAACATTTTATGTTCTTTGGTCGCGGATGAGATGTCTATTAGAAAGCAAAAAATATGGAACGGTAAACGTTATGAGGGTTTAGTGGACATGGGCTTAGGTACAGACGACAGAAATGCAACAGCAACTCAAACATATGTTTTTATGTTAGTCGCTATCAACGATTCATGGAGATTACCACTTGCTTATTTTTTTATTGAAGGTCTAAAGGCGGACATGAAAGCAAATTTAATTAAAATTGCCCTGGTAAAATGTGAGAACATTGGTGTGCATATTCGCTCTGTTACATTTGATGGCTGTAAAACTAACATTGCAACAATGAACCATTTAGGATGCGACTTAACTGATTCAAGTAATATTAAAAGTCATTTCAAACACCCGAGCGCCGATTATGATGTAGTTGTCTTTCTGGACGCGTGTCATATGGTAAAACTGATGCGTAACATTATTGAGTCAAAGAAAGTAATTCATGCGGCTAATGGAAAAATAATCAAGTGGAAATTTATAACTGATTTGTGTAATTTGCAAGAAAAGCACGGTTTGCATTTGGCTAATAAGCTTACCCAAAGACACATTCATTTCAAGAACCAAATAATGAATGTTAGACTGGCCACGCAGTTATTAAGCAGAAGCGTTTCTAAAGCGTTGATATTCTGCAAAGACACCTTAAACATACCAGCGTTTCAAAACTCGGAAAGTACTGCAGAATTTGTTGAAATTTTGAATCATTTGTTTGACATTTTAAATACACGCAATCTTAAAGACTATGGCTTTAAACATCCCTTGAACATTAAAAATTCCAAAGAAATACTAAGTTTTTTAAATAAAGCTAAACAATATCTCCTCTCATTAACAATTAACGTGATGTTTAAAAAAACAATAAAATTAGCTACTGAAGTAAGATTAGTATTCACAAATAAAACAGTTCCCTTACTCGACACAGTAAGTAACACAGGAGTGTTAGGTCTAATAGTATGTATCAACAGCTTAATCTTTTTATATACAAATTTGATTGAAACTGGTATTATGACGTTTTTGTTGACTTACAAATTCAGTCAAGATCATGTCGAGCTATTTTTTGGGAATATACGAAGTCAGGGTGGACATAACAATAACCCCAACACTCGACAGTTTAAAGCAGCTTTTAAAAAACTCCTATGTCATTTAGAACTCGGTTCTAAATTTACTGGTAATTGTCTCCCGATAGAAGATATACCAATTTTATGTGGATCAACATCACTGAGTAAAATTAATAACTCTTCAAGGGGGCACCGCTATGACGAAACGGAAGAGAGAAATTTAAGTTCTGCTTTAATTTTAAGTAACGAATCTTTACAAAAGAGTTTTGTACGATATCAGACTAACTGCAGTGAACTTAGTGAAACATTGCATGAAAACCCTTCTTCAGAAATTGTTTCTCAAATAGTGGGGTACATTTCTGGTTTCGTAGTCAGTAGATTAGTTAAGAAACTCAAATGTGAGGATTGTAAAAGCAACTTAAGTGCAAAAGAAAAATTATGGTTTCATAAACTTATAGATATTAGGGACATGGGTGGTTTGATCTATGCATCTATGGAAGTTTTTAATATATGCATGAAAACTGAAGGCGTTATTCGAAATTTACTTCGTATTAGTGGAGGTAAATTTATGAAAAAAATATATGATAAAAATTACATCTGTCTAACCGTTTTAAAGTTATTCATTAACAAAGATTTGTTTCTTGAAAGTAGCGAACACAACCATAAAACAGATTTGCTAAAAGCAGTGATTGAATCTTTTATTGACGTAAGATTACATTACATGTGCAAAAGAGAAAATGACGAAATGAAAAATAAATCCAAGCGACAACTTTATAATAAGCTTAATCTCTTTAAGGGTAATTAATAGAACTAGTTTAGTAGTAAGATAATTACGAAGATCTTTACTCTCTTAACAATAAGAGTTAATTGTGTATACATATTATTGCATGTGACTATATGTTAAGATATCCAAATATGTATTTTATATCACATAGTATAAAACAAAGCCGCTTTCTCTGTCCCTATGTACCTTTTTATGCGGTTTTTTTAATAGATAGAGTGATTCAAAAAGGAAGGTTTATATGTATAATACATGCATAATATAGTAGTGGAACACTGTCAATTTTTTAAAATTTCTAATGTGATGTCGTAAATTAACTCATTTTTTTGCGCTTATATTGCAAACGCTGGCCAAACCTTACGAGATTAGTCAAAATAATGTACAATATTGTACAACTTACAAAGTTCTTCAAAAAAGTCCGCGATGGTATATGTCTATCTCTCAAGAATACCCCACAATAACCAATTTGATCTTTTACTTTTTACTAAAAATAATGGCTTATTAACGAAGGCATTTTAAGTATGTATAACATTAATTCTTATCTAAATAAACATGTTGGTAAGCTTGGACATTAGACATAGATTAAATTTGTCTATGACATCATGTAATTTCGATCAGTACCTTACAAGATATCACACGAATAAACTTACGCTAAATCGAAAAATTATGGTTCCGGCGGTGGTAGGTACTCGCGGCATAATAGACATTCTGTAATTATGTAATATACGTAACTATTCATATTAGCATACTACCCGTGCGAAGCTGGGGCGGGTCGCTAGTAATGTATAAAATATGTTAACGATCCTGATCGTACACTGAGCCACACTGTTTTTTATATCAATAACTTTTTTACAATTTCTCTTAAAATATTAAAATAATTTAATAATGATTATATTGTTGTTTACATTAAAAGCCTATACTCCCTTTCCCACACATGCGAAGATATAAAGTAAGGTATGTATTGATATTATAATAATTCTTTATCTATTTGCAATGGAAATGTACTGTACTATTATAAAAGTTGAACACAAAATACTAAACATAATTTTAGTCATTATCTAGCAAGTACGAGAACAAAAGTACGAAGCGCGCGACTCCATACTCACTCTGTTCGGAGCAGTAAAATTACAGCGTAATTAATTTAAGTAAAATTTAGTTGCAGCTATTATAAAACTTATTTGTTAACTAATAAAGTCTAATTTAGAAAGAATAGTCAATGTATGTGTATAAAAATGTTTAGATAAGAACTTCTATTTCTTATCGCTTTCTGTCATTCATGTCGTAAAAGCCTAAGTGAATGTTGACACAAACAAAAGCATGCTTTATATATTCCAGATAAGGTGTAAGTTTGATAAAAATTATTAAAGCTAAAAGTCGTTTTGCTCCATTTCATAGGGTATACCTATATCTATTTTTTCTATAGTCACTCGGTGCCATATTTGAGTTCTGTTTTTGTTCGTGATGCGTTATCTAGTTGTATTGTTGATCGAAGTTTTATCCTATGTTTAGTTTCATTGCGTATAATATTATGTTTTGTGTATGGTATTAATTAATAGGAGATAATAAGGACACCTGCAGATAATCCTATCTTTCCATTTAAAACTATATTTCTGCAGCATAATAATAATCATGGTCTACTCTGTTCTATTTTCCCGAATTAAAATTATTTAGTTACCCACCTGACTTATATCTTAGTCCCAAGTCACATTTATGGGACCATCAAGTTATACAAGTATCATAAAAACTACGCATTGTTCTTTCGTTTGATGATTACATTAATGTACGATGGTAGAATCTCACAGCAGAAAATAATTACCATTACAGATTTTTTAGGATGGGGTCCTTACTACTTATTTCACATGCAAAGTCTTATCTCCCTTAGATAAAAGTAAATAGTAGGAAATTGTTACAAAATTCTTAATAACTCTCTTACAATTACGCTTTTATTTAGTTCCCAGATAAGTAACATTAAAAACTTGTGTTATGGATAATAAATTACGGATAAACACATAGATACTTTTTTTTCTAAATACTTACTTAATATGGAAAACACAGATCAGAACAAATATGCATGTTCACGAACACAAAGTTTTGCCCTGTTTGGGAATCAAACCCTCAGGAGCGGAGTGCAGTTATATTGACAGCGACGTCATATCGATCGTCCAAATTCATCTTTATCTTTAAGTTAGGGATCCTTTATGTTGAAATTCCCTAAAAGTGAACAAAACAACGAGTTGGTGGAACGGGTGATCGAAAAGATCATCGATGTAAAGCAGAGCCTACAGAGATTTATCCATGGAAGGGTGACCGTTTGTGTAACTTTTAATATACATATTGGGCGGCTTAAAATATTGACAGCAGAAAGCCAAACCTGCCTCCGCCGCGCGCAGTCCGCGTTGTGGAGATAGCCTGACTTCCTCCCACCTTAGCCGAAGAGACTGCCAACCGTTTCGCGTATATGTCTTCACCTAGGTAGAAGGCTTCTTACACAGCGCATACCGAGCCGTGATCTCCACTGTAGGACACGTCAACCCAAGCGGTTATCGGTGCTACGCCAGATACGACCGGCCCATTGCCACTTCAGCTTGCTAATCCTATGCACTATGTCGGTGCCCTTTGTTCTTTGTCGGATCACCTCATTCCTTGTCTAATCTTTCAAAGAAATGCCTAGCATAGCCCTCTCCTTAGCTCGCTGAGCTCGCTTAAACTGGTGGGCCAGCCGTACAGTTAATGTCCACGTCGCGGCACCGTACGTCATGACAGGTAGAATGCACTCATTAAAGACTTTAGTCTTTAGACTTCCACATGCCGATAAATTATCTAAACGTACATAATTAGTTATTATTATGTATATAGGGTATATCGATCACTTTATTGCTCGAATCACCTCATTCCGTATCCGGTCTTTTTTTGAAATACCAAACATGGCCTTAGCTCGCTGAACGACATTAAATTGGTGGAACGGTCGTACCGATAGAAATACCTGTATTTTCTCACAAATTCCTCGTGTAGAATCAAATTCACAACGTAACCTCCTAGTGATTAAAAAAAAACAAATGCAAGAGTTTGTAGGTATTCATTTTTGAACAAAATTGTATTTATTGCTCAATAAATCATAAATACACATGTTAAGTTTCCCCAGTAAGTAACGCAGTACTTGTGTTGGGGATAACGTGCTCTTTACCATGGCTTAATAAAGATTTTATTTAGTTAACAGACAAAAAGCAAAGTATTTACTTATTATATTAAGTTTTATGTGAATGTATGTGTGTGAGCGTGTGTGTTGTGAGCGTTTGATTAATGAATGTTTGATTTGTTATGTACCTTATTTTATTAAACATCTATGTTTAAAGAAACTGTATTTACTCAATATTATAATCCAAGTTACTGCTAATGGGTACAAAAAATAAAATACAACAACTTTATAACTCTTAAAAATTTTAATGCGAATAGGTAGGTATCTATTTAAACTACGTAACGATGGCTTACAAAACCAATATATCATTGTGTACCTTATAAGTAAACAAGTAGAATAAGTAATTAAAACTAATGACAAGACATTCCATATAAATAAGTCTTAAGGACTAATTAATATTTTACTGAAATAATTTTTTTACAGAGTCTCGAGACGTTCATCGGTTGGTCAGTAATACATCTGCCCATATCCAGTACCTTGCCTTTTAAGAATGCCTATTTCTATCATCCCTCTGTTCGCCATCAGCAGGAAGTTTTTCCTTACACCTCAGAAATGAATAGAGCGCTTACGGTGCGTTTCTATAGAAACTTTCTGCCGCATACCCTTGGGACAAGCTCTCAGGCAAGGTTTTCTTAAAAGATTACTTACTTAAATAGGCAAAAAGGGCGTGAAACGTCTCCACGCTCAAGGCCCGCGATAGAAGCTATGCAATAGCTTAAAAAACCTATATATCAAACAGGATTTACGGAATACAACCGTCATCCCTTCACAGCATCTAAATCTGGAGCGAGTATATTGACCCTAATTACTACGACACAAACTAAAGTTGTTAGTACTTAAGTGACAAAGACCTAGTAATAGTAAAGTATACAGAGCCTTCTTGTCACATTAAACTATTGTTTATGTTATAGGTAAAGACTGTTATATATACACAAAATGTTAGTGTATAAAACTATCAGTCCAGTCTTTTTACGAAGCAGAAAATTTTACAATCTTTCTGCATTATGCACTCAACACAAAAAAGCACGAAATGCAATCGTCAAAAATGATAGTACTATGTTGATAGCGATATACTTAACTGCTAAGCAGAATAAGTTTTGAATTCATATATATTCAAAACTTATTCATAAATAAAAATAAAACTAAATTTAGGCTGTATATGTACGAACACTGACACGCGTAGCTGTCATTTATGATGTCTGTCATGATGATAAAATTTTTTGAGTTAGTAGAAGAAACAAATTTTGTAATATCTTGATTATCTTGTAGTTTTACCAAATTGGGACTATACATAGGAGGAAATAGGTACTTACATTACGTAACATATAATTCGATAATATTATTTTTTTCTTAAGTAGAGTCCACTCTCTCGTTTAGAGTATTTGCCACTTTTAAGTAATTAAATAAATTAAGTAATTTTACATAAATGCAGCGTTTTTGTCATTTAGTCACAGTCAAGTAAAGTCCGTCTTAGTCGAGTCAAGTCAAAGTTATGCCCCAGTAAAGTAGTGGAGACTTTACTTGGGGCGTCTATGGAGTTTTGGAGTCAAAACAGAATAATCACAATTCATTATAATATTGCACTTTCCTTTTCTTGTATATGTAGCCGAAGAAGTTATGTCTAAAAATTCACTATATATACACATAAAAACTCGAATTTTAAAATATAAAATGCTTGCGCGATGTGTCCTTTTCCACAATTAGTTAAATTAAAATAAAAAATGCCAACAATTTTCTTGTATTAATTATTTGACAGTGACAGATTTGTTGTCAGGTTTGGTTTTCATGGCGGTAATTTTCACTTACAAATTTCTTAAAATGGCGCCTAATAAGATTAAAGTTGCGTCGAAGCGGATATTTTGTTAAACTGCCTCAAGTTATCTTTAAATAGAAAATCATCATCATCAGGCCAAGGACTGCTGAAATAGTTATAAAATATGTCTGCTGCTAATTCTGGTCTGCTGGAAGCAATTTCTGTTGGATATAATCAGCAACTATACCTGAGTAATCATTTTTATCGTGTAATTCTGCCCTCAGTTAGTTAGGGCGCGTTAGTTTTTAAGTTGTCCTATATAAGATCTTTATTCAGGCAAACTTGAATAAAATATTTTGATTTACGTATACAGAATTAATAAATATATCAGCGGCGATTAGGTGTAGCAGCGGTATTTCTGTTCGTAATAGTAACAGCCGGGTTAGTCCTTGAAACGTAATTGGCAGGGTTGTCGTGAGGAGGGCGTTGCAGGCGGCCGGGCGCGGGAGGGGGAGGCAGTCTCACTGTCTGAACAGGAAGACACTGGGGCTGCGCCACTATATCCTGGCGAGGTGCCATTTCTGGAACATAATTAATATATTTCTTATTTAGTAACAAATTACAAAGACATACGCAAAGCGGTTGGAGGCGAAGAGCTGAAGATTGAGCTCAGCGGTGTGCCATTGGGAAGGTCCAGCTGTGGACTTATGAAAGCTGTTCATGATGATAATTAACAAATTCCACTAGTATAGGGCTTCTACCAAGATCTGAAGAGCCCAAGTGGTGCACCTGCCGATTAACGGACGAGGCTCTGGCAAACATAGAATTGGCCGGTAATCGCCAATAGGCTCGCCACCTATTCCGTGGGACCAACAATACAACTAGAGAAGTGTGGGCGTATAATATGCCTCTGCCCATCCCCTTCGGGGAAATAGACGTGATTTTAGGTATATATGTATTACTAGATGTAACCACAAGTATCATAAAAGGTTCATAGACATTTCATTTAGCTTTGCTTAAATATCTTTGCACGCCTTACGGCAAACGTGGCAACAGTACCAATATTAAATGTTCATCGTATTATCTGCGTTCGCGAATGAATAAATGCTTTGATTTGAGGCCTGAGTCGGAAGCGATCACAGAAGCAAAGTCAAAGGTCCTTAGACAGATGAACTATTGTGTGGCATTTATATTGATTGCTTCCGTACTTCGAAAGGCTGGTTCAGATTATATATCTTGTAGTGGTTAATACAGGCAAGTCCAGGGCCTTGATAAAATCTAACAGCAGGACGCCACACACCTGCCTTCGCAAATCAGCACTGGGACCGCGTAGTGGAGTATGACTTGTAACCTTTAACTTTAAAGGAAGCTCGTACTCAGTAGTAGGGCGTGTTTGAACGAAGATCATGACGATAAAACCATAAGAAAACTATATGGCCTCTTAAAATCTCTGACATCAGTATACTTATTTAGAGGCCTGTCCTACGACACGAAAAATCAACTTTTTTATTACATGTTCCCCTCGAGGGGTTAAAAAGTTAGCTACATCTTCTTATGTAAGCGTTATTGGTTATATCTTTTTTAATTGCAGAACACGACGAAACAGAGGTAGGTCTTCGACAAAGACATTTAACTATTACTATATTAAATCTCTTTGGTCTTCGACCTATTTACCTATAGTTACATTTATTTCGTGCGTCATGACATCTTGACACCGTTTCTTTATAAAGATATTTTGTATGGATATTTGGAGTCAGTAAATGCTTAACAGGTGCGGACCCATTCACAAAACCATAATAAAATGATATCCTTTAACAGGAATATGTACAATACATTCTTGCGTTGCAAAACACCCTTACCCTAGCACTAGAACCAAATAATATCAGAATACATACATAATCTACACACACAATCACGCCTATTTACTTACTATTGCCATCGTTTTGCAATTTAATCGTAGGTGGCGGGTGGGGGAAACGTGATAGGTGGCGAGCCCATTGCCACCTTTAAGATTTTAGTAGGATCCCAATTATTCATAATAATATAAAGTAATGTACACTTCTAGCACATAATTTTTACATTTGGAATATTTACAGCTAAACATATATACATATATGTATTAATTTGAGATCTCTTGATGCAAGGTGTCAAATAATCCTTAGTTGGCCCACATTAATACTTGACGAGGTTGGTAGAATTAATGGTTCTCTCAATAGCGCAAACGTTGAATTTCTTTGTTGTTTGTGATCCTTTCTGTATTAATCCAGCAGGTAGTCATAACAATTTCGAGCTTTTTTGTCTTAAAACAAAATGCTTAAATTATGTGAATATCTTTAAAAATATATTGGGACATATCTTCCTGTAGAATTAGTTCATACAGAGTACGTACTTTCAAAGGCACGTTACCCTTTTTTTCCACCCACCCAGTTATCACGATACTTGAGAGTCGTTAAGCCAAGTTAGGGGTCCTATTGACCTGACTCACTCACACCTTAGGTCTGAGAGCCCTGGGACCAGTAAGTGGGCAGTTAATGTGCTGGTATGATGATGACCACTAAACCTTCGCTGTGCCCTGTGGTACCGGCCTGTGCCGTGTGGTACCAGCCCAGAATAGTGCCACCCTCTCTCATCTCACGGAAAGTCGTAAGAGTCGACGATGAGAAATCCTACAGCATAATGGGCAGCAGCGTCTTCCTGAGTACTGGCTTGAACCGAGATCACCAACTCGCCCAGCGTGGTGATTATGGGCAAATACCCCCATACAGAATGTAATCTATTCAGGGGGGCCAAATTTTGACTTTTGACTTGACTTTTGGACTTATAAGACTGATATGATGTAGTTCCAGTTCTTACCTTTTTAATATATAGAAAAGGGTTTATCTTCTTCTTCAGCAAGTGTCTCTTATCTTCGACTTATGTTAGCCTGTATCTTCAGTAAGTTACGTTATATCGTCCTTACAGCTTTCCAGGTCTGGCATAAACAGCTTTCTCCTGCGTCTTGTTCAATCTTGTTCAGTAGGTAGCCGACCTGCGTCTATTCTTGCACTTTGTTCACTCTTGTACTAACTGCAAAATAACATAACATTTCATATGTTACAATATACGTTTACAATACACAATCAAGAGCTTACTAAATACAACTGCGACTCCAGATTCATGAACGATATAGATTTTGGATAAGACCAAAAAGGTAGACAAGATTATATAGGTAATTGACGACCGATATGGCGTGGAGGTCAGTATACCTGCACTCCACTCCTGAGGTCGTGGGTTCGATTCCCACACTTCTTTGTGTGCTTGAACACGCAGATTTAATTTTATTCTTTTCTGGGTGTTTTCTATGTATATTAAGTATTTATTAACAAAAAAAAAGTATTTAAGTATGTTTATCCGTTCTGTAGTATCCATAACACAAGTTCTTAATGATACTTATCTTGGAGGTAAACATTTGGTGCGATTGTAAGAGGATATTTATTATTATTTATTTATTTATAAATTCCTATGAAAAATGAGAATTTGAATTTATTTTTGTTAGTACTGCTAGTACTTGTTATTAGGTACTCTGTATTTGCATTGCCATTGATATATTATTTTATCTATTATGTTTGTCTTTGTTCACATAAATATAACTTGCTGTGTTTTAGGTAAAATAGTTTTTTGTACCGAACGGGAGGATAAAGCTTGATGAGATTTTTTGCTTCTTATATTCTTCATCACTAAAGCTGCCCTCTGTCTTCAGTAAATGGGCGATTAGTTTTAAATTAGCGTTTAAGAGCATTTTAGTCAAATTTAAATTAAAAAAAAATTACTTTGGGCTGTATTGAAATTTCTTAATTACTCCAAGCGGGATCACGCGTCTTGGCGGGAAAGTAAAGCGTCATGTCTGCAGTTTTGTTTTATTTTCTATAATTTATGATATTTCAAACATTAATTTATAATAACGGTGGATTATTAACCGTTAAGTGTTTGTGAACGTACATGAGTGTTGGTTAATAAAACAAAACAGTGCAACATCACTTTTTAAATTCTCTCAAGAGTTCCATGTAAGATCACAGTATAGTTCCACATCTTTCACTCAAGGGGTTTTAGGGGGAGGGCATCTCATTTACCATTTATCATCTTTATCACCACTCATTCTCATTTACTATAATTTATATGTTATTAATATATCTCATACTTGACACTGGCTAAATGTGCAAACCGCACGAAGCCATTATTTAAAACAAAGAAAAAAAACAGAACTAGCGGAATACCATCAAATATAATACTCCGCTGAATCTAACTTTATAAGGAAACTTAGGTACTCTTTTATAAACCCTCTAGAAGTAGTTTGATATATAATAAACAACGGAACAAATAAGTATTACTATGTTTTATGAAATAAACAAACTAAACTCTATAGTACTTACCGATATACTTGCAAACCAATAAGAATCTTGGAATCGTTCGCAAATCAGACCACCAGTATATGTTGTTCAAAACAACAAAATATTTTGCAATGAAGTATTTTATCCTTATCTATAATGTAATGATAAGATAGTATGATATTTGTAATCTAACAGATTACCCATTTATTTTAAAACATAATCTTTAAGAGCGTTTAATTATACTTGTCGGTAAGTACAATTGTTTGATAAGTATGTACTATTTCTAGGCTTACATGCCGTTTTATTTGACCCTTAGTTTAATTTCTTACATTGTTAAAAATATAAGGGTACCTATATTTAGCCCCACTACTTAGAGCGAAGATAGCCCAGTGGCGAGATCCATAGACTTCTGATTCAGGGGGTCTAGGGTTCAAACCTAAGTGTTTAAAACCTATGACTTTTCAAAGCTATGTAATTATCGCTTGCTTCGTGCCTTGGAAAGCACATTAAGCCGTTGGTCACGGCTGTCATTAACATATATGGCAGTCGTAATTAGGAAGCCAGTGCCTAACTTAAACATAAGTTGACACTTTTCAAAACATGTGTCCGTCCAGTTATGACATACGCCACAGAACTCTAAAGAAACTACAAATCATCCAAGATAGATTCTCACGCATGGCTACCGGTTGCCCCTGGTACGTACTACGTAATATAGATTTACACCGCGACTTCGGGATTCCCTTGATAGGGCAATACATGAACGTCCTCTCCAGACGTTACTTCGACAATGCTCCCCATCACCCAAATCCCCTTGTAGTTAAAGCTTCCAATTACACTGCCAAAAGGGATGTCCGTCCGGGCGTCAGGCGACCTAGGCACGTTCTCGACCTCCCTGACGATCCAATCGCGGTAGCCAACGCCACACTAAATCAAGTCACAAATCAACACACCCTATTATACTATGACACGCGCATATTACCGCACCCGCTGAGGGCGCGACGACCCGGACAATCACTTACTCTACACCCGCGACACATCAGGCTTAGACCTGATCGCTCACGACATACACCCACGACATCCTAGGCCGAAGTTCGGGTCTACTAGAGACCGCCCTTAGTATGTCGCTCTTCAATTTAAATACTTTTAGTATTTAATCTAGGTTTGAGGCCCTCAGTCTCGCCTTCCCCAAATCCATTTCGATTGCGCTATTTCGGCCATCAGAGGCAAGCAGCATTCACATACATGGAGTTTAGCCGGTCGGCCTCTTATGGGTCATCTCGGCATAACCTAGTCGCCGGCGAAAGGTATCTGGAAGTTAGCCGGCTAGATTGGGCCACCGCCACGGCGGTATACCAAGTTAGCTAGCGTGAAGCGTACTTTGCTCCGGAAGCGCACGCCCGGCTCATCGTCGGTGACTAACGCCTAGGTAATGCTAGGATATGATGATGATTTAGCCCCACTATTCCCTGGTTATGACTGCAGTTCGTGTGTGTAGCCTTAAATTCCTACCCGAAAATATCTATCATAACTCGGACTATGAACTGATAAAGTGGTCGGTGCTTAGCTTAATCTCAAGATCACTGTAATCAAAGACATTTAACTATTACTATAGACAGGACATTGAGATCAAAACTGTAATCCACAACTTATTACCAAGTGGTAACAAGTCGCTCAGTATGATTTTATGCGCCCTCTAGTGTAGTCGTGTTTGTGCGGGAACAGATTTGACAAATTTTATAGAAAATATGCCAAATTGCGTACTGCGATATTGCAAATCCCGTTATGGTAAAAAGGCTGAACGTGATTACAGTTTATTTTCGTAAGTATTTTTTATATTTACTCAATAATCAGACTATATAATAATTTTCAATAAATTGTTCTAGAACATTACTTATGCCCTTTGCCGACCTCTAGCGGTGAGAAGCAAAAGCACTACTTTTAGGATCTCGCCACAGTTGTCGATGCGGAAGTAGATGATTTAGTGATGTTCAAGTGATGTCGTTTTATTTAATGATTAATGTAATAAATAATATTTTTAAATTGTAAGTATAAGTTTGATATAAGTAGGAATATTCTGATTCAATAATAATTGCGTTGGGGGACTGTTATACACTATAATAGTAAAACTATCAAATCAATGTTTATGGCACTCCATAACGTTTCACAGAAGGTTATTTTTTATTTATTTATTTATATTTTTACATAATTTTTTTAAAATTGTTATATCACATATTTAAATAAATTTATTATAACTTTAACTTATACTTATTTTTTTATTGTCTTGTCATTGATATAGTCTTTTATGTCGTAGTAGGCCTTATTTACTAATATTTCTTTGATTATGTTCACAAAGGTTAGCGTTACAGGTTTCTGTTTTATTAATTCAGGGAGTTTATTATAAATTTTTATTGACATAACATATTATTATGGACTATTGGAGTGTAGAGTCATGTTAGAAGTATTAATCTGTTTTTATGTGTTAGTAGTTTATTTATTGGTTTTTCTCCACGTTTTGTAAAAGGAGGTGATGTTATTTCTTACAAATTTACATATTTCTAAAATATAAATGCCTGGTAGAGTTAGTATGTTAAGTTTTATAAAGTAGGGCTTGCAAGTGTCAGTCTGTTCAATGTTTGCCAAAGTTCAATTATTTCATTTGAAGAATAAAAAGAGAAGGTGTGTCAGTACTACTTCCCCACAAAATAATCCCGTAACTAAACCTTGCATATGCATAGGCATAGTATGTAGTTAAAGCTGTTTGCAAATCTGTTGTTCTTTTAATTTATTGAAGGGCATAGGAGAATCTGGATATTTTTTTATCGAAGGTTTTTAATGTGGGTCTTCCAGCTTAAGTTACTATCTATAGTTATGCCTAATAGAGAGAGTTCATTAGTATTTTCTATTGTGGAAGTTAATTATTAAGGGTGACTGATAAGGATAAAATGAAATTAATTTAGTTTAGAACATCCCTACTGCAAAGCGACGCCTACCGTGGAGTAGGTAAAACTTATTCTAATTGTTTTTAATATGCTGTTTTGCTTTTCAACGTTAGATAGCGCTACTTCCGCGCCAGCTCAAATTTTTTGTATGGAAAAGTCTCTAATAGCAGCTCTATTACTATATTAAATCTCTTTGACTGTAATTAAAAGTTTTAATTATGATTGGTATGGTGATGAGTTTATTACCAAGAGATTGAAACTGAATTAGGCAGTGTAGTTATGCATAAACTTAGTCTTGTCCGTAGAGTATAAAAAAAAAGGAAACTAATTGACACTGACAGTGTTTTGACATGCCCGATCGATCGATCGCCTGCCTGACACATGGTTGGTTTTTGATCTGGACAGTTCTGGAGATTTCTTCTTTCCGACTTAATTAAAAATAACGCACATTACATTAATTTATGCAGTAAAACTTACTGGGACTAGTTAAAATATAAATAATATTGTGTACTTTGCTTGTGTTATAGTGAATCTTTAGTAAAAGTTTTACATTGTGAACTTGTGATTGTTTTTAGTAGTTTTTCAAAATGGGCTCAAATCCTGAAGGTAATCCTCCCATAGCTGGAGCACTAACATACCCGAGCAGTTCAAACAACCAGAATCTCCAGTCTCTGCCTGTGCAGCCGCGGCAACCAAGAAACTTGCAGGTTGGTGGAATTTTGAGTCTGGTAGTTTAACATTTTCCTATCTTTTCAGTTATTTATTAGGAATATATTTATTGTAAAATGCAGATAAGCAGCAGAATTCACTAAAGAATTCGAACTATTTATATATGTAAAAATAAAATGTTAAAACTTTAATAAAAAAACAGCTGATGCAATAAATTTTATTTTTTTGTTATTTTTTTGGTAAGTAAATAAAATATTTTGTTCAAAGAATTAGTACAACAAATGTTTTGTTTAAGTTTATTTGTTTTTTCTGTATGTATGTGTTTTAAAAACGATAAATGTTGCACAACAGTATATAAAATAATTGTATATTTTCCATGCCATCAAACAGTCTACAAAATTTTGTAAGTTATTCTCTTCAAATAGTTCCAATCTTTTGTATTGTCATTCTCACATAAGTTAATTTTTCTCGTTTTTGTCAAGTAAATTTTTTAAGACCTTTGCTGCACCTTGTCATAATTCATATTTTTTTATTGGTAGTTAACTTAAACCTAATTATTTAATATAAAAAAAAATCTTGATTACAGTCTGAAATCTTAAAAAAAAAAAATATATTAATCCCAAAACATTTTTTATCTTTCTTACATACATACATACATAATGTCACGCCCCTTTTCTGTAGGGGTAGACAGATATCAATCCATCTACTTGCTACGATCTTGGCACACACTTTTAGCTTCATTCACACTCGGAAACCTCCTCATACATTTATCTATCTTCCCATTTCTTTATTATACTACTGTTTCTTTATCTCTTAATTTATTAAATAATTTGGTGATATTTCTCATTTGCAGGGGTTGTTGCGGTTTGCTATGGAGGCTACAAAATCTGAAGATGCACCAGGCAACTCAGAACTTGGGCCTATGGATGAAGAAGTAAGTGAAAAGGCATATTTATTTATTAGGATAACCAACAAGATCAACACTGGTAAAAAATATTTAAAGCTTAATATCATCTTAATTAAAGGTTGCCACTAACATAATTATATAAAAAGCCACCTGGTGTCATGCACTGACCAATCAGGTTTCACTATACAAACTGAGATCCCAGAATACAACATTTACCATTCAGCTTTACCGTACACACAGCTGTAAAGCACACTCCCATAGATTCTTTTGCTTTCTTGGTCCTTAGTAATATAAATAATGCTAGAATAAGTAAAATGTTGCAAAAAAAAAAAATTTATTGGGTAAGCACACTCCATTGTTATTTGTAAGGAATTTGGTTAAATAAGCACTCACACATATTTATTGTGAATACCTAAGACACAAGTACTTAAGTTTACTTAGTTTAGGTAGATAACACTTTAATCAACTGTATTATTAACCCAATTTATGTTCGTAAAATGATGTAATTAGGCTACTTATAAATTATTATTATTATTTAAATCTGTGGCACTGTGCCCGTGACAAAGTGCGGTGCAGCTACCCTCACTGGGTCCACATGGTATGTCCTAAATTCCTCTCATGTATTGTATGACGGGGCTTGCAAATATTAGGAAATAAGAGAGTACTTATTGTGATATTACACTAGGTATGAAGGTTCAGTTTTTTACTTTGCTTTTATTTATAATTATATATTTATTTTCTATATTACAGAGAAGAAAATTTCTTGAAGAAGCCTTGAAAAGCCTGACAATAAATGTGGCCGAGGTCCTCAGGAAAGCCATCAAAGTTCTATCAGATCAGGAGAAAATTCACGGGATTAAACTCGGCGATGAACTCCTAGAGGATGTAGCTGGTGCATTTAGTGATCTCATGGACTTCATATTCGACATTGATATTGCCAATGGTATTTATAAATTTTTTGTGGAATAAGATGGCACTTATCTGGGTGTTCTACTAGTTTCTAGTTGTGATAGATATACTACAAAAAAGGTCCAATAGTGCAAGCACACAACACCGGTGTTGAGTTATTTAATACAATACTATCCGATCTCATCAATCTTTGAATAATTAGTATTGTAAATTTTGTATGTTGTATTAAGGACTGATGAAGAAAGATAGAGCTGACATATCTTATGTAAGACAAAAAAAAAAGAATAAAGAAAAAGGACACAAATTCCTCTCAATAGGAATATAATATCATCATCATCTCAGCCACCACCGCCATCCACTGCTAAACATAGGCCTCCACTATTCCCATGTGTATTAAGTGTGAATTTACAAAAAAAACATGGCATTTAGGTGTGTTTATCTATTATTGAGAGTCCGTAACACAAGTCATATAGAGTCTATAGGGATCCTACCAAGACCTAAGGAGCCCAAGTCAAGACCTAAGGAGCCCAAGTCAAGACCTCAGGAGCCCAAGTTAAGCGCTAGTGGTGCACCTGCCGATCAACGAACGAGGCTCTGGCGAACATAACAGTGACCGATAAGCGGCAATTGGCTCGCCACCTATTACGTGGGACTATGTAATTGGCGAAGTGTGGCGTATAATATGCTTCTGCCTATCCCTTCGGGGAAACAGGCGTGAATGTATGTATATACAAGTTCGTAATGATAAAGTATTCACTGGTGTTACAAGCATTTGTAGGCTGTGGTTACCACTTTCAATGTTGAGTGCCCCCTTGTGGGGTAT
The DNA here is from genome assembly GCA_949126915.1 of Musotima nitidalis. Classification (NCBI taxonomy): domain Eukaryota; kingdom Metazoa; phylum Arthropoda; class Insecta; order Lepidoptera; family Crambidae; genus Musotima; species Musotima nitidalis. Next base: position 5,594,741 of record OX421434.1, read on the forward strand.
AAAACAAAAACAAACTTGGATTCTTATTGTAGAACTAAATAATTGGTGTTATTATTTAGTTTGATCATAAGTTACATTATTATTTATTTATGTTATAAAATGAATATACAACTTTTCAATGCAATACAATGTAATAGGTCTAATTGCAAATATAATCCTGCTTACTTAAAGATATCTTCTGAGGAAGGTTATTAATGACTTTAATTTTGTTGCTTTATTTTAGATTTCTACAAATTGGGAGGATTTGCAATATTCCCTGTGTGTTACGGGGCAGAAAACGACGAGATCAGAGCCAACGCGAGTTGGGTGCTTGCTGAGCTCTGCCAGAACAACACATTCTGCCAAGCTCGAGCACTTGAATGTGGACTGCTCAACGTTCTGCTGAACTTGGTGGAAACTGAACAGGGCACTTCCTTGGCTAAGTGTCTCTATGCTATATCATGTGAGTTTAGATATTACTTTCTACTTTAGTAATGCCGCTTATAATAATTATGCTGCCAAGCTCGAGCAATTTTTCATGATATGCCCCACTTATGTGTTATGACTCATTGTTTAATTGGGACCAAACAAATACAGGACAAAAAGAAAAGCTAAAGCAGAGTTAACAGAGGTCAGTCCTTGTATGGGTAACCGTTTGTATGGCGTATGATAGAAATCGCTGTAGTGCTTCGGAACGCATGTTAGGCGCGCTGTACTATTAAGTATAATACTAGGTAGTGAAGTGACCTAGATCCCTCCCATAATAATTCGTATAAGGAAACCTATGCTGTAGTGTAGTATATCCGTAGTGGGTCGAGCCCGTATCTCAGAAGTCAGCTGCCGCTCCCAATTTCTTGAAACAAGAGTTTCAAGAGAGCTGATAAAAATTATGATTGGCTATTCCAGGTGCGTAGATAGAATAAAACTCGTAACCATTAAGAACAAAAAAACCAAAGATGTTGCAAAAACAATTAAAAAGTTAAAATGGAAGTGGTCAGGCCATACAATCAGAGGAGGTGAAAAATGGTCCAAATCAGTTATGAATTGGTTCACGAGTCAGAAAAGAAGAAAGCGAGGTAGACCATTAAGACGGTGGGTTGATGATATCAAAGCTATAGCAGGTGCTACATGGACACGGGTAGCTGACAATAGATGGAAATGGCATCAGTTGGAGGAGGCCTTTGTCAACATATGACATACAGACGGAGTCGATGCATAATAGACTGTTATTACTACTTATAAACAACCATATATATATTGTAACCCAAGTGTATAATGTCTGAATAAAAGCTATTATTATTATTATTCCAGGTGCGTGTCGCGAATTCCAGCCTGCATGCCAGGAGTTGATATCACAAGGCGGCTGCAGCGCACTTGCGAGGCAACTGGGAGCACCTGGCGTCGCCACCCCGCGCACTAAGGCCGCCTTTTTCGTCAAATACCTCATCAGCCACCATGCACAGGCAAAGAGTAAGTTACATGCCAGCAGTTATGAGAAAAGTTACTTGAAAAAATGATTTTTACAATTTGGTACTCATCCGTTGTGGCCCAAGTAGAAATAGAAACTACAACCTTTCGATAACCTGTCCAGTGCTGTAATCACTGACCTATCAGGGAAACCTTTGGAAGCGCTGAATCGTTGCAATACTTTGTGTGCGTTTTAAGCCCGCATTTATTACCCACCAGTGTTTGAATAACAGCCATTAAGAAGCAGGCCGCATCAGGAGTATGACTTTCATACTATAAATATATATAATTATTCATTCCTAACCACTTAACGGTGCGGGCCGATTTCTTTAGCTAACAATATAGATGCAAAAGTGAATGTCTTTGGTTGTAAAAGCATTATAAGTGCCAATACCACTCACTTTTACACTGATATTGTTTGCTAAGAAAATCGGCCCGCACGTGGTTACGAACGTTTTTATGCCTATACTATAAGGCTGATTTTGATGAAATTTGGTACGAAATTAGTTTTAACCGCGAGGAAGGATTTAATTTTATTCAGAACAATGCTACAATAGAAACAAGTAATAATCAATGCATAACTTAAAATATATTGTCGTCAAAAAACTGTACCTACCTATTAAAACCCAGATGAAGATTTAAGATTAAGATCTAGGTGACATGAGATCCATCGAGGTGGAAAACAATTGGCGAGTCGTTTAGCAGTCGACTTCTAGGGGCATAGAACAAAACAAGATTTGAAGTTAAACCATGTTTGATTTTTTTTAGTAAGCCCGCTATTGTCTAAGATGATGTTCTTGATGGTTATTTTATACGTCACCTGTACAACTAATTTCTGTAATAGCAGGCAGTGTTGGTCCTTAATAACGTTTTTTCATTAGAAGTAACTTTTTTATCCTTCTCGTGACCATATTCGTTCTGAATATGAAAGTGGGTAGGATGGATTGTCAGTATAGAACCATTACTGCTCAACATGTGCTGGTGTGGTGCGGGGATTTTCCATGATTTTACGTGTACCTTTATGTATTGTTATAGTTTACTAACATAGCATAGTCTTAATAAAATACTGCCTCAAAGACGGATTTTTGGGACATACCAATAGATTGTTAGGAGGTATCGTATTCGTTGACGTTCAAAATAAACACTGAATTATTAATTATTTAATCATGCTGCTTGCCTTTTAAACGTTTGATTGTCATTGATGATAGCTCAGTGAAAAATTAAGACTAAATATCGCATGCTTAAAGGAACATCGACCCATTAATAGATAGGTCAGGTTTGAGTTACGTACTTATACAGTCTTTCTATTTCTTACTGAGATCGAATCAATGTTAATCAAATGATCAAAACACAAGCAGAATTACTAATTATTAAATCAGTATCTTAATGCGCTTACAAGTATTCTTTAGAAGATCTTCTTTTGTGATGTCCCAAAAATCGTATTTTTTGAGTTAAGTCACTATTCCATTAAGCATGCGATATGTACGAAACTCAAATCTGACCTATCCACTAATGGGTCTAAGCTCCGTACTATTATGACTGACTCAATTGTATGACGAGTCTTAAGTTGCTTGAATATATGAATATTATTATTCTCTATATTCCAGAAGAATTCATCGAACTCAACATAGTCAAAACAATAACAGAACAAATCAAATCAGGACACGACGACAGCACAGAGCATCTGCTAGGAGTTATATCTCTACTTCTAGACCAGAATGACCCGAGAGTACTAGAACAATGCAGAGACCCTGCCCTAGGCCTAAAGAATGTTCTAGAAGAATTATCAAGCAACGAGGACGACCGAGAAGTGTGCCAAGATCTGCTCAAAAAGGTTTTCGACGACTGTCCACAATTTGAAGACAATGATGATGAAGTTGAAAGATAGATTTTATAGATGTAGTTTATTTAGTAGAAGCATGTGATTTGTATGTTTTTGTATGTGACAGTAAATGTCGTTATTATATTTAAAAAGTGTACAGTGTACTTTACCAATGCAATTATGTCGCGATTGTAAAGTATAAATAAAATAATATTAACTAAAAATTTTATTTATTTCATTATCAAATAAGCAATGGATACTATGTTATTACTTAAATATTTAATACTCATTTATTGGTAAAAAAAATAAACATCACAGAAATTAAAAAAAAAAATTTATACAGGACTTCTTGGCGGGAAAGTGAAAAGTTATGTTTTATTTTGTTTTATTGTAATAATATTTCGAACACTTATTTGTAAGTAATGGTGGATTATAGTGTGTAAAAAAGAAAACAGACAGATAATTAGATAGAAGTTACAAACAAAACAATAATCTAAAAACCGTTCATTAAACAAGTTTTTAAACTTTTTTGGCTTTTATTGTACATGTAACTTATTTCAAAATGATCTGAGCCATTTAGATTAGGATGGCTACTACTGATTCCTCTCTTATTACAATAATCGTTAAAAAACTATAACCAATCATAACATTTCAAAGAAAAATTGGTATAGAATTCGGATTTTTGTCACAACTTTCTGTCAATCACAAACAAAATTAAAAATGATTATGCCGAATTTATTAATACGTGCCAAAGTTATGCGAGCACACCTATTTTTGAACCCACATTTTTGTTGAGTATTAGAATACCAACTACTGGCAACACTCTCTGGTTGCGTCAACCCGAGTTATTTTGTTTATATTTTTTCCGAATAACCTACAAATTATTATGAAATATAAAAAAAATAGTTTTCTGTGTAAGTAGACACAAAACGTTCAAGGAATATCGTTTCACACGTAAGTACAGTTGAAACGATATTCCTTGAGACGTTTTTATTCGCTTTGGTGTTGTTTTTGCACCATTTAATCACCCAGGGGGACTACCGCCGAATTCGATAGATTACCGGTAATCCATCTAGATCAAACTTTGTTTTGTGTTCATTAATCCGTACCGGGGAATCTGCCGACAGACACCTCTCATTCATGACCTTCAGTCCGTGACAGACCAATAGGTAAATGGAGAACGCCATTTTGTTTCGATTTCCATGAGTTCGACGGTACGACAGAATCAATTCGAAATCCATTTTGCCTTATAATCGATTGCCATCGAACTCGGCGGTAAGCCCCCAGGACGCATTTTATTCACAAGTTATACGGGAGATACTTACGTAAATTGAGCGTAGTTTTACGCATGTGTGTGTGTGAGAGCATTTACATGAAGAAGCAGAGTTTTGTGACCTCAGTGTTATTAATGGCGCTATCTACTTTTTTTACTTGATCTGAGTTTATAACTTAAATATAGTGAATTAAATATTATTAATATATCTTTAACTTGACACTGGCTAAATGTGCTTAGCGTAAGAAGCCATTGTTTAACAGAAAAAATTACTTATAGGGCCATAAGTCTGTCAAATAAAATAAAAAAAATGTCACATGAAAATTGAATGAAAATTAATAAAGTTGAGTTACGGTTAAATAACAATTAATATTTTGTACATGCTTAACCTCATTATCATCATCTCAGCCTCATTGTATATTGCAGACCCAGAGTCGCCAATCACTGGGTGTTACCTTTTCCCTGGCGCCCTCCCCGCCCTACCGGGAGGCACTCAGCCCCCCCACCACGACAAGGTGGAGACCAGTCGGGGGGGCATATCCAACCAAGACTTTAGGAACCTAAGCTAACCTCACCTGCAAGTGGTGAACCTGCCAAACAACGGACGAGGCTCTAGCGAATATAAAAGATCCTGATAAGCGGCAATAGGCTCGCCACCTATTACATGGTACCGAAAATATTATTGGCGAAGTAAGTGCGTATTTGGAAACAGGCGTGATTGTATGTAGGCGTTACCTTTTCGTTTATTCATGACATTAATGGTTGTCACATTCTAAGGTTGTCACTTTATTAGATAAGAAACTTAATATGAGAAGATGCTTGCTAGAAACTCTGCATGTAGTTACATTGACAATGAACATAATTATAATTGCGCTTGTTTTCCCGAAGGGGTAGGGAGGGATATCGTTGGTCCCATAATAGGTGGCGAGCCTATTGCATGGAACTTTAATATTTGCCTGAGTAAATTAAGTGTCGCAGTAAATTGATTTGAGTGCTCTTTTAGAAACAAATAAAGTTGTGCTAAAGGAAGCTTTCATCACCGTAATGGAAGTAATATGAAACTGAGCTTTAAGGCCGATTTGCTTAACAGTCACTAATTCTGTTTAGTGCTGAATCTATTTAAAACATCGCGCTGTCCCTTTCATTTGATTAAAGTTGAGAGGGCCAGAACGATGTTTTAAATAAATTAAGCACTAAACAGGATAGTGACCGTTGTGCAAGCCGGCCTTAATGTTAAATTCGGGGGTTTTTACAACAAAAACATAGCAATCAATTTAATTATTTATACAAAAACCACAATATTATTATTTATTACAGTATTATTAAGGATCCTACTGGCAATCAACTAAATCAGTGGTTCCTAAACTTTTCAGATTCATTACCCCCTATGACCTATGTCACTTGTTTAGATTGGACCCCTCACCGTAACAATTAAACCAATTTAGCATTCCAGGCGAAATTCTAGGGTCACATCATTACCCCCTCGAAATACCAGCCTTACCCCCGCAGGGGTTAATACCTCCAGAAACTAAATGGAGGCAAAGCGAGAATCTTTTTTATTTTCTATATATTGTTTTTTGAAATTATTTGTTAAATTTATTATGCAAGCAAGTTTAGCACATCCCGCTGAAAATATAGTGGGTAAATAAATAAACTGCTATTCCGAAATCAGCATACCTCGACTGCGCATGTCCAGCTCGCGATCGTCGTGAATGAGCATCATTATCAGGAACTCAACTGCACTCATAAGAATTATTTGAAACAAAATACAGATCACTAGTTTTATTAGGCTAAATATTCCAATGTTTCTGACCCAACACGCGCCGTATTTAGAACATTTGCAGTGTTTCATCTTGTTTTTATTAGGTTCTTGAATACCTATCTTCTAAGCTTCTAAGCATTATTTATGCTTAGATCTTAAAAACTACGCAATGGATTTGTATTAGGTTTTCTGTAATAAATAGAGTGACTCAAGAGAAAGGTTCATAAGTAGATCACGCGATAAAGTCACGGGTGGCCGCTAGTACTTTAACTCATAATAGTAAATCATTTACAATAATCAGTTGTTATGTAGATTTTTACTCTACTTCACGTCCACTATAAAATTCCATAATCTTGTTTTGAATGAATTTATCTATTTACATAATATTTCGTTTTCATTCTTACTTTACACAAAGAATTTATAAAATAATTATTATATTTGATTGAGACTGTCAATAATTTTTTTTTACTTATAAATATTATCAAAATTATAAGTTTTCGCTTCGTGCCTAGTGTTTCGGCCATGGTTTTACTAGATTCGGCTGAATTTCAAAAAAATACGTGACGCAATTGCCGTCTGACATCCATAACCCAGAGTGGAACATCATTCTATGGTTGAACCAGAACCATACCTCATTGTAGAAACACAGTATGTAATATTTAATATCATAACGACATTGCTGTCAGATTTGAACCCACTAACCTCTTCGTGTCTTTAGTATCTATTACTACTTTAAGGCGACGTCTGAAGCAGTCGGACATTTGGGATGGTTACTATATCTTACGTCAAAGCGTGTATGTATAGGTCTTGACTGATGGGTAGACATTGGTCGCCTTTAGGTACTACAAGCTCAGCCTAATGTTGATCCTATTTACTGCGGCTCCGAAACATAACGTGCTCAAAAAGGACGACGACGAAGAACATGTATGGTGTATAGTCAGTAAAAGTCTCACAAACCCTTTCGCTCCACCCACAGCGAGAGATTGCCAATTAATGATTTTATATCCGAAAAAAGGTTGAATCTTATTGATAAGCCGGTTACCAAGGGGCCACCCTGCAGCAAGTCCGTTACGATTAGCACAAAATATGACACAGTTTATTGTTACATAAAGAACCTTAATTATTTTAAAACTGCTGCTTTACTCGCTGTTATGAAATCTATATGAATAACATTAAACAAAGCATAGCCATCCAAAGTATTATTGCATAAGCTTAAAAATGCTTTAAAAAGTTAAAAAATACTCGGATTCTCACTATCTATTAATAAAGCCAAATAAGCACCAGTGGATCAGATATATGTAGGTAATTACTTTGCAACAACAACTTCTACTCAGTTTTTAAGCCCCCCGCCCCTTTTTTAACAGCGGTGGGCGTCGTCGGATCTTTTTAGTGGGTAGGACTACGGTGGTCGCGTCTGCCGCAGTGAGTCCCACACTCCCCTCTCGGTCCCCCCATTGGCCGGGAGGCAGTGCGTAAACAACATTTTTATAGACACAAAAAAAAAAAAAATTTAAAACAGTCGAGTATTTCTGTATGCGTATGAGTGTGTGGACCGGGTACCACTGAAACGAGTTAAAGGAGTGAGAGACTTAGGGGTTTTGGTTTACAGAGAAACTAAGGTTTGAGGACCACATAACGAACAACTGCAGGAAAGCGTATAGAAATCTGGGACTTATACTCCGTAGGGTTAATGGCTTCACTAGTATTATAGCCATTGTAGCGCTACATAATGCACTGGTGAGAAGCCATCTCGAGTGTATGCTGTCGTATGGGCTCCACATCACAACCTTATATTGGAACGCATACAAAATAATTCACCAGTTATCTATATGAGACAATACGGGGTATATCCTTTCTACCCATTGATGTTTTATGGCAGTGCACGGAAAAACCTCGATTGGTTTTTGTTGCACTGTTTTTATTTTAACTTATTATTTAAATAGTAGTTTGTTATATACAAATAAAAAAAAAATGTACCCTTATTTATTTATATGGGGAATGGTAGTATACAATGAGCTAAATGTGCGTCGGAACCTAGCTTTGGCATTGTACATATTTAAAATAATTAGAGGAAAGGTGTTTAATATATAAAAAGCAAAAGATATTTCTACCACATTCGCGAAAAGAAATTAAAAAAAAGAAAAAGACAGGAATAAATGTGTACCTTATATAACTACGTACTTAAATAAACTAAAGTAACGCTTAAAGTGTAAAGGTACTATTTCTACGATTAATATTTTACTATAACCCTTCTTTCCATAGTATATCCGTAACCAAACTTATGGGATAATACGAAATAATTAAATATCCATAACCGTAACCGATATTATATTTTCAGTATATCAGCTGGCCTTACTCCTTGATGGCCGGTAACCGTGCCGATTAGATTCTGCTAATAATGTAGTGAATAGTGACTATGAAGTATTACATTTAGATAATTAGTCCTTATCAAAGTGGTATCGCGGATCAAGATCAGAAGAAGGCATTATCATAAGCCATCTTTTGATAAAGCAGCAAATCCACAACGGAAGAGATTTTCTTTGGAAGGTGACGGATTGTTTTGAAGACAATGGATCCTAGCTGTAGGTGATAAACAAGATTTTATTATACGCACTTACTTACAATCACGACTGTTTCCCCGAAGAGGTAGGCAGACGCATATTATACGCCCACCTTTCGCTAGTTATATTGTTGGTACCACGTAAAACATTCAGTCAACAAAGTATCGGGAATGTTTTGTTTATGGTTCCAAATTCAAATTTTTTTTTCAAAACGATTATTTTTCATTTTGGCGCGCAGTTTGAGTTGATTGGATTATATTTTGGCGTAAGTGTATCGCTTCTGAAGAAGCGTTCTTTAAAGGTGATAAAATAAATTTAGATGAGTAATAAAAATGTTGTGTATTGGTTTTTTTCCTGTACTTTCTTGATATAGTAGTAGGCCATTTACCGGGAACTTTTGTGTTTGCCAGAGCTTCCTACGGATAAATATCATACATAATCTCACGCTCATGAGATCTAACTAGTAGTAGCATAGTAAACTTTTAGCATACTTAGAAATCGCCAATAGCAAAGCGTAGTCATCTGACTAAACCAAAAGACAGTACTTTAATTTTTAAAAGTGATTTAATGTTTAAAAGTGATGGTATTTTTTCTCTACTTATAATTACTAGCAAATTTATTATCAAAATGTAAGTTCAATTAGAGGAATAAATATTGTAATCAGTAATTACGATGTACTTGTTTTGTCTGAAACATGGCTTAACCATAGCGGAAAGGATCCCGAATTGTTTGATGATCGGTATTTGGTGTACCGGCGTGATCGAGAATCGAGTGGGTCCCACCCATATCTATTCCCTCAATATTTGGTAAGGTATTCGAATCCTTGATATACTCAGCAATTAACTGGCACGTTGAACATTTAATTACACCACAATAACCCGGTTTTGTCAAATCTCGCACGACTACCACCAACTTAGTAAGTTTTATTTCAAATGTCGTCGATGCAGTTGACTCTCGGGCTTCTGCTCATCAGCAAAATTGTAGTCAATGGTTATGAGTCTAATGTGTATATGACACCATCAAGAGTTCCACAGGGCGCACATTTCGGGCCTCTTTTTTTGACTTATTTATTACCGATGTAATATCAGAACTAACTTCATACAAGCAACGCTTGGATTATTTCAAACTTAAGCTTAGAAAAACGCAGAGAGATCGCGGATTTAAAATGTCTATATAACCTAAGTAATCGTCTGTAACAATACGGTCTACAGGGGGGTAGGTTGATGTGTCGTTGACGGGTCCCTATCGGATCGCCAAATTTTTTGTACGCCTAATTTGTAACGGCACCCAAACGAAAAGCCTAAAATTTTTTCGCCTAATTTCACTCTTCAGAATCGTGTTTGCCCTAATTTCACTTCGCCTAACTTTTTATCGCCACATTGTCATTTACCAAATGCGTCATTTGGCAGAACAATTCGTAATCCCTAAAGTTTACAAACCCTAAATATTAACTCGCACAAAATTAAAAATCATAAAGTACAAAACGCCTACTCATTTTTATAAGTCATGCAGCATGTAAGCGTGCAAGCAGGCATGATGCAAGCAGGCATGCAGCATGCATAGTTTCCGTCACGGCTTCGGCGCTGCGGGGCTCCGGCGGTCCCACGCGAGCTTTTCGGCGCAGATTGTTTTCGCTCACCACCGAGGCTTCGGCAGCGAGCTCAACCCATCTGATCCTTAGCTCACGGGCCGCCTCGCCCCTCCGCGCCTACGCGGGTTTATATTGCACTCTAGGGTAGGGCAGACAAGACTACGTGGAGTCGGGTTTGCAGCGATTTGCTTCTGTTCTTATCTTCAATATATTTTCTCAATAAAATTCTATGCTTTTGTTCCAATACATTATTGGCACATTTCATTTTAGATATGCTAAAATTAGAGCTTTTATAAATTTGCGAAATAATCGTTATGCCAAAATAAACTTATGCCAATATAGTTTAGGCTATTTTACATTAGACATTCTAAAATTAGGCCTTTCAATTCTTAGACCAAACTATAATGGTGGCAAAACTATTTTTAGGCGAAACAATAATTGTACGTTTTAAGTTTAGGCCAAAACGGTTTGTCCAAACCATATTAGGACAAACAATTTTAGGCGAACCAAAGGGCACCCGTCGTTGACTGTACGGAATAAAAAAGTGTACCCAATAAGTGTAAATTTATTTGTTTCATTTTATAATTTAATTGCGTGGTTCATAATAACATACTGTTTTTAATCCAATGTAAAGTTACAATGTCATGTTTCGCATGTGAGGATTATTTAGATAACAATATTTTTATCTAAATTAGTGTATTTCCTTGTACAAATAGTGGACAATAATTCATTCATTATTTTTTCACGACACTATTATTTTTTTCGTCAAAACGCGGCATACTCAGGTGCGAGTCTTTTTAATAACAACTTCAGTCATTATAGTCTTTAATGCTTTTTTAAAAACGACAATAGTCGTTTAAGTCGTTTAGTCTTTTCATACAACGACTAAGTCTTATTAAGTAAAAAACTCGAACTTTTAGTTATTATTTTAGAGTCTTGTCCTTTAAGGCTAGTCTTTTTAATAAGCCTTAAAAGTCCAAGTTTCTTTCATCACTAATATCGGTACCACACAGTCCAAAACTCCTCGAAATAATTAAAAGCTTCGCTTACATTTCGTTACCCGTGGTGTTCAAATTAACCTGCATTTCAAACTTAATTGATGCTGATGAAGATGTCTCAAATAATCCATTAATTTATTCTGTATACACACTTCACAATACTTTCTGGTGCTACTTTCATACCATCTCTTACGAATGGATATAGTTATGCAAAATGGATCCAACCCACAAAAACTATGTTTTGAGATACTGTCATAAATGTTTAACTTATTAAAACAATACTAGGAAGGTAATAGATAACAATACCCAGTATTTAACAGGAATTTGAAACAAACTACAGTTTTCATATTTTGCGATATCAAATTTACTAAATTTATTTTTTTGTTTTCTCAAAAGTAAGTTTTTGTGGCTGGTTCCATTTGCATAACAACGTCAAAATAAATATCTGATTTTACCCCTTTTTGACTTTATTTATCGCGTAATAACTGTCAAAAGTAGCCCTGGCCTCTTTTCCTCCTGCGCCCTACCGGGAGGTACTCAGCCCCCCCACCACGACAAGGTGGAGACCGGTCGGGGGGGAGTATTCTGACAACTGGTTTAACCTAAGTGAGCACTGGTTTAACCTTAGTGAGCAAACCCTGGGCTCTGGGTTTAAGACTGGAGCAACCGGGATAATGCTAGGATATGATGATGAGAGGAGCTGGAACACAAACGCTAAGGAGAGGTCCGAAATGCTTGCAAAAGACTGACTAACTCTTGTTTTATTGGTTCGAGTGCAGATAGATAGGTTCCCTATACACCCGTATGGGGAACCTATTATCATCTAAGGAGTCCAAGCTAACCTCCTTTAAAATCACGACAGGCTGACTGACAGATACAGACTGAAAAATCTTGAGAAAACCACAACAGACAGATAAACTGACAAATTGTGACAAAGAACCCATTTGCTTTTACTCCTTTATTATGGTACCGCACACATTTATTTTATTGTTGTTAAAAAATATATGGAATTTCCATTTTGTGTAAATGTTTGACGAATCTAAACGATCATGCTGATCTTAAAGACAATAAAGTATATTTTATTTTATTTTACTTGATTTTGTGACGTAAGTTTCTTTTTAATGTAGCACGTCATGCTGACCCTGCCTGTAAGTAAGCAGTCGATTCTATCCAAAAATAAAGAGTCAGTCTTGGGTGATTCCATCTTGGTGCGCCATTACTTTTCTTATTGATGTGCGTAATTATCGCTGGCTCTGTGCCTCGGAAAGCACGTTAGGCCGTTGGTCCCGGCTGTGTGAACATCTATTTCGGTCGTTATTAGAAAGTCAATGCTTTCTATTATACTGGACAGCTGCATTAATCATAGAATGATGATTTCCTTTGGGTTGTGAAGGTTAGATGGTAGTAGCTCCATGTAATAACTGAAGTTCAGCCAAATCTGGTTAGACCAAGGCTGAGGAGAGGTCCGAGAGTCTTGCAAAAGACCGACTCACCATTGTTGTATTGGTTCGAGTGCAGATAGATAGGGTGTATGGGGATTCTACTAATATCTAAGAAGCCCAAGCCCACCTTACCTGCAAGTGGTGCACCTATTGATCAACTGACGAGGCTTTGGCGAACGTGTGCGTGTGGACTGAGTGATCTTTTCAAAAAACTAATCCAACCACAACCAAATTATAAGAGGATTTAGGAAATAATTGTGAAAACTTCATAGTAAGATAAAAAAATTGTGAAACCTAAACAAAGAAAGTTAGAACTAATTAACTGGATCACTCAATCTGGACACCTGAAGAATAAGCCATAACGCATATCCAAGAATATACAATCTATGTGTTTATGATTTGCATTTGAAATAATTGTGAAAAATTTGTGAAAGCTGCTTAACAAATTTTCGATTCGTTTCAATGCCACGTTTTCGATTTAGAACGGATTTTAAGGATCACTCAGAATGCACTATGTTCAGTTGAGTGATCTTTTAAAACACCACCTTATACTGCAAAATTATGAAACAATGTCATGTTTATTATAAATTAAGCTTCTGGGAAAATTTGTGAAACAGAGATCGTGACTGACATCTTACTAATTTAAGAGAAAATGAAAATCTTATTTTTTTCGATCGTCCGAACTGAGTGATCCTTATCTTGGACTTTATTTAATAAACCGAAACTTATAGGTAGAAGGTAGTGACATCAGAAATTGTGAAAAATGTTGCTCTAAAATCTAACGAACTGATCGTCCCTGTAAGTGATATATTTTAAAAGATATCTAATTTTTTACAATTCTTTAGGAAACGTTTTCCTTCAGAATTGTAAAAAATAAGATTTTCATTTTCTCTTAAATTAGTAAGATGTCAGTCACGATCTCTGTTTCACAAATTTTCCCAGAAGCTTAATTTATAATAAACATGACATTGTTTCATAATTTTGCAGTACAAGGTGGTGTTTTAAAAGATCACTCAACTGAACATAGTGCATTCTGAGTGATCCTTAAAATCCGTTCTAAATCGAAAACGTGGCATTGAAACGAATCGAAAATTTGTTAAGCAGCTTTCACAAATTTTTCACAATTATTTCTAATGCAAATTATAAACACATAGATTGTATATTCTTGGATGTGCGTTATGGCTTATTCTTCAGGTGTCCAGATTGAGTGATCCAGTTAATTAGTTCTAACTTTCTTTGTTTAGGTTTCACAATTTTTTTATCTTGCTATGAAGTTTTCACAATTATTTCCTTAATCCTCTTATAATTTGGTTGTGGTTGGATGAGTTTTTTGAAAAGATCACTCAGTCCACACGCACACTTGGCGAACGTAACAGATCGGCAAGCGGCATTAGGCAATAGGCTCGCCACGTATAACGTAAGACTAAAAATATTATTGGCAAAGTGTGGCTGTATAATGTTACTCTGCCCACCCCTTCGGGAAACAAAGCGTGAATGTATGTATGTGCTTACACGAAGATCGTAAATCGATGGAGATATTATGCTTATCAGCAATAGTTTATACATATTTAGCAAGATCATTGTGACTATAATTTTTCGAAAACATATGTGCGATTTAAAAGATAACACTAAGACTAATTATATTAATATAAAATTTTATTGTATGTTTGTTACAATAACAGTTATTTACTGAATGTGTACAAAAAACATGTGCCAAATTTCTTCCAATATTTTTTTGCCTTCTTTTTTTTCCGGCTAATCTCCTGAACAGCTGGATCGATATCAATTGTACTTTCGCTGGATAGTGAATGCCATAAAAAACAACATGTGCTTCTTTTATTTTATTAAATAAATTGGGTTTTTGAAAAAAAATACGTAAAGATGTTATAAATGTTTGCGTTTTTTCAGCTCACGCGGACGAGGTCGCGGGAAACGCTAGTTGTTTAATATTTTTCGTATAAAACGATGTTGCACGATGTTTTCGTTACATTACCGTGGTGGAGATCGGTTAATGATGGCTGCTTCATATATATTTGGTCTGTTGCTGATCATAGGATTATCCCAGGTAAGAGATGTTATTATTATTATCATCATCATTATGATCATTTTTGCCACTGTATGTTTTCCTAATAATTGAAAAAAAATTATCAGTCTTATAAAGACAACTGCTGAACATTGGCCTGCCCAACAACTTATTATTGTGCCATTCCCAAAAAACTTAAAACATTCTATTAGGGGTATTTTCTCATTATTACCACGCTAGGCAAGCCAGTACGCAGAATGACGGTGCTGCCTATCATCCGATAGGTTTTTTTATATTCCTCGACTCTTACGACTCCCTGTGAGCTGTGAGATGAAAGTGGTGGCACCATTCTAGGCGTGTGTTACACGGCGCGTTATTATTGTTCTATTGTTATTATTATGATAATAGGGGAAAAAATTCTTTGGTTCATTTAAAATAACAGTTCTGGTTAAAGCAATACGGAAGCGTTTGTAGGTCCTTGTACAAGGTACCGAAGTAAAGCAGATATCATTGAAGTCAGTATTTTAATGGGTGACTGTTTGTGTTGCATTTAATATCTAACGCTCTCGTGCTTCAAAAGACTCGTTAAGCAAATTAAGAAACTTTTTTGGGCGGCTTAAAAATATCTAACAACAGGACGCCACTCTCTACCCCCCAATCCGCACTAGGTCCGCGAGGTAGGATTTGTACTTGAATCCCTCTTACCTTGGTTCGTGAGAGGAGCCCCGTGCTCAGCAGTTGGACTTTAATAGGCTGTGATGATGATGATGATGAACAGCATTTTAATTGGTACTAAAAAGCTTAGCAAAATGCGGCAGTAAAGTTTGTCGCGACACTGGTATTTTGCGAAGGTGATGCGAATTAACTTAGTCTGGTTTGCCCTTTTGCCTTATTTTCCACCAGTTTAAGAAAAATAATGACAATTCGATACGCGGGTTGGTTATTAATTTATTAGGCTTATAAAAAGATAAAGAGCAATTAAAATTACACTTACACTTAAAGTGAATTTATTTAATTGTTATCGTTTAAGTAATTTTTTTAAATATTTAACAAAATAAAGATTTTTTTTGGCAGATAAAACCAATAACGTTACCCTGTGGGAATGATCAGGTTTTTTAACGTTGGTGTTTGATTGTGTAATATAAAATTTTCGTGTGCTTTTTTATGAATATTTTTAATTGCGTGAATTTCTATTAATTACAATTTTCAAACATCCTAAATAAAATATTTAACTCCAAATACAAAAAAAGTGCATGTGAGGGATCTTATCAAATGTCTTAGGCTGGTTTTAATGGTACAATAAATATCCTAATGATTATTTAATATAATGATGAAGACATGTCAAAATGTATGAAATTAAAAGAAACATCAGACGCTGAACGGTTAGCGTCACTCAGACGAAGCAATGAAGGTTTGAAATAACTGTTAATCAAAACCAAAATACATAGCAACTGATAGGTAAAAAATATCTATAATAAGATTCACAGAAGATGTAACTCAGTGTACGTATATTAATAAAAATAACATAAAAGGACAATAACTAAATCGAGCTAACACAGAAAATCGATATTCTTGATATCTTCTATTGATGCAATGTTCAGAGTGCATTATCTTATTTAATTCTACATGATTATTTAATTGATTCATGAACTACAAAATAAAATTCAATATCAAGAATTATATAGAATTCGATATAGAATAGACAACAACACAAAATTATTATATTTCTATTTATATTCTTTTTCTTATTAATAATTTAAATATTTCATTTAAAAATAATATTAAATTATAATTGAATATATAATACTAGCGTGATTCTTCTCGTGACATTGCCCTCCTACTTGTACATTGAAGGTACCTATAGAGCAGTGTTTTAATTGACTATTATGTCATAATTTATCATAATAAATGATTATTACTATTAAATCTTTTTAGGCAGATCCAATTTTCCGAAATGAAATCGCTGCGCACGAGCCGGCTTTCGTGGAAGATGTTCGCGCTGGTAAGTGTCTTTTTTAATTGGTATAATTTAAAAGGTGTATCTTAGGTATCATCCGTTAGATAGAAAATTTGGCAAATATATAAGCTGTAAGCGGAAATAGTATTATCTCCTATGGAACGAAATATAATATGGTAGGCAAAATATGGCCGTATAAGGCGGAGGCCTTCGGGGAAGCAGGGGTGATTCTATGAAATAATGCAATTTGGAAAAGGCCTAAGCTATAGTGGCGCTGTGACAGTCTCAAAGTAGACTGAGCAGTGGCTAATCCTCTGACTTTATTATGTCTCTCTACTGAGTACAGGCCTCCTCTCACGAACCGAGGTAAGGGGGATTTAAGTTATATTTCAACACGGACCTACTGCGGATTGGCGGTGGCTGGTGTGTTGCGAACTTTGTGTGTAGTTTCAAACAGAATCGTGGTATTGTAACCAATCGTAGAATGTTAGTGAGTTGTAATAATGTCAACCAGGTAATTATTTTGTACTAATTACTGTTCAATTAAAGGGTAAAATTTTAGATGTGTAAAATTTCATCAAAAGTGCAACAAAGTAACTCATATACATGTACAAGGTATCACGTATATTTTATTTCATTTGGTGGTTAAATCAAAAAGTTTGAAATTTAGAATATTTTTTTGTAAGATTATCGGCAAATCGGGATTCCAATACCGCTAATCTGCATACATAATACATAATATTACGCCTGTTTCCCCGAACGGGTAGGCAGAGGCATACGATCGCCCACACGCTTTTCGGCAACTTTTATTCCCGCCAGAGCCTCTTCCGTTGATCGGCGGAGGAAGATGAGGGAAAATATAAAAAAAAAAAAATTATACTTATTCTCTGTTCTTAATTTCTAAGTATATAAGAATATAATATGAATGTGATAGAGCTAATTAAAATTTTAAAAACTGTGAGGTGTATTGCTAGGAAAGAGGTTTCAAGATGTAGATTTTAGTCCTCTCGTCTTCTATCTATAATTATACTGTACGTGTGTATGTCACTGAACTCCTTCTAAACGGCTAGACCGATTTTAATGCGTTTGGGTGGCGCCCTGGTTCGTACATTCACGAATCAGCCCGTCGTCGTTAAAATTAGGGATAAAGGAAAATTTTTTTTTTCTGACATTATAAACTTTTAATCGTAACCGTGGCTTTGAACATTGCTGTCAGTCGTTTGACAATTTGCGCAATGGACAGAAATAATCTTAATAAGACAGGACAACTTATTTGACCAGCATCAGGTGCGAGGATTGTAGCCGGTTGGCCAGCTCAAGATGGCCAGATCCCTTACCAGGTCAGTTTGAGGAGTGTCAACGGCACCGGCTTCGTGGTCGTTTGTGGAGGATCCATCATCCACCACAACTGGGTCATCACTGCCGCTCACTGCGTCGCTAGGTGAGAAAGATTTTTTTAATACAGATACTCCATTGGCTTACCAAACGACTCTGTCGAATCATCATCTCAATCTATTAACGTTTTACGGGCCTCCTCTCACGATCTAATGTGTGAGTGTATTGAGTCACATTCCACCACGAGACCCAGTGCGGATTGTTGGAGGCAGATGTGTGGCGTCCTGATGTTAGAATTTTACAAGCCACCCAATTAGGCTACTATCGTGGCTTAATGACTACTACTAGATAATTTAATATAGGTATCAAATAGTATCAAAAAGGTATTGAACCTTGATAGTCTCCTAACATAAAATATCTCACTTGGTCCAGGGGTTCTGACGCTAACAAAATTTAGTGATAACCAGGTCCAACGGGATAACGTGCCGATATCAAATGCCACACAAACTGTCACCCATTCAAAGACTGACCTCGATCGTTTGTCAAGTAACTGAATTGTTAAGGGCAAGTGTAAGGCACTAATTATATCAGATTTTAATACCAATAAACAAGAGACCGGTGGGGTTGTGGAGGCGGAAGTGAACAATTTCTTTTTGTGTTGGCAGACATTTAAAATTTCTTATTGGGTTCAAATATCTGGAGTATACGTCTTTTGTGATTTATGGTATTACCAGGCGCGGATTCAGCCGTCTAAAAAGGTTGTGGTCACAGTCTAAAGAAAATCATACCTTTTTTATTTTTTAAGGCATTAGAAATAATCTTTAGCCTATTGATCTGATAGATCGTGAAGGTGTACTGTCAGAAGTTTATTACGGTTGTGGGCATGTCTATACTTGTTATGTACTTAAGTTGCAATGAGCACAGATTATTAATAAGCAGGCGCGGCGAACGCATACAATGTTTCCGGCCCCTCTCTGCTATCCACCGCTGTGGGTGTGGGCAACGGTTGCGACTCGTAGTTACGAATAATCATAACTATAGTTACTAAAGTTATGATACGTCTGTACATAAATACAGTCCCCTAATTTTAAGTCCCAGTTAGGACTCTAACACTCCTACCACAAGCTGAGGTGAGAGGGGGTTCTCCACCACGCGGATTCAGTGCAACATGTTATAATATACTTACTTGGACATTATTCTTTTTTCAGACGGCCTACCCTGGTGGTTCGTATCGGCAAGACAAACCTGGCCCGTCCAGAATACATCGTTGACACTAACCGGCACTACACTCATCCAGGATACGATTTGTCCTCTACTACTTCACAGACCCATGACATTGCTCTCGTCGGGATCGACAGACACATTAACTATGGACGTAAGTATTACATCCTGTAGGTATTGAAGTTTTTGAGGGTGTGTGTTAGTTCTAATGTATGGAGCGCTCTTATTCACAGACTTGACGTCATGAAATGGCTTTTATCAGAACCGACGTTCTAGGAAGTATGAAATTTCGGTATTGAAGTTTTTGAATAGGTGCAATTGTTACCGAGTTGATCCCACATTTTTTGGACTGCATCGGCTGCTTACTATTCGGTAGTATGTGGTCTTTTAACGAGTCGCATTAAATACAGGTTGTAAAATTATCCTGATGAAAGTTAAAAGCTATGTATTCTGCCAAGCATAAGGATCATTATTTTATTTGAGATTATACCTGAGAAATCAACAGCCTTATCAATAGACGCGAGTGTCTAGATGGTGGATTATAAATTGCGCGAATAGCCCTCTATCACAGCACAAATATAGTTTAAATATGTGCGGCACAAGACAGTGCACCACCTAGATCGCATTGTTTACATCGTCTGAATTCTAATATGATTTTTACTTAAATATTAATGATGTATCATTAGCAAACAATACTTTCTCGTGGTGCTCTTTATGAAATGTGGTAAATCATTAATATAAATCAAAAACAAAAATGGACTGAGAATCCAGCCCTGCGGAACCTCCATTTTAAAACAGAACCCTATGATCGCTTTCCATTAACCAGATCCAATGTAGATTTCTAATTCCGTAATATTCCATTTTTTATCAATGTTTCTTGAGGTTTCTCATTCAAAAGCATTCAAAAACTTTGTACAGATCGCAAAAAATATCTAAAGCGTCTAAAGAATCTTCCCAAGCATCAAATATAAGCTTTTTTTAGAAGCTCAAGACCTGCAAAAATCTTATAATTTTGTCGAATTCAAGTTTAAAAAAAATTCATAGAAGTTGTCAGCACTGAGATTGGTCTAAAATTTGTTGGGTCTGATGTACCGCTCAAATCAATTAATGGAATGAGTACTACCTTTCAGTAGATCTGAAAATATTCTGCAATCCACACATTCATTTAATATTAGAGCTATGCTGTGCGCCACCGAAACAATGATAGGCTTTGTAACTACAATAGAATTGCCCGAGAGGTCTGCAGTCTTCTTAGCATTAAGAGTCTTCAATATCTTAATTACATTCATAGCTGTTACATTATCTTTTAAAATAGCCTCCACTAAAGTGGGCGAGGAATTTTAAGCTTTCGTAGAAGACACTGGAATGAAGTAAAGAAGTCTTTAAAAGTATTGACAAGATCTAAGTCAGATGTAAGAGTCTTGCTATTAATGTTGAGTTTAAATTCAGTTTAGAACTCTTATTTTTCCCGTTGCATTATTAAATTATTAATAATATTCCAGGTAATTTTAATTTTATCATCATTATTTTTTGTTTTAGAGCTTAAATAACAAGACTTTGCCATATGGCATGCTTTTGCAATTATTTTAGAATACTATTTTACATAAAATAGTTCGCTACTATTTATATTTTTCTTATCAAAATCTCTTTCTATTTTTCTGCAGCCCAGGAGTAGTCCATTCACTAAAGGTAGCATTATTATTCTCCTTAAACGTTCTGGGAGTAAATATTGATTTAAATGTATCACACTAAAGAAATATATGTATAAAATAGGCAAAGGCGAAGTATTTCATAATAATTATTTCAGCCCATTAACGTCCCACGTCTGAGCACGTACCTCCGTATACTCTACCGTGCGGGCACAGTGCCGATTGGCGGAGGCAGATGTGTGGCGTAAACACTACTCATTAAATGGACAATAGCATTACTGAACAGGTTGTACTACGAGTATACATATTTTGTTGACCTGGAAAATTATGGGCGTATTTATCGCTAGCTCCGTGCCTCGACAGCACGTTAAGCTATTAATTCCGTTGGGCATGAACACCTATGGCTGTCGTTATTAGGAAGCCAGTGCCTTCTAACATCATGTCAGCTGGTTTAACCCCTGTGGTTGATGTTTTGCGGTCGCTCCATGTAATAACTAAAATTCAGCCAAATTTAGTTAGACCAATGAGCAGACCCTAGGCCCTAAGTTTTAGTCTAGGGCAACTGGGATAATGCTAGGATATGATGATAACGGACTGTAAATATCTTACTCAAGACGGTTAAAAATAGAACTGTATATGTAATGGTTTATTTTACTAAATTGCTTAAGGGTTTATCATTTCTCTCTTCCAGCAAATATCCAGCCGGCTCGTTTACAGAACTCTGGAGAAAAGAACACTGACTACTCCGGAGTCAGGATGGTGGTCAGCGGTTACGGATTCACCGATGATCCGCAGAACGGTTAGTGCGTTCAAGTTTATATAAACCTTTAGCTACTTAGCTATATTTTTAGACATGAGCAAGGCTTTTGATTATGTAGAGCATAAAAAATTGCTTGATAAGCTCTACAAGTATGGAATTAGAGGTATTGCTAACGATTGGTTTACCAGCTATCTAAAAGACAGAAAGCAATGCGTACAGATCCAAAAAGCAGTAAAAAATAAAATACACATTAGAGCGAGCTACTATTCACAATATAGAGTTAATGAGTGTGGGGTCCCGCAGGGCACTTTATTAGGACCTATACTCTTTAATTTATACGTAAATGACCTACCAGACAAAATAAATCATGAAATTATACAGTATGCAGATGATACAACAATACTAGTGAAGGGTAGTACAGACTATAAGACATTGAAAGTATCAGATTATGAAAATGAAATAAATATGACTCTCAATAAAGTTATAAAATGGATGACATCCAACAACTTAAAAATAAATATAGATAAAACTAAGGTAATGCAATTTCTGACATACAATAGATACAAATTGAATTTGAATGTATTTTATAACGACCGAATTATAGAAAATGTTAAGACAGCAAACTTTTTAGGTATAAATATAGACGAGAACTGCAATTGGAAAAGTCATATTAGTTTAATAAGTGATAACATTTGTAGATTATCTTTCGCTCTTAGGCGCCTAAGAGAAATATCATCTGTAGAGACAGCAATACTGGCATATCATGCTCATGTAGCGTCCGTGCTGCAGTACGGTATTATGATATGGGGGAACTGTACAGATATAGATATAGTCTTTAAACTACAGAAAAGATGCATTAGATCTTTGTTTGGTGCTTATTACTTGGAGTCATGTAAACCTTTATTTATAAAGTATAGACTTCTCACGGTCCCTGGATTTTATATTAAACAAATTTGTATATTTGTAATGGAGAATCCAAGACATTTCGAGAAAAGACAGTCTGCTTCGACTAAATGTCTCCGACTCAGACCAGGGAAAAAGGTAGAAAAACAGGTCTTAAAACTGACATTAGCAAAAAAAAATGCAAGTAATATGGGTACAAAAATATTTAACGCGTTACCTGATGAAATTCGTACGTTAACTGGACCTATATTTAAACGAAAACTACATAATTATTTCATAGAGGGCTGTTTCTATTCAATTAAGGACTTTCAGGCTAACCATGTCAATCTTTAGTTTTTAGAATGTAGAAATGATAATTTTATGTAATGTTAATCGGACAGTGACATTTTAATTTATTGAATAATTGTATCTTTAAATTCAATCTAAATATATTATAACATTTGCACACTTAGATATAAGTAGATTTTGACGATACGACTAACCTGTATAAGACCTTTATGTAAGCACGCAAAATCAAAGCAAATAAATCTATTTCATTTCATTTCATTCATTACTTATTAATCTAATACCAGGTGGGGCACTTACCGATGCCCTCCGGTGGGTGTACCTGAAGGGAATCTCCATCGCCACGTGCCGAATGTTTTTCCTGAACCTCCCTGCTCTCCAGGACCAGTCTATCTGCGCAGAGTATTACAATGAAACAGCTCAGTCCAGTTGCCAGGTAAGATAAAGATATTGCTAAAATTTAATCTAAATATATTGCGAAAAGATTACCGCTTGTCATCGGCAGGAAGTTCATCCTGACATGACAAGGCTGCGTACAGTGCGTTTCAAAAAAACTCTCTCCGCGCACTCTAGGGTCTCAAAAGGGTTTCAAAAGATTACAGCATGGACGTCCTCGAAATAGCGTGAATAGGTTTTGAAAGGGTAGGCAACGCGCAAGTGATGCCTCCACAGTCTGCTGTGACACGGTGGTGGTCCTCACGCTTGAATGTCACCTTGTCGTATGAATATAAGTGGCTGGCATCGTGCGAATGTTGTCTTTGGTTAAAACTTACTTGTACTTGAGAATGATGCATATAAACGCAACCAGGGTTTATACTAGGTATTTACCGTGGCTGGGTTCCCTACAAGTTCATGACGTTGTTTATTATTTGTGACCAATTTAAATTACAATAAAGCGAAGTATGAAAAGTTCCAAGCTATGAAGTTGGCTGTGTGGTACCGGTCTAGGATAGTGCCACTAACACGAAGACAAATCCTACCGTATGATGGGCAGCAGCGTCATCCTGCGCATTTGAAGGAACTGCCATCATCAACCCGCCTGCCCAGCGCGGTGATGATGGGCAATTACCCCTGATAGAATGTAAACTATTGGGGAGGCTAATGTTCAGCAGTGGACTACATACAGCTAAAATGATGATGATTTTACAAGTCCAAGTAGAAAGCTTCGCTAACCACTAAGTTTGTAATGATTGCTTTAAATTTCAAGTAGTTTCCGCTTCCTTCTCTCTTGGAACGAAGTAGGGTATCCACACTCCACAGCCTATCAGGTGGCCAATACGCTTGAGTGTCACTCTATAACAATCACAAACACCACTGTTACGAAAACATCAACTTATTTCTTTCAGGGAGACAGTGGCGGCCCCCTGACTATCGTGGATGTAGACAATAAAACGACACTGGTGGGCATCGTCAGTTTCGGTTCTGCTTTTGGTTGCAACAACAGGTACCCTTCAGGTATGAAAAATTTATAATTTATATAAACATAAATATAAATGTATAAAATACCATATATATGTATAAAAAATATATAATATAATGTTTATTTAAATTCAATTAATGTGAAACTGAAATGCTATTTCTATAGTACTTTTACGCTACTTGTGCATCTCTTTGTACTTTTTTTATGTCTTGATAGTTGTATGTTTTGTTTTTTGTATAGTGTTTATGTAAAAATTGAATTGAATTATTCAGTAAATAAAGCTTACTTTAATGTCTCTCTTGGCAAGTATCTAACTATATATAATTCTTTTACTTTGTTTAAGTACTCAAATATTGTACGGCTTACTTTTGTTTCTTTAAATGTATATTTGGACAGACGTTACGTCATAGTTGTCAGGAATATTCTAGATAACTCTATGTTCATCTTGACTTCCACTTATTTTGTTTTTTAATTTAATAAAAATAAGCACAGGTTTCATTGGTACCTGTAGGTATTATCGTCATGAGGAATTTCTGGTTGCACTTGAGAGTCGGTCCGTATATATTATGGCTATTAATGAGACGTGGATTGGGCATGGTCAAGAGTTGCATGCGCCATTACTGCCTGGCTACCGACTCCGTCATATCCCGCGACCCGCTAGTTTTCGAACTAGAGGAGGGGGTGTTGGTTTTTTTGCTTTTTTTTCCATGTATGTATATCGATTACGCCCAGGTTTATAGACCGATTTACGTGATTGTTTTTTTTTCGACGCGGAATTGCTGCCAGTTGGTCCCATAAAACAAATATTTTACTTTGTTCAAGTAGTTTTTATTTTATAAGCATTGTAGTTATTTGGACGACGTCATTTTGACGATACTTGGTATCTTTGAACGTCGATAACTTTAACATTTCTGATTCGATTTGTATGATTATTTTTTATATACGCAATGACATTGTGACAAGGCAAATCAAGCTTAGCATGCAACTTCTGTCAATCATCATGGCATCTAGACTTATTTGTCCAAGACACGGCTCAGCAGCATTTTTTGGAAGCTTCCGTTATTCAGCCACGAAATGCTGGAATAATATCTCCCCACCTACAAGAATTTGTAAAACTTTGAGATCGTTCCGTTCGCTTTATAGAATTTATTATGTTACCAGAAGGGTATTTAGGTAAGTTTATTTGCTGTCTCTTTTGCTCTAATGTTTTCTAGTTTATTTGGTTTTTGTTATAGCCGTATTATTAACAAATTGTATGTTTAAGTGGTGTTTTGTTGTTTTTTTGAATGCAAAATTATTATGTTAAAATGTATAACTTTGGTGCGCATAGTTTCAAGTTTGTCCTACCTACATACATACATAATATCACGCCTGTTTCCCGAAGGGGTAGGCAGAGGCTATACTAAACGCCCACATTTCGCCAGTTATATTGTTGGTCCCACGTAATAGGTGGCGAGTCTATTGCCGTTTATCGGGTACTTTTTTGTGTTTGCCAAAGCCTCGTCCGTTAATCGGCAGGTGAGGTTGGCTTGGGCTCCTTAGATCTTGGTAGGAACCCTATACACCCTGTCCTTCCTACGTAGTATTTATATGCTTGTACTTGAAGACCAGCGCCGCGGTGCCATAGTGACCCCTCGGCATATGCTGAGTATAAGCCTTTTCGGTGCCACATGTGTCTATTAATTTTAATTTTTCACGGAATAAATTATTTCCTTCTTTCTCCATTATATATTTTATGCCCGATTTTAATATCAAGTGAACCATTATCATCCTCCAGTCCTGATCCGCTTAAGCATAAATTAGCTAGTCCTAGTTTATCTACTTGAGCATTAGATAGTTGATTTGTCCACAGGTGTAAGTAATTTTTTATTTATAGTGTTAAGTTTTGATATTTTATCTAAGTTGCATAGCTATTATTCGCTCACCAATTATATTGTGAGTCTCGTCCAAGTAATAGGTGGCGAGCCTATTGTCGCCACTACTGTCGTCCACAGAATCTTTATATATAATAGTTGTGATATTTGAT
The DNA here is from genome assembly GCA_949126915.1 of Musotima nitidalis. NCBI lineage: Eukaryota > Metazoa > Arthropoda > Insecta > Lepidoptera > Crambidae > Musotima > Musotima nitidalis. The sequence goes on from OX421434.1 coordinate 5,621,215, forward strand.
ATTTAACTGAATTACAGATTGACATACGTATGGATTTACTTACATATTGTGACGCCTTATTCCCATAGGTAAATACACAGATCAGATAGATCCTTCTAACTGCTACGATTCTTGCACACACTTTCAGCCTCATTAGGACTCATTAACCTTTACATACACTCCGGTCCATTTAGGCGCAGGTCAGCAAGAACGTGCAAGGATTTACTTTTGAACTGCACACCTTCCAAAACCAAATGGATTTTGCCTCACCTGGTCTTCCTCTCCCAAAATGTATATTTTAATTTTTCTATCATAAATCGCTTTCGTTAATCTACTTTTATTTATCTTCTCATCATGACTAAACATTCTACATACATACATACATTCACGCCTGTTTTCCCGAAAGGGTAGGCAGAGGTGTATTATACGCCTACACTTCGCCAATTATATAGTTGCTCCCACGTAATACGTTGCGAGCCTATTGCCGCTTACCGGGCACAGTTATGTTCGCCAGAGCCTCGTCCGTTGATCGGCAGGTGCACCACTTGCAGGTGGGGTTGACTTGGGCTCCTTAGGTCTTGGTAGGATCCCTATACACATAACTAACATTGGAAGCATACCTTTTTCACCACCAATTTTAATTATAATACTATCTTAATTTCACTTCTAGCAATATTTCTAAGCGCATTTTAGATTAATTTAAAAATGATGTCTGTTTGTGCAGTGTACGTGCGTCCAGGTCACTACCACGATTGGATCGAGGAAACCACCGGCATCAACTTCGACTGGAGCAGTGCTGACATCGTTTCCGAAGCCACTGCAAATAATCATATTGAAAAAGTGCAATTTGTAGCTTCCTAAACTAAAATTCACTACGATACCAACACTGGCTTTATTATGGGATAAATATTTAAATAAATGCATATCAAAAATAAAGGAGTTTTTATTATGTAGGTATCTAATGTGATCTATCTTATTCTAACCATTAAAAAAAAAAGCCCTTCGGTTCTTGGCACATAGATTTATAGTTATTTTTTGATGCCAATTCTGCTTCTACTGACAATATTCCCAACGCAGACGATCAGGCCGATGCTCCATACAGTTTCTGTTTTTTTTTTTATAATTTTGAATTTAGAATATCTCTTTTTAGCCGAGTCTGTATTTACTGGCATAATGAGCATAATTCTAATAGCTATAAAAACATTTGGGTAAATGTCATGCATTTATTGATAAAGAAAAACACGAAATTCTCACGTTGAAGTCAACTATAAGCCTAGCATGTTAAAAATCATCTGGTTTCGTCCTGATAATTATATCCAAATGCGATCAAAATATATCTCTTATATCTGTCTAATCAGCCAATTTAGAAACAGCTAAGTTGGCAAATTCAACCCAAATTGCAAAAAACAAACTAGTATCTAGTAAATATTTTTATGTATCAAACCGCCATCCGAAGACAATATTTTTATTATGCAGTTATATATCTAGTTATTGTTAAATCCCACATGCAGAACCAGGTCACAAAAAGCAAAAGTATCCATTCGGTAGACATACGTCTTTTTGGTGGACGCAAAGCCCACCAAAAAGATGTCCACCGAGTGGATTTTTCTGACAATTTGTTTCATATCAAGCAGTAATTTAAGGTTATGTCCAAGTTACAATTAAATAAAGATTAATTACTTACAGTTCTAACATATAAAGTAAAGTAATGAATGAATAAGGTTTTACTTACCAAAATCCACAAGGAACCGAAAAGATACACTCAACTTTGAAACAACTAGCAATTATAAACAAGGAGCAATAATTTCGATCTTGTGCGGCCGGCGACGAGCTGCGCTCGATCAGCTGACTGATAAGCTTTTGGACGCGTATGAGAATAACTTTCCGTACACAACATTTTATTGTTTTCATACATATTTTGTAAAAAAAAATGTCGTCCACCAAATAGATGTTGCATTTCGTAACATTATTACTATACGCAAAAAGTGACTTGTTTTTAAGGCATAACTTTTATTATTGAGTTATTAAAGTAATTAAAATGGCTTATTTAGGAAAACATACTCAAATGTTAAGTTTATTTGGAAGGTTTTATAATGGTCGAATTTATATTGAAGAGGGTGAGCGGTAACAGTCCACCGAGGCTGACTTTTCTATAATAAATGTGTTGTGGAAAGTTTATCTTCATTTATCTGTAATTATAAATATACGTTAATACATAATGAATTATTATCTTTACTATAAAATAATAATACGCTCTCAACTTTATATAAAAATTTTAGATTTCTGTCTGTAACAAAATTTTATGCGGTTATGACAATGACCCAGTTAACCAATACTTGATTGGTTTCGATTTAATTTTAATTATATGCTTGGGTATAGTTAGATTTAATGTTTGTGTCAGTGTATTATGAAATGAGTTGTAATTTTCGTTTATGTTTTTGTGTACCATTAATAAATCGTTCCAATTAATTGCTCGTAATTCTGTTTGGAATTGTTGTATTGCGTTCGTATTATATATTCTTTTTTCTGTGTACCAGTTCGTTTCCTTCGTTTGTGTAGGTATTTTTAAATGCAAAATAGTTTCTGAGTGGTCGGATAACCCCAATTCTTTCACTGACGAATTTAAGTGTTCACTTTTAAAGTTCGTGAATATGAGGTCTAAGCAAGTAGAAGTAGTTTCTGTGATGCGAGTCGCAGTTGTCTCAACTAACAATGCGATCCCATTCACTATTTCCAATTTACATCCTACAATGGAATCTATTTGCGATCGATTACAAGGTAGAGTCGTGCCTATTTATAAAAGTGATGGCAGAAATAATATTGTCAATTATAGACCCATCACTATCTTGTCAGTTTTTCCTTTTGTTTTTGAAGCTCTTAAATGTCCGTACCTTAATGCTCAAATTAAACATCATTTTACTGACCACCAACATGGATTTGTAAAAGCAAGGTCAACTAACACCAACCTTATTACATTTACTAACGTCATTAACGCTAATATGGACTCTGCAGACTGATGCTCTCTACACCGATTTTGCCAGAGCTTTCGACAAGGTTTGTCACAAGTTCACAACAAGCTAATTATTAAGTTATTAAAACTTGGAATCCGAGGTAAATTCTTGTTATGTTTGCAATTTTATATGACTGAACGTTCTCAGTATGTGGTAGTAAAAGGATATAATTGGAAGTGTTTGTTTGGATGTGTGTATGGACCGGGTACCACTGAAACGAGTTAAAGGAGTGAGAGATTTAGGGGTTTGGTTTACAGAGGAACTAAGATTTGAGGACCACATAACAGAAATCTGCAGGAAAGCGTATAGAAATCTGGGACTTATACTCCGTAGGGTTAATGGCTTCACTAGTATTAGAGCCATCGTAGCGCTGTACAATGCACGGGTGAGAAACCATCTCGAGTGTATTGCTGTCGTATGGGCTCCACACCAGATACATCACAACCTTATGTTGGAACGCATACAAAATAAGTTCACCAGACACCTTTATTAATGAGTTATGTATGAGAAAATACGGGGTATATCCTTGCTAACTATTGATGTACCCTTATTTATTTATATTGGGAATAGTATGTTCGTAACCCCTTCATGTGAATCGGATATTAAACAAATCATTAAGACAAACCAATTCCACGGGCTACGATGAGCTCCGTACTAAAATAATAAAATTAAGTGCAACTTTTATAGCAGCACCTCTTTGTCACATAATAAACAGATCGTTTGATGTTTCCGACTCGTTTGAAAACATCTGTAATTAAGCCTCTATTTAAAAAGGGTAATCCCACTATTGTGGACAACTATCGACCTATCGCACTAATACCTATCTTTTCAAAAATATTCGAGAAGGCGATGTCAAATAGATTAATAAGTTTTGTCGAAACGAATCGAGTGTTTACACCCAGACAGTTTTGTTTTAGGCGTAATAGCTCGACCACATTAGCTTGCTTCTCGTTGATAAAAAAAATTACGGAGACTATTAACAATGGGTCGGCAGTTTTAGGGCTCTTTTTAGATATGAGCAAAGCGTTTAGTTTTGTTTGTCATAGCCGATTACTCAATAAGCTGCAGGGTTATGGTATTAGAGGCCCAGCAAACGATTGGTTAAAATCCTACTTAACGGACCGGGAACAATATACCGAGGGGACAAAACTGGTGAATAACAGGAAAACTCCGGTTCAATAATCGCGGAAAGTAGATACGTCGGGCGTTCCACAGGGCAGTGTGTTAGGACCCTTAATTTTTTTATTATACATAAATGACTTGCCAGATGCACTAAATCAAGACTGTATTCTATTCGCTGACGACACGACCCTATTAATAAAATGCAAAAATAAAGATACATTAGAATATGAGGGTAATGAGGAACTAAAGAAAGTTGTTCAGTGGTTAAAAGACAACCACTTAAAAGTGAATTTAGAGAAAAGTTGTGTGAATTTTCACTCATACAATAATCTAACAAAAAAAACTGACATAAAATTAATGAACGCATCAGTACCGCAATAGGGATCACTATTGACAAAATCCTTAACTGGAAAATGGATAGACAAAGTTTGCACTAAATTAGATAAATTCGTGTTTGCTCTTAGACGCTTACGATTAGTAGCAAACCGGGAAACTGCTTTGACAGCTTATCATGGATACGTGTCTTTTGTGCTACGATCCGGCCTTATTGTCTGGGGAAACTCCGTCAATCTTAATAAATTATTTATAGCACAAAAAAAATGCGTAAGAGCGATTTGCGGAGCGGATTATCTTGACCACTGTAAGCCCCTATTTAAAGATCTTAATATCTTACCACTACCCTGTCTATATATGTATATGAAATTTGTATGTTTGTAAAGAAAAATCCTGATCTGTTTTCCTTACATGACACGGTCAATAATAAAACAAACACTAGACACAAATATAAACATAGACTGTATGTACCAGCGAAGAAACTGAAACTATACAGCAACAATATATTTTGCATGGCTATTAAGGTGTACAACAGATTGCCTACTGAATTAAAAGATTTGCTTGTAAATAAATTTAAACTAATATTATTTAAATTATTAATTAAGGAATGTTTTTATACGACTACAGAATTTTTTGAATAAAAGATATAATTTATTTAGTATTAGTTGTTATGAGGACTTAATGTAAAATGTTATTTATTTAATTGTAATGTAAACCGGAATGTACATCCAACATTACCACGCCGACGACGGTGGCAGAATATGCCGATCATTATAATTATTTGTAACACCATATTGTATACCATATTCTTGGAAATAAATGAATTGCACTGAATTGAATTAGGATACAATGAGCTAAGTGTGCGTCGGAACCTAGCTTTGGCATTGTACATATTTAAAATAATAAGGGGAAAGGTGTTTAATGCAGAAATGGTAGAAATGATAGGGTTCATGCCGGACAAGTACGTGGAGCGGCGGCCAAGCCTGCTGGCGGTGCCGCGCGCGCCTCAATAACATAGCTGAGCAGTTAGATTTATTTCAATGTTCTCTGGGCGAATTCACGAAATTTACGCTCTTTTATATTATGTGTTATAGTGTATACAAAATGTATTATCCATATATCTTGTCTATTGTATTGGGTCAATAACCTGTAAAAATAGATTTAAGTTTGGAAATAAATAAATAAACAAATAATAAATAAACATTTGTTAATTCTGAGGCGGTACGAAGTTCACCGGTGCAGCTAATGGCGAAAAATAGCGCATCTCTAGTTTTATTTATTTATTTAACAAAAAATACAATTTAAAAAAAATACATTTTGATCTTATAATTAGGATCTTCGCCAAACATTTCGTTTAAAGGTGAGAAGCGCTCTTTTCTCTTTCTCACTAACTTATTCAGAACTTTATATAAAATTAAAAAGAAAACTAAAAAGAAAAATAAAAAAATACACATTATGAAGGGTAAAAATTAAAGATTGCACAGTGTTTTGATTTTGAACAAAAGGACATACGAATTTAACAACATTTTTTTTTTCGGATGACCTTTTTAATATTGATCAACATTATAAATTTTTCAGAAAAATTTGTATCTTATAATTAAGAAAATACGTCACTAAAAATGTATGGTTAATATCATTGAATTTTTTTTCTTGCCTTTCTGTTTTATGAAAAATTTATAATACCAAAAGTAGATATGAAAATTGGGATATTTTTGTATAACGCGGAAACTAACAACAATTATGAATTTTTTTATTTCATAGGTATACTTGGACTTTATTGTAACCTCTACACTTAAATGAATAATTCCTGTATTAATAAGTTTAGTTTTGTTTTATATAGTTCGCACTTTAGCTGTAGTCGGATTGATATGTAACGATGTAATAATCACATTTTTTTACAGATATTAATTTAGAAATAATACCCACCAAGTATAAATTTATATAGTCAATATATTAATTTATTGATTCAGGCGTTACTTTGCGGAAATCCATTGTAAGCAAGTGATAGATTTAAAATATCTTTGTAACGTCGTGTCGTGTTAAATTGTTTCTCGATTTTTCGGGAAATTATAGTTGCGCGGGAATCGTTACAAAGATATTTTTAATACATCACTTGCAGTCCATATATTATTTATTTCATAATTTGTGGAAACAAAATATATAAACAACAAAAGATATTTCTTTCAGCTCCGCGAAAGGAAATTTGAAAAAAAGAAACTGACAAGAATACATGTGTACCTACATAAATAAACTAACACTTATATGACTAACGCTTAAGTGTAAACTATTACTATTTCTACGATTAATATTTTACTATAACACTTCCTTCCTTAAAATATCCGTAACCAAACTTATCGGATAATATGAAATAATTGTTTACTGATTTGAATTCTGTTTTTTGTTTATATGTATTTGTGTCTAAACAAAATTTTATTTCATTTCATTTTATTTCATTTCAATTTAATATCCATAACCGTAAACGATATTATATTTTTAGTATATCAGCTGGCCTTACTCCTTGATGGCCGGAAACCGTGCCGATTAGATTCTGCTAATAAAGTAGTGACTATGAAATATTAAATTTAGATAATTAGTCCTTATCAAAGTGGTATCGCGGATCAAGATCAGAAGGCATTATCATAAGCCATCTTTTGATAAAGCAGCAAATCCGCAACGGAAGAGATTTTCTTTGGAAGGTGACGGTATTGTTTTGAAGACAATGGATCCTAGCTGTAGGTGATGAACTACATTTTGATATACGCACTTACTTACAATCACGCCTGTTTCCCCGAAGAGGTAGGCAGAGGCATATTATACGCCCACATTTCGCCAGTTATATTGTTGGTACCACGTAAAACATTCAGTCAACAAAGTATCGGGAATGAATGTTTTGTTTAAGGTTCCAAATTCAAATTTTTGTTTTTTTTGTTGTTGTTAGATTGGTACGATTGTTTTCCATTATGGCGCGCAGTTTGAGTTGATTGGATTATTCTTTGGTGTCAGTGTATCGTTTCTGAAGGAGCGTACTTTGAAGGTGATAAAATAAATTTAGACAAATAATAAAACGGAGTAATAGACGAAGCATCGCTCTGAAAACGTACTCTCCATTGTTAAGCAAATAGGCAAGGCAGTGAAAAGTCGCCTTTTGTTCACGCATTGCCAAAAAAGATAATAAAAGTACACGCCCACGTTCCATATTGCTTAAATCTACGACTCCTCGCTCTAGAGATTGCTTATTGGCAGCCGTAATTCGATATAATAAAGATCATAAACAAGAAAAATCGACCAGCAGCGACCTTGGAATTGACTACAAGAAGATACCTGTATAGATCGTGGAAAACTTGTCGTCCGAAAACAAATCGCTTCACGCCGCTACCCGGCTCCATGCGAAAGAGTTGAACAATAAATTTGTATGGGTGCGCAGCGGCCGTGCACGTAATTCGGAATCAATCCACCGAAGTAATACTTGTACGAAATACGGAATCTCAAAAAAAAATGTTTAAAGTACTGTCTTTTGGTTTTGTCAGATATGTTTAAAAGTGATGGTATTTTTTCTCTACTCACAATTACTAGCAAATTTATTATCAAAATGTTAGTTCAATTAGTAGTTGTTAACGATGTACTTGTTTTGTCTGAAACATGGCTTAACCATAGCGGACAGGATCCCGATTGTTTGATGATCGGTATTTGGTGTACCGGCGTGATCGAGAATCGAGTGGGTTTCACGGTGGCAAGTCGGGAGGAGTTTTGATTGCAGTGTCCAAGCGAAAAGTATCTTACCGGTTACATAAATTTGAAAGCAAGCGTGAGGATGTCCCACCCATATCAGTATGGGTGCGCAGCGGCCGTGTATATGCACGTAAGTCGGAATCCACTGAAGTAATATTTGTACGAAATACGGAATCTCTAAAAAAAATTGTTTAAGGTACTGGCTTTTTTTTAGTCTTATGTTTATATGTTTAAAAGTGATGATTTTTTTTTTTACATAAAATTCTCTAATCACAATTATTTGCAAATTTACTATCAAAATGTAAGATCAATTAGAGGAAAGACTATAGAATTCTTTAACAATATTGTAATCAGTAATTACGATGTACTTGTTCTGTCTGAGACATGGCTTAACAATAGCGTACAGGATTCCGAATTGTTTGATGATCGTTATTCGGTATACCGGCGTGATCGAGAATCGAGCAGTTTTCATGGTGGCAAGTCGGGAGGAGGAGTTTTGATTGCAGTATCCAAGCGATTGGTATCATACCGGTTACATAATTTTGAAAGCATGTGTGAAGATGTTTGGGTGGGAATAGATATCAAAATACATAATAAAATTCAGAGACTTTTAATATGTGGAATATATTTGCCGTCCCCTTTGCAAAGGCATATTTTAGAACACTTTATAAGTAATACCGACCGCATTCTTGAAAATAATAGCCATTCGTTGATAGTGGGAGACTTTAATCAGAGCTGCATACACTGGTCTGGTACTCCCGACTCGCCACTAACCGGAACGTGTAATAAAAATAGTGCTTATAGCACTTTAATACTCGACTTTATATCTTGTAACAGTTTAGGTCAATATAATAATATTTTGAATCATAAAGATGGAATACTCGATTTAATTCTAACAACTGCCCCAGTCGAGAATGTACAACGTTCCCTATCGCCTGTAGTTAAAGCAGACGAGTATCATCCTCCCTTAGAATTTAATTTAAAATATGATATAAATGATAGCTACTTACAGCCATACTCTCATCGCGTATATAAATTTTATAAGGGCGACTACGATAAAATTATTAACCATCTTAGCTCTATTGTCTGGGGTGAGGAGTTTCATGGTTGTCTGACAGTGGATGCTATGGTTGAAAGGTTTTACGCTATTATCCGGGAAACAATAAGGCTTCATGTACCCCAATCTCGACCCAATTCTTCTAGTCGCTATCCGGCGTGGTTCACAAAACCTATTATTAGAATGTTGAAAGAAAAATATAAACTAAGAAAGCTGTATTCAAAATTTAAGAATCCACTTGATAGAATTTCTTTTCAGCTTCTCAAAGAGAGATGTCTTGTCATGATAAATAATAGCTATAAAAGATACCTATCAGCTATTGAATCAACTATTAAAGGTAACCCAAAGGTCTTTTGGTCTTTCATAAAACAAAAACACAAAAATATAAACGGATATCCTTCAAAAATGTTTTATAAGAACAGCTCCACGACAAATGGTTCTGATATATGCAATCTTTTTTCTCAATACTTTTCTTCTGTTTACGCACCATCCACCGAGGCAGATACAGATACGAGTATATGCTCTGCGGCGATTGACTGCACATCCAACTATCTAGATAAAATTGTATTTACTTCAGACGAAATCAAACAGGCTCTTAAAAAACTCAAAACTACTAAAGGAGCTGGTTCTGATTGCGTACCATCCCTGTTTGTGGTAAAATGTGCTGATGTCCTGGCCTTGCCTCTTTCCCTCATATTTAACAAATCACTATCAATGGGAGTTTTTCCGGTATTTTGGAAGGAGGCACGTATCGTGCCAATTCATAAATCTGGGGATAAGTCGGACATTGAAAATTATAGACCCATATCTATTCTCCCAGTTTTTGGTAAGCTATTCGAATCCTTGATATACACAGCAATTAACTGGCACGTCAAACGTTTAACGCAACAACACGGTTTTGTCAAAGCTCGCTCTACTACAACCAACTTAGTCAGTTTCATATCAAATGTCGTGGATGCAGTTGACTCTCGGGCTTCTGCTGATGTCATATACACAGATTTTAGTAAAGCATTCGATCTAGTAAATTTAAACAAACTAATAAAAAAATTATCTTTATACGGCATAACAGGACAGTTATTAAAATGGTGCAAATCATACCTTTCCGGCAGAACATCAAAAATTGTAGTCAATGGGTATGAGTCTAATGTGTATATGACACCATCAGGAGTTCCACAGGGCTCACATCTCGGGCCTCTTTTCTTTAACTTATTTATTAACGATGTTATATCTTGCTTCCATCATTCTCAATGCTTTTTGAATGCGGACGATCTTAAGATTGTTAAACATATCTCTAGTAGGGTGGATGTTAAGTTGCTACAGGAAGACCTAGATCGATTTGCCGGATGGTGTAAGGATAATTTATTGAAATTGAATCCCGAGAAATGCTTTTATATGCACATCTCGAAAAAGAAATTGCCACATTTCTCGTCCTACAAATTGTGCGGTTCAGTTCTTAGGGGGGTTGATACCGTTCGTGACTTGGGCGTTGTTGTCGACAATAAACTGCGGTTTAATGCTCATATAGATAAAATTGTCACTAGGAGTTTCAAGATGCTTGGATTTGTGTTGCGAAATTGTAAGGAGTTTAAATCTGTTTTAAGTAAAATTTGTGTTTTTAATTGCCTTGTAAGATCAATACTTGAATATTGTAGCTCGGTTTGGTCACCTCTGTATGATGTTCATAAAAAACGAATTGAATCTGTAAACAGAAGATTTCTCTGGCACTTAACCTTTCAATGTCACAAGGCCAAAGAGCTAACTTCATACAAGCAACGCTTGGACTACTTTAAACTTTAAAGCTTAGAAAAACGCAGAGAGATCGCGGATTTGAAATTTCTATATAAGCTAAGTAATGGTCACCTAGACTGCCCCATACTTTTAAGTGATCTCAGATTTAACACTCCTTATAAACTGCCACGCGGCTCTAGATATAATTTGTTTAATATCAGAACTTTCAAGAGTAATTTGGGTCACTTCTCAACAGTTAATAGATTACAAAACAAATTTAATAAAATTCCAAAAACTTCAGATATTGATTTGTTTTGCAGACCGGGCATCTTTGCCAGGTCTGTGTCAAAGTTATAGATAGCTATGGCGCACTATGACCACGGCAACTGTAGAAGTAAGTTTACCTTGATCCCAAGACACAAATCGTAGGGCTTTACAGTTGTCGTGGCAGAACATTTCATATTGTAACGGTATACATATTTTTTTTTTTATATATATATTTTTTACTATAAGTTTAAGATTAATTGTAATTTTGTAAACTGTTTAATATTTTGCATGTCGTGGCAGCCTGTAATTAAGGCATTACTATAGAATGTATCCTTTTGAAGTGTGACTAAATAGAAGTAAGTAATGTTTTGTTGGTTGTCCTTAATAAATAAATAAATAAATATCTATTCCCTCAATATTTGGTAAGGTATTCGAATCCTTGATATACTCAGCAATTAACTGCACAACAACCCGGTTTTGTCAAATCTCGCACGACTACCACCAACTTAGTAAGTTTCATTTCAAATGTCGTCGATGCAGTTGACTCTCGGGCTTCTGCTCATCAGCAGAAGCTCTGCATACTTTTATTTAAATAAACTTTTGGACAGTCAGCAATACGGTTTCATGAAGGGTCGTTCTACAGCTGATGCTGGTGCTGCGTTACTACAGCATATTTATGATGCCTGGGAGAGGTCGCAAAACGCCATAGGAGTGTTTTGTGACTTATCGAAGGCTTTTGACTGCGTTGACCACGGTACCCTTATTCTTAAGCTTAATTTGTATGGCGTCTGTGATTTGGCTCAGAAGTTGATAGTTTCATATCTTACATCTAGATTTCAAAAAGTAGATATTAATGGCGCTAAATCATCTGGTTCGTGTATACAGATGGGAGTTTCTCAAGGTTCAATCTTAGGTCCTTTTTTGTTTCTGGTGTATATAAATGATCTTCCTTTCTTTATTAGTAGAAAGTGTGAAATGGTGTTATTTGCGGATGACACATCAATAATATTTAAATCCAACAGAATCAAAAATAATTATGACGATGTAAATAGCGCACTATCGGAGTTACTTCACTGGTTTACTGTTAATAATCTTCAGTTGAATGCTAAATAAACTAAATGTGTTAATTTTTCACTACCCAATGTAAGAGATGTTGAAACCAATATAGAATTGAATGGTCAGAGGTTGGAAATGGTCGATTCAACCTTATTTCTAGGTGTAACACTAGATAAAAACCTTCAATGGGGCCCACATATCGAAAGCCTTTCTGGTAAACTGAGTTCTGACGCATATGCGATTCGAAAAATTCGTGAGATAACGGATGTCAAAACTGCTAGAATTGTTTATTTTAGCTATTTTCACAGTTTGATGTCCTACGGTATTTTATTGTGGGGATCTACCGCTGAAATTGAGACTATTTTCATTTTACAGAAACGAGCTATACGTTTTATTTATAAACTACGGTCTAGATCATCCCTTAGAGAGTTGTTTCGGGAAATTGGTATTTTAACTACTGCCTCGCAGTTTATCTTTAACTGTATTTTGTTTGTATGGAAAAATATAAATAATTATTCTAAACGCTGTGAGCGTCACAGCTTTAACACAATAAATAAAAATAAACTGTTAAAACCATTTCTAAGACTCCAAAAAATTCGGAAGTCTTTTATGGGGCAAGGTATGAAATACTACAGTAAAATTCCGCAGGATATATTGGATTTGCCCTTACACAAATTTAAAGTAGCTATTTAAGAAACATTGATTACGAAAGCATACTATTGTACGCAAGATTATATAAATGATAAGACGGCATGGCTGTAAATTATATCTATCATGGAACAAACAATTTTGTGGTCTGCAGCTGTTTGATTTTTATAATATTATTGTTATTTCTCATTTGTACAAATCTTTTTATTTTGTGGCTTGAGTATGTCATGCACACTCAAATGTCTTTGCGGTGGTGGCGTCATGCGTCGGGTTGTTGCGTTCCCTAAAATATGGTTGAGCGAAACGATGGCTGGTTCATAAGTCATACTCGTGAACGGGTGCCGCCAGTGGGGACTGGTCTGCTCATGTCTACTATGTTTATTCGTACTCATACTCGTATAACTTAAAATAACAAGTTATTTTCTTCTTTTATTTTAAATCATGTGACTGCAGACCACATGTTTTTGTAGATTTGTCAAATTGTTTTACTTTAGTAGTACATATTCTTGTAACTGGCGGGAGAAAAAACTAACCTTGACGATTTTCTTGCCCGTTCTTTTACGATCAAAATCCCGCCCGCAGTGAATGGGCGCGCTAGTTTTTAAGTTTTGACGTTTATAAGAGCTCTTTTGAGCCAAACTTGAATAAATGAATATTAATTTGAATTTGAAATATAATTTTAATTATCCGAAAATATGACTTCTTTTAAGTCATATTTCATACTACTTTCACTATTTATTAAAATAAAATTGATTTGTATGTTTGTTATAATAAAAGTTAGTTACTGAAAGTGTACAACAACCAGGTGCCAAATTTATTTAAATATCTTTTTTGCCTTTCCGCTTGTTCTTGCTTATCTCAGAAAGCTAGATCCTTTAGTCAAACTGATATAACAATAATAATATGAGTAATAACAGTAAAAAATAGCTCTGGCCTCTTTTCCTAGGGTAGGGTTTAATCTAGTAAGACTTAGATTGGGGGGGATGGTTCTTTTTAATGTAGCACGTCATGCTGACCCTGCCTGTAAGTAAGCTGTCGATTCTATCCAAAAATAAAGAGTGAATCTTGGGTTATTCCATCTTGGTGTGCCATTACTTTTCGTATTGATGTCCGTAATTATCGCTGGCTCTGTGCCTCGGAAAGCACGTTAGGCCGTTGGTCCCGGCTGTCATGAACATCTATGGCGGTCGTTATTAGAAAGTCAATGCTTTCTATCATTCTGGAAAGCTGCATTAACCATATCTTTGACAGCTGCATCAACCATTCCTTTGGGTTGTGGAGGTTAGATGGCAGTAGCTCCATGTAATAACTGAAGTTCAGCCAAATCTCTGAGCAGACTCTGTGTCCTGGGCTTAAGTCTGGGGCAACCGGGTTAATGCTAGGATATGATGATGACAGGAGCTGGGAGACAAGCGCTGAGGAGAGGTCCGAAATGCTTGCAAAAGACCGACTCACCATTGTTGTATTGGTTCGAGTGCAGATAGAAAGGGTGTATGGTGATCCTACTATCATCTTAAAAGCCCAAGCTAACCTCACCTGCAAGTGGTGCACCTACTGATCAACTGACGAGGCTTTGGCGAACGTAACAGATCGGCGAGCGGCATTAGGCAATAGGCTCGCCACGTATTCTATGTTCTATGTTAGTGGTGGTGGTTTCCGCACTTAGTCCCTGTTATGGACCATTGTGCGTGAGCCTTTGCGGCCATAGTTGCTCACTCCAGCCAGCCCACCTCTCTCCAGAAGCAGATCAGGTTTCCAAGTCCGCGCAAAGCTTCTCCAATGGAACTCGGCGAACCTAGGGTTACCTTTCGTGTGTCAGCCACGCCTGTGCATTCCAGGAGCACGTGTGCGACCGTTTCCTCGGCCACCATACACGCTCTGCACAAGGGGCTGTCTGTGACTCCTATAGTGTGTAAATGTTTGTTCAGTAAGCAGTGCCCAGTGATGGTCCCCGTCACCAGGCGCAGGCTATTTCTGTCCAGTCGCAAAAGTCGCCTAGTCAGCCTTGCGTCCAATGACGGCATGGCCTCCTTGGACTGCCTGCAACCTGGAGTGGAGGACCACCACTCTTGGGATTGTGTGTGTGTTATGCTATGTAGCCAATTGCGTATTTGTTTAAAGGGAATGGGAACAATGGGTTCAGGTCCGTAGACCGTCGCGATGGAGCCTCTCCTTGCCAGTTCGTCAGCTGCATCGTTACCCATTGATCCACTGTGTCCTTTGATCCACTGTAGTGTAATTTTGTTACGATATCGTATCGATGCCTGTTCTAGTGCATTGTGACATTCTAGTATCAATCTGGAAGTCGTGTAATTTTTGTTTAAGGATTGAAGGACAGACGCGCTGTCAGATATTATACGGATGTGAGTATTTTTAACCTGTCTAGCTATTACAGCATGCGCGGCTTGGGTTATGCCCACACATTCTGCCTGGTAGACTGTGTTGTGTTTTCCTAGTGATTTGGATATGGTAATGTTGAGATCATTTGAGAATACGCCGGCACCGGTGCCCGTGCCTATTTTTGATCCATCTGTGTATATTCTCAGCTCCTTTAGGCCAGAGTAGTCGTGCGCCTCTTCAGTGAGTTGCACGGTATAGTGTTTTTTAAAAGTGTGCGTTTTCTGGGTTCTGTCATTTGGTGCCATCAACATTGGTTGTTCTTTAACAGCATCATCTAATATTCGTATGTGTCTGACCCGGGAATCTTTCTTTAGTGTACCAGCTGTATGTAGTCTGAAAGCTGCTGTGGCTGCCTCCTCTCGTACGGTGAGGTGTAGGGGTGGCAGCCCCAGCATTGCCTGCAGGGCCGCAGTGGGGGCGGTTTTCATACTGCTGGTGATTGACACGCAGGCCAGGCGTTGTAGTTTTTCTAGTTCTTTTTGGGTTATACTAAGGTTGGTTCTAGGCCACCAGACCAGCGAGCCATATGTGACTATTGGTCGGATTACTATTGTGTATAGCCAGTGCATAATTTTCGGGCTTATGCCCCAGTTCTTGCCAAGTAGACGTTTGCACTGCCATAGGGATATACTGGCTTTCTTAGTGGTATAGTTGGTGTGTTTTGCCCAATTCATCTGTTTGTCTAGGTATACACCTAGGTACTTGGTTTCTGATGATAGGCTTAAGGTTGTGTTGAAGAATTTTGGTAGATGTAATTCAACTAGCTTCCTCTTTTTTGTGAATAGTATGAGTTCCGTTTTTGTTGGGTTTACTGTTAGTTGGTACTCTCGGCACCAGTCCTCAACTATTTTCAGGGCTTGGCGCATAAGGTTGCATAGTGTGTTTTCAAGTGTGCCATTTATTATAATGGTTATGTCGTCAGCGTAGCCCACTGTATAGTAGCCTTTGTCATTTAGGCGCTTGATAAGGCTGTCTACGACAAGGTTCCATAGTAGTGGCGAGAGCACGCCTCCCTGGGGGCAGCCCTTCGCCACTATGGCTCTTGTTGTGGTGTTGATTGAAGCTTGTACGGCTCTTAATCTGAGCATATTGGCAATCCAGCCTTTCAGGGTGGGATCTACTCCGAAATGTTCTAAAGCCTTGTTGATGCTATAGAACATGGTTTTATCGAAGGCTCCTTCTATGTCAATGAAAGCAGCCAGAGCCGAACCCTTGTGGTCTACAGCACATTCGATTTTTGAAACCACATTGTGCAGGGCAGATTCTGTTGACTTTCCGATTGAGTAGGCGTGCTGTTGTTTGTGAAGCGATATTCCTCGAAGGGGTCCGTCTCGGATGTGACGGTCACAAAGCCTTTCTAGGGTTTTCAGTAGGAAGGATGTTAGGCTTATAGGTCTGTATGCTTTTGGTTGTGTGTAGTCTGGTTTTCCGGGTTTCGGGATAAATATAACTTTCACTTCTCGCCACGCGAGTGGTACGTACATGTTTGCTATGCAGGCTCGATAGATCATTACCAACCACGGGGTTATGGAGTCGATTCCCCACTGTAGTAGGGCTGGAAAGATACCATCTAGGCCTGCTGACTTGTACGGTTGAAAAGTTATAATTGCCCATTTAATCTTTTCCTCCGTTACAATGTTGCGGGCTATCAGCCAGTCATCATCAGATATAGTCCGTTTTGGTTCATCTGCCCATATTCTGTCCTCAACGAGGGTGCATTCTGGGAAGTGAGTTTCAAGTAGGACTTTACTGGTTTCCTGGTCTGATTGTGTGTATGTGTTGTCTGACTTTTTCAGCGCTCCGAGGGTACGATCCTGATCTGTCGATAGGATTTTCCTCACTCGTGCTGCTTCGTTGTTAGATTCTATTGATTCGCAAAACCTTCGCCAGGATGTTCTTCTGGCGCTTCTGGTTTGTTTCTTAAATGTATACTGTGTTTGTTTATAGGTTTCCCAGTCTTCTGGTAGTCTGGAATTCTTGGCTTTATTGAATTGTTTCCTTAGTGCGTCTCTGAGCTTACCAAGTTCCGCATTCCACCATTGGTTACCCTTACCTCCGGCAGGTGGGACCCTAAGCTTACAGCACGCATGATAGGCATTTGTGATGTGTTCGGAAAGTTCCGTTACAGTGTGTTCTAGTTGTGTTGGATCTGTCGGGGTTTTGTGTATATCATGCTTTGATAGTAGTGTGGCTAGGAGATGTTTGTAACCCGGGACATCTGTCCGGCGCGGGTTACGTCTCGGTGTGGGTTCTTGTGTGTTGACTGAGAGCGTAAAGCGAATTCTCCTATGGTCGGAGCAAGAAGGTTCGCTGGATACGTGCCAGTTTGATATAAAATTTGTTGCGTTTTCTGTGGCTAGTGTTAGATCAATAATTGTCTGTCCTCTGGCCGTGACCCAGGTTGGTTCCGAGCCTCGGTTAACAATGTTGAGGTTAGTAGTAAATAGATATGTGCATAGTACCTCTCCTCTGTGATTTGGTGTGTCGCTCCCCCAGAGCGGGTGGTGAGCATTTGAGTCGGTGCAGATGATCAGGTCCAGGTTTGCGCACTCGCAGTGTCGCACCAGGTCCGACATCTCTTTTGGTGGGCAGTTCTCGTCGTCACTCGGCATGTAGGCCGAGGCTAATACTATATCTGGGGACTCACCATCGGTTTGGAGTCTGAAAGCTGTCAGATCTCTGGAACAGAATTGGGTGAGTAGTGTAATCGGGATATCTTTTGGTATGTATGCACAAGTTCGTGGTTTGTCTGTGTTATGTGTGTTATAGATTACTTTACCTCCGATGTTATTGAGGCCACATATCTTGTTCTGTCTAATCCATGGTTCTTGGATCAGTGCTATAGTTCTGGGTTTCGTCTCCAGCGCCCTGCGCAGGCTGGCCGTTGCAGCCTGGCTGTGCTGTATGTTTGCTTGCACAATACTCAAAGCTGGTCTGGAGATGGGCGTTGGCGGCGGCGGCGGTTGGTTGGAGTTAGGAGGAAACAGATCCATTGGACAGTTCACCTCCTAAATCCATTTCGCGCCGGTCGCAATTCGGGGATGAGGCTAGTAGCCGTTGCTCGCTCCACCCAGTACCAGCCAGCTCGCCACGTATTACGTAAGACTAAAAATATTATTGGCGAAGTGTGGCCGTATAATGTTACTTTGCCTACCCCTTCGGGAAACCAAGCGTGAATGTATGTATGTGCTTACACGAAGATCGTAAATCGATGGAGATATTATGCTTATCAGCAAATGTTTATACATATTTAGCAAGATCATTGTGACTATAATTTTTCGAAAACATATGTGCGATTTAAAAGATACCACTTAGACTAATTATATTAATATAAAATTTTATTGTATGTTTGTTACAATAACAGTTATTTACTGAATGTGTACAAAAAACATGTGCCAAATTTCTTTCAATATTTTTTTGCCTTCTTTTTTTTCCGGCTAATCTTCTGAACAGCTGGATCGATATTAATTGTACTTTCGCTGGCTGATAGTGAATGCCATAAAAAACAACATGTGCTTCTTTTATTTTATTAAATAAATTGGGTTTTCGAAAAAAAATACGTAAAGTTGTTATAAATGTTTGCGTTTTTTCAGCTCACGCGGACGAGGTCGCGGGAAACGCTAGTTGTTTAATATTTTTCGTATAAAACGATGTTGCACGATGTTTTCGTTACATTACCGTGGTGGAGATCGGTTAATGATGGCTGCTTCATATATATTTGGTCTGTTGCTGATCATAGGATTATCCCAGGTAAGAGATGTTATTATTATTATCATCATCATTATGATCATTTTTGCCACTGTATGTTTTCCTAATAATTAAAAAAAAATTATCAGTCTTATAAAGACAACTGCTGAACATTGGCCTGCCCAACAACTTATTATTGTGCCATTCCCAAAAACTTAAAACATTCTATTGGGGGTTTTTTCCCATTAATACCACGCTAGGCAAGCCAGTACGCAGAATGACGTTGCTGCCTATCATCCGATAGGTTTTTTTATATTCCTCGAATCTTACGACTCCCTGTGAGATGAAAGTGGTGGCACCATTCTAGGCTTGTGTTACACGGCGCGTTATTATTGTTCTATTGTTATTATTATGATAATAGGGGAAAAAATTCTTTGGTTCATTTAAAATAACAGTTCTGGTTAAAGCAATACGGAAGCGTTTGTAGGTCCTTGTACAAGGTACCGAAGTAAAGCAGATATCATTGAAGTCAGTATTTTAATGGGTGACTGTTTGTGTTGCATTTAATATCTAACGCTCTCGTGCTTCAAAAGACACGTTAAGCAAAGTAAAAAAACTTTTTTGAGTGGCTTGAAAAAATCTAACAACAGGACGCCACTCTCTACCCCCCAATCCGCACTAGGTCCGCGAGGTAGGATTTGTACTTGAATCCCTCTTACCTTGGTTCGTGAGAGGAGCCCCGTGCTCAGCAGTTGGACTTTAATAGGCTGTGATGATGATGATGATGATGAACAGCATTTTAATTGGCACCAAAAAGCTTAGCAAAATGCGGCAGTAAAGTTTGTCGCGACACTGGTATTTTGCGAAGGTGATGCGAATCAACTTAGTCTGGTTTGCCCTTTTGCCTTATTTTCCACCAGTTTAAGAAAAATAATGACAATTCGATACGCGGGTTGGTTATTAATTTATTAGGCTTATAAAAAGATAAAGAGCAATTAAAATTACACTTACACTTAAAGTGAATTTATTTAATTGTTATCGTTTAAGTAATTTTTTTTAATATTTAACAAAATAAAGATTTTTTTTGGAAGATAAAACCAATAACGTTACCCTGTGGGAATGATCAGGTTTTTTAACGTTGGTGTTTGATTGTGTAATATAAAATTTTCGTGTGCTTTTTTATGAATGTTTTTAATTGTGTGAATTTCTATTAATTACAATTTTCAAACATCCTAAATAAAATATTTAACTCCAAATACAAAAAAAGTGCATGTGAGGGATCTTATCAAATGTCTTAGGCTGGTTTTAATGGTACAATAAATATCCTAATGATTATCTAATATAATGATGAAGACATGTCAAAATGTATGAAATTAAAAGAAACATCAGACGCTGAACGGTTAGCGTCACTCAGACGAAGCAATGAAGGTTTGAAATAACTGTTAATCAAAACCAAAATACATAGCAACTGATAGGTAAAAATTATCTATAATAAGATTCACAGAAGATGTAACTCAGTGTACGTATATTAATAAAAATAACATAAAAGGACAATAACTAAATCGAGCTAACACAGAAAATCGATATTCTTGATATCTTCTATTGATGCAATGTTCAGAGTGTGTTCAATCTTATTTAATTCTACATGAATATTTAATTGATTCATGAACTACAAAATAAAATTCAATATCAAGAATTATATAGAATTCGATATAGAATTGACAACAACACAAAATTATAATATTTCTATCTATATTCTTTTACTTATTAATAATTTAAGTATTTCAATTAAAAATAATATTATATTATAATTGAATATATAATATACCTACATACTAGTTACTTGCGTGATTCTTCTCGTGACATTGCCCTCCTACTTGTACATTGAAGGTACCTATAGAGCAGTGTTTTAATTGACTATTATGTCAAGATTTTTTATAATAAATGATTATTAATTTCGAATCTTTTTAGGCAGATCCAATTTTCCGAAATGAAATCGAGCACGAGCCGGCTTTCGTGGAAGATGTTCGCGCTGGTAAGTGTCTTTTTTAATTGGGATAATTTAAAGGGTGTATCTTAGGTACCATCCGTTAGATAGAAGATTTGGCAAATATATATATAAGCTGTAAGCGGCAATAGTCTCATCACCTATGGAACGAAATATAATATGGTAGGCAAAATATGGCCGTATAAGGCGGAGGCCTTCGGGGAAGCAGGGGTGATTCTATGTAATAATGCAATTTGGAAAAGGCCTAAGCTATAGTGGCGCTGTGATAGTCTCAAAGTAGACTGAGCAGTGGCTAATCCTCTGAGCTTATTATGTCTCTCTACTGAGTACAGGCCTCCTCTCACGAACCGAGGTGAGGGGGATTTAAGTTATATGCAATGCAATACAATAAGATAAACAGATTTGCCTATGCCTTATATAATTTGACTAAAGTAGCTTCAAAAAACGCTGCCCTAACAGCGTATTTTGCTTATATAGAGTCTATTCTATGGTATGGTCTTATCATTTGGGGAAATAGTACTGATATGAATAGAACATTTATTGCACAAAAAAAATGTATCAGGGCAATATGTGGTACTGAACCAGATGAACCATGTGCACCACTGTTTCGGTTTTTAAACATTTTACCTTTGCCTTGTTTGTATATTTTCGAAATTTCAAAATTTGTCAAGCTGAACAGTCATTACTTTAAAATGGCTAAAGATGTTTATCCAAGAAACACTAGGAACGGAAATAGGTTGGTGACTTCCACTATCCCAAGAAGTGCTCGCTTCCAAAAAAATTGCTTCTGTATGTGCATTATTATATACAATCAAGTACCTGAAAGTATAAAAGAACTTAACTTTAAGAGATTCTTAAGAATATTATATAAATGGCTTATCTCACACACTTTTTACACATTGAAACATTTTTTAGAGCACAAACTTTGTGATACTTGTAGTGTTTTTACCCTAAGAGGTTAAAGTTACTATCTATGTTTGGTTTGACAAATATTTTGCGCATTTGTGACATGATTTCGATTTTATTATTATTATTTTTGTGATTGTACTTATGAATGACTTGTGGGTATCCGTATTTTGACAGCATTAATGTTTAGTTGCTCATTCGCAATTTTCACATTTAAAATTTAATTATGTCTAGTTGCTAATTCCCATTTTTAACATTTTAATGACTTATAAGTATAGTTTTTTTTTTAAAAAATGATGTGTAATTTATTATAATTTGCATGTCACCGTTGTTAGCTGAATGAGAGGAGCTTTATTTTATTGTACAAGAACTGTAATGTACCTCAATCAAGTGCAAATAAGGTATTCTATTCTATTCTATTCTATATTTCAACACGATGACCTATTGCGGATTGGCGGTGGCTGGTGTGTTGCGAACTTTGTGTGTTGTTTCAAACAGAATCGTGGTATTGTAACCAATAGTAGAATGTTAGTAAGTTGTAATAATGTTGTTAAAGACTGTATTGTAATAATATTAACCAGGTAATTATTTTGTAGATACTAACTGTTCTATTAAAGGGTAAAATTTTACATGTGTAAAATTTCATCAAAAGTGCAACAAAGTATACTCATATACATGTACAAGGTATCACGTATATTTTATTTCATTTGGTAGTTAAATCAAAAAGTTTGAATTTTAGAATATTTTTTTGTAAGATTATCGGCAAATCGGGATTCCGCGCAATTTGAAAGAAACATACATAATATTACGCCTGTTTCCCCGAACGGGTAGGCAGAGGCATAAATTCAAATTCAAAATTCAAATTCATATTTATTTATTTAAGTTTGGCTCAAAAGAGCTCTTATGAACGTCAAAACTTAAAAACTAGCGCGCCACCACCATACTATCGCCCACACGCTTTTCGGCAACTTTTATTCCCGCCAGAGCCTCTTCCGTTGATCGGCAGGTGCACCACTTGCAGGTGAGGTTGGTTTGGGCTCCCCAGATCTTGAAAGATGAGGGAAAAAATAAAAAAATAAAAATTTATACTTATTTTGTGTTCTTAATTTCTAAGTATATAAGAATATATACGGTATGTGATAGAGCTAATTAAAATTTTAAAAACTGAGGTGTATTGCTAGGAAAGATGTTTCAAGATGTAGATTTTAGTCCTCTCGTCTTCTATCTATAATTGTACTGTACGTGTGTATGTCACTGAACTCCTTCTAAACGGCTAGACCGATTTTAATGTTTTTTTTATGCGTTTGGGTGGCGCCCTGGTTGGTAGATTCACGATTCAGCCCGTCGTTAAAATTGGGGATAAAGGAAAAAAAATTTGTTATGAAAACTTAACATTCTATAAAATTTTCTGACATTATAAACTTTTAATTGTAACCGTGGCTTTGAACATTGCTGTCAGTGTTTGACAATTTGCGCAATGGACAGAAATAATCTTAATAAGACAGGACAAATTATTTATTTGACCAGCATCAGGTGCGAGGATTGTAGCCGGTTGGCCAGCTCAAGATGGCCAGATCCCTTACCAGGTCAGTTTGAGGAGTGTCAACGGCACCGGCTTCGTGGTCGTTTGTGGAGGATCCATCATCCACCACAACTGGGTCATCACTGCCGCTCACTGCGTCGCTAGGTGAGAATTTTTTTTTTAATACAGATTCTCCATTGGCTTACCAAACGACTCTGTCGAATCATCATCTCAATCTATTAACGTTTTACGGGCCTCCTCTCACGATCTAATGTGTGAGTGTATTGAGTAACATTCCACCACGAGACCCAGTGCGGATTGTTGGAGGCAGATGTGTGGCGTCCTGCTGTTAGAATTTTACAAGCCGCCCAATTTGGCTACTATCGTGGCTTAATGACTACCATATTTAGTGATAACCAGGTCCAACGGCATAACGTGCCGATATCAAATGCCACACAAACTGTCACCCATTCGAAGACTGACCTCGATCGTTTGTCAAGTAACTGAATTATTAAGGGCAAGTGTAAGGCACTAATTATATCAGATTTTAATACCAATAAACAAGAGACCGGTGGGGTTGTGGAGGCGGAAGTGAACAATTTCTCTTTGTGTTGGCAGACATTTAAAATTTCTTATTGGGTTCAAATATCTGGAGTATACGTCTTTTGTGATTTATGGTATTACCAGGCGCGGATTCAGCCGTCTAAAAAGGTTGTGGTCACAGTCTATAGAAAATCATACCTTTTTTATTTTTTAAGGCATTAGAAATAATCTTTAGCCTGATCTGATAGATCGTGAAGGTGTACTGTCAGAAGTTTATTACGGTTGTGGGCGGGCATGCCTTTACTTGTTATGTACTTAAGTTGCAATGAGCACAGATTATTAATAAGCAGGCGCGGCGAACGCATACAATGTTTCCGGCCCCTCTCTGATATCCACCGCTGTGGGTGTGGGCAAAGGTTGCGACTCGTAGTTACGAATAATCATAACTATAGTTACCAAAGTTATGATACGTCTGTACATAAGTACAGTCCCCTAATTTTGGACATTATTCTCTTTTCAGACGGCCTTCCGTGGTGGTTCGTATCGGCATGACAAACCTGGCCCGTCCAGAATACATCGTTGACACTAACCGGCACTACACTCATCCATTATACGATTTGTCCTCTACTACTGTACAGACCCATGACATTGGTCTCGTCGGGATCGACAGACACATTAACTATGGACGTAAGTATTACATCCTGTAGGTATTGAAGTTTTTGAGGGGGTGTGTTAGTTCTAATGTATGGAGCGCTCTTATTCACAGACTTGACGACATGAAATGGCTTTTATCAGAACCGACGTTCTAGGAAGTATGAAATTTCGGTATTGAAGTTTTTGAATAGGTGCAATTGTTACCGAGTTGATCCCACATTTTTTGGACTGCATCGGCTGCTTACTATTCGAAAGGATGTGGTCTTTAACGAGTCGCATTAAATACAGGGTGTAAAATTATCCTGATGAAAGTTAAAAACTGTGTATTTTGCCAAGCATGAGGATCATTATTTTATTGGGATTATACCTGAGAAATCAATAGCCTTATCAATAGACGCGAGTGTCTAGATGGTGGATTATAAATTGCGCGAATAGCCCTCTATCACAGCACAAACATAGTTTAAATATGTGCGGCACAAGACAGTGCACCACCTAGATCGCATTGTTTACATCGTCTGAATTCTAATATGATTTTTACTTAAATATTAATGATGTATCATTAGCAAACAATACTTTCTCGTGGTTCTCTTTATGAAATGTGGCAAATCATTAATATAAATCAAAAACAAAAATGGACTGAGAATCCAGCCCTGCGAAACCTCCATTTTAAAAACAGAACCCTATGATCGCTTTCCATTAACCAGATCTTCTAGATGGATTTTCTAATTCTGTAATATTCCATTTTTTTATCAATGTTTCTTGAGGTTTCTCATTCAAAAGCATTCAAAAGCTTTGGACAGATCGCAAAAAATATCTAAAGCGTTTAAAAAACACTGCTGATTGGCGGAGGCAGATGTGTGGCGTTAACACTACTCATTAAATGGACAATAGCATTACTGAACAGGTTGTACTTCGAGTATACATATTTTGTTGACCTGGAAAATTATGGGTGTATTTATCGCTAGCTCCGTGCCTCGACAGCACGTTAAGCTATAGGTTCCGTTGGGCATGAACACCTATGGCAGTCGTTATTAGGAAGCCAGAGCCTTCTAACATCATGTCAGCTGGTTTAACCCCTGTGGTTGATGTTTTGCAGTCGCTCCATGTACTAACTAAAATTCAGCCAAATTTAGTTAGACCAATGAGCAGACCCTAGGCCCTAAGTTTTAGTCTAGGGCAACTGGGATAATGCTAGGATATGATGATAACGGACTGTAAATATCATACTAAAGACGGTTTAAAAATAGAACTGTATATATAATGGTTTATTTTACTAAATTGCTTAAGGGTTTAACATTTCTCTCTTCCAGCAAATATCCAGCCGGCTCGTTTACAGAACTCTGGAGAAAAGAACACTGACTACTCCGGAGTCAGGATGGTGGTCAGCGGTTACGGACTCACCGATGATCCGCAGAACGGTAAGTGCGTTCAAGTTTATATAAACTGCTGCGCATAAGTTGAACAGTGGCCTCAGATAAGCTGTAACACATAGTCGGGTTTCAATCGAATTGCGGTATGGGGGTGGCGCGTAACTATAGCGCCAGCAGTCATACACACTGAGAACCGACTACGCACATCGATTATTGAAAAAGAGGCGGGGGGTCGGTATCTTGGTAGCAGAATCTGACACCCCGCCCGCGGCTGACGTTGCCCGGGTCAATACCGGGAGGACCTTCTGGCGCTGCTTGACGGGCTGTCCTGACCCGCCCGCTGCACTTTCGACATGTCACTCTTGGTTCTCAATAAAGGAGGTTTCCTTTCATAAAAGTGGTTTCCTTCAATAAAAGAGGTTTCCTCTCATAAAAGTGGTTCCCGTCAATAAAAGAGATTTCTACTATAAAAGAGGTTTCCTTCAACAAAAGAGGTCTTCCAGAGCCTATCAGAACTTTTTTGTCATACCTTTAGCTACTTACTTATTAATCTAATACTATCACCAGGTGGGGCAGTTACCGATGCTCTCCGGTGGGTGTACCTGAGGGGGATCTCCATCGCCACGTGCCGAATGCTTTTCCTGTACCTCCCTGTTCTCCAGGACCAGTCTATCTGCGCAGAGTATTACAATGAAACAGCTCAGTCCAGTTGCCAGGTAAAATAAAGATATAGCTAAAATTTAATCTGAATATATTGCGAAAAGATTACCGTTCGCAATCGGCAGGGAGTTCATCCCGACATGACAAGGGCGCGTCAAAGAAACTCTCGCCGCGTACCCTAGGGTTGTAGTACGACCTCCCTGGCTTGATTTTTCCAAAAGGTTACGGCATGGAACTCCTCAAAAATGGCGTGAATAGGTTTTGAAAGTGTTGGCAACGTGCTGGCGATGCCTCTGGAGTTGCAAGCGTCCATAGGCTGCTGTGACCTCACGCTTGAGTGTCACCTTGTGGTATGAATTAAAATACTAGGTGGCTGGCATCGTGCGAATGCTTGAGTGTCACTCTATAATGATCACAAACACCACTGTTACGAAAACATCAACTTATTTCTTTCAGGGAGACAGTGGCGGCCCCCTGACTATCGTGGATGTAGACAACAAAACGACCATGGTGGGCATCGTCAGTTTCGGTTCTGCTTATGGTTGCAACAGCAGGTACCCTTCAGGTATGAAAAATTTATATTTTATATAAACATACATATAAATGTATAAAATACCATATATATAAAATATATAAAGTATAAAAAATATATAATATAATGTTTATTTATATTCAATTGATGTGAAACTGAAATGCTATTTTTATAGTACTTTTACGCTACTTGTGCATCTCTTTGTACTTTTTTTATGTCTTGATAGTTGTATGTTTTGTTTTTTGTATAGTGTTTATGTAAAAATTGAATTGAATTATTCAGTAAATAAAGCTTACTTTAATCTCTTTCTTGGCAAGTATCTAACTATATATAATTCTTTTACTTTGTTTAAGTACTCAAATATTGTACGGCTTAATTTTGTTTCTTTAAATGTATATTTGGACAGACGTTACGTCATACTTGACAGGAATATTCTAGATAACTCTATGTTCATCTTGACTTCCACTTCTTTTGTTTTTTAATTTAATAAAAATAAGCACGGGTTTCATTGGTACCTGTAGGTATCATCGTCATGAGGAATTTCTGGTTGCACTTGAGAGTCGGTCCGTATATATTATGGCTATTAATGAGACGTGGATTAGGCATGGTCAAGAGTTGCATGCGCCATTACCGCCTGGCTACCGACTCCGTCATATCCCGCGACCAGCTAGTTTTCGAACTAGAGGAGGGGGTGTTGGTTTTTTTGCTTTTTTTTCCATGTATGTATATCGATTACGCCCAGGTTTATAGACCGATTTACGTGATTGTTTTTTTTTCGACGCGGAATTGCTGCCAGTTGGTCCCATAAAAAAATATTTTACTTTGTTCAAGTAGTTTTTATTTTATAAGCATTGTAGTTATTTAGAAAATGACGTCGTCTAAATACGACTACAACTTTAACATTTCTGATTCGATTTGTATGATTCTTTTTTATATACGCAATGACATTGTGACAAGGCAAATTAAGCTCGGCATGCAACTTCTGTCAATCATCATGGCATCTAGACTTATTTGTCCAAGACACGGCTCAGCAGCATTTTTTGGAAGCTTCCGTTATTCAGCCACGAAATGCTGGAATAATATCTCCTCACCTACAAGAAATTGTAAAACTTTGAGATCGTTCCGTTCGCTTTATAGAATTTATTATGTTTCCAGAAGGGTATTTAGGTAAGTTTATTTGCTGTCTCTTTTAAAAATGATGTCTGTTTGTGCAGTGTACGTGCGTCCTGGTCACTACCACGACTGGATCGAGGAAATCACCGGCATCAACTTTGACTGGAGCAGTGCTGACATCGTTTCCGAAGCCACTGCAACTAATCCTATTGAAGAAGTGCAATTTGTAGCTTCCTAAACTAAAATTCACTACGATACCAACACTGGCTTTATTATGGGATAAATATTTAAATAAATGCATGTCAAAAATAAATGAGTTTTTATTTTGTAGGTATGTAATGTGTTCTTATTGTAATCATTAAAAGAAAAAATTGCCCTTCGGTTTTTGTCACATACATGTATAGTTATTTTTTTATGCCAATTCTGCTTCTACTGACAATATGCTGTATTTACTATGTTATATTATATTGCATTGTATAGCGTCACAGACAAATGAAGATTGTAACTAATCAATCGATAATTTAAAAGAGCATAACCTGTAAGTTTTTTGCTAGTTCTTCTTACAGAGCGGTGGCTCGGAACTGGCACTTAGATTCACTTACACTATAATATTTTTGGTTTTTTTAATTGTTTGGTTGCAAGTGAATCTAAGCTTCGTGGTTTTAGTATAAGTATATTTTAATTGTTTTTTTAATTTTTTTATAATTTTGACGTTTTCGAGTACTATGTTAATGAAATAAAAAGTTTTTTGATTTGATTTGATTTACTGGCATAATGAGCATAACTCTAACAGCTATATAAACATCTGGGTAAATGTCATGCAGTCGACTTTTAACAATATATTGAATCAGATTATTGGCGTCGTTCATAGACTGGTATGTTGTAGGCGCTTAAAGTTCCGGTTCTTCGTATAGTGCATATATATACATAGGATTCTATTTTATCTTCTATCAGAATTTATTTGGGGGCCCACGCTGTTTTATCTGCAGAATTTTATTTTAAAAAACCTAAGCCTATCCCATTCAGCATTACTTTTAGACCATATGGTTGCCCTTAGTACTGTCTACCGGGGGGAAACTAAGAGGGACCTATGGAAGCGGGCGTGCCAAAGGGGCCCCTCGAGCATTGCCAGGAGGGTCTTAGGCAGCGGGGGCAGGGGGCCCCTACTGTCTAACCAAAGACCCCCCGAGAAGTCGGCCACACAGGCTATGGTCGCAGAAGGAGGTAGGAGGGGCGCGTCCACAGCGTCTCACTGAGGAGGTCCTCCCGGTTTTGGCCCCGGGAACGTTGGCCGTGGGCGGGGTGTCAGAGCTGCAACCCAGGTACTGGCCCCCCGCCTCTTTCTCAACAAGCGGCGGGCGTCGTCGGAAGATTTTAGTGGGTATTACTGCTGGCGATCGTGTCTGCCGGTGGTGAGTCCTACATACCTCTCTCGGTCCCCCTTTGGCCGGGAGACAGTGCGTCAATGTATTTTGTTACCTACCGACGTAAATCAAAAAAAAAAATGGGTTGGGATTCCGCACACTGAGTTGGATGATATGGTTGCATCCTTCAAATTGCTTGTGACAGTGTTATTTGACACTTAAAACCTATCCATAAAGAGCAAAACTATTCATGGATAACCGACAATGTAATAATGTACGATGTGAATCGAGCAGTCTCAACTTTTTATGATACTCTATGTACTATTATCGAAAAATTTGTCCCCAAGCGTCGCGTCATCTCCCATAAGTATCCTAGTTGGTTCAGTAAAACTCTCGTGTCACTCTTAAATGAGAAAAATAAGATAAGACAAAGATTACGTATATTTAACAATCCTAGAGACAATATAGAATTTAAATTACTCCGCGAACGATGTCACAAACTTATTAAAATATGCAAAAGCAACTATAAATACAACATGGAATCAAATATTTGTATGAATCCCAAACTGTTTTGGAGATACGTTAAAGATAAGCGAAAAGGCCGGTCATCTATTCCAACATTAATGACAAACGGTGATAGAACGGTATCGTCTGGTCCTGAAGTAGTTGACTTGTTTGCTAAACAATTCTCTTCTGTCTACAGCAATAGTGATTCAGTCCCTTCAAATACTGAAGCAATAACAAATAATTATATCACATCATTACAATTCACTGAAAACGACATCCTAAAAATTATTAAAGGCCTCAACATACATAAAGGTACTGGTCCAGATAATATTCCTCCTTTATTTGTAAAACGATGTGGATGCTCTCTCTCAACACCGTTGCAGATTCTATTCCAAAAATCTTTAAAGCAGGGAGTCTTTCCAGATGAGTGGAAGAGAGCTAGAATAGTGCCCATTCACAAAAAAGGTGACCTAACTGTTGTCAGTAATTATCGACCTATATCCTTGCTGTCTACATTTTCTAAGATATTTGAGCCTCTTGTCTATACACATGTTTCCAAACTGGTAGATAGTAGTTTATCGGAATCGCAACATGGATTCAGGCAAGGAAGATCGGTGGACACAAATTTGGCACTTATGGTTTCTAACATTGCCATGGAAGTTGATGCTGGTAGACGGGTGGATACTATTTACACTGATTTCAGCAGCGCATTTGACAAAGTCAGTCATGCTATTTTAGTAGAAAAGTTAAAAAACTATGGTATCGGTGGTTCTCTGATCTTTTGGTTTAATTCTTACCTAGCAAAAAGACCTCAGATAGTATCAGTGGCTGGGTATGACTCCAATGTGTACTATAGTCTGTCTGGTGTACCACAGGTTTCTCATTTGGGTCCGATACTGTTCTTGCTTTTTATAAACGACATTACCACAAAAATACAGCACAGTAACGTCTTTCTCTTTGCCGACGATCTAAAAATCTGTAAAGTTATTAACGATTCCACTGACATTAAACATCTACAAGCTGACCTGGATCATGTAAAGATTTGGTGCATACATAACAGCATGACTCTGAACCCAGATAAGTGTTTTCATATAAGTTTCACCAAAAAAAAAAGTGCAATAGACACAGAGTACTCGCTAGACGGCAAGGTTTTGGCAAGGGTCGACAAGATAAGGGATCTCGGTGTTATCATAGATAGCAAGTTGAAATTTAATACTCATGTTGACATGATCGTTAAAAAGTCTGCTCAAATGCTGGGTTTCGTAAAACGAAACTTAAAAGGATTCAAGCGGCAAGAAATACGAACTATCCTTTTCAATAGCCTGGTTCGCAGCAGGCTTGAGTTTGCGTCAATAGCATGGAGCCCTGTGTATGCTAACTCGTCTCAACGGATAGAAAGTATTCAACGGGCGTTCACGAGGCACCTGGCATACATGTCCCCCGGAATACATTACAAAGTTCCATACAACATGCGTTTATCTTTCTTTGGCATGACATCGCTTAAAAACCGCCGCACAATCATAGATTTATTATTCCTTTATAAGCTTATCCATAACAAAGTTTTATGCCCTGACCTACTTGCCAGTATTGGCTTCACTGTCCCCCGTAGATGCCCTCGAAAACCACTCACAAAATCTTTTACATTACCACCGCATAGAACCAATCTTGGCCTTCACTCTTCTTTAGCAAGAATTTGCAACTCCTACAACAGCTTGAATGCAAAGTCACCCGACCTTGATATCTTTTCTGTCTCGCAAAAAGTGTTCAAGGACACCCTGTTGAAGCTGCTCAATGACCCCTAGTGATTATATAAAAAAATTCATATTCTCCTAAAATATATTGATTATTAGTCATAAGTTTAAAAAATATAAGTAGAAATAAGTAAATAATAATGATGTGAATACTTGTAATGGCTTGCATATATCTCCTTTGATTTTAAGTGTTGCATGTAAACTAATAGGTTGGGGAAAAAGTCTTTTCGTATTTTTGTATGAAAAGTCAAGACATTTTTTTCAAAATTTATTTACAATATATATGTACCGTTTTGTTGAATAACTATCTGCCATTTTGTGGGCAGAGACATTATCCCGTTACTGTAGAAACTTTGGGACTTCTGATCAAAAAAACGGGACAAATAGTTTTGGCAGTCCTCTCTTGAGGTCAACCTTACAGAACCTAAAGAATTCTGCAGAGACCGAAACAGGTGAAAATCTGAAGGCGCAAGGTCAGGGCTATATGGTGGATGCACTAGGACCTCCCAGTCGAACTCTCTTAATTTTTGCTGAGTGGCTAAAGATGTGTGTGGTCTAGCGTTATCGTGATGAAAGACCACACCCTTCCTGTTGATCAATTCCGGCCGTTTTCTCTCGACTGCTTCCTTTAATCTCATCAGTTGCTGGCAGTAAAGATCAGAATCGATGGTTTTGCCGGGCGGTAAAAGCTCATAATAAACAATGCCCTTCCAATCCCACCATACACACAGCATCACCTTATTTCGTGTTAGGCCAGGTTTGGCCACAGTCTGTGAAGCCTGGCCAACTTTCGACCACGACCTTTTTCGCACGTTCTTGTCGTACGTGATCCACTTTTCATCGCCAGTTATCAATCTCTTCAAAAACGGCTCGGTTTCATTACGTCTCAATAATGAATCGCAAATGAGTACACGGTTCATTAAGTTTCTTTGAGTGAGCTCGTGTGGCACCCAAATATCGAGCTTTTTTGTATAACCAGCTTTCTTCAAATGGGTCAAAACTGTTTTGTGGTCAATTCCCAGTTCTTCAGCTACATCGTAACTACTAATATGCCGATCTTGCTCCACTCTTTCAAAAATGGCGTCCATTTTATTCGTATCAGGGCGACCAGAGCGAGGTGCATCTTTAACATCAAAATTTCCGGACTGAAAACGTTTGAACCAAATTTGTGCTACTCTTACTGACACTGCATCAGGTCCATAAACATCACAAATTTTTTTCACTGCTTGAGTTGCATTTTTGCCTTTTTTATAATAAAATTTTAAAATGTATCGAATTTCTTCATTAGATTCACTCATTTTTACGGAGAGAAACACAAATGAAAAATAGCGGGAAACAACTTTTTTTTATTTTTTTCTTTTCTTTATAATGGAACCTTTTTAATGTTACCAAAACCAGCCAGACACAAATAGTACAGTCAAAAAATTTTTATAATAAGTTTATAACCTACGTTATGCGAAAAGACTTTTTCCCCGACCTAATATATATGTTTAGCTGTAAGTGTTCCTAATAAATAAATAAATAACAATGTAAGAACAATGATGAGAATATGGAATAGCAAATGGAAGAATACACAAAACCGCCAATTCATCTTACCCTGACCCTGCCTGTAAATAAGCAGTCGATTCTATTCAAAAATAAGGAGTGAATATTGGGGGAATCCTTGGTGCGCCTATGATTTTTCATAGTGATGTGCGTAATTATCGCTGGCTCTGTGCCTCGGAAAGCACATTAGGCCGTTGGTCCCGGCTGTGTGAACATCTATTTCGGTCGTTATTAGAAAGTCAATGTAGAAAGCATTGACTTTCTAATAACGACATTCTGGACAGCTGCATTAATCATAGAATGATGATTTCCTTTGGGTTGTGGAGGTTAGATGGTAGTAGCTCCATGTAATAACTGAAGTTCAGCCAAATCTGGTTAGACCAGTAAACAGTGAGAGCTTAAGTCTGGGGCAACCGGGTTAATGCTAGGTAGGATATGTTGATGACAGGAGCTGGGAGACAAGCGCTGAGGAGAGGTCCGAGAGTCTTGCAAAAACCAATTCAACATTGTTAAAGTGATTCAAGTGCAGATAGATCCCTATCTATCCCTATATACACCCTTGTATGGGGATCCCACTAACATCTATGGAGCCCAAGCCAACCTCACCTGCTAGTGGTGCAACTGCTGATCAACAGACGAGCTTCGACGAACGTAACAGATCCCGCCAAGCGGCAATAAAATCGCCACGTATTACGTTAGACTAAATATTATTGGCGAAGTGTGGGCGTTTTGGCGTGATGTATGTAAGCTCATAGATCGATGAAGATAATATGCTTATCAGCAAAATTTTACACTAAATTATAAAGATTATTATAATGATCCGAAAACATGTATTCGATTTATAAAATACAACATAGACTATATACCAATATAAAATTGAATTATACGAGTATGTTTGTTACAATAACAGTTAGTTACCGAATGAGTACGAAAAGATTGTGCCAAATTTGTTTAAATATTTATTTCGTCTTTCTGTTTTTTCTGGCTAATCTCCGAAACAGCTGGATCGATTTCAATTAAACTTTTGCTGGCAGATAGCGAATGCCATACAAAATAACATGTAATAGGTTGGGGAAAAAGTCTTTTCGTATTTTTGTATGAAAAGTCAAGACATTTTTTTCAAAGTTTATTTACATTTATTTACAATATATATGTACCGTTTTGTTGAATAACTTTCTGCCATTTTGTGGGCAGAGACATTATCCCGTTACTGTAGAAACTTTGGGACTTCTGATCAAAAAAACGGGACAAATAGTTTTGGCAGTCCTCTCTTGAGGTCAACTTTACAGAACCTAAAGAATTCTGCAGAGACCGAAACAGGTGAAAATCTGAAGGCGCAAGGTCAGGGCTATATGGTGGATGCACTAGGACCTCCCAGTCGAACTCTCTTAATTTTTGCTGAGTGGCTAAAGATGTGT
This sequence comes from Musotima nitidalis, assembly GCA_949126915.1. Lineage (NCBI taxonomy): Eukaryota > Metazoa > Arthropoda > Insecta > Lepidoptera > Crambidae > Musotima > Musotima nitidalis. The sequence goes on from OX421434.1 coordinate 5,656,125, forward strand.
GTGGTCTAGCGTTATCGTGATGAAAGACCACACCCTTCCTGTTGATCAATTCCGGCCGTTTTCTCTCGACTGCTTCCTTTAATCTCATCAGTTGCTGGCAGTAAAGATCAGAATCGATGGTTTTGCCGGGCGGTAAAAGCTCATAATAAACAATGCCCTTCCAATCCCACCATACACACAGCATCACCTTATTTCGTGTTAGGCCAGGTTTGGCCACAGTCTGTGAAGCCTGGACAACTTTCGACCACGACCTTTTTCGCACGTTCTTGTCGTACGTGATCCACTTTTCATCGCCAGTTATCAATCTCTTCAAAAACGGCTCGGTTTCATTACGTCTCAATAATGAATCGCAAATGAGTACACGGTTCATTAAGTTTCTTTGAGTGTGCTCGTGTGGCACCCAAATATCGAGCTTTTTTGTATAACCAGCTTTCTTCAAATGGGTCAAAACTGTTTTGTGGTCAATTCCCAGTTCTTCAGCTACATCGTAACTACTAATATGCCGATCTTGCTCCACTCTTTCAAAAATGGCGTCCATTTTATTCGTAACAGGGCGACCAGAGCGAGGTGCATCTTTAACATCAAAATTTCCGGACTGAAAACGTTTGAACCAAATTTGTGCTACTTTTACTGACACTGCATCAGGTCCATAAACATCACAAATTTTTTTCACCGCTTGAGTTGCATTTTTGCCTTTTTTATAATAAAATTTTAAAATGTATCGAATTTCTTCATTAGATTCACTCATTTTTACGGAGAGAAAAACAAATGAAAAATAGCGGGTAACAACTTTTTTTTGTTTTTTTCTTTTCTTTATAATGGAACCTTTTTAATGTTACCAAAACCAGCCAGACACAAATAGTACAGTCAAAAAATTTTTATAATAAGTTTATACCTACGTTATGCGAAAAGACTTTTTCCCCGACCTAATATTTACATTATTTTAAAAAATAGATGAGGGTTTTCACAAAAAACTAGGTTAAATTGTTATAATCTTTTGCGTTCTTTTAGTTCACGCGGACGAGGTCGCGGGAAACGCTGTTGAATATTTTTGTTATAAAACGATTTTTCACGATATTTTCGTCACATTACCGCGGTGGATATCGGTTAATGATGGCCGCTTCATATATATTTGGTTTGTTGCTGATCATAGGATTATCCCAGGTAAGGGGTTTTATTATTATTATCATCATCATTATATCAGCCTTATATCAGCCTTATACATCAGACAACTGCTGAACATTGCCCCTCCCAGTAACTTGCATTCTATTGGGGGTAATTTCCCATAATCACCACGCTGGGCAGGCGGGTTGATTGGTGTTCGTTATATCTGGTTTTCTCTTCGTCGACTCTAAAGACTCCTCGTGAGATAAGAGGGGTGGCACTATCCTACCGCCACACAGCCCGCGTCACACGGCGCGTTATTCTTTTTCTATTGTTAAATACTAATATTAATAATAATAATATTGTTACATAATAGGAGAAAAATTTCTACTCTTACAAGGTCACGATCACCGAAGTCCGTATTTGAATGGGTGACTGTTTGTGTGGCATTTAATATTCAACGCTTCCGTGAAAAGAAAGAAACCTTATTTGGCGGCTTGAAAAATTCTAACTGCAGGACGCCACAAACCTGTGCCCCCTAATTCGCACTAGGTCCGCGCGGTAGGGTTAGAACTTGAATCCCTCTTACCTTGGCTCGTGAGAGAAGCCCCGTGGTCAGTAGTGGACTTTAATAGGCTGTGATGATATCATTATCATCAACATCATCATTGATAAACAGCATTTTAAATGGTACCAAGAGGATAAGCAAAATGCGACAGTAAAGATTGTCACGAAACTGATATTTTGCGAAAGCTAAAAGATGATGCGAATTAGTCGTATGATTTCCATTTTGCCCTATTTTCCACCGCTTAAAGAAAAATAATCACAACTTTTTACAAGCAGGTTTGTTATAAATTTGTTAGATTGATAAAAGGATAAGGGTCATTAAAATTATAATTGACTGCTTAAATTTAGATATTATAATTGGTGGGTATGATGGCGCATTTTATAAAGTGTTAAAAAAATATTTTGCAGATAATGCCAATGACACTACCCTGTGGGAATGATCAGGTTCATTATCGTTGGTGTCTGATCGTGTTATATAAAATTTTACTATCCATATTTTTAATGTTTTCTAAGTGAGTGATTTTCTATTAATGACAACCTTATTACAACTTCCTAAATAAAATGTTTACTGTTACACCAAATTTAAAAAGTGCATGTGAGGAATCTTATCAAATGCTTTAGGCTGGTTTTAATGGTAACATAAATATGCTAATTATCTCATATGATGATGAAGACAATGAATGTCAATATGTATGAAATTAAAGTAACATCAGACGCTGAACGGTTAGCGTCACTCGGACATAAGCAATGAATGTTTGAAATAACTGTTAAACTAAACCAAAATAGATAGCATCTAATCGATTAAAAATATTTATCAAAAGATTCATAGAAGATGTAATTCATTGTACGAATATGAATAAAATTAAAAAAATCGAACTAACACAAAAAATAGAATTTCCTGATATCCTCTAAAATGCTATGTTCATATCTTATTTAATTCTACATAATCATGTGATTGATTCATGAACTACAAGATAAAATTGAAAAACAAAAAAGAATTGAAATCAACACAAAAATATTTTATGTCTGTTTATATTCATTTTCTTGTTAATAATTTGAATATTTCATTTAATAATCATATTATATTATAATTGAATATATAATATACCTACTAGTTACTCGAAATTGCGCTACTACTAGTACGTTGAAGGTGCAGTATTTTGATTTATTAATTTTAAATCTTTTCAGGCAGATCCAATTTTCCGAAATGAAATCGCTGCGCACCAGCCGGCTTTCGTGGAAGATGTTCGCGCTGGTAAGTCTCTTTTTTAATTGGGATAATTTAAAGGATAATAAAAAGATTTGGCACATATAAAAGCTGTAAGCAGCAATAGTCACATCACCTATGGAAAGACATTTAAGATGGTAGACATAATATGGCCGTATAAGCGGAGGCCTTCGGGGAAGCAGGCGTGATTTTATGTATGAATGCGATTTGGGAAAGGCTTAAGCTATAGTGGCGCTGTGATAGTCTCAAAGTTGACTGAGCAGTGGCTAACCCTCATACCTTATTATGTCTCTCTACTGAGTCTTACTAACCGAGGTGAGGGGGATTTAAGTTATATTTCAACACGCGTGCCCAGTGCGGATTGGCGGCTGCTGATGTGTTGCGAACTTTGTGTGCAGTTTCATTAGTATCAGCATCAATAGTAGAATGTTAGTGAGTTCTAATAATGTTATTAAAGACTATATTGTAATAATCTTAAGTAGGTAATTATCTTGTACTAACTGTTCTACCTCATACGAAAGGGTTAAATTTTTTATGTGTAAAATTTCATCAAAAGTGCAACATAACAAAAATCATGTACAAGGTATATTTTATTTAATTTGTTGGTTAAATCTAAAAGTTTGAATTTATAATATTGTTTTGTAAGATTATCGGCAAATCTAACAAAGATATGAATCTTTTCTGCTCATATCTATAGGTTTAAGCTTTTAGTTAATTACTTCGTTTGCAATTACTACTTACAGGAAAAGATAGTGATAGATTATCTGATTAAAAAAGATTATTGTATAAAAAAATACTTAAAAAAAGATATTACTTAGGAAAATTTTTAACGTAATACCTTGTGCTGTTTTAATATTCCGATGCAAAGTTGTTGAACAAGCACACAAACAAAACTAAATTATTACAACTCTTGCTAAAATCAAAACAGACGTGTTATAAATAAATAATAAATAAATTACTCCTAACCTCAAACTTTCATGTCCTCACAATATATGATACCCAAGAGGTATTTATTATGAAGTATTATAAAGTTAATGTTTATGAAGGCGGCACAGGATCGATCAACGTGGAAAGCAATTGGGGAGCCATATGTTCAGCATGAATATTTGATATCGAGCGCTTCCGTACTTCGGAAGGCACGTTAAGCCGTTGGTCCCGGCTATCACTAAATGTGGCAGACGTTAAGCTATGTTAGAGGCCTAATGCGCGGCTTAAAAATTCTAACAGCAGGACGCCTACACCTGCCTCCGCCAATCCGCACTATATGTGAGAGGAGGCTCGTGCTCAGAAGTAGGACGTTAATGGGCTAAGATGATGATGATGATGATGTTCAGCATCGGACTTGAAATGTCTGAAATCATAATGATGATGAAGAGCTATTATAATTAAAAAGGGAGTGAATTATATTTCCTTTACTCGGGTTCTATATTTTGTTGTGTCAAATCTCATCAAAATCATCGGAGTCTAATTACCGTTTTTTCTATTAATTACGCAGTTTAGTTACAATCTAAGCTTGATATTATTTTTACGTATAACTGTCTTCCATTTACGCGATTTAATTAAACACATGGCAGGTATTTAAACGGTGGCTTAATCACCTGTAAACTATTCCTTAATATTGTATGTGAAATTATTCTTCTTCTTCTTCTTTTTTAAATTAATGGCACTATGTCGTGAAATTATTATAATGAGACTTATTGCCCACATTGGATACCGTGGCAACATTTTTTTTTTCGTTTAAATTATGGCTTTGTGCGTTTAGCTCATTTATCCAGTGTCAAGTAAGAGATATATTAATAAAATATAAATCATAGTAAATGAGAATGAGTGGTGATAATGATGATAAATAGTAAATGAGATGCCCTCCCCCTAAACCCCTCGAGTTCTCAGTAAAGATGTGGGATTATACTGAGATCTCATCCATCTCATATGGACTGGAAGCGCTCGTAGCTCTGCGGTGCTCAGTGGTCGGAAACGATCGCCGAAGTACAGCAGAGTTTACAGAGGTCAGTCCTCGGATGGGTGACCGTTTGTGTGGCATTTGATATCGAGCGCTTCCGTGCTTCGGAAGGCACGTTAAGCGGTTGGTCCCGGTTATCACTAAATGTGGTAGTCGTTAAGCCATGTTAGAGGCCTAATGGGCGGCTTGAAAAATTCTAACAGCAGGACGCCACACACCTGCCTCCGCCAATCCGCACTGGGTCAGCGTGGTGGAGTATGACCCAATACCCTCACACCTTGATATGTGAGAGGAGGCTCGTGCTCAGTAGTGGGACGTTAATGGGCTGTGATGATGATGTACGTTCACAAACACTTAACTTAACGGTTAATAATCCACCGTTCGCTAGACGCTTCACATTTCCGCCAAGAAATGCGTGGCAACTTTTAGTACCACTTAAAGTGTCTACCTATGTAACTTTAAAATTTTCGACCATGTAAACTTTTAATTGTAACCGTCGCTTTTGACATTGCTGTCAAAATAAATAAATAATAAGTAACACTAACAGTAAAAACAATTTTTCTTAAAATTTGGCACTAAATTTCAAAAGGCACGGTTTTTTTTAATTGCAATATCTCATCTTAGTGTTTTTTTACTATTTGACCAGCATCAGGTGCGAGGATTGTAGCCGGTTGGCCAGCTGAAGATGGCCAGATCCCTTACCAGATCAGTTTGAGGACTGTCAACGGCTCCGGCGTCGTGTTCATTTGTGGAGGATCCATCATCCACCACAACTGGGTCATCACTGCCGCTCACTGCGTCGCTGAGTGAGAATTTTTTTTAATATATGTTCTCCATTAGCTTACCAAACGACTCAGTCGAATCATCATCATTATCATCTCTCATATCCACATTCCAATACGATACCCAGTGCGGATTGTTGGAGGCAGATGTGTGGCGTTTCGCTGTTAGAATTTCACAAGCCGCCCAATTAAGCTACTAACAAGGCTTAATGACAACTATATGTAATGACAACCAGGTCCAACGGCAAATATAATTTACACACATTTACGCCTGTTTCCCCGAAGGGGTAGGCCGAGGTATATTATACGCACCCACTTCGCAAATTATATAGCCAACTATTTTGGACCAATCCCACGTTATGGGTGGCGAGCCTATTGCCGCTTATCGGGCCTGTTATGTTCGCCGGAGTCTCGTACGTTGATCGGCAGGTGCACCACTTGAAGTTAAGGTTGGCTTGGGCTTCTTAGGTCTTGGTGGGATCCCTTTACATATCAAATGCCACACAAACTGTCACCCATTCAAAGACTGACCTCAATTGTTTGTCAAATAATTGAATTGTAATTGTAGGGTAAGTGTAAAGCATTAATTGTATCAGATTTTAATACCAATAAACCGATGAGGTTGTGGGTCTCTACAGTGAAAGTGAACCATTTCTCCTTGTGTTAGCAGACATTTGACATTTCTAACTGGGGTCGAATATCTGGAGTACACGTCTTTTGTGATTTATGGTATTAAGTACCAGGCGCGGATCCAGCCGTCTAAAAAGGTTGTGGTCACAGTCTATAGAAAATCATACCTTTTTATTTTTTAAGACATTAGAAATAATCTTTAGCCTATTGATCTGATAGATCGTGAAAGTGTACTGTCTCAAGTTTATTAGGGTTGTGGGCCCGTCTTGTTTGTCTTGCCCGTCTTGTCCACAACGGTGATTTGCGCTCGTTATGTACTTTAGTTGCAATTAATAGTACCTACATATTACTAACAAGCAGGTGCGGTGAACGCATACAATCTTTCCGGCCCCACTCTGCTATCCACCGCTTTTGGCCATGGTTGCGACTCGTAGTTACAAATAATCATGATTATAGTTACTAAAATTATAATACCTCTTTACATAAATACAGTCCCCTGATTTTAAATCCCAATTAGGACTCTAACACTCCTACCACAAACTGATGTGGGAAGGGGTTTTCCACCACGCAAATCCAGTGCAACATGTTATATACTTACTTGGACATCATTCTCTTTTCAGACGGCCTTCCCTGGTGGTTCGTCTCGGTCTGACACACCTGACCCGTCCAGAATACATCGTTGACTCCAACCGTTACTACATTCATCCAGGATACGATGAGTTCGTATCTGTTGTACAGGCCCATGACATTGCACTCATCGGGCTAGACAGACACATTAACTATGGACGTAAGTATTACATCCATTAAGTATTAAAGTTTTTGAGGGGGTGTGTTAGTTCCATTGTATGAAGTGCTCTTTTTCACTGACTTGCGTATGAAATGGGAGCGGGAGACATAGTTATATAAATAAACGTAAGAAGTCCATGCCCCCGCTTCCATCTTTCGGGCCGGCGAGTCCCACATATCCCCGTCATGGCCCGATTGTGGCGGGAAATCCGTAAAAGTAATTTTTTAGGACGTAAAAAAAAAAGGTGACATGCTGTTAATATTTTACAAGCCGCCTAATGACGCCTCTAACTTAGCTTAACGAGTACCACCTAAAGTGATTTCATAACATCTAAGTAATTGCCTGATTTTTTAATAACCAGTTAAATATTATCGTAAATTTAAGTATAAAAGACCGAATATGACAGGACATTTGTAAACAATATTCATTAAATGGATAATAACATTACTGAACAGGTTGTACTTTAGTTGGCCTGGAAGATTATGTGCGTATTTATCGTCAGCTCTGTGCCTCGACAGCACGTTAATTGGTCCCGGTGGGGATCAACACCTACGGCAGTCGCTATTAGGAGGCTAGTGCCTTCTAACATCATTATTGCTCACAGGATAATGTTTTCCTCTGAGTTGCGGACACACGGCAGTCGCACCCTAGATCCAAAGCTTAAGCCTTAAGTCGGTAACAAAAATGCGTTTACGCACTGACTTTCGGCCAAAGGGGGACCGAAAGGAGTGTGGGACTCACCACTGGCAGATGCGACTGCCAGCAGTAATTCCCACTAAAATTTTTCCCGACGACGCCCGCCGCTTATGTCGAAAAAGGCGGGGGCCAGTACCTGGGTTGCAGCGTCTGACATCCCGCCTGCGACCAACTTGACCCCCGGACCAAAACCGGGAGGATCTCCTCAGATAGGCGCAGTGGATGCGCCTCTTCTACCTCCTTGTGCGACCATAGCGTGTGTGGCCGACTTCTCGGAGGGTCCATGGTTAGACAGCAGGGGCCCTCTGTCACCACTGCCTAAGACCCTCCTGGAGCTGCTTGACGGGCCCTCCTGGCCCTTTAGCAGCGCCTTCCATAGGTCCCTCTTAGTTTCCCCCCAGTAGTCAGTACTAAGTGCACTCAGAGTCGCCAACCTCTGGGTGTTATCTTTTCCCGGCCTCCGGGAGGTACTCAGCCCCCCCACCACGCCAAGATTTTTTTTTAATTCACGTCGGAAACAAAATGCATTTACGCACTGTCTCCCGGCCAAAGGGGGAAACAGGTAGGGGGTGTGGGACGCTTTGCGGCAGATGCGACCGCCGCATTCCTACCCACTAAAAATCTTCCGACGACGCTGCCGCTGTTGAAAAAGTGGCGGGGGTCCAGCAACAGTGGATATAAATTTTCTGGCACCCCGCCCACGGCCAACGTCCTCCGGATCAGAACCGGGGTGACCTCCTCAGAGAGGTGCAGTGTGTAGCGCCCCCCCCTACCTCCTTGTGCGGCCACGACGTGACTGGCCGACTTCTGGGGGGTTCTATGGTTAGACGGAAGGGGCCCCATGCCCCCGTCGCCTAAGACCCCCCAGGCTCGAGCGGACGGGCCTTCCTGGCCCGCCCGCTGCGCCAACGGTGTAACGGTTCCCGCTCCCTCTCCCGCTTCGCGGCCTCCTTCTGCGACATCACCACTTCGCAGGAGGAGGCCATCGCCTCTTCCTAAGCTGATGATGACGGACTGGGAAAATCTTACTCAAGACGGATTAAAATGTAACTGTGTATATAATGGTTTACTTATCTAAATTACTTAAGGGTTTATCTTTTCTTTCTTCCAGCAAATATCCAGCCGGCTCGTTTACAGAACTCTGAAGAAAAGAACACTGACTACACCGGAGTCAGGATGGTGGTCAGCGGGTTCGGACTTACCGATGATCCGCAAAACGGTTTGTGCCTTCTAGTTTATGTAAGCCGCGCCTCATAAATTGAACACTGGCATCGGATGAGCAGTAACACATTATCGGGTGTCAATCAAATTGCGGCATGGGGGGGGGGGTAACTATAGCAACTCGACGACACACTATGGATTCTCGAAGAACCTGATCGACAATGCTTTTTGGAAATGTTAGAAATTCCTTATAGTTTTGATTTTATTTTACGAAGAAGTCATCATACTCAATACTCAGAAATAACGTAAAATGGCTGGCATATATTTTAAAGTTAAAATTTTTTCTTACTTTGTAGTATCTTAGTTGCAGCTTACCTCCTCCTTAAAGAAGCGCAACCTAAAATCCTCCTGGCGCTGCTTGACGGGACATGTCATTCTTGGTTTCCCCCCCCGTAGTCAGTATGAAGGGCTGGGTGCCCTTAGCCGTTTGCCAGTCGCCGATCTATAGTTTGTGGACGCTTCTTCATTCCAATCTAACTTTTTCTCTTCAATGAAGGAAGTTTCCTACCATTAAAAAGATTTCCTTCAACAAAAGAGGTTTCTTCCAGAGCCCATCAGTACTTTTATGTCATACCTTTAGCTTCTTACTTATTAATCTATTATTATCACCAGGTGGGGTAACTACCGAAGAGCTCCGGTGGGTGTACCTGAGGGGGATCACCCTGTCCAGGTGCCGAATTTTTTTCCTGAACACCCCCGTTCTTCAGGAACAGTCTATCTGCGCAGAGTATTACAATGAAACAGCTCAATCCAGTTGCCAGGTAAGATAAAGATATTGCTATAATTTTATCTGAATTTATGCGAAAAGATTATCGCTTGTCATCGGCAGGGAGTTCATCCTGACATGTCAAGGCCAATGTTGCAATATTATCAATACAATGCCTTTTAAAGAAACTCTCGCCGCGTACCCTAGGGTTGTGGTACGACCTCCCTGGCGTATTTTCAAAAGATTACAGCATGAACATCCTCAAAAATGGCGTGCATAGGTTTTGAACGCGCAAGTGATGCCTCCACAGTCTGCTGTGACACGGTGGTGGACCTCACGCTTGAGTGTCACCTTGAGATATTAATAAAAATACTAGGTGGCTGGCATCGTGCGAATGTTATCTTTGGTTAAAACTTACTTGTAATTGAGAATGATGCATAGTATACCATTTAGGGTTTTATATTAGATAATTACCGTGGCTGGGTTCCTAACAAGTTATTCATTTGTGATCAATTTAAATTACAATAAAGAAAAGTATGAAATAAGTGCCAATCCCTCTTATCTCACGGGGTGTCGTAAGAGTCTACGAAGAGAAATCGTACCGGATGATGGGCAGTGCCGTCATCCTGCATACTTAATGGAACTGCGATCACCAACGCGCCTGCCCAGCGTGTTGATGATGGGCAATTACTCCTAATAGAATATTAACAATTGGGGAGGTTAATGTTCAGCAGTGGACCACTTACAGCTAAAGCGATGATGATTACAAGTACATGTAGAAAGCACTTCGCAAGCCAATAAGTTTGTATTGAATGCTTTAAACTTCAAGTAGTTTCTGCATCCTTCTCTCTTAGAACGAAGAAGGGTATCCAAAGCCTATCAGGTAGTCAATACGCTTAAGTGTCACTCTATAATGATCAGAAACACCACTGTTACGAAAACATCAACTTATTTCTTCCAGGGAGACAGTGGCGGCCCTCTGACTATTGTGGATGTAGACAACAAGACGACCATGGTTGGCATCGTGAGCTTCGGTTCTGGTTTTGGTTGCAACAGCATTTTCCCTTCAGGTATGAATAATTTATGTTTCATCTGCGCTTTAATATCTACTGAACCATCATCATCCTCAAGTCCTAAGCCGCTTACCATAAATTAGCTAGTCCTAGTTTATTTACTTGAGCATATTATAGTTAATTTTCCCACAGTTGGAAGAAGATATCTTTTATTTATAGTTTTAAGTTTTGGTATTTTATTATAGTTGCATAGCTATTTTTCGCCTACATTTCGTCAATTACATTGTAAGTCCCTTCCACGTAATAGGTAGCGAGCCTATTGTCGCCACTGTTTTCGTCCACGGGATCTGTATATAACATAATTGTGATATTAAACATTTTACAATGTGAATTACAGATTAACATACATATGTATTTACTTACATATTGTCACGCTTTATTCTCATAAAGATAGGCACAGATCAGATCTTTCTAATCGCTACGATCCTGGCCTAGACTTTCAGACTCTCACTCATTAACCTTCTCATACACTCCGGTTCATTTAGGAGCAGGTCAACAAGAATATGCAAGGATTTACTTTTGAATTTCACATCTTCCAAAATCTAATGGATTTTGTCTGACCGTCTTGACTAAGCCTTCTAAGCATATCTTATTCACCACATCTTGTGAATTCACATTCATACCATAACCTTCCCATATCTATTTTGTAATATTACTATCTTAATTTCTCTGCAAGCAATATTTCAAAGCGCATTTTAGTTTAATTTAAAAATGATGTCCGTTTGTGCAGTGTATGTGCGTCCTGGTCACTACCTCGACTGGATCGAGGAAATCACCGGCATCAACTTCGACTGGAGCAGTGCTGACATCGTTCCCGAAGCCACTGCAAATAATCCCACTGACGAAGTGAAATTTGTAGCTTCCTAAACTAAGATTGACTACGACATCAACACAAGCCTTGCAATGTTACATTTACATTATTTATTATTTTTTTATCTGATCAAAGTTTTATCAAGAGCTAGCGAAGATTGAAGAAGAAGATGTGAATTTGAGTATATAAATGTAAATATTTCCTGAAATAAAAATTTAGTTAACAGTGTCTTTTTATTTTATTTATGTAACAAATATTTGACTTGTACAGTCAGTATCATTAAGTTGATAAAATCAAGCTTTGTTCTCGTAAGGGTTGCAAAGATTACATCATTTACTTTCTCATGCACTCCCTTCGGTTTTTAGGGTAGGTATTTTAAATGCTTTTATCTTAATCCAAAACCATATAGAATAAATGGTCAGGAAATGTATTAAGTGGTATTAAAGTACCAATCCAAATAGACGTGTACTCTAGACTAGTCCAGACATTTGATCCTTTTAAGAGGTGATAAATGTGTGCCAATACATTATACCAATTGATAACATACACTCTTTCCTCATAAGTCGGGATTTTTAATCTGATATGATTGTTTTCACTATGTTTTTAAACAACGCAATACAAAAAGTCCAAAACAAAAAACTAACAGATTTCTCGAGAAAACTCGGGGTTCATATTAGCTTCTGTTGTAGACAACATAGGCAACGATGCCTGGTAAGTGATACTTAGAAATCAGCAAGAAGCAACTTGAATTCTTTCAGATTGCTCCCTACGCCAAATTATATGAGCCAACGATTTGAACCAAGAGAACATTGATGCATTTGTGCTTTGTTTGACGGGGCCGTTATTCATTCCTTAAATACGATCGAATTCAGGACTTTGCTCTGCACACGATTTTAAATTATTATGAGCAGGCGTGTAAAGTAAATTTACTTGTTAAGGACAACCAACAAATCTTACACTAAAACAATCACAATATATGGCATGGAGTGAGAGCTAAGTGCAGATTCAATTACAGGTTGCCACGACTTGCAATGTGGGGTAAATCTATATTGCTAGCTGGTAAAGTTCAAGTTAAGAGAAAAGAATTGTAATATATATTTTTTGAACTTATATAAACTATTTGAATGTATATTAATATCTATTATTTTATAATTAAGTACGTTGTACTGTCGTTGCAACCTGTTCATGATTGAGTGGTTGCCTAGATTGCTTTTGGATCCTTTGATATTAAAGGGTAGGTATTAACCTTGCCTGGGTAGTTTAAAAGGTATGTTGAACTGAAGCTGTTCCAAAAGACTAGGGCAATCCAGTCCACCTCTCAAGATCTTAAATAAAAATAAAAGGTCCAACATTAATCTTCTGTCTGCCAGAATGGACATTTTAAATCTAAAAAGTCTTGCATCATACGAAGACAATTACTTGTCCAAATCAGATTTAAATGAAACGTGCCATAAAAATCTTCTTTGGACACTCTCTAATCGTTTAGCATGCACTAGTGTCACCTGTCACTATATGGTCACCTCACTATGAAGGTGACCATACAGGACTACAATATTCTAGCGTCGATTGAAGATATGCATTATATAGTAGTATAGTGGGGGGTTTTAACTCCTTGAAGTTGCGTATCACAAAATCTAGCATACTGAAGGCCTTATAGGCAATATTTTTAATATGTTTATGAAAACGTAGCTTTTTATCTAATATTACGACCGGATCACGAACTTCATCTACTTCTTTAAGGGTTCTCCCATTAATGTGGTATGTGCATAAAGCTGGTGACTAGCTTTTTGTAATTCTAATAAAATGACATTTAGAACCATTAAGTTATTATGAACCCAGACTGTCAGACTGTCCAAGTCTTCCTGAAGAAGTGCCTCATCACCCGGTGACTAAATTTCCTTGCAGCTTTTTAAGTCATCTGCAAAGAGGTAGGCCCTGGAGTGCTTGACAACTGACACAGTGTCATTGATAAAAATATTGAACACGGTAGGACCGAGAATACCGAGATGCGACCCCTGAGGTACGCCTGTGAGCGTAAGAAATGAATCCGATGTAAAACCCTCCACAACAACATTTGCCGTTCTGTCTGCCAGATAAGAAGAGAACCATCTGACCAAGCTTTCACCAAAACTGAATTTAATCAACTTAGACAGCAGAATTCCATGACCTACCCTGTCAAAAGCCTTGCTGAAATCTGTGTAGATTGCATCAACTGGATGACGTTTATCAACAGACTGACTAATATCAGAAACAAACTCTGCGGGACCGGATGCAGTAGAACGACTCTTCATAAATCCAAACTGACGAGTAGAAACAGAATGTTTAATGTGCCATGCCAGAGTAATACTGAGGAGGGATTCGAAAACATTGGCAACTAAGGGAAAAAGGAAATAGGTCTGTAATTTTTTACTAGTTTTTCATCACCAGAAGCAATGCCTTTTGACTGCACAATTTCAGTTTTGTGAATTTTTTTGCAATTTTATGTACCTACCTACTTGTGCAGTTAATAAACATTTCTTTCCTTCATTCTTTCTTTCTTTCACCAGATTTGAAGACGGGTATTATGACGGATTTTTTCCAAAATGTAGGATAATGGCCCGAGTGTAAGGATTCGTTAAAATCAATGCAAGCGGATATGCCAAACACTTGCCGAACAGTGCAACAAAAAAACCGACGGGATTCCGTCCGCTTCAGCGCCCTTTGTAGGATCTAGTTTAGCGATAGTACTCTTAATTTGACGTAGCGAGAAATATAACAGTTCAACATAGCCATTACTTGCGGATACCGATGGGACAGTCACTTTTCTAGCTGATTTTATGGGAACGTTGTATGCCTCTATAAAATTATTTGCAAAGAAATTAGAAATTCCCCACCCAGTGCTAGCCGTACTATTCTCAAAGCGGATAATAGATGGATAATTACTGCTATTGGATTTTTTATACTTTAAAAACTGGACATCTCTACCCATTCTTTCACCGATTGGCTCACTTGTCACATTACGACGCGCTAAAGACGTGCCTATAATAGTCTGCCCAAAACAGCAACAGAGAGTCTAGCATCAGTTTGAGCTATGCGAAAACAAGGTACAAGTTGAACTTCTGATTACTTCTCGTAACTAACAAACTACCAAACAACAAACATGAACATATTATCTAACATTTTTATTATTTTTACAATCGCATAAATAAAATCATAGAAACTCCTACATCAATATGTATATAAACTTTAAGTAGAGACTTTGCTACGAAGTGAATCCATACGTTCGTAAAAAACCTCAACAACTAGGTAGTAAAAATAATTAATAGTTTTCCAATATTAACACTTAACCGCCTTCCAAGGATATGAAATATTCACCCAGTGATCTACCTTACAGTGCACATAAAAGTCCGGTATCGGACGAAGAATCGGTATTCCTTTATCTATTTTAGGCACGAAAGGTTAAAAAAGATTCGTCACTTAAGCAGAGTTTACTGATGTCAACGCTTGGATCAGACACCGGTCACCCGTTTATGTAGTACACACGTCGGCCGCTTATCGAGTTGCAAATGTTCAATGTCAAGGTCAATGACAATCATACATGCATACAATTAAGCCTTTTCCCCGAAGGGGTAGGTAGAGGCCATATTAAACGCCCACATTTCGCCACTTATAATGTTAGTCCCACATAATAGGTGGCGAGTGTATTGTCGCTTACCGGGAACATTTGCGATCGCCAGGGTCTCGTACGTTAATCGGCAGGTGCACTACTTGCAGGTGAGGTTAGCTTGGGCTCGTCGGATCTTGGTAGGAAGATCCCATACACCCATTAAGGTAATCACTGTATGTGATAATCATTAAGTCAGGTTCAAGAGGCCTGCATACGTCAATCTGTGTATAATTGAATTTCTTGTTCTAAAGCACATATTAAATATGATTGGAATACCACATGTTGGGTGGTCTTATAATATGTTTTGAATAATATTCCTAAGTCTATAGCCAATGTATTACATACTTTTACTCTTATCTTTTGTACTTGTTTGTGATGTATATAATTAACTGATATATTTTTCTATTTATATTTTATCTAGTAAATTATCTAAGTGCGGGTCTCACGCAAATACGTCAAACCGTTTTGCACCTAATTCGATAAATATTGCGATTATTTTCCCTGTTGCCGCTTACCGGAATTTAGGGTAATGACACTTGAAAACGTCAAAATTGTATAAAATATAACAAAAACAAATAAAATATAATTATACTAAAATCACGAAGCTTAGATTCACTTGAAACCTAACAATTTAAAAAAACAAAAAATATTTAAGTGTAAGTGAATCTAAGTGCCAGTTCCGAGCCACCGCTCTGTAAGAAGAACTGGCAAGAAACTCACAGGCTATGCTCTTTTAAATTATCGATTGGTTAGTTACAATCTTCATTTGTCTGTGACGCTATACAATGCAATATAATATAACATTAACAATATTCATGTTTTAAGTCATTCATATTAGAATAGTCTGTATGAAACGGCAGTTTAATCCCAAGCATTTTTATCAGCCATAGTCACCATAGCCATATAGTCTTCGATAGAATAGTATAATAATAATCCTTTATTGCACAAAAATAATTTTAAATATTACATGAGGTATATAAAATAACATGTACAAAGGTGGACTTATCTCTAGAAGAGATCTCTACCAGCCAACCCTAGCAGTTGTAAACTAAATAGTTGTACGGGATAAATGTTGTCCAAGAAAAGTGTTACTAATGAAAAAAAAATTAAATAAAAATAAGAACAAAATATCAAGCAAGTCTCTTATATGCTAATATTATATTAAAATATATACATAGATACATACATAATAGGTTGGGGAAAAAGTCTTTTCGTATTTTTGTATGAAAAGTCAAGACATTTTTTTCAAAGTTTATTTACATTTATTTACAATATATATGTACCGTTTTGTTGAATAACTTTCTGCCATTTTGTGGGCAGAGACATTATCCCGTTACTGTAGAAACTTTGGGACTTCTGATCAAAAAAACGGGACAAATAGTTTTGGCAGTCCTCTCTTGAGGTCAACCTTACAGAACCTAAAGAATTCTGCAGAGACCGAAACAGGTGAAAATCTGAAGGCGCAAGGTCAGGGCTATATGGTGGATGCACTAGGACCTCCCAGTCGAACTCTCTTAATTTTTGCTGAGTGGCTAAAGATGTGTGTGGTCTAGCGTTATCGTGATGAAAGACCACACACTTCCTGTTGATCAATTCCGGCCGTTTTCTCTCGACTGCTTCCTTTAATCTCATCAGTTGCTGGCAGTAAAGATCAGAATCGATGGTTTTGCCGGGCGGTAAAAGCTCATAATAAACAATACCCTTCCAATCCCACCATACACACAGCATCACCTTATTTCGTGTTAGGCCAGGTTTGGCCACAGTCTGTGAAGCCTGGCCAACTTTCGACCACGACCTTTTTCGCACGTTCTTGTCGTACGTGATCCACTTTTCATCGCCAGTTATCAATCTCTTCAAAAACGGCTCGGTTTCATTACGTCTCAATAATGAATCGCAAATGAGTACACGGTTCATTAAGTTTCTTTGAGTGAGCTCGTGTGGCACCCAAATATCGAGCTTTTTTGTATAACCAGCTTTCTTCAAATGGGTCAAAACTGTTTTGTGGTCAATTCCCAGTTCTTCAGCTACATCGTAACTACTAATATGCCGATCTTGCTCCACTCTTTCAAAAATGGCGTCCATTTTATTCGTAACAGGGCGACCAGAGCGAGGTGCATCTTTAACATCAAAATTTCCGGACTGAAAACGTTTGAACCAAATTTGTGCTACTCTTACTGACACCTGCATCAGGTCCATAAACATCACAAATTTTTTTTACTGCTTGAGTTGCATTTTTGCCTTTTTTATAATAAAATTTTAAAATGTATCGAATTTCTTCATTAGATTCACTCATTTTTACGGAGAGAAAAACAAATGAAAAATAGCGGGAAACAACTTTTTTTTATTTTTTTCTTTTCTTTATAATGGAATCTTTTTAAGGTTACCAAAACCAGCCAGACTCAAATAGTACAGTCAAAAAAATTTTATAATAAGTTTATACCTACGTTATGCGAAAATACAACAACATTATGTTAACATTATTGTAAGATAACGAATGGAACATTTAAAGGGAAAAAAAAGTGCTAATTATGTGCCGAATTTGACAAGATTGTGATTCTTCAGTTTACTTTTGAACGACTGAAGTGATGGACTTTCACGAATCAGAGAGGGAAGACTGTTTCACAATCTAACAGCACGAGCTGAAAAGGAAATACTTAGTGTTGGAGGAAGGAGAACCAAGCGTCTTAGTTACACAGGATCGTTTGGGGCGGGATGTAGTAGGTAGCACATTGAAACGAACACGCAAGTAATGGGGGAGCTGGGGTTGGTAAAGAATTTTGTACAACATACACAAAACGTGCACATCTCTGCGGCGCCTTATAGGAAGCCATTTTAGTCTTTCCCGATACTCAGAAACATGGTCGTATTTACGCAGTCCGAATATAAATCTTATGGCCAAGTTTTGAAGACGTTCCAGCTTGTTAAGTAACTCCTCAGTTGCATCCAAATAACAAATATCAGCGTAATCGAGAATAGGGAGTAATAGCGCATGAGCAAGAAAAATCTTGGTGCTAAAAGGTAGAAAAATTGAAGTCGCCTTAGAGAATGATATGCAAAATGCATACGCCTACTAACCTCATTAATATGTGGTGTCCGAGAGAGAGACCGATCAAGAATAAGACACAAGTTCTTAGTTTTATTGGTAAAGTTAATCTTTTCACCTCCATACTCAACCCCTGGTATGGAATCAATGGCAAGCCTCTTAGATATCCCACTACTGCCAATAATTATAGCCTGAGACTTTGCAGGATTGATAAGCAAACCAAATAAATCAGACCAAGTTTTTATTGACAGCATCATCAAGATGACACTGTCTATAAATCTGCAAGTCATCCGCATACAGGTGGTAGGAAGAAGTATTTATTGATAAAAAGAGAGAAGAGGAGAGGTATATCCTTTTAAAGACAGCTTATCCTTTTTGAGGCACCTGTATAATTATGACAATTTAGCAAAGGAAGGGTATTCAGTATGGTAATGACCATTACCCCTGAACTTACTAGTTTTTTTAAAAAATGAATTGTGCGGAACCATTTTTATAATCAACTGCTACTACATAATAGATACATTTTTAACTTATTATGTTTATCATCTAATCGTCATTAACGAATGCGTTAAGTCTGATAAAACATTTAGTATCAGCAACTAATCTTTTAGGTATAATTAGGAGATACGTAATGCAAATTCACTCGTGAAGAATGTAGCAATAACAGTTTGAATCAGAATTTGGATTCTACGCTACTCTGATATTACATCAATATTTTGGACATCTTGCTACCAATAAGATTTCAAACATCATCAGCAGATAAGCCAAATAAATTTCTTAAACTTGAACATTGGCCTCCCTTACATACCTATACAGGTATTTGCCCTAAAACACCACTCTGGGTAGGCGGGCTGGAGATCGCATTTCAGGGCAGCACGCTGGATGAAGCTGCTGTTAATTATCCGGTAGGATTTCTCATCGTCGACTCTTACGACTCCCCGTAAGACGAGAGATGGTGGCACTATTAGGCCGGTACCACACGGCATAGAGGAGAGGGAATTATTTTAAACATCAACAACATTATTATAAAACTTTCAACTAGTTAATAAGAATTAACCTTTAAACCTATCTTATCTATTATAGTATATCTATCTGTTTCAAAATGTTAACAATGGTTTCCTTGATATTATCAGGTGAAGGAACGGATTATTTGTCATTAACTTATTCATCCCTTCAGAATTAGATAGCAACCTTGACACAGTCCATCTCTTTTGCTCTTGTGAACTGGTTTAGATAAGTCATTTGAGGTATATACATAAGAAGAAACATAACAAAATACTGCTTCATAAAATTTGTACAGAATAACAGAACGCCATCTATTGCTTAGTGGTTTACGAGTTAGACTTTAGTGTCAGGAGTAGCAGAAACAGTCGTCCTCTACCCCTCTCGCCCACTAACATTCACATTCATTATAAATAATCTCGTCTTGATCGCCTTTTTAAATTTTTTTTCAGCTGCTTTAACTAATATAGTAAAATATTTATAGTTATTCTAAGTCTCTTTTATCGTCCTTGTAATTTATGTCTTATTGTAATTATAAGACTGTTAATTTAAGTAAATCGTTATACATGAACCACATTAGTATTCAAACCTCGTTTCAGCGCTTGTAAAGGTTGTATTGTAAATTTGTTGTAAATATTGTCACGGTTTCTTTGAATTTTGGGGTTCGTGTTTGGGTTGGTTTGAGTTTCGGGTTGTTTAGAACTGTTCCTATCAAGCTTTTTTAAGCTTTTCATACACAGCTCCTCGAATAACTTTAGCGTAAGCTTTATTGCATACATATATGCATGTTACTGCAAGCTAACTCTTTTGACTATATACGAGTCTTAATAGATAGCCTCACTTTTCATCATCGCAACGAGCCCTACGATAACGCTATCGAGGTTTTGGTCTTGAAATTTAACTAAATCCGCTTATTTCACCAGTAACTGGTGCGCAAAAAAACAATAAAAGCATACTAATAAATTTCAGTATTCAAATATTTACTCAGTGAATAAAACAATTATCAGGTAGCCATTTAAAAAATTGTTCCAATAAATTAGTTCAATGTCATGAGCTTAAATTTATTGTGAAGTCTATTGCAATTATAGACGTTTACATAGCTATTCTTTGCTTCGATGCAGTAGACGTTATTGTTGACAAACTTACTTGTATCCCTACGCTCTTTTTGATACAATTTGGTATGTGACCGAACGAAAACACAAATCTCGTATATTAATAAGGCTGCAACAGTTATTATTAAGTGTCTATAGAAAGTAAGTAATTATGTCAATATAACAGATTGCTCTCTACAGGCTTTTTGTGAAATCTATGCTCGTTTTATTTAACAGGAATTACCCCAGATTATAATTCCATATAGTAATGATCCCAAATAGCCATGATACGCTTTTATTGTTAACTTTTACTAGTCGCTATAACGCATAAGTATATTAGATAGAGAGCATTTATTAAAAATCCTGTTTATAGATTCCTCCCAGTTGCATTTGTCATCTAAAACTATACTAAGAAATATTATTTCATTATTTTCTAGTTTATTTGTATCTCTTACTGTTACAAGAAGGGTGAATGATGTTTTTATATATGTTTATATGTATGCTGCTGTAAACTTTATGAATACCATTTTTTTGGGTATAAAAATACAAATATCATCAGTAAATAGAGTGCATAATAAAAATAGTAAGGGTATAAGAATACTCCCTAGGGGTACACCTACATTATTGATTTTAGTTAATAATCTATATTATCTTACATAAATATTATTATTTACTTCTGTCATAGTTATCTCTACAAATTGTTTTCTGTTGGTCTTTTAAGCAAATTGAAGAGCTAATCCTCTAATACCATAAAATTTAAGTTTTGTAGAAGAATGCCATGTGATAGATCAAAAGCACTATTCATATGAAGAAACATCGATGTTACTGGCTTTTTGTTACCAGTTTGTTGAGTTCCTCATAAAACATTGGTTAACAAATTAGAATATTGCGAAATAAGAAACTCCGCATTGAATCTACTTACTTAATATTTAAGTAATAGAACTAAAAAAGGTTAATGGAAAGCGAGATTAGGGTTCTGTCGTTAAAATGGGAGTTCCGCCGGGCTATTGAGCCCTGTGAAATTCGTTCCGGTTTTGTGTTTAATTAATATTAATGATTTGCCACATTAGTAAAAGAAAACCACGAGATAGCATAGTTTGCTAATAATACATCATTATTATTTAAGCTAAAACGATATCAGAAATCAGACGATAAAAGCCGTCAACAATTTGTTATTAAATAGGGCTAAATCTAAATGTATTAAATTCGTGACGCCTAACGTCAGACAAGTAAATACTACTATTCCTAATAGTATAGTATAATAAGAGGATGAGTTGACGCTTGTGGATACCACCAAATTAATGTATTGCATTAGACTTCAAGCAACATTGTCGCCCACATATTAGTAAATTGTCGAGTAGACTCAGCTCTGCAGCATTCGTGGTAAAGAAAATTTGCCAATTAACAGACAGGCTAGTTTAACATAGCTGGTTCCATAGTGTTATGTCGTATAGTATTTTTCTGTGAGGTTGTGCCGCTGATATTTAAACTATCTTTGCACTGCAGAAGAGGGCTATTGAAGTGATTTATAATCTACCGGTAGACATTTACTATGGGATTTTTTTTAGGAAATTGGTATTTTGACAGTGACGGATCAATTTGTTTATGAATAAGTGGTATGGTACTTACATAAGAATACTAATCAATTGAGTCATCATCATATCGATACTATTATATCAAAGACTATATGGTAGATAAAATGCTTCGGATTAAACAGCCGTTTCATAAAGGCTATTCTAATATGAATGACTTAGAGAATGTATATTGTATAGCTGTACAGATCAATACATATTGTAATTCAAGTACCAAACCAATGGATAAATTTGTGAGTTTCTAGCCAGTTCTTCTTACAGAGCGGTGGCTTGGAACTGGCACTATTTAGATTCACTTACGCTTTCATATTTTTTTGTTTTTTAATTGTTTTCTGCATGTAAGTGAATCTAAGCTTCATAATTTCAGTGTAATCTGATTTCGATTTTTTTTAGTTTATTAAATAATTTACAGTTTTCACTTTTTAGTTTATCATAAAGTTCATCCATACATACTTTTACGACTGTTTTCCCGAAGGGGTAGGCAGAAGAATATTATACGGCCAGCTTTCGCCAATTATATTAATGGGTGGCGAGCCTATTGCCGCTGGCCAGGAACTGTCATGTTTGCCAGTAGAAGTCGTTAAAGATAAACACTTCACTCGCAGATTACGGAATCTCTTTTTTCCGGTTTAATTTCCTTGGCCACGATAATATTTCTTAGTCAATGATAAACGGATTCACTGAAAACAAAAGATATACTCTTATCGCTTTTAATCAGTTCTGTTTGCTGTGTTTTCTCTATCATAATTTCATAATTATTGTCATCAATACCTAAGCTCGAACGCTACTGAACATTTATACTATTTAATTAACAATGTATAAAGTGTTTACTAAGTAACAATGTAAATTATAAAATGATATCCTTTCAACAATTCAAAACTTTTAAAATATTGTTGGACTACAAATAATTAATAATAAAATATTACGCCGAAATATCTTATTTGGGATGCGCAGAAATCTCTCTATAACCGTAAAAGGTGTAGCAAAATTAAATTAGAAATTTTGATGAGATGGGCCACATACGGTAGAATCAATGGAGCTGCTGCTTCTACACGTCACTGCAATCACTCGATATTTTTAGAGGTCATGATGAATAGGGATCCAACAAAAATCTTAGTACTCCAAGCCAACCTCACCTGCAAGTGGTCCACCTGCCGATCGGACAACGGACTAGGCTCGGCAATAGGCTTGCCGTCTATTACGTGGGACCAAAAGTATATTTGGTGAAATGTGGGCGTATTATGTGCCTCAGCCTACACCTCCAGAAAAGTAAAATTTCCAGCGTCTCTTATGATATGGGGCTGCATGTCTGCACAAGGTGTTGGTGGAATGCAGTTTGTAGATGGTTCCATCAATGCAACAAGATATCAAACTATTATGGAAGAAAGTCTACTGCCCTCCATTCCGTCACTCAAACATCACGATTCTTTTATTTTTAAACAAGACGGTGCCTTCTGCCACACTGCAAGAACAACAAAGACATGGCTGCTGTCAAAGAGCATCCCAACCATCGAATGGCCATCTAACAGTCCGGACTTATCGCCGATTGAGACCCTGTGGTGAAAAATAAAAAAGGTCCTTTGCAAAAATCCATCAAGATCGAAGAGCGACTTGTGTGGGAGTTAATGCCTCTTGAAATGAAATGAAATGACATGAAATAACTGAAATGAAATAAAATTTATTTAGACATAAATACATATAAACAAAAAACAGAATTCAAAACAGTAAACAAATTTTACACATATGTTTAAATATAGTATGCCTAAAAAGGACTGCACTGCACAGCGCTGGTCTTCCGTGGAGACCTTATAACTTTGGTGTGCAACAGCCACACAAAAGGCAGAAACTTAACTATAACACAAAATATTTAAACCACAAAATACAATGAAAGAAAAGTTAAAGTAGTAAAAGTAGTGAGTTATAGCAGAATTACACTTAACAAACACAGTTTGATTTGAGTTTCAAAGATTTTTAATTTTTATGTTTATTGAAGATATTATAGAGATCGACAGCATTAAGTACGTAATTTATCTCAAAAATATAGAAAAGGCTGTGTAAAGCCGACTTTTGCAATTTCTAAACAAATTTGAAATAAAAGCTAATGAACAGATTGGGTTTCGCAAAAATAGATCAACAAATCTGGCCATTTATAACCTGGCAAATGTCGCTACAGAGTATATTACAACTAAGACACCATAGAGGCGCTATTTATCGATTTTTTATTCATCAACCTTTGTTCATCAACCCAGACTTATGGCAAAACTGAATCAGTATGGTATTCGTAGTATAGCTAACACCTAGTACGAATAGTATTTGAGTAATAGATATCAATGCACTGAAATTACATAAATTGATAATTAATCCAATAAATAGGCATACAGATCTGGCTATAGCCTGAATCTGTCTGGAGTTCCTCAAGGAAGCATATTAGGGTCACTATTGCTTTTGAAGCGCTCGTAGCTCTGCGGTGCTCGGTGGTCGGAAACGATCACCAAAGTACAACAGAGTTTACAGAGGTCAGTCCTTGGATGGGTGACCGTTTGTGTGGCATTTGATATCGAGCGCTTCCGTGCTTCGGAAGGCATGTTAAGCCGTTGTTCCCGGTTATCACTAAATGTGGTAGTCGTTAAGCCATGTTAGAGGCCTAATGGGCGGCTTGATAAATTCAGGAGGCTCGTGCTCAGTAGTGGGACGTTAATGGGCTGTGATGATGATGATAATTGCTTTTAACCTTTATAAATGATTTACTAATCAAATCAATTAAAAAAGAGACTGAAAATCGAAATTATCTTGGCACTGGATAAGGTACTGCTTTGGTTTAAATCAAACAATTTGATGATTAACATGACAAAGGCAAAGGTAGTAAGTAGGTAGTTTATACTAATATGAAATCCTAAATTTGTCTAAGAAATAACACAGAATGACATTAAAATTGAATACGTCTTTTCGTTCAAATTTCTAGGCTTCGAAATTGACAATAGAATGTATTTCCTTTAAGAAGAATAACTGTACACTACAGGGTAACTCTACAGAGCCAGATAGAGTCTTTAAGGATACAATAAAAATGCTTTAGAACTATATGTGGTGCTCACTAGTTGGAATCTTATCAGTTAATCTTGCTAGTTACATATTATTATAGACTGCTGGTGGGGACCCTGA
The DNA here is from genome assembly GCA_949126915.1 of Musotima nitidalis. NCBI lineage: Eukaryota > Metazoa > Arthropoda > Insecta > Lepidoptera > Crambidae > Musotima > Musotima nitidalis. The sequence goes on from OX421434.1 coordinate 5,681,223, forward strand.
GCCCATGGCTGGCTACGCCCATAATAATAAGTATGTACTAATGTAAAATTTGGTTCCATAGTCCCGGGTCCTCTCGGCCGTACGATACGTACGGTATGTGCTTAACCCTAAGGCCCATCTTTATATTTCGTGTATAAGATAGATAGGTCTTGTTAGGAAAACAGTCGAGGACTTTCAAGTACTTAGAAATGAGCAAGGCTGTCTCGTTTTTAGGCCTGCCACCAATGAATAAGCAATCAAAAGATATTTTGAAATATAGTTAAATTGTAATGCCACAATACGGCAGTAGTAACCTCGCTGTTATCACTGATATTGTAATTTATCTAACCGCACAAGGTATTAGATTAGTCAACAAATAGGAAAGTGTGAAGGTCTAAATATTCTTCACAGATCTCCGCTAATGCGCACTCGGTCAACTGACCTTGGTTCATGAGAGGAGGTCCGTGTTCAGTAGTAGGACGTTATTGGAGAAAGATGATTATAGATTCGACTCCCTACAGATATATATTCCATATCCTCGTCCGAACATAATTGACAATGATAGTAACAAGTCTAGGGCTATGTGGAGCCTTGTGAATAGGGAGCAGGGAAAAATAACACTCGAACTACTGACTTTCCTGACGTCGTGCTTAACATAGAAAATAATAATAATAATATCTATATTTTATCTGTAATTTCGTTGTACAAATGTGTTAGGAGCATCCTTTTAGGAAACAATGCCTGTGTTAGGAGGCTCCGCTCTTCCATATCTAATTTAAAAATTACACGTTTTACAATACTATTACATGTGTGCAATATAAATTAAAGTTAAAAGGTGTGGTGTAGTGTGGTATGGTGTGGTGTCCATGATGGGGGTAAGTTCGACACTGCAGACTTCCTACCATGCAACAGCTCTGCCTATAAACGCCGCTATGCTGGATGCGGAGGACACTGCGAAAGGAGGAATCCGAACAACAAAACAAATCGTTTTGCAGAGCTTAGGGCTCTCTAAACACAAGTGACAACAGGCTTTCTCCTCTTTATGTACAAACCCTCCGCACTCCCGTAAGTCACACGCACAAGTAACAATAAACTTTTTTTTCCCTAGATATTGACTCACTTGTTTAATAGTGTTTGCCAGTGTCAAGTAATTAAATAAATCTTATAGTGTTATTTGCATACATGCAGCGTTTTCGTCATATAGTCACAGTGAAAGTCAGGTCAGGTAAAGGACATACATAGGCTGCGGCAGGTTATACAGAAGACCGAGGAGTATAACCAGTCACTTTGCTTAGCGTTTGTGGACTTTGAAAAGGCCTTCGATTCGATCAAGACTTGGGCAGTGTTTCAGTCCCTGCTGCGATGTAGCATTGACCATCGGTATAATGAAGTGTTGAGAAGTTTATACAAAAGCCACCATGTTCGTACGAGTAATACACCAGCACACGAATCCTATCCTCCTGCGGAAGAGCGTGAGACAGGGAGATGTCATATCTCCGAAACTGTTTACTGCTGCCCTTAAGAATGTTTTTAAGATGCTGGATTGGGGAAACTACGGCATCAACGGCTTCCTAAAGGGTAGGTCTCAAAATGAACATGGACAAGACGAAAATTATGTCGAATGTCCATGTTAGGCCTACCCCAATCATTATTGGAGGCTCGGCTCATGAAGTTGTCGACGAGTATGTATACCTGGGACAAAAAGTCCAACAAGACCGATGATCTGGTCAAGGCGGCGGGAAGCCGATAGATGCAGGCGACTCGGGATCGCTTAATATGGAAATCTATTGAGGAGGCCTATGTTCAGCAGTGGCCGTCAGATAGCTGAGATGATGATGACAATGAAAAGTCAGGTAAAGTCTGCCATAGTCAAGTCTAGTCAAAGTAGAGCCCCAGTGAAGTAATGGAGACTTCACTAGAAGTGTCTATGATTATAGAAAATGACAGTAATATGCCACTTTCCTACACTCCGTTGCGTTATGTCTAAAAATCCACTACATTTTGACACAAAAACTCGAATGTACACAAATGTTTTGAAAAATAAACTACCGCCACGATGTGTCTTTTTACGCGTTGGCGCCAAAACTACCATTAGGTACCATTTATCATCATCATTAACTATTTTGTTTATTTGACACGTCATAATGACTACATTCAGGCTGATGATAAGCTGTTGATGCAGTTCAAAAAAAAAGCGATAAAAAGCGCGCCTGCAAAAATGCCGGGGGTATAGGAACTAGAATTCCAAGGCTCATGGTCATATTTAGGAACGACTTACCAAATTTCTTGGTTCGAGCTCTGCTAGTCTGCACAGTATGTGGATGGTTAAGTTACACACTTTAAACCTTCTGTGGGAATTCTGAGGCATATTTTTACAATAGTAACGAAATTATTCCTGCACCTGCCGATCAACGGACGAGACTCTGGGGAACATAACAGTGCCTTACTCACTTCTCATAATATGAGAATTTCAAAAAATCTACGTATATGTCACCGTAAAATTGTAAATAACGTTAAATTATAATCTATCCCGCGATATTGTAATCTGTCGAAAAATTGTGAACCGAAACCAACTGCTCACAATTTAACGCATTATTTTTCGATAGATTATAATCTATCGAAGACAAACCGTTAAATCACAATCTGTCGCGCGTTAAATTGTCAACTGTTTAAATCCACCACTCTCTTATTTATTATTTAACTGCACTTCTTTAGGTTATCACAGGTCCGTTAACACTCCCTACAACTTATTATAATACAATGCGTTATTATTATTAACACGAAATCTGTTTTAAATCACCAAAACACTGTTTGTTTACATTTCACAACAAATGAATTTGACTAATAACAACCGAAGATGGCGACGACGGGCGGCTGAGCGGGGAACATGAAGTTCAACCAATCAGAGCGCGAGGTGCGTTCTTTCGCATGCCATTTTACAATCGAAAAATAATGCGTTAAATTGTGAGCAGTTGGTTACGGATCACAATTTTTCGACAGATTACAATATCGCGGGATAGATTATAATTTAACGTTATTTACAATTTTACGGTGACATATATATCTGATATATAAAATTCTCGTGTCACAGTTTTTGTTCCCATACTCTTCCGAAACGGCTTGACCGATTCTCATGAAATTTTGTCGTATTGAGTAGGTCTGAGAATCGGCCAAGATCTATTTGTCATCCCCCTAAATGTTAGGGGTAGTCCACTCCAAAATATTTATTTCTTGGACAACATTTTTAGTTTTTATTTTTTTAATATACAACGTACAAAAATACATACAATCCTAAATTTTCACCCTTCTTTGATCAACCCTTATATACTAGGCGTTTTAGTAAATTTATAAGGCAAAACAACGTTTGCTGGGTCAGCTAGTATATATATAAATATGATTACATATTAGGCGTTTTAGTAAATTTATAAGGCAAAACAACGTTTGCTGGTCAGCTATATAAATATGATTATATTAACTAATCAGTATGAGAACTATTAAACCAGGATTAAGCCAATACATCCTTGAATAAGTTGTATATTGATTTAAACAAGTAAAGTTCAGAGTAGATAACCATTATGTTTATTTACATTTGAAGTGGCTTAAATACTATGATTCACCAAAAATATTTCATCCTAATTGTGTACAGACAAGCTTAATAGATAGAAACATTTTAATAGAAATATTTCAGGATCATTACTTACATACAAAGTCTTCTTAATTATCATAATTTACCTGAGTTATTTCAGCTTAAATATTACATAAACTTATTAAATACATAACATTTAACTTAATTATTTCAGCTTAGGTTGTATTGCCTTCTTGGTATTTCATGGAGCTTTGTAATTTTTCTTTAACTAATAATTAAATTTTTAATAAATAAATAATTTTTAAATAATAACTTATTTTTTTTTTAATAAAATGTTTTGGTTTAACAAACAGCAACAAAATACAGCAGAAAACATGAAAAAAATATTAAACTCGACTACTACAGAACGCCAGACATGAACGGTCAGTTCGCGCGGGCGTGTTTTGCAAAAAATTAAACTCGATTTACTCGGCGGTACCGATGTACTGTCAAATATCACGTCAATCTTTCAAAAATCGAGTCTTAGTGGAGAACGCCATCTTGTATCGAGTTCCATGTGTTCGGCGGTACGACAAAATCAATTCGAAATCCATTTTGCCTAAAATCGACCTAATAATACCAGCAAATTCGGAGGTTGGCCCCTAGGACCTGAACTCTAAATTTACATTTATTATTTTTTTATGGGTGTTATTTAACGTGTCTTCAAAATTAATAAATTGCCAACCTAACCTAACCTTTTTGTGCATCAAAATTACTGATTGAGCACCTAATCACCTCATTAGATGCTCACTCAGTAATTTTGATGATCAAAAAAGTATTTTTTAGAGGTTCAGTTTATTATATTCCTTTTTTTATTACTGTATATACAACAATAGTTACATTACTACGCTTCGCAAACCACTTTCGTGGTTGACTGCAAGTGCAAGCTCAATTAAATAGTTTACTACATAAATTGAATTAAAACTCATAAAAAATCATTTAAAGCATAACACCGTAAGGGCTATTTCATTTGCCTCCCGTAAGTTGAATCATCATCATCATCATCACAGCCCATTAACGTCCCACTACTGAGCACGAGCCTCCTCACACAAATCAAGGTGTGAGGGTATTGGGTCATACTCCACCACGCTGACCCAGTGCGGATTGGCGGAGGCAGGTGTATGGCGTCCTGCTGTTAGAATTTTTCAAGCCGCCCATGAGGCCTCTAACATGGCTTAACGACTACCACATTTAGTGATAACCGGGACCAACGGCTTAACGTGCCTTCCGAAGCACGGAAGCGCTCGATATCAAATGCCACACAAACGGTCACCCATCCAAGGACTGACCTCTGTAAACGCTGCTGTACTTTGGTGATCGTTTCCAACCACCGAACACCGCAGAGCTACGAGCGCTTCAGTAAGTTGAATATCCTCAGTAAAATCCTCAAGAGTGAAAATCCACTCCCGAGTACAAAAGTCAATTATGATGGAGTCCGTCTTATGGTTCCCATTTTTGGGATGGTTTCAGTAAATTGGGAAACTCATTATCGGATATTGGGTGTATAGGAATCTGAGGAGTTCAAGTCATCCTCACCTGCAAGTGGTTCAACTGCCGAACAACGGACGAGGCTCTGGCGACCACAAGGGTAAGCGGCAATAGGCTCGCCACCTATTACGTGGGGCCAACAATATAATCGGTGAAATGTGCCTGCCAAATATACCTTTGCCTATCCCTACGAAGAAACAAGCGTGATACTCTTATTACGAGGGCTGCACTAAAATTATCGGGAATCGAATATTTCTACTGTTCCTGTCATATTAAAATCTGTTTCATTGAAAACTAATTGGTTTTAAATATCGAATACCATTTATTTATTTAAAAAAAAAATCTCTATCTTGTTAAACTTGTTTAGTCGTTGAGAAAATGCAATCGACTCGAGAAAATTCAAGAGCGAAGATTTATTATGACTTTCGAAGTGGTTTAACACAAAAACAATGTATTGACCGGATGATTTCTGCATTTCGTCAAGGTCGTCCAAAAACTGCAGTCACCCAAGAAAACGTTGATGCTGTGCGTAAGCTGAGGAAGATCGACATGTGACATACCGCGAAATTCAGATAACTTTAGACATTAGCATGAGTTAAATACAAATAATCTTGCATGAATATTAGGTGGAAAAAAGTTTTTTTTCCCGATGGATTCGCTCTGTGAAGAGCAGAAAGCGGCTCGCGTTACTTGGTGCGTCAGAACTCTCGAAAGATTCCACGCAGGATCCTTAAATGCTGTATACAACATAGTATCAGATGACGAATCCTGGATATACGCGTACGAACCCGAAACAAAAAATCAGTCACGAGTTTGGGTGTTCGAAAATGAGTTAAAGCCAACAACAATTGTGCGTTCACGGAGTATGGCAAAAAAATGGTGGCCAAGTTCGTGTCGAAAACCGGCCATGTTGCGACTATTCCTCTTAAGGGACAAAGAACGCTTAATGCAGAATAGTATACTAGCATTTGTTTGCCAGAGGTCGTTTCTGAACTCTGTAAAAAGAACTGCAATCGCCGCAGCATCCTTTATCACTACAATGCGAGTTCTCACACCGCACACAGAACAAAAGACTTTTTAGAGCAAGAAAACCATAGAATTATTAGAAACCTTCCGCCGTACAGCCCTGACCTAAGCCGACATAATGATTTCTATACATTCTCGAAAATAAAGGATAAATTGCGTAGTCACATATTTTTATCACCTGAAGGAGTTCAGCTCCTATAAAAAGGCCATTTTGGAGCCCTCTACTTCCGAATGGAATCGTTGATTCAAAGATTGGTTCCATCACATGGAAAAATGAGTCAAGAATACAATATGAAATATTAAAAGAGAATACTTCGAAAAGCAATCCTTGACTCCCGAAATTTTCAGTGCCGTTTTCGTATGTCTGTATGTATATGATAATAATCAACTGTTACACCTTTAATTGCCTACGGAACCTTATCATATCTCATCGTGGCAAAAATAGTGTTGTTATCACAACTGAAGCTGGTATCAATGAAACCCCAAACGTGTATATAAATTAGATTCGAAAAGTTCATAATAGCTTGTACATTTCCAGAGTCTCATCATGTGGGTGTCTCTAGTGTTTTTCGCGATCCTGGCGGGATGTTCGGTAATTTATTGAATATTTTTTTAGTTTTATAGTATCTGGTTAACTTCTGAATCATTAAAAGATCGGGACGAGAGGATTTGAATTGCCCGATCAAATCAAAATAATATAGAATAAATTATGTATTTTTTTTTATTTCTTTTTATTAAAATAATTCACAAATAATAACTGTAATTACAGGTCTATTAATGTAACCTCTCACACCCGCAACAATTCTTAATCGTCATATTTACTATTTATTTCATACAGAAAGCAACCATTTTACTTTAAAATGGTTGGTTATTTACTGATATTGAAGGTTTTAATTTCATGAATAATATATAAACAAAAATATTATAAATTAGTACATACACAATCTAAGAATTACTAACTTTAATCCGAGCAGTTTATCAATACGCTAAGCTTAAGTCGCGTTACGTGTATTATAAATATGATTTCCGAAAATAATTATTGACGTAAAAACTGATAACGAAAAATTGTCGAGATTTCATTCTATTTTAGATATTAATTTCTGTGCTAAAACAATTGCAAAATAATAAACGAATTTTCCGAATAAATTTTTGGGCCGGCTTGTATAATGGTTCTGTTTAGTGCAAAATCTGTTATTAAAATTAGCCTGTCTCTCTCAACTTTAAACTAATTGAAAAGGATAACACGATATTGTAAACAGTTTTAGCACTAAACAGGATTCCGGACTGTAATAATGATTGTTGGCACTTGATGTAAGTTTGAATAAACCTGGATTTTAATGACACTAGTAATTTAATACACACTGCTCTTTTATATGTGTCATCTATTTTATTTATGTAGCGAAACCGGAAAGTTATTAAATAGGAACAGTAATAACATAATGAAGCAACTACAAATCGTTATCTTGGTTTTAGGATGCTTTCTGGGATCCATCGAGAGAAATAACATAATGAAGTACAGTAGAATCCCGATCAAATAAAACCAGGGGTTTCTATATAATCAAAAATCCGGGTAATCGATTCCAAAGCAAATTAAACAATAGTTAAATTTTAGTTAGTTTCTATTACATATGTGACGGGTTTTACATAAAACGATACATTAAAAACGAGCTATAGCGCTTTATAATGAATTAGATAATAGATATAGATGTAATTTAAAATGTTGGTTAGAAATTACTTTGACGTAATTTGATTTATCTTTTGATTACTTTTGATTTGACTTACGTTTGATTTATCTTTGACGTAATCACATCATTTTGCTATAGAATATTTTTAAATTCACATTTTCGAGCCGAGACGAATGAGTACGGATAATCGATTTTTGGATAATCAGGATTCTACTTTAATTATAAATGTTTCGTTTTAAGTTGCTATCTGGGGTCCATCGAGAAAAATCGAATTCGTAGTAAAATAGAGTAAGGGTGTCTTGCACAACGGTCACTAAACCTGATTAGAGCTAAATATTTTTTTTAATATCGTCGAGATAAAATGCTGTTTGAGCACTGCCTCTAGGCCAATGGGAGGACTGAGAGGGGAGTGTGGGGCTCACTGCAGCAGACGCGACCACCGCAGTTCTAACCCCTTAAAAACTTCCGATGCTAGTGCCTGGGTTTTTAGCTTCGGCCACCCCGCCCCGGCGGACAATGTCCCCCGGATCAGAACCCGTAGGACCTCCTCAGAGAGGCGCGATGTGAATCGCCCCCCATACCTTCTTGTGCAGCCATGGCGTAACTGGCCGACTTCTGGGAGGCTCTATAGCTAGACGAAAGAATCCTCTGCCCTCCTGGCCCGCCTGCTGCACCCACGGCGTAGCAGAACGGATCTCACTCCCTCTCCCGCGCCGCGAAGTAATGATGTCGCAGAAGGAGGCTATTGCCTCCCACGCCGTCTCGCTGTCGACCATCTGTAGCATTATTGTTGGCAGAGAGAGAGCGACACCACCCAGTGCACGCCAGATTAGAGCTAAATCTACTTTAACATTAAGTAACTAGTAGGTGGATATTTGCACCTAAACAGTTGTTGCACTAAAATAAAACACATTTCACCGATTTCCCGAAGGAATTCATTTAGACCCTTTCTGCTTTCTTTCGATTTCAAATGGTTGCCAATTTAATGCAATTTTTTTTGTAATAATGTAAGTTTATCTTTGTTGTTTTCAGGCCCTCTCCGATGCTGGAAATTTTGTATATCCGGAAGTTGCTCGCAGTAAGTGACTCATAGTTACTATGATATTTTTATTTATAATTATCTACATTGATATGTAATAATAATTAGATCTATGGTTAGTATATATAATAAAATTGGAATTATAATACTAGATTTCATTAATGGTTACATACACAAAATTAAACTACACAACCTAGTGACACAAGAAGGGTGAGTCTTAGCCAACATAGTATAGAATCATACAGGATAGAGGTGCGCGAGCCCCATAGACGCCTACATCACAGCGTGGAATCCATCAGCTCGCAATACTATCCTGAGCGAATCGTTGTATTAGACTCGGAAGGAGCTGTATGTCTTCTGCGTATAGTTGACCCACAGACTGCACGTGTCTAGGACAGAGGACTAGCAGTATACTTTAAACAGTGTCACCCTAACTTGATCTGTACATTGTGCAAATCTAAGGGTCTACGCCTCAGCGCTGAAATCGATTTCATCTGCATACTTATGTGGCTGATACTCACACCGTATATATGACAACCAATATATGTGCTGCTAAGCTCAACAAGCAGCCGGATTATGTAGAGGTTGAAGAGCCTTGGATATGCTATTCCACCCTGCCTTACTTTCATTTCTTAACCAGAACCTAAACACGCTAGCCATCTCAATAGGTACATCCGACTTAGTCAACTTCCTTCAAAGAAAGTCGTATGCTACCAAATCAAACGCCTTGTGTAGGTCCACAAAACAGGCGTAGACTGGCGTTTTTCTATCTGTATAAATACCAAACAGTATGCTAGAGAGACAAGATTGCACTTCAGTAAGTAGATTTGTCTGAAAATCAAATTGTGCTCTGTGTATGTCCAGATATTTACTTAGCTGTATATCAAGCAAAACGTTCAGTACCTTAGCTTTTGCTGTAGCCAATGATATATGTCTATAGTTATAATAATCAGCTCTATCTAAGACAGGCCAGGCCTGTCTTTCACTATAGGCGTAACAATAGGCTTCATCATGTCATGATCCCTCATGATACCTCCCGGTAAGAATGCCCAATACATAGGTTAAATAACATGGCCTGCACCCTCGGAAGATAAACACCGGCATGCTGAAGATGTTCAATACTGGGACTTACCACGAACCTTTAATTGAGAGTGCTACCACGAGGTCCGTGGCAGCGCCTAATACTGCAGGTGTTGTGCCTCACCCAAAGAACACTCAACCCTGAAGTGGTCTTTAAATAAATAAGCAATGTCACCCGGGTCACGCTTACCAGAGACACTCATGGGAAGGCTGAGCCTAAAGCTCAATTTATTTTTTAGCACTCCAAAGTTTATCAAAATCTTTACTGTTGTGAAAATTCGAAAAAAAAATTAATGTCTTAACTTGATTTGAATTGAATTTGGTATAAATATTTTTCGCGATAAAATTATATTATTATAATAAATATCAGATTTAGGTTGTCCATATAGTAACAGAGTTTTATAATCAAGACGAGCCATGGCATCATGCGGCCATCAGGGTCATCCCTATCATGTTGTTTCCATCCAGCCACAACCCTGCCCATCTCGCCGCCTCTACGAGCAATGGTACACTCAGCTGCTTCAGTTAGGATTGTCTCAATATGTTTATACAATTTTTCAGTAATATCAGTATGGTCAATATTATTATACATATGGTCACAACTATTAGATATTAAATTCATTCATGTAGTCTATGTTCCTAAGGTTATTCAAATGTGCACTCATCTCGTTTTTCCCAGTTAACTTGGCTATATTTTGTGTCTTTATGCATACCTTAACGTTATACTCAATTCAACTTACATTTTATTAATAATGGCTTATGATCAGACCAATAACATCGTCCAACACTAGTGCGTGAGTGACCGTACGGGCGGCGGCGGCTGAAGCGATCGAGCCAGCACCGCGTGCCGTTAGCTTGGCTTAAAAAAGTATAAGTATCCGCCGGCAACAACATCAGGTCAACAAATGTCCAATTTATCTCTTGGCAATAATTTTACAGTTTAGTGCAAAACGACTCACAGATGTTCTCCACTTTGTTGCTCTCCACGCACCAGTCTGCAGCACTTATCTCACCTAAACATGACGTGAAATCTACTAATTTAAAAGCCACACCACCTTAAACATAATAAGAGTAGAAGTATCAAATAGATTAGAAAGATTGAAAGTAGACAACTGCATAAAAAAGTTTTGTAAACAAACACACACATTTTCATAATTTGAAATTTTGCTCTTACAATACTCGTATAATATAGAGACGGGTTAATATTTTAAAAAAAAATTTCGTCATATAAACACACACTAAGAAAAAAAATGTAAGTACTAAAAGAAAACTACAAAATAAAAACGAATATAGTATATGATGATAATTATGATGATGACAATCACAGACAAATGACTGATAGTTATTTCATTATTCTTAGCCGAGGTACCTACGTTTAATTTTAGATGCTAACAAAGTACTGTTTCAGACACGTGACCACAGCTCTTTTATGGAAGTGGCTGCTGATATGGTGTTGTATTTGCTTTATTCAGGTAACCAGCAGGAGCGTATCGTGTCTGGATGGCTGGCGGAGGAAGGACAGTTCCCCTATCAGATATCCTTGAGGATGACTAGCAACACGGGTATTGCGTCCCAGTGCGGAGCCAACCTCATTAATAGCTTGTGGGCTCTGACTGCAGCTCATTGCACTGCCCAGTAAGTATCTGATCAATCGTAACAGTTTTATCAATCAGTAATAACTAGATCAATTAAACGAAAATGTCATCATCTCAGTTTATGAATGTCTACCGCTGCGTAAAGCGGGGGGGTTTACTAGTCCTAAATAGCACATCTAAACCCACCCCCATCCCTTGGCCATATTCACCTAAAGGGTTATTATGGCCGAAATGGACTGGGGGATGTATGTATGTATGGAAGCGAATGTTGGTTATGGCAGAAGAAACATGAGAGTAAGATTAATGCTGTAGAGATGAGAGCACTCAGAAGTATTCTAGGTGTGAAATTGAGTGATAGGATTAGGAATGAAATGATAAGGGTTGAAGCTGGTGTAAAAGAAGATATAGTGACAAGAATTGAGAAAGGTATGCTTAGATGGTTTGGTCATGTTGAGAGGATGAATGAAAGTAGATTTATGATGGACAAGTGATTGGAAGTGATGGGAGGGGAAGACCACGTAAGACCTTCCATGACCAAATTCAAAATTTTTTAGTGAAAGGGCAGGTCAAAAGTACCCTAAACTGACGGGCGTGTGTGCCAAGATCGTAGCAAGTGGAAGGATGTTATCTCTGCCTACCCCTACGGGAAGGAAGCGTGACATTATGTATGTATGTATGTATGAACTGGGGGATGTCCGCAGCCCCGCGGGAAACACACTTCAGTCACAAAGCTGGCTTGGCATGTTTCTACCCCTTTTGGGGCCCTGTCTACCCCGAAACCAGCCCGAAAAGGGTGCAAGCGCTTAAAATGCGGTGATGCTGTCATATTATTGGTCCATCGTTAATGCGTGCCACTGCTGCGCGAATTGGCGAAACACCTGGAAGTTCGCTCTGCTAGTAATCGGATTCGACACAGCGTGCACTCTGACTCCCCGCCACGTCCGGGAAGAACAGATCGAGTTTCCTTCCTTTCGTATGTGGCTATGTATGTTTATATTGTTATGGTTCCTATGGTTCTACTTAGACGTATAGTATGCCTCTGTCTACCTCATGCGTGAATTTATGCGTGATTTTATGTCGAGTACTAGTCTATGTAAGCATTAGTCAAAAAACAATCACAATAATTTATTTCAACTATTTCAGACGTGTCACTATAGTAGTTCGCGTCGGAACCACTAACTTAACCCGCCCTGGACTCATCTTCGAGACCACCGAGTATTACAACCATCCTCAATACCTTGAATGGTTGCCCAACGTTGTGCAACCTAATGACATCGGTGTAATCAAGTTCAACAGATTCGTCGTGTATACCGGTACTACTTATTGCAATTCTAATGATTTTCGATCTACTATGACAACTCTAGTTGAAGCCTAATTACAATGTAGTTAGGCTTCAACAACCTAATTTACAATATAGTCCAAAAAGTGACATTGATGAACTGAGTAAGTTAATAAACGAAGATAATGATGTAAACGGAGTAGTGTTTGTCTATTGACGCGGAACTGGGTAGCGAGGTGGGCTTGCTGATTATTTGTCTACTGCCGGTTTGTGTCCCTCCAAAAGCTCCAATTCTCAACTTCGCTTTCCCGTTTGGCGTTGAAATGTAACTAACACGGAGCTATTATTTTGGTTATTCTTGACACAGATCTGCTCCCAGCTTTGCGTCAGTGGACATGCATCCTAAACGCGTAAGTGCGTTAACATGAAGCTATTTGCACTGGGTTCACGGACGTATGTTTCTATCGACGTTCGAACATGCTTGATTCGAGCAGTGAGACATTAAAAAACTAAGCAAAATAGGACCTTCATAAAATGCGAGTTAACGAAATTAATTAATATATATTTAATAAAATAATTATCATTACCTTACATATGATTGATAAGGAGGTAAAAAAAGGATCACCTTTTTTGGTGAGTACGGATGTACTACTTATGATTCTTTTCATGTGATTGTGGAAATACTTATCACACGTAATTATGTTTTTTCCAAAAGTTTCCTGAGTTGAACTGAACGGAAAGAACACGGGGTGACCATGAGATATTATATTATATATAGATTATAAAGAAAGCTAGTAGGGTATTAACATATCAGAATATTTCTGTTGGCAGACACAATCCAACCAATCAGGCTCCAGAATACAGAAGCAAGGAACCGAAACTACCATGGAGAAAGGACCATTGCCAGCGGCTGGGGTCTACTTTGGTCTGACTGTAATTATCTAATTCCCTATAGTTGTAAAATATTTAAAAGGTATGGTTAAATTGAGAGAAAGGCATTTCTCGATAACGGTGAGATGACTGGTAATTTGCAGAACATTTGTGAAGCTAAACTAATCTAGACGATTGTTTTGTCCTTTCTTTCACGATAAACCTTCCGCCCGCAGCGAATAGGCGCGTTAGTTTTAAGTTGACTGTAATAAGAGCTATAATAGTACAAACAAAATAAATGATTTTGACTTGGAAGCGTGTCCGACGCATGCTTATTTGAAAGTAGATTGTGATTGGACCTTACTAAGTGACCGACACCTTATAATTTGATATGCAAGGAATTTTTGCTATGAATATGCTCTTTCGGACATGGAAGTTTTAAAGCAAACAAAGCAACCTACCAGATCTACCAGAGCAAATTACTTTCTTCAGGTTACATAGATTTGGGATAAAGATTGACCAGCATCCACTAAACGGTAGCAGCTCGCTGTAATTAATAATATTGCTGTCATAGTAACGGATTACTTGACTATTTATAATATATGATTGGCTCTTTGACGTACTGAATTTTTTTCTGGCTAAACATTCACATGAAAATGGTATATGTATTCATATAAATTTGGTGTGAATCATTTTAGTAAGACAAAGATTAAACATTAAAATGATTATCCCTTGGCTGTAGTTCTAGTGGACTCCAAGACCTAATTTTAAAGACATAAATTATGAGAGTGGTTGCAAACCAATAACAATATTAAGTTTTAGCTGTTCTGCTTAACACGTTACAAAATCGACTTTGGATGCCCCTTACCACTAGGTTCGAGGTCGTGAAAATAATTCTGATTTCAGATGTCGCTACAGAGCATCTTAACTGGGTGTACCTCCGAGCAGTCTCCAATGACTTCTGCCTGGCTACTTTAGGAAGTCCTCTCATCATCAGGGACTCGACTATCTGCGCTTCAGGTTACAACGTCACTAGTCAGTCTACTTGCCAGGTAATTGTAATTGTCCCTGGCAAAATAAATTAAATGTGACTTAATTAAGGATAAGTTTTCCCTCTGGGTTGCAATTGTAAAATGTAAATGTATTGTTCGAATGATTTTATTAAGACGGAATTGCTGTAAATGATATCTTTCATAAATATTTGTGATTTGCAGCACATTTCTTTAATATAATGTTATTGTTGTTAAAATTATTTTATCCTATAGCTTGAGTATGTCATGCTCACTTAAATGTCTTTGTGGTGGTGGCATCATGCGTCGGGTCGTTACGTGCCCTAAAATATGGTTGAGCGAAACGATGGCTGGTTCATTTATTTATTTATTTATTTATTCACAAGTACATGTCAACTTACAGATAGTGTCCAAACGTTAACATGCCTTAAAATATAAAAAAATTACACAAATATGTCAAAAAATTACAAAGGAAATACTTAATAATAATCTTAATGTCCAAAATCAAATATTAATTATAGTTCATAAAAAAAAAGCAATAAAAATAAAAACACAATGTGACCTCAAGTGTCAGAATTAGAAATAAAAGAATCATATTAATTATATCATAAAAAATAAAATAAAATAACTTAAAAATCTAAGTCGACAACAGAATAATATGTCAAATTAAATTGAACTACTATTGTCAAGGAATATATGCATAAAAGATATTAATTTAGCTAAGCCATCTACAAACAAGTCACAAGTACAAACAAGTTCATGCGTCATACTCGTGAACGGGTGCCGCCAGTGGAGACTGGTCTGCTCATGTCTACTATGTTTATGCATAATCATGCTCGTATAACTTAAAAATAAATTATTTTCTTCTTTTATTTTAAATCTTGTGACTGCAGAACACAGGTTTTTGTAGACTTGTCAAATTGTTTTACTACTTAGTACATTTTTTTGTAACTGGCGGGAGAAAAAACTAACCTTTTGTCTTGCCTGTTCTTTTACGATCAAGCTCCCGCCTGCAGTGAATGGGTGCGCTAGTTTTTAAGTTTTGACCTTCATAAGAGCTTTTTTGAGCCAAACTTGAATAACTGATTTCGAATTTTTGAAAAGACGGCAGTCGCTCTATGTTATAACTGAATTTCAGCTAAATCTGGTTAATCCAGCGAGCCGAGCAGACCTTGAGCCCTAAGCTTCACAACTAATTATTATTATGATAGGATTATGATAGAGTTATTACCGATAAGTTAATCAGAAGAGATTATATAAGAACATAAACATATTTACAGGGAGACAGCGGCGGTCCATTGACCATTAATGACGTCGACAATCGTCCGACTCTTATTGGTGTCACCTCTTTTGTATCCGGTTTAGGCTGTCATGTGGATTCGCCTGCTGGTAAGTTCTTAGTATAACTAGGATTACCGAGACCGAGACGACGGGAGCCGCGAGACGACTCTCGGCCACCGTAGGCGCTGGCTTGTGGGCGGCGAATAATGGGTAACTCGCCGCCCGTCCGTCTTCCATAGACGACAAGCCGCGTCGATGGCGCGTTCGTGTTCCACGCGCGCCTCAAAGAGATGTCAGCACACCGAGGGGCCCCATAGGGGCCAAGCCTGCCGGGGTTGCGGGATTGTTCGAAAGGGTTACCGCGGCCCTGGTGTTAAAGGCTCAAGAAGGAACACGGATGGTTTTTAGTCAGTAGAAGTCTGACACACCCTCCCGCTCCACCCACAGCGGGAGAAGGTCATTTGATGATTTTCCATCCCAAAAAAAAAAAAAAGGATTAAGGACTTGCACAACAGCTTTTAATTTGATTGAAATTTTGACTTTAATTTACTGTTTTTACTAAAATGAAACAGCGACAGCTACCGACCAATAGACTATGTTATGACTATTCATAAAATTATTAATATTAGCGCATTAATATGACATTCTAGAACATACTAAAGATTTTATATCGTAATCCCGATAGTATTATGTTCATTATCAAAATGGTTAGGATTTGTAACAATTTGAATACTTATTCGATAACGAGTTGTTTACTTGCAAGTATTGTCTGAGAAATTATTGTTATGATCAGATATTTTTCAAAATACAGGTTATAGGGCAGAATGTATGTTGACGTCTAATTTTGCGGTTGCTACATGAACTAATTTATATTTTCAGGTTTCATCCGTCCAGGTCATTACCACACCTGGCTCACCGAAATTACTGGCATCGACTTTGACTGGAGCTATGATGAATTAAGTAAGATAAGATTTACACATACTCGAACATGAAAAATAAAGATGTTAAGGGCACAATGCTGCAAAACTTATACAATATTCTTTAACCCTTAAACAGGCAGAGCACGTTAAAAATATTCATTGGTTTTCCACCTTAAGTAAACCACATAAGGTTAAATTTATGGTGGTCATATGTGGACCACTGCATAGAAAAGGGTTAATGTAGTTGGTCAAAGATGCAGCATAATTTATGGAGACAGGAAACTGTTAAAAAGTACTTAAATTATCTATTAGAAGAACTTATCGAGATTTTATATTTTTTTAAAACATGAAAATTTTTATAGGTTATATTATATATTTATGGCGGAAGAAAAAACTAACCTTGACGATTGTCTTGCCCGTTCTTTTACGATCAAGCTCCCGCCCGCGGTGAATGGGCGCGCTAGTTTTTAAGTTTTGACGTTTATAAGAGCTCTTTTGAGCCAAACTTGAATAAATATTTTTTTTGGAATTTTATGTATTACTTGGATTGTGTTGTGCAATCCAATTGTTTCTGTGCAGATCGATTTTGTCGAGATATTCATATACGGTCAGAAGACAGTTTTTGTCTCACATCTGGACTAAATTGTACAAAACTATACATACAAAATTTTCAGGTATTGAAGAAGGCAGCGGCGACGTTGACGAGGGATCATCATCCTCATCTTCATCCTCGTCTAGCAGTTCAAGCGAAGAAGATTAACTTATGACAAAAAAAACTGACCAAATCACTTTTGTTATGATTTCGAAAATAATAAAATACTTTTATCTATGTAAGGTTTATTATTAACAGTTTTCCAGTCCGTACAACACGTATTACTTAAAGTCTAAGTTTCTATATAGTGTTTAAGAATGTATTTTTTGTGACTAAGCGACAATAAACTTGTCTTAAAAATTATAGTCATCATAATTTTATAATTTTTTTCGTCTCTAGAGTAAAATTGACATTATTTCGTAAAAAATATAGCTAGTAAGTATATTAAGTAAACAGAACTCATTAGAAGTTGCATTATGTGAATTGACATTAGAAATTGGTCATATTGATAACAATATCAATATGGCCAATTTCTAAAAGTTTATGTCATGTGTATGCTACAAATGAAACAGCAACTTGCATAAAAAGGGGTTCAGTAAAAAACTTATACATAAATAATTCCAAATTAACCGTCGCTTTTTGCAGGACAGAGAGGCTAGGAGGCTCTTGCATGTTATTAAAAATAAATAATTATTCAATAAGATAGATGCTATGGTTGAGATTTTACAGTACAACCTCATTGTAGTATGCATTTATAGAAAACCATCGTCAAACATTAAATTCTTTTTAAAACATTTTGAAATGATTTAAAAATCACTATCGCGCAAGCGCAAAGAAGTATCGTGTTGTGTGGTGGTTGGAATATAAATAGTAAAGATTTGGCCAGTCTTTTAAGACACTATAAAATTTAAATTCATATAGATCATTCGACACGAAATAATACTTGCTTAGATTTGATCGCCTCGAACTTAGTAGTAGTTAGTAGCAATGTAGTGCCGAGGATTCATTATACATATATGTTTTTCTGACCACGAACAGGACAGACCATTTCTTTTAATTTGGAACCAGTGTGTGACTATCGGAAAAAAAATCTTATTGGTTTGAGTAGGACTCTAGTACTACCTTAGTAACTTAATTATGATAATTGACCAAAACGTCACCCGTCAAATATTTGCATCTACCCCTTCGGGGAAACAGGCGTGATAATAGTAAGATAGATAGATATACTCTTTAGTGACTAAAATAACTTACAAACTACAGATTACAATGAACATTGAAACACAATGAAAAAGCCAATCTAGGCGGACTTATCGCTAAAAGCGATTTCTTCCAGACAACCCGATGCAAAGGAGAGAACAGGAAAGCAGTAGCCAGAGCACAAAAACTTTTAAAAGAATAAACATAAAATACACAAATATGCGAAATAATAAAATATAAATATATAATAGGTTGGGGAAAAAGTCTTTTCGTATTTTTGTATGAAAAGTCAAGACATTTTTTTCAAAGTTTATTTACATTTATTTACAATATATATGTACCGTTTTGTTGAATAACTTTCTGCCATTTTGTGGGCAGAGACATTATCCCGTTACTGTAGAAACTTTGGGACTTCTGATCAAAAAAACGGGACAAATAGTTTTGGCAGTCCTCTCTTGAGGTCAACCTTACAGAACCTAAAGAATTCTGCAGAGACCGAAACAGGTGAAAATCTGAAGGCGCAAGGTCAGGGCTATATGGTGGATGCACTAGGACCTCCCAGTCGAACTCTCTTAATTTTTGCTGAGTGGCTAAAGATGTGTGTGGTCTAGCGTTATCGTGATAAAAGACCACACCCTTCCTGTTGATCAATTCCGGCCGTTTTCTCTCGACTGCTTCCTTTAATCTCATCAGTTGCTGGCAGTAAAGATCAGAATCGATGGTTTTGCCGGGCGGTAAAAGCTCATAATAAACAATGCCCTTCCAATCCCACCATACACACAGCATCACCTTATTTCGTGTTAGGCCAGGTTTGGCCACAGTCTGTGAAGCCTGGCCAACTTTCGACCACGACCTTTTTCGCACGTTCTTGTCGTACGTGATCCACTTTTCATCGCCAGTTATCAATCTCTTCAAAAACGGCTCGGTTTCATCACGTCTCAATAATGAATCGCAAATGAGTACACGGTTCATTAAGTTTCTTTGAGTGAGCTCGTGTGGCACCCAAATATCGAGCTTTTTTGTATAACCAGCTTTCTTCAAATGGGTCAAAACTGTTTTGTGGTCAATTTCCAGTTCTTCAGCTGCATCGTAACTACTAATATGCCGATCTTGCTCCACTCTTTCAAAAATGGCGTCCATTTTATTCGTAACAGGGCGACCAGAGCGAGGTGCATCTTTAACATCAAAATTTCCGGACTGAAAACGTTTGAACCAAATTTGTGCTACTCTTACTGACACTGCATCAGGTCCATAAACATCACAAATTTTTTTCACTGCTTGAGTTGCATTTTTGCCTTTTTTATAATAAAATTTTAAAATGTATCGAATTTCTTCATTAGATTCACTCATTTTTACGGAGAGGATTTTTTTTATTTTTTTCTTTTCTTTATAATGGTACCTTTTTAATGTTACCAAAACCAGCCAGACACAAATAGTACAGTCAAAAAAATTTTATAATAAGTTTATACCTACGTTATGCGAAAAGACTTTTTCCCCGACCTAATATATACACATCATACAATGCAATACATAATATAAAATCTATATATAATATAGAAAAAAATATTATGCGAAGTAATCAGACATATTCAAAAAGTAAGACTTCACCCTGTCTTTAATAGAGTTTAATGTCTGAGCCTGTCTAATTGAAACAGGTAAGGAATTCCAGAGATGGATAGCCTGAAGGGTAAAGGACTCATGATATTTTTTGGACACATGCACGGGGACATCTCGGCATAGGTTATCAGAAGAACGCAGATTACAGGAATGAGTAGAGGATATATATGTAAAACGAGATTAAGGGTAGGAAGGAGTGCACGGAAAAGAACGGAGTACAACATGGAAAAGATATGAAGGTCTCTACGCCGACTTACTGGTAACTATTTAAACTTATTGCGATACTCAGACACATGATCGAACTTACGCAAGCCAAAAATAAAGCGAATCGCAAAGTTTTGTAAGCGATCAAGTTTGTCCAGCTGATCACTTCTGAGATCTGGTTAGCAGCAGTCAGCGTAATCCAAAATGGAAAAAAGAAGGGATTGAACCAACATAATTTTAGTAGATGTAGGTAAAAAGTTTCTAATGCGTCTAAGAGATTTACCTGCAGCAAACATTTTCCGGCTTATCTCAGTCAATTGATTATCCCACGATAAAGTCCTATCAAAAATAATTCCCAAGTTTCTAACTGTGTCACAAAACGGGATATCCACGCCATCCAGTATTAGAGTTAACAGGTCTACATCTTCTAATAAGACGCCGAGATCACGTCGTAGAAATTGCAAGTAGGTCCGCTCATCAATCAGCTGTCCGATAGCAGCTGGAACATTAATGTTGACCTCCAAATAATAATTTTTTAGCTTTTCTGTAATAATTTTTGGTTGATTAATAAGCGATTCCCATTATCAACTTTAAAAAAAAAAAACTATTTAGATGTCGAATTTATTGAAATTTTCACCTCTGTCTTTGATGACCGATTTATGCCAAAGTAGCCCCATTAAGTACTTCTTGTTTTAAATTATTATGAAAGCGGATAGTCCAGAAAAGTTTTAAGATATTAGACACCACAAATTCGCCTGTTTAGATTTTTTATTTTTAGTTGAATTTTTAACAAATTATTCACTAACGGTAAAATTTTGACTTTACACTAATATTTTTTTAACTGCCACTAAAGTTTCGAAGCTGATTATTATGGACATTAAAGTACCTTTTACGATGATTCAATAGCAAAAAGAAAAACATTCAAATGTGTTCTACTTTTTTTTATTTGAATTTTTGAGATATTTAGACCGATATCTTTAAAAAAATCATAAAAAAATTATAACTCGAAAACTACGCATAATCGCAGAACATACATACCCGGTTCGGATACTCCAAAAGGTGCTCTAGCTCTGGACTTTCGCTTGATACTATTTTTTGGGACACCCTGTATATTTGTAAGTCGTCAGCATACATTTGGTAGGCTGAACTTAATTTATTGGAGATGAAGCTAATAAAAAGTGAAAACAGAAGTGGTGAAAGCACACCACCCTGGAGAACACCAGATAAAATGTTGCGCCACAAAGAATGAGATTCATCCACATGGATACGCTGCCTACGATTTTATAAGCAGCTGTAAAAACATTCTAATACTGCATGAGATATGTTAAGAGAGCCAAGCTGAGCAAGCAGGATGTCAAAGTCAACAGTATTAAAAACATTACTAAAATCCAATAGCGTTAATACAGTAATCTCACGGTCATCAATGGCAGAACGGATATCATCCGATATTTTGGCTATGACTGGAGCGGAAACCGGATTGGTAAGAATTTAGGAGATTATTCATGGACAAAAACTCATTAAGCTGCCTATAGACAAGACCTTCAAGAACTTTGGAGAGAAAAGGGAGAATGGATATAGGGCGATAATCACAAATGGAAGAATTTTTTGTTTTTGGAGGGGGCACTATATGTGCTTACTTACAAATAGAGGGCACAGAAGAAGAAGAAAGGGAAAAATTCAGGATATGGGTAATAATAGGAGTAAGGATATCTAAAAGGAGAATGATCATCGCACGACTAACACCATCAGACCCAACAGCACTAGACGCAGCAGCAGTAATGGTTCTCTTAACACCATATACATACCTATGTTAGTTTATAAGTAAGTATAAATTTATGTAAATGAAAATAGTAAACTGTCCGTAATACACACCTTTAGTTGCCTTCCGAACCTTATCATATCTTAACGTGGCAATAATAATGTTTTTATCACAATGGAAGCTGGTATCAATGAAAACCCAAACGTGTATATAAATTAGATTCGAAAAGTTCATCACAGCTTATACATTTCCAGAGTCTCATCATGTGGGTGCCTCTAGTGTTTTTCGCGATCCTGGCGGGATGTTCGGTAATTTATTTAATATTTCATTAGTCTTATTGCATCTGGTTAACTTATGAGTCATTAAAGAATCGGGACGAAATGATTTCTATTGCCCGAACAAATCAAAATAATAAATAAAATAAATAAATAACTTGAATTAATCTGATGATTAATACATAAATAAAATAATATCAATCAGTACACAATCGAAGAATTACTAAATTTAATCAGAACAGTTTATAAATACTGAGCTTAAGTCGCGTTACACGTATTACGAATATGATTTTCAAAAATAATTATAGACGTAAAAACTGATGCAGAAAAATTGACAAGATTTCATTCTTTAGAAATTTATTTCTGTGCTTAAAATATAAATAAACGGCTCACGAATTTTCCGAACAAATTTTTGGGCTGGCTTGCACAACGGTCACTAATTCTGTTTAGTGCTAAATCTATTATAATAATCGTTGTCTCATTCAAATTTAATCAAATCGAGAAGGAAAGCACAATGTTTTGAAATAGATTTAGTTTAAACTGTATTAGTGACTGTACATGACTTCTGGAAATTTGTGCAATTTTGAATAAACCTAAAATTTAAAGGCACTTGTAGCTTATTCCACAGGTTACATACTCAGGGGAACAGTTTTTTCTTTTTGTGACATAAGTTTGTGGAGTCAATTTATCATTACTTAGCTTATTTAACTTAACTTATTTTTAGGACAAGTCTATTGTGATTTGGGCACATAAATACACTATTAAAAAAACTTTGAGTTCGAGTAATTTACCCACATTAACGTATTTTTTTAAAGTATGGCATGAGGTGTATTTTAAGATCCTATAGATTAATTTATTTAACTTGGTATTATTGTTTACGTAAATCTTTGTAAATATTTCAATAAAAATAATAAAGATTTCTTCATTGCCTTAAATAGTGTTGCTTTTTATATGCGTAGAAGTAAAAAACAGAATATAAAATTTTCATTATCATATAAAAATATTTGGACTGCTTGGCGGGAAAGTGAAGCGCCTGTCTGCAGTTTTGTTTTATTTACTAAAATTTGTGATATTTCTTACGTTCATGTTTAATAACGGTGGATTATTAACCGTTAAGTGTTTGTGAACGTACATGAGTGTTGGTGAATGAAATAAAACAGTGCAACATAACTTTTCAAATTCTCTCAAGAAGTCCATGTGTGATCTCAGTATAGTCCCACATCTTTACTGAGGACTCAAGGGGCTTAGGGGGAGGGGATCTCATTTACCATTTATCATCTTTATCACTTCTTCATATTATTCATTCTCATTTACTATAATTTATATGATATTTCTCTAACTTGACACTGGCTAAATGTGCAAACCGCACGAAGCCATTATTTAAAAGAAGAAGAAGAAGAAAAATATTTGAGTGACTCTACGAAAACTTTTTTTACTTAATTATTTACGATAACATGATAATTATCAAAATTATCGGGCGTGTTTTGGACATAGAATTTTGAAGATCAAGATAAATTTCTTCACAAAATGTAAAAAGTTTTCGTGGAGTCACTCAAATATTTTTATATGATAATGAAAATTTTATATTTTGTTTTTTACTTCTACACATCTTCTTCTTCTATAATGAATATCTTAAATTGATACCAAATATATATAATATTTTTTTGTTGAGCAGACCAAAGTCACAACCCAAATAAACCGTCACATTATCATTATTAAAAGTTACTGAAGTCAAGGTTTGATAATTTATCTTTATCTGAAGATTAACTTGTACATACCACTGGATTAATTATCGATTAATTACTAATTCTCCACCTTAATTAAGCGTGATTATTTGATAACTTGTGTGCTTATCGATTCACTAAACAAAAATGTAATTAATGAGATAAAATATATGCAAGTTTCTAAAATGTTGTAAATTAGTAAGATTATATTCATTACTAATAATAGAATATTTATGGACATTGAGTTATACTGATAGAAGGGGAATTTGCACCTCAACAATTGTTGCAGTACAAATGAAACACATTTTACGGATTTCAATCGCGGTTTATTTAACTATGTTTATTCTTATGACTCTCCGAATAATTTACAGTCAGTCGTCGTCTTAGGGAGACCGAGATACAAGTCTCCATAGAAAAGGTTGTTCATCAATTTGCATCAGCTGGTGCACATGGACATATTCTCAGATGTATCAAACCCTACATTCAACATACCTACAAGTTAAGAAGTTTGCGTCAAAGGAAATCGCTAAAGAATGACTAGTTTTAGCTACTTCTTTAGACCTCAATAATTAATTAATACTAATTCATGAAATAACTAACGATATTCATGAAAGAAATAACGGTTGGCTGTTTATAGAGTAACTTATGTAAAAGACTTGAGAATAATTATGGATTCAGAGCTTTGTCATAAGTGACTCATAGATCATATAGTAAAAGCTACAATTAGTATTTGTCGTGATAATCAATTGTAAGAAGGTCTATAGGGGATCTCACTGTTCTGCCTCCCCTGTAGACTAGCTACTATAGTGTCTTTTTGTTGGTTCACTTCTTCATTTGTTCATTTTCTTCTTCAATTATTGTACCTTTTAACTTTAGTTTTTAAGTAACTGCTATTTTAGTTTTCTACTTATCAATATGGCCCATGAATTCAGAAATTAATGTTATATTCAAAGACTTCCTTTGGATTTCCATTTTTATGACAATTTAATGAGATATAAAGTTTTAGTAAAAATGTAAGTAAACTTTGTTGTTTTCAGGCAACTGTTGTCGGCGACGACGCTGGCAACTTTGTGTATCCAGAAATCGCTCGCAGTAAGTGACTTTTGCTTATAAAGATTTACTTATTTAACAATTTATGCTAAACTAAAACATCACACAGAAGTATCAAAAGACATGGTACAACGGCACTGTAAGGAAAACAAAGATTGAGAGTGCATACAATTTGTTTATGAACAAACATTTTGATACTTTGAAATTTTGCACTTACATTACAATGCTATGATAAACGTATAGTATTTATCTCATTCAGGTTATCGACGAAGGGTTGATATTTTGTAGTTAAAATTTAGTCTTTTACACAAACAAAAAAAAATTTACAGACATAATAAAAACGAATAGCACATAATTATGATGATGATAAACACAGACAAATTACTGATATTTATTTAACTCGACGATAGCAATTAACAATGTCGTAAGTAAAAAGTCGTTACTTTAAACAATGTCGTCTTGTCATCTATGATATTGTTAAAAGCAACGACTTTTCACTTACGACATTGTTAATTGCTACCATCGAATTATTCTTGATGGTAGCCAGCCGAAGTACGTTTAATTTCAGATGCTAACAAAGCACGTTTGTCTCAGACACAGCTGCACACAGAATTCGACACTACACTAGTCACGACAGAAATATCTGCGGATACCTCACAAAAAATGCAGCTCTTATCTTCTCAGTTTGATTGAAGACAGGCTAATAAACATTAAATAATCATCTACCCTGAGATGAATGTCCTTGCACGCAAGTATTTACCCTGTACGAAGTAAGTGGCTGCTGATATAGTATTTTATTTGCTTTATTCAGGTAACCAGCAGGCGCGTATCGTGTCTGGATGGATGGCGGAAGAGGGACAGTTCCCCTCTCAGCTGTCCCTAAGGATGACTACCAACCAGGGTGTTCCGTTCCAGTGCGGAGCTAACCTCATTCATCACGAGTGGGCTCTGACTGCAGCTCATTGCACTGCCCAGTAAGTGTATGATAAATAGTAAAAATTCTATCAATCAGTAACAACTAGCCAAATTAAACTAAAAACATGCGTGGTACAAAAATTTTGTTAATTAATTGAATGAAAATGTCATCATATCATTTTATGGATGACACTGAGTAAAATCCCTCTCCCAAATAGTACATCTGAACCCATCTCCATCCATTGGCCATATCAACCTAAAGGGTAATTATGGCCGAAATGCATTGGGAATAGCGCACTTACGCCACAAAGGTTGCATGGCCCTTGAAAAATTATAAAAATCTACATCTCCAGGTTTTCCCCCTCTTGTCTACCCCGAAACCAATTTGAAAAGAGTGCAAGCGCTTAAAATACGTTGATGATGTTCTATTATTGGTCCTTCGTCCTTGCGTGCTACTTCTGCGCGAATCGGCGAAACACCTGGACCTGCCCTGTTAGAAATCAGGTCGCAGTAGTTAACCGGGTCGTACTCCTTCGTAATAATCCCGCCCGTCCTTTTCTCACACAGGTCCGCATACAGAGGGCAGACCCCATAGTGCATGTCCTTGTCCTCAATACCGTCCGTGTTGGGTCTCATTCCTCTCTCTGCATCTCCTACTGTCGGCCGGGTTTACACCCCGGTACAGTTCCTTCCCCTTCTGTTGGTGGCCAGGGCACCCCTTGTTACAGCATTCCCTTCCCATCCGCTGGTGGCTAGGGCGACCCCTTAGTAAAGCATCTTTTCCCAGGATACATTTCGGAACTTTTGATATAGCATATCAAAATATACGTAGTGTAACGAACAAGACGCATCTACTGAAAGCACTGCTAGAAGAAAGGCCAAATATAAAAGCGCTATGTATATCTGAAACATGGCTTAATACTTCGAAACTACAGAATTTAAGTATAAATGGATTCTACGTAGCAAGTTCTTATTGCCGGGTTTCTCAAGGCGGCGGAGTATGTATATTGTTAAGTAACTTTGTAGAATGTAAAGAGCGATTAGATATAAATTGTTTAACTATTGACTCTGTTCTTGAGATTTGTGCAGTAGAACAGCGGAATATAAATACAGTATTAATAAATTTGTATCTGCCTAAAAGTAACAAAGACTCTAATATAATTTTATTTCAACTAGGAAAAATAATTAAATTGCTAGAACTAAAGGATAAAATGAAAACAATTATACTCGGTGGCGATTCAAACGTAGATTTTCTTATAAATAGTAAATTTCGAATTCAAATTCAAATTCATATTCATTTATTCAAGTTTGGCTCAAAAGAGCTCTTATGAACGTCAAAACTTAAAAACTAGCGGGCCCATTCACTGCGGGTGGGAGCTTGATCGTAAAAGAACGGGCAAGAAAATCGTCAAGGTTAGTTTTTTCTCCCGCCAGTTACAAGAATATGTACTTAGTAGTAAAACAATTTGACAAATCTACAAAAACATGTGTTCCGCAGTCACATGATTTAAAATAAAAGAAGAAAATAACTTTTTATTTTAAGTTATACGAGTATGAGTACGAAAAAACATAATAGACATGAGCAGACCAGTCCCCACTGGCGGCACTCGTTCACGAGTATGACTTATGAACCAGCCATCGTTTCGCTCAACCATATTTTAGGGAACGCAACAACCCGACGCATCACGCCACCACCGCAAAGATATTTGAGTGAGCATGACATACTCAAGCTACAGGATAAACTAATTTTAACAAAAATAACATTATATTAATTTAATGTGCTGCAAACCACAAATATTTTTGGTCTTATGAAAGATATCATTTACAGCAATTCAGTCTTAATATCTATATAATCATTTGAACAATACTATGCGTTCCTAATCAAAAACATCATTTAGGAGAATGCTAGGACAACAAAAATTGTGTGTGCAGCTATCAGATTAAAAATAATATTAACTTTTTGTTAGCTAAATCTTTAATTACAAATAAAAATAGTAGACAAGAGCAGACCAGTCCCCACAAGCAGCACTCGTTCACGAGTATGACGAATGAACCAGCCATCGTTTCACTCAACCATATTTTAGGGAATGTAACGACCCGACGCATAACGCCGCCACCCCAGAGACATTTAAGTGTGCATGACATACTCAAGCCACAAAATAAAAAGATTTGTACAAATGAGAAATAACAATAACATTATAAAAATTTGATTTTTTGATATGATAGATATAATTTACAGCCATGCCGTCTTATCATTTATATAATCTTGCGTACAATAGTATGCTTTCTTAATCAATGTTTCTTTAATAGCTACTTTAAATTTGTGTAAGGGCAAATCCAATATATCCTGCGGAATTTTGTTTAAAGAAGTATAGCTAACTTATTATTAACTCTTAACTTAAAACAGCTGGTAAAAGAACCAACTCGTATCACAGAAACTACAGCTACTTGCATTGATCTAATTTTTACTAACCTAAAAAAAAAAAAAATTAAATAATAGTTCAGGAGTTTGGACTTTCGGATCACACATGCGTATAATTTTTAAGAACAAACGGAACGTCTCTGCATACTTTTATAATGAAAAAAAGAATATTTGATGAACGTAGTATGAATAAATTTAAAGATAGTCTTCTAGAAATTAAGCAATCATTTGGCTGGCACCAACTATATGATTCTCGAAGTGTGGGCGTATAATATGCCTCTGTATATATTTTGGGGGAAACATGTGCCTGATAGTATGTCGAATACTTACATATATATGCATCAGTCAAAAGACAATCACAATAATGTATTTAAACAATTTCAGACGTTTCACGATTGTGGTTCGCGTTGGAACCACTAACTTGACCCGCCCTGGACTGATCTTCGAGACCACCGAGTATTACAACCATCCTCTATACATTGAATGGTTGTCCAACGTTGTGCAAGCTAATGACATCGGTGTAATCAAGTTCAACAGATTCATCGAGTATACCGGTAATACTTATCGCTATTTTAATGATTTTTGATCCACTATAACAACTCTAGTTGAAGCCTAGCAGAAAGTGTAGTTCAAAAAGTGAGACTGATTAACTAAGACAGTGATCATACAAAGATATTGGTGCCAGAGTCAACGGAGTAGTGCTTGTCTATTGTCGCGGAGCTAGATAGCGGAGTGAGGTTGCTGACTATTTGTCTACTGGCGATTTGTTTCCTTCGCAAAGCATTCCCGCTCCGATTCTTAACTTCGCTTTCCCGTTTGGCGTTAAATGTCTTTTGATAACTATTGGCACAGATCTGCTCCCAACTTTGCGTCAGTGGACATGCATCCTAAACGCGTAAGTTCGTAAAGATGACACTGGGTTCATAGACCTATCACTGTTAGAACATGCTTGATCCAAGCAGTGAGGCAATAAAAAGCTAAGGCTTAAATGCGAATCAACGAAGTTAATTAAATGTGTGTAATAACAAATAATATGTGCAATAACATAATTTTTATTTATAAAATTTTAATTGATAAGGAGTTAATATAATTTTGTGAACAGTCATAAATTACCTTTTTTTGGTGACTATGGATGTACTTCTTATATACATTTTTTCCATGTGATTGTGGAAATACTTATCACACGTAATTACGTTTTTTCCAAAAAAATCCTGAGTTTAACTCAAAGGAAAGAATACGGGGTGACCATGAGATAATTATAAAGAAAGCTCGTAGGGTATTAACATATCAGAATATTTCTGTTGGCAGACACAATCCAACCAATCAGGCTCCAGAATACAGAAGCAAGGAACCGAAACTACCATGGAGAAAGGACCATTGCCAGCGGCTGGGGTCTACTTTGGTCTGACTGTAATTATCTACTTCCCTTTGGTTTTAAAAATATTTATAAGGTATGGTTAAATTGAGAGAGAAGCATTTCTCGATAACGGTGAAATGACTGGTAATTTGCAGAACCATTGTGAAGCTAAACTAATCTTCACGATTTGCTTGCCCTTTCTTTTACGATCAAGCTCTCGCCCGCAGTGAATGAGCGCGTTAGTTTTAAGTTGACTTTCAACAGAGCTTTTTTCAGCCAAACTTAAGTAAATTAGTTTGACTTTGAAGTTTGTCCGACGCATGATTATTTGAATTTGAATGTTGTTGATTTGAAAGTGGTTGGACCTTACTGAGTGATCAAACCTTATAATTCGACAAAAGTTTGCCATAAATATGCTCTTTCTAACATTGAGGTTTTTAAACAAACGAAGTGGGGTCTACCAGAGGAACCTTCTTTAGGTTACTTAGATTAGAGATTAATCTTGACCAGCGTCCTCTTAACAGGAGCAGCTCGCTGTAATTAATGATATTGCTGTCATAGTAACTAATTACCTAACTAAATATATATTGCTCTTTGATCTGATGTAAAATTTGCTGGATAGTATTTTTATGACTTTATGAGTATGTATTTTTATGATGAATGAAACGGTGCATAAATCATTTTAGAAATACAAAAGATAATCATTTAATAGCTTATACTTAAAATGATTATTCGTTAGCTGTAGTTCTAATGTACTCCAAGACCTAATTTTGAAGACATCAAGTATAAGGGTGGTTGCAACAGCACGAAATCATTTGCGAAGATAAAAAATATTATTGGTGCTTTGCTTTGCAGTTCACCACCCTCTAAAAAAATATTGTGTTTAAGCTGTTCTTGTTAACACGTTACAAGAATCGACTTTGGATGCCCCTTACCACTAGTCGCGATGTCGTGAAAATTATTCTGATTTCAGATGTCGCTACCGAGCATCTAAACTGGGTGTACCTCCGAGCAGTCTCCAATGACTTCTGCCTGGCTACTTTAGGAAGTCCTACTATTGTCAGGGACTCGACTATCTGCGCTTCAGGTTACAACGTCACTAGTCAGTCTACTTGCCAGGTAATTGTTATTGTCCCTGGCAAAATAAATTAAATGTGACAGTTTTCGTATGGGTTGCAAATGTCAATGATCAGCGAGCCAAACAGATCCTGGGCCCGAAGCTCAATAAGTTAATCAGCAGAGATTAAATAAGACATCAATATATTTACAGGGAGACAGCGGCGGTCCATTGACCATTAATGACGTCGATAATCGTCCGACTCTTATTGGCGTCACCTCCTTTGTATCCGGTTTAGGCTGCCATGTGGATATGCCTGCTGGTAAGTTCTAAGTACAACTAGGATTAAGATATTTTTAGACTTCTTGGCGGGAAAGTAAAGAGTCATGTCTGCATTTTTTTTCTAAAATTTGTGATAAATGTGTAATAACGGTGGATTATTAACCGTTAAGTGTTTGTGAATATACATGAGTGTTGGGGAATCGAACAAAGCAGTGCAACATCACTTTTCAAATTCTCTCAAGGAGTCCATGTAAGATCTCAGTATAGTCCCACATCTTTATTGAGGGCTCAAGGGGCTTAGGGGAGGGATCTCATTTACCATTTATCATCTTTATCATCACTCATTCTCATTTACTATGAAAGTAATACATCACTTACTTGACATTGGCAAGCTGTGCTAGACGCACGAAGCCATTATTTAAAAGAGAAAGAAAACTAGGATTAAGGACTAAGGGCGGCTTGCACAATAGCTCTATATTTGATGTAGAATGTAATTCAGTCATTTGTTTAAAGTCAAAAGGGCCGAAATGATGTATTGAATAGATTTAGCTCTTATCATCATTAGAGCCACCCATTGGTGGTTGAAGTCACCTTATTGATTCATAAGATATATGAGGCTTAAAAATGATTGTACTGTTTTTCCTAAAATAAAACAGCTACAACCCAGAGACCAATAGACCGCAATATGACTGCTGTGACTTTTCAAAGTTATGCGCGTAATGTTAGCGCCTGCTTCGTGTCTCGGAGAGCACGTTAAGCTCTTTGTCCCGGCTGTCATGAATATCTGTTTTCTGCGACGTCAGTGCCTCCAATATTTTGACAGCTGGTTTAAGCATAAATTCATATTGCCTTCTGTGTTGCGGAGGTCAGACGGCAGTCGCTCCGTGTAATAACTGAAGCCAGACAAATTTGGTTAGACCCATGAGCAGACCCGGAGTACCGAGCTTAAGTCCGAGGGTTAGTGCTGATGATGGTGACTGATTTTACACATAAAAAAAGAAAAAACCACTAGCTACAGTGTAATATCTGTGATCTGCGCGACATAATGTATAATAGGAAGGTATGATGACATTAGTAAGCTACTGTCATCATACTTTTTCGAGATGCACCTCCGATGTGAGAACTGGTCAAACCAAAATATTTTTATTATTTCTTAAAGCTATTACATTGTTTTAATGTTTAATATGAACACGGAGGAGAATTTTGTACAATATACCTGATATTGCAGAACTTTACTAGAACTTATATAAGTTTATGGTAATGTCTTTAACGGTACTTTTTTCGCAATGCAATAGCATTATTTATTAATATAATTAAACGTAGATAAAAGTGTAATTTTTTTTAGACATTGCAAAAGAGTTTTAGAACAGACTTCGCTCTTAGTATTATGTCCATTATCAAAATGTTCAATATTTGTAACAAATTGTACCTATACTAATTCGACTACGAGTTACTTGCTTGCGAGTATTGTCTGAGAAATTAATGTTATGATCAGGTATTTTCCAAAATAAAGGTATAGGGCAGGATGTATGTTGGCGTCTAATTTTGCGGTTGCTACATGAACTGATTAAAATTTTCAGGTTTCATCCGTCCAGGCCATTACCACTCCTGGCTCACCCTCATAACTGGCATTGACTTTGACTGGAGCTATGATGACTTAAGTAAGTTTAATATCAATGATAATAGGATTATTTATTTTTATAATGTAGACATACTCAAACATTAAAGAATAAGGATGTTATAGTCAAAATGTCGAATAAAGTCTGGTCGTAGATGCATTAGTAGAATTTATGGAGACAGTAAACGGTAAACAAATACTTATCTAACTTATCAAAATTTTATATTCATTGGAATATGAAAATATTTATAGTTTCAAAAAGTTAGACTCAATATAGAGCGTATGAAATAAAATCAAGAGCAAATCACTGTGGATAAGATTTTGACTGAAGAAAAATCAGCCAGGAGCTACAGGAAAATTATTTTAAATTCTTAAATGTTTTTCAGCACTACATTGAATATAGTTTTATATATTCAATATGCAGCATTCAAATTTAATGTATTACTTCGTATTAATACAAGTGTTCTTATGATGGTTAAAGTAGCATCAAAGTAAATATTACTTGACTTGTGTTGTGTTTTTGTGGTTTAAATAATTTATTGATTCAGGCGTTACTTTGCGGAAATCCATTGTAAGCAAGTGATGGATTAAAAATATCTTTGTAACAATTCCCAATCTACTATAATTTCCCGAAAAATCGAGAAACTATTCAACACGACACGTGTTTCGCCCTTACACAGGGCATCTTCAGGTAAGATAAGAGCCTCAGAACAACGATGTCTTCACGACCAACGCTGAAACGAGAGCGTTCGTTTCTGTGCTGGTCGATTTTGTCAAGAAGTTCATAGGACAGTTTTTGACTACTTTACTAAACTTTCTTTTCAAAATTTTCAGGTATTGAAGAAGGCAGCGGTGACGTTGACGTGGGTTCATCATCCTCATCTTCGTCCTCGTCCAGCAGTTCAAGCGAAGAAGATTAAATTATGACGAAA
Organism: Musotima nitidalis; assembly: GCA_949126915.1. Classification (NCBI taxonomy): domain Eukaryota; kingdom Metazoa; phylum Arthropoda; class Insecta; order Lepidoptera; family Crambidae; genus Musotima; species Musotima nitidalis. The sequence continues at coordinate 5,715,101 of OX421434.1, forward strand.
AAACTGACCAAATAACTTTTGTTTTGATTTCAAAAATAATAAAATATTTTTGCGTAATTAAGGTTTATTATTAACAGATTTTGCAGTTTATAAACCACATACATTCCGACACAAAACCGTAAACAAGCCTTTGTTTTTTTTTTGGATTTGGGTATTACAAGTTGGAGCTTTTTGGTAATCTTTCTTGTTTATACATCACAGTCGTATTTCGATGTGTTATGTACTGAATTTCACAGTATGCAGCGTTTTCAGCATTTAGTCACGTCAACGTTCAACGCCATTAAAGTAGTGAAAACTGTACAAGAGGTTTTACTGGAGATTTGGAATTGACTTAGAAAATTACAGTTCACTGTAATGACACTTTCCTAACTTGTGTACTTTTTTGAAGGCATTAATTATGTCTACAAATCCGAATTCACATCAGTTTAAAAAATGAAACACTGCCTCCATGTATCTTTTAACGTATTGGCGCCTAAACTTTCTTTATAGAAGACAAAAAAGACTGTCAATTTCATTTTTAAAAACTTCTTGATAGAAAAGACGTTTTAATATTGTACTTGAACTTTTTCGACAAAATTAATTTCATAACTATGAATAATATAGATTTGTAGGCGGGAAAGTGAAGCGTCATATCTGCTGTTTTGTTTTATTTTCTACATTTGTGATATTTCGAACATTAAAGTATAATAACGGTGAATTATTAACCGTTAAATGTTTGTGAACGTACATGAGTGTTGGTGAATCAAAAAAAACAGTGCAACATCACTTTTCATAGGTATGCTCTCAAGAAGTCCATGTGAGATCTCAGTATAGTCCTACATCTTTACTGAGGACTCAAGGGGTTTAGGGGAGGGCATCTCATTCATCATCTTTATCACCACTCATACTCGTTTACTATATAAACGAATTAAATATTATTAATATATCTAATACTTGACACTGGCTAAATGTGCTTAACGCAAAAATGCACGAAGCCATTATTTAAAAGAAAAAAATAAATATTTTAGCGCGTGACCTTGCAGTGCTTGTGTTCTTTATAAACAAAAGTAGATAAACAAACTTAAGTACGATGGCGGCACTAAAAATTTCGGGAATCAAGGAAGTGACACAACATTACTATTTAAAAATGTATTTATTGCTTTTTCGAAGTATTTTCCGCAAAATTTGACACATTTATCTATACGATGGAACCAATCGTTGAAGCAACCATTCCATTCGGAAGTAGGGGGCAACAAAATGGCCGTTTCGTAGGCGTCCACAGCTTCTTCAGGTGATGAAAATCTCTGACCACTCAATTTATTCTTTATTTTAGGGAATGTATAGAAACCATTAGGGCTTAGGTCGGGGCTGTACGGCGGATGGTCTAATAATTCTATGTTTTCTTGCTTTAAAAACTCTTTTGTTCTGTGCGCGATATGAGAAGCATTGTTGTGATGGAGGATGATGCGGTGATTGCAGTTCTTTATACGGAGTTCAGAAACGTCCTGTGGCAAACAAATGCTAGCATACCATTCTGCATTAACCGTTCTTTGTCCCTCTAGAGGAATAGTCGCAACATGGCCGGTTTTGGAGACAAACATGGCCACCATTTTTTTGCTACACTCCGTGGACGAACAATATTTGTTGGCTTTAACTCATTTTCGAATACCCAAACTCGTGACAGATTTTTTGTTTCGGGTTCGTATGCGTATATCTAGGATTCGTCACCTGATACGATGTTGTATACAGCATTTGAGGATCCTGCGTGGAATCTTTCGAGAGTTCTGACGCACCAAGAAACGCGAGCCGCTTTCTGCTCTTTACAGAGCAAATGCGGTATCCATCGGGAAAACAACTTTTTAACACCTAATCGTTCATGCAAGATTATTTGTATTTGACTCATGCCAATGTGTAAAGTTGTCTGAATTTCGCGATATGTCACATGTCGATCTTTCTCAATCAGTTTACGCCCAGCATCAACGTTTTCTTGGGTGACTACAGTTTTTGGACGACCTTGACGGGGATGATCACTGAGCTTGACACGTCCACCTTGAAATTCAGCAAACCAGCGATAAATTGTGGTTTTGGATGGGGCTTCATCACCAAATGCAGAAATCATCCGGTTAATACACTGTTGTGTTAAACCACTTCGAAAATCATAATAAATCAACGCTCTTGAATTTTCTCGAGTCAATTGCATTTTCTCAACGACTAAATAAGTTTCACAAGACCGAGATTATTTTTTTAAATAAATAAATGGTATTCGATTTTTAAAACCAAGTATATTCCAATTAAACAGATTTTAATATGGCAGGAACAGTGGAAATATTCCATTCCCGATACTTTTAGCGAAGCCCTCGTATCTAAACAATGCTTTTTGAGATTTCTGATTAGTATAGTAGTTTTGGAAACCTTACGATATAGCCTAGTTACTTTAACAAGCCAAGAATGGTACATATGCTGGACTTAATAATTATTATTTTCATCTGTATCATCATATCTTAGCATTATCCTGGTTAAGCTTAGGGCTCAGGGTCTAATCAGAATTGGCTAAATTTGAATGTATTTACAAGGAGCGTTTACAGTCTGACCTCCACAACCCAGAGGAAAATATCATTCTCTGGTTATTACAGCTATCAGGATGTTAGAAGACACACGTTCATGACGGCCGAGACATCAGCTCATCGTGCTTTCCGAGGCAAGGAGAAAGAGATAATTACGCACATAATTTCAAAAAGTCATAGCGTTCCTATGACCCCGATACCCTCTAAATTTGAAATATATGGATCTAGCCACTGGGCTATCTGTTCACCTTATTTGTGCAAATAAATAATTAGATTTAAGCACTACCTATGAAGGGATGTGTATAGTTCAAAACCAATAAAATATGCATTACATACTTGGTATTTGCATTGGGGGTTGCCCATAGTTTGAAAAGACAGAAGGGTAATAAAGGATCTTCTTTAAATTTTAAGATAAGTATATTGACTATTTTTAAGATTGAAGGTAAGGGATAATAGCATATCGATCATATTTAATGAGACATGTTTATGAAGTGTCGCTGAAAATGGTATAAATAGGCGCCTGATGATCGGCGAGCCCAAGCCGTATTGCAGAGGCGGAGGAACGCGCATGCGCGACGGGGATACCAGTGCCATTATTTATTTTACCACCGACATTATTTCTAGCCGCAAAAAAGCACTAATTTTTTTAGCATAATTAAAAATAAGAATAATATTAACACAAATGTTTCTCAAAATTTACATCATTGCAATAATTGACGCAAACCCAGCATGTCATTACAATACTTGACTTGGTACTGTCTCGCAACTTCCACATTCTAGAATTTTAATTGATAAATTGATTTAAAATCTTTCGTGTTTTTAATTGATTCATTATCTTAATTTCAGACCATTTATATGTTTTGATTGATTGTATTCAAGAAACATGTGAGTAAGAATAATAATAATAATCCAAACCAAATTAAAACTTTAGATGAGTTTGTCTGAAACTCAAAAGTTTAAAAAGAAAGAAAGATATATTTATTAACTGCGTATACATTTATAGTAAAAATTGGCTCTATATATCATTTTATACATTATTCTAAGCCGTATTTTGTGAACCATTTGAAGCGTTAACGGGTCAACAGGAATTGTGGTACCTTTTAATTTGCATGCGGACTATCCGAGATAGATCTAACAGTTGGTTTTACTCAGTGCATTTTTAATTCTGTCGTTGTTGCGCGGGTTTCCCTCTAGTATAACATCAAACTACTTATTTCTTAGTAAAATTATTATTTCAATATATTTGCCGTATCCGTTTCAATAGTTATGTCTTTATAAGCACCATAGCTAGTGGAAACTCCCGAATAATCGATTTCCTCTAACCTAAAAATGGGGAGAGTCGACCCGACGGTGATAACACAAAGCGTTCTTTTGGCGCGCGCGCGAAACGGCCCTGGTCACCGAATTCAATTCAACATGGCGACGGCACTAAAAGCGCGCCCGACATCGTAAAATAGCCGGAAAACACCCCCGCAACACTGACGTACGAACCGTTTTGTAAATAAATAATAATCGTGTGCCTAAAAATGATATAGTGTTTTGTATTGTGTGGTATTTTCGTGAATTTGTGCGTTAAAAGTGTTGTATGAGTGTCCATAATGCATCAGACAAGGAGGATGGCCGCGAATCGCCGGCCAGCACCGAACAGCTAACGTTAGTACCCACATAATATTATTTGTATTCAATAAAATTACTTAGATTTAAGGTATTTATTAAAAAGCAGTTTGTAAATGGTCGAATTCGATGAAGGTGCACTTTGCTACTGCGAAGTCGATTTTACACAATGATTAATAAATAATATTCGCAATTTCAAATTGCAACTTATATTGCGTTCTTTTTTGAAAAAAATTAAATATGGTTTCATTTGAAAAATATTAGTTTAGCACGTACTATGTGCATTATAACTTTTTCGTAATCAATTCAATATACATCTTTTCTTGGATTACTTCCAGAATAAAAATGCCAACATTTTATCTCTATTTTTGAATCCGTATGAAATCTTTTATAGCTATGTTAATTTTATTTTGATAAGAAGAATAAGCGGAACTCAATGGTTTTAGTGTTTTAGACTTTAAAATGTATTGTAAAATTCCTTTTCTCTTTCATTTCATTATTTGCAATATTAAATATTATTTTCATGATGTTTTCCTGGAGTAGTCTTTGTAGCTAGGCGCTTGTATGATAGATGACACACAATTGTAAGTCTGATCTTGAGTTGTCACGTGATGGGATAGTGTTTTTATAAGCACGGAAAAAGTACTATAGTTAGTTCAACACAATAGAGGTCAGCCTCGGCTGAATGATTAAGTCAAGACAGTTGAAAACCGGTGCAGGAGGCGTGAGACCCATGTTTAGCAGTGGAGTTCTGATGGCTGAGATGAAAATGATGTAAAACTACATTATTATCGCCTTCTTGTAAAACATCATCACCATTATCTTTCTCTAAAGAGATTATTATCTTTCTATAAATCGTTATTATCGTCTTCCTTTTCGTTATCTTTATCTCCATCTATACAACTCAAGCGCGTCTTCACAGTCGAATGCGGCTAATGAATATAGGGGCGAATGTTAGTTACGCAAACGTTTTTTTTATAAAATGGTTCCGCATTGTCACCATGTACTTCTTGATGATTATTACTTTGTTCGTCTTCTTTTTAGTTACCAACATAATCTACTTTTTCACCAACATTACAACTCAAGTTCGCTTTCTTGCTCGAATAGGTACGACTTATGAATATGGGTGAGGATTTTAGTTAAACATACAATTTTATTGAAAGAATCCATTCCATTCGTTCCGTTGCCAATCTAGGAAAACAATTCGCAATTTTCGTTTCTTGTATGTAAAACTACGTCCTTATCATGTTCTTCTTATTGATTATCATTACCATATTTTTCTTTTTAACCAATATAATCTACTTCTATTCCCTCATCTTTACAACTTAAGCGCGTCTTCACAGTCTGATGCAGCTTATGAATACAGGTACAGTTATTAGTTACACGTACCATCCTATTAAATCTATTATTCATCATCACCATCTTCTTCTTCACCAACATTATTACAAAGTGCGATTTCTCAGTCGAATGCGACTTATAAATATAGTCGTGAATATTAGTCACACATACGATCTCATTGAAAGAAAGGTACATATTTACTTGTTCCACACAGGGCGCGACGTCTAGGGCAAGTCTAGAAAAGTAATCCGACTTTATCGTTTGATCAGTTTTACGTAATTGGACTTCATATTTGTGATATAGGAATTGTGGTCTATTTGAATGCTCATCGTAGCCTACAATTGACTTAAACATGTATTTAATGATAAGCTTTTTATGAAAATATGTGAGACCAAATGAGCATCGACGAGTTCATTTACGTTCAAGCACCCGCCTGCAGTGAATAGTTAATTTTCAAGTTGATATGGCATAGTGGCGAGTATACCCATACTCCACTCCTAAGGTCGTAGGTTCAATTCCCACACAGGAGAAATCTTTGTGGGCATAAACATTATTTTTTGTTCTGGTTTGGGTGTTTTTTGTATATTAATTCTGTATTTACAAAAAAAAAAGATTTATGTATGCTTGTTCGTAATTTAGTACCCTTAACACAAGTTCTTAATGATCTAGTAACTAAATAATTGTCAGAAAATATTTATTTATTAAAAGAGCTTTATAGAGCCAAACATGAATAATTAGTTTTGGCTTTAATATTTCGTTGATAAACTTGGCCTAAAATACAATTTTATATATTTTTCTTACAGTACAATAGAATTAAATAATTATTTACGAAATGTAGAAACAAATAGTATATTTTTCAAGTATAGATACGAATTGGCAAGCATTACAAAAAACATCGCCATGAAACGATTTTGTGACAATGACAAGTTTCAGTAATTATTTAGTTGTAATTAAGAATCTGGTATTATAAAATATAAGGTAAATTCATACTTACCTAACAAAACTAGAATAGAGTTCACTTGCTCACTAGCCATGTATATATAAGCAAAAGATTAAAATATTATCTTGTGACTTGTGCCTAACTAAAATTCAATGCTCGCAAGTTGAAGAATAACTTTGGATGCGCTGTAACACATAATCGGGTCTCAATCAAAGTGCGGCATGTGGGGTGGCGCGTAACTATAGCAACTCGGCGACGCTACTGTCGCGTATCAGGGCATCAGCGTTTATACTTGCGCATTGCACATTGCGTTTCTTACGTTTGTCTCCGATTGTACCTACGCAAACTTCCGTCATTTCTGTTCAATTTACATGCTGACTACTGTACCATCCTGAATAAAATATAGAATCCAACGTAAAACAGTAACAAGTAAACTTGAAGTTGCTATGTTATCCAATCAATAATGCAAATCGAAAGAATTCGAATATAACCTTGTTCTCTATACGAAAATTATCTGATACCTTTTACGCTGGAATAAAAATATAATTCAAAAACTTGGCCGCATAACATGCCTCTCTATGTATTAATAATGTCACAACTTTTTAATACGTCCAACTATATGAAACTTTGGTATATGTACATATGTAATCATGAATAAATTTATATATTTCCTCCATAAATTTCAAGCTGCGGCCTGGACGGTGTCGCGGGCAGCTGATAGTAGATTAAAAGTCATGTATATGTTGATAAGGCTGCCTTAATTTGCTGGTCAAAAAGGCTTTAGTTTGCTTTTAGTAATTGCCTCATCGTTTTGAGCGGGCCCGGGCTCATTTACATTTTGATCGTTTGCCACTAAACCAATTACAAGAAGATTACATAGATCAGCTGATCAGTAACTATGACGTTAAGATATGTATTACTGGATCGAGACATTGGCTGGATATTTTTGAGATACTCTGAATAGTAAGAAAAATGTTAGTATTTCAGATTCTGCTCAGGTGTGTCGATATTGTCACTAGACCTGGAAAGGTACAAGCCCAGGTCCATATAAAATCAGAATATAACGACCTTATAGTTCTTACGGTAATATATATATATAACACATCATATATAAAACAGCACTCGTTTATCGCGAAAGGTGCTTTTCAATTGGTTTAGAGAGTTAAACTTTTAAACGGAGAAACTTTTCTAAGACTCGTTTGCTGAGCTATAGTGTAATCTAAGTTTAGGTGCTAGATAGTTTATGGACTTATCCCAAACGAAGATTGAATTATCTTCTTCTTTTATCCTCTGTAATAATCGCTGGGACATAAGGCTGGCTAGCAAAAGCTCTGCATAGTTTATTTCTCAAAAAAGTTTGATGAAGTATTAGGTTTTTATGTAAGGGTGCATAGGGATCCTACTAAGACCTGAGGAGCCAATTAACGGACGAGGCTCTGGCAAAAATTATCTGCTTACCCCTTCGGGGAAACAGGCGCGAATGTATGTATGTTTGCACTCGTAATACCTATTTTAGGAACAGATAGCGGTTGCCTATACGCAATCATATTACTACTGTTTGTAGAAATCTATGGGTTTTGCACGCTTTTTGCTTTAATTTAGATTAGAAATCTAACATATTTGTAGCTAATTTTAAGTCTTGCGACGTCATCAGCATGACAGGTGCAAGTTTAGTTATATGTAATCAAATAAATTGTACGTAGAAACTACGTCATATATTTTAATGTGAAGGCATTTCGTGAAATACGTAAATATTTTAGTAAATGAATTTCATTTTAGACTGTGGCCCTTTTAAAAGAATTCGAAAAATGTGTTTCATGTAGTATGTCTATATTATGTCATCCATTTTTCTTGAGAACATTTGAAAATTCTAACTACAGAAGATCTTCACACATTTGCCTCAGTCTCTGCACTGGGTCTACGTGTTCAAGTATAACCTCATTTCCACCCTCCTCTCACCACAGTTCGTGAAAGAAGGTTTCTGCACAAGTGGGACGTTAATGGACGGACTCATAAATAATATGATGAATAATGTGATAACCACCTTATGAAAAAATACTACTTTGGTTAAATTTCAGGTCGCCTATATTACTTTTTATGGCCGCCATTTTGACTTAGGCGGTGTCATAGTATAAGACATAATCATCATCATACTGAGGGAACATAAATCTATCGGCAAAAATGTAGTCAACAAAAATTACTACGGTTCTAGATCAGGTCGTCCAAATAACTCTTTAGAAATCGTATGGATGCAATTGGGAATTAAGTGGCCACACTTATTTATTGATTAGTTACACCAACAGCATTACATATACATACCATCATCTCTGGAGCCCAAGCCAACCTCATCTGCAAGTGGTGCACCTGCCGATTAACGGACGAGGCTCTGGCAAACATAAAAGTGCCCGGTAAGCGGCAATAGGCTCGCCACCTATTACGTAGGACCAACTATATAATTGGCGAAATGTGAGCGTATAATATGCCTCTGCCTACCCCTTCGGGGAAACAGGCGTGAATGTACGTACGTATACCTAAACCAATGAATTGCTGCTTAAGTTTACTTGTACTCGTTCTATGTATACTAGATAAAATGGTACACAAATACATACCCTCAAGGCAAATATCTCTGTTCTGGGACCAAAACTTACTTACAAAGGGCCTTAGTAATAAATAGAAAATCAAATCAAATCAAAATATCTTTATTGTGAAACATGGGTTACACTGGTGTCATTGGTTTACATGTCATGGCTAGTTCAAGCCACGTTCAGCCTCATGGACGTACAATATTATACAACACAAAAGAAAAACAAGTGATATACAATCGCAATATAGCAATCCTATTGAACTTTGCGCCAAATCAGTCCTTAAATAATAACAATAAACCAATTACAAATTTATACTATAGGTTAATTCATTTCCTTAGAAAGCTTTCGTAAGCCCTGCATAATCGATTCGTGTTATTCGGTTGACTGCGTGCTAGTCAACATTGGCAAGTATTCCACGTCTGTGGGTGACTGTGTCGTGACTCGTGACGTACCGAGTTGGCTTCTATCCAATTCCAAGCCACGACAGACGCAACCAGCCAACCTGCCGACAGACTGGCGTTTCCTATACAATAATGTTGCTGAGTCGTTTTAGTGCCCTTTTTTTAACGATTTTTTAATTGTTTTTGGATGTGTTGCAGATGGAATTTATGTACTTAGGTTGAGTTTGCTATTATGTCAGTTTTTATGCTAGTCTAAATGTAATTTAATACGAAGCTTACACCATAAGGCCACGTTAATACGGCCATATATTTCCCGTATACTGTACATTCGATTTGATCGAACATAGTAGGGGCAGAAGACAACATTTAGAATTGTTTATATCGTCCATAGTATAGTATAACATAGTTCATAGCAAAAAACATAGGGGCTTATAGAAAAACGAGATCTAAAGTAAGACCAGGGTTAAAACTAGTGCTGTCACAGTCTTCATCTTATAAAATGAAAGTGACATAATACAAATAATATAATGAACCCTATGGTGTTTGAGATAGCGAACTATGAAGTTGCCACAGATAATGCTACTACGCTTTTAAATGATTTTGTTAAATACGAGTACCATCTACAATAAGCCGATTAAGTTTGCTCTGTGTGATAAATCAAACCCTTATTATCATGATGAGGGGGATGAGATGTGGTATCCCTCAGCACCATCAGATTTCACTAATAGTGGAAAGCTGATATTTAGCTCGTTCTCAATTCCCATTAGCAATGTGGCATATTTGTCGCTATTTTAAAATCTTGCTTTTTTAATGTCGCTTCAAAGGTGCTAATGTTCATGTCGTTGTGTTCACAAGACTCCCCATTGGAGAGTCATAGGCACTCGCATGCGTGTTTAGTTTGTTTGCCCTTGTTTAATGGTTGTTGAGTGGACTATTGCATTGTCTATGGTTCTATCGTATACGGTACACAAATCTTCGCAAGAAAGTCATTTATGTTTTCTTTCGCCAGTACTAATTGTAATTTTTGAAAATCAGAGAATTGAGAGTGACTATTGACTAAAAATAAGAGATTTTTTATCTATCATTAATACTATGTGAAAATAAAAGTGAAGTATAAATCCGCAGCGCATAAGTTGAATAATGACCTTGGGTCTCAATCGAGGTGCGGCATGGGGGAGGGGGTAACTATAGAAACGCCGACGCTACGCTGACAATTTTTGTCACTTTCCGTCCCTTTCCTTCTGTTGTCTACGAATGAGCAGACAGCCGCCATATCGAAAGTACTGCAAGTCTGCACATAGATTTGTCTGAATAAAAGTTACGCAACCCAGAGGGAAACATATCTAAGCCGGACATCAGGATATTAGAAGGAAGTCAGCCTAATAACAATTGCCCTAGATGTTCGTGACAGCCCGGACCAACGTTCGTTTCTAGGCACAGAGCAAGCAATATGAAAGTATAGTGGTTTGTGTTAAAAGTTGTACAGTGAAACAAACATTATACGATAATGTATATTAAAAAAAATAACTACAGGCATAGGCGAAAAGTTTATCTACTTATAGTTGTTTTTTAAACTTTCTAAAGGCCAAAAAGTAACCCTTAACTAAAAGTCCATTCACAAAGTAACCCTTGAGTAGGTGACCTTTTGTGTGGCATTTGTTATCGAGCGCTTCTGTGCTTCAACAGATACGTAGTAGGTAGTTGTTATGTCTACGTCTAGGTTTGTAAAGCGGCTTGAAAGATTCTAACAGCCGTACGCCAGACTTTGGTCTTGGCTAATCCATACTGAGTCCGTGTGGTGGAGTACACTTTTCTGCTGTAAATCGTAATCACACCATATATTATTAGATCATATAAAATCAGACTGTATGGTCTCATCATCTCAGCCATATAACGTCCACTGCTGAACTTAGGCCTCCTTAATATGATGCGAGACTGTCCGAATGGTTACCGCGGCCTCTGGACGTAGCAGGCACAAGAAGGAACATGGATGGTTTTTAGTCAGTAAAAGTCTGACACACCCTGCCGTTCCACCCACATCGGGAGAAAGTCATAAGATGATTTTCCATCCGAAAAAAAAGGCCTCCTTAATATATTTACACACTGAGCGATCCTGAGTCGCTTGTATTCATCGGCTTCCCGCCGCCCTGAGCAGAAAATTGGCCCAACGCGTGAAAATCTTTAATATTAATTATAATAATATGAGCTCTGATATCCTGTAATGGTTTGTGAGGATTAGTTACTCTTTCTTTCTTCCTTATTAGGTACTCTTTCTGATAATACATACATACTGTCACGCCTGTTTCCCCGAAGGGGTAGGCAGAGGCACATTATACGCCCCACACTTCGCTAGTAACATTTTTAGTGCCACGTAATAGGTGGCGAGCCTTTTGCCGCTTACCGGAATCTGTTACATTAGCCAGAGCCTCGTCTGTTGATCAGCAGGTGCACCACTTGCAGTTGAGGTTGGCTTGGGCTCCTTAGATGCTGGTAGGATCCCTAAACACCCAAAACAATTAGTATAATTGCAAAAAAAATATCTCAAAAACATAAAAAGTTAATAAGATGATTAATAATAGTTTAATTTTTATTTTAATATTAACAAGAATGTATCAATCATAACAGGTTTTAACATTTTAAAATTTAAAGAATTTAATTTCATATTTCCTTTACGATTGTGTACTTAAATGTTATTGTATGTTAGCTGAAATAAAGATTTATCTACATAAAGGTTTAAGAAATATGTACAAACGTTTAACTGTGTTAATCTGTGTTTACTACGGACACGTATTAATTATCCAGTATTTAATATTTACTTACATGTGACGTCATGACGGCATTTGAAAGCGTTGGCGTCACGGAATGCTTTGCGGTCACATGACCACACGCGCACGCCAAGGGATTCATCGGTATGCAGGCATGTTTTAGCCAAAAATTATAAAAGAAAGTCCTATTAGTGACACTATTTATAACTATAGAACAGCTGAACCGATTTAGCTGAAAATTGGTGAAGAGCTTAGAACCAGTAGACATAAGATACTCTTTATCCCGTTCTTGTGAGACGTGACATAAAACGTGATAAAACAAAACGCAACTGACACGGAATAATAAAACGCAAACGGCACTGCAGCTGAAGTCACCAGCTACTTTCCATTTTCTCGTGGAAGCTTGATTTCAAAAAAGAACCTGTTTGCAGGTCAAGCGGATGAAGTCGCGGGCGGTCGCTAGTTACTTATAAATTCGATATTGTTCGGATCGTCATACTCTACAGACTCGCAGACATAGTCGAGTAGCTGCTAATAATTATATCACATTCTGAGAGCGCAGATAATCTTACTACGACTATTTTCAGCAGGGTACTCACCTAGCCGTGTAGCATGTAATGTATCAGATACTGTATCAAGTGAGGACATAGGCACGAGCGTCCTGCCAGCCGCTCGCGCGTGGTTCGCAGGGAGATCGCAGCGAACCTCCGAGTGGCGGTATCACTGCGAGCACAAAGGCTGCTCCACATACTCCATTAATGTAAGGTGTAACATATAGGGGTACAGATATAGGGATCCTACCAAGACCTAGGAAGACCCAGCCGCAAGTGGTGCACCTGTCGATCAACGAACGAGGCTCTGGCGAACGTGACAGTTCCCGGTAAGCGGCAATAGGCTCGCCACCTATTACGCGGGACCAACTAAATAATTGGCGAAGATGGACGTATAATATGCCTCTGCCTACCTCTTCAGAGAGACAAGCGTGGATGCATGTATGTATGTAAGGTCTGAAATATTTCATAAACAGCTACCGAAGCAAAACAAGGGCATTTTCAGTTTCTTTACAATTTGTTCAATGGTAGTTCATTTCTATACCTGTCATGGGATACTGCTGTCTACTTTGATTAATATAAAAGGGTTGGATTGAAATTATTTCGTCAAAACGAAAATGTGATTAAGTTGGCTGTCTTGTCTTTTGTATCAAGTGATTGATAGAATTATTAAACGAGACATAGCACAAGTGAAGCGGCAGTAAAGTAATTATAATATCTATAAAAATTAATATAATAATAAACTGTCAGTTAATTTAAAATCTGGTATTGATTATATTGCTTACTCTTGACACTATTAACGTTATAATTGGCTATACACTGAAAAAATATGAGTATGGGAATTCTTGGCGGGAAAGTGAAGCGTCATGTCTGCATTCTTGTTTTAATTTCTAAAATTCGTGCTATTTCGTACATTAAAGAGCAATAACGGTGGATTATTAACCGATAAGTGTTTGTAAACGTACACGAGTGTTGGTAAATGAAACAAAACAGTACAAACATCGCTTTTAAATTTTTGTTAAGGAGTCCATGTGAGGTCTCAGTATGAGCCCACATCTTTACTGAAGACTCAAGGGATTTAGGGGGAGGGCATCTTATTTACTATTAATCACCATTCATTCTCATTTATTAAGAATTAAATATTTTTAATATATATTTTACTTGTCACACAGCCAGTGGCTAAATGTACTAAAGGCACGAAGCCATTGTTTTAAAAAAAATTATGTACCTTTAACTAACGCTTGTATTTATTCTTTCCATCCCTTTCCAATCCCAAAGTGCGCGTGTTCACTCCCGAAAGAGATATCGTACATTATTTTGTAGCTTGACAAAAGTTTTACAAAGTTACTTTCAGGCTGACGTGAAAGGAACAGTATTACCTTCAGTACAAAGCCAAATTGATTTTGGGAAGTTGGCTCTTTAGGAATAGATACGAGGACGATAGGCTGAGACCTGAATCCATTTCATCATGGTCCGTGAGAGGAACCCTATGCTCATGTAGTTCGACGTCAATGAGCTAAGACTATGATGATGATAAGACATGTTACACTGAGCCGTCTAGCTTGTATTATTGATACAATCAGCGTCCTACAACTGTTACCATTCAGAGTGGTCTGACGCAGAATGTGCACTACGCAAAATGTCCCCTGCTCTAAAAACAAGAAGCCGAGCAGGTTAAGGTTTTTTTTCTAAAACCAAGTGAAAGCAATACCGCTTTTATAATTACATTTATTTCTAGTGCAATTTCATAAAAGACGTGTTTTGTTCCAGGGTACATTTTGCGATTTGTACATTCTGCGTCAGACCCATCCAGAGTACTATGAAACTTCTCTGTTGTAAAGAGCGTTCGGGCGAACGCGTCCCGAAATATATCACGCTTTCGGTGCTAACAACTTAACGTTGTCTATACTAAACGACGAATAAATGGATTTTACGAAAATGTATAGGTAGATAACCCATTCATACATACAAACAGTCGCGCCTGTTTTCCCAAAGGGGTAGGCAGAGGCATACTATACGCCCACACTTCGCCATTTATATTGTTGGTCCCACGTAATAGGGGGCGAGCTTATTGCCGCTTTCCGGGCACTTTTATGTTCGCCAGAGCCTCCTCAGTTCATCGGCAGGTGCACCACTCGCAGGTGAGGTTGGCTTGGGCTCCTCAGATGTTAGTAGGAGCCCTATACACCATATTTATAAAGTTATAACATCCTTATTCCGAAATATTATTATCATTTATCAAGAGCGCTAGGGTGTATTCCGAAATAAATCGCGCTTTCGGTACTACCAACTATTTGAAGCTGACTATACTAACTAAAGTGAAACATATTATGTAACATCATAGATTAAGTATGTATAATTTTACATATATTTTACTATAGAAAGAGCTTAGCCTGTGAGTTTCTTGCCAGTTCTTCTTACAGAGCGGTGGCTCGGAATTGACACTTAGATCACTTATTTACACTTTTTCGAAGTTGCATGTAAGTGAATCTAAGCTTTGTGATTTCAGTGTTATAATATTTCTATTGTATTTTTTATAAGATTTAAATTTTGATGTTTGTTGGATGTTTAATGAAATTAAATAAAATTGTAACATGACAGTAAACAATTTTACCGATATTTATATGTCATGCAATCAATGATTTGATTTGAACACATTGAAGTATGATTATTTATACGTGTTTTTCTTCGTAAACACATAAGTATTTCCTTCATAAAATAGTCAATACCTTTTGCGAAGTTGACCCTGTTCAATGATAGCATGACGTAGATAGGTCGAAGTGAACATAATATATCGCGTGTTACGTATGCTTTCAGCGTAAACTCACTTATTGACAACCCAAAACAACGGCCAAGTAAGTTTTCTCATCAAACTTCTGGTATATGTCCTGGGGAGTTTACGTGGTTTTTGTATTTCGATTGGGGAAATGTGTTGATACTTGCAAATAACTTCTAGAAGTACGGTTAAGGCTTTTAGAAAACTTTTGTAACTTTTACAGATGTATTTTGAGATGAGGGTACTAATAAATTTCAAACTAAGAAAAGTCCTCCATTTTGAATGGAGGAGTATAGATCTTATCGAAGTTACAAAGATTCGCCTGGTCCTCTTACTGATTGTGTCGATATTTTTCTACGCTTCAGAGACTTGGACGTTATGGGATATTGTCAAAAAGAAGATAGGTAATGAAGAATGCGACTATAGGTATGGGATCTCATCTAGTGTCAAAGTAGGCGAAATACTAGTCACCTCTCATGCTTTGACACGTTTCACCAAGAAGAGATAGGCAAAGTCAAAGTCAAAATCATTTATTCAAATTTGGATCGATAGAGCTCTTATGAAGGTCAAACTCAAAACTTAACGTGCGGATTACTTTAAGAGTAAATTTTGCTTTAACTATATCTCCTTTTAAAATATTTGTAGAATGATATTGCCCACTCCAAATATCATGGGTGCATGGGATCCTACTAATATCTGAAGAGCCCAAGCCAACCTCACCTGCAAGTGGTGCACCTGCCAATCAACGAACGAGGCGAACGTGGGACTAACAACATAACTGGCGAAATGTGGGCGTATAATATATCTCTGCTATATATTATGAATGTTTGTATAATAATATCACATACATGGGACCGAGATTGTGTATGTGAATGTCTGTAATTTTTCAATGAATATAAAAATGTCTGACTGCTTTAGTATAGCAATGTTGTTACCGAACCCTAGAACCCAAAATCAAATCAAATGAAAACAAATGCAATCTAAAACGTTTACTTTCACCTTTCATTTCGCAAGGCAAGTCGATGCCTTTAGCCTTGCCCAAACATCCGCCGGGTGACGTCAGCAGACCAATCGATAGAAACGACCGCCTAGTGAGCATCCTTGATGAACACGATCGAATTTCCAAGCATTCGCAAATTGGGACTGTTACCTTATTAGGAGACTGTAAAGTATATAGTTTTTCCTAAGAAAATACCTTTTTGAGTAACATAATGATTACGCAACCAAATATGAAATACTAATCCTCTCTAGACTACAACTGTGTGTCTACACACAATATCTCTCCTATATAGTTTGTATGAATTACGAGGTAATTACAAGGAAAGCTTCTGCTCCTCTCTAACAAGAAATATCTTACGCAATCCTGAGTCACCTGAATATTTACGCTCCAAATTCAGAATTCTCTCTTCACCTTATTCTAGGCAACTTCGCTCGTGCGAGAACATTCGCCTTGCCACTCCATAACACAGGTTTTATGTGAAATGTCTGCTCAAAAGCTATTAAACTTTGGAGCTCCCTCCCTTTTAAAATTAGGTTGACAGAAAGCAAACATAGGGTTGCTGAATAAATACTTTCTTGGGGAGTCATCATCTGATTGAGTCTACATATCGTAATTACTATTATTATTGTATATAGGTATATGTAGTTTATTAATAATTCATATTTAATTCCATATAAGTTCATATGTTTTTCTTTTCGTACTGCCTCATATAAGTTCGCCTTTTGTACAATATTTATTTATTTCTCAGATAAAGTTTAAATATCTAGAAAAAAGTAATGCAGTCATTTTATCATCATCATCATGAACCGACAGACATCCACTGCTGAACATAGGCCTACCCCATTTGTAAAGCTCCTGTGAAAGCCAACCTAAAAAGTAGACGTCTGAAATATTACGCGTGCTAATAGTATGGAAAAGAATTCTGCTGCTATGCATTAACATGTCTCATAAATAATACTTACTGACGCAGCGGCCGCGCCTTACTTCTCCTGCCCAAATGGCCCAAACATGACAGACAACGTCCAAAGCTATTTCGTAAATGATGTTGTTAATATTTCCGTTTCTCTTCGCTTTTATCTATGTCTATGTTAATATTATTTATTTACAAAAAAAAGTATGTATGTGTTTTTATCCGTTATTTAGTATTCATAACACAAGTTCTTAATGATACTTATCTTGGAACTAAATAATTGGTGCAATTGTCAGAAAATATTTCTGTTTATTATTATTTATGTGACAGTTCCATTTTATTGTCTTATCTACCTAATTTAACTCTTTAGTCGTTGGGGTTTCTTTTACTATATGTCCACAATATTATTTTTCAATATTTTTATCTTTCTGTTGAAAGTTTATGAGAGTTGTTTCAGTTATATTAATTTAGTTATAGTTATTTTCTATGAGCCAGATTATTACTGATAAATTATTATTTATGTCACTTTGTATCTCAGAAATAGTATCGCTTTAACTATTATAGCATAGATCGTTAAAACGCTTTTATGAAAATATTTCCCTAAAAGGGTAATAAATGGCACCAAGTGGTCGGAAAACGTTTGTCAAACAAATCATTAAAGTAATGTGTATTATCTCGGAGTATCTCATGCTCACTCAAATGTCTTTGCGGTGGTGGCGTCATGTGTCGGGTCGTTGCGTTCCCTAAAATATGGTTGAGCGAAACGATGGCTGGTTCATGCGTCATACTCGTGAACGGGTGCCGCCAGTGGGGACTGGTCTGCTCATGTCTACTATGTTTATTCGTACTCATACTCGTATAACTTAAAATAAAAAGTTATTTTCTTCTTTTATTTTAAATCATGTGACTAAAGAACACATGTTTTTGTAGATTTGTCAAATTGTTTTACTACTAAGTACATATTCTTGTAACTGGCGGGAGAAAAAACTAACCTTGACGATTTTCTTGCCCGTTCTTTTACGATCAAGCTCCCGCCCGCAGTGAATGGGCGCGCTAGTTTTTAAGTTTTGACGTTCATAAGAGCTCTTTTGAGCCAAACTTGAATAAATGAATATGAATTTGAATAAATTTCATCCAAATCCTTGCAGTAGTCTTTGAAAGACTTACTAATATCCACACAAACATACATTCTTATTCACAATCTCTGGTATATAATATGTATATTATGACTTGAATTTAACGTGTAATCAACATTAATATCCAAACTTATTACATTCTAACATAATCCTGGTTGCTCCAGACTTAAGCTTAGGGCCCAGGGTCTGCTCAATGGTGTAAACAGATTTGGCTGAATTTCAACTATTACGAATGCCGTCTAACCTCCACTACCCATAGGGAAACATCAAGCTATGAGTAAACCAGCTGCCTGGATATTAGAAGGCACTGATTTCCCAAATGAAGACTGCCAACGATGTTTAAGAGAGCCGGGAGCAACGGCTGAATGTGCTTTCTGACACACAAAATCAAAACTTATTTATTTCATAAACTATTACATAGTACTTGAAAACGTCGAAATTAAAATTAAATATTTTTTTACACTGAAATAACGAAGCTTAGATTCACTTATATGCACCAAAACAATTTAACAAACAATATTAAAGTGTAAGTGAATCTAAGTGCCAATTCCGAGCCACCGCTCTGTAAGAAGTACTGGCAAGAAACTCACAGGCTATGCTCTTTTATTATTTTTATCTTACGCAACAAGCAATCAATTATTCAACCTAACCTAACTTACTTCCACATCAAAAAAACTAAACTCTTTTCAGAAATTCCACATCAATTTGTTTTTTTTAGTTAGTAATTTTTTATTAGCCCAATTTGTATTTTTTATGCGTAATCTAAAGTTTTTTCGAAAATCAGTCTAAACTCTCTAAAACATTTCTGAGATAATATTTTTGCGAGAAGTTTGTATATCCAAGTGACCTACAGACCTCGTAATGTCTAGGTTCCATCAGACATGGCGGCGGCGGCCATTGCAGCATTCGGTCACGGCCAAGATGGATGCCGTAGTTTGGCGCCAGTTCCATTTCGCTGCTATATTTATTAAACTTTGAGGATATTATTTAATACGCGAGATTATTTGGAATATGCGTGCATTCAGATGGAACTTTGTAGAAATTATTTTATTCTAAGAATATTATAAAAGTAAACAATTGTAGGCGATCTGCTTATCACTTTACGTAATGTAGTAACTTTAGGTTCTTGATAAGTGTCCATCGTGAACTAGAATTTTCTTACTGTAATATTTGTGAATAGGGATCCTACCAACATCTAAGGAGCCTAAGCCAAACTCACCGGCAAGTGGTGCTGATTAACAGACCAAGCTCTGTGACCAATAATGTGATTGGCGAAGTGTGGGCGTAATGCCTCTGCGGTAGGCCGTTTTTCCTTCTGGTAAACAGGCTTGTATGTATGATATTTGTCACAAAGTTAATTTTTATTAAGCTTAAGATTCCTTTTGAAGCTCCTAAATCTGCACATCACGATATTAACTGGTAGCTAATGGTCTAGTTAGTCCATGGTTTAATTTATATCTATATCTGTGAATTTATACGAACCTGCCGAACAACGGACGAGGCTTTGGCAAACATTACAGTTCCCGGCAAGCGGCAATAGGCTCGCCACCTATTACATGGGACTAACTTTATAATTGGCGATGCGTGGGCGTATAAAATGCCAGTGCCTACCCCTTCGGGGAAACAGGCGTGAATGTATGTATGTAAATACGTAATGTGTTTTATTTAGAATGTATAGGTAATAAAAGCGTAAGTAAAGGAATATGACAAAGACTTAGTAAAACAATTTAAAACATTAATACTGGTTTTATTAACTATCCCTTTGATACTGTACCGGTGGCACTGACATCGCTGTGGCAAGGTGCATATTTATTGTATCAGTCAAGGCGCCGAGGGGTCTGCTACCAATTATATTATACCTATGCAATTAGTCCTAAGGTACCCGACAACAGACAGCACGTAACGCATAACACAAGAACTAAGCCTTTGTAGACTTTTCCTTAAAACAAAGCTCAGCTTATGCTGGTTATATTATGCTTATAGGGCAACACATGGACCTGGTCTTAGTGGAATTTAGCTTGTCCCAAAGCTCAGTTTATACTAGTTATGTTATTTTTAAGGTGTCGTCGTGTAGGTACAATTAGGGTTGAAACTACGAGGGTCGGGTGGGGTATGCTAAATTAGTAGCAGGAGTTTTATATGCGTCATTTGATGCCTTGGTAACGCGCCAAAGGTTTTTTTATGATAGCATCATGACGGTTATTTCATTTATTGTGTTCATGATTTTAAGTTTTACGATTCCTTTGTTCGAGTTGTAGGGATTTAATTGAGTATTCCAAAGTTAATTCAATACTTATATAGTCTTTTAATCATACCTAAATGTATTGAGATATAGATAATAGATGAATTGCTTGCCATTCGGCAAAAGCTTTTGATGTAAAGTTTTCCGAAAATTGCATTAGTCATCACCATATTCTACCTTTATTCCGGTTGTCCTGGCTTAGGGCCCAGGGTGTGTGCATAGGCTTAACCAGATTTGGCTGAATTTGAGTTATTTCTTGGAGGGGCTGCCGTCTGACCTCTACAGCAGCCAGGATATTAGGAGGCACTGTCTTTCCAATAACGACTGCCATCTATGTTATTGACAGCCAGGACCAACGGATTAACGTGGTTTCCGAAGAAGCTTTAATATATATGCACTTAGCTTCGAGGTCTCGCCACTGTGCTATCGCCGCTGCAGCAGATTGAACTATCATAATTAATAACTATGAATTTCATTTTGGTCTTTCCAGGAAATGTGCCGAGAAGGGGTCGGCGGAGGGCGTGGCAATTGGCAGCCGACTCCGAGGCGCCATGGGGACGCGGCCCCCGGCCAAGTTTTGGTGCCAATTCTGGGCCACAGTCATCAGAAATCTTCTGATGAAGAAGAGGGATACGAGGAAGACGTTAGCGGTACGTGTTTCTAATATCAATAACTTCTTTTAACTGCATATATTATATCGACAACCCCAGCAAAGCTCTGGTGCCAATTCTGGGACACGGCCATCAGAAACCATCTGTTGTAGATGAAGTATACGAAAAATATGTTAGCGATACGTGATTCGTATACCAATCCCTTTAACTGCACACATTACATCCATTCAGGGTTTCTCGCCAATTCTTTTCATATTAAAGATACTTTATTATGGAACACTCTGCCTATTGATATTAGACTTTCCAAATTAGAAATATGTTGCATGATTGCTCTTTAAATGAGGTCTCGTCGTTTTAAATATTCCTACTATCATCCTGCCGGTATTAACAATATTTATGTACATATAGTGAACTTTATTACTATTTTTATAAGTGTGTTATTTTATATTAGTTTATTAATATATTTTTTTTAGTTTGTAGCCCTTTCTGGCTACTTTTTCTTTCCACGTCGGTAAAAAAATGCAGGTCGGAAAGGAGGTGTGGAACTCACCACCGGCAGACGCGACCGCCATTAGTAATACCTAGTAAAAATCTTCCAACGAACGCCCGCCGCTTGTTGAAAAGTACTTGGGTTGCAGCGTTTGACACCCAGAAAAAAAAACTACTGAGCAGACCCTGGGCCCTAAAATTAATTAAAGGGCAACCGGGACAATGCTCGTATATGATGATGACATACGTACATCAAGTCACGCCATGTTCCCATAGGATTAGATAACAATGGCGTGCCACTTAGATCGATCTATACAACAAAGTGCTAGATTGGATTTCACCCGCCTACTTTTCGCCACGTGTGATTATTCATATATATCGTTTTTTTACGTATTTCAAGGAGCTTTTCTATAAAAACTAAAGTTTCTATATCCTCCTGCAAAGATATATGCACTGTTTTTATATTATCACACAGAACTTCAATCGATATGTCGTAGTCCGACCGTTAAATCGTTTAAGGTCCGGAAAAAGCGTTAAAATCGGTCTGCCTCGATTTTATTAGGAAGGTCCTGCAACCTGGACAGTTATAAACGTTTAGAGTACCACATAATATCTTAATAATTATGCTAACGACCGATTTGGGTTTGTGGCGAGTATACCTGCACTCCGCTTCTAACTAACGACCGATTTGGGTTTGTGGCGAGTATACCTGCACTCCGCTCCTAAGGTAGTGGGTTCAACTCCCACACAGGACAAATCATACAGGAATGTTTGTACTGGTCTATGTTCTTTTCTATGTATATTAAGTATGTATTCACCAAAAAAAAAGTATTTATTAATGTTTATCTGTTATTTAGTATCCATAACACAAGTTCTTAATGATATTTAGTGTAATTGTAACTAAAATAATTAGTGTAGTTGTCAGAAAATATTTATTGTTTATTTTAATTATTACGTCTATCTATTGCACTTAAAATACACATACAAATATAAGGAAAAAGGATGTGAGCTTATTTCTATAAGAAATCTCTTACAGCCAACCCTAGTCTTAATCACAAAGATCAGTGTGTGGCTAACATGCAACGGTATATTCATAATGGCAAAAGTTATTTGTTAATATTTATTCCAGTCAATATAAAAATCAAAAAATGCCTTGCAAACCACTTTCGTGATTGACTGAAAGTGCAAACACTGATGTTGATTAAGAAATGTATCCATTAATTGCAGGAAGTGCTAGTACCCCTTTATTCTCTGGGCGTGCTGATCTTCCTGAAGATGCTGGTGCCCAACCCAAACTTCCCGGAGGTCTCGAAGCCAGGCCGTCTGCTGAGGATACACCATGACGCCTTCCCGGAAAACCATTCGGTGGCTGTGGTGGCAGACTGGCAAAACGCTAACGGCACAGTGGTAAGATTTATTTAAAATTTATTCTTTACTAGCAGCGCTCCGTAATGACACCTGTGATCCCCGTTCCCGTGGGAATATCGGGATAATAAGCTATGTGTTAATCCAAGTTATAAACTGAATGTGTGCCAAGTTTCATTCTAGTCCGTTCACTAGTTTTTGCATGAAAGAGTAACACACGAACATACATTGCATTTATAATATTAGTAAGATATATACAATATAATGTACTACATTACAACTTTATCATTAAAGAAATCTGAATTAAAAAAATTTTTTTGATGAATAAAAATGTATTGTCTTCAAGATCAACAGGATCATTTAGATTCGTCAAATATTTACGCACAAAATGGAAAATGGTCCCTCAGCTGAGCATGAACCTTCTTTCACGAACCAAGGTGAGAGTGTATTGGGTAAAAGTCCACCTCTTCATTTATCATATAAATTGTGTAATGTAGTAAGTTGATGACCAGTTTCGACTTCCTTAACTATTAAATGTACTTTACCAACAATAGAGAATAAAATTTATGTGCGTCCAAAGCTTAAGAAAACTTTAAAAGTAAACATAAGAGGCTTAAGACGTAAACAGTTTACTCCCCTCAAAGCTCCTTCTCTAGTGAACCGACACGTCTAACGTCTGTGTCGTTTAAATTTTAAAGCGACAACAATAACGAGAATACAATTTTCCCAAGATCTAGTTTGAAATAAACTGACTTCTGTGAAATCTGCTTTACTTCGGTGACCGTTTACTTATCACCTGGTACCACGGAGCTACGGGCTTCATCTGTCTAGATGTCTAAGCACAAGCTCATTACTCTCATTTCAAGTCTTTCCTCGCGGGTACCCCAAGGTTACGAACCAAGTCTCTGGATAATACAGAGATGACATTAGGCAAAACTTATACTAGACTTTAACTATAATATGCTTTAAACCAAGAGGTAAGGCAAGATACACGCAAACTAAACTATGCACAAATTTTAGAGTGATAACAACAACGTGATTATAAATATCCTCAGAATCTAATTTGAAATAAACTGACATCTGCGAACTCTGCTTTACTTCAGTGATTGTGTCTAACCACCTAATATCGCGAAGCGACGAGAGCTTCACCTAGAGAAGCACCAGCTCATGTTCCTTTCGACAAACCAGGTGTAAAGTTTTACACCCACGGAGATAATAACCCCTAGACCCTAGTAAAACAGTAAGGACATTAAGGAAAATTAAAAATATCCACAGAGTTTCCTCGACGAGATAAACGCCATGCTTCTGGACTCGGGCCAGCACGCCATCAGCTGGGTGCGCTACAACAACACCACAGACCTGAACGACGCGTACCATGGCGACGCGAGGCACTTCCCCATAGCCGTCATCTTTCACACTGATCCTAGCTCTTTCGATGAACCTCTTCGGTAAGTTTTGAAATCTAAATACATAATCTCATGCCCCTAAAGCCCAGGAGCGGGCAACAAACTAGCTACAATAATTTAGGAGAGATTTGTAAAGTTAGCAAAGTTCAATTTTAGCATTAAGATTACTAGGTGAAACGCCTCAAATGGTGAGTGGTGGCTAGCCCCTTGCCCACATAGAGACCGTACGAAATCCCATTCCCGTAACTACCTTCCACGAAACCCTATGACAGGACATGGGGTGGTAAAACACTTTGGAAGTGCCACAACTAAACGTCACAGCAATGTATTATAGTAGTATGGAATTGATGCAGAGTGGGAAATATAACCAGCAATATTTTATTAACTACAGGTACACAATACGCACAAATCCGTCCCAAAGCGGCACTCCATCCACACGCACGCTGACCACGTCTCCTGCCAAATGTCGAGAGCGGACTGCTTCTAAAGACTGGTCCTCAGACTGGTCTCGAGGTGGACAACTCATTCCACTATCCGAGATGCATCGGGAAGATGCTTGTCCGGTGCTGCAGTATTACTACTCTGGATTTCTCGCTCTACAAACGCTCATAGACTACATCAAGATCAAGGTATCTGAAGCACCTTACATTATATTTAATTTACTTTATTTGTAAGTGGTCATCTCTTTTACATAGCTGATAGTTGTTAAATTCTTCGTAGCTAGCAACTTGAGTCTTGTGGTTTTGGGCACAACTTAATGACATAAAGTTGAATCAAATCAATCGCCATGGCAGTCTCAGAAATTCTTGAATTACTTTGTCAAAACAGGCACATACTTTTACATTATACGTGAAACTGCAGTGCTCATGCGGTGATGTTTGGACAACAAGTATTGTTTTTATTTATGTCAAATATTGGGAAATGCAGATGAACGACACTTTCATCTAATGATACATTTCAATAAAAAGCAATAAAGACTATTTTAATTGGCTCAGAGAAACGTAGGGTTTTATTTATGGAACAAAAACATACTATTTTGCATTAGAATATTTAACACTGCGGTGATACTTCTTTCGTGTTTCTCTATTACAGAGAGAACTAACTCCTTATGTAATGTGCTTAACACTCGCAATTATATTTTCACTCACTAGGTGGATACGGGGACTGCAATACCTCCACCACGCGTAGATCTTCGACAATTTCCGAAGAGGCAACACACAGGGGACTGGCTGGTGATTTTCCGAGTGATCATGCCGATGTACATGGTCATGACGCTCTCGCAATTCATCACTTATCTGCTTATGTTTATCGTTGGAGAAAAGGAGAAGAAAATCAGAGAGAGCATGAGAATCATGGGGTTAAAGGATTCAGCTTACTGGTAAGGAGAATTGGTCTTTGATTTTATTGATCAAGTTGAGTGGGTATCCTTCTAGATCAGATTTCAACCCTATTCTTTAAATGATGATAGCATTTCATTGATTACAATATTTATTTGTTTCAGGGGTTCTTGGTTCCTAATCTACGCTGTGTTTGTTACTATTCTGTCTATTGTTAGTACTGTTCTATTGTTTACACTAAAAGTAAGTAGTCATATAAATCACATGTCTTCAATTAGGTGATCATAATATTCTGCTTTAACGCTGACATTGTTTTTTTTTCTATTACAGGTGTTTCAGCACTCCTCCTACATTTTAATTTTTCTACTGATGTTGCTATTTGGTTTCACAATTATTACGTTCGCCTTCATGTTGACTCCGTTCTTCGATCGTGCTAGAGTGAGTGACTTATATATTGGTTTGGAAACCAGAATGACAATGACAACTTACTTGCAGAAAATATAAAACTTAACGTTTTCTTTGTTATTATATTTCCTTTAAGTATGAATGAGTACCTACATAATAAAAAATCTATTAATTTGGGATCTGTAAAAATGGATGCCAACTGCATAATGTACACATAGAAAACATAGAAACTTTGTAGTGTAAAAGAAAAAACATATCATTGCCTTTAAAATTGTAGTCATAGCTCTTTAAAACGTCGTCAGTAGGCTCATGTGCTAATTTTCTTTCAGACTGCTGGTATCCTCGGCAGCTTCGCGGTAAACTTGATGAGCGGCCTGTACTTCATCCAGGTGTTTGTGTCTAACGCAGACTCGCTCGCTTTCTGGTTCGTCTCCCTCATCAGCTCCAGTTGCTACGCTCTTGCTATGGATAAGGTATGTTCCAGAAATATGCACATAAGTTTCGTAACAAAAAGCGCGTTAATCCTAATTAATTCAATCATCGTCATTCTTTTGATCTGCTTCCAATTTATCTGACAGCGCAGCATAACATTTTCTTGCATTCACTTCGATCAACCGTAATTCAACCCTTGTCGATCACATCATTCTTTAGACATTGAATCCATTTCTTCTTCTGTTCTCTTCTACTCTGTCACCAAACATTGGGTGGTGGTATGATAATGATTATATTCCTTTTTCTATCTACTGCATGGGAGCTACCTAACAATCGTGGTAACAAAGTGTATGGGTTTATCAAAGTACAACACAAAAAGTATGAAAATAATACTTAAATTAATGAATATTCTTAATCTGCCAGGCTTTGGTGCTGGATATGGCGGGCGTTGGCGTGACATGGGACAATTTGTGGAGCGGGCCCGGTGTCCCTTTTGGGGGCTCGCTCATCATGATGGCTGTCGACACTGTTCTGTACGGGTTCGCTGCTTACTGGCTCGATGCGGTCATCCCAAGTAAGTTTCGATGATACTTACAAAAGAATCAGATTACAGGTGAAACGATTTATAGGAAATCTTGACCATCGTCTATCATGATTTATTTAAAGGACTTTAAGAAGCCTTCATTCAAAATCAGGTTTGCGACTTGCTATCAGCTTAGATTCTCCAACATTTTAAATTAGTTTTCCGATATTTCCTAACGAATATTCTAAATCTGTTCAATGCGGATGCTTATCTGCGAAAATGCTTAACCAAATTGGAATTTTATTTAAGACAAGTTTTTTTCTTCTTTCAATATCGTCAGGTGCCAGACCACTCATCGTTCTACTACATTTAATATTATTTATAAATATTTTCACAAATTTCCTTTTTTCTTTATAGGTGAGTATGGCATCAAACAAAAGCCATGGTTCTGTCTGCTGCCCTCATTCTGGTGCGGGAGTCGTCGCGGTCGAGTCTCCGCAGTTCATTTCCACTCCAATGGCGACACTGCACATAATAAGGACGTTGAACCAGTGCCCAGGTATCTTTTACCCCGAGTCTATTTGAAATGTTTAAATAAAATCCATTTATGTGAATGAAACACATATCAAACATCTGTTTTGATATTTTTTGTCCGTATGTCTACTCTCCTACGGGGCTGGTGTCAATAAACGTGTTATCTCCATTTTATCACACTCTTAATCGGAATCACGCACAATAATCAACTCGTGCTTAGAATCAGTGATATAGTTAGAAAGCCATCACATTATAACTTTCTTAGAAAGCTCTGTGTACAATTTGTCTAAATATTATGCAACAGTAAAATTTATATAAAATTAAACAAATAAATATTTCCAAATATACTAAGCATGTATTACTAACATCATAAATTACAATTTTCAGAGAACTCCAAGACAAAGAAGCAATACGAATAGTAGGCCTTCAGAAAAGTTTCCGACATTGTCGCCGTCCGGAGATTAAGGCCATTGACGGCATCGACCTTAGCATCTACGAGGGTCAGATCACAGCTGTTCTTGGTCACAATGGTGCTGGAAAGTCTACTTTGTTCAACATCCTTACTGGTCTTACTGCACCCACTGGCGGCACGGCATATGTTTATGGACTGGATGTGAGGTAAGCTGGATGTTAGGTTAGGTATGTAGGTGCATTTACAGATGGATTTTTAAATTTTTCAGAGTCTCTATTTTGTATACATTCTTACAATTTAAAGACTTTTTCATTCGATAGTTCGGAACTTAATGTTGTAGTGGCAATTGAGAACTCGTCTCTATTTTTTGAAACTGCACAAGTATTTCCACTTTAATGATATAGCTAGACAGTGGCTTATACAAAATGAGATTTAAAATTAAACCAGGTTTAAAACTAGTGCTGTCAAGTAACATTTTATTAAAGCCTCTTTAGGTCTTATTAAAAAACGATATCTAAAGTTAGACCAGGTTCAAAACTAGTGTTGTCACTACCCTTTAAAAAGATGAAGACAGTGACAGCACTAGTTTTAAACCTGGTTTAACTTTAGATCTTGTTTTGTAATAAACCCCTTTATATTTTTTTCTTTTAAACGAATAGTTGAAATCTTGCCGATTACCATTATTCGACTATTAAATGAATGATTTTAGTACTCTTATACTTTTTGTTTTAACTCGCCCATATCCTAACAGATTGCTTAAAACATATTTTTTACTGATTTCCAGAGATCCAAATGATATGTTCGAAATCCGGCAAATGATAGGAGTCTGCCCACAACAGGATGTTTTATTCGATCTGCTATCAGTTAAAGAACACCTGCAGTTCTTTGCTGCTGTAAAAGTAAGTCTTTTGTTGTTGAAAATATTTAATAACGATTACAGAAGTTAAGCAGCTCTTGAAAAAGCGTCTATTAGGGAACCACATTGCGCCAAGATGTCAAAACGCCACCCACTGGACTTTTGTAGATGAATAATATTTAACCCGAACTGGATTTAAATTAAATTTTGTATTACTTAAAGCATACTTTTTTTTTTCATTCTAACATACATGTACACAAAATAATTTATTGATTCAGGCGTTACTTTGCGGAAATCCATTGTAAGCAAGTGATGGATTAAAAATATCTTTGTAACAATTCCCGCGCTACTATAATTTCCCGAAAAATCGAGAAACTATTCAACACGACACGTGTTTCGCCCTTACACAGGGCATCTTCAGGTAAGATAGGAGCCTCAGAACAACCTCAGTACACCTTTTTCCCCGAAGGGGTAGGCAGAGGCATATTATACGTTATTTCGTCAATTATAATGTTTGTCCCATGTAATAGGTGGCGAGCTTATTGCCGCTTACCGTGAACTTTTATGTTCGCCAGAGCCTCGTCCGTTAATCAACAGGTGCACCACTTGCAGGTGAAGTTGGCTTGAACTACTCAGATCTTGGTAGAACCTACACACCCTAAAATAAATTCTAAACAAAACCACAAGTAGAAATAACAAAGAGAAACCAGAAGTCCAAACTATGATGTGATTCAATGTTTGTTACACAGGGAATCCCTGGCAAACGTCAAGAGGAGGAGATTCACAAAGCTCTTTCAGATGTTGGACTTCTGGATCAAGCTGGAGTATTTTCAAAGCATCTTTCAGGAGGACAGAAAAGAAAACTTAGCATAGCTATTGCTTTCATGGGAGATCCTAAGGTAATAATCTAACGGTACTAATTTGATAACCGATATGGCGTGTTGTCGAGTATACCCACACTCCCCTTCTAAGGCCGTGGGTTCGATTCTCATACAGGACAAATCTTTGTGTGCATGAACTTGAATATTTGTTTTGGTCTGGTTGTTTTCCTATGTATGCACCAAAAAAAGTAGTATTTATGTATGTTTATCCGTTATTTAGTATCCATAACACAAGTTCTTAATGATACTTATCTAGAAAAAAAATAACTGGTGCAATTTTCAGAAAATATTTATTTATTTTTTTATTCTTCAGCATGCTAAATTTCAACGCAATCCGCAATTTTGCAAATTTGTTTGATTTCAGTCAATCAGTTCGTTGTATTCCATATAAATTTTACTTGAAATTCGGTTTTGTTCACAGATAAAATCTGTGTTTTTAACATTATACTCTGTATAAAAAATTACCTCTCTTAAAAAAACGTATACGGTTCATTTTGTCTGAAATCAATTGCATTTCGTTTATGTTAAATTTGTTTTAAATTCTAGCTTTTGCGTTTTTATCATATTAAGATGCTAGTGAACTTCTGATTTTTAAAATTAAGTTTCTTTTAAAAAGCTATATAAATTTGCTGTACGTTGCATTTAGTCTTAATTTTTACGAACGACTTTTCAAGCCCTATTCCAAATGTAAAGGTTAACATTGAGTTGTCCCACTTCCACAGATAATAATTCTAGACGAACCAACAGCCGGTGTGGATCCAGTTTCAAGAAGACAGACTTGGCGAATCTTGCAAAGAGCTAAACGAGGGAAGGTGCTATTACTGACTACACATTTCATGGATGAGGCTGATATTCTTGGGGATAGAAAAGCTGTCATCAGTAAAGGAAGGGTATGTTTTGTTAGTACTTAAGTTCATTTGGAAACAACGTTTTGCAGACTTATAAAGGCTTTCTGTGTTTTACTGGTTTGTATAAAACTTTGTGTAACCTTGAGAAGATTCTTGCACAATCTTTCTTTACTCTAACTTCTGCACGCATCGAATAATTGCGTTACTTTTCAATTTGATATTTATTACACTGTTTTGATATTGACGTCAAGCAAAGGCATGTTTTGCTTCGATAATTGCAAGAGAAATCCCTTTGATGAATGTTTATGTAGAAGCCCTTTTTTACATTGAAATTTTTGAAAGAAGATTGAAACCCTTTTTTACATTGAAATTTTTGATCAATATACGGTTTATTTTAGGTGCGTTGCGCTGGGACATCGTTGTTTTTGAAAAACAAATTTGGCATCGGATATCACTTGACATTGGTTTTGGACGGTAAGATCTTATTAAGCACAATTATTTAGTTAATAATGAGCTTTATTTAGTACACATTTCGATGCAAAATAAACCCAACTCACATCAATCAGTCTGTAGTAACGATGCCTTCACATCAAAAAATTGATGTTAAACGAAATAAATAAGGTATTTCCAAAGAGTAAACAAAGTAATATTTTTTTAAAATTTTACTGCAAGTGGCATTCCACAGATAGACTCGTTTGCTAAGCATTTTTGTTCTATGAAAGTATGTAGTTTGACAGAAATTCACATGGAAATAACACATTCTGATAAAATTCAATTTATATAAGCATTTTCCGACCCTTACTTTTGTCTCGCAACAATAGAAAGTAAGATAACAGACCCAGAAGTCTTCAAGATATTCGTCTCTTACAGGTGCGTGTAGGGAACATCAAATCACACGTCTCGTGCGTGGCCACGTTCCTCGCGCAGAGAAGGCTCGTCGACATGGAAGAGAGCTGTCTTATATCCTGCCGCACTATGCCGTGCATCTATTCCCGCCACTGTTCCTTGCCATAGAACATGAGATACGAGACAAGACGAACAGACTAGGTATGTTCTCACTTCTCATCCAGTTTTATTCTTGTGTCCTTGATTTTACTAAACTGGTAGTCGTTTACCATGTTAGAGACCTTCTTGGGCGGCTTGAAATATTCTAACAGCAGGACGCTACTCACTTGCCTTCACCTATATAGTGGTGTTTGTGGTGAAAGCGACGATGTTGATGATAACGATGCGGCGACCTTAATCTCTAACATCTTCTCGCGAACAAATGCTAACAACTATGTCAAAATAATTTTAATGGACGAGTGTTAGACTTTAAAGTATTGTTTGAAGACTAACAGAATAATTTATTGAAATTAGAATCCAAGGTCCGATAAATACAATGTAGCGTCTGTCCTGGGAGTGGGTAATCAGAGTTTACTTTATCAAAGTTGTTATATGATTCGTTTTCATTGTCAAAATATACTCTATTCATGTAAACGCAACTTCAATCATTTATTAAAAATATAATAACGAAATTACATAGGTATCACCAGCTATGGCGTGTCGATGACGACTTTAGAAGAGGTGTTTCTCAGTCTTGAGGGGGAGAATGCAGAGGAAACCGAGGCGGTTGAGGGGGTTTCATCTGTCAAGCTAGTGCGGGCCAGGGCTCTGTCCAGGAGTCTGTCTTTGCAGAGCAAGACGCTGAGCTATCAGGTGAGATTTAGATTATTAGAATCAAACTACAGATTCCTTCTGACTTGACCATTTGTGTCTTGGGGGAAATTGGAATGGGATTAAAATTTTCTTTCAAGGTTATTTAATAAAGTGTCCACATTCTTGCAGGAACTGAACGACAAAGAAGGACAAAAAACGACTTCTCTTCCAACGCCTCCAGCTTCCCATGCCTTACACTCCACGACTCATGGAATCGAACACGTCAAGGTTAGTCTTTACCAACTTTTAAGTAAAACCTTAATTGTTACCACATATTCGGTAGTGGCAACTCTAAGAATTCTACCACCCCTCATCTTGCCTGAGAATATCGTATCTAAGGGAATTGGATCTTGTCAAGTATCAATGTGTGCGAGGGAACACCTCTCGCCATTTAACACGTTACATCTAGAAATCTTTTGACTACAAGGGAACTTAAACAGTTGATCTCTAAACGGGACAAATGGAAGTGACACGAACGAGTATGCTGTCATGTTAAGTCAAAGAATGATATTCGCGAAAATAGTGTTCATGTTCTAAAGCGCTTATTCTTTTTTTTATAAGGTGCTTCATGTTATGAAAGTAATACATATTTTTATTATCTTTGGTAATTTTATGAAGTACCTAAATCTTTTATTGATAAATCACTAAGAATACTTACTATTGTTTTATCCTCTTATAGGTAGCTCCTGAGGTACAAGTTTCAGTAGATGCCCTCGGTGAAATCGTGAAGACGCAACCCTCACGTTGGAGAACCTTCTGTGCGCTGGTCTATATCAGAACCGTCAGAATGATCCGGGACCCCTACAAGCTATACGTTATGATTTTTATGCCTATTAGTGAGTATTATGTCTTCTATTGTTTTAGATACAAGTTTTAATATTTTGTTTATTAATAATAGAGCAATTGTGTAGACTCTAATTCTTTGACTTGAAGACATGTAACACAAAATTATAACCAATTTTTTATTTTCTTTACAGTTTCCTGTGCTCTTGGCCTTTACATGAAATCACGTCAAATTGTATTTTTTAGAATGCAACCACTCAGATTAGATCCAAACGCCTACTTCAATAAGACCCCAATTGCCATTTTCAGTGAACAAAATAATTACAAAGAAGTATCAGACCTGAAAGATTCACTTGAAATGCTCGGCGCCAATCCCATCATAGACTTTGATGGAAATTTCTCGAGTCTTCTTAGTATGGAAAATTTCGGGGCTTTTAGTTTGAAAGATAGTTTGATTCCGTATGGAAAGATAATGGCCTACTATAATACTACTTATACACACAGTCTGCCTATAATCGTCAACTTATTGGACAATAGTATTTACAGGTATGGTTGAAAAATTTAAATATATTTCGTAAAAAATATAAATATAGTTTTGAAACTCGCAAAATTCTTTCATTAGTTTGGAGATGTTTTATTCACCGTTATAAAGGATACAAGATACCTGAATATTATTATTACTTATATATTAATTAATTCTAGTAACCGACTGTGTAATAAGAAATTCTGAAATAATTACAGTTTATTACAATTATAAGTTACTCCTGCCTTCTAATTTAAAAATGGGCTAAGAGTATAATTCTAATGACAAAAAATAAATCATAATTTGAAATAAATGCGCTAAACAGAATGTCTAAAACGTATTATTTATTGAATATGTGTGTTTACCAATCTTTATCTTCCAGGGTTTTAATGTCAACCTCGGGTATGTTAGAGAGTTTCAAACCGATTGAAGTTTTGGCGCATCCATTCCAACAAACAGAGCAGCAAGAAGAGTTTAATTTAGGAAATGTAGTTTGTGCTATATTTATGGGCATGATATTTGCCTTAGTACCTGTAACATTAGCTGTTGATATAGTTTATGATAGAGAGGTAATTAAATATGTTAATTATTTTATTGTTGTACTAATCTGCATAAATAAGAAATAAAATATTCTTTATTGTATTTAAAATCTACAGGATTATTTAGATTTTACATACAGAATGTAAATTAGTTTTTTTTTAAACAGCTATGAAAGAGAATAACATTTGGTTTAGATTTCCTACATAGAAACTATGAGGTCATCTAAATAATATACAACTTTAAAAATTATTTAACTTAACTCTTTACTAAATTTTATTTTAGTCAATTGACTACCCACAAATCAAAACGGAGAAATCTATATAATATGAAATTGTAACGTTATTTCCTAAATGCAGTAACATTATTTAACAGAAAATTTTGTGATAGTCATTGAGTAGATCCATTAAGACTGAAATTGTTTTTCAGATTAAAGCCAAGAACCAACTAAGAGTGAATGGACTTTCTATGAGCATGTATTTCTTAACGTACTTCACTGTACTTATTTTTATAATGTTCATTACCAGCGCAGGAGTTTTAGTACTTGTAAGTATTACAAATTCCATATGTACATAATAAAGTAAATTTTTTACTTCTTGAATTGTAAGTTTTGCCGTGTCGGTGGCTTAATTTCTGTTTCTTAGCGGCACCTCCAAATAATTCTACCATCTCATATCATGCCTGAGTGCTTCACAGAAAACCACAAAGGGTATGGAATCTCGAAATTATACCCGTCAGTATTTTATTCGTCTCACCTAGAAATTTTCGTGTTTAAAACGCAGTGATCTCTTTTAAATAGTTGTAGCATGATTACTGTCCACACCAAATGGGCGTGTGATTATGTGATTATGTGTATATGAAAATATTCATATAATTCGAAGTTATGTGCTCAATTATCGCTTACTCCGTAACTTGGAAAGCATATTAAGCCCTTGGTCCCGGCTATCGTGAACCTTTATGGCAGTCGTTATTAGAAAGTCAGTGCCTTCCAATATTCTGACAGCTGTTTTAACCATGGTATGATGTTTTCCTCTGGGTTCGGAGGTCAGACGGCAGTCGCTCGATATAATAACTGAAATTCAGCCAAACCTAGTTAAAACACAGTGCAGACCCTGAGCCCTAAGCAACCGGAATAATGATAGGTTGATGAATATCAGATCATTTCATAAAATTATAATTTTTTTCTTGCAGGTTATTCTCAACGACATACCGAGCTTAACAAACGGATCAGCTATCACAATGCTCTCATTTTTACTAATTCTTTATAGTCCTTCTGCTATTCTATTCAACACATTCCTCTCGTATGTGTTTGACAAGATGGACTCTGCGCAGAGTATCATGCCTAATATTACCACTTGGGTTGGAGTTATTCCTTTTATTTTAGTCGCTGTGCTTGATACGTTTAAATGGGGTAAGTGGTTGTTACCATTTAATTTTACTAATTATTTTATTATAGCATAGTCCGTGTCATAAAGTAGGTAACATCCAAAGCGTCATAAACATAGATACACATTTCTATTGACAATAGCGTTAGAGCGTGTTTTGATATACAGGGCTTATTTTAAAACATCAACCACATCGTAGGTTTAAATAGCTATCATCATATACTTTAACATTTGTTCTATAACTTTTTCATACAATAATAATTTTTAATTTAATTTTAATTCTGAATGTTGTTTAACTATGTGCGCCTCGTATTGATTAGGTAAACAAACCGTTTAGGAAAATGAGTCGCCTTTATAATTAAATGGAGCGTAGATTTACAAATTCCAAGATAGTACAATATAAGCTTGGAAAATAGTTTTCAACAAATGTATTGAGGTATGAGAATACTTGTGGAACAAATGTGGTGGTTTATAATGTTACGTATCTACAACTACGGGGTTGTTGATGTTAGACAAATAATCCTACATGTAGCGCTTCGGTGTTACCAATTATATGACGCTGGCTTTACAAATTGGAACCTTTGTTTTTGATTTAAGCCTGAGTGCAATACTCATAAATTAAGCCCGAGTGCAATATTAACAAGTTTATTACTAAAATTTCACATAATCTGCGGTTTGAATATATGCTATTGTTTATTGATTCTATCTACTACATCAAATGTTTGTCTTGTTTCAGGGAGTGACATAGCATTCTACCTTCATTTAGTGTTTTGTTTCTTAGATGTGATGTACATACCATATGCTATAATTTACTATGTTGATCAGTACGTATAAATTATTTTAACATTTCTGTTATTGAAGTAACTATATTTTAAAATGTACTATTACCAATGATTGTTTCTGTTTCTTTTAGAGTATATTTAACGTGTAATCTAAGAGGATTATGTACAACTCCAGAGATATCGTCGTACTTTACGGCGGAGGTGTGGGTGCTTATAGCTGCTATGGTATTTCATGTGCCTGTTTGTGGTGCAGCGCTTTTGGCAGCTGATAGGTTAAAATCGGGTGGACGGATATGTTCGGTAAGTTAATACGGCAATACTTTGTTCTTATTATTTCTTTTCTATACATTTTAATCTACTTTTAATCAAATAAATTATTTGTACAAATATTAGATATATGCTAATTAAGTACAGCGCATCTACAATTTCTGGATTTAACCTGTTTGTTAACGGAACATCTTCATCATTCATTCATTTTAATCACTTCTTAGAGGAATAGGTATTTTTGTGCATAGGGTAATAATTAGATTACTTTTCCCTTCTTTATTTTCAAGGACAGGATTTGTTAATTTAAATGCACGGGTTATGATTATGCCTTTCCTTAACCAAAAAAAGTTCTGCCTAAAATTTTGGTTTATCACGCATATATGCGGAATTGCCGCTTCATTCAAGCTAGAAAAGACTTTTAATAACGAGAGACGTTTGATAAAGAGTTAAACGTGGTACAAGGCTTGGATACGTACATTGGGTTTTAATTTGTAAATGTACTTACAGCGTGCTCGAAACAACTCCGAGTCAAACGTGGACCCGGAGGCGGAAGGGGGAGGGGGAGAAGTTGGGGAAGATGAAGACGTGAGAAAGGAGAGACGCCGCGTTGCTGCCATCATGCAGCAGTCGGCTAGCAATGCTCCTGTGCTAGTGGTTCATGTGAGTTGTAAATTTTAGTTAAAATATTACCTTATTGGAACGTTATAAATACGACGATGAATCGTCAAAAACAGTGTGTTGTATGTCTAGATCGTTGCACTTCGAGACAAATTTTACTAGATCAACTTCTAGACGGCATGTAAAACTTTTAGTTACCTACTTTTATCGTCTCCTTCTAGAAGTCATCATCATCATCTCAGTCTATTGAGCACAGGCGGCCCACTAATGAGCACAGGCCTCTCAAAAACCAATATGAGAGTAATTAGGGTTATACTCCTCCGCGCTGACCCAATTCGGATTGGCGGTGGCTTAGTTTTTACCAATATTATTTAAGCGGCTCTAGGCTCACCACCTATTAAGTGCGACAACGACGAAGTTTGATCGTATAAAATGCCTCTGCCTATTTCTCAACATGTGTGAATTTATGTATGTATTATTTCCAGAACCTTCGCAAGGAGTACAAGGTTCGGGGAACAACGGGTGGGTGCTGCGGTGGAGAAGAAGATTCGCGGCGCGCGGGGTTGAAGAGGCTTAGCCTGGGGGTGCAAGGGGGAGAGGTGTTCGGGCTCCTCGGGCACAATGGTGCTGGGAAGACCACCACAATGAAAATCATCACGGCTGAAGAACGCCCGACGTGCGGAACGGTGAGTACATACTTACATCCTTAATCTCACGGCCAACCTACCATTTGGCGTGGGCAGAAATCTGCTTCAACTATTCAAAAGGGATCTACATAGTTGAAAGTATTAGCAAATTCCACTATTTGCATAAAAATCTTGGGTGAAACGTGTTAAATGGTGAGAGGTCTCCTACAAAGACACTACCCTTACTGTACTAGATGTTTATTATATGTTTTTAACTTCGGTTGTATGGCGTCGTGCCAGTGCCTTCTTATATCCTGGAAGACCTCTGAGTTGCAGGGGTCAGGCGGCAGTAGCTTCGTGTAATACGAGGGCGGCACTGAAAATTTCGGGAATCAAGGAAGTGACAACACAACATCACTATTTAAAAATGTATTTATTGCTTTTTGTAGTATTCTCCGCTAAATTTTTACACATTTTTCCATACGATGGAACCAATCGTTGAAGCAACCATTCCATTCGGAAGTAGAGAGCTCCAAAATGACCGTTTTGTAGGCTTCAGCTCCTTCAGGTGATAAAAATATGTGACCACGCAATTCATTCTTTTTTTTCGGGAATGTATAGAAATAATGATGTCGGTACGGTGTACGGTGGATGGTTTTTAATAATTCTATGTTTTCTTGCTCTAAGAAGTCTTTTGTTCTGTGTGCGATGTGAACACTCGCATTGTCGTGATGGAGAATGATGCGGCGATTGCAATTCTTTTTACGGAGTTCAGAAACGACCTGTGGCAAACAAATGCTAGCATACATACTGCACTAACCGTTCTTTGTCCCTCAAAAGGAATAGTCGCAACATGGCCGGTTTTGAAAACAAACGTGGCCACCATTTTTTTTGCCACACTCCGTGAACGAAAAATTTTTGTTGGCTTTAACTCATTTTCGAAGAACCAAACTTGTGACTGATTTTTTGTTTCGGGTTCCTACGCGTATATGCAGGATTCGTCACTTGATACGATGTTGTATACAGCATTTGAGGATCCTGCGTGGAATCTGTCGAGAGTTCTGACGCACCAAGTAACGCGAGCCGCTTTTTGCTCTTCACAGAGCGAATGCGGTATGCATCGGAAAAACAACTTTTTTACACCTAATTGTTTATGCAAGATTATTCTTGACTCATGCCAATGTCTAAAGTTGTCTGAATTTCGCGGTATGTCACATGTCGATTTTCTTAAATTAGCTTACGCACAGCATCAACGTTTTCTTGGGTGACTGCAGTTGGTGGACGACTTTGGCGCGGATCATCACTGAGCTTGACACGTCCACGTTGAAATTCAGCAAACCAGCGATAAATTGTAGGTTTTGGATGGGGCTTTATCAGCAAATGCAGAAATCATTCGGTCAATACACTGTTTTTGTGTTAAATCACTAATAACTACTTACAAGACCTTGTGTCAAGACCGATATTCTTTTTTTAAATAAATACATGATATTCGATATTTAAAACCAAGTGTATTTCAAATAAACAGATTTTAATATGACAGGAACAGTGGAAATATTCCATTCCCGATACTTTTAGTGCAGCCCTCGCTTGTATTGCTCCGTGTACACTGATTTTCAACACTAATCTGGTTAGACCAGCGAGCTGGCCCTGAGCTCTAAGCTTAAATCTAGGGCAAAATGGATATATTGCTAGGATGAAGATGACGCATACTAGACGTTTAAGTCGAAAAAAAGCTCTATATTCGATAAAAGTGAACGCTCAAGAACATGTAAAACTAGACAATCAGAAGCGATCACCAATTTAGGTAAACTCAATTCTCACAAGCCCGCCGAACCCGGTCACCTTAACTACTATGGTGAGTGTTCTGAGGATTATCCCGCCCTCTCTCTTTTCCTTTCCCGAGCAACACGTGCTGGTCTTAAGAACCATCCACATACTGTGCAGACTAGTTTCCTAGTTCCTATTATCCTAGGTCTTTTTAGGGGGCGTGAAACGGCATTTCAGTAGGCCTTCATGAGTGGGTGCGCTTTGTACCGTGCTTATTCCACGGTATGAAGCGTCTTAATTTTTTAGACTGCATCGACTGCTTACCTGCAGGCAGGTTGTAGTGATTATGATGTGTAACATAAAAAAAAATATTATATCGACGTATAGCTAATTTGTGTAATATGTCACAGGTGATGTTAGGTGGAGAAGACGTTCGCGAGTCGCAGACGTCGACGTTCCAGATGCTGGGGTACTGTCCGCAGCACGACGCGTTGTGGAAGAACGTTACCATTCGCGAGCACATCGAATGTTACGCCGCCATCAGGGGTGTCAGCAAGGCCGACACGCCTAGGTTTAACTTTTTTATTATTAATAATAATAATGATAATCATTTATTTGCACAAAACATGGTATAACGTGGTCTTTACACAATATCAATACAAGTGCTCATGTTTCATTATTAAAATAGCATGCAAATTATTTCTACGTCCAATGTTTTCTAAATTCTGAATTAGTCTGAGAAAATTTACAATAATAATATCACATTCCAAATAAATCTAGTATAATTACAAATGTCAATAAACTCAATCAATGTCAATAATCTCAATGTCTATTTGTCAAAAAATTCCTTAACACTATAAAAATTATACTCATTCAGCCATTTAAACATTCTTTTTTTAAATAATAACCAATTCACCTCTCTATTGTTATATTAATTTTTATTTATTATTCATTTTTTCATTCATTCATTTAAGTTCTACACTCATATTGTGTTAGTAAATACATATATCTTAATCCTAGGTGTTAGTAATTACATGTAGCGCACAACATTTATTTAAGTACACACAATCTACGCGATCCGCGGTCATCTTCAGGAGACAGTTGGAGCTCGCCCTGACAAACGTTTATATCGTTCTTAATATCGCATCTAGTGTTTGTTGTAATTTTTTACTACCATTTGGTTTCAACTTGCTAATAGCATGCTAGTATGCTAAATCATATACTATATATATATATAATATATATACATATATTTTTTTAAATTATAGCCCAAATTTTATATTTTTTTATTATTATTCTGAGTACTCAGTATCCGCAAACAGCTCAATTTCAGATGATATTACAAATCAGCCTTGATCCATTCTGCAAGCATAATTGAAAATAATCAAATCTCATGAAATTCGTATAGGTATGATATAATTCTTGATGTTGTCATAAAGTCATCAGATTCGTCAGAAACGTAGGTCTGATTCCGTAATTCTTGCTTTCGGTTTTGCGTTTGTTACTGACTGTTTTATACACAAATATCATTTCAAGGTTATTTAGATAATTCTAATCGGCTAAAAGGGCTCTAGTCACTATTCAGAATCGTTTTCAAATTCATCAGGAACGCAGGTTTTGGTTCTTAAGGTCTGCTATCGATTTTAAGTTTCTGACTGACTGCCTATAACTGTTTAAAAGAAGGTTGTTTAGATCCTAATTCCCCAATGAACTATCCTACACTGAATATCTTATCCTAAGTTCATTCAGTATAGGATAGTTAATTCGTTCAGAGCTTTAGTCGTTGCTCAGATTTCTTTTTAAATTCCTCGCAGGTTCTGTTCTGTAACGTTTGCATTGGGTTTTGCTTTTGCGCCAAGCTCTTGCGTCTAAATACGAATTGCATTACAATTGTTATTTACAAGATTCAAATTCTCTAATGCAGGATAGTAGACGCGTACCTGAACGGCCTCCAGATAATGGAGCACTCCAGTAAGAACGCGGACGAATGTTCGGGCGGCACGCGGAGGAAGCTCTCGTTCGCGCTCGCTATGGTCGGCGCGCCGCGC
This sequence comes from Musotima nitidalis, assembly GCA_949126915.1. Lineage (NCBI taxonomy): Eukaryota > Metazoa > Arthropoda > Insecta > Lepidoptera > Crambidae > Musotima > Musotima nitidalis. The sequence goes on from OX421434.1 coordinate 5,757,035, forward strand.
GTGGTGCTACTCGACGAGCCCTCTACTGGCATGGACCCGCGCAGCAAACGATTCTTGTGGGACACCATCCTCGCCAGTTTTCAGGTATTGAGATTTTGATGCAGCAGGAAAGTGAAGTGAGTCTGTATCAATATGCAAGGAGTAAATTACAAAGACTTTGAAATCTAAGAAGAGATTTAGCCAAAAATTATTATAGGGAGACAATTTTTTTTAGTCTAAAAAAAGCTGAGTGTATGTTTGTCGCCCTAATTTTAAGTAAAAAAAGAGCTTTAAATGTGTTTAAACTAAAAGAAAACATAATTTGTAAAAAATGCTAAATGCCGTCACGCCCCGCTTAAAAGACCCGGGCTTATAGGAGCTAGGAAACACATGAGCCGGCAGCGGATTCCAGAGTACACAGGAACGACTTACCAAGTTTCTTAGTTCGAGTGCTGATAGTCTGCACAATCCATTGATTCAAAGAAAGAGATGATCATTATGCTGGGCAGAATACGTAGCTCTCGGCTTTGATCAGCGTCTTGTTACATACATACATAATGTCACGCCTGGAACTGCAATCACGAACCCGCCTGCCCAGCGCGGTGATTATGGGCAAATACCCCCTATAGAATGTAATCTGTTGGGGACGCACATTTTCGGCAGTGGACTTTATAAGGCTGATATGATGATGATATACTGTGAGTAGGGTTCATGTGTAAGGCTTTATGTTTAAACTGTATATACAAAATGTAACGCCTCTTTCCCGTAGGGGTAGGCAGAGATCACATCTTGGCACACACTTTTAGCTTCATTCACACTCATTAACCTCCTCATACACGCTCGTCGGTTCAGGGTACTTTTGACCTGCCCTTTCTCCAAAATTTTCTGTATGTAGTCATGGAAGGTCTTACGTGGTTTTCCCTTAACAACACTTCCAATCACTTGTCCATCATAAATCACTTTCGTTAGTCTACTTTCATTCTTGTTACACTCTGTATAAATCCAATATAACTAATAACTATGAAGAAAGTATATTAAATATTATAAGTTTTTTTCGGATCCTACCGGCTGCGGCCAGTGTACTTTTGAAACAGTCAAATAAACAGGAGCGTTGATTTCAGATTTTCTATGTACTAAAATATTTTAGTAACCATTATGGGGTTTGTTTTGTTACCCACTCCGCTAAGTATACTTTTGGTTACTGTGAATCAAACAACAGGCAGCAGCGATGATTTACGATTTTCTATTCAATGATATCACTCTTGCTCACTTATTACGTAATATCCTCATGTACTATTTTAATAATGATATACATATATGTCATGTTCCATTTAGTATCTTTGGGCTGGCTAATTTAAATGAATCTTTGTCTGCGATATACGATGCAGAATGTGGAGAATAAAGGGGGTCCTTGACAAGCGGGGTAGCACGTTAAGAGCGTACAAACGGTTTGACGAAATGCTCTCCACACACCGCATATCTCTTTTTAATTTTTAAAACTAGATTATTTGTTTCAGGGCAAAAAAGGTGCTATTTTAACGACACATTCCATGGAAGAGGCTGATGCTTTATGTTCTAGGGTTGGGATTATGGTTAAAGGGGGTCTTAGGTATGTTTATGTCTTAAAGATTAGTAATATCCTAACAATTTTCAAGATTTTTAATGTATTTTTGAAATTGTAGATGTATTGGGTCGACGCAACACTTGAAGAATTTGTATGGTGCTGGGTACACGCTTGAGATGAAGATTGGACAAAGCTACCAGAAAACGGTATGATAAAGTGTGGTTGCTGTCTGTCTCTTGATTTTCTAAAACGAATTCGATATGTTTTTGATACTTTGTAAACCAATTAGAAAACATGATAAATTATTCATGACGATGAATTCTCATGATTTGTAAAAGGAAGCTATTTAACTTTCTTATTAGGTTTAAAAGACCATCAAGTGAAGTCAAGTCGAAGTCCTACCCCAGTTAAGTAATCAAAAAGTTAAAATCATTTATACCAGTTTGGCTCAAAAGAGCTCTTATGGAGGTCAAAACTTAAAAACTAGCGCGCCCATTTCACTGCAGGCGGGAGCTTGATCGTAAAAGAACGGGCAAGAAAATCTTCAAGGTTTTTTTTCTCCCTCTAGTGGAGACTTAACAAGAGGTCTCTATGGAGTTTTGGAATCAACACGGGAAACCTCAATTCACGATAATGTGCTACTTTCCTACACTAGTGTATGTTCAGAAGAAATTATGTCTTAAATTCCAGTTTTGGAAACTGAAACACTGCCGCCATGTGTCTTTTTACGCGTTTGCGCCAATACTCCATTGATATGGCTGTTGATATTGATCTACTATAAAGTTTTATTAAATTAATATTGCAAGTTGTTTTTAGGCAATGGAGCCCGAGCTGTCCATGTCTCCATCACCACTTCGGTCAACAGAGAACTCTCCGTCGTTGGGTGAAGCTGATGAAGGTATGTATCTAGTTAATTTAGATAATCTGCTTAAAACCGATGCAAGCGGGTTGTGTCATGATCAAAAAGATTGTGGCAATTATACTATACAAAACGATATCACCCAGAAACAGTCTGTGTCTTTCTATATTTTAATGTTTACGCAATAGATATTTAATTATGTCTGGAAATGGGTTGCATGCCAAGTTAAACTAGAGACCGTCTTACTCCTTTTTATTTCTTCAGTGATTGAGATTTCTATTATTAGGTTGATTATCATTTTTATATTGTTAATTAGGTTGAAGTTAAAATGGGTTCCCTCTGTCTTGGCAAATTTCGTTGCTTCGAATTTCACTTGGCATATTTTTTTTGTTGATCGAATATATTTAACGCATTAAAATTGATGAGTAGAATTATTGTAAGGCCGAATATTTATTTGGCATATTATAATTTAGATTATGTTTGTTTAGCATAATGTTTATGTAGTCGAACTATTGTTTGATAGAATTGAACTTGGCATACTATGGAAATGGCAGAATTTCATTTGGAATAGTTCTAAATAGCACTTTAACTGTAAATGGAATTAAAAATGGTGTAAAGAGGTTCTATTTTGTACTACGAAACTGACGTGACAGAAAAGAGTCGCTGCAAATCCGACTCTACACAGTCTTGTCTGCCCTTCCCCTAGAGTGTAATTTAAGCCCGCATAGGCGTAGCGCCGGAGCCGTGACATAAACCATGCTTGCAACATGTTGCATGCTTGCGAGTATGCTGCATGCTTGCGAGTATGCTGCATGCTTGCTGCTTAAATATTTATTATAATAAAATGAGACTCAGGTTTTAACATTGTATATTACGATAGTGCTACGAATTAGTGTCGAAATATTATTTTACATTCTGCACTCGGTCTTTTGAGTATTCTTATTATTTATATTGTCTATTTGAAATACTTTTAATTCTACTTATTAGGCGGATCTGGAGGGGGCTCAGTGTGTCCTGAAACAGAAGTGGAAGCTGAGGCGGTGGATGTAAGCATCCGCACACCGCTGGTCTGCGGGACGCCACCAGCTCCGAGGCCTCACCACCACAGGTCAGTTCTGTTATGCCTACATGGCTTTATCTTCTAAGGCCTATAACGTCCCACTACTGACCAGGTGCCTACATTTATGAACCATGAGAGGGATTCTTGTCATACTCCACCATCGCGGGCTGAAGGAGACAGGGTCGTGACGTCCCGGAAAAGAATATTTCAAGCAACCCAATTGTGCCCCGCGGCTTTCACTTTGTTTTTTCGTTTTCGTTTATTTTTAAATTTTAACAAATTTTTTACTAAACCTATATTTTTAATCATATCATAACTGTTGTACTCATTGGCTAGTATTGCTATTGTAATTAAGTCGACAACACTGATGCACGGTAAAACTTGAAAGAACAAATGTTGGAATCTTATTACAAAAAACTATATGTGTTTTGTTATTAATAATTAAATCAATTTAATAAAAAATAGGACAACTAATCTGATGTGGCTTAACGACTTCCATATTTAATGATATACGATACCAACATCATAACGTGCCTTCTGATGCACGAAAGCGCTCAATATGAAAAGTACACAAAGGGTCACCCATACAGGGACTAACCTATTTGAACTCTGCTTTACGTCGATGATCGTTTCGGTTCGCTTAGTTCTGTGGAGCTTTGAGCGCTTCTTGGAAGCTCAGATAATAAAAAAAAAAAACGAACTATTTTGACGACATGACAATTTATTAGCAGAACTCTAATTTTCGTGGGGTACAGTTGGTATTTTTGTTGAACTGAGAATAAATAAATATTTCTGACACTTACACCAATTATTTAGTCCCAAGATAAGTATCATTAAGAACTTGTGTTATGGATACTAAATAACGGCTAAACATACATGAATACTTTTTTTTTGTAAATACATACTTAATATACATAAGAAAGATATGTTTATTAGCTGCTCACACAATTCGAGTTACAAGAAAATAAAAAATAAATAATACATATTTTATTGTCTTTAAGATCAACATGATCATTTAGATTCGTCAAACATTTACACAAAATGGAAATTCCATATATTTTTTTAACAACAATGAAAGAAATATGAGCGGTACCATAATAAAGGAGTAAAAGCAAATGGGTTCTTTGTCAGAAGCAAGTAAAATCAATTTTTAGTGTTCTTACACATCTTTGTCAAATGGCATTCAATTTAATGCAGCTACAAGAATCAAAATAATTGTCATAGCTGCGCTGGATTTCAAGCAAAAAATATCAAAATACGACAATATCATTTGAGCAATACTACTTACTAAAAATACATCATTTTAGATTATGAAATATAACGATTTAAACTGAGAATTCCTTTGGTAGGACGGAGTCCAGTGGCGGTGGCCTGAGTGCTGAAGCGGCAGTGGCGCTGGTTAGTCAGCTGTTTCCATCTGCAATATTGGAAGAAAACTTTGCTGAGCGGCTCGTCTTCTCCGTTCCACAATCAGCAGTTTCTAGTCTCGCCAGATGTTTCCAGCAGATTGAAGATGGTAATTGTTGATTTTCTCTATGTAACTTCAATTATGCATGCCTATGTCTAGGATAGTGAAGTTTTAGGTTCCAATATCACCCTTATAACGTTTCAAAGATCAGGCTCCATACTGGGCGCCAAAAATAGAAATTTATATATTTTTGAGAAAACACCTATGACAGACTCTAAAACTGCAAATGATTTTTAAAAAATACAGAATTTAAAAGACATTTCATTAAAAAGTTCCAAACATTTAAATAGATTTCTCATAATTTTCAAGACAAATAAAAATATAATGTGCATATTCATATAACTTTATTGTGAGTTATGGGGTCTAAATGTCATTTAAAATTGCATAAATATAAAATTTTAATTTTTTCAAGTAATATATATTTTTGAATTTAATGTGATGTTTCCAATACAGCGAAAGAGAAACTGAACATAGTGGAGTACAGCTTCAGCCAAACGACTCTTGAGCAGGTGTTCCTCAAGTTCGCGCAGTCCGAGAGCGTCAACTCAGACCAAGAGCACTAACCAAGCGTGGACGCGGTGTTTTTGACTTGGCGATAGTCTCTACTTCAGATTTGAATTGGCAGAAAGACTTTTGGGCGTTACTACCTCCACTATATAACACAGCAAACCATTGCTGATGCATCAAAAGCCTTTAAAGGAATACCGTATCTAAAATGTTCAATAAAAGGATAGAAATGGTCAAATTTATTTGTCTACATAAGCAATATGTCACCCCATTTTTTAAAAAACATTTCTTGTTTATTTGTTTAAAATTGAAATGTTTATGCTTGCTATGTTCATACAGCTTTCATAAAAAATGGTTTCAGAATTTTAAGGGGCTTACAACTACTGTTATTTGATACAATGAAGACAGTGACAGCACTCGTTTTAAACCTGTTTCAACTTTAGATCTTGTTTTTTAATAAGCTCCAAAATTTTAACCTTTGTTAGTTCAATACTGAATATTATGATACCCAATGTGAAATTCACGGAGATTATATTAGACTTGTGACGCTTAAAGAATAAATAGTATAAATTTAATAGCGGTTTCTGTACTTTATAGCAGAGCAGGTTGAAATTTGTCATTAGATAAGCAAAATTTCATTATCAAAAGTCTCATGAGTCAGATTTCTTCTTCTTTTTTTTAAATTAATGGCACTAAGACATCAAGGGTAGTGACGACAATTCAGCCAGATGAGTTAGATTTATTGCAATCCGAATGGATGACAACGTCATAGCCACTCATAGCTTAAAGAGAAGCGGTGTTTGAATGTTCATAACTATTTTTTTTCGTTATACCTTTTGTTAAGCCTTATTTCAATCCGCCTGATATTTACTACCAAATAGTTCTTTTGCTAAAAGTGACTGTCTCTCCTTGTGAAGAAAGAAAGAAATCTTTCTAAATATGTTTTTATTACAAACGGCTGTTGCTACAAATTTAAATGTCATATTTTAGTTATTTATATTATTCAGAGATTTGTAACGTATTCAGTACATTTATTTTTACTAGTCGAAATTGGTAGCGGCTGACACCAATTTTTATGCAAAGATGGACGCATGGAATCATATTATTATTTTGTTTGCAACTAAAAACAAATAAACTATTTGTTAATGGAAAAGTAACAGCCAAGAAAGAAGTATTAATTAATAAATTAACAATTTGGCAGTGCTCATAATTATATAAAGAAAGAAGTCATACTTATAAAAAGATTTTGGTTTTATTGCAATGAAAACGTGGTTTTATGGCAATTATTTTCTGAAGGCACTTGTCAAGTGACAGATAGGAAGATAGGTTATGTTTGTACGACAGATAGAAATATAGTTTTTTTTTCGCCATTGTTGCATAATTTAAACCTAACCTATATACTATAACGCAAAAATGATTATAAATCCAAAGAGCTGTATTAAAAGCAATAAATATAATACGTACATACCTACTAACTATCAACTATATTTTAGTAAATAGACATATTATATAGTAATAGGTAAAATTTAAATGTTGAATTAATTATAATATTCATTGTCAAAAAGTTTACCGAAAATATAACTATAAAAAAAAGCAATGCTTGTAAATATAACTATTTTATAATCAGCTTTTATAACATGCATTAACGTATAAGTTATACGCAAAAAAAAACTTTTTAACGCGAAGTTATAAAATGGTGATCAGAAAATAATAGATAGTCTGTAAAGTTTGGGGTTGATTGTAAGTGAGGTTCGATCGCCGAGTCAAGTGAACCGCATCATACGAGTTTGTGCTTTCTATAAAGTTTGTAATATAAAACGCTTCTGATATATAAGAATATGTAGTTTACCTATTTCGTTGATTTTTTGTAAGCTTACCCGTTAGATTATTACGGTTACGAGAGAATAATTAGGTGTTTTAGCTTAATCTATAGATCGTGTTGACTGTATTAATTTGATTTTTTAAGTAATTTGATGCAGTACATTGCTGATTAATGACCTTGAATGCGCAGTAACACATTATCAGGTCTCAATCGAAGTGTGACATGGGGGTTGGCGCGTAACTATAGCAACGCGACAAAATTACGCTAGCGCACATGCGTTAAGTCATTTTCTATACCTGTACGATTTTATCTGCGCAGCCGCCATTTTTGTTCAACTTTCGTGCCGCGAACTATACATTATTAATAGCAATTTTAGTATCAGAAAAATGAAGTGCCTATAGTGAGTGTTTGTGTTCATCTGATTTGATAGGGATTTCGTACTAATTATCACAGTAACATAAAAAATAGTTACATTCGTTTAAACTAACTAAAAGACATTTTATGAAAATAAGTTTTTATTTGCAATAAATTGTGTTTTTATAAAGAAAAATATTGGTAAAATTTTATTACATAATTTAGTTCTAATAAATATTTTTCATTATTATATTGTAGACACATTAATGTTACCTACAAGTTGTTAAAATATATGAACATTTCGATACAAAAAACGATAATCTGCCAAAACTCAGAAAGTGAAAAAAACATTACCTATTGAATAAACAGATATGATATTTGGATTAAATATTAAGATATTTTAAATTAGTTTCTAAAAAAGCATGTTTAGAAATTTTGAAACTTTGCTTTAGTAAAATGTGAAAATACTATTGTTATTTATATGGAATTGTTTTAATTATTGACATTTCAGTTATAGCCGTTGTCATCATAAACGTCAAAAGTCACTTCAATCCACAACAGTGCCTCTATAATTTCAGTTTTAACTCAATTAGTGTATTTAGTTAAGGTATCTAAGTAAAATTTTAGTTCATTGTGATTTGTACACTAGTCATTTGAATTTAGGTTTTTTTATATACTTTTCTGTCAACTATTTTTATTAGGAATTATTTAATGTTACATTTCTAACATTAAATCACAAAATTTTGTGACAGATCAACTTATACTAAAAGTTGTATTATTAGATTTTATTTTTTATGGTATTATGTCATAGCTCTTGACTGACTTTCATAGCTTCCATAATTATTTTTGTAAAACGGAAAACCAATCTAAAAATTAAATAAACAACAAAAATCAATCAAGTAGAAATGTCTAAGACAAAGTCGTTTGTGCTAAAATCAAGATTACTAACTTTAATATTGTATAAAGTAATGATTACACAAAAGACTATTTACTTTATAATAATCAGTGTACGTCACTCCACAGATAAGCGTTAAAATGACATTATCACGACATTTTTAATTAACATATAAAGATAATTCTACCGTCACGTTATTTTTCTGACACTACCTGAAACTAGAACAAATGTTTTGACGTAAATATGTCACTGTTTCCTTAGCTGACTTTTTCTTCCCATGAAACAGAAATATAAAAAAAAAACTATTATATTTTTTTTTAGTTATTCTTAGTTGTGTGAAGATAGAGTTTAAGCTGTATAAAACTAGTTAAAATAATTTGCTTTCAGTGTTTATTAATATATTTTGTAGTTATAAATTGCAAAAAAAAATATTAAAAGTTAATTAATACGTAGTCGTTATATCATATCACTAGGGACAAATGGCGAGAGCGTGATATTCTTATATAAAATTAATTGATACATCATGATTTATTTATTTACATAATGGTTCTTGTACATTATTTACAAAAAGATAATAAATCAGTAGATACCAAAAACATTATTATTTTCAGCAAAGCAACATTTGCCAGTCAGCTTAGTTTGGATCTATCACTTTCTTTAAACTGGTTGTTTTTTTAGAATTTTATTATATACCTATGTTTTTTATACAATCAGTTTAGTATTATTAGTATACTTAAGGGCATATCTGGTCTGAGTGTGTCAAACATGTTTTAAAAGTAAAATTACGTAGGTATTATATAAATTTGAACATTGTTTTTTTTTAACTATATTAGTTGGATATTTTATTTAACCCCATCGTACTATTTATCTATTAAATATATTATAATATATATATATATTTAAATATATAAAAATATTATGTTTTAATAATGTGGCTGTTGCCTAATTATGAAAATAAAATCGTGATGTCTCTGTTAAATTTTATATCTAAAAATATGTTTTGATTCTATTTAAATTGTAATTTTATTTAAGGCTTAACAAGCCATGAGTGGGTGCGCTTGTTACCATGATTGTACCACGGTAGCGCTTTCATTAATTGGACTGCATCGTCTGCTTACCATCAGGCAGGATGTGGTCATTATGACGTATCCTTTTTTTAAGTACCTATTCTAGTCCAAAAAGTGCACACAACTTTGTAAGTGACACTGAACTAGTCACATTTTATTATAAATATTAATTAATAATATTGTTTTTAGTTTTACATACGCTTACTACATTTCCATTATTTGAAAATGTATAAATACTCATTAGAAATGACATCAAAAGATTTCATATGACAGAATCACAGACATAGATCTAAATTAATATGAGAGAAGTGTCTGGAGATTTTTTGTAAACAAATGCACATCTCTGGGTGGAAATCGGAACTGTTTTGGAAACTGGTCGTCTGGGAGACTTGAAGTTGAAGTCTCCCAAACGACTTCCATTGCGAACAGAATAGAATTTGATAAATTCTAGTCTCTTGGCAGACGGTCGTTATGTACCTAATGACGTTTATAAACGATACAATTTATATACCAGTTATAGTAACACTTTGAAATCGCACAAGATAAATTAAGGATACTACTGTAAGGTGACATGTAGACAATTTAAATCTATGTCTGTGGACAATATTATGTTTTCAATAAAAACAGTAACTACCAACAGAATGTTATTGTAAAGGCACTGCCTATGTGGTTCGCTATCAATTTGGTTTGTTAACATTTTTGTCAATTAATTTCATGAGAAATAAAATAAAATTAAAAAAAAACATCCAACACGATAAATTGTAGTTTGTTCTCAATTTCCCAAAGTTTATTGATATTTTTGGATGTCAAACAGCCAGTAGCCAGTTCATTGTGAATTTGAAAATAGGCCTCCTGTAGCAGTCTAGTGGCGAAACCTTAGACTACAATTCAGACGGTCTCGGGTTTAAATCTTGGTCTCAATCTGATTCATGTGATATCCATTACGCGTGTCCGGTGTCCTAATGTTAGATTTTTTTTAGACACTACATACATATATACATTCACACCTGTTTCCCCGAAGGGGTAGGAAGAGGCATATTATACGCCCACACTTCGCCAATTATATAGTTGGTCCCACGTAATAGGGCGCGAGCCTATTGCCGCTTACCGGGCCCTGTTTTGTTCGCCAGTGTTTCTAGACACTTATTGCAATGCCACCATAATCAAAACTCAATGATCACTGATAACTTATGTTGTATGTACAGTCAGAGTTAAATATTTGGTAGCACCCGAAGCGTCATATATATCGGAATACGCCCTAACCCTAATTAAAATTAAAAAATAGTAACTTTTTTAATTTATTTATTTAGTTTACCTACAATTGTTACATCAATTCTTATCTACTACATTTTACAAAAGTTTTAGCTTAATGCACAATAAGTAACAGGTGAACATATCATGTTTAAAATTAGAAGGTACAGTAATCATCATGAAACGCAGTCAACGCAATAACAATGATATACACAAAACAAAATATCCAACACATCTATCTGAAAAAGTAAATAAACTAATTAATTACGTCTGAAATTACTTGTTTCAATCTTAATGGCGCTTTGGATGTTACCTGACATAACGCTGACTGTACCACTGAACGAAATACCAACGTCAAAAAGTTGGCCGTGTATAGAGATCCTACCAAGACCTAAGGAGCCCAAGTCAACCTCACCTGCAAGTGGTGCACCTGCCGATCAACGGACGAGGCTCTGGCGAACATAACAGGGCCCGGTAAGCGGCAATAGGCTCGCCACCTATTACCTGGGACCAACCATCTAACCAACTATATAATTGGCGAAGTTTGGGCGTATAATATGCCTCTGCCTACCCCTTCGGGGACACAGGCGTGAATGTATGTATGTATGTAAGAAGTGGGCTGTCCCGGAAAATGTTAAGTATAAATAGGCAATCTAGATAACACCACAATGGATGGATTAATGTTTGTAAACATGTTATTGGGGCACTTTTACGGTCTTATTTACAAGTTAACTCGGCGATGAGAAAACAGCCAGTGGAAAGACATTTCAGAAAATAAATAAGAAAATACCTAAGTAAGCTATAACTTTTGCTGTTAGCATTATTATTTTTGTTCTACTCTAAACATAGAATGAAAATAGTTTATGACAGATCCTGTAGCTGTAGTAGTAGATGACACAACGCTGATACACTAACCAGTACCTTTTTGTGGGTCATCTTTCGCTGGGGCCAAGATTTGGCCAATTCACCCAGGTTCAAACACTGTCCCCCCCGACTGGTCTCCACCTTGTCATGGTGGGGGGCTGAGTACCTCCCGGTAGGACGCAGAGGGCGCTAGGGAAAAGGTAGCACCCAGAGATTGGCATCTCTGGGTGTCCTTAGTACTGACTCCCGGGGAGGAAATTAAGAGGGACCTGTGGAGGGCGCAGCGGGCGTGCCAGGAAGGCCCGTCAAGCAGCGCCAGGAGGGTCTTAGGCAGCGGGGGCAGGGGGCCCTTACTGTCTAATCATAGACCTTCCGAGAAGTAGGCTACACACGCTATGGTCGCACAAAGAGGTAGGAGGGGCGCGTCCACTGCGTCTTTCTGAGGTCCTCCGGTTTTGGTCCGCGGGACGTTCCGGAGGTATTGCGGGTTACTAGCCCCCCCTTTTTCTCAACAAGCGGCGGGCGTCGTCGGAATATTTTTAGTGGGTATTGCTGCTAGCAGTCGCGTCTGCCGGTGGTGAGTCCCACACCACAGGCAGTGTGTAAATTCACTTTGTTACCGACGTAAAACAATAAATAAAAAAAAAGTTCAAACACTATGATGAGCATGTCCGATTATCGTATAGGATCCATTTTTCATCACAAACAATGATACGATTCAAAATCTTCACGTTATTGTGACGGTTGAGTAACGTGACGCAACAGTCGATGCGTGTTAGTTGATTTTCATAACTTAACTAATGCGGTATTTCATTTCAAGCTTCTTAAATTTTCCAATTTGTTTTAAATGATCCAAGATGGTTTTATTATTAACAACGAAGACAACTCTGACGTGGTTTGAGATGGATCCGCTTCCATAATCGCTTTCAATTGAATTAGGAATTCCTCATTGACCACTCGGGTATCCGGTCGTCCACGAGGTTCGTTTTCACACGGCAAAGCTCCAGCTATTCTAGGCCACGTAGTGCCACACGGTAGCAAGGCGATCCCTTCACAATATTAGCCTTATAAAGTCCACTACTTTGACCTCCAACAGTTTACATTATGTTAGTGGCATTTGCCCATAATCACCACGCTGGGAAGTTCTGCGCAGTTCCAGCCAGTACGCAGAATGACGCTGCTGCCTAACATCCGATCCTTTAGTTTCATAATAATATGATTAAGGCTAAAAGACTGCAAATATAAGTCGACACGAGTCAGTTTAGAAATACAGTAACCGTTACTAACAATATTTTCTAATAGTTGTAATGGCTTGTCGTGCTATTTTAATTGACACGTTTGGAATCTGGAAACAGCGTGTGTTTATAGACCATGTATGTTTGCATTCTGATAAAACTGCAAAGGACCTATACCTAGGTGTAGTTAATCATTCTCCTATCTTCCTACTTATCTCTGCATTTGTTTTGTTAAAACGTTATGAAATGAAATAACATTTTATTTAGACATAAAACAAAGAACAGAAAACATAACAGTAACCCATTTTCACAAATGCTTAAAAAAGGACACAAAGAACAGAAAACATAACATTAAACCATTTTTACAAATTCTTAAAAAAGGACACCAATCAGCATTTGCTTCAATGGAGGACCACAGCAGCGCTGGTCTTCCGTGGAGACTCAATAATGTTCGAGTACGAAGTACTTTGCGATTTGCGTTTTATGCCTGCGTAATTATGTCACTATGAAAGTTAAGATTACCCAAACAGTCGTAGACACTTTTACAAGTATTTAAGTATCAATAAAAACGTACCATATATATTTTTTTATAATTTTTTTGTTTGTGTGTTGTATTTAGACTTGTCCAAGCTAGTGGCTATACATAATTTGCAAAAGAATAATAATAAACAAGCACCAGACAGAAAAAACGATAAAATATCGAACTCACATTTCATAAAAGTATTAAGTTATCGATGAAACTATTCGTAAACACATGTTACAATACGTATAGGAATCCATAATTTCACATAACGAGGGTTCCGTGCTCAAACCCGATAAGTGTTTTTGGGCTTAAAACAGTACTTAAAAGAATTTATCGGTTAATTAAAAAAAATGAAACTTAAAAGGTTTACTTATTGGATTATGAAGTCCTCAGTTTTCAGTCTACTTTTATGAAATCGACTTATCTGATAATATCACAAGAAAAAGCGGCAGAAATTATGTATCTGATGTTGTCACTTATCGGGTTTGAGCACGGAACCCTCGATAATAACTTTTTATCGCAATAACGTTTCATCGACCGATGCATTGGCCTGTTGACGATTAATTGTGTTGCAGTCTGTTCTATATTAATATTTTTTCCCTATCTAATAAGCTTAATAATTATATTCGTAACTACATATTGCGTGTTGACAATATTAGTTAAAATGTGTGACGAAATATTTTGTTGTCAGTTTTTTAAATCTGCAAGCAAGGAAAAATGCAGCAGGCAAGAATTTTGTCACGGCTTCGGCTTTGCGATGCAATAACAAAAATATGGGTAACAAAACTTTGATGTAACAAATATTTCGATAAAGTGTATACCATGTAAAACATGAAAACCAAACTAACGAAGAACTGTGTTTGTAGATAACAAATATTCGAGGAAATGAAATTGCAATGTAACCTAATTCTAGGATTTGGTGAATATTGTACAAAATGTTCTGCGAATTGTTTCATGAGTAATGATAATCGTTAAAAGGAATTGAGATAAAATGATAGATTCCCAACTTAAAGACAAGGCGAAGTATATGGTCTCGTTTTGGCAACAGCTTACATGAATATATTTTTTGGGGTATCAATACTGGAAATACTGGACCGGAATACTGGTGGTGAATAAGATGACCGTGCCCTCCTCTATCACAACCAAAAAAAAACTTTGATGTTATTGCCGGCTTAGATGTAACACATTTTTTTTAAATTTATATCCCAATAACAATTTTACTTAACATTATATAGAGTGGAACATTTTTTTTTATTTCCTTTTAATAAACTGTTTTAGCTCATCTCTGTACCTGATGTATTCATGTCTGTTTTTGACGACCGATATGGCGTGATGGCGAGAATACCCGCTCTCCGCTCCTAAGGTCGTGAGATCGATTCCCACGCAGGACAAATCTTTGTGTGCATGAACATGAATATTTGTTCTGGTCTGGGTGTTTTTCTATATATATTAAGTATGCCTTTACAAAAAAAAATTGTTTATGTATGTTTATCCGTCATTTAGTATCTATAACACAAGTTTTAATGATCTTAATCTTGGAACTAAAATAATTGGTGTAATTGTCAGATTTTTTTTTTATATTTAAAATATCTCTATGGTGAGCTTTTCGATCTCATCCTGCCCTCTTCTTTCCCTTTCCCGAACAACAAGTTATGGTCTTAGGAACCATCTAAATATTGTGCAGGCTATGAGCACTTGAATGGCGACCACGAATCAGCCAACGTAGTAGAGGGTGGCCTCCTACGCGATGAACCGACTATCTGGTCAGGGCGGCGGGGAGCCGGTGGATGCAGGCGGCACAGGATAAATAAACGTTTAAAACAATTGGGGGGGCCTATGTTTAACAGAGGACTTCAAATGGCTGAAATGATGATGATGATGATGAGCACTCGAACCAAGAAATTTGGTAAGTCATTCCTGTGTAACACCATTAGGCCTGTGTAAGAAGGCATATAATAGGCCCACACTTCACCAATTACATTGTTGGTCCCACATAATAGGTGGCCAGCATATTGTCGCTTGCCGGGATCTGTTAGGTTCACCAGAGCCTCGTCTATTGATCAGCAGGTGCACCACTTGCAGGTTGGCTTTGGCTAGCCTCTTTCTCAACAAGCGGCGGGCGTCGTCGGAAGATTTTTAGTGGGTATTACTTGGCGGTCGTGTCTGCCGGTGGTGAGTCCCACACCCCCTTTCGGTCCCCCTTTGGCCGAAAGGCAGTGCGTAAATGCATTTTGTTACCGACGTAAAAAAAAAAAAAGGTTGTCTTTGGCTCCTTAGATGTTTGTAGGATTCCTATACACATTAAAATAAACAGGGTGAGACGGATTCAAGTTCACCATGCGGACACTGAGTGACAGAGGCAGGTGTGTTGTATTTTACTGTTAAATATTATCAACTCGCCCAATAGAGCCTCAACTGGGCATAAAATGAGCGCGAAATGCCATTAATAGGTCAGCTACCCAATGACTGGTCTCTATGAACTCTCCTTATCTGGTAATTGTAAATAAAACACATTTTACGGATTCAAATCGCAGTCACGGGGACCACGAATGACTTATAAAGGATTCGAGAAATAGGGATAGAACAGTTAAATTATCCGCAAGTATAATCGCGTAAACAAAAAATAATAATTTGGCTATTGTTTTCGATCACTTAATTTCGCAGAGTTACGAAATAATTGCATACTAGTTTAATTTTAATAATTAAATCACATGCATGACAGTGTAAAGTTTAGTCTTATAAAAGAATAATCTTAAATAGTTTTTTGGTCGAAAAAATGCTTTACAAATCCAATTTGCATATGTATAAGTTTTAAAGTAGCACATTTAAAAGACAATCCTTATTCTCTTTCATGTGTAACGATTGTCAATTTGTCAAATGTTTCATCTGTTATTCTGATTGATTTAACTATCGACGACGGATGCATTATTGTCTGTAAAAGATGCTTTACGCATACCTTTTCGGCCAGGGGGCTCAGTTGGATTATGTGGGACTCCTGCGGGTAGGCAGGAGTGCGGCTAGTCGAAGAAGGGCGATACCGTGGTAACTCATCAAGTCACATCCTCACCCGCAGTCAACATCCGCCCCAGAGAAATTGGCAGAACTCCTGACAAAGGTAAGATGGCCTCACCAACAATGATAAAAATTTATATAACAAACCTGATTCATACATGCATATCACGCCTGATTTCCAAAGGGGTAGGCAGAAAATATAATACGCCCACATTTTGCCATCATACTCGTATTGTTGGTCCCACGTAATAGGTGGCGAGCCTATTCCTATATGGCCTATGAGGGCCTCGTCCGTTGATCGGCAGGTGCACCACTTGCATATGAGGTTGGCTAGGGCTTTTTAGATCTTAGTAGGATTCTATATACCTCCATGTTCTTGAGCGAGCACTCTGCTCCAGAGGTTGTGGGGATCGAATCGTCGAATATATATAATGTATGTACTTAAATAAAAAACCACATTTTTAATATGTATTAGATTCATTATCTAACAATTAATTTAATAAAATGTTTTAAATTGTTTCAATAAAATGTTATCTATAATGTATTTATCTACAGCTGTTAAATGGCATTCTCATGATCATAAAATGTAAGTCAATCTTTCAAGTTCAAGCAAAATATTCCAATAAAATAGATTAAGAGCGTAACTCTCCCGCTACACGAGTTTACATAACGGTACTTTGACCTGCATTTAAGTTTGGAGCGCAAGCGTTTTCTAAATAAATTTATGTCTTGTAATTTTATGAATGGAAAATCATGAAATAACTGCATCCCTCGGTGGGTGCAGCGGAAGGACCAGCCTCTTATCCTAGCATATTCCCGGTTGCCCTAAACTTAAGCTTAGCCTCCCTCTCAAATGTAACCAATCCGAATTTCAGTTATTACATGGAGCAACTGCTGTCTGACCTCCGCAACCCAGAGGAAAACATCATTCTATGATTAAACCAGCTGTCCGAATGTTAGAAAGCACTGACTTTCTAATCACGCCTGCTATTGATGTTTATGACAGCCGAGACCAACTGCTTAACGTGTTTCCCGAGCCACGCAGCAAACGATAAGTGGTGCAGCGGTAGGATAAGTAAGTCTTTTACTGACTTAACAGTATCTATTTTCCATCTTCACACGTTCAAACTCCAACCTTGTTATCCTGTACAAATTAGCCATGGGTAGTTCCTGAATGAATGACACAATTGAAGTACTTAACCTATCTAGTTCATATGTATCACTCATTCACTATTGTCCAAAGCAGTTCTTTTAGTTCACTAACTCTGTGATATGAGAAGTGAATGAGAGTAAAACGTACGGGTATATTTGTTAGTACTGCAAGAGCGAGATAGTCGAACGGCTTGGCTCGCGTGACCCCGCCCGGTAAGGGGTCAAGCTAGTTTCGCGCCTAATGCAACATTAGGCGGGATTGGTATGTAATATTTTCGGTTTTATAGTTTTATGATTTTAATTATTCTTGTCTGCCGATATCTTATTAATATTTCAAAAGTAGTCATTAGAATAGATCTGTCTCCCCACGATGCATAAATTATGCAATGTAATTGAACTAAATGCGGAACTGAATGAAACCGTATATGAGCTGGAAGTCTTGAGATGTACTGAACTGAATGAACTGAAATTGAACTAGATGAGTGATACATATCTTTAACTCACACTGAACTATTTCACTCATTACTTATACTTCAGTGAACGAATTTGCGCATGTCTATACTGTCTGAAAACGGTTCTTCCCTCTCACCGTGGTTCAAACGTGGTACGTGGTTCGTGGTGGAGCTGAGTGAAAATAGCAATGCTTTATTCAAAAATTCAAAGGCGCTACGATGAAGCACTTATGAATGAAAGTGACATGACATCTTTAAAAAAACTTAAAAATTAACGTGCTCGTTAACTACGGGTAGTGCATCTAGGAGAAAAAGGAACTACCAATAGGCATGCAGTATAGATCAGTATTATTACAATATGTTGATTATTCGTTTCGGAGATAAATATAATTATACTACGCCACTAGACGTAGGTACCTACATGATCTCACGCTCACATATCCCATTGGGGTGGGCATAAACCTTGATATAACAATTTTAAAGGAATCTATATAGGTAGCAAAGTTTACTTTTAGCACAAAAATCTCTAGGTGAAACGCGTTAAACGTTGGATGGTGACTAGCCCTTCGCCTATATTGACACTTGCCCTCAGTCGCTTACCTTACTAGAACGAAGATTATTCTTCGCCTTAAGCTTATGACTTGGGTAATCAAACAAAAAGTACACAGCGCACAGAACAGATGACGATCAACGCACCACGGCAGGCGACAGCGCTGCGTTTGCGCAGTCTGACTCGGAACTGACAGCGCTTTATACAGTGATAACATGCTCGTACACGGTAAACAATTAATAAACCCGCGAGCGCGAAATCGGAAGTAAGGCGAAACTTGTTTCAAAATAAATACAAAAGCATATAAAACTTTTTCGGTCTGCACAAGGATTGTCTTTTCAATTTCGTATCACTTCCGAATGAAACCTTTATTTGCCGTGTTGTGAGTTGTGATTTGCACTTTCTTTTATTTTTTATTCCTTAAAAAGCAGCCAGTGTTATTTTTTTAAATCTAATTATTTGGCCTGTTTTCAATAACGTGTATTAATTTATAACAATTAATAAATGTGAAATTTCGCCTGGAGGAATGCAAGTTTAGCTCTACATTAAAGGTGAGTAATTTCTAAGTACTTAGGTTATTTTATTAAAATTAATTAACACTGTAAAAAACAAAGTATTAAACTTTTTAAATTGTAATAAATTTGAAGTAATAATCTTATATATAGTAGTAGAGTAACTCTTAGTAACTCTTCTTGTAGAATTTTGGCGCCAACGCAGAAAAAGACACGTCTCGGCATTAATGTTATTTTCCAAAACTATTGTTAAATTAAGTTTTTATGTGTAAATATAGTAGGTTTTTAGGCATAACTTCTTCACAAGTGTAGGAAAGTGGTAGGTATATTGAATTGAAAAAGCAATGAATTGTTATTTCCGGTTCGATCTCTAAACTCCAAAAAACCTCCAGTTAAGTCTCCACTACTTTACTGGGGCAGGACTATGACTTGACTGAGACAAACTTTACTTGACTTGACTATAACTGTGACTAAATGACCAAAGCTCTGCACATTGTTGCAAATAACTTAAATAAAAATAAATAAATTATTATTTATTTTTTTATTTAAATTAGAAAATAATTTTTAAGTATATTTTACAGGTTCTTTATCTTGCAGGTCAGTTTAATTCTGACAAGCGTAATATAATCTAGCACTCAAATTTTAATTGTTTGAAAGCCTTTAATAGCGATCTTATGAATTATGATATAAAAAAATATTTTTTAGCGTCAAACATAGGGCTCCTATCCGTTCGGAATTCCCAGGATTTGTCCTAGTTCGAAGGGCGTCCGGGGTCCGTCCGGCAGGGTTCAACAAAAATGTTCTGGAGAAATCCTTTTCTTGTCAAGGAAAACATAAAATATTGGTGGTATCTCCTTGGTGTATGTTATTTTTTTTGTGGACATGTCCTTATAGTTTCTGTATTTCTTGATAGTATTTTATGTGGTTTTTTCTCTATCGATTTTCCGAAAACTATTGTCGGACGCGCTTTTACCGTGTTGTTTTTTTCCGAAAAAAAAACAAAACAAAATATAAAATATTTATTTGTTAAATAAACGATATTTGGAAATAAATCTTAGTTGAAATTTCACGACGTTTTTATGATGTTGCAAAATATATTTATAGTGGTGTCCGGCGAAATAACCACACTTCGCCCGAATGTCCGGGATTTGTACCGTGTTTTTGGCAATTCAGGTGATGGCAGCCCTAGTCACACACAACTTTTCTAGCCCCTAACTACGTAAAGACGACATTTTGACTAAGGTCGTGGGTTCGATTACCGCGCAGGACAAATCTTTGTGTGCATAAACATAAATAATGTTCTGGTCTGGGTGTTTTTTTATGTATATTAAGTCTGTACTTACAAATAAAAAAAGTGTTTATGTATGTTTAGGTATCCGTTATTTAGTATCCATAACACAAGTTCTTAATGATACTTATCTTCAAGTTAAATAATTGGTGTAATTGTCAGAAAATATTTATATTTATTTATTTATTTAAAGCTTGTACTAAGGAAATTAGATAACGGATAAACGAACATACATAACATAAACAAAATTAAATACTTTCATTACATAGGACACATATTAACTGTTTTTTTTCGACTTTTGTGAAAATCGAACCTGTGACCTTATCGGTTGTCAAATTATATTTATTATTTCCATAAGGCCATGAGAAGGGTTTTTTAATTATTATTTATTTAGTAAACAAACAGTGGTTAGCATTGAAAATACAGTAGTCCCACAAAACTATTTACATAATTTGTCTGTGTGAATAAACTAATAATAAACTTAAATATTAAGCTAAGTTAGCTAAAACATACTTATTAAGTGCTTTTTAAAACAATTATATCTTGTTCCTGGCGTAAGTATATCCGCGGGCAAACTATTTAATATATCACTTCTTCGCGTAGAACTGCCCAAGTACCGTAAATTTACAAAATTGAGGCAATAATTGGATATGTTTATTAAAATACACGACAACATTTAAAACGCTCCTCTGAAAAAATTGCTAATTTAGAGATTATCCACTTTAAGTGCGAAGAGACGAGAGACGAGGTAACCTTTTTAAAGTAATAGGTTGGGGAAAAAGTCTTTTCGTATTTTTGTATGAAAAGTCAAGACATTTTTTTCAAAGTTTATTTACATTTATTTACAATATATATGTACCGTTTTGTTGAATAACTTTCTGCCATTTTGTGGGCAGAGACATTATCCCGTTACTGTAGAAACTTTGGGACTTCTGATCAAAAAAACGGGACAAATAGTTTTGGCAGTCCTCTCTTGAGGTCAACCTTACAGAACCTAAAGAATTCTGCAGAGACCGAAACAGGTGAAAATCTGAAGGCGCAAGGTCAGGGCTATATGGTGGATGCACTAGGACCTCCCAGTCGAACTCTCTTAATTTTTGCTGAGTGGCTAAAGATGTGTGTGGTCTAGCGTTATCGTGATGAAAGACCACACCCTTCCTGTTGATCAATTCCGGCCGTTTTCTCTCGACTGCTTCCTTTAATCTCATCAGTTGCTGGCAGTAAAGATCAGAATCGATGGTTTTGCCGGGCGGTAAAAGCTCATAATAAACAATGCCCTTCCAATCCCACCATACACACAGCATCACCTTATTTCGTGTTAGGCCAGGTTTGGCCACAGTCTGTGAAGCCTGGCCAACTTTCGACCACGACCTTTTTCGCACGTTCTTGTCGTACGTGATCCACTTTTCATCGCCAGTTATCAATCTCTTCAAAAACGGCTCGGTTTCATTACGTCTCAATAATGAATCGCAAATGAGTACACGGTTCATTAAGTTTCTTTGAGTGAGCTCATGTGGCACCCAAATATCGAGCTTTTTTGTATAACCAGCTTTCTTCAAATGGGTCAAAACTGTTTTGTGGTCAATTCCCAGTTCTTCAGCTACATCGTAACTACTAATATGCCGATCTTGCTCCACTCTTTCAAAAATGGCGTCCATTTCATTCGTAACAGGGCGACCAGAGCGAGGTGCATCTTTAACATCAAAATTTCCGGGCTGAAAACGTTTGAACCAAATTTGTGCTACTCTTACTGACACTGCATCAGGTCCATAAACATCACAAATTTTATCCACTGCTTGAGTTGCATTTTTGCCTTTTTTATAATAAAATTTTAAAATGTATCGAATTTCTTCATTAGATTCACTCATTTTTACGGAGAGAAAAACAAATGAAAAATAGCGGGAAACAACTTTTTTTTATTTTTTTCTTTTCTTTATAATGGAACCTTTTTAATGTTACCAAAACCAGCCAGACACAAATAGTACAGTCAAAAAAATTTTATAATAAGTTTATACCTACGGCTGACTTTAAGGCTGTAGGTATGTGTGTTCTGAAATTTGATGTTTAATTTATGATTTATTTCTGTGAAAGATAACCTATGAATTGATAATGGCAAATCATTTTAGGCCATAACGTACGAGCTTTTTGGATGATTAGATTATGCTAGCATAAGCCTTGTTATTTACATAAAAAGTAATTATCAAAGTTTTGGCCAATTTCGTTACAATTACTGCTCATATTTCGGTTACTATAAGTAATGTTTGTGCCGTGTGATACCGGCCTAGAAAAATGCCACCTCGTCTCATCTCGCAGGAAGTCGTACGAGTCGACGAAGAAAAATCCTACCGGATGAAGGGCAACAGCATCATTCTGTGTATTGGCTTAAACTGCGATCACCATCCTGCCTGCCCAGCATGGTGATTATGACAATACCCCAAATATAATGTTATCGGAACTGGCACTTAGATTCGCTTACACTTAAATGTTTTTTGTTTTTTTAAATTATTTGGTTGCAAGTGAATCTAAGCTTCGTGATTTTAGTATAGTTATATTTTATTTGTTTTTGTAATTTTTTTATAATTTTGACGTTTTCAAGTAATATGTTATAGTTTATGAAATAAAGTATTTTTGACTTTTGACTTTTGAATCTATTGGGAGATCAACTTTTAGCAGTAGACCTTACAAGGCTGATATTATAATGATGAAGTACTGTTTGACATCCTTTTATCCATTACAAGCGGCCTTATTCATTAAACCTTTCTCCTTAATGACTCGATATATTTTAAAAAACTGCATCAAAATCCGTTGCCTAGTTTTAAAGATTATAGCATATAGAGAAAAGCGGCTCAGCCATATGAAACCTACTGCTTAATCACGCATGTTTTCCCGAAGGGGAAGGCAGTGGCAGGTGCACCACTTGCAGGTGAAGTTGACTTGGGCGCCTCAGATCTTGGTAGAAGCCCTATACCTACACCCTCTCGGTAGGAGCCCTATACACCCTTAATTTTCTGAGCAACCTTAAATTGGTACTTATTTTGAGTAAAGTTTTAATATCATCTCTGCCATATGAAGTCCACTGCTTCTTAACATAGGCCTACCCAATTTTTATCCATGGTCTTCTTGCCACCCTGACTAGACCATATCGATGATCGGGTGAGAGGTCGTCCACTATAACATTTGCTGGTTCGCGGTGGTCGTTGTAGCACCGTAACTTCTACCAAGGCACGTTAAGCCGTTGGTCTCGGTTATCACTTAATGTGGTAATCGTTAAGCCATATTAGAGGCCTAATGGGCGGCTTGATAAATTCTAACAGCAGGACGCCATACGCCTGCCTCCGCCAATTCGCACTGGGTCCGCGTGGTGGAGTATGACCCAATACCCTCGCATCTTGGTATGTGAGAGGAGGCTCGTGCTCAGTAGTGGGACGTTTATGGGCTGATATGATGAACTTCTATCAGTCGTCGTTTCCTCAATCAATGTGCCCCGTTCACAGAGACAAAAATATAAAGATTTCATGTAAGTACATATTGGGAACGATACTCACTAAAGGGAAGATCTTCCACCGGGCGGATGGATGGATGGCCCAACCGATACCGGGAATACTTCACGCCAGCTAACTGGCCGGCCCAAACTAGCCGGCTAACTCCTAGATACCTCTCGCCGGCGAGTAGGTTATGCCAGGTTGACCCATAAGGGACCGACCGGCTAAACTCCATGTGTGTGAATGCTGCATGCCTCTGATGGCCGATACAGCGCAACCGAAATGGATTTGGTGAAGGCGAGACAGAGGGCCTCAAACCTAGATACTAAGAACGACACGAACGAAGAACGACATACTAAGGGCGGTCTCTAGGCCCAACCGTTGATGGTTGGGTGTTGTATATATAGTTACGAGCTTAAGGAACTATGTTAGCGCGATTCAGGATTTTATTCATCTTTTACGTTTCGTTTATCGCTTGTACGGTGTCGCTACATACATATAAATAGTCCTGTTTTTTCTTTTAGTAATCAGTACAGCCTGCTTATAAAATACATGTCAGGACAACTTAATACTAACGCCGCTTTTACCACCAGCAGAATCTTTTGTGGAGAAGAATGAGATAAGAAACACGCCAACATACAACGTGCGTATAAAATTGTCACGTGATGGGTTCTGCACTCGTGTTACGATCGATTTGCGACCGTTATTACAAGTGTCACTAAGTGTGGTAAAAATCCACATTAATTGTCGTTAGCCACACTATATGAGCGTTTGTTCAACTTTGATTGATATATTCTTGGTGTTATTAGAGTTGATGTGATTTAATAAATTTTAAATAAGACAAAGAGACGCGTCACTAATTTAAAGTGACGGCGGTGGTGACGGGTAAATAAGTCGAACTGTCAACTCAAGCTAACAATGCTCTTAGTTATTCTTTTTTAATTGCGATGCCCTCGAGCATTTTGAGCGTAGATAGCCCAGTGGCGAAACCTATAACCTTAAAATTCAGAGGGTCTCGGGTTCAAACCCTGGAGGCGCACTTATGACTTTTCGAAGCTATGAGCGTAAATATCGCTTGCTACGTGCCTCGGAAAGCAGGTTAATCCGTTGGTCCCGGCTGTCATGAGAATATATGGCAGTCGTTTTTACGAAGTCAGTGCATTCTAACATCCTGACAGCTGGTATAACAATAGAATGATGTTTCCCTCTGGATTGCGGAGGTTTAGCAAAGAAACTGAAATTTAGCCAAATATAGGTGCATAGGGATCCTACCAAGACCTAAGGAATCCAAGCCAACCTCACCTGCAAGTGGTGCACCTGCCGATTAACAGCGAACATAACAGTGCCCGGTAAGCGGCAATAGGCTCGCCGCCTATTACGTGGGACCAACTATCTGATTGGAAGTGTGGACATATAATATGCATCTGCTTACCCCTTCGGGGAAACAGGCGTGAATGTATGTACCTATGTATGGTTTTTCCAGTGAGCAGACCCTGTTTCCCTACCGTAAGTCTAGGCCACAACTGAGATAATGCTAGGATAATGACGTCTCAAGTATCAAGGGCGTCTTTCACTATTTAGAGCGCTTTGGGTGCAACAAACTATTTGACTCAGACTGTAACTACTTTATTTGTAGCCGAGTGTACTTGGTACGTTAGTTTATTGATAGGAGCCATGACCATAGACGTTCAATCAAATCAGGTCGAATAATTTACTTACAATTAGTTGCACGAAAACAAAGCGAATTTTAGCTGTAACACACAATTAGGTATTTGAGAACTATGGCGGCAATTAATAGATGTCATTTTTGTCACGCGAGCTGAATTTTCTTGACCAATGCCACTAATGATTTCTACAATAATTTCTATTGTATTGTCAGTCTCTAGTTGCTCTTGCGGGGCATCCAAAAAGTAGTAGAATACTTTTAGTTTTAACTTTTTTTTCTTTTAAATAATGGCTTTGTGCGTTTGGACATTCAGCTAGTGTCCAGTAAAAGATATATTATTAATATTTAATTTCTAATTAATAAGAATTAGTTGTGATAAAGATGATACATGGTAAATGAGATGTCCTCCCCCTAAACCCAATAAAGTCCTCAGTAAAAATGAGGGACTAGCTAAGATCTCATATAGGTAGACTTCTTGAGAATATTTGAAAAGTGATGTTGCACTGTTTTCATTAATTTATCAACGCTCATGTACGTTCACAAACTCTTAACGGTTATAATCCACCGTTATTAAACATTAATGTACGAAATGTCACAAATTTTAGAAAATAAAACAAAACTGCAGTTATGACGCTTCACTTTCCCGCCATGAAGTCCTTGTATTTACTTATTGCAATAATTATGCCTTACAAGTTTCGGCCCTATTATATTAAGCGTAATAATTAACTATATGATTATATTAAAGAGTGAAGCTAAGTGATGATTATGGATATTACCAATATGCATTATTATTTTATAGAAAAATATTTAATGTACTTGCCTAACATAGATTGGACTGTCCAGTTTTAGTCGATCGATGTCAAATAGTTTACAAACTTTCATGATCACCAATCCAAGTAGGTACTCATAATCATCTCAGCCTATCAACGTCCCTCTACTGATCACAGGCCTCCTCACACGAACAATGTGAGAGGGCCATACTTCACCACGCAGACCCAGTGCGGATTGGCGCAAGCAAGAAGCTAAAGCCTGCGTCAGCCTATTTATTTAGGCTTAATTAGGCTTTTTAGGCTCAACTGCAAGTGGTGCTGTCGATCAACGGACGAGGCTCCGGTGAACATAAAAAATCCCGGAAAGCGAAAATAGGCTCGCAACCTATTAGGTGGGACCTCAATTATAATTAGCGTAAGGGCATATAATTACTATGCCTACCTCTTCAGGGAAATAGACGTGATAGTATAGTATATATTGTTTTCGACCACTTCAAGAACATGGTCTAGTAGGAATCAAATTAAAACAACATTTTTTTAATATAATGTAGGTTTATTTGTAACATATTATTATATAATTTATAAAATGAGAAAAACACTAACAAAATACTGATAATAGTCAAGTGGTGGATTAAAAAGTAATTTTGCAACAATTCCCGCGCACATAATATTTTGTGTTGAATTGTTTCTCGATTTTTCGGGAAATTATAGTTGCGCGGGAATTGTTACAAGGATTTTTTTTAATCCATCATTTGCTTACAATGGATTTCCGCAAAGTGACGCCTGAATCAATTACGGAAAATAATGACAATTTAGCTTGGTAACGCGTTATGGCAGTCGCTATGGTATGGCTAGTGTTGCAAAGGACTCGAGTCTTTTAGTCTTATTCGATAGACTCGACTCAATTTTCCAAGACTCAGTGAACTAACTGAACTCGGAGTCTTGAGTCGAGCCGAGTCTGAGTCCTATCATGAAGACTCGAGCGCCATTATTGAACTCAAAACCTTAAATAGAACTCGAGAGACTCGAGTCTTATAAAGAGCTTAAATCTTAAAAGAGCTCGAGTCTTAAAAGAGCTCGAGTCTTCTTCAAACTGGTCTTCGAAATGCTGACAGTGATTTATTTAGAATAAATGTCTATGCTTATATAATAAAGCTGAAGAGTTTATTTGTTTGGTAGTTTTGTTTAATTAATGTTTTCTTTTGTAATAATTTTCATGATCATAATTAATTAAACTGATTTTTCATGTTAATTAAAACTTTAATTCTTTCATTTATTTTTCGACATCTCCTTCTGGTTACACATGATTATATCTCACAAAAATAGCCTTTTATTGGCTGCTTTAAAAAGAATGACTCAAAGCGGAAAAGAACTCGAGCGCGACTCGGCGCGTAAAAAGGATTCGAGCGCTAAAGAAGACTCGAGTCTCGAGTCTCGCGTTCAAGAGCTCATATAGACTTGAGTTCTTTATTCTTAAGAGTCTTATTGTTATGAGTCGAGTCGTGTAATGCCGAGTCGAGCTCTAAATTTAGGACTCAAAGACTCGAGTTCTTTACAACACTAGGTATTTAAAGGGAACTTTTATGTCTAAGTAAGTTACCATTTAATTTTGTGTTTACTTGACTGTTAGTAAATATAAAACTGTCATTTTAACTGCCCTTTACTTCATAAATAGAATAATCTAAAGGTGTCTTGCACAACAGTCACTAATCCTGATTAGAGCTAAATCTATTTAAAACATCACTCTGTCCCTTTCAACTTAAAGCAAATGACTGAAATGCAATCAGAATTTCAATAAAATTTTGCTTTAATATAATTTTGAAATAAAGACAAAACAGACTTTGAGAGATTTTTACTTGTTTGTGTGCAGTGTACATTTTACAAAAATACTTAACACTTAAACTTTTTTTGTTCGTGAAGTCACTTTACTCAATTAAGAGTAGGTACTTACTACTTTAATGTACTACGTGTTGTACCTAACTAAACGCTGATACCATCAACAACTACTAAATAAGTATAGTAAACTTTTACCTACTGGCACGGCACATTTACTAAATGGCAAATGTAGTGTCTACCTAAAAAAGGCATTTATTTTAGGACTATTTACTAGGACTAAGAACGTTAGGTCTCTAATATTGAAAGTGTAAATTAGATGCTGTTGGTGTCCTAATAAATAAATAAAATACTTATTAGTTTCACAAACTTGTAATTTTTTACAGATTATGCAGCATTAAATTTTGCTAGAACACTGCGAAATTTTGGCAGTAACTACAAATCTTCACAATAAAATAAAATTTTATATCTAATTACAACACAGCAAATATATGGAATTTTCACAATCACAGCCTCTAAAATACAGTGTGTACAAAACATAATTTTATCAATAACTTATTTCAAGTACTAATAATATACAGTATTACATAATTTATTTATTATTAGATTTATTAGGATGTCTAAAAACTAACAGCTATAAAAAAACTACTTATGTAGTATTTTGTCTCCTTTGCTGGATTTTAAATAGTGTATTGTATAATTATTAATAAACATAACTAAACACTACTTTACTAAATATGACAAAACACAAGTAGTGTTTTAGTAAGACCGTTACATGGTTTAAGATGGTACATGTCGAACGTTTAAATTAGTTCAAAACTTATCAAAGGTTCATTTTAACCGGAATTTCAAATTTATTTGTTTATGTTATGTTTAGTATTTTTACAAATGATTTTTAAAAGCGCGCTAGCAAAAAAAAGGATTATCACAATTTAAGACGTTATGACAGTATGGCAGTATCTTAATTAAAAAAAATATCTAAATTAAAAATGACATTGTTGCGCATTTAATATTTGAACTATTTCCTTTTTTCATAGACAAAAACTTTAAAAAATAAAATAAAAAAATGTGAGATTGTACTCCTGTATCCTGTATTGTAATTATATTTCATATTTAGAGTACAATCTCACATTTTTTTATTACAGCATAATATTTCTTATTCTGTACACACCATAAACTACTTAACTACTTTTAAAGCAACTAACAGAACCACAATATTCTTTCTAGTTTTAGGTATAACTATTATCTAAGTAATATCAATTGCATACATTTCTAAAGATCTATATAACTCGGTAATACAAAAATAACTTTATATATCATTGAAAACAATGGCGCCACACTTATCGTGTTTATTAATTAGTCAAACAATAAATTTATCACCTCGAATTATCTTTGTACCTAGTGGTAGCTATTTACTAATGTATCATATCATATCACGGTCAGGGCACCAAAGGCTATTAGCTATGCACCAATTAATTATATTAAATAAAAACTTTAATGTTATTGTTAAATTTTATGTTTATTGGTTCGGAGAAAGGGCAGGGCAAAAGTACCTTAAGCCGACGGGCGTGTATGAGAAGGTTATTGAGTGTGAATGAAGCTAAGAGTGTTTGCCAAGATTGTAGCAAGTGGAAGGATGTGATCTCTGCCTACCCCTACACGAAAGAGGCGTGACATTACGGATGTAATTTTTATATAATTTTGGTTTTAGTTTACTTTATGTAAAACTTTGACATAAATTTTGTTAATTGTTATAACAAACTCTGGGGGGTTCATGAATTAGAACAAACAAAGAAGATTTTAATGTTAAGCTTATACATATTTCTAGGTCCAACTACAGTTTCTAAACGGAATTAATTTTAAAGTATAACGCAGTTTTTTTTCCACATCTACCATAGTGCTGTCTGTGCTATGCCATAACTGCGATTTATCAAAATTTTTAATAGTTTATTCATTGAGCATAATTTGGAATTCCGCTTAAAATCAGATTCAATCAAAACACGCAAACTTGACCTAATCTTTACGCTACTGAGATTCGAAACAATGGGCCTGGTATTTTTTCATGTTATCAAAGAGCATTACAATCATAGAAAAATTCGAGAAATAATTATTCCTTATGCTTGATAACTCCTCTAGATATGACTATTTTGATATCACATTTTTAGACTTTCCCAAATCCGCTTCATTTAAACTTCTTCCAAACGGCTTCCATGTTTTGGCGTCACATGTTGCTATACTGTATGGGTCGCGTGGAAACGTTGTTCTATAGCAATAGTAAATGTTGCGTTTAATAAAATGGTTACTTAACAAAAGTTCGAATGCGAGATTTCGGATTGCAATAATTTTGTTTCGTTTATTCGATACTTTTTGAATGGACTTGCCTATCCAACTTTAAAGGCCTGTTAAGGTATGATTGTTCAAACAATTTAAATTGTCATTTTAATAATGATTTGTTTATTGCTGATCAATGTATAAATAACATGCAAAATAAAATACAACCCTATTAAGAAAACAAAATAAAAGATATTACATATAAGAAATTCGTAATAAAAACTGTTAATATTAAGAAAAACTGGTCTTAACGGTAAAATGGTCTGTTCTGTTTTTGGTACGAATATATTATGTGAATTGTACAGCGTTTTGAAAAGGTTAGAAAAACACTAACCTAAGAAGTAGGTATTTCAATAAAGTGTCTAATATATCGAAACAATATTTTTGCATGAATAATGAAATATGAATAACAATAAGTTACACAATATTATCATACACATACAAATAATAATAGCCAGAAAACCTCCATCAGAAAGGCTGGCCACTTTTTTAAATAAATTCCGAAGTAAAATATTCATACTTAGGTAATAACAATTCGCATACTTTGACTTGAATATCTGGTTTGATGTGACCGTCCAAATAACCTTTAAAAAAATGGTTTTTAAAAAAGTGATTGTTTTTGTTTGACAGCTAAGTGATTTATTTTATTACACTACTATAGCAAATATTTAATTCGTGTCCAGTCATGTGTTAGTCTCATATGCATTTTACCAATAATAGGCATGCAAAATACAACATGTTCAAAACTTGTATATAAACAAAAATGTTGAATGGAATAATAACATTTATACAATATTGTAATTTTATCAATTTTCGGTTTAAATATATATATGTAAACTCCAAGGCTGTCAGCTCACCTGTTGTAAATGAGAGGATCTATAACTGAGGACCCTGAAAAGGTATCTATCTTTGCCCTTTGGTTCGCCTAAAATTGTTTGTCCTAATATGGTTTGGCCAAACCGTTTTGGCCTAAACTTAAAACGTACAATTATTGTTTCGCCTAAAAATAGTTTTGCCACCATTCTAGTTTGGCCTAAGAATTGAAAGGCCTAATTTTAGAATGTCTAATGTAAAATAGCCTAAACTATATTCGCA
Organism: Musotima nitidalis; assembly: GCA_949126915.1. Classification (NCBI taxonomy): domain Eukaryota; kingdom Metazoa; phylum Arthropoda; class Insecta; order Lepidoptera; family Crambidae; genus Musotima; species Musotima nitidalis. The sequence goes on from OX421434.1 coordinate 5,788,626, forward strand.
TAAGTTTATTTTGGTATAACGATTATTTCGCAAATTTATAAAAGCTCTAATTTTAGCATATCTAAAATGAAATGTGCCAATAATGTATTGGAATAAAAGCATAAAATTTAATTAAGAAAATAAATTGACAGAAGCGAATCGCTGCAAACCCGACTCCACGTAGTCTTGTCTGCCCTACCCTAGAGTGCAATATAAACCCGCGTAGGCGCGGAGCATCGCAGCGCCGCCGAAGCCGTGACGGAAACTATGCATGCTGCATGCCTGCATGCATGCCTGCTTGCACGCTTACATGCTGCATGACTTATAAAAATGAGTAGGCGTTTTGTACTTTATGATTTTTAATTTTGTGCGAGTTAATATTTAGGGTTTGTAAACTTTAGGGATTACGAATTGTTCTGCCAAATGACGAATTTGGTAAATGACAATGTGGCGATAAAAAGTTAGGCGAAGTGAAATTAGGGCAAACACGATTCTGAAGAGTGAAATTAGGCGAAAAAATTTTAGGCTTTTCGTTTGGGTGCCATTACAAATTAGGCGTACAAAAAATTAGGCGATCCGATAGGGACCCTACCTTTTCATAATCAAGATGTTTTATATTACTTTTTCTTTTTGTATATGGTTATGAATAAATGTTTTTCTTTCTAACATGTTCAGTAACAATGCTGTTTTTTTTATGTAGACCGAAAATCCCTGAAGCCTAATTTATGAAAGAAGGCTTTTTTTGTTAAGACAGTATTAACCAAATCAACTTAATGTGATAGATTCTATTATTGTATCAGATGTTTTCAGATGGTCGCTCAGCCAAGGACTGTCATCTGTGAACGCTGCTGAAATTGGGTGATCGTTTTTAACCTTATATACTCGCAAATCGATGCTGCTAGCACTTACATGGAATGTCATAAACCAAGAATCTGGAAAATACAAGAATAATCATAGCATGATAACTCTTAAAGTCGATGATAAAGATATTGTAGAAGAAGAAGAGGTGGCCAACGCATTTCGGAAATTCTTTGTGAATATACCATTAGAGACAACTCAAGCACTTGACTCCTCTACTCAGCGTGCAGTCTTTCTTCTTGAAGACAATGTACCTCTTTGTAGTGAATTATTTAGTTTTAGACATATTGATGGCTCTACAATAGTTAATACTTTTAATACAATAAATTTAAAATTAACTGAGGATTTATGGGGAATCTCAACCAACATTATTAAATCTATCATTAATATTATTGCTCCTCAGTTGGCAGTCATCTTTAATCAATGTATTGATGATGGTTCATTTCCAAGTTTAATGAAATACAGTAAAGTAATACCTCTTTTTAAAGCTGGTGAGAAGTCTGATCCTACTAACTATAGACCAATATCAGTACTCCCAGCTCTTAGTAAAATATTTGAAAAAGTTATTTTTAATCAATTACTTTGTCATTTCTCTCTGAATTCCTTATTTCATTCTCAGCAGTATGGTTTCACTAAGAGTAAATCCACTACAGATGCTGGTGTAGCCCTAATGAAGCATATATTTGACGCCTGGGAGGACAGGCAGGATGCGATTGGAGTATTTTGTGATCTTTCGAAGGCATTCGATTGCGTTGACCATCCTACTTTGTTAGCTAAATTGACATATTATGGTGTTAATAGTAATTCTTTAAAATTAATTAAATCTTACTTGAGTGACAGAACTCAAAAAGTAGTTATTAATAGAGTCGAGTCTTCTGGCGCGCCATTGCTTATGGGAGTTCCACAAGGTTCGATTTTAGGCCCTTTATTGTTTCTAATTTATATTAACGATCTACCTTTCTATACTAGAGATCTGTGCGAAACAGTTTTGTTTGCTGACGATACGTCTCTGATATTTAAAGTGAACAGAGGCAAGGATCATTCTGACGTGATAAATAATGCTCTTGCGAAGGTTTTACATTGGTTTACGGTTAACAATCTATCTCTTAACGCAAGTAAAACTAAATGTATAAAGTTCTCATTGCCTAATGTTACAAAAGTCTCAACTAACTTGAAAATGAATGGCAAGAATATCGAGTTATTAAATGACACAAAGTTCTTAGGCATCAATATTGATTTTAAATTGCAGTGGAACCCCCATATAATGGATTTGTCCGGAAGGCTTAGCTCAGCATGCTATGCCATCAAAAAGATAAGACTCATAACAGACGAAGAAACAGCTAGATTAGTTTATTTTAGCTATTTTCATAGCATTATGTCATATGGTATGTTATTGTGGGGATCTGCTGCGGACATACATAATATATTTGTACTACAAAAGCGCGCCATAAGAGCTATCTATAATCTTAAGTCCAGAGATTCTCTTAGAGAGATGTTTAAAAGAATTAACATATTAACGGTTGCATCTCAGTATATATTTGATAATATAATGTATGTTCGCAAAAACATTAATACATTTGATAAAAATTCAAAAGTACATAATTTTAATACTAGGAATAGAAATAAGCTCTCTCTGCCAAATTGTCGACTTCACAAAACAAAAAATTCATTTTTGGGTAATAGTATCAGATTTTTTAATAAAATTCCGCAGGAAATAATTGATCTACCATTGGCAACTTTTAAAACTGTAGTTAAAAAGCAGTTTCTTCAAAAGGGGTATTATGCTGTTAATGATTACTTATCGGATAAACAAGCTTGGGCTTAACATTTTCAACTTGTATGTGTATATTAGAATAAAAAGTCAACCAGATCATTGTCGTGACCATCCCTTATTGTACAGGCTCAGCTCAGTTTCACAATACATACTTACTTGACTGTGATGGAAGGTTCCCTTAGTGCTACTTTATTGGTTACAGCTTCGGGGGACCCTTTCAGTATCATCAAATTTACACTGTGTGTGTCATGTAACAAAAATAATTTAAAAGAGCATAGCCTGTGAGTTTCTTGTCAGTTCTTCTCACAGAGCGGAGGCTCGGAACTGGCACTTAGATTCACTTACACCTAATTTTTATTTATTTGCATGTAAGTGAATCTAAGCTTCGTGATTTCAGGGTTGATATATATTTTTTTTCAATTTTTATATTGTTTTGACGTTTTCAAGTGCTATGTAATAGTTTATGAAATAAAGAACTTTTTACTTTTACTTTTACTTTACTTTACTTCAAACAACAATATAATAAATACCAACTTTCCATACAATAATATGCAGTAAGAACTCACCCTAAGAAATGATCATATCAAATTAGTCACGAGCTTGATATATGATGCCTTTTATTCTGTTTTAACATTATATATCGCATGCTTAATGGAATAGTGACTTAACTCAAAAAAGACGATTTTTGGGACATCACAAGAGACCTCCAAAAAAATACTTGTCCTACTTGTAAGCGCATTAAATTGATACTGATTTATTATTTAGTAATTCTGCTTGTGTTTGAACGTTTGATTAACATTGATTCGATCTCAGTAAGAAATAGACAGACTGTATAAGTTCGTAACTCAAACCTGACCTATCTATTAATGGATCGATGTTCCTTTAAGCATGCGATATGGCTTTGTTTGGAAGTCGCCATATGTTAAGTATTTAGTTACTAAAAACAAGTATTTTTATCCGAATTCTGATCTGTTTAGGTTTAAAAGGGCAGTGCGGGATGTATATTAATGATGCTGCATTTAACAATATAATAAATACCAACTTTCCATACAATCATATCAAATTACAGTCACGGGCTTGTTATATGACACCTTTTATTTTGATTTAACATAATATATGGGCTTTGTCTGAATGTCGCCATATTTTAAGTATTTAGTTACAAAGAAATATTTTAGGATGCTTATACGATTTCTGATCTGCTTAGGTCTAAAAGAATCAATTATCTTTTTTTTAACACATTGCTACTTGTCTGAAACTAAGAAGAGTTGGTATTATGAGGACTAGACAACCAATACATAGGTACCTTTTTTGCAAAAAAAAAACCTAAAAACATGATGTGAAAGGTCCAAAAACATTTATTAAGTACTGCGACTTCGTCTGCGCAACCGTCAAGGACTTTATTTATATTGAGTTCATGGGGAAAATGAATTTAGCTTGTAACTATATCTAGAGGAAAGTCCCGTTTGCGTTTTGTCATACTACGTTTTATATTAAGTCTCACGGGAACGGCATAAAAAGTATCCTATATCGATCTCCTGTTTCTAAGCTACCTCCCCAGCAATTTTTAGCCTCATCGGTTTAGTCGTCCTTGAGTTAAGAGTAGTGTACATAACACGTCTTTCTTTTAGATATATAGATTACTTATGTTAGCTGCGATAGAAATATAAAATTCAACTGTCAAACTATTACGATTCATGACAGACAGACGGACAGAGACCTAGTATTACAAAGTGTTGGCACGATTGGGATACAGTCACGTGTAGTTGTGCAAAATATCTATACAAGTGCTTTTAAATTAAGATCCTACCACATCAACTTAAAAACATAGTCGTATACATTTTATTCTAGCTGAATGTAAAAGTCCATAAAAATTAAGGTGCGATAAAAATCTCCTTGCAACATTATGAGAATTTCAAATGTATCTGTTAAAATTATTACAATTTGCAATAATGAAGCCATCTTGCTTCAAGAACATTCTAATATGTAATGCTCATGAAACAAAATGGCGAAATATTTTAGAGAAGGTAAAAGTACATTCTACATTATCTGCAATTATAACTTCGCTTGCAAATATTGTAACGTTTTTTAAATTAACGTGGGTATTACAAAACCATTTTTGTATTCTGGAGAAATAAAATAATGCACTAAATAAATTATATTTTGTTCTATATTATTTTGTAAAATAATACGTAGATAACATTTATAGATGTATTTGTGGGTGTATAGGGGTCCTACTAAGATCTGAGGAGCCCAAGCCAACCTCACCTGCATATGGTGCACCTGCCTGTCAACGGACGAGGCTCTGGCGAACATAAAAGTTCCAAGTAAGCGACAATAGGCTCGCCACCTATTACATGGGACCAACAATATACCTGGCGAAATGTACGCGTATAATATGCCTCTGCTTACCCCTTAGAGGCACTAGGCGTGTTGTGTATGTATAACATTTATATAATTAAATTTAACTTAAATATTCAGGTAACAAATCAATAAGTTAAGTGCAAATTTTTCATAACATTACATTATAATGTTTTAATGATTTTTAAGAAATTAAAAGGTACTTACATTATTTATGACTTTATAATGCTTTCTGTTACCAAATTCATAAGCGTATTAACGTTATTTTAGAAATCTATTATACTTATTGCATTTCAATTAAACTAGAGTCCTTTAAGGACACTTAACCAAATTCGTGCTCATTAAATATTTTGTAATCAATAATTGGTGTTTTGTTTATGAACGTACCTATTTTGTGCAAGCTTTAAATTTTATTTTGTTTTTTTTTAACTTTTGTGTAGATACTTGAAAATGCCTTTAAGCATTTTAAAGCAATGAAGTATTTACTAACATATTCTCGTTATTATTATTAGTAGTAGTCTATAATGTAGTGATTACATTACAATATGTTAATCACTTAAAAAAATAGGCCATCACACCTATTTCGAGGCTGTCATTGAACTTTAATGTAATAATTGCCTTGTGGTTTTTTGTGACCTTTCTTAAGATAACTACCACACACACTACATTTTGATCTTGCATATTAATATCAAAATACGTCGCAATGAGCGATGCGGGATGAGAGATGCGCTGTCCGGAGATACGTCGCACGGAGATATGCGGTGAGGCTCTTGCTTCTCAACTTCGCATATCTCCGCTACGCGTTCGTAGAAATAAGCGGCCTGCTGTGATGCTCGTCTCCGCACATCTCATCTCGTCTCCGTGTTAGTGTAAAATGACCCAAAGTCAAGCCACGAGTTGTTTTCTTCTCCGTATATTTATATGTATCATTAGTGATACGTATGTAAGCCGGCTCTTTACCCGCTATTTTCATACGTACTAGCTAAGCGGAATGAAAGCTCATTGGTCTATAATTTAGATTTTAATAATCTCCGTTTCAATTCTTTACGCTCATGCTCTACCCTTAATTTAATATACGTCTTAATTTACCTACCTGTGCGTATGGGGGTCCCTCAGGGTTCAATTTTAGGACCATTTCTCTTTTTAGTTTATATAAATGATTTGCCATTTTTTATGAGTAGGCGTTGTGAGATGGTATTATTTGCTGATGATACTTCTTTAGTATTTAATATTGATCGACATAAAAAGGACTTTAGCGATGTAAACGATGCCCTTGCAGAGCTGCTTCGTTGGTTTACTGTTAACAACTTACAGCTAAATGCTAAAAAAACGAAATGTATTAAATTCACTGTTCCAAACGTAAGGAAACTCGAAACAAATATCATTATTGACGGTCAGAAACTAGATTTAGTAGATTCTACTGTTTTCTTGGGAATAACTATAGATGAAAAACTTCAGTGGGGTCTACATATTGATACTCTTGCTGGCAAACTTAGTTCCGCAGCTTATGCTATTCGCAAAATTCGCCAATTAACAGATGTTGATACGGCAAGAATGGTATACTTTAGTTACTTTCATAGCCTAATGTCCTATGGTATTCTAATGTGGGGACTAGCAGCAGATATAGAAACAATTTTTATTTTACAGAAACGGGCTGTAAGATCTATTTACGGACTAAGCTCACGGACAACTCTTAGAGAAAAGTTTAAAGAAATAGGTATCTTGACTGTTGCCTCTCAATACATTTATAATAGTATAATATTTATAAAACGAAACATAGAAACCTATAACAGGCGCTGTGATGATCACAGTTTTAATACTAGAAATAGAAATAAATTATTAAATCCATTTTTACGCCTGCATAAAATTCGAAAATCGTTTATGGGGCAGGGTATACAATATTATAACAAAATTCCAAAAGATATTTTAGATTTGCCTTTTGAAAAGTTTAAGCAAACCGTTAAGACATCACTTACCAAGAAAGGGTATTACACGGTTAATGATTACGTTAATGACAAAAACGCTTGGATGTAACATTTACAATGATAAAAGTTGTGTTCTGCGGCCCTCTTTACAATATAACGATTACTTACATACATTGTCTATGTAATTTTATAATTTTATTAGTTCTGTCTCCCTTTTTTTTTTCAAATCTTGTGACTGCAGAACACAATTGTTTTGTTTTAATATTATGTATTTTAATTGTGACTGGCGGGAGAAAAAACCAACCTTGACGATTTTCTTGCCCGTTCTTTTACGATCAAGCTCCCGCCCGCAGTGAATGGGCGCGTTAGTTTATAAGTATGACATTCATAAGAGCTCTATTGAGCCAAACTTGAATAAATGAATTTTTAATTTTTTAATTTAATTTTTTAATACGTCATAATTTTAAATCAAATATCTTTTTAATTTAAACTCAAGGAATTATTCAGAAAATATTAAATTAGATTAAGGATAAGCTAAGTCAAGAAAGCTGAGTGGAAACCATTTTGGTTATATATTTCTGTGTATGTACTTATTATGTTTTAATTATTTATTTTGTACTTATAAATACTGTACATTTCATTTTTAGCCCAGTATTCATTCTTTTTTTCAAATTATGTCTGTATCATTTCTGATACACATTGTGCAAAAGTGATACAACACAGCTGAGTGTTAAATAGACTTAGTAACCCATTTCCTGTAAGTGTGATCCATGAGGATGCTGACCGCATGATCGATTGGCTTGATGATGATGGGGATCGAAGCCAGGCCTATGGCGACTGTGAGGAGGCCCCGGGCTCGCGGCGGGATCACCTTCACCCTGGTCAGCCCACGGCCGGAGTATGCGCAGATTCTAAAAGAAGAATAGGAAATAAGAATAGTAACTGAATATCAGTCAAACCTAGTTAGACCAGTGAGAACATAGGTAGAAAGCAGTCTAAGAATTCATTGTAAGTATCAATATGTATAGCCATTTATTAGACGCACAAATTTATAGCGTGTGTGGCCGACTTCCCGGAGGATCCATGGTTAGACAGAAGGAGTCCCTTGCCCCCGCTGCCTAAGGCCCTGCTGACGCTGCGCCCTCCACAGGTCCTTCTTAGTTTCCCCCCCGGTAGTCAGTACTAAGGACACCCAGAGTTGCCAATCTCTGGGTGTTAACTTTTCCCAGACCAGTCGGGGGGTTAGGTGTATGAAGATCCTTTCAAGATTTTAGGAGTCTAAGCCAACCTCCCCTGAAAGTCACCTGCCAATCAACAAATGAGGCTTTGGCAAACATAAAAAGTTCCCGGTAAGCGGCAATAGGCTAGCCACCAATTCGTGGGACCCATACTATAACTGGCAAAATGTCGGCATTTAATATGTCTCTGCCTACCTTTTCGGGAAATGGCATGATTGTGTGTATGTACCTGGTCTACATTATTAAGTATATATTAATTAAAATTTCTATGTCAAGATAAATAATATGTCAAAAGGAATTATTAAAAATAATTATTAATTTGGTACATAATAAGAATCGCTCCATGTAAGAACATATACGGTGACACCGGAAAGGCTTGTACTAAGCATATGACGAGGTGTCACAGTGGCACCGCGACTCTGGTTTTCCTTACAAGCCATTCATACACATATCAATCAATCAATAAACATACAATATACTAGTGGCATTTAGTATGCGATATATACGTCCGTTATATCCGTCACTATAATGTCACAATAGTAGCATTTAGTATGAATTATATCCGTCCGTTGTATCCGTCACTATAATGTCACAATAGTAGCATTTAGTATGCGATATATCCGCCCGTTGGATTGTCACAATAGTGGCATTAAATGTTGAGGGCTTCAGTTTTTCGAGAAGCACGTTAAGTTGTAGGCCGCGGTTATTACTCTATCTCTATATGTGTTGGCCGTTTATCGTTAAGCCATATTAGAGGCCTTATTAGGCGGCTTGAAGGATTCTAACAGCAGGACGGCACACACGTACTGGGTCAGCGTGTTGGAGTATGACATATATAAATTATATACACTGGACAGCAAATAAACCGGGCCACCCGCTACCTTAAAACTCTGATTCGATGTTCTCAAAAAGTATAAACCTCACAACTATCAAACTTACACCTACAAAAAGTGCGTATATAATACTCTCTGACGTCGATCACTTTCTTGTAGACTCACCCTGGTCTCATCAGTAAAGAGTACATTGCGCCACTGCTCTAACGTCCAATCCCTATACTCTCGAGCAAATTCAAGTCGTGCTCTACGGTATGCTACGGTCAATTTTGGGCCTGTAGCAGCTCTCTTTGAAGCCAGATTTCGTTCAGCAAGTCTCCTTCTAGCGGTATCTGAACTTATGACCACTTGGCGTTCGTCACGCAGAATTCGTTGGACTTCAACTGCGTTGAGGCGGCGATTTCGCAAAACAGTAAGTTGGATATAACGATCATCTGCTGCTGATGTAGCCCTAGGTCTGCCCATACATGGTCGGCGATCGAATGCTCTAGTCTCTAAGTATCGTCTGTAAGCTCGTTGTACCAAAGATCTGCTGATTCGAAGTCTCCAAGCAACTTTACGTTGCGAAACGCCTGCTTGAAGTAGTGCTACAGCTTGAGCTGCTTTTTGAGGCGTCGTATCCATTATTGACCATAGAAAATAGCAAAAATACACGCGTCTGAAGCAATTAATGGATGGCAACTAAAGAAACCATAAGAAAAATCCGAATATCCTCATTTAGAAAAAAAGAACGCTAATCGCAAACTCTAGTCAAAACAGAGCAAATCGTTGGTATTGTGTTTGTTGCTTGATTGCAATGTGAATTGAGGGTACTTTGGATAAATTTGTGGTCATTTCTCAAACAACATGAAACGCACTTTTTGTAGACGTAAGTTTGATAGTTGTAAGGGTTAATACTTTTTGAGAAAATCGAATCAGAGTTCCAAGGTAGCGGGTGGCCCAGTTTATTTGCTGTCCAGTGTATAATACCTCTTACCTTGGTTTATTCTCTTCCCCCCCCCCCCCCCCCGACTGGTCTCCACCTTGTCGTGGTGGGGGGGGCTGAGTTCCTCCTGGTAGGGCGCAGAGGGCGCTAGAGAAAAGGTAACACCCAGAAATTGGCGACTCTGGGTGCCCTTAGTACTTTTTATAACCGACGTAAAACAAAAAAAAAGGGCTTGCACTATTCTAGGCCGGTATACATACTGTCGTGTTTAAGACGTTGATAGGCTAAAATGAGATGAGACTTACCTATTTATTGTGATCCCAGGTATAATAATGGACGCCAGTGTCTGCCAGAGCAACGCGTCACCTGAAGCCCTCATCACATTCCTCGGTCTACCATCTTCCTGTAATAATCCACAGCATCCCCTCTATAAAATAGCAAAATATTTTACTATGCAAGCACTCGCTTAATATTAGTACGAAAATGTCGGGTCGCGACTTCTCTGCTTCTTAATTGCCAACCTTAAGACGAAAACACACAAAAGGATTAATTTAAATAGACATTTAAATCTTGTTGAGACATTCTTTTTTAAATCATTTAGTGTGCAATTTATGTTTTTTTTACTAAGATTAAACTAAAATTACTTTTTGTAAATAAATAAATTACAAAGAAATCTTTTTACATCGAAATATAATAACCTTTTGCTGAAAGATAAGGGGCTATCCACAAATTACGTCACACTTTAATGGGGTGGGAGGGAGTTGACGAAATGTGACATGGTGTGACATGGTGTGACAAGAGGAAGGGAGGGATCCTAATTTTCGTGACGCCACATTTCAAAATCCAGCTCCTATAAACATTTTGAAACTGCTGTTTTAATGTAATCATTTCTTGCTGTTCAATTGCAAAACATGTAACGTAACACTAGGAGGAGAGTTTCACAAGTGTGAGCAGCTGTGACAAGGACGGAGGGGGGTTCATAAGTTCACGAAATTCGTGTGACGTAATTTATGGTTGATCCATAATGATATCCTAGCATTATCCCGGTTGCCCTAGACTTAAGCTTAGGGCCCAGGGTCCGGTTACTGGTCTAACCAGATCATGACTGAATACCATAGATGTTCATGTCAGCCGGCGTGCTTTCCGAGGCAAGAAGTCATGGAAAACGAGAAAGTCATTGAAGCGCCACCAAGGCTATGGGTCTCGCCGCTGCGCTATTGCTTCTCTAAAATTAAATGTACGACTACTACCACGCCATTATCAACATAAAAAGTAAAGCTATTGGTAATAACTTCACATAATAAATGATAACTGTAAGATACTTCATATACTACGCATATAATTATATTTACTTATTCACTACAAAAATAATCTACATCAGTCACCAGAAAGCACACCCACTCTTCTCATTCATCATTCACGTAACATTACCAAATACGTACAGATTCAATTTGTGTAAGATACATACAGTCAATTATTACTTTACACAAAAAAAAATTGTAATAAATGGACATCTAACCACAAGTGACCTCATCCCTTTGTCCGCAGTGTCAGCGAGCACATAGGTGAACGCCAGGCTGTAGGTGGCCCGTACAAGACGAGCAGGCACTATAGGACGGAACGACTCCCCCACCTCGTTGGCATACCCTGAAAAATGAACCTGTTTAGTGACCTTTACATTACTAGAGATGAGTGAGTATAATTACATATTTAATATGACGCCTGTTTCCCCAAAAGAGTATGCAGAGACGTGTTATTATATTTTTTATAATTTTTTTTGTTAATAATGGCTTCTGTAACTTTGATCTCTGTTGATAACACAAAATAAACATACAGTTGGCCCTTGTCCAATCAGATGCCAACTGCAATCTGACACACCTCTCCCTATAGAACGTACACACCCTATTTTGGTACATGATTGAACAGGTTGGAACTTGTTTGACACTTCAGATAAAACCTTATTATTCTGATCTGCAATTTTTCGGATTACTAGTTTCTATTTGTCTAGAACTTCAAGCTGTAGGTTTCTCAAGCAGAACTCTATCATATGAAAAATTCAATGATTTTACAATGCCCTGCAAAACGTTTGTCTTATTACCGTGTGGGGTATGTACCCAGCATTGATTATATTTTATCCATGTGTAACCTTATTTACGTACTACATAATCATTGTTTATTAATAATTAAAAATCAGTCTTAATCATAACTTCGTTGTTACAATTCTTCTCCTAATACATCCCATACAACCGGGTGACACTGTATGTACAATATAAGCCCATGAATGTGTGTGGCGTACGGCTGCTGGAATTCTTCAAGCTCCCCAATTAGACTTCTAAAAACAAACGGTCACCAAACCAAGGACTAAACTTTGAAGAACTAGAACTCTGCGTTACTTTGGTGATCATTTCTAACTGCTTCACATTGTAAGGCTTTATACAATATGACATGTAGGAATTATGGTAGGCATACATACACAAGCTTCTAAAACATACATTATTGTATAAGAGGTTTTGATTTAAATATAATACAGTAAATTATGTAAAATTATAACAATTTATAATTAACCTGGCCCCTTAAGTGTAGGTAACATTAAGAATGATACAGAAAGCTCATTTCTTAATTTAATTGGGGTAATCAGCTCGGTTTTGTTGTGCTACTTCCGAGGCGCAAGTATGATCTCTTCTTTTATTATTATAACATTGTTTTGCACAGCAGTAGAACAGCAATGTGGGAGCAGCATAAGAACGTAAATAAATTTTAATAAAAAAGTTATAGAACTAAATAAATTTTTACATTGTAAATTAATAAGTAAAAATTATGATGTTTATTTTAACTAACCAAGCTTATGAAATGGTTGTGGGTGCGTCATTTATATCTGAATGTAAAATTACTAACTTTTTTGTGAATTTACTAAGTTTGTACACATTATTAACAACAGCACTATAACAAAATCTATGATAATTTATTAATAATTTACTCACCTATATATCTAAACCAGGAATCCCTGAAGAAGTCGTATTTTTCTGCATCACTTCCCGACATTGTAGTAACAATTTACTAGTTTTAACTAGATTATAACCTCTTTTTGACCAATTAAAGAAAGACTGTTATACTGCCAAAACCTTTACCTAGCATAAGTGCGATCAATAAAACATCAAAAGGTTAACTATTGTAACGTTCCTCGCGCTTCATATTAGCGGAATGTTTCTAATTAAATTAAATTTTTGATTATTAAACTTCGGCATTGTTAGGTAACTAATAAAGACTCAGTATTTTCGTATTTTGTAGATAGTTTTGGTATTTTTATAACATTATTTTGCTTCCCACATTGTTAAATTTTTAATTATTTTTCTGAATACTGACATTACAATTTTAAACACAATTCAGAAAAATTTACATCAAAATTTTACAAAATTTTTAGTTACGAACTAAAACAGCTGTGAGCTGTTGTATGACATGTGTGTGACAGTGCTGTCACAGACATCTACTGACATTGACGCAAAGTGATGTGCGCTGTATCACTTGTTATAATTATGTCTCTAGTTACTGATAAAAATAAAATAAAGAGGTCACACTAGCACCATACATAACACATTTATCTTGTTACGTTTGCAATTGCACATTGTAAGTTAGGGATCCTCCATAATTTGACAAAATTGCGACGAAATATGTCGATATTGTACTTATTTATATTGCTTCTTTTACTCATAAACCTATCCTTTATAAATGGATCATGTAAATAATAATAGAGTAGATATATAAATCACAATAAGCAGCATGTGTCCGAAATAAGGAACTATTTATAACTGTTGTTAAATAAATTTAGGTTTCTAGGAAATTAGTAAATACTGGCTAAATCACACAACATTGCGGACATCTTAATGGCAGTTAGAACTAGAAAGATTTATGTGTTTAATTTTGTCAAAAGTCTGCTCACATAGACAATAGAACAGACAGGCATATTCGCCCACACTACGCCAATTATACTTTGGTCCCACCTAATAGGTGGCGTGCCTATTGCCCCTTACTGGGAACTATTGTGTTTGCCAGAGCCTTGTCTGTTGATCGGTTTCTCCACCGCTTGCAGGTGAGGTTGGATTGGAACCCAAATATCTTGGTAAGATCCCTCAGCACTCTATCTACTATTTAGACACTACCTGAATGTCATTTCCTTTCTGAATTCTTAATGTAAACAGGCTAATTACAAAATTACTTTCTTTGTAACTTTAAGGCGCAATGCATATTTCAGCGGTGAGCATCTTTGGGTTGATGATGATGATGAATAATAGAAGCATGTGCAAGTGGTACAAGGTGTTCTTGTACAGTATAAAATAATAATAATATAATATTAGCTGTTACATTAATAATATAAGCAATACTGTTCAAACGTAATATTGCTGACGCTATGTTATAGGCGCAAAAAAGACAACAATAACTTTATCAAGGTTTTACCTAGGTAGGTTTAGATATTTTATTGAGGTTGGTTTTTTCTAAATTTTTTTGTCCAATATCTTCCTTTTCTGCCACTAGTTTAATAACGGACGGGCTGGTGGTGGGGCGTGGTCTAGTATTCATATTCGTTTTAGTCGTTAGTCAAGTTTTCATTAAATAATTGGAATAAAAGATAATAAAATAATATAATCCCATATCATCGACATACCTTGGCTTTATGAAACACTAGCGGCCACCCGCGATTTCGTTCGCGTGACTTACATATCTATGAACCATCCTCTTAAACCACTCTATATATGAAAAAAAACGCAGCGAAATCCATTGCCTAGTTTAAAAGACCTAAGCATACATAGCGACAGGCAGAGGAAAGCGACTTTATTTTTTATCATGTATCACATATAACCTATTGATTTTTTATATTTAAACAATAATAAAAAGCAATAAACAAACCACAATATACTTTCAGATTTAAACCGTACCTACCTACAATTTCATACCAACGTTTCAAAGTACTTACATACTTTTAAAAGATAAGAATCGTTGCAAAGTATTCGAAAAGTCAATATAAAATAATACCTGCTCTACAATACACTACGATTTAAGACCGTAAACTGTATTTTACTTGCTAATAAGAAGAATAAATACTTTTTCATGTAAATGCTACACCTTTGCAACGTTTCCGTGTAGTTAACAAGAAGTTATCAGTCATTAACTGCTTGCAGAGTCAGCTTTGACGCACTTAGTTTTGAGTAAATAATAAAGATTGTATTAAAAAGCCTTATCTCTCGACTGCCACATATTATGATAAGTGAGAATCTATGTGATACTTAATATATCACTTTATGTTATGAATTATCTTATCAAGAAGGCATCAACATTGAGATGGTTGGTTGTGTTGATAGCTAGAGGTTCTGTACCTTTATAGCAAGGAGGTAACAGCCTCACTCGACGAATTTTGTTTAGACTGCATCGTCTGCTTATCATCAGACAGGATGTAGTAATTATGATGTGACACATAAAAAAGGTTCATATATCAGTTCTGTGGCTCCGAATATCATTTCCAATATTTTTTTATAAATAAATATTAATGTGAAAAAAAATGTACAAATATACTAAATATATAATAAATAATATCCCTCCTCACAAGTCTAATTTCTTTTCATATTCCTTCTCAGTGCATGCAGTCAGGTTATGGAATGATCTGCCCTTGCACGTTCAGAATTGCCCCAGCGTTGCTTCTTTTAAAAAACATTTAAAAGTTCACTTTTTGTCATGTTGTTAGGTTTTGTTCTTTGTTTACACTTTATATTACTATTGTTGTTGTTATTTTATTTGTATCTGTCTTCGTTAGTATATGTATTTTGTATTTTTTGTTCTCTGTGTTTAGTATATTACAACGCACAGACTAGCCTGTTTTATCTTAAGTTTTTCCTATCGCGGGCCAGCTGGAAGATATTTCTATTTGGAATAAGCTGTGCCCTGTACCCAATGTTTCTTAGTTTTTTTAGTATTTCTGTATATATATTCTGTGTGTGTACTAAATAAATAAATAAATAATAAATAAATAAATAATGTGTTTCGTAGTCGCAAATTTCGTAACGCCAAAACCATTTCTTGATTATGCTCAGAATAACTGATGTCATGTTTTTCGGTTAATTTACTAAAATTTAATATTTTACATATTGGGTAATATTATTAAAGTTTTGGTAGGGATCCCAAGTTTTAGCAATACATACAAACATTCATTCACGCCTGTTGCCCCGAAAGGATAGGCAGAGGCATAGATATGCCTACACTTTTATGAACCTCAAGGATGCCTGGAAGTGACATGAATTACTCCTTTCTTTCTCAAGATATTAGATGAGATATGATTTTTGGATAATAAAATCATACATTATCATTCAAAATAAAATAATATAGAATGCTATACCAAATAAAGAAAATGACACATCAAATTAAAAATTTATGTCACGTTAAAATAATACGATGATTTTTTAAATTTGTTTGTCTAACATAGGGAGTACTTAATTACATAGTAATGTCCCGCTCCACGCAGAAAATTACTATTGAAAATTAAAATAAAAAAATGAAAAATGTATTTATTGTATTTCAAGTGATTTCAAGTATCATTACAAACTAGGATTATAAGTTTACAAATGTAGAAATATAAAATCACATCGCATTGTTTCCAGGGGTTCCCAAAGTAAGAAAAAGCTTGTATCTTGGGTTACCAATTTTCATTGGATTACAGAGTTTAGATTAAAAATAGGAAGAAAAAAAAATTATATATTTAAGAGCTAAATTAAGTATAATTTTAAAATTGATTGCACTTTTATAAAGAAAACAAAAAATTTAATAAAATTAATTGAGCATAATGTGAGTCTCTGTGTGTGTATATTTTGCTGTGTAATTTGTGTTTATCGGTGTGGGATATTATTATGTAACTTCGTCATAGGAATGGGTACTTGATAATTGATAATGATATACCTAGAGAGTGAAAGAGATAGGTACAACGAAGTTTCATTGTACCGGTGTAACATTTGTACCGGTCGTTGATGTATAGTAGGCAGGTAGTTTACACACAGAAAAATGTCTGTAAATATTTTTAGGTAAATGTAAAGAAAACAGTACACACAATCTCCATTTAATTCAATTGCTTGTTCATTCTATTGAGAAAGGACACAGCTGTTCTTTCAACAATGAATATTACTGGAAATATAGCTAACTAAATACTTAATACCAGCTTAGGCATTGACTTGTAAGTCGTGTGACTAAAATGATTTTCTATACGAAAAAAGAAAGATATCGTATAGAACATCATCAAATGACCGTCTCCCGCTGTGGAGAAGCAGAACGGACATGTCAGACTTTTACTGACTAAAAACTATCCATGTTCCATGTCCATGTCAGGCCTGCAACACCAAGGCCGCGGTAACCCTTTCGAACAGTCCCGCAAGACTAAATAACACTTAGGGTTCACTTTTCATAATAAATTCATCATATCAGCCTTATTAAGTCAACTGCTGCACATTGGCCTCCCCAGTAGATTACATTCTATTGAAGACATTTCCCCATAGTCACCATCGCAGTTCAAGCTAGTACGCAGGATGACGCTGCTTTAACATTGCTGCGGTAAGATTTCTCCCTTCATCTCTCTTGAGGTGGCATTATTGTAGTGTCTCGTTAAAATGACTTAATAACTTCTTAAAATGACAACCTTACATAAAATTTATTTTCAAGTCAAGGTTTTTTCTTATAACCAAATACAAAAAATAGATATCTTATAAACCTAGCTCTTTTTTTTCTGCGAATTATTGAAAGCTTAGGAGCAGTTGACATTTTACGAATGTTGGTGTTTTAAGGTGAGACCTATTCTCTGCCAGTAGGCGTATACTAATAAATCTATACTAATGTAGCTCTAAAAGTCTAAAAAAAAAGATTCTTGCGAACGTGGACATTTGCGGTAAATACTAATTGTCGTATGATATCTGTTCATTGACTTTTCATCAGTACTATTCTAGGCCATGCCAGTATCACACTAGGTCAATTTAGGTCGAAAAGGAGGAAAAAAGGGTAAAAAAATTCTCGCGAACGCAAACGTAGACACTTGCGGTCAGTGGTAATTGTAGTCATGGCATTCTTAGCTCTCCGTCGACATTAGAGACGCTAATAATAGACCGTAACCCGGTCAAGTGCAAGTGAGTGTAGCGCGTTGAAGGTTCCGTTCTATTTGTAGACAATATAATCGCCTTTGTAGACATAACTTAATAACTAGGTATTAGGCCGACTTGCGCAACAGTTCTTACATTGATTTAAGCTAAATTTTAAATGTCATTGTATTTCAGTCATCCGTTTGAAATTGAGAGGGACATAACGATGTTTTAAATAGATTTCGCACTAGTGCAAGACACACTTAAAATCAAAATCAAATAATTTATTGCACTCAAGAGTGAAGAAGTTTCCAGTACTTACTTGATCCCTGGCAGGGTATTGCAAAAATTATTAACAAATTAATTATAATATTGTTATGAATTATCAAAATGTATATAGGTAATCATTGACAAACTAATTAAAAGTTAAAATAAATATTACAATTGAAAAATCAAAATTAAAATAACAAAAATTTCTATAACTAGATTCTAGATTTAATGCCAAAGAAAAAAAAAATTGAATTGAATGAAAACGCTCGTTCCTCCTCGGTACTAGATGGTCAGTAACTATCACTAAAGTAAGGCAGACTTTACAGAAGTCTGCCCTTGAGAGGTTGACCGTTTGTGTGGCATTTAATATCGAGCGCTTCCGTGTTGTGCAAAACATAAGATGTTGTTGCCGGTTATCCATAGGAAAAACCAGTAACTATATCAGGTGGTCAAAGCCATCTAAGAGAATCTGAACCGTTTGGGGGCTTGAAAAAATCTAACAGCAGGACGTCATACACCGGCTCCTGCCAATCCGTACTGGGCCCACGAGATGGGCCTGAATCCTTTTCACCAAGTTTTGTGAAAGGAGACATGTGCTGTGTGTAGGACATTAATGGGCTGAGATGAGATGATAAAACACTTTCACTCAGTTGTGGCTTAGGGGCCATCCATAAAGTACGTGTTCTTGTATCTTGTGCCACATGCATCCACCGGCTTCCCGCCACCTTGACCATTGTTCCATAGAGCGATAGTGAGATTTTTTGATACTCAGTCTGTACCACGAGCGTAAAATAGTAAAGATTCAATATGCAGCATTTTTGGTATATTATGATAAAAGTAGTACTTACCTAATATATAAATTAAATTTTTAGTTAAATTTCCTTACTTATATTGTAGATTATGTTTAGCTATTTCAATGATTATCAATACACCAATTATAAATACCGACCCACAATATAAAAAATATCTTCATAGGTATACCAACAACAAACACGATTTAGACGCGGTACCCTAAAAATAAAAAGAGAATTGACTTTGACTTTGAAATCATTGCCAGCTCCTGACAAAATACCTACCAACCAAACAGGTAACAAAATATTCATTTACCTTTTGATAATTCTCACCTAACCTAAAAAAAGGTCACTTTTACAAAGACATCTTTTTCCGCGCAATGTACTTAGTATTACCGCGCAGCTGCTAAATTACAATCAGCTGTTTATTGATATTTAAACGTCAGTCAGTCAGTCAATCCGAAGCAGACGTGAAAATAGGTTATGTTATTGTAAATCTCATTGCTACGTTAAATAAATACGTAGCTTACAATGTTTTAATAGTAAAGTGTTTTAGTTGAACTCAAGGAGTATTTTTAACTGTGATATATGTGAAAAACCCAACGTAAGAATAAATATACAAGTGACAAAATTGTGGCGTGTGTATTTGTTAGGTATTATTTTGTTGCATTTTCAAGGAACTGCGGTCGACATTGTGTGTTTTGGTAAATGTAAATGATTTCTTATACTAATTTAAAGGTATTACAGTTAATTATGACAATGTTCTTAATAATCTATAGGTTTTTTTAGACAGAATACAGAAATAAAATCACATAGAATAGTGGTGAGAATAACTCAATAACCTTGACTACAAGGTGCATTTTTGTTTGAATTCGTTATAAAAATAGATCTAGCTCTCACACTATTTTTTTAACACTTTAGATTATTTCTATATGTAGAAAGAAAAAAATAAAACATATTTACTTATTAACATCTTTTAATGATGTTGAAAATTTAAAATACCCAATAATAATACGTAAAATACTAAAATGTATAATTTGTTTATATTTTTTATCTGCATTAATTGTATCCAATTAAAAACATACTCAAAAAAGTAGTATTAACAATATACGTAAAAGATTAACTTCAAAAAACGGTAAAATAAAAAATATTTTATATCAATTTGGTTTTGCACAGTAGGGTAAGTATAAAATACAATATGTGTATCTAATAATATTTATTTGCATAACAACATAGTATTGTTGAGTGTTACATTCATTTAAGCAGCTCATGTCGTGCCAAATGAATAGTTAGTTATCCATAATAGTCAGAGTAATTATTTTCAAACTGCTTAATATATTCTAGTAAACAATTTTCAAAGAAAGAAGTAAAAACTGTTTAGTTTCCATTGTTAAGGGCCTCATCTACACTAATATTATAAAGAGGAAAGATTTGTATTTTTGTATGTAACGAATAAACTCAAAAGCACTGGACCGATTTTAATAATTCTTTTTTCATTAGAAAGCTACATTATCACTGAGTAACATAGGCTTCATTTTACTTAGAAAATAAATTGGGTTCCGTAAGATATTTGGGTTTTTCGTACGCAAAGTGTAAAAAATCAACCAGAACAGTTACTCATTTTGCGACACAGACAGTTTATTTTGTTACCTGAAAATAATTTAACGTCAAATGTTGTTTATAGTGAAGCTCTACAATAATCGCTTTAGTTATCTATCCCAAAACAACGGGTTGCACTCCGGGACTGCCGGTAGGAGTGAAAACTTAGTATTAATTACATTTAAATATTTTCATCCTTTACAACTTTACCATCACTTAAAGACAATCTATGCAGCCTGCGGATAATGACTGCGTCGTCGATGTTAGACCAACATAGTTACACCAACGTGTCTGTGAATTGACCTGGGAATCATTTTGGTGACCGTGTCTTTCCTGGGAAGGCATTTTGTAGCGGTAACCCACATCCACGCGGGCGGAGCCGCGGGCGACCGCTAGTTGAATATATAATAATGCAACTGTTATGCCAATTTGCTAATTGGGACATGCATGACAGATACTCCAACCGAGAAGTCTAGAAATTTTACACTAGATGGCATTAAAAGTCAAATTTTGTAGTTTTTGGAGTTACGCTGTTTGAAAATTAGACTGACGATATTGATAAATCATTTGCTGCCTTGACCATCATCGGTCCATTGGGTAGGAGGCCGACCTCAACAAACGTTTGCCGGTTCCGCTCAAAGTATACCAAAGTAATTTTAATATTTTTTTATTATTGCCTCTTAACCCTTTAACAAGCAGAACATGTAAAATAATTTTATTGCTTTTCTACCTTAACTCAACTACATAAGATTCATTTTATGATTGGAATATGTTCACAACTGCCTTACAAAGGGTTAACGACTCACTACCGAGCACAGCCTCTCGCAACTCAAGGTGAGAGATTGAGTTCATACTCAACTCTTCCTTACATTCGCAAAGACAATTATTTCGCAAAGACAGTAAATTACCTCTGTAAAAGAATGAACACAGGTGAAAACAGTATTTTTTTAATGTGACTTGTGACAACGGCTTTTTCCTGTCTGATAGTTGTAAGCCGATGCAGTCAAAAAATAAGGCGAATGATAATGGAATAAACACAACCAGTATAACATATAGTATTATAGGTAACAAGCGCACTCAACGCACGGCTACGTAAATGCCGTATCGGAAAGATCTCGGAAGTTATAAACAGTAACTCTTCATCATCATAACAGGCTTAGAAAGTCCACTGCTAAACATTAGCCTCCCCAATAGATTACACTCTATTGGGGGTATTTACCCTATCCACCACGCTGGGCAAGCGGGTTGGTAAGTAAGAAGCCTGTGTTACTCAGGAATAATGTAGCATTATACTGGTGAAAGTGGAACGAAGAGTCGTAGGAGTCGACGAAGAGAAATCCTACCGGATGATGGGTAGCAGCGTCATCCTGCGTACTGGCTTGAACTGCGATCACCAAACCGCCTGCCCAGCGTCGCGATTATGGGGAAATACCCATTATATAATTTAATCTATTGAGGAAGCTTATGTTCAGTCTTAATCTTCATTCTTAATGTTATTAATATTGGCTTAAATTTCGTCTCATAACTATAAATGACTTGAATATTTTTAATAAAGGAAAAGTATAATTATATTTACATATTTGTAATACCAAAAACTTATAGGCAATTTTTAATTATAACTAGACGTTACACAAAGATAATTACGGATTACCTGACGTATAGAAATAATGTACACATAAATCGCGCACATTTACACAATGTAGGCCGAATTAGTAAGTGCTGATGGACACAAGGTGGGAGTCCTCTTTTTACAGCTACAAACAATTATTTCGGAATTAAAACTACCCTACGTCTGTTCTAGGTTCTCGAGTTATATCCATAATAATTTTATTTAAATTGCTGAAACTATTTAAAAGTGGAAACTAAAAAGTTTTTGTTTACTCATTATAAACATTTATTATTGTTAATTATGTCTTTCATAAATCTCGGGCCAATCGTGACCCGGATATTTGAAACGCATGCGTGGGGCCGAAGCCACGCCGAACACGTAGAGGCCCCTTGGACAATTTTAATCTAATGGTTATGTGACACCAACTGGCGATTATCCCTATTTGCACTATAGAAATACATCTAAGGGCAATCCCCGGTTGGTGCATTAATATTGGTACATACTTTGACCAGGTTAATAGGCTGAAAAGCTAAAGACCGGGTAAATTGGTGTATGGATTGAGGAGATTACCGGACACCTGCCGTTATCATCAGTCTCAAATGATTGTAAATGGTAGGCGGTGATTAGCCAAAGGACTAAATTAGCTCTCCAAAGTGGCCGTAGTGCAACGGCAGGAGCGCAACATCGATATCCTTGGCTTCAGGGTGTCGAGAGGTGTACACCGTTATCTAACTGCCTAAGAGTCAACCAACCAGAGCCAACCCACGACTTATGCATCGTTCACTTCCACCCTGCGAGCATATAGCTCTTGCGACTCCAGTCTGTACAGCCAATAAAGGCAAGCAAGGGGTGAGGGTCCTGCTAGCCTCTTGGGGCCCATTCCGGCGAACCGGAGACAAGACCGCAGTTTCACAGGATTGCTCGGATTTACGCCCGCGGTTTCGCCACTCACCAACAGCTCGCCCAAGCTGCAGGCTTATTATTATTATTTAATCTTTATTGCACACATAAATGTAATACAAAGGCGAACACGCCAAAAGCATTCTCTACTAGTCAACCTTAGAATTAGTTGAGAGGGTTTAAGGCGGTGCTACAAACAAGAAATAAGAACTTTAAATAAACTTACACAAACTTAGACTTATTATAAGTCATGTCTCATTTTTAATAAAGTATTTTTTTAAATCATGCAAAAACCGAGATCACTGTCCATTTACTCTTAGTCATCCAAAGTTGCTATAAATATCACAATACAATTAAATTCAGTATTTCCCCGACTAATGCAAAGTGCCTACACGAGTATTAAGCCTTAAGTCTGGTCAAACACTTTTTTTATTGGCACAGCGATTAACAAAACATTCGGAAAACACAAATCCCACGCATGATGAAATATTACCTAATTTCCTAGTGAACGCTACATACATATAATTACGCCTGTTTCCCCCAAAGAGTAGGCAGGACTTTTCGCCCCACATTTCGCCAATCATATAGTTAGTCCTACGTAATAGGTGACTAGCCTATTGCCGCTTACCGGGAACACTTATGTTCGCCAGAGCCTCGTTCATTGATCGGCAGTTGCACCCTTAGCAGGTGAGGTTGGCTTGGGCTCCTGAGATCTTAATAGGATCTACAAACTGAACGCTACAAGTTACAATTAAACCGAACCTTTTATTATAATAAAACGCAATCTTAAAACCGTTTCAAGCCCTTTTATAAACGTCCCATGATATTATTGAACAGCGCTATGCTGTTCTTACTTTGAAACGTTAAGCCGTTGGTCCCGGTTCACTATAATAAATGTAATCGTTTAGCCATTTCAGAGGCCCTTGGTGATTCTAATATTAACTTTATTGGTGATTCTAACAGCCGGTCGCCACGCACCTGCCTCTGCCAATCTGCACTGGGTCAGCTTGGTGGAGTCTGACCTGAATCCCTGTGACCTTTGTTTGTGAGAGCAAGTCCCGTGATCAGTAGTGGGACGTTAATGAGCTGAGATAACAGGTATAGATATACAATATATAACGCAAGACGCAAATACCACTAAATAATTTATTGATATAAGCGGCGGGCTGGTTGAGACTGTCCACGTTGTCGGGTCCAAACATTATAAGACCCGACAAACTAAAACCAATAAACTGTCGACTCAAACTCTTAATCTCATGGAAGCACGACGAGACATGCGATTGCAGTCTTCAGCGGAAGCGTCTTCTTACCGGCTCATCAATAGACGGATCTCGAAATCCTTGCGACTCGATATTCGCAAATTCAATACAAAATGTATTGAAGATGCAATAGAGAGGAACAGGGGTTCAAAAGTGTTCGCACGGGATCTGTCTATTGGTCAGAGTCAGTTGATACAGCTGAAGACCAACGAAGGCAGTCTAGTCACGTCGAGACCTGAGATTATGAGGGAGATCGAAAGGTTTTATGGACAGTTGTATACCAGTACGCAAGATCCCGCTACTTGTTTGGCTAAAGACCCTAGAGCCAAACTAACTCGACATACCACCGAAGACATCCCGGACGTCAGCCTGTACGAGATTAGGATGGCCCTGAAACAACTAAAAAACAACAAGGCACCGGGGGAAGACGGGATGACAGCAGAGCTTCTGAGAGCGGGTGGTACACCAGTACTTAAGGTACTCCAGAAGCTCTTTAATACCGTCATTCTCGATGGACGTACGCCACAGGCGTGGTCCAGTGGTGTGGTTGTCCTTTTCTTCAAGAAAGGTGACAAATCCCTTTTGAAGAATTATAGGCCAATCACGCTACTGAGCCACGTCTATAAGTTGTTTTCACGGGTCATCACGAACCGTCTCGGTCAAAGGTTTGACGACTTCCAGCCTCCCGAACAAGCCGGTTTCCGAAAAGGCTTTTCAACCATAGACCACATTCACACGCTGCGGCAGGTTATACAGAAGACCGAGGAGTATAACCAGCCACTTTGCTTAGCGTTTGTGGACTATGAGAAAGCCTTTGATTCGATCGAGAGCTGGGCAGTGTTTCAGTCCCTGCAGCGATGCCGCATTGATCATCGGTATATCGAAGTTTTGAGGAGTTTATACAGAAACGCCACCATGTCCGTACGAGTACTGGACCAGTGCACGAATCCTATCCTCTTGCAGAAAGGCGTGAGACAGGGTGATGTCATTTCACCGAAACTGTTCACTGCTGCTCTGGAGGATGTTTTCAAGCTACTGGACTGGGAAAACTACGGCATCAACATTAATGGCGAGTATATGACTCACCTTCGATTTGCCGACGACATAGTGGTCATAGCGGAGTCGCTTGTGGATCTGGGCACAATGCTCGGAGACCTCGACAGAGCTTCCCGAAGGGTAGGTCTTAAAATGAACATGGATAAGACCAAAATCATGTCAAATATCCATGTTGTGCCTACCCCAGTAATAGTGGGAAGCTCGGCCCTCGAAGTTGTCGACGAGTACGTATACCTGGGACAAAAAGTCCAATTAGGTAAGTCCAACTTCGAGAAAGAGGTCAATCGTCGAATTCAGCTCGGTTGGGCTGCGTTCGGGAAACTACGCAAAATCTTCTCGTCCAAAGTACCTCAGTGTCTCAAGACGAAAGTCTTCGACCAGTGTGTGTTGCCAGCGATGACGTATGGGACTGAGACGTGGTGCCTGACTATGGGCCTCATAAGGAAGCTCAAAGTCGCTCAGCGTGCAATGGAGAGAGCTATGCTCGGAGTGTCCCTACGTGATAGAATCAGAAATGAGGAAATCCGTAGGAGAACCAGAGTGACCGACATAGCGAAGCGCGTATGCAGGCTGAAGTGGCAATGGGCGGGGCACATAGCTCGAAGAACCGACGACCGATGGGGCGTTAAGGTTCTTGAATGGCGACCACGAATCAGCAAACGTAGTAGAGGGCGGCCCCCAACGCGATGGACCCACGATCTGGTCAGGGCGGCGGGGAGCCGGTGGATGCAGGCAGCAAAGAATCGATCTACGTGGAAAGCAATTGGGGAGGCCTATGTTCAGCAGTGGACTTCGAATGGCTGAAATGATGATGATGATGATGAATTTATTGATTCAGGCGTTACTTTTCGAAAATCCATTGTAAGCAAGTGATGGATGAAAAATATCTTTGTAACAATTTCCGCGCTCGATCTCGTTTCAGCGTCAGGTCGTGAAACATCGTTGTTCTGAGGCTCCTATCTTATCTAAAGATGCCCTGTGTAAGGACGAAACACGTATCGTGTGGAATAGTTTCTCGATTTTTCGGGAAATTATAGTAGCGCGGGAATTGTTACAAAGATATTTTTAATCCATCACTTGCAAGTACCACTATTTATATTCAAATCAAGCGTGCCTAAACACACCTCTTGCGACACCGCTGTCGATATCTAGTGACGGGAAAAACAAACTGATTCAACGACACTAATGCCGCTAATGATTAATATTTCACGTGTGAAAATCGTATAGTATTTGAAAAGCAAAAAAAGACGCGCGCGGCCTGTAAGTAGCGGCGGCCAACCTCGCCTATTGGTCGGGGTTGGGACACGCGAAGTATATGCATTTGCGGTATCCATTGTGTATTTATGTCTGTGGCTGAGATGATGTTAATGGCGGAGACATATTTTTAGAGAAAATTGCTCTCAATACATACACATAATACAACTTTGTCATCAAAGTCAAGTCAAAATAATTTATTCAAGTTTGGCTCAATAGAGCTCTTATGAAGGTCAAACTTAAAATTTAACGCGTCCATTCACTGCGGGCGGGAGCTTGATCGATCGGGCAAGAAAATCTCAAGTTGGTCATCATGTGCTAGCACTATCCCGGTTGCCCTATAATTCAGCTTAGGCTCTGCTCACTGGTTCAACCAGATTTGGTTGAATTTCAGTAATTACATGGAGCGACTGCCGCCTGACCCCCGCATCCCAGAGGGTAACATCATTCTATGGTTAAGCCAGCTGTCATGATGTTAGAAGGCACTGACTTCCTAACAAAGACTACTGAATGTTCATGACAGCCGGGACCGACGGCTTAAAGTGCTTTCCGAGGCAATGGGCCCAGGGTTTGAACCCGAGACCACCTTACATACATAATACAACTTTGTATTAAGATGTATTGTGATACACATGATAATCCACTCAAACATGAAGCCAGACGTTTAATGATAATTATCGTACACTGAATATGCAATGTTTATTAAATAAACTAGACGTAGAACCCAGTTAGCACAGAACTGATAACATGTTACTCACGAAATGATTTTGCCGTATTTAAAATACGATTATATATTGTTATGACTTTCAAGCAAAATTTTTGATAATTCGTTTATTTGTCTATGGATCCTACAAGACCTGAGGAGCCCAAGTCAACCTCACCTGCAAGTGGTGCACCTGCCCATTAACGCACGAGGCTCTGGCGAATATAACAGTGCCCGGTAAGCAGCAATAGGCTCGCCACCTATTACGTAGGACCAAATATTTAATTGGCGAAGTATGCGCATATAATTTGCCTCTACCTACCCCTCGTCGTGGGTTGCACTTTTACACAGGGCAAATTTTTGTGTGTGTCATATTTCAATTGTTTTTTAAATATTTCATTTTGACGTTTTCAAGTATTATGTAATACCTAGTTTATGAAATATTTTTTTTTAGGGTTTGAGCATAGATAATTTATTTTTTATGTAATATTAAGTATGTTTTGACAAAAACAGCATTTATGTACCTATGTTTATCCATATAACAAGTTCTTAATGATACTTATCTTGGAACTAAATAGTTGTCGTGATTGTAGGAAAACGATTGATTTAAATTATATATTTGTTTATTCGTGTATACATAGTTACGTCATTCATTTCATATACGGGTATAATATCTAAATTAATATAGTACCTATCAAATTTGATATCTCATGTTAGTAACATTTTTTTTATCAGTGAAATTTTAAGATAAAATTGTACATTTATTTGACATCTCTAATCATCTAATCCTCATATTTAAATCTGACTTTTAAAACGTAGATAAATAAAAGATATAACTAGTTTTTATCTTGTTGAATATATGATATCTAGAACTTGAATCCCTTCCACTCTGTTTTGCGAGATGCATGACGTTGCCCGCTTATTATAATGAGCAGATCATGATAAGACTAGGCGTTTCATAAAATGTCGCATTTGAAAAGATATTTTTTTGTCAGATTCAGTTGATGAAACAGGACTACTTAAATATTATTTAAGTCGTATTTTATTGTAAAAAATACCTTGCTCCGTATTACTTACTTACAGTTAACTACTTTAATGGAAATACATTTAACGCTCTTACAACTCGCAGACCCAGTGCAAAATTGGCGGAAGGAGGTATGTGGCGTGCTTAGAATTTTTCAAGCCAACCAGTAGGGCTTCTAACTTGTCTTAACGATTAACACTTAATTATAGTGATACATATTCAGCAGCACGGTATTGCTTGATGTGAACATACATAAATACATAATGTCACGCCTCTTTCCCGTAGGGGTAGGCAGAGATCACATTCTTCCACTTCACACCCACCCTCATACATCTTGGCACACACTCTTAGCTTCACTCATACCCATTAACCTTCTCATACACGCCCTTCGGTTTAAGGTACTTTTGTCCTGCCCTTTCTCCAAAACCTTCGGTGTTTGGTCTTACGTGGTATTCCCCTCCTAACAATTCCATTCACTCGTCCATCATAAATCAGATTTGTTAGTCTACTTTCATTCGTCCTCTCAACATGACCATACCATCTATGCATACCTTTCTGAATTCTTGTCACGATATCTTCTTTCACACCAGTATCGGCCCTTATCACTTGATTTCTAATCCTATCACTCAATTGAACAAATGGTATAAATGCACATTCCATCCAAGGACTAACCTTCGTGAACTATTATTTATTTAGGTTAACGTTTACGACCACCTAGTATTCCTCTTCATTGAGCATAATACAACAGCCTTAAAAAATCCACTGCTGTACATTAGCCTCCTCAATAGATTACATTCACTAAGCTCTGGAGTTTGCTGCCGGCTTATGTGTTTCATATTTTCTATGATCCCGGGTCTTTTATGCGAGGCGTGGAACGGCATTTTAGCAGGCCGTCAAGAGTGGTGGATTTGCGTTTTGTACCGTGCTTATTTCACGATATGAAGCTTTCATTTTTTTTGGACTGCATCGACTGCTTACCAATCGACTGCTTGCTGTCAGGCAAGATGTAGTCATTGTGACGCCCATAATCACCACGCTAGGCAGGCGGCTTTGTGATCGCAGTTCATGCCAGTACGAAGGATGACTCTGCTGCCCATCATCCAGTAGGATTTCTCTTCGGCGACTCCTACGACTCCCCGTAAGTGAGGGAGTGGCACTATTCTAGGCCGGTACCACACGGCACAATGTTCGTTAAGAATATAAAAATCTTTATATATTTCCTGCCATAACTATTGTATCTTGTACTTCATCATATCAATCTACAATTGCGAGCAACCAAATCGACTCAACCGTTGACCACATACAAACTTGAAACTGACTAGATAGCACTAGTTTTGAACCTGGTCGACTTTAGATCTCGTTTTGTAATAAGCCCCGAAGATGATAAGAACGATATAATTGCTTTGTTTAAATGTTGTATACTTTTACTTAAAACAATGTTTGAATGTAGTTAACGGTTAAGTCGATTTGGTTGTTAGTAAGTGTATTGAAATCCCACTACACAGGCCTCCTTCCAAGAACTAAGTTGAGGGGGTAAAAGCACCCGGAACCAGTGCGGATTGGCGGAGGCAGGTGTGTGGCGTCCTGCTGTTATAATTTTTAAGCCACCCAGTTAGGCTTCTTAACATGGCTTAACGACTACCTCATATAGTGATAACCAAACCACACACATAGTACTTATTATGGCAAGATAACAAGAACTTGTTATTCTTATAACTATGAAACTTGTTTTATGTAGGATAACTTGACTACCTATCATGACGTGTTAAGTGCTAATGGCAAAAACAAATAAGGAAAAAGGTTCTTAAAAAATGTATTTGCAGAGTCACCACTAACTCTATTTGAATACTACCTACTTGTATGTTAAACTGATTCTTGGTGGTCTAATAAAGCGTTTTAGGCACAAATTAGGCAGAGATTGTAGTATGAGTACTAGACAACGGATAAACATAGGTAAATAGTTATAGCGGCGATAGCCCAGTGGTGGGACCCCTTGCCTTTAAATTCTAAGGGTCTCGGGTTCAAACCCTGGTGGAGCACCTATGACTTTTCGAAGTTATGTGCGTAATTATCGCTCGCTCCGTGCCTCGGAGAGCACGTTAAGCCGTTGGTCCCGGCTGTCATGAACATCTGTGGCAGTCGTTATTAGGAAGTCAGTGCCCTCTGACAGAATGACAGCTGGTTTAACCATAGAATGATGTTTCCGTCTGGGTTGCGGAGGTCAGACGGCAATCGCTCCACGTAATAACTGAAAATCAGTCAAATCTGGTTGAACCAGTGAGCAGACCTCACTTAAGCCTCGCCTCGACCTCGAGTCGCTTTCACAATTTCCATCTCTCGTGAATTTCGATTCCAAATACACCTGTGTAAATACTAAATAAAAAATAATGAAGATTCATGATTTATGAATTATGAATGATAGGAAAACATCTAAACCAAGTCTATTAAGCGTTTGTACACGCACATTTGTCGAGGGTGGGAATCGAACCCACGACCTTTGAAGGAGGGTACTGATATCCGCGCCATAATGTCAGGCGTCTCAGTTCGAAACATTACTTGGCAATTTTAGGTTTTTTTAATTATAAAAAGAACAAAAATGTCCTCTATACAATGAAGACAAGTAGGTATAATCCATCACTAATCCAGACCAACACTTTAAAGATAATATTATGAACCTTGATTCTTTGTAATATAAGTAATTTTTGAACAGGCATGTTATACCTACCACGAGGTCGTACGTACGTACGTGAAGTTAAGAACATCAATGACATAATTCTATCATTATAGGTACTTGAGATATGAAGTGCTCACCTATTTATTAAAAGAATGTTAATTACTTGAGTGTTGTATACTTTTATTTTGTCGCCAACGCAGAAAAGACTATCGTATTTACTAGTGTAAATTCGAAAACATTGTAGAGTTTTAGACATAACTTCTTTGCGAATTTCCGGGTCGATTCCAAAACTACATCTATGAAAAAAAATATTATTGCACCTGTTTTGCACATGCGCCTCAAAATATCTACGTTTCATTAGCTATTCAACGAGGTATAACAATCTAGGGTTTTATCAAAAAATTGTAGAAAAATCTTAGTTTCATATGCTAAAGAGGAGACAAAAAAGCTAAATAAAACAATACATGAGTACAACACACAAAATTTATTAAGTTTTCAACAAAATATGTATCAACTTCATATTTAACATGTCAGCCTCTGTTTTTTATTTTTAGTATTAAATTATCTGTGATAGATAATACAATCGTCGCCTTAGAATAACAACAGCGTATGTCCAGAAGTTAAAATATTGCAGGAATCGAAAAAATCAAAAAACTGTTAATTTCGTCTAAGTTTAAACTGTTTTTATGTGCATTTGTCTCATGTTTTGAATGATAAAAATTTATGGTTTTAACCAATGCATTACTATATACTTAGTAACGAGATTTTCAAAATGAAGACAGAGAATAAGACCATAAAAGAATGTTTAAAGAATTATAATTCAGTTTAATTTAGTTTTGCCATATTATAAAAAAACCGGCCAAGTGCGTGTCGGGCCACGCGCAATATAGGGTTCCGTAGTCACCCTTTGCCATAATGTCGCTATATGAACAGGTTCAGCTATTCCCCGATAGATATCACTACTACGGTATGAATGAAATTTTAATACATTTCATATAAAAATTTATTTGATTGTCGTCCATTACTCGAAAACCAGTAAAGCCTACTTAGCCGTGATAGTTTTCCTTTTAACTTCATTATATATACTTCTATTGTGAATTTTTTCAGCCACTCTGAAAGTACCGTTTACCTGGTGGGGGGGGCGGATACTGAACTCTATCAATTTTTTCCACTTTAAAGCTTAATGTTTCGAAAACGGATCCCTAAATCGAAAAATGGTTTTAAGAAACTCGTATTACTTTTGAAAGACCTTTCTAACGATACCCAACATGATAAGATAGACTCGAGAAAAAAAAATCATTCCTACTTTACGTGTAGGGGAGGTACGTTACAAAACAATATTTTTAAAAATTTTATTCTACAGGTTTGTCGACGTGATTAATATGTATACCCACACCAATTTTCAGCTGTCTAATGTTAATAGTCTCTTCGCTAACCCGCGGACGGACGGACGGACATGGCGAAACTATAAGGGTTCCTTGTTTACTACGGAACCCTAAAAAGGAGATTTCATACAATTTTACAAAAAAAAAGATTTTTTTTTAATTTGTAATATTGTAATTTGAGTAAAAATTAGATGTCTCTCATACTGTGCAGACTATCAGCGCTCAAACCAAGAAATTTTAGAAGTTGTTCCTCTGTAAACCATATATATAGTATAGTCTAGTTTTAGTGTTAGTAGCATTGATTAAGACTGAATCGACTGCTTTCCATCAGTCACACATTAAAGGTTAATGAACTTTCTTCATACTAATCGCCAATTTTATACTGAAAACCCTTAAACACAGCAAGGATTTCGATTTTTAATCGGCGTATTAATCTAGTAGGGTAAAGGTAACACCCAGAGATCGGCGACTCTGGTAGCCCTTAGTACTGACTACCGGGGGTAAACTATAAGGGATCTGTAGAGAGCGCAGTGGGCGTGCCAGGAGGGCCCATCAAGCAGCGCCAGCAGGGTCTTAGGCAGCAGGAGCAGGGGGCCCCTGCTGTCTAACCAAAAACCCTCCGAAAAAAAAAGCCCTGCAATCCGTCTTATTTCTTTGGGCTGATGATTATGCAGTCCATTTTGTATTCAGAAATTTCTCACGATTTGAAGCTTCTCTGTTTTTGTACTGCATCGACTGCATCAGGCAGGTTGTGATCATAATGGCTTGCAACAGTAGAAAAGATAGTTATTATTAGGTCGGGGAAAAAGTCTTTTCGCATAACGTAGGTATAAACTTATTATAAATTTTTTTTGACTATACTATTTGTGTCTGGCTGGTTTTGGTAACATTAAAAAGGTTCCATTATAAAGAAAAGAAAAAAATAAAAAAAAGTTGTTTCCCGCTATTTTTCATTTGTTTTTCTCTCCGTTAAAATGAGTGAATCTAATGAAGAAACTCGATACATTTTAAAAGTTTATTATAAAAAAGGCAAAAATGCAACTCAAGCAGTGAAAAAAATTTGTGATGTTTATGGACCTGATGCAGTGTCAGTAAGAGTAGCACAAATTTGGTTCAAACGTTTTCAGTCCGGAAATTTTGATGTTAAAGATGCACGTCGCTCTGGTCGCCCTGTTACGAATAAAATGGACGCCATTTTTGAAAGAGTGGAGCAAGATCGGCATATTAGTAGTTACGGTGTAGCTGAAGAACTGGGAATTGACCACAAAACAGTTTTGACCCATTTGAAGAAAGCTGGTTATGCAAAAAAGCTCGGTATTTGGGTGCCACACGAGCTCACTCAAAGAAACTTAATGAACCGTGTACTCATTTGCGATTCATTATTGAGACGTAATGAAACCGAGCCGTTTTTGAAGAGATTGATAACTGGCGATGAAAAGTGGATCACGTACGACAAGAACGTGCGAAAAAGGTCGTGGTCGAAAGTTTGCCAGGCTTCACAGACTGTGGCCAAACCTGGCCTAACACGAAATAAGGTGATGCTGTGTGTATGGTGGGATTGGAAGGGCATTGTTTATTATGAGCTTTTACCGCCCGGCAAAACCATCGATTCTGATCTTTACTGCCAGCAACTGATGAGATTAAAGGAAGCAGTCGAGAGAAAACGGCCGGAAGTGATCAACAGGAAGGGTGTGGTCTTTCATCACGATAACGCTAGGCCACACACATCTTTAGCCACTCAGCAAAAATTAAGAGAGTTCGACTGGGAGGTCCTAGTGCATCCACCATATAGCCCTGACCTTGCGCCTTCAGATTTTCACCTGTTTCGGTCTCTGCAGAATTCTTTAGGTTCTGTAAGGTTGACCTCAAGAGAGGACTGCCAAAACTATTTGTCCCGTTTTTTTGATCAGAAGTCCCAAAGTTTCTACAGTAACGGGATAATGTCTCTGCCCACAAAATGGCAGAAAGTTATTCAACAAAACGGTACATATATATTGTAAATAAATGTAAATAAACTTTGAAAAAAATGTCTTGACTTTTCATACAAAAATACGAAAAGACTTTTTCCCCAACCTATTATTTATATTCTAGTATTACTGCATTAATTTGCAATTATATTGTTCTTCGGGGAAAACTAGATTTTCCTTTAAAACACCTCGTCAAGGCCTTAGGTAACAAATTCATTTCAACACTGATCACGATGTGCCTCCTTCTTACTAAGTAATTAGCTAAAGGAAAACAATATGTAAATTATAAACATTTACTTAGGTATACCCTAATGACCGTAATGTTATTACCGTACAGATATATAATGTATCTGTTTTCTTTTGATGTTGTCACAGAATAAATTCTTTTTCTTTCTTTCTTCGTTTCTTATTCAATTTGACATGGTTCTGTAAATTGAACGCCACCCGAGGTGTTAACATAAATTTTTTTGATCTTTTTCTATATTATTATTATTAATTTACAAAGTATATTGTATTACATAAAAGTTAAAAAAAATGTCTAAATTTGTAATAGACATTCGTCATTAGTTACTATTTACATACAGTTGGTATTAGATTTGGGGTGACTTGCACAGCGGTCACTAATCCTGATTAAAGCAATATTTTAAAAACATCGTTCTGTTCCAATGTTGTTTAACCAAATGACTGAAATGCAATGACATTTAATATTAAAATTATTATTCAAATTAAAATTTATTAACTATTATGCTAACCGCCATAAGTCTAAGTTATTTGGCTGTATTTTCGCATAAGTAAATGAATTGGACAAAATGGATCTCCCTCTCAATACCAACATTATAATAGGTTGGGGAAAAAGTCTTTTCGTATTTTTGTATGAAAAGTCAAGACATTTTTTTCAAAGTTTATTTACATTTATTTACAATATATATGTACCGTTTTGTTGAATAACTTTCTGCCATTTTGTGGGCAGAGACATTATCCCGTTACTGTAGAAACTTTGGGACTTCTGATCAAAAAAACGGGACAAATAGTTTTGGCAGTCCTCTCTTGAGGTCAACCTTACAGAACCTAAAGAATTCTGCAGAGACCGAAACAGGTGAAAATCTGAAGGCGCAAGGTCAGGGCTATATGGTGGATGCACTAGGACCTCCCAGTCGAACTCTCTTAATTTTTGCTGAGTGGCTAAAGATGTGTGTGGTCTAGCGTTATCGTGATGAAAGACCACACCCTTCCTGTTGATCAATTCCGGCCGTTTTCTCTCGACTGCTTCCTTTAATCTCATCAGTTGCTGGCAGTAAAGATCAGAATCGATGGTTTTGCCGGGCGGTAAAAGCTCATAATAAACAATGCCCTTCCAATCCCACCATACACACAGCATCACCTTATTTCGTGTTAGGCCAGGTTTGGCCACAGTCTGTGAAGCCTGGCCAACTTTCGACCACGACCTTTTTCGCACGTTCTTGTCGTACGTGATCCACTTTTCATCGCCAGTTATCAATCTCTTCAAAAACGGCTCGGTTTCATTACGTCTCAATAATGAATCGCAAATGAGTACACGGTTCATTAAGTTTCTTTGAGTGAGCTCGTGTGGCACCCAAATATCGAGCTTTTTTGTATAACCAGCTTTCTTCAAATGGGTCAAAACTGTTTTGTGGTCAATTCCCAGTTCTTCAGCTACATCGTAACTACTAATATGCCGATCTTGCTCCACTCTTTCAAAAATGGCGTCCATTTTATTCGTAACAGGGCGACCAGAGCGAGGTGCATCTTTAACATCAAAATTTCCGGACTGAAAACGTTTGAACCAAATTTGTGCTACTCTTACTGACACTGCATCAGGTCCATAAACATCACAAATTTTTTTCACTGCTTGAGTTGCATTTTTGCCTTTTTTATAATAAAATTTTAAAATGTATCGAATTTCTTCATTAGATTCACTCATTTTTACGGAGAGAAAAACAAATGAAAAATAGCGGGAAACAACTTTTTTTTATTTTTCTCTTTTCTTTATAATGGAACCTTTTTAATGTTACCAAAACCAGCCAGACACAAATAGTACAGTCAAAAAAATTTTATAATAAGTTTATACCTACGTTATGCGAAAAGACTTTTTCCCCGACCTAATATTATCTGTGATACCAAGAAGGTTTCAGGGCAATCTACACTACGCGAACCCAGTGAGAATTTCTTTAATACAAGCGTGTGGCGTCATAGAATTTTCAAAGACCTGAAGCGAGTTCTGAACCGATCAGTAAACAAAAACCAACAGTGCAACTGATATGCTTTAAGAATAGCTTTTTAATCCGCATACAAAGAAGATAATCAAGACAATCATAACAGGGAAGCCGAATTAAAACTTTATAAACCTTTTCGGGTTATCTGTATTCGCAAACAGATATTTGCTCGTATATTATCTGTGTTTTCTTAGGTAATTTTCAATTTTCCCAGAGAAATCAAATAGTTCACACCATTACGAGTTATATTTACGTATTTGAACCTGAAACAAAACCTTTTAAATAGCCTGATCAAAGCTTATAACATTCATTAACTCTAAAAAGTTTATAGTGAATTAACTAGGTAGATACGTGTAAATTAAAAAAAGTTTGTATGCAACTTTATTTTTGATTTGATAGTACATCCTTTTCAAGATGACATCAAAAAGGTATTTATAAAAATTATAAAGATTCAAAAAAATAAACTTAAAAAGAGCTCTTCATTTCTGTTTAGATTTATGGAAACGTTTTCTTAAATACAAGCGTGTGCTTAATTAATTCCTGTTTATATTGAGTATTATTCGGGTACATATTCTATAATTATTCGTAAAACTGTAATTTGTTATCATTATTTTATTTTTTACTAACATATAATGTGCTAAAACCAATTGAATTGAAACATAGTTATTATAAAATTCTTTTAAGCAATAAAAATAATAAAATAAAATGATCATAGAAACAAGCTTCTTGAACTTAATTATTTTAATTATAACAGTTTAAATATACAAAAATGATAATAAAACAAACAAATACCAAAACACACTTTGTTCAACATTAATAAGCTACCTACATAAAAAAAGATATTAAAACATATTTTTCAAAACAGTATCACTATTACATTTGAATATCACGTAGGTTATCATTTATCAATAAAACGCTGTCAATTTCTTTTCAATCTCTGAGATTTTCGTGATAAAGATTTTTTTTCTCACACGACTCTTACAGATAAGAATTCTCTTCAAGTGAATATATTTTTACAATAATGCGACCGCAGTTATAGAAAAGCAACAAGTTATTAACAAGGCTACGGTTTTTTATTTACTTTTTAAAAAATACTAATAAGTGTCAGAATGAACAATAATAGTGATAATAAGGAGTGGGAGAAGGAAAAACTTAATCCAAACGGATGGTGAGTAACGTAAATTTAATAACTCTTTTTTTTCTTTTGAATAATGGCTTCGTGCGTTTAGCACATTTAGCCAGTGTCAAGTAAGAGATATATTAATTATAAATAAATCATAGTAAATGAGAATGAGTGATGATAAAGATGATAAATGGTAAATGAGATGCCCTCCCCTAAACCCATTGAGTCCTCAGTAAAGATGTGGGACTATACTGAGATCTCACATGGATTTCTAAAGAGAATTTGAAAAGTTATGTTGCACTGTTTTGTTTCATTTGCCAACACTTTTGTACTTTCACAAACACTTAACGGTTAATAACCCACCGTTATTACACATTAACTTTAGAAATATCTCAAATTTTAGAAAATAAAACAAAACTGCAATCATAATAATATGACGCTTTACTTTCCCGCCAAGAAGTCCTTTACTAACTCTGTAACTACTTAATAATACTGTGGAAAACTAGTGGCCAGGCCAATGTTGAGCAGTGGACTTCAAATGTCTAAAATGATGATGCTGCCTTAATATAGGTTAAAGATTATATTGTCACACATTTATTAAAAAAATAAATATAATTTATTGATTCAGGCGTTACTTTGCGGAAATCCATTGTAAGCAAGTGATGGATTAAAACTATTTTTGTAACAATTCCCGCCCCAGTATAATTTTACGAAAAATCGAGAAACAATTTAACAAGACACATGTTTCGCCCTTACACAGGGCATCTTCAGGTAAGATAGGAGCAAATATAATTACATACATTCACGCCTGTTTTCCGGAAGGGGAAGGCAGAGGCATAATAAACGCCTACATTTTGCTAATAATTGTTATGTTGTTCCCACGTAGTAGGCCTTTGCCGCTTGCCGGGATCTGTAATGTTTGCCAAAGCCTTGTCCGTTGATCGGTAGGTGCATCACTTGCAGATCAGGATGCCTTGGGACGGTTAAAGAAAACTACAGTTGTTTTATTGTATCATCATCTCAGCCATCTGACGTCCACTGCTGAACATAGGCCTCCCCAATAGATTTCCACATTGAGCGATCCTAAGTCGCCTGCATCCATCGGCTTCCCGCCGCCCTGACCATCATCGGTCCATCGCGTGGGAGTATATCACACACAATAAAAAAACATTTGACAAATCATTAGCCACAAGTTTCCTACGATATAATGTTTCTTAACGAAGACAAGTTTTTTTTAGATTATAAGTAGGCACTCAATATTTAAGTTGTTCTATATTTAGGTTAGGAAAAAAAGTTTCGCAGAGTTTGAGTTTAGCAGAAGTTGAAATTGTAATATGTTATAACTTCTTTCACACAAATCTGCCGGTGCGGCACGTGCTTAGATAACATTAGATAAGATACACAAAATTTCGTCATATAGAGTTTAATTGTATCTACCTATTAAAACTAATAAAAGAAGTATGTGTTTAAATACATAAATATTTTCTTACAATTGCACCAATCATATAATTCCAAGATAAGTATCATTAAGAACTTGTGGATACTAAATAACGGATAAACATACATAAATACTTTAATTTTTTTTGGTAAATACATACTTAATATACATAGAAAAACACCCACATTTATATGAATTTAAAACTCTCCAACGAATTAGTAAGGGTGTATAGGGCTCCTACCAAGATCTGAGGAGCCCACGCCAACCTGCACCTGCCGATCAATAAACAAGGCTCTGACGAATATAAAAGTTCCCGGTTAGCGGCAATAGGCACGCCTATTACGTGGGACCAACAATATTATTGGCGAAATATATGATATGCCTCTGCCTACCTCTTCGGGGAACCAGGCGTGATATTACGAATGTATTAATGCGCAAAACTCAGGAACAACTGGATTCAATTGAAATTTATTTAATAGTACATTAGTTAGGCTGTGTACTCGTATAATTCGCTGCGATCAATAAAAGAGGAGTAGGATTTCCTTGCATGTAAAATCCGTCTAGTGAACGGAATTCATATCTAATTTGTGTGTATTACGGGTGTAATCAGAAGTGAGACGTAAATAGGCTGGGATGATGTAAGAAATGCGTAGTGATTTACCTCCTGTGAGTTATTTCTTAGCAATTACGCAGGGCGGCTATAAAATGTCAGTTTATTGTAGGCGTAACCGGACAAATCTTTCGGATAATAAGAGTATAGTATAACTATAGTAAATCACATATAAATAAAATAATGGAATTTACCTATAACAAAATAATGATCTTATACTACACTTATAACCGATAACTCTCTACTTATCATTGTTGGAAGTAAAACATTTTTGTAACTTGTTTTATTTCATAATGTTGATGTTTCTTAAACGCTTAAGTTTTCACATGACATATTGTTTTTATTTCAATGTTCTATACTTTTACTTAAACAATGTTTGAATGTTAAGTTAGCGGTTGATTCTGATAAGAGAGATTTGGTTATTCGCAAGTGTTGCCGGTAAACGGCAAAAGGTTTACCACCTATCATAAACAATTTAATTGGCGAAATGTGGGCGTGATTCTTTATTTTGTCTACGAACGCACCTGCGCAGATAACCGCCATTTGACGACCGCAATGGCGTGGAGGCCAGTATACACGCGCTTTGCTTCTGAGGTCGTGGGTTCGATTCCCACACAGGAGTCACAGGACAAATCTTTGTGTACACAAACATGAATATTGTGTGTACACAATAATGTAAGTATATAGAGTATATATTTACAAAAAAAAGAAGTATTTATGCATGTTTATTCGTTATTTAGTATCAATAGCACAAGTTCTTAATGATACTTATCTTGAAACTAAATAATTGGTGTAATTTTAAAAAAAAAATTATTTACTTTAAATTTATTTATTTGTTTAACTTAGGTGTTGCCGAATATACTAAGTCGATTGATTAATAAACATTTCCCAATTAAATTCATAATAACAAAAACTTTTATAATGATATAAAGTCACTAATTGTGTTTGTATATCTCTGTTGTGACCAACTGATACAAACATACAGAGCAGCTAAGTTATTATGTTATTGATAAGGGCACCCAGGTTCCAGACATGTGATGTTTGTTGTTTCCTCGTGGTCATGTGATTCCGGTCATTAATTTAATTATTCGCTTCATTAGTGTTATCACACTTATCACTGTGTACGAATAAAAGTTTTTATAGTACCTAAGAGACATTATACAGTACTCAGTTTTTGTGGAAGTGCTCAATTAATATCTGAAAATTAAAAATGTTTATTGCATATACAAAGTATGTTTCTTTATATCGAGTTTGGATTCTCCTTTTAAGTGAATGGATCCCTTGTGTCAGGAGAGTCCGCTCTCCTATAACAATAAGTGGTGAGTGCATAGCGACATAACATAACAAACAAATTCAAAAAATTATGACTTAATTATATTACAAAAACTTAAAAATTAAAAAAAAAATTACAATATAGGTACGAATATACCTTCCAAACTCATTAAATCACAATTATATTACACACAGGGAGGACAATACACACAGCCTTTTTGCTTGCAATTTGTTTATAAGTTTTTAATAATGTTTTGTACTTACTATATTATTTTCGTACTTTAATGGTGCCTAATATTATTATCATAATAATAATTATAAATATAATTAAAATAATTAGCTATATCTGTGATAGCATATACAGATATACATTCATACATACATAATATCACGCTTGTTTTCCCGAAGGGGTAGGCAGAGGCATACTATACGCCCACACTTTGCCATTCATATTTTTGGTCCCACGTAATAGGTGGCGAGCTTATTGCCGCTTTCCGGGCACATTTTCGATCAAGCTCTTCTCTATTTTCTAGTCGATATTTCAAGTTGTCAATTTTAGATAAAGTAACGTCTACAAACCTGCTATCTACGTATAAGTTGCTTAAGTTGAAAAAACCTTGATAACGCAACGCGAACTTCGAGTTTCTAGAAAAGACAAACATTTCATTGTTTTCTACAAACATAAATCGGAATATTAATTGTAACAATTATTGAAAATATTAATTGATTAAAGAAAATATTATAAAAAAGTTATCTTTTGATAAAATAAATACATTTTATTTTTTCATTAGCTTATAAAAAAGTGTCCAAAAATTATTTTTCACCGTAAAGTATAAAAATCACTACTTCTCTTAGTATGTATTTAAAATGAAGTCGTTGCTAACAATGTAAGTATTTATTGATTTGTTTATTAATTAGACTGAGATTTGTGGGCATATATTTGACTGAGACCTGTCTTATTGACTGGCTTCTCAACTCACTGCTCACGTGGATCGGTTTAACATTATCTTTGTTATCCTTCGAAAGTCTCCTAGGGTAGGATTTTCCACACATAAGCCCTAAAAATCCCCGCCTGATCATTGGTGAACCGAACTAAATTGAAGACACTCAATAAAAATCATCGGCTTTTAGTTCTTAAACTAGATTAGCACTTAAAAGTATTTTACCGGATTTGGACAATATAAAGTATACAATAAAGGCAACTCTTTCTTTTAACTAAATATTTAATTTAATTTATATACAACTGTATATTTAGATTAATTGAAAATTTTAAAAAAAACATCGTCGAAGCCAATTCCAGTTTCCAGTTTCTACAGCTCTGTATGAGCACATTTTTTTATAACAACTTAACCAACCGGCAGTCATTCGCGTCATTATCTCTATTAGTTTTCATTTCGTTCCCAATCTTACCGACACAGTTAGTAAACTTGAGCTAGAGAAGGTTCAAACATCGCTATAGTTAACGTGGTACCAAGAGGTTGAATCTAAATTATATAGGTACTACTATTAACATTTTTATGTGTTCAAAACCGGTTAATACGTTTTTGTGGCTAACATATTTGATATTTTTCCGAAGCTCTTGTGGTGTGTCTATTTTATAAAATACGTAAAAGATGTCATAGTTAATTAGTTTCACGTTAAGTGACAGTATTGTTATGTTTCGTAAAGTGATAAACAGTGTTATTGCATTTAAAAAAGAAAATTTTCTGTAAACAGTGTCTTTTTATTTCGAGTATTTTTTTTTAATTGTGTTGTTCATTTTGAAGTTCAATGAATACTTCAATAATTTAATTCTACAGTAAAGCTATCTATGAAGTGTAAAGGTTAGTTGTACAATGAAGAAAGATGAAGTTAAAAAAAACATTTTTGGTTTTCGACAAAGACTCGTTAGACTGCGAAAAAGAACCATTATTGCCCAGAGATGGCGAGGAATATGAATTTGATTGGTAAGTTTCTTAATTTTAAGCAATATTAATAATTTTTGCTTTGATAGAAAGCGTGATCTGGGACGTCCCCCGCAAGATAATAATATGTAATAATAAATAAATATTTTCTGATAATTACACCAATAATTAAGTTCCCAGATAAGTATCATTAAGAACTTGTGCTATGGGTACTAAATAACGGATAAACATATACATACTTTTTTTTTGTAAATACATACATAGTATCTATACATAGGAAAATACCCAGACCAGAACAAATATTCATGTTTATGCACACAAACATTTGTCCTATAGGGAATCGAACCCACTACCTCAGGGTATACTCGCCATCACACCATATCGGTCGTTAAAATAATAATAATTCAAAAAGTAACATTAAGATACTAAATTGCGGATGAACATACTTCAATACATATTTTTTAAGAAGATGTTTTTTGAGAAAGAATACGATACAATTTAAGCTTTTTCTCATGATGACTTAAACATTACCTATGTTTTGACATACCTATACTCAAATATCACCATCATCTCAGTCACAAGATGTTCACGACTAATAACTAATTAATGTATCGAATTACAACTCACACATCCACGCTCACAGACCTTAACACTGCTATAGGTTATATTGTTAAGTTTAATGAAAATTGTTAATGATATTACTTAGCTAATTATATTATTGTTTACAAATTATCTATTCTTTAATGATAATCTGCAAAGACAGTGTGTAAACTGCACATTATTTGAATTAGTTTATATATTCATTCCAACTTCCGTTATGTAAAATCTGCTTGAACCAAAGCTCTGCTCTGGCTTACTTATAGTTGGTAATTACCAAACAAGCATTCAAGTAAGTGCCACAAAGATTCTGTACTTTGTCACACTTCAGATTTTTCAGATAATTTTATCTAGTAGTTTGCCGCACTTCAAAACAGCCAAATACATCTAACTAGAATTGAACATTCCTAATTTGAAACACAATCAACATTGCGTAGTGCCGCGATTAGTTCTCTGCTACTTACTGCAAAAGCATTTTAGTAAGTGTGACAAAGCTCCAGTATTTTGTAACACTTCAAAAATGCCCGAAACACCTAACTACGACTTTACATACCCAATTTAAACCACAAAGCGCAGTGCCACGTTAAATGTACTGGTACTTACTAAACAAAAGAATACTCACACTAAATAAGAGACAAGTAATAGTGTCTCTTGTTCTCGATTTTTCTTTTTGATTTTGAATGTGATTGTATGTATGTATGATTTCATTTCTTTTTTCTGTCTGTGTCTTAAATTTTTAGGTTATTGATAATATGTTAATTTTTGTTTTTGTTTACATGCAGTGAATGTTGTGTACATCTGTTAGAGATATACATAGAAGTTCTCTGTCTCGGCCATACATTTTTTTAAATGTATTTTTATGTATATTGTTGATGTACCTTATTAAATAAATAAATAAACAAACATTGAAGTACCTAAGTGTGACATAGCTTGAGTACTTT
The DNA here is from genome assembly GCA_949126915.1 of Musotima nitidalis. Lineage (NCBI taxonomy): Eukaryota > Metazoa > Arthropoda > Insecta > Lepidoptera > Crambidae > Musotima > Musotima nitidalis. The sequence continues at coordinate 5,833,228 of OX421434.1, forward strand.
GTCACACAATAATATTCTAACTCATCATGTCCTATCTAGCATTATCCTGGTTGCCCAAGACGTATGCTCAGGGCCCAGGGTTTGCTCACTGGTCTAACGAGATTTGGCTGAATTTCAGTTATTACATTACTAGCGGCTGCCCGTTCGTCTGCGTGACCTTATAAACCTTCTTCTCAAACCGCATCAAAATCTTCAGAGATCTAAACATACTAAGGACAGACAGAGAGCGACTTTGTTTTATAACATAAAGGTATAGGAATTACAAACATTCAGATACTTCTCAGAACGACTGTACATTCTCAAATTAAACCACAATCAGCCACGCGCAGTCCCGCGTCGAATTTACAACACAAAACGAAAGTATCAAACTAGTTTAGTAAGAATTCAAGGTTACGATAAATTATTATGCCATCTCAGTTGAGAGCTCTGTGAACAAATCATTTTAGTGTAAGCAATACAGCGTAAAAAACAAAACAAAACTGGCATTATGAGTTATATCCTATGTAAATAGAGTTTATAGAAAATAATAGGTTGGGGAAAAAGTCTTTTCGTATTTTTGTATGAAAAGTCAAGACATTTTTTTCAAAGTTTATTTACATTTATTTACAATATATATGTACCGTTTTGTTGAATAACTTTCTGCCATTTTGTGGGCAGAGACATTATCCCGTTACTGTAGAAACTTTGGGACTTCTGATCAAAAAAACGGGACAAATAGTTTTGGCAGTCCTCTCTTGAGGTCAACCTTACAGAACCTAAAGAATTCTGCAGAGACCGAAACAGGTGAAAATCTGAAGGCACAAGGTCAGGGCTATATGGTGGATGCACTAGGACCTCCCAGTCGAACTCTCTTAATTTTTGCTGAGTGGCTAAAGATGTGTGTGGTCTAGCGTTATCGTGATGAAAGACCACACCCTTCCTGTTGATCAATTCCGGCCGTTTTCTCTCGACTGCTTCCTTTAATCTCATCAGTTGCTGGCAGTAAAGATCAGAATCGATGGTAAAAGCTCATAATAAACAATGCCCTTCCAATCCCACCATACACACAGCATCACCTTATTTCGTGTTAGGCCAGTTTTGGCCACAGTCTGTGAAGCCTGGCCAACTTTCGACCACGACCTTTTTCGCACGTTCTTGTCGTACGTGATCCACTTTTCATCGCCAGTTATCAATCTCTTCAAAAACGGCTCGGTTTCATTACGTCTCAATAATGAATCGCAAATGAGTACACGGTTCATTAAGTTTCTTTGAGTGAGCTCGTGTGGCACCCAAATATCGAGCTTTTTTGTATAACCAGCTTTCTTCAAATGGGTCAAAACTGTTTTGTGGTCAATTCCCAGTTCTTCAGCTACATCGTAACTACTAATATGCCGATCTTGCTCCACTCTTTCAAAAATGGCGTCCATTTTATTCGTAACAGGGCGACCAGAGCGAGGTGCATCTTTAACATCTAAATTTCCGGACTGAAAACGTTTGAACCAAATTTGTGCTACTCTTACTGACACTGCATCAGGTCCATAAACATCACAAATTTTTTTCACTGCTTGAGTTGCATTTTTGCCTTTTTTATAATAAAATTTTAAAATGTATCGAATTTCTTCATTAGATTCACTCATTTTAACGGAGAGAAAAACAAATGAAAAATAGCGGGAAACAATTTTTTTTTATTTTTTTCTTTTCTTTATAATGGAACCTTTTTAATGTTACCAAAACCAGCCAGACACATATAGTACAGTCAAAAAAATTTTATAATAAGTTTATACCTACGTTATGCGAAAAGACTTTTTCCCCGACCTAATATAACCAACGGTCGTATATGAAAAGGTAAGTGAGTGTAAATGAAGCTAAGATTGTGTGCCAGGATCGTAGCAAGTGGAAGGATGTGATCTCTGCCTACTCCTACGGGAAAGAGGCGTGACATTATGTATGTATGTATGTATAGGAAATGTTTATAAAGAGTTTGAGATATTTTACTAGCGTATCTGATTCCCAAGCTGCTAAGTTAAGAAGGCTAAAAGACGTTGTGTGAGACCGTTATAAACCGGTCTTACATTGAGCTATTAGTGCTGGGGAACCCGCGCCAGTAAAGAATTCCAAAGTCTTAAAAATAATCTTACGAAGAAATAAAAATAACATGAATCTGACAAATATTTTAAATAGAATCACAAAAACTTACTATTACTATAATCAGTTAAAATAAATCTCACAAAATTGTTCTTTCTCTGGTTACTTATTGTACTGGTTAGTTGTATTGTAACTAGTTAAAATTTGTGCATAAACCATTTCCACTTTTCACCAATCTTCAGGCCTTTCAAATTCAAGCTCTTGGACCTTGTAGAGTAGAAAATGAAGTCAACTGTTCTTCTCCACATTTTCTTATTTATTACTAGCGACCCGCCCCAGCTTCGCACGGGTGGTATGCTAATATGAATAGTGACGTATAATACATAATTACAGAATGTCTCTATATAGGCCGCGAATACCTACCACCGCCGCAACCATAATTTTTCGATTTGGCGTAAGTTTATTCGTTTGATATCTTGTAAAGTACTGATCGAAATTACATGATGTAAAAGACAAATTTAATCTATGTTTAATGTCCAAGCTTACTAACTAATAATTAACTTATAATGGCTTCGTTAATAAGCCATTATTTTTAGTAAAAAGTAAAAGATAAAATTGGTTATTGTGGGGTATTCTTGAGAGATAGACATATACCATCGCGGACTTTTTTGAAGAATTTTATAAGTTGTACAATATTGTAGTACATTATTTTGACTAATCTCGTAGGGTTTGGCCAGCGTTTGCAATATAAGCGCAAAAAAGTGAGTTGAATTACGACATCACATCACAAATCTCACAAATTGACAGTGTTCCACTACTATAATAATAATAATAATAATTCTTTATTCAAGACCATGGGCCCAATTTTTGTTAGTAACAATATTTATCTTATATATTAATGTTAGTAGGGAATTTATATAATGTAACTAGTTTTTATATGCAAGTCAATGCTGCTCAATTCCACTTGAAACCGCGCAGCAGTGACCTACATATACACAGTCCAGCCTGCTAGCGATCAGACCCAGGATGCTGTTGCCGCTGGCACGAACCCTGCGCACCAGAGATGCGCATCTTTTACGCATAGTGGCATAGAAGCAATCTACGCGATGCTCTGCGAACATGCCTGATGCACTACAGAATCGTGGCAGCCCCATCAGCACCCTGAATGCATTATTATACTGGACACGGAGAGCACTGTAGGACTTTCGGGTATATACAGCCCACAGACTGCATGTGTAAAAAGATGTACAGTACGATCTAAACAGAGTGGTTTTAACTGATTCAGAGCTACGAGCGAATCTGTGAGCTATCATGTTCGCCCTCACCGCCAGCGCCCTCCGCTCCCTTTCAATGTCGTCATCATCCCTGAGGTCAGAGGTTAATAAATGTCCCAGATATTTAAACCTGTGAACCCGTTTAAGTACAGCCCCACTAAGTTTAACCTCAGGGACGTGAGCTGTGTTTTTGCCTCTGACCTCAAAGACCATGACTTCACTCTTTATCACATTATAAATTAGACCGTGACCTAAAGCGTATGCCTCACAGACCGCCACAAGATTCCTGAGGCCACAGACCGAGGCACTTAGCAGCACCATATCGTCAGCATAACTAATATTGTTAACATTAACGCCGTCTATATGACAGCCGACATGGGTGCCGCTAAGTGCGACTATCAGGTCATTTATGTACAAGTTGAAGAGCAGAGGCGAAGTCAATCCCCCTTGCCTCACCCCACACTCCAACCCATACGGCTGCGACATAGATCCTGACCATCGCACACTATTGACCTGGTTTCCATACCAATACTTGCAGATATTTATGAGCTCTGATGGTAATTTAATGTTTTCGAGTTTTTTCCACAACAAATCATAAGAAACCAGGTCAAACGCCTTTGATAGGTCAAGGAAGCAAGCATGGACTGGCGTATTTCGATCAGTATAATATCTGATAGCATGCTTAACACACAGCACTGCGCTTTCTGTTGAGAGTCCAGCTTGAAAGCCGAACTGGTTGTCATGAGGTTTTATGTACTGTAACAGGCAGGAGTTGAGAATGCTATCAAATACCTTAGAGATGACAGTAGCTAAAGAGATAGGTCTATAATTGGTTTTGTCTGCAATATTGCCAGTCTTATTTTTAATAATAGGGATCACTACTGTTCTAATCATCTCTTCTGGCATATATGAATGGCTTACACACAACCTAAATAACATAGCCAAAAGTCTAGACAAATGGGGACCCGCATGTTGAAGGTGCTCTATGCTGAGGCCATCGTGGCCTGGCGATTTGCCTCTTTTCATTGATTTTATTGTTAAGCTCACTTCACTAGCTACACATTTTAAACTCAGCAATCTACCTGCCTCCACATTGAGCACCGTCTGCGAGGACCCCAACGGAGATTTGACCCTAAAGTGATCTTTAAAAAGATCAGCTATCTCCACGGAATCACTTATACCATCTACACACACAGGAACGGACGGAACGAACTATATTATGCATCAAAATCCGTTGCGTAGTTTTAAAGATTTAAGCGCACATAGGGATATAGGGACGGAAAAGGCGACTTTGTTTTATACTATGTAGTGATTAATATATAGGTATTAATAAATCACAAACAAAAAATAAAATGCTACGCCTTGCAACTGCAAACTCATAAAAATAAACGAATTATAGACAAATTAATACTTACTATCATCAAAATTAACACTAATTCATTAGTAGTTTAAAAGTATTAGTAGAATCATAGTCATCTTTCTTGGAATAGAGAAGATTCCTGTATTATAAATGATTTCTTGGTCGCCATTACGTACATAAAAGTATTAAACAACTTTTTAATAATGTCGCTTCCATGCTTCAGCCATTGGTCCGGTTATCACTAAATGTGGTATCTGTTAGAATATTTGATTGGAAACGCAGTGTGAACAGGTGTTAATATTCGGATGTATGACGATTTCATTCGACGTTGATTGCTTCCGTGCTTTGGGAGGGACGTTATGCTGTTGGTCCCTGTGATACTTCTGATAATAATTGTCCTTAGGCCCTTCTAAATCTAAAAGCATGACGCAAGACAACCAGCTCTCGGAAGTGCCGTAACGAGGGCAGTGCCAGCAGTGCCCAGGCACAGGGCGCAGACCCTAGAGGGGCGCAGAAATAACCAGACTAGTATCTAGTTTTATCTCGTGCATGGTAGCTAGTAGTTACGTTTTGTTTTATTGCGAACATGGTGTAGACGCGCCCTACTATACCTGGCCTGTATTATTAGAGCCTGGTCAGAGGGCTCATTTTTCAAGGGCGCAGTTTTGAAAGATCGCACCGGGTGCATAAAAGGCTAGTTACGACACTGGCTCTCGGCTAATCCAGGGTTCGAGTGACGAAATGTGACCTAAACCCCTATATCCCTACCCCTATATCCATACCCCTATGCGATCCTTTCCGTTACAAAGACGACTAAGTGAAAATAGTAAAAAGTCGGGTATATATAAATTAACTTGTGAGGTTTGTCACAGTGTCTATATAGGGCAAACTGGACGCAACTTTGAAACCAGGTATATGGAGCATATAGCTGCTTATAGGCATAATTGTCCAGACAAATCTCATTTTGCCAAACACCTTATCGACTCTGGGCACACCTTGAGTAATAATCATAATTTTGAAATTTTACATATACATGAAAAAGGTCTACGGTTGTGTGTATTGGAAAATCTAGAAAAAATTAAACACAATGATCAAAACCTACTGCTGAACGAACAAAATACGTTCTCTAGATCACCTCTATTACGTATGGTTCAGAAATTTCATAACGGTCACTCTGACTCAGACCGCGATGACGTGGCGGACGTTGATGGCGGAAGTGGGTGAGGGTATAAATACGCTCGAATACGCTCAGCTGCTCACTCTCGTTTCAGCGTTGGTCGTGAAGACATCGTTGTTCTGAGGCTCCTATCTTACCTGAAGATGCCCTGTGTAAGGGCGAAACACGTGTCGTGTTGAATAGTTTCTCGATTTTTCGGGAAATTATAGTAGCGCGGGAATTGTTACAAAGATATTTTTAATCCATCACTTGCTTACAATGGATTTCCGCAAAGTAACGCCTGAATCAATAAATTATGTCTCCATTATCCACAGAACAGGATCAGTGAAAGTTTTGATAATAATAAAAATGGTTTTATCTTGTCTTCAGGGCGCAAACCCATTCAAGCGAGCAGTTCAACGTGATCCGAAGGGTTTATCAGCAGGACACCCTCAACAAGGACGCGGACTACCACACGCCTGATAAACCATGTAAGACCAAAGTTTATGGTAACATAACATCGATCATAAGTATATGGGTGTTGGTATGATATTGTATTAGAAGTATTTTCCTATTAAGACCTGAAGAGTCCAAGCCAACCTCACCTGCAAGTGCTGCAAGCGGCAATAGGCTCGCCAGCTAATGCGTGGGATCAACTATATAATTGGCGAAGTGTGTTCGTTTAATATGCCTCTGCCTACCCCTTCGGGGAAACAGGCGTGAATGTATGTATGTATTTAGTTCCAAAATAAGTATCATTAAGAACTTGTATAATGGATACTAAATTACAGATAAACGTACTTAAATCCTTTTTTTTTGTAAATACTTGCTAAATTTACATAGAAAACACTCAGACTAGAACAAATATTCATGTTCGTGTACACAAAGATTTGTCCTGTGTGGGAATCGAACCACAAACTCAGGAGCGGAGTGCTGGTATACTGACCCCCACGCCATATCTGTTGTTAATATACTTCGATGCGCAGTGACACATTATCGGGTCTCAATCGAAGTGCGGCAGGGGGGTGGAGCTTAACTACAGCAATGCGACGAATGCTACGCGTGTGCTTACGCACTTTCTGTCCTTTTCTTTCTTCGGTCTGATGATTATACTTGCACTGACAGGCAAATAAGTGTCGCTGATTATAAACAGAGTCCTGACTGGATATCCATGTAATAGCTGTGTAAATCACGAAATATATTATTTATTTAATTTCAAAACAATCCCAACAGCTACAATAAACAAAAAAAAATAACCAAAAGTAAAGTCAGATGGCTAATGATAGGTCCTCACGAATAATATAAAATAAAAATAAAGCTCGCTTTTCTTTTCGTTTGCTAAAATAATATATAAAATCTATTTAGCAGTATTAGCCTATCTATCATAATCCGAAAAACAGAAATTCAACTTTTCTCTTCATAATAGTACAGAAGTCTAGATTAGGTCTCCTTATCTATGTAAAGACCTAATCTATGTTAAACTATTTGCAGAGATTTGTAAATGGCAATAGGATTAAGTATATATTGTAAAACAAATGGAAATTTGACTGTAAATCTTCCTAAGAGAAAATAAATAAATAAACTTCGTCTTCCAGTGGGTCACCAGTGCAAGAAAGTGGTCTCCGGTTGCGGTTTTGGACAGTGTTTGGTAAACTCCTTGCCTATCGCAAAATGGCTGCCCAGATACAATATAAAAGAAAACTTGGTGGGGGACCTGGTTGCTGGTTGTACGACAGCCGTGATGCATATACCTCAAGGTAAGTGGAATATTTCTATCATTAAGTTAAATACTTTGTTAACTAAAATACTAAATAAAAAGGGTGCATGGGGATCCTACCAAGATCTTAGGACCCAAGCCAATCTCCCTTGCAAGTGGTGCGCCTGCTGATCAACGGATGAGGCTCTGGCGAACATAAACGTTTTCGATAAGCGGTTTTTTTTGTAAAAAAATTTTTTCTTTTAAATAATGGCTTCGTGCGGTTGGCACATTTAGCCAGTGTCAAGTAAGAGGTGTATTAATATATACATATAAATTATAGTAAATGAGATTGAGTGGTGATAAAAATGAAAAATAGTAAATGAGATGCCCTTCCCCTAAACCCCTTGAGTCCTCAGTAAAGATGTGGGACTATACTGAGATCTCACATGGACTTCTTGGGAGAATTAGAAAAGTGATGTTGCTCTGTTTTGTTTCATTAATTAACACTGATGCACTTAATGTTCGAAATATCTCATATTTTAGAAAATTGCAGAAATGGCGCTTCACTTTCCCGCCAAGAAGTCATTTTTTTTAACTTCTTGTCTCATTTTTTTTAAAAGTTTTTTTTTACGTTTTCAGGTATGGCCTATGCGATGTTGGCAGAGGTTCCTCCCATAGTGGGCCTGTACATGGCCTTCTTCCCAGTGCTGGTGTATGTCATCTTCGGAACTTCGCCACACGTCTCCATGGGCACTTTCGCCGTCGCTTGCCTGATGGCAGGGAAGGTATGTGACCATCTGAGAGAGAGCTATTGTATAGGTACAGAATAGGTTTTAGGGTATTAATAAGACTACAGCTAATTTGCACCTGGCAACGAAGGAAGGTCCTGGGGTGAATTCCGTGCTTCCCAAAGCAAACTTGATAGTCGTTTAGCTAATTTATTCCCCTTCGCCCTATTGGGCGCTATGAAAAATTCTAACAGTTCCTACTGGTGATACGTACTGGGTCAGCGTGTTGAAGTAAGACCCTCGGTTAGTAAGAAGACGCCCATGCCCAGTAGTAGGAGATTAAAGGGCTGAGATGATGATGCCTAAAAAGATGGTGGTTTGATTGATGCATACATACAATCACGCAGTGATTCCCAAAGGGGTAGGCAGAAGCGTACTATAGGCCCACATTTTGCCGTTTATATTGTCGGTCCTACGACTGGTGGCGAGCGTGCCGCTTACCTTTTTTTTTAAACTTTTATTTTTGCTAGAGCCACGTCTGTTGATCGGCAGGTTGGCTAAGTATCCATAGATCTTGGTAGGATCCCCATTCACCCATGCAGGGGTTTGATTAATAATTTGTTACACAAAATAAGGTACACTTGAGCACTATACTGAAGTTTTGTTTAGGCATATCTAATTGCAGGCTGCATAGTAGTTTTATAAATCGAAATTTTTCAAGTTTTAAAATATACCTTATTTTGGAAACTATACTTGAAATCGGCCACGCAGAAAAAGTCTCGTTACTATTCAAACGTCTCATCTCATAATGCCAACTTCGCAAAATGACAACCGCCCATAAAACGATCATTTAAACGCTGAAATACGACAAAATCGGTAATCTATGTAAACTGCATTTCTTTTACTTGATTATATAAAAAAAAACCTTAACCTATTAAAAAAATATATATACTTACAACCGGTTGTCATTGCCCATAAAACGTTCATTTAAACGCTGAAATACGACAAAATCGGTAATCTATGTAAACTGCATTTCTTTTACTTGATTATAAAAAAAAAACCTTAACCTATTAAAAAAATATATATACTTACAACCGGTTGTCATTTTGCGAAGTTGGCATTATGAGATGAGACTTCTTATAGTTATTGAATTTTAGCTCAAACTGAAAGTAATGCTATGGGTGTAAAGGGTTCCATCATCTTTGGAACCCAAGCCAACCTCACCTGCAAATGGTGCACCTGCCGATCAACGGATGAGGCTCCGGCAATAAACAAGATTCCGGTAAGCGGCAATAGGCTTGCCACCTATTACTTGGGACCAATAATAAAATTGGCGAAGTGTAGGCATATAATACGCCTCTGCCTACCCCTTCGGGGAAACAGGCGTGATTGTATGTATGTACGTATAAAAAGTATTCCTATTGTTTCGTTTTCTTCAGGTGGTCACCCAACATGCTACTTTCAAATTTGATGCAGCCCACAACGGAACCAGTGACGATGTCCTTGGTGAGTTAAATTATTTATATAATTACATGTCACATGGTTACATAGGTATTATTATCTAAGTAAAAAACAAATAAATAGTAGGGGTCACGTAGTCAAGTGTGTGTAAGGGCACTGCAATTTAGAAATCTTGCCTTGTAGCATTGAGTATATGTAGGCACTTATCAAAAATGGAGGAATTTGTTATAATAATCGTTTATTGCACGTAAAATATAACCAGATTATAAGAAGATTTCAAAACATTTAGTTGTTACAAAAAATGACATGTTAAAAGTCAAAATGTGTAAAAGTATATATGAAGGTGCTAATTCTTTTCATATTAAGGCTGCACAGTTATGGAACGCTCTGCCTATTGATTTTAGACTTGCACAGAGTAAAAATATCTTTAAAACTATGTTGCATGATTGCTATTTAAGTGAGTCCTCGTCGGTTTAATTCTCCTTACTATCATCTTGCCTGTATTATGTATACTTATGTATATGTAGTGTATTTGATTAGTATGTTGATTTATGTAAGTTTATTAATATTTTATTTGTAGCACCGCCTTTAATCCTCTCTGCTAACCATATGGTTAACTGGTAGTGAATGCCTTTGGCATTAAGTTCGCCTTTTGTATCACTTTTTTTTTTGTGTGCAATAAAGATTAAATAAATAAATAAGGTGGCTGCCAGCCTTGGTCAGGTTTGGCCAATGCACTCCATGTGCTAAGCTATCCCCGGACTACGTGGAACCACAGCGCTTCTTCCAGTTCGTGGCGGATCGCCGTTGACGTTCGTAAAAACTGTGACGTTCAACATGACTGCGCCAACCATCTCCACGTCGTTCCGCCAGACTGACCCATGTCAAATCTCGTTCCAAAGTTATTTAAAAAAAGGCGCTACCAACGCGCTGCCGTATATTTATAATAGGTTGGGGAAAAAGTCTTTTCGTATTTTTGTATGAAAAGTCAAGACATTTTTTTCAAAGTTTATTTACATTTATTTACAATATATATGTACCGTTTTGTTGAATAACTTTCTGCCATTTTGTGGGCAGAGACATTATCCCGTTACGGTAGAAACTTTGGGACTTCTGATCAAAAAAACGGGACAAATAGTTTTGGCAGTCCTCTCTTGAGGTCAACCTTACAGAACCTAAAGAATTCTGCAGAGACCGAAACAGGTGAAAATCTGAAGGCGCAAGGTCAGGGCTATATGGTGGATGCACTAAGACCTCCCAGTCGAACTCTCTTAATTTTTGCTGAGTGGCTAAAGATGTGTGTGGTCTAGCGTTATCGTGATGAAAGACCACACCCTTCCTGTTGATCAATTCCGGCCGTTTTCTCTCGACTGCTTCTTTTAATCTCATCAGTTGCTGGCAGTAAAGATCAGAATCGATGGTTTTGCCGGGCGGTAAAAGCTCATAATAAAAAATACCCTTCCAATCCCACCATACACACAGCATCACCTTATTTCGTGTTAGGCCAGGTTTGGCCACAGTCTGTGAAGCCTGGCCAACTTTCGACCACGACCTTTTTCGCACGTTCTTGTCGTACGTGATCCACTTTTCATCGCCAGTTATCAATCTCTTCAAAAACGGCTCGGTTTCATTACGTCTCAATAATGAATCGCAAATGAGTACACGGTTCATTAAGTTTCTTTGAGTGAGCTCGTGTGGCACCCAAATATCGAGCTTTTTTGTATAACCAGCTTTCTTCAAATGGGTCAAAACTGTTTTGTGGTCAATTCCCAGTTCTTCAGCTACATCGTAACTACTAATATGCCGATCTTGCTCCACTCTTTCAAAAATGGCGTCCATTTTAATCGTAACAGGGCGACCAGAGCGAGGTGCATCTTTAACATCAAAATTTCCGGACTGAAAACGTTTGAACCAAATTTGTGCTACTCTTACTGACACTGCATCAGGTCCATAAACATCACAAATTTTTTTCACTGCTTGAGTTGCATTTTTGCCTTTTTTATAATAAAATTTTAAAACGTATCGAATTTCTTCATTAGATTCACTCATGTTTACGGAGAGAAAAACAAATGAAAAATAGCGGGAAACAACTTTTTTTTATTTTTTTCTTTTCTTTATAATGGAACCTTTTTAATGTTACCAAAACCAGCCAGACACAAATAGTACAGTCAAAAAAATTTTATAATAAGTTTATACCTACGTTATGCGAAAAGACTTTTTCCCCGACCTAATATACAAACATAATAATATATTACCACAGCCTATGAACGTATTTCCACCCGCAATGAGGATCGGTTGCACGATTCCCTATTTTCCATCACTTCACTGATAGCGTGTGTGGCCGACTTTTCGGAGGGTCCGTGGTTAGACAGCAGGGGCCCCCTGCCCCCACTGCCTAAGACCCTCCTGGCGCTGCTTGACGGGCACAAGAAGGTAGGAGGGGCGTGTCCATTGTGTCTCTCTGAGCAGGTCCTCCCGGTTTTGGTCCGGGGGCGGGTTGGCCGCGGGCGGGGTGTCAGAGCTGCAACCCAGGTACTGGCCCCCCGCCTCTTTCTCAACAAGCGGCGGGCGTTGTCGGAAGATTTTTAGTGGGTATTACTGCTGGCAGTCGCGTCTGCCGGTGGTGTGTCCCACACCGCCTCTCGGTCCCCCTTTGGCCGGAAGGTAGTGCGTAAACGCATTTTGTTACCGACGTAAAACAAAAAAAAAAAAGGGTTCCATAGGTCTAGATCTTGGTAGGTTACCCATACACCTTGTACATAAATTTACACTTCCTTAGCATTTATATAGATTTGTCTTTCTTTTTACAGTGAAGGCGCTCAACGCAAATGAATATACTCCTATTGAAGTGGTCAGCGTTGTGTGTCTTAGCGTTGGTATATTTCAGGTAATTCCTAGTTTACCTCTATAAATATAATCTATAAGAATATAATAAGAAAAGACCTAACTTAATTGCACATAATAATTACTAAGACCACTCCCGCCACTTATTGAGAAAGAGGCGGGGGGTCAGTACCTGGGTTGCAGCTTCTGACACCTCGCCCGCGGCCAACATCCCCCGGGCCAAAGAACCGGGAGGATCTCCTCAGAGGCGCAGTGGACGCGCCCCACCTACCTCTTTGTGCGACCACCTCAAGAAAAGACCTAACCTGGTTACGCAATTACTAATTCAGCTTCAAATCCCGTATCTGATGCTCAATCAATATTTTTGATGTGCAATGGTGGATGGAAGGGATGGAACGTGATGATAGGATTGTGATGAAACTATGGTAGGGGTTTTGGGGTCGCCTGAAAATGTGTCTAATTTGGTTAATCTTTGTAAAACCATCTATCTTTGAATTTCTCATCCGTTTCCTGTGCATGTTCCCTTGCTCTTATATTCTTGAGTCTTTTACGGGATGCATTTATTTATGCAGGCCGATAATCAGTTTTTTTACATGCTGGGATGGAGCTGGGCGCGCTTTTTGCCTTTTAGTATGCTTATCCCGGGAGCGCCATCATTTTTGGGACTGTCAACTGCTCACCATCAGGCTGGATGTAGTCCCTATGAAGTGTGTCAAAATCTTAGAAAGATTTTTTTGGACTTTACCATTAAGTTCCTCCATCTCACCTTGGCTTAGACTTGATGATCATCTTAAATTTACGAAACACTATAAGATAGTATTTATCACCCATATAACTTATGTCTATATGAGGGAAGAAATTCATTTCCTCTCGAAATATCAGTTTTATCCCCGCAGTAAGTACTCCCAGTTTAGAAATCCAGGAACTAAGAGTATTGTATTTTTTTAGGTAGTGATGTGGGTGCTCCGCCTGGGTGCTTTGTCAACTCTGCTGTCGGAGCCCCTGGTGTCAGGGTTCACCACAGCGGCCTCTTTCCACGTGCTGAGCTCACAACTCAAGGATCTGTTCGGCATCAAGTTACCGATACTGCCCAGCAATTATAAAGTCGTAATGGTTAGTATAATAAATCCATTTATTGAAAGTAGTTATTTACACCGACATTAATTGGAGGCCGCGATTGCCCAGTAGTGAGACCATTCGACTGCAAAGCATAGAATTTGGGGTTAAATTCATGATTGTTCGAAGCGTAATTACCTTATCCCTAGGAAAGCACGTTAAAAGCCGTTGGTCCCGGCTGTCATGAACATCTATGGCAGTCGTTATAAGGAACTCAGTGCATACTTATATCCTGACTTGTTGGTTGAACCATGAAATTTGGTTTCCCTCAGACGGCAGTCGCTCCGCGTAATAACTAAAATTCAGACAAATCTAGTTAGACCAGTGACCTTAAGCTTAAGTCTAGGGCTCAACCAGGATAAGGATGATGATGATTGATAGTAATTTTTAGGTTCCATGTGGGAGCGGCACCCCCAATATCTACCACCCCATGTCTTGCCCAAGGGCGTAGTAGAAAGCGAAGCGGGATGAAATCTTGTCTAGTGTCAATTTGAGCAAAGGGCTATAGTCCGGCAATCTCGTGCACGACCGTCCCGCGGGGTGACAGACGGTGGCGGAGACGAGGTAGCGTGTCATTCTAGCACACGCGAAGAGAAGGTCCCCCTTCTGAATACCATCTGAGTATCATATAATTGGACATGCCATAAATGATTTGATTTGGTTATTCAAAATTTCCGGACAAGAAGGGGTCTTAGTCTTAGTAAGACAGTACTTAATACTCAGACATATCCGATAGTCCGACACTGCCGTGTAAAACGTTTGTCGGATAATCGGGGTTAACTGTATAAATAACTCTGTACTTTATTGCAACATAATATTTGAATGCTTATTTACCCTTTCTCCTTACAGACGGTGGTGGAGATATGCAAAAACTTGGTGAATACCAACGTTACTGCGTTTGTCATTTCCCTAATCGCGTGCATCACCATTTGTCTCAACAATGAATTACTTAAGGTAATAATAATATATTTTTTCATATACAGGCATGTATTCATGTACGTCAAAGTCAAAACGTTTATTGGACCGTGTGTAAAACAGTGACAACAATCATTTTCCAATAATTATTAAAAAAAAATATATATTAGGTCGGGGAAAAAGTCTTTTCGCATAACGTAGGTATAAACTTATTATAAAATTTTTGACTGTACTATTTGTGCTGGCTGGTTTTGGTAACATTAAAAAGGTTCCATTATAAAGAAAAGAAAAAAATAAAAAGTTGTTTCCCGCTATTTTTCATTTGTTTTTCTCTCCGTAAAAATGAGTGAATCTAATGAAGAAATTCGATACATTTTAAAATTTTATTATAAAAAAGGCAAAAATGCAACTCAAGCAGTGAAAAAAATTTGCGATGTTTATGGACCTGATGCAGTGTCAGTAAGAGTAGCACAAATTTGGTTCAAACGTTTTCAGTCCGGAAATTTTGATGTTAAAAATGCACCTCGCTCTGGTCGCCCTGTTACGAATAAAATGGACGCCATTTTTGAAAGAGTGGAGCAAGATCGGCATATTAGTAGTTACGATGTAGCTGAAGAACTGGGAATTGACCACAAAACAGTTTTGACCCATTTGAAGAAAGCTGGTTATACAAAAAAGCTCGATATTTGGGTGCCACACGAGCTCACTCAAAGAAACTTAATGAACCGTGTACTCATTTGCGATTCATTATTGAGACGTAATGAAACCGAGCTGTTTTTGAAGAGATTGATAACTGGCGATGAAAAGTGGATCACGTACGACAAGAACGTGCGAAAAAGGTCGTGGTCGAAAGTTGGCCAGGCTTCACAGACTGTGGCCAAACCTGGCCTAACACGAAATAAGGTGATGCTGTGTGTATGGTGGGATTAGAAGGGCATTGCTTATCATGAGCTTTTACCGCTCGGCAAAACCATCGATTCTGATCTTTACTGCCAGCAACTGATGAGATTAAAGGAAGCAGTCGAGAGAAAACGGCCGGAATTGATCAACAGGAAGGGTGTGGTCTTTCATCACGATAACGCTAGACCACACACATCTTTAGCCACTCAGCAAAAATTAAGAGAGTTCGACTGGGAGGTCCTAGTGCATCCACCATATAGCCCTGACCTTGCGCCTTCAGATTTTCACCTGTTTCGGTCTCTGCAGAATTCTTTAGGTTCTGTAAGGTTGACCTCAAGAGAGGACTGCCAAAACTATTTGTCCCGTTTTTTTGATCAGAAGTCCCAAAGTTTCTACAGTAACGGGATAATGTCTCTGCCCACAAAATGGCAGAAAGTTATTCAACAAAACGGTACATATATATTGTAAATAAATGTAAATAAACTTTGAAAAAAATGTCTTGACTTTTCATACAAAAATACGAAAAGACTTTTTCCCCAACCTATTATATTATTGTCATGAGTTATCAAAATATATATTAGAATACATACATACTATCACTGTTTTCCTGAAGGGGTAGGCAGAGGCACATTAAACGCCCACACTTCGCCTTTTATATTGTTTTGTCCCACAAAATAGGTGGAGCCTTTTGCCGCTCACCGGGAAATTATAAGTTTGCCAGAGCCTTGTGATCGGTAGGTGCACCACTTGCAGGTGAGGTTGGCTTGGGCTCCTTAGATGATAGTGAGATCCCTACCTCCGTCAAACTTAAGACATTTAAGTATATTAAAATTGAAATATACATACATTGTTTGAATCTTTGATATGTTATAGTTGACTGGACCGGGATAATAGTATAGTTAAAACCACTGTCACAGTATAGTTAAGTTTATTATAAGTTGTTTACAGGTTGAGGTATGTTAGAATTAAATATAATTTATCCGCCGCGCGCCAAATAAGGTCGCGTGGTCAGCATTATGATTATTGTACGTAATCCATCCATCACATATATTTTGGTCTAGGTGTTTGTTATGTATAGTATGCAATTATGTGCAAAAAGTCTTAATATCTATTCACACCCCGTTGAAAAAACCCCGGGTCTACAGGAACACACATTATTACGCTAGAAGATTTTTTAAAAATAAACGAAATTAATCCAATATTTCATTTTTTCCTTGAATCAAAAAGCCATGGGTGAGCAAGAGAAGTCGGGTGCCCGTGCCTATAGAACTACTGGCTATCGTCATCGGTACGCTAGTGTCAAGATTCGCTGGCCTCAAGGAAAATTTCGGGATCAAACTTGTGGGCACTATTCCTACTGGGTAAGAATATTTGTTTGATATCTTAATTTATAAGCGCTCATAACTTTGTGGCACGAGCGTAGCTATAAGTTTCATAAGAGGGGATCCAAGGGCTTAAGAAAAGACAAAGATTAAAGAAAAATAATGTCCGAGAGACCTTAAGTTTAGGAGCTCGATCTTCCAATTTGAACCCCCCCCCCCTCTCTTATGGTCGGAAAGGATCACTAGATCGCGTGGCATTCGATATCAAGTCCGTCCCCGCTTCAGAAAGTACTGTCAATCGTTGCTCCCAGTTATCACTATATGTGGTAGTCGTTTAGCCAATTTGGAGACCTAATTGGGTGGCTTGAAAAGTTCTAAAAGCATTGCGCCACACACCTGGCTCTGCCAATACAAATCCAATGGAAGAATATGATAAGATAGGATAGGATCTAAAAACGTTTAGATACATTTAGAGTTTAGAAGATACTCAGAGATGCCACGCTTAAACAAAGAGATAACCATTAATTCAATGCCTTGTGATTGTTGATGACATTCCAGGTTACCAGGACCGCAAGTCCCACCAATGGAGCTGTTCCCTTCAATTGCAGTGGACGCACTGACCATCACTATAGTCACCTATACGATTTCCATGTCTATGGCTCTGATCTTCGCTGCTAAGGAGAAGTACGAGATTGACGCTAACCAGGAGTTGCTGGCTTTGGTATGTTTTAAATATAACACGAAGGACTATTGGGTCTTATAAGGAAGCTCAGTGTCGCTCAGCGTTTGATGGAGAGAGCTACGCTCGAAGTACCCCTTCATGATAGAATCAGGATTGACGAAATCCATAAGAGACCAGGGGGCCTACCGCCGAATTCGATGGATTACCGGTAATCCATCTAGATCAAACTTTGTTTTGCGTTCATTAATCCGTACCGAGGAATCTGTCGACAGCCACCTCTCATTCATGACCTTCAGTCCGTGACAGACCAATAGGTAAATGGAGGACGCCATTTTGTATCGATTTCCATGAGTTCAGCGGTACGACAGAATCAATTGAAATCCATTTTGCCTTATAATCGATTGCCATCGAAATTGGCTGGTAATCGATTATTAGGCAAAATCGAATCGATTCTGTCGTACCGCCGAATACATGGAACTTGATACAAGATAGAATTCTCCATTTAGACACAAATTTTGAAGGATTGACGCAATATTTGACAGCGATCTGTGTTTTTTTTTTAAATTATATTACAAATTATTAATATTTAGGTAAAAATGTGTCATCGAAACGCAAAAAAATAAATCATTTATGTAATGACTCGCTTCAGTAGTCTGCCAAGGTCATGAATAATCTATGGCTTTCGGCAGATTCCCCGGTACGGATTGATGAACCATAGAAAATTTAGATCTACATGATATAGCTGAAATTCATTGAATTTGGCGGTAGGGCCCTTGGAGTGACAATAATCGCAAGAAGTATTTGCAGGTTGAAGTGGCAGTGGGAGGAGCACAGAGGTCGAGGAACCGAGTGTTGGGGAGGCTATAAGAATTGAGACCGCAGACGGGCCATCGTAGTAGAGGAAGGCCTCCTGATGCACCGATGGTCAAATGGAAAACAATTACGGAGGCTTATGTTCAGCAGTGAATTTCTAGTAATGATGATAAATGTCCTTAGTTCCCTAAGGACTGGAATCATAACTTACCTGAGGCCGTCGTAGAAGGTGACTAAGAGAATGAGATCTGGTGATCTCATTGTATAATATGTAATTATTCTTTCAGGGTGCCAGCAACGTTTTTGGGTCCTTCTTTGGATGTGCCCCGATGTGCGCAAGTCTTTCACGTTCTTATATACAATATCAGGTGAGTAAAGGTTTATTATAAGTATACCTGTTATATTGTACATAGAAAATAATGAAAAGTTATTAAATGTTTAGCAATTAAAAAATTTGGTGCGCCACAAATTACAGCATTTTATTCATTTGCTCAGCATACAAAGATTTTATTTGCAATAAAAAAGACAGGCAGCAATCCTTGCTCCGCAAATAATTTTGATAACGGTCAAAAAATTTATCATAAATAAGCAACTTCCAATAACATGTGTTAAGTGTTTGCATAATAAACAATTAGCCCGCAAAATAATTACTTTATTAACAAGATTTCATGATTTATCAGCAAAGAAAAAATGTCTAAGCAGTGTGTTTGATTGGTATGCACTTTGAGATGTTTCAAAATATTATTTTTTATTTATTTCATTCATGTATTAGTAACACGGGTCTGGTCTATATATTTTATTAAACAAATAATAATTTATTAAACAGATGGAGCATAGTGAAAGATTATAAACGTCCATAAAAGTATAAATATGAGGTCGACAACTGTAATAAATTATTTCATGATATCCCTACTTACTTACTCACTTCTCTTTTTGGGATAGGTTGAGGTTATTTATTTTTCTTGCCTAAAGAGTGCAGGAAAGGCAGTGCACGGAAAAACCTCAATTGCTTTTTGTTGCACTGTTTTTATTTAAACTTATGTATTCAATTATATTACCCTCGCACCTTGATATGTGATAGAGGAGGCTCGTGCTCAGTAGTGGGACGTTAATGGGCTGTGATGATGATGATGATGATGATGATTCAATTATAATTTGTTATACAATAAATTAAAGTAAAAAATTACACTCAGTGCTTACCCTCTGAGTGCTTATCAAAATAGTTTGCTCATTGATTTTGAAATGTTTGCTAGTCATGAGTTGCTGATCAATAAGCTATTTCTGCTTACAGATTATATTTTTCTGGTCACAAAAATACGAATACTATGCTAATCATTTAAATGAAACTCGAAAATGATTGCCTTAATTTAATTCGAGTAAGTGTAAAGGTGAAGCGCTCGTAGCTCCGCGGTACTCGGTGGTTGGAAACGATTACCGAAGTAAAACAGGGTTTACAGAGGTCAGTCCTTGGATGGGTGACCGTTTGTGTGGCATTTGATATCGAGCGCTTTCGTGCTTCGGAAGGCACGTTAAGCCGTTGGTCCCGGTTATCACTAAATGTGGTAGTCGTTAAGCCATGTGAGAGGCCTAATTGGGCGGCTTGAAAAATTCAACAGCAGGACGCTATACACCTGCCTCCGCCAATCCGCTCTGGGTCAGCGTGGTGGAGTATGACCCAATACCCCCGCACCTTGGTTTGTGAGAGGAGGCTCGTTCTTATTATTGGTACGTTAATGGGCTGAGATGTTGATACTAGAAAGTGGCACTTAAGCTTAGGGCCCACCTAATTTACTTATACGTTAATTGCTTCCTTACCCTCAGGCAGGCAGTCGCAGCGGTATCACCTCAGTGGTATCGGCTTCGCTGGTGGTGTGTGTGCTGCTATGGGTGGGGCCCTTCTTCGAGATGCTACCTCGGTGTGTGCTGGCCAGCATCATAGTGGTCTCCCTCAAGGGGATGTTCGTGCAAGTCACCGAGTTGTCCAAGTTAGTAACACTTTTATTTCGTTCAGCAATTTTTAAAGATTAGACTAAGTACGTACCATTAAGTTACGTTAATATATCCCATCCCCAACTTTCCTATACTCGCGCATTGGTCTGTCAGACCGTCGTATTACTTTTTCGTTGCTCTTTTTAAAACGAAAAGCGCAGGCGCAAGTCTTATTAATTTCATTTCTAGCTGCATGATTCGTGGCTAGGTTAAATACAGTATTTTGTCAAATTGTTAATGAGTAATAAATAAACTTACCTACTCGGTCCCACGTAATAATAATAATAAAGCCCGTTTATTTCCAATCTACAATTGTTATTACATGCTTTTTTAAATATGTATTACAAATATAACGACGTGCAGTGATTAATTTTAAATATAAGTCTATGTATATATAACTTTGTTTTTCTTTTTCTTCTACTCGCTATCGTTGCTTTGTTCAGTACCATTGATCGGAACCCCTTCACGGGTAAAGGCCTCCTCCAGCTTCTTCCAAACCTCTATCTATAGCCTTCTCTCTCCATTCACTTCCCGCTGCCCCTTCTATACCTTCTATCCACCTCTTTAGAGGGCGCCCTCTTTTCCTTTTTCCTCTTGGTCCCTTCCATATAATTGTCTCTAGAGTCCATCTTTTGTCTGTGTATCTCGCTATATGTCCTGCCCACTGCCACTTCTGTTTTAGGGCGTATTGTAAGGCGTCTATAACTTGCCTTGTTCGTCTTATTTTGTCGCTTTTCACTTTTTGTATCCTTCTTATTTTCAGTATGCTTCTCTCCATTGCTTTTTGGCACACTACTAGTTTAGTTTTTATTTTAGTGTTGTATGTCCACGTTTGGCATCCATATGTTAGAGTGGGTAAGATACAGGTGTCCAAGACTATTTTCTTAAGGTGGACAGGAAATTTCCCTTTTAAGATTTCCTTTAGGGACCAGAATTTTTTCCAGCTCATGTTAATACGCCGGTCTACCTCTAGTTCTTCACTTTTGTCTTCGAATGACAAAATTGTTAATGAGTAATAAATAAACTTACCTACTCGGTCCCACGTACCGTTTGCTATTTAATTGGATATAGGGAGATTAATAAGGAATGGGAAGTACTAACTGTTTATCATGCTACACAATAATTCCTGACGAGTTAAGCTTTTGATGAAGAGATGTAGCAAACTGTCGAGCTTATTATGATTCTTCGAGTAATTTATATTCGACCAACCCCCCGTGAAGATAACATTTTATTTATCAGGTTTTGGAAGCTGAGCAAGCTGGATGCTGTGGTCTGGCTGGTCACCTTCCTCGTAACGGTCCTCATCAACATCGATATTGGGTAAGCTAATACTATACCAGGTTTAACTAATAAAAAATCGACGTTTCTCTTTAATTTTAAAATGATTTCCAAACACTTTTTGTGCATTACTTGGTTAGTCTTATCTTGGTTGATTAATGCTTACTTATGAACACATCTTGAGCATTAATTTACTTAACGATATATTGTATTTTTAAAAAAAAATTAAAATGGCGTTTATTAATTGTAAGCAAAACACAAATTAATGAAGGCAAGCATAATTAGTAATTCAGCATTTTGTTCATAAGAAAGCAACCTAACGTAAATAAAAATTCATCTACTGTTTATTTAAAGAAAACTCTCTTATATGTTTTTTTTCTAAACCATGATCATAGAAATGGAAGTCAAGTATAGCAATCGTGATTCATAAGTTGGTACAGCATTAGGAATCTTTTCCTCCAAATTTATATTTTACTTATTGTATATACATACATCCACGCCTGTGTAGGCAGAGGCATATTATATCGCCCACTTTTCGCCAGAAATGATTGGACCCACGTAATAGGTGACAGCTTTAAGTTCGCCAGAGCCTCGTCTGTTGATCAGCAGGTGTACCAATCGCAGGTGACGTTGGCTTGGACACACTATATACACTATATACACACTATATACGTATTGTGTTTTACAAATACTAATTTTCTTTTTGTACATAATTAAAAAATGTTCTTTCTTTGTTTTATAGTTTGGCTGCCGGGCTGTTAGCAAGCGTGGGTGCTCTTTTCTGCCGATCTCAAATGTCCTACACTTGTTTATTAGGCAGAGTTCTAGATACCGACTTGTATTTGGATACAAAGCGGTATAGAGCTGTAAGTATTTAATATTTTGTAGCCCTCTATAAAATTTTGACTATCTTCCGTCCGCATTTTCACCCCCTTGTCCTAACGTTTATATTAACGGCGTCTTTTGTGACATCCTCCAAGATGCCATCATTTTTCCCGAAAACGCAGAAAAAGAAGATAGTTTCTGTGGGACGCTAAGAACGCTTGACGGAATACTATGTAACAATTATAGATTACATAAAATGCATATATACATAATGCAACGCATGTTTCCCCGAAGGGGTAGGCAGAGGCATATTATACGCCCACACTTCGCCAATTATATACCTAGTTGGTCCCATTTATAGGTGGCGGGCCTATTGCCGCTTACCGAGAACTTTTATATTCGCCAGAGCCTTGTCCGTTGATCGGCAGGTGCACCACTTGCAGATGCACTTGGGATCTAGGTAGAAGCCCTACACACAACATAAACTGCATATTTTATCATAATAACGTAAACTATCGTACCCTCTTTTACTTGCCCGACAGAGTCCACAATAATCTGTAATACTTTAAAAAATCACGTAACTGTTCGTGGAGAACAATAAAGATATCAAGTATATAAAATCTCCGTTTTCTCTATAGACTTAAAATTACTCTTTCTGCTTCCCAGGCAGAAGAATTACCTGGAATTAAGATATTCCACTACTGCGGTGGTCTGAACTTTGCCACCAAGAATCTGTTCCGGGCTACGCTGTTTCGGAAAATTGGTTATTTGAAGGCTACAGAGGTCTCTCATGATGAAGACAACAACCTTACTAAGAGTGATTCATTTGAATGGGATCCCACTATTGGTCATAGGGTAAGTAGAATGGTATACTTTTTTTTAAAAATTTATTCATCCTGCCTGATGGTAAGCAGTCGATGCAGTCAATCTGAAAAGCACAGTATCTGGCATACGCACAGAAACGTAGATCATTTTGTTATCGCTTGTTGCTGATTTAAAGATTCCATGACATAAAAGGATAAAGTTTTCTCTTAAGCCGCTGATTGCAATTCTTGTTTTGAAACCTATAGACCACATGTTCTAATCGTACTAGAGAGTGGTGGGATTTTTAGGTCGGAGCTGTATGAGCGGAACTGTATTCCATAGTTACTCATACCAGCACATTAGCAATATATATTTATTAGAATCATAAATACAGTCAATATTCCTCCTGCCTGCCATTTTGTCTGGGTCAGCGTAGTAAAATTGGCCTTACATTCATCTCGGTAATTCGTCATCGACCCATCAACTCTCTTCTTGATTATATTATTCAATACAAACTCAGTCCATCTCTTTTGTGGTCGTTCTCATCACCTGCATCTTTGGCTTCACCTGCATTTTGTTT
Source organism: Musotima nitidalis (assembly GCA_949126915.1). Lineage (NCBI taxonomy): Eukaryota > Metazoa > Arthropoda > Insecta > Lepidoptera > Crambidae > Musotima > Musotima nitidalis. The sequence goes on from OX421434.1 coordinate 5,857,038, forward strand.
TTACTTGCATTTCGTATTTTCCCAGTAAACATGAAAATTAAAGCAATATACATGATGCCGAAAATATCTGTTCCGAAAATATGCCCATTGTCTCTTTCTCAACTTGATCCTATGGTCGACAGAATTAAATTGATATATAATTTAATTTTATCGATAAAATTTATTGCAGGTACAATGCGTAATTATAGACGCTACTGCCTTGTCTTATGTGGATGCCCCTGGCGTGAAGAGTTTGGTGTCTGTCCAGAAAGAGCTGATCTCTAGCAACATCACTGTACTTTTTGCTGGAGCTAATGGTAGTTGTACATCTTATTTTTAATACTACCTACATAATTACCACATTACATTTGCCAAATATTATATTATATTTGAAGCGCTCGTAGCTCTGCGGTGCTAGGTGGTCGGAAACGATCACCGAAATACAGCAGAGCTTACAGAGGTCAGTCCTTGGATGGGTGACCGTGTGTGGCATTTGATATCGAGCGCTTCCATGCTTCGGAAGGCACGTTAAGCCGTTGGTTTTGGCTATCACTAAATGTGGTAGTCGTTAAGCCATGTTAGAGGCCTTATGGGCGGCTTGATAAATTCTAACAGCAGGAAGCTATACACCTGCCTCCGCCAATCCGCACTGGGTCCGCGTGGTGGAGTATGACCCAATACCCTCGCACCTTGGTATGTGAGAGGAGGCTCGTGCTCAGTAGTGGGACGTATATGGGCTGATGATGATGATGATGATATTTGCCACCCCATAGACTGATGGTTTGGGTCAAGATATCCGGTATTCAACAATTAAGAAGGCCTATGATCAGCAGTAGACTTCGAATGGGAAAGATGATGATGATGTTTTTCTTTTCAGAATTATATTATCAGACTCAGGCAGTTAAAATCACATTTTTATTTAGACTATCTGTCAAGTAAACGCTAATGAGAAAATATTTAGACATTGTTCCACAGGTCCTAAATTAATAGGTGATTAAAGTATTAGCATGACCAAAAATAAAAAAAACATAGGTACAATGCTGCTGCCCTGTGAAATCCCTATAGAATTTAGTTTAAAATCTCAAATAGTTTTTGTGCGCTCTATTTTGTTATAGCACACTTAAACCTGAGCTTACATCATAATATCAGTCGAACTTAGTTTAATGTATTTTATTGAGATTGTAATTGTAAAACGCAGTCTGAAGCTTTGTATTGAATAAACTAATATTCAAGGAATTCAAAGACGCACAAACGTCAGAACAGACTATTAGGAGTTGTATCGCGTCATCAAAATTAATTAATTGTCAAACTAACCTACCGTGATTGCACTTAAAAAATACCGATTCAGTTTCAAATACGCACTTTTTGAGGATCACTTTGTTATTTATTAATCGCTTCTTATCGTTACAGGTCCTGTATTAGAAATGATCGACCGCTACAACTCATTAGAAACAGATAGACTACAACTGGACACATTTCCTACAGTTCACGATGCAGTAGTTTACTACAAAATGTCAGAAACAAAGAAGGATAAACAGGAAATTGCTGTCACAGTGACGGCTTGATATCGACTATTGCAGGAATGGATACAATCCACTCCCTGTATTGCTTAGCAAATGTTTGTAAGTATCTGTTACTAATTCGTATGACGAAAGGTTAAACTTATATAATAAGTTTTATTGAGTAGTATTTGAATTATAAATTATGATAACGATAATAATTATATCGTGTGTTATATAACATAATAAAAGAAAGCATTTATATCAGTTAATGTTAGTAAAACTTGTATGGATAATATAAAAGAGTATAAGATTACATAAATATATTTTTGCATATTATACGATAAACAAAATTGAATATTATTGTTGTTAAAGTGTTTATTGTTATTTTAATTGCGACTAACAAAAATAATTATCTATCGATCATAACAAAAATACTAATTCTATTATTGATGTGGTTTAATAGATATTTCCTATTAAGATAATTGTTATAAGCATAGAACAAATAACTTCTAGCAAGCCTAAGTTTGTCAGCTGTTAAAGTACAAACATTTATAGAATGGTTTATATTGCCGATACATGTCAAAATCAAACACATATATTGCGCCTGTCACGTATGTTGAACAAAAATGCGCGCTAGCAAATCGTTGCCGCCTTGCTGTACTTATATATTTAGAAGCTGCTGTAAAAATATTTTTCTTGGGCCATCGCAAGAGCTGTCGCCAGATATGGAAAGCGAAATTGCCCGGATTCGCTTGTAATGTCGTCGATATATCTCGTTAAAAATTTATCTCATAGTCCCCCACTAGGGGGCACTGGCTTAAGTAGGTATACGGCTAACATGTTTTTTTTTATATTCAATAAAAGTTCTCTTAGTACTGTTAAAAGACCAACCGTATTAAATATGTTTTACGATTTATTATGTTCTTTAATTTTAACACTGAGAGGTATTAGGAATATGTATTATAATATTATGTTTCTTAAGATTTACTTATTTAAACTGCAGTCTAGAATTATCAGACAATTTATCGAATATGAGCTAAGGATGTACTTAGCTTTTTTTTTGATATCGTATAGTCGGTTACTGAGCATGCGTAAAGCATTAACGATTTCAAAATTACCCTACCTGAAAGCTTTGTAATAAGAGTCAATTTGGAACTAGAGTAACGAGAACGTACATTTAGTCAGGTAGGTACAGTCACCGTCATATACATTGACACAAGCCTCTATTGTCGAGAGCATTGGGGCGTGTTTTGATATTTATGGTGCTTTGGAGTCTTCCATATATTACGTCACACGAATTTCGTGAAGTTTTGACCCCCCCTTTGTCCTTGTCACAGCTGGTCACACTAGTAAGACTCCCTTCTCCAAAGTGTGATGACACATATTTTGCAATTATACAGTAAGAAATAATTACATTAAAACAGCAGTTCTTTAATTTTTAATAGGACCTGGATTTTGAAATGTGACGTCACAAAATTTTAAAATCCCTCCCATTCCCCTTGTCACACTTTGTCAACCCCCTCCCACCCTCTCAACGTGTGACGTAATTTATGGATAGCCCCTTTGGGTGCCAACAACTGTTTGACGCTGACTGTACACAAGGACGCGAGCACTTTAATATACAACAGAAAGTTATGTTGCCTGTCAATCATATTGTCATAAACAACGACTTTGACTTAATAGCTCTAAAAAATTAAGCACTCTAGAGAGGTCACAATTATATGAGAGAAAAAAGTAAAGGTAAGGAATAGGTTATACAATTGTATATTTTGTAAACTAAAAAATTTATGCATTTTAATAAACAGTCGATGACACATTAAGTGTACCAAAGCCAATCACTCGTAATTTTGTAATTTTACAGGAAAATAGATTTATAAATTTTATTTTCTTTTATTTGGGGAGCTATATATACTATGTATTATATAATTATAAAAAACTTACCTACTAAAAGACAATTACAAGCCTCCACATGTAAATATTAAAACTATCTTCAAACTTAGTCTTTTTTGTTGTCCTTGACGTCAGCGCTATCTAGCACAAATTTATAAAACTACAAAAACTGCTATATGGCGTCATACATACATAATTGAAAACGTCAAAATGAAATATTAAAAAAACAATGGAAACGACACACAAAAAGATTTGCCCTGTTTAAAAAAGCAACCCAAGAGATGAGGAGCGAAAATATACAAATAAACATATATACAATCACGCCTGTTTCCCCGAAGGGGTAGGCAGAGGCATATTATACGCCTACACTTTGCCAATTATATAGTTGGTCCCACGTAATAGGTGGCGAGCCTGTTGCTGCTTACCGGGCACTGTTATGTTCGCCAGAGCCTTGTCCGTTGATCGGCAGGTGCACCACTTGCAGGTGAGGTTGGCTTGGGATCCTAAGATGATTGTAGGATTTCTGTCATATAGCATATTTTATAGTAATATAATATTGATCAACGTGGAAAACAGTAGGTATACTTCTTTGTTTTATTTTACATGTTAATTAATATTCATCAAAAAGAAACATCATTCTCATAAAAATTTGTGAAATCACAATTAAAAATATTTGAAAAATTATACCTTAACAGGCCTTTAAAGTCGAATGGGTTTTTAATTTATTCCATACTTTTGAAATGGATCAGTTTAAAAATAATTAAATCCGATGCAGTACCAAAAAGATTGTCAACTTATTAATTATATGACACAGATAATTCAGCTCTGGTTCTAACAAATTTACTTATAACATACTTTTAACTCGCAAACTTTTCAAAAAACTCTGTCTTAAAAACCTATGTCGAATAACCAATCTTGATCCAAAATTGGCAATCTGCGTTACACAAAACAATCCTTTTTTCAAGTAAAGCGGCGCATTAAACAATCCTGGATTGGAACTTTGATCTTTTGATACGATTTATATTTGGAAGGACGGATCGCAGATTTTAAGATCGCCACCTGTATGAAAGTCGACAGATCAATCATTTCTGTCAAATAAAAACATTTATAAAAATATACAGAATTATAAGGTGACATTTTTTTACTGGAGAAATCGGACGGGTTGGTTTTTTCGACTGACCCGGATGAGAAACAAACTCACGACCTTTGAGTAACCGTTCCACTGCTCTAACCACTAAACTACTGGGACTCCGACGGACACTTTTCATTTTAACAATACTTTGTGGTTCCCTTTCCAATTCCGCGTTATATACAGTTTTTTTTTATAAAATTTTACTATGTCATCAGTTTTATTTTAAAGTACTAACTTCTATTCATAATCATGAATATAAGTATGAAGCAATAAAAAGCCATAAAAAACAATGTACTAATTTTAAAAAGTCTTCCAAACATAGGAATTACAATGTATGAAGTATATTATAGTTTATAGGATTTTTTTATTAATGTTTTATTAAAATCAAAATCATATATTTTTATAACAATATAACTTTATTGACACTTAAGTACGGGCTTCGATGTTTAGTACTGACCGTTGCTTATGAAGTGTTTTGATTTACTGTTATTAATTTTTCATTTTAGTACTAATTTAAAAATCTTTGTCTATGGGGAAACACATATCATTTTGTATAGTTTAATATGTAAATAATTTTTAATCGTTATTATTTTATCTATATGTTTGTGTTTTACTTAAAAAATGTTAATTTTTTAATAAAATTAAAAGAAGTCAAACAGTTGTAATCTGTAAATGAACATAAAAATATGGTAATTTGTGTTCTGAATTTATATTGCAACGATTGAAATCCTAATTTAATTTAATTGAAGACTATGGCGGTATGGACTAAATTACTCATTTGCCTCTTCTTTGCCGATAGCCTAAGATCTGTCTGACATACTAAGTAGTGTAGATGTGGGAACCTTCTCTGTAGCATAAGCAAAAGTGTTCTCCAACAGGCAATAATGTTTTCCTCTGGGTTGCGGTAGTCAGACGACAGTCGCTCCTTGTAATAACTGAAATTCAGCCAAATCAGGAAATGAGGAGATCTCAGATTCTTAACTTAGTCTAGAGTACGACCGGGATAAACGCTAGGATGATTGATATCATAAAATCATGTTCTTGCTTATGAGACAGTTCCCACAAACATACACATACTAGGTGCTCCTTACCTCTACCCTCCAATAGGTCAAGTGTAACCTGTCCCTCCCCATTAGACTGGTATGTACTTATTTAATTGTTTATTAGTTCTGTTACTAAAAATAAGTAGGTTTAATATTCTATAGCCCTAGAGTTAAGTATGTTGTGATATTTTGTACCTACTGAAATTTTAATTAAATTATGTACTTAGCAAATGTAATAAAAATGTTGATATTTATGTCATTTGTTTTTTTAATTATCCGTAAAAGTGATTTTATCTAAATTTTTTATTTTATTTTATTTATAAAGTTGTTATCAAAGAATCGCCTATCAATAGCAACTTAATTTGGACCACAATTTACAAATCTATGGATTGGCAGGCGGGGGCCAACACTTAGTCAGTACGATGACCTGACCTCACACCTATAGATTATTACATGTGGGGTGGCCATTACTGATTACATTACTAATTGGCGAGGTTTTCCCAAGAGATTACAGCATGGGACTCTTCAAGAATGCCGTGAAACAGTTTTTAATGGGTCGGCAACGCGGAAGTGACGCCCCTGGTGTTGCAGGTGTCAGGGAATTATATTATTATACTTAAATAAATTATTAGAATACTACTACTACGAGTCTTTGCCTACATTGAGCTTGAATTCAAATTATTAAAAGACGTATACTTGACTCCTCATTGAAATAATCAAGAAAAGTACTTTTTAATATAAACTTCATGTTTACTAATTTCTAAAAAGAAATTAGTCTTAATAAGATATTATAAATGGTTTTCAAAAGGATTCCAAGATATTGATGATAATATAATAAAATATAATATAAAATATAATAATAAAATATTGTTTGATATTTCAAAACGTTGGTATCGCTATCCTCCTATCTTATTGAGGTAAAAGTTTATGTTCGATTTATTAATAAATGTTTTATGTACCTTCTGTAGGTAAATGTTTGTAATAACTCCTCAAGTGTTTTTAAAAGAGTTTCATCGAACTTGATTAACTGTAGCACAATAATTATCGTAATATTCAATAAAACTAGAAAGTATACTGGTGCTGCCACCTATCGTGAGATATTCTTAAGATGTGATTTGATGTGTATAAAAGACAGGTTGTAATCGTAAGAAAATGAGTATTGAGGGTCGATTCCAGAACTACGGACTAAGTTAAGTAGATATCAACAGTGTTATATTGTTTTAAGCTGTTCCTGTGTATAGTCATTATGCCGAATAAACTACATACTTATTTGGCATAATGTTATTTTGTTTTAAGGTGTGATGATTGTTGATAATAAATTAAATTATTATCTTTAACAATAATTCCAAGGTTGTACCCTTGTTGTTTCTACGATTAATGTTTAGTTGGTATTATGGACAGATATATGAAATGCTTTGTAATATACAAATGGTTGTACTGATTGTTACACTAGTAAGTGTAGTTCTGACATAGAATGTTTGTACACATGGTTATTAATGTTTGTTTGATTTTATGTGGGTCCATGTGTACTAATCTGTTGGGCTTTATAACTGATGCAATATGATTGATATAAGTTATATATTTTGTTTATCTGCTTTAAGACATAACGTAGGATATATGGCATAACTGTAATTCTGTGTTTACTATTTGATGAAACTAAATAAACGGCTATAATAATAAATATATATTACACTAAATAATAATTCTCAAAAATAAACGGAGTGTAGTTTAAAAATAAAGGAAGTGTTCGAAACACTAATAAAGCTTAATAAATAAAATAGTTCAAACCGTTTTATTGTTTTACTTTTGAATTCCTTTACCTGCTTACAGCACTTTTACAGTGGTTATTGATTCTATTATTTGATATATAGATAACTAGAACCTTAAATCTAACATCGGAAGTGGGAACGACTTGCGCCAATTATTCAATCAAAATTTTATAATGGGTTTCAGCATGGATTTTGAAGAATTTGACATCTACTAGAGGCTATTTGCGATGACTACGCTATACCAGCTCTATTACATCCTGAGGGAACAATCCTGGAACTGGACTGTTGCGACAGCATCAGAAGTAAAGGAATTCTTTTAGAACGGCATCAAGATCGTAGCAAGGGCTGTACCGATTTTGAAGAGGTGGACGACGGAATTCGCGTTGCAACAGGAACGTTATACGAAGACTGTTGCGACAGCATCATACAAGCAAATAGGAATCTTTTGAACGTCTGCAAGGGCTGGTAAGTCCTTACTTAATTCTTAACAGAAGATTTGTGTAAAATAGTTGTTATATGTTGTGGTATTTAATGCAGTAAAATAAGTTTTAAAGAAAAATAAGTACACATATGGAATATTCTTAAGGTTAGTACAAATAAATACGCCTTTAAATTATTTTTGAGAATTTATTATAATTTTTGTTTTTTAAGTAACAATTATTTAATTTCTGGTTTAATTAAAACAAAATCACAAAATTTATAAAAAAAAAACCATACAGTTTTCATTAAACATTAAACTATTTTCTGGGTAAATAAAATATCTAATAATTACTATTTCATGCTATAGAACAAAATTCATAACTAAATACTTACACATTTGAAAATAAAACATTAACAATTAAACCTACTAGTATACAAAAATAATAAGATCATTAAATATACAATAATGAAAATAATAATATTATAATTAATGGAGGTAGATATGGCACTAGCCACTGTTGACCGAGACAGTCTTTTAAGAAACTGCCGTCATTGGAGTTAGCGCTAGCCTACGGCTTTTATTGCTATACTATTCGAAACGTATTGACACTCGCATATATTCTCGTTAATTTGGATACGTCGAAGGTAAATATGTTTAATAATGTCGTAGAGGAACATCTAATTACGGCGAAGTTTAAAATGCATAGTTTTAAGTAAAACATTATTGACTGAAAGGGTGTCTTCGTAGAACACTGTTGGATAATTCGCAAATTGCTGAGACACTTTTCTTTCGTGGGCACTTATCCAAGTAGTATTACTCTGTGTATTGAAATTAAATTTATTGAATTTGCAGAATATTGAAATTGCATATTAAAAGTATTTCAACAAATATAAAACGGTTCAATATTAAAAGTCCTCTATAAAACATAAATTTTCGCTTAACAACTTTCAATCGCATTAACGCAAACTGTACTTCTAATCAAATCCTCTAAGAATTAAGATAAGATCAAAAAAAATAAGAAATATAAAGAAAGACGGCAAGTTACATTTATTAACTGCACATAAACGGTACAAGTCAAATTAATTATTAATATTTTAACTCGTATTTGTAAAGTCAAGCTAAGTGGCATAGCTTAATCTTATTTTAGTAAAGTTAAATGTAGGTACTATGTTGCTAACTTAACGTACGTGATGACAAATTTATTAAACTAAAATTATTTTGATAAAAGAACGATAATAATTATGATATTCAAGAAAATAAATATAAGAGATAACAGAACTTTAGAGTTAAATATGTATTATATAAAAAAAATTTCGAATAAAAAAATTATGAAGTTAAAATTGTCATAAAGTGGTTAAATAAATCTCTTAAACAATGTAAAAACCTCATATAAATTATGTAAGCATGGAGACGTAACCATTTAAGGGAAGGGTAAAGGGCAACTACAATGGGCTAAACCTGGCCGAGAGTTCCGCTAGTCAAAACGTAATTGAATAAATATATTTTCAATATTTATTGGTAATTAGAAATATGTTACATTACTAACTTTTATCATTAATATCCCCCAAAACAAAAAAAAATATATATTGACTGAATTAATAAAGTGTCATTTATTCACAACAACGGTAATGTTAAGACACATTATTACTTATAACGTGAATGTCTTTTATTTGAATTACAGTAACAAAAAGTAATGTAGATGATAGGTAGATGGTAAAATTAGATTTTATAATTATAAAAAAGAACTATTATGATAAGTCTAATGTCAGATTGGCCGAGCGGTTTTTGAAAGTCAAAAGATTCTATTAATATAATCTTAAAAATTTAAATTACAATGAATCTTAGCTCCGTTAGAGGAAATTAGTCGAGTACTTGGGTTGTCTACACTATCGGTTGTAGATGAAGTATTCTGAGTTTAAGGCCCCGTAATTTAGTATAAATAAAATATGTAATATATATATGTAATATATAAATATGTAATGTAAATATGTAATAATTTAAAGTATAATTAGTAAGGTAGACTTTTCTGAAAATATTTCGTAAATAATTTGAAAATCAATGAAATGTCGTAAAAGTGGTGGTACAATAAATAATCGAAGTACTTGGTAAAAAGATTTTTAATATAATGTAGTATTCAAAATTTAATCAATATTTCTTCTCGTAACGCAAAAATTGTTGAATATTATTAGTTTGAAAATAAAATGTTTATAAACTTCACACTTTAATGACTTTTGTTTCTGCCATAAAGATTTAGAAAAAATGTATAGGGATATCTGCCTGATAATGATTTTATTTGAATGTGGTGCATATTACATTACAGAATTATATTTGTTATTTCCGTATCTTGTCTGGTGGTGACCACGATTTGTTGATAGTTTCCACAGGCAGCGGATTATCGGATCATAATTGTTTTATTGAAAATAAAAAGAAAAAGAAAATAATAATGTGACAAAATTAAAGTTGTGTGAATGTACTTCGAGAGCGAAGTACTGTCAGTATGGCCGTGTTAGAATATTTATGATGTATATAGTAGTTAGATAATAATATAAAAATGGTTTATGGTGACAGAATTTCTTGGAAAATATTGTTACGGATTAAGTAAGTAGTGAAGCAGTTTAAAGTCACGTTGTTGATATATGCTAGTTTCGTTTTGTATAGGCAGTGTTTCCAATGGATAGCAAAATATATGTTTTTTATAAATAATATAAATTGTCTAAATCTTTACATCATTAATTATTTTCTAAAATATAGCTAGAGGTTGAATCAACTTGTAGGTTTTCAATTTTTTTTGAGATATAAAAGTATTTAATGTCGTATAACGGGTCAGTGGTTATAAATTAAAAGAGGAATTATTATTTGGGTACATGGATTATTGATAGACTATTATTTGCTATATGACTGAAATTTGGACAGTATATAATTTTATATTAATATATTTTGAAGCTTATTTATAATTCTGCTTCCTGTTATGTCTTTTGCCAGACGACTGTCGGAAGTTCTAATGTGTAAATGTAAGTTTTTGCTTTCGGTACATCTCTGAAAATATGTAGTTGTTTATTTTTGGATACAATGATATTGAGATGAATACGGGTAATTAAAAGGCAAGTGAAGTCTTTTACAATTGTATGTGACTAAGGGTAACCAAGTGTAAATATAGGTAGTCATTTGAAAAAGGTTACAATGTAATATGACACAATGTGATGTTGAAGTAAATATGATACAAATATATGTATAAAGGATATAGTCTCTTGCTTGTCTTGTTAATCTCACGGTGAGTACCGTAGGAGTTGAACAAATGTATAGTCGCCACAAGCAACAGACAGTTTGTAAAATTGGAAAGTTACTGAAATGAACTGCTGAAGTCTTTTGCCTTTTCTTGTCGGTATCAATGTGCAGCAGGTTGTAAGGCAAGAATGTGTCTGCAAAGCCAAGAGACCGTTGTTACCTGTCCTCTTGATGTAAGATGTAGGCTGGTGGCAATGTTAATGTAATAGTCTTAACTGAAAAATATTTAGTTTTTTTTGTGTTGTACTTCGGGGACGAAGTACTTGTCAGTATGGCCGTGTCAGGGAATTATATTATTATACTTAAATAAATTATTAGAATACTACTACTACGAGTCTTTGCCTACATTGAGCTTGAATTCAAATTATTAAAAGACGTATACTTGACTCCTCATTGAAATAATCAAGAAAAGTACTTTTTAATATAAACTTCATGTTTACTAATTTCTAAAAAGAAATTAGTCTTAATAAGATATTATAAATGGTTTTCAAAAGGATTCCAAGATATTGATGATAATATAATAAAATATAATATAAAATATAATAATAAAATATTGTTTGATATTTCAAAACGTTGGTATCGCTATCCTCCTATCTTATTGAGGTAAAAGTTTATGTTCGATTTATTAATAAATGTTTTATGTACCTTCTGTAGGTAAATGTTTGTAATAACTCCTCAAGTGTTTTTAAAAGAGTTTCATCGAACTTGATTAACTGTAGCACAATAATTATCGTAATATTCAATAAAACTAGAAAGTATACTGGTGCTGCCACCTATCGTGAGATATTCTTAAGATGTGATTTGATGTGTATAAAAGACAGGTTGTAATCGTAAGAAAATGAGTATTGAGGGTCGATTCCAGAACTACGGACTAAGTTAAGTAGATATCAACAGTGTTATATTGTTTTAAGCTGTTCCTGTGTATAGTCATTATGCCGAATAAACTACATACTTATTTGGCATAATGTTATTTTGTTTTAAGGTGTGATGATTGTTGATAATAAATTAAATTATTATCTTTAACAATAATTCCAAGGTTGTACCCTTGTTGTTTCTACGATTAATGTTTAGTTGGTATTATGGACAGATATATGAAATGCTTTGTAATATACAAATGGTTGTACTGATTGTTACACTAGTAAGTGTAGTTCTGACATAGAATGTTTGTACACATGGTTATTAATGTTTGTTTGATTTTATGTGGGTCCATGTGTACTAATCTGTTGGGCTTTATAACTGATGCAATATGATTGATATAAGTTATATATTTTGTTTATCTGCTTTAAGACATAACGTAGGATATATGGCATAACTGTAATTCTGTGTTTACTATTTGATGAAACTAAATAAACGGCTATAATAATAAATATATATTACACTAAATAATAATTCTCAAAAATAAACGGAGTGTAGTTTAAAAATAAAGGAAGTGTTCGAAACACTAATAAAGCTTAATAAATAAAATAGTTCAAACCGTTTTATTGTTTTACTTTTGAATTCCTTTACCTGCTTACAGCACTTTTACAGTGGTTATTGATTCTATTATTTGATATATAGATAACTAGAACCTTAAATCTAACACAGGCGTTCATAGACTGCGGTCATCACTTGCCATAAGGTCCGCATGCTTGAGTAAGTAAGCGCGTTCATTAGTAGGATAGCGATATTAATATGGCAAATTAAAAAAAACGTCACAGGATCTTGGTGCCACCTGCATAGTTTGTTCACCTGCGATTTTGCGAGATTTCATGTAGTTGATCAACTTTATAGCTATACAACAAAACAATAAGGGGCTTGTAACAAACATCTAAAGTTAGACCAGGTTTAAAACAAGTGCTGTCACTGTCTTTATCTTGTTAAATAAAAGTGACAGCACTAATTTTAAACCTTTTTTTTTTTTGTTTTACGTCGGTAACAAAATGCATTTACGCACTGCCTTCCGGCCAAAGGGGGACCGAAAGGGGGTGTGGGACTCACCACCGGCGGACACGACCGCCAAGTAATACCCACTAAAAATCTTCCGACGACGCCCGCCGCTTGTTGAGAAAGAGGTGGGGGCCAGTACCTGGGTTGCAGCTTCTGGCACCCGCGCACTGCGGCCAACATCCCCCGGACCAAAACCGGGAGGACCTCCTCAGAGAGGCGCAGTGGACGCGCCCCTACTACCTCCCCGTGCGACCATAGCGTGTGTGGCCGACTTCCCGGAGGGTCCATGGTTAGACAGCAGGGGCCCCCTGCCCCCACTGCCTAGACCCTCCGTGCGCTGCTGAGCGAGCCCTTTCCCTAGCGCCTCCTGCGCCCTACCGGGAGGTACTCAGCCCCCCCACCACGACAAAGTGGAGACCAGTCGGGGGGGACTAATTTAAAACCTGGTCTAACTTTAGTATCGTTTTGTAATAAGACCTTAAAGATTTCAGTGCCCACTGCATAGTCAAGTTGCATATAGTAAATAAGAGGTATTATTGTTATACAGCAAAAATTAATGTCGTTTGTATTTTTGTATCACATGCATAGTTAAGATCACGCGTTACTGCTATACCGAGAAATTTCAATGACATAGGATTTTTGTGCCAACTTTGTTGACGTGTAAGGATTAGAGGTAGAGGTATTGATTGACGTATTGATGATTTTTTTAGCTTACGTGCGTCCAGTGCAGTACCATGACTGTATCGAGGATATCACCGGCATCAACTTCGACTGGGACACATCGAGCGTTTTCCCAAATAACACACGCACACCTGTAAAAAGTAGCTGCTTTGTAATCACAAATACTTATAGATCAAAGGCGAAAAAAAAGAAGAATTATTATCGTAGGCAAAAATAACAATTACAATTAAGTTGACTTTCATATATTGTATAATACCTATTTGTCGACCGATTTGGCGTGGTGGCGACTATACCCGCATTCCGCTCATGAAGTCGTAGTTTCGATTTTCACACTGGACAAATTGTGTTTTTTCCAATTGGTGTTTTCCAATGTATATTAAGTATGTATACACAAAAAATAGTATTTATGTATGCTTATCCGTTAATATAACACAAGTTGCTGATTATACTTATCTGGGAACTAAATATTTCTTGTAATTGTGAGAACACATTTTCTAATTGATTACCCATATATAATTGAAAAATGATGAAAAGCGCTGGTCGAAATCGATTCAATTATTCAACTGTTCTTGGATGGGTGACCGTTTGTGTGGTATTTGGTTTAGAGCTTCCGCGCTTTCCGATGTTCCGGGTTGCTGCGGTCAGACAGCAGTTGCTTCTTGTAATAACTTAAATTTAGCCAAATCAGAAAGAACCGGGGTAAATGCTAGGATTACTGATACGATAATCTATTTTATCTGAATTTAGAATATCAGTAGAAATAATCAATTTCTTGAGGCATTGTTCTCAATCTCGTTGCCATTTGGAAGCGTCTGTAGAGTCACCGACAGACTGACTGACGTACAATCCCCTTCTCTTTTCGAATCACGACAGACTAACTGAAAAATCGCCCCGCTAGAGTCACCGAAAGACTGTCAAATCTTCAGAAAAAGTGCCCGGCGGAGCTACACTAAAAACAATATTTTTAACATGGCGTCCAAAATGGCCGCTGCTGATTTCAAAAATGTCACACTCCGCCAGTTTTGGTCGGACAGAGTCGGGAAAAAACCAGGTAGGTACTCCCGGCAGTCTCCACCCGATGACGTCACCAGACTGAATCCAAAAACCTAATGTGCAATTGTTACATAGAATTGATTCCAATTTGTTCTTTAGTACTTATAAAATCTTATAAATCTTGATGTTCACATTTATCGTTTTACATATCAATTGTATTATCAAAATTTGTAGAGGATATAATTTTTAAGCCTCATAATCTATGCTAATCCCAGGACTAATCACAGAATTAGAAGATAAATAAAGTTTATCTGTTTAAGATTTTTATTGATTAATAAACATACCTATTTTTTGTTAATTCGGGTTAGGCGACTGACGATGGCGGCCATACGTGTTTTGGGTGTTTTATTTATTCTAGGATTATCCCAGGTAACATTTTTTTTACTATATTCTTGACATATTCTCATTATTACCATAATTTTAGAAGTATATAAATGTAAGCCGTGTTATACCGGCCTGGAATAGTGCCACCCCGTCTCATCTCAGGGCGAGTCGTAAGAGTTGACGAATTGACGTCTTGAAATTTTAAAGTTTAAAACTTAAACGCTGAAGTTTCAAGGTTGAATGTAGTTAGCGGTCAAGCCGATTTGGTTGCTCGCGAGTGTACCTAGATTGAAATGATGAGGCACAAAATACAATAGTTATGGAAGAAATTTATAAAGATTATTATATGCTTAACGGTCGTTGTGCCGTGTGGTGTGGTACCGGCCTAGAATTAAATGCTATATATTATGATAAATTAAATAGCAATCTCTCGATTTAAAAATTTTGTGGTATATCGAAACAATTTGTTTGTAAATATAAATAATTACAGGCTAGTGTAATCCCGAAAAATGGGCACACAACGGGAGAAGACTATGTAGCAGAGATCGAAACGTTGCGCAGTGGTAAGGATTAATTAACATTTAATTTTAACATTAATATTTTAAATAATTCAAATTTAAATTTTTATTGATAGCTGAATACATATGGCGTTGAACATTATTCAGCAATATATAATTTGCATACCGTCAGGCAAACTGAGTAACACCAAAAACCCCAAAATTTTACTTTTAATTTAAAATTTTCTTAAATCCCTAAATAAATGAGTAGTAAATAAATGAATAGTTTGACAGAGCTTCCCGAAGGGTAGGTCTTAAAATGAACATGGATAAGACGAAAATCATGTCTAATATCCATGTTGTGCCTACCCCAGTAATAGTGGGAAGCTCGGCCCTCGAAGTTGTCGACGAGTGCGTATACCTGGGGCAAAAAGTCCAATTAGGTAAGTCCAACTTCGAGAAAGAGGTCAATCATCGAATCCAGTTCGGTTGGGCTGCGTTCGGGAAACTACGCAAAATCTTCTCGTCCAAAGTACCGTCCAAGACGAAAGTCTTTGACCAGTTTGTGTTGCCAGCGATGACGTATGGGACTGAGACGTGGTGCCTGACTATGGGCCTCATAAGGAAGCTCAAAGTCGCTCAGCGTGCAATGGAGAAAGCTATGCTCGGAGTGTCCCTACGTGATCGAATTTGAAGTGAGGAAATCCGTAGGAGAACTGGAGTGACCGACATAGCGAAGCGCGTTTGCAAGCTGAAGTGGCAGTGGGCGGGGCACATAGCTCGAAGAACCGACGACCGATGGGGCGTTATGGTGCTTGAATGGCGACCACGAATCAGCAATCGTAGAAGAGGGCGGCCCCCCATGCGATGGGCCGATGACCTGGTCAGGGCGGCGGGGAGCCGGTGGATGCAGGCGGCAAAGGATCGATCTACGTGGAAAGCAATTGGGGAGGCCTATGTTCAGCAGTGGACTTTAGATGGCTGTTATGATGATGATGAAATAAATAAATCTAAATAAGTTATGAACGAATTGGACTAACACCTATATGCAATTAGTGCCTTTACTATGAAAAATGGTGTATGGGCTCCTAAAAAGATCTGAGGAGCCCAAGCCAACCTCCCCTGCATGTGGTGCACCTGCCGATCAACGGACGAGGCTCTGGCGAACATAAAAGTGCCCGGAAAGCTGAAATAGACTCGCCACCTGTTTCGTTGGACCAACTATAAAATTGGCAAAGTGTAAGCGTATAATATGCCCCTGCCTACCCCTTTGGGGAAACAGGCGTGAATGAAAAATAAAGTTTTTACTTCCTCCTATAAAGTTTACTCAAAATCACATTATTAATATATATTTGAAGGTACTTACTCTATACTTTCCGCAATCATTGATCAGATTGTGATGTATCGGGTATTCTAGGTTTGTGTGGAAGGGTTCCTTTTGTTTCTATCTGGGTTGCGTAGCTCAGACGACAGTCGCTCCATGTAATAAATAAAAATTACATGTAAGCAGATGCTGGTCCTTAAGCAACCGGGATATACTGGATATGATGATGATGTGAAAAGGTTCCTGGCCCAAAAAATCTATATAGGATTGGTTGGGTATATAGGTTCTGGAATGGAGAACTGCAAGATGGACGGGCGATCTCATAAAGGTCGCGTGATCACTTGGTCACAGGCCTTCTGCAATCGATTACATTGTGTGTTAGTGTTGGCCTATCTTTAGTAGTTGATGTTATTGATTTGACTTTCGATGATGGTATTGCACTATATCTACCTTGATGTTATATTGCTACGTGTAAGAAAATGTTAATAAAATAAAAATATTAATAAAATAAAAATATTAATAAAATTATTGTAGGCAAGGAGACAAACGGAATCACAAAGCTTTGCCGCTAATTGTGATCACGTAAACTTTCTCAGTAAGAGTAGGCCAAGATTATATTATAAGGCTTACCCTACCTTTCCCTTACCTTACCTTCACCTAACTAAGGGAGTGTAAGGTAAGGTAGGTAGGGATATGGGGCTATAAGAACTAAGATAATAAGAAGTTTTTATTTTATTGTTTAATTTTAGTATGCTATTGTCAAATTTTAGTCTTTTCATATGTATTTTTATGGTATTAGTATTTTTGTTAATAGTGTTGTAACGTATTTTGTGCACGTGTCTACTTTATACATGTTTTTTTTTTCGTTCCTTTTCCCTAAAAGGACAAATTTTGTGTTTATAGTATATTATTAATTCAACCATTTATGCAAATAAGAAACTTACACAAAGACAGAAATTATGGAAAACCTGTACAACGGTACTGCTTATCCCTATAAGAATGAATTGGTTGAATTGGTTGAATTAATAATATACTTATAGGGATAAGCAGTACCGTTGTACAGGTTTTCCATAATTTCTGTCTTTGTGTAAGTTTCTTATTTGCATAAATGGTTGAATTAATAATATACTATACTACTATAATATGCGCATTTAGTCAAGAATTGTTATTTTATGGTTACAAGTGTCTGTAACACTTCAATGTAATTTATTTATTTGTAATGTTAACAGATAATTCTTTTTATTCCAATATTTATCAATAAAATACGTTATTAATGGAATGTCCGGTTTACGTAAACTATCTTATCCGAATTTAATTATCTGATATAGTATAATGTATGCATATTGACAGTGATAAAATGTATTTACCTAAATTTTACCGATTAACAGTGAATGAGTAATAACTTAATCAGATTTAAGCCGTTATCTGTTAAGCTGGGAGGATTAAGCCTACTTAAGATGTATGCATGATTTTTACATACATACATACATTATACATACATTCACGCCTGATTCCCAGAAGGGAAAGTCAGAGGCATATTATTCGCCCACACTTCGCCAATAACATAGTAAGAGTAATAGGTGGCGAGCCTATTGCCGCTTACCGGGCACTGTAATGTTCGCTAGAGCCTCGTCCGTTGATCGGGAGATGCACGACTTGCAGGTGAGGTTGGCTTGGGCTCCTCAAGTCTTGGTAGGATCACCAAACACCCAAGATTTTTCTAGTTAATAAATAATTTTCTTACAGTAACGCCATCCAATTAGATTCAAGATAAGTATTATTAAGAACTGTGTTATGGATACTAAATAACAGATTAATATACATATCAAAATACTTTTTCTCTTGTAACATTCTTAATATACATAGAAAATACCCAGACCAGAACATTTAAATATTTATGGTCATGGACACAAAGATTCAAATCGGAATTGAACCCACTAACTACCTCATGAGCGGATTGCAGGTATCCTGAACTCCGGCCATATTGGTCGTTGAAATATTATTCAGTAGTAATTAAATGATTTATTTTTACTTCTGAATTCTGGAAAAGTTTCATGTCTTGCTAATACCTACGTAAATCAATAGGCCAGTCTAAGGCCAAATATTTTATTGTAAATCTCAAACTTATTTATATTTTTGATTAGGATCCGGAGCTAGGATTGTAGCTGGTTGGGTAGCAGATGACGGCCAGTTCCCTCATCAGATCAGCTTGCGGATGGTGAATGGCACAGGTGTCACCTTTTCATGTGGAGGGTCCATCATACACCACAACTGGGTCATCACTGCTGCCCACTGCGTCGCCAAGTAAGAATTTGGATATTACGACCACTATAATAGTAGATTTATTAAAAGTTGTTTCGTATTTATATCACTAGCTTAATATCGAGCAATTCCGGGCTTTAGATAGCATGCAAGTGATGGATTAAAAATATCTTTGTAACAATTCCCGCGCTACTATAATTTCCCGAAAAATCGAGAAACTATTCAACACGACACGTGTTTCGCCCTTACACAGGGCATCTTCAGGTAAGATAGGAGCCTCAGAACCACGATGTCTGCACGACCAACGCTGAAACGAGAGAGAGAGAGCTTACAATGGATTTCCGCAAAGTAACGCCTGAATCAATAAATTATTTAGATAGCATGTTTAGATGTTGGTATAGGTTAGTACGAAATGTGATAATCGTTGAGACAAGTTGCAGGACTTATTGAGTGGCTTAAGAAATGCTATCAGCAAGACACCACACACCTGCCTTTGTTAATCTGCATAGGGCCCGCGTGGTGGAGTATATTCCAAATCCATTTCACCTTGTTTTGTGAGGGGATGCCCAGTAGTGGAACGATAATGGACTGAGATAATGATTCTGGTTATACCCTATCATAGAACAAGTTCTGCTTAGTTCGGGACTTAAAGCGCTGTATAGGATGTCGAATATTTTTTCTTTACTATTTCACTAATTATATACTTGTTCTTCACAGCCGATTTTCTTTCGTGGTCCGTTTCGGGCTCACGAATGTTACCACCCCGGAATATATCGTGGACACAACTCGTTACTACATCTACCCTGACTACTACGAACCACAAGCCGGCGTCCAGACCGACGACATCGCCTTGGTAGGCCTAGACCATCACATTCCTTATGGACGTAAGTATGGGAGACGACAAACGTGATCACGACAAGCAAATGCAGTGATAGCCTGGTGGTGAGAACCTTAGATTGCTAATTCAGACGGTCTGGGGTTCAGAAATTGGTCGCGCCTTTATGACTTTTTGAAGTTATGTGCGTAATTATCGCTAGCTCTATGCCTCGGAAAATTAAGCCGTCGGTCCCGGCTGCCATTAATATCTATGGCAGTCGTTATTAGGAAGTCAATGCCGTCTTATATCCTGACAATTGGTTTAAACACAGAATTATGTTTTCCTCTGGGTAGCGGAGGTCAGACGGTTGTCGCTCCGTGTAATAACTGAATTTCAGCTTAATATTACCCTGGGGGGTCTGCCCACCGGTCTAGCCAGATTTGGTAGCCTAGACTTGAGCTCAGGCCACATACTAAGCTTAAGTCTAGGGCAACCGGGATAATGCTAGAATGCTAGGATGATGAATTTGGTCACGACAACACAAACGCTGAAATGAGCTCTGTTTTAACGTTGGTTTGTCGACTTCGCCACGGTGGAATCGCTACTAAGGAGCGCTTGGCCAGATCTACTTCTTCGAAAATAAATTCCATATCGATTTAAAAAAAAATTTGTTAATTAGTTAGATTTTAGAAGTAAACGTTATGTTCTTTCTGTTTTCCTTGGTAGTCATCGCAAACAATAAAGTTTAGTTCGAACATTAAACAAATAAATCTTACTTTTAAAGATTAAAAAAGTCATGAGTATACCAAAAATGTAAAAATCGTATAAAACGATTCAGCCCATTTTAATAATTAAATTTGAAGCAGTGGTGGATTTTCGTACCTGCAATTGCGAGTAAGGCATCTTTCGCACCAAACGTGAGGTCACGGCCTATTGGAGCCATTCGTAAACCACTCTGCCTCGCCTCCTGCGGCTAGTATTCTTTATATGGACTTTTATAGATAGATAGATAGACGCTCACTACATCAACTCCTTAGCGGCGCCGGATCGCCTCGGTCGTAAGCCCACCGCACACAGATGACGGGTGGACAACTCGGTGACAACTCGCTGCTCGCATGCTTGCCTTGCGTTGATTGAACGCATATACCTAGTGCCAACTGGTAACAAGCTACTCGAAAATTCGTGGACCAAGCGATGTTTTTTTGTGATAACGCGGCGTCCACCTGTTGACAATCTGTTGTCAACGAGTGAACGCCGTGCGACGAAACGGTGCGAAGTATCGGGTGGCTCTAATGAATTGTGACCTATATTGTACGCCGCCGACTGTGAGCATGCAAAATTTCGCCATTAGCATTCTGCTAGGGTATAGTCGGTTTGATGTGATCGAGAAGTTTAAAATACTTGTATATGAAAAACGTGTAAACTGCGTAACGCGCGCTCACAGTCAGCGGTTGACAATACGTTAGGTCTAAGCGATGCCTATCAGCCGCACTCGTCTTTGATTTCCAATGTATTAAATATTATTTCACAGCAAACATACAGCCCATCCGCATCCAGAACTCGGGACAGAAGAACACCCACTATGTTGGGGTCGTCTTAACTGTCAGCGGCTACGGTCTTACTGATGACAGTTGGAATGGTTTGTAGATTGCATACAATATCTTTGCCACAAAATTTACTTACAAATATATACGTACGCTGCTACGCTAGACAATATCCTCCATTGGGTGGATGCCACTGTAGATTAATAAGTCGACATTGTTATTACTTCAATGTGATACGTCATAATGACCACATCCATAGTAAGCAGTCGATGCAGTCCGGAAAAGAACGCCCGTTTGCGCGGAGTGGAAATGGGGAAGAGAAATATGAATTAAAACAGCATGTGTGAAATTGATATCACGATCTCAAAATGACCAAACCATCTATGCATACCTTTCTCAATTTTTGTCACTGACTTAGATAGCAGACAGTTAGCTATAAATCATTTTTGACGAAAGTAAATAGTTCTATTTTATTCTAGAACGAACAGCGCATTGAGCACAATACCGTCTTCACCATAAGGGCACACGGGGCCCGTGCCCAGGGCCCCCATTCTCGGGGGGCCCCGAAGGACCCACAATTTCTCTCACACATTTATTCTCCAGAAAATTTTTGGCGGGCACATTACACTTTTTTCACAAATCAGGAATCTTATCAGAAGGTTAGATTTACAAGGCATATCATTATACTACGCCATTATATTATCGATGACTGCGACTTTTTCTAATGTACTAATTAATAATATTTCCGAACGCAATACCTATTTTACTACGTACTCTATCTAGCGGTCACTCACGCAATCACTCCAATTCCAAAGTCAAGTTGCAACGTCTAAGCAAGGCCCAATATAAATGTCGACATTGTCTATGGTTATGGGAATCCCCGAATAATGAATTGAACTTTCAGTCTGATATAGGAGTGAGTTGAGTTGTTTTGTTTGGTTTTTATTTAAAATTGAGTAAGAAAAGCATAATTTTGATTGGTTCTTTTAAACATTATTTCATTATTTCGAAAAGAACATATTTAAGTAGTTCACAAAATAGAAAAAATGTTATAGCTAATAAAGAAATAACGGAAAATTTCCAAAGCTCACTTCGTTTTTTACGGTTGAAGAAACAAATAAGCAGACCGATTATTCATCCTCATCACCGCAAGACAAAATTACCTCTGAATATCACCAGGAAAAAGAGGTTATGTGTGATGACAATGACAAACACACATTAGATCCTGAACCATCGACTTCAAGTTACTGTGAATTAATAACTGCAAGCTTAGAGAATGTATCTGTGTCTCCTGACCGTAGTACTTACTGTGACGACACTTTACCAGAAGAAGTCCGGGATATTTGGATTCGAAAAGGGCCAGAGTTTTTTCAAAATATAAATAGTAAATTCTTCCAAACTTCTTTAAGTTATCCAGATTCCAAAGGTAAAACGAAAACTAGATACTTGACTAAAAATATTTTTTTTCGTAAATTGAAAATGTTGAGTCTTTGTAAATAAAATGGCTCCTTTATTCACCAGCAAAGAAATCGGTATACTGTTATTGCTGCCGTCTATTTAATACCACTACTGGTACTGGACATAATTTAAGTTCTCCTAATTGATATAAAGATTGGTAGCATATACTATGATATGAAATATGAATGCATATTTCGAAACTAGATGGTCTGCACGTGCCAATGCTAATAATGCTTTGCAAAGTGCTTATTCAAATATTTCTGAGGCATTGTCTTCAATCGCAAGTGACGTCAATCAGCCAGGAGACACTAGAAGCGAAGCCCAAAGCCTATCAAAAAAAATGGAAAAATTTGAGAATGATCTTCTAACGGAAATTTCGAATGATATTTTGGGAATTATGAATAAAACTAGTCTAAGTTTACAGAATAGTACTATTACCATGGACGTTGTAACGAAACTTTACGAATCTCTGATCACTTATGTCAATACCGCACGCAATAATTTTACCTTAAAAGAATAAAAAATAAATTGCGAGCAACAATGTTACAAGAACGACTGAGTAATTTGTCAATTATGTGCATAGAAAGTGATATCCTTAAAAAAATTTACTTCAAGGATATAATAGAAGATTTTGCTCAACAGAAATCGCGAAAGAAACCGCTAAAGTACCTAATTGTAACCAAAAAACCTATACTGTATTTGATTACTTACCTATAAATGGGTTCATAGGTACTTAGTAAAAAATGTAAGTGTTGTTCTTTTTTTCTTTCCAATTCGCTTTCTTTACTTTCAAAAAGGGCCCCAAATTATTGTGTGCCCAAGGGCCCCAGCCTAGTTTAAGACGGCGCTGATTGAGCATGGCTGTGTTGCACTTAAAAAAGTACCGGTTTGTATGAAAATTGATATACCATGTTTATTACGCTCGCGTTACAAAATGCACTTAAAAGTTGTAACTAAAACTTTTGCTTGAAGTACTAAAAAGTGCAATGAATTCACCTAGTTCCTTTGTGTTCGAAAACTATTTGTTTTATGTTTCTATTGTATACACACATACAGAACTCGACTGTTTCCCCGAAGGGATAGGCAGAGGCATATTATACTCCCACATTTCGCCAATTATATTGTTGGTCCCACGTAATAGGTGGCGAGCTTATAGCCGCCTACCGATAACTTGTATGTTCGCCAGAGCCTCGTCCGTTGATCAGGAGGTGCACCACTTGCAGGTGAAACTGAATTGGGCTCCTTAGATCTTGGGAGAATCCCTATACACCTATTACATACATACACCTAAACATATTATATTCTATATAATAATAATAACATCGTGCCGCTAGTACTAGTACTGAAGTTATCCAAATATCTCCACAGTTTTTAAAAATATTCAATTTACCAGAAAACTCCTATATAACCATGCAGTAACCCGCAATCCTAAACACTTGTCGATCTGTGGCAATTTTTTTTAAGGATATTCCCTATTAATGATTGTTACTTGACTTAGGCCCGTGAGTCTCCTTAAACACTAGAAAATAACATTTCTGAGAAAACCAAAGAGTTCAAAAATAATAATTGTATATTTTTGATCACAATTTATATCGATCTATGGATATGGTTTGTCGAGAGATACTTTGTGTAAGCTCCAGAATCGCTGCAATCTGCTCGCTACCCAGTTACCTCCTACCCGTCGAACATTAACAAGACTAACTATATTTATAGGTGGATCCTCTTCAGAAGTTCTTCGTTGGGTACATCTCAAAGGAATTGATACCTCGGTTTGCCGGGATTTCTACGGCGGTAGTACTATCATCCAACAGCAGACACTTTGCGCCGAGTCTTACAATGACACTGCCCAATCTACTTGCCAGGTAGTATTTTTTAAAATTAATGTTGATGGATATTTTATTTTTTATGTCAATATCAACATGAGCTTGTTGAGAAAGGGGCGGGGGCCAGTACCTGGGTTGCAGCGACAGACACCCCACCCGCGGCCATCGACTCCCGGGCCAAAACCGAAACACCCGTGCCCGGAAATCACTTGCGTGAGCCGGAATATACCGTTTTTTTAATTTTTATTTACGCCGGTAACAAAATGCCTTTACGCACTGCCTCCCGGCCAAAGGAGGACCGAGAGGGGACACTCCCCAGTGAGGGACTCACTGCGGCAGACGCGACCGCCAGCAGTCCTACCTACTAAAAATCGCCCACCGCTGTTGAAAAAGGGAGAGAGCACGACAGCTGCCGCCACCTCCCCCGAGATTGGGGAGCAGGTGAGATAGAGTTCCCGCAGTGCTCACAAACCTCGGTTCCAGGTGCCGAAGATGCGCCTCAAAGTCCCATCAGCTGTCGAGGAGGATGCCGAGATATTTTAGCTCGTTTTCGACAGGGATGAGAGTTTCTCTGACCACGAATATGGGAGCCCGAAGGCGGCCGCCTCCGGGGAGCATGAAAAACAATTTATGCAGTGCCACCTCGAGATCCCTATAGACCCTACCAGAACCAAATAAGATTTCTACATTGCCACTCTGCGGCGTATTATTTAATTTCACACTCTTTTATTCACTATCATCATCCTATCAGCCTTATAAAGTTCACTGCTAAACATTACCCTCCACAATAGGTTTTGATTATTTTGGGGGTATATGCACATAATCACTACGCTTGCTGGGCAGGCGGGTTGGTAATCGCGTAAGATGCAACAACCTTCGTCCACTTTGACAAGTCCCAAATTATGCCCCGCCGCGGCACCTATTGGATACGTCCTATTCCTGTACAGTATCTCATTTCGACAACATCGTGGCAGTAAGTTTTGGAAAAAAATTAACAGCTGGCCTGACAGTTCTGACACCAATTTACATTAGAAGTAGTAGATAATGCAGTGGGTAGCCACTGTAGAGTACTACACACAGTACACTGTGACTGTAGAGTCATCATCATTGTTTTGGTTCTGTAGATAGATGGTACCACTGCCTTCACTGTCCGTTTGTTCTTCCGACTTTTTGTAAGCAGTGGTCAACGGTCAAAATCTCTCAAGACATATGCTGTTGTTATTAATATGTTTCTAAAGGCAACTACAAGAATCTTTGTATGAAAAGTCCGACTTTTGAGTAGACTTAGTGCCAAAGTCCGCTCGACGCACTTGATAAATTGCAAAGGCGGGCAGTACGCATCATTGGAGATTCTGCTGTTGCAGCCTCTTTTGACGACCTCCAGCTGCGTAGGGGTAATGCTTCTCTCAGTTTCTTCTACCGGAATTGCTATGGCGAATGTTCTGAAGAAGTTTACGCCCTTATCCCCCCTTTCCCTTTCTCTCCCGAACTACACGTGCTGGTCTTAGGAACCAGTCTCATACTGTGCAGTTTATTAGCACTCAAACCAATAAACTTCAAAAGACGTTCTTTTGTATGACCATGCGTCATTGGAAGGCTCTGCCGACGCTTGCATTTCTCAACTTTAATATATGTTGTTTTATTTCAGGGTGACAGCGGTGGCCCTGTTTACATAGTGGATGACGATGGCCTACCTACCTTGGTAGGAGTTGTCAGCTTCGGACACATTTCTGGTTGCAACAGTCCGTTCCCATCGGGTAGGTTTCAACAACTAATTGTTCTACAAAATTGAAGAGAGTTGAACTTTTATTCTTTCGATAACTGTTCCCCACAAGGAATCAGAAGCTCAATTCTTCTTGATAACTAGCTTAACGCGATCGCAGCAGTTGTTTCACTTTCCTCTCACGAAAATTTTAAGTTGATTTATTAAGACGACATAACCTAATAACCTACCACACCTTCCACAGGTAAGTTGCAGGAATTATTACGAGTATGTGTAAGAGATTGCCATTTTCTATACAGCGAAACGAATATGTCTTACGATTTTTGTGACACTTGCATAGTTATGCAAGTTGCTGGCATAAAGTAGATCTTTATAACTAAACAGCAAGTTGTTTGGTTGCTAGCAATTTTGTGCAATATTTAGAAGATGAGCGATGTTCCTATTAAACAAAATAAACGAGGCATAGGATTTTTGTATCATTCAAATAGTTAAGCGTGCAGTTTTACGCGATTACATAAATTTGATCAACGTTATTGCTATATAGCAAAAAGTTATTGTCATAGATTTTTTGTGTCAACTGCACAGTTAGTTTCTTTGCTGATTTGCAGTATTACATGTAGTTGATCAACGGTATAGCAAAGGCCATAGGATTTTTGTGCCAACTTTGTTTACGTGTAGCGGAAGACGACTTACGTAGACTGACGTATTGATGATTGTTATCAGCTTACGTGCGTCCAGAGCACTTTTTTGAATGGTTCGAGGACATCACCGCCATCGACTTCGACAAGCTTTACAGTTATAGCTGTATACCGCGTTGTATGCGCGATATACCGCGAAATGTAAATGGCATAGGATTTTTGTGCCAACTTTGTTGACGTATAAGGATTAGGGATAGAGGTAAACTACCAACGAACTTATGATTATTTTCAGCTCACGTGCGTCCAGAGCACTACCATAACTGGATCGAGGATATCACCGGCATCAACTTCGACTGGGACACATCGAGCGTTACCCCAGACGACACACGCACACCTGTCAAAGTAGCTGCTTTGTAATCACAATTATGGATCATTGGAGAAAAAATGGAAGAATTATTATCGTAGACAAAAATAAAATATACACTTAAATTGAGTTTCTTTTATGTAAATTAAAAAAAATAGTATATCTGTTTGACGACAGTGGTGACAGTGGTGTGGTGACGAGTATACCCGCATTCCGCTCCTGAGGTCGTTGGTTCGACTCCTACGCAGGATAAATTTTAGTATGCATAAACATGAATATTTGTTCTGGTTTGGGTGGATTTTAATTATAAAATTTTTGAGTCTTTTGGAGTTTACTGGCAAGATGAATGCTAGGCGGAGTCTGCCGGTGAGCGTAGGGGGGAATTGCAGGCCGGAGGATATAGCCAATTTGTTTAAGAATATATTCATGGTGTCTTTTCCGCTAGGCAAGCACTGTCGGGTGCTCGATGCTTCAATAGACCGTGATCGCGAGCTACTTTTAATCTTCTCCAAACAAGTTACATATATCATACAAAATATATCAAGGGCAAACGCCAGGACACTACGGTCTCGGCATCGAGCATCTAATGCATGCGGGGGTGTCATTGAGTCATTCGTTTCTGCCTGATGAGATAATACGAACTATTGTTGTCCTCATTGCAAAAAATAAAACGGGAGACATCTCCGATAGGGATAATTACAGGCCTATCTCACTGGCTACGATGATAGCAAAAGTGTTGGACGGCCTCTTAGACAAACAATTAGATAAGCACGTACACCTACATTACTCAAAGTTCGAGTTCAAACCCGGGTTGTCTACTGAAAGCGCCATACTATTTTTAAAAGAGACTGTTCAATATTATACCGATAGGAAAACGCCAGTGTACACCTGGACCTCTCCAAGGCGTTTTGACCTAGTGGCTATGACATTATGTGGAGTAAGTTAAGAAAAGCAGGAGTACTATTGGAAATTTTGCGTGTCCTGCAGTTCTGGTATGGGAATCAGACTAATGCTGTCAGGTGGGGAGGGGTTCTCTCAGAGGAGTATAGGTTGGAGTGCGGGATAAGACATGGCGGTCTGACGTTCCCCAAAGCTTTTTACCGTGTACATCAACGAAATCGTCGTTGAGCTCAGCAGTAGACCTGCCAGCTGTAGTATTGTCGTGTTAACATCAATAACCTAAGTTACGCAGACGATATGGCGCTGCTGGACCCAACGGACGGCTCGATTAGAGAGCTCCTGTCCATATGTGAAGGGTACGCAGTAAAACATGGCTAAATATTATAATGTCACCAAAAGTTAATATTTGATCTTTATGGCCTCTCGAAAGAAAATAAATTATGATCGCAGTATCAATGGAAGTGACCTACAAAGAATATCTCATTTTAAAATATCTCGGACACTACCTATGCGAGGACCTTATAAGGATCAGATGGAAGCTAGGTATAAATGTTGGCTCACAGATTTGCCCACTGCATTTACGACGCGAAGATAACGCTCTTTAAGCCATACTGCCAAAGTTTTTACACAGCGGCTCTGTGAACCAACTATACCAAGAAGGCTTGGTATACCTTAAAGGTGCAGTACCATAACTGTTTCAGGATTCTGATGGGACTCCCTATGTGGCCGCTATGCGGCAGTAGGCCGATGAATTTGGCGCGATAATTCGCAAACAGATGGGCTCACTTCTAAGCAGAGTTAGATCTAGTCCCAACAGAATCCTGAACATGTGAGAAAATAAGTTTGATGCACCAATAATTAGGCACGGTTTTAATTTTGTTAGATTTTAGTTTGTATTATTATTATTGTATTAACTAACACTACTCTTAAATTTGTGTATATTACTAACAATTGGACCATTGTTGTCAAATAACTGAATTATTATTATTTATTTATGTATGTACAAAAAAAGTATACATGTATGCTTACCTGTTATTTAGTATCCAAAACACAATTGAAATAACAAACAAATTGAAAAGTTTTCTTAGAAACTGTAACTAATAAAGTAGCATTAAGGGAATCTTTCATCACAGTAAAGTCCATAAATGTGAAACTTAGCTAAATTCGTTAAAAAGCTGCTTTGCACTTTTGTTTATTATATAGAGCCTACCTACTTATTTAAGCCAATTTTAATATAAATTGTTTAAACTAAGTACACGTTACACGTTAGTTCTTTAAAGTTTTCGTCGCCTTTTTCGTGAGCTGTTTGTTTGTCCCACTACTGGGCTTAAAGCCTCCTCCCAAACAGCAAGGTGGGAGCGATTTAGCTAATTCCCCATCTTGGGTTTCCATGAGGCGTCTTACTATTATTATATGTTTTAAGTGTTGAGACACTCTGAGGTGCTTACAATGCAATCATGTACTGTGACGTTCAAAGATGATATTTTGTTTTGTCTTTTAAATATTGGCTTCGTGCGTTTAGCACATTTAACCAGTGTCAAGTAGGTGATATATTAATTGTATATAATTCATAGTATGGTATTCATGATAAATGGTAAATGAGATACCCTTCCCTAAGCCCCTTGAGTTGAGGACTAAAGTAAGTAGAGTAAACTTGTGGGACTATACTGAGATCTCACATGGACTCCTTGACAGAATTGGAAAAGTGCAGACATGACGCTTCACTTTCCCGCCAAGAAGTCTTCTTCTTCTTCCATTTAATTAAATAATGGCTTCGTGCAGCTAGCACATTTAGCCAGTGTCGAGTAAGTGATATATTAATAATATATAATTCATAGTACGGGACTATGCTATAGTATGGGACTATACTGAGATCTCACATGGACTCCTTGAGAGAAAATTTGAAAAGCAATGTTGCACTGCTTTGTTTGATTTACCAACACTCATGTACGTTCACAAACACTTAACGGTTAATAATCCACCGTTATTTACATATTAATGTTCAAAATATCACAAATTAAAAAAAAAACAAAACTGCTCTTCACTTTCCCGCCAAGAAGTCAAGTTGATAATTATAAAGTCATCAAAGTTATTTAAATTAGTCTGGCCAATATAATCTCTCTCTTTTTTCAAAAGTAGCCAGTGCATTGTACAGCCCAAAAGGCACAACTTCGAACTGTCAATTGGCAAATAGGCCAGTTAAGGCTGTAGCTGCATCCTCCTTGGCAGCTTTTTTCACCTGCAAGTAGGCACATTTGAAGTCTAGTACTAACAGTCACTGAATACCCTCATGGACCTATGTATCCGAAGAAGTTCGCAATTGTTTAAAGAGGGTAATAGCTTGTGGTGGAATTTAAGCCACGATCATCTTTATTATTTTAGCCATAAGTAGTCCACTGCTGTACATTGGCCTCCCAAATAGTTATTAGGTCCTAACAAATTAGGGGTATTTGCCATTATTAACACACTGGGCAGGTAGGTTGGTGATCGCAGCTCAAGCCAGTCCTCAAAATGACGCTGCTGACCATCATCCGATAAGCTTTCTCTTCGTCGACTCTTACGGCTCCCCATGAGCTCATAATTATCACATAAACGTCCGACTACTAAACACAGCCCCCCTAAGTGGTAAGGCGATATGATAAAGGCTACGACAGTTCTGGCAAAATCTTATAAATTCACCTGTATATTTCCAGGGAGGAGTATTTAGGCTCTGAGACTGCTCAATTGAGTTATTAAGTGTTAATCATCTGAAATCGCGATATCTTGAAAGTCGTTCATTATATGATAACATCTTTTGTGTTCCAAATTACAAGTACTACAAGTTAATGTACGCGATATACATCGCGACCTGTAGTCGGTACTAACAAGAACTGCACCAATTATCTGAATGTTATGGAACAAAAAATAATACCAGACTGCTCAAACAATAATTTCTTTAAAATCTGCCCGGTCTCTGGATGGGATAGATGATAAAACTAAATTTTACGTTACATTCCCTGCATGTATCTACTTTAATTAAACACCTTTCTTTAATTTGTTAGGCGTCTAAAGAAAGCTACTTCGCCGTATTATCTATCATAGGAGAGAACGGAATCTCATCTAATGTCAATGTAGGCGAAGGGCTGATCATTTCTCACCGTTTGAGATCTGGTCAAAACTGAATATATATATTAGTTCAAAAGATGTCAGTGAACTGATTTAGATCCTCTTCAGAAGTTCTTCGTTGGGTACATCTCAAAGGAATTGATACCTCGGTTTGCCGGGATTTCTACGGCGGTAGTACTATCATCCAACAGCAGACACTTTGCGCCGAGTCTTACAATGACACTGCCCAATCTACTTGCCAGGTAGTATTTTTTAAAATTAATGTTGATGGATATTTTATTTTTTATGTCAATATCAACATGAGCTTGTTGAGAAAGGGGCGGGGGCCAGTACCTGGGTTGCAGCGACAGACACCCCACCCGCGGCCATCGACTCCCGGGCCAAAACCGAAACACCCGTGCCCGGAAATCACTTGCGTGAGCCGGAATATACCGTTTTTTTAATTTTTATTTACGCCGGTAACAAAATGCCTTTACGCACTGCCTCCCGGCCAAAGGAGGACCGAGAGGGGACACTCCCCAGTGAGGGACTCACTGCGGCAGACGCGACCGCCAGCAGTCCTACCTACTAAAAATCGCCCACCGCTGTTGAAAAAGGGAGAGAGCACGACAGCTGCCGCCACCTCCCCCGAGATTGGGGAGCAGGTGAGATAGAGTTCCCGCAGTGCTCACAAACCTCGGTTCCAGGTGCCGAAGATGCGCCTCAAAGTCCCATCAGCTGTCGAGGAGGATGCCGAGATATTTTAGCTCGTTTTCGACAGGGATGAGAGTTTCTCTGACCACGAATATGGGAGCCCGAAGGCGGCCGCCTCCGGGGAGCATGAAAAACAATTTATGCAGTGCCACCTCGAGATCCCTATAGACCCTACCAGAACCAAATAAGATTTCTACATTGCCACTCTGCGGCGTATTATTTAATTTCACACTCTTTTATTCACTATCATCATCCTATCAGCCTTATAAAGTTCACTGCTAAACATTACCCTCCACAATAGGTTTTGATTATTTTGGGGGTATATGCACATAATCACTACGCTTGCTGGGCAGGCGGGTTGGTAATCGCGTAAGATGCAACAACCTTCGTCCACTTTGACAAGTCCCAAATTATGCCCCGCCGCGGCACCTATTGGATACGTCCTATTCCTGTACAGTATCTCATTTCGACAACATCGTGGCAGTAAGTTTTGGAAAAAAATTAACAGCTGGCCTGACAGTTCTGACACCAATTTACATTAGAAGTAGTAGATAATGCAGTGGGTAGCCACTGTAGAGTACTACACACAGTACACTGTGACTGTAGAGTCATCATCATTGTTTTGGTTCTGTAGATAGATGGTACCACTGCCTTCACTGTCCGTTTGTTCTTCCGACTTTTTGTAAGCAGTGGTCAACGGTCAAAATCTCTCAAGACATATGCTGTTGTTATTAATATGTTTCTAAAGGCAACTACAAGAATCTTTGTATGAAAAGTCCGACTTTTGAGTAGACTTAGTGCCAAAGTCCGCTCGACGCACTTGATAAATTGCAAAGGCGGGCAGTACGCATCATTGGAGATTCTGCTGTTGCAGCCTCTTTTGACGACCTCCAGCTGCGTAGGGGTAATGCTTCTCTCAGTTTCTTCTACCGGAATTGCTATGGCGAATGTTCTGAAGAAGTTTACGCCCTTATCCCCCCTTTCCCTTTCTCTCCCGAACTACACGTGCTGGTCTTAGGAACCAGTCTCATACTGTGCAGTTTATTAGCACTCAAACCAATAAACTTCAAAAGACGTTCTTTTGTATGACCATGCGTCATTGGAAGGCTCTGCCGACGCTTGCATTTCTCAACTTTAATATATGTTGTTTTATTTCAGGGTGACAGCGGTGGCCCTGTTTACATAGTGGATGACGATGGCCTACCTACCTTGGTAGGAGTTGTCAGCTTCGGACACATTTCTGGTTGCAACAGTCCGTTCCCATCGGGTAGGTTTCAACAACTAATTGTTCTACAAAATTGAAGAGAGTTGAACTTTTATTCTTTCGATAACTGTTCCCCACAAGGAATCAGAAGCTCAATTCTTCTTGATAACTAGCTTAACGCGATCGCAGCAGTTGTTTCACTTTCCTCTCACGAAAATTTTAAGTTGATTTATTAAGACGACATAACCTAATAACCTACCACACCTTCCACAGGTAAGTTGCAGGAATTATTACGAGTATGTGTAAGAGATTGCCATTTTCTATACAGCGAAACGAATATGTCTTACGATTTTTGTGACACTTGCATAGTTATGCAAGTTGCTGGCATAAAGTAGATCTTTATAACTAAACAGCAAGTTGTTTGGTTGCTAGCAATTTTGTGCAATATTTAGAAGATGAGCGATGTTCCTATTAAACAAAATAAACGAGGCATAGGATTTTTGTATCATTCAAATAGTTAAGCGTGCAGTTTTACGCGATTACATAAATTTGATCAACGTTATTGCTATATAGCAAAAAGTTATTGTCATAGATTTTTTGTGTCAACTGCACAGTTAGTTTCTTTGCTGATTTGCAGTATTACATGTAGTTGATCAACGGTATAGCAAAGGCCATAGGATTTTTGTGCCAACTTTGTTTACGTGTAGCGGAAGACGACTTACGTAGACTGACGTATTGATGATTGTTATCAGCTTACGTGCGTCCAGAGCACTTTTTTGAATGGTTCGAGGACATCACCGCCATCGACTTCGACAAGCTTTACAGTTATAGCTGTATACCGCGTTGTATGCGCGATATACCGCGAAATGTAAATGGCATAGGATTTTTGTGCCAACTTTGTTGACGTATAAGGATTAGGGATAGAGGTAAACTACCAACGAACTTATGATTATTTTCAGCTCACGTGCGTCCAGAGCACTACCATAACTGGATCGAGGATATCACCGGCATCAACTTCGACTGGGACACATCGAGCGTTACCCCAGACGACACACGCACACCTGTCAAAGTAGCTGCTTTGTAATCACAATTATGGATCATTGGAGAAAAAATGGAAGAATTATTATCGTAGACAAAAATAAAATATACACTTAAATTGAGTTTCTTTTATGTAAATTAAAAAAAATAGTATATCTGTTTGACGACAGTGGTGACAGTGGTGTGGTGACGAGTATACCCGCATTCCGCTCCTGAGGTCGTTGGTTCGACTCCTACGCAGGATAAATTTTAGTATGCATAAACATGAATATTTGTTCTGGTTTGGGTGGATTTTAATTATAAAATTTTTGAGTCTTTTGGAGTTTACTGGCAAGATGAATGCTAGGCGGAGTCTGCCGGTGAGCGTAGGGGGGAATTGCAGGCCGGAGGATATAGCCAATTTGTTTAAGAATATATTCATGGTGTCTTTTCCGCTAGGCAAGCACTGTCGGGTGCTCGATGCTTCAATAGACCGTGATCGCGAGCTACTTTTAATCTTCTCCAAACAAGTTACATATATCATACAAAATATATCAAGGGCAAACGCCAGGACACTACGGTCTCGGCATCGAGCATCTAATGCATGCGGGGGTGTCATTGAGTCATTCGTTTCTGCCTGATGAGATAATACGAACTATTGTTGTCCTCATTGCAAAAAATAAAACGGGAGACATCTCCGATAGGGATAATTACAGGCCTATCTCACTGGCTACGATGATAGCAAAAGTGTTGGACGGCCTCTTAGACAAACAATTAGATAAGCACGTACACCTACATTACTCAAAGTTCGAGTTCAAACCCGGGTTGTCTACTGAAAGCGCCATACTATTTTTAAAAGAGACTGTTCAATATTATACCGATAGGAAAACGCCAGTGTACACCTGGACCTCTCCAAGGCGTTTTGACCTAGTGGCTATGACATTATGTGGAGTAAGTTAAGAAAAGCAGGAGTACTATTGGAAATTTTGCGTGTCCTGCAGTTCTGGTATGGGAATCAGACTAATGCTGTCAGGTGGGGAGGGGTTCTCTCAGAGGAGTATAGGTTGGAGTGCGGGATAAGACATGGCGGTCTGACGTTCCCCAAAGCTTTTTACCGTGTACATCAACGAAATCGTCGTTGAGCTCAGCAGTAGACCTGCCAGCTGTAGTATTGTCGTGTTAACATCAATAACCTAAGTTACGCAGACGATATGGCGCTGCTGGACCCAACGGACGGCTCGATTAGAGAGCTCCTGTCCATATGTGAAGGGTACGCAGTAAAACATGGCTAAATATTATAATGTCACCAAAAGTTAATATTTGATCTTTATGGCCTCTCGAAAGAAAATAAATTATGATCGCAGTATCAATGGAAGTGACCTACAAAGAATATCTCATTTTAAAATATCTCGGACACTACCTATGCGAGGACCTTATAAGGATCAGATGGAAGCTAGGTATAAATGTTGGCTCACAGATTTGCCCACTGCATTTACGACGCGAAGATAACGCTCTTTAAGCCATACTGCCAAAGTTTTTACACAGCGGCTCTGTGAACCAACTATACCAAGAAGGCTTGGTATACCTTAAAGGTGCAGTACCATAACTGTTTCAGGATTCTGATGGGACTCCCTATGTGGCCGCTATGCGGCAGTAGGCCGATGAATTTGGCGCGATAATTCGCAAACAGATGGGCTCACTTCTAAGCAGAGTTAGATCTAGTCCCAACAGAATCCTGAACATGTGAGAAAATAAGTTTGATGCACCAATAATTAGGCACGGTTTTAATTTTGTTAGATTTTAGTTTGTATTATTATTATTGTATTAACTAACACTACTCTTAAATTTGTGTATATTACTAACAATTGGACCATTGTTGTCAAATAACTGAATTATTATTATTTATTTATGTATGTACAAAAAAAGTATACATGTATGCTTACCTGTTATTTAGTATCCAAAACACAATTGAAATAACAAACAAATTGAAAAGTTTTCTTAGAAACTGTAACTAATAAAGTAGCATTAAGGGAATCTTTCATCACAGTAAAGTCCATAAATGTGAAACTTAGCTAAATTCGTTAAAAAGCTGCTTTGCACTTTTGTTTATTATATAGAGCCTACCTACTTATTTAAGCCAATTTTAATATAAATTGTTTAAACTAAGTACACGTTACACGTTAGTTCTTTAAAGTTTTCGTCGCCTTTTTCGTGAGCTGTTTGTTTGTCCCACTACTGGGCTTAAAGCCTCCTCCCAAACAGCAAGGTGGGAGCGATTTAGCTAATTCCCCATCTTGGGTTTCCATGAGGCGTCTTACTATTATTATATGTTTTAAGTGTTGAGACACTCTGAGGTGCTTACAATGCAATCATGTACTGTGACGTTCAAAGATGATATTTTGTTTTGTCTTTTAAATATTGGCTTCGTGCGTTTAGCACATTTAACCAGTGTCAAGTAGGTGATATATTAATTGTATATAATTCATAGTATGGTATTCATGATAAATGGTAAATGAGATACCCTTCCCTAAGCCCCTTGAGTTGAGGACTAAAGTAAGTAGAGTAAACTTGTGGGACTATACTGAGATCTCACATGGACTCCTTGACAGAATTGGAAAAGTGCAGACATGACGCTTCACTTTCCCGCCAAGAAGTCTTCTTCTTCTTCCATTTAATTAAATAATGGCTTCGTGCAGCTAGCACATTTAGCCAGTGTCGAGTAAGTGATATATTAATAATATATAATTCATAGTACGGGACTATGCTATAGTATGGGACTATACTGAGATCTCACATGGACTCCTTGAGAGAAAATTTGAAAAGCAATGTTGCACTGCTTTGTTTGATTTACCAACACTCATGTACGTTCACAAACACTTAACGGTTAATAATCCACCGTTATTTACATATTAATGTTCAAAATATCACAAATTAAAAAAAAAACAAAACTGCTCTTCACTTTCCCGCCAAGAAGTCAAGTTGATAATTATAAAGTCATCAAAGTTATTTAAATTAGTCTGGCCAATATAATCTCTCTCTTTTTTCAAAAGTAGCCAGTGCATTGTACAGCCCAAAAGGCACAACTTCGAACTGTCAATTGGCAAATAGGCCAGTTAAGGCTGTAGCTGCATCCTCCTTGGCAGCTTTTTTCACCTGCAAGTAGGCACATTTGAAGTCTAGTACTAACAGTCACTGAATACCCTCATGGACCTATGTATCCGAAGAAGTTCGCAATTGTTTAAAGAGGGTAATAGCTTGTGGTGGAATTTAAGCCACGATCATCTTTATTATTTTAGCCATAAGTAGTCCACTGCTGTACATTGGCCTCCCAAATAGTTATTAGGTCCTAACAAATTAGGGGTATTTGCCATTATTAACACACTGGGCAGGTAGGTTGGTGATCGCAGCTCAAGCCAGTCCTCAAAATGACGCTGCTGACCATCATCCGATAAGCT
This sequence comes from Musotima nitidalis, assembly GCA_949126915.1. NCBI lineage: Eukaryota > Metazoa > Arthropoda > Insecta > Lepidoptera > Crambidae > Musotima > Musotima nitidalis. The sequence goes on from OX421434.1 coordinate 5,894,867, forward strand.
TTCTCTTCGTCGACTCTTACGGCTCCCCATGAGCTCATAATTATCACATAAACGTCCGACTACTAAACACAGCCCCCCTAAGTGGTAAGGCGATATGATAAAGGCTACGACAGTTCTGGCAAAATCTTATAAATTCACCTGTATATTTCCAGGGAGGAGTATTTAGGCTCTGAGACTGCTCAATTGAGTTATTAAGTGTTAATCATCTGAAATCGCGATATCTTGAAAGTCGTTCATTATATGATAACATCTTTTGTGTTCCAAATTACAAGTACTACAAGTTAATGTACGCGATATACATCGCGACCTGTAGTCGGTACTAACAAGAACTGCACCAATTATCTGAATGTTATGGAACAAAAAATAATACCAGACTGCTCAAACAATAATTTCTTTAAAATCTGCCCGGTCTCTGGATGGGATAGATGATAAAACTAAATTTTACGTTACATTCCCTGCATGTATCTACTTTAATTAAACACCTTTCTTTAATTTGTTAGGCGTCTAAAGAAAGCTACTTCGCCGTATTATCTATCATAGGAGAGAACGGAATCTCATCTAATGTCAATGTAGGCGAAGGGCTGATCATTTCTCACCGTTTGAGATCTGGTCAAAACTGAATATATATATTAGTTCAAAAGATGTCAGTGAACTGATTTAGATCGCGCAAGCGTTATTTGTTTTCCGGACCCATATAAGTCCGGCAGTTTTTTCTAATTTGCTTTCAATTCTATACAGGCTGTAAATCCATCGTGGCCTTTTTATTTAATACGTTTGATCAAGAACTCTGGGCTAAAAGTGAACAATAATTATGGAATATAATAAACTGAACCTCTAAAAAATACTTTTTTGATCATCAAAATTACTGAGTGAGCATCTAATGAGGTGATTAGGTGCTCAATCAGTATTTTTGATGCACAAAAAGGTTAGGTTAGGTTGGCAATTTATTAATTTTGAAGACACGTTAAATAACACCCAATAATTATTATATGTATCTCAATTATTTATATTGTTGAAGAATATAGTTTAAATACATTATGTAATTATTTTAGATATATTATTTTTTTTATGAACAAGCATATTTATTAAAAGTCTAAAACCACTAGGCTACATTGGTTGCGCAACAAGTTAATCTACATCGAGGTTTTTTTGTTTAATGACGTTGTCTGTTCAAGCGTCATTAGTCGTTTACAACATGGCGCCAGAGGAATCAGTATTGATTTCATTTTTTACGTCCCAACACGTCTTCTGCATGTTGCACCAAAATGAATTAGAACACTTTCAGCATCGGTCATCGGCGATTTTGTGACTGTATAATACTAACGCACGATTTGGCGTTTTTCTGCGTTCTATTTCAGTAGTAGTCCATAAGTCATAGAGGTCTAATTGGGTGGTTTGGAAAATTCTAACAGCAGTACGCCACACTCCTGCCTCCGCCAATCCGCACTGGGTCTTCGTTGTGGAGTATGCTCGATTTCCTCGCACCTAGATATGTGAGAGGAGGCCCGTGCTCAGTAGTGGGACTGTTATGGGCTGAGACGATTGAAGCAAATTGTAACCGACCAATTATGAAACATCTCAAAATTTTACGTTTCATCACGATAAGGCCGTGTCGTACTTTGAGACTGATTAGGTAATGTTGACCTCGATAGTGCTTATTTTCTCTATAACTCCGACCTGATACAGTAAATAGATAATCGAATCTAAAGAAGCTAATAAGCTACCACGACAGGCATTAATTTCATAAAAGTAATCGCATTGAGTTCCTAAAGATGTTTAAGTGAAAGAAGTTCAGGACTAAAAAATGGCAACTATATATTATATTTATTGCCTGTTGCTTTTGTGTGGATGTTCTAAGGTGTGTAAACTAAAAATTTCTTAATATAATTTTTGTAGAATAAACATTAAAATATGATTTATCAAAGGAAAAAAAATCTAAAATAATTATATGTAATTCCTATTACATTTTTAATTGATACATACATACACAATGAAACTATCATGCCTGTTTCCTCAGAAGGGTAGGCAAAAACTTAGTATACACTCACAACTCGCTAATTATGTTGTTGGTCCCACGTAATAGATAGCGAGCCTATTGCCGCTTACCGGGAACGTTTATTTTTGACAGAGCCTCGTCCGTTGTTCGGCAGGTGCACCACTTGCAGGTGAGGTTGGCTTAGAATTCGTTCGTTCGGTCGTTCATTCGTTCATTCGGTAAACACTTAAGCTCCTATCAGTTTGTACTATGTACAATAACATACTTAATTAACGGCGGTGAAGAAATTCTTACAGTGTAGTGCTTCGTCAGAACACCAGTTGGAACTGTTATCCAATAATATCTGTGGCCAGAAGCGCAGAAAACTCCTAAAAACAAGTGAGAATTTTATACCCGCAATTTTTACTTAAAAACAGAGCTCGATTATTAAAGTACCTGCAAATATCTCATATTACCAGCAACTATTTTGAAAGTGACTTTTTACCAGTGTTGCCAGAGGCAAATATTTTTATTTTTGGGGAGACTTACGTTGGGTGGGAAGATTGATTTTATTGAGCTACGATTATTTTAATACAATGTCGCCTCCGAGTTGCTTGCGCGGGTTGTCGTAGCATTATTACAGTTAGACAATTTATGAAATGTTTGAATTGCGATTCAAAATTTGATCTATAATGTGCTAGTGTGCCTGCCAAGAGATTTAATCTCATGACACCTGAAAGCAGGCAGAATTGGCGATGTCCTGATTGTCGCAGCGCTGAGCCGAAAAAGGACAATAGTAACACTCCAGCCCGTTCGACCATTAACATGTCGCCTGAGGTAGATAATGTTACATCGCGTAACGCAAACTCACGCTGCCGAAAGTGTTCTGATGATTTGTCTGGGGTGGAACACATATCAGCCAAGGATATGAGAAATATAATTCAAGAGGAGATAAATGTGGCGCTCAAAACGTCCTTGAAGAGTGCACTAGAGGAAGTCGTATCTAGTAAATTCGAAAGCCTGCACCAAAAATTTACGGCAATTGAAAGCTCACTTAACTTTTTTAACTCCCAGTATGAACAACTGAGGGCAGCACTTGAAGACAAGGTTGATACTATTAACGAACTTCAGAAGAGTAATGAAACCCTTATGATGTCTGTTAGGGGTCTAACGCAGCGTCTTGGGGCAATGGAACAGCAAATGCGTGAAAACAACGTTGAAATTAACGGAATTCCCGAGCACTCCAGTGAAAATTTGTCCATAGCCCTGACACGCTTAGCCAAGACGGTGGACTGCTCACTGAATGAGGGTGACGTAATGACGGTAACGCGCGTTGCCAAACTGAACAGGGATAATCCTCGTCCCCGCTCTGTAATCGCCAAATTCCGGAACCGTGCAGTTAGAGACGCCCTGCTCGCTGCTGTAACGAAGTACAACAAGGCGAACACCAAAGAGAAGCTGTCGTCTCATCATTTAGGCTATGGTGGTCCTCGGGTCCCTGTATATGTTTCAGAGCACTTAAGCCCGCCTAATAAACAACTACATGCGGCTGCCAGAATTAAAGCGAAAGAACTTCAGTACAAATTTGTTTGGGTTCGTGATGGGCGGATATATGTTCGGAAAAATGAAAACGTTCAAGCCTTACACATCCGTAGTTTGGAGAGCTTAACACTCATATGCTAGCCTCTCGTATCTGAATTATAAATGCTTAGATAAATATAGATGTCAACATTCAAGATTTACTATCAAAATATTCGAGGAATGCGTACTAAGACAAATTTAATAAGAAATGAAATTCTTAAATACCACTATGACATCATAATATTAACAGAAACCTGGCTAATACCAGATATTCAAGATTTGGAATTTATTGATCGGCGCTATAATATATATAGAAGAGATAGGTCACCTTTTGATGGAGGCGGTGGAGTCCTTATAGCTGTAAATAAGGAGTTTACATCGCTGCGCGTCCAGAAATGGGAAACTGTGTATGAAGATATTTGGATTTTGCTGGAGATGAAGGATTGTGGTCATAATGTTACAAAAGTGGGTATCTGCTGTTTCTATTTGCCTTATCCAAAACAACAAATTTTAGAATGTTTCTGTTCTAATGTTGACTCTGTTATGCAAGCTCTGGATAATGTAATAATAGTTGGGGACTTCAATCTTAGAGGTATTTCGTGGGTACGTGACATAGTTGCAAATGTAACAGTTCCAAATAATTATAACAATTCTCTTGGTTGCACGCTCGTGGACTTTATTAATTCAAATAATTTGAAGCAATTGAATTATATTCGTAACGTAAATAATAGAACCTTAGATTTAGTGTTAACCAATATTGTAAATTCGTCCTTGGAAAGACCAGTTGACCCTATTAGTAAATTAGATTCTCATCATCCCCCGCTTCTTATTTCTTTTGATATTAATATTTCGGTTTTGCAAAGACAAAAACAAGTACATTTAAATTTTTATCGCGCTGACTATCCAAATATTAAGAGGGAATTAAGGAGGGTCAACTGGCCTTCAAAGTTCTCAAGTAGTGTAAACGTTGATGGAATGACTGATGTTTTTTACGGAGAGTTGATTGACCTATTAAAAAAATATGTTCCAAATTGCCGACCTAAGTCTCCTAAATACCCTCCTTGGTTTAACACTGCTCTGATAAGACTTTTCGCTGAAAAAAACAAACTTAGAGGTCGGTTCCGTAAATTTAAAAATCCACGTGACGAGATTGAGTTTAAAATCCTACGAGACCGTTGTAATCGTTATTCAGATGATTGTTATTCGAAATACATACGGGATACCGAGAACGCCATTTACGACAATCCCAAAAAGTTTTGGAAGTTTCTGAATGATAGACGTAAAAATACCAATACTCTACCATCCTCTATGAAACATGACGGAACTACATACTCCACCGGCATTGAAATGGCTAACTTATTCGCTGAGCACTTTGCGTCAACCTTTTCAATAAATATCAAAGCAGTGATGGCAATAGCTCGACTGTAACGGACAGTATTATTTCCGATACCCTTATAGACAAAGTTTACCTTACAGAGAAAACAATACTCCTGGCTTTGAAGAGTCTTGACTCAACGAAAGGAGCCGGTCCAGATGGGTTGCCGTCATCATTTATCAAAGTATGTGCTGAAGAATTAGTCCATCCTTTGTACCTTATTTTAAACTATTCGCTTTCTACTGGTGTATTTCCTGAAAAATGGAAGACAGCACGCATAGTTCCAGTACACAAAAAGGGTGATTTGGATAATGTTAAAAATTATCGGCCCGTATCTATGCTATGTATTCTCAAAATTATTTGAGTCCATGGTCTGTACTGTTCTTACTAACCACTTAATGCCGCTTTTGAATCCTATGCAACATGGATTTTGTCGCGGAAAATCTGTTTCCACTAACTTAGTTTCGTACATGTCTTTTCTAGCTGAAAATGTGGACAGAAAAATCCAAATAGATGCAGTTTACACAGATTTTAGTAGTGCTTTTGATAAGGTTAGCCATTTTCTCTTGTTGAAGAAGCTATCTATATACGGCTTGTGTGGATCGTTTCATACATGGCTGGCTTCATACTTAGAGTCGCGGCTGTTGACAGTAGTAACAAATGGGTATTCATCGAAGCCATATGTGGCCACTTCTGGAGTGCCCCAGGGTTCACACTTGGGCCCGATTCTGTTTTTGGTATTTATAAACGATATTGTTAATTGTATCAAACATAGTAAGTACTCGTTATTCGCAGATGATATGAAGATCTATAAAACCATATTTACTTATAAGGACATAGAGATGCTACAAGATGACTTGAATCGAGTTAGTGAGTGGTGTTCTAAAAATAATATGATTATAAACCCAAGCAAGTGTTTTCATGTTAAGTTCACTAGAAATAAAAATAAGCTTCAGTCATCATATCTCATTCACAATGTATTATTAAACGAAGTTGACAAGATTCGTGATCTGGGTGTGATTCTGGATAGCAAACTAAGTTTTGTCCCACATTACGATGCTATTATCTCTAAATCTCTTCAAATGCTTGGTTTTATAAAGCGTAATACATCAGACTTTAGGAACATCAAGACCCTAATAGTTCTATACAACACATTGGTTCGTAGCCACCTAGAGTTTGCTAGCGTAGTATGGAATCCCTATTATAAAACGCACGCAGAGAGACTTGAACGCGTCCAAAGGAAGTTTACGAAATATCTGGCATTCAAAACTCCTAATTTTAGCTATCGCAGCACATATACCGAACGCTTAGCTAAATGGGGATAAAGGGGGATTGGGGATCGCCGCAAAATGCTGGACCTGATGTTTTTGTATAAGACGATTAGTGGTGCAATCGATTGTCAAGATATTCTTTGCACTGTTGGACTCAACGTGCCTAGGCCCAACTCGCGTAGGAAGGTAATGAATACATATATTGTACCTCAAAAGCGAACTAACCTCGGTAGACATGCCCCATTGCCGAGAATGCTTAGCCATTACAACAAAGAGAGTAGCGAAAGCGATTTAGATATTTATCATGACTCTCTTGGGAAATTTAAATTTAAAATTCAGTCATTCTGTCACTGAAACAGTTTTTGGGATTTCATTGTGTGCGTATTTGTTTGTTATTTGTCTTTAATATTATATTTCATACTTTTCTGTTGTCTTTTGTTTCAATGTTGTGTTCACCTGTAATTAGGTTGCATGCTAGGTAAACTCTTATAATGTATAATTTTAAATGTAAACATGTAATCTGTTGGTGTACCAAATAAATAAATAAAAAATAAAATAGAATCCTAAGATCTTGGCAGGATCCCTTTGCACTATTTTTTAAAAAATACTACATTCTAACACTTTTCCGTATATTTTTGAATTTGAACCAGAATTCTAAGAGTTTTGCGCGTCAAATCAATGGAAGCAGATTCACCCGCCTTATCTATTTATATTGTTACATGTACAATAAAATAAAGTATCAAGATTATTATTCCGTATTTTTTTAGAATTGGATTAAGTAGTAAATTACTTTAAAAAGCAATTTTAAATGGATTATAACTTTTACCCAGCGTTTCTTTATTGTTTCTGTTCTCGTGACAATTTACTATAGTTTCACTCTTCTATGATAAGTGAGAGCTTCTTCATCAGTCCTTAGATAGACTTCACGTGCTGAACACAAGCCCTCGTTCCTGTTGTGCCGGCACATGTGTTTTCTAGTTTTTATAATCTTAATAGAATTTTAAGCAGGGAGTAAAACGGAATTTCAGCAGGCCGTCATGAGTGGGTGGGCTGTGTAACATGCTTATTTCTCGGTATGAAACGCCTTAACTTTATTGGTCTTTATCGACTGCTTACCATCAGGCAGGACGTAGTCATAATGACGTGAACCATTAAATAAAAAAGCCCTCCCCATAAACTTTCATATATATATACATATCTACATATAGTTATATAGTTGGTCCCACGTAATAAAAAAAAAAAAAAATAAATTGTTAAATAAATAGGTGGCGATCCTATCGCTGCTTACCGGGCACTGTTGTAGAGCCTTGTCCGTTGATCAGCAGTTGCAACTCTTGCAGGTGAGGTTTTCTTGGGCTCCTTAGGTCCTGATAGGATCCCTATACAAACTTTCAAATTGACCGATTGATTGATTGCAGACAGCATCGAACGCAATCCTGCGACCATTATCAGGTCATCCGTACACCTCTTTCCTGAAATATTTATCCATCAATACTGTTTTTATTACTTTCTATTAAATACATACATACATAATACCACGCCTGTTTCCCCGAAGGGGTAGGCAGAGGCATACAACTCGCCCACACTTCGCCATTTATATTGTTGGTCCCACGTAATAGGTGGCGAGTCTATTGCCGCTTTCCGGGCACTTTTATGTTCGCCAGAGCATCGTCCGTTGATCGGCAGGTGCACCACTTGCAGGTGAGGTTGGCTTGGGCTCCTCAGATCGTGGTAGAACCCTATACACCTTATTTCACCTATTTATTAAATAATTTTGTCATTATCTAGTTTTGTCTTCATTTGTAAAATGTTCTACTTCTAAACTCTTGATTTCTCTGCAGGTTGCTTCAAGATATTATAACCGCGATGGCATATTACAAAACAATGAAAATATACTTCAAGGTACTTATAAAATCCTAACCTACAAATATATATTTATTGTCAACCCGTTATGAACCTATGAGTGCCAAAACTTATAGTTGCAGTAGGTCTACTGCAACTATCCCCCCCAACTGGTCTCCACCTTGTCGTGGTGGGGGGGCTGAGTACCTCCCGGAGGCCGGGAAAAGGTAACACCCATAGATTGGCGACTCTGGGTGCCCTTAGTATTGACTACCGGGGGGGAAACTAAGAGAAACCTGTGGTGGTCCCAGCGGGCGTGCCAAAAGGGCCCGTCAAGCATCGCCAGGAGGGTCTTAGGCAGTGGGGGCAGGGGGCCCCTGCTGTCTAACCATAGACCCTCCGAGAAGTCGGCCACACACGCTATGGTCGCACAAGGAGGTAGGAGGGGCGCGTCCACTGCGCCTCTCTGAGGAGGTCCTCCCGGTTTTGGTCCGGGGAACGTTGGCCGCAGGCGCGGTGTCAAACGCTGCAACCCAGGTACTGGCCCCCGCCTTTTTCTCAACAAGCGGCGGGCGTCATCGGAAGATTTTTAGTGGGTATTACTGCTGGCAGTCGTGTCTGCCGGTGGTGAGTCCTACACCCTCTTTCGGTCCCCCTTTGGCCGGTAGGCAGTGCGTAAATGCATTTTGTTACCGACGTAAAACAAAACAGGTCTACTGCAACTATAAGTTCCAAAATCTTGTGTGGATTGTAGCTGCTAGCGGCAGGATGCCACTCATCTGCCTCCGTTAATCCGCACTGGATCCGCGTGGTGGAATATTTCCTGAACAATATTTTGTAAGAAAGAAGTTAAGGGGAAAGAAGTTAATGGGCTGAGGTAATAAAATAGATATTAGGAGTTTCCAAATCGTAATAATTTCCATGTCTTTTATTATCGTTCTCTTGCAATACACCAGAAAGATAATTCCACAAAAATTGCACTAGCGAGAAGACTACCCATCGTGAGAATATTTTTATACTTCACCAGTCTCAAGTGTGTGGCAGAAGTTTGTTACATAATTACTTTTGCAGAAGCGTTACTATTCAGTAAAAGAACTCTTAGATAATAAGTTTGTGTAATTTATGTTCAAATGTTAATTTGCACGCCAATTAAGATAGAATGTACAAGAATCCTTAAAACTTTGTAACACTTAATGATTTGTACCTACATTCCTTGCAAATAAATAAATCTATTCTATTCAGGTGTTAGAATTATATTTAGGCCACGCAATCAAGTTTTCTTTCAAAGCTTCATAAATAGCAACTATAGTGATAATCGAACAAATCTTATTCAGTTCCATAAAAACGCACACTCTTCTATGATCGCTATGAAATCTGCATTACTTGTGTGATCACGTTTGCTTTCCTGCCCTATTATTTGTCGTGACGTCACAAGTGCTCCGGAATAAAGCAAAGCTAAATAAATCATTTTGAAAATGTTTTATCTATTCACTTTCAGATGCTGGGATCATTGGAGGCTTGCAGGCGAGCGAAGGGCAATTTCCTTACCAAGTTTACATTAGAATGATGACCGGCGCTGGCGAGCTGGTCACCTGTGGAGGGTCTATTATCGATAACCACTGGGTTATTACAGCTGCTCAGTGTCTAGCTCAGTAAGTGGAAGGTTTATGAGATACAAACGCAAAGTGCGTCAAACCAGATTTGTTTATGTTTCTCGGTTGGTTGGTTACTTTTTGGCGGAACTAAACATTTTAAAACAAACTGTCGCAAATAGAACAATAATTATAATTAGATTGTAAACATTTATTCAGGCGACATTATGTAATGAGGAATGTTTGTTAATTTTTTTCCATTAGTGTAGGGCTTCCCTGCTTCTGCTGTCGTGTCGATGACAAATCAATCCATCACACTGAGCCCACGGCATATTGGGCTGACAAAATCAGTGTGATGGATGGACACAGAAATAGCACGGGCGGACGCGAACATTGGGTTCAGCCGAGAACAGTTTCTGGGCACAGTGGACTTAATTTTTAAATTATTACATAGTACTTAAAAACGTCAAAATTTTATCAATCGAAATACGATTACACTTAGATCACGAAGCTTAGAGTCATTGCATTAAAACAATTAAAACACAAAAAATATTTAAGTGAATCAAGTGCCAGTTCCGAGCCACCACTGTGTAAGAAGAACTGGCATTGGTAAGGTACCTTAATTACAATCTTCATTTTTATGAGAAGCTATACAATCCAATATAATTTATATCTGCCATTTAGTCTTTGACAGAATAGTGTCCATTTGAAAACAGCTTCGGTATTGTTAATTCAAATTTAACTAAAATGCTGTTTATTGCTTGGAATTTTACCTTTAAATTATATCTTTTAGAGCCTAATGGCGGGTACAACAAATTTATGCTTCTTCCTTCTGTTTAGGTTATGTATATAGCTTTTCTTACTAAATTGATCAATATTCTTATAAACATATACCAAGTTTTCATAAACAAATTGACCCGTAACTGTCAAAATATATTTTTTTTAAAACTCCCTTAGTGAATATTATACCGGTGGAGCAGTCGTTATTAGAAAGTCAGTGCCTTTTAACTAGGGTTGTAACGGAGGCCTCCTTGGCGGAGGCAGAGGCGGATGCGGAGGCGATGAGTTTTGCCTCCGCGGATGCGGAGGTTAACGGAGGCGGAGGCGTAGGTGAAAGTGGATATAGAAAAATATTCACTTATAGTATAATAAAATAAAGTCTGTATTTCAATGAAATAGGTACATACATTGATAGTACGCTTTAATTACTTATTTAATCAACTAGTGTTCAAAATTAAGAAGAGGCAAATTATATTTGACAAACAAGAGTTTGGCGGCGGACGGTTGGGTCGTCGTCGAGTGTCTCTGCTCGCGCGTTTTTGTACCGATTAACGTAAATACACCTCCGTTATATAACTCCGCATATATTATAGTTTTTTTTTAAATTTTATTGTAAGTTGTTTTTGTCAAGCCAGCATGTAACATTATCTAATACCACGTTAATGTTTATCTGCTATGTGGCAGTGTCGATGCAAGTTTTTTAATTTTGTTTTTGAACAATGTCTTCGTGCGTTTAGCACATCTAGCCAGTGTCAAGTAAGTGATATATTAATGATATATAATTCATAATAAATGAGAATGAGTGATCATAAAGATGATAAACGAGATACCCTCCCCTTAGCCCCTTGCGTCCTCAGTAAAGATGTGGGACTATACTAAGATCTCACATGGACTCCTTGATAGAATTTGAAAAGTGATGTTGCACTGCTTTGTTATATTTACCAACACTCATATATATTTACAAACACTTAACGGTTAATAATCCAACGTTATTACACATTAATGTTAGAAATATCACAAATTTTAGAAAATAAAACAAAACTGCAGACATGACGCTTCACTTTCCCGCCAAGAAGTCCTGGTGCAAGTTCTTTCTTCTTTATTTTAAATAATGGCTTCGTGCGTCTAGCACATTTAGCCAGTGTCAAGTAAGTGATATATTAAAAATATATAATTCCTAGTAAATGAGATTGAGTGGTGATAAAGGTGATAAATGGTAAATGAGATACCCTCCCATAAGCCCCTTGAGTCCTCAGTAAAGATGTGGGACTATACTGAGATCTCACATGGACTCCTTGAGAGAAAATTTGAAAAGTGATGTTGCACTGTTTTGTTTGATTTATCAACACTCAGGTATGTTCACAAACACTAAACGGTTAATAATCCACCGTTATTACACATTAATGTTAGAAATATCACAAATTTTAGAAAATAAAACAAAACTGCAGACATGACGCTTCTCTTTCCCGCCAAGAAGTCCCTGGTGCAAGTTAATTACACTGATACGTCTTTTCTTCTTCTTTTTTTATACCACTTGATGGAACTCAAGCATGCAGCCCACTGATGGAAAGTGGTCACCGCAGTCTATGCACGCTTGCAACACCAGGGGCATGACTAGCGCGTTGCCGACTCTCCAAAACTGTTTTACGCCCTTCTTGAAATGCCCCATGCTTTAGTCTCACGTCATCAGCAAAGAAGACTCTAACATAGCCCTGATTATTTTTTAATATATCTCAAATATCATTCTCCACAGCAAGGTTAGTTCGACAATTCTTTTCGGCGTGACAAACGTGAACAGACCAACAGAGACAAGAGATTCTGATGACACCTCGGATTTTTTTATAAATCCCTCGTACTTTGAGCCCCAAGGAGGTGTGCAAACACATGACATAGGTCTCCTTCGGGTGAAAGTGTCCGTGCCATATGGGAGTAAGTTTGCTGAACCATTTTAGAAAAGTTTAAAAATATTATTATACTGTTTTAACGACGAAAAATTGTGAGTGTTAATCTGTTGTATTTTATTAATTTTTAGGTACAATCCAACCAATCCGCTTGCAGAGCTCCAGTGATCGGTTGGTCAATTACGATGGAATCAGCTTTACCGCAAGCGGCTTTGATTTTACAGTTATCCCCGCCAATGGTAAGGAAGTTATGTACTAAATATTGCATACGTACATACAATACTTTAATACATATAATTACGCCTGTTTCCCCGAAGGGGTAAGCAGACGCATTTTATATACCCACATTTCGCCAATTGTATCGTTAGTCCCACGTAATAGGTGGCGAGCCAATTGCCGCTTACCGGGAACGATTATGTAGGCCAGAGCCTCGCACAATGGATCGATCCCATACAAATGCTTGGACATCTGGCAGAATATGCAATCTGATCAAATAGAGTAGATGTGACGTACTATCAAAAGATGAACATTACTTTGTCTAATATGGGTAGTTTAAATCCTTAAAACAAACTTTTTTTTAATAAGAGAGCTTAAAAACAGACCCGATCCCTTTGTGGGTCACTTTATATTTACTTTTTAACAAAAGTCGTGGTTTTTTATAACTTTGACGTATATAAATCATTAGTTTATATATTAAGCTTTGCCGTATATTTGTATTTGTAAATAGTATTAGGCATATAATATCGATTATAAGAAAAATGGAATCACTAATATAAAGTGCCAAACGATAAGGGCAAATAAAGCATTGAACACTAATTTCAAGACCGTCGCATGTATCCGCGCTTTGGAGAATAAAATTTATTTAACTAACGCCTACATTTATTTAAACAGCAAAGATGCAACTACACGTTTAAGACTTGCTGATTATATGCGGAATAGTACTTAGTTCATTTTAAATAATTTCTATAACGAAATTACGGGTAGATTTACTAAATGAATCAGTACATTCATTCGTGTTCAAACTACTTCGTGTGTTATTAGCACTAAGTGTCTAGGATTTTGAAATGCAAAACCTTAAAACAAAAAAAAGATTTGTAAGGTAGGGTGGGTGATTAACGCCCGGTGTCCATCTACGCCCAAGTAGCAGAAAACATACTAAATATAGAATTATTCAGTTAATACTTAACGCAAACATAGAATGAACCAATATAAAATCGGCGGCGACGCGCTCACGCCACCATGCGCGTCAGTGTGACGCCGAGCTCCGGCAGGATCGGAAACGTACCACGCTGTTATAAAAAGTATCTTAACGAAATCGTAAGTTTTTTATGTATTTTTATGCGTTTTGAGTTACCTTTTAAGATTTAATTGCTTCAAGATAAAGTTAGTTTACTATTGCTTAAATATTTGGTGTCGATTTCTATCTTTTTTTTCAAAAAACGTTATTTATTTATTTATTTATTTTATTTGTATCAGCGTCAGAGCGGCGTTATAACCCGGGTGGGTAATAACGCCTGTTAAAATAACGGTTGGGCGCTATTAGACTACATGGGCGCTATAACCATAGACATAATAAGAGCATAAATTATAATTTCAGAAAGTACTAATACTTAACACTAATACTTAAAATACGTTTGTTAAACAGTTGTTAAATAAATTTAGTGTTGGGTCACATTTAATTTGTTTTTTAAAGTATCCATTGATATAACTTTAATTTTATTATCGACGCGAGCAATATTAACCCCAATATATTTTTCATATACTGGTTTATGCTTCAAAATATATTTCAATATGAATTATATTAATATATATTTAAAACTGAAATGATCTCATTAGGTATGTTATTTATAGCAGTGATGGGCGTAACTAGTTACTTATGTAATCTAATTATTAATTGAATTATATAATAATTTGATTAAAATGTAATTTAAATACAAATTATTCAATTACATTGTAATTAGATTATTTTGAGTATGCTATGAAATTAAATACAATATATTTAATTACAAAATAATTTGATTACAATGTAACCTAATTACCTACATAGTATTTAATTATATTATAATTGCTTTGAATATGAAATGTCGATATAGGTACTGCTAGTGCGGCCCGAACGATGTCATCGGGAAGTAGGTACTAAGGATAATGTAAATTTACTCGTAAAAGAAGTCTTAAAGATAATACCAAATCAATTATCGCGAGAAAGACAATTAATGAAGTCGAGGGAAGATGAGTTTTTTGAGATAGATTCCAGTTCGGATTCAGACAACCAGAGAAGTGAACCAAGATCTAAAGCTGAACTTGTAGTCACTCATTTTTTGGCAGAAGACAGCAGATAACTTCAATTATTAAACAATCATAAGGAAATTAAAAAAAATATTTTTAAAGTTTAATACTCCTCTACTTTCTTCTGCGCCTGTGGACCGTATGTTTTCGTACGCGACAATGATCAATTGTCCGAAAGCTAACCGTCTGTCAGACGAAATGTTTGAAAAAAGAGTAATTTTAAAGGTCAATTTAAATTATAAATCAGAAAACTAATTATAACTAATAACAGATTTAAAACTAAACAATGACTAACAGATGATTAATTTTGAAAAAATAAATATGTGTTTTATTTTCGTATTTAAGATGCAGGTGTCCCATTGCTTATATAAATGTGTAATCACATTTTATCAGATTACACATGTAATCTATTATAATGTAATTAGATTAACTTGCAATTCAATTACTTTATATTTTATTAAAGTAAAGACTCATTGCAATCAGTTACTTCTATAATCTGTTACAAAGTATTTTAATTACTAATTACAATGTAACTATAATTTGTAATTATTAATTAAATTACTTTTTGCCCATCACTGATTTATAGATATCAAGATGTCGCCTCGTAAAAAAAGAGGAGAATCCTGGTCAGAAGATGAAGATTTTTTAAATACTCACTATCCACGAGCGGTATTACCCGCTGACGATGTAATGGCGCCCAATGAACATATAAGGATTATCTTAATTCTGTCCTTAAAACGATTAGTATGCAAAGTTCTCATGATAAGTTATTCGAAAATTCTTGAAAAGTTCCTTAAATATGACCAAATATAAATATACCACGTGGTATAAGGTGTATTGTTAAATTGAACAAAGTATATCTTAAATGTTGATTTTATTTGTTTATTTTTAGTTTAATCATGATAATACAAAGTGAGATTTTGATTGTGAGATTATTTATGCTTGTTTTGAGCCTAGTTGTATAATTAAGGCTTAGTTTATAAAACGGGCGTCAATTAACGCATAACTTTTAATAACGCCCAAACTAGTCTTTTTAAAAAACCTGTATAACAATGAGTATTACGAGAAAAAAATATTGTAATGTGTAACTTTTTTGTAGCATAAGTAAACATCATTTGTTTAGAAAGTTGTTTGTTTTCTTATTCATTTAAATACCAGAATTATTTGAAATTAATGTTAGGTGGGCGTTAATCACCCGCTGTACCTTACTTAATTAAAAAATTGTATTAACGATCTTAACGAATCTTTGAGAACCGTTCTAAATACATTTAAATGATTTCGTAAATACTTACCTGAAGTCAAATATCTGCTGGATGATGTTTCATCTTCAGGTGATATATTTGGCGAAGAGAAAGAATAAGTACTACTTATATAGGCCTAGTATTAATTTTTTTTTTTCTGGGAATAGTAAATTTTAAAATAGTTAACAAAAAAAGACATTCATTGCAGCACCTTTTTTTAGAAAAGAAAATATATAACAAGTATATTATTTTATTGCCTTTAAGCGTTAAAAGCTATAAAACGCCCGTATACTCTTTATTTTAAGAGAATTTATTATTAACAAGCGACCTTGTGTTATGTCCAAGTATTTGTATGGGATTGATCCACTGTTCCTCGTTCGTTAATTAGCAGGTGCACAACTTGCTAAACCCCTTCTCCGGGGGCTCCTAGGTGTTCGCGTCGGTGATATCGCGTGTAACACGAACGAAATTTTGAAAAATTTGTTTTTTAGAGGACCGAATGATATTTTTTTTAGAGATACCTAAGAAATAAATTGCTTTAAAGTTATAGAAGGTAAAAGTCCTACAGGTTTTTTCAAGATTTTTAATTAAATCAAATTTTATTAGTTATTTTCTGTTTTCTATTTTCTTAAAAACGCGCAATGTTTCATCGCGTGCAGTTTTTTCTGACACCAAAAAAGAAACTCGACAAACAATTTTTTTGTTATATAGCCTTTGGTATTGATCAAGGACATCTTACATCCTGTATATATATAGAAATCGTTTGCAGGTGCCCAGAGTTCTGAAGATCTGTTCTGGGTGCACCAGAGGGGCATCAGCCTTGAGGAGTGCCGTCGCCGGCACAACTACAACTTCATCATCCAGAACGTCCAAATCTGCGCTGAGTCATACGACACTTCTCAAGCTGTTTGCCGAGTAATATTAATATTTATTTTAGTACTTCATCATCATTTCAGCCATCTGAAGTCCACTGCTGAACATAGGCCTCCCCAATTGCTTTCCTGGTAGATCGATTCTTTGCCGCCTGCATCCACCGGCTCCCCGCCGCCCTGACCAGATCATCAGTCCAGCGCGTTGGGGGCCGCCCTCTACTACGTTTGCTGATTCGTGGTCGCCATTCAAGAATCTTAACGCCCCATCGGTCGTCGGTTCTTCGAGCTATGTGCCCCGCCCACTGCCACTTCAGCTTGCAAACGCGCTTCGCTATGTTGGTCACTCTGGTTCTCCTACGGATTTCCTCATTTCTAAATCTATCACGTAGGGACACTCCGAGCATAGCTCTCTCCATTGCACGCTGAGCGACTTTGAGCTACTTTAGTACTTATGTCCGGTATAGAGTTTATTATTGTTGTGTCTTAACGTGACACGTTATAATGACCACACTCTGTTTGATGGTAAGGTAAGCAGTCGATGACCAGTCGAGTCCCATAAAATTTGAGCGCTCCATAGCGTGAAATTCGCACACTCATGTGCACTCATGGCGGCGTACATTATTGATATGTCGCGAGAACCCCGAGGTTCCTGACACATAGAGTTGCAAAAAACATGCGCGGGAACTGCGGGCAGAGTTCCAGGGTCAAAGATCTTACGAACGAACTTCTTATTAAATTTCTTGTTTACAATAAGACCAGGACGTATAGTTGAGAAGAAGAAAGGAGTGGGCGGGATTAGGTCCAATAATATTTTATTGTAGTTTAGATAGAAGACACTGAGAATAAAACGTAAAGTACAGCCTAAATAGACGCAGTGAAACTTTTTCTTTTGCCAATTACTAGCATTTGTTAGATTTAAGGTTCTAGTTATTTATTTATAAAACAATAAGATCAATAACCACTATCAAAATTATGTTAGAACGTGAAAGAATTAAAAAGTAAAACAATATATCAGTTTTAACTATTCAATTTATTAAGTACGATTGGAGAATAGTAATACTTACCGATTTTGAAATATTAAACAAAATCCTTAAATATACATTTATTATCTTATCATAAATATTTTTGAAATTCTTTTGAAAACTATTTCTAAATAGTCGTATGAAGACTAATTTATTTTCAGAAATAGGAGACATTAAATTGATGTTAATAAGAACTTTACTTGATTATCTCGATGAGGAGTCAAGTATACGCCTTTTCATAATTCAAATTCAATTTTAATGTAGGCAAAGGCTAGTAGTAGTAATAATATTCTACTATTAATTTAAGTATTATAATTCCCTGACGCATGCAGAACGAGGTGACTGAGATGATAATTGTCTCCATTGATAGGAAAGACAAAAAAATTAAACTACCGTCAATTACTAGAATATTAATTATACACACTTAGATTCACAACAAAATAAGCTTACAACGACTTTGATTTAGCACTAGTTGGTGGTACTTTCCAACCATCTTCTCCATTGTAATAAAGATCCGTAAACACGTGTCAATGTAAAGTATTCGAAACGTAGTAATGTAGTAATTATAATTGACTGTGTTTTTAGAGTGACCCTGGAGGACCCCTGGTGGTGGTGGACAATGACGGTCGAAACTCGTTGGTTGGCATCTTGAGCTATGGTTCTGCTGATAATTGCGTCAATAATGCCACTTCAGGTAATTAACAAGAGACGCTAACTGTGTACATAATTTCTTGAAGCAATATCCTCGACCACGCGTGGACAGGGTAACGGTACGTCTGCTCCACCATTTTAAAGATTAGCAAGTTGGAGTGACATTGGACCGGTCACTGGGGTCGACCTGTCCTACATTGCAGACCAGACTCTATAAGTGTAGTGTAGGACACCTTTCAACTAGGTAGAGCAACGACATACGGTTGGAGGCAAAGAGCTGAAGATCGAGCTAAGCGGCGTGCCTTTGGGGGGACCTATGTCCAGCAGTGGACAAATGTAGGCTGATGATGATGGTAATGACGACTTGACCACGCGGACCTAGTGCGAATACTGCTAAGGCATTATGTGACGTCGTGCAGTTAGATATTTTCAAGTCACTCAAGTATAGTGATAAATGGGATCAATGACTTAACGGCGTGATATATTCTAACCACCTACTAAGAGCGCTTTTGTCTGCGGAGCTATGAACTCGTGCGAAAATAGACGAGTGGTACACGTCTCCGGTGATGTAATCTGCGTACAGATAAATGCTACTTATGAATAGCGTGTCATTGATATGATTGAATGCCGGAGACAACACCAAGCCTTGCGGGACGCCAGCATTTATGTCCATGCTACCGAAACAACAGGCGTCAACCACAGTTGTAAAACATGTACCGGACAAAATATAACTACGACTTGAGTACTATTTGCAAAAAACTTCTTGTAACCCGTGAGATTGCAACTTCAGAAGAAGTCTCCCAAAGCTGGTCTGAATATTTTTTATTAAACACTGGGTTTATATTAGGCCTTGTTTTTCTAAACAAACAAGTTGAAGAATATAATTGATATGTGACTATATTTAATTTTTGTATAGCTAGACCGCAGTCTTGTCGAAGTCTACATAATATATATATAGTTTTAAAGTAAAAATGTCGAAGTCAGTGGTGCTCGGCGGTTACAATCACATCCTGCAATCCAAATAAATCTGGCAAGGCCTAGTTTTACATATTAGGACTTCTGCGTCTAAATATACTTGTAATAGATATGTATTTAAAGTTCTCAATTTGTTCTACTTCCATGTCATGAAAGCCCTGTAGTTGAATCTAACTGCTAATGATATGGAGAACTTTTAACTGAGTTAAATATTACTATGTCAGCAATTGTGATGGTCGAGTAAATTAACGCTCGGTTGGAACATGGCGTAAGACTTTCCATGACCATATCCAGAAGGTTTTGGAGAAAGGCGTGAGATATGCTTTTAAATGTTAGAAAATCTCCGATACGATAACGTTAACTCCAACGATCGCCTTCTAAAAATCCCAACGCATTACGTCACCGCCACCAATCTAATAAAGAACAAGCTAAATTGATACTTCTTTCTCTCGTCAGTATACGTTCGTCCTGGTTTCTACCTTGACTGGATGAGTGATGAAACTGGTCTGGACTTGGACTGGACAAGCGGCGGCATTACACCACCTCCAGAGCCTGAGATCGTTCCTCCTTCAAGTACTGACACAGACCCCCCTACTACAGACCTGGAGATAGTTTCTACCACCGCTGTTCCTAGCACAACCCCAGAAAACTATGCCTCAAAAACATTCAACCATTGGTTATTATGCCATTTCATAGTCACCATATTAGTTTTGTTACGTTAGACCTAAAAGCAACTTTGAAGAGGTTTCTCAGCTGTGGCGGTGGAGAGAAATTACAAATATCGACACGCGATTATCTTTAACTGAATAAAATATTGAATTAAAAGAAAATATATAGTGAACACCCATAAAAGTCAAGCAATTTTGACTGAATTACTACATTAAACATTGTGTAAATTTAATTATTTTCGCCGAAAACAAATAAATTGAAATTCAATTGGTTTGAGAAATAGTTTTATTCATCTTTAATAGGGCAGTGTGAACCACAAAAACATAGCCAAGAATTTACCCAAAATCGTTGTTTCTATTAATTGTATTGTTATTAGCTATTGTTATTGGTAATCCGAATGATAACTCATCCTAAAAAGACAAATGAAACACTTAATAAAATGAATTTGTTTCAAGACTGAAACTAAAAGATATGTTAATTGTCAATATCATGTCGGAATGCAACGTTCTTAACTCGTACACGAGAGGGCTTCCCAGTAGGAAAGTGAAGTGCCATGTCTGCCTACCCCGCTCGTCTCTTCGTTCCTCGCTCGCTTTTGGCACTCGTTTTATGTAGATATGTAACATACTTGATTATTAAGAATTTAAAAAATATATATTAAAAAGATGTGTCTTTAATTATTCATAAGTGTAAAAGACGGAAAATAAATAATAGCATAATAGATGTTTATTGCCGCTGACATTATGAAATTAAATAATTCGGAATTATGAACATTAGAGACAGAGCAGTTAGGAATTGCGATTGTAAGGATAAAAAAATGTTATGAAAAACATTTCCGGAGTTCCGGAAAATTTTGCTGAACTTTGGCGCACCCAAGAATGCTGCATTATCAGAAAAAAGCTTTAAACTTACAAATGGACCAAGTTTTAGCAATTGCAATAATATACGTCGACGACATATGAACATATTTAAGCTTTTGGAATTTTACCTATTTTTTTTATTTCTTAAACAGAAATTGAGCAGCATAGATACTTCCCTGACTTACCCTAGACCTCGCGTATTATTCCTCAGACCCTTAACCATTAAACTTGATGTATGCCTCGTTGTGCCGTGTGGTGCTGGTGAATATAGTACCACACCCTCTCATCTCATAGGGAGTCGTAAGAGTCGACGAAGAGAAATCTTACCGGATGATGGAAAGCAGCGTCATTCTGCGTACTGGCTTGAACTGCGACCACCAACCAGCCTGCCCAGCGTTATGATTATGGAATGTAATCTACCTGGGAGGCCAATATTCAACAGTGGACTTTAAAAGTAAAAAATAAAGTAAAAGTAAAATAAAGAAGACGAAACTTCACTATACCTATCTCTGTCACTCCCTGGGTATATCATTATCGAGTGAATGAGCGAGTGAAAGGGAAGTTTCGTTTTCTTCCAAGTAGAGTAAGCCCTCAGGATATACGCGTACGAACCCGAAACAAAAAAGCGAGTTTGGGTGTTCGAAAATGAATTAAAGCCAACAAATATTGTACGTTCACGGAGTGTGCAAAAAAAACTGGTGGCTACGTTTGTCTCCAAAACCGACCATGTTGCGACTATTCTTTTTGAGGGACAAAGAACGGTTAATGCAGAATGGTATGCTAGCATTTGTTTGCCACAGGTCGTTTCTGAACTCCGTAAAGAGAACTGCAATCGCCGCATCATCCTCCATCACGACAATGCGAGTTCTCACACCGCGCACAAAACAAAAGAGTTTTTAGAGCAAGAAAATATTGAATTATTAGACCATCCGCCGTACAGCCCCCACCTAAGTCCTAATTCTACAAATTCCCTAAAATAAAAAATAAATTGAGTGGTCATAGATTTTCATCACCTGAAGAAGCTGTCGGGGCCTACAAAACGGCCATTTTGGAGCCCCCTACTTCCGAATGGAATGATAGCTTCAACGATTGGTTCCATCGTATGGAAAAATTTGCCAAATTTCGCGGAGAATACTTCAAAAAGCAATAAATACATTTTAAATAGTAATGTTGTATCACTTCCTTGATTCCCGAAATTTTCAGTGCCCTCGTAAACAACTCCGCCACAATAAAATTAAGTCCAAGTCATTTCACATTACCATAGTACAGACTTCACTAAAGTTTCTACGGAGTTTAGGTATCAACACGGAAAATCACAATTCACTATAATATGCTACTTTTCTACACTGGTTTACGTTGTCGAACAAATGCAATGTCGAATATTTAAATATAAAAACTCGAATTAACACTACTGTTGGAAACGACCACGATGTGTATTATTCCGCGAAGGCGTCAAAACTCCACTGATTAGTAGAAAGATTAAGGAACATTGCATCAGAACAAAATTGTTTTTCTCTTATTTTTATATTCTTGTTTGTTAAATTAAGAAAAGTGAAATTTATTATCATTATTTTTGTTTCTATTTTGTGGTTTGTTTTTATTTGCAGTTTAATTTTTGCTTGTTTACTTTTCGTTTTTGCTGAAGTGTTAACTTGTAATTTCTGTTTATTTTTTTTTCTTCGTGTTGCGAACCTAATAAAAAGGGGGAGCTGAAAACCAGCGCTGCGTAGAGTAGCCTACTCTGTGCAGCATAAGCTGAGCTTACTCCAGTTGCTTTTATGATTATAACTATTTTTAATTTTATATTTTGTCATGTTAATGTATTCCTTAAAAGCAATAAATGATTATTTATTTTTATTTTATATTTTATTTTTATTTATTTATTTATGCGTATTAACATAATGATTTATTGTAATATTATTACTAGTTTTTTCCTTTCTTTTAGAATTATGACATGTCAAATTAAGTGTACATGACATGTATAGGGACCCTACCAAGATCTGACGAGCACTAGCTAACCTCACTGGCAAGTGGTGCATCTGCCGATCAACGGACGAGGCTCTGGCGAATATAAAAGCTCCCGGTAAGCGGCAGTAGGCTTGCCACCTATTTCGTGGGACCAACAATATAAACGGCGAAGTGTGGGCGTATAGTATGCCTCTGCCTAACCCTTCGGGGAAACAGGCGTAATATTATGTATGTATGTATGCAAATGAACTACAACAAAAGTGTAATATTTTCGGCGTTTTTGCTTAGATGACTTACAGAGTTACTACAATCTTTACAAGGAGGACAGTTATAAGTTATTGTTAAGCATATCGATTCGATAGTTTATCGGAATAAGATAAGCTTTTCTAGTAACCGATATGCTATCATTGAAATATGAGACATGATTTTAAAAGTATCCGCGGTATTGTTTATTTCTATATAGAGAACAATTTTAATAAAAAATTTAATTTAGGTGTTTTGTGTTACCGCTAAAAGTATGGGGGTAGTGTCAATTTATGGATTGCTATTACTATATGGATGTTCTGAGGTACTTATTTTACTTATTTTAATTAAAAGATATCGTAATATTTATTTATGTATTATGGATAACCACTGTGATATTATTCTTACAACTCTTACATTCTCGTACAACATTTTAAGGTGTCACAACATGCAAATCAATTTACTGACTGACTTATTATCAAAGTAAACTAGGTATAAGAAATTAAAATTAAACATGAGAGATGGAATGAGCACGAATTAAAACAAAAAGGGGAAATATCAAATAACTGTTTAAATATTTTGATGACTGATATGGCGTGGAGGTCAGTATACCTGCACTTCAGTCCAGAGTTTCGATTCCAACACAAAACAAATCTTTGACTGCATGAACATTACAATTTGTTCTGGTCTGGGTGTTTTGCTATGTTTATAAGTATGTGTTTACAAAAAAAGAATAGTATTTAAGTATCTTTATCCGTTGTTTAGTATTCATATCATAAGTTCTTAATGATACTTATCTTGAAACTAAATAGTTGGTGTAATTGTCAGAAAAAAATTATTTATTTTAACGATTGCAAATAAAACATTTTACGTCGTTGGATAATAAGACACTAGAAATGGTATGTGCCGCGTAAACTATCGAAACACCTGTCGACAATTTGAAAAGGAACGCAAGTCGCCAATTTGAAAAGCATGTCGCCAATTTGAAAATTTTAGTCTGAGATTGACGTTGCTGTCTTTCACTATAGACTATAAGTTATTTTTGAACGCAGTACATTGATCGTTTGTAGAGAGGTTCTAATTTTATATTATTAAGGTTTGTATGATCTAGTTCTATTTCCTACATATTTAAATAGACTAAATCTGTCTAGGATTAGACATTTTATAAAACTCCTAGGCCTATCATGATTTGCCCTAGTGAACGATCGGGCAATAACATTCGCCGCGAATACGGGGGCGGCACTGAAAATTTCTGGAATCAAGGAAGTGACACAACATTACTATTTAAAAATGTATTCATTGCTTTTCGAAGTATTTTCCGCGTAATTAGACACATTTTTCCATACGGTGGAACCAATCGTTAAAGCTAACATTCCATTCGGAAGTAGGCGGCTTCAAATGGCCGTTTTGTAGGCTCCCACAGCTTCTTCAGGTGATGAAAATCTCTAACCACTCAATTTATTATTTTAGGGAATGTATAGAAATCATTAGGGCTTAGGTCGGGGCTATACGGCGTATGGTCTAATAATTCTATGTTTTCTTGCTCTAAAAACTGTTTTGTTCTGTGCGCGGTGTGAGAACTCGCATTGTCGTGATGGAGGATGATGCGGCAGACACCATAAAACAGCAATATTTCACTTTTTAAAACTCAGTAACCGGAATTCAAAACAGTTTTTTCGCTGACGACCGTAAAATTGTGAAATATTATTTGATTTTACTTCAATTGGACGTAGTTATGCAAAATGGATCCAGCCACACGTCCAATTAATTCCCAGACCAGTGCAAATTACTAGTATCGACTTACCTCCGTGTGTGACCATAGCGTGTGTGGCCTACTTATCGGAGAGTTTCTGGCTAGAAAGCAGACCGCCTAAGACCCTCCCGTTCGCCCGTCCCGTCCCGTCTGCTGCAACCTCCCGTCCGCTGCAACCTCCACATACCTTTCATGGTTTCCCTACCCGGTAGTCAGTACTAAGGGCCCTCAGAGTCGTCGGCCCTTGTTACCTTTTCCTGGCGGCCTACTCCGCCTTTCTCAAATGCTAAACTCGGCTGGTATGCCAGCTATGGCTATTTTTAGAAAAGCTATTCCATCAATAAACAAAAGTTAATCGAGGCAAATGAATCAATTCGCAATCCGTCATAATCAAGTGGTGCTTCTAGTTTTAAGTGACTGTAAGCGTCAGTCTGTTAGAAGCCTAAACTAAATAAAATGAAATTTCTTTAGATATGATTTAATTATGTGGGAAGAACAATAGTACAGTACTAAAGGTACTAGGCTTATAATAATATAATGTGTCACATACTTGTATAATCAGCACACACATATATACAGTTATAATAATACACTAAGCCATTCAAAAGTATGTCCAAATGTTGAGCGAAAGCAATTATACACATCATACGAACGTCCTAGAGAGGTGCCACAAGGTAGTGTACTAGGCCCTCTGATATTTATCATCTTAAAGATGACTTACCAAATGCAGTCAACCCGTTACGTATATCTCTTTTTGTATAATAATCGAAATCAACGACAGATTTTAGTTCAGCAATAAACTTTAGCACCGGTAATAAACCACGACTTAAATAGTGTTTTATAATAGTTTAAACAGAAGGGAACCAGATGAAGTAAAATAGTTTTTTCAGCACTTGTATTTTATATAGTTTAAATATACATATAATATGGAAAGGTGTGTAACTGACAGATCATCACACAACCACTGATCGGTTTTGGTTAATAGTTGCCATACCCTCTGATAAGATACAAATTCCATACCCATTAATATCTAACGGTATTTTTAGAAATCGTAATAGCAGAATCTTATTAACTTTATCAAAATCTATAAATTTAACAACCTTGTATAAATAATCACTATATTTTCTTGCAGGTGACTAGCAGATACCATAATTTTAATGAACCAGAAATTATTGAAAAATTGCGCGCAGGTAATAATTATATAATTGTATTATGATAATATATTGCATAAATACATACACACCAAGAAAATCAAAAGTCACATACTTTATAAATGCATAGCGAGTCAAATCATTCACATCTCACTATCGTCCTATACAATGTTGAGTGCCTCAAGGTAGTTTAATAAGCCCACTGTTGTTTTCTGTTGACTTACCAAAAGCAGTCAAGCCGGCCATTATCTCTTCTTGTACTGTAATAATTGAATGTAAGGACAAAGTTTCTTGAACAGAAATATGCTCTGTGCTGCTATAATTTTGTTTGAATTTTTGTATCAAATATATAACATTATGTTTTTAAGGCTTTGACGATCAACACGTATGGTTTCCTGGTTTTATGGCGTCGATCTGAAATACAACTTAAATGGAAAGAAAATCCACATTTTACTTTTATGTAGGGTGGCGCCTTATCTTATCATGCAATAGGAGGCAGCCTCAGCTGCTTTTAGAAGACAGAAATGCTCAAGATTCACACATGAATAAAAGTGGATGTCGCAGACAACAGCTTATGATGACAGTACCCAAACTTATAAAATACAACTGCAGTTATGTAGATCAGAAAGAGCCCAGGCCATGATATTTTGTTTGATTCGTCTTTATTGAGCAAGGGATTTAGGTAACATTAAAATTATAAGACTCGTATATTTTCCTTGCCATAACCAAAAAATGTAAACAAAAAAAATCTCTCTATATAGTTCCAAACACTAGGATCGTGGGAGGCTGGAGGGCCGTAGACGGCCAGTTCCCCTACCAGGTCCAGGTGCGGATGCTGAACGCCACCGGTAACATGTTCAGCTGTGGAGGCTCCATCATAGAGCACCACTGGGTTCTTACAGCTGCCCACTGCCTAGCTAAGTAAGTTGTAAGTTTATGAGAAATGCTGTTCTTCTGTGTGCAAAAAGTGTGTGTGCTGTGTGGAATCGAATTGGCATCCCCTGAACTAGCAACTTGTGCCGTAAGTTCTAACTTTCATACATATCATCATTATATCTTAGCATTATCCTGACTGCCCTTGTCTTAAGCATAGGACCCAGGATCTGCTGATTTTACCAAATTTGGCTGAATTTAAGTTTTTACATAAAGCGACTGTTGTCTGACGCCTGACAACCCTTTCACTATTAATAAAAAACATGCTTTATAAACTTTATTACAGAAGTTGACATAAGCGCAATGAGTGATTGTAGCAATCTGTTTAAATTAATTAAAAAACATTAATTTTAGACATTTCTCCAAATATCCTGTCCATTCATTGCATCATTCAATAGGTAAACAATAAATAAAATAAAATGAAAAGTCTGTTTATTAAAAATGTTTTTAACAGTATGGCCAGTTTTACGATTCTCTACGGCGTGATAAATGTGGGCAGACCAACTTTGACGAGAGACACGACGGAGAAGCACTTGTATGACAATTACAATGAGGAAAGCGGCGGTGCGCAAACGCACGATATCGGTCTTCTTCGAGTACCAGTGGCTGTGCAATATGGAAGTAAGTATGCTCATCAAATAAGAGCCAATTAATCGACTGTCTTGCACTGTTGTTGGGAGACAAGGCACGAGCGCTTCTCACGTCACGTCAGCAATCATTATATTTTGGTCCCACGTGTTAGGTGGAGAGCCTATTGCCGTTTAACGGGAACTTTTATGTTTGCCAGTCCTCGTCCGTTGATCGGCAGGTGTATCACTTGCAGGTGAGGCTGGTCTGGAATCTCAAGATCTTGGTACGAAACCTCAGCAATATTTTTTCTATATTCAAGTAACTTTTGACTTTAATTATAGCGTAAATACATAAATTGGGTTAGTAATGCAGTTCATTTAAGTGTTAGATGCCTACAATAAGTAAACTTAATTACTTGTGTCTTTGTGATAAATAAAAACAGGATTGTACCTACTAAATTTATTTAAATACATTGCATAGGCATATGGCATCATATTTAGCATAATCTAGCATTATGATTATTATTTAAGACTTATTACTTTATAACTAATAATAAACTATAAACATGACCAAGCGACTTTATACCTAGGTGTGCTAATACAAGCAAAAGTTTGGCACTTTGGCTTGTAGCACGTATACCCTTTAGTAATACATACATATTTGACATTGTTGTATTTTCAGATAACATCCGACCCATCCGCTTGCAGAGCTCTTTTGATCGATTGGTCGATTATTCTAGAGTTCGCTTTACTGTAAGTGGCTTCGGATTAACGGTAGACGGTAAGATGAATTTTAATAAGCTCTTTTACTGGAAACGTTTCTTCAGTTTCTTTTACTTTAATGCTTATGCACCTAGAGTTACCACCGAATTGGCAGTTCGTCATCATCGTTATACAGCCTCCCCTATAGATTACATTCTATTGGGGGTATCTGCCCATAATAATCACGCTGGGCAGGCGGGTTTGTGATCGCATTTCGAGCCAATATGCAGGATGACGCTGCTGCCTATCATCCGGTAGGATTTATTTTCGTCGACTCTTCAGACTCCCTGTGATATGAAAGGGGTTGGTACTATTCTAGGCCCAATTGGCAGAATTCTGCCGCAAACATTCAAGATGCTGTGATCAGGATTTATAAGCTCTATTAGCTAGATAGATTAAGCGCTTGTAGCTCCACGGTACTAGGGGATCGGAAACGATGACCTATCAGACAGGAGGTGGTCATTATAACGTATCACATTAAAAAATAACACAAAACAGCTCCGCCATTTCGTGTGTAAAACGCATTTAACACCTTGACAACCATCTTTCATAATTAATAATTTGTTCAATCCAATATAATCCGATTTAATTATCCAGTCTGAGTTTAAACTACAATGTTATTTAGTGACAATACTATTTTGAAATACATATTACAATAAATAATATCTATACAATAAATAATCTGCATCTAAATGAAGATTATAATTCAAGTACCAAACCAATGGATATATTTAAAAGAGCATATCCTGTGAGTTTCTTGCCAGTTCTTCTGAAAGAGCGGTGGCTCGGAACTGGCACTTAGATTCACTTACACTTAATTATTTTTTGTTTTTATTTTTAAATTGTTTTGTTGCATGTAAGTGAATCTAAGCTTCGTGATTTAATGTAATAATATTTCGATTGTTATTTTTTATTTTTTAATTATGACGTTTTCAAGTACTATGTATAATAGTTTATGAAATAAATATTTTTTTTACTTTACTTTACTTTTCACATAAAATCAAATAATGAAAACGAGTTTTATTTGAGCTTACTGGAAATTGACTGCATTATTTTATATAATTTACTCAAACATATTAGTTACATTGGGAAGTGAGTTTATAGCCTGTAAACGTTATTAAAACTCATCTTGTGGTTCGTATGACGAAATTCAATCCACAGCCTAAGTGCACGTGGTGGGATATTCGTTGGCACAGATTTCCGACCAATGGCGAGTGGTTCTTGATCCTTAGCCCGTTTACAATACGGCTGAGATAAAAAAAATGTTTTGATAAGTTGATGTAATTTTAAATTGTTGGCGGAAATATTGTCTAATATACCTTAATCGATTGCAGATGGTAGTGGTTCAGCAAATTTGATGTGGGTGCACATGTTGGGCATTTCTTTGGATGAGTGCCGTCGCTGGTACTCCTTTAACCCCATAATTCAACAGACATCTGTCTGCGTTGAGTCGTACAACCACACATCACAATCTCCTTGCCGAGTAAGAATGAACAACTGTACCATTATACATCTTCCGTATGTAGACGATTCCAAGCAAACCGAAATGCTTTCCAGGTATCTTCAGAGCGGGTTGCTTAGATCTACGAAATGCAGGCCTTAACCTCGTCTCACGTGTGCTACGAGATTTCCGGGGCACTGCAGAACGCTTTGCTTTTCTAATTTATATGCCATTGACCATTAGAAGTACTAAAATTAGCGAAACGATATCTACCCCCGAATCGTGTCTATGAAATCGTAGCAATTCCCGCGTAAATATATTTTCCCGGTAAATTATGAAACAATTCAACACGGCACGTATTTCGCGCTCACCAGGCATGGGGGCATCTTCAGGTAAGATGCTTCAGAACAACGTTGTCTTCACGACCAACGCGCAATAATTGTTACAAAGATATTTTTAATCCATCACTTGCTTACAACTCGTACGAATTAACTGTGCACCTCGCACTGTGACGTCATTTGGAAGGGCGCGTTAGCAAAAAAAATGTTAAAAAAATATTTTTTTTTATATGTTAATAAAAGGTCGTTTTGATGATAAGGCGTCACAATACTAGGTCATTTTACTTATGTAGTTTCGCTATAAAATTTATACATATGGATTAATATGATATAACAGCTTGACAATAAAGAGACGACAAAAATGAGGGCACTAGATTTTTCATTGCGGTGACATTTTTGATAGTCTAAAATCATTTTTGTATGTAATAATATATAATAATAAGTAAATGCGACTCCGTGCGCACAATTTTATTTCAGATACATGCAATCGTTAGATGCTATCGCTACTGAGCGCGTACGGCGAATGCGGGGCGTTGCGCAGGGAAGCGGGAGAGGGGTCGCATTCCAGCGGGGTGCACAGTTGATTCGTGCGAGTTGTAGTTACAATGGATTTCCGCAAAGTAACGCCTGAATCAATAAATTATTCAGCAGGATAACATTTCTATTTACGCTTTTATAGTGAGAGAGTGATCTTATTTAGAGAACATCGCTTAAACATGCACATCATTTGCCTTTTCATTTTTATGATTTTAGGGTGACAGTGGGGGTGCTCTGACTGTGGTGGACAATGATGGTGAGATCACCGCGGTAGGCATCGTCAGCTTCGGACATATAAGTGGATGCAATAGCGCTTTTCCGGCAGGTAAATGTAACAAAGAATCTATAGGATATTTTGTATTAATTTTGTGGGACATTATTGCCAACAAAATTTGTGGTATGGTGGAGTAACCTCCACAAAAGCTTTTCTCTTTCTTAAAAGAAAAAAAAGCTTTCTCTTACTAACAGCAAAAATATATAGTACCTAAACAACTTAAATAAACTACCTCAACTTAAAACTATAAATAGAAGATGTCTTCCAACTGTGGGCCCATGGGTACGGTGCCAAGAACGCTGACAACATTTCCTCTTTGGATTGCCAGGCTAATACGCTGGCAGAAGTAGCTGCCAGCCTTCTTGTCACCGGAGGCATCAATAAGGCGAGTACTTAAATGCCTGACAAGCTGCTTTGCCTCCGGCCCCCATGGACCCATTGTCTCCACCGCAAACAGAACAAATAATCTCTTACTATTATTGGTGTAAAGGGTTCCTACGAAGACCTAAGGAGCTCAAGCCAACCTCACCTGCTAGTGGTGCATCAGCCGTTTAACGGACGAGGCTCTGGCGAACATAACAGTGCCCGGTAAGCGGTAATAGGCTTGCCACCTATTACGTGGGACCAACTATATAATGGCGAAGAGGGGGGATATAATATACGTCTGCCTACCCCTTCAGAGAAACAGGCGTGAATGTATGTATGTCTGTATAAAAATAGAGTACTTATAGTCGTTTTCTGGAGACCAATGGTAACCATCATAGCTCAAATCCGTAAGTGAAACTATGAATAAATGGTCCCCGCGTGGCGTGAATTGAGTCATTGCTGGTCGTGGAGGCCTTCTATTCCGCCATGCTAACTGGTCTCGTTTCGGGAACATTGGTATGGAAGCCGGAGGAGAAGACCCGTCGATATTCGCTTTCTCTGATAAGATCAAAATATTCCGTACTGATCTTGCCAGCTTTAATATAAACGGCCTTGGTTAAATCGCTGATGCGCAGACCTGCTAAATACAATGAGACGTCTTATCATACTTATCTAACGACAACTATTCGAGCAATTTATAATCTACCGTAAAGACATTCACCAAGGGAAACATTCAAAGACATAGATATTTCGACAGTAGCGGGTCAATATATGTATAAATACCTGGTATATGTCCATAAGAATATTGAAATAATTAGTAAGAAAAATGATAATAAACTACACAAAAGGAATAAACTTAAACTAGTTGTACCTGCCACTAGGCCTTAAAAGATAAACAAATCATTCAGAGGACAATAAGTGCTTTTCTACAATAAAATACCAAGCATTATACAGCAATTAAGCCTAAATAAATTAAAATCAACGATAAAACGGAAACTGTCTTCAAAATGTTATGTTATCAATAT
Organism: Musotima nitidalis; assembly: GCA_949126915.1. Classification (NCBI taxonomy): domain Eukaryota; kingdom Metazoa; phylum Arthropoda; class Insecta; order Lepidoptera; family Crambidae; genus Musotima; species Musotima nitidalis. The sequence continues at coordinate 5,927,120 of OX421434.1, forward strand.
GGAAGATAATAATGCTTGGGATTAAGTATGATATATATTATCCATGTCATATAGGCTATTGAATATCGTTGATGTTATATTTTATTGCATTGTATAGCGTCACAGACAAATGAAGATTGTAATCTAACACTTAATTTTAAGCTTCGTGGTTTCAGTCTTTCTTATATATGAAATTGAAATCTTGACGTTTTCATGTACTATAAATAAAATAAACGATTATGAAATAAATATTTTCTGAGTTATGAACGGCATTTCAGCAGGCCGTCATAAGTGGGTGCGCTTGTCACATTGTTGTGGTCATTATGACAAGTCACATAAAAAAACCGCCTTGACGAGGTCGGAGGTCTTTGCCGAGATTGAGGATTTCTACGGCCGGTTATACGCCGCACATGCTCTTTGTCCTCAGCGTGAAAACCATAATCCTCGAGCCACCCTGATACGCCACTACACCGACGAACTGCCAGACATTGACCAATACGAGATCGTACTGGCTCTGAGACAACTAAAAAATGGAAAAGCCCCTGGTGAGGATGGAATTACTTCAGAGCTTCTGAAAGCTGGAGGAGCTCCGATACTTCTGGAGCTGCAGAACCTCTTCAGCTCTGTCCTTCACTGTGGGAGAACTCCAAAGGCGTGGGGTGGAAGTGTGGTGGTTCTCTTTTTTAAGAAGGGCGATAAAACCCTTCTTAAGAATTATAGACCCATCTCACTCCTTAGCTATGTCTATAAGCTGTTCTCTAGAGTTATAACGAATCGTCTAGCAAGAAGACTCAACGAGTTTCAGCCACCGGATAGGCCGGATTTCGCGGAGGATATGGCACCATAGACCAACATACACACAGTAAGGCAGATTATACAGAAGACCGAGAAGCTTCTGTGTCTAGCATTTGTGGACTATGAGAAGGCCTTTGACTCTGTCGAGATCTGGTCGGTTCTGGAATCCTTGCAGCGGTGCCAAGTAGACTGTCGCTATATCGAAGTGCTGAGATGTCTTTATGAATCCACCACTATGAATGTCCAAGTACATAACCAGCAGTCTAAGTCTATCCAGTAGCGCAGAGGGATGAGACAGGGGGATGTAATATCCCCCCCGACTGGTCTCCACCTTGTCGTGGTGGGGGGGCTAAGTACCTCCCGGTAGGGCGCAGGAGGCGCTAGGGAAAAGGTAACACCCAGAGATTGGCGACTCTGGGTGCCCCTAGTACTGACTACCGGGGGGGAAACTAAGTGGGACCTGTGGAGGGTGCAGCGGGCGGGCCAGGAGGGCCCGTCAAGCAGCGCCAGGAGGGTCACCTTCGACCATGGCCCCTTCGAGAAGTCGGCCACACACGCTATGGTCGCAAAAGGAGGTAGGAGGGGCGCGTTCACTGCGTCTCTCTGAGGAGGTCCTCCCGGTTTTGGTCCGGGGGACGTTGGCCGCGGGCGGGGTGTCTGAAGCTGCAACCCAGGTACTGGCCCCCGCCTCTTTCTCAACAAGCGGCGGGCGTCGTCGGAAGATTTTTAGTGGGTATTACTGCTGGCGGTCGTGTCTGCCGGTGGTGAGTCCCACACACCTCTCTCGGTCCCCCTTTGGCCGGGAGACAGTGCGTAAAGGCATTTTGTTACCGACCTAAATAAAAAAAAAAAAGGGGGGATGTAACATCCCCGAAACTGTTCACAAGCGCGCTGAAGGACCTATACAAGACGCTGGACTGGAAAGGTAAGGGCATTAACATAAACGGTGAATACATCTCGCACTTACGATTCGCTGACGATATAGTCTTGATGGCGGAAACGTTGGAGGAGCTGCAACAGATGCTGAACAGCCTGGCATCAGCCTCGCGACGAATAGGTCTCGGCATGAATTTGGATAAAACCAAAATCATGATCAATGCCCGCATTGTTTCGAGACCTATTGTCGTGGGGACCCTTTTTTTTGCATAATGTCATTGGTCCTAATTTCGTTAGGCATAACCGGTTAGGCATATTTTTTTTAGTCATAATAGTCTTTTCGCATAATGGTTACTTGACATACTGTATTACTTAGCATAATGCTTATTTAGCCCAATGTTGTTTGCCCTATTCTTGTGTATCATAATGTTTTTAGGCATATTGGTTTTACGCATAATAAATATTTGTGTCATGTATGATATGAAGCCATAGGTAATGGAAACATTATTTAGTTATTTTAAAGTATTTATTTCATGCTTTGTTTATTAGTGTAATTATGTTATGTTAGTTTAATGATTTACTTTTTTTTACATGCTTTTATTTTTGGGTTAGGTTCAGGTTATTTTTTTTTTCATACCATTAAAAAGTATTTTATTACAACAGTAGCCCCCCCTGTATGTTTCTTTTGAGCAATTATTGTTTTGTTCATTTATGCTTAAATACTTGTATGCGTTTCTTCAGTTCGGCTTTGTGATAGTATGCTTTTAATTGTTATGCTTAAAGTGTGTATGCGTTGTATTATTATTCCTTACCAGTTATGCCTAATGACTATTATGCGTAACGATTATTATGGATGGTAAAAATATGCAATGCGTATTTATGACATAAAATTTTATGCGACAAAATAGGGAACCATTGTCGTGAATGGCCACCTACTCGAAGTTGTTTCCGAATATACCTACCTCGGGCAGATTCTGCAATTAGGTAAAAATTACTTTGAGAAGGAAGCCAAAAGGAGAATCCACCTTGGCTGGGCAGCGTTTGAGAAACTCCGTCGAGTCTTCTCGTCACCTATACCACAATGTTTGAAAACGAAAGTTTTCAATCAGTGCGTCCTACCTGTTATGACCTACGGTGCCGAAACGTGTGTCCACACTAAGACTGATTCGCCAGTTCAAGGTCGCTCAGCGAGCTATGGAGCGTGCTATGCTCAGAGTCTCTCTGAGAGATAAAATCAGAAATGATGTTATCCGACAGAGGACCAAAGTCACTGACATAGCATACAGGATTAGCAAGCTGAAGTGGCAGTGGGCTGGCCATATCTGTCGAAGGACCGACAACCGATGGAGTAAACGAGTTCTTGAGTGGAGACCGCGACTTAGCAAACGTAGTGTAGGACGTCCACTCGCCAGGTGGGGTGACGATTTGCGAGCGGTCGCTGGCAGATGCTGGATGCGGCAAGCCGAAGACAGGGGAAAATGGCGCGATTTGGGGGAGGCCTATGTCCAGCAGTGGACTAGTATAAGCTGATGATGATGATTACATAAAAAAACTGTATATTGGTTAAATATGTCTGCGAAAGTTTGGTTTCGACAGCCATTTAACGTTAAAGTATGTTTTAATTCATGTGCGTAAGCTAGGTATACGCAGCCTACAAATCTGGGGCTATCGTATTTCAAGGGGGCCCGGAGGCGGCCGCGCAGGTACTCTCCGGGCACGGGTGCTTTGGGAAGTATCTGTGTGACGTCGCGGAGGGGAGTTGACTCAGTGTTGCCACCACTATGACTGCACGGATGAAACTGCGCAGCACACGTTGGTAGCGTGCCCTGCGTGGGCAGGGCCGCGGGCGACGCTTACCGCGGCCCGGGTGGAGTCGATCTCTCGTTGCCGACCATCAGGAAAGACGGCGTGGAAGGCGATGGCCTTCTACTACAAAGTGGTAATGTCGCAGAAGGAGGCCGCGGAGCGAGAAAGGGAGCGGGATAAGCTATCTCTCCGGAGGGCGGGCCAGGAGGGCCCGTCCGGCAGCGCCCGGGGGGTCCTAGGATGCGGGGGCAGGGGGCCTCTTCCGTCTAGCCATAGATCCTCCCAGAAGTCGGCCAGTTACGCCAATTAGTTAGGGAGGGAATTCTCCATTTGTCGACTCTTGCGACTGCTCGTGAGATGAGAAGGGGTGGCACTATTATATTCCGATATCACACAGCACTAACAGATATTAAACTAATATTTATATTTCTTTCCTCAGTGAACGTGCGTCCTGGATTCTACCACGCGTGGATAACCTCCAAAACGGGATTGAGCTTCGACTGGGTCGGCAGTGGCAATACTCCTCCTACCGCCGTACCAACCACAGATACCGTTACTGCCGCGCCAATCACTACTACCACCCCGAAAAGCAGTAGCTCCAAAATAGTCAGCAATTGGCTATTAAGCATTTTCATTGTGACCATAATTACGTTAAAGCTATGAACAGTTCTGTAGCCTAGAGTTGACATACATACGTACGCAATGATCCTTAAGGACGCGTACATTTTTTTATTACTATGAAAAGAATTAATTTATTTACTTCAGCGTTTTATTTCCCTAAAATAGGATGATACGTCGCCCAGTAATTCGATAATTAATTTGTTAAGTTAATAACTCTTAAATCTAACGAGCACACTAATAAACTTTAGTTTGGTGGCTGAGCCACAGTAGACTAGGCCATAAAAGAGTACTTACTAGTAAAAATAGACTTTACGAACTTAACTAATGCAAAAGTTAAAGTTAAGTCAATGCCTTCTAGTATCCTGACAGCAAATTTCGCACTGCCTCCCGGCCAAAGGGGGAAGTTCCGGCCAAGTTCTTGGTATTTCCTAAAGTCTAATTTTGATTGTTTTGACGCGTTATAACGTAATAAAATTTTATAAAAATGCGTATGTAGTTAAGTGTTATCTAAATCTATATATTATGTAATCAAATTGAAAGTCAGATGAAAAACTCAAAAACACTCGGCGTCAAAAAAGTCGCACCTTGCCAATATCTTCTTTACAATTTCTTAAACTTTATTTAAAGGATAGTGTTAGGTATTATCATCGAGGTAATAAAAATGAATACCTAAAGCGTCGGTCGGTCATTGCAGAAAAGACACAATCTCGTCTTGTCTGAGAAGACAACAGCACTCCACTGCTCAAATGTCCGATCGACGTAGTCACGAGCAAACTGCAAGCGGGCCGCTATCTTCTTCTCATTCAGTCTTCTTCTAATCGTAGAGACGCTCACAGTGCCTCTGCGAACTGCCTGGACTTGCTGTTGCAACTCAACAGCGTTGGAGAAGCGATTTCTTAGAGAGTTCGACACCAGGAACCTGTCGACTCTTTCCAAATTGCAGCGAAGTCCACCAGACCCATGTCTGCAGTCGTGCAACCACTTGGGCTGCTTTATAAGCTGTGGTATTCATCTTCCAGCCGTTTTTTCTTCTATAAAATCAGTGCGTAGGTTCTCTCCAACGGTTGAACAGCGAATGACCCAAATTGACCCCGGGTTGACCATTTTATACCCATTTGCGCATATTGCGACTCTTATGGGTAACAAATTAGCATCAAATTTTTGTGATACTTATTTATGGCATTAGGTTATGTTTATTAATTAAAAGTTATGTTTTTATGCAGTTAAGTTAATAATGTTATAAATAAATTTTTAATTGGTGCGTCTACTTGTACATACCAAGAGTTAATGACAGTTGAAAATGATTTTCACAGAGGTGCGATTCTTTTGACGCCGAATGTAGTAATAGAAAAAGTCTTTTCGTATTTTTGTATGAAAAGTCAAGACATTTTTTTCAAAGTTTATTTACATTTATTTACAATATACAGGGTTACAGGTTAAGTCGACCTATTCCCGTTAAGGGCGTGTAGTTTACATCGTTTCTGACTGATTTGCTTATGAAACACCCTATCCTAAATCTAACCGTTTTCGAGATATTTTAATTTAACTGCTTTTTATAAAAAATACCCGATTTCCGGCTATCAGCTAAGATATTTTCAAATGTATAAGTCTTATTGTTATAATTGTTTGTTTTTTACATGTAAAATAAGATGGTTCGAGACCTCAATGACCAATATTTTACATGAAATGAATAAATTAGTCGTTGTGGACAATAAACACTTGAAGAAAAATATAAAATTTTAGAATGTGAATTTTCTTAAAAGGATATCTTAAAAAAAAATTACGGCTCCTGTTTTGCAGATGCGCTTTAAAATATCTACGTTTCATTAGTTATCCAACAAGGTATAACAATCTACGATTTTATTAAAAATTTGTAGAAAAATCTAAAAAAAGAGACAAAAAAAAGCTAAATAAAACAATACATGAGTACAAGACACTAAATTTATTAAATTTTCAACAAAACATGTCTAAATAAGTGTGCGTGTGTTGTAGGTTGCCAGGTGCAAAAGTCTTTTAGAATGGTAGCCGGATCTCTGCCGGTGATTCTTTGCACCCCCTGCCCCGCCGTTACCAAGAAAGCTACCGTAATCTCGAATAGCGGGGCCGCCGGGGACTGGGGGCCGTTTGTGTGTATGTGCCATTCTATTAGGGGTATTTGCCCGTAATCACCACGCTGGGCAGGCGGGTTGGTGATCGCAGTTCCAGCCAGTACGCAGGATGGCGCTGCTGCCCATCATCCGGTCCTATTTCTCTCCGTCGACTCTTACGACTCCCCATGAGATGAGAGGGGGTGACGCTATTCTCGCTATTCGGGGGGGCCGGCGCCACACGGTAAATTCTAGGCCGACAATTTAAATGGGGAATATTACGAAAATTTTCTTCGAGGAGACCTAAGTAATCTATTAGATGATTTGCCTCTCAATCTGATTCGAGACATGTGGTTCCAGCATAATGGCTGCCCTGCACACTTCGGGCGAAGTGTCAGAGAATGGCTGGATACAAATAGATTGGACGAGGTGGGCCTTTACCCTGGCCAGCCAGAAGTCCGGATCTAATCCCCATGGATTTTTATGTGTACATGCACATGAAGAGTCTGGTTTACAGTGAGCTTCACCCAATTCATCAGTTGAAGTGTTGAGAGATCGAAAAATAAATGCGGCTAATTAAATTAAAAGAAATTTAACTACTGGTGTAGTAAAAAGTGGACGTCGCAAAAGAATGAGAAGAATTGTGTTTAAAACAGAAGCGGACATGTTGAACATAAAATTTAGACATGTTTTGTTGAAAATTTAATAAATTTAGTGTATTGTTTTGTTTAGCTTTTTTTTGTCTCCCCTTTAGCATATGAAACTAAGATTTTTCTACAAACTTTAGATAAAATCCTAGATTGTTATACCTTGTTGGATAACTAATGAAACGTAGATATTTTAAAGCGCATCTGCAAAACAGGAGCCGTAATGTTTTTTTAAGATATCCTGTTAAGAAAATTCACATTCTAAAATTTTATATTTTTCTTCAAGTGTTTATTGTCCACAACGACTAATTTATTCGGTTATTCTAATAACTAATTTAGTCGGAGACGGTGATGATTGATATTAGGTGATTGAGAAGTACTTCGGTCGCGAAATTAACAACTTTCTAGTAGAAAATCCTTACTAATATTATAAATGCGAAAGTAACTCTGTCTGTCTGTCTGTCTGTCTGTCTGTCTGTCTGTCTGTCTGTTACTCTTTCACGCCAAAACTACTGAACGGATTTGAATGAAATTTGGTATACAGATGGTCTAGACCCTGAGAAAGAACATAGGCTACTTTTTATTTCGAAAAGGGGGTTGTAAAGGGTTAAAAAGGGGAGGGAGTGAAAAGTTGTATGGTATTTCTTAATTTTAAAAGATAAAACCATGAAACTTAATATTTAAGCACTTGATAGGAAATAATTAAACATTTGTTCTAGCTTCGTCCTGTGAGAGATAAATAGGGGTTGAAAGTTTGTATGAAGTTCGTCATTTTTGAAAATAAAAATATAACATTTTGTATTTAGGCACTAAATAATAAACAAAAAATCGTTTGATCTGGCATTTTGAAATTTTTACCAGTATGGGGGTGAAATAGGGGTTGAATGTTTTTATGGGTGTCCTTAATTTTTGAAGATAAAACCATGAAACTTGGTACGTAGGTCTCTTAGGATGTGCAGAGTTTTTCTACAAACGGAATTCTCGAAATTCGAACGGAACGGAACGGATTCGGCACGGGAACTACGACGCCAAACTATTCTAGGAACGTGATATTTAAAAATTTTGGGTGTATCAAGTTTAAAAAATATTTTGGCTTTTGAAGTTATAGTTCCTTATAACGAATTCTCTGCATCGCCGCCGCTGATATCTACTATACCTACTAATGATTCTTATTAAATAATAAAAATGCTACCCAAAGATACTATTCCACGCGGACGAAGTCGCGGGTAACAGCTAGTAATATAATAAATAAAACACAGTTTGGTTTTCAAAAAGAACGAAATACTTCACAGTTACTCTCTGACTTCACTGACGAGGTCTGCGGTTATATGAACCAAAGGTATCATGTACTGGCGGTATTCGTCGATTTTAGTAAAGCTTTTGATTCTCTAAATTGCGACACTCTGTACAGCAAGCTGGGGCAAAATGGTATACAGGGTCCCCTTGAGAAATGGTTTCGTGACTACCACAGTAATAGACATACCATGGTGAGAATAGGGAACGTATTAAGCGAAATGACTCCAACAGTACAGGGCACGGCCCAAGGCTCCGTATTATCGCCGACAGAGTACCTAATTTATGTAAACGATATGAGTAACATATTCAAAGGTGGCTCTGTATACCAATTTGCGGACGATACTTGTCTTATATCCGCACACTCAGACATAAGCATCGCCATTCATGTTCTACAAAATAACTACAATCGTTTATGCGAGTGGGCGCACGATGTTGGTCTTAGTATAAACGCACAAAAAACGAAATTAATACACATCCACTCATCGCATTTAAAAACTATGATCAAACCAACAATCGTCTCCCACTCGCATCAATGTATGCACAACCAATATAATGCAGGTACGTGTGGATGTGACGTGCTGGAACTTGTGACACAACATGTATATCTAGGGCTAACTATAGATAATAAGTTAAACTGGGGCCCGCATATAGACAGCATATGTAATAGACTTCGAGCGGTGCTTGCCAAGATTGCTATATTAAAATATAAATTGCCGTACAACACTCTTCGCCTATTATATATGTCGCTTGCTGATTCCATAATAAACTATGGAATCAGCAGCTACGGTCGCACCTACACCACGTACATGAACAACATATACAAAATACAGCACAGAATCCTAAAAATGATAGTAAAACGTCATATTAAAGATAAATATATAGAAAACGAATCTGGATTATTCCACCACTGTAAAGTAATTAATGTTTTTAACAAATTTAAAATTGCGTTCATTTCCGAGAAAAGCAGTAACCTAAGTAAACTTGTCGAGCGCACACGTAACAGCAACCTACGTAGCGTCTCATACTTGCCCAGATTTATACTCCCCTCTAAAAATAATGTATACGGGAAAAGAACGTGGGAATACTTGCTACCCTTAATTTTGAACAAGCTACCTAACGAACTAATGGCAAAGCTAAATAAAGGCAATGTCAAGGCCTTTAAAAAAATACTTAAAGAATATTATTTGAGCGCAAATAATTAATACCTACACTATAAACCTACACTCTACACGTTTACTATATACTACATACCTATATTATATTTACACTACATACAAAGCTAGTACATATACTGGCAACATATTAAACTTAGTTTAAGTGGCGACTCAACCTTAGCAAATAAACCGCTGTGCGGTTTCCGTTGAGGTTATATGAATGTACCCTTTTGTTTTTGTAATTTTTTTATATTATACAATAAATAAAAAAAAAAAAAAAAATTCATTTCATGTAAAATATTGGTTATTGAGGTCTCGAACCATCTTATTTTACATGTAAAAAACAAACAATCATAACAATAAGACTTATACATTTGAAAATATCTTAGCTGATAGCCGGAAATCGGGTATTTTTTATAAAAAGCAGTTAAATAAAAATATCTCGAAAACGGTTAGTTTTAGGATAGGGTGTTTCATAAGCAAATCAGTCAGAAACGATGTAAACTACACGCCCTTAACGGGAATAGGTCGACTTAACCTGTAACCCTGTATATGTACCGTTTTGTTGAATAACTTTCTGCCATTTTGTGGGCAGAGACATTATCCCGTTACTGTAGAAACTTTGAGACTTCTGATCAAAAAAACGGGACAAATAGTTTTGGCAGTCCTCTCTTGAGGTCAACCTTACAGAACCTAAAGAATTCTGCAGAGACCGAAACAGGTGAAAATCTGAAGGCGCAAGGTCAGGGCTATATGGTGGATGCACTAGGACCTCCCAGTCGAACTCTCTTAATTTTTGCTGAGTGGCTAAAGATGTGTGTGGTCTAGCGTTATCGTGATGAAAGACCACACCCTTCCTGTTGATCAATTCCGGCCGTTTTCTCTCGACTGCTTCCTTTAATCTCATCAGTTGCTGGCAGTAAAGATCAGAATCGATGGTTTTGCCGGGCGGTAAAAGCTCATAATAAACAATGCCCTTCCAATCCCACCATACACACAGCATCACCTTATTTCGTGTTAGGCCAGGTTTGGCCACAGTCTGTGAAGCCTGGCCAACTTTCGACCACGACCTTTTTCGCACGTTCTTGTCGTACGTGATCCACTTTTCATCGCCAGTTATCAATCTCTCTTCAAAAACGGCTCGGTTTCATTACGTCTCAATAATGAATCGCAAATGAGTACACGGTTCATTAAGTTTCTTTGAGTGAGCTCGTGTGGCACCCAAATATCGAGCTTTTTTGTATAACCAGCTTTCTTCAAATGGGTCAAAACTGTTTTGTGGTCAATTCCCAGTTCTTCAGCTACATCGTAACTACTAATATGCCGATCTTGCTCCACTCTTTCAAAAATGGCGTCCATTTTATTCGTAACAGGGCGACCAGAGCGAGGTGCATCTTTAACATCAAAATTTCCGGACTGAAAACGTTTGAACCAAATTTGTGCTACTCTTACTGACACTGCATCAGGTCCATAAACATCACAAATTTTTTTCACTGCTTGAGTTGCATTTTTGCCTTTTTTATAATAAAATTTTAAAATGTATCGAATTTCTTCATTAGATTCACTCATTTTTACGGAGAGAAAAACAAATGAAAAATAGCGGGAAACAACTTTTTTTTATTTTTTTCTTTTCTTTATAATGGAACCTTTTTAATGTTACCAAAACCAGCCAGACACAAATAGTACAGTCAAAAAAATTTTATAATAAGTTTATACCTACGTTATGCGAAAAGACTTTTTCCCCGACCTAATATTTTTTCCCTAAGATGCAGGCATAGCCCAGATGGCAACCTTTGTTCGATGTGTAACTTGATTCTGTCAATGCACTAGTAATTTAGATTTTGCATTTTTGTATGTTACTTTTCTGTGCAATAAAGAACATTATCATTATTACCATAAAAACTTTTTTACTAAATTAAACACTTATTCCTGAACTATGTATTTTATAAATACATCGCACGCTTAATGCAATAGGACTTAACTGAAAATAAAACTATTTTTGGGACATCACAAAAGAAGATCTACAAAAAAATACTTGTCCTACTTATAAGCGCATTAAATTGATACTGATTTATTAATTAGTAATTCTGCTTGTGTTTGAAACGTTTAATTAAAATTGATTCGATCTCAGTAAGAAATAGAAAGTACGTAACCCAAACCTGAGTCTATTAATGGGTCGATGTTCCTTTAAGAATGCGATATGTCTTAACCGTTTTATAATTACTTTTAGGTGTAAAGGGTATAAACCCATAGACATGGCAATTCTAAACTCGATTTATTTCATAAAGTTCGTAAATATATTTGGCACTGTCGTATGTATGAGTATGTTTCGCCTAATCTTTTTTTTTACAAGGCTAAAAAGAAAAGGTCTACTTGCCTTTGGTTTGTCCAACCAATGGTAATGTTTCATAATAATTTGTAGATTATTCGGAAAAAATACACTTGCGAGCAAAAGTATGGAATCACTTGCTTGAATTTGATTCCACGCGATCTTGAGTACTTAATAACTAAATAATAATAATAAAAATGATACCATTTTAAAGGTTAAAATGTAGTCTTTAAATTGATATCAAATTCATTCAAATGGCTCCATTATTTCTGGAGCTATTCTGGATTAAGTGAAGGAGGTAGGAAAAGGCAAGGATAACGGAAAAATTATGAATGAAAAAAACAACAAAAATTAATTAATAAAAACTTTATTTCGCCTAAAAACTTAATGTCAATACTTAGTGTTCCCCCCCCTCGCCCTAAGGAGAGCTCGGAGACGGTTCTTCATGGACCTGATGAGCTTCCGTATGGTATCTTGTGAGATACCTTCCCACTCTTCAATCAAAGCCGTTTTGAGCTCATATGTGTTTGAAGGAGTAGGATTTCTGGATCGAACCCTCCTCTTTAGTTCATCCCACACGTGCTCTATTGGATTCATGTCCGGGCTAAGCGCTGGCCAGTCCAATGTGGCGATGCCGACTTCCTCTAGGTATTCGGTTGTGGCACGGGAAGTGTGACAACGAGCGTTATCGTGCATGAGGACGAAGTCATCACCGATATATCCCGCATAGGGAACGACATGTTCCAGCAGAATATCGGAAATGTATCGGTCAGAAGTTAGACCGCCTCCTCGTCCCCCGCCAGGCACGAAAACAAGCTCCGTTTTACCGTCGAAAGAAATGCCGGCCCACATCATTAAAGAACCGCCTCCATAAGCCACTGTCTCAGCGAAACAGCACTGCACAAAGCGCTCCCCAGGCCTCCTGTAGACCCGACCTCATCGATCGTTGCCGTGTAAACACATTCTGGTCTCGTCCGAGAACAGTACACGGCTCCATTCCTCAACGTCCCAATCAAGGTGGGAACGAGCGAATCGAAGGCGGGATTGTCTATGAGCTGCCGTCAGTTTCGGGCCTGTGGCAGGCCTTCTTGGGGTTAAATTAGCTTGCTTGAGTCTTCGACGAACTGTCCACTCGCTAACAGCGACCCCGCGAACATTTCGGAGCCCCTGCTGGACGTCAACACCAGTCAAATGCCGATTTCGGAGAGAAGTTGACACGATAAAACGGTCATCCCTCTCCGATGTGCACCGGCGTCGTCCAGATCTTGGTCTCGGCACAAAGCCACCAGTCTCCAGAAAGCGTTTGTACACTTTCGAAACACAAGACTGACTTATGTGGAGCTGACGTCCGACAGCTCGCTGGCTAAGCCCTTCTTGCAATAGGGCGACGATTTGGGCTGCTTCTGTAGGTGTTGTATCCATTGTCTTCGAAGTTCAAGGGTCCAAAGTTGCGGAGATGTGTACCGGTCAACGTGTGAAAGATGACTGATAAAAAAAACCGGTAACACGTCTTTTTATAGGGAATGAAGGGCGCGCAACTGGTGACGGGTTAAACAATTGAAACGCATCTTTTTTCACTTAGCCCAGGATAACTTCTGAAATACTGGCGTTATCTGAATAATATTGGTATCAATTTAAAGTTAATTAATGAACCTTTAAAATGGTATCATTTTTATTATTATTATTTAGTTAGTAAGTACTCAAGATCGCGTGGAATCAAATTCAAGCAAGTGATTCCATACTTTTGCTCGCGAGTGTATAAACAAAATAACCCGGGTTGACGCAACCAGAGAGTGTTGCCAGTAGTTGGTATTTCTAATACTCAACAAAAATGTGGGTACTAAAATGAGTGTGCTCGCATAATTTCGGCACGTATACATAAATTCGGCATAATCATTTTTAATTTTGTTTGTAATTGTCAGATTATGACAAAAAATTCAGATTTCATAACTATTTTTCTATGAAATATTATGAATGGGCAGCTGCGGTGAGAGTTAGCCGAAATGAACCTCATTAGCAGCCATCCTCATCTAGTGTGATCTGCTAAACATGTACAGCATAACGGGTTTTAGATTATTGTTTTGTTTGTAACTTCTATCTATTATTATTTTTGTTGCATAATTTTGCCCCTCCCAAATATATTACTTTTTACATTAAAAATCCTTTTCATAAAATGTCTGTATTTTTTTTGCACACTACTATACAGTTTAAAAAAATCGCAGAAATTATAATTTTCTTATTGCATTGCGTAGGTCAAATTATACTAAAAGTATTGGATTACTATTTTACAATAAGTGTTTTAATTTGATTAAAATTCTACTTTATATACAGCTGATAATTGCAAAAACCGTAATAAAAAGTTAATTTCGCGGTATACCAGGTTAATTCATTCTCGTAAATTTAATAACGTAAATCGCAGATTGACTGAGTTCTAGTGTTGTATTATAAGTTTTATATCTGGTGAGTTTTTCAAAAAGTGGCAACACTTCAGTCAATCACACATAATTGAAAATATGGCTTCAATTTCTTATTAGTAATAAGGTATCTACCTTTTTTAACTTTATCTGAGGACAGCATAATAATATGTCTATCCTTTCTGGTTGACTGACAATAACACGTGAAACTCCTGATAGCTTAGCAATTCGGAGCTTTCTGATTATATTTGTCTACTCTTACGTTGAAAACACTCTCACTCATCCCTAATTATAAAAAGTTAACATTATTACCTATTCCTATAAATCGGTGTAGAAACACCATAGTTAAACATGAAATACGCTAATAAGCCATCGCGCGTGAAAACAGAATCATGCTCTAATTTATTATTTTTGTGTATCGGTTGCCGCACTCGCTTCGCGGCGGGATGTATAAAAAAGCGGGAAGTCCGCGCGCGAGCTTCACACACAAGAAGTCTGAAAGCGCGCCTATTCCATTCTAGGTAGACTCTTCCACCTAATAGGCAAGCGGTCAAAAATGCAGCATAAACACAAGTTGACACTTTTCAAAATATGTGTCCGTCCAGTTATGACATGCGCATGCGTAGTTTTTGCTCATGCGAGCCACAGAACTCTTAACAAACTACAAATCATCTAAAATAGATTCTTACGCATGGCCACCCGTTGCCCCTGGTACGTACGTAATAAAGATTTACATCGCGACTTCGGGATTCCCTCGATAGCGCAATACATAAAGGACCTCTCCAGACATTACTTCGACAATGCCCCCCATCACCCAAATCTCCTTGTAGTTAAAGCTTTAAATTACACTGCCGAGAAGGATGTACACAATGCCACTTAAAAAACGATCATCTTTATCTCGAAATTCGAGAGATGCTAAGAGGATGAGAAATGCGCGTTCTCAAGAATCGGCAGAGGACAGAGCACATTGGTTAAACTCTATGAGAGTTAGTGCCTCAACTTCTCGAGCCAATGAAAGCTCTCCAGAGAGAGAGAGATGTTTTTGAGATACTAGAACTATGAGATAGTTTTAACAGACATCTTTTTAACATAGGTATAACAAACAGTCCTCTGTGCAGAGCATGCATGGAGACAGAGGAGACAGCCGCACACGTCTTGCTGGAATGCAGGGTGGTGGCTGATTGCCGGGCGAGGTTCCTGAAGACACCAGGCAGCCTTCCGGAAGCCTTCAGCGACGTTAAGGCGCTGATAGGATTCCTGGAGGAACTGGGATGGCTGGAGTAATCCAGCTCTCACCCTCCTACGCATTGACGTCTGATTACGGAAAAAGCCTGCACGACGAAGAAGAGAAGAAGAAAAAGAGAGAGAGATGCGAATAGCAGCCGACAGAACGAGACGATCTACATCACAGGCGTCTCAAAGCTTTTCTCAACGCGAGCTGAGGCTTACCATTGACCGAGAACAACATGTGTTATCCCGAGAAGCTGAAACTGCTTCACAACGAGAATTGCGTCTCACAGCTGACCGCGAACGGCATACATTATCTCGCGAGTCAGAAACCTTCACTGACAGGGAGTTACGGCTTACAGCTGATCGTGAACATCAAATTTTATCTCGAGAATCTGAAACTTTTACTCTATATGAAGACCGTTTGACAAATGATAGGGCGCACCATAATATTATTCGATCTCTCAAAGATGAACATGAGCATGAACAACGACTAGAGTCGGTACGCGAACATTACAATTCTTTGAGACAAGAACGATTTATAAGTTTGTCTAATGAAAGATTAAGATTCGAAAATATTTGTTCTCTTGAAACGGACGAACAGCGAGAGGCCCGTCTTACTGCAGACAGATTTCGACATAGTCTTGATAACTTTGATATACCCATAGAAGATCAATCTAGAAATTCGGTGGCGTGGTCCGACAAAAATAAAAGTGGGTTTGCTTATAACCTCACAATTGATTACAGATCATCTTCTGTAATAGGCGATATAAACGTGGTATGTTCTTTTTGTAATGCTTTAAAGTGGAGTAAGGAGTCGGCTGATTTCTGTTGTTCTGGAGGTAAAATTAAATTGCCCTCATTCGAAGACCCACCGGAACCTTTGAAATCACTTCGTTAAGTTAAATAAATATTTTCGTTCCATTATTTAGTTCTAAGATAAGTATCATTAAGAACTTGTGTTATGGATACTAAATAACGCATAAACATACTTAAATACTTTTTTTTTGTTCCTATGTACAAAAAAAAAGTACCAGACCACTAGCCAAAACACCCAGACCAGAACAAATATTCATGTTCATGCACACAAAGATTTGTCCTGTGTGGGAATCGAACCCGCGACCTCTGGAGTGAAGTGTAGGTATACTTACCTCCACGCCATATCGTGCGTCTAAGTTTGTCACAGTTTTTATACAATATTTGCACTTATTATAGTGCGTTTCAAACGACATCCTTTGGTTCTCAACAAATCTCAGGAGGTCCTTTCATCCCTACTTTTAAGATACAAGGTCAGGTTTACCATTTGATAGGATACCTTTTGCCTGAAGACCAACCTAAGTTTCTTCAAATATATATGCACACAAAGATTTGTCCTGTGTGGGAATCGAACCCGCGACCTCTGGAGTGAAGTGTAGGTATACTTACCTCCACGCCATATCGTGCGTCTAAGTTTGTCACAGTTTTTATACAATATTTGCACTTATTATAGTGCGTTTCAAACGACATCCTTTGGTTCTCAACAAATCTCAGAAGGTCCTTTCATCCCTACTTTTAAGATACAAGGTCAGGTTTACCATTTGATAGGATACCTTTTGCCTGAAGACCAACCTAAGTTTCTTCAAATATATTTTGTATCCGACTACAACGAACAGTCGAATATAAGAAAACAATATTTCCGGAATTTAAAAACTAAACTCATTTCACAACTTCAGAACATATTGCATCAGGTTGATTCGTAATTTCGTATGTATGCAGTATTAAATTGGCATTAGAAGCTCTTCCTCGAGATGATGATAACAATTATAAAATTGTTATAAATGCCGATAGGCGTCCAACTCAGGAACACCCTGGGCGTTATAATGCTCCATCCAAAAATGAAGTTGCTGTGGTATTGGTCGACCGGAATGTGACAGGCGTGATATCGTTATCCGTTCCAGAGACAATCGTTTGCAACGTATTTCGTAACCCACAGGGCTTACGACAGTTTGCAATATCCTTTGATATACTGTCGAGAGATAGATGGTTATAATTTTGCTTTATACCAAATTGATCCGCCTGTAGCGCACCTAATTATAATATAAAGATTTCATGCTTTCAATTTTATTGTTACCACTTGCAAGTAAGACGGAATAGGTTTGTATACTTTCAACGTTTTCGTGGCTTATTTAATCAGTTTATTGTAGACATGTACGAACAAATTTAAACCGAACGATTAGTTTATATACAATCTAATCAAAGGCAGCTGCGCGCTAAAGAATACGTGCACCTTCGCGACGCCATGCAGCAAGATAATGATACGGTGAATATGAGCCGTTTAGTTATTTTGCCCTCTTCTTTTACGTACTCAAGATGCTTTTTGTTACGTAAGAAAATATGGACGTCTCGACTTATTTATTACGGTAACTACCAATCCTAAGTAGGATGAAATCACTCGGGAGCTTCTTGAGGGTCAAGCACCGCATGACCGCAATGATATCATGGCAAGAGTTTTTCATTTAAAATTAAAGTCAATAATAGAACTACTTACCAAAGATAACATTTTTGGAGAAGTATTGTGTTATATGTATGGTGTTGAATGGCAAAAACGCCACTTACCTCACGCACATATCCTGCTTTGGTTATATGATAAGGTTCGACCCAAATCAGTAGACAGTTTAATCAGTGCTGAAATTCCAAGTCCGATTGCAGATCCCGTGTTATATAACATTTTTAAAACTCATATGATGCATGATCCATGTGGTGCATTTAACGGGAATTCTCCTTGCATGCAAGCCGGTCGTTGCACTTTAAGATATCCAAAAGCCATAGTGGATGAAACTGTAACAGGACATGATGGATACCCATTATATCGTCGCTGTTCAAGAGACGATAGTGGCTTTACTGTTGAAAAGCGAGTGTCTGGACAACAGGTTACTTTAGATAATAGGTGGGTCGTTCCGTATACGCCTGTGTTGTCCAGAGCATTTCAAGCTCACATAAATGTTGAAATGTGTAATAGTGTAGAGTCAATAAAATATATTTGTAAGTACAATTATAAGGGCAGTGACCAAGCTACATTTGCTTTGAGAAATGAACATGATGAAGTTACAAGATTTCAGTCAGGCAAATATATAAATTCTTCAGAAATTGTGTGGCGGATCTTAAGTTTCTTAAGTTCTGGATGTTCATCTTGTAGGCGGTCAACGTATATATTTCAACGCCGAAAATGTCACAGAACGGTTAGAGAACCCTAGACAAACAACTTTATTAGCATTCTTTCGACTTCGCCAAACTGATGATTTTGCAAAATCTCTTTTGTATGAGGAAATTCCATCGTATTAAACCTACGATAAGCAACGAGGTGTCTTTAATCGAAGACGCCGTGGCAGGCCTGTAGATGGCGAGTCGGGTATTTTCAAAGAACATGTTCTTGGAAGAGTGTACACCGTTCATCCTAACAACGCTGAGTGTTTCTATTTGCGATTATTATTACATACCGTGCGAGGACCAAACTCATTTATAGATTTGAGAAAAGTAGACGATGTTGCTTATCCCACTTATCATGCAGCTTGCCAGGCGCGTGATTTGCTTGGAAATGATCAGCATTGGGATGACGCTTTAGCAGAATCCTGTGTTAGTGATAATCCACGACGGTTACGCCATTTATTTGTAACATTACGTACTAACATTTTGTAATTTGTCAGATGCTGTACAATATGTGAAAAATATAAAGAAAAATTTTCAGAAGACTTTCTTAGAAATATTTCTAACAATAATGAAGGCACAACTAATGATAATATCCGTGATCTTGCCATAAATCAGTGTTGGTTAGCTCTTCAGGATGACTTAACAGGCGGTAAATCACTCTGTGAATATGGTTTGCCAACGCCAAACCCAGTCGGAGAGATATCTAATAGGGAATATTCCACAGAGATTGGTTATAACTTAATGGAACTGCTGACAACACTAGAAAACGGTGTCCCAATGATAACTGCAGAAGAAAGTTCAGTTTATGATCGCGTGTGCGAAAGTGTTCAAAATTTGGGAACAATATGGTTGTTAGATGCACCTGGAGGAACTGGAATAACCTTTGACTAAATTAATATTTACTTATGTTCGAAACCAGCGTAAAATTACTCTTGCCGTCACATCAGGGATAGCTGCAACATTGCTACCAGAAGGTAAAACTGCTCACACTATGTTTTAAATACCAACTGATTTAGATCGCACAAAAAGTCCAACCTGTAGTATTTAAAGAAATAGCGACAAAGCTAAGGTATTACGCGAGTGTAATTTAATCATATGGGATGAATGAACGATGGCCCATCGAAAAGGAATAGAAGTGGTAGACAGAACTTTAAGGGATATATAACAAAATGACCGGCAATGGGCGGTATCACGGTTTTATTTTGTGGTGATTTCCGACAAACCTTACCGGTAATACCACGGGGAACCCGAGCTGATGAGGTTAGGGCTTGCCTGAAAAGCTCTTATTTGTGGCGTACAATCGGTGCATTTGACTATAAACATGCGCGTGAGAACTGGAGATAACTATTTTTAAAGTATATAAAACATTATTAAAGATTGGTGAAGGTACCTATCCACAACTACACCAAGGAAAACCTATTATTCTGACGCCTGAATTATGTTGTGTAGTGCAATGTCAACCACATCTTATATCGTCGGTTTACGGTGACGTAACAAATATATTAAATAGGGACAATTCTTGGCTATGCGAAATATCTATTTTAACTCCTCGCAATGACCAGGCATCTGAGAGTAATAACAAATATAAAGGGGGAAAGCAAAGTTTATATATCAATAAATAGAGTGGTCGATGAACAAGAAGCCACTAATTATCCTATAGAATTATTAAATTCTTTAAATATGCCTGAACTTCTGTCTACAAATTGGCATTCCGATTATTCTGCTCCGAAATTTAAGACCACCACAACTTTGCAATGGAACTCGACTAAAAGTAACCCAGTTGCAAGAAAATATAATCGAGGTTCAAATTGTATCAGTTTGCGGTGCAGGAGAAACCGTCTTTATTCCCAGAATACCCATAATACCAAATAATTTTCCATTCCAATTTAAAAGGACGCAATAATTCCCAGTATCGGTAAGCAATGACAATTAATAAGGCTCAAGGGCAGACTTTTCGTGCTGCCGGAGTAGATCTCGGTGTCAGTTGTTTCTCGCATGATCAGTTATACGTTGCTCTTTCCCGTGTTAGCAGTTCTAGAAATCTTTATGTTCACGTGGCGACGGGTCAACTTTCAATATAGTTTACCCGGAAGCTTTGCGCTAAAATATTTTCGTTCTATAGGTACTTAAGCCTCATGTGAACGTAATCTAAACAATATTACCAATACAATAACTTAATACCACACAATGAGTTACACGCTGACGGAGTCGCGGGCACAGCTATCTATACTTTTCTGCCGGAGGTCACTATTCCACGCAAAAGAAGTCGCGGGCAAAAGCTAGTGTTATTAATATGTCTCTTACTTGACACTGGTTAAATGTGCTAAACGCTCGAAGCCATTATTTAAAAGAAAAAAAACATTAATAAAATTTACATTTACACCAGGTCCAGATATGCACTGCCTGAAGTTTATGGGTGTACTAAATAGATTTAGGTGTAGATATGATATTTACTTGTGTTAAAATTAAATAAGCTATCGAATTATTGTGCAGCGAGTTCTCCTATGTTAGTGAAATAAAACGCTGAACTAATTAGAGGCATTTGGTTTATTTTCATCGTAATGAATATTGCAGGCTACAGTGAGTGGGTATGTTAACTGTAGGCTATATAGCTGGTTATAGCTTCAACGTAGCCCTAGCATTATGGTCACAATGAAAATGCTTATCATCCAATTGCTTTGTACTATAGAGCTACTGTCTTTGGGGGTGGTAGTAGAGATTGGCGCGTCAGTAGTTGGTGCGGCTGTGGTTGGTGCGACTGTAGGGGGAGGTCTGCCAGTGCCTTCCCAGTCGAAGTTGAGTCCCGTTGTGGTGGTCAGGAAGTCGTGGTAGTATCCCGGACGAACGCTTACTGATAAAAGAAAAATAAATGTGTATTAATGATTTTCACTTTCAAATGTTTACTCATGTGCCGTGCATTTATCCTACGGGGAGGCGTAGGGGTCGACGAAAGAAATCCTACCGAATGATAGGCAGCAGCGTCATCCTGCGTACTGGCTTGAACTGCGATCACCAACCCGCGTGCCCAGTGGCGATTATGGGCAAACACTCCTAATAGAATATAATCTATTGGAGAGGCTAATGTTCAGCAATGGACTTTATAAGGCTGATATGATGAATGTTTTTCATAAAAATGTCATTGCAGTCGAGCTGCGGTGGCACCGTAAAGCAATTAAGTCAGTACCTTTTAAGGTTGTGGTGGACGGCGCGGCGTTGATGTTTGAATAGAATTCACGGTAATTTTATGTACGATGCCTGCATCGTCCACACCAAACTATATATCGGCCGCTGACTGTGTCTGCTTAATATTGCATTGACTTTTTGCAAGCGTACTGTCGGATTGATGTGAACGAGACTTTGAACGCCTTTTTTTATTGATAAAAATGTGTCATTTATAGCTAGCAGATTTCATGAATTATAAATAAATAGTAAGACATAATATTTATTTAATGTCAGTGTAATGATTAATCAGTTATGACAAAGTATAATTATTGTGTATTTGTATTTGTTTATTTTTTATTATTATTTATATTGTATTTTTATGCCATGAGGCTAAATTTGAAGTAGCGCAAACTTTACGTATATTGTGAGCACCCCTGTATCACCTGTATTTGCTAATAAATATAGTTTGATTTGAACGTAATAATACTATTTGGAAAAGCTAAAGCTAAAAACTGCGTATCGCGCACACAGTCAGCGATAATACGTTTGGTGTAAACGATGCCTTATTTTTTACACAAATATAACTTATAAAAAATTAAGTTTCGCACAAATAAAATACATAAGAAAATAGAAGATCATCCTGACTATAACCATTATGCCAAACATGCTAATGCCTGACGTTTACGTGTTTACCAGCTTCTATGGCCTGGGTTCCTAACCTTGGGGTCATTACGCCCGCGGTGGTAAAACTGGTATTTCGAGAGGATAATGAGCTGGCTGAAATGATCCAGTGTAACCCTCCGACGGCGTTTTCCCAGGAATGCCATCTGCGAGCTCAAATGACTTGTGTCGCTAACCGGGCGAGTGATCTCTGCCATTAGCAAATGCTCAATTTGCACCACTTAGGGTCACGTGCAAGGTTGCAGGGCTGGACGCAAGTGAGCTATGTTGTACTAGCAAGAAAAATCTTAATTGGCCCGGTTCTTATCATCATCAACTTAGCATTAATCTGGTTGTGCCCAAGACGTACGATTAGAACCCAGGGTCTACTCACTGGTTATACACGATTTGGCTAAATTTCACTTATTTCTCTTACATCTTGCTCGATTCCACCCTTCTGCATGACACACTACCGTGTCCTAAATAGAGTCTTCGTTACATTTACCTGCAGGAAAACCGCTATCGCAACCAGATATATGTCCGAAGCTGACGATGCCCACCATGGTGATCTCTCCGTCATTGTCCACCACCGTAACGGCCCCCCCACTGTCACCCTTAAATCATAAAAAATTAAAGGTTAAATATTTACACGCACAGTAATTGGACTTGTCATGGTGATTGGCCATGAAATGTATGGCACTTAATATCGAGCGCTTCCGTGCTTCGGAAGAGACGTTAAGCCGTTGGTCCTGGTTATCACTAAATGTGGTAACCATGTTAGAGGCCTAATTGGGCGGCATGAAAAATTCTAAAAGCCGGACGCCATACACCTGCCTCCGCCAATTCGCACTGGGTCAGCGTAATGGAGTATGACCCAATACCCTCACACCTTATATGTGAGAGGAGGCTCGTGCTCAGTAATGGGACGTTAATGGGCTGGATGATGATGATGACCATAAGCTCAGGCGTGTAAGACGTAGAGCTAGAATATGCACAATGAGCACTCATACATGCTATCACACCTGTTACCCAAAGGGGTAGGCAGAGGCATATTAAACGCCCATATTTCGGCAACTATATTGTTTGTCCCACGTATTAGGTGGCGACGCTATTGCCACTTACCGGGAACTTTTATATTTGCCAGAGCCTCGTCTGTTGATCATTTAATACATCTAAGAACACCCGCTCTGTTCTCTGTAGCAATTCGAGTTGCTAGAAATGACTACATACGAAATATGTATAATGGTACAGTAGTTCATTCTTACTGGGCAAGGAGATTGTATAGTGCGGTTGTATGACTCAGCGCAGATGGAAGTTATGTGAAGAATTGGGTTGAAGGAGAACAAGCGACGGCATTCGTCCAAAGAAATGCCTATCATATGCACCCACATCAGATCCTGAGAAGCAGTGCCATCTGCAAATAATTGAAATACATATAAAATACAACATTACCGCCAAGAGAATACATTAACTCATTAAAGTTGTTATCTTATCTGAACAGTATTGTAAACGTAGCACGTATCAAGGATGACTCGCCATTGGCAGGGACTCTGTCCCAACTAATTTCCTATCGCCTACATTTAGGCTGGCCCATTACTGCTGTGCCCATTTTTGTTCATATTGGGTTTGATAAACTTAAAATACAAATTAACTTGTGCGTCCATATAATTTTGCCTAATTTTTTGTGTACTAGGTTCTTAAAATATAAATTGTATAACTGTATAACACCTATGTACACATTATGGTTTAGCAATAAATAATTTGTATAATTTGTATTTGTAAAATATAAATTAGCTCGTGCTTCCGTTTAATTTTGCCCAATTCTTTTTGTACTAGGCTCTTAAAGAAATACATTTGATTAGAACCTAGTCTCATGTTCATACACCTCCTTTTGATAGTTTTTTTTTTTAATCTTAAAATGTTTAGGGACTTTTGTCGTTATTCGACCATGCCAGTCCCATCGTAACAATTATATGTACTAATACTAATTGCTAGAGATAGTGTGTGCTTAGTTTTAGGTGTCTGAACTTCGAAGTATGAAAGCGCTCGATATTAAATGCCACATTAAGAGCGCATGGTCACCCAAACAAGGACTGGCAACTGTGAACTCTGGTTTACTTCCATCATTGTTTCCGATCACCTAGCACCGCAGAGTGCTTCATCTATCTAGCTAATATAAACACTTAAGAATCCGACACACATCATCGCGAACGTTAAGCGGCAGAATATCTATCATAGCGGCGATACTTTTTGCTGCATAAGCAAAATAAACTGAAATACTTGCCTAGTAAAAGTGCGTTTTTAAATCCTTCTTACCGTTTTCTCCGAAGCCACTTACAGTGAAGCGGACTCTGGTGTAATCGACAGCCTCATCTTTACTACTTTGCAAGCGGATGGGTCTGATCGTATCTAAAAATGCAAAAATTAAACAGTTTTTAATGAACGTGGGATTTTGTTCGGGGAAAACAATAATAATGGGTAGATGTTCGGCACTTCGCTTTATATGCCGCTTGGGCATATTCTTAGCGAAAGTTATCGCTAAATAAACAGTTAAGGTACCTCAGTCTATTAGCTGGGACCGATGCCAGGCTCCACACTGGGACCGATGGGGCCCAAATTGTGATAAGCGGAACCAAGGGCTTAGCGTGCTTTCCGAAACACGAGTGTGGTGAGGCAAGAAATTTTACAAGAATTTTTCGGGTAACATAATTATATAAAGGCTGTCTATTCTTGTCTAATCAAGCTAATTGGTATTACTTTAATATTTTCTTTGACTTTACTTCTTCTACATCCTGGGTTCCTAATCAAGGGACAATTACCTACCCGCGCGTAGGTAAAATTGGGTGGATGTTTTTGGCAAAGTGCCCTGTTTGAGCCCCAATTATCAGTTTGGCATATAAGTACATAGACATATAGGCATACTTACTTCCATATACGACAGGTTCTTCTACTCGAAGTAGAGCGATATCGTGCGTTTGCGCACCGCCCTGTTGCACATTATAATAGGGAGTAAAGAAGAACGCCTGCGTAGTTTCTCTCGTCATTGTTGGCCTGTTCACATTCGTCACGCCGTACAGGATCGTATAACTAATAAAACTGTAAAAAAATCACATTTTTTTGCTTTTATTTTCTTAAAAAAATTTTGGAGGTTTAGATTTAACACCTATATTTATTCTTTTATTATGTAAAACTAAATGACCCGGCTAAAATTTTTGACATTCTATTCTAAGTATTTTTCTTTTGAAAATATTAAAAGAACTTTTAGAAAATAGAGGACAGGAGGGTGGAAATAACAAACAGGTGAATAAGAAGCAGGAAGGTGAAAAATAACTTAGAAATCATACCTGCCAAATATACAAAAGATATCATTAAAATCGATCGGGCTCTTTCGGAGAATTACAACCACGCGTAAGGATGATCGCCACTTGGTATGATACAATCATAAAGTTTTATCCCAGTTAGTATATCGACGCTGCCTTCCTTACTTTAGTAACTTGGAATCTGACTTGGAGACCTTACATGCAAGAAACAATTTCGCCCATACATATTTTGTTACCCCTTAAAGGGGAGCGATTTCAATGGAAAGTCTCAGTCGTCATGATTTCTTCCACCATCATAAAAAAATATCATTTTATTTCAACCAATTTACTCAAAACCTCGGCCAATTTATCCAGATAAACCTTAATCATAAATCACTTTATCTATTGGTGAAAACTTAACGAAAATCCGTTTAGAATTTATCCCGAACAGACATCTAGGCAGACGCGGCGGGGGATTTTATTTGATTTATATTATATAGTAATGGTAGACAATAACAGAACTTATGGCGCTAATGAAAACATACTGAAATTGCAATTTCGGAATATGTAAGCAAACAAAATTTCTCTTCAACTTACTTAGCTAGACAGTGAGCAGCTGTAAGAACCCAGCGATGCTCTATGACGGATCCTCCACAGCCGAACGCCTGACCGGTGGCGTTCACCATCCTCACCTGGACCTGGTGGGGAAACTGGCCCTCGACAGCATTCCAGCCTCCGATGATCCTAGTTTCTGGAATTATTGCGAGAATATTCCCCGTCTGTTTGATGCCTGCACACTCTGCCTGATAAAACAGACCCTGGTTTGTGCGGTGGCGAGTTGTAGAACATGCTCAGCGACTAAGATATTTCGATATTGAAATCAATCAAACAGCTTAAGTTTTTGATACGACGCAATTATGTGTCGCTTGGTTCTATCTGGCCTAATGAACTACAGTTTATTTATGTTAGTTTGGTTAATTTTGACGACCGATATGGCGTGGTGGCGAGTATACCCCCAAATATTTGTGTGCATGAACATGAATATTTGTTCTGGTCTGGGTGATTCTCTATATATATTAAGTTCTTAATGATACTTATGTTGGAACTAAATAATTGGTGTAATTGATAAAAAATATGTATTATTATTAATGTCAAAATAGGCTGTTGTCTGACTAAATTCTCTTTTATCCATGTGTATTTCATTCTAGAGCATGTCTGTCTTCTAGAAGCCATGCCAGGTCAGCCCCTTCTTGCATGATAAGATGTAGGGTTGACAGTGATAGCACCTCCTGTGGAGCTCCGCCTTAGCATGCAGTTGGACATTGCCCCAGCAGCAATATGCAGTTGTACTTCCAAGACAAATTACGATTGCATAATTGTTTCGTACAAACAGTGGCGATCGTAGCATTTAATGATTACAGTATAAAAAGCGATACCGTCTTATTGACTGCTTTTGTGAGCCATTTAAATATAACAGTGGGTCTAGTACACTACCTTCTAATACTCCCAACTGGATTGTACATTTGTGAGATGTATATATAGGCTTTCTCTTAGAATGGAGATACTCTTTTGAATTTGTGTTCTTGTTATTATCGTATTATGTCATATAGTAAAGGTGCCGTCATGTTATCGGATGATCCCATCACAAATATTTAAGTGTTTGATTGACCCATTGTCGTCATCATCTTACGTAGCCTATTAACGTCGCACTACTGGGCTCGGGCCTTCTTGCTTCATAATTGACTTGGTATACGGAAAAGGTTTCCTTAAAGGCTACATTATTTTTATAGATAGCATTGTCGTGTAGACGTTGTGTTTTTACCTGCACGCAAATTTGCACTGATTTCTGTTCCATCTTTACAGTTATGATGATGTCTACTAGTTACCTGCAAGAAAATCTGTCTTTAAAAGTGCTTACAATATTAACCTATTGCACTCCCTGTGCATGGGGTTTCTATTAATATCTGAGGAATCCAAGGCAACCCCGCCTGCAAATTGTGCCAACTGCCGGTCGAAGCACGAAGCTTGGGCAATCATTAAAGTGCCAGATATATTTAAATGTTCTACGATATGATATAAACAGCAAATAATGCACTGGTGCTATAAAGTATTTTATATTTATTTTTATTTTTATTTTTATTTTTATTTTTATTTTTATTTTTATATTTTATATTTATATTTTCACGAGCTCACATCACTTTGATTGTTATATTGTATAAGATTTCGATTGTCATATATATGATGACATGGTCAGGGCGGCGGGAAGCCGGTGAATGCAGGCAACTCAGGATCGCTCAATGTGTTGAATGCTGTTTAGCAGTAGACGTCATGTAGCTGAGATTTAGTATCAAGAATGTGCCTCGAGTATAATTTAGCAAACAGCAATTTGATAGATTAGATACTATAACAGTTTTTATTTAAGTAAATAAACAATATATTATTCACATACCTCAGAAATTCCATACAGCAACAACAACCCATAAATAAACATTACCGCCATTGTTTTAGCGGCAACACCAAACTCGTAAATGTAATATTTCACCAATTTTTGTTTATTTAAATGAACTTCGAAGTAATATATATTTATATACCCCGGTTTAGTTAGAAAATTGTATTTAACCGAATTTTAATGATATGATATCGTTTACTTGAAAAGTTTATCAGTTTTCCATGGTATTATCAGATTGATGATAGTATATCACTAAAGTCTAAAATAAAGCCACGTTCCTTTGTGCGTTTTTCTGTTTACATACATCTTTAAAACAACGCAACGGATTTTAATGCGGGTTTTTTTAATAGATAAAGGAAAGTACCGACCTTTAATATGTGTAAATTTCAAGAAAAAATTAAAGCAACTGATCCGCTACACTTCTCCGTAGGACCCTTCCTGGTAGACAACAACAACCGCTCGGTGGTCGCGTTGTGTCGGCGCATAATATTTCCATGTCATATAGAAGCGCCCTTATTAAACCACTTTCCTAATATTGATTGTATAACATGGAAAGATTATTACAAAAATATAAGGTCGCTAGTTTTGTTTATGATTCACGATAAAACTTACCGACGCGTTATTTCCAATCAGCCTGCCCAGCGTGGTACTTTTCTGTGGCACATGAAAATCGATTAAATTAAGACATACATTGGGAAGGTCTATGTTCAGCAATAGAATTCTTATGGCTTAGAAGATGAATAGTGATGTCATTATCGACCGTCGTTGTCGTTATGAAATTAAGAGCAAAATTTCATCCAGTGACCAGCTTATTTATAAATCTTTTGAGCAAATAAATTCTTAGAGCAATATCACGGCTTAGAAACTATGGCGAGACCGGTCCCGAAGTGGAAGGCATTTTATGCAATTTCTTACAGACTAAAAGATGTTTTTCTCTAGTTGAACGAGTCTACATTATTCGGCACTGATGCGCTACTGTTAGGATATGTTCAAAAAGTATTACCTAAAAAAGAAATTAAGAGCAATAACTGTTTTTTGCTAGATTTTTAGGGACTGATACCGAAGAAGAATCAATTTTTCAGCCCCAGGAACGTTTTTTACTGACAAAACTATTCCATGGAAGAACGTAGATTCTGCAGTTACTGAAGATACTGCATGTGTATAATATAGCTCACAAGCGCAATCTTATGAACTGGGAGTCGCGAAATTTACACAGTAAGTATTCGTCTATATACTAAAGAAGAAACGACGCAGGGCGACACGAAATGCATTATCTTCAGTCGAATATCAGTTAAATGGAAATTACGCTCGCGTTCAACAAATGTAATACGCTCGTTGACCTCACCCTAAACCGATAACGGAATGAGGAATTAGCCATTCACTGCGTGATTCACAGACCAAATTAAGTCGTAGTCGCAGTCCTAGATTTCACCTATTACTAGTGTGTATTATAGTAAGAATATGTCATTTATTGATTCAGGCGTTACTTTGCCAAAATCCATTGTAAGTAAAGTAAATTAATTGTACAGATCTTTACAATTCTGATAAACGCTGAAACGAGACTTCTGTTGACTGTTGTTGAGTTGTTTCTCGATTATTCGGGCAAGTGGTTTTTAAAAAACTACGAAGTCTTGAATTGTTTACCTCTATACACTGAAGTTCTCTGGCTGTTGAGAGGTTTTTGAATCTGTATTGGAGTTTTTCCAAGGCAATTATCCGAAATTTAAAGATCTATAGGCAAAACAAATACAGGTATTTCATGCTTCACTGACATACCAGCGTTCCCTTTTTTAGGCATAGGTTGTATGTACGCTTGTTCCAAACTCTAGTACAACAAAGCAATCATATCACGGGAGATATAAAATCTTGGCTTCTAAAATCTAAGGCTCGATCTCTTATGGAAGTCAATCTTGTAAACTAACGCGCCCAGTCACTGCGGGCGGCAGCTTGATCGTAAAAGAAAGGACAAGAAAATCGACAAGGTTGGTTTTTTCCCGCCAGTTACAAGAATCTATCTATTGTATACGGTTAATGAGAATAAAAAAATAATTCTTAGCCAGGCAGGACCCAAGACAGCTACCATTTTTGCATACCATTCGGCCCGCTTGATGGATAATGGTGACAGCAGCAATACCAGCAGTGTTACTAGCGCCTTGCTAATACTTTTATAACAATCTTTTTTTTACTGAAACTATTTTTATGATGGTGTTTAGGGAACCTTTTTTTTCGGTACGTCGGTAACAAAATGCATTTACCGGCCAGGACCTGGGTTGCAGCTCTGACACCCCGCCTGCGGCCAACGTCCCCCGGACCAAAACTGGAAGGACCTCCTGAGAGACGCAGTGGACGCGCCCCTCCTACCTCCTTGTGCGACCTTAGCGTGTGTGGCCGACTTCTCGGAGGGTCTATGGTTAGACAGTCCCCTGCCCCCGCTGCCTAAGACCCTTCTGGCGCTGCTTGACGGGCCTTTCTGGTCCGCCCGCTGCGCCCTCTGCAGGTCCCTTTTAGTTTCCCCCAGTGGTCAGTAAGGGCACCCAGAATCGCCAACTTCTGAGTGTAACCTTTTCCCGGCCTCCGGTAGGCACTCAGCCCCCCCACCACGCCAAAGTGGACACATGTTCGGGGGGGGTGTTTAGGGAACCTACCAACATCTTAGGAGCCCAAGCCAACCTCACCTACAAGTAGCCATGCCGATCAACAGACGAAGCTCTGCAGGCCACAGACGAGGCCGACATAAAAGTACCCGGTAAGTAGCAATAGGCTCGCCACCTATTAAGTGGGACCTACTATAAAAGTAGCGAAATGTGGGCTTATTATTTGCCTCTGCCTACCCTGCCTTCTCTTAGGGAAAACAGGCGTCATTGTATGCATGTTTGAAGAAGCCTTAAGCCTATTACTCTAGGCTTAAGGATTATGAACAGATGATATTGGAGTTTAATAGAGTAGCAGACGCCGGTTCAATATCTTTAGCTACCTCGCATATTTTAGTAGCAGTTTAGTCGAATGCAAAGAAATATTACAAGAAGAGATGGTAATAATAAAAGTACAGTTAAATACTCAAAATAGTTTTAATCAAATTAAAACGACCAACAAAACGTACTCTCAAAGCTTTTAAATGTGAATAGTTTTATTTCGCATTTCACTATTAGGTACATCACAGATTCAAAATTTCAAAATATTGACACATTTAATACGACATTGCGAAGCTACGCTTGAAGGCGTGCTCTTAACGGCTTTCTATCCCTTTTTTTCTTTTGTTTATAACTTTACCAGACAGCCGCCATTTTTGTTTAACTTACATGCCGCTTACTGTACATACTGCATTCAGTGGTCCGACAGAAAAAATGTAAGCAATCTCGATGTTTCTACCATACAATAACATAAATATGCAACGAGTCTCAGATATTAACGTCAAACTTAAAATGGGTGCCTGATCAGGGGTAAACAGCAGAGTAGTAAAGTAATTGGTGTATAAATCTCTCTTAGGAATAAGTCCACCTTTGTATACTTAATTTCCTAAGCTCCATGTAACCATGTTTAATTTGTGCAGTACAAAATTATAAAAATACCCACTCTATAGCTATGTATTTATAAAGTCGACAGATCGCTAAAACCGGCACATAATCTTAAGCCTTGTCCTTTCATAAAATTACGCTTTTTATGGGTTCTTTTTTTGTTAAAAGTTATTTGTCATTAACCCTCAGCAATACGAATAGATATTACTTAGCTCGAATGTAATGTGTATTTTTAGAAATTTTATCTATTATATTCATATGCCGATTTTGCGATTATGCCGAATTTAACGATCCGACACTAAGACAAAATAATATACTAATAGTAACCGTAAGGACATGTTGTAATTAATCCAGAAATTCTGAACTAACAAAAAGCTATGAACTGACCACAAATTGCGAACAGGATAATAAAAAATGACATATTTAACGATAAGCCACTTTTTTTTGACACTTCGCGTGACACTTACTGTCTGCACAGTCGGCCACATGTCAAGTGTAACACATTCACGATTATACAGTCATGCAATGATATGGATACCATGTGCATTAAATTTTTGTTAATTTTATTACAAACGAGTACATATTGTATTGCAGCTGACTATACGCCTCTTAATTTCTAATGCTTTGCAATATGTGTCAATTTGGAATTGACATGTGACAGCTGTCACAAAATCTAACTAAGGGTAATAATAATAATAGTGTTTGGAACAGCTCACCAAAAACATAAACAGTGAATTTTAACCACAATTTAAATAAAAATTGTAACAATGTAATGGCGATTAAAATACATATTTATTAAGTGGTTGTAATTTTAGACCCAAAAATAGCCAAAACTATCAGTCGAATACAATGTATCTTCTCAAAGAAAATTATTTTATTCTATATAATTTTTTAATTCACTATATAATTCGTTTGAGGAAAACTGCCCCTTACAAACTATATCACGTACCTTAACTTATTGTTTAAAGGTAAACGAAAACAGTATCACACAAAAAAAATATCTACAAAAACTACTCAAAGAAAATAAAATTTTAACGTTTTAGTAATTATTTTTATATAAAAAAAGTCATAGAAAAACTCGCATCTCCAGCCTTAGTAAAAACATTACCAAAAAAATATAGCACACGCGATAATCGCTCATAATACTTATGAATTAAGGTTCAATTAGTACAAGCCAGACGAAATAGAAAAAAATAAAGGAAATGTGTGGGTAGCATTAAGGAAAACGCTTTCAAATATCTTTTACATGAAAAATATTTTATATTTTTTCATTATGTCAAGAGATACAGTCACATGCAATAATATGCATACATGTGTATTGAAATTCAGATTTTACTACATCGACTTAAGAACAAACGTGCATACACTTTATTGTAGCTGACTGTTTAAATGTTACAAAAGGTCTGTACCAATTTTAAAACTAAAAAATTTTGCAAATAAGGCAAATTTTTGTTGAGAGTTAGAATTTTTAACTAAATAATTGGTTATGAGTTTAGTAACTATAAATCACACAATAATCTGCGACTCCTAAGACGTATGCAGTGTCAACCTCCGTCCGTGTTTAATCTGTATTCCTAATAGCGTAAGGTATAAACTGTATGCATTTAAAATCAACCATACCTACGCGTAAAATTATTACTGTTTCAGTAGAAACATAGATCAGCCACGTACTAGATTTGACAAAAACTGCGTGCGTTAGGCATCGTCCAAACCAAACGTATTGTATGCCGCCTATTGTTGTCGAGCGTACTGTTGATTCTGTGTGAGAGAGAAGTTCAATATACATATTCAGTATTCGTATTTGGAAAATCAATAAACTACATAACGCGCGCACAGTCGGCGGCCGACAATTCATTTGGTCTCAGATGCCTTAAATCGTGCGTATTTTATTGTAGATCTATCCACATTTTAGAATTAATCACAGTCCGTGACCGTCAATACGTTTAGTCTGAAAAATACCTTAATCGTACGTATTTCTTTGTAGAACTACCCACTTTTCAAAATCACTTCC
Source organism: Musotima nitidalis (assembly GCA_949126915.1). Lineage (NCBI taxonomy): Eukaryota > Metazoa > Arthropoda > Insecta > Lepidoptera > Crambidae > Musotima > Musotima nitidalis. Next base: position 5,960,633 of record OX421434.1, read on the forward strand.
CGCTGTACTTATTTATACAATGATATATACAGTTGTATGTGTGTGTAATTGTGAAGGGTGGTTAGTTCTTTTGCAAACGGTATACGGTCACATCGTTTACGTTCTCGTAGACACAATCTGTTCTCGACGGGTATACACTCTTCAAGTTGCCTTCAAGGTCGACAACCTTCATCTGTTTAAAAGAAATAGGTTTTATATAAATAGTATTTAAGTGGACTTCTTGGCGGGAAAGTGAAGAGTCATGTCTGCAGCTTTTTTTAATTTTCTAAAATTTGTGATATTTTGAATATTAATGTATAATAATGATGGATTATTAACTGTTAAGTGTTGGTAAATAAATAAAAAACAGCGCGTCATCTCTTTTCAAATTCTCACAAGAAGTCCATGTGATCTCATAGTCTTACATCTTTACTAAGGGCTCAAGGGGTTTAGGAGAGGGCATCTCATTTATCATCTTTATCACCACTCATTCTCATTTACTTTGATTTATATAATATCTTACTTGACACTGGCTAAATGTGCTAAACGCACGATCCTATCATTTACGCCTGTTTTCCGAAGGGGTAGGCAGAGGTATATGATACGCCCACGCTTCGCCAAATATATAGTTGCTCCCACGTAATAGGTAGCGAGCCTATTGCCGCTTACCGGGCACTGTTATGTTCGCCAGAGCCTCGTCCGTTGATCGGCAGGTGCACCACTTGCAGGTGAGGTTGGCTTTGGCTCCTTGGGTCTTGGTAGGATCCCTATACACCTTTTTACTGTTACTAAATGAAGTAAACGCGGCACTTATGCAAAAAACTTGATTTATGTAATTACTTGATGCTGGCAAATACTTCAAACGGGTGAGTCCATATCTAAGAAAACAAAATCTACATAAGTTAATATGTAAGTAAGCTTTTTAAGTTTGTATTAATCATACACAACTTAACAATACCTTCATAATGATGTCTTTAAAAAAAAGGAGTTTTTATAAATAAAAGATTTTTTATGTTAGCGAAACAGGAATTGAACCTGAAACCATCTACCATCATATCCTTGAATTATCCCGGTTGCCCTAGACTTGAGCTTAGGGCCCAGGATCTGCTTACTGAATTTTAGTTATTTCATGGAGCGACTGCCGTCTGACCTTAACCCAAAGGAAATCAACATTTAATGATTAAACCACCTGTCAGGATGTTAGAAGGCCCTGACTTCGAAATCACGACAGCCATAGATGTTAATAACAGCCAGGAACAACGGCTTAACATGCTTTTCAAGACGCGATTATAGCTTACATAACTAAGAAAGGTCATAGGTTTGAATTTGCGCCACCAGAGTTGGAACCCAAGACCCTCAGAATTGGAAGACTATGAGAATCGGCACTGAGTTATTGCCACTCTCAAACCCAAAATCCTCTACATTCCTGTCTAATTGTCTCGCCAATCCTCGTTGTGTATATTGCACAGATTTTATCTTTGAACTATATTTACCTGTTGAATATTGAGACTGTGGTAGGAAGAAGGCTCTTCAGGGTTGTCTCCGATGCCTAAGAGAAGACATTCGTGCAGGAATTTGTTCATAGCCACCTTACAGGACCCGAGAGATGCTTGGGACGTTACCTCAACCAACATATTTTTGGTCTCAAATGACATCTAGGGGAGAAACAGATATAGATATAGTTTTATATAAATAAATAAATATTATCTAACAATCACACCATTTATTTAGTTCCAAGATAAATATCATTAAGAACTTGTGTTATGGATACTAAATAGCGGATAAACATATATTAACACTTTTTTTGTAAATACATACTTAGTATATATAGGAAAACACCCAGACCAGAACAAATATTGATGTTTCAGGACACAAAGATTTGTCTTATGTGGGAATCGAACCCACAAATTTAGAAGCCGCGTCACTCCAAATCGTTCGTCAAAGTTATATATTTTATACATGCGAATGATCGCGAAATTAAAGAGTAATGTGCTTTATCAGAATGCATGTGATCTCTGTCTTCTAATGGGAACAAGGCGCCATAACATGTATGTAACCTACTTAGATACACCTATTTTGCAGCCGTGTGGTATCGGCCTAGAATAGTGCCACCTGCCATCATCCCACGGGGACTCGCAAGAGTCGACGAAGAGAAATCCGACCGGATGATGGGCAGCAGGTTACTGGCAAGAACTGCGATCACAAACCACCCTTGCCCATCGTGGTGATTATGGTAAAACACCCCCAATAGAATGCAATCTTTTGGGGACATAAGCCATGTTAAGCAGTGGACTTTACGAGGCTGGTATGATGAAAACAAGATCTTAATGATACTTTTCTTAGAGCTAAGTAATTGGTGTAATTGTAAGTGTATATTTATTTTTGTATGTGTGTGTTTTTAATTACGAGATGTTTTGTGGTTGGTTGTCATGGACTGAACTTATTAAACTCAGCTTCTCTCTAACATACTTGCCTTTGTAACTTCTGAGTTCGTAATAGGTGGAAAACTGATGACTGTTCCACTAGCATCTTCTAAGTATGGGTATTTTGGTTTACCTTCCAATAGGTACAGGTATCTGTAACAATATTACAGTGTAAAAACATGTATTTGCTACAGTTGGGCCAAAATTTTAATTTTTGTATGATACAACCCATAATTCTTTTTACACACCTATGCATTTACTACCTTCCTCTACTGCATGGTCATTTTATATTTTACATACATTTATTGTCACGCTTCTTTCCCGTAGGCAGAGATTTCATTCTTACATTTGCTACGATCCTGACACAAACTCTAAGCTTTATTCGCACTCAATAACCTCCATACACACCCGTTGGTTTAGGGTACTTTTGACCTGCCCTTTCTCCAATTTTATACTTGGTAGTAATTCAATATTTTACTAAGATTATATTACCAATGAGATGAAAAAACATTATAAGTTTTGTTAACTTAGCTTACCGCCTTAAGTTATAAGTTTAACTAATTATCAGCAATTATATCAGAAACTTAAGGGCGCGCAACTTTGCCAGTGTGACTTGTTGATGTGACGTGTTGAAGTTATTCCATATAACATCAGCTATCATGTCATTAGCCATCATTAGTCATCATCTATCATATCATATGTCTATATGTCAGTGTTTTGGAGATTAGCCATAACCAACAGACAGATAATAATTTAATATTTTCTTAGTGGTAAGTATCTTATTACTTTCATGTGTGACATTAGTGTATTTTATTATTTATTAGGACAAACAACAAGATAAACACAACAAAACAAAAACTACACAAATAAAAACTTAAAGCTAAGTCAACTTAATTATAGGTTGCCACAGCATGCAAAATGGACAGTAAATTTCATTACCATTTTTTTATATTAAAAAACAAAGCATAAGTTTATGTCACCAATCATAAAAAACTGCAATTTGCGTACTTGTGTATCCCTGAGTAGACATTCCGTTTCTTCTCCTTGCGAAGCGCATCTGCTTCAGCAGTGAGCTGTTGAAACAATTCCTCTCCTGAATACGGCCTAAAACGCGACAGCGGAGTAAGCATTAACGCTGCTGGAGCTCTCGCAGCGTATGTTAGGTCGCCTGGAAAGAAAGATATACATACCAGAATTAATATAATCCAAAAGCAGGTGATGTGTGAAATAAAGTACCGCCAATCCACCTTGGTTTGTAAGATAAGGCCCACTCATTGAGGCACAGACCTAATCTTAAAAAAATATTGTGGTCATAGCCTCACGCAAATCATTGATACCTTTTTTCATACGGGATTGGATTTAATATCACTGGGCTATTGATCTCAATCAACAGTGAAAATGTGATTTCTATTGTCTATTAAGGCATCCACTGATACTTGCAACACCAAGTGGGGATTGGTGCATATTTTACACATGCATGCGAAATCACAAACCATAGTGAAAGGGATTTAGGTTATACTCTACCACACAGATGGCCAGTTAAATCTGGCTTATTTCACATTTTTTAGAGATATTATGCATGCTTAATATAAATATGATTTACCTGGAGCGACTTTACTCAAATCATGTGTAGCTATGGTTGCTACATTCCTTTTGTCACATACAGTGTCATGCAGCTTGGTCTGCAGCTTTATAAACTTCTTAAATAGAGCCTGGTCCATATGTAGATCCTTTACAATACAACAAAGGATGTATGGACGTACATTGTTGACTTCTGACTCAATAATCTTAACTTTTGGGACTTCATCTTCTAAGTACAATATTTTCATAGAATGAGTTAGATTGTCTATATTGTTTTCCGGTGGAGATGGATCCTGCTTTTTCGCATTTTTCTTAGCTTTTGATTTTGCAGCAGTTGGCTGGGATTGGGAGGCCTTCGGACAGTGTTCACGGACATAGTCTAACACCTGTTTAGTGCGACATTGGTCTACTAGCTTCATCAGACGTTTGTCAGAGAGTTTGTTTCCTTTCAAATTGAGCTCTGAAAGTTAAAAAGTCAAAATGTAAGTAAGCAATAATAAGTGTGTTGTGAAATGAGTGATTATTGCAGTTTTTCTCAAGCAGTCTGCCAAACAGAGCTTTAGTAGGATATCCTACTTTATAAATTTTAATTCAAATTGTTTATTTGTATTTTTTGTGGCAACCAAACATTGTGATATAGCAAGAAAATATCTATTTATTTTCTATCCTTACTGTAATGAGAAAAGAAGAAGTAATTTTCACTGAAACTCATCTCGTGAAATTTAGTACAAACATAGATCAGATTAAATAAATATTTAACTTATTGTCCTGTAGTGTGGGTCGAGTATAACTTAAAAAAAATTAGGCCACACAGGAAACACACATGAAATGAGTGTATGAATAATTTAACTAAATATTTACAATTAATAAAAAATTCAGAAATAACATATGATATCTAATATAAATTGGAATGTGATGTTTTTTCTAAATTATTGTGGTGAAATATTTTATTGCATACAAACAATAATAAATTAGAAATAACATCACATTCTTGTAATTATGTTATGAAATAATGCTAAATAGAAACTAACATTATGTAAATAATATCCTACCTTTTAATTTAGACATATTTGCGACTTCACCAGGAACAATTTTTAGCTGATTTTCACCAATGTCAAAATTTTTCAAGGACGGAAGGCTAGTAGCTATGTCGTTAGGAAGAGACTCTACAGCATTGCCATTGATCTTCAGGTCCGTAAGATGAGGCAAATTAGAATTTTCCACATCCAAAAATTCTTTTAACTTGTTGTTTGACAGGTCAACAGAAATCAAGTTAGGAAAGTCAACAAATTTTGGCATGCTTTCAATGCTATTTGAGCTGAAATTGATGCTCGTCAACTCTTTCATATTTTGTAGACTCTCCGGAATACTGCTTATTTGATTTCTTGATAAATCAAGCACTTTCAGTTTTGACAAAGAGGTTATGTTTTCATTAAATTCTTTTATTTGGTTACCGAACAAAAGAAGCGATTGCAAGTTGGTTAACAATTTTATATCATCGGGAATCAACGTGAGACATGTATCACTAATATTCAAAAGATTTAGATTAGTTAAACGAAACAAATTTTTATCCAAACCGGAGTCAGTTATTCGTTTCGAAATACTAGCTCCCGCCAATTTAATTTCATGTCTGTTTTCAGACTTTGCTGTGGTCACTTCAGGCCAGGTACTCATTTTCACGGGGAGAGAAGATACTCGATAATTTGATAAAACTTTCTTCAAAGTCAAAAATTAACTTACAGCCACGATGATCACACAAAAGACACAACACAAATAAAACGGCTGAACAAAAACGTCAAAATTATTCTCCGAGCGGAGAAATGTCAAAATGATATTGACTTTTTCTTTTGTATACATAATCATCAAGGGCTGTCAACTATTCAGATTCAAGTAGAAAGAGAAATATATAGGGTAAAACTGGGTATAACTGGCCACTTTCAATAACTAGCCACTTGGCACTTTATCTATTTGAAATAAGAATATTATTTTATTTGCGCCATCTATGAACGTATCAAACAAATGCCTTGTTATTCAGCTATCATAGTAGTTCAATTTTTTTTCGCTAGGGATACTAGCGCCAAAGCAAACGGTCATTTTTTGACAGTTGGCGTACGTGTCTCGACATGTAATCTCCTTCACTACGTAAATGTTAGTGGCTAAGTTTTTACAAAATCTATATTATGAGTGATAATATTGAGTGTGGATGAAAAAATCGTATCTTTCTAAGTGTTTGAATGGTGAGTTACATGAACTTTTTGTTTGATTCTAATAAAATAATAAATAAGCCGTTATTTAAAGGTTGGCTAGTTACTGAAGTTTTTTTTTACATGTTTTTAGTTATTGGCCACGTATGCCAGTTACTGATATTTTACATATTATTCAAATTCCTTTAAAAATAACTCGTATTCATGATGTTTATAAGGTGTAATATTGTATATATTTTTTTTAGAAGAATTTGTCAACTCTAATCAGAAACTGGCATAGGTGGCCAGTTTGTGGCCAGTTACTAATCTATTTTGTTGTATTTTTTACAGTTCCTTGAAGTTTTATTAAAATGTCTAAAAAACGACAATACGATAAAGAGACTATAGATATAGCTCTTAAATTTATTGAGAATAAAGAGGGTTCAATTTGACAAGCGGCAAAACAATTTGGTGTGCCTAGAAGTAGCCTCCAATTTAAAATTCAAAACCCTGACACAAAATTTAAGTCTGGACCAGATCCAGTGCTAACTGAAGCCGAGGAAAATAGCTTATGTGACTTTATCATACAACTTTCAAGACGTGGCTTCCCGAGAAAGAAAGAAGATATCCAATTGTGCGTCCAGAATTTTTTGCAACAAAACCCGAGACCCAACCCCTTCCGAGACAATAAACCAGGAGATGTGTGGTTTAAATCTTTTCTGAAAAGACACCCTAATATTGCAATTCGAACATCAGAAGGAGTTACCAATGCAAGTGCATGTGTTTCTGAACAAGATCTTAGAAAGTGGTTTCAGGAAATACAGAAGTACATTGACGATGAAAAGCTAAATGACGTCATTCAAGATCCCATAAGAGTGTTTAATGCTGATGAAACTGGATTTAACATTTGCCCGAAAACAGGCAAAGTACTGGCTGAGAAAGGGTGCAAAAACGTGTACCAGATTGAAAAAGGATCCTCAAAAGAAAACATTACAGTTTTATTTACGTTTTCTGCTGCTGGACACGTCTTTAGACCGATGATCATCTATCCTTATAAACGTATACCTGACAGAGTCTCATTGAGTGTGCCATCTGGTTGGGGAATAGGGCGAAGTGACACAGGTTGGATGACTGCAGCGGTTTTTTATGATTATATTTGTAACTGTCTGTACCAACAAATTTTAGAAAACAATATCCCACTTCCTGTAATTTTGTTTGTCGACGAACACAAAACACATATAACAATAGAAGTATCAGAACTATGCCGTCGTCTTAAAATACATCTAATAGCACTTTATCCAAATGCAACTCGCATACTACAACCAGCAGATGTTGCAGCTTTTCGCCCAATAAAAGCTGCTTGGAAGAAGGAATTACGCGATTGGTACACTAGAAATAATTACCAGAAGAGTCTGACCAAAGAAACTTTTGCTCCATTGTTAAAAGCAGTTATAGACTCGTGTTCTAAGAAAGAGACATTAATAAACGGATTCAGAGTTTCAGGTTTATGGCCATTTGATCCAAATAACGTCGATTTTAGCAAATGCATTACAAGAGTAAACCAACCTGATGACACATCGACGTCAGTAGCAAATGAGCATAATATGAGTGTGCTGACATATTCAGACTTTTGTGACATTATTGGTGAAACAATTCTTGAAAAATGTCGAACAGTCTCGTCTATTGTAGAGTCAGATGATAACTTTATTGCAATTTACAATTTATGGCAAAGATTTGAGGCAGCATCGGAAAACAAAAATAGTTATAGAACTAATAAAGACATGGTCCCTGAATCTTATGACCAACCGACCATGATCGTAGAAGATAATTATCTGAGTGATATTATAGAGGAAGATGAAAACCCTAGGATGATTCTTGATGAATTTACAGGTGAGTTAATAAATAGCACTAAAGGAAAAGAAGACGAAAGGAAAGAAATGTACAATGAGCCGACACTGCAGAATATTTTAATAGAACGTAGTCCCAGTCCGCAACCCAGTACGTCAAAACCAATCACGAATTCGAAGGTTATCATAACGTCTAATGTGTCTCTTGCCGAATATTTAAAACAAAACTTACCAATATCACCTAAACGCCAAGGAAAGCGACAAATAGAAAAACTGCCATTTGCTTTAACTTCAGACCAATACGTGGAAAAAATAAAAGCAAAACAGTTAAAAAAAGAAGAAGAAGAAGCTGCCAAAGAAGAAAGAAAACGACTAAGAGAAGAAAAGAAGAAGGAAAAAGAGAACAATATACCTAAGAAGAAAATCAAGAAAAAAAGTGATGAAAAAATTAAAATAAAAACGATTAAAGAAGACATAAGTAAAGAAAAGACTGAAAATACGTATGAGGCTAATGAACAATTCGTTTTTTGTGATTTTTGTACGAATCTCATTACACGTAGAGTTATTGAATGTAACCAGTGTAAAAAACGGTTTCATTTAAATTGTATTCCGTCAGGTCACAGACTCCATGTACCTGTGGATGATGAGGATCTGTTTTTGTGTCACATTTGTTATCGAGAAAGTAACACTGACTCGTCTGACGGTGATTGTGAGGCCATGTTTAGGTCTGCTTGTGAAGAAGCACGAAAGCAAGGTTTCGGTAGTAACTATATTCTATAAAACTATATTAATATTAAGATCTGTTGATTTGTTATTCGTGTGAATTAAGAAAGTTTCTATGTCGTATTATTTTTGATCTCATATTAATAATAAGGGTAAAATGTTGATTTGTTGTCTAACATAATGAATGTTGTTTTGTTTAAAATTTATTTTTTTATGTTTCTAAATAGATAGTAGAATGAAACTGATACTTATTCCATGTGGCCAATTAATAGTTTCATGGCGGCCAGTTTCTAAAATTTGTGGCTAGTAACTGCTAAAAAGTGACAGTTTTTTGATTTGTAATAAAATTTGATACAAAATATTGTTTTTTTTTACTTTTCAAACCCCGAATCACATAAAAGAATGTGCATATTATTGTGTGGCATTACAATAAATCTGATATAATAACGTATTTTGACATAATAAAAGTTTGACTTTGTGAAAGTGCCTAAGTGGCCAGTTACTGGTGGTTTTACCCTATATGTTACAAATAATGTAAATTTACATGCAATCATTTCTATTGTGTTGTTTGTATCAGCGATTTTTTCGACTATTTGAAAAAACTACACGCGTAGTTTGTTGTTCAGTCTTGATAATGATTGCAAATATTCCGCAATTTTTATTTTGCGTGGTATTGGCGTCATTACAGAATAAATAAGAATCAACAAGTTTTTAGTTTAATTACTGATAAATGTATTTCAATGGTGATAAATAAATTACTTATAGCGATAACTCTAGGACATTTACAAATAACTAAAAGCTGTCAAGTTTGTCTTTCAACTTTCAATTCAAGTCACAACTCGCATTGCTCGCATTGAGTCCTACTAAAGTAATTTGCATTGAGTACCTCAGTACCAGCGCTCTTGTTATTATTTTTAAAGTTTATCACCAATTTAAAGTAGTGAATTATGACTTTAATTTATATGATATCTTCTATATCATTAGAACTATGAGGCGCAGCTTAGCACCAAGCCAAATTGGCTCGGGTGACAATGTTTTTAAAAGTCCTTTACTTAATTCGGCGAAACGCAAGCGGCGCGAATGTGCAAAAATACCATTAGCCCAAAAATCTGCATCTCAAGCCCTTACTGCATCAGAACATGAGTGCCTAATTAGACAAATCTTGAATAAACCATTCAAAGTACCTATTCCGAATTATGTTTCATCCTATTGTGGTAAAAGTTTGGGGTTGAAGCGAAGTCAAGTGCGGCGTCCCCTGTATGATCCGGATGAGCCAAACGCTTTAGTTTTATTCCGCCCACCGTATATTCCTGAACATGTAAAGATGAAAATGAATGCTAACGACATAAAAGTTGCTGTTGTGGTTGATCCTGTGGTTGGGAATATCCTTAGACCTCATCAAAGAGAAGGTGTCTCGTTTATGTACGACTGTGTCACCGGAAAGCAAATAGAAAACGCATTTGGGTGTATCATGGCTGATGAAATGGGTTTGGGTAAGACTTTACAATGTATCACACTGCTATGGACCTTATTAAGACAAGGGCCTGACTGCAAACCAACTATATGCAAAGCTGTTATTGTCTGTCCTAGTAGCTTAGTAAAAAATTGGTACAATGAAATACACAAGTGGCTGGGCCAACGAATCAATGCTTTAGCAATGGATGGAGGTTCTAAAGCAGATATAACTTTAAAATTACAACAATTCATGAACACATACTCAACTAGAGTGGCTATACCAGTACTAATTATTTCTTATGAAACTTTTCGTATATACTCAAGTATATTACATTCATCTGAGGTTGGTTTAGTTCTTTGTGATGAGGGGCACAGGCTGAAAAACAGTGAGAATCAAACATACCAAGCATTAATGGGCTTAAAAGCCAAAAAAAGGATTCTTATATCAGGCACACCAATTCAAAATGATTTGACTGAATATTTTAGCTTAGTACACTTTGTGAATGAAGGCATTCTAGGCACTGCTCATGAGTTCAAGAAGAGATATGAAAACCCTATTTTGAAAGGTCAAGATGCATTAGCGACACAGTTGGAAAGAGAGCGAGCACAAGAATGCCTCCAAACCCTCACATCAATAGTTAATAAGTGTATGATTCGTAGGACAAGTAGTTTACTCACCAAATACCTGCCAGTGAAGTTTGAACAAGTCATTTGTGTAAAAATGACTCCCCTTCAGACTCAGCTCTACAAGAACTTTATCAATTCAGATGCTATACGTAATAAATTCAGTGGGAACGGAGAGAAAAATACTCTAAGTGCTCTATCTAGCATCACAACACTTAAGAAACTTTGCAACCATCCAGATTTGGTTTATGATAAAATAGTTGAGAGATCTGAAGGCTTTGAAAAAGCTCTAGACTTATTGCCAAGCAATTATGACATCAAGGATGTCAAACCTGAGTTTTCAGGGAAACTTATGATATTGGACTGTATATTAGCCAATCTCAAAACAAATACAGATGATAAAATTGTATTAGTCTCAAATTACACCCAAACTCTTGATTTATTTGAGAAACTTTGTAGGAAGAGAAGTTATCAGTATGTTAGATTGGATGGTTCTATGACAATAAAGAAAAGGGCTAAAGTTGTTGAAAGTTTCAACAGTAAAGAGTCTAAGGAATGGATATTCATGCTAAGTTCTAAAGCTGGTGGCTGTGGTTTGAATCTCATTGGTGCTAATCGTCTCATCATGTTTGATCCTGATTGGAACCCTGCAAATGATGACCAGGCTATGGCAAGAGTTTGGCGGGACGGGCAAAAGAAACCATGTTACATATACCGATTGCTAGCTACAGGTACTATAGAGGAGAAAATTTTCCAGAGACAAGCACATAAGAAAGCTCTCAGTGACACAGTTGTCGACCAGAATGAGGAATCATTAAGACATTTTACATCTGATGATTTGAAAGATCTATTCCGTTTGGAGGAAAATACATTGTCTGATACTCACTGCAAGTTTAAATGTAAAAGATGTGTGAATAACATTCAAATAACTTTGCCACCTGAAAATTCTGACTGCACATCTGATTTGTCCAATTGGTATCACTGTGCTGACAAGAAGAGCTTGGCAGACTTGGTTCTGAAGCAATGCTGGGACTTGGCAAAGACTATTTCATTTGTTTTCCATCACCGGTCTGCTGAAACTGAAGCTCAAAAAGGTGTGCAGGAAAATGAGAAAGAGAATATTCCAACTAACAAGAAAAAAAAGATTGAGGAGGATGAAGATTATTCCGAACCTGATGATAGTGCAGATGAAGATTATGAATAAATTAAGTTACCATTTTCTTTATTATTATTTTTTTTTGCAAAAGTATTTTAATTATGTTCATTTAAATTGTAAATATTGATTAAGTTTATAGTTTTCAAAAAATTATGGCAAATAAAACAATGTTATTTTTTTACATAATGAATTTTATTCACTTAATATTAAGTAATCATATCAGATTAACCATCATCATTATAAAAAAATAATTAATAAACAGTCAGTTAAAAAATAATTCCTTAATAATATTAAGGCCTAAGGCCCTTATGAAATCCAAAGGGCCTTTTTTCTCTCAAGTGGTTTTGCGTCCACATTCGGGTCACGTAAACCCGTCTTAAGCACACTCACGGAGATGCCATGCTTCAGACGTAAACAGGTTACATCCCCGTGAACCAGAAAAAAGAAGAGAAAAAAGTCCCTTAAGATTATAAATTAATATATTATAACATAGCTAACAAATAGGATAGTGTAATCTAATCTTCTGATCTGAGCTTAGTAGTGTTGAAAGAAAAAATATATTATTCAATATAAATAAACATAGTAAGTACACAGGGAAAAAGAAACAATTAAATTTACACATGAAAAAATAACACTAAAACATATACTATGTACTGATTTTCAATATTAATTATCTTAATTTACAAACCAACCAACTCCATATCACAGCAAAAATTTTTTTTCATTTAATGGTAAACTACAGTTATTCGGCATAATTTGCAATATAAATAGTAAACATATTGTATCCTGAATTTTTTTTCAAATCGAGTTAAAAAGTTTGCGTATAGAGGTATCTACATATTATTATATCTATTGAGGTATCAATATTTATTTGATTATTTGGAATATTAGCTAGAACAGCTCAATTTCAGTCCATACGACCAATTTGGGGGCTGTTTCGAATACCCTCTCTTCTCTGCTTCATCATCCACCGTGAATGGATTCATGAGGATCTTCAGAAGGAATCTCACCTAAAACAAATTTTAGTTAGATGCATTTTTTTACTTTGAACTCTTAAATTAAATAACTCGTAAATTACCCTTTCTGTCTTCTCGTCACGTTTGAGGAACGCCCTATAGGGTTACGTAGCATATTTTGAAGTTTTTTTTTAATGGTTTCAATTATATATATGAAATGTGACGTTACAAAATATAGGATTTTCATTTGTCACCCCTAGTCCTTGTAACGTGATACGTAATTAATAGACAGACTCTAATGAGCACATCCTGGCTGGTAAGCAGTAAAATCAAATCTTTATATGCATACTACGAATGCAGTCCAATAAAATGGAAGCGCTCCATATCGTGGAAGAAGCACGGTATTTTAATGAACAAAAAGCTTTCGAACGTGCTGCAACCTAACTCCTGAAGGTTAACAACGGATTTTGAATATCCGTAAATTTAGAGCTTGACAAATATTAGAGTGTCTGCGTAATAGAGTGGTGGTCCGCATGACCAGAATCCTTTTCACTTATGAGCGTAAGGGAAAGCTTGTTTTGATTATTTATTTGTTTATTAAACAAACAGCAGATAGCAGCGAAAATACAGTAGTCCCACATAACTATTTATAATATCCTACAAATAAGTAGGATTTCAATGGACAGGGATGATGAATAAGAATAAATGTGTTATGCTTGTCATGATGTGGAAGTAGAATGAACAATACCTTTTCGAAATCATTTTTCTCAGCGTCCTCAATAGCTTCTTGCAGCATCCAATTCCTGGGAATGTACACTGGATTCACCGCTAGCATGCGCTTGCGACGATTTTCCTCGGACACTGATAAAATAAACATAGATTTGTGTTTTTTGTCCGCACACGATTTTTCGCCTTGAACATTTGCTGTTAATTCGCCAAAGTGTAGGCACGGACATCAGTGTTTTATGGTTCACTTTGGAAGCATGTTGTCTTGCGCAATGCGTATCTCTAAAACCGAGCCATGGGCAAGAGACCTTATAAGGGTAAACACGTCGATCGGTCACAGACATAATTAAAAACCTATTGTTTCTCGATAATTTGCGTTCAAAGACTTAACATACCTACGAGAATAACTGATATGGTGTGTAGGTCAGTATTAGGTACTTGACCAAAATGTTTTTAAGAATAAATGTGCGACAAAAATTGTTGGTTCTTCGAGGCCCCCTGAGAATAAGAGTTTATCCTCTTTCCATCAGGCGGGCCGTATGTTGGAGTGACCAGATTGTAACGTACGTCCAACTTAACTGTTTAATTTAATGGAATTTAACCGGCTTCTTAATAATTTAACAAAAAGCTCGGTAGATCTTTTTGGACCCAATGTCATAACTTTTAATTAATTGTACCTATCAACTAATATCAGTGCATGCTTATAGTTAGTGCTTACCATTCTCCTTGAGCAGTCTCTCTTGGTATTTGCTAACCCAGGCAGCCCATAGTTTTGATTCAAATACCTTCGTCAGGGACCACTTTTCATCTACTGCCGATTTTTCTACTAAATCTTTGGGCTCCACCTGTAAAAATATATTAATATCTACTTAATAGTTAGTTAAACGGTGCATTCACATCACAGTGACTTTTGTTGTGCAGCATTTCGCAACATCCGACAGTATAAAGGTATTTACTACAGTATAAAAGTTAAAACACTAAGTATATCACAGTGTTCCTCAACAAACCGTCACTGCGATGTGAATGCACCGTTATACCTACTAATTATGAAACTTCATACCAGGGATATTGCGAACATTCGCATCCGCATCCGAAATGCGGAGCTTCTGCATAGATTTGGACATCTGCATCTGCATCCGCATCCGCATTAATCAGTGCGGATGCTCATGCGGATGCGAATATCATGCAAGTAGGCTAGCGAACAATTATTTTGTAGCGCGGGTTTAATTTACGAACCTCTGCGTAATCGCCTTGAATCAGAAAAGGCGGCAATACTACTGTTTATTAAGTATAATGCCCCTATTTTTCATTTCACTTACTAATATAAAAACCAGTAGGTGTTAATTATAAAAATAAGTATTTATGTTTGATTTAATTACAATAAAAATATTAATAATTAGGTTATCACTGTTTCAATTTTTCATAAATAGACTTTATCATATCATTAATAGACATCCGCATCCGCGGATGTGAGCTTTCAAAACTCCGCATCCGCGGATGTGAAGAAATCAGCATCCGTAACATCCCTGCTTCATACAATACAGTGTACATGTTTTTCAACCCACATAGGTTAATATTTTTTTATAGTTTTAGAGTGGGTGCATCCACCATGCGTGCTAAAGAGTGCATGTTAAAGAGCCTATTAGGCGGCCTTAAAATTCTAAATACATATTAATTAATTTAGATCCCACACACTAATCTCCGACACTTCTGCTAGGGTTGGCTGGAAGAGATTTCTTATAGAAATAAGCTCACCTTTGTACATGTTTATTTGTTACTGAGTTTTTTATGAATGTTTATGTGCAATAAAGGATATATATATATAGTCTACGGTGATTATTTTCCATTAGATGGGCTGCATGCTCGAGTGCCCCCTTGTGTAATAAAAAAAAATGGGTCCGCGAGATGAAATACCTGAATCCCTCCCACCTTGGTACGTCAGAGAAGGCACGCGCTCAATAATGAGATGATAATAAATAATAATAAATAAATATTCTCTTACAATCACACCAATTATTTAGTTCCAAGATAAGTATCATTAAGAACTTGTGTTATGGATACTAAACAACGGATAAACATACTTAAATACTTATTTTTGATAATGATAAGAATACTTTGAAGTGGCTATTTAGGACGACATTCCTCACCTCAGCGAGCTGCCTGAAGGTAGCAGTAAAGTCGGCCATGGTCTGCTGCATCATCTGAAGTAGTTCATCTACTAGAGATTCATCTCCATCTGAGATCTGTTGAAGTCCCAGTTTTGATAGGTAAGTCTGTCTGTCTCGAAAAATAAATACATATTAATACCTATGATTGAAAGCGCTCGTAGCTCTGCGGTGCTAGGTGGTCTGAAACGATCACCGAAGTACAGCAGAGTTTACAGAGGTCAGTCCTTGGATGGGTGACCGTTTGTGTGCCATTTGATATCGAGCGCAACCGTGCTTCGGAAGGAACGTTAAGCCGTTGGTCCCGGCTGATATGAGAGGAGGTTCGTGCTCAGTAGTGGGACGTTAATAGGCTGAGATGATGATGATGATGACCTATGATTGAGATCCACTAAAAGCCTACCTATATAGGTACAGTGCCTGCAGAGAGCTATCCTGATTACAGTCAGCTGCGCATAAGTTGAACAATGGGATTATATACGCGGTAACACATTATTGTGTGGGTGTATAGGGATCCTACCAAGACATAAGGAGCACAAGCCAACCTCACCTGCAAGTGGTGCAACTGCCGACCGACGGACGAGGCTCTGGTAAACATAACAGTTACTGGTAAGCGGCAATAGGCTCGCCACCTATTACGTGGGACCAACTATATAATTGGCAAAGTGTGGGCGTATAATATGCCTCTGCCTACCCCTTCGGGGAAACAGGAGTGAATGTATGTATTAACATATTAATGGGTCTCAATCATGGGGCGGTATGGGGGTGGCGAGTAACTATAACATCGCAAAGATGCTAGGCTTGTTTAGATATTTTTAATAGCAATTTTGTCCCTTTTTTTGTCTACGATTGTATGCAGATTGATCTGCGGACACAACCTCTATTTTTCTCCACCAATCCGAGGTCATTGATCAACTTATGTGGTGTATTTACGAGTGTGTGTCGTTAATAAAATACTTACAACACTTTCTTCTTAACGTATTCTTCTAAAGTGTCTCTGAACTCAGCTATCTTCTGCTTTTGCTGCTCTGTCAATATCGGCTCTAATGCTTCAGCGAATTTTCCCAAATTCCAGATGATTATCTGGAATACGAAATCTACATAGAATAATCCTTATAGTACATCCCAATGAAAATTTTAATTTATTTTCGAACCTAAATACGTAAAGTACAATTTAAGGGGAAGAAAATTTTAGCTTAGTACATTTTAGCAGATAGATATGGAGAAATGTTCAAAAATGAAATGTACAACTTTAAAAAAAAACACTAATCAAGTTTTGGTAATTTTAGTAGGTGTCTGATGATAAAATACCTCAGGTTGCCGTTTGAAAGCATATCTTCCCCTATTGTCTGAGGAATTGGACACGAAGTGGCCGTTGTAGTGATCGATAAATCCATATGGTCCATAGTCAATGGTCAGCCCTATAACGCTTACGTTGTCTGTGTTCAACACACCGTGGGTGAAACCGAGGCCTGTGGTACAGAAATAGTATGATAATGTTTATTAAGATCACTTTGGACTTCTTGGCGGGAAAGTGAAGCGTCATGACTGCTATTTTGTTTTATTTTCAAAAATTTGTGATATTACGAACATTAATGTGTAATAACGGTGGATTATTAACCGTTAAGTGTTTGTGAACGTACCGAAGTGTTGGTAAATTAAACAAAACAGTGTAACACTAGTTTTTAAATTCTCTCAAAAAGTCCATGTGATATCTCAGTATAGTCCCACATCTTTAATGGGTGGGCATCTCATTTATCATCTTTATTATCACTCAATCTCATTTACTATGATTAATATGTTATCTCTTAATTGACACTGTCTAAATGTGCCAAACGCACGAAGCCATTATTTAAAAGAAAAAAAGATCACTTTGATTTGGGTAATGAGACTTTACGAAATGATAAAATAAATGTAACAGTACAATTTTTTTACATGCCAAGAGCAATTGACTTCGAACACATTAAACAACTAAACTTTTTTTTAGTATAGTGGTGTCAGAGAAAACAATCTTAAAATGAATAGAGACATACCTAATGAATGTGCAATCAGTTAATATTTGTAATGTAGTACAAATCTTACACTTAAAAACAAAGTAAAAACTATTGGTGTTCCGCAAGGCATTGTTCTCGTTATTATATTAGGTTACCGAAGTTAGTAGACATAATAGCAATAAAATGTACGAGAGTTTGTATACTCAATTAGGCAGTCTTAAAGGCGACCCAAAGTTTGTCAGCAGATCAAGTTTAATAAAGGTACTCAAAACGAACTCAATCAACTTACTTACCACTTTACCATCAGCTTATTAGCTGGGTTTCATATTTTACAACTTGCATGATATTAAAATCCTTTATTAAATAGAGAACTTTTTGTAAAACTGTAGTGATGTTTAATATTATTACCAGCCAATCCCCTTCCAATATTTAGCACTATTAGGATCGTTACCATAGTCAGGAGACTGAGATCAAGCAGCAATAACCCGGTGGTGAGATACATAGACTGCAAATTCTCGGGTTCAAACCCTCGTCGTGCACCTATAAGTTTTTTAAGTTACATGATTTTATTATCGTGTCTTAAAAACACGTTAAGCCGTTGGTCCACCCAGTCATGAACGTCTATAGCAGCCGTTATTAGGATATCAGTGTCTTCCAATATCCTGACAGCTGGTTTAACTATATAATGATGTTTACCTCTAGGATTCGAAGGTTAGACGACAGTCGCTACGTGTAAAAACTGAAATTCAGCGAAATCTGGTTAAACCAGTAAGCAGACCCTGGTTCTACGCTAAGCTTAAGTCTAGGGAACCGGGATAACTTTAGGATTATTTATGAGAGTCACGTACTTTGCCAAGAAGCCACCATGTCCAGATTTTTGAGAGCTACTTCAGAGTACCACTTCACGTATTTGTCTTCATCATTCTCGTCAATATTAGAGAAATAATGCTGAAATAAACATAAATTTCCTTAATCGACTCCATGTTGACCACTAATTCTGTCAACTGTGATATTATCCGGCTTATTATGTGAACACTGGCAATGCTATTAAATTTCCAATACTGGAAATCAGGGACAGAGTAACCAACATACTCTAGTGTCTATAGTGCTGTAAATAAGTAAATTATAGATAAGCCTAAGGTGGTAATGGTTGTAGTCTCATAAACCCTTTTCTCTAAATACCATCACAATTATACACCCATTCACAAAGTGCTAATATTTGGCGGCAAAATATCCGGCACTTTGGCTAGTTTAATATGTAGTTTTAACTTATATGAGATAATTGATAGTACCAAGTGAAATAAATGTAGATTCATGTATTAACTTGGAAATTGTAGACATACCTACTTGTGTGTAAGCTTGTAAAGGCAGGATTTGGTGAAACTGAAATAATGTACTTTGAACTGCAACATGTACCCTAATACATGTGCAATAAATGATTACGATTCACATGATTATGATTATCAATTTATTCGGGCCGTACCTTAATAACATGATTGACTAAAGCCTTCAAAGTTTCTGGCTCTGCCCTTTTAGTCAGTATTTCAGCTGAACCAAGTCGCACCCAACAAGGAGCCAGTCTCAGGACGCAAGCGGCACGTTCTTGCTTAGCGTGACCCGAGTAAGTTTTATCTCGCCATACTAGGTGGTCGTCACTAACTGAAAATTTTTAATTTTAATTATAGTTTTGCATGTAAGTCAGTTTAGGTCAGCGAAAAAGGCTGTAAGAAATTAGGTCCAGATGAGATCACAGATGTCAGTCATCTGTCATGTCATCACATTTGATATTGAGCGCTATCGTGCCTGGAGGTCTTGATAAGACTTTAGTCCCGGCTTGTGGACGGCTTAAGAATTTTCCTCTGCCAAGTCGCACTGGGTTCGAGTGATGAAGTTTGCCCTACCTTGGATTGTGATAGGATTAAACATCGGTGCATAGAATTGGAACGTTAATGGGCTGAGGAGATGATATGACCACTACCTATTGCTGAGTTTTATTCAAAGGTTACAATGTCCAAAATATTCAGAAATAAAGTTATTCAATAAATTGTCATCAAATAAGACTTACCCACCAAAGCAGCCGCTCTAGTGGTTGGGATGCCGAGCGCATAGCATGCTTCAGAACCAATCATCTCCCTGATTGAAGAACGCAGAACGGCGCGACCATCGCCAAACCGGGAGTAGGGAGTCTCTCCGGAGCCTTTAAGTTGTGGCTGCCAGGTTTCGCCTTTACTAAAGAAGACAATATACAATGGACTGAAATAGATTATTACTATTTTATGAAATTATTACAATTATCATCAGTCTGTCATTGTTTTGTATGTTCTTTACAAAAAGACGAATATACCATCTACGTCTTACTTCTTACTACACCTGTAACAAGGCTGATCTTACCATCACAGTATTTCAACAGAAGTTTAGAATAATCCTATCTTTATTAAAAGGAGGCTATTTCTACCTTCTACTAATTGCCCGGTAAGCGGATATAGGCTCGCAACCTATTACGTGGGACCAACTATATAATTGGCGAAGTGTGGTGAATTGGCTCTACCTACCCCTTCGGGGATTTGTGTGGCGTGATTGTACGTACTACTTGCAAAAAACTGTTATCTTTTCATACCACAAGCTGTTACTCAAGCATGCGTCCCTCCTGATGGAAAGTGGACACTTGAAAAATAAGGGGCATCACTAGCGCTTTGTCGACCCATTAAAATCCGTTTCCCGCCCTTTTTGAAAAACCCATTGCTATAATATCTCAAGCTGTAAAAGTGTAAAAAGGGGAAAAAATATTTACCTGTTAACATATTCTCCAAGTATGTGGGCTCTACCATCTCCAAGCTGGTCTGACCAGTAGCCAAATTGGTAACCTCCATATCTATAAGGCATTAAACTCAATTAGCGGACATACATTTCACGTATTGATCAATTCAAATGGTAGTGGACCGGGCATATGTTTCGCTGCAAAAAGGAGAAATGGAGCAAACAGGTATCAGTTTGGTACCCAAGGGGTGGCCTTCGAAGAAGAGGTCGTAAAGCAAGAACATGGAAGGATGATCTGAACTGACTTAAGGAACTCTTTGGGTAAGAGTTCTGCTACTCTTACCCAAAGCGTTTCTAAAGTTAAAGGATAGAAAACAGTGGAAAGAATTGGAGAAGGCCTTAGCCCAAAAAAGGATATTTGTAATGTTTCTAATTTCTTATTAGAATTTTTTCATTTGATTTTTTTTAAATATAAGGCTTCATCATTATTACATCTACAAAGCATGGAATAAACCTATGTGGCATCCTCATCCGGTTGAAAACTCAAAAAGTTTTTTTTTAATTTCATAAACTATTAAAAACGTTTAAATAAAAAATAATCAAAATATTATTACACTGAAATCACGGAGCTTAGATTCACTTACATGCATCAAAACAATTAAAAAACACAAATAATTTTGTGTGTTCTCTGTGAGAAGACTAACTCGTTCTTATGCATCAAATTCTTTCGATTCCCAGAAAGGAAAAACATTTATTTTTGTGTATAATGTGTTTTATATTTGTTCACTGAAATCACTATACAAAATAAGTTTGTAATGTTAAAATATAAACTTTATATTAGCTTATATTATCTAGTTAGTAATATAGCACTTAAAACAAAAACATAATTATTAATATTTCCTTCTTTCTGTCTGCCTGCTGTGATTCATTTACGAATTAGCTGGACGATTTTGGTCTTCACTTGCATTTCTTGGTTTCCACTAGCAAATAGCTGATGTTTTAGGACACCACTTAAGCTACTTTTTACCAAAAAGTAACAATGCGAACGAAGTCGCAGACGGTGGTTAAGCCTACTAAAGTTACTAATATTAAATATTAATTCTAAATATAATATAATATAGTAATATTTTCTAACAATTACACCAATTCCAATTACACCAGTTCCAAGATAAGTATCATTAAGAACTTGTGTTATGGATACTAAATAACGGATATACATACATAAATACTATTTTTTTTGTAAATAAATACCTAATATACATAGGGAAACGCCCAGACCAGAACGAATATATATGTTCATGCATATAACCCACGACCTTGGAGCGGAAAGCGGGTATACTCGCCACCACGCCATATCGGTCGTCAAATGCTAGGGATACACAAACTACTATGGATTAAGATGAAATTTGGCACACAGGTACAGTGGCCTGGATTAACACTTTTATTTACAATTATAACAATGCACAAATCAAAATATTATAGATCAGATACTGATAGGTATACCTGTGTGAAACACTCAATCCACCTTCAGGCAAATATTTCCCTGCAATGAAGTCAATAAACTCTTCAGTATCTGCCACAGCTGGGTCCAAGTCCAGGATGTTTGTGAGACAGTCCTCCGAAGCACAGACCAAATGTAATTTTCCTATAAGTGGTTCTGTTGGCACCTAAAAAGTTTACTAATTTAAGAAATTCTACTGTTTTACTCAATATTCTAACATATTAGATTAGGACGGTAATTTTAAATGTACTTTATTGTCTTTAAGATCAACATGATCATTCAGATTCGTCAACATTCGCACACAAAATGGAAATTCGATATATTTTTTTAACAACAATGAATGAGATATGAGCGGTACCATAATAAAGAAATACAAGCAAATGGGTTCTTTGTCAGAATTTGTCAAGGTTTGTCAGTCTATCTGTCTGTTGTGGTTTTCTGTGTTGTGGTCACTCTTATTGGGGGGATCTGTCAGTCAGCCTGTCGTGATTCTAAAGGAGGGAGGGGATTGTCAGTCAGTCTGTCGGTGACTCTAACGAGGCTTCCAAAAAGGCAATGACAGCCTCCTGCTGTGGTAGAAGCAGAAGAACTTTTATTGACTAAAATCCGCCTATGCTCCTTCTTGAGCCCGTTATGTTTTAGGGCCACTGTAACCCTTTCGACTAACCCTGCATCCTGCAAACTTCAAACAATAAATACTTTTTATTCTGTTCAGCTGTTCAGTTGCAGAACAGATATTACGTGCACAATTAAATTTTTAAGCAATAAAAGGCTTATATTTATAGATGCTACAAGTACCTAAGTATAGTTGCGTACATGATTGGTGCTAATTACTTTCTTATTCAACTAACTAGCAACCACCCACATGATCTAAATCTTTCACCATAATAACAGCTTGGTGTATTCAGGTGGTAATTTTTTTTAACCTCAGTATGTTCATTTTCTGTTAGGACTGTAACATCAAGAGGATGTCAAAAGCTCATGAGCTATGTCTGTCAACAATCTATCTGTTACTATTTAGTCTGAAAGAAAAAACTGTTTGAAATTGGAAGAGTGTTTTGATTGGTTAAGTGTTAGAGTAAGCGTACGCAGTGTAAATTATGCGATGCTTTAAGCAGGTATCATACAAAAATTTTATTATTATTATTATTAATTAACAGGCAGGCAGTTTGAAAACTCTGAATGTTTTAAAAAAAGAACAGGTAAAATGTGGACTAAATCAACGAGGTGTATGAGATTTAGTCCAAGTGGAAGAACTTAGCTTCTGCCTATTATAGGCATATGCCATGACAATGTGTAGTACTTACCTTTGAAAAAACAGCATTTTTTACAGCTGTAGGAACATTGTACTCAGGGTTCTCATCAATAGGAAGCTCGGCGTATTTTGGAGGATCGCTTAGTTTCCAATCCTTGAAGTTATTTATCATTTTCGATTCGAGTCGAATAAGTTCTTTTCGCTCACACATAAGTGATGTAAGCATACAAATAGATCGCTTCATTAGCGAAATGAATTTGTCGTTTTGGTGTTTGCAGAACACCTATATTCAACTATTATTATAAAACTAAAAGCAATTAATTCCACCATATAAAGAAAACTAGTTAATTAATTGTTATGAATTAAGTGTGTCAATGTAATTTTTAACTTGATGCAATGACATAAAGTTCATTTTCTTTTCTTCTTTCCCTTCCTCTATTATCACAGATTTGTGTTCTCAGTTGACATGACAAGGTGCGGTCCGAAATGAAGTTTAAATTCAAAGTTTTAGTATATATTTTATTCCAAAAAAAAATGTATCTGTTGAAAGTAAATCAGATCGTGTAAAATAACTATGTAGAACAGCTTATTTTCAATGCATATGCCCACTGTGGTGGCTGCGCAGAAAATCCTCGTTTCTCAGCTTCCGGTTGGTTTTCAAATGGGCGTCGCATTACTTCCAGAAGAAATCGAACCTAGTACAAAATATATCGTTATTAAACGTTTACGCTATCTTAATTAAGTCAGAAACAGTAAATTATTGATAGTTTAACAAATTACTTTCTGAAAGTCGTCTTTTTCAGCATCAGCAATAGCTTCATGCAGCAACCAATTACGCGGAATGTAAGCCGGATTGACACTCAACATACGCCGACGGCGTACATCTTCTAACACTCCAACAGAGCTCGCTTCAACTGAAATTTAGGAGTTTATTAAATTGTATAACAATAAACCAAAGTTATCTATATAACAAGCCTTAGTCGGATAAATCGAGTCCAGTAAAAACTGTACAGAAGAAGGAGTAATAAAATCCACGACTCACGGTTCATTCGATAAAAAAAGCAATATGGATTCAAACATTATGTAAGCAATGAAAGCAGAGTTTTACTATCATAAACTGCAGAGTTAGTCAGTGCAGACTTGTAGAGTAATTACTTATCTTAGTGTATAACTGGTATAAACATTATTATATTTCTTACCAGCCTCTTTCTCCAGCCTCTCACGATATTGATCCAGCCAGCAACCCCAAGACGAATGCGAGGACAGGCGTTTTAAAGACCACTTATCTTCTAATTTTACTTCACTTGCCATTTCACAAGGTTCTAACTGTTAAAAATAAATCTCATAAGTTAAAGTCATAACCTAAAGTGTTTATAAAGAGAACATATTTTTTACGTTTCCTACTTCTGCAAGTTGCCGAAATGAGCACGTGAAATCAGCGCCTGTTTGCTGCATCATATCCAAAAGTTTCTCAATAAGTTGCTCATCACCCCAACGTTCTTCCTTCAATCCAACTTTCATCAAGAATGTCTCCCTGAAATTGAAAAGGCATTAAAGGGTGACTAAACAATCACGTTGTCAAAAAAATAATAAAATATAACACTTACAAAATCTTGCTTTTGCAATAAGTGTCAAGTGTCTTTAGAATATGAGACATGTGTACTTGCTGAGATGAAGACAAAAGTGGTTTTAGAGCGTTCGCAAGTTGTCCTATATTCCACACCACCACCTGAACAAATTGCGTATGTTAGTAATATAAAAGTAAAGAGGAGCTGGTGTAGGTGTACGAGTTTATAAGTCTACTTTACATCGGGTTGTTTGGACAGGGCGTATCGTCCTTCTCCATCAGAGCAGTTAGCGACAAATCCACCATCGTAGGAATCGACAAAACCAAAAGGTCCATAGTTCAACGTAAGTCCAAGCAGACTCATATTATCTGTATTAAGAAGACCATGAGTAAATCCTAGACCTGGAAGACCAAACAAAAGTGCAATCAATCTGTTTTTACTGTCTGAGATCAGTTTCAACAAAAATAATTCAGTTTACCTTGCCATTTAGCAACCAAATCCAAAGTGCGATGAGCGATTTCAGAAAACAATCTGATAAATCGATTTTCGTCAGTCAGATGAATATCAGGAAAATACTCCTACGAGATAGATCAATAGAATTAGTGACGAATAATTTTAAAGAATTATATTAGAGAAGGTATTAGGTACATACCTTTATAATAAAATCAGAGAGCTGTTTTAAAACAGCTACTTCTCCAGTTCTGGATAAGATCTCGAGGGATCCAAAGCGAAACCAACTCGGTGATAGGCGGAGAAGGATCGCAGCTTTTTCACGATGAGAATTTCCAGTGTAGTACATATCGCGAACCACCGTTTCATCACTCACTAGAAGTTATTTTCTAAATTACTTATGTATTATCTATTCTGATGACTACTTGCATGTTCCTGATAGTGATAAGTAAGATCTTACATAAAAATCAAACTAACCAACGACTCCTATTGATCTCGTAGTAGGTATGCCTAGAAAGTAACAAGCTTCTGAGGCTACCATCTCCCGAATCATGGAACGCAGCACAGCTCTACCATCATGTATCCTAGCATAGGGAGTTTGCCCTGATCCTTTTAGCTGGATCTGCCATCTATCGCCGACACTGGACATAACAGTAGAGACATTATTGTTGTGGTCATCATAATTATAAAATTTACTCCTCAGAATTTTACCCAAAAGTTTATTTTTAAAACATTTACCTGTTTACATATTCTCCCAGGATATGAGCCCTACCATCTCCTAATTGGCCAACCCATAACCCATATTGATGGCCGCCATATCTGTAGAAAATTTAAGTTTAAGAATATACCTATCAAATGTACATCAGAAACGCTTAATTACTATTCAAGTCAAGTGTTTATAAAATCGATCTTATTTCCTATAAGAAATCTTACCTATGAGCAACAGGCAAAGCTCCGTATGGCAGTTTTCTTCCAGCTATAAATTCGGCAAATTCTTCTCTATTCACGATTTCAGGATCCATGTCTAGAATATTTATTAATGCATCTTCTGAGTGGCAAACCAGTCGAATGTTACGCTCAAGAGGGCGGGGAGTTACCTACAAAATGTATTGTTTTACTTGTTATCTCATCACCAAAAATATCTTTTATCTTTGAAAGTTAAAGGTGTGAATTATAAATCAACTTTCGATATAAAATCATTTCCTTTGCTATTTTTAGCCCTCAATACACCGAAAGAAGGGTGTTTATAAGCTCGACGTGTCTATTTGTCTGGCTGTGGCCTCCTTCGAGTTATAATTATTATTTATGGTGTGAATAGGGTCCGCGTGTAATTTATAATGTCGGGGATTCACATGAATTAAAGAATGTAATTTGCTCCCGTGTGTGGATGTGAAATGTCTTGTACAAAGAGAAAAATCACACTATCTTTTGTACGGGCTTCTTATTATTCACTGCGAGTTGGTTAGGAAATCAAGCTACCAGCTACTCTAAATCCAACAGGCAGAGTAGCTCCTCACTCATTATTGGTCAAGATTTGGTTGAATGATCAAAAAATATGTCTTCATACGATAATGCTATATAAATAGCTTGAGTTTCGCCCTTTCGAGGGTTTCTCGATCAAGGGCAAGAGCTGAGTAACCCGTAAGAGAGGCTATAGGAGATTGCTCGCACTGTCAAAAAGTTACAAGATTTAATGTAGAGCTAAGCTTCTCAAACCCGCCCTAACCCTACAAACTTTAATTTCACAACCGTTACTTTACCTTAGTCGATACGATATCGGTTCACCGTTTCGTTACTACAAAACCCATTATATATAGACAATTAATGAATGAAGACACTTAACTCTACATGTTATCATAATTATGATGCGTAAAGGTGTAGCACAATTATACGGTTTGTCCAAATTAAATTAGGACTAGTATTTTAGGCGCGACTAGTGACATCCTAACTTGGTGTATGGATCTGCTGGATTTTCTTCATGGCTGCGTTGCTGAACTGCTTTCATTAGTGCGGTTTAGTGTGTGAGGAAGTCTACAGCCGGATGACGCATTTTTTTTGATGGGTTGTATCGGTTAGAGGACAGCGGTGCCGGTACCGAAGTTTTTCTCTTTACAGGGTAAGCATAGGTAAATTTATCTCCAACGGTTTTAAAAGTCGACCGAACTTTTCGGTACCTTGAATTATTATTGATAACCTTTTATTTTTAATATTATTATTTTAGGCCAGAAACACTATCTGTACTATATATAATGATAAAGTTTTGTTGTGGCGTTGTTTTGTTCTGCCCTGAATATCTGAAGCTCTTGAAGATCATGTCCGCATGGAACATGAAATAAATTAAAAAATGCTTCTTTACCTCAGAGAACACAATATTTTTTAGGTTTGATGTAACTTGTTCATGATTCTCATCGATTGGTAATAAAATGTATTTTGGGTATTGGCTGAATCGCCATTCAGTCAAATTTTTCTTGAGAATTTCAGGTTCACCTTCCATTTTCATTATGTGAAATTTTGTTTGAAATCAACGAATTAGTCAAGGAGATATTTATCAATTAAACATAAAAGAAAAATTTGAATTTTTTGTTCGCCGACCGCAGCGCCCGCAGCACAGATAAAGCGTTATAATAAATTAGGTAATTGCCATAGATAAATATAATATCTTTATCCTTCGCCATCGATGCTAGCTACTAATATAGTAATATCTGTGCTATCGACGCGTGACTTCGTCATCAAAGTATACTAAAGACGGAGCTGATATTTAAGAAAATAATAACAAAATACGAGCGTGTTTCTATGTCTCTATAGCTTTTGCGCTTGCCGCCGATGCTGTTGGTGGTTGACAAATGATTGCAAGGAAAATGTAAAATGATAAAAGTATTATTATTTTGAAACTAATTACGAATTATTATAAGAATGAAAATGATCTATATAGGATTTATAATAATAATAATAAAAATATTTTTTCTGACAATTTAACCAATTCTTTAGTTCCAAGACAAGTATCATTAAGAACTTGTGTTCATGTTCGAGTTCATGTTCGTGCACACAAAGATTTGTCCTGTGTGGGAATCGAACCTACGAAGTGAAGTGTAAGTATACTGACCTCCACGCCATATTGGTCGTCAAAATTTATAATAATGTTATATATATTTTCCAAGAAATTGTATTTACCCTGAAGTTCGTATGATATTGAAGAAGGAATAAAATGATACCCATATAATCATTACAGTGTGGCCCTTCCTTAGAAAACCCTTGTGAGATGTAGAACTATGGTGTAAAACTTAATACTAGGCAGAAAGTTTGTGCCTTTTGCCTATGACATAAAAAAGATATCCCAAAATAAAAAAAATAAACCAAAACAATCAATGTTGGTTTTCATATAAAATTTTGTAAATAAACTTCAACACAATTGTATTTCGAATACATATTGTGAAAAATTTTAATTTAAAAAGAAAACAAGGTGAGATACAATGAGTATACAGAAAATATTGCTTCCTCTGATCATTGCTCGCATGTAAAACTAGAAAAATGAGGTCTTGTCACATTTCACTACGAACGACCCATTTAATTTGTTTATTTTAGGATGTTTCCTATACCGTTACTTTTTTGTGCTGATCTAGATTTAGTAGCCATCAATTCTTTAAATAAACGTGTACATCGAATACTTAGTCGTCAATAGGAAATTATATTATTCATTTTCTATTATAGAGAAGAAGTCTTGATGCAAAGTAACATGGCAAAGATGATCACCGAGCAGCTTCGGAACCCAAATGAACTAGATATAAATTTAAGAATGGAATTCGGGCCATTCGAGACAGTATATAAGTGGAAAAGGATGTCGGAGTGTTATGAGTTCGTCGGTGCACGGTGAGTTAGAGCTTAGGGTGTCTTGTACAACGGGTACTAATTCTGATTTGAGCTAAGTCTATTTAAAACATCGTTCAACTTTATACAAATAACTAAAGTGCAATGACATTTTAAGTAAAATTTAGAACTGTTGTATGAGCTTATTTTTGTAATTATGCTTGTTTTCCTATTATATTTTAAGTAAAATAGAAACTCTTTACGACAGATTTAATTATGTTAAATTATAAAAAAATACCTGTTAGTTTTGGCTGTTTAGCTTTCCCACCTGGAACATTTGTTTAATTTTTAATATTTTGTACAAAATATGCTTATATTTATTTATTTAATCTTTGTTGCACACTTAAAAGTATTACAAAAGGCGAACTTTATGCCATAAGGCATTCTCTGCCAGTTAACCTTAGGGTTAGCAGAAAACTTTAAAGGTTGCGGTAGTTTATAAATGCATAAACTAACATAAAAAAAGATAACTACTCTTATCATAAACTACATATATAATTACACTTATATGTTGTTTCTTATACTTAAATGTGAAAAAGTTGTAGGCAATGCTTATTTACACCTTTTACAGAATTGTTTTACATCATAAAAGTAAAATCCATTTGTTTTTGTTTTCAATCCAGTTATTAGATTAAAATAAGTAGTGAAAGAAAACTTAATTAATTTTTTATATTAATCAATTTATTTATTTGCAGACGAAGTAAACATACAGCAGTAGCATATAAAGATGCAATATATGTGTTTGGTGGAGACAATGGAAAGTCCATGCTGAATGATTTAATAAGATTTGACATCAGAGAGAAGTCCTGGACAAAAACTGGATGCATGGGTGTACCACCAGCTCCACGTTACCATCACTCAGCAGTGGTAAGTTGCAACTCAATTGACCTTGAACTTCTAGAGGTAGAAACTAGTATAATATGTGTATGAAAATTTAAGAATAAAAATATCTTGATTTGGGCACTATTGGAACAGTTAATAATTTTATTTTGGCAGAATAGGGAATTACCTAAATGGCAAATAACTCACTGAATATGATGATAATCATGTCAGTAATCTGACCAACATCAGGTTGTACTTTTTTTGGAATAATAATAATACATGTTGTTGTCATCTAAACACTGAGTTGTATTATATAGTCCTAAACAACAGATAATCTTTTTTTCTGTCTAACTAAACATAATTAGACAACTTGTACTTTTTTGTAAACACATAGTTATTAGCTACAGAAAATATTGCGACTTAGATAATTATCCAAAAACAGGCATGTACTGTATGTATAATGTGTAACCTGCAAGTGGTGCAGCTGCTGATTACCGGACAAGGCGATTATAAAAGTTCCCGATAAGCGGCAATAGCCTCACCACCTATTACATGGGACCAACAATATAATTGGTGAAATGTGGGCTTAATTTATGTCTTAAGGGGTAGCGTGATAGTATGTATTTTGTATGTACAGGAACATTTCTTGTTTTAAGTAATTTTTAACTCTTTGGGAGATTTTGGTTCTGTGGGAATTGTAACAATGTTATTTTAAAAGAGCTCAGAAGTAGGTGAACCTAAAATGAAGAGTCTGGTCTTATCTCAACCAGTCTTACCTCAACTTTATATAAGTTGGTATACCAGTCATATACCATTTACCTAAACCTTTTTTATTTATCAGCCTTAAACCAAATGGATTTACGGGGCTCTGACCATCATCTTTGGAGGCCAAGCCAACCTCACCTGCAAGTGGTGCACCTGCTGATTAACAGACGAGGTTCTGGCGAAAATAGAAGTGCCCGGTAAGCGACAATAGGCTTGACACCTATTATGTGGGACCAACAAAACAATTGGCGAAGTGTGGGCGTATATTATGCCTCGGCCTACCCCATCGGGGAAACAGGCGTGATTGTATGTATGTATGCATAAACCAAAAGTGTGGCTGAGTAATTATGTTGTATGTTTTTACACTTTCTAAATAATAATAGAACTGTAAAATATATTTGATAGTTACTGACTAGATATTTTTTTAGGTCCACAGATCATCCATGTTTGTGTTTGGTGGCTACACAGGTGATATTTTGGCAAATTCCAACCTGACCAACAAGAATGATCTGTTCGAGTATAAATTCCAAAGTGCCCAGTGGGTGCAGTGGAAGTTCACAGGACAGTAAGTGCACTTTCTTTATCTGTAGTAATAGCGCTCATAGCGCTGCGGCACTTGGCAAATGGGAACCGAAGTAAAGCAGAGTTCACATAGGACTATAGACACTCCGCGAAGCACTAGAAGGTAGGGGGGGGCGTGACTTCTGCGCCTCTGAGGTCCCGATTCTGGCCCATTGGACGTAGGTCGCGTGGCCCCACGCCTCTTTTCAACAGCGTTGGGCGTCGTCGGAAGATTTTGAGTGGGTAGGACTGCTGGCGGTCGCCTCTACTGCAATGAGCCCCACACTTCCCCTCGTTCCCCCCTTTGGCATTGCGTAAAAGCATTTTGTTAGTGAACTAAAAAAAAAAGACAATCCTTGGATGCATGTCCTTTCCATGGCCATGTGATTACGAATTCTTGCGTACTTCGGAAGACACGTCATTGGTCCCGGCAATCCCATCATGCGGTGGTCGTTTAGCCAGGTTCTAGGTGAGAGCTGTAAGACTAGTTCTTCTGAAAATAAATAACTAAAGTTAAACAGCGTTAATTCAGGTCAGTAATTGGATCCCCCCCGACTGGTCTCCACCTTGTCGTGGTGGGGGGGCTGAGTACCTCCCGGTAGGGCGCAGGAGGCGCTAGGGAAAAGGCAACACCCAGAGACCGACGACTCTGGGTGCCCTTAGTACTGACTACCGGGGGGGAAACTAAGAGGGACCTGTGGAGGGCGCACTGGGCGGGCCAAGAGAGCCCGCTCAGCAGCGCCAGGAGGGTCTAGGCAGTGGGGGCAGGGGGCCCCTGCTGTCTAACCATGGACCCTCCGGGAAGTCGGCCACACACGCTATGGTCGCAAGGGGAGGTAGGAGGGGCGCGTCCACTGCGCCCCTCTGAGGAGGTCCTCCCGGTTTTGGTCCGGGGGACGTTGGCCGCAGGCGGGGTGTCAGAAGCTGCAACCCAGCCTCTTTCTCAACAAGCGGCGGGCGTCGTCGGAAGATTTTTAGTGGGTATTACTTGGCGGTCGTGTCTGCCGGTGGTGAGTCCCACACCCCCTTTCGGTCCCCCTTTGGCCGGAAGGCAGTGCGTAAATGCATTTTGTTACCAGTCAGTAATTGGGTGGGTGACCGTTTGTGTAGCATTTCAGATCAAACATTTCTGTGCTTTGGAAAACATGATAAAACATTTGATCATGTTAATCGATAATCAAAGGTAGAAGATGTCTGTCATACTATTTTACCTACTACATAATATTGTTTTAAAAGTTGCAACATAATTTATTTGTTACCACCTAAAAAAAATTATATTATCATGTATAATTAAATATAAGACTTTAAAAAAAAAGAATATCGAATATAATAAAAAAAGAATATCTATTTTCTTTTTTGCGTAAGTAAAACGCATGTTCTTGTTTGCAGG
This sequence comes from Musotima nitidalis, assembly GCA_949126915.1. Taxonomy (NCBI): domain Eukaryota; kingdom Metazoa; phylum Arthropoda; class Insecta; order Lepidoptera; family Crambidae; genus Musotima; species Musotima nitidalis. The sequence goes on from OX421434.1 coordinate 5,993,378, forward strand.
GAACCAGTGCCAAGGTCAGCCCATGGTGCAGCTGTATATGACGATAAACTGTGGATATTCGCTGGCTATGATGGCAATGCACGTTTGAATGATATGTGGACTATCAATCTTGTGGTGTGTATTACATTATTCAATTATATTTTTATTAATTGGTTTGAGTTGATTTGATTTTTCGAGAGATTTCTAATTTTAATAATACGTTTTGCCGACCTATATGGCGTTGTGGCGAGTATACCCGCACTCCGCTTATGAGGCCGTGGGTTCGATTCCCACAAAGGACAAATCTTTGTGTGCAGAAACATGAATATTTGTCCTAGTCTGGGCTGCATATCTATTTATATTGAGTATGTATTTCCAAAAAAATTTATTTTAGTATTTTTATCCGTTATTTAGTTTAAAATACAAGTTTTTAATGCTACTTATCTTGGAACTAAATAATTGGTGTAATTGTCAGAAAACATTTGTTTTATTTAATTACTAAAGGACAACATCCTTTTCGCATCCAAAAATATGAAAAATATTAATAAATATATTTTTACCAAACATCAAACCTTTTGGGATTAAATTTAGAATAAAAAAACCAAAAGAAAAATCTTAAAAATGAGTTGATGACTTGAAAACTAAATCTGACCTTATGGTCATCCAAATATCAAATCATGAAAAGAGAACCAAAACAGTATCGTATATGATATCTTGTGCCTTATTAGAGTGTACGCTAAATACTGAATAACCAACAGGGCGAGAACCACCAATGGGAGCGTGTGGAACAGAAGGGCCAGTGTCCACCGACATGCTGCAACTTCCCCGTGGCGGTGGCTCGCGGGAAGATGTTCGTTTTCAGCGGGCAGAGTGGCGCCAAGATCACCAATGCGCTCTTCCAGTTCGACTTTGAGACTCATACGTAAGTTTATGACGTACGGTACTGATATTTGGTGCCTGACTATGGGCTTCATTAGAAAGCTCAAAGTCGCTCAGCGTGCAATGGAGAGAGCTATGGTCGGAGTGTCCCTACGTGATCAAAAATGAAGAAATCTGTAGGAGGACTGGAGTGACCGACATAGCGAGGCGAGTTTGCAGGCTGAAGTGGCAATAGGCGGGGCACATATCTTGAAGAACCGACGACTGGGGGTGTTAAGGTTCTGCAATGGCGACCGCGAACCGGCAAACGTAGTAGAGGACGGCCTCTCACGCGATGGACCGATGATCTGGTCAAGGCGGCGGGAAACCGATGGATGCAGGCGACTCAGGGTCGCTCAATGTGGAAATCTATTGGCATGTTCAGCAGTGGTCTTTATCTTATCAAATAATAGTGACAGCACTGGTTTTATAGCTAGTTTAACTTTAGATTTTGTTTTGTAATAAGCCCCTTAATGTTTAAGCATTCACATGCAAATAAGGTTTTAAATCTAAAATTATACATGTGATATTCAGCCAGAAAAGACTGGCCTTCGAGAATCCACGAGTTGCACAATTACGGTCCTAAAACTGAGGTTTAAGGCAGACGTATATCTAATAATTTAACGCGATGGTGAAATTTTAATAAAAAATTTAAGTAAATCTTTACGCTCACGATAAATGTTTTCTTTTTTCCCAAATGCAGGATTATTATATTGTCTTATTTCTATAGGCATTGCATACGTCCAGTAAACAACACATGAAACGTAATTTGCATCGAGCCTAGTTCAACTAATATTTGCATTGTTATTGTTTAAGAGTCATTTGAATAATGCGGCCGTTCTGAAGTTATATATTTCTCGTTCTGAGACTACTATATTACTTCTCGTTAAAACTAGGATCTTTTGCGAGAGGACCATTTTATACAGTAAAACATATTTCTTCTGTGAAATTACGCATTTTATTATGTAATACATTTTTTTATAAAATGCACTCATTTTACTAATTTAGGGTCATATTGAAATTTTATATTCTGACCTAAAAAAAAAAGACGTGGCACTCGGAGGCTGCCGCGGTAAAGCATAGCATTTTTTTTCAACTTATGCATTTATAATTATTTATATTCATGTACATTTATATAGATATAATATTTATACTTTCTCTGCGCGGCATTAATGTGTATTACCTATACATAAAAAAAAAATCATTAACCAACTCAGTATTCAACGTCCAACCATTACTAAAACCCGAACGAGATCTTGTCAAAATTTACGAAGTGACTTGTTTTTTTCTTCTTTAAAGTCACCATTTTACACCATTGTGTCTATAGTAAAGTCTAATTATAGATAAATTTTATTTTAGATGGTCAAGAGTATGCACAGAACACTTACTCCGTTGTGCCGGACCAGCGCCGGCGCGGCGATACGGTCACGTGATGTTGTCGCACGGCCGACATCTTTATGTCTTTGGTGGAGCTGCTGACAATACTCTACCAAGCGATTTGCACTGTTACGACTTGGATACGCAAATGTGGTTAGTAATTAATCATCTTTATAGTTTTTTGTACAGAAAGTAAGAGCATCCGTATTACTAAAATCAATTATATATTAATTTCTAATACACTTAGGACATGTTAGGGAATTACACAGGGAAGTGTTTTGGGCCCCTTCTTAATTTTAAATTTATAAAAACGCAATAATTGTATATTTTATTGGTACAAAACATGGCTTTAGCAAGTCTAGAGATTTGACGTAGATGTCCAACAATTATTTAACTAAACAAGTTTTATACCTATGTATAAATCCGTAAAATGTGTTTTATTTGAAATATATAATCGCATAAATAGAAGGGAACAATTAATCGTATGCTCTTATAAATTTGTTCTTTATCCTAAGGTCGGCCGTACACACAGCACCCGACTCCCAAGTGCCGTCGGGAAGGTTATTCCACGCAGGCGCTGTAGTGTCCGATGCTATGTACATATTTGGCGGTACTGTCGACAATAACGTACGAAGCGGAGAGCTATTTAGATTTCAAGTGAGTATTCTTACATAAATATATTGTACTGAGCATGATAATTGTATATTGAGCCTGATAAGACAGCTCATGGCCGCCCATTACAGAAAGATCTTTACTCGGCCCTTATGTGGTAGAATCAGAAATAAGAAATTCCGTAGCAGAGCTGGAATGACCGTCACCGACAAAGCAAGACGTGTTTGACAGAGAGTTACTATGTTACTTTACCACTGTCTCCTGAATGTTAGTATTGTTATGTTTTTCCACTGTAAAGCTTTTGCAATTGTTCTCCACAGTCCAGTCCTATCATTAAAAACAGGGCCGTCTGGCTAAAAGAATAATGTCTCAACAGTCCAAAGCGAAAAACGGTTATGAATTGTGTAGCAACGTCTTGATTTGTATATCAACATATTTTTTTCGTACCGTCAGTTATCGAACTACCCTCGCTGCACCCTTCATGACGACTTCGGACGAGTACTGAAGTCTCAGCAATTCTGCGATGTCACGCTGTTAGTGGGACCAGAGCAGACGGCAATATTAGCTCATCAGGCTATGCTAGCTGCACGATCGCAGTACTTACGAGCGAAAATCAAGTGAGTACAGAACTATTGTATAGAATTTCAATTGTAATTGTATCGTTTGACAACCGATATGGTGTGGAGGTCAGTTTACCTACACTTCACTTCAAAGGTCGTGGGTTCGATTCCCACACAGGACATATCTTTTTGTGCATGAACATGAATAATTGTTCTGGTCTGGGTGTTTTTCTATGTATATTAAGTATGTATTTTAAAAAAAAGTGTTTAAGTATGTTTATCCGTTGTTTAATATCTAAATCACAAGTTCTTAATGATACTTATCTTGGAACTAAATAATTGGTGTAATGGTCAGAAATTATTATTATATTATCATTATCATCGGGTTCAAACCGGTACCTATGACTTTTTGAAGTTATGTGCGTAATTATCGCTTGCTCCGTGCCTCGGAAAGCACGTTAAGCCGTTGGTCCCGGCTGTCATGAATATCTATAGCAATTATTAGGTAGTCAGTGCCTTCTAACAGACTGACAGTATAAGCATAAGCAGAACTATTCAATACACAGTGAAAATATATTTACTAAGTCTCACTTTTGTATTAAAAATGTAAAATGTAGAATTTAATATTTAATATATTCCAAAAAGTTTTAATATATATACTCGTTTAGGCAAGGAAATTGTATGTACTCGTAGCACAAAAAAGTTATTATATCTTAGCTCGTTTAGAAAAGAACATTGTATATTCTACTCACTGCTCTTCAGGGAAGCCCGCGAAGAACTGGTCAAAAAGGTAGCGGCAGGCGAAGAAGCAACTGAGGATTACTCATACAAAGAAAGGCCCAAGCTCACAGTGCCACTGCCAGAGGCCACGCCTGAAGCCTTCAACATGGTCCTAAACTACATCTACACAGACAGGATTGATCCTACTGAAAAAGGTAACTTTGTAACAATCATCATTTCAGGCATACATTGTCCACTGTTGAACGTTTATTATATTTGGAGTGTTTGCCATATTCACCACATTGGCTGGCACATTCAGCCAGTACACAGGATGATGTTGCTGCCTATCATGCGCTATGAACTCTTACGAATCCCCATAAGATGAGAGAGGGTGGCACTATTCCCGGCTGGTATAACGGCACGGCACGATATAATGCTAATAATAATAATAATAAAAAGTTATTTTCTTCTTTTATTTTAAATCATGTGACTGCAGAACACATGTTTTTGTAGATTTGTCAAATTGTTTTACTACTAAGTACATATTCTTGTAACTGGCGGGAGAAAAAACTAACCTTGACGATTTTCTTGCCCGTTCTTTTACGATCAAGCTCCCGCCCGCAGTGAATGGGCGCGCTAGTTTTTAAGTTTTGACGTTCATAAGAGCTCTTTTGAGCCAAACTTGAATAAATGAATATGAATTTGAATTTAATAATACTAAAATTAATATAATGTCTAAAAAATTACTATCGATATAAACATATAATAAACACAAAAGACAACCGGAAGAGGGTAAGCTATTGCTGATGCAGGAGCAATGTCCCTCCCCCCCAGTACAGGACTCCACTTTGACGTGGTGAGGGGGCTGAGTACCTCCCGGAGGAGCCGCCAGGTAACACCCAGAGGTCGGCCAGGAGGGCCCGTCAAGCAGTGCCAGGATCTTAGCCGGCGGGGGCAGGGGCCCATGCTGTCTTAACTATAGACCTTTCGAGAAGTCGGAAACACGCTGTGATCGCACACGGAGGTAGGAGGGGCGCGTCCAATAGGCCTCTCTGAGAAGGTCCTCCTGGTCCTGGCCCGGAAGACTTTGGCTGCGGGTGGAGTATCAGACGCTGCAACCCAGGTTATGGTCCCCGCCCCTTACTGTCAACAAGCGGCGGGCGTCAACCTCACTCGGCCCTCGAGAGGTGTAGGTCCCCCCCTCTAGTTTCTTCTCTTAACCTATTCGCTAATTTTGATTGGTTGCGCTAGAGACCGTGCTTATTTCACGGTATAAAGCGCCTTAATTTTTTCGGACTGCATCGACTGCTTACCATCTGGCAGGATGTAGTCATTATCAGTGTCACATAAAAATTTAAAAAAAAGATTAAGTCGCGAGCACAGGCTAGTGTACAAATAATCTTAAATATATCTTTCCCATCAGACGAAGACCCAGCCTCTCCGGCAACAATTCTCCTAGTGATGGAGGTCCTTCGATTGGCTCTTCGGCTAAACATCCCCCGTCTTCGAGGCCTCTGCGCGCGGTATCTTCGAGCTAATCTCTGCTATAGCAATGTGTTGCCGGCACTTCACGCTGCACATCATGCAAAGCTGAACTGTATTAAGGAATATTGTTTAAGGTCAGTAATAGTATGTAAGAGGAATGTTCTGTCTGATTGCGATTGTCCAACTCTTTCCAACAAGATACCTAGGTTCTAAATAAAATCAAAACAATTTATTTGCATTAAACATGGTACAATAGTTGTTGTTACATTTATATATCTCATATTTTTTGCCAAGATAGCGTGCAAATATTTTACAAATAAATATTATTTAAATGTAAATAATGTCAAACAGTAATTTGTCTAGCAACCATTCATGAAGTTTTCTCTTGAATAAAACCAAATTAAGGTTTTTAAACTTTCAGGAATATAATTACATACATTTACTGCCATAAAGTGCGCAATCTTTTGAAGAGATAAACTACACTAAGAGATCATCCATAAATTACGTCAAACAAATTTCGTGAACTTTTGACCCCCCCCCCCCCCTCCATCCTTGTCACAGTTGGTCACACTTGTGAGACTCCCTCCTCCTTAGTGTGATATCACATATTTTGCAATTGTACAGCAAGAAATGATTAAATTAAAACAGCAGTTCCAAAATGTTTATGGGACCTGGATTTTAAAAAGTGTCGTCACGAAATTAAGAATCCCTCCCATCCCCTCGTCACACCATGTCACACTTTGTCAACCCACTCCCACCCCATTAATCTGTGACATAATTTATGGATAGCCCTTTAGGCACACATAAACGATTGACCGAAGGCTCTTTACTCTAACGTCTTTGTAGGTTTCAAAATATTCGTTGTGCTGTTTCACAAACAATGCCAGCTGCTTGATATATAGATCAGTTAGCATTAATAATTTTAACATTCTAAATAATGAGCGACAAGATTCCAACTAGTAAGCACCACATTAGTTCTAACACATTTTTTTTTGTATCTTAAAGACCCTATTCGCCTCTGTACAGTTACCCCCCCATCAATAGGCCATGTTGTGTCAGCCACATAATTATGTATCCTCGAGCTATTCAGCATTTCATACTATGCAAATAATGTTGCCATCCTGACATCAATCCGTGACGTAAATACCTCTGACCTTGAAAGGAGGTTCTATAAAGACTGCAGCCAATTGCCGACTATTTAAAAACCTTTACGCCTTTTTTGAAGAGCCTCATGCTGTATTTGGGAATACCTTTCCAGGGAGCTTATTTTACTACCCAAGTACTGATAGTTTCTTTCAGAATGTACCTCCTGGTATTTCGGATGTGTGAAAATTAACTTCGTGCGGATGGTGATTGTCAAAAATCTCACCACTGTTTTTTCTCAGGTTCGTAGTGAAAGACTACAACTTCACTCCCATCGTAATGTCATCCGAGTTCGAATGCCTGGAACAGACCCTGATGGTGGAAGTTATAAGGAGACGCCAACAGCCGCCACCTAAACAACCTACCGCGCAAGATGGAGACGAAGAAATTATTGGTACGTACATGGCATATTAATGGCACAGTTTTTGACATTCATTTTTAACACAGATTCAGATACCTATACTTTGTCAGCCCAATATGTCGCAATACATACATACATTCACGCCCGTTTCCCCGAAGGGGTAGGCAGAGGCAAATTATACGGCCACACTTCGCGAACTATATAGTTAGTCCCACGTAATAGGTGGCGAGCCTATTGCCGCTGACCGGGCACAGTTATGTTCGCCAGAGCCTCGTCCGTTGATCGGCAGGTGCACCACTTGCAGGTTCGGTTGGCTTGGGCTCCTTAGGTCTTGGTAGGATCCCTATTCACAATAGTATCATGTTATCATCATCATCATCATCATATTAGCCTCAAAAAGTATATGTCTGAACATTAGCCGCCCCAATAGATTACATTCTATCGGAGGTATTCGCCCATAATCACCACACTGGGCAGGCGGGTTGGTGATCGCAGTTTAAGCCAGTACACAGGTTGACGCTCCTGCCGATCATCCGGTAGTATTTCTCTTCGTCGACTCTTACGACTCCCCGTGAGATAAGAACGGTAGTACTATTCTAGGCTGTTACCATACGGCATAGTGTCATGTTAGTTGAGCCAAAGCGACGGTTGTCTGCGCTGGTAATATCAACAAAAGAAAGGAAGGACCAGAAAGTGACTAAAAACATATCACATGCTTAAAGGAACATCGACCCATTAATAGATAGGTCAGGTTTGAGTTACGTACTTATACAGTCTTTCTATTTCTTACTGAGATCGAATCAATGTTAATCAAAGGGTCCCTATCGGATCGCCAAATTTTTTGTACCCCTAATTTCTTTCAGAATCGTGTTTGCCCTAATTTCACTTCGCCTAACTTTTTATCGCCACATTGTCATTTACCAAATGCGTCATTTGGCAGAACAATTCGTAATCCCTAAAGTTTACAATTCCTAAATATTAATTCGCACAAAATTAAAAATCATAAAGTACAAAACATGATGATGCATGCAGACATGCAGGACAAACAATTTTAGGCGAACCAAAGGGCACCCTTAATCAAACGTTCAAAACACAAGCAGAATTACTAATTAATCAATCAGTATTAATTTAATGCGCTTACAAGTAGGACAAGTCTTCTTTAGAAGATCTTCTTTTGTTTCCTTTGTTTATGTTGGCTTCTTTTGTCCCAATAATCGTTTTTTTTGAGTTATGTCTATATTCCATTGAGCATGCGATATGCACGAAAGCGTAGCATTGCCGCGTTGCTATAGTGTCATATATTTCGTTACATCCAGAGTGCCATAAAGATCGACATACGTCTCTATTGTCAAGATCGTTAGGGCGTGTCCCAGTATATAAGGCGTTTTGGGTGCTATCAACTATTTGACGTCGACTGTACACTTAATAGATATTGGATATGTTAAAACTTTTTAAATTAAATAAAGCTCCAAAGGATGAATGAATGTGGAGCAATGAATGTAGCGTAATTGCGTCATATTCATTTCGCCTTTTGGGCAGTCGCATTTTTGAACTTTAATTGATTTCGACCTTACTAACAAGTATGAATTTTTAATAAATAAATATTCTCTTACAATCACACCCATTATTTAGTTCCAAGACAAGTATCACTAAAAACTTGTGTTATACCTACTAAAGAACGGATAAACATACTTAAATTCCCCTTTTTTTTGTAAATATATACTTTATATACATAGCAAAACACCCAGGCCAGGGGGCCTACCGCCGAATTCGATGGATTACCGGTAATCCATCTAGATCAAACTTTGTTTACGTTCATTAATCCGTACCGGGGAATCTGCCGACAGCCACCTCTCATTCATGACATTCAGTCCGTGACAGACCAATAGGTAAATGGAGAATGAGTTCGGCGGTCGAACAGAATCAATTCGAAATCCATTTTGCCTTATAATCGATTGCCATTGAACTCGGCGGTAGGCCCCCTGAACAAATATTCATGTTCATGCACACAAAGATTTGTCCTGTGTGGGCATCGAACCCACGATCTCTGGAGTGAAGTGCAGGTATACCTACTGACCTCCACGCCATATCGGTCGTCGTAATAAAGTCTAAGGTTGTAGAGCAAGACCTATGCGTGTTAGCGAGTGGCGGCTCCAGTTCGGAGCCGCCACTCGCGTAAAGCTCATTTGGCATCCAAAGACTTAATTCTTTTATTTTTGCCTTTCTTGCTTACATAAATTTATGAACAGGCACAACCTTAGAGCATGACCTATGTGTGTTAGCGAGTGGCGGCTCCGATGTATCAACGTAAGGCTCATTTGGCGTCCAAAGACTTAATTCTTTTATTTTTGCCTTTCTTGCTTACATAAATTTATGAACAGGCACAACCTTAGAGCATGACCTATGTGTGTTAGCGAGTGGCGGCTCCGAACTATCAACGTAAGGCTCATTTGGCGTCCAAAGACTTAATTCTTTTATTTTTGCCTTATTCGGCGTTCAGACTTTTATTTCGACCTTCATCATCTCAGCCTATTAACGTCCCACTACTGAGCACGAGCCTCCTCTCACATATCAAGGTGTAAGGGTATTGGGCCATACTCCACCACGCTGACCCAGTGCGGATTGGCGGAGGCAGGTGTATGGCGTCCTGCTGTTAGAATTCATCAAGCCGCCCATTAGGCCTCTAACATGGCTTAACGACTACCACATTTAGTGATAACCGGGACCAACGTCTTAACGTGCCTTCCGAAGCACGGAAGCGCTCGAAATCCAATGTCACCCAAACGGTCACCCATCCAAGGAATGACTTCTGTAAACTCTGCCGTATACGGTGATCGTTTCCGACCACCTAGCACCGCAGAGGTACGAGCGCTTCAGTTTTGGTATTTCGACCTTACTAACTGGTCAAATTTGTGAACAGGCACAACCTTAGAGCAAGACCTATGCGTGTTAGCGAGTGGAGGCGCGGGAGGAGCCGAGTTAGCGGACGTGAGACTGAGAGTGGGCGCTAGCGGCAACTTGCGGCCGGCGCATCGCTCCGTACTGGCCGCCAGGGCTGCCTACTTCGAGGCTATGTTCCGCTCCTTCTCACCGCAGGACAACATCGTTAATGTAAGTTTCAGTGCTGCTGTGTTACTACAATAACAAGAATACTTTCTGTTCAGAATTGAACTTATTTATTTATTTAACAATTTATGCACATAAGGAACATACACAAAGATGGAAGTTATGAAACACATGTACAACGGCACTAAACCCTTAAATGGACGATTTTTTATTACGTTTGCATAAAATATATCTGATAAAGGACATATACTGCGTAGGAAAAATAATTTAAAAAAAACTAGACTTCAAATTACTTCTTTTTTTTTAAACTACAGAAACGACAACTATTTGTGAAAATTAATAACAAATCAAAGGAAGGTCAGTTTTATATGTGGTTTTTAGTATTTCGTTTAAAAACAATACCGCTCGTTTAAGGGTTAAGTTTAGTATTTTGACAGTGGCGGGTGAATTTTTTATGAAAACCCGGTCATTATCATATCCTAGCATTATCCCGGTTGATCTAGACTGAAACTTAGGGCCCTTTAAGTGTCTGCTTACTGGTTTAACTAGATTTGGCTAAATTCAGTCATAACATGGAGCGCCTGCCCTCCGGAACCAAGAAGGAAACATCATTCTATGGTTAAACCAACTGTCAAATAGATAGTGAACAGACAGTGTGTAAATTACATGTTCATGACAGTAAGGACCAACGGCTTAACAATAAAACGGAAGCAGTCTTTCGTAGGGATGCTATTCTATCAAAGATTATGTGACAGAAAAATATGCTTGGGATTAAACTGCTGTTTGAATGACTTAGAACATGAATATTGTTAATGTTATATTCTATTGCGTCACAATTTTTTTTAAAGATTGTAATCTAAATACCTAACCAATTAATAATTTGAAAGGAGCAATAGCCTGTGAGTTTCTTGCCAGTTCTTTTTACAGAGCGGTGGCTCGGAACTGGCATTTAGATTCACTTACTTACACTTTTTTTTTTGTAATCATATTTCGATTGTTTTCAATAATATGTAATTTGACGTTTTCAAGTACTATGTAATAGTTTACGAAATATTTGATGTTTGATGTTTTTAGATTCAGATCTGTGACACAGTACCCTCAGAAGAAGCATTCGACTCGTTGCTTCGATATATCTACTACGGCGACACCAATATGCCGACTGAAGACTCTTTATACCTGTTCCAAGCACCAATCTATTATGGTTAGTAGGTTTCTCTTCATCATTTCATCCTATTTACGTCCAAAAACTGGACTCTCTCACAAACCAAGGTGAGAGTGCATCATCATCTCAGCCATCTGATGTCCACTGCTGAACATAGGCCTCCCCAATAGATATCCACATTGAGCGATCCTAAGTCGCCTGCATCCATCGGCTTCCCGCCGCCTTGACCAGATCATCGGTCCATCGTGTGGGAGGCCGTCCTCTACTACGTTTGCTGGTTCGCGGTCGCCATTGAAGAACCTTAAAGCCCGCCGGTAAAGGTGAGAGTGAATACATACATTCACGCCTGTTTTCCTCGAAGGGGTAAGCAGAGGCATGTTATACGTCCACACTTCGCCATTGATATAGTTGATCCCACGTAATAGGTGGTGAGCCTATTGCCGCTTACCGGGCACTGTTATATTCGCCAGAGCCTCTTCCGTTGATCGGCAGGTGCACCACTTGCAGGTGAGGTTGGATTGTGGTCCGTAGGTCTTTGTAGGATCCCTATACACCCAAGGTCAGACTGATTCAAGTCATAGTTCAGCATATAGACCCAGTGGAGATTGACGGAAGAAGTGAATAGCTGTAAGAATTTTCCCAAGACCACCTAACTGTGAGAGTTCTTGATGAGTAAGTGAGTCACCTTTCGCTTTTATAACTACAGTTTCATGTTAATGCAGGTTCCAGCAATAATCGTTTGCAAGTTTTCTGCAAACTTAACCTCCAACATTAACGTCTCTGCGCTGAAAGATTACTTTGTCTACAACTTTACAAAACCCTTTTGAATAATTGTCGCAAGGTTTCATTAAAACCCAAATATGATATTTGGGACGAGAGAATAAGAATATTAATATGTTATTGCAGGGTTCACCAATATTCGTTTGCAAGTATTCTGCAAACATAACCTCCAAATTAATGTCTCTGTACTAAATGTAAACCTTGTCTACAACTTTACAAAACCCTTTTAAATAATTGTCGCAAGGTTTCATTAAAACCCAAATATGATATTTGGGTCTGGGAATAATAATATTTTAATGCAGGTTTCAGCAACAATCGTTTGCAAGTATTCTGCAAACATAACCTCCAAAATTAAGGTCTCTGGCTAAATGTAAACTTTGTCTACAACTATACAAAACTCTTTTAAATAATTTTCGCAATGTTTTGGGACGAGAGAATAAGAATATTAATATGTTAATGCAGGTTTCACCAATAATCGTTTGCAAGTATTCTGCAAACATAACCTCCAAATTAACGTCTCTGTACTAAATGTAAACTTTGTCTAGAACTGTACAAAACCTTATGAATTAATATTCTTATATTAATATGTTAATGCAGGTTTCACGAATAATCGTTTGCAAGTATTCTGCAAACATAACCTCCAAAGTAACGTGTCGCCGGAGAACGTGCTCGCCATATTACAAGCGGCGGACCGAATGCGCGCTACTGACATCAAGGAGTACGCTCTCAAGATGATTGTACATCAATTTGGATTGGTAAGGCCTATGTGCTATTTATTTCAATATCTGAATTATGTAATACAACCGATATAGCGTGGTAGTCAAACTTCCTGCTCTCCTATCCTGAGGTTGTGGGTTCTATTCTCACACAGAACAAAAGTTTGTGTGCACGAACATAAATATTTGTTCTGGTCTGGGTGTCTTATTTTAAATCTTGGGACTGCAGAACACAGGATTTTTGTAGACTTGTCAAATTGTTTTTCTACTAAGTACATTTTCTTGTAACTGGCGGGAAAAAAAACTAACCTTGACGATTTTCTTGCCCGTTTTTTTTCGATCAAGCTCCCGCCCGCAGTGAATAGGCGCGCTAGTTTTTAAGTTTTGACCCTCATAAGAGCTCTTTTGAGCCAAACTTGAATAAATGAATTTGAATTTATGCATAATAATGTATTTACAAAAATAAAATAAGCATTTATATATGTATATACCTTATTTAGAATCCATATCACAAGTTCTTAATGATATGTACTTATCTTGAAATTGAATTAGTGAGATTGTAAGAGAATTATTATTACTATGAAGGTCCCACTTCTGAGCATAGGCCACACACGAACCAGGAGGTGAGATGGTATTAGGTCATACTTCACCACGCATACTCAATGCAGATTGGTTGGTGTGCGGCATCCTGCCGTCAGATTGTTTTAAGCTGCTCAAAAAGGCCTCTAACATGATTTAACGATAACATAATAGTATAACATATAGCGACACCCGAGAGCAGCTCAACGTGCCTTTCGAAGATCTGAAGCACTCGATATTAAATACTGGTCGTCAGTTTTTATATAAAAGATACAACACTTTATTTTGTTGAAGTTACGTACTTCAGTACTCTGCAAGCTTTTGCACTTCAACCCTTCAAAAGGCAGAACATGTTTAAAAAATCCTTAACTCAACTCTTGCAAAGGGTTAGACAATCATCATCATCCGACCTTTATCCCGGTTGATGTCTTACGCAGTTTTTTCTCTTTTAAATAATAGCTTCGTGCGTTTAGCACATTTGGCCAGTGTCAAGTTAAAGATATATTGAAAATATTTAATTTATAGTAAATGAGAATGAGTGGTGATAAAGATGATAAATGGTAAATGAGATGATTTAGGGGGGAGCTAAACCCCATGAGACCTCAGTAAAGATGTAGGACTATCGTAAGATCTCACATGGTGTCCTGGAGACAATTTGAAAAGTGATGTTGTTTTTTTTTATTTACCAATACTCATGTACGTTTACAAACACTTCACGGTTAATAATTCACCGTTATTACATATTAATGGTCGAAATGTTACGAATTTTAGAAATTAAAACAAAACTGCAGACATGGCGCTTCACTTTCCCGCCAATAAGATTCTTAAACGCAGTTGTATGTTATATTACTAAAAAAATGTTTTTTTAATACAGGTGGCGCGACAAGAAGCCATAAAGAATCTAGCGCAACCATTACTAGTAGATATAATATGGGCGATGGCAGAAGAACCCCATTTCGACACTCCCCTCCCACTTCAGCCGCGTTCCCTCCCCTCTTCATCATCGGCGGACACATTGACGGACGACCCGGATTATGTCCGACACAGATCCGGCAAATCTTACTTGTAATATTTCCTACCAACCTGCTTAATGGGCAGAAAGCCACTTTGGCTTTGGGTTAAAATTGTCTCATTGACAACGCAAAAAACAAAAGGTAAGGTAAAAAAATCGGAAGGTAAAAAAGCAGACCTTACTCATTGTCTGTTTCACAATCTCTAATTAGTAGTACTCTGCAATTAAAATTACAGTTTTGTATAGATTATCTGTCAAGTATTCTATCTATTGGGAACTTATTTAGACATAGTAAAACAGGCCTCTAATATTGTTAACGCGAAAGTATATGTAATACTCTTTTACGTAAACAATATATAACTCAGAACAACATTACAAAAAATCTGAATAACACATGTGCCCCAAGTTATTGAGATATAGTGTAAAGTACTAATCCTGCGCAAACGAAGTCGCGGGCGCCAGCTAATATTATCATAAAGCAGTCCTGACGTTATTTCTATACACGTGGATACGCCGAAATTAATAAACTATCGATCTAAAATTGGCTATCTGCGATAAACAAAACAATTCTTTTCGAGTGAAGCGTCTCAATAACCATTCCTTGGATGGAAACTTTAGGAACTATTAAAACCAAGATAAGTGTCTATCTAAGATTGAATCGAATAGGTTATTAATAACGGGCTACGCCCCTTTTATTTGATAAAATTAAGACAGTAACAGCACTAGTTTTAAACCTGGTTTAACTTTACATCTCGTTTTATAATAAGCCCCAAACTGTTTAACTTAACCTGTGGCAGACTGTACATGAGCGATTTTTTATAAAAACATTCTAATAAGAATTGTTAATTTGCGATTGTTAACCTAACAACATGTTTTTATCAACTGTAGTTTTTTTTAAAACAATGTTCGACAAATAATGTGAAGGGACCTTTCATTTGTTTTATTGTATAACTAGTCTTAGGTTGCTTTACGATAAAACATTAAAACAGTTAAGCAGGCAGTACTAGTTGGATTAACTTACAGCAGGTTCTAACTGAAAGTTCAATAGCAAAATGTCTATGGTACTCATAACAGTGCGCAGTATTTTCTCGGTCAAGCGAAACTTTGCTCTATAAGCTTTATCAAGAAAATTTACGTTTTTTGTTTATCTACCGTTTATTAACTACATAAGGGTAAATATTTAATAATCATAAAAGGTCTGCGTAAGCGGCAATAGGCTCGCTACCTATTACGTGGGACCAACAATAGAATAAGTCTATTGTGAAATGTAGGCCTAAAATACGCATCTGCCTAGGCGTGATATTATTTATGTATGTATTCTTGCTTAGTTAACAATCAATTGTATTTTCTTGTACAATTTGTAAATAACACTCATATAATATAATAATGTATAATCGTTTATTAGGGATCGCGAATCATGTCAATTTCTAGTGCATTAAGTAATTTAATTAATTGTGTTATAATATAACATAATCAAAAGTTAACGTTCACCAGAATAATGGTTGATTTTAATGTAAGGAGTTTTTATTTAATGAATATTGTAATTTGAAAATATTATTGGTGCTTTTGTGTTTTATAGTATAACTCTTTAATAAAAAATATTAAATATTCATTAACGCTTTATGACTGGTCGTTATGCACACGTTTTTTTTAAAATAAATGCATTGTTCTTGTACCTACTTGATAATTTATATAATATAAACTTAAATTAGGTAAGGTTCTTCAAAACTTATAAATTATTTTGACTGTGAAATGAACTACGGCGACCGATATGACATGGTGGCGAGTATACCCGCACTCGGCTCCGTCGTGGGTTCGATTTCGACACAGGGCAAATCTTTGTGTGCATAAACATGAATATGTTCTGGTCAGGGTGTTTCCCTATGTATTTACAAAAAAAAATAGGTATTTATGTATGTTTATCCGTTATGTTATCCATAACACAATTTCTTCACGATAAAATCAGAAATAAAATATTTATTAACTTTATCATTTGATAACAACATTTAATAGACTTAATTTTGTTTAAATACAAAATAGTTGTGTATTTTAGATTATTGTGGTTTAGTTGCAGAACGTCCGAGGCTAAATTTGTCCTAAAAACATCTATTTTTCAAATGAAAAGGAAATTCTGTCACTAATCATATTATGTATGTCTGTGATATGCTATCTACATTATCGTAAGAGAAATAAAACAATATTTTTAACCTTTGAGAAATATATTTTGAAGTTACATTTAGGTGAATTTTATACTTATTGTACCAAAGATTGCAAGGCATAACCAAATGCATATTTTTGACTAGATGCATTTAAGGTTGGTTTGTTATTATTTTTATTATTTATTGACTACCTATCCTCAATTGATGCAAGCAAAAGATAAAACAGGATTATCAACAACTCAGTTGTGAGGAGCTCGAATTATGTTTGATAGCGACTTGATAAAGTAAGCTGTTTTTTGAATTAACTATTTTTATTACATGTCTATTGGGGTAGGTGGTCTATGGTATTATCTGATTGAATATATTAAATTTACAACCTTAACAATATATTGACTGTAGTTATTCTGAAAGAAAATCATTGATTTTGTAGAGTATGATATTATTAACATCAATGAAATCAAGGAATTCTTTTGTATCATGGAGCACAATTTAGAACAGAATCTGTTTATTCTAACTATGTACTAGTTCTAACTATGAAAAATATTATATTGATATTTTGACTCTGACCTAAATTTGTGTAGATAATTTTTATTAAAAATCTGGTAATTAGTAATAAAAGAAATACAAATATTGAATTAAATAATGTATTTAACAATTAAACTAATAAATTATTCCATTTTAAACAATTCTTTATTCATACTTGTGCTTGATGTCCTTCCACAGTTTCTGAAACAATAAATACTTCATTAAACAATGGGAATAGTATAATAAATAATTAGCCCCACTTCTCCCCAGATAAGACTGCATTTTGTGTTAAAGTATTATAGAAGAGGAGTATCACCTTATCCTTCCCAATCTATCTGTTCAAAAATAGTTTCAGATAAATAAAAAACTTAATTTTCTTTATTTAAAATCCAAGAAAATTGTCTCTTATCTAAAATTAGACAAAATTAAAACAATATTGTACCACTAAAAGTGGTAAGCAAACTAGTAGGTGCAGCATTACTATTGTTTGGGTGTTTTCTATGTATATTAAGTATGTATTTACAAAAAAAAAAAGTATTTAAGTATGTATATTTGTTATCTAGTATCCATAACACAAGTTCTAACCTTTTGGACATAAATTAACTTATCAAAAACTAAAACATTCAAACAGCAGTCCAAATAATATACACATATCATTTATAAATTGTTATGATTTATGCTTTATTTATGACAACAGTTCCAATCTGAGAGAGAGCATAGAGGATCAGAAACCCAGATTTGTACTATATCCAATCTAGAACTCAATAGCACTACTATGAAAATTTAATGGTTTGCATTGGTCAGTCCAAAGATAGGTAAGCATTTGCATGGCAATTAATATTGCATGTTATGATGTTGATCCGGACTATCCCTGTATATAGTTGTTGTTTAGCCATATTAGAGGCCACATTTGCCTTTGCCAATCTGCACTAGGTCTACGTGATGGAATGAATCAGGGATGTTGCAGATGTTGAATATTTCACAACATCCCTCCAGTGAATACCTCTTAGCTTAGATCGAGAGAGGACATGGATCCATGTCCAGTATTAGGACGTTAATAGGCCTTGTTGATTATACGTTGATACAACGAAGGACACTTTAAACACTGCAACTTTATAAACAATTACGATTTAAACTATTAGGTAACAATAGTAGGTAGGATACAATAGTGAAGAAAAAGCAAGAATTATATGAAATTACATAACACAAACTTACTCCTTTATTAAGGTTCTCGAAAATCATGTGAGAGGTTATTTCAAAGGTTCTCTCGAAGAAGAAAGTGCCCGCTGCCACAGCGAGAGCAAATGTTGAAGTTCGCTTGAACACATTGCGATTTATCGCAGCCCAAAGAGACATTTTTAAAAATTTCTAATGATTTAGAAGCAAGGAAAAGATTTTAATGACATTGACAAGTCGGAAGTGAAGATGTCTGTCAGTGTCAAGTTTTTTTTTGTGTTAGGTAAGCAGATACAAGACAGTGCCTTATAACATATAGTACTACTTTATGTAAAGGAATCATTTGACTTCTTGGCGGGAAAGTGAAGCATCATATCTGTAATTTTGTTTTATATTCTAAAATTTGTGATAATTTGAACATTAATGTGTAATAACGATGGATCATTAAACGTTAAGTATATGTGAACGAACATGTGAGTTGGTTTCAAATTCTCTCAAGAAGTCCATGTGAGATCTCAATATAGCCCCACATCTTTACTCAGGAATTAGGGGGATGGAATCTCATTTACCATTTATCATCACTCATTCTAATTTACTATGGTTTATATGTTCTTAATATATCTCTTACTTGACACTAGCTAAATGTGCTAAACGCACGAAGCCATTATTTAAACAAAAAAAAGGACTCATTTTCAAATGTATAGCAACTAAAAAAAAATACCTTCACACTATTCTAAACTACGTCCCACACTACTTTAGAGATAGTCGACGGCTAGCTGCCGATATTGTGACAGACGCCGTCTGCAGTCGCCTTTGCTGTCGTCACTGCACTGTTCGTATGTTAGAGCCCTTATAATAATATATGGTATAAGCGTGACAGGGTTAACATGATTTGTTAGGTAGGTTAGATTAACCAGCTCGAACCCTGATAATTTCTATCTACGACTAGATTGTCGAACTAAAGTAGGTAACTGAGTTATAATTAGCTAGCCGTAGGGTATGCATACCCTACGGCTAGCTAAAGTCAACTAGTCTACTACTCAAAAAGTCCACTATTTCGGTTGTCTTCGGTCTAGTTATATTACCGTCAAACCCGTTTTGTAAAGTCACATGACCGAGAAAGCGAAACTTATAAGTGATATGTTGTAGACCAGTGTTTTTCAATCTGTGGGTCGCGACCACTAAGGGATCTCAGTCTTACTCGGGGGTCGCCTGCAAAAAGGAAAAGTTCTAAACTACACTATTACAACAATAGCGAATCGTATATTTTTTAAAAACTGTTTTAATCTTCATAGACGCTTTATAACATTTTTTTTTCTTTTCTTTTAATAAATAAATAATAATATAATATAAAAATCAATAATATTTTAACAAAAATATTAAATATATATGTAATCGTCAAAATGTTGAAACTTTTTATCTTAGTACATTTTAAGTCTTAATCTGTTTATTGTCCGATCCCCTATTTTAAATTTATTATTCTAAGGGGTTATCAAAATGTTTCAACTTGTAAAGGAGTCGCGTATTCAAAAAGATTGTTAAACACTGTTGTAGATGTGGACGTGTTATAGGCTATACAACATCGCTATCAATTAATATCTTGGGTAAAATCAAACAAATTTAATATTATGGGCAAAATATATCGTCTATTTACATTTTAAAACAAATAAAATGCGCGCTATGAATAATATTTCTTAAAAATAAAATATGAGTGCTGAAATGAGAAAATCATGCATAAATACTGTAATGTATGAACATATAGTACGGAATGATAATAATAATTAAATATGTACCCAACAAACTGTAAAAACCACTGGTTGGGTAGTTTAAATAATTTACTCTGCCCTGGGAAAACATAATGTATTGTTCATCTTCAAGCAACATAAAATATGTTATATCGGTTTTAGAAACCAAAAGTATAAATACGGCACCATTTACTGACGTAATTTTAATAACAACAGATTCTACACAAAAAAAATCAATGTTGCTTTAACCATTACTGAATATGTATATAATATTACAGCTGGAATTAAATCTCAGATTATAGAAACTAGGGAGATATGTAACAATTTCACTCATTCTATACAAAAATAAGTTTATAAATTATTTTTGTGATTGTTGTTTCAAAGTTTTAAAAGTAAACACTTAATTTTAAATCATACCTGGTTAATATCGTTCTTATTAATCTACGTTTGCATATTATCACTGTCCATTAAAGAGTACTTCATTACTTATTAACGAAAACCAATTATCTTTTTAACATATAAGCACACTTTTAATCTCCGTACCTAAACCACGACAAAAGCAATGATATTCTCCATTTCTAGTTAACATTTTCTATCAAATCAGACATTGTATCCTTTCACTACATTAATAAATTATAATCAAAAAATTTGGTTACAAATATACTGCCACAGTGCAAACTTTTCACAAAAATATTATTGAAAAAAATTATACATACATTCGGTAAAAAATATAATTATCTATGGAAACACTATTATTTAATCCATGTAAAATCCATTTAGGGTTCCAAATATGTTAATTATGAATATCATAACTGCTTGTTAATTGGAGAATATATAAGTAGTACAAAACACATGGACCACATAAAAGGAAATGTCCAGGCAAAATATTATTAATTAATTAAACTGGTATACATTATTATTCTATGTACGCACTTGTATAATAATTTACACTCCCATATAATGAGAGTACAATCATACACATTTTCTATGCATTCATATCCTAACATAATTTTTGGAATCAATTTTTCCACATCATATTATACATGCTTCAACTAGAGACAGTGCAACCTATTATATAACTGTTATAATCGAAATCAGCAGCTTTTAGGCAGGTATGTCAGATGTAACGACATATAACACAAAAATGTATAGAATTCATGAAACATTAGCTCATACTGAAACCCTTAATAATGACCAAAATATTTCATCGGCACCAAACTATGAAAACTTTTTCTTGGTATAATGTTTTTAATCAACCCTGCCGGGGTGATGCAACACGTCTCGGCATTTGAGCATATCGTAAGAACCGCTTGGCATCGAGCTGTCGCAGGCCGTCACTAGCAGCATTTCTTCTTCGTTTTGTGAGTTCTCTTTAGGTGCACTGTGTCGTTTGATGTGACATTCTGTCTCTCTTTCATTTCTAATTTGGATCTTAGTACCTAAAAATTGAAATTTCAGATTAGCCAAAATTCAAGAATTTATTGATTGCTCTATACAATGAACAAATCATAAAACAGATTTCCTCTCGACATACTTTAAAGAAACCATACTTTTTGAAAATTGGTAAATTTAACATCAGTTGGGTAATTGAAACGGTTCATTAGATTAGTTTTAATATATAATTGGCTTATAACATAAGATAGAACAGGTCCTTAGGACTATGTAGGCCTTACTTATAGCTGTCTAAACATTACTACTGAATAATATATTAACTAACATTACGTTTGAAGATTATTAATTTAAACATTACTTTTGATCATTAGTTATTCTAAAATTAAATTGTAGTGACTCACTTTATCAGTGAACTGAATATCCTGTATCCTATCACTAGTATATTATAAGCAAATTCCATTTTAGGCTGTACCAGGCAACCAGATTTAAAGAATACAGAAATGCTTTGCCTGTTGGTGTACCAAGTGGGCTTTCTATATAAACTCGACAACACGAAGCATGGGGTTAAAAATTTATTGACTTTAAACGTAAATAACCCATAACTTGGTGAACATTACATTGATACATCTATGTAAATTGTTGTAGCCCCAAAACTGTACCAATGGCGATACAAAAACTTACATAGGAGGTATCGAAATATATGTTGTAAAAAAACCTTGATCACTTTAAAGGCTACGCATTCTAAACATAATAAATACCAAGAAACATTACCTAAAAAGTATTGTTGGAAAGTAATGTTCATGTTTGGTGTAAAAACAGCAAAGCAAAAAATGCGCGCAAAAGACTGCGTTTCTGTGTGGCCCAAATTAAAATAACTGTACAAAAATTGATTGTACACCAAATATGATGGAAATTAATTTCGTAACTCTGATCTTCAGTAACCTAACCCTCAATTAGGCTGTTGATTTCTTAGGTTCAAAGAAACAAAAAATTTTGGTGATATGAAGAATAGGGCAGAAAGAGGTCAGAAAATGAAGCTCTCGGCTTTGATCAGGGTCTTTGAACACCCTGTATATAATATATTCACATATAATGACTAATCTAGTAAGCGATGAAAAACTATAATAATTTTATATTCTTACCATTTTAGTGATTGTTAAAAACATTTCCTCAACATTAATGTTTTCTTTTGCACTAGTTTCAAACAAAGGGATGTTCATTTGATTGGCAAACCTCTGAGCATCTTCTGTCACTACAACTTTTCTTGAGGGACAATCATTTTTGTTACCAACTGGAACAGACAACAAAACGAACATTAAATAATAAGCTCTTGTTTTGCTTCAGTAACAATTTATTAACTATTTTATACCTTGGGTTGGGTTATTTTATAGTTTTTATAGGGATCTAATTTTTTTTCTATTAGTAAATATAGCCAATGTTCCTCAGGGGTAATAAAACATTTTTTTAAATTGCTGCAGAAGTTTTGAGTTTATTCATTACAAGCATACAAAATTTCACATATTTCATAATATTAGCATGAGAAAACTTATTGTTATGTTAAATAACTTAAAACATTTCAATTCAATCAGCCAATTGCAATCCACCTTAAACATAGGGGTCACTCTAAAGAATCCGTCCGACAACCGATATGGCGTGGAGGTCGGTATGCCTACTCTCCACTCCAGAGGTCGTGGGTTCGATTCCCACATAGGACAAATCTTTGTGTGCATGACCATGAATATTTGTTCTAGTCTGGGTGTTTTCCTATGTATATTAAGTATGTATTTACAAAAAAAAAAGTATTTAAGTATGTTTATCCGTTGTTTAGTATCCATAACACAAGTTCTTAATGATACTTATCTTGGAACTAAATAATTGGTGTAATTGTTAGAAAAATATTTATTTATATATTTATATCCCAGTCCGTCAGTATGTATCATTTTGTTAATAGTGAGGACTTGTTATCGGAATTACCTAGTATTTATTAATTAATGCAGCTATTTTTAACACAAAAGTGCGGAAGATTATTGTTGAAAACAAAAGATAGTATTCAAAAAAGTAAAAGAATATGAAAGCAATAACTGTGCAAATGCTTGACTTAATGTCACAATGATCTCTCTGGTAAACCAAATGTTAATCACATATTAAAACTATTGAATTATTATTTAATAAGGCATTTTATTCATTATCACCATTTCATTTAATTAACCTAAACTCAAACTACATTACGCAATTTCAATGTAAACATACATTACCTAACTTAATTAAATTCAAACTTTCCTAAAACAGTACTTAAAACTGTGTCTGTAAGCATGATAATTACATGTTTGCAACTGATTATACAATCAGTTTAGCCAATCCTAACAGGCTTTGTATAGGAATTATAATCAGACACTTATATTACAAACACACATACAATAAAAATATTCACATGCCAATAATTATGGATAGACAATAAAGAAATCTTTGTATTGTCAGAATGCATAACTAGAATATTTTTTTATTAATCTTCATTAAGAGTAAATTTTGTTAGAGTTTATGATAAATAAATATGTATATATAAATATATCATTTGTATGATAGGAAATTAAATGTCTTTGCGAATTTTCAAAAAACTCCTACTTATGAGATGCAATGCAATTTAAGTGTATTAAATGCTTATGAAAAGCAAAAAAAATTATACAACAAACAAATTTTATAAAAAATGGCTTGAAATGTCTTAAACAACAAACATTGGTTCATATTATAAGGAGTAAATTAAGCTACTTTTGTCCCAGCATTAGTAGAAATGGGCTACTTTAATTCTCAACAGAAATATTAATTTGCATGGATTTTTTACCCAGTTTTGCACTTTTGCACATAGCTCAACTAAACAAAGAATAGCAGAAAATATATAACACAATTATAAAGTCAATAGAACTGTAGTGATTAGTCTGGAGAACAAAACTTAACGAATTTTGCCCATTTTTCTCTACTTCAACTTTTAATGGCAGTCAATTAATGCAATAACAGAATTTAAGCCAAATATGTAAGTAAGCAGGTTATGGGCCCTAAGCTTAAGTCTAGGGCAACCAGGATATTGCTAGGATATAATAATAAAGCTTGTAGTGTTTAAGAGCACTACTTTGTAGGTTCATAAGATCTTGAATGAGCCAACCATGAATTGTAATATATCAGTCTATATTCAGTTAGGCACTAGAATCAATATACACACATGAATATTATGTTAAAATACTAATAGAACCAGTCAAAAAAACTGTTTACATAGAATTTTCTTTTTTTAGTATTAATCTAAAGACTGTGCAAGGTGAAGAAGATTAATTTTATCTTCGGTTTTCTTTATAAAGTTGCCTACAGTTAATATTATAGTAACTTTAAATTAAGTAACGGTTAAAATAATGGTATAAATTTCGTTAAACTTACCTAATACTTTGTTCACCACATCACAATTTTGTTCAATCTCATGCAGCCACCTCTTTACATTGGCAAAAGACTCTCCATTGGTGACATCGTACACTACGATAACTCCGTGGGTGCCTCGGTAGTATGTACTTGTTATGGTCCTGAACCGTTCTTGCCCAGCCGTATCCCATATTTGCAATTTCACTCGCTCACCATTTAATTCTAGAGTCCTTATTTTGAAATCTACTCCAATAGTAGTGATATAACTACCGGAGAATGTGTTATCGGCAAATCGTAGAAGAAGACAACTCTTGCCAACCCCTAGAAAACAATATTTATTAGCAAACAGGACTTCGATGTCGTTAGGAAGTAATATACACAGGCCTCGCCCACTCACCACTGTCACCGATAATCAGCAGTTTGAAAAGATGGTCAAATTCGCGTGCCATTATTACAAAGCGCTTTATTTATCTCGCAAATTGGTCATGTGTTAATTAATAACGTTTTTAATGACTTTAAAACCGTTTTAACCATTGAATTATTAATAAAACGCATGCCGTAAAACGTTAAGCTTGCGTCACTTTACAATACGTCCGCCATTATTGTCATACAATGTCATTGTCAAAATGATTTTTTATTCCAATTTTGCTATGAAGGAAAAGCGCAAGAAACGCACATATACGGTTAGATGCTATACAGCCATGCCATGTATACCAGTATTTTTTCTTGCACTTCTTTAAGCTCCATATTAGTCTTCTATTCTACAGTATTTGGAAAACACGGAAGACACGGAAAACACACGATTACTTTTTGTTGTTTTTATGTCTGTTAAAAGCATCCCGTTTCATATGATTTCAAGATTTCTATTAACTATTTATATAGATTATTTGTAGCAAAAATTTTTTAAAATTTAATTGTAAGATTTTAAACTTTCCCTTTTTTAAAGATCTTGGCTCAAAATCACAAGATGTGCGTGCCAGTAAACATAAAGAGAAATTAAGTGCTATAACTTTCAGTAATTGTTTTCTATGGCTATAACGTTTTGTGTAACCTGTGGTAATGATGATATTGAAACGTCATTTTAGTAGATAAATATTAGGCGTGGTACGGAAATAGCACGAATATTATAAAATATCGAAATGTCGGCGACTTTAAAGCCTTATTTAACTGCTGTACGCCATACACTTACAGCTGCTATGTGCTTAGAACACTTTTCATCGCAAGTAGTCGAGAGATATAACAAGCCAGAAGTCGAGGTTAGAACCAGCAAAGAGCTGCTGCTAAATCCTGTGATCATTTCCCGTAATGCCAACGAGAAAGTTCTCATTGAGTCTTCTATTAACTCAATAAGAGTAAGCATTATGATCAAGCAAGCGGATGAAATCGAGAAAATTCTTTGCAAAAAGTTCATGAGGTTCATGATGATGAGAGCGGAAAACTTCATCGTATTGAGGCGGAAACCAGTGGACGGTTACCATATAAGCTTTCTGATTACAAATTTCCACACGGAGCAAATGTTTAAGCACAAACTTGTAGATTTCGTGATATACTTCATGGAAGAGATTGATAAGGAGATAAGTGAAATGAAATTGGCTGTTAACGCCCGCGCCAGGATTTGCTCAGAAGAATTTTTAAAGAGATTTTAAGACTAAAACTATCCTGGACTGTATGTGCATTTTATTAGAGAATTACTTTGTTTCTAACTTTATATCAGTGATTATAAATGAAAATGTAGGTCAACATTTGTGTATAAATAAGACTTATGTTTAGTGCATAGTTTTGAAATTATTATTTATAAGTCTATAAACTAAATCAATGACACAAATGTGTCTAAAGAATGTTGAGTCATAATATTGATAGTACCTCTTGGAATGTAATGAACCATAACAATAATACAGCCAGTGTTGGTAAAATATGATTGGACAGTTATTAGCATTATGCCTTAGTTACTGCTCTCTTGCTACATATCATTATTCACAAGCCTATTTGTAATTTCTAACTTAGTTTAACTACCCTTTAACAGGCAGAACATGTTCATTTCTACCTTAAATCAATTCCATAAGGTTAAGTCTTGAACACCAAGTGACCAACAATCAAGTTTTCTATTTTGTCTGGGACAACTGGTGTTCAATATGTTAATTGATAATGGGAATACAGTGGAGCCCCGGTAATCCGACAAACATGTTGCTGGGCAGTGTCGGACTATAGAATTTGTCGGATCACAGATAACTACCCCAAATCCATGGCATGTCTGGCTTTTTTTTGATAAAGAATACCTTCCAATTCAAAATAACGGCTCAAAATTAAAAGATTATCATGAAGTGGCGCATACAAGTTGCAATATGTTTAATCATGCATCAGCTTTATTTGTAAACAAGGTTTGTGTTCCTACATTCAACAGTGATAAGCATGTCGGATTACAGGGGGCGGCAGATTAGACAGGGGCGGGTTTACTGGGGGTCCACTGTATGTATTATTTTTGTATCTTTTGTTAAGCTGATAAGGATGATGAGCCATAGTGGACATTCTTAAAGCTGGCTCACAAGTTTGCCATCTTTATACAGATTGTTTTAATGTTTTTTAGATCAGTGTAGCCATTCTTTCATAGCTAGGCAACAGTAATTTGCTTGCATCTTTCTGTAATCAAGTCGGGGACAATTTTGTCACTAAACCTTAGGATACATACAATATGAAATTAACTGCATTATTTTTATGTGTATGTGCCCAACCAGCTATTAATTATTATTTTAAGCAAAATTAAAACATAGCTGGAAGAAAAGTCTATCTGCTGTTATATCTGATGCTGAAAATCAAGTGTAAAGTTTCTGTATTTAAGAAAAAATTATAAATTTGGAGATATTGAGGAGAAATATAACGTCTCATCTCATAATGCCAACTTCGCAAAATGACAACCGCCCATAAAACGTTCATTTAAACGCTGAAATACGACAAAATCGGTAATCTATGTAAACTGCATTTCTTTTACTTGATTATAAAAAAAAACCTTAACCTATTAAAAAAATATATATACTTACAACCGGTTGTCATTGCCCATAAAACGTTCATTTAAACGCTGAAATACGACAAAATCGGTAATCTATGTAAACTGCATTTCTTTTACTTGATTATAAAAAAAAAACCTTAACCTATTAAAAAATATATATATACTTACAACCGGTTGTCATTTTGCGAAGTTGGCATTATGAGATGAGACTAAATATAATTGTCATTAATTCTGGTATAGTTGGGCTGAAGCAATAAGACAATTCTTATTGAATGCTTAGATAAAAACTATTGTATACTTTATTTAGGGTTTGTTTCACAATGTCTGATTAGGAAATATTATGCAGTTCAAAATTACAGTTTTGACTAACTGTCAAGTTGACTAATGGAAACTTAAGTGATTTAAGAATATTCAGGAATATTTTCCATTGTGCATTCAGATGTGCTTTTATTACATACGATATGTATGCCTTAGTTTTTAATTGAACAAATATTATTACCAAATTTATCATCAGGCAGGTAAAAACCATTCCATTTGGTTTAGTATCACAAGTATTTTTATATTGACTTGATTGTATTATTTTTTCATAAAAACTTAATTAGTTTATAATCTTATTACTAATATATGTATTAAAAAAAAGAAAAGAATAACGTTATAATAAAATTCTTCAGT
Source organism: Musotima nitidalis (assembly GCA_949126915.1). Classification (NCBI taxonomy): domain Eukaryota; kingdom Metazoa; phylum Arthropoda; class Insecta; order Lepidoptera; family Crambidae; genus Musotima; species Musotima nitidalis. The sequence continues at coordinate 6,021,923 of OX421434.1, forward strand.
TTATAAACAGTTTATTTTGAATTATTTATTTCAAATATTTTTAAACATGCTGTACCTTAATAAACCATTCTCACAGTATAATTGAGTTTTTATCACAATATCAAAGACAAAATTAAGAATTACTTAGAGACAGACATAACGACAGCGCAAATACAAAGAGTTGTTACATGAATACTTGTATAGTCAAGAGCACATCATTTGAACCAGGATGGTGCACATACAATCATAGACAAAAGAAAGAAAGTGTCTAAACGCACGAGCGCGAGCATTGCGTCGACGCGTTGCTTTAATTGGACGCGCTGCACCCGCTAATGTGTCACTGCACATCCAAGGTGAATGTTCAACTTAAGCGCCGTGGAAGCGCGGTCATATCGACCTAATTGAGAATCACAGTATACATTTGCCTTGGTCAGCTCCTCTGTATTTGCTCAGTGGAGTAATCAACATTCAATAATAATGTTTGTAATCCCAATAGGAAATGGGCAACCAAATTTAGTTTACTGTTTCATACAACAAGCAATAACCTAAATTTAATTAAATATTAGTATAGTACAGAACCAATTTGGCATTAAAGAGCTGTAAAACTATTTGCTTTGTCAAAGTTTGATGTGCATAATTTGCTTTTAGGTACTGTACAATTTACTAGTGTTTAGCTAGTTGCCTGTTTAAATGTCATAAAATTTTTCAGACACTTTATTTTTATTTTTTATCAATGCCTTTCTGTAGATATAGTACTGTAATCCATAATGTTTAAATATTTGATAACAAAATCTGCCACTTATTATCAGACATGGGCAGTGAGCCTAATGCTATCAATAATTTAAAAGATTATTGTCGTTGTATGAAACTCAAAAAAGTATTTAAATAAATTATTTTATTATTATAAAAAAATATTATTTAGTTCTTAGATTTTGCAGTTCTTAATGTAAATCCTTCGCCTTTAAATGCCTCAAAGTTTTCTGCAGGTGGCTCTTCTTTAGAGCTGGCTGGTCGCGAGTTTCTGATAAACCGTAAGGTCCCAATTACATAATCATAGTCCGGTATGCCTCTAACATATGCCTGAAAATGTAATAAAAAATTTAAATAAACAAAATATACTTACACTAAAGGGTCTTAAGAGTACTAGGCAAACCTTTATTAAGTTTATTTTTTTATAAATTGATAAGAATTAAACATACAATTGTTTTGAATGTCACTTTTTATTAAATACTTATGAAAGTTTCTATATATACTGGAGCTTGTGAAATTAAAAAAAATGTTGAAGCTTATATTTGGAATAGCTAAACAGATTTGACGGGATATTCACTGGCGCATACATATAGAACGCTCTATGTATAACTGAATTTAGCCAAATCTAGTTAGACAAGAGAACAGACCCTAGGCCCTAAACTTAAGTCTAGGGTTACCAGGATAAATATTTACTGGTGTATGATGACAGTCTGCAGTATGTGTCTTGTTAAGAGTAAGGCTACTTGAGCGGCGGTGGTGGAATAATAGGCAAATAATTATGGTAACGCAATCGCCAAGTATACAATTACTCACCTGTTTAGGTTGTGAAGTTTGTGGTTCCGAGTCACTTTCACTAATGAGTTTCTTTTTCTTGCCATCAAGTCTGTTGCCTTCACCACTGAAAGCTGTAAACCCGCTCGGTTCGGGCATCATTGCTGCTGGGTCTTCATCCATAGCATCATTACTACCTTCTCCCCTTGTAGGAAATCTGTCTTCCTTGTAGCCTACCGGAGGTGCAAACTCTACCTGCAAGTTAGAGGTGAAAATTCACAGAATCAAAAATAGTATTTGCTGTCAACATTATTAGTAAAAATTTTATATTATTATTGTGACTATGACACCATAATAATTATGGTGTGAGATAATAGTTGAAAAATGCTTCAATGTTTCAGATTAGACACCCTACTAAAATACAGTTTTTTTATACCTAATTTTATTTTATTGAAAACTATTCCAATATTTTCAATATGTCTTAAAATTTTTCGAATAGGTAATCATTGCAGTTTTATATCATCGAAAACCTTTGACGTTTCAATTATTTTGCAAAGTGAACAAAACTTTGCTGTAAAATTATTTCGATAAAATGTATGTAACATGGAACCATGAATTATATCTTACATTCATGTCACATTCAATGATAATAACTGCTTCTCCGGGCTTCGTCTCCAGCACGCACAATTCATACACTTTAGAGTTATACTTGATTGCAATAACATCACCAGCTGTGAGACAGGAAAAGTTTCTTAGACAGTTCTCGAGTACTGAAACAAGTAAAAGATATATCACAACTATAACTTGCTTATTTAAAATTACAGCTATAAAATATTTCGTATAATGCTTATATTTTATGCTGATTTATTTAGTTTAGTAATAATTAAAGGAATCTAGGAAGGAGGCGGATGCAGAAACAATCTAACGGTAACAGTACTGCGTTTTTTTTAACTTAAAATACATACATACATAATTTAGGGGTAGGCAGAGATCACATCTTTCCACTTGCTACTATCTTGGCACACACTTTTAGGTTCATTTACACTCATTAACCTTCTAATACACTTAAAATGTTTAACTTACGTTTTTTTGTGAAAACAATTATTTCCGGTTAAGGTGTACAGGATCAGACTGAAGGAGCCCAATCCAACCTCACCTGCAAGTGGTGCACCTGCCGATTAACGGACGAGGCTCTGGCGAACATAACAGTGCCCGTAAGCGGCAATAGGCTCGCCACCTATTATGTGGGACCAACTATATAATTGGCGAAGTGTGGATGATAATATGCCTCTGCCTACCCTTCGGGGAAACAGGCGTGAATGTATGTATGTGCCCATTTTGCATAACAACATACAGTTCTTAGGATGTGATGATAATCTTAATATTATTATAACTAAACTCACCAGCTTTAGGATTACTTATGTCCAAAAAGTCTTCAGATAGTGGCTGGAATCGCGAAAATGTAGCCACTGGTAGGGACACATTCTCTATTTGTAGAAAGGCACCTTCTTCAAGCAATAGGTTTGCCATCATCTATAAAATATGATTATTTACCCAAAGTATAACATGAATTATTATTGATAATGTAAAATTCAGATATTGACAGCTCTTATGAAGTAACATATTAAAAAAAATGGAAGAATTATACTTAAATCTATGAAATGGGTATTATATCACTTAAAATATTAACTAGTTGTTGCACTAAATAAGTAATACCATTCTTACATTTACAATTTAAACCATTTCATTTAATGTAAATTGCATTGCAGACCTATTTTTTATAAATAAATAAGTACTTATAATAAGTCAACATTAGACCATGACAAATGGTATTTGAACCCATGACTTTATAAGCAGATTGCTGACATACACCATCTAGGTTGTCATTTCATATTTGCTTTATGGTACTGCGTTTTGAGGTTTGAGAGGACGGCCTCCCACGTGATGGACCAGATCTGGTCAAGACGGCAGGAAGCCAGTGGATGCAGGCGACTCAGGATCAATTGGAAATCTATTGGGAAGGCCTATGTTCCGCAGTGGATCTCATATGGCTGAGAAGATGATAATGACTACACTTTCAATGACAATATTTAAAACAATCATGCCTTTTTACAGCTCACAATATTTTAACCAAACAAACTTCCAAAAGTATTAGTTATTTTTTTAAACCACTTACCCAATGAGGTAGATATACTTTTCCTTCATCTGCCACAAACTCCAAGACACCGCAATGCGTGACCCTTTTCATTTTCTTATTGGTTAATTTAAATATCATTGGGTACTCTATGTTTAGCCTTGTCAGCAATTCCAATGCAGAAGGAGGCATTATAACTGAAATGTTGCAATTTATACATATGACCATATGTTAAAGTTATCAAGAAATAATATTGACATTAAAGTATGAAACTGCAAACTTTATTCTGAATACTTATGGTAATAAATGTGTGACGGCTATGAAATTTATAACTTTTGTAAAATGTACACTACACTTTTAAGCAAGTTATGAAAATAAATGGAACTTTATCTATCAATACTATTTTCTCTTTTTCTAAAAGACTCCTAAATTATTACATATCTTTATTACTCCCCACTAACAGTTACAACATGTTAAAAGAGAAAATAATAAAAATGTCAATATCAAAAAAAAATTAAGTAATACTAATATCAAGTACTTAGATACAAACTTTTTCCACCCCTTTCTACATCTTGTCTCTCATTTCCCGGTAACATAGATACCGAGAAGCATCTATACGTGACATTGAAATTTCGGATTTCATGAAATACATTGAATCCAAACTGGAAAAGAATTTGTGAATTTTAATTTAGATTACACATAGTATGATCACATATTGTTAGTCCTTATTCACGTAGGGGTCAGTACAGATCACATCCTTCCACTTGCTACGATACTGCCACACACTTTAAGCTTCATTCATGCTCATTCACCTACTCATACACTTTTCGTTATGATTACAATCCTTGTTTATTGTTTATAGTAAAGAAGCCAATAGTGTTTCCCTAATTACCATTTTAACAAGTTGAACACAACTTGAAGTGGTTGATAGTTTAGTAAATTGTAATTTTGTGCTATAAAGGAATATTTCAAATAAATTGTAATTTGTTTTGATAAAGATATTTCCCGATGTTTTATCAAACTCCAGCAAAATTGGCAGGTCACTCACTGTGACAGTTACGGGGTGCGTTCAGTATCTTCAGAGTAAAATTCAAGTCATACTTACGAACAATCGATTTAGTATAGATAAAAGCTTTCTTTAGAAGGTCAAATTTTTACTAAAAAATATCAACCAGTCCACGGTGACCCAGGTGAGAATCGAACTCACGACCTTTGGATAACTGGTCTAATAACTGAGCTACAGAGGCATGTTAATAGTACAAAGTAAAAATTCCAAGTCTTTGTATGGTATGGAGTCTACAGTATTCGTTATGAAAAGTTAGGTCATTATTACTGTCTAGGCTTACACAATTTTTAAAGTGTTTATCACTTTTGTCAGGATAGATCCAATTAACCGTAAAACTTGTGTATACTACACACAAGTTACACACAAGTACAGTATACACAAGTTTTACGGTTAATTGGATCTATCCTGTTGTAAATTACAAGTATTTTTATTGTAGTTATTTTAATAAGTAATAGTACTTTTGAATCTGTTATAAAACCAATTACATTGTAATTTCTTATAACATCGTTTTTGAACGTTTCACCACTTTCCTTTTCTATCATCTGGATCTGCCAATCTGCCATTTCATTTGTGTGTATGTGGCAGCCGCGGGCGTAAAATATTCGTCATTCATAGTCCAAAATATACAATTTTATGCCCTTTGTTTAATGTAGAAATTAAATTATTTGTGAGTGTATAATATATAATAATCTTCAAAATATTTTTTGTTTAGTCTCAATCATTAAATGTCATTTTTACGTTTGGCTCAGAACGCCATGTTGATTGTCAAAAGTGTTTTTGGATGAGACAGCAGGAGTGAACTGGAATTTGTGATAATTTTCAGACGCCGCAATTATAGAGGGTGCCTTCTATTTATTCTGCTTGAGTAATCAGTGGGAAGTGGCACGCAACCATGGCGCAGGTTTTACCAATACGGTTCCAAGAACATTTACAAGTGAGTACGCCCTAGTGTCTATTGAATTTGCCGATATTGCTTTCTATAAGGAAGTAATTTGTTAATAGTTATTGATGTGCTACGTTAAAGATTGTGTACGCATTTCTCTTTTTCCAACAAGAAAAAGTGATAGTGGTGTCATTGCGCAATTATCAAACGTCAGTTTCCACCCCCTTCTTGGCGTACCTACCCACAGGACGTGCGGCCGGTATTGATTTGTTCCACATTCCTACTGGATCGTACCATATGGTCTATCAAATACTTGCCAAATATAGTTATTTAGGGCATGTAAACAAATAATTTACTAACCTACCTTCAATTTTATTATATTAAGTTTTATATAAGTTGTGTTGTATGTAAATCAAATTATTTATCTCTTTTAGTTTATAGATTAGAACTAATTACTGTTACATACTGCAATATGTAAGGCCAATGCATTAGCAGTGAATTATCTTACACTAATTTACTTCAAAATATTTCTCTTTTGATTCACTTACAATTAAAGAAATTAATGAAATTTACAACAGTTTGCTTACCTCTGCATCTCTAGTAAACCATGGTTCATACTATAATACCAAAGAGATAATGATATAAAACTTGAATTATTATTTTACTAAACACTCAATAAAATAGAAACCTGTAAACACTTGAAAATTGTGTACTCTACACTTATATAATTTATTTCATCATGAGCTACCAGTAACCTATTTATATTGCCAATGAAGTACCTATATAAAATATTTTTTTATATGTAAAATTTTATTACACTCCTTCCTTCATATTACAAATAAAATATCTTCCATAATCTTTTAGGAAAAAGCAAAATCATGTGGTTGATGTCCTCTTTTTTATAATGTCAATCAAGTAAAATATATCCATTAAACAGAATCATGTCTGACACACATTTAATATTAAGTTTGACTATACAAACTGTGTACTACCCTTTATGCAGTTTTTAATTGCTGAATTGATTGTGTGGCCATCAATGTTCAATATTTCTTTATGAAGTGTTATAAGATTTTATATTACAACAACAATGACTAAATGCTAAATTTCACAAGGTGCACCTTATCATATGCAGCATTTATGCTATAGAACCCTGATAGATAGTAGGCTATATTCCATATTCTATTAAGAACCAAATTTTCCTTCAAAGGCTTTTTGGTCTTACATATCATTTTAAAGTATTATCAGCCTTATAAAGTTCACTGTTGAACATTAGCCAGCCTGATGCTGCTGCCCACTGTCTGGTAGGATTTCTCTTTGTCGACTCTTATGACTTCCCATGAGATAGAGGGGGTGGCACTATTCTAAGCTGGTACCATGCAGCAATCTTAAATCCTTATCTGAAGTATCAAACAATCAAATTTAACTAGCAGTGCCAAGGGCTACATGGATGTCAAAGATTTTTGAAATCAATTAATTACTCTATTAATTTCCTAAGTAAAAAGTATGCTATTTGTAAATGTCTGTGTGCCTAATTTCATCCAAAACCATTGAGTCTAATTAGAATGAAAGAGAACTAAACATACTCAAGTTAAAAACTTCTGCTTTTTCAACAACAATTTTACTGTGACCATTACAGGTGTAATTTTATTATTTTCATAATAACAGTTATTCTTTGTACTACCTTAAAAATTAGATTATTAGTAAATTGTTCTTGTTGTTAATTGATTTTCATATTTTTTCTAGCTCACCAATGTCGGAATCAACCCAGCTTCGATATCATTCAACACCCTTACGATGGAGTCGGACAAGTTCATCTGTGTCCGAGAAAAAGTTGGTGAAACTGCAGAGGTAGTCATTATTGACATGGGAGACCCCACCAATCCTATCAGGAGGCCCATCAGTGCCGACTCTGCTATTATGAACCCGGCTAGCAAGGTCATTGCTCTCAAAGGAAAAGCTGGTGTTGAAGGTATACTATAACTATTATATCATGTACAATCTTACACATTAACTGTATAACTATAAATATAGACACATCATGTGTAGAGTTACAAGCCTTCCAATTTGCATTGGTCTCACTTATAGCCCACACTGGTGGGCATTGGATAAATTACGAGTTACACATTTTGATGTGTAATTCGTAATTTCTCACCATTGGGACTATGCACATTGCCCAGTGAATGTGTTAAGATCAGGTTAAATAAAATAAAGAATAAATAAAGGTTTTTTTCAATGACTGTAGAATGAGACTTACCATTAAAACCCATATAATTATGTCTTCACTGTATTGATTAATTATATTGATACCATTTATATAAATAAACGAAATATCTAGTCTTGCACACCTTGTTATCACAGATGTCATACCATCTCTTTTGATAAGAAATTCAAAAATATTGCCTAAACTATCTTCCTTGATATCCTACATTAAAACAATTGCTTCTGTTTCTTTAAACGGGTACACAGGGGCATATTATAAGCCCAGACTACCAAGAACTAATGGTCCCAAGCCAACTTACCTGCAAGTTGTGCTTGCCCACCAACGGATATTGCTCTGGCAAAAATATAAGTTTCTGGTAATTGGAAATAGGCTCGCCACCTATAATGTGGGACCGATAATATAATTGGGTGGCCATATAGTACTGCCTCTGCCTACCCTCTCGGGGAAAAAAGGCGTGGTTTTATGTAGTTGCCCTAGGGAACTTTTCTGGTATTTGGTCCTTATATTTGGTGGATTTGGCTAGCTAAATATTAGCTCTTGAAAAGGTTTTAAGATCACCAGAAGTAAGAACAGGCAGACAGTATCTACCTACCCACAAGTGTTATAGAACTTTTATATTGTTCAATGTTCCATAGAGATCATTGTCATATCTTTTATATATTAGGTCGGGGAAAAAGTCTTTTCGCATAACGTAGGTATAAACTTATTATAATTTTTTTTTGACTGTACTATTTGTGTCTGGCTGGTTTTGGTAACATTAAAAAGGTTCCATTATAAAGAAAAGAAAAAAATAAAAAAAGTTGTTTCCCGCTATTTTTCATTTGTTTTTCTCTCCGTAAAAATAAGTGAATCTAATGAAGAAATTCGATACATTTTAAAATTTTATTATAAAAAAGGCAAAAATGCAACTCAAGCAGTGAAAAAAAATTTGTGATGTTTATGGACCTGATGCAGTGTCAGTAAGAGTAGCACAAATTTGGTTCAAACGTTTTCAGTCCGGAAATTTTGATGTTAAAGATGCACCTCGCTCTGGTCGCCCTGTTACGAATAAAATAGACGCCATTTTTGAAAGAGTGGAGCAAGATCGGCATATTAGTAGTTACGATGTAGCTGAAGAACTGGGAATTGACCACAAAACAGTTTTGACCCATTTGAAGAAAGCTGGTTATACAAAAAAGCTCGATATTTGGGTGCCACACGAGCTCACTCAAAGAAACTTAATGAACCGTGTACTCATTTGCGATTCATTATTGAGACGTAATGAAACCGAGCCGTTTTTGAAGAGATTGATAACTGGCGATGAAAAGTGGATCACGTACGACAAGAACGTGCGAAAAAGGTCGTGGTCGAAAGTTGGCCAGGCTTCACAGACTGTGGCCAAACCTGGCCTAACACGAAATAAGGTGATGCTGTGTGTATGGTGGGATTGGAAGGGCATTGTTTATTATGAGCTTTTACCGCCCGGCAAAACCATCGATTCTGATCTTTACTGCCAGCAACTGATGAGATTAAAGGAAGCAGTCGAGAGAAAACGGCCGGAATTGATCAACAGGAAGGGTGTGGTCTTTCATCACGATAACGATAGACCACACACATCTTTAGCCACTCAGCAAAAATTAAGAGAGTTCGACTGGGAGGTCCTAGTGCATCCACCATATAGCCCTGACCTTGCGCCTTCAGATTTTTACCTGTTTCGGTCTCTGCAGAATTCTTTAGGTTCTGTAAGGTTGACCTCAAGAGAGGACTGCCAAAACTATTTGTCCCGTTTTTTTGATCAGAAGTCCAAAAGTTTCTACAGTAACGGGATAATGTCTCTGCCCACAAAATGGCAGAAAGTTATTCAACAAAACGGTACATATATATTGTAAATAAATGTAAATAAACTTTGAAAAAAATGTCTTGACTTTTCATACAAAAATACGAAAAGACTTTTTCCCCAACCTATTAGATAAAATATATGACAATGCCCTATAATTATTTTGACATTGCAGTTGTGTCCTATGGTACTGATAATGCTATCTAATTGATTACTATCTTGAGTGACAAAAGAATCACTAAAATGTATAAGTTGTGCCATTTTAATAAGACTGACAGATAATATTACGTAGATATGTATAAACAATATACACTGACTTTTAGTCTCCATAACATACTAGCCTGAACCTAGGTTTGTTAATAAAATCTTAGCTTTAGTAATTCTGATACTGAGATTTGAAATTGTAAATATCTTACATAATTGTTGTAAAAATCAGTAATAAAAGAAATTGCAGTGCAAAATTCTAGCTGACTTTTCATTGTTCTTGGGCTTAGTGTTGATGAGTCATCAAAATAGTGACTCAGGTCTTTTTTTGTACAAGGAAAGTCTCAGGTCTTTTTTTGTACAAGGAAAGTCGACCTAGCTATTTATGGACATTATTAATGTTTGAATAAATACATTCACCAGCATTATCTATAACAGTGTGATAGGTAATTTATCGCCAGACATCCTACTAATAATTATGGATGTTTGATTCTCTTTCACGCAAAAACAACTGAATGGATTTTTATAACACTTTACAAAAATATACTTTATACATCAGATAACAGATGGGCTGTAATTTATAATGATATTTTTTAAAGTACTTATCCTGTGCAGACGAAGTCACCAACTAGTGTATTGTAAAGTTTAAATCTATTTCAAAACAATTTTTCAAACAATCTATAAACGCCCACTTTATTCAATAAGTATTTCGATTTTGTGCTTTGAGGCTATTGCCCTTAAGATTGTTTTGTCTTTTAGCAATGACACACTCACATCAGACATTCTCACGCTTGACCTATCAATCAATACAGGTTAACTTGATATACTTCCTATCGTTATTGCCATTGAGTTTAAAATTAAACTTAATGTCTGGATAACAGTTTAATAAATGTATTTTTTAATGTGAGCTGATAACAATATGAATTCTGTATCATAACAAAAACATGGTTTCCAAAAATCTGTTTATCAACAATGTTATAGTTTATACGATTATACATAAAGGTAAATAATTTAATATGAAATAATGATTCTAAGATTTTAGTAATTTTTGAGACTGATGTGGTGCACTCCATTCCTAAGTAGTGGGTTCAATTCCTACACAGGACATATCACGTTAGTGTGTCTAGGTTATGACCTTACTTGGGCACAACAATGACTCACGCATAAGTACTTTGCACTCTTAACCTGAAAGAAGCCTATGTTATCTTATATACCTGATAACCCAAAATACTAACAGAAGATTTAGTATACTTTAGGCTTCACACGTTCTTTCTTTAGACAGAACGTATCTTTCCTCCGCCGATCCGGGTGGGTGCGCGTAGTGGAGCATGACCTAATATCCTCTACCTTGGTTTGTGAGAGGTAGCCCGTGATCAGAAATAGAGCATTTTAATGGGCTAAGATATAGATGATGAACGTGGCTGTACGTACGTACGTATTATGCTATGTCATGGTTACGCCAAAGCGCTAAACTAACGTTTCTTCTGAAACAAGCCGGGCACAATTGATATTAAATGCCCCACAAATGATCACCCATCTAAGGGTTGACCTCTGTAAACATTGCTTTATTTCGGTAATCCTTTTCGAGTATATCAGAGCTACGAGCGTTGTATGTGTCTACTTTTTTGCAATATGAACTATATTTATTCTTATAAATATTTCGTTTGTCAAGTTTGTTTCGTCATCTGTTTACTAAATTGAACATAGACTTAAGTGCAAATTTATTTTTTATCATTATGACCAAATTAGATAAAGCGAGATCAGTATATCCTCGCGTATGAGTCACGTAACGCATTGTACAACATCGGTCAGTGTTTGTCGCGAATGAGTGGGTACAACCTTGATAGCGTGCTCCTCACAAAATAATGCTAATTGTATTGTCTATAAAGTGTTGTATGCGTGTAATTTTTATACCCTTATTTGATTTGCTTGGCTTATATATTACAAAATTAAATTAAATAATTTATTCATTTTTAAAGTACTACTAAGCGTAACTCGTACGCGAAAAAAATAATTGAAGTTTTCATAGGAATCTCTAATTTAAATCGATTTATAAAATACCCCATGGGAACTTGCAAAGAATAAAGCTTTCTTTTTTTGGTAGAATTTCGAAAATAAGTTTATTAGTTTTTGAGCCTTTTCATTACAAACGAAAACACTAAGTTTTTTTTCAGAAAAATAATATAGCTTAACTTTTAATGGTTCTAAAATTCCGTAGTTACTAAAGATTCCTAGTGAGATTTTAACAGATTAACTATAAAGTTACCCTTTACGCTTATGCTTTCATTTCATTCTCAAGAATTATCTTCCTTCTATTTCTGTACAATTTCTATCCACATCACGCATGCCTTTATCGCACGCACGCATCTATGCATAAATCATATTAAATGATAGAAATTATTGACATCATACCACATACATTGTTTTTATAAACTGATCCATACTGGGTCTGCATGGTGGAGAAGCTCCTCAGAACACTCACCGTAGTAGTTCCATTCACTATGTATGAAATGAATCCCTTTCATCTTGGTGTACATGAGGAGGCCGGTGCATTGTAAAAATAAAAAACGATCAAGTTCTTTATTTGGTTTCATGTGTAGCTTTTCATTTATAATAATTAATGGCCGCGTAACGGATATGTTGTGAATGACAATTTATGTAGATACCTATAGTAATCATTAAATGTCTTATTTAAATATAGTAAGTATATCATTTTATTTTAATCTTAAATTACGAATTTCTTATGTATAAATTGTACACTTGCTTATAATTAAAATATTCAGTAAAAGAGGCCTATTTTTTTTAACACTTATTTTTAGTTTTTTTTATAAATGTTTCATAGTTAGGTTCCAATAAGTCATTAGGCAAATGATTATGTAACATGGCACTAAAGAAAATGCCAGGCTTTTCAAAGCGAATCCCTAACACATAACCTAGCTGTTAAAGGACATTTTAAACAAAATACATAGCTTTCGTAGGGACCGCGAGAACATGGGGTAATGTATCCATCTAATGATCTAATGGTAAAAGAATTTTCATAATCAGACTAGTAGTTTTTGACCCATTGTGAGAGGAATTCAGACCATACGTCACCACGTCAAGAATACCAAGGACAGATAGTAAGGGGGCATTTTGACTTTTATTTTAAACATCTAAAAATACAAATCCTTTCTGTTTAATATAATATTACATACATACATACAATCACGCCTGTTTCCCCGAGGGGGTAGGCAGAGGCATATTACGAGTATACACTTCGACAATTATAAAGTTGGTCCCACGTGATAGGTGGCGAGCCTATTTCCGCTTATCGGGAATCTTTTATGTTCGCACGAGCCTCGTCCGTTGATCGGCAGGTGCACCACTTGCAGGTGCGGCTGTCTTGGGTTCCGTAGATCTTGGTAGGATCCCTATACACACATATTAGTATTAAGTTTTGTTTACTCTTGTCTGCAGCTCAAAAGACGCTTCAAATCTTCAACATCGAGATGAAGTCAAAGATGAAGGCGCACACCATGACTGACGACGTAGTGTTCTGGAAGTGGATTTCGCTAAACACCCTCGCACTGGTGACCAAGATGTCAGTTTACCACTGGTCTATGGAGGGAGACTCGACACCTGTAAAAATGTTCGATCGCCATGCATCGCTTGCCGATTGCCAGATTATCAACTACAGAACTGATCCGAAGCAGCAGTGGTTACTGCTTGTTGGTAAGTTTTCATAGTGTATTCAAAGTATTCACCAACCAATGGTGACCGAGATCTTGGTTAATCCTGTGAAGGTGTTATATTGTCATTAATCTGTAAAGAAGTAAACTATCGCAAACTCGTTACACCAGCAAATCTACAAACTTTAAAAAATCTTTTAATATTTTGAGCACAGTGTTTGGGGATTTAAGCATTAAGTATATCCTATAAGATATAGGTTTAATGGTAGTGAGCGATGTAGACACAGACCTGCGAATACTTACCACAGAATGTCAAGTTCTCTTGAGACTTGTCAACGAATACGACTAAATTAAAAAATAAATACTACTATATTTTTTTTCAGGTATCTCTGCGCAGCAAAACCGCGTAGTAGGTGCTATGCAGTTGTATTCCGTGGAGCGCAAGTGCTCGCAACCTATCGAAGGGCACGCGGCATCGTTCGCCACCTTCAAGGCTGAAGGCAACGCTGAACCCTCCACGTTATTCTGTTTCGCTGTGAGGACAGCGCAAGGAGGCAAACTGCACGTCATTGGTGAGATGCTTTGTTTTATATTATAATTAAACTGGGTGCCCGATAGTGAGCGTTAGCAGTTTGACCCGCTTTTATTTGCTGTCTCAATCAGATTCGGCCTCAACGTTTCGCGGGAGAAGAGTGTGTATGCAGTGTTATTCGGCTGTATATGCTATCTCAATCTGATGCTGTCTTCATGTTTGCGCTAGTGACAGAATACTTGTAGGCATTTAATGCCGCAAAATAGTAACTAGAGGATTAAGGTTAAGAAAAGGATACGGTCTCTAATACCGACGAAGTATTTTTAATGAGATATGATAATGAGTTCACAGATGTCAGTCCTTGAATGTGTTTAGTATTTGGTATTGAGCCCATACGTGCTCCGGAAGGTACGTCAATCCAATGGTCGTGGCTATATAAGTAGTATAAACCAAGTTAAATCCCAAATGTGCTGCCCAGCTTAAACGGCAGGAACGCCATACTATGTTGAACTTCATCACTGACAGACAAAATTGCAAACCTTTGGTTTAGGGCCAATGATCCTTAACAGGATTGAAATTAATTTCATACATTGTTACATTTATTTTAAAGGAAAAAGAGATTTTTAGCACATATATCTAAATGGAACGTGTCAGCTGATGATAAAGTAAAGTAAAAGTAAAAAGTTTTTTTTGATAAACTATTACATAGCACTTGAAAACCCCAAAATAAAATATACCTATATAAATCAAACTTAATAATACTACACCGAAATCACGATAGATGGCTTTGCCCATATTGATATGTAGCGGTCATGCGATAACGCAAGTGTTTATTCAGCAAAAACCCCGATGTACGCATCTGTAACACCTAGCGAGTTAGTCGTCTATGGAACACCGTCTCGCTAGAACAATCTGTAATCAAATGTAATATCTGTTATAAGTAAACGTGATACAAGTCTGATAAAATATAGAAGAAGTCACAGTAGTGCTGTGTACTATTTCCTTCAGAACTAATAATTAGTGCAACACACTAAAGATACTAGACGAGTTCACTTAGTTGCTTTCTACGACGTCCTCATGCAAGACAACAGGCGATAGAATGCTCTTGAGGTACCGCTACCACACCCTACTATAAAATGTAACATTATTAATTTAGTTAATACATTTTTACATGTCGGCTTACAGAGCAATGCATCCAACACAGCATGCAAGTCAATTTATTTACAATTATATGAATGAATAAATATTACAATATAAACTTACAGTAAAACAAATGTGTTTTTTACAAAAAAAAACATAATTTAAACTAATGCTATGTCAAATCCGAAAAACAAAGTCATAAAATTAAAAAATAAAAACAAAATCCAAAGAACAAAAACGAAACTAACGCAATGTCATTATAAATTCCTATTCACAGAGGTCGGCCAAACACCTGCCGGAAACCAACCGTTCCTCAAGAAGGCAGTGGACGTATTCTTCCCTGCCGAAGCTCAGAACGACTTCCCAGTAGCTATGCAAGTGTCACCCAAGTATGACGTCATTTACCTGATCACTAAGTACGGGTATATCCACATGTATGACATCGAGACTGGCACTTGTATCTACATGAACCGTATCTCATCTGATACCATATTTGTAACCGCTCCTCATGAAGCTACTGGTGGTATTATCGGTAAGTTTTATATGAAACTCTTTTTTTGTAATAAAGTCTTAAAGAGATTAATTAAAACTAGTTAATAGTTGTAGGCAAATATATCAAGTGACTTACATGTTCACAAATTTCATGTACTACATGAAAGGCAATATATTCTTAATTATCACTCAGATCAGCTGCCTTTTAGGTTTATTTAAAAAAAAACACTTATGACTATTCTACTTTTTTCTAATGAAAATAGAAAGGCTTTTTATTCTGGATGAATAGTAAATGATAACAGAAGAGTCTCTCAAGGATGTTTTCTGGGACCACAAATTTTACTTCTTTTGACTTAAATTAATAGTTCTTCTTGTTTCCTTTTTAAAACATGTACCGTTTGCAGGTGTAAATCGTAAAGGTCAAGTATTGTCTGTGACTGTGGAAGAAGAGTCCATAGTGCCATACATCAATACGGTGCTTCAGAACCCTGAGTTAGCACTGCGACTAGCGGTGAGGAACAATCTGGCTGGTGCTGAGGAGCTGTTTGTTCGCAAGTTCAACATGCTGTTCACTAATGGACAGTATGGAGAGGCTGCTAAGGTATGCATTATTCCCTTTACATACCTAATCATTAGCACATTATCCCGGTTGTGGACTAGACTTACGCTTAAAGCCCTGAAACAGCTCACTGCACACTGATCTAACTAGATTTAGCTGAATTTCAGTATTTAAATGGAGCGACTGTCGTCGGACCTCCGCTACCCAAGGGCAAACATCATTCTATGGTTAAACTAGCTGTTAGGATATTAGAAAGCATTAACTTCCTAATAGCGACTGCCATAGATGTCCATGACAATCGCGACTAACGGCTTACCATGTTTTCCGAGGCACGGAACAAGCGATAATTATTTACGTAACTTCGAAAAGTCATAGACCAGAGTTTGAACGTAAGACCCTCTGAATTTAAAGTATGGGTCTCGTCACTGGGCTATCTTTGCTCTAGCTGACCTCTACATACCTAATCACACGACAATTGGGGTACCTATTTGCCTTCCCATACATACAAACATAAAATCTTGCCTGTTTTCCTGAAGGGGTTAGGCAGAGGTGTATTTGTAGTATTAACTACAATAGACCTCTGCCTAACCTCTAACTTGTTACACCTGGCGCCGCTCACGCGAGCACTGCCTGTACTCAATGCAGTAGCAGGAGAAATAGATTTGTTTTCGTGTTCTTTGAGTGAATTCACAAGGGTCATCTGTAGGGTATTATGTTATAAGTAGTTGTTATTAGGATAAAATAGTTAAGTTAATTTGGTATTTTATTTTTATTATTTACATTATTGCCTTAGGATTAAGTTTCTGTAATAGTAATGTAAACTAATAAATCCTATTTCCTTGAACTAGGTGGCAGCAATGGCTCCCCGTGGCATCCTGCGAACTCCACAAACAATCCAGCGGTTCCAACAAGTGTCCACTCAACCGGGCCAGACGTCGCCTCTTCTCCAGTACTTCGGCATTTTGCTGGACCAAGCTCAGCTCAACAAGTTTGAGTCGCTGGAGTTATGCCGTCCGGTGCTGTTGCAAGGTCAGTATTTGGCCTGAACTACGATTACCAGTTAGTGGGATAATTAACTTTATGAGTTTCTTCAGTGATTCTTTTCTTCTCAAGCTAATGGCCCGTAGTTAATTGAGCGCGTTAGTACAAGGTGATCTTGATATATTCTGTTGATAAGTTCGTAGAAAATGAATGCATGAGCTTAGCCCTTTAACAGGCACAGCACGTTGAAAATTTGCATTGGTTTTCTACCTTAAGTTAAACGCATAAGGTTCTATTTATGGTGGTACTATTTATGGTTTACCACTGCCTGGTTAAGAGTTAGCACAATGAGAGTGGACTGCAGTTATGCAGACCTCTCAAGTAGTTGAAAGTTAACTTTTTAACTATAATACTGTTAGATTAATTAATGAAACGAATGAACTGGTACCAACTGGCGAGCACAAGTCGATAGCCGATATTAAATATGCTATTAGAGATTCCTCGGAAGAGTTCAGTTGCTGAATGTCCTGCAGTAGGTTTAAGGTTTTTTTTGTAACCAAGTGAAAGCGATTCAGTTTTTATAATTAACTGCTATTTCTCGTAAGATATAATAAATATACGAGGTGAAATTTTGCGAAAAGGATTTTCTGCTCGAAAGTATGAATGCTTTTGCTAATAATATATTGTATTGTTATGGCGAAAGATTTAAGTATACGAGCACACCTAATAAAATTTTTCTTTAAAACTCGTTAAAATTATTGTTACAGGCCGCAAACAGCTTCTAGAGAAATGGCTAAAAGAAGAGAAGCTTGAATGCTCAGAAGAGCTGGGTGACCTGGTCAAACAAGTGGACCCAACGTTGGCTCTCTCGGTATACCTGCGAGCGAATGTGGCCAGCAAGGTCATACAATGCTTTGCGGAGACCGGACAGTTTCCCAAGATCGTGCTTTATGCTAAGAAGGTATGTTGATTCTTCGGTTTAACGGGAGCTAAATTATAACGTTGTGACGCAATATCACTGCTTTTGCTATGATTTTTATTGTATGCTTTGAAATTTAAGTATTATTCTGTTGTCATAATAGTTATTTAAATTAGTTATTAATATTTTTTTAACAATTACACCATTTATTTAGTTCTAAGGTAAGTATCATTAAGAATTTGTGTTATGGATACTAAAGAACGGATACATAAATACTTTTTTTTGTAAGTACATACTTAATATACAGTGGAAAACACCTAGATCAGAACAAATATTCATGTTTGTGTACACAAAGATTTGTCTTGTGTGGGAATCGAACCCACGACCTCAGAAGCGGAGTGAGGTACTCTCTTCCAAGCCATATCGGTCGTCAAATCGTCGTTGTATCCCGTGAATAAAAATATGGAAGACGGGCTTCTTCTGCCACAGGTGTCTTATCAATTAAAAGAAAGAGCCAACCTTGGGTCTTTTATATTTTAATCATAGTAAAGAAAAATGTTTTTTATGTGTGATCTTTTCAGCCTAACTAGTATCGCGAATCCTCGTAATCATATGCTCAATTAAACTTACCGATACTAACAATGCTCAGAGAGCCCACGTCTAGCATCAAGCTTCCATAATTCCAATATCATATTATTCCTAAGGTCGGCTATACACCAGACTACATCTTCCTACTACGTTCGGTAATGAGATCCAGCCCGGAACAAGGAGCAGGCTTCGCCGGGATGCTAGTCGCAGAGGATCCACCACTAGCGGACATTACCCAGATAGTCGATGTGTTCATGGAACAGAACATGGTGCAGCAATGTACAGCGTTCCTGTTGGATGCCCTCAAGAATAACCGGCCTGAGGAAGGACCTTTGCAAACCAAGTTAGTTTCTATATACATCATTGTTCAACATTTCAGCCACGTCCACCGCTGAACATTGGCCTCCCTAATGTTAGGTAGGTGCCATAATCACCACGCTGGGCAGGCGGGTTGGTGATCGCAGTTCAAGATCATCTTGTAAGATTTTTCTTCGTCGACTCTTAAGACTCCCTGTGAGATACGGCGTTGGGTTCTTTAAAGGGCGTGAAAGGTCGGGAACGCTCTAGTATTGCAAGCGTCGATAAGCCGCGGTGAACACTTTTACATCAGGTGGGCCGCATGCTTGAGTGCCAAGAAAACTTTGTATACATACATTCACGCCTGTTTCCCCGAAGGGGTAGGCAGAGGCATAATATACGCCAACATTTCGCCAATTATATAGTTGGTCCCACGTCAAATGTGGCGAGCCTATTGCACTGTTACGTTCGCCAGAGCCTCGTTCGTTGATCGGCAGGTGCACCACTTGCAGGTGATGTCGGCTTGGGCTTCTTCGGTCTTGGTAGGATCCCTATACACTCGCTTTTTCAGTTTATTATATATTGTGTATTATAATATATTGATGATTTTGATTTACTTTAATTAAATGATGTACATTGGGGATTGGTCGTCTTAATGTTTAATATAGCTATTTGTTTAATCACATATTTCAGCCTTCCTAAAAATGTATAATAAAAATAAATTGTTGTCCTCCAGGTTATTGGAAATGAATTTAATGTCGGCGCCTCAGGTAGCGGACGCTATTCTCGGCAACGCGATGTTTACGCACTACGATCGCGCGCACGTTGCGCAACTTTGCGAGAAAGCGGGACTGTTGCAAAGAGCGCTCGAGCACTACACCGATCTGTACGACATCAAGCGGGCTGTTGTAAGTCATTATTCAATACTTTATTAAACTCCATGTGTGTGAATGCTGCATACCTCTGATGGCCGTTACAGCGCAACCGAAATGGATTGGGGAAGGCGTGACTGAGGGCCTCAAACCTAGATTAAATACTAAAAGTATTTCAATTGAAGAGCGACATACTAAGGGCTCAATACTTTATTGCGTTCCACAATGGTTTTATAAGGTGGTGATTATTACAATTTGGTGCATTTGTGGACCCTGTCGGGCACAGCATAATGTAGGAGAGAGGAGGAAGGGCGCCGTATAATTTAATGAAAAAGAAAATTTATCTTCAAGGAATATTCTCTTGATAAAGTGTCAAGCGTGTACCTACATGTACATATATGTGTATTAAAGTACTTATTGTTGTACGCAGTTTTTAAGTGTTTATTGGACCCCTTATTGTATATTACAATATACATAAATCTGTTTTTTTTTCTTGTTCTTTTTAATTATGTTTAGAAAGAAACTAAGATGTGCATCACTTGAACCTAAAAATAAATAAAAATACATATTTTTCTAGATAATTTAACATTTTATTAGTTTTTTGTAAATTGAATGTTTATCAAATAAAAAGAAAAGTGCTATAATTTGAATGAAATAATTTATTTTTTCCTAGCCTATTGGTGGCGAAATGAATTAATAAAGTTAGCCCAGTACCTAATTCTGCTCAAGAACAGCATTGTCTGCGGTACTCATAAACTTCCCAATATGCATGTTAAAGTTTGATGTTAGACAAGCATAGGTCAAATTTTCATCAACATCAACTTTTTGTAACCAAATATGATGCAGATTCTCTTGTTTGCCTGCTAAGCGACGCAAGTCTAGACTAAGCTAGCTGAATTTTTTTACTAAAACTATGATAATATATTAAATTTGAAATCCGTAGGTACACACCCACCTGCTATCAGCCGATTGGCTGGTGACATACTTCGGAAGCCTCTCCGTGGAAGACTCATTGGAATGCCTCAAAGCTATGCTTCAAGCCAACATTCGTCAGAATCTCCAAATCTGCGTACAAATCGCAACTAAATACCATGAACAGCTCACAACTAAAGCGTTGATTGAGCTATTTGAAAGCTTCAAGACATACGAAGGACTATTTTACTTTTTGGGATCTATTGTTAACTTCAGCCAAGATCCTGAAGTTCATTTCAAATACATTCAGGTTAGTAAATGCTTTTATTTTTACTTACTATGGCTATTTTACTAACTCCAAAAAAAGGACGAAAAGACTTTGAGACTCGATTCAGTTATAGAAAGCTTTAACACTCACGTCGCGGCTTGAGACCCTAATATTCAAAAGCGTAGACTACAACGTTTTTGTATACTAATATGGCATATAATGTATTAACTAATTTTTTTTTGCAAATAATAGAACATAACATCATAAAAAAAATTAAAATATTTATTATTTATTTATTATTTTATTATATTATGTTGTTTTATAGCAATATTTATTTATAAAATAACAATATACTTTAGGCAAAGCTTAACCTTGTATGTTAGTGTGATTATTATAATGTATTTTATTTCCATACAACAGGCGGCCTGTAAGACCGGTCAGATAAAGGAAGTGGAGCGCATCTGCCGGGAATCGAACTGCTACAACGCCGAGCGAGTCAAGAACTTCCTCAAAGAGGCCAAGCTGCCCGACCAGCTGCCTCTGATCATTGTGTGCGACAGATTCGACTTTGTACACGATCTGGTCTTATATCTGTATAGGAACAGCTTGCAGAAGTATATCGAGATCTATGTGCAGAAGGTAAGTTTGTTTTCTCTATACTTAATATGATAAATCTAAAGTTTTTTTTGAATAGAACATATATTTATTACTAAATACAGAACACTTGCCGGTGGATGCAGGCGGCACAAGATCGATCAACGTGGAAGGCCTATGTTTAGAAATTCATATGCCTGAAATAAATATGTTGATTACTATCGTAATCAAGAAGTAACAACGAAAATAACAACTGGTATAGAAATGTCAAAATAACTGGCTATATAGGTGCTGTAAAGTTGTTAGCGCTTTGCAGTGCTGGTTTTCAGCCAGTGCTGTTCTCAAGCTGACTTATTGCTCAGGAACATTTAAAAAATAATGTGTTGCATAGTCCATTAATTAAATATTTATTTATTTATTTATTTATTAGGAACACTTACAGCTTAACATATATATTTTTCATGCAACACTTAAAATCAAAGGACATATATGCAAGCCATTACAAGTATTCACATCATTATATTATATTGAAATTAAAAAAGGACCTTCCTCATAGAGTTATAATTGTTTTATTATACGTTTGTAAAGTTGAGAACAGACGAGCTTACTATATCAATCAACATGTTTCTAAGCAGTTTTTTATTTTGAATTTATAGGTGAACCCTTCGCGCTTGCCGGTGGTAGTTGGAGGTCTCTTGGACGTGGACTGTGCCGAGGATATCATCAAGAACCTCATCCTCGTAGTTCGCGGACAGTTCTCTACTGACGAGCTGGTAGCTGAGGTTGAGAAGAGAAATAGGTTAGTTAATCATCATCTCAGCTCATTAACTTCCCATTACTAAGTAGGGCCTTCTCTCAGGAACCAAGGCGAGAGGGTATGGGTGAGTTAATAATTACATTTTTAGTAATACATACATACAATCACGCCTGTTTCCCCGAAGGGGTAGGCAGAGGCATATTATACGCCGACACTTCGCCAATTATATAGTTGGTCCCACGTAATAGGTCGGAGGCTATTGCCGCTTCCCGGGCGCTATGTTCGTCAGAGCCTCGTCCGTTGATCGGCAGGTGCACCACTTGCAGGTAAGGTTGGCCTGGGCTCCTCAGGTCCCGGCAGGATCCATATACACCCTAATAATAAATATATAATAATACTCGCCTTTCTGATTGAAGCCTGTATATATACGGGCATATCCTTTTATTTCCTGTATTTCGATATCTGATAGAAACTATGAAAAACGTCGGTAGTACAAAACTTAGTCGAGTTTCTTACAAACTTAGTAAAGTGGTGCTGTAATTTTAAAGTGGCGTTAACAAGTGCTTCGAAGTTCCTATTAATAAATTAATTTTAATTATATAATCGATGGTGTGTTTGATACAATAAACCTTATTGATATCCAGGTTGAAGCTTCTCCTGCCATGGTTGGAGACCCGCGTCCACGAAGGCTGCAACGAACCAGCCACTCACAACGCCCTCGCCAAGATCTACATTGACTCCAACAATAACCCTGAGAGATTCCTTAAGGAGAACCAATGGTAAGCAAGCACATATCATCATCAGCCCACATCCGTCTACCACTGAACATAAGCCTGTTTAAGGCAAATACGAGTAAGCACATGTATTTATGTGCTCTCAATAGAGTAGGTATGAAAATTATAATCTGGAAGTACATTTTCAGTAGAAAATGCTCTCAGGTTCCTATCAAGACGTTCCTATTCCGTTCCTTAGGCGATTACCACTATCTATAATAAGATCAAAATGCGTCCATTATTGTTTTCAATGTAGTACTTAAAAGTGACATAGTAAATACTGACAATTTGGAATTTCATACTTATTTTAAAATGTATTAAGTAAAGTAAAAAATGAAATGATAATTGTTAGTGATGGTGATAAATTTGTGCAAACTATCATTATCTGTTACTAGGTTAAAAATAAGTTCCCAAAATAAATCACCATTCCTATTGTGGATCTCTTAGCCCTCACATCTCAGCTCATAATTATCCTACTATTGAGCAGGAGCTCATGAACTGAGGTGAAAGGGATTCAGGTAACATACCATGCGGACTCGGTGCAGATTTGTGGAGGCCATTGCTATGAGAAACAACATCATTCATGATCATGCTACCAGGTTGTGGCCTTTTTTCGGATGGAAAATCACCAAAAGACCGTCTTCCGCTTTGGGTGGAGCGGAAGGGTGTGTGTGCAGAGACTTTTACTGTCTGTAAGGCATCCATGTTCCTGTTTGAGCCTGCTATTTTTTTTGGGATGGAAAGTCATCGAATGACCTTCCCCCGCTGTGGGTGGAACGGGAGGGTGTGTCAGACTTCTACTGACTAAAAACCATCCATATTCCTTCTTTTAAGCCTGCTACGTAACGAGGCCGCGGTAACCCCTTGAACATTCCCCCAAACCCTGTTGTGTCCTAGATTTACGCTAAGGACCCAGGTTCAGCTCACTAATATATCAAGATTGGTTGAGTTTTAGTGGTTTATTGCTATGACAAACACATAAAATAATATTACAGGTACGACTCCCGCGTAGTTGGTAGATACTGCGAAAAGCGCGATCCACACCTGGCGTGTGTGGCGTACGAGCGTGGCGAATGCGATCGCGAGCTCATCGCAGTTTGCAACGACAACTCATTGTTCAAGACTCAAGCGCGCTACCTGGTGCGACGGCGCGACCAGGAATTGTGGCTTGAAGTGCTCTCGGAGAGTAATCCTTTCAAACGGCAGCTTATTGATCAGGTTAGTAGCTAATTTAGAATGATCAACTATATAGGTCTTATTACAAAACGGTCGTCAAAACTAGTGCTGTCACTGTCTTCATATTATCAAATGAAAGTGACAGCACTAGTTTTAAACCTGGTCTAACTTTTCACATCGTTTTGTTATAAGCCCCTATATGTCTAATCATACGGTAACAATGATGAGTATGAAAACTATATAGGATCAAATAATTTTCATTTCTCATCAAAACATGAAATTATAATACAATCATACATGTAAGAAAATTATGTGGCTCTTTATCAGACTAAGGGAATAACATATCTCAGCACATAACAGCGTTATGCTGGGTTTTATATGTCAACATTTTTATGTAATTTTGTTGTATAAATAAATACAGAACTGATTTGAAACTGATAAGTAAATATCAATAAAATGCATGTAGCGTTAAACATATCGTTGAATATGCATGAAACAATAACTACCAGATCTGATAGGATTGCATCGTATTTTATTTAGTCGTATTATATTAGCGTGTTTAAAGATTTTATTTATAAAAAATGCAATTAAATCATTGTTTAACCTTCTCCTTATACAATTCAGGTTGTACAAACAGCACTGAGCGAGACCCAAGATCCTGAAGACATCTCGGTGACAGTGAAGGCGTTCATGACGGCAGACCTACCAAACGAGCTGATAGAACTGCTTGAGAAGATCGTTCTGGACAACTCTGTGTTCTCGGATCACAGGAATCTACAGAACTTGCTTATCCTTACAGGTATTTTAAAATATTAAGTAGCTTTTATGCTATTGTGCGCAGGGTTTCTAACATGATCTGAGGAGCCTAAGCTAACATCACCTGTCGATGAACAGACGAGGTTTTGGCAAACATTATATAACTACTTACTAGTACGTGGGAATAACGTACATACGTACACAATTGGCGTATGATATCTAAATTCCATGTGTGCATTCTTTGTTTTACGTTTTATGTTCTTAAAATGAGTAGCAAAAAACACATGTTGAACTTGTGTGGCACAGTGACGATTATATGCCTCTGCCTAACCCTTCGGGAGACTAGATGTGATTATTTTAAGTTGCTTGTTTTGTTAAAAAGTGCTCGAAGCTCCGCGGTGATAGGTGGTTGGAACCGAAGTTAAGCAGAGTTCACTTGGATCGATCTTTGATGGGTAGCCGTTTGTGTGGAATTTAATATCAAGCGCTTTCGTCCCGTGCACGGCAGAACGTGATGATATTGTTTCCGGTTACCATGTAGCCTATTTAAATTCCACCAATTCGCATTGTTCACCAGGGGAGACTCATGTTCAATAGTAAGAAGACATTATAGGGCTGAAAATGATATTTTGATAAATAAATCTTAAGTAATCTGTTTAGTCATAAAAAAAACAACTGTCGTACCTGTTTCCAGCAATAAAGGCGGACAGAACCCGCGTGATGGAGTATATCAACCGGCTCGACAACTACGACGCGCCCGATATCGCCAACATTGCGATCAATAACGAACTTTACGAAGAAGCGTTCGCCATCTTCAAGAAGTTTGATGTCAACACCTCTGCTATTCAGGTACAGTTTTACATATTCACAATTTAGTATAACAGAAATACATATTCTGATGCCCATATATCGCCTTTGGAGTGGCCAGAAACTATATTACAACTATCAAAATGTGGTATATAAAGTTATAGCAAATTCACTTTTATTATTATCTAAAAGTCATTATTATCATTTCAGCAATTCAAAGTCTACTGCTGAACATAGGCCTAAGTGTTTACTACGTCGATTGATGCCGAGCTGCCTGTATCCACCTGATCCCCGCGGGTTTGACCAGATCATCGGTTCACACGGTGTGAGGCCGTCCACATTTTCCGGTTCGCGGTCGCTATTGAAGAACTTTAAAGCATAATCAGTCCTCGGTTCTTCGAGCTATGTGCCCCGCCTATTGCCACTTTAACCTGCAAATAAGTACGTCTAAAATTAATCAAGTGATGAATTTAATTCCAGGTGTTAATAGAACAAGTGAAAGACCTGGAGCGCGCCTACGAGTTCGCTGAACGCTGCAACGAGCCAGGAGTTTGGTCACAACTGGCCAAAGCACAACTTCAGCAAGGATTGGTGAAGGAAGCCATCGACTCCTACATCAAAGCTGACGACCCCTCCGCCTATATGGATGTGGTAGCCACCGCTAGTGACAACCACTCCTGGGAAGATCTCGTGCGATACTTGCAGGTACTGACTCGTTATAATATAGTTCCATGTGGCCAAGAGATCTGTATGCCGAGACTCCACTACGCGGATCCAGTACTGATTGACGGAGAGGAGTGTGGTTCTTTCAGACTATTTTTTAAGCCTCCTTATCAATAACTACCACATAAAGTTTTAACCAGGGCCAACATATTAACGTTAGACAAGCACAAAATCATTCACTGAAGTGAACTGAGTAATATAGTTCAGTGGGAGTTAAAGATAATCGATAAAGATTGTAAACAGAAACAGTTTGATGAATTTTTTTTTTTGTATTTGTATTAAATGTATCACTCATCTAGTTCAATTAGTTCAGTAGATCTCTCGACTACCAACTTACACAGTGTTTCATTCAGTTCCGCATTTAGTTGTTATGTCTAATTAACGTGTCTCCTGAACCACGGAAGCGCTCTATATTAAATGCTTTACAAACGGGCTTCCATCGAATGACAGCCCTAGTAATGGTGCGCTTATTCATTTAATTAATATTGCATATATGTTTTTACAGATGGCCCGCAAGAAAGCACGCGAATCCTACATCGAATCAGAGTTGATATACGCTTATGCTCGCACTGGCCGCCTCGCCGACCTTGAGGAGTTTATATCCGGACCAAACCACGCCGACATACAGAAGATCGGAGACCGGTGCTTCGATGACAAGATGTATAACGCTGCCAAGCTTCTATATAACAATGTTAGCAACTTCGCAAGATTGGCTATCACGCTGGTTCATCTTACTGAGTTCCAAGGTATTTATTATTTTGTCATTCAACGGTTTTTTTAATCATCATATCAGCCTATATTCGCTTCCAAAAATGGAGTCGCATGAAGCTGTTAAGAGTGCATAAATTCGGCGACACGTAAGTTGAACAACAATGGTAGTTGTCTGCGAAGATACATTCGTGTTGAAACGCATAAGCGTGAGCATAGCGTCGCCGCACTTCAAATGAGCCCCGAAAATGAGTAAATTTTTAATTTGTTTTTCATGCGAGCTTTATTGACCCATTCGACGAAGAATTAACCACTAAAAAAGTTTATTTTGGGTATAAGCAACTCAAATGTTTTTATAAATATTTTTGTTTTTTTCTGTGTACGTTTTTTCTTTGTAACTGTTTGATCTAATTTGTTTATTTAATGTTACTTTGTCAATAAAAAATATTCTTATTCTTATAAATGCATATCCTAATTATATTATAATTGTTGTTTTTAAATGTAAATTTGCGTGCGTAAATGATTACATTATTTTGATTTGAATAACGTTTCATGTAGTCTTCTACGCTTTTAAACACCGACAATGTGTAATTTGGTGATTGAGTGTTGTCTAAATAAGTAGGTAATTAATTAATTTTGATTTTCAGGTGCCGTGGACAGCGCCCGTAAGGCGAACTCCACACGTACGTGGAAGGAAGTTTGCTTCGCGTGTGTGGACGCGGGAGAGTTTCGCTTGGCCCAGATGTGCGGCCTGCATATTGTGGTGCACGCTGATGAACTAGAGGACCTTATCAACTACTATCAGGTATGGTACCCATCATACAAAATATTATTGCAATTAATAATGATATTGCAGGCGTCCATAGGCGTTGGTAACCACTTTTCATAAGGTGAAAATCAAGCTTGTTGTATTAAAAAAAACTTCTTGGCAACAGAATGCAAAATTAAGTTACAAAAGTGTTAATATCAATATTTTTTTTTTAATTACTATTTTTGATTCATTTTTATTAAAATCTGTCCAATAGCCATTCATCATCACCATCATCATTATCTCAGCCCATTAACGTCCCACTACTGAGCACGAGCCTCCTCTCCCATACCAAGGTGCGAGGATATAGCTATTACCAACAGAGAGTTCATCATTGTGAATCCCGGCTGTGTCCAAGGGTCTGCTTACTGTTTTAACCAGATTTGTCTGAATTTCAATTAGCTAGCCATAGCTAATATGACAATTAAAAAATATTTGTTTTATTTCTCAGGATCGAGGCCATTTCGACGAGCTAATAAGCTTACTGGAGGCAGCTTTAGGACTAGAACGCGCTCACATGGGAATGTTCACAGAACTAGCCATTCTCTATTCCAAATACAAGCCGGCTAAGATGCGAGAACATCTCGAGTTGTTCTGGTCCAGAGTCAATATACCTAAGGTAAGTTTATTCTTCATTTTGCAGGTTAATGTTCACTTTTGAATTATGAAAGCAATTACACTTTTTATTTTATAAAAGGAAAAAACTTAAAGATGTTTCCACCACTCAAGAAAAAGTCTCTTTTAGCTTCAATCATTACAAAATAATATAATTATATATTGAATTTGGTAAAGTATTTTAGTCGTAGCTTCGTAAAACGGTTATTAAAT
Source organism: Musotima nitidalis (assembly GCA_949126915.1). Taxonomy (NCBI): domain Eukaryota; kingdom Metazoa; phylum Arthropoda; class Insecta; order Lepidoptera; family Crambidae; genus Musotima; species Musotima nitidalis. The sequence goes on from OX421434.1 coordinate 6,050,905, forward strand.
GCCCTATTAAACTAGTATTTTGGTTGGGCAAAGTGACATGTCGAACGATGGGGTAACTGAAACTTAAAAGCTAATAAGCTATAAAATATAATTATATTAGTGAAGAAGCAATATTGCATTATATTTTCAGCTCGGTCTGAACGGAATAATGATATTTAATTACGAAATAAAAGTGCTCGTACCTTTTTCGCTTGGTCTGAATGTACTGAAATGAGTCATTAGTATACTTTTTCTGTCTAGTAAGTGGTACAGATACAAAAGTATAACCGCAGCATTCCATGATTTAAGTGATGTTAACAAGTGCTTATACGCAGATTTAAAAAAAAGTTTTTTTTTAAGTTTCCATTATAAATAGTTGTTATGTGTCTTCTGTCCAATAAGGTGTTACGTGCAGCGGAACAAGCCCACTTATGGCCGGAGCTGGTATTCCTTTACGACAAATACGAGGAGTACGACAACGCAGCACTTACCATGATGCAGCATCCATCAGAAGCGTGGCGTGAAGGACATTTCAAGGACATCATTACCAAGGTACTTACATTGTCGCTGTTAGTCAGTTACAGTGTCTACCTGTTAGGGCTCCTCTTATACCTTTTGATTCAAAAGTATTATTTTTTTAAATTTATCATAATCGTGAATGAATGCTGTCTATGGGGCCTAGTCTGCTATGTATTCAAAAATGATTTTTGATCTGGCGACTACCAAAGAAAACTTTTTGCAGTTTTATCTTAAATGTATTAATACCACTATATCTACTACACTTAACTACCTTAGTACTCTTAGTTAAGTAAAATTTTAAGCCATAATTTTTTGTGCAATAAAAATAATACAAATCACACTAGACCTCTTAAAACTTTTTCAGGTGGCAAACATGGAACTATACTACAAAGCGATCCAATTCTACCTGGACCTGAAGCCTCTACTCCTGAACGACCTGCTTCTGGTGCTAGCTCCCCGTATGGACCACACGCGGGCCGTGGGTTTCTTCACCAGAGTCGGCCATTTGCAGCTCGTCAAGGCATATTTGCGATCAGTGCAGAGTCTTAACAACAAGGCTGTTAATGAGGCCCTTAACTCGCTGCTGATCGATGAGGAGGATTATCAGGTAGGTTATCAATGGTATACATGCATAAATGCACGCCTGTTCTCTCGAAGGGGTCAAGGCAGAGGCATATCAAACATATATCGCATCTAAGTGAAACTAAGCAAGCCAAGGTTTAAAACATATCTTTCTCTTCTCTTTCCTCTCTTTCTCTCTCTCTTTCTTCCTTTCTTTCTTTCTCTATACATTTTTGTCCTAACTGCTGTCTCTCGTTGTCAGTGTTTGTGTTCTGAGGTTGTTTAATCAGAACTGAAAATGCCCTGTGTGGGGACGAAATACGTATAGTTTCTCGGTTTTTGGAAAATTAAAGTTGTATGAAAATTGTCAAAAAGTATTTTTAAACCTTGCTTGCTGACAATGAATTTCGCCTTTACAGAAACAATTTATTTTGGCAACATTAGAAATTTTAGAGCTTATGTCATATATGTATATATATTATGTCGTATATAATAGGTTGGGGAAAAAGTCTTTTCGTATTTTTGTATGAAAAGTCAAGACATTTTTTTCAAAGTTTATTTACATTTATTTAAAATATATATGTACCGTTTTGTTGAATAACTTTCTGCCATTTTGTGGGCAGAGACATTATCCCGTTACTGTAGAAACTTTGGGACTTCTGATCAAAAAAACGGGACAAATAGTTTTGGCAGTCCTCTCTTGAGGTCAACCTTACAGAACCTAAAGAATTCTGCAGAGACCGAAACAGGTGAAAATCTGAAGACGCAAGGTCAGGGCTATATGGTGGATGCACTAGGACCTCCCAGTCGAACTCTCTTAATTTTTGCTGAGTGGCTAAAGATGTGTGTGGTCTAGCGTTATCGTGATGAAAGACCACACCCTTCCTGTTGATCAATTCCGGCCGTTTTCTCTCGACTGCTTCCTTTAATCTCATCAGTTGCTGGCAGTAAAGATCAGAATCGATGGTTTTGCCGGGCGGTAAAAGCTCATAATAAACAATGCCCTTCCAATCCCACCATACACACAGCATCACCTTATTTCGTGTTAGGCCAGGTTTGGCCACAGTCTGTGAAGCCTGGCCAACTTTCGACCACGACCTTTTTCGCACGTTCTTGTCGTACGTGATCCACTTTTCATCGCCAGTTATCAATCTCTTCAAAAACGGCTCGGTTTCATTACGTCTCAATAATGAATCGCAAATGAGTACACGGTTTATTAAGTTTCTTTGAGTGAGCTTGTGTGGCACCCAAATATCAAGCTTTTTTGTATAACCAGCTTTCTTCAAATGGGTCAAAACTGTTTTGTGGTCAATTCCCAGTTCTTCAGCTACATCGTAACTACTAATATGCCGATCTTGCTCCACTCTTTCAAAAATGGCGTCCATTTTATTCGTAACAGGGCGACCAGAGCGAGGTGCATCTTTAACATCAAAATTTCCGGACTGAAAACGTTTGAACCAAATTTGTGCTACTCTTACTGACACTGCATCAGGTCCATAAACATCACAAATTTTTTTCACTGCTTGAGTTGCATTTTTGCCTTTTTTATAATAAAATTTTAAAATGTATCGAATTTCTTCATTAGATTCACTCATTTTAACGGAGAGAAAAACAAATGAAAAATAGCGGGAAACAACTTTTTTTTTATTTTTTTCTTTTCTTTATAATGGAACCTTTTTAATGTTACCAAAATCAGCCAGACACAAATAGTACAGTCAAAAAAATGTATAATAAGTTTATACCTACGTTATGCGAAAAGACTTTTTCCCCGACCTAATATATTATTTTTTCGAATTTGGTGTGTACCTATGATAGGGTTTTATATCGGTTCTTTCAGAAAAAGATGATTCAGTGTTACTAAATTAATTTAATAATGATGATAGTTGTGGTTAAGGTTTTGGGAAGTAGGCTTTCCAGAATTATACCCTGTATTAGTCTTGCTTTTAAACGCTACAAATTAATATTGACTAGAATGAAGTATAATAATAATAATATAATATAATAATAGCCTTTATTCAGACATTATACACTTAGGTTACAATATATATGGTTATTTATAAGTAATAATAACAGTCTATTATGCATCGACTCCGTCTGTATGTCATATGTTGACAAAGGCCTCCTCCAACTGATGCCATTTTCGTCTATTGTCAGCTACCCGTGTCCATGTAGCACCTGCTATAGCTTTGATATCATCAATCCACCGTCTTAATGGTCTACCTCGCTTTCTTTTTTTCTGACTCGTGAACCAATTCATAACTGATTTGGACCATTTTTCACCTCCTCTGATTGTATGGCCTGACCACTTCCATTTTAACTTTTTAATTGTTTTTGCAACATCTTTGGTTTTTGTGTGGTTCTTAATGGTTACGAGTTTTATTCTGTCAGACAGTCTTTTACCTAACATACTTCTTTCCATGGAGTTCTGACAAGTTGCTAGCTTTTTAGTGTGTCTTTTTGTCAATGCCCAGGTTTGGCAGCCATAAGTTAGTACAGGAAGTATGCAGGTATCAAAGAGTTTTTGTTTAATTTTTATGTTGATCTCGTGGTTTTTCATAACTTCCTTAAAACTCCAGTATTGTTTCCATGCATTTCCAATGCGTCTATCAATTTCTTTAGTGGTTTGATCTGAGGGAGAAATTATTTGACCAAGATAAATGTATTCATTTACATAGTCAATTGGGTTGTTTTTGATTATGATAGGATTATGCTTCCCATTTGTCATAGCTTTGGTCTTTTCTGTGTTCATAACTAATCCCACTTTGCGGCTTTCTTTATCTAGGTCATTTAACATTATCTGTAGGTTTTCACTTGTTGGCGCAAGAATTATTAGATCATCTGCAAATCTTAGGTGCGACAGGTTTTCACCGTTAATTGATATCCCGCAATTTTCCCAATCCAACTGACGAAATACTTCCTCCAGTACAGCTGTAAAAAGTTTTGGTGAGATCGGATCACCCTGGCGCACTCCTCTTCCTATTGGAATATCTTTACCTTCTTTTTCTAATTTAATTCTGGCTTTACTATTCTCATAGATGTTTTTTAGTATTCTGATATATTTGTTTTCTACACCTTGGTTTTTAAGTGCTAGCCATATCTTTTCATGCTCTATTGTATCGAAAGCCTTGCTGTAATCCACGAAACAGCAGTAGAAGGTGAAGTTGTATTCTTTGCTTTTTTCAAGAATTTGTTTGATAACATAAATGTGATCTAATGTTGAGTACCCGCTTCGGAATCCTGCCTGCTCTCTTGGCTGACTTTCTTCTAACTTCTTGTTAATTCTGCCGAGTATTACTTTAGCGAAGATTTTGTAGATATTTGATGACAGGCTGATTGGTCTATAATTGTTAATGTTGTCTTTGTCCCCTTTTTTGTGCAAAAGAATAATAGTCGACGTTGTCCATTGGCTAGGTATTGTTTCACTGCATAGTATTTCATTAAATAGGTGTTTAAGAATTGGTATTAGGTGGTCTATATTAAGCATGAGGAACTCATTCGTAACGCCATCAGATCCTGGAGCTGTATCTTTTCTTTGTGTTCTCACCGCTCTATGTATTTCTGCTGACATTATATCCGGTACTTCGCTTCCTCCCGTTAGGATTGTTGCTTGTGTAGTACTTTTCTTTGTATACAGTTCCGTGAAAAAGTTAGTAGCTACAGACATAATTTCGGAACGTCGTTTTTCGCATTTGTGGTTCTTATTCTTTAAGCTCGGTATCCAGCTTCGTTTTTCCAATAATTGCTTAATTGCTTTTTTGATGCCTCCAGTTCTCTGTATACATTGTTCTAGTTGTTCAAATCTATGTCTCCTATGGTCTTTTCTCATTTGTGTTTTAATTTCTTTACTTATTTTTGCAATTTCATTTCGTGTGATTTTTGTCTTCTTGGGACTTAATATTAGTTGTAATCTAGATTGTAGAAGTTCTTGAGTTTTGCTTCCTATCCATTTTACTTTTTTGTTATTGTCTTCCCGTTTGTTTCCTTTGTCGTTGTAAAGTAGTTCTTGAAATTTGTTGTATTTATCTTGTATATCGACGCCATGTGTGTTTTCTATGAAGTATTCAATTTTTTGCTTTAAAACTTCGTTATCTTCCAATGTGACACTATTGATTTGCTTCACTATAAAGGGTCGCATTTTCTTAGGTGTATGAAGTTGTAATTTGGCTCTGACCATTCTGTGATTACTGTTAAAATTGATATTATTTATAACTCTACAATCCTGAAATTTGTTACTTTTATTTGTCAGGATATAGTCTATCTCATTTTTATGATAGCCATTTGGATGTATCCATGTCCATCTATTAGTTTTACGCTTTTTGTATAAACTGTTAAGTATTTGTAAGTTGTTCTCGTAAGCCAATTGCATTAGCATGTCACCGTTGTTTGTCCTTTCTCCATAAGAATATGGGCCCAGTACAGTCTTCTCGCCGGCTCTCCTTTCCCCAATTCTAGCGTTGAAATCTCCCATTACTATTAAATTTTTATGTGTGTAGTTTTTTATTGCATCTGTAAGTTTGGAGTAGAAGATTTCGACTTCCAATTTGTTAGATTTTGTTCTTTTTTCTGTTGGAGAGTAAACTTGAACAATTGACCAATTCATATTTTTAGGTGGTAGTTTTAGGTTTAGGATTACAATACGTTCTGAGATGGCAATAAATTCATCGATAAATGGTTTTAATTCTTTCTTAACCATAAATCCGGTGCCATATTGGCCTGGAGTATCGCCTTTGTAATATAAAATAAAATCTCCATAATCCTCAATGTTCTCTCCTAGACGTCGTACTTCACCTAAACCCAATATGGACCAATGTATGTTTTCAAGAGCTAGCTTTAATTCCATTAGACTTTCGTCTGTCCTTAAAGAGAGTGTATTATATGTTGCGATGTAAATTATGTTTTCGTTTTGACGTTTTTTCTTATAAGAGTTGTGTGGCTGATTTTTAGTAAAATTTGTTGGAGGGTAATGGTCATCTTCCCCCACGGTGACCGGCCGGATTGGGAGAATGAAGAATGAAGTATACCAAAATATTATTAAATAGTAATTTACCAAAAAGTATTTGTTATTAACATGAAAGAAAATAAATGTGAACTTTAAATTCAGGGTTTGAGGACATCGATAGACGCATTCGACAACTTCGACACAATTGCGCTGGCGCAGCAACTCGAGAAACACGAGCTCACAGAGTTCAGAAGGATCGCGGCGTATCTATATAAGGGTAAGTGTTATTTGTTGCTTTTCACTTAGCATTCTTAGTAAGTGTCGTGTGTTAGTGGTACCTCCAAAAAATTCTACCACCCCATGGTTCGCCCCAGGGTGTCGAAGAAAACGACTAAGGGACCTATCCCCCCTAAGACTAAGGGACCTAAGGGAGATCCAAATCTCGTCTAGTGTAAATTTGGGCTAAGTTCTAACTAAACACCCCTCGCTTTATTGAGACATTTGGGTCGTTTTATTGAGAGATTTCTGTGCTAAAAGTAAACTTTGTGACAACTGTAAAAATGAATAGCGGAGGCAGGTGTATAGCGTTCTGCTGTTAGAATTTTTCAAGTCGCCCATTAGGCCTCTAACATGGCTTAACGACAACTATATTTAGTGATAACCGGGACCAACGGCTTAACGTGCCTTCCGAAGCACGGAAGCGCTCGATATCAAATGCCACACAAACGGTCACCCATCCAAGGACTGACCTCTGTAAACTCTTCTGTACTTTGGTGATCGTTTCCGACCACCGAGCACTGCAGAGCTACGAGCGCTTCATAAATAACATACCTATGCCTTAACATTTCCAGGTAACAACAGATGGAAACAGAGCGTGGAGCTATGCAAAAAGGACGCTCTATACGCCGACGCGATGGAATACGCGGCCGAGTCGAGGCAGCCGGAGGTGGCTGAAGAACTGCTTAACTGGTTCCTGGAGAGGGACAATTACGAGTGTTTCTCTGCATGTCTTTATCAGGTAACTAGTCTTACCTTCATCATCTCAACCCATTACGTTCCAGCCTGCTCTCACGGGATTTTCGGTCATATTCCACCAAGCGGATTGGTGTGGCTGTTGAAATTTTTCAAGTCGCGTTAAATTTGTTTTTTTTTTTAAATCGCACTGCCTCTTGGCCTATGGCGGGTACCGAGAAGCGACTGCCAGCACTCCTCATCTTCCGACGACGCCCACCGCCGTAGAAAAGGAGCGGGGGGGCAGAAGGCCTACTCTAATTCAACGAAAACTAAACTTTATTGTACCTATCTCTTTCACTCCTTAGGTATATCATTATCGAGTGAAAAGGATGGGTATAACGGATTTTCGAATGCGCATCAAAATCAAAAATCAAATATTTAAATTTGGCTGAGAGCTCTTATGAATGTCATATTTATAAACTAACGCACCTAGTCGTAGTTCAACTTAGGCACCGCGAATTATACCTGCTGTAAACACTACTATAGGAGTAGGGAGTTAAACTTTTCAGATGTACTTACTTCTCTGCCGTGTGGTACTGGCTTCGAATTCTGCTACCCCCTCCCATCTCATCTTAAGAGTCGACAAAGAGAAACCTTACCGGATGATAGGCAGCCTCCTCGTCATCCTGCTTACTAGCTTGAACTGCAATCGCCAACCCGCCTACCCTGGGCAGGTGATCGTGGGTGAATACCTCCGATAGAATGTAACCTATTTGAAAGGCTAATGTTGAGCAGTGGACTTCATATGGCTGATAGAATGATGATGTTGACTTACGTTTATATACTTGCAAATTCAAAATGCATGCACCATTATGGAAAGTGGTCAACCCAGCCCACAGACGCTTTCCATGCTTTGGATCATTTGGAACCCGTTTTACCCCCTTTTGTTTATTATTCAAATGATTTGTTACAGTGTTACGACCTCCTGAAACCTGATGTTGTTATCGAACTTGCGTGGAGACATAATATCATGGACTTCGCTATGCCTTTCTTAATTCAAGTAAGTAAAAGTTATTTTGTAATTAACAGTATTTTTTATATGACAAGGAAATTAGGAATACTAAAAAGTATCCTGACTTTTTTTAAATTATATATCTTTTTAAACAGCAGTAATACGTAAATTGTTGTACGTTTCGTTGGCGTCCGGTTTTTTGTTAAATGTATCACGTGACATTAATTTTGGCTTTTGTAAAAATCAATGTAGTGGTTTTTTTACTGACTTACTGCAAGTACATGTCCTTCATATTTTTTTTTACATTTATTTAGGTGTTGTGTGTTTTATGATAAATAATTTTTTATTTCATATAAATGGCACATATTTATTCAAATACCTATTATTTATATACTCATCATATTGAAACCTTGAGTATAATGTAGTTGTTACTTAATTTTTTTTATGTAAATTCGAATAGACGGTGCGAGAACTAACAACGAAAGTAGAGAAATTGGAGGAAGCGGACGCGAAGCGCAGTACCGAGAGCGCCGAGCACGAAGCCAAGCCCGCCATGATTATGGAGCCTCAGCTTATGCTCACTGCAGGTAAATATGTCTAACGAGAATCAATCCATCATCACCTCAGCCTACAAATTTCGCATAAATGGGATTAGGTTTCCTCTTACAAACCAAGGTGCAGATTGGCGGAGACAAGTGTTTGGCTTGCTGCTGTTTTCAAGTGGCCTAATAACTTGGCTTGGCTTAAATACCACCACATACTCCATGCCTAAACTGTTTTCCAAACTTTACTAAATTATGTAGCATATAATTGGTGGTAACAATTACTGTGCTTCTGTCAGTGCATGGAGTGCTATTATTATTTGGCTGTATCGATAGCTTACTTACCATCAGACCGGTTATTAAAGTCCTCTATTAGCACATTCTTTAACCAAATTGACCTAATAATCCTTAAACCATATTTTTAAGGAGATAAAAAAAAATATTATTCCAATTTAATTTTCTTATATTGTTACGAGTCACTTATAAAAAGCTGTAAAACGTGATTTAAGAAGAATTTCCGTTTGTTATAAGAATAATGTTTACCTTTCAGGACCATCGATGGCATACCCCGGAGTTCCCGCTCAGGCATCTCCCTATGCATACGCCGCCCAAGCGCCTTCCCCCGCCCCCTATCACGGCTATGGCATGTAGGGATCTCCGCAACCCTCTAGAAACCACACTGAGTATACACGGCTTCAATAATACAAGCCACGACCAGTGAGCTGCGTTTCCACCAGAAATGTGCGACTATGTGTTTTATGAAGAAATATTTGCTAGAAATAACTCAATCTGGCTTCGGTGATAATCGACCTCACTAGATAACCGGTCCATTGCTCTAACCACTGAGCCGCTGGGACTCCGTGGACTCGCTGAATTTTGCCAGTACTGATATTCTGATAGTTTTTGTTACGAACTAATGGAATCATTGCTTCATATACCTAGCTACTAGTGCAGCTCTGGTGAAAAGATTCTATTGGCTCTTAACAAATACAGTTCTCGCAACGCATCCTCGCACATCTCTGTGTCAACGCAGCCCTAAGCCACTCTCACTTTACTTATGATGCTATGAAATTTGTGCCATGTTGTCTTGCTTTGAATTAGGCTGTTTTTAAAACAGCCAAGCAGACTGTTAAGTGAATAGAATATTCATTATTACGTAGAAAGCATATGCAGTCTAAGTCGACTGTAGTTTGTAAGTTTATTTTCTATCAAATAATGAACTATGTTTGATTACAATCTGCAAATCATGTTATCATAGAGGTTTAAATGCCGCTTAGAAAGACAATTTCGGATGGCGTCGATGAGATTATGGACTTTGTTTATACGAGCAACATGGGATACATTACGTCACTTTATAAGTAAAAAGGGCTTGGCGTTATCGGACAAGTATAGAATGGAGATAAGGTAATTCTGTTGTACAGTCTCATTTCAGATAATGTAAAGGTTTCAAAGCCAACTGTCTGCTTATCTTTTCTAATAAAAAAGGCGTTACTTACATAAGTGATGGTTAGTATCTAAATGCATACTAAACTGTATGTTGCTATATATAATGAGGTATCGATAAAGGTAAGTAAACAATGTCAAATAGACTTTGAGAGTACAACAGAATTTGGGTTATTTTACGAGTTTTACTAATGCATAAGGTCAAAAGAGCAATTTGTAAGTAAAGAGCGTAATTTTATAAACGGCTCTAACGCTTATACTACTTAAATAGAAATCTTTAACCCTTTAGCAGGCAATGGTCAATATAAAATCACCGTAAATTGAACCCTATGCTAAACTTAAGGTAGAAAGCCAATGAAATCTTTCAATGTGCTCTGCCTGTTAAAGTAGTAAGCGAAAAAAAAATAACCCCAACTTAATGTTTCTAGTAACTTTGACACTGCACTTTTGACTATTTGCGCCTAAGTAAACAAAGAATGTGTAATAAAAAGAAATATACTAAAATGTCTGCTGATGAGTCGTGGAGTGCAATATTGAAACTGAACATAAATCAACAATGTTTTATGTATAGATTGACTGTTGCAACGAGTAGTTTGCGCGTAAGTTAACGGGCATAATCGTAGACAAAAGAAAAAAGGGACAGAAAGTGAATAAACGTATAAGTGCGAGCGAAGCGTCGCTGCGTTGCTATGGTTACGCCCCACCCCCCTTACCGCACTGCGATTAAGACCCAATAATGCGTTACTGCGCATCCAATTCCAAGGTCGATGTGTAACTTACGCGCCGTGGATTATAACATTTGATGAATCATTGCACACACAATGTCTACCAAATTCCACACTTAACATAAATGATCAACGATAGAAACATTAATTTATTATTAGTAAATACATGAATATTTAGTATAGAATATTGTGTAATGTTAATTAGCAAAACATCATAAAGAAATGCACTATATTTCTAAAAAAAAAAGAAAAAAAATGTTTTATTAGAAAGTAACCAATTTGGTGCTTTATATTGAGTACAATAAAAACATAAAACTAATCGAGATTACAAACTATCTGGTATATCTATACATACATTATTGTTGGTTGTATAAAAAAATCTGAAGGTGAGGGCTAAATGAGCGTAGTTTTTTAAGCTATGAGTTGCGGACTTCGTGCTGTATTAGCTTTCAAACCCAAGTCATGTTTCAACAACACGGGTACGCAAAATGAGTTGTCCTCCTAAATTAATTTCAGTTAAAAGTAAATTCCGCATCAAGAATTAAGATAAATTATTTATAGGTAGCATAAATAACATAACCATTATAAACAGACAAATATCGTATATAATGCTACAAAATATATAACTCTAATTAACTCGTTATGCGACTCATAGGTCATAAACTTACGCTTGTTAAGCTTTACCTTTGACCGTGACACCTACCATAGGTGTAGCGCGAAATCTCTATGCACTTGCGACTAACTAAGGGCCCCTATATAGACTGTATCATCAGAAACAAGTATTCAATCAGATTTATTTAAGACCTAAAAAGGCCTAACATCTTTCAGTTAGTTTTTAATTCTTGCGTCCTATTTGAAAGTATTATAATAAGTCTTTGATCGGAAGTGCACAGAGACAGCCATACGCATTAGAAATATAGTTGATTTATGGCTGATCTAGAACTAAAATGTCCTATGTAGCCTGTACAAATTATATTCGATTCTCAGAAGTATAGCTCTCGAGAGAAAGTGCTTTATTTTTGTCGTCAGTAAAGAAGGCAGATTTATAGATAAAATGTAATTATGTCACAGCTTTACGTCGGAGGGATTTTAGTGTAATCTTAGATGTAAAGGAGTTTTTTAAAAACGTTTGACGCTAGGAATGTCGATTTGTACATTTAATCCCTTCGCATAATTAGTTAGTCTATCCAATAGACCATGTACTCCAATAGACGGGTAACAATTTTAAATAAATCATGCTGTCGAATGGCTAAGAGAAGCAAGAGTGACGTTATAATTGTATATTTCTTGTCGGGTTTGTGGTCCTGACAGGAGTAAAAGGGCGGACTTTCTCAAAATGTTTTCAATGTATTTTCATTTATTTAAAAATTATGTGCATCATCAATTATGCTAAGCCCAGTATCAGAAAATCCAACATGGGTTTTACTGGGCAATGTCATTCCCCAGAATATATGTACATTTAGGAAAACTAAATGCATAATTAAGTATTAACTTATTATATTATTACATTTAACAGAATTATGTCATGTGTTCTGTTTAATTACTTAAAATAGACATTTATAATTCAAGTTATTAATATCAATTGTTTCTTCTTACTACAATCTATGAGGGTAGATGGTCTATGGTTTATCCGCTCGCATGTTCAATTGTTATTAAGAGTATATAAATTATAAAATGAGATTTACTAAATTACCGACATGTTTATCAAATTTACATTCGTGTTTTTGAATATCCAATATTACATTAGTATAGATTGCAATGTTAAAGTTTCATATTAATTGATTATTTGTAACAAAATATTTTAAATTTGTGCAGCTGTGGCCACATCTTAGATATGCCATCAAAACTTCTATTTGCCTAGGTGCATAGATATATTTAATCACGTTATGATCGTGTATAATACAAATGTTTCTTGAAAAACATAAATTATATTTTGTTTTGTTATATTGACCAATTCCAATCTTATATCAATCAAATTCAAGTGTAAAAGGCCTTAACTTATTCAGTTTAATTAGACTGTGCAATAATTTTCAGCTGTGAAATTAAAATTGAAATAAGCGAGAATTCATATGTAGAATTCAAATATTTATATTGTTAAAACATAATATCTAAAAATGGACAGCATATTTATATGTATATAAAGCTTTTTCAACGGCACATTCGAGATAGTCAGTTGATATAATTGAATGGTATAATTACCAACCAATGAATAGCACCGGATTATACAATTATACTTTAAATATAAATGAATATTTTTTAGGTACATTTAGGTTTAGCTTAGGAGGAATAGTTAGTGGTATGATGTTATTATTATTATTTTGAGTAATGTTTGCGAATATGTGCGAGTAGCACGCGTGTTTGTTTGACACACTGCACTACGATTGATGCCTTAGATAATGTAATTGTATCTTGTAATCCCTGAAATGTAGGAGCTCACACTATTTTATTTTTCACTCCATTATTTTTTATTATGCAGACGAGCGTTTAAAAACTGTAAAATTTCTCAAGTTACTCGTCAATATACGATAATTGTATTAGTATTGTGCTAATAAAGCGTCGTCTGCTATTAATCCAGAAAATATAGCTCCTTGTAGTATTACATACGTTGTAACATGCAAGACTATTAGGCTGACTTAAATCATTAAAATATGTTAATCTGATCATTCTAATCATTCCTATCATTAAAGTTATGATCAATAATATTGTTATAATATGTTTGTATCTTTCTTTAATAATTAAACAAATTTATTAACTTAAAATGATGAAAAGTTCATTGTTTATTATTAGCATTGTATTTATTCATGTATGATACTGTTTCCCTGAATTTTATTATAGTAAGAATTATATTATATGAATAAATGAATCGCATTTTTTATTTTGCAACCCAACTCCATCCAAAAATCTTTTAATCCATTAAGGAAAAATTTACGTACCACAAAGGTACATACTGAGCAAACTAAAATGAAACCTTTGGTTCGCATGTGTAGACGTAAATTAGCGTAGCATTCTCTGATCAAAGTGACTGACACAGACGAACACTAGTACGCTCATGCGAACGAATTGTTTGATGTTGCAAAACATCGCACATAACTTCTCAGTATTTCGTAAAAGGGTGTTATTTAACGTGTCTTCAAAATTAATAAATTGCCAACCTAACCTAACCTTTTTGTACATCAAAAATACTGATTGAGCACCTAATCACCTATTAGATGCTCACTCAGTATTTTTGATGATCAAAAAAGCTTTTTTTAGAGGTTTAGTTTATTTTATTCCTTCGTAAAATACAATATCTGCCGGGTCGGCTAGTGATGCTCCCGGTATAAGCAAAGCCTAAAAAAGCCGCGGCAATAATCTATATCTGTAAGACAAATAAAACGTTACATGATTTCTATACTTGAATTAACATTTTAATTGAGTTACGCTTAACTTCAAATATTTTTTGAAGTTAATTGAGTTTTATTTGAGTTTGTAATCGTACTTATGTACATTTCATCACCATCTCAGCCCATTATCGTCACACTATTGAACACGGATCTACATCTACGAAGTAAGGTGAGAGAGTGAGGGTATTGGGTCATACTCCACCACGCGGAACCTGTGCGCATTTGGTAGAAACACAATAATGTGCATACATAATTATGATAAATATTAGAAAATAATTATCATATTGAACTTTTTAAGGTCTGTGAATACTGCCACTGAAGACTGCTTTAGTACTTGCTCTGAGCTGAAGACAAACAACTGGTACATATCGTGACTGAGCCTTCAGTCATAGTTTTTATGTAAAAATATTATTTAAAAAAAATAACATACATGGACTGTATTGTTGTTCTTGTGCTTTAAAAATAGAGAATAACAATTTTTTTTTGACATTGACATTACTCACGAATGACAACTTGTCGTAAACTTTCTTGTCCAAAAAAAAATAGTTTTCGTGATTGTGGGTGTTGAAATTTATCATGACATACAAACGAAAGAAGTACCATCACGGTGATACTCATTTGAAAAAGCGGTGGAGACTAAGAAACAGGAAGAAAGATCTTGACGAAATTGACACGGACCTTAAAGAAGGTAAATATTAAGCTGTACCATATTTTCCCCACGTGTGAGTTGAATGAGTAATATTCGAGGTTAAATTATGATTATAGATTTTGAATAAATATGTTAAAAGCCTAATTACATTTTACATTAATGCACGACAACCTAGATATCAACAGTTTCGTCCGATAATCACACAGGTTAACATATTCATAACTTTATTACAGAGAATGCCGAAAAATTGCTTAATCAAGACGTAGATTTGGATCTTCCTGGTTCTGCTCAACATTATTGCCTTCACTGCGCTCGTTATTTCATAGACCAGCAAGCACTGAATGAACATTTTAAAACAAAAGTGCACAAGCGTCGACTAAAAGCATTGGAATTGGAACCTTACAGTATAGAAGAGTCTGAAAGAGCAGCTGGCCTTGGTAATTTTAAAGTACCCAGTAAAAGGAAAATAGTGTCACAAGATACCAAGAAAATAGATAAAGATGGAGATGTTGTTTTAGAAGAAATAAGTCCAAACAAGAAAAAGAAAGTTGACGAAAATGCTATGTTATAAGATATCAAAATCTTTAATACAAAACTATATATCCAAGAGATATTCTGCTTTATTCATTAATGGCCCTAAGGCTACAGATAATTGTGTATTTGTCATTCCACATATTGATTTTGAGGAGCGTATTCAGCAAAAAGATAAATTGCAAGAAGAGTTATTAAAACGCAAGAGTATATTTGACTTGATTCAGCTTCAACATTTATGGTCCGTGTACAAAGATCTCAAACATCAGAAATCTAGCTATGAAGAGAAAAAGGCTGAAATCGGGAAACAATTTGCAAGCTTGCAAAAAAATGAGCCTAATGAGGAAGGCATGATGAAACTTAAGATACAGCTCAACCTTTTAAAAGATAACTTAAAGAAGATCAAAGAACCACTATGGTCTGCTGAAGAGGCTGCAATATTAGAAGTACTAAAACTGCCTAATAGCTTGCACCCAGACACACCTGTGATCCAAAATGAGGTTCTATACACACATCTAACTCCGCCTAACACACCTATAAATCACCTTAAAGCTGCCATTGATCAAAATCTACTTGAATTCAATACAAATGAAAATTATTATCTAAAAGGCAATGCAGCTATTTTTGAGCTTGGTGCCAAGTTTTATTTTAGCAATTTACTTAAGAAAAATAATTTCGTTCAGTTTTCAAATTCTGATTTTGTGAAAAGTGTCATCATAGAAGGCTGTGGTCTTGATCACAAGAATCCGGAATCCAGTTTCATATTGCACAATAATGACGATAATAGAGATAATGCTGAGAATAAATTGCATTTGACTGGTGGTGGTTCTCTGCACTCATTTATGGCATACTATGCCAAAAATGTTTTATACAGTAAAGTATTTCCTCTAAAACACTTTTCTATTGGAAGGCAGTATGTCCCAACTTCATCTGAAGAACATAGTTTATTTCATGTTAGCCAGTCTTCTGTGGTACAGTTATTTGTAGTAACAAAGGACTCTAAGGACTTAAACATAATGCTGAAAGATATCATAGAAATGTTCAAACTTTTGTTTAGCCAATTAGGATATCATTATCGAATATGTGCAGTGTCAGCTGATAAGTTGCAGATGTGGGAATCATACCGAGTTATAGTTGAGATGTTTTCAACATCACTTGGCAAGTACATCGAAATTGCTAACATATCTATGAGTGATGATTTCATTAGCAAAAGGCTCATGTTTACTTTTGTTGATAAAAAGAAAAGCCACTTTCCACATATATTGTCTGGTACAGTTCTAAATGTACCCCGATTTTTGGGCTGTGTGTTGGAGCAGAATGAAAAATTTATTTTACCTGAACAGTTTGGGGTAGATAAATGGTCAATAAGTTAAAATGCTTAACTTTGTTAAACTTATTATTACAAATAAATATTACCAACAAAATATATCTCTTATTACATTTATATAGTACAATTATCTTCTATCTCTATGCCATATTACATTTGTATTCAGTTGTTTTCCAATGTGTAGAATCCGAAGATCTCTCTGAAGTTGTTTCCATAACATCAACATGTCCTTCTTTTGTTACTAGTATTATAGTATGTGTTCTAAAATTACAAAATATTAAATATGAATGGAAAAATTTATACTTCCTACCCACCAGTTGTTTCCCTCAAACGGTCCAATGGGGATACTATAACTAATGTAGGAGGTATTGAAATATCATTATACTCTCATGCAGAGCACTACCTACAACAAAATAGAACAGTAGCATAAATTACCTAGTACCATATTTCTTCTCTGGTGCTTGAACAAATATAGAGCTGAGGTATTCATGGCCAATAGGAAGCCTTTTTTCTAATTGATGATCAGGAAGATGTCTGAAACACATATTTATTAATAGAAAATAAGTATAGTCAAAACTTTGTCAGAATAAAATGACAATATTATTGTGGATAATACCTTTCTTCAGATTTCAGCAATAATAGAAGTTCCTCCAATAGTTGTTTTTTATTTTCACATTTTCTGTATTTGCTACAGATATCCATCAATTTATGTTTCCCAGCTTTAACTTTTTTCAAAGGATTTTCAGGTAAATTGTTTCCAAACCCTAAATATTTATCAGTATGTGTCAAGAGCTGATCTGATGCATTGCTATATGTCCTGACTTTCGGATAGTACTCTTCATCTGCTTTACTAGAAAAAGGCATTTCATAAAGTGCATATTTAATAATAAAATATCAAATGAAGTAACATAAAATAACTTTGAAAATAAACAAACCTGAATTCTACTGTAACTAGAACAAATCCGTTACATTGTTCTGTGTAGTTTTTTATTGAATCTATATATTCCTCTACAGGCTTGTCACTCTTTATATAACAGGCTACAAGTTTTCCTCTACCTGTAAGATAAACATAAAAAGAGCTTTGCAGAATGTATTTTTGTTTTTTTTTCATGCAAAAAGAATTCTTTATAATAAATTTATTTTCTGCAAATTTTTGCTAAATATGTACAGCTACTATACTTAGAGGAAGAACCATTTTATTTCAAGTACAGACAACTGGTCAGTAGGCAAAATTAAATGTTGATCAATGTAACATTTTTTTTATATTGCTACATCGAAGATTTTGTAGGGCTTCACAAATAGGCATTAAGTAGTTAAATCAATTATATGTTGAGTTGAGAATTTATCTTTAGAAATAATATTACTTGACATACTTTGAGCATCTTCTAGTATTTTTTCTGGTAAATTAAGCAACACCCCAATTTTCCTTCGGCTTGGAGACATAGCTAGCCAAGTTCCTTCACCAGAACCAGGTTGCAGGTCACGTCCTGTGGTTTTTAAAAATAGGCATTTATAATTGGCTTAATTTCTTTTTAATATGTAATATAAATCTTATGCTTTCAAACCTTCACTTTTTGGTAAATTTTATATTAAGCAAGTTTAAAATGCCTGTAAATGTGCAGTGCTAGGTGGTCCAAAACGATCACCGAAGTAAAGCAGAGTTTTCAGAGGTCAGTCCTTGGATGGGTGACTGTTTGTGTGGCATTTGTATTACTAAATGTGGTAGTTGTTAAGCCAAGTTAGAGGCCTAATTGGGCTGCTTGAAAAAATCTAACAGCAGGACGCCATACACCTGCCTCCGCCGATCCGCACTGGGTCAGCGTGGTGTATGACCCAATACCCTCACACCATGGTATGTGAGAGGAGGCTAATGCTCAGTAGTGGGACGTTAATGGGGTGAGATAATGGTGAAGTTTAAAAAATATAGCAGGTACTTATAAGTAACATATTTAAGATCTGTTTTTTAAATTTGCAGTTACTGTAGTACTTAATAAACTATAAAGTTTTAGCTACGGGACTGAGACTTGTCCTAAAAAGAGATAAATTTGTGGCCACTATTTTTGTTTTTATGATAATAAAAATAGATAAGATATAGCTACTTCTAACACACTACCTCCTAACACTTCAGGGTCTTCTGCCCAGGGCATCATTTCTTGTGATGGTCTGTCATAATACTCGTCACGATTTGATGCTAATATCAGACTGTAATCATCATCATCATCAGCACCAGCATAAATAAATAATATACACATTATATTCTGTAAACAACTTAATACGTTAATTTTAACTATTGTTTCGTAGACTACGAGGGTACTGTGGTGTGAGTGTAAAGACAATATAATTATGTTATAGCTGTAAATATTTTTGTAAGCAAAGTATATTATTTAAAAAAAAAACTATTAGCATTCCATCATCAAAAGTAATCAACCAAAACAAACAGCTAATTTTTGACCGATCACCAACAATCAATGGCTGACTGGCTGTCAAATGAACAGCTGTTCTTCTTCTTCTTTTTTAAATTAAGGGCACTATGTCATCGAGGGTAATGAGACAATTCAGCCAGACTCGTATGATGACTTCACATGTGAATGAAAATAAAGAAACAAAAGAAAAGCTTTGCTAAATGTTAAAAGAGAATTAAAGTTAAGTTAAAAATTACAGTTTTATATCATTATGTCTAATAAATTTTATAACTTCCAAAAAAATTTTACGAGAAGAAATTGTAAGTAAATATGAAAATTTCGTAAGCAACGACACTTTTAACTTTGATAAAGAATTATAAAAATTGTAATTTAAAAACCTGGGACATTGAAAAAATATGTGATCGAACAGCTGTTTAATGTAATATTACATCTTATAGGATGTCATATGTTATGTCATAATGCCATTAATTAAAAAAAGAAGAAGACATAATAATATATAGGTAAATAAAGAATATAGCCTATTACTTTCTATTCTCTCTCAATTCGGAAATCAATTGGGGAGGCCTATGTTCGGCAGTGGACGCTGTTGACGTCATATGGCTGAGATGATAATGATAAAAACTAATACAAATATGAAAAATACGATGCTACATAATAATGTGCAAAATGTCTAAACTGAATGTGCTCTTTAACTTTGTAATAATTATAGAGAAAACCCAGTGGTTACCATAAGATCACGCACGTCGACTCATTCTCATTAAATATTAGTAATATACCTATAACTTGATACCGGCTAAATGTGCTAAATTTAAAACACAAAAATAAAACAAAAAAACACGCCTCGGCTCAACCTTCACCTGGATCTCAGTATAGTCCCACATCTTTTTTGAGGACTCAAGGGGTTTATGGGAAAGGTCATCTCATTTACCATCTGTATCACTAATCATTCTTATTTCCTCTGAATCATATATCGTCGTTGTTCTGGGAAAACCCTGTAAATAGATGGTTACCTAATTTGAGTTATAGGCAATAATAATAATTAAATTATTAAATGTTAAAGTAAATAGTATAAATGTATCGGAAAAATAATAATAGAGGTTTAGATAAGTATAATAATATATAAATAGATAAATAATATAATATAAGATTAATTAAATTGTATGTAAGTAATTTTATATTAAAATTGTGTTGCTGCGCCCTAACAGGGTATCATGTATGTACCTTTACTTTTTATAACGTCCTATGTCTACTCATGATCGCAATAAATATTTGACGTTAGAAAAAAAAATGATAGTTCAGATAAAACTATTTTTATTAATATTAACTTAAGTTTTAGTGTTTCAATATCATGCTATTGTATTTCGCAGACGAAGAGCATGAAAAACTGAGTCGATTATTTGTGTTAACTCATTTTATGAAAAAAAGTTATTTACTGGGTTTTACCAGAACAACGACGATATTATATCTTTACTTGACACTAGCTAAATATGCTAAGCGGAGGAATTATTAAAAAAAAAACCCTCACCTCACCTGTCATCTTATGTCAGTGCTTTAATGTCAGAAGCTGATTATTTTTAGTATGATTTATTTGGAAATGTATAAAATAATTTAACAAAACATCAGTTTATTAATTAACAACAACAATAATTGAGTTGTTCTTCTCTGGATGTCTATAATTTGTTATGTGAAGCACCAATATTTTGTCCAAAAATGGAGTCCAACTTGTCATTTTTTAGTCTTCCAGTAAGTATTATTTCATTATACTATTATTTCAGGGAATAATTACCCAACAATAGTAATTGCGTCTCTAGGTGTACTTTAAATTCAAACTGAGTGTATCCAGATAAATATTCGTCTCAAATTACAAAGAAAAGAAAGTTAATGAAGTGTTGTATTACAGTTTGTGGATCCCGTTTCGTCGGATTTATCGTTAAGAAAAGCGCAGGAAGGGGGCTACGAGGAAGTTCTTGCTCAATTCCTGTATGGAGATGAGCCATTGGAAGAGCCAGATTTAAATGGACCTACTACTTTGCACTGTGAGATTTGTCGAAAAAAATTCGACAATGCTAAGAAGTATTATGGACATTTAAGAGTTCATTCGAAGTATAATCTTTGGAAATGTGGTAAGCCTTAAGAACATTGAGTTTCTAAATCGTTAATTATTATTTGCTCTAGGACATCCTCTGAAGAATTATGGGTTCTCCTGTAGAATTTCAATGTGACAGATTGTAGGTAACTTTCATAATCAGAACATCCATCAAACTTGCAATTGAAGAATCCCTGTTTCCCGCATAGTCTGTTAATCAAGCTACATAATATTAATTCCAACAATGTAAGAATATCCCAGAAAAGTAATAACATATAACTAAGAATCAAAGATGAGTGACCCCACCAGAGTTGCCTTATCCAAAGACAAAAATCCTTAATTTAAACTTTGATCTAATATACATAATAAAATAAACAGAATAGAAAGGATGCGTGTGCCCAATTTTCATTTGTTATTTTCTGCCGTGCACATTTGTACCCATACCTTAATTCAAGGAAACCTTATAAACATACTTAGTTACTACTACTCTTTGAAGTAGTAAGAATTAGTAGTAATAATAGTAGTCAGAACAAAAGCTATTTTATCTTTATGCCAAATTGATAATTTCACAACGGCAAGTTAGATAAGACCCATTTTTTCCAAGACACAATTCAGCAGCATTTCGTGGTAGTTTTCAATATACTGCCACGAAATGTTGGAACAACATAGCTCCCCTGTAAGAAATTGTCAAACATTCAGCTTATTCAAGTCTACATACAAACTGTATCTATTAATGAGAGGTTAAACTCTCAAAAGTCTTAACAGCTCTGTGTTGTGTCTTTCATCTTAATTTAGATCTTAATATATATAAATACATTTATTTTATTTATTTATGCTAAATAAATAAATTTATTTTATTTATTACTTATTTTTCTTTTTCTATTTTACCTTTATATATTAACATATTTCAACAGAAACTATTTATATGTCTTTCAAATATATTGATATATACTGTGCATAAATATTATCTTCTGAAAAGGTGCCCACGGAAGATCAGCATAGACACATCTGTGTGATGTTTGACAATATGCTGTGTGGGCACCATTTCAATACAAGTTGAGTTCTTCTTTCAGTTAAGTTCTTCTTATTCTATTCTTGATTTGTGATAACTATATTTTGTACTTATTTTATGTTTTGAATTAATACCCTTGTACCTTGGTATGTGAGAGGAGGCTCGTGTTCAGTAGTTGGACGTTAATGGGAGATGAAGATGATTGAATTAATGATTTTCTTTCTTTGTTTCTATCTGCTGTTCCTACTTTCATGCAAAATATGAACTAATTAAAACTTTTATATTTAGACCTTTGTCCGGATAAGAAGTTTTCTACAAAACAACATCTGATGAAGCACTGCCTGACACACCAGCCCCTAGGCCGAGTGTGGCGCTGTCCGCAGTGCATAATGTCCTTTGACTCCCTCTGGAGGCTCCAGCAACATCTGTTTGCTAAACATCTCAATTGCAGGTATCTCTATTTATGGGTACAATAGTCTCGTTAAGTTTTCAGACTGTGTATTTATATTAATATTTTTTTGTGATACTGTAATGTAAGGTATACATTTATAATATGATTTTTTGTATGAAATAGCAGTTTGTCCATACAAATTTCATATGTCATCATTAATATTTTTAAATTATAATTGGCAGGTCTGCTAATTAGGTCTAATCCTCTTTTGTGGTAAGAAGAATCTAGGGTAGATTCCACTGTGAAGTATACTTAATGTAATATTTTGGGTTTCTATGAAATGACAGCCCCAAATAATTGCATAGTTTTGTTAAATGTTGACTTCTTTCAACCAATGGTTTTCAGAGCAAGACATCAAAAAAATACACTAAGAGACTATTACTCAAAATCAGTCTCGATTGACTCCATGTATTCATTTACTTTGGATTTGAACATGTATCCAAATATGTTATATGAATTCCTATTTTTAACTCCCGACGCAAAAACGACAGGGTGTTACAAGTTTGACGTGTCTGTGTAAATGAGTATGTGTTTGTCTGTGGCATCGTAGCTCCCAAACGGATGATCCGATTTTAATGGGGTTTTTTTTACAGTCTGGCATTAAAAGTGTGTTGTGTCTTCCCTAAATAAGAAGTATAAATACTTATCTCATTAAAAACAAATTTAGACATTTTGGGAGGAGCGGGTTTGCATGAGTTGTTACTGTGCTTTTTCAAACAATGTCACAGTATTCTTACTTTTCTAGATCAGGCAGGAAGTGTTCATTATGATGTGTTAAATATTATGTTTCCTAGTTTAAATTCAATTTCTATGAATATATACTAATAGTATTAAAATGTACTTTTTTCAGACCACATAAATGTGATATATGTCAAAAACAATTTCATAAACTGTCTGATCTCAAAAAACATAAGGCAGTGCACACAGGTCAGTTTATAAAATACGCAATTTCTTGCAATAAAATAAGTATACAATTAAATTGATCTTTCAGACATATTATAATGTTTGCTATATTGTCAGGACTTTGTCAAATGTGCTTTTTATATTAATGCAGGTTTATCTATATTTTAAATAATTTTATTACTTATCTATTTACCTTATTCATTTTTACTTATTGTTACCATTTTAAATGAATAAATTTGTAATTGTACTTTCAGGTGAAAAAAAGTTTGGTTGTGAATTATGTGAAATGAGATTTAAGGATAAATCAAATCTAAACAGGCATTACTTAGTTCATAATGGAGAGAAGCCTTTTTCTTGTGTGGGCTGCCAAAGGAGGTTTAGACAGGTAATAAAATTATTAATTTTAAACATTTTATAAGCACTATGTACAATCTACAATCTCACTATATACGTTACTGCCGGGAGAAAGATAAACTTTAGCAAATTTCGAGAGGTTTGGGTATTGTTTTTAGTTCGCTGACTACCACTTGTAAGGGTCACCATTCCGATCTAGGTGAATTGGTTTTTAAATAAAAGTTGTGTAAATAGGCAGGAACCAGGTGTCCAAAAGGTCCTCTTAACATTGCTTATCGACTACCATGACATATAGTGATAACGATAATACAGGATGTAAAAAGTCCCTGATCAAGGAGATATATAATAACAAAATAAAAACTTTTTTGTCCTAAAAAAAATGCAAATTGTAGCACGCCATAAGACGCACGCAACAGACCGCGTCTCTGCGCGCGCGCGTGTTATAATTACATATAAAATTGATTTCTAATAAATATCTTAATCGTTTTTTTTTGGACTTTGATCTTTAATAACAATAAGGCTATCGATTACATGTCATAGTCTTAAAAAATAAAATCTGAAAGCTGGGCAGAATACCTAGCTCCCGTCTTTGATCTGGGACTTTTTACACCCTGTATAGTGAAAATCACATAAACTTTTATTTTATTTTATTTCAGATAGGATCATTAAAACGACATACACAGAAATGCAGACACGTTAAGAACAGTGGCAATGAAGAGAAATCATCAATTAAGAAGAATTACTGTTATGTATGCGGAATGACGTTTCAATATAACAGTGCTTTGTTAGAACACTGTATAAAGTAAGTTCATATTGGATGTCTATAAATTTACTCAATTGTTGAGTTGTTGATGTTATCTTTTAGTTTTATTTTGGTGGTTGTTATCGTTTGTCCCACTACTGAGAATGAAGAATGAGAGGAGGGAATCTGGTCATACTCCATAACGCTTGGCCAGTGCGGTTTGATGAAAGCAGGTGTGTGGCGTCCTGCATTTGGATTTTTTCGACCCGCGCAATAAGACTTAGCCTAACGCCCAACCCCATATCGTATTAAAATGATAGTACATAACTTAAATCTGATCTTTGAAATTAAACTTTATTAATTCTGTCTTTTAGGGTCCACTCTGTAAGTACAACTACAACTATTGAAACAGTCACTGAAAAACCTGTTGTAGAAACAACACTAGCTATAGTTGACACGCGAACGGAAGATAACATTGTAGATGATATTCTATCTGCAGAAGACGACTATATGAATAGACAAAATGATTTGCTCAATGCTTACAATTTGCAAAATGAACTCCAACCAAGCGCCGATTATAATACAACACAAATCGAGTTCTTGAAAGACATGAATCAGTTACATATTTTAGATGATGAATTACTGTATAACGATTTAGATTTTGATGGCATACAAAACAGTCACATGTTTAATATAAACTCTAATGAAATAGATTATAGCAATAATGATAGAAACACTGAATTGTTCTTTGATTTTGCTGATAACACAAGAAGCACAGATCAGGAAATGATTAATGCTATTTATAATAAGCCTGATGATCTTCTTGATGACTCAGCAGTGAAAAATTTTACGGAAAAACCCAATGAAGAGCTAATGCATCCATCAATTTCTGTAAATGAATGCGCTACTATATTTGAGAGTGATGTTGATTTAGAAGCGAGCACAAATCTAGCAGCTAACCTGAGTCAGTTGATCGGAGAAAACAATGTTCAATATATATCTACGGAAAATGATGACACATTTATTATTAGTTTGAAAAGTGAAATAGACGCTGCGCAACTTACCGACATGTTGAACATAGACGTAGGACTTGCCGGCCATACTTATATGGGAGTGACCGAAATGAGCACAGAAAACATATCAGATATTGAAAATTCTGAAGTTCTTGCCAATAGCGACGAACCTATAATACTTAAAATAAAGGATTCACCTAAAATTAAAGGTGGCGATGTCAAACATGAGCCTGGCGATAAGGAGAAGACATTGGCAAATAAAACGAATGCGAAGAGAAAGCTCATTTTTGTTTGTCGCGATTGCAATAAAGTTTTCTCCAGAAGGGACAACTTCAGGTCGCACAGAGGTGAGTTTGTTAGGGAAACCTCAGAAAATTATTATCATCATCCCATGATATTGTCTTTGTGCGGCATGTTGACCACATCCTACCCGATGTTAGGCAGTCTAAAAAACCGGTCCTGTGCGAGTCGGACATGCGTCTTGAGAATTCTGTACAAACTTATTTTTGCCCTTAATAACTATTAACTTAGACATTAGTTTTTTACTACCCTAAAATAAGTCAGTAATAGCCATAATTTATTTTAAATATAAATAATATAAATTTAAGAAATATTAATGATTTTAGAAAATGTTTGCTTGATTGTTGGCTTTCTTTTTGCCGAATTTCATGTTAATTTCAACTTGATACCTTACGCGTACCCGAAAAATGGATCTTATCAGACAGACAGAAAACAGAGGATCCTATATCGGTTCCGTTTTTCTTTTAGCGGTAGGTAACCTGAAATATATAAGTATCGAAATCCCCAGCGACACACGACCCGTCTTTGCGTCGCCACGCATGCTCTGTGTGTGGCGAGCGGTTCGGATACCGCTCCACACTCAACAAGCACTTTGCGAGCTGCCACCAGCCGCGCACCGAACCCGCCCACACCTGCCTCGTCTGCGGCAACCACTACCGGGCTGCCTGGATTGTAAGTACCCTCAGATTTCTTCATTGCATATCTTACTTTTGAAAAATCATGTCGCAAGTATAGCACTGTAGTTATAACCTGCGGCACATAAGTTGACCAAAAAAGGTACAAATACTCAGGCACATTCGTAGACAAAAGGCACGCCAAAAAGCTACGTGGTGGTCCACTATTAAAAAAGACCTGGAACGAGCCCAACTCGACCCAATGACAACCCAGGATAGAATATCCTGGCGCACCATAACGAGGAGAGCCAACCACAAAAAATGGGAAATGGCCAAGAAAAAGAAGGATAACGTAGACCTAACAAACAAACAACAAAGAAAGGGACAGGAAGTGACTAGACGCATTGCTATAATAACGCGACCGCCCCCTCCACCACACTTCGATGGTTCATCCAAGGTCTTTGTTCAACTTATGCACCGAATCATGTGCATTATACGAGTACTTTCATTACATATATTATAATAGTATTTTTAATTATTTGTATATAAAATATACTATAAGAAATGTAATTGACTTCCAGCTGAAGAACCATATGGAGCGAGATCACGACAAGAATCTGAAGTACCAGTGCAAAAAGTGTAGCAAAAAGTTTTACAAGAAGTGCGACATGGTCGTACATGAAAGGTACTTTTTAAACAGTTCTATTACGATTTAAATCAGAAAAAAATTGTTTTACGTACATAGAAGAGACCAGTATATATACTTTTGAATTTACCAGTATTCGCCTTTTTAATGGATATGTCGAAGGCAGATTGAAGTAATGCAGCAAAGTGGAATATTATTGTGAGTTCTAATTTGCTGAGTTGTTACCAAAACTCAACAGAAACGTGTTAAGTCGCCATTATTTTAAAACTAATAGCAGTATAATAGTAATAGCAGTAATAATATTGTAACAATTTTACTGAGGTTCACTTCACTTTATTTTTGAAATCCGTCACAAGTTACAAATATAATAATTGATTGATTAAGGCGTTACTTTGCGGAAATCCATTGTAAGCAAGTGATGGATTAAAAATATATTTGTAACAATTCACGCATTACTATAATTTCCCGGAAAATCGAGAAACTATTCAAGGGAATTGTTACAAAGATATTTTTAACCCATCACTTGCAGAAAATATAATGAAAAAGCAGCATAGTGTAAATTAACAAATAACTTGATTTATCAAACAGTAAGTCCATATCAAAAACAAAGTATATGTATGTTTATTCATTGTCCGCTTATTTTGAGACTAGAAGAGCTATTTAAGATATCTAAGGATATTGTTTTATATCAATACCTAGCGGGCGACCGCGACTACGTCCACTTGACCTACATATAAACTTTCCTCTTGAATCACTCTTTTTATTTTTCCGTTGCGTAGTTTTAAAGATCAAAGCATATAATATGCATTATGCAGAAAGAGGAAAGCCACTTTGTTTTATACTATGTAGTCATATGGATTTGAAATCTTGCAGGTGCCACACCGGTGAAAGACCGTTCAATTGCGAGGATTGTGGCAAGAGATTTAACCATCAGTCGCACCTGCTGAGGCATCAACGGGCGACTCGAGACTCCACGGTATGTAACTATGTATTTGTATTCACTAAGTCGCTTTTAGTTAAAGGCATAATATAATAAGGACGCTACAAAACTGCCTTTTTTTTTTTTTTTTTATTTACGTCGGTAACAAAATGCATTTACGCACTGTCTCCCGGCCAAAGGGGGACCGAGAGTGGTGTGTGGGACTCACCACCGGCAGACACGACCGCCAGCAGTAATACCCACTAAAAATCTTCCGACGACGCCCGCCGCTTGTTGAGAAAGAGGCGGGGCACCAGTACCTGGGTTGCAGCTCTGACACCCCGCCCGCGGCCAACGTCCCCCGGACCAAAACCGGGAGGACCTCCTCAGAGAGACGCAGTGGACGCGCCCCTCCTACCTCCCTGTGCGACCATAGCGTGTGTGGCCGACTTCTCGGAGGGTCCATGGTTAGACAGCAGGAGCCCCCTGCCCCCGCTGCCTAAGACCCTCCCGGCGCTGCTAGACGGGCCCTTCTGGCCCGCCCGCTACGCCCTCCACAGGTCCCTCTTAGTTTCCCCCCCGGTAGTCAGTACTAAGGGCACCCAGAGTCGCAAATCTTTGGGTGTTCCCTTTTCCCTAGCGCCTCCTGCGCCCTACCGGGAGGTACTCAGCCCCCCCACCACGACAAGGTGGAGACCAGTCGGGGGGGTCGCTACAAAACTGCCTACGCCAATCCGCTTAGGTCTGTGTATCACACGCTCCTAATGTCGTGGGTTCGATTTCCACACAGGATAAATATGTGTGTACGAGTGAATAGGGATCCTATCATCTTAGGAGCCTAAGCCAACCTCACTTGCAAGTGGTGCACCTGGGGAACAACGGAAGAGGCTCGGGCAATATAAAACTCTTCGGTAAGCGGCAATAGGCTCGCCTTTTTTTATTTTTTTTTATTTACGTCGGTAGCAAAATGCCTTTACGCACTGTCTCCCGGCCAAAGGGGGACCGAGAGTGGTGTGTGGGGCTCACCACCGGCAGACACGACCGCTAGCAGTAATACCCACTAAAAATCTTCCGACGACGCCCGCCGCTTGTTGAGAAAGAGGCGGGGGCCAGTACCTGGGTTGCAGCGTCTGACACCCCGCCCGCGGCCAACGTCCCCCGGACCAAAACCGGGAGGACCTCCTCAGAGAGACGCAGTGGACGCGCCCCACCTACCTCCTTGTGCGACCATAGCGTGTGTGGCCGACTTCTCGGAGGGTCTATGGTTAGACAGCAGGAGCCCCCTACCTTTTCCCTGGCGCCCTCCGCGCCCTACCGGGAGGTACTCAGCCCCCCCACCACGACAAGGTGGAGACCAGTCAGGGGGGCAATAGGCTCGCCTACTTACATGGGGCCAACATTACCATTGGCGAAGTGTGGATGCCTCTGCCGGTTTAGTCTCAAAATGTCCAATTCTCAAAATGTACAGTGTAAAAAAACGTCTATTTTTAAAATATTCAAAAAAAAGACAGCTCATTATTTAGACAGAATTGTTTCTTTTTTGTAATAAAAAACCTTCACCGATTGGGATTCTTGATTCTTTTTCTTACACTGAACATTTTGAGAAGAGACTAAGAACAGACTAACTCCTCTGCCCATCCCTTCAAGAAAACAGGCGTGATTTTATGTATGTCCAAATATTTGTATGTATGAAAACCATTAATTGTCTTGGTCTGGATGTTTCTTATGTATTTATAAAAAAAAACGATAAGTACCGTAACGACAGCAGAAAAATACTTTTTTTTTGTAAATACTTAGGGAACACCCAAATCAAAAGAAATATTCCTTCTCATGCAAACAAATATTTAATTTGATCGAAAGAAAGACTTAAGATACTGAACGAGCATAATTATGTCAAAAACTTATTTATAAACTTTAATGTTTGTATTTTGTTGCAGTGTTCAAAGAAGGCCGCTTAGAGCGACGTCACACATCAAAGGATCAGAATTTTGTAAGCTCATGCGCTGTGATAAATATTTATATTAATTAATTAAATTATATAAAATCATGGTTTTTGAAGGAATTCCTCCTTTTTTTACTTAAGTTTCTAAACTTTTACGTTTACGAATTATTTTTTATAAGCGCTTTGTCTTATTAAATACAGTATTACTTTTGTTTTTAATAAAATAAAATAAAATGTATATAGGTTTAAGTAAAATAATAAATAAAATATTTATCAAACTGACCTATATTTATTACATACCTAATTAAAATAACGCACTTGGATGTTAAAAAACTATTTTTTGAACTTGTTTGGGAAAAAAACTTACTTATAGAGCCGAACAAGTAGTTGCCTTTACCTACACTCATATGATAAATATATATTTAAATATACATACATCCATATATGGTGTTTGTTTTTGCTTGAAACAATGCGTAGTGTTGAGTGACATCTCCTATCTATTGATGTTGGAATTACGCATAGTTGCATTTTCATATAGGCACGTCACTTTGCCTTACCAGGGCCAGAAATGGCGGCAAAAACATTGTAGATATGTGATCGGGTGCGTTCTTATTGCATCAATGGTTTATTTTCAGGTTAGTAATTTATATTTGTGTTCTTTCGCACTTTTGTTTATTTGTCTGTGTAATAATACATACATACATACATACATTCACGCCTGTTTCCCCGAAGGGGTAGGCATAGGCATATTATACGCCCACACTTCGCCAATTATATAGTTGGTCCCACGTAATAGGTGGCGAGCCTATTGCCGCTTACCGGACACTGTTGTGTTCGCCAGAGCCTCGTCCGTTAATTGGCAGGTGCACCACTTGCAGGAGAGGTTGGCTTGGGCTCCTTAGGTCTGGGTAGGATCCCCTTTACACCCCATATAGTATATTTAAATATGAATCGCTATATGTGTTTCTAAGCGCAAATCTGGAGAACGGCTTAACATATTTACATAATTCTTTATTCACATTGTTAATTGAAGTTCAAGGATGGTAATTAGTTTATAAGTATGAGATTCATAAGAACTCTATTGAGCCAAACTTGAATAAATGATTTTTGATTTTGGTATTTTCGGTGATAAACATTTAAGAAATTGCCTAGAAAAACAACTTTTTTTTTATAATAAACAATATTAGCGCTACTGCTATACTGAGTAGCGTAATTAAGTTTTCACAAAAAAGGTAGTTACGTATTTTTATCCGCTGTCAAGTACGCTCAGTATCAGTGTACAGTCAACGTTAAATAGTTTGTAGCACCCAAAGCGCAATATATTATGTACCGGAACACGCCGTAACGTTCTTGACAACAGAGACGCCTGTAAATTTTTTGTTACTAACTAAATCGCGCTGACTTTAAAAGACCTACTCAATTTGGGTCTAGAAACGCTGTGTGATGTATAGGAAAGCAAGGGCTATTAGGGTTTAATGAGAAACAAATAGACCAAAATATTAAAAATTATTAAAAAATTATATTAATTAATTTTATCACATCACATATGACTCAAGCTTTTATTAGCAAATATAAATACAACATTAAAAAACAACTAGTTTAAATTTTACATACAATAGAATTAAATTCATAATTGTGATAATAAAACTTACATACTAAGCATACTGACTTAAATATCCTCCTTATCTCTTATAGTCATGTTCTGCATAAAAGATTCTATGCTATTAGCACTGTTTACAAGAGATTCATATGTATGGTGATTGCCTTTTAGCTGGAAAAGAAAAAATAAAGAATAAAAACAAACTAGAAGTTCAACAGCCAACGTTTCTAAAACTTCTGCACGCAAGTGTTTCTACACTTGCGTGCAGAAGTGAAGTGCTTATTCCACGGTATGAAACGTTTTCATTTTCATGGACTGCACCAACTGCTAACCATCAAGCAGTCATCAATTAACAATGTCGTAAGTGGAAAGTCGTTTCTTTTAACAATATGATAAGTGATAAGTCGTTAATTTTTACTTACAACTTTGTTTAAAGTAACGGATTTTCACTTACGACATTGTTAATTGCTACCGTCGTTGATGTTTATGACGTGATACGTAAAATTAATTACAAATGTAAGGCAAAATTCAGTATGTGGATGCTTGATGCTTTGTGTTTGTGACATTTGATATCGAGTGCTTACGTCTGTCGATAAGAAAGCGAGGCCATTCATCCAAATCTAATTAAATATTTTTTTGCATGTCACATTACATGATATATAGATGTTAAAAATAAAGGGCTACATTTAAGCATTAAGGATGGTTAACAAAGATTAGCGCAGCGAAAGCCCAGTGGCGAGACCCATACACCAAATTCAGAGGGTTTCGGGTTCAAAAGCTCGTGGCTAGGACTTTTCAAATTACACCAATTATTTAGTTCCAAGATTCTAGAAAATTCCTTTTTAGAAAATACATGCTTAATGTACTTAGGTATTAACTGAAGTTCAGCCAAAACAGAGCAGACACTGGGTCCTGGGTTTAAGTGTAAGACAACCGGGGTACTGCTAGGATCTGATGAAGAACTAAGTGCATAATAATGATATTTCGGGAGTACATTACCATACTCTTGAGCCACTTCGCGAGATGTTCGGTGTAGTAATGGTTCCCGAACCTCGCGTCTACCATCAGCACGGCTCCCCAGTCGCGCTTGTGGCGCACGCAGCGCCCTACTGCCTGGTTCAGAGCCCTAGACGAACCAATTAATATTATAAATAACGTTACGTAACATAATAAGAGTTCACAGAGGTAAATTATTATTTATTTTATAAAAAATATATATGCAGTAAGATGCCAACTTAAACTCTTTCAAGTTTTACCGGGCATCAGTGTTGTCGACATAATTATAATACCAATACTGGCCAATGAGTATACAACTGTTTCAATGAACTTAAAAACGAAAAAAAATATTTACAGTTTTTGAGTGCGTTTATACAGGTCGAGAATGTAAAGTGATTTACATATTGTATATTTAATGATTTATTTTATTTGATAATTGTTTATGTGAGTTAATTATAGGTAGTATGTTTAAAATTTATTAATATAAGGTTTCGATGTGTACGTGGATTTGTATGAAATTAGATGACCGCATGGTAAGCTGTTATTCCCGGTTACAAATATATGGCAGTCGTTAAAAAATGTCAGAGGCTTAATTGACCGGCTTGGAAAATTTTAACAGCAGGACGCCACCCACACCCCTGTATCCGCCAATGCACACTGGTTTCGCGTGGTGGGGTAATGATCCAATACCCACTCAACTTGTTTTGATACAGGCCCGTGCTCAATACTGAGAGATGGTGATATTAAAAATACGAAAATAACTCAGTCTGTCGGTTACGTGTTCTCTCTTAACTCTTGATAGGTAAGAGCAAGTCGAATTTTTTTAATAGCTTCCTACGTTAACTTAACCCCATAAGGTTCAATATATGGTGGGTACAAATATCCTATTGCCCAATTAAGGGTTAAGCAGCTGAACAGATTAAGAAAGTATTCCATCGTATACAAGATTTCCTTAGTCTTAAATAAACGTCATGCCGTTACACCCGCGCGGGAGTACCCACGGAGCACTATTTTATGTAAAGGAGAAAGCGTCCGCTTAATGTAGTTTCAAGCCTTAAAATAACTAAATATACTTAATGATAATATTTTATTTTTATAAAAATTATGATGATGATTTATCACCATATTTTTTTCGCTGTTCTTGTAAAACACCCTTTTGTTACCTCCAATAATCACTTGCAGTCGGTCACATTACTCACATTGAACGCTTATAGGGGAGACCTATGTTTAGCAGTGCATGGACGTCCTTGGGCTAATGATACCTCGATAAATGTAGCATAAATGTAACACCTTCATAATATAAATAATTAATTAATATAATAATTAAATTCATTTATTTGACAACAATGGTCCAATTGTTAGTAATTTACATAACTTAAAGACTAGTATTAGTAAACACAACAGTAATTTAAAAAAATTGTACAACATCATAGCCGTGGCTTTTGATGCACCAATACAGACACAAAGTGCCTAATAATTGGTGCATCAAACTTATTAACTAACATGTTCAGGATTCTGTTGGGACTAGATCTCGTTCTGTTTAGAAGTGACCCCGTCTTTTTGCGAATTATCGCGCAAAAATCATCGACTCTGGCCTCTGCAAACATCGCCGATGCACTGCCGCATAGCGGCCACCTAGGTAGTCCCATCAGAATCCCGAAACAGTTATTGTACTGCACTTTTAAGATATACCAGGCCTTCTTAGTATAGTTGGCCCACAGAGCCGCTGTGTAAAAGTTTTGGCAGTATGCCTTAAAGAGCGTTATCTTTGCTTCATAACTGCAGTGAGCAAATCTGTGGGCCAACATATTACCCCTAGCCGCCAGAGCCCTGCGCTCACGCTCAATGTCCATCTGATCCTTAAGGTCCCCGCAAAGGTAGTGTCCGAGATATTTAAAATGAGATACTCTTTGTAGGTCACTTCCATTGAGTGAAATACTGGGATCATAAGTTATTCTTTTTCGAGGGGCCTCAAAGATCAAATATTCACTTTTGGTGACATTATATATTAAGCCATGTTTTGCTGCGTACTCTTCACATATGGACAGGAGCTTTCTTATCGAGCCGGCCGTTGGGCTCAGCAGCGCCATATCGTCTGCGTAACTGAGGTTATTGATGGTAACACCATCAATACTACAGCCGACAGGTCTACTGCTGAGCCCAACGACGAGTTCGTTGATGTACAGGTTAAAAAGCTTTGGGGAAGTCAGCCCGCCCTGTCTTACCCCGCACTCCAACCTATACTCCTCTGAAAGAACCCCTCCCCACCGGACAGCATTGGTCTGATTCCCATACCAGTACTGCAGGACACGCAACATTTCCAATGGTACTCCCGCTTTTCTTAACTTACTCCACATAACGTCATAAGCCACTAGGTCAAACGCCTTGGAGAGGTCCAGAAAGCAGGCGTACACTGGCGTTCCCCTATCGGTATAATATTGAACAGTCTGTTTCAAACATAATATGGCGCTCTCAGTAGACAACCCGGGTCTAAACCCGAACTGTGCGTCATGAAGGTGTACGTGCTTATCTAATTGTTTGTCTAACAGGCCGTCCAACACCTTTGCGATCACCGTAGCCAGTGAGATAGGCCTGTAATTATCCCTATCGGAGATATCTCCCGTTTTATTTTTTACAATGGGGACAACAATAGTTCGTATCATCTCATCAGGCAAATACGAATGACTTAGACACAGAGAATAAAAGGTAGCCAATATTCTAGGGAGGTGCACACCCGCATGCATCAGATGCTCGATGCTAAGACCGTCGTGTCCTGGCGATTTGCCCTTAGATATCTTTTGTATGATAGCTTTGACTTGTTTGGCAGAGATTGAAAGCAGCTCGTGATCACGGTCTATTGAAGCATCGAGCACCCGACAGTGCTTGCCTATAGGAGAAGTCACCCTGAATCTATCCTTAAATAAATTGGCTATATCCTCCGGCCTGCTACTCCCCCCACGCTCACCGGCAGACCCCGCTTTGCATTCATCTTGCCAGTAGCTCTCCAAAAGTCTCTAAAATTTCTATTTGATATGTGCGACGCAATGTTATCCATTTTAATTTGATTTTCATGTTTTTGGCACCATTTAAGTCTACTTCTAAAAATCTTTTGAGACTCTCTCATCTCAGTCCAAAAACTACCTGACTGAGGTTTATTATGGAACAACCAACTATGATACTTAAGCCGGGCCTGCCTGTGAGCCTCACGGACGTATTTGTTCCATCCAGCCACACGACGCCGCGGAGTCCCCGTCTCATCCTTCTCCTCACTGGCTACCGAGGCCGCTTCCGATAAAGTTCGAACTATATTTTCATACATATTGTCCAATTCTACTCTATGCGCTGGATCACTGCAAAATGTATCGGAATTACGGGCACACATGTGAAAAGTCTCCGGAAACAACAATAATTTAAGATTTTCGTTACAAAATTCGTGGTATCTATCTATCTGTTCATGGGTTCTTTGTCCCCAAATTACCCTATTGCGCTTTTTAATCTGATCGCAGATTGTAGGCACAATAACATTGAGATCACATTCAATTATAAGCGGAAAGTGATCAGACCAATAAACACCATTAGCAACACTCACACCAGTGACAGTTTGCCGCGCTGCTCGCGTCACAATGCAGTGATCCAACCAACGCCCACTGCCATTTATATCACTAATGTAAGTACATATATTAGATGTTATACCTAAAATATCTGTGTCAGCACATAACCATGAGTGATCCTTACAAAAACTACACAATTCTTTCCAAAAAGGTCGACCTATATGAGCGTTAAAATCGCCCAGCATATAGACATTTTCTACATCATGACTCTCAACAATGGCACTCAAGTCACTCAGGCAGCTGGTAAAATCTACAATGTTTTCACTACAATCTGTCGGCATATAAATATTAATAATTAACATTGATCTGTCTCCCAGACAAGCCTTTACCGCTACAATACGCTCATTAGTACAATCTATAATCGAAACTGATTGAAACAGACCTTTTCTCCACAACAGAGCTACCCCACCATAAGGCCTTCCTGTTAAGATGCCTGCCGACGTATCTATTGATGACTTACCAGTGTATTCAAAATCGTCATGAATAGTACTCAGATAGGGTAGGTCCTCTGGCATAAGCCATGTTTCTTGAACCGCTAATACATCTACATAATTACATAAATTTCGAACACATTGAATCGACCTTTTTATATTTTTTACATTAAAGGTAACAAATCTAGCCTTATAGTCATGAATTATCCTAATTTTGTCATCCATTTACAATTAATTAAAACGAACACGGCTACTCGATGAAGAAGTAAGCCTATTTACATTTTTAAAAACAACAAAACGCCTAAACCGTATGCCCTCTGGCCATAGCGTTTCATTCAAAAATAGCTCCAACTTACAACTAGATACATACAGTTTAAAAGAATCGTAGTCTCTGTCTGTCTTAGTCTGAAGCTTTTCTAATTTAACTATTTCCTTCGTCTGACCTTGAATATATTCAATAATATCCTCTTCCTTGGTCTCCTTAGAAACATTTGAAATAAACAATGGTATTTTACTCACGGCTGCCTTAAAGTTTAAGTTAGTCACTGTCTTAGCTTTACCTAAACAGCTGACAAACCTATTATTTCTTAACTTATTCTTATTTCTTACTAGCGGTCGCCCGCGGCTCCGCCCGCGTGGATGTCGGTTACCGCTACAAAATGCCTGCCCAGACTTTTCATTTTGCTGACCGTGTCTTTACACGGTCAGCAAAATGATTCCCAGGTCAATTCACAGACACCGACACTACGACGACGCAGTCATTATCCGCAGGCTGCATAGATTGTCTTTATGTGGATGTTAAAGTTGTTAATGATGAAAATATTTAAATGTAATTAATACTAAGTTTTCACTCCTACCGGCCCGGAGTGCAACCCGTTGTTTTGGGATAGATACTTAAAGCGATTATTGTAAAGCTTCTCTATAAACAACATTTGACGTAAAATTATTTTCAGGTAACAAAATAGACTGATGGCCGGGAGCCTCGACCCTTGATAGGGCGCCGTGCAGCAGAAATCGTAATAATTTAATTTCGCCATAACTTCAAAACCAAACGTCAAATTATGATCATTCAATTAAATGCGTTTAAATGTAGTACAATAATAAAATGGTTGTTATGCCTCACTCGACATAGATAGGTATAGTGTGTCGCGGACTTTTTAGTAGATATTTATAAGATCTACAATTAATTAGCACATTTTAGGCTGCGTTCGCAAAATGAGTAACTGTCCTGGTTGATTTTTTACACTTTGTGTCCGAAAAACCCATATATCTTACGAAACCATATTTTTTTACAAATTAAAATTTTGCCTATGTTACTCACTAATAATGTAGCTTTCTAATGAAAAAAAATATATTAAAATCGGTCCAGTACTTTTGAGTTTATTCGTTACACACAAAAATACAAATCTTTCCTCTTTATAATATTATTACATTGACTCCCCCCCCCCCCGTACCCCAGTGAGCCTACATCGCATGCTGGCTAGCTGAGCGCGGTGAGCGGCAACCACGCGACTTTTTTCTAATACTTGCATTTTTAAACTCGTGATATCTTCCAAATGAAAAGTCCGAATTGAATAATTCAAAAAGTTATAAAAAGGTATTGAAGCCGTCTTGAATATAATTTTTTTTTGATAAGGATTAATACCAAGGTACAAATATAGAGCCTTTTCAAGCGGCGGCATATAAATTAAATTTTGAGAATAAAAAACCGCTTACTGTGACGTAACTATAATATTTAGACATATGCTGTCGCGACACTTTTTGTAGATGATGATAAGTTCTGCAAAGTCGTAGTACATGATTTTGTTTTATCATCAATAGTTTTCGCTGCGCACGCTACGTAAGGAATTTTTCAGGTCATTTTTTTACACCTTGGGTTACATTATTGGATTTTTAGTAAGGATCCCTAATTTTTAAAAAAATAGAATATAGCCTATGTTACTCGGGGATAATGTAGCTTTCCAAAGGTGAAAGAATTTTTGA
Organism: Musotima nitidalis; assembly: GCA_949126915.1. Lineage (NCBI taxonomy): Eukaryota > Metazoa > Arthropoda > Insecta > Lepidoptera > Crambidae > Musotima > Musotima nitidalis. The sequence goes on from OX421434.1 coordinate 6,089,495, forward strand.
AATCGGTCCATTAGTTTCGGAGCCTATTCATTACAAACAAACAAACAAACAAACAAATCTTTCCTCTTTATAATATTAGTATAGACTACAGTCCATTCTCCGTCGCCCCCTACTATTTGCTTACTGTCGTTTTTCTTTTGAAGCATTTCGGACATAGTTAAACGCGTAACTTGCTTGTTTATTGCGCGCGCATGTTCGTCGAGAGTTGAACTCATTCGACCAGCAACGTTGGTAGGGGCCACTGCGCATGCGCATTCACTTTCATTCGCTTCGATAATACAGTCCGTCTCGTCCGCCAAGCAGGTTGCTTCGTATTCACTCGCTCGCGCGTCGGTTATCTCCGTCACCGCCGTATTTAGTATGACGCTTTTTTCTGTTCCTCTCGCACTCATAGGGTCCTCGCGCATATCACTCGCGATAGCACTCGAATCGACTGATTTGATATTGTTAGCTAATGTGGGTGCTTCTGAATTATTAACCGTTGATCTCAAATCACTATAATAACTTTCGACTTGTTTTAAAGGACTATTTATTTCTGGTCTCACGCTGAGGTCTCCAAGTCCCATCGGTCCACTGTCACAGTTAAAACTGCTTAGTAAACAGGCACCACGTCTCGAGTTTATATTGTTACGGTCAACATTAAAGTGAGATATTTCAGTGGATGGTTTCAATATGGTTTTTAGCTGATCCTGCGTGACACAAGTGTTTCTTAAGGATCTCATATTCTCCTGCAGCAACTGGATCTCTCTCAACAAACGAGTCGCGTCCAGGTGATCAAAGGTAACTGGAGGTAACCTGTGAAGGTCCTTTGCCACGAAAATAGGTAACTTCTCAGGATCCACGGCATCTGTCTTTTTAAACAATTCAAGTATGTCCTCCAAATCCTTTCTCGCTTTGTCCTTTTTACGCAGTTAAATTTTTTGAATCTGTACCGAATCAAATAACAGCTTTTTGGCGGTTAAAATTTCTTCTGGGGAGAAAGCAGTCTCACAGATTTTCACTAGACTAACTTCATCCATTGTCACAACCTTATTTTGTATAAATGACAACACTTCATTTATAACAATATTACATGAACTACATTTCACGATATTAGAGATCATTTTGCTTACTCGAAAGTGTCAGTGACCTTCCGATAGCGCGATCAGCTGATGACTCCGCATATAGCAGTGGTCCCAAACTTTCCTTAGAATAAATGAATAGAAGCTAAACTAAATAGAAGCTAAAATAGCTAAAGGGTGATTAAACGATGGTAGCAATTAACAATGTCGTAAGTCAAAAGTCGTTTCTTTTAACAATATCATAAGTGATAATTCGTTACTTTTTACTTACGACATTGTTTAAAGTAACGGCTTCTTACTTACGACATTGTTAATTGCCACCGTCGAAATACCTGTAAGCCTGCACTCGAAGCCACTCGCTGCTGCCTAGTAAGTTCCTCGTCTTTTCATACTTGTTGTTGTACTTCATCTTCTCTTTCACAGCCATATCGTAAGTGTTCGGGTAGGGAATGCCAATCTGAAAAAATGTGTTTTTTTATTAATCACCTATGCAAAAGTAATAGGAAAGAGTCGTTTAAAGCTTAAATTTATTACAATTAGGAAGTATTTAGATGGAGTATGATTAAAGCCGTATTATCTGCATAGGTAACAATGTCTGTTTTTGGAATTGTGATATTGCAAAGATCCAATATATAAATTAAAAACAGCATAGGGTCAAACACGCAACCCTGAGGCACTCCAAATGTAATGGGTTCTTGCTTACTTACCACATTACCTAATTTGACACATTCAGAACGATTGCTAACATATGTCATAAAAATGTTTAAAGCCATTGTTCTTATACTAATTTTCTCTTATTTATTTTGAAGATTTAGGACCGACGTCGCATCAAAGGCTTAAGACAAGTGACTATAATTTGAAGGGTTTTAATCAAGTTAGAAGAGTACCCGGCTGAAAGTCTCAAAAAGGTATATTTCGTACTTTGTCGAAACCTAAAGAAATTGGTCCGGAGCGAAAATTCGTTTGGATATTAAAAAGATAACTAATCTCTTTTTAAGAACTATTCCCCAAATGTCTATGTGTTTGTTGATACAAAGATAGGCCTATTAATTATTCAAATTACATCTATGTACATATAATTTTATGCATAAATAAATAATAATAAATAAATATTTTCTGACAATTACACAAATTATTTAGTTCCAAAATAAGTATCATTAAGAACTTGTGTTATGGATACTAAACAACGGATAAACTTACTTAAATACTTTTTTTTTGTAAATATATACTTAATATAAGTACATAGGAAACACCCAGACCAGAACAAATATTCATATTCATGCACACAAAGATTTGTCCTGTGTGGGAATTGAACCCACGACCTCTGGAGTGAAGTGCAGGTATACAGGTATATTGACCTCCACGCCATATCGGTCGCCATGCATAGGTTGTAAACTGGCCTACTTTATGAGTTTAGACGAGTTAAACAATAACTTCTTGGTGAGATAAACAAAAACATGTTTCGCAGCAGATTCGAGGTAGAATACTCCTCAATGTTGAAACTTGTTTCGGTGTCGTTCTCTATTATGACCAATTGAGACCAAATGAGAATGGCACATAGGCATCGGAGGACCCAAATATCTATTGATTAAAAAAAAAATTGAATTCTACGAAAATCCTAGTATGGATTACCGTGACAACGGCACGGGCCTGATGATCCTTGAAGTCCATTCCCTCGGAGACTTTGCCGCGGAACACCGCGAACAGTATGGCGCCTCGGTCTGTCGACACGTACTTGTAGTAATCCTACAACATTACACAAACATTACGACACTACTACGACTTTTGTACGACATTATCAAGAGTCCTCATCATCTCAGATCAGTTCATCAAGGTTTATTTAGTAACTAAGATCTCACAAAATTAACCTAATTTTCTGTAACGATTGTCTGTGTGTTTTGAGGCTTTAGTCTAAGATGATTGCTAAATAGGTACTATCTTCGGAGTATATTCAAATATTCACTGTGTGTGTTTTTTTATTGTTAATTTAAATTATATTTGATTGATAATTTAAAAGAGCATGTTTAAAAGAGCATGTTTAAAAGAGCAAGAGCATGCAAATAGCCTGTAAGTTTCTTGTCAGTTCTTCTCACAGAGCGGTGGCTCGGAACTGGCACTTAGATTCACTTACACGTAATTTTTATTTTTTTGCATGTAAGTGAATCTAAGTTTCGTGATTTTATTGTAGTAATATTATTATTTTGTTATTTATATTTTGTTTTGACGTTTTTAATATAATAGTTTATGAAATAAAGAACTTTTTACTTTACTTTATTAATTTGAACTGCAGTCACCAACTCGCCTGTCCAGCGTGGTGATTATGAGCAAATACCTCTAATATAAGAAACTATTGGGAAGGCCAACATTTAGCAGTGGACTTAAAACAGCTGAAATTAAAATTTTGCTATTATAAAAAAAATAAAAACCTCCATAATGTCGTTGTGGTCCCGAACGTTCCTGTTTTCCATGAATATGTACTTGAGTCGTTCTAAATCGCTCCAAACGCCCGTGCTTTGCCACCTGGATATTAACAAAAGGAGAAGTTATAAAAAGCAGGTATAGGATGGGTGACCGTATATGCCGACTAGATATGTCTATTTATGCGTTGGCGTCAAGACTTGAGCCTTTACCACTAGACGTGGTGGTCCATAACCAAGACCATAGACGTCTAGAGATAGTGTCTATAGGCGACCGATAAGGTAGCATATTTTCAAAACATTAATGAGTGTGACTTAAATCTAGGATTGCTATTTCATACTGACCCTATATATCTACAATACACACCAGCACTTACAATAAATAAATTAAATACATACACTATGGTACCCTGTAAATCCAATACACTGTAATTGCGACGACCTTATTTTGAGAAAATGAGCCTAAAAGAAATCGAATGAACGTTATTAATTCAAAACACTGTATCTGTGTATATACAGTGTATTGGATTCACAGGGTACTATGTAGGTTTGTAGATATATAGCGCAGGTGCATACCTGCATACGTGCATACGTATCTACATTACATAATAAAAAGCTGCATACTTGGTTGACAGCAAATAGTTAAATGTCGACTCAACCTTAACAAATTAACCGCTGCGCGGTTAACGTTAAGGATTCTTAATATTATACTCATATTTTTTTTGTAATTTTTATTATGCAATAAGAAATATATAAAAAAGTTAGAGCGAAAACTTGGAAAAGTTGGCAAGCTGTAAGCATGCATAGCCGCTGTATCCTGGAGCCGTGTGGGAGCGGCCTAGAATAGTGCCACGGGAAGTCGTAAGAGTCGACGAAGGGAAGTACTACCGGATGATGGGCACCAGCGTCATCCTGCGTAATTGGATCGAACTGCGATTACCACCCCGCCTGCCTAGCGTGGTGGTGATCGCGATTATGGGCAAATACCTCCGATAGAGTGAATGAATGAACACTTTATTGTACACTATATATAAAAAAGTGATCAAATCACATAAACAAATATATGAAAAAAAAAATAACAATAGTAATATTAATAAAATAAATAATAACAATTGTTATATTAAAAAAATGACAGATTTTTTCATACTTAAAATATTCATTTATATTATAATGACATTTATCCATTTGTTATTATATTTTATTAGCACAAATGTTTCAATAACGTTTATCTTATGGTGGACGCTGTCCAATTCTCTCAAATTAGTCTATAGTAACCATGCTATGGAATAGAGGTGTTACTTAACACAAGCATATGTTTGCTTAAAAGGTAGCACCATTCCCTAATATTGTATTAGACACTAAGTTAATGAAATAAACATTTTGTATTTTGTATACTTCACCAGTGCGAATTAACGGAGGCAGGTGAGTGGCTAAAGGTAAGAATATACATCAGATCACTTACCTGGTATGTAGCAAGTTTAGCAGTCTGTATGAGGGCAGGAAACATAGTATTCCGCCTGGAGTCACCCCCGCTAGCCAGCTAAGGGTTTGTCCTACGAAACATAATACTCTATTTACAATCCATACTTACCTTACATATACCTACTATTAATAAATAAAGCAACATAAACATCATGATTAAGTGATAGGAATTTTACAAAACACACACAAACACAACACACACGCTCACACACATACATTCACGTAAAACTTAATATAATAGTAGATAGTTTGCTTTTTGTCTGTTAAATCAATCTCTTTTTTTTTTAATCCACATATTCAAAATACTACATATGGAGTGAATTACAATTTATTATTAAAGAGCTTTTGCTCTCAAAAAAATTTGAGTAAGCAGTGGTGACAAGAATAACATATATAGATGAAGCAATAAAATAAACAAATATGTATGTATTATCTATTGATCATGTCTCTCTATCATGGCAACTCTCGCCATCTGCAGGAAGAGCATCCTCACTCCTTAGAAATGAAAGTATCTACCCTTGGTCTGACAAAAAATGTTTTCTTCCAAAAGGGCCTGAACCAGTTTTAATAAGATTGGCAAAGCTCTAGTGATGTCGTTGGTAAAAAAAAATGGCGGTCGGTTGTCTATGCCTATTTCTGTGCGACAGGTTATCGATCCTCGATCGATAATTGATATTAACATATTATTAGACAGTTCGATCATGACTAGCAAAGTTACTAAAAATATTACTTGTATATGTATAATTATGTTGTATGATCATTGAATGAGACATATAGTGATAGGCCTTTTTATAAAAAGCTGACTTTTTAATGAAGATATTTCAGGTTTCTTTAAATAGTAATTAGTGGGTTCTGCAAAAAGCCTTAAACTAGACATAGGTTAACTTTAATTAAACTGCACCGATTTTATTACAAGTGCTGTATGATCTTGCCAATTTAAGGAATTGACTAGAAATATACATTAACTAGCGTCCGCACGCGTATAACTCTTCATCTTGAAGAGATAGAGATCTATTAAAAAAACTGCATCCAAATTCTTTGCATTGTTTTAAATATCTAAACAGACATACATACATTCACTTCCGCGAAGGGGTAGGCAAAGGCATATTATACGCCCACACTTAGCCAATTATATAGTTGGTCCCTATTGGTTATAAGCGCTCGTAGTTCTGCGGTGCTCGGTGGACGGAAACGATCACCGAAGTACAGCAGAGTTTACAGAGGTCAGTCCTTGGATGGGTGACCGTTTGTGTGGCATTTGATATCGAGCGCTTCCGTGCTTCGGAAGGCACGTTAAGCCGTTGGTCCCGGTTATCACTAAATGTGGTAGTCGTTAAGCCATGTTAGAGGCCTAATGGGCGGCTTGATAAATTCTAACAGCGGGACGCCATACACCTGCCTCCGCCAATCCGCACTGGGTCCGCGTGGTGGAGTATGACCCAATACCCTCGCACCTTGGTATGTGAGAGGAGGCTCGTGCTCAGTAGTGGGACGTTTATGGACTGAGATGATAGTTGGTTGGTTGATAGTAGCCTATTGCCGCTTACAGGGCACTGTTATGTTCGCCAGAGCCTCGTCCGTTGATCGGCAGGTGAATCACTTGCAGGTGAGGTTGGCTTGGGCTCCTTAGGTCTTGATAGGATCCCTATGCACCGTACGTTCCTACGCACTGCTATAAACAGACACACAGCGGAAAGAGACTTTGTTTTTAACTATCTAGCGAAGAAAAAGTTACCGATCGCGTCCTGCACGCCAGGCTGAGCAGTCCCAGCACTCTTGCATTCCAGGGGACTGCCGTCGGGGCCAGTCGACAATGTTCCCACCCACACCTGGCACATAAAGTATGGTGACACATAAGAAAATACATACATACTTAAACTCGCGAACATATATCGCATTACAATTTATCTAATGGATCTATCGATCGATGTAAGGCCCTTTGCGAAGGTAGGAATCAGGCCAGACTGATAATTGAGGCTCTAACAGGGCATTATGCCACAAACAAAATGCTCCAAAGGATGCGACTAGTGCAATGACCGCTATGTCGTAGATGTGGTGACGAAGAAGAGTCTATGGAACACCTGCTGTGACTCGCTGGCTTCTTGCCGAATGGGTCTGCTGGGGGTCTAGACCCACCAACCAAGAGACTATGGGCTCTTATCTGCATGCATCATAAAGATGATGACAACAATATTTGGAGATTTGGAGTGAAAGGCAAGGGGATGCACAAAAGATCCGATACAAGGGTCAAAGTGCGCCACGGATAGTCTGTGGCCCTCGAGATAAGATAAGATCTAATGGATCTACATAGTTGTGACAAAGTTTACTTTTAGTATAATAATAATAAATATTTTCTGACAATAACACCAATTATTTAATTCCAAGATAAGATCATTAAGAACTTGTGGTATAGATACTAAACAACAGATAAACATACTTAAATACTTTCTTTTTTGTAAATACATACTTAATATACATAGGAAAACACCCAGACCTGAACAAATATTCATGTTCATGCACACAAACATTTGTCTTGTGTGGGAAACGAACCCACGACCTCTGGAGTGAAGTGTAGGTATACTGACCTCCACGCCATATCGGTCGTCAAAAGTTTAAAGATAGATAAAACATGTCAAGTAGTGAGAGATGGCAATCCATCGCCCACATAGGCACTAGAAGACATTTTATTCCCTTAGTCACCTTCCACGACACCCTCCGATAAGATATGGGATGGTAACCTTTTCGACTTTCACAATGCACATTTAAAAATTAGGCTAATAAAAGAGCGGTAAGGGCAGCGCAGTTCCATAAGCGCGAGCGTCGAGATTCATTTTCACGTTACTTCAAAAAAACATATAACTCAGGCTGCTGAACATATTTGCTGAATATAAGAGCGGTAAGGGCAGCGCAGTTCCATAAGCGCGAGAATCGAGTCATTTTCACATTACTTCTAAGAAACATATAACTCAGACTGCTGAACATATTTGCTGAATATAAGAGCGGTAAGGGCAGCGCAGTTCCATAAGCGCGAGCATCGAGAGCCATTTTCACGATACTTCTAAGAAACATGACGATTGCAGACTGCTGAACACAGTAGTTGAAATTAGTGGCGTGCCTACCATACATGCAAATTACTTATTCCACACCAGATTATTTATTTCATAAACTATTATATAGTACTTAAAAACGTTAAAATGAATGAATTAATGAATGGATGAACTCTTTATTGTATACCAAAATAAAGAGAAAAACAGAAATTGAAAAAAAAATTACATTAAGATTATTTGTACAATGGGCGGCCTTATTGCTCACAGCAATTTCTTCCAGGCAACCTTGAAATATAAATATAAAAAAAAACAATAGAAATATTAAACTGAACACTGTCACGAAGCTTAGATTCACTTATATGCAACAAAACAGCACCACAACACATAATTGTGCCAGTTCTGAGCCACCGCTCTGTAAGAAGAACTGCCAAGAAACTCACAGGCTATGCTCTTTTAAATTTATCCATAAGCCCATCCAATTTATCCATGTAGCATAAGCATTTATGTATATACCATGCCAACGTGGTGGAGTATGACCTGAAACTCTCTCACCTTGGTTCAGGAGAGGAAGTCTATAAATTAGCTATAAATTAAAACCCAATACCTACTTCTACTTTCTTTCGACCCCATCACACTGTATACTCTATCCGAAATCTCTGTGCATGCCCCTACAATAGCTCCATTGATCTAACTATACACGCTTTATAAACAAATGTTTTCTTACCCGATCCGGTGGTATGACGTGATTGGGCGTCACCTGCAGAGGGAACGACGTGCCCAGTTCTGAATGTAGACTGATGAGGGGCGAGAGGGTTCCGGATGCTAAGACCAAGCACCGCGCCGATTGCAGACTGCTGAACACTAGCGCCGGGCTCATACACAGCAGCCGAAGTTCCAAGACTTCACTTTTCACACTCTACAAATAATCATTATAATACATAAGACGCGTTTGTTGTGGCGTAAAGGAAAGACATATTATGCGCTGTTTATTTAACAATGTATTTACACCAAAATATATTAAAAATAAAATAAAATTACAAGGATGTACAATGGTGCTGCTTATGGAAAGGATTTTTTTCTAGCAGTCTGAAATAGTGAAAAAAGATTAGGAAGTAAAAGATTTGTGCATCAAAAACATGCAAAAAATTTACTACAATGTAGGTACCATAACGTTTGTCATTTAGTCTTCTAGGATATGACTTATCACAGCCTTCTTGATCAGAATGTTAGAATTTATATTGTGTAACCCGTGTAATAAGTGGCGAGCCTATTGCCACTTCCCGGGAATTTGTATGGGTACTTTAAAATAATTAACACAGAAAGTACAAGTGCGTTTATAGTAAACTAGCTTTTGCCCGCGAGATTTTTGGTTTTACCCACATAGTTCCCGATCTCCCGGGATTTTTGAGAACTTCCCGCTCCCGCGGGATTTTCGAGATAGAAACTTCTATGTCCTTTCTCGAGTTCCAAACTATGTCTGTACCAAATTTCACACAAATCGGTTCAGTAGTTTAGGCGTGAAGAAAAGATTACTTCTTCAAATTTAGTACTTTCTATAACCTGAGCAACATTGTCAATTGCAGGACTAACTTTGTGTTCATGAACATGAATATTTGTTCTGGTCTGGGTGTTTTCCTATTTATATTAAGTATGTATTTACAAAAAAATACGATATTTAAGTATGTTTATTCTTTCTTAAGTTAACCTATCCATAACACAAGTTACACAAGATACTTGTCAAGAAACTAAATATTTGGTGTGATTGTAATAGAATATTTATTTATTGTAAAAATATAATACAAAAAACAATAAAATAATTGTTTTTTACCTCTTTATTGTCCTTTTTGTCATAACCAGACTTAGCAGCATGAAATACAAATTTATAAAATTTTAAGTGTAAAATAATCAATGATTAGGCAAAATCGATTTCGAATGGATTCTGTCATACCGCCGAACAAATGGAGTTCAATACAAGATGGTGTTCTCCACTCAGACTCAATTTTTGAAGGATTGACATAATATTTTACAGTTTTTATGTGTGTTATTTTAAATTATAATACAAATTATTAATATTTCGGTATAAATGTGTCATCGAAAAGCAAATAATAATCATTTAATTAATTAGTCGCTTCACCAGTCTGCCAAGGTCATGAATAATCTATGGCTTTCGGCAGATTCCCCGGTACGGATTGATGAACCTCAGAAAATTTTGATCTAGCTGAAATTCATCCAATTCGGCGGTAGAGCCCCAGGTGGTCAGATAGAAATGAAAATCAAAGTAAAGCAGAGTTCACAATGTGTGGCATGTATAGTTAAGTTAAGTACGTATGTGTGGTAATCGTTAAGCAATGTTAAGAGAAATAGCAGCAGAACGCCACACCCCTGCATTCGTCAATCCGCATTGGGTCAGCGTGGTGGAGTATGACCAGAATTTGGTCAGAAATCGAGTGCTTAGGAAGGCAGGTTAGGCCATTAGTCCCGGTTATCACTATGTATGGTAGTCGTTAAGCCATGTAAGAGTTAAAAATAGGTTAAAAGCAGATAAATAGTACCTGATTAAATTGCGAGCTTCTCCAAGAGACGGCATTGGGCAAAGACTCCGCAGATACAATACGAACCAGGGCGGGCTTGAAATCGTCCATGAATTGGCAACTGTCACGGAACAGGTAACCTGAAAGTATTAATAATATGATCACCTATTTTTACTTTTATAATCTTTAATGCACACTTAAAAGTATTACAAAAGGCAAACTTTTTTAATGCCATAAGGCCAGTTAACCTTAGGGTTTGCAAAAAACTTTAAAGGCGGTGCTTTAGTCAATAAACTATAATAAAACGAAAAACTAAACTTATCATATACTACATTCAAAATAATTATATGTAAACCAAAATATGACAGCAAGGAAAAATTTATTGTTTAACCACTAGCTTGCTTTGGGCAAGTCTTATTTTAGCTGGGAGATTGTTCCAAAGTTGAGAAGCCCTTATGAGAAAAGACAAAACAGGTACCCACATTGGTGCTGAGGGATGGCGAGAAGAAGTTTCTGAGAAAAACGTTTGTTGAGTTCAAAAAATGGCAGTTAGATTTTAAATAAGCAAGAGAATGAGGATCATGTAGGATGGAAAATATTGCAGCGAGGATTCCAGCTTCACGACGCTGAGGAATAGGGAGCCACTTTAAATGGAATATAACGCAACGGAATATACAAATTGTAGAAAATTTATTATTTTACATTAAAGTTTTAGTGCTCAGCCAACTGTTGCCTGTTTTCTCCTTTGCTTCGGGTTGTCTAGAAGAGATCACTTTTAGCGATGAGACCGCCAAGATTGCCAATTGTTTTGGTAATTATTTGTACCTGTAGCTTTAAGTTATTTTTTGTCAATGAAGAGTATATCTATATTTCATAGTATTATGCGGTAAATTTTCCAAGCTGCCAGGCTTAACAAATTCTAACAGCAAGACACAAACCTATATCCTTTGGGTCCGCGTGAAGTATACCTTACTGGGCTGTGCTCCGTAGTTGGACGTTAATGAACTGCTTTGTTTCCCAGCTCTGCTAATGGGCATCTGGATTGAGTACCTATTATTTATACCCTTAAGAAACGAAATGCTAAAGGATCCTACCAACATCTTAGGAGCCCAAGCCAACCTCACCTGCAAGTGGTGCACCTGCCGATTAACGAACGAGGCTCTAGCGAATTTAACAGTGCCCGGTTGGCGGCAATAGGCTCGCCACCTATTACGTGGGACCAACTATATAATTGGCGAAGTGTGGAGTATAATATGCCTATGCCTACCCCTTCGGGGTAACGGGCGAGATTGTATGTATGTTTAGAAACAAAATTAGACTTTAAGCTTGGATACTTTAAGCTAAGTTTCGGGGTAGTTGGCACTGTGTAAGATACCCAAGAATATGTATTCGTTACATAAGTTAAATATTCTCTGATTTTAAGTTACTTACTGAGTGCCATATTGATGGTTTCTACCAAGGTGGCCGTTGCCTGTGACACGCCTATCAACGTTCTTGGATCTTCGCGGACTCTCTGACAGAATGCTTCGGCGTTCATCTTAAACTCTGGAGGGCACGACAAAATCATATTTATATGTGTATCATGTATATGTTACCGGCCAAACCCGATTTTAGGACAAACTAGTATGCAGCCCACCTAAATTAGTTTGGACTAGGCTATACTAGTTTGTCCTAAAATCGGGTTTGGCTGGTAACATATACAAAACTATTTCATCGAGTTTTTACATTCACAAAGTGGGCAAGTAAATAAATATACAGAGTGTAAAAAGCAGAGAGCAACGTATTCTGCCCATACTGAGCAGGGCCCTTATTCGATATCATGCAACCTGTACGAGTCCTGTGTATTGTTTGCGTGATGTTAAAACAAATATTTATTCATTTCATTTAATTATGATATTTTTTTCCTTGAGACTATACCTGAAAAATCAACAGCCTTATACTTATTGAAAGTCAATATTTTTGATTGCAGCCAATTTCAAAAGTTATTTATTGAGTATTTTTTTCTTAAAATAGCGTCAGCATTTGGACCACACAGAAATGCGGTCTACTGCGCGCTTTTATTGCAAGCTACTATATCGACCTTAAAACAGTTTTACACTATTTTACGCCTGCAAAGAGCTCTTTCTGCATTCCGAGGAGACGTGGACCATTATACTGTTATACCTGGGAAGTTCTTAATTCCAATATTATGGTTATCCAATGTCTGTGCGAAGTTAGCCGCTTCCCATAGATGTACCGCTTCGTTGTCGTTCACCGGAGTCTTGTTTAACAGCGGAACTTGATTCGCGAACCTTTTCAAAATAACAAACTTTAAACTCCTTTGTGCTTTTTTGTCCATTCATTCGAAAATATAAATAGAAAATTTATTGTACCACGTCATAATGTCATAATGACTACATCCTGCCTGATGGTAAGCAGACGATGCAGTCCAAAAAAATAAAGGCTTTATACCGTGGAATAAGCAGGGTCCAAAGCGGCGGACTCATGACGGCCAGCTAAAATGCTGTTTCACTACCCGCTTACTGGTAGCGAATTCCAGAGCCTAATGGTCTTACATAGAAACGACTGCAATCAATCTGCATACAATCAGGTTCACATCCTGGTCATTGACCTTTGTCACATTACAATAAATTAAAAGTCCCCCTCTCCTCTTGGTTCGTAAGAGGAGGTCTGTGTACAGTAGTGGGACGTTAAGGGGCTGAAATTATGGCGTTTTAAGAGGATGCGAGCCTCATCTGCCTCTTTCAATCCGCACTGGGCCCGCGTGGTGGAGTATGACCCAACCTCTCACCGAGGTTCGTGAGAGGCCCGAGCTCAGTGAGACTTTAACGGGCTGATAAAGTCAAAGTCAAAAATTATTTATTTCATAAACTATTACATAGTACTTGAAAACGTCAAAATGATATATAAATATAAAAAAAACAATCGAAATATTATTACACTGAAATCACAAAGCTTAGACTCACTTATATGCAACAACACAATTTATAAGCAAAAAAAAAAATAATTGATCAAATTTAAAAACAAAAGATATTACGATGGTGACAATCAGAAATTATATACAGGTATTAATTTGTAGAAATTATCACCTCAGATTAGCTTAAATGTATAGGGTGTACCAACATCTCTAAGGATCCCAAGCCAACCTCAGTGGTGCATCCGCCGATCAACGGACTAGGCTCTGGCAAACAACAGTTCCCGGCCAGCGGCAATTGGCTCGCCACCTATTACATAGGACCTTAATACAATTGGCGAAGTGTGGGCGTATAATATACCTCTGCCGACCCCTTCGGGGAACAGGCGTGACAGTATGTATGTCTTAGCTCAAATACCTCAGATTAAAAAAAAATACTCACCAGGTGTCCCATTCTTTAAAAGTCTTAAGAAGGTAGTCTACTTGAGTACTGATGTCATTGGTCGAATACAAGTAGCCGGCTACTTTTTCTAGTTCCTGAAACAATAATATTCACTTGAATTTTAAATTATTTTAAACAGCGACCTTGGCCTTACGTTGACATCTTTATATAATATGTAAGTTTGTTCGTTAACTACTACTTGTTGTGCAATTTTGCTCAGTTTGGGGCTAAATTATTTTCTACGTTATCTGTTCGTCGCTTTATAAAATGTCCGACCACATTTGAAATATTATAATCAGTCTCTTCCGATTCCCGTAACGACTAACGAATGTCGAAAGAAAATGTAGGACTAAAAGGTATGGTTCATTATTTAGTTCCGACTAAAGGGCACCCAAGTAAAGCAGAGTTTACAGAGGTCAATCCTTGGATAGGTGACCGCTTCGGTATTCGGAAGCCACCTTAAGTCGTTCACTGGGTCAGCGTGTTGAATTACGACCCAATAGAATCGCGTATTGGTATGTGAGAGGAGGCTCGTGCTCGGTAGTGGGACGTTAATGGGCTGAGATGATGATCAGTATTCGTATACAAGGAGGTTGTATACTTACGGAGATAGCTGCTAGGACATTTTCTTTGGTAAACGAAAAGCTTGCGGCGTCGCGACATATGTCCTCTATATTGTGAGCTTCATCTATGATCACGATGTTATCAGTAAGGTCGATTTGGAGCTGTGGAAAGAAAACATTTTTTATTTCATTTCATCAATCATATCGCATATGAATGAGTAAGGTTACTCGTTCCTTTGTCAAGAAAACAGGATTAAGATTTTAGTTCATGTATTCCCAACTTTTTGGATACTGAGCGAGACGTGAAATCCGAACACATTGGCCGTCATAGATTTAAGTGTTCGGCAGCACCACTTTGTCTTTATGTAAAACGCACTCACTTTATATTGACTACATCAGGCATAGGGGTAAGCAGACGATGCAGTTAAAATGCGATGCGCTTTATATCGTCGGATAAGGACGGGAACACATAAATAATAAAATTAGTTTCAAGATAAGTATAATTTAGAACTTGTGTTTTGGATACTAAATAAAGGATAAACATATAATATATAATAAATACTTTTTTTTTATATATACTTAATATACATAAAAAAAAAACACACAGACCAGAACAAATATTCGTGTTCATGCACACAAAGATTTGGCCTGCGTGGGAATCGAACCTACGACCTTAGGAGCCGAGTGCCGCCTCCACGCCATATCGGTCGTTAAAAGCGCACCCACTCATGACGACCCGCATAAGATACCCAAGACTTTAGATAAGAGACACATGCGAAGATAGAGAATTCCTGAGCCGAATGGACTTGCCAGTTGCCAGAATGTAGCTCTTCCCAATTGTTTTGGTATGTGCTCTGATTGTCTGCGTAGTATGTGGGTCATTCCTAAGACCAGCACTTGTAGTTCGGGAGAGAAATCCCCTTATAAATATTAGTGGAAGTACTAAAGAAAAACATGCAATAATGAAAAGCATTTTCTACATACGTACACTATTTCTAATAGAAGGTTCTATCAGATAATTGTAAGGGCAAAAGACGATATGGGAGTTGCTCGTCATAAGCCTGGCTCCGTAGTAAGGACAGGCCCCCTTATGCTCACCGGCCTTCACTAGATCTTCCAGGTCAAACGTTGGTGGTAGAGTGTTATGGTTCAGTGCCGTTCGGTTGTCGTAGAACTTGCAGTTGCTTTCGCCTTTTGGTTTGTCTGCTGATGTGAAAGACTGGAACAGAGAAGAAAATAAAGATCCATACTCCATGCATCGTTTCAGTCATACGGAGTCCACTGCTAAACACAGGTCCCTATATTTATCCCATCCCATGATAACCACACTGAGCTTCACACAGGCTTCCAAATAAACAAGGTTTACTGTAAATAAAGGCATATAATATACAAAAGAATGACCCGCCTGCAGAGTGCATTTACCTGCTTCCTACCGTGTTGACCACGTGATCTAAACATTGATGACTGTCTCTATCAGGCATCAAGGGTTGGACTCAGGGCTATGTTCCTTATTTTTATAAGCACATTGAAAAGCAAAGTTGCTTACATGGTATCTGTCACCATACAATTTTAGGGCATGAACTGAATCCCTCTTACCGTGAGAGGAGATTCGCCCTCAATCATAATCTCAGCCCATTAACGTCCCACTACTAAGCACGAGCCTCCTCTCATATACCAAGGTGCGAGGGTATTGGGTCATACTTTACCACGCTGACCCAGTGTGGACTGGCAGAGGCAGGTTGTGGCGCCCTGAATTTGGCGTCTAGCATGGCTTAACGACTACCACATTTTAGTGATAACCGGGACCAACGGCTTAACGTGCCTATCGAAGCACGAAAGCGGTCGATATCAAATGCTACAGCCTCGCCGCAGTATGAGGTAATTTCCAACTCCTTGGTAATCTTAATAGTCTTGAGAACATTATTTGGCTGATAACGATTATGATTATTTTAGGACTGTCCTTAACACAACCTCTACACATATCATTCTTGCTGCTCCAGTTCTTGGTATCAAACTCCCTGATGCAGCTGTACCCTCGACTGGACAGCACAGTCACCTTGGCCTCGCAGCAGCATGAGGTCCTTCCGAATTCATTGATGACCTTACTTGGATTAAGGACATTAATGGGCTGGTGACGATTGTGATTCTTTAAGAACTGACCTTAACACAACCCCTGCACATATCATTCTTGCTGCTCCAGATCTTCCTATCAAATTCCCTGATGCAGCTGTACTCTCGACTAGACAGTACGGTCATCTTAGCCTCGCCACAGTACGAGGTCCTTCCGAACTCCTTGATGACCTGCTGCAGTTGTTTGTGCGTCCTGGCTCCGTAGTAGATGGTGGGCAGGCTGAAATGAACATCGTCTGAGACCCAGTTACGCATGAGGTTCACGAGGAATCTGAAAACAACCACCGCATATACCCCCTCACGCTTCTTTCGCCCGTACTTAGCAAAAAAGCGGAATTCGTTTAAAATCAAAGTTTGTTTATATTGTCAGAATAAGAGCTTACTATTAAATGCATATAAAAAAAAAAAAATATATATATATTTTTTTTTGTACGTCTGTATGTTGTGACTAATGAAAAATGAAAATGAAAATATTTATTCATAAAAGATAATGTTACAGGGATCTTAAAACAATTTCTTAAAGTTCTATTACTATCTTGCCAACGCAGGGCGTATGAATGTCAAAAAATTATGGTCACAATGAAATGTCAAATAAAATCATTAGAATTGTTACATAACTTCTTTTTTTATATTAATGTCTAAATATTCCTGGACTGAATAGAAGCACTTCAGTCTCCAAACTGCTGTATTTTTACTGGCAGACTGCTGATGTTATAAAGAGTAACTTAAGATAAATTTTAAACAAAAAAAGCAAAAGAAGAAGGAGAAATAATGCTAATGATGTCGATGTAGCTCTTTTTTTTAATAATAAAGTAGTTTAAATGATAAAAAATTGTTTTGGAAGTAAGTAACGAAATTATGAATAGGCGGGGTCAAATATGCGAAAGCGTATGCAGTGGTTGTATTCAAATATTAATTTTGTTATTCTGCTATGTAGGTGTTTATGAACTATGCAACATGTGAATAACTTCATATGGGCGATTGATTTTACAGGAAATCAATTGCCTTTATGAATATGCCTGCGTTATAGCAGCTCTCTGCCATCCGCAACTCAATAGTCAGCGTAGTAGAGTATGACTTGACATTGGTTTGTAAGAGGACCATCGTGCTTGGTAGTCGTAGTGTTATCCTTTCAAAACTAAAGGAACCGAGGCCAAACTCACATGCAAGTGGTGCACCTGTCCATCAACGGATGAGGCTCTGGGAAACATAAATGATCCATGTAAGCGGCAATACTCACCACCGATGGTTTGGCCCATCCCACCAACAATATAACTGGCGAATAAGGTTTTATGCGCTCGTAGCTCTGCGATGTTCGGTGGTCGGAAACGATCGCCGAAGTACAGCAGAGTTTACAGAGGTCAGTCCTTGGATGGGTGACCGTTTGTGTGGCATTTGATATCGAGCGCTTCCGTGCTTCGGAAGGCACGTTAAGCCGTTGGTCCCGGTTATCACTAAATGTGGTAGTCGTTAAGCTATGTTAGAGGCCTAATGGGCGGCTTGAAAAATTCTAACAGCAGGACGCCACACACCTGCCTCCGCCAATCCGCACTGGGTCAGCGTGGTGGAGTGTGACCCAATACCCTCACACTTTGATATGTGAGAGGAGGCTCGTGCTCAGTAGTGGGACGTTAATGGGCTGTGATGATGATGATGAATGTATCTCTGCCTATTTTTTTTTTAGAAAACAGGCTTGTAAGTATGTATGAAAAGATTAAAATAGCAAATAAAAGCAGATATGCAGGAAATTTTATCTAAACAGTACCTACAGTAATTTGAACATACCGAACATTTTCTGGCGTTTCTGCTTGTGGAGAGTCTATCGGTTTTTCAGGAGTGCTAGGTTTTTGTGGAGTAGAAGGGTGTGAGCTTTCGCCGAAATCCGAGTAGTTGAGACGTCGCTTCTTCTCGTGCAACGTAACCATGTTTTCTTTTGAGTCTGAAAGAAGAATTACAAAAAATTGTAACTGGGTGCGTCACTGGCCTGAGGATGTCATAAAAATGAGTTTTAGGACGTTTAGAAAAAGCCGTAAGTGTCGAAATTTTACGTCAGATAAATTAAACTATCGAGTTGTTGTCTAACTGGGTGGCTCACAGTCTTGTATAAAATACTTCTGCCTGCCCCTTCGGGGAAACAGGCGTGAATATATGTATGTATGTATATTATGTTATTTGGTGTCAAAATGGTATTGACGAGCATAATGCTAATTTGATAATGCATAATTTGAAGTATTATTTAAAATTCTTTATTATTTTAAAGTGCTTAAAGTCCTTCAAGCATCTGTAAGTACCTACACAAAATTTTATGAACGCCCGCTGCCTCACCGATTAAATGTTTTTAACTATCTATGGTATAGTAATTTATGTCTAAAAAATCGTATATACACACAAAGCACAAGGTTTATTTTGTAAATTG
This sequence comes from Musotima nitidalis, assembly GCA_949126915.1. Lineage (NCBI taxonomy): Eukaryota > Metazoa > Arthropoda > Insecta > Lepidoptera > Crambidae > Musotima > Musotima nitidalis. The sequence continues at coordinate 6,108,498 of OX421434.1, forward strand.
TGATAAAGATCGATTGATAGTTAAATTGATTTGCGAATTATTTTACGGTAACTAATTCAACCGTTAATTTTGTCATAACTTTAACGGTTTATGCATACACAAAATACAATAAAAATTATCGTTTTAAAAACATTTACAACGATTCAGCATCTTTTAAAGGAATTAGGACGAAAGAAGTAAAAAAACCTATCTAGTTTTTATACCTGTTAGTCCGAGAAATGGTGGATATTTTTGTGAATGTTTTAAAGCTGAAAACTGGTCCTATGCCTCTCCAATAATATCTTATTAAAACTGAATACGTGGCTGGGGAGTAGTGGGGCTATATCAACCCTTCTATTTTCAAAACTGTCTACCACCTCTCATTTTGTATATAGAGTATCCTATATAGCAATGTTGGGAGGGCCTGAAGTGGCGCCCGGCTTGCCATAGCGCGACAGCCACTCGCATTCACGGTGAAGTGATCTCGAATGCTCGGTGACATTGTGCGGGGTCCGTTTCAATACTTTCATTAGGGAGCGCTCGCGACTAGCAACGTAATCCCGGTAATGGCGTCATTGTCATGCGCCCGCCATCTTGGATCACCGCGTGTTTACCGGCAAATTGATAGATAAAAAAAGTCGGATTCGTCATTTTAAGAAAAATACAAGTGAACGAGAAGGGACCTTACGTTAATGAAATACCTGCCCATATACAATAAGGGCCGCAATTTTTAAGTGAATAGAGGCAAAGATCATTCTGACGTAATATATAATACTCTTGCGAAGGTTTCACATTGCTTTACGGTAAACAATATCTTATAATTACGTCATATAATCATAATTTATCTCTTAACGCAAATAAAACTAAATGTGTAAGTTCTCATTGCCAAATGTTACACAAGTTTCGACTAAATTTAAAATTTCTTAGGCATTAAGATAGATTTTAAATTGCAGTGGAATCTCCGTATAATGGATTTGTCCGGAAGGTTTAGCTCAGCATGCTATGCCATCAAAAAGATAAGACTCCTACCAGACGAAGAATTAGCTAGATTAGTCTATTTTAGTTAATTTTATAGCATTATGCCATATGGTATGTTATTGAGATGTTAGAGAGATTCTCTATTGAACAATTTTAGCTCAGTTTCACATTACACATTTAATTGACTGTGATGGCAGGTTCCTTAGCGCTACTTTATTGGGTACAGCTTCTGGGGAGCCTTTGAATGTCTTCAAATATTCACTATGTGGATTCTGTATTGTTATATTTGGTTGATAATTTAGAAGAGCATAGCCTATGAGTTTCTTGTCAGTTTTTTTCACAGAGCGGTGGCTCTGAACTGGAACTTAGATTTACTTACACTTAATTTTTATTTTTTGCATGTAAGTGAATCTAAGCTTCGTGATTTCAGTGTAGCAATATTTAGTTTTTTTTTATATAAATATATATATATTTTTTTTGTTGCAGCTTTATTTAGCGAGTAGGGTTTCTGTACCTCTCTATTGACATCAAGCATGTACAGTCGCGGACAATAGGTGAAAGGTAAAAAAAAGGTTTGTGGCTTCTATAGAACTTGTCGATTATATAAGGGTTTGGAGACACTGTCATTCAAGAGGATATCCTTTGACAACAATTGTTTTAACAGGAGTAAATGCCACTTTTCCAGATAGGAAGGTTAACTTTCAATGAATTATCTTTATTGTGAAACATGGGTTACACTGGTGTTATTGATGTTTACATGTTGTTGGTTTTCTTTCTTGAGGCATCATGAAGATTGTAATAGCACTTTTCCACAAGCAGCTTGTATAATTTGTTTTTGAAATTGTCAAGAGGACTTAATGTTCTTACAGATCCGAGAAGCGCTGCCGAAAAAAGATTTTCTGAACAAAGCTGTCCTGTAATATCTAGAGCTAAGTTCATGTTTATGTCGCTCACGCGGGTTTTATTCGAACAAATTACTGTTATTTTTAACGAAAAGTACGCATTCATATATGAATAAACAAGGTCATGACAAAAGATAATTCGTTCGGATACGGAAAGTCACAATTCACTGCAATATACCTTTCTACACTCGTGTACGTTATCGAAGATGTTAGTCAAAAAATCCACTATATTTAATACATAAATAAATATTTTCTGACAATTACACCAATTATTTAGTTCCAAGATAAGTTTCATTAAGAACTTGGGTTATGGATAGTAAATACGGGATAAACATACATAAACACTTTTTATTTTTGGAAATACATACTTAATTTACGTAGGAAAACACCCACACCAGAACAAATATTTATGTCCATGCACACAAAGATTTGTCCTGCGTGGGAATCGAACCCACGACCTTAGGAGCGGAGAGCGGGTATTCTCGCCACCACGCCTTATCGGTTGTCATATATTTATTCATAATAACTTGAATTTATACTACTTTTAGAAAATACAATACTGCCGCGATGTCTTTTATTAATCTTTATTAGTGTAACTTTAAAAGTTTTTTCATGCTACGTATTTGTTTAAAATTAAAGTTCATTTATTCACGCTTGGCTTCTTTTCGAAGCACTTGAACCCGCCTAAATCTTGGAGCGAAAGCTTGCTACGAGGAGTAGTTGGCAAAAAACATTGATTTTATAGCTAGAAAAGCTTGAGTGAAATTCCTGTTAAAATCGGTTCTAAAGCTTCAGAGAAGGAATAAGCCAGCTTCAATACGACAAAAATAATATAAAAATTGTTATAATTTTCGTATTACGTTACACCTCTAGATCTAGTTTTATCTATCTACTAGATTTCCGTATATCGTTATCAACACAAGAAAACATTAAAATTAAAAATTCATTTATTCAAGTTTGGCTCAATAGAGCTCTTATGAATGTCATACTTATAAACTAACGCGCCCATTCACTGCGGGCGGGAGCTTGATCGTAAAAGAACGGGCAAGAAAATCGTCAAGGTTGGTTTTTTCTCCCGCCAGTTACAATTAAAATACATTATATTAAAACAATTGTGTTCTGCAGTCACAAGATTTGAAAAAAAAGGGAGACAAAACTCTTTTTAGCAATATTAACATAATTACGGATAAACATAGTAGACATGAGCAGACGCGTTACGCTCCACCATATTTTAGGAAGCGCAACGACCCGACGCATGACGCTACCACCGCGGAAACATATACGTGAGCGTGATATACTCAAGCTGGATAAAAGGATTTTAGTAAAAATAACATTAATATTAGAAGACTGAATTAAATTAAATGTGCTGCAAACCACTTACCATTACTTATTAATACCTCAAAATAAAATAAATTACCTTTCGAATAATCTTGACATGGTTCTGACCGCTTCACGCCGTAGATATCGTTCTTATTTGGCGAATCGTATATGCTTCTTTCTCCTAGAATTTTAAATAATATATTACTCTATTTATGTTTAGAGCTAAGAGTTAAATGAAATGAACAAACGCCCATACAAATTACAAAAGAAAATATATCAAAAGATCATAGATCCTTCTTGAGTCTTGTATAGCAAACAGATGCTCGGGAGTGAAAATCTGCTTCACCTTTATAAGAAATTGCCGAAGGGTTTTGGTGAAGTTATATAACTGAGTCTCGGAGATAGTATCTAAGTAGATATACGTTGATGAACCTTATATACTAATGTGAGACGTGATTATGTGATTTATCTAAATGGCTTGATTCTGCTTCAGTATGTTGTGGCTACAAGGATACTCAGAACTTAGAGCCGAAACACATGGTCATTGCGGTGCCGCGCCGCTATAATCGGCAGGAGCATCACTGTCGATTCTAGCGGTGCGGGGCGCCGTACATTGGAGCTTGTTTCAGCGTTATGACGTCATACTTATTTTTTTTATTTTTATATTTCTGACACTTACACCAATTATTTAGTTCCAATATAAGTATCATTAAGAACTTGCGTTATGGATACTAAATAACGGATAAACATACATAACTACTTTTTTTGTTTTTGTAAATACATACTTAAAATACCTAGGAAAACACCCAGACCAAAACAAATATTCATATTTATACACATAAAGATTTGTCCTGTGTGGGAATCGAACCCACGACCTCAGGAGTGGAGTGCAGGTACACTCACCCAATACCACGCCATATCGGTCGTCAGTTACAGTATCCACCTACTATTATTTCACGGAAACACATTATCATGATATAAAGCATCTCAAGTTTTTTTAGGCCACAAAGCACTCAAACATGCGGCCCATCTGATGGACAATAGTTACCACTGTCTGTGGACGCTGGCAACACCAGGAGCATTACTAGCGCGTTGCCGACCCATTAAAGTCCGTTTCACGCCCTTGCTACTTTCAACTAAAATCATCAAGTAGTTTAAGCATAAAAAAGTAGAGAGAGCCACATGTAAGCGTCAAATCAGCGTCACGTTTGCAAGCACATAACTCTCTAGCAATAAGAGTCATTTTTGAAATATCCTGTCGTCCCTGTCATCTGAGGCTATCGGTACATACTCACAAAACATTTGCATTTTTAATTATTATGTATAAATCATCCTAATAGCATTTATCACAGTTATGCTCTAGACTTACGCTTAGAACCCAGATTCAGTTTCCTTTTTTTTTTTTTTGCGTCGGTAACAAATGCAATTACTTACGCACTGCCTCCCGGCCAAAGGGAGATCGAGAGAGAGTCAGTTCACTGTTCTAACCAGATTTGTCTGTATTTCAATCGATATAATACATATCGATTGAAATACAATCGATGCGACAAATGCGATTCAAGCACTCTGTAAGTGCAAACAAAAACTATATTTTCGTTACTTTATATTTTATCATACATTATCATCATTAGCACGCTGATAACTTATCAAAGTGTCATTCACATTTAGTTTCAGATCGAGAGTTGACGGTACTGACGCTTTTAGTGTTTGTAACACAAAAAAATATCTAATGGCTGGCCGGAAAATAGTGAAACAATAAAATGGACGAGTTTTTAGGCAAAGAATATGTGATGGTCAGTGAGGAAAACTTCGAGACATATTTGGCGCATTTGGGTAATGTGACATTATTTTTTGACAATAAATTACATTTACCTTAAATTCTTATTATCATTTATATCAAACTAAATCTCTGTGATTACGTTACATAATTTTATTTTAAACAAGCAGACAAAAGATTATTATAATTTAATAAAACCGATAAAAAAATGTTTCTTACTACTTAGAATTCCCCTTTTCTATGTTTTATTTTTATAAAATTTAAAGAAAAAAAATAGACTAATAATAACGAACAATTATGAATTACAAAGTATGTATACATGTGAAGATTTTTAATAAAACCTTTATAAATAAATAGAAAAACCACTTCTATGAAAAAATCATCAAAAATCTATCTGTATAGACACGGAATGTATGAATTTTTATAAACATTCATACAATTCATTTCATTAAAAATTGCCAGTCATACAAGCGTACGACTTTAGAGATAACGTTGATAACGGTAATTAATTCATTATAAATAATCATTATTATTAAGACAAATATACCTATATATTTTCCAACGGCTCATATTTAATGTGTCTTCAAAATTAATAAATTACCAACCTAACCTAACCTTTTTGTACATCAAAAAATTCTGATGGAGCACCTAATCCTCTATTAGATGCTATTAGATGCTAGATCAGTATTTTTGATGATCAAAAAAGTATTTTTTAGAGGTTCAGTTTATTATATTCCTTTTCCAACACATTAACTTGACTAATAGTAGTACAAATCGCTTGACAGTTTGTTGGCGATGTACGCTCCTCATAGCATTTCAGTTGTTTAGAACACATTTATACCACACAATTGAGTAATAGGGAGTCGTAAGAGTCGATAAAGAGAAATCCTACCGGATGGTGGGCAGCAGCGTCATCCAGCATACTGGTTGGCTCAATCTGCGATCACCACCCGCCTGCCGAGGTGGTAATTATGAGCAAATACGACCAATATTAAAGAAAAAAAAAATTGTGGCAATGACAAAATAAAACAAAGAATGCATTCTTTGTTTTATTTTATATTAAAACTAATCTACTATCGCTAACTAGGTCCCCTTCTTAGCATAAAGTTTCTCTGGAGGGGCCTAGCTGATGATATAACGGACAAAATAAACAAATCATTAAACGAGTGGTAGTATAATAAACTATTTGGAAGCCCAAAGTTTAGCAGTGGAATTTATATAACTGTAATGACGATTAAGTTATGATATCACAAATAAAAATTAACCCTGTTTAGTTATGCATTCTTCTCGGATCCTTTGGTAGCGAAAGTAATGAAAGTGAAAGTGAGTAAGCCGAAAGTTATGTTTTTTTTTAGAAAGAAGAAGATGTCATAATATTTGATGTTCTGATATGAATTGAAAACTTGATGATGAATGAAAACAAGTAAATGAGTTAGTTTATTTGGGATCAAATAATAATTGTTGCTCAAACCAAAAGTTGGATTATGTGTTATCATAGAGCGGTGTCTCCTGACACAGGCTTATTCAAGTTTAAAAGAAGGCACCAGCTACTAGATATTCTAATGTAGCAGGTTGATAATGAAATAAAGAAATTAATTCATCATTTCAGCCCATTAACGTCCCACTACAGAGCACGAGCCTCTTCTCACAAATCAAGGTGTGAGGGTATTGGGTCATACTCCACCACGCTGACCCAGTGCAAATTGGCGGAGGCAGGTGTATGGCGTCCTGCTGTTAGAATTTATCAAGCCGCCCATGAGGCCTCTAACTTGGCTTAACGACTATCACATTTTAGTGATAATCGGGACTAACGGCTTAACGTGCCTTCCGAAGAACGGAAGCGCTCGATATCAAATGCCACACAAACGGTCACCCATCCAAGGACTGACCTCTGCAAACTCTGCTGTACTTCGGTGATCGTTTTCGATCACCGAGTTCCGCAGAGCTATGAGCGCTTCAAAAAGAAATTTATTATTATTATCAAAATTTACAAAAGATGAAAATTGTGAAAGCGACATCGATAGAAGAGTGAATGCAATATGGTGAACGGAGTTCTTCATACCTTTGTAAACAGTGTCCAAAAAAACTTATGGCAGTTCATAGAGGGGTTAATCCCTCACTAACGGATCGAAGCGAATGTGGGATATGGCATAAGAAATATGAAAGTAAGATCTCTAGTAGAAGTAAAAGTCATTAGAGATGCGAGCACTAAGAAGCATGCTACGAGTGAAATTAAGTGATAAGATTAGAAATGAGCCGATAAAGACAAGCCTGACAGATGTTGGTGTTAATGCTATGAAAATGCTCTCGAAATATTACTACTTAAAGAATTTTTAGGATTTATTTACATACATACATTCAAGTTGTTTCCCCGAAGAGGTAGGCAGAGGCATATTATATACCCACACTCGCCAATTATATGGTTGGTCTTACGTAATAGGTGGCACGTAGTTATGTTCGCCAGAGCCTCGTCCGTTGATCGGCAGAAGCACCACTTGCAGGTGAGGTAGGCTTGGGCTCCTTAGGTCTTGGTAGGAATTCAATGCAGGATTAACTTCTTTTTTTTACACTTAAAATTTATGTTTTCTTTTAAGGTTTAGGTTATTTTAAGAGGAAAATAGCAATATCAATGAGACCAGTGCAATGTCTGACTCGGAACGAAGACGGCTCATACAAGTTTACAGTGCGCACTGCAGGGATCTTCCACTGGGAGATTATATTTCAACCAGACGTGGAGTTCGATGGCTCCAAACCCGACGGCAGTAAGGTATTGTATGTTTACTAGAGTTTTTTCCTTCTTCTGCATAGACTGACTCGTCTAGAGTATTTTTCAGAGTCAAGTTAATTGCATATAATTTAAAATTATACAGCATTTTCCTCCTTTTTATTTAACCGTGATTAACTAATTCAGTTATGTGAAAGTAAAGCCCGCCACCGTCTTTTTAAAGTATTTCCTTAATAAAAATAGGGTAGACTTGACTAGAGACTTATCTATATAGTTTTACCGATATGGCGTGGTGGCGAGTATACCCGCTCTCCGCTCCTGAGGTCGTGGGTTAGGACACAGGACTAATCTTTGTGTGAATTTAATTTGTTCTGATCTAGATGAATTAGAAATATATTTGTTCTGATCTAGGTGTATGTATATTAAGTATATAATTACAAAAAAAGTATTTATCCGTAATTTAGTATCCATACGTATAAGTATCATTAAGAACTTGTCTTAATGATACTTATCTTGGAACTAAATAATTGGTGTAATCGTTAGAAAATATTTATTTATTTTTATCTGCGATTCACATAATTGTATCAAAGTGAACATGAGATTATGTTCTTCCCAATTTCAACCGAATAGAATTAGTTTTTTTTTATATGACAAGATGGCACTGATTATGCGGCCCACCTCATGAAAAGTGGTGCGTCGCCAAACATCGTACAAAAAAAAGAAAGTATTTACGTATGTTTATCCGTTATTTAGTATTCATAACACAAGTTCTTAATTATACTTATCTTGGAACTAAATTAAATGGTGTAACTGTCAGAAACATTTATTTTATGGTAATATGCCACTTTCATACACAATTGTGTACGTTGTCCAAGAAGTTATGGCTACATATTCACCATACTTACACATAAAAATACAACACTGCCTCCCGGACAAAGCCGCGGGCAGAATGTAGTACTGATCGTAGAGTGAAAAAAAACCTATAGGTATTTGGAGCTTAGGGTTATTTAAAACCAGTATCTCTGGTCTGGTCTCGGGTTCAAACCCTGACTTTTCGAAGTTATGTGCGTAATTATCGCTTGCTCCGTGCCTCGGAACCCTCGTTAAGCCATTGGTCCCGGCTGTCATGAACGTCTATGGCAGTCGTTATTCGGAAGTCAGTGCCTTCTAACAGACTGACAGCTGGTTTAACCATAGAATGATGTTTCCCTCTGGGTTGCGGAGGTCAGACGGCAGTCGCTCCACGTTTTAACTGAAATTCAGTCAAATTTAGTTGAACCAGTGTGCAGACCCTGGGCCCTAAGCTTAAGTCTAGGACAATCGGGATAATGCTAGGATATGATGATGATCACTCTTTCAGGTAAGAACCAAGATCACATTTGAGGACAACGTGATGAAGCACAGACAATATGACCCAAACAACGGCTCGGTATCACTTCACGTGCTTCAATTCTATCCTGAAAACACTATAGTGGTTGGTATCACTTTTGTTTATACACCACAAGGTGGTGATACCCTTAGTACACAACTAAGGGGGATATTGCCAGTTGCCAATTAGGACAATACCTAATCCTGAGATCGTTATGAAAATTTTTAATGAGTTGTTAGGTTAGAAAAATCTTAAGACAGAACGGCTCTGTAACACTCTACACGTGCTACAATTCTCTCCAGAAGAAACTTTAAGGGTTGAAACTAAAAAGTTTTTTGTCTTACCACCAAGTAGCACATTGGGGAATTCACTCTATGCGCAATTAGAATCTTAGTCCTGGGATCATAAAGTAGCTGTTTCAGCCCACCTACATAAATGCTCACATCAGTCGAGGGACGAGTCTGACATAGGAGTGTCAACTTTGAAACTTTGTTACAAGAGATGTAGTTAAAAACATAAATGTACTTAGATTTTCTAAAGGTAAAAAAAACAATAAAAAAATAAACTCGCTCAACTCTTTAAGATTTAAAAAGAATGAGGTGGAGTCATCTAGTACGGCACCTACTTATTTTTATTTATATTAATCTTGTAATATAAATAAAATTAAGTAGCTGAAGTAACTCAAGCATACGGCCCATGGTGAAAATTGGTCAAAAAAGCCTATATACTCCTAGACAAAACTATTCATCTCATATTCAGCAATAGACTTCCTATTGATGATGATAAATAATTTATATATTTTTCTTTTCAGACGACTACAGTAGAAGGCACGGATATAGTGGCTAAACGTATATATAAATTATCTACCACAACGAATAGCTAAAACCTAACACATATTATAATTATGTATTGTAGTCAATCACTCAATTAGATTATGTTTCCACCACTCACACACACACACAAACACACACATACACAAACACACTCACGAAATCACATGCACTTGCACGCACACACTGTCAGTATACTGTATGACAGTATTTTGATAGTGACATTAGGAAGACTGCTGGTACTTATAGCACGGGTTGTTCCAGTTTAAGTGTCAGCTGTTTAAAGCATTATTATAGAAATACTCAAAGCAAAATGTACAAATCTTATGTGTAAATGTATTTTATTATATTGATAGTTATCAATTTATAGGCGCTACAGTTGTAGCGCCTATAAATTGGAAAAATGCACAAATTGTAAACACTCTCTTTGGGATACCAAAAAATAAATTATTATTATTATTACTACATAAATCTATGATATATATATGTCATTTTATGCTAAAAGTGAACTGATTATAACATGTAATTGTTAAGCATCTCATAAGAGCAAATGGATATTAATTTATGCTAAAAGTAAACTGTGCCACAACTCTTCGATTTTAATACTTGTGGCTAGAGTTCTGCCTATACCAAATGGGTTATATGCCCCTAAAGCGTGAGATTATGCACTTATTTTATGACATTTAAGTAGTATTTTCTTGTTTAACCATAGAACAATGTGTGAAATCTGTGAAGCAGACGTAATAACTGAAATTCAGCCAAATCTGGTTAGATCTTGTGTTATGGATACTAAATAACGGATAAACATACACAAATACTTTTTTTCTGTTAATACATACTTAATATACATAAATATATTACCAGAACAAATTTTATTTCCCAGAATATTGTATACAATATGGTGTTATAAATAATTACGATGATCGGCATATTCTGCCATCGTCGGCGTGGAAATGTTGGATATTTAGATAATTTAGATAACATTCCGGTTTACATCACAGTCAATCGGTCGTCATAGTAAGCTATGTGTTTCGACTGTATAATCCTTATATAATTAAGCGCTCTTTATTTGTTTTCTATTTAACTTCTTTCGCGTTATCTATGGCTAAATTGTTATTTTTGGGATAAAATGAAGGTAGTAAGTATGTCAGTAAAAAAATGTCCGCAATTATGATAAAAAATGGTATATTTTTTATTATTACCGTAGTAATATTTCGTTAAAAATCTTAGCAGTTAAGTTCTTATGGCCGAAATGATGACGATAATGATTAATTATTTTATTATTTCGTATTTTTTTATATTTGCCTGTTAAACCGTTTGCTGCAGACGTCCTACGACGAATTGAAAAAAAATATAAATCCTTATTGTATTCCACTATTTACTATGTATTATATAGATACTTATTATATAGATGGTTATGGTAGAAGAAACATGAAAGTAAGATTAATGCAGTAGAGATGAGAGCACTCAGAAGTATTCTAGGTGTGATATTGAGTGATAGGATTAAGAATGAAGTGATAAGGATCGAAGCTGGTGAAAAGAAGATATAGTGGCAAGAATTGAAAGAGGTATGCTTAGATGGTTTGGTCATGTTGAGAGGATGAATGAAAGTAGACTAACGAAATTGATTTATGATGGACAAGTGGTTGGATGTGTTGGCCACATAAGACCTTCCATCACCGAATTCAGAAAATTTTGGAGAAAGGGCAAGTCAAAAGTACCCTAAACCGACGGCTTTTTATGAGAAGGTTAATGAGTATAAATGAAGCTAAAAGTGCGTGCCAAGATCGTAGCAAGTGGAAGGATGTGATCTCTGCCTTCTCCGATGGGAAAGAGGCGTGACATTTTGTATGTATGTATATATATACCTAGATTTGTATGTGTATGTAAAATAGACTAACTTAATGTTTTAAGTAACTTAAACTATTGCAATAATGAAATAAACGCTGATTTCTATTTGTAACATGTGTTTTATTTTCTGAAGAAATCCTTTTATTCGTCTACAGGATATTTGCTGTATGCCCCCATCCGTCTCCCTTGATTATCAGACTTCCCTCATTGCTGTTCAATTTCAGCACTAGCCTGATCAAGCTTAGAGCTCAGAGTCTGCTCATTGGTCTGACCAGATTTGGCTGAATTTCAAATATTACACGGGACGACTGCCGTCTGGCATCGGCAATTCAGAGGGACACCATTATTCTACGGTTAAACCAACTATAATGGCTGGAGCTGCGATCACCAACCCACCTGCCCTGCGTGGTAATTATGGGCAAATACCCCCAATAGAATGTAATAAATTGGGGAGGCCAATGTTCAGCAGTGGACTTTATAAGGCTGATATGAAACCAACTATCAGGATTTTAGACGGAACTGACTTTTAATAACGAGTGCTATAAATGTTGATGACAGACGGGATCAATGGCTTATCGTGCTTTCTGAGGCACGGAGCAAGCGATAATTACGCACATATCTTCGAAAAGTCATAGGTCCATATATAAGTATACCCGAGACCCAATTAACTGCAGTCTATTGGTCCGCTGGGATATCGCTGTCTACTAGCTTACCTAATACTCATTATTATTATAATCCAACACAGGACAAATATTTGGATGCAAGTACAATACGCGATAAACTATGGGGATCCCTGGCGAAACCTTCTTAAGAAATAACTCATTGATAGTACGTAAGTTTCCTATCAGGTACTAGGTATTATGTGAATAATGTATCAGTAACGGACTTATAAAATGCTTTAATAATTACGTAGTAAACAACAGTGGATCGCTAAAAGCAATTAGGCACTATTAAACGAGCGTTTGAATAATCAAATTTCGCGAACCCAATCCCCATATCGACTTTCACTTAACATGGAAGCCGACCCCAGCTAACAACCCAGAACATTCTCTCCGGGGCACTTTCCAAAACACGATTCCCTATTCCATTAGACCCTCTCGAAGTTATCTCGCGTTATTTACATCGCCTGACCGTACCATCTTATGTAGTCGACCCCTTATGTGTCGGGGTACATAAGTGAGCAGTGGTCTTTATTGTGTTTGTGTTAAGGGTGATATTGGGTCTGTGTGGGGTTGAGAGGGGGTGGTGAGGGGTGGTGCGGGGTGTCGCGGTGTCGTTGCCATGACAACGCGGCACCCGGACGCCGGATCCCGACGCCCGCAGTGTCGGTCGCCGCGCCCGCTCCCCGCCGCACAAGTGACACGCGCAGCGAAAAAGCACAACCACCCTAGTGTAGGGCGGCCAGGCTTTCTAGCGTTTAGAAATACCTTTCTTTTGGTCACTGATTATTATTGTATAGGAAATATGTCCTGTATTGATCCGTATATTAAAAGACTTTTAGAGACCTCATTATGGAGTTTGGTAAAAACCATTTTTGTAATCAAGCATGGGTACATATTCATATGATATTTTATTGTAAATAGGTATTTACAGTTCAAATTTATCAAATCAAGCAAATCGAATTGGTTTCTTCTAACAGCCTTTTTCACTTGCCTGACGCGTGTGTACTAAAGGCTGGTAAAGCTATAAGAAGATATATAGCTTTACCAGCCTTTGGCCTTGCGTGTATAGGGATCCTACCTAACCTCACCTGGTCTGCATGTGGTGCACCTGCCGATCAACGGAGGAGGCTCTGGCGAACATAACAGTGCCCGGTAAGCGGCAATAGGCTTAGGCTTAGCGCCACCTATTACGTAGGACGAACTATATAATTAGCGAACTGTGGGCGTAGAATATGCCTCTGCCTACACCTTCCGGGAAAAGGCGTGAATGTATGTATGTATGTCCTTGCGTAAATCAAAAGCTCATCGATTGAGGTATCGGTTTAGTTCATCACCGCGGCACGTGCAGCCGTTTTGTATAGTTTCATGCTCCTTATTCCTCAGTATGTTACTGGTCACAGGCCTACTTTTAATAACCACTGGATAATGGATAATGGAGTATTGCATTAAAACCAAGAGATTTGTTAGGTACTATCGAAAATACCTCTCCCTTGGTACGAACCAACCTTAGCCTAAGCTTTATACGAATAATGCTTGTGTACAGTACTGGGGGTTGAGAGTTGAGATACTTACAGATAAAAAATTACGTAGCGTAATGTCTGAGATAAATGAATGAGTCATTTATTATTATTAACTACATATTAATTATTATATTATTGTTCACTGTTTAGCATAAATACTTACTTCACTAAATATTTAAATTGCATAAAGCTATACATACAAAAAAAATATTTAGAGAAACTATGGTTTAATAAGAACGTAAAAACAGTTTATAGTTAAAAAAAAATATGAAACATGAAAATTATTTTATTAAGTTAACCCTAAGATTAACTGGAAGAGAATAGCAAACAGCAATTAGTTCGCTTTTTGTAATACTTATATCAAAGTTTGCAATAAAGATATTATAAATAAATACAGTCATGTTATTCAAATAATTTATGTTTCAGGGTAGTTGTAATAATATGATTTATACGTTATGGGTCTTATTACAAAACGAGATCATAGGTTAGACCAGGTTTAAAAATAGTGCTGTCACTGTCTTCATCCTATCAAATGAAAGCCCCTATAAATTCTCCTACGACATATAGACTAGCAGCTGACCCGGCAAACGCTGTTCTGCCATATAATTTTTTATGTCAAAATACTTAAGCAAATAATTAAACGACAAAATAAAAACTTAGTAAAGTATCAGCCATGGTCATCTTACCCCCGCCCCCTCGGGCCGCGCGGGGGCGGTGGGAGGGGGGACCGACTCGCACCTTTTGTTTGGGACACCCACTGCCCCCCTGTTCATTTACTCGCGTTCCGTCCTCAACGCTGTTTGCAAACGGTTTAGGTGCCTAAATGCACAGGGAAATGTCACGTTTTCACTTTTGTCCCCTAGTTCCGTTTTGTACATGAGCTAAATTGCTGGGGATTTATCGATGCTAGCTTTTTAATGGAATGGACAAATATAGTCGCACCGTGTTATAACTGAAACTCAGTAAAATCAAATTAGACCAGAGAGCAGAGCCTGGGCCCTAAGTTTAAGTTTAGGGCGACCGGGATAATGCTAGGATGATGGGATGGGACAATCTATGTGACTCAACTACTCACTGGTTAGTTGGTATCATCACAACCCAATAACTTCACACTACCGAGCACAGGGCTCTCACAAACAAAGGTGAGATGGAATCAGAACGCAGACGCTATACAAAGGGTTAGGTACGCTATTCTTCGCCAATCTAGCAGTGAGTTGGCGAAGATTGATGGCTTAAAGTTATTTTATTGAGCCAAAACTATTTTCACTTTAAACTTTCGACGACCGAATGGCAAAAATATCCGCTCTCTGCTCCTAAGGTCGTGGGTTCGATCCCATGCAGGCCAAATCTTTGTGTGCATGAACACGAATATTTGTTCTGGTCTGGAAGTTTATCTATGTACATTAGGTATGTATTTACAAAAAAAAGTATTTATGTATGTTTATCCGTTCTTTAGTATCCATAACACAAGTTCTTAATGATAATTGTCTTGGAATTAAATAATTGGTGTAATTGTTAGAAACAATTTTATTTAACTTTAAAATTTTGCCCTTAACAGAGTCCGTACTACAAAAAGGGATCATCAACAAAAAACTCTTTGGTTTCCGATCACTGTCGATTTGTAAATACTTTGCAAGGGATCGATAGTCAACTCATGAATTCGTGTCGTAACTTCATAACTCGTTATTTCGAGAACCCATGAAAGGAGAATCCTTACATTACAAACTTTTTGCTTGCGAAAAGAGTTTACCGGCACAATGGGCATCGGGATCATTGCCGATTTTGTTTCGCAAATGTAATAAGTATGTCTGATCGATCGCCTGGTTGACGCACGGGTGTTTACTCCGCCCACTATTAAAGAGAGTATTGAGAAAATATTCAATTAAGTCATTATTTTTAACATATTTAGATACTTAATATCTCACATACCTAGTAATAATTTTCGAAACAGCTCGACCAATTTAAAGGTTCTTTAAAATATATTTAGTAAGTATGAAAATAGCCCGTAAAGATTTTTTCACCTCTATTTTGTAATCGCAATTTTATTACTTACGTATGGAAATTTATTTAGTTTCAAAATAAGCAGAGACAATTACCAGAGCAAATATTATAAGTTCCAAAATATGCTTGTGTTATGGAAACTAACTAACGGATAAACAAACATATATCTATTTTTATTTGTAAATACAGACTTGCACATACATTCAGCCTAGAACAATATTCATGTTCATCCACACAAAGATTTTTCCCGTGTGGGAATCGGACCGACATTACTAATCTCCAAACCATATAGGTTGTCGGAAAGTCAATGTCATTTATTCAAGTTTGGCTCAATAAGACTCTTATGAACGTCATAAATTCCGATCGTTAAATCGAAAAGGAAAAAGTATTTCTGATCGATGGCCTGGTTGACGCACGGGTGTTAACTCCGCCCACTATTCACGCGAAATGTGACGATTGGCCGGTATTGGACGCACACAGGCACGCCTAGCCGTCGGATCGAGCTTATTTCTGAACAGACACTCGATATTAATCCGGCTTAAGTTGCGAGTTTAGAAGCACAGTAAATGAATAATATTTATAAAATTATGAAGTAAGTGATGGATTAAAAATATCTTTGTAACAATTCCCGCGCTACTATAATTTCCCGAAAAATCGAGAAACTATTCAACACGACACGTGTTTCGCCCTTACACAGGGCATCTTCAGGTAAGATAGGAGCCTCAAAACAACGATGTCTTCACGACCAACGCTGAAACGAGAGTGAAAGAGGGCGAAACACGTGTCGTGTTGAATAGTTTCTCGATTTTTCGGGAAATTATAGTAGCGCGGGAATTGTTACAAAGATATTTTTAATCCATCACTTGCTTACAATGGATTTCCGCAAAGTAACGCCAGAATCAATAAATTATTTAAATTATGAAGTGTTTATTTATTTATTTAATCAGAACGGAATACACCAATTACACTAATTATCAAAAACAGTAAAAGTTAAATATAATATTAAAATCTCACACATAAAAACTTCTATTATCCCATTCTCTCACAATACCTCAGACACACTGACAAAATCTCAGGCCATCCATCCGCAAACAAATATCAGTCGGGTGCTGCATCCAGGATGGCATTAAGTGCGTTGAGTGTCCGCGGAATGGGTGATTTTGAAGTATTTATTATCAAATAACTTACCCATAGCAAAATAGGGTCCTGCTGTTTGCCCAAAAGTCATTTGGCAAAATTACACTTGACAAATAATGTATGGCAAAAAAATGGTTCCACAAATAAATCATTTTACAAACGACTCACTTTTTCAAATGATTAACATTTTTAAAATTTACATTTATAAATAATTAACATTTAACTGAGTTATCAGACAAAACTACTATGGGTCTAAAAACGTTTGATTAAATGTCTTTTAATCTGTTAAATATAATTCATAATGACAATCAGGGCGAAACCTTCGATGATAGATTAGGTTGAGGTTTTTTTTTTGTTGATGATCACAAAAGTATTAATTTTGACCTGTTATGGTTGTATACTATATAACAACATATTTTGGACAAATGCTTAATTTGCGAAGCAAAATATCAGCATAGTCTTTAAATTTATAATTTTGAAAGAAAATAAAGTGTGTATATGTTATAGGCAATGTGTATAATGCAGGCATTCTATACAATACCTAGGAAATGTATAGAATGCCGGGGTCGTTCAGGCAATATATGAAATGATATTCAATGTTTAAACTATTCTACACTTTTCCTAGGAAATGTATAGAATGCCGGTCGAAGTATAGGTACTGTATGTAATAAATTTTTCTTCTATATTATTTAGTAACATAGATACTAATCTTTTAGAAGCTAAGATAAGTAGCATTAATTACTTTTACATTGCTCGGTGCTATATTAAGGATTAACAAAAAAAAATTACCTCGAACCTAATAATCTATGATGTAAGATTTCGTTCTATTTTACTAACTTTTAAATTAATATACTCTTATGCGACTGTACATTATGCCTAAATACATTCTGAAAATTATAACTATGCATAAGTACATTAGATCTAAATAAAATTATGCCACAGTACACATTCTGCTAAATTATAATAGTTCCCGTGGACTATTATACACATTGCCTGATGTGCTTCGGGCATTTAATACAATACCTAGGCGTATGAGATAGTATGATGCGTGCTTGTGAACACGGTACGCGGTATTGATTTCAAGTATTATACAAATGAAACTACCTACTGTGCCGGCATCCGCAGAATACCAGTGTCGTGACAACCTTTGTTGCGACTATATGCTGAGCGGAGGCCTTTTTGGTACTATTTTAGATTTAAGACGCTGTTAGCTTTAAGATTTTTTATTTTTAATGTAATTTGTAATGTACCAAATAAACGTTTATATTATTATTATTACTGTTCCAATCACTTCTTGAGGTATTGTGGTTAGTTACAACAGCAAACTTTTAGTTAAAATATATTAATGATTAACCAAGTCATCTTTAAATTAGACAAAGCTAGCATACATAACAGTTCCCGGTAGGCGGTAATAGGCTCGCCACCTATTACGTGGGACCAACAATATAATTGGCGAAATGTGGGCGTTTAATATGCCTCTGCCTACCCCTTCGGGGAAACAAACGTGAATAGTATGTATGTATGCTAGCATATTAAAATTTCAAATTCTACACGATCCTCTACTATTACTACATAGTATACCTACAAAAGCCGGTCGATATATATATATTTATTTATTTATTTTAATGTGACACGTTATAATGACTACATTCTGCCTGACGGTAAGCAATCGATGTAGTACAAAAAAAAATGAAAGCGCTTTATACCGTGAAAAAGGTACAAAGCGCCTCCTTTATTTGTCATTAAAATTACCACACTCAATTCTGCGGAATAGGGCTCTTGTCTTAATGAGTGAGACGTGCGTACAAAATGCCACTTCTGTTATGTGAGAAATTTACTGGTCTTGTTATTGCAACTACGATGGTCTGTCAAGGGGATTTTGTCGCAACCTGTATACATTAAGACTTCGTCTACGTGATCTACAAATATACATACCTCTTCAATTAGTTTATTTTAAAGATCTAAACGCACATAGGGAGAGACAGTGGAAAGCGACTTTGTTTTACACTATGTAGTAAAAAGATTAATATCGCACACGTGGTCACCCATCCAAGGGTTAACATTTGTGTACTCTGTTTTACTTCTGTGATCGTTATTGACCTATTATCGCTAAGCTATGAGCATTTCATGGTGGTTACTATCTTCTAATAAATAATGATGAAAGTAATAAAAACTGCTTTGTTTATGCTGTTGCTGCACTTTTCAAGTTTCGTGTAAGTTATAGAAACTATGTCGAACTGGTTCTAACTAAGTTTGTGACTTTAATACTTAGCCTCTTTAGAATTCCTACAAATAGAGTTTAAAAAAAACGCAACCAAGACTTTAGTTTTAAACAAAAATTGTAGGTAGTAATCGCGCTGATAGATTATAAAACATGCCAATTTACAAAATGGCTAGACGGATTGTAAATGTGTTTTTTAATATATAAGTATAAACATGGGAGTAATCAAAACAAGTACAATAAAGTCTAGTGCAGGTAAAGTATGTCTTTTCATATATGCAATTAGTATAAAGTAGTTGTTTTCAAATTACAAACAGGCACTTTAATTTTACTTATTTATGTAGATAAATATGAATATCAAATATACTTCTTTAGTTAATATTTGTAAAAACACAGCAGGAGTTTCATACACATACACACATACACGTAGGATGAAACATTTATTTTTATTCGATAATTAATACAAAATTTACTTGCTACAATTTTTTTATTAATAAACATGGTTCGTACTGTGCTTTCTAATCAAAAGAATTTAATTCTGACTATCTCAAATTTATCCTATTATTCTATCTAATCGACATAACCTTAGTTAGTTAATTTCGATCTTTTCAGATATAGTTAAAAATATAATTACTAATAAACTTTTCAGTTTTTTTCTAATAGTATTGATGTTATTTTAAATTTTATGCTATGTCATTTCGTAAACAACACATAGGAAGTATTTTTTTTATGAATCACGGCCAATTGCTACTAGTTATTATTACTAGACTTAAATTGTCTACCTCAGAATTACCACTAACATGTACCATACATTTTTTTATGTGATTTGATTAGATTTTTTTGTTTAGTGTACAATAAAGTTACAATTTATTCATTAATATGTAAGCACAAAAATTACATACGAGTTTGAAGGACTAGCCTATTGACTAGTCCCATATTGGCTAATATATAGTAATACTCCAAAATATTTATTTGTTTATTAAACATTTTTTTTAATTGGGCTAAACCATGTTTGAGAAAAGTCTGAATGTACAATCTGTCTGCGACCTAAAAAACTTGTCATAAGATGCAAATTGTACTTTACATAAAACGTTCATTAAAACTTTCGTGTCTCTAGGTCATAGTAGTAAGAATTGTGGGTAAGTATTACAAGGGTTTACTAGGTCGGTGACAAATGTAAACTTCAAATTTATTACTATTAACTTTTGCTCACGAAGTTGCTCCGTTTCATTAGGTTTCAGTTTTATATCCTAACAAAGGCGTGTTACAGAGGCGAACAATCCCCTTAAGGTTACTACGATAAAGGTTTAAATGGAGGTGCTAATGATGTGGTTTATACTTAGCACCAAAGAAAATTGCAACCGGCTGTGTCTTTGTTCTTTTTACCCATGTCATCACCTCAGCCCATTAACGTCTCACTATTGAACACGGGCCTCCTGTCAAAATCCAATATGAGAGGGTATTAGCTAATAAGTAGTTTGGTAACCCAGGAAAAAAATGCTGAAGCAAAACCCTTACAACATCAGCTATGTGCCAGTGAAAGCTCCGACTTAATAACTTTAGCTGTTATTAAGATAGGCTTAAACAAACATCGGAAGGCAGTGCGTAAATGCATTTTGTTACCGACGTAAAACAAAAAAAAAAGGCTTAAACAAACATGTGTATAGGGCTCCTACCAAGATCAAAGGAGTCCAAGTCAACCTCACCAGCAAGTGGTGCCTGCCGATCAACGGACAAGGCTCTGACGAACTTATAAGTTCCTGGTAGGCAATTTCAAAGCACTGCGGTAAAATATAGGAAACTTGTTATAAAACCATAACACTGCAAGAATAAAACTGGTTTAATAAATTACGTATTGCCTACCGCACGTCCCTTTTTCCACGCTCTCCTATTTTTTTTTTTTTTTTTTTTTTTTTTTTTTTTTTTTTTTTTATTTGGCTTATAAAACTGGGTACAATTAGTTATATACATTTGTGTGAGTTTAATTTATAACACGTACTTTAAATTGCCCCTACTAGTTATAAGCACAGCATGCAATAATTATATTCTAATATTCGACAATTACTTATACTAAATCTGCAGTAAGTTACAATTGAAAAAAAAACATAAACCTTTAAGAATTATATAACCTGTTTAGAAATTATGCCATTAATACATTTTTTTGCGGAGGCCAGAGAACCGTTAAAGATATCATAATTAAAGCGCATTGAGTTATAAAAAGAGCACATTCGATACAGAGGAGAGTGAGAACCGAGACGACTCCTGCATGTGGGAAGTGTGAATGTCTTTCTATTCTGAACACGACTGGCAGTTCGTGGAATTGTAAATTGGAGACAGTGTAAAATTTCAGGACAGTCAATGAAACCGTTTACTATTTTAAAAAGAAATAGGACATCTGATGCCCTCCGTCGGCAATGTAAGGGCGTAAGATTATAATGAGATAAGCGTGATTCATACGACTGAAGGTCACGACATTTATTATCTGAATAACTGAGGTAGTAAACGAAACGTTTATGAACTCGCTCAAGTCTATTGGAATGAACCTGATAACCTGGATTCCATACTGGACTCGAGTACTCGAGGATTCTTCGTACAACACTATTAAAAATAAGAATAGTGAGTTCAGGGTCCTTCAATATTTTCATTTGGCGTGTAATAAAACCACTTAACTTTGAGCTCTTTTTAATAATAGCGTCGATGTGATGTCTAAAGCTCAACGAGCTATCCAAGACTACACCTAGGTCACGAATGCTGGAGACTTCATTAATAGGAATGTTGTTGATGAAATAAGTAGCGTTAGTCGGTTGTAATTTTCGTGTGAATTTTATATGGTAGCACTTGTTTGTATTAACTAGCATGTGGTTATCATAACACCAATCCTGAAACCTATTAATATCCATTTGAAGGGCCTGTACATCGTCAGTACTACATATTTTTCGATAAATTTTTAAGTCATCGGCATACAATTTAAATTTGGAATTTATGCAAGAAGAGACATCATTAATGAATATAATAAAGAATAGTGGCCCTAAATGAGATCCCTGTGGAACTCCAGATGGTACCAGCCTTGGTTTAGATTTGTAACCAAATAATGAAACCAGCTGAGATCTATTTCTCAAATAAGACTCGCACCACCGGAGCAATGACCCGTGTATACCGACACCTGCCAATTTTAGAAGTAATGAATCATGATTCACTAGGTCAAATGCCTTTCTAAAATCTGTATATATAGAATGAACTTCACCTCGTCCATCTAAGACATCGTAAATATCACTAACATAACTCACTAGGTTAGTTGTTGTGGACCGTTGAGGAAGAAAGCCATGCTGTTCACAGTGTATGAGGCATTTAATATGACTATACATTTTATTTTTAACAACTGATTCAAAAACCTTGCCCACCGTGGAGAGCATCGAGATTGGCCTGTAGTTAGAAATGGCATTCAAGTCTCCAGTTTTGTGAATTGGAGTAATGTGAGCAATTTTCCAGCTATCAGGAAATACTCCTGATTTCAAAGAAGTATTATATATTTGGCATAAGGGCTTGTGCAAATGTTTAGCACAGTTTTTGAGGAAAACTGGCGGTAACAAGTCCGGTCCAGGCCCTTTATTGCAGTCTAAATGTAATAGATTTTACATACATTCCCGGCTGCAAATTCTGTATAGAATACATATGCAAAGTATAATATTAGGTATTTTACAAATTACTTAAATATTGCATACAATACCAGATTATACAGATTGCCGGTAATATATATACTCAAATATTTGCACGTTCCAAAATAAAACTCAATACTTTTGACTCCTTCTCATGGAAATGTACCGTAGCTGCTGATACACGGTAAGTATGACGGTGTACATCCATGTATAATATATAAATCAAAATTTTTTAGTATATCACTTTTTTATACTCCTTTTAATATTCTTTGATTATCATTATGGCATAAGCATGGACATTATAAATGGAAGTGCCGTCGTACTTATCATGTACGTTTAGTTACGGTACGTTCCGATGTATCTAATATGAATGACTTAGAACATGAATATTGTTAATATTTTATTAAATTACATTGTATAGCTTTACATACAAATGAAGATTGTATATAAAGTACATTATTGATACATTTAAAAGAGCATAAGCCTGTGAGTTTCTTGCTAGGTCTTCTTATAGAGCGGTGGCTCGGAACTGGCTCTTAGATACACCTACATTTAAATATATATATATTTTTAATTATTTTGTTGCATGTAAGTAAATCTTAGCTTCGTGTTTTCAGTGTATTCATATTATGATTGTTTTTTTTTTTTACATTAAATTTTGACGTTTTTAAGTAGGTACCTAATAACTTCATTGTTGTTAAAAAAATATATGGAATTTCCATTTTGTGTAAATGTTTGACGTATCTAAATGATCATGTTGATCTTAAAGACAATAAAGTTTTTTTTATTTTAGTTTTATTTTATGTAATAGTTTTTAATATAAAAGTTTTTAAAGTTTGATTGAGCTAAATGCTAATAGGGAATTAGACGGCTGAGTTAGTATTTAAGACAATTTATTAACTTTGATGGCACGGTAAATACAATCCATATAAAAAGCCACTTTGTGACACAATTGTATGTAACACATTACCGGCAGCCAAAAAAAATTAGATCAAAATATAATCCGAAATCTAACGGTTTCAACGTGAAAAAAAACTGGTACAACGTAACATAATTCCGTTCCATACAATCATCCCAAGAGGGCAGATGCGTACGCGCAGTGAACACGGCACACCACAAACAATAGTTAACATTTGTATTACGTATAATTGTAAAAACGAAACGCTATTATAGCTTGGCGCGTTTTGTTCATTGATCGACAGATTTGATAATTTAAATATGGGGATGCATTCGAGCGCAATGAACGCGCATTGATTACTATGAGATATGAAATCTTAAATGGCTTTGGTTGTTTTGTTGTCATATTTTATTTATTTTTTTCCTGGAAATGGACTCACTCGTTTAGAGTATTTGCCAGTGTCAAGTAATTTGATAAATGATGTAAATTGCGTTTTCATTTAGTCACAGTCAAAGTTCAGAATAGTCCGTAATATTTAAGTCAAGTCAAAGTCCTACCTTAGTAAAGTATTGAAGACTTTTAGTATTTATTGAGTCTTGTAATCAAAACGGAAAAACACAATTCACGGTAAATGCAATTTTAAAAAAATGTAACATGTCATAAACTACATCCTGCCTAAGGCTGCCTGTCCACTGAAGTGGAGCGGAGAAACGCACAAATATTAACAATAAAATTTCATGAAATCTTCGCTCCTCTCCTGGGCGCGATTCTTATTGGTTAATATTTCTCCTCTGCTGCTTCTTTCCGCTTTAGTGGACAGGCAGCCTAATGGTAAGCAGTCTATGCAGACCAAAAAAATGATGGCGCTTCATATCGTAAATTAAGCACAGTACAAAGCGCAATCACTCATGTTGACGCCTGCTGAAGACTTTCCTACACTTGTGTGCGTTGCGCGTGTGGGTGTGTGTACTAAATAAAAACATAAATGAGTAATAGTTACCGAAGCAGCTCTTGTTGAAGTTTACATTAGGCACCCCGGCCACGTAGTTCACAGCCCCTGGAATAGCGGTCAGCTCCGTGACGCGCTTTGCCTGCTGGTCTGCGAGCAGCGTGCCGAGGCGAGCTGCAAATAAAACAGATCATTTTGAAATTTGATTACCGATATTGCGTGGAGGTCAGTATACCTGCACAGTGCACTCCGCAACTGAGGTCGTGGTGATAAGGATTCCCACACATGACAAATCTTTGTGTGCATGAACATGTATATTTGTTCTGATTTCGGTGTTTCTTAATGTATATTAAGTAGGTATAAACACAAAAAAGAAATCATATATCGTCGGTTTAGCTGTCGTAACTAACAACTTTTGTTAAAATCAGATTTTGGTGTATAGGGATCCTACTAAGATTTGAGGAGTCATACTCAATCTCAACTGCAAGTTGTGCACCTGCCGAACAACGGACGAGGCACTGGCGAACACAAAAGTTCCCGATAAGCGGCAATAGTCTCGCCACCTATTACAATATAATTGGCGAAATGTGGGCATACAATCTGCCTTTACCTACCCCTTCGGGGAAACAGGCGTGATATTATGTATGTAGATTTTAATGCTGAAAGCTTCAAGGAGAGAAAGTAACACCTTGTAGTGAAATAAGCACATTGGTACTAATTTCAAAAAGATCTTTTTTGTCTTTTCTGCAAAATTAAGCAGTTTGCATGTACGACATTATTTAGTATCCATTACTTTATCATAACACAAGTTCTTAACGATACTTCTCTAGGACTAACTCGCTGTGATTGTAACAGGAGAATTATTTATTTAATTATTCGCTTACTCGTATATGGAAAGAGCTATGCGTGTAAGGGATTTCTATTCGTGTGATAGAATCAGGAAATGAAGAAATCCATAGGAGCACACAATTAACTGACATCGCAAGACACATTCTCGATGGCTGAAGTGGCGTTAATGTTGTCCAATGGCGACCGCGAAACGGTAAAAGTAGAAGACCTTATAGACAGATGATGATAAAGGCAGCGGGAACTACGTGGACTAAGGCGATTCGAGATCGATCGACGTGGAAAATATTTAGAGAGCCTATATTCAGCAGTTGACATCTTATGGCTAAGAAGACGATGATTACTCGTATGTACCCATTTTACCTCAAAAAATCAATCAGCCAATCTGTAGAACACGTGTATAAAACACATATTTGTTTATTTATTATACTTAGAACCTATAAACGTTAGCTTATTTTTAAGCGATTATAAATATTTCATAAGCTCTTATAAGTCTCAATAAGGCTGAATAAAAAAGTAAGTACACCTATCCAGTCTGCCGTGCTAAGCGCAAAAGCGGTATCTCAAAAAGAATCAATAAGCTGTTTTGTAGGATATCGGATAGCTCGTAGAAATAAAAACATAAATGTACTAAAGAGAACTAAGAAACATAAATAATAATAATAAAATAAAAATATTTATTGCCAAAAAGTAGTACAACATTGATTCACTGGAAGTGCCCAAACTAGGTAATCCTGGCTCTTGAGGATTAGAATTTGAGATTTGCATTAATTTGAAATTATCAGCGTTGCAAATATTTAACAATCATTATATTATATTATATTCTAGACATTTATGGCCATGTATTTGTGTACTTAAATGACTTTTTGCGTTTTGTGCGTGTGTGTGGAATGAGTGTATTAGAGCGTGAGTGGGTATATGGTAACGTGTGTGAGTGTGAGATAGCATGTAAGTTGTGTGAGTGTGAGATACTGACATACTGATATCTTATTTGGAACTTTAAATAGGTGTACCTATTTTTTTATTCAACCTTATTGAGGCTTATGACTGTTTATTTAAGATTTATATTCGCTTCAAACTAAGCTTTTTGTTAGGTATTACTTAGTGATGTGCCGGATCGTTAAAAATGTATATCCGCGGATACGGATCTGAATACGGATATTTAGTGTAAAGATCCGCGGATACGGATACGAATCTTTATTTTCTTATTCAGCTTCGAAGTTGCTTTTTTTGAAATACAATTTACCATTAATTTCAATTATGATTAATTAATTTTTCAAGCTTTTTTAATTTTTTCTGTCCTTGCTTACTCATGTAAGCTAATGTTTAAACTTTATATGACACGCAGTATTAATTTACTTAGTTAGAATTATCATTTAATTAGAGTTTTTCATTTAATAATTCTACTTAATCACCTGAAAAAGATCCGTAAAAGATCCGCTTGAAAAGGAACGGACACGGATACGGATACGGATTTTTCTTTTACCTCAGATATCCGCGGATACGGATACGAATACGGATATTCGGAACATCACTAGTATTAGTGGGAATGTGTTGAGGAATATTACCATTTTAGTGTACTTACAATTCAATAATAGCCGCAAGGGGTATTACATTGTAAGTAAAAGTAGTTTCACTGACTGTCTTAAACTAAAAAGTTGAAATAGAGTAAGTATCTCATTTAGAATTCATTGGAAATGAATGAAACACGCGGCTAAGCTATTCCGGCTTTGCTCATAAATTCCCAGAATCGAGTCTGGTTGCCCAATTGTCGCTAATTGGAGATAAGTTCAGAATTACAACGCGAAATTTCATGTTTCTCCAAACAGCCGCCGAAAACCGCTAATCGTCCCACCCCGAGCCTCCTCGACACAAAGAACTGTGAATTTTGTGCAATTTGTACCCTCCGCCGTGGGTGCTACGTTGTACGTTTATACTTATCGATTTAAAGCAAACTCAGCAATGTTTAAAAATGTGAAGTTGGGGGGAGTTAGTTTCAAGTTCTGCTGCGTTGGATTACGGTTCAATGTAAGTCGGTTCCGTATCGGAGTATAGGATTTCTCGGTTCAGTGGGTGTGTGTAAAACACCGTCTTGTCGTAGGCACGCCGCTCCTCCCCGCGACATTTTTACGAGGGGGGGCGAGGGGGCCACCCGCGGACGCTGCCGTCATTTCGTTGTCATCCGGGGACTCCTTTTTGCACGATCGCGGCGCGAGCGTCGGCGTCGACAATACTGTTCAGTATTTTTATTCTTTCCGCAGGGAAAACACGAAAAAAAACTCGCAGAGAAAATCACGAACAATGCCGCCCTTCGGCGAGATTACCGCCATCAGAAAATGAATGCTTTGTTAGATCCGTCCAACGAAATGTTTTCAGTTGTTACATTAGTCTTGTCGTTTCCATTAGAGGGAGGCTGGGCACGAACAGTACCCGAATAAGCATCGATGCCTTTTTCTTTCATTTGCCGATATTAAAAATATGTACTCTCTATGGAAACTACAGTTGCCATCAATGAAAATGAAAATTTTGATTACGGAAAAGTGCTACGTGTATTTCTTTTGTTGCAAATGCTAACTTACCGTTTCATTAGATTTCATATTATATTACCATAATATTTTTTTATGAATTTTACAACTAGATACGGATAGGAATTAACTAAGAACTACATATTCGCCTTAAAAACTTTCTCTCCTTTAAAACTAAGATTATGCTCGTCCAGGCGTTGATACTTCCTGCTATTGATTATGGTGATGTGTGTTGCTGTGATATGAATAAAGATCTTGTTTGCAAACTGGACCGGTTACTGAACAGCGCTATCCGTTTCATTTTTGGTGTGCAGAAGTTTGAGCACATCTCGGCTTATCGCCTTCAGTTGAAATGGCTTTCCATTCCACAGCGCCGTCAACTGAGAATGCTTACAACTTTGTATACTATATTATTTGATCCCAGATCCCCACCGTATTTAAGGTCGAACTTAAAGTTTCTCAGTTGTACTCACACACGCGATCTTCGTTCGACTAACAATTTGAATCTCGCTATTCCACAGCACCGTACAGGGTTTTTTGCAAATTCTTTTTATATTAAGGCTGCTCAATTTAGGGACGCTCTGCCTATTGATTTTAGACTTGCACAGAGTAAAAATATCTTTAAAACTATGTTGCATGATTGCTATTTAAGTGAATCCTCGTCGGTTTAAGTCTCCCTACTATCATCTTGCCTGTATTATGTATATTTATATATATGTATACTTTATTAGTCTTTTCTTAAGTGTGTTGGATTTATGTAAGTTTAGCACCACCTTGAACCCTCTCTGCTAACCCTATGGTTAACTGGTAGAGAAATGCCTTCGGCATTAAGTTCGCCTTTGTATTACTTTTTTGTGAGCAATAAAGAATATATAAATATTAAATCCAGGATTTTTTTGCCAATCTATAACAAAGCAAACGTTAAATTTAAGTCTAGAGAATTATTTGCATTACTAACTAATATATTCGCATATAAATAGGAAAAAAAAAGAAAGGTATCACTCGATGACCCGTATTTTGCTCCTCATCTCAGGTCTGTGTTTAATTATTCAACAATACAAAAATTAGTTATCATGACTTACAATATATGTCTTGGTCTAGGTGTTTCCTTCGTATTAAAATGTATGTATTTATAAAAAGCAGTAGTTGAGCCGCGATAGCCCAGTGGCGAGACCCATAGCCTTCAAATTCAAAGGGTCTCGAGTTCAAACCCTGGTAGGTGCGCCCTTTGACTTTTCGAAGTTATGTGCGTAATTATCATATGCATAGCACGCTAAGCCGTTGGCTTCGGCTGTCAAGAACAACTATGGCAGTCCTTATTAGGAAGTCAGTGGCTTCTAACATCCTGACAGCTAGTTAAACCATATAATGATGTTTCCCTCTGGGTTGCAGAGGTCAGACGGCAGTCGCTTCATGTAATAAGTTAGATACGTCTAGGGCAACTGGGATAATGCTAAGATGCCAAAATCTATGATCTGTCACTAAACAAAACAAGCATTTAGCTTAGAACCAAACTGCTGAATGGAACCACATTCTTAATTTACCTAGGTGTCATCCTTTATAGAAGTTATCCAATACTATTACCGTGTAGTGTAATTAAGGTTGATATACTGTGTACTAAAATTATGCAATAAAGTTACTCTTAGTCTTATATTCACATTTTACTTATCTGTTCACACTTTAGCGGCATAAATGAAATATCTCAAAATCTATCATCCATCACTAAACAAAACCAGCATATTAGCTTAGAAAAAAACTAAAGAATGGAACAACAATTTACCTAGAGATTATCCTACATATGATTCATATTAATATTTTAGTTATTTGTCAGTCCACACTAGAGCTGTGTAAATGAAACAACTCAATATCTATGATTCGTCACTAAACAAAACCAGTATACTAGCTTAGAACAAAACTGCTGAACGGAACAACAATTTATATAATTTACGTAGGGGTCATTCTTCATACAATCATATTCATATTATAGTTATCTGTCCACACTAGAGCGGTGTAAATGAAACAACTCAATACCTATGATCCGTCACTGAACAAAACCAGTATACTAGCTTAGAACAAAACTGCTGAACGGAACAACAATTCATATAATTTACGTAGGGGTCATTCTTCATAGAATCATATTCATATTATAGTTATCTGTCCACACTAGAGCTGTGTAAATGAAACAACTCAATATCTATGATCCGTCACTAAACAAAACCAGTATACTAGCTTAGGACAAAACTGCTGAACGGAATAACAATTTATATAATTTACGTAGGGGTCGTTCTTCATAGAATCATATTCATATTATAGTTATCTGTCCACACTAAAGCGGTGTGAATGAAACAACTCAATACCTATGATCCGTCACTAAGGTGTATAGGGATCCTACCAAGACCTAAGGACCCCAAGCCAACCTCACCTGCAAGTGGTGCACCTGCCGATCAACGGACGAGGCTCTGGCGAACATAACAGTGCCCGGTAAGCGGCAATAGGCTCGCCAATAGGTGGCGTGACGTGAGACTAAAAACACAATTGGCGAAGTGTGGGCGTATAATATGCCTCTGCCTACCCTTTGGAGAAACAGGCGTGAATGTATGTATGTGTGTCACTAAACAAAACCAGCATATTAGCTTAGAACAAAAATGCTGAATGGAACCAGATTCCTAATTTACCCAGGGGCAACTTCATTTTTGTTTTTAAAACTGATATGATTGGCGGCGATTTTCGGCTCAGACAAAGCTTTGCGGAGCGCCGATTTGTAAGGGCATCGCGTTACCTCGCCTCTTTGATTCAAACGCCTTTTCATAATGGTGAAAAGACCAATGCTTCCCGTTTATCTTTGAGCTTACGCCGCGCGTTCCCTTTTGCTCCTTTTCATCACTAAAATCTGACATGGTTTTATTAAATAGCTAATCTATACTAATATTGTAAATGCGAAAGTAACTCTGTCTCGCATTCACACAAAAACTACTTAACCAATTTAAATAAAATATGATACACAGTTAGTGTAGAGCCTGAAAAAGGACATTGGAAATTTTAATGCGAATGAAAGGTTGTAAGGGCTAGAAATAGGGGATGGAAGATAGATGGATGGATGGATGGGAGGGAATGTTTGTATGAAAAGTCTTCATTCTCGAAAATAGAAGCGTGAAACTATTTTGTAAGGTTTGTTACTGTGGAATATAGAACTTGTCTTGACTTTTTGTTATGACTTTTTGGTTTATATCGGTGTTGACATAATTTTGGTAAACTATTATCATATGATTAACGTAATAATTAATTGACATCTTTTATGTTCAGCCGACTTATAAAATGTAATATGTTGACAATGATATACATTTATGCTATTATGTGTATTTGCTATTATTGTAGTGCCCTTCTAGGGTTCATGTGTCGGATAATTTAATGTAAACTTAGATCTTAATAACCACATGAAGCAATGAATAAATGAAATATGAATTACTAGCTGATGTAAATATGATACTGAAATTAACTTAAACCAGATGCAATATAATATAATCTAATTTCACGCGGACGAACTCGCGGGCGAATCAAAAGTACTGATAAATTAGAGAAGACATTAAGACCGCGTATACCTTTCACGAATCAATCTAGGATATTTTGGAGAAAGGCGAGATCAAATATACATTACACCGACAGGAGTGTATGAGTAGACGCCTTTTAATAATGGTTCACCATGCTTCCCGTTTATCTTTGAGATTAAGCCGCGTGTTCCCTTTTCATCACTAAAATGTAACATGATTTTATTACTTAGATATTTTATACATAAACGAGCAAAGACAGTGTAAGGCAGTGTAAGATGACCAAATCCAGGAGATTTTGGAGAAAAGACAGGTCAAAATCACCCAAAACCGACAGGAGTGTAAGAGTCGCCTTTTCATAATGGTGAAAAGACCCGTTTATCTTTCAGTTTACACAATTTTAAATAAATGATTCTTCTCTCATCCTTTTAGATCGCGTAAGACCTTTCATGACCAATCCAGAAAATTTTGGGGGAAGCACAGGTCAAACGTACCTAAACCGACGGTAGTGAGCTAAACGTGTGTGCCATGATCGTAGCAAGTGGAAGGATGTGGCTTTGCCTCACTCTATTATTTCCATAAGGTCTGAAAGTAAGTATAAATAAATAAGAAGTTACTTCTATTACAGGTAAGTTTTTTGCCAGTGTTTGCAAATTTTACAGCTTACAAATGTACAGAAGAGCATCCTATAACCTTTTCTTTTTTAGTCAATAGCTTTTTCTTAATGGTGATGAACCAACCTTTTCCGATCTTCTGACGCTTGTTCATCACATTGAATTTAAACTGAAAACAGATTGCTGCAAATAGTCTTTACTATTCTTTTTAATAAGCATGCATAATGCTGTATGAAACATATCGTTAATTATTTAGCTCCTCAGATGTAATTTTTTGTTGCACCCTTTTTATGTTTCAATCGATTTCAATTGAAGTTTTTTCAGTTAATAGAGCTACAATCGCCTTACGCATTACCTCGTATCTTTATGATATATTTTAATTAATTTACTAAAGGATTAAAGGTACTTAACCATATTATGTCGTGAAGGTACCCACCTTGCACTTGCACTCTGTTCCTGGCGTCTTGTGTACAATTTCTACACATGACAAATATTAGATACACGTCTGGGTGTTTTCGTAATTCAAAAAAAAAACGGTTAAGCCGTTTCTGATTAGCCAGTACAAACAGATAGACAAAATTTATAAAATTGTATTTTTGTTATAATCACCGAATAACTTTTAAATGCAATACTAAAAACAACACTTCAATTTTATTTATTTGTTTAGATAATCCAAGAACCGACAAGCGTATTAGGTAGGTAGTAGAGAATGGCCTTCCAACACCAGATACACCGATGATTTTTTAATTTTAAAGGCGGTGGTTACGCTGCTCGAGATCGATCGACGTGAAAATCAAATTCTTTTATTTTACTATCATCTAAAAATACAGGGGTAAAAAAAAATGGGGAAGGCCTATTAGGCCAGGCAATGAAGAGGTTCTGACAATCACAAATTTGAAATATTAATGAGGACAAGAAACTGTAAAAATCTACCATATTTCAATTCTCCTTGAACTTTTGTTGCATAAGTCCCCTTTTATGTCTTCAGTGACTGGCCTATATGTTCAGCAGTAGACTTTGAATGTCTGGGATAATGAGAGCGTATATAGGATAATAAAAGTATGTATTTTTAGCTTTTGTAGTGCCAATGCCAAACTCACAGAACCCGATAGATAATTCTAAAAAGAAGGCTTGTACGATCTCCTGGCGTGCCAAAGAAACGTTATCGGAAAGCGATCGCTGTCGTGTCGCCGCCGATCGTAACCCTTTATCAAGATGGCCCGACCCGTGACGTCCCCGCGCGCGCCTTTTTGTGGTAATGACAAAAATTATATTCAATTTATTCACCGGGACAGATAGTAAAGCGCATATCTGATTAAAAAACTGTACCGAAAATCAAATCGCCTCGTTATCGGGCGCATAAATCCGGTTTATTTATGTCCTTGGATTAATATTTAAATTAATTGATTTTTGTGGAACTACTTACTTGGCAATGTAAAGCTTTGGTAGGATGCACACACGTACTGTTGAAAAAATCACTTCAAGAGTTGCCAAAATTCACTAGAACAATCTGAGACTAAGGGCAATGACAAAGAATTTCACGAAGTCCAAACAAGATCCCATTAGCGTTGAGTATCTTAATCAGACATAGTAAAAAAAGCCCTAAGAGTACTATAGACTATGAATTAAATATCAGACTTCAATATCAAAGTCGTTTATTGAACTCATAGGTAAAAAGTGATAACAAATCTTTTTCAATAGCCTACATGAACCCAGTTAGGGAATTGCAATAAATATCATCATTTAAACTTTATCGCACAGAGAAAAAATGTACACGCACTTAATGCTACAACGCATTACGAACATGAAAACATATAAACTTACATATAATTATAATTGTATTATTAATAAACTATATATCTTCTAGGCAGTCTAAATCTGACAAATATAAATAAATCGGAAGGGAGTTCCAAAGTTGACTAGCTTTTATGTAGAATAAGTTTGACATAAATCCTGAACTGTTGTATTATGCATACAAGTAATATCTAAATTATATGAGTATATAATCATAGTCAAATTAAATATCATCTTCCAATATAAATCCAAGATAAAAGTAAAGTCAGGACAAAACACACAACACCGTAAAATAATAAAGCACGTACAGATTACTAATATGAAATCACAATATAGAACATTGCCTAGGAAAACTGATAACCAATAATTTGGAACGCGACTGGATTCTGAATAAAGCGGATCGGATCCCAAGCATAAAGGTAAGGAAATAGCCAGTTTCAGCGGCGCACAATGAGAATATTATTAGGCCACCACAATGGAGCTTTGATGCCGAACGGCAGAATAAAAAACGGATGTGTCAATAATTAACTGTGTGATTCGGGAGCCGGGTCGACGCTAGCGGCCATCGATTCAGAGCCTACTTTACCGAGCCGGTTTATTAAAAAAAGAGAGAATAACGAACAAGCATTGTGCTCGGACAAAAGGGGCGAAACTCAGCCCGATTTGTTTTTGTTGTCTGCTACGCTGGGGGTGAAAAATATTACACCCCCAGGCGTGTGTGAATGGTCCGCCTATGCGCACATGGCGATTTAGCTGCCCTAATGGAAAACTGAATTGGTTATTGCCTATTAACAATTTAAATGTACGAATGTTGCATTTGTGCGGATGAGTGAAAAGTCTAGCGTAGCGCAATGCAAATTTTAGCTAGAACCTAAATTTATATTTATAATAAATAAATAATAAATAAATATTTCCTGACAATTACACCAATTATTTCGTTCCAAGATAAGTATCATTAAGAACTTGTGTTATGTATACTAAACAACGAATAAACATACTTAAATAATTTTTTTTTTGTAAATACATACTTAATATACATAGGAAAACACCCAGACCAGAACAAATATTCATGTTCAAGTACACAAAGATTTGTCCTGTGTGGGAATCGAACCCATGACCTCTGGAGTGAGTGTAGGTATGCTGACCTCCACGCCATATCGGTCGTTTATGACATCGTTTCACAGATTAGCTCAAGTTTCCTTCAAGAGAACATGGCCGCAAGAACTGATATGTATGTATCCTGTTGCATTGGTAGAAATGAAATAGAAATAATTGACTGGTGTACACATTGGTTTTAGAAAATAAAAAATTATGTTTAGAGTTTTTATTTTTGTACCCCTAAATTGACATCAAAGTTTACTGCATAAGTGCCAGGATTCATCGGTTAAACATTTGTCACAATTCTATGCCACTTTTTGAAAAAAAAAATTGACTGATTGATTTAACGAATGTTACTGAATGTTTTCCAACATTTAAGTTTCAAAATCCTTGATGCGAGTGAAACAACAGCCTAAAGCTAGTTTCAAAATAATAATTCACCCAAAGTACAGAATCAGACAGTCCGACACTCGAAAAGCCCACCCTCTGCATAATCGAAACGCAATAGCAACAGATCCTCATCAATAGGGTACGCACAATTTGTACCCGGGAGGATCAGGAAATTCATCTTGCTAATCCGCTCGGCTGTGAATAGTAAAAGTGATGGGTCTATTCAACTCCGCAGATGGGGAGGCAGGGAGGCGGAGGGTTGCAAAGCGCTAAAATTTAATAAAGCCGGAGCTATGGACAAGCCCGCCGATTAATTACGCACAAGAGACTCTAATGATACCTACGCAATTCTGTAGGGGAGTAGTTTGTCGTCCATTTATTATTCACGAAGTATGTGTTCTGGTATCAGGCATCTGATAGATTCGTTTAATTTGCTGCGTCAGATCTTTTCAATTATTCAGTAGGATTGGATCAACCAGATTTGGAATATGTTATGATTATGGTCGGGAGGATCATATAACGAAGGGTGTAAATGCAAATATCAAAACTAAGTCTAATGTATTTTTTTCAACTACATATATTGTGGTATCTTATTAAGAAAACGTTCAAGGATAAGAACAGATTACGTATTTTGTCTGTATGCTTTCTTCTAAACCTGATTATGATTATCACCACAGACATTTGCTGAAAATTGAAATGAGGCCGGTTTGGTGCAAACATTCTTTGGTTAAGTTGTTTCATTGTTTTTGTTTTATGTCTTGTATTTTATGCAAAATAAACAATTTCTATTATCTTCCATTATAATATTAAGTTGTTTTCTTAAAGCTATTTCTTAAACATATAGATAACTCTTCGTATTAAAGTCCTGAACAATATTCACAGCCAAACAGTATTTCAAAATTGTGACGAAATTGATAGTTACAAAGTCCTAGCTGTGTCTGCGGTTTCATTCGCGTTAATGTAAGGAAAAAGATTATTCTATCAAACGTTGACGCAAAACAAGCAACTGAAAATTAATATTTCCCGCTTTTGAATAGTTTTACAGATATCTCCGCTTTTATTGGTGGTAGCGAGTTGTAACAAGGCTTGCCTCTATTAAAAGACTATCACTAAACAATTTTTAAATTCGACCAAGTAGTTCCTAAGTTATGCGAGTTCAACTATACAAACTAACTCTTCAGCAAAATAATACCAGTATAGACTGTTCAATAATTAAAGATATGTACAGTGATTTGTTTATTTCTGTAACTCTAGAAAAATTATCGCATTGTGTCGACCTAATTTTAGTTTATATGGGTTCGCAATAAAATACTGTTGGGGAAATCGAAAGAAATACCTTGACAGAAATAGCTCTGTGTTATTAAGAAATAGTTGTAGCAAAAAATATTGCTACGGTAGGAATTTCGTCAATAACATGGTTGTTATGAACATTTGTAGACATGCGAGTTGCCGCGACTTCTTATGCGCAAAGATTTGATTGAAATCGACATATTGCTGAACATCGAAGACCACTCTCAATTTAAACATGTTTTATACTAGTGCCACTAATCAACAAACAAGAGTAAGAAACAAAACTAGCATAATTTTTAATTGGCTTCAAAAAAGGAGAAGGTTTTTCAAAACTTATTTTATTGTAAGAATAAAAATTGACTTACATACTTAAATTAATTGTAAACAATGCAATAGTAAGTATTGCAGTGTTGTTTTACTGCTTGTTGGCGAACAATTTCTCTTTTTCCTATACATTTAGCCTTAGAGGTTATACAATGCTTTTGGTACCCGATTTTGTATAGATTGATGATACATTTTGTCTTCTCTTTGACAACCGGAATGTAAGTAAAATTGTTGTATTGTAAAAGCTTTTGATACAAATTTGTTATTTACTTATTTGAATACATAGGGCATACACGAATTTTTAGCTTATAACCATAGGAAATGTTACCATACGTTATGTTTTTATCATTTGATATTTAAATAGTTTTGTCACTAAGCAAGTGATGGTTTAGAAAATTACTTTGTTACAATTCCCGCGCAACTTTCTTAAATTTCGACAAAGGGACGTCTGTATAAATAAACAATTAAACAAACCTGTTGTACATAGTGTAAGGTATTCAGCGAATTCGTACGCATTTTATTGCAAACACATAGGTATCCAAAAAATAAGGGTGAGGACAAAGCACGAATTTGTTTCGAGTCCCTTGTTTTGCTGAGAGCACCTATGGGTATACCTAGAGAGTTCGTAAAGGCACATAACGAAGGCACTTGTGGGCGGGAGGTAGTAGGCACTCGACACGCACAAGATTTTTTTACGTAAGTACCGCAATACACGATAGACGGTGGTGTTGCCATGCACACAAAAGTATTTACTAGATTACGTCCCAAACATACCAAGGAATAAAAAACTGACTAACCAAAAAATATATGAAAGTTGTTGAAGTTACGAATTAGGAATCTGTTTCCTATTTTCGAAAGTGGTCGCTGATGTCTTCGAACGCCAAATGACCGACCAACAATATTTTTTAGAAGAAGAACTAGAAGCCATGGCGTTAATCGTGTCAAAAGAGCAGTTAAGTTCAAAAAATATGAGTTCCATAAAATTTGTCTAGGCCAAAATAGGTGCAAGACACTTCTTTAACAATAACGTCAAATAAGACTATGTACCTAAGAGATGATTTCCAATTTTTTTGATGACTGATGTAGTTAAAGTCACCAGCTTCAGACAAAAAAGGTAAAGGTGGCAACACTGATAGTTGAGACGGTTCGATACCGTACCCCTTGCCTCGTCAAGTGTTGTTTACTTCGTTTTATTTTGTAGGGGTAGGTGGCGGCACATAACTCTAGGCACATGCACAAGTGTGCGTTGAAAGGTTTCCCTTTAAACAATAATTGGATTGGTCGCTTAATGTCGCATAGGTGTACAATGTAGCTTACCTTTCCTGGAAATCAATGAAGGTATAGAATAATTCATGTTCAGAAATAGTTTTAATTATTCGGAAAAACAGTTCATAAAGTATTAGAGTAGCAAAATAAATTTAGACCTCATTCTCACCTTATGCTAAGGCTGCGTTTCGACGAGAGATGTGCGTTTGTTAAAAACCAATGAAATCTCTTCTTTTACACAGCTTAGCTCAGCGCAGCGATTCTATTGGTTCTTAAAAAACACATTCTTCACCACGTGTCCTCTCTGGTGGAAACGCAACCTAACGTCCCACTACTATTGCTTCCATATTATGCTTCACCGTTTTTTCCACCACGTGAACCCAGTGTGTAATAATTATTATTAGGAACGTAATTATAGTAAATTGAAATTTATTTAATAATATTATTGTAAATCACGATGCCCGCTCCTGTTCATTTTCGGTTGCCTGAAAGAAATTGCTTTAAGCGATAAGTTCGCCCATTATATGTACCTGTTTAATTTTCTTTTCTTTTTGCGATCTATATCATGGTGTACCATAAAGAGTAAATTATAATTTATATAATATAATATGTTTATATTATTTAATTTAGAATTTATTCTATTAGAAACATTAAAGTGCAAAGAAAACGTAAAATAACGTCGCGTCACAAAAAGGATTGCATTCGACGATGGAAATCATCTGCCTATACTTAGTGGTTCATTATTTGTTTGTGTGGAAATTGTTTAAGAGGGCTTGTGAGGCAGCATACGGCATCTTTTGTGGAGACGTTGTGATGCGGGCAGCTGACTGACTGGCTGGTAATCCACGCTGGCTCGAGGGCCTCCACATTCGCTCTTCATTCGTCGTTCGTTGGGGCCGCGTCACACTTCAAACTTAACATCTGGAGCTGGTACAAGCCATGAACGCAGTGTTTAGTATATTCCAAAATGTTATAAGAATTTCACTTGTATTTCACTAAACATTTTGGAAGATATAGATATCCTTGAAATTCTGTTGTTTTATATTTGGCGTGTACATCTGGAGCCTACAGAGTTAGCTTATAACAATCTCATATCGTTGCATTGGCTTTGGATTTGGGTGTGTGTTAGAATACTGTCATGGATATGATTATCACTTTTTTGGCTTATTATATATATCTTAGTTACCTCCATGGGGAGTCAGAGTTCTTGACGTAAGCGAGGCAACTAAAGGAATCTCGGCATATGTGAAAATTGGAGTAGCCAATAATTTACTTTCCTACAACTATATAAATTCAAACAGTTGCTGCAAAGTCTGCCGAACCCAAATGGGATAATTAGGCGTGAGATCAAGTATGTTCCAATGATTATAGAGACCAACACCAAGTTATACGCTGCAGTTAGTGCCAAAGTCTGCGTTGACTCGGGCCGCAGCGTAGTCGTCGCCATAATTGGCACTCAAGAGGCAATTAGCGGGCACTCGGCTCTGTCGCCGCCCGGCTCAGGACGCTTGCTGCCAACCTTTTCTTGTTCAAATGAGAGTTGTAATGCTGACATTAAAGATGTTCCAGAACGGATGGATCAAAATTCAGGGATATATGGGCATGATATTTGAATACATGTACCCATTATTACATCATGCTCGTCTAACTTAAAAAACAGTTATTCTTTTATTTTAAATCTTGTGACTGCAGAACACAGGTTTTTGTAGACTTTTCAAATTGTTTCCTACTAAGTACATTTTCTTGTCACTGGCGGGAGAAAAAACTAACCTTGACGATTTTCTTGCCCGTTCTTTTACGATCAGGCTCCCGCCCGCAGTGAATGGGCGCGCTAGTTTTTAAGTTTTGATCTTCATAAGAGCTCTTTTGAGCCAAACCAAGAAGGCCCCACCACCAAGTTATCCGCTGCAGCTAGTGCCAAAGTCTGCAATGCTCAGGTCGCAGCGTAGTCGTCGCCGTAATTGGCACTCGAGAGGCAATTAGCGGGCACTCGGCTCTGTCGCCGCCCGGCTCAGGACGCTTGCTGCCAAGCTTTCCTTGTTCGAATTCACTGTTTTGAATGAGAGCTAGAATGCTGGCATTAGAGACGTTTCCAGAGTGGTTGGATAAAAAGTCAGTGGACTGATGTTGTACATTGTTGTTTGCATATATACTTATAGCAACTAATGTATGACTTCAGTTCTACTCAGAAGTCTTCTTTATATCTTCTTATAAACTAACAAGTTATTAAAAAAACATATTGAAATGAAATTTAAAAAGTTAATTTCGTTTCATTGATGTATTATTGTCAAGAACAAACTGATTGAATTGTTTAATAAATTAAGCTGTTTTAAATAATAAGATAAGATAAGAATAATTTTAGATAAGATATTAATTTTAGATAAGATAGTAAATAATTGTTTTGATTAGTATTAGAAACAGCTACGTATCTTTTCTGAATCTGCTATTACAGCTTTGTTTAGCAATGGGCGTTTTAATTTGTAACAATTATTATTGATGATAAAATGATACGTATTTTTACGTATATTTTAAACCAATCATTAAAAGTAAAATGGCCTTAGTTCGATTAATATTGAAAACTTTTAGGGAGGTCTACATTTAGCAGTGGAATTTTGAAGCTATGGCTGAATTGATATTTCATTAGCGTAAATATTTTTTTACAGTAAGCTGAAAATGTGAATGGCTTTTACTCCTTGCAATCAACTCTTGCTCCTTGCAACAAGGTTTTCTTTATATACCTTTTAAGTTGTTCGGTTATGATAACTATTGTACATGAAAACTACTTCCTACTCAGTTCATTGAGTTTGAAGAGGACATATACTTTTATATTAAACATATTTTCAGCAGAAAATGGCCTTCTTAAGTGAGGTCTTTTTTACTATTGGTATTTATTATTTATGGATAATGTCATGCCTTCTCGTGGTTCGAAATAATGTTTTTATCTAAACAAATCACTTAGTTTTGACTTAAGATTAGATTTTATAGCTAATAAAATTACTATGAATTCAAAAATCCATCTAGCCCCATTTGCCAGCATGCAGTCGAAGTAAAAAGATCACTTTCTCGTATCGCATTGCATATCCATTTCACATATGAGCTATTGCGTCGCACAATCGCGACACCGTGGGGTGTTACCCACACCCCTATGTCAGCTACATACACCCTTACCAAGTTAATTTTGCGCTCACTCGCTTTACCCATCAGTTCATCCTCAGCTTTACTACTAAGAAGTTAAGAGTCAGATTGTTTAGAATTGTTGTTTTTGGGGTTCCTTGTTAGTGCGGTTGTTGTGTACATAGAGGGCGCGCCCCTCGCTGTCGCGAACAAACATGGCGGCGGCTAACGAGGTTTTTGCGAGTCCTCGTGAGCGATTTCGCGCCTAATTTGGACGTTGCGCCGCGCTCGAGTGTTTCACTTTATTTAGATTTTCATGCTGATGTGAGTTAATTTACTCGGCGTGGAAGTTTGGTATATGAACTGTTTTAATTGTTGGAGGTACGAAATTCTATAATACTCTTGCTTGGTTTATGTTTGCGTAATATTAGTTTCAACAGTAATTCGTTGGGTTGGTTTATCTCATTATCTGTACGTATAATATTCATAAGATTATAATAGTTTTATACATACTGTTGCATATTATGTTCTGGGTTGTATTTAAAACGTCATTAAAATTTATAATTTGCCATTGTAGGTTTAATATTCATTTAGCTAGGCCGCATTTGATGCTAAATCAGTATTTTTGATTAAAATTGACAAATTCATAACTGAAGAAAGGTGATTTGGAATCAACATCTTTCTCATTTAGGATAGGATACAGTTAACCATATTGGTTTTTAGGTATAGGTTTTTGAGATGAAGCTGAAATTGGTATCTACATTATTAGACTAATATAATAATAAATATGAAAATGCTGAAATTGGTACGTTACTAGACTAATGTACAATCAGTATGTTTCCATATATCTTATCCAAGTTCAAATTGAAATTTGACACATAACTATAACATAACGTAAGTAGGTCTCAGGAAACAACCAGAGTATCAGGAACCGGAGTACCAAGAACCGAAATGTAAAATAATAATAACAATTATTTTTATTACTGAGACAATGGTTAGTAATACACATATCTTATTAACTTATTTATAATCATAGCATAGCCTAATCAACTGGACAGCTCGAGTGGTAATTCGTCATATAGACTATTTATGACGTAGATAGGCATAGGCCTCCGCGAAGAAAGGTCTTTCGAAATTTATCAATCACAATATAAGAGAGCGAAGTGAGAGTGAAGAGAAGCTAAAATTGGTATATGGTTAACATAATGACACTATGGATAATTATCCACATATCTTATTGAATTGGTAACGCATAGCCCAATGAACTGAATAGATCGAGTTGAAATTTGGCAAATAGTCAGTTATTCATAACGTAAATAGGATAGGCCTCCGATATGTAAATGTTTTCGAAAAATTTATCAATTGCATCAATAAGAGAGTGTAATTAACCATACTATATTGTTTTACAAGTATCTAAACTAAAGGTGAAATTGGTACATTATTGCACTAATGACACAATTTCCATATAATATATATATTTTTTTAAATTTATTTATTTATTCATTCATAAAACTTACAACTATCTTTACAGGCACCAAACCTAATACGATAGAGTAGCTGAGCTTACAATACCTAAATATATGACTAAAAACTTTCACATAATTCTTATCTACTAATCACTAAACTACTACATAATTATCTACTGCAGAAGCAATATTCTGCTTTTGCGAATTCGTGCAGTGAACATGCAAATAAATCTATCCGGTCGGATAGTGACAGTGCATTGAGTACCCGCAGCGCGTATTATATTACTACCAAATTTCGATCAACTTGATAGATTTAGTTGAAATTGAGCACAAATACATTGCTATATAATAACGTAGGTAGTCCTCCGCTAAGAAAGGGCTTTCGAAACATTAATCAATCACATCAATAACCGAGTGAAATGAGAAATGTGTTGGTTTACAAGTATCTGAGCTAAAGCTGAAATTAGTTAGCTTATTGGATGAACGAGACAATGGCTAGTTATAAGCATATCCTACTAACTGATAGGTAGGATATCAACGCATAGTCCACACATCTAGATAAATCATTTTTGAAATTCGGCATATATACAACTTAATTATGACGTAAGATACCATGTGGTACCAGCTAGAGTATCTCATCTCACGGAGAGTCGTAAGCCCTACCGGATGGTGGGTAGCAGTGTCATCTTGCGTACTCGCTCGAACAGCGACCACCAACCCGCCTGCCCATCGTGGTGATTATGAGCAGATATCCCCAATAAATAAATAAATAATAAATAAATAAATATTTCTGACACTTACACCAATTATTTAGTTCCAAAATAAGTATTATTAAGAACTTGTGTTATGGATACTAAACTAACGGATAAACATATTTAAATACTTTATTTTTTGTAAATACATAGGAAAACACCAGAACAAATATTCATGTTAATGCTCACAAAGATTTGTCCCGTGTGGGAATCGAACCCATGACCTCTGGAGTGAAGTGTAGGTATACTGACCTCCACGCCATATCGATCGTCAATAGAATCTAGGTAATCTATTGGGGAGGATAATGTTTAGCATTGGACTTTATAACGCTGATATGATGATTACGATGAAGGTAGGTCTCTGCTAAGAAAGAGCTTTTGAAAAATCAATTAATCACATCTATAAGGGAGTACAATGAGCAATATATTGTTAACAAGTATCTAAGCTGAGGCTGACATTGGTACCTACATTGTTAAACTAATGAGACAATGGTTAATTATACACTATCTTACTAACTGACATATCAACGCATAGTTCACTCAATTAGATAGATTAGGTTGATATTCGCATATAGTCAACTATATCATACATAACTTAGGTAGGTCTCCTACCTCTACGCCTAGAAAGGACTTTCGAAAAATGAATCAATCACATCAATGGGAGTGAAAAGGGCAGAAATGAAATGTTATTAAATTGGGCGTAGTAGAATTTAATGGAAATCGTTATAATGGATTACTTAAAGTTCCCGATATGCGGCAAAATGCTCGCCATCTATTATTGGCGAAATGTGGGCGTATAATATGATCCTGCCTACTTTTTTGGGGAAACAGGCGTGATTGTATGAATGTATAATATATGAATCCTTTGTAACTGTGACATTTACAGGT
The DNA here is from genome assembly GCA_949126915.1 of Musotima nitidalis. Taxonomy (NCBI): domain Eukaryota; kingdom Metazoa; phylum Arthropoda; class Insecta; order Lepidoptera; family Crambidae; genus Musotima; species Musotima nitidalis. Next base: position 6,153,185 of record OX421434.1, read on the forward strand.
CTTCAGAATTTCTACGAATTATTTATCAATTTTTTATGGAAATGTGCTGTGTTTGAGCATAGAATTGGTGCGGTATTGCTGCGCTAAGGTAGTGTATTTGATTCTAATACAGGACAATTATTTGTTTGCGTTGATCTTTGTTTTGGACAGGGTATTTTTTACGTTTTAAAAAATTAATTAAGTTTGTTTATGCGTCAAATTTGATTCGAACTTAGTTTAGGGCTAGATTGAAGGGTAATAGGTTGGTGTATTTATTACCTTTAAAAGTTTGAAAATAATTTCTCCTAGCATTTGTTCGCTACCTTACACACATAAATTATAGTAGTCCGTTATCTACTAGTTTAATAGTTATTAATTTAATTTTAGCTTTTGTTATTGTATTACGGATGTATCGCTTGTGATAAGTATAAAAAACTTGAGGCTAATAGTATTGGTACACATCAGCCTTATAAAGTCCACTGGGTATTTGCCGATAATCATCACGCTGGGCAGGCAGGTTGGTAAACGCAGTTCCAACCAGAACGCAGGACGACGCTTTATATGGGAACACGCGCTTAATTTCAGCCTCACTATTATTTATGGTTCGAGTCTGCACTTCGCTATCCGCTGATACTTTCATCGTAAATATTGTTATAGCGTTGACTGCGTTTCTTGTTGTTTCACATGATGATTACTGTACCATCTAATTTTAAGCATGCTATGTTCACCTGTTATTAATTGTGCATTAAGCTCAAACTTTTGTAGTAGATAAGAATTGATGTAACAATTGTTGGTGATCTAAATATAAAAAAAATATACGAATACAAGACTAAACAGATAATTATTTTCCAAAGTGATTATAAATGGCATTGCGCTTTCGTATAACAATGGTAGGTACTTATATTGAATTTGCAACAAATTTTAACTCACACGAACAACGCAATATAGTTGAGTATTTGGACAGTCGGCAGTACGGAAGGAGGGACAATATTGAGCCCGAGGCGATCTTCAGTGGGCGACCGCAGGGGCCCCCCCAGCGACCCACACGCATCTGTAATGTCCATGTAGGAAGTGACAGCATGTGTCTGGTGTGCGAGACATATAGATCAAACGCGGCTTTCGGCCGAGGACATTGTCCAATTACCATCGAGCTAATGTACAAGATATGCTCACAAATCTCTTGTATGTTATATAATTAGTTATTGTGAAAGAAAGGTATGAATGTGTGCGTGTATATCTTTATATAACTTATGTCTATTACAGCTAATTTTATTTTAATATTATCTAATTAATTTGTTTAAATTTCATCTGATTAATTTAATTATTGTTGCTGAGTTATGTTTTGTAAGTGTTGAATTGTATTTTTGAAATTGATGGTTATCTTTATTTACTCTAATTGGTTTTGTACACCGTTTTAATTAAAGTAAAATAAACCAATACATAAATAATAATAGTCGCGTCTGTATAGGAAGTGACTTGAACCTTGGTTCAAGAGACATTAGCAGGTTTAGTCTAAATTGTCTTTTAAGACAAGTCTACAGAGTTTATAAATGTTTGGCTTAATAATGTCTTCTTACAAAGAAAATAACAACAATTTATTGTCCAAATAGAGTTGGTCGGTTTGAAAATCGAGGTATCGTTATAAACATAAAAATTAAGCGTCTAGGTATTCAAAGGCTAGATAGTAATACTGTTTTTTCGATGGTTAAGTAAAGAACTGTGAGTGTTAAGAGAATCGGTAACATTTTTTCTGCCTTAGCTCATATTATTTTAAGCATATCTGCGTCCACTCCTGAACAAATGTCTGTTCAATGGAACCCCATAAAGTTCACATATGGCGGTTATGGTCTAGGCTAGTCCTGAAGTATTTTTCATGTGCGACCATCTGACTGCTGTCTGGTGTGTTTGATCATATCTTTCTACTTGCTACGATCTACATATTGTATAGACCCAAGTTTGGCAGAGGTAAATTTCGGGCGTATTTACCTAATACTCTCAGACTTGTGAGTCGCCTTATATGTCCTCATATTTAGCTTGAATACCAAATTTGAGTCTTTAAACGCCAAATGACCGACAAACAATAGACTATCTATTGTGTCTCGGGCCGCTCGATTTCATCGTGTGAAGAAAGTTTTCGCATTTCTTATACCTTTTCACGCTTGTCCTAAATTTAGATGAAATTTGGTATGAAAATAGTTGGAACCCCAAAAAAAAAGTAAACAGGACATATTGTTTTCCAAAGCTCACCTCAAGAAAGAGTAAGAAAAAGGGCAATTACATTTTTTAATACAGAAACAATTATTTCTGGAGTAAGACATGAAATTTATCATAATGATAAAGTGAACCTAAATTCTACAAAAATAAGTGGTTTTATAGGATGCTAAAGACTGCACGCAAAACAAGAAAAGCCGCAGACTGTAACTAGTTCTTATAAATAAAGCAAACAGTTAGATGCTAAATTCATAGAAAAAAAGAATTTAAAAATTTTCTTTTAACAAAAATTAACTGAAGAAGCTATTCAAAGCCGCTTACCAATTTTACACGACCCCTCGCCACTAAAAGTATTACTCTTTTTAGGTCTGAAAGGTTTAAAAACGAAGAAACGAGGTAGATCAACATAAAACGGCTTTCAACACAAACAGGATCGACAAAGAGGCTACTTAAAAAGAGCATTGGATTCTAACAAAACGTTATTAAATCTTATTTCATTGGGAATAAAGATATTTTCAACTCTGTTGTGCCCATTGTACTGTGAATCGTTGGGTGCCTTAGCGCCTTTTCAACAAGAATATTTTTTAAATCCAAGCACCAATTTCATGCTCATAAAAAGCTTTTGTGTTGTTGGCATTGCAGAAATGGGATTTAAAAAATTTAAGCTTAATTTTATTTCGGATGTTGAAGCTCTTATAGACGCGTGGATGTTTATGTAGGTAGAGCGGTTAATTTTACTAATGTATGTGTCACCGTAAAATTGTAAATAACGTTAAATTATAATCTATCCCGCGATATTGTAATCTGTCGAAAAATTGTGATCCGTAACAAACTGCTCACAATTTAACGCATTATTTTTCGATAGATTATAATCTATCGAAGACTAACCGTCAGATTGTAAAATGGCATGCGAAAGAACGCACCTCGCGCTCTGATTGGTTGAACTTCATGTTCCCCGCTCAGCCGCCCGTCGTCGCCATCTTCGGCTGTTATTAGTCAAATTCATTTGTTGTGAAATGTAAACAAACAGTGTTTTGGTGATTTAAAACAGATTTCGTGTTAATAATAATAACGCATTGTATTATAATAAGTTGTAGGGAGTGTTAACGGATCAGTGATAACCAGAGGTCGGAATTAGGTAGAGTTATTTATGTACTTGCATCGAAATGTTGATATTAATGTGGACGTTCCCGGGATTTCAAATGCAAAATTTTGCAACTTCGGTCATCCAATATCATTGATGTAAGTTTGGCAACGTCGCGCGTGCAGTAGTCTAAATTAAAAAAGTAAAAGTAAATAACTTTTTATTAAAAAGTAACGGGATTTTTTCTATTCTTTAAAATTAATCCCGGGATTTGAGGCATATCCACTATATTCTTTCGCTGTGTGAAATCAGTGTAAGTACATGAATAACTCTACCTAATTCCGACCTCTGGTGATAACCTAAAGAAGTGCAGTTACATAATAAATAAGAGAGTAGTTGGCTGGTCTTGATGGCAAGACCAGCCAATCATGGACAGGCTTTAAACAGTTGACAATTTAACGCGCGACAGATTGTGATTCAACGGTTTGTCTTCGATAGATTATAATCTATCGAAAAATAATGCGTTAAATTGTGAGCAGTTTGTTTCGGATCACAATTTTTCGACAGATTACAATATCGCGGCATAGATTATAATTTAACGTTATTTACAATTTTACGGTGACATATGTATCTCAAAAATGTTCATGTTTCAACGTTTGTTAATCCATCGCGCCTTTACGTCTGAGAGGGTTTCGGTGAAACTTTGATCACGCGTAGATATCTGTCAAGCTTACGTTACGATTTTTATACTGTTTTATTATTCACAAATTAATAAAAAAAATAACTTGTAAATACTAAAACCTTTTTGGTGTATAGGGATCCTACCAAGATCTAAGGAGTCCAAGCCAACCTCATCTGCAAGTGGTGCACCTGTCGATCAACGAATTAGGCTCTGGCGAACATAACAGTGCCCGGTAAGCGGCAATAGAATCGCCACCTATTACGTGGGACCAACTATATAATTGGCGAAGAAGAATTAAAAGAAAACACTTTCAATGTTTTTTAAATAATGTTAAAAGTTGTCAAAATACCTACTGTTTAGAGGTGTTATGGCATGGAGGTCATAAATTTTATGCTATCCAAACTTGAGGTCGTGAAATCTTTGTGTGCACGGCCATAACATTTTTGCAATACCACATATAGCGATTCACAGCTTAACGTGTCAAAACCTGACGGCGGCATTTTAATATTGTAAGGCATATTGTTTATAAAAGATTTTTAGAAGAAGAACTAGCATGAAACTCACATGCATGCAGCATAGCATAGCATATTTAATTATCAATTGGTTAGTTACAATTTTCATTTGTCTGTGAAGCTATACAACGCAATTTAATTTAACATTAACAATATTCATGTTTTAAGTCTTTCATATTAGAATAGCCTGAATGATTCGAGTTTAACAAAATCAAACTTCGTCAGTTCTCAATCACCCTATGCAAACCCAACCTTTTTTTTTTTTGTCTTACGTCGGTAACAAAATGCATTTACGCACCGCCTTCCGGCCAAAGGGGGACCGAAAGGGGGTGTGGGACTCACCACCGGCAGACACGAACGCCGGCAGCAATACCCACTAAAAATCTTCCGACGACGCCCGCCGCTTGTTGAGAAAGAGGCGGGGGCCAGTACCTGGTTTGCAGCTTCTGACACCCCGCCTGCGGCCAACGTCCCCCGGACCAAAACCGGGAGGACCTCCTCAGAGAGGCGCAGTGGACGCGCCCCTCCTACCTCCCCCTGCGACCATAGCGTGTGTGGCCGACTTCCCGGAGGGTCCATGGTTAGACAGAAGGGGCCCCCTGCCCCCGCTGCCTAGACCCTCCTGGCGCTGCTGAGCGGGCCCTCCTGGCCTACCCGCAGCGCCCTCCATAGGTCCCTCTTAGTTTCCCCCCCGGTAGTCAGTACTAAGGGCACCCAGAGTCGTCGGTCTCTGGGTGTTACCTTTTCCCTAGCGCCTCCTGCGCCCTACCGGGAGGTACTCAGCCCCCCCACCACGACAAGGTGGAGACCAGTCGGGGGGGAATGCAAACCCAACCTCCACCAAACGCCGCAGGCCAGTGCTATCACAAAAACAGATCTATAACGAACAATTTGCGGCGATTTTATAATGCCAAAAAAATGCACTGACATCTCCTGACGATTGTCGTGCCATTCCGGACGATTAGCCCGGAGCAGTGCACAAAGCCCACCAGAATAGGATGAAAATGTCAAAATACAATCTTAAAGGACAATCTATTGTTCAATTGAAAGTTTCTTACGTATTAAGTACACATGGAGATTGAATGGTAACAGTAGAACTTGTCTCGTATCGTTTACGTTATTGTTGCCATTTGAGTACGTAATCGGCCCTTGCGCATTGACAAAGGAAGGATTGCAAACGTTTAATCGTCTCTGTGTAGAGAATTGAAGAAAAAAAGCAACTGATATGGTTTTAGGAGATTAAAGAGTATCTATTGCTGAGTTGCGAATTTTATTTGTCAGCGTCCGAACTCCTTGATATCCAAAAATAACCTTAGAAAATGCAAAACAAACTTTGAAGCCTTTTCATGTTTAAAAAGCTGAACTGAATTAGATTAGATGTGGTATGGAGATAGTTTTAGAACTTGGTATGGAAAGTATGGATGTAATGTGAAAGTAACCAGTACACATGGAGACTGAACGGTAACAGTAGAACTTGTGCCTGAATCGTTTACGTTATTGTTGCCATTTGAGTATGTAATCGGCGTTTGCGCATTGACAAAGAAAGGATTGCAAATGTTTCAGTCTCTTTATAGATAATAAAAAAATAATATATTGATAAGGTTTCATGAGATTAAAGAGCATTCATTCAACAGCATGAGTCTAAAGTCCAGTTTACAACATTCTAACTTCTTGCCAACAATACTAATATTGGAAATTGCGAAAGTAACTCTCTCCCCTTTTCAAGCTTAAACCACTAAACCGATTTAGATTAGATGTGGTATGGAGATAGTTTATATTGTGTAAAGAAAATATGAAGATTGAATGGTAACAGTAGAACTTGTGCCTGAATCGTTTACGTTATTGTTGCCATTTAAGTATGTAATCGGCGTTTGCGCATTGACAAAGAAAGGATTGCAAATGTTTAATCGTCTCTGTAAAGAGAATTGAAAAAAATTAGTGATATGGTTTTAGAAGATTTAACAGTATCTATTGCTGTACAAATCTAATTTTATTTGTCAGCCATCCCAACTCTTTTCTATCCAGACTAATCTTAGAAAATATGAGTTTGTATTTTCAAAAAGGTTTGAATTGTTAACCTTTGACCCGCTTTACATTTTTTTTTTGTAGGAAACGGAAATAGTCATATCCTAGCATTATCACGGTTGCCGTAGACTTTAAGCCTAGGGCCCAGGGTCTGCTCACTAGGTCTAATCAGATTTGGCTGAAGCGCTGAGATTTTACATGGAGCGACTGCCCAGACGGCAGCCTCCACAATCCAGAGAGAAACATCATTTTATGGTTAAATAAGCTGTCAGGATGTTAGAAGGCATTAACTTTCTAACAACGACTGCCATAGACTTTCATGACAGCCGAGACCATCGGCTTAACCTGCTTTCCGAATCACGATAATTAGGCACATAACTTCGAAAAGTCAAAGTCAGGGTTTGAACCCAAGACCCTCTAAATTTGGTCTCGCCGCTGGGCTATCGCCGCTCATCCTTGAAATAAGCTCTTGAGGAAAAGGTGCTGGAACTTTGTATGAGCAAAGTTTTATTATGAATCAACCAAAACTTTCACAACAAGCCCCAAACACATCTCTTATCCACCAAATCAAATATCACAAATCTGCGTCACCCTTTTAAAAAGCTCTCTTTGTTGTTCAAAACTTGACAAATCGGCACATGAATGGCTGTACTCTATGTATTAATTACAAAGACGTACCGGCAGCCAACCCAAAAGGGACACCCCTTACAAACAAGCTCTCTTATATTTAATTAAAGCCCTAACTCCCTAAGCACAAAGTTTAAATACGTATAACACGCTTGAATGAATTAGCATATCAAAGGAATGACAGTTCACAAAAGCGTTAAGGAAAAGTACACCTTAGCACTACATATATAGAAAGTTTACTTTTCTGTGAACAGTTTAATCGCTAGGAGTGTGAATTAAGGTATCGTAAAAGGGACAAAAGGGTATGTCACACTAAAAGCGCTTAATGTCAACCTCATGTGTCTTTGAAGTTTCATGTAAAATATTTAAAACGGGTCGCCTGCTGACTATTTCTTTTAGAGGCGGATGAAAGCACTGGGCGTGCGCGACGTAAAGTGATCCTTGGGGATCTCTATAGCTTATTGTTTAGGGTCGCAAAATTATATTCTTGTGATAGAAACATAATTGTTTTTTTTACACTATATGATAATATGAGTATGTGATGAGGCACCTTAAGGTTATCGCTATAGTAGTCGTTAAACTAAGTAAAAGCTATGTTGGGTGTACTAAAAAAATATAAGCGCAAGACACCACTTGGTGTGCATACTCAGACGTATGATTCAAGTCTTTACACCTTAGTTTGTGAGCGAAGGTAAGAGCTAATTAGTCGAACAATAATGGACTGAGTTGATCATCATCATATCCTAGCATTATCCCCGTTGTCCTAGACCTAAGGCCCACGGTCTGCTTACTGGTCTAACCAGATTTGGCTGAATTTCAGTTATTACATGGCGCGACTGCCGTCTAACCTCCGCAACCCAGAAGGAAACATCATTTCATGGTTAAACCAGCTGTCAGGATGTTAAAAGGCACTGACTTCCAAATAACGACTGCCATAGATGTTTATTACAGCCGGGACAAACGGCCTAACGTGCTTTCCGAGCACGGAGCAAGCGATCATTTCGAAAAGTCTAAGCCGCCACCAGGTTTTATACCCGAGACCCTCTAAATTTGAAGGTCTTTCGCCGCTCCTACTCGACTGACTCGCTGATGAACAGAAATGAAAAAAAAATCTTTTATAAACAATATGCCTTACAATATTAAAATGCCGCCGTCAGGTTTTGACACGTTAAGCTGTGAATCGCTATATGTGGTATTGCAAAAATGTTATGGCCGTGCACACAAAGATTTCACGACCTCAAGTTTGGATAGCATAAAATTTATGACCTCCATGCCATAACACCTCTAAACAGTAGGTATTTTGACAACTTTTAACATTATTTAAAAAACATTGAAAGTGTTTTCTTTTAGAAGACGAGCCTGTTGTGAGAATAATAATGTAAGAAATTACATTTAAGGTAATTTCCGGGTCCATGAAAGGAAGAGAATTCCAGCCGGGCTCAATCAGGGCCGTCCTTTGGGGCCCGGGTGTGTCTGACGTCGAGTGGAGGTTGGGGCCCAATCAATTTCCTGGACGCCTCCTCTACATTCAACATTAGGTGACGGGAAAGGTCGACCTAAATATTGTTTGAGCGTGTTATTACAATAAATAAATAAATAATTCTTTTACAATCACACCTGTTATTTAGTTCCAAGATAAGTATGAATAAGAACTTGTGTTATGTATACTAAAAAACGGTTTTTTAAGCTATTGCATATCTTCTATCGCGGGCCTTGAACGTGTAGACCGATTTCAGAAATTCCGTAAAGAAAAAGTCCTAACACCCCCCCAGTCCGACCGGAACAGCGGTGATACTTTTTAGTTTTTCCATCTATCGATAAATAGCAGAACTTTTAATGACTTTTTGAACTATTTAAATATTATATTATAATTTACTTATTTTATTGTTATAAATTAATCAAATACTTATGCAGGTTTTATTTATTTATTGAGATAATCTTACCTTACTACATGTCTATTAATCTCTGGTAGACAATTTTAAATTTTTAGTCTTAATTGTTTTCTTTAAATATTTAAATATTATATTGCTGCACGATGTCATTATTTATAGGAATGCTATGTGTGGAAAAGGTGGTGACAGAATAGCAGAGGTCGTGGTTTCTCTGCGACTTCTGAGTCACAAGCCGCTTTGTCTGAGATTAAATGTATTGTATAAGAAATGTACCTACAATGTAACTATTATTATGTTGAATAATTGAAGACAAATAAATTGATTTTATTATTATTATTATATCACGCTTGTCTCTTTGGTTCAGCAACCCGCCTTTAGGTGGCATTGGTTGTATCGGCGTTACTGCGCATGCGTAATCTCCTTCTTCGCCCCGCAATCTGGTGACTCGTGCCTGCTTAGAGTTTCAAGTTTTGCTTAGAAAAAATACTGCATAAATAAAATAAATAAATAATTATAATTGCATTATTTGATAAAAATGCTATGCAATAGCTTTACCGCGGCAGTCTCCGAGTGCCACACGTCTTTTTGCAAATTTATACTTTGTATACATAGAATAGAACACAGATCGGAAAAAATATGATGTTGCTGTTAATATACATATATATGCTTGTTAAACACATATGCTTGGACTTAATACCCATTAGCTCAGATCCGTTCTCCGATGCGATAGATAGCTCCTTTTATTGGTTAGGCTTGCTAAGAGAACTTTCCAACTAATTGATCTAGATATTTTGCCGGGAGACTGAACGTTGTCGAGTATTTTGCCGACTTTCTCTTATAGCAAGCTCCCGCTCTAGAGAATTCCTTCTACATACGTGTGACGTCCATGAATTCTTTGGAATGAAAAAAAAAAATATGAATATTACCGGATGGAGCGTAAGAGAAAATAGAAGAACGATGTGATCTAGAAGGGGTGGATGGCAAGCGAGGTTAGAATACTTGGAAGGAATAGAAATGATGTGCCGAACGCAGGGTAAGCAGGGCATGAGGCCTATAATCACGACTACTTTATCACAATTTTGAAAGTTATATTTCACAAGAAAACTCGGGGGTGACAGTACACCTGCGCTCGCGACTTAGGCTGTGGTTCCGATTTTCACAAACCAAACATATTTGTGAACATATAAGAACATTTATTTTGGCTTGGGTCTTTCCTATAGTTTTATAATTTTATATTATATTGCATTGTATAGCGTCACAGACAACTGAAGATTATAACTAACCAATCGATAATTTAAAAGAGCATAGCCTGTGAGTTTCTTGCCAGTTCTTCTTACAGAGCGGTGGCTCGGAACTGGCACTTAGATTCACTTACACTTAAATATTTTTTGTTTTTTTAAATTGTTTGGTTGCAAGTGAATCTAAGCTTCGTGATTTTAGTATAATTATATTTTATTTGTTTTTGTTATTTTTTATAATTTTGATGTTTTCAAGTACTTGATTTGATTTGATTTGTAATCGTACAGACATCTTTGTAAATGCAGACGAAGTCATGGGCCGCAGTTAGTATGCAATATAACGCATGTGTATGCGTATTTATTTATAAGAATACAAGGAAACATCTTAAGACATTCGGGTCCACGAAATGACACTTCAGCCAGCTTTAATCAAAATGCCTCTCTCGAGATTTGGAGAATGAGTGACGTTAAGAGGCAATGGTACAATCAATATTAAGGCTCTCTTGAATATTGATTGAAAGTTCGCTTTTTGTTATATAGGTTATACCTCGCCGATTTCCTACCTATGGTACCTTAGTACTGTTATGAGTCTCTATGATAAATGGGTTATAAAAAATACTATTTAATTGTATTGGTAGCAAGTTGACATCAACGAATGTATAGGGGTATAAATGGTAACGAGTGTATACGGATCCTAAAAAAGACCTAAGGAGCCCAAGCTAACCGTACCTGCACCATAGGATTCCTAAAAGGCAAAATCGAATTTTGTTTTTTGCACAAGACAAGAACCAAAATATTGGAATCGACAAATTAGAAACACATTGTTTGTAAATATCGTAAGGATTAACAGAAAATCCAAAGATAATGATTCAGATTTCTGGCTAGTTTTTTTATCTTGGAATTTTGACTTGATTCCAAAGCCTAGTTTTTTTTATCTTAGATTTTTGACTTGATTACAGATTATAGTATTTATATCTTAGATTTTTGACTTGATTTCAGATCATAATATTTTTATCTTAGATTTTTGGCTTGATTTCAAATCCAATTTTTTTTATCTTAGATTTTTAGCTTGATTCCAGATCATTTAGCTAAAAATTAAAACTCAATTTACTCAACGGTACCGATGTACTGTCAAATATCACGTCAATCCTTTAAAATTTGTACCTAAATGGAGAACGCCATTTTGTTTCGGTTTCCATGAGTTCGGCGGTACGACAGAATCAATTCGAAATCCATTTTGCCTAATAATCGATTACCAGAGAGTTCGGTGCTTGCACAAATATAATTGAAAAACTCCTTGATATATAATAGCTTGACCTATTGTGAACGAATCGTAATTATGGCGGCTCCTGAGTCTCCCATTCTTGAGCCTAGGAGACTTCGAAATTTTTTTTAATTGACCATCCCAAACATATTTGTGGTCGTTGAACCTCTTTTAAGGAACACATGACTTTGTCCTCTGAGATCTTACCTACAACATATAAAATTTATTTGAAGATTTTTGTCAACTCCCAACGGAAACGACTAAAGTATTTGTCTCACAATGGGCGACACTGTAAACAAGCGCAAGAACGGTTGTTTTTTTCCGTGTGTCGAAGAGTTTAATCCCGAAATCCCCCCGGGGCAAGTGGAGTTTTGCAATTATATGTGGGCCCGCGGTGCTTGAAGCACCTATTGTGAACGAATCGGACGTGAGGCGGCTCCTGAGAGTCTTCCCATTCTTAAACCCTTGAGCCTTCGAATGTTTGAAACACAATGCTAACGTTTCAAAATGTGGGAGAAAATGGTTTTAATTTTTTTTAATCTTTAAGATTATACTTTTTGGGCATAAAATAAATGTATGTTCGTTTATTAGTAATCTTATCAGATGGGTTTAGTATACCTTAACGCGGGCACGAAAACATATGTCATAAAAAATATAGTTTTGTTTTAATATATTTTTTTTTGATTTACTGACAGCGGAGGATTTAGTTAGGCACCCTTACAAACATTTTAATATACCAAACCTACTGTCCTAAAATTTCGCTTTTTTAATGTATTGTTTTCAGGAGACGCGTTTAAAATATCGACGTCCGGTTTATTTTAACTAAAGAAAGTAACTAAACATGTTTAAACGACAGCTTTAAATTTCATGGTAGTTACAATCAACTTGTGCTTGGAACATTACTTATTTGTTAAATAAATTTTGATAAAAATTGTATAAGTAACGTGGTAGTAACCTCGTAATGTAATTTATTTTATTTAATAGAATCTGAAGCCTATATTTAATGGGGCATAAAGGCATAAAGAAATAGGATATATTCTGCCTTTACTTCTGAAAAAATCTAATCATCGTCTTGGCCTTACAAGATTTTTTCTGATTATGATACCTCTTTGGTATATTATTATACACACACATATATTTTATCTTATATTATTATACACACATATATTTTATCTTATATTATTATACACACATATATTTTATTAATAACACATTTTGATATCTATCTCCTTTTGTATGTTTTCTTTTATGTATTTAGTTTAGACCTTAAGGAGTACCTTTTGTGATGCGTCCCAATTAATGACATCACTCTTTGGAAGGAACTGAGTCCTATATCACAGGGAAACCTAAGATAGGATTCAGTGTCTGTATTTTATAGTGAAATTGTGAAAGTATCAATAAAGTATTATTATAATTAAAGTATTGTTATTATGTGTCACATAGAAAGTGATTGAGAAATAATTAAATAAACTATGAAAACATAAAAGGCTAGTTACTCTCAGACACGCACATTTGCTACAAATTACAATAAGTTAAATTGTCACAATTCTGTAGTTATGCTTACTAGGTATATAAACTTAGAAACTCTTGTTGTTTCTGTTTGTATATTTGTGTCATATAGAAAGTGATTAAGAAATAATAAAATAAACTATGAAAATATAAAAGGCTAGTTACTCTCAGAGATTCACATTTATTACAAATTACAATAATTTAAGTTGTCACAATTCTGTAATGCTTACTAGGTACCAATATAAACTTAGAAACATTGGTTGTTTCTGTTTGTATGTTAATCAATAAGCGTTTTTAAATTAAACAAGTATACTTAGATCTAAATATGAATCGTATTTGTATACTATATCATAGCTTTACATCAAAACATAAATAGTTTTTAAGCTTAAAGCGCTCTAGTTTTAACCCTTAATAAGAGCTCTATTAAGCCAAACTTGAATAATTTAGACTTTATTTTGACTTTTAAATGAAATTGCTAACATAATGTAAACCATACAATTATATATCATATAAAACATTGCGGGTTTATTAGATCAACCGATCGCGTCCATTATTGCGTTTTGAAATTATTACATAGCATATCTGTGTTCATATGTTCTTTTAGGCATTCTATGGAAATGCGAAATTTTAGACCTCTTTTTTCTAAGCTTTTTTAGATGGTCCTTAACACAAACACAAAAACATTCATGTCCCACTAAAAAGCATACGAGACAAGCATAAGGACGCTTGATGCACTTTAGTAACACAAGTTATCGAGAGATGGCGTCACACTTTAACGCGCGGAGTTTAAGGATAATAGTTCTAAGCTTTTACTACAGATGGCAATAAGTAACACTTTAGACAAGCAAATTGATAAACTATACAAAATTAATGTTTTTAAAATTATCTTATATAATTGTATACTAGTTTCATAAGTACATTTATAATCAAGTTTAAATGCGTATTTTTAAAACAAGATAAGAACATATAAGATAATACGAATATTATGCGTCTTTAATAAAATTATTGGGATAAAAAAATTAATTACTTGGAGTCAAGGGTTATCATGTAATAAATATGTTATTAAAAGTAGCAAATCCGATTACAAGAACCCATACACAAATTTTAAAAACAGGAGAGCTAGAGTATCCGACCCACTTATACAAAACATTGCACTAACTATTTTTACAGTATAGGCTTAGAATAATTACATTATTTGTGTTATTATTCTAAGAGTGTAGGGATCCAGATATGGATAGACAAAAATTTTACAAAAGTTTATCTTCGTATAATATATGCCTAGTATCCAAATGCCTTTCGTAGAAAGTGATTTTCAAACTTAATTAAAAGCAAATATTCTTTATTTCAGACTCTATTTACATAGTATCTACGTCAAAATAAAATATCAAAAACAATCAAACTGTGCACGGAATGGCGGGAAATGAAAAAGAGGAATACCGGGAATGGCAAACTTGTTTCGGATGCGGTCTTCATACTAAAAATAAAGGACACTTTTTCAAATTTTAATATAATAATATGCGAAATTAGTTAGTTGTTATTGAAAACTATAATATGAAGTATTGATTTCTGTAAGTTTTAATGTTAATACAACAATCAATTAAACAACTTTCTTTTGGGTTCAATTATTGTCCATTGCCAACCCATAAAATAATACCGACATACAGTCTGATCCTTAGTAACTAAGTATTGACAAAAAAATAACCTCGGAATTAATTTAACATAATCATGATGAATAAACGATCAGTCGCAAAATATGAATTTAAGTATAATTACTCTAAAATTTAATTTATATTTTTCTCTTAGATATGAGTCGCTTAACTTCAAACTCGGATAAATCCGTTTAACTCGTTTCTGAGATATTCATGAAAAAGTGATATTATTCTTAATTAGCTTGTTTAGATGTTAAGGTTAATTATCATTACATGAACAATATGTCAGAAAACGACCTGTGCTTTAAATTAAGTCTCAAAACCGATAATTCTTTAGAAAACATGATATTTAGATCGGATTTACCCCCATTAGAAATAATTGGATGCTATTTATCTATGTTTGAAAAAACTCAGTGTGGATTTATATCATTTTGATTTAATGTACCTGGATGTATCTAGATTTGAAAAAATATGAATAGTAGTAGGGATGTATAAGGGAATCACGAAATATTATCGGCATACAGTAAAAAGTAACAATATATTAAATTATAAGTAGGTAGGTATCTAACTAATTGGTTATACAAAATTAAAAATTTCTTCAGAGTCATCTTCTTCGTTTTCTCCTTTGAGAATTGGTCTCCCTATTACGTTTTAACTGTAAAGCACTTTTTTATAAAATTTTAATTGTGCGACAGACAGTTTCTTGGCCAAAGTGTGTTTCTAATAAATTTTCGAACATCGATCAGTTTTGGTTCTTGAACTGGTACTCCAATTGGGAGTTTCTGTGGACTAAAATGTTGAAATGATCGACCGCGTTTATTTATTGTTTTAGCAACAATTGTATCAGAATAAAACGATATTTCCCAACGTATTTGAACTTGTTCTCCTTGTAAAGTTATAATAAATTACAACTTAGTTCCTGCATTTACCTGATGTGACCGTTCATGAGACATGTAATTACCTACGTTAAACTTACATTAATCTCATTATATCCATATATTCAATAACAGTTGAACAAAAATAAAATACTCGATATTCGACACACCGTTGATGGTGAGTACAACACTATTATCAACTCCGTACTTCTAGCACGGTGCATAAAATGTAATTGAAACATACCGAATTTTCGTTTTTTTGTCTTTCTTACGGTGGACTATTATATAAGGGCGCTTGCGGGCCTTGTTAGGTGACATTATTTTAATAGAATTATCCATTCTAAATCACTTGTAATTAAAACAAACAATAAAAAGCGATAGCAAGACAGTGCTATTAACGTAGAGTTTAAGTCAACTGGCAGCCATCTTGACCAAATGCCATTCGCTGATTGGCTCGGATGGATTTGACTACATTTGAAAAAAACTTTTACCTGGATCTATCTGAGTTTGATATAATGTCACTATTTTAACGGTCTTTTTTACGTTACACATGCGGATTTAAACACTTCTGATTAGTTTGATTAAAGGCTTTCTTTTTACCCTTTCTTTTGGCGCGCGATTTATCCGAGTTTGAAGTTAAGCGACTCATATGGACTCACTCGTTTAGAGTATGCGCCAGTGTCAAGTAATATAATTAATCAAGTTATTTGTTAATGCAGCATTTTTGTCATTCAGTACAGTCAAAAGTTAAGTGAAGTCAGTTATGGTCGAGGTAAACCTTTTACCAGGCAGTGGTCAATATATGACCACCATAAATTGAACCTTATGCGGTTAACTTAAGGTGGAAAACCAATGAATATTTTTAACGTGCTCTGCCTGATAAAGGGTTATGTCAGAGTCAAGTCATACCCCAGTGAAATAGTGGAGACTTTATTAAAGGCTTCTAGAGAGTTTTGGAATCAACACGAAAAATCACTATACACTGCAATATGTCACTTTCCTACATGTGTAAAATGTCAAAGTAATTATCTCTATAAATCCGCTATATTTACACATAAAAACTACACTAGTTTTGGGAAATTAAATATTTTCGCGATGTATTTTTTTCTGCATTGGCGGCAAAGTCACACGTAGCGCGGGAATTGTTACAAAGATATTTTTAATCCATCACTTGCTTAAAGTCACACATTCTAAATTCATATTAATAATTATAAGCAACTCGCGGGCGCAGACAAACCTCTTTAGGTTTTCGTACACGGCAATTATGTGGAGTTGAAGTTAGAATGAAGTGATAAGGGCCGAAGCTGGTGTAAAAGAAAATATAGTGACAAGAATTGAGACAGGTATGCTTAGATGGTTTGGTCATGTTGAGAGAATGAATAAAAGTAGGCAAACGAAAGTGATTTATGATGGACAAGTGAATGGAAATGTTAGGAGGGGAAGACCACGTACAATTTTGGAAAAAGGACAGGCCAAAAGTACTCTAAACCGACGGGATGGTATTAGAAGGTTAATGAGTGTGAATGAAGCTAATAGTGTGTGCCAAGATCCTAGCAAGTGGAAGGATGTGAGGCGTGACATTACGTATGCATGAAGTTTAACAAAACCTTAAACAAAATCTTAATAAAAAAATAAACAATTGTCAGAATTTGTTAGATTCTAGCCACGGCTTATTCTTACCCATACAGAAATTATTTTATGAAATTCATAACACCTTATTTTCCTATGTAAAACGCAATAGGTACCGTAAGTCTTTACTTAGCCTTAGTCTTTAGTTAAAATTTTTAAATCTTTACATATTTATTCAAAATTTTAACTAATGAAGAAAAAAATATTGCTATAAACATTACAACAATCGGTATTCTTACTCAGTAGTTCTTAAAACTCAGGTAAATATTAGAAAGCCGATTTAGAATAATTAAAATTTACGTAATAATGTTTTTTTTATTTTTATTTCTTATCAAAATTACATAATTAACAGATTTTTCTCACCACAAAAACTACAAGCGTTATCAGCATTCGGTAGTTTCTGTAATATTTTAGATTTTTCAAATAACCGACAATTCACAAAGTCTCTATAAAATGAACGCTACAAAATCTAGTCTTTCAGATCCAAGGGTGGACGTCAATTCATAAATTTGGATAAGTATCAGCAGAATATAATACAACATCAAAACATTTCCTGTCTAAAATGTAAACCATAACGACGGTAATATAAATCCAATATCGATTATTATTTCTAAAAACATATCTGGATTTATCTTTTGTAAAAAAAATTTACCTTATACTATCTGTCAATCTTATCTGTCACCATACTTAAAACAACCATATAAATTAGAACAAAACATGATCAAGCCTTTTGTATATTTCAACTTACTACCGAAATAAAAAAGCTTTCGAAAATATAAGCTTGATATTAACATGTAGATGTGCAGTGTATCTACTACCCGCTAGATGGCGTTAGTAGTCATAGAATAGCGTCATAATTTTTTAAACAAAACACGTTGCTTTTTATTTGGTAAAGTATGGAAACTTTCAAAATTAAATTAAATAATCATAAAAAAACGGCCGTATAACGAGAAAATACATATAACAAATATCTAAATTGTGATAGTTAAGATCATACAAGGACTCAGTGCAGATTGGCATCCGCGGAAATATTAAAAATATAACATAGTTTAAATACTAACACTTGATGACTTGAAATATTTACAAAATCATTTATTCAAGGTTGGCTTAATAGAGCTCTTATGAAATTCTAACTTACAGACTAACGCGCCCATTCACTGCGGGCGGGAGCTTGATCGTAAAAGAAACGTCAATCACGAAAACAAGAAAATCACCAAGAACGCAGAAGATGCGTGGTTTTAGATATATTCTACTAGTTATTGTTTTACCATAATTTAAATGGTAACACAAACACTGCCTGGAAACATTTATAACCACGAGACAAGAAAATCCCCAAAAACATTCATCATTCATCGCAAAACAGTTAAACAAAACGACCAATTCCTATAAAGCAATCACTATAAATCCGTATTAAAATCGAAAAGAAACGAATTAATGATTGTAATAAATCAACGATACCTATAATATCCCAGGGCAGAACACCGAATTGCCCCCGATGGATTAAAGAAAACCGAAGACAATGCTAATTCGTAAGGAAGTCACGAAACGGGTAAATGTTGGGGCCATCATATTAATAGATTGACGTGCTCAGAACTGTAAAATTACCATTCCGTATAGAATCGAGAAAAAAAAATAGTTAAAAAAAAGACAAATAGTTCCGTTGCAGTAGACGATTAGGGGTGGAAGACGGCGAGCACGAAACGAGCTTATAAACATAATTTTAATGACTTGTAAATGACATGAATAGAAAAGTGTATCGAGGCTATGAATGTGTTTAAAAAAACTAAGGGTGCATCCGACGTAGGTAATATAAACAGATGTTTTACGATAGAGCTCGATAAACTAATCACAATTTGTTAAGACTTGTTAGAGAAATTTAAATTTTAATTGTATTCCGGGATATGCTTTGTAAGTTTTTTGTTGATGTTACGATACCATTATCTAGGGCTTTTCGAGACATGTAGGTTACTAGGTAACAGACGACTAGGTAGGTACCAAATGTAGGCCATAATTTAAGAATTTGCTGTCATAGAAACGTAGAAACTAACTTTATAAGTAGAATCATAACTCCGATTTCTTTTCCTATTCGTTTTCTGTGCATGCGGTTAGGCTGTGGAATGCGTTGCCAGTCATTATTAGCACTTCCAAAAGTATTTCCATTTTTAAGAAGGCAATAAAGGAACACTTCCTTGCTGCCTGCTAGCTGTACCTTTTTGTTTAATTTTAGTATGTTATTGTTTGATTTTAGTTTTTTATTGTTGTTTTATTTTAGTTTGTTTTGTGACGTATTTTGTGCACGTGTCTACTTTGTATATGGTTTTTCCTTTTTTCGGTCTGCTGGAAGAAATTCCTTTTAGGGTAAGCAGTGCCGTTGTACATGTCTTTCATAACGTCTATCTTTGTGTATGTTCTTTATGTGCATAAATTGTTAAATAAATAAATGAAATTCCTTTTAATAGGAATCCACACTCACCTAACTAAGATAGTGTAATAAATTAATAATAATAATAATAATAAATTTCTTTATTTCATAATCAACCTGGTACATTAGAATATCTAGTAGCTGGTGCCTCCTTTTAAGCTTGAATAAGCCTGTGTCAGGAGACACCGCTCTTCAATAACACATAATCTAAGTTTTGGTTTGTAGTATTATCATTTGTTATCGACTCAGTCCGATTTGTCCATCGTCATACGCTCAATTATATTTTCCTTTTTTGTTTACTAAGGATTACTTTTATTATGTCTAGTAATTAAATAAATAAATTTATGAGCAATTCAGCGGAATATCCTCCCGCGTTTTCAGACCGCTTTTCAGTCGGAAATAATATGAATTAGGGTATATTAAGACATGTCTATTAATGATTGATTATCAGGATTTTTCATCAGAATTGTAAAGCAACAATGTACCTTGCTATTGTGGACAAGCGTCATTATCATTAAAAGGACTGCAGAAGTTCGTTTTAAATGCTTTATAAGTGTTGTGGAGGACAATTGCCGCGAGACAAGAGACAAAGTTTCAATTGTAAATTTTTGTGGCTTCGAATGAAAAGTACCTACTTAATTTTTTATTTAAAAATAAGTGCAAATGTCGTCAGCCTAATAAAGTTAACATGTGTTATATACATGTGCTTATCGAAAAAAATACAAATGGTTAGTAAGCATTTCAGATTGAGGAGTGTTCGGGACGACCGTAAATAATAGAAATCTAAAAATATTGTTATTTGTAAATAGTTCATTTCAATAGTAATTACGTCCACTACTCTAAATTTGTTATTAAATTAGTCATATCTTTGTTATTTATTTGTTTATAGTTGTAAGTTATATATTAATAAAAAGTACAAGTCGTAGCCTACTTATTAAAACCAATAGCATAAGGATATATTAATAGATTAAGCTAGAATAAGTAAATTTATGTAATATTCATAGTGAAAAATAGCAATAAAATTGTTTGAAATATGAGGCGAGATGCCGGCTCTCTTTACGGTATTGCCGCGCACGTACGACTAGCGCCGATGGGGCCATCGATTTACGCAACCGACGGAGCACTCTAGCGGAAACAAATAGAAACAAGAAGCCTGCCTCTCGCCTC
The DNA here is from genome assembly GCA_949126915.1 of Musotima nitidalis. Classification (NCBI taxonomy): domain Eukaryota; kingdom Metazoa; phylum Arthropoda; class Insecta; order Lepidoptera; family Crambidae; genus Musotima; species Musotima nitidalis. Next base: position 6,173,950 of record OX421434.1, read on the forward strand.
ATCAACATAGAAGAACTAATTGGCGTTTTTCTTCACTCCAAACCCAGTACCCACGTACCGTCCCGTACATTGGTACCTTCGAGCCGGATCAGAGGAAGAAATTTATCATGCCGATCACAAGAACACAAAGCGGGAAAAGGCGAAACATAGACGAAGAAACCGTCGCTCATAGTTCGAGTCACGCCGAAATGAAAACCATAGAAGCAACATCGGCCACAGACCGCTCAGCTGCTGTACTAGCAACACCCATAGAAACTCTCGCTGTACAAGCACCCCCCATAGAAGCTGTCGCTCAACTAACGACCCCCATAGAGAACGTCGCAGTATCACCGTCAACCGTCAAGAAAGCCGTCTCGCGTCATAGTACACAGTCACGCCGGGCGCTGAAGCTCGCACAAGCGCGGGAAGACCTCTTGAAACTCCAAGTCGAGTTGGCCGCTGCTCACATCGCTCGAATAGAAGCGGAAGATGACGACAACGATACCGCCACGATAGTCAGCAATGTTAAGTCACATGAACTAGTATCTACATGGCTTAACAATAGTCAAGCGCCCAATCAAGAAGCACTAGTGTTACCACCACCCGGTAACACATTGAAAAAATCGCAATCACCTCAAGCAGAAGTTGAATATAAATGTGAAGCCGTATTCAAACCTCCGATCGTCACTGCGTCACCACAGAAGACTGAAATATCAGAACTTATGAATGCCATCACTACTGCATTCAAGTCAACTCATCATCCGCGCCACGTCACCGATCTACCAACATTCTACGGCGCACATGAAGACTGGCTGTCGTTTAAAGCTGCATACTACGAGTCCGCCGCCCTATACACAGACGTCGAAAACTCTGCAAGACTTCGGCGTAATATCAAGGGGAAGGCAAGAGAAGCGGTGGAAAATCTTCTTATTCATCACGCGCAGCCACTTCAAGTTATGAAGTCTTTAGAAGCCCGCTTCGGAAGACCCGACTGCATCGCCTCGACTGAATTAGACCGCCTGCGGACATTATCACGACCCGCAGACACGCCGAGAGACATATGCATATTCGCAAGTCGAGTCTCAAACATCGTCGCAGCGCTGAAGGCCCTGAACAGAATTTATTATCTGTACAACCCAGAAATAACGAAGATAACTATAGAAAAGCTGCCGTCTACGCTCCGCTACAGATGGTTTGACTTCGCTGCCTCACAATATGAAGATGAACCGGACTTGATAAGGATATCAAGATTCTTAGAACGAGAAGCCGAACTATGCAGCCCATACGCTCAACCAGAAGCAGTCGGTACATCTCAACAAGAAAATAGAACATCACGAAGGAATCAGAGAACATTCGCCACCACTGAGAAAAAATACAATTGTCTTGTATGCGACAATGGTAGTCACCACATCTCTGACTGCAAGAAATTCAACGAAACCGATGTAAGTGGCAGGTGGGACATAGCAAAAGAGCGAAAGCTCTGCTTCCGGTGCCTGCGATATAGAAACAGAACACACAGCTGTCGCCGCAACAAGTGTGATATCGACGGCTGCCAGTATTACCACAACAGGCTTCTACACTTCAAGAAGGAACGACAAGAAAATAGTACAGATAAAGAAGCCGTAACTTCAACTTGGACACATAAGAAAACACAATGTTACTTGAAGATAGCACCCATACGCGTCAGTGGACCGGCGGGAGAAATAGAAACATTTGCGTTACTCGACGACGGCTCAACCGTCACACTAATAGACTCTGAACTCGCCGATCAAGTCGGAGCAAGAGGCCCTATAGACCCGCTACAAATAGAAGCGATAACAGACAGCAAGCTAGCGGCCCAGTCACGCCGAGTCGCGCTTACCCTGCACGGCGCAACAGAACTACACAAAATACACGCGCGCACCATAGACCACCTTCACTTATCACCGCAAGAAGTCATAAAAGAAGACTTGAAACACTGCTCACACCTGGAAGACATTAAAGGCCATCTGAAATACCTAAACGCAGCCCCTAAACTGCTAATAGGTCAAGATAACTGGCATCTGTTGCTGGCGAACGAAGTAAGAAAAGGACGGCGAGATCAACCCGTCGCATCTCACACACCGCTAGGATGGGTTCTACACGGTGCGCAGGCGCGAACTCTTGGCCAGCGCGTACATTATGTACACAATATAAAAAATGAAACCGAAGAAGATAGTATGAACGAACAGCTAAGACACCATTTCGCCATTGACAACTTAATGATACAACCGAAGAAACCACGAAATGATCCCGAGCAGCGCGCTTTGAAATTACTGCAAGACAATACAACACAAATAGAGGACGGCTACTACCAGTCTACTTTACTATGGAAGACCGACAATGCTACGATGCCTGATAATTATGAAAACGCATTACGCCGTCTCACTTCAATCGAAAGAAAACTTGAAAAGAATCCAGTACTCAAAGAAAAATACCAAAAGGAGATGGAAGCACTCATAACCAAAAAATACGCCAAGCCCGCCCCACCGCTCGAACAGACCGGGCAGAAGTGGTACTTACCGCACTTTGCAGTCACTAACCCTATGAAGCCAGAAAAAGTACGTATCGTCCACGACGCCGCCGCCAGGACCGCAGGGAAATCGCTGAATGATCAACTGCTCACTGGTCCCGACTTACTTCAGTCCTTACCTGGAGTACTGATGCGGTTTAGAAGACATAAAATAGCAATCTCGGCCGATATATCTGAAATGTTCATGCAAGTGAAGATAAAGCCCGAAGACAGAGACTACCTACGATATCTGTGGAGAGAAAAGGACAGCAATATATCCCCGTCTGAATACAGAATGACATCTCTTATATTTGGAGCAACGTGTTCACCGTCCATAGCCATATTCGTGAAGAATTTAAATGCAAAGAAATATGAAAAGTCACATCCCGAGGCGGCCGCGGCGATAGTTAAAAATCATTACGTCGACGACTACCTCGACAGCTATAAAACTATAGAAGACGCCGCACGAATAGCAAGACAAGTTCGAGATATTCATCGTGGGGCGCACTACGAGCTGCGCAAGTGGGCCTCCAACGCGCCCGAGGCCATCCACGAGCTAATCGCAGACGAGCCACAGCCAGCGGCCAAGAACCTCACAGCGGGCGCTAACAACGAGCGCGTCCTGGGCCTCGTCTGGAAACCACAAACGGACGAGCTCGCATTTAACCTGGATCTGGCGCGAGTCCCGAACGAAACACTTCACCGTGACGCTCCCACCAAGAGAGAAGCACTAAGAATAGTAATGTCACTGTACGACCCCCTCGGCCTCGCATCGCCAATCACAGTACAAGCAAAAACCATACTACAAGAAGTATGGCGCCGCGGGACCAACTGGGACGAACAAGTGGACGCTGACGTCGCCGCACAGTGGAAAAGCTGGATGACGCATCTCCAGAACCTACGCCACGTAGCCGTACCGCGTTGTTATTTGCAATACAGTGAAGCTGTATCGCTCCAACTACACACGTTCGTGGACGCGAGTGAGAAAGCCTACGCCGCCACACTGTACTGGCGCGCGGAAGCCCCCGACGGCCTCGTCACATTGTCACTTGTAACTGCAAAAGCAAGAGTAGCACCATTGAAGCTCACCTCAATACCGCGCCTGGAGCTGCAAGCCGCCGTGATGGGAAGCCGTATTGCCGCCACAGTCATAGACGAACACGACCGTAAACCAGATAAGAAGATATTCTGGAGCGATAGTAGAACGGTACTTACCTGGCTGAAGACTGGATCGCGCTCATATAAGCCGTTTGTAGCCCACCGCATAGCTGATATCGAGGAACACTGCGCCGTACATGAATGGAGATGGGTACCTACAAAATTGAACGTAGCAGACGATGCGACCCGTGATGTGCCGCATGAATTCAATAAAAACCATAGATGGTTCACGGGCCCAGCGTTCCTACTACAAGATGAGTCATCATGGCCCAGCGAGCGACCCACCGAGATAATACAAACAGGCGAAGAAAAATGCAACTACGCAACAACAAACACGTTGAATATCGCACATAGCATACCAGACAGTACCCGATTTTCTAAATGGGAAAAATTACTGCGAGCCACCGCTCGAGTACTTCAGTTTATAGAACTTTGTCGTCCTCTAAAACATAGAATACATTATCACAAACGCACAAGAAAGAACAAAGACCAAGATTCCGACTGGAAGCGACAACGAGCTGCGACCGCCGCACCCCGTCCCGCAAAATCGAATATAGAAAAATCATCAATTGATTATATAACAATCGAATCTGCATTACTACGTCAAGCCGAAGCCATACTCATACGAGCGAGCCAAGAAAAGTCATTTCCCGATGAAATAGAAACATTAAGAAACAACAGGGCCGTATCTAGAAATAGTCGACTGCGCTCGCTATCGTTGATCTTTGTAAACGGCGTGATAACACTGAATAGTCGCATAAGCGCGGCCGCTGACGTCACCGACGCGCAGCGCGCGCCGCCCGTGCTAGATGGGAACGAGACGCGGACTAAGTTGTGGATAGATTACAAACATAGACAGCTGATGCACGCCGGTGTCGAGACTACTATCAATGAATGCCGCCAACATTATTGGATAATAAGACTACGACCAGTAACAAGAATGATAGTACATAGTTGCTTACCATGTCGAATAAGAAGAGATAAGCCGTCGCAGCCGCCGACTGGAGATCATCCGCCGTGTCGCCTGGCCCATCATCAAAGGCCATTTACCTTCACCGGCCTCGATTATTTTGGCCCACTATCAGTTACAAATGGTCGCTCAACAGTCAAGCGATATGTAGCCATCTTCACGTGTTTAACTACACGGGCTGTACATTTGGAGTTAGCCGCAAGCCTAACCACCGACTCCGCCGTCCTTGCCCTCCGCCGATTCATAGCCAGGCGAGGGTGTCCATCAGAAATATGGTCTGATAATGGCACGAACCTCCGCGGGGCGGACCGAGAGCTGCGAAAAGCGATAGACAACGCGACGGAATACGAAGCTAACAAGAAAATAATCAATTGGCGCTATATACCCCCCGGCGCGCCGTTCATGGGTGGTGCGTGGGAGCGACTGGTCAAATCAGTGAAGACAGCCCTGGCAGCAACCCAGCAGCCCCGTCACCCCACCGATGAGGTCCTCGCCACGCTCCTAACCGAAGCCGAGTATTGTGTCAATAGCCGCCCACTGACACACGTCTCCACAAGTCACGAAGATCCTGAAGCCATCACGCCGAATCATTTTCTTCTCGGCGGGTCAGCCTGCGTTCCTACGCCTGGCACGTTCACAGATCGCGACCTCATTACGAGCTCAAACTGGCGCGCGGCACAACGACTCGCCGACATATTCTGGTCGCGGTGGGTGCGCGAGTACTTGCCGCAGCTGCAAAACCGGCGGGAGCCCCACGGCCACGGCAAGGAAGTCAAGACAGGAGACGTCGTGTTGATAGTTGACAACACGCTACCCCGCAACACCTGGCCCCGCGGAGTGATCACAGCTACCTACCCCGGGTCAGACGGCGTGGTTCGAGTGGCAGACGTGCGCACCAGCGGCGGTATCCTGCGGCGCCCTACTAAGAAAATAGTCGTCATCCCTACGGACACAGTCGCCCTCCAACCTGACTGCAACGTCACGGCCGACGATGCACGGCGGGAGGAATGTTCGGGACGACCGTAAATAATAGAAATCTAAAAATATTGTTATTTGTAAATAGTTCATTTCAATAGTAATTACGTCCACTACTCTAAATTTGTTATTAAATTAGTCATATCTTTGTTATTTATTTGTTTATAGTTGTAAGTTATATATTAATAAAAAGTACAAGTCGTAGCCTACTTATTAAAACCAATAGCATAAGGATATATTAATAGATTAAGCTAGAATAAGTAAATTTATGTAATATTCATAGTGAAAAATAGCAATAAAATTGTTTGAAATATGAGGCGAGATGCCGGCTCTCTTTACGGTATTGCCGCGCACGTACGACTAGCGCCGATGGGGCCATCGATTTACGCAACCGACGGAGCACTCTAGCGGAAACAAATAGAAACAAGAAGCCTGCCTCTCGCCTCATCAACATAGAAGAACTAATTGGCGTTTTTCTTCACTCCAAACCCAGTACCCACGTACCGTCCCGTACAAGGAGGTAAGATTAATGTTTTCGTTTCTAATTCGTAATTTCTAAATTGTATTTATTTTTATTTGTGATGGTATAATAACATTTATAATTTTTTTTTTACCATTACAATAACAATTTAGTTACAAAATACGTATCATTAGAAACTTGTATTATGGATGCAAAAGAACGCTAGTTATACTTTATTTTTGTAATACTTAATATATCAACACCCAGACTGGAACAAATATTCATGTTCATGCACACAAAGATTTGTCCTATGTGGGAATCGAACTCAAGACCCCAGAAAAGGAGTGCAGATATACTGACCTCCACGACAGATCGGTCGGTTGGTGGTCAATTGTTTGTGATGGAAATACGCAACTACAATTAAGCATAAACTCTATAGAAAGTTTATTCTTACTATAAAGATAACTACTGCTATTAAGGTAATGTAAAAGTTGAATTATAAGACTAAAATTGTAGTGCCGCTAAAAATAGTTTAAACAGCGACTATGACTATGCAAGAAAATTAACATAACTGCTAAATAATTTAACGAAAACCTTGAAACACAAAAGCCGAACAGAAACTTAGTTAACTTAAACTTTAAACTCCATAAGCACGCGACAGAAACCACCTTATATTTATGATAGTTTACAATTGGAGGTTTTAAATCGATTCAACTGTTTATATTGCACTTTATCGAATCTGTACTCGGATTTATTATAACACGCGATAATCGTGTATTCCGATGGTGTCACATAAAATTTACTATCGAATAAAAGGGACCTTTTTTGCGATTCGCTACGTGTTAAACGTTGTGTGCGATTTGCGATTCGTGTTTTCGGAAATGTTTTAAACCTCCACCACCGTTGTTTCGTTCAAGTGATATTTTCAATAAATCTTTACTATTTCGAATTTCCGTTGTTTGTAGAACAATATTTAGAGATTTACACTTTTGTAGTAGTTTCTTCGGAAGTAATATTTAAAAAAATGATACCTTAAGTTACTTTGCTTGGAGAAGTAACTGTGTGTTAAACGTTTAGAAACTTAAGTTAAACTGATTAAGATAAAGTTTGAGACTCTGGTCTTATACTTTTTCACGTCTTTTTTTAGCAGAATTAGGCAAAGATCACTATCCTTATGTTTGCTACGATACTGGCACATACTTTCAATCTTTTTTTAAGGGATAAAAACTAATTCAAAGGTTTTTTATGGGGAATTAATAATTACTCAAGTAAGGTATTAACTCATCGTAATTATAAGGTAACTGTCTGTTTGTCCCTCTACTGTGAGCTGAATCTTATTAACTATAATAGGTGGTCTGTTCAGATTATAAAAAAATATATATATTGCTGGATCGGTTATATCTTTGGAGTATGATACGAAACGCTACGTGTGGCAGTGCGGCTTCTTCAAGCCATTTTTTTCGAGTAAGTAAAAAAAGAAATCTAGCTCCATGTTTTTGCTGTTCGATTAATCGTCTCCGATATAAAGAAGAGGTTATTTACGACGGAAGCGCAGCAAGATAGTGCGATCAACTAGAAAATTTTCATTTTTATATATAGGGACACAATCAATGACTATTACACATTGAATAGAACCTTAAGTTGAAGGAGCAAGTTCCATTACGGCTTAGTGAAAGACGTTAAGCAGTACGCTGTCGTTGTAAAGGACTGGTTAAATATTCAAAATTTGCCTACCCCTTTATTGTCACGGACCGACTTCCGGTGGCGATAAACCAGTATACAGGTAATACGACAGATACTGGTGCGCTCACAATAAATTAAATAAAGTGAAAAAGCGGCTGTTTTATCGTTGCGTTTGATAGCTAATAGTGGGTCGATAATTGCGATCACACGTATCATTTAACAAAAACGGCAGCCTTAATATTGTTCATACGTGTTTGTTTTGTTACGCTTTCATGCCTAAACTACTGAATCAATTTTGATGACATTTGTCATATAGCTATGTATTTATATTCTTTTCTACACCCCCGGTTTTCATTTAATTTTAATCACTCTTCATTCTAAGGTTGCCAGGAAGAAATCACTGTAAGCGATAAGGCCGCCAATTGCATCGCTTTTTTTGCAATTATTATTATAGCGGTTTCTGATAACTCGTAAGTCTCTCCCAACTTTATTCAGAAATTTGAAATAGTCAATAGGAATATTTCTTATTTGCCACACAATGTGAACATAAGTCTAGCATAGAACATGACTACAAGCACTGCGTCTCTGTGGGAGACCTTCAAACTTCTTTTCCAAAGGCCGTACTTAGGTTCACTTACACTTAATTTTTATTTTTTTGCATGTAAGTGAATCTAAGCTTTATGATTTCAGTGTAGTAATAATTGTTATTATTAATATATATTGACTTATTTATTATTTTGACGTTTTTAAGTGCTATGTGAAATAAGTAACTTTTTACTTTACACTACTGCCACTTCTGGGCTCATGCCTCCTGTTCAAAGTGAGCGGTTTTCAGGTCCTACTCCATCACGCGGACCCATTGTGAATTGGTAAAAGCAGGTTGTCAAATTCTGATTTAAGAACTCTTCAGGGCGCCCAAAAGAGTTCTTAATTGAGCTTAACGGATACTTCATTCCTACACAAAACCCACCCGTCCATCCAAGGATCTCAGTGAATTCTGGTCAACATTAGGATTGTTAGCGACCACCTAGTATGAGAGCTAAATAACAAACACACACTACAAGGTACATATGAAACGGAAATTTGCATCAAAAAGAAAGATTTTTTCTCGTTCCGTCTCATATAAGTTTAATGTGAGAACAGTTGTTTTAATAGACCATACAGGTTTAATGTATTGACTGTTAACAGTAAAGCAAAGGCTGCATGCTAAGGTATAGGAAATAAGATTCAATGAAAGAAACGCACGTCTTCACCAGTTGCCAATTGAGGTTAACCAAATAACAACGATATTGATCGCAACATAATTAGGCATGCTCGTAAGACTCAACAATCGCACATACATCACCTGAGCGTTTAGTCCATATTTATCACCGAACGGCGATATGGTTCGACATGGGCTGGAAAAACGGGCTGCTTCGTCCGCATTAGCATACGCCGTCCGAACGCGACGCAAATGGGATGTTTCGATGTCGCCACTTTACATGGCCGTAAGTGAACGAAACTAGGCTGGAAAAGGCCTTGATTTGTTTTGCGAGGATGTTCGCGTTTACGACCTCGGCCCGTGTAATTTATACTGTGGGGTAAAGCAGTTTTCGGGCAGATACACTTGTTTACTTTTGCATAATGGACCCTTGCACTGCGCAAGAGTTCCAGGTTGCAGACGATGTTCATTAATGGATGTCGTTAAGAGATTGAAAGTTTTATAAATCTATTTTTGAAGATCTTGAGTATATTGTAGTAGACTTGCAGAGAGATTGTTCGCGCAGATAGATTTTATCAGTGCGTTCATAATTATCATTCTTTCTTTCAAATATTAACAGTTGTTGTTGTAACTAAGCAGTTAGGTATACAGCAATGAACAAACTTTTTAAAACTACATAAATATTAAACGTAAAAATTACAGAAAAACCTTAACGACCTCAGCCGTGTAATTTGTATTGTAGGGTAAGCCAGTTTTCGGGCAAATACACTTGTTTACTTCTGCATAATGAACGCTTGCACTGCGCAAGAGTTGCAGACGATGTCTATTAATGGATTGAAAGTTTAATCAATCTATATTTTGAAGTTTCTGATTATGTTTCTGTAAACTTATATAAAATTTTAAGGCTGTTTGCATATGTAGTGTAAATTCAAAAATAATAGGGCAGATATGCAGGCATAAAACTAAATAGCAGACTTACTATGCACATTAAAGTGTCTTGCAAAAAATTTGTCCATTTTACATAGCCTCGAGTAAATGAAACTAGGCGTTTTTTAAGCGACTTGATTTATTTTGCGAGGATGTTCGCGTTTACGACATCAGCCGTGTTATTTATACTGTAGGGTAAAGCAGTTTTCGGCCAAATACACTTGTTTACTTTTGCATAATCGACCATTGCACTGCGCAGGAGTTGCAGACGATTGTCATTAAGGAATTGAGTTTCATCAATCTGTATTCAGATGTTTCTGATTATGTTTCCGTGGACCTATGAAAAGTTTTGAGGCTGTTTGCACATGTAGTGTTCATTCCGTAACAATATAACAAATGCAATAATATCTATACATATAGTTCAATTGTAGCGTACATTAAAGTTTCATTCAAAATCGTACATGAACGACCCTGGTCTTTCTTCTTCACGGCATTTGATTTTCTCTGCTGGGATGTTCGCGTATATAACCTCGGTCCGTGTAGATTGTTTTGTAAGGTAAAGCAGTTTTTTAATCAACCTATATTCCGGTGTTTCTGATTACGTTTTTTCGGGCTTACAGACAGTTTTGAGGACGTAGATACTGATTAATCATGATTAATCATGCATGCGGCTTACGCGAAAACCTCTGTACGTGTAATTATCGTAGACTGACTGTGTACATTAAAGTTTCTAACAAAATGTGTTTACGCTACCACTTAGCCGTGCGTTGATGTATATCAATAAGTTAATCACGCATTTAATTTAAACATTAACAGTTGCTACTACAACTAAGCATTTATACAGCAACGAACTAACTTTTTGAAACTAAATTAATATTAAACGTAAGAATAACAGAAAAACCTAACAACTGGTCGACATAACAACACCATAATAGGTCAATAAAAGCAAGGACCTTCCGGGAACAAAAAGCAAAAGGCCTATAATTCTATTCACCCACACGGGCGCACTCAAAAAAGTAGACCTGCTAATTAATTTGCATTAATTAATTGCTTAACAGCTCCCCCGTTGACATTACGAGGTAAGTGGGTCTCAGGAATGTGTACGTTGACTACGAGTTGGCTGATAACAATACAAAGAATATTTGTATTGATTGAACAGTTAATTAAAAGTAACTACCAATATTTCTGTTAACTTCTTATTAAAATGTGCAACATACCTTCTTGAAATTATATATGAAGCATATTAATATTGTAATACCTGGGTACGTAAAATACGAAAAAAGGTTCACTGACATCTACTTTATTATTGCGATACGTGACAATGACTAATATTGTGTTGATTAATCGTAGCTCTGCGGTTCTCGGTGGTCGCAAACGATCACCGAAGTACAGCAGAGTTTACAGAGGTCAGTCCTTGGATGGGTGACCGTTTGTGTGGCATTTGATATCGAGCGCTTCCGTGCTTCGGAAGGCACGTTAAGCCGTTGGTCCCGGTTATCACTAAATGTGGTAGTCGTTAAGCCATGTTAGAGGCCTAATGGGCGGCTTGATAAATTCTAACAGCAGGACGCCATACACCTGCCTCCGCCAATCCGCACTGGGTCCGCGTGGTGGAGTATGACCCAATACCCTCTCACCTTGGTATGTGAGAGGAGGCTCGTGCTCAGTAGTGGGACGTTTATGGGCTGAGATGATGATGATGATTAATATAAAATTAATTTAAAAATTAATATAGCAACTGATTTTAGACAAATTTCATACCAAAGAAATCGAAAGAAAGAATCCTATATACATACATATATACATCAACGCCATTTTCCCTGGAAGGGTAGGCAGAGGCTTATATAGTTTGTCCCATGTAATAGGTGGCGAGCCTATTGCTGCTTACCGGGCACTGTTATGTTCTCCAGAGCCTTGTCCGTTAATCGGCAGGTGCACCACTTGCAGGTGAGGCTTGGGCTCCTCAGGTCTTGATAGGATCCCTTAACACTCTAAACACAGAAAGAGTCCTATAGATTATGCAAAAGTGAGGCTGACCAATTTTTCCCTTCAAAACTTTGCGTTACGCAGGTAAGTCGATACTAACAAATTTTGTCTGGTCTGGTTAATGAATTAAAGTTAGTTTAAATAAATAGGCTGAATCCTTTATAGAAAAGAAGAAGGTTCATATTTCGTCGAAACTGTTCGAAATTAATGATCGATTCGGAAAATTATTATCTTGTTCAAAAGGGTTATTGGCACCAAGTCTGACCCTCCTGATGGGATAATCTTTATTCGTTCCATATAATAATCGAGCACACGACTTTTGAAGCTATAAACTTCTGACGTCATATCTCCACCACCACCCCACATAGGCCATATCTCATAACTAAACAATAGTGTCTTATTACAAAACAGCACGAAAATCAAACTCGGTAGCGTAGTCAAAATTAAAGTCAAAATAATTTATTCAAGTTTGGCTCAATAGAGCTCTAATGAACGCAAACTTAAAATTTAACGCGCCATTAGTACAGATGATCCCCGATGTCGTCACCCTGCAGTATCGAGCCGGATAAATAAACTAACTTGACATACTTTTATAATATCCCCAACCAGACATAATAAATTAAAAATCACACACACATATATTTGTTCTTTGCAGAATTCGTACTCACGACTTTTTGGAGCAAAGAACACTAACTATCCATCTCTGTTGTGAAAAGTCAAAACACTGTATTATGCATGTATAAGTTTCATAGTTTGAAACACCTCATTACTGTATTTGGCTTGACACCAGACATCTCATATAGATTGCCAATAATAACTACAGAAAGGGTCTTGTTGTAAAATAGCACGAAAATCAAACCCGGTAGCGTCGTAGTTCAGATGATCCCCCGACATCGTCACCCAGCATTATCGAACCGGATACGACTAAAGGGTATGATTGTTACCGCGCATAAATTTCTATGCAAATGAGCCGAATAGACGCCGTTCGCCACGCAATAATCGCCGAGGCCGTAAATCGTGCGACTTGCAACATCGCAACCCTTACGACTGGCGAAGTGTAAGCGTACGCAACGACTGGCACGTAACATTGTTATGTCAGCTTTTATTATGGTGGCGACACTTATATATACCTACCTATATAAGTACCTTTGTGTAAGTACCTACTAGTTCCGCAATACTCTGAAACGTTCACCGAAATTAAGCAGTATTTACCAAAGTTATTAAATGGGAGAGAATTGCCACGTTGGGTCTAACGTCAAGCTGGCCGCTTAATTCATGGTAGGAGGCCGTGGTGGTGTTCTGTAGTGAGACGTTAATGGACACAAACGGCCTAACGTACCTTCCGAAATACGCAAGTGCTCGATATCAAATGCCACACAAACGGTCCATCCAAGGACTGACCTCTGTAAGGTTTGCCTCACATCGGTGATTGTTTCCACCTAGCTACGACATATGAGCGCTTCTAGGTTATCGTTATACGTTATGGTTGTTACGCCAAGTTATGAGCCCTATTCGGTAGTATCAAAATGTTATAACAGCAGGCCGGCACACACCTGCCTGGCAGAGGCACTGGGTCTGCGAAGTGCTAGGGAAGTATTTTCTGAATCACTCTCACCATGGTATGTGAGAGGAAGCGTCAGCTTTGTAGAGGGACGTTATGTAGCCGTGGCAATTTCAAGTTTAATTGAACCCATAAAATACTACCCTCATAATATTTGCGGGTCCTGTCTTTTGTAGAGAATTAATTGCCGCATTCACTCTATCATGATCATGATCGGGATATCACGAGCCTGTCATGATCTGCCCGATTTAACTATGGAGCAACAATATATACCTTTATCATAAGGTCGTGGATTCGATCCCAAACAGGACAAATCTTTGTGTGCATGAACATATAGAACATACAGAATATGTGTTATGGTCTGGGTGTTTTCTTATGTATAGTTTATTAAATATATATTAGGTATAAGCATTTAGTATCCGTAACAGTATTATTAAGAATTTGTTAATGATTAATTAACGAACTAAATAATTGGTGTAATTGTCAGAAAATATATATTTAAATATTTATATGACAATGACAACTTTGCCAGTCTAAACTGTTCAATAGAAAAAATAAAATGTCAATTGATTGATTATAATGGTAAAGAAGGGTGCTAGCGACATTTCCATTTCTCACAGGGCAGGAGGGTAAACCCTTAATAGTATCTTGCATTACAAAAACACCGCTTTACAAGATTTTTGTCATAGTGGTAGTAGGTAAGTATTTATAACCCGAAAACTATCTTAGTTTTATAAAAACCTAAAATTCTCTTGAGGAAAAGTTGGTTTGTTGCTAGAATTATTCGATTAGCTTTTCAATTCAAACAACAAAATTTGTTTGAAAAAACCTTTTTAAGATAAGTCGATTTGTTGCTAGAATGATCCGTGAAGATTATTAGGAAGTCAGTGCCTTCTATTAATCTAACAATTGGTTTAACCATAGAATGATGTTTCCCTTTGGGTTGTGGAGGTCAGGTGGCAGTCGCTTCATGTAATAACTGAAGTTCAGCCAAACCTGGTGAGGCCAGTGAGTAGACCCTCCTCCCCGACTGATATCCACCTTGTCGTGGTGGGGGGGCTGAGTCCCTCCCTGAGGCCGGGAAAAGGTAACACCCAGGGACCGACGACTCTGGGTGCCCTTAGTACTGACTACCGGAGGAGAAACTAAGAGGGACCTGTGGAGGGCGCAGCGGGCGGGCCAGGAGGGCCCGTCAAGCAGCGCCAGGAGGGTCTTAGGCAGTGGGGGCAGGGGGCCCCTACTGTCTAACCATAGACCTTCCGAGAAGTCGACCACACACGCTATGGTCGCACAAGGAGGTAGGAGGGGCGCGCCCACTGCGTCTCTCTGAGGAGGTCCTCCCGGTTTTGGTCCGGGGGACGTTGGCCGCAGGCGGGGTGTCAGAAGCTGCAACCCAGGTACTGGCCCCCCCTTTTTCTCAACAAGCGGCGGGCGTCGCCGGAAGATTTTTAATGGGTACTACTGCTGGCAGTCGCGTCTGCCGGTGGTGAGTCCCACACCCTCTTTTGGTCCCCCGTTGACCGGAAGGTAGTGCGTAAACGCATTTTGTTACCGAAGTAAAACAAAAAAAAAAGTGAGTAGACCCTAGGCCCTGGGCTTAGGTCTTGGACAACCGGGATCATCATATCCCAGCATTATCCCGGTTGCCCTAGACTTAAGCTTAGGGCCCAGGGTCTACTCACTGGTTCAACCAGATTTAACAGAATTTCAGTTATTACGTAAAGCGACTGCCGTCTGACCTCCGCAACCCAGAGGGAAACATCATCACATGGTTAAACCAGCTGTCAGTCTGTAAGAAGGCACTGACTTCCTAATAACGACTGCCATAGATGTTCATGACAGCCGGGACCAACGGCTTAACGTGCTTTCACGTGGCACGGAGCAAGCGATAATTATGCACATAACTTCGAATAGTAACCACCAGGGTTTGAACCCGAGACCCTCTGAATTTAAAGGCCACGCCACTGGGCTATTGCCGCTTATAAAAAAATCTTGGGCAACCAGGATAATGCTAGGATATGATTTAGAAGCAGTGAGAAGCGGTGTAACCTAACTCAGCCCTTACGCTTAACTCATTTTGTATTAAGGGTCTTCAGACACTTATGCGAAAGTAAAACTGCAGAAGACACCTGTCTTATCTCAGTGTCGCCGCGACCACGAATCAGTATAAACTATTCGAAACGTTCTTAGTTTCCCATTAAACAAATTAAGCATATTTATGACCAGTAAAAAGCGGTGTACCCTAACTCAGCCCTTACACCTAATTCAATTTAGAGAAAAGGGTTGCCTGATACGCGAAACTAAAACTGCGGGCGAAGTGAGCGACCCCGCCGGTCTAGGGGACAGCGATGTAAACACCGACCAACTTCTGTTTTCACATTCAATATTTGCTTTTATACACTTCGTTCACTTCCAACTGTTCAAGGAGGAAATGTTCGGTAGACTTTTATCGAAAGTGAGAATTAGGCATAGAAGAGTAGAGTAAAAAGTAGAATTTGCTATTTAAAAGATCCCTTTTAAATCGTTGTAGAAATTATTCATTTCACCCCAAAATTGGTTATTTTTTAATGCTAAATTAATCACAGGTAATCTGCAAATTTTACAGTCATCTCGAATTATTTGACGGATATCATTATGTTCCCCAGGATATTTTTATTTAAATTTGTACTAGCTGACCCGGCGAACTTCTTACCGCCTCAGAATTAATAAATGTTGTGTTCACTTATTCGCTATAATCAAATTAAGGTTTCTTAATATGAATACTTAAAATAAATTATGTTTATTAAGTTGTGTGTGTTGTTTATGTGAGTGTACAAAAATCGAAATGGAAATATGACCAAAAATTGGTTAAAAACTTGAAAAAAATGCTGATAAAACGTGGCGCACATATGCACGGCTTGCTCATTGGTATGCAAATAAAGGACCGTGCAACTGAATTAACTGTCAAAGGATAATGCACACAACGCCATCTACTTACATAAACGGAACCAGCATGCAATTCCATGTTCTTTATGGTCCAAGTTGTTGATATATATTATAGCATATAGATTTCAATTTCCATGCAAAATGTATGTGGAAATGAATTTTCTTTGCGAATTCCTTCTATGTTTTTAGTTTTCTGTTATTCTAGGCGGAGCTAGATCCAACACATCAAAGATCATGAAAATCGGTGCAGCCATTCTTGAGCTATAAATTTTCGAACTAACTCGACTTTCTTTTATATATATGTTTGGCAAGAGCATGTAGGCTTCTGTCAAGCGGCGGGAGCCGATTCTAAGTCTTGGAAAACCTGAGTCAGGTGTATTACTAATTCTGATGGAATTGCCGTGAACAACAACAGACCCAGAATCCCCTACCCTCCCGGTAAGGAAATTTAAAGGCATGTAGAGGCGGCAACGTGTCACGTAGCGCACCCCGGCTCGTAATAGATGACGGAACGGGGACTTTTTCTGGAAATAAGCTGACTTGGATTTTTTCGGTTTTATTTTTGAAATATCTTTAGAAAAATTAGGTTCAACAATTTTAATTCAAATGTATTTTTATAATTTATTTTTGGAGCTTGTTGCTTTTCGGTGCGTGGTAGTTGGAATCTGTCACCGAAGTAAAGAAGAGTTCACAAAGGTTAGTCTTTGAATGGGCAACGATTCGTGTATTTAATACAATTTGCTGCGGTGCTTCAAAAGCCCTTACCCTGGTTATTACTGTATGTGGTAGTTGTTAGGTAAGTCAAGTTTGTTAGAAAATATAACAACGAGACGCCACACACTGCCAACCCGCACTGCATCAGCATGGACGTGCATGATTTTTATAATAATATGAAAGAATATCGTTCTTTCATATTTACTGTTTAAAACATTACGGACCACAGAGGATACAACGAGAAAAGCTTTAATTTTTACGGAAAACTCGATACTAATACAAAGCAGAATGCCTATTAATGTAGACCAGGTAAAAAAATGCAATTGAGCTTGGTCTTTTTCATTCTCTGTTAACTGACAAACCTGACATAAGAAATAGCTATACAAAACAGTAAGGAAGGGACTCTTTATTACTATTGCTAATCTCTTTTTACTTTCAAATCGAATGCACATTGTTTGCATTTTGACAAAACAATCGGCCAAAATATTTATCTGCATGCGATATTCTCGGGCAGGAAAAGTTCACAAAGATGACTTTCCTTTTTTATTGCGAGTTTCGTTTCGTGCGATTGAGACGTCACGGAGCTGACAGGGGGAAAATTAGGCGCGAAATTTTCGTGACCGAAAATATGCCCTCCAGTGGTTTCTCAACTGTTTAGAACGCTTGTGGATTTTGTATTTTAGTAAGCGCTTGTGTGGGATTATTAATAGATAGGCTTGGCAATATTATTGTCGGTATCGGCTATCACTAAATGCTCAACGGTTTAAATCATTTGTGGACATTTCAGAAGCGTTGAGTGAGCGTTTGTGTGGCATTTAATATCGAACGTTTCTGTGCTTGGAAATGCAGGTTCACGTACAAGCTGTCGGTGTCCGTGATCACTGTATGTCTTATTTCGTTTCGTTTATTTTAAACATCCAATCCATGAACATTATTATCACCCTTCTGTCTTTTTCCTAGATTATATGAGGTTGTTGTAGCATGTATTTTTTCCCTTACACCACGTACATTTGTCATCGACTTATTCGCTCTCCTTATATCACCGATTATATCATTTTTCACACACTCAAACTTCAAACTTCAAATATTTATTGCGATCATGAGTAGACATAGGATGTTATAAAAAGTGAAGGTACATACATGATACCCTGTTAGGGCGCAGCAACACAATTTTAATATAAAATTACTTACATACTATTTAATTAATCTTATATTATATTATTTATATATTATTATACTCATATATACCTCTATTATAATTTTTCGATATATTTATACTATTTACTTTAACATTTAATAATTGAATTATTATTTATTTATTTATATTTTACACTGTGTTACAGTTTAGTTCTGTCCTCGAAAAACTCTTTTATATTGTAATAACATTTTTGGGTCAAGTATATTTCAATTTATTCTTGAATATATTGAAGCTGGAGGTTTCTTTTAGTTGTTGTGGTATTTTATTATATATCTTGATACACATTACATAGGGCCCAGAATGAAATATAGATAGCTTAGATGTCGGTAGAGCGAGTGCATTTTTATTTCTTAAGTTACGAGGTTGTGAGTAATGGTCTTTATTTAAAGGAAATAGATGAATATGCTTTATGACAAAAAGACAGATTTCAAAGATGTACATAGATGGTAATGTTAGTATGCCAAGTTCAATGAAATGTTTGCTTCAGCTATCCATTCCGTCGATGTTTTCCTCACTCAATCCACTCGACTCGGTTTCATTACATACCAAAACCATAACTATGAACATGCCTTGAAAAATTTATATAGTAAGTTGAATAAAACTGGCGCTTATCTATAAAGGTGGCGACGTTGTTATAGTTTTGCGCAAACCCCCATGTCGCATTTTGATTGACACCCTATAATGTGTTACCATCGCCAATCCGCACTGGGTCAGCGTAGTGAAGTATAACCCAGTATAGAGGGTATTGGGTTATACTATCCTTGGTTTGTGAAAGGAGGCCCGTGCTCAGTAATGGGACTTTAAACGGATGATAAATGTGTTACTGCGCAACCAAGGTCATTGTTCAGCGTTTGTGCCGCGAATTATACTCAATTCAATAGAGCCCAACATCGACAAGACAATAAGCTATAGTTTGAGTGCAACTGGGCCGGAGTGTGGCTGTCACCCGCCATCGCCATATGCTCTGCGGTCGGCGTTTCTCACCGTCACGTCGTTCGCTTCAAAAAGTCCCAACTTGTGGCGAACTTTAATTAGATTCAACCAGCCCGACTCCTCTTCGGTTTTAATGCATTTTTTTTGTTCGACGACGGTGATTTGTAGTCGCGTATTAAGTAAGAGAATGTTTCGTTTCGTTTTAATGCAGGCCTTCGCTAAATGTCATCTTTTCAGCCGTTAGTTTTGGCACAAACTTTCTATGAAGTTTGTAAACTTTATTCTTTTGTAGGACCGTGTGACAGTTTTTAAAAGACAAGTCGGGAATATTTAATTTGTTGGTCACGACATTCGGAAGCATTTGTTCAGGGCTTACTTCTTTAGACACCAGGAATTTTGAAGGAAGGAAAGGAAAAAGCATAAATTCTATAACTGCTAGTTGACTCACCTACAATGAAGCTTGGTTAGAAATTGTGTCGTGATTCGAAACAGTTAAACAGTTAGAAATCTGGTGCTACATAGATTATAGATTAATATAGATAGATCCTAATAATCTGGTGATTATTACTAAGTTACATACATCTTAAAGTATCTATTTAGCTTTCCGACCGGAACAAATTAGACATACTACGAACTGTGAGCTAAAATAGAAAATCAAACACTAAGTAGCATGTAAAATAATATTTTCGCTGACAAACTATTTGATTCGCTTCCAGTAATTAAGTATGTCGGTTTTCGGGTGTAATTTAGATTAAATAATCTGTTTATTAATTTAAATAATCATTTGGCAGTTTATTAATCTTATTCAGATTGATTATTTGTAAATTTATACTCTGTAGGTATTGTAATTTAAGTCTGACTGACAATTAATGAATCAAAATTTTTTGTTTATTTGTTTTTGACTGATGTTTTTGATGTGATATGAGTTGGGGACATTACAGTTTAAATTTTACCTTCAATTTCTATCTTTGGAGCATCGTAGTAGTGTCAGTGTTATTTCATACTGAAACCTTAAATCAAACATTTGTATACCAGGGTTGGTTTTCTCTAGCGCATATATTATATTGTTGCCTCTATATTCAGAAAATATTTTTAAGCACTTATATTATTGTCGCATATTATTTATTAATATTTTTCATAAATACTGAAGAGCTCCGAATCCCCATACCACGGTTTCGGCTGCGCTGTATCCACTTAGTAACATTCTATGCAATATTTATCAATTCGTTATTCGTGCTGTCAACAAATAATGTTGAATTTTTTTTTTTTATTAAACTAAATCTTTTCTAAAAATCTTAAGGAAACCAAACAGTTACATCTACTATAACTTGCCAGGAAGGAAACTTCAATAGTCACCTGTTAGTACAGTCTCACTCATCAAGCATTCAGCAAATAAAACTGCAAAAGCATGCGAACGTTAGAAATAACCTCACATACCTACTGAGCATTAGAAGTTAAAGTTACCCTTTGAACCAGTTGAAAGTGCCCCCACCTGCCCTTATTACCGCGACTTTATTCCACGCGCGGCGTAATTGCAGGATATCAGCTATTATTCGAAACGTTTCTTCAATTGGTGTGTGGTGACAATCCTTTGTCCGGTTAAGGAAGATGTCCAATAAATGCATTGAGACTACAAAAAACGCAACCGTTATTATTAACCGGAGTTATTATGCTTGAATCCTTTTTATCCATAAGGAAATATGTGTTTCGTCCGAAATGTGATTTGATAAATCGGAATGAAATCTACACCTATTATTATGGCGATATTGACGATACGGCACGGACTTTAGTATATATGCGCTCTGCTTCTAAGGTTGTGGGTTCGAATTCCACACAGATCAAATAGTCTGGGTGTATCCTAGGTAATAAAATGTATGTAGGTATTTTATCATAACCAGCCCAAAGGCCGCCATTGCTAAAATTTTGACTTTTTCATTAGTAATGAAACCTTCAACTGCAGGCGGCCGGCATTCAACGTGATACTGCGGCCTTCAGTGCATCTTGCAGGTGAAAAACTCACGCTTTATACGCGTCTATAAATTGTGTTATAGAATCTGAATACAACATTATAATATTTAATAGATAGGTACATGACGAGATGTTTTTTATTTATTTATTATTATCAAAACTCATGATGAACAGATAAAGACAGATGTTTCTAAACCACATAAACTACCAGGGTTTATGCGAGATGAGAGCATTCCATTACAACCATACTTTAAAAAGGAACAAAATTGTAACAAATTCTCTCGAATGTTGATTGAAGATATACCTACTTATATAATGTCAAATTATTCTGCTTAAAAAAATATAATTATTTAAAAAAACATGAAAAGAATGACTAAAATGCGGTTTTAGTAATTATTTAAATGAACCTGAAAATAATGACTAAAATACGGTTTTAGTAATTATTTTCATGTTTAGCAATTTATTGACTAAAATTATTTGACTAAAAATATAAATCAATATGTGAAAGAATAAAACTATATTTTGACTGATTGATCTTAGGATTTTTAGCTATAGGCTCGCCACCTATTACGTGGGATCAACTATGTAATTGGCGAAGTGTAGGCGTATAATATGCCTCTGCCTACCCCTTCGGAGAAACAGGCGTGAATGTATGTATGTATGTAGAATAGAATAAAATTATTAAATTAACATTACACTTGTAATCAAATGAATGGCTTTGTAATAAGGCTTTGTAATAAGAGTCAATTTTGAACTGACCTGTCACTTAAATTGTCACAAAACCGTGCTCACATGAACCTTTAAACGAAACATGACATTACAGACTGCTAAACTTTATCTTGGACTGACGCCATACTTTTTATCACATAAAATGTAGAGTTCCACAAGTTACACAGAAAAAGTAAAGGAGGAAACTTGTCGCCTAAACCTATAGAGGTTTTTTCATACATTTGCCAGGCAAGACAAATACATGATACAAATTGTTAAGTCAAGAGAAATTCGTTAGACTCATCTCACAAGCTCTATATTATATATTATATTATATTAATAGGCTAAGCAGAGCTTGTAATATGGTATTAAACAGCAGAAAAACATGCTTTGATTATTTTTAATGCAAATACATACTTACAAATATAATCACATTAATAATAGATTTATTTACACAATTTTTTTTTTGTTTTTTAATTTTTTGGTTGCATGTAAGTGAATCTAAGCTTCTTGATTTCAGATAATTATATAGTGAGTGTTTTTTTACCTTTTGTAATAAATTTTGACGTTTTCAAGTACTATGTAATAATTAATGGAATAATAAGTTTTTGAAGTTTGAATCCAAAACCCACATCAACATGAAGTTCGTGCTCTCAAATATTTATCCCACCCAAATCAATAGGTCCTGTACCTATTGATTTGGGTGGGATAAATTGGGTGTCAAAATAGACTTCTAACATGGCTTAACGATAACCACATATAGTGTTAATCGGAAACAACGACTTAACATGCCTTCCGTAGGACGGGAGCGCTTGAATTTGAATACCACACAAGGGCTGACCCCTGTTTACTCTGCTTCACTTCGGTGATCGTTTTCGACCACCTAGCTACAAGCGCTTCAAGCCACCTGCAAGGTGCCAATTCACGCTTGTATATAAAGGCCCAACGCAATTATAATTGTCGAGGGGATCACAACACACAAGAAACGCCGGGTGCGAATAATGAGTTAAATAATCACAAAAAAATACTATTGAATGCAACGATATCTATCGCAAAACTGAGGCAATTATTGTATACTTCGAAAGGTTATTATTTTCATGAACTTACACAACGTACTTACAGCAGATGGTAGAATTAATCAAAATAATTTTGTGCCACATGAAAGTATTTTAAAATCATTTATTAAAACTTGACCTAAAACTAAAGAACAAAGCCGTATACAGTGCGTACCACGGCTATGCCACATGGAGGAAAGTATCTTGAATATAGTAGATGGAACATTTGACTGAAAGAAGACATTATTTTAATTTCAAAAACAATTTAAACTTTATTCATAGATTTAAAATAATTACACGGTTGATACGGGTATCGAACCCGCTACACGAGAAAAAAAATACCCTGCAACTTTATCATACCGATTGAAAGGCTTCATCATAAGGATTATTTTTTGCTAAATAACAGAGTGTCAGAAATAAAAGAAAATAATGGTTTTTCTTTTTCTTAACATGTGATGTGAAAAATCATTCAGATTAATGAAAAGCTAACATTTCCGTATGGACATTCTTTTTCTTCGTCGTTACACTCTTGGCAGAGTGGTCGTGGTTGTCACTTCAGTTGCAAAGACCCACCTCACAACTCGCCGCCATTCCTCTCTGATACCTAAGGGGCGGAGGTTTGTACCCTTCATATCAACTTCTCTAGTCGCGTTTGGTTCTATGATGATTACACATAACAAAATTGCAATAACAGGTGTATAGGGCTCCTACCAAGATCTGAGGAACCCAAGCCAACCTAACCTGCAAGTGGTGCAACTGCCCATCAACGGACAAGGCTCTGGCCAACAGAAAAGTGCCCGGTAAACGGCAATAGGTTCGCCACATACTACGTGGGATTAAGTTTATAATTGGCGAAATGTGGGCGTATAATATGCCTCTGCCTACCCCTTTGGGGAAAGAGACGTGATTATATGTATGTAAATAGCAATTATTAGCTAATAAATTCTTTGAACGGTTTGAAATAATTTCCCCGACCGATAATGTTAATTTAATTCTTAACATAGTTTTTTACGAACCTTTAACGACTAAACCATGTATTTATACTCCCTAAAGTAGAAACGTCGTTACAGTAGATCGACAGTTGCGTAAAAAATCCCCGTAAATTTGTTTATAAATTGTGACAACAGAATTTAATTACTTACGGAAATATCGAAATTTTGTACTAAAATCGCATTTGACCGGCTTCTGTTTTGTAAGTAAGCAAGAGGGTCCAGTTTGGAAACGAAATCCGTTTCGAAATATCAGGAAAAAAAAGTTTTAAAGAAACAATTTGCCAATTTATACGAACGCACCCGGGGGATAAGATCGCGTAATCAAACTTAAGGTGGTTACACAACACCGACATCGCCCCACGGAGCTTTCGAAAGTCAAAAACTTTTCATTCCGAATATATTTCGCAATTCGAATATTCGTACAAGTCGATGTAATGACGTTATTTATCGAGTTCTCGAACTTGTTGTTCGTGACGAAATATTTTAGTGTACGCTGGGGCGTCGCGTCGCGGCTCGAGTGCGCGCAAGTTTTGGTGTAAACCCGCATTACTATTCAGCTGGAACCGAGCGGGAGAAATTTGTATGTGCAAAACTTTTAACGTGACCTGTCTAGAATATGACCAACGATGTACATTTGTAAAGACATCTCGTTTATTGATGTCGATGTCGATCGATAAATTTGGCAGGCCGCATATGCATTGCTGCGTATAAGAGCGCAATGTGGTGCCCAGAACAGTGCCACTCCCTCTTATATCACAAGGAGTCGTAAGAGTCGACGAAGAGAAATAGTCGATATGCGTACTTGCTTGAACTGCGATCACCAACCCGCCTGCCCTGCGGCGTGGTGATTATGAGCAAATACCCTTAGTAGAGTAGCTTCTGTTTAGCAGTAAACTTTATAAGGATGATAATTATGATGATGAGTTTGTATACATAATGGAGATGATATAACAGCATTATATGGAAGGAATAATATATAAAATTTAGTTACAAAAAAGTTATTACGAACAGTAAATAAATGGCAGATACGCCTTTTTCCGTGTCACCGGAAGGTTGCATGCCACTAATGCATTCAGTATTGGTGAAGCGCAATTTTCGTGTTAGGCCGATGGCGATTGTCGTGCGACAGTCTATCCATGATTTATACTCGTCTGTTAGCCGTTTGAAGCACGCGAACACTTGTCGTCAGAATATTTTGCACTTCGTCTTAGGATGTTGTTGACACACGATAGTTTATTTCCGATATCAATCGAATAATTTACTATTTTGGGTCTGATAAACTTACGGATGGGTACAGTCGAAATATGTTCATACAAATATGGGCAGGAAAGGAGCTTGAATGAAGAAGAATCTGGCAAGAAACTCTTAAGTTTGCTGACTCGTAAAAGTTGATTTCGTGTTAGGTGGTTGGCGATTTTCTTGCGACAGTCTATACATCACATGCTTAAAGGAACATCGACCCATTAATAGATGAGTCAGGTTTGAGTTACGTACTTATACAGTCTTTCTATTTCTTACTGAGATCGAACCAATGTTAATCAAACGTTCAAAACACAAGCAGAATTACTAATTAATAAATCAGTATTAATTTAATGCGCTTACAAGTAGGACAAGTATTCTTTAGAAGATCTTCTTTAGTGATGTCCCAAAAATCGTTTTTTTGGAGTTAAGCCACTATTCTATTAAGCATGCGACATGTAGTCCGGTCAATTTAGACATTCGAAGTTACATAAAGTCCCAACAAGCTGAATTTCTGTGAAGTAGTTCAAAACATAATTATAAACAATGTGTAGAAGTTCCCCATCATTCCCCTGTAAGGAAAAAAATTAATTTAAGGTCAAAGGTCAAAAAAATGAGTTTTTCGCGATTTTCAGCAAAACGGTAAGTTTTATTATAAAAGTACTTCAGACAAAAATTGTAAATCATAAAATTATCTATAAAAAATGTATCAATACTTATTTTCTTACGAGCCACCGTTTCTGAGATATAACGATTCAAAAAGTTATAAAAGTTGTTAAAAAAACGCGCTAAGTACACTACCTCATAGGTGGCGTGGAAACGTATGCACCTAGTGCACGTATGCACTTCTACACATTGTTTATAATTATGTTTTGAACAACTTCACAGAAATTCAGCATGTTGGGACTTTATGTAACTTCACTCTCATTTTTTGGTCTAAATTGACCGGACTAATGATAAACTTACACACTTGTCGTCAAGAGTATTTTCACTTTGTCTAAGGAAATCGAATAGTCAAAATGGTAAATGATGTTTTCGTGTTAGGCTTCTGGCAATTTTTTGTTCGACAATCTTCCCATGATTTCTACATATCGTTCATATGTTGTTCGTTTCGGACTTGTAGTCATGATGTGAGTCTCAGGAAATCCTTGTTTATATCCTAGCATTATCGTGATGATTTCGTGTAATTGTAGTTGACAGTCTTTTCATGATGTATATTTATACATATGGACCATTTGAACAACCCTAACACTTGCCGACAGAATATTTTGCACTTCGTATTTATTTCATGGGTGTATAGGAATCCTACCAAGACCTAAGGAGCCCAAGCCGGTTGGCTTACCTGCAAGTGGTGCACCTAATTGGCGAAGCGTGGGCGTATAATATGCCACTGCCTCCCCTTCGGGGAAACAGGCGTGAATGTATGTAAAATATGTTTGAGTGCCGTGTGGTAATGGCACCTCTGAATAGTTCTACCACCCCATGTCCCGCCCCAGGTCTTTTAGTTTTAATGTCTTCGCCCGCATAGCTAACCTCTCTTTCTTTGGCGACCGATATGGCGTGGTGGCGAGTATACCCACTCCGCTCCTGAGGTCGTGGGTTCAATTCCCACACAGGACAAATCTTTGTGTGCATAAACATGCATATTTGTTCTGGTTTGGGTGTTTTCCTATGTATATAATGTACCTATATAATTAAAAAAAATTTCGTAATTTAGTATCCATAACACAAGATCTTAATAATACTTATCTTGGAACTAAATAATTGGTGTAATCGTTCTGCGGTTTACATAATTGTATCAAAGTGAACATGAGATTATGTACTTCCTAATTACAACCGAATAGATTTTTTTTTTTATATCACAAGGTAGCATTCATTATGCGGCCCACCTAATGAAAACCGGTGCATCGCCAACCCTTGAATACTGTTAGAAATTTATAAGTATATTTACTTACCTCTCTCTTGCTTCTGCCAAGCCAGTGTCCCGCAAAGAAGCGCTAGTGTCTTTCCTGAACCCGTTGGGCTTTCTAGTAGACAGTTCTGCTTTGTCTTGATGGCTGTTATTACCTGAAAATTTTGCTTTATGTTAATGATATTGCTGCTGATACCTTCCATCTTAGCGATATTGTTGTCGTCAGTTTTATTAATATTTTTATACTGATGAAAGAGGTGACAGAATACATATTGGTGGCTGCATATTGAGGCCATCTGACCTGATTCTTTGATTGATGCTTTGAATGGCACAAGGACCTTAAGCTTACTAGAAGGGGTTCAGAATATTAATACTTTTATTAAATTACATTATTAATTTGATTAACATTTTTAAAAGAATCTATTTTGTAAACTGTTATATGCAAAAAAAAGTATTTGTTTTTTTTTTTGTAAATAACATGAATTTTACAGATACAACGACACAGCAAAATATGTTTTGCTGTAATATTACAGCATAAATATTATATAGAGTAATTTTCAACATAAATTTATATTTTAGCATAATAATTTCTTAATCTAAGCAGAGTTTGGACTATGAGTACTAGACAATGGATAACTTCTTTAGTCTTTGAATGCGTCATATGACCAGTACACAATAGATTTGACTAACTTTGTAAGGAGGTTGATATACCTGCACTCCCCTTATAAAGTTGTGGCATTGATTTTAACTCAGGACAAATATTAGTATGCATGAACATGTGTCAAATGAAAACACCTTGATAATAAAATTGTGAAAAAATCTAAGTTTTAACTCATTTCTTTACATTTGCTAACAAGGTAAAAATTTAATTTAGTAATACAAATATATTATATTTTATACAAATAAGAGGCTTACTGACAGCAGTTATGAAGTTAATTAGTATTGATGTATTTTTATTTTCAATAGTCAAAGTCAAAACAAAGTAGACAGCTTCAATAGCGTTAAACTTTTTTGACGGTTGAAACTTTTATAAACAGGTTATTTTTGATGAATTAAATAATTCGTTAGTCCTTTCTACAGTAGTAGTATGTACTTTTATTATACATAAATGGATACTGCCGCACCTAGATTTCTGTGACATTCAGAAGTACTTTGGAAGGAAGCATAATAAAGGAACTTTGAATTAAGAATAGAAAAAATTACATAGTATATTTTATAATGAAAAATTTATTATCTTTGAGGCTACTAACTTAAAAGAGAACTAACAAATTTATTAACAAAAAAATATCTTAGCAGAAATAATTTTATTACAAAATATCATTATCATGATAGGACACTCAGGTCAAGACAATAATCCTTGATGAACATGGAACACGGAAATATTATGCATCATAATTATGTGTCATCAAATGGGTGACAGGTTATGGATGCTGGAGTATCATTTGCATTATCAAGTACATGTAAATTAGACTTAGTGTCATTATCGTTGTAGGAAGTGAGTGGTGTGTTTCCCACTAAAGAAAATAACTTTCACCAGGCAGGATGTGTCCGTGGGCCGCAGCCCAACCTATGAAGATTAGGTGTTGTACATATTATTATAGCAAAGAGCTTGAGGAATTTGTTTGCACAGTTTAAGATTTCATATTATATGTATGTTTAATTTAACGCTTGTAAGGTATCCTACATCATTAATATTATTTTAGGCATCAAGTATCAAAAGAGAGTGATAACATTATGATGATGACATTATGATATCTATTTTAGCGGATTACATAGATACACAGTGTTTAAAAATGTTTTAGGCTGAAGAATTACATGACCTCATATTTTAATATTATTTGAACAGTATTTCTTTGTATGCATAAATTTTTAAGCATACAATCTACATATGAACACCAAATGAAACAATAAAGAATTATGATTATGATTATTATGATTGTATACTGCGATAGATGAAGATTTTGTGACCAAGTGTGGAATATAATTGACGACCAATATGAGGTCAGTATATCTGCACTCCACTCCTAAGATCACAAAGTTTGATTTCCACACAGGACATATCTTTGTGTGCATGAAAACAAATACTTGTTCTGGTCTCGGTGGTTTCTATGTATATTAAGTATGTATTTACAAATAAAATAAGTATGTAATGTATGTATGAATGTTTATCCTTTCTGTAGTATCCATAACACAAGTTCTTACTGATACTTAAAGAGAAAACTTATCTTGGAACTAAAAAATTGGTGTGATTGTAGGAGAATATTTATTAATTTAAATAGGCAAAAGACTAAGTAAAAAGAAAAAAAATCACTGTTGGAACGTTTTGTGTTATCTGACATAGAGCTGCGGGGAAACCTTTTCCGTACATATTTACTAACATTCACATAATTATATATTATTTGTTTATAATACATACTTTCATATTTAATTGTTTCTTTTTAATGTGTATTGTGTTTATGACGTACTAAATAAACATATTTACTTTCTTTCTACATGTATTATTATATTACTTTTATTATAGGCTGTGATATTAACTTACTTTAAACATTAGAGCTATCTGGCATCCGTAAGGTTCAACTGGCAAATTAACGGGGACACCACCAATCATTTGATTAATTCCTGGGTTTTTGGGCAACTCCTTCGAAGTTGGTGGTAAATCGCTTTTTGAAGACCCTGTGTACTTTTCATAGGGTTCATTTTCAGGTGTCTGGGGTTTGGAGACTGTAGGAAACAGCTTCTTGATAACATTTCTCTTATTAACTTGCAATTCTTTTCTTTCTTCAATTTTTGTTTCGGAAAGTTTCTCTTTATCGTTTGATAACAGTGAAGAGGATTGTTCCATAGATTCATCATCACTGCTTATAATTATAGGTTTATCCTCTTGCAGAACAGTATTTTCATTAGCAGAGAAACTGTCGTCATCGTCAGATATTTCCATTAAATGAGACATAACTTTTTGTTAATAACACTCAGATTCCCGCGCAATTGTAGGTTGTTTTTGGTATCGTAAAAGTTGTGATCACGTAGGCATGTTTTGGGTAGTGATTTCGGTGAAATTTAACTTATTCAGATATTATAAAACAATAAACAGCACTTAATTTTCAGATAATGACACATAAAACAAACAAATAAACACCGGCAAACATTGGCCTTAGACTTTGACGTTTGATTAATCCGTTATCAGTTAAACGTCAAATCTCGATCAAATATTTTGGCTTTCGGCGTTTCGTTCATGTATTTATAGTGGGATCCATTTCATTGGCATAATTTATTTAGCATACTATTAATTTGGCCGAATTTGGTTTTAGCATAATATGTACTGTGGCATAATTATTATTTAGCATAATGCATTTATGCATAATTTTTTTGGCACAATTTTTTTAGGCATAATGGAAAGTCGCATAACAGTATTTTATCATATTAATGGTTGTTTGAATCTGAAAAATAAAAAAGTAAGTAAGTAACCAGTATTTCCTATATTATATAGAGTAAAAGTAGGTTTAGGTGCGGCAGGGGTGGCCCTTGGGCCACCCGTAAGCCGCTTTTTAATGACTATTTTCGTTATGGTAAAACTCCATTATGCCTTTTTAAATTTATGGTTAATTATTTTATGCTTAATCGTGTTTATGCTTATTGCATTTATGCTAAAAACTGTTGTGCTTATTAGTATTATGCGAAATTATAATTAATAGTAATTACATTATGCTCACATATTTTATGCTTAAATTTTTTATGCTTTTTGACAGTGAACCATTTATAGTCCAGTGAGTTCTCCTAATCTAACTCTTATAATTACTACCTCAAATCCATAGATCCCATAACGTGGATTGTTTATTAAAGACTAGACCATGCCACTCTTCATAAATGAAAACTTTTCTTTTAAGATAAAATTGCTCTCTATTTTAGTTTTATAATTAGTGATAAAGAAGATGTCCACGACTTTGTTTGCGCAGTATTCATTATATTAGTACTTTACACCTTTTAATTTTATTAATCATTGCAATATATATTATTGATAGGTTCCAATGAAATCCATTCAGGAGTTTTTGGATGTAATAGTAACACACATCCCTATAATAACTTTGAACTTATGAACAAATAAATAAACCGTAAGTATGGACTCACTCGTTTAGATAATTTGCCAGGTCAAATTAATAAATCAAGCATTTATGCGAATAACAACGCTTTTGTCATTTAATTCCAGTCAAAGTCAAGTAAAGTCTGTTTTAGTCGGGTCAAGTGATACTCATACCATAATAAAGTAGTGAAGACTTTTGCTTAATAAGTAGTAAATAAGTTGTCTTTTATAAAGTCTTTTGATATCTAATTATGTTATTGTGCTTAGCCAAATTTCGTGGTCTTGACGCGTTAACGATTCGTCAAAAAATTATATTTCGTAGATTAGTAACGATAATAAAAAAAAAAATTGGGCTGTTCCTCCTGTTTTCTACTAGTTTTTTTTAATGACTACATGTCATTATGACGTGTCACATTAAAAAATGCCTGCCTTATGGTAAGCTGTCGATGCAGTCAAAAAAAAAATAATTAAAGCGCTTCATACCGAGAAATAAGCACGGAACAAAGCGCATCCACTCATGACGGTCTGCTAAAATGCCGTTTCACGCCCCGCTTAAAAGACCCGGGGTCATAGGAAATAGGAAACACATGAGCCGGCAGCGAATTCCAGAGCTTAGTAGTCTTGCTCAGAAACGACTTCCCAAATTTCTTGGTAGTATAATTAAATATCGACAAGTTATAGAAGATTGTAAAGCACCTGGAAAAACTTAGTCAATTTGTCAAATCTTACATGTTTATTTCAATACATTATTTGGCAGTCTTCGGCTTTGCTTCACCTTCAAGCACTGCCCAATAATTCTACAAACACGTTAAATGTTTTCAAACTTGTTTATCGTTTACACCGTGTTTTACAATAATGAATGGACGTCTTAGTTTTTAAGTTGACGTTTATAAGATCCTTATCGAGATAAACTTCACTATATTATAAAAACATTATTATCATCATCAACCCAAAGAGGTCTGCTGCTGAACATAGGCCTCCCCCATATATCGCAAGCTGAGAATGAAAGTGACCCATTTCAAATTCAAAATTTAAATTTTTTGGATAGAGACGAAAATGTGTCGATCTCATTGACGATATTCCTCTTATTCTTCAATCATATTTTATTATATCAACTACAAGATAAATAAATCGTTTGTTTAACATTAATGGACTTTTCTACCTTACATACAGTTACATACTTTTTTGTGTCATTTTATATACTTAACTCATTTCACCAAAATTTTGAAATCGGTCACTTTCGTTCTCTGCGTGCGATATTTTCAGTGCAATTGGTTATAGGCAGCCTCCATCAGTCGTAATTCTACAAATATACTTGTAAACGAAAAACATCAGAAACCGTTCAATATGTACTGTTCGCGCGCTCAATTTTATCGACGATACTGTGAACGGTCGACGGACAAAACCATGAGAAACAGATCAGATCAAAGAGTTGATTGTGAACCAATTTGCCATGTAAGTGCTAGCAAACAATTGAATTTACACAGAAATAGTTGTTGGCACGTTATTGCACTGCGGCAAAAACGTGTCTCGGTTAGTGCGCTGCGCATTCAATCCGATGATTAATTTGAAATAATTGAAAAGTCATGAGAAGGTAGATATACATTATGCTGTCTTCAATTGTTACGATAGATTTATTGTTTGTACATACCATTAACCATTTCGGATGTATTTCGTTCTAGCAAGCTCACCATAGATAGCTAAATCAATATATTTTTTGAATTGTAATGTTGATTAGATTTAAAGGCCTTCACTGAGCTGAGTGTAATTGGCGAAATGTGGGCGTATTATATGCCTCTGCCTACCCCTCCGGTAATCCATCTTCGGGGAAACAGGCGTGAATGTTTGTATGTGTGTACTAAATTAAAAACTCAAAAAAAAAGTTATGTAAAGTAAAGTAAAGTAAAAAGTTCTTTATTTCATAAACTATTACATAGCACTTGAAAACGTCAAAACAAAATATACATAAAAAAAAAAAATATCAACCCTGAAATCACGAAGCTTAGATTCACTTACATGCAAATAAATAAAAATTAGGTGTAAGTGAATCTAAGTGCCAGTTCCGAGCCCCCGCTCTGTAAGAAGAACTGACAAGAAATTCACAGGCTATGCTCTTTTAAATTATGTATAATATGAACAAGCTACCTTCAACAGTGCAAACATTTTAACTCAACGCTATGCACGTAGCAATTAGCGGTGAAGGTGTCGTCTGTAACAGGATTGCGACTGATGGCAATACCAGAATTCCGCCACTTTTTAATTCACTCCTGAGCAGTGGAGTCAACGAAACACTTCCTTCGATAAACCGCTTTGTAATTATAAAATCATGGCTCCGAGTCTACGCACCATGACGCAATGTAGGGCGACACACTCGGATGACACACCTGTCATTATTTGACACAAGTGTAAATTTTCTTATATTGTTCCCTTATTGTCCTTCATTAAGTCCACGAGCTTCGGTATGCAATGGGGTCTCACGGTCACCACCCGACCCTACCACTTGATATAAACGTCCACTTCATGTAAACCAAATTGGCGTAATTACCTCCTGTCTATTGAAAATTAACGACTTGTGCTATTGACAAAGGTACGAATATAATAAAGAGATAATATTATATTCGTGGGGTTCCATATTTCTAATAAGTGGATAAATAGCAAAATAAAATTACGTTATTAAGCCTCCTTTGAAAAATAAAGAAAGGAATATATTTATTCGGCACTCATACGGACAAAAATAAAAGTAATTTAAGATTTGGTACACATTGAGTAAGGAGGTTATGTAGTTGCCCAGGAGATAGCATAAAGCAGGAGATAGCAATTTTTGATAACTCTTTTATGTACATAAGACTGTAGTCATTGTTTTCTTGTCACCGAATGCTACCAGAAGCATTAATAACTCTTTTATTTGAATAAGGCTGTAGTACATTGTTTTCTTATCATCGAATGCTACAGGCAGCATTCAGTGATTCAGTGACTAGTTTTTGTCCTAAAAATATGCCATCGTGTTTGTCAAGTTGGTAGGGGCGGAAGATATGGGCTCACGATGTCTCACCATCTGTCTCTGTTTGCGGTCATCCTATGCGTCCATAAAGCTTCGTCCATAGCCACTTCCATTCGGTCGGTTCATTGTACTGGTGATAATTCCCGCGGTGATATGAACCTTATGCTGAATATAGGCCTCCCAAATAGCTTCTTTACGTTGATCGATCTATAAACTTACTCTTCAGTTCTCCTACGTATTTATTCATTTCTGATTCTATCACGTAAGAACACCCCCAGCATTTTTCTCTCCATTGTAAACATTAAGATAAATGGGGTCATCGATTGCTATAGGTAACTGATGATTTTCAGATAATGTGGGTTAATTCAACTTGATTCGAACTAATACAAATAAAGTTCGAATTACTATACCGCCATAAACTTTACTACATCTAAATACGTGGATTTTTTCACGCATGATAGGACGATGCGGCACTGAGCATCGATATCGATAATCATTAGTGTTGCCAACAAAACGCTCCTGTCCGCATTGTAACCGATTCCCATGACATGTGGCATTGACGGGTGGGCGACTGGCCGGCATTATGCGCGCGCGCAATCGCCCAGAACCGCGTAAATCGACTGTTTTCAACTGAGAATTCCGGAAAAGTGTACTTGTTCGTATTTTTGTTCCATTATAATCTCTTAACTCAATGAGGCGCTAGTAGTTTGTTGCTAAGTGATAGGAATCGATCACCGTAATAAAGAAGAATTTACAGAGGTCAATCCTTGGGTGACCGTGACCGTTTGTGTGGTCGATCACTTCCTTGCTTCGAAAAGCACATGAAGTCATCATGTGCACAGTCACAGACATCTTTTATTTTGACCATAGCCTGCAACCATCTCTTATTTTTAATTAGCGACCAATTTGGAATAAAAATATGCTTGAACTAATAATGAAACACCCATACAAAAGAAAATCGTATTCATGCACACAAATATTTATCCTTTGTGGAAATCGAACCATACAAAGGCATATATAATGATGAATTTTGTATTCGGTCGTATTATACTTTATTCAACGGTAAATTTATCAATCGCAATAGAAAAATTAGATAACCCTACAACGTTGAATTCCCAAATTACACGTAAAAACCAAGTTATATTATAATTGAGCCGCAATCTCGTACAGATTTCTTTATTCCTCGCACAAATCTGATTCTTATTTGCAAAAGCACAAATAGGGGAACATAAAGCTATCCATTTCACCACCCTTCGATTTGGTGCGATCTCGGAGATCAGATACAACCCCGGAATAAGCCACTGAATCAAATTGTCAGCTATACAAAGCTCATTTGGTTGTTATAGCTACGAGGAGCATTTAAAACAATGATACCATCTCCCAAGTACTGTGATCCCAGAATCAATATTGAGGATCAAGAGATGAAGGAAGATTGAAGATATACCAGTGGCGATGCAATTACTTGCGTTTTGCTGTAGGGGATAATATCGATGGCAGCAAAGTAGAAACGGACATCTACAAAACACTTACTTTACAGGAGAGCACATTTAGTAAAAAATTGTTGCCATTTTGAGAGTTATGTATGAATTTACATGAAACTTTCCATAACGGATTAAAATAATCAGATTTATTTATTTTTTAACAAGTTTCGTCGCTATATCTTTTTTTCTTTAAAATAATGTAGATGAACGTTTATACTTCGTAAAAACATCGACGTATAAAAAGACTACTACCGGAAGTCCGCATCTACGTCGGAATCAAAAGATCGCTTATTTTAATTAAAATATGTGATATAAAATGAAAAAAATCTCAAGTAGTACATTTTAAGGGTATTTTAAATAAACTTAACTGCCTTCAAATAGATTTCAACTATTATAAACTGAAATATTCTAGATGTCTTCATTGACAAAGCTTACTCTTTTTCACATAGCTTTGTCTACGTCTATTAATGCAAAACCTTTTGGTTTCCAAAAGATATTTTTTAAATAAAAGTTATTCGCACTGTTTTTTTTTAAATTTATTCATAATAATTATTTGTCATAATAATCAACATTTCTTCAATTCATTTTTATTAATATAAAAAGATTAAAAAGAGATCAAAACATTATTGAATTCATGGTAACTTGGTGGGATTAAATTTTGTTGACACAAAGACATTAAATCCTTGTATTTAGCCATAGCAATAGGCAATGTCCCGCCATATAGTTTCGCAAGTTCCTTGTGTAAAATTAGCCGATCTTCTGCTTTCCCTTTTGTAACTTCCAATACTTATTGCTGATTTCTCGTTCAAATCGTACTTATAAAATATTTTGTCAGGATTTTTTGAGTCTACCATTATTTCGCGAACTTTATTCCATTTTACTTTGTCTCCATCTTCATTTTTAATCCATTTGTGCCGATTAAGAGTAGCCTTAAAATCTAAAATATCATTCTGATTTATTTCTACGACTTAATAGGGTTCTCCATTTGATTTGCTTCAGCTCACACAGGTATGTTACTATTGCAGTGAGAAAATCATTTTGTTTTTCGATGATTGTTCTATCAGTGCGTGGACACTGTCGCCCTCTTACTGGGCATGCTCTTTGTCTAAAAATCTATAACAAATGTTAAAACCAATAGTTTTGGAAACATGCACATACATAGCAAAAATAATGTGGTTCCGATTCTGCCCGCCATAAATACCAGACCACAACAGTACGTCTTCTATTCCTTGTTGCACTTTTCTATTTATAAATTTAAAAAGGCAGCTGACCACTTCATTGGATCCTCTTCTGGCAGTTGTTTCATCCCCCATGTAGCAAATAGCTTTATTAAGACCCATATCAAAAACAATGAAATTATAAATAGATAATTTTCTTTATAATAAAATGAGCTAACTTTAACAATTAAGAATTTTTTGAAAATCAAATGTTACGGCTACAACTTTCGAGCTGGTCTAAGATTTTTATTTGTTTTGTGTTTTTAATTATCTTATTTACAATATGCGTAGTTTTGATCTTCTGAGTATTTAAGTGGGTTATTTTTATATGATATACATTGATCACATTATTCCTTTTTTGATATTAAAAAATATTTATTAAAATGGGAATTATAATAACTTATCAAATTTGAAATCTCAGATATATCTATCTGTACGCCTTTTTTGGCCATATCTATTAGTAGCTTGTTTCGTTTGACACTCATGGTTGAAATAACAAGTCACGTAAGGATACTAAAGGTTAAATCGTAAAACCAATACAAAT
The DNA here is from genome assembly GCA_949126915.1 of Musotima nitidalis. Lineage (NCBI taxonomy): Eukaryota > Metazoa > Arthropoda > Insecta > Lepidoptera > Crambidae > Musotima > Musotima nitidalis. The sequence continues at coordinate 6,211,345 of OX421434.1, forward strand.
TTAATGAATTTTGTAACTAATCCGTGTACATGATAACGGAGACAAATGACAGATGTAATTTTTTACGTTTCTATAATCTGCGGATGTTCCGGCGTAAAGGCGGTTAAATGCAAATGTCCGTATCTACTGCGGTGGTTTTGAAAATTTAAGCGCAGATATCTTTTTTTACGTATCAAATTTCTTAAAATACTTTGAAAAATGAAATTATTTTTATTCAGAATTGTAAAGAGGGTTGGTATAAGCTTATTTTTACAAAAAAAGAAAAATGTGAAAAATGTAGATGTCCGTTTCTACTTTGCAGCCATATTATTATGTATGAAGACGATTTACAAGATATGTAAATGTGTTTGTGGTTATAGATTTATGTTTGTTTGTTTTGTTTATAAAACGTCTATTGTTTTTTAGGTATGGTTAGACCTGGTTCCTGTCTATTGGTTTTACTTATTGATCACTTAAATATGGTACCATTTCGATTTCGAAAATTAAAGCACCTTTTGGTAAAGTTTAAAATCGATTGCTTGGAAACATTGAAACAACCTAGAATAGGGGTATTCTATGGTATGTATGGAACGAATGAGTAGAATGCGAAAGGGCAATGCACTTTTCGGATTTTTTTTCAAAAAAGTGCGAGTAATTATGTTAAAAAATGACCCAAATCAAGTTGTAAAGCAGTATAGGCGATAACTTGTTCAGAATTTATTTCTTTAGGATTTTAACAAATTAATAGCCTGTTAACCCAGCAATGGACGACGGCTGTTGTGCGGGAGAAAATACATTAAACACTTTTATTTGATAAAATGAAGACAGTGACAGCACTAGTTTTAAACCTGGTTTAACTTTAGATATTGTTTATTAAAAAACCCCAATTTTGGAAGCATCTGTATAAAACATCAAAAACTTTAAAAGACAGACCCCTATTAGGAGTCGGGTCGTCTCAGGAGATAAATATGTAATCTTAATACAACTGCGGGAGGCAAACAAGCCGGACCCTCGACCCTCGCCCTTATGTCCTCGCGGTCCACTGCCTCCTGGCGGGGACAGGCGTGATGAAGCGGCGTGCTCGCGACAACCCTGATCGAACGCCTGTCTTAGGGCGTACACGAATAAGTCTACACTAAACTACGCTTTGTTTAGTCTTTATAAGAGTTTTGGAGCTAACACGAAAACAACAGATCAAGGCATTGTTTCGTTTTCTGAACCTAGCTTAAATTCGAGTTTGGGTGTATAAATAATTAGTGGATTCCTAGAATTTTGAATTTATTTATTTTTGACATAACGTGTTGGACAACTTGCCGAGGACAGGGTGTGATGAAGCGGCTTGCTCGCGATAACCTTGATCGAACGCTTGTCTTTTAGCGTATATAAATAAGTCTTTTTTTAATTTTTTTATTTACGTCGGTAACAAAATGCATGCTGAAAAGAAAAGTGCTGAAAAGGTGAACATACTAATTGCTTGGGAGGTGGAGGGGGAAGGGAGAAGCATAAAGTACCATATCCCACCCCTACCCCATAGAGCATTTTTTTTTTGAACAAAATATTTTTTATACGGCTATGTATATTTTGATAACGAAATTGAATTTTGGCATTTAGAGATAGGTACTAAGTCGATATAGCGGCTCAAGAAGCGCTAATATTAGAAGTCAGAATCGATAACACAAGTCAAGGGGTGCTCCCAAAGGTAAGTTCTCAAATTGGAGTTAACTTTTAAGAGGAAAAGATAATAATCAAATGATTAGCTTTTATTGAACTGATTAAGTAGTTTTTATAATTTTTTCTTTGCGATAGAGAATGCTTATAATGTCAGATGTTCTACTGGTTAATACTACCGCGTTAGGCAATACTGTATTAAGGTTTAATGAGCACTAGATTTTGCTAGTGACACAGCAAGCTGTTCAGGGGAAAGCATATTGCGCTATGTAGTAACTATTGAACTTTTGGTGAGAGTGTCGTTTGTCATCAGGGTAAAAATATAGATCGGTTCTTTACTCGGTAAACTGAAACAAAAACCTACATTTCGATTCGTGGTCGTATGTTTGATTTTTATATAGGACAGACACACACATGTGTTCGGTTCAGTTGATTCTGGTGTATGCTGTTTATGACTATTGTATACGAGTAGTAAGAAAGTTGAAATCAATTCGTTCATGATGAAAATGCTATATCAATCTATTCACTGCTAGTTTACAGTTAAAAATCTTTGCACATTGAATGTTGTGAATATATAAATTTTTTGAACAAAATATGTTGCAGTAAACATTAGTTGAAGCGCTCGTAGCTCTGCGGTTCTCGGTGGTCGGAAACGATCACCAAAGTGCAGCACAGTTTACAGAGGTCAGTCCTTGGATGGGTGACCGTTGGTGTGGCATTTGATATCGAGCGCTTTCGTGCTTCGGAAGGCACGTTAAGCTGTTGGTCCCGGTTATCACTAAATGTGGTAGTCGTAAAGCCATTTTAGAGGCCTAATGGGCGGCTTGAAAAATTCTAACAGCAGGACGCCATACACCTGCCTCCGCCAATCCGCACTGGGTCAGCGTGGTGGAGTATGACCCAATACCCTCACACTTTGATATGTGTGAGGCCTCCTCACTGCTCAATAGTGGAACATCTGTGATGATGAAACATTAGTTAGAACCAGCGTAGTTAGCTGATGATGATGATGAAACACCAAAAAAAATATCATACAACTAATAATGTAATTTTTTAAATTGTTTATAGGTGATTTCCTTTTATTTTATTTATTGTATTCTTAGATATGGACTAGCTCGTTTAGAGTATTTAACAGTTTAATAAAAACAAAAAAATTGTCATTTAGTCTCAGTCAAAGTCACGTAAAGTCTGTCATAGTTGATTCGAGACAAGATCAAGCCCAGAACGGCGAGCGGTTCGCATTATAGGGGATGCTGAGGTAACAGCCTCACTCGAGGATTTACAGCTGCGTAGAGACATTGCATCTCTCAGTGTCTTCTATCGGAACTACTATGGCGAGTGTTCTGAGGAGCTTTTCGATCTCATCCCGCCCTCTCCTTTCCTCTCCCGAACAATATGTGCTGGTCTTAGAAACCATCCTCATACTGTGCAGACTAAAGGAGACTACTAGCGACGTCTATTGAGTTTTGAGTTGGAAATCAATTTTTTTTTGTAAAATGTAACTTTTTATTTTTTCAAAATTGCAATATTTTATGGACTGCCAGGTTTTGGTTCTCCTCGTCGACCTTTAGGGAATTACATAACCGACTTCCTAAATGCTTAGTAAGTCAACAATAAATTAAGATTAACTCTAGTGTCAGATGTCCCCGTTAACTCCAACAATAACATATCGTTTCCGACTAAACATGAAAAAAATCAACAACTACAAAACGGAAAGGCATTAGTCTCAAAATCGCATTGCTCTTCGTACGACGGAAATCGGCTCATAAAATATTACTAAACCAGCGCGGCTTGACCTCTGGTGTTAGATAACATTGCCCTTTATTTGGTGGCTCGTGAAGGTCGACAGAGGGGCAGGGAGGGTCCGATTGGACTGGTCCGTGAAGTGGCAGACGGTCAGTGTTCAATTGATATTAATGGCATTACCACACCTGGTCGCAAGCGGGTGTGAGGTATGCTGGGCTTACATGGAGGCACTAATAATGTTAACACAAAAAATAGCTAGTACTTTGTACAGGGGTTTTCTCATTATTAGCTCACATGCTGACTTTCGACTACAGATGACTGGCCACTTAAAACAGATCACATGACTTTATTTAGTTAAAATTTTTATTTATGAAGACTAGATGACTGACTATAATTACAATCAGTTAGTTCACTTGATGTATATGCCTGGCTGTCACTTGCCAAATAAAAGTCACTTGAGATGCATAATTGTTTAACTCAGTTCACTTCAAACTTCAAAAAATATTATTTCATGAACTATTATATAGTATTTTAAGACTTCAAAATTACATGTAAAAAACAATCGAAATACGATTATACTGAAATCAGGAAGCTTAGATTTACTTATGCATGATAATCGAAGTGCCAGTTCCGAGCCACCGCTCTGTAAGAAGTAACTCTTTATGTCTGACTATTTAACACAATTGACCTGATATAGATGCCCGGGTTTTTACCGCAACTTACTTGATAGAGATGCCTGGTAATTGAGTGTTATACCATATTGTTCTACTAATTTTCTGTGACAGAAATATTAATTTCATTTTATTGGCCTATTTATATTTCAAAGTACGTTTTATTTTTATAAGTATTAAAAATATGTTGTCGGCGGTGTTGGTGTCAAATTTATATTCATGCTTAAAAAATGGTTGCCTGTAAAGTCGTTTTTACGGGCGAAGATTTTACGTGACAACGTCTTTTTCTCGGTAGAATATTTATTGATATGAATATAATTAAATTGCACAATAGGAACAAGGAATTGAATGAAAATAAGAATTGCACAAATTTTAACTATAGAAATATATTTTGTTTACTAAAACATTGTACACTAGTGCTGCGCGCGCGGCAGACCGATCATAGTTGAGTGGGAGAGAGACGCAAGGCATTCGCCGGGCCTCTCTCTCGTTCGGTGACTCATCGTAACGTTACCGAGCGTTACACTTTTTCATAAGTGACTCCCAGCCGCAACCTAATTTAAGACGTTGACGTGACAACGTCTTAAATTAGGTTGCGGCTGGGAGTCACTTATGAAAAAGTGTAACGCTCGGTAACGTTACGATGAGTCACCGAACGAGAGAGAGGCCCGGCGAATGCCTTGCGTCTCTCTCCCACTCAACTATGATCGGTCTGCCGCGCGCGCAGCACTAGTGTACAATGTTTTAGTAAACAAAATATATTTCTATAGTTAAAATTTGTGCAATTCTTATTTTCATTCAATTCCTTGTTCCTATTGTGCAATTTAATTATATTCATATCAATAAATATTCTACCGAGAAAAAGACGTTGTCACGTAAAATCTTCGCCCGTAAAAACGACTTTACAGGCAACCATTTTTTTGTTTGTATCACATGATTTGTCACTTTTTGTTTACCGAAATCCATAGAAAAATTGTTTGCTAATGGAGATTCCAGACTATGTATCTATCTGACATCTATTATGACATCTAAGTATGTAAGCCTCGTTGCCTGCGATGCTTGACTGTTTAAAACTGGTTAGCAGATTTTTATTCAAATAGTTTTCGTCATAATGAATATATTCTGCGTGATGGTAGGATGGTAAGATTGACTTTATCTTGACTATTTTATACTTCTTAGTATATTAGTGCAAAAAAGCGTCGACTGACTATTAATTTTTTTTTTCAATTTATTCTATGCAGCATGTAATCCAAGCTCATGTTTGGTACTTTGCCATTACTGCAATATTAAAGTAACAGCGTGTCAACGTCTACATCCCCACCTGATACTCCAACACCAGTCAATTGTCGAAATATAAAAGTATTATCGCACGCGCTAGGTATTTGGTAGTTTATACGTATGAAGAACTAGCTGACTCAGAAAACTTTTTTATTAATGAATATTTCTTCTAGCAGTATAGCACGCGCTAGGTAGTTCACATGAAAAATCATACAATTGTCATGGATCAAAGGCATACTTTTTATTGCTGGAACATACCTATTAAGATAACAGCGTGTAAACTTATACTTTTACACCAGTCAACTGTCGAAATGTCACAGTATTATAGCGCGCGTTAGTATTTTATATGAATAATCGTGGAATAGTCATGGATCAAAGACATACTTTTTATTGCCGGAACATATTAAGGCATTCTGGTGTCAAACTGAATTACGAAACCTCTCTCTCTGTAGTCGGTATTTAATATTTGAGGATCGTGGTCAGCTTGCGGTTCATTTCGGTCAAGATATGCCTCCATCGGTTCCTGCCTAGCTTGCTTTTTTCCAAAATCCCGACTTGTTAATTAAACTTAGCTTAGTGGGGATTTTAGAAAAAAGAGTATTAATCCCCACCAGATGTTTTTGTTTCTAAATTACTATACAAAAATGCGTTAATCAATACGTTTAATTATATAGGTAACTTTAATCAACTTGTTTGTCATCATCATCATCATCACAGCCCATTAACGTCCCACTACTGAGCACGAGCCTCCTCACACAAATCAAGGTGTGAGGGTATTGGGTCATACTCCACCACGCTGACCCAGTGCGGATTGGCGGAGGCAGGTGTATGGCGTCCTGCTGTTAGAATTTTTCAAGCCGCCCATGAGGCCTCTAACATGGCTTAACGACTACCACATTTAGTGATAACCGGGACCAACGGCTTAACGTGCCTTCCGAAGCACGGAAGCGCTCGATATCAAATGCCACACAAACGGTCACCCATCCAAGGACTGACCTCTGTAAACTCTGCTGTACTTTGGTGATCGTTTCCAACCACCGAACACCGCAGAGCTACGAGCGCTTCGACTTGTTTGTATTGAAACGAAAATCTAAAATATTTACAACAATTGACTAGATTCAAACAAAAATTATTTAAACATAGGATCACGTTAATCGGAAATGTAAATTACCTCAATGTTTCCAAATGGTGGCAATGTTATAGCTTCCTCACTGCGCGTGCGCTTCGAACTCTGCGGTCATCGCTTGTACGATGTCGCTTCAGTATCCAGTCCATCTTTCTTATCCAAGTCTGATAATTAACGTCATACTTTTTAGGTATTATTAATAGTTGCAGAGAATCACCAGGTCTGTATTGAAGCTTCGATCAGATTGTCTTTCCCAGTGGTTTTGTTACTAATAATATAAGGGTTCTCTCCCCAGACCATGTTCATCTTGCAGGTAGATATCTTACGCCAGGTTTTTATCAAAGTCTGATAATGAACGTCATACTATTTAGGTATTATTAATAGTTGCAGAGAATCATCAGGTCTGGATTGAAGCTTCGCTCAGATTGTCTTTCCCAGTGGTTTTGTTAATAATAATATAATACCTCCCCAGACCATGCCCCCCCCCCCCCTAAAAAATCGCGCGGTGTGCTTAAACACCTTTTTTTTTTATTTTTTTTTTACCGTCCTAAAAAATGACCTTTACGCATTCCCCGCCACACTGGGGTCGTGACGGGGATATGTGGGACTCGCCGCCCCGGAAGATGGAAGCGGGGGCGGAATACCCACTAAAAAATGGACCTACTGCCACACGCGCAACAAAAAGAGGGGGAATCACGGGAACGTGGTTACAATCTTCCGTGACCCCTCGCGCGCGGCCCGCTATCTGCGGGCAATCGACGGGAGAGCCTGATGACTCTCCCCCGTCTAGAGAGCAAAAACGAAAAGGCGGGTGATGACGACCCCTTGTCAGTCACCCGCAGCCCTCTGCCGGCCAACTACGACGCCGGTGGCAGTTCCTCACAAGTGCTTAAACACCTGCACATGGGCCGAACTTATGAATGTTGCAGTGAGTAAGTACTGGGCCTTACTATCACTATATAGCACGAAACAAAGTCGCTTTCCTCTGTCTGTCCCTATGTATGCTTTATTATACTAGACCTTTAGATCTACGCAACGCATTAGTAGTGACGACCGATATGGCGTAGTGGCAAGAATACCCGCTCTCCGCTAAGGTTTTTAAGGTCGTGGGTTCGATTCGCACACAGGACAAATATTTGTGTGCATGAACATGAATATTTGTTCTGGTCTGGGTGTTTCCCTATGTATATTAGGTATTTATTTACAAATAAAAAGTATTTATGTATGTTTATCCGTTATTTAGTATCCATAACACAAGTTCTTAATGATACTTATCTTGGAACTAAAATAATTGGTTATTATTAGGTTAGTTATTTGTATATGTTAGAAAAAAAATATTTATTTTAATATATATATATTCAAGAGGAAGGATTATATGTAGGTCACGCGGGTGCCCTTTGGTTCGCCTAAAATTGTTTGTCCTAATATGGTTTGGCCAAACCGTTTTGGCCTAAACTTAAAACGTACAATTATTGTTTCGCCTAAAAATAGTTTTGCCACCATTATAGTTTGGCCTAAGAATTGAAAGGCTTAATCAGAATGTCTAATGTAAAATAGCCTAAACTATATTGGCATAAGTTTATTTTGGCATAACGATTATTTCGCAAATTTATAAAAGCTCTAATTTTAGCATATCTAAAATGAAATGTGCCAATAATGTATTGGAATAAAAGCATAGAATTTGATTAAGAAATTAAATTGACAGAAGCGAATCGCTGCAAACCCGACTCCACGTAGTCTTGTCTGCCCTACTCTAGAGTGAAATATAAGCCCGCGTAGGCGCGGAGGGGCGAGGCGACCCGCGAGCTAAGGAGCAGGTGGGCCGAGCTCGCCGCCGGGGCTGAGGCTGGCCGGCTTCACCGGCCAGCAAGCCGAAGGCTCGGTGGTGAGCGAAGACCATCTGCGACGAAAAGCTCGCGTGGGATCGCCGGAGCCTCGCAGCGCCGAAGCCGTGACGGAAACTATGCATGCTGCATGCCTGCTTGCACGCTTGCATGCTGCATGACTGCACGCATGCTGCATGCATGCATGCTGCATGCCTGCTTGCACGCTTACATACTGCATGACTGCACGCATGTTGCATGCATGCACGCTGCATGCCTGCACGCATGCTGTGTTTCTGCTTGCATGCTGCAGTCTGCATGCATGCTGCATGTTTGCTTGCTATGTTAAGATTAATATATATTAATACATAAATGAAAAAAGACTTTTATGATTTTTAATTTTGTGCGAATTAATATGTAGGAATTATAAACTTTAGGGATTACGAATTGTTCTGCCAAATGACGCATTTGGTAAATGACAATGTGGCGATAAAAAGTTAGGCAAAGTGAAATTAGGGCAAACACGATTCTGAAGAGTGAAATTAGGCGAAAAAATTTTAGGCTTTTCGTTTGGGTGCCATTACAAATTAGGCGTACAAAAAATTAGGCGATCCGATAGGGACCCAGGTCACGCGGATGAAGACGCGGGCGGCCGCTAGTTACTAATATAATTTACTATTGAAACGCAAAGTAGTAGTTCCGTGCCGCTGGCCATAATGGCCGATGGCGCCGTAATGGGTTTCCGATTGCGAGACGCCATTGTCACACATTTGCCCTGGATAACAGTAAGGTGACATACGTATGCTTTGTTTTTGGGACGATTTAAATGTATTTTATTTGTAGAATAATTCAGTGGAATAAAATTTATTTTGTATATTGAATAATCCAGTGGAATTAAATTTATTTTGTATATTGAATAATCCAGTGGAATTAAATTTATTTTGTATATTGTATAATCCAGCGGGATTAAATTTTTTTAGAATATTAAATAATCCAGTGAAATTTAATTTATTTTGTATATTGAATAATCCAGATGAATTAAATTTATTTTGTATATGAAACAATCTAGTGGAATTCTCTTGCCTCGCTTTGGTAGCTACTTATTAAATATTTCACATTGTTTTCTATTAGGATGGAAAATCATCAAACGACCATGCATGTTCCTTCTTAAGCCCGTTATGTTTCGGAGCCGCGGTAACCCTTTCGAATAGTCTCTATCTCCTTAGTTTACACCTTTACACGTTTAGATCTCTATTTGTTTTATAGTAATAAATATAGTCATATACTCTAGTCATCTACTCGTTAAAAGAGCCCTTATTGGGACTACGATTCTAATCTATCTATACATAGTATAAAATGAAGTTGCGAAGGGCGCCCAAAATGTGTTTGTTACCTAGGATCTCAAAAACTACTATATCAATAGCTATGCGGTTTTCAATAATGGAAAGAAGACATTCCAGGGATTCTATAGGTGTATAATTTAGGTGTACCTACTTAAGAAATTATTAGAGTAATCGTAACAGTTATCAGACGGACGGAAGAAAAACGAGCTTTTTGGAGGCTTGCATTGCGTGTGCTGCTGAAATAACTCAAAATACAGAATAACAATGTATGGGGGAATTATTCTTCTCAAAAAGTTCTATAAAAAAGTCTGCGATAGCATATGTCTATCCTTTAAGGTTTAGCCACAATAACGATTTTAGTGGTGTTCAAGTTTAATTTACGAAATATCTTATTTTTCAATTACTCGACGTTCCTACCGACATAGACCAATAAACATAAAACAAAATGGATATCAAATTAAAGCTGATGAAATGAGGATTCCGAATATATACATATCATAACACTTTTATGTTAATATTAATACACAAGATGCATTTACAATGCCGAGGGCAGAGATGGCGGCGGCGGCGGCTGCGTTCCGGCGTTATGTCAGTCGACAGTCAGTCGGTCCGCATAGCACGGCACGACAGTGGCGGCGAGTGGCGGCGCGCGGCGGCGGCGACGGCGGTGGGGGGGGTGGGCTCATGTTGAGGTGCGCGACCCGAACGGGCAGACACGTGAGGGCAGACAACGTTGATGGTTGTGTCGAATTATAAAATTTTCAGTGCGGCACGGATTTTTAAAATTTAATGTATGTGATTCATTTTATTATTATCACTTTGAATTGGAAGGAGTTTCTATTTTCATAACTACAGCTGTAAAAGTCGAATATCCGAGCGAAGCCGGAACCGCGGGCTGCTAGTGATATATAAATTGTAACATGTAACATAGTATTGTGTAAACATTACTATGCAGCAACCGAATATTTGGTATGGTACTAAGCACAGATTAAGCAAAGGTGAGCTTTGTGGTGGCGGTTCATTCAAAGAATACTACCAACACATATCTTATTTTGGGTGTCGTTAAAGGCCACTAAAGGACTAAAGACTGCACTCGGCACATACATCCAACAGCTTAGAGCGGCGAAAGGCTTACCACCTATCACGTAGTATGAAAGTAGCAGCTGTCTCTGAACCGTTTGTGTGTTTGGGGCATATATAAGAGAGAGTCTAAGGGCATGTGACAAGAAGAGTAGGGAATTTCAGTCATCAAGTGGCGCCCCCACCTGATGACTGAAATTCTATCATAAGGACAACCAAAAAGAGTTGGAATCAGTTCAATATGTGAACAAGAACGGGGTGGATGAATTTATGACGACTGATATGGCGAGGTGGCGAGTTTACTCCCACTCCGCTCCTAAGGTCGTGGGTTTGATTTCCATACAGGACTAATCTTTGTGTGCATAACATGGTCCGGGTGATTTTCGATTTATATCTAGTATGTATTTACAAAAAAGTGTTGGTGTATGTTTATCCGTTATTTAGTTACCGTAACACAAGTTCTTAATGATCTTGGCACTAAATAATTGGTGTAATTGTCAGAAAATATTTACTTATTTTTTATGACGTAATGACCGAGGTCAATGTAAAGAGAAGTGACAGTCTAGTGCTGATCGCTCATAAACTGGGAGTATCATGATGCTATCATCAGTATCACAGCCACACATCTTCTTCCTCTTCAACCCTTAGCCACGCAATGCTGAGTGTAGGTCTCTTCCATGGTGCGCCAATTCAAACGGCCGAATGCCTTCCTCATTCAGTCTCTATCTACCGTTCTCAACAGATCGTCCGTTGTTGTCGACGGACGTTTCTATGACCAATTCTAGATATCCAGATATACTCCAGAACATTCTTGCCTAATCTACCGTCAAATTTACGGCATATGTGACCTGCCCACACATCAGTAGACTTTTAGTTTTACTAATGTCGATATCAAGTGTACAGTAGCCAACTGTTGACCAATCGACCAATCGGTTTGCACTAATTAAAAACTTTACCTACCCTTACGTTTAGATTTTAATTATTGATTCTCATTTTGTTTCAAGTACAATGTCCACCCTAAAACACTTCCATTAGACTCGTTCGAGATCTTTATTCGAGCCATTACTACGCACCTACTGCTCCAATCGTCAACTCCTTGGTTGACTGATTATACAGTCTGACATGCACAAAATAGAGTTGAAGTTACTGTAAGCTTTAGTCGTGTGAGGGCGGTATTGTTTAGCACTTTTAAAGTTAAGTCAATTAAAAGCCATAAGCGTTCAATGTGCAGCTATTGTTGTTGTTGCGTCCACAATTGTGTGTGGACCTCGTCTATAATGGTCGTCCATTGAGTATTCGATTAGTGTCCAAACTGGCCGATCATCGAATAATTTAGGTGACGCGCCCATTGTGACAGTATTGTTTGTTTTGGTACACAAAAGTTCTTGACGTCAGTTTGGGTGGGCAAGTTGTTGTGATCATTGGATATTTAATGATTATAATGTTAGTTGAATTAATTTACAAAAGTATCATTTTTGGCGATAGAGTCATGCACTCCGCTCCTTAAGGCAAATATTTAAGGGCATAAATACGAATATATTTTTTGGTTGAATGTTTTCTATTTTACTAAACGAACTTTAACACCCATGATAAAATAAGCGATGTTTGATTTTTCCACATACATATTATTTTCGTACGACCGATATGGCGTGGAGGTTCTTTCGATTCCCATACTTAGAAACATTAGATACATAGAAACTTTGTGTGCACAAACATGAATATTTGTCTGGGATGGGTGTGGATGTAGGTATATTCAGTATGTATGTACAAAAAGTAGTTATGTATATTAATCCGTTATTTAGTATTAATTTATACAAAGTATCATTGTTTATACAATGCTACTTATCTTGGAGCAAAATAACTGGTGTAATTGTCAGATTTTTTAATATTTATTTATTTTCCTGAGTCTGGCCCATAGAAATCGCGTAAAGCAGGATTGGTGGCGTTCTCTAATGAATAAGTATCTTTTTGTGTGTGTGAAAACTATAGTTAGTTTTCATTAGTTCATTAGTTTTCAGTTAGATATAGTTATCTACATGACAAATTCTAGCAAGTTTAGCAAGTTTTTACTGACATTTATGGAAATGCAACTACTCATATTTAGAATGTAGGAACCTGACAATAAAGATGTTACCAAGAAAGGTGGCTTAGGGTGAAAAGTATGAACGGAAAAGTTGATGATAATCATCGTAAAATGATTGTAAGCAAATCACTCTTGTCCAATTTTCAAATAAAATTGACAAAACTCCCACAAAAGCACAGTTCGCGTGTTACGACACGCTTAGTTTAATGATATTTTGATTGTATTTTGTTTTCTCCTGTTAGGGTGCGGTGTCATTCTACCCCCGATAAAAAAAATTGGAACCAATTTTTCCAGTGGAAAGTTAGTGAAAAATTCGTGTCATCAACTAACGAGCCGTGTCTGTCAGTGTCGCCGACTTTTGTTTTTTTAAATGAGGCGAAAATGCGTTCGCCATTACGGTAATGCGTTAGGGCAAAGCGCCGCGTGTCTCTCCTTTGCAACGGTATAGTTATGGTTAGTGTATGGTGAAATACATAATACTAATCTAGCTACTATTAAAATGATTTATGTTTCGTGTTTAAAGCGATAATCACACGTCACTTTTGGTTTCATGTATGTAAAATTTGTTCTAAAGGTATTGTTGACAAATCTCTAAGTGTGTGATTTATGTACTATGCGAAAATTTTATTAAAACCCACTAGGTGAGAATGAAGCAAGCGTTCCACTTGAAGAAAAGTGGTCACCGTCTCCCCCTATCACCAGCCTATGAACGCTTGCAACAGCAGGTGGATCACAAGCACGAGTCTTTATTACATTCTATTTTAATAACACTATAGCGGTCGTATGTTTCATTAAAATAAATATTACTCTTTAGCGCCTTTTTGCTTTCTTGTACGTATTCGGTTCACTTCTGGAAACTTCATACTTCAAATATTTTTATTTTTTAAACTATTACATAGTATGTACTTGGACACGTTAAAATAAATAAAAAAACAATTGAAATATGATTACAGTGATACATAGTACTTGAAAACTTCCAAATTAAATATAAAAAACAATCGAAATATGATTACACTGAAATCACGAAGCTTAGATTCACTTGCATGCAACAAAACAATTAAAATATTTAAGTGTAAGTAAATCTAAGTGTTAGTCCCGAGCCACCGCTCTGTTCTTCAGCTCACAGACTATGCTCTTTTAAATTATCAATTGGCATGGTACTTTAATTACAATCTTCATCTGTCTGTGAAGCTATACCAATACAAATATACAAATACAAATATTTATTCAAAAAATCTTACAATGTAGATATATTTTTTTTTAAATCAAGCGAAAAATAAGCAATATGTGACATGAGGCAGCGATTACTATGAACCCCACACTAGGCACTGCCTGTCCTGTGGCATACAATGCAATGCAAATGCAAAGAGTCTGTTTAACTTTAGTAATCGTGTTCAACCACTTAGCTCTGTAGAGCTAAGACTGTTTAAACTATCTTCTTCCTCTTTGCAATAGTCTTGTCAAAGCTATGAAATAAACTCATAATCTCGGCCCATTAAAGTCCCACTACTGAGCATGTGTCTCATTTCAAAAACCAAGGTGAGGGGGATATAGGTTGCGCGACACTAGTGCGGAGTAGCGGATTTAGCAAATTATTGGACTATGGAAGTTTAAACTATATAGAATAGATACTTTCTTTGCACTTGATTGAGGTACATTACAGTTCTTGTACAATAAAATAAAGCTCCTCTCATTCAGCCAACAACGGTGGCATGCAAATTATAATGAATTCCACATCATTTTTTAAAATAAAACTATACTTATAAATCGTTAAAATGTCAAAATTGGGAATTAGCAACTAGAAACAATTGAATTTTAAATGTAAAAATTGCGAATTATTAAACTAAACTTTATTGGTGTCAAATATAATGAAATAAGGAAATAAAAAACCTCGTCACGTGCAACATGTTTATAGTGTCATGTCATTAGTATGTATTGAATTAATTAATATTTATATGCATGTACTGAAGTGATCTATCGTGTGGTTTGGAAGGGAGTCAGTCATCCATTGCTAACCTTGTAAAAAGGGGGAAAAGTTTTATTGCATTGCAATTTCAAATACGGATTTGAGGTTTTTTGAATAGCTGCAAACTAGACAAGCGCGACAGACGCAGCGGGGTGTATAGCGGTTTCCATGCAAACCAGTTCCTAGTAGAAGGCATTATAGTATTAAGGTACAAGAAATAACACATATTATTATGATTTCGTTATTTTTTCTGTAATGTAATGGAATAGTTAGATATATTACCGAAGTTAAGTAGCTTTAACACAGTTTTATCCTTTTCATCATATTGCTTGGGCCGTGCCTCGGAAATCACGTTAAGTCATTGGTCCCGGCTGTCATTTATATCTATGGCAGTCGTTATTAGGAAGTCAGTGTCTTCTAGCATCCTGACAGTTGGCTCGACCATATAATGAGGTTTCCCTCTGGGTTGCGGACGGCAGTCACTTGATGCAATAACTGAAATTCAGCCAAATCTGGTTAGACCAGTACCAGACCCTACCCCTCAGACTGGTCCCCACCTTGTCGTGGCGGGGGGGCTGAGTACCTCCCGGCAGGGCGTAGAGGGCGCTAGGGAAAAGGTAACACCCAGAGATTGGCGACTCTGTGTGCCCTTAGTATTGTCTACCGGGAGGGAAACTAAGAGGGACATGTGGAGGGCGCAGCGGGTGTGCCAGGAGGGCCCGTCAAGCAGCGTCAAGAGGGTCTTGCTTGTTTTCTTGAGGGGTGCTTTCTAACCATAGAACCTCCGAGAAGTCGGCCACACACGCTATGGTCGCACCCTGAGGTAGGAGTGGCGCGTCTACTGCGCCTCTCTGAGGAGGTTCTCCCGGTTTTGGTCCGGGGAACGTTGGCCGCAGGCGGGGTGTCAGACGCTGCAACCCAGGTATTGGCCCCCACCTTTTTTTCAACAAGCGGCAAGCGTCGTCGGAAGATTTTTAGTGGGTATTACTGCTGACAGTCGCGTCTGCCGGTAGGGAGTCCCACACCCCCTTTTGGTTCCCCTTTGGCCGGGAGGCAGTGCGTAAAGGCATTTTATTACCGACATAAATAAAAAAAAAGGCCCTGAGCTTAAGTATAAGGCAACCGGGATAACGCTAGGATGATGATGATTATAGTTTAATTTAATTTATGTAATGTATGTTACTAAGTAAATAAATATAAAATGTTAAAAACGAAATAATATATAGGATTGACAAGGGAAATAAGCGATAATATTTCTATGTTAGTTGTCATACCAGTTAGATGTTAAAGCTCCACGACGAACGAGGAAGCCAAAGACGGCAGTAGCGTCTGTCAGACCCAGTGTGAGCGAGCCATCCATCACGCAGTAGGTTGCCCGTGCGTAAGGACCTAGATGGTTCGCTGCCGCGGTCGCGCGCAGTCAGACCACAGCCCTTATATACAATTTTATGTCATTTACATTAGATTTTTTTTCCGCTGACTAATTAAATATAAATAAACATTCTGAGACCTTTCGCACATCGTAGCTTTCGTAGTAGCTTGTACTATGTTTAGATAGATGGTTGCTAGATAAAATTACGTGAAAACCTTGTTAATGTGAATGCATACTATTATTACATAGCAAACTTTACGCCCAAACCAAGATAGTATGTTTATTTAGTTTACTTTAATCTGTGTATGTATATGCTGAACTATTTTTATTTTTTGGGAATCGAACTCACGTTTTAAGGAGCAGGCAGCAGGTATATTGACCTCCACGCAATTCCACTAACATAATTGGCTTAACGCTTGAAAGAAATACATGACCTGTTGAATATGATACACTCTTTAAGAAGCAGTGCTACTTGAAGTTTTCGAACCTAACCTAAGTACAAAAGTTAGATTTTACAGTGGCACCGCACTGGGTCCGCGTGGTGGAATGTCAATGGGCTGAGATGATGATAATATTAACCACTACTATATTGAAAGTTTCAGCAATATTGCATATTTGTATCCATGACTATGAATATTTAAATTGAGAATAGAGCCAACCCCTCTCATCTCACGGGAAGTTGTAAGAGTCGACGACAATATAGTATAAAACATATTCGCTTTCCTCTGTTTGTCCCTGTGTATGCTTAAATCATTAAAACTACGCAACGGATTTTGATCCGATTTAATAAATATATATATATAGTGATTCAAGAGGAAGTTTTATATGAAGGTTGCTCGTACAATATAATATAGGAAACACCTAAACCAAGCCAAAATGTAAAGTTAATGCATACCAATATTTTCCTTTTGTGAGAACTAATCGCTGTTTAAAGCGAAGTGCAGCTATACTGACCTCCATGCTATATCGATCGTCAAAAACGCACCACACCGTTTGAGTTATCTCCCAAATCTCTAAATATAGTATTATTAATAGAAATTCTGATAGAATCAAATCACCGCTAAGAACAATAGATGCGCCGTGTAGTATTGGCCTAGAATAGTGCCACCCCCTCTCATCTCACGGGAGTCGTAAGAGTCGACGATGAGAAATCCTACCGGATGATGGGCAGCAGCGTCATCCTGCGTACTAGCTGGAACTACAATCGCCAACCCCCCTGGCCAGCGTTGTGATTATGGGCAAATACCCCCAATAGAGTGCAATCTATTGGGGAGGCTAATGTTCAGCAGTGGAATTTACAAGGCTGATATGATGATGATAATTTGCTAAAGAATAGTATTGAAGTGTTTTTATTTATTCTCTCGTTACCTTTAGTGCTAGCTTTGCTTAGTTAGGAGCTAAATAATGTGTAAGATGTCCAAGGATATGTATTACTTTACTACGAAAGTAGTTAGCATAACTATACAATATAATCAAAGATCCACAAACTAGGAACTAGGAACCGAGACCAAATATAGATAATTACGTTATACGGCAATAAAAGTTGATCTATTCTGATTGCTATCGCGCGAAACGGCGGGGTGTGCGCCTGCGCAGGTGAAACCATCCGTGCTGCGTTAGCATAAGTATGCCGAGCTACAACATATTTCGAGCCTAGTGGCATAGCTACATGGCATTATTATCAGGGTTGTGAGATAGGACAGAGCCTTGTTAAATATTTTAGCTTAAGTTTTTAGGTACTTGTGTGATGTTTTAATAATAATGACATTGTTGCATATCGTCGGGGATAGTGCAAATCGGCGTTACTAGCATTGGATAATTCCGCGTAATTGAAAAATTTTGCTAATTAAAGTTAATGGGCGTAACTGTGGCAGAGCTCAAATTATGTACTTTCACAAAAAATTTTTTAAAACAAGAGATTAAACATTAATGAATTATATAATGTGTAAAAATGAGCCCAAAATTAGTTGAATTAAGAAACTTATTAAGTTTTTTTACCTTCCCCTGTCAAAATAGATCTATTGCAGATACGCGGACTTTACGTATGGTAGTTTCGCGGATTTGCACTATCCCCGCCGATATGCAACAATGTCATTATTATCAATCAAAGATTGGAACGATCTTTTGGTATTAAATTGAAACGAGTGTGTGTGTGTGTTTGCGTTAAAATAAACATAACTTGACGACCGATATGGCGTAGAGATCCAGGTTATATATATTAGTCAGTCATGTTTTCATATTAAATGTTAAGAAGATAAATGTTTAATTTTATACCTGGCAACCCTAGTTCAAACCATAGAACAGGCAGTAGCAACACCGTTCTAGTCACGTCGTCAACACTTTTTGCACACAGTGTAAACGATCCATGTAGACGATTAAAAACATTACAATAAATTCCTTTTTCAAATGTCAGGACGGTTGGCAAGATTTTTGGGCGGGAAAAAAGTATAATTTCATTCATACCACGAGGTAATCACCACAGAGGTCGTTCGTTCTTATCTTTGCCGGTTTTAAACCGGTTTGAGATGGCCGTTATTATTTTTTTCAATTCATTTGTAGTTAATAGTTTCGTAGAAGTGTATTTATTATACTAAAGATTAAATTTTAATACTTCCTATATAGTGTTACTACTTTTGGTGTTGGTACTCTTGGTTGGTACTCTTTCTTCGAAATGATAAACGTTTTAAAAAGAATTGTGTAGAATATTTTCAAATAATTAAAAATATATATATTTGCAAAAAAAAATCATATGTACTCCACATGAATTTGTTTTTGCAAGAACAGCTACATCGACATCACTCCCATTCCCATCAGCCAAAACAAAGTTGTATATTAGCTTTCTTTAGGATTAAAAAAATACTTTTGTTTGCAGTTTAATGATTTTTACGTTAGTTTACTAATTCTAGGGGATATCCTATAAATACGAGTGCGAGATTTCAAATATTAGAAGAGAATTGGCTGCGACCGACGATGGACGGATGCACCGAACATCCTAACTCGAGTGATCCTATAAGGTTCCTGTATTTTTATTAGAACGCGCGGAACCCTTAAGACAAGTATAATATTTGCTCCTCATAATTTAATATAAAACTATAAGCTACATATTATTTATCGCAGTCAGGTCTGTTTACTCAGAATTATGTCTTATTGGCTTAATGATTTGTGCGTAATCGACAAACACGAGTATTTTTATGTTATAACCGCGACATTTTTTATTCCTTTGTCAATCTTTTGACTTACGCTATTAAACTAAAGGCCATTTGCAAGTGAATATATACACGCCTGTTTCCCCGTAGGGGTAGGCAGAGTTACTTTATTATTGCCTATTACAAATAATTTGCCTCAGGCCATACGCGGCTATTAATACGGCTCCGGCTATACGAAATATTAATTTAAGTATGAAACACGACTCTGTGGCGGATTTAGTAAGTAAAATGTTATAGTTTACTCAATACCCAGTTATATTGTTGGTCCCACGTAATGGTGGCGAGCCTATAGCCTAATCGGGAACTTTTATATTCGCCAGATCCTCGTCCGTTGATCTCCAGGGGCACCACTTGCAGGTAAGGTTGGCTTTGGCTCCTGAGATCTTGGTAGGATCCCTATACAGCCTTGGAAGTTATAAGTTAATATTATGCTATATTTGGATGATTATTGTCATTTAAAGCGACATTTTCCATTCCTCTCTCGATCTTTCGAGGTCCGCAACCGAGGCGTGAATGACCACAATCACTCGCTTCAGTTTGGGCGGCCGTGCGTTATAATCGCTCGATTCTTCTAACTCGATTCGATTATACACCCCATGTTTGACCGTCTACATCGGAAACATCTGTTAACTGCATGATATTGGCTGTGAAATGTACGAGTGTACAAAGATCATGGCAGTTAGTCCAACTAATAGAATATTTTTTTATATTCAATATGTTATCTCAGAATTCTATCAAAATTTTGTATGGAAAGATTTGTAATCATAATTCCATGCATATTTACGCAGTTTTTACACATACAATCTTTTTTTTTTTCATTTATTTTGGCAACAAACAGTCATAAACAGAACATTAATTTATAACAATTTTAACTTAAGAAATAGACCTATAGTGCCCAATCATACTTATTATTAACAAAGTCGTATTCAAATGTGGACAATGCTTAATTAGGAGAATTTTAATCCAAACCTCACCTAAATCAAAGTATAAAGCTATGTGTTAGTTGGAAGAACAGTTAGTTATTTGTTTAATTTATTAGCCAATTCAAACACACATAAATGATAATTAAACAGTAGTAATTTCAAAACATGTACAGCGGTACTGTTTATATCTAAAGCAATTGCTTCTAGAAACACGAAGAAAAATTAAAAAAAATAGACGGATAAACAAAACACGTTCACAAAGAACAAAAAAGTTAAGCATATAATGCGACCCGGTCTATTTGGAGGCATCTGGAGGTCACCGACAGTCCGCTAAATTGACCGGATCAGTCAGACTACTAGACAAATAGAAAGAAAGAGAAAGAAAGAATTTCTTTATTCTACAACTGTAACACATATAGAGACAAAAAATAATTATGTTGTGCAGTCAAATATGTGTCTGCCTCAGTTTGCTGCTGCATCCAGCTGCAGCAGCAATGGTCTTCCAGAAAAACCTTTACGCCCTCCACGTAGACACAATTCTCGATAAGAAATACTACATGAATAAAAATAAACCAAAAAAAAAAAATTATCAACTAAAAATAAAAAGTATTATCAATAACTTGAAAAAAATGTACAGTACTTAATGTAACCATAACATTTTAAGTCCAACAAAAACATAAAAAATTAATCTTATAAATCTTAAAAATAAGCATAATCACTCATATTTAAAAAAAAGTGCTAGCTGCTGTAAATTGCGAGTGACAACACCTCAATAGGTAATGAGCATTAATAATCTACTTATTTATAGTTAAACCAATATTCTTACATAGATAAGGAGCTATTTATTTGAACTTTATCACACAAATAAAAAAATATACAAAACGAGAACTTAATGCTAGAGGCATGTTTACCAGTTAACCTCTGGTTTTGTCCGATTCGGACATTGTCTGCGCTGCATATAGATTATTAAAATTGATTTTAAAATAATGATTCCAGGAAATCTAATTACCCTATAACATTTTGTACAATCAGGACTAGTTACCAAATAACTAAAACGATCAGATAAAACATATAATATAATATTTAAGTACAATAAAATTCGTTCAGACACTTGTAAAACTATAATTACGATTGTGCTCAATTAATTGTCTTCCTTATCTGTTTTATGTTGTACTAACATTGTTCCCTATGGTGGACCAGACGGGGTGGAATCGTTCCCCTAGAGATTCGCGGATACGAGTTAGGTCATAAAATGTTTTGCACTTAAGATTAAGTATTGATAAACTATCTTGTTAAAGAGTCTAGTTTTCTAATTACTTGTTTAGGTGTATTTAATGGTCTGCGTATCGTATCAGCCCTATACAGTCCACTGCTGAACATTGGCCTCTCCAGAAGGTTAACATTCTTATGACGACCCATATGGCGTGGAGGTCAGTACACCTGCACTTCACTCCAGAGGTCGTGGGTTCGATTCCCACACAGGACAAATCTTTGTGTGCATGAATATAAATATTTGTTCTGGTATGGGTGTTTTTTATGTATATGTATGTTTATCCGTTATTTAGTATCCATAACACTAATTCTTAATGATATTTATCTTGGAACTAAATAATTAGAGTAATTGTCAGAAAATATTTATTATTTATGCCTTACGCTTCGTACTGTTAAGACGAAATATTTTCCTTACCTTTTCCGTGGATATTATACTTAAAATAAAAATAAAATAATATACACGGAAAAGAATCCCACGCGCACGATCGAAGCCGAGTGCTGGAGCTGGTTTCCTATAAAGATAATCGCCCCAATGGCCTATGCCCTTGCATTGTTCGATGAAGGGACTGACCGAACTCATAAACCAATCTCTCCAACATTTCGTGCGCTGGTATCTGGGAAAGGGCATACGCTGATGAAGGATATGATAAGATAGGCGAAGTGCAATAAAACATGTCAATAACTGATGGGGACGCGACGCCCTCTGTACGCTCTCTCTACGCTCTGTAGTATGACAGCTCTCTTTTATTTCTCTTTAGGGTCTGTTTGGTTGACCATTTCAGTTTTAATCATGTTCTATTCAGCGTATAAGAGTCATAGAATTTTTTTTTAATTCTCTCTGTTTAGTTAGACCAGTTTAGTTAGAAAAAAAAGTTTATTTTAAAAGCTGAATTCCAACTGACGCGGAAAGTTAAACAAAAGCGTGCGCATATCAAATCGTTGTTTGTGGTTAGATCCTTAGAATTAACACAGCTTTAACTTTATATAGAGCGCTGTGTCTGTTTGTTTGTATAAATGACTTAAACTAAAGAATTATTGAACGAATTTTCGTGCAGTCTTTAATATTGGACAGTGCAACTTCTAAGAAAGTTTTAGGCTTATAATTCTGTTTGTCTACATGAACAAGATTAACTCAAAAAAAAAAGGATTTTCCTGCTATTTTCACTAACAGACGAAGAAACTTATGAGGAAGGTTTAAA
Organism: Musotima nitidalis; assembly: GCA_949126915.1. NCBI lineage: Eukaryota > Metazoa > Arthropoda > Insecta > Lepidoptera > Crambidae > Musotima > Musotima nitidalis. The sequence continues at coordinate 6,234,080 of OX421434.1, forward strand.
TGTATAATTAATTACGGTTTCGAGTAAATTTACTGCATATGTTGTTCAAAAAATATCATGCAGACTAGATGGGCTTTAAGAAGATATAACTTTTATATCTACTTATAAAAAAAAAAACAAAAATTTGGTAGAGCGATCTATAATAAACAAAAGAGTTTGGTCTTCTTCTTCTTCTTTTAAATAATGGCTTCGTGCGGTTTGCACATTTAGCCAGTGTCAAGTTAGAGACATATTAATATCATATAAATTATAGTTAATGAGAATGAGTGGTGATAAAGATGATAAATGGTTTATGAGATACCCTCCCATAAGCCCCTTGAGTCCTCAGTAAGGATGTGGGACTATACTGAGATCTCACATGGACTCCTTGAGAGAAAATTTGAAAAGTGATGTTGCACTATTTTGTTTGATTTACCAACACTCATGTATGTTCCCAAACACTTAACGGTTAATAATTCACCGTTATTATTACACATTAATGTTAGAAATATCAAAAATTTTAGAAAATAAAACAAAACTGCAGACATGACGCTTCACTTTCCCGCCAAGAAGTCCAAGAGTTTGTTCCGTGAACAACAGACACACATTGTTTTTTAATTAGTTTACTTCCCTTACAAACTATGAAGGTGGCATCTATTACTCTTTTTATAAGGTTGTAATTGCAAGTCCTATAGTTGTCACTTTCACATATGTACGTATCCTTGTAGAGGCAGAGACTATGTACTCAATGATATATGATATTAATTATGAAATACTTACAATCTATAATATATATGTATGGGGATCCTACCAAGACCTGAAGAGCTCAAGCCAACCTCACCTGCAAGTGGTGCACCTACCGATCAACGGACGAGGGTATGGCGAACATAACAGTGCCCGGTAAGCGGCAATAGGCTCGCCACCTATTACGTGGGATCAACTTTATAATTGGCAAAGTGGGAGGCACTACGTATATTTTTTCTGATATTAGTTTTGACTCCATTGAATATATCCTAATCAGAACATATAGTACCATCGCACAAGACACACAAACAAATATTTAGTGTTTTTTTCCTAATATCACTTTTGGATCCACCAAATAGGATATCCTAATGCGTACAGTGACAACAGAAACTAGGGAGCGAGGGCCGCGTCTTGGCTCAATAATTTATGGCCTACACCAATTTGTTGAATCGTATTAAAAGGCAGACGCGAACTGTTGAATGGCCCGAAAAATGGGGTGACTACCCGGCTCCTGTTTACGCATTCGTTTGTTCCCGGCAAGTGCTGTTGTTATCACTTTGATTTATATTATAGTTCATCAACAGTATAGTTCATTGGTTCGATTCCCACACAGGACAAATCTTTGTATCTTACTTTATATCTTAATTACTAAAATAAGCATTAATATGTATGTTTTATAATTACAAAGTCATATTTTGACAAATAAATGAATGTTTATCTTTGTGGGCATGAACATGAATATTTCTTCTGGCTTAAGTGTTTCCGATGTACTTATATGAAGTATGTAATTACAAAAAAAAAAATGTTAATCTGTCATTTTGCATCCACAACACAAGTTCTTAATGATACTTAACTTGGAACTAAATAATTGGTGTAATTGTCAGAAAATATTTTTTTAATTGAAGTGCTTAAGGGCTTTATGGAACATTAAAATCATCATGATCCTAGCATTTAACCAGATTGAGTCGTAGACCTACGCTAAGGATACAGAGTCTGCTCAGTCGTCTAATCAGGTTTGGCTATGGTAAAATCATCGTTATGAAACATTAATATCCTCGGACAATTTACACAGCTCTGTCCAGTTTTTTTTAAAGTGACATGTTAAAATGGCTACGTCGAGCCTGATAGTAAGCAGCCGATGCAGTTCAAAAAAAATTAAGGCGCTTCATATCATGAAACAAGCACGGTACAAAGCACATCCACTCATGATGGCCTGCTAAAATGCAGTTTCACGCCCCGCTTAAAAGACCCGGGATTAAAGGAAATCGAAAACACATTAGCCAGCAGCAAATTCCAGAGCTTAGTTGTCTTACTCAGAAACGACTTCTCAAATTTCTTGGTTCGAGTGCTGATAGTCTGCACAGTATATGGATGGTTTCTGAGACCAGCACGTGTTGTTTGAGAGAGGAATGGAGAGGATATTAGTAATAAACTGATGGATCACGACTGGCGCATTGTAGTCGGTGACACTCACTCTGGTGTAGTAGCTCTTCCATATCAGCAGCTCGGATGACGTCGAAACTCGGGGCAGCCATCAGCCGACTCTTATTAATATTCTTTATTTATTTAACAACATAATACAGGTTTACAAATCGAGTCCAACACACCTACAAGTCACAAACATTACAATACAAATAGAATATTTAGTCACTAGCTTGTCCTACGTCTAGTCAACCTACATAATAATAATAATTTTGTCTCGACTCACCGCAAATACAGCAGTACTACTTCCTGCCTGACACGAGTCACCGCAGACACAGGAACTACTTCCTGCATGTCTCGACACATTACAGACCTCATCGGTTGTGCCACCGACGTGACCCTGCTATCTACCCTGAGGAAGACTTCCATTTGGTGGAGAGCACGTCTCCGTTCCCTAATTTTACACATGGAATAAGCACTCAAGCAAACACACCCACACAATACAGCCTACAAATGTCGTTGCCCCACTTACATGACCCTTTTTTTTTCGGATGGAAAGTCATCTAAAGACCTTCTCCCGCTGTGGGTGGAGCGGGAGGGTGTTTCAGACTTTTACTGACTAAACACTATCCATATTCCTGCTTGAGCCTGCTACGTCCCGAGGCCGCGGTAACCCTTTCCAACAGTCCTGCCGCCGCTTACAAGATCCAGGATCTGGTCAACACATGCGCTAGCAGCGAATTTCAAAACAGATTGGTCTCACAGTCATAGATAAACGACTAATTTTTTTTAGTTTGAATGGTGATAGTCTGTATCTATAAAGTATCTAGGTAGGTAGGTAAAGTAGAGATAGGCACAATATAGAGTAATGTTGCAATATAGAGTTATATGGCAGATTGCTAGCAATTTACAGAGAGTAGTGAGAAGAGTTCTCACTAATTGCGTCGGCTAAACAGCGTCGGGTTATAAACCAAATTATAACGCCCCATAACCTCTGTTGACAACTCACTCGTGTAAATGGCGCCCCTTATGTTTTGGTTAGAAAAAATATCGATATCGATATTTTCTGGCGATATTAATTTGTATGTAAGCTAAATTGTGATAGATATCATTTTCACATAACTCAATCAAATTATAGCAAGTCTCGATTACCACTGACAAAAATACCTAATACTTACTTACCTATCCACAGGTTAGATTAGTGGTTACCCATATGTTTACCCATAATTATTCAATAAACGATTTGTCTTTGACTGTTTAAAAATAATGGCAAACAATATTTTACGCAATAGTTTGATACTATATAGGTACTGTCCCATCCCAGAAATAATTTTTAATATTGGCAGACACGATCACTCTATCACCCTATTTTGTAATTAATTAGTGTAGGAACATTCAAATGTTTCTATGAATTAATGAAAAGCATAGATTTTGAAATGGTGGTACAGGGTTTTGTTAAACAAAACTCAGAAAGTTTACTTAGAAGTCTAAAATTATTAGAGTTATACATTTCTTTGCCCTAAGATGAATGAATTGCGTGTACAAAATAACCAACTATGACTAGAACAGATTTCTTATAAAAAAGTAAACAACAATTAGCATAGTTTAGAAAAAGTATTTAAAAAAAAATATTTAATACAATATCGATACTTAGTTGGAAGTACAGACCTCCCTAAGGCCGTTTTGGCGGGAACGGAACAGCATCTTTCCATACAGCCAGACGGTTCGACTAACGCCAACCGGTAATGGCGAGTGAACAATAAAATACTTTTATGGATTTTTGTTATACCATCAATTCATAATAGCAATTTTGTAAGCTGATGTTACATAATGTTATCTACATATTTAAATATTACTCTAGTAAAGTTTAAATTCATAATTACTAGCGTCCGCACGCGACTTTGTCAGCGTGACCTACATATAAACATTCCTCTTGGAATTCATAAAAACCACATCATAATCCGTTGCTTGGTTTTAAAGATCTAAGCATGTATAGGGTTTTATACTATGTAGTATTGATGTAAGTACAATCAGCGTCCAATATTTGGTACCAAATATCGGAACACACCTTAACGCTCTTGACAATAGAATCGTGTATCGATCTTTATGGCGCCCTGGATGTTACCAACTATATGACACTATGTAAACCAGGCAAAATATATACAATTGTTACCATACATGTATACCCTACATACAAGAAAAATTGAATATGTCATTAAAACTCTGGTCTTCCGTAAAAATCTCCATAAAATTTAGCTAGTGAAGATCATTATTTCGAAGAGTCATCGTTGGTTTGATTCTCTTTGCTGTCATATTTTAGCATTATATGTTTATATTTTTATGTAGTTTATCTTTCTTCTTTACTTTAAATAATGGCTTCGTGCGTCTAGCACATTTAGCCAGTGTCAAGTAAGTGATATATTAATAATATATAATTCATAGCAAATCAGAATGAGTGGTGATAAAGATGACAAATGGTAAATGAGATACCCTCCCCTAAGCCCCTTGAGTCCTCAGTAAAGATGTGGGACTATACTGAGATCTCACATGGACTCCTTGAGAGAAAATTTGAAAAGTGATGTTGCACTGTTTTGTTTGATTTACCAACACTCATGTATGTTCACAAACACTTAACGGTTAATATTCCACCGTTATTACACATTAATGTTAGAAATATCACAAATTTTAGAAAATAAAACAAAACTGCAGACATGACGCTTCACTTTCCCGCCAAGAAGTCATGTAGTTTATCATAAGTGTAGTATATCTTTTTTTTTTTAGTTTGTATATGTTTATTAACTACCGTACCGCCTTTAAATTTTTCTGCTTACCCTAAGGTTAACTGGCTAAGTATGCCTAATGGCATTAAGTTCGCCTTTTGTAATACTTTTAGGTGTGCAATAAAGATTAAATAAATAAATCATTCCTTACTGATATTACAATAGCCAGAATAATTGATCAAAATCTACACAATATTTTTCAGATATTCATTGACATGTTCATCATGTCAACCTATCAACGGCCTACTACTGAGCATGACCCTCGTCTCACGAACCAATGTTAGAGGGATTGAGGCCCGATCAATTCAGCATGGCTATTTTGTGATGTGTTAGGGTGTATAAGACTCCAACCATGATCAAAGGAGCCCAAGCCAACCTCACCTGCAACCGCATGCGCACCTGCCGATCAACGGACAAGGCTCTGGGGAACATAGAATCTCCCGGTAAGCGGGAATAGGCTCTCCACCTATTTTACGTGGGACTAACAATATAACTGGCGAAATGTGGGCGTATAATATGCCTCTGCCTATACTTTCGGGGAAACAGATATGATATTGTATGTGTGTATGTAATTTTGTTAGCGACAATGTTTAAAAATGTTATCTAAATACTACTCTTAGTCAAAGATTGATCTAACATATTAAACGCTCCAAAGTGAGAACTATGGTTTGGAGTACCGAGGCACATCCGAACCCATGATGACCTGCATTAATGCCTTTTTACCCCCTTAAAACACTATAGAGCTGGCAGACTGAGAATTCCAAAGCTTAGGCTTAACAAAGAGGTCTAGAGATACGACCTGCCTTGTTACTCTTACTATAGGAGCTGTCAGGCGAAGAATTCCATAGCTTAAGCTTAGCAAAGAGGTCTAGAGAAACGACCTGCCTTGTTCGAGTGCTGAAAGTCTACATAGTATGATGGTGGATCCTGAAACCAACTCATGTAATTCGGGAAAGAATAGAGAGGGCGGCCAAAAATTCTTAAAAAAAACTTTGCGTGGTAATTTTAATATAAGGCAGGCACCAAAACAAACGATGTCTATAAAAACGTTAGAAACTTTTTAGTGTGTCAAACGTTTTAGTATGTCAAACTTTTTACTTCTGTTTGACTGGCTGCTGCCCAAACTCATAAAAGCCTTGAAAACCATAAATACTTTAAATGTAAAAACTCCATCAAAATCTTCCAAACGTCAGATAAATCAAACCCAAAAGTTTACAAAATACCATTGAAAATTAAATAAAAACCAAAAAGGTTTAAATATTCATACAATGTGTTGGCTTGGCTGGTCCGTTGCATTCTCTCTATTTTCCTATATATTTCTGATGCCTAAGCCACAAACAGCATGAAGTTAAAAGTAAGTTGCATTTTCCTGTAGGTTTCAACCAAACAATAGTCTTATGGAACTAGATTCTGACCACGGTTTCGCCAGCGTAACCAAAATTTTTACATCCCTATACTCGTATGGTTTAAATTAATAGTAAGTTTTAATCATCGTCATCATCTCAGCCATCCGACGTCCACTGCTGAACATAGGCCTCCCCAACAGATTTCCACATTGAGCGATCCTGAGTCGCCTGCATCCATCGGCCTCCCGCCGCCCTGACCAGATCATCGGTCCATCGCATGGGAGGCCGTCCTCTACTACGTTTACCGGTTCGCGGTCGCCATTGCAGAACCTTGACGCCCCATCGGTCGTTGGTTCTTCGAGCTAAATGCCCCGCCCATTGCCACTTCAGCCTGCAAACTCGCCTCGCTATGTCGGTCACTCCAGTCCTCCTACGGATTTCCTCATTTCTGATTCGATCACGTAGGGACACTCCGAGCATAGCTCTCTCCATTGCACGCTGAGCGACTTTGAGCTTTCTAATGAGGCCCATAGTCAGGCACCAAGTCTCAGTACCGTACGTCATCACTGGCAATACACACTGGTTAAAGACTTTCGTCTTAAGACACTGAGGTATTTTTGACGAGAAGATATAGCGCAGTTTCCCGAACGCAGCCCAAGTTTTAATAGAAATGCCTAATTTCAGTCGATTAATATTACAGCCTTTTTACTCCTACTAAAAGTATGAGAAGTATAAATGTACTAGTAGATTCCAGCACGGGTTTCCTCACAAACCAAGATTAAAGGGATTCGGGTTCACCACGCGGACGCGGTGCGTCATGACGAAGGCAAATATGTAGGCATCTTGCTGTTTAAATGTTTCAAACATATAAGACGGTTCTTAAATTTAGTTAAGCTAAATTTCATTTAAAACGTCATTGCACTTTAGTAGTTGTTTTAAAGTTGAGAGAATGATGTTTGAAATAGATTAAGCACTAAACAGGATTAGTGCCCGTTGTGCAAGACACCCAAAATCAAAACGCTCTATATTTATTGCCGCACGAAGTCCCCTATCCAAAAGCTGACCTCGGAACTTGGCTTACCTTTCATAATTTGTTTCCGATCACCTAGCACCTCTTTTTTTTGGACGATCATCAAACAGTCTACTGCTGAACATTACCCTACCCAATAGATTACAGTCTATTAGGGTTATTTGCCCATAATCACCACGCTGCCAGTACGCAGGATGACGCTGCTGCCCATCAACCAGTAGGATTTCTCGTCGTCGACTTCTACGACTCCCCGTAAGATGAGACGAGGTGGCACTATGCCACACACAGGCCGGTACCACACAGCACTTGGGCGATGATGATGATGTTGATAAAGTGCCAACGCTAAATATTAACCAATGAACATTGTTTTAGAAAGAAAACCGTTGTGATGTATGAAAATTATGAAAACTATGGGATCATTCCTGTGATGTCTCGACAGAAAAAAAATGGAAAAGGTGTATGAAATAATAATAAAAGTCACGTGATTACCAATAGTTGTATTTCTTATTGTCCCAAAAAGATATGTTGATAAGTTTTGAAGAATTCCACTACAAAATCCAAGATGGGCCCTAAATTTTATTTAAACTGTTATAATTATTCTAAATCTATCTAACTGAATTCTGTTATTTCCAATATTAAAAATAGCTTCTCAATCTAAACACATGGTTCGTGGGGAGACAGGTATTGTTGAACAACTGATATGTGTAGAGGTTAGCATACCTGCAGTCCATTCCTGACGTCGTAGATTCTATTCACATAGAAAATATGCATAAGTAAAACTTAAAGGCTTTCACAAATAAAAGAAAATATCTCTACAAAGAGATCTCTTCTAGCCAACCTCGAGTAATTCATTGTATTCAGCTGATTGTAATTATATAATTAATTACAAGGATTGGTAACAAATAAACAGAATGCTTTTAAATTTAGAATCCTGTTTGATCTTTGTCCTTGGGCTGGCGGAACATTCCTGAACGTAGGTGTTCCCTATAATAGACCAGGTCAGGTCTTCAGACCAGATTAGGTCATCGGTTCCTTCGAACGTCTCATGCCACGTTTCCTGTCATAGATTCTCCATTCCTGATTTGTTCTGCCCAACGCCGTCAGTTCTACCTACTATGTGCTGCCCAGCCCTCTTCAGAATGCTTTGTCTCTGAGCTAATATGGTAATTTTATTTATTTATTTATATTGTGATCTTGTAGTGAAACTCCAAGCATAGCCCTATCCATAGCTCTTAATGCATTGTAAATTTTAATTTGTAAGAGAGGCGGTAAATGCTTAATAACATCATGAGATATTAAATTTAATTCTCCGCACAACATTACACCGGCGTTTCCCATTGACCGATTACAAAAACATTTCCACTTCGAGTTCGATTGTTCACAAATAAATTATAGTGGTGCGTCCACACAGCGACCGGCGACAGATCGCGACAATTTGAATATTAATAGCGGCAGCGGCGCGTGAAAACTGACGCCCACACACTGCTGTGGCACTGGAAGAGGCACTTCATTTTGTTGAGGATTTTTGTCATAGCTAACTCAACAATAGGAGCTTTAATTCTAAATGATTTTAATGTAATCTGCTTTAATGTAAATTGAAACGTTTCATTTGTGTTAAGAATGAATGAGTTCTTACTAAATTAGCTGTTCATAATCGAAGCTTTAATCAAGAATACTATTACTACTGTTTATTTAATAAAGAATGACTAGTTGTTCACTTTTCCTTCCAATATCAATGATAGATAGTCAATTGTTGTAAGTAAAGCTGGCTAAAGAATTTTGGTACGCGAAAAACCAGGCTCGGACAGTGTGAGTTGAAGCATTGTTTATCAAACCGTTTGGTAGAGCTATTTTCTCTTAAACAATTCGGTGATGCTTACAAGGTACCCCCACCTTCCTAATCCTAAAAAACCATGGGTCTTATTACGCATCTTTATCTTATCAAATGAAAGTGACAGCACTAGTTTTAAACCTTTTTTGAGTGGTAATGCATTTACGCATACTTAGCACCGCGGGGACAGCACAAAGTTATGTCGAGCTCCTTGGCCGAGATGGTGGTGGATGGCCAGGACTACCGACTAAACCCACTATTTCCTGCTCCACGTTAGGTACCAAGGGGGTAACATAGTAACCTTGTCCTCCGTTGGCACTGCACGCCTGTCTGTGTCAAAGAACCTTCGTAATTTTTTTTTTAAATTTTTGATTTAGCACTAGTTTTAATCACTTACTTTAGATCTCGTTTTGTAAGAAGCCCCCATAAATTTGAAAAGAATGTTTTGTAGTATTAATTTCGCCTTTTGTATTTTTTTTAATTTGTGCAATAAGGTTTAAATTAATAAAATGTTATAAAAAATATGTGAGAATCCTGTTATTTCAGTGGAACAGCTTGTTTTTCTTTTTGTCACTTTTTTTGAGGTAGGCTATGTAATCATAAAATTTTAGATATCATTAATAACAAATTGTGTCTACGTCTTAATAAAATTTGCATTAACTGGTGCTTTTGTGATTCTTCCCTAAAGAACCTACAAAATCATTTTAATATAATTTATTGAATAATATCTATAATCTCGTCTACGTATTGCCACCTACAAACAAATAAGCCATATCCAGTAAAAAATAGCTTTATCCACACGCGATCGTTGGAGCGCATCGCGCCTATGTGACCGCACCCTTAAACCCATTTCGATAGCCGCTGCATAAATCAAGGGCCAATAAATAAATATCGCCGTAAGTAGCTTCCTGTGCTCACGCTTCGTCACATTTTCAAATACGAGTTTTTATGGTACTAATTCGATGGCACGACAGATGGAGTAGCATTCGAGTTTTAGGAACTATGTTTTAAAGACTTGCACCTCATCATCATATCCTTGCTTTATCCCGGTTGCCCTAGACTTAAGCTTAGGGCCCAGGGTCTGCTCACTGTTCTAACCAGATTTGGCTGAAATTAAGTTATTACATGGAGCGACTGCCGTCTAACGTCCGCAACCCAGAGGGGAACATCATTCTATGGTTAAACCAGCTGCCAGAATGTTAGAAGGCACTGACTTCTTAATAACGACTGCCATAGATCTTCATGACAGCCGGGACCAACGGCTTAACGTGCTTTCCAAGGCACAGAGCAAGCGATGAAGGACTTGCACTTCAATTCCACTAAAAAAGTTTAAAAGTGTTCAAAACTATAAACGCAACCGTCAACTGCGGTATGTACATTTTTCTAACAGTATGCTATAATAAATATTTCTGACACTTACACCAATTATTTAGTTCCAATATAAGTATCATTATGAACTCGTGTTAAGGATACCAAATAACGGATAAACATAATATAAATACTTTTTATTTTGTAAATACATGCATAATATACATAGGAAAACACACAGACCAGAATAAATATTCATTTCTGCATACAAAGATTTGTCTTGTATGAGATTCGAACCCAAGACCTCAGGAGTGGGGTGCGGGTATACTCGCCACCACGCCCTATTGGTCGTAGGCTATGAGTTGTTAGTAGGTAGCTCGACTGTGTTCGTGTGTATTTGAGCCAGAGCGCCATCGCCAGTGTATCAAAAACAGCTGAACAGCCAAAGACAGCTGGCCGGTCATTAAAATACTTTTAATCAATATGAATAATCTTATGAATTAAATTAATTCCACTATTAAGCATGTGTCCCCACTTATAAACCAAGGTGAGAGGACTTCAGATCGTTCGTTTGACGAATCTAAATGATCATGTTGATCTTAAAGACAATGAAGTATATTTTATTTTGTTCGCTACCACACCGCACGACGCGGTCTCAATAGAATAGCTGAGGTAGGTGTGTGGCGCCCTGTTGTTTGATTTTTAAGATGCTCAAAAGAGCCTTTGATATGCCTTAAGGACTACCTCGTGTTAAGGAGGTAATCATAATGTTTACCGGGACAAATATCTTAACTTGCCTTCCGAAGAACGTATGCGTTCATTATCATAGGCATATCCAAGTTGATGAGGAGTTGGTGAGGTAGGGTATGCCTTTGTGAACTTTAAACATTGTGTAAGTGAAGCTGTATTTACACTCTGTAGTATATTATTTCCCGCAAGGGGCCTTTACATTGTAGGATACATTTTTTTACAGTTCAGATCAATTTTCTAGTACCCATAGCACAAGCTCACAATGCTCATGCTTATTTATTTGGAAAAGACTGCTAAATGAAAAATTAAAATCCTTGGCAGATTGAAAAAATTGGCTGCGACATATGTATGATACACGAAAGTGTGAGATGGATCACGCGAGGCGGCGGCGCTGACGCGGCGCCAGGCGTGGCGTCACGGGGCTTGACGCGCGACAATGCCGCGCGCGTCACGCATCAACTGCGTCACCGCGCACCGCAGACGACGCTCTAACATAATTTGGTTCAATTTATGACATTACTATTTTCTTATGCTTCGTAGGTCGTCCATAGGGCGAGAGAAGCAGCATTAGTTGTACTAATACTTACTTAGTCTTAAAATATTACTAAGTACTACTTAAACGTAATACCAATTAGTAGCCACTAAATGAACAAAATAACGATTCAATCTCGATATAATATATGTCCCTATGCCTAGTTTATATTATAAACTGTTTTAATAGCAAAGAGTTTTCTGTGAAACCTTCATCCTAGCATTATGCGGGTTGTGAGGCACTTCTCATTAGTCAATTATCAGATTTTGTGTGCCTAATACCGCTATAGATATTTAATGACAGCGTTGAGTTAAACCTCGTATCTGCTCTGAGTGTAAACTGTGAAAGTTGTTAACCAAATGTTAATAAAAACATGCAAGAAGAAACAAAAAGTGACGTATTTTTGTATCCATAAAATTATGTCTACGATACATCAAAGCACTTCTTCTTGCCATCCCTCGTCGCAATTTCATATTCTGCATCCCGACATGGTAAATTGACAATCAGAACAATTGCCCGAGTATTCTGTCAGTCAGTCGCAATAACCGAAAGCATTTTTCCACTCCCCTCAGATATTTAATTTTGATACCGACCACCATGACGCCACGATCACAAACCAAAATAAATCTTATCCAGCATCTAGTGGCTAATATCCCCGCAAAATATTGGCCGTTACGAATTCTAACGTTGGAGACATGTCCACTATAATCTTTCTTTAAAACGTCCCATAGGAATATACATCTAAAAGCGACGACGATAAAGCTCGTTTTAGGGTGATATGTCAACGACCAGCAATTAATACATGATACAGAAAATGATATTGAGGATAAAGCAGCAGTTTCGAAACTCGAAAGCACATCTACGACATTGCTTTCGGAAAACTGACTTCATGTTAGGAAATTTAGATTTATCTCAATGACCCTGAGGTCGAGATTGGGTTGCACAATCGTGGGGGCTTTTCGGTTGACCCATCTCCAGGGATTTGCCTTCCGTCACGGTTTTATTAGAATCGGCGGGAATGCGTAGCGACAAATATTTGGACATTTATTGCGGCCACGTGGAATATTAGGGATTTTTATATTGTATCTCGCGAGTTGGTCACGCACGCAACGATTTTGAGCGATGAGGGGACTTGACGGTTTACTAGAAACAATCAGTTTTGACGTTGAAAATAATGGAATTAATCCGGCAAGTCAAATTCGATGTCATTTTAATGTAACATGCACATAGATTATTGCTGTAGGTACTATTCTATAGGTGATTTGTGAATTCATACTCCATATTATTTAACCACTGAGGGGCCACTTAATGACAGCACTTCATCATATTTTTATAAACGGACACAGAAATTTTCTAAAAGTAGTAATGTTCTACTATATCCCACAATATTACTTTTATCTACTTTAAAAAAAATTTCGTGTCTGTTTATTACAATATGATGAATTGCTGTAGCTAAAATATTAACAAATAAATTAAGGCCAGAACTGTCTGATCGCAGGAATCATGCAACATCATGCAGTTATTGAAAAGTTAATTACAGAAGCTTTACACTTACAAAGTATAATCAACAACCAAAAGGTGTAATCAACCACACAACACAAATATGAACTTAAATTTCCCACAAAAGTAGCAATTCGAGGTGATTAAGAAGACAAAGCTCGAAGATCGTTTGCAGACTTAGTAACAGTTTGATGAACGGTATAATGGCTGTTTGGATATACCAATTTAAAGGCGACGCCATAAATGGTTTATTATCAAGTCGTCGCTGCCGTCTGGCGCGGGTGTGACAATTTTATCGGCGACGCGGTCTCTTCCCAGGACCTGTCACCGCGGACGCCGCAAAAAATCGACCAAAACAGTGACAATTGGTGCATATCCCCGACGAATTATCCCCCTTCGGCGCCTTTGTCCAATTGAAGCTTCCTTTATTTCACCATTTTTGCCGTTTTTCCATTCCCATTTGTTTATTTATTTCCTCTTTTTAGGAGCGGACAATGAGCTCGCCGCGCTCATTATAGCTACGCTGCTTTAGCACGCGACCCATCACTAAATCTCTCTCGGAATTCTAGCGAATTACCCGACAACAAGGGCCGCTTTTTGGGGTGATTGATTGGAGTAAGCTATACTTTCTGCTTTTTTCCCCGACACCGCTCACTTGTCTGATCGATTTACCCTTTAAGTCGAAGCGGTATCTGCGGACGGATTGACTTTTTAAACCTCTCGCGATAAGATAAATCTCCGACGGTATTAACATACGCTGAAAGACATATATCGGGGCCGCGCGAGTCATTAATTTAGTGTATCGTGGCAGGTAATCTTGCGCAGGCTTGGCGCGGTGGCTTGGTTCTCGGTAATTGTCGGAAATAGATCGGCCCACCCGTTTCGTCGCCGCGCGTCTCCAGTGCATACGAAATGTCCAAATGTAATTGTCCCTCTGAATAAAACATACGGGGGCATGACATTTTCTAACCTTTAATTTGGTGACGCGACGTCCGCTGCCCTAACCGTCAATTCCTTATTATTAGCACCTTTCTATTTCGTGAGAATTATAGGCCTTTTACAAGGTATTACGCGATGTTTATTCTCAGGACTGTTTTTTTCTCTCTCCAAAATACTTTATGTGAGGGGTGGTAGGACCACGAGAATGAATTATATTTATAAATAAATGTATTGTAAGTATTATATTTTGTTTCTTTATCTGTGAGGTCCGAGGAGACTATGAATAATAAACACAAGGTTGTGTGAACAACATCTTTTAACTATAAGATAGGTACTTGATCCTATTGAGAAGTAGTCTATACTTTCCTTACGCAGGACAAATTCTTATACTGAATCCAGCTTCACACTTTACAGTATTGGTTAGGTAATGCTTTAATACAAGCTGAGTAGACACCATTTTGGCCCCGCCTTAAGTTTTAGATTTTGTGTTTTTTATTATTGATTATGATTAGTTGAGTATTGTGGAGAAATCAAGATTACAATTCTTCTCTACCTACTAATCTTTAAAAATTAAACCAGTGTAAGATCTTTATCCGTAGTGAACTCATTTTGTGTGAATCTAATAATCTAATTCATGTTGTAGCGATTGTAGTTTTCAACTTGTAACTTTGTATATGTCCCAGTCATCTCAGTCTACCCGTGACCACGAATCACTGTGAAGTATCGATATAAAAATGATTTAATAAACCGCTATTTAAATCCGTAAGATGTTTTATACTGTACAAAAGTAAAAATCATATAGGTAAACAGAAGAACACAGCGTGGATACAATTTTATTTGCTGATGTAATCTTTAATGCACAAAGTAAAACAAAAGCGAACTTGATGCCAAAAGTATAACCATATCAAGCCATAAGTATACCAGTTAACCTTAGGGTTAGCAAAGAGGAATAAAGGCAGTGCTACTAACCGTCAATAAAATAATACTTAAAATAGAATTAAGATCTATCGTAGTACACTATGTAATAATACAAACAAGATGATAGTCGGGAGAGTCCTTATTCATTCTTCTTATTCTCCTTGTCCTTGTTCTTATTCTGTGCAAATCTTCTATCAATAGACAGAGCCATTCTAATTGATCAGCCTTAATATGGAAAGAGTTGGCGGGAAATCCTGTACGGTGCTGGAGAGTAGCGAAAAGCAACTTGTCAGTCGAGCGAAGGTCGCGTGTGTGAGTACATCCAGGATCAAATAAAATGATGTACAATCATTATATAGCAATTTATAATTTAATTACCTAACATGAAGCAATAATGATAAAACTACATCTATTGTTCAATGAAGCGCTCGTATCTCTGCGGTGCTCGGTGGTCGGAAACGATCACCAAAGTACAGCAGAGTTTTCAGAGGTCAGTCCTTGGATGGGTGACCGTTTGTGTGGCATTTGATATCGAGCGCTTTCGTGCTTCGGAAGGCACGTTAAGCCGTTGGTCCCGGTTATCACTAAATGTGGATGCCGTTAAGCCATGTTAGAGGCCTAATGGGCGGCTTGATTCATTCTAACAGCAGGACGCCATACACCTGCCTCCGCCAATCCGCACTGGGTCCGCGTGGTGGAGTGTGACCCAATACCCTCGCATCTTGGTACGTGAGAGGAGGCTCGTGCTCAGTAGTGGGACGTTTATGGGCTGAGATGATGATGATGATTGTTCTAATAATCTTAATTATTTGTGGAAATGCCGTCATCATCTCTTCTAAATTGCTGTGCTCAACAGGGTCGGACATTGTGTAAAAATTTATAATATAAACCAACTGTGGTACGTTTTGGAATGCAAATCACTAAAATTGAAATTTTGTAAGCATTCTCAGTACAGTGCGTGTGCCTTGTCTAGAAAATAGCCACATCCTCTTATCTTACTGGAAGTCGTAAGAGTCAATGGAGATATATAAATAATAAATAAATAAATATTCTCTTACAATCACACCAATTAATACTCCAAGATATATATCACTAAGAACTTGTGTTATGGACACTAATGAACGTATGAACATACTTAAATATCCTTTTTTTTGTAAATACGTAGATTCTTAATATAGGTACATAGGCAAACACTCAGACCAGAACAAATATTCATGTTCATGCACTCAAAGATTTGTCCTGTGTGGAATTCGAACTCACGACTTTTGGAGTGAAGTGCAGGTATACTGACCTCCTGCCGGCGCTGCGGGACTGTCCGAAAGGGTTATCGCGGCCTCTGGACGTAGCAGGCACAAGAAGGTACATGGATGGTGTTTAGTCAGTAAAAGTCTGACACACTCCCGCTCCACCCACAGCGGGAGAAGGTCATTAGATGATTTTCCATCCGAAAAAAAAGGTATACTGACCTCCACGCCATATGGGTCTTCATAGATATCCTACCCAATGATGGGCAGAAGCGTCATCCAGTGGCTTTTATTGGGACTACTAACTCGCATATCTAGCGTTGTGATTATGGGCAAATATCTTCAATATGATGTATACTGCAGGGGAGGCCAATGTTCAGCAGTGGACTTGATATGTCTGAAATGATGAGATGAGCATTCTCAGTTGACTGCGCTCTGGGATCCAAAGCCATTTCAATTTAGTATATTTTTTGTTTCTTTCTTTGTTTGTCTTACATTTAGGAGTTTAAATAAAATTGCATATTAACAAGCATAGATATTTGGCAGTAGGTGCGATGCATTATGCAAAGCTATTGTGTTTTGGCAGGATGTCTATCTAAATTGCCAGACGATTAAGTTTCCAAGTAAAATGTTTTTGTATGCATATGCGCGGGTTTTTGGACAATCGCCGCTTGAATGCAACGAGACCAATCGGATGTGGTAAATTATGTGTGCTTTTTGGAGAAAAACGAGCGATTCTCATACAAATGTGTTATGGTAATATTGGCAAATTATTGAACAGAGAATCAAATTTATGTAATACTAGTGGCCGCCCGAGACTTTAACCGCTTGATTTATAGGTTTTTAAACATTACGTTCTCACGAGTAAGGTTTGTTTGGAAAGTAAAGGACTACATTATTGATATCTTTCATTAATATTTTTCTTATAATCTTCTATCTAACCTATGGAAGTTCCATACAAAATTGAACATCTCTTTTGCCCTCTTACATACATACAAACACGCCTGTTTCCCCGCAGGGTTAGGCAGAGGCATCATATAAGCCCACATTTCGCAACAGGTTGCGAGCCTAGTGTCTCTTAACGGGAACTTTTATGATTGCCAGAGTCTGGTCCGTTGATCGGCAGGTGTACCATTTGCAGGTGAGGTGGGCTTGGGCTCCTAAAATGTTGGTTAAATATGTGCAGGGGTACACCTAGCACTTGTAAGTGAGTGAGTGAACTTTCGCTTTTTTAGCTAGATAAATGTACAGCGGCACTTAAATCTGCCGTTAAATATTGATTTTAACACTTATTAAAATTCAAATATATTATTTATTATTTTACTATCGAATGAAATCATATTTAATGAGTCGATCTATGTCACCAGTGGATGAAAGTGAGCTGATGATCATGATGAGTCGATTCCGAATAACCGAGCAAAATAAAAAAAAGATATCTACCCACTACCTACTGCGCTGACCCCAGATAAACTGAGGTCAGGGCAGGAGGGTGATGGTGATTATTTTTTATTTTTTTATTTTAACTTGTGGTTTGCTCGCTTCTTTGTCCGCGTGAAATTCGATTATACGGCGCATTTTGTTTAAGTATTTTTAAATGTCATTTTAATATCAGCTAATAATAAATGTAAAAAATAGTTTCACGTTTCTATCTTCAAAAATTAATTAATCATTTTCCATACAATCTAACATAACAAGGACAACACGAATTCCATACGAACTTTGATCCTCAATTTCTACCCTTTACAACCTTTTTTCGCATTAAAATATAGCCTATGTCCTTTCTCAAGCTCTAGACCATATGTGGATCAAATTTCATTTAAATTGGTTCAGTAGTTCTGGCTTGTAGGCAAGATAGATAGAGTTAATTTTGCATTTATAATATTCATAATATGTATTAAGACAAACTATGCTTTATTTAACACTCATAGGTATATATATATATTTATGTGAATGTAAGTAACAATATCAATTATATCTACGTTAAAATTGTTAGTTCACCGGTTTTAGATATTTAAAAAGATTACATATTTATAATACGTGAAATTCTCTTAGCTCTCCAATATAAGGTGGTTGGAAATTATAGACAAAATAAAGGAGAACTCACAAAATTTAATCGTAAATATCAAGCGCTTTTTGTTTTGCTTCTCGAAACTTGTTTAGTCACGTGTCTCGGTTATCACTCGGTCTCGGTGACAGACGTTAAGCCAAGCTAGATAGATAGATAGATAAAACGTTTATTTCCTTTAAATAATGCAAGTTGCATAAAAACATATCCCACAAAACCGTTTGACTGGTAAGTCTGTTTTTGGTTTGATTTTCTAGTGTTCCAATTGTCTCACTGAGAGAGATTTAAATCATACTCCACCATGCGGACCCAGTGCGGATTGGCAGAGGCAGTGTTTGACGTTCCGCTGTGAAAACTGTTCAAGCCACGGGCAAGCTAAGGCCTGCAACATGACTTATATGACTATAACCAGACCGTTTCTTTCAAAGTTCGGAAGCACTCGATATTTAAAGCCACACAAACAGTCACCTATTCAAAATAAAGGTTACTACTAAGTTAGGTCACTTGTATTTTATGCATAAACCTGTAATTTTATTACTAAATTATTTAGACTTTTTTGACGGACTCCGGCAACGTTTAAGACCACTTAAAAACCGCAGAGCTATAACATATATAGGTACGTAATGTCTAATGGTAGCTGACTGTATCCAACTTGCAATACAAAAGAAGCAAGTAAATCTCTATCTCCGTTTCATCTTCACAAGGCAGCTCGATGACGACATTCGTTAAGATTCTACACCACACTAGTCTCTGTGAGCACCCAGTGTACCGGACCGCAATTAATGTTGACTAAAACATTTCTACTCTGTGAAAATTGTTCTCGTCCAGGTAATGAACATAACAACTAATGACATTAGAAAGAAAAGTATAAGAATAAGAATAATAAGAAAAAGAATATTTTTTATTGACTAAATAACATTACATAAACAATTAGATCAAACAGTTACAAAGAAACGTACACAAAAACAAAACAAAAATATTATTTGAAAAAAATAACAATAATAATAACAACAACATAATGTAATGTTACCTGTCAAAAGGGCGATACATTTATGCTGATCTGCTGCATCTAATAATACAGCAGTAGAAGTTGCGTTTGTCTTTTTGGCGTTTATTTTTTGGAGAAGCATCTTTGACTATATATATACTACATCAAATAAAAAATTTACATAATTTTCAAACAAGAAATTTATATGTAGAAGATATATCAGTTATATTTTTATTTTTTTAAATAAATTAATTTATTGTTTTGTAAATCACATTATGCTTTGGACATATTGAACCGAATTGCAGTAAATTGTATGTGGGACATACGGTAATGTCCTAAATTAAAAATAAATAAAATATGTAGTAAATAGAGTGTAAATGAAATCTTATTTACATCAGCAGAAATCGATATAATCTCCTTACTTTTCGCTGATCATCATAGCTCGCTGCTTAATAGCAGTATGATTTTTAAAAACTGGTAGAATCGATTTTGTCCCTTTTTAAAATATTCAACTCGATTTCACTATTCGAATAAATCCATTTCAGTTCTAACGTACAACAAGTAAGGACAAAAGCCCGGCCCACTGTGCAGAGCGAGTCGATATGTTCTCGTAACTTTTTACCGATCGCAATTCGTCGCCCGAAAACGCTCGAATAGCTGTCAATTTTTTAGATGCCGAACAATTGGACCTGCCTGGGTACAGGGGGAAAAACTGTAACATACGAGATACCCGCTGATATATTTGACGAGTTACCTTTGTTACTGACTCCAAGAATTCAGGCGCTTTTTCATCGCCATTCATTTCGCGAGCTGTGGAGGCGCCTCGATTCATTAATGAGCGACTGTTTACATCGATTACTATTATTTTATATGGCGATATATATTTAATTTTCTCAATAATCCGTCTATCTAAGTATAATAATAAATGAGTTATAGTTTATTTGAGAAAGTTAATTCGTATGTTAGCGTGTACCTATCGCTATGTCTATGACCCAAAAATTAAGTGATGGATTAAAAATATCTTTGTAACAATTCCCGCTCCCGAAAAATCGAGAAACTATTCAACACGACACGTGTTTCGCCCTTACACAGGGCATCTTCAGGTAAGATAGGAGCCTCAGAACAACGATGTCTTCACGACCAACACTGAAACGAGAGAAATAGTAGCGCGGGAATTGTTCCAAAGATATTTTTAATCCATCACTTGCTTACAATGGATTTCCGCAAAGGAACGCCTGAATCAATAAATTACCCAAAAATTAGCTAAATCGTATACTGCGGTTATTGATAGTTTGGGCTATTGGATAATTTGACTTCATTCTCGGCTAGTAAACTACGTACGTGGCCCATATTTCCATAGTGGTAATATTTTTCTAAGCCGCAGCGAGATTCAGATATTATATTTCTCAATTTTTTCACATGTTTAATTTTAGTAGAAAATAAGCTTTATTAAAACAACGAAAGTCACCAAAATCTTATAAATAACGAATACAACACGAAGAAACATGCTCCTAGGCACATTTAGAATTCTTCACGGGTAGGTACCGTACGTGTTATTCTTAGCGAAACGCAAGAGGTGATAAAATAGGGTGATATCTGCGATCTGTACGTCGGATTTAATTGCGAGCTGGCTGCGTGCTGCGGCCCACCGTTCCGGTAAGTGTGATAGAACAGGACACTGAGATCATCTCATATAATTATTAAAGTGTCTTAAGAACGAAGGCATCACGGTGGTATTTTTGCAATTACGGTAGCTTTTTCTGGAAATATTTTTGGTTTTGAATCACTTAAGTCCGATAAATTATTTCCTTTTTCTGTCACACTTAAAAACAGAACACAGGACAGAAAACTGAGATTGTTCATCTCATAGAATTAAAATGTCTTAAAAACAACACAATATTCGAAGGCAACCTAGCAATTCTATTTAAACTTTCGTTTATTTCCTGTTAGCTTTTTCTATCGGCTACCTTTCCGTGACAGAATGGAACTCACAATGTAATGAAGATCTCGTAGAATTATTGAAATGACATAAGCTCGATAAATGGCCATTTTGCAATTTTAAATCACTTCAGTTGAGTTTCTATTGACTTTTTATCTCGGCTGTGCCCGTAAGTGACAGGACAGACCTTAAACCAAGAAATGATGATGTCATAGAATTAATAAAGTGTCATAAGAACAGATGTTTCATTCTCTTAGCGAAACGCAAGAATAGTACATCTATTCTTTATGTACATTCAAACATATTATCACGCTATCCCTGAAGGGATAGGCAAAGGCATATTATACGCCCACATTTCGCCAGTTATATTCTTGGTCCCGCGTGATAGGTGGCAAGCCTCTTGCCGCTTACCAGGAACTTTTATGTTCGCCAGAGCCTCGTCCGTTGTTCGGCAGGTGCACTACTTGCAGGTAAGGTTGGCTTGAGTTCCTCAGATCTCCCCCCCGGACAGGTCTCCACCTTGGCGTGGTGGGGGGGCTGAGTACCTTCCGGAGGCCGGGAAAAGGTAACACCTAGAGGTTGGCTACTTTGGGTGCCCTTAGTACTGACTACGGGGGGGGGGAAACTAAGAGGGACCTGTGGAGGACGCAGCGGGCGGGCCAGGAGGGACCATCATGCATCGCCATGAGTGTCTTAGGCAGCGGGTGCAGGGGGCCCCTACACACGCTATGGTCGCACAGAAAAGTAGAAGGGGCGCGTCCACTGCGCCTCTCTGAGGAGTTCCTCCCGGTTTGGTCCGGGGGACACTGACCGCAGGCAGGGTGTCGGGCGCTGGAACACAGGTACTGGCCCCTGCTTCTTTGTTTTTTGGATTTTAAGTGGGTATTACTGCTGGCAGTCGCGTCTGCCGGTGGTGAGTCCCGAACCCCCTTTCTGTCTCTCTTCGGCCGGATGGCAGTGCGTAAATGCATTATGTTACCGACGAAACATAAAAAAGGGTTCTTCAGGTCTAGGTAGAATATACACCTTTTTTTATATATAACTAAGTTATAATTGAATGAACTAACTAACATTTTATGTAATAAATATTTACGAAAAATGTATCTTCGCCGCCTTTTCGCAGGTCGTTTAAATAGTCGAATAAAAGTATTGTTGTGTCGACAATTTCATTGTCAGGAATGATTTGTGGCCACACTTGACAATCCGTTGAGAAAGAAATCGAAGCATCTAAGATTTACAAGATAGAGGGAGACAAAACATAAAACAATTAATTAAACCTGCCCGATTCTTCTATCGGTGTCCAGGTTTATCTCTTAGAATTCTTGGTTTCGCTCGAGTTTAGATTCCACAAATTCAACTTCGCACCTAATTTTAAATTGACATTTGTTGTTAATGTTTACGTGTTTAAGAAAATTATTAATTCAATCTAAAGTTAAGTTGAACTCGATCTGATCCGGTATAGAGCTGTTGGATATATAATATTCCACTGTTAAGTAAATATATGTACATATTGTAATGTTTCGTTTTTCATAGTAGGAGAGATGGTAGATATTCTCGGTATTTAAGGCAATCTAACAACTTGTCTTAAGCCTCTTCTATAATAACCTAAAATATGCCCTCTCCTTTTCTCTCCCGAACTAAACGTTCTGGTTTTAGGTACAACCCTCATTCTGAGCAGTCTATTAAAGAATTAAATAATGAAAATAAATTGTTCAGTTAAAATAAACATAGTAAGAACACAGAAAGAAACGAAAAGATAAAATTTATAGATGCAAACCACAACATTAATACATATATATACTATGTACTGAAGCGGTGTCCCCTCAGCACACTGACGGACACCACAGGATATCACGACACTGATCTTCCGTGGACACTTAAGCATGTAGTATTACTACGCGCAGCATTTGTGAAAAGTATCTATTTAAATATTTAAAAATAAATTACACCCAAATATGTCAAGTAATTTGTGAACTTCTTGGCGGGAATGTGAAGCGTTATGTCTGCAGTTTTGTTTTAATTTAAATTTTGTGATATTTCGAACAATAATATGTAATAACGGTAGATTGTGTTTGTGAACGTACATTTGTGTTGGTAAATGAAACAAAACAGTGCAACGTCACTTTTTAAATTCTCTCAAAAAGTGCATGTGAGATCTCAGTATAGACCCAATTTTTACTAAGGACTCAAGGGGTTTAGGGAAGGGCATCTCATTTACCATCTTTATTACCATTCATTCTCATTTACTAAGATTTGTATGTTATTAATATATCTCCTACTTGACACAGGCTAAATGTGCTAAACGCACGAAGCCATTATTCAAAAGAAGAAGTAATTTGTGTAAAGAATAGAATAATATCTTATATGATTAGCATTCGAACCAAAAATTTTGTGAGTCGTTCCCTTGTAAGATCATTCGGCTTTGGAATTATCTGCCGGTGCACGTGTGTCCCAACTGCTGTAGTACCAGGTTTTTAAGCAAGGCGTGACACGACATTTAAGCAGGCTGCTATTACGAACTCCGTTTATGCAGGCTGCCATTACATAATTAAATCAGCGGAATGTGTGCGTAGAGCACTGCATCAGCTGGAGCGGAATGGATCTGGAAACACATAAACCAGAGGCCAATTCAAAAGCAGAACGATCTTAAAACTAGACCGACATACTATTTTTGCGGTTTGACTGTCAATAGTCTGCACAGTATGAGGGTGGTTCCTAACACTAACATGTGTAGTTCGGATAAGAACAGGGCGGCATCAGATCGAACAGTTATTTAATATTTTTTTAAGATACGGATTTCCGTAAGAATTCCGTAGATCCGCACTATTTAGTGCGGATCTATTTTAATCGGTTGTGTGAGTATTTTTGACTCGCTATTTATGAGTGTGTTTTTTCTTTTTTTTAATATGCCCGGCGCCCAGCACTGCAGCCCGCAGTCAGATCCTGGACCTCGATACCTCGCTGCTGATGGCGCGGTGCACATTTTAAACAGCACTCGTTGGAGATGCTGCAGATTGTGGGATACAGTCATCTGCGCAGACATTCTGCTGATCGCCTCATGGGTTAGGAAACAATATTTTCTAGATAATTTTAGTGTTCAGATGCTTATTTCAACATGGTAAAATTTTGATTGTTTTAATATGATAAAACAATCAAAATTTTATAACCTATATAAGGTTGCCATCAGTACTTTAAAAAAAGTTTAGTCCTTTTTTTGGTGTAGGTGTGATTTTAAAACATACACTACTAATACTGGGAATGCTTAAACTAGATATCGACTCTCTGTAAATAAATCTGAATGTTAATTTGTTGTGAGCATATGACATTAAACTAAAAAATTGTGAAGATTTAAATGTACTTACTTAGTCCTATTCTTAACATGGAAAAATACATCATCAGTGTCAAAAAAGTGGAAACCTTGTGAGAGGATAATAAATAAGTGTTGTGAAATGCAACCAAAGGAACAGGATTTGCAAGGATTAATATTAAACATAAGTATGAAGGTAAATTAAAAATCCCGCACGGACAAAATTGCACAACTAGTAAAAAATACCACAAGATTCTTACTTACTTAACAAACTTATATTATAACAAGATATTTTGCAGCCTAATAAGCAAGATTAGAATGATAATTGCCAAGGTAAGGTCACCGCTCCCGCTCGAGGCACATTCACAAGCTCAGCTCGTATGAATGAGGGTCTGGTCCGGTCCTTATCAGGCTCGTTAATCAATCTAACACCAAGACGTTTTTGACAGTACTCCTTACTTCTGACTATCAGGTCATCTGTGGTGTACGTTGCACCTCATTCACTAGATGTGGAACTGCCAGTTAGGGTTTTGGCTTTATTAACTTCGTTTGTTTTTTATGCTTTAGAAATTTCCTTAAGCTTCGCTTACTTAACTTATCTTTCTAATAAATTTTTTTTTTAAATTACACCAATTATTTAGTTCAATTATAGGTATCATTAAGAACTATTGTTATGGATACTAAATAACGGATAAACATACCTAGATACATACATTTTTTTTGTGTAAATACACACTTAATATACATATGAAAACACCCAGACCAGTATCGGTATGCATAAATCTTTCCCGTAGGGGTAGGCAGAGATCACATCCTTCCACTTGGTACGATCTTGGCACACACTTTTAGCTTCATTCACACTCATTAACCTCCTCATACACGCCCGTCGGTTTAGGGTACTTTTGACCTGCCCTTTCTCCAAAATTTTCTATATACTACGTAATATATTTTAAACTGAAAACAATAATTAAATGAAACTATTAAACTTATGAGAGATAATATGAACAATAACAGACTTTCCGTGTTGTTGTAACTTTGTAATAATCTCTGTGTGTTCTAATAAAAGGATCAATTAATTATAATTCTCATTGTCATTAATAGCCGTAATTGTGAGACATTAATCATTGAGTCACTTCCAATCAAGGGAACAAATTAGCTTTCAATGATGTCCACATTTATTAGTTAAGTTTCAATTGTACATAAGTGGGTCTTGTTGACTAGTTTTATTGCGTAAAGCATAAATAAAAATTAAATACAGGATGTAAAAAGTCTTTGATCAGAGTCAACGGCTACGCATTTTAAACATTATTACTAAAAATTGTCGCATGGTAACCATTTTTTTTTTAAATCGACTTATATGTGTAGCACGCAATGAGCGCGTCTCTGTGTATGTTTGTGGCCCACGCGCGCTAAAGTGATTTTGAGGAAACATACATACATAGATTCACGGCGGTTTTCCCGAAGGGGTAGGCAGAGGCATCTTATACGCCCACACTTCGCCAATTATATAGTTGGTCCCACGTTATAGGTGGCGAGCCTATTGCTGCTTACCGGGCACTGGTATGTTCGCCAGAGCCTCGTCCGTTGATCGACAGGTGCACCACTTGCAGGTGAGGTTGGCTTACACACCAATAAAAATTGTTTTAAATAACTAAATTGAAGTAAGTTTTGACTTTGACCTTCAATAACTTTAAGGCTATTGATTTCACAGATATATCCTCAATGCAGGGTAGAATACGTGGCTTTCGGCTTTCATCTTAATTCTCTTCCATCCTGTATATCTACTACTTTTGATATTAAAATATAATTTAGTTGCCGACAAGGTATATTACATTCTATGAGTGTGGTAGAAATGTTCGGGAAGGTATTTGAAGCAATTGGAGAATTTGTCAGGTTAAATATTTTTACTAAGGTATAGAGTTTGTGACGATGAAGGTAGGTTTGTATGGATGCGGTATGTAGAGTTAAAAGATTGAATATGCATGAAATCTGATAACTTTTGACAATGTATTGGCAATAAATATGTTTTTGGTGGGATTAAAGAAACCCGTTCTAATATCTTTCATAAGTAGGTATGTACGTTTATTTATTTATTGAATTTTGAATATTAGACAACCCTGGTTATCAGTCGCCCAGTCATCACAAAAACTAGTTTAGAATTCAAATCCACAAAGCGGGGAGTGATGCAATCTGATAGCAGCGGCAATTACGTACGTGACACCTCGCGCGATGCCATCTGTGTGAACGCACCTTTAGGGCGCGGCCTTATAAATAGCGTTAAGAGACCTCAACCTGGTAGATTCTACTAATATTATAAATGCACATATTTATGAGTAGGTATGTATCGCAAAAACAAAACTTCTCGCCGGATTTGCATTTATATAGATAGTGTAATTTTCTTTCCGATATTCAAACATTTTTACACCTGTGGACTGTGGGCTGTACCTATATACCCACAAGATCTACAATGGCCACGAGTAAAGTATAATAATGCGTTCAGGATGCTGATGGAACCGCCAGGTGTATGTGGTCATCATCATTACAGCCCATTAACGTCCCACTACTGAGCATGAGCCTCCTCTCACATATCAAGATGCGAGGGTATTGGGTTATACCCGACGACGCTGACCCAGTGCGGATTGGCGGAGGCAGGTGTATGGCGTCCTGCTGTTAGAATTTTTCAAGCCGCCCATTAGGCCTCTAACATGACTTAACGACTACCACATTTAGTGATAACCGGGACCAACGGCTTAATGTGCCTTCCGAAGCACGGAAGCGCTTGATATCAAATGCCACACAAACGGTCACCCATCCAAGGACTGACCTCTGTAAACTCTGCTGTACTTTGGTGATCTTTTCCGACCACCGAGCACCGCAGAGCTACGAGCGCTTCGCAGAGACACCTCTGCGAATGTGGTGCGTCAGGGATATTCGCAGAGCACCGTTAAGATTGCTTTTAAGCCACTATGTATAAATAGTTCGAATCACAGGTCCGCAGGGGTAATGTCAACGCCAACAGCATATTTGACTCGAATGCTAGAAATCTGGACTACTACACAGTAAGATACCAGAAAAACGGCAATTGCCGTGTCATCATTATCATCATATCATGCTTATAAAAGCCACTGCTGAATATAAGCCTCCCCAATAGATTGCTCATTCCTCACGCTGGGCAGGCTGGTTTGTGATTCAGTTCCAGCCAGTATGCAAGTTGACGCTGCTGCCCATCATCAGGTAGGATTTCTCTTCGTTGACTCTTACGACTGCTCATGAGATGAGAGGGGATGGCATTATTCTAGGCCAGTTCAACACGGCACGGTTTCTGTTCTGACGTGTCGCTGTCGGTAATTGTACGGTGTCGGTGCACTGGCAACCGTCCGATGAAGTCTGTAGCGTAGCACTTCAGTTGTTTTTGACGACACAAGACGTGAATTGCGCCTCATATTAAAAAAAAACTGACAGATAAAAATATCTTTTTAGTTTTTTTTTCTTTTAAATAATGGCTTCGTGCGTTTAGCACATTTAGCCAGTGTCAAGTAAGAGATGTAAATCATAGTAAATGAGAATGAGTGGTGATAAAAATGATAAAAGGTAAATGAGATACCCTCCCCTAAGCCCCTTGAGTCCTCAGTAAAGATGTGGGACTATACTGAGATCTCACATGGACTCCTTGAGAGAAATTTAAAGGTGATGTTGCACTGCTTTGTTTGATTTACCAACAATCATGTATGTTCACAAACACTTAACGGTTAATAATCCACCGTTATTATACATTAATGTTTAAAATATCACAAATTTTAGAAAATAAAACAAAACTGCAAACATGATGCTTCACTTTCCCGCCAAGAAGTCCATCTTTTTAGTTACGTATTGACCTCTTTTAATCATTATGCTATTTATCCACTTGGCCATATCAAAAGCTCTGCTAAATAATGCAGAGCAGGTAAGTTCTACGAGCGACCGATATGGCGTGGTGGCGAGTATACCCGCATTCCACTCCTGAGGTGTGTATAAATATGAATATTTGTTCTGGTCTGGGTGTTTTTCTATATATATTAAGTATTTATTTACAAAAAAAAGTATGTATGTATGTTTATCCGTTATTTAGTATCCATAACACAAGTTCTTAATGACACTTAACTTGGAACTAAATAATTGGTGTAAGTGTCAGAAATATTTATTTATTTATTATTATTATTTATATTATGCATTTATCCTAGTATCTTTTAACGTTTCAAGACTAACCCAAATTCGCACAAACCATGACTAATTCTAACAAAGAATCCATTTTGCCTTAATTTCTAGATTATGCTAGGTACTTATCTCTTGTATCATTTGATCCTGTTGATCGTACAGACAATAAACTATATTTTATTTTATTTGTCACTAGGTCTCTCCGTGAGAGTACTTCATTTCATGAGACTGCATCGACTGCTTACCATCAGACAGGATGCAGTCATAATGACGAGTCCCCTTAAACATTAAAATTCAAACTGAATCCCTTTCACATTTGTAGATTGTAATTGTAGGACTGTAATGCCCTAAGATGGTGGATTACCCAAATGACGTATGTACGGTTTACTTTGTTAGTGCAATAACTCGTGTAAACGACTACATGCAGTGATAACAGAGTTGTTCCCGGTTCTACATACTTTCTGAGGAACAGGCGCTCGATATCAAACGCTACTCTAACTAAACTGTAGAGGATTACCACTGTGTTGCTTAATTTCAGTGATCGTTCCGACTACCAAGGGGTTGGACATTTAAAGTAGGTATGTGAATGTGAAGGCAATATATACTTGGTGGTACCTTTTATATAATATCCCAGTTATTGGAATAGTGAACATAATATTTCGTAGTTGATAGGCCAAGCCAGGGTCGGCGGGAAGCCGATGGATGCAAGCGACTCAGGATCGCTCAATGTGGAAATCTATTGGGGAGGCCTAAGTTTAGCAGTGGACGTCGTGTGGCTGAGATGATGATAGGCCAAGTAAAAACTCCTTGAGTGCCATTAGAAATTCTAATAGCTGGAATGCACCTGCTTCCGCGAACTTATATGATCTGTGAAGAAGGGAATCTACTCGCAGTGCGCAATGACCCATCACCGTTTTATATAATGGCCCATTATTGACTACTAATACTACGGTAATTGGCTGAGTTGGTGATAATTAGTTTAGCATAAAATATATAATTAATGCCTTTATCGACGTTAAAAAATTAAGAGAATTCCGTTTAGCGGATTTATATTCTTATTTTTATTTATTTCATATTCAATAAATACATATTTTATTTTATGTAGTAAGATGCCAACACAAACTCTTTTAAGTTTTACCGGGCATCAGTGTTGTCGACTTAATTACAATACCAATATTATTAATATAACTGTTAAAATACATACATACATACATTCACGCCGGTTTCGCCGAGAGAGTAGGCAGAGGCATATTATACGCCCACACTTCGCGAATTATATAGTTGGTCCCACGTAATAGGTGGCGAGCCCATTGCCGCTTACCGGGCACTGTTATGTTCGCCAGAGCCTCGTCCGTTGATCGACAGATGCACCACTTGCAGGTGAGTTTGGCTTGGGCTCCTTAGGTCTTGGTAGGATCCCTCTACACCCACCCTTTCACTGTTACAATATACTTTTAAAAAAATCTTTTGACTCTTATATGGCAGCTGTCCAGTAAATACCATACTACTACTATTTAAAGTTTCTTTTATTTCCTACAACATAAAAGAGAGTTTATAATAGTTGGCTTCTCAAGTAGAGCTACTTTTGATTCGTAATTTGTTTGTTTCATAAGAAGAGCTTCTGTCAAGCATTTTTTTTTAAACTTATGTGTAAACTTATTTAAAAAGGTTTTAAGGCACCGCTATTCTTAAGGCTGCGGCTTGTGATAAGATATCTTAGGTCTAAAGTTAGACCAGGTTTAAAACTAGTGCTGTCTCTTTTATTTTATAAGATGAAGACAGTGATAGCACTAGTTTAAACCTTGTCTAACTTTAGATCTCGTTTTGTAATAAGCCCCCTTAAGTTGAACTAAAATAGTAGGTTTATAGTAGGATATAATAATTTTACAAATCTCTTCTTAAGTAAGGTAAGCCTACTTAAGTAAGATAACCTTGAATTTAATTAGTTTTAACTACTTGACAGGACAGGAGTGGAGTTAGAACTATGTACGTGTATTCTGCTCCGAAGGTTGAGAGTTCGAATCTCACATAAAACAAATACTTGTAAATGAATATTTGCCAGGGACTGAGTTACCCCTTTAAAATTATATATTTTGGAAGGAAATCCGTAGTTATGCATGTTTATTCTTTGTCTAGAAGAAAATAGCTCAGTGGCGAGACTCATATAGCCTTTAAAATCAGTGGGTCTCGGGGTTCAAACCCTGGTGGCACACCTATGGCTTTTCGAAGTTATGTGCGTAATTATCACTTGCTTGCCTCGGAAAGCACGTTAGTTAGGTCCTGTACAATTTAGATACACCAAGTAGTTAGTTCCATGATAAGTATCATTAAGAACTTGTGTTATGGATACAAAATACTTAAATACTTTATTTGTCCCGTGTGGGAATCGGACCCTGTAATTCAAGTACCAAACCAATGGATAAATTTAAAAGAGCATATAGCCTGTGAGTTTCTTGCCATTTCTTCTTACAGAGCGGTGGCTCGGAACTGGCACTTAGATTCACTTACACTTAATATTTTTTTGTTTTTAAATTGTTTTGTTGCATATAAGTGAATCTAAGCTACGTGATTTCGGTGTAATAATATTTCTATTATTTTTTTATTTATATTTAATTTTGACGTATTTAAGTAGGTACTAATGTAATAGTTTATGAAATTAATATATATTTTTTTTAATTTGTTTTTGAACGCACCGTCCATGATTAAAGAGTGGGAATGAACTCCCAGCCGATGGCGAGCGGTGCGATGCTAGAATGCAACCTATCCGTCCTAGACAAGGCTGATGCGGCAGAAGAAAGCTTTTCATAAGAATACGTACTAATTGCTTAACTTTATAAAGTGCTAATTGCTTAACTTTAAAAAACATCTTAGGAGCCCTTTTTTTGTTTTACGTATTTAACGAAATGCATTTACGCACTGCCTCCCGGCCAAAGGGGGACCGAGAGGGGTGTGTGGGACTCACCAGCGGCAGACACGACTGCCAGCAGGTTGGCTTGGGCTTTTTTAGTGGGTATTACACTAAAAAAAGCCCAAGCCAACCTTAACTGCAAGTGGTACACCTGCCGATCAACGGACAAGGCTCTGGCTACATATTAAGTGGGATAAAAAATATAATTGGCAAAATGTGGGCGTATAATATGCCTCTGCCTACCCCTTCGGGGAAACAGGCGTGATTGTAAAATATAGTCTAAAGGTAAAGAAATACAAACTACAATTAATTTTGTCAATAGATTTATCTATATATTTTAATGAATAATTCCCAATTACAGACGTCCGCAACATTACAGTCTCACAATTTGAAGAAGCTTTTTTTGTAGAAAAATGGCGAAATAACAAATATTTATTGCAAATTCAAATCACTGGTGTTATAAAATTAGGTGACGAACGAAATATTAATTCAGTATTTAATTATGTTTACGTATATAGGTATCTATTTTCGAAAAAATTTATTAATGCGCTTATGTATAATGAAATTCCATGGAAAATTATATTCATTTATAATTATATATTTTGTATCTTTAACTACAATTTATCAACTATATATTACAACTTTAACTTATTATTACGTTAAATTTATATTTTATCAATTGTATTTTTGTGTGTGTTTAACTGTTGATTTAATTTAATTTATCCGATTTTTTATGGAAACATTTCGTGGAAATGTTTGAAAATATAGTATAGTGACTATTTTATATTATTTTCAATAATTTAATAATATAAAATGTACATAATTGATATTAAAACAACAGTTATTCACATACGAAGTTCACAGCACAATTGACAAAAACATATTTTCAAAATATGTCTATTAGTAAACACGTAAAGGTACCTTACATATGTATGTACAAAATAAAGAAACTTCATTTAATTATATTTTAAGCTATGCAAAGTTGGAATCGAAATATCAGTTAAGTTTGACGTCATATGACGTCATTGATTTGAAAAGTGCTTCAAATACACGATACGATCACATTTTTTTCATCATTATCGATAATACTCAAACAATAATACAATTTCTCTTAATTTATTTTACAAGAACAAACTTTATACAATAAATAATATATTTCATTTTAAAGTAATTTTCATTCTCGTTTCCGTTCCAATGTTTGAATGATACCAATGACGTCGATAGGCGTTGTGTGAAATTCGATCGTAGTCTATGTACTGTTGCTGTGGTTTCTATATAGTGTCTACAGGTGTAACTATTGAGAATCACATGGTACAGGCTGATTGCCACGCGATGAGGCCTTGTTTATAGTAGCAAGATTCGCAACACCACCAAAGCTTATCATCCATTTGTATCACATAGTATTATATATTGAAAATTATATAATTATCAACAATATTTTAAATATTTTTAAAAGATCAGACATCAGTGAAGCTGCTACAGGAATCATGCTACGATAAAGAGACCTGCGTAGAGCTCCTAAGACAAATAAACAGTGAATAATATAATTTGTTCTTAGAGAACAGTGACCAGAATAGTAAAGATCTTGCAGACGTACTTATAAAACGGCGTGTCGTCGAAGGAGCGCTACGTTTGGATGCACTTTCATACCCGTGGGTTCTAAAGTGCTGTGATCTTCTACAATGAGCCGTCTCGAGGCGTCAACGACTCGCGGCGACTACTGCCTAGTGCAAGCGTAACTATTTACAAAACAGTTTACGAACGACCCGAATAGAACTCGAAATGAAAATCAAAATAGGAACGATACAAAACGGTCACCTGCTGCTCCGCGAGGTCGGGGAGCGAGAGGCCGATATAAATACACGCTATTTACAAGGCTGCGTCTCGAGTCAGTCCTGCGTCTCGACGTCGAGGCCGTTCACCATGCGCTCGATGCTCTTGAGGTCCGAGGCTGCGGGGGGCGGGGAGGTGGTGCTCGTGGGCGCGTCCGGAGGGGGGTCGGCGGACGCGGCGCGCGTGGGCGGTGAACCGGGCCGAGGCCGCGCCGGCGAAGAACTTAGACTCCTCGCCCGCGGAGCCACCTGCTCGAACGCTGACCCCAACCCTGGCAGCGCGTACGGCGCAAACCTATGCGCTTTGCTAAGCGACGGCACCGATGAAGGCGCAGGGAGCGCCGGCGGAGGAGGTAAGGAATATTGCTGCAGCAACGGGTGAAGGTTAAACAGTAATCCCGGCGGCATTTGATGATGAGGGAAAAACGGAGGCGGGTACAACGACGGGGGGTACAGGTATGGTGGTAGAGGGAGTTGTACCGGTGGGCCTAGCGAGACGTCCGGCGCTGGGGAGGGGCGGGAGGGCCCCGCGGGGGGCGAGGAGGCTCGCGCACCGCCCGAGCACGAAGAGTCGGAGCCAGCCTCGATGACCTCTTCGGGACCGGAATCTCCGCCGCCGCCGCCACTCGAGCTGAACCAAGCTGCAATTGAAAAAAAAGATTAGATCTCGCTTTGTAGGTTTATTGACTGTATTTGTTTAAATTATATTAATCGGCCATGATTTTTGATTTGAAATTTACTGAGGATCAGGCAGATTGATCTGAAGCTCAGCTCTGTTGGCAAGTGAACAGAAGAAACATAGTCCTACCCGTTTTACAGCCAGTTCAGTTCGATTTTATACTTTCTAGCGGCGGGCGCCGCGGTTAGAAATGATAGATATTAATTGATTGAATAGTTAGTACAGTGTACCTACATCTAACAGCTGAGAAAGTGATGCGTGCTGTTTAGCGCTAAGAGACTGCTGGCTCGACTCAATTTTAGCCACTGTGTTATTTCTATCTACTCCGTCGATTGTTTAGAGGTTGCTAGTAGGGCTCACGCTAGCAAATACAATTTCTTCTTACATGACTTTGACTAAGACTGAGACTATATGATGAAAAAGCTGCATGTGCAAACTTTATATACCAAAATACTTGACACTGGCAAATACTATTATCAAGTGAGTCATAAGAATGTACTAAAAGAAAAAAATGGTAGTGATACTTACAGCCAGTGGAGTGGTGCGTGGTGGTCGCGGGCGGCGGGCTGCTGGGGCCGCCCACATCCAGCGGCCGCTCGTCGTCCTCATCACGGGCGTCCGACCGCGCCGTCAGCAGCGCTTGTCTGCGGTACACGGACAAACTGCTCGTGTTATTATTGTGACATTGCGTACAAAAACAGACACTTAAAACATATATTTCACACATGAAATCACTTATTTCCACATATAGCATGCTTTAAGGAACATCGACCCATTAATAGATAGGTCAGGTTTGAGTCACATACTTATACCTACAGTCTTTATATGTCTAACTGAGTTCGAATCGATGTTAATCAAACGTTTAAAACACAAGCAGAATTACTTACTTACAGAAGTGTTTTCCTATGTATATTAAGCATATATATTTACAAAAAAAAAAGAAAGTATTTATGTATGTTTATCCGTTATTTAGTATCTATCCATAACACAAGTTCCTAATGATACTTATCTTGAAACTAAATAATTGGTGAAATTGTCAGAAAATATTTATATTTATTTATATAGTACTAATTAATAAATCAGTATCAATTTAATGCGCTTACAAGTAGGACAAGTCTTCTTTAGAAGATCTCCTTTTGTGATGTCCCAAAAATAGTCTTTTTTAAGTTATACCTATATTCCATTGAGCGTGCGATATGTAGGGTACATAAAGGTGACAAGTATTTTAATTAAGTCCAGCTAATTTACAATTTCTGAATTGCAAAAAGTACATCAAAATAAAATTTACCAAAATTAAAATGGTAGATGGACGCGTCAATTAATTTAAATATTAAACTCAATAACTTAAACTGAATAGAAAATATACTATTACGCCTGTTTTCCTGAAGGAGTAGACGTACGCCCAAATTTTGCTATAGGTACTACTATACTATATTGTTGATCCCCGAAATAGCTAGCAAGCCTGAGCTGCGTACGGGAATTTTTATAATTTCGAAAGCCTCGTCCGTAAATCGGCACTTGCAGGCGAGGTTGGATATAGCTCCGAAAATCTTGGAATCACCCTTATGCACTACTTCCTTAGCCCGTTTAAATTAAAACAATATTTGCCAAAATAAATAGCTTTAAGCCCCGCATTATCCTTACAAAAAAAAGCTTCGTCAAAAGAAAGGTGACACTTTCTCAACAAACACATTAGGAGTCGTTTAGAAACGCTTGCGGGCTCGAAAATGACAACATTTGCACTTTTTCCCCTAATTCAATCTGTTGGTATTTTGGCAGAGGTGGGTCGCAGAAACCCCAGACTACCGAAAGGTTAATCGACTGCTAATGATAGCTGACATTGAAAGTTTAACTCGTGGCTTCAAGCCGTCGCGATAATGTTAAAGAGTGTTTTTTTATGGCACTACTGTCGTTCTAATGATGTAAGGAAATGAACATCAAAGGTCTTATTACAAAACGATGTCTAAAGTTAGACCAGGTTTAAAACTAGCTGTCACTTTCATTCGATAAGATGAGGACAGTGACAGCACTAGTTTTAAACCTGGTCTAACTTTAGACATCGTTTTGTAATAAGACCTCAATTGTTTTGATGGCATTTAAAACAATTGGTCAGACGATTAAGGCAGATCTGTATTGCCAACAACTGGAAACAATAATGGAAAAGCCAGCCGTTTAACAACCGAGATTGGTCAACTGCTCTAGCCCACTGCTGCTTCAGGACAACACTAGACCACAAACTGCACAACAGACGGTGGCGAGGCTAAGATTGGAAGGTCTCCGTCACCTACCATACTCCCCGGACCTTGCTCTAGCCGATTACCATTTTTTTCGGAATTTGGATAAAATTGATAATTTTTTATAAAATTTGTTTGTAAAGAGTAAGAACTAAAAATATTGGATATGGATATGTATCTATTGATAGCTACAAAATCTCGATATTTAATATTATGATGTCATCTGGAAGAAATTGCTGTAAACCAGTTGTATTTTGCAATCTTGCGATAATTTTATTTTGGTATACGGAATCTATATATCTATCTACCATATTTTGTGTCATAAAAATGACGCTTCTCATTAAGAGTGCGATGGACGTCGCTGACCTTGGCGATTCAGAAGAATCATCGACACATCCTCACTCGTCTTACTCTCTGTCCCTTTTGGTAAAGGCGCCATGTACAGATCACGTCTGGTCGCAATAAAAGAATGCGCGAGTTTAAATTAATGATTTAACTACATCTTACGTCATAATGGTTAACTACTAGATAATTAGTCTGCTTATAATCATAGTATTATTAAAACATTTGTGTGATAAAAACACACTTGGGAATTGTGCTTTTAAATAAAAATAACGGAATCCTAAAGAGACGCATCCACCTATGTCACGATCATTACCATATTCGTTTCTATCCGTTTAAAAACACAAAAGATAAAATTTTAAAGTATGCTGCGATACCAAAAGGGTCGCGGCCGGAGCAATTATTTGCCTTCTGTCGCCCGCAAAGCAAACTGTTTATCATTTACATTGTTTTACGGTACCCTAACTCGGTGACGTCTTCATCCCGCACCTGATTGTGGCAGGGTTCCGTATAAAATAAATTTTATTGACTCGTCTCATCGTCGTCTGATAGAATTAAATTTGTTGGTACCCCTATTTGTCAGGGTTGGCTGTTTAAGAAAAGATTTTTGAGTTTAATTTTAAAGTAGTACCTAAATAATTTTTAGTTCAAAATCAATTATTATTATAGATTACACAAAAATTACGGATTTTGTTGTCGTGACAAAATAAGTCTACAAAGATTAGTATGTTTTCCCTTAATCATTTGTCTGGCCATGAAACCCCATGGTATCCTAGGTGATTCCCATTGGACAATGTAAAGTAAAGTAAAAAAAAGTAAAAACGTTTATTTGGCAAACCATTGTAATTGTACACTTTGCTTGTATAATTACAAAGAACACTAATACAACTAGTATTAAAACTATCATACACGCACGAAAATACCAACTACTTTTAAAGTAATATTTGAATTTATGTAAATAACACTAAAACAATAAAATTTTGTGTTCGAATTTAAGTATAAACGACAGTTAATAGCAATGCAATAATTTCAAAATGATTATTAGTTTACTAGTTTCAGAAGGCAATTCAATCATACAAGCAAGTAGTCATATCGGTAATAAAGTAAATTTCATTTAAAATACGACATAACACGGTTAACAGGTAAGGTAATTAGATTATTAGATGATGTTTTTAGAATCAAGTACAAAAACCTTGCTTTACTAGGTCCGCGTGTTGTGTTGTAGCATGAGCTTGATCCCTCTCACCTTGGTTTGTGAGTTCATGCTCAGCAGTGGGACGTTAATGGACTGAGATAATGGTGATAAAAAACCGATTGCTACGCGAGCAGAAGCTAGTGGAAATATGAAGTTAAAAAACGTAGTTGAGATCGACAACCCTAGTTTAAATTGTCCACATTAGGGGTGTTCGCGTTACAATGTAAACTCGGCGGCACAGGGGTGACTCGCCTTGTAATTTTGTCAAATTTTTATCCCTAACCGAAGCGGTTAGTTTAAACCCTCGGACATTTTCCGAGGGTCGACCAAGGAGTATTAAACGTATTTTGATTCCAGTCTTCTGTTTTGGGATCTTCTAAAGGTAATCCGTTTTCCGACTGTATGTTATGGATAGCCATTTGGGGAATAATGTTCGCAATGTTATGTTATGTTCGCTATTATTCAGCCTTTAATAGTAATTGGTGCTCGTATAGTTGCTGGCCGTAGCGCCCTGTATGCTGCTCATAGCGCCACCTTTAGGTTCATCGTCGGTTAATCGAGAAGGAGTATTTCCAAAGCGGCGATAGCCCAGTGGCGAGACCTCTTGCCTTTAAATTCAGAGGGTCTTGGGTTCAAACCCTGGTGGCGCACCTAAGACTTTTCGAAGTTATGTGCGTATATCGCTTGCTCCGTGCCTCGGAAAGCATGTTAAGCCGTTGGTCCCGGATGTCATGACATAGAAAGTCAGTGCCTTCTAACAGACTGACAGCTGGTTTAACCATAGAATGATGTTTCTCTTTGGGTTGCGGAGGTCAGATGGCAGTCGCTCCACGTAATAACTGAAATTCAGTCAAATCTGGTTGAACCAGTGAGCAGACCCTGGGCCCTAAGCTTAAGTATAGGGCAACCGGGATAACGCTAGGATATGATGATGAGTATTTCCAACTGTGGTCATCATCATCCGCAGTGCACTGCAGGACTTAGTACTGACTAGTATCAGAGGCCACACGTGTACATTATTCACTCGTATTAGCTTAAATCTTAAGTGAAATAGAATAAATTTAAAGCGAATACATCCTGAAGAGCTCTATCGTCTCTTAGCGTCTTACACAATCGGATCAGAAATGTGATATGTACTACGTCTACCCCCACTCGCTTTTGAACAAAGTATTAACCTAAGGGTAAACCACTTAATTTTATATCTTTAATCTTGCTTATAAGTATAATAAATAGATTTTACCAAGCGAAACTATGGCTGGTTCATGCGTCATACTCGTGAACGGGTAGGTACCGCCCGTGGGGACTGGTCTGCTCATGTTTATTTGTAATCATGCTCGTATAACTTAAAAAGTTATTAGTTATTTTCTTCTTTTATTTTAAATCTTGTGACTGCAGAACACACGTTTTTGTAGACTTGTCAAATCGTTTTACAACTAAGTACATTTTCTTGTAACTGGCGGGAGAAAAATCTAACCTTGACGATTTTCTTGCCCGTTCTTTTACGCTTAAGCTCCCGCGCGCAGTGAATGGGCGCGCTAGTTTTTAAGTTTTGACCTTCATAAGAGCTCTTTTGAGGCAAACTTGAGTAAACGATTTTGAATTTGAGTTTATCAAGGGTCTATTTTTTGTATTTTTTTTATTTAATACGTCCAATTCAGTTTTTATATTGAGATATCTGCAACATCAGATAAATGATTACTTGGGGTTTTTTCTAATCTAGAATCCTCGTACTCAATCCATGTGAGCCTCGGAATATGCATTAAAACTCTAAGCTACAGCAAATATATAAATATCATCACTAAATGACACAGACATCACAATAAAATCGTATATGTTTTAAGTAGCCACAATGTAAAGATTATGTCGAGATGGCAATATATTGAATGCGACGTTATTTCCCGCCCAGTTGACCGCCGCAGTCGACACACGTGCCGCTTTTCCGCGCCCGGCGTTTGTCAAAACGGTCACGTTTCCCGCGCTTCCTACCGGGCGGCCATTTTGTGAAGATCAGCCGCATGGTCAGGGTTACCATTTTAAATAAAAATAATTTCAGGTATATTATTAAGCAGTTATGGAGCTGTGAGATTAGTGCTAGGAAATAATCATAGAAATAAACTCGAGTTCTTTAAGGTCAGTACTAGGACAGGTGTGCTTTTAATTCCTTGGGTTGTGATGGGAGACATAGACCCAGTAGTTCTCTAGTTCCAGAAAGACTTTAATAGGGGAAATATCTAGTAAAAAATATAAATAGATTTTGACAAACAAACACACAATGGCAACGACGCACAATATCAAATTCTGGATATAGTTCAAATTTAGAAAATAGGCGTTAGTTTATAAAGTACATGGTTTTATAAATTAGCAGTTTCTAACTTAGACGCAAGCACAACTTGGACGATTCCTAGAACTTCCATTTCAAAGTCTGTCAAACTGACATAAAGTCAAAACCCTGGAAACGTCCAAACGGACAAATCTATATGGACGGTAGCCCTACGCTCGGTCCAGCATTTCCGTCTCCGTTTTAATTCGGGGATGGCGGCATGAGCCCTTCCGGTGCAAAATATTCTGGAAGAGGATTAAGGATTCGTTCCCGCGGATATGCTTTACTTCCCCATTACCGACGATTAAGGCTTTAATAATATACGACTGACCTTTCGAGAAGGTTTGTCGATGAAGTATTGTTCTGTTATACTGTTGTTCTCGCTTGGCTATTTCATACTGGAGCATTATATTTCTGACATTTATTTACACTACTAGTTAAATAGTATAGGGATTCTACCTAGATCTAAGAAGCCTAAGTTAACCTCACCTGCAAGTGGTGCACCTACCGATCAACGGACGAGGCTCTGGCAAACATAAAAATTTCCGAAAAACGGCAATGGGCCCAAGTCTATGTAGTCAAATAAGTTACAAGTCTATTTAATTTCTCAACACAGATTGTTTTAAGCTATTTTGAGGATTTCCCCAGACAGGCAAATGAAATATTTGTTGTGTAAATCGGTTCTTATGTTATTCTCGCTTGACCATTGCATATCGCACTGAAACAACATAAGTCTGATATTATTTCTCTCTTAATGATAAAATCTACTTCAAGAACTAACCACAACCGTTCTTATTATATTAGGTCGGGGAAAAAGTCTTTTCGCATAACGTAGGTATAAACTTATTATAATTTTTTTTTGACTGTACTATTTGTGTCTGGCTGGTTTTGATAACATTAAAAAGGTTCCATTATAAAGAAAAGAAAAAAATAAAAAAAAGTTGTTTCCCGCTATTTTTCATTTGTTTTTCTCTCCGTAAAAATGAGTGAATCTAATGAAGAAATTCGATACATTTTAAAATTTTATTATAAAAAAGGCAAAAATGCAACTCAAGCAGTGAAAAAAATTTGTGATGTTTATGGACCTGATGCAGTGCCAGTAAGAGTAGCACAAATTTGGTTCAAACGTTTTCAGTCCGGAAATTTTGATGTTAAAGATGCACCTCGCTCTGGTCGCCCTGTTACGAAATGGACTGAAATGGACGCCATTTTTGAAAGAGTGGAGCAAGATCGGCATATTAGTAGTTACGATGTAGCTGAAGAACT
Source organism: Musotima nitidalis (assembly GCA_949126915.1). Classification (NCBI taxonomy): domain Eukaryota; kingdom Metazoa; phylum Arthropoda; class Insecta; order Lepidoptera; family Crambidae; genus Musotima; species Musotima nitidalis. Next base: position 6,275,672 of record OX421434.1, read on the forward strand.
GGGAATTGACCACAAAACAGTTTTGACCCATTTGAAGAAAGCTGGTTATACAAAAAAGCTCGATATTTGGGTGCCACACGAGCTCACTCAAAGAAACTTAATGAACCGTGTACTCATTTGCGATTCATTATTGAGACGTAATGAAACCGAGCCGTTTTTGAAGAGATTGATAACTGGCGATGAAAAGTGGATCACGTACGACAAGAACGTGCGAAAAAGGTCGTGGTCGAAAGTTGGCCAGGCTTCACAGACTGTGGCCAAACCTGGCCTAACACGAAATAAGGTGATGCTGTGTGTATGGTGGGATTGGAAGGGCATTGTTTATTATGAGCTTTTACCGCCCGGCAAAACCATCGATTCTGATCTTTACTGCCAGCAATTGATGAGATTAAAGTAAGCAGTCGAGAGAAAACGGCCGGAATTGATCAACAGGAAGGGTGTGGTCTTTCATCACGATAACGCTAGACCACACACATCTTTAGCCACTGAGCAAAAATTAAGAGAGTTCGACTGGGAGGTCCTAGTGCATCCACCATATAGCCCTGACCTTGCGCCTTCAGATTTTCACCTGTTTCGGTCTCTGCAGAATTCTTTAGGTTCTGTAAGGTTGACCTCAAGAGAGGACTGCCAAAACTATTTGTCCCGTTTTTTTGATCAGAAGTCCCAAAGTTTCTACAGTAACGGGATAATGTCTCTGCCCACAAAATGGCAGAAAGTTATTCAACAAAACGGTACATATATATTGTAAATAAATGTAAATAAACTTTGAAAAAAATGTCTTGACTTTTCATACAAAAATACGAAAAGACTTTTTCCCCAACCTATTATATAAGCTACAGGTATTTGTACAAAAACACCCGCAGGTATTTCAGTTCTATTGATTCCTGTTTCGTGTCGTTTACTACTTTATTGGTTTGAAAACATTTAGGAATAAAACTAACATCACGTATTAAATTTTAGCTTTTCTGGAGCTTTAGTGTTCGCTAATTTAAGACTTTTGTGAAATGCTGAGGGAAGCCTTGTTCTCTGAATAGTATATTTTTATATTCTCAGACTATTAACTCACCTTTAAAAATAAATTATATCATTGACATAGTTATACACTTAACTCGGTTTCGCAAAACATTAATGAGGCCACAGTGGTTTTTTGTGATGATTTTTAATAACATTGACAGGCAGTAGTTTCAATGTTGCCATATTAACAAAGTCATTATAATATTCTCATTACCAAAGTGAAATAATTATAATTGTAGAAGTAATATATACGTTGCTCAGAGAACGAGGCACTTAAAAGGGCGGCAGCTTTATTATATTCAAACAAAAAATAAGAATGATAAACAACTTGAAATAATTAGTACCTCATATAATAGGACAGGTCTACGTAACTTTACGTTCCAAGCGGATCTTCAAAACACATTACTCGTAATGAAGTAATTGTATTATAATAAGACTCTTAAAAGTCCGAAATAAATCAATAAAACTCGTGAAGTGTGGAGTGTAACAACCGCGCCTGTTTAAAACCCACTCACTAATTGAGTTCTCCTTGGAATTTCAAATAAGTTGGCGGAACGGCAGTCATCCCTAGCAGGCAAATTATGCGGTGAAAAAAAAAACTAAAGCTGATTTTATCGCGGAAATCCAATTTTCTCCCTTGCACGCTAAAGACGCTGGAAAAAAGCGCCAAGCCGAATGACTCCACCATTTTGAGCCGGTACCCGCCATGTTTAAATCCTGAACACGAATAAGGAGGCGCCGGATTGGTTTAATTTGAATTTCGAACGGCGCCGGGCGTGTTGGCACTCCGCGTCCGGGTACCCGCGCTGCGCCCTAATTAATTTGGAGATTCACAGATAGGACGCTAATTTCGTTAGCTCTTAACTTTACTTAAACAGTCGGCAGTTTTACAGTCGTTAATCTTCTGCTCGCCTTAAAGCAGCGGCCACCTACGGCGCTTTTGTTTAATGTTGGCCTTATTAATAATTAACATAGTTGTGACACTTTAATGTGCGGATACGAGCTTTTTATTATTTAACATGAATATAATGACAGTTTGTTAACGATATGCCTAATGGTGTGTTTTCGTTGTAAGTTGCGCTCGGTGATCACGTCACCTTATTTTTTTAAATTTCATATGATTTTTAGGTATGGCGTAAAACAAAGTTTACTTTTAATAGCATTTAAAAAAATATTTAATAACAACGGACTCCGAATGGGTGAGACGTTGATGATATAAGAATCACCTTTGGAGAAGTTAGTTCTGTGAAAATAGCACAGATTTTGAACAAAGTATGTTGTAGTTGTACCGATTCATTGCGGATGACGCTTCTAGAGCGTAATGGCATTATTTTCCGTGTGGTGGTGGTATATCTCGCTTTATTATTATTATTATTAGAGTTCTGTGTAAGTAATTGACTTTTTTCCACGTAGATTTTGCCTCGGTTATAACTCTATTATAACAGTAAAATATGTGAAAAAATAAGAGTTGTAAATACAATCTATATTCGTCGCCACCGGGTGAAGTTTTCAGAAGGAGCCAATCGCAATGAATCGGTAATTGTTCATAATGTATCTACTTCTTAGTGTTTCTGACACATTTTGTAAAACTTGTAAAAGATGGAAATAGGTATTGTTACCTATATTTCACAACAGGATGCATTTTTTAAAATTCATTTGTTTTCATTCATTCTTAAAATTGTAATGTGACACTTTCATTGACGAAGCTATGTGCATATATATGTATCAATATTTATCTAGTTGTGAAGGGTGGATACTTACTTCTTCTCCCTCTTTCCCGCTCCTGTATCTCTGAACCCTTTTGCGAAGGGATTGTTGTCTATCTTCAACTGCGTTATCTGTTGACAATAAAATAGTGAGTTGTAGTAAAAGACTACTTGAATCCTCAAACTTCAAAAACTTTTTATTCCATAAACTAATATGGTACTTGAAAACGTCAAAATGTATAACAAATGTAAAAAACAATTAAAATATAATTATTCTAAAATCACGAAGCTTAGATTCACTTACACCAAAATATTAAAAAAACAAAAAATATTTAAGTGAAAGTTAATCTAAGTGCCAGTACCGAGCAACCGCTCTGTTAGAAGAACTAGCAAGAAACTCACAGGCTATGCTCTTTTAAACCTTCTCACCGTGAATCGGGATTACATACCTCCGTCAATCCACACGGGGACTGCGTGTTGGAGTATGTATGAACTGAACCCTGAGGTGGGAGCACCTTAGTAAGTGAAAGGAGGACCATGCTCAGTAGTGGGACGTTAGTGGGTTGAGATTACGAGTATAAATTTACTTAACATATCCTCCGCGAATATATAGTCGGGTCGGGTCAGAGTATGACATGAATTGCTCTTACCGTGGTAAGTAAGAGGGGGCCCGTGATGAGTAGTATCTGAGACCATTATGATAATTTTTCTTAAAAGATTTTGGACGAGAATCGACATTTTGCTCGTAGAGGTCAGGCACCAAGACACCAGCCTTGTAAAAGTTGTACCTATCGCTTACCGTCAAAAACTCACGATATATTAATTAGAACATTAAAGAATAGCTGTTCATTATAGTTTAAAGTTATGATTACTATATCAGGATATGAAATATTTAAACAAATCATACAAGAATCGACAAAGTCTTTAATAATACTAATAATATACTTTTATTTTTTAGACAGGCTAAATGTGCTAAACGCACGAAGCCATTATTTAAAACAAAAAAACTATAAGTATAAACTGCGATTTAAAACTACAAAATGAGTCTTCTTAAATTATAAAACTTGCAATAAAAATTGATGACTAAACATACCTTCTCATTCTGGTAGGCGGTGACGGCGATGAACTCCGTCTCCTTGAACACGTAGGTCCTGAAGGTGGAGTAGGGCAGCTTGAGGATGTCGTTGGCGCGCACCAGGTGGAACCGGGGCTGGTACTTGTGCATCGAGTTCAGGATCGTCTGCGTAACACACTTCAAACAGCTTAGGAACTTGTCCGAAAGGTTTCTTACTAGTATTACTACTGGGTTTATATTTACTGATCATTTATTTATTTATTTATTTATTACATTTAGGGCGACTAACAAAACATACACCAAAAATGAACATAACAAATACAGTTAATACTTAAAAGCTAAGTGCTGTTTTACTTACAAGTCACCACGGCATGCATTTATTGATGGTGTATAGGGTTCCTACCAAGATCTAAGAACCCCAAGCCGATCACCTGCAAGTGGTGCACCTGCCGATCAACGGACAAGGCTCTGGCGAACATAAAAGTTCCTCGTAATCGGCAATAGGCTCGCTACCTATTACGTGGGACCAACAACATAACTGGCAAAATGTGGGCTAATGTTATGTCTCTGCCCACCCCTTTAAGGAAACAGGCGTGTTATTATGTATGTATTTATTTTGATCATTGGCCGTGTCAGAGTCAGCTAAAACATAGGCTTCTCATGAAAACTCATCTCACAATATGTAGGATAATATACATACATACATACAATCACGCCTGTTTCCCTGCAGGGAAAGGCAGAGAATATTAAACCCTCTGAAGTGTTAAAATATTCTGAAGTATACACGTCAGAATATTTTATGATATATTCTGTCTCTCGGATTATTTTAGTTGCTTATTTATTAGGATCATTGATAATGTGAAAGCCAGCTTTATATATGAGCAGTATTATATGAGATGTCATGTCGTTAGTAACGATATCAGGATCCTCTGCGACACACTTCAACCACCTTGGAACTTGCCAAGAAGGTTTCTAACTAGTCGCTAAATTACTACTGGGATAATTGTTGCTGCTTTATTGAACGTGTCAGAGTCAACTAAAACATAAGCCTATGTTTTCATGAAAACACATTGGATCTGAGGACACATACATACAATCACTAAGGTTGCCTGGAAAAAATTGCTGATAGCAATAAGGCCGCCCATTGTACCATATATTTGTTTATGTGATTTTATTACTTTTTTTATATTTAGTGTACAATAAAGTGTTCATTCATTCATTCATTCATTCACATCTGTTATTATGCCTGTGTTCATGAAGCTAATTGTGTGTGCCAAGATCGTAGCAAGTGGAAGGGTGTGATCTCTGCCTAGAGAAGAGGCGTGACATTATGTAAGTATGTACGCCACCTATCTCTAAGAGATAGGCAAACGCGTGGTTTTGATTCTGTAATAATTTTAATTGCTTATTTATTATGATCATTGCCAGCTTTATGTGGATGCAATTCCTGTGAAAACGCGTCGAGTGGATTAAGGAATACGACTTAGAACAGTAATAAAATATGTGATTTAGAGAAACATGCAGATTTTGTTACATTTATACACTAGTCTTCTATAAACAATTGCGGGACTTCAAAAGGGGTACTGCGGCTCTAGGACAAAGCAGGCTCAAGAAGGAACATGGATGGTTTTCTGTCAGTAAAAGTCTGACACACCGTCCTGCTTCACCCTCAGCGGGATACGGTCATTCAACCCCTAACAAAAAGTCTTCTACAAATAACTACATTTCATAATCTATAAAGTATTTCGTAGGAAAAAATATCATTGTGGCGGTTGTTCGTTGAAGAAGAATTCCCATTGTTCAAAACTGTATGTGTAGCTACATGTTCTTAGTGTAAATAATAGTACTTATGTTTGCTCAAAAGATGGCAGTGTACATAATTAGATCGCGCAAGCGATGATTGTTTTCCGGACCCATATAGGTCCGCCTGTTGTAACAATACAGGTTAAATCCTTCCAGGCCTATTTAAATCATATCAAGGTTTGTTTATCCAAAAATCATGAGTATTAATATGATTTAGCTTTAAATCGCTTTTGTTACAAGATAAGGTAACGAACCTCATTACAAACTCATTTTATTCATTCGGTAAAAGTGTGGCAAATATAGGTTATAAACTCAGTATTTAACATCATTCTTAATTTATGGAAAAAAAAAGCGTTACAAATCGCATGTAACAGAAGTTAAGTAATTCCCCTATTTCTGATATGTCATTTAAGCTCATTATTGGTTGCTTCACTGAATGTTATATGAGATGATTGCGATCAGAAACTACGGTGGTGGTTAAAGGAAATTAATTCTAAATTGCATCGATAATTATATGCTTTGCATTTTTTCTGTTCGCATTACTAGCGAATTGATAGCATGGATTTTATTTGACATGTGTCTATTTTTTATATTAACTCTATGTGTGAAAGGAGATGTAATATAAAAAGATAAAAATATAATAGAATAAAATAAACAATAACTACTACTAAACAAATATATTTATATACTTATTTGAAGCATGAACCATCGCTGCTGGGAGGGTATATACCAAGACCTTAGGAGCCCAAGCCAACCTCATCTGCAAGTGGTGCACCTGCCGATCAACGGACGCGGCTTTGACGAATATAACAGTGCCCGGTAAGCGACAGTAGGCTCGCCACCTATTACGCCGGACCAACTATATAATTAGCGATTAGTGTGGGCGTATAATGTGCCTCTGTCTACCCCTTCGGGGAAACAGTCGTGAATTTATGTTTGTATGAACAATCACGAATACTTAAAAAACCTAACAAGTAAATATTTTTGTGTTTATTTTAGGTAAGGACTTGAAGTAACATTAATTTGACATTTCATATAACAAAAAAAATATTTACCTTACCCTTTAAGTCATCTAATATAACTACTATTCTTTATAAACCTATTTAGTTTTATAGTAACCTATTTACCTAACGTTACTTTTTATTGCTATTGTCTAAAAAGAAACTAGAAAACCGTATAAGTAGACAATTTAGGTAATAACAAGGTAAGTTTTCGGTCACAAAATTATAGGGCATTAGCGTAATTCGGGTACGAAGGGATGTCACCCCGCTCTGGGTCTTCACTTTTTACCCTACGATTTTTTTCTACGCTTGCGAGTTTAAATGACCCATATGACCGTTCTGCTTAATAGTACTGAATAAATGATTATGTTACAGTAACACCAATTGTTTCGTTCCAATCAAAGTATTTGTTATGAATACTAAATAACTTGTTACTAATTATTATGGAATTTTTATAATCCGTCATATTTTTTTGTTAATTTATTTATTTTTTACAATTATAAAATGGCGGAGAGGTAAACTACAGTATTGAACTCTGCATATCCTTCTTGAATGCGGTGAGCATTTTCAACAATAAGTAATGTTATGTTATTGAATTTTAAAAATATAAATTGATTTTAGGAAAAATCTGTGTGATTGATCGCAGAGGTAAACCAGCCCGTACATGGAACTTTGTTCTGGAATATCCTGCTTTATTTAAGTGATTTTTTTCCGGTAACAAGAGGTGAATAATATTTATTAAAATATTTTTAGAGAATCGAAAATTTGTTGTAACAGGCGAAAACAAATTATTATGAAGTTCACTCATTGTAAGCCATATATAGTGATGAGTAAAACATCGATAAATTAACTCATCATTTAGTGTTCTCTATAATGTGACAAGCTGTATGGCATCATACCCGTACTTTGCTCCAATGATCTTTGGTTAGATTCCCACAATGTTTGTGTCCATGAGCTTATGAGAGAGATGTGTTTTTGTACTTTGTAACGAACTGAAATTCAGCTAAAGCAGTGAGCCAGTGAGCAGACCAGTGAGCCAGTGAGCAGACCATGTGCCTTATACTTAAGTGTAGGACAACCGGGATATAAAGTATATATGCGTTACGTAGTATTCATAGTACAAGTTCTGCTTTGATTAAGGCTAGATGGCGCTAAAATATCGAAGGTCCGATTAATACTTAAAGACCGCACGGTCCGCTGATGAGCAAAGACAAACAAAACATCGATAAATAAACTTGTAACTCTACTAACTTATCTCCATTGAAACAAAGTCCTTATTGGTAAAAACTCAAGTAAGTACCCCCGCGTCTTCATTGACGTATTTATGTACAGTCACAATCGTATTTCCATAGTAATCTATCCATCTAAGGCCCATTGTGCTGGAGTTCACTGCGAAAATATGTGTTTGTATGCAAAATGTACATTATTATTCTGCGGGGGGGAGTGGTACATGCTACCGCTGCAATGTGTGATTGTAAATAAACTTAATATTGTTTGTAATTTATTGTTATCTAGTCTTAATATGTCTGAAGTAGTATTCTGTTTTATAAAAAAAAAAAATTTAAGTACTGATTGCCTACTTTCCAAAATGCTATTTTACTAACTATATGCTCAAACTCATAAGATTGTCATCTTTGAAGACATCTGTCACCTCAGTTTTTTATGGCCACGACTCTCTGCAAAGTGTTCTACACATTGGATTATGAGCCGCCATTTAAATCACAAAAATATATTTTATACAGTACCTATACTTTAAATAGACTTATACTGTAAATAGAAGAAAACATTACGATGAATATAATCAGAAAATTATTTTCCTAATGTTACAGCTACTTACCAAGTAAAAGAAAATTCCGGCAACTCAAAATTTATTTGACAAAATATATATTCGACCCTCATATAGAAATAGTCGTTCCTATATTAGTAACGTTTAATCAACTTGAAACAATAATAGTGACAGAACTTCCGTGTCGCGCTGCCAGTCCGTCGAATGTATTAGGTCGGGGAAAAAGTCTTTTCGCATAACGTAGGTATAAACTTATTATAAAATTTTTTTGACTGTACTATTTGTGTCTGGCTGGTTTTGGTAACATTAAAAAGGTTCCATTATAAAGAAAAGAAAAAAATAAAAAAAAGTTGTTTCCCGCTATTTTTCATTTGTTTTTCTCTCCGTAAAAATGAGTGAATCTAATGAAGAAATTCGATACATTTTAAAATTTTATTATAAAAAAGGCAAAAATGCAACTCAAGCAGTGAAAAAAATTTGTGATGTTTATGGACCTGATGCAGTGTCAGTAAGAGTAGCACAAATTTGGTTCACACGTTTTCAGTCCGGAAATTTTGATGTTAAAGATGCACCTCGCTCTGGTCGCCCTGTTACGAATAAAATGGACGCCATTTTTGAAAGAGTGGAGCAAGATCGGCATATTAGTAGTTACGATGTAGCTGAAGAACTGGGAATTGACCACAAAACAGTTTTGACCCATTTGAAGAAAGCTGGTTATACAAAAAAGCTCGATATTTGGGTGCCACACGAGCTCACTCAAAGAAACTTAATGAACCGTGTACTCATTTGCGATTCATTATTGAGACGTAATGAAACCGAGCCGTTTTTGAAGAGATTGATAACTGGCGATGAAAAGTGGATCACGTACGACAAGAACGTGCGAAAAAGGTCGTGGTCGAAAGTTGGCCAGGCTTCACAGACTGTGGCCAAACCTGGCCTAACACGAAATAAGGTGATGCTGTGTGTATGGTGGGATTGGAAGGGCATTGTTTATTATGAGCTTTTACCGCCCGGCAAAACCATCGATTCTGATCTTTACTGCCAGCAACTGATGAGATTAAAGGAAGTAGTCGAGAGAAAACGGCCGGAATTGATCAACAGGAAGGGTGTGGTCTTTCATCACGATAACGCTAGACCACACACATCTTTAGCCACTCAGCAAAAATTAAGAGAGTTCGACTGGGAGGTCCTAGTGCATCCACCATATAGCCCTGACCTTGCGCCTTCAGATTTTCACCTGTTTCGGTCTCTGCAGAATTCTTTAGGTTCTGTAAGGTTGACCTCAAGAGAGGACTGCCAAAACTATTTGTCCCGTTTTTTTGATCAGAAGTCCCAAAGTTTCTACAGTAACGGGATAATGTCTCTGCCCACAAAATGGCAGAAAGTTATTCAACAAAACGGTACATATATATTGTAAATAAATGTAAATAAACTTTGAAAAAAATGTCTTGACTTTTCATACAAAAATACGAAAAGACTTTTTCCCCAACCTATTATTTAAACAAATTATATTCTATTGATTAATCTCGGGCCCCGCCGCCGCCGTTTTGATTGCTACTAATTTAATCAAATCATTTTAGTTACAACTTCCTTTGTGATCCAATGTAAATGTTCACATCGTCTCAATTTACTTTTTCAATTGGTATTGGTTTTTTTATAAAGGCGACCAATTTATTAGGCTTAAAATATTTTTCAATCGAAATCTGAGTGGTAAGGATGATTAACATAATAAATATCAAATCTCAATATAGTTACGATCAATACAATATCAATTACATGACTGAATTATTAAACTAGTCACTACAAGAATAGAAGGTATTTACTTATATTTATATGAAAATGCAAAAGTTAGAAATATAGTTAAGGAAACATTTTGCGAACAAACATAAAAGATAACTAATATTTTATCTCATGGTCAATAAAATACTTTATGAACATCATTGTAGACTATAAGCCAGCTCGCAGACAATCCTTAGATAACCAGCACTGCGGCGCTTCCCCAGCTATCGAATGACGACATAAAAGGAACCTCTTACACTAACGAAGCCGTCTAAGACGGGGTCATTTTCAAAAACGATAACATTAAAATAAAATTATAGCTGTACCGTGAGCGTCGGCTTTAATTACGAACTTTTATACGTCCGTCCAATTTCTTTATTTTACGGCTGGACAACAAATTAATATGTAAATCGAAGAGCTCGGTGGTCCGGCGCCGTGTCGATGGGTACCCTTGTCGATTAAAAATAATTGCTGGACTCTTTTCTACACTAATAACAGAAAATATTATTTCGATCTTATAACGTTTTAATAAGGTTTCAAATGGAATATAGTTTAAATATCGACTTTGACTATCATTTGTCAACTTGGCTTATTGGCTACTGCTGTATTGACGCAACGTAGCTATGAAGATGAAGTTGTTTCGATAGTTTTAAATAACATGAGGAATAAAAAAGGCTTGAAGAGTTCATTACATACAAGTGTACGCAAAAAGCTTAACCGCGGTAGGTAAGTTTTAATTAAACAGAAATGCGATTAAATATTGTGGTGAATTTTTTGTTCTAATTATTATATCGTTGACTTATGACTGCGTCAACATGTTTTAAAGATATTAGTTTAAAACTACTGATATCAGTAAAATTTTAGATATTATTTATTTATTATTTAGTAATAGTGTTTGTGGTCCCCATTTCAAAACTTCCTTATATATCACATTATTAAAATAAAAAACATTCCCAAAAAATAAATTAAGATTAATAATAGATTTAATAACCCACAAGTAACCTACCCACATAACCAAAACCTGTTTATATTTTTGTACTTAAATGTATTTAAAAAAATATATATTTGTAGTATCTCAGTAATTACTCAAAATGAATAAAAAATATTGTAGTCGATATTTTAAACTTACATCGATAAAACATCTTGGAACCCCTACCACAATTATAAAGTTACTTTAAATAGCGTTAGATGGCGCCACACGTTCGGCGGGTGTATCAAGCCGCCCGGTCACAGATCATAAATGAATTATACGATACTGTTGTTTATCGTTCTTTAATTAACAATGACGCAATGGTTTAGTCATTCCTTGGTTATTTTAGAGATGACTCAGGTTTCTTTTAACCTAATAAAGTTTAAAGTGTAACTCACGACTTAAACTTTTGCAAGTTTTGTTTATTTTAAAGATCAATTATCCAACTATTATGTACACTTTTAATATTGCAATGATTACAATTATTTATAATAAAATAGCCTTGGGTATATTTAGTATCCGACAATACAATTTTAAATTTTTGCTTCTTCACTACTCGTCGCTAGATGGCGTAAGTAAAAGCTCACATTGTTTTCCGAGGCATCAAATTTAAGAACAATTAGATTAACTCTTAATAAAATTGTTGACGAAATTGAACGGACATTTGATTTGCAATTTAAGGTAAATATAAATACTCTGAATTATTTTATTTACCTACGAAAGCAAGTTTATATTTAATTTACTCACTTAAATGTTAAATCCGTTCGTTGACCACATACAAATGCGAGGTAATTTAATAAAATAGATTTTAATTACAAGTGCACATTCGATTGCATATTCCAAGCGCGTCGCATCACAACCGGGCGTCGCCTGTACGTTCGCGCCAAATGGCTAATTCGCGCGGTAAACATACGCGCCATAACTCATATCAACTAACTAACCAATACGGGGCAGACAAATCTATACCCCTCTCGCTCTAACAGCCTAGAGAAACGCACTCCGTGTTTGTTTTTCCTTTTAGTTCCTTTGAAATCTTATTTTGAATTTTATTTCTATAGGGGCGTGGATGCGATTGCATATTGTCGCTCACTCTCTCGCGTACATTTCGAAAGCCCTCTCCGTCTCACTTTTTGTAATTTTAATTCGCAGAACGGCATCGAACTTGGTTCGATTCTATAGAACATTTTTTATTACAATGCTCGGAATTTGTTGGAGCAAGGACGTGATTTGGCGGAGCTATGGGTGCATGTTCTAATTTGAACATCGAGTGGTTTTCGATATTATGATTTCATTTAGATAAACTTAGATAGCATGATGATAGAATGCCGGTAAATAAATAATAAGGCTAATCAAAAATATCGAGAATAATGTTTGAATTCAGATAAAAGTTTTAATAATTCTATCATAAATTTAATGTTAATAGTTTATCTATATTAAAAACAAGTTTTAAGTAAAGGCAATGCATTATCGAATAAAGTTGGTAGATTTTTTTTACAAATTTTATAGGGGTAATATTTGAAAATATAACACATAATTTTATGCAATTAAATAGAAACAAAGCTTATGGACATTATTTTTTAATTTATTGTCTAGTACGAATAGTATAAGCTTATTTATTTGGGGCTAAAAGCAAATTAATGATTGCATTCATATTTTTGTTTATGTGTTTTAAATAAATAAACACACCTCAACCATCACTGTACCACTCATCACACGTGAGCATCCAAAGACAAACAGACCAGTCATCTCATAAAACGCGTCGCTGAGGTAGCACCATACAGGCTTAGCTTCAAAACAAAACCAGACAGGATTACGTTAGAGAAGCCGACGACACATCAATATTTACTCTGTATGTCGACACGTAAACCGTCTTAACTGACTGTCAATAAAAGGGTTCACTAATGCCCTTTTTACTACAAAAAGCGACGGCAAATATTGGGGTTGAAAACTTGAAGCACGGAGCGTGCGACAGTAGCGCCGTACTATGCGGCGGTGGGAGGATGAACTAATTTTGTAAAAAGCTTTACTTTGTGACTTAAATGATGATGACTGTATGTCATGGAAGAGCATCTAAATACTTCATATCGAATTTTCATTTTGTACTGATTGTCTGTTAAATACACAGTTAGATCCCAATTTCATTTACGTGGACAAATATTTTTTTTAAAAAGCTCTACTTTGTCACTTTGAAGGTAACAATAGCTAAATACATTCTAAATCATCAAAATATATTCAATGCTTTTTCGTATAGTTTAGTTAACTAAATACATTCGTGGCTATCGCACGTGAATACGTTTACTCACAATAGTACTTATAAAAATATTTGTAAGAATAGTAACCTGCAGATAAAAAGCATAACTGTGACATTGTTACAATATTGCTCTAGTATTTTAATTCATGTATTAAATTTTATAGCCAATATGGCATGTGTGGGAATCGAACCAACGACCTCAAGAGTGTAGCACAGGTACCTACAATAACCTCTTCGCCATATTTGAACAAAATACAAATCGGTCCTCTTTGTAGGCTAATATTAGAAACACAAGAATCCAAATATTTTCTCTTATAATAATTTATCTAGCACTTATAGATAAGAACAATGAAAGTCTAGATTATCTATTATCATCTACTTATGTGCCTATTCACTTACTCTAAAGTCTAGAGCCCAATCGCAAGGAGCATTAGCGATACCGTCCCAGCCGCGGCACTAAATTAAAACAAATATTTGCCGATCGCAGCCCTCTGATCTCGCCGACACAGGTGCCGCGAAGATCCCATTACTAACTGGCTAACTGGTACTGGCTCAGCCTCCGGTTAAACGACGAATGATAAGATTATTTGTTATGTTGGTACCCGCTATTGTTAAGTTTAATTTTTATCTGATATGTCATTAATTAAATAGTTATATACTTTTGATTTCTTATTTATGTTATTTATCTGTTTCTTATTTATGTTATATATCTGTTTCTTATTTATTGGTATGAGGTAGGGTTACATATACTAAATAATGCAGTGAACACTTCAGTTTTAAACATAATGAAGCTTATTACAAACCAAGATCTAAAGTTAAACCAGGTTTAAAATTAATGCTGTTACTGTCTTCGTTTTATCAAATTAATGTAACAGCACTAGTTTTAAACCTGATTTGACTTTAAAGATGGTTTTGTAATAAGCCCCAATTACATTTTGTATTTGAATTACATTCCTATCTGCTATTGTTTTTTTTAAACTAAAAAAATATGTTTTTGTATGTAAAAGGTTGGTATAAAGGATCCACCTTAGACTGAAAAATGCACTAGTGTACACTTCGTGTTTAAAAATAATGTCGTTTTTCAATTATGTAATAAGTTAATAATACTCGAATAAAATATATAGATGTATTACAAAAAGGTCCATAATATATAATATTGAATTTTTTGAATGGAAACTTTAAATAACGATTATAAGTAATTTTATTAACATGTTAATGTGTTGTAGCCTTAGACAGACAAACAATTACGTCTAAGTGAATACCACTCTCTTTGTGTCAGAATTGTAAAATATGCAAAACTAAAATTTTGTTATCTAAGCAGTTTTGTCGCTATAATGCAGTGAACTATTTATTACCATACAACTTAGTAAGACCTTGTTTCGCTCCATAAATAATGTAAATACTATTCGCAACATTGTGCGGTATGACTCTGCAAAATTGAAAATCAACTAGATTGTTTACTAGTTTAGCTTTTGACTGACTTATCAGTTCTATGCTTATGTCATAGATTAAAAATGAAATAAAATAACTTTTAAATTTTTTGCTAAAATCCAGTGTAGCATTCATTTCCGTACAACTTAGAAGACATTATTACACCACAGCTATTTTTCTAAAGTAAAAGTAAAAATCATTTATTTAGGTTTGGCTCAATAGAGCTCTTATGAAAGCCAAACTTAAAAACTAGCTTTAACACCCGACTATTTGCAACGAATTGCATATTACGGTATATATGTTTTTTCGGTATATAACTATATGGGAAGCCACCAGAGAATCTGCTAATATAAGTAGCTATAATCTGAAATAACAGTACAATGTGTCAAAGTTAAAAAGTAGACAAAAATATTTTTGTGTTTTCGAAGCATCTTTGTCGCTTAGATCCAGTCAATCATTTATATTTATTATCTTACAACTTATGAAGATATTATATCACCACTTAAATAATGTAAATAGGTACTATTCACAACAATGTGCGCTGTAATATATGGAAAACTACGAGAATGTTTACTAGTTTAGCTTTAGATTGACTTATAACTTTAAGTGAATAAAGCTTAACGAAACAATTTTTTCGATCTGCATCAGTTTTGTCGCTAAAATCTAGTGAATCATTTATATTTATTTCTTTACCACTCAGTCATAAAATATTTCATCACAAAAATAATATAAAAACTATTCGAAAAATTGTGATACTGAGGTTAGTAGAACTTAACTTGAGTCATCTTGTTCTTTTTTATATTAATGGCACAATGTCATCAAAGGTAGTGACGACCTTCTTGGTGACTTCAATTCAGACAGACTTGTATGATGACTTCACATGTGACAGCTAACGTCCGTTCAAAAAGCATGCGTTTCGTGTTGTTGCTTATCCCAGTTCAACTTAATAGTTATTTGCTTGTGTCTGAGTTGAAAATTCGCCAAATCTAAAATTTTGTTCTGTAAGCAGTTTTATCGCTATATTCCAGTAAACCATTTATTTAATATACACATATAACTTAAACATTGACAGATACACTACATTACAACATAAATAATGTAATACAATTTGCAATACCGTGCCGTATATACGAGTATATAGGTATACTGCAATGTGGGAAGCCACCCAGACAGTTCGCTGCATAAAATTTTCATGCCGATGACCGTTCCAATACACTCCGCCATTTCATTAGCGTCCAAACCACTTAATATGAATGCTAATCCTAATTGACCTATTAACGATTACCGAAGAATGTACAGTAAGCGCAGAACTATAGTTGCAATAAATGTGCAAATTATCCATATTACTTTTGTAACTTTGATGTTAAATTAATTTTAGACATTTGAAAGTACAATTTCTAAAGTGGTTGTCTTGGTAACGGGTAATAACTATTTTAGAGGGAATTTTAAAAATCAAAAACTTTAACTGATCGCTTACTGTCACTTACAGGCGGGAGAAAAATATCCACTCACACCATTCACCATGGTAATAAATACTTGTAGGTCGCTTCATGGTATGTCCGTGTATATGTAACTAACCACAGTGATATCTATAATCAGTAACATTATACTGGGACTGACGAACAGCTTGTCATATAGATAAAAGTGTAAACGGACAGTTTGACGACCGATATGGCGTGGAGGTCAGTATGCCTGCACTTCACTCCAGAGGTCGAGGGTTCGATTCTTTTAACGAGCTTTTTACTCATATGTAACTAGACGTACTAGGCGTCGTAGATAAATACTACTAATACCTAAATTATAAATATATGTCAAACCATTCTTTAAACTCGCTTTGTACAGTAAGCTTTAGATTTTACACACTGAAAGAACAAATAATAAGTAAGTTAAAATCTTTCTAAATGAAAGCTATAATTGGAAAGGATTAACAATAAAGCGTTCAGCTAAATCTGACGAAGACCGTTCAAACGGTGGGGATATTCTCTGTGAAAAGCTCTCTCCTGAAGTCCAAAGCTGGATTAAAGCCGGCAAGTTGGAGGTAAGTTACAAACGGTTTTGTGGAATGTTCACAGCTAGTCTATGCTGAACGGTTCATGCATATCGCTTAATATATCTAGAATCATTAACGTATAGCTCACATCAATTAGGATATTTAAGTTAAGGTTCTTGAATCAAAAAAATACAATTTAAACTGCAAAATGGCGGATGACAGTCAGAAGACAAATTGTAATAGTAGCTTGAAAGGTTTGCCTAAATCATTGTTAAAATTACCTGTTAGCTTAACCTTAGGATATTTAGTTTAGCAGTTTGAGAAAATTATTAAACCTTTTTACAATTATGGCCAAGATGGCCGCGACAGTTAGAGAGGATAAAATGTTATGTTGTGCTTTATTTTCAGGTAGATGGCGTTCACAGACCTAAAACCCTTTATAAATGAATATGATAGTAAAAATATATATGTCTCGTCCCGTTTTATGCCCTTTAAAGTTAGCAACTATGTACTACAAACATTTTAAAGCATATACTTAATAAAACATCATGTAAATTTGTATATTTTGTTTAAATTATTAAGTTGTTCTTAATTTGCAGTTAGATGGCGCAATCAGACCAAACATCTTTATTAGTTACATACTCATGCAAGTAAAAGATTTAAATAATTAAGGTGAAAATATATAATTACTATATCTCATATCGTTTCAAACAGTTTAAATATCTCCATCCGTTCTTAACTGTAATACGATAACTTTGTTAGCGTTTTAGAGAGAACAGGAAGCTTTAAGTAGTCAAACTTAAATGGAAAAAAATGGATTGGTCAAATAGAGCACCATTATATACCGTTCGTAGTGATGGGATCATTTTATATTTATGTTTAATTTTTGAAGTTGCTTTTTATTGCTTATTTAAAAGTGTTTTGTTGCGAATAGATCTACATACCAGGTTTTAGGTTTCAGGTCTATGTAGGACATCTATATGTGTCATCAATTATCAGCCTTATAAAGTCCACTGCTGAACATTAGCCTTCCCAAAAGATTACATTTTATTGGAGGTATTTTCCCGAAATCAACACGTAGGCAGGCGTGCAGGTGGCGGGTTGGTGATTGCAGATTCAGCCAGTACGCAAATTGACGCTGCTGCCCATCATCCGGTAATATTTCTCTTTGTCGATTCTTACGAATCTCCATTGAGATGAGAGGGGGTTGCACTATTCTAGGCCGATACCACGCGGCAAGAAAGAGAGACTATGTATACTCCAAAAAATATATAACGATGTGATCGATATCGTGAATAAAAAGTATCGTTCTATATCGTCTCACTCGTATGGCTCGTCTCATTCGTCTCGTCAATCAAATTTAAAACGAAATATAATGATGTGATGTGTGAACGTGAAATCAAAGTTGTACTCACAAGTCAGGTGATACTGATGGCCGATGATGAGCATTCGGAAGTGTCATGTTTGCGGAGGGCCTGCGTACTCTGACGTGTGTCAATAAGATCTTTTTACTGACACTTGATATGTATTGAAATGACAGCGCGTCTATTCTGTGAGATTTTAGAGGTCACGTCATGCATGTCCACTTTTATATAATTTTTTTTTCAGTTCAGGTGATTTTTTTAAGCGCTTGCAGTTTAGCATTGGAGAGGTGGTAGAATGATCCCCGAAGTAAAGCAAGTTCCACAGAGGTTAGGTCTTGGATGGGGTACCGTTTGTGTGGCTCCTAATATCTGAATCAAACGAATCTTCGAGAACGATGATAATGGGCTGAGCTGAGTTTGTATCTACGATGTGTTTTATACAAAAAGCTATTGCTGTTAAAAGGCTAAAACTATTATTAAAATTGAATACGGAAAAGGCACCGAACATACATATTACATGTAAAATAAAATACTTCACGGATCTACAGCTGCGTAGAGATATTGCATCTCTCAGTGTCTTCTACCGGAACGACTATGGCGAGTGTTCTGAGGAGCTTTTTGATCTCATCCCGCCCTCTCCTTTCCTCTCCCGAACAACACGTGCTGGTC
Organism: Musotima nitidalis; assembly: GCA_949126915.1. Lineage (NCBI taxonomy): Eukaryota > Metazoa > Arthropoda > Insecta > Lepidoptera > Crambidae > Musotima > Musotima nitidalis. The sequence continues at coordinate 6,294,511 of OX421434.1, forward strand.
TTAGAAACCATCCTCATACTGTGCAGAATATCAGCACTTGAACCAAGAAATTTAGGAAGACGTTTCTGCACAAGACCACTAAGCTCTGTAATTCGCTGCCGGCTCATGTGTTTCCTATTTCCTATGATCCCGGGTCTTTTAGCCGGGGCGTGAAACGGGATTTTAGCAGGCCGTCATGAGTGGATGCGATTTGTACCGAGCTTATTTCGCGATATGAAGCGCTTGCATTTTTTTTTGGACTGCATCGACTGCTTACCGTCAGGCAGGATGTGGTCATTATGACGTGTCACATTAAAAAAAAAGAGTTAAATGCAAAAATTAATTCAGCGACTTAATGACCTGTATGCTTGCTAACATTCTTAATAAGTACACTTTACATACTTAATAAGTACACTTTAAACACTTAAAAAGTTTCCGCGCGGTTTGTCTTTATGCCGTCCGAGTTTCATCCTTTGAAACTTCAACAATAGACCATCTACCGTCAATTTATAACCGGACAAAGTGCCGAGACCACTCTTCAACTTCATTATCAAACAAGGCCGTACCTCCGCGAAGTGGGCGCGTTATAAATACTAAAACAGAGCCAAATGAAGGTATATAAAACTATAAAAACCTTTTATCTTTTCCGCTCGGTGCTTAAACGTCAAGTATAAAATCGCCGGCGCTTTATTTTGCACCATTCCATTTTGGCCCGATGCGCGATGAGTTTTCTTCTACGCTATAGTTCTTTTATATTGGTGTATAATAGTTTTGATGTGACTCGTAATTGCAGATGGCGCCACCGTCTTTATGAATAGGGAAATGGTCCACATTTTAATGTGCTCTAATGCCGGTGAATTGGATGCGTAAAAGGAGGTTTTGTTGAACACCGAGCAGGCACCTGGTTTTTAACATTCACGTATTAAGCGACGGAATAAAAGCTATTGCGTTTTATTTTGGAGCGTTTCATGATATGATTGAGGAGGGGGTGAATGAGTTGAAGACATGAACAGGTGAATGGAAGGAAAATAAACGTTGCGCCGAAACTTTACGCTGTGAGCAGAGCGGGACGATGATTTTTCTTAGGAGCATGAAGATTTTGAATAGATTCATTACGTACACCTATTGTATTTAAAAAAAGAGGTCAACGATCTTTTAATGTTTCGAAAATACGCTTGTGATGCTGCAAGTATTTCAAGCGTCAATTTACTACAGTGACCATTTTCCGTGCGGTAAGTATGTTAACTGAATTTCTGCCAAATCTGCGGGGGCCGACCCTGTATTCTTAGCGTAAGGCACAACCTGGATAAATGGTTCTATGATGATGATGATTTATGTTTGAGTGCTTAAAGGTGTACCTTGTGGTATAGCTGGTTTAACGTGGTATAGTTGTAATATAAAAAAAATATATAAGCGAATCCACTGAATATTACTACTTTGCTTATTACTTTTATTTCTCACACTATTACGGTTTTTATTAGATACTTATACTACGTTGGTAATTAAATGAAATTGGCGCTAATTCACTAGAACGCGTTTCTTGCGGCCCTAAAGTGTCTAGTAAAGTATACATAAAAGTCGCAATTAATTTATCAATCAAAATTTAAATGTCACAAGTTAAAGTTGTCTTTATTCGTTAAAGTCTTACTACATAAATGTTCGAAGCAAATGTAATTTATTTTATTTTATTTTAGTTCGATACAACTTATATGGACGAGAACTTAAAAAGTAATGGATCTTATTACTGCGGGCAGGAACTTGAGAAAAAAGAATATGGCACGTTTAATCCTCCAGGCAGTATAAAAATTAATTAAAAAGAACTACATAAATCATAACAAATATTCTCTTTCAATCACACCAATTATTTTGTTCCAGGATAAGTATCATTAAGAACTTGTGTTATGGATACAAAAGAACGCATAAACATACTTAATTTTTTTATTGTAAATACATACTTAATATACATAGTAAACGCCCAGACCAGAACAAATATTCATGTTCACGCACACAAAGATTTGTCCACCCACGACCTCTGGAGTGAAGTGCAGGTATACTGACCTCCACATCGGTCGTCACTTAACGATGTAGAAGCTTATTACAAAACAAGATCTAAAAATAGAGCTGTCACTTTCATTTAATAAGATGAAGACAGTGACAGCACTAGTTTTAAACATTGTGCCGTGTGGTGGCTTAGGATAGTGCCACCCCCTCTCATATCATGGGGAGTCGTAACAATCGACGAAGAGAAATCCTACCGAACGATGGGCAACAACGTTATTCTGTATACTGGCTATATCTGCGATTAGCAACAGGCGGGGCCCAGCGTGGTGATTATAGGCAAATACCCCCAATGGAAAGACATCTATTGGAAAGAACTCAGGAGTGGGCTTTATAAGGCTTAAGGGATAAAGAAGGTGACACATTGTCAAATTTCAATGTGGGCAAGGGCTAGAGCCTTTCTCAACATTTGACAAGTTTCATCTAGACATCTCTTTGCTAAAAGTGAACTTTGTTTTGTTTATTCTATTTGGAAATACAAACAATTGTGTTCAAAGACGCAAATGTACAAAACACGACATATTCCACACATTGCTCGAGGTAGATAAAAAGGCATGCAATTAACACTTACATTAGATATGTTACCGGCCAAACCCGATTTTAGGACAAACTAGTATGGCCTAGTCCAAACTAATTTAGGTGGGCTGCAACTATTATAATGAAATGTTTTTTAACGTTAAGAAAAAAAATAACCTCAACCTAACCCAAAAAGAGAAGTATAAGTATCTCTTTTTGCTTTTTGGGTAACAGATACAATATATAAAAACTAAAAAAAAGTAATTACAACTGCTACTTAATTTTCGTTGTAGTGATATTATTTGACAATGAATAATGGAATATTATAAAGCTATTGATATTGGTTTTGTCATTGTCAACTTTGCCACAACTATTAGGTCGGGGAAAAAGTCTTTTCGCATAACGTAGGTATAAACTTATTATAAAATTTTATTGACTGTACTATTTGTGTCTGGCTGGTTTTGGTAACATTAAAAAGGTTCCATTATAAAGAAAAGAAAAAAATAAAAAAAAGTTGTTTCCCGCTATTTTTCATTTGTTTTTCTCTCCGTTAAAATGAGTGAATCTAATGAAGAAATTCGATACATTTTAAAATTTTATTATAAAAAAGGCAAAAATGCAACTCAAGCAGTGAAAAAAATTTGTGATGTTTATGGACCTGATGCAGTGTCAGTAAGAGTAGCACAAATTTGGTTCAAACGTTTTCAGTCCGGAAATTTTGATGTTAAAGATGCACCTCGCTCTGGTCGCCCTGTTACGAATAAAATGGACGCCATTTTTGAAAGAGTGGAGCAAGATCGGCATATTAGTAGTTACGATGTAGCTGAAGAACTGGGAATTGACCACAAAACAGTTGACCCATTTGAAGAAAGCTGGTTATACAAAAAAGCTTGATATTTGGGTGCCACACAAGCTCACTCAAAGAAACTTAATAAACCGTGTACTCATTTGCGATTCATTATTGAGACGTAATGAAACCGAGCCGTTTTTGAAGACATTGATAACTGGCGATGAAAAGTGGATCACGTACGACAAGAACGTGCGAAAAAGGTCGTGGTCGAAAGTTGGCCAGGCTTCACAGACTGTGGCCAAACCTGGCCTAACACGAAATAAGGTGATGCTGTGTGTATGGTGGGATTGGAAGGGCATTGTTTATTATGAGCTTTTACCGCCCGGCAAAACCATCGATTCTGATCTTTACTGCCAGCAACTGATGAGATTAAAGGAAGCAGTCGAGAGAAAACGGCCGGAATTGATCAACAGGAAGGGTGTGGTCTTTCATCACGATAACGCTAGACCACACACATCTTTAGCCACTCAGCAAAAATTAAGAGAGTTCGACTGGGAGGTCCTAGTGCATCCACCATATAGCCCTGACCTTGCGCCTTCAGATTTTCACCTGTTTCGGTCTCTGCAGAATTCTTTAGGTTCTGTAAGGTTGACTTCAAGAGAGGACTGCCAAAACTATTTGTCCCGTTTTTTTGATCAGAAGTCCCAAAGTTTCTACAGTAACGGGATAATGTCTCTGCCCACAAAATGGCAGAAAGTTATTCAACAAAACGGTACATATATTAGGTCGGGGAAAAAGTCTTTTCGCATAACGTAGGTATAAACTTATTATAAAATTTTTTTGACTGTACTATTTGTGTCTGGCTGGTTTTGGTAACATTAAAAAGGTTCCATTATAACGAAAAGAAAAAAATAAAAAAAAGGTGTTTCCCGCTATTTTTCATTTGTTTTTCTCTCCGTAAAAATGAGTGAATCTAATGAAGAAATTCGATACATTTTAAAATTTTATTATAAAAAAGGCAAAAATGCAACTCAAGCAGTGAAAAAAATTTGTGATGTTTATGGACCTGATGCAGTGTCAGTAAGAGTAGCACAAATTTGGTTCAAACGTTTTCAGTCCGGAAATTTTGATGTTAAAGATGCACCTCGCTCTGGTCGCCCTGTTACGAATAAAATGGACGCCATTTTTGAAAGAGTGGAGCAAGATCGGCATATTAGTAGTTACGATGTAGCTGAAGAACTGGGAATTGACCACAAAACAGTTTTGACCCATTTGAAGAAAGCTGGTTATACAAAAAAGCTCGATATTTGGGTGCCACACGAGCTCACTCAAAGAAACTTAATGAACCGTGTACTCATTTGCGATTCATTATTGAGACGTAATGAAACCGAGCCGTTTTTGAAGAGATTGATAACTGGCGATTAAAAGTGGATCACGTACGACAAGAACGTGCGAAAAAGGTCGTGGTCGAAAGTTGGCCAGGCTTCACAGACTGTGGCCAAACCTGGCCTAACACGAAATAAGGTGATGCTGTGTGTATGGTGGGATTGGAAGGGCATTGTTTAATATGAGCTTTTACCGCCCGGCAAAACCATCGATTCTGATCTTTACTGCCAGCAACTGATGAGATTAAAGTAAGCAGTCGAGAGAAAACGGCCGGAATTGATCAACAGGAAGGGTGTGGTCTTTCATCACGATAACGCTAGACCACACACATCTTTTGCCACTCAGCAAAAATTAAGAGAGTTCGACTGGGAGGTCCTAGTGCATCCACCATATAGCCCTGACCTTGCGCCTTCAGATTTTCACCTGTTTCGGTCTCTGCAGAATTCTTTAGGTTCTGTAAGGTTGACCTCAAGAGAGGACTGCCAAAACTATTTGTCCCGTTTTTTTGATCAGAAGTCCCAAAGTTTCTACAGTAACGGGATAATGTCTGTGCCCACAAAATGGCAGAAAGTTATTCAACAAAACGGTACATATATATTGTAAATAAATGTAAATAAACTTTTAAAAAAATGTCTTGACTTTTCATACAAAAATACGAAAAGACTTTTTCCCCAACCTATTATATTGTAAATAAATGTAAATAAACTTTGAAAAAAATGTCTTGACTTTTCATACAAAAATACGAAAAGACTTTTTCCCCAACCTATTATTTAGTACATAAGGTTGCCCATATGAAGTACCTATCTGAGCGTGAGTTTAATATATCGCATGCTTAAAGGAACATCGACCCATTAATAGATAGGTCAGGTTTGAGTTACGTACTTATACAATACAGTCTTTCTATTTCTTACTGAGATCGAATCAATGTTTATTAAACGTTTAAAACACAAGCAGAATTACTAATTAATAAATCAGTATGAATTTAGTGCGCTTACATATTCTTTAGAATATCTTTTTTTGTGATGTCGTAATTTTTAAGTTAAGTCACTATTCCATTGAGCATGCGATATGTGTATGCAAGTACTTGATATGTCTTCTTCTTCTTCTTCTTTTAAATGATGACTTCGTGCGATTTGCACATTTAGCCAGTGTCAAGTTAAAGATATATTAATATCATATAAAATATAGTAAATGAGAATGAGTGGTGATAAAGATGATAAATGGTAAATGAGATCCTCTCCCCCTAAGTCCTCAGTAAAGATGTGGGACAATACTGAGATCTCACATGGACTTCTTGAGAAAATTTGAAAAGTGATGTTGCACTGCTTTATTTGATTTGCCAAAACTCATGTATATTCACAAACACTTAACGGTTAATAATCCACCGTTATTACACATTAATGTTAGAAATATCACAAATTTTAGAAAATAAAACAAAACTGCAGACATGACGCTTCACTTTCCCGCCAAGAACTACTTGATATGTCTGTAAAAAGTTTTAATTTTATTTGTTGTCAGTTGTTACTCAAAGAAACTAAAACAACAGTCGCCGGTTTTCGACGACAGGTGGCGTTGATGCATTGGTCATATAATTTTATAGATACCAAAGTTTTTTTTTACAACCGGCATAAATAATTCTTTTGTACCTGGGGACATTTGGTTACGTTCGACCTTTAAATCTCTTTCTTATTTTAGCAAATATCGTTGTTAATCGGCCGGTAATTAACGATTATGCTTATTAATCGTTAACTAATAAACGCGTTAAGGTAATTTGGAATGAACCAAAGGATGCGTGGGAGTGTGATATACGATTATATGAAAAAACAAATAAATAATTCATTGTTATAATTAGAACAGGTATACCGACACCCGCACCAAATCGTCTTTAAAGATGAAACTATCTTTAAAGTTAACCAGGGTCATAATGTGACATATAATTAAATAAATATTTTCTAACAATGACTACAATTGAGAGATTTTGACGACCGATATGGCGTGGAGGTATACCTGCACTTCACTCCAGTGGTCGTGGGTTCGATTCCCACACAGGACATGTGCATTCGGTGTTGTTTCGGACCTCCTAGCTCCGCGGAGCTACGAGCGCTTTAAATAGCCATTCACTTACAATAAAAATGAAACGCATTAAAATATGTTAAACTAAAGTAAAATCGAACCAAAGTTGTTTACAAGAAAATCGTGAAAAACTGTGCAAGGCAAGAAAGATCGATTTCCAACTGTGTGATTTGAATTAAAACGTTGCGCAAGAGTCTGTTTATACTGGCTTAATTACACATGCTCAATGCTCACTGTGCGGTAATATGGGCACTTAATTACCGAGTTTTTCCTAAATGACCATAGAGGGCGCTACTAGGTGCCACCTTGCATGGCCAGTCTAAGAATTACGTATTACCTCAGGTATTAAATATCGATTCAAGTAAACGCATGGAGTCTTACCCGCATGTCTTGGTTCATATTATTATATGTAGGCTGTACGTTATTTCTCCTGAATGTGATCAATAATAGAACAATTATAGTTGGGGTTTATTACCATTTAATGTACCAGTATATTTGTGATAACGGGTAGTGTTTGCAGTCCGATATGACAAGAGGGTCGGTATAGCTATATCCGTTCTTAAGTTCGTGAGTTCGTATCTCGGAGTTTGAAACCAAGCGTGCCGACTTTGTAACACCGAATATGACGTCACTGCCGATATTCCGTGCTGATTCATCGACACTGATGCTGCTAATGATAAATATTCCACACTTCATTTAACAGTTTGTCAAAAACAAAAAAAGACGCGACGGTCTGTAAGCGGCGGCCAACCTCGACGATTGGTCGGGGTTCGGACAAGCAAAGTACGTCCCCCCTGAACAGTTCTCCATCTTGGCGTGGTAAGGGGAGCTGAGTATAGGTATTCAGCTCCCCCACCGGAAGCCAGGAAAAGGTAACACCCAGAAGTTGACGATTCTTGATGCTTGGTGCGAAGGGCACCCCCTTAGTACTGACCACCGGGGGGAAACTAAGAGGGACCTGCAGAGGGCGCAGCGGGCGGGCTAGGAGTGCCCGTCAAGCGGCGCCCGGAGGGTCTTGGGCAGCGGGGGCAGGGGGCCCCTACTGCTCCCCCGACTGGTCTCCACCTTGGCGTGGTGGGGGGGCTGACTACCTCCCGGAAGCCAGGAAAAGGTAACACCCAGAGCGACGACTTTGGGTGCCCTTAGTACTGACTACCGGGGGGAAAACTAAACCTGTGGAGGGCGCAGCGGGCGGGCCAGGAGGGCCCGTCAAGCAGCGCCAGGAGGGTCTTAGGCAGCGGGGGCAGGGGGGCCCTGCTGTCTAGCCATGGACCCTCCCAGAAGTCGGCCACTCACGCTATAGTCGCACAAGGAGGTAGGAGGGGTGCGTCCACTGCGCCTCTCTGAGGAGGTCCTCCCGGTTTTGATACGGGGGACATTGGCCGCAGGCGGGGTGTCAGACGCTGCAACCCAGGTACTGGCCTTCGCCTTTTTTTCAACAAGCGGCGGGCGTCGGTCGTCGGAAGATTTTTAGTGGGTATTACTGCTGGCAGTCGCGTTTGCCGGTGGTGAGCCCCACACCCCCTTTCGGTCCCCCTTTGGCCGGAAGGCAGTGCGTAAATGCATTTTGTTACCGACGTAAAGCAATAAAAAAAAAAGGGCCCCTTCTGCCTAAACATAGACCCTCCGAGAAGTCGACGCTATGGTCACAAAAGGAGGTAGGAGGGGCGCGTCCACTGCGTCTCTCTGAGGAGGTCCTCCCGGTTTTGGTCCGGGGAACGTTGGCCGCGGGCGGGGTGTCAGAGCTGCAACCCAGGTACTGGCCCCCCGGCTGACCGGGAGACAGTGCGTAAATGCACTTTGTTACCGAAGTATTGAAGCTGTTTTATGAAAATTTGTAAGTTCTCTGTTTACCGCGCGAACTCTGTGCGGCTTAGCAGAGGAAAGGGTTATTCAAACACACTAACGGACACTCATCTGAGGACGGATTTTTGTAAGTTCTGCCTTACTACGGTAATCGATTCAGACCTAATACCACGAAACTTTAGGTATTCAATATACTCAAAAGGGCTGCAGGAACACTAGCGCTGCCGTATCAGTGTTTTGTGACATTGTCTAATCTTGTTTATGTGTTGTGTTATTTTGTCAATAAATAAATATTCTTTTCTATTCTACGATTATTTATTTTTCTTTCATTCTCGCAGTAAACTTAAACTTAATAGGTCGATCAATAGCTACCTTAGAATCAAGATACAACCGCATTCGACTTGTAACCAACAATCTTGTTTGTAAATCAAGATGGCCTGAGGCGCCAGCCTTCATCACCAAAGGTGTCTGTTCTCTAATTATATACCAGAAAAACACCTCACCACACCAAATATTTGTTCACTATACTTAACAGATAAATTTAAACCTTCACACAATACAAATATAAGCTAATAATCAGATCTACGTGTAAATTCGAAGGACCAAAAAAAATGGTTCATGGAAATTGGCGTAAAAAAGGACTTAATTACAATATGATTATGGGTTTCGTTCCTGACAAAACTAACAAGCGATTGTGTTTAATTAGGGCAGTAAATAGTTATATTGTCGTTAGACAGCTGGCGTCTATAATGGTTAGTATAATCTGTCTGTCTGTTTGTTTTTATTGTCTTCTATGACGTGACATGTGCTCTCTGTTGATGGATTCGACGCCATGTTGATTTTATATTGTATAATGATTGTCATTTGTTATAGTTTTACAAACTGTTGCCCGTAGTATCGTTTTTGATTTAGACCACCCATCTAAATAGGTGTGACGAGAGACGATTGCCGCCGAAATATGGTAATAATTATTATTTATTAGTATAATCGTTATGTACAAACGTCTGTGAACTTTCCCAAACAAGGTTAAAATACTCATAGAACAGTCAGAAGCTTCTCCCAATTTTTTGGCAACAAAAAATAATATGATGCTCTTTGTACTGAAAAATGCCCACTTTAACTTTTGTCTCGTCAATATCAAGTGTCTTTTAACGTGACTTTTGACCTTCAACAACCGATTGGACGCCATTTTGATTTCAGAAAATACTGAAAATAGAAAAGGAGTATTTCATTAACTGCTGAATAAAATGCCTTCCGTCGATATTGCCTGTATTTGAGACTGTTTCCTACCCTACTTTCTCATCAATCACGTGGCCTAATCAATTATTGGTGGCATCCCTTCGCCCCCTATCTTACACAGAAATTGATCTTAACTTCGGAAGAAATTTTGGTTATTTTAGTTATTTTAAGTCGAAATAAAACTAAAAATGTATCGTGTTTTCTACAGATCATAGTCTAACTTATTTTTCTATCTCTACTTTAGTCCTAACCTCACCAATCATCATCATTATCTTCATCCTCATATGCTGCTCTTTAGTTCATCGACATACCCGCCTTCTCGATCATATAATTTTTAAAGCACTTAAGTTATCTTAGTTTTTTGGTAGCCCTCTTCTATTCCAAAATTCATATTCAATACTCTTCTAGTCTTATTAAAAATAAATATCGTAAAGTTTCAGTTATTACACGGAGTCACTACCGTTTGACCTCCGCAAACCAGACGGAAACATAGTCACATCACAAAATATATAACGATAAATTTTGTAAAACATACACAGCAAATGGCCAACTTAGCCCACACGAATAAACATCATTATCCACAAAACAGAAAATTACACGGATGAATAACCTTTCGCTTACAACAGCAGTAACAAGCAAAAAAAGGTTTTAATAGACGAGGCTCGACCATAAATAATAGAATCATTAACATCTGCCTCTATGATTTCGATCATCAATTTTTTTGGGCCCGAAAAAAGCGCAATCTATGCCTGAGGGCTCACGTTGGATACGACGTTATAGGGCGTCGGCGGTAAAGACGTGTTTTGACGGTTATATTGTTTCAATTATTTTTAATTTCCTTACCTGTTGCCGTTGGTGTATATTGATGAATTGAATTGCTGTTTTACAAAATGAATTATGAAAATTTTACGATCCGTTTCTGTAATTTTTTGGTGTTTTATAGTAAGAGTATTTTTTTACAAACTGTGACAGTTATTTTATTTTTGAAAATACTTTCATCAATTTATAATAAGGTATAGCCATTGTTGTTAGAAACATAATAGTCCATGCCATTAACTAATAAATAAAATATATTCTTTAAAGGAAATCGTATCGCGAAAAAATATAAACTAAATATGCGAGGTATTCTTATATACATTCATACTCTAATATTGGAAACGGTATTAAAATATACTTACATACATAATACGACGAGGTGGGAGAGGTTCACCCTGACTACAATATAGACTACATACATTTAAAACATAAAATATATATCATTATGCCATATTGAAAAATATTATAATCTAGCCTAGGAGTCGTAAATGTGCAGAGATTGTAAACCTTATCCTTTGTAAAAAAAAACACGATTAAAAAATAAAAGCTTTCCGACCACACCATAAGCCCATAAAAAACTAGTAGTAGATAGTACTGAAATAAAAATCAAAATGTCTACTAACCAAATGGTCTGAATGGGGGTCTCTGGGCGCGCAAGGGGCAGGGTTGGGCCACAGCAACTTTGACAACATCCGTTGGCTTTGGCTATAGATGAGCTCCTACGAAGGAGAGAAAAATTAACTTTAGTACCTATGCTAGACAAAGGCGGGTCACGCCTGGGAAACCTATTATTTTTTACACAAAACATAAAATTAAAGTATTTTTTTACTAATCCGTATTTTGCAGCAAAGATACTTTCATATATATTGCTGAAATACATAATCAGAATTAAACATTTAAAGTATTTGATATTTTATGTTTAAAAAAAAACAAAATAGAAGATCTCTAAATTTGTTGTTTTAGTCAACTATATGAAAGTATCACACAATGATATAGATTGACAACAAACAAGCGGTTTTTAGTACTTAATAAGTTTTAGGACTTTCTGTAACTGAAATTTTGCCAAATCTGGTTAGAACAATGAGCAGGTTACGGTTATTCTTAATAAATAAGTTTAAAGACTTTACTTAATTGAAATTTAGCCTAATCTAGGGCACAATGGAGATAAATGCCAAGATTTTATTTATTATGTTTTTATGTAAGTTTTTTAAAGTTTCAAGCTTCGAGACAAGAACTAGCCATTAAAATAACATTTTTAATACGAAAAAGTGAATTGGAAAGGTGTTAGGAAATAATATTCTAAGAAGAGTAGATCCTTAGCAAAGCGCCCGATAGTGAGCAGGCAACGTGAATGCTGAATAAGTGATATTATTAATAATAATAACACGTTTTAGCTCGCGTCCGCACCTCGGGCAGTTAGCCCCGTACTTCGCAGATTAAGAACATTTTCATTTAATAGCATATAATGTTTCTTTACATTTTTATTCCAAAATAATTACAGAATGCAAATAACAGACTCTTTTATTATGTAAAATAACTGTACAACAACTTTACCTAATCTACAATTTATAACATTTTTCTCATTTCTTTAAAATATGTAGTCCAAAATTGTTATAGAACATTTAACATAATACACTACTTTTATATGTAAAAGATAAAGTTTCGTTCGATAATTTTACATTGATTCGTGTTTACTGACACATAACTAATGGTTAGTAAAAAATGGGAGCTATAAATATTTATGATTTGAATTAGGTATTTAATAAAGAATTAAATCTAGTACACATATGTTTTAGTGAACCAAACTTCTTATTTTATGTTATAATTGATTTAACCTTTTACCCTTCCTTTATTAATACGTTATAGATTATAACTGTTTTTTTTTTATTATGATCGCTTCATTGTAACATATACTACTTTTTACAAATTAATTCAAAACAATTTTAACAAAGATAACAACAAAAAAATGTTGTCAACAACTGTATGTATGACTAAAAAAATTTAACAAGGTTATAATGATAGGTTCGTAATGTTAAATTCCATTTTACAAAACAAACATCCAACAGCACTTGAGAAATGTGAAATTACTTCATATTAACTCAATGCATTTAAATAAATTATTTTAGTGTCGTTATGAAGATATAACTCAGTAAATATGTACCTACAAGACATTTCATTTGCGGTCCTTTTTAGGTCTTTATTCGTACTGGTTTTTGCTTTTAAAATTGTACGTATTATACTCATACAGTGGTGTTATGCAGTGTATGTGCTGCAGTTGACTGAATCGTATGTGGATACTTAGACATATATTATCTATGGTTTCTGTGATCCGCAAATCGCAGGATAAGAATCCTCACTTGTTCCTATTAGTTTTGTGGTCATGAGGGTCTGTCTATAGGGATTAATTTGGATCATATGTGTTGCCTATAAAGTAAATTAACTTGGTTGTAGCAGAATACTGTTCGTATCTTGTGACACATTGACCAGACCAGCGCTTTAAGCTAAGGGGTCAATTATTTTAACCCTGATTCTAAAATGTAGCGCTTTATTAAACAAGAAAAAGGACTATTTCAGACAAAAAGGTTTTCTAAGAAGAGAATATTCTTGGTATATATTCACTAATAATATTCTCTTCTCCTCAGGTCTCAGCTTTAAAAAAATGTTGCTCTATAAAACCATTTACTTATGCGGTATTACAGTATGACTCAGTAGTGTTAATGCTAAAGTACAAGCTGGCAAAATTCCAGTAACGAAAACTTCACATATCAGTCGGATAGTTTTGGTTTGTTGGCGTTAAACGTGCTATAAAACCCCACAGACTTGCAGCAAAGCATAATTTTTTGAAGGATATTAAGAGAAGGAACCCAAGAAGCACTGGGTCCTCTTGGAGCAAAACGACTTGAGTCTTGGATGAAACCCAACGTTCAACTCAAAAACTTCAAAATAACCCGCAAATTCCAAAGATCCCCTAATTGACTCCCCTCTCTCTCTAACGGGCACGTCAGGAAGAAGAAGGAAGAAGACCAAAAGATCCTGCTGGTGCCACCAGCAGCGTTTAATGCCCGGGCAAGGAGCTTCCGCTCGAAGCCCTACACCACGTAGAGAAGGAAATCTTCGCTAAAGACCCGTAGTTCGACTTAAGGCCTACTAAACTTGTTTCGTGAGAGGAGACCTGTGCTCAGTATTGGGACGTTAATAAGCTGAGACGACTCCTCTTGTTAAGCTTAAATCGCTTGTTATGCATGAGGGTTCACGTCAGTATTATATCAAGAAGGCTTGAACTCAGTGTGACACAAATACCTATTATAAAAAGGAATTATTTGATTATTTGTTTGTTTACATTAAATAGGCTCCGTAACTACCGGACGATTTACATTCTTAGTTAGTAAAACAGGCTATATTATTAATCTAGTTAAAAAAGGGATCCTTACAAAAACTGCAGTAAAGCCATGATCAGAAACTAGTATGAAAATGAAACCAAAACTAACTAACTGTTTAACCAAAACTGCGACAAAATTTAATAAACGCGCAAGTATAAAATACAGATCTCAAACTCGTAACTTCGTGGCGTCCGCCGCCGACGATGGGTTAAAAAGCAAAACAAGACCATAATAATAGGTCTAGCAAAGTTCTCGCCTGCAAAACAAACATGGGACAGAGTGGCTCGGCTCGGAGAGTGCTAAATTACTTTAATGAAACCCCTCGCAGCCAGCAACTGTTTGATTTATTGTTCCCTTAGCGTTGGTCCACTTTGATTTTATTTTGACAACCTTGTTTGAAAACTTTTTTTGATATCTACACGGTGTTTGGCTATTTAGGTGAAAGGAGGTTGGTTTGCTCGTTCTTAAGTTCAAACTTTGTGAGTTCGATTGACACACAGGACAAATAGACAGAACACAGATATTTGACTACCTGTCTTAGTCTGAGTGTTGCCTGTTCCAGAGCGCGAACTCAGATGTACAAATACATCAAACTGTAAAAAAATTAAGTCGCCTAATATGGCCTCCATTTTGACTTATCAACTGTCACATTTAATGTCTGGTACAATTATGATATGCTTTATCGAAAACGCTGTTGGTGGCAATTCTGTCAATTGTACTAGTTAGGCTGTTATATAATATAATGTATTCTCACTGTTTGTTTACCCAAATAAATGAAAAAAAAAACAATATCAACCCATCTATTCTGTTTAAATTTTGTGATAATTTTCCACTCTACAGTTTCGCAGGGCTACTTTTTTATCAGCTTTTCGTAAGCTTATTCATAAATTAAAGAAACATTCTTAAGTACACAATTAAAAATATCTCTACTACATAAATATTTACATGAAATTGAAAATACGTGAAACTCGAAAGACCTCACAGTAAGCTCAATAACGCGCGCTCGGTGTTGTTATTGACGTAATATATGGTTTCTCATTTGACAGCTTCAATTAACACAAAATATGCCTCGAGCGAAATGTTGAGCAGAGAAAAATGGACCCACCCACCAACTAGCATTACCCACCTAAAGCATTTATGGCTTCTTTAAGTTATACGTCATATGACGTCGTCAGTGAGCGTCCTATTTTAAGTAATGGTTATGGAATATTTACGACACAGAAGTGCTATATCGAGGCGTCAATTACTGTACGTAGATTAACTTGTCAAACTATGTGATACCACTCTTTCAACGTCATTCTTGAATTACAATTTTAATTATCAAGATTTCACGTATAATTTCGGTTTCAATGCAATGAAAACGGTGGATATCGCTTTTAAGTAAAATAATGTAAATTTACTTTAATAAATTATTAATTAGTGATATTAATCTTATAAGTACTTGAGAGTCAAATCAGAAATATTTTTTGTGAGGGTTGCACCTTGCTAGCATAGACATGTTATATGAGGACCGATATGGATATAGAGGTCGGAACTACACTCATATGTGCATGAACAAACCATTAATGAACATGAATATTAATCATGATTTGTATAATAAGCATGTATTCACAAAAAATATACATTTAAGTTGTGTAATACCTGCAGTGAAAGCTCTAATTCGTTTCAGGGTAGATGGCGAAATGTCCAAGAATATTTTTGATATATTATATGATATCGGTTTTTAATTCTTGTAAAGTTTTTCTAATGGAATCGTCAATAGACTAACAATGATATAGGTATACAATATACATTTTAAGATAACGTACATAGACGTTCCGCACTGATTAGTACAAATTAAACTAGATCCCATTATGTAAGTGAACATAGTTTATATTATTAGATATTTTTTAAAAAAAGGGAATCCGCGAGATCAAAAAATGTCTAACGGTATCCTTTCAACAGTAGCAAATTCTAGACAACAAAACAGGATCAGTCCACTCGTCTAGATCCATGGCGAGAGATGGTTTACGACTTAATTCTACGACATCAGAATTTAATTTACAACTCGGTGAGCGGTGTTTATGGGAGATTGCCTCCCGCACAGGCCCGGCTAATGCGCAGGCTCGGTGCACCACAGCCCGCGATAAATTCTGTAATCTCCCCACAAGCACCTATTTCGCTACAACCGCCCATTGTTGAAATTGTTTCTCGAAATTGTTGACAAATCTGTCCCAGTGTACGAGCTTGCTGTAACTGTTCAAGACGAAATAACAAGTTAAAAACTTTATTAATACTGCATCGACGCAAGGGCAACGTTCCGTCCGAGAGCTGTAATTAGCGGGCAGTTGAAAAAATATGAATGAGCAAGCGCCTGCGCCTGCACAGGTACGCCCAACACATAATGGGTACATAAAATCAGGCAATACTATAAATATGACGCTACAAAATTGTCAGATGACCCGCCGGTGAGTTTGCCGTTTTTTATCACAGTTCGCGACTATAACATAACATCTAGTTGAAGTATCTACGATCCTGTCTGTCGATGCCGGCCAATAAAGTCGAACCCGAGACTTATATGGGTAGGCCACAGCGAGACGCCGACAGAGCGTAAGATCAACGCTAATTAAGCACCATAAACCGAATATCGCCCTCATCGTTACCTTTCACCGCGCAACTAATTCTTAAAGCTCAGCCAAGTGCCAGTTTTTGTTGCGTGATGAGTGTTCTGTACCTGTCAGTACTCAGTTTCTTTCTTGTCATAGTTTTGTAGCATAATATATGCCTAAACATTAAGTTTGGCAACGATGATGATAATGACAAAATTGATAATCATTTCCTTGGCTTACTTGTTCTGGCTATCCAGTTAATAATCTGCTTATCAAATTCAACAACCCCAGCGACAGAGTACCAATGCCTAAATAATTGATAAGCTAAAATTAAAGAAAAGAAAACTCGTCGATAACTTAAACAGATCCATTGGTACTTCCCTAGTCTACTAGTTTTCAATCATTGATAAACTGAGAACGATATGAAAGAAAACCCCAGCGAAATATCGAAAAGAGCCTATGACAATGTCTAAATCGTGCGGAACACTAAAAAAGCTTCACGTGTAATAGATTAATGATATGGCTGCTCGGCTGAGCTGCGAGCGAGGTGGCCGTGCGACAGAGACGCAGCATTACATATCGAGGCGCCACCACTCGCCGCGGGGCGGCGCGCGCGGCGACCCCACGCGCACAACGCGTCTTATTGAGAAATTCTCAAGATGATGCATAATCCTCCTTTTGGTTTCCTGTGTAGTTATTTTACTCCATGTTAACAATATTACCGATTCGGTGACCGGCCCTCAGACGCATATATTATCGGAGCATCGCAGCCAGCGCCCGTTAGCGAGTTGCTCTTTGTTTTCGCTCTGTTGGTTATTCGGGTGATTTATAACTTTGCGAATCGGACAAGAGGACGTTGTCTCGAGCTCTCAAGTTTCCTATATTACAGACGTTTGTTGATAAGTGGATAGGTATGATATTATTGAGGATTTGTTATTAAACTCAGAATTTGCTTACATACTAGTCCCTCAGTTGTAATTTACATTGTCATCTGTAAAAGTATTTTTAAGTAATTGTGCACGACCTATATGGTTTGAATTAGGAAATAATTTTACATCAACTTCTTTTAAGTTATTCTCCAGTTAGGACTCAAATAGACTTCAGGAAAAATTAAGGATTTCCAAAAACGTTTCGTAATCGTGATCAAGTTCAGTTTCATAAGCACTCATTTATCCAATAGCAGACATAACAACATGACCATTTACACCAATCAATTGAGAAAAAATCGATGGGAACCGCGTCCTAGTTGGCCGAAAGCTGTTAAAACAGTAATCAAGTCTTATCAGACAGTTATGCTAATAAGACATGCTAATTCCCAAAACCAACAAGCCAGGAGCAAAACGAGCGAGCGATCGTCCGCGACCGAAAAAGGAACAAAAGCGAGATGAGCAGACAGGCGCCACGGACCAATTACGCGGGCCACGGTGGCCTCTCAGGGCTGCCAACTCTACCCGGATTGACCCTACATAAATCGTCGGTACAGCCTTCCTTCGGCGACCATTTTTCCTGCCTTAAATTTTCACACAAGAGATATGTATTTTTATGCTGTTTACTTTACGTATGGTTTTATTAAACTTTAGTAATCCAAAGCGCACGCGCTTTTAATAAGTTTAAAAGCGCTAATTTGTTAAGTTTTGTAGTTTTGACTTCTATAAACGCTGTATTGAGCCAAAATTTTATAAATGATTTTGACTTCAACACTCTTCTTAGTTGGTAAGCAATCTTAGTTATTTATTATTTCAATAAGGATTTATCAAATGCAAATTAAAAAAGGTTAGGGTCTATTAGTTTGCATTAGAAGAAGCAGATTTAACCTTTAAAAGACTGTGCACCCATACCAAAAAGGCCGTCCATAGACGTCTTATGTTTAAAACACTCGTTTATGAATTTTACTATATGACCATTTCAATTTGATTGCATGGAACATCAATTGAATTTCAACAAATCATTCCAAGAAGAAAGAATCAACTCACGATATGGAGAATAGATAGAGCACAGCCCTATACACCTCGATATTCCCGTCCTGTAAGCTCGACGATCGTAACGTAACAATGTCGGGAATGCTCGCTTTCTAGCTACAATTTTTTTTACTAGTGGTCTGATTGTAACTATGCATTTTCGCAACTTCGATTTCGAGGAATACTTTTCGTTCCATAATACTGATAAGAGGGAACTAAACTAATTCAATAAAGGTAAGTTGAGCTTTAACGAATGAGTGTACATTTATCTGACATTAAATTGACTATTGCCAATTTTTTTACACGTCTTCATAATCTCACGCTCATATGTATCTTAATTGGGGTGGGCAGAAACCTTGGTATAACTATTTAACAGGGATTTTACAGCAAAGTTCAATTAGATGAAAAGCGTCAAACGGTGTGATGTGGTTAGCTCTTCGTTTGATGAAGACAGAACTTAGCCGAGTTTCTTGCCAATTTAATATCGAAGCAGGCGCCCGCTATACTGAAGTGGTGCTCCTATAAAAACACAACGTTTACTCTGGAAGGATACAATTGCTTCGGAAGAAGCAAAGCTCAAATAAATTATTTTTGATATTAACTTTTTTACTTAACTCAATTTTACTTGTTACTAAACAAATCGTGATGTATTATAGTAGCAGTTTTGTTGGATACAATAAAGAAGCCGGTTCTATCGATACCGAATTACCGACACCGAGGGTGACAATGAGGCGACGGCTCCCGGCTTGCGATTGGCTGGCGAGGATGACGTCACAGGGCGTCCGGTCACGCCCCACTGGCTCTAGAATTACCGGATTAGAATGTCCGGTATCGCACTTACCTATAACCAAACTACCTACGCTACTCTATAACTATAGGGAAGTTCGGAGCGAGTAGGTACTTCGAAAGATCGAGCTTCCAATTTCATTCGAAGTTTGATTCGAGGATTTTACGACCTATAGAGGTTTATTAGGAGGTAGATCTTTTTATGCTGCTGAAAACTTTTTGGTGAGGGATAGGATATGAAAATGCTGTTTTCTATGCTTTGCACGTTTCACCATTTGAGACGTTATATCAAGAGGTTCTAAAAGTGAATATCATGCAGGATGCTTGATAGCTCTACCTACGGCACTGATGAAAACTGTATCAAATCCGTTTGGTAGTTTATTTTCTACATACAGAAAGACAGACAGACGCGACGAGGGACTTTATTTTAAAATATTTTTCTCCTTATATCAATCTAGCTAAATATAAAAGGAATAATATTTTTACAAATAACATGTAAGTTTTAAAACAAGTAAATAAAAACAAAGTCTCTAACTTATTTGTTTTTCAATATTATTAAAAATAAACCAGGAACATGAAATAAATACTTTTTGGATTTATCACGATACACATTAAACGTAATTGTCTGCAGAGAGACGAAAAGTAATATTTTTTCTAAATAGCACATGGCATCGTAGTAAGCAATTCCCTAGAGCTGCGTCAGAAATATTATTATTAAACTACGAGGACGTGTATAAGTATGACCCCAATTATACAAATGTCTATGACACTAGGTCGTTCTGCCGCACACACATTTTAATTCCAACCTTATTTATACTGCATTAAAATACTTTAAGCCCATGACGATGGTAATAAAAAGATTTGTTCAAATCAAAACTAGGGTGACAGAAGAAGGGTGGTTGCACAATAGAAATGCGGATTAGTTTCAACGGCGTCGTGTGTAAAGGGCTTAAGCTATTACGTCACGCCTTGTAATGGCCGATGCGGTATTATTATTAATATTTACGATAACATCGTTATTATCTCGTATTATGATGTCTAAAAGAGGTTTTAATAGAGCGGTGAATGGGGAGGTGTTTATGAGACCGGCACTATTTATTAGATATAATCCTTTTTGGAACGTGGAGTGGAATGATTTATTTCAAAAGAGTTTTCATATTTTTAGATATCTACATAGTTTACGTGAGATACGAATTTGAATTTCTGACAGTCGCGCTACTTCAGAAAAAACACGTCGCGGGAGTACTTTATTATCCAAAACTAGTGTAAAAACGAGATTTCATGTGTAGGTAAATATAGAGGATTTTTACTTTAGACATCACTTTGTCAGCAATGTACGAAAGTGGTATATTAAAGTGAATTGTGACTTTCCGTGTTGATTTCAAAACCTTCAGTAAAGTCTCCACTACTTTACTGGAGTATCACTTTGACTTGATTCGACTCTGACTGATTTTACTTGACTTTGCCTAGATAACGAAAACGATGCATTTCTGTGATGCAGTAGATTTATCAAATTACTTGACACTAGCAAATACTCTAAACAAGTGAGTAGGCACATATCTAAGAAAAAATATAACATACATACATACATTCACGCCTGTTTCAGAGGGTTTCAAGGGGTAGGCAGAGGCATATTATACGCCCACATTTCGCCAATTATATATTTGGTCCCACGTAATAAGTGGCGAGTCTATTGCACGTAATAGGTGGCGAGCCTATTGCCGCTTACCGGGCACTGTTATGTTCGCCAGAGCTTCGTCCGTTGATCGGCAGGTGCACCACTTGCAGGTGAGGTTAGCTTGGTTTCCTTAACATTTATATTAGCAAGGATTGAACTCAGTGCCCAACTTTACTGTGCACAAAAATCTCAAGATATTTCAGTCAAAACTTTTAACGGGTCAAAACCACTACTGACAGCAAAAAATAGTCAGAACTGTTTTTTGACATAGAGCATTGGTCAAAAATACTTTTTTCGAATAGCGAAGATTGAACTCAGTCCTCAACTGAATGTAGACACAAACATACATTCACGCCTGTTTCCCCGAAGGGGTAGGCAGAGGCATATTATACGCCCACACTTCGCCAATTATATAGCTGGTCCCACGTAATAGGTGGAAAGCCTATTGCCGCTTACCGGGCACTGTTATGTTCGCCAGAGCCTCGTCCGTTGATCAGCTGGTGCACCACTTGCAGATGAGGTTGGCTTAGGCTCCTTAGGTCTTGGTAGAAACCCTATACACCTCCCTATACAACCTATACACATCCCTATACAACTGAATGTAGCTTTAAACTAAAACCTAAATCTTTAGGCTACGACCGTCTTTAAGAATTAATTAAAGTACAAAACTCAAGAGGACTTAAGATTACTCTACCCGGGCGGCGACTGCGACGTCACTCGCCTTATCTCGAGCGCTCGTAAATATTCTATCGGTAGCTAATCTTACTCCAAAGCGCCTCAATTAACTCTAAAACGTGTCCGAAGTCCAGCAATTAAATAGATAAAGCCTCGATTCAGGTGGTCTTGCCGGGCTGATGGACAAACGCTGTTAACAGCTTTAAACAACCGATGGGGAATTTTACTAATTTTTCTTAAAAGTTTCAAATGTCACAAAGAAAAAATACTTTTTGTAATGTTATTGAAATTAAGAACAGTATATAAATGAAACGAATGCAGTCGATAGTTAGAGAAAAAAAAATGAAATGCATTTGAAAAATAATCTTAATAATTACGTAATTTAAAATATAATCGCTAAAAAATCCATTACTTGAGTAAAAATCCGTTGATTATTAAATTGACTTGGATAATAAATTGACATATTAGTAAAATGAGTTTATTGGAGAAAGAAATGTCATAATATCTAAATTTTTACTTTGTTTTCTTAGTTTTTTACTAATAAATAAACCAATCAGTCTTTCAATACACTATAATAATTATAATAATAAATATATGTAAGTAATACATACTTGACAGCACGCTTTAAATCTGTAGGTATATTCTGCAAAATACTTACTATTACAGCGTCCTCTGTAATTAACATACTCAAAAATATGTTAATTACTTAAAAGCATTGTCTTACCAAGCATCCTCTGAAATGAAAATATTTTACCTAATAAAAATGCAGTATCTTACTATAAAGATTTCATTATAATCAGATTTATGTTAATACTAAGAAACTAAGTAACTACACGATCTAAAAACCTATTAAACGAGTTTTATTAAGTTCCTTTTGGAGCTAAACAATGAACACGGGTGCGGATACTAGTGTATTTAGCTATAGACGAGAACAAAGGTATATGAGAATGCGGGTCGACGCGCCCGCTTGATCTGCGGGCCTCTTATATGGGTTAAATATTAACCGTTTTTCTATATAGGGATTCTACCAAGACCTAAGGAGCTTAAGCCAACCTCACCTGCAAATGGTGCATCTGCCAATCAACGGACGAGGCTCTGGCGAACATAACAGTGCCCGGTAAGCGGCAAAAGGCTCGCCACCTTTTACGTGGGACTAACTTTACAATTGGCGAAGTGTGGGCGTATAATATGCCTCTGCCTACCCCTTCGTGGAAACAGGCGTGAATGTATGTTTTTCTATATGAGATAAAATCATCATTAAGATAAGTTATTAAAAAGACGAAGTCAGGCCGGGAGGCCTTAGGGATAATTGTATTGCGTCATTTCAAGACTCTGCATTCATCGGCTTCCCGTAGCCTTAACCGTATCAAGCTTCATTACTGCTAAAGATAGGCCTGCCATCGTTTGATTTATAGCCTGCATTCGCCTGCTACCCACCGCCTTGGGCAGAGCAGGCCTTGTGTGGCAACTGGCTGTGTGGTACTAGCCTACAATAGCTCTCATCTCACGAAGAGTCGTAACAGTCGACGAAGACAAATGTTACCGGATGATGGGCAGCAGCGTCATCCTGCATACTGGCTTGAAATGCGATCACCAACCCGCCTGCCCAGAGTGGTGATTATGGGCACATACTCCCCATATATTGAAGTCTTTTGGAGAGGCTAATGTTCAGCAGTGGACTTTATAAGACTGATATGATGATGATATATTTATTTTTAGATATGACTTAAAGTTTGATAATAGGTTATGTGAACCATATAGGTAAATAGAATTTGTTACTTTACTATGTTCACAGCCTATGAAGGTCCCTCTACTAGGCTCAAGCCTCCTTTAACAAAGACGTGAGTGTCTTGTAATTATTTAGGTACTAATTATAACTACAAAATTGTAAATACACATACTTTCGCCATATTAAACTAAATGGAACATGATCATTTATGGAGAAATAAATAATAATTAAAATAAAATATGTTTTAAAATAATGTTCTTTTGAATAAGCCGGTAGGAATTAAAAGCAGTACCTGATGGGCCTTTACTTGTCATTGCATGCAGTTTTGTGACTCTCGAGGTCATAGATCATGTGACGAAACAGAGGATATAGTAGGCATAAAACCCTATTATAGATCTCCGATATGCCGTGAATTCTGAGAGGTTGTCCTAAACTATAAGAGTTGGTGGCTTTTGTCAATATTTACTTCTTCAAAATAGCTTTGAATTGAGAGAATATAACAATCGGGATATAAAGCCATGGGGAATCCGATTGGCTGGTGTCTCCGTAAACTAAATCAGAAATTAAAAACTACATTAAATATTTATGTTGGCAATATAAACAATTTAGTATATTTCTCTTTTATTCTTTATATTATTTTATTTGCTTGCACATTTATAACAAATAAGAGGATTAATTTGTTATATAATTCTTAATGGTTAAAATACGGTATCGGATAAGAAACTTAATATTTCAAACGTCCACAGTTGTAAAGTTTAATAGATAAACTGAAATTTTATTATATTTAAAACGTAAATTTTTACATTATCAACTAATCACTTAAGCTGAATTGATGTAAATATCTCAATGACATCAAAATATACCTCTTGTTGTCATTAAGGTAAGTATTAGGGTGGCCATTCAAAGTCCTAAAACTGAGGAGTTTTAAGCTTGATCTGATGTGAATGGCCTTAATACTTACAATAATCACAGCCAATATTAAAAGTAATTAAGATTTGTTGAGATATTTCGCTTAGTTCTGAGAGGCCATCGCCTGGTAGGTCGCTTATATAAGCCATTGAGAGTCGCCTCTGCGTCGAGCTGTCTACTCAGCGGTCGCGATAAACTACACAACGACAAATAAAATAATGCGAGAGCGGCGCGGTCTGTTTGAGCCTCTCAAAGGAGCCCGATTTGTTTGGCATAAAGAGCTCTTTATAGGTCTATATCGGCCTTATGAGAATTTATACGCGCGGTTATTATTGCAATTCAATTAATGAACCGAACCCCCCGTTTCACCTTTAAAAACGCTTTCGAGGAAATGATCGCAGTTGCAGTGAAATTTTTAAATTTGGTCAACGAAACAAGTAGTGTGTTAGAAGGCTAGACATGTGTTTATCATTATTACGTAGGTATGATGGTAAGCGAAAACAATAGACAAACAGGTATATAGATAGCTAATATATAAAGTACTTTGTGACATAGAAAGTAAAAAAATGTCCTACAAAACTGTTTAAGTAGTTGGACTATAGTATCAGTAACTTAACAGTAGTAGTATATAGTAGGTTAAACAATATGAAGGGAATTTTGACATATATGTGGTATATCTGTGATAGAGTACATCAGTGGTAGAGTATATCTGTGGTAGAGCACATCTGTGGTAGTGTACATCTGTGGTAAAGTATATCTGTGGTAGAGCATATCTGTGATAGAGCATATCTGTGGTAGAGCATATCTGTGGTAGAGCATATCTGTGGTAAAGTATAACTGTGGTCTAGTACCTATATCTATGGTAGAGTATGTCTGTGGTAGAGTATGTCTGTGGTAGAGTATGTCTGTGGTAGAGTATGTCTGTGGTAGAGTATGTCTGTGGTAGAGTATATCTGTGATAGAGCATATCTGTGATAGAGTATTTACGAGACACTTTTTTCAAAATGCGTAAAAAATTTTCATAGTGTGTTTGATCTAATAGTTTTTCTACTGTTACTAAGTATGTTACGCTTTAAGTTTACCATGAGGAGTTAACTATTGTTAGCAATGTTTTTCTAACATAATTAATACATACATATATTGAATAGGCACGTTTTGGTACTTGTTTTTAATAATTAGGGGTGAAATACTTTTATTCGAATTTGGCTCATAAAGCTTGAGTTAAGAAGAATTCGGCAAGAATCTCGATCAAAGTATCAAATATAAACCATGGTTTATATTGTAAAAGCGTTGCATTGCCGATAGACATACAAACAAACAGACAGAGAGATGTTGTAAGTTTCGCATTTTTTTATATTTACTTACTCAACTGTCCGACTTTTCATGGATTTTACGCAAGATTGTGATCTTTGGTCGATATTTTTTTGTTTTTTCGTCCTTACATCGCCTTTTTGCTGCGGTCTCTTTTATTGAACAAATTAAATACTCCTTTTTATTGAGGACTGTCGTAATTAATTGTACGGAGTCGCTATACCAAATTGATTTTTTTAATTAAATTTCTTTGCGAGAGAAATGTTTATAATAACCGTATAGATCATGAACTTATCGTTGTGACTTTTAACCTAAAATTTCAGGTTTCTTTTCTTTCTTTATTTTAAATAATGGCTTCGTGCGTCTAGCACATTTAGCCAGTGTGAAGTAAGTGATATATTAATAATATATAATTCATGGTGAATGAGAATGAGTGGTGATAAAGATGATAAATGGTAAATGAGATACCCTCCCATAAGCCCCTCGAGTCCTCAGTAAAGATGTGGGACTATACTGAGATCTCACATGGACTCATTGAGAGAAAATTTGAAAAGTGATGTTGCACTGTTTTGTTTTATTTACCAATACTCATGTATGTTCACAAACACTTAACGAGTTAATAATCCACCGTTATTATACATTAAAGTTAGAAATATCACAAATTTTAGAAAATAAAACAAAACTGCAGACATGACGCTTCACTTTCCCGCCAAGAAGTCCAAAATTTTAGGTTTATAATGCCACCACATTATTAATTTTTTTTAGATACAAGAGTAAGCCGTCAAAAAAGTTATTATCATTATGTCGAGTCACATGACATAATGTCGTATGGTTTCGGCTTAAAATAATGCCACCCCTGCTTATCTCAGAGAAATCCTATCGAATGATTGGCAGCGGCGTCATCCTGGGTACTGGCTTGAACTGCGATCACCAACCCTCCTGCCCAGCGTGGTGATTATGGGTAAACTCTCTACTGGGGAGACTAATGTTAAGCAGTGGACACTATAAGTCTGATATGATGATGATGACATGACATAGACGTGGTATTAGTGGACGAGGTGGCTGGAAACAATCAGTTCTGAAGTTAAGAAGGATATCATATCATATCATAGGTGACTCTATTCAAGTGATATTCTAAGAAGAATAATTATTATTCTACGGTAGCGGTTTATCCAGAAAACATTTTAAGCTACCTCATTAATGAAGATCACTACTCCTATGTATCCTTCGATTAAAAAGTACAATACCGTTTTTAATTTCAAACTTCACTGAGAACACACAAGAAGAACCATTTAAAAAAAAAGTGTGTATAATAAAAAAGGTTCTTTTATGTGTCTCGATCGGTGCGCCGCTACTGGTATTGAGGTCCAATGGAGGCACCGTTATAATCTTTCTTTTTACATTTAAAAACACTCAATGAACCCAATGCACGAGGTTTTATATCTTTATCACAATCCATATGGCACTTTGCAATGGGTTTTTAAAGTTTATTATTACATTACAGACTAGCTGCCGCCTGCGTCTTCGTCCGCGTGATTTACTAAGTACTTTGATAGTTTTTTATGATTTCCATTTCGTAGGTTTAAGTTTGGCGATGATGATCGATGATGATGATAAGATGTATTAATAACATTAGCTGTGGGTTTGGCCCAAACGCGGAGAAAGACAAAACGAGGCAGCATTTTATGTTCCAAAACTAGTGTAAATTCGAACTTTAATGTGAAAAAATATAGCGGACTTCTTTGGCAAGGTACAAAAGTGTAGACAGATAGCATATTACAGTGAATTGTGATTTTACAAAACTCCATAGAAAGTCTCCACTCCTTTACTGATATGTGATTTTGACTTACCTCGACTATGATGGACTTTACTTGACTTTGACTATGCCTAGTATACAAAAACGCAAAACGCAGGAAGCTTGAAACATGGTTACCGCGGCCTGGGGATTTAGCAGGCACAAGAAGGAACATGGTTGGTTTTTAGTCAGTAAAAGTCTTACACTCCTCCCGCTTCACCCACAGCGGGATAAGGTCATTAGATGATTCTACATCCGAAAAAAAAAGACGCTTGAAACATCATCAACCTAAGCGCATAAAACTCGTTTCATCCCCTAAAAGTTGTTTTATTTTAATTAGAAAAGTCGACATCGCCACTTTAACTATAATTTAAATTTTTGTGTTATTATTTTCCAATTTTATGTTCAGTATGTATTGCTTTTTGTTAATTTTATTTTAGGTTACCGCAGAATATCACTGCGACTCATCGCATAAAGGAACATCGACCCATTACTAGATAGGTCAGGTTTGAGTTACGTACTTATACAGTCTTTCTATTTCTTACTGAGATCGAATCAATGTAAATTAAACGTTTAAAACACAAGCAGAATTACTAATTAATAAATCTGTATCAATTTAATTCGCTTACAAGTAGGACAAGTATGCTTTAGAAGATCTTCTTTTGTGATGTCCCAAAAGTCGTCTTTTTTGAGTTAAGTCACTATTCCATTAAGAATGCGACATGCGGAGCGGTGATTTTTTTGGTACAGATCAATTAGTATATAAGTTTAGTTGGTAATTGTGAATTGTTTGTGTATTTAATTATACATATTTTCTTTCTTTCTTTCTAAAACTTTCTTACTTGCGTAGGTCAAGTAATGGCGACCTATAAAGAAAATATTTTTTGAACAGTAACAACAGGCTAGAACGAAACTGTACAACATCTATTTAGCTAAACCTAGACTAAACAATATTGATAATATACTACAAATTTTAAGGTAAGGCATCTGACATATGACTCAACAAAACTCGAGTGCAAAATTCTTTTTTTTAAATAATTATTTACCGAATTAACGATCGAGGATCTTGCGGCCGACCTTCGGTGGGAGTTAAGGACAATGAGCTTAATTTAAAATTCTTGAAACCGACACACATATTTGGTGTGAGAGATGTGTGAAATTTGGATACGGTATTTGAAGGGAAAAACATTTTTTTTTGTTTATTCATGATTTTAATTATTTGTATATTTTATGTCGTTCAATATTGTACATAGCTCCAAGGCTAGAAAAGCATTGCATAAAAAATATACGCCATTTACTATGAATAATTTTCATATTATTGTAGTTTGTATGTAGTTTCTCCATTATTATATAACTTTCAGTGCCTTCATTATTTAGTGTGAATAAAGCAATTGATTTATTTAATATCCTTACTTAACCTAGTAAGGAGTTTACGGAAAAATATTATAACATCTATAAAAAATAAAAAACCACTTGACTCCATCAGCTATTAAAAGCCTATATTTTTGTTGATATTAGTCTAGTATATCTTTTTAAACGATGCCTTATCTCCCTTTGTTCAGAAATCCCTAACTCCACGTAAGTCGGTTGAAGGCATTAGCGGTCGAGTGACAAAACAAATGAGTGTTTTAACGCTATCTCGAAACCCTTTCATCTTGCCGCGGTAGCCGATACCGAGCCACGGTATAATCTGTAATTATTTAAGACTACCTTCTGACCACGGCTTTACCCGCCCCTCATATATGCGTTATATTTGTTGCAGTTTTGGTAGGGATCCATTAGATAGGGAGGGAATACACCTTATTATATTAGTCCTCTAGCTTCGTTAGTTATTTATTAAATATTTTACACACTGGGTTATATTATATTATTGAAGTTTTATTAAGGAACCCCTAACTTTTTTTTATATATCATAGCTTATGTTACTCAGGGATAATGTGTAATTTTGGCGGTGAAAGAATTATCGAAATAAATCCAGTATAAACAAACAAACGTACAAAAAATTATAATGCCTAGCGTAGTAATTATGGGCTAATAATACCCCCAATAGACTGGCGGGATATACTATTGGGGAGTCCAATGTTCAACAGTGGACTCATGAGGCTGATATGACTACCTTCTGACCACGGCTTTGCCCGCGTGCCCCCATCTTAGATTACATTATTGCAGATTTCTAACTTTCATATACTACATATTTATGTCTGTTCTTTTTAAAAATAATATAAAAGAAACACGACGTTATAAAAACAGCTATTTTTAAAATCTTAAGTTTTTTTTATCAAATAAAAATCAATGGAAAATTTCAATTATTCATTCATTCATACATTCACGCCTGTTTCCCCGACACATGTTATACGCCCACACTTCGCCAATTATATAGTTGATCCCACGTAATAGGTGGCGAGCCTATTGCCGCTTACCGGGCACTGTTATGTTCGCCAGAGCCTTGTCCGTTGATCGGCAGGTGCACCACTTGCAGGTGAGGTTGGCTTGGGCTGTCTTAGTAGGATTCCTATACACCTATGTAGGTAAGTCAGCACAGTTGACAGTCACTTCACAGCAATATTTTTTTTTTAAAGTAACACTTTTTATAATTCTTGTAAGTGTTACTCAAGTAGGTAAGACAGTACAAGACAAAGTTAAACAATTATGTAAGAAAATTTGTAATCGTGGGTCTTGTAATAATATGTTAATAGCAACTCTCGTTTAACAGTCCCTCCATAGCAATATTTTATTATTCTAAAGTCACACTTTTTTACAAAATTACGTTTGGTTTCAATATAAGTTGCATTTAAGATTTCTTGACAAAGGATATAATAGTAAAAGTGTATTTTTGATTGTAATACCAAATAGTTTCGTTAATAGTTTCGACTCCACTGGTTCTCTGTTCCGTTTTAACGTGTCGTACGCAGAATGGGTGGTAAACGTTATAATTTTGCGTTTTATTGTAGTCATCATTTTTAAGTTTACTTAGACACGTGCAAAAAATAAACTTACATGCTACAAACATAATCCGAACAAAAACTCATTATGCAACCTCATATGTATGTTCTATTCTTTATAAAGCTCTATGGAATTTTTAATATTTTGCAAAATTAAGGCTTTAGCATTGACTTCTAGGTATTTCATATTATTTATTAAATGAACCGCATAGAACGTCAGTTCGTTAGAATAATAACAATAAATTGTAGCTGTCGTTAAGATTAATCGTTCGATAACATCTAGGAGTGTCGACGACATTAACATCGATAAAGATTACGTTAAATAAATTATGTTTGCTGTTCGTAGGCGTGGAGTCGCCAATAGTTGTGCTTTGTAATTTATTTTAAAATTCCTATTGCCGCTCCATTACTGTATTGGCAAATGGCACTATACGTAGTTTTTAATACACTGTTTGTTTTCCATCTCTCTGTGTGTTGGTTTGTCAAACAAAGAAAATGTTTTATGATTTTATTTTTATGTAGTTTTGGTTACTATAGTTTATTTTCCCGCCGTTTTGTTCAGATCATCGGACTATCATGTAATTGTAATACATATATTTACTTATTTTTATAATAATTATGAATACTTACTCTAATATAATGTTACAATAAAAATTATGCGTCTGCAGTCGTGCACATAAAATTGATATTCTTACAGAATTTACTTGAATTAGTTTAGAGAAATTCTGTTGTTTCCATTCGACTATGAAAACCTTTAAAAACAAATAAGTGTTTCAGTATTCGGCACAACTAAGTAAGCCTGCATCCTTTTCTTTATACAGTCTGAGCTCGAACAGTTTCCTCAAACGAAGCCGACAGCTCAGGAATATCAAATATCCTTCAGTACAGCAAAGAGTATGTACCAAATTGTCGTTTTCACGTTTGAAGGAGCAGGTGTGAGGGTGTACAACAAAAATATTCGAGAAATTTCCACATACCTATCCCGTACGAGCACAGACTCAATAAAGATCGTTCTGTTTATTGAGTAAAAACTTTTTTGGTGCGCCCTTCTTGCTATTCGCACGGGGTGGTAGCCGAGCGTATGGAATTTAAGTATATTCCCAAAATATTACATTGTTCTTACTATTACTTTAAAATAGTGGTACTTAGAAGAAAATTTTGAAATATATAAACTTTTTCTTCTGTACCATTAACTTAGAATTTTAATAATGTTCTATCTGCACCGATTAAAGATTGGAATTTAACTAAAACTAGTTTGTGGCATTTGTCTGTAAACTGTTATATGTTAAAATATACGAAAGATATCTCTACCGAACCAATTTTTTTATTCAAAGAAAGATAACCTATCCCTTGTCTGTAAGACACTTATAGGTCCTCACAATTATTCAGCTGTATTCAGCGTAGGTCCGTAGAAAACAACGGTTTTGTATAGAAACACGTACGCATAAAATAGACGCGGAAAGCTGAAAGAACGTAATAGTCCTCTAAAACATAAATGGGCTCATTACAAAACAAGATCTAAAGTTAAACCAGGTTTAAAACTAGTGCTGTCACTTTTTTTTGATAAGATCAAGACAGTGACAGCACCTAAAAACCTGGTCTAAATTTAGATCTTTTTTTGTAATAATAAGTCCCAAAGTAGTCATAGAGTTGGTACTCACAAATCTTTTTGAATTTCAAACAATCGCGAGTAAATTCCCAAAACAAAAGTCGTAGATTGTAGAGCCCAACGATGCAGAGGCGCGCAGTAAATATTCTTTTATTGTTCGGAAGAAGGTGCGTATCTCCGAATTCGCGACAAGGTGACGACGAATACAAATTGAAATTCTTAGCCTTGCACAATGTTAGGGCTGCCAAAAACATTATTTTAATATTTTAATAATTAAACTCCTTGATACTGTATGAAGCACCAGCAAGTTCCAAAGACATTTAAAAAAAAGAAAAAAGGCATTTCGGGTTTGGCATTGTTGTTCTACAAGAAAGGAAAAGTCAAAAGATTCAAAGTACAAGTCCACTGTAGCATGCTTTTTGAAAAGTTTAACTCTATCTACGACGACAGATTGAACAGTAATTTGATATATATTAATAGCACCCTTACAGAACTAGTATATATATATAAATATTTTATAGAACTAAGACTAAAAATTGATGGATAAATATTAATGTAAATGCAGTATTTGTTAAAACAGCTGATGAATAAAAATTGATAATCGACAACCCTAAAGCGTTGTCTTTTTACAAAATGGCGTTATTGTTTCGTAACTGCGACACATGACATGTAGGTAAGTAAATATGGCATATTTCCGTGTCAATTTCGGAAATATGGTTGTCGCGCGCACTCACTCGTGTTGGGTAGCTGTTTCCTGTATGAATTTAAATAAGTAGGTATGTATGTATTTATTCTGATTTTTTAAATTCTAAGTTACATTTACAAAAAACTTTAGTAAAGCTACTTGCCTCCTAAATGCTTCATCATCATCAGCCCGAGGACGTCTAATGCTGAACGTAGACATCCATTAACTCCTAAAGGCCAACACTTTTTTTTCTTTTGTACATAAATAGGTACTCATAGTACATATTACACGGTAGCGTATGAAATAACAGTAAAAAACCGCACAAAAATATTTGTTCTATATAGGAATTGAACCCACGACCTTAAAAGCGAAATACAAATATACTGACCTCCACTTCATCGGTCTTTAATTAATTTGTATCAAATAATCATTTTCTCTTTTGTTTGGAACGAATAACGATATAATGTACGTTAAATTGAATAATGAAAAGTAAGTATAGAGTAACAATTTAGTCACGCGATGCAAAAGTGGGTGCTGATTTAGATAATGACATTTTATTATTTTTGATTTTGATTTGCTTTTAAGTTGCGTTTAGTCGTGAAGAATATAAATACATGGTAAATTACCTTAAATATATACCACAGTTTTCTTTTTTTAATTCTTCTGGGTATAAAATGGTGTCTTGATCATTTTAGCTCAATACACCTCTCTACTGGACTTTAGACTTACAAACAAAAGTAATAAACGCGGACCCAGTGAGGATTGGCGGAGGCAAATGCGTCCTGCAGTTAAAATCATTCAAACCAGCAATTTTTTTTTGGATGGAAATTCATTAAATGACCTTCGCCCGCTGTTGTTTCAGACTTGTACTGACTAAAAACCATTTATGTTCCTTCTTGAGCCTGCTTATCCCGGGGCTGCGGTAAACCATTCGAACCGTCCCGCAACGTTCAGTTTTACAACAAGTACGTGTAATTTTAACCGGGACCAATTATTTAGCGTACCTTACGAAGCTAGAATACCAAGGATGTTTAGGCTAAACTTGATAAGTTTTTTTATACGATTCTTCTCCTCTCAAATTTCCACCCGTAGCGAATGAGCTCCTTCAGAGCCCAAATAATTGACGTCGAATTGAGAAAGTTATTGAAAACTTAAACCATGTATATTAGAAAACTAGAATCACGCTTTCCGCTGCAAGATCTCAAGCAGGTACAGAGAAAACCTTGCATGAATAAGAACGCGCTGTATTTCATTGGCTTCCTCTAGAAATACATAGCTACCACCGAAACTCCCCTACGCTGAGCCCATGCCATGACACGGCCACATTTGAGCAGTATGTGTCAACTCGACAGTTTTACGACCATACCATGCAAATGGTCTACAAATTGATGAGCTCACGCCTCCTGTCATATTTCACCATCGAGTGACACACGCCCTGTCCTGTCTTCGGTGTGACGTTTAATTTATAACTGTGCGCGGAATTATTTATACTCGTAGAGGACTACTAGATATCTAATGTCAGCAAGACAAAACCGACAGCATCCTTAGGAGTTTACTTAAATTTGGATAAACTCAATCATCCGGCTCATCCGAAGAAAAATGCTTACCGCTCCAACCCTTGCAACACCAGAAGAATCACTTTCGGCAACTTATCGCTATGTCAACCCTTTATACACAATTACACATATCACTTTCTTTTAAAAGAATGTCATTGAAGTCGATGATTCTCAAGTAGGTTGTATATTTGTTTTTGTACATTTATATATCTCAAATTGTCACGCTTTATTCTCTAGCTAGATTTTTTATTTTTGGTAATAATTTAGTTTTTTTATTCAACTTATTTAAAAAAAATGCTTATCCGCTGGTACATTATATGACAAAGCAATGATTATTATGTGTACACTAATTGAAACATACTTTATTATAACAAAAAAATCAATTATTCCTTTCTTCATACTTAAACAAATTGAATTTCATAGTAAAATGGTAGTAGGGAACCCGCCGGAACAACACAACTACTTATTTCCTACCAGTGATTAAGAATGTGACGTTTCATTTAGCTATAAGAGGCTATAAGTAATAAATTACAATGGAACGGACACGCGGAGAACTCATCGACAGGATCTGTCAGTTAGCCGTCACACAAAACGGCGCCAAATTGCAACCTGTCACTTGATGTTGCCGCGTTACAACATCGCTTATGTGACACTTGTCATTTTGAAAATCGAGGGCGTAATTACCCAGTTTTGGCATCAACACATTGACGACGAAGGTATCGAAATAATTTATTGTCGTACATGTGATTTAAAATTTATGACAATAGGTTATTGATCCTTTTTAATTTTTTTTACACAATGAATTCGATGAATTTATCTTATGTCTGTATAAAATGATTTGATTTGATGGATTTGCTTGAAATTTAAGTTAAAATGTAAGAAGAAAAAGATTTAATTAAAAAAATAATTTGTAAAAAACTTGTTTAGCTTCTTTTGAAATTTTGACGTTGTTAGGCAAAGTGATTGACATATATTGTTACTAAAATGCATACATATATTGAGCGGACTAGGTATAGACTTATACTGATTGCCGTGATATACCGGTCCCATATACTACACATTACTTAATCGCAGAAGAAAAAAACTATATGAGTATATAACAAGTTTATTTTTTTACAGATCATTAAGCGTGCGAAGAGAAATTGACAGCCTAATACCATTCCTTAAATGCGCCATCGACACTTGACGTACAATTTTCCCAGAAAATCTGTTAGGATTGCGTACCAAGAACCGACTATCTAACATATACATCGGACATAGCATTAGAAGCAGTAAGTTTCTAGCATCGATTCTACGAATTGTACAGCCAGCGTTATATCGTTAAGAAACTCCAAAGCGCTAAAAAGATCGACCCACGTCTCTATTGTAAAGAGCATTAGGGCGTGTTCCGATATAAATGGCGCTTAGGGTGTTACCAACTTTTTGACGCTGACCTTACACTCCTTAACAAGAAACGACCTGACTAGTCGACTGACTAGTGTTTAATAAGTATAGTGCATTGCCGCTGAACATTAGCGATATCGATATCGATTGATCAGCGTCATTTATTTTTCCTGTCAAATAGAGAATTACTAAATGCTAATAGGATGCATTTTATAACTACTTAGTGTCATAGACTATTAAGGATATGCCTTACTAAAGCTCATCGTAGCGTAGCATCAACATTACTCGTTTTGTAAAAGTTAATTAAACCTTTTTTTGCTTTTACAAGCCAATTATTTATAATACAGATTTATTAGATCAGGCCAATTAGAAACTTTTTTAATAAGCTTCTAGGTAATATTGTTTTAATATTTTGTTCTATTTTTTTCTCTAATCAATTATGTCTGTTGGGAATATACTTAGGCTTTTTAACAGCATAGTTGGCACGGCTTAATAAGTTAATGTATTTTTCTTCACGTAAGACGGGTTTTGAAATATTTTAGAGGTATCTATGTATATGTCACCGTAAAATTGTAAATAACGTTAAATTATAATCTATCCCGCGATATTGTAATCAGTCGAAAAATTGTGATCCGTAACAAACTGCTCACAATTTAACGCATTATTTTTCGATAGATTATAATCTATCGAAGACAAACCGTCAGATTGTAAAATGGCATGCGACAGAACGCACCTCGCGCTCTGATTGGTTGAACTTCATGTTCCCCGCTCAGCCGCCCGTCGTCGCCATCTTCGGTTGTTATTAGTCAAATTAATTTGTTGTGAAATGTAAACAAACAGTGTTTTGGTGATTTAAAATAGATTTCGTGTTAATAATAATAACGCATTGTATTATAATAAGTTGTAGGGAGTGTTAACGGACCTGTGATAACCTAAAGAAGTGCAGTTAAATAATAAATAAGAGTTACTCACTTATTTGAGTTAGTCACCGAACATAGCCTAATTTGTATTTTCAGTGTTTTAATATGTTTTATGCGTGTGAACCTGTGTGAACTCATTTGATATCTTATTTGATAATATGTATTTACAATATCGGATATTGAGTCTGTCTGTCAGAGTCAGCTGAGCGGGGAACATGAAGTTCAACCAATCAGAGCGCGAGGTGCGTTCTGTCGCATGCCATTTTACAATCTGACGGTTGGTCTTTGATAGATTATAATCTATCGAAAAATAATGCGTTAAATTGTGAGCAGTTTTTTCGGATCACAATTTTTCGACAGATTACAATATCGCGGGATAGATTATAATTTAACGTTATTTACAATTTTACGGTGACATATACATACCGTACGGTAAAAATATGTGATACTAGCGGCCGCCCGCGACTTCATCCGCGTGGCTTGCAGGCACTTATGTGTGGTTAATAAGTTACTCTTTACATCAGATAGCTGATGTAAGGGAAATTTTTCCGTCAAAATCGGTCCAGTTATTTTGGAGATTGTTTATAATAAACATGGTTTGTCAACAATAATTGTCTACCTGTCTGTAGATAGATTTTTTGAGATTATATTATATTCTTAGGCATTTTATAAAAAGCTTTTATTTTTATATAGCAAACCGCTACAAATTATTTTGTGATGTATAAGAATCCACCTTAAGTTAAACTAACAATTTTGTGCCCAATTTAAGTAGATTGAGCAGAACCTTTATAGATCAATCAGTCAAGTTTCTTATTCATTACGGCTAAGTATCTCTCTTTCAATGGTAATTAAAAAACAATTTCATCACATACGAAACTAAAATTACAGATCTTAGTCCAAGCAATTAAAATACGATTAACAACTCCTTAGCACCGGTCCGAGTTGTTTGTAAGGCACCAATAAATCTTTACAAAAACAAACGCACCCAAATATGAACAGCTAAATAACTAACACCTAAATTACACCATCAAGCGTGCCATTCGAACGGAACACCATAAAAAAGAACAACACGTGAAACCGTTACTTTGGCACCCCCCTTAATAATAGGTGATTTACCCCCTCTCACCCACATACTAAGGAAACCAGCGTAACTTGAACTCGGGTAAGGCTGTGTTTTTTAACTTCCATAGCAAACTATTTGTTTGCACAAATGTAGGCATCATTAAGGTGTTATTGGGTATTATACTGATAAGTTTAGCTTTATACTATTTTTGGATTGCAGAAGTTCAATACATAAAAATAAAATTTGCCTATTCAACTTAATTAAAATTTGATAGATTTGGGGTGTGATATTAATGTTAAATATAGAGGAAATAAAGTTCAATATTTTAATTTGATAAATCTGAATGTTTTGAGATGCATTTGCGCTTTAAAAATACTGTATCAGAAGCTCCAATGAATTCAACATAGTTTATGCCCTCGTGCTTAGTTTTAGAGTTATCTTGCGAGTTTTTGTTTTATCCGGATAAAAAGTAGATTAGTAGCATTTAAATGATAAAAACTATCAGTTATTTTAATAACAAAGACGCGTCCGAAAAATGTATTTTATAAAACACCTTAAGCAGAAAATTGGCTTGTGTAACGTTTAGGAACAGGGTAGGTCAACGTTAACTGGTTAGCCTGTATGCGTGCCTTCTACCCATAGTGTTGGCTTCAGTCTAATACCACTTGTATTGGACATTTTATTGTCACACGCTCGTCGTTTTTCATGAGTTGTGAAGCCAGAATTTTGGGAAGTATGCTCTTGTGGACGGTTTTATTGCCGGTGGTGGCATAAAAGTGGAACTTGGAGTGTTTCTTGAGTTTCGTGGTTTATTGGTGACGTTTGGCTACGTGGTGGGCTTGATTGGGGAATTTCGGGGGCTCGTTTAAATTTCAAACTCATTACGCGGTATGCGGGGCTATAAAAAGGAGAAATAGTTTGGTTAGAACTATTTTGAAGTTCTAAAAGGAAAGTGATAAAAAATAGTATTAGGAAATCGTTTCAAAATGAAATACAGTTGTTGTTGTTTTTTAAATTAAATTTTAATGGTGGTGCTTAAAGAAAAACGACATAAAACTTAACTTACTTTAACTTTTCAACTTCTTAAATGTTACATAGAAGTATATAGATTATTTTATAACATTAGGTTACTAAAATTTTTTGTGCAGTAATAATTATGTTACTACTACGCTAAATTCCAATTATCAAGTTTAGGTTTAAAAAATATTTATTTTCTCATTAAAAAACCATACAGTCACTTACACGAGATATGTACAATATATGTGGGTAAGAATTAATCTGTCGAGTATGTATAAAAAAAAGAAGAGAACAGTCTACAAGGGCAGTGTACTTACTTAGTATATTTAGAACCAAAACGTAGTATAATTTGAATGTCGAATCCAATTTTTTTTTAAATTCATCATCTCAACCCATTAACGTCTTACTACTGAGCACGAGCCTTCTCCCACTTACCAAGGTGCGAGGGTATTGGGTCATACTCCACCACTCTGACCCAGAGCAGATTAGCGGAGGCAGGTGTGTGGCGTTCTGCTGTTAGAATTTTTCGAACCGCCCAATTAGGCTTTTAGCCTCTACCACATTAGTGATTACCGGGACTAACTGCTTGACGTGCCCTCCAAAGCACGGAAGCGCTCGATATCAAATGCCACACAAACGGTCACTCATCCGAGGACTGACCTCTGTATACTCTGCTTTGCTTACACCGAAGCCAATCCACGAGCGCTACACTAAAAAAAATTATAAATAAAATATGTCGACTATTCTAAACTTAAAATAGTTCTAAGTTAGAGACCATTTCTATTGAATATTGTATTATTCTTTGATAACTAACTAATTGCACATTGCTTATATTTTTGAATTAAAATAAATAAAATTCAATGCATCTTCATAAAACTTGTGTCATAGTTAATTTAATTTTGGTTTTTGTAACATTTATGTCTTTTAAAAAATAAATGTGCGATGTGCTACAAGCGAGATATTCACTATCTAGTACAGTCAGCGTTAAATAGTTGGTAGCACCCTAAGCGCTATGTACAATCAGAACACGCCCTAATGCTCCTGACAATACAGACATGTGTCGATCTTTATGACGCTTTGGATGTCAACAACTATATGACGCTGCCTGTACATAGATTGGTTTACTTAGTGGATTATAAAATGCGGCTTTAAACAATTCATATATAATATGAGAAGATTTTTATCAATTCGAACCAGTTTCTGAGTTTAGCGCGTTCTTAACCTAATAATACTAGTATAGATATCTCCTAGTACATGGATTGGTTGTCTTGTGTTTTTATATTTCCGCCAAACTTACAGATTTTCATAAGCTATCGTGCGCGCGTTATAGGCTGCGTACAGAAGTGTCGTTTTTACAATTTTCCCGCCAATTTTTGGGGTTACAAAATGGCCGCGGCGAGGCAAGCGACACGCACCGCGCTCACGCGAGGCGCCGACTTTCTTTTAGTTTTCTTTCGTAGATAAAGAAAAATCCGTTTTTCCTTGTTTAACATTCTCTTTGTTTACACTATAATGGTACTGAAATGGGATAGTAACTAAATAATGAAGCGAAATCTAGTGTTTTTGTTGCGAAATTAGAACTTTTACGTACGAAAGGTCTTTTGTAATATTTATTTATTTATTTATTTAAACTTTATCGCACAAATTAAAATTAATATGTACAAAAGGCGAACTTAATGCTGCAAGGCATTCTCTTCCAGTTAACCTTTGGGTTAGCAGAAAAGTATGAGGCAGTACGAATAAGAAAACATATAAACTTACATAGAATTAAATATGTGTTATTAATAAACTACATATACCTATACACAAAATTAATACTAATTATGATATGTAGACTCAATCGGATGATGACTCCTCAAGAAAGTATTTCTTGAGCAACCCTTTAAAAGTAGGCTTGCATAAAATTTAATATATCTGTATAACATTGCAAAATTTGTGTAGATTACCAGAAGTTAGGACTCTATTTCATTTACAATTTTATATTCGTACTAGATACTTGTTTTTGCTTGCTTATGCTCTATAATGTTTTTCTCTAAAGACAGTATGATCTGTTAATTATGAATTGTATAATTATGGTAAGTAAGCCTGAATAACCAGCATTTTTTTAACAATTTCCAGTGAATATTAAACAAGAACATAGCATTTTATTAAGCTTCATTAAGCTTTACAAATTTGTAGTATTACTGCGTATTTGTCATAAATAGAATTAACATCTAGTTAACGTAAGTTTTATTTTTGTTATCAATATAATCGTTTTTACACCACTGGGGTTCTAAGTCACGCCACCACCTACTGGTACTAACGACCAAAGAGTTTTAACTATTTTATTATTCAACTAACATGTTCATTCAAACTTTCTGTCGTTTTCTTTTTTTCTAAATTACTTTCAAAGTTATTCTTTCGTGCCAGTTGACAAAGTGGATGCAATTATCACGCAGTTAAGTTTTAAATTAGTGCAGTTTTCTAGATGTCAGAATATAAATACGTTTTGTATGAATTTGGGTTCTTGGACATCTGACACGGTGCCACTTAGTCCCTAATAAACGCAGCTTGCAATATGGGTAGATACCTACATAAGCTCGAATAAATATGCATAAACACATAGGAACATTTAATAATTATCCAGATCAAATATTCCTGCATAAGTACTTTTTGTGTTTGCTCTTCAAACCATCAGCTAATGAAAAACCCACCTAAGTCGGTCAAGCTGTTTCGGAGATAAATCATAGTTTGTTGAATTAAAAGTTATATTTAATAAAAGTTTACATTACCAACACGCACGTCCATTTTAGTAATTTTATGTTTTATAATAGTGTCAAATATAAATCATAAAACAAAAGATTAAATATTAACCATTTTTATTTGAATTGAACATATTTTTCTAACATAAGTCGAGTGGTCCTTGCCACCGACCCCTATAAGAAATTAGAGCTCTACTGTCAAACATACTACGTCAAGTGAGAATATCAAATATTGACTATGTTACTAATGTCCGAAACTGCCATTGTTTGTGCTGATCACGGGATCACCGGGGATCAGTGCAAATAACGAACGGCAAATAGATTAGCGGCACTTTCATGTGATACTTTTTCTATTTTTGTATTGCTTTTGTTTGTTTACCTAGTATCACATTTTTTTTTCTTTTAAATAATGGCTTCGTGCGTTTAGCACAATTATTCAGTCTCAAGTAAAATAAATATTAATAATACATAAGTCATAAGTCATAGTGAGTGAGTGGTGATAAAGATGAGTCCTTAGTAAAGACTATACTGAGATCTCACATGGACTTCTTGAGAGAATTTTAAAAGTTATGTGGTCACAAACACTTAACGGTTAATAATCCACCGTTATTACACAT
This sequence comes from Musotima nitidalis, assembly GCA_949126915.1. Taxonomy (NCBI): domain Eukaryota; kingdom Metazoa; phylum Arthropoda; class Insecta; order Lepidoptera; family Crambidae; genus Musotima; species Musotima nitidalis. The sequence continues at coordinate 6,336,516 of OX421434.1, forward strand.
TAATGTTCGAAATATCACAAATTTTAGAAAATAAAACAAAACTGCAGACATGACGCTTCACTTTCGCGCTAAGAGCTCCAGTATCACATTATACTTCACCTGTCTTCAAACTTTTTTTTAGCATGCTGCAACGTGGATATTTATATCCCTATGTGCGTTCACTGTGCGTAAGAATAACGTGGTCAGAGACAGTTATCAAAGTTGAGTTGCGGTCATAGAGATAAGCCTTATGACAAGTCACAAGCCTTTGTCCCAGTCATAAGAAGTTAGAGACTATTGGGCGACTTGAAAAAATTTATTACAGCAGGACAACACGCCTACCTCTCGAGACAGCATATTTCCAAGTTTTTAAAACATCTTTCGTAGCAAGATCCCGCCCTAGCGAAGTGGTCTTCCTAGATTTAGATGATGCTTACCATAGAAGCCTAGTTTCTACCTAATGACAAAATCTGCATGGTAAGAACGGCTTAAACCTTTATATCAGATTCGAGCCGAACAAAAACGATAACGGTATCGGCTCCAATTGATACAACAATGCACTTGAGCCAGTTGCAAATATTTGTGCTTTTCGCGTCCCGTGGGAATCTCCACACATTTTACACTCGCACAACAGCAAATAAAGTGTAAATGTATTGGTTTAGGCCGAGTTTTGGTCGATGGATTTGGAAGAGGTTTTTTCTGGATGCTACTTAATCCGTTTGTAGTTTGTCACAGGTTTTCTTTCTTTCTAAATTCGTTTCGTTTTATAGCACTGTTACCTCAGACCTCCTTTCATAAACGATGATATCTATAAAAGATACCTATATAATAAGGATTCATGTACAAATTTTATAATTATGTACGTATATTTAATGATTATATAGCGTTAAATATATAATTTATGGTGTAAATTATTAAAAAGGCCGCTCCAGAAATTTACAGTTTGACTGTGAAACTTTCAGTATGTCATTATTTTTTTTTAGTTTTGAAATTTAGAGACTAAACATATACTTGACTTCCGAAAAATAAACCAGCCTCTTATTAAAAAGAGAGATAGACTATTGAGGGCAATCATATATAATAAAATACAAAACTCGTAGAAGAACAAAATTTGCCTACATACTATACTAATTTTCACATATGTCGTTGTTTATTTACAAAGTATATTCTATTAAATTATTTAATCAATAATTATCAGTCTTTTGTTACAAAGAGATTACATTAATTATAATAACGAAGAGCTTCTGTGGTGGCGTAATTACTTAGCGTATTATTCATTGTAGTTTTTAAGTTTTGATCTATAAAGAGTATAAGTATAAATTTGACCTACTTCTTCTCTACTCAGGAGGTGGGATGAATGGGCACCAATTTTTTTTTGTACTCGTTCTTATAGCTTTTTTGAGCCAATTTTTATAAAATATTCTGACTTTAATTGTGAATAGATAGTGCTTTCTAGAAGGGTTTTCATCTGGTCTTGTAACGATATTCAGGGGCACAAAGGGTATAATTATATATTAATTTGATAGAATTAGATTCAAAGAGACCTCAAGTCGTATGTGGTCACAGATTGTTCAAATAAAGCTAGCTGGAAGTGGAATAATCAAAGGGGCTCATCAAAATTGTATGGTCTATTGAATCGTGAGGGATATAGGTTAGATTCTACCAAGGGTTTGAGGTCTGGAGTACTTAATTTAATAATTTCTTTATTTATGATAGGCTTCTCTGGGGTTTAAAAATTAGTGGGTTTCAGTACTTACTAAAGAGTAAAAAAATTACGTAAGCTGCATATTCAGTATTCTATAATAAAAAGCATTTTTTTCACTTCGAAAAAATACAACGTTATGTAACCTCTTTCCTCATGATAAAAAGTTTCTTAAGTCAAATGGCCTCATTGATTGAAACTTATGAACTTAGTAAAGAGTTACCACACCGACTTCGCAATGAGCCTTCTAAACGTATTAAATTTAGAATTACGTAAAAAAGAATATAATGTACACTTCAAGGAGTACGAATGGAAATAGAAGCCTGTATAACAAACAGTACAAAAGGGTTTTGTAATAGTTCGGGTCTGGTTTAATTTTTTTTTTGTGTGGTTTGTCATTTTACGTTGTTCGGAGGTTGTATAATGATTTTGTAAGTTTAAGCTTTTAAAGGGTGATATCTGGATTATTTAAGTAAAAAGTCTTGCGAGTAAGTTAATTATATTTTTTGATATAGATATAGTGATGTTTTAACAAGAAACTACAGTGCATTGACTGGATGGGTGATATGTGGCCAGTTCGAATTCCGTGTTTTGTTCAATTATTAACTCTTAGAAAACCCTATGTTTTTAATAGGAAGATTAAATGGAATGTAAAATACTTTTTCATTAGGTTTTTTCAAAAGTTTGAGCAACTAATTTTGGTGCAAGCCATTTGGATAAAAACATTATTCGTTAACTTAACTAAATATTTTAAATAAAAAGTAAGGATATAGTACAAAATCTTTCCAATTCAATAGTGTCAAATATCCTTAAATTAAACTTATGGATATACCTAGCCATTATTATGGTTTAAGCATATAATGATTTTTCCCTTTAGGCCGCTCCGTATTGAAACAGACACTCAGCCTTGTCAAATGTTAAGACTGGTGTACAGACACTTGATCTTTAGCGCAAGTCTAGGGAATAACCGAGATATATCCTAGGTTGATGAGACGGATATAATTATGGTTTTAATTAAGAAAAATTGAGGAAACGACTTATTACATAGAGTTAACAAATCTAATAATCCTCTTACAATCACAACTAAGTTAGTTCCATGATAAGTATCAATAACTTGTGTTATACTAAATAACGGATAAACATAAATAGTTAATATAAATAGAAACACCCAGTTAAGAACAAATATTTATGTTCATGCACACAAAGATTTGTTCTGTGCGGGAATCGAACCCACGACCTCAGGAGTGGAGTGCAGGTGTACTGAACTCCACATCAGTCGTCTATGTAAATATCTATGTCTTTCAAATCTTAGTGCTAGTATACCTAATATAAATCTTGTCGCTTCCTTAAGGTCCTTTATCATAGCATCGCGCACCAATGAGTCAATTACTTATCTACAAAGCGCCGATAGTCCAAGACACCTAAAACATGGCACAATGAACCGAAACGATATGCTAGTGCAATTAACCCTAAACAGACGCCGCGCGCCGCCGGGTCGCTTCGGCCCGCTGTAAGATTTTATCGCTTCCACTTAGACAATTTGCAAGGGCTCACCGGTTCGCGTCCGACCCGATGCCTCCCAAAGGAGACCTTTTGATCAATAACTGTATATAAATTACTGAGCATATGTCCTTCCGTGCTCACGTGAGCGCACCGCTAGTCTTTGTGCCCGCCTGCGCTTATTTGGAGCCGAAACTTGGGAGATGCCATCGGAAATATTAAATGATGCAAGAATTTGCTGTAGGTACGTGGTTACAAGACTACAATTTGGTTGGTAAATCATGAAAGACAAGAGTTGGGAGCTATAATTATGGCAATTTATTGATAGAGATTATTTTGTGTGAGTAAAACCTCTTTTTAATATTTCTCTTTCGATCACAATCAGTTTTTGAACAAAATCTTTTTTAATTTGACGTTTGATGTCATATTTCAATACCACAAATAGCAATTTGCGCCTTCCAAAAATATAAGCAATGTTATTAAAACACCTCTTCTCAATATTTTTCTTTATCAATTTTTAACAAAAACTTTTTTACTTTGACGTTTGTTGTCATAATTCAATTCGAATCTTAAAACATTTAAAAACCAATTTGCGCATTCCAAATATAAACAATGTTATTAAAACATCTGCCGGTAAGCTTTAACGAAAACCATGCAAATCTGTGTTCTTAATTGCCGATACGAAAGCTGCGTTCCTTTTTACCCGCGCAGCTGTGTGCCCGGACTGCGGCACAATGAAGCACATCTCGACTCGAATTAGACGCTCCAAGGAGTGCAGATTAGCCCTTAACAATTAAAATGGGTAGGTACTGAGGTGCTATTGATGTATTAGCGTCGGGAAGCTCCTGGTATTGTGCTGGGTCGTCTCGAGATGTTTTAATTCGTAAACCGGCGTCTTTAAAGGGTCCTTATGTTTGATATTTTGGATAAAAAGTAAACTTGGCTTTCTGAAGGGTTGGACGCTTACTCTTCAAAGTGAAATCTCACTTGACTTTTTTTTTAAATAAATAGATAAAGTACTTACTAAAATTTCATGACTTTTTGATTTTCTCCTAAGCACTTAATGTAAGGTTTTTGCCTCGTTGGTAATGGCCATCCTGGGTAAGTATAAGAATTGTCAAATAAAAATTGTAAGCTTATGAATTATATGTTAATTATATATTTCAATCATTAATTACTAAAAAATACTCACATTATCAGAAGTCTATATTTCAGATGGTTAATAAAAGACTCTAATGAATGATAAAAAGGGTGTGGTATAAAAGTTACAAGCATGCTGTGCTTATGAAATTATATGCAATTTGTAATTACGTACATTTCAGGGTAATTAATTAACAAAAATAAGCTCAAAGTTAAAGATATTTTTCGCATAATAAATTAGAGTGTGGATTCGCTATACCCACATTATAAGAGGTCTATATTCTCGATGGTTAATAAAAGACTCTGATGAAAGGCACCGCGGCAGATACAAAACCAGGGGTGTTGTAAATAACTCACACGCTCCTCAACCGGTTGATTCACGACCGGCCGATGTGAGGTGTTTGTTTTTAAAACTTTATGACCACTTAAATGTGACTACGGGGTAAGGTTAACAGTTCGCTAATCTAAAACGAAAATGAAAAAGTATCAATCTCAGCCGTCTTAACCTCTTTTCAGCCAGTTACAATTTTTTTCCTTTCTTTTTTTTTTTGTTTCTTGAAGGTTTGTCAAAAGAGTTTCTTTTACAATGAAATATTTTGCTCTAATGTCACAAATTTTGTTTGCAATTAAAATGTCAAATTCAATTTTATTTTCAAATATGAAATCACTTGTTTACCACTATTTGCCATGTCAAAAAATTTGATAAATCAAGTTTAAGCTTAAGGTACTGTAAGGTAAGGTAATAGTCAAGTACACTCGTATGTAGTACCTTTAAGTAGTGTAGACTTTAATAGACTTAGGCTTCTATGGAGTTTTGAAATCGGATCGGATTGCGGTAAATCACTATTTACGATATTATGCTACTTTCCTACACTTGTGTACGTTATCCAAAAAGTAAGGTCAAAAAGTTCAACATACTTTTTAACACATGAAAACTTGACTTTACTCCAGTTTTAGAAAATTAAATACTGCTTCCATGTGTTTTTTAACGTGTTGGCGCCAAAGCTCTATTAGAATCTTATTAGGAAGACCTTATGCATGATTTATAAGCATATTAACGTTATAAAATTAAAATTTATTTTTCGAAGTTTCGATTTATCGGAATATATAACTAAGAGCCCTTATCGATGAATATACATTAAAGTTTACATGTATAATTAAAAAGTATCAGCCTGCTTCTAAACAAATAATTTATAATTACCAACAAAAAGTAAGTATATACAGTTGAAAATAACATAAGAATTATAGAAATTGCACTATTTATAATAATGAGCTTTCAAAACTCAAACATGACATTTCCATAATATTGAAATTATGTTCAATCAATAGTCAAAAAGAATAGATAAATATCTCGATGAAATATTGATGGCTGTCCAGAAATTGGCATGTTGGCCGGAATGGTTGGGGGGCTGGGGAAAAAACAAATAAACGTTCTGTTATCTGGTGATCTATCTACCTGTTACGGTAAAAAATTAATGCTTTTAATTTTTAGGTTTTTAAACTCATATAAAAGTATAACAAGTAGGTTTTATGTAGGTAGGTAAAATATGTAAAAAAAAACAAACAAATATAAATAAGTAAGAAGTTATACGTATTGAAAAATAAACACATATGTGTTTCATCTTAAAATTATTTGTTCCTAAATTTTTATGTTCTTACTGCTTTTTTCGTAACACAATCAATTACATAATTTTAAAGTCTCACCTAAACTTAGGTGACAATTTATAAAATCGTCAACGAATTATTTTTATCTGAAACCAAATTTTGTATACCTTCTGGCATTAGATATATTACTATGTGCAAAACAACCTAAAGTATCAAAACACACAGTCAACATTTGAATCATCTCATCCGAAGGAATCAAAAATATTTCTGTCAAAATTTTAATATCAAAATATACATCACGCCATATCTGGCAGCAGACAGTCAGCTGTTGTCAAAATTCTATGCATACCGAGCGGCGACGGTCGTTATTTCAATTACCCACGCCCTCAGTCAAAGACAAAAGACCCTAACACGAAAAAGAGGCAAAAAGGGCACAAGACGTTCATCGGCCGAATTAAAAAGGCCTTATCTATGATTGGATCGCGGTCGTGTAAACGCTTCTTCAAGTGTATTTTGTTACGTCAAAGCGCCGGCTTTCGGTAGCCTTTTTGTTGGTATAAGTCGACTTTTTATGTATTAGAACTATTTTGGACATGTCACAATGAAAAGTTAAAAAAAAAGACACTTTTTGATTTGTACGTATTAAATTTTATTATATTTATATATTTTGTAAAACATTTTAAAAAAGAGTGTCTGCTTGGTATGTCTTTTAAATAACTATGATATCTTTTCTTTTTGGAAGTAATGGCTTTAGAAGCTGAGTCAAACAGCAAAGGTTAGGTTGTTACTATTTTGTAAAAATATTTCCCAAAAACAATCTCTAGACACAAATTGAGAATTTTGATTATTTTAAGTAGGTACTAGATATGTCATAATTCTACAGTAAAAAAGGCATAATTATAAAGTAAGTATTTGTTTTTGGCATGTAGTTAGAAGTCAACAATTTATTTCTTCATTTAGTTGTATTTATTTCATAAAGCGACCAAGTGATTATCTCGTAGATCTATAAGGTTATCTTATATCTAGAAACGCCGAACGTGACCATAAACGAGCGGTAATATAAAATCACCTCTTAGCAGTTATCCTAACCAGTTAGGGTTAAATAAACAGCGTGTTGAAATCATGTCATTCAAGACGCAATAGTGGGTGGTCTAATGAGTATAATCATCTGAAATCACGAAGGTATAAAGCTTTAAAATTATACTCAACATTTCCGCTCTCTCGATTTTATATTGAGATATTATTCTTGAACCGTTTTAGCATAATACTCTCCGTCTCGAATTGATGGAAACATCATGAATCACGAATGTTTCGTTTTAACTAGCGCGAAATTCGTGTCTTGAAATTTGAAAGGCACAAAATAGATGCGCCGGCGCAACGAATGCCTATTAAAAGCTACTAAAAGCTAAGATGGGTGCCCAAAGTAAATAGCCATAATAGCCATGGCTTACACAATGCCTCCCCGCTGGTCGACGACAGGGGTCCTACCATCGATCCTCTTTTTCCTTGTGTTAATTATAATATCACCCACATTATAAACTTTTTGCTCGGTTACGGAAAAAAAGTAAGAGGCGCTTTCAAAGATTGCTACCTTTTTGGTTTTTTTTCGAGTTTTGACATCGAAACTTATTGTTGTGGGTTGTAGACATGTTATTAAATAAGTTTACAAGTTCACTTGAGTTATAAGTAGGTACGTGACAAAAAAACATGTAAAGCAGCAGCTTTTGAAATCGGTGAGGCGGTTTTATATCTGGAAATCTTCTAAAATATGAATTTATCTATATTATATTTTTGCATAAATATTCAGAATTTGTAAAAACCACACCGCACAGATTTCAATGCTATAAATTACTTGGGAGACATTTTGTTATCGGCAGGGCAGAATCCTTTCTGTATTAAAATAATGATAACCTTTGAATCAAAATTTATGGTTATGTTAACGTATTCTATGGTCAACGCTACTTTGTCAAAAATAAAAATAAATGAATTTAGAAATATGTATTTTCGTTGATTGAGAGTAACAATGTAAAGTATACCTACTTAAATTAATTATAATTAATTGAAGCCATCGATATTTTTTTATATTTATTTTTTTATTACAATTTTAGTCTACTTAATGATGTTATGTGTTAATTAAGAAAAATTTGATAATTGCAAAGATTTGAAAGATTTTGAATAGGTTCAAAAACAACTGGAGCGACTTGCAAACTCCCAAAAATTTCAGTACGGGCGGGCGAACCCGTGGTCATAATGAATAAAAATAAATTTTATTAGTTGTTACTAATTTTCGCTGCCACATTATAACAAAATGCCTCCTGCCAAAAGAATCGGTACTCACGAATCCGTGCTTGTCGCTGATGTTATTCGTCAGCTTCAGTTTGTGGAAGGACACCACTTTCTGCATCCACTGCTCCCCCGTGCTAGGCGAGTCTGGGTGGATGTACATTCTCTTCGGCATTTCTGGGTCCGCTTTACCGGCGACCATCCACCGACTCCGGGAACAAATACAAGAGATATAGAAATACTAAACTAAACTTGAGCTAAAAGTGAGGTTATGACTGACGTAAATTCAAATGGAAAGTTTTATAAAATTTTAACCTAAAATACTACCATTTCAATCAATCTTCACTAAACTCAAGAACGTCAGTCCTAAATCTCAATTTTAGAACCGTCAATGGCCAGTATTACATTTAAGGAAAGAAAACAGTATTTTGTGTCGGCAGTATCGTTTAAATAAACCTACGACTGCTCGGTAGACCACGCACTACCTGTGTCTCCGTAGAGAATTCACTACTGTATCTATGTTATAATTTAGCAATATGCTTAATTCTATGATTTTTCAGCGCCACGCTGATACTTTTAAAGTTTCCACATTTGACCTTACTAGGCTAATCTACTAAGTAGGTACTATTCGAAGTTGCACATTACTGCCATAAGTACAAATACATCGCTACGTAACTAAAACACATTTAAAACTGCTGTGTATCGAAGTATGCGGAGATCCTGAAGCTAAAGTTAAGTCATTTCTACTGTTTGTATACTTATAAATACAGAATATTGCTTTCTTTCCTTAACCATAACCAGTATAAGTGATTCCCTCATCCAAAGCGAAAATAGGCTTCTATTCTAAATCTGTGCATGTTCAAAAAAATGCATCTACCTTTCTAAAGATGCTAGCAAGATAAATATTAAGGTACTTTGTCACTATACTGACTTACTATACATAGGTAAGGATGACTGTGTTCTTATTATAATTGTAAAAGCCATTACAATCTAAAATAAAGCTGAAACATTAAAGAAACCCAATATGGATCACCATAATCATCATGTATGAGCAGGAATGATGTTTAAATTGGTTCATATTTATGTACAACTTGCTTTTTACTCCTGCTTTTAAAATTATTCGAAATATGTAATATAAATTTCGCTCAAAGAACACATTAATATGTAATGCATTCCAAACCCAATAATAAAACTTGAAGATTCAAAGAAAGACATGGAATATTTTACTCTAATATTAAATAACCGACACCAAAAAAAGTCGTTCTAATAAATAAATAATTAATTCATATTTTCTGACAATTACACCAATTATTTAGTTTCTAGATAAGTATTATTAAGAACTTGTGTTATGGATACTAAATAACGGATAAACATACATGAACACTTTTTGTAAATACATACTTAATATACGTAGGAAAACACCCAGACCAGAACAAATATTCATGTTTATGCACACAAAAATTTATCCTGTTAGGGAATCGAACCCACGGCCTCAGGAGCGGAGTGCGGGTATACTCGCCTCGGTCGTTATGCTACAAATTGACGTTTATTGTCATTCAATTGTCCAATTAATAACTTATAGCAACATCTACATTATTATAATTAAATGTACAAATAAATGAAGCAATATCACAGTGTTTCATAGCAAATTTATTACTACCTACATCCGCAATTTGGGATGATATTAAAAAAATAAGGGTATAAAAGGTAAGTAAGTATATTTAATAATTTCTTAAAAGGTATGTTTACTATAATTATTAAAAACATGTGAATCTTCATAAACTAAAAAAAACTTTTCTAATAGACTTTTTACTAAGACTAGAAATACTTAATGCTAAAAATATTATTTTTAACCCAATTTAATTTACCAATTATTGTAAATAAATATTAGAATCACAAAAAACCAAAATTACTTGACAACAAATATAAAACATGCATGGGTGCGGTTTGGCATAGAAAACTTACATACTGTAATCATGCAGGGAGTTGAAAGGTTTCCAATAAAAGCTAATTATGAAGCTACTAGCAAAAGATGTGAATGAAGAGATCTGCGTTTAGTTAACTAATTGATAACATAGAAAGGTCAATGATTAGGAATAATGCAGAACTAACCCATGAGCCTAAATATGAAACTGAAACGGTAGAAACAGTAAGAGGTGGTTTCACTTACGAAGTCTAGTTCAACATGTGTCATAATTGACATGACACTTAAAAGAACGGTCTTTTATGTTTTTACTGGGCATCAGTAACATGCTCCTTGTAAAGTAAAAAATATTACATATAAATACGGTTCGGGAAAAGGGAATTGCTACCTACAAATTACGACGTATATTAACGCAGGTGTGATTGTTAAAAACCACGCAGATCCCTATCTATTCAGCATTATATACAATACGCATGCTTCTTGCCTCTTTTAGTTTTCAAATTTCTGAATTACATTAAAATAAGATGTCCGTCTCTACCCGTCTACGTTTCTTATTTTAATTTAATTCCTCAAATTCTTTATTTATACCTGTTGTGGAATTTGTATCTGCAATCGTCGGCAGCTACGATGTCCATTAGCAAAATGTACTTTGCTTTTTTATCAAGACCAGAAACGCGAACTTTGTAGGCAGGAAACATACGTCTGCAAGCAACACGAGAGAAAAACATGGGTTGGGACTCGTTCTTTGCGACAACGATTTGACATCACGTCGATTGTAAGACATGTTGTTGAACTAGTTTCCACTTTTTACACCCTTTAGTCCCGAGAATCGTTCCTTTTAGCTTGTGATCTTGTACCGCGTTAATTAGTACGATTTTGTTGCGAGTTGGGCCAGATATTCAGCTAAGACAACTACTCGAAATTACTGAGGTTTTAACAAAGACTTTTCTTTGTTCACTTGTGGTCTAATCTGCTAGCGGAAATACGCCGAGGTGTCAGCAGGCATTCGCGTTACGCAAAAAGGTTATATTTCCTCGACAGAAGGACAAAAATGGCGAGGTACGCCGCCATTGTAAGGTTCCGCGCTACGGCGTACCCGCACGTGAGCAAATGCAGCTGAACACGAATATCTGAGCGCCCGAACATCGGCAGACGACACGACACGCACGACACGACTCGGAAAAACGATTCCGACGTTAGAGATTTATTGACAAGTAAATAACTGAAGAGAGATTTGTAATAATTAATTATCATATTAACGGCGCTAGCGGGCAGCGTCTTTGTCGGCTCGCTATATCGGTTTACTGCTGACTCACAGTCGCATTTTCGACCGGAATGCTCGGGTCGTATTAATTAACGGATATTAAATCGGAGTTTATCGGCTGCATCTCGATGTTGCCAAACCTGCGTGTCGGCGGTTTTGATATTCGTCGATCGGCCGTCCATAAAGCGGACAGACGAATCTTATCGCCGCTTGTCATCGAGAATTAAACAATGTACGCGATCAAATACGATGATTATCGATGCGCCCCCGACGATCGAGAACTGGAAGATAGATAGAAGAGTGTCTTTGCTCTCGGAGCAGCTCGTTACCGAATGGTACCTACACTTCGCGCGCCACAGTTTCTCACCTCGAGCTTTTTACATTACCGCCGCGGCGTTTGAGACAAAGATATTTTAATGATATTACCCATCGGACGCGACTCGAATCCTTAATCGTCGATGATTCCAGCCGGCGTTCGCCTGTCGTAAAATGTCGTTGACCTTAAATTGAGCTTGTTTGTTACAAATTGTTTAGACGCAATTAACAGACGGATTGAAATTTTGTAATGGGAAGTAGAGCATGCGTGGGCAGGATCACAAGTTAAAGAGAGTGAGCGTGAGACGGTGATGCGAGGCGTACAATCGACGGTGATGCGAAGGTGGGTGCGCAGATCAGACCCGGAGGAAAGGAGAAGTGATTCGTGCTCCAGGCAATATGGCTATAGGTCTACCTGTTGTGGAACTTATATCTGTAGTCGTCAGCTGCGACGATGTCTAGTAGTAGGATGTATTTCGCCTTCGCGTCCAAACCGGAGACGCGAAACTTCATTTGTGGGAACATTTGTCTGCAAAATTGGAATAAACCATCTTTTTACTCCTTCAACACTGCTAATGGCATAAATATATCTGTCTGACTTGATTCATAGTTTCCTTGTTCAGTTGATAACATATAATAAAATAAAATCAATTTATAAACACCTCAGTTGCTCGTTAACCACATTGTAAAGTTATATAATAATCTATAGTACTTTCTGCTTAGCAAAACATTGCTAAGAAATAATTTTTCTGTATCCTTTAGCAAAACCTTGTACACGACGTGATCTGATACTAAATGCCGTGGTAACGTGTAGAACATGACGGTACACACTTTTTCTTAAGACGAACGGTGCGATATGGCAAATGAGATCCCAGTAGAAGTTAAATAATATAAAACTTAAAACAATTCCGGTTTAGCTTATGAGGAAACATAATTTTATGAAATGGATGTAACAAAATTTTATGAATGAACTTATAAAGCAAGCGCCGACATCAAACTTAAATGGGACCTGTTTGCAAACTGATTATTATTTTTGATATAAATAACAAATTTATGTTTTTTGTCGTAAACATTATTATCGAGTCAGATTAATAATCCTCTACTCTGAATAACTATTAAGTAACATTTATATATCTGATGTTTATGTAGATATTCAGATCTAAAAACGTTTGGGTTCGTGGGCGGTTTTATTTCACAGATTTCTAGGATTCTGATATGTTGTTGATTTTTAAAATATTTTATCTGTTCATTGTATCATTCTGTCAAACACATTTCAACCTACGCAAGCATGTTCGCGTTGGCCTAATTTGTTTTAACTTGTAGTTTGTGGGTCTCTTTTATCTGAATTGTATTGTTGTATAAATGTTCATGAAAGTAATATTTGTTACAATATCTGTATCTTTTGGTTACTTGGTTTGGTTAATTTCGGGATTCCAGAGAGTTGTAAATTGTTTGTAAGTTTTTCGGAGAGTTTTCGAATAAAATGGTATTATAATTTTTATTTCGACAGATATAGATAAGTTTCGTGAACGTCCATTTAAGTTTAATAGAGACCCAGTAAATTAGCTACAACTTTAATGCTGTTGATTGTAGGGCGCTTACAGAAATTTAGAATTTATCAATATAATAGTGAAATATGTAGCCAGAGTTGAAAAACTCAAAATGTTAATGTAATCTATTAGACAGCAAAACAAAATTGAAGTATATGTTAAAAATAAAAATAAGAGCTATAAAACACCATTTATTCTGAACACAATCACGATATAATCGTGATAAATCTTGATTTGTGTGTTTGTAAACGCTATCGTTGCGTCGAGAATACCAAACAGTAGTCATATGTGATAAGTATTGGATTACGAGTGGTATAATTGTATTCCTGACTAGTAAGTTGCCTGCGGGTTTTCTTACGTTATGTATTATGTTACAGGAGGAATTCTACCTCCTTATGTCTTTTTACAGGGTGTCATAGATGGCGACTAAGGGAATGAGGTCTTGTCTGATAATTGAGTTGGGAAATTGACATATCAATTTCCCAACTCTTATAATTTGAAACGTTTCATTTAGATATCTCTGTGCTAAATGTAACTCTTACTTCTTACTCTTTAACATCAATAATGATTAGTTACTAATTCGCTATTTTCACATTTAAAATTTAATTATGTCTAGTTGCTTTTTCCCAGTTTAGACACTTTAACAATTTATAAGTATACTTTTCTTTTAAAAATGTATGTGTAATTTAATTATAATTTGCATGCCACCGTTGTTGGCTGAATGAGAGGAGCTTTATTTTATTGTACAAGAACTGTAATGTACCTCAATCAAGTGCATATAAAGTATTTTATTCTTAGTTTATCTTACCGTGACTTGTAAAGCACGGAAGAGTACGATGTCAATTCTCCCACATACGGTCACCTATTTAAGGATTGGTCTATTTCAACTCTATATTTGGACCTTTCTTTCTATGTATAAAAAAATGTGTGCCATGTGGTGCCGGCCTAGAAAAGTGCCACCCCCTCTTATCTCACGGGGAGACGTAAGAGTCGACGAGAAGAAATCCTACCAGCTGATGGGCAGCAGCGCCATCCTTCATACTGCCCACCAGTCCAGTCTCACCAACACAGCTAGGTTATTATGGGCAAACATCTTCAATTTAATTAACTTTTGGAGAAGCCAACGTTTATGGCGGAAATGATGATGATTCACAAAAAAATCTTTTATATGTATATGTTTATTCGCTGTCTACACAGGATATCGTAATAAATGCTTAGTTTGCAGGTAGAAATGCCGTACATACATTCACGCATGTTTCCCCGAAAGGGTAGGCAGAGGCATATTACACGCCCACACTTCGCCAGTTATATAGTTGGTCCCACGTAATATGTGGCGAGCCTATTGCTGCATACCGGGCACTGTTATGTTCGCCAAAGCCTCGACCGTTGATCGGCAGGTGCACCACTAGCAGGTGAGGTTGGCTTGGGCTCCTTAGGTCTTTATAGGATCCCTATACACCTAATAGAACCTATATATATAGAAGTGCTGTGTCCAGGAATATTAATCATTTATTTTAATTGTGGCTTCAATGCTTAAGATAAACAAGATTTCAAAACTTAACCGCTAACATATTTGTGTATAATTTTATTTTGTACCCAAGACATAAAAATCTTGATTGGTTTAAGGGCATTGTAAAAATCATCCATTAGTTATATGGATTTATGGCAGTTTAGTGAGATAGAAGGCTGTAAACGGAGTATTATTTTTTCGTTCTCATCACATTGCGTTTAGCATTTTATGGCGCCAATTAAAAAAACGTGTTAGATGACAATCTCGGGTTGCTTTGCTTACTTCAAAAATGCTTTGACAGCTACATAGTGTGATTGTTTCTCTTAAAATCCATTATTTCTTTATATTGATTGATATTTTATATTTTCTTAATATTGCCATTAAAATTTTATATTGCAAATGTGTATAAGTAAGTAGGTGCATAGGGACCCTCACAATACCTGAGGAGCCCAAGCCAACCTCACCTGCAAGTGGTGCGCCTGCCGATCAACGGATGTGGCTTTGGCGAAAAAAACAGTGCCCGATAAGAGGCAATAGGCTCGCCACCTATTACGTGGGACCAACTATGTAATTGGCGAAGTATAGGCGTATTAATATGCCTCTGCCTACCCCTTCGGGGAAACTGGCGTGAATGTATGTATGTATGTATGTATAAGTAAATTATTTAATAGATAATCTTCGGATTGTTTGATTTGCTAATTAAGCAGCAGAAGCGTTAGAAAAGCAAAGAGGTTACGTATATGAAGGTACTTCTTTTGGGTTATTGAAAGAGTCCACTGGCGAGGTTTTCCCAAGATATAGTAGATATTATAGAAGGCGTGCAACAGTTCTTTGAATCTGGGAAGGCAATGCTTTAGTGATAACTGGTATTGCATGCGACCATAGGCTGCGTAAAACCGTATGCTTGAGTGCCTTGTGGTATAAAAAAATGAAGCCAGAGTAACACTTGGCGATTGAATTGTCATTTTTAATAACTGTAAGTATAATATTCTGTCTACAATAAAATGGCGTAATGTTGTGGTCAAACTGTGCTGCTTTGTAACCGCATGAACGTCGCCAATCTGCAATTTAATACGAGATAGATTCCAGAATCACTTGACCTCTGACACCCCTTTCTGTTCTTCACTATACTAAGTTATCAGACGCCAATGACGGCTCATGATTAAATGGTCCCTATACATAATGACTGATATAACTTGATACATGTCTGCGTTTCAAATGCGAGTTGTCAGGGGTCAGGTTGAGTTGGTTAATCTTATTTAATTTAAATTAATATTTATCGTAAGATAAACTTCGATGTCAATCCGATCGCACAGTGCCTCTGTTCTCACTCTAAATATCCTCGTTGTAAGTAAATTACTATTTTAATATACATTAAACTGCTGAAGTCACATGTCAACAACAAATCGTTTGTCTTGTCTGTATATAATATTAATTAATTATTGATTGGTTACTAAAATATACGGCCTTATCTGAATGTTAGAATGTAGGTAGGTTATTTTTGTTGATACTCATATAGAAGGAAAAATATGGCTACACAGGTACGACAAACACACATGTATTTATTTCTTAGTTTTGTATTAAATAGTAGCATGAGTGTACTTCCTATAACATCAGTTAGCGTAAAACTCCATGGAATTAGTTGTAGCTGTTTCGGAGAATGGAAGACAAAAGTTTAAAAAAAAATGCATTTAATAAAAATCTCGATTATGACGTAACAATTTTATTTATTTGTTTGATAAAGTTATTTTGCGTTATAATAGATTTTTGAAACAAAAATAAAACGTAATCAAAAGGCTGAAAACTTTAGGATAGCTGATAATTGAACTCAGCTCACAATCCAAGCTGCCAAGATTCTGGCCATACTTTACTAGAAAAGGTAATGATATGTTGAACTGTTAATATTTTGATTAATAAGTAGCTGAAGTTACTTGTTATAAAATCTGCCAATGAAACTGCAATCATAATGCGTCTGGCTATTTCGAAGAATATATCAAACAAAGCAACCAATATATTAAAATTGCATTTCTGTTATAAGTGCCGTATTTATTTAATACAATTATGAATTAAATAAATCGCTCTTTTTGACAAAACAAAACAAATATTTCAATTGTATTTATTTCTTATAGCAAGTAATTTTACAAAGAACATTTTTGCAACAATAATAGTAATTTTATAACGTAATAATAAAAGTAAAATTACTTCATAAATATAACGTATTATTATATTAGCATAACATTCAAAAAAAAGAGTACACCTAATCATAAATCTGTTTTTTTTTTTTGGGATAGCTGATTTTTGACCTCTGTACTTAAACCAACTGACATCTTTTAGGCGATTATTCACACCAACCGGACCCGTATTGCAGATGCCGTATTGAAGAATATTAGTAAAAATTTAAAAAAAGGTAAATTTGTTAAATATACCTAATATCTGTCAAATCGCAATTACAGCGGTATAAGGAGTTAAGTCCATTAAAATTTATTAATATCTTACAAGGAGGTGTTAAAACGTTCTCTAATTATCTTTTTGGTAAACAGAATTCGGCAGGGGCACGTTGCAAATACGCTATTAAATGAGCAGGGGATGACAAATAAATAATCTATATTCATATTTGAATATGAAATATCAAATATAATATAATATCAAATATGAATATTTGTTCTGGTCTGGGTGTTTTCATATGTATATTAAGTATGTATTTACAAAAAAAAGGTATTTATGTATGTTTATCCGTTATTTAGTATCCATACCACAAGTTCTTAATGATACTTATATTGGAACTAAATAATTGGTGTAAGTGTCAGCAATATTTATTATTATTTATATTATAGATAGATGCAAGAAAATCGAACCAAATTTCAAATATACTTTATACTTGAGACCTACAGACAGACAAAGTTACTTATTATTACTAATGCATTAATATAAGTATTATGGATGAAATAAAAGTTAAGTTGTTTGTATTATTGTATGTAAAATCGCAGCTAAACTGCGCATTAAACACTAATAGCGGTGTAAGGACTTAAGTCCATTAAAATTAATTAATATCTCATAAGGAGGTGTTAAAACATTCTCTAATTTCCTCTTTGGTAAACAGCATTCGGCAGGGGCGCGGTGAAAATTTGCTATTAAAAGCGCAGGGGGGGTGGTAGCGGGAGGCGCGGTATCCGGTGGGGAGGGGGTGCATCTGCTCATACATCGCCGCATTCTTGTGGCTTCAACCCGGGTCCGGTGGTCACGACTTCGGTTAAATAGACTTTACACTACCTTTAACTAGAAATTTGCTTTTATATTAAGACTAATATCCACAGACAAATGAAAAGTATATTCTTCCCTCTGAGCCGACAGTCGTCCAATAAATACTACACAGATTAGATTTATTGAAGAATATAAATAATCTGAAGATAAAGACCGAAAGTCGAAATTAGCTATTTCCAACTAATATTTTTATCTAAGGATTACCCTGCCTATTTAAATTTAAAGCGTTCAAGGATAATATTTAAGATTTTACATACATACACTCCTGTTTCTGAGGGGTAGACAGAGGCATATTATATGCTCACATTTCGCCAATTATATAGTTGGTCCCACGTAATAGGTGGCGAGCCTATTTCCGCTTACCAGGCACTGTTAAGTTCGCCAGGGCTATTTAAGATTTTAAATATTATAAAAAAACAATGATCGTAGCAACACTTATACATACATACACGTAATAATTTTTCCATCGGAATAAAGTGCCTTAACCAGAGATCAATTAATTGATAAGAATCAAATATTATTTATAATAGATTAATTTAACAAAAGTGGCAAAATACGTATAATTTTGCGATAAAACAGAAATATGAAGTACCTATAAACAGCGATGAAAATAATAATGTTAACCATAGCGTTAACGGGGTGATTAAGGTTACAATGGAGGTGCGGTGTAGTCGGGCGTCAGAAACCGAGCCTCTCCGATGACGATGAGTGACACACTGCAGAGTACGTTACCCCGCACTGTCAACGCGCGAATTAGCCCTATCTATCTCTTATCTAGTCTACTTTTTTACTACCTTTTTGGTCTTTATTTGACTAATATTATAAAATAGTGTTAGTGCTATTAATAATGTTAGATTTTGTGCTGCATCAACCGGATTCCTGCCGCCATCACCAGATTTCTTATTTAATCTACTTGTTAAACATACTTTAGACTACGTTACTCCGCACTGTCCTCGCGCGAATTATCCCTATCTATCCCTTATTTAGTCTACTTTTTACTACCTTCTTGGTCCTTAATTGACGGTTATTCTTACTAATATTACAGAATAGTGTCAGTGCTATTAATAATGTTAGCAAATTACTCATATACGAAGACTACTATTCAACATAGGCCTATATAATAGTTTTCCATATTTCGCGATATTCTGCTGCCTGCATCCACCGGCTTCCCGCCGCCTCAAACAGATCTTTAATGTAATCTATTTTTGACACACCCGCACTGTCAACGCGCGAATTAGCCCTATCTATCCCTCATCTAGTCCACTTTTTTAACTAATTTTTTTGGTTTTTAATTCAATAATTCTATCAATATTTGTATTGTTTGAGTGTGTTTGTCTTAGTATATTTAATTATTTACCTATATGTAATTATCTACCTTATGTAATATATTTTTTGGTATGCTTATAATTGACAGTCATGCTATTCTATCTATTACTTGTTATAAGAGGATATCTCTTCCTGAATAACTAAAAAAAAAACAAAGGCTGGTTAGTTCGGTTGAGCTATGCCTAATATAAAAAAAAATAAACAATAGCTTACACTGATTAAGGAAACGATTTTATCATTACACTTGCACTCGAGCGTCAGATTATTTCTGTTTAAACAATAGAAACCATTTAAACAACAGACACTTTCGAAGCATGAAAGAGAATGGAGAAATAATAATTAAAATAATCATTAAAACTATGTCAAAAGTAATATAACAGATGTATACATAATTAATATCAGATATGTTACACTGTCAGCTGACCAAAATTAAAATTCCTTAATATATTTTTTTTTATAAAAATATGTTCGTATTTTTGTTTGCAGTCATAAGGGAAACAAGGATATCTAACGGAATGGAAGTGGCATGGTTTATAGGCGCCCTATTTACAGTACAAAAATAGTAAACTTTGCTACAACGTTATACCATCTCAAACAACTTAAACACTTAAGATTCAAGCTTTTAAATGACATATTGTTTCTATTTAAATGTTGTATAGGTACTTAAACTTATAACAATGTTTGGATGTAGTTAGCGGTTGAGTAAATTGGTTGCTCGCGACTGTAGATCTCTTTAAAATATTGTAGCTAGATTTCATTACGTATGTATGTATTCTAAAATAATAATGTCGATACATCCTCCGAAGGTCGTGGGTTCGATTGAAATATTGAACATAATCAAAAGTCAGTTTGCAAAAATAAAAAGAACATAGGTAAGTAAGATTGTGTATGACGATTGTGTAGATTTAAATAAAATGGAATCGTTAATGTATGCTTACCTCTGGTACCAACCTACTTATAGCCTCAATTGAAAATGCTGGCATTTAAACTTTTTACCGCCGAAAAAGAGCAATCCAATATGGCGGCAGACTGAAGTCATGATAGGGCACAGAAAAAGTCCTATCAACAATCATAAGTGATCGATTTACAACTGAAATTATACCGCACCTGCTTACTATACCATTTACAAGTACTTATCATCATTGTTACTTATGATTCATTACATGACAGTAAAATTAATAATGGTTGGTTAAGTATTACTTAGTATTTACAATGTAGTCGTCTACTTACTAGATAAATGTTTAATTTATTATTAGGGAGATTCGATATTGAACACAGTTCATCTAGTTTTAAAAGTATTTGACTTTGTTGATCTTTAAATTAGAGATAGGTTAGACATGAAAAAAATGATAGTGGAAAATAAATTTAATATACCAAAAAGCTAGTAATTTAAAGCAGTTTGTGCCTATGTGTATCAAAAACATATAAATTGATAACACAAATACAAATTAAATTACAATAAATTTATAAATTTTAAGAAAACTACTATCAATACTATGCAAACTGATAATATATTAGGTCGGGGAAAAAGTCTTTTCGCATAACGTAGGTATAAACTTATTATAAAATTTTTTTGACTGTACTATTTGTGTCTGGCTGGTTTTGGTAACATTAAAAAGGTTCCATTATAAAGAAAAGAAAAAAATAAAAAAAAGTTGTTTCCCGCTATTTTTCATTTGTTTTTCTCTCCGTAAAAATGAGTGAATCTAATGAAGAAATTCGATACATTTTAAAATTTTATTATAAAAAAGGCAAAAATGCAACTCAAGCAGTGAAAAAAATTTGTGATGTTTATGGACCTGATGCAGTGTCAGTAAGAGTAGCACAAATTTGGTTCAAACGTTTTCAGTCCGGAAATTTTGATGTTAAAGATGCACCTCGCTCTGGTCGCCCTGTTACGAATAAAATGGACGCCATTTTTGAAAGAGTGGAGCAAGATCGGCATATTAGTAGTTACGATGTAGCTGAAGAACTGGGAATTGACCACAAAACAGTTTTGACCCATTTGAAGAAAGCTGGTTATACAAAAAAGCTCGATATTTGGGTGCCACACGAGCTCACTCAAAGAAACTTAATGAACCGTGTACTCATTTGCGATTCATTATTGAGACGTAATGAAACCGAGCCGTTTTTGAAGAGATTGATAACTGGCGATGAAAAGTGGATCACGTACGACAAGAACGTGCGAAAAAGGTCGTGGTCGAAAGTTGGCCAGGCTTCACAGACTGTGGCCAAACCACCTATACCAAACCGCCAATAAGGTGATGCTGTGTGTATGGTGGGATTGGAAGGGCATTGTTTATTATGAGCTTTTACCGCCCGGCAAAACCATCGATTCTGATCTTTACTGCCAGCAACTGATGAGATTAAAGGAAGCAGTCGAGAGAAAACGGCCGGAATTGATCAACAGGAAGGGTGTGGTCTTTCATCACGATAACGCTAGACCACACACATCTTTAGACACTCAGCAAAAATTAAGAGAGTTCGACTGGGAGGTCCTAGTGCATCCACCATATAGCCCTGACCTTGCGCCTTCAGATTTTCACCTGTTTCGGTCTCTGCAGAATTTTTTAGGTTCTGTAAGGTTGACCTCAAGAGAGGACTGCCAAAACTATTTGTCCCGTTTTTTTGATCAGAAGTCCCAAAGTTTCTACAGTAACGGGATAATGTCTCTGCCCACAAAATGGCAGAAAGTTATTCAACAAAACGGTACATATATATTGTAAATAAATGTAAATAAACTTTGAAAAAAATGTCTTGACTTTTCATACAAAAATACGAAAAGACTTTTTCCCCAACCTATTAGTAGAAATGAGCAAAACCTACGTTAAATACCAAAACTTTTATCAATATTTTGCTAATAAAGATCAAAATTACAAAAATATAAATTAATATGTCTACATTTAAAACGACACTGATACCAATACATCGGTAACCAAGAACACATAAAAAAATATATGGTAAAAGTCTCTTCCAGCGAACAGTTACGCAATGTAGGGTAGATCCCACCGCGTGTAATATACAACCACGATCGACTATAAAGATAAACGAAATTCCGCTACCGAACACCATCTAGCTAATTAATAAAAAATAATTAAGGAATTTCAACGGAAAAAAGAGAAATGTCACGTGCGCTTCGGCATTACTAGACCATGTTTAATTCCCTCTCTCTTACTCCATACTATGATGAAAGTCAAATCCAGACAAAATCGGTGCAGCTGTTAAGATAATTAATCTTTTATATAGATTTTTAGTAACAAATTACTCCATATTAAACTACTAATGTACTTACTTTACCACTCTACCACTTTATCATAGTATAATATTAGGTTGGGGAAAAAGTCTTTTCGCATAACGTAGGTATAAACTTATTATAAAATTTTTTTGACTGTACTATTTGTGTCTGGCTGGTTTTGGTAACATTAAAAAGGTTCCATTATAAAGAAAAGAAAAAAATAAAAAAAAGTTGTTTCCCGCTATTTTTCATTTGTTTTTCTCTCCGTAAAAATGAGTGAATCTAATGAAGAAATTCGATACATTTTAAAATTTTATTATAAAAAAGGCAAAAATGCAACTCAAGCAGTGAAAAAAATTTGTGATGTTTATGGACCTGATGCAGTGTCAGTAAGAGTAGCACAAATTTGGTTCAAACGTTTTCAGTCCGGAAATTTTGATGTTAAAGATGCACCTCGCTCTGGTCGCCCTGTTACGAATAAAATGGACGCCATTTTTGAAAGAGTGGTGCAAGATCGGCATATTAGTAGTTACGATGTAGCTGAAGAACTGGGAATTGACCACAGAACAGTTTTGACCCATTTGAAGAAAGCTGGTTATACAAAAAAGCTCGATATTTGGGTGCCACACGAGCTCACTCAAAGAAACTTAATGAACCGTGTACTCATTTGCGATTCATTATTGAGACGTAATGAAACCGAGCCGTTTTTGAAGAGATTGATAACTGGCGATGAAAAGTGGATCACGTACGACAAGAACGTGCGAAAAAGGTCGTGGTCGAAAGTTGGCCAGGCTTCTCAGACTGTGGCCAAACCTTTTTTTTTTTTTTTTTTTTTGATTTACGTCGGTAACAAAATGCATTTACGCACTCTCTCCCGGCCAAAGGGGGACCGAGAGAGGTGTGTGGGACTCACCACCGGCAGACACGACCGCCAGCAGTAATACCCACTAAAAATCTTCCGACGACGCCCGCCGCTTGTTGAGAAAGAGGCGGGGCGCCAGTACCTGGGTTGCAGCTCTGACACCCCGCCCGCGGCCAACGTCCCCCGGACCAAAACCGGGAGGACCTCCTCAGAGAGACGCAGTGGACGCGCCCCTCCTACCTCCCTGTGCGACCATAGCGTGTGTGGCCGACTTCTCGGAGGGTCCATGGTTAGACAGCAGGGGCCCCCTGCCCCGCTGCCTAAGACCCTCCTGGCGCTGCTTGACGGGCCCTCCTGGCCCGCCCGCTGCGCCCTCCACAGGTCTCTCTTAGTTTCTCCCCCGGTTGTCAGTACTAAGGGCACCCAGAGTCGCCAATCTCTGGGTGTTACCTTTTCCCTTGCGCCTCCTGCGCCCTACCGGGAGGTACTCAGCCCCCCCATCACGACAAGGTGGAGACCAGTCGGGGGGGAGACTGTGGCCAAACCTGGCCTAACACGAAATAAGGTGATGCTGTGTGTATGGTGGGATTGGAAGGGCATTGTTTATTATGAGCTTTTACCGCCCGGCAAAACCATCGATTCTGATCTTTACTGTCAGCAACTGATGAGATTAAAGGAAGCAGTCGAGAGAAAACGGCCGGAATTGATCAACAGGAAGGGTGTGGTCTTTCATCACGATAACGCTAGACCACACACATCTTTAGCCACTCAGCAAAAATTAAGAGAGTTCGACTGGGAGGTCCTAGTGCATCCACCATATAGCCCTGACCTTGCGCCTTTAGATTTTCACCTGTTTCGGTCTCTGCAGAATTCTTTAGGTTCTGTAAGGTTGACCTCAAGAGAGGACTGCCAAAACTATTTGTCCCGTTTTTTTGATCAGAAGTCCCAAAGTTTCTACAGTAACGGGATAATGTCTCTGCCCACAAAATGGCAGAAAGTTATTCAACAAAACGGTACATATATATTGTAAATAAATGTAAATAAACTTTGAAAAAAATGTCTTGACTTTTCATACAAAAATACGAAAAGACTTTTTCCCCAACCTATTAATACTACTCATACGCATATATGGTGCATAGGGATCCTCTTGGGAGCCCAAGCCAACCTCAACTGCAACTGGTGCACCTGGCGAACGAGGCTCTGGCGAACATAAAAGTTCCTAGTAAGCGGCAATAGGCTCGCCACCTGTTACGTGGGACCAACTTTATAATTGGCGAAATGTGGGCGTTAAATATGCCTTTGCCTACCTCTTCGGGGACACAGGCGTGAATGTATTTTTAAAATATATATTTATGTGTTGTGTCGATACTTATTTATTTCTTAATTAATCGTATTGATGTAAACTGTATCTACTAAATTTCTTCAGATTAATTGACGTTAAGAACAAAAGGCTTGGTCTTACACTACTGGTACCCCGGGTATATTAGTAACGCTTAACCCGATGAAATGCTAAATAATCTCTGCGATAGGGCGCGCCCACCGAGCTTGTGGCGCCGACTCTCTTTTATCTTCATCTGCCGAAAACCAGTGGAGTCGCCTAAAGAATAATTTTTGTTAAAAAAATAATTTCGTTTGGTGTCACGCCAAAGGACTGGGGGGTTTTTAGAAAGTAAGTCATGTTCATGTTGATAAAAAAATTTAGGTTAAATTTATGGTAAGAATATTTATGGATATATCTGATAACTGTTCATTGTCTTATGTTTAACAAACATACCCTACGAAAATAAATACATATAAAAAAATATTTTTAACTATAGTGCGGGTAAATTAGTACCGCTTGACTTGATGAAACGCTAAATAATTTTCGAGATAAGCAGCGGCCACCATGCTTGTGGCGCCACAGCACGGTTTTAACGAGCTTACGTAATAATCTAAGGGATAAGCGGTGGAGTCACCATGAAATTATATTTTTTAGATATTTTCTTGGAGAAATGCTGTCGTACCGAAATTGAGAATGCGTTTCGTAGATGAAAATTCTCTTTATATAAAAAGGTGTACCTACGTTTTGGTTATCCTTAATTGTCTAGAGACAATTTAGAAATATATAATCGTTTTATATAGATATTTTCGTACAGTAATATTAAAAAGGAAATGTTTAACCGTTTGTTTTATTTATTAGTAGGTATTACGATTTTCCGGCTCAATATTATAAGTAAAGTATTTTTTTTAAATAACGGGAGACATCTTTAAAATGTGCCTACAACATTTAAACAGGTAGTTTTCTTTACAAAACTTTTGTAAAATATGTGGAAAAAATAAATAAATAAAAATTGTCGAAAAGTCTAAGCCAACTCTACTTCTCTCCAAGCCGATTAGTCCCTGCTACCGTAGTCTCGGGTCTCGGCCTTCGATAAGGTCCAACGAGATGACACCGCTTTTGTTAATCGTAATTTATTGCTTTTTTTATCCACATCACTAGCAACAGCCGAACAACGCCGACGTTTGTTTAAATCACATTAGTGCGGTACGTTTTTGATTAAAAACAGTAAAACTCTCAACGATAGACAGGCGGTCACAATGTGGACACTTTTGTTTAGTTTTTTGTTATCTTGTCATGATGTAATTATTGTTTAATCAAAATTTTGTTGTTTTGTATCAACTACTGAGGCTGCTTTGTATTTTTGTTTTGGTATGTAGTATCTGCTTCCGCCTGTGTCATATGACATTTCGCTACTAGACACAGACCTTTTTTTGTGACCTAGGTCTTGCCTAGGTTCAGCTTTTTGCAAACCCAAGCTTCAAGTCATACTCTGCCATGAAAACCCAGTGTAGATTGGCGGAGTTTAAATAAATTTTATTGGAAAATAAATAAATAAAATGTTCCATATGTTTACAGCTAATTGGTTTATTTTCGCACAAGATTTATAATTTTTTGAATTAGATATATTTTTTGTTTATGTAATTATTTTGTGCTGCTGACAAACAATTTTTGTTACTCTCCAATTCTAAATAGAGAGTGATGACAAAATATTAAGAATCGTCCACTCATAATGGCAAAAAGTGTTCCGTTTCGAATTACACCTGCCGCTTCGCAATGCTATCTGATTTGTCCAAATCCATGCAAACCCCATCTCTCTCCCTCACGAAATAAGAGCGGAGGTATTTAAGGGACATCGTCAAGGTTAACCAGTTTAAAACATCTTTAGTGGAAAAAAATACCAATTAATTCCCGTGCATGACGCGTGATGTATGTCAAAGAATGGAGGAGGGCAAGAAAATGTAAAGCCGTACTTACGCCAATGTTACGAGTGACATTGTAAAACATATCTGTATGGCCGATGTAGGGCGATTTGTCAAGTGTCAATAAGTAGCCACAAGAACTTTGATGCCATTTGCTAGTGAAAATAAGCTTTCGTAAGAAATAATATGGAAGATGAACGGGCGAGTTGACTGAACGGAATCCACTATTTCAGACGTAAAGAAAATAAACATAATTTTTATAGCAAATTGAACAGAGGTAAAAATTTATGAAGGGATAATTTCAAGAGTTAGGTACAAAACAAATTTAAAATAATTTTCAACGTATCTACCCCAGATAAATTGGTATGAGAGTGATGATGCTGTTGAAAATAAGCTATCGTAAGAAACACAACGTTTATTTATTTCAGAATTGGATAATTTTCAGAATTACTGAACAGTAAGTAAAATAATGAGAAAGCTAGATATGATATCCCTGAATGTAATTTTTAAGACTATTTGATCTCAAAACGTCTTTCAGTCATAAACAGACCAATCAAACTCTTTGGTAAGCAGTCAATGCTGTCCAAAATAAGCACATGTTACCATTACTACGAAGACTAAGAAGATAACACAAAAAAATATATTTTCAATAGTTTGTCTGCATGGTGTATCGGCCTGTCAATATCCTAGCGAGAAAATCCTACTTACATATTATGCCGCTATCATTGCTAGCGGTCACCAATCTTCTTGGTTTTGATGATCGTTTCCATCCATCTACCATCTTCTCGCGCAAAGCTACGGTCGCAAAAATGCAGCACAAATACAAATGCACATAGCTATATTAGCTTGTGTGCATGGAGTGTCGGGCTGTCAATATGTAGCGGCGACAAAAACCTACTTACATATTATGTCGCTGTCATGTTGGCCGCCACAACAAGATGGTGGCGATAGGCCGCGGTAATTATTCAAACTCAGTATGGACCGATCTCGTAAGGTGCTTTGAATGTCTTCGGTGCTACGTCGTTTCGAAAAAAAGGACAGCTTTTCTTTTGATTCGTTTTTAAAACAATACCAAACTAATATGGTTTTTGTCTTTTTTATTTGAGTTAACTTTTTTCGTTTCGGGAATGTTTAATTAGGAAAATGCTTATTTATAGTTAGTTACTTCTTGATATATTTTGATTAATCTTTTTTATTTTATTGAAAGACGAGAAAAAAGGTTGCTTATTTTTGTAACTGTAATTTTTTGGCGTTGAAAAACCATCGAATAACCTACCATTGCTAACGACGATGAAAAAAAAATATAATCGCTCTTATCATTGCCAGTCAGCTGTATTAATAAAATTGTATATAACACTATTAGTCACCAGGCGAGACGCCATGCAAAAATGCCCATCATCCTTAAGAGTCGATTTAAATTTAGAAAATTCTTGGCACATAAGCTCAAGGCTAAAAATATCTGCGAAGGACTTCAAATGCTAAGATTTCAAGATAAGGGTCTGCAACTATATCCATGTCACTGTTTATCAAACATACTGGATCTGACACCATAGAGTTTGCATTACATTGAATTTGTAAATGCTAACTGTTTAGAGTAGAAGATGGACTAGATATTTAAGAATACATCTTGGTAAAGAAGCAAAAGTTTGTATGTAGAAATCCAATTACATTTGTGATCAACATAAAGTTTGTGGATATTTCTGTAAAGAAGAAAGAGTATATGTTTAATAAAGATAGAGATTGCATTTAAGAATGCAGACTCTTTGTTGAAGAAGAAGGAGGTAACATTTAAGAATACAGACTCTTGCTTAAAGAACAAGGAATTTGAATTTAAGAATGCTATGTCTCTGGTGAACAACAAAAGTTTACCGTATAAGAATGCGGGCTCTTCGGTGACAAGGAGCTCCAAATAATCACGACAAAAGTTTCTCACACATAAAATCAACCTCGTCACGTATATAGAGCGTTCCACGGTTGAATATGTATCACTTCGTACAACTAATTGCCCGCTTTCACGACTAATCGTTCCCTAATTAATCCCCGCATCTTAACTGCTCACATGTTTGTGTTTCCGACTTGCGCTGCATACCAATTGATTGCTATCTGGTTGGCGATCGGCCCACTTTATGGCAATTCGGTTGCTTTCAACAGCTATTAGACGTACTGATGTATGTACGTATGTTTATGCGTACAAATGCAAATTGAATTGAAGTAATTAGAGTTTACTGTGTGATGTAAGTGAATTCAAATCGTGTGAAAGTTTCTTTGTAACAGATTCCCGGTGTTTTGCATGTGATGTACGATATATAGAGATTATCTCTCTTAAAATGGTTTTTTAAGATGTAATTAGTATTACTGAACTGATATTTTGGATGTTTTGGACGATTTTGATAAGCTAGTGACGTTAATAGGTTACTTATAATATCATCGAGTTATAGTATACATTATTGCGTGTTTATTCGGATTAAAAACAAAGAGGTTACAGTAACATAATTGAATATCTTATGATAGTATTTACTTAACCTAAAACTATGTGTATTAGGAGTTCAAAACAATGTTAATGTTATAATAATAATCACCTAACCTATGTCTATAGCAAAACCATTAGAAAAAAGACCACTAGATTCCAACACGGTACAACGATGCAAAATACAGACCGTAGGTAGGCAGACGTCGCGAGCCAAAAATAAAAAGATGGCGGCTCGCCTGCTACGAAATGCCGGGAATCCAACCACGTGGAGTGGCCCCACGAACTCAGGGCCGAGTAGGGGTCCCAGTGTTTTATTTTTGATGTCTCCCATTTGTTATACATTATACATGTAAGGCTCCTATCTCGACATCGCGACCGACAGGGAATTTTTAGTTCGGCGCCACCGAATACTGCGCCCGATACAGGGCGATGTAGTTTTGAGAGGGTTGACTTTTTGAATTATTAACGTGGATGCTTTTTATTTTGGAGATGAGATTCTTTTGGCGACCTAACTGCTTTTAAGATTGGAGTACTGTAAATACAAGTTATTTAAGCGCAATATGTTATAAGAAAAAAAATTGTTAGAAAAAAATATTTGTATCTACGGGTGCAGGTGCAGAAAGTCACTTGAAACAACAGATAGACCATTTTGTCTATAGTTCCGTGTTGAATTACAAGAATTATAGTTAAATTAAACCTTTCGCAGCCCATTTGCTTAAAGCTAGCAAAACGTAATTACAATTCTTATTCTAAGAATATTTTTACTCGCCATGAATTTAAAACAATTAGGTGGTTTAGATCTGAAAAAATAACTAAAGCCGAAAATATATAACAGAAAACATTAAAATCTTAAACATCTATATTAAAAAAGAATTGAATATACAAACATTCGATAGTTTGCAGAAAACTAATCACACATACCCGTGTGTTTGAAAATAATGAATTAAGTCCACCAACATTTGTGATCACCCTGTGAACGCAACTGGTGGAAATCGAACTGGACTTAAAAGAATGCGTCTCGACATGAACTTATGAGCATAACTGGCTGCCGTTTTTGTGGACGCGCCGGACTCGCGGGCTGTCCTCAAATCCTTCATCCGCTTAATTATATAAACATAAATATATTTCTGGACATCTCTCACGGGCGCTTATAGCCCCAAAGTAAGCAGAGCTTGTATGGATAAAAGACAACAGATAAACATATCGCATGCTCAATGGATTATAGATATAGCTCAAAAAAGACTGTTTTTGGGACATCACAAAGAAAGATCTTCTAAAGAATACTTGTCCTGCTTGTAAGCGCATTAAATTGATACTGATTTATTAATTAGTAATTCTGCTTGTGTCTTGAACGTTTGATTAACATTGATTTGTAAAATATAGAAATACTGTATAAGTACGTAACTCAAACCTAACCTAACCTAACTAAACACAATTAATGGGTCGATGTTTCTTCAAGCATGCGATATATTCATGTATATTTTTTGTAATCTTGTTACATCTAATAAGAATGAACCAGTAAATATAGTTTGAGCTAAGTTCTATTTTATATATATCCTGATATTTATATGTCCTGATGAAACGTGTCAATTGGTCACAAAATAACACTTGCTTAAAAGTGTACATGCATATTTAACATACATACACGCCTGTTTCCCCAAAGGGGTAGGCAGAGGCATATTATACGGTGGCGAGCCTATTGCCGCTTGCCGGGATCTGTTAAGTTCACCAGAGCCTCGTCTGTTGATTATTAAATAATTATTACATTCATAATGTAACAAAACAAGATTATACCTAGTAATATGATATTATTTATCGAGAAATATTATCGAGTCGTTACATCATACTAAGGTTTCCATCGAAGCTTAAAAACTAACATTATAACAAAAAAAAAATATTTACGATTTCTATCAGAATTTCAAGAGCACTACAAAAACAAATGACTTGTACAAATAGTGCTTGAGATGTTTAAGCTCAATAATTTGACTAGACAAATAAGACTTGTATAGTTTCTAGAAAAGAACTATAGCTGTTTAACTTTTATTTCTTTGCAATGAATTCTATATACATTGCAAAATGATAGGTACCTAAGTAAACGAAAAATAACAAGTTCATAAAATAATAGGTGACCTTATCGCTCAGAGAAAAATTCTAACAGCAGTACGCCATACACCTGCCTCCATCAATCCGCACTGGGTCAGCGTGGTGGAGTATGACCCAATACCCTCACACCTTGAAATGTGAGAGGAGGCTCGTGCTCAGTAGTGGGACATATATGGGCTGAGATGATGATGATGATATATATCTCAACGGTCTCAACGGATATATCGTATATGTCCGTGGTTACCTCTATTATCAGTCGGATAACGTTACTAGTACCAACAAAAATAAAATATAAAAGTTCTCAACTTATAAGACCATCAGACGGGTCACCTTATTTAATAACTACTTAAGTAAATTTAAAATAAAACAGAATTCCTCAAAAAGTAAAGCTAACCTAAAACAAAAGAAAGTGACAGAATGTTTCTTTTGCAATAAAAAAATTGCAAGTAGTTGCAATTTTAAATTCCTAATATCGAATCATGTCAGTTAGATGTACGGTGATTAGTCGTATATGATAGTGTTTAGCCGCACGCGATTCATGATTTGTTTATTTGCCATACCATGTTACATAGAATGATCGATCATTTAACCAACTCGATTTAACTTATCCACTACTATTTTCAATTTCAGCTATGTTTCGCGATTTATTGCATGACTGTGTAAACTGTACTAAACGTGGGGTTTACACATCGTTTGTCATGGTTTTAGGTTGTCGCTGTCAAAATTGTCAGCACATGAAGAATTGCAGTGTTGTTTTTACTTGTATACATTGTTTTTGAATGCAAATCCGCGTTTCAATAACCTTTGAAATAAATATGGTTAGATTTTTATCAGCTGGCCACCGCCGCCGTACGTCGTTTGTACAAATTTGTAATTCCACTTGATGGGTACTAAAGCCATCGTTAATTATCAAGTACGTAATTTTGAATTTCAATAAAAATAAATAAAATATCGATCTTAGGGTATTTTTTGTTTCTTAAGGAAATACAATACTTTTCTGTTAGTAGATATTAAATTTTATAAACGAGCTCCACCATTATGCCAAAATGTATCTGTACCGAATCAATTTATAATTTATAAGAGCCTGTGAGTTTTTTGCTAGTTCTCAACGAGAGGTGGCTTGGAACTGGCATTAAGATATGCTTACACTTAATTTTTTTTTATTATAAGTCTATTTAATTTTGTGTTTTCACTGCAGTCAAATTCATTTTTTTCAAATATTTAAAGTGAAGTTTTAAAGTACTATGTAACAGTTCTAATTTTTGATTTCATTGCTCTCCCGATAAAAGTTGTCTTACGTGTATATGTAAATTGTTATTTAGCTAGAACAGTCACCTCAGCAGTTCGAAGAAGCCAAACATAACCTATATCCGGGTGCCGTCGGCGCTATTGTTCTCTCATCGATTCCCATCACGACCACCTAATGCCCACATCGACGCTTCATACATCTCACTGTCCGGAATATTTCGGACGATGTCTAAACGGTAACAAATGGTGTGCTCGTTGTGAATACTAAATTTGGCCCGTTTTTTGCTGGTGAACTTCCTCGTTCGCCATATTTATTAGTTCTTGGAGACGGCGTGTCTGCGCTCGAGTTTCGTGATCTATGGTCGGGTCATAGTAGTTATTGTTTTTTAAATGATATTTTTAGTAGGCACACTTGACATAAAACCCACTTACAAAACAAATTTTAGTCCCAAACTAAGCAAAGCTTGTGAGATTTGGAAGTTCCATAGAAGGACAATGGATTATATTAGTGTTGCCTCCCGGTGTTGCGAGCGTACATAGGCTGGGTTGAATACCTTCATCTGAAGTGCCGTATTCTTAGATACAACATTGTGGTATTTAAAAAAAACAATGTCAACTATCAAAACCAACTTCATAGCCTATCTATTTTTCAGGTTATGCGATCAGCGATGGACCGATGATCTGGTCAGGGCGGCGGGAAGCCGATGGATGCAGGCGACTCAGGATCGCTCAATGTGGAAATCTATTGGGGAAACCTATTTTCAGCAGTGGACGTCAGATGGCTGAGATGATGATGCGATTTGCTCAATTGGTCAATAAATGGTTTTATGTGAAAAGTCATAAAATAAATTTGATTTTACTTATGTGTATTAGTTTCACTTATCAAATAATGCAAATTTATAAATTCACCAAGACACAACAAAAATAAACAAACAGCCGGCTGTTCTATAATTATTTAATTGGTACGATAAATTAGTTAGGTTCTTTTACAGAAAAAACGTGGTGTGGGAGTGCGGTAGCCAGCAACTGAGATTTGAAGATACGACCCGATGACTTCACAAGATATGGCACCACGGGCCCATTAAAGTTATATTTGAATTTAGTAAACATAAATTTGTATATTCTAATTACTAATATTAATGGGGTTTTTAAGTTTATGTCTTTGGCAACGAAGTGGTAAACATTCACCCAAATGTCAGTGACATAGTATTATTTTAACTTCTTTCTTGTATATATTTGGGTGTTTAGGGATCCTACCGAGATCTGAAGAGCTGAACCTCACTTGCAAGTAGTGCTACTGCCGAACAACGAACAGGGCTCTGGCAAACATAAAAGCAATAGGCTTGCCACCTATAACGTGGGACTTACAATATAATTGGCGAAATATGGGCGTATAACATGCCTCTGCCTACCCCTTCGAAAAACCGGTGTGAAAAATTAAACTACATGAAAATTATATCTTATATTTAATTTTAATCATATGACAATACATCTCTTAAAAATGCATTTATAGGTGTCATTTAAAATATGATACTTATGAATCAAAATAAAATTACTAATTATTACATAGCTCTTAAACATAATGATAATGGAATGGAATTATAAAAAAGATTTAATACGAGATTAAACGCAATGATTTTACCCAAAACCAAAAATTGTGATTATAAAAAAAAACTTGAAAGGAAAACTGAAAAAAAAAATTAAAACCTAGTCCTGTTAAGCTATACTCTACCTACCTGTACCTGTATTCCTAAAGTTATCCTACTTAAAAATAACTTTACTATCATATGCCACATTAACTTGTAAAAGCCGTTTAAAAATAGATTATCTAGAATTATTTATTACAAGTGCTAACATCAGTAACTTACAAGTGTTTATGTTACACCATATTTGTCACTACCATTTGTATGCAAGACTCGCACAGATGTGTTTAACAGAATACTACATACAGAATCTGCAAAAGTTGCAGAGACAAAGGCCACTCTAGTACCTCTATCTTAGTATTCCATAGAGTATTATCATTATGCAAACGGCTTTAACAGATTTAATGAATATTTTAAACTGTACACACAGTTTGAGAAGCACTGATTTCGTTTAAAAAGAAAAAAAAACAGTTTTTTTCGAGGAATTTCAAGTTTTGTGTTCGTAAACACATTTTTTTTTGTTCCAAACAATGCACTATCAATCTTGGCGAATTACACTTTTGTAAACTAGAAAAGTGTCTGAAGTGTAGCTACGTTGAAAAACTTTTACCGCTAGTAAAATTGAATTTAACGCCAGCAGTAAAAGTCTATATAAGTCGGATCAGACATAAACAACCGATCACGCCAACATTGGCATTCGCTTTGTTTCGAAATATGATATTGACAGCAATGTCAATACAATTACTAACAGAACATTCCAGAAGGTCATTACCAATGCATTCCGTTCTAAGCAGTTCTCACATTTGTATAAAACAATTTGAAATCTCTTTTACAAGTTCTTGCTGATTAAAATATCTCTTGACAATGACAGTATTTTAAGTACTTTTAAAGATTCTCTCGTTTGTTCGTAAATAAACTTGAAGAGATATCGATAAGACATGTCATAGTTATGGCTTCACTAAAGAAACACCGAAAGTCGTAAAATCCAACGACCAAATAACGGTTCTTCAATAACTCAGAAATACTTATCTTATGTATAAATCATATAGTTTTACAGTATTTTAAGTGAGCATTATCTCTACTGATTAGGGACAATGATTCCTTGGATATTGAATAATGATGGCGCTTGTCTTGTAACCTATGGGGTCGGGTGATACTTTATTGGTTATGATAAAACTGTTTACTGAAAAGTTTAATATTCCATTCATTACAATGAGAGGCTTTGTGTAGATATTATGTAGGCGACAGATATGTTTTGGCTGCTATATTCGTTCTTAGGTCAAGTGGGTTTGATTCCCACATATAATTTTATACATCTAGTTTCGGTCTTAAGCAAATTTCCCCAGAGCTAGGTGTATGAAATGTACGAGGATATTGTTAGTAAAAATATGTTAATATAGTAGTATTATTTATCTTTCTGACTGACTTAAAAATGTCAGGAGTTCTATGTCATTAATTGCAGAATGTGAAGATGTTCATCAACCAGTAGGTATAGTACCAATTATGGAAAATGCTTTTGTGTGCCGCGCTTTTGGGTGGCAAATGCCACATTTAATTACTGTCTTGCTTTTTAAACCGGAATAAAGTATTGCGTAAATGCAATTATGTAACGTTATAATAAGTAACAACATTAAGAGAAAAAAAATTGCAAAATGGACCACATATGACCTACGCAAGTTTGAGAAGCTCTTAAAAACCTTCTAAGTCGTTGACGCCGCCCATAACTCAGGGCTGCCCTTAAACATTGATTGACGAGGGGCCCCGCGTTTGACGAGTGCTTTAATTAGTGCGACGCTGTGTTGTCTCCATATAAAACCAGGTCCCACAGTCTTGAGCTATCGTAGTTTATTCAAAGATTGAGCACCGTATGTTTTTTTTATAGCGGATTAAAATAGGTATATTATACCTACACTTTAAGAAACGTTAGTACCTATATAAAATTATTTTTACAAAGTATCTCTGTGCACCAGAATGCGTTGGTCCGGTTATCATTAGTTGTAGTAGTTTTTAAGCCAAGTTAGAAGCATTATTAAAATCAGGTCCCACTATCATGTGATATAGTAGTATTTTAAAAGATTGAGCACCGTATGAAGCGCTCGTAGCTCTGCGGTGTTCGGTGGTTGGAAACGATCACCAAAGTACAGCAGCGTTTACAGAGGTCAGTCCTTGGATGGGTGACAGTTTGTGTGGCATTTGATATCGAGCGCTTCCGTGCTTCGGAAGGCACGTTAAGCCGTTGGTCCCGGTTATCACTAAATGTGGTAGTCGTTAAGCCATGTTAGAGGCCTCATGGGCGGCTTGAAAAATTCTAACAGCAGGACGCCATACACCTGCCTCCGCCAATCCGCACTGGGTCAGCGTGGTGGAGTATGACCCAATACCCTCACACCTTGATTTGTGTGAGGAGGCTCGTGCTCAGTAGTGGGACGTTAATGGGCTGTGATGATGAGCACCGTATGATGTTTGTTAAAGCGGATTAAATCAACGTGGAATTAAAGCTAAACTTTGTTTGTGACATAAATATAAGTGAGCCACTTAAACCAAACTCGTAAGTAAATTTATATATTTTTTTAAAAAGCGCTTTAAGCGCCGTTGGTCCCTGCTATCACCGAATGTGGTAGTGGTATAGCAATGCTATAGTCCCTATTACAGGACGACCTATAAAAGGATGCAAGATTACGCTGAATGCAGGTCCGCAATCGGTCTCATTGGAAGTCGATGGGGCTAATGGTCAGCAAAGGATGTCCTTAGGCTTACCTATATTTTTAAAAATAAAGGTAAGAGCCATATTCTACAATTTATGACGACCTATATGGCGTGGCTGCACTTCACTCCAGAGGTCGTGGGTTCGGTTCTCATACAGGACAAATCTTTGCGTGCATGCATATAAATATTTGTTCTGGCCTGGGTGTTTTCCTAGGTATTTTAAGTATATATTTACAAAATAAAGTATTTAAGTATGTTTATCCGTTCTTTAGTATCCATAACACAAGTTCTTAGTGATACTTATCTTGGACCTAAATAATTGGTGTGATTGTAAGAGAATATTTATTTATTTATTATTAATGTATGTAACGTCTGATGACAAAAAAAGTCAATGAATCATCTTGAATGTTATATTAATTCACCAAATTGCAGATTGGTAGAACTGTATTCGCGGACATGTAGAGGACAATTTTCTCTCATAGAGGTAATTGAAATGCATTCATGTACTAAGTGATAATCAGATAAAAATTATATACCAAGTAATTATTTTTCTTAAATTTTCTTTTATACAAACATTGTCCCGACAATAACGAACTCAATAAAAATAAATTTGACCCAAGAATAAAACAAACGGGGTAAGCTAAATAAAACCTTTTAAAAAAAACAATTAAATTTAGTCATTACATTTCGGGAGTTCATTTTTATTTACATAGCTATAAGTGCAAAAGTAAACGTAGTAGAGGCCGGCCTCTTACGCGATGGATCGATGATATGGTCCAGGCGGCGGGAAGCCGATGAATGCACGCGACTCAGGATCGCTCAATGTGGAAATCTATTGAGGAGGCCTATGTTCATATGGCAGAGATGATGATGAAATTG
The DNA here is from genome assembly GCA_949126915.1 of Musotima nitidalis. NCBI lineage: Eukaryota > Metazoa > Arthropoda > Insecta > Lepidoptera > Crambidae > Musotima > Musotima nitidalis. Next base: position 6,374,261 of record OX421434.1, read on the forward strand.
CAAAAGTAAGTCTGCTACTTTGATATTCGATATAGCCTAAGGCTTACCGAATTGTTATCTTATTATATAAAGTTTTAAATTAAAGTATTATAACTATGCAAAATGAGTTTCGACGCCGAAAAATACAGATCAAATCACTGTTACATTTTTTAAATCTGGTGTAAACTCGATTTGATTTTAACGTTAAAATATGACGTACAAAAGTGTAGGAAAGTGGCATGTCACCGTGAATTGTGATTTTCCGTGTTGCTGTCAAAACACAATAGGAACCTCCAGTAAAGTCTTCACTTTACAATAGAAGCCTTTAGTAAAATCTCCATTATTTTACTTCGGACTTTGGCTTGTCTATGACGGCCTTGAAATGACTATGACTGGTGACTAAACGACGTATTTATAAAGTTAATTGACGAGACTTAAACGAGTAAAGTAAAAGTGGGTAAAAATAATAAGTAAGTAATTAATAAATCAGTGGTTAGTCCATATCTAAGCAAAAAGCAAAATCCTAATAAAAAGCTCGTCAAAAACTTAGGCATTACCTATTATATACAACAAGTAGTTGCAGTAATGCAAAAAAAACCTAACAACTTTTTTCTCGCTAAACAAGGTCGGAGAAGTGAAGTAAGAGAATACTAATTATTATACACGTAATCGGCGAGCATATAAGCTGGTTCTCAGTTAATAAACATTACAATTTTGCGGGATAGTGTTAATTTCGTACCGAGAATCATAATTTTCATAGCAATATATGCCTCCGTTTCCATTGTTTTTTGCAGACCGTACCTACTAATGATCATAACGCGACTGCCCAACACCGTAGCGATGAAATTAATAATGTATAAACGCTATACTGATTATTAATAAATTCATAAAATTAAATATAATTGGACTTATAACTCACGAATTTTTTTCTTGCCAATTATGTAGATATGCTGACCTTACTCAGGCACTATTTGAGAGCGAGTAATGGGACTAACGACACGTTTACCCATAATTAGTGCAGTGCTGTTAAAGGGAAAACCAGATTAGCACTGCCCTATCCTTGATAGCATAAGACATCAGTTTTTTGGTCTCATAATATTTTAAGTGAACGTGGTGCCTTCATAGAGTCTTCTGGATCTTGCAACTGGAGTGACCGACATAGCAACACTGAAGTGGCACAGGGCAGGGTAACAAGCTCGACGAAGCGATAAGGTTCTCTAACTACCTCTCACCGGTGGATTGAAGATCTGGTCTGGTGCAGGCGATAGGAGATCGATCGACATGGAAAACACTTAGGAAGGCCAATGTTTAGTTTTGGACTTCGAATGGTTGAGATGATTATAAAAATACTGAGTATTCCGTGGATAGTATCCTTAAAACCGAAACACGGTATCACGTGAAGCTGTACTATTTGAGAAATGGCAACTGCCATCTGAAATAATAATTTTTTTTTTTATTTTTTTTTTATTTTATTAAATCACAAGGGAAAACATACAGTATTTAAGTAACACAAAAGTAATTAACAGTAAATAGCACACAATACCAAAACAGTTTCCACAGAAAACATATACAACTTAAATTGATTTCCTGAAATAAGTATTTCAGGTAATTAAACTAAAAAATATATTAAAACTTAAATACACATACATAATATAAACATACATAAATATATATATATATATATATAAATATTTCACTACATACATACATCAATAGGACTACGTGTTACGCAAATTCCTTTTGAATTGCGCAATATTGGATATAAAGATATCAATGTGACGGTACTTCAAGTTATAGATGTTCATTGCTCTATTCCCAAAGCGGTTTCCCGCGTACCTGGCACGACTAATTGTGGGGCTGAAAGTGTTACAAGAGCGCAGATTTGGTCTAGGACAATTTAGAAATAATACACTCAGCAAATATGGCGATTCGACGTGATTATGTAACAGTTTGAACAACAACATCTGATCCCTATGTTCGCGCCGCACAGAAAGAGGCACAATGTCCTCACTGCGAAAATCACTAAATTTATACATCATTCGTTTAGTAAATTTATTTTGTATTTTATCTAAAGCCTGAACATAAACCAAGTGCAGGGGGTTCCACGCCGTCGAAGCATATTCCAGTTGCGACCTTACGAGACTGTTATAAAGTAACACCAAGGTACTAGATTCTTTAAATTCGGTACTTTGACGGAAAATGAACCCCAACATCTTGTAAGCCTTTGCTGTAATTTTTTCAACATGTGAAGAAAGTATTAATTTGCTGTCCAGAGTAACCCCAAGATCTCTCACCTCAGATACCTTAATTAAAGATTTATTGTGAAGTTTATAGTCAAATAATATTGGGTTTTTTTTTCGTGTATATGATATAGTACGACATTTATCTACGTTAAGATGAAGTTTATTTTTAATACAATATAAACTAAGACGATTTAAATCGTCTTGTAGTTTCTCACAGTCTTCAATAGATCTAATCACGGTAAAAAATTTTGTGTCATCTGCAAATAATAAAAATTTTGAATTTACGAAACATTTAGCCACATCATTAACGAATAAGTTAAAAAGTAAAGGTCCGAGGTGAGAGCCCTGAGGAACTCCAGAAGGGACAGGAATAAAACTGGAAATGAAACCCTTAACGGTTACAGCTTGAGTCCTATTAAACAAATAAGATGTAAGCCATCTCAGAAGGTCACCGTGCACTCCGAAAGCCTCTAACTTTTTAATTAATAATTGATGTGATATTTTATCAAAACATTTAGAGTAATCGGTGTACACAGCGTCCACCTGAGAGCCCCCATCCATGCCGGCTAGAACCTGGTCGAGAAACTCGCAGAGGTTTGACTCAGTGGACCGCCTGTCAATGAAGCCGTGCTGCTGAGTAATAAGCAGGGGCCGGACGGCCGGGAAAAACGAATCGTAAACTATTTTTTCCAGCAATTTTGGAATTACTGAAAGTTTAGATATTCCCCTATAATTGACAACGTTGTGTTTATCGCCACTCTTAAAAACTGGGACGACTAGTGACCGCTTCCATACTGCAGGCATTACTCCGGTATGTAAGGACAAATTAAAAAGAAAGTATATTGGTTCAGCCAGTTCCATATAACATTTTTTCAAAAACAAAGGGTGTATACCGTCAGCACCCGAACCCTTTGTAGCGTCTATACGAGACAGATATTTTTCCACAGTGTGACGCGAGCAATTAACCGAGTCAATAATACAGGTGGTAGACTCACCATAGTTATGGTTGACAACTGGGCCATTATGATTTCCTTCAAAAACAGTTTGAAAATATTCATTAAACAGGTTGGCTATGGACATTCCATCATTACTAACCGAACCATTCAGGTACACAGACTCCGGAACAGTCACGGTACCTTTTTTTGATTTAATAAAAGACCAGAAATGTTTACTGTTCACTTTTATATTATTTTCAGCCCTGCTGACAAAGATGGAATAATCGGTTTTTTGTACTAATTTAACTTCCGTCCGTAAATCAGAAAATTTTATGTAATCGCTCTGTCTTTTATAAACTTTCCAACGCTTATGTATGTGACGCTTTTTGTTGATTAGGTATATAAGTGAACGTGAGTACCATTGAGGAAATCGCTGACCGTCGGTGATAACTTTCTTAGGAATTAGGTCACATATAATTTGTTGAAGAAGATTGTTAAATTTTTCGACAGCTACATTCACATCAGTAGTATCGAGCTCCCGCTCCCAGTTAATTTCGGCAAGCTGGCGCCTAATGAGCTCATAGTCCGCAGCATAGAAACGGCTTACAGTGCGCGGCGCAGCGCGAAGGCCGGCCGGGCCGCGCGCGCCCGCCGCGCACTAAATAATAATAGTTTTATATAAAATTAAATAAATTTTTAAAGTAAAACGTGTTACGATACCTAACGTAGTTCACATAGTTTGAAGTTAAAATATATGCCCACATTTTTGACCAAAAAGAATGAAAAAAATTTAAGAGGTGACATTACACTTGTGTGGTTAAAAACCTTTTTGCTACACAGACACTTAAGACATCGTCGTGTGTCGCCTAGAGGCGTCGGTTTGTGCCAAATGCGACGCGCTTGCTTACCTATTCTATTTGACCGTACAAATTCTTTGAGATAGGTCTGTGAGACCACACAGCTCACACCTAAGGGTTGCTATGAGAGGTTTAAGAAAGTGTTATTTTTTTTCTTTTCAATGTCTTATGAACGAATCTAGGTTTTTAATGATTAGGATTTTTGATGTGTCTAATTATTTTTGAAGTGTAATTATTTTTATTATTATATTATTATTATTTTTGAAGCCTTACGCTTACCACTAACAGAAGCAGAAAGCACTTATTAAGGTAAGAGGGATTCAGGTTATATTCTACCACGCTGACCCCATACTGATTGGCGCAGGCAGGTGTATACCGTCACTCTCTTTATATTGTTTAATATACTACATAGCTTATGACTTGGCTTATCGAATATCACATATAGTGGTACTCAGAGCCAATACTTTAACGTGCACGTAAGCTGTTGATACTAAATGCCACACCACACCACTCATTCGAACCTAAGAACTGACCTCTGTAAATTCTTCTTTTATTCTATGATGTAATATTGCGGAGTTATGCACTATTTTTTCGTAAAATTACACTTCGTTATGTTTATAATATTTGATTAAAAAGAATATACTTTTTCTAAGCAACATACTTACATTATATCACGCTTGTTACTCCGAAAGGGTACCCAGAGGCACATTATCTGCCCACATTTCGCAATGTCAAGTAATAGGTGGCGAGCCTATTGCTGATTACCGGGAACTTTAATATTCGCCAGACCCTCGTCCGTTGATCGACAGGTTCACCACTTGCAGGTGAGGTTGGCTTGAACTCCTCAGATTTTGGTAGGAACACAAAAAAAATCCCCACAGCAAAACAAAGCAATTTAAAATTATACTATCGTACGTGCAGCAAAAAAGTAAACAAAACTACTTAATAGAGGAATCCGATTTGGTCCATTTAGTAATGTATCATGATGCCCATGCGGCGAATATGCTGCAAATTGGTTCTATTCGCAAATGTCATGTTTCAAAACAATTAATTAGATGTAATGGCGTGCAGACGGACGAACATTTCACGCATGAACACGAATTACGCATTTCTAGTGCCGCATCCAGGTTGCGATTCTCTTAGTTTTGGTTTTAACATTATATTTTTGTGTGCTTTAATTTGTGTTTAAGTTATAGTATTTTTAAATTTGTCTCCTATCTTGAACACGATCAGTGTGTATTTAGATAATTATTATAGTGGAAATTTCTGGACGTCTGTACGAAACGTACAAATTGTTAAAAATAATTTCGTTTTGAACCCATTAAATTAGTTCTAAACAGTATAATATAAGTATAGTTATATTAAAAAAATGTAATTATTAATTACAAGTATATAACTGCACCCACAGAACGACGAAAATGATCAATGACTAATTATGAACTTGAATAGATGATAAAAGTATGCTGCGCTTACCCCAGATAACTAAAAACATAGCAAAAGTATGATAAAGAGATTGTAATATACATTATTTTATGTCCTAATGACTAACCACCAAGGTGTCTAATTAATTAAATCTAGTTTAAATTCCAATCTATATTCATTCAAAATAATGTTATAGAATCAAGTCAATAATTCGAGTAAAAAAAGAGAATAGTAAAGTTGACTCACCGCCATCTAGCGATAATGCTGTTTGGAAGTAAAATGTTATTATAAGAATTGGCACCTGTTTGAATTTGAGGTTCGTGTCAAACTTGTACCATTTCTATTGCGTGAATAACATGGTATTCATACTGCACTGGTTTCAATTTCTTCGCGCTTTTGCGATGCTTGATATGTGTAACGATTAAATGCCTTAACAGTCTTCAGTCGGTTAATTATTTGATTTCTACCATTATTCGTGAATAGGGTTTAGGTAGGGCAAAGCGCTAACTAAAGTAAATCAAAATTCACAGGGAACTGTTCTTGGATGGGTGACCGTTTATATGGCATTTCATCTCGAGGTGTAAAGGGTTCCTACCAAGATCTATGGAGCCCAAGCCAACCTCACCTGCAAGTGGTGCACCTGCCGATCAACGGACAAGGCACTGGCGAACATAAAAGTACGTACGAGCATACCTATTACGTGGGACCAACAATATAACTGGCGAAATGTGGGCATAGAATATGCCTCTGATGGCACTGTAAGATGTTGGTCCCTCATATTTTTTTTGTGGTTGTCTTTAAGCCATGTCAGGGGCGTGGGGATCCGTGGAGTGAAGTCTGGCCTGACTCCTCTTGACCTTGGTTAGTGAGAGGAGGCCAGTGCTCAGTAGAGGGACGTTATTGAGCTGAGATGATGACGCAGTGTGTAGCTTTAATAGCTCCGTGAGATCTGATGATCGAGCTATATCCAGGGAATTTATTAAGCAACGCTTAAGGTATGCATAGCTTGTATGGAGAGCACGTCATTGCTTACTCACTTCTTCTTTATCTTAGCGTTATCCCGGTTGCTGTCTTACAGGCCCGGGATCCGCTGTCCTAACATCATCTTCTCCACTTCGCACTGTCTTCGGCATTCTTGATTGATAAGTCTTATTATTTCATCTTATCCCTGCTTACTTACATGTAGGCCTATCGTTGTACATATTATTTTGCCATAGCGAAGTATTTTAAGATATGCGGCCACCTGCAATCGGTTACAATATGTTTCATAAATAAATGCATACTATTTTAACCCCTCATGGTAAATATATGGGCAAAGTTATGGCACCTAATCATGGTATTTTGACGTACAATTAGTCAACTGGTTCTAAACCAAACACCCTACCGGCTTTACAAAAAAATCTGGTTTTTATTGTTATTAACTTTAGAGACCGCCTTTAAAATATACAACTTTTAAAATCTTTAAACAAAAATACAACGTCAAACCGGATATTTTATATATACATAGCAAACATGTGCAAATTTAAATATTCATTCACTCACTCAAAATAAACGACAAAGTTATAAAATAAACAACAGTAGCTCAGATTAAGTCATTATTATAAATTCTTAATTGAATAGCCTATGTACAGTCGAGGTCTCTGTCGCTTGATTACATTTGAACAAACCCAGCTATGTCAGTTTGTACCTAGAATTATCATTGGACTATTTTTCTCAGTTATTGCTTGGTCAATAAATACGTAGAATTACCATACGTTTCCCTTTCAGTGCCTGGCCCAATACTAAGCTGGAGCTTTCTTACACACACCCGAGGGTAGTAGCGTCTTGCCGTTAGACTCTTCTGAATAAGACCGCAATCTAACAAACAAAGTATGTTATCGTTTATCCAGAAGCAAGTAATTGACATCATCGACCCGCCGCCGCCGCGTCAAATAGAGTCACAGTGATACACCCGCTCACGGTGCGTGGGTTTGAATCAGGTAAGATTTTTTACTTTATAGACATTAATAATTGAACAAAACACTGAATTGAAGCTAGGCAATTATGCTAGGAAATTATGCAGCTATTAAATTATGCGCTCGCGATATTCGTTCACAAACATATTTATGAAAAAGTATTATATCGGTATGACAGATGTTCAGTGGTTGTCGGAAGGATATTCGAGAATTGTTCGATAAGAGTTACACTGAACATGACGGCACACCTTATCTATTCTATATTATCAGAGGCTGTCATTTGATGATTTTTGAGTCTAAAAAAGGCTTCCAATCTATCTCCACAGACAAAGTTGGGAAATAATTCTTGTGTTCAAGCTGGTAACGTGCAAAAGATTACGACCTCACAGTGAACAGACGATGGTGACCTCGATAGTAAAGTATGATCATTAGGTACAGCTCCTATTATTATGTATTTATTTAATACTATGACAAGCGTAGTACGCTTAGCCACAGCAGTATCATTAATATATTATCTAAGTACACGTAGAAGCATTAATATTACACTGTTACATGACAATTTATTTAAAATAACTTAATTTAACTTACGGTTTTATTGACGAAACGAAGACGAAAATTGCCAAATAATGGCGCTTGCTTTGTTTGTAGTATTCCGATTGGAAGGATTCTGTAGCTATCGAAATTTCTCGGCATTAATTCATTTAATAGGACTTTACCATCAGGTAAAGCATTAATTCGACACTCTCTCGACTTTTTGTTAAATTAAATATACTTTGAGATAGTGAAATTTTTTGAAATTCTTATTTATACATATTTTCTTAATTTCCCGATCAACGGACGAGGCTCTGGCGAACATAACAGGACCCGGTAAGCTGCAATAAGCTCGCTAGCTATTACGTGGGACCAACTATATAATTGGCGAAGTGTGGGCGTGTAATATGCCTCTGCCTACCCCTTCGGGGAAACAGACGTGAATGTATATATGTATGTATTTCCCTAATTTAAGTAATCAAAAGATCTAAAAACAGCTACTTTAAGCCAAAGTCATTTACAGAACCAATGTATCATTTTTTTTTATTAATCGATAAGCTAGTCAAGCCGGGCGGGACGTTATGAAGATGCTGTAAAAGAGCATTTTCTTTTTACGCAATTTTAGTTCATTTTCTGGCAGAGATAATCTATGTAGATGTCACTAAAGTAGCATATGGTACGGCTGCAGTGCCAGACCTCATCATATCAGCCTTATAAAGTCTACTATTAAACATTAGCCTCCCTAATAGATTACATTCTATTTGCAGGCGGGTGAATATCGCAATTCAAGCCAGTACGCAGGATGACGCTGCTACCCATCATCCGATAGGATTTCTCTTCGTGGACTCTTATGACACTCCATAAGATGAGAAGTGGTGACACTATTCTAGGCCGGTACTACATTACACCAAAGTACCACACATACTGTGGAAAATGACCACTTTACAAAATAAATACTCGCTAGCCTAGTAGTAAGACATTAGTTTAATTCAAAATATATATTTTTTAAGTGGTCATGATTAAGTCATTATCATTACCATATAGAAGCCGATAAAGTAATATCTAAACAATTTACGTAAATTGCTTTAATTAGAATAAAAAGCTAGTTAGAGCTTAAATAACTAGACTTTTTAAGCCCTAACTGTAAAGCCCTATAATTTACCTAAAGCTAAGACTGTGCACCCAATCTTTTTCATTTGACGACCGATATGGTGCAGTATAGATACATAATATAACGCTTCAAGGCAGTAAGTTCAATGCCCACACTGGACAAATTTTTGTGTGCTTGAATATGTATCTGTGTTACTATTCCTAAGTATTACGAATTGAAAAAATTACCCGTTGCCTAATAATCTTAACTTTTGGGTATTGGGTGGCTCGATTGAAATTCTAAAAGCAGAACGCCACACACCTGCCTCCGCCAACCTGCACGAGGCCCCTTTTCTTCACCATAGTGGAATATGACCTAAGTCCCTTTTACCATGGTCGGTGAAGGCGCGTGCTCAGTACATACATATATACATAATATACATCCTGACCATAATTTCTCTATTTGTTATACATTAATGTTGCATGGTATTTTTATTTTTTTGAAAATCATGGCCGAGACTGGCCTCCACGACACAGGGAATCCTAGTGTGGAGATCAGTGACAAATGTTTTAACTATGTATTTTTTCTGAACTATAAAGCATTATTATTATTATGAGGTATATCCCATCTGGTCCCCCGAAGGGATCGGCAGAGGCATATTACACGCCCACATTTCGCCAGTTATATTGTTGGTCCCACGTAACAGGTGGCGAGCCTCTTGCTTACCGGGAACTTTTATGTTCGCCAGAGCCTCGTCCGTTGATCGGCAGGTGCACCTCTTGCAGGTAAGGATTGCTTAAGCTTCTTAGGTCTTGATAGGAACCCTATACACCCGTGCCCGTGGTCAGTAGAGGCATGTTAATGGTAGCTGATGATAATTTTAATAAATTACAATGACAAGTCAAAAATTTGTGCCCAGCATGCTGGCGTCGGCTGTTAACACATTGAGGCTAGCAATTTGCCGGTATTATGACATATGTGTATTGTTAAGGACGCGCCTATCATGTCATTATATTATGTACTGTCATAATGATAAAATCATTTCATAAAGTATGTGCAAAGTCGGGGGCCATTCGATTAAGATTTAAAGTAAGTATATCATCATGTCGTATGGCGTTTAGCTGCCTGAATACTAATTTAAATTTCCATGGTCAGTTGGCGTAGCCACTTCTCAGCAGCTGGAGTCAGAAGATGAAGTTCTCCAAGCCCATCGTGAAATGAGTAAAGCTGACAATTGTTGACAATGTGGGCTAAAGTTTGATCTGTCGCTCCATAATCGCAGGCTGAAGATTCTTTTATTCCCCATTTATAAAAGTGGTGATTGGAACGAACGGAATAAGTAAGTAGACAAAGGAAGAAGAAAAAAAGTTAATATAAAAAAAACTGTTTTATTGTCCAGAAATATGATAATCGTAGTTTTTGAATGATAAGTAATTAATAAATAATCGAATAGGTATGTGTAAAAATGGTCGATTTATTAGACATAGCTTATTTCGCAACGCACCTACTCAAGTACAGGAAATTGACATAGAAACATGACAGCCATAAGTGTAAAATAAATTATGATTTATTTAAAATAGCGTAATAATTGTAAGAAATATAACGGAGGACTGTTATAATATAATAAAAACGTTGTGTTCAGAAATCACAATACCTCCTGTGGTACGATTTCAAGTATAATGAAACTAGTATATGTACAATCATTGCTATTAATTAATTAAAATAACTTAAAAGTCATTTACTACGAAATTTTATTATTTTAAGAACCAGAACTACCATAATCATTTGAAACCCGTCCAAAGTAAACGTGAAACCAAATTAGGTACCAAAACAAAAGCGAACAGAACGGCAGAACTCAAAAGAGACAAACCTGAAACTTTTCAAGGGCGTAAACTTTCAGCACAATATTTTACATTCCCTCAAAGGCTACTCCACCGGGCGTGCAAAAAAGCGTCTCCACTTTCCGAAAATTTCTTTAAAAAAAAATTAAAAAAACCCAACGATGTCTTTGATGTGCGGGCTACCCTCCGAATTTGGGCTTTTGACACCCCTTCGAGTGTTTTTGGCAACACTTAAGTTGGCCAATGTAAGTGTTACTTTGCAAGTGATACACACTTCAGTGCGTCAATAAATTGTTTTATATTGAAGTTAATTCGATTTCTATATGCTAAAACCGTAATAAACAATCTAAAATAATTTTGATGCACAGTGTATTCATGTTATGACTTGAAAAGCTTGTTTTTACTGTAACCAGTAGATAAAAGATATCAAATTTTTGAAAAATAGAAAAAAAATTGATTACATTGCAAGTATTGCCATGATATTTCTGGGTGCCACTTGGATTAGATTATACCATAGAAATATTATATATGCTAAACTCTAATATATCTGTCTGTTAAGCTTAAAGGAATAAATAACTAGACCGATTCTGATGAAGTTAGCTTGAGTCGTAGGCCGATGTTAATGAAATTCGGTTCGAATATAGTTTGAACCCTAGAGATAGATATGTTATACTTTACACCCGGGAAAAATCCACTGTTATTTTGCAACCCTTTAAACTCCAAAACGTTGTAATTAGCTATTTCCGATAGTAAAATCTAAGCAAAATTTTATTTAAACTAAAATGTTTTATTCCTTACAATATACCTACTGTATCATTTTATTTGCACGATTATTCTTAAAATAACGAATCAATAGTATTTCTTAACATCGGGTAAAAGAGTGTAAAAACCATGTTCCAAATCCGTAAAATTTGTTTTAATTAGTACTGTCACTGTCATGCTTACGACCTGATTCCCTCATATCATGGTCCATGAGAAGAGGCTTGAGCCCAGCAGCAGAACCTTCGTAGACTAAGATGATAATAATCGCGTAAATAATAATTGTTTGCAACTTTATAATTATTTTATCGCTGTCAGTACAGCTCACAATGATATATGGTTTGTAATATTTCATATCAATTTGTTATATCAACGCTGTGTTACAATTAGCCATAAATACTACTAGGTGGTCATTTATTTATAGTTGAAATATTGTTCATAGTCTTGTAGGTTGTGTAGGAGGGTACTACAATGTTGCCCACTGTGCAAAAGAGTAATTGTTTGGAATTGGATAAATTATGTTGGACTTAAAAGGGTTTTATTTACGTTGGGTGACAAGACAAACAAGACATGATGTTAAGTGACTTAGTTTAAATAAATACAGGTCTGCAGATGATTGTGCGAAGGAATATAACATGTGAATAATTAATACTACCTATCTCTCACACATACCTACATCTCTTTTTTTTGTGGGCAGAATCTGGGTACAACTATTTTAAATGGATTTATATAGTTGTAGTCAATTTTAGCACAGAGATCTTTAGTTGAATGACAAGAGGTGGTTAGCCTTTTATCCGCACTGACTTACACTGTACAAGATCCAATTCCCTTTATGAGTCCTTCTATTAGTCTTAGAAGTAAAAAATACATAATGTTACGCCTCTTTCCCGTAGAGGTAGGCAGAGATCACATCCTTCCACTTGCTACGATCTTGGCACACACTTTTAGCTTCATTCATACTCATATTTTTTTTTTTTAAATGCAAGTTTTATTGTAAATTGTTAAAATGTATGTTTTGTTGGTTGCCCATGAATAAATAAATAAATAACTAAAATTAACCTCCTCATACACGCCCGTCGGTTTCGGGTACTTTTGACCTGCCCTTTCTCCAATTTTTTTTAATTTTAAAGTACTATACGGCAACTATATACTCTATTGCACAATCTAATTCACGTACAGCGAAATCTTTTGGCTTATCAAAGGATAGAAAACAAGTATGAACTACGGCAAAAGCGGATTGGTTTAGAAGTTGCATTCATAAAAGCTTTATTCAGCCAAACTTCAATAAATGATTTTGTTTTTGAAATGGTATTATTTAAGCTCCGTACCTACATTACCCGTACATATTACAATGGCATTTAAAAAAGTCGCTGTTGACACTGCACTGTGCATCACATGACATAGGTATCAGAAGTTAAGTCTCTAATTCTTTGTAATTTCGGAAATTATAATAGATACCATTTAAGACGAAATACAGGTGTGGATGAAATAAGGAGTAAGCGAGTAACGATATTTTACACTATAGGACCAAAGCTTTCTTTAGTAACAAAGAGGGCTTAGCAAATAATTTGGAAAAATATTGTCATTAATATAATCTAGGATTCCATAATTATGCCTTTTATGTCTCTATAGATCCTAAACATTATGAAAAATTGGTTCAGTCATGTTGAAAAGTAACAAACAGGGATCATAGATTAACATTTGCATTAAAATACAATTAAAAATTATGACAAACCATATTTAACTTCACAGTTTTTTTTTAATTACAACTGTTTGAGTCATCGATTTATAGAGCCTAATAATTGATTACAAACATATCGTGAGCAAATATATTTTTAATTCTAATAATATAATTCTTTTTTATATATTTTTTGCGTATTAATATTTAATTTGTGAGGCGTAGGTAACATTATGAAAAGTATGATTGGATGGCGTTAACAGATCAGATCTGAGTATTAAAACATTTTTACCTTATAAATCAAATAATTAATCTGCCTTTTATAAGGAAAATGAAATAAACATTATAAGAAGGTTTTTTACTTATTAATTTAGAAATAATAAGGAGCATATAAACTATAACTAAAAATCTATGTAAATTTTTAGCGATTCGCGCTGACAAGATTTTGTTATATCTATTTATTTACTGGTTTTGAATAAGTATTTCAATATTAATTGTAAAATTAATTGTATTTCAAACAACTAAAATATCATCGCCAATATCACCTTACAAAGAAAAGTCAAATTGTAGAGTTCATGATAAATTTTGTCTGTTATCGCAAGCATGAAGAAAATGAGTAAAGAATAATAAAAAATGCTTCTTTTACGATTTTTACGAAAGAAAAACATAAAAGAAAAAACTAGTTTTAATAAAAACTTTTACATATTCCTTTAGAAAAGTAGGGGTCAGTAAAATTGAACTATATATATCTAAATGTTTAAGTTAAAATATATAGTAAGAAACAGCTACATTTTTACTAAAAACTGATTCTGATACCAGATTATTGGTAGGTAGTAGGTAAAGTCAAATAAATGGGGACTATCATATGATAGTGCACCTCCTTTACGACATGTCTCAACTGTGTAGTCGTAACTAGTCGTAAAATTTCATAGGTAAATATATTGCTACAAGCCGTAAAAGAATGGCTAAATCAAACCTGATGGATAATAACATTGTCTAAGTTCTATTTTCAGAAAGAAAATCTAAGTTTTCTCCAACAGTTGTAAAAATAAGTTATGAAAATTGTCTCTACATTTTTGGTCATCCGTGAAGACTTGTTTTCTGTACCTACTATAAAAAATTCTAGAAAGCAGCAATTACATAGTTAAATATTTAATTAAATCAGATATAGAAATATGACAGTAAACCTTTATGTAGATTTTCGTAAAAACTTCTCAACTGTATCACATTGATGTTTTTTCATTGTTGTTACTGGTTTTTACGTATAATAATTTTGATTTGCCGTACCGTTTGCTACGAAAGAAAAAATAGGATTATTAATCAATTTATCTAAAAAGCGTAGGAATGTTCAAACTCTTGGTTTCATGCATTTTGTAGAAAGATACGTAAAACATAAAAATATACCTATATTATTATCAATTTAAGTTTATTACTACTTAAATGATTCAAATAAAAGCTAAACAACGCGTGTTAGTGTTTCAGAAATTGCATCGTAAATAGTGCGGTGCCCGGCCCGTCGGAACGGAACACATTTTTTTCGCAAAATGCGCCTAGCCGCGGCTCCGTGCGTTTTTTCTTACAATTTGCTAAATGCACAAAACTCTTCTACAATGTACAATAAGCCTTTTTTTGTCCAAAATATATTTTTTATATATCGCGATCAATATTTTGGTTAGATCTGGTGCATTTTTAATCATTACTAAATGTAAATATTTATTCAAAGTAGCTATAATTCAGATTTTTAAAATTATTGATCAATATTTCATAATACAGACACAAACAAAGTATGCCAATTTCTCATTTATACGGTTTATTATGTGATTTATCGTGCATAACTGTTTATATTGGTCGAATAACAAGGTTTTGCTAAAGGTAAACATTACATTTGTGTTATCGTTAAAGTTTTGCTTGTCATTTACAGTTTGTAAGCCCAAATAGCGGACTACTTACCCTTTTTACGTAAATTGACTCTACATAAAGTGATTTGTATCACACACAAACAAATTTCACATCATTTAACCACAACAAGGATTGAAGAACGCGTTCACGGTCACTGAACGGTGCGGTAACGAGCAACAGTGGCGTGGGCCACAGAGCCGTACTGACCTGCCACTTTTGGTGATCACCATCTCGGTGCCCAGCTTGTGGAACTTCTCCCACAGGTCTTTGCCCTCGAGGGTGACCTTGGGGTCGTCGACGACGCCGTCGTCGTCCGGAGGCAGCGGTGCGTACGGCAGCGGCGGCGGCTTGAGCAGCGGACAGGGTGCGGACAAGGCGGCGGCAGCGGCCAGCGCGGCGGGCAGGTACGGCGGCGGCGGCAGCGCGCCGGCCGTCAGCAGCGCCGACACCGAGAAGTCGCTCGGCCGCGGCGCCAGCAGCGGGTGGAAGGCAACGGCGTCGCGCCGTTCCGCGCCCTCGAAGCGCATGCCCGCGCCGCCCGGGGCCCACGGTGTGCGCTCCACGACCGGCGTGCCCGTTGGCTCCAGCGGTCGCGCTCGCGCCCGCTCATGCAACGTCCATAACGCGCCAGCCGGCGGCTTGCGCTCGCTCGCGACACTCACTCGTCCCGTGGCGACACCCGCTCGCGCGGCAGGCGTCAAACGACTGGCCGCCGGCGGCGCCGGCTCCGACACCCCTCCCGCCGCGCCGCCAATGGCGCGCCGCCGCGAGCCCCGCGCGCCTCCCGCGCCAAGCCCCGCCCGGCGCCACGACGCGTTGTTTTTTCGTCGCGGGCGAGGTGTCCGCCGCCGCCACACCTCGCGCGCGGCTCGGCGGAGGGGAGGGGGCGCCGCTAATCTGGTTAATGCGGCGCGCGGGGGCGACACTAGCGGCCGCCGCCGCCGCCGCCGCCTCCTTCTAATTGGACACGTTTCCGTTCGTTCATCAATTGAGCTCGTTACGTTCTCGCAATATCTTTTGTGCGGATAGAGCTGGCCCTCTACGTCGACCGGCGTAGAGCTCGTTCGCTCGACCTACCGCCGAAGATCACGAGCTCTTCCCGTCGAGAACTTGCCAACCATAAGTTCATTCCGTCTACAACTTTTCTTGCGACGAAATATTTAAACTGAGTTCGTTATTCGGTCAAATTAAGTGTAATTTATAAAATATTTTAAAACTACATTATAATGTAATTTTTTATAACTAAAATATAAAATTTATTGTTTAGAAATTTTAGACAGTTTAATTACTTTGCTTAAAAAAATGTAGAGTCGAACGAAATTTATCACATATTGGCAGCAAATGGCCTTGTCCAATGAACTTTACATCCAAACACGTGGCGGGCGATACTCTGCGAGTCTGTACATCAAGCTGGAGAATTATAAAACCATTATCGTATTTACAAAGCTGCGGAGTACGACACGCTTGCACAGCTCACTTCAAATTAAAATCATAAATAATTACAACTTTCTTAACGTTTATGTTGTAAATGACATGTTTAGTTTAGACCGCAAGTAAAATTATTTAGTTAAACAACTATAATAGACAGATCAGTCTCTTCAACTTTTATTTTTCCCACATAAAATTATATGTGCAAAGATAAATAATGTGTAAGGCATATTATAATAAATTAATAACGTGTTAAACCTCTCACGCGACAACAATCGATATGAAATTAAAGTTTTAATGTTAATATTCTCCCGGAATTCGTCTACAGATTAAAAGAACAACCTAATTTAAATGAAAACTGTAGGTAAATGCTCTTAAATACATAAAAATATATTAACATTGTAAATATTTCTCCTCCTACGAATACAGCCCCAATTTTTGTTTAGAAAAAATACGCTTTTATGACAAAAGACTCGTTTTTAAGAAAGTTATAATTTTTCTTTTAATGCAGGAGTTTAAATGTAGACTTTGTAAGTAAAGTTTATTTAAAGTATAATATTTTGGAGTAATTAAAACTACTTATTCTGAGTAAATTTCCTTGATTTATCTTAACACGACATTTGAACTCTGTCATATTTTTTAAGAAAGATAATGTAATATAAACATAAAATTTAACTACCTAGTATACATTTACTTTTATAAATAAAACAGGTAGAGTTTGACAATATTTCTCTTTATCTTTTTTAACACAAGTACTCTACATCTCCTATTGTTGAAACATATTAAGTTTATATAGAGACTCTAAATATAATAATTAGCTTACTATTATATGCATCTGTTATTTAAAAATCTTTAATCAAATATGCCTGCAAAAAAATAATATTGTCTACATACTGAGAGTATATAGGCAATTAAAAACTAACAAAAACAGACACCGACGAAAACAGTAACTAATATAATTATTATATTCATATTCTGTAGCTTATTTTATGCAAAGTACAAAATTATTAAGTCAGTACATACCAAGAATTTTTACTGTCAAAAGTTTTTACAGAATAGTCTCTTAGTGACAATATAAACTTGGAAATATTTTATTTTATCTCTAAAAATATCCGCCTTATCAGACTCCTCGTGACCACGAATCATTGTACAGTATTCAAAACGTCGTGATAAAACAGTGCCAGTAAACCGTGATGAAAATCCGTAAAATTGATTTTTTATCGTTTGTATTTTATTTAATATGCATATTATCGCGTTAATGGAACAAAACAACTGTCTTTAAACTTTTTAGGACTTATTACAAAACGAGATATAAAGTTAGACCAGGTTTAAAAATAGTGCTGTCACTTTATTTTGATAAGATGAAAACAGTGACAGCACTAAGGTGTGGGACTCACCACTGGCAGACGCGACTGCCAGCAGTAATACCCACTAAAAATCTTCCGACGACGCCCGCCGCTTGTTGAGAAAAAGGCGAGGGCC
The DNA here is from genome assembly GCA_949126915.1 of Musotima nitidalis. Taxonomy (NCBI): domain Eukaryota; kingdom Metazoa; phylum Arthropoda; class Insecta; order Lepidoptera; family Crambidae; genus Musotima; species Musotima nitidalis. Next base: position 6,392,360 of record OX421434.1, read on the forward strand.
AGTACCTGGGTTGCAGCGTCTGGCACCCCGCCTGCGGCCAACGTCCCCCGGACCAAAACCGGGAGGGCCTCCTCAGAGAGGCGCAGTTTTAAACCTGGTCTAACTTTACATCTCGTTTTGCAATGAGTCCCTTTATATTAGTCCTATAATCTATCACTAAGTAAGATTGTCTTAAGAGACAGCATATGGCTCTTCTGATAGTGCTTGACTGAAACAGTATTTGAAGGCTCTGACGCTGATATTACAAGCGACAAAAGGCCGCGGTGACTACTATCCATCAGGTAGGTCGTAAGGTTAAGTGCCATCTTGTGGTATAAAATAATATATAAAGTAATAGTAAAAGTAAAAAGTTTTTTATTTCATAAACTATTATATAGCACTTGAAAACGTCAAATCAAAATATAAATTTAAAAAAAACTAAATATATCGTACACGTAAACATATTTGCGTAGGCTTAACTCTAAAAGCCAAATATATAAGAATAATCATCACACTATATTATTACATAGTATAGTGTTCGCCTATAGTTTTATCCATGCGACCCAGACATAACTATATGACTCTCTCCTGTTCCTTCTGGAGCGCTCTTGCTTTTCTTGCTCTTGGTTTTCATCGACAGCTTGCCATAAGCAGAAGGGGTCATTACGACTTGTCTCATAAAATGAAATATATAATCTAATTTACTTCTCTACCAACCAAATTAATCAAATGTGAGATAAAAACAAATTCACTTTCATACATTAATAATCGTTTGGAATAGTAAACCAGTCCATCATCACATAACAAGTTATGCCAAAACAAGCTTCGGTATTTGTCAGGCATTTTTGTTGTTTTATGTAAACTGTCTATGTATGGAAGCTAAATTTTAAATTAAAATCTGCAATTTGGATTTAACATAATATGAATTGGAATCCATTACGATATAGGTACGAAATCATGGTTTAAGTTAATATTTTGTTAAAAGAGGAATTGTTTTAAAGACGATTTGTTTAGGTAGATACTATAAACTACTTCTTTTGCCACAAAAACTAAATTTTAAACACAGCTACCTCATCTTTTTATTTCATAACATATCAATTATTTATTAAATATTCAAAAACTATGGTATTTAAGAAAAGTATAAGTAGTCAAATCTTTTATGTAGATCTAATATATTTTTCCTGATCCATATTTATCTTATCATAATTAAATTATAATTATATAATTCAGGGACATACCTACTCATCGCCTCGGACTTGCAATGTAAAATGTTAAATCCGACATACCAGGAAACACATATCATTATGTTTTCACTACAAATAAATAAAATTTAAATTGATAGTAGTGTACACAATGATTAAGAAACGAACATTTTGCTTTAGAAGAAAATTTGAACAAACTCAATTAATTTATGTTGCGCCGTCAAATGGTAGAGTTTTGGTACAGTGCCATCTAGCGGTGAGTAGCTTGAACTAAACTTGAATATTGTCGACATTTACGCACGAGTATCTTTATTTTACCTTCACCTTATGACTTGTTTTTTTTAAACACGTAATCTACCGTTTCTTTATAAATATTTTCATTCGATAAAAAATTTACAGATTTATAAAAAGTACTTCACTTTGATAAATTAATTCGTAAAGATAAATGATCGGGATAAAAAAACTATGTTGTCTACTTGACAAATCATTAACCTTACCATAATTACACCTAAGTAGTTCGTCCTTGTTACAAATGTTTTAACGGTAAATTAGACAGTAAAGAGTGATATTATGTAGACATATCTTAATTTTATTTAACCTTGTCAGGCTCTAATCTAATATCCTGAGCAAATTTTTAGTAACTTGGGAAGGCGCTTTTTAAGTTTTATAACCTCTGTTTTATGTGTACATAAGAGTAAAAAATATAACAACTAACAGTATAGTAATTATAAGAAATAACTAAGCCTTCTTTGAGAAACTATATAAAATTTGAACACACAAACTGCTTATTTTCATATATTGTAAAGTGTAGGTATTCTTAGATGCATCCTTTATCTAAGATACAGTTTTATATACGAGAATAGGCAGTTTTTGTGTTAACTAAGTGAGATAACACACATAATTAGCTGTACAAACTAAGGATATTTGAAAAAACGTGTTGCCAGTACTACTGAATTATGCAAATTGTATATAATTAACTTTTTCTCGAGGACGCGACGGCATAAAGATCTTGTTTGTTGTTGTATAACGAAAAATTCTGTCTTTAAGAAGTCAACAGGACTTCTTGGTGGGAAAGAGAAGTGTCGTGTCTGCATTTTTGTTTTATTTCCAAAAAAATGTGATATTGCGGACATTAATGTATAATAACGGTGGATTATTAACCGTTAAGTGTTTGTGAATATAACAGTGCGTCATAACTTTTCAAATTCTCTTAAGGAGTACATGTGAGATCTCAGTATAGTTCTAGCTATCTTTACTAAGAACTTAAGGGGTTTAGGGGGAGGTCATCTCATTAACCATTTGTCATCTTTATCACCACTCATTCTCATTTACTATGATTTAAATATCATTAATATACTTGACACTGGCAAAATGTGCTTAACGCACTAAACCATTATTAAAAACAAAAAAAAGATGTCAACTAATATTTCATGACGTTCGTTTCATAATAATATGTTCACTGTTTGACAAAGGAATTCCCAACTGCTTTCCACGTGGATCGATTGTGGAATTCCTGATTCGCTTGCATTCACCGGCTTTTCATCAGATCACCTATATATCTGAGGGAGTCCAATTTACTATTACCGCAATTAAATTTGAGCTATATAGAACTCAACTTAAGATAACTATTTATTTTTGGTAATGTGTTAAACATATTTTTGTTTTGCTTCATATTTCCTATGGTACAAGTAAAGAAATCTTCGGCGTGTGATTGTGGAGCACCAGATCAAACTTTAGCACATATGGCGTGGTGGCGAGTATACTCTCACTCCACTCCTGAGGTCGTGGGTTCGTTTCCCACACAGGACAAATATTTGTGTGTATAAATATGAATATATGTTCTGGTCTGGGTGTTTTTCTATGTATATTAAGTATGTATTTACAAAAAAAAAAGAAAATATTTATGTTATGTTTATCCGTTATTTAAAATCCATAACATCTTGGAACTAAATAATTGGTATAAGTGTCAGAAATATTTATTTATTTATATTGTCAACGATTGCCAGTTTTATTCTTTTTCCGGTGGGTTTGAAAAATTTTATCTTCTGAATTCAGCTGCTGACAAGTGGCTGCGCCAACTGACACTGGAAATTTAAATTAGGATTCAGGTATCTATTATGATGGTATTAGTACCAACATACATACATAATCTGCAATTTAGTACCCATAGTAGAAGCTGTTTAGTTTTGGACTAGCTGACGTTCTGTGATATTCTAAGGATATTATATTTTAAAATCAATGATACGTTTGCTTGATTTAATTGAAATATTTGTCGGAGAACTGGAATGACCGCCATACCCAGACGTATTTGCAAGTTGAAGTGGCATTGGGTGGGGCACATTGCTCAAAGAACCAAAGAATAATAGAGATTTAAGATTCTTTATTGAAGATGTCAATGTTTAAGGAAAAATATAGTTTTATAATGTAATTATCATTATCATTTGAGCCATATAAAGTCCACTGCTGAACGTTGGCTTCCCCAATAGTTAATTTTTAAGGGTATTTGCCCATAATCACCACGCTGAAGTGGAAGGTTGGTGATCACAGTTAAATTCAGTATGCAGGATGACGCTGCTGCCTATCATTCGGTAGGAGTTCTGTTTATCGACTCCCCGTAAAGTGAGAGGCACTTTTCCAGGCTGGTGCTACCTGGCACCAATAGTACAATACGCGGCGGTAAATATAGGACTGACGATCTTGTCCAGACAGTAGGAAGCCCGTGGAAAATAATTCGTAAGGCCTATGTTCAGCAGTGGTCTTCTAGTGTCTGAGATAATTACTGTTTAAGTTGAAATAATCATAATTAATAGGTTGGGGAAAAAGTCTTTTCGTATTTTTGTATGAAAAGTCAAGACATTTTTTTCAAAGTTTATTTACATTTATTTACAATATATATGTACCGTTTTGTTGAATAACTTTCTGCCATTTTGTGGGCAGAAACATTATCCCGTTACTGTAGAAACTTTGGGACTTCTGATCAAAAAAACGGGACAAATAGTTTTGGCAGTCCTCTCTTGAGGTCAACCTTACAGAACCTAAAGAATTCTGCAGAGACCGAAACAGGTGAAAATCTGAAGGCGCAAGGTCAGGGCTATATGGTGGATGCACTAGGACCTCCCAGTCGAACTCTCTTAATTTTTGCTGAGTGGCTAAAGATGTGTGTGGTCTAGCGTTATCGTGATAAAAGACCACACCCTTCCTGTTGATCAATTCCGGCCGTTTTCTCTCGACTGCTTCCTTTAATCTCATCAGTTGCTGGCAGTAAAGATCAGAATCGATGGTTTTGCCGGGCGGTAAAAGCTCATAATAAACAATGCCCTTCCAATCCCACCATACACACAGCATCACCTTATTTCGTGTTAGGCCAGGTTTGGCCACAGTCTGTGAAGCCTGGCCAACTTTCGACCACGACCTTTTTCGCACGTTCTTGTCGTACGTGATCCACTTTTCATCGCCAGTTATCAATCTCTTCAAAAACGGCTCGGTTTCATTACGTCTCAATAATGAATCGCAAATGAGTACACGGTTCATTAAGTTTCTTTGAGTGAGCTCGTGTGGCACCCAAATATCGAGCTTTTTTGTATAACCAGCTTTCTTCAAATGGGTCAAAACTGTTTTGTGGTCAATTCCCAGTTCTTCAGCTACATCGTAACTACTAATATGCCGATCTTGCTCCACTCTTTCAAAAATGGCGTCCATTTTATTCGTAACAGGGCGACCAGAGCGAGGTGCATCTTTAACATCAAAATTTCCGGACTGAAAACGTTTGAACCAAATTTGTGCTACTCTTACTGACACTGCATCAGGTCCATAAACATCACAAATTTTTTTCACTGCTTGAGTTGCATTTTTGCCTTTTTTATAATAACATTTTAAAATGTATCGAATTTCTTCATTAGATTCACTCATTTTAACGGAGAGAAAAACAAATGAAAAATAGCGGGAAACAACTTTTTTTTATTTTTTTCTTTTCTTTATAATGGAACCTTTTTAATGTTACCAAAACCAGCCAGACACAAATAGTACAGTCAAAAAAATTTTATAATAAGTTTATACCTACGTTATGCGAAAAGACTTTTTCCCCGACCTAATATACCAATAGTGTCGTCTGCAATTTGCAGTCTGTGCTAACTTCATATGCATCACTGTTCCTTAAGATAGTTTTGTACCATCAAGAACAAAAGGTGGCGAATACCTCATATATTCCGTACACACACGATTTAATGCGTGTACGTGTAAGCACGCTCATTGTGTTAAGGGCACAACTCTGCTTAATTAAAATAAACGTTTCGAGAACTGGCAGGACATGTTTCCAGCAACATGTCGTTTTATGCCATTATTGGCGACAGATATGGCGTGGAGGTCAATATTTGTGACCATGGATACCAAAGCTTGGGTTTGGATGGGTTTTGTTCCTATTATTGTAATGTAACTGTTTATATAAAATAAATATACATATGTAATGTATACATATAAATAATTATACATATGAATACATATATATAAATATACATAACTACATATGTCCTACAGTGCCACAATATTGTGCCAAGAATATGTGCACATCCATTGTTTAATCTAGTACCAACTCATGGTACAAAGCTAGACGCTTTTTCTGATTTCATGTATTCTGCAATAGCGATCGAGTGGCTTGATTAAGGCTGCGGGAAGCCTGATAAGCCTGTACTTAGATACACACCCACAAATATTTTTATGGATGTGCGTACAGGCTTATTAACTAATTTTCTGTATGTTCCTAATCTTCAACAATATTGATCGGAATACCTATTTCATTTAATTTATTCAATATCGTTTTACTTGTCGGCTTACAGAGCAGTGTATGCAACTAACCGGAACGCTAGTCAATTTAACAACAATTATATAAATTAAAAAACATAACAATTAAACAAAAAAATATATAAAACATAAATTAACCTAATGCAATGTAAAACTAAATAAAACAATGTCCAAAAACATAAATTAAACTAACCCAATGACCCTGTACACGATATGTCTGTGCACTCAGATAACTGTGATCGACATTGTATTGAAACAGGTGGTAAAGTCTATGAGAGCTCCAGAATATCCAAACCAGTTTACTTGTTGGACGTCTATATGACGAGATAATTTGGAAAGAGGAATTGAATTAAATGAAGTTTATCGTGCAACGGAATCGTCTGGTACTGATTTCTCAGGATTACAGCCACAATAAAACCAAGTACACATAGTTGTTCTTCTTCTGTAAGAGAGTTTGACATTTTTTTTGTATATTTACCATTACGCTGGTTGCCCTAGACTTAAAATTAGGGCCTAGGGTCTTCTCACTGGTCTAACCAGATTTTGGCTGAATTCCAGTTACATGATTTTAAAATAACTGTAAGCCTTTTCTGACATGTTTATGAAAGGTGTACCGAAATCCATGCACAATGACACAACTGTCTAGACATACGAGCAAACATCCACACTCATCTATTTTCTATTTGTATTGCAGACATTCATTATCTCATACTATATAAAACACAAGACATTAAAAAATTGCAATTTTCTATTCATATAGATACTATACAACTCCAATTAAAATAAACATAAAACTGAAAAACATATTATCCATTGAAAATTTATTTTTCTTTAAACTTTAAAACAGTTTATTTGTATTACAGACACACTAATATTTAATATGTGCTACCTCTCTTTGCTACATTTTTTATTGTATGCAACATGTTATAAAAACATCGCCTTCCTGTTGGTAAGTATTCGGTGCAGTAAAAAAATTAAGAATAAACGCAATGGCAGGAACATATAACAGCCTGCATCAATGCCGCTTCACGCTCCAATGAAGAATGATCAAGAATTTCCCCACTGCATAGTTCAAAATAAACAAATTGTTAAAAAGATTTGAGACTAAAGTTTGAGTGTTGATAGTCTGCATCGTATAAGGGTAATCCTAAGACCAGCACGTGAAATTCTGGAGAGGAAAATAGACACAAAATATGTACTTCACGCCTGTTTTCCCGAAGGGATCGAAAATAAGATCTAAAGTTAAGCCAGGCTCAAAACTAGTGCTGTCAATTTAATTTCATAAAATGAAGTCAGTGACAACTCTAGTTTGATATCTGGTTTAGATGTTGTTTTGTTATAAGCACCAAAGTATCCAGAATCATATTTGATCCATCTATAACAAATTCAGCACTCAATAAAATTTGCAAACATCGAAAATTAAAAATAAATTCATTCCACTGATAACAATATTAACATTTTATCCTCTCGAATAGTACTTATGCGAACCCAATTCAAATGGGGACCCTCAAAGGAGGGAAATATTCAATAATTGTAACATCTCCACCACAATGACATTCGGCGACCGAAATCTGCTTAAAACGCCCGAGGAGAGACCCTTGTCGAAGTGAACTTTCCAAACTTTTCCGGCAAAAATTAGGAAACGTTGAATTAATGTATTGAGTGTGACAAGGTTGCAAGGGGTGCTGCGGGGTAGAACGGATAATGATCGCGTCTCAAAGAGTGTGATCGCTGAAATTTGGTTATGCGGATCGGGGTCTCGATGGGGGAGGGTGTTTAAGCTTTTCTTTTCATAATTTAAATTGTGGGTACTTTGCATTTTCATATTTCCGATGTCTATTAAGGTACTTGGTACTTTATCTTGTCTTTCTATTACATTTTTGGTGAACCGTGTTACCGGCCTATTAGATTTTGAACCAAACAAGTTTGTCATAGGAATATTAGCTTTCAGGGTTATTTTTCTTAAAATCTCCCGGATGAAAGTAATTTTTCCGGTTCGAAAGACCATGTATAACTCAGATGAGTCGTAAATTGACGTGAGAAGCAGTGGTGACGTTTTCAAGTCCCGTTATATAATAGGTTATGGAATAAAGAACTTTTTACTGTACTTTAATATTTAATACCTGAGAGCCAGCCTAAGTAAAGCAGCGAGACGCCACTATACTCTAATCTAAATTTAATTTATCCACTTTTTTATAATAAACACTTACATGCCTCAAATAAAATAATAGTCGAACAGTAATTTTTATCGTGTTTCTTCAAGGAAGCCTCATGGGTGGCCTAAGGATTAGACAAGTATACATATACAACTGTATAACGCTTTATTCTCAAGGCACAGGGTCTAATATTCCGTTGACCAATAGCAATGTTAAGTTCGTGAAACAATTAAATTTCAAGTAAGGCCTCGTTGAGGATTGTTAGCGTTTTATTAGTGGGATTAAAATATTTTTAGTAGTTAAAGGTAAAAATTCTGATTCGTCGACGATCGTGGCGCTATTTGTTGCGTATCATTTTTAAGTTTACTTTAAACCATAAACCGACGACCGATGGGGCGTTAAGTTTCTTCAAAAGCTACCGCGAACCAGTAAACGTAGTAGAAGACAGCCTCCCACGCGACGGACCGATGATCTAGACAAGGCGGCGGGAAGCCGGTGGATGCAGGTAACTCAGGATCACACAATGTGGAAATCTATTTGGAAGGCATATGTTCAGCAGTGGACGTCATATGGCTGTGATGATGATAAAGTTTACTTATGTACTTAATGGTAAACTAAAACTAAACTAAGCTTGAACAAATTTATTTGAATTTTGATTGAAAACTAAAGCTGACATTAAATTTTTTTTTTTTTAATATGACCTGCTTAATAATCATCATCTAAGTCCATTGATGTCCTACTACTGAGCACTGGTCTGCTCTCACGAACCAAAGAGAGAGGGATTTAAAAAAGAAGGGTAAGTCAGAAGGGTGTGTCAGACTTTTACATACATACATACAAAATATCACGCCTGTTTCCCTGTGTGGCTGTGGACTTTTTAAGGCTGATATGATGATGATGCCATACAGTGAGAACCGAAAGACAAGCTTAGCGTTCCTTCCGAAGCACAGACATGCTCGATATTCAATGTTAACTAACAGTCACCCATCCAAGGAATGGCCTCTAGGAAAACTACTATATTTTAAAAATAGTTTTTTTAACAATAGCATCTTAAAAGGAGACAAGTTAATAGATAGTTTTTAAATTATTAAGTAATTTTTATTAATTTTATTGTAGGTATAACAAACTAAAATTTTATATAAAATTTGTTTATTAAGTATGTTGTAGCTATGAAGTGATATTAATAATATCCAATATACTATTTAAAACTTATTGTTTTTCTTTGTGCATCGTAATTATTATATTTGTAATGTAATCAATAAATAAATAGGTAAAAACAGTGCAAAAAACCAATCGATGAAAAGTTAAATGACTTATGTCATAAATTACTTAATGGAGAATGGTTAGAGTGAAGTTTAGCAATTATTATAAAGAAGTACCTACCTAATTGCCAGTTATAGCAACCTATTAATTAATGAACCAGTTAGGAGGTACTTAATTATGGAAGATTATGAAACTTGCACAACCCTTCCACAATGATAGCTCAATAAAAAGCAATTGTTTTTAAAACGGTAAAATGGAGGTTCTCAGTTCGTCGTGAACTTTTTAATACTTTCGTAAAGACGGGGGAAAATATTTGAGAGAATGTTTTATTATGTAAAGAAAAAGTCCTATTATAGTATGTACTAAAAATAATTTTAAGAAAATTGTTTTGTTTATTTTAATCTATTAACTAAAAAGGATTTTGGACTAAGTATGTAACATTACGCTACGACCAAATGGAGAATAATGGGTATCTTATATATACATTTATTATTTATTAAAAAAGTTTAAAAACGGAATATATTTTAAGTACAACGAAACATAACGAAAATTAATACAATTTATTGTTATTAGCTAGGCTTCATTTCAAAGCACTTGTGAACGTCACTCAAATCTCACGTCTTATTATTCTTCAGTTGACGGAATACATTTCTTCTATGATCAAAATAACGACAATGAAACCGCAGTCACAGCTAGTATGATAAATAATAAATATCACATGCTATTAAAAGTACATTTTTAAGTCAGACATATGAACGGTATGTAGATCTCATAGAAAAATGGTTCCCATTCCTATTTAGGTAGTTATTTATGACGTTATACCTAGATTTACGTCTAGATATGGAGGTCGTACGCATGGCTGGTGTTGTGTGGGCTCTCGAGAACCTAGGGGACCTAAACTAGGGATCAAGGATCGAATGAGCACCTACATTTTATAGTTACCTATACGTTTGTGTGGTTAAGGCATACATAATAGTCTGGATGTTTTATATTCTATAGTTGTTTTACGTTATATAGTAAATAGTATATTAGCGGCAACTTCGTCCGCGTTTCTTAAAGTTGCTTTGTAATTTTTTTTTTGTTATAAGTATCTTTAGTTACTTCCTATAATGTCAGCCTTTTGCTAGTGAAAATACAGTTAAAATTCGTTAAGCTGCTCCGGAGATTGACCACAATAAACAGACCTACAGTTTTTTTTTTATAAGTAGGTAATTTATTACTTTAACAAGCATGTGAAAAAAAAATGATCTTGTTTTGATATTACAAACAGACACACAAATTGTATTTCTTTCTATGCAGTCTTTATCTAGGTATGTTATGGGTGTTAACAAAACATAGGTGTTTCAGTATGTTATCCGTTGTTTAGGGCCGTAGGCCAAGCTCTGCTTTGCTTGGGGCTAAAGGGCTAAGTGAGACGTCTAAAGAATAATATTATCATAAAAAATCAGTCCTTGGATGGGTGACCATTCGTGTGGCATTTGATATCGAGCGCTTCCGTGCTTCGCAAGGCACGGAAATGTGGAAGTCGTTAAGCCATGTTAGAGGCCTAATTAGGCGGCTTGAAAAATTCTAACAGCAGGACGTCATACACCTGCCTCCGCCAATCCGCACTGGGTCCGCGTGTTGGAGTATGACCCAATACCCACGCACCTTGGTATGTGAGAGGAGGCTCGTGCTCAATAGTGGGAGGTTAATGACTGAGATGATGATGATGAATCTTGATAATCACCTCACCTTACACATAATCCTCTAAAAACTTGTAGTCTTAACACGTGGAACGCCATTGGGCCCAGTCACAATAGAAAAACTATTGTTTGCCGATCATTTGGGGTTCAAAGACTTGTTAGTACTAAAGGTAGGTCTGTAGCAGCGTTTTCATACTTCCCACCAAAATCTCGAGAGGACTCGATTCGACCGTTATTCGTAGATACATTCTTGTTCAATTTTAGACTTAGTTGCTAAGGAAATAGTGATACGAATCGAAATAGGACGTCGTTCGACTGTCGTGAATTTTTTTTGTAGTAATTATATACTTTTTTTTACTATGTCCCGCTTTTGACAATAGAATCCCACTTTTCTTACTCAAAATATTTCAAAGTACCGACTTGCTAACAAATAAATCTATCTACGCTGGTCTGTAAGTACCTACCTCAGAAGATATCAACACGGTGTCCAACTGTGAAAAGTTTAAAAAAGCCAGCAATTATTTTTTATTTCTTCTAAGAAACTGGATCAACTTAAGTAGATCTTTACAAGTTCAAATTATAATTTAAAATCCTATTCTGGCTACTAACGTGTATAGTAAGCTCCTGTCAATGTCAAGTGTTTTTATGGCAAATTTTTACTAAGGCTTGCTTTTTGCCTCTGTTACACATTGTACCTTTTTGTAAAACGTGTGCAATACAGTAAATGATCCGACATAGACCACTGAATCTTATAGATATGTAATAAGTCTAAATATATTTCCGCTTGCCACTATCCTGGTTTACACTTTTAGCTTAACTCGAGCTGAATTTACTCTCTAGGGTATTTTTGCCCTGCCCTTTCTCCAAAAAACTGGATTCGATCATGGTAGGTGTTCTTAATTTCCTTTTCAAATTTGAGCGGTTCTATGCCTCGAAATACTTACGGGCATGGATATAACACTGAAAAGATATTTGCCCAGAAATAAACAAAAGAGGATAAACCTTCTCAGTTAAATGAGACGAAAGCACGATAATGTTCACTATAGTTTTTCTACATTGGATATATCTAAAAAAACACAATCTAGAATAAATGTAAATTGAAATATATCACACAAAAATCATTAAAATATTCGTAGTAGTAGTGATTCTTATAAGTGAAATAAATAACTATTAGATATACGTCTATAGGACTAGATAGGCTATGGCTGTCCATAATCAATGAAGTGCCTTTTATGGAAAATCCTGATTAGCACTAATACCTACCTACTGCGCTCTTCATCCCGCGACATCACTGGTTAATCATTATAATTGGACGTAATTATGCAAAACTGACTCAACAAACAAAAACTTGTCGTATATTTATCTGACTTAGGGTGTCTTGCACAACAGTCACTAATCGTGATTAGAGCTAATCGTGTTTTTTTAATTTTAAATAATAGCTTCGTGCTTTTAGCACATTTAGCCAGTGTCAAGTAAGAGAGGTATTAACAATATAAAAATCATAGTAAATGAGAATTATTGGTGATAAAAAAGATACATGGTAAATGAGATGCCCTTTCCTAAATCACCTGTGTTCTCAGTAAAGATGTGGAACTGTACTGAGATCTCACATGGACCTCTTGAGAGAATTTGAAAGGGATATTGCACTGTTCTGTTTCATTTACCAACACTTGAATACATTCACAAACACTTAACGGTTCATAATCCACCGTAATTACTCATTAATGTTAGACATACCTACTACAAATTATAGAAAATAAAACAAATCTGCACACATGGTGCTTCAGTGTTCCGCTCATCTATTTAAAATATCGTTCTGTGCCTCTCTTTTTTAGACAAGTGACTGAATTTTATTATTTATTATTAAAGCTTGAAACTAAAAAGCTTAAGTTTCAAGCTATTGTTATTTAAATTTTGTATACTATTACTTAAGGTAATGTTTGACTGTAGAGAAAGCGGTTAAGTCGATTTCGTTGCTCGTGAGTGTATAATAATAATAAATAAATATTTAAAAAAAATTACACTAATCATTTAGTTTCAAGATAAGTATCATTAAGAACTGTGATATGGATACTAAATAACGGATGTATGTTTACATAAATATTTTTTTTTGTGAATATATATTTAATATAGATACATAGGAAAACTCCCAGACCAGAATAAATATTGATGTTCATGCACACAAAGATTTGTCCTGTGTGGAAATCAAACCCACGAATAATACTTACAAATCTTCTAAAAAACTCTAGAATCTGCATCAGAAATACTAATAGCTTTAAAGAAATCTAAATAATAGAATACTTGTACAATTTCTATGGATAGGTTTTAATGGGGAATTGGGGAGGCTGAGTTAGTATTTTTGATAGATTTCGTTAGGTTAGTTAAGGCAATTTATTAATTTTAATACGACACGTTTTGTTTATTTTTATTGTCATTACTATTACCAATGAGCTTATACGAATAATAAATTATTAAACTGATAGCTTTTCATAAGCATAGTTTTGTTAACAGGTCACAATTAGCTTTTTAGCCAGTAATCTGTGAACTGTAACATTTTCGACACGTAAATGTTATCTTTTATTAAAAATAACGAAGCTGCCACCTATTAAATTTTTTTTTTTTAAATAATTAATTTTGCTCTATTTTCTGAAACAATTTTAAGTGGTTATGGTGGACTCGGTAAATTGTATAATTACACTTGTCTGACTTTAAATAGTAATTATCTAAATAATAATTTCGAACTTTAGAAGTATTAACAAAGATTAACAAAGATAAGAATCTTTTACAATTTTTTTTAATTGTTTTTAGCAAGATGATCAAAATCTATCTGATTTTTATTTTGAAGCTAATAAGGAGAGGCGTATTGAGACTTTTTTCTTCACTTTAATTAATAAAAGTATATTTACTAGCTCGACGATAGTTCACTGCTCACAATTCATTTATTAGCATATTTGGTTTTGTAAAATACTTTAAGCATGTTATTTACTAGTAACTAATTAGGTAGGTACAGACATGACTAAGTATGGGTACAGGCAACGCCATCTGTCATCGAGTGGCAAATATTGTTTACAATTCCTTTAGAGCCTCTGTTGAAACCGTCAATTAAATCAATTCAATTCAGTCAATTATCATATAAAATTATTAAATAAGTTTTTCAATAAATATGTCATTAACATATTATTTAATTAAGGCGAGTATCGTACAGACTGTTGGAATATTTTGGATATCACTTTTTACTATTCACTTTGAAATTCCAATGTATTAAAAATATTTGAATAAAAATTCATACATCGCAAGAAGTCATACATCGTTATGGTCAGTTTCAATATCAACAATACCTTCTGGCGCCACCAAACACAGAAAAAAAAACGCAAAATTTTTGCTGTGCTGATTTAAAATTCCACTACACTGTCAACTTCATCAGGACAGGTTAAAAAAAACAAGTCCCACCCCAAAAAGAATTTCGGCGTGTTCCAAGCTCGCCGATGCCTTACTTTCAAATTAGACATCTAAAACGCGGATAAAAAACGATCTATTCGATACAAATATTGCACACGACGACGGCGGCGGTGAAACAAGCTAAAATAAAACGCATTCTATTTTTCTCTGGAAAGGAGCTGCGCGCGCATTGTGAGAGAACTCACCGGCGCGCGCGCAAAACGAAAAAGCTCCCGACGTCTGCGGAGAGAGTAGGATGCATGCTTGGAAAGCTCAGTGAGTGAAAGAGACGTGTACAACGGGGGCGTTCCGTCGTCGAATTTCGCATCCAATTAATGTTCAGTGGGCTTTGGAAGGGGCGGAGCGCCGCAGATCTACGCTAATAGGGATCGAGTTAATATGATCTATAGATCTGCGCGGCGGCACGGCGGCGCTGCGCACACCGTATTGTTATCGTTAATATCGTGGATTATTTATTTTATATCTACGTTTGATGGCTGAATAAATTTCCACGTGGGTATTTCTTAAACTTATAAATCGATTTTGAATTAGGGAGGTCGCGCTGCCTGATGTGATCAGGTAGGAATTATTTTTTGCTTCTGCTTTTAAAGTTGAAGTTAATCTAAAGGCAATATCACTGATAAATAGTTTATACCGGTGCCCTAAATTACCTCCATTTGGCCTTTAGTTGTGACAATGTAGGTTTTATAAAAAAGGCTATAAAGGTATTCACTTAGCAAAGATAATTTTATGACCATTTATGAGTGCTGGCATGTGTCATTAATTATTATTAGGATTCATTAAATAGCCATAAAAGTAATCGTCTCTACTCATTATAGTTCGACGACTGTACCTAGGTATTTATTATCTCTACTAACCTAGATATATTAATATAACCTTTTTAATGTCTTTGAAATTTAATTTCAATCAGAAACAGAATTCTTTTTTCATTACTATTTCGTAGGTTTGTTGGTATCTTTAATAAATAATGAGTGTAGGTAATACGGGAAAGTGTATTTAAGACATTCCTTTACATAATTAGGCTGTAGGTACCCAATTTTTATTCCATAAAGAAATGTCTTCCAGCTAACAACAACTTACTAAATTAACTATAATTGTATAAGCTAATGAATAAGTCTTTTTAAATCTCTATATTTTTATATCTGGATATCTACATTATGTTAGAAGTACAATGTATGAATATAAATTTAAAGCTCGCCTGAAACGTTGTGTACTTGAAATACTAAACAATTCATGTGAGTAATATTAATTATATAGCAAACACACGCACACACACGCACACACACGGACACGGACACACGCACACACACACACACACACACACACACACGGACACGGACACACGCACACACACACACACACACACACACACACACACACAAACACATAAACACGCTAAGTATATTTTATTAAAGCCATTGTATGAATAATACCATTTTTTATAATTTGTTAACGTAAAATAAGCTACCTCTGTTTACTAATATTTATATATGAAGCATAAAAAATATTAACCCGATTTTGGTTTATAATTAGTCATATATTATACTTACATTTGTCTGATTATTGTGGGTTATGTGATAAATGAAAATAAAATAAAAAAATATCTCTAAAAACTGATCTACAAACAGTTTCACTGTAGAAAGAAGATACGATTTCGGTACCTACGAAGATTATCTAAGCAGTCTAGTAAAATTTACCAGGACATTGCTAAAACAATAAGACTCCCCGATCGCCCGAATGCACATCGGCCTTAATACTTTTCTGTGTCAGTACCCTGACTGTGACATATTCGTAGATAGCTGGGAATTAATGTCGTCTTCTTGTCAATACAAATGTCCTCTTTAACAAATATATATTTATATGTGTAACTTTATATGCTTGTAAAATTACTCACTGAGTTAGTTATTGTAATAGGGCCAGACCCGTCTATTACATGAATAAAAATAAAGACTGAACTGTAAAACAAATAATAATTGGGTGTATAAGGATCCTACAAAGGCCTAAGGAGCCCAATCTAAACTCACCTGCAAGTTGTGCACCTGCTTATCTATTTCTGATGATTCTGAATTTCATTTTTTTTATTAAATCCTAACATTGTAATGATCATAACTTGTCTTTGTATTACTAGCATACTAGTACATGAGTATGACACAGAACAGTATGCAAAATAATAGAAAAGGGGTAAGCATATCTGTTCTATACTCTTTAAAATTAATTAAATTAATATTTCTGACACTTACACACATTATTTGGTTCCAAGATAAGTATCCTTAATAACTTGTGTTATGGGTACCTACTAAATAACGCATAAACATACATCAATTTTTTTTTTAAATGCATACTTAATATACATAGGAAAACATTCAGACCAGAGCAAATATTCATATTTGTACACACAAAGATTTGTCCTGTGTGGAAATCGAACCCACGACCTCAGGAGTGGAGTGGTGTACTCGCCACCACGCCATATCGGTCGTTAAGGAGATTATGTACCTACGAAATACTTCCTGATAACATTTTCCGAAAATATGTAGAATCAAAATTCATTCAAAAAAAAAAATTCAAAATTCATATTCATTTATTCAAGTTTGGCTCAAAAGAGCTCTTATGAACGTCAAAACTTAAAAACTAGCGCGCCCATTCACTGCGGGCGGGAGCTTGATCGTAAAAGAACGGGCAAGAAAATCGTCAAGGTTAGTTTTTTCTCCCGCCAGTTACAAGAATATGTACTTAGTAGTAAAACAATTTGACAAATCTACAAAAACATGTGTTCTGCAGTCACATGATTTAAAATAAAAGAAGAAAATAACTTTTTATTTTAAGTTATACGAGTATGAGTACGAATAAACATAGTAGACATGAGCAGACCAGTCCTCACTGGTGGCACCCGTTCACGAGTATGACGCATGAACCAGCCATCGTTTCGCTCAACCATATTTTAGGGAACGCAACGACCCGACGCATGACGCCACCACCGCAAAGACATTTGAGTGAGCATGACATACTCAAGCTACAGGATAAACAAATTTTAACAAAAATAACATTATATTAATTAAATGTGCTGCAAACCACAAATATTTTTGGTCTTATGAAAGATATCATTTACAGCAATTCAGTCTTAATATCTATATAATCATTTGAACAATACTATGCGTTCCTAATCAAAAACATCATTTAGGAGAATGATAGGACAACAAAAATTGTGTGTGCAGCTATCAGATTAAAAATAATATTAACTTTTCTCAGTTAGCTAAATCTTTAATTACAAATAAAAATAGTAGACAAGAGCAGACCAGTCCCCACAAGCAGCACTCGTTCACGAGTATGACGAATGAACCAGCCATCGTTTCACTCAACCATATTTTTGGGAATGTAACGACCCGACGCATAACGCCGCCACCCCAGAGACATTTAAGTGTGCATGACATACTCAAGCCACAAAATAAAAATATTTGTACACATTTGTACTATTAAAGTAGCAGAAATAACAATAATATTATAAAAATCAAACAGCCGCAGACCACAAAATTGTTTGTTCTATGATAGATACAACTTACAGCCATGCCGTCTTATCATTTATATAATCTTGCGTACAATAGTATGCTTTCTTAATCAATGTTTCTTTAATAGCTACTTTAAATTTGTTTAAGGGCAAATCCAATATATCATGTAAAGAGTATAACAATTTTTAAAGGCTTCACAGCGCACTAGTGATGTCTCTGGTATATCAAGCGCCCAAAGACTGCGGTGACTACTTTCCATCAGGTAGGTTTATATAAATCTAAGGAACTTCTATGGATCAGTTGTATGCTTGAGAGCCACCTTGTGGTAATTTTAAAAACCTATCCTTATACAGACAGCTTATTTATCATTAGGCTGTACTGCACCTTGGTACCGTATAGAAATTGTTCCGAAAGTACTTTCCTATTAGGTAACGGATGACCATTTGAACTTAAATACTTGATCACATCTTGTAGCCTCATTGCAAGCCTATGCAAATTTATCGTCAGACGCTTCAGGTGTGAAGTTTGATATTACCTTCTCGAATGAAGACTCGCAGCCTCTAAGTTCTATAGATTCTGAGACTCAACAAACATTTGTGGTGTTTATCTTACTCTAGATGGTTTCTATGTTATTGCTTGTACTAAGAACCCTTCTGCTAATACGTGAGAGGAGGCCCTCTGTGCTCACGAAGTGCTCAGTATTAGGAGCCCAATGGGCTGAGATAATGTTTAAATTTATTACGGTATGAGGAAAGAGTTACCTAATACCCATTAAATAAACTCTATTCAATTAAATATAGGTTGCTATGATATGTATTAAAATCTGGGCAACAAACAAGGAAATAAAATAAAAACACCCTAATTCCAACCAAAATGTAGGTATATTCAAAAACCAGTTCCTGCTCCCGAAAAGTATCAGATTACCCTAATTATCTAACACCGGGTCCCAGCCGGAACGATGTTGTCTTCTCCAAACAATTATTTCCTATACCACAATGTCATCATCACATTCACACAATCACTCTTATAGTACAAGCTCTCACAGTACAAAATTGCAAAGCTGTGACATACTATATTTTAATGAAACCCGATGAACTCCTGTTTCAATGCTCACTGAATGTGTAAGCTGGGTTTTAACAAAGCGGTTGGAGACAATGGTTTCAAATGCAGCTGCCTTGCATGATTACGAGACCACAGATTTTGATATTTTTAATAAAAAAATACTGTAATATTTTGTATGTGTTAAGATATAAACTCAAGAGAGAACGAACATGAGCTGAATTGCTTGCAGTTGGGTTAAAGCTAATCTCACTCACCACTGACTGTAATTTTTTTATAAACCGCAGTTTTAGCGTTGTCAACCGCAGTTTTGGGCCCGTGAATGACCAGCTTAAGACACACCTGATTATTTTAAACATGTCATATAACTCTTTTCTAATTATTTGCGTATTCCATCTGTTTGAAGAGATTACAGCACGTGCTAGAAAGCGTCCATAAGCTGCGGTGACCAATTTCCACCAGGTGGGACGCATGCAAAGGGGTCATCTTGTGGTAATAAAGAACAGAGTAAACAAAGTCTAAACTATAGTTGTAGGAAGAAGCTCCTCTTTGTGACATATTCTTTAAAGCTGATTCTCTCAATTTGATTTCCTACAAAAAGCACTACCGCGCTCACCATGATCTTCCCTTTAACATCCTGTCGTGGATAGCATTGTACATTTTGCAGTGTGAATCTGATGCGATCTACACTGGAGATTCATTTGGCTTCGTGAGAAGTTTGGTATGTACATCCTTTGCACAATTCGTCAGTAACATTAAATCCAAATCAAATCGTTTATTGCGTGTGTGTGCACGTCATTCTGACTATGCTTATGTTATATTCAGCATTAACATGCTAATTTGATGTCACGCCTTTTTTTCGGCGGGGTAGGCAGAGATCACATCATTTTACTTGCTACTATTCTGGCACATATTCTTAGCTTAATTCAGGCCCATTAAACTTCTCATACACTGCCCTCGACTTAGGGTAATTTTGACTTCTAAATCCTTCTGGATTAAGTCTTGAAAGGTCTTATGCAAATTTTCCCTCCTAACATTTCCATTCACTTGTTAAATTATTTCCTCAACATTATCTAAGCATACCTTTCTCAATCCTCGTCACTATATCTCTTTTTACACCAGCATCTGCCCTTAACACTTAATTTCTAATCCTATAACTCAACTTCACTCCTAGCACACTTCTGAGCGCTCTCATCTCTACTGCGTTAATCTTAAATTCTTATTTCTTTTGTCATACCAAAAAATCGCTTCCATACATAACTATCAAAGAAGAAACAGCCTCATCAAAAAAATAACTAATTGACAACTTGGTAGATAAACTCAAAAACAAACAAAAGTAGCCAAAACTCACTCATCGTTATAATTTTTTCTTTTTCATAAGGCCTCCGACACATGATACTTTTACAAACTCGCCATTGCAACCCGAAATACAAGCCCGGGTTATAATACCGCCCTATGAAGCCCTAAGTATAAATAATCCTAGCAGCCACGAATCCAATACGTTTAAACAGTAAACCGTACACCATTATTAACATGACAGCGACAGAAATAAGGTCGACATTCAAATCGAATGTGATGTGAACTTTTTGGTTTTCGAACTCCTTTGTTGAAGTGACAATGCGTTATTGAGTGACAACAGATGGTTTAAGTTTTATTATCTGTGCTGATAAAAAAAAGTAATGACAGTGTTTTGCTGTGCTGGCTCTAAAATAAAAAAGTTTGTAATATATCCGTCGATTCGATGTATCGTTGATTTGACAAACCACAGCAAAGTAAATGCTTTACATAAATCTTTGCCGATGCTTTTTTTGGTTTCCTGTGTGACAGCTGGTTCCCATGTAGACGTTATTTAAAATAAGTGTAGATGGATACTTTGTATTCGCATAGAAATCACGAAAGCGCCTACCTATTTTATATAGAGACTTTTTTGTATATGTTGTGATGAAAATCAATTAAGCAACTATGCAGTCCCTCAAAATTAAAAAAAACAGTCGAATATCGTTTATTGATGAAAAAATGTATAGGGTAATCTGTAAGTACTACTGCAACATAAGTTTGATCTAGGGATCCAAATCTAAAATCAAAGTTGTAATAAAAAAAACACAAATAGTGTAAAAACACATATAGTTACCTAAGCAGGAGTTCTATAGTTTGGTTTTACCGAAATAAATTTCCAAATTTTTTTAAATTATTTCTGTAGTTGATTTTATAAAGTTCTCATGTCAGAGGATTTATATCCTTGTTTTTAAATACAGCACCACCGCCAACAAGAAAAAAACTGCAGAAAAAATACCAATAGAAATAGAAGATAATTATAATAGTCAAGAACTTGTAAGTTAATAATAAAATGATGTAAAAAGGCGAGAACTCCATAAAAACGAATTTCACAAACTCTTTCAAAGCATCGCCCGCCATCGCAAACCGCAACTGTCAAAACATAGGAATCGATTAAAACACGATGCTCTTCCTGCTTTTACAAAAATGGTCTACTTTGTTCACTTAAAAAATTCAAAAACTAAACTTGTTCAATGCAATACCGAACAATGGGGAAGGAAACGCAGACCGCAAGACATCGAAATTACCCCGGCACTGCCCTAATTATACGATTTTACTATAATTTGTGGCCGACTTGCTTCTGTGGGGCACTTCGGAATCACCACCTTGGTCGTAACGGAAGGAAAATTACAAATCAAACAATATTAACCAGCTGAACGTGTCTTTGTGAACGGGCTTGTTATAAACGGCTTTTTAAAAATGAGAATCAAATTAAGGTAAACATATATTATCGGGAAAGTTGCTGGCAACACCGACGTGTATGGACATGCCGAGTTCTTTTGCCGCTTATAATTTATTCGTCAGATAGCCGTAAATGTAGTTAGGTATTGAACGGGTTATACAAAGAGATTATAATCGAATTTGCTCTCGAGAACTGGATTTGGCATTCGATCTGGTGTTGAGATCGATGAGTGGGGATTCGGATTTTAAAGTCTAATCAAAGAAGTGTTTAAATGTTCACACTTCATGTTACTATAGTTGTTGCTATTTTGTTTGTATCTGTCTCCTCCCGTAGTATATGTATTTTGTTTTTTAATGGACAATTGTATCTATTTTTTTCCTGTGTTTATTTATTGTATATTATTACAACGCACATACTAGCCAGTTTTTACCTTAACTTTTTCCTTTCGCAGGCCAGCTGGAAGATATTTTTTTTGGGAATAAACTGTGCCCTGTACCCAATGTTTCTTAGTTTTTAGTTTTTGTGTATGTATATTTCTGTGTGTACTAAATAAATAAATAAGAGATAATTTTTTGTGTACTTAAAGGTGTGTGGTTGATCCGTACATTATCATTGTTATATTGCACATTCTGCAAAAGCGCTCGTTGCTCCGCGGTGCTTGGTGGTCGGAAACGATCACCGAAGTAAAGCAAAGTTCAGAGAGTCCTTGGATAGGTGACCGTGAGTGTGGTATTTGATATCGAGCGCTTCCGTGCTTCGTAAGGCACGTTAAGCCGTTGGTCCCAGTTATGTCACTACATGAGGTGGTCGTAAAGCCATGCTAGAGGCCTAATTTCGCGGCTTGAAAATTTTTTAACAGCAGGCCGCCATACACCTGCCTCCGCCAATGCGTACTGAGTCAGTATAGTGGAGTATGACCCAATACCCTCACACCTTGGTATTTGAGAGGGGGCTCGTGCTTAATAGTGGGACGTTAATGAGCTGACATAATAATTGCACATTCAACTATACAAAAAGACAGATAATATTCCTTCCTAAAGGTCCTTCTAACCCTAGCCGTATTGAAATATCTTAACCATAAACAAAAAACATGTAAAAAAATTTAATCTGTGTGTGTCTTGTGAGTACAAATGTGTAAGTGTAAATTATTAAGTAAGTAAGTGTGTGTAATAGATACGAATAGAAATAATTTTAATCACCTATTGAAAACTCTAAGAGAAATATTTTTTTATTTAGTAATATTTGTCAGGATTTAGGTCTCTTCAAAAAAACGAGCGTACTTTAAACACTTAATTTTGGTTGTCTATTGTTTGCCCGACAAGTATATGCCATAATAATCATATGCCCGAATTTCATTTGCCCGAATTTCATTTGCCCCAATGTTTCGTTTACCATAAAAGACATGTGACATACTCTTGTTTGCCCGAACTTCAGATTCCATAATGATTCGAATGCCATAAATATTGTTATCCATAATTTTAATTGCACTAATATTATTTAACCGAATTTTCCAACGCCAATTCGCATTGGAAATGAAGTCTTTGCAATCAATCCAAGTCGCTTCCGTACAAATTTAACTTAACGCCTTTGTTCTAATAAATAAACGATTGGCTTTCTGGCACTTCGCCGGCCGCTGCCGCGGAACGCTCGCTTCGCTCGCTCGGCTCGTGCGTTCTCTTTCATGTTTCAAACCTAACCTAACCTAATTTTATAATAATTTTAACCTATTTTATAACATTATAAGATAATATTGATATTGTTTTTATTTCTATTAAGTACCTACTTATCACTATAATCAATCCATGTGACATGGCATGTGATAATTCCAGCTTACAAACAAGTGATATTATGGAAAGTGATTTTATGGAAAACAATGATTATAACAAGTGATATTATGGAAATTAACTTTATGGGAAACAAAGTTTCTAGCACGTGACTATTATAGTAAACAATGAGTATGACATATAAATATTATGAGAAACAATAATATGTCTGTTGAATAGTATGGCAATTAAAATTCGGGCAAATGAAATTCTGGCAAGTGGGGGTATCCCCTTAATTTTATTTCACAGCACAGAATAACTTCACAGATACAGAATAACACCACCGTACAGTTTGAGCTCCCGAACAAGAATAGCCAAGCAGCCGATCACCTTTTCTTTTATTCTAAAAATGGCGGAACTCATACCGATTCAAAAGTCAATAGATACACTTTTAACTATAAAATTAATGCCATAAGCAAAATAACTTTCTGTAACAAAAATATTATAAAACACATTAAACAAAATTGATTACTGATCGTTATTAACTAAAAGTAGTATCTTTCAATAAAAATAACAAAGTAACAAAAATTAGGACTGTATTATCAATAAATAATTACTTTGAAAGCTTGCATAGCGGAAACGGAAGATCTTTAATTGCAATTGATACTTTTTAAAGCAAGAATTACTTACTGGATATTTTACCAAACCTTACATATTATAAGCTTATTACATTTATTGGTACTAGGGAATAAATATTTTTTAATTTATTTTATTTATTTAGTAATAATAAATAATTAACAAAAAGTTGGATTATTTTATAAGGCTTGTAATTAATTGAACTCCATAACAATAATAAACTAAACATTTCGGTTTCTTTTCGTGATCTATATGCCATTTTTGGAAGCAGTTTAGTTTATTTACGTTTCTACATACATACATACAATCATGCCTGTTTCCCCGAAGGGGTAGGCAAGAGACATAATAGTATATGCCCACATTTTGCCAATTATATTTTTTGTCCCACGTAATAGGTGGCGAGTCTATTGTCGCTTACCGGGAACTGTTGTTTTCGGCAGTGCCTCGTCCGTTTATCGGCAGGTGCACCACTTGCAGGTGAGGTTGGCTTGGGCTCCTATGGTCTTGGTAGGATCCCTATTCCCATTCTTCACATTTAAAACGCTCAGATACTTTTTATCAAGTGAATCTCTTAATAATAAGTCACACATTGCGTCACTTCATTTTAAGTTTAACTCATTTATAATGCAAACTTGTTACGTTTAATTATGTAACAATTCTTGAAGAGTTTTCATTTACATTTTTGTTGGCCTTTATCAAGTTTCCTTAGAAATATGAGGATACAATTTAAGGTCAGTAAAATAAAAACAAGATTTTGAACCTTAATTTTACTTTCAATTCTTTTTGGTGGAATTTTTGCCTATTCCTAATTATGATTTAAGAATGTGTTATGTATGAGTCAGATTACGGTATAGAACAAATACCTATATGTCGTAAACTAGTTATCTATTAGCCGGTATTTCACATATCTCTGCAGTTTAAAAACGATCTTATTGATTGATTAATATTAAATATGAATTTTATATATCTGTTTTTCATAGACGACCGAAATGGCGTGAAGGACAATATACCTGCACTTCACTCCAGAGGTCGTGGGTTCGATTCCCATCCAGGACAAATCTTTGTGTGCATTAACATGAATATTTGTTCTGGTCTGGGTGTTTTCCTATGTATATTAAGTATGTATGTACAAAAAAAGAAAAGGTATTTAAGTATGTTTATCCGTTTTTTAGTATACATAACACAAGTTCTTTCTAATATTTATCTTGGAACTTAATAATTGGTGTGATTGTAAGAGAATGTTTATTTATTTTATTTATTTATAAACTCTAGGTGACACTCAAGCATATAGCCCACCTGATAGAAAGTGTTCACTACATGCTATCGACGCTTGCAACACCAGAGGGCTTCCTCCAATTAAACGAAAAACGAAACTTCGTTATACCTATCTCTTTCACTCTCTAGTTAAATCATTATCGACGACACAGGGACGTCACTACCACATATATCATTACATAACTATCTCAGCCTATAAATGGCTCACTACTGGGCACGGGCTCTCTCTCACGTAACATGGTGATAGAGATTCAGGTATTAGCGACGGCAGATGAGTGGCTTCTTGCTGTGAGAAATTTTTAAGCCGCCTGATAAGGCTTTTAACTTAGTTTACCGACTACTACATATAGTAATAATCCGGACCAATATCTTAACGTGATTTCCGAAGCACAGAATCGCTCGATATCATGTGCCACAAAAATTGTCCCATCCAAGAAGTGACCTCTGTGGTCGTTGCTTAACTTCGGTGATCGTATTATATCGAACCGATTCCTCTCAAGGTATGTCAGTATCAGCAACAAAAGTATACTCGCCCATCTAGAACTTTCCTCCAAAGCTTTTTTAGTGCCTCTACACTGGGTCGTAAGGAATTCCAGATTAATATCATGGAAACGTTCAAAATTCTGTGGAGGATCGCAGGGGGGTGAGGTAGGGAAAGAGGGCGGGAGGGAGGGGGAGAGGCTAGTCGATCGTCAATTAATATTAAGTTGGAATCTGTGGATTCCGCACCACTGTCCGAATTTTATAGCGGCGGGCGCCACCCGTACTTTGGACTACTGATTGCGTGGAGTAGACTTTAATTTAAGTGATTTTTTAAAACATCTCAAAGAAACACATTATAATTGTGTAAAATTCTCGTTTAAGTAATTAATTATAATAATTCTTACAGCGGAAAAAGCTATATAATTATGTAAAGTAAGAAAGTTTACAATTTAGTTTATAATTATTATAATAATTATCATCATCAATCGTTAATAATTATTATCATTATTATAATTATTATCAACTAAATTGTTAACTTTCTTACTTTACATAATTATGTAACTTTTTCCGCTGTTAGAAGCCAATGTGTGAGTGAGAAGTACTCAAACAAGTATTTTTATTAATGTTTATTGGGTATACTTCACATAGAAATGAATACAAACATTTTGGAAAAGAAATAAAATAATATACTTACATATTAAAGCAATGTCCCCCAAAACTGCTCTAACAGACTCCACAGTTCTCCCGTGCTATCCGCAGCGACCACTCGCTGCGGATAGCACGGGTATATTCCACGGGGATATTCCATTATTTAAACGCAGCCTCTTCCATTCAGAAAATGTGTTCAACATCATAATATACTCGTAGCATATCTTTCCCTTGTTACATAATGGACTGTTAAATTACATTCAGAAAAACACTAAATGAATTCCGCTCCGAACCGCAGCCGCCGATTGTTAGCATGCTGTATTTTGCCATTAGTATTCGGCAAGTGCATTGTCGGATCGCTATGAACGAGAAGTTAAATACGTATATAAGGAAAAGCAATAAACTCCGTAACGCTCGCTTGCAGTCAGCTTCAATACGGCCAGGATATAATATATTTGGCCTTGGTGACAGTGCTTAACAGATAAATTAAAAATAATCAATATCTGTGGCGACTCTACAGTTCTCCCGTGCTATCCGCGGCGCCTAGGCCGCAGCGAGCGGTCATACTCCATTATTTATACGCGGCCTCTCTCGCCCAGACATTGTGTTCAACATCATATTAACACGATATTTTTCTGTGTTGAAGCATTCTTCTACGATGATACGATGTCAGGACTTGCTAGTATATTTTAATTAAATAACGTTTTGCCTTGTGCTAATGCAGGTTTTGTAAAAAAATGTTTAGTTACTTTATTTTTAAGTATTTAATTTGTTTGAAGAAATAAGCGACAATAAGTAGGTATATAATTTAATCTATCTTTATGGTAATATGTGTTATTGTTGTAATATAATATTATAAGCTTTTTGTTGAATAGACGTGTTACCTACAGAAACAATAAATTTTAATTTTTTTTCTTGACTTCACTCCGCTCTTGAGGTCGTGGGTTCGATTCCCACATGAGACAAATCTATGTGTGCATGAACATGAATATTGTTTCTCGTCTGGGTAGATATATGAAGCATGTTTTTACAAAAAAAAATGTGTACCTATAAGTATGTTTATCCGTTCTTTAGTATCCATAACACAAGTTCTTAAAGAAACTTATCTTGATGCTAAATAATTGGTGTAATTGTAAGAGAATAATTTATTTATTTCACATATCACACGGACGAAATCGCGAGTGGTCGCTAATCATCATCTCAGCCCACTGCTGAGCGCAGACCTCCTTTCACAAATCATGGTGAAAGGAATTTAGATCATTCTCTAATACTCTGACCCAGTGTGGATTAGCAAAGATAGGTGTAAGGCTTCCAGAGTTAGAATTTGTAATGCCTCCCCATTAAGTCCTCTAACATTTACTTATTTATTATCTTATAGTAAAAGGTATATGTCGCTTAGAACATAAAATAAAGTCCAACAAAACTATACACAGAGATTGTCTGTTGGATCACAATAAAAATAACACTAATCTTTACTTAGTCATACATACATAAGCATATATTAAATAAATAATTATATAACGGGTTAAATTAGATTTCGAGTTCTATAAAAAGATTAATATATATATATTAAGGCAGCGTATTAAACGCCTAACACATGTTACTATTGTTATTCCTTGTCACTGTAATCAGGGGCCCTGTCGCCGAATTTGATGAATTTCAGTTATTTCAGCTATTTCGTCTAGATCTAAATTTCCTAAGGTTTATCAAGACGTACCGAGGAATCTGCCGAAAGCCATAGATTGTTCATGACCTTGACAGACCACTGAATCGACTAATTAATTAAATGATTATTATTTGCATTTCGATGACACATTTTACCTACATATTTCTTTCTTTATTTTAAATAATGGCTTCGTGCGTCTAGCACATTTAGCCAGTGTCAAGTAAGTGATATATTAATAATATATATTTCATAGTAAATGAGAATGAGTGGTGATAAAGATGATAAATGGTAAATGAGATACTCTTCCCTAAGCCCCTTGAGTCCTCAGTAAAGATGTGGGACTATACTGAGATCTCACATGGACTCCTTGAGAGAAAATTTGAAAAGTGATGTTGCACTGTTTTGTTTGATTTACCAACACTCATGTATGTTCACAAACACTTAACGGTTAATAATCCACCGTTATTACACATTAATGTTAGAAATATCACAAATTTTAGAAAATAAAACAAAACTGCAGACATGACGCTTCACTTTTCCGCCAAAAAGTGTACCTACATATTAATAATTTGCCATATAATTAAAAAAAAACACAGATAGAGACTGTCAAATTTTATGTCAATTCTTTAAAATTTGTGTCTAAATGGAGAACGCCATCTTGTATCGAGTTCCATGTGTTCGGCGGCACAAGAGAATCAATTCAAAATCGATTTTGCATAATAATCGATCCCCAGCAAGTTCGGCGGTAGGCCCAGGAAGCGCCGATATAAAATGCCACACCACGGCCACCCATCCGAGTACTGACCTATATAAACTTTACTTCAGTAACCGTTTCCGGCGGCCTATTACCTCAAAGAATCACACTTCAGTAATAATTATCGATAATTGAACATAACCTCAAGTCTGTAAGGAGTTCTTTGCATAAAGCTCAGTACCTGCCAATTAGGTATCTACGGCTGTCATGAGGTTGGGCAAGCGTGAACCGGGTAATTATCGCACCGCCATTGTTGTACCACCTTTGAAGTGTAGCGACGATTGTTGGAGCCAGTAATTTAATTGTCAGCAAGAGTTGGAGATGCTACCGGCATCTGTTCTGTAATGTTTAGGGATATCAACATAACTAATAGCCTAATATATTCAAAGGGGCTCGGGTTCTCTGGTGACAAACCTATGAGTTTGCGAAGTTAGTGCGTAATTATCGCTTGCTCCGTGACTGGGAAGACACTTTCAGCCGCTGGTCCCGGCTGTCATGAACATCTATGTCAGTATTTATTAGGGAGTCAGTGCCATCTAACATCCTGACAGCTACCACACCACAGAATAATGTTTACCTTTGGGTTGCAAAGGTCAAACGGTAGTCGCTCCATATAATACAGGAAATTCAGCTAAATCTAGGTAAATCAGTTTCAATTCAATTCAATTCATTTATTTCCAAGAATATGGTATACAATATGGTGTTACAAATAATTATGATGATCGGCATATTCTGCCACCGTCGGCGTGGAAATGTTGGATGTACATTCCGGTTTATATTACAATTAAATAAATCACGTTTTACATTAAGTCCTCATTACAACTAATACTAAATAAATTACATCTTTTATTCAAAAAATTCTGTAGTCATACAAAAACATTCCTTAATTAATAATTTAAATAATATTTGCTTAAATTTATTTACAGGCAAATCTTTTAATTCAGTAGGCAATCTGTTGTACACCTTAATAGCCATGCAAAATGTATTGCTGCTGTATAGTTTCAGTTTCTTTGCTGGTAAATACAGTCTATGTTTATATTGGTGTCTAGTGTTTGTTTTATTATTGACCGTGAGCAGTCCCTGTGCTTAAGTCTAGGACAACTGGGATAATGCTAGGGTATGGTGTTGATAAACATTTATTATATATCGTCGAGGATAGTACAAATCCGCGTAACTATATTGGACAATACCGCGTATCTGAAAAATTTAAGTTATTGCGCGTAATTGTTGCAGAGCCTAAATTATGTACTTTCAAAAAAATCTTTCTCCTACAAGAATTAGAACATATAACTAACTAATGTGTGAAAATTTGCCCAAAATTAGTTGAAATACGAAACATGTCAAGTTTTTTTACCTTCCCCTAGATCTATTGCAGATACGCGGACTTTATGTATGGTAGTTTCGCAAATTCGCACTATTCCCGGTGATATGATACAAAAATATGGTGCGTGGTGGTGTGGGTGCCCACAAGATAGACGGACAACCTGATAAGGGTTGCAGGATCACAATGGACGCATTCCGCCTACAATCGGTCACGCTAGAAATCTATGGTGGAGGCCTATGTTTATCTGTGGATTTTTTTGAACTGATGAAGATGATAATTTTATATGGGGATTTCGTCTAATGATTTTGTTTGAGGACCGATATGGCTTGGTGGCGAGACCCGCTCTCCGCTCCTAAGGTCGTGGCTTCGATTCCCACAAGAACAAATCTTTGTGTGCATGAACATGAATATTTGTTCTGGTCTGGGTGTTCTCTTAACATTAAGTATGTTTTTGCAAAAAAATAGTATTTATGCATGTTTATTTGTTATTTAGTATCCAAAACACAAGTTCTTAATGATACATATCTCGGAACTAAATAATTGGTGTAATTGTCATTAAAAAAAAAAGTCTAAGTGGGTACGTCTTACCATTTAACAGTATGTAATATATGTTTATTTTTTATTATTATTATATTATTTATTATTTAACAGTACGTAAGAAGCGCTCGTAACTTTGCGGTGCTCGGTGGTCTGAAACGATTACCGAAGAACTGCAGAGTTTACAGAGGTCAGTCCTTGGATGGGTGTCCATTTGTGTGGCATTTGATATCGAGCGCTTCCGTGCTTCGGAAGGCACGTTAAGCCGTTGGTCCCGGTTTTCACTAAATGTGGTAGTCGTTATGCCATGCTAGAGGCCTAATGGGCGGCTTGATAAATTCTAACAGCAGGACGCCATACACCTGCCTCCGCCAATCCGCACTGGGTCAGCGTGGTGGAGTATGACCCAATACCCTCACACCTTGATATGTGAGAGGAGGCTCGTGCTCAGTAGTGGGACGTAAATGGGCTGAGATGATGATGATGAATATATGTTAATAAATAGGAACATTATGGGATGGGATGTCATTTACTGTCAATGTGGGCGATAGGCTAGCCACGCCACGTAGTAATGTATGTCCATGAATGGGTATGTTCTGGGATGGGATCTTGTGTAGTGTTTATGAGCAAAGGGCCACCTTCTCATTTGACAAATTTCATCTAGAGTTTTCTGTGCTAATAATGCAGCTGTTAATTCCACCAAAAATGAAATGAAGAATAGTAAGATTTATATGTATGTATGTTTTAGAAGACGTACTAAGGCAAAATAAAAATATAATTTAACAAGGGAAATAGTCTTTACATTAGGCTAATCTAAAATTCACTTTTTTAAGAAAACAAACCCAATAGCCTCGATGTGTCTTTTCCCGCGTGGTCGCCAAAACTCCTTTTAAAGTTTTTTTTTACTTATAAAACTTGAAAAAAGCATGTTAAAATTAATTAAAACCAAAAAGATTACATAACTTTTAACAAAAAAGTTGTCAGTGATAGTTATAACATGTCACAGTCGTGTTCTATAACCACTATGTGATGCGGGCAACTTTGTAACGCGATAACTGACCTGAGGAAAAAAAAATAACTGACTGGTTACATTAGGACCGACCTCTTTGATGGTTTGAAAAAAGAAAGAAATTACCCATTGGCGCGTGAATTTGACAGGTCCGCGGCGGAAAAATGAAAGAGTGATCTTTTTTTGTTTTTTGTCTGCGTTAGGTTGAAGATAGTTAGGTATCTATATCACAAAGTGGCGTTCTCATGTAGTTCGTTTACAAAATGATTTTTTTCAAAGTAGATATGAAGGTAGGTTTAACATACCAAATTAAGGTAAATATTATCAAATTTTTTTTGTTAAAAAATGTCATATATCCAACGATTTTTTCGTTCATAAAATTAAGCATCTAACGGTTTTTTTGTTGAAAAAATTTATGTATCTAACGGGTTTTAAGGGTCGGCAATACTCTAGTAAAGCCTCTGGTATTACGAATCGGCACGCTTTTCATCAAATGGGCACTGTTTTTAAGTGCCAATTGCAGTTCTTAATAAACCAGAAATAAGAGTTTGTTACAACGTAAGTAAATCATTTATTGATTCAGGCGTTACTTTGCGGAAGTCCATTGTAAGGGAGAACTCTTGGCTCTCGTTTCAGCGTTCGTAGTGAAGACATAAATGTTCTGAGGCTCCTTCTTCTAACTTCTTCTTCTATCTTACCCTTACCTGAAGATGTCCTGTGTAAGGGCGAAACACGTGCCGTGTTGAATAGTTTCTCGATTTTTCGGATAATAATTGTAGCGCAGGAATATATAAAAAGAAATTTCAATTTATTATGATGGGCGGCATCATCATCCTTCGTGCTGCTTTGAACTGCGATTACCAACCCGACTGCCCAGGGTGTTGGTTATGGGCAAATACTTCCAATTGAATGTAATCTACTGGGAAGGCTAATGTTCAGCAGTGGAATTTATAAGGCTGATATATAAAAAAAAATTATGCACTTGCATTCATCTGATTGTCTAAACGTAGGTATAGATAATATTTTAATTCCGTTCTTATTTTATAGATAATTTTAGTTTAATTCCTGTCTTATCTGGGCCATATTAAGTCGCCTTATCTCTCCGAAAATCTTGTTAAAGATTCGAAGATACATTGTTTTGGTAGATAGGAATAGGGTTTTGTGTGGAGCAACCTTGTACTTACTTTTTACCATATTGTGAAAGAGTACGAATTTTTCGAGATTGAAACCATATACGAACGGATTCTCATTCGTTCGATCGCTGTTTTCTATATATTTTATTTGTAAAGAAAGAACCGTATAGTAAGTAATGTTCTTGGAACTGGCATTTTAATGTTGTTACATAATATTTATTTATAGTAGGTACAGCAACAGAGTACAAATCAGGAATCATAATTTTTATATTGATGTAGGTAAGTAGGAATGTTTATTCGTGCTCAAAGTCACCAAATTACGTAAACGCTTTGCTTACTTTGGTGCAAGATAGCGCTGCTTTAGACGTCTAAATTTATTCATTTTTATTCTATAGTTTTTTTAAGTTATCTTAAAATAATCCCTCGTACTAAGTCCAGCTCCTAAAACACAAATTTTGTTTTTAATACATACATATATATAATAACACGACTCTTTCCCCGAAGGGGTAGGCAGAGGCATATATAAGCCCACATTTCGCCATATATATTGTTGGTCGTAATAGGTGGCGAGCCTATTGCCGCTTACCGGTAACTTATATTTTCGCCAGAGCTTCGTCCATTGATCAGCAAGTGCACCAATTGCAAGTGAGGTTGCCTTGGGCTCCTTAGGTCTTGGTAGGAACCCTATACACCATTACTTTTAATAATAATGAAAGACAACAACAAAAATGAAATTTAGTAACATCTATAGATACCTCGGCGTCTCGCTTTACAAATGTATACACATTAAACCTTTTCTATTTATAGATCGTTTGAGTAGATATCGAACAAACCAACCAATAGCAAAGAGAGACTGTTCCACAAATAACACTTTAGGTGTCAATCTTGACACCTCTTCCATACATTATAATTTCAACTACATTGCTTCTACTATAAAGTCCTTATTTAGTCGTATTTACATCGAGCTTTCCAAAACGAAACTTTCAAAGCTCATTTTAATCATTTGAAACCTTAGCTTTGCATCAATAAGACTTATATCGAATTGTACCAGCACATTCTGTAAGGCGTCAATTTTCACACCTCCCAAAAAGTACAATTATAGTTACAAAGCAGCTTGTGTTAAGATACAGTTTCGCGTGAATGTGAAAGTTAAAGTTGTGTCGTTGTTGACTTGAAGTGAGAAAAGGTGTCGGGTTTCTCGCCTCGGGTGTGAAGGGTCGTTTTGCCGCGTGCTGATTGGTCGTTGTTCCCATCTGCCGTCTGTTAGGTGTTGATTACTGGCTCATGTTCAGATAAGCCAGTGTACGACGCACCGCAAAATAAAACAAGACTGTGGGTACTCATTCGTGACGTTGTGTAATGTATGTATGTACGATTAAATGCATTGTAAATGATTTTTTTCTGACGTCACATTTTTATTTCAATATAAAAAAAAGTTTTTTGTATTTTTCAAGTATTTTGTAAATACCTAACTTAGGTATTCATTTAGTCGATGCGGTATCCACTGTCAGCAATTAAAGATCCAATTAAAATTATAAACACTCAGTTGCCATTAAGTAGATAAACACAAACATTCTATGCTTATCATATTCTTATTAATTTTGAGGCAGGGGATGCAACTAGGACATTGCCAGACACGTTTTCGTCGAATCGTCGCATTAAGCGTCCCTACTATATCTAGTAAAAATCTTGCCAACAGGCAAGCTACTGGGCTAGTAAAATACTAACCATAGGGACCTAATGAGTTTTAAACTAAAAATATAGATCATTTAGCAGTTCCCAACCAATTACCGTTTTAAACCCGTTTTAACGTTGGTCATTGAATATCAAACGCTCCCGTAATTCGGAAGACACGTTAGGTATTTTTATGTTGGTTTTCATTGTATGATTTAGTGGTCTTAGCACGCACAGACCAAGACAATAATTAGGATTCATGCACACAATTAATTGGTATGTGTGGGAATCAAACCTATTACATTAGCAGCAGACTGAAGTTATACAGATCTGCACACTATCTATAATCGTTCGTCAAATAGAAATAGAATTCATGACGATAAGATCGTTCTTCTTGTATCTATATTTACATGTCAAATATCAACGTAATTAAATAAGTAAATAAATGTTATCTGACAATTACATCAATTATTTTAGTTCCAAGATAGGTATCATTTAGAACTTGTGTTATGGTTACTAAATAACGAATAAACATACGTAAATATTTTTTTTCTTAAATACCTACATGTTTAATATACCTACATAGGAAAATACCCAAAACGAAACAAATATTCATCTTCATGCACGATAAGATTTGTCCTTTGTAGGAATCGAACCCACGACCTTAGAAGCGGTGCGCCTATTAACATATTTCGAAAAAATAATTTCTAATCCCTCCTATATGATATGTATTATCTCAACGTGTACAATCACGTCCAACCCATTTATAGGCCTTAATAAAACCGAATGAACTCGCCACACCACGCATCGCGGTAAAGTCGTGTACACAAGTATTGCATTTAAAATAGGACTCGCCTTCTGAGAAGCCGTGCGATAAATCTCCCTACATATCTACATCTCGGTGTCTATCACGTTCCGCGCGTCACGAACGGCTAGTGTTGTACGCCCTGCTAGACAAAGTCTTCATTTTTTCACTATAGAACGTCAGAATCGCTGCAATACGTTGCAAGATAATGCTGCCAGATTGCGATAAGCCCTATATCTTAGGAGATATACAGACTAAACAGAATGGGAAAGCTCAAAAGTGACACACATCCCTCAAGACTCTTTAATGAGGAACGTACTTCCGTCCTCGTTCTTTGTTGATACTAATAATACTTATTTCATAGCTGTATAGTAATTTCGAGCGATTTTGCATCTACAATGTTGAGTAGCGAAACATAATTTTTGTATTTCTTGTAAATATTTTCATCTCGATCCGCGCGTCACGAACGGCTAGTGTTGTACGCCCTGCTAGATAACGTTGTAATTTTTTCACTATAGAACGTCTGAATCGCTGCAATACTTATTCTGTATAGTTATTTCTAGCGATTTCGCATCTACAATGTTGTATGGTGAAATAATATTTTTTATTTTTCACGTCCTACGCGTCACGAACGGCTAGTGTTGATCGCCCTGCTAGATAAAGTCGTAATTTTTTCGCTATACATCCTACATACGTACATTCATGCCTGTATACCCGAAGGGATAGGCTAAGGTATATTATACGCCTACACTACGCTAATTATATGGTTCCACGTAGGTGGCTATTGCCGCTTACCGGGTACTGTTATGTTCGCCAGAGCCTCGTCCGCTAGTCGGCAGGTGCACCACTTGCAAGTGAGGTTGGCTTGGGCTCCTTAAGTCTTGGTCCCTATACACCCACTTTTTTCACTATAGAACGTCTGAAACGCTGTAATACGTAGTAAGATAACGCCGACAGATCGCGATGAGGCCTGTATCTTAGGAGATATACAGACTTAAGAGAATGGGAAAGCTCGAAAGTAGAATATATCCTTCAAGACTTTTTTATGAGGACCGTACTTCCGTTCTTATTATTGGTTGCTTCTAATACTTACTCGAAACGATAAAGTCATGTTTAGTGATATAGTAACTGCAATGTTCGATGCTAGGAACGCTCACGTTTTACGGTGCTGGGCGGTCGGACACAATCACAAAAGTTTTTGGACACCAGTTCTTGAATGGGTGATAATATTTAATATCGAGCCGAGCGCTTTGGAAGCCAAGTTAAGAGCTGGCCCTGGTTAAAAAGGTTTATGAAAATATTTTCTATTCGATTAAAAGCACAAAGCACATCACTAGTGCAAGCTAGACACGGGTAAGACGCGACACGAGCATTACGCGGAACACTCGAAATAGGCGCCTCGGCCGCCATCCTGTGGCACGTTCGGAAATCTAGCGTGACGGCGAACAGTCGCCGGCTCGGCTACGGTAGCTGTGCGATATGGGAATAGAATAGAAGATTTGCGAATCGAGAGACATTGAGTAAAGTTTCATACACCATTGTAAAAATAAAATTTGTACAGCAGTAACAGCATAAACATATGCATGACATCGGGATAAAGTTATTTTGATTGGGTTTTGACCCATGAAAACGGTTTTGCCTGATATTGGAAAACATCTCATAGACTACATGATCACGCGTCACTCAATTAAAAGCCCCGCCATAGCCTTTTGTACACCTCCCCAAGGGGGGCACTCAAGCAAACATGATGCCAAATGCTCACCACAGCTAAGAGACTCTTGCTACAAGTCACTATACTTATAATATGAAGAAAACTCTTGATATAACTAATAAATGTTGATTTTTAAATACGAAATAATTTGAATAGGACTTGGCTTCTATGAGATCTCAAAACTTTTTACGATGAAAAGACTGCATCGCGACACTTGGCATTTTTTTACATTTAATGTTCTTGGTGGGATAGTTTTTTCAAAGTCCTGTACCTGTGTCCTGCTCCTTTACCAGCTGTTAGGACACAGCGATTATTTGTTCCCGCTAATATACAACAAAGTAGTAGCCAACTGCGATATAAAATCCTGCAGCTCATGCGCAGCCAAGAAGAAGGTGTTGTCGTGGCTTCTTTCACCTAACTACGACAATTCAGAGCTTCTACTGATCAGTGGACTTTCTTACACACTTACACCCATGCACTCACACCCATAAACTCACACACACACTTACATGCTATCTCAAACTCACACACGTTACCATATACCCACTCACGCTCTAATACACTCATTCCACACACACGCACAAAACGCAAAAAAGTCATTTAAGTCCACAAATATATGGCCATAAATGTCTAGAATATAATATATTGATTGTTTAATATTTGCAACGCTGATAATTTTAAATTAATGCAAATCTCAAATTCTATTCCTCAAGAGATAGGATTACCTAGTTTGGGCACTACCAGTGAATCAATGTTGTACCACTTTTTGGCAATAATTATTTTATTATTATTATTATATGTGTGTAAATTTCAATATTGCTCTTTTGCTGTGTGCAGAAACTTTACTTACTCCTTAAATATAATCACCACATCTTACTCATGAAACAATAAACATTAAAATTTAAAATTCAACTAATAATAATGACATTAGCAACAACTACTTTTCAAAGCACATTGTACTCACCGAATTTCACCTCTATCCACTTAACGTTAGATTCTATTTCCTCAGATACAGCATTAAGTGTATTTGTATTTCTGTCTATTACTTCGCATCTTCTCTTTGTTGTGCTAATATTGACGTATGCGAGTGTCACTTCCACTCTAACACAAATGTCATTTGCTATTCCCCTGTACCCTTTTCAGTTGTAATACAGCCCATTTCTGTACGAGACGGTTTCGCAAACGTTTTCTAATTCGTATGTTGTATCCTACTTATAAGCAGAACATATCATGACGAGACGAAGTATGAAGCTTGTGATTAAAAACTACATTGACAAATTATAGATCATTATCATATAATAGCATTATTCCGGTTGCCCTAGACTTGAGCTTAGGGCCCAGGGTTGGCTCACTGGTTCAACCAGATTTGACTGAATTTCAGTTATTACGTGGAGCGACTGCCGTCTGACCTCGGCAACCCAGAGGGAAACATCGTTCTATGGTTAAACCAGCTGTCAGTCTGTTAGAAGGCACTGACTTCTTAATAACGACTGCCATAGATGTTCATGACAGCCGGCACCAACGGCTTAACGTGCTTTCCGAGGCACGGAGCAAGCGATAATTACGCACATGCATTATCATCCCAATTACAAAACAGAAACCCTAAGAGAAAATACTTACATCCTAAAATTTTACTCAACAATTCCGCACGCTGCAATTTTATTTACCAAAAGAATCACCTCACCTCAGAAAAGTTATCTAAAATTCCGCCAAGACCGTGTGGATCCTAGCCGTAAGTCACGCCGATGGTCTCCGGATAAAGGGCCAGTGGCACAAAGAAACCCCCTCGCCACCACCCACCCCCAAACACCCCCCTGCTTCTAGCTACGTTACTACGGTACAGTGGTTGGTGAACAGTATGATAACCTATGTATATTTAAGTGTTCTGATGCTGTGAATCTTCTGAATAAAATAAATAAAGAGGATGTATATTATGTTTAAGCAAATAATAAGTAAAGTAGGATGATTTCTAATAAATTTTGTAGTGATTAGAACTTTACTGAGGAAGTTTCTGCTGGCGAATCTATAAGAACCCTCTTCAAGTAAATATCTGAAAAATTTCACAGATTTTCTCAAGATTTGATAATTTTCTGCAAGTAATAAATTTTACTTACTGTAGTTAAGTACGAGTATAATATTGAACAGCTTACATTACGCGATGATGGTGGCGATAAGAGAGCTTAGTACTACTACTACAACTACAAGGTAAGTGTAGTGGATTTTCCTTACAGACAGTAAAGAGTGAGAGACAAAACTGAGAATTGTTCGTACTGCCGCAAGTCAACTGCACTATGCCCTGTCTCCCCTGGGATCAATTGGAGCGGGCGCGCCTTCTCAGCTCGCGCGCCGTAATCGCCTTACTGGACCTTAGTGTCGTTATGTGGCTACTGGCGACTCCGTAGGCTCACCCCCGACTGAGAGCGCAGTACTCTGTTTATGTTCCTAGCTATAAGGCTTTATACTCGCTGGGGTCAATCTCTAGTAAGCAGTTTGTGTTTTGCGGGAAAGTTTAAGTTCCATTTGTATGAATGAGGTTCTAAGTTCGAACTTATTTTCGTAAGTTTTTTTGGATATTTAACCAATATGTTTGCCTAGAATAAATACTTTGGGACTATGGAACTCTTTAATACTTTAGTGCAAGTGACCAGTCATTACTGAAAGATAAACACAGACGTTTATCTTTTTTTTTGTATCTTCGTAAACCGGACTCCTGGTATCCTGGTATCCGTAGAGTTTGTACTGAATGCATCTCACGTTTGTTCGTGGTCTGTGCGCAGTGAAAGTTAATTGTTTCAGATTATATTGAATGCGTACAATTATTTATCTTATATAAAGATTGATTGGGAGGGGTGGCTAGAGTTATATTTTTTTGATTGCTAGGATTACGGAGTAGTCATAAAGACCAGGCCCAATGACTGACCTCTGTTCATTCTCCGGAACATCGGTAATCGTTTTCGAAGTCTCGCATTGTCTTTACGTTTATTTAGTTATACTTCACACATTTTCTTAAAAAAATCACTGGAGGGGTCAAAATAAGCTACCCTCTGGGATTCCAAGTGGCAGTAGTCAAAGAAGTATCTCGAAATAGAGAATAGCACGACCAATTGTACTTTTTGGTCAGTTGGGAGAAAATTGTACACCATAGAGTAAAGTCACGAGGACAAACCATTTACCCAACAGTCCCACATAAAATCCATCGCAGCCCGAAAAGTCCACTGCTGACAATAGGCCTAATCTAATGTTTTCCCCGCCAGCGAGCTTAAACGTCCTGCAAACGCCACGTTTACCAGATCATTCGATCTAATCTGTAAGAGGCCATCATCTGCTACGATTATGCGAACAACATTGAACACCTTAACGCCATCAGTCGCTGGGTTTCTCAAGATATGTGTGTGCTAGGAACAGCTAAGTATCTACTCACCTCAGTTTGTAAATCCGTATTGCTATGTGTCAATACATACGATACGTCATACCTGGCAACTTAATATATAAATATAAAATATAAATATAAATATTCTTTTACAATCACACCAATTCTTTAGTTCCAAGATAAGTATCACTAAGAACTTGTGTTATGGATACTAAAGAACGGATAAGCATACGTAAATACTTCTTTTTTTTTTGTAAATATTTAATGTACATAGGAAAACACCCAGACCAGAACAAATATTCATGTTCATGCACCCAAAGATTTGTCCTGTGTGGGAATCGAACCCACGACCTCTGGAGTGAAGTGCAGGTATACTGACCTCCACGCCAAAGCGGTCGTCAAAAATTAATAAGGTTTTTGTCTAGAAAAATTAAGGTATTTTGGACGAGAAGATATTCCGCAGTCTAAGCGAACTGAATTCGACGATGGACAGAGGGGCACAAAAAACTATATTATATGACATTTTGGTTAAATCATTACTATGCAACTATATCAAATACCGAATGCTTTGAGTTAATATAATCATGTACAGTAACAAAACGGAGACAGCATTTACTTATCACACGCAAGACCTAGGCCCATTTATAATACACCATGCACCAGTAATTTAGGGCCACCAGTACAGTTGCGCACACAAGCCACACAAGCCGCATAGGAATTTGGGTGGTGGGGGGGCCTCTGTCGTTGACAAATGGCCGAAGGAGGCCCGCACCCTCTGGAGCTAGTGCTGGGGCAATCTTAACTAGTCGAGAATAACTACGGTAAACGCGAGAAACTTTTAAATTTATTTGTTTATTTTAAAGGTTACCAGAAAAGACAATCGAAAAGAAAAAACATACAGAGTTACTTTTTTTACAGGTCATGTATCATATAATTGTTATACTGGAAAATATACGTAAAAACTGATAAATAAAGGACAAGCAGGTTTTTTAAAATTAGTCAAATTTTATTGTCGTAATTTATTTTAAATATATTGAATTAGGTTGACAAACATTAATTTAATGTTCTTTTTGTCTCCAAAACTTTGCGACACCCAATACATACTAAAAGCCTATAACGAATCGAAAAAACATAGTAAGTATGAAGTCTTACTCCATAAAAATAATATTGTAGCAAGTTGCCAACGAGACAGTGCCGCACTAGTCTGCTATAATTCTACAGGACGGGCGTCGTCGGGCGTCGCTTATCTCGGGCGTTGGGCGTCGGGTGTCGGCTGCAGGCGTCGAGACAAGCGCTGTTCTGGCACTTGTGTGTGCGACTTCCCACGCGCTCTCTCGATACAATATAAATATTTGAAGTCATAATACATGTCGTATCTTTCATTATTCTCAATGAAATTTCTAAGCTTTATTTTACCGTTCTTAATGGGTCGGCAACGAGCTGGTGGCGCCCCTGGTGTTGCAAGCGTTCTTAAGCTTCTTTTTCATTACATCAATCAAACAGTACATCAATACATAACATCAATAGTAATTTATTGATTCAGCCGTTACTTTGCCGAAATCCTTTGTAAGCAAGTGATGGATTAAAAATATATTTGTAACAATTCCCGCGCTACTATAATTTCCCGAAAAATCGAGAAACTATTCAACACGACACGTGTTTCGCCCTTACACAGGGCATCTTCAGGTAAGATAGGAGCCTCAGAACAACGATATCTTCACGACCAACGCTAAAACGCGTTGAAGATGCCCTGTGTAAGGGCGAAACACGTGTCGTGTTGAATAGTTTCTCGATTTTTCGGGAAATTATAGTAGCGCGGGAATTGTTCGCCTCAGTTACCAGGGGCCAGTGCGACATCTGACTCTTTTTAGTATAATATCTTTGTTGAGGTCTTACAGAAACGAGTAAAGTAACTCTCTATAATTTAAAATAAAACAGCCAACTGGCAACCGGCAAAGGCATAACATATAATAGAGGCATAATTTACCGCATAACGATATTTCATAGTTGCTAACGATCTTATTAATATGATTTAGTAGTGTGAGGCCCGATGCCCTATGTTTAGTGGCACTAAAGCGAACGACATATTAATAACACGATGAAATATTAGTCTTACGGTCGGCTATGTATATTATTCGTATAATTATATCGATGTTACTTTGTATGACAACTACTAGATACTACATAAATATAAAGAGGTGTGTAGAGCTCCTACCAAGATCTAAGGACCAACTGCACCTCACCTGCAAGTGCACCTGCCGATCAACGGACGAGGCTCTGGCGAACATATAAGTTCCCGGTAAGCGGTAATAGGCTCGCCACTTATTATTGGCAAAATGTGGGCGTATAATACTCCTCTTCTTACCCCTTGGGGGAAACAAGCGTGATTGTGTTTGTGTGAATAAATATAAAGAGATTAAAAACTTATAGATATTATTTTCTTATTATCTTTATGAACCAGATATAATTTTCAGCAGCAGCACAAAATGAGTATTTATAATGTGACTTCTTATAATGATCACATCGTACCTGATGTAAACAGACGATGCAGTTCATAAAAGTGACAGCGCTTCATATCGTGGAATAAGCACGGTAACCACAGACTTCCATATACAATAGAAAACGAAAATTCAAATATCTTTATTTGCTTTAAATAGGGTAGGTATATTAATTTGGTCTTAAAATTAAAATTACAGGAGCTTAACCTGTTTAGCCGTATAAAAAGGCATGCAAACCTTAAACATAATTAGATTATTATTGTTGAAATTAAAATATCATTGTTATCATTACAATATACGCCCACACTTCGCCAATTATATAGTTGGTACCACGTAATAGGTGGCGAGCCTATTGCCGCTTACCGGGCACTGTTATAT
This sequence comes from Musotima nitidalis, assembly GCA_949126915.1. Lineage (NCBI taxonomy): Eukaryota > Metazoa > Arthropoda > Insecta > Lepidoptera > Crambidae > Musotima > Musotima nitidalis. The sequence continues at coordinate 6,435,864 of OX421434.1, forward strand.
GCCTCTGCCTACCCCTTCAGGGAAACAGGCGTGAATGTCATAGGTTGGGGAAAAAGTCTTTTCGTATTTTTGTATGAAAAGTCAAGACATTTTTTTCAAAGTTTATTTACATTTATTTACAATATATATGTACCGTTTTGTTGAATAACTTTCTGCCATTTTGTGGGCAGAGACATTATCCCGTTACTGTAGAAACTTTGGGACTTCTGATCAAAAAAACGGGACAAATAGTTTTGGCAGTCCTCTCTTGAGGTCAACCTTACAGAACCTAAAGAATTCTGCAGAGACCGAAACAGGTGAAAATCTGAAGGCGCAAGGTCAGGGCTATATGGTGGATGCACTAGGACCTCCCAGTCGAACTCTCTTAATTTTTGCTGAGTGGCTAAAGATGTGTGTGGTCTAGCGTTATCGTGATGAAAGACCACACCCTTCCTGTTGATCAATTCCGGCCGTTTTCTCTCGACTGCTTTCTTTAATCTCATCAGTTGCTGGCAGTAAAGATCAGAATCGATGGTTTTGCCGGGCGGTAAAAGCTCATAATAAACAATGCCCTTCCAATCCCACCATACACACAGCATCACCTTATTTCGTGTTAGGCCAGGTTTGGCCACAGTCTGTGAAGCCTGGCCAACTTTCGACCACGACCTTTTTCGCACGTTCTTGTCGTACGTGATCCACTTTTCATCGCCAGTTATCAATCTCTTCAAAAACGGCTCGGTTTCATTACGTCTCAATAATGAATCGCAAATGAGTACACGGTTCATTAAGTTTCTTTGAGTGAGCTCGTGTGGCACCCAAATATCGAGCTTTTTTGTATAACCAGCTTTCTTCAAATGGGTCATAACTGTTTTGTGGTCAATTCCCAGTTCTTCAGCTACATCGTAACTACTAATATAGAATAGAATAGAATAGAAAAGTTTTTTATTGACATACACACAATATAAACATACAATAAATACATACTACAAATAGAGTACACAGAACACAAGAAAACAAACAGAACTATAAACACAATATAAAATCACAAAAAGAATGATGAAGAAAATGGAAAAGAAAAAACAGAGTGTGATGTCAATAAGGCACCGCCTCAGCATAAGCTGCCGCTGGCGCGGCAGCGCTGGTATTCTGGCAGTACCTTATGATCGAGTGACATCTCGAACTCGAGCTCAAAGCTCTATTAAGAACTATTAAGAACAAAACTAAATAAAATTATCTTTCTAGTTCGATCACTAGGCTGTATACCTGTGAGCCGAAGTGCCGAGTAAAACAAAAAGATTTTTTTTTTTCCTAATGTTTACATGCAATGCAATGCATGCTTATTTATGTTAAAAACTATGAGTGAACAACGAATGTAATAACTAATATGTCCCGATAAAGTTGTGAAATGGATGTGTGATATAAATGTGGGAGTGTGCTTATAATATTAGTTTTGTGGAAGATTGTGCCACGCAGCAGTGACGTGTCACCTCACCGCATGGCGGCCGAGAGGCCGCGATAACCGGTTTACGGGACAAGCAGGATTGTGCGAGCTATTAAATACTTTATGGAGCGCGGGAAGCATGGTGGTAAGCTATAAATTTCATTTGTCTGGGGAATAACGTGGGGGGTAAATCACTATATGACGTATTTTAGGTAGGTAATGAGTGATCCATTGTGACATAATAATTTGTCTCCCTCAGATCGCAGTGCGCAACGCCCGAAGAACGTCGCAGTTGAACACCTCCCGGCTATGGAATGCCAACGATTGACCATTGTAACGTGTGCTACATAGAGGTGAGTGCATTATGTGCTCTGTAGCATAAAAAGATGTTTTTTTAGGTTACTTTTAAAGGAATCAATTGATTTCAGGTCATGGATTGGTGGCGGAAGATCGTTCCAGCACCGGGAGGCAGCAAACCTGAAGGATCCACGAAAAGAAACGGTACGATGTCTTTCTACCACAAAGATGCGGTGTGCGACGCACTCCCTCCTCGGATATCTACCGTGGCCCTTCTCCCACACAAGTTTGTCAAGAAGGTACCTTGGCCTCCCCGTTCCTAAGACCCCAAACAATAGAGAAGCAAGGTGCATTTTTCTTCGTGCCTCCATTTTTAATAATTTTTTAGCGTTGAGGAAAGGGGTGACATGTGACCTCGGTGGTATGTGGAAGCAGAAACGTGCGCACGCATTCTGCACGCGTTGAGCAAGCCTGGCCGATCTGGCAAGTAGGCAGGGACCATAAACCGTGTCGCAATAATTCAGTTTCGATAATATTAGTGATTCACACAGCATAATTCTCAGCTGTTCACTTATGTAGGGTCTCATTTTATATAGTAATTTTAACCTATATAAACAATTGCGCGCGCATTCAGAGACATGAGTTTCAAAGTTTAGGTGGGGCTCAAAAATTAAACCCAGATTTCTTGCACTGTCTACTCGCTCAATTTCTTCCCCATTAATAACTATATTGAGTGTGATACTATTGAACATCTTTGTAATTTTCCTTGACCCAATTAGTAGCAGTTTAGATTTTTTGGGATTCAGAACCAGGCAATTTTGAGTACACCAGGTGGACAGCTGTGCCAGGTCCCCATTGATCATTTTCACAGCCATGCCATAGTCAGAGGGCACAAATGAGGAGTATAACTGAAGGTCATCAGCATAAATGTGGTACCGACAATGGGAGATACTATTGATGATATCGGCACTATAAAGGATGTAAAGGATTGGACCTAGTATTGAACCTTGGGGAATATGCCGATCTTGCTCCACTCTTTCAAAAATGGCGTCCATTTTATTCGTAACAGGGCGACCAGAGCGAGGTGCATCTTTAACATCAGAATTTCCGGACTGAAAACGTTTGAACCAAATTTGTGCTACTCTTACTGACACTGCATCAGGTCCATAAACATCACAAATTTTTTTCACTGCTTGAGTTGCATTTTTGCCTTTTTTATAATAAAAAATTAAAATGTATCAAATTTCTTCATTAGATTCACTCATTTTTACGGAGAGAAAAACAAATGAAAAATAGCGGGAAACAACTTTTTTTAATTTTTTTCTTTTCTTTATAATGGAACCTTTTTAATGTTACCAAAACCAGCCAGACACAAATAGTACAGTCAAAAAAATTTTATAATAAGTTTATACCTACGTTATGCGAAAAGACTTTTTCCCCGACCTAATATATATGTATGTACAATTACAATATTATTAGTATAATTAAATATAATTAAGTATGTTTATACAAAACAAACAAAAAAATTGTATTTATGTATGTTTATCCGTTATTTATTATACATAACACAAGTTCTCAATGATACTTATCTTGGAACTAAATAATTGGTGTAAGTGTCAGAAATATTTATTTATTATTTATTTATTATTTAAGTATTATTGTTGATATTTAATGTTATTGTTGAAATTAAATATTATGGTTAAGCGTATGAAATGCGTACTTCACGTTTCTTAACCCCGTCCAATCGTAAATTAAATCTATTTATATATGTATCTATCTATTTATATGTATATCTATATCTGTGACAGTAACAGTCGCATCCTTTGACAGCCTGAGTAAATGCTGTTTCACATCCCGCTTAAAAGACTTAGGACTATAGAAGTTGGGAAACACTTAAACCAGTTTCCAAATATCTTGTTTCGAGTTCAAGAATGTACAGTTTAATATAATGAAAGTGGTTCTTAAGACCAGCACGTGGGTTGGAGGAGAAAATATTACTACAAGAAGATTCGGAGGCCTAAAGCCGATAATAGGATGGCCACTACAACTTTAGAAATGGCCTATGTACAGTAGTAAGCTAAAAGTGTGTGCCAAGATCGTAGCAAGTGGAAGGATGTGATCTCGGCCTACCCCTACGGGAAAGAGGCGTGACATTATAAATAAATAAACAATAAATATTTTCTGACAATTACACCAATTATTTAGTTCCAAGATAAGTATCATTAAGAACTTGTGTTATGTATAATAAATAACGCATAAACATACATAAATACATTTTTTTTGTTTGTTTTGTCTAAACATACTTAATATACATAGTGCTTAATATACCCAGACCAGAACAAATATTCATGTTCATGCACACAAAGAATTGTCCTGCGTGGGAATCGAACCCACGACCTTAGGAGCGGAGAGCGGGTATTCTCGCCACCACGCCATATCGGTCGTCGTTATGTATATATGGAATCAAATGGTCTGCTGATTGATCGATCTTGTAGTAGGTGATTCACCTGCTTCTGATCATAATAAGACAAATCTGTCTTTTTTTTTAAATTATGAATTATCGAGAAGGTACTGCGCCTGTCACCTTAAGACTATTTGTTTACGTGATACAGCAATTTATTTAAGTGTTACGTAAAGAGGTATTAGAGCACTTTTATTTTTCAGGTGCCCTGTAATCTCGCTACCTACAGCAAATATATACTCGCTGTGTAAAGCCGGAAAATAGTATATGACATAGAATAATGTCACATGTGCACGGTCATCTTTAAAACATTCTTACATACAAAAACAGTCCAGTTCAGTTCAAAATTGACAAATAATTGATAAAAAAAAATATACACACATAAAACCTCGTTATATTATGAGGTACTTTAAAAAAAAGGTTTGTCAACTTTCTTTATACAAAATACTAGCGGCCCGGAACGTGCTTCGCTACGTATAAGGCATAGTAATAACAAAAAAAGATTATTAAGTTCATTTATTCAAACAAAAAAATATTGTAAATTGCTAGCTATTTAAAATTCCAAATGACCCAAATGATATATTGTTTATATATTATATTTATCAGCAAAGAGTAAAAAATAAAAAAGAATTGGGTACTCTTACTATGGTGGGTTTTGTTTTCCTATTTTGAGCATCAATAAATAAACAGTTGGGGGTTCTGGAACAGGCAACATAAAGTTGGCCATGTGAAAAACATTTTGCCATCACCAATTTCTAACAATTGTTTTGAAAACTCATGGGCAGTTGCATCATTATGTAGGTGAATGCGCATATTAATGTTTATTGTAAATTTTCGTACATATCTCCAAAGAACTGATGACTTCAAACAGGCGTTTATTTCATCAGCAGGAGTTGATCGAGAAATGACAGGCAATGTTTGACGAAAGTCCCCTGACAGCAATATCAGAGCACCACCAAAATGCTGTTGATTACCGCGTAAATCTTGCATTGTTCGATTAAATGCTTCTATTGATTTTTTATTCGCCATTGTGCACTCATCCTATAAAATAATTGACGTTAATCGCAGAACTTTTGCCATAGCAGAATTTCTCGAAATATTGCATGTTTGAGTTTCAATCACCTGTACATTCAAAGGCAATTTTAATGCAGTGTGCGGTCCGACCACCTTCTAATAATGTAGCAGCAATTCCCAAAGATGCAATGCAATTTTCTGTTCCGATCGAATAGTCGCTCAAATCAATGATACAACGAAAGTTTTGCATTAGAATTGAACTCCTGCTCATATTGCAATTCACGATCAAAAAAATCATATATCTTACGATTTGGTGCGGTCATACCCAATTGTGCTAATGCTTTATTTAAAATCTTTAGACACATATCTTCAATTATTATTAAAGCTTCGTTGTACATTTCCAAGGTAATCAACAAATCGGGATTTCTTTCATGATGACGCATACGAATTAAAATGTCTTCTGCCATAAAATGTTCATATTTGTTCAATAATTTTGGCATACGATCGAGAGCAATTTTGAACAATTGAACTAATGCGTTATGCTGATGGAAAAACCTTGGATGGTCTTGTATTTGAAACAATTGCACAACGTTCATCCAATTCACGAAAGTTAGCCGCATCACAATGTGGACATATTGCGTCCATCATTCCAATGTATCCGTATATACTATAATCAATCTGACTGTTGTAATTAAAAGCAGCACGCAGCATTTCATCCAAAACAGCACTATGTATTCTTGATCGCCGTGCAATCGCCGGCCTATGTTTTGTCGTCTTGCTCATGGCATTTTACCTTCACTCAATAACTCAATAATATTTTGGAAAATATAAACACAAATCAATAACAACAGAATTTTTGAAAATATAAACACAAAAAGCAATAATTATCGCTGATAATGAAATGACATATGATGACATTAAATTTTTTTGATATAACTAACGTCACTTTTGACATTAAATTTGTTTGATAAGGTTCAAATTGGCATTTAAGTATTAGTACAAATTGTTTGTATATGGGAGTATAGAAATATGTTGATTTTACACTTTTTCAAGATTTTATTTTTATTTTCTCTACGTACAAACCTTCTCTGGACTTCCACAAATAATTCAAGACCAAAATTAGCCAAATCGGTCCAGCCGATCTCGAGTTTTAGCGAGACTAACGAACAGCAATTGATTTTTATATATATAGATTACTTATTATCAATTCCATGGCAGTAAGCGTCAGGTGCTTGAAATACTTCAATGTCGTCAATTATCTCATTCATAAATATGATACCGTATTGATTTTATGATTTATTGCTGTTAGCTTACAAAGGGATCTGGTTTTTGGTACCAGGAATTCAGAAACGTAAGCGATCTCACTGGAAAGTTAGAAGATTTACAGGTTATTATTAAATTCAACTCATACTAATTGTTTTTTCCTGTGTAAACTTAACATGTTAAATTAAGTGTGAAAGAAGTACCACGTAGTCGTAGCGTAACCGAAGAAAAGCAGAGTTCATAAAAGTTGGTCCTTTGATGGGTGACCGCTTATGTGGCAATAAATATTGAGAACTGCCGTGCTTCGGAAGGCACGTTCGTCTGTTATTCCTGGTTATCGCCATATTAGAAGCCTTATTAAACCGCCCAGCTTGAATGTTCTAATAGCAAAAGCCACACACCTGTCCCCTCTAATCCATACCTACTGGGTTCATTCGTACCTAAATGCTTCTCACCAATAGTCAGTTAGGGTGGTCAATAGTCAAATGGTCAATAGTCAAAATCATATATTCAAGCCATTCTCGCTCAAGCCAACCTCTATTGAGCCAAATTCAAGTTTTGCTCAATAGAGCTCTTATGAAGGTCATAACTCAAAAACTAGACGTTAGTGTCACTATAATACCTATCAACAAAAAAAAACTGGACATAGCCTCTTAGTTTAGAATGAAAGGATAGTTTTCACAAGTATCAAAGATTCTCCAAGAATATAACTACACTTACTTGCAAAAATAAATATCACACTTTTAAAATTGTAGTAACTTGTGTACTTGTTTTTTTGTTTTAAATTAAAATGTTGTTCTGTCAAAGAAACCATTTAATATTCGCTATAACACGTAATTTTGAAACATATTGTTCAAAAAAGTAAAGGTTTTGAAAGTGAATTTAGTTTTGCTAGCCAGTGTATTCAAAGATGGAAAAGTTAACAAAGGAAAAGAAGAAAATCTTTAAATCATACAATTTTGCCAACCAAAGCCAAATAAACAATTTATTTAATCCTCCTCGATAAAAAAGGACAGTAGGTATATGATATCAGCCATCAAGTGGTCCAGCACCATAAAATTATACGTATCATCATAAAACGCTGATGCAAAGAGAGACACCGCCATATTGCCTTTAGGGACCCTTTACACATTTCTAGTTTTGTCAAATTTCATTGCCAGATTTTCTGTGGCTAAGATAGAACTAGTCTTCAACAGTATTTGGTAAAGAATTCAATTTGTAAATCTGCACAAAACATCAGTTGTAGAATTAATATTAAAGAGGTTAAAATTAAATATTAACATAAAAACATAATTATTAGCCGTTAATTATAGGCATTTCGTTAAATATAAAGTTAATCGTGGTAATTCAGTGAATCAGAGTGTTACAGCTTATTTAGAATTTCTATTCATTTCGACTGATGCCTGAAAGCTTAGTGTAATAGGACTCTTAATAAAAACCGCCCGAGTCTAGTCGACGTTGTAAAAATACAGCAACGGACAAATAAAAATATGAAATGAAAGTGGCGCGGGACGCAAGAAACTCGCGATTCTTTTGAATGTGTTCTGTGTGCACAATCAATGAATGGAGACTCTATTATGATTAAATAATTGTAATCATCATCTTAGCCCATTATGGTCTCACTACTGAGCACTGGCCAGTCACGAACCTACGTGAGAAGGTCATTGGTCATTGGACCGGGCTTGGTCCGCATATTACGGTTGGGTGGTCACATGAGACATAACCCCCCAAACCCCCAAGTTGATGCACATCGTATGTAAAATCTTTCATAAATTTACAGAATATAATTGTGTATGGGCAATAAAGACAAATTTACTCAGTTTTATTGTATTAGTATCAGGGTGTATCGCACTCCTACCAAGATCTGAGGAGCCCAAGCCAACGGACCTGCCGATCAACAGACGAGGCTCTGGCGAATTCTAATATACTAATATAATTAAAGGTCCCGGTAAGCGGCAATAGGCTCGCCATCTATTACGTGGGACCAACAATATAACTGGCGAAATGTGCCTCTGCCTACCCCTTCAGGGAAACAGGCGTGATATTATGTATGTAATTATATTAGTAGTAGTGAACCCCTCCAAAATGTCAGACTACGACCGCGTCTGATGCGGATCCAGTGCGAATTGACAGCGATTAGAAGCGACGTAATAGGTGGCGAGCCTGTTGCTTTTCCTATGTATATTAAGTATATATTTACAAAAAATATATATTTATGTATGTTTATTCTTCAGTATCCATACAAGTTCTTAATGATACTTATTTTGGAACTAAATAATTGGTGTAATTGTTAGAAAATATTTATTTATTTATTGCCGCTTACCGGGAACTCTTATGTTTGTCAGAGCTTCGTCTGTTAATCGGCAGGTGCATCACTTGCTGTGCAGGTGAAGTTTATTTGAGCTTCTAAGGTATTGGGAAAATGATAAACAATTTTTTTTATTTCGTCATAATGAGCTGTTGACGATAAACTCAAGGTCTCTCATAAATAAAATATGAGTCCTGTAAAAGTACCGTAAAGTTTCACGTGTTTCATCGACTATTAATCAGTTATTACTTAACCGGTTGATTGTCTAAATTATACTTGATATTAATCTAAGATGTTCCAACTATTCTCTTTACAAATTCAAATTTTCCGAAAAGTAATAGGACTATTGATTTATTGAAGAATTAAGATTTTGTTATTTTTAGATAAGTTATATTATTTTGAAGAACAAATTTCTATAGAATAAAGGGTTGAATCATTTCTACGAAGTTGATAATACAACGTCAAGGGGTAGTCTGGAAACTTCAATGAGATCTTCTTCCTAGAATTATAACGAATATTATGTTCCTCTTTGACAATTACTCGTATTAAGAGGAGGCTCCATCCATTTCACTGTTCCCAAGGAGTGTTTCTTTAGCCGTAACAATCTGAGGCGGCGCCACGGGTCAGCACCCCCTCCCCCTACACACATACGTGCCACACATGTGTGGGTGCCTATAGACTATTAAAATATGAGGGTCCGTAGTAGTCCGAACTCCGAATGCATGAGGTATGAGGCAGAAAATTCCTTGCTTTATGGATTGTGTTGATAGAACATGAAACGGAATAGAGGATTTTCCTTTGTCGCAACTTGAGATCTGACGGTTGATGTTTTCTTTCGGGTGAAAAAATGTTTTTATCTTAGTATATATTTTGTTTCTTGAAGCGCTCGTAGCTCCGCTTTTTTTTGGTGGTTGGAAACGATCACCGAAGTAAAGCAGAGTTTACAGAGGTCAGTCCTTGGATGGGTGACCGTTTGTGTGGCATTTGATATCGAGCGCTTCCGTCATAATTGGGTGGCTTGAAAATTTCTAACAGCAGGACGCCATACACCTGCCTCCGCCGAACAGCACTTGGTCCTCGTTTTGGAGTATGACCCAATACCCTCACACCTTGATATGTGAGAGGAGGCTCGTGCTCAGTAGTGGGACGTAAATGGGCTGACATGATGATGATATATTTTGTTTTACTGCCTGTTTCGCAATGTGTAATCTCTTACACATCATTATTTATAATCATTTTAACTGCCAAGTAGAGATACTTTAACTTTTACTACAGTTTTTGTATTAACGCTCTGCCAAGTAAACGTCAATGGCAATTCAAAGGGACATTGTGAAACCCATAAAGCAGGATAACTTGGGTAACAATTAAAAAATTGTTAAATGCGAGATGTGAGACTCAATTTTTATTTTTAAAAAAATCCGTGCGATTTTAGAGCGAAATTTTTTATCATAATTTAAATATCTTACTGATTTCAATAAGAAAGGGTTTATTTTATCAAAAGACTTATTTGGATTAATCAAATTGGAATTTAAAATAGAAAGTATACTTCAAATGGCATATTCGAAGATTACACTAGTGAAGATCAATTGCATATACACCAACAAAAACAATTTTAGAAAAAGATAAAATAATTTTAGCTTAGGCTCTTCTAAATTGACTTTCTAAGCTTAGAATAGTCGGTTGATTTGAGGCTAAATTAAATAAATCACAATTTTGCGGAAATTCTCATTAAGTATGACTCTAAAGTCATTGCAAGAATCTAGTAAATTTTAAACAAAAGTTAACTTAATAACAAGATAAAAGCTCAACAATGGCAAACGTTTGACCAAAACAACCCGAGCTTAACGCAAACTCAGATTCAATGTCATTACCATGCACCCCCGGGTAACTTTCCTCCCTTGCATTCGAAATGGTCTCAGTGAGAATACAAATAAGAATGATGGGAAAATGGAACGTAACTCATAGAAATAGAGTAGACACAAGCAAGATCGTGTAAAGCTTTCGAGCAAAACGTAAATACTGCGAGCGGGACGAAACAAATAATAAAATTAATATAAAATTCTGAATGTCAGATATAACACAGCGCAGATTAGCCTTAATTATGGGCTCTAAAGAACATATAAACATACTTTCATAATTTCTTTAGATAGATAGATAGAAAAAATTCTTTAATGTACACAAAATTAAAAATAAAACAAGAAAACAGTTGCAAAAGAAAAGTGATACAATTGGCGGCCTTATCGCTTACAGCGATTTCTTCCAGGCAACCTTAGGATGGAGAGTGATTAAAATTAAATGAAAACCGGGGGTGTAGAAAAGAATAAAAATATATAGTTGTATTTTTAATAAACATAAACAAAAATAAATACTATTAATAAAATAAAATAAACGAACATACATAAATACGTACATGATATAGGAACACTGAGCAGCAGGACATTACTTCTCTAAAAAGAAAAGCTTCTTTATTCCAATTTTGAACACATTTAGTGATTGCGCTTGTCTCTTCTTTTGTAAATGAAATAATACTAAACCCAGATATGAACAAATATGTTCTTGCACAGAAGTATTTTTCAGTAGATACGATCCTTGAATCGAAGTGCAGGTGGTCTTTGTCATAATACTCGTCAAACACAGTAAGCTTAGATGTAATGAAATATAAGCCAACAAAGTCACTATTTTAGGCATTTAGTTGGTCGATGATTTGAAGTAAATTTTCGCATTAACATTCGCATAACATACACTATGCATACTATAGGTTTAAAAACTGCTGGGATTCAAACCGATGTGGAGTTCTATATACACACATAACTACTTTAATTATGGTGAAGCCTGTAATACTTCGAATGGAATATTTTCAGTCGTTGATTTCTAATTGTCTCATAGTTGGTGAGAATTTCCCGTATCAACCCCTCTGTGTGCTAAGTCTCGTTTACGTTACAACTAAGAGACAAAAAGAAATGTACAGGAACACCAAAACCATATAATTAATGTCCTCATAATATATAAAACTCGTATAACACCAGGGACCAACCGCTCCGCTCGGTGTGTGATAAGTATCTGAAACATTTCAACCGTAGTAGGTATATATGTATAGTTAAGTTTCTAAACATAAAAATTACCAAAATGTGTACATAATATCATTACCATGAAGCTAGGATCAAACGCCCCGCTCGCTGTGTGGTCAGTCTCTGTAACATTGCAACTAGTAGACGAAGTTTTCGGGAGTTGAACGGTCTTCTTAATTGTTACTTCCGCTGGAGTTATTTTTCACGCTTACTTGTTATCTCACTTATAAGAAGTCTGTTCATTATGAACTTCAGTAAGTAGAACTGTCTGGTAATTTACTAATCGTATTTTGTTTATTTTGACTGAGTTAATTTGTTTTAAATTAGACTTGATTGGTTGTTTAACTTCAATTTGTATTTCACACAAAACAGCTTATGTGCTACAAGTATAAATAAATATTTTCTTACAGTCATACCAATTATTTAGTATGTAGTTATGGATACTAAATAACGGATAAACATACTTAAATATCGTTTTTTTTTGTAAATATACTTAATATACATAGCAAAACATCTAGACCAGAACAAATGTTCATGTTTTGCACACAAAGAATTCTCCTGTGTGGGAATGGAACCTTATCGTTCAGTTTAGAGTATACAAGTGGGTACTGAATTGAAACCCAATGAGTGAAACCACTTTTAACTCAATCGCTTTAGCAAAGAGATAAGATACGACCATTATTAAATTAAATCACAAACACACCCATGCAGAAACAGACCATACATCTCATTTAAATTTGATTGTTATGTCAATGACATTAACTTTAAAATCAAAAATACACAACCAAGATATCTAAATAATACATGTCTAATGGCGATAGCTGGCCCAGAGTCCTTCGTCCACATTGACACTAGACGTAATTCAAATTTTCTTTCTTTCTTTAATTCCCTTTCCTTAGTTGCCTTCTACGACGACACCCACCAGGTTGTCTGATTATATATTATATCGCTTGCTCCGTACCTCGGAAAGCACGTTAAGCCGTTGGTCCTGGCTGTCATGAACATCTATGGCAGTCGTTATTAGGGAGTCAGTGCCTTCTAACAGACTGACAGCTGGTTAAACCAAAGAATGATGTTTTCCTCTGGGTTGCGGAGGTCAGACGTCAGTCGCTCCACGTAATAACTGAAATTCAGTCAAATCTGGTTGAACCAGTAAGCAGACCCTGGGCCCTAAGCTTAAGTCTAGGGCAACCGGGAAATTGCTAGGATATGATGAGAGTAGTAGAGTTATATTGATTAGTCGCTACCACACAACTGTTAAGTATTCTGGAACTTTAATTATCAACAGATTAAGAAACAAAACAGAGAGCCTATATTCAAACTGAGCCATTGAACCAATAAACGTTTAACCTTAGCCTTTGCATGTCCGGAAGCCCTTTAAGTTATATTCAGTTAGTGTGACATGCGTTAGTGACGTCATAATCTTATAGGCGATAGCTATTCTTACGGCCAAATACTCGGCGCGTTTAAAATGACGGCATTCTTGTGTATCTAGAGGTATGCCAGTGGTGCTTCCGTATTGTGTTACATAAAATCCTACGCTATAACTAATCTTCATTATTCGGTAAATGGAGGCTTATATTATTTATTTGGAATTATAAATTAAATTATTATTATGAATGTCTAATTTCAAAATATTTATACCTATAGTTATTCCAAGTTCCTTGCACGGTATTTTTGTTTGCTTTCACTTCATTATTACTTGTATAAGGATTACTATTCAAGGCTGCTGCTGCAATTTTTTTTTTTAAATATTGTAACTATAAATGTTAACGATTTTTATTATCAACGGTTCGAATTGTATTATAAATGTATTTTTATTTATCCAATGTCATGCATAACTGTTATTGTATTTTCTTAAATATTATTTTTAAGATTTCAAATTGTTGTTCTACTTCTCGATTTATGTTGTCTCCATTTTTTGTATATGGTCTGTTCTTTGATATTATCTATGATCGAAAATTCAAAATCGGAATGGTGAGTTTTTTTATTATAACTCGTCAAAGTGCCTAAATCCAACAACTTGTATAAATATATAAACTTGTATATAATCCACTAGAAAATAAATGACTACAAATATTGCCTTCAACAACTTACGGGTAAGAATCGTGCAAGTGTGGAGCGGGAGGTTGTATCTGAGATCTCTTCTTAGCAATAACAATGGGACGTTTGAGTTCATCGGACTGCTCTCTTTAAACCATCTGCTTAGATTGTACAGAGATGGATTTTGTTTATGGGTATTCTAAAATTAAATGTCTTATAACCTTTATGAGTAGAGTGTTTTTGGATGATCTAAAATTGATAATTGTTAATTTGGCGACGAAATCAGTAAATCTGTTATCCCTGCAATGTCTTTTGGTGGGATGCCCCTTCTAAATTTGTCCTGGTGTTGAATTCACGACAGGTTTAACACACGGAACAAATAAGAACGGGAGAGAATGTGTACATGTGGATAGATGTATTTTAAAAACAGTGATTAAATAATTTAAAATGTTGGAAATTCTATATGATTTCAAGAAGTGGTCGTATTTATTATACTAAAATAATCATATTCTCTCACCATTTGAAGAACAAAATTCCCAAATAGACTAAGCAAATTTGCAGTTATTAAACATAAAAACTGAACTATCTCGAAAAGCTTTTTTTGATATAAAAATCTCCGATCATACATGTTTCATAGCGACATCACAGCGAAAATATCATAAAAGAGTATCATGTATTTGCTTTGAACTTATTTTAGAAAATAAACAAATTCTGTGATTAAATAATTAAGGTCTTAAGGGACCTAAATTATTCTTAGGTCTTAGTATTTTAATCACGGTCCAGAATAATGTCTATCAAATCAGATAGTATAAAACCTATTTCTACAACCGAATAAATATTTGGAATATGTAAATGTTCAATATATTATTCATTCATATATTCATGGTGGCATTCAAGAAGTAAGAAAACAATTTCTACACAAACCTACTTCATTTTAACTTACCCTGTTTTCTCACGTTATCCGAACTACCCTCAGTTTAGCGAAATTACTTTATCTCCTCACTTTCTCAGATCGAGCCATCCCTCCCCCTGCCACCCTTGAACCCCTAATTTACCACCAGCTATTAAATCGGTGTAAGATTAGCACTCCGCTTTGGAGAGGTAATTTTTGCAAGAACACCGGTGAAATTCTCTAAGATATTTTAGTGTGCGGGTTTACTCGTATTTTATTGTTAAGAACAAGTATTTATGAATCCTTGAGCTTGTAATTCATTATAATATAATACATTTCACATGATAGAGGTAGCAGGAGATCCCTGGATGCAGGGTGTCTGAAATCGGTCACAATGGAAGCTTATGAGGAAAGCCTATGTTTAGCTGTGGACGTTCTTCAGCTGATGATGAGTCTCATATCCTCACTTGAAGATATGAGGGTATGAGACTCATTACCTGTGTGAGAGCAAAACACGTATCGTGTTAAGTTGTTTCGCAATTTATCGTGAAATAACAGTTGCGCGCATATCACCACATGGTTGATTGATACATTCACTTGTTTAGTTGTCTTTTAAACAGAACTCGACTTGATATGACGTCTCACAACTCTAAGATCAGTAAAAAGTAATATGTCGTAATTTTGGAGTCGAGTCTTGAAAATTGAGTATACTCGTAACTTAAAGGACTTAAAAGACTCAAGTACTTTCATATCTAAGGCCAAGTGTTTACAAGTTAGCTTTTGATTTTATCTAGTTGACTTTATAGACCTCATTATACCATTGTGTCGGCATCATTCATTTATTTAATCATGCCAAATTACAGCTTGATTGGTACCCAATAGGTGGCAACGGCCCATAATAAAGCCGCAACCTCTCATCTCATGAAGAGTCGCTTAAATTGACGAAGCGAAATCTAACCGGAGGATGGGCATCGTCATCCTGCGTACTGGCTGAATCTGCTATCACCAACCCGCCTTCCTAGTGTGGTGATTATGAGCAAATACAATAAACTGCTGGGGAGGCCAACATTCAACAGTGGCTATAATTCTGATTTTAAATAGTACGTAAGCATTTCGCGGACAGGATGGACATGTTGATACTGTAACGGTTCTATGATTACTACAGAATCCTAAGTCCAACAAAAGCACAAAAGAAAGGGTTTCCTTCTTTGAAGACGTTTACTGAATAATAGCAAAACATCAATGTAATTATCATCTTTACCAGCCAAAAGACATATTGTAGTAGTAAAAATAAGTATATAGGTATGTAAGAGTATATTCACAGCTATTTATAATAGGAGCTTGTACACTTCCCTAGTTTTTCCGCCGCACGCTCCACTTTCACATAAAATCCACATACGTCTCCTTTTCCCGGTATTTCCCGCTCCGAGCGAACATCGTTACTCCCTGGGCAATTTCAGTGCTCCCCGCTAACGAGTCTACCCATTTATAGGGAGTATTGTGTGTTTTGTATTCGGGATATTTTCACGGGATTTAAGGTTTGATATTTTTTTGTTTTGTTTGATAGTATTTGTTTTTGAGTTGGGAAGTTTTCTAGTAGATGGAGAATTTGATATAATAACTTAAGGTTTCTACATAAATTAAGCAGTAATATCTACTAGTAGTTTATTGCTGATATTTGCAGCGTGAACTCGCTCAGTTTCTGCTAGTTAAAGCGACTATCTTGTCGTCAGACACCTTACACTACGTTTAATGATCCGATGTCTACAACCGTTTCTGATTTTCCTCGTTTACTCGTTGAAAAGCAGTCAGCAAAAGGTCACTTCGTTTTGCTAGTCCGATGAGCAATGACGTTTAAATCACTGCCCATCTTTAGATTAGAACTTAAATATACTGCATCATTTTATTTAACGAATAGTTAAGAAAATACAAGTATTGTTATATAGTTCGTTTGTATTTTGTACTAATTCCAGTAGTTGTATGTTTTCACTTACAATTCAAATCAAGTTAACATAGTCAAATAATTTTAGTAGTGCCAGTCTCGCCAGCCGCATTGCTTGTTGTCTAATAGTAATAAGTAACAAGAGGAAAAAAGATATTTGGAGTAAGTAAATAATTTCTCTACGTACTCGAAAATGGATAGACATAATTAATGTCATATACCTATTTGAGGGCAGTTTTATTTATAATAACTATAGCAACGTAAATATTATGATTAAGTGAAAGAAATTTTACACAACACAAACACACACACGTACACAATAACACTCACTAACACAACACACACGCTCACACACATGCATTCACGAAAAACTTAATATACTAGTAAATAGTTCGCTTTTTGTCTGTTAACTCAATATAATCTTTGTTAAGCCATGGCAAAGACCAAGTTATCCCCAACACAAGTACTGCGTTACTTACTGGGGAAACTTAACATGTGTATTTATGATTTATTGACCAATAAAACAATTTTTTTAATGTTTATTTTTAATTTAAAAAAACCGTAAAAAAAATAGATGAGCCTCCAAAGTAAGGTAAAAATATAGTACGCTAGCAACACTGAGCTATTTTCCAAGCGATTTCCCCGAGCCGGCACAGAGCGTGTAGGAGACGGACGCATTACGCCCACTGCCCTTTACGTGTGACGTCTTGGGATAATGCCTGCTATCCATCTATTACTTTTATATCTAGTTGTACAAGACAAATAGTTTTAGCTGTGTGAGTTTCGCTGATTGCATAGCAATAAAATAATTGCGATAGTAATAATGATCATCAATTTTTTCTAAAACACAATTAAACCTCACCAAAAAGGTAAATAACTAAAATAAAAAAATCGAGAGTTTCAAATTGGAGGAGAAACTGAGGTAAAGAATTGTCTTTGCTGCAACAGACGATTGCCACTCACATAAAACGGAAAACACATGTAACAAAGATACGAGCAAAGCTGTCCAAATTCTCCCATGCCCTTCGCGAAGTCTAAAAATCTATAGATCTATCGACTGCACCAGTATCATATGCATAAGCCCATTCTAGGCTTAACTATGGTGTCACTTTGTGGGGTCATAGTACAGATGCGCCTACTGTTTTAATCTTACAAAAAAAGAACTGGTTAGAATTTTAGTAAATATTGACAATACAGACTCTTGCGAACCCCATTTCCCAAAAAACTTTAAATTCGAAGCCTCTCCTGCCTAAATTACATTTATGAAATATGTAAATTTGTCAAAAAATACACCGAATCATATAATATTCAAGAATCTTCTTAAACATAATGGTCATTTAGACATAAAAATAGGATTACCCAGCCATGTACTCCTCTGGCCCATTATCCATGTCTATTCAAATATACAACAAGTTACCAGAATCTAAAACGAAGAGGAAAATAATATTTTCAGAGGATTAACTTCTTAGGACTCTTCCGAACTGACTATTTAAAGCTATTATAGCATAAAATAATATGTAAACGATAAATTCTCTTAATCTCATTTCAGCCCATATACGTCCCACTACTGAGCACGAGCCTCCGCTCACATATCAAGGTGTGAGGGTATTGGGTCATACTCCACCACGCTGACCCAGTGCGGATTGGCGGAGGCAGGTGTATGGCGTCCTGCTGTTAGAATTTATCAAGCCGCCTATTAGGCCTCTAACATGGCTTAACGACTACCACATTTAGTGATAACCGGGACCAACGGCTTAACGTGCCTTCCGAAGCACGGAAACGCTCAATATCAAATGCCCGGTCACAAACGGTCACCCATCCAAGGACTGACCTCTGTAAACTCTGCTGTACTTCGGTGATCGTTTTCGACCACTGAGCACCGCAGAGCTACGAGCGCTTCCTCTAATTCTCTTAATAATGATAATAAATTTAAATATTTCTGACACTTACACTAATTATTTAGATCCAAGATAAGTATCATTAAGAACTTGTGTTATGGATACTAAATAACGGATAAACATACATAAATAGTTCTTTTTTGGTAAATATATACTTAATATAAGGAAAACATCCAGACCAGAACAAATATTCATGTTTGGCAAACAAAGATTTCTATGTATCGTATTGGGAATCGAACCCACGACCCCAGGAGTGGAGTGCGGGTACTCGCCACCATGCCATATCGGTCGTAATAATAAAACTATACGAAGAATAATAATATTTACATGTTATTAAATAATGCGACATAAATATAAATCGCTTATATACCTATACAGAATTTACGACTTACATATAAAGAACAATAATATAATCAAATACTACATATTATTTGCAATAAACCATCTGAAGTAATGAAAACTCAAAGGTTTAAGTTAATTTTAATTTAACTTACTATAAGTTTAATTTTAATTACTGTTTAAATCTTATGTTCATAAACATATAACTATAGAATAGATATATTTTTTTAAATTAATTAATTAAATGATCATATTATGTACAACCAATCAAATAAGTTCTCTCCTCTCTCCTACTAAGCTATGTTGTGCCTGACAGGGTCCGTCATTAAACTATATTATTCATGTCACCATCTGTTGTAACATTATGGAATATAATAAATTATTGAGTGTTGAACTATGTACCTTTTGACACTTGACACTGGCAAATTTTAAATTGCCAATTGGGGAGAAAAAAAAAAACTATGTACCTATTCAATGTCGATTTAAATTAAAATCAGAATACAAAAGCTTGCATTGCTATTGAAAATATTCTTATAAATCGTTCCATAATCTGAAACTAAAATATTGCGAAAAATATTCCAGAAATCGTGACAAACTTGTACAAATAAACACGAAAAAAAATACTTTAAAACTTCAAACTTTTTCCAATTATCGGAGGAGGTTCGTTACTATTATTCTATTAGAACTTTTTGGTCGTTCGTTACAATTGACGAAACTAGTTTCGATTCAAATGACGAATTAATCTGTTGAAAGTTGGTGCCCATTTTTGGGGCTTCGCAATCGACGGGCCGGAACGAATTGAAGTGGCGTTTGGTAGCAAAGGTGCGTTCTTACTGGTTGACATTTCTATAGTTACCACTCAAACGTCGTCTGATTGCGTGGGTAAGGAAAGAAGACAATTTGTATTCATATTACCTTTGCATCGTAAAACTGTCTTTAGAAAAACTATTAAAATTACAACTAGTGTAACTTTGTCTTTTGCTACGACTATTTAGAATTAAAACTAGAATTAAGTTTTGGTATTTTTTTAAATTCTTTTGATTTACGCTATTTTTACGATTTATGTAAATTGATACAATTTTCGTGAGTAATGAACGCTCCAAGTCAGCTAATTTAAACGTTTTTTTTTCTTCATTCTTGGTAAAGATTCTTAAATTTCTCTCCAGCCATAGGAGAATTACACAAAATACAGGAATGACAAGCATTTATACCTATTTAAGCCGTAACACAATCATCTTAATAGACATAGAGTAGAAACCGACGGGACCAGTCTCTATCTAAAGAATTGCTATAGATCTAGACATAAATGAAAAAAAAGTTCGTTTATTCGTAATTGAAAGCTTGAACAAATAGTTACATATAAAACATGAAACCAATTTATGGAATGCAACATGATAGTTTACTTTTTCCGTGAAAAATGGCAAGTACTTACTAGAAAATGTAGATTTATAATTTTGATACTAGTCAATGCATCGAAAACAATTAAAATTGCGAATGTTATCATATTATTTTGGTTTCTAAGAATACCGATTTTACTTAGTCTATATGCTTTCCCACAACTTTGTATGAACATTTTTAACACCAAAAATATATTGTCAAATCCCAGTAGGTACCTACTTACTGCCACCCGAACAAACAAGCAGTTTAGAATAGTTTAGCAAAAATTGCATCCGACGCGGACCAAATGTCGGGCTGCCATTGTATTTTTTGCAAGGATTACGACAATCCAATCGAAGAAAAGACGGGTTCCTTTCATTACTAGTAGTCGGTTGCAGTTTTCCAATCGGTTGCGTAATTTAATCAACCGTTTTGCGACAATTTTACATTTGACAATAACAATTATTATCGCTCGGCTGCACGATTCTTTGCCTTTGCCTAAAAAAAACAAATGGCACCCGAGATCCCGAGAGGATAAAAATTAAATGCCCGCTTACACAGCAAATAGACTTAAATTGACAACGTTCTAAGCCCTATTTCAATGAAAAAATTAGGGTTTTTTGATATAATTGTTGAGAGTTTGAAATAAGTTGGAAAGTTCTATAGCTACGCTAAGTACAGTGCTCAAAATTGCTAGTCTTAATTACTGTTTTTTGTTTATTTCATAATAATAAATGCCTACATTTTATACCACCAAAAGACATAGCTTTACTTTGAGTCTTGAGTTCCGAGACAACCTAGGCATTCTGGAGCAAAGCAAATTGAATCGTGGCGGTTTGGAAAAAAAAAACTTCAAACTCGGAACGTTGGCGCCAACGCGCTCGATGTTCTTTATTTGAACGTCTGATGCGTTCTTTTGGTGTTCCTTTCTTTTTTATCTTTATCTGTTGCATGTTTTACAAGATTCTGCTTGATTCGATTTTCGATCGACTCGGTAGGTAGTTGTTCTCGGTTTCATTCTTCTGTCAACATTTTGTAATTTACTTTTCCGGCCTTTTACTTTATTAGCTTTACCGAAATAAAACTTATTTTGAATACCTATTGTGTTTATTTTGTTTACATAAGTTTACATATGACACATGCATACATAAAGGTAAACCAAGAAGGTTTTATAATTCGATTAGAGTTGGCAAAGGTTACTTTACTTACTTCTGCAGAGGTCCTCATCAATGAGGTTAAAAGCACAATATTTTATTTTGTAATAGAATTGCAGTTTGTTAAAAAATGATATTTAATTATGAAACAATTGTAAATCTTAGTACTCGTAAGACGAGCAAAGGGAAGCTAAGAAGATGACATACAAATACAAAAAACTCAAGGCGGAGAATAGAATCCAAGCTTATCTCTGTATCAGATCATTAAGGTCTTAACGTTAGTCGTTAAATGCACGCATGATATGTTTTTCATGAAGACTGTAACCATCTTAATACAATAGGTCATTGGCGACAGTCGTCCCAATAAGGTTAAAGAGGTATTACAGATATTTTATGGTACCAACACTGGCTGGTATGCGTACGCGCAGCAGGGCGCAACGCGGCGTTTTATTGGCGGACCACCCGATCGTAAAAAACAAGCTAAGAGCGAGTTGGTTTCGCGGACTAAGGTTTCTTTTATAGAATATTATCAGGCGGTGAAATTAGATTGTTCTCCTCATAGATCTGTACAAAGCGGAAATAAATAATAATTAATAATTACACCAATTATTTAGTTCCAAGATAAGTATCATTAAGAACTTGTGTGATAGATACTAAATAACGGATAAACATACTTAAAAAACTAAATTTTATATAAAGATATACTTAATATATATAGAAAGCACCCAGACCAGAACAAATAATCATATTCATGCACATAAAAATTTTGGAATCGAACCTCAGAAGCGGAGTGGAGGTGCTTTTAATATACATTTTAAGAAATAGAAAATTTAATGTATGTCTAAATTTTAGTAAGCCGCTTTTAAACGAGACAGAGAAACAAATCTCTCTGACTTATAAAGAATACTCTCGTAGAAGATGCAGGAAACGAATGTGTAATTTTGAATATTTGTAATTAATGAACTCAAAAAGTACCGAACCGATTGAAATATTATTTTACCTTTAAAATCTAACTGTATCCCTGAGTAACATAGGGTATATTTATAACTAGAAAAATATGGTTTACTACAAAACCTCTTTTAATGTAACCAAAAGTGTAAAATATTGAATAAATAGTAATCGAGAAGAAACGAGGGCGTGTCCCTTATTAACATTTAAAAATAATTAAGGCCATGGTTTTTATTTTGTCAATAAGTCTTCGAATTAACGAAATAATTAGAAGTCTTGTAAATTTCGAAATTTAAATTGCTGCTCTTTAAAACTTTCAAATAGAAAGACAAACAGCTACAACAACGGTACCCTAAAACATAGCGCATTTCAAATTAAGAACTGTTTAACTTTTAGAATCTGTTGATGAGCTGATAACATAATTTCGACTTTGGTGGGAAAATCTTAGAAGACGGACATTTTGACATTACATTTTATTTAAAGAATGTTGTTCATTCTGACACGAAATTAATTGTTTTTTTACAATCTTATTTGACACTGATAAATGCTTACTAATTAAATTAATGCAAAGAAATTTAATAATGTGTTTTGAACTTTCAAAGCGTTGATTGTATATTTTAATAATTATACCTATCAGTAATAATATTAACTTTCATTATTTTATTATTAGATTATATTTATTTAAAAGCAAACGCAATAAGAGGGGTGTTATAAATTTTACGTGTCTGTGTATATGTATAAAAGTAAATTAAAAATGTTTAAAATCATAGCTAGCCAGACACAAAAAAAATTTTTTTTATTGAGTTGAGCCAATATCGAGAGTAAGTAAAGAGAAAGGATTCTGCAATCGGGTACTAACCAAGTAGTCGTTATGACATAATTATAAGCCCTAATTCTGTCAAAAATACCAATCTTCTTCAATCATACTAATATACTGCGTGAATACGATTGTTTTTGTCTAGCTGGTTGTTTTATATAAATTAAGAAAAATAATTTATATAAATATTTATTTATTTACGAGCTCTGCTTAGTTTGGGGGTTTAATTATTTCTGTATGACATTTTTTTTCTTATTTTAAATGAAGTACATTACCGCCAAGATAAGCAGTCAGAATTAAATGTAAAAAACCAAAAAAAATACATATTCCAATACACAAACATATTATTATTTTGCTGCTACTTAAGCATATGGCCCACTTGATAGAAAATCGCTGAGCAAATTTTACATAACGTCTTACTGGCCACAACACTCAGGGCATACACACTTGCCCAGTATTCAAGCAAGCGTGCCGAGTAGTATCGGCGTAGAAAAGCGCCACCCCCTTTCATCTCACGGGGAGTCGTAAGAGTCGACAAAGAAAAATCCTACCGTATGATGGGCAGCAGCGTCACCCTACTGGCTTGAACTGCGATCACCAACCCGCCTGCTCAGGGTTCTCCACCCTGGGCAGGCGGGTTGGTGATCTTATGGACAAATACCTCCATAAAAATGTAATCTATTGGGGAGGCTAATGTTCAGCAGTGGACTTTTCAAGGCTGATATGATGATTCAAGCATACGATTCACCTGATTCTGATCCTACACTAACATACACATTCCACTAGTCCTTGTGTTCAGGGTTATGTGACAGTGCTGGTGGCCTAGTAAGAGTACATCAGCACTCAAGCAATTCACACCTGAAGAAAATCGTGCATACGATCCACCTGATGGAAAATCGCTCAGAAAAGCGTAGGTACATAATATCTACACTTCCCACTACACTTACATACACATTCCACTGGTACCTTGTGTTCGGGGATATGCGACAGTGTACTAGCACGTGGTTGGCGGTTCGCTTTGTCGGCGCATCAAACGCCACGCGCCGCCGCCGCCCGCGCCGCAAGAACCCGGGCGCCATGCATCATCACGCTACGAGGGATTGAACAGCTAGTGCACTCAGGCATTCGGGCTTAGCTGAGTATTGGAATATAGATGCATTTTGGTCGGTAAAAGTCTGTCCCTTCCGCTCTATCCACAGCGGGACATTAACATTTGATAATTTTCCATGCTAAAACCATCCGCTCTACCCACTGCGGGAGGCTGTCATTTGATAATTTTCCATCCTGAAAATGAGACTTTTCTCAACTATTGAGTTCAATTGAAATAAAATTCGTTCGCATTCTATCTTATACTAGGAACCGGGTAGGTGTTCGGAAACTATCTCCGAAATTATGTAGAGTACACAGAACCCAAATTGAACACAGCATTTACATTTTTTTCATAAGTATATGGGCAAAAAATTACAAATCTGTATAGAATGTTTTTCTTTAATAGAGAAATGGTAAACAGTCGATTCAGTTTCAAAAATGAGACCACTCCATTCCGTAGGATACCTACGCACGGCAACAACCCCTACTCATGATTACCATGATACCCATTTATTGGTACGAAATTGAACACAAGTATTATGCACTGAAGGTGATTTCTATATACATACATAATATCGTGACTATTTCCCCAAAGAAGTAGGCAGAGGCATATTATACGCCCACATTTCGCCAGTTATATTATTGGTCCCACGTAATAGGTGGCCTATTGTCCGTTGATCGGCAGGCGCACTACTTGCAAGTGAGGTTGGCTTCTCAGATCTTGGTAGGATCCCTATACACCTGATTTGTGAGTTCTATGATCAGGGAATTTCGGAAAAGGAAAGGAGCAGGCGGGAGTAAATTAAACAGTTCTGAAGAACTGTCTTTGTACGGCGACTACCAGTTAATACCTAAGTGGGAAAGCTGCTTTATTCTGATTGTGACTACACTCTTTCTAAGGAATCCATATTCATTTTGCTGTTCGCTGAAATGCGCTGAAAGCCCAAAGCACAGTGTTCCTGTGTGCCTAAATTTAATAGAAATGAAACAAAAAAGTAAAGCTTATTCATGAGACTCCCAATAAGATGCGGATTTTGGTAAACGTGATTTCCGTCCTGATCAATTCTTTCTCCGACTTGGTGCATAATTAAATTTAAACCACTGGTGAACATTAGCCTCCCTAATAGATTACATTTTATAGAAGGTATTTGCCCATAATCACCACGCTGGGCAGGCGGCATCATCCCGTTAGATTTTTCTGCCGGTACCACATGGTACAGTCGCCGTCCATTAGAAGTCCACAAATTAGAAAAATTAAATTTAAAAAAACCAGCGGCTTGCGTCTTGAACTGGTAAAATTATATGGTTCCACAATATGTAATAATAAATAGTTATGTCAAAAAGACAAAAATTGTGCACAATAAATTGTACTTAATTTTGGCCAAATGTCGACTTAGTGTCCTTTACGACGTCGATATTTTCAGTACAATTTTCAAAAATCTTTACATACCAGATGCATACCCATATTTAACTAACAATTTATGTACACACAAAACATATATAGGAAAAAAAGGGAATTTCACAGAATGTACAATGGAGCTGCTTATTCCAAAAGAAATCATTCCCAGCAGTCAGCAATAAGGAAAAATCATTAAAAAGTAGACGACATGTGGAACAATAGAAAAAAAGGACACAAAAAACATGCAAACACTTTTTTCAGAGTGACAATTACCCACTGCAAACCATAGCTTTTAATCATTTACCAACATTCTTGTAAGAAAGAACATCTCACAGCTCTCTTAAACAGGCCGTCATTTTTGCAAGTACGAATATTAGGAGGCAACGCATTCCACAGTCTAACTGCATAAACAGAAAAGGAATAGGAGAAGAAATCGGAATTGTGCGAGGGGATTTTGAGAAGAAAAAGGACATTGGACCGACATGGAGCGTCGGGAGGTCGATTAAGACCATGCTTCAGAACAAAAGACGGCAATATATCAATTATAGCAATCAAGTAGTGTGAGCTTTTCTTTCATAAATCTGTGAATGAAAAGCTCACTCCACTTGACGGACAATGATTTATCAACCAGTTCCGTTTCCTTGACACGTATCTTCGTCCCGTTGATGTTTTATCTGACATCAAAGTGACAAAAGAAAGTTTAAACAGTTGTCAGATAGTAACTGCAGAGTTGTCGTTGCTCTGCCTTACGAAGACGTCGCAAATAAGCACCAGGATAAAGCAAAGTTAATATTTGTGATAGTCGTTAAATCAAATCAAAGGGCCTTATCTGCGGTTCCTAAATTCTCAGAAAAAACAGCAGGAAGACACCTACCGCTGCCAATTCGCACTTGGCCTGCGTGGAGTGTGACTAGAATTCCTCTCACTCGTTCTATGTTCTGGCAGTGTTCAAACTGTTCAACTGTTTTATTAGAGGCAAGACAATTGTTATGTTATTCTAAACTAAACTTCTTCTACTGTCACAAAAAGAAAGTTACGTTTTACTTATTATCAGTGCTCTAATTTGGAAACTAAAATCCAATATGTAAATTATACCAAACAATTGAAAAAATGCATAATTCAAGCTCAAAAAATAAGCAACATCAATTATATCTCCAATTCGACAAACATATGCAAAAGCACGTGGGATGTCATCAAAAACAAAACATACAATAATCCAGTCCACATGAGTATACAAAAATTAACAAAACATGGTAAAACTGTACACGACCCTATAGACATTGCCAACGAATTTAATGACCATTATATACGCATTACGAATGATAAAGAAAGCCATAAAATGTACAGAATTAAAAACACTAATCACAATTCTAGTAGTATATTTTTAAAACCGACAAATGAATATGAAATTGTTAAAATAATAAATAGTCTTAAGTCTACAAATGCAACAGGGTACGATGAAATTAAATCAAATATAATAAAAATATGTAAGCATGAGATTGCACCCATTTTAGCACATCTGATAAATCTGTCGTTAAGTACTGGCGTTTATCCAGAAGCACTTAAGATCTCGGTTATTAAACCTATTCATAAAAAGGACAAAAGGGATAAAGTAGAGAACTATAGACAAATAGCTTTAATACCAGTTTTATCAAAAATTTATGAAAAAGAAATATATGTTAGAATAATTGACTTTGTTACAAAATTTCAATTATTAAAAACAGAACAATTTGGTTTTTTAAAAGGGAAATCAACAGCTTTAGCTACCTTTTCACTAGTCAATAAATTACTGGAACAAACTGATAACAGAAAGCCAGTAACAGCGATGTTTCTTGACATGAGTAGTGCTTTTGATCTAGTATCACATAACATTCTTCTCCAAAAATGTAAATTTTATGGTATTAGAGGATTAGCTCATAATTTACTTCATAGTTACCTTACCAATAGAAAACAATATGTAGAGATTGCGAGAATAGAATTAAATAATAATATTAATGTATATAGATCCTTAATTAAAATCAATAATGTAGGTGTACCACAAGGGAGTATCCTCGGACCCTTACTATTTTTATTATATATTAATGATTTGCCTGATGTTACTGATTACGATTGCACTCTATTTGCTGATGATATTAGTATAATTATACCAAAAAACAATGGTAAGAATTATAATTGTGAAATCAATGAAACCATGTGCAAAATAGATGACTGGCTTTGTAATAATAATTTAAAATTAAATTTAGAAAAAACAGCATACGTACAGTTTATAAATAAAAATGGAAAAAAACATCCCCTAACTGTAACAGTAAGAGATAAAAAAATTCTAGAAAATAATGAAATAAAATTTCTTGGTATAGTTTTAGACGACAAATGCAACTGGGAAAAACATATAAACGGGATTTGTATTAAAATGCACTCATTTACTTATGCCTTATGGCGACTAGTTAAAGTTAGCAATTTAGCATCTGCTATACAAGCGTATCATGGCTATGTAGGATCGTTACTTAGATATGGAATTATTATTTGGGGTAATTCCTGTCATATAAAGCGAGCATTTATTTCCCAAAAAGCCTGTTTAAGAGCAATATGTAATGTTGACATCATGACATCCTGTAGGCCTTTGTTTAAAAACCTTAAAATATTAACTGTTGCATCCTTATATATATACGAGATTTGTGTTTTTGTTCGGTCACATCCCGAATTGTATCAAAAAGAGCGTAGAGATACAAGTAGGTATCCGAATAAACTGACTCTGCCAATCATGTCTACTGCATCTTATGCCAAGAACAGCTATGTCATGTCTATTAAAGTCTACAATAGGCTCGACAATAACCTCAAGCTGATGCCATTGAATAAATTCAAAGTACATTTAAAGAAATGGCTTGTTGATAAATGTTTTTATTCACTAAGTGAATATTTTGAAAATTAAATTTGTTTGTTTTATTAGAATCATCTAATTATATTTTTGCATACCAGTTACTGGTGAAATATGCGGACTGTATTAAATTTTAAGACCACTTATGTACCATATTTTATGCGAAATAAAAAGTCTTTGTCTTTGTCTTTTGTCTTAAAATCGAACTAATAGCTCTGAACAAATACTTCACAGTTGACGGTTGCGTTTAAGTCGAAACTGCCTAGTTCAGTGGAACTAAGCTCCAGAACTAGTAACTGAATGCCAATAGCGTTGCAACACTATAACGGGACATCCGCGCGACAGATCAACGCGCACAATTAGCGCCACCACACATGCATATCCACTTGCGCCCGCATCTTCACGGAATTACACGCAGAATGAACCGCGATTTCTTGCAATAAAAAAAATTCTCAGAAACAACACAACCAGTTATGTCAGATACTCAATGAGGGAGATAATTATGACCTTCTTAGACTCAGGTCTTGTGTTTTCTGTGTCTTGATGGCTGTACTCTGTCTTCATTCTGACAACAATGTTGAAATGAGAAAACTTAATGAATATTAATCATTTTAGGTCACGTCTACTGGTTTTAAAAATGTAAGTACATAATGACATGTGTTTTATTAATTACTATCTCCAGATCTATAATCATTATGATACTAAATGGTGCCTACGGTTTTTCCCGTGTATAAGTAACCAATGGCTTTTCTTAATGCGAGAAGTGTTTTAGTAGTGGAAGTGAATACTCAATCTAAATTTATTTTCAATAATTGTAGTTTTAAAAATTATGGCTAATCCTTCTCCGTTTCTCCCCGTGTGGCTACTAATTATATGCCATTTTTTGCAAATCCGATAGTAATGTGCTTTGAGCAGTATCTACGTATTCCTCTTAAACAGAAGATGTAAAAATTATGTTAATGCAAGTAATTTTTTTGCTAAATGAAATCTCTACAACTAGTGAACCCATTTTCAATACTGTTTCAGCAATTAAAAGCTGCCCTAATAAATATAGCTTTATTTTTTACTATTACGCCCATTTTAATTTTTTAAATTGTTTTTCTACTTCTCGTGATTTATGATGTTCGATTTTGACCAGTCATGAACAGCATGACATATGTCGAGTTACAGCCTATTTATACAATTGAGCATAATTATAACAAAATTATGTCCTTACTGTATCTTTGTTTTGTGTTACTTA
Organism: Musotima nitidalis; assembly: GCA_949126915.1. NCBI lineage: Eukaryota > Metazoa > Arthropoda > Insecta > Lepidoptera > Crambidae > Musotima > Musotima nitidalis. The sequence continues at coordinate 6,465,708 of OX421434.1, forward strand.
TAAATATATATTTTTTAAATGTTTATTTTAGCTTTAAGAAGGCTAAATGTCACCGAACGCGCAATGGACATTGTGTTCCTCTGCATGATGGAATCTAAAGCAAGAATATCAGTGAAGGATCTAAAGCATGCGATATTGCTGACAGTATTGTATATTTCCAATGGCAGTGGATAACGAGAAGAGAAGAAACTATAGCCGTTAGGCTGGAAAAAAACTTCAATAACATCAGCCTTGTTATGTATGATGCAGCGTGGACTGGATCGAGGAATTGGTAAAAATTAGTCAAGTAATTCGATGTACAGGGGCCAAAGACATAGTTAATTTGGTCAGTACCTAAGTAATAATTGGGTACTGACCAAATTTTTAATTAACCATTAAAACTTTTTATTTCGAAAAAGTGTAATCCATACTAATATTTTCGTAAAAAAATATATTAAATGGAAGCAGACGTACAACAAACTGCCGTGCCAATCTGGCAGAAGTGTCAAATTCTTGTACCAGCATGTTGTTAACCGAATAAACACTTTTTCATTTTTTTTCATGTGGGGCTGATCGGCCTTTATAGTGACATATTGGGGAACCCTATGTCCAGTAATGGACTTCCTCCAGCTGAAATGATTATAACAAATATCCCACTACTACCCATACAGATCTAGGAGCCTTGTTTAGTTCCTTGTCCAATTCTACATCACCCCAGCACCTACCCGTAGTCAAATCAAATTAGTCCGAGTTTTCCGGACAATTTTGATATAATTTTGAGATAATATAAAATATGGAAAATTAAATATGGAAATATGGAAAATCCTGGAGCGAAGAAACGCTTTTAGTTTCGCGACACTATGTTGCTGGGAATGATCACTGAGATCATTGAGTTCCTAGCTATCATAATTGGTAGCAGTTAAGCCAAGTCAGAGGCCTTGTGGCGTCGAGACGCTCAGACACAGGCTCTGGGCGCATGGCGGCGGCAGCTACACAGGAGCGCCGAACTACGTGCCGAAGGATCGAGGCGCCGTATCCTCGAGGCGGTCGGGCCCATCTTAGAGCGATGGGTCGGCCGTCGGTGGGGGTCGATGACTTTCCGGCTCACGCAGGTACTTTCCGGGCACGGGTGCTTTGGGAAGTATCTGTGTGACGTCGCCGGGGGGGAGTCGACCCGGTGTTGCCACCACTGTGACTGCGCGGAAGACACCGCGCAGCACACTTTGGTGGCGTGCCCTGCGTGGGCGGGGCCGCGGTCGACGTTAGCCGCGGCCCTGGGTGGAGTGGCTCTCTCGCTGCCGACCATCATGCAAAAGATGGTCAACAGCGAGACGGCGTGGGAGGCGATGGCCTCCTTCTGCGAAGTGGTGATGTCGCAGAAGGAGGCCGCGGAGCGGGAGAGGGAGCGGGATCCGCTCTCTCTCCGGCTACGCCGTTGGCGCAGCGGGCGGGCCAGGAGGGCCCGTCAGGCAGCGCCCGGGAGGTCTTAGGCGGCGGGGGCAGGGGGCCCCTTCCGTCTCGCCATAGACCCCCCCGAAGTCGGCCAGTTACGCCATGGCCGCACAAGGAGGTAGGGGGGGCGCTGCAAATTGCGCCTTCCTGAGGAGGTCTCCCCGGTTCTGATCCGGGGGACGTTGGCCGCGGGCGGGGTTCCAGAAGCTACAAACCCGGGCACTGGTGCCTCGCCCCTTTTCAACAGCGGTGGGCGTCGTCTGAAGTTTTTTAGTGGGTAGGACTGCGGTGGTCGCGTCGGCCGCAGTGAGCCCCACACCCCCTCCCGGTCTCCCCCTTTTGGCCGGGAGACAGTGCGTAAGCAGCATTTTTTTACAGACGATAATAAAAAAAAAAAAAAAAAAAAGTCAGAGGCCTTTATGATCAGCTTACAAAATCCAAACAGGTGGATCCACACACCTGCCTCTGCCAAATCGCACTAGTCTAGGCCCATGTAAAGGTCAACCTTAGTCCCTCTCACTTCGGTTCGTGAGACTCCTCTCAACTAGGACGTCGGAGGAAGGCCCGTGCTCAGTATCCACCACCACCCAACTGCCATAAACCCCATTTAGACAGAACAAAGTTTGGGTCAGCTAGTTATAAATATATCTTCAATCCTAACACAAAAAGAAAAAACTAACATAATGTTATCGAAGCTTCATCGATTACAGCCGAGTAGGATTATCGCAAAATAGTGTAGCATCGGTGGTCGGGCATAAAAATGAATAAATACATAAATAAGGGCAGACATGGTAAATAAATAAAAAAGGACAGAGGCTACTGCGATGGCGCCACATTGGGGTTTCGCCGCGCGAGCTCTTCTTATTGCTCAATATGTGGAATGCGAAAGCGTTGGAGTCGAAATTAAAATATATTTCCAGAATCAGAGTATATCTTTTAAAAATATTTTGACTAAAAATGTTGCAATGAAATACAAGATATGAGACATTGATCAGAATAGCATGCAAAAAATCAGTCTGTCATCAGGGGTTCCTAAGATCCATAATTATTTACATAGTACAGATTTGAAATAATTGATTTAAAATAAATTGTAGGCATCAAAATTAAATACATAAATGAAAATTTATAATCATTAATTATTTCCATATAGCAAGGTAATGCTTTGTTTAAAATTGCCCTATAGGCGGCTAGTCGTATTCTTATAGCAAGACTTGCCTTTACTAATTCACCTGAACCCCCTCACATCTTGTTTTGCTAGAAAAGGCTTATGCTCGGTAGTAGGACGTCGACAGACAACTTTGACGTATCAAAGTTTTTTTTTCTAGTTTAAGCTAATTTTGTTAATTCTGAAGAAAGCATTAATAATCTCACAAAAAAGCGTCTACCTACGATGTATCATCAGGATGTTCACCATATCTACAATTAGCATCACTATTTTTATAAGATAATGCTTGCCATTAATCAGTTTGAAATCAGACAGAAAATTTTACATATTATGTTTGTTTTCTCTATCTGCGTGATATTCTGCGATTAAAAGTTACTTGCCTTATTAAAGAACCACTTTAACACAAAAATCTACAGTCAATACTACTCCACTAATAGCACTGTCCCCTGTAAGCTTATCGGATTTATAAACGCAATATAGTATTTCTATAAAACAATAGCCTTATTATAGGTGGTTCCAGTCTTTGCTGAGTCTCGACACTCCGGAACGTAGATTCCTGATGATCGTATTTAATTTAATAAAGGTTATCTGGCATATTTGGCATTGATATCTGATATTCAATGTATGTAATATGTTCTGGGGTTTGTGTAGTCAAGTAGTTGGTAGGGTCCAAAGCGCCATATATGTATATCGGAACACCTTTTTTTTTTTTTTTACGTCGGTAACAAAATGCATTTACGCACTGCCTTCCGGCCAAAGGGGGACCGAAAGGGGGTGTGGGACTCACTATCGGCAGACACGACCGCCAAGTAATACCCACTAAAAATCTTCCGACGACGCCCGCCGCTTGTTGAGAAAGAGGCGAGGGCCAGTACCTGGGTTGCAGCTTCTGACACCCCGCCTGCGGCCAACGTCCCCCGGACCAAAACCGGTAGGACCTCCTCAGAGAGGCGCAGTGGACGCGCCCCTCCTACCTCCCCTTGCGACCATAGCGTGTGTGGCCGACTTCCCGGAGGGTCCATGGTTAGACAGCAGGGGCCCCCTGCCCCCACTGCCTAGACCCTCCTGGCGCTGCTGAGCGGGCCCTCCTGGCCCGCCCACTGCGCCCTCCACAGGTCCCTCTTAGTTTCCCCCCCGATAGTCAGTACTAAGGGCACCCAGAGTCGTCGGTCTCTGGGTGTTGCCTTTTCCCTAGCACCTCCTGCGCCCTACCGGGAGGTACTCAGCCCCCCCACCACGACAAGGTGGAGACCAGTCGGGGGGGATATCGGAACACCTAACGGTCTTGACAATAGAAAGTCGATATTTACAGCGCTTTGGATTTATTAATTTTGTGACGCAGACTGTACCAAGTTCTGACAGAAGCTTGGGAGCTCGGAAGAATGAATCGAACAATTTGAGGCAGAGCTATAATGAACATCAAGCACTCGTTACAACGGGCGAATAGAATAATATTGTATATGTTTTATAATGATATAGTTAGGGTTTTCCAGAATTACTACCAAACGTTTTTGAGAGTTTACTTTAAACCCAGAACACTGTTGATTCAAATTCCGTCTTGAGGTTGTTGCGTTGGATTACTAATGTTTGACAAAAAAATTATTGACAAATGGTCATTCGACAAACAACGTTTCACCAAATGTTAATTTGGTATACGAGTCATTTGACAAAAGTATCATCTTACAAAAGCAGCAAACACTGCACTTGTAAAATGTGTTAAATATTAAAATGACAGTTAACCTTTTTTTTATTTCACCAAATAATATGTTTCGCAAATTAAGCATTTGTCCAAAATATGTTGTTATACAACCATAACAGGTCAAAATTAATACTTTTGTGATGGTCAACTAAAAAGAAACCCCAACCTAATCTATGTATCATCGAAGGTCATTAATGTTATATTTAACGGATTAAAAGACATTTTATCAAACGTTTTTAGACCAATAGTATTTTTGTCTGATAAGTCAGTTGCTAAATGTTAATTATGTTATTTAAAAAATGTTAATTTAAGTGTTGATTTGGAAAAGTGAGTCGTTTTTAAAATGATTAGTTGTAAATGATCAATTGGTGAAACCATTTTTTTGCCAAACATTGTTTGTCAAGTGTAATTTTGCCAAAATGAAATGACTTTTTGTTTAACAGCAATACGGCATAAGCAAGCTGAGACATTTACTAGCAATACACCCTAAACCTCCTCTCGACTTCTTGGCGGGAAAGTAAAGCGTCATGTCTGCAGTTTTGTTTTATTTTCTAAAATTTGTGATATTTCGAACATTAATGTTTAATGACGGTGAATTATTAACCGTTAAGTGTTTATAAACGTACATAAGTGTTGGTAAATGAAACAAAACAGAGTTACATAATTTTTCAAATTCTCTAAAGTCCATGTGAGATCTCAGTATAGCCCCACATCTTTACATCTTTACAAGGGGTTTAAGGGAGGGCATCTCATTTACCATTTATCATCATTATCACCACTCATTCTCATTTATTATAATTTATAATAATATGCTATTATTATATCTTTTACTTGACATTAGCTAAATGTGCTAAACGCACGAAGCCATTTTTTAAAAGAAAAGAAAAAACCTCCTGTCACTTTGGTTCGTCAAAGGTGCTCAGTTGTGGAACGTTACTTAGATGATGATTTATCACTTTATTACTGCTCCTTAATGTAAATTAAACGGTATAGATGTCGCTAATTAACAAATCTATACAAACTCCTTCGCATATAACCCCATCATCCTTTTCCAGCATTACGATATCTGGTTTAAAGATTCGTGTAGGCTTACTGTTTACTAGTGTACAGGTTATGTAGTCAATCAAACGAGACTTTTTAACATAAAACTCGTCACTCATTGAAATAAAACAAAAAGATTAATTAAACCTTAGAGTTTAATTTGAAATTACACGGTCAGTTAAAGTACCATACCACCCAAAGGACTAGTGTATTAACGAGTTATTGAATCGCTTCTCTTTTATTATTTCAATAAATATAAACTGAACAACACCCGTTGAGGTCTTCTAAGCTCTGGGAATGTATAGAAGTGGCACGGAGCTGGTGCGAAAAGTTTATCTTTCATTCTAGTGTATCATCTATGCTAAAGGTAGGTTTGTGAACCGCATTATGTGTTTTTTTAATTTCATCAGGGTTTATTTTATTATGAAGTTTCAAAACTTCCTTAAATGTTACCTAATTTGTGTTATGTAAAACAATGAATCTAAATTGTACGTCATGTTTTTGGAAATTATACTGGACACATAAATTCAACAACTTCCAAGTCGGCAATTAAAAAAATATTACATTTGGGACACACAACATCTACACATTAAAGTCAATAATAAAGAGAATAATACACATCTCCAGCTCAGTATTCTCGCAGTGAATCAATAAACAAACCCACTGCATTGATTTTTAGCAGAAGCCCTTACGAGTAAAATTTACCCGGCACGGACATATAACAATAAAATAAGACGAAATAAATACAAGACTCAAGTAGTTTTTTTTTTATAAGTCTGGGTCTGCTCATTGGTCTAACCAGATTTGACTCAATTTTAGTTAATAGACGAAGCGACTGCCTCCGCAACCCAAAGCGAAACATTTTTCTATGGTTTAAACAACTGTCCGGATTAATATCCACTAATCTAATGATATAATATTTGGTTTCCAAAATTAGCGATCGAGTTTTCAAAAGTCATAGGTGCGCATGTCATTAATATATTTAAAAATTGTCTTATTAGCCAAGTCTATAACTTCCAAGCTGTACACGACTGCGCACGCGTCAATAAGAATTCGTTTGGTCCGCCGCGTCTGCCACGATTGGTCGGCGGCGCCGTTTTAAATTTTGAACTGTGTAACGAATTAATGTTCTTCATTTGATATCTTTCGAATCTACAGAGACCAACATCAATAACTAATAAGAATTTAATATGCTGATATCGGTTTATATAATACCTATGTTATACCTGTTTCAATATTTTGTTAATAAAATTGTAGATGAAGAAGAGAATTTATTATCTCCTTGCTATTAGCAGAATAATATATATTTCATCACGATAATTCAATTAAAAAAATCTTTGTATTAATATTAATTAAATAATTAATTAAATCTCTCTGAATTTAAACTACATTCGTGAAATCAAAAAAATTGTATTTTTGTACGTTATCACTAGACTATTTATATTTTTATTCATTTCTAGGTAATTACATATTAAAATAGGTAAATAGGGATCCTACTAAGACCTAAGGCGCCCAAGCCAACTTCACCTGCAAGTGGTGCACCTGCCGATCAACGGATGAGGCTCTGGCGAACATAACCGTGCCCGGTAAGCGGCAATAGGCTCGCCACTTATTACGTGCCACTAAAAATATATTAGGCAAAATGTGGGCGTATAATATGCCTCTGCCTACCCCTTAGGAGAAACAGGCGTGAATCTATGTATGTATGTAAATATTTAAAAAAATACCAAGTGCCAACATTATTAGATGTAACAGCGGTTTCACAATGTTTAGACTTTTAAGTCAGGTTTTCCTATCGACCGCGTTCGTACTTAAAAAGAAACGTAAATTAAATGTCAATTGTCCCACTTAGAGAAGCAGTACAAGTTGTTAAGACAAATTAAAAAATCACTTCTGAACATTCCGGCTTCCCAACACTTACTAGCAATTAAGAAGATAGACGCAAATTAATTTGATTAGTAGATTTTTTACTAGCTGTGCCCGCGTCTTGTTCCGCTGTAGGTATTTTGATTTGAAATAAAATTATACTCTTTATTGACTAAAACTTATAAACTATTTGAATAAGAGAACAGAAAAGAAAAGGCAGGGTACAAAAGCGTAAAAAAGGCTCAATAAAGAATAAAACACTGAAACTATTTATAAATTATGAATAAAATAAACAATTATATTAAAATGAAACGAAACTGGAAATATATTAAAGTCTATAGCTGTTTTCAAAGAGTACTAATATATATTCCACTGTTCGTGTACCAGATGGGCCGATACCGATACTGGCCAAGGCGGCGGGAAGCCGGTGGTAAATGCAGGCGGCTCAGGATCGATTAATGTGGAAAATAATAATTTTCCCGCCTAATAAGGCGGGACTACGTTCAGCAGTGATTTTTTTAGGTGAGATGATTGCGACCCGTTTACGTAGTGCAAGCGACGGAAAAGTAACATTTCCCGCTTTCCCAAGCTTTTTCATTGATGCTGCTTTTTAACAAATTAAGCTCAGTTTCACATCACATACTTACTTGACTGTGATGGAAGGTTCCCTTAGTGCTACTTTATTGGCTGTGTGTGTTCTATATTATTACATTTGATTGATAATTTAAAAGAGCATAGCCTGTAAGTTTCTTGTCAGTGATTTTTTTAGGTGAGATGATTGTGACCCGTTTACGTAGTGCAAGCGACGGAAAAGTAACATTTCCCGCTTTCCCAAGCTTTTTCATTGATGCTGCTTTTTAACAAATTAAGCTCAGTTTCACATCACATACTTACTTGACTGTGATGGAAGGTTCCCTTAGTGCTACTTTATTGGCTGTGTGTGTTCTATATTATTACATTTGATTGATAATTTAAAAGAGCATAGCCTGTAAGTTTCTTGTCAGTTCTTCTCACAGAGCAGTGGCTCGGAACTGGCACTTAGATTCACATACACTTATTTTTTTTATTTTTTGCAACTTATTTTTTAAAATTTTTGCATATCAGTGAATTAGAGCTTTGAGGTTTCAGTGTAGTAATATTTCGTTTAGACGTTTTTAAATGCATGTAATATTTTATGAAGTAATGAACTTTTCACTTCACTTTATGAGATGATGACATGAACAAACAAACTCTTCAGCTTTATGTTATTAATATAGAATTAGACACGAACTTTGACGCATAAAGAGGATTTGGGAGTGAAATCCGCTAAAACGGCGCGCGGCTTCCGGCCATATAAACAATCTACTTTTGCTTCTAAGGTAAAAATAAAAATTGCAGCATTTAAAGAAGGCCTATCAGACCCGTGACGCCTAAAACTGAGGTTAATCAAAAAATACTGTGAAGTTTTAAGTAGAAATTATACATCAGTTCACTTAACACTTTATATTCCACTTAAATCTGTCCTAAAAATCAGTTTTAAGCCCATATATGGTTACCTTAAGTTGAGGCAGTATTAATAATCGTTCCCCCCCGACTGGTCTCCACCTTGTCGTGGTGGGGGGGCTGAGTACCTCCCGGTAGGGCGCAGGAGGCGCTAGGGAAAAGGCAACACCCAGAGACCGACGACTCTGGGTGCCCTTAGTACTGACTACCGGGGGGGAAACTAAGAGGGACCTGTGGAGGGCGCAGTGGGCGGGCCAGGAGGGCCCGCTCAGCAGCGCCAGGAGGGTCTAGGCAGTGGGGGCAGGGGGCCCCTGCTGTCTAACCATGGACCCTCCGGGAAGTCGGCCACACACGCTATGGTCGCACGGGGAGGTAGGAGGGGCGCGTACACTGCGCCTCTCTGAGGAGGTCCTCCCGGTTTTGGTCCGGGGGACGTTGGCCGCAGGCGGGGTGTCAGAAGCTGCAACCCAGGTACTGGCCCTCGCCTCTTTCTCAACAAGCGGCGGGCGTCGTCGGAAGATTTTTAGTGGGTATTACTTGGCGGTCATGTCTGCCGGTGGTGAGTCCCACACCCCCTTTCGGTCCCCCTTTGGCCGGAAGGCAGTGCGTAAATGCATTTTGTTACCGTAAAAAAAGTATTAATAATCGTTACATATCATAATAAATAAGTTAATTTTTGCGTAAGAAACTCCAGTCGCTTTGTCCAACCGTGCGATAATTATTAAAAAAAAAACAAAAACATAATCCAAAAGAGCTTGTCTATAATAAGTTTTAAGAGTTTTCTTATTACAAACCAGTACTCATTTTTACGTAATATGTATTTATAACTATTTTGATATTCAAACACCACGGAGGACCAAAAATGGTATAGACAAAAACAGCTGCCTGACAAAGGCAGTTGTTTAGTAAAGGAGGGAAAGGGAGAGGACGAAAAGTTCTTCAGAACACTCTCCGTTCTGATTTTGGTAGAAGACACTTACTGACCTACGTAGCTTACGGCTGTGACCTCAGATCACAATTATGCCTAAAGCTAATTATTTAAAAAATAAATCCGTCGTAATAGGTTACATATTACCAACAATTGTAAAAAGAATATTAATGTAAATAAAACGGAACACATGTTAGAAAACATGTTTCCCGACAGGCGTTTGACGTTCGTAGTCTGAATACAAAGCCGCCGCCGGCCATTTTGCATTAATAAAATATCAGTGCGCTTTCTTAAAAATGCACCATTTAACCCTACCGCGACAACCCTTCATGCATTATTCTACGATCCCGCTGGCGTTAATGTCACGCCTCTACTAACAACAAAACTAACAAGCACAAAAATGCAAACTTAAACCTTACCCCTTGATTTTAAGGAATAAATCACATCCTCTGAACTTAGCAGGGTTTATACCACACACTCTAAAGAAAGTCTTCAGGTGACAAAAATGTACGTGTACTCCTTACGGACCTTAAACCTAAGCGTATAAGATCGTGTGTCATGTGTACGGTATTCTTAGAAAAATTGTCGACTCTAGGCGACAATCATAACGCCATGTTGTTTTACGAGAGAGGGGGTGTGTGGGGTGAGTATAGTAAAGTGGCCATACTTTAATTGGCTCACGACGACTAAAATTTTATACCCGAATCGATAGTGCTTGTTTTATTGAAGAAACCGTCTAAGTTTCGTTTGGAAAACTCACTATCGTCGTCGACTAGATAATTATAGAGGTTTTATTATGAAACTTTAATGTCGTCGACGTCCAAACTCTGGTCGCTAATAAGCCGTTCCGTTTTCAAAGTTCATGTGGGAAACTTATATTCTCTATTGGTTTTACCTCTATTCCTCTTTGAGTAAGTATAATATTTCCTAGAAGGAGCAATGTTTGTTTTGCATGCGAATTCTAATTAATTGGAAGGCGACTATAATCTATTGAGCAATTTTTCAACATAAATCTTTAAATTTTTATATCAATTATATTAATATGATGATTATAGCTGCGCTTAATAATATTATATGGATTTGTGTTCACGAACTTTATCTGCTGATTTAATTATAGTTCTGAAACATAAACATGGCTTGACAAAGTTTAAGTGGATTCCAATTAAAGGTAGTAATTATTAACGAGTTTACATAAAAACTACCCATATTATCGCACTTTTTTAAAAACCAGGAATCATCATTTGAAAAACGTAATAAAAAAAGTGTACTTGAACTGTCTTTGTTCCAGTTTTTTAATCCGAACTAAAGCGTATTAGGTCGCTTGTGGATCTGGGCACAAAGCTCGGAGACCTCGACAGAGCTTCCCGAAGGGTAGGTCTTAAAATGAACATGGATAAGACGAAAATCATATCTAATATCCATGTTGTGCCTACCCCAGTAATAGTAGGAAGCTCGGCCCTCGAAGTTGTCGACGAGTACACCTACCTGTATACCTGGGACCAAAAGTCCAATTAGGTAAGTCCAACTTCGAGAAAGAGGTCAATCGTCGAATCCAGCTCGGTTGGGCTGCGTTCGGGAAACTACGCAAAATCTTCTCGGCCAAAGTACCTCAATGTCTCAAGACGAAAGTCTTCGACCAGTGTGTGTTGCCAGCGATGACGTATGGGACTGAGACGTGGTGCCTGACTATGGGCCTCATAAGGAAGCTCAAAGTCGCTCAGCGTGCAATGAAGAGAGCTATGCTCGGAGTGTCCCTACGTGATAGAATCAGAAATGAGGAAATCCGTAGGAGAACTAGAGTGACCGACATAGCGAAGCGCGTTTGCAGGCTGAAATGGCAATGGGCGGGGCACATAGCTCGAAGAACCGACGACCGATGGGGCGTTAAGGTTCTTGAATGGCGACCACGAATCAGCAAACGTAGTAGAGGGCGGCCCCCCACGCGATGGACCGATGACCTGGTCAGGGCGGCGGGGAGCCGGTGGATGCAGGCGGCAAAGGATCGATCTACGTGGAAAGCAATTGGGGAGGCCCACGTTCAGCAGTGGACTTCAGATGGCTGATATGATGAAAGCGTATTAGGTATGAAACTCTCTGAAACTTCTCACGAAGTCGGTATTCACATTTTTTCTAATAACAAAATTAATGCATTTACACCATTTACAACAATGTAAACAACAGATAAAAACAATTACAAAAGCAAAGCGCTATAATTGGAAGCCTTATCGCCTGCAGTGATTTTCGAAGAAATCACATTTCAAATAACTTAAGGTAATTAGATTTTTTTTGTAATTATTCTAACATCAAACTGGTAACTCTAGTTTAGACTCTAGAGAATAGTGAAGATATTCTCGATAGAGTTACGTTCCAGTTCAGTACTGCTCCTGTTTAAATTCCCAAACATATAGTTTAAGCTTATCAGATGTTTCCTCGTGCTCTCATATTGTAGGTTATGTGTAACATTTCGAAATTAACTTTTATTGCAAATAATTAAGGCGCGTACTGTTAAAAATGACTATTACTGCAGATATCGTATCTTAAATAATTTATTTTTTAAACTTTAGTACTATTTTTTTAATTTATATTATATAACAAACATAAGTTTTAATTTTAATATATAAGTTTAGATCATAACAGTGCACCAAAAACTAATCAATTTTTTTTCGGTGCACTGCCATAATTTTATAGAGCAGTGTATTTATGATTAGCATCCTACAAAAGCAAAAAAACTGTCCTTAAATTTCTATATTCAAACAGAAGTTCTAAAAGAAAAAAACAGCAAATTCAAACAATAAATTCCAAAAAGGTTAAGGTTTAATTCTCGTAGGCTCAAGGACCGTCAAGTGCTAATTCCATGCTCTCAGCTCAAGACGGGTTAGCCTAAGAGCAATCGTGCCCCCTGAGAAAGGCTATATTAGGCTATATTAGACGGCCCACCTCCAGGCACGGTCGAGTGAGCCGTCTCCATGACACCTTGGATGTCCGGCTGGGACACCACTACTACTGGTTCTCGAAAGTACTTCATACCTTTGTACAGTCAAAAAGTTTTTCCCTATTTATATGTTTATTTTTACAAAGAGGTACTTTTTTTTTAATATGAGGTAAAAACAATATATTTTACTTTAAAGCCTGGATTAGTGTGGTAGTTGAAAAACTCAATTCGAGATGTAGCTAAAGTCTCTAAAAAAAAAATGGACATTGAAAAGTATTAGTTTAATTTTGTTTATTCCTTAAGTGTGAAAAGGAGAGAGCAATAATGCAGGTTAATCGAATAGATCGACTCTATTATGGGATGCAAAATGGTCCCTATTAAAATAGTCAGGATTGATTAATCCTTAAGCATTTATGATTATGGTCCTTTTTAATAAAATTTTATATTTTGATTATTATCCCATATTTAAATTAGCAGATCCTGTAGAAAGGCATATTTGTAGGCAAGCTAATAAAATAAATGAAGGTATGTCCATTTCGCTTTATATCAAAGATAAAATAAACAAAATGATATTATCACTAATAAAACTTAAAATTATTAAAATAATTCCTTTAAAAAAAATATATTCGAGGCAAAATATAAAAAAAAAACAATGTTCCAATTGTATCATTTTAAAAAATAATATAAACATACACGATATAATACCCTTAACATAACATATAGTCATCCATCACATTATAAGATATTAAATTGTTTTGACTAAAAATAACACTTTTAAGTCCTTTAAAAATAAATGAATCCTATGTTCATAATTAAATAATGAAAACATTGTTAATTATATACATAATATCACGCTTTTTCCCCGAACGGGGTAGGCGGAGGCATATTATACGCCCACATATCGCCAATTATTTTGTTGGTCCCACGTAATAGGCGACGAGCCTATTGCCGCTTACCGGGAACTTTTATGTTCGCCATAGCCTCGTCCGTTGATCGGCAGGTGCACCACTTGCAGGTGAGGTTGACTTGGCTCTCCAGATCTTGGTAGGATCCCTATACACTTAAAAATAGTTTCACTTTTTCATAATGTACCTGCAACTTTTGTTGAAATTTTCGTTAGAAATGTGGAAAAATTATTATACATAGTTTAGTATAAGTATAGATGAAACAAGCTGCATTAGTGAATTATGCTGTCAAGTTTTGACTTGACATTGAAGATATAACTTCATTATGGTACTAAGCCCGAATCAACGATAGGTCGACGACTTTTATATCCAACCATTACAAAGAGGCGTGAGTTTAGTTTTAAATGAACTAGAAATATAATTTTTTTACGAACGAGAATCATTTATTGTATATTTATTAATATTATATATACATATTTATTAAATATGTACCATTTTCTTACAATCCTCTTAACCTCAATTCGCACTTTCCAAAACGAGCTCGTAGTAAGACCTGAGGGGTGAAAGTGGGGGTAGAACAGGGGGTTAGGAGTGGGGTGGTCAGTGGAGTGCTTTGGACACTTGAGGGGCGAACTGCGACCCCCGGCATTGGCTTTTGACAGCCCGCATTGCTATAGTGCCTCCTAGTCTTATTGGAATGTTGGTATTACTTGGTGATGTAGGTAGTATGTATTAAACACAAGCGAAGTAGCAGTATGTTCATGACTACATACATTACCATGGTATACAGCTAGTAAAGGACGAAGACCTGAATTATCAATGATACAGCTAAATACCAAACTTAGCACTAAGGGCGGCCTTCACATATTTCTTTCTAATTTCAAATTTTAGTTCAAAATGTCATTCCTATTCAGTCATTTGTTTAAAGATGAGAGGGCTAAATATCAAACTTAGCACTAAGGGCGGCTTTCACAAATTTCGTTCTAATTTCAAATTTTAGTTCAAAATGTCATTCCTATTCAGTCATTTGTTTAAAGATGAGAGAGACAGAATGATGTTTTAAACAGATTTAGCTCTAATTTGGATTAGTGACCGTTGCGCAAGATACTCTAAATAATCTAAGTTTAAGATGACTATGTGACAATTCCCGCGCAATCGATACTTCGTTGACAACCACTAAACACGTGTTTCGCCAACGTCCATTTTCAGGAATGAGCCGTACCTTATGAGTGTAGTTAGCGTCATAAAGTTAGTAGCAAAAAGCGTTTTGGAAAACGCCCTAACGCTCTTGACACTAGAGGCATGTGTATGTTTATGTATGTGTATGTTTATGTATGTGTATGTTTATGGCGCTTTAGGTGTAACCAACTATACTTTACTTATGTGATGATATCCGAAAACCTGGTACGAAATACTTGGACCTAATTCGAGCCCATAGACCAAACGACAAATATTCTAGTCCTAATACATTCCCATCAAAATGAAGATGGACACTTGGACAAACTAACCGACATCCACTTGACCTATTAATTGCACTGTCAATTAGCATTTGACTGCATCGTTTCCTGCTTAATGACTACAAGACCACCCATGTGAACATATTTGCATCCTTTTTAACCCTAAGCCTTTTATAACTTACTAGTAACGCCCTTACTTCGCTTTGATGTTTTATATCTTAGGTTAATGAAGATTTTAGTAAAGATCCCTACATTTTTCTGGTTAAAATTTAGGCTATGTTACTCAAGGATATTGTGGCCTTCTAATGGTGAGGGAATTATTGAAATCTGTTCAGTAGTTTTTTAGTTAATTCGTGACAAACAAACATATAAAAATTTAAATCTCTTTATAATATTAGCGTAGATAAACATATGACAAGCTGTATTTGTATGTTGCTGTCCAGTTTTTTTATTTTAAATAATGACTACGTGGGCTTAGCACATTAGGTCAGTGTCAAGTAAATACATATAAATGAGAATAGGTGGTGAAAAAGATGATACATGAGATGCCGTCCCTCTTAAACCCCTTGAGTCCTCAGTAAAGATGTGGGACTATACTAAGATTTCACATGGACTTCTTGAGAGAATTTGAAAAGTGAAAAAGCATGAAAATATTCTTATGTCTTTGACCTTCAATGACTATAGCGCTACAATGACGACACAGTTTCAAAGAAAAAAATTACGTTACGCTGGGCAGAATATATCAAGCTCTTTTACACTCTGTATAATATCATAGGACTTCTTACAGTGCATCTACCATAGAACTAAAAAGGAAATGTCCTACTTATATTTAAGTACCTATAATAGACAATTAGTATAGCCAATTAAAAATTGGATAAAAATATAAGACGACAAAGATAAATGATCATTCGTAAACGATGTTCCGTAAATGGAGTATTTATAATGACTAAGTAATAATTAATGAGTAATTAATCAAATACCTTACTAATTAATTCCAATTAGGTACCTATTATTGGAAAGATAAATATTATCAGATGTGTTGTGTGTAAGCTCCTCAATTCAAATGGTTATGACGTAAAAGATAAGGGGTGGAATAATATAAGGAAAAGGTATAATAGGGGTTAAGGTAAGTTCTACAAAAGTTGACCAAGTTGGACATTTGGTTTGCCATCACCTTACATACAATTGAAAAGTCTTAGTAAAATCTGCCTTCAGATAAAATCTTAAAGAAATAATCAGATTTTATTAATGTAAACTGTACCTAAAGGTAAGGAAGTAGGTTTTCAACGCTAAATTACATGCACACATACATTCACGTCTGTTTTCCCGAAGATACCCCTCCTGGGAACCAGGCGTGCCTACCGACAGAGACATAATATACGCCCACGCTTCGCCAATTATATAGTTGGTCCCACGTAATAGGAGTTGAGCCTATTGCCGCTTACCGGGAACTTTGATGTTTGCCAGAGCCTCGTCCGTTGATCGGCAGATGTATGAGGTTGGATTGGGCTCCTTACCTTAGGTCTAGGTAGGATCCCTTTCAGCACATACATAATACATAATGAACATGAACATAATTAAAGCTACAACAACATACATATACCACGGCTGCGTAAAAAGGTTGCATCTAGTTCATGCCTGTGCCAGTGTTTCATAGTCCAGCTAAAATTTTATTTAATAATGATCTAAACACAAAACGAATTCGGCCATTCACTGCGGGCAGGTAGATAGATCAATGAAGAATATGGCAAGAATCTCGTCAAATATATTTCTTCCATTGCTTCAGTTTTAAGCTATCACTGATTTTTAACTAGACCCGTTCCGTTTTATCGGTCTATAGTTCGCAATGACGTCACGCTGTGCTGCCAAAAAAAGCAATCAACACATTCTAAAATCAATTTTAACAGTAGCAAGAAAAACAAAAAAGGATCAGCCAATTTAAGAGCGCGGTAAAAAACAAATAGAAAATGTCAGTCAAATCTCCAGCCGGTTACGATTAAGGCAAAAGTGTAATCGAATAGAAAAGAATCCAATCTTGAGAAGCTGTATCGATTACAGAAACTATGGCATCTTGTTTGTTTGGACAAGTGTAGGTTAACATGATACCCTACCATTAAAAAGGTACATATTTTTTGACATCTCACCTGACATTAGATACCTTTTTCAATCAAGGGGAAAGTCAGTGGTGTTTTGTTTTTTTGTTTTTGTTGGGATCACGAACTTTTAGATACAACTCGGTTTAATAATATATTTATAGAATATTTTTGTTTAACTGTATATTAACATAGCTCGTCTAGTCTATTTCACCTACTTTCACAGTGATTTTTTATTTTTTTATTTATTTATTTGGTACACCAACAGATTACATGTTTACATTTAAAATTGTACATTATAAGAGTTTACCTAGCATGCAATCCAATTACCTACAGGTGAACACAACATTAAAACAAAAGATAACACAAAAGTTTGAAATATAATATTAAAATTGTCATGACATATGGCATACTGCTGGGGGGTAATGCTGCAAATATTGAATTTATCTTTGTGCTGCAGAAAAGTACTGTGTGTTCACAGTACCTTTATGAAAGCTTACTGCGTAATGTCTGCAGTTTTGTTTTATTTTTTTAAATTTGTGATATTTTGAATGTTATTGTGTAATAACAGTGTATTATTAACCGTTAAGAGTTGAGAACCGAGATTAAGAAGAAAGCCGCAAGAAACTCATCTCGCCTTTTTTATATTTTTGTAAGAACATTAAAATTCTCATACATTCAAAGAAATAAAATATTAAGATTACCGCTGTTGTTCTAAAACTACAAACATAAAATATCTGAAGATCATATCTCATCTAATACCTTAAATATAGAAGCAATTTATGTCAGTTTTAGGCAGCTTTGTCGTTCATAAAATCTTTCACATCATAATAAGCCTTCTGGCACAATTTACACATAATATAGTTCCCAGACCCTCTGAGTTAGAAGTCTATGGTACTACGCTACTGAGCTACCGTCGCTCAGTCGTGCCACTTCAAACATGCGTCTATGCTAAAAGATTATCTACTACTCAAAATAAACCCAAAAAGGAACGAAATTCAAAAGCAGTGAGCGTGAATGTAAAGGTACCTAATCTTAAAGACCATCCATGTTATCCGTTTAACAGTTGACTTGATAATCGTATGGGTGGTTCTTCGGAAATATTTTTATTTTTAATGAAACCCACAGTTCTTTTTCATATATTATATTTTATTATATTTATATTTCATACTTATTCATATATTATAGTATATTTTATGACTCATATTATATGTTCTGCTTTTTATGTAAATATTCTGATCTGATCACGACCATATTTTCTCTATTTGTTATATTTTAATGTTGCATTGTATTTTTATTTTTTGAAACTGATGAAAGAGACTGGCCTCCACGACACAGGGAATCCTAGTGTGGAGACCAGTGACATATGTTTTAACTATGTATTTTTTCTGAACAATAAAGCATTATTATTGTTATTATTAGTACATCAGTCAGTAGCCTTCTACGACTCCCTCGGGCTGGTAGAATTCTTCGTGGGTGGCACCTTATATATTATTTTATTGTATTCTATATTTATTGTATGTGAAAATAAATCGATTTTCTTTCTTCTTTTGTTTCTCGATATTCATAAATATTTGTATACAAAGAATATAATTATAAGTATGCTCATAATATACTTGCCGCTGAGCGACCTGTATATTTTACAAATCAAGATGGCGAATGAGCGTGATTTATAAAGGGCGCGAAGATGCCGCGCGATCGACGTGCTCCCTTACTTTTTTTCCATACATTTGCTAATTCTTTTTTTCTTCGACGTTTCTCGTTTCTCAGTTTGACAGGGGTTTAATTAAATTACTTTTGTTTTGATGTTACCGAGTTTGTTAACTTGTGAATTAAGTTAAAAAACTTTCATTCGACAGTTATTGACAGATAATTATTTGTATTTATTTATGGAAATGTTTATTCAGTGTGGGAATCGGACCCAGGAATTCCAGAGCCGACTGTAGGTTGAACTCCAATCCGTTTTAAAATGGTTATAATTATTTCAGCTTTCAGGCCTAAGATAATTTTACGTTTGTACATAAACTGTTAAATATAACACACATACATATGGAATTGATATTCTATTATTATTGGTCCCCTGATAGTTCCTCGTCTCACACGTTACAGATTAAAAACAATAAACTTAGAGCTTTAAACCATAATATTAAAACATAGAGTTAAATCGGGCTAAGACTCAGGGTTACAGGTTTGACCTAACCCTACTCCTATCCTACCCGGTACCCTAAACCTTTTCGCCCGGAGACAAGTATTCGAGTCGGAGGTAGCTAGAGTCTCATGGGACACAACTTTGGCGGCAACGCAAAATTGTTAGCACAAGGTATAATCTTCTTCAAAGAAAGCATACTGAACTCCGGAATTGCCTCGAGTATCTAGGACTAGCAGTTACTCTATATAGACAAAATATCTACATAACGATCAACAAGATAAGCCGACAAGGGAATATGATCTTGTCTAAAGTCAATGCGGGCAAAGCGCTTGCAACCTATCACCTTTTTTAACTATTAATAACTCGTCTTAGTCTTATTTCTTTATATACATACATTCACGCATTCCCCGAAGGGGTAGTCAGAGGCATATTATACGCCCACTCTTCGCCAATCATATATGTAGCTGGTCCCACGTCATAGGTGGCGAGCCTGTTGCCGCTAACCGGGCACTGTTATGTTCGCCAGAGCTTCGTTCAGATGAAGTTGGCTTGGGCTTCTTAAAGTAAAGTAAAGTAAAAGTAAGTAAAAAGTTCTTTATTTCATAAACTATTACATAGCACTTGAAAACGTCAAAACAATATAAAAATTGAAAAAAAATATATATCAACCCTGAAATCACGAAGCTTAGATTCACTTACATGCAAATAAATAAAAATTAGGTGTAAGTGAATCTAAGTGCCAGTTCCGAGCCTCCGCTCTGTGAGAAGAACTGACAAGAAACTCACAGGCTATGCTCTTTTAAATTATTTTTATTACATGACACACACAGTGTAAATTTGATGATACTGAAAGGGTCCCCCTTAGGTCTTGGTAGGATCCCTATACACCCTATATCTATACTTTTTAAAAGATCTTAAATGCATAAAAATATATTAAGAAGTCTTAATTAACTGTTAATCACTATTGCAATATAAATTCTTAGGTATATAAAATAAATTTTATACAATTTTGAATATCGTCAACCTAATTTTCAAACTGCTTATGTTCTTTTGAACAAACTTTACAGAAGGAAGTAAAATATGTTTATTTTTGAGAAATGAGAAATACGCTAATTTTACTTACTATATATTGATGTTAATCCAATTCGTTCATAACCAATCAATATAAATTTATAGGGGCTTGAACATCACACCCTACAGCAGATGGCTAGCTGCATGCCATTGGAAAAGCCTATGTCCAGTAGTAGACGAAAATATTCTGATGATGATGATGAAAGCGATTAAAATCTCTAAAATGTGTATAATAGTCCAATCAAATCAAGGTAAGTAATTGATCATCGATAAAGACTATCCTAATAGACCAACTATTAAGGTTAACTAACGAAAAAGGTTTTAATCAGCGCCACCGAGAAGCAAGATTAAAGTCATAGATTACGCGACAGCATTTTCGGTCGAGCGAACCACAGATAAAAAAAGGCCGCAGCTAACCGAAAATACCGAATGAACAACGAAACGTCGACCAAATTCATTAGAAAACGTCGAATTTGTCAGAACATGTCGCTGGCATTTAGGTAGGATGCCATGAACAAATGGTCAGATTTTTCAAATACCGAATTTCTCTTGTTTCTCTGTTTCGTTAATGGTATGTAGAATATGGGACACTAATTACCATGATGTTTAATTGAGTGATTATGTTTAACTTCCCTTCGCCCGCGGCGTCGTCTGGGTAGAATTAAATTTTGAGACAATCTTTGAAACTCTAATTAGACTTAATTGTCCGAGGTTTGAACAGCTTTTGCGTGATTGAATAATAAAGTATAAGTGCAACTGTACTGTACATACATACATTCAAGCCTGTTTTCCCGAAGGGGTAGGCAGAGGCATATTATACGCCCACGCTTCGCCAATTTTATAGTCCCACGTAATAGGTGGCGAGCCTATTGCCGAAACTGTTATGTTCGCCAGAGCCTCGTCCTTTGATCGGCAGGTGCACCACTTGCAGGTGAGGTTGGCTCGTGGTCTTGGTAGGGTCCCTATACACCCAACCAATTCAATCTTAACCAATTAATATCCAAAATCAATTGTCTACGGTTACCCTAAATTGTGAGATATCTGTTTACATTAAGGAAAGTTAAATATATTTCATATTTTGAAAGTTTTTGTGTTGTTGTGTTACACTAAATTCTATAATCTATTTTTTACCAAAAGGGACCTGTAATTGGCTTTATTTTTATTAAAGATAGATTTGAATATTGACATATTTCAGCAGGTGGTCTTCCTAAAAATGTAAAATATAAAGTAATAATAATAAGGTTAAACAAGAGGACGACTTCTTGGCGGGAAAGTGAAGCGTCATGTCTGCAGTTTTGTTTAATTTTCTAAGATTTGTGATATTTCTTACATTAATATGTAATAACGGTGGATTATTAACCGTCAAGTGTTTGTTAATATACATAAGTGTTGGTAAATCAAACAAAACGGTGCAAAATCACTTTTTAAATTTTCTCTTAAGGAGTCCATGTGAGATCTCAGTATAGTCCCACATCTTTACTGAGGACTCAAGGGGCTTAGGGGAGGGTATCTTACTTACCATTTATCATTTTTATCACCACCCATTCTCATTTACTATGAATTATATATTATTAATATATCACTTACTTGACACTGGGTAAATGTGCTAGACGCACGAAACCATAATTTAAAAGAAAGAAAAAGAAAAGAACAAGAGGACGACTTCTTGGCGGGAAAGTGAAGCGTCATGTCTGCAGTTTTGCTTTATTTTTTAAAATTTATGATATCTCTAACATTAATGTGTAATATCGGTGGATTATTAACCGTTAAGTGTTTGTGAACATACATGAGTGATGGTAAATCAAACATAACAGTGCAACATCACTTTTCAAATTTTCTCTCAAGGAGTCCATGTGAGATCTCAGTATAGTCCCACATCTTTACTGAGGACTCAAGGGGCTTAGGGGAGGGTATCTCATTTACCATTTATCATCTTTATCACCACTCATTCTCATTTACTATGAATTATATATTATTAATATATCACTTACTTGACACTGGCTAAATGTGCTAGACGCACGAAGCCATTATTTAAAATAAAGAAGAAAAAAAATGACTTAGCGCCAATATTCCCTCCATTTTGAATTTTATTCTAGAATGTAGATATTTCACCAAAGTTTACAAAAAGTGTTGATATGTTTTTTTTGTTTTGTGCTAAGAGAACTGGCTGGAACTGCGATAACCAACCCTCCTATCCAGCTTGGTGTACGTGATTATAAGCAGATACCCCCAATAGAATTTAATCTATGGGCGAGGCTAATGTTCAGCAATGAACTTTATAAGTTGATCATGATGAAACCGTGATTTATACTTGTGAAAAGATTGTATGAATTTGCCCTAAGTACCATTTCAAAATTAAATTGCGGATAGGTAGATATCTAGTTATTTCAAATCATTCAATTATAAGCAATTCTTTAGGCGTTTATTATTGAAGCCCGTGAAATTAGTAATTAACCTTTTTATAGAACTATATATAAACAAAAATGGCGTCATTGTAATTAAAAAAAAACTACGAGTTTGAATAGGCATATAAACAAAAATGGCGTCATTATAAATTCCAAGCAGTCATCGACATACGAGAACGCTTTAGGTAGTGGTCGCTTGCTTATTTAAATAAAAATATCCTATGATTAAGAAAAAGCAACATTTTACAAATAAAATCGAAGTTCTATTAGTATAAAATGTAGGAACGCAAAATAGTCTCGCGTCGAGTTGCATAAACACCAGTCCTCATATCAGCGTTATAAAGTCTACTGCTGAACAACCAGCTGGGCAGCTGGGCAGCCACGTTGGTGATAGCAGTTCAAGCCAGTACGCAGGAAGACGCTGCTGCCCATCAATGATCTTACTAAGAGAATTTCCAATCTCGATATAAACTTCCAAACACTGCCCAAGTTTCTGTCTTCAATCAGAGAATGTGACTTACCTTAGCACGCTTTAGTAATTTTCAGGTTATGGTTTAAATTTTTTTTCTTTTATATATATATCACTACTGTTAGTTCTTAGTGATACTTATCTTGGAACTAAAGAATTGGTGTGATTGTAAGAGAATATTTATTTATTATTTATTTATTTACTGTTCGTTTCACTTTGTTAATTTTTTTTTAATTATATGTAATCATGCATGCTGTAATTACCTATAATTGTAAGAACAGTTAGCCTATTTATTATAGATTTTACTTGTTACTTTTTTATGCCGTTTCCTATGTTGGTGATTCAATAAATAAATAAGTAAATCGGAACTGTTGTGTTAACTTAGGAAGAGCGAGGCGTTCCCTACTCAAGTGTCTTTTGAATATTTTTTGGAACCCCCGGCAATTTAATTCTAAAAGATTTACCTAAAATAAATATATTTTTATTATCTCACTGACCTAGTGAGATAATAAAAATATAATTAATGCTGAATGAATGAATGAAAATATAAAGATGCTCCAAGATTTCAGTATGACCTGACAATCTTTGAGCATCTCCGTAGAAGGTGAATAAGGTAATTGGATCTCGTCTAGTGTCCATATAGGAGATGGCTACTCATGTCTCACTATTTAAAACATTTTGCCTAGAGAAAGATTCTAAAAATCTTTGCTGCAACTGCTAAATTATTTTACTACAACTATATGCGAGTAGATTACTCAAATAAACAACAAAAAACATAAGTTATATAATAAAATAAATGTATAGAAAATTATAAATACAGAATTAATATATATCCTCTTACAATCACACAAATTATTTAGCTCCAAGATAAGTAAGTATCATTAAGAACTTGTGTTATGGGATACTAAAGAACGGATAAACACACTTATATATATTTGTTTGTAAATACATACTAAATATACATAGAAAACACCCAGACCAGAACAAATATTCATGTTCAAGCACACAAAGATTTGTCCTGTGTGAGATTCGAACCCACGATTGCAGGAGCGTAGTGCAGGTATACTGGACTCTACGCCATGTCGGTCGTGAATAATAAACAATAGTAGATTACTTTAATATGTGTAACAAGTTTTCTGCCCACCTCATTAGTGTAAGCAGTTGCTTAACGTGTCTTCAATAGATCAATAGCGCTTGACATCATATACAACCAGTTGCCCTAGATTTTTATTAAACTTATTTTTATATCGGGAATGCTTCCAAAAACCTAACACCGTGGCAACAAATCGTTTATCAACAGATGGCATTATAAATAAATTTCGTTCAAGATTTATACGAACGGAAGCACCAAATCGATAGCAATTACTAAATTGTTAGTGTCAGACACACCGAAGGAAATAATCAAGTCGTTTCTCATTAGAATGCACGCTGACGCTGTCAAGAGAGCCGAGACCAAGTCAGCCACTCGTTCCGTCCCATCACTGAAAGGAGCAACTTTCTTCACTTACAGTAATCATTTACTCGCACCAGACTGAGATAGAAACAACTATTACGATACGAAAGAAAAAGAGAAAGAACTACGTGAACGTGAACAAGTAAAAGTAGAGAGAGATGAAGATACGTGTGAACATAAGCGTGCGAGGGAGACAGAGGGCTTACCAAACTGGGTGGCCACCCCCCACGGTTGGTCGATGACCATAAAAATGAGTATAAAATTGAAACATCAATATAATAAGCAATCAGCGTGGTCAGACCAAAACCTAATTATACAGAGCAGGCGTATGTTATAAATTGCTTCATGACTCCGTACAGATTGCTCCGAAATCGAATGGGAGCGTGCAGTCGTGTCGTTTTGATTCATTGTGATGAACTGTCAGAGTAACAATATTAGAGACTCATATCTACTGTTAACCTAGATACACGTTGATGGAGATCTTATTTTATGCATGTTTTCTGTCCCAGATGTATTTTTTAAACTTTTCAGTAGGTATTTGATAAGTGTTTTAAAAAATAATTGTTTTCTTTTTATATTCTAAATAAATAAATACCAGCTTGCATTCTTTACCAATTTTACCTTGTATACTTAATCTCGTACAGTTAATCTCGTACTAGGAATTTTTAATTACGACATACAGTTATTGTAGAAGTTATTGACTTGTCACACAAAATTCGCACAAAGTTTAGGTGCGATACGTCACCTCCTAATAAAATGTCTATGACACAAAATTTAACAAGGAAAATCGATGTAGCTACTGTAGCAACAGAATTGCTCTCACTTGGTTAAAAAAATACCCCTAACCTACTGGGTTCGCTTAATAATTCTAGGGTAGTGAAAATTTTAGAGTAGAACATTCTAGGACTAAACACAAAATTCAACCGCATTTTTCACCTATAATTTCTAAGAAATTAATATCCCACTTCCTGACCAATCATTCAGAACAATAAATCAAAATTTCATCAAATTTAGTTCAGCATTTATACGTGAGCAGGTTACCGTCTAAATAGTTAGTTTTGCATTTATATTTACATATAAAAACAACAATTCATCCAACCTATTTAAATAAAAATACGAATGATATGTAATGTGTGTCCTGTGTATCTATTATTTTACTTCTTTGTTTTTATTATGTTGTTTGATGTTGAAATAAATATTTTTTCATTTTAGTCATTCATTTCATTTCATTTATTCATTTTATTTGGCCGTCTAATAGTTTATACGGGACTTCTTGGCGGGAAAGTGAAACGTCATGACTGTAGTTTTTGCTTGCCCAGCGTGGTGATTATGAGCAAATACCCCCAATATAATAAACTATAGGGGAGGCCAACGTTCAGCAGTGGACTTAATATGGCTGAAATGATAATGATGAAATAAAGTTGTAGTGTATATTCGTAATGAAAAAATAACAGCTTGTTATGCAATACATTTAAATTCCTCGGGTATCTTTGTCAAAACCAGTGTTTTAACTGTCTGTCTGTCTGTCTGTCTGTCTGTTTGTTTGTTGTGACTAATCTCCGAAGCAACTTAACCGATTTTGATGTAACTATCTAATAGATGATGTTATATTGAGAACCTAATACTGATTTTTTAAAACCAAAATAATAAAAAATTTACAGTAGGTCCGCGGTTCAATTTACTAGCGGTAGTTTAAGCTAGTTTTAGTAAGAAGACGGCTAGTTTATACTATATACGAGTATATAATACATGGATTTTATAACCGGTCGAGTCGGACCCGCGCATCAAAGGTACCATTATGTATAACAATGGTACTGAATTTAACTTTTTGTTTAATCTAATGCTCAATTCGAAATTCTATTCATAAAGGGTTATGGTAACTAAAGAGGCGTATAACTAAATAATCTGTAAGTATATTGCAAGCGTTAATATTTTCTGTTGCCGTTACTAACAATGAGCGAAAACGAGCAAAAAAAAAACACGTTTGTTGTATGGCCTCCTTTCATATTTATTAAATTTTAATTTAAATATTTATTTTTAAAGTGAATATAGAACTTAATATTCTGTGAATATTTCAAGCGTCTACCTATTGCCATTATCAATATAGCGCCAAAACGAGCAAAAAAACACATTTTTGTACGGGTCCGTTAAATATTTATTTTATTATGTTAAATTATATATATACATATATATACCTATTAATTTTGTTATGTTTTATATCTGTAAAAATTTCAACTATCTGACTATTACGGTTCATGAGATACATCATGGTGACAGACGGACGGACAGCGGAGTCCTAATAAGACGGTCCCGTTTTTACGGGGCCCTATTATTCAGCCCTAAAAAATCACCTTAAAAACCCTAAAAAATCAGCTCCTAAACGTTGACTGAAATTCCCAATTCAATTTAGAGATAAGACAGTGGTTAATTCATTCCGAGAGCAGTGCTTCGAGGCGCCCAGTAGATGACTGTCATATTTATGTAATGTGTATGATTAATTCTCTGCTGAATTGAAAGTACCTACCCTAAAAGCATATGAAAGTGATACTACTTACACTGACATCAAAACCTAATTTCATAGTTTTGTCTGTCTCTCTGTCTGTTTGTATGTAAGGCTCCTAAACGTTGTCTCAAATTCGCAATTGATTTACGATAGGGTTGAACGTGAGAGATAAGACGGGCTGGTTAATACATTCCGAGAACGGTGCGTCGAGGCGCCCAGGAGATGGCTGTCATAACTGGGTAATGTGTATGATTAAGTCTCGGCTCCCCGAGGGTCCGTCCAAGTGGTGCCCGGATCGTCTGTTTGTTGGTTTTTCGACCTTCGTTTTTTATTCTCGGTTAATTTTGGAGGTGATGACGTTGGATTTGGGTGGATACGACTTTTAGATGTGTTTGTGTTTTTCTATTGGCAACAGGAAATGGTTAAGGTACAGTAGAATGTGGTTTGAAAACGTGATGAATTAAAATGACCGCCAATAAGAGTTATTAATCAAGGACGACTAAGAAGTTTTTACTGATTGTCACTTTAGAATGTAATGTATTCACTTATTATATTTTAATCTATTATTTATTATAAACAATATTAATTTAAGTGAATATTAAGATTATAGATATACTCAATGATAATTAACTTGAGTGGCTCCTTAAAGAACTTTAAAAAAGCCCGAATAATAGAGGGAGCTATTTAAATTAACCATGGCATGGAACCATTTCAATTATTTTATACAGATGTTGTATACGAAAAAATTGTCTAACACTTTAATTGTTACTTTGAACGCGTTAAAACATGTTTTTCAAGTTATTGTCATAGTTTTATTTTTCAAATACGCTTACAAGTTTATGTTAATATTGCTGTAAAGATTATCCAATAAATTAATTGTCTTATCCATATCATCTCGTCGTTATAGTGAGGCCCACAAATTTGGCAGTCGACGCCATCTCGCCCAATTCCCATAATTTACGATTCTCTTGGTGATAATTACGCGTTTAGACCTCCACCTAGCTGTGTAAGGCTCGGTGTACACTAGAAGTAGGAAATAAATTATTATACTATT
Organism: Musotima nitidalis; assembly: GCA_949126915.1. Lineage (NCBI taxonomy): Eukaryota > Metazoa > Arthropoda > Insecta > Lepidoptera > Crambidae > Musotima > Musotima nitidalis. The sequence continues at coordinate 6,493,811 of OX421434.1, forward strand.
GGCTTGTTTCTTTTATTCAACAATTTAGTACACCATACAAGTCTTAAGTAAATACTTATTAAAGACTTAGTACTAGAGCCTCTTAGGGCTTCATAATAAGCTTAATGTTTTTAAGCTTGTTCCTGTGCTTATTCCACGGTATGCAGTGCTTTTATATTTCCTAACATGAAGCTCATACCATCACCATTAACTCAGTTTCTTAATGATCCACTTCTGGGCTAAAAAGGCAGGCCGCCTTTTGAACATGGCAACATTTACTATTAAGTGCGGAACTTTTGTGGATGGAGTCAGGTGTAAGTCGGCCTGCTGTTAAAAGTTTTCTCACAAGGGTCTTTAACTTACAGATACACTGTAACATGCTATAACACTGATGTGATAAATAGACAGGTATGAATATTAAAATATGTCTTTTTGTCTCACTGGGAAAATATTAAGTAGAACGGCCAGAATAGATGAGCCGACTGTATTGTAAAAATAAATAAGCCAAAAACTGAATAAGCACGGCTCAAGACTGCCATGAAAAGATTATCATTACGGATGCTTTAATTAGAGCCATAAAATTAATGTTATATTAAAATGGTCGCTCGCAACTTCGTCCGCGTTACCTACAGGTACTTCGTCAGATTTGGGTTAAGGTCGTAGCCTAAGTATAGTAGTTACTTAGTTAGTTATTACTTAGAGGAGACGTTTACTAAGGAGTACCCTATAACGTCAGCTATAGGAATTCCAGTGAAAAACCATCAAAGCCGATTCAACTGCTTCAGAGATGTGATTTGAATTCCGACTACAAACATGCAGTCAGACAGGCAGAAAACATTTCAGTTTTCAGCTTTTTTCATAATTATTATATATCGTCCATAAGGCTCATTCATTCAAAAGCCATTTATCATTAACCAGACAAACAGCCACATAAACTTTAGTTATTTATTTGCAGTTAATAACAGAACATTCCACACCCGCCTCTAGTCTGAACCACTCCGTACTCTGCCCGTGGGTGGCGTGGTTAGTACTATCGATGGCTTTACATAGTGTATTGATTGCAATCGAAATTGCCCGTTCGTGACTGTACTTCCCAGTGGATAATGTCTTTCTTTACGTAACCCGACTATGTCCGATACATCCACTCATTTTAGCGAGGCTCGTTAACATTTGAACTTGATTTCGACACAGACATAAAACTGATAGTATTTCGAATGTTTATACTTAATTGATGTTTGATACGCTTTCGCAATGTAATTTTGGTTTTATTGGCAGTGTGATTATTATGGATAGAAAGAAGTAGAATAACATTGATTGATTTAAAGTCGGTCTATGATGTCATGGCATTGATGTTTTTTCTAATAATAACAAATCAAATTCGTTTATTAAAGGTGTAAGAGACGTAGATATAACTATAGTAAATTAAAAGTTACGCAAAAAGTAATTGGAAGTAGCTCAGCATGTACTGGAAAGTTTTGTTTCAAGATATTACTTAAAGTAAAGCAAGTTTAGTTTGGTCCATAGTTCGGAAGTGGAATTCTTACCTATCACTATATCGCATGCTTAAAGGAACATCGACCCATTAATAGATAGGTCAGGTTTGAGGTACGTACTTATACAGTCTTTCTATTTCCTGAGATCGAATAAATGTTAATCAAACGTTCAAAACACAAGCGGAATTACTAATTAATAAATCAGTATCAATTTAATGCGCTTACAAGTAGGACAAGTATTCTTTAGAAGAACTTCTTTTGTGATGTCCCAAAAATCGTCTTTTTTGAGTTAAGTCACTATTCCATTAGACATGCGTTATGTGAGTTGGTTTACATTGGTAATGAACACAATCTCACGCCCCTAAATATCATTTGGGGTGGGCTGAAACCTTGCCACGACTAAATAGAAGGAATCTATATAGTTTGGATGTTCACTTTTATCACGGAACTCTCTAGGTGAAACGTGTTATATTGTGAGAGATGGCTAGCCCTTCACCCAAATTAACTTTAGACAAGATCCCATTCTTTTATTCGTTTTCCACCCTATGTCGGGCAAGACGTAGGGTGATGCAACACCTTGGATGTGTAACAGCACGTTATTACATACTACAAACTAAATAACACACTGTTTACTGATTTAAATCGCGGTTTTCTATGTCATAACTCGTCGCGACTTTTAAATTACTTTATAACGGTTTATAGTCACTGGGAAACTAATATAACACACTCAAGTTATATAAAGGTACAAATTTTAAATTACCAGGACTAATTGACGACCGAAATGGCGTGGTGGCGAGTATAACCCCTCTCCGCTCCTGACGTCGTGGGTTCGATTCTCACGCAGGACAAATCTTTGTGTGCATGAACCAGAATATTTGTTCTGGTCTGGGTGTTTTTCTATGTATATTAAGTTATATTTACAAAAAAAAATATTTATGTATGTTTACCCGTTGTTTAGTATCCATAACACAAGTTCTAAATGATACTTATCTTGGAACTAAATAACCACTTTCGAATTTAGATCTAGCACAGTAAGGTTTAGCATGTAAAGTGATAGACAACGAAGGTATATCATTATCATCATCAGCCCAAAGACGTCTACTGCTGAACGTAGGCCTCCCCCATTAGCTTCCAATGCGATCGATAGCAGACAGCCTGCCTCCAACCTGATTCTGTAACCTTCATCAGGTCGGCTATCAATCTTGCAGGTTGACGTCACACGCTACGTTTCCTATTTAAGGGTGACCAGAACTTTGTGCCAACGGCCTTCAGTTCTCCGTGCTATAAGTCCTGCCCACTGCCACTTTAGCTTGCTGATTTGTTGAGCTTTTTCGTCGACATTTGTTTTTCTACGGATCTTTTTATATCTTAGTCGATATCGCAGTGAAACCCCCAATATAGTACTAACGAATGAATAAACAAAAATTTAATTATCATTTTTGTAAATAAAGACTTCCTTCTGGTAGCTCAGTGGTTAAAGCAGTAGACCGGTTAAGTAAATTTCGTGGGTTCTATTACCATTCTACTGCATTCGCTAGACGGTTTAACGAGTTTAGGATGCCTTTTATATATAATAAAATAAACATTTTTTATAAGATACTTCCACTAAGTGCTGGCGAAGCAAAACTAAAACTTCACTTGCTGGGCTGGACGTACAATGACTCTGAATCTATTCTGGATCAACTTATATAGTTCCCATAGCCTTTCCACCCACTTTGTATCTCACTCGGAATGTCTTGCATTGGGTAATTACTGCATGTCATAAATAAATAAAAAATAAAAAAATGCTCATCTCATCCACCAATTTAATTAACCTAGACTAACTCAATTTTTTACTTATATATTATTAGAAGATTCGAATTAACTAACTTATTTATTTACTTATAAATTAAGACACATATAAAATTTTGCTTATCTTTATATTTACTTACATTTAATTTTAAATACATAACAAAGAAGTATATTCCATCTAACATGGGTTATTGCTTTGCATTTTGTAAGTATTTACAAAAATTCTCAATCCGCTGTGTATCATAAATTGTACCACACCCAATGATTAGCGTTACTTCTCGCGTCATTACGTCTGAGGTGACTTATTATTTTTCTGACTACCCTACTATTTTTTAGTTTTTATTAAATTTTTTGTTAACAAAGAGAACTAGTGTTCAAGAACGCTTATAACTTACTTGTATTATCTTTAATTTTTATAAAGACGTAAGGCTGTCGTTTTAGATAAAATTTACTTAAATTTACCTCTTTATAAACTCCCATGATACAGGCCTAGCCTAGTATGGGAGTTTTATTTTTAATTTCTCCAGTGTACTTTTATCAAATAAAGAATTATTATTATTATTATTATATTCAGGCTACCGCGGACGAGTTGATTTTATGTACTACAAATTTCTTCTTATAAATAAATCCTAGTAACACATAGCAAATATCTATACTACTTTTTGTTCCTAAGTAGGAATCAAACCCACGACCGGATCAGTCGTCAAATAAAGCCATTACAAAAACATTGCCTACAGCGAAATAGAACGAAGTGAACTTAACCAAGACATATATTCCCAGTCAGATTCTGGTCTGGTCAGTGATGTCCATAAAACATGAGAACTAGTATTGACTAGTTTACAAGGTGCTGTCATCAGAGTGTACAATCAGCGTTAGATAGTGGATAGCAAACAAAGCGCCATACATATCGAAACACGCCCTAACGCTCTTGATGATAGAGACTTTTGTCGATATTTATATAACGCCGAGTGTACAGTCGACGGCATAAATCAGTGGATAATCGCACGATGCGCGCCCGCCAGCGGTGGCTGCTGCAATCGCCACATTATCACCTGCACGGTAGCATAGGGCTAGCAGTAGAGTCGATGCGTCACATTTAAAATTGGAAGTAATACTTTTTTTCTGTGTTATTCTTCTTCATGCAGACATCTTCTGTAACTTGTCAATAATGGTCCATATTCCATATTTATTATTTTATAGAACCTTATCCGTTACTTGAGCTTATTAGTTTATTTTAGTTTTTCATTACATTATTGAGGTAAATCATAACGACAAAGGTGGAATTCATAATCGTAAAGGTTGAGTATCGATGGAAACGATTACTATTGACACGAAGAAAATTCAGTTTGTAGATTGGTAGCCATTTTTATCGTATATAATACCAACCGCTTTTGGGGTTAGGAAATCACGTAAAGCTTTCGATTGTCGAGGCTTGGATAAAAATCTAGAACCCCACACATCTTCCTGGATGCTACCATTCCGGACTGTTAATAATAAATAATAAAATGACGTAGGGAAATGAGCTGATTATTATGGTAAGTAAAATGAGATTTATCATCGTCATCGTCGTCCTAGCATTATTCCGGTTTTTCTAGACTAGAGCTTAGAGCACAGACAGGGTCTGCTCACTGGTCTAAAGTGAGATTTATAACTTAAATAAATTTATTGGACTGATTGGACTGCAGTCATTCCTTACCCCAAATCAAAACAGAACAAAAAATAAAATTATGAGATCCACTATTGAAAGTCTCCACTCCTTCCGCAAAGTACCTAGTCACGTCCGTGACTCCAATCCAATCTCATTATTGAGTTTCGTACGCGTTTAAAAAATATAAATAATACAAGAGATGCGGCAAATTGACGTATAATCATAGCACTATAGTGATTAGAGCTAAATATAGATATTATGGCGGCCGGCTCGCCATGGGTGGTAAAGGCAGCGATGACAAGCTCGTTGGCCGGTGATTTAGGTTCGGATGGCTAGTCTGTGTGGCCCGTGGGACCTGATGGGTGGGTCGGCTCGAAAATATGATACATGTTCGTCTATGGCATCGAACATGGCACTATAAACTTTTTTGAGGCAAGCCGGTAGGTGTCCTTGCTGGCTGGATATATTTTTCTTTTTTGAGGTAAAATCTCCTTGTGTGGTTAGATTTTTTTGGCAGCTAAGCATTTAGTAGGAAAAAAAGATATATTGCTTATATATATTTAATTATGCAGAAATATTCTATATGTACACAAACATTCTTGCATACATAATGAAACGAACTATAGCAGTGTAGTCACTATATAGAATCTCTTCACTCGAAATAAAAACATTATTGCAAATAATCTGTCCTACTTTAAAAAAATAGTGTATTTTTTTTTAATATCTATAGGCTACATGCTAAACACAATTAGCCGGTGTCAAGCAAAAGATATATTAATAATACATAAATCATAGTAAATGAGAATGAGTGGTGATAAAGATGATAAATGATAAATAAGATGCCCTCCCCTAAACCCCTTGAGTCTTCAGTAAAGATGTGGGACTATACTGAGATCTCACATGGACTTCTTGAGAGAGTTTGAAAAGTGATGTTGCACTGTTTTGTTTTATTTGCCAACACTCATGTATGTTCACAAACACTTAACGGTTCATAATCCACCGTTATTATACATTAATGTTCGAAGTATCACAAATTTAAGGAAATGCATATAACAAAACTGCAGACAAAACGCTTCACTTTAATATTTGTGGAGATTTGTAAATGGCAATAGGATTAAGTATATATTGTAAACCAATTGGAAATTAGACTGTAAATCTTCCTAAGAGAAGATAAATAAATAAATAAATAATACTTATCTTGGAACTAAAATAATTTGTGTAATTGTTAAAAAAAAGTATTTATTTATTATTATTGTTTATGATTGGGCTATGCTTGGGTTTTGCTCCGAAACCGAATCAGAAACGAGATGATTCGTAAAAGGACTGTTGTGACTGACACAGCCAAAGAAGTAAACAAGCTGAAGTGACAGTGGGAAGGGCATATAACACGCAGAACTTTGGGCAGAAAAGTTATAAAATGGAGTCCCTTAGAAAGAAATCATGGCGTGTATGGCTACTCTATGATACACTTTTATAAAGGTGCAGAAGACGCAGACGGCCTACTTTCGGTAACATTGGAAGTTTATAGGAGAGACCTATGCGTCGTTGTTCTGGGAAAACCCTGTAAATAGATAGTTACCTAATTTGAGTAATAGGCAAATGATAGTTCAGATAAAAATATTTTTATTAAAAAACATAGCAACTTAAGTTGTTGTGTTTCAATATCATGCTATTGTATTTCGCAGACGAAGAGCATGAAATACTGAGTCGATTATTTTATTTACAGGGTTTTCCTAGCACAACGACGAATGTTCAGCTGACTTCCTTGAGCTGATGATTATAAAAAGAACTTCTTAAAACTTTTATGATTATTATTGGTTTATACCTGAAACCTAAAAGTGCCTGAATGAAATATATCAGAGAATATTATTTTTACTGGATATTCCAAAAAAAATATCTTCCCGAACTACAAAACCTTTTTAAAACTCTATTGCAGCGCGTATGAGGGTGAGGGAAAACCATCTGTACTATCATTTCGGTCAGAAATCTGTAACGAGCGGTCCGTAACCCACAATATATGGCGTGTCCAGGGGTGAGCGGCATTGTCCTCCACACCATGACCGAACCATTACACCCAAATAGGTAGAGTCAGCAAATTAAATATATTTATATAAAAAAACTTGGATCTAATAAGTTATAAATAGCTTCTTTTCTGTAATCTTAATTATGTTTTAAGACAAAACATACGTAATGCTTGAAGTACACGTGTACATACTTTTGATCACACATGTATTAACGTAGGGGTGTGCGGAGGCAAATTAAGCGCTTACATCTTGCCAATTATTGAGACGTGCCTATTACCGTTTATCGGTAACTTTTATGTTAGCCAGAGCCGCATCGATTGATCAAAAAAGGCAACACTTGCAGGAGAGGTTGGCATGGGCTTGTAAGCTTTTGGTAGAATATCTTTACTACGTATTTTAATATATCAAAACAATAGGCATACAGACAAAAGAATAAAGTGAGATTTATGTCAAACGATTTGGTATTATATAAGTTATATGCAGGAACAACGACTTAACGTACCCTCACAAACACGGAAGCGACCTAAATTAAATGCCACACAGCAAAGGACTTCAGAAGAATTCAAGGACTGACTTTTGTAAACTCAGCGTTTGTTTTGTGATCGATTGGTGAACGAGTATCGCGGAGCTACTAGCGCTTTCTGCATACAGACATACATACATTCACGCTTGTTTTCCCGAAAGGGTAGGCAGAGGCATATTATACGCCCACATTTCGCCATTTGGTCCCACGTAATAGGTGGCGAGCCTATTGCCACTATAGCGCTTTCTAATACCTGCAGTATCATAAATAAATTTGTTGATGTGATTTAGCTACATTGGATCTGTCTAAACCTTAATCGTGCATAGAAAAAAAATTATGTTGCTGACCGTACATAACAATCGTCGCTTATTTTCACTTACATTAGTTTACGTGGGACGGTATCAATGAAATATGTGAGCAGCTCGCGTGATGTCTTGCTCCCCGCTGTACTTTACGCGATTGGATTTTTTAATAAAGACGCCTCTAACTACACCTACAGTATAGATGATGTTGGCGTTAAACTATTGTATCTATCACATACATTCTTAAGTGATTGTGACGCGAGTCGATCGTTGTATTACAGTAATTCGACTTTCGCTGTCGAGAAAATGTTCACTTATGGATTAATTTATCCACTGACTTAAAACTGTAAAGTGTTTTTTTTTTAATTACGATTGACTCTAAAGCATGTGAGCCGATGGTAAGAAGTCACCGGAGCTTATGAACGCTTGAAAATACATGGGCATTCATTGATAACCTTGACTTGTGAAAGAAGTCCAGAGATCAATATAGTAGGTATATACTACGTAGTATAGTTTGGCACAAACCTTAGTAGGCTGTGATGATATTAGTAACGTTAAGGAAATTCTAGTATCTACTCTACATAAAATGATAATATTACCATGGATAGCAGAGATTTTAGTTACTTTTGAAATGTTTTGAATAATCTGTTAATGCTAGATTTTCCAGTAATCGACATTATACAGTTAATTGTCACGAATTAGTATAATATATTTTTTTGCGCTCTGCTTTTCTTCTATAGTATGAGACAGTTATGTCAGGTTTTCGTCTTTTATCAAAAATACGATACAAATCCAGAACAAATAACAGGCAAAGAAAACTAATATCGTATTTATAAATCACAGTCCTTAAGGGAATACGTTTGGAATTATCGAAATTATTTATTACAATGTATCAGCTTGAAAGTGGTCCAGCCACGTGTCTAAAATTTTGGGGTTAACCCTCCACCGAATGTTGAACCACAAGCATAGGGAAGTTTCTAGCGTGGATAGGTCATTTTATAATAGACTTATAATACCAACGACTTAGTTTAATACGTTTAAAATTTATTGCAAAACGCTTGTTTGTATTTGATCTGGGATAATATAAAGTGGTATTTTATTATCTGTGGCTTTATTAAAGTATTATGAATCTTTTGTCATCTATTATAGTAAAGACTTCTATACAACAGATTACATGTTTATCTTTAATAATGACACATTTTAGTGGTTTGTCTATGAATAGCATGCAACACAGTTATAGCCCGATTATATTTGTTACCACAAAATTAAAAATTTGTTGCAGGGACATAAGGATGCTCTGATGCATTGCTTTTGCTTTAGTTTGGGATAATAAACCGTTAATCTTTCGCGTGGAAACTAATTAATTATGGAAAATTGTCCTTAAATTAGAAAGCTAAATGTATGGCGATTATAAAGTATTATGGACACAAATAAACTATATATTTAGAAAATATTTATTTAAAAACTTTTATGAAGAAAAATAATTTATAGGTAGCTGAACTTAAGGGCAGAATGTAACACAAAAAAGGCAAAACACACTTGGTACCCTCGAAAATCAATGTAAATTAATAAAAGAGCCATCCTTCCCAGCGGGGGAGACTGGGGAGATACAAATTGTTATATTCCATAATATCATCACACGACCATTACCCATCGCCACCCGTGCGCGACCGAAATTATTAGATGACATTTTATTAGTTTTGGGGATCCCTGAGCGGCCCTTGCAATTAGTTTTTTTACTTAGTAATTGAATAAGATTTGTATTATAAAAAATGTACTGCTATCGTTTTTTATTTTGAAATAAAATTCAAATAAACTGATAATTATAAACAAGGAACATGATAATGGCCTTTGGCTTGAAGATTCTAAATAAAGTTGTATGATATATCAAAATCTTAGGGTGTGAAGTATGAGATAGCAATGTATATTTGCTTTATTGAAGAATGTACTATTTACCTAAAAACATCAATTAATACTGTTACGCCTTATTCCTGTAGAGGTAGGCAGATAACATATCCTTCTACTAGCTAAGATTCTCTTAAAGCCATCAAAGGCATTTAAGACAGGAAATCATTTCAAGTCTTATGGTATGTTTTCCTTTTTTAGGATTTTTTATAACGAAACATGGGATTATTAATGACTCTATTGGCGCTTAAATATTGAGAACATCATTAAAGCATATACTTTATTATTAAATATTGATAGATATGGATTATTTTAAAATTTATAATCAAAGTTCCGTGAAATTTCTATAAAAGACTTAAAAGTACGGAACCTATTTCTAGCCCTGCATCTATTTCGCTTCCATCTTTTATCTAGCACACGTCCATCGCGCTCCATTGTCATACTCTCACTGAGAGTTCCGGAAGTTGTAAAGTAGTGATTTGTAATGCACGCGCGGCACGTTCGACGTCACTTCCGCAGCGGCCATAATGATACGCAGAATATTTTGGGGTGACGTGGCAGACATTTTTGGCTTAGGAAATTTGCAAATAAAATAGATAATACAAACAGAGGCGTCTAAATTCTTAAAATACCTACATTTTAACTAATGTATCTTTTGTATTTTGGACTAAATTTCAACCCTAAGATTTTTCACTTAAATTTTTATTAATCTAGGAAAGCCCTATTATTAGGAATGTGTTTTTATTTGCTCAGAACTTTGCCAAACTTGAGAATCAAATCGTTGCAAGATATGAAATGACTTATCCAAAATATTTTTTTAAGCGTTTCTTACATAAATAATTCTATTACCTTTTCTGACAGCAAACCTTAACACAACATACATGCCAGGGCTTATACCAGCTTATATTTTATTTAGTTATATAATTTATTATATTGTCTTCAGGATAATAAAAAAAACGATATATTAATATCAAGAATTATTTGCATATTAACGCTCGTAGCTCTGCGGTGCTCGGTGGTCGGAAACGATCACCGAAGTACAATAGAGTTTACAGAGGTCAGTCCTTGGATGGGTGACCGTTTGTTTGGCATTTGATATCGAGCGCTTCCGTGCTTCGGAAGGCACGTTAAGCCGTTGGTCCCGGTTATCACTAAATGTGGTAGTCGTTAAGTCATGTTAGAGGCCTAATGGGCGGCTTAATAAATTCTAACAGCAGGACGCCATACACCTGCCTCCGCCAATCCGCACTGGGTCCGCGTGGTGGAGTATGACTTAATACCCTCGCACCTATAGTATGTGAGAGGAGGCTCGTGTTCATTAGTGGGACGTTTATGGGCTGAGATGAGATGATAACATTACAATGTATAAACAGCACAACAAGCCGTTAGCCACGGCTTACTGTGTAATAAGTATCAAAAGTAAGAGAGTACTACACAAAATACTGGAAAAATTAATCTATAGAACCTAAAGAAGTTAAAACAATCAATAGCACTATAAACTTCCACTCAGAAAATACATAAATTATACACTTTATTTTGCACCATTGATTTTTATTTCTGGGTTGTGGTGGTCAGACAGCAGGCGCTCCTTGTAATAACTAAAACTCAGCCTAAATCTGGTGAGACCAGTGAGCATATCCTGGGCCCCAATGCTTAAGTCCAACAAAGGGAATGCACTGCACGAATATAACGATTTTATTTTAACAGTCATACAAAATATCTTACTTTCTTATATGATTGCACCTTAATAACACGACCATTATCCACGGCCAACAGTGAAATAAAGAATAAAACGACGGCTCATTAGTATTTTGATGCAAGCAGCAAGTGATTTTCTTTCTGCATTCATTGCTTAAAATGTACTTTTATTTTAAATTTACAAAAAATATATAGAACATTTACAAACTCTTAAGTTACAATATTGTAAACTGATGTTAATTGTTAGTGATGACGTCGATTCATTCCAGTAACTGTCAACCTCCAACATTGACGTTTGACTTGATGAATAGTAATATTTTGCACTTACAACAGTATTTGTAGGACGCGTCAAAAAGTTAGACCTTGCACAGAACATACGGGCAAAATTAATCGATAAGACCTCTGTAAAGATATCAATAGCACTATCGGCGATCCCCCAGTTCACCCTTGGGTTGTGTAGGGAGTAAGCTTTCACTTTTATGCCCTATTTAGCTAAATTCATCTGCCACTTAATTACAAGGGAGCCGTAATGTGTTTGCGTCTGACATGTGGACTGAGCATGGGCTAGTGACGCGTAAAGGCGTTTGGTTGTTACTTTATGTTGTGTACGCCAAGTACAGATGACATACCATCGCGTAATAGCTTTTATGCATAATTTGAATAGTTATAAATAAATAAAATAAATATTATTCTGACATTTACACCAATGGACCAACAATATAAATGATATTATGTAGATATGTATGTATGTACACCAATTATTTGGTTCCAAGATAAGTATCATTAAGAACTTGTGTTATGGATACCCATAACACAAATATTTATCTTGTGTGGGACTCGAATCCACGTCCTCAGGAGCGAATGCGAGTGTACTTGTTACGACGCCATATCGGTAGTCAACATTTTTAAAAATTAATTATGCACATCAATTTTTTTGGACATCACTTACAGTGCTTGTAACCCCAGAGCGTAACAGCGTATAAAAAGCGTAACTCCTATTTGCCTATAACCTAACATTGAAGCAAAATCAAAACTTATAATTGGATTAGACTACTAGAGTAGTCGAATCAAGCTCCCTGAACCCTTAAGAACTAAGAATCCTTGCTAAAAATAATCCTGGTATGCATAATTGGTGACAGGCAGGTCTCCTGTAATTGGACAGACTGATGGCAGCACCATGCGCGCAGGAATCTCTGAATCGAGGCGTGGTAATGAGCCTGATTAACTACCCAGTGTAGCCCTACTTTTAATGGTTTTCAATGGACTCTGAGTGAGTGAGTTATTTATGTTGAGAAGTTAAATTTGTAAAATAAGGTAACTTATTTTATAATTTTTTTAAAGGTGATATTCTTATTTCTATTACCTTTATGGCAAATAATACAAAAGGCGAACTTTAGCGACTATAGCTCAGTGGCGAGACTTCTAATTCAGAGGGTCTAGGGTTCAAACCCTAAGACTTTTCGAAGTTATGTGCGTATTTATCTGGGCCTCGGCAAGCACGTTAAGCCGTTGGTCTCGGCTGTTATGAACATCTATGGCAGTCCTTATTAGGAAGTCAGTGCCTTCTAATATTCTGACAACTGGTTTAACCACATAATGGTGTTTCCCTGGGTTGTGGAAGTCAGATGGCAGCCGCTCCATGTAATGACTGAAGTTCTGCCAAATCTGGTTAGACCAGTGAGCAGACCCTAGGCCCTAAGCTTATGTCTGGGACAACCGGGATATTGCTAGGATATGACAAAAGGCGAACTTAATGCCATAAGTTATTTCCTGCAGCAGTCCATACGATTAGCAGAAACCTTAATTGGTAAGCTGTAAACCTACAATTTAAAAAAAAAATTAAAATAATTTATTCAAGTTTGGTTCAAAAGAGCTAATATGAGGGTCAAATCTTAAAAACTAGCGCGCCCATTCACTGCGGGCGGGAGCTTGATCGTACAAGAACGGGCAAGAAAATCGTCAAGGTCAGTTTTTTCTCCCGCCAGTTACAAGAAAATGTACTTAGTAGTAAAACAATTTCACAATTCTACAAAAAGCAGTGTTCTGCAGTCACAAGATTAAGTTTTAAAGTTTAGGCTCCAATATAAATAAAACAATTAAGAAATATAATTCATTAATATATTATTGACGATCCTATAGGTATATTTATATATTATATATTAACGGTACCTCAATCTACTACTGTAATAATATTCTATTCGGCAGGGAATGAAGTGTTTCTATTTTAGAATAACTAACTTAAATCCATGATACTGATATTCCGGCGAAAAATTTTCCTATCAAAATATCACATCATTTACGAAACCGAATTATTGCGAGCTAAATCTAATATGTACACACAATTGTCCAACTTGAACCCAACTAACCAAACGCATCACATCCACAAATAATGAAAACAATAGCAACTCGAACTCAATTAGTAACATAGGACAAACAAGGTCACATAACTCCAGGGTTGCCACAAACACAAACATCGAATACAAAACGACGACGCCCCTCGCAAACTGACACAGTATTTGTTTGCTCTGTTAGCGGTCAGACAAACAGCAAAAATGTTCGGCACGGTAACGAACCGGTAATCCGATTCGGAGTGGTCAGTTCTCTAAAGTTTCGATCCGCAATCAACTGTGCCAACAGATCTATTTCGTGGGTAAACACGCTGGGGGCAGCCCTGTGGGGTTACTATGGAAAATATATTTTTAAAAACAATGTTTGTTGATGAAAGAAATGCAGCTTTTCTGTAATAGCTTGCAATTTATGGCTTTGACAGTGTGGTGATCGTTTTTGATAATTTAAACTTTAATCATTTTAACAGAGGATTGACAGCAGTAGCTTTGAAACGATGAATGCAGCGATTAGTCGAAGAAGTGTAGGTACGTAACATTCCCCTTACATTTTGGCCCATGGAGCAGCGCTTTCAGTTGACTTCTTGTTCTTTCGCTACTGTTTGTTACTTAATACAAAGTTTTATACATCCTAAAAATTTTACTTTTTATGACATTAAGTGTCAATCCCAAAACATTTTGAAAATATTATATTTAAATTTCCGTTGGCTTATGCAACTTGGCTTGAGGTTTTCATTAGCTTTGGTTGATATTTTTTTTAAGATTTATCAGAATTAGATACTTATAAATTTCCTGTTATTCCGCATTACAAAATAGACTTTTTCATTTATCCAAAGCTACTTGCGAGTTTTTCCGTGGTAACCCCGCACACACTCTCAGCCATGGTGAGCGGGTTGTGGACAATACGATAGTGAACAATCAGTTTTGTGTTTCAATTTGGTTTCAGTTTTAGCTTGGAAAGGATACCTGTAAAATAAATGTTTGAAATACTAAAAACGGGTCGGTAAAAACAGGCATTTATTATAAAATGCGACGCAGACATGCTAGCAAAGGAGGCGGCGGAACGAGAGAGGCAGGGTGCCTCTCGTCACGGATCCAGCCGCCGCGGTGGGCGCCCGAGACTTCGGGAGCCGCTAGAAGACTCCCGGCCACCGTAGGCGCTGGCTTGTGGGCGGTGAGTAATGGGTAACTCGCCGCCTGTCCACCTAGTATAGGCGATAGGCCGCGTCCGGCGCGTTCGTGTTCCACGCGCGCCTCAAAGCGATGTCAGCACACTGAGGGCTCCCAGGGAGGGGGTCAAGCCTGCCGAGGCTGCGGGACTGTCCGAAAGGGATACCTTGGCTGCAAGACGTAGCAGGCACAATAAGGAACATGGATGGTATTTAGTCAGTAAAAGTCTGACACAACCTTCCGCTTCACCCACAGCGGATGTCGGTCATTAGATGATTTCCCATATAATAATATATGGATATACAGGTATATTGCTCACCTAAAAGTGAACGTGTAGTTGGTACCATTTGGTTTTTTTTTATATTACATGGGGGAATGTGGTCACAGCAGCCTCTTTAACAACAGCTTAAAGGCCTTTTAAATCTTGAAACTTGTAAACTTTTGGGAAATCCTCGTCAGCTCGTTCCAAAACTGGGGCAGAAAATTTCGATCATATTAACTGGGATTATATTTCACTACATTTTACCTACTCTCAAACCTAGTAAGTTTTAAGTGGTTATTTGTAGACCTAACACATAAACATTTTTGACAATTGGTTTCCCATTGTTTTTCTCCCAAATAAAGTACCCACTGCAAACTTCGCCAGCGGGTATAACGACCTAAAAATTTATTGTCAATAAATCTAAACAACGTCAATAATTTGACACACTTCACCCTAAATTCGTGACAAAGGGTGCATCCAGCATCCACAACTTGAAATTTCACAAAATCGCGTCTCTAAATTTGCGTGGTGACGTCAGCAAACCGGAAGTGACGGTGGCATTGCGCGTGCGCCAGCTTCCGGCCGCGTGCGAGCCAAAATGGCGGCGGCGCGCTTCCGTTTGAAGGAAGTGACGATAGGGGGTGCCATAGTCGAATAAATTACTGTTAGGAGACGCGTTTATTGTTCGAGTTTGCACAATCCAGCGACAAGGAATAGGGCAACGCGTGGGATACTTATCATTAAGCCACTTTCGGTACAGCGCAATCAATAAACCAAAAAAAACAAGGCTTAGAAATAATAGTAAAAAGAAAAATCAAATTGATTTGAATGTGGGGCGAGGGTAATTTAGTGCCAGTTAGATTTTGCTTAAAATGATATGCTAATCAAAATGGATAGGCTATTGCATAGGTATTACTTATGGTCCTTACATGCCTCTGCCTAACCCTTCGGGGAAACAGGTGTATAGGTACGTATGTATGTAACTTATGGTCAAGTGATCTCTTCCTTTCTCTTAATCTTGACCAATTTCCTTCCTTTCCTTGTTTATCTGTGGTCAGCGCAGGATGTCTTTTCCTTCCAATTACCTCAGTCTCGAAGGACCTGATCAAAGCGGCGGCAATCCGTTGCATGGAGGCGTCTAAAGATTGATCGAAGGGAAAATCGACTAAGGTGATTTCACTTTTCTCCTTTCGCTCCTACATTATGAATAATAAAATATTTAAAAATATACATATAAAAATATGTAACTTTAAAAGCCTACGGCTAATCTAATATAAAGTGTCAACCGCTGCTTATGGACGCTTGAAATACCGAAACTTAAATTATATGTGAAATTTTGTGAGGATCCTTTTATCCACTTTAATTAAAAATAAAAAAACGATTCGGCCATTGAAAAAGTTTATACAAAAAAGGTCGTTATTAAGACGACTTAGTTGAAATATTATCTCGGAAACAGTAATCTTCTTAGACATCACGTATCACGGCTGCATGCTTTACGATTGTAGATAACAGTGATTCTAACATAAAAAGAAATCAACTATCACTTACCAACTCACTTATATATCCAAGTAAATACATTAGTTCCATATGAAAGCCCACCTCCGCCAGGCGAGCAATTTAACGCCACAGAAAAAACTTACCTACCTAGCAAATGGGGAAAAAATATACAAATTACCCGTAATTGTGTTATAATATCGCTCTAATAGATTATGTTAGCACAAATTCTAGTTTAATTATAACTCTCTTTCAATTCTACGGACCGTTAATAGCGTGCTTAATTAACAGTAGCTGATACGCGTTGTCATTTATGATTACAGTTGTTTTACATAATTCCTTTGAAAATATGGGGTGTTTTTTCTGACTTTACTATTTTGCCGCAGCCTTTCCAATAGTTTAATAAAAGTGGGTATTCAAAATTGATTGTTGGAAATACTCGTAAATGAAGTAAAGGTGATCGTGGTAAACTTTTACGGAAAACGTGTTGTAATTTTAGTGACACAAAGTAACATAATTTATATAATATTATTATTATTTATTTATTTATTCAGTAAGTACAGGTTATAACAACTTATTTATAACATAGTCCCACAAAACCGTGAGTACGGTTTAACTGCGGGGTCTGATTCTCCACTAATTCTTCTCTTCTTCTTTATGTACAATCGTAAAGCATGCAGCCGTGATATGTGATGTCTAAGAAGATAAGTGTTTCCGAGATAATATTTCAACTAAGTCGTCTTAATAACGACCTTATTTGTAAAAACTTTTTCAATGGCCGAATCGTTTTTTTTATTTTTAATTCAAGAGGATAAAAGGATCCTCACATAATTACACAGAATCATTCAATCATCATTATTTCAGTTATTTGAAGTCACTGCTGTACATTATATAAAATATTAATAATTAATTATTAAGTTATTGAGTAAACCAACAGCGTATATAGCAAAACAATTGACATAAGAGCTTAAAGCTAGTATGGCCAAAAACAGGCTTCCCTGTTCATTAACATGTTATTGGCAAGTATAGAAAATATTTCAAGTAATAATAATAATAATTAATATTTCTGACACTTACACCAATTATTTAGTTCCCAGATAAGTATCATTAAGAACTTGTGTTATGGATACTAAATAACGGATAAACATACATAAATGCTTTTTTTTTTGTAAATACATACTTAATGTACATAGAAAAACACCCAGACCAGAACAAATATCCATATTTATACACACAAATATTTGTCCTGTGTGGGAATCGAACCCACGACCTCAGGAGTGGAATGCGGGTATACTCGCCGCCACGCCATATCGGTTGTCAAAAGTAGTAAAAAATAAAAGAGGCAGTTGCTGTACAGTGCTAATAACTCCTGGTAATTCTGAGAGATATTTAGTGATTAAAACATAATTAATCTAATTCTACTCTATTCAAACTATTGTCCACAGTGAATAGGGACTTTAAATTTTAAGCTCACGTTCAGTAGTGCTTTATGAAGGCTAACATTTAAACAACAATTTTGAGTTTTACTTATTTTATTTTTAATTACATATCTAAAATCAAGTATAAAATTGTACGTACAGAAAAAAATTAAATTGTAATGTATATGCATCAATGCATCAAACCTCAACAATCCCAGTCTCATACACCATCGTATCGCTATCTACTTACTGAAAAAAATAAAACGCAAAAATCAAGTAAAATATCACTGCACGCACTCAATCTATATAATAACAAGGGAGAATTAGATAGCAAACGGACTAACAAAGCGATCAGAAAAAGGAACATCCTGATTACCATAATTAAACTCCACTAAACTGATTTATGGCCCTTGAGACCCCCATCACTTAAGCCTTTCTCTCAAATTTAATTGGAAGGATCTTTTAATTCGAATTTCCTTCTTTGTCTCCAATGAATCCGAGCACAGGAAATACGTCGTTGGCTCAAAAGGTTGTTTTTAGGTTCGGTTGCATACTAAAAGGGCCATTTGATATGACATATTTTATTGCTGCTACCAAGCAAATTAGGCGGATATATCCATCGAGACCCATGGTTTCTTTTGGCGAGCCCCTTTGCATTGAGCCGACCGATGAATGACTAAATAGGAATTGGCTAATTCCTTTTTGCTCCGTACTTTGATGGTAGGATATGAGTGTCAGTTTTTGAGACCAGCAGGAGATTGATTGTCAGTGGGAAGGATTGAGACTTGGATAACAGATGGCTAACAACAGATCCTATACCGCGTTGCGTTTATAGGGATGGAATTCGTGTTATTTATGACAAATATTTTTAAATATAATCACCTCATACAGTTACATACATACATACAGTTACATATATACATACTTGTAATATATGAGTACCTACAATATAACATAAAAACTTTTAATCGTAATTCAAATAATAATAATATGCATACAGAGGCGATATGATAAATGTAATAATGTGCGAAAATATTCGTAATAATAAATCATCTCATAGGTTTGAAATATAAGGTTCTAATGCAAAGATAGGATTCCTACATAATTATTGAATGGTATAACGCGACGTTCTTAGATTTATATGAACAGCAAAGAAGAAACAATTAATTTATCCTTTTAACATTATCAAATCAGCCTTATTAAGTTCAGTGCTGAATTGGCTTTTCCAATAGATTACAACGTTGAGCTCCTCAATAGGTAACATTCTATTGGGGGTGATTTCCCATAATCACCTCACTGGGCAGGCGGGTTAGTGATTGCAGTTCCAGCCAGTACGCAGAATGACGCGCTGCCTATCCGGTAGGATTTCATTTCGTCGACTCTTATGACATCCCGTGAGATAAGATGGCACTATTCTAGGCCGGCATCACACGGCACATTTTTTTTTCTTTTAAACAATGGCTTCGTGCGTTTAGTACATTTAGCCAGTGTCAAGTAAGAGATATGTTAATAACATATAAATCACAGTAAATGAAAATGAGTGTTGATAAAGATGATAAATGGTGAATGAGATGCCCTCCCTCTAAGCCCCTAGAGTCCTCAGTAAAGATGTGGGCCTATACTGAGATCTCGCATGGACTTCATGAGTGAATTTTTGAAAAGTAATGTTGCACTGTTTTGTTTTAGTTACCAACACCCATGTACGTTAACAAACACTTAACGGTTAATAATCCACCGTTATTACACATGAATGTTCGAAATATCACAAATTTTAGAAAAATAATCAAAACTGCAGACATGACGCTTCACTTTCCAGCCAAGAAGTCTTAATGATATTTATTTTCTGAAACTTGTAAACTTTTTCTTTAAATTGTGCTGTACGATAGGATGTGATTGTCACTTTTTCGTCCCATCCTCCTCAGGTTGTTCCTAAGTTGTACGTCAGCTGTATGTCAATTGTCAAAACGAAATATTTTTTGACAACTGCTGTCATTATGTCAAAGTTGTAAGTTCTTACAAGGAGAAATCTATCAGTGAGTTCTTACGACCTGGCCATAAAATCATTTCATTTTATATTTGTACATTCATATTTTTTTAGAAACAAAACTATACCTATACCTATGCATGCGTACCAACGCAATTGTAGGTTCCTGAGTTACTATGCCTACTAGTTTTAAATAAGACTGTGAATGACCGTTGCATTTTAAATAAAGATCATAATAGCTTAAGATATTATTATTATATTTCTCTAGTAAAACATTAACTTGTAAAGTAATAGTCAGGGAGTAGTCCACACTAAATACGATAATCGTATGCAAAAGCGAAAAAAAACAAAAGTGGTGGATATATAGTGATAGTCTAATTCTATTTGTCAACAATATGCAATAATACATAATTGCTTGTTGTTGACCTATATTTCTGAAATAACTGAACTCTATTCTAAAAAGCGTTTCGGTTGTTTACGTGTTTAGTACTGGAGGCCATCAGCGATGTCAGTAAGAATAATTAGTCAGTTGCTAATCCAGTTGATACCCTCTGTCGCAAAATTCACGTAGTGGTCTACTTACGGACATTTCTCGCACCACCAAGTTGTAGAAGTGTTTAGCAAAAGACGCAATCAGTGTGTTGATGTGACTTTTTAGGATTTCGGCATACTCCAGCGTAAATGAAACGGTATTCATTCTGGTGCAAAGTGTTGAGGCCAGTTTATTTTGAGCGTGTTTTCGAACTGATTTCACTGTCAGTACATTGTTGTATAGTGCATGTGCTACAGGTGAAACAAAAAGAAAAAAATACTGTTTTTGTGACAAATATATATATATTTATTATAAGCGTTCGATATTAGGTACAGGTTAACTTATTATGGACAGCTCTCGGACTATATTAGAGATGTGTAGTCGTCAATTCCAAACAAATGAATCCCAATTCTTATTGAATAACATTAGTCTATCATTATTAAAATTGACGTCGGCCGCCGACGTACACTCATCAATCCTCGCTTGTCTGTTCAAGGGAATTTGACCCCTACAGCCTAGCTATAAAGAAGTTAGCATTGGGTGGTCGAGTTAACTGATTTATGAGCGTATATCGTATAACTTCACAAATTGAATTTATTCTATTCATGTATAATTTTTATGTTATTTAAACGATATCATCGTTATGATGTGGATATGTGATACTATGTGTAGATTTTGACATAGAAATTACAGTACATGTACCAATTCTATCCATGCATGTCTTGGAGCAATGTGAGTACCTACCTAATAACTTCATAATCATCATATTAGCCATTATGAGTCCACTGCTGAGCATAGGCTTCTCCAATTGTTTTTCATTTCGATCTGCCTGCATCCACTGGCTTCCCGCCGACTTGACCAAAACTTCGGTTCATCGGATGGGAAGCCGTTCTCTACTTCGTTTCCCAGTTTGCTATTTGTACTTACAGACTACTTTATTTTAAAGAAATAATGTAAATTAAACTTACATTAACAACTAAAACATCACAAACTGAATTGGACAGTCATGTTATTGTCTTCATCTTCTCAGGCCATTTAAGTCCCTCACTAGAACACGGACCTCGAGTTCAAACCCTGGTCGCGCCCATCTATAATTTTTCAAATGGTATGTGCGTAATTATCGCCAGCTCCTTGATTTGGACAGCACATTAAGCCGTTGGTCCCGGCCCCCGGCTGTCATAAACATCTATGGCAGACGTTATAGGATGTCAGTGCTTCAATTAATCTGACAGCTGTTTTAATCATAGAATTATGTTGCCCTCTGGGTTGCGGAGGTCAGACGGCAGTCGCTTCATGTAAAAACTGAAACTCCTCCAAATCTGATTAGACTAGTTAGCAGACCCTGAGTCCTAAGCTTAAGTCTAAGGCAACCGGAATATAGCTGGGATATAATGTTAAAAGAACGGACCTCATCTGGCAAATCAGGCTGAGAGCGATTTCGAGTCATACTCCAAAAACTGACATCTGTACGCTGTTACCGATTACGGCTTTTACATGGCGGTTCAGAAGTGAATCAATCAGTAATGTTATTAACTTTAATACGGCCCATAAGCTTAAACTTTTGAATAAATAAAAAAGGCTCATATTTAATGTGTCATCAAAATTAATAAATTACCAACCTAACCTAACCTTTTTGTACATCAAAAAATTCTGATGGAGCACCTAATCCCCTATTAGATGCTAGATCAGTATTTTTGATGATCAAAAAAGTATTTTTTAGAGGTCAAGTTTATTATATTCCATTTAAATATTTTCTAACAATTACACCAATCTTTTAATAAACTTTCTCTCCCTCTTCTCCTCCCTTCGTCAATTATATATATTGGAAGTCCTGCTTAGACAACATGCCTTATATGACCCGAATTATTTTATACAAGAAAATAGTAGACGTGCATATTCGCAAATGTCAATCACTCACTCTTAAACTAAATCCGCAGAGCGCTTTTTCTCATTTAGTGGTCCTTATCTATATAAAAAAATAAAATAAAATGCTGAACTTACTTAATAAAACTAAACATGAATGTAAGTATATCCTAAAAGAATGGTTACTTTTAAAGAATTACAGTGACACTGAAGAACTCTTAATTAAAGTTACTTAATATTATAATAACTAATAAACATAAAAGTAAATTTTATATATATATATTTATGTTCATATTTTAAGTTATGTATATTGTAGGTATTCATGTAATTATTAAAACCTAATTAGAGCATATATACCTATAAGAACAGGTTAGACCTAGTTTAGGTATTTAAGTGTACCAAATGTATCGTGAAAATGTGTTTTGTTCAATAAACTTTTGATTATTAATACATAAAAATAATGACCGTGTGTCATTCAATTAAAAACAATGTTAGGTGTTATTAATCATTTAGGTCCAAGATAAGTATCATTAAGTACTTGTGTTATGGATACTAAATAACCTTTTGCTGCGTACCCTTGCTTGTGGAATGAGGTCCCTGGTGAGGTTTTCCAAAGAGTTTACAGCATAGGGCTCTTCAAAAAGGGCGTAAATAGGTTTTCACAGGGTGCCCCCATTGTTTGCAACCACTTTCGATCAGGTGGGTCACATTCTTGAGAGAAAACTAGTGGTATCAAAAAAAACCTCATTACTATTAAATTAACAAGTGATGGATTTAAAATGTCTTTGTAACAATTCCTGCTATACTATAATTTCCCAAAAAATCTCGCACTCTCCAGAAAATTGCACTCTCGTTTCAGCGGTGGTCGTGAAGACATCGTTGTTCTCAGGCTCCTATCTAACCTGAAGATGCCCTGTGTGGCGAAACACGGGTCGTGTTCAATAGTTTCTCGATTTTTCGGGAAATTATAGTATGGCGGGAATTGTTACAAAGATATTTTTAATCCATCACTTGCTTACAATGGATTTTCGCAAGTTACGCCTTAATCAATAAATTATTCATCACTATTAGTTATTAGAGAAGCGCTCGTAGCTCTGTTGTGCTCGGTGGTCGGAAACGATCACCAAAGTCCAGCAGAGTTTACAGAGGTCAGTCCTTGGATGGGTGACCGTTTGTGTGGCATTTGATATCGAGCGCTTCCGTGCTTCGGAAGGCACGTTAAGCCGTTGGTCCCGGTTATCACTAAATGTGGTAGTCGTTAAGCCATCTTAGAGGCCTAATGGGCGTCTGAAAAATTCTAACAGCAGGACGCCACACACCTGCCTCCGCCAATCCGCACAGGGTCAGCGTGGTGGAGTATGACCCAATACCCTCACACCTTGATATGTGAGAGGAGGCTCGTGCTCAGTAGTGGGACGTTAATGGGCTGTGATGATGATGATGATTAGTTATTACATAGACATGTATCGTATGGAAGGTATGACATTGATGGCCAAGTTAATATCAATTACGCAAAGTCGATTCTGTAAATGAATATGTGGCGTGTGGTTCTACATTGATATCAACATATTCATATTCATGTATTATCTACACGAAGCTATCCTTGCTATCCAATCTATGAAGGGTTAATAAAGGTAATGCAAATATCTGGCTCGGATTACTGAGATATGCGCAAAAAACCGAACACCAAAGATTATAAGGTATTTTCTAAATTATCAATTAGCAATAAACATTTGTCAAATAAAGTAGTAAATATTTGACTTATTCGATCTTGACAATGTAGCCAATTAATAATTTGTCCATGTGGATAAAATGCTGAATGTAAATTTTCTTTTCTCAGACACTCCAGACTCCAACAGTCTTGGTCAAAAAAGTAAGAAATCCTAAAATATCCCATTACTTTATTCTTGATAATATGTGCTTGAGCGCAAAAAGTGCAATGAAAATTACATGCAGAGGCATATTATACGTCCACATTTCGAAAATTATATAGTTAGTCCCACATGGGCGTGCCGTGGTGCGCGCCATGATGGCGTGCCTAGTGCCGCTTACCGGGCACTGTTATGTTCGCCAGAGCCTCGTCCGTTGATCGACAGGTGCACCACTTGCAGGTGAGGTTGGCTTTGGATTCTTAGGTGTTGGTAGGATCCCTATACACCTAGTAAACATTAGGTACTAGAATAATAAGTAATCGATTATAAAATTTAGTCGCTGACGCATAGTTTAGACGTGGTCACTAAATAATCGTACAGCATAAGATTAAGTTGGGCATTGTTTTACATAGTAAATATTTTAGAAAGCAAAATTTGACGAAAAATATTTTGCCAAACGGCAGTACACCACTTAATCTGGATCAATTTGGTCTGATTGCGTGTCACCAACGCTTCAAACACACACTGGGGAAGATTGACCGTAAATTGTAGCTTTTTGGCAGATTGGAAACAAATGTTCTTATACTCAACAGCCGGAATGTCGAATTTATAAGACTAATATGAAAATACTTTCATGTCGATTGACGCAGCGGTATTGTACTGTACATTGCAGAATACAACACATCAAAGATCATATATCAATCATTTATAAAATAGAATCGATAGGTCTTTTTTTACCCTTCATTCCATCAAGCCTTAAATTAATTTAAAAAGAATCGAAAATAAAAAAGAAATACTTCCTAGTCAAGAGGTCATACGCTTGCTAAACTAAAATATGTGTTTTTTTTTTTTAAATTTAATATAAAGAATTCTGACTTCTGTAATAACCTGTTCTATTTACAGGAATCTACCCAGTACAGTCTATCAATGTCAATATTGGTTATGCTCTTAGCTTAGTGACCAGGCTTCACACAGTATTCGAAGTATTCACGCGTTGGCTTCGCGCTACCCCACTCTATGAATAATCAAAACTCATAAACACTCTACGGTCATTGTATAATACACTTCGGGCCATTCTAAATCGTTTTTTTTTATTTCGTCATATCTCGAGACTCGCGAAGTATGAAACGTTCACCAGATGTTGACAATATGATGTGGAGGTATAAAGGTCTGAAGCTGCAAAGGTCGCTGTTCAATTTCCACACTAGGCAAAAACATATACACACGTATTATTGGTCTGGGTGTTATCCGCGTGTAACAAATATTGTACGTACCAAAAACAAACTGCATCGTACTACTTATTGGTAGAAGAATGTGGATCGGCAAAAATAGGGACGAGCGCAGTCAGTCTAGGCAAAGCCACCATTTTATAATTTAACTGGTACAAGCTTGATGATAATGGGCAGAACTCATGCCCAATGCAATGGTATATGTCAAAAAGCGTTGAGGATTGTTTTTCAAAAAAGAGTTAATCAAATATTTAATATTACTTACGCATGGATGTTCTGGGGAATTTAACTACACTAGTGTAGGTGTGCCCAGATCGCAGTCCTTGACAATGTCCGTTATTGCTCTGTCTTGCAGAAGTGTTTGTTCTGCCCCGCGTCTGTCTATTTGTCCTGGCGCGTTGAAAAGAACCTTCTGAATGAGTACAATTGTAGAGGGCTGTGTCCAGCAGATGACTGCTTTAGTGTGTTTAGTAATGCTTAATATCATAGACACTTAACCCACCTCCTGCTGATCTCTACTCGTGGCGATTTAATTATCTTCCGATTATAATAGCCGAAATGCTCTAGGAAAATTTTTGAGAGTGAATCTGCGAGCAAAGGGGATTTTCACTCTAATGAATCGCTGAATGCATCCCTTAACAATGTCCGCCATTGCAACGGAACGAAAACGCAACCGCGAAAATACAAAATGGCGTCACGAGAGTTGGCACCAAATTAAACCGACTCCTGTATCATATCGCGCTTTGATCTCTGTCCTGCAGGAGTGTTTGTTCAGCCCCGCGTCTGTCTGTTTGTCCTGGCGCGTTGAAAAGAACCCCCTGAATGGTTGAGAACGCTCTTTCAATAGAAGATTTATATCGGACGACGAGCCCCGACTACATAGCGTGGCAATTTGTGGATAGTAGATACGGTGATAAACGACTCCCGACTTGTCTTCGGTCGCGTCTGATAAAAAGCGGATTCCTAAGGTTTTGTATAGGAACATCATCAATTCTGAAAACGTGACAAAAATAAAATTATTGTTAGGATAGAGGAATGATGCCTAAGCGTTTTTGGAAACTATCTTAACCATTAGGCAGCGGTCATACCTAGAGTTTTCATAAGAAAATTAGGGATTATCATCGTGTGTGTAATCTTATTTGTGAAACTTAATTTAAGTAAATATTTAATTTAAAGTGTTTATTATGAGTGCTGATCCAAGGGGCCCAAGCCAACCTGCAAGTCGTGGACCTGCCGATCAACGGGGCAATAGGCTCGCCACCTATTACGTGGGACCAACAATATAATTGGCAAAACGTGGGTGAATAATATGTAAAGTAAAGTAAAGTAAAAATTATTTATTTCATAAACTATTATACATAGTACTTGAAAACGTCATGATTACAAATGAAAAAAAAAACAATCGAAATAATATTACACTAAATCACGAAGCTTAGATTCACTTACATGCAACAAAACAATTTAAAAACAAAAAATAATTAAGTGTAAGTGAATCTAAGTGCCAGTTCCGAGCCACCGCTCTGTAAGAAGAACTGGCAAGAAACTTACAGGCTTTGCTCTTTTAAATATGTCCATTAGTTTGGTACTAGAAATTTATTTATTTTATTTATTTTATGTTTTCATTATACACATACATTACACAAATACAATAATTACGATGTACAAAAAAAAAACAGTAAGTTTTGTACAGTACATCGGATACTCATGATATCAGCTATAACATACATTACACCATTAATTAAAAATAATAACAATAATTACACAAAGTAAACATCAATTTGACATAACTATAATTCCGCAGCTACACTATTGTTATAAATGTGTGAAATGAGAATTACAAACCAGTAAAGTACGCTTTTAATTTAGGTTTAAGATTTTTTTCATCTATCTGGCTTTTAACTTGAGCAGGCAGTGAGTTTAATAAATAGGGCACAATGTAACATAATCTGCGCTTTCCATAAAAGTTGTTGCAATTTGGAGTGACAAGTTTCGTGGGATCAGTCACGCGAGTAACTCTGGTTTGAGTTGGTTTAATTTGGAGCTTGTCATTAAAATATTGTTCAGCCAGTAACGTATACCCAACCTTATTATGGATATGCATTAATTTGCAGTACTCAAATAGCTCCTGATATTTGTCTTTATATTGGTTTTTAATTTTGATTGGCACAATATTTTTTAGAATTCTTGTTTGAATATGGAATATTCTATCTAAATGCGTTTTGAAAGTTCTGCCATAACTACTTAAGCCGTAAGACACTATAGATTCACCCAAAGTCAAATACAAGAGTAGCCTAGCATGATAAGTTGTTTTATTTTTAATTAGTGTAAATTTCGCTAAAAGCGCTCTCAGATTATCACAAACTTTGTCAACATGTTCTTCCCAATTGAGTCTACTATCGATTGTCAGGCCCAGGTATACGTGGCTATCGACCATTTCTATGGCAGGGCATGCACAGGGGCTAAATCCAGATATGTTATGCAAGCATTCGTGGTTATGTGCTACAAGTATATGTGACTGCAACTTTCCTATTCTATTTTGGCTTGAGCTAATATACACAAGTTTAGTTTTACTGGCATTTATCACTAGACCCACATCATGGGACCAACGACATAGAATGTCAAAATCTTTTTGTGCCTTTCCTAATGCAGTTTCAAAGTTTCGATCAGACGCTAAAATACAAGTATCATCAGCATACATAAACAATTCACATTCAGATATCCTTTTGCTTAGATTGTCAACGTAAGTGATATAGTGTAAAGGCCCCACAACTGAACCCTGAGCTGTTCCTATAGAGACACAAGTACGCTTACTATAATTCTCTCCCACTCTTACACGACAAGACCTATTATTAAGATAGCTTTTACACCACTGCAGCAGAGGGCCACCAATACCATGTTGTTCGAGGCTGCAGAGTAGCACATCATGCTTCAATGTGTCAAAAGCCTTGCTAAAATCAACAAACAGCGCCAGAACGTGCAACTTATCATTCAAATGTTGATTTATGGAGTCAGTAAATGTGCTCAACAATTGGGTAGTGCTCTTTCCAGGCTGAAACCCGAATTGATTTGGTGTTATTAATCCATTTTTATGAAAAAAATTATGAATCTGGTTCGCAATATATTTTTCAATAATTTTATTTATGACTGGAAGTAGTGTAATAGGCCTATAATTATTAAAATCCTTGTGAGACCCACCCTTATAAACTGGCCTAACCACTCCACACTTAAGTTCATCTGGGTAAATACCGCTACTTACACTAAGGTTGATAAGATTTGCTATAACCTTAACAACGTTGTCCTTTAACAACATTATATCTATTACTTTGACACCATCATAACCAGGCGACTTGTTATGTTTCAAGGTCTTAACAATGTCAAACACCGAACGTTCGTTCGCTTTCTGGAATCGTAAAGATACGTTGCAGCTTACTCCAGCTTTATTCATATCTTCCAAAAGTGGTCTGTTGCACCTAGGAAGTATTTTTTCCACATTGTTCTGAAAACTATCAGAAAAGCTATTCGCTATATCCGCCAATGTGACGTTTGAATTTCTAAAAGCATTTTGCAATACTGTATCAATCGTAACTTTTACTCTGCCTGTGATTCCATTTAAAATATTCCAAAGCTCCTTTGGGTTTTTCCTGTTATCCTTAATTAAATTAATTAAATAAATATTTTTACTTTTTTCTACTAAACTGTTTGCCATATTTCTAACCTTGTTGTACCTTAACCTTAGAATTTTATTACTGTAGTCATTTTTCCACTGTGTATATAATTCATCCTTTAGCTTACATATATTAATAATATTTTTATTGAGCCATTTTTTGCAGCTACGGGAGCCGTCTTTTATTTTAACCTTCTTTTTTGATTTTTCATAACATTCATTTATATTTCTTATAATAAAATAAGAACTAAAAACTAAACTAAAATAAGAATACAATCTTCATTTGTCTGTGAAGCTATACAATGCAATAAAATGCCTTATGCCTTTGCCTACCCCTTCGTGGAAACAGGCGTAATTGTATGTATGTATGGAAATATGTAGAAGATACTGAGAAAAACTTACTGTTGGATATATAATAAAATGTTGAATTTATTATGATGTCGACATCATCGTGAAATAAAAGATTTTGCACCAGGATTCCTTTCCTGCTTTTAGTTTGTCTGGGGTCGACGCAGCATGCGTCTCTTTCTATTCACCTCGTTCAGCCGACATCATCTCATTTTGTTACAGTTTTCGTCAACGAAAAATCGATATAAAATAACATCTTTAATTGAAACAGCTCACTTTGTCAATAAATATACTCTTTCTTCCTTACTTACTTATATTTCAAGCAAAAAAAAACGTACGTCGTTAACGTAGGTTCATAATAATGTTGATCCTGATTTAACCATAGAATGATGTTTCCCTTTGGGTTGTGGAGGTCAAATGGCAGTCGCTCCATGTAATAACTGAAGTTCAGCCAAAGCTGGTTAGACCAGCGAGCAGACCCTGGGCCTTGGGCTCCAGTCTGAGGCAACCAGAATAATGCTAGGACATGAAATGAGATGGTAAGGTTGATCATTCCTTTAACCTCATATATCATTTTATTTTTATATCATTCCCGCGATTTGCTGATTTCTCTCCAAACACAATCGCTGTAACCGAACCCACGGCCTTACATTCCCAGCAGTTTGAATGGAAGTGTTATGTTGGCTTTCATGAATGTCTACAGTGGCCCATTTGGAAACTTTTACGGTCCCCATAAATCTAGGGGGACTGATTCCACCTTTATGACTTAGGTCCTGACTTCTGCGGTTGTCAACAAAATTATTGCGAAAGGTGAAAAGGTGGACCTTAACATGTCACGAGATATATCAAGTCGTACAGACAAATTTCAAGAATATTATTCGTACTAAAATTATTTATTAAGGTAAAAGTGAATTTTGGTTATATGAATGAATATGACTATTATTATAGTCTAGAGTTCTTAGGCTTCTGACGTGAAATATAAGTCGGAGAATGTGCTGTTATTTGTCAACGCCTTACAGAGCAACTTTTTATGAAACTAGCTGTGGCCTCGGTTTCACCAAGTTAATTTGAGGATAATCCTACAAATACATATTCCATTAACAGTTTACGCAGCGCAAAGAATAAAAGAATATATAGAATAGCATAAAAGAATAGCATTTCTCGTTTTTGCAACATTTTTATTGAAATTCCTATCTTATAATGCCTAATAGCCTCAGGCCTAACTCAATTATAGACTATCTAACATAAAAATATTTCTCTCCGTCGACTCTTATGGCTCCCCGTGAGATAAAAGGGGGTTGCACTACTGTAGGCCTGTTCCACAAGGCACCTTTGCGTGATAATCTTTACAAAATAAAGTATAAATTGATTATTTTTTAAATAAATATTAACTATTATTCTTGACGAACTTCTGGCTATCGTCACATATCATCAGACGAGTTCTTACATTCATCATCTCAGCCCATTAACGTCCCACTACTGAGCACGAGCCTCCTCTCATATATCAAGGTGTGAGGGTATTGGGTCATACTCCACCACGCTGACCCAGTGCGGATTGGCGGAGGCAGGTGTATGGCGTCCTGCTGTTAGAATTTTTCAAGCCGCCCATTAGGCCTCTAACATGGCTTCACGACTACCACATTTAGTGATAACCGGGACCAACGGCTTAGCGTGCCTTCCGAAGCACGGAAGCGCTCGATATCAAATGCCACACAAACGGTCACCCATCCAAGGACTGACCTCTGTAATCACTACTGTACTTCGGTGATTATTTCCGACCACCGTGCACTGCAGAGCTACGAGCGCTTCATAGTTCATAGCATACGAGTTCTTACATTATTACCTGATAATTATCTGATGGTATTATCTGATAATTATGAAAGATGTTCATAAGAAAAAAAATTAAACAAAAAAGACTTATAAAGTATTGTAAAATACAAACGAAGACCAAAGACTGCAAAAAGAGAAACCTCCTGACAATTCAAGTCATATCCAGAACTCTCTTGTATCTAAACAATCAGATAAATGATATCTTGAGTTCATTAGTAATATATGAATATAGATTTGAAAAGTGTGTTGAATATCTAATACTACTCTTTATCCCAAAATTAATTCTATACGACATAATATAAGTATGTTGGTACTTAAGTAGTTAGAACATTGCACGCTGAAATATTAATTCATTATTAAAATTCATCATCATTAAAATCATTCGTAAATTCTTTAGAAATAAAATGGAATTTAATTATTTTTTTAACAATAATGAAAGTGATATGAGCGTTACCATAATGAAGAATAGAAGCAAAAGGGATACTTTGTCAAGGTTTGTCAGTTAACCTGTGTGTTGTGGTTTTTTCTCAAGATTTGTCAGTCTGTCGGTGACTCTTATCGGGGGGATCGTGATTCTAAAAGGGGGAGGGGATTGTCTATTAGTCAGTCAGTCTGCCAGTGACTCTTCGGCTTCCAAAAGGCAACGAGGTTGAGAAGAATTCCTCAAGTTAATACTTACTAAATATATCATAAACTATAGGAATAAATCGTTAAATAATTATTGTACGACAAATTTGCAGTAAGTAGATAAAACAAAACACGCTGTAATATTAGTTCATTATCAAAACATGAACCGAGAGTGTCATAAATAGTTCAGTGATACAAATTATAAGTAAGTATTCGTATATGCAAAACATAGCACGCAAAAAAACTAATTCATTATTTAAATAAGTACTTACCAAAAATGTCAAATTAAATGTCAAAGTAATTCAGTACGACAAAGTATAAGTAAGTAGGTAAAACATAGCACAGGCTAAAATATTGTGTGCTACCAGTGTCGTCGGCATGAATTATTCAGTATTAAGGACAGGCAGACGGGTTGAGTGGGAGTCTAGACCGCTCGCGACAACAGACACCTACTCTGTGTTGTTTCTGTATTGTCATCTATTCTGTGGGTAACGCCGCGTTGGGAATTGGGATGCATAAAAGATTTGACGCGATAAGTCCTTGAATTGGGAGAAAATTTAAATATTGCTAAGGGAATAATTCTTTAGCTAATATAACACATAGATCTACTCATTGTTGTTTATCTTGTGTAGGAATAGAGATTATAATGCTATACATAGAACTTGACTTGAATGCAATATAAAATTGCTAAGTGGATTCTTTAGCTACTTTGACGCGTAGACATTATGTAGACCCACTGTGTTTTTGAGTATTTCGTAATACATACTGCGCGTTCCGAGGATTGGAATTTTCAAAAGATTTTTACTCGATAAATACTTGACTTATAAGAAGTTTAAAAAAAACCGTCTAGTATTTATTAGTAACTTTAAAACGGACTTCTTGGCGGGAAAGTGAAGCGTCATGTCTGCAGTTTTGTTTTATTTTCTAAAATTTGTGATATTTCTAACATGAAGGTGTAATAGCGGTGGATTATTAACCGTTAAGTGTTTGTGAATATAAATGAGTGTTGGTAAATCAAACAAAGCAGTGCAACATCACTTTTCAAATTCTCTCAAGGAGTCCGTGTGAGATCTCAGTATAGTCCCACATCTTTACTGAGGACTCAAGGAGCTTAGGGGAGGGTACCTCGTTTACAATTTATCATCTTTATCATCACTCATTCTCATTTACTATGAATTATATATTATTAATATATCACTTACTTGACACTGGCTAGATGTGCTAGACGCACGAAGCCATTATTTGAAAAAAAAAACTTTAAAACGCAGATCTGTTCTGAGTTGTTTTATAAAAGTATTGGTTATCTTATCTATGGGTTACACCGCATTGGGATGTTATGATCCAATAATGACTTACTTGACTTTTGACAAAAATTTAAACATGCGATTTTTCGGTTTCACAGATATACATTACATAGTATAGTAACTATTACTGTTAATAATATTTACATCAATAGACACATTATTAAATTTCCCGTTTGGGGGTTAACTTTTAATATTAGTAATTCAATTTGAAACATTTGTTTATTTAATAAACTTTTATATTTGCTGCTATTGCGGACTATTTACGAGGGACAGTATAATTGTATTTTTTCGAGTGATTCAGCCTTGAGTTTCCTTCACCGATCTCATAACCGATAGAATATAGGTCGCCTTAACACTATTTTGTTAATGATTTTTATTCTCTTAATTGTATGCGATTTTAATGCACAGAACATTTGTCACAAATATTAACTGGCACGGCAAAGATTTGTCCTGTGTGGGAATCGAACCTACAACCTCATGATTGGAGTGCGGGTATAGTCCCAACCACGCCATATCGGTCGTCAAACAAGTAACGTACCTAAATATAATATAAATAACTTTACTAGCAACTGCTCAACAGCTATCTATAATAAGAATAAGCTTAAATACTTCAAACGATCTCATGTTTAAACATAAAGTGGAAATACTGCGAATAGAATAAATTCCCGTCATCACGGAGCGTAGCCATTTTTGGCGATGGCTTAGCAATATAAAACTAAATACGGTTAATTGAATTACTTTAGCGAATGTCACAGGCCAAAGTGTGACCATTTGGTGTGGTATGAGACCTACTTGTGAGGTCCTATGCTACTGATTTGGCAGTGATATGAGATTATCGCTATGTTAGATTTTAAGTGCTGCATATTTTTGTGCGAAAAAATTGTGTTTTATTTAATATTTTTATGATAACCTAAATAAATATTAGTGTAAAAATATTTGTGATGCATGACTATGCAGTAGATTCGACATGAAAAATCGATAAAAATATAATTTCAAGTCTTTGAAATGATATTTTTATCGATTTTTTATGTCGAATCTAATGTTTGCCCTTATAAATTGTCCTTTCTAATAACATATTATCACCAAGATATCATAGCATTATCCCGGTTGTCCTAGACTTAAGCTGAAGGCCCAGGGTCTGCTTACTGATTTAACCAGATTTTGGCTGAATTTCAGATATTACATGGAGCGACTGCCGTCTGACCTCCGCAACCCAGGGGAAAACGTCATCTTATGGTTTAACCAGCTGTCAGGATGTTAGAAGGCACTGACTTCTTAATAACGACTGTTATATATGTTCAGACGACGGATATGGCGTGGTGGCGAGTATACCCGCACTCCACTCCTGAGGTCGTGGGTTCGATTCCCACACAGGACAAATATATGTGTATATAAATATGAATATTTGTTCTGGTCTGGGTGTTTTCCTATGTATATTAAGTATGTATTTACAAAAAAATAAAAAAGTATTTATGTATGTTTATCCGTTATTTAGTATCCATAACACAAGTTCTTAATGAAACTTATCTTGGATCTAAATAATTGGTGTAAGTGTTAGAAATATTTATTTATTTATTAATATTTATATATATGTTCATGACACCCAGGACCAACGGCTTGACGTGCTTTTCGAGGCACGGAGCAAGCGATAATTACGCACATAACTTCGTAAAGTCATAGGTGCGTCACCAGGTATTGCACCCGAGACCCTCTGATTTTCAAGGGTCTCGCTACTGGGACTCTTCACTGCTTCTGATAACATATCTTGTTCAACTTGAAGGTGACAACTCTAACATACATCCATAGAACTTTAATTCGTCTCCTATGTTTTGCCCGAATATCGCAGAAAGCGCCTATGGGTATGGAATCTAGTCAAAGTGGGTGAAGGGCTATTATGTATTATGTTGGGTGTACCCTAGGTATATTAAGTCTCTATTTACAAAAAAAGGAGGTTGTGTATGTTTATTTACGTTCTTTTACGATTAAGCTCCCGCCCGCGGTAAATGGGCTCGCTAGTTTATAAGTTTTAACGTTCATAAGAGCTCTTTTGATTTGAGCCAAACTTGAATAAATGATTATAAATTTGAATTTTGAATTAGAATTTATCCGTTCTTTTATATCCATAACACAAGTCCTTAATAATACTTATCTTAGAACTAAATAATTGGTGTGATTGTAAGAGAATATTTATTTATTATATTTAGTTTAGAAGAGTTGTAGCAAGGATTCTGTCCTCATCAAAGAGGATATAATATATTGGCGTGATATTATTTATTCTATTATCATTATCATAATATCAGCCTGATAAAGGCCACAGCTGAACATTAGCCTCCCCAGTAGATAAAATACTATTGGGAAGTTAATGCCTATTGCCTATTATCACCACGCTGGACAGGCAGTTTGGTGATCGAAGTTCCATTCAATACGCAGGATTACGCTGCTGCCCATTTTCTGGTGAAATTTCCCTTCGTCGACTCTTACGACTCCATGAGAGAGGGTGACGCTATTCTTTTTTTTGGTGAAGCGGGATTTTGTGTCTTGTGTCAGACTTTTATTAACTAAAAACCATCCATGTTCCTTCTTGTGTCTGCTACGTCCAGAGGCCGCGGTAACCCTTCCGGACAGTCCCGCAGCAGGGTGACGCTATTCTAGGTCAGTATCACATTCATTGTATGTGTTGTATAAGTAGGCGTTCAGAATCATTACGGTCAAGAATTAAGATTGAACTTTAAGAGAAATCGAGCTTAATGCATTAGCCGCAAAGATAAAAAAACGTAGAACAACGAGCAATAAATGAGGCCGATCCACCATGACCGGAACACTATACAGACATAATAACATCATGATTATGACACAAAATTACATACATTTCCCACTGCATAATTGCAAGAAGATCTTAACTATCGCAAATACCATTTGCTACGCGCATTAAACACGATGATTCTAGTGAACTAATTCAATTAAATCGCTAACGACTTAAAAAAACATTATAACTACGGGTTTCTAGTGATGATTTTTCTTTTAAACTGTCAACGTTTGCATTCGTATTCACCAAATGAACTTGATTCGTATGCACTGAAGCATAAATGTGAAACTTCAGTAAATTTTTAAAGCTAGTTTACGTTTCTTTTTTAAAAAGTAGTGACTTTTACGCAATACCAGTGTTACGAACAACACCCTTATGTATGTGGGTATGTTATATGTGATGAATAGCTTTAAAATTCCGCTTATAAAGGTGATAGTTGCTTGTGTTTGAGGAAGGCTGTTTTTGCTTCATGGCCCGCCCATTTGCAGCATTGTCCTGTGTTTTTGCTGTCCGTACGTGACGACATGGGGAAATAGTTCTTGGACGTGGTGGGTGGGGCCACCACCAAGCAGACGTACACTGGGGTGGCCTATATGTGCTGTAGGCAATATGTAGGTATGCATCATTTTCGTAAAATATATTTACACATAAAAATATATATTAAAAAATGGGAAAATGTAGACGGCATATATTACAAAAAAGATGTGATAAAATAATTGCCGCCCTTTAATTCTCAAATCACACTTAATTTTTTTTAATTATGTCTGAAAATACATACATACAATCACGGCTTTTTCCCGAAGGGATAGGCAGAGATGCCTCTGCCTACTCTGTGGGCGTTTAATATGCATTAAACGACCACAATTCGCCAGTTCAAATGTTGGTTCTACTTATCGGGAACATTTGTGATTGTCAGAGTATCGTCCGTTGATCGGCAGGTCCACCACTTGTAGGTGAGGTTGGCTTGGGCTTCTAAGATCTTGTTAGGATCCCCATATAGCATTCTTGAAATGAATTAAACTATTATATTATTATATTAATTTGCATTTATCAAACTCTCAACAAAGTTTAACGATTCTTTTTACAACAGTAAATTATGAGATGAATACAAACACTTTGTTTCTAATAATATCTTTCTATTTAACTATCATTCAAAAACCAGCACTGTTGTGGTCCTCCACTGCAGCACGTTATATAAACTTATTAGTGACTTTTATTTACTGTAATATTTTTTGTTATGTTTTATGTCTTTATGTCAAAATTAAATTTCATTTCATTTCATTCGTCAAAATGTGTAAACGACGTCAAAACGAGTACAACACATGTAGGCCGCCCAAGTTTTTTTTAAAGTGACAAGTTTAAATGGCCATAGCCTGCCTGATGGTAAGCAGTCGGTGCAGTCTATGGAATAATCACGGTAACAAGAGCACCTACTTATGAAGACTTGCATAGATGCCGTTCCAAGCCATTTTTTAACGACCCCAGTACTGTAGAAACTGAGTAACACATGCGGCAGAGCATTTTTAAGCTGAATATTCTAAAACAGGAACGACATATAAGCCTTAGTGTACGTCGTTCCTTCACTATTTCCTACAGGAATTGCTTCCTAAGAAACAACCTTACATAAAACTCTCGCGCGTTCGCGGAAAACTTCAACAGCGGATAAAGACGCGGATAAAACGCTGCTAGGTATCTTGTGCAAAAAACAACACTTAGAAATGGAATTAAAGACTTAATTGACGCTAGAAGTCTTTATTTCTATAAAGGTTAGTGGAAGGATTGAAATAAGCAGGTTCTTTTACTAGAAACCCTTTTACTTACTATAGTATAATAAATGTTGTGTTATAAAGTAGGAAAGATGGTAATTTTGTTTTGGGTAGGTATTTAAAGCAGTCTATAAACTTGACATGTAACTCTCTCATATAACCTAACTCAAAACTGGCTCACTAGCTAATTTGGACGGGAAATAGTGGGGCAAAAAGTAAATGAAAATGATAATAAAATTTTAAGCGCTTTTAGATTTATCTGCTCAAAATTGGCTCACTGCTCATTTTTTGCTATTTGTACCTAGGCGTACTGTGTCTATAAAGATATGTCATCATCATTATCATTTCAGCCATTTAACGTCCACAGCTGAGCATAGTTCCCCCCCAAATTTCATGTTAATCGATCCTGTGCCGCCTGCAGCCACTGCCTCCCCACCGCCTTGACCAAATCATCGGTACATCGAGTGAGAGGCCGCTCTATACTACGTTTGCTGATTCGTGGTTCCCATTGAAGAACCTTAACGCCCCATCGGTCGTCAGTTCTTCCAGCTATGCCCCGCCCACTGTCTATCAATGTCTTAAGAAATTCAGTTGCAATAAAATTATTACAAGTAGGTTTCAACCGCGGCACCACTAGTGTGACCTTAAGTTTATCAGGTTTTACAGTTTTTTACTAAATTGTATTTTTAATATAAAAAGTTAGGGAAATTGTATTCGTGATAGAATTGGGAGTGATGAAATCCGTAGTAAAACTGGAGTGATCGACATAATATCTAGACGTATTTGCAGGCTGAAGTGGTAGTGGGGGGGGCACATAGGCCGAAGAAACGGCGTTGTATCCGTGTGGTAGCGGAACCTCCAAAGAGTTCTACCACCCAATGTCTCTGTCATATTCAATCACCAAAACAATTTGGCTCAATAGAGCTCTTATGAAAGTCAAACTTATAAAATAACGCGCCCATTTACTGCGGACAGGAGGGAGCTTGATCGTAAAAGAAAGGTCAAGAAAATCGTCAAGGTTGGTTTTTTCTCCCACCAATTACAAGAAAGAGTTCTTAATATGAAAACAGTTTGATAAGTCTGCAAAAACCTGTGTTCTGCAGTCACAAGATTTAAAATAAACGAAGAAAATAACTCTTTTTTTAGTTCTACAAACAAAATCACAATACGCTTATATTTATTAATGGTCAGCCACATAAAGTCTACTGCTGAACATTAGCCTCCTGAATACACTATACTGGGGGTATTTGCCCATAATCACCACGCTGGGCAGGCGGGTTCGTAGATTTGTTAATATTTTAGTCCTATATCTCGATCCCACATCGTTACAAGGTAAAAGTCCCAGATTCCGTTAAATTTTGAACTTCGTTGGATTTGAACGTCTGGTACGTTAAAATGGGTAGAGATACTAAAATAATTTTTACATGAGCATTGAATTAATTTAACATAGATTATGAATTATTCGTCTTATTTTTAAATATATACATGTAAGTACACATAAATCCAAAGAAATATAAAAAAGGCTGAATTGTACCAATACCCGTTAATCGCGTAGTAGTAAGCGTTAAAGTGTCCTAAAATCCGTTACTTTTTTCATGCGAATTTGAACTTAGTTGCTTTATGTTAAAGTTCACTAAAATATAACGTTGGGGCTGTGGTAGATTAATTATGATAGTTTATATTTTCTTTAGGAAATAGTTAAGGGCCATGAGCCATAAGTTTGAGGAAAATATTTATTTTTATCAAAATGATTAATTAAAACATAACATAAAAAATTGTTCTGTTTACTACAATAATAATGAATTACACTTGTCAGAACCACAAAAACAAAAATCATAATATTTAGTTTATAACTTTCTTATAATCTACAGCATAATAAAAAATATAAATAAAAACCTTTTTAAATAAACAATTAGGCTCACAACAATAATCAACCAGTCTCTTAAATGTTAACTCAGTCTATGAAAATTATCATTTAACTCTTTGTAACGAAAAACTGAGACCAAAGTAGTTAAAATAAGTTGAGATCATATTCAAAACCAACGATTAACAACACCTAAGAGTGTACGTAATTTTCAAGTTTATCTGCGTAATAGTTTTAATATACCTAATTATTATGCAGATATATTTTACAGATATTGCGCGAAGTGTGTGATACCAGGTTTTACAAGTCACACATTGTATGTTGCGGGACTGTTCGCAAGGGTTACCGCGGCCTCGGTACGTAGTAGGCTCAAAAGGAGGAACATGATTGTTTTTCGTCATTATTAGTCTGAAAAAAAAGTCACACATTGTATCATGTCCAACTTTTCGCTGTTTTGGCCTAAGCGACAATACCAATTTTTAATGTCTGCTGCTGGACTTTCTACTAATTTATTCTCAGATTTTTGTTACCAGTTACAGGCTTAGCATTGTTTGTTTTTTTATCTTTTATTTTTGTTTTATTATTTTCCTGCTTTTTCTTTGCTTTTTCCTTTTTCTGTGATAAAATTTGCCACCTGTCCGATAGGTAGGTAATTTTACTTTACTCTTTGTGCTGCAGCAAGGGGTTTCTGGCCAGAATATAGCGCTTTTAAACGGTGTTGGCACTATCAAATCTCCACAGCATCTTGTTTTTGATTGCTCTGCGTTATTATTTGATGACTCTTGTGCGATTGGTTCGTGTGGTGGAGTGGTGTCTCGTTGTACGTTATGGGAAGATGTGCCAGCTATTGGAGGTAATTTCGTCTTGGTTTTATTCAGTATTTGAAGATTATTATCTGTTGGTGTGAAATAAACAGTTTCTTTGCTTGAAAATTCCATAAAGCTTGTGTCTCCGTCTGCATTATTTCGACTTCAAATTCCGAACAACTAGGTGCTGATAGCTGTAGTGTATTATTTAGCTCGACAAGATTAAGTGGCAAGACTTCTTTATTAGAATGGCATGATGATGATGTTGACAACTGTAACTTTGTGTAACTGTGATTGATTAGATAGAAGATTATAAAGATTTTAATGGTACGTTAAAGAAAATCATCGATCTAGAAGTTCCAACTAACGAACCTGTGCCTACAAATTTTTATCTAGTCCCAAAGTAATTGTCATTAGGTGCTTGTGTTACTAGCTAACGGATGAACATACATAATATATAAATATTAGAAAATAAACATACACAACCATTACTCGAGTACAAACATTGGTATTCATCATACCAACACCTGCCTGGACCGGGTTCGAACCCGGGATCAATGGTTTCGAAGTCAGGGATACTGAACATTAGACCAAACGACCGTCGAAGGCCTCGATGACCCAAATGATTCGCTAGTGCGCCTTTTTCTATAATTCGTGCAATTGTATTGCTTGTGTCAAGCAAAGCAAAGCAAATCACCTGTGTACTTCTTTCGGTTCTGCTACTAATATGTCACATAAATTCTGAGATTTATAGAAAAGTAAAAGTAATTTAAATAAAATTAAGTTAAAATGACACTTAAACTGAAATAGCTAAGAACTATGACGAATTTAGGCACACTTTTTGAACTTATGTCGCAATAACCGACAAAACGTATGCAAAAATTTAGCTAAAATGACACTTATTGCAAGCACATATGGTGCATTAACGGTTTTTGGTGCATCGGCTACCACTAGGTAAATGCGTGTACCAAAACCCGATAAAATAGTATATGATTTTAACGGATATTGGGTCAAGTAGCAATTTGTATGTACCTATACATGTGAAATGAATTGAGTCGCTTAACTTCAAACTCGGATAAATCCGTTTAACTCGTTTCTGAGATATTCATGAAAAAGTGATATTAATCTTAATTAGCTTGTTTAGATGTTAGGGTTACTTATCATTACATGAACAATATGTCAGAAAACGACCTGTGCTTTAAATTAAGTCTCAAAACCGATAATTCTTTAGAAAACATGATATTTAGATCGGATTTACCCCCATTAGAAATAATTGGATGCAATTTATCTATGTTTGAAAAAACTCAGTGTGGATTTATATCATTTTGATTTAATGTACCTGGATGTATCTAGTTTTGAAAAAATATGAATAGAAGTAGGGATGTATAAGGGAATCACGAAATATTGTCGGCATACAGTAAAAAGTAACAATATATTAAATTATAAGTAGGTAGGTATCTAACTAATTGGTTATACAAAATTAAAAATTTCTTCAGAGTCATCTTCTTCGTTTTCTCCTTTGGGAATTGGTCTCCCTATTACGTTTTCACTGTAAAGCACTTTTTTATAAAATTTTAATTGTGCGACAGTCATCATCTATCAGTTTTGATTCTTGAACTGGTACTACAATTGGGAGTTTCTGTGGACTAAAATGTTGAAATGATCGACCGCGTTTATTTATTGTTTTAGCAACACTTGTATCAGAATAAAACGATATTTCCCAACGTTTGAACTTGTTCTCCTTGTAAAGTTATAATAAATTACAATTTTGTTCCTGTATACCTGCATTTACCTGATGTGACCGTTCATGAGACATGTAATTACCTTCTTTAAACTTACATTAATCTCATTATATCCATATATTCAATAACAGTTTAACAAAAATAAAATACTCGATATTCGACACACCGTTGATGGTGAGTACAACACTATTATCAACTCCGTACTTCTAGCACGGTGCATAAAATGTAATTGAAACTTACCGAATTTTCGTTTTTTTTGTCTTTCTTACGGCGGACTATTATATAAGGGCGCTTGCGGGCCTTGTTAGGTGACATTATTTTAATAGAATTATCCATTCTAAATCATTTGTAATTATAACAAACAATAAAAAGCGAGAGCAAGACAGTGCTATTAACGTAGAGTTTAAGTCAACTGGCAGCCATCTTGACCAAATACCATTCGCTGATTGGCTCGGATGGACTTGACTACATTTGAAAAAAACTTTTATCTGGATCTATCTGAGTTTGATATAATGTCACTATTTTAACGGTCTTTTTCACGTTACACATGCGGATTTAAACACTTCTGATTAGTTTGATTAAAGGCTTTCTTTTTACCATTTCTTTTGGCACCAAAATCATAAAAAAGTCCGAAATTGGATTTATCCGAGTTTGAAGTTAAGCGACTCAATTAATAATAACTATTCAATTAAATTTACCTCGACCATTAGGTTATATCGCTGCATTATTATTTCAAATATAATAGTAAATTAAAACACTTACCCTATGATTAAAAGCAGCAGCACAGCAAGCTAAGTAAGAACACCTGATGGGTATGTAGTTTTGTAACAAAACTTTGTACAAATGATTATTTTTCGAGCTCAGCACTTTTGAAGTTTTACAGTAAAAACGCTATTAGCGTTACGGTTAGGTGGTGCCATTCTAAATATGAAGAATATTACTAACAAAATGTTTCCATTCAAATAGTTAGTAAATCTTATTAGTAGAAAACAGCAAATATAAAATTCTTACTAGCTATCGGCTAATGGGACGTTAACGGCAATAGGGACATTTACCTTATGTACTTTAGTCTGACACCAACCCATTTCTGTATTAACATAATGTACTAAAGTTTGAGGACAAAGGGGTTACAATTCACACAGTTTATGTTGCTGCAATATGGCGGGCCGGCAATATTATGTACCAACACACATACACATAGTAGATAAAAGTGTCTTATGTTACGGAACAAATATATGAGATGGCAGATATTCTTTATTTCTTACTTAGAGCCGTTGTAAACTTTGATATGTGGTTTCGTTCCATAGTGATGAGACATATTTATTTTTATAAACAAAATCCAAATCAAGAAGGATTGGCTAAATGTGCTAAGTGTCTGTTGCTGAACGGCAGCCAGGGAGATTAGAGAACCAGATTCCCGATAGATGAGGAAAAATGATAACCACGAAAACTATTGACAGTATTTTTTTTTGTTTTAAATAATGGCTTCGTGCGTTTAGCACATTTAGCCAGAGTCAAATAAGAGATATATTAAAAATATTTAATACATAATAAATGATAATGAGTGGTGACAAAGAAGAGAAATAAAATGCCCTTCCCTAAGCCCCTTGAATCCTCAGTAAAGATGTGGAAAAATACTGAGAAAATACGGTAAAGATACTGAGATTTCACATGGACTTCTTGAAAAATTTTGAAAAGTGACGTTGCACTGTTCCGTTTGATTTCCCAACACTCATGTACGTTCACAAACACTTAACGGTTAATAATCCACCGTTATTACCCATTAATGTTCGAAAAATCACAAATTATACACATCAAACAAAACTGCTAACATGACGCTCCACCTTCCCGCCAAGAAGTCTCCAAGTATTTTTATTATTTATTTTACAGTTAAAGTAAATATACAAAAAAAAACCATAAACAAAAACAGGTTCTAAGCAGGAACAGTGTCCATACGTGGTACAATCAGCAAGAAGTATAACAAGACATGACATAACTGAAGTGGCAGAGGACGGGGCACTCATTAAAATAGCAGATATAAGTATCATATATTGATATGTCAGATATTGCAAGCACTGGCACCAGTAGAATAAAGCTCACAATGTTTTTCTTGGCTTTATTTATTTTTAAAATCTTTAAATTTCTTGTATCCCAGGATAAAATATGCATTTTTTTAATAAATTAAGCAATATGTCTATAATTGATTAAGTTAAGTTTCGTTTCATATGTTTAACATTCTGTCGTGGATAACGTCGCTGGTTACGCAAAGAACCATATTTAGTTTTAGTCT
This sequence comes from Musotima nitidalis, assembly GCA_949126915.1. NCBI lineage: Eukaryota > Metazoa > Arthropoda > Insecta > Lepidoptera > Crambidae > Musotima > Musotima nitidalis. Next base: position 6,538,389 of record OX421434.1, read on the forward strand.
TGGTCTGTTGTCTAGTTTTGGTCTGACTCCATCTCCATAGACACAGACATTAAGATACGCAATATGCTGTATTTATATGTATGACACGCCATTATAATGCTATGATGCCACCATCCAGATATATCTATACATATATTCAGATAGATGCTACGAAAGTAGCTCTATTTATATGTATGAATCCTAATATACTGACGTCCACATAATAGCGATCGTCTACTGACTCCGTCTTTATAAATACAGGAAATAGATCTTACGGAATATGCTTGTTTCAGTTCATATTAAGATAAATGTTAATAGCAGTATCCTGACCTGTATACCAGAGGGTATGGAGGTCAGTATAATGCTCTCGATAATTATATATCTAGAGAGTGAAAGAGATATTTAAAACGAAATTACGTTTTTCCTACCCTCTGTTGTCTTAAGACTCCATCTCGATAGATACAGGCAGACCGAGCCCTACTGTATTATTTGTATGGATATCAATAATCAGGCTTAACGAAGTCACAATCAAACTTTTTCCCCTATCACATACCCGTATTAATAGCTGCTTGCAATTAACGAAAGAACAGAATTCCTGTTCTCTCTTCTATCTGGTTTACGTTAAGTACCTGAAAGGGAGTTAAAGTTATTTGCCTTGTTATTGGAAATAATGATTAAACATATCTCATTGCTGATATTAATGATTGATACTGAACTATTGGCCTGTCTGCTGGGTACGGATCTCACTGCGCCGTTCCCATAATTCCATCTTCACAGATTACGCACTCCACAGAGAGACTAACAAATATCCTTACTATATTTATATGTACGAATACTAGTAGCCTGTCGTCTTATAACTCGATACGCATAGATACAGTTAGATACGGCGTATACTATATTTATATGTGTCGGTAGCAGCATATTGACCGCAACGTCTATAACCATCTAACGACTACATCCAGATATATGCCACGGAATATGCTGTATTTATACGTATGAATAGCGGTAATCAGGCCAAACGAAGTCGCAATCAAACAATTTTTCGTATCACGTATATCGTTATCTGATTGCAATCAACGGAAGCCCTTATTGGGTTTGTGGGGACGCGTTGTTTGTTTCCGAAATGTTTGCACAACCATTATCTGTGCTACATCGATGTACATTTGTATCTGGAAGTGGTAAACAATATGGAACCTATACCTAATAATATCGCGTCGCAGTAAGCGCTGTCTAGGACGCCCTCCAGCGAATAATGGGTAACTCGCCGGCCGTCCGTCTTCCATAGACGACAGGCCGCGTCGATTGCGCGTTCGTGTTCCACGCGCGCCTCAAAGAGATGTCAGCACACTGAGGGGCCCCCAAGGAGGGGGCCAAGCCTGCCGGGGTAGCGGGACTGTTCGCAAGGGTTACGGCGGCCTCGGTACGTAGCAGGCTCAAAAAAAGGAACATGGATAGTTTTTAGTCAGTAGAAGTCTGACACACCCTCCCGCCAAAATATTCATCCAAAAAAAAAAAAAAGGCCGCCCGCCAGCTAGGTTGAGCGACGACATAAACAAAACGGCTGGAAGCAGTGGCGTGTCCCTGGAGAGGCTTTTGTCCAGCAGTGGACGAATCTTCATTCTTCAGGCTAATGATGGTGATAATGATATAACATGATTATTATCTTTGAAAGTTTTGCCCTTATTTCGGACCGCTAAAAGAAACTCTTTTAGGAATAAACAGCTTAATGGTGCATCCTTGTTACATTTATCTTTTCAATGTTTCTTTATTTGTGAGCACATCAACTAAAAAATGAGTAAGTGTTGTTTACGAACTTTAAATTTATTGGTTAGCTAATTAATTATAATATTTAACTTTACTTTTTTAAGAGGGTTTGTTCTAGAAAAAGAAGTCTGCGATAACTGATAAACATATTTAATAACGTTTTTATTTTTCGTAAACACATTTGTATAATGTTGTAAGGCATAGAAATAAAATTAGTGCCAGCCTAGAATGGTGCCACCTCATCTCATCTCACGAGATAAGAGTCGATGAAGAGAAATCCCACCGGATGATAGGCAGCAGCGTCATCCGGCGCACTGGCTTGAACTGCGATCACCAATACTGATACGTGGTAATAACAAAATGTAATCTTAGGAGAAGCTAATGTTCAGGAGTGGATTTTCTAAGGCTTTTAAGAGAAATGCATAGACTTTCAAACCAAGTTTAGCCACGAATACTGGTACAAAGAAATTGACCCCTGCGCCATATTGTTCGTCAATATTTTTTTTTATCTATTCCAGTATTTCTGACATCACTATGGAAGCGGGTGTATTATCTTCAGCAACTTATCAACTTTTATTTAGCCCGGCCCATCCCTAAGACAATCCAAATGATTTGCAGCCGTTACTCAATTTCTTTACCATATTTCCAGAAACAGAGAGCCTATTTTCTTTCGCCTACCTAAATTGATCAATATGTCATGTGTATCACAAGTTATAATTAAATGTTAAGTATGTTTTAAAGCACTTGGTGCTTCGCAAGGCTAGATTGTTGAATGCGTTTAATAAAGTTTAGCAGAGTAAATAGAGGTCAATATGCAATTACAAATAATAAAGTAATTTATAATACATATGAAAAAATAATAATATGGTGTTGCAATAATAAATCATTACGTTGCTTGCCGTTTCTGCGGAAAACATTGTTAATAACAAATAATAAAAACAAATTCTTAATTATTTGTATAGGGTCCTACTAACACCAGGAGCAGAAAAAAAAACAGTCAGTAAAAGACGACGGCATAATCCAGTACCAGTACCTTGTCCAGACCAGGGTCTGCACAAGGAGTACCTACTCTTATGGCCTCAGGTATTCACCTCAGATAATAACCCTGAAGACATTTCAGCGAATGAAAAGTAAAAAACACCTTGCGACTTAACTCGCTCACATGCGTCCCCCAAGTTAAAGTGCTATCTATTCGAATACCAAGGTTTTTAAGACACAGGAATATGCAATAGAGGAGCCCCCCAAAACCACAGGAGGTAAAATAACGGCTACCTATTATAATAGCTTGAGATTTGACCGGATTCAAACGGAGACCATGGGCTACTTACCAATGCGGCACAGGTCTGCATTCAAGGCAGCAATACCATCATCAGCATTAAGCAACGAAAAGTGGCTATAAATTTGCAGATCGTCTGCATATAGATGGAAGCGAGAAGTAACAATGACATCCTTGATCGAATTAATGAAGAGAGAAAAAAGCAACGGGTAGAGAACTCCACCCTGCGGCACACCTGAAGAGACTGTATCATTTTGGCGATCACACTGCGTGCGACCTGAAATATAGGAATTAAACCACCCTAGAGCTAGATCAGACACGTAAACCGATTCAAGTATGGCAAGAAGGATATCAGCATCGACTGAAGTTAAAGCATTGCTGTAATGAAGCAATACTACAGCCGTAAGAAGTTTGTTATCCATAACCCAGCGAATGTCGTCAGTGACATTGACGAGGGCAGAGACTGTACTATGGCCAACACGGAAACCCGGCTAAAATAATGAGATTGTGCAAAGACGCGAAAGTTGTCGGTGTACCAAGTGCTCGAGAACTTTAGATAGGAAAGGCAAAATGGATATGGGACGGAAATGGCTAGGCAAAGAAGAAGACGAAATTTTGGCAAAGGAATAACATGAGCCATTTTCCGAATAGAAAGAACAGAAGGTGGGGTGAAAGAGAAATTTAAAATATGAGAAAGGTTGAAAAGGATTTGTGGGAGAATCAACGTAATAATTTTCGAGCACAAGCCATCCTCACCAGCCGGTCCATATCGCTCTATATCGTCTGATGCAGCTGCATCTGACGATATGCCATAAGTATTAATATAAACAACAAAATTTAAAAATATTTGAGTTTCAAAAAAAGGAGCTTGTTACTTGTGACTAACACCTACCCACAGTAGATAAGACTAATTCAGGTAATCCTCCACACAAACACATTTCGTATTAACAGAGGCAGTTGTGTGGCGTCCCAGTGTTAGAACTTTTCGAGACGTCCAGTTCCAGTGTATGGAAGTCTTTTTTCTTTTCCGAACAAATATGACAACGCACTCCTGCGGAGAAAAAAGAAACAAATATATCAGTTACAATACCAATTCGTTTCCCAAATCAGTCAATTTAATAACCTCAGCACTCAAACTTTTTATGTCTAAAGTAAACCTTATGTCTTCTGCCTTTATGTTCAGATTTCCACAAGTCTTACTTCCGTTTGAGGGTCGGCATTAGGAAAAATAATTTTTGCCCTGATTTTTACGTTCGACTCTTCTTCTACCTGATTATATGAAATTAGGGATAACTTTATTTGGGAATTAAGATATTCAAGATTTCTCGTTAACAATGTACGAGAAGGTTGTACGATGAACTGAATTTTAATTCTTGTATATTTGAAATTCTGTTCGACGACTAATACCTCTCTTCGCCTCTGAATATATACTATTTTACATACATACATTCATGCCTGTTTCCTCGTCCGTTGATCGGCAGGTGCACCACTTGCAGGTGAGGTTGGCTTGGGCTCCTCAGGTCTTGGTAGGATTCCTATACACATCTATACTATATATATATAATATATATACTAAATAAATTATTATTATATATATATATATATATATATAATAATAATTTCATAAATCAAATGTCACTTTATTCACCTGTAGCCACAATATAGATAACCCACGCAGAATTCCATATTTATTTATATCCATCAACTGACATACGTTTTTAATTCTTGCCGAGTCTCATTTATATTCTTCACTTAACCTTCGACAAACACTAAGGGGCTTATTATAAAACTTTAAGGTTTAAAACTAGTTCTGTCATTGTCTTCACTGTATCAAATAAATGTAATCTTTAAGTCGGCTTATCTATCTATCCTGGTGAAATATGGTAATAATGGTACTTGGTATTCTTTTGTAACACTATTGATTAGAAATAAACTAACACAATTATCAGATACACCTTGACATCGGCAGTGAGTTCATTCTCACACCTTACAAACGATTGAAGCCCATATTGGTACGTTTCAAAAGAGAGTTGGGGCTGTGTACTAATGAATTGTGGAATGAGCGTTCTTGTGAGGTTTTTCTAAGAGATTAAAGCGTGGGGCTCTTTGAGAAAGAAGTGGAAGGGTTTTCTAAGTATCAGCAACGCGCTAGTGTTTCTAAGGGTCAGCAACGCGCTAGTGTTTTTAAGGGTCAGCAACGCGCTAGTGTTTCTAAGAGTCAGCAACGCGCTAGTGTTTCTAAGAGTCAGCAACGCGCTAGTTTTTCTAAGGGTCAACAACGCGCTAGTGTTTCTAAAGGTCAACAATCCGCTAGTGTTTTTAAGCAAGCATCCACAGGCTGCACTGTCCACTTTCCATGAGGTGGGTCGCTTGCTAGATTCTACGTAGTAGAATGCAAACATTTGCTTCTTTTGTCTAAATGATCACGTAGTAAAATCCTTTGCTTCATAAAAACTTACTGGCCAGTATATCTTTAAACTTGATTTTGACTTTGAAAGGTGAACGTTTTCAAACAAAATGTCGTCATTAAATCCCAAATATCGCGTGAGATCATACCACAAGAATATTATGAGCTTCTTGGTCAATTTCAAACAAAAATCTTCTACTTATTGCATAATTTTATCCATTACTGATCGTTTTATCCACATGACGTTTTTTTCAAGCAGATTTCTAACCTAAGCTGTCGGTAGAAGGTTCAAATTATGAAAGAACAGAAAATTATGAACCAAACTTAAATAAGGATAGTGAAACAACTTCACACTAATATTAGCAATTATTATAATAATGTAATCGCTGCAAAAATGTTTTACAAAAAAGGCTGCCATCCACGGAAGTTATAATCACGAAGCTATATTTAACACATGTGACCTTTTTAATTTCGTGGGATTGGCATTGATCGTCCTCTTCGCGTCTTTTCCTTATTATCGTACACGTTGTGCAGAAGGTCGTAACTCCGCCTCCCTTTACATATTTGATTTTCGCTTAGACCGTGGCCTTCCATATTAAACGTTGCTTTATCATAGCAGCCTTATACAATCCACTGCTGAGCATTAGCCTCCCCAATAGATTACATTCTGTTAGGGGTATCTGGTGCCCCCCACGCTGAGCAGGCGGGTTGGTGATCGCAGTTCTGGCCAGTACGCAGGATATTACTGGTTGATCAAACGTGACCCTTGCGGGCCACGGCACAGGAACGGGGCAGTGCCCTCTGGGCGTGATATCGTCGTTGAGCTGGCTTGTACAGCCGTTGTATGGTCTTTTCCGAAGGTGTCATATACGCAGAATGACGCTGCTGGTCATCATCCAGTAGGATTTCTTTTCGTTGACTCTTACGACTCCAAGCGAGATGAGTGGGTGGGGGTGGCACTATTCTAGGCCGATACCACTCGGCACTGAGCGTTTTATTAGCTAGAGTGTTTATTAAAATAAATTTGAGAATTGCGTGTCCAACAAGGTTTGGGCCATCTTACTTTTCAGGATGTGTTTTAAAGATATTTTTTCTCATTCTTCCCTGTCATTATTTAAAAAAAAAACACCTGCACGGAATATACTGTTAAATCTAGAGTTTATTTGTACCAATAGAGTGGCACTCGAGCATACCAAAATGCGTTGTCCAACACCTGTAAATTATTTGAAAGCAATTTTAGCTATTTAGCAAGAATGTACGATATACACATAAAGCTTAAACAGCCAAAAATCTGTAATGAAATGACATCAGTGTCGATTTCATCATTTCACTCACATGGTATTCATCACATTTGAAATTAGTCAGTGAAATAAAACGTATTTTTTTTACTTAAATATCTTTATTTATCTTCAGGGAATCCATTTAAAGATGAGACTGAGTATAACACAAAGATGGTCTACTAGTCTGTCTTTACTATGCATATACTTACTCCAGTTTCATCGTTTGCAACATGTCGAGTAAAGCTGCGGTTTTCTCATATTGTCTGCCATTGTATATATTCCTGACTGATTAATTATTTTGTTGTTAAATTATGGGTTAATCTTAAGTCTGTTGAGGTGATCGGCCTTTCGGTTGGGCGTCCGCTTATTATTATTAATTAATACAGGTTACATGTATAGGGATCCTATTAAGATCTAAGATGCCTAAGCCAACCTCACATACAAGTGGTGCACCTGCTGAACAACTAACGAGGCTCTGGTAAGTTTTCGGTAAGCGGCAATAGGCTCGCTACCTATTACGTGGGACCAATAAAAATATCAGTGAAATGTGGGCTTATAATATGCCTCTGCCTACCTCTTTGGGGAAACAGGCGTGATTATATGTAGATATGTATTAATTAATTAACTAATTTAGATCTTGAAATGGCTCGTGCTCTGTAGTGCGATGCTGATGTCCTGAGGATAATGTTTGGCATAAATTAAATAATTTAATAAATATTTATAGAAACATTTTTTTTGTTTAATGTTACAATATTTTATGTTTATAACATAACATATAATATGGTTTATAAACACAACGTTGATCGGCAGATGCACCACTTGCAGGTGAGGTTGGCTTGGGCTCCTCAGATCTTGGTAAGAGCCCTATACGCCCAAACCTCTTAAACTCTATGCATTATATCTATGTAACTATAGTTAACATTATTAAATAAAAAAATTATATCAAAACGTATCTATTGAATTCGGACTATTTATTTGCTTAAAAGCAGCCAAAGAACAAATAAATATGAAACAATTGAATTGAATTGAATAGAATGTTAAAAAAACTGTTTAACTTACTTATACTGAATCATATTGTAAATCAGTAATATAATTACTAAAACTGGAAAAAACTTTAAACATACAAGTACAAAGATTCGTGTAAATTACACTTTGTTCTTGTTTTCTTACTTTTTATTGTTGTTTAAAATACATGCATACCATAAATACTATTCTTTATATATAATTACTAACTATGATTGTATTCTAAAGTAATTATTTATTACGTTAAATCGTTACTTCCTACAACTTACTTATTATCATGGACTTTTGTAAAAATGTCTACAAAAAATTACGTAAATATCGTCTCACAACATCAATTATTAAGCAGACGACATTTGTCACAAAGCATACTGGTGACCCGATACTAACAATCAACCTATTTATTAATAACGAACGATAAACGACCTACATTTCCCATGATACAGTAATATCATACTTAATTGTTTTTGCATCTGTCTTCGGTGACCAAGTGTCTTCGCTTTTTGTGCTGCGTTGACAATTGACAGCGCCGCCATTTTTTTTCTCCGCTTGCATTGTTTGACAGTTGGCATAAGGTATTTTTTAACGGAGGCAGTTTGTATTTTTCGTTAAAAAAGTAGAATCACCGAATTTTGACGAATGTGGAGTGATTGAAGATGTCAAGCATCTGGAAAGAATCTTGCAGAAATATGGTAGTTCATAATAATCTCTTACATAGGTACTACATACATAATTTTTTATCCATATCATATCTCATTTAGAGTGAACAGAAACCTCCATATACATCTATTTAAAAACGATCTATACTTGTCTTTGTAGCCAAACTTTACTTTTAGCACATGGATCTATAGTTGAAATGTGACAAACGGTAGGGGAAGCGTGCCTAAAACGGGTACCCCTCCTAAAGCGGGTAGGGCTCTGTATAAGTGCAAATCAAGCGATAGTGTGATTGTGTGAATGCAGCCCGAATGACTTTTAGGCGACCAATCAACGGCGATCGGCTAGATTCCGCAGCGCACATAGTTTAAAGGTAAGACGAAATCAAAGTTTTTTGCTATGTTTACTAAAGAAAATCACTTTAGTTTAGAAAATAGTACCAATTACGTTCCTATTCGTATCACAATGTAATATAACAGTATTAATGCTGTAAAGGATGACAATTACTCTCGTTGTTTTTTGTTTTACCTTTTAAAGTTATGATATTCGAATAAAAACATGCTTTTGGGGAAATGTGTTAGTTACTAGAAATAAAGGTTAAAAGCCTAATTAGTAAAAACATAAAATGGCTGATATGATGATGATGATGATGATGATGCTGTAATTTTACTACCTTAGCTTAGGTACCCATTTTGGGCACCCATCCCCTAAGGAGTGGCATGCTCTTCGCTCACATTGACATACGAGATATTTCCCCTAATTTTCATAATAAGTAAACTATTGGTCAAACTAATTAATTATTTTGTTTTTGTGAACTATGTCACTAAGCGACATTTCTTAAAAAGTTACAAAGCAGTACCGAGTGTCTATCAAAAATTTATGATCGCTCATCGTTTTAATAGAATAAGTTGGAAGCATCAAAATTTACTAGCTTCTTGCTTAATTGTTTTTAACTTAGGCTCTAAGTCTCTAACCTAAGCTCCTGCCAGTAGGTAGTGTCTACTTTTGAATTTGACATTCTAATGAGCTTCATTGAGCCAAACTTGTGTAAAATAATATGACTTTTACAAATAATATCAGAAAAGGTCTTCGCTTCAAAGTTAATGGATTCGATTTCCTATTTAGGACAAATATTGCATTAGGACAGATATATGAGATGAAGCTAAGAGTATATCAATCTGGTCGTCGGCTCAGCCCTGTCCAGTGACCTAAAAACATCCTTCAGACCAGCAGTGAGCAGTTTTGTAAAAATGATATCTAACTCTTCCACACTCAATCTCATAGTATCATAAAAAACAGTTACGTAACTGCTTTCTCTGGGTCCGTCATGAATCCTTTGCACCTCAGTTCGTAAGAGGCGGACCGATTACAACAGAAGAACCTTAAACGACTAGGATGATATAACTATGTGTAACAAAGTAATCCCAAGCAGAATGAGAAAAGACACGTCAATCCATACCACTTCCTCAACACGTAGTCCTAATGGCCGAATAAAAAACATCAACAGAAAAAAACACGGGAGTTCTGCGCACGCGAGGCACGGAAAAAACCTAATTTGTGGGGTGATCATTTTTTTTAAACACAATATTTGTAAGTGGCACGTAATAATTAATAATTGGCACGCCGAATGCGGTTATGTTCGCGTCCGGATGAGCTTGAATTTGTGGTTTTTGAAGTATCATTAGCTGGGTACCATATGTTGCATAACGGTCCTTCTTTTGTTGTCAGCTTGCGTTTAAGATCCATTACAATCCATTACGTTTTAGGTATCCAGGTTTTAAAGAGAAAAATAAAGTATTAAACAAAATCTCTTACAATCACACCAATTATTTAGTTGCAAGATAAGTAGGTATCATTAAGAACTTGTGTTATGGATACTAATGAACGGATAAACATACTTAAATACCCTTTTATTTGTAAAAATATACTTAATATACATAGAAAACACTACCTATTCATAAAAAATAATCATGTTCAAGCAAACTAAGATTTTTCCTGTGTTGAAATCGAAACCATGTCTTCTGGAGTGAAGTGCAGGTATCAATAGCAGGTCGGCAATAGGATTACTTCTTTAACAGTCAGTTGTGATAAAGTGGCAGCGACCTTTGTTGAGATATGACGACAATAGTACTCAGGCGACAAATCCGTTAGTTCCGGTTTACCGTGCTCATCACCATATCAGCCTTTTAAAGTCCACTGCTGAACATTAGCCTCTCCAATAGATTACATTCCATTGGGGGTATTTGCCCATAATCACCACGCTGGGCAGGCGGGTTGGTGATCGTTGTTACAGCCAGTAAGCAGGATGACGCTGCTACCTGCTGAATTATCTACATTTGTAAAAATTTTTTATACAAGCAACACTGTATAGTATGAAATAAAGTCGTTTTCCGTTGTCTGTCTCTATGTCATGGCCATGCGCACGTGGCTCTTCAGGCGCCGCATGGAAATTATGTTACTGATGAAGCAAAGACCAGCAAATCAATCCGCCACTCCCACCGCATCGCAACATGGAATGTGCGTGGGCTCAACCAACCTGGCAAAGTACAAATTGTGGAGAATGAAATGCAAAGGAAAAATGTTCATCTGCTAGGGCTAAGCGAGACACACTGGAAAGGTCAGGGCACTATACATCTGATTCTGGTAGTACAGTGTATTTTTCGGGCCCAGAAGACGAAAGCAGCAGAGGAGTGGCTTTCATCGTGCCACGATCTATGAACAGGTACGTTGTGGGCTACAATCCAGTCAGTGATCGGATAATCACACTGACGCTTAACACCATACCGTGCAAGCTTAGCATCGTGCAGGTATATGCTCCCACTTCTCAGTCAACTGAAGAAGAAATAGAGGGATTTTATGAAACGCTGACTGGGACACTTAAACAGCTATCAAGGCGGGAAGTTACCATTATCTTAGGGGATTTTAATGCCAAAGTTGGTGACACTAAGAGCGATAATCATATTCGTCGCGTGGCAGGGAAACATGGTATCGGTGAACGGAATGACAGGGGCGAGAGACTGTTGCAATTCTGTTGTGAAGAAAATTATACCATCTCCAACACTTGCTTCAAACATCATATCCGCAGACTGTACACTTGGATATCCCCTGGCGACAGATGTAGAAACCAGATCGACTACATACTAGTGGGGACACGATGGAGAAGCTCAGTGACGAATGCCACAACTTACCCTGGTGCAGACTGCGGCTCCGACCACCAGCTTCTTGTAGCAACGATCCAGTTGCGGCTAAAGAGGATCCATGGAACTAAAGTCGTTTCGAACATGCGAAATTTAGAACTCAATGGCTTCAGAGAAGGTTTCGAGCAGAGAGTAATAGACATGCCAAATAACATCACAGACAGCGATAGTAAGTGGGAGCAATTCAAAAGGATGGTTGAAAAGATAGCTACTGAGAACAAGCTGGCAAATCCCGTCATGAAAGAATTTATCACACCAGAAACAGCGCAAATTATTCTTGAAAGACGTAAACTAAAAGAGCACGGTTTATGTTTACCTGAAGATCTGCAGCGGTATTCAGAACTTAGCCGCCAAGTCCAACTACACTGTCGGAAAGATTATGAAAGCTACATAAATGGAATTTGTCTAGAACTCGAACAGCAACTCTCTGAAGAACGAATCTAAATATCTCTTTCGGAAGGTTAAAGAATTGACTGGAACGCGCAAACCGAACCGATTGAAAATAAAAGAGGACATCTACTTACAGATGTGACTGACGTGTTAGAGCGCTGGGAAAATTACTGTGCGGAGTTATACGACACTAGCGACTCTGCAAACGCTTTAATCACATGGTCGGCAGAAGAACCTGACATATTACCATCGGAGATCGCACATGCTATCAAAGCTCTTAAGTGCAAAAAGTCACCAGGCAAAGATGGTATTACGGCCGAATTACTAAAAAATCTTGGTCAAAAAGGCACACGAGCTATTACCGATATATGCAATACCATCTGGAAAACAGGGAAATGGCCAAAAGACTGGACAGAATCGGTGTTCATACCCTTGCATAAGAAAGGTTCATCTAAAGACTGTGGTAATTACAGAACGATAGCGCTAATATCACATGCGAGTAAGATCCTCCTCCATGTCATCAACCGACGTCTTAACAACTTTTTAAGCCGGCAGATACCAGAAGAGCAGGCAGGTTTTGTCAAGGGCAAAGGAACACGGGAACAAATTCTGAACGTCCGCCAAATAATAGAGAAAAGCAGGGAATTCAACAGCCCCGTGATCCTTTGCTTTATAGATTATACAAAAGCTTTTGACTGCGTGCAATGGAATCAGTTATGGAACGTGCTACTGGAAATGGGAGTTCCTGAGCATCTTGTCGCTTTAATCCAGAGTCTGTACACAGAAAATCGATCTTTCGTTAGGATAGGTACAGAATTCTCCAATATGTTCCAGACGAAAAAAGGTGTGAGACAGGGTTGCATCCTATCCCCTGCACTTTTCAACATATATGGAGAGTACATAATTCGGAAGACTATCGAAAACTGGGAGAAGGGTTTTCCTATAGGTGGGAAGAGTTTATCTAATCTCCGATATGCCGACGATACCGTTCTCTTGGCAACATCAATGGAAGATATGAGTGAGCTGTTCCAAAGACTCGAACTTGAAAGCGGTAACATTGGTCTCGCAGTGAACAGAGCCAAAACAAAGGTGATGATAGTGGATCGAGCCGGAACCCTACCAAATGTCACTTGCAACATTCCGGGTATTAACATCGTCGACCACTACATTTACCTTGGCTCCCAGATCTGCAATAATGGCAGCTGTGTCCCCGAGATAAAAAGGCGCAACGGAATGGCTAAGGACGCTATGACCCGTTTGAACAACATTTGGAGAAGGAGAGGAATTGGTATCAAAACCAAAATCAGGTTAATACGAGCCCTGGTATTCCCTATTTTTCTATATGGAGTGGAAACGTGGACGATCTTAGCCCGAGAACGACAAAGGATCGATGCATTCGAGATTTGGTGCTGGAGGCGCTTACTTAGAATACCTTGGACCGCAAAACGCACTAATGTTTCCATCTTGAGTCAACTCAAAATAAAAACCCGCTTGTCGACCATATGCCAACAACGTATTCTTTCGTACTTTGGCCACATAGCGCGCAGAGGCGATGAAAGCCTGGAAAAACTGATTGTCGTTGGAAACACAGAAGGCAAACGATCGCGTGGTCGTGCACCAACCAGATGGAACGATCAAGTGAGGGACTCATCGTCCTCCAAATTCTACGCGGTCGTGAAAGACGCGCTGGATCGGAACCGGTGGAAGCAGATCATTCGCTCCAGATGTTACTCCGATGCTAACCACGATCCTCAGACATGAGGGACCTTACTGACTTAGATCGTTAAAACTACGCAACGGATTTTGTTGCGTTTTTTAAAGCGGTCGCTAGTGGCAAATAGAACAATATCTCATATTATAAATCTTAACTTAGTTTGCGCATACTGATAAAGCCACCAAATAAAGTCAAAGAAGAGAGAGTAGTAAAGCGCACCTCTCCCATGCTCCGAACACTCGTATCTGCGATCTGAACGACGTAAAAATCGCTTATCTAAGCGCAGGCGCAACGGTTCCGTGACGTGACGAATATTAGGGTGAAGTCGTGACAGTGACAGCCAGTACGTGGCAACTCGACGGCTTTAGCTGCTTTGAGACGTGGCCTTCAATGTAGCGGAGCTGAAAAAAATATGTTTTACAAATCAGCAGCAATACTTTACAAGTAAAATTTACAAGTGAAAAAAATTAGGGAGGCTTATGTTCAGCAGTGTACTTCAAAGTCAATTATGAACAGTTGCGTTGCGTGCGACCAGTGCAGAATCTTGTATCGTCTATTAGTTGAGACCTCAGGAGTGAGTTTGTGACGCCTTGAATATTAGAGTAACGTCGTGACAGTGACAACCAGTACGTAGCAACTCAACGGCTTTTGCTGCTTCAGGACTTGTTCACATATAAGTCTAGTCGGGGCTGAGTAAAAACAGAAATATTTTATAGGATACAAGGTTTGTGAGATGATTTGAGGAATTTACCAAGACCAAGAATTGTGAAACGAGGCCCGTTACTTAGGAGTAGGTTGTTGGTACTTAAACTTAATAATGATACCACTACATAGCTACACCAGCGAGTCAAGTTGTGTCTTTTATAAAACAATATTTAAAAATTTGGTGGTCATCCTTTGGTCACCCTTAATTAACTGTAACAAGCAATACCTTCATTCTGGTAGTATTCATCCTTAAGTACGTAGGTACCTCGTTACATGAGTGTATTTTTTAACTCTTAGCTGACTGTGGTCTTTACACACGAGTGGTTGTCCATAAAATAAAAGTGGTACCTAATTTTATACATACTTTCTCAAGATTTTTTATATTTATTTTTGCCTAATTATTATTTTAAAATGTAACAAACAAAAGTACAATAACATTACAATTGACATCCTTCGAAATCTATTTACCTCCAAAACACCCATCGCTAAAAGTAAGCCATCAACTCTATACAACATACGAGCCAAACCATACTAACCCTTATGGCAACGGTAACAAGACAATTTGTTGTATGATATTCATCTAATTACGTGATCGTGACAGAGATGGGCGAACGGTTACGCCGATAGAGTTGCAGACGTCGAGATATTGCAACATAAGGTGCGGTACACAACGCACCACTTTAACAATAATTAGTAGACATATTGAGACGAAGAGAAACTATATAACGGTTACCGGTTAACTATGTGTAGTATTAATAAATAAATCTCTATTCACAGGTTGACTAACTTCACGAGATTCTTGTCCACTTAAAGCTAGATGTGAATAATATTGAGACAAAGAGAAACTTTATAACGGTTAGCGGCTACTTACTATGTGTAGTATCAATAAATAAATCTCTTTTGACAGGGTGACTAACTTCACAAGATTATTGTCCACTAAAAGCTAGGTGTGAATCGCACTAGTGTTAAGAAAAATTCACATTCATAAATGCTCCATTGGAGGAATGCTCCATATATGGAAAAAAGCTTTTTCCATTTCATTTTAATACTTCTCTTTCAATCAGTTATTTAGTTTGAAGATAAGTATCATTAACTTGTATTATGAATACTACAACGAACATACATAGACACTTTTTTTTGTAAACACATTTTTATTCGACTTAGGGAAGAACCATCTAAATATGTGATTGAGACAGAGATGGGGGAACGGTTACGTCGATTGAATTGCAGAAATCGAGATATCCCAACATAAGGTACGGTACACAACCCACCACATCCAGGATCTATTGAAGATAGATGTTAGCAATGGACTTTATAAGGCCGAAAATATAATGATGATGATCACGTTTAACCGGAGCCAACGGTCTAGTGTGATTTCCCAAGCACTTAAGAGCCAGATTTGTCGCCTGAGTACTATTGTCGTACTATAATAACATAGGTCGCAGCCACTTTATTAAAACTGCAAACTGACGAACTGACTGATAAAGAAACTAAAACAAATAGAATAAAAACTTTGAGCTACAAACGCATAAATTACTAATATGTATCCTTTTTACGTGACATCACTCATTGCTATAATAATCATAGGTAAATCGTGTAATTAGATAAAGTTTTATTAGCATAGGTAGTAGATATTATTAATTAAATTTATCAAAAGACAAAAAATTACGAGACCCCGTACCTATGGTAACTTAAAACCTTATTGAACATCCATTCACCAGCAAGAGGTTTTTGCGCGGATTTACCACGAACACAAAGCCGCGAGTTCGATTCCCGGTCATAAATACATCACAGTAGCTCACAAGGTGCCGGCGGCGGCAACGTCAAAGAAACCGGCGTCCTTTGTGCCCCCACCACTCCAACCCGCGGGTGGTTGTCAATATTTGCATATTAAAAGGACAAATAGACTTAAAAGGCCCCATATGTATTGATTGAAATGTGTTTTTATTGTACATTTTAAGTGGTTTAAGTACAATAATGATTGTGGCTACTTAAGTCATCGCCTGTCAGGACGAAGCTTCTGGGCGTTCACTTAAAGTACGAGTTTAGTCATATGAACATCAAATTGAAACTAAAGCGCTCATTCGCTGCGGGCTTGATTAGAATAGAATTGGCCAAATAACTCATCAAGTTTTGATTGATATTTTGTCATACATTGCAATTTAATTTGGCCATAAACCTGTTACTTCCATATACCTACGCGTAGTAAGCCAAAACACTTCACAAACGAGTCTATCGAATGACTAAGGCGCGATAGAAAACTAAAACGAGGCCAAACTGACTCACTTTTTAATCACGACTGAGTTCAGGGCAGATATTGACAATAAACTTCATCATTATCATCATCAGGATAATCACCTCAACCAACCAACGTCTTACTGCTGAGCGCAACCCTTCTCTTAAAAACAAAGGTGATAGAGATTCAGATACTCCAGTACGCTTTATTTTTTATAACTTCAGGGGGGATCTCCAATGGATTTTAGCACCCATGTCTAACCCGAGTGTCATAAAAGCAACTAAGGGAATGGTATCTTATGTCAATGTAGATGATAAATGTAAAATGAAAAATAAAATATATGTACTTTATTGTCATTAAGATCAACAGGATCACTTAGATTCGTCAAATTTTTACAAACAAAATGTAAGTTCGGGATTTTTTAACAACAATAAAAAAGATATAAGCGATACCATAATCAAGAAATAGAAGCAAAAAGTATGCAAGCCTCCTCTCACTATGCGACGATCTTTGTTACAAAAGTAAACTTTGAAACCAAATGAGATTGGGATAACTATGTTAATCAAATCAAATCATTTATTGCAAGACATACGTAATAACTAGTTGTAACTAAATATTCAGGTCTATTTGTGGGGGGCTAGGGGCACTGCAATATTAATAGAGCGCTACATACAGAGCACCATACATATATATAAAGCTGACATAAAGTACTAAAATTTCATATGAGAAATAATTTTTTTTTCTTCATAAAAGTCTTGGACTACTATTTGACACCAAACAATGCTAGGTTTCTACATAGCACGATAAAATGTAGGTCATACTTCTCGCGAGGAAAATATTGTTTTGGAGCAAATTTCTATTTTATATCGACCTCGTCACTACGAATAGCTAAGTATCATAAAGTATTCGTAACTACCGCGTTTTGAAATCGTGAAATATATAAATAGGAGGAAACCATATGAATATGAGAATTACTGCTCATCGTTGGTTTGATAGTAGTGCGGTATGTTTTATGTATATTCAGCATGAATTTACAAAAAAGTATATAGTAAATAATTATAATAATAATAATAAATCATTTATTTCAGACTTAGTCCATATAAACACATTAAAAAGAAATTACATTACATTAAATTAAATTACAAATTACACAAAATAATACAAAGTACAGGTAGTAAACTTAAAGGTACAAATTCATTATTTCATAAACTATTACATAGCAAATAATTTATTGGTTCAGGCGTTACTTTGCGGAAATCCATTGTAACGAGAGACTCTCCTTTCAGCGTTGGTCGTGAAGACATCGTTGTTCTGAGGCTCCTATCTTACCTGAAGATGCCCTGTGTAAGGGCGAAACACGTGTCGTGTTGAATAGTTTCTCGATTTTTCGGGAAATTATAGTAGCGCGGGAATTGTTACAAAGATATTTTTAATCCATCACTTGCTTATTACATAGCACTTGAAAACGTCAAAAAAAATTTAAATAAAAAAAGTAAATATTACGATACTGAAATCACAAAGCTTAGATTCACTTACATGCAAAAAGATAAAAATTAAGTGGACGTGAATATAAAAATGGTTGTCTAACATACATACATACATACACAGTTACATATATACATAGTTCATGCTTGGTTTAGTTTATTGATGATGCTGTGTTATACGCATGAGAATAATTATGGAATTAATTACATACAATCACGCCTGTTTCCCCGAAGGGGTAGGCAGTGGCATGTTATAAGCCCACATTTCGCCATTTTCTTTGTAGGTCACACATTACAGGTGGCGAGCCTATTGCCGCTTACTGGGAACTTATCTGTTAGCCAGAGCCGCGTAGGAGAGGTTGGTTTGGCATGTTAAAAAGGTGGTTCTATATGTATACTTTTAAATTTATTAATTAATTAAAATTATTTATTTCGTTTCAGCGTTGGTCGTGAAGTGTTCTGAGGCTCCTATGTTATTTGAAGATGCCCTGTGTAAGAGGGAAACATGTGTCGATATTCCGGGATTTTATAGTTGCACGGGAATTGTTACAAATATATTTTTAATCCATCACTTGCTTACAATGGACTTCCGCAAAGTAACGCCTGAATCAATAAAATAATTTATTAATTATTTAAAATACGGGCACGTAAGGAAGAAGACGTTGCAAGCAACGTTGAATGCCCGGGCAAGGAGCTTACGCTCGAGGCCCGACACCACGAAGGAAGAAAATCTTCGCTGAAGACCCCCAGTAGTATTTAAAATTCGATATGCCGACCAATTGTACTACCTATTTTCATTTGAATGTAACACAGCTCTTGTCCCTAACGATAGGGGGTTCAATTATAAAACAAGGACAGCAGGAACTATTTATTCAATTCAATCGGAATAATTTTCGGGGTCCAAATAGCCACTTATGGAATTGACCGTACCTACACAACAAGCGAAAATATTTTCAAAATAGGGGACTCCGGCCGGCTATTGTCAAATTGACCGGATGATCGAGCCAAACGGCTCAATGGGTCCCAAACATGTATTGAACTTTCGGAGATAATTTAATTGCTTACCATTGTTGAATACACTGCATTTTATAGAAAATTGTAAGCGATGGCCCTGCTCATCCGATTATTGAAAGTAGGGTATATATATTAAATTAACGAAGATATTACACACTGCGCTGCTTGTCTAAAACTAAGCAGAGGTATGTCATCATCATCATCATCATATGACGATGTCTGGCCAGTCAACGCGAGAATAAAAGCGTGGATTACCTACAGGATTCCTGTTGGCTCTCGAAGGTTGGCCCAAAACTATCAGCGGTCCTTTCGTAGTCCAACAGCGACGCAATAAGAAAACCACTATTAAAGCATACTACCAAAATGTACGCGGCCTCAAAACCAAGATGCGAGTGTGGAGAAATGGCTTGGGGTTGCTGGAACAAGATTTAGTGGCGGCCACTGAAACTTTTCTCGACGATACTGTAAATGATGCTGAGCTATTGACTGGAGATTGGACCATGCTAAGACGAGACAGAAGTACACCTTGCGGAGGTGTTCTCCTCGCTGCGCGTGCTCCTATTGCACTCCGCAGAAGAACTGATTTTGAAACTGATACAGGAGAAGACCTATGGGCCAGTTTCTCATGGGGAGGTCGGCCGGTTTATGTATGTGTAGTGTATATTAAACCAAGTGCAAGCGATGAAGAATACATGCTATGGTTTTGTAAGGTAGAAAGTGTAGTCACTATTTTGAATGGGCCCTTAATAGTACTAGGTGATTTAAATATGAGAAGTGCATCCATTAATATCATTACATACTATTGTTACTTTTTATCATTTTGTAGTTTGTCTGAGAGAAATGAAGTGGTGAATACGCATGGAGGAGTGTTAGATGTCGTGCTGGTCCAGGAAGGTGATCTCGCGCGCGGCGTCACAGTTACTGCTACGGAAGGAATAGTTCCTCCCGATGCTTATCATCCACCTTTGGATATTGAGGTCATAGTTGAAACGGCTCACCATTCGGACTGCATGGCTGCTAGTAATATTAATCCTTGTAAAGATTGGAATTTTAAGAAATGTGACTACAATCAACTTTTCCATTTACTCTCAACAAACTCTTGGGATGATGTTCTTCAGTCGAAAGATGTAGTCAGTGCTTCTAAAAAGTTTTATGATTTAGTTTATTCTATCTTCGATATTTGTATGCCAAAAAAGCATCGGCCGAAATCCATGAGCCGTCGCTACCCTGTTTGGTTCACTCAGGAAATAATCAAAGACACACAGTTAAAACTTAGGCTACATGCTAAATGGAAACGTACGAACTGTAAAGACTCCTATAAGCTGTTCTCACAACTCAGGCAAAGTTTAAAATCTCGCGTTGCTCTTGCATATGAGTCCTATATTGCTCACATTGAGAATAATATAAAATCCAATCCTCGACTTTTCTGGCGGCATGTGTCGAGTTTACGGTCAAAGGGGGGGTTTGAACCGAGTATTAAATATAGGGGTGTTTCTTATTCTGGCCCTGAAGCTGCAGAGGCATTTGCAAATTTTTTTGCAAGTGTTTTTCTTTCCGAAGTACCGGCACTTGATGCAGAAAAAACAAACCATCTTGATTATTGTTCCAACAGTAATTACATTAACATATTTGCATTTACACGGTCCGATGTAATCTCTGGGATAAATAAATTAAAGTCAAGCAGTTCTATAGGTCCGGATAATATTCCATCTATTATAATAAAGGAGGTTAAGGAGGAGCTCTGCACACCCCTTTGTCATATTTTTAATCTGTCATTAGCAAGTGGTATTTACCCTCCCCAATGGAAGCTTTCTAGGGTAACTCCAATTCAGAAGAGTACTGATAAATGTAATGTTGAAGAATATCGTCCCATTGCAATTCTATCGTGCCCGGGTAAAATATTTGAAGGTATTCTTCATAAACGAATATACGAGCAGGTCGAAAGGTACCTTTGTATGGAACAGCATGGGTTTAGAAACAAACGGTCGGTGAACAGTAACCTCCTTACCTTGGTGAACTATATTGCCAGTTGCCTCGACCGTGGAGGCCAAGTAGATGTCTTATACTTCGACTTCCGGAAGGCCTTTGATAGGGTTAACAATGATATTCTGCTGGAAAAACTATGTGCGATTGGTTTCGCTCCTAGTCTTCTTCATCTCATTGCAGACTATCTTCGCAATCGCCAGCAGTTTGTCAAGCACGGTCTTTATGAGTCTAAGCCCTATCATACGCGTTCTGGAGTGAGTCAAGGGTCAATACTTGGTCCCCTCCTTTTCATTTTAATGATCAATGATTTGCCGTCAGTCGTCCGTTACGCTAGATCGCTTTTATACGCTGATGATCTCAAAATTTTCATGGAAATTAAATCCATTGAGGACTGCTTGTTGCTCCAAAGGGAAATCGACGCCGTTAACGATTGGAGTGTCACTAATAAAATGGAATTTAACTGTGCCAAGTGCTATGGAATGACTTTCGGACGCATGTTTCACCCTTTTGAATTTCAGTACAAATTAGGCCAAAATTTAATAACAAAATCTACAGTCATAAAAGATCTAGGGGTAACATTCGATCGAAAACTAACTTTTCATGACCACATAACCGCTGTCGCAAAGGAGTCGTACCAACGTTTGGGTTTTGTATTGCGAAACTCACGAGACTTTAGGACTGACGGAGTGGTGAAACTAATCTTTAGTGCGCTGGTCCGAACAAAACTTGAAGCCAGTGCAAGTGTGTGGCATCCACATGAAAGCAAATATACACTGCTTTTGGAAAAAGTTCAGAAGGCATTCCTTAGGTTTTTGTATAAACGTAGATACGGTTACTACCCTTATATGTATCCTACCAAGTTTCTCCTTGGCCAATTAGAATACAATTCTTTAGAGGTGAGAAGAGCCTGTGATCAAATCATCACTATAATTAAAATTTTACGTGGTAGTATAGACTCTCCTGATCTTCATGGTGAGCTGTGTCGACTTTATGCACCCGATAATTATTATAGGAGCAGGAAACATAAACTGTTTGCTGGGCCTACCTGCCGAACCGTAGCCCGCTCAAAATCACCCATTCCGCGGACACTCAACGCACTTAATGCCATCCTGGAAACAGCACCCGACTGTGATTTGTTTGCGGATGGATGGCCTGAGATTTTGTCAGTGTGTCTGAGGTATTGTGAGAGAATGGGATAAAAGAAGTTTTTAAGTGTGAGATTTTAATATTATATTAACTTTTACTGTTTTTGATAATTAGTGTAATTGGTTTATTCCGTTCTAATTAAATAAATAAATAAATAAATAAATAAATCGGCTTTATAAAGTTCACTATTGAACGTAATAATGATTCCCAACACGGGCGTAGCTATAACTTTTATATGGGGGAGTCCTAGAGTCCAAAATTGTACAAAGATTAAGGATTTTTTTATAATAGATAAAAGGGCTATCGCAGGAGCAGATGGACAAAGAGTGGCAGGAGTTGGGCTTGATCTCGCACCCTACGTATACATCGTAGTTGTTATCGGCGACTAGTTAAGGCCGTGCAGATCAATTTCTGCTCTCCCTCGCTGAATCGTCCAAATGGATCGTTGGCTACCAGCCGCTGGAGAAGGCTTACTTGTTAGCTAGCCTCTTCGCGGATAACTAGAACGTTGACGATTGTGGTGCCGCTTCACCTAACTTAGAACATTGTGGGTCGACCATGCCTAATAATCGTACCCGGCAGGACTGCGGTCACTCGACGTGCGGAAGGCTAGCGGTCCATATGGAATTCTGGATAAGTTGAGACAATAGTTTATGGAGTCTTATGAGATACCGGTGCTGTGCTGGTGTCACGCAAACATACAACCCATCATGGCTTTACTAATTTGGGAATAAAATAATTTTCGATAGCTTCATTTAGCTACTCTACCACAGATGGCGCAGCGATCGGTATAAGCTTCTACACTGGTGCGACATTGTGACTTGCAGTGCCATCTAGCGACGCGTAGAATCAAATTTTAATATTAACATCCAAAAGCGGTATAATTTAACATTATCTAGTCCTCAACGACATCTTATAATGCATATTAATTTTAAATGTTAGGCATTTTGCCAAATATTATTATTTTTTGAGAATGCAACCTTAGTGTATGTATGTAGATAATACAGAAGGATTTGAAGAAATGGTAGGTAGGTCAGGTGTATTCTAAACCTACTGGAGTGTATTAGCTAAATAATGCTAGAAGTGTGCGCCAAGATCGTAGCAAGTGGAAAGAATGTGATCTCTGCCTACCGACGGTGATAAGGATGAAGTGACACTTCTTCTTACTTTACTTTTAATTATGTAAGGGAAAAGTGCACATTAATACAACACACTTATACAGTAAAACAAAAAGTTATAACGAAAAAGTACACATCTAAAAGTATACATTTATCCTACTGAATAATCTAGTTTGAGATGGGCGCTGCGGCCGTTCAAAGTCACTGGTCAGTCATGGCATGGCAAAGGTCAAGCCCACTTACCAAGCAAAATCTGCTACTATCTAAGTCCTTGGTTCTTCACCTGGCAGTAATTACCCTCGCAGGTGTAAAACTGTTCGAGCTGACTAGAATGACCATCCCCCCCCAAAGCTTTTAAATCTCAGCTACTAAAAGGTTTTATCGGGTCTGTGTCCCCAGTTGGTTTCCAGAACAATCTAACGCTTGCATCTGTCGGCTTCCAGCCGCTTTGTCCAGAATTTGTTTCATTAGCAGCGCAATTTCAGTTGGAATTTATTAAACATAACTCAAATCATTAATTACTTCCTTGTTTCTTTCTTTCGTTCTTTCTTTCTGATTAAATATCTTTCAGACATGTAAAATTTAATATGTAAGAAAAAAACTTAATTGTATGTTGATGTTATATGGAAGAGCGAGCCCCTCTAACAGAAGTATTTCCATACTTAAAAGGGGGCCTCGAACCAATGAAATGTTAAATTAAGAGTAAATTAAAGAAATAAATGTAAAGAAAACTACTTCACTCGTATAGGGGCGCTTTTCTTAGGTTTGTCTATGCCGCGTTATCGACAAAGCCTACTTAATGTCAGGACTGACAGCCGTGACATTACGGCTGTACAAAACCAAAACCTAGCAAAAGACATTAATTGTTAAGACGCTTTCCAAATTGAATATTTCCACAATGATTACGAGTAGTAATTTACAAAACGAGTTTAAAAAAAAAGTTTCTTGCTAGGTTTTGTTTTTGTACAGCCGATTAGTGAAATATGAGAGTGGTTATTGATTATTGTTAACTATAAACGTTCCTTAAAAATATAAAAAGAACCAGAAATAAAAGCTTTAAATGTTGTTTCTTTTTTTATAAGTATACAGAGAAACGCAATTACGTCTTCGCTTTATCTAAATATTGTGTATGTGATAAAAACTTGACAAGCGTGTTACATACAACCATCAGATGAATTAGACGGGTGTCTCAATATCATTCCAGAATTTATCACGGTTATGCTCTAGACTTACCCAGGGACCCAGGGTCTAATCAGCTTGAATAGAACTTCAGAAATTACACAGTCATACTGCCGTTTGACCCGCGCAACCCAGAGAGAAATATCATTCTAGTGTTACACCAGCTGTCAGGCAGGATATTAGAAGGCACTGACTTTCTAATAACGACCGCCATTGATGTCCAAGACAGCCGGGACTAACGGCTTAATGTGCTTTCAAATATGGTTACCAGAAAAAGTGGCGCGCAAAGTGCTCTGTTTCACTTCGATTTCACACATCCATCACGTGGTCGCCATTAAGGAATTATAACGTTTTAAGGAATAATTACCTTGACAAATACTGACAAAGAATCCATTTGCTTTTTTATTTCTTGATTATGGTGCCGCTCATATCTCTTTCATTGTTGTTAAAAACAATTATTGAATTTCCATTTTGTTTGTAAAAAATTGACGAATCTAAATGATCATGTTGATTTTAAAGGCAATAAAGTATATTTTATTTTATTCTATGTCTAAACAGCCATCAGTTCCTCTCGCATTAACATGTCGATGATATTCGTTGCCTGGTGAATTACTCAATTCAAAATTTCATAATGTAGGATAAAAAATAAGACTCAGTAATTCGCCTTACAGTTTAATCATCGCAAAGTTAACGGAAGACTTATTAGCTCTTTAAAACTTTTTTTAGTTCTTTAGTTACTGCATTGGCGAGTTTATAGGGGCAGGGCAGGGTGATGGTGAATAGGCAACTTTGAAGTTATTTATAAGCAATATTTCATAGAAATGCAATACAATAAAAGAAACATTCATAAAATAATAATTAAATTAATCAGCAAAGTCCATGACATATTATTATTACATTATATATATACTTATCAAACAGTACATTGAGCGCTCCATTTGGACTGCATAGACTGCTTACCATCAGTGACTATGACGAGTCAAAATAAAAATAGCTAAATTTTTTATCTTTTTCAAATACGCTGCATTAAATCGGTCATGTATTCTGACTAATTATATATAAAAATATTACATAAAAAATATTGCACACAGCATTATCTAGCCTAAAACAGAAGAAACAGAGACTTTCAATTTAAATACTAGACTCGATAAAAATACTTAAATAATAATTACATAAGTACTTGACTTTTGTACAAACATAAGTATGTAGTAAAAAAATACAGACACCGACACAATTCCTTAAAAAAACAAAAGATATGTTATTTTGGATATCGAACCCACGATCACATACACACAGACACAGACTGCACGTATTACTAACTACCATGACTTATTTGTCGTCAATATAGACGTCCTTATATGTTCACTTAATAATATGTAATATTTACATCAAAAAATTAATATAAACATCGGTTCAGTAAACGGAAATTTGCCCTGGAGCCTCAGAAAAATAAATAATTCTATTAAGCGCTTATAAAAGCACGAGGCCAAGAAATTCAAGGTTCACTTACATTTTATTTCCTAACCTCCAATAAAGATGGCGTTAGTAGTAAGTCAAACTACAGATAATATAAGTATGACTATACTGTCAAACCTTCTGCCAAATAACAAAAGAGGCACTGTTAACGGCGGTAAACTAATACTTATGGAATTAATTAAAGTGTATTTCATATTTAACTTTTATTTTATTTTTTTTACT
This sequence comes from Musotima nitidalis, assembly GCA_949126915.1. NCBI lineage: Eukaryota > Metazoa > Arthropoda > Insecta > Lepidoptera > Crambidae > Musotima > Musotima nitidalis. The sequence goes on from OX421434.1 coordinate 6,564,639, forward strand.
TTAACTACATGTAGTAATAAATAATACATATTTTTATACAATCACACCAATTATTAAGTTCCCAGATAAGTACCATAAAGAACTTGTGTTCAGGCTATTAAAAAACGGATAAACATACTTATATTATTTTTCTATGTTGTAAATATACACTACATTTTGTTTCGTACAATCTTGATTTTGCCAATAAAACTCAATAGTTTTATTGGCAAAATCAAGATTGTTTGGAGACAATTCTCCATATATCGACATAGGTCCCGATTAGTTTTATTGTAAATAATTTTGTAGTTGGCAACAATATTTACGATTTCGGGTCTTTGGTCTTTACTTCTGCTAAAAGATTTTCCTATATCGAGATTTCTAGTCTGCTTATACTTATTATACATACATAAAATCACGCATGTTTCCCGAAGGGGTTGGCAGAGGCATATTGTATGCCCACATTTCGCCAATTAGGTACATTGTTGGTCCCACGTAATAGGTGGCGAGCCTATTGCCGCTTGTCGGGAACTTATCTGTTCGCCAGAGCCCCGTCCGTTGTTCGACAGGTGCACTACTTGCAAGTGAGGTTGGCTTGGGCTCCTCAGATCTTGTTAGGATAGTAATTTCCCTAGCTGCAGGAAATTGCATACCTTTACAATGATGATATTTATACACTGCACTCATATAAGCTCATACATGTCCAGTAATTTCACTAGCTACGGCAATTCAACTAAGGTAAATGTCCCTATTGCCGTTAACGTCCCATTAGCCGATAGCTAGTAAGAATTTTATATTTGCTGTTTTCTACTAATAAGAATTACTAACTACTTGAATGGAAACATTTTGTTAGTAATATTCTTCATATTTAGAATGGCACCACCTAACCGTAACGGTAATAGCGTTTTTATTGTAAAACTTCAAAAGTGCTGAGCTCGAAAAATAATCATTTGTACAAAGTTTTGTTACAAAACTACATACCCATCAGGTGTTCTTACTTAGCTTGCTGTGCTGCTGCTTTTAATCATAGGGTAAGTGTTTTAATTTACTATTATATTTGAAATAATAATGCAGCGATATAACCTAATGGTCGAGGTAAATTTAATTAAATAGTAATTATTAATTCATTTCACATGTATAGGTACATACAAATAGCTACTTGACCCAATACCCGTTAAAATCATATACTATTTTATCGGGTTTTGGTACACGCATTTACCTAGTAGTAGCCGATGCATCAAAAACCGTTAATGCACCATATGTCCTTGCAATAAGTGTCATTTTAGCTAAATTTTTTGCATACGTTTTGTCGGTTATTGGGTTCAAAAAGTGTGCCTAAATTCGTCATAGTTCTTAGCTTCTTCAGTTTAAGTGTCATTTTAACTTAATTGCATTGACTTTTCTTTAAATCTCAGAATTTATGTGACATATTAGTGGCAGAACCGAAAGAAGTACAGAGGTGATTTGCTTTGCTTTGCTTGACACAAGCAATACAATGGCACAAATTATAGAACAAGGTGCACTAGCGAATCATTTGGGCTCGATGACCCTTCGACGGCCGTTTGGTCTAATGTTCAGTATCCCTTACTTCGAAACCATTGATCCCGGGTTCGAATCCCGGACCAGTCAGTTATTTTCTGATATTATATATGTTCATCCGTTATCTAGTAACACAAGCACCTAATGACAATTACTTTGGGACTAGATAATTGGTAACTACGTTTTCTTTTCAGTTAGTCATGACTGAAAAGGCAATAGATGCAGTAAATAAAGGAGCCTCGATTTCAGCTGCATCTAGGCAGTATAAAAGTAAGACGATAAAATACGTGGGCGATATGCCTTGTACATTTTTTATTTTAAATAAATAAATATATATGCAATAGGATGAAGGAGGGCCGGCTACAATTTTGTCAAAAGAAGAAGAAGGACATTTAAAAAATTGATAAGATCGGGTACTGTGTGATCTGACCCTATATATCTCACCTCATGCACTGGCTTGATCTCATGTTTTTGCATGAGGTGAGATTTATAGGGTCGGATCCCACTGTCTGGATCACTTGACCTAAATTCTCAAAATTTGTAGGCACAGGTTCGTTAGTTGAAACTTCTAGATCGATGATTTTCTTTAACGTGCCATTAAAATCTTCATAAACTTCTATCTAATCACAGTTACACAAAGTTACAGTTGTCAACATCATCATCATCATGCCATTCTAATAAAGAAGTCTTGTTACTTAGTCTTGTCGAGCTAAATACTACACTACAGCTATCAGCACCTAGTTGTTCGGAATTTGAAGTCGAATTAATGCAGACGGACACAAACTTTACCAACCTCTAAAATGACATTTTCAAGCAAAGAAACTGTTTATATCACACCAACAGATAATAATCTTCAAATACTGAATAAAACCAAGACGATATTACCTTCAATAGCTGGCACATCTTCTAATAACGTACAACGAGAAACCACTCCACCACACGAACCAAACGCACAAGAGTCATCAAATAATAACGCAGAGGAGAGCAATCAAAAACAAGATGCTGTGGAGATTTGATAGTGCCAACACCGTTTAAAAGCGCTTTATTCTGGCCAGAAACCCCTAGCTGCAGCACAAAGAGTAAAGTAAAATTACCTACCTATCGGACAGGTGGCAAATTTTTTCACAGAAAAAAGCAAAGAAAAAGGAGGAAAATAATAAAAGATAAAAAAAAGCTAAGCCTGGAACTGGTAACAAAAAATCTGAGAATAAATTAGTAGATAGTCCAGCAGCAGACATTAAAAATTGGTATTGTCGCTTATGCCAAAACAGCGAAAAGTTGGACATGATAAAATGGGTGACTATTTTTTCAGACTAATACTGACTAAAAACCATCCATGTTCCTCCTTTTGAGCCTACTACGTACCGAGGCCGCGGTAACCCTTGCGAACAGTCCCGCAACATACAATGTGTGTGACTTGTAAAACCTGGTATCACACACTTCGCGCGAAAGTTTTGCCAGTCCAAATAACGTTTCATTGTTCGTACTGTAACTCGCAAGATGAATAAGAGATTTTTATACCGAGTTCTGAAATATCTGTAAAATATATCTGCATAATAATTAGGTATATTAAAACTATTACGTAGATAAAATTGTAAATCACGTACATTCTTAGGTGTTGTTAATCGTTGGGTTTGAATATGATGTCAACTTACTTTAACTACTTTGGTCTCAGTTTTTCGTTACAAAGAGTTATTCTAATCTTTAAGTTAATCTGTTTACTAATGGTTAAATGATAATTTTCATAGACTGAGTTAAAATTTAAGAGACTGGTTGATTATTGTTGTGAGCCTAATTGTTTATTTGAAAAGGTTTTTATTTATATTTTTTATTATGCTGTAGATTAAGAAAGTTATAAACTAAATATTATGATTTTCGTTTTTGTGGTTCTGACAAGTATAATTCATTATTATTGTAGCAAACAGAACAATTTTTTATGTTATGTTTTAATTAATCATTGTAATAAAATGGCCTTAAACTATTTCCAAAATTAAATATAAACTATCATAATTAATCTACCACAGCCCCAACGTTGTATTTTAGTGAACTTTAACATAAAGCAACTAAGTTCAAATTCGCATGAAAAAAGTAACGGATTTTAGGACACTTTAACGCTTACTACTACACGATTAACGGGTATTGGTACAATTCAGTATTTTTTATATTTCTTTGGATTTATGTGTACTTACATGTATATATTTAAAAATAAGGCGAATAATTCATAAGCTATGTTAAATAAATTCAATGCTCATGTAAAAATTATTTTAGTATCTCTACCCATTTTAACGTACCAGACGTTCAAATCCGACGAAGTTCAAAATTTAACGGAATCTGGGACATTTACCTTACCCATAGTATACACTATAATATTATAAAGAGGAAAGATTTGTATTTTTGTATGTAACTAATAAACTCAAAAAGTAATGGACTGATTTTAATAGTTCTTTTTTTAATAGAAAGCTACATTATCACTAAGTAACAGTGGCTAAATTTTAATTTGTAAAAAATAGGATTACGTAAGATAGTTGGGACACTAAGTGTAAAAATCATCCAGAACAGTTACTCATTTTGCGTACGCTGCCTAAAGTATAAAAGATAGAACTACAAAATGTGGTAATTAATTGTAGATCTTATAAATATTTACTAAAAAGTCCGCGACACACTATACCTATCTATGTCGAGTGGGGCACAATAACCATTATTTAATTTACAAATTTTGAATTTTTTTGGACTTCATTTAAACGCATTTATTTTATTTATGCTATTAATCCTTATCAAAATAAATTGTTTCATCTATCACTAAGTGCAGTTTATGCAGATAATATTTGGTCTTGGAATGATCAAAATTTGACGTTTGGTTTGGAAGTTATGGCGAAATTAGGTTATTACGATTTCTGCTGCACGGTGCCCTATCACGGGTCGGGGCTCCCGACCATCAGTTTGTTTTGTTACCTCAAAATAATTTAACGTCAAATGTTGTTCATAGAGAAGCTCTACAATAATCGCTTTAGTTATCTATCCCAAAACAACGGATTGCACTCCGGGACTGCCGGTAGGAGTGAAAACTTAGTATTAATTACCTCTGCGTCGTCGATGTTAGTGTCGGTATCTGTGAATTGACGTGGGAATCATTTTGCTGACCGTGTCTTTTCTGGGTAGGCATTTTGCAGCGGTAACCGACATCCACGCGGGCGGAGCCGCGGGCGACCGCTAGTCAATCATAAAAAGAAGAAACCAAACTGACAGCGTGATTGTCATCACAAAAAACAACAGTTTTACAGGGTCAGTAATTTCCTTAGCTACAGTATCTATCAACACGTAGGACAAGCAACCTGAAACCTGGTACCTACTTACCCACGTAGGCCTTCTTTGTCATAACTCATAAGTAATAGGTAAGTACCATTCGAGCAAGGTTATGAAATCTATTTAAATTTAGACTCCATTGATTTTGTATAGCGTTGGTTTTATTAGCCAATTTTCTTACTACCTTTACACAATATAGTGATATTATATTGCGACAGCTTATTGAAATGCATTTTTTTTATAATGACAATATTAATAACATTAGTGTGAATAATAAACATTATAAAGTAGATACTAAGTTACGAAATGAAAATGTAATATTACTTGTTCATTATTTACTGCGTATTGTTTACTTCGTGATTTTATTAGGTAACAAATAAAAATAAACATTAAAACCTTATTTAGAAGAACCTCTGTCAACGGTTTTTGGCGTCAACACGAATTAGCATCAAAACATTGTTTAATTCTTAAATTAATTCAAGATTATCTTATGTCAAAATGGTTGAATTTTTTTAGACATAACATCTTAAGACAGTGTAGTGCAATCCAAAGACACGGCCATTTAAGCACTATTTTCTACCAAAGAGGAATAAAAGAATACAGAGTACTTCCTAGTAGACCTAAAATCATGAAGTTTGGGAGAATCGTTAATTTCGTGGTCCATCACAAAGTTTCAAGCCCAAGTATCACCTCAGTATACTGACCTCCATGCCATATCGAACGATACTTCTTTCTTTTTCTATACCATATGGTTACCACCTGATGAAAAATTGTCACTGCAATACCAAGGGCATATAGGGTAATAGCACGTTGTCGACCCATTCAAAACCACGACTTGAAAACCGTGTCACGCCCTTTTTAAAATCTCGCCAGGGAGGTCATTTGGCTTCGGCCATGGATTTTAAACTCGTCTTTCTGTGTTGGTCCTACCACCAGACTGACTAGTCCCTATATACTTCTTCATATTTGACGTTTGGACCCTTTGGCCGGATCTTATATTATCTTTCCTTTCATGACAGCCTTGGCAGATAAACCCTGTAATCTCCCGGCTGTGACTAGGCCACCCTAACAGCCACAGTCATGAGTACTCATCAGGTGTTCTAAAAACTTCTCTTGGTCTCCAAATCTGCGACAGCGGTGATTGGTCTGTTATAGTGCCCCGATTATCAGTCTGTCTTGTTTCCTGCTACCTTAGCATATATCTATCCTTGCGCCATCTTCTCCCTATATCCCATGTGAAAGCTTATGAGTGTGTTTCGGCAATGAAGTATAAGGGCTAAACTTCCCATTTAGGCTTTAATATCAAATAAGTCCAGAGTATGTAATATATTCGCATATTTAAAGTAACTCATGTGGCGTTGCCAAATTCATATTAAACAGTACTTACTGCGCTGGAACTTCGTGGGGGATGACTTTAGAGAAACAGGAATATTTATTCTGCCTAAAAATTTCATGAATTCAAACCAATTTAACAAACACCTCCGTTATGATTTTAAAGAAAATAAATCTTTATTTCTCCTTAATATTTAATTCTACGACACAGACTGAGACCGGTTTGGATAGCTTGTTTTTTTGCTAAAAAAGTTTGCAAAAACAACTGAAATTAGTCATAAGAACGTACATAATAATACTTGGTATCCATTAAACCGTTCAAAGTACAAAAACAATCTATTAATTCACAAGAAGCAGACATTATGACCCCCTGACCTTGACATTCGAAGAAAGATAACTAACTGAAAGATTACACGTAATATAAAACTATCGCTAATAATCTGTGTTGTTTTACAATAGTAGATATTATTATTGCCACAACATGCAAATACTACACCGGCTCTTTGGATAAAGTGAATAGCAGTTATACGGCTATATAAAACCACGTTGTACGCACTCCGTATTCAGTGCCTTACACGAAGTCGTTCAGAATTATTGTCACAGCTAACTGACCCCCCACGGAAGTGATGAAAACAATGCGTGTTTTAGCTTTATATTGTGTTTTATATTCCATTCTTGTGAAACAACTAAGTGCTCGAGTCAGTGGTGGATCATACAATCTTGAACGACAGAGGATTTTAGCAGAAGAAGACAACCTAGCTGTCGGAAACGAAATTCGTCTTACTGAAGATGAAAAACGAGCGAACGAAATTCTAATGCACTGGAAAAATAAAGAAATCGACGCTTCCATGAAAAATGGCTCGATCTTCAACTTTTCAAAACATTTCTTCACTTACAAAAATGAAATACACAAATCAAAAGTTTACCAGATTATAAAGAAGATGCCCAAAGGTGCAGCGCTACATATACATGCATCCATGATGCTGGATGCCGATAGTTTATTAGAACTGACGTACGAGGATTATTTGTATGCTTGTTACATAGACGATGGTCTTAAATTACAATTCTCCGACACAGTACCCTTTCAATCGTGCCCCAGTAAGTGGGATCTCCTCAGTGAGCTCAGAAACGCTTCCGATGACGTCAATCAATTTGATATTGAGTTAAGAAAACATTTTACGTTGTACACTGAAGACGAAAGTGTATTCAACGCAGATATAAATTACACATGGGAGAGGTTCAACAAAGTTTACAGAACAATTAAATCTTTTATCAATTATAGACCGATCAGGGAGAAAGCCTTTTACAAAGCCCTCGAACATTTTTACAATGATAATGTAATGTATGTGGAAATAAGATCAGGACTGCATGCTATACACGAACTTGATGGGAGCGTATGCAATGAAATGGAGTTAGCAGAACTCTATCAAAGAATAACAAATAAGTTTATTGAAGATCATCCTGACTTCATCGGAGTCAAACTAATTTTAACAACAGGTAGATGGTTAAGCAAAGATATCGTACAAAAATCTTTAAACAAAGTACAGAAGTTAAAAAAGGAATTGCCGGACCTTATAGCTGGATTCGACTTAATCGGACAAGAGGATATAGGACAGCCATTAACGGAATTTTTCTCAGTTCTTAACAGTGCAAAAGACGATGTGGATTATTATTTTCATGCCGGAGAAACGAATTGGTTTGGGACAGCTTCGGACGAGAACTTAATTGATGCTGTTTTGTTAGGTTCCAAGAGAATAGGACATGCATACGCATTGCTTAAACACCCAAAGCTTTTGGCTATAGCGAAACAGAAGGATATAGCATTGGAGATCAACGTGATTTCGAACCAGGTCTTATCTTTGGTGCATGATATAAGGAATCATCCGCTAGCAACATACTTAGCTCTTGGCTACCCTGTAGTATTATCCAGTGACGATCCAGGAGTATGGGAAGCTGATCCTCTATCACACGACTTCTACGTAGCATTTGTGGGTGTTGCTAGCAGACATGCGGATCTCCGTCTGCTGAAACAACTGTCACTTAACTCAATTCGTTACAGTTCTTTAGATAATATAAGTAAAGATAACTTTTATACGCTATTTAATAAGAAATGGGACAATTTTGTTCAAAGTATTATAGATGATAAAGACTTAAGTGATACTGTGTATTAGATAACTTATAAGTGAGTAAGTTTAGTTTCGAAATGTATATAAAATATATAATAATTATAAAATATTCTCTTATAACCAAACCATTTATATAGTTCCAAGATAAGTACCATTAAGAACTGTGTTATGGATACTAAAGAACGGATAAACATATGAAATATCTTATTGTTTTGTTTTAAATAAATACATAAGATACATAGGAAACACCCAGACTAGTACAAATATTCATTTTCATGCACACAAAGATTTGTCCTGTGTGGGATTCGAACCCGACCTCTGGTAAAGTGCAGGATACTGATTATTGAGCAAAATGAATTTAGAGTTGATTCTGTCGTACCACCGAACACATTGAACTCAATACAAGAAGGCTTTCTCCATTTAGACACAAATTTTGAAGGATTGACGTAATTTTTGACAGTCTCTATCTGTGTTTTTTATTTTTATTCTGTTACAAATTATTTACGTAAAAATTGTGTCATCGAAACGCAAAACATAATCAGTTATTCAATTAGTCGCCTCACTAGTCTGCCTATGAGTGTGTCACGGAGGAAGGTCATGAGTAATCTATGGCTTTCGGCAGATTCCCCGGTACGGATTGATGAACCTCAGAAAATTTAGATCTAGCTAGATGATACCGATATGTTTATGATATGTTGTATGTGTGTTTATTTAGTTTGTTTAGTTTATATCTATCTATATCTGAAATTCATCGAATTAGCTGGTAGGGCCCCTGTTTATTATAAAACGTATTATTGTTTATCTTATATTATGAGCAAAGGTGTGACATATAAGACTGATGAAATATTAAAAGATTTTAAACAACTTATTTTTACTTTTTGTTTTATCAATCAGCGGGCTAATACAATATTTATCGTAAACTGGTTTTTATTTAAATTTAAGAATTTTGTTGAATTTTCGTGTCGGTTGCTATGTTCCTCGAAGTCTGTATGTTTACTACGATTATAAATTCTAGTGCGTGTGTTTGTTTGTGACGAAAAAAATTATGACTAAAAGTAAGTCATGATCAAGTGTAGGGGAGCAAGATATATTTTTTTGCATGGACTGAAAATGAATTATAGTTGGAATGTAAGGGAGAGCCATATTCATTACACGTGTATGAAGCGCCTTAATTTTTTTGCATCGAATGCTTACCATCGGCAGATGAAGACATTATGGCAAACATAAAAAAAAGAAAAATAAGGGAGCAAGTATAAAGGAATGGGATATAAGTTTTCGTACGCACTATAGATTTGAACTTTTGGCTGACCTATGGTCATTACGAGTTATAATCTTATCATCATTACAGCCCATTAACGTCCCACTACTGAGCACGAGCCTCCTCACACATATCAAGGTATTGGGTCATACTCCACCACGCGGACCCAGTGCGTATTGGCGGCGGCAGGTGTATGGCGTCCTGCTGATAGAATTTTTTAAGCCGCCCATTTAGGCCTCTAACATGGCTTAACGACTACCACATTTAGTGATAACCGGGACCAACGTCTTAACGTGCCTTCCGAAGCACGGAAGCGCTCGATATCAAATGCCACACAAACGGTCACCCATCCCCTTGGATGCCTTCCTGACCTCTGTAAACTCTGCTGTACTTTGGTGATCGTTTCCGACCACCGAACACCGCAGAGCTACGAGCGCTTCAATAAAATATAACATAATCTTATCAAACCCACAATAATGATGTCAATAAATATAAGTAAGAGACTAGTGGCACGTGGTACTTCGCTTCCGTAGCTATTTGTTACATATTTGGGTGGGTTTTATTATTGAAATTGTATACTTAATTTAGATCGGTTAATAATATTGTCTATGTCACTTTAAAATATAGTAGCTTTTAATTAGTATAAGAATTTCTTAAACCGGTTTAGTATTTTCGGAGCTTCATCTATGCATAAAATACCTCTCCTTTTTATTATACATATTAGTATGAAGTTTAACATACATTCTGTGGATGCTTCACTATGATGCAATGTGACAAAGATATGGATTTTTGTACGCACTATATAATGTGATTGTACGTCTATGACATACTATTGATAAATTAATGTGATATCAGCATGTGTCACCTAGCAAGAAATATATAGTAATAAAAAAAATATTGTTAACATAACTATGCAATGTGCGAAGACATGCAAGATAATGTTTATACATACACAAATCGGAAAATGAACAATATGTATCATCTGAACGATGAAAGAATCTTGCGGTAATAGGCTCGCCACCTATTACGTGGGAAACACAAAAATTTTGGGCGAAATTTGGGCGTCTAATATACCTTTGCTTACCCCTTCGGGGAAACAGGCGTGATTGTATGAATGTATAGGTGTTCATGACAGCCGGAACCAACGGCATACCGTGCTTTCCGAGGTAAGCATGCGATAATTACGCACATAGATTCGAAAAGTCATAGGGGCTACCTCGTCTTGCAGCCTCATGATCGACAGGTGCATCACTTGCAGGTAAGGTTGGCTTACCACTGTGACTGCGCAGTCGACACTGAGCAGCACACGTTGGTGGAGTGCCCAGCGTGGGCGGGGCCGCGGGCGACGCTTACCGCGGCCCTGGGTGGAGTCGCTCTCTCGCTGCCTACCATCATGCGAATGATGGTCGACAGCGAGACGGCGTGGGAGGCGATGGCCTCCTTCTGCGAAGTGGTGATGTGCAGAAGGAGGCCGCGGAGCGGGAGAGGGAGCGGGATCCGCTCTCTCTCCGGCTACGCCGTTGGCGCAGCGGGCGGGCAAGGAGGGCCCTTCCAGCCGCGCCTGGAGGGTCTTAGGTGGCTGGGGCAGGGGGCCCCTTCCATCTAGCTATAGACCCTCCCAGAAGTCGGCCAGTTACGCCATGGCCGCACAAGGAGGTAGGAGGGGCGCGACACACTGCGCTTCTCTGAGGAGGTCCTCCCGGTTCTGATCCGGGGCCAGAAGCTACAAACCCAGGCACTGGCCCCCTGCCCCTTTTTCAACAGCGGTGGGCGTCGTCGGAAGTTTTTTAGTGGGTAGGACTGCGGTGGTCGCGTCTGCCGCAGTGAGCCCCACACTCCCCTCCCGGTCCCCCCATTGGCCGGGAGACAGTGCGTAAACAGCATTTTTTTTTACCGACGATAAAAAAAAAAAAAAAATGGTATGGTTAGCTTGGACTCCTAAGATTATATAAATAACGAGCTGACCCGGCGAACTTTGTTCCGCCTTAATGGCAATAAATAAGCAGATTGTGTTTTTATTTTATTGGAAAAATACAAAAAAATTAAATACCTACATTAATCATTCATTATTATTTCTATATTTTATTACAAAGTTGCTCTTCACTTAAGTACTTTGTGATACACGACATTTTTTTTTATTATTATTTATTGAGAAGCACGAAGTCGAGCCATACTATGCATGCGGCGATGTTCACGTGCAATTTCTTGTTCTTCTTCAGTCCTTTCATTTCCAATATTTCGTATTCTTCTTGCATTACGGCTTTGTCGGTAAAGATTCGATAGTCTTGTTCGCGGCATTATTAATTAAACTTCACTTCAATTCACCTAAAAAAAAAATTATTTCAAAACTCATATTCACATTCCGGCCAAGAAGTCAAAAATAGTTTGAATACTGATTTCTTACAAATATCAAATTGTCATCCATACGTCACTACATAGCTGTCATTTGCGTTTTGTTATTCCAAGTCTGATTCTTTTTTGTTATATCACGTTTTATAGTGACTGACGTTTCATGTCAAGTCACACGGGAACGCTGTCGAACGGGATAAAAAGTATCCTATGTCCGTCTCCTGGCTCTAAGCTACCTCCCTACCAATTTTCGCCCAAATCTGTTCTGCCGTTCTTGAGTTATAAGTGCTGTAACTAACACGACTTTCTTTTATATATATAGATTTCTAACAATTACACCAATCATTTAGTTCCAAGATAAGTATCATTAAGAACTTGTGTTATGGATACTAAATAACGGATATACATATATAAATACTATTTTTTTGTAAATAAATACTTAATATACATAGGGAAACGCCCAGTCCAGACCAAAAATATGTTCATGCACACAAATATTTGTCCTGTGTGGGAATCGAACCCACGACCTTGGAGCGGAGAGCGATACTCACCACCACGCCATATCGGTCGTAAAATGAAAATATTTGGCAATCTTAATTAAGAATTCGGATCCTTTTAGCATCATGAAAACTGGTTTAACATTAGGATGATGTTTACCTTTGGTTTGCGGAGGTCACACGGGAGTCGCTCCATGTAATAACGGAGTTCAGCCAAATCTGAGTAGACCAGTAAGCAGACTCTAAGCTTAAGTTCAGGGCAACCGGAATAATGCTAGGATATTATGATGATTATGATAAAGTTTCCTTCCCCCTAATCACGAGGGTAAGGCGATACGGCTGCCCATAGTTTTCTCAATGGCATTTAATAAAAAACCAGAATGTACCAAGACAAGAACGTTAAGCCCTTTGTACAAAGATTTCAATTCTTTTACCAGATAATGATATATAGTTCCCGGCGGTAAATATTTCACATCGCGTCGTGAATGATATTTTCCATGTCCATCGATTAGTAGATTTATCGTTTATCAGAATTTGAGTTCAGAAATAAGTATGCACCTACTTAGTGGTTGTTTGAATTCCCGCGTGAACTACTTACTTTTCCAAATGTCGATATTTGCCGCTGGGTACTGTAGGTTTCTCTAACTAAAAACTTCAAAAACTTTTTATTCCATAAACTATTACATAGTACCTACTTGAAAACGTCAAAATATTATGGGAATATTAATAAAATTTACGTTTTAGATGTGTACAATGTACATACAAATTTTCTTCCTGGCGTAAAGTTTGTATGAAAATAGTAATTAATCATCCATTGTTTGACACCCTTAGTAAACTGGGCTTTGGCTGTATCTCAATGACGAAAAAATTAATTCGAATTCTTTTGCAAATAACTAAACTTCATTTCTCTAATTACTTGACACTCGCAACTACTAATATGAAGTAAGTTCAGATCAAAGACCAAAAAAATATATGTACATTTTAGCTATTTCGGTGCCGTAGATATAAATTACTGTTTTACCCAAACATTGGATCGAATTTATATTGTGACAGAGTGCAGAGGTGAAATGTTTATCTTCAAACTAGAGTTTATTGAACTATATTTGAAACCACGGAAATAAATACATACTAAGATTATTTCTGTGCTTTCGTCTGACAATAAAATAACAATGAATCAATGACATGAATGGATGTGTACTCTTCTATATTGGCGCCAAAACTCCCTCATATGCATTTAGTAAAATGCTTAAGTTTTGACGCTACACACAAACACGTTAGACAATTTTTTACTTAGATAATAATAATAATAATAAGCCCGCAGGGCAGCTTGTGGCGAGCTGTTGGTGAGTGGCGACACCACGGGCGTAAATCCGAGTGCTCCAGAGGGTCGAACTGCGGTCTCGTCTCCGGTTCGCCGGAGTGAGCCCCAAGAGGCTAGCAGGACCCTCGCCCCTGGCTTGCCTTCATTGGCTGTCCAGGGTGGAGTCGCAAGAGCTACATGCTCGCAGGGTGGAAGTGAAAGATGCATAAGTCGTGAGTTGGCGCACTGTCCTCTTGGGCAGTGAGTAGAAAACGGTGTACACCTCTCGACACCCTGAAGCCGAGGATATCTATGTTGCGCTCCTGCCGTTGCACTACGGCTATTTTGGAGTGCCCATTTAATCCTCTGGCTAGTCACCGCCTGCCATTTACAATCATTTGAGACTAATGATGACGGCAGGTGTCCGGTAGTCTCCTCTATCCATAGTCCAATTTACCCAGTCCTTCAGCTTTTCAACCCAATATCCCGGCCATAGTAGATTCCATCTTATCCTAATAGTACTGCACAAACCGGGGATTGTCCTTAGGTGTATTTCTATAATGCACATAGGGATAATCGCTGGTTGGTGTCACATAACCATTAGATCAAAATTGTCTAAGGGGCCTCTACGTGTTGGCTTCGGCCCCACGCATGCCTTCCAAATGTCCGGGTCACCATTGGCCCGAGATCGGAAAAAGACAAACATAATAATAATAATAATTTATTTCTGTATGATAACTAGCCTAGTTACAATATTTTACGAACATAAATTAGGTTAGTAATGCAATTAATTAAAGTGATATCTACCTAAACTAAGTATACTTAATTACTTGTGTCTTAGGTATCCACAATAAATACGTGTTAGTGCTTATTTGACAAAATTCCTTACAAATAACAATGGAGTGTGCTTACGCAATTCAATTATTTTTTTTGCAACTTTTAGATATTGCTCGTTTAGGTATTAGGTATTTGCCAAAAATCAAAACGCAAAAATATTTTTTTCAAGTTTGGTTTAATACTCTTATGAATGTCGTACCTATAAACTAACGCGTCAGTGTCAAGTAATAACATACATACATTCACGCCTGTTTCCCCTTTCCTACAATTGTGTACGTTGCCTAAGAAGTTGTCTAAAATAAACAATATTCACACATCAAAACTCGAATGTACACTAATTTAAAAAAATAACAAACTGCCGCGATGTGTCATTTCCACGTTGGCGCCAAAACTTTCCGACACAAGAACAAGGAAGATTTTAATAAAATAGAAGTGATGTGAAATAATCTGTTTGTAATGTCAAAATAAATAAATAAAATAAAATAAATAAATAGAGATCAATCAATCAATCAAAATCATTTATTTCATAAACTATTACATAGTTCTTGAAAACGTCAAAATTACATATAAATATTTAAAAAACAATCGAAATATTATTGCACTGAAATCACGAAGCTTAAGATTCACTTATATGCAACAAAACAACTAAAAAACAAAATATATTTAGGTGTAAATGAATCTAAGTCCGAGCCACCGCTCTGTAGATAAGAAGAACTGGCAAGAAACTCACAGGCTATGCTCTTTTAAATTTATCCATTGATTTGGTACTAGAATTACAAGCTTGCAATTTTATTTTATACACCTTCAAATGATGTTTTACTTAAAGATGAGGTACATTCATACTTTTCCGTTCTCAGATATAGTTCCTCCTAGTACATATTTATCTTTGAATACGACAATTTGATATGGAAAAGAGTAGCCTAATCAAATACAGGCAATTGTCCTAATTAAGTTGCCTAATTACTAGATTATATTTTACTTTTTCAATGTAAAAACAACTAAATAGATAGCGGATTACCTCTCTTTAGTTATTTCTTAACTATTGAAGCCATTAATCTTTAGTGCCCCTCGACTTGACACCAATTACATCGAACACCTAATGAACACACTGAAAACATATGGCGATGTGTGAAATGATCTAATTAAAATATCCCCGCGGAAAAAAGGGCACAACTCACATTTTATCAATATCTGATACTTATTTTTTTTTTAATTCTTCTAATGGATATATTTATAAAGCTCTACTTTCGTGGTTTCCGTGTAGGAATTACGGATTTGCATGGGAAATTGTAGTATTAGCAGCAGAATTTGCAGCTTTATAACTGCAAAATCACGCACAAATTAACTGACTTGTTTTGATGTGTTTAAGAAAAATATATCTGAATAGATTAAATTTTTTTTCAAATAAAAGCAATGTTTATAGGCTTCAATTCAAGTAACGTTAATCAGTATTCCTGCACCACCCTCCATATGTCGTGTGTTCCATTCAAATGCAGAATTTTTGTGTGTATTTTTATTGTTTAATAGTGAACTCACATTTTTATTCAATTCTAAGCGTATAGTAGTCATGAAACATTATGTTATAGATACCCAAAGCATTTTGCATAAGAGGCTAGATAATCGCAATAAACATGCATATTGCATAATAATAAGCAATTCAGAAAACATGTTTTTACCTACGTACTTAGAAGATTAAATTAAATTATAATAAAATAATAACAATATAACGTCATTTAAAAAAAACTATAATGTTTTTAATTTGTCAGGTGTAATGAAGGTATTTTTATTTTCCGTTTACATGAAGATTGGTTTGGATTTAATTATTTTGTATGTTTTTTATTTTTAAATTTTCTACCGTGATATTGCTATAGAAAGCCGCTAGCTGTCAGTGGGTATTTTCTGAAATATAAACTCTGTTGTATTACAGCAGCGTTTTAATTCCAAAAATTACCCACTGACAGTTAGCGGCTTTCTAGCTACGAGTATAGCACGGCGGTTTTGGAGTCGGTTATAATATGTGCAATGTGAAATTTTATATGACTTATTTAAATAAAATTTTAAAAGGTTAGAACATACTATTTTTGCGGTATTTATGAAAATATTATTTTTGAAGATGTTTACTATACTTACTTACCTTCTGTTATTTTCAAATCTGGTTTCAATTAATTTAATTACAAACTTATAGTACAGTTCTCATGTGACATCGCAGATCCTAATCGAAAGGACCGCATACTATATGAAGCGACATTTTCGTGAAATAGACAACCCTATTGAGGTGGTTCTTAACTACAATAAGTCAGTTTAATTCTTCTTGCCATGTCATATTTCAGTATTATTGATAATTATTTTTTAAGTAACATATTAGAAATGTAGTTAGCCTTTTATGTATGTTTATTCACTATCAAGTGCGTCCATGATCTTTATTTCTAAGGGCATAAAGTTGAAACTGTGTACATGTAAAGTCGCGTAAATCAGTTAATATACGCGTACACTTTAAACTCTATATTCATTTTAAATCCTTTATTTGCCTTTTGCAATATTTAAAGTGTGCAATTAAAATAAATAAATAAGGATTAACATTTGAAAATTCGAATTTTGTACATGCGACCTTTTGTCGGAAGGCAATGACGCCCAATTATAGAACGTCTGCCGTGAAATCACGCGCAACTGTGAACATTAACGCGGCTGGCGGACAAGCTTATCGCTCATTTCATCTGTGACCATCACAGTAACGTATTTGTATACAGAATGATCGAAAAATGACAGTGGATCAATATTTTATCTCTTTATGCACATTTTGCAAATTAGGTAGATAATATGGAACATTTATTTTTAGAGAAAATTTAATTTTCAAGCACTTATATAATATTAATCAAGCTACTTTTTTTCTAAATTATCATCAGCTTATTGACTGGCAGACATAAGTCTTACCAGTTTCACGTCACTGAGCTCGATTTTCAGCTCTTCGCCTCTAACTGCTTTCAGTCGTTTTGTGAATGTCATCGCTTTACCTAGCTGGACGCACACTAAAAATAATACTTTTAGCGGCCAAGTGCACTTGGAGATGAGGTTGACTTGGGCTCCTCAAATCTTAGTAGGAAATAATAATCTTAATCTTAGTAATCTCACCCCGCCTGCGACCAAAGTCCCCCGCACCAAAACCGGTTTTGCTTCCCGGTTTCCCGGTTTATTTTGTTTAAACTTAATGCAGACAACTTTTTAATTGTTGTAGCGTTTATTTTTTTATTTAATAATGTAGACACACAAAACATATAAAGAAAACAAAAATTATACAACAATGTACAATAGAGCTGCTTATTCCAAAAGGAATCTCTTCCAGCAGTCCGAAATAAGGAAAAAACATTCAAAACGAAATGTGTAAAATAACAATTGAAATAAAAAGACCAAAAATAAATATATATGCTAAAACATAAAATTAAGCTACCACGTTTATATTATTCAAGTTGTTTTATGTTTTTGCATTATCACCAGTTAATGTTCGTCTACTGGTGCATTTAGGCGTCTCCAATAGCTCCCCACTGAGCTTGAATATTCAGCTCTTCTGTCTGACAGACAAGCTTATTATTCATATGTGTCCGTCTATTTGTACACATGACCCGAAATGACAAACGTGACTATTATCAATGACAGTTCTAAAATTAAATGGCGTTTGCATTATACCAGGGTCCTACTAATTAGTTACTGGCGTATAGGGAACCTATCAAGATCTGAGGAAACCTTTTTTTTTGTTGTCGGAAGTGACAAAATGCACTTATGCACTGCCTTCCGGCCAAAGGAGGTGTGGAACTTACCACCGGCAGACGCGACTGCCAGCAGTAATACCCACTAAAAATCTTCTGTCGACGCCTGCCGCTTGTTGAGAAAATGGCGGGGGCTATATTACCTGGGTTGCAGCGTCTGACACCCCGCCAGCGGCCAACGTCCCCAGGACCAAAACCGGTTTTGCTTCCCGGTTTCCCGGTTTATTATGTTTGTTGTTATTTATTTTCAAACGAGGATTTATTAATAAGTGACACATAGACTCCGGTAGACCACGTAAATTTAAAAAAGAGCTAAATTATGTCGATAAAACCTTGATCTATGTCTGTGATCCTGACGATATCCGATTAAAATACTATAAAATGTGAATAGTATTTTTGAATTCTCGTACATCTATATATATAAAAGAAAGTCGTGTTAGTTACAGCACTTATAACTCAAGAACGGCAGAACAGATTTGGATGAAAATTGGTAGGGAGGTAGCTTAGAGCCAGGAGACGGACATAGGATACTTTTTATCCCGTTCGACAGCGTTCCCGTGTGACTTGACATGAAACGTCAGTCACTATAAAACGTGATATAACAAAAAAGAATCAGACTTGGAATAACAAAAAGCAAATGACAGCTATGTAATGACGTATGGATGACAATTTGATATTTGTAAGAAATCAATATTCAAACTATTTCTGACTTCTTGGCGGGAATGTGAATATGAGTTTTGAAATAATTTTTTAGGTGAATTGAAGTTTAATTAATAATGCCGCGAACAAGACTATCGAACCTTTACCGACAAAGCCGTAATGCAAGAAGAATACGAAATACTGGAAATGAAAGGACTGAAGAAGAACAAGAAATTGCACGTGAACAGCGCCGCGATAGTATGGCTCGACTTCGTGCTTCTCAATAAATAATAATAAAACAAAAAATGTCGTGTATCACAAAGTACTTAAGTGAAGAGCAACTTTGTATTAAAATACAGAAATAATAATGAATGATTAATGTAGGTATTTAATTTTTTTGTAATTTTTCCAATAAAATAAAAACACAACCTGCTTATTTATTGCCATTAAGGCGGAACAAAGTTTGCCGGGTCAGCTCGTATAAAATAAAATACAAAGACAATTTTTTTTTATTGATGTTTTGGTAAAACAGGACATCCTTTATACTGTTGATTTTCTTAATTAGCAACATTTTGCGGATGAACACCACCCAATCGAGTGTGATATGTTCCTAGTCACTGCTTTTTCTTTAATTAGTATAAGTACTTGTACATTTTCCGTGCGCAGTAAAAGTTGAAAAATAGTATAGGTAATAAGTAATATAGGTCATAATTATTATCATCTCGATGGGGCGTAATATACATACATACTATTACGCCTGTTTTCCCTGAGGGGTAGGCAGAGGCATATAATTTTCGCCCACATTTCGCCAATTATTTCTTTGGTCCCACATAATAGGTGGCGAGCTTGTTTCCGCTTACCGAGAACTGCAATGTTCGCCAGAGCCTCGTCTGTTGATCGGCAGGTGCACAACTTGCAGGTGAAGTTGGCTTGGGCTCCTTAGGTCTTAGCAGGATTCTTATATAATAATGTGATAACTTGTTACCTATATGAAATCCACTGCTAAACATAGACCTCCCCAATTGTTTTCTATGTGAATTTCCATGTTTTTTGAGCCGCTTGGATCCTTCGCCGCAGCCGCCTTGGTCCTCTGTTACGTTTACTGGTTGGCGATCGCCGCTGAAAAACCATAATACCCCATCGTATTATGGTTTTTAACCGTATGGAAACTAGCATCACTAGAGCAATGTCTACCATGTTATTGAGGGAGGTCTTGGAAAACGTCACCAGTGAGAAGTAATGTGCAAAAACTCGCATTACTGACTTTTATGGCTTCCATGGCACATCGAATATGATTGCAGCAGCTTATTCACATACATACATACATTCACGCCTGTTTCATCGAAAGGGTAGGCAGAGGCATATTATACGCCCACACTTCGCCAATTATATAGTTGGTTCCAAGTAAAAGGTGCCGAGTCTATTGCCGCTTACTTACGCGGGCACTGTTATGTTCGTCAGAGCCTCGTCCGTTGGTCGGCCGGTGCACCACTTGCAGGTTAGGTTGGCTTGGGCTCCTTAGGTCTTAGCAGGATTCTTATATAATAATGTGATAACTTGTTATAATTAAGTGCTGTTTTATCTTTGTTTGAAATTTAAAAAAATACACACACATACATTCACGCCTTTTTCCCCGAAAGGTTAGGCAGAGGCATATTATACGCCCACACTTCGTAGTAGGTGGCGAGCCCATTGCCGCTTTCCGGGCACTGTTATATTCGCCAAAAAAATACTATGGTCTACTCAATTCATTTACGTTGTTAATTTTGCAAATCCAACTTCTTCAGTGTAAAAATATTTCAAAAGACACTTTGGCACTTAGGTTGGGGGCCGGTTCATAAATAATTAACATACTTTATTCCCTGTGCACATCATTAAAAAAAATATTGATTAAAATAAATAAATGTAAAAGTAAAAATGCCTAGTCTGAATATCGAAACCACAAACTCAGGTATTCTACTTGTACCATCTTAAATTCACATTATTACAACATCAAAACATATCATTTGAAAACTTAACAGGTATCATATAGATTAAATCTAATAATTATATTGCTTTGTGCGCAGTTTACAGGCTGCCATTAGCTTATATTTGTGAAGGAGTTAAGTAAATATGTGTCTATATTCAGGGCTAAAAGAAATCTTATCTTGATCGGCGATACAAACATAGACCTAAAAAATATCTCACCTGTTATCAATTTATACTTATAAACGCTCAGCGAGTGCGGATTGATGTGTGGTTACACTTAAATAGAAAAACAATTAAACGTTATCACCAGAGGTCGGAATTAGGTAGAGTTATTTATGTACTTGCATCGAAATGTTGATATTAATGTGGACCTTCCCGGGATTTCAAATGGACAATCCCGTGTGGCCAACAATATTACAAATAAATAATAATAAAAACATCATAGATAGACAAATAAAACAAAGATACACATACCATACAACAAATTGCGTATTGGAATTTTGCAACTTCGGTCATCCAATATCATTGATGTAAGTTTGGCAACGTCGCGCGTGCAGTAGTCTAAATTAAAAAAGTAAAAGTAAATAACTTTTTATTAAAAAGTAACGGGATTTTTTCTATTCTTTAAAATTAATCCCGGGATTTGAGGCATATCCACTATATTCTTTCGCTGTGTGAAATCAGTGTAAGTACATGAATAACTCTACCTAATTCCGACCTCTGGTTATCACAAAGTCATGTATTGACCACGTATTTGCAAGTCTCCCCCCACTCAATCCGCACGCCGCAGTGCTAGACATAACACTGGGTGATCACCTAACATCGTGACATGCTTTTTGTTTGTAAAAAAGGTAATCCACAAGATCTAAACTTGAGATTAGAATATAACATGATTCTAAACAAAGTTCATAAAGTATTAGAGAATATGCGTAACAAATACTAAATAAAGCGTATTAAAAAATATTACAGGAATCCTCGTAACAGTTAACAGATATTTATACAATGCTGGGTCGTGTGGCATCTTCAGTAGATGCTGCGGTTATTAAAGCTTTTGAGGGGCAGAGTACCTAAGATATTGTGAATAAATTTGCAAGAGGTTTTGACGAAGCTATAAAAACAGAAGTCCAAACTGTAAATTAAATTTTTAAGCCCTGGGAAATGTTGTCAAATGATTGATTCTAGTATATTATAATTTCAAAAAGCTATTTGTGATAAAGTCAATAAATTAATATAAAAATGAGTTTCTCGAGAAGCACCGGGTTCTGATAGCATTGGGGTTACTGATTTAAAGTGTATAGGAAATAAAAGGACTGTCGCTATTACCAACAAAATAAACACAAGTTTAAAAACTGGCATTTATCCCAATGAATTAAAGTTTATCTTCTATGAACAAGATTGTTGAAAAGTATATTTGTGATCAAGTTCGTTCGTTTCACAAAAAACATGACGTTATATAATGACAAGTTTGGTTTTCAAACAGGGAAGGGTAAAAATGATCTCTTAATGAAGTTTACTGACGAAGTCAACGAGTACCTGTATAATAAAAAACTTGTAGTCGCCCTACTTATAGACTTTTCCAGGGCATTTGATACTCTTGATCATAAGCAACTTATTAGAAAGCTCTTTTGCGACTGTGTGCTGTTTATTTAAATATTAGGACGTTCTCTGTGAGGGTAAATGACACACCTATTGACTTAATTCATTTTACTGAAGGAACAGCTCAAGGATCCGTGCTGGGCCCATACATTTCCTGTCGTACGTTAACGACATGCATAATGACATTCATATGAACAATTGTTAATGCTACCAAATTGCAGATGATACATGCTTGCTTGCTGCATATATATACCCTAATATAGCTCTTGACCTGCTACAGTCTTTAGTATGGTCACCAGATGGTGCATTACACAGGCCTAGTTCTAAATCTGGGAAAACTAAACTGTTCCACATATAATCTTCCTACATATCGTGTACTAAATCAAAACGCATTGTAGCACACAATCACAGCTGTCTCCATACTTCCGGAGCGGAGGCACCTGTAGCTGCCCTTTAATAGAACTGGTCAAAACCAAACCTACTTAGGATTGCGTATCGACAGTACATTTATTTGGCATAATCATGTCGAATTTGTATGCAATAAGCTATGGCAATATTTGCCTGATATCGCAATACTGAAGAATAGAATTACTTTTGAAGTAAAACTAATGTTATATAACGCACTAGCAGAACCGTATATACAATATAGTGTGAGCAGCTACGGCCGCACATTTATAACAAATTGAAATAAAATATATAACTTTCAAATAAGGATACTAAATCATATCGTATCGGATAAAATGAATAATAAATTTTAATATTGGGATTTTTTAAGCACTGAAATGTGTTGCCAGACTACACCCAAGTAAAATATTTACTTTAGAAAAAACACTTTTTGACAAAAAATTAAAAAAACAAATTAATCATCCCGCGAGTGCGTACACATTATTTAGTTGATTAGTTGCGCATATTAGCGCGATTAGTTGCCAACGCCTGCAGAAAAGCCGGGCGAACAATATCTACGGGCAACGGACAGTTGCTTACATTATTTCGCGACTTTTAAACAAACTACCCACCACCTTACATACATAATAACTTAAACAATAATAACATAAAGAGTATTCTAAAAGTGTTCTTTTTAAAAAACAACTTCAAATTGTAAAATTATATTTATGTACGTTTTTTACTTAGGTTTTAGAAGTAGCGACTATTTTTGCAATATTTTTTATGTTATATTTTAGTTTTAGTTGTGTAGTTGACTCGAGATGCGTCATCATAACAAACCTTACTGGTTTAGTTATGCGACTATTAACATGCTATGAAATATTTTATACGATTAATATGTTAATAAATAATTTTTAAAAAAAAGTGATGAAGGTCGATATCTGTGGCGTGACATTGGAGAGGCCTATGTCCAGCTGTGGACGAAGTGAGGCTGATGATAATAATAATGCTATATTACACTAATTATTTTAGTTCCAAGTTAAATAGTTTATTACTTTGCGGAAATCCATTGTAAGCAAGTGATGATATAACTACTTTGATTCATTCCTTGTTTTAGTGTTGGTCGTGAAGACATCGTTGTACTGTGGCTGTCTGAATATGCCCTGTGTAAGGGCGAAACAGTCGTGTCGTGTTGAGCTCGCCACCAAATTACCACCATATTACGTGGGACCAAATACATAATTGGCGAACGGTGGGCGTATAATACGAATGTATGTATGTATGTATTTCGCCTGCTATATTGTTCGTGCCAAGTAATAGGTGGCGAGCTTATTGCCGCTTACCGGGAACTATTATATTCGCCAGAGTCTCGTCCGTTGATTGGCAGGTGCACCACTTGCAGGTGAGGTTGGTTTGAATATGTTTATCTGTTGACTAGCAACGTTAATACTTTATCACATGTGGGTATAAATGATGCTATGTAAATAATAATATAATACGTCTCTTACAATCACACCAACTATTTTGTTACAAAATAAGTATCATTAAGAACTTGTGCTATGAATACTTAATAACGGATAAACATAATTGTTTAATGTAAATACATACTTAATATATAAAGGAAACATAAAGACCAGAATAAATTGTCATGTTTATGCACACAAAGATTTGTCCTGTGTGGGAATCGAACCCACGACTTTAGGAGCGGAGTGCAGTTATATTGACCTCCACGGCATGTCGGTCCTCAAATCGTCCACAGTCATCATATCAGCCTTATGATTTCACTGCTGAACATGGCCTCCCCAATAGATAACATTATATTGGGGGTTTTTGCCCATAATCACCACGCATGGCAGGCGGGTTGGTGATCGCAGTTCAAGCCAGTACGCAGAATGACGCTGCTGCCCATCATCCGGTAGGATTTCTCGACTACGACGACTCTTACGACTCCTAGTGAGATGAAAGGGGATGGCACTATTCTAGGCCGGAACCACACGGCACAGTCGTTTATAGTACGAAGTTGTTATTATTATTAAAACAAAAAAAATATTAAGTAAATATAGTCAGGCAGGTAAGTTAGGTGTTTTTTGGCCTATGTTCAGCAGTGGAATTCTCTGAGCTGATGATGATGATGACGATTAAGTGTCTAGTACTTATATCGTCTGCATAGTTTAAGAAGCTAAACGTAAGAAGAAGTATGTAACAAAAAACATTAAAAGCGTTTTTTCAAAATAAAATAGCAACATTTTAAAAAATAAATAAGAACATTTATTACAATTAAAACAGATATTTAAAATATAAACAGCGAAATTCAAAATTTAAAAACATGAAATACATTCAACAAACCATTTCGCAACAGATCATAAACTTTACCATTTATTCTTTACTATAGAGTCAATAAACTTCGCCCACCTGATTTCAAACTCGTGCAACACCTTATCTTTGTCGTCTACTACACTATAATACAAAGAGTTTAAAGCTAACTTTTTGAGAAGTCTCAAATCGGCATGGCGACTTGCAACTCCAACAAATGTAACATAAAAATCATGAGATATTGGATCAGCCTCCCACACTCCTGGGTCATCAGAGGAAATCACTACAGGCAAGTCTTGAGCAAGGAAGGTAGCTAAGGGATGGTTTCTCACATCTTCCACCAATTTCAGAACATTATTCGACACTACGTTTACTTCTATTGCAATCCCACGCTGTACTATTTCCTTTATAAGATAGGGATGTTTGGAAAGAGCAAAAGCATGACCCAGTCTTCTCGTACCCAGAACAATGGCATCAATAATATTCTCATCCGCACTCATGCCGTACCAATTCGTCTCACCGGCATGGAAGAAGTAATCTAAATCGTCTTTGGCTTCAACCAATTCAGGTAAAAACATATTCAGGGGTCTACCCAAGTCTTCTTGACCAACAAGATCAAAGCCAGCTATGAAAGTAGGCAATTTAGCTTTCAGTTCTCTCGCGATTTTAATATAATTTTTGACAGTTTTGGAGTCAGCCATCCTTAATGGAGCATAGATAAGCTTGGCTCCGAAGAAATCTGGATAATCTTTCATGAATCTATCGAGAACTTTCTTATAAGACACCGCAGTTGCAATGGAATCGTAAACATTGCCTTCTAAATCATAAAGTGGAGGTAATACACTTCTTATTTCTGTATACATAATGTTTTCTTCTCTGAAAGCTTTTAATGTATCATAGAAGTATTGTTCCCAAATTGGTTTGTAGGTTAGAAGAGGACCAGATGTTATAAAATAATTCTGAAACTTATTCCACACAATATTCACGTCTGTGTATACTTCCAGTGGGTTATCAATAACTATAGTAAATAACTTTCTGAGATTTTTATCGAATTCTTCAACATTAGGCGATGAATATCTTGCTTCATTCATAAGTTCCCATTCAGATTCACATGTTAAGGACGGAGTGCTTTCGGCAAAAATGAACTGCGTATTTTCTTCTTCAAAACAAACATATAAGTTATCGCTATATGTTAGATTCAGTAAATATTCTGGACTTAACATACCCGTGTCGTGAGCATGCAGTATGGCACCTTTGGGCATTTTTTGAATAATTCGATATAATTCCGTGTCTTTAACTGCATCTTTGTAATCAAAGAAATGTTTGGATACATTGAACAAATCAGGATTTTCAAAGCCCTCCTCTAGCGTTTGTTTCTTCAGTTCCATTATGATTTCATTAGCCCTTATTTCGCTGTCAGTTAGCAAAATTGTATTACCCAGCATTGTTTTTAATCCATTATTGATAAGAAATTCTCTTTCATCGAGAACATTTTGGTATTCACTTTGAGCACTAAAATCCACTGCCAACAACAAACACACTGATATAATCCACATCTTACTTTATGCACAATATTATTTTTTTATAATCAACTCGGTTACTTTATATAAAGTGTCAATCCGGAGCAAGGTTGGCACAGCAATGAAAACCGTTTTGTGATCGAAGGCAGCGGCAGGAAGGAATTTTATCAAGATACAGATATAATAATATCTTGGATCGATCGCGCAAAAAACTAGTTCAGAATCACGGTTTTGAATGTCATTGTACTCGAGGTTTTGTTGCGTACCAGTTACATAATGACAATGATTGAATACGAGTTTTTACGTCTTATTTACGTAATACAAAACATTAGTTATTAACAACTACCCTCACATCTGTCGATTATTTAGAAACAAAAAAGTTATTTTCGATTTAAAATTCTAAGATAGTTTTAATAGATTAGCACTATCTTTTATTATAGAGGAGAATAAAAGAAGACGGTGTTTTATGAGCCCCGTCCATCGATCGGCAGCTACACTTGCAGGTGAGGTTGGCTTCGGCTCAAAATTATCAAGTTAAAAGTGTGATGATAAGTTTTGCAGGCCAGTGTAGAAGGCAGGCTTGTGATACAGAATTTTAACTAACTGGTTTCGCTTCACGGTTTTTCCAAAGATATTGAAAAGTAATGAATTCTCGAGATATTTCAAGACGCATGCTATTGAAATAAATACTTAATTTCCGTAATTAAAAACGTATAATCCAATTAGGTACGTTGCACAACATATTTTTTAATTATGACTCAAGTTTAAGATGAAATTATTATTTTTGGATGAAATAAAATATATAAAAAACATTATAGATGATGATTAATTTAAAAAAATCAACACAAATTCACTGCAAAATATTTTTAAAACTGCAAAAAAAATTTTAGTAATTATATTCTTATATATTTATAACCGCCTCTTTGAGCCTTCTGGCTTGAACTGCGATCACCAATCCACCTGCCCCTGCCCTCCCCGGTGGGGATTATGGGCAAATAACCCCAAAATAAGTGGAAGCCTTTTGTCAAGGCCTCTTTTGAGTAGTGGTCCTTCTTGAGGCTGAAATGATGACGATGATGATTTTTCAAAAGGGTTACCGTGTTCCCGAAACCTTACGGGCTCAAGAAGGAGCCTGGATGGTTTTTAGTCAGTAAAAGTCTGATACACCCTTAAGGCGCCACCCACAGCGGGAGGCTGTCATTTAATGTTTTTTGTCAAAATAAGGAAGTTTTTTTTTATACATGGAGAATCTGCAATCCCCGCATGCACGGCGCATCGTCGGCATGAGCCAAGCGTGCGCTTCCTGAGCAAAGTACGCGCATCTTTAGCATACCCATAAGGGGCCGCCGGCTAAACTCCATGTGTGTGAATGCTGCTTGCCTCTGATGGCCGATACAGCGCAACCGAAATGGATTTGAGGAAGGCGAGACTGAGGTCCCCAAACCTAGATTAAATACTAAAAGTACTTAAATTGAAGAGCGACATACTAAGGGTGGTCTCTAGTAGACCCGAACCTCGGCTCTGGATGTCGTGGGTGTTATGGAAGTATTATAAACGTGAGAACGTAATAAATGACTTCTTGGCGGGAAAGTGAAGCGTCATGTCTTCAGTTTTGTTATAGATTCTATAATTTGTGATATTTCGACGATAAATGTGTAATAATAACTGTTAACCGATGAGTTGGTAAATGAAACAAAACAGTGCAACATCACTTTTCACATTCTGTCAAGAAGTCCATGTGAGATTTCAGTATATTCCCACATCTTTACTAAGTACTTATGGAGTTTAGGAGGAGGGTATCTCATGTGCCATTTATCATCTTTATCACCTCTCATTCTCATTTAATATTATTCAAATATTATTAACTAGCGACCTGGGGCAGGTTCGCACGGGTGGCATGCTAATATGAATAGTTATCTATATTACAAAATGTCTATATAGGTCGCCCCTACCTACCACCGCCGCAGCCATAATTTTTCAATTTAGCGTAAGTTTTAACGTTGCATATCTTCTAAAGTACTGATCGAAATACATGATGTCATATACAAATTTAATCTGTGTTTAATGTCCAAGCTTACTAACATGTTTATTTTGATAAGAATTAATGTAATACTTACTTAAAATGGCTTCGTAAATAAGCCATTATTTCTAGTAAAAAGTAAAAGATAAAAAGTGGTTACTGTGGGTTATTCTTGAGAGATAGACAAATACCATCACGGTCTTTTTTGTGTACTTTTGTAAGTTGTACAATACTGTACATTAGACATCATTTTGACCAATCTCGTAGAGTTTGGCAATCGTTTGCGATATAAGCGCAAAAAAGTGAGTTTATTTACGACATCACATTAGAAATCTCAAAAATAGACTACCACTACTACATTGTGCATTAATTATACATATAAACCTTCCTCTTGAATATATCTAATTATTTAAGAAAACCGCATCAAAATCCATTGCATAGTTTTAAAGATTAAAGCATACACAAGCACACACATACACACATACAGAAACTGGGAAGCGACTTAGTTTAATTTTATTATCTCTTACTTGACACTGGCTTAATGTGCTAAACACACGAAGCCAATTATTAAAGAAAAAAATACGTAATAAATAAACACATATACTCTAGTTTTCATAACATTAGTAAGGATTAGGTATCACCAATACTATAAAATAAATTTGTAGCGGTGTATAAGAAGTAGTAACTACGGACTAAGATTTAAATGATAACGATTAGATATAAAACATGAAGAAGTATCTATCACGTAAGCCTAATATTAATTATATATTTCTTTGAATTTTCCCTAGATATCAATTTTAGATCTCAATTATGTTATCTAATTGCTAACCAAAAATGAAAATTAATATTTAATTATACCTAACAGTTTATCTGAGTTGGACAAGCTTTCATAGCACCGCAATATAAGTCGATGGTCAAAATCATTACTAAGCGACTATAGCCCAATGGCTAAACCTAGAGATTTATAATTCAGAGGATCTAGGGTTTAAACCCTGGTGGCAATCTTATGACTTTACGAAGTTATGTGCATAATTATCGCTTGCTTACCTCGGAAAGCACGTTAAGCCGTCGGTCCCGGCTGTCATGAACATCTATGACAGTCGTTATTAGGAAGTCAGTGCCTTCTAACAGATTGACAGCTTGTTGAACCAGAAAATAATGTTTTCCTCTAGGCTGCGGAGGTCAGACGGCAGTCGCTCCACGTAATAACTGAAATTCAGTCAAATCTGGTTAAACCAGTGATCAGACCCTCCCCCGGAC
Source organism: Musotima nitidalis (assembly GCA_949126915.1). Taxonomy (NCBI): domain Eukaryota; kingdom Metazoa; phylum Arthropoda; class Insecta; order Lepidoptera; family Crambidae; genus Musotima; species Musotima nitidalis. Next base: position 6,594,617 of record OX421434.1, read on the forward strand.
TGGTCTCCACCTTGTCGTGGTGGGGAGGCTGAGTACCTCCCGGTAGGGCGCAGAGGGCGCTAGGGAATGGTAACACCCAGAGATTGGCGACTCTGGGTACCCATAGTACTGACTACTGGGGGGAAAACTAAGAGGGACTGTGGAGGGCGCAGCGGGCGGGCCAGGAGGGTCTTAGGTAGCGGGGGTAGGGGGCCTCTGCTGTCTAACCATGGAATCACTAAGAAGTCGGCCACACACGCTATGGTCGCGCAAGGAGGTATGAGGGGCGCGTCCACTGCGTCTCCCTGAGGAGCTCCCGGTTTTGGTTTGGTGGACGTTGGCCGGGGGCGGGGTGTCTGAGCTGCAACCCAGGTACTGGCCCCCCGCCTCTTTCTCAACAAGCGGCGGGCGTCGTCAGAAGATTTTTAGTGGATATTACTGCTGGCGGTCGTGTCTGCCGGTGGTAAGTCCCACACACCTGTCTCGGTCCCCCTTTGGCCGGGAGACAGTGCGTAAATACATTTTGTAATTACGTAAATTAAAAAAAAAGTAATCAAACCCTGGGCCCTAAGCTTAAGTCTAGAGCAACCGGGATAATGCTAATATTAGCATCAGTTCCAAGATAATTCATCATAGATATGACTAAATAATTGGTGTAATTGTCAAAAATATTTTATATTTAATATGTAATTTATATTGTTTTTATGTGAAACATCAATATGGTAACAAACATCTGTCTTCAATTTAGATCTAGAATAATAATAATTGGTGTCTTGGCAACTGTTTGACAATCGCATAAGGATAAAGTGATTAATAATGTTATATTCTTATCGTTATCAACGTACGTAACGTAAAGAACTATTTCTTGCACACCAACTTATGTTTTCATTTAAAAAAGGCTTCGTACGTTTAGCACATTTAGCCAGAGTCAAGTAAGAGATAAATGAATAACATATTATTGTAAATCATAGTACATGAGAATGAGTGGTGAAAAGAAATTCTGTGCCAAAAATTTGTATCTTTAAAATTTATTTAAATCCATTTACAGACATGTGAAAATTATAGCCAAACCATTAGCATTAAAATCTTTCAAGCCTTACATATTTATTAGCTTCAAAATTTAAACAGACATAAAAATCATAACAAAATCTTTGTAGCAAGTAAATTTTGAATCTACAATTGGAAGTCAAAATGATTTATTCAAGTTTGGCTTAATAAAGCTATTATGAAAGTAAACTTAAAAAATAAGGGCGGGAGTTGTAAAAGAAACCTTAAAAACTTGAACAAAGCTCACGTACAGAACTATAAAAATTATAATTTCGTACATAAAAGATAATTTGTGCCCAAAATTTGGATCTATAAAGTGCTTGTAATACCAATATATACCTTACATATACAACTTCCAGTCAAAGCTTTTAAGCGAGAAAATTTCTTTGCCAAAAATTAGGAGCTTAAAATTTATACAAAACCCCTTTACAGACATATGAAAATCAGTCTAACATATCCTTTGTACGTTCTCCCGCGTACCCTATCAGTACCTTGAAGGGGAAAGTGCACTTTGAAGATTAAAGGCGAAGTGACAACACTTGCGGCCTCCTTCAGGGCTCTTCAGTCAGTTATTAAACGAGGATATAACGAGTCAATGCTATCTCGAAATGAGTTTTTTGTATTTGTGGTGTGTATCATTATTTATCGATGAAACAAATGTATTCATATACAGGATGTAAAAAGACCTTTGTCGAAGCCAAAGGATACGCAGTCTACATATAACAAGTGACAAAAAAAGGTAGAAACTTAACAATAAAACAAAATATTTAAAACCACAAAATATAATGAAATTAAAAGTTGAAGTAGTAAAACTAAACTAAACTTCGCTTAGTAATAGGCTGAACTGCATCATTCGGCCTACATTCGGTATTTTTTATAAAAGACAAACCACATTTCGAAATAAAGAGACTACTACCATAAGGATTCTTTTGTATTTTTGTCATAAGTATATTGTGGAAGATTATATTTACCTGGGCCAAGTCATTTCAACTAAAGACCAAATGACGAAAGAAATCAACCTCCGCATAGCCACTGGATGGAAGAAATACTGGGCGCTGAAAGAAATAATGAAATCCAAAGAATTAGGGATGTCAACAAAAAGGAAAACATTTAACTCTTGCATACTTCCCTGCCTAACCTATGGATGCGAAACCTGGACCCTTACCAAAGCACTGAGAGAAAAACTTGCAGTAGCACAGAGAGGAATGGAAAGGAGCATGACCGGTTACAAACGACAGGATAAGATAAGAAATAACGACCTAAGATCAATAACAAAACTTACCGACATACTAACTCGAGTCGATCAACAAAAATGGAGATGGACAGGGCATATGATGCGTGATAAAGTAGGGAAATGGAGCAGGAGGGTAACAGAGTGGTATCCGAGAGATGGCAAAAGAAACCGAGGAAGGCAAAACTCCAGATGGGAAGATGAGCTTAAGAGGACAGCAGGTCCTAACTGGAGAAGGGTTACCCAGGACAGACAACAATGGAAAATGTTGGAGGAGGCCTTTGCCAGAAGGCACGCCGAAGTCAGAGATATTTTGTAAAAATGTTTTTTATGTATACTGTAATTTTGTTTTCGGAATAAAGGGCTTTATTATTATATTATGTCATATTTATAATTGTATGAAATACATACATACATACTATTACGCCTGTTTTCCCAAAGGGGTAGGCATAGGCATATTAAACGCCCACACTTCGCCAGTTATAATGTTAGTCCCACGTATTAGGTGGCGAGCCTATTGCCGCTTATCGGGAACATTTGTGTTCGCCAGAGCCTCGTCTGTTGATCGGCAGGTGCACCACATGCAGGTGAGGTTGGCTTGGGATCCTAAGATTTTAGTAGGATTCCCATACACCCTTTGCTATCAATAACGCTTGAATCAAAATTTGGCCATTCGTAAAATAGCCAAATTTTAATTTAAGCGTTTTGCACATAGTTGATGAAGTCTTTTTGACGCGCACCCAATGTTGTTATATGATTTTTCAAATTATTTTCAACTCAAGGAGTTGTACGATTATTTTTAGTGTGACAAACGCACAATTCGTCAGACCGCCATAAAATCTTGTGTAAAGAAGTTCTATATTTAGTCCCTGCTGAAAACTTGTATAAAATTACTTACGCGACATTGTTTTATAAGGGACGATAACCAAAAAATATTTTTAGGAAACTTTTTTTTTTTTTTAAAGAATTGCAATAGTTAAAGTAAAAGTAAAAAGTTCTTTATTTCATAAACTATTACATAGCACTTGAAAACGTCAAAACAAAATATATATGAAAAAAAAAATTAATATTAAGCCTAAAATCACGAAGCTTAGATTCACTTACATGCAAATATATAAAAATTAGATGTAAGTGAATCTAAGTGCCAGTTCCGAGCCCCCGCTCTGTGAGAAGAACTGACAAGAAACTCACAGGCTATGCTCTTTTATATTATTTTCATTACAAAACACACACAGTGTAAATTTGAAGATACTGAAAGGGTCCCCCGAAGCTGTAACCAATAAAGTAGCACTAAGGGAACCTTCCATCACAGTCAAGTAAGTATGTATTGTGAAACTGAGCTGAGCCTGTACAATAAGGGATGGTTACGACAATGATCTGGTTGACTTTTTATTATAATATACACATACAAGTTAAAAATATTAAACCCAAGCTTGTTTATCCGATAAGTAATCATTAACAGCATAATACCCCTTTTGAAGAAACTGCTTTTTAACTACAGTTTTAAAAGTTGCCGATGGTAGATCAATTATTTCCTGCGGAATTTTATTATAAAATCTGATACTATTACCCAAAAATGAATTTCAAACCAATCAGTAGCACGCAATGAAACGCGCGCAATAGACTGTGTATCTGTGTGTGTTTGTAACTTACGCAAATTTTTGCAAAAATATATTACTGCAAAACTCAATATCTCTTTTAAAATTGTAATAACTTTTTTTTATATATTTATTTTCTCTTATGAAGATTTACAGTCTAATTTCCGATTGGTTTATATTGGTATATTGCCATTTACAAATCTCCACAAATATTATGTATGTCTATCTTTTATGTTTTATTTATGAAGTTTTGATTGTTACTAATGTACCGTTTACTAGTTCCAATTGTTTCATTTCTTTAATTAAAATCTCCAACTTCTATTGATGCAATAGAGATAGAATATACAATAGTGGTGTGAAAGAAGAAGTAGTCCTCTCCACATGACAATATCAACTAAACAAGGATGTTATTGGTGGTTTTGTCATGTGGAAAGGATGATTGGACGTAGATTAACAAAACCCTATAAATATTACAGTTCCTAATTTGTGCAAAATATTTATAATCTTTAAATAAAACCACAAAATAATTCTCATCATAAAAAAATCTGATAGGCCATCAAAATAATTTATTTTAGGTAAGGTCAGGTTTCCAAGTTATTAATTTGTTTGACATCTAATAGATAAACCTTTTTAAATTAACAAAACCGTGCCTACATATCGCAGCTATCCTACTATAGGGGTACAATCTGTCGAAAATCGAAAAAAAATTAATTTATCATGATCGATTTTGTAAAAATATAGGGGCTCAAAAATCTTTAAGCGTTTTACCAAAAATCATGATTTTTCAGATTGGGACCCTATATATAGTATGAAAGGTGCAATATGTTCTATCAAAATACTCAAGGTATTTTGAGCAAACTGACTGATTGATTTTCTCTTGACTCAGGAGGAGGGCTAGAAAGGCGCTACGGTGCTACCACCTACCGCCTGACGTCATCTCCTTCTTTTGTGAAGCAGTGATACTAGCAAAAGAGGCGGCGGATCGCGAGAGGCAGTGTGCTACTCGTCACGGTCCCAGTCGCTGCGGTGGACGCCCGAGATGTTGGTAGCCGCGAGATGACTTCTGGTCACCGTAGACGCTGGCTTGTGCCGATTTATCAGGCCGCGCTGACGGCACTTTCGTGTTCCACGCGCACCTCTAAGGCGATTCTCACACTGCCCCGCATGATGCAGCGTTGCGCGTGGATGCGTGTTCTTCCGTTGCTTGTAAGTATCTCCGTTTGTATGGAAAACACGCACAGTCTAACACACTGAAAATGCATCCACGCGCGTTCATGCGGATCACGCGCATACACGCTAAGAAACATGCACCCCCGCGCGTAGTTGCGGGGCGAGACGCAAGGTATGGCACACCGAATCCCGCAGTGCCGCGCGTGATTTTGAAGATCTCGATATCGATCGATTTATATTCGAAGTGTAGTTCGTGTTGTTGAAGAATTTCTCTTCATATTTTCTAAGATCCCAATAGTTTTGAACAAATGACCCATTAAAGATCTTGTTTGTAAATAAAGTTGTACCTACCCAGCATCTTCTATAGGCACGATTTCTTTTAATTTGACCGTACAAAAACCAAACAGTTAATATAATGGCAGCGTCCTGAATGAGTTTCACAAAAACTATCGTGATGCTCAGTACTGCACGACCACCACAGAACGGCGCCGTGCGTGAATCTACAAAACGCACCTACGCGCGTGAGTGCGCAAAAAACCCGCACGATAATGCAGATCTGCACTCCCGCAGGAACGCGCGTAGGTGCGTCGACACGCAATATGCAGCATGATGCGGGGCAGTGTGAAAATCGCCTAAGAGATGTCTGCACAGTGAGGGGCCCCCGGGGAGGGGGTCAAGCCTGTTGGGGCTGCGGGACTGTTCAAAAGGGTTACCGCGGCCTAAGGACGTAGGAGGCTTAAGAAGGAACATGGATGGTTTTTAGTCAGTAACAGTCTGACACTCTTCCCGTTCTACCCACAGCGGGAGAAGGTCATTAGATGGTGTTCCATACTAAAAAAAAACTTTGTCCTGACAAATAAGTATTGGGACTTCTTGGCGGGAAAGTAAAGCGTCAAGTTTGCAGTTTTGTTTTATTAAACTTGTGATATTTTGAATGTATAATAACGGTGTATTATATGACGTACACAATGTTGGTAAATGAATCAAATCAGTTTAACATCACTTCAAATTCTCTCAAGAAGTCCATATGAAATTTCATTATATCTTTACTGAGGACTCATGGGGTTTAGGAGAGCAGATTAGCATCTCATTCAACATTTATCATTTTTATCACCACTAATTCTCATTTACTATGAATTACATATAATTATTATTTATATATCTTTTACTTGACATTGGCAAAATCCGCTAACCACACGATGCCATAATTTAAAAAAAAGAGTAATAAGTAGATTTTTTTGATTAATTTATTTAATTTAATGACTGATTATTTAAATTAACATTAGGTTTGCAATTATTCATTTTGATGACACAACGTGAGATACGAAACTTTTGTAACAAACACAATTTTATCTAAAAGTTCAAAATCTAACCAACTATACGTTAAAGTAAGCTTATCTCGGTACCTAGGCAGTCTGTCTCCGCCATTTTTTTCTTTTTTTTTAATGAATGCGTGCCGCGGGGCGGTACTCCAAAGTGCCACTTGATCTTACCCCAACCCTTTCGCATAAAATCAGCAATGGCGCACAACGAGGCCTCACGTTTCTTTTATTTTTATTCTTTAGTTCTTTAAAGGCTTTGAAAGCGAAACCCCTTTTTATAAAAAGTAAACTCCAGTAGCTGTAATTTACACCAGTCAGGTCTTTAGTAAATCGCTTAAATATCGCAAAAGAACTAAGTAAGTTATGAAAGGAACGACAGTATTTGTAAAGGTTTTTATATTCATGTGGTGGTTGCTTATTTTTAGAGTTCTGTAGCTTAATACTTTAAACTGCAATCTGTAATAAATAAATAAAATACATTAATGTGGTAGTCGTAAAGCCATGCTAGAGGCCTTAAGGGCGGCTTAAAAAAATCTAACAGCAGGCCGCCATACACCTGCCTTCGCCAATCCGCACTGGGTCAGCGTGGTGGAATATGACCCAATACCCTCGCACCTTGGTACCTATGTGAGAGGAGGCTCGTGCTCAGTAGTGGGACGTTAATGGGCTGTGATGATGAAATAAAATAAATATTCTCTTACAATCACACCAATTATTTGGTTCCAAGATAAGTATCACTAAGAACTTGTGTGTACCTTGTATAAACTTAAATACTTTTTTTTTATAAATACATACTTTATATATATAGGAAAACACCCAGACCAGAACAAATATTCATGTTCATGCACACAAAGATTTGTCCTGTGTGGGAATCGAACCCACGATCTCTGGAGTGAAGTGCAGGTATACGGGCCATATCGGTCGTCATAGTTTCGTTATACCCTACTGCTTGTGTATCGTCAGGACCAAACTAAATTTAGGTCGATTTATAATAATTTTACGGCCCAAAGAATTAAAAATAGGTGCAAGTAGTTGCGGCCCAAAACTTTGATATAGTAAAAAAGTGTTTAAATATCATGCTTTTGACTAAACTCTTTTAAGGGGTTATTTCTTATTAATCTTGGTCAAAATTAGAGATGCATTCAAGGTTAATAATTTGTTGGCAGATTGGCAATTGGTGGGATTATTTGAACCAAAAATTACGTATGTCATAATTTTGGGTCGCTGAGCCGTAATTTAATGATTTTGAAAAGTGTCTTGGGCCGGAAGGTTAACATTTTTTTGACATTAAATTTGTCAAATACAATAACACACAGAGTATGAATTGGTAAATAAAGCAATGTAATTTGATATTGATTTGTAGGTACCTAGATTTAAGGTTAGTAATGCTCAGACATATATACATACACAATCTCACGACTATAGCCCCATTTGGAGTGGGTACCATGCTACAACTGTATAAAAAGATCTTTATAGTGATAATAATAAAAAGTTCTTTATTCAGGTAAATTAAATCGATGCCCAGAAAAGAAAACAACAAATACAAAACAGTTAATTTAAATACATTTTGTTCAATATAAAATGAAATATCCAGCCAAATTACATTTTAAATAAGCTAAAATAATATTAATCATTAAAATTAATTATGATCTACTATCTGTAGGTAATATTATAATTATAGTACCTACCTATTTTTTTAAGAATAAAATTGATCAATTTTGAAAGTGCATACCCATGCATAAGAGTATTCGTAATATTATTAGCATATTGTTACGTAATAAAAAACAAATAACATTACGAAATAAAAAAAGGTAAGTCATTCAATAAAACCCTACGGATCACGTGGACCAGCACAAACATAGCCAATTTGTAGAAACACGTTTAAAAACAGATTTTTCATTTTCTCCTTTTTAACTAAGTTAGGTATTTTAACTTACCTAGCTTAGTTAAAACGAAGAAAATATTTATTATTATCAAATATTGTCCTCTATAAACATCTATCTCAAAAACTATGTACAAAAGATCTTACAGAACATGTTCGCTGTATTCAACAGTTTGCCTATTTCGAGCGTACAACAATAAAAAAAGAAGGTAGTTTATGAATAAAGTTTGATTCTTAGGGTGTCTGACAACGGTCACTCTCTATTTAGTGTTTTGTCGCTGTCAACTTCAAACAAATGACTGACATGTAATGACATTTTAAACAGAATTTAGCTTAAACCAAATTGAGAACTGTTTTCAAATTGAGAAAAAAAAAAGAACTGATGTGCAAGCCGGTCCTTAAAGGTTTTATTTAAATAATAAAACAAAAAATTTACACGGATTAATACGGATACACGGATTTTCACGGACGGGAAAAGAGGCGCCTCAATGGTGCTCAGAGTTCAGGCCAGTTCCAACACCGTTCTGGCAATGATCATTGCCCTTGATGATTGATCGGTATATGTAATAAAAACAAATAAATAAATAAAACATTTCCAAAATTACGCCAATTATTTAGTCCCAAGATAAGCATCATTAAGAACTTAAATAATGGATATCTACAAAATAACAGATACCTACTTTTTTTAAAATTTATATTTAACCACCTGCTTTTTTTGTTAAGAATTAGCATTGATAATTGTTAGGGCAAAATTAGAACTACTGACAAAGGTGTACAGGGATCCAACCAAAACCGAAGGTTGGGCTCCTTATCACATTAAGGATAATTAAGGATCCTACCAAGACCTAAGGAGCCAAAGCCAATCACCTGCCGATCAACGGACGAGGCTATGGCGGACATAACAGTGCATGTATCTGACTGACTCCTTGAGCTCCTACTGTCAATCACCATTTTTCCAAAAGTAGTTTCAATCGGTTTTGCTACCGGTCTCGAATACAAAACAACAGTCGATAATACAATGTTTACTCTAATGTGTACATTTAATTTCGCAGGAAAAGAAATAATATATAATTTGTTCAATGTGTGACTTAATTCTGTCAATTCACAAATAATTTAGATTTTGCATTTTAGTTTGTTACTTTCTAGTGCTAATAATAATAAGCAGAGCTTGTAGACGTACTAGTCAATGGATAAACATACAAAAATACTTTTTCTAAGAAATGCATACAAACACTACTTACTATGCAAGTACTTATTAAGCATATCAAACACCAATACACGACAAATAATAACATTATCCCGTGTAGGAATTGGTCCCATGACCTTAGAAGCGGACTTCAGGTACACTGACCTCCTCGCCACATCCGCAGTCATACATTAATTCGATAACAAAACCTAAAATAAAACATCCCGATAAAACTCCACTGTATTACATTACAATACAGATGAGTCATCTAATAACAATGGTTCGGAAATTAATGTTTATCATAGTTAATACAGACATTTGTGAACGAACGCCCCTTGTTGTACAAATTATCGGACGCTGCGCTGTCGCATACCAGTGCTCCACAAACCACCGTATTGTACGGTTACCAAAATGAGAGTAATTTTTATACTTTTTTATTTTTCCGCCAAAGTTATATGTAACACAAGTACTTACGAAGAGAAACGTGCTAAACTAATACAAGATGACTTTAGAACAACATTGGGAGGAAACCTCAACCTTACAAATGAAGAAATGGTTGTGAACAAGTGCCTAATGGGTCACAAGATCAAAGAACTGGAATATGCCTTCGAACATCCCGAATTCTTCAATATGTCTCATCACTTTTTCTCTTACAAAGAAATGATTCGACAGTCCAAAGTGTACAGAATAATCAAGGACATGCCCAAAGGTGCTGTGTTGCACGTACACGACATGGCTTTGTTAGGTCCCGATTATCTATTAAACATCACGTATATGAGCAATCTATATGTGTGTTTAGACAATACAGTGCAGTTCAGGTTTGGAACTAAAACTCCTATTAGTGAATGCGGTGTGCAGTGGCAAGTTATGAGCGAAGCGAGAAATTTCTCTGGAAATGTAAAGCAGTTCGACGAGAACTTGAGAAAGCATTTCAGTATGGTAGTGAAAGATCCAGATATCGTGTACCCAACCATCACAGAAACATGGAGAGTTTTTATGCAATATTTTAGCACAGTTTCATCGCTGTTATCATACAGACCTGTTTGGGAACAATACTTTTACGATGCTCTAAACAAATTTAGGGAACACAATGTAATGTATGTTGAAGTGCGAAGTGTTTTACCTAATCTCTACGACTTAGACGGCACGACATATTCACAACTAGTGACCGCGAAAGCCTACAGGAAAGCCATTAACAAATTCGTTAAAGCTAACCCCGATTTTTTGGGAGCCAAAGTGATATTTGCACCTTCGAGAAAAGTAGACAACAATACCGTCGTGTCCTACTTACAACTGGCTAAAGAGATAAAGCTCAATATGGCAAATCAATTTGCAGGATTCGATTTAGTAGGACAAGAAGATAAAGGAAATCCTCTGATAGATTTTGTGCCAGAATTGTTAGCAGCTGCTAAAGATTTGAATTACTTCTTCCATGCTGGTGAAACGGACTGGTACGGTTCTTCGACTGACGAGAATTTAGTAGATGCTATTCTACTAGGTGCAAAGCGAATAGGTCACGCATACGCTCTGCCAAAACATCCACATCTTATGAAAGAGATTAAAGAAAATCACATTGGTCTAGAAGTGAATGTGATATCAAATGCCGTATTATCCTTGGTGCGGGATGTCCGTAATCATCCTTTGAGTACTTTCCTCGCTTTGGATTTGCCTGTGGTTTTATCTAGTGACGACCCTGGAGTTTGGGAGGCAGATCCAATAACGGATGATTTCTATGTAGCCTTTGTTGGAGTCGCCAGCAAGCATTCGGACTTGAGAATGTTGAAGAAATTGGCGTTAAACTCTCTGGAGTACAGTGCTTTTGATTATAAAGAAAAACAAGAAGCTAAAATCAAATTTCAATTTAAATGGGATGACTTTATACATAACTTTAAATGTAAGTCTTATTAAATACTTAATATATTGATTACTTTTTCTTTTTTACAAAAGTATCTCCTCAATTTCGAGTTGGAAGTCTCATAACACAAGTTAGTTTTATGATATGTTACTAGTTATGTTTTATGATAAAATTCAAATATACTTTTAAAATATGAAGTTATCTGGAGCTATATTCACAATAAATCTTGTGTACCTACGTTTGAACATACATAAGTTTTACTTAAGTGACACTCTTATAAATAAATAAATAATTATTTAGTACCAAGATAAGTATCATTAAGAACTTGTGTTATAGATACTAAATAACGGATAAACATACTTTTTTTTTAAATGAAACTTAAGGTACATAGGAAAACACCCAGCCCAGAACAAATATTTATCTTCATGCACACAAAGATTTGTGCTGTGTGGGAATCGAACCTACGATATTAGGAGCGGATTGCGATATGATGAGTATACCCCGCCAAATCGGTTAAAGAATATGATATACGATTATGTTATAGAAATAAACTAATATATATATATGGCATTATATTAAAATTTTAATAACAATGGTGCAGTAAAATCTTTCGTTTGACAAGTTAATTAGAACTAGCCATCATGTCCGATAATTATTATAGGAGCAGGAAACATAAACTGTTTGCTGGGCCTACCTGCCGAACCGTAGCCCGCTCAAAATCACCTATTCCGCGGACACTCAACGCACTTAATGCCATCCTGGAAACAGCACCCGACTGTGATTTGTTTGCGGATGGATGGCCTGAGATTTTGTCAGTGTGTCTGAGGTATTGTGAGAGAATGGGATAAAAGAAGTTTTTAAGTGTGAGATTTTAATATTATATTAACTTTTACTGTTTTTGATAATTAGTGTAATTGGTTTATTCCGTTCTAATTAAATAAATAAATAAATAAATAAATAAATAAATAAATAAATAAATAAATAAATAAATAAATAAATAAATAAATAAATAAATAAATAAATAAATAAATAAATAAATAAATAAATAAATAAATAAATAAATAAATAAATAAATAAATAAATAAATAAATAAATAAATAAATAAATAAATAAATAAATAAATAAATAAATAAATAAATAAATAAATAAATAAATAAATAAATAAATAAATAAATAAATAAATGTCTCTTCATAATTTCATATGTTCATGTGCTTGTTTTACAAAATTATTAACATTATTAATACGTAATATATCTACGTAAACCTATGTTATAAATGTCTCAGTACGACGCAAACACCACATATTGAAGATTTTAAGTAAAGTACCTAACCAATTGACATTTAAATAAGCCTAAAAGTTCCTTGCCAGTTCTTCTTGCAGCGTGGTGCGGTGGCTCGGAACTGACAGTTAGATTCACTTACACATAAATATATTTAGTTTTTTAATTGTTTTGTTGCATGTAAGTGAATATAAGCTTCGTGATTTTACTGTTAACATATTTTGATTGTTAATGAATTTTGACGTTTCAAGTAGGTACTATGTAATAGTACATCTGAAATCAAAAATTTTAAGTTTTATTAACGCGAAAGTTTGATGACCAGTGCAGTATCAGCTAATGCGGTTTGTTTGTAGTTACATATTACATAAATAAATAAATAATAAATAAATATTTATTACATTGTTATTACATTATTATGTACACGAATTATTTTAGTTCCAAGATAAGTATCAATAAGAACTGGTGTAATGGATACTAAATAACGGATAAACATACACAAATACTATTTTTTTGTAAATAAATACTTAATATACATAGGGAAACTCCCAGTCCAGAACAAATATTCATGTTCATGCACACAAATATTTGTCCTGTGTGGAAATCGAACCCACGACCTTGGAGCGGAGAGGTACACTCGCCACCACGCCATATCGGTCGTCAAATGCATACATATATGCTAAAAGTTCGGTACATAGCTAAATACTCTTACAGGATCTTTAAGTGAGCATCTGTTACGCATCTATAGATTCACTTACACTTAAATATTTTTTGTTTTTTTATTTGTTTGGTTGCAAGTGAATCTAAGCTTCGTGATTTCAGTACAATTATATTTTGATTGTTTTTTTATATGTGTTATAATAATGACTTTTTCAAGTACTATATAATAGTTTATGAAATAAAGTTTTGAAGCTTAAGTTTATCTATTCTCGTCTGCCGATCAACCGACGAGGCTCCGCCAAAAATAAAAGTATCCGAAAAGCGGCAATAGACTCGCTACGTATTATGTGAGATGGAACAACAATATAACTGGCGAAATGTGGGCGTATAATATGCCTCTGCCTACCCCTTCGGGGAAATAGGCGTGATATTACGTATGTATGTGTTACGTATCAGTCAACATTTAGTTTGAGATGCGTATGCAGAATTTAATGAAAATATATAAATAACAAACGTTAATGTACAAGCAATGTAGAAGTGTTGTATAAAATAAATTATTTTCTAATTCAGGCCTCAAATTAATTAGCCTATTGGATGTTCAATAATATTTTTTAACTTAAATATGATATTGACAACCTGTATGGCCCGAGGCTCAATATTTTTGCTGTCCGTCCTTGCGGTTGAGGGTTTAGTTCCCACACAGGCCAAATATTTATGCAGATGTGCATCACTACGATTATTTTACTTAGTGTGATATGTGCTATGTATTAAGTTTATGTTATCATTTGCAAACAAAATGTGATTTAGCAAACCCACATAACATGCTATTCTTATTCTAGAAGCACTGTGTGAAATCTCCAGAATACTTTTTGCAATTACAGTGCTAAATTTAGTTGTAAGATGAAATTGTAATTTACTAGAAAATCCACTTGTGACTGCGGCTTCTTTATTGTTTATAAAGAACAGGGAATATATGTATTGTATGTATAAGAAATATTTATTATTTATGAAACATTGTTAAAATAGAAAATATTACGATTATCGCTAAATTTACACATACATTTCATACGAATGCAGAGATCTACGCCCCACGCGATTCAAAAGACACTTAAAACATTTCTCAAAGTACGTACAGAGTTACAGACCGTCTCACTTGCGGATTTGAAAACTACCCGCATCACTTGAATTTTAGACTTTGTTCCTCTGAAATACAGATGAGTAGTTGGTTTGTTTGTCATGCTTAGCTGAACTGGAGTGACACCCTCGTTTGAAGGGTTCTCCTGGCTAACGAACCCATTGTTCCGTAGCGAACGGAGCTGCAATCCATCTGCTCTCTGAAAGTATTAGATAGGTACTTTGGTGTAAGTATGAAAGTCGTGCATAGCATTTGTACCTATGTACTTAAGTTATGTGACGATTCGTCCGTGTTAGCTGCGAGGAAATTAAATTTTCTTAGTAGAAGGTTTCTACATCGACTTGACGACTGATATGGCGGGGGGGGTGGGGTTAATCCCACACTCTACTCATGAGGTCGTGGGTTCGATTTCCACACAGGACAAATCTTTGTGTGAACATGAATATTTGTTCTGGTCTGGGTGTTTTCCTATGTATATTAAGAATATATAAATAGAATAATATATTAACAAAAAAATATATATATATTTAAGTATATTTATCCGTTCTTTCGTATTTATAACACAAGTTCTTAGTGATACTTATCTTGGAACTAAATAATTGGTGTGATAGTAAGAGAATATTTTTTTTAAACTTATCTTGGAACCAAATTACAGGTGTAATTGTCAGAAAATATGTATTTATTTATATCCTCACATGTATAACAATACCGCGTAAGTTAAATTTTACAAGTTCCCGGAAAAGACAAAAACAGAATTTCTTTACTCGAGATTGTATGGCGGACTGACAACTTGTGCGATTCTCACGATAAAACTATTCAAATAACTCCTCGATTTTAAATAATTTTCAAATGCAAATAACAGCATTGCGTAAGCGTCAAAAAAATCTTTTCAATGATATATAAAACTTAGCTAACTAAGCGACTATATACGAATATACATACATGGATGGACGTTCTGCATGGGAATCGAACCCATTTCTTGGGTTGATGATATGGTGTAATGCTAAAACATAGATATAATAAGTTAGGCTGAGTGCTATTTTAATATTTTAAGTTAGTTGGTAATGTTTAAACAGAAATAAATATTGAAAATACTACATAGTATTTTGTGCGGTTTACCTGCTAATGTTTGACTAAAAAACTATTGATAAATGGTCATTTGACAAATAACGTTTAACCAAATGTTCCTTTGGCAAACGAGACATTTGACAAAAAGTACCTATCATCTTACAAAAACTCACTTAGCAAATGATCCATTGGCAAACACTTTACTTGTCAAATGTTTTAAATATTAAAATTTCAATTGACCTTTTTTTATTTCACCAAAAAATATGTTTTGCAAATTATTCATTTGTCTAAATATCATTTAACAAAATGTTATTGTATAAATGCACTTCTTTTTAAACATTACAATGTAGTCTGTTGGGTAATTTATTCCGCTACCCTAGTATCGCCGTGAGAATGAATTTGTTGCACTGACATTAGAGGATAAATGCATTATTACTATTAATACTAATCTACAAATATTGGCCATACATAAATCAACAGTAGTATTTTCTGGCGCTTCGCCGTCCGCTAACGGGGCACCCTCGCTTCGCTCGCTCGGCTCGCGCGTTTTATGGTCACTGTTCTAACCTTTTTTTTTTTTTACGTCCTCTCCGGGACCCTCCGGGAAGTCGGCCACACGCTATGGTCGCACGGGGAGGTAGGAGGGGCGCGTCCACTGCGCCTCTCTGAGGAGGTCCTCCCGGTTTTGGTCCGGGGGACGTTGGCCGCAGGCGGGGTGTCAGAAGCTGCAACCCAGGTACTGGCCCCCGCCTCTTTCTCAACAAGCGGCGGGCGTCGTCGGAAGATTTTTAGTGGGTATTGCTGCTGGCGGTCGTGTCTGCCGGTGGTGAGTCCCACACCCCCTTTCGATCCCCCTTTGGCCGGAAGGCAAGGCATGCATTTTGTTACCGACGTAAAACAAAAAAAAAAAAAAGGACTCCATTTTGTGCACGTGTCTACTTTGTATCCTATGTGTTTTCCTTTTTTCGGTCTGCTGGAAGAAATTCCTTTAAGGGATAAGCAGTGCCGTTGTACATGTCTTTCACAACTTCTGTCTTTGTGTATGTTCCTTATGTGCATAAATTGTTAAATAAATAAATATAAAATAAAGTCGCTTTCCGCTATCTGCCTCTATGTACCTAAGTATTCTTAGATCTTTAAAACTACGCAAAGGATTTTGATGCGCTTTTTTTATTGATAGAATGATATAAAAGGAAGGTTTATATGTAGGTCACGCCGACAAGGTCCCAGGCGGCCGCTAGTATGTTATATTAGTAGGTATTCATAGTACAAGCTCTGTTTAGTTTTGGACTAGATACTGAGTCCTGATTTAGATTTTCAATTATTTTATTATTATAGTAATACAAATAGGTAGGTATCCATAAACAAAATAGTTAAGGGTAGCTTGACAATTATTATTTTTTTAATATTTTTTGCATGACCTTTTTAACTAATAGGTACACTACCATACACACCAATTGAACCAATAAATAAATCAACCTATCTGTACTAAAATAGGTATGTAAATATCTAGGACCCCATTGTACGCCCCATTCAATTCATATTCACAGCCGTATCATTGGATTGTCTCTTGACTATTGTTATCCCGCGGGATGTATTGTCAAGCCCCAATTAGTCATCGATAAAGGTATGTACATACTTATGTACCTTCATCGATGACTAATTAGTATTGGTATGTATTGGTTTCAAGTAGTGAGACTACTTAAAAAGGAGCGTGAATCGACGTTGAAAAACCAATATGAATATAATGTATGTATGGAAGTGTGTTCACAAAGACCTGTAGTTATTCAAAATTTATTATTTAAATGTCGTACTTAGTCTGATTATAAAATTTACCAGATCACATTATGGCTAGTAAAGTTGTGTTTACAACAAAATTTGTGCTATGGTTGTTATTATTAGTACTACACTTAGATTCACCTAATTTTTATTCGTTTGCATGTAAAGTGAATCTAAGCTTCAGTGCAAGATTTCAGTGTATTAATATTTAGTTTTATTTATATTTTGTATTGACGTTTTCAAGTGCTATGTAATAGTTTATGAAATAAAGACCTTTTTTCTATTATTTTTTTCTGAAAATGCAGTGAGTCGTTTTTCGATATTTCGGTGATCCTTCAGCAGCATAATAAGTAAGTGATGGATTAAAAATATCTCTGTGATGATTCCCGCGCAACTATAATTTCCCGAAAAATAGAGAAACAATTTCGTTAAAACAAAAAGTAACGCCCGAATCAATAAATTTGCATAATAAATGCTGACCAAAGTCTTTTTCATTCATATCACTTTTCATTAGGTTTATTGTAGTTAGATAAATCTTTATTTGTTCGTCATGGATTGATTTAATTTTTTTTTTACTATGTTATACTTATTATACCTTTATTTCTTAGGTTCAAGTTAAGTATTTTTGTTACGCCCTACAACACTAGCTTATACTTTCTGGTGCCGACATTAAAAACAAAGCTGATAATCGCAATAGACCTTTTGACTTTCATAGAAAAACAGAATTTGATACAAATGCACATAATATTTCAGACTTATGATGGTTAAAACCTTAAATATGGGTTTTTTTGTTTTATAGTAAACATTAAAAATATATATAATGTGCCAAAGCGCCGCGCACAAAACGAGTAGCTAGGTGGCGGGCGCTTAATAGAAAGGCATGAAGCATTAATTTATGGGTATCCATTCTTATTCTTCTGTCGTGTCAATAACAAATCAGTCCAACACTGACAACTACTTATATTTTGTCGGCTCAATAGGTATGCCGTCACGGTAATAACACGGTTGGAGGCGCCCATTAGGTCCTTGCGCGAACATGTTTCTGGGTACAGACCACAGTGGATATCTATACATGTTTCTGGGTACAGACCACAGTGGATATCTATACATGTTTCTGGGTACAGACCACAGTGGATATCTATACATGTTTCTGGGTACAGACCACAGTAAATACCCATTTATCGCCTTTTACGTCTTCACTTGGGTGGACTTTCAACCTTAATTACATCGCTTCAGGGGGTAACATTATAAATAACTGTGGAACATGGGTTTAAATCGATTGTGACTGTATTATATAATAATAATATACAAACTTTATTTATTTTTTATGCACATATGTGAAATGGGCAAAAAATTACAGCACACATGTACAACGGTACTGTTTATCCCTAACTGGATATTTTTCAAGCAGACCGAAGGAGGAAAAATATAAATTTAAAGTCGCCACGTGCACAAATTACATTACAACACTAATACCAGCAAACAAAAAAAAATTGAATAAAATTTTAAAAAAAACTTTCGGGCAGGTTGAGAGTGCTCCTTTCAAAATTTAGTAAAGGGAGATTTAACCTTCACGAGAAACTAGGCGCATGAATGAAAAACGCTCATGAAGATAAGATAGTTAGGGAGGATTATAAAGAGAATTATACAATAGACATAGGACACGAGTCTCTGCGCCTTCGAATGGGAAACCAATTATTCGACACGTGATCAAACTTTCTTAAGACGATTTGTGAAATTTGTGACTTTAAAAACAAACAATACAGCTCAAGCAGTCACTGATGGTGAGATTATAGCTATTATGTATTTCTGCTGAATTGCTGACACCTTCCAGTCAGGTGTTAATAAAAATACATTCGATTTTAACCATCTTAATCTGTATGATGTTCTGTACGGTTTTATGGTAGCTGAATTAAATAAAATGAAATCATTTATTGCATGTCATTGGTGTAATACAGCCAGAATAGTGTCACACCCTCTTATCCAGGGGCGTAGCTACCGCCGTATTTGCCGTATCAATTATACGGGGCCCCCGGGCCACGGGGGCCCCCAAAGTGTGTAAGGAAAAAGAATAAAAACTTTCTAATTTATTTTATTTTACAAATGACAAAATTCTATAAAGTAATTCCTTTTTTTCCCGCCTTAAGCGTGCGTTCAAAAGTTGGCAACACTACATCGTTATGGCGGGCTGCGGGACTTCCCCGTTTTACTTACTTCATCTTCAACTCAGCGGGGAATCCCCGGGAATCCTTTATCGATATCGCGATGTACGTGTACGTTGTTGTACTTTGCATTGGATGTTAAACCACGGAGTACAGTGCACTGTTTATTTACGCGCTTTATATAAATGTGCATTACATTGTGATTCAGTACAAACAATATTGTTCTTCTGGTTTAGCAGTATTAGTAGCGACTTGTAAAAGAAATGAGTGAAAGGAAAAGAGATTATCCCAGCGGCGCTGAGAAAAGAAAAATTAAACAGAAAAGGGACGAGGTTATAAAAAAAGTGCCCAAAATTTCTTCATTTTTTCAGAGACAAGATACTGTGAGTGATTTAGATTGGAAAGGTAAGTACTACACTACTACCCAACCCATTTATTAGGAGCCCGTAGTGATAAACAAGGAAATATTTTAATTTCGGTCTGTCCATCTGTCCGTCACGTTATTTATTTATATATAACTCTTTTTAGTTTAGTATCAAAGCATTCGTATTTATTTTTTAACAATTACTCGTTTATTTTTAGATTCTTCTGAAGCATGTTCTTCGTCACATATCCATCCGGAAATAGAAGAAAGCCAAGCACATACTTTATCGGATGTCCATCCAGAAAGCGAGGAACCCCAAGTCAACGATTCTGATATATCTGCAGATAATGCAGATTGTAATATAATTTCATCAGATAGAGGAAATTTTGGTGACAATTTAACTGAATGCGAACGAAAAATAATTTTTAAATTGGGTCCATTTAAACCACAAGGACCATTTCCAAAAGTTTCAGAAAATAACCGACCTTTTTCGGCTTATTATTATTCATATTTCAATCAGGCAGGCATAAAAATTATAAGACCATGGTTATGTTATTCTAACGTTTTAAACAAACCGTACTGTCACTTCTGTTGGTTATTAGCAGATCGTCAAAACAAATCGTACTCCTCTGCTTGGGTTAACGGTGTTTCGGTTAGAAGCAATTTCACACAAACTATTCTTGACCATGAAAAATCACAGCAGCATATTAGTGCCTCACTCTCTTATAATAATTGGTTGCAAGGAAATACCATCGATACTCTATTGAAAAGTGAAATCGATAGTAAAATTACATTCTGGAGAGATGTACTGCATCGTATAATTAATGTTATAATTACTTTAGTATCTTGTAATCTACCTTTGAGGGGGCATGATTCTGATTCTGGCAATTTTATGGCAATTTCACGTCTGCTATCTAACTATGATGCAACTTTAAAAGAACTTCTTCTAAAACCGAAAGGTGAAATAAATTATTTAAGCCCTACGATTCAAAACGAAATTATTAGTTTGCTTGGTACTAACGTTAGGAACAGTATTATCTCAGAAATTAAAAAAGCTCCATTTCTGACAATAATTCTGGATACAACACAAGACTTGTCAAAAATTGACCAACTATCTGTAGTTTTTCGATATATCTCGGTTACAGAAAATGATGATAATGTGCCTAAAGAAATAAAAATCTGTGAGTCCTTTTTAGGATTCATAGCAGTAACCGATTGCAGTGCTGCAGGTCTGAAAACTGTCATTTTAAATTTGACTAAAGAATATGGAATTGATTTGACTAAATGTAGAGGACAGGGATACGATGGAGCAAATGTTATGTCGGGTGTGTATGGAGGATTACAAACCCTAATAAAAGAGCATGCTCCAAATGCCGATTATGTTCATTGTGCTGCGCACGCTTTAAACTTGGTTTTGAACGATGCTGCGAGACATGTTCGTGAAGTATCGACATTTTTCGATAATTTAGAAATAATATATACTTTTTTTGCCAATAGTATAAAACGCTGGGCTATGCTAAGTGACGATTCATCTGAGAAATATTTGATTACCCTTAAAAAGGTATGTCCTACCAGATGGTCTTCTAGGAACGACGCTTTATTAGCAGTAAAGAAAAATTTTTTACTAATCATGAAAACTTTGTACCAACTAAATTTAATTTCAAATAAAAAAAATGAACGTGAAGAATGTAAAAGTATAATTAAAATTTTAGAAAGTTTTGATTTCTTAGTGCTCGTTACATTTTTTTCTTCACTATTTGAAATTATTAATCCTGTTTCTAAAGTTCTACAGCATGAAAATAATGACTTACAGAAATCTAGTATTTTATTAAGTAATCTTTTGAATAGACTGTGCCAATTAAGAAATCAGAATTCATTTAATAGTTTGCTAAATGAATCCAAAGATTTAGCAAAAGAGTGGGGGGTAACAACTGTTTTTAAAAACAGTAGGCGTAAGATAACGAAGCGTTTTTTTGATGAGTTATCACAAGATGAAAGAATTTCCGACCCGGAATCATATTTCAAAGTCAATGTATACTATTGCTGTTTAGATATATTAATTTCTCAAACTAAAGAAAGATTTCAGAGCCTTTGCAACCTGAGTAGTATATTCGAAATATTACAACCGGAGAAACTCCTATCTTCTTCAAGCGAAGAGATATTAAACGCTTCCATAAAACTGTCTGCTAAATACAGTAAAGACATCTCACTTAATCTTTGTGACCAATTAAAGGCTCTAAAAACATGCTTAAATTCTGAAATTAAAAAAATTTATTCCATTAAAGAACTCATTGAATTATTGCTAGTAAAATTCAATAGTCTTGCATCCAGTTTTCCCGAAGTAATCACAGCATGCTTTTTATTCTTGACCCTTCCAGTTACAACCGCAACGGCAGAAAGAAGTTTTTCAAAATTAAAACTAATAAAAAATTATTTAAGAACTTCGATGGGACAAGAACGGCTGTCAGACATGTCACTATTATCCATAGAGGCAGAAACTTTAGAAAAACTAAAATCATCATCAGCCATGAATGATTTAATAAATCAGTTTGCCGAAAAAAAGGCAAGGAGAGTGAATATTTAAAATTCGATTTTTATTTGTAAAATGGGTAAATTATGTGATAAATAAATATTTCTTCTCACAATATTTTTTTTCTTTTGTGAAAAATCTTTACCTCCATATAAGGGCCTCCAAAAAAATTTTTATACGGGGCCCCGACAAGGCACGCTACGCCACTGCTCTTATCTCACGAGGAGTCAATGAAGAGAAATCCTATCGAAAGATGGGCAGCAGCGTCATCCTGCTTACTGGCTGGAACTGCGTTCATTAAACCGCCTGCCTAGCGGCGTGGTGATTATGGGCGAGTCTCCAAACATAGTGTAGTCTATTTGGGAGGCTAATGTTCAGCAGTGGACTTCATAATTATCGTAATCCGCAAGATTAATTTTTTTATCATTTTTTTTATTTACGTAACATGCCTTCTTTATTGAAAGAAAAATAAAAATCTCTTGCACTTCACTCACAAGTCTCCTCACTAGGTCTGTATTGTCAGGAACAGGTTGTCAGAAAGCCAAATAGCCTCAACATTTTTGTGTATCATATTAACACTTATTAATTTAATCACCATTTTAATACCGAGCTTCAAACCGTCTAGACTCTAAAAAGTACACCACTAAACCACAACAATATGATATCTAGCTAATTATCTTTTTTAGATTTGGTTCTTTTGGGATAAAGGTGATTTGAGATTTTGACCTATGTTCCGCAAGCCAGCAGTACGCTTTCTTTTTAGATATCCTAGATAATATTAAAAATAATATAAGCTGTAAGGCCTGTAAGATACAAGCTACAACCAACTTCTTAATGGATTTCAACGGAAACACAGTCAGGTTGTGAATTGACTTATTTTTCGAAACAAATCATTAACTTAACTGCATGTTTGGTTATTACGGAAATAAAATAAAAAATTGTAAAGAAAATTGTGTTTATGTTTATCAGCCATATTTTAGCTTATCATGTAGCGTGGCATGGGTATGCTACCTAAGAAATTATTTATATTATACATACATACAATCACGCCTGTTTCCCCGAAGGGGTAGGCAGAGGCATATTACACGCACACACTTCGCCAATTGTGTTCTTGGTCTCACGTAATCGATGGCGAGCCTATTGCCGCTAATAAATATTTTCATTTATCATTCTCATTTACCTACATGAATTTAATATTGTAGATATATTTTTAACATGACACTGGCTACATGTGCTGAACGCACGAAGCATTATTTAAAAGAAAAAATATAACGTCAGTTTATAAAGTAACGCGCCACAGTGTAGTCCCACATCTTTACTGAGGATTCAAGGGGTTTAAGGAGAGGGCTTTATTTATATCACCACTCATTCTCATTTACTATGATCTATATGTTATTAACATATCTCTTACTTGACACTGGCTAAATGTGCTAAACGCAAGCTATTATTTAAACGAAAAAAAAAGTAACGCGCCCATTATTTGCGGGCTTGAATAGAATGGTACAGCCACCTTTTTTAGAAAAGTAAACAAACAACAGTACAGTGAAATAATAAATATATTTTTAAAACTTCGTTCTTTATAATATAAAAAAAACATTTATACGATGTATTCTATATTCTTCTTAGTACGAAGGGTCTCTGCATGTGATAGTGATTCGTCAATATTACCATCTTAGCCATTAGAAGTCTTCTGCTCAACAGAGGCCTCCCCAATTGTTTTTCACTAGGGATAGCGATCCACTTGCATCAAACGACAACCTGCCATTTTGACCAGATCATTGTTCTATCGGGCGGACCTAGTGATTAAGCTTCAGAAATCCATCACCACTTTACTTATGCTTTTCAATCAAATATTTCGCATATTTATTTCGTACTTTCGTCTGTGGAACTTGAATTTAAAGTTTTTTTTAAATAATACATTCTTTACAAACGGAGTGTGCAGGTTTTAGACAGGTCATCAACTAACAAGCAATACCCATGGTATGAAATAATTACACTCAGTCTTGTCATATATACTCAGAGGCAAAGGTTCAACTAATTAAAACCTGAAATTGAAAATGATATCATCTGACACTTGAACATAATATAACATTATCAATACATAAATATACAAATATGTCTTGCCATCTCGCACAACATCTATTCCTAAACTAAATACATTAACATATGGGTCTTAAATAACTGATAAACATATTTAAAAAATATCTGCACAAATATCTACATTCACACACACATGTTGCCGAATAAAGGAATCGAACCCAAGACCTATGGAACGAAAAGCAGGCAACCTCTTCACATTATATCTGAACAGACCTAACAAATACTTGGCATGAGTATATAATTTAGAAAACCAATGTCAACAATGTACTAAATATATAATCATATTAATCCTCTCCAGCTGGAACAGCATCTTCTAACCTCTTGATATATTTGACTCTTAATTCTGTCGTTGAATCGCCTTTCAGTTGATCCTGAAAAAGTAAAATAAACAACTTGATTAATTTTGATGTATTTTTTTTTTATTAAATATAACAAAGTATAGGGATCCTATCAACATTCTAGGAGCCCAAGTCAACCTCATCTGCCTTTCAACAGCCGAGATTGTGGCGAACAGAACAGTTCCGGTAAACGGCAATAGGTTCGCACGTGGGACCAACAGTAAAATTAGCAAAATGTGGACTTATAAATTTGCCTCTGCTTATCCCTTTGTGGAAACAGACGTGATTGTGTTATTGTATAATTAAATGAATTTTTAACACCTACTTTAAAGTAATTTGTGGTTATGGACAGACATTATGGGAAAATAAATATTTGGTAGTCTTATAAGAGCCACCTTTCCATATAAGATTCATAATACTAACCTCCTGGGATTGAAATAGCAAATAATAAATGTAAATAATAATAAAAAATGATTTCTGACAATTACACCAATTTAGTTCCCAGATAAGTATCACTAAGAACTTGTGTTATGGATTCAAAATAAGGGATATAATAGGTTGGGGAAAAAGTCTTTTCGTATTTTTGTATGAAAAGTCAAGACATTTTTTTCAAAGTTTATTTACATTTATTTACAATATATATGTACCGTTTTGTTGAATAACTTTCTGCCATTTTGTGGGCAGAGACATTATCCCGTTACTGTAGAAACTTTGGGACTTCTGATCAAAAAAACGGGACAAATAGTTTTGGCAGTCCTCTCTTGAGGTCAACCTTACAGAACCTAAAGAATTCTGCAGAGACCGAAACAGGTGAAAATCTGAAGGCGCAAGGTCAGGGCTATATGGTGGATGCACTAGGACCTCCCAGTCGAACTCTCTTAATTTTTGCTGAGTGGCTAAAGATGTGTGTGGTCTAGCGTTATCGTGATGAAAGACCACACCCTTCCTGTTGATCAATTCCGGCCGTTTTCTCTCGACTGCTTCCTTTAATCTCATCAGTTGCTGGCAGTAAAGATCAGAATCGATGGTTTTGCCGGGCGGTAAAAGCTCATAATAAACAATGCCCTTTCAATCCCACCATACACACAGCATCACCTTATTTCGTGTTAGGCCAGGTTTGGCCACAGTCTGTGAAGCCTGGCCAACTTTCGACCACGACCTTTTTCGCACGTTCTTGTCGTACGTGATCCACTTTTCATCGCCAGTTATCAATCTCTTCAAAAACGGCTCGGTTTCATTACGTCTCAATAATGAATCGCAAATGAGTACACGGTTCATTAAGTTTCTTTGAGTGAGCTCGTGTGGCACCCAAATATCGAGCTTTTTTGTATAACCAGCTTTTTTCAAATGGGTCAAAACTGTTTTGTGGTCAATTCCCAGTTCTTCAGCTACATCGTAACTACTAATATGCCGATCTTGCTCCACTCTTTCAAAAATGGCGTCCATTTTATTCGTATCAGGGCGACCAGAGCGAGGTGCATCTTTAACATCAAAATTTCCGGACTGAAAACGTTTGAACCAAATTTGTGCTACTCTTACTGACACTGCATCAGGTCCATAAACATCACAAA
This sequence comes from Musotima nitidalis, assembly GCA_949126915.1. Lineage (NCBI taxonomy): Eukaryota > Metazoa > Arthropoda > Insecta > Lepidoptera > Crambidae > Musotima > Musotima nitidalis. Next base: position 6,620,871 of record OX421434.1, read on the forward strand.
TTTTTTTCACTGCTTGAGTTGCATTTTTGCCTTTTTTATAATAAAATTTTAAAATGTATCGAATTTCTTCATTAGATTCACTCATTTTAACGGAGAGAAAAACAAATGAAAAATAGCGGAAAACAACTTTTTTTTATTTTTTTCTTTTCTTTATAATGGAACCTTTTTAATGTTACTAAAACCAGCCAGACACAAATAGTACAGTCAAAAAAAATTTATAATAAGTTTATACCTACGTTATGCGAAAAGACTTTTTCCCCGACCTAATACATGCATTTTGTACAGACATTTTGTAAACACATACTTAATAGACATAACCAGAACAAATATTCATGATTATGCACAAGATTTGAACTGTGTGGGAATCGAACCTTCAACCTAAGGAGCAGAATGTGGGTATACTTGACACCAAGCCATATTGTTCGTCAAATACATATAATCATATATTTTCCATAGAAATCTTATGAGAAAATCTTTTTTAAATTATTAGTTATCAACAGGAAACTCATCATTATCTTTGTGCAGATAGAAGCTGCCCAATTAAGCCTCTGAAATGACTTAACAACTATCACATAGTGAGTATCAAGAGTTAATTGGCTTAATGTGCCTTCTACAGCATGAAAGCTCTCGTTATCAATGCCACACTCGCCTATCCAAGGACTGACCCTTCCACCTGACTACTGCAAAACATGCTCAGGAACACAAAATAAATAATTAATTAATTGAATGCCTTTTAGCATTAAGTTCGCCTTTTGTACAATTTCTTTAATATTTGCGATAAAGTTAAAATAAATAAAATATTTTTTTTCAAGACTGATTACTGATAATTTAAAGATATAGCTATTACCTGAACAAACCAACACTGCACATCAAGCTGGACCATTTGTAGAGCTCCCCTGATAGCACCAGGAATCAAAGCACAGTACTTGAGCCCATTATTGGGCATCTCTACCCACTCGCTCAATGGGCACTGATCCCAAACGAGCGAGAACTCATCCCCTGCGCTACTCCAGCTTGTCACTGTAGGTTGCATGTTTAGATACAGCCTGGAATATGAATAAGGAAATAATATTAACAGGACAAAGTCACTAAAACTGTTTTTAGCTTTCAGAAGTTAAAAAAACATTTTACTCTTAATTTAATGTTGTCATATAACTGTTATGGTACTAAGATTATTCTGTATTTACTGGTTTAAAGCTGCCATAAAACAGTATATAAAGTTTAAATCAGCATGAACCATATTTTAGTAGATATAATAAGAGAGGTTAAAAGAAACCAAATTTTTCACTTCATATTATATGTATTCTAACAAAAAAGTTTTAAATTAGGAATATTTGAACATTATTAACAAATTAGCAAAATTTTAAATACAGTGGACCACCAGTGAACTGGCTACTGTCTAATCCGCTGTCCCCTGTAATCCGACATGCTTATCACTGTTGAATGTAGGAACACAAACATTGCTTTGGAAAATCTTCATAAATAAAGTTTATGCATGATTAAACAGATTGCAACATGTACACGCCATTTATGATAATATTTTAATTTTGAGCTGTAATTTGTCAAATTTCAGACTATAAGGGATTTGAGGTAGTACTACATAATTTTTTTATAATAATTTTCTGTCCATCTGTTAATGCAACAAGTAAGACTTCAAAGTATGGTTGAGAACAATAATATTTAAGAATAATACCTGAAAGCTTGCTGAATTTTATCAGCAGTCTCTCTCATCTCCAAGCATCTATTCGAAGTAGTTCTAGCCAAGAAGTCTTCTATCAGTCTCACTCCCATATTGTACCCAATCCTTTCCAACTGCTTGTTCACATCTTCTGTATTTTCCTGCTCTTTTAACATTTGAGAGACCAGGGCTCCATAGGTGAGAGTTAGCAACTCTGAATTCTGGAAATGTATTAAGATGCGATATTCCATGACATTAATATCACTAGAAGATTATAGAATACATTGAATGGCAATGTAAGATGCGTTATATTAACGTTGTTAATTAGGGCTCCGATGAATCTGACTTAGTATTAAGTTAACTAGACCTGATACTAACGCTTCCATTTACTACGGACAAGAGCTTGAGGAGAGAATAATCAGGCAAGAGGAATAAGGAGCAATAAAAAAGATTTGAACTTCTGCAAGAATAAATTGAAAATATGCAAAAAATTTAAGGAAGAGATCATAAACTGAAGACAACTGAATTTTAATCATGTGTTATGATCATTCAAAGGGTTTTCACGGGACTTCTGTTTGTCTTACCACTTTTTTAGCGTCTAATCGGGATGTTTGCCTTGACATGGTTATGTGTAGTTGTTATAAGAAAGTATCTAATTGTAATTATTAATTATATGATTTCTCAAAACGCCTCCTTTCTTCTAACTACGAACGCAAGTTATTTTATTTGTTTGACACTTCGGAATTCTTTCTTTTCTTTCTTTTTTTTAAATAATGGCTTTGTGCGTCTAGCACATTTAGCCAGTGTCAAGTATGCGATATATTAATAATATATAATTCATAGTAAATGAGAATGAGTGGTGATAAATGGTAAATAAGATACCCTCCCCTAATCCCCTTGAGTCCTCAGTAAAGATGTGGGACTTACTGAGATCTCATATGGACTCCTTGAGAGAAAATTTGAAAAGTGATGTTGCACCGTTTTGTTTGATTTACCAACACTAATGTATGTTCACAAACACTTAACGGTTAATAATCCACCGTTATTACACATTAATGTTCTAAATATCACAAATTTTAGAAAATAAAACTAAACTGCAGACATGACGCTTCACTTTCCCGCCAAGAAGTCCACTTCGGAATTCGGAATGATTACTTTTTTTTTTTTAATTATGGCTACGTGCGTTTTGCACATTTAGCCAGTGTCAAGAACCTAAGTGATATATTCATAATGTATAAATCATAGTAAATGGACTTCTTGGCGGCAGTTTTGTTTTATTCTCAAAAATTTGTGATATTTCAAACATTAATGTGTAGTAACGGTGGATTATTAACCGTTAAGTGTTTGTGAACGTACATGTTCGTCGGTAAATGAAACAAAACAGTGAAACATCACTTTTCAAATTCTCTCAAGGAGTCCATATGTGGGATCTTAGTACAGTCTCACATCTTTACTGAGGACTCAAGGTGTTTAGGGGGAGGGCATCTCATTTAAAATTTATCATCTTTATCACCGCTCTTTCTCATTTACTATGAATTATATATTATTAATATATCACTTACTTGACACTGGCTAGATGTGCTAGACGCACGAAGCCATTATTTAAAAAAAAAGGTAGTAAATAAGAATTATAAATGGTAAATGAGATGCCCTCCCCTAAGCCCCTTGAGTCCTCAGCAAAGTTGTGAGACTATACTAAGATCCCACATATGGACTCCTTGAGAGAATTTGAAAAGCGATGTTTCACTGTTTTGTTTCATTTACCAACGTACATGTGAGAATTTGAAAGTGATGTTGCACTGTTTTGTTCAATTTACCAACACTGATGTACGTTCACAAACACCAAACGGTTAATAATCCACCGTTACTGCACATTAATTTTTGAAATATCACAAATTGTAGACAATTAAACATAACTGCGGACAAGACGCTTCACTTTCCCGCCAAGAAGTCTCATTGACAGCATATGAGTACATTACTAAACTATGGCCAAAATATTTTTACAAAATATCCCGCATGTCGTTATTGTCACTTTTATTCGGCCATATATGTCTTACGCTGTGTGTAGGGCTCGCTTCACACTATATTATCATTTCTGTTTTTTTACCCCTTAACTTATATTTCCGAACAATTATGCACAATTATTAAGCATAGGTGGTAGGTATTGTAAACCATTAAAGTGGTGATAGCCCAGTGGCGAGACCTTTAAATTAGAGGGTTTCGGGTTCAAACCCTGGTGGGCGCACCTATGACTTTTCGAAGTTATGTGCGTAATAATCGCTTGCTCCGTGACTAGAAAGCACATTAAGCTGTTAGTCCCGGCTGTCATGAACATCGATGGCAGTCGTTATTAGGAAGTCAGGGCCTTCTAACAGACTGCCAGCTGGTTTAACCATAGAATGATGTTTCCCTCTGGGTTGCGGAGGTAAGACGGCAGTCACTCCACGTAATAACTGAAATTCACTCAAATCTGGTTGAACCAGTGATCAGACTCCTAGTGAGCGGGCCCTAAGCTTAAGTCTAGGGCAACCGGGAAAATTTAAGTAACGATTAAGCATAGGTGTACAGGGATCCTACCAAACCCTAAGAAGCCCAAACCAACTTAACCTGCAAATGGTGCATCTGCCGATAAACGGACGAGGCGCTAGCGAACATAACAGTGCCTTTTAAGCGGCAAATGGCTAGCCACCTATTACGTGTGAATATGTAATTGGCGAAATGTCGTCGTATATTATGCCTCTGCCTACCCCAGGGGAACAGGCGTGAAAGTATGTATGTACCTATGTATGTTTTCTTAATACTTACTAATCACTCATTGCTTTTTAATGTAACAGCAAAACTGTATAATGCATAATAATCAAATTCACGCTCAAATTTATGAGGTGTCACTCTAATTTCAATCTTCTAATAAATACCTATCTATTACCGGATAGGCTGTTCGATAGATAGAAAATTCTTTATTGTACACCAAATTAACAATAAAACAAGAAAAAAGTTGCAAAAGAAAAGTGATACAATTGGCGGCCTTATCGCTTACAGCGATTTCTTCCAGGCAATCATAACCTGTTTAATAATATATAACCTTAGGCTGTTTAATAATATTTAAAAAAAAAAATAGTTTTCTTTTCTAAAATTTGTGATATTTCGAACATTAATTACTGTGTAATAACAGTGGATTATTAACCCTTAAGTGTTTGTAAACGCACATAAGTGTTGGTAAATTAAACAAAACAGTGCAACATCACTTTCAAATTCTCTTAAGAATTCCATGTAAGATCTCAGTAGGTCTAATAATAATAATCATTTATTTTAGAATAAATGCCAGATAAAATTTGTTAGTAGTAATTAAAATTACTATATATGTACCTACTTATTGTAAAAGTGGTAAAATTAAAATATAATAAACTATGTTACGCATAACTGTATTGTTACGTAGCATATTTTGTAAGTTCCGTAATTGATAATACAAAGACTAACTTTAATACTTAAGTATAGTATTAAAGTTTGGAGCGGATGCTTCACCTATGATAATTATTGCCATGTCATAGTGAGTGTCAAACGTATATAATACTGGAACGCATTAACTGATAATCTTCGTCATTGGATACCTCCAAGAAATAGTAAATTAGAGAGTCTCCTTACGGATGTAGCTCATGTAAGTATTGGATCGCTGGAAGACCTATTGCGTGAAACAGTAGTGAATTTACTTGGCCCTCAGATGAGCCTAAGATCTTATCCTCCGAAGTTGAGCGTGCCACCAGAACTCTAAAATATAATAAGGCACTTGGTAAGGACGGTGCCTACCACATCAGAGCAACTTAAAAACACAGGTCAATGGGTTGTAAATGAAATCAGGAAATTATGACTGGTAGGTATATGGCCAAAAGATTTATCCCACTGCACAAAAAGGGAAATTTCTCAAAAGACTGTGGAAATTACAGGACCAGAGCGTTAATATCTCATGAGAGTAAGATCCTCTTCCCAGTGCCGTAACTAGCCTTTTATGCACCCGGTGCGAACTTTCAAAACTGCGCCCTTGAAAAATGCTCTGACCAGGCTCCAAAAATACAGGCCAGGTACAGAAGGGCGCGTCTACGCCATGTTCGCAATAAAACAAAATGTACCTACTAGCCATCATGCATGAGATAAAACTTAGTACTAATCTGGTCATTTCTGCGCCCCTCCAGGGTCTGCGACCTGTGTCTGGGCACTGCTGGCACCGCCCTAGTTACGGCACTGCCTCTTTCATACCTACGTCTCGACCACTTCCTGCGTCGGTACATACCCGAGGCTGGTTTTGTGAAAGGCAAAAAACGCGAGAGCAGATCCTCAATATATGGCAAATAAAAGAGAAGAGCAGTGAATTCAACAACCTTGTGGCACTTTCATTTATCTCCTACACAATAAAAATCGACTGTTTACAATGTATAGCTATGGATGGATTAAAAAATATCTTTGTAAAAATTTCCGTGCTATAATTATAGTGTAATTATAATATAATTTCCCGAAAAATTCAGAAAAACTATTCTACACGACACGTGTTTTGCCTTATATTATTTTGTAGTTGTAGTTATCATTAGTAATAATACAACTAAGACTTTTGTATAACCGGTCCACTGCTCTGACCACTGAATTGCTTACTCGGGATAACGATGACTTTTGTTGACTTGATTTTTTCTAGTAAAATATTCGTCACATAATTATATTTAAAATATTCGTCACATTGTAAATGCAAAAAACTGAAATTAAGAAACAACCACGGTTATTAAATTCATTTTAAATTTGTAGAGGGATTTATTTTTATTAAATAATTTTGAGAGTCTTAAAATGTACGAAAGTGCTTAGTTAAATATTTAATTATGCGGGTACGTAGTATCTGACAGCAACAACGTCGGAGAAATTGCTGGAGATTGTCTGAAACAAAGAAATAATTGTGTTATTTATGAAAACAAATATGAGTTTGTGGGGGATGGCTTTGACAGCTGATGTCATTTTCATACGTTTTGTCTATTCATCACAGTTATATAATTATACCAAAGATAACGAAAATACATATAATTCGCGTGTCCGAACCACCGCTGCTATTTCCAGTCAGTCAGTCAGGTGTGCGTCCACACCCGACAAGTGCGCTTGATAGCGCAGTTAGCGCAGCTCGCTAACTGCGCTATACTGCGCCTGCGCCTCCCGCATTTGCATGTGTTGCGCTCCAAACAATTGCAGTGACTGCATATATGCATACATGCACGATTTTACATTATGAAATATTTATCATCAGTGGCATCTGTGTCGATGAATCAGTTTGAATTTCTCGTCACTCAATATCGACAGCGACGTCACATTAAGTGTTCAAAAGTCGATACGCTTGATATCAATAAAAACGTGATACTTGTATTTCTATATCTGCGCTTTTCAAATTAACACAAAATTATCTCACTAAAACCACTCGGTGCAAATTGATGTCATTGTATTGGAATAATGGAGATGTTGAGTACTATATGAATTAAGTCAATCCTCTTTTTTATTTTATAATCATTTCCTGTCAACTATATAGAGTGATAGAAGACATTCATTCTACTTATTATCACAAGTTAATCTGCTAAATACTTACTACTTTGAGTTGGTCAGCAGAGTATTCCCTCTTGAAGATGACAGTTCTGCCATCCTTGATCATCTCCTGGGTGATGGTGTCGCCATTAACGGTGTATTTGGACTTTAACTGTAATCAAATATATATTTTTAAATGTAATTTGCTGATTTGTTTTGAAGCACAGTGGCTTCACTTCACTTCTTTCACTTCTTAACACAGAAAAGACATTCACTACTCCCGGCTTATGGAATTCTACACACTATGAATAATTCCTTTTTACGTCAAAAAAATGCGTTAAACTTACGCATAATAAAGACGGAAAAGCAATGAAGTTGATTGACAAAAAAAGTTTTGCAGTCTTTATAACTTACATATCAGAGCATAGAGTGAAAATTGTTTTTCAACACAACTGACGGTTCACGTTAAAACTTTTAAATTAACATAAAACTTATTTTAGTAACATATTCATATGCACTTAAGTTTGGTGAAATTAACAGTTAAGTATATAAGAGCCAAGGCCTACACGCGGGATTTGTCACAAAGTTGTTTTAAACTTTAGCTAGTCTTTAAATTTATTGTATCTATATAATAGGTTGGGGAAAAAGTCTTTTCGTATTTTTGTATGAAAAGTCAAGACATTTTTTTCAAAGTTTATTTACATTTATTTACAATATATATGTACCGTTTTGTTGAATAACTTTCTGCCATTTTGTGGGCAGAGACATTATCCCGTTACTGTAGAAACTTTGGGACTTCTGATCAAAAAAACGGGACAAATAGTTTTGGCAGTCCTCTCTTGAGGTCAACCTTACAGAACCTAAAGAATTCTGCAGAGACCGAAACAGGTGAAAATCTGAAGGCGCAAGGTCAGGGCTATATGGTGGATGCACTAGGACCTCCCAGTCGAACTCTCTTAATTTTTGCTGAGTGGCTAAAGATGTGTGTGGTCTAGCGTTATCGTGATGAAAGACCACACCCTTCCTGTTGATCAATTCCGGCCGTTTTCTCTCGACTGCTTCCTTTAATCTCATCAGTTGCTGGCAGTAAAGATCAGAATCGATGGTTTTGCCGGGCGGTAAAAGCTCATAATAAACAATGTCCTTCCAATCCCACCATACACACAGCATCACCTTATTTCGTGTTAGGCCAGGTTTGGCCACAGTCTGTGAAGCCTGGCCAACTTTCGACTACGACCTTTTTCGCACGTTCTTGTCGTACGTGATCCACTTTTCATCGCCAGTTATCAATCTCTTCAAAAACGGCTCGGTTTTCATTACGTCTCAATAATGAATCGCAAATGAGTACACGGTTCATTAAGTTTCTTTGAGTGAGCTCGTGTGGCACCCAAATATCGAGCTTTTTTGTATAACCAGCTTTCTTCAAATGGGTCAAAACTGTTTTGTGGTCAATTCCCAGTTCTTCAGCTACATCGTAACTACTAATATGCCGATCTTGCTCCACTCTTTCAAAAATGGCGTCCATTTTATTCGTAACAGGGCGACCAGAGCGAGGTGCATCTTTAACATCAAAATTTCCGGACTGAAAACGTTTGAACCAAATTTGTGCTACTCTTACTGACACTGCATCAGGTCCATAAACATCACAAATTTTTTTCACTGCTTGAGTTGCATTTTTGCCTTTTTTATAATAAAATTTTAAAATGTATCGAATTTCTTCATTAGATTCACTCATTTTTACGGAGAGAAAAACAAATGAAAAATAGCGGGAAACAACTTTTTTTTATTTTTTTCTTTTCTTTATAATGGAACCTTTTTAATGTTACCAAAACCAGCCAGACACAAATAGTACAGTCAAAAAAATTTTATAATAAGTTTATACCTACGTTATGCGAAAAGACTTTTTCCCCGACCTAATATATGCATATTGTGTTGTGTCTGTTACTTCTTATGTTTATGTTTAAATTTGACTTATACTTACGACAAGGTCTGGCCTGAAAGCCTCATCGAACTCGACTCCAGACTTGAACTCCACAGTTCTGTCGCCGCCGGGGCTCTCGGTGGTGACCTTGTAGGTGTCTCCGTTCTTCTCCAGCTTGGTCTTGGGCTTGTAACTGCTGTATTTGACTGTATCTTCCTCAGAAAGACCTGGAAGAGAATGTAAAAATATAAATAAGTTGACATTAAGGAACATGTTATTGTTTTTGTTAGTGGCTTTGCTTTACTATAAAAAGGGGCATTATTTATTTATTTACTTAGTACACACACAGAAATTTACACTAGACAGCAAATAAACCGGGCCACCCGCTACCTTGAAACTCTGATTCAATTTGTTCAAAAAGTATAAAACTTACAACTATCAAAGTTATACCTACAAAAAGGGCGACGATATACTCTCTGACGTCAATCACTTCTGTGTAGACTCACCCTGGTCTCATCAGTAAAGAATACAACAACCCACTGCTCTAACGTCCAATCTCTATGCTCTCGAGCAAATTGAAGTCGTGCTCTACGGTGAGCTACCGTTAATTTTGGGCCTGTAGCAGCTCTCTTTGGAGTCAGATTTCGTTCAGCAAGTCTCCTTCTGACGGTATCTGAACTTATGACCACTTGGCGTTCGTCACGCAGACTTCGTTGGACTTGAACGGCGTTGAGGCGGTGATTTCGCAAAACAGTAAGTTGGATATAACGATCATCTGCTGCTGATGTAGCCCTAGGTCTGCCCGTACCTGGTCGGCGATCGAATGCTCCAGTCTCTAAGTATCGTCTGTAAACCCGTTGTACCGAAGATCTGCTGATTCGAAGTCTCCGAGCGACTTCACGTTGCGAAACGCCTGCTTGAAGTAGTGCTACAGCTTGAGCTGCTTCTTGGGGTGTCGTATCCATTATTGACCGAAGGAAATAGCATAAATACACGCGTCTGGAGCAAATAATGGATGGCAACTAAAGAAATCATAAGAAAAATCCGACTACCCTCATTTAGAAAAAAAAGAACGCTAATCGCAAACTCTAGTCAAAACAGAGCAAATCGTTGGTATTGTTTTTGTTGCTTGATTACAATGTGAATTGAGGGTACTTTGGATAAATTTGTGGTCATTTCTCAAACAACATGAAACGTTCTGTTTGTAGGTGTAAGTTTGATAGTTGTGAGGTTTATACTTTTTGAGAAAATCGAGTCAGAGTTCCAAGTTAGCGGGTGGCCCGGTTTATTTGCTGTCCAGTGTATATACAGAAATACTAAAAAACTAAGAAACATTGAGTACAGGGCACAGCTTATTCCAAATAGAAATATCTTCCAGCTGGCCCGCAATAGGAAAAACTTAAGATAAAACAGGCTAGTCTGTGCGTTGTAATATACTAAACACAGAGAACAAAAAAAAAATATATACTAACGAAGACAAATACAAACAAAATAACAACAACAATAGTAATATAAGGTGTAAACAAAGAACAAAAACCTAACAACATGACAAAAAGTGAACTTTTAAATGTTTTTTAAAAGAAGCAACGCTGGGGCAATTCTGAACGTGCAAGGGCAGATCATTCCATAACCTGACTGCATGCTCTGAGAAGGAATATGAAAAGAAATTAGACTTGTGAGGAGGGAATTTAAGGAGGTAACGAAGATGAGGTCTACAAGGAGCATCGCGAGTGTGGAGAAAAGAGAACCGCTCACGCAGATATGAAGGGTAGGAAGGATTAAAGAGAACGTTATAGAGGAGGCAAAGGATCCGAGTATTCCTGCGTAACCTGATTGGGAGCCAACACAATTGCTTACGGAAGACCGACACATGGTCATACTTCCGAAGACCGAAGATAAATTACGTTAGGCATTAAGTGAAATTAAATAATTATTGTGGGAGTTTTTGGGGACGGAAAGTGTCTGAATATATTGGCGACTTATTTTTATAAATATTGTCTAAAATAAACGTGAAATTCAGCTTGGAGAAATTAACTGTGGTAAGTAATGTTGTGTGTTTCATGATTATTTGATATCTGAAAATTGGCCGTCTAAGCAAGCTAGCAGGTAGGCATGTGATCGTAGTACTAACAGTAACACTACTCAGTTGCCCACTATTATATTATCTATTATATTATTATATTATATTATTATTATTTCTTTCGTCAGAAAATACGTGACATCTAGTGGCCGCCGTCTTAAAAGAATTTTATTAAAGTAAAAAAGCCAATTGTATTTTTAAAAAATTACAAGATTTTTGTATCCAGTATGACCATTTATTATAGTTAGATAATCAAATAGAGTTTGATGTCATTAATGATATAACCTAGAATGCTGCTGGTTTTTTAGTTACGATAACGGTATCTCTCGGGATTTCTGTTGAGCAAAATTTGCTATTATATTTTTAATATAAAGTATTTTTTGCGGGATATCACTTAATCAAGTAAGTTAGTCGTTTTTGTAACATTATTGTTTGCAATAATTTTTTTATTTTTTTTAAGATGCGAAAATTACCGCTTAGTGGAGAGCGGTTTCTTGGATTTGACATAATGAAATAATTTTAAACGTACAAAATAAATAAAAACTTTTATCTTACTCTATTTTAAATATCAAACGAATATCAATCACTCTTACCTACCAGACTAAAATTTTAATACATCATTCAGGGATTCCGTCAACCATAGACAATGTCGACATTTATGTTAGGCCCTTGTTTAGGCGGTGCGTCTGGACTTTAGAATCGGAGTGATCGCTAAGTAAATTAGGTAATATGCGTTCAGAAATGTTATTAATTAGTACAGTAGGAAAAGGCGCAGTAATCGGTATAATGGCGTAGTATATGACTTCTGATAAGATTACTGATTTGTGAAAAAAGAGCCCAACAAAAATATTTTAAGAATGAAAGGTCCTTTGGGGCCACCTGAGAATTGGGGCACTGGGAACATTTTCAATGTCCTTACGTTTTATATTCCCAAAAGCTGAATTCAGCGACTACGAAGACTTTCATATTGCGTAAATTAGTAGAATTAGCCATAAACCTACGCGTTGACGTGGTACTTAATTTAACGACGGCTTACGTCTCAACTTTCAAGTACATAATTCAAAATCATATAATCAAGTTTGGCAATAGAGCTCTTATGAAGGTCAAATTTTAAATTTACCGCTCCCATTCACTGCGGGCGGAAGCTTGATCGTAAAAGAACGGGCAAGAAAATCGTCAAGTTTGGTTTTTTCTCCCGCCAGTTACAAATGTATTTAAACTAACAACAAAGTTTACAACAAAAATAACTTGTGTATTGCAGTCACAAAATTTTAAGAAAAGAAAAAATAAGTACCTTTGTAATAATCTCTCACTCCTTAGCAAGATGAACATAATTAAGGATAAAAATAGTAGACATGAACAGACCAGTCCCTACTGGCGGGAACTATATTTTAAGGAACGTGATGTCCCGACACATGACGCCAATACATTTTATCGATCTTCCTTTTCGCTTGTCAATTATCTTGACTAATCCTTAAACCCGATAAGAAGGTTAGTTTAAGCTGTTCCATAATGTATTTGTCAATCAGACACGTCACCCGGCTTCTTAACACAGGGTTTTCGGTCTTAAAATTCGGTTAGACTGACATTAATCCAAAAATTTATTAAGAAATTGTAGGTTCTTTTGGCTGCCTGTTAATTGAAAGAAACGGAGAAATATTAACCAACGGGATTGCATAAAATCTACAATCCGCTGCAGTCCATGCATACTATTGGTTAATATCTTTATTCGATAGGAAAATGATAAATAGAAGACAAGAAATATATGTTCAGTAGAGGGATTCATGAAATAAAAACTGATGAATAATTCCTTGTTTCATCAACTCCCGATGCTTCAATGAACATACAGGCTTAACCATCAATCAAACAGTCTTACCGAGAGTTTTGATAAAATCCACGAAGTTCTCCTCCTTGTCGACAACGTAGAATTTTCCGAGGTAAGCCATTATGAGTTTTGGGTCGTTTCGTCCACACCGTTGACTTTGCGAGCGATAAATAGACCAAATCAGGGATGTCGTGATTTTATATCATTTTCTGTAATCGTCTGATAAACGTGGTAATGATAAAAATAAAACTTCTTTTTTTGACATATTTTATGTTACGATACAGCGATAGATAACACTTTAAATTAAATTTTACGTATCTACGTCAATTCAATGGATAATTAATAATATAACTTTATTATATTTCAATACTTAGCTGTACTCTGCTGCCCATCATTTTCTACGTCGGCTCTCACGACTCCCCTTGAAATGAGAAGGAGTGGAACTATTCTAGGCCGGTTGTAGGTTATTGGTAAAATTTGCATACAAATCACTGCAATGCTAAAGGAAAGTGTACAGAATATAGATTTTTCCATTCTTTAAGGTATAGACCGAGTGCTTAAGTGCCAAACATGCGGTCTGTCTGATGGGCACATGGGTACGAGTATATAGATTTTGTTTATAGTGTAGGTATTAATTTATTTGCGGGCGGGTGCCAGAAGCTACAAACCCAGGCACTGGCCCCTCGCCCCTTTTTCAACAACGATGGGCATCGTCGGAAGTTTTTCAGTGGCAAGGACTGCGGTGGTCGCGTCTGCCGCAGTGAGCCCCACACTCCCCTCCCGGTCCCCCCATTGGCCGGGAGACAGTGCGTAAACAGCTTTTTTTTTACCGACAATAATAAAAAAGGTATTAATTTATGTGAAATTAGAATCTCCATTAGATTTAAAACTCCTTCTAACATAATCTAAGGCGTGAGGATAAAGTTGCTGCCGATGGCGAGCGATACGGTGATAAAAAGAGGCCGTTTATTGTACTCGTGCTTAAGAGCCGGTTCAATGTATGATCTAAATCCATTTGGCATGAAACTCAAGGATGTACCGATGACCTAAGCAATACTTTATAATTCACACTGATAACATCACCAAGTACTAAGGTTTATTAAAATTATTAAACCGAAGATAATTTATCGCTTAGTAGATATCATTCGAAAGAACATAAGATTTAAATTGGATGTTTCTTATAAATTTTGCATTATATAATATACATCATTTCATTTTATGTTTTTTTAATATGGATAATATACCGGTATTTATAACCTTAATAACCACCTAGGGTTTTTTTTCTTATCACTAGGTGTCACTCAACCATGCGACCCACCTTATGGTCATCATATCAGCCTTAAATTCCACAGGCCTCCCCAATACCATTGGGGCTAATTGCCCATAATCATCACGCTGGGCAGTCGGGTTGGTGATCGCCAGTATTAGCACAGGACGACACTGTTGCTCATCATCCGATAGGATTTTTTCTTCGTTGACTCTTACGACTCCCCGTGAGATGAGAGAATAGTATGCTATGCTGACGATACGCTGGTTTCGGCACAAGGGATATCGCACCAAGCAGCGGCTGAATTGATTACACGCGGGGTTGCGATAGTCGAAGAGAGAATTTGGCAATTAGGTTTCGAGGAGGCCTGAGCCTGCACAAGTTCGAGGCCATACCTTTTCATGGCCTTCGGAATGCGCCACCATCGGGATCCCGTCGGACGGTGGGAAGGGCTTACATCGGCATCGAGTCGTCGATGAAGGTCCGAACCGGGGCCGCCCTCAAGCGGCTCCTGCCCAACCTAAGGTTTCAAACGCCTCCTGCCGGAAGCTCTATGCGGGGATCGTAAGGTCTATGGCCCTTTTGCAGGGCCCCGGTGTGGGCGCATTATTTGCAGCGACGAGCCGCTCACAACCTGAACTCGGCCCTCGGAAGATGCGCCCACTGGGCTGATCCAGGGCTATCGAGGAATCTCTGGCGGGGCTGCAAGCCTCCTTGCCGGATTGCCGCCATATCCCTTGCATATCACGGCGGCATGGAGGCAACGACTGTCGAAACCCCGTACAGCGATAGGCACGATAGTGGCGGTAAGCCCTCTCTTTGAGGAGTGGCTAGAGAGGTGCCACGGCGCTATCACCTAACGCCTGACGCAGAACCTAACGGGGCATAGCTGGTCCGGTAGGTTCCTGCACAGAATCAGGCGGGTGTCACCACCACCCCTCGCCCCGCAAAAAAGCATCGCTTATATCTTGGGAAACCAATTTCCTATGGTGTATAGAGTTTTATTAGTAAAATTATTTTAGTTTATCAAGAAACAAGAATAAATTGCATGAGTAGGTTTGGGATGGTAGAATCCTTTAGACGCCGCTATTATACTGCAGTCGAATATATTTATGGTTGTTAAAGAGACAGATGATGTGTATTGCGCTGACCATTGTCATATGAACACGCAAATTTACATAAAAGTAAATTAAAGTGAACTTTGGATACAAACGCACTTAGTAAATCGATTGCTTATCTAATCAGTCCTCTTTCGATAAAGGATTTAGATATCTATATTTTACTCCATTGGATAAATTATGGATTATAATGATTATATCATTATGTGCTAATCTAAATGCATATCTATAAGTGTGCATTTCGTTAATCATGCGAAGTGTTTTTAGATGACACTCAATAATTATTTTGAATTTAATACGCCAACCGAATTATTAATTGGTGTTGCTCAAAATCAAAAAATCTAAAATTATTTATTTCATAAACTATTACGTAGTAATACGTCAAACTTGAAAACGTCAAAATATATGCAACAAAACAGTTTAAAAACAAAAAATATTTAAGTGTAAGTGAATCTAAGCTCTGCGCAAAACGCCAAGTAACCAAACCTAGCAAAATATATTCTACCAGAAATATTTTGAAAAAAAGGACCTAGCCAAAAAAAGGTTTAAGGCACGTTTTTAAATATTATCAATCGAATTTACTAATAACAGTCTCATTACCAGGGTATAAGGATGTTACCCGTACCAAAATTTTGGAACCCAAGCCTACGTCACATGCATACGGCGATCATGCCGATCAACGGACGAGGCACCTCCATATATGTATAAAAGTTTCCGGTAAGCGGCATGGGCTTGCCATTAAATTGACGAAATGTGGGCTTATAGTTCTTAACCCCCGACGCAAAACGACGGGGTGTTATAAGTTTGACGTGTCTGTGTGTGTGTAAATATGTATATGTCTGCTGTGGCATCGTAGCTCCCAAACGGATGATACGATTTTAAAGCGGTTTTTTTTGTTAGAAAGGTATATCAGTCGAGAGCGTTCTTAGCTATGATTGGTGGAAATCGGAACAGGTCTTCAAGGTCCTCCGATGCGACAAAATTTGAACAAAAATTTCATACGTGCGGTCTATAGCAGGCCAAGATAACCATTTGTAGTTCAAAATTAGCGGTTATGATGCCTCCGCCATAAATGTGGCACAAAGTCCCGAGTAGATAGTCTGACATGCTGTAGTTGGTACTTACGTAGTGTTAAAAGTAATTTTTTGCTTTTTATAGGATTTAGCATTTTAAACCTTTTGTCATACAAATTGCGTACTTTTTTGGTCGGGGGTTTTTAAATTTAATTTTTTATCTACTATCATCATCTTATCCATATGGCGTTGAGCTGCCTGAATCCTAATTTAAATTTCCAGTGTCATTTGACGTAGTCACTTCTCAGCAGCTGGAGTCAGAAGATGAAGTTCTTCAAGACCACGGGGAAACGAGTACAGCTGGCAATCGTTAACAATATGGTCTATAGCTTGATCTGGCGCTCCATAATCACAGGTCGAAGATTCCTTTATTCCCCATTTAGAAAAGGTGGCGATTGGAACTTCCGCATCCTGTTTTGAACCCAGTGTGCAAAACGTTACTTTCCGTTCTTGGGTCCTTATTTATATAACAAAATGAATAAAATACTTAACTTGGAAAGTCTAAATAAAAGACAATGTAAGCAAAAAATTTACTGAATAATTTACTGAAAAATTAAACTATGATAAAACCGAACAGTTACTTCATATACCTCAATAAATCTCCTTCTACACACATTCACACACTATCATGCAACACACAAGGAGTACACACCACACCACAGTCATGCCCTTAATTCTTCTATAGTTAAAAATTGGAAAATTTTAACTATTTCATTTTATATTTGACTTGTATCGTTTATTAAGTTTACTTGAATAAAAAAATGTCTTAGCTAGTAAATGTAAAGGGAAGAGCGCCGCTGCCTGAAGCACAGATATTAAGTTATCTAGTTCAGGCATAGAGATATAAAATTTAATTGTAAATAGATCTAATTGTATATGTCTGTTGTTATGAATGTATTTAAATTAAATAAAGCACTATTATTATTATATTATTATTATGTAGCCTGCCACCGTCCAGAGTATAACCAGCCACAGCGTTTGTGGACTATGAGAAAGCCTTTGATTCGATCGAGAGCTGGGCAGTGTTTCAGTCCCTGCAGCGATACCGCATTGATCACCGGTATATCGAAGTTCTGAGTAGTTTATACAGAAACGCCACCATGTCCGTACGAGTACTGGACCAGTGCACGAATCCTATCCTCTTGCAGAAAGGCGTGAGACTGGGTGATGTTATTTCACCGAAACTGTTCACTGCTGCTCTGGAGGATGTTTTAATGCGACTGGACTGGGAAAACTACGGCGTCAACATCAATGGCGAGTATATGACTCACCTTCGATTTGCCGACGACATAGCGGAGTCGCTTTTGGATCTGGGCACAATGCTTGGAGACCTCGACAGAGCTTCCCGAAGGGTAGGTCTTAAAATGAACATGGATAAGACGAAAATCATGTCTATTATCCATGTTGTGCCTATCCCAGTAATAGTGGGAAGCTCGGCCCTCGAAGTTGTCGACGAGTACGTATACCTGGGACAAAAAGTCCAATTAGGCAAGTCCAACTTCAAGAAAGAGGTCAATTGTCGAATCCAGCTCGGTTGGGCTGCGTTCGGGAAACTACGCAAAATCTTCTCGGCCAAAGTACCTCAGTGTCTCAAGACGAAAGTCTTCGACCAGTGTGTGTTGCCAGCGATGACGTATGGGACTGAGACGTGGTGCCTGACTATGGGCCTCATAAGGAAGCTCAAAGTCGCTCAGCGTGCAATGGAGAGTGTGTCCGGAGTGTCCCTACGTGATCGAATCAGAAATGAGGAAATCCGTAGGAGAATTGGAGTGACCGACATAGCGAAGCGCGTTTGCAAGCTGAAGTGACAGTGGGCGGGGCACATAGCTCGAAGAACCGACGACCGATGGTTCGTTAAGGTGCTTGAATGGCGACTACGAATCAGCAAGCGTAGTGGAGGGCGGCCCCCCACGCGATAGACCGATGACCTGGTCAGGGCGGCGGGGAGCCGGTGGATGCAGGCGGCAAAGGATCAATCTACGTGGAAAGCAATTGGGGAGGCCTATGTTCAGTAGTGGACTTTAGATGGCTGATATGATGATGTAGCCTGACCCATAATTGACGTTGAGCACCAAAACCAGCGGGCTCTGATGCGGGATCCACTATTTGATCTTTTTGTAGGTCATGTAGGTCATAGAATGAGTCCCACGGTAACTGCCACGTTTTCTACTGTACTATTTATAAACTATTCTAATCGAGAATTTATATATGTACAGTCTCGTCAACCAAATTGCGATAAGCATAAGGTCTGTTGTGTGTCTTCCCGCTGAATTAAATTTTTGTATTTCTAGTTATAATTAGTAGTTACAAATAAGGTTATAAAATCCAGAATTATCTTTTTAAGGGATTTATTTTTTCATAAAATTAATTTTGACAGTCTTAAAAGTAGGAAAGTGCTTAGGTAAATACTTCATTATGTGTTACTCTTAATCTAAACTGGTACGTAGTATCTGACAGCAATAATGTCGGTGAAGGTGCTGGACATTGTCTGAAACAAAGAAATAATTGTGTCATTTATGGGCACAAATATTGAGGTACCAGAGTGAAAAAATTTTTTTCCTTTAATGCGACTTCTTGGCGGGAAAGTGAAGCGTCATATCTGCAGTTTTATCAACCGTTAAGTGTTTGTGAACGTACATGAGTGTTGGTAAATGAAACAAAACAGTGCAACATCACTTTTCACATTTTAAAAAGAAAAAAGTTTTGGAACGAAATAATTGGAGTAATTGTCAGAAAATAATTATGTACAAATTTAGAATTTCAATTTAATTTTTTTATTTGTTAATATTGAACAATAATAAATAAAAATATTACTTATTTCAAAATGTAGTAAATCATTAATGAATGAGTGGCGATAAAGATGATAAATTGTACATGAAATGTAGCTTAGCAGCCATGTTGTTATTTTTAAATAGTTAAGCCTAAATTGTCTTTTCAGTGAAATGTAAAATTTCTTTAGACAATAAATTCTTTGAACCGAAATGCCCTCCCCATTGAGTCTTCAGCAAAGATGTTGGGCTATATTGAAATCTCACATGGTCTTCTCGTAAGAAATTGTTGTGATGTTGCACTGTTTTGTTGTATTTACCAATACTTATGTACGTTCACAAACACTTAACGGTTAATAATCCATCGTTATTACACATTAATGTCCTAATGATCACAAATCAAAGAAAATAAAACAAGCTGCAGACATGACGTTTCACTTTCCCGCCAAGAACTCTATGACGTATTTAACTACTATAGACAAATTACGACGCAGATCTATGACTGTATACAGTGGTCAAAATCTTTGTGATTACTGACGCTAGAAGGGTCATCATTATACCCGTATACTTACTACTTTGAGTTGGTCCGCGGAGTACTCCCTCTTGAAGGTGACAGTTTTGTCATCCTTCTTAGACTCCTGGGTGATAGTGTCGCCGTCAACGGTGTATGTGGACTTTACCTGTAATTAAAGATATGTTCATACATGTCAATTGTTTGTTTTTATTATTTATGTAGGTATTTATAAGGATTACAGGTAATAAAAATGGTCTCACAAAAACTACTAACACGTTTGATTACAATCTCAAACTGGGACAAATATTTCGATTCTCTTAGTTATTTTAATGTAAAATATAATTGTTTTAATGTTAAACTCAGAATGTCTGTAAGGATCTGTCATATAAGGGCTAAAAAAGTCTTCTGCAATCGTCTATATTCTAAAAGCTTAGTAAGTCGAATTCATTTATTTTGTGCGGCCTTCTTTGACGTGTTATCTGGTAGGCAATCGAGGCACCTAATTGAGGGCGCCCCATACTGTTAAACTATCACGGTAACAAGATACAAGATGGCCTAAATAATTACCGTTTCACGCCCAGCATAACCTGTTTTCTTTGTAGATACTCAATCTGCTCTGGGTCAGCGGATGAGAGGAACCAAGGTAAGAGTCGGTTTTTTTTTTGGATGGAAATTCATCAAATGGCCTTCCCCCGCTGTGGATGGAGCAGGAGGATGTGAAAGACTTCTATTGACTAAAAACCATCCATGTTCCTTCTTTTGAGCCTGCTACGTACCTAAGCCGCGTTAACCCTTGCGAACAGTCCCGCAACCCCGGCAGGAAGGTAAGAGGAGGCCTGTGCTCAGGATTGGAACGTTAATGGACTGAGATGATGATTTTTTTTTATTGAGTGCTAATTTTTGTTAAATGTTAACCAACAATCTGATTGATTTCTTTACACTTGCTAACATGACTATTGGGATGCTACTAAGATCTGAAAAGCCCAAGCCAACCTCACCTGCAAGTGGTGCACCTGCCGATAAACGGACGAGGCTCTGCCAAACATCTGAATTTCCGGTAAGCGGCAACAGGCTCGCAACCTATTACGTGGGAATTGGTTGGCGAGCCTATTGTATTGTATTGTATTGTATTGTATTGTATTGTATTGTATTATTGTATTGTATATAATGGGCGAAGTGTGGGCGTATAATATGCCTCTATATACACACATTCATACATACACGCCTGATTCCCCGAAGGGATTGGCAGAGGCATATTATACAACCACACTTCGTCAATTATATAGTTGGTCTCACGTAATAGGTGGCGAGCCTACTGCCGCTATTGCTTGCCGTATTATGTATGTAACATGAGTAAAACGTACAACAAAGTCTGGCCTGACCGCCTCATCGAACTCAACTCCAGATTTGAACTTTACAGTCGAGTCGCCGCCGGGGCTTTCGGTGGTGACCTTGTAGGTGTCTCCGTTCTTCTCCAATTTGGTCTTGGGCTTGTAACTGCTGTGTTTCACTGTGTCTTCGTCAGAGAGACCTGAAAGAGAATTTGGGTTGAAAGAGTAGTTGACATAAAGGTATATATTATATTTATTTTAATTTCTATTTAATTGTTGATTAATGCTTGAGTTGAGTTTTTAGAGCAAGAAAACATAGAATTATTAGACCATCCGCCGTACAGCCCCGACCTAAGCCCTAATGATTTCTATATATTCCCTAAAATAAAGAATAAACTGCGTGGTCAGAGATTTTCATTACCTGAAGAAGCTGTGGACGCCTACAAAACGGCCATTTTTGCCCCCTCTTTCAAATGGAATGCTTGCTTCAATGATTGGTTCCATCATATGAAAAAATGTGTCAAATTTTTGCGGAGAATACTTCGAAAAGCAATAAATAATTTTTTAAAGAGTAATGTTGTGTCACTTCCTTGATTCCCGAAATTTTCAGTGCCGCCCTCGTAATAGCACATGCACACCGGTAACAATTTTTAACTGCCAGGCAGTTTATTAACAATACAAGGAAGGATGCGTTTTAAAGTCTCAAATACTAGGTACAGGTAAGAATTCAACAATATTTTTATAAATTTTGCAGTTCCATGACCACATTAAACCAAATGGTTTCTAAACGTTACGCAAAAATATTGCCAATGCGATGTTTAAACCATGTCTAGCAGACGTCTTATTGATAGCTAATACAATGTTAATTGGTACGGTCTTCGTGTAATACCTGTATTAGTTATACAGGTTACTCAAGGTTTATTCATTGGGTAACTATTAAATCGTTAAATAACTGTTTAGGCCCTTTTTATTAGTAAGCCTGTTAAAAAATAAGATCACTACATAAGTAAAAATATTTTTTTTTAACATTTTGCACTATTTTTTAAACTACGCGGGATTGCAGTCCATACTTATGTCTATAGCAAATACATTTTATCGATCTTCCTCTTCTCTTGCTTATTATTATTCTGACTAAGCCTCAAATCCGATAAGTGCTTAGTTTAATCTATTATACTTATAATAGATAGGGTACTAGAGTAGTCAATCAGTTAATTCATGCGTTAATAACAGTCACTTAATACGGCTCACGGTCCTTGAACTTTGTTGGACTGACGTATGCCCAAAATTGTTTGATGAATGTGAAAGAAAAAAACCGTGAGTTTTCGGCAGCTTAATCATTGCAGCGAAGCGCAGAAACGGAGAAATATTTTATAACTGCATTTTTTTGTTTAATAACAATAAAATACATACAATTTAATGCAGTAAGATGCCAACATAAACTCTTTTATTTTAGCGGAGTTGTTTACATCAGTGTTGTCGACTTAATTAACCAATAGGATTGCGTAAAATCTACAGTCCGCTGCAGTTCATGTATCCGATTGGTTAATCTCTTTGTTCGATTAACATGAAAATCAATGAATACGAGAAATGATAGGTTGGGGAAAAAGTCTTTTCGTATTTTTGTATGAAAAGTCAAGACATTTTTTTCAAAGTTTATTTACATTTATTTACAATATATATGTACCGTTTTGTTGAATAACTTTCTGCCATTTTGTGGGCAGAGACATTATCCCGTTACTGTAGAAACTTTGGGACTTCTGATCAAAAAAACGGGACAAATAGTTTTGGCAGTCCTCTCTTGATGTCAACCTTACAGAACCTAAAGAATTCTGCAGAGACCGAAACAGGTGAAAATCTGAAGGCGCAAGGTCAGGGCTATATGGTGGATGCACTAGGACCTCCCAGTCGAACTCTCTTAATTTTTGCTGAGTGGCTAAAGATGTGTGTGGTCTAGCGTTATCGTGATGAAAGACCACACCCTTCCTGTTGATCAATTACGGCCGTTTTCTCTCGACTGCTTCCTTTAATCTCATCAGTTGCTGGCAGTAAAGATCAGAATCGATGGTTTTGCCGGGCGGTAAAAGCTCATAATAAACAATGCCCTTCCAATCCCACCATACACACAGCATCACCTTATTTCGTGTTAGGCCAGGTTTGGCCACAGTCTGTGAAGCCTGGCCAACTTTCGACCACGACCTTTTTCGCACGTTCTTGTAGTACGTGATCCACTTTTCATCGCCAGTTATCAATCTCTTCAAAAACGGCTCGGTTTCATTACGTCTCAATAATGAATCGCAAATGAGTACACGGTTCATTAAGTTTCTTTGAGTGAGCTCGTGTGGCACCCAAATATCGAGCTTTTTTGTATAACCAGCTTTCTTCAAATGGGTCAAAACTGTTTTGTGGTCAATTCCCAGTTCTTCAGCTACATCGTAACTACTAATATGCCGATCTTGCTCCACTCTTTCAAAAATGGCGTCCATTTTATTCGTAACAGGGCGACCAGAGCGAGGTGCATCTTTAACATCAAAATTTCCGGACTGAAAACGTTTGAACCAAATTTGTGCTACTCTTACTGACACTGCATCAGGTCCATAAACATCACAAATTTTTTTCACTGCTTGAGTTGCATTTTTGCCTTTTTTATAATAAAATTTTAAAATGTATCGAATTTCTTCATTAGATTCACTCATTTTTACGGAGAGAAAAACAAATGAAAAATAGCGGGAAACAACTTTTTTTATTTTTTTCTTTTCTTTATAATGGAACCTTTTTAATGTTACCAAAACCAGCCAGACACAAATAGTACAGTCAAAAAAATTTTATAATAAGTTTATACCTACGTTATGCGAAAAGACTTTTTCCCCGACCTAATATGTTAAGCAGTGGAATTTATGAAAATATACTGATTTATATTTTTTTGTTTTATTGACGCATCATGCTTCAATACACATACAGCCTTATTACATAGATATAACTGTTAACTATTTTTTTAATCATTAATCAAATAATCTCACCGAGAGTTTTCATAAACTCAGCGAAGTTCTCATCCTTGTCGGCGACGAAGAACTTTCCGAAGTAAGCCATTATGGGTTTTGGGTCGTTTCGTCCACACCGTTGACTTGTCGCGTGACAAATAACCCGAATCAAAAATATCGTGATGTTATATAATTTTCTGTAATCGTCTGATTCATTTATCAGAGGTAGTTAATAAAAATAAAACTTTTTTTCATGATAAAAAAAAATTTTTTTGGCAAAATTTATGGTACAATGCAGCGATAGATAATATTTTGAGATAAATTTTACGTACTTTCGTCATTTTAATGGTTTTTACGAATATAAGTGTAATATATTTCAATACTTAGGTGTTTAGGGATCCTACCAATACCTTCTTTTTTTTTTGATTTATGTCGGTAACAAAATGCATTTACGCACTGTCTCCCGGCCAAAGGGGGACCGAGAGAGGTGTGTGGGACTCACCACTGGCAGACACGACCGCCAGCAGTAATACCTACTAAAAATCTTCCGACGACGCCCGCTGCTTGCCCACACTATGCCGCGCGATCTGCCCGCTGCTTTCGAGAACGGATCTGCGTTGCCCACCCGCTCCCGCGCCGCCGCCGTCACGGCCCCGCTGCCCGTAAGATTCGAGGCAGAGGCCTTATGGATGCAAGCAACTCAGGATCGCTCAATGTGGAAACCTATTGGGGAGGCCTATACTTAGTAGTGGACGACATATGGCTGAGATGATATAATGTCGCCGTGTGGTACTGGTCTAGAATAGTGCTACCTCCTCTAATATCATGGGAAGTTGTGAGATCACCAAACCGCCTGACCAGCGCGAATATAGACAAATACCCCCAATAGAATGTTATCTATCATTTCACGTGTTCTTAAATAACTTACTTGTACATTTCACACAGCTAAGCCCCGAACTAAGCAGAGCTTGGGTACAACAGTAGACAACAGAGAAATATATAGTAATATTTTTTCTTATATGATGTATTTATATCTCATTATATCGTATAGGGTGTATAGGGATCTAACTAACATCTAAGGAGCCCGAGCCAACCTCACCTGCATGTGGTGCACCTGCTTATCAACAGACGAGGCTCTGGCGAACTTAACAGATCCCGGCAAGCGGCAATAGGCTCTCACCTATTACGTGGGACCGAGAATGTGATTGGCGAAGTGGGGCATACAAAATACTCTGCCTACCCCTTCGGGGAATCAGGCTTGGATATATGTATGTGTGTAAGTAATATTTCTTACAGTTAAATAGTGCAATATATATATATATCAATATTAAAACATAGTATTATCCAGGTATTGTTGCTTGTAAAGATACTTCGTTTTTAAGACAGTTGTCCCATTGCTTCCAGTTTATCTATTAGAGTCGGCGCATGTCCTTGCCTTGCTATCTTAATAATAATAATAAGACAATTAAATCTTAATAATAAGACACTAGAAATGGTTTGTGCCGCCTCAAACTATCGGAATGCATGTTTTATGCTTTACCCTTTTTTTTACGTCAGTAACAAAATGCATTTACGCACTATATTCCGGCCAAAGGGGGACCGAAACGGGGTGTGGGACTCACTACCGGCAGACGCGACTGCCAGCCGTAATACCCACTAAAAATCTTCCGACGACGCCCGCCGCTTCTTGAGAAAAAAGCAGCCAAGGAGGCCAGGCGACTGACACCTCGCCTGCGGCCAACGACTCTCAGACCAGAACCGGGAGGACCTCCTTAGAGAGGCGCAGTGGACGCGCCCCTCCTACCCCTCCGTGCGTGAGTTTTGTTGTACGATTCAGATATAACGAAAGCAAACGGCAAAGTATTTAAATTTTTTACTTTATGGTCCGTGAACAACAGAACGGAAAATTATGCACTGCAGCAGATGCAGTCCTACCCACTAAAAATCTTCCGACAACGCCCAACGCTGTTGAAAAGTGGCGGGTTCGATACTTGGTTTTGTAGTGTCTGGTC
Organism: Musotima nitidalis; assembly: GCA_949126915.1. Classification (NCBI taxonomy): domain Eukaryota; kingdom Metazoa; phylum Arthropoda; class Insecta; order Lepidoptera; family Crambidae; genus Musotima; species Musotima nitidalis. The sequence goes on from OX421434.1 coordinate 6,646,980, forward strand.
TTACCAGATCAGGTTGAGTTTCAGTTATAATCAGAGTTCGGATGAGTGTGGGTGTTATTACATGCAATAATGTGGATATGCCTACTTAAATTATTACTGAAATAAACATGCTTTCTAAATAAAGATTTTTTTTAATAAAATATCGGTTAGTTACGATTTATTATTGAAGTAAATAATTAATATTTTTTCCAAATTTTCATTGGTTAGTTTATTCCTCTTCACATTCAAAATATATTTATGTGCCGAAAAACTCCTTTCGCAATCCACAATGACAGCCGGCCCAATAGCTTAACTGCTTTGTGTGGCACTGAGCAAGTGATTATTACGCACATAACAAAAAGTCGTAAATAAATATAAAACATATTAATAAATTATTTTATTAAATACCAGATCATATTTACACTGAACTCATTGAACAATTTGACAATTTTTATTAGAATTTTTTTTTCAAGAGAGCGACGCAACCTTTGGTTTTTTATAAGGTTTTAGCGATGAGTCACAAATATCGAAAGTGAATAGAAATTTGTTGGTCAAGACAATCCAAGATCTAGGCAGGAACGTAGTACCTCACGGCTGTGCCATTAAATCCTTTGGCAGTCACGGTCTGGAACAAATAAACCATCATTCATATTGATATAATCTGTAATCATAATCTAAGCCTATTTACGTCGCGTTGCGGGACTGTTCGAAAGGGTTACCGCGGCCTCGGTACGCAGCAGTCTCGAAAGCAGGAAGGAACATAGATGGTTTTTAGTCAGTTAAAGTCTGACACACCCTCCCTCTCCTCCCGCAGCTAGGGAAGGTCATTTGATGATTTTCCATCGAATAAAAAAAAAAGGTTATTTACGTCCCACTACCGAGCACGGGCCTCTTCTCATAAATGAAGTTAAGAGAGTATTAGGCCCAACTCTACCACTCAGACCCAGTGCGGATTGGCGAAGGCAGGTGTGTGGCATCATGTTGTTAGATTTAAGCTGCCCAAAAAGGCCCCCAACAAGGCTTAACGACTACCACATAAAGTGTTAACCGGGACTAACATAATTACCTACCTTTCAACGCACGGAAGCACTTGATATTAAATACCATAAAAAAACAGTCACCCATCCAAGAACTGACTTCTATAAACTCTGCTTTTCTTTGGTTACCGTTTCCGACCACGAGAGCGGAGCTACGAGTGCTTTCTTTGTACTGTAATCTATTTATAGAACAAGTATTTATGTATTTATATCCGTTGGTCTAGTACAAGCTCTACGTAGCTATGGGCTCTATCCTCTATATATTCTACGTAGGTTATTACACGCTTCACGAATATTTTGACGACAAACTCTATTAAAACCTATAGTGATTTATTATATAAATTATGAGTTAATGTTAAATATAATAATAATACTGTATAAATATTGTTTTTTGTTAATTTCATTTTTGTGTTTTAGTGAGTTTGTTAGTTTATAGAATAATTAAGTCTGTAGTTTTGTAATATGTTTAAGTTCCCTCTCAATTTGCAGTGCCCCTACGGGGTATCAGTACTAATTGTATTACTTAGGTACCTACTGTTTACTTGATGCAATAAAGATTTATGATTTATGTTGTCTAAGAATCGTCATCATCGTCATCGTCAATCATGAACGTCAGTTTGAAGCGTCGTGTGCTAGAAGCTTTATTTACTGTCAGGTTAACTTACTAAATATATGATAACCTTTTTTGCTTTTTTACGGATGAGAATACTTTATATGACACTCTCTCGCAGTAGGTGAAGCGGAAGGGTGTGTAAGACTTGTACTGACTAAAAATCATTCACGTTCCTTTTAGAGCTTGCGATGTCCCGGAGTTGCGGTAAAAATATGTGATAACCTACCACAATAAGCGAGTCTGGTTTGTATTCCCTCTTGAAAGTAATGGCGCCCTTGTCACCAAAGTCCAGGACTTGGGTGAAAGTGTCGCCACTGACGGTGATTGTGCTGATTCCCTGTAGAGAAGGAAAAAAGAGGTCAGGTGGCATTATTACGTAGGTGATCTTCTGGATCTAACTATATTAATACATACATAAAGTAACGCCCGTATCCCCGAAGGATAGTCAAAGGCACTTTATACGCCCACATTTTACCAGATGTCTTTTGGTCTCATGTACTATGCGGCAATAGGATCTAGGATCGTCATGTACTATGACGAAATGTGGGCGTATAATATTATACGGACCAATCGTGTTTGTATATGACTCTGCCTAACCCTTAGGGAAAACAGGCTTGATGTATATTTTGTATCGTAACATATGTGTTGGATGTTTGTAAAAATAATGATGATAAATATTTCACGTGTAGACGTCGATTAGATTGCGGTATAATTCGTAGAAGCTAAAATTTTCATGAATAGTTCTGATGAAAAATTTATGACCTAACTTACCGGTTTTACCGTAAGACATATAATATAAAGTACTTATATATAATTAAACTAGTTAGTTTAGTTAGTTTTGACTATAGCCAGATCTTATTAGGCATTAATAGACCTGGTTCGCCATAATACAGGGCAAAGCCTAGTCTGTTTATCTCTGTGCAATGTGTAACTTGATTATGTCAATGCACTAGTAATGTCGATTTTGCATTTATTTATTAAACAAACAGCGGTTAGCATTGAAAATACAGTAGTCCCACAAAAGTATTAACACAGTTTGTCTGTGGGGTCACGATTCTCTAATTTACAAAATAAAAACTTTGATATTAAGTTCAGTTTGCTAAAAAATACTTAGTGAGTGTTCTTTTAAAAACAGTTTTATCTTGTTACCGGCTTATATCCTCGGGCAAACTATTGGGCTAACAGGTATGGTAACCGTTTCTTTAAAGTTCTATCACCAAAGTAGTTATTTACTTTAGGTTATTTATTTTGTATGTTACTTCTCTGTGTAATAAAGTACATTACTATTATATCCTACCTAGCAGTGTTTATAAGAAGAGCCTACCTATTGATAGTTACTACCCCAAAAAGAAGATAATGTGTTTGTATGGCACTGGATTGTAGTATATTGTATTCTTAGTTTAATAAAGTAAAGTAAAAAGTTCTTTATTACATAAACTGTTTTACATAGCACTTGAAAACGGCAAAATAACATATATCTAAAAATAAAAACTAAACATTACTACACGTTAAAAGTTACAAATAAAATAAATTTATAACCAAAAAATGTAAATTTACTTCAAAAATACACAAACGTGAAAAGTGTAAGCTTCTATATTGACTTTTTAAAATGATTCAGCATTTCATCATCAATGATATGAAATCTGATTGAGCGTGTAATCTAGTGACTACAATCAAATCAAAGTACTTAGATAGGTATAATAAATAGACCAAATTACCAGTGCTGACTGGTAACAATATGGAGATAAACAGACAAAAATAATATTTTGTTTTTTGGTTTAGATATTCAGCTGTTATTTTTACAACGTTGGCAGAACCTCCTTTTAAATTTGACATGGGTTAGTCTGGCGGAGAGTCGTGTCGATGGTCGCGCAGCCATGTTTTTTGTTTTTTTTTGTTTTAAATAATGGTTTAGTGCGTTTGGCACATTTAGCCAGTGTCAAGAAAGAGATATTTTAATAATATATAAATCATAGTAAATGAGAAAGAGTGGTGATAATGATGATAAATGTTAAATGAGATGCCCTCCCCTAAACCCCTTGAGTCCTCAGTAAAGATGTGGGACTATAATAAGATCTCACATGGACTTCTTGAGAGAATTTGAAAAGTGATTTTGCACTGTTTTGTTTCATTTACCAACACTTATGAACGTTCACAATCACTTAACGGTTAATAATCCACCGTTATTACACATTAAAGTTCGAAATATCACAAATATTTAAAAAAACAAAACTGCAGACATGACGCTTCACTTTCCCGCCAAGAAGTCTCCTCCCATGTTAAACGTTTTTATTTTTACGTACATCAACGTCGAGCCACCACGAACTGGAGGAACCGTTATTGTTCCACGTATCTTGAGTAAACCAACATAAGGCGGGCAGCCGCCTTCATATTTTGTAGTTTCTTTTATTTATGTTTTTCTGTGTTTTACAACTTTTGCATTATGTATCTACCAAAATATGAAATAAATATACATGCATATATTTATACTACACACACTAAGTCAACTTGAAGACATACTACACACTACAGGAATATCACAATGATAAATGATGTGAAAAATACTAGTGATAAGTACTTATATTTTAATTTATAATAATAATAATTCTTTATTTGATAAAAGTACACTGGAGAAATTAAAAATAAAACTCCCATACTAGGCTAGGCCTGTATCATGGGAGTTTATAAAGAGGTAAATTTAAGTACATTTTATCTAAAACGACAGCCTTACGTCTTTATAAAAATTAAAGATAATACAAGTAAGTTATTAGCGTTCTTGAACACTAGTTCTCTTTGTTAACAAAAAAATTTAATAAAAACTAAAAAATAGTAATACAATTTTATTAATAGATACTAGAATCAACAATTATGTTTAAATTATTAAATCAAATTGTATGTAGATTATTCTAATGTAAATTTCGAGCTGACCGACGAATGATTTTTTGCGATGCCCTGTCTGGGATATGCAAGTAAAGAATTGGTTGATTGAATTGTCTGTTTATAATATCAAAATACAGGCTTATTATTTAATGCATATGAAAGAGATAATAAATGAAACAAAAAAAAAGTTGTTTTTTGTCTGTCTTAAATTAAATTTATATACTGTTTACAAGTTAAGTGCGTATAATTTTTTTGTTATTCGTAGTTTCGTCACCAGCAATATTTACAAAGGGTTGTACGGCTTTTACTTATGTGAATAAAGTCTGTAATGTTACAGTAATGGTTACAAGGTGTCGCGATACTAAATAATAATAAAAACAATAATAATTGATCTATCGATCGATCTATCTTTTAAACCGACTTTGGGGTTACAAATTGTTAGGATAGGAACTTCCGTTCTTCCCCCCCGACTGGTCTCCACCTTGTCGTGGTGGGGGGGCTGAGTACCTCCCGGTAGAGCGCAGGAGGCGCCAGGGAAAAGGTAACACCCAGAGATTGGCGACTCTGGGTGCCCTTAGTACTGACTACCGAGGGGGAAACTAAGAGGGACCTGTGGAGGGCGCAGCGGGCGGGCCAGGAGGGCCCGTCAAGCAGCGCCAGGAGGGTCTTAGGCAGCGGGGGCAGGGGGGCCCTGCTGTCTAACCATGGACCCTTCGAGAAGTCGGCCACACACGCTATGGTCGCACAAGGAGGTAGGAGGGGCGCGTCCACTGCGTCTCTCTGAGAAGGTCCTCCCGGTTTTGGTCCGGGGGACGTTGGCCGCGGGCGGGGTGTCAGAGCTGCAACCCAGGTACTGGCACCCCGCCTCTTTCTCAACAAGCAGCGGGCGTCGTCGGAAGATTTTTAGTGGGTATTACTGCTGGCGGTCGTGTCTGCCGGTGGTGAGCCCCACACACCTCTCTCGGTCCCCCTTTGGCCGGGAGACAGTGCGCAAATGCATTTTGTTACCGACGTAAATCAAAACAAAAAAAAAAGGAAGTTCCGTTCTTGATTGATTGCTGACTGTGAAGATGGAGTCCTTTTTGGGCATAATATGTATTTAACTGTCTCAAAATTATTTCTTGCATTTCATAAGTCTTTATATCTAAATAAATTTTATTTTCTTTCATTAATCAGACTAGTATCACTGCCACTAGTTTTGATCTATTTTGATAATATATTTTTTTTATTATGTCTTCTACAGAGCATTATAGATTGCTGTTTGTAGACATCAGTGTGACCTGAATTAAAAATTATTTATCTAGAATTGCCATTTTAACTGCTTTTTGAATGTTAGGAATAATGTGAGGCGGTTTTCCATTCCATGTAAGGATCACTAAAAAAACCCTGGACATGCTTAATAGAGCCACGAATGTCATGTTCAGTGCAAAAATACTTAGACATAACTACAGTTGTAATCTTATCAAAAAATTACTGAGTGATAATTATTACTATAATGATTGATAACAATAAGAACGGTACCTATATCATTTTACTGTTCTGTCACGATAACCCACGACCAAGACTTTTTATTTCGAAAAGAATAAACGCATATTTTTTTCACTACCTTACATAGTTTTGTATTCTTATAGACTGTTATAATTCTTCAAAAGATCGTTATTCTTAAAATGTATAGTTATTTTATTTTAAGTTACTTTTGAATTGTCTTAATTTAACTCTACCAATTTTAATTTTCAAAACGGTCGCTGCACTAATTGAGTGCAGTGACCGCAAAAATTTAACTAAAATAATATGGCATTCTACGTGTGTGCTTTGGACCTAGAAAACACATTTTATTTATCGCTGACGAATTTGATGAACTACAGCACTATTTTATGAGCTTGATTAAGTACAAAGTATGTGTACCTGTTATGTACGGAACACTATGCTTTCAAAAATGAGCTTTATTTACCTTCAGATTTTCAGTAATGACATCTTCGAAAGGAACGCCGACCTTAAAGTTGACCTCTCTTTGGTGGTTTTCCACCTTCAGCAACATGGTGTAGTTGTCACCATTCTTCACCAAGGACTGTACAGGTTTCAAGTTCAAGTATTTTTTGGCTTTTTCATCTGCATCTCCTGTAAAATGATTGATTATTTCTTACGCGTTTGATCAGTAAATTTTAAAAGGAGTAAATCAACTTCTGTTCCCAAATATTCTGGGGTGGGAGGGAGGGGCATTGGAGGGAAGGAAGGTTCATCCGCTTGATAAAATATCTATGAGTATCCGAATCGAAGCTAATGCAGTGAGTAAAATCTTCTTGTCTTTGCCGGATGTCGTATGGAGAGCATATCTTGGTCTTTGGGCTATCTAAGAGCTTATCTTGGGTTGTCTGGCGTCGTTTAAATTGGGCGTTTAAATTGGGCGTCGACTTATCAGACGTCTAAAGTATCGCTGGAGGTACGCAATCGCTTAGGTTGTTGGCTGATGGGCGAGGATTAGCAGAGGGTCATGGCGAACCGTGTCGTTAGGGGGTATCGCACCATCTCATGTAAGCATGTAATTGACATAATATTATTGTTATTTGACATTTTCTCAGAATTTATTTATAATGAATTGTTGTGTTAATTTAATGTTTGTGTAATTATTGACATTGTATTTTGACATGCTTGACATTGTGCATACATAATTTGACATCTCTAGTATTGCATTCTGACATTTTTGACATTTTTTATATTTGACTTTTGAGTTTGACATATCTATTTTGAGCATGCCACTTTTGTTGATATGTTTTTTGACATTAATCTTTTCCATTTTTATTGATTGTTGTAGTATCTAACTTGTTGACGTTTTGGTACCACTGTAAGCCAACAAGTGACCTGTTTTATGAATAAATGAAATGAATAAATAAATGAAATGAATCTCTGTGGAGGTGGCTTGCGCGCTCGCCGGATCACTGCCGTGGGACCTAGACGCCTTGGTTCTCTCGGCGGTGTTCTGGCGAGGCGCGCAATCCCGGAGCCAGGGTCTCCGCCCCGCACCGGACACTGTGGTGCGGTGGCGTAGAGACGCTCAGAGGCAGGCTCTGGGCGCATGGCGGCGGCAGCTTTTTCGGAGCGCCGAGTTTCGTGCCGAAGGATCGAGGCGCCGTATCCTCGGTCGGGCCCATCTTGGAGCGATGGGTCGGCCGTCGGTGGGGGTCGATGACCTTCCGGCTCACGCAAATACTTTCCGGGCACGGGTGCTTCGGGAAGTATCTGTGTGACGTCGCCGGGGGGGAGTCGACCCGGTGTTGCCACCATTGTGACTGCGCGGAAGACACCGCGCAGCACACTTTGGTGGCGTGCCCTGCGTGGGCGGGGCCGCGGTCGACGTTGGCCGCGGCCCTGGGTGGAGTGGCTCTCTCGCTGCCGACCATTATGCAAAAGATGGTCGACAGCGAGACGGCATGGGAGGCGATGGCCTCCTTCTGCGAAGTGGTGATGTCGCAGAAGGAGGCCGCGGAGCGGGAGAGGGAGCGGGACCCGCTCTCTCTCCGGCTACGCCGTTGGCGCAGCGGGCGGGCAAGGAGGGCCCGCCCGGCCGCGCCTGGGGGTCTTAGGCGGCGGGGGCAGGGGGCCCCTTCCGTCTAGCTATAGAACCCCCAGAAGTCGGCCAGTCACGTCATGGCCGCAAAAAGAGGTAGGAGGGGCGCGACACACTGCGCCTCTCTGAGGAGGTCCTCCCGGTTCTGATCCGGGGGACGTTGGCCGCGGGCGGGGTGCCAGAAACTACAAATCCCCTGGTGCTGGCCCCCCGCCCCTTCTTCAACAGCGGTGGGCGTCGTCGGAAGATTTTTAGTGGGTAGGACTGCGGCGGTCGCGTCTGCCGCAGTGAGCCCCCCACCCCCTCCCGGTCTCCCCCTTTTGGCCGGGAGACAGTGCGTTAATGCATTTTGTTACCGACGTAAATCAAAAAAAAAAAAAAAAAAAGGATTATCACAAGACCGGAAGAAATTGGCGATAACTTTGAAGGGACGGTAGCGCGATGATAGGACGGTGGTCAGCGGTGGTCAGCGGTGGTCAGCGGTGGTCTGTGGTGGTCAGCGGTGGTCAGCGGTGGTCAGCGGTGGTCAGCGGTGGTCAGCGTTGGTCAGCGATGGTCAGCGGTGGTCAGCGGTTGTCAGCGGTGGTCAGCGGTGGTCAGCGGTGGTCAGCGGTGGTCAGCGGTGGTCAGCGGTGGTCAGTGGTGGTCAGCGGTGGTCAGCGGTGGTCAGCGGTGGTACAGCAAGGTACCACCGGTGACAACCTGAGCTGAGTGGCGATAAATGGCGAGACCCATAGAATTATAACTCAAGAGGTTAAGCACCTTAAGGGTTGCGGAGGTCGAAGAGCAGTCGCTCCGAGTAACTGAAATTCCGCCAAATCTCGTTAAACCAGGGAGCAGACCCTAGATCCTAAATCTAGGTCAACCGGGATAATGCTATGTAGAGGGAAGGAGGCCAGAAAAATATTAATATGCAGATCTAGATACTCATAAAACACGGGCGGTGGGATTTTTAAATTTCTTAAAAAACCGAACCTACAAGACTCGTCCAATAAGAAGAACTTCCGAGCCCCTAGAGACCTGCTGAGATTCCGATGATGAATTATAAATATACCAAATAATCAATCATAAATAGTCTAAATATTATTACAGTGAAATTAAGAAGCTTAGATTCACTTACATGCAACGAAACAATTTAAAGACAAAAAATATTTAGGTAAGTGAAGTGCCAGTTCCGAGCCACCGTTCTGAAAAAACTGGCAAGAAACTCTTTTAAATTTATCAATTGGTTTGGTACATTAGTAATATAATATTATACCATATTCTTGGAAATAAATGAATTGAATAGGTTTAATATATTATTATGCTTACCGTTAGTAGTAGTTGGCAAATAATCTTATGATGAAGAACACAAACATTTTAGGATGGTATTCACAAGAGTGCCAAACAGTCCAGGTCGTTTGAACCAAGTAACGAGAGATTTAAAAAAATAATAATAAAAATTTACCTAAAGAGCTAATAAATGCTTCGTAATTCTCCTCCTTTTCAAATTTGTAATCCTTGCCAAGGTACGCCATTTCGTAGGATTTCAATAAATTTTGGCAATGCAACTAAATATTTTTTTATTGTCTGGCTCTACTTATACTTCACCTAGAACGGAGTCTTTATAACCTGCTATAAAGATATTTGTTTATTATTCATGGCAACGGACTAGCAAACTAATAAAACAATTATTCGATTCTTTGAAGTTTATCAATGTTTTATTAGTTTTATGCAACAGGACCTGACCACTAGCGGTTTTAAATTTTATGACGCGTCACACTGTGCCTGGTAATGACTCAGCCTAACAACAACGTTTGCATTGTTATAATCGCCGGCACGTAAATTGTAGCGCGAACGTAGCGTCACCGCGTTATTATTCACACTTACAATATCGCGTTGAGCCAAGTCGGGGCGCATTTTACAATTTGCTAAAGGAAATTAAGGGGGTATTTGACCACGGTCACTAATGATGATTTTGCTTTAGTCATGATTAGAGCAAACCCAGTTAAAGACATCGTTCTGTCCCTCTCAACTTCAAACAATTGACTGAAATATAATTTTAAATCAACTGTTGTGCAAGACACCCTCGATTTCCTTTTTTGCATGAAATGCTTGCTCTCGAATTCCACGAATCGCTCGCGAACGCGGACGGCTGCTCGCGTATGCTCGCGGTTGCTTCCTAATACTGCTTTGGGCTTAACGTGCCTTGGCGTAACGTAAACGGCACGTACTGACTGCGGCATGGTTGCACTCCTAGTCACTTCGTAAGGTCGTGTCGTCGAGTTTGCGAGCATTGCAGTGGATTTTAGCATGGGCCACCTCTCGAAAACCAAGGTCTAAGGGTTCAGGTCATACTTCAACACGCAGACCCAGTGCGGATTGCCGGAGGCAGGTCTGGACTTTTCAAACCGCCAAATTGAGCCTCTATAATAGCTAAACAACTATCACATAAGTGATAATCGGGACCAACATCATATTATGCTTTCCAAAACGCGTAAGCGCTCGATATTAAATTCCAGACAAACGGTCACCTTTCCAAGGAGTGACCTCAGTGAATTCTGATTTATTTATTTAACAATTTGATTTACTTCGGTTATCGTTTCCGCCCACCTAGTATCGCGGAGAACAAAGAGCCTTGCGTAGTAAGTTCATCATCAGCCTTATAAAGTCCACTGAACATGGGCCTCCCCAATAAATTACATTCTACTGGGAGTATTTGCCATAATCACCACGCTGGGCAGGCGGGTTGGTGGTCGCAGTTCAAGCTGGCTGGATGACGCTGCTGGCCATCATCCGGTAGTATTTCTCTTCGTCGACTTTTACGACTCCCCGTGATAAAAGAGGGGGCATCATTCTAAGCTGGTATCACACAGCACTAAGTTAGATATGCTATTGATATTGCAGATGTACCTATAAGTGTCTTATAGTGTCCCTGCAGTTGCATTGTAACGGTCAGTCTCAGTTGGGACCTCTCCCACAATAAGTTTTATCTTGTCAAAATTTCATTTAAGTTCATTGCAAAATTGTGTTTTATTACTTAATATGTAGTCATATTCGTTCTCGAAAGTTTAGGTACTTGTTTTTTAAACGTATAAATGTAACAGTAATAGATTGGCAAGCACACTAACTTATGAAAGTTAGTGTGCTTGCCAATCTTACTTGAAAAAGTAGGTATAACTGAATTATAATTATCCTATAGGTACATATTAATCTAGTTTAGTAATTAATAATTTAATGTGATAAATGCCAATTTAACTATGTCCCTAACCTTTTCAAGATAAAATTTCTAAGCCGATTTGAATAAATTGTCCAAATTAAAGAACATAGCAGTTTTCTTTCGAAATAATTGCATAAAGAACTTATATTCAACTCAACTTTTTGAATGAATTCTAAATTTAATGCAAGCAAAGAAAATACAAAATTATCTTTATTTTCTTTAACAATATTTATGAGCTCATGCAGGATTAAATATATTTGTTATTACTTAACATTATATCTGAGAAGTAAAAACATTGAATAAAAACCGAATTCCAACTTTGGAATCAACAATCCATAAGTTTTGAATCAACTTGTTGCAAAATGAGAAAAATAATATTTTTTTAATAATAACTAATTGTGAAAAGTCCAGATAAGTAAGTATAATCAGATCTTATCTTTACCAACTGCAAATTTTATTACAAAGTCATAACTGCCGCGCCTGTAAATAATCCAGGACAGTTGGTTTATGATAAGAGCAGCGTTCAGAATAGGTAGAAACTTTTTGACAATAACTGTTGTATGAAACTATTAAATTATCTTATAATATATTTAACACTCCTTACGAAATGCCACGCGGCTCTAAATTTTCTTCATTTGTTTAAGAAGAAAACTTTTATGTATTTAAAAATTTATTATCAGACTTCTTGGCGGGAAAGTGAAGCGTCATGTCTACAGTTTTGTTTTATTTTCTAAAATTTGTGATATTTCTAACATTAATGTGTAATAATAACGGTGGATTATTTAACCGTTAAGTGTTTGTGAACGTACATGAGTGTTGGTAAATAAAACAAAACAGTGCAACATCACTTTTCAAATTCTTTCAAGGAGTTCATGTGAGATCTTAGTATAGTCCCACATCTTTACTGAGGACTCAAGGGGCTTAGGAAAGGGTATCTCATTTACCATTTATCATCTTTATCATCTCTCATTCTCATTTACTATGAATTATATATTATTAATATATCACTTACTTGAAACTGGCTAGATGTGCTAGACGCACGAAGCCATTATTTAAAAGAAGAATTTATTATCACTTCTTGGCGGGAAAGTGAAGCGTCATGTCTGTAGTGTTGTTTTATTTTCTAAAATTTGTGATATTTCTATCATTAATGTGTAATAACGGTGGATTATTTATTCGTTAAGTGTTTGTGAACGGTCATGAGTGTTGGTAAATAAAACAAAACAGTGCAACATTACTTTTCAAATTCTTTTAAGGAGTTCATGTGAGATCTTAGTATAGTCCCACATCTTTACTGACAACTCAAGGGGCTTAGGGGAGGGTATCTCATTTACCATTTATCATCTTTATCACAACTCATTCTCATTTACTATGATTTATATATTATTAATATATTATCCTGTTACTTGACACTGGCTAAATGTGCTAAACGCACAAACTTATATATTTAGTAACATTTGTAAAAAAACATATAAGATACAATGGTGCCTAATGGTGCAATGGTCTTATAGTAATTTGGGACCATCCTTAAAAATAAACAGAGTGGATAATATATTTTTATAAATAAATAAATTACTATAGAACTTACAGCATTTTTTTATAGTTTAATCAAAAAAGTTACATATTACGGATGGCCAATTACAAGTATCCCCTTTTGTGATATTATAGATATATTAATTTAAAATATCTAAAACTACAGAAGCGCTCGTGGCTTTTCGTGACGGGTAACGATTACAGCGAAAGCCGGGAAAAGATAACACCCAGAGGTGGGCGACTCTGGGTGCCCTTAGTACTGACTACCGGGGGGGAAACTAAGAGGGACCTGTAAAGGGCGCAGCGGGCGGGCCAGGAGGGCCCGCCAAGCAGTGCCAGGAGGGTTATTATAGGCTGCAGCTAAAATCCAGGTGCTGGGCCCCGCCCCTTTCTGTCAACAAGTGGTAAGCGAAATCGCAAGGTGTTTAGTAGTAGAACCAATGATATAGAAATACAAAAGATAACGCAAATATCATAATTTTAACCGAGCGTTTTTAACATATTATTTTTTGACGTCACTGCCGATATTTAGTGACAGGAAATCGAAACTGATTCATCTACACTGGTGCTGCTGATAATAAATATATTATAATAATATGTGAGGTCGTTTATGTTACAGTATTTAAAAAACAACAAAAGACGCGCGCGGTCTGTAAGTAGGGGCGGGCAACGCCGACAATTGGTAGGGGTTCGGACACGTTATCTGTTGCATAAATATATATCTGTGTATGGGTTGTTAATGGACTGAGATAATTATGATGACAGATAGATATATACCTATTTTGCAGACCAGGCATTTCTGTCTTTTTTTATACATGGAGAATCTGCAATCCACGCATGCACGGCGCATCGAGACGCTAGTCTCCGACGATGAGCCGGGCGTGCGATTCCGGAGCAAAGTACGCGCATCTTTGAAGAAGATGCGCGTACTAGCGTGAAGGCTGACTCCCAGATACCTCTCGCCGGCTTGTTGGTTATGCCGGGATGACCCATTTTTTTTTTTATTGTTTCAAAAACGTACAGTTTTAATAAAATAAAATACATCTGCCAAACTGCGTAGCAGCCCATAAGGGGCCGACCGGCTAAACTCCATGTGTGTGAATGCTGCTTGCCTCTGATGGACGATACAGCGCAATCTAAACGGATTCGAGGCGAGACAGAGGGACTCAAACCTAGCTTAAATACTAAAAGTATTTCAATTGAAGAGCGACATACTAAGGGCAGGCTCTAGTAGACCCGAACCTCGGCTCAAGATGTCGTGGGTGTTAATGTTGAGCGATCAGGTCTAAACCTGATGTGACGCGGGTGTAGTGTAAGTGACTGGCATTTCAGTCAGGTCTATACCTCAGTTTTATATAATTTATGATGCACCACGATAACTGATTAAGTGATTAAACCTTGATCCCATGATTACAAATCGTAGGGCTTAACAGTCACAGTGGCAATAAGTTGGGCATTGGTATAATAATTTAAGTTTACTACCTAGTATTTTACACGTCGTGGCAGCCTGTAATTAGAGCATTACTTTTGAATCTAGGTATTCTGTTAAGTGTGAGACTAGATAATTTGAAGTATTATTTAGTTGGTTAAGGTTGTACTAAATTAAATACGCGTATACATACATACATAATTCGCATGCTTAATGGAATAGTGACTTAACTCAAAAAAGACGATTTTTGGGACATATCAAAAGAAGATCTTCTAAAGAATATTTGTCCTACTTGTAAGCGCATTAAATTGATGCTGATTTTTTTATCAGTAATTCTGCTTGTGTTTTGAACGTTTGATTAACATTGTTTCAACCTCAGTAAGAAATAGAAAGACTGTATAAGTACGTAACTCAAACCTGACCTATCTATTAATGGGTCGATGTTCCTTTAAGCATGCGATATATGCATCCATATATACATACATACAATCATGCCTTTTTTTACGAAGAGATAGGCAGAGGCATATTAAAAGCCCCCATTTCGCCAGTTATATTCGTAATGTTGGTCCCCCGTTTTTCACCACCAAATCTAGCATCCCCGCCTACCATTTTCACTAGAATAGGAAGCATGGGAGGTTGCTCCTAGAACGCATAAAAATAGACAAAGTTGCAAGAGAATGTTTGTCGACCGATATGGCTTGGAGGTCAGTATACCTGCACTCCGTTCCTGAGGTCATGGGTTCGATTTCCACCCGGACAAATCTTCGCGTACATGAACATGGGTATTTGTTGTCGTCTGGGTGTTTTCTATGTAAAAGTATGTTTTTAGAAGAAAAAAAAAGTATATATTGTAGTAAGTACAAGTTATTAATGATACTTATCTTGGTATTAGTTGGTGTAATACTTAATATTTATTTATTTAATGTTAAGTGAAGCCTCCCTCATCTTTCGTTGAATTAACCGTGCTAGTGTTAGGAATTACCTTCATACTATGTCTATCAGCACTTGAACCATAAAATTGGCAGTTATTTGTAAGCCTACAAATACAAGTAGTTCGTGCTCTGCGCCTGATCGGGGACATGCTCGTACAATACAAGGAAACCTATTTATTTTTTAATGGACTGGTAGTTATGGTGGCTTTTACGACCGATATCGCGTGGTGGCAAGTACACCCGCACTCTGCTCCTAAGGTCGGTGGTTCGATTCCCACACAGGACAAATCTTTGTGTGCATAAACATGAGTATTTGTTCAGGACTGGGGGTTTCCTATGTATGTTAACTATGTATTTACACAAAAAGAAGTATTTATGAATGTTTATCCTTTAGAATCCATAACACAAGTTCTTAATGATACTTATCTTGGAAATAAATAATTGGTGTAATTTTCAGAAAATACTTATTTATTTATTTATTTATTTAATTACCCATAAGTTTCTCTTCTGTACATTGACTAATTATTTATTTAAATTTGACATAACCTTGTTTTTATAATTTTCGCACAGTATTCATATATGTAATTTGCCATTGCATTAGTCTTATCTGTTTATTGGCTATTTCATTTTCATTAAATTAGGAACGTTGTTTTGTTTATTAAATTTAAATTTGACAATTCATAAGATCGATTTATGTTTTAGAGTTGTATTGTAATTTGATGTTGTAATAATTTTATAAATTTACATAACTGTTATTAAATTGTTACTATTAGCATGCTGGTGTGTTGAATGCACTGTCTGTAAGCCGACATGTAAATCTTTATTGATGATATATGATTCTACAAGAAAATCCCAAGCAATATGCAGCAATTAAGCCTAAATAAGTTTAAATTAGCAATTAAACGCAAGCTATTTTCAAAGGGATGCTATTCTATCAAAGACATACGGCAGATAAAAATGCTTGAGATTAAAGTGCTGTTTCATACAAGCTATTCTAATATGAATGACTTGGAACATGAATATTGTTAATGTTTTATTAAATTACATTATATGGCTTCACAAATGAAGATTGTACTAACCAATTGATAATTTAAAAGAGCATAAGCCTGTGAGTTTCTTGCTAGTTCGTCTTATAGAGCGGTGGCTCGGAACTAGCACTTAGATTCACTAACACAATATATTTTGTTTTTTAATTGTTTTGTTGTATATAAGTGAATCTAAGCTTCGCGATTTCAGTGTAATCATATTTAGATTTTTTTAAATTATATTTAATTTTGACGTTTTCAAGTACTATGTAATAGTTTATGGAATAAAAGATTTGAACTTTAAATAAGACTTCTGCTTCGGAGATCCGACACATATGTTTTCTTGCCTCTATAGTGCTTTAAGCGGAACTAGAATTATATGACTGGATCAGCTATATCTGGATCAGCCATATCTGGTTCGACCAGTGACCAGACCCTGGGTCACTACCAGGGTAAATGCTAGGTTGATGATGTTAAGAGGGACATAAACGGCATTTACATATGCCGTCATGAGTGGTCTCTAAAGCATAAGGAGGTTCTAGAAAAAAACATTTTTATTTATATGTTAAAGTATACTATTTTGCCAAACTCACTGCTCCTTATTTTAACAATAAATTAAATGTTATATCATAACAAAACGTTAATAAGATATTAATACTAGTGTACATATTTTTTACACTAAAAACTATTACAACAAAATAATACTATCACAATGTCTTAATAACTTTAAACCTCGTAAAATTGCATTTTAATATCTAAACAATTTATCTACAGCTTTTTTTTTACAACGTTGTTACATTTAAATCAGAAGCGCATGAGGTATTTTTTATCATACATACATCATGTCATGCCTGTTGCCCCGAAGGTAGGCAGAGGCTTATTGTACGCCCACATTTCGGCAGTTATAATGTTGGTCCCACGTGATAGGTGGCGATCCTATTGCCGATTACTGGGAACTTTAATGTTCGCCAGAGCCTCCGATTCCATAAACTATATGATCTACAACCGTGGTAAACTAAAAATGATTAACATTTCTAACAAGAAATTCACACCCTATTTTTAAATGACTTGTGTCGATAAATTTTATTCCCTCTTCATAGAAAGAGCGATTTCCTTTAGTTTTCTTCTGTGAACTTTGGTAGAAGCTGTCATTGGTATCTCAGGCAGGAATATTACACCACCTCTAAGCTGCTTTGCGTCTGATAGAGTTTCTGAAATATAAAATAAATTAATTAATTTTAAATAAATATTTCTGACACTTAGGTATAACAATTATTTAGTTCCAAGATAAGTATCATTAAGAACTTGTGTTATGGATACTAAATAACGGATAAACATACATAAATACTTTCTTTTTTTTGTAAATACAAACTTAATATACATAGGAAACCACCCAGACCAGAACGAAAATTCATATTTATATACACAAAGATTTGTCCTGTGTGGGAATCGAACCCACGACCTCAGGAGTGGAGTGCGGGTAAACTCCCAACCAAGCCATATCGGTCGTATAAAGATCAAAGTCAAAGTCGAAGTCAAAATTATGTATATATTTATATAAATAAGGTCAACTTAAAAACTAACACGCTTATTCAGTTGCTGGTAGCTTGATTGTAAAAGAAAGAGCAAAAAAATAGTCAAGGTAAGTTTTTCCTCCCGCTAGTTACAAAAAAATGTATATACATACAATCACGCCTGTTTCCCCGAAGGGATAGGCAGAGGCATAGTAAACGCCCACATTTCGCCAGTTATATGGTTGGTCTCACATAATAGGTGGCGAGCCTATGACCGCTTGCCGATAATATTTGTTGTCGCCAGTGCCTCGCCCGTTGATCGGCAGGTTCACCACTGGCAGGTTCACCACTAGCAGGTGAGGTTGGCTTGGGCTCCCAAGATGTTGGTGGGTTCCCTTATCACCCACAAAGACAAGAAAATGTACTTAATATTAAAACAGTTTGACATAGGATGGCATTAAGTTTGAGGAGCGTCTTTAACCTCAGTTTAACCTCAGGGATTTTTTTTTTTCAAAATCCAAATTCCAAATCCAAATCCAATACAAATTTCATGCCTTTTTCCTCGTAGCATTTTAGTGATATTATAAGCATTTAATTAAATTAAATTTACCTAGCTTTGCTCTGGTAGAAACGCAGTCTAAGAGGAGAAAGGATTATTTTTTTCGACTATTTTGTAAATTATAGTTTAAGTAGTCGTTCAGTAGACCTACCTTTCACCAAGAACTTTATCTCTTGTGCTGTGACAATAGATCCAGGGTTCCTCACCACGCAAGCAACGGGTAGATCGCCACAAGCATAATCCGGGACAGACGTCACCGCCGCGTCAAGGACACCAGAATGCTTCCGGATCACACTTTCAATCTCCACTGGACTTATCTGTGTGCAGATAATAATATAAACATACATACATACATTTACGCCTGATTCCCCGAAGGGGCAGGCAGAGACATACTATCCGCCCACACCAATTATATAGTTGGTCCCACGTAAGAGGTGGCGACCCTTTTGCCGCTTACCGGGAACTGTTATTTTCGCCAGAGCCTCGTCCGTTGATCGGCAGGTGCAACACTTGCAGGTGAGGTTGGCTTGGGCTCCTTAAGTCTTTGTGGGATCCCCATACACCCATTGGTTTACATTAATTATATAAAGTACATATGTTATAATGTTATGACAGCATTCAAATGTTTAACTGCATCATGTTTTACCTATCATTAGCGAGTAAAAAACTGCGAAGTATGACACTTAAAGAGTATGACTGACATGCAAACCTGATTATTGTTATACTTCAAAAGAAGCTTGATCCTTTCAACGAAGTAGTAGTTCCAGTTCTCGTCTCTATAGAAGTTGTCTCCGGTCTTGAACCAGCGGTCTTCGGCAAATGTCTGCGCAGTTGCCTCTGGGTTGTCGTAGTATTCCTGAAGTTTACATACAAAATTTATCAGCACTGGCGAAGTAAGAAATAGCTAACATAAATCAGTAGGTAATTTATTTATGTAATATATATATATTTAAATTTATTTTAATCATTAAATACAATGTACATAAAAAACATTAAATTATGTACAAAAGGCGAACTTGATGCCATAAGGCATTCTCTACTAGTCAACCTTGTGGTTAGCACAGACATGTATATATCTCATATATCAATCATACTGAAAAATAAAACGAATTCCAAATTATAAGTTTTACCTTACAATAATAGTTACCTCCCAGCACTTGTTAAGTTGAAATTTTTACCTAAGCAAAATCTATCAATGATGGACAACCTCTAGGGCAATTCATGATCTCTTCTGGTAAAAGGTAAAGAATAAAAGGTTTACCTTGAAAATTCCAGGTCCTTTCATCCAGAGCTCTCCTGCGACATTGGGTTCCAAGATGTCTTGTTCTGTTTCATTATCTATTAACTGGAATTGAAAAACGTCGGGTAGTTATCAATTCTTATAGAAATGTAGTCTTGGAAGATAATGTAGGCTATATGCCTTAGGCTGTGTCCCCAGTAGGCAAACTGTAAGCGGCCGACTGAGTTTGCGGCGTACCGATTTAGTACGCCCTTCCATATATTTGAAATGGAGTGTCCACAGTCTGCTAGTTTTGGGCTCACTATACGCAGTTTGCAGCGTCGGTCTCTCAGTCTTGCAACTCAGTCGGCCGCTAACAGTTTGCCTACTGGGGACACGGCCTTATAATGAAACCGTAAAAGCGGCTTATCTTGAAATCGTTACATCGTAAAGTTATAACGAATAAAATAAATTTGAAGTATTCTGCTTGTGATTATTTTTTTACAGATGAAAAAAAAATATTATGTGATACTTTTCTCGACGTCAAACCTTGCAAGTAGTAAGTAACATAATTATTACCGAAAAATAGGGAAATAATCCTATGATTATATCCTTACTTAACTGTCAAGTATTTCATAAACAATATGTAAAATAAATTAATGGGCGACGATAGCCCAGTAGCGGGACTCATAGAATTCTAATTCAGAGGGTCTAGGGTTCAAGCCCTGATGGCATACCTCTGACTTTTCGAAGTTATGTGCGTAATTATCGCTTGCTCTGTGCCTCGGAAAGAACGGTAAGCCGTTGGTCCCGGCTGTCATGAACATCTATGGCAGTCGTTATTAAGAAGTCAGTGCCTTCTAATATTTTGATAATTGGTTTGGAATAATGCATCCCTTTGGGTTGTGAAGATCAGATTGCTGTCGCTCCATGTAATAACTGAAGTTCAGCCAAATCTGGTTAGACCAGTGAACAGACCCTGGGATAACCGGGATAATGCTAGGATATGATGATAACACATAATAAAAAAGTATGAAAAATTTTGGTTTTTTTTTTGTCCTGACAAATAATACAATTCAATTTAGATATATAGTTTTTATAAATAACCTTCAAATTTTTAGCACAACTTACTCGATATCTGAAGCACCCAACTGCCCTCCCGCAGGACGCTGGAGGTGAAAAACTTTCACCAAGAAATCCTACTGAGGTCAGCTCACTCATGCCAAAAGTGTTCAAAACCAACGTTTCTGGCGCTATTTTCTGAAAAAATAGGAGAAACACTTTAGCATCAACAAAGCCCATTAATGTTCCACTATTGAGAATGAGTCTCCTATCAAAATCCAAGGAGAGAGGGACTCAATATGTAAAATCTTAAGCAAGTGATGGATTACAAATATTATTGTGACAATTCTCGCGCAACTTAAATTCTCCCAAAAATTAAGCAACACGACCCATTTCTAATATCTTCATCTAAGATATTAGACAGCCGCAGAACAACGATTTCTTCGCTACCAACTCCGAAACGAGAGATCTCTGATGTCACAAAGATATTTTTAATCCATAAAAAGAAATTTATTCAGCACTTGACAAAAAAAGTACATAAAATAATTATTTAAAAAAATACTAAGTAACAATTACCCACTGAATTGGTACCCTTACTTAGCAAAAAGTCGGACATTCAATGACAGTCACGGAAATAATCTTTCGTGGGTTCCCAAAATTCTTTGGGCACCACACATTAAAATTTCATCAACTCAGAATATCAAATCCAGAAATGGCAGGTCAAATGTACCTTAAACCGACGGGCGGGTATGAGAAGGCTAATGAATGCAAATGAAAAGTATGTGCCAAGATCGTAGCAAGTGGAAAGATGTGATATCTGCCTACCCCTACGGGAAAGAGGCGTTATGTATATAGCTCCTGTAATTTACTAACTAGCAAACATACTGAAGCAACTATAATTGCCAATACTTTTATTAAGCTTATATATAGAAATATAGCAGCACTGTGTCCATATTTAATAACATCATGCGGTTTCCTAAATTCCTGTGCATTGAATTATGTAAGAATAGATGATTCGCCTTCTTAAGAAGAATTAGGATTGCCTGACTGAGAAAATTTCTAACTTCTTTTATCAGCTTATTGATTTTTTTTTAATTATTTGAAAAAAAAACTGGCTTTTATAGACAAACAAAGAAGCAAGACTGAGTTTATTGCTCAATTGGTTTTGGCACTTATTAAATAAATGTCCCATGAACTTTTCTCTTCTCTTTTGACACATAATCATACATACATCTATCACATCTGTTTCCAGGAAGGGTAGGCAGAGGAATATTATAAACCCACACTTTGCTAATTTTATTGTTGTACCCACGTAAAAGACGGCAAGCCTATTGCCGCTTACCGGGAACATTTATGTTAGTAAGAGCCTCGTCAGTTAATCGGCAGGTGCACCACTTGCAGGTGAGGTTTGCTTGGACTCCTAAGATGTTGGTAGGATCCCTATACACCTTATCTCTTTTAACAATGCTAAATATAGTTATCTAGGTGTTACCTTTATTGCCTCAATCAGTTCTAGAGGCACTGCGCTTCCTCCTAGCATTATCAGATCGAAACACGTAAAATCACAGTTGTCACGGACATCGGGCTGGATGAGTTTCGTCATCAAAGTAGGACTTAAAATGGTGAAGGTAGGCTGCAACAATAATTAAAAAATTATTAATTAGGTAAACTTTTAGATACAAGTACAACAACTTAGAAAACATTACAACCTAGTACAGCTACCTAGAAAATATAAATTTACACAATGAGCCATTTTTATGCAAATAAAAAAGGTTTTTTAAAGTTTATCGGAGCGCTTATATAAAAGGAACTCATTTCATACAAAGTCGGGTATTCTTAATCAGGCAATTATGTCTGTGCTGTAAGACATAATTGTCTGATTAAGGACAACGACTAGAGTGAAAAGTGTAGGTACGTTGAAGCTAGATTTGAATTTTTGCAATCAAATTCTGACAAAGAACTAACATATAAATGGCGATGTGTGGGCGAATTGCTTGCCTCTGCCTACCCCTTCGGGGAAACAGACGTGATATTATGTATGTATTTACCTTATAAGTATTGATGAGATAGTGCATATGCTCCACTGTAGCAAGACCAGAACTTTGCAGCCTCGTATACTGAAGTATCGGAGACAGTATAAAGTTCATGAGAGCTGTCAACCATTGCAATGCAGACCCGACCAACACCATCTTCGTAGGTGTAGGGAACTCTAAATATCGACACCTAAAATAAATCAAGTAACCATTTTGTAAGATTGTTAACTGACAAGAGATTATAGGTAACGTACTTAGCACGGGCCTTTTCTTACGGACGTGAGAGGCTATTAGGTAATACTCCACCGAGGACAGGTGTGTGGCGTACTGCTGTTACTGATTATCAAGCAGCATAATTAGAACACTTACATGGTTTAACGATAACCACGAATTGTAATAACCGAGACAACGGCATAACGTGCCAGACCAGAAAGCGTATGATATTGAATAGCCACACAAACGGTCATCTATAGTATTCCCTATCGCGTACAAAGGAATACGTAAATGAAAAGACAGCGTCAGACCCTTCTTGGCAGGCATTGGTTACTCAAATTTTGAACTAAGTATATGTTCTAAGCGTTGTCATTCTAAATTGGAACTAAAAGTTCAAGTGCAACGGTTGAAATTTCCGTCAAACACAGTTGTGGTTAGCGTGAGCTAATTTATAAATATTTAAGTTACTGGAAACTGTCTATCCATAATAAATAATTGTTTAACAATGGGAAATAATAGTGCACCAAAAGCAAAAATTAAAAAATCTGTAGTTTTTACATTACACTAACAACTACAAATTACTGTAATCATGTAATTATTTACCATTATTTTATTATATTCCAAGAATAGTAGTTTTGAAAACAAAAATTCTACAATTGAGATAATTACAAATTGATATAAGTAATTTTGTATGCTACATTACACTGTAATTCAAAGTTTTAATTTGCTATCAAGCCGAATATTGTTCTCAGCTTAAAGCTTCAACGCAAAAGCAGCCTTCAAACTGCAGACCAAAGAATTTCAAACTACTTTCATTGTACAAAATTCAGAGCTACTGAAACCATTATAAGAACTATACAGGGATTCGCTTCAGTTAGCACTTAGATTCACTTACCTACACTTATTTTTTATTTTTTTTGCGTGTAAGTGAATCTAAGCTTCTTGATATTAGTGAAGATAATAAAAGAATAAATAACCAATAATAACTGCTTGAGCAGCAGCGCATCTGAGGCTCGTTTTGTTAGAGAAAACTTACTCTTGGTAATACTTGGTACTTACTTTTCATTTTTCTGTTTTTATCCATTAATTATTATATTTAATTTAATTATTAATTAATGTTTATAGGGAAATTAAAAATATCTTGCAGACTCATAAGTTGCAAGTTAGTGAGATAGCGGAACAAATAATCCAAATTGTCTTTCTTACATCAAATAAGGTCCAGTTATTGCCAAGTTCTTATGAGTAACTGCTGCAGACTTTGGCAGGCCGGTGGTGCCGCTGGTTGCGATCAGCAGTGCAATTGTGTCTTCGGCATCAAAATCTTCTGGTCTGATAAAAATATAACGAAAATGTTTAATCAAAGACAATGGAATGATAAAATGCATGCATAAGATGACACACAGAGAAATACAAACTGTAAACAATTATTATTAATATTATAAATTATTATTATTATTATGTTTGTCTTTTTCCGATCTCGGGCCAATAGTGACCCGGACATTTGGAAGGCATGCGTGGGGCCGAAGCCAACACATAGAGGCCCCTTAGACAATTATTAACTAATGGTTATGTGACACCAACCGGCGATTATCCCTATGTGCATTATAGAAATACACCTAAGAACACCTAAGAAATCCCCGGTTGGTGCAGTACTATTAGGATAAGATGGAATCTACTATGGCCGGGATATTGGGTTGAAAAGCTGAAGGACTGGGTAAATTGGACTATGGATAGAGGAGACAACCGGACACCTGCCGTCATCATCAGCCTCAAATGATTGTAAATGGCCGGCGGTGACTAGCCAGAGGATTAAATGAGCACTCCAAAATAGCCGTAGTGCAACGGTAGGAGCGCAACATAGATATCCTCGGCTTAAGGGTGTCGAGAGGTGTACACCGTTTTATACTCACTGCCCAAGAGGACAGTGCGCCAACTCACGACTTATGCATCTTTCACTTCCACCCTGCGAGTATGTAGAGCTCTTACGACTCCACCCTGGACAGCCAATGAAGGCAAGCTAGGGGCGTTTACGCCCGTGGTGTCGCCACTCACCAACAGCTCGCCACAAGCTGCCCTGCGGGCTTATTATTATTATTATTAAACAATATAATTATTTCATCATAACAGTGCCGTATATGAATTTTGACAATTCCAATTCTAATTTGTCATATCGGAAAGCACTTTAAGCCATTGTTCCCGACTGTTATAAACATCCATGGCAGTGGTTATTAGAAAGTCAGTGCCTTCTAATATCTTGATTGTTGACAGCTTTTTAACCATATAATGATGTTTCCCTCTGGGTTACGTAAGACAGACGGCAGTTGCTTCATGAAATAACTAAAATGCAGACAAATCTTGTTAGGCCAGTGAGCAAACCCTAGGCACTAAGCCTAAGCCAACGGAAATAATGCTAGGATCTGATCAATGACTTTTGAAACTGCGCTGCGCTCGGACTCTCACACATTAGTTGCATTCTCCATATAGATAGATAGAGAGAAAATTATTTATTATACACCAAGTTAAAAAAAGCGATACAATTGGCAGCATATAATCAGTACCTATTTATTTACGTTGACACACGTTACGTTACGTTATAGTAGCAGCAATCAACTGGAACATAATTATATGAGCGTAAAAAATGGCAGTAGCATAATTATCTAAAAATGCGTAGTCATAACATGAGTTTATTTATTTCAATTACTGATACTGGTATTATATTTATCATACATCCATACATACATTCACGCCTGATTCCACGAAGGCGTAGGCAGCGGCATATTATACGCACACATTTCGCCAAGTATATAGTTGCTCCCGCGTAATAGGTGGCGAGCCTATTGCCGCTTACCGGGCACTGTTATTATTGCCAGAGCCTCGTCCGTTGATCTGCAGGTGCACCACTTGCAGGTGAGGTTGGCTTGGGCTCCTTAGGTCTTGGTAGGATCCCTATACACCCACATAAGTTTAAATTCTTCAAAACCTATAAACGTAACAAATATGCGTATATGAATAGGGAGTTACATAAGTGCATTAATCTACTTCGATTGACCAGTATTGGATCCCGATAATTGTCACCAACATCATCATAAATGGGCCTTACCTAAAATCATCAACGTTAGAATCGTCACTGTACTTTTCTAGGAAATCGGAAAAGCTAACGAGGTAGTCGCCTTTGTCGAATGTGATGATTTTAGTATCAAGATCAAGTTCATTGAGGGCCAGCTGAACTTCAGATGCTTTGCTACTTTGGCAGAACACCAATCGTGGCTTGTCGACGTTGAAGGTTCCTATAAGCTCCTCTGAAATAAGAAATAACTTAGGTGAGTGAAGTGCACAAGGTAAAGGATAAATCGCTTGTGATCTTTACACCGATCTTGAGAAACTAAACACCTGATGGTTTAGACGAAGTAACATTTGACAAACTAAGACATAATGGTATCTAATAAAACTACCTTAATTTTTTTTGGTTTAACATTGTAAGTGCTTTTATTTCGACGAGTTTTTTCAAATCAAAAAACTTTCGGCGCTGCTGCGTTTTCGAATAACGACACATTGACTTTACGCAGATTAATGTAATCAAGTTGGCCAAGTTGTCGAAGTCGTCTTTTTCTGCTAAAGACCTTAATCGATGTTATTATTTTCGTAATAACTTGAGTTAGATATTAGGCTCACAATAGTGATATCAAGAATAGGTCTCGCAAATCCGTCTAGGCCGTATTCTTAGTCTTAGTATGCAACAAAACAATTGAAAAACAAAAAATATTTAAGTGTAAGTGAATCTAAGATCCGATTCCGATTGCCATTAATGTAGAAATCTGACTTCAACTATCCTATTAATGCTTTTTTAATATGTTTCATGTCGTTGGGCATTATTTTTCATGTCTCATGTCTTTATGACACGACCATTTGTGCAAGCATGTAAGACGCCCTTGCTTTACTAATATTTGCATTTGCAAAAACTATTAGTTAATGGCAGTGAGACATGAGTACAAACAGTAAAACGTGTTGGCATTCAAACCACTTCAAAGGCGACCCACGTAATAACCCCTGTACAATTAGGGTCAATTAATGCGCTTGTTATTCATTGCTGCCATAGTTATCTAAACTACTGCACTTTATTTAAATACTACGTATTCATTTCATTTAAGTTCTTGTTTTTACTCTCTAATCATTATCTCAGCCCCTTAATATCCCTCTACAAAGGCCTTCTTACAACTAACCAAGTTGAGAAGGATTCCGGTCATATTTCTTCTGAGAACTCTCAGGCCGGTAAAGATTTTCGGTAAAGATGATAATGATAAAATATAGGTACTTACGGACACCCAAAAACCTATCAACACCAGCTACGATAACTCCCAAGTAGAAAGCTGCATAAAATGGCATGGCCAAGTCAATGTGGTTGGGTGCCATCAGGACTATTACATCTCCTCGCTTCAATCCCCAATTCTTCATGGCAATTGCGCAACGAATTGATCTTTCCAATGCTTCTCCACTGGTTTGCTTCTCATCGGTGTCTCCATCGATCTGTAGAAAACAAGCGATATTTAGAGTCGAATTTACTAGTGACTTAAGATTAATGTCGTGAAGTACAAGCAGATATTAAAAAGGGTTCTAATTATAAAGTTGTAGCATAGTTCACGTTTAACACACGTGACAAATGGTGGAGGGCTAGCCTTCGCCCATACAGACACTGGACAATATCCCATTCCCATAACCGCCTACTACAATGCCCTTGATCAAGACATGGGGTGACTTGGGGTGGTAGAATGTTTAGACACACGACTTCTTTAAAGGCACGAGTAACTATAACACTGTTAAGGGCTTATTACAAAACGATATCTAAAGTTAGACCAGAGGGCCTACTCTAATTCAACGAAAACGAAACTTCGTTGCATCTATCTCTGTCACTCCTTGGGTATATCATTATCGAGTGAAAGGAATGGATATATACGAAGTTTCGTTTTCGTTGAATTAGAGTAGGCCCTCAGGTTTAAAAGTAGTGCTGTCACTGCCTTCATCTTATAAAATGAAAGGGACAGCACTAGTTTTAAACCTGGTTAAACTTTAGATATCGTTTTGTATAAGGCCTTTAATGTTTTAGCAATACAACATTTAAAAAAAACTTTATTGTTAACCATATGAATGCAATAAATGTCTTTGACTTTCACTTTCCTGTTTCAGTCTGCTTCTATCTAAATTGTTTACATCGCGATAACCTTTGAATTTTAAAACCCAATTGAAATTGTATTGTGTCTTGCTTATTTTCCTGCCGCCCGCAATCTTAACGATTTATTACTTTCATAACGACGATCTTATTATTTATTGACGATATGACGATGAGGTCGATGTATCCGCTTTTTATAGTCTTTAGGTATTTTTCTACAAAAAAAAAGTATTAAGTCACAATATTATTTTATTTGCAACTAAAAAACTAACACAGCGCTTAGAGCAAGAAATAAATTAAGTTTTGTCTTCCCGCAAGTACTTACAGTAAAGATTTGTAATTTGATTAGTCTGTAAAAGTTATTGATCTATTTATCCTATGGATTTTCTTATTCATGAACATACTGCATACATACATACAAACATACAATCACGCCTGTTTCCCGAAAGCGCAGGCAGAGGCATAATATACGCCTACACTTCGCCAATTGTGTTGTTGGGCCAACGTAATAGGTGGCGAGCCTATTGCCGCTTACCGGGCAATTCTATGTTCGCCAGAGCCTCGTCTGTTAATCAGCAGCAGTGACCACTTGCAGGTGAGGTTGAAACCTTTTCGGGTAAACAGGAGTGAATGTATAAATTTAAATGTATAGAGGAAATATTTTTCTTAAATATTTTTCTGCCGAAAGACCGAAAGAATTATTTAATCCAAAATAATTGTTATCAATTATTTTTTAAATTTTTTTTTTCTTTTCCGATTAATAAAATTAACATAGCAATTATGATCTTTCAATGTTAAATACTCTGTAATATAGATGCTTTATCTCTTAATAGCAATTTTATTAATAAAAAATTTATTATTGTGCAATAAGGAACTGTAATTGACCTGGTTATAGTTATATATCATTATATAAATACCGTTCATATGTTGGACTGCTGTTATCCTCGAAAAATAAAACATAAAGTAATCTATGTGAATCCTACTAAACATTAATAACCCTTAACTACCACTTACTTTAACCCTTTGACCTATTTCTGTGAGCGGCCCCTAACATGCGTATTGATTTGATAAAAAATAATCCCGCAGCGTTTTTTCTTACGGATGGAAAATCATCAAATGACCGTCTCCTGCTGTGAGAGGAGCATGAGGGTGTTAGACTTTTACTGGCTAAAAACCATCCATGTTCCTTCTCAAACCTGCTATGTCCCGGGGCCGTGGTAACCCTTTCGAACAGTCCCGCTACCCCGGCAGCGTAGCGTCGCTTTCCGTCACTCGTACACTATGTGAGCTTCAAATGAGGCAACGTTATATAACGTTCTATGATGATATATGACGGCAAAGAAAAAACTAAACTAAGCTTTGTCGACGCGTGGTGTCACTTTTCGTCGCTTACACGTTGACGTATCCCATGTAAGCTACCAAAGCGGCAACGTTACGTTATGCGACGCGGTACAAAATGTGAAACCGTAGGTAGCTGTGCCTTCTCTTGTCGCGTAAAGATGTCAGTCAGAACCAAACGAGTATGACGAGTTAAACGATATAAATTTTAGGGTTTTTTATAATTACGAAATTATGAAACATTGGTACACATTTAGATTCTGATAATTAGTGGCTGACAAGTTTACGATATTTCATAAGATTTAATAAGTGTGCATTTATATCTTAAATAAGAACTACGCTTCGCACATTTTTGCACCGCTCATCTAAGAATACATACACACAATGATGCCTTTTCCCCGAAGGGGTAGGTAGGCAGAGGCATATTAAACGCCCACACTTTGCCAGTTATAATGTTGATCCCACGTAACAGGTGGCGAGCCTATTGCCGTTTATCGGGAACATTTGTGATTGCCAGAGTTTCGTCCGCTTATCGGCAGGTGCACCACGTGCTTGGGATCCTAAAGGTGAATATAGACTACAACATTTACTTGTAACAGAACAACGAGCCGCTCTATGATATGTTCTAGTGTATCATCCTTTTATGAACTAAACGTCGAGCACGCTCGCCTATTTGTTATAAACCAAAGAGCGTATTGGTGTAACATTTCGTCAAGCGTATTGGTGTAACATTTAGTCAAGCCACGAGTGCGAATGATACGCGGTTGCGGGGTGACGCGGAAGGAGAGGGACGAAAGACGCACGCAGTCCGCATTTACCCGTAACATGGCACCGAGCATTCGCAGGAACGTTACATTACATGGAAATGCTTTGGAAACTAAGCTTTTGCATGTATTATACCATTCGTAAGAACGTTACATTACACAGAAATGCTCAAGAAAATGTTGTAGTCTATACTCACCTTAAGAACTTGGTAGGGTCCCCATACACCTATTCCATTCAAAAGTATGGTGAACGAAAACAATTCATATCTTAAGTGTACTAACATTAAAATACATTCTGAAGTGAAAAGACAGCCGTACGGCTTACACGCTATATAGTAGCTCACCTGCATCAAAAAGTCCGGGGCATCCTTTAAACTCTGTAGCATTATCTTCCCAAGATGATATCTGTCAGTTGGTATTCCTGATTCGGCTACTATCCTGGACGTTTTCTCGTTCATGTACCAATGGACGGCATCATTGGCCTTCAGTTGTTCGGCCATGTTGCTAAAAAATTTAAAACATGATATTTGTCATCTTTTTTTATCACAAGTCATGTCCACATCCTGCCTGATGGAAAGCAGTCGATGTTGTCTGAAAATTAGAACGCTCCATACTGTGGGATTAGCACGCGCACTCATTCTTCTGTAGAAATGCCGTTTCAAGCTCCTCTGAGACCTGGGACTATAGGGGAGGTTGACTAGAGCTCCTAAGATGTTGGTAGGATCCCGATACACCCTTTCTTTGAAGACATGCGGTAGTAATAAACTTTTTTTTTTTTGAGTGGCAATGCATTTACGCATACTTTGCACCGCGGGGTCAGCAAAAAGTTATGTCGGGCTCCCTGGCCGAGATGGTGGTGGCCAAGACTACGGACTATACCCCACTATTTCCGGCTCCACGTAAGGTGCCAAGGAGGTAACAGAGTAACCTAATCCTCCGTTGGCACTGCACGCCTGTCTGTGTCACAGACCCTTCGTCTAATTTTTTTCTTCAGGTTCTTCTCAGGTTTTTGTGCCGCTTTCTACTCCTTCGGGGGCACTAATAAAGCTACTTTAACTTATCACTGTATTAACTTTTTTGTCCAAAACATTATATTTGTGGTGTTCAGACCATGACCTTTTATGGCAAGAATAGATACCGTGCGCGTCATTGAATTAATATTTATGGCTCAGAACCAAGGCAGCGGAGTCCAAAACTCGTGATTAATATATTACGAACGTATCACACTTTTATTACAAACATTTTTCTAGTGTTAGCTAATTTTTTAGCTCCTTAACGAGGTTCCTGGAAATCCGTTCCAGAACAGGTTGAGAATATTCATTTTTAGATTAAATAAATAAAACGAAAGAAACTGGTAATACTTAATTGAGAAACATTATTATATTTTTTTATTTTAATGTGACATATGTTGACTACATCCTGCCCAAACAGTCGATACAGTCCAAAAAAATTTAAGGCGCTTCATGCCGTGGAGTTTGCACGGTAACCCACTACCATTCACGACGGCCTACAAAAATGCCACAAGTGCAATTTTCAGTATATAAATAGACTCCTTAGACTTTTTCCTATTTCGTTCCGAAACAGCTGATAATATTATCTGCTGAACTGTTTTCTTTTTCCTTAAAAATAATAGTATATAGTTAAGGTAGTTTTTAAAAACTTTATTAAAATTGGCTATGAAATGAAGAGTACAAGCGATCAAACGTACGCAAATTACCAACTCATATCCGCATTATACATATCGTACTATAATTAACTCATTTATACTTATATTATCTACTATTTATAACTCAGCGAACCTCAAAAGAGGTTTAGAACTAGGAGACGGACACTTTACTTCTTCCTTTGAGACTCATAAAACTTGGTGTAACAAAACGCAACTGATATGGAATAATAAAACTCAAACGGGACTTGTATCAACGGGTAGCAGAAGATATATTATAGTATATATAGTATAGTGTATATAATACTTTTCAATTTTCCTGCGGGAACTTTAAAAAAGTACCTATAGGTAACGTTTTGATTTATAAACAACAGATTATTGCAACGGCTTATTTTAATTTTTGAAATATTTATCCGCGGTTAATTTTTGTCTCGATTTTTTTTTTATTTCCCAATTATGAAGACACAATATAATTCCCAATAATATTACAGAAATTCGTGGTGTTCCCCTTACATATAATTGCACAAAGTGACGAAAACAATAAAAATTGTTTAAGCCGCATTAAAACACAAGAATGTTCAATGATCATTAAATATGAACATCACACAGATAGACTAGGTCTAAAGTAAAGTACTTACTTATTAACAAGTTAAAAACCTGTATGTGACTTTAACCTAGACAAAGCTGTCTCACTGCACTAGTAAACTAACCTGCACTTAAGAAGTCTGAACAGTAAATGACAGCAATGAAACTGTTCAGTTGAGAACGATTATTATACTTTGCTATGCTTAACTAAAGGGTCGTAAGGGCTAACACACACAGCTGTAAAACTTCTATTGTATTATTTTACTACAAATTTATATTTATTTATAAAGATACAAATATTAACAAATAGCGAATAACAAATCAAATTCATTTTAATTAGTAAAACAGAAAATACGCATTTAATGTATTTAATTCATAATAAAAGTTATTTTCACTTGAATAACGTACTTAGCACGTCTATAATTATCAGAAATAAATCAGCTATGTTAGTTTTATTAAATTTATTATTAAATTCGCCTTTATATGTAGTGTGTATTTGCGATTACGGACGATTTTACTTATATTAGAGCTGCGTTAACCACATATTAGAGAAGAGCATTAGAACGCTCTTTATGCCTAAGTATAGGTAAAGTAAGAGTGCGATTTTTTCTTTGGGGTTTTGTGAAATTACTGCTTCGGGTTTATTCGCATAAACCCGAAACAGTTCCTAAACTCAAATCGGAGATCCAAAGCATCATCGGTGAGATACAGCCATATCTCTGTGCAAAAGTTATGAAAAATTTCATGAAAAGAAAGAAGCCTGTCATCGCAGCCATGGGGGTCATTTGACGGATATTTTATTTAATACTTAATCGGAACATGTCTTCTTGACAATATAATAAAAATATCACACGAGCAGCAAATTGACGACAGCAGAGGCGACTGCAGTCGCCGTCACCTGTCCGTCGACGTGCTGTCTACGCGTTGGCGTAAGAAAAAGAGATACAGATTATGAACACATATTATGCGGTAGGTATTATCCGTTATCTGCATAGGCCTTTAGCCGGTCGTGACCACACTGCGGTGGTAGCATAGGATTCCCCTTTATCCATAGTTTACGATGAAATTAAGCTCAGAAACGACAGAGGGGCAAAGCAATAAAATGAGCATTTGCCCGAGGTGGCCAGTGGCCACTTGACGACACACACGGCGCAATCTCTTAGCCCACCATGTGCTTTGGTAACATAATTATGATAACATAATATTACATATAGATTGGTAATAAAATTGCCCTTTGTTAAAATTGCCTGTTGCCGACTTAGTAGTTAATACTTTATACCTAATGGATCCACACAGCCCGGCGGCCATGTTGCCTCCGACACCGCCGACAGCGGTCTTTCAATTAAAGTGCATTGTGCAGAGTCGCCGGTCTCTGGGTGTTACCTTTTTCCAGCGGCTCTCCCACTATCAACAGTGTCGCATAGCTTTTTAAGACCACGGAGACCAGGCCAAATAGTTTCGTCATCATGGTTCTTTTATCGATTCACAAGCTATGTTCAGCCTTCAAGCAACTGAACAAAGGCTTCCCCTATTGAAATCGACAATAAATACCCACCACCTACCCACTTTAATGCGTTTATCATGAGTTGGCAATTATACAATGGAGTAGCGTCGCTGAAATGTATGATATTTATATAACTAGCTTCTTTCCGCGCCCATGCATGTGTGTCCTATAGTTTATTGCGAACCTCAGGAATCAAATACGTTGGTCCAAAATCAATGCGCGATCAAGCATTAGGCAATCAGCAGGCAAGATTTAGGTCCAGTATGTCAAGTCTTAATACATCTTCTTTTAGGCATTCGGCAGTCACGCTTTTATGGAGTGCGTGTCTGTCGGAAGACCAGTTCTGCTAACGCCGCAGTAGCTTATATTGACCTTAGGCTGCACAGTTCTTTATTTTATCTTGTTCATTCATTAACATCAGCCCATCTCCATCCACTGCTGGACAAAGGCCTCTCCAACTGCACGCCACTGAGCTCTACATCTTCAGCTCTTCGTCTCCAACCATACGACGTCGCTCCACCTAGCTGGAAGGCGTCCTACACTACGTTTTCTGAACCGTGGTCTCCACCGTGGGACACGTCTACCCTAGTGGTTACCGGACAGATAAAAGAATTATTGTAGTATATATTGTAATCATGTTTAGTAAATTAAAAAATTCTTTCTCTCTTTCAGTCCGTGTCATGAATATGTTAGTGTCTCTAACAACCATATCGACATTGCAAAGACGAAGGAGTTTGTACCTCCTGTGGTAAGGAGGTTGTTGTTGGTTGATGTAAGATCAAGAAGAAAAAGTCATAGGCATCTGCTGGTAATCAATCATCTTCCTCATATCTGCTTTAGGAAGTCCACTGCTGCACATAGGCCTCTCTAATAGTTTCTATTAGTTTGGGGGTATTTGCTCATAATCACCAGGCGGGTTGGTGATCGCAGTTCAAGTCAGTATGCAGGATGACGCTGCTGCCCATCATCCAATACAATTTCTCTTCGTCGACTGTTACGAGTTCTCATCAGATGGAAAGGGGCGATATAACAATAGGTCAGTGCCACACAACAATACATTCTCAATATTTATAAAGATTACCTATATCTATTTATCACATACGGATGATTCACAATCATTTTACATAATAAAACAGATAGCGTTATCTCGTCATTGTTTATAATTCACTCTTTAGGGAATAAGTCCGTCTTCACTGTTTATGGCTGTCTTATAAACATAAATACATGTAAGTGTACGATAATTTATCTCTTTTGAATTTAAAGGTAACGACAAGGTTGTAAAATCACGGCTTCCAATGAACGATAAAGAGAGAAGACAGGCTCTTTATCATGCGGGTAATTGAATATTTGCTTCAAGGGTTTCTTGATTGCATATGTGACCTTTATTTGAAAATTCATAGCTTCATACAGTAGGTATTTACAATAATCTGTGACTGTCTCATATAGGTGAACAGTTGCAAAAAGCAATCCCTTCGAAGACAAAGCCAAATAATTTATTCAAGTTTAGCTCAATAAACCGCTAATGAAAGTCAAGTTAAAAACCAACGCGCCCATTCACTGCGAGCGGGAGCTTGATCATAAAAGAGAGGGCAAGAAATTTTTCGTCTTAATAGACGAAATACGTCATCATCATCATCATCATCATTTCAGCCATTCGAAGTCCACTGCTGAACATAGGCCTCCCCAATTGCTTTCCACGTAGATCGATTCTTTGCCGCCTGCATCCACCGGCTCCCCGCCGCCCTGACCAGATCGTCGGTCCATCGCGTTGGGGGCCGCCCTCTACTACGTTTGCTGATTCGTGGTCGCCATTCAAGAACCTTAACGCCCCATCGGTCGTCGGTTCTTCGAGCTATGTGCCCCGCCCATTGCCACTTCAGCCTGCAAACGCGCTTCGCTATGTCGGTCACTCTGGTTCTCCTACGGATTTCCTCATTTCTGATTCTATCACGTAGGGACACTCCGAGCATAGCTCTCTCCATTGCACGCTGAGCGACTTTGAGCTTCCTTATGAGGCCCATAGTCAGGCACCACGTCTCAGTCCCATACGTCATCGCTGGCAACACACACTGGTCGAAGACTTTCGTCTTGAGACACTGAGGTACTTTGGACGATAAGATTTTGCGTAGTTTCCCGAACGCAGCCCAACCGAGCTGGATTCGACGATTGACCTCTTTCTCGAAGTTGGACTTACCTAATTGGACTTTTTGTCCCAGGTATACGTACTCGTCGACAACTTCGAGGGCCGAGCTTCCCACTATTACTGGGGTAGGCACAACATGGATATTTGACATGATTTTGGTCTTATCCATGTTCATTTTAAGACCTACCCTTCGGGAAGCTCTGTCGAGGTCTCCGAGCATTGTGCCCAGATCCACAAGCGACTCCGCTATGACCACTATGTCGTCGGCAAATCGAAGGTGAGTCATATACTCGCCATTAATGTTGATGCCGTAGTTTTCCCAGTCCAGTAGCTTGAAAACATCCTCCAGAGCAGCAGTGAACAGTTTCGGTGAAATGACATCACCCTGTCGCACGCCTTTTTGCAAGAGGATAGGATTCGTGCACTGGTCCAGTACTCGTACGGACATGGTGGCGTTTCTGTATAAACTCCTCAGAACTTCGATATACCGATGATCAATGCGGCATAAATACGTATTTATAAGGTTTATTTCTTTGAAAGATCCCAAATATTCATAAAAACACAATAAAGAATGTAATACACATAATTGGATAATAATAGGAGAGTAATATAAAATACATTACATAAAGTGAATCTAACTACCATGTGAACAAGCCCTAATGCAAACAGTAGTGAACTTGCTAGCAGATACATTATTAACGAGATAATGAGGGTACGAGCTTCAGTGTCCTCAAATTATATAGTATTTTAATGTATACCTACTCAGCATTGAAGGACGGACAGCTTAGCGATTATTCATACATTGCAAATTACCACTTGCTTACTTACTTAACCACGAATAGACAGAAATGATATTGGCACAGACATTATATGGATCAAAATTAATGAACACGTGCAGTAAATAACGTTTACATTCATAAATTTGGTAACATCTAACTCGCGTCTCTATCGTCAAAAACGTCGGAGCGTGTTCCAATACTTTCGATATAAATAGCGCTTTAGGAGCTACCAACTATTTAACGCTGACTGTACATCTTATTTGAATTTATATAGCGTACGTGTTATTTAAATTTGAAAAAATTGTAAGTATCAAGTAAGATTTGTGATTTTTACAATACACCAAAACATCTCTTAATATCATTTCTTGTTCAGATTTGTGCCTCATTGTATAGACTTTGAGCTTGCGAATTCGGTTCTTGAATAGGAGTCAGTAAGTAATTGTTTTGCTCATAGCCACTATCTCCAAGTACAATTCCATTCTGAAATGCACCTTTCTCAAAATGAAACTTTGCTGATGAATTAGCAAATATTATGCTATCATGGGAGGAGCCTGGCCAACGTGCAACTATATCTTGAAACATTAATTCAGCTGAACACATTGAATGAAAAAAAGCCTTTTCTGTTTCTGAATTCCTCAGCTGTGTTTCCTCCAGGTGACTGAATTCTTATGTGTGTGCAATCTATAGCTGATACCACTCTTGGAAACCTAGCTATTTTATAAAAATCTTCTTGAGTTTTCTTTATTTCTTGCTCACTTTGTGGTAACTTAACAAAGGTTTGCCTTAAAGATGCTTTTGCATCAGCACATTTTTTTATGATACAGCAAGCGGTGGAATTATGAATACCTCCAAATTCACCAACAGTGATGTAAAAACTCCCAGTGACAAAGAATCCTAATGTAATTAGCAGTTGTGACATGGGTGGGATGCACTGGTTTCTGAAACAAACAATAAGTTTATTTCCATTAATTACCTAGTTATTTGAGGTAGGTAGTTCTTTGAGGCGACATTATAAATATTAGGTCGGGGAAAAAGTCTTTTCGCATAACGTAGGTATAAACTTATTATAAAATTTTTTTGACTGTACTATTTGTGTCTGGCTGGTTTTGGTAACATTAAAAAGGTTCCATTATAAAGAAAAGAAAAAAATAAAAAAAAGTTGTTTCCCGCTATTTTTCATTTGTTTTTCTCTCCGTAAAAATGAGTGAATCTAATGAAGAAATTCGATACATTTTAAAATTTTATTATAAAAAAGGCAAAAATGCAACTCAAGCAGTGAAAAAAATTTGTGATGTTTATGGACCTGATGCAGTGTCAGTAAGAGTAGCACAAATTTGGTTCAAACGTTTTCAGTCCGGAAATTTTGATGTTAAAGATGCACCTCGCTCTGGTCGCCCTGTTACGAATAAAATGGACGCCATTTTTGAAAGAGTGGAGCAAGATCGGCATATTAGTAGTTACGATGTAGCTGAAGAACTGGGAATTGACCACAAAACAGTTTTGACCCATTTGAAGAAAGCTGGTTATACAAAAAAGCTCGATATTTGGGTGCCACACGAGCTCACTCAAAGAAACTTAATGAACCGTGTACTCATTTGCGATTCATTATTGAGACGTAATGAAACCGAGCCGTTTTTGAAGAGATGATGCTGCTGTGTGTATGGTGGGATTGGAAGGGCATTGTTTATTGTGAGCTTTTACCGCCCGGCAAAACCATCGATTCTGATCTTTACTGCCAGCAACTGATTAGATTAAAGGAAGCAGTCGAGAGAAAACGGCCGGAATTGATCAACAGGAAGGGTGTGGTCTTTTATCACGATAACGCTAGACCACACACATCTTTAGCCACTCAGCAAAAATTAAGAGAGTTTGACTGGGAGGTCCTAGTGCATCCACCATATAGCCCTGACCTTGCGCCTTCAGATTTTCACCTGTTTCGGTCTCTGCAGAATTCTTTAGGTTCTGTAAGGTTGACCTCAAGAGAGGACTGCCAAAACTATTTGTCCCGTTTTTTTGATCAGAAGTCCCAAAGTTTCTACAGTTACGGGATAATGTCTCTGCCCACAAAATGGCAGAAAGTTATTCAACAAAACGGTACATATATATTGTAAATAAATGTAAATAAACTTTGAAAAAAATGTCTTGACTTTTCATACAAAAATACGAAAAGACTTTTTCCCCAACCTATTTTATGTGTCAGTGCCAATGCTTATAAAACTTACCTTTGTGTTTTGCTCTCGATTTTATTTTGTACCAAGAACAGCAAATATTGCACTGATTCTTTAGTAAGTCTGAATCGACGATGGAATTCTGTTGAATCTCATACGACAAAGTGTTCGACCCTCGGTCTTAAAACTCTTTCTTTTCTCTCATTTGGATTCATATATTCATTTATTATGGCTTCTTCCTCAATTGCCATATCGTCAATACTATCGAAAATATCCATTATAACAAATACACTTGTATTGTAAAGTATGTAAACTAACCTCAAATTTAGTAACTTCAACGTCGTTTATCTATGGAATAATTAACTATCAGCCTGTCAAAGAGCCAGATAGATTTATTCCTCAGATAAGCGATTTATTCTCCAATTTGACAATCTCCTATTTGACAATTGAACAACTGAGTTCTTTGCTATCTATCGAATAAATCCTATCTGTCTGTTTATCTGAGGATTGAAAAATCGGCCCTAAAATAAATAACTTAATGTTGAGTTTTTTTTTCTTCTCCATATTATCACGCAAGCAAAGATAACATAACCTTTATAACCATAACATTTTGTGTATTCAGTAAGCTTTCTCACGCTTGCCTACGTTTCGTGATTTTGCTAAGCTTTCCTGGCTAGCTTCAGCCGCTGTCGGATCAAAATTACACTCTAGGGATAAGGCAGAGAAAAGTAATCGGAAACGGTTTACAGTTATTATATTATTTCAAATAAATTCGATCCCCGTGGCAAAAAGTTGGTTTACTGGTGTGCAGGGCTGTGGCGACACAGAACAAGCGATGAATGCAACGTTCAGATGAATCAAATCCTGAATCTTGCAAACAGAAGTCCTCAGGCTTATCGCTATGTAATATGCAACATACCCTACCATCATCGGTTGGGACGCGGCCCCAGACCAAAGATTGGAAAATCTTTCCTTTGGTAGGGGGCACACCTAACTCCCTACCGGCTATCAATATTGTGGATAGAATCTTTCAAGTCCGATTGATAATAATATTCTAAGCGGTCGGAGCATTGGTTCGTTCAAGAATCAGTGCAACTATTAATACGAGTAGTATAGTATAATATTATCTGGCATTCAGCGTTCAATCAAAGATTAATTGGCAACGAAATCGAACCTCTCCTGAGGACATATACGTATAGAGTTCAGTTTTCATTGCAGTTTCCATAAAAAAATATATGAAATTAATATTATATTTGTACTCCAATCTATTAAAAAATATTATAAGGCGCCAATGTCATCGGATATATAGTACAATTGCATGCAATAAAATTCAATTAGTCTGTCTCAAAGTCAAGTGGAGGAGAAACAGCACACAGATATTATTCCAACAATAGCACTTACTGTTATCTAAACTGATATCTTGATCTGGCTGTGAAATAAAGAAATGGATTAACGATAAATGAGAAACAGAAACTGATCATCGAATCCAGCTAGGTTGGGCATTCGGGAAACTGTGAAATATCTTCTCATACAAAATACCTCAGTGTTCCGAGACAAAAGTCTTCGATTATCGTGTGTTGCTAGTGATGTGAGATGATACTGAGGCCATGTGTTTGTATGCCTTCAAGTAAAGCTAAAAGTCGCTCAGCGTGCAATGGAGAGAGCTATGCTCGAAGTGTCCCTACGTGATCGAATCAGAAATGAGGAAATCCGTAGGAGGACTATCCTCCTCCTTGCGTCGTGTTCCTCAATGCT
The DNA here is from genome assembly GCA_949126915.1 of Musotima nitidalis. Classification (NCBI taxonomy): domain Eukaryota; kingdom Metazoa; phylum Arthropoda; class Insecta; order Lepidoptera; family Crambidae; genus Musotima; species Musotima nitidalis. The sequence continues at coordinate 6,687,635 of OX421434.1, forward strand.
GAGGGTCGTGACCACCCCTCTGAAACACCCTTTCTCTAATGATATTCTTCCATCTAATCCTGTCATCGGCGGTGTGGAGGGCAAAGTGAACTGTAGAACCGAGAGTGGTGCGGATCTGGTCGGACCAACGTAATGGGCTGCGCCCACGAGGCCTTTTCCCCTCTACTTTTCCGGTCACAAATAGTTTCTCGAGGTTGTCACCGTCTTTCCTTGCAATGTGACCGAAATACTCCAGGATTTTACGGAGGCACTCGGATGACAGCCGCGAGGAGATTTTAAGTTCTCGTAATATGGAGACGTTGGTCCGAAATGCTGTCCAAGGAATGCGGAGCATCCTTCTCCAGCACCACATCTCGAAAGCGTCAATGCGTTTGCGGTCTGCAGCTTTTAGTGTCCATGTCTCCGCGCCATATGAAAAGATCGAAAAAACCAAGGTCCGTACCAACTTAGTCTTGGTTTTCATAGAAATGTTCCGATCTTTCCAGACCTTTCCAAGCTGGGACATAGCGCTCTTAGCCATGCCAATCCTCCTGCGTACTTCTGTCTCGCAAGAACCATCGCTACTAATGTTGGAACCCAGGTATATAAAGTTGTTCACTATTTCTAGGTTTAATGCACCCGTGAGTTCCAACTTTCCACTTCTATCAACCACCATGACCTTTGTCTTGGACCTATTTATAGAGAGACCCAATTCCTCGCTAATCCGCTCCATTCGATCCAAAAGTGCAACCATTTCCGACTCATTTGCTGCCAGAAGAGTAGTGTCATCGGCGTAACGCAGGTTGGTGATTTTTACGCCACCAACTGTGATGCCCCCCTCCCAATTCGCGCAGGTACGTCTTATTATGTGCTCTCCATAGGCGTTAAACAGAATAGGCGATAAAATGCATCCCTGACGAACTCCTTGGTGAAATTTGAAGGGTTTTGAAAAGGTTTTGTCAACTCTTACGACTCCTTGGTTACAGTCATACAGGGTGCGAAGAAGGGCGATAAGATGACTTGGTACTCCTAACTCTTGCAGAACCCTCCATAAACAGCCCCATTTGACACAGTCAAAAGCTTTGCTGTAGTCGACGAAACACATTATCACAGGCGTGTCAAACTCATAAGCCTTCTCAATTAGCTGCCTGACATTGAGAATCTGCTCCCTCGTGCCCTTGCCCTTCACGAAACCCGCTTGCTCCTGCGGAATTTGCCAATCCAGATAGTAGCGGATGCGATTATTGATGATATGAAGCAAGATTTTGCTGGCATGTGAGATGAGGGACAAGGTACGATAATTGCCGCAATTTTTGGTTGACCCTTTTTTGTGTAGCGGAAGAATGACCGATTCCGACCAATCCTGCGGCCAATCACCGTATTGCCATATATGTGAGCAGATCTTAAAAAGCGCCATGATACCCGAATCACCCATTGATTTCAGAACCTCGGCTGTTATTTGGTCGGATCCTGGTGCCTTTCCACTCCTGAGGGAAAGAAGAGCAGAGGATATCTCGGAAGGAAGAATCATGGGTTCTTGTTCCAGATCCTTCCAGACTAGGATATTACTGGGCCTGGGGAGAGTATCTGTGTATAAACGTTCACAGTAAGCACGCCATCTCTCGGCAATATGATCGAGTTCGTGTAGCACAGTGCCATCACTATCCTCTATAACCCAGGACTTAGCCTTAAACTGTCCGGAAAGGACTCGAACTTTCTTGAAAAGGTCTGCAGCTTGGAGCTTGTTCGAATGTCTCTCAATATCATTACAGATGCTCTCTATGAAGCTGTTCCTGTCACTACGACAACTGGCTTGAATAGCTCTGCAGCATTCGGAGTATTTTTTCATTATTGCATGATCCTGCAGACCTCCAATCTTCAATTCTTTCCGGAGTTGGATGAGTCCCCACGTGTTGTCGGAGATCCAGCACTTTCTCTTCCGCTCAGGATTTTTCTTTTTAGAAACCGCGTCCAGCGCATCGGCTATATGTCCTTTCAAGTGTTTCCATTGTGTATCAGCGTCAGCGTGTTCAAGTAACGGACAATCTTTTAGTTTAGCCTCTAACGCCTCTCGGAAGACAGGTTGTTCGAGAGGATTCAAACTACTAGGTTTCAGTGGTTGACGTCTAAGTGCTTTTAAGCGCAGCGAGAAAACGGCCACTAGCAGGTTATGATCAGAACCGCATTCCGCACCGGGAAAAGTCTTCACATTAGAAACCGAGGATCTCCAGCGAGTATCCAAAATGATATAGTCGATTTGATTTCTGTGCCTGTCGCCTGGAGATCTCCATGTGTACAGCCGTCTTGGGTGATGTTGGAAGAACGTGTTCATGATACTGAGATTTCTGCCTATGCAAAACTCAATCAGTTTTTCACCCCGTTCATTCCTAATGCCAAGTCCATATTTTCCAACTGCGCTTCTGGCATGGTCATCAGCAAGTGTACTACCAACTTTGGCATTCCAATCACCAAGGATCATTTTTATTTCCCGACCAGGAATCAAATTTAGCGTTTCCTCCAGTTTTCCATAGAAGTCTTCAATCACCTCATCCTGGGCTTGCGCCGTGGGTGCGTATATCTGTACAATATTCAGAACACACGGTTTAGTGTTCAGCTTTAAGGTCAGGATCCTATCAGACACCGGGTTATAACCGAGGACGTATTTATTCATGTGTGGTGGTAAAACGATTCCTACACCATTCCTACTCGAATCGTCACAACCCGAGAAGTACATGGTGTTTCCTGTGGATGTAACGAAATGGCCATTACCGCGCATGTGAGTTTCACTGACACCTAGAATGGAGATGTTGTGGGATTCCATTTCCTTTTCCACGATGGTCAATTTGCCCGCCATCAGCAGACCTCGGACGTTCCAAGCGCCAAAACGATGATAGTTACGAATTGATGCTTTCTTGCTCTTAGATGTTTTGGTATCGACAGTAGCATCTCTTCCTTCTGAAGCCTGCCGATTAACCTCAGGGGAAGCTTCGGTCGCCAATTTCACACCAACCAGCCCGGGTGCTGGGTGGCGCCGATCGTTACTCGGGTTGTCCAACAAACTCATTCTCTCTGATACTCTGTTCATAAGGGGGGTTTTCATGGGAAATGTTGCGCAGTGGGTTCCCACGTCCTTCTGCGTCAGTCTTTTAGAGGGTATTTGGATCCTCTCGGTCACTGATTACCGTCCCATCTCAGGGGTGTCGGGTTATTTGACCGCCGCCCGATGCTCGGCGTTGACTGTTTTGCGGCGTGAGTAGGTCTCCTCCACACCAACCCTCCTCCTTTTGCATTCGGGCTTGGGACCGACAACGGCGGAGTTGGACTATAGTGACCGACATAGTGTGGCGAATTTCCAATCTGAAGTGGCAATGAGCGGGGCACAGAGTGCGAAGAACCGACAACTGATGGGGCGTGAAAGTTCTATAATGGCGAACGAGAACCGGCAAACGAAGTGGAAGACGGCCTCCCACCCGATGGTCTGATGATCTGGTCAAGGCGGCGGGAAGCTGGTGGATGCAAGCGACTCTAGATCGCTCAAGATGGAAATCTATTGGGGAGGCCTATGTTCAGCAGAGGACGTCATATGGCAGAGGTAATAATAATGATCGAGAAGGGGTGGTGTCGATGACAAAAGACCGAGATAATTGAAAAGAAAATACATGCTATACTGATAAACTGGAAGCAGGGCAGGAGGACGACAGGAAACGGCATCCATTTGAATAGTTAATCGAGGGAGTACACGTACGGCAGCGCATCTATATCATAAGTATCGACCGGATGATTTCTGCATTTGTTGATGAAGCCCTATCCAAAACCACAATTTATCGCTGGTTTACTGAATATCAATGTGGACGTGTCAAGCTCAGTGATGATCCCCGTCAAGGTTGTCCACAAACTGCAGTCACCCAATAAAACGTTAATGCTGTGCGTAAGCTGATTGGGGAAGGACGACATGTGACATACCGCGAAATTCAAACAACTTAAGACATTGGCATGAGTCAAATACAAATAATCTTGCATTAACAATTAGGTTTAAAAAAGTTGTTTACCCGATAGATACCGCATTCGCTCTGTGAAGAGCAAAAAGCGACTCGCGTTACTTGCTGCGTCAGAACTCTGGAAAGATTCTACGCAGGATCCTCAAATGTTATTTACATCGTCGTATTAGGTGACGAATCCTTGTTAAACGCGTACGAACCCGAAACAAATAATCAGTCACGAGTTTGGGTGTTCGAAAATGAGTTGAACCAACAAAGAATGTTTATTCACGGAGTGTGGCAAAAAAATTGTAGCCACGTTAGTCTCCAAAACCAGCTATATTGCGACTATTCCTCTTGATGGACAAAGAACGGTCAATGCAGAATGGTATGCTAGCATTTGTTTGCCACAGGTCGTTTCTAAACGCCGTAAAGAGAACTGCAGTCGCCGCATCATCCTCCATCACGACAATGCGAGTTCTCACACCGCGCACAGAACAAAAGAGTTTTCAGAGCAAGAAAACATAGAATTATTAGACCATCCGCCGTACAGCCTTGACCTAAGCCCTAATGATTTTTATACATTCCCTAAAATAAAGAACAAATTGCGTGGTCAGAGTTACTACTACTCTTATGTATTTATTACTTACCCTCACTTCCAAATGAAATGGTTGCTTCAACGATTAGTTCCATCGTATGGAAAAATGTGTCAAATTTCGCGGAGAATCCTTCGAAAAGCAATACATACATTTTAAATAGTAATGTTGTGTCACTTTCTTGATTCCCGAAATTTTCAGTGCCGCCCTCGTACATACATACATTCACGCCTGTTTCCGCGAAGGGGATGGTTGAGGCATATTATACGTCCAAACTTCTCCAATTATATAGTCCTACGTTAAGTTGAAACACGGTTCGCCAGAGCCTCGTCCGTTGATCGGCACGTGCACCACTTGCAGGTGAGGTTGGCTTGGGCTCCTCAGATCTTAATAGGAGCCCTCTACAACCTTGTCTTTCATATATTATTATAATAATAATTCTCATACAATCAATATACATACGTGCACCACTTGCAGGTGAGGTTGGCTTGGGCTCCTCAGATCTTAATAGGAGCCCTCTACAACCTTGTCTTTCATATGTTATTATAATAATAATTCTCATTCAATCAATATACATACATTATTAAGTATTAAGATAAATATCCCTAAGGACTTGTGTTATGGATATTAAATAACGGATAAATACTTTTTCTTTTACTCATAGGAAATACAAAGACCAGAACAAATATCCATGTTCATGCAAACAAAGATTTTTCCTGTGTGGGAATCGATCCGATCTTTAGGAGCGAACTGCAGGTATACTGATCTCCACCCCATATTTCTCGTATATATATATTTTTTAATATTTTTTGTACGGAACCATGTAATTGTAACAGCACACTGCGTCTTTTAATACGTTTCCTGTTCTATACGAATTCACATTAAAAGCAATCAATATATTTATCTACCTATAAATATAGATTAGATGTTCAGTATAAATTGTTGAGGGACTCATTTTATTGTTCAAGTTTAATTAAAGCATTGTAGGTACTACAAGTAAATAGTGCAAGCAGTTTGAAATTAGTAGGGCAATGACCGAAACCAGGTGAACTAAACTATCTAAACAACAAAAGTCTTATTACAAAACCAGATCTAAGGATAGACCCGGCTTAAAACTACCAGTTACAGCACCACTTTTATTTGATAAGATGAAGACAGTGACATCACTAGTTTTAAACTTTAGATCTCGTTCTGTCAAAAGCCCCCAAGTTTTTTGTTTACAAGAGCCCGTATTTTTGTCCTTTGCTACTTTGTCGCTCCGTTTTTGTCTGCTACCCTATGGATGGACCGCACATTTTTGATGCATTTTATTAATTATTTAGTTCTTTTAGCATTAACAGTAATTTGATTGGAAATTATTTTTCGTTCGGCAGACGATTATATTTCAAATTTTTAGGTATTTGTTGTTTTTTCTTCCGTGCATGGGTATAATTTACTTGAATAAAGAACCTATTATTATTATCACTACTATAGTATTGTGTTGTTATGCACCAATGTCTTATTTAATCTTTATTCGAGTCAATTTTGGAATGGCTGCTTTGTCACTGAGGTCGAATTTGTTTTTGTACTTATTTCGACCTTTTTTCCAGACTGCCACCTAGACTGACGAGGGATGCATGCAAATTTTTCGTCCAAGAGCTAGGCTGCCGTGTAGTTGCAAACTCCGGGAATTCAGGCGACCAATATCATATTGGAAAACTAATTTTACAAAGCTTGAAAGATGCTCCTGACTTTGTGTTGCAAGTAGGTAACGTAAAATGGATCAAATAATTCGACTTTAAACGAGGTTCCTTCTCCCAAGAGGTCTGATTCCTACTCGAAATCACGTTGAATGTTGTATACTGGATAAATACTAGTATTATAAAATATGTATGCGAAAGTAACTCTGTCTGCCCGTCTCGCTTTCATACCATAAATAAAATTTCGGAAAGGACATAGGCAACTTTTTAATGCGAAAAAAAGAAACAAAAAAGGAAATGGATGAATGGATGAGATGGAAATGGACAAGTAAAAACAAAAAATTGGTAAAAATATAGGAATAATGTTTGTATGGAAAGTCTTCATTATTGAACCTAGAAGCAAGAAACTAGTTTGTTAGGTTTATTATTAGCTGATATAAATATGATATGATACATAAACAAGATGCGCGATATAATCCAAATGGCTCGTATGAAGTCGCGGGCGAACCTCTAGTTCAAATTGACTCATATACAGTTATTTTGCAGATCGATGGAAAACTTAATCTATCAGAAACGTGTGGCTCTGTACTTGAGAGATCAGTACGCTGCGCTCTTGCATTCAAGAAAATGGGACTACAACATGGTGACGTCGTAATTATGATGACCAATAATCATTTGGACCTCGCCATTTCATTCTATGCTGCTCTTTACATAGGAGTTATTGTATCTCCACTTCATGCTGATATGACTGAACGTAAGAATGTACTGGTTTGTAAACTAAGTATATTCGACATATTTTTAACGTGTCACATTTTTTTCTGTAGTCACGAATAAATCGACTGTTTATGAAAAAAGGATTGGATCACAATTAATGTTTTTGTTTCGCTTTGTGTCTATTTATTAGTTCAATTTGCCTATTTTTACGGCTCTCCTAATCATCAGCATTAATTATTATGACATTTTTGTAATACTACGTAAACCTTGAGGATACACCATTAAATTCTTAAGTAATTCCTTATGTTTCAGATGAGCTGAAATCATCTATAAAAACGAACAAACCGAAGTTAATTATCTGCGAAGTAGCTAGGGCGACTGTAGTTGATGAAACATTGAAGAACATAGATGAAAACGCTGAAATTATCACAATGGGTCAATGTGACAATTTTTGCTCATTCAAAGACTTCCTCGACAAAAATGCAGAATTTTCTTTAGTTGATGAATTCAAGTAGGTGAAATCGTGGTTGCTATATCATTTAATTTGTCGTCTTTTTCATGAGGTAGAGATATTATTGTTCATATTGTTCATTGTCCAGTGAGATGGATTATCACAAGACTTCATCACATATGTATGTGAAAAGGCAGAGTTATTAGATGTGTGGTGTTTTTCTCAAATGAATGTTAAAAATAAAATAAAAATTAAAATATACTTTATTGTCTTTAAGATCAACATGATCATTTAGATTCGTCAAACATTTACACAAAATGGAAATTCCATAATTTTTTTAACAACTATGAAAGAAATATGAGCGGTACCATAATAAAGGAGTAAAAGCAAATGGGTTCTTTGTCAGAATTTGTCAGTTTATCTGTCTATTGTGGTTTTCTCAAGATTTTTCAGTCTGTATCTGTCAGTCAGCCTGTCGTGATTCTAAAGGAGGGAGGGGATTGTTCGTTAGTCAGACAGTCTGTCGGTGACTCTAACGAGGCTTCCAAAAGGCAACGAGATTGAGAAGAAGGCCTCAAGAAACTCATCTTGTTATAACAGCCTGATAGGCATCTAACTTATAATGAAGATTACTGCGATTATTCATAGGTGATGTGACTTCGCAACCATGACACCGTTATAAATCAATGGGCGACGAGAATGTAAATCATAATTTCACGCATATGTACACATGCCTTTATAGTTTTTCTTTTTATAAAGTACTTAAGTAGGTAAATAATATTTATAATTGTTTAAATTAAAACTGAATTTCTTACAGTACAGTCCAATCACAATTTTTATATAAAATCTAAATAAAAAGTTCATAATATCACTCAGCATTATTGTGAATCTCAAAAGATGGCGCATATGTTGAAATTATTATTTTGCCCTTATTATTATATCCGACAGATTACCTGGTTAGTAGGCTAGAAGCCAATTATATAAAAAAAGCAAGCAAAGGAAACTTAACAATGTGCCATATTTATAAACCTTTCATATAAGTAATCCTTGCTTACATATTTGTTTCAGAGCTGCAGATTTAGATACAGAAGAATCAATCGCAGTACTCACAATGACCAGTGGCACAACTGGCCTACCAAAGTCTGCAGCGCTAACACACAAGAATTTGGCTATAGCATTTCCAGTATTTTTGTAAATATATTAAGAAGTTTAACGTTGTCTTAGAAAACCTTTAAACAGGTCACGTTAAAAAAATTCAATAATTCATAACTCGAAAACATATAAAAAATCGCGGGTAATACATACATGGTGGGAGCACCCCACTAAATTAAACCCAATAAAATTTGGGACAAGACGTAGGCTACTTTTTAATACAAAAAAGGAACAAAAAAAGGAAATGAATTTAGTAAAAGTAAAAAATAAAATTTGGTAAATATATAGGATTAATGTTTATATGGAAAGTCTTCATCATTGAAGCTAAAAGCGAGAAACTATTTTGTTAGATTTCTTATTAACACTAAGACCTTCGCTTGACATTCGTGATTGGGACACCACATTTAGCTGTTAACCCTATTTATAGACCAAACTGAAAGTCAAATTAATGCGAGTTTCTATATGTCTAGAAACTAATAAACAAAGATGATAAGCGGTTTCAAGCTTTTTCAGGAAGAAGATTTTACAGGCGAATGCGCTTTTTTTCTATATTTCTCAAAATATTTATAAAATTCATGTGATTTTTTATTAATTGTTATACCTATTGGCACCTTCCATTTAATTGAAATTCTAGTATTAGACTCAGTACTCTTAAATCGCATACGTTTGTCGCTTTTAACTATTAAAACAGTTTATGGGGATTTTAGGCGCTTACGATGTTCTTCTTGAAATGGCTCGGTTTGTCCCTTCTCACTGCTTTTCCTAATTATCTTAAAATTTAAAAAATTTTTGCTCTTGCGCATGCTTGATGTGTGAATTTTAAATTGCAGTAATAAGTTCACTGATTTCCCGACTCCGTTTCGTCTAGTCCTGCTCACGTCTCCACTGCTGTGGCTCACCGGTATAATAACCTACCTTCTGTCGCCCATACTGAGGTGTACAAGACTTCAATCGCCTGAACGGTCGATAAAACACATTTCGGATCTCATCAATAAATACAGGGTAATTAACTTACATCCATATATTAGGTCGGGGAAAAAGTCTTTTCGCATAGCGTAGGTATAAACTTATTATAAATTTTTTTTGACTGTACTATTTGTGTCTGGCTGGTTTTGGTAACATTAAAAAGGTTCCATTATAAAGAAAAGAAAAAAATAAAAAAAAGTTGTTTCCCGCTATTTTTCATTTGTTTTTCTCTCCGTAAAAATGAGTGAATCTAATGAAGAAATTCGATACATTTTAAAATTTTATTATAAAAAAGGCAAAAATGCAACTCAAGCAGTGAAAAAAAATTGTGATGTTTATGGACCTGATGCAGTGTCAGTAAGAGTAGCACAAATTTGGTTCAAACGTTTTCAGTCCGGAAATTTTGATGTTAAAGATGCACCTCGCTCTGGTCGCCCTGTTACGAATAAAATGGACGCCATTTTTGAAAGAGTGGAGCAAGATCGGCATATTAGTAGTTACGATGTAGCTGAAGAACTGGGAATTGACCACAAAACAGTTTTGACCCATTTGAAGAAAGCTGCTTATACAAAAAAGCTCGATATTTGGGTGCCACACGAGCTCACTCAAAGAAACTTAATGAACCGTGTACTCATTTGCGATTCATTATTGAGACGTAATGAAACCGAGCCGTTTTTGAAGAGATTGATAACTGGCGATGAAAAGTGGATCACGTACGACAAGAACGTGCGAAAAAGGTCGTGGTCGAAAGTTGGCCAGGCTTCACAGACTGTGGCCAAACCTGGCCTAACACGAAATAAGGTGATGCTGTGTGTATGGTGGGATTGGAAGGGCATTGTTTATTATGAGCTTTTACCGCCCGGCAAAACCATCGATTCTGATCTTTACTGCCAGCAACTGATGAGATTAAAGGAAGCAGTCGAGAGAAAACGGCCGGAATTGATCAACAGGAAGGGTGTGGTCTTTCATCACGATAACGCTAGACCACACACATCTTTAGCCACTCAGCAAAAATTAAGAGAGTTCGACTGGGAGGTCCTAGTGCATCCACCATATAGCCCTGACCTTGCGCCTTCAGATTTTCACCTGTTTCGGTCTCTGCAGAAATCTTTAGGTTCTGTAAGGTTGACCTCAAAAGAGGACTGCCAAAACTATTTGTCCCGTTTTTTTGATCAGAAGTCCCAAAGTTTCTACAGTAACGGGATAATGTCTCTGCCCACAAAATGGCAGAAAGTTATTCAACAAAACGGTACATATATATTGTACATAAATGTAAATAAACTTTGAAAAAAATGTCTTGACTTTTCATACAAAAATACGAAAAGACTTTTTCCCCAACCTATTATATTGGCCCGTTGGTAGTCGTAAGAGTCGACGAAGAGAAATCCAACCGGATGATGGGCAGCAGCGTCATCCTGCGTTCTGGCTGGAACCGCGGCCACTAAACCACCTGCCCAGCGTAGTGATAATGGGCAAATACCCTCAATATAATGTAAATTGTTAGGTAGCCCTATGTTCAATATCCCTATGGGCAATGAAAAGGGTTTTATAAAGTGATGAATGAAAGTAGACAAACGAAAGTGATTTATGATGAACAAGTGAATGGAAGTGTTGGAAGGGGAAAACCACGTAAGACATTCCATGACCAAATCCAGAAGATTTTGGAAAAAAAAGGGTCAAAAGTACCCTAAACCGACGGGTGGGTATGAGAAGGTTAATGAGTGTGAATGAATCTAAAAATGTGTGCCAAGACCGTGGCAAGTGGAAGGATGTGATCTCTGTCTACACCTACGGAAAAGAGGCGTGACATTATGTTTGTATGTATTATATAGTGATGCATTGCGTTGCGATTTTTGTTGTATGCAAGTATCAGTTCGTATAGTAAACCTTGGTATCTACAAGACCCTTTTTTTTATAGTCGGTAGAAAAATGCTGTTTACGCACTGTCTCCCGGCCAATGGGGGGACCGGGAGGGGAGTGTGGGGCTCACTGCGGCAGACGCGACGACCGCAGTCCTACCCACTAAAAAACTTCCGACGACGCCCACCGCTGTTGAAAAAGGGGCAGGGCGTCGCCCGCGGCCCCGCCCACGCTGGGCACTCCACCAACGTGTGCTGCGCAGTGTCGACTGCGCAGTCACAGTGGTGGCAGCACCGGGTCGACTCCCCCCCGGCGACGTCACACAGATACTTCCCAAAGCATCCGTGCCCGGAAAGCACCTGCGTGAGCCGGAAGGACATCGACCCCCACCGACGGCCGACCCATCGCTCCAAGATGGGCCCGACCGCCTCGAGGATACGGCGCCTCGAACCTTCGGCACCCTCGGCACTCGGCGCAAGAGCTGCCGCCGCCATGCGCCCAGAGCCTGCGTCTGAGCGTCTCTACGCCACCGCACCACAGTGTCCGGTGCGGGGCGGAGACTCTGGCTCCGGTATTGCGCGCCACGCCAGAACACCGCCGAGAGTACCTCGGCGTCGAGGTCCCACGGAAGAGACCCGGCGAGCGCGCATGCCACCTCATGGGAGATGGTGCGATACCCCCTAGCAACACGAGTCGCCACGACTCTCTGCGGCCGTCGCAGGATCTACAAGACCCTGGCCGAGCGCGTTTTTACATCCGCCGTCCAGCACTATGCAACAAAGAGTGCGAATAATTAAGCAAACCGCCTGAAGTACTTAATCCACGGGCAAAGATCAACAGTGAGACATTCGTAAAATCAAGAATCAAAAGAATTATTAATTATGATTTCAGCCTACATTTACCGTATGCAGTCCATACTTGCTGAAAAGTCTGATAACTGCGAAAGAAAGCTACCTTTGCGACTTAACCTGTTTTGATTTTGTCCTTTGCGGAGGAAGTTTCATCTCAGAAAATTGCATGGATAAGCTAAAGGTAACTATTTTGTATTTGACATATCCACAACATTAATAAATCCTGGTAAAATCCTAGAAAAAAAGAGAGATATCTGCCGCCTTCTGGGGAAGCTTTCGGTATGCTGCCTCAAAGTGCTGGAACGATTTGCCACCGCCTATCAGGATCTGTAATAGTATCCTAACTTTTAAGTCAAATCTAAAACAGTACCTTATGAAAGAACAATTATATAACGCACAGCACCTTTGAGGTGGCCTATTGTGAATTTTGTGTATGTTCTGTTTTTTTTTTTTTTTATAATAGTTTTTCTGTTCAGTGTTATGTGCTTTTCTGTTCAATGATTTCTATTTAATTTTTTTTTTTTTTTTTGTGTTGTCTTTTGGTTTTACTGTCGAATTTAATTTACCTGTTGTTTGCCTAATAATTTTGTTTTTGTGGTCTGATTGGAGCCACTGAAAATCAGCGTCTTGACATTTCTTTGTCAGGGCATGAGCTGAGTGGCATCCATTTCGGTAGCAATGTGCTCTTTTAGTTTTAGTTTCTTTTTTTTGTAATATTCATGGTGTAAAATTGCTCCGAATAAACATTTACTTTACTTTACTTTACTTTACTTTAGATATGTCTTTTAACTGCACAAATAGGTACATGACAATTACAAAGGTTTCACAAGTCGTAATTGTGCAGTCACAAGGCATTGCTTTAGCGAAATGCAGCTATAAGAATGCAACATTCTAATAGCTGCGCTGGTTTTCAAGCAACACCTTGTGACGCAATGGCATTAATAAAAAGTAAACAAATAATGGTTTTTACCAAAGACATTTAACTATTTACTATATTAAATCTCTTTGGTTTTTACAAAAAAAATATTACACAAGTATTGTAATATTTTTTTTGTACTAATTATAATAACCTTCTTACTAAAGTTTTAAGGTTCAGATTGCAGTGTGGTTTTAAAGCGACTCTTTTTGTCCGTTCCGGTAAGCGCGTACTGAATTTATGCAAACATAAAACGATCATGCGTATTGTTTAAACTACTTATGTAATGACGAAAATCTCGTGTCGCGCTGCCGAGTGACTCTTTTCTCTGTAAAACCAATCTTAATATGTAATATTATCAATGAAATACAATGACTTCTATATTTCTGTGAAAAACTCATCCTATTTTCGCAGAAAGCAAGTCCGCACACACAGATCATTAAAATTTATGGGATGAGTGAAATAACTGGTATCGCTACTGACTGGGACGACTCCTCACCCCCGACATCAATTGGAAAACCAAGCGGGCATTTACGTTTAAAAGTAAGTCCATATCTACTTACTTATAGCTTCATATACCTTTTTCGAATTATCTTGCCTTACATAAGTTATAAATTATCTTGTCACATACCTATGTCTTTTCAAAGTCGTAACGTAAATACGTAAGTATCAATTGCTCCATGCCTCGAACAGCACGTTAAGACGTAGGTCCCGGCTGTCATAGACATCTATGGCAGTTGTTATTGGGAAGTCAATGCCTTCTGACAGTTGATTTAACCACATAATGATGTTTCCCTCTGGATTGCGGAGGTCAGACGCTCAGTGTAATGATTGACATGTAACAAAATGTAGATAAACCAGTATGCATACCCTGGTTCCTAAGCAGGGCCGTCTTTAAACTATTTGACCTTGAGACAGCTCAATTACTCCCATCTGTCAAAAAGTTCAAGCTATGTTGTACACGGTATAGCTATGCGCATGCAGCAAGCTAAAGCTAATAAGCAAGTAGGTATTGGAGTAAGTCATTATCATCAGATTTTTCAAAATTAATGTTTTTCGGTAATACCTAAATATCGGTTATCATTTGGTAATCTGGCAGGAACTAGAGGGCCCCATTAGATCGCGGGGCCCTGGGCACGTGCCCATAGTGCCCAGTGGGGAAGAGGGGCCTGTTCCTAAGCGTAATTCAGGGGCAAAACCAGGATAACATTAGGACGACAAAATTAAGTTCAGAATTAGACTAGGTAAGTTAGTTATATCAAGCAAAGTTGGGGTGCCGTATGGTAATAGTCTAATCTGTCATGAGACTCATGAGGTGTCCTTCCTGACGTCTGACGATAGGTAGCAGCGTCATCTGCGTACTGAATTAAACTGCGATCACAAACCCGCCTACCCAGAGTGGTAATTATGGGCAAATAGGTACTCTCAATAAAATGTAAATTGTTAGGGAGTGTTATGTTCGTGCTATGTTCAGTTGTGGACTTCTGATGAAATTGTGATGCAACTTTTGAGTACTTACTTCAAACCCCCAAGCCGCAGACAATACTTACTTCAAACCCCCAAGCCGCAGACAAACTTTGCAAAAAATAAAGGGTTTCTTGTTTCCTACGGAACCTCAAAAACATTGTACGGCAAAACCGTCAGTACATTTACTTTAGGGTTCATATATTGTTCTCTCTTTATTATAGATCGTAGACACCACAACATTGGAAGAAATCACAGAACCATTCGTGACCGGTGAGCTATGGGTAAAAGGACCTACGGTTTTTAAAGTGAGTATGTACTTATTCATTATCATCACAGCCAATTAACCTCCTGATACTGAGCTAGGACTTAGGACATAGTATTGAAGTGATAAAGTCAAAGTCAAAATCATTTATTCCAGTTTGGGTAAATAGAGCTCTTATGAACGTCAAAATTAAAAACTAACGATAAGTTTGACTCCTCCTTATAAACAGCCCTTTCTTTTAAATAATGGCTTCGTGCGTTTAGCACATCTAGCCATAGCCAGTGTCAAGTAAGTGATATATATATAATTCATAGTAAATGAGAATGAGTGATGATAAATGGTACATGAGATACCCACCCCTAAGCCCCTTGAGTCCTCAGTAAAGATGTGGGACTATACTGAAATCTCACATGGACTTCTTGAGAGAATTTGAAAAGTGATGTTGCACTGCTTTGTTTGATTTGCCAACACTCATATATATTCACAAACACTTAACGGTTAATAATCCACCGTTATTAACATTAATGTTAAAAATATCACAAATTTTAGAAAATAAAACAAAACTGCAGACATGACGCTTCACTTTCCCGCCAAGAAGTCCTAAACAGACCTTAGTTAATGCTTAAAATGTTTACTTAACCCTTTAACAGGCAGAGCACGTTGAAAATATTAATTGGTTTTCCACCTTAAGTTAACCGCTTATGGTTCAACTTATGGTGGTCATATATTGACCACTGCCTGGTAAAGGGTTAACTCTATTAATTATCCAACACAACTTTATATATGTAAAATAACATATAGACTATATCGTATAGCGTTATATAAAATTTGGTCTGAATTATTATGTTAACACCAAATATCAAAACGTAGTAAGCTCATTTTGTGTGAATCGGAACGTGTGTAATTAAATTAGTAATGTTTTAGTAGCGGTAGTTTTAAATTTGTAACTTTGTCTATGGAGCCTTACCTTTTATCCCCTGTATCCCCGAATGACTATAAAATAATTCGAAACGTGAGTCGAAATAAAAATAGTTCAAATTTCAATCTGTTAAATGTTTTTATTTATAATGTACAATCGCGTAATTAGATGAAAATAATGAAACGTTGAGTCCGATATGGTGTAGAGGTCAGTATACCTGCACCTGAAGTCGTGGGTTAGATTCCCACACAGGACAATTCTTTGTGTGTTTTTTTCATTTCTGTTCCGTGGTTTTTTTACTTTGGTCTGGGTGTTTCTATGTTCCATAACACAAGTTCTTAATGATACTTATCACAGAACCAATATAATTTGTGTTACAACCAATTGGTGTAAAAGGATTATAAATGCTATATTCAATTTGGGCTCCATTGGAGCAATTATAAATGTCGGTATCACTAAAACTACCGCGCCATTTTACTACGGACAGGAGCTTGTTACTATTTTGTAAAGGGTGTCTAAGTAAGAGCGCACTTTTTCATAAAAAAAAACATATATTTTATGACAGAGTTGTGATATTTTTATTGTATTGTAAAGAAGACATGAATAAATTATCCGTCAAATAACCCTCACGGCTACGATGACAGGCCATTACTCTTTTTATGAAATTTTCCATGACTTTTGCACAGAGATGTGGCTGTATCTCACCGATGACGCGTTCGCTCAGAAATTATGCGAATAAAACCAGGATTTCACAAAACCCCAAAGAAAAAAATCGCACTCTTACTTAGCCTATACCTAAGCATAAAGAGCGTTCTAATGTTCTTCTCTAATATGTGTTTAACGCAGCTCTAATGTAAGGCCACCGATGCAAAATATTTCAAATGTTATACCAATAATGTGTCCATCGCATTTTTTTTATAGATTTACTTTTTTAATGTACTTTTACATACCTAGATACTATGTACTCACCATCATTATTGTAGAATGTGCAATATCATGTAATTTTATTAAAACCTCTTTGTAACCACATTTATAGTAAATATATGAGTTAGCTTATCTTAATACACTATATTAATATATTTTCTGACAATTACACCACTTATTTAGGTCCAAGATAAGTATAATTAAGAACTTGTGTTATACTATTAACAATACGATACGATTTTCTAGCTCGTTCTTTTACCATCAAGCTCCCGCCCGCAGTGAATGCGCGCGCTAGTTTTTAAGTTTTGACGTTCATAAGAGCTCTTTTGAGCCAAACTTGAATAAATGATTTTGATACTTACTTTTTGTAAATATCTACTTAACATACATAGAAAAACACCCAGACCAGGACAAACATCCATGCTTAAATAAATTACTTACATTCACAGGGTTATTACAATAAGCCTGAAGAGACCAAGAAAATGTTCTCAGAAGATGGATGGCTGAGATCTGGAGATTTGGTATATAGAAATGAAAATCACTTCTATTACTATATAGACCGGTTGAAAATTCTGTTAAAATACAAAAACCATCAGGTGAGTGTTAAAAATTTTTAAACAGGACGGAATAACACCAATTTATTCTTCTCTTAATAAACTACCTATATGGCGTGGAGGTCTGTATACCATATAAAATCCTGGGTTCGATTCCCTCACATGACAAAATCTGTTCATGCACATGAATATTCTAGGTGTTGCCTATAAATATGAATTGAATGTTTGTACAAAAAAAGGAATTTATGTATCTTTATGGCGCCACTGTACATACAGGTGATGAATGAAATGTTCAGACTAATGAAATTCTGAAACGCGCAAACAGAATTCCTCAAGTTCCATCCGCCCGGTGAAAGATCTTCCCTTTGGTAAGGGGCACGACTCGCTCCCAACATGTTTATCCGTTATTTTGTATTTGTATTCATAGCACAGTACCTAATAATACTTATCTATTAACTATATAATTGTTGACTGCACGATAATTATTAATATTTCTTCACTCGGTTATACCACTTCATTCCGTCAGATATCCCCTTTGGAGCTGGAGAACGTCATCATGGAACACCCTGGCGTGGCTGATGTGGCTGTGGTGGGTATGCCAGATGAGGTATGTGGCGAATTGCCCGTCGCATTCGTGGTCAAGGCGGCCGGTAATGACGTCACCGCTCAGGACATTAAAGATATTGTCAAAGGTGAGAATTAGAACAGTTCTTAATGTCTCAGGTGTTCTAGTCCCTCCTAGCATCAAATAGTAAGTAGCCCTTACGCTCATGACTATAGAGACGTAAGTCAATCTTTCTCTTTATGGCACTAACCAATAGATAATTTAAAAGAGCATAGCCTGTTAGTTTCTTGCCAGTTCCTTCTTACAGAGCGGTGGTTCGGAACTGGCACTTAGTTTTACTTACACTTACATATTGTTTTGTTTTGGATATGATAATAGACAAATAGGAAAACAAATAAATAGACAATAGGAAAGGATAATAGACAAAAGGTATAGGTACACACATAAATTGATTGACATTTTGATATTTTCTAACAATTACACCAATTATTTAGTTCCACGATAAGTATCATTAAGAACTTGTGTTATGGATACTAAACAACGGATAAACATACTTACATACCTTTTTTTTTGTAAATATATACTTAATATACATAGGAAAACACCCAGACCAGAACAAATATTCATGTTTATGCACACAAAGATTTGTCCTGTGTGGGAATCGAACTCTGGAGTGAAGTGTAGGTATACTGACCTCCACGCCATATCGGTCGTCAACATCGTATAGTTAATTTAAGTGTGAATCGTAAATATTAATTAGTGTTTTGAACGAAAAATCACACGCGAAGATTTTGCCAGCTCTCTGGCTAAATAAATTATGTTTACAATTTCCAGATAACCTTATGGAAACTAAACACTTACGGGGAGGAGTTATATTTCTGGATCAACTACCTATGGGCGCCACCACTAAATGTGACAGAGTAAAACTGAAGCAAATGTTACTACATATGGAACGAGAATAACGTAAAAACAGTGAGCGGAGTAGGTAGAGTAAATTTTTAAACTTACGACCTCTACTTACTCCGATCACTCCGTATGATATAGGTACCAAACGCAACATTTATTTTCATTTAATAGAAAACAGTCAATACATTAAAAATCAACAATCAAAAATAACAAGTACAATTTACATTAAATACATTTTTGAACACATTTATGTTTGTTTTTCGTCATCTCATCTCTCTCGTCGTCAGAAATCAATAACAATTTTGCTTTTTCGTCAAATTTTTATGACAGTGCTGTAATTTGACAAGTTCACAGCACCACGCAGCGTCTTTTTCTGGAGATTCTGGAATAATACACATTTATTATGATTTTGAAGTTTGCTAACCAGTAATCTAAAGATATGGTTCAGGAATACAAAAAGTCATCCAAATAAAAGTCAAAATCATTAATTCAAGTATGGTAAAGTCAAAACTCAAAAATTCACTGCTGGTGGGAGCTTGACCGTAAAATAACGGGCAAGAAAACCGTAATGGTTAGTTTTTCCCCTGCCAGTACTTTGACGTTCTATACTAGCGATTACATTACCGTCCCACTACTGGGATCTCGTTTCACAAACCAAAAACAGAATCAATTTAGCCATGTTAGAGGCCTAATTGGGCAACTGGAAAAAATCGAACAGCAGAACGCCCCTCACCTGGCTTCGCTCTTCCAATATACACTGGGTCCGCTTGGTGGAGTATGACCCAATACCCTCTCGCAGTGTTCATTTGTTTTCGGTATACATTAAATACCGATATCATAATTTATATATGTATGGGTGTATAGGGACCCTACCAAGACCTAAGGAGCCCAAGCCAACCTCACCTGCAAGTGGTGCACCTTTTTTTTTTTTTTTACGTCGGTAACAAAATGCATTTACGCACTGTCTCCCGGCCAAAGGGGGACCGAGAGGTGTGTGGGACTCACCACCGGCAGACACGACCGCCAGCAGTAATACCCACTAAAAATCTTCCGACGACGCCCACCGCTTGTTGAGACAGAGGCGGGGGGCCAGTACCTGGGTTGCAGCTCTGCCACCCCGCCCGCGGCCAACGTCCCCCGGACCTAAACCGGGAGGACCTTCTCAGAGAGACGCAGTGGACGCGCCGCTCCTACCTCCTTGTGCGACCATAGCGTGTGTGGCCGACTTCTCGGAGGGACCATGGTTAGACAGCAGGGGCCCCCTGCCCCCGCTGCCTAAGACCCTCCTGGCGCTGCTTGACGGGCCCTCCTGCGCCCTACCGGGAGGTACTCAGCCCCCCCCCCCCCCCACGACAAGGTGGGGACCAGTCGGGAGGGCAAGTGGTGCACCTGCCGATCAACGGACGAGGCTCTGGCGAACATAACAGTGCCTGGTAAGCGGCAATAGGCTCGCCACCTATTACGTGGGACCAACTATATAATTGGCGAAGTGTGGGCGAATAATATGCCTCTGCCTACCCCCTCGGGGAAACAGGCGTGATATTATGTATGTATCATAATTTATATTTGTATTTTTAGTATATCTTTTAATATGATTGTGTTCTATTATGAACAATAGTTGTGTCTATTACTATACCTTTTTAAATATATTTGCCATTAGTAAGTTAGTCTTCTTTACATTATCCTTCTTGGCGTCCTCCTTTTTTTGTACGACCTCAGGTAAAGATTTGTATATTTTTTCAGAATGTTTCTTCATTTCACGTTCACTTATAAATTTTGGGGCAACTGCAAATAAATTATAAATTAAATGATTACTATCAATCACACCGACTATTTAGTTCCATGATAAGTATTATTAATAACTTGTGTTAAGGATAAAAATACATAAATACTTTTTTTGTAAATACATACTTAAAATACATGGGAAAACACCCAGACCAGAACAAATATTCATGTTTATGCATAAACAGATTTGTCCTGCGTCGGAATCGAACCCACGACCTCAGGAGCGGAGTGCTGGTATACTCGACACCAGGCCATATTGGTTGCCAAATATGAAATAGGAAAGTGTTTAACCAAGATGAATGAAAATAACAGACATGTTGTATCGATCAAGATAAACTGGGGGCAGGGCAGGATAATGAAAATGATCTCTCAAGAAAATAATGCGAAAATAAAGAATAAAATTGATTTCAGATTGTGGTGTGTATCAACCTTAACATAGTATATTTATTATAGTGTGTACTAACCCTAATAATCTGTATTCTTTTAAACACTTTATATTATGTGTTTTCTATACAATAAAGCCAGTATTGTCTCAACATTCGGTGTTTCAATATCTCTCAAATATCCCCGCCTTACATGGCGACCCTGCCAAAGTCCGGGCAGCGGAGCGTTGTTTAAAAATTCCTTTACCGTATAAGGATTAGACTAAAGTTACAATATGTTCGATGCGCGAATAAGATTCGATAATCTTTCACACAATTTCACGCGTTATCCGGTAATAAGTGTTATCAATAAAGAAGATGGGTACCACTAAATCCAAAGAAGAAGTGATAATTGCCCAGAACGCGGCTGGAGGCAGCAACCAGGCCTCGGTTGAAGAAATAAGGACACATATCGGGACTACAAATATTATCCTGACGGTTATACTCGCTCTGATGATGTTGGGCTTACTTTACGGTGCATATCGCATCTATAGGAGGTGTCATCTCCAGTGGATTGACCAGCAATTTCATCACCATGCGCTCCGTCGGTCATTTCTACGCGCAATACCTAAAGTTTCCGCGGCTGAGGTCAGTGTATGAGTGAAAAATAATAATGGGCATTTAGTGAAGTGTAAAATACAAGTGCGGTTAATGAACGTGGTAATAAATATAAATAACTATATGGTTCCAGCGCAGACATAACGTTTTTCATATGCCGGTTATAACTATACATATATATTCGATAAAAGTGCAACGAACTATTAAAGACAATCATTCGCGTTTCAGATTACGTTAAAAGGAGGTACAGTTAGTATAATAAAATGTATTCTGTAGTACTTATAGTGGTAAGTTATGGCATCTATCTTAGAGGCATTGTGTAATGAAATTAAAGAGATTAGAGTATATTTGATTAAAGTTGGTTCAAGTCGTAGAACTGAGAACTTACTAAATAAAAAACTTATTGAGGCAAATGAGATTTTTACGAGATATACTAATTATGTATCTGAAGTATTATATGATATTAAAAAGGGCAAGATCTCGAGTAGTGATTCCGAATTAATTCAGAAGTATATTGAGAAGTTCCAGTCTACATATAGCGATATAATTGATTTATGCAAACCTTGTCAATTACAAAGTGTTGCAACCATGGCTAAGTTCGATATTAAAGTTGCTATAAATTTGTTACCACTCATGACGGATGAGGAGAATAATACCAAACAGTTAATTGATAATATCGAATACTATAATTCTATTATTACAACTCCTGATTGCAAAATGCAATTAATTAATTTCATACTAAAGAGTAGACTATCCCAGACAGCCAAATTACGATTGGCTTCTAATTACGCTACTGTAGAAGATCTTGTAGCTGACATGAAGAAGGTTTTATTACCTCAAAAATCAGCAACAGCAATCCAAACTAAATTAAATTCCATAAAGCAGAACGATTTAAGTGTCCAAGACTATGGTAGACAAGTAACCGAACTTTTTGTTAACCTTACCATTTCGCAGGCCAAGGGCAACTCTGAAAGTTACAATTTATTAAAACCAATTAATGAGCAACATGCAATTAAAAAGTTTGCTGATGGTTTGCGGAACCGTAGACTAAGCACAATAATAACCGCCCGAAATTTCAGCTCAATTCAGGATGCTGTGCAAGCCGCACAAGATGAGGAGACGGCGTCGTCTGCGAGTTCTGGTGAAGTCTTTGGTATGTACCATAATCACAGAGGTTCAAGGGGTTTCAGGCAGAATTTTACGAGAGGACATCGGGGACATTCACACCCAACATACTCGCAGCGAACACCACAGCGAGGCGGCACTCACAACTACATCGGCGGACGTCGGGGTGGATCGAATCGGCCCTCTAACCAGCGCCAACAGCTGCATCAGGTGCCTACGCGCAGTCGCCCAAACAGAGGTAGAATTTATTATAATAATAACAGAAATGAAAGGATGCGCAACAACAACATTAACATATTATCTGAGTCGGAAGTAAAAGCAGAAACCACGGAAACAGAAAATAAGTTTTTTCGTGACTAAAATTTTGTCATGTAGCAGTAATTGCTCTATTAATTTTTCAGTAAATAATCACGTGTATAATTGGTTACTTGATACGGGCGCATCCATCTCGGTCGTAAAGTATAAACATATATTAGAACATCAAATTTCATATTACGATGATAAGATTTCTATAACAGGTATAGGTGGTAAAATAACAACTCTCGGGTATTGTTATTTAAACTTAGACGTAAATGGTTATCAACTGAGACATAAATTTTATGTGCTCGACTTCTTACCAATTATGGCGAATGGCATCATCGGTCAAGATTTCATGACTAAGTACAAGGCGATATTGGACTTTGATCATAATATAATAACATTGACTGCGTCTAATATTAAGATTGATTTGTCGTTCTCTACATTTAATTACAAGCAATTAGAAATTCCACCTAGGTGCGAATCAATTCATTATATTCCTACGGATTTTACAGATGAATGTATAGTTTGTGCGTCGGATATCAGCGATGGTATATATTTAGCAAGCGCCTTAGTTCAACCGGTGTGTGGCAGAATACCTATAAAAATATTAAACACTACTGAGCAACATTATACACTTAATGATTTTAAACCTATTATACATGATGCTAGTAATTATAGCGTATGTGCTTTTACGCGAAACGAATCAAATGCAAACCGAGTTAAAAAACTATTATCATTATTGCACTTAAAACATTTGAACGACGAGGAACAATCGTCTGTGGAAAATATATGCGCGAAGTATAACGATATATTTTATTTGCCAGGCGATAGTTTCACTACCACAAACGTGTATAAACATTCCATAACTTTAAAACCTAACGTAACACCTATATTTTCCAAGCCATATAGATTACCGCACTCACAGAAAAAAGAAATAGATACACAGATAGAAAAAATGTTGCTTGATGGCATTATAGAAGAATGTAGAAGCGAGTGGAGCAGTCCTGTTTTATTAGTTCCTAAAAAGATAGATTCTAGTGGCGAGAAAAAATGGAGGTTAGTAATAGATTACAGGAAATTAAACAATTGCATAGAAGACGACAAATTTCCGTTACCGAATATTACCGAAATATTAGATTCTTTATCAGGATGTATTTACTTTAGCCATTTAGATTTATATCAAGGTTTCCATAATGTAGAACTCGATAAAAACAGTAGAAAATACACAGGTTTCTGTTCAGGACGATACCAGTTAACAAGAATGCCTATGGGGCTAAAAACTAGTCCATCCTCGTTCTCACGAATGATGACGATGGCTATGGCGGGTCTCACTTATGAAAAATGCCTCGTATATCAAGACGATTTAATAGTATATGGTCGAAATTTATCTGAAAAGTTAAGAAATTTACAAGATGTTTTTGAGAGGTTAAGAAATGTCAATTTAAAACTTAACCCAGTAAAGTGTGACTTTTTCAAGAAAGAAATGCTTTACTTGGGACACGTAGTATCTCGTGATGGCGTTTTGCCGGATCCAGGAAAAATTGAAGTTGTTAAAAATTACCCCCCTCCAAAATCTGTGGACGAGGTCAAGCGTTTCACAGCCTTTGTTAATTATTACAGAAAGTTTATACCAAATTTCGCGGCAAAAGCCTATCCATTAAATAAATTATGTAAAAAGAATGTGCCTTTTGTGTGGGATGAGGAGTGTCAAAAATCGTTCGAAACGTTAAAACAGTGTATAATGTCTCCCCCAGTGTTACAATATCCAGACTTCTCAGAAACAAATCAATTTATAGTGCAAACGGATGCCTCGGGTTACGCAATTGGTGCGGTTTTGAGTAATAGCAATAATAATCCTATTGCGTACGCAAGTAGAACTTTAAATACTGCGGAACACCGTTACCCAACTATCGAGAAAGAATTATTAGCAATAGTATGGGCTATTAAACATTTTCGCCCATATCTTTATGGTCGTAAATTCAAAATAATAACAGACCATCGTCCTTTAATTTATCTATTCAATATGCGTGATCCGTCAAGTAGGCTTATTAAATTTCGGTTAATATTAGAGGAGTACGATTTTATAGTAGAATACGTGAAGGGTTCGGATAACGCAGCTGCAGATGCATTATCTCGGATTCCTACTTTTACGTCAGAACAATTAAAGAATATGAGTGAATATCAGATTAATGTAACGACTAGGGCACAAGCTCGAAAACTACAAGAGTCTCCCCGTGACATGACTTCTAACTGCAATTGGCCTGATCAACCAAGTGTTATTGGAAGTCATACGAAACCGAGGGAAGCGGTAGAGTTGAGATTTATAGAAAAAAATGAATTAGAGAGTTTAAGAAGACAAAATATAATAAATGTGGAAAGAAACGCGTTATGCTATGTAGAAAATAAGTCAACAATTTTTATTAATTCCGACTTCCAATCGCGATTGACGCGAGCCGCCTTCGTGAGGGAGTTAGAAATATTATGTAAAGAGATAAACGTCGACGAGATTTATATTTTGAAAAATAAGAATAATAAGATTTTTGTTGATAAATTATTAAATGAAGTTAAATCACTAGGAAATAAGTGCGCACTAAGATTTTATATATTAAACGACGTTCAACGAATAGATAATGTAGATGACAGGAAGGTCATTTTGAATGACTTCCATCTCTTGCCCACAAGTGGCCACGCGGGCATGAGAAGGATGTTCAATAATATTAAGAAATATTTTTACTGGTCAGGTTTAGAGAAAGATGTGCGACAATTTGTTAAAAAATGTGAGAAGTGTCAAAAATATAAACATGCTAGAATGGTTAAGGAACCAATGGTTATTACTTCTACGGCTAACACCGCATTCGATAAAATATACATAGATTTAGTAGGACCACTAGATAGGGACTACAATAATTATTCTTATATTTTTACCGTGCAATGCGAATTAACAAAATATGTTGTTGCTCACCCTTTAATTTCAAAACAGGCGGAGGAAGTGGCTCAAGCCTTAGTAAATTGTTTTATCCTTAAATATGGGATACCCAGAGCGATAGCAACTGACAGAGGAGCAGAGTTCATGTCTGCAGTATTCGAACAGGTTTGTAAACTTTTAAAAATAAATCACCTTAGTTCCACAGCTTACCATCACCAAACTATAGGTGCATTAGAAAATTCTCACAAACATTTAAACTCATTCTTGCGTATTCAAACAGATTGTCATCCAGAGTCATGGAGCCAATGGCTTCCATATTGGTGTTTCTCCTTTAATACTTCCGTACATACTGAAACTAAATTTACTCCATTCGAATTGGTATTTGGAAAAGTCTGTTCGCTACCAAGTAATCTAAATAACAATATAGTAGAGCCATTGTATAATCATGACAATTACCCTAATGAATTAAAATATCGCCTACAGCTATCGCAAAAAGAGGCAAAAGAGAATTTACTCAAAAGTAAAATAGCTAGGAAATTAGTGTATGATAAGTGTATTAACCCCATGGTGTATAAACCAAATGATTTAATTTTAATAAGAAATGAAAATTCTAACAAAATGGAAAGCGTATATTCAGGTCCTTATATTGTCGTCAAAGATATGACACCAAATGTACAAGTAAATAAAAATGGTAAATTGGACATAATCCATAAAAATCGCACAAAATTATTTACACCTAATAATTAATTTTAATATGTACACTCACTTCTATTTATATAATCAAATATTATAATCATTGACAATTATTAACAATGTTATGTACCAATTTTTATACGATTGACTATATTCAATTTAAGTATTAAGTTTGAAAAAAAAAATTACTTTGTATTTTTTTTTTTCATTTATGGTAAGGAGGTGTGGTGTGTATCAACCTTAACATAGTATATTTATTATAGTGTGTACTAACCCTAATAATCTGTATTCTTTTAAACACTTTATATTATGTGTTTTCTATACAATAAAGCCAGTATTGTCTCAACATTCGGTGTTTCAATATCTCTCAAATATCCCCGCCTTACAAGATAAAATCTTAAGTCTGAATACATAACACTTGAAAAAATGAATCTAGGTGATACCTAAACTTAGTAAATTAATTTACTTGTATCTTAGGCATCTATTTGGTAAATGTAGTTTAGTGCTAAATTACACTGACATGGTGCTTGACACAGACATAATATAGTTTCAATAATAACCATTATCATTACAGCCATACAAAGTCCACTGCTGAACAATCCCCAATATTTTTTACCTAGTTCAATCTTGTGCCGCCTGCATATACCTACTTCCCGCCGCATTGACTAGATCATCGGTACGTTGGGTACAATTACATTTGCTTCATAATTTATTTATTCAGGCGTTACTTTGCGGAAATCCATTGTAATTTGTGTTTGTGTTGAATAGTTTCTCGATTTTTCGGGAAATTATAGTAGCGCGGGAATTGTTACAAAGATATTTTTAATCCATCACTTGCTTACTACATTTGCTGATTGGCGGTCGCCATTAAAGAACCTTGGGACTGCCTTTCCATCAGAGATGTGCGAGGATGCGTTTCGAGGAATGTGTTTGTTAAAAACCAATAGAATCGCTTCATATACCTAGGTTCGCTCGGTGCAGTAATTCTTTTGGTTCTGAACAAACACTTTCCACGTAATTCAATTTAATCATGTAAATTGATCCACTCACGTTTTTTCTTCCGAAGTTCAATGCCTAGATCTTCTGCCAACTTCCTCAATTCCGTTTCGCTGAAAGAAGTCAAAGATGGCCGGCTGTCCAGTTGTAAGGATAGCAGTTGTCTCTGTGTGGCACGTTCGATTGCTCTGCAACAAAACAATGTAGTTCTTATTACAAAACGAGACCTAAAGTTAGACCAGGTTTAAAACTATTGCTGTCACTGTCTACATCTTAGTAAATGAAAGTGACAGCACTAGTTTTAAACGTGGTCCAACTTTAGATCTTGTTTTGTAATAAGCCCCTGTAAGTTTAATCAAACTATTCTACCCAGAGTTTTGGCGCCAACGCGAAAAAAGACACATCGCAGCAGTATTTTATTTTTTAAATACTAATGTAAATTAGAATTTTTGTTTTATTGTTTTTTTAGGCATTTATGAAAATTACTTGATTTATTAAATTACTTGACACTGACATGTACCTACTCCTAACCGAATGAATCTCTAAGAAAGAAAGAAAACCTATTAACTGTGGCCGTGTGGTACATCTCCAAAAACCTACCTTCTCATGCCCGAGAACATCGTAGGAGGCGCCTAAGGCAATTAGATCTCGTCTAGTGTCACATTGACACTGACATATGTATAGATCTCATTGTCTAAGGCACCTAGTTCCACCTAAAGATCTTCGTAAAAAGTAAAAATTATAACAACAACAAAAGATAGAGAGATTAATACATATCTATAGTTTTTTCTTTTCTTAAAATTTTGTGACTGCAAAACACAAGTTTTTTTTTGTAAACTATGTTGTTAGTTTAAGTACATTTGTAACTGGCAGGAGAAAAAATCAAACTTGACGATTTTCTTGCCCGTTCTTTTACGATCAAGCTCCCGCCCGCAGTGAATGGGGGCGTAAAATTTTAAGTTTGACCTTCATAAGAGCTCTATTGAGCCAAACTTGAATAAATTATTTTGAATTTGAATTTTATAAATCTTCATTCTAAAATTCTACACTATTACCATCTAAAATATGTATATATGTACTAAGCGTGGTTCTCGGGACTACATGGTACATTGCAAATCATGTAATTGTTTTAAAGTAACTAACTATATTAATAACAATGAATGATGAAGTTTAATAGGCTGACACTCACCAACTCTCGTTACATCGTTTTGGACACAATGCGTGTACGGATTGTAGTGATAACAATTCATTGGGACACCTACAAAACGCAATTGATAAGCTTCAAAACTCGCAGTCTAGAGAATAGAATATCGCTAAACCTAACATAGGGCCACTAATTTGGCTAAACGACTGCTATTTAATATTATGGTAAGTGGGCTTAACGTGCCTTCCGAAGCACGGAAGCGCTCGGTATCAAATGTCAAACAAACGGTTCACGATGTGATCACCACTGTGATATTTGTTTGATGATTGAAAATCCAATATCGCAGATCTATATAAGATTTATTTATTTTTAATATGCTTAGTGACATTAAAATCAAACAATTGGTATTTCGATATAAAGATATTACTATATTATAATAAATTATTTATTTGTGGGGGCTAGATAAATTTTTTCAGGCATTACTTTGCTAAGAAAAATAGCAAACCTTGTGTTGTAATTAATACGATACGTTGTATCGTTTTTCGTTACCTCAAACTAACCAGATGAGGTATAGAAACGAGCTAAAATTATTATAAAATCGCCGAAGCTACCTCCGCAATACGTATTGCAATTGTCACAAGCGTCCACATGTCTCATACAGCCCGGTGCATGAACTACCACCATTTTGACATTGGGAGGAGTACAGGGATCTTCGTTTCTGAAGTAAGAAAAGTATTTAAGTATGGTGAGTATCAGTCTATTCTATAAACCGTCTACTGAATCACAAATAAACTATCTGACAATAAATTCTGAAAACCTTATAAGAAGGTTTGTTTCTAATTTATTTGTGCTTAAAACTTATTATACTTACTATATTTAGGAGTAAAGGGATACCAAGATCTGCAGAACCAAAGCCAAACTCAATTGAAAGTGGTGCACGGCAGGTGCAACGGACCAGCCACATAAAAGTTTCCGGTAAGCGGCAATAGGCTCGCCACTTATTACGTGGGACCAACAATGTAATTGACGAAATTTGGGATTTTCATATGCCCTGGCCATACCCCTTCGGAGGAACAGGACTGATATTATGTATGAATATATGTATGTTGAAACTTACTACTAGGTCCCCATATTATATGCGTTACATCTAAATTAGTAGTCATTAAAATATATCCACCCACGTATGTCCGTCCACGATGCATAAATTATGCAATGTGATTGAACTGAATGCGTAAACCGAATGGAAGTTAGAAGTCTTGAGATCTAAGGAACTAAACGAACTAATCAAACTAGATGAGTAATACGGGGGCGCTTTTTCTTACATAACTTTTTAACTCCTAACATCGAAAGTCCGAAAATATGTTTCATACAATTTTATTTCATAATGATCACTCTTCATAATTTTTATTTCAATAAATATTAAAACGCCAAATGAATCGACTTCATAATTTTATTGTTCATATATTTATTTGTACTCATTTTTGCTTCTTAATCAGAAGTGCTATTTATCCTATACATCAAAAATCATACTGTTAATAAAATGCTCCCAGAAGGTGGGTTAGGTTAGGTTAGAACTGCGACCTTCACAGAACCAAAATGCTCCCAGAAGGTGGGTTAGGTTAGGTTAGAACTGCGACCTTCACTCTCTTATGAAGAAAACTATTCTGAATAAAAAAAATATTAATTAAACACCTTCTTAATGAAAACATTATGAAATAAAAAAATATGATGACGGGGTGTTATGAGTTCCGATTATAGGAATATTAATGTATGAACATAAAGTTTATGAAGAAAAAAATTATGAAGAGTGATTATTATGAACTCCAATTCGTAGTAAAATCGTAAATATGAATACAAATTTTATGAGAGCCGATATGAACTTTAGCTCCCACTGAATTATATCACTAATCTCACTCCAGTGAACAATATTTCGCATGTCTTATTGAAAGTAGCCACCACATGTAATAAATAATTGTCTACCGTAAAATTGATTAACTTTAATTACATCTGGTGAAGCGAGTATTTTTACTAACCTGAGTTTGTGAGTTATTAGGACTTTAATTAGGTAACATCAAGCCAAACAATTACATACTTACCGAATAGTTGAACTAGTTATAGAGTTGCAACAGTTGCAAAAAAATATCATAAATTTAGAATTTAAAACAAATTGTCTTACCTTCGTTCACTGATGCGTTTCAAACACTGCTGTCGATCAGAGCTTTTTTCCACAAAGTCAGGTCGGTTAATTTCTAAATACTCTCTCACAGTATATCCACAATTTCTCTTAGCATAGTCATCAGCACTGGATATCTCGCTATCGTTAGGCAAGCTGCGAGAACGGTTTGTTTTAGCATTAACTCTAGGACTTTGAGGTAATGTCTTCTCAATTTTAGTAAATACTTCTTTAAATGGAACGTTTTCCATTTGTCTACGTCTGTGAGGGACTTTCACTACAATGCTCTTCAATGGTTTATCATTGTTCACTAATGTGTCTTCACTGATCATACTGTCAGATGTCTGGATAATGAGGTTGTAGGCTACACATTTTTTCTTCAATTTATCCACTGTCGACTTGGACCTATGACACCTGTGTCCTCTACATGCACAATGATGGACGCGTTTACATTGATCGCAGTTCACTGAAGTGCTACTCGAAGCTTCACATTTTTTTGGATGATGAGATTTGCATCGTTTCTGATGATAATTTTCACACTCCTTTCTTATTTTGTCTAAAACTTTACAAGTGGCTGAATCTGAAGAAGTGGCGGGAATGTCGGTAGATGCTTGAATTTCTGAAGATTCAGTGTACTTGTTAGGTTTAGACTTGTCAATAGTGTGTTGAACAGCTTTGTCTTTTGTTTCCCGTTGAGCAATTTCATGTTCATTACTTTTAGGGATGTCACAAAATGTTCCTTTTTCTTCGACCTTTCTATAATTGTTAGCGTGGCTTTTCAAACTATCACTTTTAAGTGTATCAGAATTATGTTTTTCTACATGAGATATTGTCGGTAGTTGGTCTTTCTTTTGAGATTGTTTTTGAGATCCACTATCCGTGTCGCGTGCACTCGAACTTCGTGAAAAAACATTACAGTCAACATCAGTTCCATCTTCTGTGTCCAACAAATACTTTAAAACTGTAATAATTTCTTTAAAGCACTTCTTTTTATCTTTGCTTTTTTCAACGCTTTTCTTGGAATAACGTTTCGTTATATCTTTGATTATTTCTAGTATTGGGTCCGTATCTGCAGCTTCAAGACTTGATTTTCGACTTTGACCTTCAGAGGAACTACATTTATTTTGGCGCCAACTGCCAGCTCTAGAAGATTCTCCACAAGTACTTTTACTTTTTTCAGAATTTGCTGAATTGATTTCTGTACATATAATTTTGTCGTCTACTTTACTTTCTTGGGATGTGGCATTATCTTTTTTAACATTTGTTGTTTGCATGCAACAGGACACAAATTTTCCTGTGTCTGTATTTGATCTTAATAGAGGTTTAGGACCAGGCTTGCTATTTCTTGGATAAGTGAGCATTTGCGTATGAACCATACATGGCTTAGCCAGGTAATCACTATTAAATGTATTAGATTTTTTTTCAGCATTTGGTGTCAGGTCTGTAAATTTAATAGAACGAGGAGAATCTAACTTATTTTCTGTGAAAATATTTGTACCCTGGCACTGAACACCTTTTGAACACTCTGCTGTCAAACAAGTCGCAGCTTCAGCTTTAGGTGTGTCATCAGTACCTACACCACATGTTGCTGCTTCTCCTCTTTCTTTAGAATTTTCTCCTTTTTCTGTTGTTGACCCTATTCTAACCATAAGTGTCATATTTGTGCCCTGTATAGGTATCTTATAATTATCTGCTGCATAATTCTCCATAAGTACTACATTATTTCCATTTTCGCCACTTAACACTCTGTCTTTGTTCGACTTATCTGAAGATGATGTTGAGACATGTTCTTTGTTTTGTGATTGTATATTCTTCCCGGAACGACTTCTATATTCTGTGTTACATTTAGAATCTTCTGTGTTAACAAAAACATCACTATCAGAATCTTTAGTGATGAGTCGGTTTTGTATACATATCAATTTTGCACAGCATTCCTCTTCAATAATGTTAATATCAGCAAGAGATGGATCTGATATTTTAGGGTGAATACTTATTTCAGTTTGAATACATCTAGTTGCTTCTTGCACAACATTTTTATTCTGCTCAGTTTTTTCTGATGAATGTTGAGTATTTTTGGATAGGCAGGATGTCAAACCACCTATGTTAGGCTGTGTATCTAGTATTTTAAATGGAATGTTAGTTTGAGAATATTGACATGGTCTTACTATTGATTTTTTATCAATACTAGTAGTTGGATCTTTTTCATATTTCGTTTCATCACCTGCTTTTGAAGTAGATGGTTGGCAGGTAGACTGTCGATAATTTTCTATACATTGTACTCCAATTGCATTAGATGGTTTCGAAAGACATGATTGTAAGCCATTCATAGAAATCTTTGAACATTTATATATTAGCATATTATCGGGCACTTCTTGGGTCACTGCGGACTTTTGACTGCACAGACAAACATACTTATTTCCAGTTATATCATCCGATACCACATGAGCGACATTATTTGGAAATTCTAAATTCTTGTGAATGTCGCAGGCTTTTATTACATATTCTTGTTGCCTTTCCGCATATTTTGGGCTATTATGACAAATATTAACCTGAACAGAACTGTCAGTTACATGGGCTTTATCCAATAATAATCTATGCCCACAATGGCAGTGATGACCTTCTTTGCAAATGTTAGCTTTACTTTCTTTTATTTCATTTTGTAACCTTTTTTTCAGATTCGATTTTCTACTGTTATCATCGGAATTCGCTGAAGAAAGGGTATAAACTGAGTGATTCCTTTGCTCTCTAATATGATTAAAACTTTGACAGCTTGCATTGGAGTTAGGCCCTCCTTCTAATTTGCTCGCATCTCCAGAACCATCGTCATAATTGTTTCGAGTTAAGTCTTTAATAAGACTTTTTAATCTATTATTGACTTGTAAATCAGGCTGCCGCGGCCTGAGCGCTGTTTCCGAACTGACTAACTTTTGTTTTAAAAATAACTCTTTATCCATTAAATGCTTTCTATATGCTTCTTCTTTTTTTAACGCTTCTAAATATTTTTGGTATAGCTCTTCTGACGAAGTTTTGACAAATGCTGCATCTGAAGATCTTTTGCTGCCACTAGTCATGTCTGATTCGGTATTTGACACCCTTGGGTTTAAAATTTTTGTAACTGGATCGTCATTATTTGAAAATAATGGCAAATTGGGAGCACTTTGTGATGTTGACGCTAACATATTTGCATTAAATTTATCTAATCGTAATATTGACTTTCTTGCTCTTGCCGATTTATGTACAGACTCAGTATTATTACTATCTGACGTACTAGTAGTAAGGTGTTTTTCTCCAAGTCCTAGCTGTTTACTGTTAAAACTTAGGCCAGAGAGAAAGTCTGTAGAGCTGTCATCATCTCGATATTTTGATTTAAGCAGTTTTTGTACTAATTCTTTGATAAGCTTGTCCTTCAATGCAGGATCATTGTGGTGCTTCTTTAAGGTAGTCCTAAGTAAAGCAATACTTTTTGCAAAATCTTTTGTAAATGAATGTTGTGACCCTTTACTAGAATCAGTGGTGTTGTAGAGGCCACTGGATTCTAAGCTAGATTTATTGTCTGCATTATTTGAAGATCCAGCTTGTTCTAACTTATTTTGGTTTTGATTGTAAACATCTCCAGGTAAATATTCAAAACTTTCAGCAGCTGAAACTTGCTCAGTACTTTTCTCTTGAACAGGAATATTTTCCTTGTTATGTTTTCTTTTGCTTTTTGGCTTAATTGTTGCAACTTTGGATTTTTTTCTTCTGAACTTTTTTTTCAATGTATTTGAATTGACTAATACTGGTTGTTTTAGGCTACTATACTTTTCTGGTTTGACCGAATCATCAGTTTCTGTTTTAACTCCAAAACTATTGAAAGTAGTTTGTATTTCTTTGTCTTCTTTTAGTAGGGGTGTGGTTGCACAGTCTTCAATTTTCCTTTCAGGTGTCACGTTAACAACATTTGTGACATTTTCAATAGTAACTGCACCATCTTGGTTCATATTAAATGATATATGTTTAGTTAAATTAACATTAATACCTTGACCTACATCACCTCTATTTGGCACATTAACTTCAACTATATCAACATCCTTTTTGTAGATTCTTGTTGTTTTTCTTATAGCTCCTTTTTTATTGTTATTGACAGTTTCTACTAAAGTAGAATGAGCAGTAGGTGGTCCAATATCAGTGTCATTTTTAATATCATTATTTGAATATTGTTGTTTTATGGCTAGTCTCTCTAAAGTACTTAGGTTTGAAGCAGAAGTTTTTAAATCACTTTCGTGTGCGTATCCGACATCTGCTAATGAATCCCATTCTAACTTGCGCTGTGTTGTAATACTGCTAGTTGGTGAAAATGGCTTGTTCATAGAAGAGTCTAATCCTGCATCCATAGCTGGAAAGATAACAAAAGTATTTCTTAAAAATAGTGATAGACATAATTTTAACTTGAGAAATAAGAATAAGCTGGCTATGCCCAAGTATAGGCTCCATAAATTTGCAAATTTGCAAAGGGGTACAGTGTAGTTGCATGTACGATACGCTACCAAAAGGTGTAGATAATTTATCTATAAAAAAAAATTTTAACAACATAAAGTGTAAATTGAGCCATTAGGGTTAATACAATGTGAAAGATTTTATGAACGACAAGGCTGCCTGGAAGTGACATGAATTGCTCCTTTCTTTCTTAAGATATAAGATGAGATATAATCTTTAGATATTAGATGTTTGTGATTTAGTAATAACAGCAGTAAACTTATTTTTTATTTATTTTATTGTTTTGGATTTTAAGACATAATTTGAAAAAAGCCCAGATGAGTTTCTTGAGGCATTATTCTAAATCTCGTTCCCTTTTAGAAGCCTCGTTGGAGTCACTGACAGACTGACTGACTGTTGGACAATCCTTTCCCCTTTTAGGCAACAAGCTGACTAACAAATTACCCCAAAAAGAGTCACCGACATACTGATAAATCTTTAGAAAAATCACAACAGGCAGAAACTGACAAACCTTGACAAATTTTGACAAAAAATCAATTTGTTTTTATTTCGTTATTACTGTTTCGTTCATATCTTTTTCATTGTTATTATGTTGTTATTAGTTATTATTAGTATTTTGAAGACCAATATGGCGTGGTGGAGAGTATGCCCGCTGTCCACTCCAAGGTCGTGGGTTTGATTCCCCTATGTATATTAGGTATTTATTTACAAAAAAAAAATAGTATCAATGTATGTTTTTCTGCTATTTAGTATTCATATCACAAGTTCTTAATGATACTTATCTTGGAACTAAATAATTGGTGTAATTGTTCAAAAATATTTATATAAAAATATTTATTGTTGTTAAAGAAATAAACCAAAT
Organism: Musotima nitidalis; assembly: GCA_949126915.1. Classification (NCBI taxonomy): domain Eukaryota; kingdom Metazoa; phylum Arthropoda; class Insecta; order Lepidoptera; family Crambidae; genus Musotima; species Musotima nitidalis. Next base: position 6,723,833 of record OX421434.1, read on the forward strand.
TTCACCTTTTTTTTTATAAAAAAAAGACAATAAAGTATTTTTTATTTCGTAGCAATGGAAGTTCTTGGGCTGAAACGATAATGATGAAACTGTCCTTTTGTCATATTGGCTAGTTTATTTTTGTACAAATAATTTTTGTCAGATAGACAATATGTATAAGAAATTTAACTTTAAAGATATTCCAACATTTGTGGGATTGGTTACCTTCATTCAATGATATTGGCGGGTTGATTTCTGTACAGATACTGTTTTACAGTCAGACAGTATGTAGCTATAAGAGTATAATGAAGTGAATAATAAGTAGGTAATATATCTTTTAAAACACCTACATTTGTGGGATTGGTTATCTTCATTAGATGATTCATCTGTGTGTTTTACTTCGGCTTCTTCAGTAATTATAGGAGGAGATACTGAATCGCTTTTGGTCTTTGTATTTTCATCCTGCGGAGAAGGTAATGTAAATGTAATTTTTAAAAAACATGTCAGAAAATTGAAAATATGGTAGTTATAAAATATGCAACAAGAAAGTCAAAATTATGAATTCATTCTTTCTTTACCTACCCTTACAGCGACAAATTAATACGTTAAGACATGTATTTAGAATTCTTCATTTTTTTATTAATAAAGTTCTGTGTTGGTAATTATATGGCACACTTTACCAAATCATGCTTACCTGCGAACTATTTGGGTCTGGCATAGAACATTTAATAGAAATTCGGCACAGTTCAGTAGAAGATTCTTCACTCTTCCGCTCACCAGAATCAGACGAATCCTGCGACTTCATATTTCTCCAGAATATACCTGACACGTCCCTTATTTCAGTTTCTGCAGTTGATAGAGAGAAATACTGTTCTAAATCTCTTTTTCGTCCGTATTTCTTGTAATAATCTAGGATAGAAGAATTCACTGCCAATGTCGATTCAAGATTTGAACCTGAATGGCCTGCTTCGTTTAATTCATCACAATCCATATTTTACATATTTCTTTACAATTTGTGTTTGATCATATCAAGTTAAAGCCAAGTCTTTTAAAACTTGTAAATCGTTTAATTTGTAAAAATTTAAAAGGACGCTTTGTAATTTGTATACAAAAGCCAAACAAACGAATTGAATTGACATGACACCTGTGTCAGCTGTCAACAAACAATTTTTTTTGTACAGTGTACAGCCTGAATCTATGTTAATATATATATTTTTGCGATCGTTAACTTATTTCTCATAAACTAATCGCGATATATTATGTCGACTATACGGGAAATAGGGTAGTTCACTGGTTATCTGTTGCATGATATCAAAAAGCATTAATTAATAAACAAATTTAATATTTAAGTGTCATTTTTCAAACAAATCAAACTAATTTCAAATATGTATATTTATTTATTGAGAAAACCAACAGCGTATACAGTAAAACAATTAACATAAGTACTTATAGCTAGTATGGCCAATAACATTTTTCCCTAATATAACAAACAATGTGAGTGGTAAGCAAAGAAACTATTACAAGTAATAAAATATAAAAGAGGCAGTTGCTGTGGGGTGAATAACTCCTGGTAATTCTGTCAGATAGGTGGTATTTAAAGAACATGAAACTGTAATAACCTAATATAATTAAACAAATAAAATAACAATGTAATAAAGGCTATGGAATAATGTTAATGTAATGGCTATGGAATAATGTTAAAATAATGGTTATTTAATAATGTTTAAGTAATGGTTATGAAATAATGTTAAAATAAAGGTTATGGAATTAATGATAAAACAATTTTAAGAAATTGCAGAAACTGAAAAGACTTAATTTTGTCCTTTAGCGTGGTCTGTACATGGTGTTGGAATGATCTTTTAGAATAAGAAAAGATATTAATGTGTCCAAATAGTTCGTTATAATGTACGTGCCAGACGAAAGAGAACTGATTTACGATGATACTTAGCATTGTGTCTCGGAGTCTGCAACAAGGGAGTGACGCGGGTGCGGTACTTTGGAGCATTGAACATAATTTTAGAAACGAGATTCGTAAAGTCAATTTTACTGTTTAGTACATCATGTAACAAAGCCATCATGAAACAACACACCTATGCTCCAAAGACATGATATCAAACTCAAGGCAACCGTCAATATAACTGTGCAGACTTTTACGGCAACGAAAACTTAGGTGGTTTACAAATATTTTCTGAATACGCTCCAAACGGTTTTTATAGAGATTATACTGTGGAGACCATATAGGGCTTGCATTCTCCAGTACACTCCTAACATAAGCAAAGTAGACAATCTTAATGACTCAGATAAAATGGCTTACAGGTGTGAATAATAAAACCAAGATTTTTATAAGCATTGGAGAAAATTTCATCAATATGAGAGGATAGTATAATTTTTTGATTGAGATAAACGCCTAAATCTCTTACACAGTATTTGCGGCTGATTTAAACTCCATTAAAGTGATATTTATGTACAATGGGCTTGGGTTTCCGCGAGAATGTAATACACTTACACTTAGCCGAGTTTACTATTATATTACTTTCTGTGTAATATACAAATAAACGATTCAAGTCTCTTTGCAAAAGTTGGCAATCATGAACAGTATTAATCCTACAGAAAACTTTTTATCGTCCGCGTACATAAGGTAATTAGCATATTCGAGGCACAGTCCTATGTCATAAAGGTATGCATTATAAAGAAGAGGGCCCAAATGCGAGCCCTGGGGAACTCCTGTAGGGATATTGACATAATTCGAGCGAAAACCACCTATTACGACAGCCTGAGAATGATTCAAGAGATATGATTTGGTCCACCAGAGCAAGTCACCATGAATGCCTAGGACTTTCAACTTGTTAAGCAGGATCACGTGATCCACACAATCGAATGCTTTTCAAAATCAGTGTAAATCACGTCAACCTGCCCTCCACAGTCCATATTCTCAAGAACAAATTCAGTAAAACATGCCAAATTAGTTGTAGTGGAGCGCGCTCCTAGGAAACCATGCTGGCGCTCGGGGATAGAGCGTGAAAGCAGACCATAAATAGCTTCATACACAATTCTTTCGAGCATTTTAGCAGCAGTGTTTAATATAGAAATGCCTCTGTAATTCTTTATGTTGATTCGCGAGTTCTTTTTGTGCACGGGAACAATGTGTGCGATTTTCCATTTATGAGGAAAAAATCCCTCACGCAAAGAGCGATTAAATAAAAGAGTAAGAGGAAGAGCAAGCGATTTAGCACAACGCGACCAAAATAAAGAAGGTAGCCCATCACAACCGGCACCCTTATTCATATCTAAGATTTTCAGCATTTTTTCGATGGTTTTTTCATTTATTTATATATGTTAGATACTACATCAGAACACACGAACTATGTATATGATTTGAATTATTCTTTTTGATGAATTTAAAATAACTTTTGAAGTGAAACATAGAAAAATGCCTTGTTGGGTACATTTTTAAGACAGCAAAATGAATTTTTATTCACCGTTTTTAAACGCTATTTGGAAATTTTCATATCGGCCTCAATCCTTATCACTTGGCAATAAAAATATGATACTAGCAACGCCCCGCGGTGTCATCCTCTTGGTCCCCATTCCTATGGGAATACCAGGATAAAAAATATCCAACTATTTGTTAATCATATTTAGTAGTTTTTGCGTGAAAGAGTAAAAACATTCGTAGGTACTTACAAATTTTCGCATTTATAATATTAGTAAGAAGTATGATTTTTATTATATTAGGGGTATTTGCCCAACATCACCATCCTGGCCAGGGCCGTTGTTGGTGTTCGCAGTACAAGTCAGTACATACGTAAGATAACGATGCTGCCCATCATACGACTTTTGTTAATCATTAGTTGAGGGGGTGGCACTATTCTAGGCCGGTACCAAGCGACGCCGTGTACTTGGAATATTAACGAAATAATTTAATATTATAATTATTATTTACTGAAATTTAATACTGAAATAAAAAGATAGTTTGTATCTTTAAGTATTTTTTATAATATAAAACTGCACTATACACAAGTAAAGTTCAAGTCGCAGAATATACACATAGGTTTTTCAGTGAAGAACTCATATCTAGCTGTAACTCCGCACCCTCTACATGCAAGGTAATCAATACCTTCAATAGGGGTGAATGATATGGAACAAAACATATTTACATGCTCATCTTCACATGAATAGTTCAGTAACTTCTTGTCGCAACCCTGGCACACATAACTAAAATCATCTCCTATTATATTCCATACTTTTTCAGGAATATTCAATTCTTGCTCATATTTCCGGTTGTAATATTCTAAAAATTTCTTACAGCCATTGAAGCATTCAGCTTGGAAACTATTCAATGTTTTATTATTATCCAAATATTTTTCATGAAGACCATACAAAAATGTATATGCATGGGCCACCATAATCTTTTCCTTGACAATTTCCATTGATTCTTCCGGTAATACTCCGGATGGTATTTTGAAGTTGTTTTGTAAGGCCTTGCAAAATGTTAATATAATAAGGTAAAGTTTAAGCTTATATGTGTCATATTTTCCTTCTAAAAGTAATTGACAGTAATCAATATCTGGAAGCTGTTTGGTTTTCATAACTTTATATCTCAACAACTCTATGCAATCCCAGTAGTGTGATAATTTTTTAGTTTGATTATTGAATAGATAGTCCAGTTCTAAAGAATCAGAACCTAAACTAAGGAGGACGACATCCAATTTGGTTCGTTCTTTACGGATCAGGACTTTTCTGTCAATCACACACAACGCCAACATGACTCCGTTAATACTGAAGTCAATTCCATGCAACTCACTTGTCGAGCATAAATCGTTAAGAGTTAACAGATCCAAATCTATAACTATATTATCATCTTCCACTTCATAATTAATTTTATACAAACATTCATTTGCTGTAATCACATAGAATATATCAGCTTTTTGACTTATGCCCATTATTCTGTAATCATTTATATTGTTCAAATACTGGGAAAGTATCTCATAATCGTCACTCAGCATTTGACAAAGCAGGTGTCTATGTTTATTACAAAAGTAGATTAACTTGTCTTCTATAAAAGTGTAACTGAAACTCCTTACTATCATTTTGTCTTTATTAGCCCAAAGAGTATGACACTTTGATAGTTGCACATTATTTTCATTTAATGAGAATTCTAATAGCAATATCTGACCAAATACATTAGAACATAAAAGTAGCACTTGAGAACTTTTGCTTAACCAAACTATGTTATCAATATCAACTAAATCTGTATTTACATATCCGTAACATTCAGCCTCAATCTTCCTTAATTCTTCTTTTATTAACCAAAATATAAAAGTTCCATCTTTTTGAGCTGTGACAAAAAAGACTTTATTGTCATTTACAACCGGTGCCCAACTCATGGAGCATGATACTAAAGTATATGCAGCATGTGTTAATGATTCTAGATCTGTTGGCTTACAGTTTACCGTTGCATCAAATTTTTCTTTTACCAAAGTGGATAGCTCGAGGTCTGATACCCATTCTCTTTTGGCTTTTCTATAAAACTCCACATGACCGACACTATTTAGAACAGCCAATATGTGTTCATTATTCCATGTCACGTGCTCTGGTGACCATTGAAATGCAATAATGTCTGTCACTTCTTGTAACATGTTCTCACTGTGAGGCCACAGAGCTGGGTCCATTATCATTTGCACAAGATCTAGGCCATACACTCCACGTTTGGTATAATCAAACAAACCTGTAGCAGGACTAGTTAGAGATACTTTTATGGAGAACTCGTCAAAGTTGATTTTCTTGCTAGTGGAACTAAGATTGTATGAAAGTTCAATAATACGGATGGTCCTTTCAACACGCACTGCAATGTATGATTTGCACCATGCTATAAGCGTCTCCTCAAATTTATTAAGAGTTATAGAACTTTTAGATATTTCTTGAAATGTGTTGGTTATTTTTGCCATTCTATTGTATTGTAATTGTTGTGTTAAGCTCAAAACACGTCTTTTAATATATTTAACTGCGACACAATACTCAATACTTTAATTACATATTCTTTATATACATAGAGTAATTTTATATATTTGCAAATTTAATCTGAGACCTGAGGACTCTGCTGAGGTACTTTGGTGTTTGGTTGGTAGCAGTAGCATAGCACAATCAAGTGTTCACATCAAATTTGATATTCCAATGTCAATAAAAAAAAAAAAATTAATGTACAATCAAAATTAATGCAACATAAGCATGCAAGCGCACATTCTATATAAAAAATACAGTTCCAAAACTTAAGTTTAAAATAATTTTCAATGCGGAAGAAAAGAAAATAATCTAAATGAAACTGAAATTGATGACTAGGCAGTACACATTAAAATGTTTTCGTGAGGAATTAAATATGCAAAAACATAAAAAAGTCATAATAAAGTTACTCTCACGTGGAAATTGCGAATTTTAAGAATAAATATAATAACTAAATAACTTTTCTATACTATTTGGTTTAGTGATATATTGATGTACATTCATAACAAGTAAAAATGGGGAAACGAGGACATAATGCTAAAGCTCGACAAGTTGTTAAAACTAATATTGACAATTCGGAGACAAATGAGGTGTGTGAAACATCATTTAGTTTTCAAAGCAGCAGATTAATGAAATATAATATAACAAATATTAATATAATTAATAAAAAGAGAAACTAGCAAATATATAGTTACTCATAGCAACTACAACAATACTACTCTAATAAGTCAGTTCCTTTGGCGAACTTTTACATTAAAATTTGTAATTGATGTAATTCACTTGTCTAAAAAATTACCAGATAAGAGAGATAGTTCCAACATATAACCTTTTTCTCTTTGTAACATACTGTGTGGCTCATTATTGGCAGTCTTTCTGCTAGCAGGTTAAAATATGTACCCTCGTAGTAGTATAAACATAGCCACAAATATTGATAAGGAAACCATTGTTATTTCAAAGTTTACTCAGATCTATTGATAAAATTCGTTATAATGGCTAGAAGTGGCTAGTCCTTTACCCACAGGAACACTAGACAAGATTCCATTTTTGTTGCGTGGGAATTTTTATGAAGATATTTTTGAACCCATCACTTGCTTAAAATTCTATTTCCATAGTAAAAAAAAAGTACTTAATCAATTTTCGCTTCTAATTTATATTTTTCAGATAAAAATAGAATATTCTAGTAAAGAATATGGCACAACAGACACCAGCAATTTGTTGGTTTTACCATCAAAGAAAAGACAAACAAAAGTTATAACTGAAAAAAAGGAAAAATCAAGATTTTTGTCTAAAGCACACAGGAAAAGGCTAGAAAAAATTGTTGATAGGAAAAAGAAAAAAGAAAATGTAAGTATATCCTATCAGGTACTTTTCTTTATAAGGAAAAAACAGAATGAAAGCTTTATTTGCCAAGCACAGACAATCATCATCATCATCATCACAGCCCATTAACGTCCCACTACTGAGCACGAGCCTCCTCTCACATATCATATCAATGAGTGAGGGTATTGGGTCATACTCCACCACGCTGACCCAGTGCGGATTGGCGGAGGCAGGTGTATGGCGTCCTGCTGTTAGAATCTTTCAAGCCGCAAGCACAGACAATATTAAGTGAATAAAAGAGTACTTTTTAAGAACAAATCTAAATAATTTTCAACACTGAACATGAAGTTCCTAAACTAAATTCAGTAACCTGATATACATACTGGACTAGCATGAGCCTGGCAGACATACTGGACTAGCTCACAATTACTCAATACAGTATCATTTAACGGCTTAAACGGCACCAACTAGAGTTCCATAATGTGAGTTTGAATTCATAATAGTGCACCATTATATGAAATAAGCAATTGTACAAGAGCACCTACTTGTGAAAACCTTCTTAAAGCCAGTTTAATATCCCATGTAAAAGAACCATGACTAACCGGGAAATTTATCCCAAGCAGAGAATTCCAAAGCTTAATAGTCTTACTGAGTAGCTACTTACCATATATTTGGTTTAAATGCTGATAGCCTGCATACTAAATGATGTTTTTGATTAGGAACGCATAGTATTGTTCAAATGATTATATAGATATTAAGACTGAATTGCTGTAAATGATATCTTTCATAAGACCAAAAATATTTGTGATTTGCAGCACATTTAATTAATATAATGTTATTTTTGTTAAAATTAGTTTATCCTGTAGCTTGAGTATGTCATGCTCACTCAAATGTCTGTGCGGTGGTGGCATCATGCGTCGGGTCGTTGCGTTCCCTAAAATATGGTTGAGCGAAACAATGGCTGGTTCATGCGTCATACTCGTGAACGGGTGCCGCCAGTGGGGACTGGTCTGCTCATGTCTACTATGTTTATTCGTACTTATACTTGTATAACTTAAAATAAAAAGTTATTTGCTTCTTTTATTTTAAATCATGTGACTGCAGAACACATGTTTTTGTAGATTTGTCAAATTGTTTTACTACTAAGTACATATTCTTGTAACTGGCGGGAGGAAAAACTATCCTTGACGATTTTCTTGCCCGTTCTTTTACGATCAAGCTCCCGCCCGCAGTGAATGGGCGCGCTAGTTTTTAAGTGTTGACGTTCATAAGAGCTCTTTTGAGCCAAACTTGAATAAATGAATATGAATTTGAATGAATATGAATTTATGAGTTGTGTAACATATTATTATATATGAAACCACTTATTAAAAGTAGTTCAGAAACTCCTTGGTTCTGGTTACAAGCCTTATTGATAATTGGTTTTATTGTCACACCAACTAATAAAGAATATAATAGCCATTTACTCCTACAAATTTACAGAGGGCAGCACTATTAGAATCCTTGTTACAAGTTCAAGCATCACCAAATGAAGTCGAACAGATGACTGCAATATCAGCGATGCAAACTCTTGGGCTAAGAAAGCTTACCGATTTTAACTTAGAGGGCTCAATAGATATTATTCCAAAACAAGAGCCTTCGCAGAAGAAATTCAGCAGTATAGCTGGTAAGAGGTTTTCATTCAAAATACTTTTAAAAATACATTATAGAGGAGAGGGAGGCTCCAAGGAGGCTTAACGGACCATTAATATAATTAAGGTGATGAGTAGTCAGTGAATGCAGAAGACTCGAGATAGCTTGACAAGGAAAATGCTTAGGGTGGTCTGGTCTTGGACTTTTATTGGCTGAGATGATGATATATAGTAACAAAGATACGAAAACAAAACGTCACAGACTTTCGCATTTTAATATTACAAATTTGGAAGTAGGGGCTTACCAGTGCAACTATTGGTAAGTGAAGGTTATGAGGAGGTGATAAGACATTTATCTTTTGGAGTTTTGCACATTAAGAATTATTTGTCTTGAAACTTGGCATTACTCTTTATAGTTTTTTGATTCCACTTGTTAATAATGGAAGTTTGCAAAAAAATTACATGTCTATATTATTCTGATTATAATAAAGCCGGTTACCGTATGCCAATTATTACCGTTATTACCAATTACTTAAAATAATGGTACTGTATTGTAGTGTAATGGTAATTGTATTTGTTGATACCATTTTTTATTTTAGGTGCTAAAAAACGATTAAGACTTTTAAAATTGGAAAAAGCCGACAAAATTAAAAAAGCAAAGTATGATCCTAATGTAGTAGGTATAGAGGAATCTACAGAGGAAGAAGAGAGTTCAGAATCTGAAGACAGTGAGCAAGAAGACCCATCCATTGTAACCGATGTCTCTTTGGAAATTGGTGAAAATGCCGATGTTAACATTAATACTGAAAACAAAGATCTAAAGAAAGAAGCCAATACTGAAACTGAATCAAATGAAAAAGTCAATAACAAGGTTATTGAAACAAAAAAAGACAAAGAACCTAAAGAAGAAGTAAAGAAACCACTGCTAGAACATCCCACACAACATATAGAAGTAAAAAGGGACCCAAAAGTTCAGGTGTCTAGGTTGAAATTGCCCATTTTAGGTGAAGAACAAAGAATAATGGAACTTATTAATGAGAATGAGTTTTTAATAGTAGCTGGGGAAACAGGTACAATTCTTTTGCAATATTCATATAATTCGTAGGACATAATTTGAATAGTGACCTTGGATGCTCAGTAACACATTATCGGGTCTAAATCGAAGTGTGGCAGGGGGGCAGCGTAACTATAGCAACGAAGTGGCGCGAAGTTCGCACATACTGACTTTCTATCGATTTCTTTTGTCAACGATTGTACCTGCACAGAAAACCGGTATTTTTGCGTAACTTACGTGGGTTTATAACTTGCTGCAGTTTTTTTTACATTTAGCGCTTTTTGTTACGAGAATAAATGTTTCTAGGTAGCGGAAAAACCACGCAGATACCACAGTTTCTATACGAAGCAGGATATGCCCAAAATCAGATGATAGCCGTCACTGAACCGCGAAGAGTGGCCACTGTGGCGATGGCAGCCAGAGTAGGCCATGAGTTAAACCTGAGTTCTAAAGAGGTGTCATACCTAATGAGGTTTGAGGGCAACGTTACAAAAGACACAAGGATCAAATTCATGACTGATGGTGAGTTCAGAAAATTATATATAAAGATTTATTCCTGCCACAATCTGTTCTTTAACATCCCGTGAGATTATATTATAAACAATGGAGAATTTCACATCGGTTTCTTGAATAACACGTCAAATTTGTTTTTACTATAATTGGTAACTGCATTGAACTGTAATTTCTTGCATCACAGTAATATTTAGTTAAATAAATTTCTTTATATTTTATCACAAAACATTAATTCTTGTTTCCAGGAGTCCTGTTAAAAGAAATACAGACAGATTTTCTGCTTAGCAAATATTCTGTGGTAATAATAGACGAGGCCCACGAAAGGAGTGTTTACACAGACATCTTGTTAGGTTTGCTATCGAGGATAGTTCCGTTGCGACTGAAGCGAGGAAAGCCTTTGAGGTTGATTATCATGTCGGCCACTTTGAGGATTGAGGACTTTACGGAAAACACTAGACTTTTTAAAGTATCGCCACCTGTGATCAATGTAAGTAAAACAAGGAAACTACTAACTGCTTAAGGTGGTCTGTCCACTTCAACGCATTCTGTCGCGTAGCGGTTTTAAGATTTAAAAAAATGCGCTTTTTGATGTGTTGTACCGAGCGAAGAACCAAGGCGAAAGTGTAGCAGACAAACCGATTCACCACACTATATGTCGCAGGAAAATTACAGAATTTTGAATTCTTTAAGACACATGAAACATTTAATTTGAATGCAAAAAGGATCCTGTAATCGCGATTTGGCTAATATATATTTAAGGTTGAATTGTACAGAGTAATAAAAAGTGTTAAGCGGAGTTCTAGAGGTAGAGTACCCTTGTAGCAAACTAACTCAGTTCAAAACAACAAAACCAATTATAACTTTGAAGCTTATAACGATATGGTGTCAATTTCTTGATGGCATTTATTACAGATAGATTCCAGGCAATTTCCAGTGACTATACACTTCAATAAAAACACGAATAGTGATTATTTGAAAGAAGCTTATAAGAAAACTGTTAAAATACACACAAGGTTACCTGAAGGCGGTATCCTTATATTCGTGACGGGCCAACAAGAGGTATGTCCAAAAACGAATACAATTTTTTTAATGAATATTCCATATTTTTTTAACCACTTAACATAAACACTATATAGGTAAATTTAATTTATTTATTATTATTTATATTGCGAGTATGTGACATTTCGCCAATTGTGTTGTTGGTCCCACGTAATAGATGGCGAGCCTACTGCCGGTTATCGGGAACTTTTAGGTCCGCCAGAGCCTCGTCCGTTGATCGGCAGGTGCACCACCTGCAGGTGATCTGAATCACTTTCACCTTGACCCGTGCTGAAATTATGATGATGATGACGAAACAATACCTTATAATTTCAGGTGAGATATTTGGTGCGAAAATTAAAAGCATCTTTTCCTTACCGAAAAGACATGGACTACTCGAAATTAATCAATAAGAAAAAACTAGTCAACGAAGCGGACGCCGCCCTTGACTCGGAGCCTGAAGACCTTGAGTCTGATGATGATGAGGTAATCTTACTAACTGGTAATGTAACAGTATTTTTTTTTGGTTAAAGAATGTGTGTAACTGAACTTTTTTATTTAGGGGTTAGTGATAAAACATAATACTTGAAATATCAAGCATATGTAACGCAGCCTTTCAGATTTTTTTAGACCAGTCCCATATAAATATCTCTATTATAGATAAGTTTAATGAAGACCATATTATGTCTCATGGTAAGCAGTTAATGCCGTCCAAAAATTCGAGAGAAATATAAACAATTTTAATGTAATTTTTCCATAGCTGTATTTCTCTTTATTTTGGTGTACAATGAAGTGTTGATTCATTCATTCATTCATGGTAACAAGCGTATCCACTTATGACGGCCTGCATATATGCCGTTTCACTCCAAGACCTGGGGCTATATGCGCTCAGAAACACATGCGCTGTCAGTGAATTATTAATATATATTTTAATTGAGGGCTTACACAGCTATACAAAAATACAAAATACCTTCCTTACAACTTAATATAGAAAAAGACTCTAGATTTTGTGGAGGTAGAATATACAATAACAAACCTTATTAATTAATTTAATTTAGGTGGAGAAAGAGATGAAACGCGCCAGGAAAGCAAGGCGGAAAGCCAAGTTGAAGTCCAAAGCGTTGCCGAAAATCAACCTGGATGACTACGATATGCCCGATGACGACGGACAGGCTGACTTGGTTGACCATGACGATGACAGCGAAGGACATTTGAGCGATTCAGGTATTCATTTGACCAACATACACTAGCTAACACACTAAATAAAATTTTAAAACTTTTTAATGAATTAAAGTAGAGTAACGAAAGTGATTTATGATGGACAAATGATTGGAAGTGTTAGGAGGGGAAGACCACGTAAGACCTTCCATGACCAAATTCAGAAAATTTTGAAGAAAGGGAGGTCAAAAGTACCCTAAACCGACGGGCGTGTATGAGAAGGTTAATGAGTGTGAATGAAGCTAAAAGTGTGTGCCAAGATCGTAGCAAGTGAAAGGATGTGATCTCTGCCTACCTCTACGGGATAGAGTCGTGACATTATGTATGTATAAATTTATAAATACACAAGACACAACACATTTTGTTCTGAAATTATTGTTTTATTGTAAATCTTCAACTTCTATAGTCGAGAAACAATATTAATTTCAAAAGTGTAAGTTTTACTTAGCTTACAGGATCACACCTTTTTAGTACTCGAATCAAACTATCGTTCATCATCGTACACTATGTCTTGGGACATCACTATCAGAGCACAAACACTCGTTTTCACACTTCATTCACTGCAAAAGTCAATGACAAAAACATGGTCTCCATGAGCCTACAAAAAAAGTTACCGCCACCAAAAGTGGAATGGAGCAATGCTGTGAACTGGTAGATGTTGGAACGATAAGATTCTGCAATGGCAACCACGAGCTTATTACCGAAAGTGAGCAGCCCTCCTAAAAAGTGGAACAATGAATTAGTAAAAGTTGCGAATAGCCGGTAGATTAGGAGTGGCGTAAGAACGGGCATTAGTGATGAGAAATTAATGGGAAGTCTGTCCAGCTTTGGGCGTCGTTTGGTCGAAATGATAATGCCGTAATGATACATTTTCCTGACACATAGATAAACATGGATAGTGTTATGTGGCGTAGGATTCTAATGTGGCGTAGGATTCTAATGTGGCGTAGGATTCTATGTTTCCTTCTATAATTATTTTTATTATTTTGCTTCTTAAACAGATGCCGAAGAAGATATCCTAGCCCCTGAAATCAAATCCTGCCGGCAGCCCTTATGGGTGCTCCCTCTATACTCTATGCTGAACTCGGCAAAGCAAGCAAGAGTATTCGCTCCGCCCCCAGTAGGAGCCAGGCTTTGCGTAGTCAGCACAGACGTCGCTGAGACTTCCCTTACTATACCGGCGGTCAAATACGTTGTGGACAGCGGAAAGAAGAAAATGAGGTTAGTGTTCAGAGTATTAACGGTTCAATTGCCGCATATTTTTGCAAAATGTCCTTCTATATTCAATGCTGAAATCGGCAAAGCAAGCCAAAGTATTTACTCCGCCACCAGTAGGCGCCTGACTGTGCTCAGCACATACTTCCCTTACTATACCGGCTATAAAAACGTTAGGGAAGAGAAAAAAGAGGTTAGTCTTTAGAAAAAATATTTCTATGCAATATCAGCAGATCTTTTACACTGATAAGATCCACAGCGTGACGTAAATTAACCATCGATTGTTGAATTCTTTCTCCTCACCACGGACCTCCTCCTACGATTCAAGGATGATTTGTTAATAGAGGGATTCAAAAAATTTTCCACGATACATATTGGCATCTTCTTTGCATAATAGCTTAACCACTTCCACCAATAGTGATATATAAGCGCCCGATATGACATGGCTTACAAACTGGCACTCATCCAAGGACTGACTTTGAATTACAAACCTATTTGTATTTCATTAAAAGACACCGGCGCCCCCCGGGCACCACAATTCCTCTCAATATCCTTTTCCAAAGAGATGATTTTTTACCAGCCTTACAGTTTATGTGATAAAATAAATTAATAAATATTTCTGACAATTACACCAATTATTTAGTTCCAACAAAAGTATCATTAACAACTTCTGTTATGGTAACTAAATAACGGATAAACATAAATTATATACTTTTTTTTTGTAAATACATACATAGATAGATTAAGAATGCCAATGTTTAAAATTATAAGTAAAAACATTTAATTGTAATTTTTAGATTTACTTTCATTGGCTTTTGTCACCAGAGTATATGACCACGTGACAGGAGCCAGTGCCTGGCGCGTAGTATGGACATCACAAGCGAGCGCGGGTCAGCGAGCGGGCCGAGCTGGTCGCGTTTCTAGTGGCCACACATATCGGCTTTATAGTAGTGCCGTGTTCCAACATGACTTGCCGGATCATCATCCGCCCGAATTGTGTCGCCGGCCTGTCGACGATCTGGTGCTTACAATGAGGTGCATGGGGATAGATAAGGTCAGCATACTTACCTTCATAGACAGTCACCGACCTATTGGCATATCTAGCGGCTAGACATATCCTCATCCGCCTGAGTTATGTCGGCGGTCTGTCGACGATCTGGTGTTTACCATGAGGTGCATGGGGATTGATAAGGTCAGCATACGTACTTACCTTCATAGACAGTCACCGACCTATTGGCATATCTAGCGGCTAGACATATCCTTATCCGCCCTAGTTATGTCGGCGCCTTGTCGACGATCTGGTGCTTACCATGAGGTGCATGGGGATTGATAAGGTCAGCATACTTACCTTCATAGACAGTCACCGACCTATTGGCATATCTAGCGGCTAGACATATCCTCATCCGCCCGAGTTATGTCGGCGGTCTGTCGACGATCTGGTTTTTACCATGAGGTGCATGGGGATTGATAAGGCCAGCCGACCTTCCTTTAGTGACATAAACTGACTTATTTGAGTATCTAAGGGCTAGATATAATGCTTGTATAGCAGCGCCGTGTTTTAACACAACTTGCCCGATCTACATTCGCCCAATTTGTATCGGCGGCTTGTCAAAGATCTGGTGCTTACTATGAAGTTACTATTGATAAGGTTAGCTAACTTACCTGCGTAATTTCGAAACCTCTATGTTGCGGCCACAATTAGCAGCTTTATATCGTCACTAGCTACACATAAATGTACCATGAGTAGTCAATTCATAAAATTATTGACACATAGCTAATAAAATTTAATGTAAAGAGAATTGTAATTATCACTAGCATCTTAAGAGAGCTGTTTCTTTAATCCACGAATACTCTTTATATATATACTATTCACTAATCTATATTATTCCTTTGAGCTATTTTTTGTGTCCGTAGGTTGTGAATTTTCCGTTCCCGACTGCGCCAGATAGGCTGCAATTGCGACTGGCAGAGAAGCGCCTTGAGACCCTCGGAATTTTGGAGAAAGTTGAGTCGAAGAAGAAGCGAGATGATGAAGAAGTACGTATATATTTTTAAACTGAAGGCCGCCTGCGACATTGTCTCTGTGACTGCCTAGATACTGCGTTATTATAAAGTAAAAAGTGCTTATGATACTAGAAGTTATGAGAAGATGTATCTGTTACAAAGCAACTGTTTTATAACGGAAACCGTACTGCTTTTATTAAAATAATAATTTAAAATCGTTTCTTCACAGACCCTGAGAGTGACTCGTCTGGGCAAAGCCGTGTCGGCCTTCCCTCTGTTGCCTCGTTACGGAAAAATGCTGGCGTTGAGTCATCAACACGACCTGCTACCGTATACCATTGCCTTGGTCTCCGCTCTGACTGTTCAGGAGGTGAGTTTCACGTGTAGCGGATACTGAATTAATTAAATTTGGACAAATACGGTTAGATCATGATGACCACTGGTGGAATTAGTTTGACTAGGTGAGATAATTATTTAGGGATTGCTAAATGAAATACAGGCACGTACGATGACTTCGAGTTATATTATTATAATATTACGGATGCGTTCGTGTTACATAAATTACTCGACAAATCGGTCGCGTTCATATTTCTTACAGATCAGTAAGCAGACCCTGGATCCTTAGAGAGTCAGGGTCTACCGGGATGAATTCTAGGATAATGCTGAGATATCAGTCTATTAACTCTTAAATGGACGGAGTAATTTTTCATGGTTTTTTTACTGATCTTTAAATAAGGGCGTGTTACGATGAAAAGTCGCATTCAAAATATTATTACCATCTTCCAGGTAATGACAGGCAAATCAGACAGCTGGCCAGCGACAGGGAACACATTGCTGCTCGGTGATCCCGGAGTCCTACTTAGGATGGTCGGAGCCGCAGAATTTGCGTACGTCAAGGGCGAAGAAGAGCTGTTCTGCGCAAAATATGGAATCAGGGAAAAGGTATTTTACTCTTAGCTTCTTACTATCAGACTGTAACTCAGCTATCTATATATATAAAAATCAATTGCTGCTAAAACTCTCGCTAAAACTCGAGAACGGCTGGACCGATTTGGCTAATTTTGGTCTTGAATTATTTGTGGAAGTCCAGAGAAGGTTTGTACGTAGAGAAAATAAAAATAAAATCTTGAAAAAGTGTAAAATCAACATATTTCTATACTCCCATATACAAACAATTTGTACTAATACTTAAAAGCCAATTTGAACCTTATCAAACAAATTTAATGTTAAAAGTGACGTTATTATTTCATTTTATCAGCGATAATTATTGCTTTGTTGTGTTTATATTTTCAAAAATATTGTCGTTATTGATTTGTGTTTATATTTTCCAAAATATTATTGAGTTGTTGAGTGAAGGTAAAATGCCATGAGCAAGACGACAAAACATAGGACGGCGATTGCACGGCGATCAAGAATACGTCGTGCTGTTTTGAATGAAATGCTGCGTGCTGCTTTTAATTACAACAGTCAGATTGATTATAGTATATACGGATACATTGGAATGATGGACGCAATATGTCCACATTGTGATGCGGCTAACTTTCGTGAATTGGATGAACGTTGTGCAATTGTTTCAAATACAAGACCATCCAAGGTTTTTCCATCAGCATAACGCATTAGTTCAATTGTTCAAAATTGCTCTCGATCGTATGCCAAAATTATTGAACAAATATGAACATTATATGGCAGAAGAGATTTTAATTCGTATGCGTCATCATGAAAGAAATCCCGATCTGTTGATTACCTTGGAAATGTACCACGAAGCTTTAATAATAATTGAAGATATGTGTCTAAAGATTTTAAATAAAGCATTAGCACAATTGGGTATGACCGCACCAAATCGTGAGATACATGATTTTTTTGATCGTGAATTGCAATATGAGCAGGAGTTCAATTCTAATGCAAAACTTTCGTTGTATCATTGATTTTAGCGACTATTCGATCGGAACAGAAAATTGCATTGCATCTTCGGGAATTGCTGCTACATTATTAGAAGGTGGTCGGACCGCACACTGCATTAAAATTGCCTTTGAATGTACAGGTGATTGAAACTCCAACATGCAATATTTCGAGAAATTCTGCTATGGCAAAGTTCTGCGATTAACGTCAATTATTTTATGGGATGAGTGCACAATGGCGAATAAAAAATCAATAAAAGCATTTAATCGAACAATGCAAGATTTACGCGGTAATCAACAGCTTTTTGGTGGTGCTCTGATATTGCTGTCAGGGGACTTTCGTCAAACATTGCCTGTCATTTCTCGATCAACTCCTGCTGATGAAATAAACGCCTGTTTGAAGTCATCAGTTCTTTGGAGATATGTACGAAAATTTACAATAAACATTAATATGCGCATTCACCTACATAATGATGCAACTGCCCATGAGTTTTCAAAACAATTGTTAGAAATTGGTGATGGCAAAATGTTTTTCACATGGCCATCTTTATGTTGCCTGTTCCAGAACTGTTTATTTATTCATGCTCAAAATAGGAAAACAAAAATATTGTTTATTAAAATGTTTTAGACTAACCCATATAAACCCACCGTAGTAAGAGTACCCAATTCTTTTTTATTTTTTACTCTTTGCTGATAAATATAATATATAAACAATATATCATTTGGGTCATTTGGAATTTTAAATAGCTAGCCATTTACAATATTTTTTTGTTTGAATAAATGAACTTAATAATCATTTTTTTTTATTACTATGCCTTATACGTAGCGAAGCACGTTCCGGGCCGCTAGTATATGTATATAAATCAAAGTCGTGTTAGTTACATCACTTATAACTCAAAAACAGCTCAACCAATTTATATGATTTTTATATTTTTGGGCTTATCTTTGTCCGGATTAGAATAATAATGATTAAAATATCAGAAAGATTATCGTGAAAAATATCCATAAATTAAGTGAAAAGTTATCAATTTATTCACTGTTATGCGATTAGTTATTTCTATAGAAATAAGTTTTATACTTATTCTTTACATTACATTTAGTACACTGATTCATTACTTTTATCTAGTGATGTGTTTACATATATAAAATGTATGGTAAGGTTTTCATGTAAAAATTCATACAAATCAAGCGCTGGAAGTAAAAGCCTCGCAAAAATCTCTACAAGAACGACCTCGTAAAAAAAGTATGCTTAAATAATTTATTGATTCAGGCGTTACTTAGCGGAAATCCATTGTAAGCAAGTGATGGATTAAAAATATCTTTGTTACATTTCCCTCGAAAAGTGAACCGTCATGTCTGCAGTTTTGTTTTATTTTCTAAAATTTGTGATATTTTAAAGATTAATGTGGAATAACGGTGGATTATTAACCGTTAAGTGTTTGTGAACATACATGAGTCTTGGTAAATGAAACAAAACAGTGCAACATCACTTTTCAAATTCTATCAAGAAGTCCATGTGAGATCTCAGTATAGTCCCTCATCTTTATTGAGGACTCAATGGGTTTAGGGGGAGGGCATCTCATTTACCATTTGTCGTCTTTATCACCACTCATTCTCATTTACTATAATTTATAAGTATTTATAAATATATCTCTTAATTGATTCTGGCTAAATGTGCAAACCGCACGAAGCTATTATTTAAAAAAAACTCTCGCAACTATAATTTCCCGAAAAATTGAGAAACACTTCAACACGACCCGTGTTTAGCCCTTACACAGTACATCTTCAGGTAAGAAAGGAGCCTCAGAACAACGATGTCTTCACGACCAACGCTCTCGATTCAGGGTTGGTTAGTTGCGCGGGAATTGTTACAAAGATTTTTTCAATCCATCACTTGGTTAAAGTATGTTTAACTCTATCAATTGTTTCCGCCGGTTAGTCATAGGCGACATCTATTATTAAGATTGTAAGTAACATTCGATAGGTACAATGTTATGATAAATATTCATAAATTGCAATAAATGTATTTCGTTTAATTTTTTTTCCAATTCATATTTGTAAGCCAGTGGCATTTTTCATCCCATTGTGTAGGTTATATTTATCGAACTCTGATGTATATTAAATTTAAAATCCCACAATTACAGGCGATAAAAGAAATCCGCAAGCTACGTAAACAGTTCACCTCTGAAATAAACCTGAGCATCGCCGGATGTGACGTGACGGTAGACCCGGATATGAAGCCTCCGGACGACAACCAAGCCAGGCTTCTGAGGCAGCTGGTGCTGAGTGGCTTGGGAGACCAGGTCGGCAGGAAAATTGGCTTAGATGAAGTTAAAGAGGGTGAGGAATAAAACATCTCAAACATTGAGAACATTAATACAATACTATGTTTGGTGTTTATAAAATCATACTACAAGTCCAATGGTGATTAAAAATAATAAAATCTCTATTATTAGTTAAATAAATGGTTGATAATAACTTCATAATATTTGGAGCGAATATTTGCTCTCCACCAAGAGTAAAATATATCACCGGGCGAGCTTGAGCTATTCTATTTCAATTTAAAACATACACGGTCCCGTAACAATATCGTTTGTTATTAATATTTAATTTATCACCATTTAACTAATCGCGAAATAGACGATACGCGATTAAACCGATTTCTGATAAAAGCTACGTTTTAATGTACATCATTATATTCATCATGTGTCATGTGATCGATTATAGGTGGCCTGCATCTAACGTTATCCTGGAACCCTTATCAGGTCGTCTGTCGATTTTGTGGGTGGACGGCCGACGGTACTTTTTCCTATTTCATATACCTACATATATTTTTTTAAAATATTATGTTCCTTAGGCGAAGACAAACGCAAATTCAAATACGCCTACCACTGCGGTGAGCTAGACGAGCCAGTCCACCTCCATTCCTCATCCATTCTCAAGAGGACCATTCCGGAATGGGTGGTGTACCAGGAGTTGTATGAGATAGGATCTGAAGACAGCAGGAAGATGCTGATGAGGACAGTCACTGCTATAGAACCGGAGTGGCTGCCGGTTTATGTGCCGCAACTTTGCAATTTAGGTAACATTGGTAGTTTGTTAGTTAATATAGTCAAAGTTAAAAAAATAAACCATAATCATCATTTGACGAATTGGAGGTCAGTGTAACTGCACTTCGCTTCTCAGAGCGACTCTCCGACTTTAGTCGTCTGTCTCCGCAGAACCGTGTCTGGTCCGCGTTATGGATTATGCCATAATCACTTCTCAGCCTACGAAATAACGTAGAAACATATTCAGCCCCAAAACTTACCCAAACAGAAAGCACGCACCCAGAAATACATATCAAAACTTTAAACGTAAATAACAAACTTATAAGTATCGGGTCTGGATCGAGAATCAATTTTAAACGTTCTGTCGGTTACGACATTTTGGTAACATGCTCTGGACTCGACGGAAATTATCACAACCTTAAACTTAAAAAACAATCTTGTAACTGACGAGTCTAGGTCGAGAATCGACTGAATGTATTGTTATGACATTTGATACCGCGTTGGACTAGACTGATCTTTAGCACGGGAAGGGCCAACCGATAAGCGGGAACTTCTCTCTTAATGTCCCCGTATGTTTTATTAATTATTTCCTTTTTAATGAATAAATAGCTGTACTTGAATGTGAAAAGTAAGCCTATGCCTCGTTCCGTGATGGGTAGTATTATTTTTACACCAATTCACAACACATGAAGGCATAGCAACGTGAAAAATTTGCTGTTTGTGCAAGCGTTCTCCGTCGTGGCCAGAGGGCCTACTCTAATTCAACGAAATCGAAACTTCGTTATACCTATCTCTGTCACTCACTGGGTATGATGATTGAATCCGCATGCCGTCTCACTTTTTTATGCCCCGCCCACCGCAACTTACATTTCGTTGTGACATAATTTTGCTTTAGAGATGCTTCCATGTTTTATTTGTTCATAGCTCTCACCATAGTTCGTGAGTGGAGGCCCGTGCCCCCATACGTGCCCCCGTAGTGGGACTGGGAATAATGAGCTGAGATGATGATGCAGACTCCCATTTTAGTGCAGTGGCGGTCTTAGATTAAAGTGACATTCACGAATCTTGAATTTCAATATATTCAAGAATAAATTACTAGACCAAAAAAAATACTAGACCAAAAAATTTTTTTACAATATAAAAGAGTTTTTTGAGGACAGAACTAAACTGTAACACAGTGTCAAATATAAATAATAATTAATTTGTTATATGTTAAAGTAAATAGTATAAAATTACGGAAAATTAATAATAGAGGTATATATGAGTATAATAATATATATAAATAGTAAATAATATAATACAACATTAATTAAATAAAATGTTAGTAATTTTATATAAAATTGTGTTGCTGCGCCCTAACAGTATCATGTATGTAGCTTTAGTATCTACTCATGATCGCAATAAATATTTGAAGTTTGATTAAAGGAGTCAAGTTGTTTTTATCTTCCGCCAGTTATAAGAAAAAGTACTTAATATTAAAACAATTTGATATGTACTTTGAGATTCAAAAGGAAAGACTTGTACTTTGAGATATAAAAGAAAAAACTTTAACTACACAATTTCGCCTCTCATTCTATTCTAACTAGCAATCATTCTGGTATTCATAGTTATAGATACCAGTATTTTGGAATACTTCTAAGTGTAAATGATATTGTAATTTCTACGTTACGCATTTTTAATACAGAGTACCTTTTCATATTGACGACTAATGGCGTGGAGGTCAGTATACCTGCACTTCACTCGTAAGTTGGGGGTGCGATTCCCACACAGGACAATTATTTGTGTTCATGAACATGAATATTTATTCTGGGCTGAGTGTTTTAAGTATCTATTTACAAAAAAATAAGATATTTAAGTATGTTTATCAACGGATAAACATACTTAAATATCTTATTTTTTAATGGATACTAAATAAAAACATTTAAAAAATATAATAAATAAAATATTTAAGTAAGTTTATCAACGGATAAATCGTTATTTAGTATCCATAACACACGTTCTTAATGATACTTATCTTGGAACTAAGGGGTAAATTATTCATCTTCTTTTCTTCTTCAGCGGTTCTTGGGTTCCTGATCTGGATACTCATGACTTTGATATTTGAAATTTATATTTATCCACAGGTGAACCACTGGCTGATCCAGAACCGAGATATGACGAGAAGACCGGTCGAGTAAGGTGTCATTTTAAAGGCACTTTCGGGAAAGCGGGCTGGGAGTTACCCACTGTTGAAGTCGACTTTCCGGACAAGATTGAGCGCTACAGGTATGGTACATGTATATCGACAATTAGTAATCCGCCCTTTACAAATTAAAAAAAAAACCAATGTCTAGTGTCAAATCCACCAATTTATATTAATATATAGATAAATGGAATAAATATAAATATATTATATTATATAATTTCCAGATTTATTCTATATAAATATATAGAAGAAATCTGGAAATTATATAAACTGATTTGCTTTTATTTAGTTAAAAAAAAGCCTTACACTAATATTACTTTTACTAATTACTAATATTACCTTTAGTATAATATCCTAGCATTATCCTGGTTGCCCTAGACTTAAGCTAGATAGATAGATAAATTTTTATTGCAACGAAAGACACACATACATATAAAACAACAAAAACGAAGATACAATAATTAAAAAAAAAATTAACAACAAAAAAAAACTAAAAGTAAAGCATTCGCATAGTGTGCATGTGTGTCGCAGCGCTGCAGAATGGCTACGGCTCAGTGTGTTTTTTTGCTCTGAGAGAGCAAAACAGTGATTTTCAGCTTTTGCCAAAACAGTAACACGAGACGCGGCCAAAATACCGTGTAAATTACATGGAGTAACTGCCGTTTGACCTCCGCAACCCAGAGGGAAACATCATTCTATGGTTAAACCAGCTGTCAGGGTTGTTATTTTCGCGTTTCGCTGCTTAAAATCTAAATCCCTTCGTCGGATAGATGGAATGAAGTCTCATTAGATTTCATAGAAAAATCTATGCCCTGTACCCAATTTTTCTTTGTTTTATGTGTTTTTTTAAATTTATTCTGTGTGTGTACTTAATAAATGTCATGCACATTGCACATACATGGATTAAATTTCAAGACTCTCATAACTTAGAATTAAAAACTAGAAGAATTGTTATAAATATTAAATAAATTGTAAAATAAAATATATAAATATGAAAAAGTATATAAATGTAAAGCTTAAGATAAGATAATATTGCTAGCTATGGAAGAGCGGAGGCTCCTACTACAGGCATTTTATGCTTAAAAGGAGTATGTAAATACTATAAATTGTAAACAGAAACCGTTTGAAGAAATTAAATATTTTATATTTTTTTGTATTTTGTATCAATAAATAACAACCTTAAACAACTTACAAACAATAAAAGATGTTCCCATCGGTGATAATTTCAACCCAGTCCATAAAGTCCTAAGCTGGGTCTAAAACAGCATTTCCGCAGGCTGTCATGAATGGCTGCACTTGTTACCATGCATACTTTACGCTATGGCACTCCCTAATAGTCAGGATATGGCCATTGCTGTTATGCTATATAAGCTGCTTTGTCCCAACAGATGGTTTGCGAGATTCCTCCTAGCAGGCCAGGTGTTTCCAAAGCTAAAGAAATACAGCGGTTCCCTGCTATCTCCTCCTTCCACTATGGTAAAGAGCTGGGCGACACTGCAGCCTAGGACAGAGATATTTCTGAAGGCCCTCATCAGAAAGCGGGCTGGGACTAGAGATGAACTGCATGAGATATGGAAGGACGAGTCACATTGTAAGTATTTCTTTAATTGCAGCACATTTGACTAACCATCTCTTCTATTTTTTACCTCAATGGTAAGGAGCTGGGCGACGCTCCAGTCTAAGACAGAGATATTTCCTAAGGCCTATTTAAAAGCGGACTGGGACTTGAGATGAACTTAATGAGAAATGGAAGGACGAGTCGCATAGTAAGTATTTATTTTGGGGCATACTTGACTCTAAGAATCCCTTCTATCTCCTTCCACTAAGTTGAAGCGCTGGGCGACACTGCAGACTAGAACAGAGATATTTCTGAAGTCTCATTAAGAAACGGGCTGGGACTAGAGATGAACTTCATGAGATATGCAAAGATGAGTCGCATTGTTAGTATTTATTTTTAAGGGATTTGATCGATATGCCTAAACCTCGCTCCTAAGGTTTTGTGTTCGATTCCCCACATTGGATATTTTTTGTGTACATTTAAACGATTTTTTATACTGGTTGGGGATTCCCAATCTATTCATATAAATAAAATTTTAGTGTTAATATATAATAAATAATTTTTTTATTTTATGCGGATGAAAGTATTATTGTAGGTACTTGTAACAAAAAACCATTATTATTTATTGTCTGTTTGTTTGTTGTGGCTTGTTTTTGTAACAGTCTGGACCGAATTTAATTTGATTTTCACTGGCAGATAATTGTTTGCTGGAAACTGTTAAAAGTTGAACATATTTAAGATATCGTCTTTATTTCAGATTTATTGGATGAATATTTGAAGTGGCTCCCGGAATCAGCACACAACGAAGCTACTTTAAGTTGGCCTCCCCTTTAATTTGTATGTTTTTTTACTGTAAATAAATGTGTAAAATAAATTGATATGATAAGTATTGTTTGTGTTTTATTTCTAATTTGTGTTTTTATATTATTTTTATTATAATAGTAAGTAATAAAACTTAAGTTATGTTAGACGAAACAAAGGAATATTGACCGGATATCTACTATATTATTTCAAAAGCTTTTTTATTAATTTTTTTTATTCCATAAACTATTACATAGTTCTTGAAAACGTCAAAATTTTATATAAATATAAAAAACAATCGAAATTTAACAATAGTATAATATACTCAAATATTATACTTACATCATCATCATCATATTAGCCATTTGAAGTCCACTGCTGAACATAGGCCTCCCCAATTGCTTTCCACGTAGATCGATTCTTTGCCGCCTGCACCGGCTCCCCGCCGTCCTGACCCGCGTTGGGGGCCGCCCTCTACTACGCTTGCTGATTCGTGGTCGCCATTCAAGAACGTTAACGTACCTTTACTTACAAATTAACAAAATTAATTAAAATCAAAAATGAAGTAAATCTAAGTGCCAGTTCTGAGCCATCGCTCTGTAAGAAGACCTAGCAAGAAACTCACAGGCTATGCTCTTTTTAATTATCAAATAATTATCTATTATTAATTAATTATATATTCAATGATGTCTCTGTAATCGCTAGGGTGAAAACCGGCAGCGATCACCGAATTGTAAGAGGCACATTGAATATAAATGTCAAGCTTGAAAGGTCCCGCCTGATGAAGTCTACGCTCCGACCCTCAGTCGCCCATATTCAAAACCCCGAGTACTTTCAGATCGAGCTTCAAAATCGCTTCGCAGGTCTAGAGGACTGCGTGTCCGTCGACGACTTAAGTAGCGGGCTAGTTGAGACTGTCCACGCGGTGGGGTCCAAATTTTACAAGACCAGACCCCGAAATAAAACCCAAAAAATATCGACTGAGACTCTTGATCTCATGGAAGCACGACGACATATGCGATTGCAGTCTTCAGCAGATGCATTCTCTTACCGGCGTATCAATAGACAGATCACGAAATCCTTGCGACTTGATATTCGCAGATTCAGTACTACGTGTATTGAAAATGCAATAGAGAGGAACAAGGGTTCGAAGGTGTTCGCACGAGATCTGTCTATTGGCCAGAGTCAGTTAACGCAGCTGAAGACCAACAAGGGCAATCTAGTCACGTCGAAACCTGAAGTCATGAGGGAAATCGAAGGGTTTTATGGGCAGTTATATACTAGTACGCAGGATCCCGCTACTTGTTTGGCTAAAGATCCTAGAGCCAAACTAACCAGGCACTACACCGAAGACATCCCGGACGTCAGCCTATACGAGATTAGAATGGCCCTGAAACAGCTGAAGAACAACAAGGCACCGGGTGAAGACGGGATGACAGCAGAGCTTCTGAGAGCGGGTGGTACACCGGTACTAAAGGTACTTCAGAGGCTCTTTAACACCGTCATCCTCGAGGGACGTACGCCACAGGCGTGGGCCAGTGGCGTGGTTGTACTTTTCTTCAAAAAAGGTGACAAATCTCTTTTGAAGAATTATAGGCCAATCACGCTACTGAGCCACGTCTATAAGTTGTTTTCACGGGTCATCACGAACCGTCTCGGTCATAGGTTTGACGACTTCCAGCCTCCCGAACAAGCCGGTTTCCGAAAAGGCTTTTCAACCATGGACCACATACATACGCTGCGGCAGGTTATACAGAAGACCGAGGAGTATAACCAGCCACTTTGCTTAGCGTTTGTGGACTATGAAAAGGCCTTCGATTCGATCGAGACTTGGGCAGTGTTTCAGTCCCTGCAGCGATGCCGCATTGACCATCGGTATATTGAAGTGTTGAGAAGTTTATACAAAAACGCCACCATGTCCGTACGCGTACTAGACCAGCACACGAATCCTATCCTCCTGCGGAAGGGCGTGAGACAGGGAGATGTCATATCTCCGAAACTGTTCACTGCTGCCCTGGAGGATGTTTTCAAAATGCTGGACTGGGGAAACTACGGCATCAACATAAATGGCGAGTATATGTCTCACCTTCGATTTGCCGACGATATAGTGGTCATAGCGGAGTCACTTGTGGATCTGGGCACAATGCTCGAAGACCTCGACAGAGCTTCCCAAAGGGTAGGTCTCAAAATGAACATGGACAAGACGAAAATTATGTCGAATGTCCATGTTAAGCCTACCCCAATAATTATTGGAGGCTCGGCTCTCGAAGTTGTCGACGAATATGTATACCTGGGACAAAAAGTCCAAATGGGTAGGTCCAACTTCGAGAAAGAGGTCAATCGTCGAATCCAGCTCGGTTGGGCTGCGTTCGGGAAACTGCGCTATATCTTCTCGTCAAAAATACCTCAGTGTCTTAAGACAAAAGTCTTTAACCAGTGTGTGTTGCCAGTGATGACGTACGGTACTGAGACTTGGTGCCTGACTATGGGCCTCATTAGAAAGCTCAAAGTCGCTCAGCGTGCAATGGAGAGAGCTATGCTCGGAGTGTCCCTACGTGATCGAATCAGAAATGAGGAAATCCGTAGGAGGACTGGAGTGGCCGACATAGCGAGGCGAGTTTGCAGGCTGAAGTGGCAATGGGCGGGGCACATAGCTCGAAGAACCGACGACCGATGGGGCGTCAAGGTTCTGCAATGGCGACCGCGAACCGGTAAACGTAGTAGAGGACGGCCTCCCACGCGATGGACCGATGATCTGGTCAAGGCGGCGGGAAGCCGATGGATGCAGGCGACTCAGGATCGCTCAATGTGGAAATCTATTGGGGAGGCCTATGTTCAGCAGTGGACGTCAGATGGCTGAGATGATGATGATGATGATGATCTATTGCCTTTAGGACACAATAGATCGTAGGCAAAGAGTTCAATATTACTAAAAAATCTATTTAAATGTACCCTTAACTATCTTACAAATTGTATTTTATTGAGCTAAGAAATAAATCGAAAATACTAGGGTTTTCCTGTTCACATACAATTGCCATACATTGTACAGACTCTTGTGGATACCTAACATTACCATATTTATTGACGTGTTGCTTTAAAGACAATAATAACTTGTCTTTATTGTTCTCTTTGAAATATTATTGTAGTAAAGATGTATAATTTGTTTCTTTGTTTAATGCTTAAAAACTACTACTCGTTCGAATTCAAAAAATATTTTAATAACATATTAAAATATTTTTTATTATGTTTAATTCAATTATTTTTAAAAAATTATATTAGTGTTGTATAAAAAAATATTTGAGGAAAGCTATATGCATCACGCTATAGAAAAACAAGCGGCTATCATAAAAAAAAATGTAATTGGTTATTGTTTTTCTTTTAATTGTCTCTAATTGTCCTTAGTCGTATTTAGTAAGTAGTACTCATTATAATAATAATAATAAATTCTAACAATTACATACACCAATTATTTAGTTCCAAGATAAGTATCATTAAGAACTTGTGTTTCAGGGGTCTTACAGCTAGTTCTACTATATAATATCAAAATAAAACTCAGCTGCTAAAAGATACTAAATTACGGATAAAAATACTTAAAGACTATATTTTTGTCAGTACATACTTCATAAATAAATATTTATATTCATGCACACAAAGATTTGTTCTGTGTGGAATCGAATCCACGACCTCAGGAGCTGAGTTCTGATATTGACCTCCACGCCATATCGTACGTCATGATTATTATTATGAAGGCAATAAATTAATTTCATTTAATTTTATTATTTAAAAACCGGCCAAGTGCGTGTCGGGCCACGCGTAATATAGGGTTCCGTAGTCACCCTTTGCCATAATGTCGCTATATTTTATAACTAGCTGTTACCCGCGACTTCGTCCGCGTGGAATAGTATCTTTGGGTAGCATTTTTATTATTTAATAAGAATCATTAGTAGGTATAGTAGATATCAGCGGCGGCGATGCAGAGAATTCGTTAAAAGGAACTTTAACTTCAAAAGGCAAAATATTTTTTAAACTTGATACACCCAAAATTTTTAAATATCATGTTCCTAGAATAGTTTGGCGTCGTAGTTTCCGTGCCGAATTCGTTCCGTTCCGCTCGAATTTCGAGAATTCCGTTTGTAGAAAATCTCTGTACATCCTAAGAGACCTACGTACCAAGTTTCATGGTTTTATCTTCAAAAATGAAGAACACCCATAAAAACATTCAACCCCTATTTCACCCCCATATCGGTAAAAATTTCAAAATGCTAGAACAAACGATTTTTTGTTTATTATTTAGTGCCTAAATACAAAATGTTATATTTTTATTTTCAAAAATTTCGAACTTCATACAAACTTTCAACCCCTATTTCATCTCTCACAGGACGAAATTTCAAAAACGCTAGAACAAATGTTTATTTATTTCCTATCAAGTGCTTAAATATTAAGTTTCATAGTTTTATCTTTTAAAATTAAGAAATCCCATACAACTTTTCACTCCCTTTCCTTTTTTAACCCTTTACAACCCCCTTTTCGAAATAAAAAGTAGCCTATGTTCTTTCTCAAGGTCTAGACCATCTGTATGCTAAATTTCATTCAAATCCGTTCAGTAGTTTTGGCGTGAAAGAGTAACAGACAGACAGACAGACAGACAGACAGACAGACAGACAGACAGACAGACAGACAGAGTTACTTTCGCATTTATAATATTAGTAAGAATAAGAATTATACTTTTTGGCCTAAAAACGGGCCCATATAGGACGATGGTAGCTGTAGAAAGAGTTATAAAATCCAACTTCACAAGGGAAGTTACAAAAAGCATTATCTAATTGTGAAACATAAAATACATTTAATATAAAAAATTATTTGAGAGTCGTCCATTATTCGAAAACCAGTAAAGCCTACTTAGCCGTGATAGTTTTCCTTTTAACTTCATTATATATACTACTATTGTGAATTTTTTCAGCCACTCTAAAAGTACCGTTTACCTGGTGGGGGGGCGGATACTTAACTCTATCAATTTTTTCCACTTTAAAGCTTAATATTTCGAAAACGGATCCCTAAATCGATAAATGGTTTTAAGAAACTATTATTACTTTTGAAAGACCTTTCTAACGATACCCAACATGATAAGATAGACTCGAGAAAAAAAATCATTCCTACTTTACGTGTAGGGGAGGTACGTTAAAAAATAATATTTTTAAAAATTTTATTCTACAGGTTTGTCGACGTGATTAATATGTATACCCACACCAATTTTCAGCTGTCTAATGTTAATAGTCTCTGCGCTAACTCGCGGACGGATGGACGGACGGACGGACGGACATGGCGAAACTATAAGGGTTCCTTGTTTACTACGGAACCCTAAAAACGAGTAATATGTGTCTTCCGTTGCTTTTAAAAATATCACTGTTAAATAAAAATGCGAGTCTCGTATAGTCACTGCTAGAACTACATTCTATACCTACGTAAGTACATGATATAAATTTATTAATAAAGCAAATTTTTGTCCTTAAACTCAAGGTGTCAACTTTTGGAACTATATTAAGAATTACTTTTTGGATGTTATAATAATAGGTTGGGGAAAAAGTCTTTTCGTATTTTTGTATGAAAAGTCAAGACATTTTTTTCAAAGTTTATTTACATTTATTTACAATATATATGTACCGTTTTGTTGAATAACTTTCTGCCATTTTGTGGGCAGAGACATTATCCCGTTACTGTAGAAACTTTGGGACTTCTGATCAAAAAAACGGGACAAATAGTTTTGGCAGTCCTCTCTTGAGGTCAACCTTACAGAACCTAAAGAATTCTGCAGAGACCGAAACAGGTGAAAATCTGAAGGCGCAAGGTCAGGGCTATATGGTGGATGCACTAGGACCTCCCAGTCGAACTCTCTTAATTTTTGCTGAGTGGCTAAAGATGTGTGTGGTCTAGCGTTATCGTGATGAAAGACCACACCCTTCCTGTTGATCAATTCCGGCCGTTTTCTCTCGACTGCTTCCTTTAATCTCATCAGTTGCTGGCAGTAAAGATCAGAATCGATGGTTTTGCCGGGCGGTAAAAGCTCATAATAAACAATGCCCTTCCAATCCCACCATACACACAGCATCACCTTATTTCGTGTTAGGCCAGGTTTGGCCACAGTCTGTGAAGCCTGGCCAACTTTCGACCACGACCTTTTTCGCACGTTCTTGTCGTACGTGATCCACTTTTCATCGCCAGTTATCAATCTCTTCAAAAACGGCTCGGTTTCATTACGTCTCAATAATGAATCGCAAATGAGTACACGGTTCATTAAGTTTCTTTGAGTGAGCTCGTGTGGCACCCAAATATCGAGCTTTTTTATATAACCAGCTTTCTTCAAATGGGTCAAAACTGTTTTGTGGTCAATTCCCAGTTCTTCAGCTACATCGTAACTACTAATATGCCGATCTTGCTCCACTCTTTCAAAAATGGCGTCCATTTTATTCGTAACAGGGCGACCAGAGCGAGGTGCATCTTTAACATCAAAATTTCCGGACTGAAAACGTTTGAACCAAATTTGTGCTACTCTTATTGACACTGCATCAGGTCCATAAACATCACACATTTTTTTCACTGCTTGAGTTGCATTTTTGCCTTTTTTATAATAAAATTTTAAAATGTATCGAATTTCTTCATTAGATTCACTCATTTTTACGGAGAGAAAAACAAATGAAAAATAGCGGGAAACAACTTTTTTTTATTTTTTTCTTTTCTTTATAATGGAACCTTTTTAATGTTACCAAAACCAGCCAGACACAAATAGTACAGTCAAAAAAATTTTATAATAAGTTTATACCTACGTTATGCGAAAAGACTTTTTCCCCGACCTAATATGATATTTTTTTTACTATTGTATTACTGTATTATTACTATTGTATTACTATTGTATTACTGTATTATTGTATTACTTATTTGATACTGGCTAAATGTGCTGGACGCACGAAGCCATTATTTAAAAGAAAGAAGAAGATCAATATGATCATTTAGAATCATCAAATATTCACTCACAAAATCAAAATTCGATATATTTTTTTAACAACAATGAAAGAGAGATGCCATACCGATGAAAGAGATGAGCTGTACCATAATAAAGAAATAAAAGCAAAGAGTTTTTAGCGCCAACGCAGAAAAAGTTACATCGCGATAGTATATTCTAAACGAGTGTATATTCGAGTTTTTATGCGATAACTTATTCGACAACGTCCACAAGTGTAGCAATATGGAAAATTACAGTGAATTGACACTGATTTCCAAAGTTTCCTATACTTTACTGGGGTATGACGGACTTTAATTGACTTTCACTGTGACTAACAGACGAAAATAAGGACTTACGCAAATCATTTCATTTATTAAAGTAACTGGCACTGTCAAAAATTCACACACTGGCCAATATTCTAAACGGGTAAGTCCACAACTAAGAAAAAAAATGCGATGATAATGATGATGCCGATGTGCAATATTTACCGCCGATGTATATACTATGTTCTATGTTAGTGGTGGTGGTTTACGCACTTAGTCCTTGCTATGGACCATTGTGCTTGAGCCTTGATTTATATACTTGTTTTTTAATTTTAATCCTTTATTGCACATAAAACATTAACTGAGCACTAAAGGTATTTAGAAACTAAAAGTACAAAGGTGGATTATCTATAGAAGAGATCTGTACCAGCGAATATTAGCAGCTAGCAGTTGTGAATTAATTTGTAGGAACTGGATTAAATCTGGTTAAACAGCCATGTTAAAAAAAAGAACAACAAAATCTTATTAATACCATACACATACATATAAATATTATACCTAATTAACATTGTAATGCCTTATATATATTTTTTTAAACTAAGTGCTAAATTTGACGGGTGCCCTTTGGTTCGCCTAAAATTGTTTGTCCTAATATGGTTTGGCCAAACCGTTTTGGCCTAAACTTAAAACGTACAATTATTGTTTCGCCTAAAAATAGTTTTGCCACCATTATAGTTTGGCCTAAGAATTGAAAGGCCTAATTTTAGAATGTCTAATGTAAAATAGCCTAAACTATATTGGCATAAGTTTATTTTGGCATAACGATTATTTCGCAAATTTGTAAAAGCTCTAATTTTAGCATATCTAAAATGAAATGTGGCAATAATGTATTGGAATAAAAGCATAGAATTGTATGAATGTACATAAATATATAAGCAGAGAAAATAAATTGACAGAAGCGAATCGCTTCAAACCCGACTCCACGTAGTCTTGTGTCCTAGAGTGCAATATAAGCCGTGACGGAAACTATGCATGCTGCATGCCTGTGCTGCATGCCTGCTTGCATGCTGCATGACTGCTTGCATGCTACATGCCTGTTTGCATGCTGCATGCCTGCTTGCATGCTGCATGCCTGCTTGCACGCTTACATGCTGCATGACTGCACGCATGTTGCATGTCTGCATGCATGATGCATGCCTGCTTGCATGCTGCATGTTTGCATAAAAATGAGTAGGCGTTTTGTACTTTATGATTTTTAATTTTGTGCGAATTAATATTTAGGAATTGTAAACTTTAGGGATTACGAATTGTTCTGCCAAATGACGCATTTGGTAAATGACAATGTGGCGATAAAAAGTTAGGCGAAGTGAAATTAGGGCAAACACGATTCTGAAGAGTGAAATTAGGCGAAAAAGTTTTAGGCTTTTCGTTTGGATGCCATTACAAATTAGGTGTACAAAAAATTAGGCAATCCGATAGGGACCCAAATTTGACAAGTAGTAATTCCTCAGTATACTTTTGAGTTTTTTGTTAATGCTTGCTTGTAATACTTACATAGCAAATACTCTGGCGAATTCGTGCACGCAAATATTTAGCCAGTTGATACGAAGCTAAATAAGCTAATGAAACCACGCCCATTTAGATGATGTCATGGCCTGGTTTAGCATTGAAGTGCATTGCTCAGGCCATCGTTATATTTGCTGGACTGTTCGACATTGTAACCGCGGTCAAGGCACATAGCAGGCTTAAGAAGGAACATGGATGATTTACAGTTAATAAAAAGTGTGACATACCCTTCCGCTCCACCTAGCACACAGCAGGAGACGGTCATTTGTTGATTTTCCATCCGAAATAAAAAGGTCATCTCTATATGATTTCTCTTCAGTATGACATCTCATTGTGTTACTGATTAAATGCACAAACAAGATTCCTTGTAGATCCTGATTTAGAATTTTATTAAGAAGTGGTACCGGCTTAGAATTTTGCCACCCCTTTTATCCCACGGGAGTCGTAAGAGTGGACGAAGAGAAATCCTACAGAATGATGAGCAGCCGCGTTTTCCTACATACTGGCTTGAACTGCTAGCACCAACCCGCCTGCCTAGTGTGGATAATGGGCAAAAACCCCCAGTATAACGTAATCTTTTGTGGGGAGGCTAATGTTCAGCAGTGGACTTCATAACCCTGATAATATAGGCTTTAATTTCGGACATTTACCAACGGAAACGAATTAAATGGATTTACATTTAAATACATTCTATGAAGAAAGTTGCCGCCTGTAATTTATTGGAATAATGTAAATCTACACTTTAGGTAAAAGCATACATTTACTTGACATTAAAAGACACACTTTAACTTTCCGAATGTTACAAATGTTAACAAATTTTAGACAAATAAGATAAGTAAGTATTTGTAGAGAATCCAGTCAGCGCCTCTAGATAGGTTTGTACTATGAAAACTACATAACGGATAAAACTACATTAATACTTTTATTGTTGTGAAGGAATACACCCATACCAAAACAAATACTTCTATTCATGCAGAAATATTTCGTTCTATGTGGGAATCGCAACCACGACCTCAGTAGCCGACCCCAGGTATACAGACCTCCAATGACTGTTTCCAAATTACCTTTAATAATAATAATAAGATTTATTTTCTCTCAAAAAGGTACATTCACTATGTTATTTAAACCGATTTGAAAGTCGTCGATCCCAGACAGAATAGAAAATCTATTGTTCGGTCATTTGGAGTGCAGAGACATAAACCATCCTTACAAATGTATCTTTAC
The DNA here is from genome assembly GCA_949126915.1 of Musotima nitidalis. Lineage (NCBI taxonomy): Eukaryota > Metazoa > Arthropoda > Insecta > Lepidoptera > Crambidae > Musotima > Musotima nitidalis. The sequence goes on from OX421434.1 coordinate 6,759,347, forward strand.
AACTGTCACTCACAATATATTTCGATAATGTAGATGACGTAAATGGTTTAGTTTAAAGTAACACTTATTTAGTCGTGCTGAAACAGTTGCGCAAAAAAGTCGTTTCATGTCGAGCGCGGGCAACTAAACTTGATCGTTTAAATTTAATACGCGGCTTGTAAAATAATATACTTAAAATGTTTGTAAATATCAAGAGCGCGTGGGTTGTGTGTTTTGTGGTGATGGTGACAGTGCAAGGTTTTGCCCTGCCCTTCGAAGGGTTGTACAAACTTGATATAATACACTATAACGACTTTCATGCCAGGTATTTTTTCTTTAAATGTTTTTATAATTATTAAGTGTGTAATACTTTGTTTTCAATTAGTTATTAAAATAATATAAAAGCGTATTTATTTCACTCTTGACCCGGTTGCATTTGAAAACTAGCGTCGCTGCTGAAGTGAATCATGCTAAGATGTAGACGTATCAGCCCCCTATGTATATACCATGGTTTGTCGATGCAATTATTACACAAAAAGACTGTCATACAAAAAATCATCATTAAAGATAAAAAAAAATTAGAAACCTTTTATTAAGTTAATTGTTACAATGGATCTGTTGTGTTATACCAAAAAATACCTACAAATAAGAGATTTCCATTATAACATGTTGAAGAGGCAAAATTATTAAAGAGTCATTATAGTCCTTTTCACCTAAGATGAGTTCTATGACAGATCGATTTTTGACACTTGTAGAGTTGTCCTTTAATGAAATCGTATCTAATATTTCCGATAATCGATAATAATTTATAAGGAAATAAAATCGATCTATAAATAAATCAAAACTTGAATATTCTTGGTGTATGAGTATTATATTGAAAATTTATTGTGCATAAATACATAAAAGGTATAATTTGCACAGTTTTATTAAGGTAAAATACAACAGAATTTTATATAGTATAACAAGGAGTTTTTATTCACAAACAGATTTTTGTTAAAATTAACATTGAATATCGAATGGTCCTTCCTATTGCTCTTTTACTTAAATCTTACATTAGTATATATAACTTTCCTTCCTGTAATTGTTTGCACAGTCAGACTTTATTGAGTAGGTTTGAATTTTTCCGTATATACCAGGATCTGACTGAGTAGCCCAATCCAACCTTACCTGCAAGTGGTGCACATGCCGATCATCGGACGAGGCTTTGGCAAACATAAAAGTTCCCGAACAGCGGCAATATACGCGCTACCAATTACGTGGGACCAACAATATATAAAATGAAATTTTGTAGTAAAAATTAACAAAACACGTTACTTAAGAAAATAAGGGTTTTTTTTATTTTAATTAATTAAGCTTAGCTGTTGTGGGGAGCATTTACTGCAGGCTAATGTGTCGAAGCAGCGGGCGAAGCCGGTCTTTAATAAAGTCTTTTTGATTAAACATACTTGTACTAGTTCCACAATAGATTCATTAGGTTCATCAGCTAACCGGCAATATCAAATAATTTCATTCTGCAAAGTATTTTGGAATTCATAGAAGCATGGATCAGATAGACGTGTAATAGATCAAAATGCCTGACAAACATTTGTCGAATGTGTTGTCTCTCTCGAGGTGCGAGGTATGACGTCACACTCGTATATTTCGTGTCAAACTTTAGAATGCGGCTATGACAGGATGGGACAGGATAATTAATGATACACGAGTAGTTAGTCTCTATATCTTCAACAAACAATTGTATCTTGTCAAATATGCGCCTATAGAGAAACAGTTAAAAACTATTTATCTGTTTCCTATTTATGTAGAATCTGGTAACAGTGACCAGTAAGCGGCAATAGGCTCGCCACCTATTACGTGGGACTATATAATTGGCGAAGTGTGGGCGTATAATATGCCTCTGCCTATCCCTATCCGTGTTTCAATGAAACAGCGACGAACTAAGGGCAAGCTATAGTGGACCCAAAAGTTGGCTCGGTATGTCGAAAGACGTTTAGTGAAGCTGGACTATGCAGAGCGTGCACAGGGATTTCGGGTAGACTATGCAGAGTAATATCTGTATACAAGCTTTTAAATTTAGTCAGACTTAGCTGGCAAGGTTTTCAGTGCTTTTTTTCATCTATAATGTGCATGCCACTAGGTATATTACAGTTATATTTGTTCAAAATAAATTTCCACGAAGTCTCTCGACTCTGTTGAGGTTCTTTATCATATAAAAAAAACAATATAATAATGAACAGGTTTGAAGAAACATCAGTGGAGACTCCGACCTGTAGATACAACAACAACTCATGCTTGGGCGGCTTCCCCCGTCTCTACCACGAGATAGATGTGTTGAAGAAGGAGAAGCCAGATTCCTTGCTGCTGAACGCTGGTGACAGCTTCCAGGGTACATACTGGTACACTCTGCTCAAGTGGAACGTCACGCAAAAGTTTATGAATCTCTTGCCTCATGATGCTCACGTAAGTAAGGATAGAAGGTTTAGGGAAAAGGCAGGGTCCCTTAATGCTACTCTTTATCTTAATGCGAATCTTTAAAAGGCAGTATCCGTGAAGTATCACGCGGCGACGCAACGTTGTTAATGATCCTTTTCTCTTATGATGCTCATGTAAGTTTATTCGTATTTATCATCTCAATCCGATAATTTATTTATTTAATCTTTATTGCACACTTAAAGGTATTACAAAGGCGAACTTAATGCCACTAGGTATTCTTTGCCTAGTATTAATAGAAGTTAAACTTAAAAATCAAACAATAGTTTATGAACCTTTTATCCTAATGATGCACACGTAAATATTAATGGAAGCTTGGAAGAAGAAGCAAGCAGATGATTCGTGTTTGTACACATAAACATGTACCGAAAAGGGTGAATGCTAAAACCTGCGTTGGTTTAAAAAAAAGCTAATGCTTTATTAACAAACCGTCAGAATTTTATAATCTATCCACGCAATATAACATTGTGTATTTTATTTCACAGGCGCTAGGTAACCACGAATTTGACGACGGCCCAGCAGGCCTTGCTCCTTACATGGCTGCCCTGAGAGCACCAGTAGTTGCGGCTAACATGGATGCATCAGACGAACCATCTTTTAAAGGGCTATTCCAACCACACATCATTGTGGAGAGAAAAGGGAGGAAGATCGGCATAATTGGCCTTATTACAAAAAATACTGCTGTAAGTGAGACGTAGCTTAAAATATTTCACAAAAAACAGACACTGTTGTCTATTTAAACATTTCCAGTAAGATATAGAGCGAAAATAGGAACAAACTAAGGCATGGGTACGGTCTGTTTCTTTAAAGATCTACATCTTACTAACTTCATCTACTCTACAGACAGTTCAAAATAAATTTATTTTGGGATCCTACCAAGACTTTTGGATTCTGGTTGGCTTGGGTTATTTATATGAAGTTATATTTGGTCCCACGTGTGTGGCGACCACCACCAGGAACTTTTATGTGCGCCGGAGCCTTGTCCGTTGATCGGGATGAGTCCACTTGCATACACCGTCTTCCCGTCACGATGGTCAGATCATCAATCCATCAAATAGATTACAAGGTAAATAATAATCCACCAATACTTATTGCAGAACCTGTCATCTCCAGGCAACGTGAGATTCACTGATCCTCTCGCCGCGGCCATCCGCGAGGCAAAGGCCTTGACTGATAAAGGTGTAGATATCATACTGTTGCTGTCACATTGCGGCTTAGATATCGACAAGTAAGGTTTTGAAATGTTTATCTAATGCTTCTTATTTAAATTAAAACACGTTTGGACAGCTTGCAAAGGGGAGCAGGATCTGTATGAAGGTAAAAGGGCTGCCATCCGTCCGGGAATCCCCGGATTTGTCCTACTTTGAAGGGCGTCCAGGGGCCGTCCGGCAAGGGATTTTAAAAAGTGTCAGGGAGAAAACCTTTTGTTGTCGGATTTTTTAAAAAAAATATAAACGATAAATTGAAATAAATCTGAGTTAATAAATCACTTAGCTAGCAATTGTTTTTATTGCAAAAAAATATTTTTCAGGGGTGTCCGGAGAAATTGTTCCAGTTGAAGTTGTTCCATGTTTATCCGGCGTCGGCAATTTAGATGATGGCAGCCCTAGGTATAGGTAGATTGCATTTTGAGGTCGTAGATCTTGATATATATTGCTTTTAGATGATTTTACATCAAAATCAAACCGTTGTTAAGGATATACACTTGTGTAAACTCTTGATTAATAATTTTAATGTATTTATTAATATATTGATATCGGTGTAATATAGGTCGAAACATATGGTATTACTTTACTGGTGTAGGTATATATTATCATAAAAATTGTGATGTCTGGAAGGTTCTCGATTCTTTTGAGTCATTGGAATTCTGCACCTGTATTACTGTTACTGTAGTTTAGTAATCAAATTATTATAATATCCTAGCATTGTCCCGGTTGTCCCATACTTAATCCCAGGGTTTGCTTACTGGCTGCGGAGTTACCGCGGCCTCGGGACGTAGCAGGTTCAAGAAGGAACATGGATGGTTTTTAGTCAGTAAAAGTCTGACACACCCTCCCACCCAACAGCGGGAGAAGGTCATTAGATGATTTTTAATCCGAAAAAAAACGTCTGCTCACTGGACTAACCATGTTTTGGCTGAACTTAAGTTATAACGTGGTATTTAGCAGTCAGATGTAGAATGTTTATTTATGCTTCCTACTAATATTATACATGCGAAAGATAGTGATTATGTGCATGCATACAGAAACATCCATATATGTCTTAACCTTTTACGCAAAAGCAACATATAAGATTTGGATAAAATTTGGCATACTGGTAGTTTTTATTTTAATTTGATATCCTATATTAACAAATAGGATACTATTATGAATGTATAGAGACTAAAGGAATCCAAGCCAACCTCACCTTCAAGTGGTGCACCTGCCGCAGAGCAGAGCAAACAAACTTTTTTAAAGTTTGTGTGTTCTGCCTACTGCTTTCCTGTTCTCTCCTTTGCGTCGGGTTGTCTGGAAGAGAGTCTTTTAGCGATAAGACCGCCTAGATTGGCTTTAAATTTTTTTTTTTCAATATTGTAATCTGTAGTTTTTAAGTTTCTTGGCCAATAAAGAGTATATCTATCTATCTGCCGATCAACGGACGAGGCTTTGGCGAATATAAAAGTTTCCGGTAAGCGGCAATAGGTTCGCCACCTATTATGTGGGACTAAAAATATACCTGGCGAAATGTGGGCGTATAATATGCCTCTGCCTATGCGGAAACAGCCGTGTTTCCCCGAAGGGATATTTTATGTATGTATACACTTATCCTAATAGTACATACTTACTATTGTTTCCCCAGTGAGAGATTTATATTATTTGTTACGCATGTACCTACATAATGAAATAATAAATAATCCCAGTATTCCCCCAGGCGCTGAGAGTACAAAATATTCATAAAACAGGACAAAATATATAAACAAATATTTTTATACTGTTTATCTCACAATGCGCCTTATGTCAATAAGTAAGTCACTGAGAATTGATAAACACTAAAGTGGAATGTTAATGATACTCTGAGGTTATCTTATCTAATTTAAATATCTAAATTTAAACTATAAGGGCTTTATTACATAACGAAATCTAAAGTTAGACCAGGTTTAAAACTAGTGCTGTCACTGTCTTCCTTTTTTGACGACCGATATGGCGTGGTGGCGAGTATACCCGCACTCCACTCCTGAGGTTGTGGGTTCGATTCCCACACAGGACAAATCTTTGTGTGTATAAATATGAATATTTGTTCTGGTCTGGGTGTTTTCCTATGTATATTAAGTATGTATTTACAAAAAAAAAGTATTTATGTATGTTATCTTGGAACTAAATAATTGGTGTAAGTGTCAGAAATATTTATTTATTTATCAAAAAAAAGTTGTTTTGTAATAACAGGTCTAACTAATTAGTTTACGTTACGTACTGTCATTTAAAAATAAAATTATTTTGGCTTATTTAAAATTCAAATTTATTTCTTCACGATTGGCTTCATTCCGAGGCAGTTATGGATGGCACTTCTTCACAAGCTAGAAGCGGCTCTTCGCTAGAACAAGTAGTTGGCAAGGTTCAGTTTACCGCCCAAACATTTAAAAAATCGGTTGGAGCTCTGTGAAACCGTAACCAATAAAATAGGTCGCTCTAAGAGAACCTTACATCATAGTAACGGAAGTAATATGGAACTGAGTTAATTGTCCAAAAAGTCGACTGTTACATAAAATCTTGGCAGTTTCTTTTCAGTATACTCAATACTTTATTGCGTTCCACAATGGTTTTATAAGGTGGTGAATATTACAATTTGGTACATTTGTGGACCCTGTCGGGCACAGCATAATGTAGAAGAGAAGAGAAAGGGCGCCGTATAATTTAATGAAAAAGAAAATTTATCTTCAAAGAGTATTCTCTTGATAAAGTGTTAAGCGTGCATCTACCAAACCATACACCTATATGGGGCTCCGAACAAGCCAACCTCACCTGCAAGAGGTGCGACTGCTGATTAACGGACGAGGCTCTGGCAAATATAAAAGGTCCTAGTAAGTGGCAATAGGCTTGCCACCTATTATGTGGGATATACATTGTAATTGCTGAAATGTGGGCGTTTAATATGCCTCAGCTTACCCCTTTGGGGAAACAGGCGTGAACACCTACATACAGGTGGATACTATATAAATGCTATATCTACTTATTTTACTTCAAATGTAAATTTCTTGGTAAATTCATAATGAATGTATAACAAAGTGATAAGGTTAATTACTATTTCCTTATTTTACGTATTCGACTGCTGCAAAAAGAAATCGTCCGTGACATTCTTTTTTCTACATAAAAACAAGTCTTCCGCTAGCCTTTAATCTCTTACTTACCTGTTGTAACTCGGCTGTTATTGTTTATGGCCTAGTTTAATAAAATGGCGCTTTTTATGGATAAAATCCCACATAAAAACATTGCTGTCTTACGCTAGCGGTAATTATATATACCCACTAAAAATCTTCCGACGACGCCCATTGCTGTTGAAAAAGGGTAGGGGCCCCCTGCCCCCACCGCGTAAGACCCCCCTGGCGCTACTGGACGGGCTCTCCTGGCCCGCCTGCTGTGCCAACGGCGTAGAGAGAGCGGATCCTGCTCCTTCTCTCGCTCCACGGCCTCTTTCTGCGACATCACCACTCCGCAAAGGGGGGGCCATCGCCTCCCACGCCATCCCGCTGTCGACCATCACGGGATGATGACAGATGGGAGAGGGCGACTCTACCCAGACTCTTACTTACCTGTTGTAACTCGTCTTTTGTTGTTCATGGCCTGGGCGTTTAGTAAAATGGCGCTTTCTATGGATAAAATCCTACATAAAAACATTGCTGTCTTACGCTAGCCTTTAATCTCTTACTTACCTGTTGTAACTCGTCTTTTATTGATTATGGCCTGGGCGTTTAGTAAAATGGCGCTTTTTATGGATAAACTCTTGGATTCTTCCCTTGTAGGTAGGGGTAGAGATCATATCCTTCCACTTGCTACGATCTAGGCACACACTCTTAGCTTCATTCACACTCATTAACCTTCACATACAAGCCCGTAGGTTTAAGGTACTTCTGACCTGCTCTTTCTCCAAAATCTATTGGATTTGGTCATGGATGGTCTTACGTGGTCTTCCCCTCCCAACACTTCTATTTACTTGTCCATCATAAATCACTTTCGTTAGTCTACTTTCATTGATTCTCTCAACATGACCAAACGATCTAGGCATACTTAACTCAATTCTTGTCACTATATCATTTTTTACACCAGCTTCGGCTCTTATCACTTCATTCCTTATCCTATCACTCAATTGCCCACCTAGAATACTTCTTAGTGCTCTCATCTCTACTGCATTAATCTTACTTTCATGTTTCTTCTGCCATAACCAGCATTCACTTCCCTACGTTAGTGTAGGAACCAATACACCTCTATGAACTGCCAGTGTCCTTTCGGACACTCTCTGACTGTTGACTTTCTTCATTTTTCATGAGTTAAAAAAATTACATTGAACATAAAATGTTTACTTACTAGTTGATTTGTCGCTACTTCATTAGGTTTTTATTCACATCCATGTGTGCTTACAGACATAATTTCGCAGACAAACACGCATCAACTGTGTGTCGATTCGTGTTTACATGTGATGCAAAAACAATTTTTCTAAAAATGAATGCGGAGTATTATAATGTAATTTACTTACATCGTACTGAACTATTCATAATTTTCCAAAATCTAGCTATATCTCTATATATTAGGTCGGGGAAAAAGTCTTTTCGCATAACGTAGGTATAAACTTATTATAAAATTTTTTTGACTGTACTATTTGTGTCTGGCTGGTTTTGGTAACATTAAAAAGGTTCCATTATAAAGAAAAGAAAAAAAACAAAAAATAAATAAAAAATAAAAAAAAAAGTTGTTTCCCGCTATTTTTCATTTGTTTTTCTCTCCGTAAAAATGAGTGAATCTAATGAAGAAATTCGATACATTTTAAAATTTTATTATAAAAAAGGCAAAAATGCAACTCAAGCAGTGAAAAAATTTGTGATGTTTATGGACCTGATGCAGTGTCAGTAAGAGTAGCACAAATTTGGTTCAAACGTTTTCAGTCCGGAAATTTTGATGTTAAAGATGCACCTCGCTCTGGTCGCCCTGTTACGAATAAAATGGACGCCATTTTTGAAAGAGTGGAGCAAGATCGGCATATTAGTAGTTACGATGTAGCTGAAGAACTGGGAATTGACCACAAAACAGTTTTGACCCATTTGAAGAAAGCTGGTTATACAAAAAAGCTCGATATTTGGGTGCCACACGAGCTCACTCAAAGAAACTTAATGAACCGTGTACTCATTTGCGATTCATTATTGAGACGTAATGAAACCGAGCCGTTTTTGAAGAGATTGATAACTGGCGATGAAAAGTGGATCACGTACGACAAGAACGTGCGAAAAAGGTCGTGGTCGAAAGTTGGCCAGGCTTCACAGACTGTGGCCAAACCTGGCCTAACACGAAATAAGGTGATGCTGTGTGTATGGTGGGATTGGAAGGGCATTGTTTATTATGAGCTTTTACCGCCCGGCAAAACCATCGATTCTGATCTTTACTGCCAGCAACTGATGAGATTAAAGGAAGCAGTCGAGAGAAAACGGCCGGAATTGATCAACAGGAAGGGTGTGGTCTTTCATCACGATAACGCTAGACCACACACATCTTTAGCCACTCAGCAAAAATTAAGAGAGTTCGACTGGGAGGTCCTAGTGCATCCACCATATAGCCCTGACCTTGCGCCTTCAGATTTTCACCTGTTTCGGTCTCTGCAGAATTCTTTAGGTTCTGTAAGGTTGACCTCAAGAGAGGACTGCCAAAACTATTTGTCCCGTTTTTTTGATCAGAAGTCCCAAAGTTTCTACAGTAACGGGATAATGTCTCTGCCCACAAAATGGCAGAAAGTTATTCAACAAAACGGTACATATATATTGTAAATAAATGTAAATAAACTTTGAAAAAAATGTCTTGACTTTTCATACAAAAATACGAAAAGACTTTTTCCCCAACCTATTACAAAATATATTGGGCAAATAGAATTGATAACTCATTTAATTATACTAGCGTTTTAACGTTCAATATTGTTTTCTAAAGATGCCCAGTCGTGTTGTTTCTCGATTTTTTGGGAGTTCACAGTTCCGCGGGACATTTAAACTTTATTATTTCGTACACTCAGAGAAACATAACAAAAGGAAAACTTATATCTAGAAAAAAGTAAACTTTCACTTGCTAAGCCTGATATGTTTTTTATTTAAATAAAACCTGACGATAAGATGTAATAATGCTACTCGTAATAATACTAGATACTCTGTCCTTTATCGTTTTCTTAAGAACAAATTATCATTAGAGAAAAGGTGCGTGGGTTTGCCACGAGGTAGTGAGTACGGGATATAAGCCATTACGAGCTGATTCCATTATGTTGTTAGACAATTTATGATTGACGACCATTTGCTGTAGTGTCGTTTTACTCACATGCAACCACACAAGAGATTAAGGCGTGGATAGGTGCCAACGACCTTGCGCATATTATCGAACAGGGCGACGACGCGACAAGGGGATTTCGCACGATGTTTGTGCATCATTAAGGTGTATAGGGATCCTACCAAGACCTAAGGAACCAAAGCCAACCTCACCTGCAAGTGGTGCACCTGCCGATCAACGGACGAGGCTCTGGCGAACACAACTGTGCCCGATAAGCGGCAATAGGCTCGCCACCTATTACGTGGGACCAATTATGTAATTGGCGAAGTGTGGGCGTAGAATATATAATATATATTTTCATTTATTACATAATGATTACTTTCTATGAAGGTGCTATGTGTTCCAATAAGTATTTATTTTATACTATCGAGCTACAGTGGCATTGGGCAGGAACATAGAACTAGCGAGCGATGGGCAGAAAAGTTCTAAAATGTAAGCCCTTCGTCAGAAAGCGTGGCTTGAGATGAACGGACGATCTGATGAAGGTTACATAATCACGGTGAGTGCAGGCAGTCTACAATTGGTCGCGCTAGAAGATTAAAGGGAAGATCTATTTTCAACAGAGGACTTCTTTGGGCTAGCCTCCTTACATTTTGAACTGACCTGGATGTGTGTGGTCCGTCATACACTACAGTAGTATAGAAGTGAATCTTTACAGACAGTTGGCACGAGACCTAGGTGGTTACGTGGACGTGATTATTGGAGGTCACACTCACTCCTTGCTGTGGAATGGGCCGTCGCCAAGTGGGGAGGATGTGGCCGGGCCATACCCTATCTTCGTTGAGCCCAGTGCGGACAAAAAACATAAGGTATTATTTATTCATTTTATTATGAAACAAACTACCATTATACATAATTTCTCTGTGATAAATGTAGATGTATGTACTTATTTATATACATAGACATGTTAATTTAATTATGTAAACAAAAAAAAAACAATTTTTTTTATAAAGTCAACACCTAAAAGAATGATGGGGAACGTCGGCGATTAAAAAATGTCTTTTTGTTTGACACATAAAAGTAAAAAAGTTAAAGTAAAAATATTAATTATTTCATAAACTATTATACATAGTACTTGAAAACGTCATTTTTTTAATCATTCACTGATGTTTGTTCCCTGCCATCACTAAATGACGAATTCGTTATGCTAAGTAAGAGGCTCTTTGATCTTATTGGTAAAATCCAATATCGTGACACTTAACTACACACCTACCTTCGCCAATCCGCAGTGGAGTATGAACTGACCTCTGTCACTTTTTTGCGAATTTGACAATTTGCAAATTTGCCTAATTACGACAGCTTGACAATTTGCAAATTTGAATGATTACGAAAGCTTGACAATTTGCGAATTTAAAAAATTGCGAATTTGACAATTTTCGAATTTGACAATTTGCGAATTCGACAATTTGGGCTTAATGGCTATTGTTGGTGAGAGAAGGCTCGTGGCCAGTAGTAGAGACGTTAACACTTATGTGGGTCTTTAAATAAAGTGGACTGCAATATCTATAGAGCTGATATATTCGCCGTAATTACAAAAGTGAAATGAGAGATAGGTTTCGTATACCGAAGTAAGGTAAAAGTAAAGTAAATGAGCCTGGCGATAATGCTTGACGCGGTGCACCCGCCGCCATCCACTTATTCCCCTCAGAAACAGATTTCCAACGTTCATAGTATAAAATGATAACTACCTCATCATCATCATCATTTCAGCCCATTAACGTCCCACTACTGAGCACGAGCCTCCTCTCACATATCAAGGTGTGAGGGTATTGGGTCATACTCCACCACGCTGACCCAGTGCGGATTGGCGGAGGCAGGTGTATGGCGTCCTGCTGTTAGAATTTATCAAGCCGCCCACTAGGCCACTAACATGGCTTAACGACTACCACATTTAGTGATAACCGGGACCAACGGCTTAACGTGCCTTCCGAAGCACGGAAGCGCTCGATATCAAATGCCACACAATCGGTCACCCATCCAAGGACTGACCTCTGTAAACTCTGCTGTACTTCGGTGATCGTTCCCGACCACTTAGCACCGCAGAGCTACGAGCGCTTCCTACATATATAACTACCTACATTTTGCTAATAAAAATTCAATTCAATATTTTCAGACTTTGATCGTACAAGCATCAGCATTCACAAAGTACATGGGGAACCTTACTGTATACTTTGATTTCCGAGGAGACTTCGTAAAATGGGAAGGGGGACCCATATTCCTCGACCGCTCGATACCTGAAGGTAAACAAAAAAATACCTGAATACTTTATTTTAAAGTCAGCATTAAATAGTTGGGCGCCATAGAATTCAGAATAGGCCCTAACTCTTTGTCAATAGAGACGTGTGTCGAACTTAATGGCGCTTTGGATGATAACAACTATATTGCGTTGACTGTATAATTTTTTTGGTTACCTATTAATAATTGTTTCGTCCACATGACCTACGTGTTAATATTTTGTAGAGTAGCCAAAATTAATCAAAATTATAACATCAGTTAAAGTCTCGTCAAAGTCGGTCCAGCGGTTTTATATCGGCTTAGCTTATAATAAAGTGTGTTTTTTTAGAGGTGTAAAACTTTGAAATAGAATATAACAATTTTTCTTTTATTTATTTGAAAAATACTTTATTTGAAAGACAATCTTCTGGCATTATAATTAAGATATGATTTCTGGCATATGACCGCTCCGGCTGGCTCGAACGTAATCTAACTAGAAGTCCAATTTTCAATGACTTTTTCCAACATTTGTGACCGTATATCAGCAATAACGCGCCGAATGTTGGCCTCCAAGTCGTCAGTCGTTTCGGGCTTATCAGCGTAGACTAGCGATGTCACATATACCCACAGAAAATAATCAAGCGGCGTTAAATCGCACGATCTGGAGGCCAATTTACAGGTCCGAAACGTGTCCGAAAATATTTCCTGACAATTACACCAATTATTTAATTCCAAGATAAGTATCATTAAAATCTTGTGTTATGGATACTAAACAAAGGATAAAAATACTTAAATCCTTTTTTTTTTTTTGTTTTTTGTAAATACATACTTAATATACATAGGAAAACACCCAGACCAGAACAAATATTCATGGTCATGTACACAAAGGCTTGTCCTGTGTGGGAATCGAACCCACGACCTCTGGAGTAAAGTGTAGGTATGCTGGTCGTCAAAAACTATGCGGTTGCCAAACGTTTCTTTCAATAACTCAAGCGTCATCCTGCGTACTGCCTTGAGCTGCGATCACCAACCCGCCATCGCCAGCCCATTGTGGAGATTACGGGCAAGTAACCCCAGTATAATAAACTTTTGGGGAGGCTAACGTTTTGCAGTAGACTTAAATGTCTGAAAGAATGAATGTCTCATCTATTGATATTTGGAACACAAATAAAGTCAATAATTAAACAGTAATGTTATCTATCAGTTTAATGTGTGACCCGTAAGTGAAGTACGTTACTAGGTATTATATAAATAAAGTCTACTGACTCAAATGCTTATAAATAGCAAATTATAGATTAGATAGCATTCTAATGCATAATTAACGTAACGTATAGTTACCGTATACTTACGTATATTAACGTATAGTTAATAGTGAGGTAGGTTTGGAAAAAAGCAATATGCTAATGTAAGATTAACGCTCTAGTGTTTAAAATAATTGTAATAATCGCCCCCCGGCAGAATGGTTCGAGAACTTGATCTGAAATCGAGAGGTTCAAGTCCTACATTGTCACTATTTCATTATATCTTGCAATATAAAAAAATATATCAACTCAATGTACAGGAAATCGTTATACTTCCAGTTAAAAATGTAATATTATAATTGATAAAGGTGTATAGGGATCTCACCTGCCAGTGGTGCACCTGCTGATCAACGGACATAACTTTGAACATAACAGTGCCCGGTAAGCGGTAATAGGCTCGCCACCTATTTGGTGGGACCAACTATATAATTGGCAAAGTGTGGGCGTATAATATGCCTCTGCCTACCCCTTCGCGGAAACAGGCGTGAATGTATAAATGTATTTGAAAGTATGCGAAAAGCCGAAACTTTGTTGTGGATAAAAGATCGACAAACAATAGACCACAATACTTTAGAATTTGCAAATGAATTGTCTTTATTGAAAATGTTTTTGTATTTCTAACAAATGGACAATTAGTTCTAGAGATAATTAAAAAATTCGGCTATGCACGATCCCTGATTATATGGGTATGAGACTGTTCAGATCATCTAACCAGATAGGTACTTGCTTAAATATTTTCCATGCAAATTTTATTACAAAATGTCAGGATAATATCCGTACAACGTATCTAATAGCAGCGGAAAACAATACGATAACTAATTTTGTCTCTATTGAACGGTATTGAAAGTATGGAATACAAGCTATTATTACTTCTTATTTAACATATAAGAACGTCTAAAGCGCTCGTAGCTCTGCGGTGCTCGGTGGTCGGTGGTCGGAAACGATCACCGAAGTACAGCAGATTTTATAGAGGTCAGTCCTTGGATGGGTGACCGTTTGTGTGGCATTTGATATCGAGCGCTTCCGTGCTTCGGAAGGCACGTTAAGCCGTTGGTCCCGGTTATCACTAAATGTGGTAGTCGTTAAGCCATGTTAGAGGCCTAATGGGCGGCTTGAATAATTCTAACAGCAGGAAGCCATGCATCTGCCTTCGCCAATCCGCACTGGGTCAGCGTGGTGGAGTACACACACACACGTTGTTTTGTAATAAGCTCTTAAGCGCTCGCCGCGTTGCTATAGTTGTTTTTTTGTTAATTATTTTTTATGTATTCTTTTACTAACATAGTGTGAAAGGCTAATTTTTGTTGTATCTACTAAGCTATTGACATATCGCAATGCTATATTAAAACTATATGAACTCAAAAAAAGACTTTTGGGGGAAATTAACATTTTCATATAGGTAATCGAATGGAAAATCAGAAAAATAGGTTAAATCAAAATTCGACCTTTTTGAGTTGAAACAATTTTGCGAAATATCTGAAAATATATAATTTTTATTAGGTATATTATTTATAGTTACGCGCCACCCCGCATGCCACACTTCGATTAAGACCCTTTGATATGTTAGTGTATATCCAAGGTCATTGTTCAACTTATGTGCTGTGGAATATCTTCTATAATATCATCATATCAGCCTTCTAAAGATCACATAAGCCTCCCCAATCAATTACATTCTATTGGGGGTATTTGGCCATAATCACCACGCTGGACAGGCGGGTTGGTGTTTGCAGATTCAGCCAGTACGCAGGATGACGCTGCTGCCCATCATCCGGTAGGATTTCTCTTCGTCGAATCTTATGACTCCCCGTTGACCTCTAGATGAGGGAGGGTGGCACTTTTATATGCCGGTGCTACACGGCTCTATAATATATCAATTAATAATCTGAACTGATTCTCACTCTTTTCGTTGTCACATATAATAATAAATAAATATATAAATAAATATTTCTGACACTTACACCAATTATTTAGTTCCAAGATAAGTATCATTAAGAACTTGTGGTATGGATACTAAATAACGGACAAACAACAATACATATGTATATGTATTGTGTTTTACAATGTAAGGAATGAATGTGTCATAGCAGTGCTCTCACAAACGGTATCTACGGAAGACCAGCGTCGAGGCGTTTTCGTGACACCTCGGGTTTATGCTGAGTGGATACCTTTTCTGTGACACTCTTCAAGTAGTTACTTAAATATAATGTATCTGGTTTCTTTTGATGTTGTCACAAAATAAATTATTTTTCTTTCTTTCTTTCTTTCCTTTATTTACATTTAACTTATTGAAAAATTTATTGTTAAATACGAGAATGTATGTATTATTTCAGACCAAGAAATAAAGGCGAAATTAGCTCCGTATGCTGAACTGGTGCATAAAGCAGAAAATGTGGTGATAGGAGAGACCCTCAACACTATGCGGTATGAAGACTGCGTTTTCGGGGAGTGTGCTCTCGGAGATGCCTTGGTCGACTCTCAGAATGAATTCGTAAGTAGTTAATTTATGGCGGCTCGCACAACAGTTCTAAATTTGATTTGAAATGTCTTTGCAATTCAGTATTTTAAAGTTGAAAGCGACGTAGTACATTTACCTCTAATCAGGATTAGTAATTGTAACCTTTAATTATCCCAATTGACTTCCGACATCTTATCGAAATTATTATGGAGGGTGAAGCGCTCGCTCCGCGGTACTCGGAAACGTGTAAACTGGAGCAATCCTATGCTTGCTTTCAGTCTTTGGATGTGTTACCGTTTTTTTTGCGTTTAATATCGAGGGCTTTCATGCTTCGGAAGGTACGTTAAGCCATTTGTACCGGTTATCACCTCATGTCACAGTCGTAAGACAAGTAAGAGGCCCCATTGGGCGGTATAAAATAAATTAACAACAGGACGCCACACACCTGCTTCTACCATCCTTGTGGTGGAGTATGATGACTTTGATCCTTTTCATACCGCATTATCCCGGTTGCCCTAGACTTAAGCTTAGTGCCCAGGTCTGCTCACTGGTGTAACCAGATTTAAAAGGTGTAAACCAGGTATAAAAAGTGCTCAGTATTGGGAAATTACTGAGCTGAGATAAAAAAGAGCTGAAATTGTTTGTTTTTATTTCAGGCTAAGTCTGCAGTGGAAACTTCTTTGGATCATATTGCTCTCATACAAAGAGGCAACATAAAATCCTCCATTTTGAAAGGAAGTAAGTGTGCCTTCATTTATTTATTTCATTTTGGTACAAATAATGATAGGTCACTACATAATAATAATATATTAAGTCGCTTTCCTCTGTCTATGTATGCTCGTTGTGTTATTTAAAAACAACTTGCATATGTTATTTTGTGACAGTTTAAGTCCCCTCTAGTACTAGGTAATTTTATTTCAATAATAAATAATTATATTATATAATAATTTAAAAATAATAACAATAACCTTTTATTCCTATGTATTCTATTAATTTAATATATATATTTGTAATAATACTCCTACTACACTATAGTGAACGCTATGTACACCGTTATTGTCATTCATATTAGATATAATACTTTATAAAAATTGTTAAATTTAATGTAATAATATGTATGATGTGGTTGTACTATTTAAATAAATAAATAAATAATTTAAGTGGAAGGTTATATTTAGATCACTCGTCCGCAGTCGCGGGGGGCCGCTAGTACTTTATATAATTAGAATCAGGCATTGATTAATAAAATTAATAAAATTGTTTGTCATCCAATACTAGTGCACACAGCCTTTTACACAATGTTACTTTGCAGATAGTTCAGAACAGTCATTTTAACTGACTAGTATCTGCTAATCAGACATTATAGAGCAGATTCAAAACAGACCCCTAGACACTAAATAATAACAAATTATTTTTATAGAACCGATGTGGCGTCGAGATCGAAAGTACCCCAAACCGACGGGCGTGTATGAGAAGGTTAATGAGTGTGAATGAAGCTAAGAGTGTATGCCAGGATCGTAGCAAGTGGAAGGGTGTGATCTCTGCCTCCCCCTAAGGGAAAGAGGCGTAACAAGCAAAAGAATCTATGGGAGTGTGCTGTACGGTAAAATTCTACAGAACATACTAAATCTGCCCGTCTTTTGCTGGTTTTATTGGTGGTGTTGTTAGTATTATTAAATCATTATGTTTCTTCATGTGAGGACCGATAATTAGCGTTATTTTATATAGTTGTTATTCAGAGTTGTTTGTGAGCTGTTCATCATATCAGCCTTATAAGTCTACTGCTGAACATTGGCCTCTCGAGTAGATCACATTCTATTGGGGGTATTTTCTCATAATCACCACGCTGGACAGGCGAGTGATCGACGCGTAAACCAGTACGCAGGATGACGCTGCTGCCCATCATCTGCTAAAGTTTATCTTCGTCAACTCTTACGCCACCCCATGAGATAAGAGTGGGTGTCACTATTCTAGGCCGCTACTACATTTTAGCTATTTGCCTTCCAAAAATAAATAGCACCATAAAACTGAAATTTTGTTTCTTTTTTTTTTTGTAAAAAAAGTTATCTTTTTACAAGACAGGAACTTATCCTTAATAAGTTTTTAGAGAATCCTTTCTTTTAAGGGGATCAGTATTGTTGTCTTACAGGGTCCATGGTTAATTTCAACTGTAACTTTAAGATATTTTTCTACACTGTATAAATGCAATAAACTCACCTTTTAACTGTTTCCTGATTTTAAACTATCAGATAAATGCTTTCATTATAACAGCAATAAAGAAAGTCACGCTGTTCGAATTGCTGCCATTCAACGACAAATTGCTGACTTTCGAGCTCCAAGGGCGCTGGCTGCTGGATGCCTTGGAAAGAAGCGTTAAGGATGCCTGGGCAATCCAGCCCTTCAAAGGACCATGGGTCCTTCAAGTTTCTGGTGAGGTATTTTCTATAAATAGCCAACGCCACACACCTATCCTTGCCAATCCGCACTAGGACCGTTTGGTAGATTATGACCTGGTTTCTGCTTAGCAGTGGAACTAATAACGAGCTGAAGGTGATGACAATATACCAAGCTTTTGCTTACAACCCTATGCCTGGTGAAAAGGTAGTCAAAGGAGGTATATGCTTACCTCAAACAAGGATCTAATATTTAACACAGCATGGAAAGTTTATAACAAGACAAGTCAAATTCTACCGTTCCAAGGTTTCATTGGAGTATTTTTTATTCTGTCAAGGCCTAACACTGAAGTGTATCTAAAACTGGTAACGCACAACAGACGGACGTATATGTGCCGAGTGACGTTTATTCATTTGGTATATTGCTCATCACTATTTACAAACATCACTAATACATGAATTTTGTTTTCTAGGTTTACAGGTGGTATATAACATGACATATCCTGAAGGAAGTCGAGTGCAATCAGTGAATATTGGTGCCAAAGACTCTCAGAACCCGTTGGATTTGGACAAGTTTTACCAAGTCACAGCCCCTTCATATCTAGCTGATGGTGGCGATGGGTTTACGGTATGACTTTGATATAAATATGCAGAAATATGCTCAGACATTGGAAAAAGAAATTACTTTTGTGAGACACGCAAGTGAACGTACAGATAGACAATAAAAATTACATACATAATGTCCCGTAGAGGTAGGCAGAGATCACATCCTTCCACTTGCTACGATCTTGGCACACACTTTTAGCTTCATTCACACTCATTAACCTCCTCATACACGACCGTCGGTTTAGGGTACTTTTGAGCTGCCCTTTCTCACGTCTTACGTGGTCTTCCCCTCCCAACATTTTCAATCATTTGTCCATCATAAATCACTTTCGTTAGTCTACTTTCATTCATCCTTTCAACATGACCAAACCGTCTAAGCATACCTTTCTCAATTCTTGTCACTATATCTATATATATATATATATATATATATTACACCAGCTTCGACCTGATCACTTCATTCCTAATCCTATCACTCAATTTCACACCTAGATTACTTCTGAGTGCTCTCATCTCTTAAAAGCTAACATCTCATAAATAAATAAATATTTCTGACACTTACACCAATTATTTAGTTCCAAGATAAGTATCATTAAGAACTTGTGTTATGGATACTAAATAACGGGTAATCATACACAAATACTTTTTTTTTATAAATACATAATTAATATACATAGGAAAACACACAGACCAGAACAAATATTCATGTCTATACACACAATGATTTGTCCTGAGTGGGAATCGAACCCACGACCTCAGGAGTGGAGTGCGGGTATACTCGCCACTAGTTATGATTAACACTATGATTGACACTATGACTTGACATTAGTTCATTGGTTCATCGGTGACATTGGTCCTTCAAAGAAGCCGCAGTGTAATCAGAACTCAACACTGAAGTCTTCGGCTTCAGGATATACTGGGGTTTACACTGTTTTAGACTCAGTTTATTATTATAACATTGCCATACATAAGCACTTAGAACTTTTATATTATATTGTTTTACAAGATAGATTGCAGAAAATGTAAAACGAGCGTATTTCGCCCACAAGCTTTATAGCTGGGCGAGAAATATACACTGGACAGCAAAAAAACTGGGCCACCCGCTACCTTGGAACTCTGATTCGATTTTCTCAAAAAGTATAAACCTCACAACTATCAAACTTACGTCTACAAAAAGTGCGTTTCATGTTGTTTGAGAAATGACCACAAATTTATCCAAAGTACCCTCAATTCACATTGCAATCAAGCAACAAACACAATACCAACGATTTGCTCTGTTTTGACTAGAGTTTGCGATTAGCGTTCTTTTTTTCTAAATGAGGATATTCGGATTTTTCTTATAGTTTCTTTAGTTGCCATCCATTAATTGCTTCAGACGCGTGTATTTTTGCTATTTTCTATGGTCAATAATGGATACGACGCCTCAAAAAGCAGCTCAAGCTGTAGCACTACTTCAAGCAGGCGTTTCGCAACGTGAAGTTGCTCGGAGACTTCGAATCAGCAGATCTTTGGTACAACGAGCTTACAGACGATACTTAGAGACTAGAGCATTCGATCGCCGACCATGTATGGGCAGACCTAGGGCTACATCAGCAGCAGATGATCGTTATATCCAACTTACTGTTTTGCGAAATCGCCGCCTCAACGCAGTTGAAGTCCAACGAATTCTGCGTGACGAACGCCAAGTGGTCATAAGTTCAGATACCGCTAGAAGGAGACTTGGTGAACGAAATCTGGCTTCAAAGAGAACTGCTACAGGCCCAAAATTGACCGTAGCATACCGTAGAGCACGACTTGAATTTGCTCGAGAGTATAGGGATTGGACGTTAGAGCAGTGGCGCAATGTACTCTTTACTGATGAGACCAGGGTGAGTCTACAAGAAAGTGATCGACGTCAGAGAGTATTATATACGCACTTTTTGTAGGTGTAAGTTTGATAGTTGTGAGGTTTATACTTTTTGAGAACATCGAATCAGAGTTTTAAGGTAGCGGGTGGCCCGGTTTATTTGCTGTCCAGTGTATATTATGTCATTACTGTACATTTTAAAATGAATCAATAAAATATAAAAAGTAGGCTTGCCACCTGTTATATGGGACGAATAATATAAATTTTGAAATGCGTGCGTATAAGATGTCTCTGCCTACCTTTTAGGAAAACAGGCGTGATTTTATGTAATGTATGCATTATAATATTTGCAGGCATTCCGTGACAACAAAAAGGCAGTGAAAGTTATTGGTCGCGATCAAGGTGTCTTCGAAAGTTTTATCAAGAAATATTCTCCTTTGAACATTGAAGTTAATGGAAGAATTACAATTAATTATTGAAGTATTACCGAAACATTACGGGAATTCGTTTAATACCCGTACAATGTAAGCAATAACATGTTTTGTTTTTTGGGGATCTGAAATTTATTATATGGAACTCTTCGGTCAATATGCCAAGATGTTATAATAAATAAATGTTAGACAATAAAAAATAAGTTGTTACTCTGTTATTAATTCTGTGGAATTTTTAAACGTTCGGTCAATATGTCCATGATATGTATGTATAAATAATTTATTGTATCTTTTCGGCTGGCAAAAGTTAAAAGTATATTTATTAATTCATAAACAAATAAAGCTTGTATTATAAAACAATAATAAAGTCGCTAATTAAATAACAGATACAGATTCTGTACACATTTATACCCATAGTCTAATATTTTTAAGAGTTTTCTGAATTAATGAATTGACTGAACAATGTTTTTCAGTGAATTGTGGTGTGTCAGTGGTGTGTTATAAAAAAATGCTGTGTATTAATTTTGTGAACGCACTTTTATTCTCATTGTGAAATACAGATAGTAAATAGATATAAATGATACAAAAAAAGGTTTCATTCTTTTTTATCCCCATTTTGTTTTTTTGTTTATAAATAGAGTTTTATTAATATTTTTTAAATGCCAGATGAAACAAACTAAACCTCGAATATACGTTCAGTCTTATTTAATTATAGCACTATTATCCTGCCTATTAATATCCCACTACTAAGCATGGTCTCAAACCAAGTGTGAAAATTTTAGGCCATACCCTACCACTCTGACCCAGTGCACATTGGCAGAGGCAGATGTTAAAATTATTCATTATAATTATTTAAGCGTTGGCTTAGCGTCTATCTCATATTGGTATAACAGGAACCAACGGCTTAGCGAGCTTTCCATAAGACGGAAGGGCTTGATTTTAAATGCCACACCAACGGGCACCCATCCTAGGACTGACCATTGTGAACTCTGCTTTACTTCGATGATCGTTTTCGTCGTGACCACGAAGTAAAGCTAGATATAGCCCTCTGGGCGACGACGTCGGCATGGGAAGGAATTTTTTTTTTTTATTATGGTTTAATAGTTGAACATTTACACTTCAAACCATTTATTTCGCAAAAAAATCAGGACGGGATGCCGCAACATAACAGTTAAAATAACAAAAGATTTTGTGTTCAATTGTTATTTTTGTTTATGAGTAGATTTTGTTGTTCCTTAAGTTCGAAATATTCAATGGCGTAACACTTTGTGTTATAAAGATATACCAGAAAGTTTTTTGAAATCAGATAGGAAATGCACATATTTGGCATATTATTGATTAAATAGAGCAGGGTTTTTGTGCCGTCTGGTATCGGCCTAGAATAATGCAAACTCCTCACATCTCATGGGGAGTCGTATGAGTCCACAAAGAGAAAACCCGGATAATGGGCAGTAGCGTCATCCTGCGTATTGACTTAAACTGGCCTAGAACCGGTCTAGAATAGTGCCATCCCCTCTCATCTCACGGGGAGTCGACAAAGAGAAAACCTACTGGATGATGGGCAGTAGCGTCATCCTGCGTACTGACTTAAGCTGCGATCACCTACCCGCCTGCCTAGCGTGTAGTTTGGATGTAACCTATCGGGAAGGCCAATGTTCAACAGTGGACTTTATAAGGAGAGCAGAGTATACTTAGGTAATTAAAAATATGTCAATGCGTAAGACGAGCATGCGCTTACTTAGAGAAGTATGCGACCTTAATTTGGGCTCCTCAATGTCATCTTTCTCCACCAGATGCCGCTGTTTCGCTAAAGGCGCGTTAATAAATTATTTAAGCTTTAATCATAAAAAATAATAAAATTTCCTACAAGGTATCAATGCTTGCTGGGAGCGTCTTATATCTTTCCTTAACGCCTAGTTACTACAAAACACGCATCTTTCTGACGAGGTGTCGTAGGTGTTGGCCTTTAACCGAGCTGGGAAATGTGTATTCTTTAAAAAGTGGGACTTGGGCTGCGGTTTGCCATATAGCGGGGAAAAAGAGTGCGTTCTAATACAAGCGATTTGTAGGTAAAGTAGGTTAAAGTAAGTACATTTTGTAACAGAGAACGACTAAGTAGTAGGACCGTAGTGACAGTCATGATATAGAACTTGGGCCGCGTTTTGCCATATAGCGGGGAAAAGAAGTAAGTTATAAAACGAATTGTGGCTTAACTAACTTGTATATAACCTTATTTTGTAAAAGAGAACGCATGGGAAGTAGGACCGCAGTGACAGTTATAAAACTATCTAATACCATTAACGAAGTATTTATATGCTCCTTAAATGCACATCAGCTTGCATCATTCTGATGAGGTATCGTAGGTGTTGACCCATTAACCGAGCTGGGAAATGTCTATTCTTTAAAATGTAAAACTTGAGTCGCGGTTTGCTGTATAGCGGGGAGAAGTATATAGGTAGGTTACTATATATAGGTAGGTTCGTTATAATACAAGGTAACACTTTGTAATAAGGGACAAAATGACCGCAGCAATAATTTTAAAACCAATTTTATAAAGATATTAATCATCTTGCACCCGTATAAGTATACTCGTGGTGTTTATTTAGGTTGTAATTACGTTATGATTCCAGATCTTGGTAATTAATAATGTAAAGTTAGAGGACCTCTTACTTAAATACAACATCGCTGTGCGTAATACCGCGCCCTCAAAAAGCGATCTGGCTCGCTCCACTCCCGGCTTATTCACACAAAAACAAAAGTGTCATCGGGCAAATGGCCCCGGGATGACAGAAGAAATGGGTGCCCTCTAATGAGACCGAAAATTTCCATGCCAGACCTCCGTGTCTACGATATTCGCCCCACATTCACCGAAAAACAAGACGGAATACTTGCGGTTTTCGTACATACTTTATGATACTCATTTTGTTTTGGATGTTTAAAGAATTATTAGTTTGAAAGTGGAAATAGTTACTTGAGAAAAGAGTAGTTAAGATATTGAAAAAGAGCTTGAACTAGGTCATGAGTATTTTTTATTCTTACCCCGCATTTAAAGGCCTTAAGGAATTGCCTTGGCGTTGCATATAACAGTAAACACGTCTGTCGATAACAGGTAATGAGGATGCGACTAAGGAAATTATACAAATGCTACCTGAGTCCGAACGCATTTCTTTACCGATAACAACTTGCACAGCATTGTCACATTTCTTTGAAGTAATGGTTTCTGAAGTTTAGTCTAGGTCTGAGTTGGGTCTGCGTGGTGGAGTATTACCCAATACCGTCGCACCTAGGTATGTGGGAGAAAGCTCGTGCTCAGTAGTGGGACGTTAATGGGCTGAGATGATGATGATATTGTCCAGAACCTATAGTATATTTCACATAAAAGCTCTGCTTAGTTTGGAAAGTGTATAGGGATCCTTTTTTTTCCGGTAACAAAATGCATTTACGCACTGTCTCTCGGCCAAAGGGGGACCGAGAGAGGTGTGTGGGACTCACCACCGGCAGACACGATCGCCAGCAGTAATACCCACTAAAAATCTTCCGACGACGCCCGCCGCTTGTTGAGAAAGAGGCGGGGGGCCAGTACCTGGGTTGCTGCTCTGACACCCCGCCCGCGGCCAACGTCTCCCGGACAAAAACCGGGAGGACCTCCTCAGAGAGACGCAGTGGACGCGCCCCTCCTACCTTCTTGTGCGACCATAGCGTGTGTGGTCGACTTCTCGGAGGGTCCATGGTTAGACAGCAGGAGCCCCCTGCCCCTGCTGCCTAAGACCCTCCTGGCGCTGCTTGACGGGCCCTCCTGGCCCGCCCGCTGCGCCCTCCACAGGTCCCTCTTAGTGTCCCCCCCGGTAGTCAGTACTAAGGGCACCCAGAGCTGCCAATCTCTAGGTGTTGCCTTTTCCCTAGCGCCTCCTGCGCCCTACCGGGAGGTACTCAGCCCCCCCACCACGACAAGGTGGAGACCTGTTCGGGGGGGAAGTGTATAGGGATCTTCATGAGACCTAAGGAGCCCAAGCCAACCTCACCTGCGAGTGGTGCACCTGTCGATCAACGGACCAGACTTTGGCGAACATATCAGTGCCCGGTAAGCGGCAATAGGCTCGCCACATCTTGCGTGGGACCAACAATATAATTGGCGAAGTGTGGGCGTATAATATGCCTCTGCCTACACCTTCGGGGAAACAGGCGTGAATGTATATATGTATGTATGTAGGTACGTTAGTTTGGAACTAGCCAGAGTTTGGATGTAATGATAACGCACCCATTCACTGTGGGCGGGAGCTGGATCGTAAAAGAATTGGGCAAGAAACTCGTCAAGGTTAGTGTTTCTCCCGCCAGTAAGGACTACCAATGATCATGTGAGAAATATGGGACTTAGCGACTTGATAAACTGTGAACTAATATTTTCTGTAAAACTCGCTTTTATAAATATGTTAACACATCACATACTGTCTAACAGAATCATCTTTGTGAAATTATACAAAAAACAAAGCAGTTATTGAAAAATAAAAGGTTTTTTAAAAGCCTAGACATTTTCAGAAGGTTACTCATTATGTTATAAAAGCAGTAATGTACAAAGGATGCGGTAATGGACTTATCGCTGAGTATAATGCTTTTAGCCATAGCACGTGGGCTGACTGGAAATGCTGGAAAGTCTCTTACTGCACATATAAGCTTTTGATTTTATTTATATCTATACTGTGGATAGCTTCCCGGATCTTCTCTCCAAAAGTGAGTGGTTCAATCAATGATCCCAGCCTATTAACGTCCCACTACTGAGCACGAGCCCCCTCTCACATACCAAGGTGCGAGGGTATTGGGTCATACTTCACCACGCTAACCCAGTGCGGATTGGCGGAGGCAGGTGTATGGCGTCCTGCTGTGTTTTTTAAATGCCCATAAGGCCTCTAACATGACTTAACGACTATCACATTTAGTGACGACCGGGACCAATGGCTTAACGTGCCTGCCGAAGCACGGCAGCGCTCGATATCAAATGCCACACAAACGCTCACCCATCCAAGGACTGACCTCTGCAAACTCTGCTGTACATCGATGATCGTTTCCGACCACCGGGCACCGCAGAGGTACGATCGCTTCCGAGTGAGAATGACATCATTTTTAATCTCATCTCATTAATATCCCACTTCTGGGTTCAGGCCCAGGCTGGGTATGATTCAAACCTAGTTTTATGGTCATAGCCTACCTAAGTTTTTTCTCAAGTCGCCTTTATAATTTACTAGCGGCCGCCCGCGTCTACGTCCGTGTGACCTACACTTTTCGTACTATGTACGCATGTGCGGGAACGTAAAAAAATATACTTGATTAATACTTATCTTGGAACTAAATAATTGGTGTAAGTGTCAGAAATATTTTTTTATTATTTATCCTATGTCCGTCTCCTGGTTCTAAGCTGCCTCCACGCCAATTTTTTGCCAAATTGGTAAAGCTGTTCTAGTGTAGTCTAGTAACGACTTTCTTCTTTACAACTAGATTATATAATCTGTTGTTTGTATATAGGAATTTCTCTCCAAATATGGGTGGTTATTCTTAATATTATTTTTTCTAACAATTACACCAATATTTAGTTGCATGATAAGTATTATTAAAAACTTGTGGTATGGATACGAAATAACGGATAAACCTACTTAAATACTTTTTTTTGTAAACACATAGCTAATATGCATAGGAAAACACCCAGACCAGAACAAACATTCATGTTTATGCATACAAATATTTGTCCTGTGTGGGAATAGAACCCACGACCTCAGAAGCGGAGTGCACGTGTACTGACCTCCACGCCATATCAGTCGTCAAATTGTATAAATTTCAATTTCAGTTAGTACATGGAGCGACTGCCGTCTGACCTTCGCAACCCAGAGGGATTAATTTTATGGTTAAACCAGCTGTCAGGATGTTAGAAGGCACTGACTTTCTAATAAAGACTGCTATAGATGTTCATTACAGCCGGGACCAACGGCTTAACATACTTTCCAAGGCACGGAGCAAGCGATAATCTTCGATAAGTTATACGTGCGCCGCGCCACCCAGGTTTGAACCCGATACCCTCTGAATTGAAAGGCTATGGGTCTCGCCACTCAGCTATCGCCGCTCAACTCCTTAATCCTTGTAAACAAAGGTATGAAGAAAGAAGCAGATTTCAAAACAAACAAAAATCGTCGTAATCCTTTATATATTATATTATGTAACCGCCAAATGTTTGCAATCATTGTGATAGACCATAATGAAAATAATACGTGCTGTAATTATAAATTAAACAAAATAACGCTGTAAAATTAAGTGTGTATTTATCGCTCTTATGACAATAATGGTTTTTAGGATAATATATTCATTATTATTACGATTTTCCATACGTAACATACGCTGCTAATTAAAAATTAAAATAGTTTCGACTATCGTTTAATTTAAAACTTACTGTCAAATATATTTATACAGACTTGATTTGAGTGAAGCCTTTCGAGCCCATCAAGGCTAGACAAGAATAACAGCAAAAACCAATTAATTTTAGAAACTGTTTTTGTCCTATTTTGCAACAAACGCACCTAAAATAACTAAGTACGTATTGGTAACATTATAAATGTACAAAGAGTTTAGATTTGTTACCTTAATTAGAAAAATCTTTCAATAACCTAAAAGCTTTCCGTTATTTTAGCGGTGAATGTTTAAATTTATGTAATTATATATGTAGTTAAGTGCATAGGTATGCTAACAAGATCAGGGGGCCTACCGCCGAGTTCGATGGCAATCGATTATAAGGCAAAATGGATTTCGAATTGATTCTGTCGTACCGCCGAACTCATGGAAATCGAAACAAAATGGCGTTCTCCATTTACCTATTGGTCTGTCACGGACTGAAGGTCATGAATGAGAGGTGGCTGTCGGCAGATTCCCCGGTACGGATTAATGAATGTAAACAAAGTTTGATCTAGATGGATTACCGGTAATCCATCGAATTCGGCAGTAGGCCCCCTGAGGAGCTTAAGCTGCCGATCAACAGACGAGGCTCTGGCAAACTTGAAAGTTCCCGGTAAGCGGCAACAGCCTAGCTATAGGTAGCTACGTGGGACAAACTATGTAATTCGCGACATGTGTGCGTATAAAATGCCTAACTCTTTGGGAAACAAGCGTTGTACGGTTTGCTCGTACATTGACTTTGCATAACTACCTAATCTATTGAGGTCAGGGAATCTTGTCGACCGATGCTATTTAAATTATTAATAAAATACAATTAACTGAGTGTAAACTAGGACTGCGGGAATAACAGACGTCGCGTGAGAATCACTTATACCTAAAACTGTACCTACGATAATAAACAGTGATTACTAATCGCGGCTTTTCATCTTCTTCACTCCACTAGATATAACTACTTAACTAACTTCAAAATTGGCGTGACACGTCTTACAAGCGTGATTGTATATATATTTGTTTTACAGGCGAGTGTATATTACAAAACAATTTTGACTAAGTATTGTGTTCTTGTCACGTATTGATTGGTCAGTCTGTCACGTGTGTTCGATCACATAAATATATCGAGCACGTACCGAAACCTATGCAATAAAAAAATAATGTATTAATGATGCATACTCCTCAATCCTATTATGTACGATGGTGAATAAGGAAAATTCATATTGGCTCTGTTCTCTGCTCTACATCAGTTGTTAAAGTTTATCAATACCAATACAAATACAAATATTTTAAATTGGAACAGAAATTGGGTTTACAATAAATTGTGTTCGTTAATAACTACATTATTCAAGGACTGTGTCGTAGTTACTAGCGCCCACCTCCAGAAGAGGACACAGCGTTCCATATTATAGCATTAGATAAAATACTCTAAATTATAAAATAAGAAACATATAACACAAACACAAAATTTGCAACAAATCTTACAGATATTTATGTGAGTGTCGAATTTCGAATAATATGAAATGATTTTATTTTTTTATAAATACACACAAATAATATAAATAAACATAAGGGAATTTATGAACGGAGCCCTCATAGGGTAATAGTTATGGAATGCACTGATTTCCAGCCGAAACCAGAATCAATTCTTTAATGTGGAGCACAGATTTACGTGAAGCACTACTACGCTTTTTGGGGTATTTAGGCCACTACAAAGGAAAACCCGGCCCTAAAAGTAGTAGATCATTTTAGTACCTTGTCGCTCTACCTAGAACGTTCAGTTCAGTAAGTTGCACCTAAAGTTTCGAGTGAATAATTGACGCGACATAAAACTAAAGTATCCTGTTAAGTGTGCACTTCAAACATGCAGAAAAGCACTGCATACCCTAGGACAAGCAGACGCTAGACGGCTATTATAAATTTTCAATCTACTTTAAAAAAAAAGCGGAACTCAAACAAAATCTTTTGGTTAATTTTAATGGCATCCGATAGCTTACAGAAATACGCATATATCGAATCATTTATTTTTTTAATAATTTAATACACAATTAAGACGGTGTAAACAACATATAAAAATTACACTTATACAGGGCTTACTTACTTCAAAAGAAATTTCTTTCAGTAGCGGTATCTTATTTCAAACATAATACAAAGAACCTTTCCATAACTTAGATAACCTCAAATCATTAAGTATTATATCAATAATACGTTTGTAAATAGTCAGGTAGTATTTTGTACTTTATCGTTTTGACTTTATAAAGGTAAGCGCTTGTCTGTCAGCTAGACTAGGTGAATAGCATAACCATTGTGAATTTTAGCAGCTCACAGAGTACAGAATAGATGTGTGATCGCTTGTGTTGTGTGCTACATGCGGTTGTCGTGAAGGCAAGTAGCGCCCCCTATTGGACGTCATAAAAATAACTAACAGAGGGAGGCCACACAACTGCCTCTTCTAATTTGCACGTGATGGAATATGCCGCATAGTAACAGATTATTTGTCGAACTTTTAGAGGTGATTTTAAGTGATTAAGTTTTTACTGGGTTTTTTAAGGTTACTTACATGACGTCATAGTAAAACTAAGGTGCAATTATCTCGAACACAAACCATGGGAAGTTTCCAATTTTAGATGGCATTTAATGTGTTTTATTTACTTACAAATGCCTATGGATATACTTATACAATGATTAATACATACATTAATATATACCCAATAGGGTCTTTATCATGCGCCTCTCTGAGGGAGTCCTCCCGGTTTTGGTCCGGTGGACGTTTGCCGCAGGCGGGGTGTCAGACACTGCAACCCAGGTACTGGCCCCCGCTTAGTTCTCAACAAGCTGCGGGCGTCGTCGGAAGATTTTTAGTGGGTATTACTGCTGGCAGTCGCGTCTGCCGATAATGAGGTCCCACACACCCTTTTGGTCCTCCTTTGGCCGGCAGGCAGTTCGTAAATGAGTTTTGTTATCGACGTAAAACAAAAAAAAGAGTCTTTATCATGGCTTAATGACGTATTAGGACTTCTTGGCGGGAAAGTGAAGCGTCATGTCTGCAGTTTTGTTTAATTTTCTAAGATTTGTGATATTTCTTACATTAATGTGTAATAACGGTGGATTATTAACCGTCAAGTGTTTGTGAATATATATGAGTGTTGGTAAATCAAACAAAACGGTGCAACATCACTTTTCAAATTTTCTCTCAAGGAGTCCATGTGAGATCTCAGTATAGTCCCACATCTTTACTGAGGACTCAAGGGGCTTTGGGGAGGGTATCTCATTTACCATTTATCATTTTTATCATCACTCATTCTTATTTACTATGAATTATATATTATTAATATATCACTTACTTGACACTGGCTAAATGTGCTAGACGCACGAAGCCATAAATTAAAAGAAAAAATGACGTATTATGATAACAGGTACCAACAGCTAAAATGTTTTCCAAAGCATCTCGATATTATACCATAATACCAGTCACTTATCCCAGAAGACCTCGTCTAGAGCCTATGTATGCAAAGCGCCAGCCGCGTCGCACCATTTGACGCATTTCAGACGTTTTCAGATTATTTCTGAGCTAAAAGATAACTTACTCTTTTATTCTATTCAGAAAATCAATTGGATGCGGGTTCGAATTTGTATTGGAATTTTCAAACATTATTGTTAAAGAGTTAAGTTAAGTCAAGTAACGGCAGTAAAGTAATTTGGAAGATATGTCGTGGAGTTTAGTAAACCTGCACTACGCTTTTGAGGTCGTGTTTTTGAGTCCTTCTCTATACATACATAATATATCGGAAATGAAAATACTGCGCTGGATGTGCGGAGTTACGCGAAAAGACCACGCCAAGAACTCGCGCAACCGCGGCAGCCTTCATGTACGTAACATCGCAGATAAATTGCAAGAATGTCGCCTACGCTGGTACGGCCACGTTTTACGAAAACCGGCAAACTGACGAAACAAATTTCTTGCCAAGGATCTCCACCCGGCCGAGGTAGATTGGGCAGACCCAGGAAAGGCTGGCTTGACGTCGCTAGAGATGACATGCTTGCCAATAACGTGTCGACCAAGGCTGCCGAAGACCGTGCGAAATTTGGGAGAAGATGTAGGAAAGACCCCGGGTCCGTAAGGCAGCAACCGGGATAACGCTGAGATGAACAAGACATACATATAATATAGCATGATTTCCTAAAGGACCTCTTCAGAGTAATATTAAAAGCCTACATTTCGCCACTCATATTGATGGTCACACGTAATAAGTGGCGGGCTTATTGCCGTTTACCGGGGCTTTATGTTCGCCAGAGCCTCGTTCATTGTTAAGCATTTGCTGGTGAGATTGACTTAGGCTCCGAAGATGTTCCCCTCCGGATAGGTCTTCCTTGGCTTGGCGTGGCGGAGGCCGGGAAAAGGTAACACCCAAAGGTAGTACTAACTACCGGGAGAGAAACCAAGTGAGACCAATTGTGGGCGCAGTGGGTGGGCCAGGAGGAACTAACCTCCAAAGTCTAACCATGGACCCTCCGGGAAGTCGGCGACATACGCTATGGCCGCACAAGGAAGTAGGCGGGGCGCGTCCACTGCGCCTCTCTGAAAAGATTTTTAGTAGGTATTCCTGCTGGCAGCCTGCCGGAAGTAAGTCCCAGACCAGGGGGACCGATAGGAATCGGTCCCCCTTTGCCCGGAAAGCAGTGCGTAAATGCATTTTGTTTCCGACGTAACAGAAAAGGGTCCGAAGATGTTAGTAGACTTTAAGAAGAATATTTTTTTATATTTCCTATAGATAACTACTACTTCCTCTATTTACTTTAAACATTACAATATAAGTATAAGTAAAATGTTCTTTATTTCATAACTATTACATAGCACTTGAAAACGTCAAAACAAAATATAAATAAATAAAAAACTAAATATTACTACAATTAAATTACGAAGCTTAGATTCACTTACATGCAAAAAAAATTTAAATTAAGTGTAAGTGAATCTAAGTGCCAGTTCCGAGCCACTGCCCGTGAGAAGAATTGACAAGAAACTCACAGGCTATGCTCTTTTAAATTATCAATCAAATAACGCAACGCGGAAAAATAATTAGTCTATTATATATATACACTGTAGAAGAGTGCTAAACATGTTTTGTTATTCATACAGATTTTTCTATTTACGGACTAAGCTCACGAACAACACTTAGAGAAAAGTTTAAAGTAATAAGTATCTTGACTGTTGCCTCTCAATACATTTACAATAGTTTAATATTTATAAAACTAAAAATAGGCGCTGTGATGATGATGATGACAGCTTTAATACTATGAATAGAAATATAAGACAAAATCCTTTTTTACGCCTGCAAAAAATTCGTAAATCGTTTATGGGGCAAAATATACAATATTATAACAAAACTCTAAAAGATGATTCTGAAGAAGAACTCTAAGAGATTTTTCTTTTGAAAAGTTTAAGCAAACCGTTAAGACATCAGTTACCAAGAAAGGGTATAACACGTTAATGATTACGTTAATGACAAAAACGCTTGGATGTACATTTACAATGATAAAAGTTGTGTTTTGCGGCCCTCTTTACAATATAACGATTACTTACATATATTGTCTATGTTAATATATAATTTTAATGGCTGCATAGCTTAACTGATACCATATGGTATCGTACCACTTTACAGTAAGAAAATTGTGGTTTGCAGCACAATTCATAAATTCTTGTAATATTAATGTTATTTTTACTAAAATCTTTTTATCTTTCAGCTTGAATATGTCACGCTCACTTATATGTTTCTGCGGTGGTGGAGTCATGCGTCGGGTCGTCACGTTTTCTCAAATAAGGTTGAGCGAAACGCTTTTGCTCATGTCTACTATGTTTATCCGTAATTATGTTAATATTGCTAAAAGAGTTTTGTCTTCTTTTCTTTTAAATCTGGTGACTGCAGAACACAATTGTTTTGATATTAGGTATTTTTAGTGTAACTGGCGGGAGAAAAAACCAACCTTGACGATTATCTTGCCCTTTCTTTTACGATCAATCTCCCGCCCGCAGTGAAAAGGCGCGTTAGTTTATATAAGTATGACATTCATAAGAGCTCTATTGAGCCAAACTTGAATAAATGTCTTTTGATTTTGATTTTTTCATATTGAGCAATTTTGTTTTTAATTATAACATAACCAGTTATAACTTTGCACATCTAGATCTTTAAAGACGTAAATGTAATTTTGTAAATTTTATGTCATAACTTCGATAACGTACTCGATTTGGTGCTTTGCGTTCTCTATCGGTAAGATGCCGAATTATAAAAATATGTCTTTAAGCTCTCAATGCTTCTATAGGTATATAAGAAAATCTGTAGCATAGGTAGTAATTTTGGATTTATTGACATTTACGTCTTTTAAGAACAAGACGTGCGACTTACTTAAAGTTATATCAAAATAAACTCGAAATTTTTTCTAAGGTCAAGGATTTAGGCTACGATAATGAAATTATTTTGCACGCAGACTTTGACATCGTTACTTATGTAACGATTAATTACGATACTGGCAAAAAAAGTTGCCAATTTTAGTTATCTATATTTATAGAGAAATAATGTACATATTTTGAATACGTGCAATATGTTATGGGTCACTCGGGCGGAGCGTAAGGTGCCCTTATTTGGTGTTAGCTAAAGGCCTGTTACCCCGAAAGGGTAGGCAGAGGCATATTATATGCCCACATATCGCCAATTATATTCCTCGTCCCACGTTATAGGTAGCGAGTCTATTGCCGCTTACTGGGAGCTTGTATGTTAGCCAGAGCCTCATCCGTTAATTGGCAGGTGCACCA
Source organism: Musotima nitidalis (assembly GCA_949126915.1). NCBI lineage: Eukaryota > Metazoa > Arthropoda > Insecta > Lepidoptera > Crambidae > Musotima > Musotima nitidalis. The sequence goes on from OX421434.1 coordinate 6,793,840, forward strand.
CTTGCAGGTGAGGTTGGCTTGGTGTCCTAAGATGTTGGCAGGGTCCCTATACAACTTATCTTTTTTAACTATGCTTAATATAATATCTAGGGATTACCTTTTTTTCCTTAATCAGATCTAGAGGCTCTGCGCTGTCTCCTAATATTATTAAATCGAAACATGTAAAGTCACAGTTTCGACGGACATCTGGTTGGATGAGTTTCGTCATCAAAGTAAGATTTAATATTTTAAAGGTAAGCTGCAATAATAATTAACAAACTATTAATTAGGTAAACTTTAAGATACAGAGCCAAATATTATAAGTACACGGGTGCAGCGTAAGCGTAATGTAGCCATACTTAGCTAAATATATCTTAAATAATTTATTGATTCAGGCGTTACTTTGCGGAAATCCATTGTAAGCAAGTGATGGATTAAAAATATCTTTGTAACAATTCCCGCGCTACTGAAGATGCCCTGTGTAAGGGCGAAACACGTGTCGTGTTGAATAGCTTCTTGATTTTTTCGGGAAATTATAGTAGCGCGGGAATTGTTACAAAGATATTTTTTAATCCATCACTTGCTAAATATATCTTGTCTTTACTGGTAATTTTAGAAAAAAAAAATGTGTAGCTATTTTGACTGCAAATGTTGCACACCTGCAGAGCCTAAGCATAATAATATGATGTATTATTATTATTATTTACACTTAAAAATATTACAAAAGGCGAACTTAATGCCATAAGGCATTCTGTGCCAGTTAACCTTAGGGTTAGCAGAAAACTTTTTAAGGCGGTGCGGTAGTTAATAAACATACATAAAGTAACATGAAAAGAGATAAACTACACTTATAATTAACTACTTAAAAATATAAATATATAATATCAAAATATGACAGCAAGAAGAATCAAACCAACGATGGCTCTTCGAACACTGGCTTGCTTCGCGCAAGTCTTATTCTAGCTGGGAGATTGTTCCAAAGTTGAGCAGCCTTTATGGATTTTACTTATGTAACTAAAAATGTTGCTTACTTACCATACTTAAAATGTACGTAATTTGATTTGTGACTCAACAAAAGATAAGCTATTGTCTGTGATGTCTCATGAATATAATAAGACACCATTATGAATAAGTACAGCTGAAGCGACAAAGGGTAAAGAAAGAGGATTATGTTAGTTAAGGCTTTGTGATAAACCACACAATAGCAATAAGGAATAAGCCTTTTCAGACGTTGTTCATTTAATTAGCTATTTATGTGTACACAAACGAAATGTGTAGGATAATAAGCGGTGTTATTGAACTATGTATATCGAACAAGACTTTTGCTTAAGGAATTCTTTACAATTATAGTACTGAAGAAAAGTTTACTTAAAACATAAAAAAATAAACATATTCTTCTTGTAAAAGCGCTTTTGTTAGTGGATGTACACTAGACACTAGGGTAATATTGACAAGGTTTGAATTTGATGCTTGAGCCTTTGACTATACGCCCAGATAGACGACTTTTTGTTAGTCTTGAATAGATCAGAGTCTTTTGAGACCCTTTATTCTGGTCTATTCAAAACTACCGGCGTAAAGAACCTCTTTAAATAAAGGCTTTATGAATAACTTATGATAAATACTTTTCTCGTAGAGATCACCTCAGAAAATTTTAGCGGGTGGAGGGGAAAAGACCGACTATAAAGAAAAGGATCAAGTAAAGGATTATAATATAATAAATCAGGGAATGTGCCATTTGGTGCCTCTCCCTCTCTGAGGGGAGTCATAAGAGTTAACGAAGAGGAATCCAATAAGATGATGGGCAGCAGCGTCATCCTGCGTATCGGCTTGAAAGGCGGCAACACACCTGCCCATCATGATGGTTATGGGCAAATACCCTCAATATAATGTAATCTATTCGGGAGGCCAATGTTCAGCAGTGGACTTTATAAGGCTGATATGATTAACTAGGGAGTAGGGGATAGACGAATGACCGAAGTAAATGTTAGGAGTTGACATGCCGCGCTGACCTCAGATAAACTGGAAGGATTGATAATACTTGGGGTTAGTGGGTCTTTAAGTTTACGATACCATTACGAAAGTCTTGCTGTGTACACTAATTGTGGATTATTATTGGCTAGCCTCATTTTTCTTTTTTTATTAGTGTTAGTTAATTTTTAATGATGAAAATCTGTCCGTGTAAGCAAGTGATGGATTAAAAATATCTTTGTACCAATTCCCGCGCTAATATAATTTCCTGAAAAATCGAGAAACTATTCAATACGACACGTGTTTCGCCCTTACACATGGCATCTTCAGGTAAAGTCGGAGCCTCAGAACAACGATGTCTTCAGGACCAAGGCTGAAATGAGAGTATTTACAATGGATTTTCGCAAAGTAACGCCTGAATCAATAAATTATCTGTTCGTGTACCTAAATATAAATAAGTAAATACAACGAATTACAATAGTAATATAATATTGTATTTTGGGCATCAAAGAAAGTAATCTCTTACCTCTTTTTTGAACTGGAATATAATTGAATATATTCATGTCAAATAAGTATTAACGACGTAGGAAGACCTGCGGTAAGATAGGATGACATGAGAAAGGAACCGATTCGTATGGAGAGCCGGGTTTGTGGGAGAGGCCTCCACCACTCAGATCTAGTACATATTATAGGAAGCAGGTGTGTGGCGTCCAGCTGATTATAATAATAATAATTTCTTTATTCCACATATAGTACAATTTTCTTACAATAACCCTGGCTTCCAAACTAGTTATATAACTGTATTTCAGCAGCCAGTTTCGTCCCAAAATAAAAATTTACAACATTTCAATGCTATACGGTAAAAGAGTGCATGTTTGTGTGTGACGTGTGTGTTGTGTGTGTTTGTGTGTGTGCGTTGTGTTTCGTGCGTGCATGCGTGATAGAGAGATGATTGATTATGCATTGTATTTTATCTCAGCCATTAGATAGAAGGTTTGATTATGGTACTGCGCACGTCTCTTGCATTGTTGTTACCTTTTTTTGTATTTCCATTTAGCATGTAAAAATTTGACGAATCCAAATAAATAAGTAAATAAATATTCTCTTACAATCAAACCAATTATTTAGTTCCAAGATAAGTATCACTAAGAACTTGTGTTATAGATACTAAAGAACGGATTAAAATACTTAAACACTTTTTTTTGTAAATACATAGGAAAACACCCAGACCAGAACAAATATTCATGTTCATGCACACAAAGATTTGTCCTGTGTAGGAATCGAACACACAACCTCTGGAGTAAAGTGCAGGTATACTGACCTCCACGCCATAGCGGTCGCCAAATGAACTTGTTGATCTCAAAGACAATAAAGTATGTTTTATTTTATTTTGAAGTTTACTGCTGATTATTGGTTTCCTCAATTGTTTCAACGTTGATCTATTTTCAGCCCCCTTCATCCATCCACGCATCAATTAATAGGAAATACTCATTGGTACTTCTTGCGAAGTTTCTTATTTAAGGTTGAGCCGTGGGTTAATATCCCATTGTTCTGTATTCGCCAAGTCAAGCCATAAAGGCTTGAAGAAATCTGACAGTAGGACGCCACACATCTCCTTTAATTACCTTCTTTGTCGCGAGTATCGCTCCTGAGGAATTGGGTTCGATTCCCACACAGGACAAATCTTTGTGTGCATAAATATCTGGGTGTTTTCCTATGTATAATAAATATGTATATACATTTTTTTTTATATATTTTTTATTTTATTTAGTACCCATAACACAAGTTATAGGTGTAAAGGGATCCTGCCACGACCTGAGGAGCCCAAGCCCACCTCACCTGTAATTGTCAGAAAATATTTAGATTTATTTATTAATAGGCACTGTGAGTCCAGTCCAGTAGAGGAAAGTTATATGACCGTAATAATGACTGTGCCAAAAAAAATGGTACTTCATTCCTTGAGAACACATTGAATAGCTACTTTTTATTCATAAAGCATTGCCAAGTTCAGGTATTATATTTTTATTATGTGAAAGTATTATTCTAAAAAGTGAAAGGACATGAGCATATTTTTACAACAATTATATGAACACTCCGAAACGGAACCGAGTACTTTTGACTCTAACTCATAGACAATAGAGCTCTTTTGAATAAATCAATAGGTAGGTTTTTTTGGTCGGTCATTATGTTAAGACTTAAACGGCAAGATAAAGTTGTAACTTGAATGACTTGAGTTAGTGTTGCTTGCTCTCCCAAGCGTGGATGACGGTCACTGCTTGACTAAGTTACATGGTAATTTATCTTTAATCGATTGCGGGAATTATAAGTGCGTTCATCAAAAATGAATCAATTATGTTTGGTGTTTTTTATGTGTTATTTGAACATGAATTATGTTGTTAATAGTGCTGTGATTAAAAGTGATTTATATCGATTAGATATTGTTCATTATAATGATTTCCACGATAGGTAAGTAAATTGCTTTTATTTTTATTTCAATCTTTGTGCAAACGGAGGACTATAATATGTGTTACGAGTAAAGAATATAGTGAGTGACGTGTCGTAGTGGCTTCTTCAAATAATTCTACGAGAACCACCCCAAAATGTCACATGTCCCATAATGTCACATGTCCCATAATGTCACATGTCCCATAATGTCACATGTCCCATAATGTCACATGTCCCATAATGCCACATGTCCTATAATGTCACATGTCCCATAATGTCCCTTCCCATGTCTTCCCTAGGGTGTCGAACGGGACGTGTGGGCGATGGATTATTATTTTTATTAAAATTTACATTTGACACGTTACACTTAGAGATCTCTTTGCTAAAATTTAACTTTGCTAAACTATAAAGATCTTTATAAATAGTTGTAGCATCTGATAACAACTGATAACTGATTAACAGATGATATTCAAAGGTAACAGTCAATATGACTTTGACTTCTTATCGACTTTGACGATTTTGGTTCGGTTGGAAGGCGCCATTCCGAAGCTTGATGACTAGTTTGCATGTCAAACTCGTAAACCCACGTCTCGTCACCAGTAACATCATGAATGTTGGGTAGGTATTGACTCGTTCTAGCATGTCCTCAGCGACTTTCATGCGATTCAGTTTTTGAAGAAAATTTTGGTCCCAAAGGATTAGCGGGGCGGCAACACGTTTCATACCCAAATTATTAGTTAAAATGGTACAGATCGACTCGTGAGATACAGAAAATTCGGCGGCCATCTCTTTCAAACTTGAATGAGCCGCAAACAAATCATAGTCGGGTGCTGCATCCAGGATGGCATTAAGTGCGTTGAGTGTCCGCGGAATGGGTGATTTTGAGCGGGCTACGGTTCGGCAGGTTGACCCAGCAAACAGTTTATATATATACATGTGTGTACGATATACCCCACCCACTCATATCACACCAACATCCCACCAACATCTAGGAAGCCCTAGCGAAACTCACCAGCCAATGTTCACCAGCCGATGAACGTACGAAGCTGTCATAACTGGCTTTAGTTATGTATGTATAAATGGATATCACTGTCTACCGATATGGCCTGGATGTCAAAATGCCTGAACTCCGCTCCTGAGGTCGTGGGTTCGATTCCCACACAGATCAAATCTTTGTGTGCATGAATATGAATATTTGTTCTAGTCTGGATGTTATCTATGTATGTATTTACAAAAAATAATTCGAATAATTTCGAATGCACAAAAACTGAGAGCTGTAAACAATAGGTATTTCAGAAAGTATAAAATCCTAACCCTACCTTGCTTGTATATTTTAGAGATATGCAAATTCGTCCGAAAATATTAAGATTTTTACTTAAGACGCGAAGATGTATCATCAAAATATTCACTCACGCGCATTCAGACGCAATAACAAACTACTGGTAAGCCACACGTGTCAAACTAACTCTTGAAGCACCTGCAATACGTCTATAAAATTTACAACAATTTACCCCATTCTCTACAAAATGAGCTAAGTGATGTAACATTTATAAAGCAATTAAAACAAATTTTGATTGATAAATGTGTTAATGATGTTACGGAATATTTAACCGCCAAGATGTAATATATTTATGATTCTTGGATATATTGTAGGATATAGATAGATATATTGTAGGATTTGAAAAGTTAAATGAAGTAAGTTTTTTGGCTCAAGTTTTATTAATGTTAGTTTTTTGATTAATCTTTAGTATTTCGATAATTATTGATTGCAACTACCCTCCCTTCACTCTTAAAGTTGCGTACCCGACAGGGTCCATAAAATTGGTTACATAATTGTATAACATCTATGTACACATTATGGTTTAGCAATAAATATTTTGTATTTGTAAATAATTACTGCGAGTGTAATAGCATATTTATTTTGTTATTAATTATTTTAAGCACACAACGCTTATTCGGAATAGCGTGTTCTGTATGGCACTAGTTATTTATAATAAGCTTCCAATTTATTTATCCAAAAAAAAAAAAATTACTATCATTTATGCAAATTTTCGGCAGATACACTTTTAAGAATAATTGTATTAGGTTACCTCTTTTTTTGTATTTTCCGTTTTGACATGTATTTTTATTTTATTTTATTGTATAGCGTAATTTTAGATACTTCACATTTGATTATTATTTATTATACTGACATTAAATGGAGAATCATAAAGCAGACATTTGCTTACCAAAATATGGAAAATGTGTTAAGACTCGGTCGAAAAACCTTATTGTAAAATGATTTGTAATAGAACGGAATAAAATAATATGCATATTAAAATTTGAACGAAAGTAATAAGTAAATATGAATAGAAGGAGAAAGAAGAAGAACGAATGGTAGTGTAATGCACAAAACTTAACCAGTTATCGATACCATATTACACATATTTGGAATATGAATAATTTTATCTTTGTGTTTTTGAATAAAATAAGTTGTAAAATTGTCCAACATTTCATGCTGGTAGGAGGTAAAACCTAGAATTATTTATTAAAGTTGTTATCCTACTACAGTATTCCTGATTAGTTATTCATTAACGTATAAGTCATGATTTATTTTGAAGCCGCTGGCAACAGCAGGAAAAATTAAGAATTGGGTAGCATTGACATTGCCCGTTTGTTTGAGTAAGCAGTCTTTTATTTTGAAGGGCAAATTATAAAATATCGGCTCGATAAGACAGTTCCAGGTCACACAGCGTGCTTTGGAGAGATCCAAGTATGGAGTGTCCCTACTTACGTGATAGAGTTGCAAATGAAAGAATCCGTTGGGGAACTAATGTGACTGATTTAGTAAGACGGATTTGCTGGCTGAACTTGCTGATTGTAGGGTAGATAAGGCTTCTTCTAACAGTCTTCAATGGCAACGACGAAGAAGCGAACTTAGTAGTCTTCCACTTCATTTGCTTCCCACCCAAATCTAGTCAGGGCATCCCAAGTCAAAGTCAAAATCATTTATTTAAGTTTGGCTCAAAAGAGCTCTTATGAACGTCAAAACTTAAGCTAGCGCGCCCATTCACTGCGGGCGGGAGCTTGATCGTAAAAAAACGGGCAAGAAAATCGTCATATTTAGTTTTTTCTTCCGCTAGTTACAAAAAAATGTACTCAGTAGTAAAACAATTCGACAAGTCTACAAAAACCTGTGTTCTGCAGTCACAAGATTTAAAAGAAAAGAAGAAAATAACTCTTTTTTTAAGTTATACGAGCATGATTACGAATAAACATAGTAGACATATGTAATAGGTTGGGGAAAAAGTCTTTTCGTATTTTTGTATGAAAAGTCAAGACATTTTTTTCAAAGTTTATTTACATTTATTTACAATATATATGTACCGTTTTGTTGAATAACTTTCTGCCATTTTGTGGGCAGAGACATTATCCCGTTACTGTAGAAACTTTGGGACTTCTGATCAAAAAAAAGGGGCAAATAGTTTTGGCAGTCCTCTCTTGAGGTCAACCTTACAGAACCTAAAGAATTCTGCAGAGACCGAAACAGGTGAAAATCTGAAGGCGCAAGGTCAGGGCTATATGATGATAGTGGATGCACTAGGACCTCCCAGTCGAACTCTCTTAATTTTTGCTGAGTGGCTAAAGATGTGTGTGGTCTAGCGTTATCGTGACGAAAGACCACCCCCTCCCTGTTGATCAATTCCGGCCGTTTTCTCTCGACTGCTTCCTTTAATCTCATCAGTTGCTGGCAGTAAAGATCAGAATCGATGGTTTTGCCGGGCGGTAAAAGCTCTTAATAAACAATGCCCTTCCAATCCCACCATACATACAACATCACCTTATTTCGTGTTAGGCCAGGTTTGGCCACAGTCTGTGAAGCCTGGCCAACTTTCGACCACGACCTTTTTCGCACGTTCTTGTCGTACGTGATCCACTTTTCATCGCCAGTTATCAATCTCTTCAAAAACGGCTCGGTTTCATTACGTCTCAATAATGAATCGCAAATGAGTACACGGTTCATTAAGTTTCTTTGAGTGAGCTCGTGTGGCACCCAAATATCGAGCTTTTTTGTATAACCAGCTTTCTTCAAATGGGTCAAAACTGTTTTGTGGTCAATTCCCAGTTCTTCAGCTACATCGTAACTACTAATATGCCGATCTTGCTCCACTCTTTCAAAAATGGCGTCCATTTTATTCGTAACAGGGCTCTTACTACTCTTACTTCTCTTACTACTTCTTTATAATGGAACCTTTTTAATGTTACCAAAACCAGCCAGACACAAATAGTACAGTCAAAAAAAATGTATAATAAGTTTATACCTACGTTATGCGAAAAGACTTTTTCCCCGACCTAATATGTTTTCAGCATGTGTATTAGTATGTTATATATAAATATTTGTTATTGTTAAGTAGTTGCTACTTAATAAACATACGAGACACGAGGACCAGAACAAATATTGATATTTATGCACACAGAGTTTCATCCTGTGTAGGAATCGTATCTAATGACCTCAGGAGCGAAGTGAAAGTACACTGACCTCCAAGCCATATTGGTTTAATTTATTAGATGGACTCAGAACAGAATTTTGGAGAAAGGGCAGGTCAGGAGTACCCTAAACTGACGGGTGTGTATGAGGAGGTTAATGAGTGTGAATGAAGCTAAAAGTGTGTGCCAAGATCGTAGCAAGTGGAAGGATGTGATCTCTGCCTACCTCTACGGGAAAGAGGCGTGACATTATGTATGTATGTATTATTAGATGGACTCAGAACACTTTTGTCATCATCATTACAGCTTATTAACGAGCCAATACAGAGCACGGCCCTCCCCTCACAATCCAAGGAGAATTCAGGGTCATACTCACTCAGTGTGTTTTCTACCCTCATAAACCAAGGTGAGAGGAATTCAGGTCATACCCTACCACGCGGAACCAGTACGTATTGGCTAAGGCAGGTGTGTCGTCCAATACAGAGCACGGCCTTCCCCTCACAAACCAAGGTGAATTCAGGGTCATTCCACCCAGTGTGTTTTCTACCCTCATAAACCAAGGTGAGAGGAATTCAGGTCATACCCTACCACGCGGAACCAGTACGTATTGGCTAAGGCAGGTGTGTCGTCCAATACAGAGCACGGCCTTCCCCTCACAAACCAAGGTGAATTCAGGGTCATTCCACCCAGTGTGTTTTCTACCCTCATAAACCAAGGTGAGAGGAATTCAGGTCATACCCTACCACGCGGAACCAGTACGTATTGGCTAAGGCAGGTGTGTCGTCCAATACAAAGCACGGCCTTCCCCTCACAAACCAAGGTGAATTCAGGGTCATTCCACCCAGTGTGTTTTCTACCCGCATAAACTAAACTGAGAGGAATTCAGGACATAGCCTACCACGCGGAACCAGTGCGTATTGGCTGAGGCAGATGTGTCGTCCTGCTGTTAAAATCTCTAGCCTAATTTCGTCTATGTTTAACTTTCTGTGCTATTAACAATGTGATTTGTCTGCGTAGAGATTGTCCTTAGTTTTGTTTAATATTGTAGCTCATCTGAATATTACATAACAATAACTAGTTCTACATTTATCATATCTCAATATTATAAATGTATATAGTAACTTTGTCAGTTGGTCGCGCTTTCAGGCCAAAACAACTTAACCAATTTAAATTGAATTTGATACACAGATAGTCCAAATCCTGAGAAAGTATAAAGGTTACTTTTTAATGCGAACAATAGGTTGTGAGATGGAAAAATAGGGATATATAGAAGCGTAAAACTATTTCATATTTATGATTTTTATTAGCTGATACTTGCTTATTATGAACAAGATGCGCGATTTAAACAAATTTTGTGCGGACGAAATCGCGGGCGAACTACTAGTCCTATAATAATATAAATATAAAAGTTTATTTGTTATGCCTTCATGCCTATATCTTTTTTAGATAGAAATTTGATATACATGTAGATATGACATAATCTGACAAGGGCTTTATTTTTCACGTGAGTCTATAATAGAAATAGTAAACATTTCTTGCTTGATGGTAAGCCTTCGATGCAGTTCATACCGTGGTACAAGCATGATAATAAGTGCACCTAGTCATGATGTCCCGGTGACTACTCATGAAAATCCCGGAACTATAGGGGTAAGGAAATACATGAGCCAGCAGAGAAATCTGAAGCCATTGTTCTTGAAAACTTGATATAAATATTTAAAAGGGATTTATAATCTAGTGGATGCAGCAAACTTCACTTTCAGTATAAAAATTTTAGTAATTTTTTAGGTACACGCATTGTAATTAATAAAGATGGTATCGCAATATCTATTAATAAGTTTGATTGCGAGTACTATCTCACACTAAACATACACATTACATTATATTACATAACATAAACGTTAAGTATCTAAATTTTTTACACATTTTCATAATAAATTTGCTGTTACACATTAGAAAAAAAACTACAGTTACTAAATTTGTTATAAAGTTACTAACATTAATAACTAAAGTTGAGACATATATATTTTATTAAAATCTGAATGAGAACAGAGTATAAAAATATCTAGGTAAAATATAAATTTCTAGATAAAACGTGTAAAATGGTGAGAGGCTATATAATGGTTCAAAAATAAAAAAAATATTAAATTTACTTTCAGATTTGAAGAAACCTCAGTTGAATACCCAGTATGTAGATCGAACGACAGCAGTTGTTTGGGGGGCTTTTCCCGTTTGGCTTCTGGCATCAAGACACTGCTGAAGGAGAAGCCAGACGCTTTGCTACTGAACGCTGGAGACGCCTTCCAAGGGACCTACTGGTACTCCCTTTTGAAATGGGATATCATTCAGAAGTTTATCAATATGCTGCCAAATGATGTTCATGTTAGTATAGTTAATTATAGTTCTTATGTACTTCTTCTCCCCTGCCCAAACCTGTAATTAGTGGTAATAGTATATTTACTTTAGTTTTAATAGTTTATTTATTTTAGTGCTGTATAGGGCACCTACCAATATCTGAGGAGTCCAAGCCAATCTCACCTGCAAGTGGTGCACCTGCCGATTAACGGACGAGGCTCTGGCGAACAGAACATTTCCCGGTAAGCGGCGAAAGGCTCGCCACCTATTACGTGGGACCAACCATATAATTGGCAAAGAGTGGGCATATTATATGGCCTCTGCCTACCCATTCGGCGAAACAGGCGTGAATATATGTATGTATGTAACCTAAAACTAGGGAGCGAAGATTTGCTCTCTACCAAGGGAAAAATGTATGTAGTACATTTACCCCGAATCAAATTGTGTTTAACGCACAAACATACTCGTATATCGCAAGAAGATTGAAGAATCGCAAAAGTAAAGAAATGCGGCATTTTACAAAACGACTACGCAAATTGTAAAAGTATGGGCAATATTTTTGTTTGTACAGCTTAGAATGTAACTTGTTATGACACATATTGATTTTAGTTCAAAATGGGAACATGTTTAATTTGTTCAAAGCTTTGGATCATTGGGTAGCAATGATCCAAAGCGAATTGCATCGCAAATTGTACAAATCACATCTGTTTTTTTTTTCTAAAGTATGTATACAAGTTGTAACTAAACATTTTATCAATAAAACATTATTATTATATTATTATTATTATTGCGCAAGAGATCCTAACATGCCCACTATTTGCTTCGAGAGCCACTTGTTTTTAGTGAAATAAAAAATAATCATTGCGTTGTGGATGTTGTTCAGTATTATTTTTTTAATACTTTTTTTTAATATGACACTTCATAATGGTAGGCAGTCGATGCAGTCCAAATAAATTAAAGCGCTTCATACCGTGAATAAGCATGGTACAAAGCGCACTCATGACGACCTGCTAAAATGCCGTTTCACGCCCCGCTTCAAAGCAAATATATATTATATTTTAATATATTGTCGAATGAATCTCATCTCAATAAATTATTTATATATTATTAAGAATCTATAACACAAGTTCATAATGATATTTATCTTGGATTCAGATAATTGGTGTAATTGTCAGAAATATTTTTTTTTTATACTAATATAAACTAACTAGTATTTAAATAGATTAGGATCAATTACCTCCAGCCAACTATAACTGTACTGTAGCAGAAAGATAGTGAGCGGGAATTAAAATATACGTGAATATGAATAAATATCAGTATTTTATGTGCCGTGTCATAGTGAATAAATACATCCTGCCTAATTGTAAGCACTAGAAATGATAGCGCCCCTTATAATCGACTAAGAAAGGTAACTAGCACACTCACTCAAGACGGCCTGAATAACTGCCGTTTCACACCCCGTGTAACAAGCCCTATAACTTTTACTGTGGCTTAATTAAAACGCTGCAAATGAAAATAACTTTTTTTATTAATAATAATAAAAATATTAATTGGTGCACCATACAATTAAAAATTAAAACTAAAAGTTTATAAATGTTTATATGATGCACCAAAATGACCCGACTCAGCATATGCTAGTCCAGTGTTCTAGCGCCGGTTTTCAGCTGGGCCATTTTGGGTGCAGTGCGGAACGTACATCTTATACAGTATTTACAAAATATTTCTAAAACTTAAATTATAAGGATCAAAAAATAATAACTAAATATGCGGTACTAATAATAATAAACAAAAAGACACTGGCAAGTATAACAAATGCCAATGAGCCCATAACTAAGCAAAAAAAACGGTGCTGAGAGATATTCTGACACGTACGAATACAGAGTACGAGGATTGTCAAATGAGAAACTAAAGCCTTGATTGTTGCGAATGTAAAATACAATAGAGGTAAAAACTTCATGATGTGGCCAAGGTCATCTAACAATAGGTTCTCAGGACAGAAGAAACGTTATTACTTAAGGCTAGGTTCAAGTACTACATTGGTAGGTACGTACCTACCTTATCTCTTAACCGGGCCTCAACAATTTTAGGGAGGTGCGCTAATAATATTATAACTATATTGAGTAAATTTGTCTTCATACACAATTTTATTTCGTAATTTTTTTTGCTCATTAACCTTCTCATACACGCCCAAAGATTTAGGGTACATTTGACCTGCCCTTTCTACAAAATCTTCTGGGTTTAGACACGGAAGGTCTTACGTCTTCCCCTCCAAACATTTCAATTCACTTGTCCATTATAAATAGCTTTCGTTAGTCTACTTTCATTCATGAGTTCCGTCGTGCGTTCGTCGAGTCTGGTCGTGTGCACTCCGCTCTGCGTCGAGTCCCGTCCCCTCTCCGCTCGTGTGACGTGAACCCGCCCCGCACCTCCGGCCCCGCGGACAACGCGACACCCGCGACCCGCGCGCCGTAAGTGCCCCACCGCTGAAAAATTGTTTTCAACCCACCCGCGATATTGACGCTAATTTTTGTTTTTGTGTTTTTTTTTTGTTGTTTTCGTGTACTTTTCGTGTGTAAACAATTTATCGGCATAGTTGTTGTTTCTGGCTTTGCTGTCGCAAAGGTAGCAACAACAACCCACAGTGCTCACCACTCCCCAAACCCACCTTACCTCCCAGAAAAGTGCTCCCAGCCGTTCCTCCAACTTCCCCCACCACTCCACCCCCCGCCATGAGCGACCGCCCGCTCCCACAGCGGACCGCGCCGCCAGACCGTGGCCGCTCCGGTACTCGCCGGAACCCGGCCCGAACGGCCCCACCTGCAGCGACTAAGCTGCCGGCTCCTGCCCATGCCGCCAAACCAAGGCCTACGCTGCCGGCCGCCTTCAAGCCGGCGCCAGCCTTACCCGCCAGCGGGATGCCGCCCGGAGTGCGAATGGTTCCGATTGCTGAGCAATCGGCCACCGCACAACCCGAGCCGAGCACATCCCGACCCGCAGGCCGCAGGCCGCGCCCAACTGAATCCCCGACCGGAGGCGACGACAAACGCCCACGCCAGGGACCCACGCCACCCAAGCCACGCAACTCGTCATCGTCGAGCGACATTGACTCCGATGACGAGTCTAGCGAGAAAGAAGGTGAGTATACCCACCAATCTTTACTCCGCTTCCCCTCCCCTCCTCACTCCCCATCTCCCTCACCCACCAATACCCAAGTCCCACAAATCCCGTCCGACGCTTCGTCATACCTGACGTTGCCAAGCACGTCCACATCCTACGCCCAGACAGCTGCTGCCCCGCCGTCACCGCGCGCCGCCAGCATCATGCCGCAGCGCCCTGTGACGCCGCAGACGCCGCCGCCCCAGCCTACCAACACCAGGGGGTACCCTCCAATCGTGGTGGAGACCCTCCCAAACTGGACCCTCCACTTTAGGAGATTGCAGGCCACCCTAGGCCACCCACCCAACGCTCGCCCTTTTGGCCAGGGCGTTCGATTCCTCCCCCGGACGCCGGAGGAATGGAGGGCCGTGCAGGCCTACCTTGTGGAGGCTGAGAAAGCCGACAGTGCCATCACCTGGTACAGCTTCTCGCCTCCACACACCCTGCCCACCAAGGTCGCAATCCGCGGCCTCCTAGCTGACACCCCTCCGCAGGACATTCAAGAAGCCCTAGAAGAAAGGGGGTTCTCAGTAACACTAGTCAGAGGTATTAATGCCACCAGAGGCAGACCTGGTTGTCTGTTCCATGTGCAGCTGGCCCACCTGGAACAAGATGAACTGTCCCGCCTTTACGCGACTGACACCCTCCTGTGCATGCCGGGCATCACCATCGAGGCCTGGCGCTCAAAGAGGGGTCCAGCCCAATGCCACCGTTGCCAGGCGTTTGGGCACTCCTCGACAAACTGCCACCGCCCCCGCAAGTGCCTGAGATGCGCGGGCGAGCACGCAGTCGCCGACTGCCAGCGCGACAGACTAGACGCACCCACCTGCGCAAACTGCGCACAAGACCACACCGCGAACGACAGGCGGTGCAAAGTACTCCTGCGCGAAGCCCGCCGCATGGGCGTAAAGATGTCACCTCCCATACCAGCAGGTAACGCCAGGGCTCCGAACAACGCCGCATCTCGCACCCCCGCCGACCGCGCCGAGACATCCCACCCTCCGCCACAAGCGACAATGGCGGACGATCTCTTCGCCTCCCAATCGGTAAGAGCCAACCCGCCAACTCAGAGGGGAGCTCCCCTTCCCGATAGGCGCCGCCGTCGCCGCCGTCGAGGAAGGAACACCCAACCACAACCGGAGGCAGCGTCTACGCCCACACAAACACAAAGACTGCCTGCCCCACCCACAGCTCCGACAGCTCCCACCACCACTGCCAGCCTTGACAGAGCCGAGCCCGCCCTAGCCAGCTGCCCAGCCCAAGTGACATTTGGCTTCACCTCAACTGCGGCTGAAACCGATTCGGAGGCCCCAGGCTCCCAGCGTGCCCCAAAGCCAAGGCGCAAGACTGCAGCCCAGCGCCACTCACGTCCCCAGCTCCCTCGTCAGCCTCCATCTCAATCTCAACCCATCAGAGACGCCCAAACTCGCCACCGTCTCCTTCGGCCTCGGCCACAGCAACATCAGCCCCAGCGCAACCCAGAGATGGAGGCCGCAGCTCACCAGCGCTTCCCCGGTCCCAACCAACACCTACCCCAACCCCACCCTTTCCAGCATCAAGTGGCGATAGACATGATCTACCACACCCTCCGCCAAATCATGGCCGGCGCAGACCCAATCCAAGCTCTCCTGCACGGGCTCGCCCAGCTAATGGCCCCCCCCCACCAGTACTAAGAATCATGTACTGGAACCCGGGGGGCATAGCCAAGAAACTTCCCCAACTTCGTCTCCTCGCCCAGTCGCAGGACATTCATGTCATCCTCCTGGGCGAGACCATCCTTACCCCTAAAATGTCCCTCAAGATCCCCAACTACCACACCTACCGCCGTGACGAGGTAACCGACCAGGGCCGACCATTCAGGGGCACAGCGGTCCTGGTCCGGAGCGACATCATGCACGAGGAGCTTCCCTGGCCGGACTTCATTAGCCTGAGGAGCACGGGTGTGAGACTGCGCACCTCCACCCAAGAAGAACTCCGGGTCTTCGCTGCATACCGGCCTCCAGGTACGGGAATATACAGGTCAGACCTTACCACCCTATTCGGCCCCCCAGGCCCAACCTTAGTCGTTGGCGACATAAATGCCAAGCACACTGTCTGGGGATCCAAGACCAGCAATACCGATGGACGCCGACTGCTAGAAGCCGTCACCGGCCTGGACATCGAGGCGATTGGTCCCGACGCCCCAACCCACATTCCATCGGCAGAGGGTCACCAGAGCGACGTCATTGATATCGCCCTGGTCAAAGGTCTCTCCACTCCAGTAAATATCGAGGTACTGTACGACGGAGACACCAACCACCTCCCCCTCCTAGTCACAGTGGCCACATCCTTGTGTGCCACCACACCACTGAAGCCCAAGAGAAGAACCGACTGGGAGGCATACAGCAGAGACCTTACGGCCCTCCACCTTCCAGCCAGCATTGCCACGACAGAAGAGATCGACGCCGCCATCGAAAGCCTCTCGCATAAAATGCAGGAGGCCATAGAGGCAAATACTACCACCACGCCGGTAACGCATCGCCGCGAAGAACTTCCCCGTCACCTGAGGGCCCTCCTGCAAAAGAAAAGGGCCCTTCGTCGACTCTGGGCCTCATCAAGGTGCCCCGGAGTGAAGGCCGACCTGAACAGGGCCTCCTCCAAACTGTCCCAAGCAGTGGAAACCTGGCGTGGCGACAGATGGGAGGCAGCGATAAGTGAGGCAGCAGACTACACACCCAGTATGCACAGGTTAGCTAAAAATCTCGCAGCTAGTCCTGTGGCAAGAACCCCTCTCCTGGACGCCGAAGGCCGGCGCAGGTACGCGGCGTCCGACAGGGCGCGTATTCTGGCAGAGCACCTGGAAATCCAATTCTCGCCCCACCCGGCAGCTCCCAGCGCACGCTCGCACCACCGGAAAGTGGAGAGCGAAGTGGCGGAACTACTGGCAACCACCCCACCGCCACTCCCAGGTGACCTATTCTTCTCACCAGCAGTCGTGAGGAAGACGGCCCTCCGACTAAACAAGAAGAAGGCACCTGGTCCCGACAACCTCCCGCCGACAGCCCTGGCCGCGCTCCCCAGAAGAGGGTATGCAGCGCTGGCCCAAATTTTCAACGCTGCGCTGAGAGCTAACTACTTTCCCTCGGCCTGGAAGAGAGGGAAGGTCATCACCATCCCCAAGCCGGGTAAGGACCGCCGCTTGCCATCCAGCCACCGCCCCATCACCCTGCTCGACCACACCGCCAAGCTGTTTGAGCGCCTGCTGCTGCACTGCCTCCGTCCCTTAGTCACCTTAAGGGACGACCAGTTTGGCTTTCGCAGTGGGCATTCAACTACGCTCCAGCTGGCCAGAGTGCTCCACGAAATGACCGTGAACCTCAACAAAGGACTTACGACAGCGGCCACCTTCCTCGACATAGAGAAGGCGTTTGACCGGGTTTGGCACCCTGGTCTCATTTACAAGGTGGCCCGAAACACAGACGTCCCCCCAGCCCTCATAGCCCTCATAGCCTCCTTCCTGGACGGAAGACGGTTCACGGTCGCGGTCGAGCAGGAGGAATCCGAGCCACGCACCATCACAGCGGGAGTGCCACAAGGAAGCTGCCTCTCGCCTCTGCTCTACGGGATATACACCGACGACATCCCCACTCTAACTACCAAAGAGTGGGAGCCCAGGGTGGAATTGGCGCTGTTCGCCGATGACAGCGCCTTCTTCACTTCCTCCCCCTGGGCCATAGCGGCAGCAAAGCGTCTCCAGAAGCAGCTGGACCTGGTCCCCCAGTGGCTAGACAACTGGAGAATGCAGGTGAACGTCGCAAAATCTACAGCCCTCCTGACAGGCGATGCCAAGAAGATGCCCAAGAAGCTGGTCCTCAGGGGACAAGCAATCAACTGGAACCAACAGGTGAGGTACCTCGGCTGCCTTATTGATCGCCGCCTAACCATGGCGGCCAACGCGCAGGCTGCCATCCACTCCAGCCGAGCCGCCCGCGCCAAACTACGTCCCCTACTCGTATCCAACCTGCCCCTGAGAACCAGAGTGGGCATCTATAAAACCTACATTAGGTCCCGACTCACCTACGCAGCACCAGCGTGGTACTCCCTCTGTTCAGCGACCCAGAGGGAGAACATCCAAGCACAGCAGAACATAGCGCTCCGGATCATCACCGGGGCAGGACGCTATGTTCGAGCCGCCACGCTGCATCGGGACCTAAAAGTGCGGCCCGTCGACGAGTTCATTGGCGAGCTAGCCAAAAAAATGTTTCATCGCGCCGACCACGGGCCGCACCACCACCTGCATGGCATCGCCCCCACCACCACCTCCGAGCGTTCACCTGCCGCCGTCGCTGCCGCACAAGATGTCGTCGTGGCCGCTACCGCATCGGCAACCGCCCTGGCCGACAACGACAACAACATCATACCTCACCCTACGCCCATTCTTCTGTGCTCCGCAGGCTCCAGTGTCACAGCCGCGGCCACAGCCAGCCAGCACGACCACCACCGCACCACAACAAACGCCCCACCGCAGCCACAGCCAGATGGCACCACCGGGCAACCACCTCCTACCCTGGGCTCCATCCCCAAGAAGAAGAAGAGGAAGGCGCTGCCGCGAGATCTCCTTGCGCTCTCATCGCCTCCCCCTCACACCCACCAAATCCCCAAACCCCCAAACCCACCCTCCTAAGCAACTCTCATCCCTGCTTACTTCAGCCACCGCCTGCTCGCTGACGGCTTGCTGGGCCTCCCCTCGGGGTCTCACCCGGTGTGCCTGTCGCGCTGAGGGCGGTGCTGTAAGCCCCCACGATGAGAGCGCCACTCGTCATTCGACGGCCGCATAGCGGCACCCAGCGCCTTGAGGTAGTCGCCTCAAGAGATGAAGCCCGGGGAATGAGCCCAATGGCTCGAAGCCCGAACCTGCCATCTGGCAGAAGATCCCGGATTGACTTTCATTCATCCTTTCGACATGACCAAACCATCTAAGCATACCTTTCTCATTTCTTGTCACTATATTTTCTTTGACACCAGCTTCGGCCCTTATCACTTTATTCCTAATCCTGTCACTCAATTTCACACCTAGAATACTTCTGAGTGCTCTTACTTTCATGTTTCATCTGCCATAATCTTTCTCATACACGCCCGCCGGTTTAGGGTACTTTTGACCTGCCCTTTCTACAAAATCTTCTGGATTTGGTCATGGAAGGTCTCACGTGGTCTTCCCTCCCAACACTTCCATTTACATTTATATTTATATATATACAGTGCTAGTTAAGGTGGGGAGTTATGTGAGATCGCAAAAATTGGGCTTTTTCAACTTGATTGTTCTTTGTCATCTTGTACGAAAAAAAAATGAAAATAAAAAAAAAATCTACATCATATGACACTTGAGAACGTATGGTTAAAAATGAAATAACCCATCTAGTTTCTTTATTAATCCATATGTAAAGTTGCGTCTCGCCTTTTTTTTTCGTCCATTTGCCTTGCCACTTGGCCATGTTTGTTCCTGGTGAGCGCACCGGGAACTTTAGTTTGCCAGAGCCTGGTCATTTCATTGGTAAGTGCCTTATTTCCAGGTTAGGTTGGCTTGGGCTCCTCAGATTGCAATTAGTAAAGTATAAATTAATTACTATTATAATTATTATTAATTAAAAGATAATGAAAACTTATTTAGAAAACCAGCCATGTGTCGCCTAAATATTAATTACTTATAGATGTACTGCTAATTAGTGACAGCACTCACCTTAATCATCAATCACATAATATTAGGTAATTATCAATTAATTAGGTCCATTATAAGCAGGCATATATTGCAGGCATATTTATTATTATACACCAGCTAACGTTAGTGCGGAAATCGGTTTGTGTATATTGTTTGTTAGTTTTCCCGTGAAATTGATTTTAAAATGGAACGTAAGTAGTGTACACAATTGGCCACCAAGATTGTGCGATTTAACGCCGTGCGATTATTTTCTTAGGGTTTTTGTAAAATCTCGGGTTTATGCGGATAAACAAGAAACAATTCTTGAGCTCAAATCGGAAATCCAACGCATGATTGGTGAGATAAAGCCGCATCTCTGTGCAAAAGTCATGGAAAATTTAATGAAAACAGTAATGGCTTGTCATCGGAGCCGTGGGGGTCATTTGACGGATATATTCCAATATAGACGGAAAATTCCAATTATGTGTATACTTATAGACTTGGGTATACGGTATATTACTGCTAAACTGTATTGGGGATACAACTGAACATTTTTTTTTTGTACATACATAGGAAACACCCTTAACATATGAAATAATCATGTATATGCACACAAAGATTTGTCCTTGTTGAGTAAACGCTACTTAAATAATATTAGATAACCAATCTCCCAAAGGAAGGTCAATCATATTGTGAAATGCTCTGCTGCACCTCGGTCACGGTTCACGATAGCTGCATTGTTATCTGTAACAACGTGATAAAGTAATACTTAACACACTTTATTTATAATTTGGTCACAATTCTTGCAATTTAAAGGTTTTATCTTATTTTTTTTTGTTGTATCAATTTGTCATCATCATATCCTAGCATAATCCCGGTTGCCCTAGAGTTTATTCTTAAATTAGGGCCAAGGGTCTGCTCACTGGTCTAACCAAACAAGGCTGATTTTCAGTTATATTTGCATCAACTTGTACAGGTTTATTTGAATTCCAGTTCTTGAACTAAATATAGGCTCATTAGTAGATAGGTCAGATTTGAGTAGCGTACGTCTTTATATTTTTCACTGCGATGTCATCAATGTTAATCAAGCAGCGTGATTAATTAATAAATCAGATTTAATTATATGCGTCAACAAGTAGGATAAGTCGTCTTTAAAAAAATCGTTACAACTTCCCAAAACCGTATTTTTGTAAAAAATTAAGTCAATATTCTATTAAACATGCGGTTTAGCTATAAATATAAAATATGCATTGTTTTTAGGCAATAGGCAATCATGAATTTGACGATGGTGTAGCGGGCTTAGTACCGTACCTTGCGGCACTCCACGCACCCGTTGTCGCTGCTAACATCGACACGAAGAATGAACCAACATTAAATGGATTATATAAACCACACGTGATACTTGAAAGAAAAGGAAGACGGATAGGTGTAATAGGCCTTATTACCACTGAGACTGCAGTAAGTACGATAAATTTTACACATGGCATACATAATAGTAAATATCGGGAAACCTTGCTATAATGATTTAAAAGGGGTCTATATTGTTGTAGCGAAGTTCACTAAAGCGCAGAGATCTCCAGGTGAATCATATCGAATGGTGTAGGGTAAGCCTTTCACCTACGTCGTCAATAGACGAGATTATATTCCCTTAGTCGTCAACGAAAACATAAAGTGGTAGATTACTTTGAGGTGCCGTTTACATACGGCATTTTAAGCTCATGTGTAATTAATATTCTTTCTACCAAAATAATTAAACAATTTTGTTTATGATATGGATATTGACCAACATATGGCCAATGCCAATAGTGACCAGACCTTTAAAGTCACGCATAAAGACCTAAACGAATACGCAGAGACCTTATAGACTATCATAGTATGATTATGTGACACCGACTGACAATTATCCCTATGTGCACTATTATGTTATTAATCAATTCAATAATGTCAATGTCAAATAAATTCAATGCTATTAATCAATATAATACATTTCAGATTACATCGAACTCGGAGGAAGTAATATTTTTAGATCCTATAGAAACTGTTAAAAGAGAGGCTGAATTGTTAACCGCTGATGGAGTGGATATTATTATAGTACTATCACATTGCGGCATTCAAGTGGACAAGTAAGTTAATAAGTGTTTATTTCAATATAAATCTTTTATAGTATACTGTGTTACTGAAAGAGCTATTATTTAAAGAGATAATCACAGTAACTGATCGATGCAAACACGAAATCGATGAACCTAAAAATTTTAATAAAAGGAAGTTAACTACTGTATAACATTAATTAATTAAGCAATGGTTTTTCTTATCGATAAGGATTAAAGTAATTTTTTTCGATTTTTCATTTACGTTACGTACGTTAACTACGTTATTATTTCATGAAAAAAGTTCTTAGTGTGATAATAGGGTTCGGTAGTTATAAATATATCTTAGTAAACCTAATAATAAAGTCGTTTATCCCTACTAAAATATTCAGATTTAGTTGGAACTATTTGCGGGAGCTGAAATTTCGAGTATAGGCTTATCTTCTCACTTTGACAAGAGATCACCATGATACCATTAGTTTACTATTTCCCCGAAATTGTAGTAGCATAGAGTAGGGTAGAGGCAAATTATAAGCTTACATTTTGCCAATATTATTATTGTTGGAACTTATATGTTTGCCAGAGCCTTGTCCGCTGATAATACTTGTGTTCCAATTGCAGGTGAGGTTGCTTGGGTTATCCTAAGATATTGGTAGGATATCTATACATTTCGGATTTCGGAAAATTCATGTTTTATTATTTTAACAATTACTTAAGCCCCAAAATGAAACAATAAATCTTTCTTTTGCTATTTTTGGTTTCTTTAGAATTGTAATTATAATTAACCCTTAAAGATTCGAATAACGAAACTCTCATAACAAAATATTGAGCTCAGATTTCCCTATGCAAGTTCTAATGAAGGTTTATCGTTATAAAGCACACCATAACTAGCGATTTAAATGCAAAGCAAGACTTAGTTTAAGCCTCCGTATTTTCCAATAAGTTCCATGGTAAGTGTCATAAAGTAAAGTGCTAAGTGTCTGGATAGTTCAATAACCGAATGAAATATGAATCCGAGTGGATTCAGGGCGATGGTCTGGAGAATTTATGTAGAAAATAACAACTTACAGAAATAATCTATCTACGTAAGTATGCCTTTGAAGATGCATTGATTCATCCAATACTATTCAATGTTTCATAACTTATAAGAAAACAATTAATAAGTTTCTTGTAACTGGCGGGAGTACATCTCACCTTGACGATTTTCTTGCCCGTTCTTTTACGATCAAGGTCCCGCCCGCTGTGAATGGGCGCGCTAGTTTTTAAGTTTTGACGTTGATAAGAGCTTTAATGAGTCAAACTTGAATAAATGATTTTGGCTTTGACTTTCTTTTTGACCTTTAATTCTCTGCAGAATTTTTTGTGTAAGTTAATGTGGACAATAATTGTTGTTTGGTATTTATATGAATTGAAAAACGTATGATTTATTTCAACAATTAAATTTTGCAAAATGGCTCCATTTGCGGTATATGCAAGAATTTTTTTGACTACCTTTAATGCATATTCAGTAGTAGCAATATTACACCCTCATTTTGATCACATATTATCGTAAAAAGTGGTTTACACGCAACAACAAAATTACGAAAATAAAATTAACGAGAAATCTTAATAATTATAATAAAAATCAAAAATATCAGAATAATTTACTAGAATAAGTAAACTATATAAGTAAGTATAATTGAAATGAAAATATATAAGTAATCGTTTGATATTTGTTTCCAGACAAATCGCAAAAAGTGTTGGGGAGAATATTGACATAATTGTCGGCGGTCACTCACACAGTTTACTTTGGAACGGAGAATCCCCGAGTAACGAAACTATATCTGGGCCATATCCAGTTCTTTTAAAAACTGAAAGTAAACCGGAACATAAAGTAAGTTATCACATCTAATTTTATGGCAAAGAAAAATAAATAAGGTAATGTAATATGGAAGAGAAGAGCCATAGCTCCGGGATACTGGATAGTCGAAAAGAATAACCAAAGTAAATAGATTTTACAGAGGCCAATCTTCGAAAGTGTGTCCGTTTGTGTAGCATTTAATATCAATCGCTTCCGGGCTTCAAAAGACGACGACGACATATTGGAATGATGATGACATGTGGCAGTCCTTAAGCTAAGTTAGAGCCATAATGTGCAGCTTGAAAATTTCTAACAGCAGAAAGGCTGCCTGGATAACCTGAATTCCTCTTGGTTTGTACGCGAAGACCATGTTCAGTGGTGGGAACAGTTGAGAGTCTGCCTAACTCTGGTGGGCCAGTGACTTGGTAATCCACTCCACCACAGAACTATTAAGTTGAGGGAATTCAGTAAACATTACTGCGCAGGATCAGTCCTTGTGAAAGAACTTTAAGATATATTTAATGATATGATAATCACATCTACATCATATGAATTTATAATAAAGTAAATTAAAACCAGTTTTATTGGTTTTAGGTATTGGTGGTGACCGCTTCAGCATTTACTAAATATTTGGGTAACATCACAGCTTATTTCGACCATAAAGGGGAACTGACGTCATTCGAAGGATCTCCCCTTTTCCTAAACAGATCTATTCCGGAAGGTAAGTAAATTAAATAAGTCAGCCTCTCAGCCATTAGAAATCAACTTTTTTTTTGGTTTACGTCGGTAACAGAATGCATTTACTTACTGTCTCCCGGCCAAAGGCTCTAACCAGGCTTCCAAAAAGCAACGAGATTGAGAAGAATGCCTCAAGAAACTCATCTCGGCTTTTTTCAAATTATGTCTTAAGATCTAATACAATTGAGGAAATACAATATTAAGTCTTGACAGATTATCAGTACAAAGAATTTCGCCACCCCATGTCTGGCCCGATGTCTGACCCCATGTCTGACCCCATGTCGTTGTCAGAAGGTGCCTATGGAATTGTGACAATAAGCCACCTCTCACCATTTTCCATGAGTTACCTAGAGATCTATGTACTTAGATTAGTATGTGTCTATGTATCTTTCGTACTTAGTCTTTGGTAGGTACTGACTGTACTGGTCCTCTACAGATTAGTAGTTGTTAGTATTCTAATAATAATGCATCCATATAATATGCACTTTTTCTACAGATCCTGAGATCAAGACGTTGCTGCAACCTTATAAAGAACAATTAGATGCTATTGTCAATGAGGTCATTGGGTTCGCGGAAAGTGATTTACTGGCAGATCCTTGTGGTTTAGAAGAGTGTGCTATCGGCAATTTTATGGCGGACGCGTTTTTGTATGAGGTAATATGAGCTCTTACCTTACTTTAATTTATGAGTTGAGAGGATAAATCTACTACTCTAGATGTATAATGAATGTGGAAATAAGGTTGGGTTTTAAGCGTGAATCTAGGGCATAACCGGGATAAATGCTTAGATGCTGATAGCTTATGCTGAACAAATGAATTGAAATATTGGGAAAGGATGACCGCGCAAGACTTTCCATTACTAAATTCAGAAGGTTTTGAACATATTTGGTCGAAAATACCCTAAACTGACGGGAGTGTATGAGAAGGTTATTGATCGTGATGCAAGACCACGTATCGGCTCGGGAATAACACACGACGATTATGTATGTTTGTCATGTCTCATTCTCGTGCTTAAATACAGAAAATATATAAATTATCAGATTACTTACAGTGTACATGGTGTAAATAATTTGGAAGACCCAAAAAGAGCCAACGGGATCCAATAACTAAGATTTTGGTGTACGTTTTTTTTTAATTTTAATTTTTTTTAAATATTTTCTGACAATTACACCAATTATTTAGTTCCAAGATAAGTATCATTAAGAACTTGTGTTATGGATACTAAACAACGGATAAACATACTTAAATACTTTTTTTTGTAAATACATACTTAATATACATAGGAAAACACCCAGACCAGAACAAATATTCATGTTCATGCACACAAAGATTTGTCCTGTGTGGGAATCGAACCCATGACCTCTGGAGTAAAGTGTAGGTATTCTGACCTCCACGCCATTTCGGTCGTCAAATGTTTATCTGTCATAAACATTGTTAGGCTGTAAAAATGTGCATTTTTAAAATTATTATATCATATATTTTTTAAGTTATTAAAATGTTAAAATTTCAGGCAGAAAAAACGGTTGAATCCGATATTCCCACAGTTTCATTTTTGTTAAGAAATAATATACGCGGGTCGATTCCAGAGGGAGGTAAGATTATAAGGTTTATTAATTGTGTTTTATTGTAATGTGTGTCTTATGTGCTCAATAATAAATATAATATAACCAGAAATAACGTTTCATAGTGCGGTCGCGAATCAGGAGCAATTTCGTACATTTACTAGTCATTTTCTGTCTTTGTTGCTCCTACGTAAAGAGAGGGAGTAAAAAGATCCTGGTTAAAGCCGAGAGCTATTATTCCGTAGTATTCGGCCCAGCATCAGGATTATTTTTATCTTTGAGACTGTACCTGGGATATTAATAGGCTTTTAGTTATTGAAGGTCAAAGTATTTGTATGATGTGTAGAATGTTTTAACACCCTGTATATTGCATCACTCTCGCACGGATGCAATGATTGCCATCTTAAGGGATCGCAAACATTTTACCTGCTATGATAAGGTCTATTCTTATACGCTTGTTGCAACTATATGACGGCGCGTTGGTAGCGCCTCCTTTTAAATTACTTAGAAACGAGATTTGACATCAGACAGGCTGGCGGAGCGTCGTATAGAACATCACTGTTAGTACGAACTTCAACGGCGAGCCACTACGAACTCAACGAATCGCCTAAGTTCTATGTCCAGGGTTTACCCAACACATAAAGTGCTTTAGCTAAGCCTGACCATAGCCTTCACATACAAATAAAAAATTGTGACGACTGCCCGTAGGCAAAGAGGTCATTGTTCGAAATTCCTCCTGCTATGCAATCGCACTATAATGATTTCAGTTGTGAAGCGAATATAATTTCTAAATGTTAATTAAACAAGGCTAAAATATATGATATTCTTAAATGTGTCTTCTAATTTCTAGAAATGTAACGCAATTCGTGTAATTTCAGAAATAAACAAAGGGGCGTTAATAAATATACTGCCATTTTTGAACAAAGTGGCGACCTTCAAGATTCAAGGGCGGTATATAGTGGAAGCTTTGGAAAAGTGCTTAACGTCTAGTTGGAGTGAAAAGCCATTCAACAGTCCATGGATGCCCCAAATTGCGGGTAAATTAACAAATAATTTTTGACAACTTTTAATTAATACATACATAGTATCACGCTCATTTACTTTTTTTGGAGTGAATGCTAACTCTCTCTCTCTATAATCGGTCCCTCATGTCTGAGGACTGCTTCCACCGGTTCCGATCCAGCTCGTCTTTCACGACCGCGTAGGATTTGGACGACGATGAGTCTTTCACTTGATCGTTCCATCTGGTTGGTGCACGACCACGCTGAATGCTACCAATATTTAAAAGGGATCTATATATCTAGTTGTATTTTAAGCACAGACATCTTGAGATAAAACGGGTTAAACAGACGTATTTTGATTACGTTAGTAGTTCGGTCAAGACATGAGGTGATAAAATTTTTTGAAGGTGCTGCTGCCACATGGCTTTCGAAAGTGCTGAGAAAAGCACGAAGCATCATAGTGCCTTATGAGTTCTTCATCAAAGCCAAAACTTAAAAAATGTTTATAAATATGAAAGTATTATTGAATTTTTGCTAAAAAGGGATCCTACCAAGATCCAAGCCAACCTGACCTGCAAGTGGTGCAATGGACGAGGCTCTGGCAATTATAGAAGTTCCCGGTAAGCGGCAATTGGCTTGCCACCTATTGACCATACATATAATTGGCGATATTGAAACGTCTGCCTACACCCTTCGGGGAAACAGATGTGATCGTATGGTTTTATGTATAATAGCGTATGATTAATTTATATGGATGGCGGTGTATAGGAATCCTACCAAGATCTGAGAAAGCGGCAATAGGCTCGCCACCTATTACGTGGGACTAACAATATGATTGGCGAATGGTGGGCATACAATATGCCCCTTCGGAGAAACAGGCGTGACATTATGTATGTATGTTAATTTATGAAAAAAGAGAAGTTAATATAGACTTTGTTTCTTGCGTTAATTACAGGTATGAAAGTGTCATTAAATACAACAGACAAAACTGTGCCGTCTGTGCTTGTGAAGGAAAAGGATGGCTTCAAACCAATCGTCCCGAATAAAGTCTACCAGATGGTTACGCTATACTTCTTGGCTAAAGGCGGAAATGGGTTCTCCGTAAGTTAATTAATATCTATGTGTCTTTGCCCCATCGGTAGATTAGTCAAATCATTATATGCCTAGGCGTTTCATAAAATACCTTTTTATACATCAATTTAAGTACATGTATCCTAATGAACCTTAAAAAATGAGGCAAGATAATATTTTTATTGGTAGTATTTTATGGGTTCAAAAATATGCCCTTGAAACTGATAAGACTAGACGGACTTTATGTTAATCATAGTGTGTGGCCAATTTCACGATCTGGCTACAACATAATAAAGACAACTTCCCAAAATAGATGTAATTACATATGTAACGTTAAGTAAACAAGTCATATGCGGGACTGTTCGAAAGGGTTATCACAGCCCCAGGACACAGCAGGCTCAAGAAGGAACATTAATGGTTTTTAGTCAATAAAAGTCTGACACACCCATCCTACACCCACAGCAGGAGACGGTCATTTGATGATTTTTTATCCAGAAAAAAAAGTAAACAAGACTGTTAAAGCATTGAAGTAGGAGCTGTACAGACACAGTAGTTTGTACGTGAGTAAATCAAAAATGGCTGTTGTCTGCACCATGTGTAATGATAATGTGTATGAGTGTCATTCTGTTAGAGAGAGATGTAAGCCCCCCGTACTAAAGATCTCGCTTGCCCGAGTTTTCTCTAATCCAGGCGTCCATAGGGATAAAATAAAGATGTTATCTCGTTGATTGTCGTATAATAAGAGCCTTAAAACAAACGTGGTACAAATTAATATATTATATATAACTTAAAACTACGTCACGTGTTTCTCATCGACCTACATACACTTCCGATGTACATAGCTATTGCAACTTAAACAGATTATTAGTTTTAAATAGCATCACAACAGCTTAATCCTGTTTAAGTATTAAATAGAACAAAGTCCACCTTTGTACATCGTCTTTTTTACATAAGGCTTTTTTTTGTTATTGATTTTTTTGTGCAATAAAGAATATATATATCGTTTAAGTATTAAATCCATGGTATGTACAGCTACGATCGTAGGCAAAAAAAGAAAGGAATAGAAAGTGAGTAAACGCAACATAACTTTGTCGCCGCGTTGCTATAATATTAGGTCGGGGAAAAAGTCTTTTCGCATAACGTAGGTATGAACTTATTATAAAATTTTTTTGACTGTACTATTTGTGTCTAGCTGGTTTTGGTAACATTAAAAAGGTTCCATTATAAAGAAAAAAATAAAATAAAAAAAAGTGGTTTCCCGTTATTTTTCATTTGTAAAAATGAGTGAATCTAATGAAGAAATTCGATACATTTTAAAATTTTATTATAAAAAAGGCAAAAATGCAACTCAAGCAGTGAAAAAAATTTGTGATGTTTATGGACCTGATGCAGTGTCAGTAAGAGTAGCACAAATTTGGTTCAAACGTTTTCAGTCCGGAAATTTTGATGTTAAAGATGCACCTCGCTCTAGTCGCCCTGTTACGAATAAAATGGACGCCATTTTTGAAAGAGTGGTGCAAGATCGGCATATTAGTAGTTACGATGTAGCTGAAGAACTGGGAATTGACCACAAAACAGTTTTGACCCATTTGAAGAAAGCTGGTTATACAAAAAAGCTCGATATTTGGGTGCCACACGAGCTCACTCAAAGAAACTTAATGAACCGTGTACTCATTTGCGATTCATTATTGAGACGTAATGAAACCGAGCCGTTTTTGAAGAGATTGATAACTGGCGATGAAAAGTGGATCACGTACGACAAGAACGTGCGAAAAAGGTCGTGGTCGAAAGTTGGCCAGGCTTCACAGACTGTGGCCAAACCTGGCCTAACACGAAATAAGGTGATGCTGTGTGTATGGTGGGATTGGAAGGGCATTGTTTATTATAAGCTTTTACCGCCCGGCAAAACCATCGATTCTGATCTTTACTGCCAGCAACTGATGAGATTAAAGGAAGCAGTCGAGAGAAAACGGCCGGAATTGATCAACAGGAAGGGTGTGGTCTTTCATCACGATAACGCTAGACCACACACATCTTTAGCCACTCAGCAAAAATTAAGAGAGTTCGACTGGGAGGTCCTAGTGCATCCACCATATAGCCCTGACCTTGCGCCTTCAGATTTTCACCTGTTTCGGTCTCTGCAGAATTCTTTAGGTTCTGTAAGGTTGACCTCAAGAGAGGACTGCCAAAACTATTTGTCCCGTTTTTTTGATCAGAAGTCCCAAAGTTTCTACAGTAACGGGATAATGTCTCTGCCCACAAAATGGCAGAAAGTTATTCAACAAAACGGTACATATATATTGTACATAAATGTAAATAAACTTTGAAAAAAATGTCTTGACTTTTCATACAAAAATACGAAAAGACTTTTTCCCCAACCTATTAGTTACGCGCTACCCCGCATAACGCACTTCGATTAAGATTTTACCTACTTTAATTCAATCAAAACGAAACTTTGTTATACCCATCCCTTTCACTCGATAATAATATAACTAGGCTCTCTGATGTGTTAAAAAGGCAAGGTTCCAAGGCATTGTTCAATTTATAAGCCGCTGATTATGGAAGATATTTAAAATAATAATTTAAAAAAGAAAATGATGTAATAGTAATTTAATTTATTAATATGGTATAAGTAAATAACAACATTAATAAGTAAATAATAATTATTTTGTATTTTAACATGCAATGTAAATATAAATATGGAGTGTTTTTCTGCCAACAAACTGCTATGCAGTTTGGCGGAATGTATTCAAATTTAATTGTAAGTTGGAAATAAAAGTCTTAAATTTAAAATTTATTTTTTTAGGTACACCACGTTCTACAAGTATACTAGTATATACATATATATTCGACACAGATATAGTAAATAAGATAGTGACTATAATTATAGTGCATATGGCTATTAGTTTTGGCGCCTTTGGGTTAAAAATAAATGTTTTTCTTTTGCAGATGCTCAGAGATCACGCCTCCAACATGAATTACATAGGAAAGGACGAAAAGATTGTAGAAAATTATTTTTCAAAAATTACACCTATAAAACCTGTAACAGACAATAGGTTGACAATTCTTACCTAACTGCATTTTATGTGAAGTTATGTCAAAAAGAAATGCCTTTTATTGAAAGCTGCAATATACTTCACAACAGACCTTCCAGTTTAAACATGAAATGAAAAAAGTGTATGTACCGATTTCACAAGCGATTTATCAATTTATTCAAAGAATGTTTTTAAAAAAAAACCATACGTCCATGTGAAAGTGCCCTGAAAAGTCTTAGACATTATATACCACGAGGTTTCTGTAATGAAATCTGCAGTAAATCTGCAATAGACTTCACAACAGACCTTTCAGTTTAGAAATGAAATGAAAAAGTGTGTGTACAGATTTCACAAGCGACTACTCAATTTATTCAAAGAATGTTTTAATAAAAAAAAATATACGTCCATGTGAAATTGATCTGAAACATCTTAACATTAAATACCACGAAGTTTCTTGTGATTTCACCAATTTGTTATCAGTTTGTGTTGCGAAGAGCATGAAGAATATTGAACCTCTTACAATTAAATTAATATGATTATAGTATTAGTATAAACTCATATAAAGGTTGTGAATATCATAAAAGATTTTTGTAAATTTTGCTAAGTTACACTTCGGCAGTTAATTTATATTTGATCCGCTAGATTTTATTGCTTTTATTCTTAGTTCTTTTCTAAGTAGGTACAAATAGTTTTTTTTTTGAAGTACAGTAATTTAGTAGTTAAAGGTATCTAGTACTAAAAAACGTGTGCAAAAACGGACCAATGTATGTGTTAAATGTTCTGTGAGTAATTCATTGTTCAGGATTAAACATTAACAGTGTTATTACAAAAAAGTTAAACAGAAGTTAAACACGCGCTTAAGAAAAAACCTATTACAAACCTTGTCTATTGATAGCCTCAACTTAAACACTTCTTAGACATAGTTTCAATTTAAACACGTGCTGGCGCTTGTTTATCGTTGCTGACATTTTTGTATATCGCTGCTGCTGTTTAGTCAAAACAATTTAAATATCTTAAATTGTTAAGTTTAAGTTATTTAAGCCTTATCGACTTTATCGATTTGGAAGATTTAGATTATGTGCCCTGTCAAATAAAATGCAAAGAAATTAATCCGAATGACCCTCGAGGTGGGACCATTTCAATTACATTGCATTTAAATTGTAACGTTTATTAACCTTCATATTAAGTAATAATAAATAAATCCTATTGTTTTTAAATATTTCAAATGAATTTACAGATTGATTATTCGATATCGATATTTTAAGCTGACAACTGTGACGTTCCGTTTCATGCTCCGTTACGCTTATTACTTAGAAGTAGGTATTTTATATTCCTAACATGACCGTTCGTAGAGTTAAAATTTGTTTAAATACATTAAAAGATTATTTCACTAAAATCACACTTTAATATATGGGGTATTTATATTTAATTATAATGAACTCCGTTAAGTCGAACATAATTTGATTAACACGGAATGTGAAAGAATGAATGAAAGCCCGTTAAATGAAAGTATCGCTTAGAAGCGGTTTTGAGTAAACGCTTGGTAAACAGTGTTTTGTAATAGAGAAAGTTAAACATAATGTAAACATCGTTTAAATTTCTAGACACTCTTTAGATAAACACATGTGTTTAGAGTATTTTTTGTAATAACACTGCTAGGTTCTATTCTGTGTATCGTGTATGTGTACTGTATCTGTGTACTTGATGTTTCCGTGACTTTGTTTGCGTTGAAATTAAAAAATAAATTGAATAATAAGCGTTTTGCGATTATGTGAATGGAGTCAATGGCTGTTCCCTTCTGATGAAAATGTGGAACAGTAAGGTATTATGTAAGTAAATTACAACCAAGAAGCCAATATACTAAACCACTGGTAACTGATGATCACTCTGACTAACGTAACCATAACTTTAGCCATGATTCCTACGTTTTTACAAAAATAAGTCGACGTGATAAAAGTAGCAAGTAGATAAAAAGAAAATATTCATTGACTCTCGTGAACCAAGGTGATAAGGTTAATGTCATCTTACTCCACCATGTTGACCCAGTGAGGATTGGCGAAGGAATTGACACCACACAATAGTACATAACACGTTAACTTAACAAACATAAAAACTAACCATCATCATTATATCCTAGCATTATCCCGGTTGCCCTAGATAAGGCCCCTTTTTCACATTTATTTATTTAACAACTATGTACACAAAACATGTAATGGATATAGAAATTATACAACAATGTACAATGGAGCTGCTTATTCCAAAAGGAATCTCTTCCAGCTGTCCGAAATAAGGAAAAAACATTAAACAGTAGACGACATTGTAAAAAAAAACAATGGAAATAAAAAAACAATATATATGGTAACACTTAAATTAACCTACCACGATAAAAGCTATACATTTGACGACCGATATGGCGTGGAGGTCAGTATACCTACACTTCACTCCAGAGGTCGTGGGTTCGATTCCCACACAAAACAAATCTTTGTGTGCATGAACATGAATATTTGTTCTGGTCTGGGTGTTTTCCTATGTATATTAAGTATGTATTTACAAAAAAAAAGTATTTAAGTATGTTTATCCGTTGTTTAGTACCCATAACACAAGTTCTTAATGATACTTATCTTGGAACGAAATAATTGGTGTAATTGTCAGAAAATATTTATTTATTTATACATAATGTTATGTTTACAACTCATTGACTTGATTCAAAAGTCTTGTAGAAAATTACATCTTACAGCTCTCTTAAACAGGCCGACAAGCAAGTGCGAATATTGGGGAGGCAACGCATTCCACAGTCTAACTTTTCGTCGGTTATGAAATGCATTTACGCACTGCCTTTCGGCCAAAGGGGGACCGAAAGGGGGTGTGGGACTCACCACCGGCAGACACGACTGCCAGCAGTAATACCCACTAAAAATCTTCCGACGACGCCCGCCGCTTGTTGAGAAAGAGGCGGGGGCCAGTACCTGGGTTGCAGCTTCTGACACCCCGACTGCGGCCAACGTCTCATGTACCAAAATCGGGGGGAACTCCTCAGAGAGGCGCAGCGGACGCGCCCCTCCTTCCTCCCCGTGCGACCATAGCGTGTGTAGCCGATTTCCCGGAGGGTCAATGGTAAGACAGCAGGGGCCCCCTGCCCCCACTGCCTAAGACGAGACTCTGGCAAATATAAAAGTAAGCAGCAGTAGGCTCGCCACTTATTACGTGGGAGCAATAATACAAATAGGGAAGTGTGGGCATATAATAAGCCTCTGCCTAGTCCTTCGGGATGAACAGGCTCGATTATATGTATATATGAATGTAACTAATAAAAGAACTGATTAGTGACATAGGTACTTACAAACCTGATTATTGGTATACGGTTTCAATCCGAGGATATGGAGGATATGGAGGTATTGAGATGTTTTTCTGGAAAAAAAGATTGATAGATAGACAAATTTGGGTCGAGATATGTTATCAATTCCCGGCGTAGTAAAATTCGCTTTAACTGACACTCGGTGAAATAAAAGGCAAAATTCAACGATACTTGGACATCTAACACAGCTGCCAACTAGCGTCAAAGTAAGCATAACTTGTATTTATCATGGGTGTTAGAGGACGGATAAACATACTTACATAATTTTTTAGGTAAATTTATTATATTAATCATCCATAACTAAACAAACAATCATGATTAACAACCAATTAGTTGTCCTGTGTAGGAATCGAATGCAATTTCTGCTTTCTGACCTCCGCACCATACAATTCGTTAAATATATTTTGTCACCGCATTTTTTGCTTTATTTGATAATAATATTATGACAAGATAGAATGGTTGTTTAAGAAGTCGATAGGTCTTTCCCACTGAGTGAGCTTGTTGTATGGCCTCCATCAATCATCGAATACTTGTCCCCTTAGTTTCGTCCGAGAATTGACGGATTGGTGAGAAAATTCGCCACAGTTACTATCAAGTTATTTGAAGAGTAGGTTCGATACACGACCCTGACATTCACCAGTAATCTATAAAAAAATATTGACTTAGATGTTACTATGTAGAAGTCATTGCAATTAAGGCGCTTATTACAAGACAAAGTGTTAAGTTAAACCAGGTTTAAAACTAGTGCTGTCTCTTTTATTTAATTTTAATAAAATGAAGACAGTGACAACACTAGTTTTAATCCTGGTCTAACTAGTATAAGCCTAAAATTAAGTATACTATGTGAAAATTCTCGCGCAAAAGAAAACTCCCAAAAAATCGCGAATCAATTCAAAACGACACGTGCAGTTTCTGACTGGACGTTTAGTGGACTGTATATACCTTATTATTAAAAATATGTGTAAAGACTTCTTAAAACTGTCCTTTTCTTGCTTCAAATAGAAAAAAAACTGCTGATATAATAATTTTCCCTTAGTTCTCGAGAAGTTTGGTTTTCGCTCTATCAAAATTCGCTGAAACGCTTCAACGGCGGCCATCGAAGTTATGATCGTCGGACAATTTCAATGAAAGCTTCTTAGACTCGAATTAAATCACTAATTGACGCAACGTCTTTTTGAATTATTAATTTTATTCAGCTGCGATCGTAGCGAGGCTCATAGTCAGCAACAATTGCAGAAGTAAAGGATCATATAAATAAGTTAGTCCATAATGTAATAAAAAGTATAATGAGCTCCCTAGCGAGGTATTTTGAATGGATTAAAGCATGAAGGTTTTATGAGCAAGATTGCTTTGCGAGGAATTGTTTGTTTAGAACCAATATAATCGCTGCGCTACGCGGAGCTAGGTTAATGGAGCGATTCTATTGGCTCTTAACAAAAACATTCCTCGCAACGCATCCTCACTCATCTCTGGTGGGAACGCACCCTTAGCGTGTCATGGTTTTTATAGGGTCAGCAACGCGCTAGTCCATAGGCAGTGGTGACATTGGTTTCTATCAGGTAGGCCGCATGCTTGAATGCTACCTTGTGGTATATAAAAAAGGTAAATATTTATTTGTACACTCTCTTACTCACACTAGTGTCAAACGAGGCTGTGTTAGTTACAATAGTTACACATATTCAATTCAAGATCCTTTTTTTTTTGTTTTACGTCGGTAAGAAAATGCATTTACGCACTGCTTTCTGGCCAAAGGGGGACCGAACCCACTAAAATCTTCCCGCAACGGCCGCCGCTTGTCTAGAAAAAAACAGGGGCCAGTATCTGGGTTGCAGCGTCTGACACCCCGCCTGCGGCCAACGGCCCCTGTACAAAAAGCGGGAGGACCTCCTTGTAGAGCCGCAGCGGATGCGCCTCTATCTTTCTCCTTGTGCGACCATAGCATGTGTGGCCGACTCCCTGGAGGGTTTATGGTTAGACAGCAGGGGCCCCCTGCCCCTGCCTCCTTAGACTCTCCTGGTGCTGCTGCCTTCGCCCTTTTTTTTATTTACGTCAGTAACAAAATACACTCAAATGCGTACAAAGTCACTAAAAATCTTCCGTCGACGCCAACCGCTGCTGAAAAAGGAGCGGAGGGCCAGTGCCAAGGTTTAAAGATTCTGACACCCCGCCCGCGTCCAACTTCCCCCGGATCTACCTCCTTATGCGACCACTGGCGTATGTGGTCGACTTCGTGGGGGGTTCATAGACAGACGGTAGGGGCCCCCTTCCCGCACCGCCTAAAACCCCCCTGGCGCTGCTGGACGGGCCCTCCTGGTCTGCCCGCTGCGCCAACGGCGTAGCCGGGGAGAGAGCGGATCCCACTCCCTCTCCCGCTTCGCGGCCTCCTTTTGTCACATCATCACTTCGCAGAAGGAGGCCATCAACACCCACGCTATCCCGCTGTCGATCATCATTCGCATGATGGTCGGCAGCGAGAGAGCGGCTCCACCCAAGGCCGCGGTAAGCGTCGCCCGTAGTAAATTAAACATCCCGAAATCAAGAGACTTCGATTTGTAGCCGGGTATTGAAATAATTTTACTGAAAAGTCCGATTTTTGCCAGAACATTTTGAGTTCAATTCCTATTGTAGTAAGGTAAAGAGTCGCTGATCTGTTAAGATTTCTTTTCGTGACACATTAAAATAAACCCGTTTTCAAATGTCCGTTTGTGCCGATCTACGGCATGCGGTTCGGCGTTTAACTCTTTGTCCGGTTCATGTCACCGTCAGTTCTAAATAATACTTTAAGATCATAAAAATTATATTACGTCTAAATTGAATTAAAGAACAACACAAATTGAAATCAATCTATTTTTCATTCATCATATCCATGTAGGAGGACTGGAGTGACCGACATGGCGAGGCGATATTGCAGGCTGAAGTGGCAATGGGCGGGATACATAGCTCGAAGAACGGACGACCGATGGGGCGTTAAGGTTCATCAATGGCGACCGCGAACCGGCAAACGTAGTAGAGGACGGCCTCCCACGCGATAGACCGAGATAGACCGAGGCGTCTGGTCAAGGCGGCGGGAAGCCAATGGATGCAAGCGACTCAGGATCGCTCAATGTGGAAATCTATTGGGAAGGCCTTTGTTCAGCAGTGGACGTCAGTTTGGCTGAGATGATGATGATGATGATATCCAAGCATTATTTCGGTAACCAATCATAGCAAGCATACCCACGTGGTCTTAGGGATAACGATAAGATGAAGAAGGGGATGTAGAAGATTCTTCATGCACGTTGAAGGCACGAATGAAATGATATGCTTTAAATGACATACTGATAAACGATTTCATTTGAATGGGTAACCGTTTAAATAGCATAAAATATCTAGGGTGTTCTGTAGAATAAAGAAATTAGTAGTAGCAGCGCCGTCAACGAGCAATAGCAAAAAACGCGTCGCCGTCGCCGTTAAAAAGCATGGTATCTATGTCATTGATAAATTTGACGTTTCTTAACGGTGACACGAACCTCGTAACTACCCATACTACTGATGGAGGACGGCCCATCGTACTCCGAGGTAAATAAATATCTGGCTACGATAAAAAATGGGCGGCCAGTTCCGGCACCGGACTCGCAGCCGGACCGGTGATTCGGTCATCCGGACAGTACTCCTATTATCCTGCGCGTTGTTCTTTAAATACGGGAATAACGTCGGGTTTAAAGGTGGGTTTTTGATTTGAAATTTGGTGATTAGA
Organism: Musotima nitidalis; assembly: GCA_949126915.1. Taxonomy (NCBI): domain Eukaryota; kingdom Metazoa; phylum Arthropoda; class Insecta; order Lepidoptera; family Crambidae; genus Musotima; species Musotima nitidalis. The sequence continues at coordinate 6,832,305 of OX421434.1, forward strand.
TCTAAAAAGGTTTCAGCGGCTTTATTCAATGGGGGGTGCGCTTTCATAATCTCAATATGAACCTCCGCCCATGTACCAAGGCGGGGGGATTTAGTTCATACACCACCACGCGGACCCAGGGTGAATGGGCGGCGGCAGGCCTTAGCTACTACTAATATCAATGACATTTGCCTACATTGTAAATCTACTACGTCACCAAAAAGTACGACATCAAGATACCAAGAGCGGATTTACTAATCAACTTACTTTTAAATCTCAAAGTCGACCTTCAAGCACAGAAACTGTCAGTCGTAAAACTTGGTTAGTGCTGCGGACTGGAAGTTGCGGACTGATTACGTTTTATGGCCGAACAATGAATTAGGTAAACTCTCTCTCTTGTTGTTTCGCCAAACTTACGACCATAGGATGCACAGTGGGCTGTTAAGATGAGCTTTGGACTAAAATGGCTGGTTTTGAAAATAACAAATTCTATAGTTTATGTTTTTGGATGCAAAATTATTAAACGACCTTCTTACATACGTACACCCGCTGTGGGTGGAGCAGGAGGGTGTGTCTTTCTTTTACTAAATGTAAAAACCAATCATGTTCCTTCTTAAGCCTACTATGTTCCGGGGCCGCGGTAACCCTTTCGAACAGTCACGCAACCCCGGCAAGCTTGATGGCCAATCTCACTAGGGGCCCCTTAATATGCTAACATTTTTTTTTGGCGCGGAACGCTCCGTCTACCGTGGCTTCTTTTCATACCTATACCATGATTATCTCCCGCCGGTTTTGCGGTATCAAACTTCACATAAGTATCTTGCTAAGTGCTCCTTTTTTGGTTTTGGTTTTTTGGTGAATTCATCAGGCTATCCATAATATAATCTTATATTCGTATCTGACTGAAAAGCAATAGGATGCATGTTCTGGACCTAAAATTCTAAAGACATTGAGAAATCACCTATAAATATCTCAAATAAGTTTTGTCACAGTGAAAGTTACTTCAAAATGTATATGTCACCATAAAACTGTATTTTCTTTAGACAATAATTTATATCGAAATATAGTAAACTGTCAAAAATTGTTATCCTTAACGTACTGTTCACATACGGGGTGTAATTGATTTGATTCAAAGTCGTTTTCGTTTTATTTTTTGACGGATTGCGCGGACCACGTTCAACTAAAAATACCAGGAAACGGCCTCTTATTAGCTGGACCGATGATCTAGTCAAAGCGGCGGAAGGCCGATGGACATGAGCGGCTTAAGTTGGATTAATGTGTAAAATAGTTGGCCCCCCCATAGACATGCGACATACTTCTTTTGGCTAAGATTACGTTGCTTTATACTTTACTAGCGGCTGCCCGCGACTTTATACGAATGACTTTAATATAAACCTGCCTTTATTAATTAAAAAAAATTCGCAGCACAATCCCCAGCATAAATAGGGATAGACAGAGTAAAGTGACTTTGTTTTATATTATGTAGTGATAGTAAAGTAACATTAGTAAGAAAACAAAAATCCGTAGCGCTTGAATGAAATTGTGTCTGGCATTGGTTGATGTGTCTATTATGTCCAAATTTAATATCCGCAACGACTCACCGTGCAGCAGTCCGAAACTCCTCAACCCCTTTGGAAATAAATTAGAATTCCGCACTTAAAACTTGTCTCCGGTAACTGTTCCCGTCCAATTCGAGTTTTCTTCGAATTTAATAATTAATTTTAATGTATGGTAATGAGGACGGTTCTTTTCGGGTACCTATCTACGATGAATGGAGGAAAATTGGCAATGGTATTGGGCGACCAGATGGCTCACAGTTTTAATTCGAGATGGTGGATAATTACGAATTGGAAATTAAAATGTATATTTTATAGTTTTCTAAATTGGCGACTCCTGTTTTTAGTAATGAGTTATCTGCAATATCACGCAATATTGTTAACTATTTTTATATAAATATATAAGTAAAGTGTCTGCTTGTAAATGGGAGCTTTTTATAAAGGTGAGTTTTTAGAAATACGGCAAATAAAATACGTTTTAAATCCCCAAGAGATCTAACATTTTCTGAAAAGCCCAATTCCCTGTTGCTCAGCTATTTAAGCTTTTGTTATATAGAATAACTAAGGCTTCTATTTGGCCTAACATTCTATTGTACCAGTGACCTGTCTACATTAGTTAATTAAAACACATTAAACGTCAAATATAATACATGCAAAAGACAACAGCCAAAATATAAACCTCCTTTCCGTAAAAATGATTCCTAAAAGTTTTCTAATATGTATACCTCTTTTCAAAGTTCACAATGAAAATAATAACTAACTTTAAAATCCTAATTTCGTAAATAGAAACCCTAAAACCATTAGTATCCCAGAGGACTCCCAACTAGACGACGCGCATTTAAACATAATCAAAAGTTATACTACGAGAGATGCGAGTAGTGATTGTAAAGTATAATTAATCATAGTTCATGGTGAAAATACGCTTGGGAAATCGCGTCTGTACGCTTCTTTTGCAACGCAAACAGCTTCCAAGTTAGAAATTAATAGATTTGCGATGAATGAGTTCTTGTAGGCAAGAAGATCTCGCACTACCGCAGATCGAACCACACTTCTCCAAAATTTTGATGCAGCTTAAAAAACCTCAAATGCGCCTGGTCACAAGCTCTCTTACGGGTCATGGTATATTTAACAGACATCTTTTTAACATAGGTATAACAAACAGTCCTGTGCAGAGCATGCATGGGGACTGAGGAGACAGCCGCACACGTCTTGCTGGAATGCAGGGTAGTGGCTGATTGCCGGGCGAGGTTCCTGAAGACACCAGGCAGCCTTCCGGAAGCCTTCAGCGACGTTAAGGCGCTGATAGGATTCCTGGAGGAACTGGGATGGCTGGAGTAATCCAGCTCTCACCCTCCTACGCAAAATGGACGCATGGGACGTCTAATTGCGGAAAAAGCCTGCACGACGAAGACGAGGGATGAGAGAAAAAACATGTATCTACAGTTAATTTGGTATAGCATTTTATGTTATTATAAGCAGAACGTTAAGGATGTCAAGTTTTTTTACCTTACAATAATAAAAAAAGAAATACACAAGACGCATATTTAATATTAGATTCTAAATATGCCGTCGCCTGCATGGCATACATTTTTACATACATTTTTGCATAATTTTTTACATACATTATTACTATACTTTTACATACTCTTTTACATACATTTTCACATAGACCCGACGTATACGACACCACCCCAGATACATTTAAGTGTGCATGACATTTTCAAGCCACAAAATAAAAAAAAATATACAAATTAAAAGTAACAATAATAATATAAAAATTAAACGAGCTTATAATATTGACACAATTTTTTGCATAATTTTTGAAATAAATTTTGTTCATACATTTTTACATACACTTTAAGATACCTACACTCTTTACATACATGGTATAATATTATTGGGGTTTAAGGTTGTAAAAAATCTTATTCAGTATAACTGCATAAATGCGCGTTTAATAAATAATCAAAACTTACACTACTAGAGATGCGAATGGTAAAGTGTAATTTATAGCTCATGCGAAAAATACGCTTGGGAAATCCAACTGCACGCTTCTTTTATAACGCCAACAGCTTCCAAGCTGCAAAGTAATAGATTTGCAATGAACGAGGAAAAATAGTTCCAAAGACTGTACTTAGCTACCACTATTATAGATCCGTTTGAAATAGCTCTAGCAGGGTTTCTGCTCACCACAAATGGGATAACTATTTATGGGATACTATTTTTATATGTTTATAAATGTGTATCATATAAATGAGCCAGACTGATAATTGGGGCTCTAACAGGGCATTATGCCACAAACAAAATGCTCCACAGGATGCGACTAGTGCAATCACAGCTATGTCGTAGATGTGGTGACGAAGAGGAACACCTGCGGTGTACCTGTGACTCGCTGGCTGTTTGCCGAATGGGTCTCCTGGGGGTGGCCTACCCACAACCAAGAGACTATGGGCTCCAATCTGCAAAGACTGTCATAAAGATGATGGTAACAATATTTGGAGATTTGGAGTGAAAGGCAAGGGGATGCACAAAAGATCCGACATAAGGGTCAAAGTGCGCCACGGACAGTCTGTGGCCCACGCGATAAGATAAGATAGGAATGTGTATCAGTGTTTATAAATGTTTATACGGTAGAATACAAAATTGTATTCGATGAGCTTCCGCCATCAGAAATTCTAATTTTCTATATTTAAAATAAAACTAAATTCTAACTCATTTATTCCAAGATTTATTCCAAATATCTGTAAAACTGACGAAAATCTAAACGATTTTGTTGATATTAAAGACAATAAATTATATTTTATTTTAATATAAAAGCGCTTCTGTACTAGAGCGAGAGATATTTTTATTCGTTTAAAAGAAAGCTGGTTGGGGTCTTTTAATAAGGGCGTGAAACGGTATTTTTACAGTCATAAGTGAAGGCGCTTGTTTGATTTTTCCGCTGTATAGAGCGCTCCTACTTTTCTGGACTTCATAAAATAATTAAAACAAAAAGATCATTCTAAGTTTTTCTTTCAATTTCTAATAAACATCTCATCTCATTCAATTTTCTAATGATAGCCGATTTGAATTATTTACCGCCGGGTTAGTTTAAGTTCTTAATTATACTTATCTTGGAACTAAATAATTGTTGTAAGTGTCAGAAATATTTATTTTATTTATTTATATTTAAGTACTAACTAACATTATCTGTTGGTATACCAAATGAATAAATGCTTCGAAACAAAAATATCTATACTGCTAATATCTACTGCAAAGCTAATAACTAAATCCCCAACCATTTTGAATGTAAAACTTAATACGGCTGTCTTATATTCGGACATTCCGGTCCCACATGGTGGAATTAACTCGTATGTGGAAGATCTAATGTAATTAGTCACTGAGTAGTGTCCTTTAGATCCTTTGGGATGTCTAGCGGGAGTTCCGTTGGCTTCACGTGGCATTTTGAATAAGGCAACCTGTGCTTCGGATTTAGACTCCGATATCATTTATTTAAGGTATATTATTATTATGCAAATATTGTGCCTTATGATGATATTGCTTATTGGAAAAAAGAGGTAGACAGTTTATTTCAATCAGTATTGCGGCAATAGGTTCGCCTCTTATTACGTGAGATCAACAATATAATTGGCGAAGTGTGGGCGTATAGTATGCCTCTGCCCACCCCTTCGGGGAAGCAGGCGTGATATTATGTATATGTATGTAGTATTGTAACAATATATTTACTGTCAAGAATTGTCTAAAGCGTTGGTCGTTGGCACGCAAGTTAAACAAAAGTGACGTAGGTCCAGGTACAGTCGTAGACAAAAGATAGAGTGGAACAGAAAGTGGCTAAGCGCATGCACATGTTACGCTTCATTCCCCTATGCGCTCTTAGAAAAAATAAAGAGATATTAGATAAAAAAACCCCATGCACTCTTAGAAAAAATAAAGAGATTCTAAGCTAAAAAAATGTCATGAAGAAATATGACGCAAAACATATTATTGAGTATATCCTGATAATTAACACGGTTATTATTAATCGGACGTGGGCGGCCGCTGGTAATTGGATACACCTAAATACCACACTTACCACCCACACAAAACAGTTCACGTTACAATGAGAACTACTACGTAATATACAGACTTAACAATTATAGCGGTGGAATAATTAGGAAAATCTATGACAACGCGTAGGTTTACCGTTTAATAAGTAAATACTGCTAACTCTTCCAGTAATTGGGGGTGACATTTACCTTCAAACTGCTAAAAGGTTAAAGAGCACTAAGGTCAAAAGGTTCACTAACAACTTGGTCTTGGTGTAATACGAAAAATTAAAATTTTCCTTAATTGACGTAATAATAATGTTCTTTCTCGAAATAAAATCTAGTGTTAAATTTTGGTGGATTGCTTGCATCAAGATATTGTTTGTTTGTAGACAAATACGTATTTATCTAAGCACTGAGTTGATCTCGTTATAAAGTCCACTTGACATTGGTCTCCCCAATAGATTTGACAGATTACATTCTATTGGGGGTATTTGCACATAATCACCACGCTGGGCAGGCGGGTTGGTGATCGCAGTTCCAGCCAGTACGCAGGATAACGCTGCTGCCCATGATCCGGCAGGTTTCTCTTTGTCGACTCTAAGGATCCTGAGAGGGGGCTATTCTAGGCCGGGACCACATGGCAACACGACGTTGATATATTTAGATAAATATGGCATTGTTAACAATTAAAGTAATAATACAATTCAGATGCATGATTGGCCCCGAACAAACATTTACATAACAAACATTGCAAGTAAAATAAAAGATGTTTTAAATAAGGTATGTAGTTGAAACAGAAATAAGTTGGTTCTTTTTGATTTTAGTTGATTATTAAATCAATTTATAAGTTGACGTTCTGAGACATTCCAAACAGCGCTTCTTGTCCTAAACTGAGCACTATATACAATACAGATTCAGAGAATACCAAATGCCTTGCTGATTGTACATTCCAACAAATTATTATCAATTCAATTATTTGGCAATGGGCAAAGATTATTTATAGGGAAGTAATACCTTTGTACTTACACTAATTCCATATATACTTAAAACTTAAAAAAAAGACACGTTTGCACTCGGAGACTGTCGCGGTAAAGCTATTGAATAGCATTTTTATCAACTTATGCCATTATAAACAAAGTAGACATAAGCAGACTAGTCCCCACTGGCGGCACCCGTTCACGAGTATGATGCATGAACCAGCCATTGTTTTGCTCAACCATATTTCAGGGAACGTAACGACCCGACGCATGACGCAACCACCGCTAAGACAAAGTGAGCATGACATACTCAAGCTGAAATGTGTTTCAAATCACAAATATTTTTGGCCTTATGAAAAATATAATTTAAGATTATTCCGTTTTAATATTCATATAATCATTCCTACCAGTATAAAACTTACTACACACAGTAATGATTTAGGAGAACGATAGGACTACAAAAGTTGTGTTGTTCAGTTATTAGATTTAAAAAAGAAAAAAACATATTAAGTAATGTCATATTATAAGAATATATCATATATTTTAAGTTAAGCCTTTGCAAAACTATAGTGAAAATCACCCCATTACAAGATAAGCACCCCGAATTTCACTTTGCACAAAAATACTTCTAAGATCGCTATCCAATATTTTCTTGCATAAAACGTTAGTTTTCCCCCTATATTTCACGTCAACTGAGGAAAAGGCGTGCGTATCGTGTCACCCTCCGACACACAGGAACTAGTACGGTGAAATATTTTAACGATAACTTCACTAAAAATAACTTACTGACTTGGCTGCACGCTGAGAATGGAAGTTTTAGAATTGATTTAATATGTTTATTCTTAAGCATGCGATCTATCGATAGAAGATCGATAGATCTATTCTATTACAAATAAAAAAAAGGGGACAAGTGTGAGTTGAACTCGCGTGAAGAGGGTTCCGTACGATGTTACCTATCATGTTTTTTTAAATCTGACCCAAATTTTTTTGTGGTAACTAAAAATTAATTAATATCTCCTAAAACATTGGTCGTAGAATGCTCATTGTGGGCTTATTTTTTTCATTAAATATTCATCTACAAACCGATTCAACAAAACTTAACATTGGAGTTAAAAAATATGTTCTCCCACACATTCCACCTGCAAATGTAAGTTGGTACGCACAATATTGAGTGATTTACCATGTTATTTTAATATCATGGACTTCTTATAGGTTTTCCTATAATCTATAAGGAGAAAACTAATTTCTGTATTTTTTTCAAAATTTTAGGTTCAGTAGTTTCGGAGATAAGGGGGGGGGGGAATGGTCAATTTTCGTGTATTTTCTTGAATAACTTGGAAACTATTTATTTTAAAATTACAAAAAAATACATTTAAGATCTTCTCAACAAGACCTTTCATTTGATATGCCACACAATGCAGTTTTCAAAATTTTTTTTTTAAATTTTCCCCTTCCCCCCAAAAATGACCCCCCATATACAGATTTCATCTGCTCACGTCACACTTCTGTGTTTGGGTTACAGTAATTGATATGTGTGCCAAATTTCAACTTAATCGGTTTAATAGATTCGGAGATAATTGACTGTAAGCGACGGACGGACAGACACACGAGTGATCCTATAAGGGTTCCGTTTTTGTATTCAGACGTACGGAACCCTAAAAAGATTATCCCATACGAAATATTGGACAATAACTGTACTAAAAGTAATTTACTGACTTGATTTATAAGATTTATTTATTTCTCTCAAAAAGGTACAATAGGTATCTTATGAACTATTACAATTACAATGGCATAAGTCGTCCCTTAGTGAGAGCTGGAGTCTGTACTAGGTACAGGACCTGTGTTACAAATCTCCAGGTCTCCCCTACTAAAAATATTCACTATGTTTGTTATTGTATATTCATAATCACTCATTGCACTAAACAGTTTAATTGTAGATAAAAAAAATTAAAGTTGAAGGTAGAATAAGATTAAAGTAAGTAAGCAAAGTGATGTGTTGTGAATGAATGTTGTGTGTCACTGTGAGGTATGTGTGTGAGGTGTGTGTGTGTGAGCAATTATATGTAAGTGTGTGTGTAGTGTGTGGTGTAAGTAATAAGAAACAGGGTGCGATTTTTATTCAGGTTTGTTATTGGTTATTATTGTAAAAGTAAATTTTCATTGTATTCAATAATAGATTTTAATATTTTAATATGTTTATTTTATTATAATGATGAATTTTTCTGTCTCTTCATAACTTAAATTAAATAACCACTTTGTGACAGCTATGTCGCATTTATGTTTGGTAAGTGGATATACGTAAATTATTTTATTGATTTTATTATATAAGTGGTTACTTAGAAAGTGGTAATTTCGCTGCGCAAGTCTAGTTTTTACCAAAACCGGCGGGTAAATATTGTGTTTGCGTCGAATACTTTTATTTGTGTTATTATTGTAGTGTGTATGCATGTGTGTTGTAATAATAACATTTTTGATGAACAGAGCTCGTACCGATAGAATTCCACATGTTTTATATAGGTCGTCAGTTGGGAACCGGAAAGGGAGTTTCCATCCTACTTTTAGAAGTGCTCTTTGTGCTCGCTCCAATTTTAAGATGTGAGTTTTGGTAGCACCTCCCCATGCAACAATACAATACTGAATAAGGGATGTACACAGTGCCTGATACACAAGTTTTATGACCTTTTCATCCGCCACATATCGTAAATTAACGAATATATAGATCATCTTTCTCAGTCTAGTACTTAGTGTTTCAATGTGGGGGTGAAATGAGAGGGTATCATCAATTAGAACTCCAAGATATTTTATGCATGTTGCACTATTTAGAGATGGACAGTTACAATATGGCACAGGTTCTGAGGAGCATGTGTGGGCTTCTATACGGTAAGTGTTGGAGGGACACCTTGCACCAGAAGTTAAACAGAACGTTAAGTATTTGGTCTTTTCTACATTTAATGACAGTTGATTTTGGGATAACCAGTTGGTGATGGAGTTAAAACCTATCTGAGCATATCTGAATACAGATTCCCAAGACGGACCATGAAATATGAGGGCTGTGTCATCGGCATATGTAAAGACTTTACCTTGAGAAATCGACATATGACAAAGGTCATTGATATATATGAGAAACAGCGACGGACCGATTATGCTGCCCTGCGGAACACCATAAGTAATAGGAATTTCATTACTGGTCCAGTTATCAATTTTGACACATTGCCGTCTATCGTTGAGGTAGCTTCTAAAGAGGGATAGCTGCGTGTTTCGTATGCCTATCGCTTCAAGTTTGTCAACTAATCGAGGAACAGAGATAGTGTCGAACGCCCGAGCTATGTCCAGAATATCCCAACAACCTTTTGCCTTTGGTCCAAATTGGTGACAATTTCAGTGGTAAGGTCTAACACGGCGTTACCTGTCGATATTCCTGAGCGAAAACCATATTGTGTTGACGCGAGGATATTGTATTTCTCCAGGTATTTAGTTAGCCTACTGTTCATCAATCTTTCCAGTATTTTGGACAATGTTGGCAAAATGGAAATTGGTCTGTAGTTGCTCGGCTGGTCTTTGTCCCCCGATTTGTATATTGGATGTACTATAGCAAGTTTGAACGCATCCGGAAATGTGCCTGTCGTGAATGCGAGGTTGCATATAAATGTTATTGGTGCTATTAGGGTGTTTTTAAATTGCTTTAGAAACGAGCCTGAGATATTGTCACAGCCGATTGCGCAATCACTTCGAAGGTTACTTATTATGAGATCAATCTCCGATTCATCCGTGTCCAGTAGCACAAAAGTGTGATTGTGAAAGTTATTATTGTTGGACCTCGGTTCGGTATTAGAGTTAGTGGTGTTGGTGTTTGTGTGAGATTCGGCTAATGAACGACCAGCATTGACAAAGTAGTTATTGACTACATTGACTGACTGTTTGGGATCCGTGGGAGAAAGAAGATCTTGCGCGTGACTCCTATGTTTGTTTGTGTGCGTTATGGTTTTTACAGCTTGCCATAGTTTTTTGCAGTTTTTCTGAGCACTACTTATTAGGGACTTATTGTAGTTATTTTTTGCTGTTCTAATTAAGCTTAAACAATAGTTCCTGTACCTTTTAAATGTGATTGTCAATATGTCGTTTTGTGGGTTTTTTTTGACCTTAAGGTGTAGGTTATCCCTGTTTTTAAGACATTTTAGAAGACCTTTTGTCATCCAAGGCTTCTTTAGCCTTTTGCGGTTGGGTAAAACTTTCAAAATAGAGTTTGCAGTAATGATGGTGTTCAGGGTATTAATGAAGTAGCTCGCAGCAACATTAACATCATTAGAACTGTACACCAGAATAAAATTTTCCTTATTAAGGTCTAGCTCTATTTGTTTAATATCAAGGGTACGGTGTGTTTTTATTATTGGCAAAGTAGTGTTGCTGTCTTTCGTGGAGTGGTGAAAGAAAATTACAGTGTCATGATCAGTGACAGACGTGTGAGCAACATAACAGAAGGAGGGGCTTTTTGTTTTAATGATCACGTGATCAAGACAGGAGCGGTTTTGACGTGTGGGGATGACATGACCTGGTAACATACCATGATATGCGAGTAAATTCAAGTAATCAAATGACCGTGCGTCTGTATTATTATTAGAAATATCTATGTTTATGTCACCAGTCAGGATTATATTCTTATATGTGGACAAGGAGGTCAGAAGGTTATTGAGCGATTCTAAAAAATTTGTCACATTGCGGATTGCTGGTGGGCGGTAGAAGACTATTACCATTGTGTCCTTGTTTATTTTTAGTGTAAGACAATTAGCATCTTGAAACTGAGGTTCGGCTATGTTAAGTGGGGCATTATAACGGAAGTATACTACCAATCCCTCATTTTGAGTATTGTTTTGTTTTGTGGTTACTAAGCTGTAACCAGGAATTGAAGGAACTAAAGATGACTTTGATAACCAGCATTCAGTCAAAATAATTAGATCCCAGGTGGTATTACTTCTCTCGAGAAGCGTCATGAAGCCGTCAAAATTTTTGTGGATTATACGCTGAGAATGGAAGTTTTAGCATTAACTTCATGTATACTTAAACATATATATCGAATTATATATATATATATATATATATATATGTATATACCATAGATAATCATATATTATTGATATATTATATATATCATACGATAGATAATCTATCGAATGATATATATAATATATCAAAAGATAACCTAATAGAGACAGGTAATAGGTCATCCTAGCATTATTCCAGTTGCCCTAGAATTCTGATAAGGACAGGATCTGCTCAATGGTCAAACCAGATTTGGCAAAATTTTAGTTTAGATAGAGAATAGATAAGCTGGGAGTAGAGCAGGAGAATAATGATGGTATTTATTTATTTTACTTTAATTAAAACGGTGTACAAAACCAATTACAATAATTAAAGATAACAATCAATTTCAAAAATACAATTCAACACTTACAAAACTAAACTCAGTAACAATAATTAAATTAATCAGATAAAATTTATAAAAATTAATTAGATAATATTAAAATAAAATTAACTATAATAGACATAAGTTACATAAAGATATACACGCACACATTCATACCTTTCTTTCACAATAACTCAGGCAGTCCGACAAAATTTTCGATGTATCTAGAAGAGCATTGAGTGATGAAAGGCTGCGTGGTATAGGTGAATGGCGCCGAGCCACTGTTCGGCAGGATGGTACTGCAAACAACTTATGCCTTTTGCTACGATAGTAGTTATTGGGAACGAATGAACGAGACAAGTCAGCGTGCAGATCTGGGGCATCAATCCTACCACGAAGTATTTTGCACATTATTGTGATTTGATGCTTGTCCCGTCGGACCTCCAGCGAGTTAAACCCGAGACTCCCAAGAAGAAACTTTTGTCGGGTACATGTACGGGTAATATCCATACTGACGTTTGTACAGATATCTAAAATAATAATAATAATAATAAGCAGGGCAGCTTGTGGCGAGCTGTTGGTGAGTGGCGACACCACGGGCGTAAATCCGAGTGCTCCAGAGGGTCGGACTGCGGTCTCGTCTCCGGTTCGCCGGAGTGGGCCCCAAGAGGCTAGCAGGACCCTCGCCCCTGGCTTGCCTTCATTGGCTGTCCAGGGTGGAGTCGCAAGAGCTACATGCTCGCAGGGTGGAAGTGAAAGATGCATAAGTCGTGAGTTGGCGCACTGTCCTCTTGGGCAGTGAGTAGAAAACGGTGTACACCTCTCGACACCCTGAAGCCGAGGATATCTATGTTGCGCTCCTGCCGTTGCACTACGGCTATTTTGGAGTGCCCATTTAATCCTCTGGCTAGTCACCGCCTGCCATTTACAATCATTTGAGACTGATGATGACGGCAGGTGTCCGGTAGTCTCCTCTATCCATAGTCCAATTTACCCAGCCCTTCAGCTTTCAACCCAATATCCCGGCCATAGTAGATTCCATCTTATCCTAATAGTACTGCACCAACCGGGGATTGTCCTTAGGTGTATTTCTATAATGCGCATAGGGATAATCGCCGGTTGGTGTCACATAACCATTAGATTAAAATTGTCTAAGGGGCCTCTACGTGTTGGCTTCGGCCCCACGCATGCCTTCCAAATGTCCGGGTCACCATTGGCCCGAGATCGGAAAAAGACAAACATAATAATAATAAATGTTTATTCCTTTTTCTACAAACTTGTGTTCACTCTTTACAACTTCTGCCAAACTGCATAGCAGTTTGTTGGCAGATGTAGGCTCATGCTTATTTACTGACATATTACAAAGTTTGAAACATACATTCTAAACAAATTAAATTAATCACCAAATACACCAAAAACATAAAACAATAAATTAATAGTTCATTAATATTTAATTACTCAGGTAATACCTGAGAGATAATAAATAATTTCTAAAAGTATGTAATAAAAATTCAATTTAAAACATATAACATAAAATAAAAAATTAATAAGATAAAATTAATTTATACAATAATCATAATAAATAAATTGAAAATGAGATTAAAAAATCATAAACATTATGAGAGAACAAAAAATAAAATTACTAAAAATCTCAAATTTAAAAGTTAATTAAAAATCAATTTTAAAAGTTTACAAATGCAATAGTTAAATATGTTGTGCATTCTACATAATTCATGAGATAAGAAATCAAATATTATCAATTTATAAATACATTTCAAAATCACAAATACATTACATAAACAATCAATTAATAATAGTATCAATAAGAAAAACTTCATTTATTTTAATATAATCTGATCTGATATAATATAATCTGAGGTATGCTTTTTGTACCTTTTCAAGCATTAGTACGTATTTGCTTTCATATGGATTCCAGACGCACATAGCGCTTTCCAGTCTAGCCCGTACAAGAGCAGCCAATATTAAGCGTATTACGCTGAAATTATGGAACTCACGGCAGTTCCTTAGTACAAAACCCAATCGCCTAAATGACTCTTTGGCCAGTGCTACAATATGGTCGTGAAATGTAAGGCTTCGATCAAATGTGACTCCCAAATCTTTCACATTAGTGGCCAGAGGCAGTAACTTCCCATTTATATTGTAGGGGTATGTTATAGGCTGCCTCTTTCGGGTAAAGATCATTACGGAGCATTTAGATGTGTTAAACTCCAAACCATTTCGCTCGCCCCACTCGTAAACTGCATCGACATCACGTTGCAGATCCAGGCAATCAGCATCGGAGTTCACCTCTCTAAAAAGTTTTAGATCATCTGCGTACATTAAACAGCGTGAGTTCTTGAGCACGCAGGGCAGATCATTTATCATAAGTAAAAACAGAAGGAGTCCCAATATCGACCCCTGGCTCACCCCAGAACGGGTATGATACGGACGAGACTCGTATACACCTAATCTGACTAAATGCTGACGATCTCGAAGGTAGTCCGCAAGCAGCCGCAGAAGTCTCGGTGTAAAACCTAAGGTATAAAGCTTTACGAGTAAGACATCATTATTAACCCGGTCAAATGCCTTACGGAAATCAAAATAGAGTACATCTACCTGAGAGCAAATGTCCAATTTAGGAGAAATATACTCGAGTAGAGCCAACAAATTCGTCTCGACAGATCTCCCAGGTCTAAATCCGTGCTGCTCATTGCAGAGGTACTTGCCCGCTTGTGAACATACGTGACTGTGTATTACGCTCTCAAATACCTTTGCAGGAGAAGACAGAATAGCAATCGGCCTGTATTCCTCAACCCTGGACCTCTCCGAGCTTTTAGGTATTGGGCTAACTCGGGATAGCTTCCAATGTGGCGGATATTTACCTGAATCCAATGCGACGTTAAAAATATGGCACAGTGGTATACATAAGGCCTTATTTACATGCTTAAGTAATGCTTGGGGAACACAGTCTGGTCCAATGGAGCTATTCGACTTTAGCTTGCTTATTCCCAGCAAGACTTCGCTTGGAGTAATGTAGAAAATATTAACATAATTAGAATTGCTTTCAATGTTGGGGCGAGAAACAAGCTCAGCATTCAAATGCGGGATCTCAGGCAAGAAAACACTTGCAAAGAAATCGGCGAACGCTTGCGCTGTATCCTCACAAGTGAAAGCATTTCCATCATACACAACACTGGGCTCAAAACCACCCTTAGTACGCAGATGTGTATATAATGATAATTTATTTATTTATTTATATAATGATAATTTATATTTCCTGTGTTGCTCGTTACTTAGAGACTCGTGACTTTCTGACTAATGCAAACATGAGGAGTCGATAAGAAATAACCGAAAAGAATGGAAGAAAAAGACATTCTCCCCAGTTAACCTTAAAGTAGGGCAGGAAATTGACAATGATTTTAAGATAACGATAATTTATGTTTCCTCGACGCGCTTGTCACTTAAAAACAAAACTGACACAAATACACATCTATGGTTATCAAACTTCTACACTTTGTTACTGTCCAACCGTCAAAATTTTTTTCGAAACTATGAAAATTCAACGTTAAATAGTTAAGAGCGGATAAAGGAATTTTCGGAAAGGAATGGCTGGTCGTCAAAGGACTTCATTGTGGTTTTATCCATTACAAATAATCGAGCTAAATTTAAGACAAACTGTGCTGTGCAAACCCAAATAAGCTGAGAGTAGAGCAGGAGAATTATGATAATCTTTATATAATAATTCATATTTCCTGTCATGCTCGTCTCTTAGAGACACACTCATACACAGATACACACAAACTTATAACACTCCTATATTTGCGCTGTGGATGGAAAATAGTACAACAAATAATGTAGACCCGACAAAGTTTCCATCGAAACTATGAAAATGCAACGCAAAAATAGTTGAGAGCGGATAAAGGAATTTTAATCCACGCTTGAGCCGAAGAACCTCGCCTGGTCGTCAAAGGATTCCATTGTGGCTTTATCCATTTTTATACAAACTCCTCTGTAAGGGTAGTGCACGCTACAATACGCCCGATTGAAGATAGTGTTGAGAACTGAACATTTTTGAGGATTTTTCTTAAGAATTTCAAATTGTGGCGAGTATTTTTAACCCTTTACCAGGCAGTGGGCACTATATGACCACCATAAATTGAACCTTATCTAGTTAACGTAAGGTAGAAAACCAATGAAAAATTTCAACGTGCTCTGCCTGTTTAAGGGTTAATTTGCATGAATCAAAGTTTGTGACGCTTTTAGTTCCAATATTATGCAATGCCTGAATCTGTTCCTGAACGTATGATTTATTTATCAACTTATCAAGTTTTTACAAAATACGTGTTATTTTAAAATAAAATTTAATAGAACAAAGATATTACTGTTATGTATTGGGACTTTAGTGTATGACATACATATATAAATTCATGCCTGTTTCCCCGAAAAGGTTGGCAGAGCCATGCCATTAGGGGGCGAGCCTATTGCCAATTACCGGGAACTTTTATATTAGCCAGAGCCTTGTACGTTGATCGGCAGGTGCATGACTTGCAGGTGAGGTTGGCTTGAGCTCCTTAGATCTTGGTCGGATCCTTTACTCCCGCTGGTTTATGACAATAGTTCCTCTTACCCCAACATCTAGTAGGCTACTAGAAAACAGACTATCATACATACATACCCTTTTTATAATCAATATTAAAAGAGAAAAAAAGTATTAGAAAAATGACCGTATTCACACAAATATTAGAAGGAATCGAAACCTCAAACTACCTCAAGAGCGGAGTAGAGCTAGGTACACTAACATTCACATAATTTATTTAAACGCTTTTAAACGTAAACATATACAATTGTTCTTTTTGGAGGAGGAGTTGTTAGGAGGATTCCACGTCCCCCTCGCATTTTGTGCCGAAAAATAGTTGACAAATAAAGCATTCGGGCACGCTTTAACTGGACCCTGCCCTTCAAAGGATTCCAAGCTTGTGGCAACCTTTGTGTGACTCGTGTTTTTGCAGGCTTTATGAAAAGATCCTGCTGACAGTGTGATAACATTTTCACAATATAAGTTGTGAAAGGGTCATGTAATTAACCTTCTGTATTAAGTGAATAACTTAAGTACATATAAAAAGCACGGTTTTTTGACGAATATTTTTGTAGTCTATACAGGTATACACAGTATACACAGTATATACAGGTATACAGCCTAGTGATCGAACTAGAAAGATAATTTTATTTAGTTTTGTTCTTAATAGTTCTTAATAGAGCTTTGAGCTCGAGTTCGAGATGTCACTCGATCATAAGGTACTGCCAGAATACCAGCGCTGCCGCGCCAGCGGCAGCTTATGCTGAGGCGGTGCCTTATTGACATCACACTCTGTTTTTTCTTTTCCATTTTCTTCATCATTCTTTTTGTGATTTCATATTGTGTTTATAGTTCTGTTTGTTTTCTTGTGTTCTGTGTACTCTATTTGTAGTATGTATTTATTGTATGTTTATATTGTGTGTATGTCAATAAAAAACTTTTCTATTCTATTCTTTCTATTCTATTCTAGTCATGATATTGAATGTTAATAATATATTTCTTCAAATGTTTTGCTAAAACACGATTGTATTTTCAGGTTTTTTTGTTATCGTTTAAAAAACAATAACCACCTGACATAAATTAAGTTTGTGTCATCAATTTTTTTTTCAAAGCAAAATCTATTTTTTTTAAAAAGTCTTATAACACTATAGCGCATTAGTATAAATTTATCTCGATATTCAAAAGCGCTTTACAGGAGCCTAAATAGAATATTATCATCATATTATGTTGAACTATTTAAAGTTCAATGCTGAACACAGGCCTCCCCAATGGTTTTCCACGATAATCGATCATCTGCCGCTTGCATCTACCGGCTTCTCGCCGCCTTGACCAGACCATCAGTCTATCTGGTGGGTGGCCACCCTCTACTACATTTTCTGGTTCGTGCTCGCCATTGAAGAACCTTTAACGTTCTTTGAACTGAATATAATAAACAAGCTGATTTAATTATAGTGATGATTATTATACCGCTCATATCTCTTTTATAGTTGTTAAAAAAAAATATCGAATTTCCATTTTGGGTGTGAATGTTTGACGAATCTAAATGATCATGTTTATCTTAAAGACAATAAAGTATATTTTATTTTTCTAAATTTAGAGTCGACCTGAATAATTTCCTTGAACCCCGTTTAGTTGTTTGGCGGGTAAGTTATGTTCATGATTTCAAGCGACTGCCCTATTTTAACATCTACCTGTCAAATGGTTCATGTCTCATCCAATACAACTGGTTGTTATGGCATACGCTGGCAGTTACGTCTAACTCGATCGCGTTTAGTTCAATGTTTGGCTATCTAATATTGTCTTTTGCAGGATTGAGCATATATTCGTTAGTCAGAGGACGAAAAATGCTATCCTTTGACTAAAATCCTTTGAGTAAGAAAAGCGATATACATAACCTAAACACAAGGAATAAGCATAAGCTAGTTGTACCTGCCACTAGACTCCAAAAAATTAACAAACCTTTTAAAGGTCAATGTGTGCGATTCTATAATAAAATCCCAAGCAATATACAGCAATTAAGCCTAAATAAATTTAAATTAACAATAAAACGCAAGCTGTCTTTAAAGGGCTTAAACTGCCGTTTCATACAGGCTACTCTAATATGAATAATGACTTAAAGCATGAATATTGTTATATTATGTTGCATTGTATAGCGTCACAGACAAATGAAGATTGTAACTAACCAATCGATAATTTAAAAGAGCATAGCCTGTGAGTTTCTTGCCAGTTCTTCTTACAGAGCGGTGGTTCGGAACTGGCACTTAGATTCGCTTACACTTAAATATTTTTTGTTTTTTTAAATTGTTTGGTTGCAAGTGAATCTAAGCTTCGTGATTTTAGTATAATTATATTTTATTTGTTTTTGTTATTTTTTTATAATTTTGACGTTTTCAAGTACTATGTAATAGTTTATGAAATAAAAGTATTTGACTTTGACTTTGACTTTAAAACTTATTTTAGTCCAGGCTTTCCTCTGGCCTACGAATTTTATTAAACATTTATTTAGCCTACCTGCTACACTAGGTGAAGCATGAGATGAATACCTTACATCTTGGGTTGGGACGTCAGAGCCTTATATTGGCATATATAGGCACGAAAAAATATTTAGTTGCCTATTAATAAAATTTAGGAGTAGATCCATTTATCTTATATTTCACGACCGATATGGCGTGATGGCGAGTATATCCGCACTCCACTTCTGAGGTCGTGGGTTTGATTCCCACACAGGACAAATCTTTTTTTGTATAAGTATGAATATTTGTTCTGGTCTGGGTGTTTTCCTATGTATATTAAGTATGTATTTACAAAAAATAAAGTATTTATGTATTTTTATCCGTTATTTAGTATCCATAACACAAGTTCTTAATAATACTTATCTTGGAACTAAATAATTGCTGTAAGTGGAAGTAATATTTGTTTATTTATACATACAAAACTTAAACTGAATGAATTCATAGGGTCATTAAATAAAATAAATATTTTTTATGTAATGATGTTTGCTGTCGTAATAAAAGTATCCCGACTGACTACATGAAATTATAAATGAGGTTGCATTACGTTTGTTCCTTTTTTATGACGCCACATTTCATTAATTTCATTCCATTTGAGTTGGTAAAGTAAGCTCACATAAAAGAAAACCTTTAGCATTTCTCTCGCGTCCTAAAATGGAAGCGGTTTAAGCTTAAATTTTTCATAAGAAGAGTTACCAAAACAATACCAATTTTAATTTTTGATGGTAGACTTTCACAGCGCATGTGTTGCTAAAGGGACGCCATTGCGCATGTGCGAGATTCAAAGAAAGATGGCCGAAAGTGCCAGCTACTATCCCATTGTAGTATTCGATTTTCAAACCAAATAAAAATAACCTTCCTTTGACGTCATAATCAAAACAAAAAAACGTGAGTGTTTCGCTGCAATAAAAACTCAACCTCAATGTTGTGTCGGGATAATTTAGAGCGAAGATGGATTCTGTGATAGTGTTGACAGATCAGTGGCTATCAGCGAAGATGAACGATTGCAGTTTTTAATGAAGTTTACTGAACGTTGATTGAGTACGCTGTTCTCAACATCGCGGCTAAATCAATAGACAACAGTAGACTCCAGTTCAATTAGAAAAAAGGAAATCTCATTTACGATGAAACGAACGTGCTTCTCATTTTGAAAACAGACGGTACCGTGGAGAAGGCATTCTGAATTCAAAAGGTGAGACTAATTTATTTTTCATAGAATCCGGTTGGTTAAATTGTAATTCAAAAAGTATTTAAGGTACAATTTAAACATTCCAATTAGTTTTTTTGTCAAAAGTATATTTCCTTCCTTCTATTGTACATAAATTGGGACGTCCCTATTATACATTTTTATTATCATATTGTTGTATTTAATCGTCTGGGCGGGCCCTGAGAAAGGATTTCATGGAGTATTAATTAATATATTATATAGAAATGTGTTTTCTTGTGCATTATAATTAGGTAATTAAAGATAAGAACATTGAAAATAATCATCCACTAAAATTAACACCAACCTTACTTACCTAACCTTATTTAGTGATCAAAATACCTTTAATGAAGGGTTAATGAGCGTAAATAAAGTTAATTGTGTTAGCCAGAATCGTAGCAAGTGGAAGAATGTGTTCTCTGTCTACCCCTAGGTGAAAAAGGCGTGACAATAATGTGTTATTATACGTATTTTATGTTATACTACTCATATTATACCTTTTCTTGGTTTAAATATATCATAAATTTTTACAACAACAACATTTCAGTAATATAAAAAAAACAATTTATAATATAGGACTGCTATTAGTAAAAACAAAAAAAAAACTTGATAAAGGTACTTAATAAATGTTTTGGAATATTTCTCAGTCTGTCTGTTTGTGTGTGTTAAAAACTTCATAAACTATTACATTAAATATAAACGTAACACACAATCGAAAAAAATGATTACATTATAATCACGAAGCTCAGATTCACTAACATGCAACAAAATAATTTACAAACTAAAAATATTTAAGTGAAAGTGAATCTAAGTTCCGAGCCCCCGCTCTATAAGAAAATCTGACGAGAAACTTATAGGCTTTGCTCTTAAAAAATAATTCATAAAGCACTTTAATTACAATCTTCATTTATCTGTGAAGCTATACAATGCAATATAATAGAACATTAACAATATTCATGTTCTAAGTCGAATAGCCGGGATGAATCGGCAGTATAATCCTAAGCATTTTTATCTGCCATATAGTTTTAGAATAGTATCCATTTGAAGACAGCTTCCGTTTTATTGTTAATTTTAATTTATTTAGGCTTACTTGCTATATATTGGTTTTATTGTAGAATTGCACACATTGACCTTTAAATGATTTGTTACTTCTTTGCGAAAATATGTCAAGGCCGTTCTGGAAGAAACTTGGCATACAGATAGATCATGACCTTCATGTATACCGGTGATCTTTGACCTCCGATGTGTTGGTAATGACATGAATATCGCGAGTTATTTTAGTACAAATTCTATTGCATATAGATTATATATAAAACTAAGTATGGTTTGTTGACTTATGTATTAACTGATGATAAAGATATATTCGTCCGCTTCTGTGGTAGTGGGTTTAATTCCCACACCTTAAATAGATTTATATGTATTTATACGAATGTTTGTCATTGTCAGTCTAAACTTAGTTTGGAAGTAGAAGCGCTGTGTAAGTTGTCCAAGAATATTTTAACAAATACACCTAAGCCTCATACATTCACGCCTGTTTCCCTAGAGGGGTAGGCAGAGGCATGTCATACACCCACACTTAGCCAATTATGTTGATGGTCCCATGTAATAGGTGGCGAGCCTTTTGCCGCTAACCGGGAACTTTTTTGTTTGCCAGAGCCTCGTCCGTTGATCGACAGATGCACCACTTGCAGGTGAGGTTGGCTTGGGCTCCTTTGATCTTGGTAGGATCCCTATCCCCCCCCCCGACTGGTCTCCACCTTGTCGTGGTGGGGGGGCTGAGTACCACCCGGTAGGGCGCAGGAGGCGCTAGTGAAAAGGCAACACCCAGAGACCGACGACTCTGGGTGCCCTTAGTACTGACTACCGGGGGGGAAACTAAGAGGGACCTGTGGAGGGCGCAGTGAGCGGGCCAGGAGGGCCCG
The DNA here is from genome assembly GCA_949126915.1 of Musotima nitidalis. Lineage (NCBI taxonomy): Eukaryota > Metazoa > Arthropoda > Insecta > Lepidoptera > Crambidae > Musotima > Musotima nitidalis. The sequence goes on from OX421434.1 coordinate 6,854,455, forward strand.
CTCAGCAGCGCCAGGAGGGTCTAGGCAGTGGGGGCAGGGGGCTCCTGCTGTCTAACCATGGACCCTCCGGGAAGTCGGCCACACACGCTATGGTCGCAAGGGGAGGTAGGAGGGGCGCGTCCACTGCGCCTCTCTGAGGAGGTCCTCCCGGTTTTGGTCCGGGGGACGTTGGCCGCAGGCGGGGTGTCAGAAGCTGCAACCCAGGTACTGGCCCTCGCCTCTTTTTTAACAAGCGGCGGGCGTCGTCGGAAGATTTTTAGTGGGTATTACTTGGCGGTCGTGTCTGCCGGTGGTGAGTCCCACACCCCCTTTCGGTCCCCCTTTGGCCGGAAGGCAGTGCGTAAATGCATTTTGTTACCGACGTAAAAAAAATGGTAGGATCCCTATACACCATAAACTATTATTTTTATGCAGAGCTTTTTATTTGCGCAAAATTTAATTTCAAATTAATGTGAAATGTATCCACCTACGGGTTCGAATCACCTTACTGAGAAGAGATTTACCTTACTGAAATAGGGAACTCTCATAAATGAGCAAAGCCATAGAAAACAATAATTTATAAGTAAACCATTATATAACAACATTAACATATAACAACATTATAAGAACAAATTTAAAACAGTTCTCTTTGATACCACGATTGGCAAAAGCATATAATAATTTGAGCGGAGAGGTGGATATTTTTAAGGATAGTCTACCAAATTTTAAAAAAGTTGTCTTGGGGTTGTTGAGAGATAGAATCTAGTATTTACTTCGTGTGTTTTTTTTTGTTGTGTTGTATTGTTTAAACCAATCTTAATTTTAATTCGTTCTCATCCCATATCTTATTTTTTATTTCTTATAGTTTACTTATAGTTTAATTTGAATAAGCCTGTTAGAGTATTTATATGCATGTTGTGACACCTTCAAATGTTGTACATTTAGCTTGTTATAATGAATATTTACTTAGACATAAGAAAATAATGTCACAGCTACTGGTTGTCCATAATAAATAAATAAATAAATAAATAAATTATATAAAAATATTAAGATACAGATTCCGATTGCAGCTCATTCGTCGTTACTCTTTCACCCTGTTTAAATTAAACACTAAGGCCTGTCCACTGAAGCGGAGCGAGGCAGATAATTAGAGAAACAGTAAAATATTAACGAATGGGATTCGCTCCTCTTCTGTACGCGAATCTCATTGGTCAAAATTATTATTTCAAAATGGTCCGTTCTCCGCTCCGCATTCCTTCTCTGCTTTAATGAACAGGCAGTTCTCAATCCATCTGTTGTTCAACATGTGTCATGACTGGCCTCCCCAATTGATTTCCGCGTTGGTCAATCTTATGCCACTTGCATCCACCGGCTTACTGCCGCCATGATCAGATCGTCGGTCCATTGGGTGGAAAGCCGCCCTCTACTGCTGTATCAGCAGATGCAGCAGCATTACGCTGATGTATCGCCCTTCTGACAGGTCACATACATTTTTTTTTTAAATTTTATTTATTTGTTTAATGCTTTTTGTGTTGTTATATTGTATTTTGTTCACATTGTATGATATTGTGTGTGTTGCTTAGTCCATAAAAAATATTCTGTTCTATTCTACTACGTTTGCTGGTTCGTGGTCGCCATTGAAAAACCTTTATGCCCTATCGGTCGTCGGTTCTTAGAGCTTCATGCCCCGCCCACAGTCACTTCAGCTTGTAACCTCGCGTCGCTATTTCTGTCACTCCAGTTCTCTTACGGATTTCCTCATTTCTGATTCTATCATGCACACACATCATTTTACATTATATCACAGGAATATTAATGGAATAATATGAAACAGGCATCAGTCTCTTCCTTTATACACAAGCGTTTATATTGAAGCGATGGCTGTTTTACTTTCTTTGAGATATTGTTTTCATGTAGCCCCGAGATGTGTATCATCAATTTTGCGATACCCTGCCAACTCGCTAGATGCTTCTCTGTAATATTGCTTTACTAGATTTCGAATTCATCCTCTTTTCTATATATAAAATATCATGTTGTATGCAGGTAAAGATTGCTTGTACATAAAGCAAAGTAACGTTGCTCTGAAATACTTTGTACCACAATTATTATAACTTTTTAAGTAGTACATCACACATATTTTAAAAATAAAAAGTACTCGTAAAGAAGTTTCATTTTTTTTTTAAAGTGTAGTTTGTAATCTTGTAGGCCAATGTAATCACGTTTGTCTTTTTTCTATGCTCCTTGTTACAAAATATCTACAAAATTGTAATACAGTTCTTAATGGCAAAATAGTAAAGTACCTATTCGATAAAAAATAACTGACTTTCTGAATATTAAAGGTTAAACAAAGCTCAAAGTCGACATATTCAACCTAGATATATCTGTAATGATACCCTCTTTACAATCATATTTATATATTACTTACTTCTGTCTGCTTTTATACATATATTTACAAAGTTGTAGGTTCGCAAGGGTGTATGGGGATCGACCCCCCTACCTAACTCCTTCTATGACACAGAAAAAAATTTAATAGTGGATCCCGCATCGGAGCCCGCTGGTTTTAGTACTCAACGTCAATTATGGGTCAGGCTAAATAGGTTCAGAACAGGATGTGGACGTTCCAATCACCACCTTTATACATGTATACCCCATGGGGTACGAAGATATCTTTGGTCTGTGATTGTGGAGCGCTAGATCAAACTATGGCCAATGTTGTAAATGATTGCCAGCTGTACTCTTTTCCCGGTGGTCTTGAAGAACTACATATTCTGACTCCAGCTGCTGAGAAGTGGCTACGCCAACTGCTGGAAATTGAAATTAGGATTCAGGCAGCTCAACGCCATACCATATGATGATGGTAGGGGGGTCTACCAAGATTTCAATATCACATACCAACATCACCTAAAAGTGGCGCAGCGGCCGAGGCTCGGGCAAAAATATAAGTTCCTGGTAAGCGGCAATAACCTGGTTCCGTTGAGCCATGTAAGAGGCGTTTTGGGCGGCTTGAAAAATTTTAACCGCAAGACACATATGTCTCCAAAACGCACGGAATCCGCGAGGAGCTTCACCCAACCCCTTACCTTGTTTTGATAGGGCAGACCCAAGCTCAGTATTGAGACGCTGAAATAAAGCAAATTTGTTGAACACTTAATTTCAGAGCATATCCTTATTTAATTAATGACAACAATGTTCTATGCTAATTGAACCATACCAAAATATCTGAATATAATTATGAAGCGCTTGTAGCTTCGCGATGCTTGGTTGTCGGAAACAATCACCGAAGTAAAGCAGAGTTTACAAAGGTCAGTCTTTGGATGAGTGACCGTTTGTGTGGCATTTGATATCGAGCGCTTCCGTGATTCGGAAGGCACGTTAAGCCATTGGTCTCGGCTATCAGTCGTCGATGTGGCAGTCGCTAAGCCATGTTAGAGGCCTAAATATTCTAACAGCAGGACGCCAAACACCTGCCTCCGCCAATCCGCACTGGATCAGCGTGGTGGAGTATGACCCCATACCCTCGCAACTTGGTATGTTAGAGGAGGCTCGTGCTCAGTAGTGGGACGTTAATGGGCTGATATGATGATGATGAAATTATCTTATAATGATGTTTACACATCCCTTAAGCGCCGGGTGTTCATATTCCAGATCTAGACCTAATTTAGTTATTAGTAACAAAGGGTATTAGGATGTAAAGGGATCCTACCAAGACCTAAGGAGCCCAAGCCAACCTCACCTGCAAGTGGTGCACCTGCCGATTAACGGACGAGGCTCTGGCGAACAAAACAGTGCCCGGTAAGCGGCATTAGGCTCGCCACCTATTACGTGGGACCAACTATATAATGGCGACGAGTGGACGTATAATCTGCCTCTGCCTACCTTTTCGGGAAAAGAGGCATGTATGTATGTAACAAATGAAAGCTTTTTAAGTGCTTATTCGTCAATAGTGTCAACATTAGACCAGCTAATGCAAAATTTTTTCATACCTGAATACGATTACTATTGTATTGGATCTTTGCTTTATTTATTACTGCACCTCTTGCAAGAATTGGATAGAATTTCTGCGCTTAATAAAGTTCTTGTTAATGTCAACTTAAAAACTAAGCCTCCATTCACTGCGAGCGGAAGATTACGCAGAGTAAAGCTGTTGTTGTATGGGGCACATAAATTTGTAAAGTACTAATTTACAAGCAAATGCGTAGTGACAAAATACCGAAGGCACCGGTTGATTATTCGAACGTAAAAAACTTTAAAAAAGGAAAAACAGATAAAAAATTTAAAAAAAAAATTTAATAGCTGTAAAAGGAGCATAATTAGGGCGACTACCGGGTGTCCCAGATATCGCTACATTGAGTCTTGAAGGAGGTTTTTGCTTCTTCTGGTTGAAAAAAACTTAATAATATTTTTTTTTTATATTGTATAGCTTTCGATTCATTACTTTATTATTATTTGAAACAACTTATTAATCGAAACAACTACCTCTTTAATTTTGTCGCAATTGACAGAGCTGTCTTTGCTTCTGTATTTTCCACTACATGAAATTATAATATGGTTTGCAACGTTTGTGTACATCTACTGTACAGAAATCACCAACATTTAAAACATGATAAAGTCATAGAGAAAAACATTTCATAAATTCATTTTATCGTTCTGAAAGCAAAATATGTAATACCAACCATATAAACTCTGGTTAGCGTACAAATAATACTTCACAACTTTAAGCGTCCGCTATGCTCAACATTATTCAATCTAAAAGTTCCAGTTGCATACAATTTGAAAACTATAACATCCCCGAGTGGATGTAAGCTCCTGTCATACCTGAAGCCGACGACGGATGAAATATTACTCTCGCAGTCGGATCTCCGCGGTACTAACCTACTTACTGCGTGCAATACTCGCGGATTTTGTAGCCACATGTATGGTTAGAACTTGGCTCCAATAGTTTCAAGGGAGTGTTTCTTTCAAACCTTTGTATTGTTAATTGTTTGTTTTTTACTACTTTTCTTAAATTATAAGTGTCGAATTCAAGTGATCTAAGTTACTTAAACAAGTTTAAATCTATAACATATATGAATTTATGTAAACTCCTGTCATACCTGATGCTGACGACGGATTAAATATTACTCTCGCGGTCGGATCTTTGCTGGTACTAACCTATTTACTGCGTGCAATACTCGCGGATTTAGTACTACATATTCACAAGTTAGAACTTGGTGCTATGGTTCTAATTGTTTGCAGGGATTGTTCCTTTCAGAACTTTGTCATTGTATGTTTAACCATTTTTCTAATAAGTTTCTAAACTTGATGAGCATTTGCCTGTAATGTAACATATCAAATTATATTTTTGTCATTATAATATTATCACAATACTGCTTCCCTGACTTGATAAGCATTCGCCTGTAATGTAACATATCACATATATACATACATTCACGCCTGTTTCACCGAAGGGGTAGGCAGAGGCATATCATACGCCCGCACTTCGCCAATTATATAGTTGGTCCCACGTAATAGGTGCCTAGCTTATTGCCGCCTACCCGGCACTGTCATGTTTGCCAGAGCCTAGTCCGTTGATCGGCTGGTGCACCACTTGCAGGTAAGGTTGGCTTAGGCTCCTTAGGTCTTCCGCAGTCGTCGTTAGCCGCGGTCCTGGGGGGAGTAGCTCTCTCGCTGGCGACCATTATGCGAAAAATGGTCGACAGCGAGACGTCGTGGGAGGCGATGGCCTCCATCTGCGAAGTGGTGATGTCGCAGAAGGAGGCCGCGGAGCGGGAGTGGGAACGGGATCCACTCTCTCTCTGACTACGCCGTTGACGCAGCGGGTGAGCCAGGAGGGCCAGTCTAGCAGCGCCAGTCTTAGGTGGCGGGGGCCCCTTCCGTCTAGCCATATAGACCCTCCCAGAAGTCGGCCAGTTTCGCCATGGACGCTCAAGGAGGTAGGGGGGGCGCTTCACATTGCGGCTCTCTGAGGAGGTCCTCCCGGTTCTGATCCGGGGGACGTTGGCCGCGGGGGAGTGCCATAAGCTATAAACCCAGCACTGGCCCTCGCCCCTTTTCAGCAGCGGAAGCAGTCGTCGCGGTGGTCGCGTCTGCCGCAGTGAGCCCCACACTCCCCTCTCGGTCCCCCCATTAGCCGTAGGCAGTGCTAAAATAGCATTTCATTACCGACGATTAAAAAAAAAAGAAGGGCTCCTTAGGTCTTGGTGGGATCCCCATACACCCATTATATAACATATCAAATTATATTTTTTTACATTATATTATAATACTGCTTCCCTGACTAGACAAGCATTCGCCTGTAAAGTAACATATCAAATTAGATTTTTAGCATTATAGTAAAATACTGCTTCCTTGAATAGGCGAGCATTCGCCTGCCGCGGTCTAACAAGTAGTGTGCTTTAATGTTTCAAGTTGTATCAAGACGCGCACAGTCTTCACTTACTAATTTAATGTTACAGATTGCGCATGTTACTATTCGATTCTCATCCCTCAACATTGTAATACTCAAATTAGTAATATTGTAGTACAGACGAATGCGCTTGGTGAGGCAGCACCTTAAAAAATTATGCATTTTCAATAATTTCACCATTTATTAATTCACAGACCAACTTTTTGTATCTACTGTCAACATTCAGTTTTGTTGCAGATAGTAAAATAACAATGTTACTTGTTCATTACGTAATGGATGTAGCCGTTTGAAACTCATTCAATTGGAGTAAATATTATTGCCAAATGAAGTAAAAGCCTCTTTACGCTGGCCGTTAAAGCTTTACGTAAAGGCCAGTTATTTATAATTTGGAAAATGGAACATTTTTTGAAAATGCTTTGAATGACAAATGCTAACTCGTTCGTAGCGATAGATCTCACTTGAATGGATTTTCGTCCGGTTATTTTACCAACAAGATGGAAGGGCTTTTTTGAAAATTTTATATGCATGCTTGTTCTTAATCAAGTTGATGAATTCAGAAAAAGATATGAGGAGAGTTCTAGTTGACTTCTCAAACTTTCGAACAGTTGCAAAAAATAGAGCTTTCGAGGCAAAAAGGTGTCCAAAATGAAATATTTCTGGAAAGGTATTTGCAATATGTGCTGTATATAATTAAAGATAAGGAGAAGTTTATGTTAGACAAAGCTTTCATTCGTATATAGAGTCTTTTATATGACTTTATTTAAGACTGTAAAGGTTTAATTTATTTCATTTTTATATGAATACATACTATTTATCGTCTTTATACAGAAATGAGTACAAACCATATTCAAATTTTGGGATTATTATATAAACCATGGGAAAGTTTTCGGTATTATTTGATTAAGAATAATCATTATTATATCTCAAATCCTGATGGGTTTCTCTTACACGCCTCAGGTCATTTGAATGGACCCAAAAACAATATATCTCTTATTACATCTGAACACCCAGAGATGTCATAATATACAGCCTTAACATGACATTTGATATTTTTCAGACTTTAGGGAATTCGCCTTTTTGTTCAGGAATATAAAATTTGCTCTCGTTTTTCTGCCGTCACACTAAAATTAAAGTCATATGCCTGTTTTTTTTATCGAGTTTAACTGCAATTAAACTATAATTCCTAAAAAAATCTTGAGAGAGCTGAAGAAAAGACATTAAGCTATGTTTTATGCCTTAGATTTCATCAAGAGCGTTTTGCAACTTCAAAAGAAGCTAAATCTTAAATCTAAATCACTGACCTTCAGTACTCATGGTTATTGTTCCAACCTCTGTGCTCAAAAAGATCTACATCTCAACTGCAGATGTCGGTCTTCCATGTACCCTTTACCCTTATAATCGGCTGGAGATATCAACTGTCTTAAATATTCCTGCTATCAAATAACCGTGGCAGTTATGTCTTTATTATTTGGGATACTTTGGAATAGTCTTATTTGGTGTATTATTTTTGTTACTTATCTAAGTTAGCTAATTTGTCATGATTGAATGACGGACTTTTAATGTTTTAGTGCTTGTATATTTTTGAGTTCATTCTATATTCTGTACGTTATTTAGTGTGTATTATTTCGTTATTTAGTAGTATGGGCGAGCTTGTTTTTAAGTTTTGACGTTCAAAAGAGCTATTTTTACTCAAACTTGAATAAATGATTATGAATTTGAATTGGAATTTAGTAAGAGTGTATGTTTGGTATATTAAATTGTATTAGTTTGTTAGAGATTATAAGTTTACTTAATTTTTTGTGGTTTTTATCTTTATGATAATCGTGTTGTGATGCACCTAATTTAGTACAAAATAAAATATAAAATAATTTTAGCAATTACTGGTAATTAAAAGTCAATTTAAAAAGTTGTAATTACTGTAAATAAACATTAAGTTCCTTTGATAGCTATTTACAACTAACAATAAATCCAATAAAAATATTTTAAATTTTACAATTTTTTTATGAAAAGAAAAATTTGTAAAAGGTATTCACTCAGTATTCATAAGATTCATTTACGATGAAGAGCAAAATAGATCAATTTGCTGCCAAACTGCTTTTGACCCCAAGTAATTTACTCATCTCAGGGGGGCTATATTGTGCCTTATCCTTTTAAACCCGTCACCCGACTACTTGAAAGTCGACTTTTCACTGCCTTCGCTCACAACAAAACTCACTGTTACCTTCTATCAATAAATTGACTGCTTTATGTGGTACTTGGACTGCTGATTCTGTAACTAGGCTGGTTGGTGATCAAAACCTTTCCAGCAAGCAACGAGCTTAATACTTTCGCTATATCAGCTTTCCGTTTTCCAAATGAAGAATATAAAACAATTATTTCACAGGAATCATTCAAAGTCGGAGTCATAATATTTTAATTAACTGTTGCTCAGTAAATCTCTCATGAACGTCAATTTAAAAACTAACGTGTCTGTTTTCTGTTGGCTGGAGGCTTATTAAAAAATGTCCTAGAAACTCGCCATTGTTATTCTCCAGCACGTTAAAAAATAACTAACTATAAAGAATACTTCATGAGGCTCTAAACTTACTAACAGCTTACATTTACGTAGGTTTTAGTCGTAGATAGGTTATATGTCTGCCAATTTAAGTATATTGAAAAGATTATCGATGTTTACGTTTTGATTTTGTATACAGAACGTATCGAGTAGTCAACTTAATCCTATCAGTGTATGGTCCGACACGCACTTGGCCGGTTTTCTAGTATCGAATATAAAGTCCACTTTCCTGGAAATAATAGGTAAACCCTTAAACGTACTCACCGATTCATAACAAATAATTTCGAGCGAAAACTAAATTTAAAATGGTTTCGAAATTAGAACCCGGTCACTCCCCGAACACACTTTTGTTTCGGAACCCTAATATAAAACCACAAACAGCGCACACTCAAATTTGGGATCGGCTCAAGAATATAATGAGTTGGGCTTCACATAATTATCAAAGTTCCGTGCAGTTAATACTCCATACGTATTTCGTATGCCGGATTTTATCTGACCGAGAACGGGTCCAAGTTTAATATGGAACAGTAAAATTGAAAAGGTCAATGGTTTTTTTGTTCTTTTAGTGCCGATTTATCGGTTGAGTATAAACGATTTTAGATTGAAAGGGATTAGGTTTTTACATACATACCTAAATAATGTCACGTCTATTTCCATAGGGGTAGGCAGAGATCACATCCCTCCACTTGCTACGATCTTGGCACACACTTTTAGCTTCATTCACACTAATTAAATTACTTTTGACCTGCTCTTTCTCCAAAATTTATTGAACTTGGTCATGGAAGGTCTTATGTGGTCTTCCCCTCCAATCACTTCTAATCACTTGTCCATCATCACAAATCATTTTTGTTAGTCTACTTTCATTCATCCTCTCAACATGACCAAACCATACAAGCATACCTTTCTCATTTCTTGTCACTTATATCTTCTTTTACACAAGCTTCGACCCTTATCACTTCATTCCTAATCCTATCACTCAATTTCTCACCTAGAATACTTCTGAGTGCTCTCATCTCTTCTGCATTAATCTTATTTTCATGTTTCTTCTGCCATAACCAACATTAGCTTCCATACATTTGTGTAGGTACCAACAAACCTTAATGAACTGCCAGACGTACCTTTTCGGACACTTTCTGACTACTTATTTACTGATTTTATTAGTTTTTTGCATATAGGAATTTTGTTTCAACCTGCATGTTTACATATACGTACTACTTTCTTCTGATGTTTCGCAGTGACCTTTGTTATTTGTTTGATCGGCTCAATCATTGGTTGGCAGCGATTGGAGGCAAAAAGCTGATGGTCGTGAAGTGGCGTGCCATTGGAGGCTATGCCCAACAGTGGATTAAGACAAATGCTCAAAGATATCATGAGTTGGGCTTCACATAATTAGCAAAGTTAATTGCAGATCGTACCCCATACGTATTTCATATTTCCGGATTTTATTAGACCGAGAAAGGGTCCCAATTTAATATGTGTGCTTAAATGGGCAATGGTTGTTTGTTCTTTTCATGCCGATTAGTACATACATACATACATTCACGCCTGTTTCCCCGAAGGGATACGCAGAGGCATATTATACGCCTACACTTTTATCTACTACTTCACCAATTACCTTTTTGGTCCCACGTTATAGGTGCCGAGCCTATTGCCGCTTACCGGGCACTGTTATATTTGCCAGAGCCTCGTCCGTTGATCGGCAGGTGTACCACATGAAGGTGTAGTAAGTAGTAGGTGTAGCTTGGGATCCTTAGGTCTTGGTATGATACCTTTTGCAGAGAATTTTGTTTTAATTTGAATTAAAATTGAATTTTGTAATATTTTAGTAGGCATTATTTTATACTAGCCCACGATTTTGAAACTTTAAATTAAAAGATTAGTTTTCAAAATGGAAGTTTTGTTTTAATCTGCATGTGGTGTTACTTTTAAGTACTGTAATAAAACTGTAATAATAGTTCTTGAGAGTTATTTTAGTAGGCAGACAACCTTACTAGCTGTTAGGCAGTTGGTTATTTGGTTGAGGGTACTTTATTTGTTTAGGTCCTCACCATCTAAAACTGAATAGGCTTTTATTATTTTCATTGTCGGACTAAAGTTAAGCAGAGTTCACAGAGGATATTTCTTGAATGGGTGACCGTTAGTGTGACAGTTTTTAGACCGTTTGAGTGCGTCAGTGTTTCGGCAGGCACCACAGGTTCCTAAAAGCAAGTCAAGTGAAGGCAAGTTAGAGGCTCTATTGACCCATAATCTATTTTGCGAACCCCTCCCTTACTCAGGGACTGTTAGACTCTGACCTGAATACGTCTATCCTTGGTTTATAAGAGGAGGCCTAATCTCGCATATTTACCATGTATAATAAAATTATGTATGAGGTGCGAGAGGACCCTTAATACTCGAAAACATGCAAAAGATATCAAATGTTGGCCTTGATTAAGAAATTAAAATATTACTCAAAAAAGTTCGTATGTTAATTGCAGATGCCCTAAAAGTTTATCTCGTTTCAATGAACTTTGCTAGCACAAATTACACTGTAAAAACCGATGTGTTGTGAACCGAAAATGTTTTTGAAAATTTTAAATTATTACTTATAATATAGGGAAACACTACATAGGTTATGTTTCCTAATAAAATTTTCTTCCCTACACATGTAATGTAGGTAGGTACACTTTCCCCCATTAACAAAACTCGGCAAGGATCTAACCGTTTCGTTGCCTGAATCTTTAACAAGCTTCCTCCCTTTCGAGCTAGCTATCCTAGATTTAAGTGACATTAACAAGTGCTTTGGAACGAAGCCAACATTGATTTCTTTTCACTTAAAAACTACAGCGGTGGACAAAAAAATCTCTGTAACATAATATAGCTTGTAGTGAACTTTTTAAGCTATTTTTAAGCCTGCCTTGTGTGGTGATTATGAGCAGATAACCCCAGTCGAATGTAATCAAACATCAAAGATTCTATTGGTTGTTTCAATTTACATTATATCTTGTTATTATATCACACCCTGTATCTTCATATCGTTTTTGACGTGACAACGTCTTATAAATTGGTTTGCCGGGTGACACTTCAAGAAACTGCGTTACGCTCCGCTCACGTTATGCGCTCACAATGAGAGCGAGTGAGAGGCACGCGTCCCTTCCACTCGGGCATGGTTATAATTCTCAAATATAATTCTTTGTATAAATAAATGTTTTAAATTGTTACTATTATTTCATGCTTCTTCCTACTATACGAATGAATATTCACATTAAAATTATTTTACCACTCAAAGTCGTTGTCACTTAAAACTTTCGCCCGTATACCGACTTTATAGGCAACCAATTTTGCTTAAGGTATATTTTTCTTCTTTCTATAAATCCTTCAATAGGCTCGCTACCTATTACGTAGGACCAACTATATTATTAGCGAAGTGTGAGCGTAAAATATGCCTCTGCCTACCCCTTTGGGGAAACAGGCGTGAATGTATGTATGTATAAATCCTTTCTATGAATAAGGATAATCTTGTGAAGAGTTTTAAATGTACTTATAATGAACATGTTTATGTGTGTTTGTTAGGTTGGACGGATGATATATTTTTTGCTAAACATTTATAGATTTAATCAAGTTTTTGATTACTACGAGGTGGCAGTAAAACATACAGTTCGGTCATGGCAGCCTATGGGTATTTTCAATCAATAGCTGTACACATGAACTACCTGCCGATGTCGACATGTCATATCAATACTTATATGATACTTTTAACCAAGGGAATATACCTAATTCCCTCGAGATAATACTATACAATTCCAAACCAAACCGCGGGAAAATTATCCATATACGGCTTTGTTGTTATTAAGCCGTGATATCATCATCATATCCTAGCATTATCCCGGTTGCCCTAGACTTAAGCTTAGGGCCCAGGGTCTGCTCACTGGTTAAACCAGACATGACTGAATTTCAGTTATTAAGTGGAGCGACCGCCATCTGACCTCCGCAACCAAGAAGGAAATATCATTCTATGTTTAAATGAGCTTTTAGTCTGTTAGAAGGCACCGACTTCCTAATAACGACTGCCATACATGTTCATGACAGCCGGGACCAACGGTTTAACGTGCTTTCCGAGGCACGAAGCAAGCGATTTATTAAGCCGTGATATGATCATACTTATATGTTTGTGGGCAACTTTAATCTAAAACATAAAAGAAAATGATACCTACAGCAATAACGATATAAAGATACAGGGTGTAATAAAACAAAGAGATATAATGTGAATTGAAACAACCACATACGACATTTGATCAAACACCTATTCATTTTTATTACATTTCCACATTCTCCTATATTTTATCACCTCACAACAAAGTCCTTTAGGAACTACACATACACCGACAGTAAAACCAACAGGCAAACACTATTTTACGATCAGATAGATCTGCCCACTTAAAACGTCCATTTTGTTGCTAACGCTACACTACCATTCAGCTATTTTACAGTCGATTCTGCGACCAGAATTAGTCGATACTACTTAATTTGCCCCATAAAACGGACCTGATGTCGGGTAACCACTAAGAAAACGTTTACAGCTTCGGAAATCTATTCGAATAAAATAGAATACGGTTTTAACGGCTGTGGTCATAAATGTGGACATTCAAATTTGTGAAGTTAGCTGTGACGGCCGTGGAGATCGTAAATATCCTGTTAACTCCATTCATGGCTTATTTGTAACTGTTATGGTTCAATCGATACATCCGAATGGGCTGTAAACTGAGGAGGGTTGGGTCATTTTCACGTTTGTGAAATTCGATACTTTTCTATAGTATCGTCATGTTCTAAAGGATGTTTATGGAAGTAAAAAAGTAACAGTAAAAAGTTCTTTATTTCATAAACTATTACATAGCACTTGAAAACGACCGTCAAAGCAAATTAAAAATTAAAAAAAAAACTAAATATCTACACTGAAATCACGAAGCTTAGATTCATTTACATGCAAATAAATAAAAATTAAGTGTAAGTGAATCTAAGTGCCAGTTCCGAGCCCCCAATCTGTAAGAAGAACTGACAAGGAACTTACAGCTGGAGCTGTTAACGAGTGGAGAGGAACAGGACCATAAAATAATGTTTGCAGTGTGTGAGAAATAATATGACCGATAAGGGCTACGATGTTGATGACGAATGATTTACGACAGAAAGCTGCCTCGATTCAATTAAGAACATTTAATTAAACAAATTCAAACATTAAAAGTTCATTAAAAAAAAGTGTTTTTATTCACTGAGCGAACATTTTCGCGGGTGAAATTTATTATTGTTATATAAATATTCTTTGATTATATTTTTGCGTACCAGTTACTGGTGAAATTTGCGGACTTTACTAAATTTTAATAACACTTTATGTATAAATATTTCATGTGAAATAAAAAGTCTTTGTTTTTAAAACATTACAACACAAAACGAGCTCGCTCTACAGTTTAAAAGTCGTGTTTACTACTTCCATAAAAAAATGTTATCAGTGTCGAATTATAATAACATGTATTTTGAAAATTCTGATTTATTTTTAAAAAATAATAATAATCTTTTATTGCATATAAAACGTACATAGATTACAAAAGGTAAAAGTTTAAAAACGAAAAGGTGGATATCTCTATAAGAGATCTCTACCAGCCAACCCTAGCAGCTGTGATTTAATTTGTAGGTACGGGATTAAATTTGATTAAAAATCTATCAATAATAATATTGGCTACAATGATCTATTTGGTTTATAAAAAAATATGATTAGAATTATATCACTCTTTATAATATAAAACGTTTTTAAGCATTCTGCCTGATTCCTGAGATTTCTAGATAGAAATGTCATTATGATATTCAAAGAATGCAGATTTGTCTGGGCTCTGTCGGCCACTGCAAGTAGAAGAGAGTAAGAGTGGTAAAATATAATATATTATTGATAGGAATATTTTAAATTATTAATTAAAAGTGCGTAAAAAAGAAACTTATTATCACGACAATTTTTAATATAAAATACAAAGACAGCTAATTATTAAAAAGGTCCCCACGCAGCAAAATGTCGGACATTCCATAAATGCCAATGCGCTGACGTACGGACAGCTAACACTTAGTATACTAAAAAAATATAGTATAATTAACACGGCAGCATAGTTCAATCATAGAGGGGCTGTGAACTAATCGCATGGCACTTCGGGCCCGTCCAATTTGCCCGGGGCCGTTTCAAGTGGCGGCTATTGTTCAATTAAATTGGTTCCTGTTCGTCGATACAAAATACGTACATAAAACACGACATGTGGCTTTTGTGCACTGTTGTTTTAATATATTTTCAGGGATCTGCAACAATAATCCATACACAGCACAAGAATTTATTTAAATACCCTTTTAACAGGCATCTGTTTTTTAAAACGGTTGCTTTGTACAACCGTAAAACAAATTGTTATATAAGCCCTTGTAATTTTAGTCCCGAGATGTATTCTTAAACTTTTAAAGAAGTTAAATTTAGTTATCTATATAAGTCATCCAAAGAGGTAATTAAAGTTTAGTATAGCACGTATTTGATGGGAATTAAATTGTAACTAAAAGTAGGTAAGGACAGTTAACACTCGATATAGTGAAAAATATTGCATAATTAACACGGCACAATAGTTTCATCATCGAGGGGCCGTAAAATAATGGCATGGCTCTTCGGGCCCGTCCAATTTTTTTTTGGAAAGTTATACAAGTATTATACAGAACCCTTTGGGAATTTGTCTCCTATTTGTCCGGTTTTATAACAAGAATAACGCAGTGTTGCATCCGCGAGCGTTTATGAACACAGGCGATGCAACTAAAGTGTTTCCTATAAAATAAAATCAGTTAAAATATTTATGAATGGGTGAAAGGGGGCCGGAAATTTTTCATAACAACTGGCACAAATATTACATAATATTTAACTTATTTCGATATTCACGATTAAGTATTAAACCGATTTAATTCTATTTATTAAGTATGGATTTAAATTTAAAGAAATACATATAAATTATTGTTATTTATAATTAATAATAAATAATTATAATAATAATAAATATTCAAGAGAATTGTAAGAACAATCACACCAATTATTTAGTTCCAAGATAAGTATCACTAAGAACTTGTGTTATGGATACTAAATAAAGGATAAACATACTTAAATACTTTTTTTTTGTAAATAAATACTTAATATACAAAGGAAAACACCCAGACCAGAACAAATATTCATTGGTTTAGAACACTGTCTAGTCAACTAATCACCCTATTCTTTATGGAATCTAATTCCCTCCCATCAAGCTAGTGATTTCCGCAAAGTAACGCCTGAATCAATAAATTATCCCTCCCATCATTTAAATTATTTACTAATAATTAAATTTTCTGAAAAATACTTTGTAACATGAAAATATTTTGACTAACTTTGTTTGTAAAATGGAAATAGATAAAAACAAAATGGTTGAAATGACAGGAATTCACTTGAAAATGACAAAGTCAGTGAAAGAACTGTGTTCTAAAAACTCTTTGGTAAAAACGGTCGTATTTTTCTCTTTTGTTCTCTGTTATTCATGTTTTAGTGGACTAGAAAAGAATGCCTTTGGACAGTTAGTCATTTAGGAGTGAGTATCGTCTCTTTTAAATCACAATGATAATTGTATACATACAGTGATAAAGACATTGCTCCAGTAATATAGCTATAGCATTCAAATATAAAGGGTCTCGGGTTCAAATTCTGACTTTTCGAAGAAATGTGCATATGTATCACTTGCTCCGTGACTCGGAAAGCACGTAAAGCCGTTGGTCCCAGCTGTCTTGATCATCTAAGGCAGTCGTTATTAGGAGACAGTACCTTCTAACATCTGACAGCTGGTTTAACCATTGAATGAGGTTTCCCTCTGGGTTGCGGAGGTCAGACGGCAGTCGCCCCATGTAATAACTGAAATTCATCCTAATCTGATTAAACCAGTGAGCAGACCCTGGGCGGAAGGCGACTAAAGAAAAATAAATTAAGTTAAAACACAGTTAGGATTTGAGATAGTTCCGTAAATACAAACAAACATACTCATAATAAAATGTCGGGTGGCATTATAAAATATAAGTATAACCTGCTTTTACACCAAAGTTACTTGGTGTACCTAAGAGTACATTGTACTTGTATTGTAAAATAGATATAAAAAGACAATACGGACTTAATCAAATATCTAGAGAGGATTTAGGATAGTTGCTTAAATATCTTGCGCTCCAACAAAACACTCGGCATGATAAAATACAATTCGGACAAAGAATACTCCTGACTAACAAAGTGTGGTGGAACGCTATCAAACTGTATCCAGCTAAAATGCTCCGCAGTCCCAAGTACTGTGGCCGGGTACTGACAAAGCCCATTGTGTGCGATGCGCCACTTCAGAACGCACACTCCCTCTACGTGCTAAACGGAGTGCACATAGGAACCATATGAATGGATTTGTTTAGTGGCAATGACCTAAGGCGCAAAAGACTGGTCGAAGATTTTGGACAATATTTTATACATCTGAATAATAATTATGAAATGAATTATAAAACTCTGGCCCCAATTGAGCACTTCTATATGTCGATTTCAATTAATTCTGATGCACATATAAGATATTTAACACGTTAACTGCCATACGAGTATAATCGTGGTATCTTTTTTTTTATGGCTATTGCCACCATACAAAATGGTAGATACGTGTATACCCGTAACTTTTTTATACTATTACACTTAACATTCTAATTTTAGTAATGTTTTATTTTAAATGCCAAAGAATTTAACCCCGCACGCGGCCACTGTTTTAAAATTCGTCAGAAATCGCATACAATCAACTACGAAAATACTCGTAGTTGGCGGTGCCGCCCAGATCATGTCCTACGAGTATACTTGTAGGTTAGCAGGCAACGTGTTAAGCACGTACGTTCACAAATGTTCCGGAATGATGCCAAGCTTAAAAGACTTCTACGTTTGCGTCCAAATTACGCGTTACGCACAAACATTCGGCACGTAGGGATCCTAAGGAATACATATTACTTCTTCTGCTTCTTTAGTCCTTATACTCAATAAAAAGGTTTGCGACCTACTCTAGGAAGCAATGTCCTCCAGCACTACATTTCGAAGCAATCTATGCTATGTCGGTCAGCCGCCTTGTTAGGGCTTTCAGTGCCATATAAAAAGATGATTAACACCAATTCTGCTGGAATCCATCACATTGTAATCCTACTTCACTATGCATATGGTTGCCACAGGTCCAAGTGGATTACCTCGTGCCTGACAAAGATCATTGACTGCGATGCGTCACTACGGCACGCACGCATTTTGCCTATTAACGTCCAGTCCCCTTTAACTTGTTTTCGCAAAACAAGTTTAAGGGGATTCTCAAGACATACCCTACCATGCAAACCTAGTTCAGATTAGTGGTGAAGGCGGAAGTGTGTAACCATATTTTATAACGTCTACGTATGCGTAAGTGATGTGCGATCCTCTGTTACCCTCGGCACGTGAATATCTCAGGGAATCAATTCTGCTAGTATACATCCAACTGTAATTAAACTTTAGTCTTCAGATCAGCCGTATGTAGTTCACTGCTGAGCATTAGCCTCCCCACTAGTTTACGTTACATTAAGGGTATTTGCCCATAATCACCACGCTAGTTAGGCGGGTTGGAAAATCGCAGTTCAAGCAAGTACGCAGGATGATGTTGCTGCCTATCATCCGGTTGGATTTCTCTTCGTCGACACTTACGACTCCCCATGATATGATAGGGATAGGCACTATTCTAGGTCGGTATCACGTAGCATGGCGCTGCTATTAGAAAATTAATTCTAGTCCATCACACTGTAATCCAACTTCAGTATCTAGCTAAAATCTTACGTCAAGGGAGCCACATGTCTAAGTACATTACGTTCGCAGCTGACCAAGCCATTGAATGCGATGCGACACTACGGCACGCACGTGTTAGATTTAAGGTTCTAGTTATCTATATATCAAGTAATAGAATCAATAACCACTATAAAAGTGCTGTAAGCAGGTAAAGGAATTCAAAAGTAAAACAATAAAACGGTTTGAACTATTTTATTTATTAAATACTTTGTGTTTCGAACACTTCCTTTATTTTTAAACTACACTCCGTTTATTTTTGAGAACTATTATTTAGTCTAATATATATTTATTATTATAGCCGTTTATTTAGTTTCATCAAATAGTAAACACAGAATTACAGTTATGCCATATATCCTACGTTATGTCTTAAAGCAGATAAACAAAATATATAACTTATATCAATCATATTGCATCAGTTATAAAGCCCAACAGATTAGTACACATGGACCCACATAAAATCAAACAAACATTAATAACCATGTGTACAAACATTATATGACAGAACTACACTTACTAGGGTAACTATCAGTACAACCATTTGTATAATACAAAGCATTTCATATCTGTCCATATCACCAACTAAACATTAATCGTAGAAACAACAAGGGTACAACCGTAAAATAATTGTTAAAGATAATAATTTAATTTATTATCAACAATCATCACACCTTAAAACAAAATAACATTATGCCAAATAAGTATGTAGTTTATTCGGCATAATGACTATACACAGGAACATAGCTTAAAACAATATAACACTGTTGATATCTACTTAACTTAGGCCGTAGTTCTGGAATCGACCCTCAATACTGATTTTCTTACGATTACAACCTGTCTTTTATACGCATCAAATCACATCTTAAGAATATCTCACGATAGGTGGCAGCACCAGTATACTTTCTAGTTTTATTGAATATTACGATAATTATTGTGCAACAGTTAATCAAGTTCGATGAAACTCTTTTAAAAACACTTGAGGAGTTATTATTACAAACATTTACCTACAGAAGGTACATAAAACATTTATTAATAAATCGAACATAAACTTTTACCTCAATAAGATAGGAGGATAGCGATACCAACGTTTTGAAATATCAAACAATATTTTATTATTATATTTTATATTATATTTTATTATATTATCATCAATATCTTGGAATCCTTTTGAAAACCATTTATAATATCTTATTAAGACTAATTTCTTTTTAGAAATTAGTAAACATGAAGTTTATATTAAAAAGTACTATTCTTGATTATTTTAATAAGGAGTCAAGTATACGTCTTTTAATAATTTGAATTCAAGCTCAATGTAGGCAAAGGCTCGTAGTAGTAGTATTCTAATAATGTACTTTAGTATCATAATTCCCTGACACACGCAACGTTGCTGAGCCGAATGCACATTGAAATTTATTGCTTTAACTATTCGATATATCTGTTGCACTATCAAGGACAAATAGGTTTTCTTCTCTATATGCAAATTATTATACATAAATTATAATGTTAATAACCTTTAAAAATATACATACCGATATGGCGCAATGGTCAGTATAATCGCACTCTGTTCCTCCCAACACGTGGGGGCTTAATACTTGTATATATAAAAATGAATATTTGTTGTAGTCTCAGTGTTTCCTATTTGTTTTCTAGTACCCATAGTATAACCTTTGCTTAGTAGGGTTTGTAAGATATCTACGAATATTTAATTTACTTAAACCACGATAAATATATGTAAAAAAAGAGTCTGCCTTTATAAAATATTCGACTTCTATTCTACTATACGTTGAGTACTGTACGTTCTATACTAGAACCACCAGTAGAAAAATAAAAACAACTGCTATCTGTCACTTGGTAAATGAATTCCGTCAACAGAATTAAGATTTCGGGGGTTTTTTTTTCTAATATCCATTAACCATACATACATATCAATTCTTAAGTAGTCTACACTTCAAAATGGTCCCAATTGTGATGGCCATCCATTTTAAGCCCCGATCGGCTATTCAGATTTTAAGGGTAAGCAATGATCTAGTGATACCCATAATATTCCAACTTTCATAGAAAGAAAGAAAGAAAGAAAGAAAGAAAAAGAATTTATTCTGTGACAACTTTAAAATAAAACAGATACATAATATTTAAGTAACAATTTGAAGAGTGTCACAGAAAAGGTATCCACTCAGCATAAAGCCGAGGTGTCACGAAAACACCTCGACGCTGGTCTTCCGTAGATACCTTTTGTGGGAGCACTACCATGACACATTCATTATATAAATGGTAAAACACAATACATACATACAGTTACAGTAAGACATAATCATACAAATAAGACATAAGCATACAAACAAGACATAAAAATACAAATAAGACACAAGCATACAAATAACACAAAAGCTTGCAGGGAACCTGAGTAGCACAAGTAAGAGGACAGCACAACCGATGACGAGCACATACACATTCATAAACATTTCTGTCTGTTCAGTAAATATTTCAAATAATTGCAACGGAAAGATCCAACAGTGAGACAGTTTCTAATTGGAGGCGGAATGTTGTTCCAGCATTTAGTGGCAGAATAGCGGAAGCTGCCTCGAAACGCTGTCGTGTAGTGCCTAACATGCATTAAACGAGAAGCAGACCTCGCCCTTCGCTGGGAAAAAGTAAGCTTCTCATACAAATAAGGCGGCGATTCCTTCTTAATGACTCCAAATAATAAGCATGCAAAATGAAGTACACGCCTGGACTCCATATTCAGAAGATTTCCTTTGTTAAGAAAAGGAGTTATATGTGCCCTTCGAGGAACGGAGAAGCAGAATCGTGCACAGGAGTTTTGGACCCGCTGAATCAACCTTTTAGTGTATCCATACATACATTCACCAGTAACTGTGCTCGCGTAATTGAGTTTGGATAGTATCAGAGTTTCACAAAGCTTAACTCTTACATCTTCACTTATATGAGCACGCACCCTGTACAAGACTTTAAGCCGATAGAAACAATTTTTGACTGTCATTAGTACATGATTATGGAACTTTAGCCGACCGTCCATGAGGACTCCCAGATTTCGAGCTTCCGCTACCTGCTTGATAACAGTCTCACCAATCTTAACTTTGGGGTCGAAAGTGTTAATTTTATATATCTGGTTCTTAGAGCCCAAAACAAGGAATTGTGATTTCTGTGGATTCATAACCAACGAATTTTTGATTGCCCATTCATTGATTCGTTCTAAATCCTCATTGATTACCGTAACACCTTCTGCGGTTTCATTAGGGTTAAAAGAAAAGTAAACTTGTAAATCATCCGCGTAAATGTGATATTCGCATTTTTTTATACAAGTAGACAAATCGGCGCTGTAAAGTATAAACAGTATCGGTCCCAAAATAGAACCTTGTGGAACACCACGGGTCAGCAACCGAGATTCCGAACATGATTTGGTTCCAGTTTGGCTGCAGATCTCAACTCGCTGAGAACGACCACTGAGGTAACTAGAAAACCACCTTAGTGTACCTGGTTCGAACCCGTAATATGCCATCTTTGATAAAAGAAGAGAGTGATTTATACAGTCAAACGCACGGGAAAAGTCTAAGAGAGCCAGAATTGTGCCTTTACCTGAATCCTGAGCTGCAAGAACATCATCGACCACATCCAACAAAGCAGTGGCTGTGCTACGGCCGACTCGGAATCCCGACTGCTTTTGTGGCAAAATATTGTTGTTGTTAAGATATTCTATCAATTGTTGAGATACAACTCTTTCGATAATCTTTGACAAGAATGGAAGAAGACTAATTGGTCTGAGGTCTTTCAATTCACTGGAAGTACTGATTTTGGGAATGGGCTTGACTAAGGCTTCTTTCCAGGCATCAGGAAAAATACATGTTTCAATAGATTTATTGACGATTGCGGTTATTATCTTAAGCGTCCGTGGCAAAGTTAAGAGAACCATATCGCGAGTCATACCATCTAAACCTTCGGCATTAGAGGAAATGCTTAAAATAATTTTGGAGACGCGGGCTTCATCAATAGGGAGGAGACTGAAAGTAGAAGTTCCAAATCGGTGGTACTCATAGTAAGTAAGTTCAGAAAGCGAGACGTTAGTGGTACCTGGCACAATAAGGAAATGATTATTTAAGACGTTAGGATTACTGATACCAGGAGGCAAACATGTTGATCTGTTGTTGAAATCAGCAATATGTATTTTTATGTTAATAATAATAATAATTTACTCTTTATTGTACACCATAACAAGGATTACACATAAAAACAAATAAAATTAAACAGGTAGGCATATACAATGGGCGGCCTTATCGCTTAAAGCAATTTCTTCCAGGCAACCTTAAATGGACAGAAAAGTTAAGGACACAGAAAGGTACATCGTGATGTACAATAATAATTGAAAACAAAATAAATAAACACAAAACAAATAATAAATTAGACTAACAAGGATAAAAAAAAAAAAACTACTAACTACTAAAATAATACAAACAAAAAACCAGCTACTAATTTACAAATAAAGTATAAACACAACATAAAATGAAAAACTAACAGAAATTAATTATTTAAAAAAAAAACACATTTAGAAAATTAAATTTTTAAGGAAACAGATGGTTATTATTATAAGGAAAGGTAGTGAGCCTTGACTAACGTCTTGAACGAATCCAAGGATTTTGCTTTTCTTATGTTGCCTGGTAACGCGTTCCAGAGCCGAGCTGCATGCACAGTAAAAGACGAGCCGAAAAATTTGGTGGTGTGGGAAGGAATAGCCAGAATCAGACTCTCGTGAGATCTGAGACTTCTACAGTGGGAATCACCAAGGAAATTGAATTTATTTTTGAGGTAAAAAGGAGTATTAGGATGGAAAAGGATCTTATACAAAAGGGATACAACGTGGTAATTTCTACGATAACGTATTGGCAACCAGCAGAGTTTGGCCCGATATTCAGATATGTGGTCAAACTTGCGCAACCCAAAAACAAACCTTATACAAAAATTTTGAAGGCGCTCAAGCTTGTCCAGTTGGTCTTGGTTCAAGTCAAGGTAGGAGACATCAGCATAATCTAATATGGGAAGGAGAAGAGTATGTTCTTCCACAACTCTTTAGGGTTTTTAGTGTTCTGAACTATAGTACGGCGAAGAAATGCTGCTTTTTCGGAATACAGTGCTTTCTTCACTACAGATTTCATTTCCTTATAAAAGCTGACATCGCTTTCGAGTCTTGTGCTGTGACTTTTAGCATGTGCCTCGTCTCTCAGCCTCATCATTTCTTTGACAGTCGGCGTTATCCAAGGATAGCTACGATTTTTAATGCAACATTTTGTTATGGGTGCATAGATATTAAATACGTGTAGTACGTACGCGTTGAAAGAATAAACAGCTTCATTTACATCATCGCTTATTAATTTTTCCCAGGAGATGGTATTAACAAGGCTATCAAATTCTACGAAATTTATATCTTTAAGCGGTCTAAAAGAAATCCATCTCGGGAGGGATTTAGGCTTAGCAAGGCGTAGCTTAAGTGAAATAAAGGCATGGCTACTAAGGTCCGGAATATAATCCACAGATACCGCAAATATGTGGTACCGCATAGCGTGTGGTGTCTTCTTTCCATCAGGTGCGCTACATGCTACAGTGCTATCTCGTCGTAAAAAAGAAGATAACTGACTGAACTTCAGTATATCTACGCCTTAACAGTCGTCAGCTTAATGCTGTTGGTAAATGTGGCGACAGGAGACATTTCTAGAAATGTAGCTCTTGTAATTTAAATAAGGGCAGGAGTTAATGTCTAAGTTGTTCTTAAAATTGTCTGATTTTCGTTGGAATATAAAGCGTTGGGTTTATAAAGACTCGAATATGAAGTTGAAAAATGAAATGTTTCTTTGTTAAGGTTTTGTAGTCTGAGGAGTTCATTATCTACGTCTAAATGTTAGTTTGTTTAAGCAAACTCATTGAAAAGGAAAAGTAGATTAAAAGTGACTCCTCAAAACCCCGGTATACGGTATATTTATTAAATAACGTATACACTATCGTCTACACACACATACACAAACACGCACACACACATAATTTTATATTGTTACTTAACCCTTAAACTCTTTATGTATGTTTTCCCTGAGCAGCCCAGAAAAAAATTTATGCTAATATTCATAGGATCAGGGATTTGTACATAAGCTTTAAATACTATTACAACGTCCTCTGATATAAACAGAAAGTCATTACCTGTACTGAAGTAAGTAATACACAAAATAGAACCAGAACACAATAGTATTATTAAACAAAACAAGTCTTACATTGAAGCAATATGAAAGCTTAGTAAATGGCAAGAGAAAACAGATCTGTTTATTCATCCAATCTCATTGTATAAGGATCTTAAAAAGAAAATAACTTATTCTTTATGTTGAGTAAAGAAAAAATACTCAGTCAATTTTAATTTGTTGTATTTTTTTCTCTGGCAAAAATATTTTTTTATATGTTGTTATCTAGATTGTAATTGTGTACCAAATTATTTAATAAATTTTCTATAGCTTAAACGTGTACAAATTCTTAAGTGGAAGATTATGCCTAAATTTGACTTCCATTGAAAGTTCAACACTTGTAATAACGTTGTGTTAGTCTCGACACATTTTTTTTACAAACAATGTAATACACTGAATATAATGTATTCAAAGGAATATTCAACAGTATCCTAATGTTATCTTATCAATTAAATATGTAGTGTAAAACTTCATCCAAACTTTTTACATCCTTTTACAGCATTTTAAACATTTAACAATTTACAGCTGTGGAGGTCTCTCTTGGTTTCCTCCCCAGTAATTAGTACTAAGGGCACCCAGAATAGCCAACCTCTGGGTGTTACCTTTTCTCGGCCTACGTCCTGGTGAATACTCTGCCCCCCTACCACGCCAAGTTCTAAACTTGTCGGGGGGAAATATCTAAGTTTCATTTAACTAAATTCACAATGTCATTTAAAGTATTGAACTGCATAATATATTACAATATATACACCTACAAAGTTAATAACGGTATTCCATAGATATTTAAATCTAATCTAATCAACACAATACAAGAAACCACAAAGTCATTTAAAGGTATTGAATATTCAATAAGATGTCCAATTCAAACATTAATCTCCCACCTCAGAAACATCTGTAATAAAGGTGACGCTCTCGAAAAATCTATCTTCCTTTTGGCCATTCCGACTAAAGTAATGTGACGATACGAAAATCCAATTTCAGGTGCCGGGTCCACGATAAAGATTTTGCATAAATCAGTGATATAATCCAATATTACTTCGCTTTACCCCCCAAGCCTAATGTCCCTCCATTGAAATTTCTATTCCAATTTAAATGACTTATTTCATTACCCTGCGTGCGAATTCGGCCGCAAGCATAAATTTCTGAATTGATAATAAAATTTAAGTAGGTGAATATTATTGAAATTGTTATTTTCTATTTGGTTGAATGTGGGGAAGAATGGATGCTATTATGCTACTTGTCGTTGGAGTGAATGGATTATTCCTGAGAGGACGATCGATCGGGTCCTACTTTACGTTCACGCTTTTTTTTTTAAATATTTTATTAAGCAACATAAAAAAAAATCTAAGTTGTGGATTTATAAATCTGTTTTATTTAAAAGTACTTATATATACTGAAAGAATACGGAAAGGAATTCCTTTCGCCGGACAGCTGTAAGATATTTCTCAATAGAACAAAATTTTTCTATTATATAAGTTTTGCTTCTAAGATCTTTGTGTGTGTACTAAACTAATAAATCATCATAATCATCAGCCCAAAGACATCCAATGCTGAACATAGGCCTCCCCCATTAGCTTCCAATGTGCCCGATTGCATTTCATTTTATTTTATAAGTAAATAATTAATATTTTCTCATCTCAACAAACAAATGTAAAACATTTTGGGTCAAATTAAAAATTATGTTTTCTTAGAGATTATTTATGAAAAATACTGAAACAACAGTTTGGTTAACTTAATTTAATTTTAAAGTAAATACGATCGAATCTAGTAAATGGGTTTGTTTGTATAACTTTACAATAAAGCTATGAAACAATACTTAATATTATCGGCAAAAATCATAACAGATGACCAAGGAAACAAGCCTGCTTTTAAAGGGTTGCTCAAGAAATACTTGAGGAGTTATCATCCGATAGTCTACATATCATAATTACTATTAATTTTGTGTATAGGTATATGTATTTTATTAATAACACATATTTGATTCTATGTAAGTTTATATGTTTTCTTATTCGTACTGCCTCATACTTTTATGCTAACCCAAAGGTTAACTGGTAGTAAAAGGCCTTGCAGCATTAAGTTCGCCTTTTGTACATTTTAATTTTAATTTGTGCGATAAAGTTTAAATAAATAAATAAATGACCAGTTAAAAACGCACCGAATTGTGATTTTCCACTAAGGGCCTTAGAATTGACAAAATATGTTATAAAGGTTTAATCTGAAGTCTGGTTTCCATCACGGTCTCGTAATTAACATGCTTCCCCGCTAAACCTTACTTAAAGCGGAATTAACTTTTAAAAGAATCAAGGACAGGGGCATGAGAATTATCTGGTCGATAAGGCTAAGGCTGATCATCGTGGCTAATATATTACAATCAATATCATAATCATTGCTGTCTTTAAATGTGTTTATTAATTTTTAGTAACGATTCGTTGTTTAATGGTTTTAACTATCCAAGTAAGAAAGAACGTAACGGGTTGTCTTATGTCAGCTTCGAATGAGACTACGTTGGCGTTACCAATATGCCAAATCGTACCAAAGCATTCTTTTGTTTCATATTACCGCAGAAACCAGATGGCAGTCCAGCAAACCAAAAGTTAATTGTAATATATTACGATCGCTTGACAACAATCGATGACTTTGTTAAAGACTGTGTTTGTAAATTTGTACAAACGATTCAATTGTTGATATTCAACTGTAGAAGTGAAGGAGATCGTAATGTATTGTTTTATGTAAACGACCATCCAACGTCGGTACGATACGAATATGTCAAACTGTTACTGTACCTTCTTTTGTTCTATGTTCGCAGAAATCCAAGGGCAAAGTCGATTGCTTTTAAAACCAATGTGAAACTGTCGTAGTGAAGAAAATCGTAACGGGTTGTCTTGCGTGAGCTACCGATGCGACAATGCATCGTAACGCGGTTCGCGTTAACTATGAACGCGGCTACGCTACAAGATGTACCGTAGCTGTCCCATCTTGTGTCTTTTAGTATCATCTCAATAACTTGATTCACTTGGTGTAATTTAAAGAACAAAGGAATATTTGAGTTACATAAAATAGGATTTAGACTACCTTTTGCAGAATTTGTTAAAGAAAGTATTATATTTACAATTTTCTTGTTTTTTGTTATTTACAATTTTCTAATTGCTGTTGAAGTGAAGGAGATCGCATAGCGGGATCTTACGCGAACTACGAACATGACCACGCGACAAGACAGGATGCGGTACGAATATGTCAAATCCTAGGTTCACTTTTTATACTTTGTGGCGAAAACCAGATAAAAGTGCCTTAAGTAGCACCTCGCTGCGACGTATCGCTTAGTTTTCCGTCGCTCCCCTTAAACACGGATAAAATGGATTATGAGCTGCATAATGAAGTGTTTGGTCTATCTTCTGCATTCTGTTAAAGTTTAATTTTAACAAAGAGTTTGTGGAAATGTTAAAGCTGCCTTTAGGTGTAGTTGGTTAGAGCGAATGCTCCGAAACCTAATAGTTGTGGATTCTATTCCCGCACTCATGTATTAAAGGCTAACCTCAATCGAGGTTCACGATCATTTGCAAAATCAGCGGCGGTTGTTTTGTGTTTATATGTGTATAATTGAGTATGTAAATATGCGAAAATGGAAGAAAAAAAATCACTTGCGCTTTGCCGACCTACAAGCTTACCTTTTCGAAGAATCCCATGTTATTGTTTTAAGAAAATACCTCGAAAGAGACCTCATTTTATAGCCATGAAATATGCGTAAAAGAACAATATGTAATGTGTATTTTCTTAGGAATAATTTATAAATTTCAAATATTATTAAAGATAAGATAACTGGTCTTTTCAAGATACTGGATAATCCCCTAAACCTGTCAGGTTTTCTGACAAGATGATGCTTCTATAGTCTCATGCCCCGTAGATAGAACACCTACTAATAGATCACAGAAATTAAACGTAACACAAGACGAGATTCGTAATGGCACCTTCTAAGCATGCCTGCAACCTAATGATTAATCGAATTAAAAGGTTACATTAGTTGCAATCAAGTGTGCTTTAAATCCTATTGAATAATTAAACGGAACTCTAAGAAGCACTTTTCCTAAATTAAGACGATGTGGTCTTGGGGCTCTCACGAGTGTACAAGCTTTGTCCAAACCAATTTCAATCCTGCTACCGAGCAACAAAGACGTTAACTTCTAGCTAAACTAAGCTACGTTCAGTATCGAGATAAATACCACGTCGAGCTCAACTCTCAGAGTACTGAAGGCAGAAATTGAATCAAATGGAGTTGCGGTGTGTACAATATTGTGGTATTTGTGGCAAGCTCGAGAGATAGCCGATAGTCGTATTCGATTTAACGATACATTCAGATGGTTTGAGGACACCGCATCGCTGTCTGAATACAATGATAAGGGCTCTTAACCGATTTTGATACGTTCCAGCAGACGAGATGCACTGCATGATGCTTTCTACGTTGTTTTTAATAGATTTTCTCTGTGACTTTACAATATAAACGTTTTTTTATATTTTACTTGAGTGTCGCGCCTTTATTATATGTATCTACTGATTCCACTGCTTGTATATATAATAAATTTTACACACTTCAATGAACTATAAAATAAAAAAAATATTATCTATCAATAATGTAGTTTCCTGCCACTTTTCCATAGACAATAATGATAATTCTTTATGTAATCCTGAGCCCAATTTTTGTTAGTAACAATATTTATCTTATAAATAAATGTTAGTAGGGAATTTATATAAAATAATGAATTTACTTATATATGCCAGTCAATGCTGCACAATCCTACTTGGAATCGCGCAGCAGTGACCTACAAACACATAGTCCGGCCTGCTAGCGATCAAACCCAGGATGCTGTTGCCGCTGGCAGCCAAGGCAATCACCACTTGTCGTTCTGCTGCTAATAACAAACTAAACCAGACATTATTATTTTACTATTACTTGAAGGTATTAAAAACTGCAAATCACACAGCTAAAAGTAATTACCATAAAAAACAGACAATTTTATAAGAAACTATAAAATAGTTTCTCCGAGTGAATTAATTTTAATGGAAAGGTAAAATCAATGAGCTAATAACGACAAAGTAAATTTAATAACTCTTTCTTGACGGTAATGCCTTGGAACCTTATCACCCGCAGTTATATCAAATTTAAGCCAGAATCTCGAGGAGGGATGGAGGAAGTTCGGTAATAAATTATTGGGTTGTTTATTCGTATTTAATGAACAAAAGTTACAATAGATCATTTAGGTTAATGATGTCTGCGATGCGAGCGGTGAACTACTGAAATGGCGATAACATTAAAATTAATGTACAGTACCCGGGCGTGCGGGGTCTCTCGTTTCAGCGTTGGTCGTGAAGACATCGTTGTTTTGAGGCTCCTATCTTACCTGAAGATGCCCTGTGTAAGGGCGAAACACGTGTCGTGTTAAATAGTTTCTCGATTTTTCGGGAAATTATAGTAGCGCGGGAATTGTTACAAAGATATTTTTAATCCATCACTTGCTTACAATGGATTTCTGCAAAGTAACGCCTGAATCAATAAATTATTTAGAATTAATCTTTTAATCCATGTACTTAATTTAGATTCCTCTTTAATTTTTTTTTTTTAAATTCAGCACGAGAAAATCTATATGCTTTATTTAGTGGCTAAAACCTATTTATGTTAACAAAGCAGACACATTAAACAAAAAAAGATAAAGAAGATATCCAAACTACAAGAGACACTCAGTACATTAAACAGAATGAATCTATTGTGGATAACACTGGAGAAGCGTATAATGTACCAGAAACAGTTTCGTGTGGTGCAGTAACGGTTCTCGGAACTGTTAATTGAATTTGTAACTTTTCGAGAATATTCTGGTAATTTCAGCGTAGTCTGGTCGTGGGTGCTTTATAATTTTTAAGCTGAGACTTTAACTGGAATAGTTGTTATTAATTACTGAATATTAATTTAATGAAACTTACATAATTACGATACATTAAATTTACCATTTACTACGAGTATAATTTGTCATAAGTTCACACGATATACTGTTTTTGTTAACTTACAAATTGTGCAATCTATTTATTTTCTATCTATACTCAATACTTATACTCTAGATATTATCATCGTCATATCCTAGCATTATCTGGTTGCTTTTGACTTAAACTTAGGGCCCAGGGTTTGCTCACCTGTCGAAGTCTGACCTCCGCTACCTAGAAAGAAACCTATGGTTAAACCACTGACTTCCTAATAACGACTGCCATCAATATTCAAGAAAAATTTGTAAATCTTTTATAAACTAAACTATATGCGATTTAAATAAATATTTATATGACAAAGGGCTCTGTCCAGCAGGGTTTTTAGAAACAGTGACGTCAGCCGAGCCGACGTCACTATTTCCTTTCATAGGCTCACTCATTGCAAATAACACTCAATATTAAAATACATTAGTTTTATTTTTATTTAATTATAATCTAAGTAACAATAATTATTCGTACTCACAGGATCTCAGTAGCAATATCACATTTATCGGCCCAGTCTATCACTTATGCCGCTTGTCTCCAGAATAACTCAAATGATAATGCCGTGCTTTGCCGCGCCAACCACTCATTGCAATAACTATTAAAAATGGCGTTGAGCGGAAGTATCGCATCGTCAAACAGAAAACAAATAGGGCTAATTTTTATACGTGATTTTTATAACATCTAAATAATAACTATTGGTTTCCATAATGAACAAATAATTTTATAAAGTTATTATTAGTAATTAAAGTAAATCGCAGTCTTTAATTATTTTTAATATTTTTTCAGTAGAAACATCCGGTCCATGTTTTATAAAAATGGCCAAGATGTTTCCACTTTAAAAACGACCTCAAATTAGTGACCATTTAATCACATACAAATTAAATAAAGTTGGGCGGAAGTAACAATACTTCAACACGTAATTATTGATAGAAATTAATTTAACCCTTTGATTGTAAAACTTAGTTAATTACATTTTTAAGTTCATTTCCCAATTTTAAGATTTATTTTAGCCGTTAGTTAATTTTAATAATAATTACCAGTCGCAACATCCGGTACACGCTCTCACAATGGCGGGATATGTTTCGACTAGTAAACAAATAAATTATTAAGATTACTAATTTTAGATTAAGTACAAAACATTATACAAAACTTATTCCTTGCAATTTATAAATCAAGAATAGATTTTAAAACTTTAAGTTAACATAATGTCTCAATGTAAATAAAAGCACATAATGAATTGTAACAACTACTAACTAAAAGTAGTACTGAATTATCTTATTAATTAATATTGTCTTGCGCCGACATATATGTAAACTTACAATTACAAAACGTCGTCTCAGTTAATAGTTAGAGTATCAGTAAATAGGAAATTTCAAATAACAATCAAAAATAAATTAAAGTATGGAATTTTCCGAAAATGTACCAAGATTATGTAGCAATTTCAACGTCGTATCGCACATAATATCCAATTTATGGATACTAGGGTCCCCAAATGTCGTATGCTAATATAAATACATTTTCTTATTTTATCTCTATCCTTTCTCATCGGCCCGCCTTTTACTAGTAAAGCCATTTTACTTTCGTCTGCTGAATTCGGAAAATACTCAGTAAACAAACGAATGGCTTGGTATTTATTTCTTGGAAATGGAAAATACTAATTCCTGTTTTATTTTCGCAGATGGCACCGTTGAAACGACTTTCATTTGTCACCAAGTAAATGAAAATGAATAGCCAATTAGATTTATGAATACGAATATGGATAAGAATAAGAAGAAAAACAATATTAATGGAAAATATAAGAAGAATGGAAAGACAGATCCTTATAAATCTGACGATGACATTATCACAACATGCTGTCTATGTGTTCGAACTAATAAGAACAAAAAAAAGACCATAATAGCAGGCTGCGTTACAAATCTAGGAATATTTGCTTTACTTCTCGCATATACTCTATTGGGAGCATTTATATTCTTGGCAATCGAAGGCAGTGCTGCAAAAATTCATCAGAAAACTCTAGCAACTACCTCTTATCAAGCAAACGAAATTCAAAAAGTAACAAATGCAAAATTAAATGGAAGCATATCTCAAGCCAGCGCTGAGTTGAGATCTCAAACAGTGGAAAGCATTTGGGAAATTACAGTGTCGTTGAACATTTTATACAAGGAAAATTGGACGAGGCTAGCAGCTCAAGAAATAGCGAGGTTTCAGGAAAAATTAGTAGCTCGCGTAGCTGCTGATGTGTCCGCACAATATGGCGGAGCCAGAGTTCTGGAATCAGCTCCTGCCCTAGTTTTTGATGACTATGAGTGGAACTTTGCCAAAGCGTTCCTTTATTCACTTACTGTTTTGACTACTATAGGTAAACACTGTTCTCTTTTTCTTGATTTTTAACCAGCTAAGCATTTTATAGCGTGGAGTCTTAAATATACTAACATTTGTTTTTGGTTTACAGGATACGGTAGCGTGGCTCCAAAGACTGCTTTAGGAAAAGCAGTAACAATTGGATATGCAGTAATTGGAATACCTCTGACCCTTCTGTATCTATCAGTCGTGGGAGCACTATTATCAAGACTAGCAAGAAGCGTCTTTAGCAGGGCGTTATGTTGTTGTCTTTGCACAAAATGTGGATACTGCTGCCTCGACGAAAGAACTATGGCAAGTAAGGAAAAAAAAGAAAAAGTAAGACGTCAAGATGATTATAGAAACCAAACGTTGCATCTTCAAGAACCGTACTACGTCCGGTCACCCTCGGGTACGATAATATCGGCATCGCAAGCTCAAAGCGTCAGCATCAATTCTTTGAAAGATAAAACTACAGGTTTGAGTTTCCTAAGAGACTGTGATTCCATGAGTTGCACAGATACTGACTCAAAGGTCTCATTGAGAGGATTTTCAATTCTCGCTCCTGTGTGTCTTTGTCTTGGCGCAATTTTTACCTACATTTTCTTTGGTGCCGTTGTTTTATATCAACTGGAAGGTTGGAGTCCGATCGACGGAGTCTACTTCTGCTTCATGAGTCTCAGTACTATAGGATTTGGTCATTTAGCACCAGGGGCTACCCAAAAAAACGGTGCGTCGACGGGTACCGTGTGGTTTTGCTCGATTTACATAATGACTGGCCTCGCATTGACGGCAATGTGCTTCAACGTGCTCCATGACGAGATTGTTCACCGATTAAGGCATCATGAGAAAGTTTTGAAGGCAAATTCACATAAGGTGCTTACTTCCGAGTTTCTTCACAGATCTTGACGCGACGACAGCTGTAACTTGACAGATGAGACGATGTTAAATTCTGATAGGGAGGAGTTACCAGAAGTATTGCACCATGTAACTGGACCCAGATGTGACGGTGGTGCTGTACGTCGCACAGTTTATACGCTTAGAGAGGAAAAGGAGCCGGAAAGATTGACTCCTATGTAAAATATTTTTTTCTTTTATATTTGGGTGTCTGTGTTAGTTTTGATCATTGTGCTTATGTCATTAATATTTTTTATCTGTGACAAAATCGTTTTTAATAGAACATTAACATTTAGTAAGATGAATTGTTTTGTAAGCAACATGATTTCTTAAGGCCTGCGCGTATAATGTTGGTCAATATATATTTAATTGAAATAAAGTACAAATGCTCCGATACCGACTTAGGAATATCCCAGCGTATTTTACAGAATCAGGACACTTGCACCAATCTGGTCCATTTTTATCGAACTTCCAAAAAGGTGGAGATTTCGTTTGCTGATGTTAATTCTGAAGTATGCCCATTGATTAATATAATCGTAATATGTACGCCCAATTAAAAAAAAACTTTTGTAAACTGATTTTTAAACTTTACTCCAAACTGGCCCTATAAAGTAATGATGATGTTCTTAAAATATTAAAATAAAAATAAAATATACTTTATTGTCTTTAAGATCAACATGATCATTTAGATTCGTCAAACATTTACACAAAATGGTAATTCCATATATTTTTTTAACAACAATGAAAGAAATATGAGCGGTACCATAATAAAGGAGTAAAAGCAAATGGGTTCTTTGTCAGAATTTGTCAGTTTATCTGTCTGTTGTGGTTTTCTCAAGATTTGTCAGTCTGTATCTGCAGTCAGCCTACTTTTGGAGGTAGGCGATAAAAGTTTTCAATTTTCGACCGCAAGACGCCTGATCTATATTTTTAAATTATAAGTATGTTACCTTATCAGAGCAAGGGTTTCCTTAGTTATTTTATTGTTAGTTGTAGAATTGGCCTAGTCAATATTTATTCATAATGTCTATCAAATAACTGGTATTCCCAGGCCACCGGTTTCTAGGGAAAATAAAATAGGGTGTTCTGAGTGATTTGACATAAAGTAATAATATTTATTAAAAATATTACAAGAAGTAATGAAATGACTGAACAAGTTTGTTAATTATTTTGAATAGACAATTTTAATCTGTTTAATCATAGGATACTTATAGCTCATAATTATTAAAGCCAGGTTTACACTAGGGGACAAAATATACACGAATTGTGTCGGTGACATATCAAGCGTAGCCGGGCGATTTTTCTTGACATATTTGACATCAGGCGAAGTTGCTGCCGGACATTCCGAGCGAAGTCTGAAACGGCGCACCACTTTAACCGACGTCTCTACCGACACATGTCGTAGGACATTGGTCCCTTATTGTGTTCCTGGTCTAAATCCTTAAGTGGTTTAAAATCCATATAATTATAATATAAGTGTATTTATAATTTAGTTAGACATAACTAGAGGTATTATTATTATTAGTTGTTTACATGAAAACTGGAGACATTTTCCGTGGTTCACCATAGGTAAATCAAAAAACACAAGAACACGAATTACTCAAAAAATTATATTATATCGAAATAAAAAATTGGAAAGTAACGTGTTTTGTAAATAAGTATACAGCATCTTATCAGTACGTTGATAAATTATTCAAAGATTATTTTCGAAATAATTTAATAACTACCGACTCCAAGTGCCATATTCTGCTAATTTTGAAAGTTTTAATGGATATTCACATAATTATTAACCAGTAAGACAACAGCAGCACTTTCAAAATACTTGGAAGTAGAATGTCACTTCACTTCACTTTTTTGATATTTAATTTAATTTTATATGATTTTAAAAAAATTAGTTAACAATGCTGTTTAGTTATAAAATTATTTTTTTAGTATAAAAAATTTACTTAGACCTTTGGTCCAGGTGAGAAAAAATATTACTTTGAACATTTCTCAACAATGTTTGCAATTTGTTAATGTTTCGGGGAAGCTATAAGCAATTATGTAAAGAGTGGGTTTTGGGGTATATAGGCGAGGTCTTAATTCAGTGCCAAATGGTTTTTTATCGCACATTCAACCGGCTACAATTGAGCGTTGAACCGCTAAACTGCTAGCGCTAAACCGCTACCCAAGCTAGATAACAAAGACATCCATGAATGAGAAAATCACAACATAAGGTCACATGGCACTTTGTTCCATTGCTCACGTTAGGCAGTTGCCTAGCGAGACTAGCGAGACTAGCTGGTCGAAAATTATCACCGAAATTAAGCAGACGTTACTGAGGATCAGTCAATTGGATTTAATATATAGCGCTTTCTTTTGGCAGACATATTAAGCCGTCAATCCCATTTACAACTACATCGGTAGTCGTTAAGCTAAGTACAAGGCTCTTAAAAATATTATCAGCGCACCTCACACCTGCCAGCTTCCGCCAATCCGCACTGGATTTGCGTGGTGGTGACCCTATCACCTTGGTGACAGAGGATTGGTTGAGTGAGGAAGTCTCTTTATACCGCTAGCAGTCAAGCTATACTGCAGTCTATAGCATAGTTACAGGAACTAGAAACGCGGTAAAAGTTTTTGTGCGCAAATCTTCCATAATTCCTTTGTTTTTTTTAGATCACGGTGACTGACATCTTAATTGAAAGAGGATCTCAATATTTATGTATAGAGAGAGCGTCCGTTTTTACTAATACATTTAGTACTGGTACTACATACTGTTGGCGGCAAAGTAAGATTTACTCAAAAAATGTATTATCGTCAGTAGTATTAACGAAATAAGTGATATTAAATTATTTATAATTTATTTTAAGGGATTTTAAAACTATAGTGTTCAGTCAACATTATTATTATTCTATATAAAATATTGTACATTGATTGTAACAATTGACTAAGTACGTATTTAAATTATATATCATGTATGACAAAAAATAGCTGTCCAACAGCTAATATAGCTAAATTATGTTTATATCTTGTTTAATAGTACCATAGAACGGTCTTAACAAGTGTGATTTTATATTTTACTTTGTAATGATTTTCGGTTTATTAAAAAATTAAGAGTTGTAAAGTTTAATTTTAAATTAGACAAATAAACAATTTTAAGTAAAAAATGTATGATTTAATAACTCTAATCCTTTACACACATACACATGCCCACGCCTGTTTCCCCGAAGGGATAGGCAAAGGCATATTATACGCCCACACTTTACCTATTATATTGTAGGTCCTACGCAATAGGTGGTTAGCCTATTGCTGCTTACTTTAATCAGCAGGTGCACCACTTGCAGGTTAGGTTGGTTGGGGCTTCTTAGATGTCAAAATCTATATACTCTACTTTATAATCTTTTAGTTTTACTGACTTTTTTATAGGTTATGTCAGCTATTGGAGTCCTAATCTTTTTTTACTTCTTTCTATTACATCCTGCCTAATGGTAAGCAAAGTTTCTATATTTATGCCCTGACTTTCATAAGACTTAAAGGGATAAAACAAAACCAACAATATAAAACAACAAATAGTAAGTTTAAGTTCGTTATTGTCGACAAAGCATGATCGTACCGTAGCTTGAACTACGATCACCATCTCGCTTGTCCAGCGTGGTGATAATGGAGGGATTATATATACTTCCAATATAATAAACTATTTGGGGAGGCCTATATTCAGCAGTTGACTTTATATGACTGAAATAATTTATTTATAATTAGCACATTAACAATATACATACATACACACACGCCTGTTTCCCCGAAGCGGTAGGCAGAGGCATATTATACGCCCACACTTCGCCAATTATATAGCTGGTCCCACGTAATAGGTGGCGACCCTATTGCCGCTTACCGGGCACTGTTATATTCGCCAGAGCCTTGTCCGTTGATCGGCAGGTGCACCACTTGCAGGTGAGGTTGGCTTGGGCTCCTTAGGTCTTGGTAGGATCCTTGGAAAAAATTATGAAGTTTAAGTTGCAAGGTTTTTCTTCGCTTACAGTTGGTTTATATTTAATAATACCTTTGTAAAGAACAGCTTAGGTTTATGCAACTTACTCGTAATTTGACTTCAAGGAGATAGATACAACGATTTTGTCCTAGTGGGATTTAGTGGTAGTATTTAGATTTCTTATGGCCTGTGAGTTGCCTTGACGATTTCCACACGTTGTGATAATCAAAACTTTAACCTAAAAAGAAAATCATATGCAAATTCTAAACTTATGTATCAATTAAGCTGAAGAAAATAACAATTACGAGAGAAATAGATCATAAAGCATACATGTGTTGTCTCCGCCTTGCACGATCATAAGCACCCTTTATAGATTGACAACTGCGTTTCATACACACCGACATACAATGGGGGTAATAAATAAATTCTTAAGTCTCGTATGTATCCTGTCAAGACCTAAGGAGCCCAAGCCAACCTCTCGTGGCGCCTCAATCCAAGTGGCGCACCAGCCGATCAAAAGAAGAGGCTCTGGCGAACATAAAGGATTCCGGTTAGCGGCAATAGCCTCGCTACCTATATATATACCTATATATATATATATATATACTACGAGGGACCAAAAATATAATTGGCGAAATGTGGGCGTAAATTATATTTCTCTGCCTTTGGGGAAACAGGCGTGATAGTATGTATGTAATATTTTTAATAAATTTTATGTAATAAGCAACACCAATAGCATAACATGCACATACATGTACGATCTTACATGCATCCCTATTATAGGTATACACAACATTTAAAATATAAATTAAAGCATGTTGAAAATTAATAACATTGAAATGAATTAAATGAAATGAAATAAAATTTATTTACACATAAATACATATAAACAAAAAACAGAATTCAAATCAGTAAACAATTTTTACACATAAGTTTACATATAGTATGCCTAAAAAGGACTCCACTCAGCATGTGCTGCAGTGGAGGACCACTACAGCGCTGGTCTTCCGTAGAGACCATATAACTTTCGTGTGCAACAGCCAACATTCATATGGTTTTAACACAATATCATGGCTCCGCACATCCAATATGTTTCACCAGTTTACTCTTAAAGGCTTTGAAGTCGTCATTAAATATCTCAACGTCAGACACCTTCGTGTTGATGTTACTGTACCCGTAACATACACTAAAGAGCGGCTGGTGCACAAAATTAGTTCTACCACGTGGGATATTAAATACTTTGGAACAATAATGACGTGGGTAGCGGTAGGGTACACATTGAGAGAGTTCTTCTCCAGCATCTGCTGGACATCTGTCTATATTAACAAATAAATAAATATTTTCTGAAAATTACACCAATTATTTAGTTCCAAGATAAGTATCATTAAGAACTTGTGTTATGGATACTAAACAACGGATAAACTTAAATACTTTTTTTTTGTACATACATAATTAATATACATAGGAAAACACCCAGACCAGAACAAATATTCATGTTTATGCACACAAAGATTTGTCCTGTGTGGGAATCGAACCCACGACCTCTGGAGTAAAGTGTAGGTATACTGACCTCCACGCCATATTGGTCGTCACATTACACCTTACTGTTGATTAGTTTGTATAGAAAAAGAAGATATGAGATAGAGCCTTACATATCTATAAAAGAACACACATGAAAATAGTAAAATAGTAAAGTACGAAAGTCATAATAATAATGATGCAGATAGATTTGATAGCACCACCGTATGCTCGGTAATAAATAATCACCATTTTCAATTCATAAGGCCGGTATATTTTTTCATATTGCTCTCAGCTTTAAGTGCTCTCGAAATGTTTTCAAGCTACAATTTCGTTGCGTCCGTAATGATCAGCGTCCGGTCTGAAGTTTACCCCGGGTAGGCGAGAATTTAAGGTACTTTAAACATAATTGTATTATTTTCGTTTAGAGAAAAAATATATTTTAGCAGCTATTTCGTAAGTGGTGAACTTTGTGTTTTGAAATATGAAGAATAAAGAAGATAGTATTGCATAATAATAGCTATATGGAAGACGCCCGCGTCTTCGTCTGCGTAATCTAGTTTACTTCGTTTTATTTTTGTTTCCATAGTAGCTGAAGTAAAAATCTTATTATATCAGCTATATGGCGAAAATCTCGTCAAACCTGTTTCGAAGATAAGACAGACAAAACAGACGGGCACAATTAAACATAACTTATTTATTTATTAAAAAATTACTTTCATGTGCATTTTATATATAACTCTTATTTTTATTTGCGTGAAACGGCATTTAAGCAGGCCGTCATGAGTGAATGCACTTTGTACCGTGCTTATTTCACGGTATGAAGCACTTTGATGTTTATTTTGGACTGCATCGACTGCTTACCATCACGCAAGATGTAGTCATTTTGACGTGTCACATTAAAAAAACATACCACAAACAAAATCTTCAATTATATCAATGCGGATTAATGGACGCAGGTGTGTGGCCGACTGTTAGAGTTTTCAAGCCACTCAATAGGGCCTTGAACTCAGCTCAAAGATACATTTTAAGTTTACGTTCATAAGCTTTTTTTTATTTCTATATTTGCGGCGACTTGGAGATCACACAATGTGCTATTAAGATGTGGTTTTGAGATTATTGGTACTGTCAGCAGAAGGATCTCTCAAGTTTCTTTTTCATCTACTGTGGCCAAATCTGTGCACGCAAACCAGGGGGCCTACCGCCGAGTTCGATGGCAATCGATTATAAGGCAAAATGGATTTCGAATTGGTTCTGTCGTACCGCCGAACTCATGGAAATCGAAACAAAATGGCGTTCTCCATTTACCTATTGGTCTGTCACGGACTGAAGGTCATGAATGAGAGGTGGCTGTCGGCAGATTCCCCGCTGCGGATTGATAAACGTAAACAAAGTTTGATCTTGATGGATTACCGGTAATCCATCGAATTCGGCGGTAGGCCCCCAGTACAGGACACTGTTTCTTCTTCCTGGAGTGTGTAACACTTTCTGAGCCTTCTAGCTTGGACGCCAGTTCATTGACGTGATTTGAGATACGCCTTTATGTCTTGCAATTTCTTGCTTGCTTGTTAAATCCTAGCGAATGAAGTATGAAGGTACTTATTTCTTACAAAATAAGGTATTTTAACATGTGTCTTGCTTTGGAACCTTTTCAGAATTTCTAGACCTTGAATTTAAGAGCTTTATTAAACTAAATTTGTGAAAAAAGAACTTGACAATGTCACATAAATTCCTACTATTCATAATAGTATACAGGGGTGTATAGGGATCCTATCGAGACCTAAGCAGCCCAAGCCAACCTCACCTGCAAGTGGTGCACCTGCTGATCAACGGACGAGGCTCTGGCGTATATAACAGTGCCCGGTAAGCGGCAATAGGCTCGCCACCTATTACGTGGGTCCGACTTTATAGTTAGTGAAGTGTGGGCGTGTAATATGCCTCTGCCTACCTCTTCGGGAAAACACGCGTGAATGTATGTATGTATTCATAACAGATTTTAACAAAATATTCGATCTTTGTCGCATAAAATGTCATTACTTGTATATCGTTGTATGTTTTTCTTTATAGCGACATCTTGTTTGTTTTAGGGCGTCCAGTGAAATTGGTTGCGACTAACACAACATCTGGTCAGTGCCATTGCTGTTTGGCACACTACCAAATACTAAACGACTCAATTCTTTTCCACAATTTGATATATTGGATAATCGCAATCTGGCGATAAACATTTTTCATTCTTAAGTATTTCGTAGCTGCGCAATACTAGATGGATGGTTATTAGGCTTAGTTGATTAAATTATTAATACCTAACTGGAGTACATTATAGAGATAAAAAGTAAGTAATTAATATATTTTTAGCAAAATTCTATAAAAATCTGGTGAACATCTAAGCTGTTTGAAAATTTACCACAACAAAAAAAAAATTAATAACAAATATATTTTTAATTGTTTTTCTGTTATTAGTCCCGTGTAACTATTATATGCGTTTAATTAAAATACCTAAATGTGCAGCTCTTATTAAGCAGACACTTCAATTGTATGGAGTAAGTATTTTTTTGGTTTTTTAACTATTACAAATACTTAAACATTGACAATGTACAATATAAAAACATTTTAGGAAATTTTGCAATAACTTGAAGGTACTTAAACACCACATGCATAAGCAAAACTGTAGCTTTGTGTTATTATAATATAAAGAATTAGAAATAAATAAAGGAAAAACTTATATACTCTCTTCACATTAATTCGTTCAAACAAATAAAATACCATAAAATTGTTCCATAGATATGCTACAAAATTTATACTGTATGTGTAATCCGTGGATTACAATCCCGGTCTTTGTGTATCCGGTTTTTTTCGTATACCAAAATGCACCCGGTGCTCCTGTTTATACGAATAATCCGAGACAGCCAGAGTGTAGTCCAAATTAGGACCGAACGGGATTAAAGCAGAGTGTTCGAAAAAACAAAACCATTTCTTCTGTTTAATGAAGCTTAAATTACGGCAAAATTTGAATTTAGGCATTTATGATTTGGTATAAGTGCCTATATGAAATCTCGAAGTTTAAGAAGAGTGGGCAGGTCATAAGTACTTGAAATCGACGTAAGTACCTGATAATGTTACTGTGTTACACTCGTGTGAAGTGAAGCTAAAGTGTGCACCATAATTTACACTCGGCGCAAATAAATTGCACCTCTGCGAAAATCGCTTTCAACTGTCATTAACTCTTGATATGTACAAGTAGCTGCACCAGTTATTATGAAATTAACATAATAAATAACATAACTTTTAAGTTAAAAAACGAAACCTTATGCCTTTTATAAATTTGATGCAAATTTGTTACCCGTAAGAGTCGCAATTTACGCTTTCTTTGGGGGTATAAAATGGTCAACCCGGTTAAATGTGGGTCATTCGATAGTCTGTCTCGCTGCCGACCATCATGCGAATGATGGTCGATAGCGAGACGGCGTGGGAGACTATGGTCTCCTTCTGCGAAGTGGTGATGTCGCGGAAGAAGGCCGCAGAGCAGGCGGGAGAGCGAGATTCGCTCTCTCTCCGGCTACGCTGTTGGCGCAGCGGGCGGGCAAGGAGGGCCCGTAACGCAGCGCCAGGAGGGTCTTGGGTGGCGGGGGCAGGGGGCCCCTACCGTTTAACTATAAACCCCCGGGGAAGTCGGCCACATACGCCGCAGGTCGTACAAGGAGGTAGGGGGGGCGCCTCTCTGAGGAGGTTCTTCCGGTTCTGATCCGGGGGACGTTGGACGTGGGCGGGGTGTCAGAAGCTATAAACATTGGCACTGGCCCCCCGCCCCTTTTTCAACAGCGGTGGGCGTCGTCGGAAGTTTTTTAGTGAATAGGACTGCGGTGGTCGCTCTGCTGTAGTGCAGTCTCTGTCCCCCCATTGGCCGAAATAAAAAAATATGTATGTATGTATCAAGGTTCCTATGGTACTATAAATAAAACACCATTTCCTTTCAACGCAACACTGACTGCTCTTCATAACGTATGATA
Source organism: Musotima nitidalis (assembly GCA_949126915.1). Taxonomy (NCBI): domain Eukaryota; kingdom Metazoa; phylum Arthropoda; class Insecta; order Lepidoptera; family Crambidae; genus Musotima; species Musotima nitidalis. Next base: position 6,898,245 of record OX421434.1, read on the forward strand.
TTTTTATTTTTGTATGCGACATGCAGCTTAATATTACTGACACATCCAAAATAGCGCGACGGAAAATATTGGAGGGCCCTCGGCGAGTGCAAATTGAAAATACAGAGGCTTCGGTTATTGTAGCGCCGTCACATTGCAATTTTGAAATCAGCCGCCGGATCTAGTGGGAGATACTAACAGGCCCCTACTACTTGTATACATACATTCGAAAAACATACTTACATATTATCGGAAGTTAGAAATATACGGGCTTCGACTTTTCATAAGCGTATTTATGTGCTATAATCTTGTCATTTGGATATCAGTCGCTGCCGGATCTAGCTGTCGATACTATCAAGGCCCTTACTATTTGTGAGCACACTCTCGAAAGTTACTAACGTTTTGAAAGTAAGGTATTTTACATTACATTAACACACATTACATAAAGTTAGTAGAAAACTCAGAAGATTCAGTTATTGTAGCACCGTCACATTTTAATTTTGAAATTAACCGCCGGATAGGATTCTGTTATAGTTATAACAAAGTTCACTTTAACATGTTAAACGCCAACGGTTCCAGAGACAATAGAAAATCTATAGTTTGTCGGTCACATGGCGTTAAAGACTTAAGCACAGAGATCTCTAAGTTTCGCACGTTTAGATGAACGAATGCTACTGATATAGCTTAAAGAATCAGCCAGCTGGGAGTGGCAGTGGACAGGGCACAAAAAACTGACCGTTGGAGCAATACAATTCTGGATTAGGTTACCTTTGATAGGAATCGTAGCGTGAGACCTCCATCTTCACCTTGCAGGATCACGTTAGATGCAGGCCGCCCGTAATCGGTCACATTGGAAGTCGATAGGGGGCCAAGTTCAGAAATAGACGTCTTTCGGCTGATGATGATGGTGCTGACTGAAATCTCTAGATAAAACATGTCAAAAGGTGGCTAGACCTTGGCCCTGGTGACACGAGGTGAGATCCCAGCTTAGAAGATGCTGCTGCTCACACGCACCTCTAAGAAACTAAGAAATATTGAGGCTTCGGCTATTATAGCACCTGACACTTTGATTTAATTAACAAGACCCCCGCTACAACTAGTAGTATACACACTCTTAAACGACATACTTTTAAAAAGAAAGTAAACCAATATAGCATAAGTAATTTTAGCACTTTCTGGTTGTGTTAATTTCAATCAGCTGACGCCCAAGGGAGTATCTATCGAGTATATTGGAAGTTTGGAAGTAGAAGTGTCACGATTGTAAAAACTCGCTCCAAATTCAGACGCGAAAAGCACCAGTCTGTCAATATAGCTCTGTTTATAAATATAACATCAAACACTACTTAATATAGCACAGTGACTCAAAGAAAGTTTTGACCGCCTATTCTAAAATTCTTCACGCAGAGAAGCCATGCGTCAACACCAGCCAGTTGCTTCTAGAAGGAACATTGATGACCTTTAAAATCCTTCTTAACTATATTATAATCGCGAAAGATTATGTGTATGGATTTCAAGTTCTCTTTTAAGCAAGAACTACAGTATAGGTCTTAATGAAAATTTGCAATAATATAACTTAAACATCAGAATAACACTAGAATATCATTTCTTAATATATTGGGAGAAGTACTAATCGATGGCACCATCTTATATTTTACATAGGAAAATAAATGGCAAACTGGTTCGTTTTTTTACAGGTGTAATAACCCCTAGATTCAGAATCCAGGTATAGTATAGAGTAATGGAAAATATAGGGCCCTCAGGGTATTAACAATCTGCACTCCCCTTCTTCCACTTCCCGTTATGGCGCGTCGTCACGTCGTAATTTCCAAATCAGCCGCCACCGGATCTAGCGGTAGATGGTAACAGGGAGATGCCCCTACTACTTGTCTTACTCGAACTATTTCCTATAACTTATCTTCAAAGGTTAGGCTACAGCGTATAAATACTAAGGGCAAGACAAGACAAAATCTAAAAATTTTATTATCATTAAGTAAAAAAAGTATTTTACTTTCATTCAATAGTTCATAGACTTAAAATATTTTCACTCTAAAAATACATTAAATCTACGTTAAATGCAAAAAATCTTGACACCCTGATTTAAACGTCTCTTGTGATGTCCTAGTGGTGCGTAAAAGAGTCAGCTATCACTGGCTTATTTAAGAGCCTAAAGCTCTATGGAAAACCTGGCCAGGGAGCTCATTCGACAACCCGAAGATACTTAACATTTGCATCAAATAAAGAAACCACAGTTTAAAAATGTTAAATAAAATACCACGACATTAAAAATCATTAATATCAGTCATCATTAGTTGTCATCTCAAGCAATGGGAAGAGATGGTGGCATTAACATCCCACTGTTGAGCACGGTCTTACTCTCACAAACCAAGCTCAGTGGCTATTGCGAAGGCTATTGAGGAGCAGAGTGCCGAATAATGCCAAGCTAACGGTCAGCAACAAATGCACTGAGTTCTGTAAAGCTCTATTTTATGTCGGTTATAGTTTCCGCCAGCTAGCACCGCGGAGCTACGAGCGCGTATCATTCAAGTGAAGTTAAAATCGAGTAACAACGGTATGTGTCGTCGGATTTATTGTAAACTGGCCGGCGATTTTCACGGTGGAATAGCCGCGAATTGCAGCGCCGACGTCGCAGTAATAGCTTTTTGAGCTGTGTTATTGCAATTTTTGGTTATCGCCACCTTTAGTTGTTACGGGCTCAGTGTGTAACGTACAGGAAACATTTCCCCATATTACAGTTTTTGTTTATTTTTTACCTATGACTGATTTGGTTCTTAAAATAAATAAAAGTATAATTTTATGTGTGATTATGGATAATTTATGTTTAGTTAACATCTTCCTAGATGAGAGAGGGTGGCCTAAAATAGTGCCACCCCCTCTCATCTCACGGGGAGTCTTAAGAGTAGACGAAAAGAAATACTACCGGATAATGGGCAGCAGCATCATCTGTGTACTGGCTTTTATTGCGATTACCAACCCGCCTGCCCAGCGTGGTGAATATCGGCAAATAGAATGTAATCTAGAAGGAGGCTAATGTTCAGCAGTGGACTTTATAAGGCTGACATGATGTTGAATAGCGAGGCGAGATTGCAGGCTGAAGTGGCAATAGGCGAGGCTCATAGCTCGAAGAACCGACGACCGATGGGGCGTTAAGGTTCTCCAATGGCGACTGCGAACTGGCAACAGAGCTAATTTTAATAGAGCTAAAACTTGTTATTACCGATTGGTTGATATGGGCTATCCATTACCCTGTAACATAAACATACATACATACATTCACGCCTGTTTTCTCGAAGAGGTAGGCATAGGCATATTATATACCCACATTTCGCCAGTTACATTGTTGGTCCCACGTAATAGGTGCCTCGTCTGTTGATCGGCAGGTGCACCACTTGCAGGTGAGGTTGGCTTGGGCTCTATAGATGTTGTAGACAAATATAACAGGATTGTGTTTTTCTATTTCGATTAAGTATGTGGACGAATATACAGATTTTATGTTTGTAGTGACTATTAACATAAAGTAAAACTTAAAAGTGGTTCAGATTAATATCCAAACTAAAAACCGGCTTTTTATAATTGCGCAAATGAAAAGGCAGCATTCAATTATTATTTAAAGAAAAACGAATAGCGAGCCTCTTTTGTTTATGCGTATTACTTCGAACGGGAAAAGAGTCCAAAACCAATAGTAGAAAGTTGCCGAAAACGAAAAGAGGCTGAATATAATTTCAAGAGAACAAAACGATTTTCTATTTAAAAATTCCATCAACTCTGGAGATGCATTTACGGCTGAAACATTATTAAACTTTACACTTGAAAAACTTCGGTTTAAATCATTTCAATGGAGACGCAGCTTTGCGTTTTCATTGAAACAAAAACCTTGAGACAACCGCACTAGGGTGTGTATTCATACCGGCGGAATTTTACCAAATCAGAATCATGGATTTCCATTTTGATTTTTGCGAAAATTGAAATTCGTGATATTAAGCTAACACTATTATGTACGGTAGTTTGGTTTTAACTTTCAATTAACAATTTTTGACTTTCAGTGAGATATTTTTGACGGAAAAAATGTTAAAAATGGGGGATGGAAAATGGTGTATAGGGGGAGACCAAGATCTGAGGTGCCCAAGCCAACCTCACCTGCAACAACCTGCCGGCACCTGCCGAACAACGGACGAGGCTCTGGTGAACAGAAAAGTTCCCGATAATCAATATAATTCGCGAAATATAATTCGCCTACCTCTTCTGGGAAACAGGCGTGATGTTATAAAATAAATAATAAATAAATATTTTCTGACAATTACACCAATTATTTAGTTCCAAGATAAGTTTCATTAAGAACTTGTGTTATGGATACTAAACAACGGATAAACATACTTATATACTTCTTTTTTTTTGTAAATACATACTTAATATACATAGGAAAATACCCAGACCAGAACAAATATTCATGTTCATGCACACAAAGATTTGTCCTGTGTGGGAATCGAACCCACGACTTCTGGATATGTATGTATGTTTATGAAAAAATAATTATGTTGGTTTGAGTCAACCCGTAGTTTATGTTGTCTCTTGTTGTTGTGATACTGGGTGGTCGGAACCTTTGGTTATCAAAGTAAAACAAAGTTTACAATGGCCGGTCCTTGTATAGGTGACCGTTTGTGTGACACGCTTTAAATGGTTTGACTTTGAAAATAGGTTTAGTAGCAGTATTTTAACATTAAAAACACAGATGAAGACGCGAGCGGAAGCTAGCAAAGAAATAAAATTGAAAGTCGAACCCTTTTCTGATCAACTTAACAACATGAAACTGTCTCACCTTAAATGTTAAGTTTGCAGTACAATCTACGTTTTAGTACATAAACATATGACATGCAATAAATGATAAGAATTTGAAAGTAGGCCCGATCCCAGTAGTTTAAAATAAAAAAGCTCAACTCAAATGAAGACGCGATCGGAAGTTAGTCAATTAATTTAAATAACCGACTCGTTGTCTGATCAACTCAATCTGAAACTGTATACCTACTTTAAATTCAGATAAGTTTTATCTGGATCCCGTAGAATGATCACTAGAACGTCAGCTCTCAGAATTTGCAATTTCGTCAGAATAACAGTTTTTTGCATCATCAAACTTTAATGAAAACCAACTGAGAATACAAATTGCTAACGTGTAAAAATGTGTGCTCGTAAACGTTTTCACTTGCACGTTAAAGCGAACGGATGCTATTCTTTACGAAGATATGTACAAAAAAAAATGTACGAAAGGAAGCGAATTGTGCTGGAAAAACTGTTTTCTTTCGGCACAGTCATAGAATTAATAATTGTTTGCTGCAGTTCAGTTTGTTTTGGTTGTTTTAGGCCACTATATAAGGCTGTGGTCTTTTAACGCACTGCATTGGACCAGTATCAATTGAGCTTTATCAAAGTCAACATCATTTATTCAAGTTTTGCTCAATAGAACATAAAATAAAAATAAAATAAAATATACTTTATTGTCTTTAAGATCAACATGATCATTTAGATTCGTCAAACATTCACACGCAAAATGGAAATTCGATATATTTTTTAAAAAAATGAAAGAGCAATGAGCGTTACTATAATAAAGAAATATAAGCAAATGGGTTCTTTGTCAGAATTTGTCTAGATTTGTCAGTTTATCTGTCTGTTGTGGTTTTTCTCAAGAAGAAGAGCTTTTATGAAAGTCAAATATTAAAAACTAGCGCGCCCAATCACTGCGGGCGGGAGCTTGATCCTAAAAGAACAAGCAAGAAAATCGTCAAGGTTAGTTTTTTCTCCCGCTAGTAATACATAGTAAAACAATTTGACAAGTTATTCATCAAAGGATAATCAAATAAAATCATGAAAATCAAAGCATAATGATATTGCTAATCATCCCAATACCCTCGATATCTTTTGTAGCAATATGTCTATAGTTAATAAAATTCTGTCTGCAGACTACTTCATTTTGTATAAATAGGTAAATTTGTTTGTTAACTAAGTAAATTGATTGATAATCTAAATTTAAATACATAGTTAGATATAATGTTAGTCAATTCTTATCTGTGTAGGCATGTTATTGAATTTTAGAAGTAAACTTTTTTATAAATTATATGGTAGTACTAGCTGTAAGCCCCCCTAAATGAAATAAAATAAAATTAAATATGCAGTTATATAATTAAACCTTGCCTATCAGTTAAAGAGTTAATATTAATTATCATTATCCCAATGTATTAGGTCGGGGAAAAAATCTTTTCGCATAACGTAGGCATAAACTTATTATAAAATTTTTTTGACTGTACTATTTGTGTCTGGCTGGTTTTGGTAACATTAAAAAGGTTCCATTATAAAGAAAAGAAAAAAATAAAAAAGTTGTTTCCCGCTATTTTTCATTTGTTTTTCTCTCCGTAAAAATGAGTGAATCTAATGAAGAAATTCGATACATTTTAAAATTTTATTATAAAAAAGGCAAAAATGCAACTCAAGCAGTGAAAAACATTTGTGATGTTTATGGACCTGATGCAGTGTCAGTAAGAGTAGCACAAATTTGGTTCAAGCGTTTTCAGTACGGAAATTTTGATGTTAAAGATGCACCTCGCTCTGGTCGCCATGTTACGAATAAAATGGACGCCATTTTTAAAAGAGTGGAGCAAGATCGGCATATTAGTAGTTACGATGTAGCTGAAGAACTGGGAATTGACCACAAAACAGTTTTGACCCATTTGAAGAAAGCTGGTTATACAAAAAAGCTCGATATTTGGGTGCCACACGAGCTCACTCAAAGAAACTTAATGAACCGTGTACTCATTTGCGATTCATTATTGAGACGTAATGAAACCGAGCCGTTTTTGAAGAGATTGATAACTGACGATGAAAAGTGGATCACGTACGACAAGAACGTGCGAAAAAGGTCGTGGTCGAAAGTTGGCCAGGCTTCACAGACTGTGGCCAAACCTGGCCTAACACGAAATAAGGTGATGCTGTGTGTATGGTGGGATTGGAAGGGCATTGTTTATTATGAGCTTTTACCGCCCGGCAAAACCATCGATTCTGATCTTTACTGCCAGCAACTGATGAGATTAAAGGAAGCAGTCGAGAGAAAACGACCGGAATTGATCAACAGGAAGGGTGTGGTCTTTCATCACGATAACGCTAGACCACACATATCTTTAGTCACTCAGCAAAAATTAAGAGAGTTCGACTGGGAGGTCCTAGTGCATCCACCATATAGCCCTGACTTCAGATTTTCACCTGTTTCGGTCTCTGCAGAATTCTTTAGGTTCTGTAAGGTTGACCTCAAGAGAGGACTGCCAAAACTATTTGTCCCGTTTTTTTGATCAGAAGTCCCAAAGTTTCTACAGTAACGGGATAATGTCTCTGCCCACAAAATGGCAGAAAGTTATTCAACAAAACGGTACATATATATTGTAAATAAATGTAAATAAACTTTGAAAAAAATGTCTTGACTTTTCATACAAAAATACGAAAAGACTTTTTCCCCAACCTATTATTACGGTCCTAATACTATTACGTTCTTTTTATCATGAACAAATTATTTCTTTACATAATTATGTATTTCAGAACACCGGCATGAAGTTAATAGTCTTTCAAGTCTAACAAGAAGATATATCACGCAATATTGTGCATACCAACTTATATTCGTAGTTGAAATTTGAGAAATGAACATGTTTTTCTACTACCATTTAAAGATGGTAACAAATTTTGGTCAGTTTTGGAGAATTATCATTTATCTAATAAAGTATTGCAAGTTTAGCACGTATCTTTCAATAACGCATACCAATTGTTAACAAGCATACATACATAGACAATATCACGCCTGTTTTCCAGAAGGGACAGGCAGAGGCATATTGTTAAGAAGCTCCCCCCTGTTCTCTTTATAATTTCTGTACGTTATTGAGACCACAACATATAACGGAACGATGACTCCCTTGACAAACTACACAAATGCCAGATATAAAAACCAAAAAAATAAGTATGATTAGACATACGTCCATCTGTCAGCAAAATAAAAATATAGAAAAAAAAAGGAAAAAAAACTATAAATGTAGTAATCCATAAAACAAAAATCCAGTTTTGTAATAATTAAGTACCCACAGCTTCTTGGTATTGAAAACAGAGGCACGCCGTTCTCCATCCTATTACCATATCAGCGGGCAACCTTTACAAATACAGAATAAACCCTTTACTAACGTGCTCAGTTCAGAGCCATCGCATTATGTAAAGCCTCGGTACATGGGCTCTCCACGACGTAGAGACAAAAGCGCATTCTACAGCGGTCTTTACAGTGGACGATACGATTTTGATAAGATCACTCGAACGTGTAAAGCGCTCTTAAAAGCGTGGAAAGACGCCGATGACATTGCGCCTATTGTCAAACGAGGAACTGAGGGATTTTGCACTAATTATGTGGATCAATACCGAAAATAAAACCCTTTTTTTACTTTTTTTTTTTTTAAATAATTTTAATTAAAAATAACTTTTTTTTAGGTAAGATATTATAAAAGTTGCTCCGGTATTCAGTTTTCATAGAAATATTTTTATTGCGTGGTAATCGGATCCTTGACATCAGTTTTAAAGTGCAGATGTGCTGTACTTTCACGACCTATCGGCTGTAAAATTTCTGTCCGATCATCACAGAAATTAAGCTAAGTTTACAGAGCAATTGGATCCTGTGATGGATGAACGACTAAAGAGAGCCGTATTTAGATTTAAATGTATGTAAGGATACCTCAATCACAATATTAGAAGTTTGTAGTTTGTTAGAAAAGGTAAAGGGGATCTAAGATGTGGGTTGTAAATGGGCCCTACTTATAGGCATGGTAATACAACTTTTTATTAAATAATATTTATCTTTTTTATTACACGATATATAAAGAACGAAGTCTCTGAAGCGCTATTTAAAATCTTCAGAAATATATTTAAAAAGTATTTAAGCTTACTATGTTTTACCATAACGATGTTGTTGTTGATCATTGATGGTTTTTACACAGTAAAAGCCCAACGAGACATGTGTAGGCAAATTTTTTATTCTTTTTTAACATTGTCATTCTTCTAAGCTAAAAACACATCTCTAAAAAATTTTAACACCATTTTATAGAAAAAAAATATTGGTTGGTACCGGACAAGGAAATTGTGTGTTAGTTGTGCCAATTCATCAAAAACTTTGTATGTTATATGAAAAAATAGATATATGAAATGTGTTGTAATTTTACCATAAATAGTATATTGTCTTTCAAAGTAGGTAAACCAATATTTAATAAACTGAATATGAACAGAAAATGAAGCCTGAATAAAAATATCCAGAGAAACATTTAATTAGTACCTAACATTTATTATTATGTTTTATCATCTCATAGAATAACATCGAATGAAGCTACCCCAAATGCCAATGAGACATGTGAAGGCAGATATTTTTATTATTTTGTAACATTGTCAGTTTTCTTACCTAAAAACACATCTCTAAAACATTATAACACCATTTTATAAAATAAAATAATTGCTAGATGTATGTACTTTCACTATTTCTTAGTAAGACAATACTTAATAAATAATTCAATTTTTTCTTTGATTTCATATGATATAGTTTTATTAATTGAATTTAGTACATTTATTTAGTTTAATTTAAATGAATAGTTTGGTTTGATATATTTACTTTTTAACTGAGTTTAATTTGGTTTTTTCGATTCGAAATTGTAAGGAATGTGTAATTATGTTATGATAAATATAATATTAGTATCGCTAATTTAAATAAAGAAGTAAATGAAGAAAGAGGGCATTAAAACTATACTATAGACGTCAGCTTATTATCTTTTACCACAACGTTGTTGTTGTACGAACTAATTGTACTATGTCATCTAATATTACACGACAATCGAATGAAGAAACCCCAAATGCAATAGCCCAACGAGACATGTAAAGGCAAATATATATTTTTTCCACTTTATGAGGTCTACCCGAGGCGCTGTTTCGTAGGGGAATATTTTACCGATAAATATCTCTTAAGACGTCTTCCCTTCTGTTTATCGTTTGGATTTCGCTGATTCCTTTAACTGTTTCTCTTTTAAACCGCTTTTTTATCCCTCGAATATTGTCTAGTAACTACCTACGAGCGAAATCGCTATAGAGAATTTTCACTTCGCATTTTCTGCCGTTTTTTTTTACAAAGAAAAACAACCAGTGTTCACGTTCCAAGTTCCATGGGCTTTGTCTTTGAATTTTTATTCATTAAAATTTTATCTTCGGAGTTTTATTTTTGCCCTAATAGAAAGCGTGCTCCAATCTATTGTAATTCCTTCCTTAATGTCATTAATCATACTAAGAGGGTACGGAACTATTTTTTGATCCAAATACATATTTGAAGAGCTCTGACGGAAGAGCTCTGACGGAAGAGCTCTGACGGAAGAGCGCTGAAGTAAAATAATGTTTATAAAAGACTAGTTTTATTAATTATTATCGGGATAAAAAGTATCCTATGTGCTATTTCAGAACTGCAGCGATACACACAGCAAGTCAAAATCGGCACAGTAGTGAAAGAGTAACAAACATGCATCTATACTCAAACACATTCGCACTTATAATATTACTAGTGGTTCACCCGTGACTACATTTGCGTAAATTCTGTTATTTCGAGCATTTTTTTAAAGTAAGTAGACTTTCCATACAAACTTTGATTCGCTATTTCTATCCCTTGAAAAATTATCAAAATCGCTGTTAAAGGTAGCCTTTGTCCTTTCTCAGTGCTCAGACTATATGTGTATTAAATTAAATTTAATTTGGTTTAGTAGTTTTGGCTAGAAAACGAGACGAACAGACAGACAGACAGAGTCACCTTTGTATTTATGATATTAGTATGGAATCTTATTGATTGATGATTGACCGTTTGTGTTGTATTTAATATCAAGCGCTCTCGTACTTCGGAAATAATGTTGAGCACTTGGTCACGGTTATCGCTGTATAACTATAGCAATCATTAACACAAATTCTTATTTGTGTTAATGAGCCTCTTGGCTCTATTGAACAATAGGACTCCAAACCCATACCTATGCCAATTCGCACTGTATCCGCTTGTAATGTACCTAAATCCATCTCACTCTAGTTTGTAAGGGCCCACAGTGAGACGTTAATGGCTTGAGTTAATGATGGAAGACATCAATTACAACTTCTATTGTATATACATAAGCTATATATACATAGAGTTTAAGCACTGGTAATTCAACGTCAAGTTTTTATTGAAATATACACCTTCACCATAATTAGACTAACACCCGATACATCGATTAAAAGTCGATTTTTTAATCTTCAGTATTTTTTATATCCAGTAGAATATCTAGCGGTATCTGGGTGTATTTTTTCACAAAAACGTTTTAGAATAAAACAATACAAATCTTGTAACGTAGTTTAAACAACTGTATGGGGTTTTCTCAAATACGCAAACAAACTACATATTTATTTACAAAAAGTACAATTAAAAAAAAAACATTTTGTTCTTATAGTTAAGATCCTCGCCAAACATTTCGTTTAAAGGTGAGAAGCGCTCTTTTCTCTTTCTCACTAAGTTATTAAGAACTTTATATAAAATTTAAAAAAAAATAAATCAAATACACATTATAAAGGTTAAAAATGGTACCTACTTCAAATCGACGTGCAAACTCAACATGAACGGAAGACCTCATAATGGTAGCAGAATCACGCTGTATGCAGGTGGTATTGTAAGTTTTATATAAGATCTGATCGTGTGCTGTGCGGAGCAAAAAATCAATCTTAATGAGTTTCTTGTCACATTTTTCCACTTCCACTAAAAGGGCGCGTTAGTTTTTAAGTTCACGGTCATAAAAGATTTTATGAGACAAACTTGCATAAAAGATTTTGACTTTGCCTGTGGCTTTGATGACAGTGAAAAGAGGGTAAAATCACAGCTAGATATTTTCAGCTAATACTTACCCCTTAAACAAAAGCTGTTCTCCAATAAGTTAATATTTAATTATCCAACAGAACCAAAGAGTACTTTATTAACAGTTACAGCCATTAAAGTAATGCGAATGAAACACTCCACTCAAACCTTGTCCAGTCGGGTCGTTATGGTGTCCTCAGCATCTAAATTAAGGTAAATAAATAAAGCTATATACTGCGTCACTTCTAATTTGTACCTGGTTGTGGTGCTTTACAAAGAGTATTTATTTTATTACTGGAAGTGCTTGGGATATTCTTCTTCGTAAGGTTCACCGAGGGCATTTGCCTGAATTGTAACGTTACAGGTTCAGTTACGTGTATTAGCATAGGTGGAGAACCGAGTATTATAATGCTCGGTTCTGCGCACTGTAGTGCGCAACCTGTAATTTAAAATGTTATTTAATAAGTGAATTCTCCCTGCAAGTCGCTTCCATTGGGTTTTCTCCGTGTTCTTTTAGCGTTTCGCATTGTGATATTTGGCGCCAGCCGATGCACAGAGATTGCTATTATGGGCAGTCAAAACCGAACTTAGACCAAGAAAATTCGAACTATTAAAGAGACGCACCCCCTCTCAAACTTTTTATTCATGCCACAATTACCAATAAATCAGTAAAATTCCCATACATGTCGCTTCCATTGGGATTTCTCTGCGTTCCTACACCTTTGAACGTTTCGCATTGGTCGTAAATCGTGGTAATTGGAGCCGGCCGACGCACCAAGCCCTCAGCAGCGCTGTTATGATTTTATATTGGAACACGTAAGTACCCTGCCGTTTCATGGGATCTATAGATTCAATTTGTCTGGAATATTTTTTTGTTGGGTTTTCTATCAACATTCAATAGAATATATTGGTTGTTTTGCCCATTGCTTTTTTGTAATAATGAAATTAGACATTTAAATTAATATATTAAAGCTTTATTACAGCTTAAACTTGGCTTTATTCCGACTTACTTGTGAAAGTTACTTGAATCTAAAGGCGCTACGTCATTGGAACAAAGTTCTGTCTCCCACGAATTTGGTTGATTCGGTTAGACAGTTCATTGAGAAACCGTAACCAATAAAATTGCAATGAGGAGGAAACCTTTCATCGAAGGCAACGATAAGACATGCTTTTGAGCGAATGGTCCAATAAGGTCAAAATCACAATAGTACCCCTATGGGTACTTCTATTAGTAGGAAGTAGTCACTAGATAATATTCCCCTTTAACATGGACAGACCAAAATTAAGGCTTCAGTGGGCGATGTCATAAATGTAAGAAGCGGGGTCAGATAGTAAGACATCGAGGGGCGCATATCATCCGCCCATACTACTACCAATTCATGGCGACCACAATGGACAGACCTATGGCAAAGAAGACGAATCAAAAAAACTAAGTTGTTTATGACGGTCTTATAAAAATCTATTACATCACTAATCAAGGGGTGCGGAGGAGCCCAAGCCAACCTCATCTGCAAGTGGTGCACCTGCCGATCAACGGACGAGGCTCTGGCGAACGTTACAGTGCCCGGTAAGCGGCAATAGGCTCGCCACCTATTACGTGGGACCAACTATATAATTGGCGAAGTGTGGGCGTATAATATGCCTCTGCCTACTCAAGCCAGCTCCCTTCGGGGAAACAGGCGTGAATGTATGTATGTTTGTATCACCTATCAAAACATCTGTAAAGTAGTAGACACCGCTAAGCTGACATGACATGCCTTTCTGCCGAGATAAGGTCCATCTAGTGCAGACACGCGTGCAATTCAGCGATATTAAAGTACACTGGTGGTCATCAGCAATATCTGCATTATCTGTAACCGATTTCCACAACACCGACTAGCGGAGTTGGGAGCTTGCCTGATTTATGAAATTACCATAGAGTAGTTAAACAAAGCAGAGGGCATTTTAAATAAATATTCTCTTACAATCACACCAATTATTTAGTTTCAAGATAAGTATCATTAAGAACTTGTGTTATGGATACTAAAGAACGAATAAACGTACTTAAATACCTATTTTTGTAAATATATACATAGTATAGATAGAAAGCAACCAGACCAGAACAAATATTCATATTCATTCACACAAATATTTGTCCTGTGTGGGAATCGAGCCCACGCCCATTAGGTGAAGTTCAGGTATAATGACCTCGACGCTATATCGGTCGTCACTAATATTTGGTATGTTAATTATTTATCTACATCCCTTCTCTAGAATTTGTTAAACCTACAATTCAATAAATGCTAACTTACCAAAAACTGTGTGTTTGTAGCTTGTTTAATTGCTGTAAGTATATCATCAAATAAAAAAATTACTTGCAACTGCAAGTTCTAAAGTGTCTAAATTTGAATATATTTTCAATTAACTAATTGAAAATATATTCGAATTTAGACATCATTGGATTTTATGCATACATTGTTAGAACTGACGACTGAAAAGGGGCGTCAAGGATCTTCATTATCGTAGGAAACCAGTGAAAAGTTTTAATGTGCTCTGCCTGTTAGAGGGTTAAGCACTTTCATATTATATACAAACTTGATGCAATAAAAATAGATTACTATAGATATGATAAAACATACAACATTTTAGTATTACGCAAAGTATGAAGAAGCTCATTAAATCAAATGTCGAATATCTAATCTTTGGCAGCTTTCAGTTCATTGGCGATTGGGGCGCATAAATCAAATTTACCTAAACTGTCGACCCGGCTCGCTGATACGCGTTCGCCAGTACATCCCTATAAATTGTCCCCAATCATTGCCGTCATAATTTGTTTTGTTTTAATGCAATTCGCACGTTTAGGGGCCTGTTTTACCATGTCCAAATAAGTTCTCTTTTGCGTTTACTTAACATATACACTCGGCGTAAAGAAAATCGCACCTTTAAAACAAATTGTATAAAATTTCTTAAACCTTATTTAGAGTGTTGGGTATTATTAGAAAGGTAATAAAAAGGAGTATCTAAAGCGTCGGTCGGTCGGTGGTTGCAGAAAAGACACACTCTCGTCTCGACTGAGAAGAGAACAGCACTTCACTGCTTTTAAGCAATTGCCTTTAGGTCCAATCGACGTGGTCACGAGCAAACAATTCTGATTCTGATTCTGATGTAACTCACTACTTTTATTACTTTTACTACTTTAACTTTTCATTTAATTGTATTTTGTGGTTTGAATATTTTGTTTTATTGTTAAGTTTCTGCCTTTTGTGTGGCTGTTGCACACGTAAGTTATAAGGTCTCCACGGAAGACCAGCGCTGTTGTGGCCCTCCACTGCAGCACATGCTGAGTGGAGTCCTTTTTAGGCATACTATATGTAAACTGTGTAAAAATTGTTTACTGATTTGAATACTGTTTTTTGTTTATGTGTATTTATGTCTAAATACAATTTTATTTCATTTATTTCATTTCATTTCAAACTGCAAGCGGGCTCGCCGATGCGCTACAGTCAATTTTGGACCCGTCGCAGCTCAGTCTTCTTCTAACCGCAGAGACACTGACAGTGGGTCTGCGAACTGCCTGGAGCTGCTGTTGCAACTCAACAGCGTTGAAGAAGCGATTTCTTAAAGAGTTCGACACCATGAACCGGTCGTCTCTTTCCGAAGTGCAGCGAAGTCGACCAGACCCATATCTGCGGAGGTAGACACCGGTCTCCGAACCGAAAAACAGCTTAAGTTCAGTTGACGGGCAACATCACACTGCCGCATTCCTGATTGCAGTTGTGCAACCACTTGGGCGGCTTCGTCAGCTGTGGTATCCATCTTCAAGGTGTTTTCTACTGTATAATCATTGCGTGTGTCCTTTTCAACGGTTGAATAGCAAATGAACCACATTGACCCAGGGTTGACCATTTTATACTGCAACTCTTACGGGTTACAAATTTGCATAAAATGTTTGTGATACTTTATTCATGACATTAGGTTTTCGTTTTTTTACTTCAAAGTTATGTCATTTATTAAGTTAATAACCTTTTAAATAAATCATAAATACTATCCGCATAATTGGTGCGACGTAACGTAAAGCCGTATGTTACGTGGCCGGGGCAAGCCCTAGAATGGAATGTCCAAGAAAAGCGTGAATGTGACTACCCTAAGCAGACCTGGCGGCTGACGATCATCGCGAAGACAAAGGGAAAACCTGGAGTGAAATAAAGCGCGAAACTCAAGACCGAAGAGGATGGCGGCGAACGGGACGCCCTTTGCCCGTAACAACAGGTAAATAAGTAAGTAAAGTAAGCCGTTGGTTCCTGTTTTTAATATATCTTTCTTCTATATCTGTTTTTTTAACCCCATAGTGTTGCTTAAAAATAGTCGTGTGTGTGTGTTTTCTTTTTTTTTCATGTGTCTTTGCTAGGAGGAACTTGGACATGACTTAAATCTCACTCACCTCTGTTCGTGAGAGAAGGCCTGAGCCCAGTTACTAGAACGTTACTAGTTTTTTTCGATGTTAATAGATATAAGACTGATAGATTGATTTGGTGTATTTGGATTGATAGTTCGTCTGCCTTTGAATATAGAGCGGCTTGATAAGAATCTAATAGACGACGCCACTCACTTAAGAGGTACTGAGTGAGATTCAGCTCTATTCAGGAACGTTGATTTGAGCCTTTTGTAGGCCTTTTATATTTAAAGGCTGTGTTATAAATATATATAGACTAAAATATGATGATTCGTCTGTTTCGGAATAAGAACAGCCTATATTTTCACTCCCGACAATACGTAGCCATGTGCATCCAATTGACATCTACTAGTTGTCGGGCATCAGCCGTCCATTTTTAGTGCTGTTTTTGGTCGACGTCGACTGCTGTTGTTAGCGTTACTCGCCAATCAAAAAGTCTCCTGGCCCAGTATTTGGTCATTCTGGTATTTAAATTAATTATATTATTAAACATTAATGAAGCGGTTCTATTCTTAAACCAAGCACAGCTTGTATTATTGATACTAGACAGCGGATAAAACTATAAAGTCACTATTTACAAATACTTACTTATAATGCAAAGAAAACACCCAAATCAATACAAAGATACATACAATTTCTTCTGTTTGGGAGTTGTACCCAAGAGGAGCGGAGTGCAGGTATACTGACCTCCACCTCAGTAGTTCTGCCATATCATGGTGTCTTGCCAATCTCCACTTACTACGCTTAATTTGCTTACCCACTTCATTTGGTACATGCCAAACACCAGAGCCCCACTATACAGCTACAAAATGCGGTATGGAAATAGAATG
Source organism: Musotima nitidalis (assembly GCA_949126915.1). NCBI lineage: Eukaryota > Metazoa > Arthropoda > Insecta > Lepidoptera > Crambidae > Musotima > Musotima nitidalis. The sequence continues at coordinate 6,915,409 of OX421434.1, forward strand.
ACACCTAATAAAAGAATAGCCTTGGTTGTAAATTGAAAATGGAGTACATACATAAGTCGGATTTCAGAACGCAGTTTTTCACGAGCATACACTAACTACAGTGAAACATTGCTGCCCATCTTTTTGTTCCCATTTGTACTCTGAACCATAGTGTAATGAAATGAGTATAATATCTTCATACATATGCACAGAACATGGCAATAGGTGCGCCAGTCGGGGCTACGCTGACGTTTATAATACCGGCCGCGCACACGTGCGCTCTGCTGCTGTTGTGCTATTGCTTGACTATGCATTTCTTTGTCAGTTTACCATCTAAGCACATTAACGACCCTCTACATAGCCCTGGTGAGAGCACAAAGGTGAGAGGTTATTGGGTTGTATAATCCAGTAGGAGTATTCCCACACCCCGACCTAGTGCGGATTGGCGGAGGCAGGTGCGTCCTTCTGTTGAATGTTTCAAGCCACGACTATCACATCATCAACATCTGATAATGATGATGTGGTATGATTATCAGCCTTTAATAGTCTACTGCTGAACATTAGCCGCCCCAATAGATTATATTCTATTGGGGATATTTGCCCATAATCACCACGCTGCGCTAGGCAGGCGGATTGGTGAACTCAGCTTTAGTCAGTACGCAGGATGGCTATGATAGTCGGCATCGAGAGAGCAAATCCACCCAGGGCCGCTGCCGCAAGCGCTTCCATATATTTCAAAGAACAAAGAACAAATAGCCAAGAGCCTACGTGTTTAGGCTAATAAATCGCTTGTTCGGGGCTCGAGTTGACCTACTTAATTGTTTTTACTATGACTGAGCGCTCTGAGGCATTTTGGCGTTATTCGAACTAAAATTCTTTATAGGGAACTTTTTCAATAATCAAACGTTGAATTTTTTTCCCTATCTCAGCTTTGTATATTTTAGTTGGTTTTTCGCGTTTTTACAAGTGCCATTCTATACCGCTTCAACGCTCAAATACTTTTCTCTATCGAATCATATAATTAACCTCTCTATGTGACTTGTCATAATTATCCTAAGTGATCGAAAAGTGTGTAATATTATCATATTGTAGTGCGATATTTATGCCCGCTAACTATCTCTCCCACTTCAGTTAAGATTGACTGGAAGAGATTTGTTTTAGAAATAAGTCTACCTTGGTACATCATCTTTTTACATAAGGCTTTTTTTTGCTATTGTTTTTTTGTGCAATAAAGAATAACAAAAAAAAGCTATTTAACTATTTATTGAAGTTATTTAACTAACAATCATCAGAATCGGTTTACTTTTGGTTGAAATGATGATGACGATTTTGATGCCCTCCTGGACAGGCGTATTGCTTAATTGTACTGTAGGGATTACTCCTTAAAGTGTCGTTTAATAATAAATTAACACTGTAGAATGTAGTCTACATTCGTCACCCCGAGAAATCAGCCCTTTGTCTTAAACATGACAAGAGTTCAGTATACACATAGGATAAATATTTGTGTGAGTCAATACGAATTGCTGACATGAATTGCTTCTTTCTTTCTTAAGATAAGATGAGATATGATCTTTAGATATTAGATTTTGTTAGTTTTAAGAAAAGCGATAATCTTAATATTTTCTTTAAATTAGATATTAAGAAATAATTTGAAAAAAGCCGAGATGAGTTTCTTAGGGCATTCTTCTCTATCTCGTTGCCTTTTTGGAAGCCTCGTTAGAGTCACCGACAGACTGACTGACTGATTACTGAAAGACGCTGAGTGAAACACCAAATAAAAAAAAAAGAAGTTATATGACATTTTAAAAGCAAACCTAAAATTCAATTATCGTAATTCTATACAGACGAAGGCACTTAGAAAATTAGTTACGAAACGGGGTGGTGGAAACACGACAACGGATTCTTTAGTGGCCCATAGAAATTCATTAATACTCCAGAAAGGCCATTATTGGGCCGTTCCTATTGTGAAGGTCGCAGTCTTGTCCGGTACTCTGATTTATACCTGACAAGCCAAAAAGGGGAGCACTCCGCTAAATAACTGACGGTGTATCGACAAATGCCCTTTGGGTAGGGCTGTCAATGACGTTTTATTAAAAAAATAGTTTAGTGCTTTTTGGTGCTATCAAATTTACTTGTAGTTTCTTGCAGTTTAAAGCATAAATACTTACTTTTTAATCTGGAAAATCTAAGCAGAAGAAGGAATAACCGCGTGGCACCTTCCCGACTAATTCATACAATTTTTGCAAAACGCCAGTACAGTGCTTGGTTGCCACATATATATAACCATACAAATAAAATCCTTAAATTTTACCCAAAAGATTTATTTAAATGTAAACAAATTTTAACAGACTGTTTAAAAACCCTTACATATGACGAAACTGAAGATATATTAAAAAACGACAATAAATAAGTACACATACACGGATAAACAACTCTGTTGAAATAGGTACCTACTTATAATAAATAAAGCAACATAAACATCATGATTAAGTGATAGGAATTTTACAAAACACAAATACACACAAACACAACACACACGCTCACACACATACATTCACGTAAAACTTAATATAATAGTAGATAGTTTGCTTTTTGTCTGTTAACTCAATAAAATCTTTGTTAAGCCAGGAAAGAGCACCTTATCCCCAACACAAGTTCTGCGTTACTTACTGGGGAAACTTAACATGTGTATTGATGATTTATTGATCAATAAAAACAATTTTTTTTAAAAGACTTGCAAGTAGACGTTTTATAAGTAAAATAGTTTGAGCGCTTTTTGTGCTATAGGCTGCAGAAGAAAATTTTTCGTACACTGTTGTAAAATTTTGAAAAAAAAATTCGTTAGTTTCTTGCCTAAGACCACCCACGGACTTCTTGGCGGGAAAGTCTGCAGTTTTGTTTTATTTTCTAAAATTTGTGATATTTCTAACATTAATGTGTAATAACGGTGGATTATTAACCGTTAAGTGTTTGTGAATATACATAAGTGTTTGTAAATCAAACAAAGCAGTGCAACATCACTTTTCATATTCTCTCAAGGAGTCCATGTGAGATCTCAGTATAGTCCCACATCTTTACTGAGGACTCAAGGGGTTTAGGGGAGGATATTTCATCTTCGATTTATCATCTTGATCACCACTCATTCTCATTTACTATAAATTATATATAACGAGCTGACCCGGCGAACTTTGTTCCGCCTTAATGGCAATAAAAAAGCAGATTGTGTTTTTATTTTATTGGAAAAATTACAAAAAAATTAAATACCTACATTAATCATTCATTATTATTTCTGTATTTTAGTACAAAGTTGCTCTTCACTTAAGTACTTTGTGATACACGACATTTTTAGTTTTATTATAATTTATTGAGATGCGCGAAGTCGAGCCATGCTATTGCGGCGATGTTCACTTGCAATTTCTTGTTCTTCTTCAGTCCTTTCATTTCCAGTATTTCGTATTCTTCTTGCATTACGGCTTTATTGGTAAAGATTCGATAGTCTTGTTCGCGGCATTATTAATTAAACTTCACTTCACTTCAATTCACCTAAAAAATTATTTCAAAACTCATATTCACATTCAGAAATAGTTTGAATATTGATTTCTTACAAATATCAAATTGTCATCCATACGTCATTACCAGAGGTCGGAATTAGGTAGAGTTATTTATGTACTTGCATCGAAATGTTGATATTAATGTGGACCTTCCCGGGATTTCAATATCATATTTCAATCTAATATCATTGATGTAAGTTTGGCAACGTCGCGCGTGCAGTAGTCTAAATTAAAAAAGTAAAAGTAAATAACTTTTTATTAAAAAGTAACGGGATTTTTTCTATTCTTTAAAATTAATCCCGGGATTTGAGGCATATCCACTATATTCTTTCGCTGTGTGAAATCAGTGTAAGTACATGAATAACTCTACCTAATTCCGACCTCTGGTCATTACATAGCTGTCATTTGCTTTTTGTTATTCCAAGTCTGATTCTTTTTTTGTTATATGACGTTTTATAGTGACTGACGTTTCATGTCAAGTCACACGGGAACGCTGTCGAACGGGATAAAAAGTATCCTATGTCCGTCTCCTGGCTCTAAGCTACCTCCCTACCAATTTTCATCCAAATCTGTTCTGCCGTTCTTGAGTTATAAGTGCTGTAACTAACACGACTTTCTTTTATATATATAGATAAATATATCACTTACTTGACACTGGCTAAATGTGCTAGACGCACAAAGCCATTATTTAGCTAGAAGAAGAAGAAGGGTGATTTTCCTAAATATGCTATAAAATTAATGAACATAATTTTTATTTTTGTGAAAAATTATTGACCATTCTTTATAAATCACTACACTGTTCTTTACTGCTGGCTTTGTATTGTTAGTTAGCATTACTAGACTGTTTCCTCAGAAATATTTCACTCTAAAACAACTACAACAGGCTGATCCTAAGACATTTTGAACAACAACGTCGTCGGCACGACATATTTTGAATCGAGCTCTTTCTTTTTTTTTGTTAATTTATTAAGTGTCACTCACTAAGTTTTTTTTCTTAATTATAAATTTCACAGCCCTATAGCCGTTGTCCGACGATCGCACGCAGGGCGTTGGCGGGCGCTTATCGCGTCGGAGCCAACTTCATGTTTTATGGAGCCCAATTGCCTTCCGCGTTGTTACACTGCTCCCTGATGTTTGCTCTATATGTACGAGGTGTCTGATAACTTTTAGCCTTTTGTAGTTCCTGTGTTATAACGTACTTAGATTACTATTAAGAGGCGTTAGTACTAGAACGGATGACTATACTAACTTTTTTTTTCGAATCGAGAATTATCAAATGAGCCTCTTCGGCTGTGCGGGAAGCGGAAGAGTGTTTCAGACTTACATAAATACACCTTTTTCCCTTAGGCAGAGACTTATTATACGTTATTATTTTATACACTACGCCAATTATGAAGTTGTGCACCACTTGCAGGTGAGGCTGGCGTGGTTCCTCAGATCTTGGTAGGATCCCTATGCACTATATTTATTTATGTTTTAATGAAATCCATATAGACCTAGAGTCCGGAAGCAAAGTCACTATGTTCCTACATTTCTTCACAATACTTAAGTAGGGATCCTCTTTCATAAAGAAGAACATAGCAGCACTATTCTTGAAGAAATCGCTGTAAGCGATAAGGCTGCCAATTGTATCGCTTTTTTTTTGCAATTGTTTTCTTGTATTATTTTTAATTTAGTGTACAATAAAAAAAATTCTATTTATCTATCTATTCTCATAAAAATAAGTACAATACTTTTTTAATGTTTTCCTATGCCATAGCGTGCCATTACAAGCTTAGAGTTTTATATCTGGGTCGTCTTACTACTTATCGAAGCTTTATCAAAGGAATGTGTTATAATAATAAATTGTTCGCCATATCATGAACCCATAAAGGGATATTTATAGGACCTCATAAATATGTCTAACAGGGCTGCAATTTGTTGCAGTGCAGCGAACCCCATTACTAAGGTCCATTTTACTGCGCCTTTATCATGGTAGTACAATCATCTATGTAATAATTGCACGCTATCCAACGACCCGTTACTACGAATGCGATATGGTAATCTAGGACAAAAGCAAGCAGTGAATGCTATACAACTGTCATAGTGGAAACAATCGCAATAAGCGTAGAGTAACATAATAAAGGCTCTGGATAGATATGATGATGAGTGATGAACCAATTTGGCAGCTAGTTTCATATCCCATCTAAAAACGGAATGTGGATGGATTTGACATTTATATGTTTAAATATATATGGAAGTAGTAAAGAACAGTACGGCAGCATTTATTATTTGGATGAAATAAAAACATAGTACGTTTCTCTTTACATGACTTCTTGGCGGGAAAGTAAAGCGTAATGCCGGCAGTTTTGTTTTATTTTCTAAAATTTGTAATATTTTTAACAAGAATGTGTAATTACAGTGGATTATTGACCGTGTAGGGTTTGTGAACGTAAATGAGTGATGGTCAATGAAACAAAACGGTGCAATATAACTTTTCCAATTCTCTTAAGAAGTCCATGTGAGATCTTATTATAGTCCCACATTTTTACTGAGGACCTAACGGGCTTAAGGGGAGGGCATCTAATTTACTATTTATATTTTTTATCACCACTCATTCTCAATCAGTATGAATTATATGTTATTAATATGTTATCTATTACTCGAAACTGGTTTTTATAAAAAAAATAATAACAAAGACAATTATTTATTATATTTGAATACAAAAATTTGTTTTGTTCTGGGTGTTTCCTATAATATTAGACCTACAATACAAAACAGTATTTAGGTAGTACTTCGCCAATTACATAGATGGTCCCACGTAATAGGTGGCGAGCCTATTGTCGCTTATCGGGCACTGTTTTGTTCGCCAGAGCCTCGTCCGTTGATAGGCAGGTGGACCACTTGCAGGTGAGGTTGGCTTCGGCTCCTTAGGCCTTGTTAGGGTCCCTATATTTGTATATGTTCATTCGTTATTTAGTATCAATGACTCAAGTTTTTAATGATACTTATCTTGGTTTTGAATAATTGGTGCAATTGTCAGAAAATATTTATTTATTTAATTTAATTACATTTCGAAAATTCACTGCAAGTCTGAGTGTGAACTGAAAAAAACTAAGCAAGCCCCAAAAATTTAATTACAATTCTGTATTTTTATTTAAAAGCCTACAAGGGCAAGTATATTTGAAAACACTGCGAATAAAACTTTGATAAGATCTTAATAAAATACTCGTGTTTCTTCAGTTATATTAGAAATTCTGAAATATAATAACAGCTTACCCGAGTGTTATCTCAGCGAGTTCAATTACGGGAATATACCGCATCCCAGAGGCATTGTTGGTGTATCTGAAGTAGAATATGCAATTTTCTAGGTACCTAACTATAACCTCCATCTTTTTACTGTTCTTGAAATATGAGGTATTGCGAATTCTCTAGAGTTTTTCAATTTCGTTCTTAAGTTGCCTTGTAATATCTCACATAGGTCTGTCTTAAAAGTAGTTTTTATTTATCTTAATTATTATTTTTTAACCTAATGACGACTGATAATAAAAAGGTCAGCAGTACCATTCCTGATCGTGGGTTCGATTCCGACAATAGTTCAATAAAAATAAAACAAAAATTTTTTGGATTAGTTTTTGGTATTATAAAGAACAATGCCCACCTTCCATACATTTAAAAACCTGGTGATGAAAGTATATGTATAGTTATCAGATATAGTAGAAATACTACCTGTAAGTTGAGAAAGTAATATCTTATAGTCATTTCAGCGATTTAAACGCCACGAAGTCCAGAAAATATTATTGTTTATTTTTAGTATACGTCGACTTGTTTTCGATGGCGGCATTGTCAACAGGACGGATTTATAACGGTATCAGGTATGGTAAGCACAGGTTGTCAGATGAGGAAGATATCGGAGTCCAGGGGAGGTAAATAGGGTCGTAATAAAAAGAAACACAATCAATATCGCACAGTACACAACGAGACGCAAGCGCAACAACGAAGGACTGCGCCGATGTCAATCGCAAAACTGTCAAATGTCAAAAAAATCCATTTCACTTGCGCACACCCAATGAAACACTGAATGATTAATTTTATTTTATTATTGCGTTTTTAAATACTTTACTTCATTCCATGACTAATAAAGAAATAGTTACTGATCGAATGAAATGTAAAATAAGTATAAAACTAAGGAACAAAGTTAAATATGGTCATCCAGCAATTTGTGAAATGGAACGTTTTAAAAATTGATGGCTTGGATGCGTTCAAAATATGTATATACGTTAAATCAAGCTTAAATAAATTAAATAAAAATCTTTTTTTCCTGCGTTTCTTTTTACATTGTGATAAGCGTAATTAATATACAATTTAATAAGCTTTATTTTAAGATTTATTTCATTTCTATACATTGCCAGGTGAAAAATGAGCATTCTTCTTTAAAGGTCTTATTAAAATTTTCTTCAACAGTGAGAGATTGATGATCATGAGCGATGAACAGCTCTGGTGGTCAAAGTATTTGAAAGAAGTCATTACTGCTTAAAGAATATGAACATTACCAAATGAGATTTTATTTTTATTACTTAATGATTATACGCGATGAAACAAGAGGTAAATAAAATTGCATTATAGAGATTGTTTTTGTGCAATATCCTCCGCCCAGTTCCTACTTTATTGTTATTATATATTTTTTAAAGCCAAAAGTGTATTTTCCACATTTTTTATTGACATAAAGAAAGAAAATAGATTTATGCAAAGCCAAAATCATTTATTCAAGTTTGGCTCAAAAGAGCTCATTCACTGCGGGCGAGAGCTCTATCGTAAATGAACGGGCAAGAAAATCGTCAAGGTTGGTTTTTTCTCCCGCCAGTTACAAGAAAATGTACTTAGTAGTAAAACAATTTGACAAGTCTACAAGAACCTGTATTCTGCAGTCGCAAAATTTAAAATTAAAGAAGACACTAACTCTTTTTTAAGTTATACGAGCATGATTACGAATAAAAAAAGTAGACATGAGCAGACCAGTCCCCACTGGCGGAACCCGTTCACGAGTATGACGCATGAACCAGCCATCGTTTCGCTCAACCATGTTTTAGGTAACGTAACAAACCGACGCATGACGCCATCGCAAAAAAATTAAAGTGATGACATACTCAAGCTACAGGATAAAAGAATTTTAACAAAATTACATTATATTGATAAAATGCGCTGCATCCACAAATGTTTTTAGGCTTATAAAAGATATCATTTCCAGCAATTCCGTCTTAACATCTCTTTCAATTCAGTACGAATAAACAAAGTAAGTACACAGAAAAAAAAACGATTATATTTACACATGAAAAAAACACCATTAAAACATATACTATGTACTGAAACGGTGTCCCCTCAGCACACCACACACAGACACCACAGGATGTCACAACGCTGATCTTCCGTGGACACCTAATGTAGTGTTACTACGCGCAGTATTTGTAAAGAGTATCTATATAAATAATTGAAAATAAATTATAAATAAGTACAAAAAGTTATTGTACAATATTATGACATATTATCATGAAAAACGACAACACGATGAAACCAACCGCCTGCAAAATCTTCAACTATCCCATAACCCATAACTGTCTTCAAGAAAAACTTTTATTTTCGGGTAATAAATAAGCTGTAACCAAATCTGTTTTCCAAAAGTAATTTACCTTCGCAAAGTAAAGGGAATGCTGAAAGCTCTTTAACATTGAATAAGGGATGAGCTATTGCAAGCGATACATCAAACAATTTCGGCAACTGAAGGAAACACGATTAAAGTTGCCCGCAACTCGAACGCTCTAAATGGGCTTCCATTCATACAAATAACTCATACATATTGGTGCTATTGCCGTAGTTTGGATCAGAATGGCCGAATATTTGCTATACGAAATGCTTGTACATATAGGGGGAAATATATGAAGGTCGAGAATGGTTTGGGGAATTATTTGAAGATACTTGTGAAGTTTAACGTATTCAAAAGCAGTAAACAGATTTGGTTTATATTATTTTTACTAAACTAACTAAGAATTATTAAATTAATAAAATAAATTCAGTATTTAACTGTGTTTTTATTTGCCTGTTATTTAATATTTACCAAAAACAATCATTAAAATCATACCTATTTTCCGAAATCACATATAAAAATATTCTGGGAAATAAAGACTTTAAAGTTAGATAAGCAAGTCAAAAGTATGAAATCATTAAAAAAATTAAACACTATATGAAAACTCACTCAAACCACTTTTGTAAAGGTATCTTTCAATTCAACACTCAGTATAGCTTTAGAATAAAATATTTTATTGTAACTCATCATTTTCATCATTACAGCCCATTAACGTCCCACTACTGAGCACGAGCCTCCTCATACATATCAAGGTGTGAGGGTATTGGGTCATACTCCACCACGCTGACCCAGTGCGGATTGGCGGAGGCAGGTGTATGGTGTCCTGCTGATAGAATTTTTTAAGCCGCCCATTTAGGCCTCTAACGTGGCTTAACGACTACCACGTTTAGTGATAACCGGGACCAAAGGCTTAACGTGCCTTCCGAAGCACGGAAGCGCTCGATATCAAATGCCACACAAACGGTCACCCATCCAAGGACTGACCTTTGTAAACTCTGCTGTACTTTGGTGATCGTTTCCGACCACCGAACACCGCAGAGCTACGAGCGCTTCCCGTAGAGCTACGAGCGCTTGTAACTGGCGGGAGTAAAAGCAACTTTGACGATTTTCTTGCCCGTTCTTTTACGATCTAGCTCCCGCCCGTAGCGAATGGGCGCGTTAGTTTATAAGAATTACATTCATAAAAGCTCTATTAAGCCGCACTTTACTTCATGATTTTTGTTTGATTTAAAAGCTTATAGCGCTCCATGTAAAATAGTTTTTAGGAAAGTCCAAACATGTAATTCTAAAAGTGATATATCTCGGGGAGTTTTCGAGCTAAAGAAGTGAGTATTTCATGCCAGATAAAGAGACATGCCGTGTGATACTGACCTAGAATTGTGACTAACTCTCATCTCACGGGAGTCGTAAAAGTCGATAAAGAGAAATCCTACCGGACTATGGGCAGTAGCGACATCTTGCGGTTGAACTGCGATCACCAAACCGCCTACCCAGCGTGGTGATTATTGGCAAATACCCCCAATAAAATGTAACCTATCGGGAAGGCCAATGTTCAGCCGTGAACTAAGGTTTGTGGTCCATTCTCTTTCCCAATAAAACCGTTCAAAATTTCCTCAGTATAACATTAAAACTCAACCTTGATTTGAATAAAAACGTACCCATTCTTTAGTATCAGAGGAATTCCTGTACATTCAGTGGAGCATGAATCTTCCGTTGTTCATCTAAAACTACCCATTAGAGGTATACTGATATATTGCCCTCAGTCACACTCCATTGCTGGTTCCTAACTACTAAGACGAATGTCTGGCACGCACGCTCATATGAACGGAAAAGGCAATGAACTCTTTACATATCGACATGCTACATCCATTAGACCGTAATGAATATACATTGACACATTAGGAAAATTAAGTAACCTCTATTACCTTTGTATCAATTAGTATAAGTGCGTAAATAGGCAACATATTTTCAAGTTAATAAATATAATTAAAAAAAATTGTATATCCATTTTATTTGTGAAAATTTTACGAACATAAATAATCCTGTTGATCTTAAAGACAATAAAGTACTTATACTTTATTTTGTTCTTACAAACCGAGGTGATATAAAAAACGACGTTACGTTCAGGTACATACTGCACCGAGAAGTCACTGCGCACATTGTCGTGTGGCGTCTGGCTGATAGATACAAGCCGTCTAATCTTGTCTCTAACTTGTCTTAACGAATACCACGTATTAACTCAACATCTCGGCCATAAAATTCAAAACCATTTATTAAAGTTTGGCTAAAAAGAGCTCTTATGAAGGTCAAAACTTAAAAACTATCCATTCACTGCGGGCGGGAGCTTGATGGTAAAAGAACGGGCAAGAAAATCGTCAAGGTTAGTTTTTTCTCCCGCCAGTTACAAGATAATGTACTTAGTAGTAAAACAATTTGACAGGTCTACAAAAACCTGTGTTCTGCAGTCACAAGATTTAAAATAAAAAAAGAATATAAAATATAGTAGAACCCCCCCCTTTTTTTTTGATTTACGTCGGTAACAAAATGCATTTACGCACTGTCTCCCGGCCAAAGGGGGACCGAGAGAGGTGTGTGGGACTCACCACCGGCAGACACGACCGCCAGCAGTAATACCCACTAAAAATCTTCCGACGACGCCCGTCGCTTGTTGAGAAAGAGGCGGGAGGCCAGTACCTGGGTTGCAGCTCTGACATTCCGCCCGCGGCCAACGTCCCCCTTACCAAAACCGGGAGGACCTCCTCAAAGAGACGCAGTGGACGCGCCCCTCATACCTCCTTGTGCGACCATAGCGTGTGTGGCCAACTTCTCGGAGGGTCCATGGTTAGACAGCAGGGGCCCCCTGCCCCCGCTGCCTAAGACCCTCCTGGCGCTGCTTGACGGGCCCTCCTGGCCCGCCCGCTGCGCCCTCCACAGGTCCCTCTTAGTTTCCCTCCCGGTAGTCAGTACTAAGGGCACCCAGAGTTGCCAATCTCTGGGTGTCACCTTTTCCCTGGCGCCTCCTGCGCCCTACCGGGAGGTACTCAGCCCCCCCACCACGACAAGGTGGAGACCAGTCGGAGGGGAGTAGATTCCACCCTATTCTTATAATACTGCAACAACCGGGGATTGTCCTTAGGTGTATTTCTACAGTGCACATAGGGATAATCGCCGGTTGGTGTCACATAATTATTAGATTAAAATTGTCTAAGGGGCCTCTACGTGATGACTTCGGCCCCTCGCATGCTTCCGAAATGTCCGGGTCATCATTGGCTCGAGATCGGAAAAAGACAAATAATAATTATTCATTTATTCAAGAAACTTAAGACTCATCATATAATTAGGTTACACACAATAATACTTAACGTATGGTAGTGTAAACTATAACAATACATAAAAGAACACGTAAAAACATGGAAGACCTCAGTAAGCAAATCATCCCCGCACCACACTAGCAGATGTTGAGCAATAAGGGTTCCCGTACTGACAACCTATCCTACTCGTTATCATAATCAACTTTATTAACTCAAACAGCATCCAGCAGCATTTTGTTTTTTAACTCCAACAGCATCTCAAGATGCGTGTCTTTTGAAGCAGGAGAGCGTTTAAAATGACATAAATAAATATTCTCCTACAATCATACCAATCATATAGTTCCAAGATAAGTATCATTAAGAACTTGTATCCATAGATACTAAATATCGGATAAATATACTAACATCGGCGTCGTAATAGCAAACAAAAAGCAATATAGTTACACTTTTTTTATCGAAATTCTGGAATTTAAGTTAAGTTTGAAAGGCGTTTGGCATTATGACAATATGATGAGAATTGTAAAGTATGCTGTGTTGTGACAAAATACCATATAATACCATACAATACCATACCACAAAAAACCAGAATTTAAAAACACACATCTAAAAAATGCTTAGGGATCCTACCGAGATCTTAGGAGCCCAATCCAACCTCACCTGCAAGTGGTGCACCTGCCGATCAACGGACGAGGCGCTGGCGAACATAACAGTTCCCGGTAAGCAGCAATAGGCTTACCACCTATTACGTGGGAACAAAAATATAAATGAAGAAATATGGGCATATAATATGCCTCTGCCTACCCCTTCGGGAAAACAGGCGTGATTATATGTATCTAAAAAAATGCAATGAAAATTTATTAACCATAAAAGTTATAATATACGAAATAAAAGGACAATCACCCCTGCGAAAACGAATTTAGAAGTTTGAATCTAATTTATCGAGAAACTCGGGACCATTTAAACTCTCTCACCCACATCAAAAGACCGAGGCTCTTTAAAATTTCATTTTAACAATTGAAGTGAAAATGGTGGCAGAACAAAGAACCGGTAAGTAGACAAATTAACTGGAGGTTACTTACTGTAGAAAAGTTTCACTTTTCCTAAATATTCCTTGTGCATGTTAAATGGTATTTCAATTAAAATTAAGTGAAGTTATGTAACATAAAATCGAACGTTAAAATTTACCATATACAAATATGTTTTATAATCAGTTTATATTACAGTCACCAATTATTATATAGAGACGGCGTGTGTAGAAACTTATGTTTTAAATTTATTACAAGATTAAAATTACAAAAAGTTCCACGGCAAAAAATATATTACACTTATCATACCAAAACATAGACGCTCTCCTTTGCCTAACGGAGTAAGGTAAGATCTTGATAAAATCAGTGGGGAGCCCCAAATGCATTTGCCGTGAAAATTTAATAAGGTCAGCCTCCGAGTGAGGTGGGGGAGGGGAGGTCTGACACAATCCACGTTACCATGAAGGTTCCTAGCGTTTACTACCTACTTGAAATGCTTTAAGTATTTACTGGGGCGAGTAAGGACTTTGAGGTGATTTTGTGTTTCAAATAGAAATAATGTTTTTAAATTGTAAGGAATTTTAGAATAATCTGAAATATATTATGATCACATACCATGTTTTTTTTTAAGTGTGTTTTATTAATCTGTGGATAAGCTTCGTTAGTGTCCTTACAAATAGTTGTAATAGAGACTTTACTCTCTTCTTGAAAGGAATTAAGTATTTACTAGGCTTCTTGGCGGGAAAGTGAAGCGTCATGTCTGTAGTTTTGTTTTATATTCTAAAATTTGTGATATTTTGAACATCAATGTGTGATAACGGTGGATTATTAACCGTTAAGTGTTTGTGAACGTACATGAGTGTTGGTAAATGAAACAAAACTGTGCGACATCACTTTTCAAATTCTCTTAAGAAGTCCATTTGAGGTCTCAGTATAGTCCCACATCTTTACTAAGGACTCAAGGGGTTTAGGGGGAGGGCATCTCATTTACCATTTGTCATCCTAATCACCACTCATTCTCATTTACTATAATTTATATGTATGTATTGACATATCTCTTACTTGACACTGGCTAAATGTGCTAAACACACAAAGCCATTATTTAAACAAAAAAAAAGTATTTACTAGGAGGTTAAAACTTACAGGTGATTTTGAGTATAAAAAAGTAGAAATGTTTTTCAATTGTAAGAAATTTATAGTAAGGCGAATTTGCTTTTCAATAAGGTTTTATTGGAAGCAATTGAATGCTCTATGTAAGATGTCTCTAGGGAATTACGTATCAATTATTTAATAATAATTATGTAATTATTAAACAAATCTTATTATTATAATAAACGTGCATGAATGGTTGATATTCATTTATATGGTATTAGCAATAAATAAACAGCATTCTGAAACGGCATGCATGCACTTCTCCGTTACCAAAATCACCCAAGACAATAAATTTAAATGTCAAGCTCAAGACCCATTGCAGCGCAGTGTCACATTTTGAAGTATATTTTATTTAAATGCGCCTAGCACGAAGTGGAGAGAGACTGAATTGGTAGACCGAAACGTCACGATGCACGGCATGTGAAAATTTAATAAGTCGGGAGTCACACTCGCGAATGTTTCAGCTGCGGCGGGCGGTACATTACCGTAATTCTTTTTGATATTCACTGGGAAGAAATGCAAATGCCTTTTAGGCTGAGGTTTTTAATTTATTTCCTTGCTTAGTACGTAATAGGCTGCCATTATTAATTCATAACTAAAGTTATTATTTCCCAAATTCCAGCTAAGCGTGTATTTGGTAATAAAGAAAGTAGGAGCCAAAGACATCGCGTGTTCAAACTATTTTAATATGTAGCCTTTTAAGTAAAACATTTTAATGTATCGCCTTGCTTAAACATGCACATACATACATTCACGCCTGTTTTCCCGAAGGGGTAGGCAGAGGCATATTATACACCCAGACTTCGCCAATTATATAGTTGGTCCCACGTAATAGGTAGCGAGCCTGTTGCCGCTTACCGGGCACTGTTATGTTCGCCAGAGCCTCGTCCGTTGATCGACAGGTGCACCACTTGCAGGTGAGGTTGGCTTTGGCTCCTTAGATGTTAGTAGGATCCATATCCTCCCTATACGCTTTGCTTAAATTATATTATTTAATTAGTAATCCGTATCAAGGTGATTTTTCTACGAAAAATGCCATTTCTAACTAAATAAAACAATAGTTACTTTCCAAATTTTAGCCCAGCGCGTATAGTAATTAAGAGTTTTAATAAATAGTTTATATAACTTCAAAAAATATATATTAAAATTCTTTTCTTAAAATTCTTTTCTTGTACTAGAGTACTACCAGTATAGCAATATAGATTTACCTCACATTGCAAGTCGTGGCAACCTGTAATTGAATCTGCACTTAGCTCTTACTCCTTGCTTACTTATTGTGGTTGTTTTAGTGTAAGATTTGTTGGTTGTCCTTAATAAATAAATAAATAAATAAATAAATAACCTTAGATTTCACGTGTTATAATAATATCTGGCTAAGAGGTCGGAGGAGAAGAACTAAAGATCGTGCCTCGTGATCGATCTAAGAGCGTGCCATTAGAGAGGTCTATGTTCAGCATTTAATGGTGAGTGGTAATGATAAATAAATAATAATAAATAAATATTTCCTGACAATTACACCATTTATTTAGTTTCAAGATAAGTATCATTAAGAACTTGTTATATGGATACTAAATAACAGATAAACATTCATAAATACTTTTTTTTTTTGTAAATACATGATGAATATACAAAGGAAAACACCCAGAGCCGGACAAATATTCGTGTTCATGCACACGAAGATGTGTCCTGTGTGGGAATCGAACCCACGACCTCAGGAGTAGAGTGCGGGTATACTCGCCACCACGTCATATAAGTCATTGATGACGTGCCTAATGCTGTCCTTTAGTTCGGGGTCATATAAAACAGCACTTATGCAGGTCACTATGAGTAGTTACCGCGCTTTTTCCACGGTATAGAGCGCTTTAATTTTTTGAGGCTGCATCGACTGCTTACCTTTATGCAAGATGCGGTCTCGAATAAGCCGAAAGTCACACTCGCCAATGTTTCAGCTGCAGCGGGTATATATAGCTCTATACTATTAAAACAGAATCAATCAATCAACTAGTCAATATACCTAATTGCGTATAGAAAGGCAATGTGGGATTAATTGAATATGAAATAGGATCAGCGATTCCTCATAGTTGATCCAGAGGAAACGATAATGTTCATTCATTAGGATTAATATTTTCTTACCTAAGTTTAGTTTAGTATCATCGCCAGTATGTATCATCATTTCAAAAGCCTTAAAAGTCCACTCCTGGACATAAGCCTCCCCAATCGTTTTCATTATATTGAATTAGTTTTAATTATCTGCCCATAATCACACTACCACACTGGGCAGGCGGGTTGGTGATCGCAGTTCCAGCCAGTACGCAGGGTGAACAGTTTTCATTATTAATAACCACATGCCTAGTAAATATGCTCTTAAATTTAAAACTGCTTTTTAAAAACACTCTCTTTAGAAGTTTAATAGGTAATGCACTAAAATAAACCTAAGTGGATTACAATCAAACAATTTTTTTCAACATCTTCCTCTTAAAACCTAATGGAGAAATTCCTATAACAGACCCCATAAGACTACATACAAAGTGCATATTTAAACAACCATGTTTTAAAGCCATGTAAGGAAGCTTTAAAAAGAGTATGAACTTCGAACACTTTTTACAACAACTCCTAGCTACAGCATCTTCTAGCCTAGTATAATATAACGTCGTAAAACATCTAATCAAATTCCAACAGGTTTTTAAAGTACAAACAATCAGCAGCACGTACCTACGTGTGAAATGGGCAAGTGTGGGGTCAGAACCCCGAGTTACGAGCGGCCACGCAAACACCAACTTGGACACGTCGGGCACCAAACGAATGAAACTCAAATACCTTACCCTCATTTACACTCATGTACACACGGACGCTTAGTACGGGGGCTGAGTTTTCAAAGAAAAGGGCGCATTGTAACTTATTATTAGATTACTATCTAACACTTAGACAGAGTGGATTCTATCAAGATCTCTGCTAGATGCAGAGTCTAAGCCAACCTCACCTACAACTGATGCAAGTGCTGATTAAAGAACGAGGCTCTGAAAACCCTGAAGGCTCCCAGTAAGTGGCAATAGGCTCGCCACTTATTAAATGGGACTAACAATACTATTGAGGAATGAGGCGTACAATATGCCTTTACCTTATCGAGGAAAACATCGTGCAAACAGTGTGGCATTTAATATCAAGCACTTCCGTGGTCCGGAAGGCATTTGAAGATGTTGGTACCGGTTATCACCAAGTCTCTCCGAAATCCCTTTCCCCATTTTCCAGAAGGACTATACTTACAAGTGGGGCGTTAGAGCGCTGAGATGATAAATCATCATCACGTAATCTGATTTAGGATTCTTCCTTGGCTTATTGTCGAGTACGATACGGTGATCGTAGTCATAGGCAGATAATACCAAAACACAAATATAATTATTTTTGTAAAATGTATTAATTTTTAAATTTTTCATTAACATCAAGATGTCTTTTTTACCCGCCCTTTAATGGATAATCTCGTTCTTTGTACCTACTAAGATACAATTCTAAAGTAACACTAATTTAATTTATAATTGAATCAAAGATTCCAAGTTGTTTCATGCTACATATTAGGTCGGGGAAAAAGTCTTTTCGCATAACGTAGGTATAAACTTATTATAAAATTTTTTTGACTGTACTATTTGTGTCTGGCTGGTTTTGGTAACATTAAAAAGGTTCCATTATAAAGAAAAGAAAAAAATAAAAAAAAGTTGTTTACCGCTATTTTTCATTTGTTTTTCTCTCCGTAAAAATGAGTGAATCTAATGAAGAAATTCGATACATTTTAAAATTTTATTATAAAAAAGGCAAAAATGCAACTCAAGCAGTGAAAAAAATTTGTGATATTTATGGACCTGATGCAGTGTCAGTAAGAGTAGCACAAATTTGGTTCAAACGTTTTCAGTCCGGAAATTTTGATGTTAAAGATGCACCTCGCTCTGGTCGCCCTGTTACGAATAAAATGGACGCCATTTTTGAAAGAGTGGAGCAAGATCGGCATATTAGTAGTTACGATGTAGCTGAAGAACTGGGAATTGACCACAAAACAGTTTTGACCCATTTGAAGAAAGCTGGTTATACAAAAAAGCTCGATATTTGGGTGCCACACGAGCTCACTCAAAGAAACTTAATGAACCGTGTACTCATTTGCGATTCATTATTGAGACGTAATGAAACCGAGCCGTTTTTGAAGAGATTGATAACTGGCGATGAAAAGTGGATCACGTACGACAAGAACGTGCGAAAAAGGTCGTGGTCGAAAGTTGGCCAGGCTTCACAGACTGTGGCCAAACCTGGCCTAACACTAAGGTGATGCTGTGTGTATGGTGGGATTGGAAGGGCATTGTTTATTATGAGCTTTTACCGCCCGGCAAAACCATCGATTCTGATCTTTACTGCCAGCAACTGATGAGATTAAAGGAAGCAGTCGAGAGAAAACGGCCGGAATTGATCAACAGGAAGGGTGTGGTCTTTCATCACGATAACGCTAGACCACACACATCTTTAGCCACTCAGCAAAAATTAAGAGAGTTCGACTGGGAGGTCCTAGTGCATCCACCATATAGCCCTGACCTTGCGCCTTCAGATTTTCACCTGTTTCGGTCTCTGCAGAATTCTTTAGGTTCTGTAAGGTTGACCTCAAGAGAGGACTGCCAAAACTATTTGTCCCGTTTTTTTGATCAGAAGTCCCAAAGTTTCTACAGTAACGGGATAATGTCTCTCCCCACAAAATGGCAGAAAGTTATTCAACAAAACGGTACATATATATTGTAAATAAATGTAAATAAACTTTGAAAAAAATGTCTTGACTTTTCATACAAAAAAACGAAAAGACTTTTTCCCCAACCTATTATATCTTAACGGTGGCTGAACGCAACAGAAATCACTGAAATACCACACTCTGATGTGTACTGGGAATTAAATAAAGTATAATTAAGTACATGTTCAAAATATACAGCTCTACGTAATTGTAAAACAATCGTGCATTCAGTTAGGCGGTAATGGTCGTGTCTGGCTGTAACCGGTTTTAGGTATAGCTATTGCGGACTGGTTTACACATTAGGTGCCAAGAACCATTTGAATACTTTGAAACTTTTCCAACCCATATATACATCCAATACATTGATGAATACTTAAGGGCAAATAATTCTCAGTAAGCGAGATGTCCACGGATATTTACTATTTATTATCCCCATACCTTGTCAGTAACATAGGAAAGGCCCCTGTTCAGTGGAGGTCGTGTTTGGGCTGATGATGATAATACTTATCTTTCGAAATCCGATTATAAAAAAGCATTTATGAACTAAAAGTACAGTATCGCGCCTATTTCCCCGAAAATAATGATGGTCCCACGTAATAGTTGGCGAGCCTATTGCCGCTTACCGGGAGCTTTTATGTTCGCCAGGGCCTCGTCCGTTGATCGGCAGATGCACCACTTGCAGGTGATGTTGGCTTGGGTTCCTTAGATCTCCCCCCCGATTGGTCTCCACCTTGTCGTGGTGGGGGGGCTGAGTACCTCCCGGAGGCCGGGAAAAGGTAACACCCAGAGACCGAAGACTCTGGGTGCCCTTAGTACTGACTACCGGGGGAGAAACTAAGAGGGACCTGTGGAGGGCGCAGCGGGCGGGCCAGGAGGGCCCGTCAAGCAGCGCCAGGAGGGTCTTAGGCAGTGGGGGCAGGTCCCCTGCTGTCTAACCATAGACCCTCCGAGAAGTCAGTCACACACACTATGGTCGCACAAGGAGGTAGGAGGGGCGCGTCCACTGCGCCTCTCTGAGGAGGTCCTCCCGGTTTTGGCCCGGGGGACTTTCAGTCCCCCTTTGGCCGGAAGGCAGTGCGTAAATGCATTTTGTTATCGACGTTTAACAAAAAACAAAAAAAAAGGATCCCCATACACCCTTATAATTTGTAGGTACGATTTTACATTTGGTTATAATGATAATTCAAAATCTTGATCCTTGTCTCCAAAAGTTGATGATCCATGTACCTATTATATCGTTATATCTATATCATCATCATCATCTCAGCCCTTTAACGTCCCACTACTAAGCACGAGCCTCCTCTCACATATCAAGGTGTGAGGGTATTGGGTCATACTCCACCACGCTGACCCAGTGCGGATTGGCGGAGGCAGGTGTATGGCTTCCTGCTGTCAGAATTTACCAAGCCGCCCATTAGGCCTCTAACATGGCTTAACGACTACCACATTTAGTGATAACCGGGACCAACGGCTTAACGTGCCTTCCGAAGCACGGAAGCGCTCGATATCAATACAACTATATACTATTTATTATTCTTGTAATTGTTCATCGAACTATCGAGCAGTATGCCCGCAGAACCCAACGGTTGTTGTCCCTGAGGGAATTAACAATTGGCACTAGAAATTAATTGCCACTAGTCGGTTTATGATACTTGGGCTAGCGGTCATCCCTTTTTACGAGGGCCCGGCGACCCTGCCCTTTTAGACTGTGATCCACTGTTAATTGCGCAAAAATGGACCGTCAAAAACTATTTGCAGTGTTTTAAAACTTTGTTTTATACTAGTTTAATAAACATTGATAAAATATGAAGGGATTTATTTTGCAATACTTTTTTGTTTATGAAGACACCTTGTACTCGTGCCTCGGTCTACCCGTGTCCCAAATGACTGTGAGGTATTCCAAAAGTCGGAATAAGTTGTAAAAGAAACCATAAGTAAAATCCTTAATATGTGTTCGATGTTTAATAGAACGCATTCAAAATTAAAAAGTAAATGTGTTCTACGGATATTATTATCAAGCTCCCACCGGCAGTGAATGGGCGCGCTAGTTTTTAAGTTTTGATTTTCATAAGAGCTCTATTGAGCCATACTTACATAAAAGATTTTTGAAGCACAAAACTTTTGTCAAAAGCTTACAAAATGCCAAAGCTATAGGTTTTTACTTACTTTAAGGTTTTAGTTGGTTAAACATTGTTTCCGTTCTTCCGGATTGAAGAATAAACAAGGTAATAAATTAGGTATGTATTTTTTATTATTGCCGTGTGATACCGGCTTAGATTAATCGGAAGGCTAATTCTTGGTCTCATTATAACTATCTGGTAGTTTTTATACCATGTTAGACACGCTAGGCGGCATAAAACATTCCATCAGCAGTACACCACAATCTGCTCCCGTCCGCATGGCAAAGTGTAACCTTAATACCTCTCGCATTATATGTAATAAAACGCCTGAGCTCAGTAGTGGGACCTTAACCCACGGCCTAAGGGCACCCAGAGTCGCCAATCTGGGTGTTACCTTTTCCCTTCCGGGAGGTACTCAGCCCCCCGCTCCGCACAACAAGGTGGGGACCAGTTGGGGGGAGTTATTTAGGTCCTAGGTAAGTATCAGTAAGAACTTGTGTTATGGATACTTAATAACGGATACTTATCTTGAAACTAAATAATTGGTCAAATATAATCCGAAAAAAAAATTATTATTCTTAATAACCTAGTCCTGTGTCGCTATAAGTGCTCGTAAATCTTTTAAGTGTCAGCAAAACACATATTTTTCTCTCAAATTAATTAGGAAAAAATTCAAAACGTTTGTGACAAAAATTATTAAGATTTACCGTTAAGATGTGGACGTATCCCGCACATTTTCTCAAGCCATCAATCCTTAACTGGGGCTTTAATTAAATTTGCCTCGCAGTAGGTACTAACCTTAGTTGAAAATGTAAGAGGAATGTACAGACATAGACATAGGCACCTATTAAGAGCATTGTCTTGCCCGAGCTCGGTTTAAATCAAAGAGTATAAAGGTGCCGAGATTGTCTTGAAGTGACTTGCTGTTTCCTTTTTATTTTCAACCTTCCCGAATACAGGTTAAATAAGTTTACTAGTACAAATTCACACTGCAATATTCAAAAAGAAAAATATCTTGTTGTAGCATTTGTCATTCAAATAATATAAGAAAGAAAATTATTAGCCCGGGAAAAAAATTGGTACTTCTAATTAAACTAACATGAACCGGTAAAAAATAAACTAGAAAAACGGCTGCCTGTTAAGCCAAGTTCATGCAACGATAATTGCGATATTTATTTCTTAAACTAAGCTCGACCTTTTGCATTGTAAAGGACACGAAATCAAATATTTAGTGAAGGTCTAAACTGAGCTGAGTTCTTAATACCCATATTATTTTACTTTTTAGTTTATACTAGAAAAAGGACTTCTTACATATTTAATTAAGAAACATCCAGCCGAAGACAAATATTTGTATTCAAGCAAGCAATTAATACTCCCATAACGTCGAAAACTTTTTATTTTTCAAACATGGTACGAAAATATCTATCTGTATGTATCGATATCTTATATGTATTTTACTTTATAAGAGTAAGTGTATAACAGTATAAGGTGCAAAGAAAATATATAATATATTAGAATCCGTAAACATAACAAAACATTTGTCCCGGGGTTGCGGCGAGTCGCTGACTCGCGTGCGGCATAAAGTCACGTTCGAGTCACATGTCATCCGCACACCAGGCGAGTCGCATATTTCCATACAACCTTTCAGTTTTATTTGTATCCTACTTGCTAGTAAGATTTTCCAAACAAGTTATTTTATTTGGTATTAGACACATGACATCAATATTATATTAGGTCGGGGAAAAAGTCTTTTCGCATAACGTAGGTATAAACTTATTATAATTTTTTTTTGACTGTACTATTTGTGTCTGGCTGGTTTTGGTAACATTAAAAAGGTTCCATTATAAAGAAAAGAAAAAAATAAAAAAAAGTTGTTTCCCGCTATTTTTCATTTGTTTTTCTCTCCGTTAAAATGAGTGAATCTTATGAAGAAATTCGATACATTTTAAAATTTTATTATAAAAAAGGCAAAAATGCAACTCAAGCAGTGAAAAAAATTTGTGATGTTTATGGACCTGATGCAGTGTCAGTAAGAGTAGCACAAATTTGGTTCAAACGTTTTCAGTCCGGAAATTTTGATGTTAAAGATTCACCTCGCTCTGGTCGCCCTGTTACGAATAAAATGGACGCCATTTTTGAAAGAGTGGAGCAAGATCGGCTTATTAGTAGTTACGATGTAGCTGAAGAACTGGGAATTGACCACAAAACAGTTTTGACCCATTTGAAGAAAGCTGGTTATACATAAAAGCTCGATATTTGGGTGCCACACGAGCTCACTCAAAGAAACTTAATGAACCGTGTACTCATTTGCGATTCATTATTGAGACGTAATGAAACCGAGCCGTTTTTGAAGAGATTGATAACTGGCGATGAAAAGTGGATCACGTACGACAAGAACGTGCGAAAAAGGTCGTGGACGAAAATTGGCCAGGCTTCACAGACTGTGGCCAAACTTGGCCTAACACGAAATAAGGTGATGCTGTGTGTATGGTGGGATTGGAAGGGCATTGTTTATTATGAGCTTTTACCGCCCGGCAAAACAATCGATTCTGATCTTTACTGCCAGCAACTGATGAGATTAAAGGAAGCAGTCGAGAGAAAACGGCCGGAATTTATCAACAGGAAGGGTGTGGTCTTTCATCACGATAACGCTAGACCACACACATCTTTAGCCACTCAGCAAAAATTAAGAGAGTTCGACTGGGAGGTCCTAGTGCATCCACCATATAGCCCTGACCTTGCGCCTTCAGATTTTCACCTGTTTCGGTCTCTGCAGAATTCTTTAGGTTCTGTAAGGTCAACCTTCAAGAGAGGACTGCCAAAACTATTTGTCCCGTTTTTTTGATCAGAAGTCCCAAAGTTTCTACAGTAACGGGATAATGTCTCTGCCCACAAAATGGCAGAAAGTTATTCAACAAAACGGTACATATATATTGTAAATAAATGTAAATAAACTTTGAAAAAAATGTCTTGACTTTTCATACAAAAATACGAAAAGACTTTTTCCCCAACCTATTACAACAAGAGCAAGCAGTGTAATTATATAACAAAATAAATAAGGATGTATGTATAATATTCGCCAACAGTGTATCTTCTCTATCAAATCATTGTCAAGCTCTGCATTTAGTCTTTTTTATTTGGCAACAAATTCAAAACATTGTAAAACAATAACAAGCAGTAGGAAGTTCCATATTACAGTAAAATAAGTAAGCACAATACTTTTAGCCAACAGGGTCCTACGTATGTACTCTTCCCCTGAGGTCGTGAGTTCGATGCCCATACAGGACATATATTTGTGTGCATAATATCGAGCGGTTTTATGCATCTGAAGGCGTATAAATGGAGGAAAAGAGTATAAATGAGACTCTGAGATTAGACGTACATACACAGAATGTTTATTTGTGAAACAATGAACCTTAAGTGCTCGCCTTAGGCGACGTCCATTAATTATGTGAGGTGTCTTTTTTAAAATTTGGACCCCCCCCCCTTCCCCTTTGTGAGATTAGGTCGAACCCCCCCCCCCCTTCAAGTGAGATTTACCCAATATTTTTTAAATAATTTAATTTATTTGATTTGTCTTCTATGTACTACATTTTTCTGTGAAATAAGAGGAGAATAATGATACCACGTTTAAGGTGCACTATAACGAATGATGACCGGTATTAATATTGTAATACAAAATTTTATTGTGGTATAAAAATGTATATTTTCTGAATTAAAAAGTTGACGTGAGATTTTTATTGAGCCGCGCCCCCCCCTCCCTTGGTGAGTTTTGGTGAGATGTGGCCGGACCCCCCCTCCCCTATTTTAGACTCACGTAATTAATGGACGTGCCCTTATTGATGACAAGAAGGCTGGCAGCTACTTCTGCCAGCGTAATAGTCTAGCAATCCAAAGAGAAAATATTGCCAGCATTCTTGGCACTATACCCATGGGCCTATCGTTGGAAAACCTCTTTTATTTATAGTTCTAGGTTTAGGTAGTTTATTCAAGTTATTTTGCTGGTTTTGTATTCAATATTAAAATCGAATACTTGTGTTTCATAAGAATTCATAACATGAACCTTACATACCTACTAATGTGGAACGTGCATACATTATTATTTAAATAAATTGGTTCAGCGTGGGTTATCTATGTTGTGGCCACATTAGACAACAGCTGTTTATATAATACAACGACAACAGTAATAACAGTCAAAAGCTTCAGTCGAGGTTACAAGTCAGAAATCGTTCCTAAAAGAATACCTAGTTCGAAACCGCTCCGTTTATTACTTCTTAAATATTGTTTCTATAGTATTCATCCTTTTTTTTATTCTGTCATATAATACGTCGTGTAGTGGGATAAATATCAGGTCGCCAAATTTTTTGTTCTTCTAATTGGCAATGGCACACCAACCTAACTCTTTATAGACATATTGATATCGCATGCTTAATGAAACAGTGACTTAACTCAAAAAAGACGATTTTTGGAACATCAGAAGAAGATCTACTAAAGAATTCTTGTCCTACTTGTAAGCGCATTAAACTGATACTGATTTATTCATTAGTAATTTTGCGTGTGTTTTGAACGTTTGATTAACATTGATTCGATCTCAGTAAGAAATAGAAAGACTGTATAAGTATGTAACTCAAACCTGACCTATCTTTTAATATCTTGTAAAATTTTAATTTATTGCAAATTTATTTAATCAAACGTACGTAGATATTTCAACAAAAAGTAGATGTAGCAGGCATGCAACATGGTTTTTCGCGTGAGCGAGCTTATCGTCGCATATGGTTTTTGCTGACCGCCGCGACTAAATTTCAGTGTTGCCTAAATATAATGACAGATCCTACACCTTTTCAGAGCATCAACTACACGTAGCGTTGAATGTAAATATGCTGGGAAGCGCATTACATTTTTCATTCTCTTCTGGTTTTATTGTGCGCTAGTACAGTAATCAGCCCTGGAAGCCATTTGCCTCATTGTGGAGTGAAATATTTTTGTGCATGGAGGTACATCAGGTAAGATAAATTTATCAGCTAAAAGGATTTCAAGTATCTGTGGACTAGTTATTTGTGTATTTCTAACAATGGTAATGTTTTTGCTCTACAGGATACGTATAAATTTAAAAGTAATTACTAAAGTCAGGAACATTTTACGTAAATACCTTTAAAAAAAAAGTACAAATATTTTGTTTCTATGTTTAGTTAGTTGTTATTTATTATAAATCTGTGCTCATTGTAAATTAATATTTTAGCAAGTGATGGATGAATAACATTTTTTTATAACAACTCCCGCGCAATGATAATTTCTCGAAAAATCGAGAAACATGAACACGACACGTGTTACGCCCTTACACAGGGCATCTTCACGAAAGATATGAGCCTTAGATCCACGATGTCTTCACGACCAACGCTAAAACGCTTAATATGTGTAAGAAACACTTTATTTCTGAACGCTTTACAAAAACGCATTTTCATTTTAATACGCCTTTTCACAAGGACTTAATGTGTTGTGAGATATTTTTCGCTTCTCGACGATATATTATAAATATATATATCACAAAACTAATAACTAAGAAACTCGCGCCCGCAGTGAATGGGGCGCGTGAGTTTTGAAGTTGAAAGTCAGCAGACCTTTATTGAACCAAACTTGAATAAATGATTTTGACTAACTTATTATAGTGTTTAAATAATATACACTCGCGACCAACGAAATCAACTCAATCGCTAACTCTTCATTCAAATATTGTTTTAAATAAAAGTACACAACATTAAAATAAAAGCAAAATACACTTTGAAACTTAAATATATATTATATCCTTCACTTAAAACAATGTTTGGATCTAAAGGTAGCGGTTGAGTCGATTTTGTTGCTCGCGATTGTAGTTAGTGTATTCCCTTTAGTTTAGTGTAATGGAATTGAGATCTCACATAATTACTATTATGTCGAAGGCAGATTGAAGAAATGCGTCATTTTATTAAACGACAAAGCAAATTGTAAATGTATGGGAAATGTTTTTGTTTATATAGGTAGCATACAATGCAACTTCTTACGACACCTAACTTTGGGGGGAAGAGGGGGGGGGGTGTATAATTGCTAGGTAACCCTACACCCCCAGGATTTGTTTCGAGAGACATAGGACATAGACATATTATACGCCCACATTTCGCCAATTATATTGTTGGTCCCACGTAGGTGGCGAGCCTTTTGCCGCTTATCGGGAACATTTATGCTCGTCCGTCGTTCGGCAGGTGCGCCACTTGCAGGTGAGGTTGGCTTGGGCTCCACGGATAAATAATAAATGAATAAATAATTCCTAACATTTACACCAATTTATTTAGTCACAAGATAAGTATCATTAAGAACTTGTGTTATCGATACTATATTACGAAGAAACATACTTAAATACTTTTTTTTATAAATACATACTTAATATACATATATCTTCGTAAGATCTCTTTGCTTCGGGAGCCACTTGCTTTAAGTGAAATTATAGAAATGTTCACCATACTTCACAATATGCTTTGTCGTTATGTAAAACGTCGCTTTCTACAAATTGCCTGCGACATATATATTAAATATTAAACACATTTATCAGTTAATATCATGTCATCCAAAATGATGTATCAAAAGACGTTGGATAATTTGACATGGTAATTAACTTCAGAGGTTGTGATAACACTCTGTATATTAGTTTCTGATTGTCATGTTAATTTGTGATTGTCATGGTTAGTCTTGCATTAATTTCGACAATAGTGGCTGGGGTAATAAAATTAAGTTACAGGGTTATGTTTAATAATTAAGTTGGATGTTATGCGGCATAGAGGACTTCTTATTTGCTCTGTTATTCATCTTAATATCAGTCTTATGAGTCCACTGCTTAACATTGGCCTTCCCAATAGATTAAATTTTATATACATTTTCGCCTGTTTCCTCAAAGGGGTAGGCAGAGGCATATTATTCTCATACACTTCGCTAATTACATTGTTGGTCCCACGTAGTTTACATTCTTTTGGGGTTATATTATTATGACCATAAACACCACGCTAGGCAGGTGGGTTGGTGATCGCAGTTTCAATCAGTATGCAGATATCATCCGGTAGGAATTCTCTTAATCAACTCTTACGACTCCCTATAAAATGAGACAGGGTGGCAATATTCTAGGCCGGTACCACACAGTAGTGTAATCGTACCGTAATTTAAAGGAAACAAAAAGGTTTGGTTGCACTTTATTAAAGTGACCATTACACTTCTTCAGTCTGTAATTTGGTAGAGGACATAAATTATGCCTGCATATAAAGGTATTTAGATATATATTATCCTTGATAACTATTATATCATATATGAGAAATAAAATTAATAAAATCATCTACATCGTAATCAACAATATAAAAGTACAGGTAGTATCTTGACAATTTTAATTAAACTGAACAGGGTAATACTTAATGAGAAATTGAATCACAAAATGTATTTGTTCGTCAACAGAAATACAAACAAGGCACGATATTAAAACAAACAATGATGAAGTTAACAATACCAACTCAGCAAAAATACGACAAAACAATAGGAGGCGGTGCGGAATAAATCTACGAAAACCAATTGTGGAGCTCGAGCAATACAATCCGCTGACTGGATATCACCGCAATCGGCATTCTTAATTCAGGAACACGTACGGAATACAGCTGCCTTATATCAAAACCTAGTACTATAAGTATTTAAAATTCTAGCTTATGTCATATAATGTTATTGATTACAGGGAAACTGATTTTGATACGGTTTGTACCCTAATAGTATTACGTTTATATTTATGTTATAGTTAAAATATTTCAAAACCTAGTACAAAAATGAGTGCTTACGGTAAAAAATAGGTAGACTTTATTTCTTAACTATTTCAATTTATTTTCAGTGGCAAAATTTTTAGTATTGTAGGTATCGGTATATTTGTTTAGATATCATGATATATTTAGATTTTTTCGAGTTTGATTGTCATTTTCTGTTTTTTGCATATTGATGTGTTGTGACAAAAAATAAATCAATTATTTATTATAGATTTGTTTCTTGTACCTACCTATCTTGTACTACACAATATTATTATAGTATAGGGATCCTACCAAGACCGAAGGAGCCCAAGCCAACCTCACCTGCAAGTGGTGCACCTGCCGGTCAACGGACGAGGCTCTGGCGAACATAACAGTGCCGGTAAGCGGCAATAGGCTCGCCACCTATTACGTAGGATCAACTATATAATTGGCGAAGTGTGGGTGTATATTCTGCCTACCCTTTCGGGGAAACAGGCGTGTATGTACAATATTATTAGTTAGTATCATTTTGAAATACTTACTTGGTTCTTACACAGAGCAGTCGCGTAGTATAGATATATTGACCCAGTCGAAGTTGCGTTTTGCATAGTAATGTATGTAAATAAATTGAGGAATCAATCGGCGTGTATTGAAAGGCACGTCGCGTATTCCTGACAATACGTTACAATTAGAATCAGCTACCTATTGTGGTAACATTCTAAATGCATTAAAATGAAGAGCAATGACGTGTGGAGCAATCGATTAGTTTGACTCTTGTTTCAGCGTTGTTGTATAGATTTCGTTGCTCTGAAACTGTTTATTATGTTACCCGAGGATGCGGAATGGCCCTACGTGATTTATTTATTTAATCAGAACGGAATACACCAATTACACTAATTATCAAAAACAGTAAAAGTTAAATATAATATTAAAATCTCACACTTAAAAACTTCTTTTATTCCATTCTCTCACAATACCTCAGGCACACTGACAAAATCTCAGGCCATCCATCCGCAAACAAATCACAGTCGGGTGCTGCATCCAGGATGGCATTAAGAATGAATGATAGAATGAGGAAGGGAGGAGAAGTGGAGTGACCGTCATAGCAAGGCGGGCTTGCGAGCTGAAGTGGCAGAGGGGCAGGGCACAATTAAGAAACAAACCGTCGACTGATGGACCGATGATCTGGTCAAAACTGGCGGACTTCCGACGTGGGATACAATTGGGGAGGTCTATGTTCAGCAGTGGACTTCAAATGCGAATATGATGATACTTGTAGCTGACTTGCCGCGGAGAACAATATCCCGCTTTCAAATTCGTTGGTTAGATGTCTAAAGGAGGAATACTTTTTTGTGCGTAAAAATAAGGCTTTTGCAGATGAATGCGCAACGCTGTAACGAACACAAATAGTCTGTCTAGTGCCCAGACAAATGTCTTAATCATATAACTATTTCCATAAAATTCCTTTTAAAAACTCCATTAATGTATCTCTTACTTGACACTGGCTTAATGTGCTAAACGCACGAAGCCATTATTTAAGAGAGAAAAAAACCGGTATCAAGTACACATAGCACAAGATTTGCTTAGTTTGGTGCTCTCAGATGTCCAAGAATATTGATTTACTTAAACTAATATTAAATTGAAGCGCTCGTAACTCCGCGGTGCTCGTTCCGACCACCCGAAGTAAAGCAGAGCTTAGAGACGCCAGTAGGTGATAGGTGACCGTTTGTGTGGCATTTGATATCGAGCGCTTCCGTGCTTCGGAAAGCACATTGAGCCGTTGTTCCCGGTTATCACTAAATATGGTAGTCGTTAAGCCATGTTAGAGGCCTAATTGACCGGCTTTCAAAATTCTAACAGCAGGACGCCGTACACCTGCCTTCGCCAATCCGCACTGGGTCCGCGTTGTTGAGTATGGCCCCAATACCCTCGCACCTTGGTATGTGAGAGTAGGCTCATGCTTAATAGGGGGACGTCAATGGGCTGAGATGATAAAGCATTAATTATCTTCTGGACTATCTTCCGCAATAAAATCAATACTGTCAGATCAATCTAAGCAAACAATGCTCTAATATTAAGGAAAAAAAAAATTCCGTGTGCCGATTTCTAAACAGCATAAAGGAAGCACGATACATGAATTTTTTTGACATGTTGACGATGAAGTGACGAGATACAATAAAATTGCTGGCATTGCATGTACAACAAACTTTGCCGATACGTTTTTAGATTCGTTCGTTTGTATATTGGTTATGCGCACAGTACCGTTGGGAGCGCGGATTTATTACTAAAATTAAAATCTCCGGCGGATTCGATACTGCTCGCATTGTTTAAAAGCGCCCACGTTACAAAAGTTGACGTTTCACATATACTTTTTGCTGCTGCATTCGTATTCATCGATAACATATTCATGTGTCGTCGTGTGTATTCGAAATGTGAGGAGAACGAATAAAAATTGTGTTTTTGATCAAATCGCCTCTCCTCGGTTTTCGTCTATATATTTGCTAGCTGTATCTGTGACTAGCTTTCTTCAAATAATGTGTAGAACTTTTTGGTAAATAGGTACCTACTTTCCTTTAGGCAAAGTCGGACAGTTAAAACTTTGCCGCTACGTTTTTCGCTTTGTTCGTTTATAGATAGTAATGCGTAAATACTAATTAAAAATGTATAAAGGCCATCAAAACTCTGGCAGCATCGATACTGCTCATGTTGATAAAAAAGCACTAACTTTTAAAAGTCGAATTTCAGCTGAAAGTTCTTGCGTTTGTTTTTGTATTCATCAATCTTATTAGCCTTAACAGTCGACATGACCGATATACTTCTGTGTACTTTTATATAATGCTACTAAAATCTTAACTGCTACTTTTTAACCGACTTTCCAAAAAGGAGGAGATCCTCAATTCGGCCGATAGTTTTATAAATAACATATATAAATAAATATTTCCTGATAATTATCACACCAGTTATTTAGTTCCAAGATAAGTATCATTAAGAAATTGTGTTATGGATACTAAATAACGGATAAAAATACCATAATAAATATTATTTTTTTGTAAATACTTACTTATACATAGGAAAACACCCAGACCAGAACAATTATTCATGTTTAAGCACGCAAAGATTTGTCCTGTGTGGGAATCGAACCCACGACCCCCGGAGCGGTGTTCGGGTATACTCGCATCCACGCCATATTCATCACATATATTAGTCTATTAGAGCCTGTTTCTCCATATCTGAATATTATTATCGTCGTTGGTTTGCGAAAGTATGCGACTGTCACTATAATGGGCTTTTGCAGTCGAAAGAGTATAAAAACCGAGTCGATTGGTCGTGTAAACAATGCTTTACTGATTTTTCCCAGAACCACGAAGTTGTGTGAGCGCGATATGTGAGCTGTTAAAGTTATAGTTTACTATCGATTATCTACCAAGTAGCGAATACTAGTCGTCCTCCAAATTCTACGCGGTCGTGAAAGACGCGTTGGATCGGAACCGGTGGAAGCAGATCATCCGCTCCAGATGTTACTCCGATGCTAACCACGATCCTCAGACATGAGGGACCGACTATAGAGAGAGAGAGCGAATACTAGGGAAATGTAAATTTACTTCGACATTGCGAAACACTTGCTCTTGGAAAGCACTGTTATTTAACTCGTTTCAGATTACATTTTATAGAAGGCTGTCACGAAAATGTATTTATATTTTAAATAAACATCTGATTTATAAATATTATGCACAAGTTGATGACTTCTGGGTAATGCTAGGTCTCTTCTTTACTTCTTATTCAACTTCTTTTTGTCCTTCTTTGTATAAACAACCTATCCTTCGCATTTATGATTAATATATACACTTTGCCATGTTACCAGGCTCCCAGTCCTCATACATTCGTAATTGATAGTAAAACAGTTAATCATTAAATGTTTAACAAGCAATAATTTTGCTTTCAAAAACACAACTGGCAGAAAGTGTCTAGAGCGAGATGCCATGTTGAAATTCCCCGAGCCTCTCAAATATTCCATAACATGAGTGGACTGGGCGTTGGGTAGTGCTTATAAAATCCCGTAGTTAGTTGCGATTTTTAATTAATATTAAATTCCAATTCCGTCTCGCACCTCTGTTGGCCATAAAAAGTTTAATCTTGTTTATACATAGGTTTCCTTACTATCGTTTCATATACGAAAGCCAATTTCCGAAACTAATTTGCCTTGTTTGTCTCTCATGTTATGACATTCATTAAATTTTGCACGGGTTTCGGATGTGAAGTCTTTTTGACGAAGCTGTTTAATAAGCGATGCCTGTGGTATGAGTGTAGTGATTAATTAGAAATGAGAAGTAATTGATAGTTTAAAAGAGCATAGCCTGTGAGTTTCTGGCCATTTCTCTTACAGAGCGGCGGCTACAGTAGGTTTTGTTGATGTCCCATTGAGATTCTCCTCTAAAGACGTAATATTATTATGAGAAGTCGGTTATCTGGAAACGAAATAAGTGAAAAAATTATATTGTCATCTCCGTCTATTCCAGAGGTTTAAAATTTTATATTAGATTTGTTTATTTTAACTTTCAATGTCTCTAGAATTTTATAGTGCAAATCACTCCAGTAAGGGGTTGTTGAGGTAAATACAGAAGAAATCAATAGATATTAGCCTATTGGTTGTACTTTGCCTCATTGATAGATAATATGAACTGGATATATATCTCCATCTTAAAATCAACCCTAGGACTTCCGCTGCTAAACATCACTATCAATCATATCAGCCTTGTATAGTCCACTGCTGAACATTGGCCTTCTGAATATATTACATTCTATTGGGGGTATCTGCCCATAATCACCACGCTGGACAAGCGGGTTGGTGATTGCAGTTCAAGCCAGTACGTACGCAGGATGACGCTGCTGCCCATCATCCTGTAGGATTTTTCTTTGACTCTTAGAACTCACCGTGAGATGAGAGGGGTGACACTAGTCTAGGCCAGCACCACACGCTGAACATTACTTTAAGATAGACTTCCACTGCTGAATAAAACTAAATTTCATTGTACATGGTTCAGTTCACAAAGAGCTGACGTTTCGAGGGTTTTGTGGTTAAGCGCGACGCCACACTGCTAATTACAGAACTGCGGTCTCGCGTATCATAACTTTAACTACTGCATGTGTAAATGTTAAGGCGTATTACTTCACAGTCATGTCACATTAATGATTTTGAATACATCTTATATTTCATATGAATACTGCAGTCAGCAGCAGCAATAGTTTGAGATTACAGCATAGGGTTTATTAAAAAGGGTTTTTAAAAGGATCAACTAGGCACTAGTGATGTCCCTGTTGTTGTAAGCGTAAAAAGGCTGAGGTGACCTCTTTCCATCAGATGGGCCCCGCAAGCTTGAGTGCCACCTTATACATATATACATAATGTCACACCTCTTTCCCGTCAAGGTAGGCAGAGATCACTTTCTTCCACTTGCTACGATCTTGGCACATACTTTTAGCTTTATTCTCACTCATTAACCTCCTCATAAGCGCCCGTTGGTTAAGGGTACTTCTGACCTGCCCTTTCTCCAAAATTTTCTGAATTTGGTCAAGGAAGGTCTTACTTTACTTGGTATTCCCCTCCCAACACTTCTAATCACTTGTCCATCATAAGTCACTTTCGTTAGTCTACTTTCATTTATCCTCTCAACATGACCAAACCTACTAAGCATGCCTTTCTCAATTCTTGTCACTATATCTTTTTTTACAGCAGCTTCGACTCTTATCACTTCATTCCATTAAGAATCATTAGGTGAAATTGAGTGATAGGATTACCTATGCAAGTGATGGATTAAAAATATCTTTGTAACAATTCCCGCGCTACTATAATTTCCCGAAAAATCGAGAAACTATTCAACACGACACGTGTTTCGCCCGGGACCCTTTTTTTTGCATAATGTCATTGGTCCTAATTTCGTTAGGCATAACCGGTTAGGCATATTTTTTTTAGTCATAATCGTCTTTTCGCATAATGGTTACTTGACATACTGTATTACTTAGCATAATGCTTATTTAGCCCAATGTTGTTTGCCCTATTCTTGTGTATCATAATGTTTTTAGGCATATTGGTTTTACGCATAATAAATATTTGTGTCATGTATGATATGAAGCCATAGGTAATGGAAACATTATTTAGTTATTTTAAAGTATTTATTTCATGCTTTGTTTATTAGTGTAATTATGTTATGTTAGTTTAATGATTTTAAAAAGTAAGTATTAGGTTTATCACATTTCACTTGGATACCATAGTGAAATATTAGGTTAGGGTGCGGCGGGGTGGCCCTTGGGTTACTTTTTCTTTTTCTTACTTTTTCCCTGAGTGCATTTGGTTCATGATTGTGACTCTGTAAATTTTTGGATAATTACCGTAACCTGGATTACCGTATGTTTCTTTTGAGCAATTATTGTTTTGTTCATTTATGCTTATATACTTGTATGCGTTTCTTCAGTTCGGCTTTGTGATAGTATGCCTTTTAATTGTTATGCTTAAAGTGTGTATGCGTTGTATTATTATTCCTTACCGGTTATGCCTAATGACTATTATGCGTAACGATTATTACGGATGGTAAAAATATGCAATGCGTATTTATGACACAAAATTTTATGCGACAAAATAGGGAACCGTTTCGCCCTTACACAGGGCATCTTCAGGTAAGATAGGAGCCTCAGAACAACGATGTCTTCACGACCAACGCTGAAACGAGAGTCACTCTCGTTTCAGCGTTTTTTCGGGAAATTATAGTAGCGCGGGCATTGTTACAAAGTTATTTTTAATCCATCACTTGCTGACAATGGATTTCCGCAAAGTAACGCCTGAATCAATAAATTATTTAGGATTACCTATCACTCAATTTCACACCTAGAATACTTCTGAGTGCTCTCATCTCTACAGCATTAATCTTACTTTTATGTTTCTTCTGCCACCTTGTGACATAAAAAAATATGATCTGCTATTCATTCGGCAACGCCATATAGTACCAGCTTAGAATAGTTCCACCCTCTCATATCTCGATATACTACCGGATGATAGGCGGCAGGGTCATGCTGCATACTGGTTTGAACTGCGATCACCGACCCACCTGCCCAGCATGGTGATAATGGGCAATTATCCCCAATAGAATATAATCTATTGAGGAGGCTTGTGTTCAGCATAGGACTTTATAAGGCTGTTATAATGATGATGATTTATTTAGCTGGAGATTGAACCTTGTTGAGCTTTTTGCCAACATTTACTGAGGAAACTCCCGAACTAGTGAAATTGTGTTGCAAGATTAATTTTATTTTTATTTATACCTATACAAAAAACTTTTTTTTTAGAAAGGAGGCATCTTATATCAACTTCAATCTAAGCCTATCTAAAGACTAATTAGTAACTTTTTTATCATAAACTATACATATTTAATAATTAAGAATTTGTCTAATAACACTTATTATTTCTATTATGGTGAAGACACTTTAGTAATGTGTTCTTAGTCACAGAATTACACTTCATTCATCATTATCATTATAGCTATCATCATCTCATCAACAAAAAGTCTACTGCTGAACATAGGCCTACTTAACTTATATCCTCGTCTATCGATTTCCATTGATTTTAATCGATGATTTGCCAGATCATTGGTTAATGACCCCGTCCTCTAATAAGACCTATACTACCTTGGATTTTGAGAGGAGGTAATGAGTGATAGAGAGCTAGAGTTTAACTGTGAAGAATAACCTTGTAACTAGAAAGCAATCTAAAGTTCAAAATAATAGAATATTTACACAATCAATTGCAGCCAAGTGGTGAAGGCGACATATTCTAGTTCTGTCAAAAGTCCGCTTGTATGTGGCAGAAATCCAATGTTGGTCCTGAACATCCGGTCATATGTATGACATAGGAGCTAGCCACCACTGTTACGGTGTATAGGGTTCCTACAAGGATCTAGGGAGCTCAAGTCAACCTCACCTGCAAGAGGTGCACCTGCTGATCATCGGACGAGGCTCTGGCGAACATAACTGTACCCGGTAAGCGGCAATAGGCTCGCCACCTATTACGTGGGACCAACTAAATATAATTGGCGAAGTGTGGGCGTATAATGTGCCTCTGCCTACCCCTTCAGGGAAACAGGCGTGAATGTATGTGCTTATATAACAATTCATGTAAATTGTTTACGAACGGGTTATCTACTCTATCAGTATTTTTTTAGACATTTAGGCAACGGAGAAAGACTACATACAACAGGTACTCGTTGACGCCATGTTTCATCATGGTTCGGCAGAAACATAAGTTTTTTTTTAAATTGTACTAAAGATTGTGTTGAGAAAGTAATCGTAAATGCATGATCATATAGTTACTTATACGTACTAATTCCTTCTTAGGCTAGTGGAGTTAGTATCAACTAGTATGATTAAAATACATATCCACTACAGAAGCAAATAATATGTAAAGGATGTGTTATTGAGGAAGCTAATTGTTCTCTTCTCCTTCTTGTCATGTCGACGACAAATCAGTCTAACACTGATTTTCACTTTGTCAACCCAATTATCGCCACAACAATAGCACGTTCTGTTTTATTAAAAGACTATTTTTATTTGGTATGTAAACCATATTTTTGATTTGACATGGATATAACTTATTTATAACAAAACGCAGTCGAAATGATTATCAGAACCTGCTTACAAAAACAATCACTGATTTTAAATTTACGTAGATCTTTTTTATAGCACATTTACAACACTGTTCTTGAGCTGATATTGTGGGTACACCCAATGATATATATTATCCAATGATAATATAATCCAATGATTTCCCACATTTTGTTTCGATTTGATAAGATTTGCTATTGTCGTTATACAAATTAATAAACGCCAGTTTAAGTCCGTTGAAAATATTTGCACATCCATCTTAGAAGAAGCACCAGAGTTACAAATGCAAAAGTGATAATCAACAGCTGTAGAAAGTCGATTCTATGACACAAACTTTGTGCCTCCATAATACTTTTTACCGCTCCCGGGTTACGTGGCACACCAACAGAAGGATTAGTACCAGAATCACTATGGAACCTGTGACAACGAGAAGTTGGTTTAGGTTTATATTGAAAGTGGTCGTGGTATCATTTAGTTTCCTTGCCATAGTTTCTTTTGAGTGTCATGTTTTTCTAGCATTATGCTAGAACTGTTTTGAAGATTTTATATCTTTCGTACATTTTCTTTAATTATTTTTTTGCAATTTTTAGTATAATCAGTAATTTTAACTTGTCAAATGTCATTTGAATTCTCGATGCCATAGATAATATAAAGATATAGTAAAAAAAGCTTAAGAAATTCGGAAACAACAAATATTATAAGTAGTAGTATAAACTTAGAGCATTAAAACGAAGCTAGTTTATCACAATATTCGTAAAAATTTATTCAAAATAATATGTTATCGTTTTGTAAACTAGAGGTTCTCGATTTTTATTTACACGCAAAAACACTGCAATTCGTAGCTCACGACCACGGAACAGAAAAAACCACGACCGTTCCGCGCCACTTTAATTTTCTGTATGACATGGAACGCGCGGCAACTAGTTTTTTTTAACCGGTATGACCGGCAGTCTTCTGCTTTTGGCAGGGGGGAACGCCTGACAATGTCGTCTCCGGTTTGTTTAATTCTCTAAGAGTATAAACTATTGCATAGAAATGCGACCAAATCATCGAAATTTCGAAACTAAGTCATAATAATAAGAAATGAAAAATCATCAGAGAAGTTTACATATAAATTAATAGGTTTATTATAAAAACAATTTAAATTCAACTGTACACTTGTAACTTAATTAAAAAGTAAATAACTCTACATAACAAGTAATCATTACATAGCAGACACACACCTTTCACACCAAACAATAACATTATAGTATTTATACTATCGTATCATAAGTAACATCGCTGGAATATCTTCTAATAGGTAGTTCTATCTGGTAACCGTTAATTTAGGCCTCGAATTTTCCTTTCCTGTAAATAAACAATATCATAATTAAATAAATTTACTACATTTAAGGTTTTTATAATAATGATACTTTAATTTAAACCAAAGACCAAGGCAATGTTAGTGTGTAGGTACACTTCTAAAACTATATCAGTATAGAGAGCGCAATAATTTGAGTTTCAATATTTGATAGTTTTAATCGCTGCAATCTGGCTCCTGATTTATCAATTAATTTTTACACAAGAAAATAAGTTCGGGATCGGTCGTCGTGTAAAGCGTTTAAAAACATATATCTATGTGCAGGATTGGGGGCCCGTTTTCAAAATAAGACTTATAGGAAAATTCGTTAAACATTGTAAATGTTGAAAGCAAAGGACCACGAATTCCTCCAACGTAAAGTAAAACTGTTATTATTAAACAACATGGGCTCTCAATCCAGACGCGTTCAAAGTGGCATAGCCTCGATTTTGGAAAGTACTTACTATATTCGGGTTACTATTTTTTACACTAAGAATGCTTCTAATATTAGTTATTAGGTCCATCTTGCATAATCAGCGAGTACCAAAAGCTATTCACCACAGGATCAACCATATATTAACTCCAAAGAGCAGTAGTCCTCAACCTTACAGATTAAGACAAACTTTGAAATGTACAAAAGATGAGTTACTTACTTATATACACTTGCGAGCAAAAAAATCGGCCCACCCCATGTTTTTGCGTTTTAAGAGAAAAGGTTCAAAATTTATGAATATTATTTTTATTATTTTATTTTGTGTGAAGGTAGTTATGATTAAAGTTTATTTTCACATACCCTACACTTCAATAAAAAGAATATTCTTGACATAATCGAGTCGTTGTTCAGACACCGTCATTACTCACTTTTGCCAACGTTAACCGTTTAACTTTGTTACTCTGTGAAATCTTACTGTTCATCATTTTACGATCATTTATCATCATTCTACGTCATTACACGATAATTTTACGTGAGTTTTAACGTTACATTCTTGAAAAAAATGGATACTACTCCAGCTGAATCCGCACAAGTAGTGGCTCTAATCCAAGCTGGCTTGAGCCAACGTGTCGTGGCTAGACGACTACATTTAAGTCGTTCATCAGTGAGACGAGTATACCGAAGGTTTATGGAGACTGGCAACTTTGTTAGAAGACCGGGTTCAGGAAATCGTGCTACATCGGAACGTGACGACCGTTTTATGGTGACAACTGCGTTGCGAAATCGACATCTCACTGGTGTTCAGGTGCAGCAGCGACTTCAGGAGGTTCGAGGAGTCACAATTAGTGAGTGGACAGCACGACGAAGGCTTGCAGAAGGTGGTTTAACTCCACATAAACCTGCAACCGGTCCAAAACTGTTCGGTTTCAGTTTGCGCGAGCCCACGTTAATTGGTCACTAGAACAGTGGGGCGGTATACTGTTCTCAGATGAGTGCAAAATCAACCTTCACGGGAATGATGGACGTAGAAAAGTGTACCGTAGGCGAGGAGAACGATATGCGCAAGCGTGCATTGAGGAAAGAGTAGCATTTGGAGGAGGTTCGTGGACTGTCTGGGGCGGCATTTCTTTGAATGGAAAAACGAATCTTGAGTTCGTAACCGGGCCTCGTCTTAGCACACTAACCGCTCACCGTTATATTCAAGATGTTTTAGAACAACACGTCATGCCATACGCTGGTTTTGTAGGTGAAGGATTCATGCTCATGCATGATAATGCCCGACCACATGTTGCCGCCATAGTTCAGCAGTACCTGCATGAGGTAGAAATTCCTGTAATGGAGTGGCCAGCAAGAAGCCCTGACCTTAACCCAATAGAACATTTGTGGGATGAGCTTAAAAGAAGGGTTAGAGCTAGGACTCATGTTGTAGAAACCCTCCAGGAACTCAAAGATGCTATCCAAGAGGAGTGGGACGGTATCCCTCAAGAGTTCATAATAACTTTAGTCAGATCAATGAAAAATCGGATGGAAGCTACAATCAGGGCAAGGGGGGGCAATACCAGTTATTAAAACAAGTTATTGGGTGTTGTTTTTTCAAAAAAAACTTTAGTTATTTTTCTTTATAACAATTAAAATTTTGTGCTAATTTTACCGTTTTTCGTTTAATAGCCTATCAAGTTGGTATACAATTTTCAGTAACAATTTGCAATAAGGTTTTTAAAACCTTATTATTCCAGCTATAACATGGTGTCAAAATAATTCTCATAATAATAAAATGTTTCGAGTTATTTTATTTCAAATCGCAGAGCAGTGTGTGGGTCGATTTTTTTGCACGCAAGTGTACATTCACCTTGTATCTTCAACCATTACCCCATAATTTAAATCAAACCCAGGATCCATCGTATTTTATTTTCTATTTCCAGGCTCAATTCATGCTAAGACCGACTCTAAAGTGTGCTTTTTATAGAAAACAAAGGCTGAAGAAAGAGCTTATGATAAAAAAGTTATATACACTCGCGAGCAAACAATTTGACTTACCCGCTGAACCATTTTGTTATTTGAATTATTTGTATCAAATTATTGTATACTTTTACTTAAAATAATGTTGGAATGTAAGGTTGAGTCCATGTGGTTACTCGAGAGTGTAGAAATAGAGAAGATGTATTTTATAACTTTTCTCCTTTAACTCAATTCCAAAGAGTTCAGTTTGCAGAGGCTACATAATTCACATAGTTCTATTTAAGGTTTAAAAATAATCAGAATTTTTTTCAACTGGATTGCAAAAATTTGGTAAGTAATTAAAAGTACCCTCGCTGTACTGCACTTACCGGAACACTAAATATCTTTATAGCTCTCCGCAATACATTAAAATGTTATTCAAATAGTACAGATAGGTATTTGTGGACTCTGTTAAGCAAGGCAAGTAGAATAGTTGACCACTGGCACCTACCTTGCGATCCTTTGTTACGAAGACAACCATAACTACATACTGGTGTATTTATAAGATCTAAAGATAAACCAGGTTT
The DNA here is from genome assembly GCA_949126915.1 of Musotima nitidalis. Classification (NCBI taxonomy): domain Eukaryota; kingdom Metazoa; phylum Arthropoda; class Insecta; order Lepidoptera; family Crambidae; genus Musotima; species Musotima nitidalis. Next base: position 6,957,656 of record OX421434.1, read on the forward strand.
AAAACTAATGCTGTTTTTATCGAATAAAATGTGACAGCACTAGTTTTAACCCTTAATACATTGTACGTAATTATATTTGTTCGTACTCATTTACTTGTCTAACTTGTTATTTTAATTTTAATTGAACATGAATGCACATCCCCATTTGAAAATTGATTTTAAAACAAACTGTTATACGAAACCACGAAAAATATAATTATTTAGCGATAATGAGATTATCGCTAAACAATTATTTTTATTACTTATATCAATTATTAATAATGTAGTTATTGCATTTTAATTAATAACTTAAAATATATCATATATTAATTGTATTAATTTTACTTCTACATACATATAGGAACTTAGTTTGGGGGTACACTGTTGGATAAGTTGGTTAAGAAGACTTGGGTGGTAAGCCGAATAATGTACAGGTAATGTACCTAACACCCTGTCTTATTTAGTATCTTGTAAAGCCTTTTAGAGTCAGTGAAGACCGAAAGTAGTGCAGTGTAGAGGATTTGTGAATGAGATTACAAAATGAAGTCCAAATTACTGGCATTACTAATAACCTATCCCAGATTGAAACTTATCTCAGATTGACGCTAATATTGGTTTCAATACTGTAGCAACTGTCGAAACTGTAGCAACCAGTTTCGATCTAAGGATTATTAGTTATTGAGATGCTTTACTTAAAAAAAGAATTTGTCTATTGTAGATAGCCAATTTTAGATCGAGATAGGTTATTAGTTTCGGGCGTATGGGTATGGACACGTTGTCTCACACTGATAAAGTCAGTGCCAGGTCATAGCCCACAGCTAAATATGATCGGTGGCACATAAGTTGAACAAATGTAGTACAATTGTAAAGAAAAGAAAGAAAGGGATTGAAAGTAACTAAGCCCAAGAGCGCAAATTTAGTGTTGTCGTGTTGCTATAGTTACAAGACACCCCCCATACCGCACTTCAATTGAGACCCAACAATGTGCATCCAAGGTAATTGTTCAACTTATGCGCTTTGGCTTTGTACCCTTGTTACATTTTCGCTGTCAAATTTGAGAATTGGTTTGAGGTAGGTGATTCTGGCTTCTCTGAAGTTTGCACATTATTTTCATTCTTTTTCATTAGTATTAAAGTCTATTCTCCTAAATATCCTCTCCACCAACTCTGACACAAGGCCTGCTGTGTTAACTCCAAATAACCATCACCAAAATAAAACCAACGTTGTACAAGCAAAGATTTATTGCAAATCTTAATGCAGGTAACTTCAACTTAAAACAACCCTTAAGTTATAAATCAAGAACCACACTACCTAAATGCTATGTACACAGCCAAACGAGGATTAGGACATAATTCATTTAACGGCAACATAAGAAAGATAATTACATAAATGTTTTGGACATTATTTTGAAAATAAATTTATTTATGCATGCTTTTGATTGAATTGTAATTATAATTGTTACATTACTAGATATTTATATTTATAAAAAATAAGGGTGGCTTGCATAAGTTGGTTCGATTTTCAACAGAGAAATAAGTCACCCCCAGAGTGACAAATCTTGAGAAAAAACTACAACAGACAGATAAACTGACAAATTCTGACAAACAATGCATTTGCTTTTATTTCTATATTATGGAACCGCTCATATCTCTTTCATTGTTGTTAATAAAAAAATATCGAATTTCAATTTTGTGTGTAAATATTTGACGAATCTAAATGATCCTGGTGATCTTAAAGACAATAAAGTATATCCCTTTTTTTAATTTTTATTTTATTCAATATTTTTACAATGGAAAAACCTCATTTGTCAAGCTGTTTTCGTTCAACGCCAAATTAATTAATAAGCTTTAATGCAAACCATCCTAAAGACAGATATTATAGAAATACTAAAACGATTAAAGATTTTAAGATATAAGAGTAGTTAAATAATTAAAGCAAGAATATGTATTTTGTTAGTTATTTAACTTTACATTGAAGAAATATGTACATAAGTTCAGATTATACGAAATCTTTGGTGTTATTGCATGCCAATAAATTATCTGAAATTAGAGATTTGTGTGTAAAAGAAATCATTAATGCTTCTTCAGGAACTAATTCTACGTACGTAAATTAAAAATTAAATTGACTAATATTTTGAACACAAATATCTAACTTTTTATATGAAAATAAAAAATAAACTTATTGTTTCTTATACTTTTTCAGATACAACCGACGAACGTTGAGCATGGACCTTCCTGTCACCCACTCGATAGATTTCCCCAAATGTTCCCACGCAAAGCAAATGCTGTTTATGAGGACATGGTGCATAAAGAAACCAGTGTTGTCGTCCGCTGTTCCAACTAGTCTTAGGGCCGAATACACAAAGTCCTTAGGCGTGGGAGTGGTAAGGGTAGCCCTCTTCATTTTGGACATGTTGGAGATGACATATCCAGGGTTTATGCATTGGACTACGATTCCCTTTGTGGCGTATTCTATCCGAATGCTCTCGCTTAACTTGCGAACGTATGCCTGAAAATAGAAATGGCTAATGTAGGGAACTAGCTAGGTCAGTTTACAACATTTGCGGTTTTTGTCCTAAAATAATTTACAAAATTCATTTCTAGAGAAAATTATAGAACTACCTACTATATTATCAGTAAGATAAATTTACAATGTCTGATAAACAGTTAAAATTACAGTTTTGTAAAGACTATCTGTCAACGCTAATAGGAACTTACTTGAACATTGTGAAATAGGTCCTCATAATACCAAATAGCATACTAAAAAGCAGGTAGATATAAAAAAAAGTATTATCAAACAGAGAGCAACAACTCTAGCAAGTCAGTGACTGAGTATGCATGCACTGTTTCATTTAACACGATAAGTGTGAAGAAGGAGTTGTTTTCTTCTTTTATATTAAATCTTGTGACTGCAGAACACAGGTGCCTAGTCACTCTATCTAGATCATTAGTTCTTCAATAAGTTGTTCAATAAATTCCAATTTTTTTATTTGAATATATCGCACCTTCAGAGTTTGGAACTTTCGATCATAAAACGACTTTAGACAACCATTTGCATGGCTTCTATTTAAAACTAAAACTTATATATAATAGGAGCCTAGAAAAAGAGACAGTTCGGTCTATTGCACTCCGCCCAAAATTAATAGCTTTATAAAACCTTATTTGCTAATTTCCAAAAACTAGTATTTTTAAGATTGACCGTACCAATAGCAATATGCACGATGAACGCCATTGGTCACAGGCATAATAGAAAATCTATTGTTTGTCAATAACTTGGCGTTGAATGGCTAGGCTTTGCTAATTAATTCCTATTTCCAAAATTACGAAAGCCTTCTCGGGCCGTGCTCGCATTAAGTTTGTGCGAAAGTTTGATTTTCCACAGGAGGGCGGAATGAATGAATAGAATGTTGCCGTAGTTCTTGTCTAGACCTTCTAGTAGCAAGCTTTCGGCCTGTTAAAGTGGTGCTTCTAGATTTTCAAGTTCCGACAGAATCATTTCTTGAAATTTTAAAGAAGATCAACATATTTTTCTGCTTCATACGGGGTTCCCGCAATTTAATCTCTGTTGCGTTTTTTTTTCAATTACAAAAGGCAACTTAGTGCCGTCATATTTAAATGCTGAAATGCAGTAAGAAATTTAAAAAAAACATGCCTTTACCTTTGTAGCCCCATATATGGCAAGGTAAGGGCCGGGAATTATGGCAGTTGCCGAAGCAATGTTGATGACGACGCCCTTTTCGCGCTTGACCATCTCTGGCATAACCATGGCTGTCATGCGGGTCATAGCCACGATGTTGCCAGAAACCAGCGATCTGAATTTAGCCTCCCTGTAAAGAGAATATTGTTAAATACGATTGTAAGTAGATACTAGTTTAGTACTAAGTTTTGTTTCTACTTCATCTCCATCTAGCTCAGCGCGAGACAGGTGTATACAGGTGTGTTTTCAAGACTCTCATTTCAAGCTAAGTTACCCTATTCCTCTCCAGAACTACACGTGCAGTTCAGGCCTAGAAGACTCCTGAGTTAACTCCGTCGCTCTTCCGACAGCTGCGAAAGCTTAGCTATTCAAGCTTAGCTACAAGCTACCGAGTGGCGAACATTTAAATGGTCCATCCAGCATACTTTTATATTATAATCTTTTTTATAATGTAGGTATAATAAACTTAATTTGTGAATATCATTACGACATATTAAATACCGGCACATTCAGGGCCTTTTAACTATAATTTTAAACGTAAACACAAAAATGTATTTAAAGAGATCTATGTAAGTAACTATAAAAAACCTAATTCAAATTATCACATAATCAGAATTATTAAAACAAAACACAAACGCCACAAGCTCAAACAGCTCATATAATCGCATATAAGATTACCCTCAGCCAGATAATTGTGGCACTTTATATCATGTGTAATCCTTGTAACTATGGCAGGGGATCATTACCCAAAGCCATTAGTGAAATGTCGGGAACAGTGATTATACTAATTCTGTGGACGCCGAGGTCACGGTTTGTCGACTTACGGGCTACTGGGAAAGAGTTTTATAGACATCATTGTCTTTAAAGAGAATTTGTCTATACTTAAGGAGCTTAAGGAATCCAATGGAACTACTAAGTGGAAGAAAGATTTCTTGGTGCACAAGACTCCTTGGCAGGTATTACTGTTATTACTCGGTAGGTAGGTCTCAATCATAGCTGTATTCCGACTCGAGAGAAAATTAATGGAGAATAGTTTTAGAAGGGACACCGAAAGCAAAATACTTTTCTTTATTTGCATTGGTACCACTGAAGTGGACTTGGTTTTATTGAAAGGGAATTCCTGTACGAGTATTCCACATTTAAGGAGCGTAAGGAATCCAACGGAACTACTAAGTGGAATAAAGTTTACTATGAGCCAGAAGACTTCATATTACTTGGTAGGTAAGTCTCACAAAATATTGTTTTTCGGTATAAAAGGTTTAAAGGGGAGCTAGTCTAGAGATATTGGCAAGAGTAAAGCTAGTCAGAAGTTTCAGTTGATTGCACTGATGACACTGCAGTTCTGTCTTACTCCATACTTAATTTGAAAGTAAAATAACTAAATAAAATGAAAATACTATATCGAAAAGATATGTAGAACTACTGGTCTAGAAGTGATGTCGAGAGTACTCAAATCTGATTTTTTATTGGTGTTTTTTTTGCATCACTGTAGTGTTCAATGTTCTGTCACACGCATATAGAATTCGGATGGAAAAAAAATTAAGGGGAACTTGTCTCGGAGTAATGAGTGCAGTGCTAATAGGGATTTTGGACTGGACTAAACTAGTTTTTTTTCGGTGGCAACTCATCAAATGTATTGCAAATAATTTACTGTTTAGGAATATTGGGCTGTGTTATACAAATAACATTTTGAAATAGATTAATCTCGCCTTTTGTTAAATATACTAAAACCTAAACAGTCAGACATCATAAACATATAGGATCCGTACTTTAATATAGAAGAAATAATTGGTTAAAAAAATATGAAGCCCCAGGCACCGAATCGAAAACGTGAGTATGAAAAGCGTGGAATATTATGATCCCATCTGCTTGTATCATCTGTAACTAGTTTTTGATCGAAATGAAAATTAATTATATTTTTCTCTCGTTTCAGCGTTGGTCGTGAAGACATCGTTGTTTTGAGGCTCCTATCTTACCTGAAGATGCCCTGTGTAAGGGCGAAACACGTGTCGTGTTGAATAGTTTCTTTATTTTCCTCCATTTCTATTGATTTTTCGGGAAATTATAGTAGAGCGGGAATTGTTACAAAGATATTTTTAATCTATCACTTGCTTACAATGGATTTTCGCAAAGTAACGCCTGAATCGATAAATTATTTTTCTCCGACTTCCAAAAAAAGAGGAATTCAATTTAATAATATTACTATTTTATTCTGTAAATTCCATGCCATATTTTCATAAGTATAACTACTTAGTACTTGTCATTAGTAATACACAAATAGGAACTAAATAATTTATTGATTCAGGCGTTACTTTGCGCGGGAATTGTTACAAAGATATTTTTAATTCAAAATTTTTCAAATATTCTTATTTCTTTCTAGCAGTAAAAACAGAAAAATATAACGCTTTATTACGTATCCATCAAGCAATATTATTTTCTTTACAAAAGAGTATTCATTACTGTTTCATACTTTACAATAGGAACTCGTAGATGAAATAAGCCCCGATAAGCTAGCTAGCAGGTTGGATTATACAGCTTTTATGAAAACCCATTTTGAATAAAAGAATAGGTATTTTATTTATCTCACGTACAATTTCAATAAACTTAACAATGAATTCACTTAGCATCGTCCTTCCGTACTTTAAGGCACATCGTAAACTTTAAGGCTGAGCACATACTATTGGCAACGACAGAACTGGCGAAACATAGCTTTTAAACCATAACTTAGCACATAGGTTTGTCTGTCAGTATATTACCCCGGTTTTATGGTGCATGTACTTAGTAATAAGCAAATTTTTAAAATAATTAAAAGTGAAATGACATGTGAGATAATTTGATTTAAAATTGATTGCATTTGACATTTCGTATTTTTTTCCTTCTAAATAATGGCTTCGTGCGTCTAGCAGATCTAGCCAGTGTCAAGTAAATGATATATTAATAATATATAATTCATAGTAAATGAGAATAAGTGATGATAAAGATGATAAATGGTAAATGAGATACCCTCCCCTAAGCCCCTTGAGCCCTCAGTAAAGATGTGGGACTATACTGAGATCTCACATGGACTTCTTGAGAGAATTTGAAAAGTGATGGTGCACTGCTTTGTTTGGTTTACCAACACTCATGTATATTCACAAACACTTAACGGTTAATAATCCACCGTTATTACACATTATTATTATAAATATCACAAATTTTAGAAAATAAAACAAAACTGCAGACATGACGCTTCACTTTCCCGCCAAGAAGTCCCCATTTCGTATTTAGTAATTAGTTTCCAATTTTAATGTGTATTGTAATTTAATTTTAATTTCGATGATTATTAAGTACAATTGCTATTCATATGACTTCCAGTTGAAATAAATGAGTTCTATTCTATTCTATTCTATTGAAGGAGCAATCACAACGAGGAGTGGCCAAAGCAACTTTTTTAGAATAATGGTAAAGTTGAAGTAAAATTTATCTTCTTTTGAGTACCTCCAGCAGTGAAGGGAGATTACTTCTCTTAGTATCTTCTACCGAAATTATTAAAGAGACTGTTCTGACAAACTTATTGATTTAATTTCTGCAATCTTCCCCCGAACTCCAAAAGCTAAAGGAACCACTCTTTTACTGTGGAGTCTACCAGTACTCGAACTAATAAATTCAGTTACGTTCCTCTGAAAGATCATTCGGGTTTGGAATTCTCTGCCGGCACATGTATGCCCAGCTCTAATAGTCCCGGGACTTTAATCAGGGCCTCATGATGATTTAAATTACGTTTTGGGCAGTAGCCATTAAAAATTTACTAGCGTGAAACCATAACAAACAAACTCACTTTCACATTAAACCTAAAAATCACCTGTCAGTTAATTTAACTCAAAATTAATGACGATTTGTCTAACACCGAGGTCAAAAACAACTGATCCCTGCAAATATTTGAATAATATGTTTAAAGTAAAAAAAAATGATATTTAAAAATTTTAGTTATATTTGTTGAAAGCCGTTTTTATTTTACAGGTTGTTTACGGGGAGTACAGACGTTCTACAAAGAGCTTTGGACCCTAAGCCTGCACCTGCCGAACAACGGAAGAGGTTTTGGCGAATATACAAGTTATCAGCAATATTATGCCTCTACCTACCCTACAGGCCTGGTTTTTATTTTAGGATGAAAAAACATCAAATGATAGCCTCACGCTCGAAGTAAAGCGGAAGGGTGCATCACACTTTTACTGACTTAACCCTTTAGCAGTCAGTGGTCAATATATGACCAACATAAATTGAACCTTATGCGGATAACAATTACAATAACAATGAACAATCAATGGGTGTAGTGACCTCATTGATATTAATTTTGACACCTTTGGGAAGTTCTGCATGAGTTTGCATAAATATTTAAGCATTTAATTAATTTAGTTTATTTAATTCTTAAGATAGCTGTGTATTTTGTTTTGTATATATCTATGTTATTGCGTGCTTGTTGGTTCAAATAATGATTACTCTACTTTCTAATTTTAAGCATGCTATGTTCACCTGTAAGTAATTGTGCATTAAGCTAAAACTTTTGTAAAATGTAGTAGATAAGAATTGATGTAACAATTGTTAGTGATATCAATAAATAAAATTTAAAAAAAAAACTTAAGGTGGAAAACCAATGACTATTTTCAACGTGCTTTGCCTGTTAAAGGGTTAAAACCATCCATGTTCCTTCTTACCACATACTCATCGCGTTGCTGCCTAGTATATCCTCAGCCTTAAGTCTGTGGAAAGCCTCGGAGTTTAATTTATGGGTCATAAACTTAACGAATTCATTTCTAAGCAATACAATTCTTTGGTTAACCGATTGGAAACTTAATGAGTATTGAATCTCGCTAAGATTTACGTTCAATTTACTGAAATCGTCATCTTCTACTAAGAACTTTAGATTGAACGCAGTTATTTTTTGTTAACTTATATTATAACTGTCTTATAATTTATTTTATTTCATACAAATTTAAAACGCATGCTGTAGGCCGCGGTTATTGGAAAAAGCAACATATATGACAAGTATATTATTGATTCAGTTTTTTTCAGTACAATTCAGGTAGGTAAGAATATCTCAATACTCAATACTTTATTGCGTTCCACAATGGTTTTATAAGGTGGTGAATATTACAATTTGGTACATTTGTGGACCCTGTCGGGCACAGCATAGTGTAGGAGAGAGGAGGAAGGGCGCCGTATAATTCTTATTATTATTAAATTACTATGCTTTTGTCACCTTAATACATCGAGGACGATACAACAGAGAGAGTCACTCTTGTAAAAGCTTAGGTAAATTGTATATTTTTTTCTGTTCAAAAAATTGCTGCGTGCCCTTAATCATGCTTTTTATTTAAGATATATCCTAACTGGCATTAAACTGCGTTTTGCATTTCGAGAAATCGGTACTCCCGTCATTACGAGTCGTCAATTTCGCCATCAAGACGAATCAATCTTAAATTTTTCGGAATCAGAAGAATCTGTACAAAATCTTAGTAGATGCGTACCTGTTATAGTACCTACTTGTTATGTTAAACATTTTGATAGGAAGTATATCTGAAATGTTTTACGATTATATAATATACGATTATATAGTATATTATACTAAAAAAAAAATTGTGCTCATAAGATGTTTGATCCTGAACATGATCAGACTCAACTACGCATTTAACTCAGTTTCATTATATTATTGACGTTATGATGTGATACTTCCTAACTTAACTTGCGCAAATAATACTGTTTGATATTGCATGATCTAATGTTGATCGTCTCTATGATGTTAGCAGATGATGTTAAAATTTATATAGGTTTCCATGTTATTCCACATATTGAGATAAAACGAATTCAAATCACACTCCACCAAGTTGACCCAGGGCATATTGGAAGAGCTAGGTGTGGAGCTACTGCTATAAATTTTTATCTGCCTCAAATTTTTTATTATATTAGCTGAGTCATTGACGAAAAACCCAGGTGAAAGCAAGGGAAAGACATTCTGCGCTAGACCCTAGATAAACTAGGAACAGGGCAGAAGAATGATGTAATTTTGTATACTTATATGTAGGAAAATAATATACGAAAGTGGCTGCCCGCCTTGGCCATAGGTTTACACAAGATTACGTGGAACAATAACAATTCGTCCGGATCGTGGTGCCTAATCGTGAACCTCCATGAAATCAGAGACGTTTAACATGGCTGCGCCGTTCATCAACACGACGACGCCCAGCCAGACTGACCGATGTCATATCTCTTTCCTAAGTATTTTTTTTTTTTTTTATATTTATTTTATCCAAACTCTACAGGTCTATCTTTACATGTGTTACATATCTAGTACGATAAACACTAGTTTAAAAGAAATTACCTTGGCTATTTCAAGAACAAAACTTACCAGTCAGGAATATCGAGAAAATATTCAGGGTACGTATACGACATTCCGACATTGTTAACAAGAGTACCAATCTCTAGTCCAGAGATGGCGTTAGCTATGCCTTCATAAATATCTTCTCGACTGAAATCGGCTTGAACTATTTTCGTTTCTACTTTAAATTCTTTCTCTGAAACAAACATTACTTTATACCAATTTATAGTTAAATAAATCTATAAATAAACTGTGAAGAAAGTAGCCTCGTTGTCATCTTATCCTATCATCATTAAGTCCAAGGAAACCCACTCGTGAATATAGCAATATCATCTCAGTCCAATCATATCTCACTGCTGGGCACATGCCTTCAAAAGTAGCGCACAAGTCAAGGTCCACACACAAGGATGTAGAGCAGATTGGCAAAGGCAGGTGTGTGGTAAATTCTTTAATGAGGCTTCAATACTTCCACATATATTGATCACCAGGTCCAACGGCTTCAACCAACCAACATACATTTCAAAGCATGGAGCACTTGGTATCAAACGCTATACAAACCTCGCCTGCAAGGGGCACCTGCCTAATAACGGTCGAGGCTCTGGCAAACATAAATGGTCCCGGTAAGCAGCAAAAGGCGCGTCACCATATTACGTGGGACCAACGATCTGTTTGGCGAAATGTGGGCTTCTACTGGGTAGGCACAAACAGGCGTGATTTTATGTAGGTATATTTAATTATTTTATCGAAAACTTAACACAATGGAGCTGAGCGTGCTTAATGAAATGGTATAACTTACCTATTTCTTCTGCTGTTGCAGTTAATTTGTCTACGGACCGACTGACTAGAACAATATTACACCCTTTGGCTGCCAGCTGTAACAAAAACATTATATTAATAGCTATAAAAAATAGCCATGCGATATATTGGGTGTATGGGGATCCTACCAAAATCTTAGGATCCCAAGCCAACCTCCCTTGCAAGTGGTGCACCTGCCGATCAACGGACGAGGCTATGGCAATCACAAATGCTTCCGGTAAGCGGCAATTTGCTCGCCACCATACGTGGGTACAATATTATAGGTGGCGAAATGTGAGCGTTTAATATGCCTCTGCTTACCCCTCCGGGGAATAAGGCGTGATTGTATGCATAAAATAGATATAAGTTTTCTTTTTTTAAGCAACCTAATAGGTTGCTTAAAAAAAGACTGTTTACAGCCCCCTAGGCGTAAATGTAATAGTTTGAAATAATAATAACATTGTTATAGCCAAAAATTCCTGCCGATTAACGGACGAGGCTCTGGCGAACATGACAGTGCCCGGTAAGCAGCATTAGGCTCGCCACTTATTACGTGGGACTAACTATAAAATTGGCGAAGTGTGGGCGTACAATATGCCTAACCCTCCAGGTAAATAGGCGTGAATGTGTGTATGCAGTTAATTTTTTTTACATTAAAAAAAAAACAATTGTAGCTATTATTAACCATTTATAGTATAACTTAATAATAAGGGTACATCATAAAAGTAATTTCATTAAAGTTTCATTCTCTGAACACGCGTAAATATCTTGGTAAGTCCAGTCAGTAACAATACATAATGAAAACTTTGAGTTTAACCAACTGGACTCACGTGTGCCCAGAGACATCGTGTCGAGTTGACAAATAACCGCCATTTTTTTTTGACTATTCAAAATAACATAACATTTTATTTAAACTTATTCTATTGCCAAACTATATAATAGTTAAATGGCGAATATAACACTTTTTTAAATACATATTATGTAACTAATAAAATCACAAGCATAATAATTAATCCTCCACAAGAGGTTAGGAACAGCCAGAATCAAAAACATCAATAAGGTATTTTTTAACCTGTTTTTATATACTGCTGTGCTGCAGCAAACAACTTCACTTGGTATGTGGTTAAATAATTGGGTTACTGGATTTCGTGATCCGTCCATCTATCGCGCTCTAAAGTAAAGTAAAGTAAAGTAAAAAAATTATTTATTTCATAAACTATTAAACATAGTACTTGAAAACGTCATGATTACAAATGAAAAAAAAATACTATCGAAATAATATTACACTAAATCACGAAGCTTAGATTCACTTACATGCAAAAAAAACAATTTAAAAACAAAAAATAATTAAGTGTAAGTGAATCTAAGTGCCAGTTCCGAGCCACCGCTCTGTAAGAAGAACTGGCAAGAAACTCACAGGCTATGCTCTTTTAAATATGTCCCTTAGTTTGGTACTAGAATTACAATCTTCATTTGTCTGTGAAGCTATACAATGCAATATATAACATAACCTTAACAATATTTATTTTTTCAAGTCATTCATATTAGAATAGCCTGTATGAAACGGCAGCTTAATCCCAAGCATTTTTATCTGCCATATAGTCTTTAATAGAATAGTATCCCTTTGAAGACAGCTTGTTTTTTAGTATCCCAAACCGCTATTGTTATTTACAAAATATAAAATCTTTGAAAATAAACCGCTATTGTTTGTTGATTATTCAGTTCCTTCCAATAAAACGAAAATAAAAACCGGTTCCAATTCAATTCAGTTATATCAAATTTTCTGTTTAGTTCCCACGTTCCATGGGGGTTTGTGGAGTGACGTGATTTTCTAAGTTCGCACACACACTGTATTTGCATCCGATATTTTGCGAGCGAACTGTATCGAACCTCGTCTCACTAGTCAAATATTAATATTTACTTTACGTTGACGCCACAGTTGTTTATATTAAGTTTCAAAGACCACTCAAATTCAAATATTGACTGCTTATGTAGTGGATGATTAGATATATATTCCAACTTATATGAGATCTAAACATATGATGCTATGTAATATTATATAGAAAAAAGATTGGTTTGTTTCGATTAAATAAACTGCCGTTTCATATATGTAGGCTATTCCAATATGAATGACTTATAACATGCATATTGTTAATGTTTTACTATATTGTATAGCTTCACAGACAAAATAATGAAGATTGTCATTCAAGTACCAAACTTATTAATAAATTTAAAAGAGCATAGCCAGTGAGTTTCTTGTCAGTTCTTTTTACGGAGCGGTGGCTCGGAACTGGCACTTAGATTCACTTACACTCAAATATTATTTGTTTTTAAATTGTTTTGTTATATGTAAGTGAATCTAAGTTTCGTGATAGTGTAAGTGTGATAATATTTAAATTGTTTTTTATATTTATATTTAATTTTGAGGTTTTAAGTACTAAGAAGTGCTCGTAGCTCCGCGGTGCTCGGTGGTCGGTAACGATCACCGAAGTAAAGCAGAGTTTACAGAGGTCAGTCCTTCGATGGGTGCCCGTTTGTGTGGTATTTGATATCGAGCGCTTCCGTGCTTCGGAAGACACGTTAAGCCGTAGGTCCCGGTTATCACTAAATGTGGTAGTCGTTAAGCCATGTTAGAGGCCCAAATGGGCGGCTTGAAAAATTCTAACAGCAGGACGCCTCCGCCAATCCGCACTGGGTCAGCGTGGTGGAGTATGACCCAATACCCTCGCACCTGGGTATGTGAGAGGAGGCTCGTGCTCAGTAGTGGGACGTTAATGGGCTGAGATGAATGTGATGATGATGATGATGATGAAGTACTATGTAATCGTTTATCACATAAATGATTTTTGATTGATTGAATAGGCTCCGAATCTATAAGACCGAGTATAAGTTACTATTAGTGCAAGAATTTTTCTCCTCGTGACAAACATAGTTAAATAAGCGGTTTCTACAAAAACACTAATAGAGTAACCCAAAGTGTAAAATTTTAAGATAGCCATACCGAATTGAAGGCCTGTCACTAGTAAATTATAAACCTCATCAACAGTCATCTTATTTCGGTAAGCCTATTAACGCTGGCTACTGCACCCTCAGGCCTTAATCAGCACGGGACGCCACTTATAAACAGACGCGAAATAGTTTCAGGCTGGTCTTCCCCACAAGAACCATTTGGAGACTTTGGATTTCATCCAAAAATCCAAAGTCGGTTGGCACATATGTAGTTCAAAAATGTGAAACAAAAAGATTTTTTTTAAAGAAAAAAGTACAGAAATGAGTTATGGATATTGGAAAATTCCACCTATATTTTATTTTTAAAAATGTCTATCTGATTCGCAGCTAAAATTATGAATTAAATATATAAAACAAGGTTTGGTCTATATTAATAATGTACATCAACCTGTAATAATATTCTGGGCTCTGACTCTATTGACAAAGAATTTTAATAAATAATTATCTTACAATCACACCAATTATTTAGATCCAAGATAAGTTTCGTTAAGAACTTGTATTAAGGATAAATATGCATAAATATTTTCTTTTAAAAAAAATACATACTTAATATACATAGGAAACACCCAGACCAGATCAAATATTCATGATTATGTACACAAAGTTTTGTCCTGTGTAAGAATTGCACCTACGACGGCATTCACATTAAGAGCCCAGAAAAGGTGGATACGTGTAAAAACTGACTTCTGTGTACTTTACTTTACATTAAAACAATGGGCTTGCTTATAACTTTTCAATGTGCAAATATTAATCCCCTGATCGTCATAAAGATAACTTAAACACAATTAAATGCATAAATGTCCTATTAAAAAAAAAAAACGTGAAAACGTGAATTTTATTTATCTTATTTAATTTTTGAAGAAGTCGGACTTGGTATATAGTGTATAGAAAATTTTTTCGTGCTAAATTAAATCAGAACTAATTCACCTCTCAGCTGTGGTCCGCCCATGAGGCAAACCACAGCTGAATCCAAACCTACAATTTAAAACCTAGCCTGTGCTCACAATTTTTTTTGTACTTTACTACTAGCGCTTGTGAAACGAGGTTCAATAGCTATTAATTTCCAAATAAAATATTAATCAGCAAAAGCATAAGAGGTAAAAAAGACGAACTAAAGTAATATAGCAAGCGTTCCAAGCAGTTTTCATCTCCAAATATATTCAGTGAGAGCATATGAAAATTATTCGAGAGGCCTCATAATGCATTTCGCAAATTTTAAAGGCGGCACTCTCCACTATCCGGTGTATATAAGTTCCATATTTTCTGCAGGTCTTTTATCAAGCGCTGAGGCAGTTTCTGCGAAATGCATATTGCATAGCTCCGGCCGACTGTGTGATGGTGGGCGGTTCTAGGTTCCAATTTAACATAAAATGCTAATAAAACGACTTAAGCACTGGGCTATTGTCGTTTTATGTTAGTTTGTCTTATATGAAAATAAAGAATGTTTTATGAGTAGATATATTTTGTTTTTTCTTTAAAAAAAGGTTTATGGGAAAATAACCTGCTTAATTTTGGATTGAGACTTGTTAGACAGACTCGCATTGCAAAAATGACAATATTCTCCAACTTATAAAAAAATCTGAAAAACAAGACGATATTGATAGCTGAAAATTGTGTATCACCTTTGAATAATCACCCTGTAACTGGGACCATAATATAGGTATGCACGAATAAATAAAAATTAATTTCATTATTAGGGCATAAATTGAGTAATTTATAGCTAAACAAGTTATTACAAGAACTTATACAATAAATGGAAAAGAAATCCCAACGACAGACAGATTGTTGAACCGTGTTATATCTGAAAAGCACTTTCTTGAGTTAATAAAATGTTGATTTATTACTTTTCATTTAATTATTAGTTGCACTTGAAGTCAACCACGAATATGGTTTGAAATGCGTATATTGGCTGTAATATAAATTACATGACCAAGTTTTGAACAATATAAATACATAAATAAATATTTCCTGACAATTACACCAATTATTTAGTTCCAAGATAAGTTTCATTAAGAACTTGTGTTATGGATACTAAACAACGGATAAACATACTTAAATACTTTTTTTTTGTAAATACATACCTAATAAATATAGGACAACACCCAGACCAGAACAAATATTCATGTTCATGTACATAAATATTTGTCCTGTGTGGGAATCGAACCCACGTCCTATGGAGTGAAGTGTAGGTATGCTGACCTCTACGCCATATCGGTCGTCAAAATGGTCCTCGTCAAATGTACGATGAACTTCATCATCATCTCATACCATCACAACCCATTAACGTCTCACTACTGAGCACGAGCCTCCTCTCACATACCAAGGTGCCAGGGGTGCGGATTGGCGGAGGCAGGTTTATGGCGTCCTGCTGTAAGAATTTTTCAAGCCGCCCAATTAGGACTCTAATATGGCTTAACGACTACCACATTTAGTGATAACCAGGACCAACTTTAACGATGAATGGATAGTACAAAATTATAACGAAAATATCGTTATATTTAAAACTAGCAGCCCGCGGTTCCGGCTTCGCTCGGATATTCGACTTTTACAGCTGTAGTTATGAAAATAGAAACTCCTTCCAATTCAAAGTGATAATAATAAAATGAATCACATACATTAAATTTTAAAAATCCGTGCCGCACTGAAAATTTTATAATTCGACACAACCATCAACGTTGTCTACCCTCACGTGTCTGCCCGTTCGGGTCGCGCACCTCAACATGAGCCCACCCCTCCACCGCCGTCGCCGCCGCCGCGCGCCGCCACTGTCGTGCTATGCGGACCGACTGACTGACACAACGACGGAACGCAGCCGCCGCCGCCGCCATCTCTGCCCTCGGCATTGTAAATGCATCTTGTGTATTAATATTAACATAAAAGTGTTATGATATGTATATATTCGGAATCCTCATTTCATCAGCTTTAATTTGATATCCATTTTGTTTTATGTTTATTGGTCTATGTCGGTAGGAACGTCGAGTAATTGAAAAATAAGATATTTCGTAAATGAAACTTGAACACCACTAAAATCGTTATTGTGGCTAAACCTTAAAGGATAGACATATGCTATCGCAGACTTTTTTATAGAACTTTTTGAGAAGAATAATTCCCCCATACATTGTTATTCTGTATTTTGAGTTATTTCAGCAGCGCACGCAATGCAAGCCTCCAAAAAGCTCGTTTTTCTTCCGTCCGTCTGATAACTGTTACGATTACTCTAATAATTTCTTAAGTAGGTACACCTAAATTATACACCTATAGAATCCCTGGAATGTCTTCTTTCCATTATTGAAAACCGCATAGCTATTGATATAGTAGTTTTTGAGATCCTAGGTAACAAACACATTTTGGGCGCCCTTCGCAACTTCATTTTATACTATGTATAGATAAATAAATTATATTTATATCTTATAATGATAAGGCGGCGTTTGTAAACATATTATAAAAGTATAATCACTACTATCTCAACCCATTAAGGTCCAACTACTGATCAACATCTCCTGATGTGTAATAATAAAACAAGTTAAATACCTACAGTAAGTAATTAACTACAGCGTGTGACTACCAAAAACCCCAAAAACAATCTCGTAGATCAACACTAAGTCCTCTGTAAATGTTTTCTTCTGTAATTAGTCGTAACAGTTATTATTAGTAGGCACTTAAAGGTAACATACGAAATGTCAACAACATGTATTAGAGAGACCATTAATAGTTGATTCACAGAATTGTTTGTAAAACCAGAACAGTTAAATTTCAATTGCTAAGTGCTAATGTAAACATTGAGGAGCGGTGTCCACGTCTATGCAAACGTAGGGTGGACGACCTGCGGCAAGATGGACTGACGACTTGAAATATATGGATGGTACCGGATATATCCGTTGTGCTGATGACTGCGATACTGGGTACTCATTGAGGGAGACGTATGAGCAGCAGAGGACAGGTGTAATTAACAAAATATGTATTGCTGCTGTTAAAAACATGACAACGAAGACCGTATCTTGCCACGTGCATTGTAAATTACGATATGTATACTACCGATACACTTACCTATATACTTTGACTACCGATATGTTGTTATATTTGTTCTGGTCTGGGTGTTTTCCTATGTATTTACAAAAAAAAAATATGTATGTTTATCCGTAATTTAGTATCCATAACAAAAGTTCTTTATGATACTTATCTTGAAAGTAAATAATAGGTGTAATTATCAGAAAAACATTTATTTATACGAATCGTAGTTGCTTTAAAGATTTGCTAGTCAAGCCACAACAGTGACATTTCAATTGCTAGGTGCTAAAGTAAACGGTGAGCAGTAGGGTCCGTGTCTGAGTAAACGTAGTGTGGACGACTTGTGAGAATGCGTTCTGCAGAGGATCGGGATGATTGAGGCCCACCTATGTTCAGTTGTGGACGGCAAATTACTCCATCATATTCTAGCAATATCCCGGTTGCCCTAGACTTAAGCTTAGGGCCCAGAGTCTGTTAACTGGTTTAACCAGATTTTGGCTGAATTTCAGTTATAGTGGACGGCTAATTACTGATAGCTATATTTGCCATGTTCATAGTAAGATGTCAATGACTGCAGTGTTGCGTTTGTTATAAACGAGGCAAGAACGTATCTTTCCACGTGCATTCTAAGATATTATACTAATTATTAGTCATTTAAAACTTTACCAAAATTGAATACCAGAATGGTTGGCGCTCTTTGGGAAGACCTACATTCGGTTATTGAAGACTATTTTTTGATTGCTGTGTAAACAGTACGGTGTCAATGAATGCTGTGGCACTGTTAAAAATGTGCAAAAATAGTGTATTGCTACGTGCATTCTAAGTTATTATAATTAATCATTCAAAACTTTATATCTTAATATTTAGAGGGGCTTTGCGGCGATAGCTTAGTAGCGAGACCCAAAGAAAATGACTTCAAATTCAGAGGGTCTCGGATTCAAACCCTGGTGGCGCACGGCAGCTATGCCTTCTCGAAGTTATGTGCTTAATTATCGCTTGCTCTGTGCCTCCGAAAGCACGTTAAACCATTGGTACCGGCTTTCATGATAACAGTCGTTATTAGGAAGTCAGTGCCTTCTACCATCCTGACACCTGGTTTACCCATATAATGATGTTTTCCTCTGGGTTGCGGAAGTCAGACGGCAGCTGCTCCTTGTAATTCCAATAAAATTCAGATAAAATTTTGAGAGATGCTTTGCTTAGTTTTCTACTGGATGGCATTGTAAGAGAATATTATATTCTCCTCTATCAGCGCCATCACATCTAAAAGGGCCATTCGATTTTATGGTATATAAGATTAAGAGCCATATTAATTATGTTGTCATTCTCATTACGACACAGCTGCGTTTTCCCTATATATATTTGGTATCTAAATGATTGAAAGAAACAGAAATCATCACTATTTATTTCAACATTAAACCCAAAAAAATAAAAATTAACAATGGGGTTACAAGTTCTCATATTTGTACACTTTTAAAGCCAAAATACAATATTTGTAAAAAGTTAAGACGCGTCATTACCAGAGGTCGGAATTAGGTAGAGTTATGTACTTACACTGATTTCACACAGCGAAAGAATATAGTGGATGTGCCTCAAATCCCGGGATTAATTTTAAAGAATAGAAAAAATCCCGTTACTTTTTAATAAAAAGTTATTTACTTTTACTTTTTTAATTTAGACTACTGCACGCGCGACGTTGCCAAACTTACATCAATGATATTGGATGACCGAAGTTGCAAAATTTTGCATTTGAAATCCCGGGAAGGTCCACATTAATATCAACATTTCGATGCAAGTACATAAATAACTCTACCTAATTCCGACCTCTGGTCATTACAACACTTCCTTTAAAAGCGAAAGTGGTTTTAAGATGTTCCGTATTGTAATTTTGGGCCAGAGGCCTTATATCATATGGTGTTATTTTATTTACCTCTTAAAAATTTACTGTTACATACAGTATAAGAGGACCACAATGGATAGTACAAAATATTACGAAAAAATCGTCTTTTCTTTAAATATCGTTATCTTTTTTTAGATAAACAAATAAATTACATTCATATTTGATATTGATAAGGAGGCGTT
Organism: Musotima nitidalis; assembly: GCA_949126915.1. Lineage (NCBI taxonomy): Eukaryota > Metazoa > Arthropoda > Insecta > Lepidoptera > Crambidae > Musotima > Musotima nitidalis. The sequence goes on from OX421434.1 coordinate 6,977,580, forward strand.
TGTAAACATATTATAAAAATATGATCACCTATTTCAACCAATTAAGGTCCAACTACTGATCACGAACCTCCTCTTACGAATCAATGTGAGAGGTATTCAGGACTCAACCACGCGGACCCAGTGCAGATTAGGGGAGGCAACAATTTTAAATAATAATTGTATAGTACAGCATAAATGCATAATTATATAAATACAATACCTGTCTGGCGTATTCTTTGCCGATACCATCAGTGCTTCCTGTGACCACTGTAACAAAGACAAAGATAATTTTATAAAAATGTATATGAAAACACTTAACGAACTCAAATAAAGAACATACAGTTATATTTGACTGATGAAAAAAGAAACAAACAAAAGAAAACACAAAAATTTACGGAACATCCAGGCATGTAAGTAAAATATACAGAATAGACAGCCTCTGTTAACTGGTGGCACGAAAGAGAGTTGAAAATTTTCTACCTTACATCAACTGCTTTAGGTTCAATTTATGGTGGAAACATATACCATTGCCTTGCAAAGAGTAAGTAGTTCATACTATAATAATCATAAAAATTACACATTAATATAACCGCACGTTTCTACGTTATTCTCTATTGAATTCAGTACAGCTGGGTTAACTGAATTCAGTTATATGTAGACGTCTGGTGCCGTATCTCCTTGCCCAGATGCTCAGCTACTAATATAGGGGCCACATTCCCACCACAGTAATCGTATATAGCCGATGATAAGGCTGAATCAACAATTTGGCTTCTGGCTTTAGGGTTGCCACGACAGAGTCATCAACATTGGTATATTTATTTCCCGGTAAGCGACAATAGGCTCGCCACCTATTACGAGGGATCAGCTTTATAATAGGCGAAATGTGGGCGTTAACTGTGTGAATATATGTATAGTCGTATGTATGTTTATTTCTGCTAATGAGTTTGCAGTTACTGACGGACGACCAATGGAGGTCAATAAACCTTCACTTCGTTCTTAAGGTTGCGGATTTGATTCCTACACAGCACAGGACAAGTATTTGCATGAATAAATATAAATAAATATTCTCATTCAATCACAGCAATTATTTAGTTCCAATATAAGTATCACTAAGAACTTGTGTTATGGATACTACAAAGCGGATAAACATTCTTAAGTACTTTTTTTTTTGTAAATGCATACTAAGGAAAACACCCAGACCAGAACAAATATTCATGTTCATGCACACATTTTTGTCCTGTGTGGGAATCGAACCCACGACCTCTTGAGTGAAGTGCAGTTATACTGACCTCCACGCCATATCGGTCGTCAAATTGAATGAATATTAATTCTGGTCTGGGTGCTTTTTATGTATAATTAGTAAATATTTACTACTGTATTAGTATTTATAAACCACTAGTTGGCACTTGCATAATTATGACGTATCTGGTGGAAAGTGATCACCGCACCCTATGGACGCTGGCAACACTAAGGGCTTTTTTAGCGTATTGCCGACCCAATAAAAACCGTTTTACGCCCTTTTAGAAGAAAGAAGCACACGCTGTAATCTCTTTGAAAAACTTCGCCAAGGAACTCATTTTACAACGCAACGGTACGCGGTAGAAAGTTTCATGTTTTTTGTAAATATATAATTTATTGTTTGTATTTATAACATGGGAACCATCAAGATAAATGAATATACATATCGATGGCAGCAAAGTAGAAACGGACATCTACATTTTTCACATTTTTCTTTTTTTATAAAAATAACCTTATACCAACCCTCTTTACAATTTTGAATAAAAATAATTTCATTTTTCAAAGTATTTTAAGAAATTTGATACGTAAAAAAAGATATCTGCGCTTGAATTTTCAAAACTACCGCAGTAGATACGGACATTTGAATTTAACCGCCTTTACGCCGGAACATCTGCAGATCATAGAAACGTAAAAAATTACATCTGTCATTTGTCTCCGTTATCATGCACACGGATTAGTTACAAAATTCATTAAATTTGTATTGGTTTTACGATTTAACCTTTTAGTATCCTTACGTGACTTGTTATTTCAACCATGAGTGTCAAACGAAACAAGCTACTAATAGATATGGCCAAAAAAGGCGTACAGATAGATATAACTGAGATTTCAAATTTGATAAGTTGTTATAATTCCTATTTTAATAAATATTTTTTTATACCACAAAAGGATTAATGGTATCAATGTATATCATATTAAAATAACCTACTTAATTACTCAGAAGATCAAAACTACGCATATTGTAAATAAGATAATTAAAAACACAAAACAAACAAAAATCTCAGACCAGCTCGAAAGTTGTAGCCGTAACATTTGATTTTCAAAAAATTCTTAATTGTTAAAGTCAGCTCATTTTATTATAAAGGAAATTATCTATTTATAATTTCATTGTTTTGGTATGGGTCTTAGTAAAGCTATTTGCTACATGGGGGATGAAACAACTGCCAGAAGAGGATCCAACGAAGTGGTCAGCTTCCTTTTTAAATTTATAAATAGAAAAGTGCAACAAGGAATAGAAGACGTACTGTTGTGGTCTGGTAATTAGGGTGGGCAGAATCGGAACTGCATTATTTTTGCTATGTATGTGCATGTTTCCAAAACTTTTGGTATTAACATTTGTTGTAGATTTTTAGACAAAGAGCATAACCCAGTAGGAGGGCGACAGTGTCCACGCACTGATAGAACGATCATCGAAAAACAAAATTATTTTCTCACCGCAATAGTAGCATAACTGTGTGAGCTGAAGCAAATCAAATGGAGAACCCTATTAAGTCGTAGAAATAAATCAGAATGATATTTAAGATTTTAAGGCTACTCTTAATCGGCACAAATAGATTAAAAATGAAGATGGAGACAAAGTAAAATGGAATAAAGTTCGCGAAATAATGGTAGACTCAAAAAATCCTAATAAAATATTTTATAAGTACGATTTGAACGAGAAATCAGTAATAAGTATTAATAGTTACAAAAAGGAAAGCAGAAGATCGGCTAATTATACACAAAGAACTTGCGAAACTATAATAATATGGTGGGACATTGCCCATTGCTACGGCTAAATACAAGGATTTAATGTCTTTGTGTCAACAAAATTTAATCACACCAAGGTACCATGATTTCAATAATGTTTTGATCTCTTTTTAATCTTTTTATATTAATTAAAATAGTTATTTGAAGAAATGTTGATTATTATGACAAATAATTATTATGAATAAATTTAAAAAAAAACAGTGCGACGAATTTTTATTTAAAAAATATTATTTGGAAACCAAAAGGTTTTGCATTAATAGACGTAGACAAAGCTATGTGAAAAAGAGTTAGCGTTGTAAATAAAGACATCTAGAATATTTCAGTTTATAATAGTTGAAATTTATTTTAAGGCAGTTAAGTTTATTTAAAATATCCTTAAATTGTACTACTTGAAATTCTGTCATTTTATATAACATATTTTAATTAAAATAAGCGATCTTTTGATTCCGACGTAGAAGCGGACTTCCGGTAGTAGTCTTTTTATACGTCGATGTTTTTACGAAGTATAAACGTTCATCTACATTATTTTAAAGAAAAAAAGATATAGCGACGAAACTTGTTATAAAATAAATAAATCTGATTATTTCAATCCGTTATGGAAAGTTTCATGTAAATTCATACATAACTCTCAAAATGGCAACAATTTTTTACTAAATGTGCTCTCCTGTAAAGTTAGTGTTTTGTAGATGTCCGTTTCTACTTTGCTGCCATCGATATGATATTATAATTAACTGTTCTGTAGCCGTACTACTAGCCATACTAGTCATAACATACTGATTGTTCTGTCAATATGTTTAATTAAATTATACTCTCATTTTCTCCCTGAATATTTCTCTACTATTTGGGATATTGAAGATTTGGATATTGTATTATCCTTGAAGCATTTAGTTCGTGTTTTGTATAACTTTTATTTATACGTTAAAGTCAAAAGAAATTAATAAATATCATTAACAACAATAAAAATTTCACATATTATTCGTTTTACCAAGTGTATATAAGATAAGATAAGATAAGATAAAACACCGACAATTTTGATATCTTAGAAAGTAATTTCTATCCGGCGCTGACAACCCTTGTCAAGGTGGAATCTGCATAATTTGCAATTGATATCACACGGGTCGGCAACGCTGAATGTCATGCAAACCCAGGTGAATGAATAATATTCATTTATGAATAGAGACATGCTCCGTGCTATTTCTGAGACAAGACTGAGACTTGAATATATGGTGCTTTGGTTTTTAAATTCATAGGTGGTAATTACTGGGTCAGAGAACGCCTAGATACCTACTGTAGAGAATAAACGTGACAGAAGGTATAAATAAATACTCTTTCGTTTCAGCTCTAAGTCTATAGGTCATTTATTCATTTTTATTAAATTTGTAAAATAATAATTTCTGGATACTTATATAGTATATTATATATTCACCGTGCTATTTCTGAGCTGACCTGGAATAAGCGGAGTATTGATTTTCATATACATCAAAAGCGTTGTAAATACTCTTTCCTCTTGTGTACAAACAAAATATAATTGTAAAAAATATGACTTCTATGATCGCTGCATAAACTTATTTATTTAATCTTTATTTCACACAAAAAAGTAATACAAAGGGGGACTTAATGCCAAAGGTAGTTCCAGTTAACCTTGGGTTAGCAGAGAGGGTTAAAGGCGATGCTATAAACTAAAAACTATAAACTTCCATAAATCAACACACATATAAAAAAACTAATAACAAAATCTTTCCATAACATTAAAGAATATTTAGAAGAAAAATTGAAATGTTTATCTTATAATGTTATAAGCATTGAACGTTTTGTTTTTTTTTTTTTTTTGCGTTCCAGAAAACCAACAACAACCCTACTTGGAACTACCCCCCACGGTGGGAGGAGGGAGATAATGCCCCCGCATACCACACACCCGGTGTGTGTGGTTATGTCGGACTTGAACCGACTAAACCTCTCCCTGTAATAGCCTTTAGTATTTCTACCATGAAGGCGACATCTGAAGCGATCGGCGCCTGGGGAGAACGTTTTGTTTGTTTTCCATGTATTCTTTATTTAATTGTTATGCGTAATTTTATGTCGTCTGTTAACATCACAATGCCTTTAAAAAGTAAATTTATAACATATGAAAACATCCCTGAACTCAAACATTTTGTATATATTGTACCATTTATGTTATAAATTTAACAGGATTAAATAAATATGAATAAAGTTTAGTACAATATACATAAATATAAATATTACAAGCAAGATGATAGTAGGGCCTTAGCTGATCGTTTTTGAGAAATCTCGAAGCACGGCACCATAGCAGTTTTTATACATTGTTTACTAATATATTAAATTTTATGAAAATTTGTGTATCATATTTTTTATATAGGCAAAGCCGCTGGAAAAGCTAGTCATTATTAAATACCATGTTATTTTTTATTAATGATGGAAACCACTTTCTTGCTGATGCAACCGGATTTACATTGGCGACTTATGTCTTGTATTGCGAAGTGCACCATGACAGATGGACATAAAACATAATATTCCTTGAACTTGACCGAACGCCAGCGAAGAGTGAAAGTGGAGTGACGTATTTAAATGTACGTGTAGGCACATATTAATATTATAGACCTTATTGTTAAGTACAATATGATAAAAAATGGTCTACACCGTTGTGTGATGAAGTTTTAGATTTGTATTATGTGTAGTCAACGTTGAATATTTATGTAAGGCAGCTAAGAATTCGCCCGTCGACTTTCTCGAGCCGAATCCATATAAGTCTACACAAATATTTTGAGAAAGGTTATATCCAAAGGTCAAGGTCATCTGAGACATAGGCTCGGAATGTGCCTACATGGTAGAAGCAGCAACCATCCGTAAGAGAACTTGAGTGATTGACATAGCAAGACTGATTCTCTTGCTGAAGTAGTAGTAAGCAAGGCACATAGCTCGCAGAAGCGGCGTAATTTTTTTGCTATGACGACCACGAACTAATAAATATAGTGGAGGACAGCCGATGAACCAGAGTTCTGGTTAAGGAGGTGCAACCAGTAAATGCAGAACCCTTACCTACATCCATACGTACAGGAGATAATATTATAGTATATATCTATATATATTATAGTCGCCATTTTTAAGTTGTTCGGTCCATAATGCCGCAGGTTGACCTACATATATATTACAGTACGTTGGCCCCTAAATGAAATTGTGAAGGTATAAGTATACTAGTATATTGTATGTATGTAGGTGCTATTACTATACGTATAAATATTTTCTGACAATTACACCAATTATTTAGATCCAAGATAAGTATCATTAAGAACTTGTTTGTGTTATAGTTATGAGAACTAAATAACGGATAAACGTATGTTTATGTATATACATATTTTTTTTGTAAATACATACTTAATATATATAGGAAAACACCCAGACCAGAACAAATATTCATGTTTATGCACACAAAGACTTGTCCTGTGTGGGAAACGAACCCACGACCTCAGGAACGGCGTGCGGGTGCCAAGCCACCATATCGGTCGTCTAAAAGAGATTTTTCTTAGCGTGTAGGCATTTGCCCTATATTTTTTATTAATTTTATGTGTCATTATTAATGATGTCTTGTAATTGTGAACAATTAAGAGCTTTCTATATCTAGATACCTGTGTTATAAAATAGAAACGTAACTTACTATTACAGTAACATGTTCCCCTAGAATGAGTCTTAGTCGTCCTTGACACTAATTCCAATTTACTGGCCTCAAGAATTCTCCCAGTATGTACATACTCATTTACCCGAAGTGTTTCAAGTACCATTTTATTATAACATAGTTACCATCTAATTAAATTTTGTTATATGAACAAAATTTAAGACTGTCTTAGCTTCAAGATAATGAAATTCCTCAGTTCAGCAGTGAGCTCTATTAAAATATCCATGCTTTCAAGGAATTTTAACGGCACATCAGCATATATTAGCTTCTATGTAATGAACCGACTCAAGATATGCAGATTCTTTTGATAAAAATAACACAGATTCATATTTAATGAAGATATTCTTTACAATAATAGAACTTTAGTTTTACTTTACAAAATATTGTATGAAAAAAAATTGTAGTTGTGATAATTTACTCATCTTTACCATGATTGATGATTGCCTTAAGAAATCACTCATAATCTCGACGACTCATATGGTGTGGAGGCCGGTATACCCACACTCCGCTCCTGGGGTCGTAATTCGATTCCCCCACAGAACAAAGCTTTGTGTGTATGAACATGAATATTTCTTATGTTATAATTATTTACAAAAAAAAGTATGTTATTTGTATTCATTATTTAGTATCAATAACACAAGTTCTTAATGATACTTATCTTGGAACTAAATAGTTGGTAGGAAATGATCGTAAAAGAATTATTATTTTTACATATAATTAATTGATACGAAAACTTTACGATTTATCAAGGATATTCATTTATTAGGTATACTCACAATGAAACTTCTTGCTCAATAATTGCTCATTAGTAACATTTAATCAGACAGAGAGCTAATTTTACTTTGCTAATTAAGTGACAGATTGTAAGCACACTAATGAACTATAGGAAGCTAATTCTGCTACATATATGTCATAGATGATTGTTATATAGATACTAATTCATTATCAAAAATTTGTACAACGCGAATTTGCAAATTATTATTCGTTACGTGCAAGAAAGCTGAAATCCATTTTGTTTTTTGGAAAATAGGCACGTCTAGAAACATCTAGATTCATAATTAACCGTATAACATACATACATACATACATACATACATACATACATACATACATACATACATGCATACATACAATCACGACTGTTTCCCCGAAGGGGAGGCAGAGGCATAATATACGCCCACACTTCGCCAATTGTGTTGTTGGTACCACGTAATAGGTCGCGAGCCTGTTGCCGCTTACCAGGCGGCAATGTTCGCCAGAGCCTCGTCTGTTAATCCGTAACCGTTAAAGATAACTTTTTTTACCACTAAGTGGCACTCAAGCATGCGGCCCACCTATAACCACCTGGCCCACCTGGTTACTGCAGCCTGTGGACAAATGTCTACAATTGTAAGTACAACACCAGGCGCATCACAGAGGGCCTGCCGCCGAACTTGCTGGTAATCGATTATTAGGCAAAATCGATTTCAAATTGATTCTATCGTACCGCCGAACACATGGAACTCAATACAAGATGGCTTTCTCCTTTTAGACACAAATTTTGAATGATTGACGTAAGTTACGGTACGGTGCTGAACCTCCGAAAATTTAGATCTAGATGAAATAGCTGAAATTCATCGAAAGCGGCGGTAGGGCCTTTGGCCCGATGCTTGTGTTTTTATATTAGTTTCAAGTAGTTTTGACTGTGGCTTACCTTACCATACAAATATTAACTTATAAAGACATACAAAGGAACTCTGTGTGTCCTGTCTGTTACGCTTTCCAACCTGTTACGATTCAAACCATTTTTATGACATACTGAGAAATCATGAATGCGAGAAAACAGGCTATCTCCTTTTTTTCTCAAATATTTACAAACATTTAGCATGTAGTATTTTCATCTACTTAAAACCTTATGGCATATAAGAATAAGAATAAGAATATTTTTTATTGACAAAGTAACATTACATAAACAAATTAGATCAAACAGTTACAAAGAAAAAACGAACGAAAAAAAATTACAATAATAAAAACAACAACATAGGTAATGTTACCTGACAAAAGGGCGATACATCAGCATAATGCTGCTGCATCTAATAATACAGCAGCGCTGGTGTTCCTGCACCGCCCTTTTGAAGTAGAGTGGCGTAGAAGTAATAAAACAATTAATAAGACAAATATAAAAAAACTAACATTAAAATTAAAACAAAAAATTTTAAACATAACCTATTACATAATATGACAAACACGTTAGGTACATCTTAGCAAAAGACGAGCAGGCCATAACAAAAGAAAAAAAATGTATTAAAAAAAGATGTAAATTTTCTGTCTTTATGTCACTGTCAGACCAGATATCACAGATATTTCAATCTTAGATTCTTAATTTCTTAGCTGCGATTCGCAATGCGTAACCTATCTAACCTATGAAGGCTATGAGCAAACAAACATGATGTTTCTGTTTGGTGCAACCGTGTTAAACGTGTCAGCGTGTCTACGTAAGGAAGCAGTGATAACAAGAAATATATAGAAATATATATAGATATAGTATTTTCCTTTATTTAAGTGACAGCATAGTTTTTAAATCATTTTCTTATACCATCACCACAAATCACTGTAAAGTATTCGAAACGTACGTCGGGATAAAACGGTACTTATTCACTTAGTTATGCTATTGAAATCCGTTGCGGAAATGTGTTGCTTTCTATTTTTTTAATACGCGGGTAAATATAGACATACCATACATATTTAAAAACATTGTCGTCAGAGTATATTATTTTGATTGTTTTTTCACATTTGCCAGTATGAATTACCTAGCCATCAAATCCTTATTTCTTGTTAACATGCAATAAATGTTATTGTTTTCATTTTTTTTTTTGCTTATTAGTTCTCAATAATTAATGACAACTTTGTAATATTTAAAATAAATTGTTTAAAGAATTCGTTATATTAAATGAGGTAAATATCTGGTCACATTACACAAACACGTGAGAGAGAAAAAATACCAGTCAGACTGGTCTAATAACTATATTCATTAAGTTTTAGATAATATCATAGTGACTATATTATTATAACAATTAAGCTAACCGAGCTGTGCCTTTAGTTTTTTTTTTTTTTATTGTGACACGTCATAATGACTACATCCTGCCTGATGATAAGCAGTCGATGCAGTCCAATAAGAAAATGAAAGCGCTTTATAACGTGAAATAAGCACGCTATAAAGCGCATCCACTCATGACGGCCTGCTAAATGCCGTTTCACGCCCCGCTTAAAATTCATTTTTGAAGCATCTTTAAAACTACAAGCTCCGAACTAGTCCGAACTATTATTTTGGTATTAAATAATGGCCCAGGGTGAGAGAAGGGGTCAAACTCTTAACTAGATATTGGTCAATATAAGGCCACAATAAATTGAACAGCATGTATTTAAGTTTTGACAAAAAAACGGGTTTAATCATAAAATAAATTATAACCAGTTCCGTGATAGTCGTATTTTGTTTTATACCAAAGGATGGCAGTCGTTAACACTTTTAATACCAGGGGCACTAGCCCGTTGACGATTCTTTGAAAACCATTTCTGGGCTTTTTTGACGAATTTTGGGAGCAAATTCTATAACCCAAGCAGTATAATACTGTGCGAATTCTTTACTAGATACTTTTTTTGTATATTAATAATTATAAGAACATAGCATCAGAAACTTAGCTCAGTCATGTTCGTTTGTATGTATCTACTCTTTAGTGCTAGAAAGCTGAGTTATGGCACAGATACTAGTCACGACTCTAAAGTGTTAAAATCAAAATTTCGCTCAAAAGTTATTGGGACCTATTTTTGGGTGTTAATTGACTGTAACCTTTAATTTAACACGATCGTAGTAATATACGATATTTACAATGACCGTGTTAAGTTCATGTACTATAAATAGGTAAAAATATAATTCATATTTTGAGGGTTTTTTTTTCGGTTGAGAAATCTAATACCTGTCTTCCGCTGTAGGTGGAGCAGGTGGGTGTGTCAGACGTTTACTGACTATAAAACATCCATGATCCTTCTTGCCTGCTATGTCTCGGGGCCGCAGTAACCCTTTCGAAGTGTCCCGCAACCCCAAGTTTTGCGGTGTAACTACGGAACCTTGCGCTGCAACGCTTGGACTAAACTTTTTTAATTGTATTATTATTAATTTAAATTTTTTTTTTTCATTTGTTTAGTTCCAAACTTAAATCTATTTTTACAGTTTATTGACCCTATACTTATTTATTGGCACGCATTTGATAGCTTTCTCATTTTTATAAGTAAAATTCCATAACTATTTAATAAGTCAGTAAGGCAGTTGTCCCACGTGGCGACGATGAACGAGACGCGAGTGGAGCGAAAACTAGAAACAAGTTGGCGTGAATCCGGGAGCAAGTGTGTAGTTCCGATAGATTTGTCGCTGGTCTATAACGAGTGTGCTACGGACGATTACACGTTGCCACCTTCTTCTTGTTCTCTCGGCGTGAGTTCTGATCGTCAAACGAGCATCGCTGAAAGAATTTTATATTTGACGACCGATATGGCGTGGAGGTCAGTATACCTGCACTTCACTACAGAGGTCGTGGGTTCGATTCCCACACAGGACAAATCTTTGTGTGCACATTCATATTAATGAATATTTGTTCTGGTCTGGGTGTTTTCCTATTTATGTATGTTAATCCGTTATTTAGAATCCATTACACAAGTTCTTAATGATACTTATCTTGGAACTAAATAATTGGTGTAATTATCGGAAGTAAAAGTTACTAAAAAAAATATTATCCTCGCCAGCAGTGTAAACAGTCAGCGATGAACAATTAATAAATGCATCTCTTTTTTTTACACGGAACGTTTATTGATTTTACGTTTCTTTATCGAGAAAATTGACGATAGTTTGTCGCTTCCTCGCAGTGGAACAACGGCAGGAGACAGGAAACAATAGAATTTCAATTGTGTCACGCTCGTGGGTAGAAAAGTTATTTACAAACTATACAATCCACTGTCACGTTACGGGTCTTTTGGACGATATAATATTTTGGATTAATAATAACATATATATCCTTACTATATAATTAATATTATAAATGCGAAAGTAACTCTGTCTGTCTGTCTGTTACTCTTTCACGCCAAAACTACTGAACGGATTTGAATGAAATTTGGTATACAGATGGTCTAGACCCTGAGAAAGAACATAGGCTACTTTTTATTTCGAAAAGGGGGTTGTAAAGGGTTAAAAAGGGGAGGGAGTGAAAATTCTCTGCATCGCCGCCGCTGATATCTACTATACCTACTAATGATTCTTATTAAATAATAAAAATTCTACCCAAAGATACTATTTCACGCGGACGAAGTCGCGGGTAACAGCTAGTATACTATAAAGTATCATGTCCGTCTAACTGATTTTAGTGTAATAATTCAATTAATGAAATTTACTTTAACAAAAAAAAAAAAACTATAAATAAATGGCTACAAATTTTTACGAAGTTTCTGACGTCATAACAAAACTCATCTGAAAGTCTAAAGTTGAACAAGCATTCAAGTTGTTCACACGCAGTTCCTGCTTGGCGACTTTATTTGAACTGTGACGTACGTAAACTTGCCTAACATGACACGCATGTGTCTACTATGAGTTGATAATTTAATGGCTTATATGTCAAAAATGTGTAAAATCTATTGTCAAAAAGTACGCAACGACCGAAACAGCTGTTCGTTCATTTTAAAGTTTGATAAATTTGATCCCTACGCAATATCAATATCTACTCCTTTTTATGTGACACGTCATAATGACTATATCCTGCCTGATGGTAAGCAGTCGATGCAGTCCAAAAAAAAATTGAAGCGCTTCATACCGTGAAATAAGCACGGTACAAAGCGCATCCACTCATGACGGCCTGCTAAAATGCGCGCTTAAAAGACTTATTAGCATGAACATGGATAAATGGAAGTGTTTACTTTTTATATATACAATCATCACGCCTGTTTCCCCAAAGGAGTAGACAGAGGCACATTATACGCCCACATTGTGGTGGCGAGCCTATCGGGGACTGTTATGTGTTGCAGGTGAGGTTGGCTTGGGCTCCTCAGATTTTGGTACTATCCCTATACACCTATATTTTTCATGCATTATAAATAAGTATCATACAAAAGGTTTTGTATATGGTTATCAGTAACAGTTTACAACCTCTGTTTGGTAGTTCTATTGTTTACATACAGTCATAATTTCAGCTGGGATAGAATGTTTCTGGAACCCTTTACTAAGCATGGACCTCTTCTTATGAACCAGGATAACAGGGATTTAGGGCGTTCTAAAATACGTGAATTATTAGCGGCGGCAGGAAAGTAGCGACCTGCTGTTAAAATTTTTCAAGCAGCCAACAAGAGTCCCTAGCTTTGCTTAGCGACTCATTGATAAATAGTACCAAAGACCAAACGCCTCTTCCGAATTGCCACACAAGCGGCTACCCATCCAAGACCTGATATCTGGGAATTAAGCGACTACTACATTGATAACTGGTACTAAAGGGTAAACTTGACTTTCGAATTGCCACACAAACGGTTACCCATCCAAGGCCTGACCGTCTTGGATCTCAGCGACTACTAAATTGATAGCTGGTATTAAAGGGAAAACGTGTCTTCCGAATAAACAAATTGTTTTACTGTTAATAGTACATTTTCTTGTAACTGACGGGAGAAAAAACTAACCTTGCCGATTTTCTTGCCCGTTCTTTTACGATCAAGCTCCCGCCTGCAGTGAATGGGCGCGCTAGTTTTCAAGTTTTGACCTTCATAAGAGCTTTATTGAGGATTGGCATTCAATAATTGACTTTGACTTTGCAACAAAAACGGTTACATGAAATTACCTCCGTAAACTCTGCTTCACTTCAGTCATCGTTTCCGAACAACTAGAAGATCGTGGACTTAAAATTTTGAGGGTTTTGCAAGTAACAGACATTGTCAAGTGATACCTCAAAATTGTGTGTATTCGACGAATTAACAAATAAATGATATCTTTTAAGCGTTATATACATATTTAATTTATAAGTCTGAAATGACGCCAGCACTCAATAATATTGTATATGTCAGCGGTTATTTTTGTCGTATCATTATTCTCAGATATTTCACTGTTTGCTGATCATGACAAACGGATAAACAAGCTGATTTAATAAATATTTGGATTCAAAATATATTTTTAAGCACGTAGTCAGGTAACAACTGTATGATGATTTAGATTAAAAAAAATTACATGTGCCAAAAACACTATTTCCTTTATTTACGTTGACAAATTCTTCGTAAATAAGCATAGCATTATATTAAAGTAGGTGTTCGCCCGTGACTTCGTCCGTGTAAAATTCAATTACATAGCGCATCTTGTTCGATTAACTTTAAATATCAGTTAATATTAAACCTAACAAAATTGTTTACATAAGATTACATAGTAATAGCTTTCAAAATAAATACTTCCCATACAAACTTTTATCCCCTTTTTCAACCTTTTGCAATACTTTTTCCAATTAAAAAGTAGCCTAAGTCCTTTCTCGGGCTCTAGACTATCAGTGTACCAAATTTTTAAAAAATTGTTCAGTATTTTTGGCGTGAAAGCGAGGCAGACAGACAGAGTTACTTTCGCACTTATAATATTAGAATAGTATGGACTAGTATGGATTAAATTCGCAATTAAAATTAATGAGTGGGTGCTCTTGTTACAACTCGCACGAATCAACTGTGCACCCCGCTGGAATGCGACCCTTCTCCCGCTTCCCTGCGCGGCGCCCCACATTTGCCGGAAGCGCTCAGTAGCGATAGCACCTTACGATGCATCTGAAATAAAATTGTGTGCACGGAGGAGCAGCGTCGCATTTACTTATTACTACATACAAAAATCATCTTAGACTATCAAAAATGTCACCGCAATGAAAAATGTAGTGCCCTCATTTTTGTCGTCTCTTTATTGTCAAGCTGTTATATCATATAAATCCATAAGTATCAATTTTATAGCGAAACGTCAAGAGTAAAATGACCTAGTATTGTGAGGCCTTATCATCAAAACGACCTTTTATTAACATATTAAAAAATGATAATTTTATTTTTTTAACATAATTCTCTTTTTTTTTGCTAGGACACGTTATTCCAAATTACGTCACAGTGCGAGGTGCACAGTTAATTCGTACGAGTTGTAGTGTGATTGTATACGATATGGGGAGCTCTAATTATTTTGGACTGCATCGACTGCTTACCGTCAGACAGGATGTCGTCTTAATTACGAGTCACATAAAAATGCTGTTTTTTAAATTCAATATTATCTTTAAAATATCATCTCAAGTATAAGTAAAATATCGAAAACTATAAGTAGTAATATTATTTGGTTGTTGGTTTTATTTTCCACGTCATTAAAACCACTCTTTTAAATATTACTGGCTAAACAGGTTTATTAAATTCGAAAACAACACACTCGCTAGAGTTTAGTGAATAGAATAATATACATACTCGTACACACATATTTATTTTATTATTATACTTCATCGCAACAAATTTAAAAAATGTACAAAAGGCAAACTTAATGCTACAAGGCATTCTATACCAGTTAACCTTTGGGTAAATATTCCTCGATTTATTTATATTCACTAAATTATTAAGTGAGGGCTTTTAATATACCTCTGACTACCCCTTCGGGGACACGGGCGTGATAGTATGTATTTAACTTCTATCTTTATGCATGATATCTTAGTGGTGTTATTAGTTTTAGTGTTTATTATTTTAAAGTATATGTGCTTTTCCTACTGCTTTCCTGTTCTCTCCTTTGCGTCGGGTTGTCTGCAAGAGTTCGCTTTTAGCGATAAGACCGCCTAGATTGGCTTTAAAAAATGTTTTTCAATATTATAATCTGTAGTTTTTTGGTGAATAAAGAGTATATCTATATATCTATCTATTTATTACTAATAAATTATTTCCTACCTCAGACTTAGCAGAACTATTGCTCTAAATGGGTACTTACTAGCCTACGGATAAATATATATAAGTACTTTTTTATTGTTTGTGAATAAATACTTATTATATAGTGTATATCGGAAACAACAAGGCCAGATACTCGTAATGATGCGCATATATATATGTCCACAGTAGAAATAGTAAACACTACGTCAGAAGACCTATTCTTTTTTTTTTTTTTGATTTTTGTCGGTAACAAAATGCATTTACGCACTGTCTCTCGGCCAAAGGGGGAGACCGGGAGGGGGTGTGGGACTCTATGCGGCAGACGCGACTGCCGCATTCCTACCCACTAAAAAACTTCCGACGACGCCCACAGCTGTTGAAAAAGGGGCGAGGGGCCAGTACCAGGGGATTTGTTGTTTCTGGCACCCCGCCCGCGGCCAACGTCCCCCGGATCAGAACCGGGAGGAACTCCTCAAAGAGGCGCGGTGTGTCGCGCCTCTCCTATCTCCTTGTGCGGCCATGGCGTGACTGGCCGACTTCTGGGGGGGTCTATAACTAGACGGAAGGGGCCCCCTGCCCCCGCCGCCTAAGACCCCCCGGCAGAAGACCTACTCTAATTCAACGAAAACGAAACGATCAGAGGGGGTGGCATTATTCGAGGCCGGCACCACACCGCGCATTTATTAGCATCAAATATTATAATAATCAAATTAGATTGTGACCAAACCATAATAGAATGCGTAGACATTCCTCATCTACTAAAATCAACAAACCAACAGACACACTTTCACATTTATAATGTTACTACAGACACATATCAAATAAGGTCAATATACCTCTAATGGACATAGAGAAGTATGTAACACTAGCTATCGTAATATGTTAACGTTATATTGTAACAGATATACGAACTTGGAGATATTCTGTTCATTCCGCGGAGCGATCGCAACCAACTCTCTTTAGAAGGCTTTCATACGAGATAGCCGACTAGCTACTCATGCCACTGCATTTCTAATTGTGTTGCTCTCATTGTATAAAGTAAGACAATAGGAATTGCTGTTAACAATATCCATACAAATAATATTACTCAGCTGAAGAGTTAGTTTGTTTGGTTGAACGCAAAATTGAGGAATTACTGGTTCAAATTTCGAAACCGATTTGATCCAAATAAAAGTACATAAGTAAGTATATTTATCTCTTGTTTTATTTACATTCTTAGTTTATACTCTGATAAATTTGATGGTGATTTGTGATAATATCCCAGAATATCGATCACTAATTGCAAGCCCTAGTTACGGTAGCTATTAGACATCTTGGTTTAAAGCTTGGATCTCAATCCACTAGTAAAAAAGTATCTTAATTTACTCAGGGATACGAATGGTGAAAGAGTTATCGGAATATTGACGACTGATATGGCGTGGAGGCCTGTATACCTTCACTTTACTTTAGAGTCGTGGGGTCGTTTCCAACACAGGACAAATCATTGTGTGCATGAACATGAATATTTGTTCTGGTCTGGGTTATCCTATGCATATTAATTATATATTTGCAAACGGTATGTAAGTATGTTTATCTGTTCTATAGTATCCAAAATACAAGTTCTTAATGATACTTATCTTGGAACTAAATAATAGGTGTGATTGTAACAGTATATTTATTTAATAAGAATCCGTCTAGTATGTTTTGTGTTTATTCGTAACAAACATACAAATAATTTATCTTTATAATATTAGGATAGACAAATGAAAAGTAAGAAATATGAGACACATATATTCTACTACTATTAGACACCAAATTATAACGTCGATCTACTCAAATTATCTATGGTTATCTGTGATATCAAATATTATATCACATTTAACAGAAATGTTAGTGACTCAACGCACACATAACAGATAAGTCACCCGGCAAATAAATAAATACAGAAAAAACAACAAAGATTTAACAAACGTTTACACAACTCAGTAAAAACTATATCGTCGATGAATTAACGTTTTATCTAAGAAATTGTTCCTGATTTGTGAGTGATTGAGCATCTGGTATTCGATGCTTATTTTGTATTTTTGATGTACAATAAGACTAGGTAGGTTGGCAACAACTGTATTACCCAAAAAATACGTCTCGAGTGAGCGGTAAATTGACAATATACAACTAAGGGTTTAAATATAATTAAGCAGCAGTAAACTTTTAATGAGAATTCAGTAAATAATTTTCAGTTTAAATAATAATCAGATCACAATTGGAAAATATAAGTATGACTTTAATTATTATTAAAACTAAGTGGAAACGAAATCAATGGTACAAAGACCAAAACTTCTGTACTTTGAGACTTGAAAATTATTAATGAATTTTAATTAGCTTAATTTAATTAGACACTATTTTAGTATATTTCACTCTGGGCTTCTGCAAGAAGTAGTAACGTAAGTGAGGCATTTGGAACATAACTTTATTCGAAATCGTTACGAGAAAAACTAAGTAAAAAATAAAATTAAGTAAATTTGGCAATGTTCTATTATAACTTTTTAAAGGGTAATTCTGGTGCTAGTTTAAAACCATCGTTAAAACTAGGCCCTGAGACAATACTGCTTATAGTCCGGAAAGTCCAAGAAATAAAAAGTCATGATATCTCAATCAATTTATGAGTTGTTCAAATAACAAAACTTAATATTATGGAGCTTCTAATAGCTGCCACTCTCGGAAGAGTAAGAGAACTTAAGTGAGCTGGTGGCTAAGTCACCAACACACTTTACTTTCAGTCACGAAAAAAGAGACTAATAAGTCTTCTTATATAGTCACAAATCCATCATAAAGGACCACAACCCAACCTGTTTTTTTCTGGCAAACATAAAAGTTCCAGATTAGCGGCAATAGTCTCGCCACCTATTATGTGGGACCAAAAATATACATGGCGAAATGTGGGGGTATATTATGCATCTGCCTACCCCTTGGGGAAAACAGGCGTGATTGTATGTACTTACGTAATTATTTTCATTAATTGCTATTTATGTAACATTAAAAGTGTCACTTTCATTTTTTTCTGATTTCTGCATGCTTTATCTATTATACTTTCTATCTTGCAGCAATAAACATAAAATATAGAAACAATAATTTGTCCTAGATTCTTATGCTAATCCTGAGATATCTTTAACTTTTACATACTTCTTTTTTTAATGGAGAGCGGTAAGTATTCGGACCAGTATTGCTGAGACCAGTTCGATCTATTTTGATCGCCGCTTGCTTACAGTTCACCTTTAAATAAGACTAGCAGCTCCCTGCGGTTTTACCCGCGTGGTCCCGTTCCCGTGGAAATATCGGGATAAAGAGTGTCCTATATGTTAGTCCAGGACTGCAGCTATACACGTACAAAGTTTCATCACAATCGCTCCAGTAGTTTTTGCGTGAAAGAGTAACAAACATCCATCCACACATACAAACTTTCACGTTTATAATATTAGTAGGATATTGCAGTATGTCCTAGCATTACGAGAAATTTATTTTTAATTGATACTGCCAATATGTTTTTGATAACAGTATGTTAGTTAGCGAGCTAGTTTTTAAGTTTTGACTTTCATAAGAGCTCTTTTGAGCCAAACTTGAATAAATGAATTTGAATTATGTTTACTGGATTACTGCGGTTTGGTGGCTCGCGTGTTGGAGTACATGGAGGATAACCTGAATTCCTCTCCACTTGAATCGTGATAGGTCTAACATAAGATCTTTTAGGGACTTGCTTTTCTGTACAGATTAGGTGTTTTATAAATAACAACGATCACCTTTTACGAGTAATATTAGGTCGGGGAAAAAGTCTTTTCGCATAACGTAGGTATAAACTTATTATAAAATTTTTTTGACTGTACTATTTGTGTCTGGCTGGTTTTGGTAACATTAAAAACCGGCCAAGTGCGTGTCGGGCCACGCGCAATATAGGGTTCCGTAGTCACCCATTGCCATAATGTCGCTATATGAACAGGTTCAGCTATTCCCCGATAGATATCACTACTACGGTATGAATGAAATTTTAATACTTTTAATACAAAAATTTATTTGATTGTCGTCCACTACTCGAAAACCAGTAAAGCCTACTTAGCCGTGATAGTTTTCCTTTTAACTTCACTATATATACTACTATTGTGAATTTTTTCAGCCACTCTGAAAGTACCGTTTACCTGGTGGGGGGGGGCGGATACTTAACTCTATCAAATTTTTCCACTTTAAAGCTTAATATTTCGAAAACGGATCCCTAAATCAAAAAATGGTGTTAAGAAACTCGTATTACTTTTGAAAGACCTTTCTAACGATACCCAACATGATAAGATAGACTCGAGAAAAAAAAAATCATTCCTACTTTACGTGTAGGGGAGGTATGTTAAAAAACAATATTTTTAAAAGTTTTATTCTACAGGTTTGTCGACGTGATTAATATGTATACCCACACCAATTTTCAGCTGTCTAATGTTAATAGTCTCTGCGCTAACCCGCGGACGGACGGACGGACGGACGGACATGGCGAAACTATAAGGGTTCCTTGTTTACTACGGAACCCTAAAAAGGTTCCATTATAAAGAAAAGAAAAAAATAAAAAAAAGTTGTTTCCCGCTATTTTTCATTTGTTTTTCTCTCCGTTAAAATGAGTGAATCTAATGAAGAAATTCGATACATTTTAAAATTTTATTATAAAAAAGGCAAAAATGAAACTCAAGCAGTGAAAAAAATTTGTGATGTTTAATGGACCTGATGCAGTGTCAGTAAGAGTAGCACAAATTTGGTTCAAACGTTTTCAGTCCGGAAATTTTGATGTTAAAGATGCACCTCGCTCTGGTCGCCCTGTTACGAATAAAATGGACGCCATTTTTGAAAGAGTGGAGCAAGATCGGCATATTAGTAGTTACGATGTAGCTGAAGAACTGGGAATTGACCACAAAACAGTTTTGACCCATTTGAAGAAAGCTGGTTATACAAAAAAGCTCGATATTTGGGTGCCACACGAGCTCACTCAAAGAAACTTAATGAACCGTGTACTCATTTGCGATTCATTATTGAGACGTAATGAAACCGAGCCGTTTTTGAAGAGATTGATAACTGGCGATGAAAAGTGGATCACGTACGACAAGAACGTGCGAAAAAGGTCGTGGTCGAAAGTTGGCCAGGCTTCACAGACTGTGGCCAAACCTGGCCTAACACGAAATAAGGTGATGCTGTGTGTATGGTGGGATTGGAAGGGCATTGTTTATTATGAGCTTTTACCGCCCGGCAAAACCATCGATTCTGATCTTTACTGCCAGCAACTGATGAGATTAAAGGAAGCAGTCGAGAGAAAACGGCCGGAATTGATCAACAGGAAGGGTGTGGTCTTTCATCACGATAACGCTAGACCACACACATCTTTAGCCACTCAGCAAAAATTAAGAGAGTTCGACTGGGAGGTCCTAGTGCATCCACCATATAGCCCTGAACTTGCGCCTTCAGGTTTTTACCTGTTTCGGTCTCTGCAGAATTCTTTAGGTTCTGTAAGGTTGATCTCAAGAGAGGACTGCCAAAACTATTTGTCCCGTTTTTTTGATCAGAAGTCCCAAAGTTTCTACAGTAACGGGATAATGTCTCTGCCCACAAAATGGCAGAAAGTTATTCAACAAAACGGTACATATATATTGTAAATAAATGTAAATAAACTTTGAAAAAAATGTCTTGACTTTTCATACAAAAATACGAAAAGACTTTTTCCCCAACCTATTATGAAAAAGACCTGAGGGCCTACTCTAATTCAACGAAAACGGAACTTAGTTATATCTTTCACTCTCAAGGTATATTATTATCGAGTGAAAGGGATGGGTATAACGAAGTTTCGTTTTCGTTAAATTAGAGTAGGGCTCCTGAATCAGATTTAAGGGTAAAAAGCTAAATTTAATTATTAAAAACAAACTCTGCGCCGTTGCCACTACTTTAGCCGTAACACTCCGAACTTAAGCAACATATTTTAATCTTTAAAATGTCTCTTTAGATGCAAACAAACGACACCTGTGGAACGCTCACTTCACTCATCCTTCAAACTTTATAAAGCATTAGTCTCCAGACATGTATTAAGGAGTGGAGTACTTCCACGAATAGTTTCAGAAAGAGCAAAACCCTCCCTCGAGAGGTCTACAAACTTTAAATACTCCACTGAAAATAAACTAAGAGATAAGCTGAAAACAACCTCGGAAAGTTACTAAGAGTAAGCGATGGATATACTGAGCTGTCTTTATAATTTAATTTGTCTACCTATTTTCATATTTCTACAAACTTTAACTTTAAAATTTATCTAAATTATTTATGAAATTAAGTTCGCCTTTTGTATTATTTTTTACATACATTCCCTATTTCTCGTAGGGGTAAGCAGCTAGAGATTACATCCTTGAATTTGCTACGATCCTGGCACATACTTTAAGCTTTAATCACGCTCATTAATCTTTTCATAAGCTCTCATCGGTTTCATAGACATCTTATTATTATTTATATTTCAATGTTTTATAGTGTTTTTTAACTGCCCTCAAAACAAAAAGACATGTCGTGTATGGTTTTACGCTGTGTTCTTCTTCGCCACAAGAATAGGTTCCCGAAAACGATCATTATACATAAGCATCATTTAAAAAAGTCAGTCAGAATTTCATATTGTTTGGTTTCCTGCTGTACAATACCCCTTAAGTAGTTAGTAATAGTTATCGGGCAGCTTTGAAACAAGATGTCACAAAGCTGTGTCTCGCCAATTCGAACTGGATGTGTGATTGAAGCTAAAAGCCATTGTTTTGGGCGATATATCCCGCTTACGGTCACATTAGGCCTGTTATACGCTTCATGGTATGAATTCATCAATTCACATTGAAATTGAATAGATAATTCTCGAATCATCTCAGTCTTATCATTTCCTAGCCCTTATAGGTACTAAGTGGGATCAACAGTACACATCACAGTATCCACAGTAGGGATCCAGCTCAGCTCAGTTTAGATATTCTTTATTTCATAAACTATTACATAGTACTTAAAAACGTCAAAACATACTTATAATAAAAAAAACTAAATATGGCTACACTACAGCCACGAAGCTTAGGCTCACTTAAATGCAAAAAACAAATTAAGTTAAGTATATAGGCAGGCATGTTAGAATTTGAAGCCACCGAAAGGGCCTCCGTCATGAGAACGAAAGAACGGTACGTTAGTTTTGACATTTATATGAGCATTATTGACCCAAACCTGAATAAGCAATTTTGATTTGAATCTGATTTGCGTGTTTGTGCCCTTCAAACCAGCTTTTATTTTAACCTGAATAAAATATTTCGATACATTGGACATTTTATTTGATAAAGATATGATAATTTCATACAACTACTTCAACCAGTAGTTTATGTATAAATCTATTCACACATTATTGACAGCACTTTTTATTTGTAAAAATCAATTTGGCGCCAAGATCGGTGTACAACTAATTTTGACTAAATTTTGACGATGGATATTGCGTGGTAGCGAGTATTCCCGCACTTCGCTCCTGAGGTCGTGGGTTCGATTCCCATATAGGACAAATCTTTGTGTGCATAAACATTAAATTTTGTTCTCGTCTTCATTCCAACAAAAAAGACAAATTCAAACCCTAACTTTAACACTAATGTACAAATCTACGATAAATTTTTTTTTTTAATTATTTTACATACTTGTCGTGTTTTATTTTCATGTCACCTCATGTTTGCACCGTATGTATTATGTACCTTTGGACTTTCACAGAAGACACAAAGCGCTCTCCTCAGTTGTTGACGTGTCAGTGTATTGTTTTTCTGTAAATTAGATGCAGAAATACTGTTGAGGTCAATACTATAACCTATTGAGGCGGTGCGTAATGTTTTGTATTCAACGTTGAATTATTTAACTTTTAAAAGTACGTGTAGGCGTCTCAGTCTATTCAATAAATTAAAAAATATTTTCTGACAATTACACAAATTATTTTGCTCCAAGATAAGTATTATTAAGAACTTGTGTTATGGATACTAAATAACGCATAAACATACATAAATACTTTTTATATTGTAAATAAATAACAACTATATTTTTGTAAAAGTAGGATAACACCCAGACCATAACAAATTTACATTTCTATACACATAAAGATTTGTCCTGAATCGAACCCACGATCTTTGGAGCGGAGTGCGAGTATACTCGCCCCACGCCATATCGCTCGTATTAAAGTCCCGCTATTAAGCTCAGACGTCCTCCTACAAACTAGTCAAATCAAATAGTTTATTGCGAACACAGGTTACAGGATAGGTGTTACAGTACAGGTTTAGATCTAGCTGTGGTCTGCCTCTTGGGCGTACAATAGTTGCGATTTCATATAACACGAAATCAGATTTTATGGATTTTAAAAGTAATACTAACAGGTCGGACTTTGTCAAAAGTTTATAGGGATAAGTTGTTTAAATATTCTTTGACATTATAGTAGCATTTTTCTATCAATAGTTCACGTAATTGGAACGCAGCAGACGAATTTGCTTAGGAATTTTGTTATAGATATTAGTAGTACTTCCAATGATCGTTTTTTTTAATAAGGCAGTATTGTGTGGAATGGCACTTAATTTATCTTTATGACGATCAAGGGTTTTGAATTTAAAGTACTACTAGTACAGTACAAGCTATGGTGAAACGGATTAGATTTATACTCGGCCACGTGGTACAGTCATCTTCACATAGTTGATAGCACCTAAAGCGTTACATTATATCGGAACTCGCCCTAACGCTCTCGACAATAGATACGTGATTCGGATGTTACCAACTATATCTCGCTGACTATATGTGTGCAAATTGATGAAAGCAGGTACGAGGCGTCTTGCTGTTAGATTTTTTTTCACTTTCAAGTCTGAACCACTACCGACGTTGATAAATATTGATAATTTAGATATTTAATAAAAACCGGAAAATACCTGGGTAATATTGGTCGAAATCAAATGTTGGTTGCGAAAACTAAGAATTTTATAAAAATGTATACTCTCTTGTACTTACTAATCTATTAATGAGACTATAAGAAAGGGAACTAAGTTGTGGCAGATTTAAACCTTAAGACCTTGTGTACACTTAGTATCAATAAATGAATTAAATTAAGTTGCAGGCGGAAACTAGTTATACCGTATGTTACTTCTGTTTAAATCAACTTAATTTCATAGTGAAAGTGAAAGGGGAGAACGTAGGTCAAGTTTCCTTGTTTAAGAAGTAACGTTGCGGAGAATTATAAAGGCAAACAAAGCAGAATTACGTTATTATATATACATCTATTTAATAATAACTCATAAATACCGTTTCATTTGAAACTTATTTTTGATAACTCGCTAGTGAAGGGTATAATTTGTACAGTTAATTAGTAGAATTAATCAAAAATGATCAAATGTTTTGATAAACCTTAACTTATTTATAATATCCTATATACTAAGTATTTATTATTTTAGTTATGGGCTTTAGGAAATGATATTTTGTATCTAGTTTAGTATAGTTCTCCTGGACACGGTAAGCCAAGCCACGAGTATCAAATAATTCAAGTTTTGAGCCGCAGACGAGTAATCAGACCGACATATATATTCATAGTCGCTAGTACTGTAAGCCAAAGGTCAAGAGTAAAACTTTACCGTATTTACGCACCTTAATACATTGCTATAAGGGCCATAGTACACGGCGTATTTTAAACGCGCCGACGACGCGCAGATGACGCGCGTATACGCGCTTCAAACGCAATCAGAAAGCAACCTAGTAACCTAAGCACACGGGGCGATCGTGAAACGCGCCTCTACTGCGCTTATACGCGCAGATACAGCGCGTATACGCGCAGTAGACGCGCGTAGCTTTTGCGTTTTGATCAGAGACTCCTCTTCTTCAGTTGCACAATGGCCTCGGTTGAGACAATACTGCTTACGTTAGCTTTAGTACTTCTTTTAAAAAGAAAAAAATATAAAAGAAAGCGAATCTATTGGATAGACCCATTTACGAGTGAAAAAAGATTGAGTGGTCATTATCATACAACGTTTAAAAAATTGATAATACATACAAAATGGATGAAATTTTATAAATGTTATCGAATGTCATATTCGTCATTCCAAGAAAATCATATATATATTATTGCAACTGAGGCGCGGGCGGTGGTGCAGTAGTGGCGTAAGCGCCCCCCCCCCCTACTCTTCTCCTTTGTTTTTACGCGCGTTTGTATCGCTTTAAACGCGAGTATACTAGCTTCATGCGCGCGCTTGTTTCATCAATGTAAACGCAACAAGTAGCGTCTACGGCGCCGAAAACGCGCGTTCCTGAAACGCGCGTCGTCGGCGCGTTTAAAATACGCCGTGTACTATGGGCCTAAGAGTCACTGTCCGGTAATACCTGCCTGAAAGCGTTCATACAAAGGCGACGACGGTCCAGTTTTGATGGAATATATTTTACTACATAACCAGCTTTGTTGATGTTTATTTTGGTAATTTTCAATATTCTGCCGTGCTTGAGCTAGAAAGCCGCTAACTGTCATTGGATATTTTTTGGAATTTAAACGCTGCTGTAATACAAGAGAGTTTATTTTTCCGAAACTACCCTCTGGCAGTTAGCGGCTTTCTAGCTAAAGTACGACAGTACTTGACATTATTCTCATAGCAAAAAAAACGGTTTAAAGATGAGACGAGTTGAAAGTATGCGATTATTATTCTACTTTGGTGTGTTATCAAATTAAATTCACTTCATTGGAGTGATACCCATTATTTAGTTCTAAGAAATAAACTTGTGTAACAGAAAATATTATAATTACATACAATAAATTCACGCCTGTTTTCCCGAAAAGGTAGGCAGACGCATATTATACGCCCATACTTCGCCTTTTATAATATAGGTAGTCCCACGTAATAGGTGGCGAGCCTATTGCAGCTTACCGGGAACTGTTATGTTCGCCAGAGCCTCTCCGTTGATTGGCAGGTGCACCGCTTGCTTGGAAATCGAACTCAGACCACAGAAGTGGTTCAAGCCATATCTATCATTCATCACAATCTGACTTAATCCATAAAGAGACTAATTTCGGAAATATTCTCACTTAAGATCCACAATAACTCAATACTTAATAAGTACTTTAAAAGCGATTATGAAGTAGTTGTCAGGACTGCAGTAAGAATATTAACACAAAGGGAAACAACAGATTTAAACGACAAGAATTAAATACTTAGAAAAGCCAATATTAATTACAGTTTTAACTTGGTTAAAAGAAGTAAATTAAAAAGTTGAAATAAGTGAAAAAAATTATAGGTACAATACCTACAAGATAGATAGAATGACCAAAAATCGATAACGGATATGTAGGTTAGCACGTAAGTACTAGGATATTGAATTAGTACGTGAATGATATAAATGCAATCCCATTAGTATAATAAATTATTCACGTAGAAAACGTATCCGAATTAGTTAGATTATTTATTCATTTAACTTTATATATAGGGAACATACACAATATTACATAAAAAAATTAAATAAAACTAGGATTTATAAAAGTGCGGCTGCATGCCTAATCCTAAAATATTATTTTCCAATACCTAACTTCAGTTAGTTTAGTAACTAACTATCTATTGTTTAAATCCATTTTACTAAAGCGTTATATAACTATAGTTTTACCTTAATTAAAATGAAAAAATAAATTGCATATAATTAACATAAAAAATGAATCCAAAATCACTTACGTGCCCACTTTCCCACGGACTTGAAATCAACTTGATTGAATAGCGGTCCAATAACAAAAATGTACACTATCTTTATTATTTTCTTCAATAAAAGATACAGCGATATTGCTATAAAAACAAACGAAACCTTTTCCAATGGCGTATATGAAGCCATTTTGTTGAAATTTTAGAAAGTTTTATGTTGTTTTGGTGTTACTTTTAGGTTATGCACGGTGGCAACGACGTTCACCGCTTGACACTGTTAACGCATGCGCACTGAGGTTCGAAGAAAGTACGCGTGCGCCGTGAATGATCCGACTGTCGACGCGGTCCGACGAACGGTGAGTGAACGATAATACTATAATATTATTATGTTCCTAAAATATGAAGTGAGATAGTTCGTGCTGTCTCGCTCTTGACTGATAAGAGCCAAGGTTCGTTAGGGCCAAGGTTATTCTGTGTAACACCTATCATGATAGATTGCTAAATTTAATTCATCGTTGATACTGAGTTAATTATAATAATATAATCGTTAATCACGTATATTGAACCCATCATCATCATCATAACACTTTAATGAACTGCAATACTAACCCAAGTTATGTTCGTAAAATAATGAAATAAGGCTAGTTATTACACATGGTGTATAGGGATCCTACCAAGATCTTTGGTCAACCTCACCTGCAAGTGGTGCACCTGACGATCAACGGACAAGGCTCTGGCAATCACAAATGTTCTCGATAAGCGGCAATAGGCTCGCCACCTATTACGTGGGACCAACATTATAACTGGCGAAATGTGGGCGTTTAATATGCCGCGGCCATCGGGAAAAAAGCCTGAGTTATATCTTTCTCATACAGAAACAAAATGGCAATTTCTGTCCCAAAAAAATAAGTAGGATGTAGTTATTTTAGCTATAATATAACAGTACTGATTTATTCATTATCAATTAAAGTTGAATGATAACTTTCATAAAACATATATGCAGTAATTATTCCAATATTGAAAAAAGGAGATACTTAATTAAAGTATCAGTATTAGATTTACTAAAAAATTAAAAATTCCTTTATATTCGAATTAACAGTACGATTCACAGTAAATATTCATAATTCGCACCGGGATAAAAATAGAGGGTAGATAGGTACATTGAACTGTACTTGTCATACAGGTTCTGTAAGGTCTTGTTTGATGATGATGATGCCTCATCTTAGATGTACTCAGAAATAAGCAAGTGAGGGATTAAAAATATGTATGTAACTTGCTTCTAATGGATTGCCGCAAAGTAACGCCTGAATCAATAAAGTACTCAGAAGTAAAAACTATAATTTGAACTGCAGTATAGACCCTGTTAAAAAATATAACTTTAATTATTTTATTTATTTTTTATTTACACCAACATAATCTATGTTTTACACACTCAGAAGTAGACATAATATGTTATCATATCAGCCTTATTGCTGAACATTGGCCTCCCCAATAGAAAACATTATCATCTCAGCCCATTCACGTCCCACACAAGGGTATTTGGTCATACTCCACCACGCTGACCCAGTGCGGATTGGCGGAGGCAGGTGTCCTGCTGTTAGATTTTTTCAAGCCGCCCATTAGGCCTCTAACATGGCTTAACGACTACCACATTTAGTGATAACCGGGACCAACGGCTTAACGTGCCTTCCAAAGCACGGAAGCGCTCAATATCAAATGCCACAAAAACGGTCACCCATCCAAGGACATCCATTTCCGATAATCACCACGCTGGGTTAGTGAGGCAGGTCAAGCCAGGATGACGCTGCTGCCCATCATCCTGTAGTATTTCTCTCCGTCAACTCTTACGACTTCCCGTGAGTTAAGAGGGGGTTGGATTATTCTATCTAGGCCGGTACCACACGGCACGACATAATACATATTCCTAACATAAATGCTAATTACAGGCATACACAGTAATGTCAAATACAATGTACGGTTGTATATAATTATTATATAAATTAGTGATACACAGATCTACTTCAGCAAGACATATATTGCATTAACTAATTCCTTGAACATTATCAAATACCTATAACCTCATTTTATTATTTTCAAATTACATCATATTTTTTGCATTTAGAGGTGGAACAGATGTTCTTATTAAATTAATTAATAATAGCACTATTCAATAATAACATGGCATATAAATATAGACAAAATATTATGGTTATATTATAATCGCTAATTACTAGCTTTGGTGTTAATTAAATCTTACGAATATTTAATGTGTAGTATAATTGTAACTTCTTCTCCTAATAAAATTAATTTTATTATTATTAATATTACTTATTATTATGTTGATCATTTTCATTATTAATGTCATTTTATTATCAATAATTATATAATCTCTATATATTCATTAGAAATATGAAATGTAATTCAGTAATAAATATAAATCTCTTGTCTTTCAATAAAGAAGTAAAAAAATAATATATGATAGTATATAAAGAAAGAAATAAATAAATTTATTTAGCACTTATAAAATACTTATCATTTTTATTGTATAACAAAAAAGACTTAAGTATAAAATTAATGTCATGATCTGGGCTGGGATAATCTTCCGTGTGTGCCCAAAATTCTTACAACTAATAATAAAGATACATAAAACTAACAATTATAAGGGGATGGTCACAACAATAATTTGGTTGACTTTTCATTCTAATTCATACAAATACAAGTTGAAAATGTTAAACACAGACTTGTTTATCTGACCAGTAAACATTTACATCAAAATACCCCTTTTGAAGAAGCCAGAAAAAGCATGAAGAAGCCTGAAGAAGCCAGAAGAAGCCAGAAAAAGCCAGAAGAAGCATGTGTGCAGTGCTGATAGTCTGCATAAAAGTAACTATTCTAATATTGCATGAAACTATGTGCGTCATTATTTTGTGCTGTATTATTTTCTCATAAAAATCTGTATCCCGCTCTACAAAAGAATATATATTTTTATAAATAGCAATGCGCCGTCTGAGGGCTATAAGGAAGCAAGTAAACACAAAGTGAAAGGGCCTGCAGAGGCTTAAAAGGCTTAATATCGTTTTAAAGAGGAAAGAGGAAATTTTTGTGATATAAATAAGTTTTGTATACGCAAGTGACTGAACAAGGAAGTGAACGTACTACGAACGTTTACGTATTGTTTTTGTATTTTTCAAAAGCGGTTTACAGTTCCTTGATTATCAAAATAGCATTTTATTTTTTAAGAGAAATTTATCTTGTATGCGGAAATTTTTGCATAATGAAGTAAATGCATTTATCACACACACATAAATTCTCATAATGATCAAACACTGTTTTCTATCTGTCGATTGATTGTTCATATTTACGACATTGTCTTTGAAATGAATGCGATAATCCACTTGCAATTGCAAGTAATGTAAAACTATTGAAAATATAAAATAAATATACACCATTGTGTTACAATTACATCAAGTTCCAAGTTATAAGTACCATTAAGAAAATTATTTCATTTACTTTCTCCTCACATAGGTACATCAAAAAAGAGATAATTTTTTTTACAGTAAGTCATTTGTATTAGTTACTAAATGACGGATAATCATACATAAATGTATTTATTATACATAGAAAATACTCAGAACTTTGATTTTGGATAACCTTTCCGTAATTCGGACATGAAATTTATTTTGTTATTAGTAGTACAATTACTATTAAACATTCAATTCACATGCCTTGCATGTAGCATGATGTTCTATTATAATAGGTTGGGGAAAAAGTCTTTTCGTATTTTTGTATGAAAAGTCAAGACATTTTTTTCAAAGTTTATTTACATTTATTTACAATATATATGTACCGTTTTGTTGAATAACTTTCTGCCATTTTGTGGGCAGAGACATTATCCCGTTACTGTAGAAACTTTGGGACTTCTGATCAAAAAAACGGGACAAAGAGTTTTGGCAGTCCTCTCTTGAGGTCAACCTTACAGAACCTAAAGAATTCTGCAGAGACCGAAACAGGTGAAAATCTGAAGGCGCAAGGTCAGGGCTATATGGTGGATGCACTAGGACCTCCCAGTCGAACTCTCTTAATTTTTGCTGAGTGGCTAAAGATGTGTGTGGTCTAGCGTTATCGTGATGAAAGACCACACCCTTCCTGTTGATCAATTCCGGCCGTTTTCTCTCGACTGCTTCCTTTAATCTCATCAGTTGCTGGCAGTAAAGATCAGAATCGATGGTTTTGCCGGGCGGTAAAAGCTCATAATAAACAATGCCCTTCCAATCCCACCATACACACAGCATCACCTTATTTCGTGTTAGGCCAGGTTTGGCCACAGTCTGTGAAGCCTGGCCAACTTTCGACCACGACCTTTTTCGCACGTTCTTGTCGTACGTGATCCACTTTTCATCGCCAGTTATCAATCTCTTCAAAAACGGCTCGGTTTCATTACGTCTCAATAATGAATCGCAAATGAGTACACGGTTCATGAAGTTTCTTTGAGTGAGCTCGTGTGGCACCCAAATATCGAGCTTTTTTGTATAACCAGCTTTCTTCAAATGGGTCAAAACTGTTTTGTGGTCAATTCCCAGTTCTTCAGCTACATCGTAACTACTAATATGCCGATCTTGCTCCACTCTTTCAAAAATGGCGTCCATTTTATTCGTAACAGGGCGACCAGAGCGAGGTGCATCTTTAACATCAAAATTTCCGGACTGAAAACGTTTGAACCAAATTTGTGCTACTCTTACTGACACTGCATCAGGTCCATAAACATCACAAATTTTTTTCACTGCTTGAGTTGCATTTTTGCCTTTTTTATAATAAAATTTTAAAATGTATCGAATTTCTTCATTAGATTCACTCATTTTTACGGAGAGAAAAACAAATGAAAAATAGCGGGAAACAACTTTTTTTTATTTTTTTCTTTTCTTTATAATGGAACCTTTTTAATGTTACCAAAACCAGCCAGACACAAATAGTACAGTCAAAAAAAATTTATAATAAGTTTATACCTACGTTATGCGAAAAGACTTTTTCCCCGACCTAATATAATATAACAACCACATGTTACTCTATTTTATTGAAATAAGCTTATTTCTATTTCCATAACAGAAAAAAATATTTATACACACAAATATTTGCATCGGTAAGGAAATAGGTTTTCTTATTGGACGGATACATACGTAATATCACACTTGTGTCCCCGAATTGATTGGCATATTATATGCCCAAATTTTGCCAATTATATTGTTGATCCCACATATTAGGTCGCCACCTAATTCCTCTTACCGGAATGGACTTTTATTGCCGCCAGAGCTCTGTCCGTTGTTCGGTAGGTGCACCACTAGCAGGTGAGGTTGGTTTGGGCTCCTTAGATTTTAACAGGATCCCCATACATTTCACGGATATGGGGCTGATATTATGATGATTTGACGAAACCATCATGCTGTCTGCTGCCGTGGTTTATAATCAGCGTTTACTTAACATCCTGCCTTTAGTATCTATACAAATATATAAAATTGAGGCGTCTGTTTGTAATGATCAACTATGAGCTTTTTGTCAAAATGATCATAATACCGTACTTTAAAAAAAACTATTTTAGCAATGCTTTGTCTCTGTTTGTTTTTTAGGGGTAATCTCTAAAACAGCTCGACGGATTTTAACTGGATTTAAGAGGACTCTAGATCACTGGCAGATAGCAAATGATATGAGGTATAACGTACGCGATTGTAGAATTCATGCAATTTTAGATAACGCGAAAGGTTACTTAAGTTTTTAATTAAGCTGCCTCTTTATTTTGTGATATCTTAATGCTCCAACACTAGGAAGATAAAGACCTTTGTTGGCGTAACACGAAGGTACTTCAATCAATACGGTACTAATAGAAGGCATACATCATAAAATGTGCTAAGTATTCTGTTTGTTTTAACAGATTGATCACAAAAACTCCGAGCCCAGACATGCGTAATGTGTACATTATTTACATGAGGAAGGTGTAAAAGTAAAGTGAAGCATAGTAGGTATATTTTTGCAGTTATATTGTAAATCTTCTTATCTTTATTTGTATACTAAGTAGAATACATATCAGGTGTTACGATAAAATAGTAGGTACTTAAAACTTTATTACCCCAGACAGGGCATCGCAAGAATTCATTCGTCTGTCAGCAGTACAATATAAAATTTACATTAAAACAATCTACATAGTACAATTTGATTTAATAATTTACTATAATTGTTGATTCTAGTAGATAAGATCATATTAACAAAATTTTATTACTGTTACATTTAAGTTACTATTTCTGGTGTGCGATTACTTGTAAGCTAGATTATGTTGGCAATTTATATACTTTCATGACACGTTAAATAATAATAATAATAAAAAATCATGCTTATTTGATAATTTCACTATAAAATACAGACAATGAATCCTCAAGTACCTTCCCAAAGAGTGATCGCATTAATTGTGACGCATCACAAAAGGTTCTAAACTAAATACAAAAAAGAAAACATACAAAATTTAAGAGATAGATACCAAATGTGTTATGAATAAAATATATGTGTGTAGATAAAAGTATTACATAATAGGTTGGGGAAAAAGTCTTTTCGTATTTTTGTATGAAAAGTCAAGACATTTTTTTCAAAGTTTATTTACATTTATTTACAATATATATGTACCGTTTTGTTGAATAACTTTCTGCCATTTTGTGGGCAGAGACATTATCCCGTTACTGTAGAAACTTTGGGACTTCTGATCAAAAAAACGGGACAAATAGTTTTGGCAGTCCTCTCTTGAGGTCAACCTTACAGAACCTAAAGAATTCTGCAGAGACCGAAACAGGTGAAAATCGGAAGGCGCAAGGTCAGGGCTATATGGTGGATGCACTAGGACCTCCCAGTCGAACTCTCTTAATTTTTGCTGAGTGGCTAAAGATGTCGTGATGAAAGACCACACCCTTCCTGTTGATCAATTCCGGCCGTTTTCTCTCGACTGCTTCCTTTAATCTCATCAGTTGCTGGCAGTAAAGATCAGAATCGATGGTTTTGCCGGGCGGTAAAAGCTCATAATAAACAATGCCCTTCCAATCCCACCATACACACAGCATCACCTTATTTCGTGTTAGGCCAGGTTTGGCCACAGTCTGTGAGGTCTAGCGTTATCGTGATGAAAGACCACACCCTTCCTGTTGATCAATTCCGGCCGTTTTCTCTCGACTGCTTCCTTTAATCTCATCAGTTGCTGGCAGTAAAGATCAGAATCGATGGTTTTGCCGGGCGGTAAAAGCTCATAATAAACAATGCCCTTCCAATCCCACCATACACACAGCATCACCTTATTTCGTGTTAGGCCAGGTTTGGCCACAGTCTGTGAAGCCTGGCCAACTTTCGACCACGACCTTTTTTGCACGTTCTTGTCGTACGTGATCCACTTTTCATCGCCAGTTATCAATCTCTTCAAAAACGGCTCGGTTTCATTACGTCTCAATAATGAATCGCAAATGAGTACACGGTTCATTAAGTTTCTTTGAGTGAGCTCGTGTGGCACCCAAATATCGAGCTTTTTTATATAACCAGCTTTCTTCAAATGGGTCAAAACTGTTTTGTGGTCAATTCCCAGTTCTTCAGCTGCATCGTAACTACTAATATGCCGATCTTGCTCCACTCTTTCAAAAATGGCGGCCATTTTATTCGTAACAGGGCGACCAGAGCGAGGTGCATCTTTAACATCAAAATTTCCGGACTGAAAACGTTTGAACCAAATTTGTGCTACTCTTACTGACACTGCATCAGGTCCATAAACATCACAAATTTTTTTCACTGCTTGAGTTGCATTTTTGCCTTTTTTATAATAAAATTTTAAAATGTATCGAATTTCTTCATTAGATTCACTCATTTTAACGGAGAGAAAAACAAATGAAAAATAGCGGGAAACAACTTTTTTTTATTTTTTTCTTTTCTTTATAATGGAACCTTTTTAATGTTACCAAAACCAGCCAGACACAAATAGTACAGTCAAAAAAAATTATAATAAGTTTATACCTACGTTATGCGAAAAGACTTTTTCCCCGACCTAATATATACATACAAAAATATTACTCAGTTACTCTCATGCATTTATAAAAAAATATAATAACAATAAACAAATAAAAATAACTATATTACACATGGCTCAAGTGCTAATTTTATTACATTAAAATAATAAATAAGTGCTCTAATAATTATAATATTTTTTAATAATAATATTTAATAATAATATCGCATGCTTAATTGAATAGTGACTTTACTTGACTCAAAAAAGACGATTTTTAGGACATCATAAAAAAAGATCTTCTAAAGAATAGGTACTTGTTCTACTTGTAAGCGCATTAAATTGATACTGGTTTATTAATTAGTAAATCTGCTTGTGTTTTGAACGTTTGATTGATTCGATCTCAGTAACAAATAGAAAGACTGTATAAGTACGTAACTCAAACCTTTTTTTTTTTTGAGTGGTAATGCATTTACGCATACTTTGCACTGCGGGGACAGCACAAAGTTATGTCGGGCTCCCTGGCCGAGATGGTGGTGGCCAGAACTACCGACTAAACCCCACTATTTCCTGCTCCGTGTAAGGTGCCAAGGAGGTAACAGAGTGACCTTATCCTCCGACGTAACTCAAACCTGACCTATCTATTAATGGGTCGATATTCCTTTAAGCATGCGATACACGACAAAGTGATCACTCCCAAGTTGTACAATATACAACTTGGGAGTGATCACTTTGTCGTGCCTTTTGGCGAATACACTTTTGGTTGTAATAAGGCACTTATTACCGCTTCTTGCTGTCGAGAATCTAATCAAAAGAATGTTGATACGGTGGTATTTCCTTAGCGACTCATATTTATTTATTTTTGGATCGCCTACAAGAAATACACATTTCTAATACTTAAAATCAATCAAAATGCTAACTGGCCTCGTGTTTTCTCAGTTACAGGAAATCACATCATTCATTATTAATATTAATTTTACATTTTCCTTTCATTAAAAACTAGGTTTACAACTTCAAAAATAATGAAATGAAACAAAAATATAAAAAAAAAATCTTCAAGTCAATTATTTTACAATAAATTATTAAATGGAGTTAAAATTATGAAAATCACACTAAACAATTAAATTAAATAACACAATTAAATTTAAATTAAGAAAAAGTATCACTAGCAATACACAATACAAATTAAAGAATATAGTATAAATGCAAATTCTAAAAAGGAACCCTTAAAAGACAAGTGACAATCAAATTGAACTTATTACTAAATGCGTGTACGTCGACACTCACACTTTTAAGTGCTTTAATATTAAATACTTTTTTTAAAATTGTTATTAAAGATGTATATAGAAATAGTTTGCGAACACTTAGTACCTTTGTGAGAGAATATAGGTCATTCGTCGAATATCGATATGACAGATTGAAAAGCACCTTCAGTATTGCTCTTTGAACACGTTCTACTTTTATGGTGTGGGTTTTTGCAGCAGCAACCAAACAACATATACAATAGGTAAGCACGCACTGACAGAGTGCCTTGTAAACCTACATCTTTAAACTATCGTCAGCCATTTTTCTGAGTTTTTTTAATTCATAAATTAATAGTCATGTTAAGCCTTTAAAATTCAATTCAGTGGCATCAATAGATGTATTTGTATGTATGTCTCTTTGGGCGGTTTGATAAAATCTAACAGCAGATCGCTACGTAAATCTTTTTTTTCATTTTTATTTCTCCAACTTATTCAACACTCATGAATTTTATTACAGTGAATCTTATAAACCCATAGACAGATTCTTGAAGTTACAGATATTTAATTAAAATAATGTATATATAATATATTAAAATTTGGTTTACCTAGGTTTTCCTACCTTATTTATGAGATGTCTTTTCATCATTCATCATTCATCATCATTTCAGCCATTCGAAGTCCACTGCTGAACATAGGCCTCCCCAATTGCTTTCCACGTAGATCGATTCTTTGCCGCCTGCATCCACCGGCTCCCCGCCGCCCTGACCAGATCGTCTGTCCATCGCGTTGGGGGCCGCCCTCTACTACGTTTGCTGATTCGTGGTCGCCATTCAAGAACCTTAACGCCCCATCGGTCGTCGGTTCTTCGAGCTATGTGCCCCGCCCATTGCCACTTCAGCCTGCAAACGCGCTTCGCTATGTCGGTCACTCTGGTTCTCCTACGGATTTCCTCATTTCTGATTCTATCACGTAGGGACACTCCGAGCATAGCTCTCTCCATTGCACGCTGAGCGACTTTGAGCTTCCTTATGAGGCCCATAGTCAGGCACCACGTCTCAGTCCCATACGTCATCGCTGGCAACACACACTGGTCGAAGACTTTCGTCTTGAGACACTGAGGTACTTTGGACGAGAAGATTTTGCGTAGTTTCCCGAACGCAGCCCAACCGAGCTGGATTCGACGATTGACCTCTTTCTCGAAGTTGGACTTACCTAATTGGACTTTTTGTCCCAGGTATACGTACTCGTCGACAACTTCGAGGGCCGAGCTTCCCACTATTACTGGGGTAGGCACAACATGGATATTCGACATGATTTTGGTCTTATCCATGTTCATTTTAAGACCTACCCTTCGGGAAGCTCTGTCGAGGTCTCCGAGCATTGTGCCCAGATCCACAAGCGACTCCGCTATGACCACTATGTCGTCGGCAAATCGAAGGTGAGTCATATACTCGCCATTAATGTTGATGCCGTAGTTTTCCCAGTCCAGTACCTTGAAAACATCCTCCAGAGCAGCAGTGAACAGTTTCGGTGAAATGACATCACCCTGTCTCACGCCTTTCTGCAAGAGGATAGGATTCGTGCACTGGTCCAGTACTCGTACGGACATGGTGGCGTTTCTGTATAAACTCCTCAGAACTTCGATATACCGATGATCAATGCGGCATCGCTGCAGGGACTGAAACACTGCCCAGCTCTCGATCGAATCAAAGGCTTTCTCATAGTCCACAAACGCTAAGCAAAGTGGCTGGTTATACTCCTCGGTCTTCTGTATAACCTGCCGCAGCGTGTGAATGTGGTCTATGGTTGAAAAGCCTTTTCGGAAACCGGCTTGTTCGGGAGGCTGGAAGTCGTCAAACCTTTGACCGAGACGGTTCGTGATGACCCGTGAAAACAACTTATAGACGTGGCTCAGTAGCGTGATTGGCCTATAATTCTTCAAAAGGGATTTGTCACCTTTCTTGAAGTAAAGGACAACCACACCACTGGACCACGCCTGTGGCGTACGTCCCTCGAGAATGACGGTATTGAAGAGCTTCTGGAGTACCTTAAGTACTGGTGTACCACCCGCTCTCAGAAGCTCTGCTGTCATCCCGTCTTCCCCCGGTGCCTTGTTGTTTTTTAGTTGTTTCAGGGCCATCCTAATCTCGTACAGGCTGACGTCCGGGATGTCTTCGGTGGTATGTCGAGTTAGTTTGGCTCTAGGGTCTTTAGCCAAACAAGTAGCGGGATCTTGCGTACTGGTATACAACTGTCCATAAAACCTTTCGATCTCCCTCATAATCTCAGGTCTCGACGTGACTAGACTGCCTTCGTTGGTCTTCAGCTGTGTCAACTGACTCTGACCAATAGACAGATCCCGTGCGAACACTTTTGAACCCCTGTTCCTCTCTATTGCATCTTCAATACAATTTGTATTGAATTTGCGAATATCGAGTCAGCAGCAAGGATTTCGAGATCTGTCTATTGATGAGCCGGTAAGAAGACGCTTCCGCTGAAGACTGCAATCGCATGTCTCGTCGCGCTTCCATGAGATTAAGAGTTAGAGTCGACAGTTTATTGGTTTTAGTTTGTCGGGTCTTATAATGTTTGGACCCGACAACGTGGACAGTCTCAACCAGCCCGCCGCTTATATCGTCAACGGTTACGCAGTTCTCCAGACCTGCGAAGCGATTTTGAAGCTCGAGCTGAAAGTTCTCGGGGTTTTGAATATGGGCAGCTGAGGGTCGGAGCGTAGACCTCATCAAACGGGACCTTTCAAGCTTTATATTAATATTCAATGTGCCCCTTACCATTCGGTGATCGCTACCGGTTTTCACCTTG
This sequence comes from Musotima nitidalis, assembly GCA_949126915.1. NCBI lineage: Eukaryota > Metazoa > Arthropoda > Insecta > Lepidoptera > Crambidae > Musotima > Musotima nitidalis. The sequence goes on from OX421434.1 coordinate 7,016,967, forward strand.
GCGATCACAGAGACATCATTGAATATTTGTCGCTTAGTGGTCATGATGAAGTCTATCTCATTCCTCGTGAAACCATCGGGGCTCAGCCAGGTCCATTTCCTGTGTGGTGGCTTCTTGAAGAAGGAGTTCATCATAAAGAGGCCCTCCTTCTCCATGAAGTCAGCCAACCGCTGTCCCCTATGGTTCCTTCGCCCTATTCCAAATTGCCCCACTTTCTGCTCGTCACCGCTTCGTTGGCCTAGCCTTGCGTTAAAGTCTCCCATAACAACCGTGTAGTGAGTCGGTGAAGTATGAATGGCGGCAGAAATGTCATCATACAATATCTCCACGTCCTCGTCAGGGTGTGCCGAGGTCGGTGCGTAAACCTGAATTACCTTCAACGAATACCGTTTGGTGATTCTGAGTATTAGGTACGCTACCCTGGTCGACACACTCCGAATAGACACGACGTTGTTACGGATAGACTTCCGGACGATAAAACCGACACCACCTTGGGACAGGCGATCGCCCTCCCGGTGGTAGAGCAAGTTGCCGGACTTAAGGATTACCGTATCCTCTCCCTGTCTACGGACTTCGGATAACCCGATAATGTCCCAGTGCAACCGCTCTATTTCCTCCTCCAGCTCGTCAATCTTCTCGTCGGTCCTCAGTGTGCGCGTGTTATAAGTTGCCAGGTGCAGAAGTCGTCGTTTTGGGTGGTAGCCGGATCTCTGCCGGTGATTCTTAGCACCCCCTGCCCCGCCGTTACCAAGACCGCTACCGTAATCTGGAATAGCGGGGCCGCCGGGGACTGGGGGCCGTATACGCGTGTGTGCCATTTTCCATTTGGGGGTATTTGCCCATAATCACCACGCTGGGCAGACGGGTTGGTGATCGCAGTTCCAGCCAGTACGCAGGATGACGCTGCTGCCCATCATCCGGTAGCATTTCTCTTCGTCGATTTTTACTACTACCCATGAGATGAGAAGGGGTGACGCTATTCTAGGCCGGCGCCACACGGCAGAATTGAAAATCTAAAGTAAATTATTTTTTCTTATTAGTGTCCAAATTTGCCGGTGAATAAAGTTTGGTGAACGATAAAAAATCCTATATCCTGAGGGACATTATTACATTACATTCATAGTAAATGAGAATGAGTGGTGATAAAGATGATAATAGGTAAATAAGATGCCCTGAGACGTGCATGTTCTGAGATTTTTTTTCTGTAAGAGACGGCTAGCTCTTCGCCTACATGCACACTAGATAACCATTATCCCTTAGACAATACTGAAATTCATTCCCTGAATTCAAAAACCTCTACGGACCCCTGTCAAAGAATATTTTAGGAAAAAAAACCTTTTATGTAGTAATCAGTTTTATTGCACAAAAATCTTTTATTGATAGTTTACTTAGTTACACTTAGGCACTAATACTTGCTTAGGTAAAACAAAACTAAATTAGTGAGAAGGATGCTCTTGTTTGTTGTTTGGCCTCAATGAGTACGTTAAATTGTGGACTTGTCTTCGATAAGGCAAACCGCGTGGAGTCTTTAACGTTCAATCGATTGCGACTTTTTGTTTTTATTGACACTAGAACCGAGAATCCTGCCTCACAAAGATATGTAGTAGCAAATGGTATCAGAACGGACATAGCTCGTTTGACCAGAATTGGGTAAGCATGACTCAAAGAACACCAAAACCAACCCAGAGCTTTGGCTATGTTCGTAGTACACCCGCAAACAGACTTTAACAGACGCGATCAAACAAGCGATGCGTGAGTTAACTTATTACTGCACAGTTTTCTGATAAATATATTAATGTTTACTGAGCTGCTGCGGACCCCTGACACTCATGTCACGGACCCCTAAGGGGTCCGTGGACCACACTTTAAGAAACCCTGCCTTAGAGAAACCCGAATAAGTTCAGAACACGTGGAATTTTCCCATAGGGATCCAACATGTTTTAACAATTAAGTACCACATTATGGTTATTATCTTCCACTAAAAAGAGTTATTTTATCTTTTTTATTAAATCTTGTGACTGCAATACACAAATTTTTGTAGACTTGTAATTTTTTTTTAATATGATGTACATTTTCTTGCCCTTTCTTTTGCGATCCAGATCCCGCCCGCAGTGAATGGGCGTGTTAGTTTTAAAGTTGACTTTTATTAGAGCTTTAGTGAGTTTTACTTGAATAAATGATTTTGAATTCGACGTATAATACAAAATACAATAACAAAGAAACAATTTTCGTAATAGCTTTTAAGATTTCACCCAGTAGGCAAGGTCAGGCTCCCTGACTTCTCTCACGCAAGGAGCGATTCCGGCTCATGAATTTCAATGAGCCGCACATCTCGCTGGTTCCTTTGTCACTTTAAATGTCCCACCAAATGGCTCGGGATATCTTGGAAACATTCCCCAAGTAAGTACGTTTTGGTACACCTGTTTTTTTCATATTAAGGTATAAATATATGTATTTTTTTCAAATTTAATATTGTTTCACGTCATAATTGTAAGCAGTCGATACAGTACAAAAAAATTAAGGCACTTCAAACGTAATTTATTATCACTATCATATAAACAGTTCTTAAAAAAATAGGTATAGCGGGTTCTTCACAGTCCTGAAACTCGGTTGGTCAAACCAAATCAAAAAAACACCGTGAGTGTTCATGAGTGGTGCTCAAGTTTTAAGTTGAGAGATTTGTAAGAAATTTGCTTAATAGTTTACGTTACATTAGTCCTAAGCCTCAGTTTCGTAAATAGCTAGTTTATTATGAAACCGGCTGTTGAGTGAAATATCGAAACAACAATTCATCCCTTCACAGGGATCGGATGAATTCCTCCAGAGACGTGGCATTGCAATATGGCGGTCGGCAACTTGTGAAACTATGCCAAGTTTCCTGCGAGTGCCTATTATTGTAGTATTGTAGTTAGCGACAAACTTCAAAGTACACAGATTCATACACTGCTCTTACGAACGTTCGATGAAAAACTACTTACATTGTGATTTATGTAATGAGTTTGATTATATTAGCTGAGGACTTTTTGGCGGCAAAGTAAAGCGTCATGTCTGCAGAATTCCTTAATTTCTAAAATTTGTGATATTTCGAACATTTATGTGTAATAACGGTGAATGGTTAACCGTTAGGTGTTGATGGACGTACATGAGTGTTGGTAAATCAAACAAAACAGTACAACATCACTTTTCAAATTCTCTCAAGAAGTCCATGTGAGATGTCAGTATAGTCCCACATCTTTACTGAGGACTCAAGAGGCTTAGGGGAGGGCGCCTTATGTATCACTAAAATAATCTTCATCACCACTAAATCTCATTTACTATGACTGTATTAAATATTATCAATATTTCTATAACTTGACACGGGCTAAATGTGCTAAACGCACAAAGCCATTATTTAAAATAAAAAATGAAATATATGAAGCAAGTGATGGATTGAAAATATATTTGTAACAATCCTGCGCTACTATAATTTCCCGAAAAATCGAGAAACTATCAAGTTATGAAGTTAGTCATAAAATTTTCATCCAGTATAGGACAAACCCACAACCTCAAAAGCAGAGTACAGGTATATTGATATCCGTGGCAAATCGGAAGACAATAAAGCATATGCTTTTTATACCATTGATTGCACTCAATCCTACATCCTACCTGAAAAGTGGTCACCAAATATGTTTAAATGCCATTCAATAGTTAGATCTGAGGGATTAAATTATTAGGTAGCATTTATGACACAAACAGCATTTACAAGGTCATTAGGACATACAAAACACTCTGTAAAACCAAATGTTTACTGTGAAATCAGAGTGCGAAGTGCGACAAAGTTATTAAATTAGAATGAACCCCACTCAGGCCGTTTTGTGGTTATCTGTGCTCGGAGTTGCGAAGTTGGTTTCAGTTTCGCGGTTTTTCTTATTAGCGTCTATTAATTGTTGTCAACTACAATGCTGCTAACTTTTGTTGTCGAGTTGAGATTTAGTTATTAACTCTGTATTTACACGATTGTATTATGTGAATATTTATGTCTGCTGCGATTTGAAAGGAAATTTCTTTTAATATTCATAATAGTCTTTGTTATCTAGTTATATAAGTCGCTCAACCCGCAGATAAACCCCCCAGGTGTCCGTATGCGGAGCAATGAATCTGGAATATATTCCTGGAACTGTCATACAGCGCCATCTTACCGCAAACTATCTATCTACTACTATGGCGAGTGTTCTGAAGAGCTTTTCGATCTCATCCCGCCCTCTCCTTTCCTCTCCCGAATGCTGGTCTTAGAAACCATCCTCATACTGTGCAGACTATCAGAACTCGAACCAAGAACTTTGGAAAGTCGTTTCTGAGCATGACCACTAAGCTCTGGAATTCGCTGCCGGCTCATGTGTTTCCTATTTCTTAGGAACTTTTAAGCGGTACGTGAAACGGCACTTTAGCAGACCGTCATGAGTGGATGCGCTTTGTACCGTCCTTATTTCACGGTATGAAGCGCTTTCATTTTTATTGGACTGCATCGACTGCTTACCATCAGGCAGAACGTAGTCATTATGACGTTTCACATTAAAAAAAAAAACTAAGCAAAACTAGGACAAACATAGTCAGAGTGGAGTTATACTTACTGCTTATTTTCGTCGTCAATTATGTGTGTACTTGGTGCCATGTGGTAATAGCAGTTCCAAAGAGTTCTGCCACCCCATGTTATGCCCGTGAATCTCGTAGAAGGCATCTAGGTGAATTGTATCTCGTCTAAAGTGAGTGTTGACGTGGGCAAAGGGCTAGGGCTACCTCTCACTGGGGAGCTACCTGTCGGAGAGGGCGGTAGTCTTCCCAACGATGGACGGAGGAGGCTGTCGTCGGCGTATGGTGTGCGGTGTTCCACAGGGGTCTGTCCTGGGACCACTCCTGTGGAACATCGGATATGATTACGTTCTGCGCTGTGTGAACCTGCACGGCGTGGACGTGGTCTGTTACGCCGACGACACTCTCGTAACATCCCGGGGTTCTGACCTCCGGGATGCGAGAGTTTTGGCCACCGCCGGCGTCGCGACGGTGGTCCAGAGGATACGGCGGCTGGGGCTCGAGGTGGCACTGCACAAATCCGGGGCTATCGTTTTTCATGGTCCCCGGAGGCGGCCGCCTTCAGGCTCCAGCATTGTGATTGGAGGAACTCCCATCCCTGTCGGGAACACGCTGAAGTATCTCGGCGTCCTTCTCGACAGCAGATGGGACTTCGAAGCTCACCTTCGGCACCTAGGACCAAGGTTGGTAAGCACGGCGGGAGCTCTATCTCGCCTGCTCCCCAATCTCGGGGGGGGTGGCGGCACTTGCCGTCGCCTTTACATGGGAGTGGTGCGGTCCAAAGCCTTGTACGGGGCCCCAATTTGGGTGAGCTCCGTATCGGGTCGCCATCGACGGATCCTGCGGCGGCCGCAGAGGGTCATGGCGACCCGTGTCGCTAGGGGGTATCGCACCATCTCCCATGAGGTGACATGCGCGCTCGCCGGTTCTCTTCCCTGGGACCTCGACGATGAGGTTCTCTCGGCGGTGTTCTGGCGTGGCGCGCAATCCCGGAGCCAGGGTCTCCGCCCGGACACTGTGGTGCGGTGGCGTAGAGACGCTCAGACGCAGGCTCTGGGCACATGGCGGCGGCAGCTCTTGAGGAGTGCCGAGGGTGCTGAAGGTTCGAGGCGCCGTATCCTCGAGGCGGTTGGGCCCATCTTGGAGGGATGGGTCGGCCGTCGGTGGGGGTCGATGTCCTTCCGGCTCACGCAGGTACTTTCCGGGCATGGGTGCTTTGGGAAGTATCTGTGTGACGTCGCCGGGGGGGAGTCGACCCGGTGTTGCCACCACTGTGACTGCGCGGAAGACACCGCGCAGCACACTTTGGTGGCGTGCCCTGCGTGGGCGGGGCCGCGGTCGACGTTAGCCGCGGCCCTGGGTGGAGTGGCTCTCTCGCTGCCGACCATCATGCAAAAGATGGTCGACAGCGAGACGGCGTGGGAGGCGATGGCCTCCTTCTGCGAAGTGGTGATGTCGCAGAAGGAGGCCGCGGAGCGGAAGAGGGAGCGGGATCCGCTCTCTCTCCGGCTACGCCGTTGGCGAAGCGGGCGGGCCAGGAGGGCCCGTCAGGCAGCGCCCGGGGGGTCTTAGGCGGCGGGGGCAGGGGGCCCCTTCCGTCTCGCCATAGACCCACCCCCCCCCCCCGAAGTCGGCCAGTTACGCCATGGCCGCACATAGAGGTAGGGGGGGCGCTGCAAATTGCGCCTTCCTGAGGAGGTCTCCCCGGTTCTGATCCGGGGGACGTTGGCCGCGGGCGGGGTACCAGAAGCTACAAACCCGGGCACTGGTGCCTCGCCCCTTTTCAACAGCGGTGGGCGTCGTCTGAAGTTTTTTAGTGGGTAGGACTGCGGTGGTCGCGTTGGCCGCAGTGAGCCCCACACAAAAAAAAGGGCTACCTCTCACCATAACACACGTTCCATCTAAAGGTCCCTGTGCTAACAATGAACCTTTCTACAACTAAATTGACCTCTTTTAAATAGTTGTAGCTGGTTAAGGCCTACCCTAAATAGAAGCCATGCGTGCGTTCCATTGCGGGCCGCGCCGCGCTGTCTCAAGGGCCGGATAAATCACGCGAGTCGCAGGCGCAGCCAAACACTTTACTCTAGAATATTTTCTGACAATTACACCAATTATATAATTCCAAGATAAGTATAATTAAGAATTTGTGTTATGGATACTAAACAACGGATAAACATATACTTAATATACATTATATACATAGGACAACACTCAGACCAGAACAAACAAAAAGAACAACATGATCATGCACACATAGATTTTTCCTGTGTGGGAATCGAACCCAAGACCTTTAGAGTGAAGTGTAGGTATACTGACCTCCACGCCATATCATTCGTCAAGCAGTAAAGTTTTAACAAAAACAAAGTACATCTAAGAAGCCGAAGCCAACTTCACCTGCAACTGGTGCACCTGATGATCAACAGACGACGCTCTGGCGAACGTAAAAGATTCAGGTTAGCTGCAATACATGGAACCAATAATATAATTGGCGAAGTGTGGGCGTATAATATGCCTCTGCCTACCACTACAGGGAAACAGGCGTGAAAGTATGTATGTATATGAAATCAAAGTTGTTCGACCAACAAGATTACAATAAACTTTGGCGTAAAGCGTAAGCGTTTTACTTTCTTACAAAAAAACAAGATTTATCATAAATATTTTCGCTTTTATCAGGTTGCCGAAACGAAAACACTGAATAATTCTAACGTTGATTCTGGCCGGAGAACAAATTTAGGCGAATTTCTTCTCCAATTCCTGTACAACTGACTTAATCAATCTCTTTTTCGTAGAAAATGGAGGCGTAAGTTTTTAAGCTGACGTTCGACGACGATAAGAGCTATTTTAAGCAAAACTTGAAAACTTATACAATTTTGACTAAGTACTTTTTCATCCGAAAAACAAGTAGTCATCAGTAGGTATTAAACAATAGGCAACTGTTTTCATAGTTATAGAACAAAATTCTAGTAGTTTTACTACAATTTAAATATCTTGTCTCAATATAAAATGTTCTTTATGCATGTTCCTTTAGAAATAAATACATTAAAAAAGAAAAAGTTCTGACAATTACAACAATTATGAAATTCTACGATAACTTTCATTAAGAACTTGTGTTATGGATAAGAAAATAACGGATCAACTTACTTATATAAGTATAGAAGCCCCAAAGTTACCAGAAATTAATCTTATTTGTACTAGATATCGAATATACAAACATAAATACTATTTTCTTTTATTATATACTGACAATACATAAAAACACCTAAACTAAGATAATGATATATTCGTATATACGAGTATGGAAATAATTGCCTTGTGTAGGAATTGAACCGACTCCAGAGTAAAGTCAAACCACACGATACTCTGACGTCAGTAAGCTCAGGAATGTTTTACAGAATTTTCGGAACTTTATGACAAAATGCGTCCACTTAGCATGGACTTATAAGTATGAACAAAGTGCCATTTCGCAATTAACTTTGGGACATCGGAAATTAATTAGCGCAGGACGACCACCAAAGAAACTTCTCAATCCAACGTCGTTATTACAAGTACTTTGTTTATCACAAAGGTCTAACTTTCTTCTTTTTATACATTTACCATACATATACCTACGACATAGGGTTCTACATACATACAACCTGTTTCTTCTAAGGGGTAGGCAGAGGCTTAATATACGCTTATCATTTACATTTAATCAATTGTATTTTAGTTTCAAGTATCATTAAGAACTGGTATTTTGATTCTAAATAACGAATTAATATATATAAATACTTTTTATTTGTACATACAAACTTAATGTACATAGGAAAACACCTAGACCAGACTAGAGTTCCTGTACCTTCTAAACTCGATTCCCAAACAGGATAATGCTTGTGTGCATGAACATGAATAATTGTTCTGGTCTGAGTGTTTCCTTCATATAATATATTAAGTATGAAAAAAAGTGTATGAAAAAATTAAACCGTAATTTTGTATTCTTACCACAAGTTCTTAGTGATACTTATCTTGGAACTGAATAATTAGTGTGACTGTAAGATAAGGCACAATACCTACCGTATATACATTTTAAAAAACAGAAATTTAACTAAGGTAAAAGACATATGCCGTGTGGCGCCGGCCTAGAATAGCGTTACCCCTTCTCATCTCATGGGGAGTCGTAAAAATCGACGAAGAGAAATGCTACCGGATGATGGGCAGCAGCGTCATCCTGCGTACTGGCTGGAACTGCGATCACCAACCCGTCTGCCCAGCGTGGTGATTATGGGCAAATACCCCCAAATGGAAAATGGCACACACGCGTATACGGCCCCCAGTCCCCGGCGGCCCCGCTATTCCAGATTACGGTAGCGGTCTTGGTAACGGCGGGGCAGGGGGTGCTAAGAATCACCGGCAGAGATCCGGCTACCACCCAAAACGACGACTTCTGCACCTGGCAACTTATAACACGCGCACACTGAGGACCGACGAGAAGATTGACGAGCTGGAGGAGGAAATAGAGCGGTTGCACTGGGACATTATCGGGTTATCCGAAGTCCGTAGACAGGGAGAGGATACGGTAATCCTTAAGTCCGGCAACTTGCTCTACCACCGGGAGGGCGATCGCCTGTCCCAAGGTGGTGTCGGTTTTATCGTCCGGAAGTCTATCCGTAACAACGTCGTGTCTATTCGGAGTGTGTCGACCAGGGTAGCGTACCTAATACTCAGAATCACCAAACGGTATTCGTTGAAGGTAATTCAGGTTTACGCACCGACCTCGGCACACCCTGACGAGGACGTGGAGATATTGTATGATGACATTTCTGCCGCCATTCATACTTCACCGACTCACTACACGGTTGTTATGGGAGACTTTAACGCAAGGCTAGGCCAACGAAGCGGTGACGAGCAGAAAGTGGGGCAATTTGGAATAGGGCGAAGGAACCATAGGGGACAGCGGTTGGCTGACTTCATGGAGAAGGAGGGCCTCTTTATGATGAACTCCTTCTTCAAGAAGCCACCACACAGGAAATGGACCTGGCTGAGCCCCGATGGTTTCACGAGGAATGAGATAGACTTCATCATGACCACTAAGCGACAAATATTCAATGATGTCTCTGTGATCGCCAAGGTGAAAACCGGTAGCGATCACCGAATGGTAAGGGGCACATTGAATATTAATATAAAGCTTGAAAGGTCCCGTTTGATGAGGTCTACGCTCCGACCCTCAGCTGCCCATATTCAAAACCCCGAGAACTTTCAGCTCGAGCTTCAAAATCGCTTCGCAGGTCTGGAGAACTGCGTAACCGTTGACGATATAAGCGGCGGGCTGGTTGAGACTGTCCACGTTGTCGGGTCCAAACATTATAAGACCCGACAAACTAAAACCAATAAACTGTCGACTCTAACTCTTAATCTCATGGAAGCGCGACGAGACATGCGATTGCAGTCTTCAGCGGAAGCGTCTTCTTACCGGCTCATCAATAGACAGATCTCGAAATCCTTGCTGCTGACTCGATATTCGCAAATTCAATACAAATTGTATTGAAGATGCAATAGAGAGGAACAGGGGTTCAAAAGTGTTCGCACGGGATCTGTCTATTGGTCAGAGTCAGTTGACACAGCTGAAGACCAACGAAGGCAGTCTAGTCACGTCGAGACCTGAGATTATGAGGGAGATCGAAAGGTTTTATGGACAGTTGTATACCAGTACGCAAGATCCCGCTACTTGTTTGGCTAAAGACCCTAGAGCCAAACTAACTCGACATACCACCGAAGACATCCCGGACGTCAGCCTGTACGAGATTAGGATGGCCCTGAAACAACTAAAAAACAACAAGGCACCGGGGGAAGACGGGATGACAGCAGAGCTTCTGAGAGCGGGTGGTACACCAGTACTTAAGGTACTCCAGAAGCTCTTCAATACCGTCATTCTCGAGGGACGTACGCCACAGGCGTGGTCCAGTGGTGTGGTTGTCCTTTACTTCAAGAAAGGTGACAAATCCCTTTTGAAGAATTATAGGCCAATCACGCTACTGAGCCACGTCTATAAGTTGTTTTCACGGGTCATCACGAACCGTCTCGGTCAAAGGTTTGACGACTTCCAGCCTCCCGAACAAGCCGGTTTCCGAAAAGGCTTTTCAACCATAGACCACATTCACACGCTGCGGCAGGTTATACAGAAGACCGAGGAGTATAACCAGCCACTTTGCTTAGCGTTTGTGGACTATGAGAAAGCCTTTGATTCGATCGAGAGCTGGGCAGTGTTTCAGTCCCTGCAGCGATGCCGCATTGATCATCGGTATATCGAAGTTCTGAGGAGTTTATACAGAAACGCCACCATGTCCGTACGAGTACTGGACCAGTGCACGAATCCTATCCTCTTGCAGAAAGGCGTGAGACAGGGTGATGTCATTTCACCGAAACTGTTCACTGCTGCTCTGGAGGATGTTTTCAAGCTACTGGACTGGGAAAACTACGGCATCAACATTAATGGCGAGTATATGACTCACCTTCGATTTGCCGACGACATAGTGGTCATAGCGGAGTCGCTTGTGGATCTGGGCACAATGCTCGGAGACCTCGACAGAGCTTCCCGAAGGGTAGGTCTTAAAATGAACATGGATAAGACCAAAATCATGTCAAATATCCATGTTGTGCCTACCCCAGTAATAGTGGGAAGCTCGGCCCTCGAAGTTGTCGACGAGTACGTATACCTGGGACAAAAAGTCCAATTAGGTAAGTCCAACTTCGAGAAAGAGGTCAATCGTCGAATCCAGCTCGGTTGGGCTGCGTTCGGGAAACTACGCAAAATCTTCTCGTCCAAAGTACCTCAGTGTCTCAAGACGAAAGTCTTCGACCAGTGTGTGTTGCCAGCGATGACGTATGGGACTGAGACGTGGTGCCTGACTATGGGCCTCATAAGGAAGCTCAAAGTCGCTCAGCGTGCAATGGAGAGAGCTATGCTCGGAGTGTCCCTACGTGATAGAATCAGAAATGAGGAAATCCGTAGGAGAACCAGAGTGACCGACATAGCGAAGCGCGTTTGCAGGCTGAAGTGGCAATGGGCGGGGCACATAGCTCGAAGAACCGACGACCGATGGGGCGTTAAGGTTCTTGAATGGCGACCACGAATCAGCAAACGTAGTAGAGGGCGGCCCCCAACGCGATGGACCGACGATCTGGTCAGGGCGGCGGGGAGCCGGTGGATGCAGGCGGCAAAGAATCGATCTACGTGGAAAGCAATTGGGGAGGCCTATGTTCAGCAGTGGACTTCGAATGGCTGAAATGATGATGATGATGATGATCATGTCAGCCCATTAACATCCCACTTCTGAGCACCAGCCCCCTCTCACGTATCAAAGTGTGAGGGTATTGGGTCATACTCCACCACGCTGACCCAGTGCGGATTGGCGGAGGCAGGTGTATGGCCTGCTGTTAGAATATTTCAAGCCGCCCATAAGGCCTCTGACATGGCTTAACGACTATCACATTTAGTGATAACCGGGACCAACGGCTCAACGTGCCTTCAGAAGCACGGAAGCGCTCGATATCAAATGCCACACAAACGGTCACCCATCCAAGGACTGACCTCTGTAAACTCTGCTGTACTTCGGTGATTGTTTCCGACCACTGAGCACCGCAGAGCTACCCTTCTATTAGTTGATTGGCCGCAACTATATTAAGAATATAATATATATACTATATAGTCAATTTAACGATCCACCCTCGTATTTCAAAATAAATATGCAAGTACCCTACGTGCATACGAATGCATATTTTCCAATTCAGATAAACGGTCGTTAATCATGAGTCATAATTTTCATTAAATAAGTTCTAGGTTTTGAAGCAGAAGCTAGAAATCCAGGAGATAATTTAGAGCTGTGCAGGCGGAGCCAAGTTACGAGCTCAGCTTAATACTTACCAAATATCTCACGGAAGCAGATATTGGAGTTTGAATCTCATTTTGACGTGGGACCCGCCGGGAAGGAATCGACTTTAAAAACAATTTTCATTAGTCCGAAAGCGACGAGTTGGTTCGGTAGTTATAGAATCGTCCAATTTTGTAAAATAGTTTTACATTTTTGTAAGAATATCTTCTTTTACTTGTTTTGTTATGATATTTGTGCTTACTAGGCGTTGCAAAAGTAAAAAACACTTATACCTTACAACGTTTCTGATGCATGCTTTATTGTCTGATAAAATGTAGCGTAAGTTTTTTATTTATTTTCTTTTAAGAGGATTTACAGTCTAATTTCTTCTTGGTTTACAGTATATACTTAATCCTATTGCCATTTACAAATCTCCACAAATATTTGGTTGTTTGTCAACAAATTGTTTGGCACAGTTTGGCAACAAATTGTTGATTGGCTGTTTTGATGTGATTGGTGCGCCTGTTTTAGTGCGAATGTGAGCCACGCAGAAGCGGCTGCACATTCGCCAGGTGTGGATGTACCCTAATTGAAAACCTAACCATGTAGATAGTTTAATTTGATGACATTTGTGCCAAGACATAGAGAAAGGCGTACTAACCACTTTTTTTAGAATTTTGAACGAAATTTCTAAACTCTCTAACAAGATTTTCTTTCTGTAATGTAGAAACAACCTTATCTAAATAGAATTTATCAATCGTACCTATAAGGTTGAAGTTTTCCCTAATATCTCCTTTGGGAGCTTGGGTAGCATTCCTTTCAAATACCCTTAGAAGTAGCCATTTCAACTCATGAATATCAATGAGATTCGCTGAAATAGCGAATGCTTATGTCACACTAAATCATCCAGAGAACGTAACGTTCGACGTTCTTTAGGAATCTTTAGTGATTAAAATGAACCGTTGATACTAACTATGACTCAGGTTTATCCCGTTCCAAACTTAGAAAAATTATAAATGCTATATACAATTTTGGGTCTATATGTTTGGGATGATATTTATTAATAATAAGTTACCTATTTTCTAGTGGGCGGGCCACATAGCTTTAAGGACCGACGACCGATGGGGCGTTATGCTTCTCGAATGGCGACCACTAATCAGCAAACGTAGTAGAGGGCGGCCCCCCACGCGCTGGACCGATCTGGGCGATCGAGGGCAATTGTGGAGGCCTTTGTTCAGCAGTGGACTTCAAATGACAGAAATGATGAAAATGATTAACTACGGGCAGGAGCATGAGTGGAAATTGGTTTTAGAAAAAGCTCTTCAAATTTGTTTTCTCAAAGGTTATATGTAATCTTATATTACACATAGAAAAAAAATGCACACTGAGGGAAAACCGTGGTCAGAAGCTAGTAAAGTTTATAAAAGTACAGCACCCGGCAACGTAAGTTTTGCACGCCAGCAATCACTATTATCAAATAAAATACTTCTAATATCAATGTTTGTTTATTGTAATAAATAGTAGTGTATTGCTTCATCCTTTATTAGAATTTTCATTCTAATTTTAGTACTTAAAATTTCCCTGTTGTTTTATTTTTAATATCGCGAGGACAATAAAAGCTGCAAAATGGCAATTTCAAAGGTCGATTTTCTATTTACCACCTAATACTGTACATATCGAGATAACGCGAAAAATGCCCCAAGTCACGTTCGAGTCAAATAAAACTGTGTTAGGTTGTCAAACAGCCATTCGAAGACGGCAGACATTGGGCGCTCCAGGACATCCGGTGGTGGCACCGAGTGATTTGTCAAAGAGCCTCACGTCAGCCGTACGTGACGCGAGGCGCCTCGGGCATCCTCTCGAATTGGTGCAGGAGCATAGAGTTGTGGATATGAAATTCAAATCTTAATATCAGGCATCGCTTATTAAGAGATGTTTGATTTATATTCTATTAAAATTAAGCCTACGAATCTTGTACGTAAATAAGTAGGTATATAATAAATTCCTTATATATATTATCTACATCACTTCAATCACACACCAAACTTAAAACACAGAAGGTGGCCTTAATGCTAAGAGCGATCTCTTTCAGACAATTTTCTGGTTGAGGCACGCAGGCAAAATCGTGAGGGCGTTATCTTTACAGTTACATTCGTATGTCTTATGAAGAAGCTTCTGTGCCATCGACGACGACATGACCCTTTTCAATAGTGGCGGTCTGAAAATTTGATTGTCGAGATCACATATGTTTCTTCATACAATAAATTTATTTTTTATGTCCGATGTCCCCGGCAGTCGTTTGCAACATCGCAATGATCTCGCCATCACAGCCAGTTTAAGTCCCCCACCTGGAATTAAAAGGAGGCTATTCAATTATATAGCAATTATTTAAACATAAATATTTGCTGCGGTTTTTTTATCAGGCATAATTGTAATTTCTGAAACCTGTTAGCTTCCCTTTGCACAGAAGTTACCTGAGTAAGGTAAAATAAAGTGTCCAAGTTACTAAGCACTTTATGAGCTGGCATAACATAAAAGCAGAATATTCTTTTTATGATTCTATTGGGAGTCCTCTCTTAGCGCTCTTGCAACCTTAACAGGATTTTATCAGCGCAAAGCCTTCTAGTCGTAAGAGTAAGTCATAATGTGGGGAAAAATTGCTTTTGAGTGCAGAGTCCTTTGAAGTCCCGTTCGCCCTTTTATTTTCCGTAATTCTCGTATGCAACTTTACCCAAAAGAGTGTTCGTGTTTGAAAGTTAATACGTACCGAAATAGCGCTATTGTGGCATTTCTCTGTCATTAGTAATAAATATACTCATTGCGTAATAATAAATTGGTTAATTTTTAAATTAAAGTTTTAGATATTGTTGTCTTGTGCCGTGTGGTGCCGGCCTAGAATAGTGCTACTCTCTTTCATCTCACGTGGAATCGTAAGAGTCGTGGGCAGTAGCATCATTCTGCGTACCTATTGGAAAATCGACATTAATTTCCTGATATCGTCGGACATTCGTAATGTCTGAGTAACTTTAGTTCAAATTCAATATTAGGACTATTCTCTAGGTGAACGACCAGCTATCATTAAATCAAGCAAATAAAATGTATGGTGATAATTTACACCATATTATTATATGTAACAATTTCAAAGCAAGCATGGAAAGAAGAACGGGTATTTCAATTGTAACTGTCACATATACTGTTTAATAACTAACACTTAAAATGACATAAAATATATACTCAAAATAACGTGGAATAAAACTGGTATATACAATAGAGCTGCTAATTCTCAAATAAATTGTAGGTTGCGCAATAATCTCTTCAAATAGGAATTAAGCATGAACCTTTCAAGGAAAGGAAGTATCTACATATTATTATGCATCACCTGACGGAGAATACGATGCTCAATAATTAACTTTAACAACACTGTCAAGATAGTTGAAAATTCCATCTTCGGTCTTAATGAAGCTCGGATCGCTTTAAGAAAATTAATTTCCTATAAACTTCAACGGCGCTTTGTCGTCACTGCTTAGCGGCATTATTAAAGTGGCACTATTAAGATAATGTAACATAACTAACTCCAGAGTTTATAAAATATGTACTCGGTAGAAGAACTGATTTTCCGATTGTTAATAAAAAATGTGCTTAAAGTATAAGACAGCCAAATATAGATGTTAAGTATTTTCCTGGACATACCGTTTGAGTCTAAAATGAATTTGACAACTATTGTTACCTAATTAAGGCCAGTTTACCCAAGCAGTTAGATCTTCTGTAAAAAAATTAATCCTTGTGTAAATATCTAGGCTTTACCAATAGCACTCCACGAAGCTCGATTTTCAGTAATTATACGGAGAAAACGCCGTCTTAACTCCGCAACCCAGAGGGAAACATCGTTCTTTGGTTTAACCATCTGTCATGATACAAGATGGCACTGAATTTCTAATAACTACTGCCTTAAATGTTCATGACAATCGGGATATATTATTATATTTAGTGATATGAATAATTGCAATAATGAATAGTAGTTTAATATAGCTAAACAGTCTGAAAACAGCGCCCTGTTGTAAAATGTACATATAATTAAGCATGGAATGCAGTCCATACATTCATTTATAATTTCTTTTCTTTAACTTCCGTTAAGTGTACAAACAGGTTGATTATTTATGTTAAACAAATAACATGCAAGTTTAAGTTACCTTAGATGACAAGAACTTAGAACATATGAATTCATCTGTAGTTTAATAAAACCACATTAGCTTTACGTTTTCCATTTTCTTATAAACTTCACGTCGCAGACGGTGTTGTTATTTGAATTTTAAAAAATAAATTCAACTCTGATATGTTTCTTGCTACACACGCTGAACTCTCATCTTATTCTAAAGTTATTTTTAATGTAAGACGAGCGGGGTTCACTTCAAACAATACTTAAATACTTATAAAGGTATGAGACGTAAACTTTTTAAAATAGCCGTCTTAAACGAATTTTAATGTTAAAAGTTGTATTTTAATGTGGACTAACTTTACGATATTTTAAGTATATTATGGTTATGTTTGGTAACTTGGTTCATGGCTTCTCTCTGTTTTAGATTTTTTTATAAACTTGTGCATTTTCTCGGTGGTCTTTCGTGAATTTATGGATTTTTGAGATTCATTTTTGAAATTTATGTATGTGTAAAGTATTTTATGTTAATCGTACCTGATAGTTTGGCAGTATAAATATCACAACATACAAGCAAAAGTAAATGTGAAGATAAAAGCATTTATCAATAAATATAAAAAACTCAACAGAATTACTTTAGAAAAAATTGACGCGATATTTTCCGTAATTTATTATTTTTTCTAAATTAAATTTAGTAGTGAAAATAAATTTTCATCACAATTTTTTTATATAGGTATTCCTAAATTTAACTTTCCTTTATATCATAATTCAAAAGTATGTCATACTTTACTTTATATGTAGTAGTATAGTTCCAATTAAAAATCATTATCGAAAACTGAAGTAAAAACGCCTAGTTTGTAACACATAGCAAAATTGCATTTACACATATTAGCGGACCTCCTAGTTCTGGGTGCTTATTATTAAAATAACAACCAAGGCTACGGAAACAGATCACCTTCTAACTTATCTCAGTCGGATTGCTTTGAATTGGGGAGTTAGCCTTAATTATAAGAATACTGATCTGTGTACTGTGGAAGAACTATGTTTACAATAAGAAATGCAAATAAATAATTTGAATTTAAATGATGGTTTATAAATATATTTTTACTCGCCAGATACTTGAATAAATTAAATGACATAAAATTTGTTTACATACAAATTTGTCTTGAAAAAAAAACTTTTATTCTAAATTAACTTTTAGGTTATTGATTTTCCAGTCTGAAAGAAAAAGAAAATGCTAGCAGAATACCTAGCATTCGGCATTGACCAGGGTTTTTTTACAATGTGTATAATTATGAAGATACGGTACTTAATTGCTTCTACTATGGTAAAGTCGTACTCAGGGCGGCCCCGTTCCCACTGTCATCCCTATAGGACGCCGCAAGGGCCCTACACTTCATGTCGGGCGTTTTGCGAGGGAACCTCGCTTCTTTCAGCACTCCACTCTCGCCTCCTTCATTCAAAGCAACGAGAAAAAGTGTCACTCAAAATTTATTTTGAATTAGTCTGACAAATAGATCGGAAAATTTTTCGGCGCAGGTTATGATTTCAATATCATTTCGGAGACTTGCGGTTTGCTGGTTTTAATTAGTTATTAAGGCAATTTTTTAATAGATTTTAAAAACTTGTTTTTGAAACTTTCGTGTTTCCTAATTCTAATAGGATCGGTACTAATATGGGAGGTACTAATAGTGTATCGGTAAAGCTTTTGGTTTAGAACTTTAGAATATGTACCGCAACAGTAGGCTCTAACTTTAAACCTTTTTTTTTTTAATTACGTCGGTAACAAAATGCATTTACATTTACGCACTGTCTCCCGGCCAAAGGGGGACCGAGAGAGGTGTGTGGGACTCACCACCGGCAGACACGTCCACCAGCAGTAATACCCACTAAAAATCTTCCGACGACGCCCGCCGCTTGTTAAGAAAGAGGCGGAAGGGCCAGTACCTGGGTTGCAGCTCTGACACCCCGCCCGCGGCCAACGTCCCCCGGACCAAAACCGGGAGGACCTCCTCAGAGATACGCAGTGGACGCGCCCCTCCTACCTCCTTGTTCGACCATAGCGTGTGTGGCCGACTTCTCGAAGGGTCCATTGTTGGACAGCAGGGACCCCTGCCCCCGCTGCCTAAGACCCTCCTGACACTGCTTGACGGGCACTCTTGGTCCGCCCGCTGCGCCCTCCATAGGTCCCTCTTAGTTTCCCCCCGGTAGCCAGTACTAAGGGCACCCAGTGTCGCCGATCTCTGGGGGTTACCTTTTCCCTGGCACTCGGAACGGAACACACCTCCCTAAATTTAAAATAGATGCAATTTATATTTTATAAACTAGATCAGACACACAGACACTAGTGAATTTCTGTTATTTCCTATCGCTAGGAAATACATCCACTGCTTTATAAACTAATCCTTAATCATTCTTTGACGACCAAATCATACCGACTGTGGCGCCTCCCACGTTAATAAAATAGATGTTATTACTAACATTAGCGAATAAAAATACTTAATTGTTACTAACACTATGGGCTTTGTCTGAAATAAAATAATTATTATAACTATGTCTAACTTATATTTCATAAAATGTAGACAGTGATAGCACTAGTTTAAAACCTGGCTTAAATTTAGGTCTTGTTTTGTAATGAGCCTCATAGGTTATCTTTTAGGCAACATCTTTTAAGATATACCTTTTGAGCAACAGTAACTTGACTAGAACTCGAACCAAGAAATTAGGTAAGCCGTTCCTGTGTATCACCATTGAGCACTGTAATTCACTGCCGACTCATTATTTATATATTTACTAAATATATTGTATTACATATAAGTAAAAAATTATGTACAACAAAACTGTTCAAACAGTTTGGCTGAAGGATCAATTACTGTAAACTATGATTATACATTAAAATTTTATAAATATTTTTATACTATTAGAATATATGAATTATAATTACGGAGAGCTTATATGGTAGCATTTTTATTAAGTACTTTCTCCTGTTTTCCTAGTTCCTACCTATTATCCCGGGTCTTTAAGCTGGGAGTGAAACGGCATTTTAGCAGGCCGTCATGAGTGGGTGCGCTTTGTGCCGTGCTTGGTCCAAGGTATGAAGCGCCTTCATTCTTTTGCATTAAATAAATAAATAATAAATAAATAATTTAAATTATCGTATCCTGTCTTTCGGCAGGTCTCCGCCACCTCACAAACAAGTCATTACTTGTCGTGCCTTCTCCGGGAAATTTCATAAAGAGTTTTCGTTACCAAGTTGGTGACATTGACGTAATAGACACTCAAGGAACCTTTCAGCTTCTCGCGATATTAACAAGCTGTATACTCGGTAAGCGGGTTCACTAGAGCCGGGTAATAGCGACGGTGGCGCCCCCACGCCATTGACAATTTTGCCTCATGAATTTTAAAAGCGAGTTTTGCCCCGTTACCGCACCTGTTGGCGGGGGTCAAGTGGAAGGGTAGGGCTACCAAAAAACGATAAAAATCTAGACATTTTTAAAATAATATCATAAAAATAAAATAAAAGTTAAGTTTTGATTCCTCCGGTCGAAAACAAATCTATCCTAGCATTATGCCGGCTGCTTCAGGGCCCAGGATCTGGTTACTGGTCTAACTAGTTTTTAGCTAAATATCAGTCATTAAATGAAATGACTGCCAACTGACCTCCGCAACCCAGAAGGAAACATACTGCGATAATTAAACAAACTGTCAGTTATTGGAAGGCACTTACTTCCTAATAACGACTTGCATAGATATTCACGACACCCAGGACCAACGGCTTAACGTGCTTTTCGAGGCGCGGAGCAAAGCGAAGCGTAAGTAAATTGAATTTGATGTCTATGAGTTTCGCTACTGGTCTGTCGCCGCTTGTTATTTTATAAGACAAAAAACCAAAATTTTAAAAACACAACATCGATTCACATATAACGACAGCCAAAAATATTTTTTTAACCGCACAGCGTACCCACCAGGAATAATAGTACTGAACCAGACACAATACTGTACAGTATTGTACAATACAGCAGCCTGAAATCAAACCTCCTTCCCATTACCATTAATTCAGCTTCTTCCGGTTGTAATGGCTGAAATGATTTGGGAGAGCAGCCTGGGAAATGTTGAACCTTCATCCTCCCCTCCATAGGTCAATAATTATTATTAGGTGTAGTTATTATTATTATTTGGTTTTGTACACCGTTTTAATTAAAGTAAATAAATAAATGACGTACTGTTATATCAGATTATTATGACATATTTATAAATACTAGTCAACGCCTTTCTGGACTTTTTTTAGGTTAAAAGGTAGATGAAGTAACTTTTTATAACATCAGCTAACTGCCAAAAAAAATCGTATCAAAATCAAAAGTTACGGAGATTAGACCCAACAAATACAACAATTAAAACAATTACTTTTGAATAAGAATGAAGTACCTACTGTTTTATTATTAGTAGCATTTAGAAATAGGCTTTTTTTTTGGCGATACAAATAGACACTTCAATGTTATTTTTGTACATATGTTTCTACAGAGATATAAAAGTAGGTAACATTTCGAAATATCCCTGACCTCTGCTAACCCTGCTTTTGTTGGAATCGTAAATCTTATTTCGATCTTCCGTAAACGTGGATGTTTACCGTGAACATTCTCGGCTGTATGTAAATTGAATCCGAGATTCTATAGATTTTCCCTCTCTCATGAGATTCAGGCATAGTCACTTCAGTGACTTAAGGAATTATGGGTACGTGTGTCAAAATAATTATATGTGATAAGATTTGGTATTTTATCAAAATAAATAAATCTCATGTAAGGCATATCCTTATATTAATAATATTTAATCGAGTGTATAGGGAACCTACCAACATCTTAGGAGCTCGAGCTAGCCTCACCTGCAAGTGGTGCGGCAACGATCAACGGACGAGGCTCTGGCGAACATAAAATTTGCCGGTAAGCGGCAATAGGCTCGCTACCTATGACGTGGGACCAACAATATATAATTAGCGAAATCTGGGCGTTAAATATCTGACTTTATGAATGTATAAATATTTGATTTCATACATGGATAAAAAATTTACTAAGCTACGAACGTTTTAGATACATACTATTTTTGGAAAATATGTTTTTTTTTTAAAATTATTCAATTTAAACTATTCTTTTTTCTTGTTATTCGCTATTCGCACAGTCATCAAAATCTATTAACAAAACTTGACCGGTTATACGCAACGCAAAATAATATTACTGGTGTGTTACTTAATAACGAAATACCTATTAAGTATTACGACAAACAAAGATATCACATGCAAGTATCTATTGCAAAGATTGAATATTTGGAATAAATGAATTTTCATTTATTGACAGTACTTTGAAAAACTAATCAAATCACACTAAACAAATATATGGTAAAATTGGCGGCCTTATGGCTAACAGCAATTTCTCCCAAGCAACCTTAGGATAGACAGGAAACATCATATGAGGAAAAAATATACAACATAATATAGGGTAGGCACATATATCGAGTGTTCTTGAGTTGTATATGTATGTATGTATATATGTTATATAATCCAACGACTCATACATATTATATTATATTTAAAATTACAAAGATAAGTAATGCTCCCAGACTGATTTAGTAAATAAATCTAGGTATGTGATTTATATACGTATACCCACAAGCAGCTCATTCCAACGTCGAAATACCTGTAAAGTAAATTATACGAGGACTGCACTAAAAGTATCGGGACTAAAATATTTTCTCTGTTCCTATTATATTAAAATATGTTAAATTGAAAACTATTGTGGTTTAAATATCATTATAATAGGTTGGGGAAAAAGTCTTTTCGTATTTTTGTATGAAAAGTCAAGACATTTTTTTCAAAGTTTATTTACATTTATTTACAATATATATGTACCGTTTTGTTGAATAACTTTCTGCCATTTCGTGGGCAGAGACATTATCCCGTTACTGTAGAAACTTTGGGACTTCTGATCAAAAAAACGGGACAAATAGTTTTGGCAGTCCTCTCTTGAGGTCAACCTTACAGAACCTAAAGAATTCTGCAGAGACCGAAACAGGTGAAAATCTGAAGGCGCAAGGTCAGGGCTATATGGTGGATGCACTAGGACCTCCCAGTCGAACTCTCTTAATTTTTGCTGAGTGGCTAAAGATGTGTGTGGTCTAGCGTTATCGTGATGAAAGACCACACCCTTCCTGTTGATTAATTCCGGCCGTTTTCTCTCGACTGCTTCCTTTAATCTCATCAGTTGCTGGCATTAAAGATCAGAATCGATGGTTTTGCCGGGCGGTAAAAGCTCATAATAAACAATGCCCTTCCAATCCCACCATACACACAGCATCACCTTATTTCGTGTTAGGCCAGGTTTGGCCACAGTCTGTGAAGCCTGGCCGACTTTCGACCACGACCTTTTTCGCACGTTCTTGTCGTACGTGATCCACTTTTCATCGCCAGTTATCAATCTCTTCAAAAACGGCTCGGTTTCATTACGTCTCAATAATGAATCGCAAAAGAGTACACGGTTCATTAAGTTTCTTTGAGTGAGCTCGTGTGGCACCCAAATATCGAGCTTTTTTGTATAACCAGCTTTCTTCAAATGGGTCAAAACTGTTTTCTGGTCAATTCCCAGTTCTTCAGCTACATCGTAACTACTAATATGCCGATCTTGCTCCACTCTTTCAAAAATGGCGTCCATTTTATTCGTAACAGGGCGACCAGAGCGAGGTGCATCTTTAACATCAAAATTTCCGGACTGAAAACGTTTGAACCAAATTTGTGCTACTCTTACTGACACTGCATCAGGTCCATAAACATCACAAATTTTTTTCACTGCTTGAGTTGCATTTTTGCCTTTTTTATAATAAAATTTTAAAATGTCTCGAATTTCTTCATTAGATTCACTCATTTTTACGGAGAGAAAAACAAATGAAAAATAGCGGGAAACAACTTTTTTTTATTTTTTTCTTTTCTTTATAATGGAACCTTTATAATGTTACCAAAACCAGCCAGACACAAATAGTACAGTCAAAAAAATTTTATAATAAGTTTATACCTACGTTATGCGAAAAGACTTTTTCCCCGACCTAATATATTAAAAAAAAGAATCTCAGTCTTGTCACAAAGTCTTGTCAAACTTGTTTAGTCGTTGACAAAATGCAATTGACTCGAGAAAATTCAAGAGCGATGATTTATTATGACTTTCGAAGTGGTTTAACACAAAAAAAGTGTATTGACCGGATGATTTCTGCATTTGGTGATGAAGCCCCATCCAAAACCACAATTTATCGCTGGTTTGCTGAATTTCAACGTGGACGTGTCAAGCTTAGTGATGATCCCCGTCAAGGTCGTCCAAAAACTACAGTCACCCAAGAAAATGTTGATGCTGTGCGTAAGCTGATTGAGGAAGATCGACATGTGACATACCGCGAAATTCAGACAACTTTAGACATTCGCATGAGTCAAATACAATTAATCTTGCATGAACTATTAGGTGTAAAAAAGTTGTTTTCCAGATGGATATCGCATACGCATTCGCTCTGTGAAAAGCAAAAAGCGGCTCGCGTTACTTGGTGCGTCAGAACTCTCAAAAGATTCCACGCTTGATCCTCAAATCGGTGGCGAGCCAGGAGAGCGATACTCAATAAATAATATAAGTTAACTAGCATTTTTATCAAACTATCGATATATTTATATATGTACTAATACTATATAGTGCCTTCAAATTAGATTTACAAATTTTCTATGAAAACAAAAGGGAAATATTCAAGATATCAAAACCTATAGAAACAGTATACTTACACTAAGTTATGACACTCCTTCATAGACGTTGCTTTACATAGAGATAGATGCCAAGAGATTAAGCACAGTCAATGTGTCACAAATATTCATTACTGATTCATACGCTGGCTTTGAATACATCTTCATTGGGATATAACTGAATGCTGGCAGATATGGGGTTATGAATACTCATCTTAGTGTTTGAGGTCGAATATTGTACTAGTGATAACTGCATTAACTTCTACAGAGTTACGTTTCGAGTTGTGCACAATACAAATATATAACTGAATATTGAGGTATAATGCCAAGCCCCCTTTGTATTTGTGTTATAAATATAATAATATGAATGTATGAAAGATATGAATATCATAATTAAATAGAAAATGTAAGGGTGAGTATATAGGGGACTTCTTGGCAGGAAAGTGAAGCGTCATGTCTGCAGTTTTGTTTATGTCCTAAATTTTGTGCTATTTTTAACGTAAATATGTAACAACGGTGGATTATAAACCCTTCAGTGTTTGTGAACGTCCGTGAGTAAATGAGTGTAAACGTTTGTAAACGTACGTGAAGTAAATGAAACAAAATTGTGAAACATCACTTTTCAAATTCTCTCAAGAAGTCCATGAGAGATCTCAGTATAGTTTCACATCTACACTGAGGATTCAGCGGGTTCTCATTCACTATTTATCATCTTGATCACCACTCATTCGCATTAAATTTAAATTTAATAATAATTATGAATATGTCTTTTACTTGACACTTGATAAATGTGCTAAACGCACGAAGCAATTATTTAAAAGAAAAAATATATATTTGTCGGAGGAAGTGACGAGCTTAGTTGATGGTTGGTTGCACAATTCGAGTATTTATAAGTAGAGGTTATATTGTAAAATCTTGATTTAATTTAATTTGATTTACTGTATTTTTGTTATTACGTAAGATCTTAATATTTTTTTTAAATAATTACTAAACGATTCCAATACAATAACCAATCAGAACAGAGGGCGCGCCTCGAGGCGCCATCTTACTTTTACTTTTTACCGCGCAAGGAGTTTTGGAGCGTATTACCTTTGTGTTGCTTGGTCGAGGTAGACCACTCTCAGTCCAGTGTTATAGTTTGATGGTGCCTCAAACCCGCTGCTCGGTTTTACTGATTAAAATATTCTTTTAAGTCTAAATACTTTGTATGTAATAAAGTGATAAAAACATTGTAAAAGTTTAATTAAAAGTGTATGCAACATTAATTATTTGGTTTTGTGCCCGCATATACCCTGATGACGCCCACTAGACCCGTAACCACTAATGACGATGTCGAAGAGAATAGTGTTCCACCGACATATTTAAAAATATTAATAATTTATGGATCTGTGATCAATTTAGGCTGTGATTCATAAGTACTTACTTGGAATTTTGTTCTTTCTCCTGATTAATAACAGAGTACAGAATACGTACTGAAATGATAAATATAATCATTTACAGACTAATATTGCACAAAGTCTCTAGCTTTATTCTAGGCGAGTATTCTCCAACTATGCACTTAAAGTATTCATAGCTAAAACCTTCCTCGCTGCTCGCTGTCCTAAAACACTTAACATTCTTACAAGTTTACAATATTTTACATTACACTATTTAACTAGTTATATAATTTAACCGTTAACAATTAGAAAAAGAAGTAGTGTAACCTTTTAGTTCAAATATTATATGCCTATGTATATAAACAAAAAAAAAATATAAAAGTAGACATAAAATTTTTGTTAATTTTGTTTTTTAATAGTTTGCATTCATATTTTAAAACGAATTTTGTTCTAGAGTAAAATATGCTTCGTTTACTTTTCTTGTAAATTTTGTCTTAGAAATAATTAAGAAATTTTATGTAGGTACTTAGGTTCAACGACAAAAATCAGTGGCAATATTCGGTTAGGTTACAAAAGTTTTTTTGAGGTTATTCAAGGCTAATTTTGACGTTACGAGGGCTGCACTAAAAGTATCGGGAATGGAGTATTTCCACTGTTCCTGTCATATTAAAATCTGTTTAATTGAAAACTACTTGGTTTTAAATATCGAATACCATTTATTTATATAAAAAAAGAATCTCGGTCTCGTCACAAGGTTTTGTCAAACTTGTTAAGTCTTTGAAAAAATGCAATTGATTCTAAAAAAAATCAAGAGCGATAATTTATTATGACTTTCGAAGTGGTTTAACACAAAAACAGTGTATTGACCGGATAATTTCTGCATTTGGTGATGAAGCCCCATCCAAAACCACAATTCAAGCTCAGTGATGATCCCCGCCAAGGTCGTCCAAAAACTGCAGTCACTCAAGAAACGACATGTGACATACCGCGAAATTCAGACAACGTTAGACATTGGCATGATTCAAATACAAATAATCTTGCATGAACAATTACGTGTAATAAAGTTGTTTTCCCGATGGAGACCGCATTCGCTCTGTAAAGAGCAAAAAGCGGCTCGCGTTACTTGGTGCATCAGAACTCTCGAAAGATTGCACGCAGGATCCTCAAATGCTGTATGCAACATCGTATCAGGTGACGAATCCTTACGAACGCATACGAACCCGAAAAGAAACCAGTCACGAGTTTGGATGTTCGAAAATGAGTTAAAGCTAACAAAAATTGTTCGTTCACGGAGTGTGGCAAAAAAAATGGTGGCCATTTAGTCTCCAAAACCGGCCAAGTTGCGAATATTCCTCTTGAGGGACAAAGAACGGTTAATGCAGAATGGTATGCTAGCATTTGTTTGCCACAGGTCGTTTCTGAACTCCGTACAGAGAACTGCAATCGCCGCATCATCCCCAATCACGACAGTGCGCGTTCTAATATCGCGCACAGAACAGAAGAGTTTTTAGAGCAAGAAAACATAGAATTATTAGACCATCCGCCGTACAGCCCCGACCTAAGCCCTAATCATTTCTCTACATTCCCTTAAATAAAGAATAAATTGCGTGGTCAGAGATTTCCATCACCTGAAGAAGCTGTGGACGCCTACAAAACGGCCATTTTGGAGCCCCCTACTTCCGAATGGAATGGTTGCTTCAACGATTGGTTCCATCGTATGGAAAAATGTGTCAAATTTCGAGGAAAATACTTCGAAAAGCAATAAATACATTTTTAAGTAGTAATGTTGTGTCACTTCATTGATTCCCGAAATTTTCAGTGCCGCCCTCGTACAAGCTAGATGGCATTATTGTACCGAAAATAAATTGCCTTGAGCTAGCTTCTTTACAGAGACGTAGGTACGGGAAATAAACAGAAAAGTTATAAAGCCCTCAAATAAACAAAGAATTTGTAATAACATCGCTGAATGGCGAAGTTTCCTCGATGATCGCTCTGCGCTAATTAGTTTCCGATGTCTAAAGTTGATTGCAAAACGGCAGTTTGTTCCTACTTATTGCTAAGTGGATTCGTTCTGTCATTATTAATGGCTGTTTATTAGAATGTACTTAAAGCTGTTTTATGGTCGGTAACATTATATGTGTATAAGCAGCATTGATCTAATTTAGTCCTAAGATGGGTAGTAAATTGTATGTCTCCTAATTTTAAAATGTGTCAAGTCCTAATGACTACATCTTGTATGATGGTAAACAGTGTCCGAAAAAGTAAACGCACTTGACGATCTGCTTACACGTTTCACCCCCGCTTAAAAGAACCTTTGATATCAAGTGCTAGTTGAAAGAAAGACAGACGTTTGTTCGTAACCAAGTACAAAAATAAAAAGAAAAATAATATAAAACTAAAGAACTTATACATGATTATGAAAAGGTATCATATTATATAGTATCTAGCGTAGCATCTAAGTGATGCCTCGACGCTAGTCTTCCGTAGATACCTAAAGTAAAATAATATACTAAACAAAATATTACAATATAAAGAAAGGGCACTGCTACAAAGAGTACTTAGAATGAGATATACAATTTGCAAATTAAAATTGAAATCCAAATTAAAATTATAATATAGCCATATCATAGTATACATATGTTTCCCTTGGTTTGCCCTATAATAACAAAAAAAAATAATAATATATATTTTATTGTCTTTAAGATCCACATGATCATTTAGATTCGTCAAACATTCACACACAAAATGGAAATTCGATATATTGTTTCAACTACAATGAAAGAGATATGAGTGGTACCATAATAAAGAAATAAAAGCAAATAGGTTCTTTGTCAGAATTTGTGAGGGTTTGTCAATTTCTCTGTCTGTTGTGGTTTTTCTTAACATTTGTCAGTCTGTAGGTGACTCTAACGAGGCTTCCAAAAAGGCAACGAGATTGAGAAGAATGTTTCAAAAAACTCATCTCTGCTTTTTTTAAAGTTATGTTTATTATTATTATTTTTAAATTATCTTGTTATCACCATGCAATTGGCCTGATATAATTGGCTTAATATTACCTTGTCTTGTGATCGTGCCCAGCAGTAGGACAAGATGAAACGGCAAGATCACTCTAGATGTCAAGATAGTTTCGCTAAATAGCTTTTTGACGCACTTTGTAGATTGCAAAAGCGATACGCGTTACTAAAGAGGGTTACGGCCTCTATCGATTATCTACTTATTATATATACCGAAATTATTTCTAAAGAACTGTTTGATCTTGATACTGTGCATATTATCAGCACTTGGGCCAAGAAATATGGTTAGTAGTTCTTCTGTAAGACGATCTAGATATGGAATACTTTAACGGCACATTTGCTTCCCAGCTCTTTTAGTCTACGGCTCTTATGTGTTCTGAAATGCGATCATAGACGATATAAAAAAATTGCATCCGAGTACTGTAATTCAGTAAAGGTGGCTTTAACCTTTCCCCAAAAGGTTGAAGCCAGGTAAAATAACTCCATATGTCAATAAATTTAACAGCTATTACAAAGTAAAAGTCAGGTTAATTACACTTTAATGTATTTAAATTTATCAACAAATTAAGCAAAGGTTTTTTTACATTAAAAATAATGCTTAACCATCTCCATTTAATGGTGTGGATGGTTAAGTAGTGCTAATTACAAGGGTAAACCGATACACGGAAAACTGAGCGGGCCTGAAATTTCGCGTTTGTTACACGGAATTTTAGGCGTGTACTTCATTATAAATTTACAGGAAAGTTTTAGAATATACTTCCATATATAATTTTTCCCCGCAGAGTTCGCCATTTATAATTCTAATAACTTGGTAGGATCTCTATGCACCTATAGAATATACTTTATTAGGTATTATTATTTTATAATTTAGGCCCTCTCTCATTTCACGGGGAGTCGTAAGAGTCGACGAAGAGAAATCCAATTGGATGATGGGCAACTGCGTCATCTTGCGTACAAGCTTGAACTACGCCACCAGCCATCCCAATGTGATGATTATGAGCTAATAGCCCCAATTTAATGTAGATTACATTGGAGAGGATAAAGTTCAGCAGTTGACTTTTTAAGGCTGATCTGATGATTTTAGATTTTCCACATTTACTGTAGTTTTTAATGCGTTATGCGAAAAGACTTTTTCCCCAACCTATTATTACAGAATAGGCCTCATTGAAATGGGCGTGAATCGGTAACGCTTGTGATTGTAACCGTAGTTATATTGGCTCCGTTGAACAATTTCCAATAAATAGGCCGCATAACTGAATGCAACTTTTTGGAAATAGAACAATTATTTTAAATGTAAATATTATATTATGTCATCAAAGGAAACTTTAAGTATTTTTTACATGTGTTAGTAGATTTTTGGGTTTAACTTAGATTCACTACCTGTCGAAGGGAAATTTGCTACCCGGCTATGATTTCACAACTAGCAGTGACAAACAGCTTGAGTTTTCCTTTGTGACACACTCAAGGTACAACATAGTAAATCATTTTACTGGGGTCCTGCTGTTTGACCAAAAGTCATTTGACAAAATTACACTTGACAAACAATTTTTGGCAAAAAAATGTTTTCACCAATTGATCATTTTACAACAAAACATTTTAAAAACGACACATTTTTCAAAATGAACAACATTTAAATTTACATTTGATCAATAATTATTTAACATTTAGCAACTGAATTATCAGACAAATCTACTATTAGTCCAAAAACGTTAAATATAATACATAATGACAGTCAGGGCTAAACATTCGATGATAGTAATCTATCATCGAAGGTTTTGATTCGTTTCGGTTGAGGTTTTTTTATTTGTTCACAAATCACAAAAGTATTAGTTTTAACCTGTTATGGTTGTACACTATAACAACATATTTTGAACAATTGCTTAATTTGCGGAACATATTACTTGGTGAAATAGAAAAAAAGGTTATTTCTCATTTTAATATTTAACAAGTGCAGTGTTTGTTGAAGGTTAATTTGCTAAGTGAGTTTTTTTAAGATAAAGCTTTTGTAAAATCTCTCGTTTGCCTCTGGAATGACCATATGTCAATAGTTTTTTGGTCAAACATTAGTAATCCCATTTTTCTGCATAGAGATTTTTAAATAAACCGTAAATCGGTTTATAAAGGATGTCAACGCCTTAGTGATACCCTTGGTGTTGCCTTGCCCCTGGTCTAAGCCTGCGTTGACCACTTTTCACTAGGTGGGCCGCATGCTTTCATGGATATGTGTGTCTTTAAAAAGTATAAGTTAATGTAATCGAAACTAAAAGGAGTTTAGCTTTTCCTGCGATACCCTAACAACCACTGCTTTCGATAGTTCAATATAGGTACTCGTCAGGGCAGTTGACACGAGGGTAAATTGAATATTATGTGCAAATTGAATTCGGGCCTGAGCCATAGTGGAAACAAATCAGTAGGCCAAATCGAGATCCGAGCGAGCGACAATAGCCTTACAAACTAATTGCATATAGTTAATATGCATATCCATTAATAACACTCATACATAACATAATATTCATAACACTGAGGGTGTACAAGACATACAGCATTAGGTACTTATTGATACAGAAAATGTTACTTAGGCACAATCCTGTAAGCGTATTGCAAAATTTATTAATAACAATACATAACTCTATAAAAAATTCTACTTAGTATCTAATTAAGTATGATAATCAATTTATAGTATTCAATGTTCATTTCATAGTATATACCATAGAAATTTATATAATATTATATTTCTATGATATAGATTACATAAAAAAATTATTACACATACACGCCTATTTCCCCGAAGGCAGAGGCATATTTTACGCCCACACTTCGCCAATAATAATTACTTAGTTGGTCCCACGTAATATGACCCAAGGGCTGTCATCTTGTAATCCACAACGCGGATTAGTGGAGGCCGCCCTATGAGGCATGCATGGATTAACAACTACCACATTTAGTGATAACTGGACCAAAAAGCTTATCACAAACGGTCACACATCGAACGACTGGCCTCTGTGAAGTCTGCTTTACTTCGGTTATCTTTTCTGACCACTTAATATAGCGGAACTACAAATGCAAGATGTGTGAAAATAGGTTTTCAACTGTCCAGTTATTTAAAGAAAAACAACTGACTAATGATACATACATACAATCAAGCCTGTATCCCCGTAGATGCAAATTATTTGCCCTTAATTTGCCAATATAATTTGTGTT
Source organism: Musotima nitidalis (assembly GCA_949126915.1). Taxonomy (NCBI): domain Eukaryota; kingdom Metazoa; phylum Arthropoda; class Insecta; order Lepidoptera; family Crambidae; genus Musotima; species Musotima nitidalis. The sequence continues at coordinate 7,048,883 of OX421434.1, forward strand.
TGTAGTAATAATACGTAGTTTGCGGCGAGCCTAATGCCGCTCACCGGGAACTTGTATGTATTCCAGAGCCAACTTTTGACTGCTGACTATTGATCATTAAAAAATAACGTTACATTAATTTATGCTAGATATAGTATAACTTTATACATTCTTCTTTCTGTAAATTACTCACTAACGTTTGAAAAAAATATATTTAAGTACAGATTGCATGTGTACTTTAGATATTATAATTACTAAGTTTTGAGGTTAGGTTACGGTATTTTTTGCTATTTTTTTTAAGGTTGGAAATTAAAATAGTTCATCAAAATCGCAACTAACAATTTGCCTACAGTTATTTAGTAAAATAGAAAATTTGGAAAAACGTCAAACGAATATTTATGGAATAATATTTGAATATGTGAAATATTTTCCAAGTATAATATTTATGTGTTCCGTATTTTTCAAACGATTGTTTATAAAGTGATTATGTTTGTGAAATGAAAGATTTGTTAAATGATTCGTTTTTATAATGATTATGTGTTATTAGTTTTTTGTCAAACATAAGTGAATAATGAAGATGTCGTACTTATCTGTTTCCACTATGCCTGAACGGTGTACCTGCCAGCAGATTTTATATTTAGCAGGTCGTAGGTACATACTGGCTGTACTCAATTATCGGGAATTTTGGATCGGATTTTTTTGTGTCCCTCATAAATATTTCATTTGACGAATGTTCATGATAACCATTCGACATGTCTTCGAATATTCGATTTCGAAAATCTGATATTCAATTCGGTATTCGGATTGATATAATTCGGGCGTGTGATGGGTGAGAAGGCGACGATAACTCGTAACATTTAATAATACATAGTAGGTGTATTTTACTTGTGTTTTTTATTTTTTGTTTCATCACTTTTTATTACTTTTAAGCTAGCAAAAAGGTAATGAAAGGTCAGACTCAGAATAACAAGCTCATTATGTGACTTAACCTGGGTGTGTAATATTTTGTAGTGTAATAGGCATCATTCGACTATTTTATCAAATTTGAGCTGTTCAACCACTGTTCATCATATCCTAGCATTTCCGATTGCCCTAGACTTATGCTTAGGGCCCAGAGTCTGCTTACTGGTTTAACCAGATATGTATGAAATCAAATCAAATCAAAATAGTTTATTGCGAACACAGGTTACAGCATAGGTGTTACAGTATAGGTTTAGATCTAGCTGTGGTCTGCCTCATGGGCGTACAATAGTTGCGATTACATAATATAACGCGAAATCATATTTTATGGATTTTAAAAGTAATACTAACAAGTCGGACTTGGTCAAAAGTTTATAGTGACAAGTCATTCAAATATTCTTTGACATTATAATATCATTTTTCTATCAATAGTTCACGTAACTTCAACTTAAAGAGATTATGGGAACGCAGATATTAATGGAGCGACTGCCGCCTGATTATATGGTCAAACCAACTGTCAGGATGTTAGAAGGCACGGACTTCCTAATAACGACTGCCATAAATGTTTATGACAGCCTTCATAACTTCGAAAAGTCATAGGTGAGTCACCAGGGTTTTGACTCCGAGACCATCTGAATTTAAAGGCTACTGGGCTATCGCCGCTCCAACCATTGTTGAAACACAATACTCATTTGTATGGCATTTAATTACAGATAATCTTAAGAATCAGTTCATTATAGTCTAGTATTTACTAACTAATACTAACAAGATAACAAAATAAGCCGCAATGTCAAGACCATTTTATCAAAAATGAGGTTATTACCACACCCTCTAGCGAACAGCAGCGATGCGAAAGCGTTGATTGTTGTTTGCTTTGACAAATCAGACCTCTTGTATTTGGACCTCGGGACGCTCAATCAGTGAGCAGACTAATGTGTTTGCGAGGCGGCCGAATTTACGAACCATTCAATTGACTTATGAAGTGGAAAAATTACTTCGAATTGATTTATCGGTCACGAGCTAGGCACCTAACTCCAAACAATGATGGAAAAAGAAAAAAATTGTTGCTTTGCTGGATTACGACGCCCATGTTCGCGAGATATGTCGACCGGAAATGATGATTGTGATGGAAATGTTTATTAAGTTTAGGCTGTGATTAAAGGTCTTTTATAAAAATAATAATTCTTTATTGCACATAAACAGATTACAAAACGTATTTAAAAACTAAAAGTAAAAAGGTGGACTTATCTCTAGAAGAGATTTCTACCATCCGACCCTAGCAGCTCCCGCTGGTCCATAGATCTGGTCAAGGCCATAGGAAACGGGTGAATGCAGGCTGCTAAAGATCGATCAACGTGAAAAATAATTAAAGATGTTTAGCAAGATAATTAAAGTCGAAATAAATTAATCACATCATTTGAAGCGTCTCTTTGTATCTGCCAAGAATTAATGGTTTACTTAAATATTTCATAACGATCCCTATGATCGTACCAATATTTTAGGCGCCCAAGCTAACCTCACCTGCAAGTGGTGCACCTGTCGATCAACAGTCGAGAGTCAGGCAAATATATAAGTTTCTATAGACTCGCCACGTATTAGGATATAATTGGCAATGTGGGGGCGTATAATATGTCCCTGCCTATCCCTTCGGGAAAACCGGCGTGATTATATGTATGTATGTTTTATTAACAGTTTTTTGATCTACTCAATGCAAATGCTGTGCCGATTTCAGATAAACTGGGATCAAGGCAAAAGCGGACTTTAGACCAGGCGGAGGCCCGTGGTCAAAAGTGGAGTGAGAGGAGTCTCATCAACCAAGGTCAATAAAGTCGTACTTCACCTCGCAAACCCAATGCGTTTTTGCAGTTAGAAGCCGGTGTGGCTTCAGTAATTTTTAGAATTTTTGAAACAGCCCGAAAGTACCTTCTATATAAAACGATCAACTGATTAAAGATTTTCGAAGAAAGACAGCGCTTAATGCCCACACAAACAGTCACCCATTCAGGAATTAACCTTAGTAAATCCTGCTTTACTTCGGTGATCGTGTGCGATCACCTAGCAGCGGGTAGTTACGAGTTCTTCCAGACCAACGAGCGCTTCTTTGTCCACACAGATGACTCTGTGTTTACTCATTATAAAAAATTAAGTAAGAGCATGTGCATGCGTACTCTCATATTGTGCAGTTTATCAGCACTCCAACCAAGAAAAAATTATGAATAGTTCCTGCGTATTCTTTTTTTCTTCGTCCTTTTTGCAGGCCATAATGAGTGTGTGCGCTTTTGCCACTATATGGAGCCATTCTTACTTTTCTGGTTTGTATTCACTACTTATTACTTACTATTAGACAGAACGTGGTCATTATGATGTGTTACATTAAAAAGCAAAGAGGGGTAATAGTCCAGTGGCGAGGCCCATTGCCTTCTAATTAAGAGGGTATTGGGTTTACCTATGACTTTTGGAAGTTATGTCATGAACATCTATGGCAGACGTTATTAGGATGTTAGTGCTTTTTAACATCTTAACAGCTGGTTGAACTATAGAATGAGGTCAGACAGCAGTAGGTAGCGCTATATAACTAAGATTCAGGCAAATTCTAAGTCTAACCAAGACCAGTAAGCTGATCCTGGACCCTTAAGTCTAGAGCAACCGGAATAATGCTGGGCTATGATGATGATGATTTCAAAAAGCATGACATTAATAACAGTATACTAGTAAAAGAATTAAAAAGCTCTTTATTTCTAGTTGACATTATGACCTGAGTCTGAAGAAGAAAACGTCAGCGTAAATTATTAAATTTAAACAAAATTTACTCTAAACTTTTCGACGAGTATTCTGCTTACTTTATGATAAGTTTATTATTTTATTGTGTAAAGTTTACAAAGAGGCGTCTTTGCAGGAGACTTGTTAAAACTTCCCGTGTTCACCTGTAATGAAAATTAATTATTCCTAGTATTGCAGAAATATAGCAAGTTCTGTTGTTCTTTTTTGACTTTGAAAACAACTGAAGAATAAACACGTCTGAGTATATTCGTTGTCTTAAAGTTACAATATATTAACAGCCTTCCCAGTAAAATATGCTTGAACAGTTATTTAATGATTGAATAGTTGATAAGCCTTGAGTAAAGTTATACATAAAGACTCCACCAATTAACATTGTAGTAGCTCTAAGTAATTAAACGTTTGCTATATATGGTTTAAACTTGGCATTGGCAATATTTTTGCTTTACGTTTAGAAACTATAATGTCTAATAGGTTCAAGGAACTGCAAACAATGCTATTAAAATTATAAAATTACACCAATAATGCATGCAGGTGTATAATAGGGATCCTAAGACCTTTTTTTTTTTTTTCTTTTACGTCGGTAACAAAATGCATTTACGCACTGCCTTCCGGCCAAAGGGGGACCGAAAGGGGGTGTGGGACTCACCACCGGCAGACACGACCGCCAAGTAATACCCACTAAAAATCTTCCGACGACGCCCGCCGCTTGTTGAGAAAGTACCTGGGTTGCAGCTTCTGACACCCCGCCTGCGGCCAACGTCCCCCGGACCAAAACCGGGAGGACCTCCTCAGAGAGGCGCAGTGGACGCGCCCCTCCTACCTCCCCTTGCGACCATAGCGTGTGTGGCCGACTTCCCGGAGGGTCCATGGTTAGACAGCAGGGGCCCCCTGCCCCCACTGCCTAGACTCTCCTGGCCCGCCCACTGCGCCCTCCACAGGTCCCTCTTAGTTTCCCCCCCGGTAGTCAGTACTAAGGGCACCCAGAGTCGTCGGCCTCTGGGTGTTGCCTTTTCCCTAGCGCCTCCTGCGCCCTACCGGGAGGTACTCAGCCCCCCCACCACGACAAGGTGGAGACCAGTCGGGGGGGGGGATCCTAAGACCTAAGGAGCCCAAGCCAACCTCACCTGCACCAGCTGATTAACGGACCAGGCTATGGCGAACATAACAGTGCCCGGTAAGCGGCAATACCTATTACGTGGGACCAACTATATAGTTGGCGAAGTGTGGGTTTATAAAATACCTCTGCCTACCCCTTCGGGAAAACAGGTGTGAATGTATATACCAATAATCCGTTTTATTATTGTTTTGGATATATTGTACCTATAGTAATTTATAAAAATATTGTTGAATTTTTACTCATACCTAATGTTGGTGACTTCAAAACGAATGTCATCCTTCCTTGTTTTGTTTATTAGCTGCCTGGCAGTCAATAATTGTTACTTCCGAGCACTGCAGAGCTACGAGCGCTTCCGGATGAATGTTTTATAGTACTTCTGTGTAAATTATATATTTTATTTTCTAAAATATAAAACGGAAGAAATGGAAGCCCTCAAATAGGAATTATTAGTCGCAGCGTGATTTTGCAAAACCTAAATTCTTCCTCGATAAATAGGCAATTCCAAATATAAATATTTTTTAAATTCCAACCAGTGGTTCTTAATATAAGATAATATTGCGGATAAATTAATGAGATAACAAAACACCTTGTAATGAGAAAAGACAAAGGTGACGAGAAAAGTAATTGTTATAAATGTTAACGGATAGAGGGAAATAGGAAGACCGTAAAACATTTGGATTTAGGGTGTGAAATAAATAAATAAATATGATCGAGAATGGTATTGGGAGTCGATGAATTTTTTGACCTTATTGACGTGATATATACTGTACATGGTGGATGACAGAGGTCTCTATATATCGTAATGTGTACTGTACATTGTGCTTTATATATCGAGCTCTTCCGTGTTTTAGAAAGCACGATCAGCCTTTTGCGTCGATTATCACTGTAGTACTTCAGACGATTTAAGGACTCAGATCCTAACGCCTTAAAATACCTTAGGGCTGGACGCATCACACCTTCGTCCACTAACCCGCTCTTCGTCCAGGTGGTGGAGCATTAACTGAATCCCTCTCAAATTTCCTTTTTAGAGAGGGCTCGTGCACGGCAGCGTGACCCTGCTTATACGAAGACATTGAAAAGTTCGTAACAATGGTACACAACAATGTATTGCCAAAAAAAAAACTGTGTTAATTACAAAACAGGACATTCACCACATTAATTAAATTCCCCCCCAAAAAGCCCGAATCCAAGGAATTTATTCAAAAATACTGGCGACAAAAAAGAATTGTTATCGTCAACCACAAAAGGGCCAAGATGAAAATGAATTATAGCCCGCGAACTTCACGAACTTTGTCAGCAATTACGAAACTTTTATGATTCTTTAGCGCGCAAATTTATTGTATTGTTTACTTTAAAAGGGATTTCGGGGACAATAGGACACTCGGTATATATATTTGTGGGATAAATAGAGGAAACTTATGATCATCTCTCAACTCTCTAATACAATGGGCGATCGCTTTCCTTTGGATTGTGCTACATAAGAGTCTGTTAAATTACGATAGGCTTTTACTTGGGGAATTCGAACCAAAACGGTCCTAATAGAGCAGTGGTCAATATATCATCATATCCCGGTTGCCCTAGACTTAAGCTTAGGGCCCAGGGTCTGCCACTGGTTAAACCAGATTTTGGCTGAATTTCAGTTAGGTATTACATGAAGCGACTGCGGTCTGACCTCCGCAACCAAGAGGAAAAAATCATTCAAAATAAAATATACTTTATTGTCTTTAAGATCAACATGATCATTTAGATTCGTCAAACATTCACACACAAAATGGAAATTCAATAATTTTTTTTAACAATAATGCAAGAGATATGAGTGGTACCATCATAAAGAAATAAAAGCAAATGAGTTCTTTGTCAGAATTTGTCAAGGTTGGTCAGTTTTTCTGTCTGTTGTGGTTTTTCTCAAGATTTGTCAGTCTTCTAAAGGAGGGAGGGGATTGTCCGTCAGTCAGTCAGTCTGTCGGTGACTCTAACGAGGCTTCCAAAAGGCAACGAGGTTGAGAAGAATGCCTCAAGAAACTTACCTCTCTTAGCTTTTTTCAAATTATGTCTTAAGATCTAATACAATTGATTCTATGATTGATCCAGCTGTGTTACAAGGCACTGACTTTCTAATAACGACTGCCATAGACCTTAGAAAAATCTGAGGCAAGCAAAAAATTACACTAAGTTTTGTCTATTTGTAATTTTTGTTTTGATTTTTCATCATCATCATTTAAGCCATTTGAATCCACTGCTGAACATAGGTTTATTGCTTTCCACGTTGATCGATCCTGTGCCGCCTGCATCCACCGGCTCCCCGCCGCCCTGATCAGATCATTGGTACATCGCGTGGGGGCCGCCTTCTACTATGTCTGTTGATTCGTGGTCGCCATTCAAGAACCTTAACGCCCCACCGGTCGTCGGTTCTTCGAGATATGTGCCCCGCCCATTGCCTCTTTCAATTGTTTACTAATGTATTCTTTCACTACTGGACATAGGCTTCTCTAACGAAACACAACTGAGCTCGATTCTCAACACTTCGCCTTCAACCTCTGCCAAATGAAGTAAGACACAGAAAAATTGCCTGCTTATATTTTAGTATTTGCATTCAGTACTTGTGAATAAATAAGATAGATACGGCGTAGATTGTACTGACGGGCGAACAAACTCCACTCAAGCTCAAACCCGTAATGAATGGGCGCGTTTGTTTCAAGTTATATCGACATTCATAAGTACTCGTTGTTCAGCAGGTGCATCACTTGCAGGTGAGGTTGGCATGGGCTCGTAAGATGTAGGTAGGATGAAAAAAAAAAAATTAAAAATGTATTTATTGTAACTCAAGTATCATTACAAACTAGGATTATAAGGTTACAAATGTAGAAATATAAAATCACATCACATTGTTTCCAGGGGTTCCCAAACTAAGCAAAAGCTTGTATCTTGGGTTACCAATTTTCATTGGATTACAGAGTAGATTAAAAATAGGAAGAAAAAAAAATTATATATTTAAATTAACTATAATTTTAAAATTGATTTCACTTTTATAAAGAAAACAAAAAATAAAATAAAATTAAGTGAGCATAATGTGAGTCCCTGTGTGTGTATATTATGCTGTGTAATTTGTGTTTATCGGTGTGGGATAAGAGCCTCCGTTTGATCATAGTCGAGTGATGATAGCATTTGAGTACTACTTTTTACTTTAGGATCCTTATACACTTATACATTCATAAATAAAATACAGTTTCCATTAAATGCACGCAGTTTGTTCCAGTTTATTGGATAAATAAAAACTCTACTATGTACAATCTTTATTACTTTCAAGAGTAGTTAGGTACTGTATGTAGGTCACTTTGTTGGCTTGCAAATTAATAAAAAATCTTGGTGCCTCGCAATAAAGTGACTTAAGTGGAATTCCGTCACAAATGAAGGTGGAACGCTTTACACAGTCCAGATTGAAGAGGGTCTCATTGTGAGATGTGCCTCAGACACCATTCATTAATTCACCATTCCATTGTTGTTGACCTTAGTTATTACTAGATGTGTCTCTGTGTCTTTTAAGGATTTACGTAATTTTAATACCAAAGCTTGTGGAAATGTTATAATATCTATTTTACTTTATTTTCTTGTAATGAATTCAGATTACCTTTCTAAGGAGCATTTTTAGCACTACTTAAATTTGTAAAAAGCTCTATTGTAAAATACAATTTCGATACAACTACTTAAATACAAATACTACAATTACAATTTCTTATGTAATAGTTATAGTAATAACTATTACTATTAATGTGTACTTATATCTAATCCGCCCTCACATTTCTTTAGTGACCACAATTACTTGTCTTAGAAAATAATTACAGTGTGCAGACCACCAGTATCGGTCAATATTAGACAGCACACTCTTTTGGCGCCTTCGTTGGAATTGTATTATAAAAGCTGGGAAGCTTTTATAATGCCGGGTCTTTTAAATATGATTTGGAGAGGAATTTGTGCCGACTGACATGAGGGATACGCCGTTGTTATCGCACTTATACCACAGAGAGCAACGCTGTTATTTTTGGTTTGCGTGAACTTTAAGGAGTCGGCAGTAGTAGTGATGGTAAGCCATTAGGCATGATGTGGCCATTATCACGAGTCTCAATTAAGATAAGGCCTCAAATAACAATGTCTCAAAAGATTCACTGACATGATAAACCAACCTGTGTTAATGTTATTTTAGTAAAGTTTTAATGCTAGCATATCCAGTTACATGTTATCTTTGAGGTTAACATTTAAGACTTTGACTAGAGAGAGCACCAAATTAATTTTATCAGTAAATGTAGTGATACTACAGTAGCAGTGGTAAATTGAGAGCATCGTTGGATAGCTTAGGTACAACTCTATATTATTATATATCTATGTGTATGTTTTAGGGTCCCGCAACTGAAACCCATGGTCTCTACTGTCTCTATTGTATGGACACCCGAAAGGAACGAAGAATTGTAATAACATTTTAAAAAATACATTGAAAAAAATATTTAATTTATTAAAAAATATGAAAAAAATACAAAAAAATCAATAAATCAAATAATAAAACGCTTAAATAGAGGAAACAAAAAGTTCCCGTACCGGGAATCGAACCCGAGCCAGGTATCCTAGCCAACAGACCGTGAAAAAGTGTCGTGACAACTTTTCTAAAGATTTTTTTCCGTCTAGCCCCCTTTCACAACGCGCGATAAGGAACTTCGTTCCAATAAATAAATAAATACATACATACATTTACGCCTGTTTCCCGAAGGAGTGGGCAGAGGCATATTACAAGCCCACACTTCTCCAGTTATATAGTTATACCACGTAATGGGTGGCGTATTGCCGCTTATCGGGCACTGATGCTATGCACCCTTTATTTTTATTTAATTCCAAGATATGTATCATTAAGAACTTGTGTTATGGATACTAAATAACGGATAACTACATATAAATACTTTTTTTTTTTAAACATATATAATATGCATAGGAAAACCCCCATACCAGAACAAATATTCACGTTTATGCACACAAAGATTTGTCCTATATGAGAATCGAACTTACGACTTCACAAGTGGAGTGTGGGTATACTCGCCTCCACGTCATTTCGGTCATCAAAATAATGTCGGAAATATAGTTTTATTAATATTCACTTAGCTTATCTAGGAAAAAATCTCATAACTTTACATATTATATTAAGAAAATATTTACTTTATTTGCGGGTTAGTGTACTAAACAATGTTGCGCGAACAAAGTTATATTACGATCGACAGTATTATCCTAGAAATTGAATGAACAACATTGTTTTCAATAAAATAAAATATTCTGTACCATAGACCAATTTGTTTTGATTCTATTTATGTAAAGGAATATTTATAAAAATGTATTTCCGACATTTTTCATAGGGACTAAAGAAACTATTCTTGAAGATTCTGTTAGAAGCTGTAAATTAGTAAAATTTAAAAAAAAATCTCTTTCAATATAAATTTTAAGACAATGATTTAATACTCTCTTACAATCACACCATACATTTACTATCATTACAAAATAATATACAGCCATGACCCCACTTTATCCTGCCTGTATCGTTGGCATCAAAGCAATTCGATTAACAGAAACGAGTTACGATTAACAAGTAACACGAACAGTATAATAATTGACAAAGTGTGCGAAGCAATTTGTATGTGTGTGTGGTGGATGACTGCTGCAAGGACATGAAATAAAGTGATGGAAATTAAATTAAGGTTATTTTATTCGGGATAAGTTTTATTAATGTAAGCTAAGTAGCTGTCATTGTTTTAACCGGAAAATTTGAAAGGGATTTTTATTTACAATGGGATTTCAAAATTATAGATTTACGCAGGCAAAGCTGCAGGAAAAGCTTAATATTGTGTAAGCGGATATTAGTTTGGCTCGAAATAATCGCTCGAATACTAGAAGATTTGAAATTCTTTCAGTATTTTGGCGCGCGGTCGTAGTGGACGATAATCTCTTAGATAATAATCCCTTGGCACAAGATTTGTTAGTGTTGTCTATTGACAAAATTATTTTTAGTTATCGATAATTGTAATTTGAATAAACTAAACGATGACCTGACGAGTAGTTTATAAAAGTTTATAAAACAAACAATTGAAAAATCTGCCTTCAGTGGCACTTACGCCAAGCTCTCATAGTGCCGGCTTTCAAAATATGAACGCAAATGCAATCCGCTTTTGGTTTAATTAGTTCTATAGGAAGCTATCAACCAACATACAGGATATAAAAAGACTCCTTTTTTTTTTTTTTTTTTGATTTACGTCGGTAACAAAATGCATTTACGCACTGTCTCCCGGCCAAAGGGGGACCGAGAGAGGTGTGTGGGGCTCACCACCGGCAGACACGACCGCCAGCAGTAATTCCCACTAAAAATCTTCCGACGACGCCCGCCGCTTGTTGAGAAAGAGGCGGGGTGCCAGTACCTGGGTTGCAGCTCTGACACCCCGCCCGCGGCCAACGTCCCCCGGACCAAAACCGGGAGGACCTCCTCAGAGAGACGCAGTGGACGCGCCCCTCCTACCTCCTTGTGCGACCATAGCGTGTGTGGCCGACTTCTCGAAGGGTCCATGGTTAGACAGCAGGGCCCCCCTGCCCCCGCTGCCTAAGACCCTCCTGGCGCTGCTAGATGGGACCTCCTGGCCCGCCCGCTGCGCCCTCCACAGGTCCCTCTTAGTTTCCCCCCGGTAGTCAGTACTAAGGGCACCCAGAGTCGCCAATCTCTGGGTGTTACCTTTTCCCTGGCGCCTCCTGCGCCCTACCGGGAGGTACTCAGCCCCCCCACCACGACAAGGTGGAGACCAGTCGGGGGGGAATATAAAAAGACTCCTGATCCAAGTCGAGTTCTACGTATTTCGCCCAGCAGAAGGATAGCTTTTTTTGTAAGACTATACCTGGGAAATGAATAGTCTTACAGTTATTGAAGGTCAAAGTCATGATTGATTATTCTTGATTAAAACAAATTTAAAGCGTTATTTTTCGAGTTTTTTCTTAAAATAACGTCAACACGCTTAGGCCACACAGATACACAAGGGATGTTTCGCGAATTTCGCTGTATGCTACTTTAACTTAAACACCAAATATGAAAATCAATTTCCCAACAATAGTTTTCCGGTATTGTCTTTTGTTGTGATATGTAGAATTCGAAGCATTTGGCTTTGATCAAGGTATTTTTACACCCTGTATTTAATAACAAATGTCTTGCAAAAACGAGCACTATATCAGGATAAGCATCATTTTCCTTTTTCAATAGGTGTTCTACGAAGAGCGAGCAAATAAAACATTTAAAATATTATATGCCAACATGGCTGACTACTAAAGAGGTTATTTTGTGTTACATGTCACAAACAACATAACAATTCAAACATTGATCTTGCTTTTAACTAATTTGTGTGATAGTATGAATACTCTTTTCCCTAATTCTAAAGTGGGTTGACGCATTATAATTGCATTAATGTAACTTTACAAATTTTTATCAATAAAACAGTCAGTCCTTGGATGGGTGACCGTTTGTGTGTTGTTCCGTGCTTCGGAAGGCACGTTAAGCCGTTGGTGCCGGTTATCACTAAATGTGGTAGTCGTTAAGCCATGTTAGAGGCCTAATGGGCGGCTTGAAAAATTCTAACAGCAGGACGCCACACACCTGCCTCCGCCAATCCGCACTGGGTCAGCGTGGTGGAGTATGACCCAATAACCTCACACCTTGATATGTGAGAGGAGGCTCGTGCTCAGTAGTGGGACGTTAATGGGCTGTGATGATGATGATGATGAACTTTACAAAACGAATTTCAAAAGGAAAAAACAGTAATCTAATTTTTGCTTCTTATAATTTAATCGAAAAAACACTCACTACGGCACATCACTACATCCAAGCCTCATCTGGCGCTCTCAAACAGACACGAAGGAGTCATCTGTTTCGCTAATGCACTGGTCATTCCCTCTATGTCAACATTCTACCTAAGGAAACATGCGTTGTAAAACTTTATCTGTATATAATCTGTGTCTGTTTTATCTTTTCACCCTTAAACAGGGGTTTTATAGACGCTTGCACAGTGATAATTTGGATTTTGCACTTAGTAAAGCTAAGTCACATTCCTCCGCCTATCTGCACTTGGTTCGCGTGGTCAGTATGACCTGCGTTTCATTGTCATCTTGTGAGATGTCGTCTTCGTAAGAGAAGTAGCCCGTGTTCAGTAGTGGGGCGTTAATAAATAAATAACAAATAATAATATATTCTAACAATTATACCAATCATTTAGGTCCAAGATAAGTATCATTAAGAACTTGTGTTATGGATACTAAATAACGGATATACATACATAAATACTATTTACTTTGTAAATAAATACTTAATATACATAGGGAAACGCCCAGACTAGGACAAATATTCATGTTCATGCACACAAATATTTTGTCGATGGGAATCGAACCCACGACCTTACGTTAATGAGCCAAAATATCCTCAGATTCTCAGCCATTTCACATGGCATAGCTAAGCCCAAACTGAGCAGTGCGTGTGTAATGGATGCTTGATATCTTATCCCCATCATCTTTGCATGCTCCCAGTATATGAAGGGTCGGTGCAGCATATATTTTTCATTCATTTATCTCAGTAATTCGTTATTGAGTAGATAACTTTCAGTAAATAAATGCATAAGAATATAGTTTCAAAATGTGAAGTCCCATTGCAAATTTTCATCTTCTATTTGATTTCTTAACCCAGATACTCCTGAAACTGATTAAAAATTCTCACATATCGAACGTATATACGTACATACTTAACATCCCACCTGTTTCCCCGTAAGATTAGACAGACATTTTATACGCCCACATTTCGCCAGTTATATTGTTGGTCCTATATAATAGGCCTCGTTCGTTGATTGGCAGGTGCACCACTTGCAGGTAAAGTTTGCTGCACTGATCTTGATAGAACTTTTTAGACCGTGTTTATTCTTTTCACTTTTAAAATAAATTAAGACACTTAGTTCTTAAAGTAAAGTAAAAGTAAAAAAAATATTTATTTCATAGTACTTGGTACTTGTAATAGTAGTACATAGTACTTGAAAACGTCATGATTACAAATGAAAAAAAACAATCGAAATAATATTACACTAAATCACGAAGCTTAGATTCACTTACATGCAACAAAACAATTTAAAAACAAAAAATAATTGAGTGTAAGTGAATCTAAGTTAACCTCTCCTACAAGTGGCGCACCTGTCGATCAACGGACGAGGCCTATTACGTGGCCAACAATAATAACAATATAACTGGCAAAATGTGGGCGTATAATATGCCTTTGCCTACTCCTTTGGGGCAATAGGCGTGATATTATGTATGTATATATGTACTTTACTTTTAAATTGTATGCAAATAAATAATGTAATGACAGAATTTCAGGGTGCAACGAATCTGTAGTGCATCAGGAATGTTTTTATGCAACTATGCGTAAAAGATGCGCATCTCTGGTGCGCAGGGTTCGTGCAACAGCATCCTGGGTCTGATCTCTAGCGGGCTGTACTGTGTATATGTAGGTCACTGCTGCGTGGTTTCAAGTGGGATTGAGCAGCATTGACTTGCATATAAAAAACCCGTTATATAAATTCCCTAGTAACATTAATTTATAAGACAAATATTGTTACTAACAAAAATTGGGCCCATGGTCTTGAATAAAGAATTATCATTATTATTATAATGATAAAAGGCTAAAAAAAGATTAGTCAAATAAAACTTCACTGGAGTTTAAAATACGCTGTAAAACTATAGCAACAGATACCTATTTATATTTGATAATAACAAACAAATTTCATCAGTGAATAATTTATTCAGCAAAATAAATTTGATGAAAATACTAAAAAATATTCATCAGTGTATTGAAAAACGGGCGCTGAGACTTTATCAAATAAAAAATTACGAAGCAGCTAAATTACAAAGGTAAGCCCCAAAGGCAATGTAAAAAAATCTAATATCACTCAAGCGGGCTAGGTAAGACTCAACAATTGGTTCTCATGAATTTTAACGAGTAATTTTCTTTGCGACGCGTCTAGAGTGATCCAGGCACTTAATCCCGCCCTTACCTGCAAAATGGCGGGGGCAAGTAGTGGATAATGCAACACATAATTATAAGCGTTGGAGACTTTAGCTAATAGTAGAAGAGATGGTTAAATAGTACGCCGCATAGATATCTAAGATAAATAAATAAATATTTCTGAATTTTACACCAATGTATTTAGTTCCAAGGTAAGTATCATTAAGAGAACTTATGTTAGGGATACCAAATAACGGATAAACATACATAAAACTTAGTTTTTATTTGTAAATACATATTTAATATACTTACATAGGAAAACACCCACACCAGAACAAATATTCATACTGATACACACAAATATTTGTCCTGTGTGGGTATTGAACCCACGACCTCAGGAGTGGTATACTCGCCACCACGCCATATCGGTCGTCAATCAGATTGATCGATAGATTGCTATGGTATGGTAGGCCGTCTTAAGAAGATGCACTTGTTGTCGTGCTTGTTCCACGGGATGTCTGGACTGCATCAACTGCTTACCATTATGCGGGATGGGGTTATTTTGACGAGTACATACATACATTCACGCCTGTTCCCCCGGAGGGGTAGGAGGAGGCATATTATGAGCCCACACGTCGCCACTTATATAGTTATAGTTGGTCCCATGCAATAGGTGGCGAGCCTATAGCCGCTTCCCGGGCACCGTTATGTTCGCCAGAGCCTCGTCCGTTGATCGGCAGGTGCACCACCTTCAGGTGAGGTTGGCTTGAGCTCCTTAGGACTTGGTAGGATCCCTATACACCCATACATATATTGTGACGAGTAAGATATAAAAAACTTTTTTTTCTTTTGTTTCACGTCGGTAACAAAATGCATTTACGCACTGCCTTCCGGCCAAAGGGGGACCGCAAGGAAGTGTGGGGCTCACCACCGGCAGACGCGACTGCCAGCAGTAATACCCACTAAAAATCTTCCGACGACGCCCGTCGCTTCTTATAAAAAAAAGGCGAGGGCCAGTACCTGGGTTGCAGCGTCTGACACCCCGCCTGCGGTCAACGTCCCCCGGACCAAAACCGGGAGGACATCCTCAGAGAGGCGCAGTGGACGCGCCCCTCCTATCTCCTTGTGCGACCATAGCGTGTGTGGCCGACTTCTCGGAGGGTCCATGGCTAGACAGCAGGGGCCCCCTGCCCCCACTGCCTAAGACCCTCCTGGCGCTGCTTGACGGGCCCTCCTGGCCCGCCCGCTGCACCCTCCACAGGTCCCTCTTAGTTTCCCCACCGGTAGTCAGTACTAAGGGCACCCAGAGTCGCCAATCTCTGGGTTTTACCTTTTCCCTAGCGCCTCCTGCATCCTACCGGGAGGTACTCAGCCCCCCCACCACGACAAGGTGGAGACCAGTCGGGGGGGAAGATATAAAAAACTGAGGCAAGCTTAAAACTTGATACATATCTCTCCGAGGAGTATACCCGGTGATGTCTTGTGGTACTTTACCGGCAAACATATTAGGTAGCACGGATGGGTAATTTTAGTGTGGAGGACTCTACCAGCGTCTCCAGGTGCAGGTACCAGAAACTAGATCTTTACAATATGGTGAGGGGAGACCGTCTAAGTCACCGGCAGAGCCATTTCTAAAAGTTTTTGGTTCCAACGCTTTCGTTTAGTAAATTTGGACCATCAGAACTAACTTCGTGGACGGCCGGAGACCCTTGTTGTTAATGAGGAATTTAAAAGCGATCTTGGATTCTGATCTAATTCAAACCACGTCACAATTGGCTGCAGGCTTCGTATGAATGATAAAACCTCTTGGATCATTTAAAACAAATAAAATAACTGAAAAAGCTTAAAAGATGGGTACTACATGAATGAAGTAAATCAAACCAACAAACACGCATCGACTGCTGCATCACGTTACCCAGCCATCACAAGGTGATTTTGAATCGTATTTATACTGTGGTTAAAAATGAAAACGCTCATCACAATGGTTGAACTTAGGTGAACACGCCAAATATTGCTTGAAGCGATAGTTGACACAAAAAAGGTACTGGTTAGTGTATGGTGAACCAGCGTTGGTGTCATCCACAACAGCTTCCTATAATCTGGTCAGACTATTACGACAGATCTGTATTGTCAAAAACTGGAAACCATAATGGAAAAGCTAGCTGTTAACCAACCCATATTGGTCAAACTAGATGATCTAGCTTTGAAATGTCTCCGTCACATACCATACTTGCTCCAACTGATTACCACTTTTTTCGCAATTTGGATTTCTTAGTAGAAAAAAAATTCAGTTGAGATGAGGCAGTCCAAAACGCCTTCAAAGATTTTGACAGTTAATGCTCTCGCAGTCGCCCTTGCAGTTTTTTCAGCAAAGGAATCAATGAGCTCCCAATAAAATGACAAAAGTGTATACATTACAACGGTACATACTTTGATTGATTGATGAATATAAAAAAATGATTAAAAAATATATTTACCTTGTATAACATTAATTACATATGTCACAAGGGCATATTTGTACGAACATATGTAGGTATGGTTTGACAAATATCTCTAAAATATTTTATTTTATGATTGGCTTTTTGAGCACACAGAACATAGCAGATTTTTTAACTAAAACAAAATTAACACTATTTACTGCATTCGTTTTAATTTCAAGCCAAATAATTATCATTAACAATGCAAACACATTTTATCGTACCCCTGTCACATGCAAACCGCACTTGCTGATATTCCGATAAAATCATATTTGCTCTAAAAGCGAAATTAATTAATAACTGTTTGTTTCATATAAAACGTACGAACAATGCATTTAAAGCAATTAGATGGGATAAATATTTAATGCGCTATTGTGTTATAGCGAATGCATTATGTGACGTCATTGATTGGAGCTTCTGTTTTCAATATAATGTTTATGAAGGCCTGACAATACCAAAATATTTAAGCTGGCCATGTATGGTCTTAGTAGTCGTAAAACTATGATATGATGACCATTTGTTTATTTACAAAAGATTTGTACTTAAGGCCATCTAAAACTTTAATACCTATATATATACAATAAAACACAAGCTGTCTTCAAAGGGATACTATTCTATTAAAGACTATATGGCAGATAAAAATGCTTGGGATTAAGCTGCCGTTTCATACAGGCTATTCTAATATGAATGACTTGAAAACATAAATATTGTTATGGTTATGTTATATTGCATTGTATAGCTTCACAGACAAATGAAGATTGTAATTCTAGTACCAAACTAATGGACATATTTAAAAGAGCATAGCCTGTGAGTTTCTTGCCAGTTCTTCTTACAGAGCGGTGGCTCGGAACTGGCACTTAGATTCATCATCATCATCATCATCAGCCTATACTAGTCCACTGCTGGACATAGGCCTCCCCCAAATCGCGCCATTTTCCCCTGTCTACAGCTTGTCGCATCCAGCATCTGCCAGCGACCGCTCGCAAATCGTCACCCCACCTGGCGAGTGGACGTCCTACACTACGTTTGCCAAGTCGCGGTCTCCACTCAAGAACTCGTTTACCCCATCGGTTGTCGGTCCTTCGACAGATATGGCCAGCCCACTGCCACTTCAGCTTGCTAATCCTGTATGCTATGTCGGTGACTTTGGTCCTCTGTCGGATAACATCATTTCTGATTTTATCTCTCAGAGAGACTCCGAGCATAGCACGCTCCATAGCTCGCTGAGCGACCTTGAACTGGCGAATCAGTCTTACTGTGAGTGTCCACGTTTCGGCACCGTAGGTCATAACAGGTAGGACGCACTGATTGAAAACTTTCGTTTTCAAACATTGTGGTATAGGTGACGAGAAGACTCGACGAAGTTTCCCAAACGCTGCCCAGCCAAGTTGGATCCTCCTTTTGGCTTCCTTCTCAAAGTTATTTTTACCTAATTGCAGAATCTGCCCGAGGTAGGTATATTCGGAAACAAACTTCGAGTAGGTGGCCATTCACGACAATAGGTCTCGGAACAATGCGGGCATTGATCATGACTTTGGTTTTATCCAAATTCATGCCGAGACCTATCCGGGCTGATGCCAGGCTGTTCAGCATCTGTTGCCACTCCTCCAACGTTTCCGCCATCAAGACTATATCGTCAGCGAATCGTAAGTGCGAGATGTATTCACCGTTTATGTTAATGCCCTTACCTTTCCAGTCCAGCGTCTTGAATAGGTCCTCCAGCGGGCTTGTGAACAGTTTCGGGGATATTACATCCCCCTGTCTCACCCCTCTGCGCAACTGGATAGACTTAGACTGCTGGTTCTGTACTTGGACATTTATAGTGGCGTGACTTAGATTCACTTACACTTAATTATTTTTTGTTTTTAAATTGTTTTGTTGCATGTAAGTGAATCTAAGCTTCGTGATTTAGAGTAATATTATTTCGATTGTATTTTTTTTTTCATTTGTAATCATGACGTTTTCAAGTAGGTACTATGTACTTATAATAGTTTATGAAATATTTTTTTTTTTTTTACTTTTTATAAAGATAACTACAAAATTGCAACAGTGGTATATTCATCGGCTAGTATTGGTATTGTAATTAAGTCGACAACACTGATGCCCGGTAAAACTTGAAATAGTTTATGTTGGCATCTTACTGCATAAAATTATAAATACTTTTTATATGAAATAAATAAAAATAATAAAATATAAGTCAGATTATTTACGACTTGATTAAAGTTTTTTTTTTGTTTTTTTAACTGTAAGTAGCTTCACTACTCCCCAGGTCTGCAGTTTCGTGTATGGGTATTGTTTTGTGTATGGCACACAGCTAAAACTATTTAGCTGCTAGTTCTATAATTTTAACTTCACTTTCAAAAGCCAATTAATAATAATAATAATACTTTTTTGATACTTTCACAATTTCACTATAAAATACAGACACTGAATCCTATGTTAGGTTTCCTTGTGGTATAAAAGTCAGTTCCTTCCCAAAGAGAGATAAAATTAATTGTGACGCAACACAAAAGGTGGAGTACCTTTCAAGGTCTAAACTAAATACAAAATAAAAAGAAAACAAACAAAATTTAAGAAAAAAATAATAAATATTAAAATGTGTAATGAATAAAATATATGTGTGTAGGTATAATAAAACATATGATATAAAATAAAAGTAAATAAATATAAAATATTACTCAGTTACTCTCATGCATTTCTGAAAAATAACAATATATAAATAAAAATAACTATGTAACGCATAGCTCAAGTGGTAATTTTATTACATAAAAATAATAAATAAGTGCGATGAATTGGGAGAAAGTGATTGTTGCCATCAAATTCTCTATTTATAGGAGAGATATCGAAACACCCTTCTTCTGCAGCAACACTTCGCCTCCCCGATCCGCCCGAGTCTACAGATGCTTCGCCTTCGACCAACGAAGACTTGTAACTCGTATTCAAAAATAATGCGACATCAAAAACTTTCTATATTGAGCGAAATCAAAACAAAATGAAATAGCGCGAAAACAAATGAATCATCACATTCGGAACACGAGTACATAAGCATTAAATTTTAAATTAAATTAAAAAAATTTAAAATTAAATTAAAAAAATTTAAAATTAAATTAAATTAAAATTAAAAATTCATTTATTCAAGTTTGGCTCAATAGAGCTCTTATGAATGTCATACTTATAAACTAACGCGCCCATTCACTGCGGGCGGGAGCTTGATCGTAAAAAGAACGGGCAAGAAAATCGTCAAGGTTGGTTTTTTCTCCCGCCAGTTACAATTAAAATACATAATATTAAAACAATTGTGTTCTGCAGTCACAAGATTTGAAAAAAAAAGGGATACAGAACTCTTTTTTTACTCTTTTTTTACTCATTAAATTAAAATGTGGAATTCCTCGCCAAACGCCGAATTTTTGAGATCGGTGGCCAGTGCGATTAAACGCCAATTTTACATGTAAGGACCTAATCATACTTCATTATTTTATGCTTTTTATAAGGTGTTTGAATGTAATGAGCTAATTTGCACATCACTTTGAGGAATTGCTTTAACCCTTATTCAAATATTGGGAAATTATTTCCCACTTGACAGTACCGTAATAAAAATCCATTTGATTAAGGGTTAAAAAAACGGAGATCCGAAGACGCATTGGAATAACAGGATAGTAGATGAAGAATAAAGTCTTTAAAATCTTTACTCCTAGGTAATAATTAAATACCTGCCTCTAACTAGAACGGACGAGGCAGGCATTTAATTACATATTATAGGTTATACATATGTACAATAATGTAAGTCTAAATATAAAATTTAATGTAAATACTTTATATGGACTATATTTAACGAGTCATCTTAAAAATAAAGTTCTTTATATATGTAAATTATACCCATGCATATAAAAGAACACAATAAATGATAATTATAATACTATAAAGTTAATTTAAATACATCTCGAGTACCTTGTAAACATCAAAACACTTAAAATTCTATTCTACCCTGTCCCGTAGCAATCATTATGTCTCTGCGGCCACAGATTAAGCGAAGTAAAAATATGAAAACATCCCTGACAATAATCCCGAGTTAGTAAATAACCCTTAACCATTTTCAGCAGGTAACCCTTACCTTAATTATAGCCCAGATGTAGAGGCGGCACAATCGTGCTTGTTTGTTGTTTTGGATACTTTAATTAAGACGAGAGGCGGGTTTACTTAGGACAATGGGCCCGACGAGCGCAGGCAGATTGTAAAGCATTATAGGTTATTTAAGGTAAGGTATTAAATTTTGAGAGCGTCCAAATTTTGATATTACTTAAATTTGTAATATAATCTATTTGTTTTATACTAATATTAAAGAGAGCATGCTTGCTTAACACGAGGACTTAAAGCTTATACAGCAAAGCTTTTGACAAAATATTGTTAATGCTCTGAGGACGTTTTATTTGTACATTTTTACTTTTAGTCGCCATATTTGTAAGTGAATATGGTGTATAGGGATCCTACCAAGACCTAAGAAGCCCAAGCCAATTTCACCTGCAACTGGTGCACCTGCCGATCAACGGACGAGGCTCTGGCGAACATAACAGTGCTCGGTAAGCGGCATTAGGCTCGCCACCTATTACGTGGGACCAACTATATAATTAGCGAAGTGTGTGCATATAATATGCCTCTGCCTACCGCTCCGGGGAAAGGGTACTAGGAAACACATGAGCCGGAAGCGAATTACAGAGCTTAATGGTCTTACACAGGAACGACTTACCAAATTTCTTGGTTCGTATAATATGCCTGCGTACCCCTTCAGGGAAACAGGCGTGAATGTATGTATGTATGTATAATTATTATTGCATTAACAGCCACTCACATTTAATAAACCTAGTGTTACAACAGATCATAAGTATCGGGGACCACTTCTGTTCAATCAGACTTTATGCTTGACAGAATAATGTTCTTAGAATTTTCTCTGAGGCCTGCTTTTACAAAACAGCCACTTATTCTGATTAGAGCTTCATATATTTAAAACATCGGTCTGTCCCTCTTATCTTCAAACAAATGACTGAGATGCAATGACATTTTAAGTCAAATTTAGCTTAAAATTAAATTAAAACTGTTGTGCAAGCCGGCCTAATAATCATACCAATCAATCAATCAAAAATCATTTAAGTATTTTATAAACTATTATATATATTTTTTATTTATTTGGAATAGCAAACAACTACATAGTACAATGTTTAATAAAATGATGTTGATTTATGTAATAATAAGGTAAATAATAGGTTGGGGAAAAAGTCTTTTCATATTTTTGTATGAAAAGTCAAGACATTTTTTTCAAAGTTTATTTACATTTATTTACAATATATATGTACCGTTTTGTTGAATAACTTTCTGCCATTTTGTGGGCAGAGACATTATCCCGTTACTGTAGAAACTTTGGGACTTCTGATCAAAAAAACGGGACAAATAGTTTTGGCAGTCCTCTCTTGAGGTCAACCTTACAGAACCTAAAGAATTCTGCAGAGACCGAAACAGGTGAAAATCTGAAGGCGCAAGGTCAGGGCTATATGGTGGATGCACTAGGTCCTCCCTGTCGAACTCTCTTAATTTTTGCTGAGTGGCTAAAGATGTGTGTGGTCTAGCGTTATCGTGATGAAAGACCACACTCTTCCTGTTGATCAATTCCGGCCGTTTTCTCTCGACTGCTTCCTTTAATCTCATCAGTTGCTGGCAGTAAAGATCAGAATCGATGGTTTTGCCGGGCGGTAAAAGCTCATAATAAACAATGCCCTTCCAATCCCACCATACACACAGCATCACCTTATTTCGTGTTAGGCCAGGTTTGGCCACAGTCTGTGAAGCCTGGCCAACTTTCGACCACGACCTTTTTCGCACGTTCTTGTCGTACGTGATCCACTTTTCATCGCCAGTTATCAATCTCTTCAAAAACGGCTCGGTTTCATTACGTCTCAATAATGAATCGCAAATGAGTACACGGTTCATTAAGTTTCTTTGAGTGAGCTCGTGTGGCACCCAAATATCGAGCTTTTTTGTATAAACAGCTTTCTTCAAATGGGTCAAAACTGTTTTGTGGTCAATTCCCAGTTCTTCAGCTACATCGTAACTACTAATATGCCGATCTTGCTCCACTCTTTCAAAAATGGCGTCCATTTTATTCGTAACAGGGCGACCAGAGCGAGGTGCATCTTTAACATCAAAATTTCCGGACTGAAAACGTTTGAACCAAATTTATGCTACTCTTACTGACACTGCATCAGGTCCATAAACATCACAAATTTTTTTCACTGCTTGAGTTGCATTTTTGCCTTTTTCATAATAAAATTTTAAAATGTATCGAATTTCTTCATTAGATTCACTCATTTTAACGGAGAGAAAAACAAATGAAAAATAGCGGGAAACAACTTTTTTTTATTTTTTTCTTTTCTTTATAATGCAACCTTTTTAATGTTACCAAAACCAGCCAGACACAAATAGTACAGTCAAAAAAATTTTATAATAAGTTTATACCTACGTTATGCGAAAAGACTTTTTCCCCGACCTAATATGTAGTCAAACACACTATCCACGTGTTAAAAATTTTAAACTTTATCTTGAACTATCGGGTTTATTTTCCGAACAACAATAGCTGATCAACAAAAGTGCAAGATTTGACACAGACATCAGCAACAGCGTTATTACTTGGAAACGTCAAAATTAAATATAAACATGAAAACAATCGAAATATCGTGTAATAATACACTGAAATCACGAAGCTTAGATTCACTTGAATGCAACAAAACTTTAAAATATTTAAGTGTAAGTGAATCTAAGTGACAGTTCCGAGCCACCGCTTTGTAAGAAGAACTAGCAAGAAACTCACAGCCTATGCTCTTTTAAATTTATCATTTGGTTTGGTACATTAATTACAATATTCATTTGTCTGTGAAGCTATACTCATGTTAAACTCCCCATACAGCCTTACCAATACTTAATTGCAAGACATTAAACAGTGTTCGCTTGGCTTATTATAATATCTATTGAGCCGAAACAAATCGTCCATTTGATCTCTGACTTTCTTAGTCATTTGTAGCAAGTCACAAAGGGCCAAGTTCTTTTGTATTGTACAAAGAAGCCCACACAAAAGATAGTAGAATACTAAATACAGCTGGGCGGAAAGTCTACAGCGTTCTTTGTAGGTAGCAAGTATATTATTTTAAGCTACTTCGTGACAGTTTGTATTTAAAAAAATTAACTTAAAATAAACCAGCGCGGATCCAATCTTCAAAGAAGGTTGTGATAACAGCTACCTAAAAATTATTGTTTTTTTTAATTAATTAGGCATTTGATATGATATCATCAGAAACGTCAATCTCAATAAACCGCGAAAATTAGACGTCAGATGTCCATCAGCCATAGTTCCCATGACGTGAAAAACGTAAAAAACAAAATCAGCATTTTTATCAGCTTCCGGCGTAGTTTTCCTAAGAGATTACAACATGGGGTTCTTCAAAAAGGTGAAAATGGTGTTTGAAGAGTCGTCAACGAGATGGCCCTGTTGCTGCAAGCGTTTAATAGACTGCGGTGATCAGTTTCCAACAGGAGGGGCCCATTCTTAAGTCCCAAGAAGGTAATTGTAATTCCTAATATGAGATTTTACTGGGATGAACCTAGAAGTATCATAGTGCTCACTAAATATAATCAATATCGCTGGCTGCATTCTATGCTGAACCTTTTGTAGAGAACGCCGAGAACGAGTTGTTCTGTAACGCCAATTACACTATTAATTTGTAATACAGAATTTAAAATACTATCTTTACCTATTTAATAAAGTCTTTTGCAATACCCTCACATGTTCATGTTTTAAAACCATTATGTATAACATTAAGATCTTTATGTACAACATGAGGCAAATAAAGAACTATGAACGCCCTAGCTTCGTTATTTATTAAACGTTTGACATTGTGGGTTCAATTATTAGAATTTTTATAGGGACTTCTTTTTATATGCTTAATATTTCTAGGGTACATAGGGTGTATAGGGATCCTAAGGACCCCAAGCCAACCTCACCTGCAAGTGGTGCACCTGCCGATCAACGGACGAGGCTCTGGCGAACATAACAGTGCCCGATAAGCGGTAATAAGCTCGCCACCTATTACCTGGGACCATGTATTTGGCGAAGTGTGGGCGTATAATATGCCTCTGCCTACCCCTTCGGGGACACAGGCGTGAATATGTGTATGTATGTATGTATGTATGTATATTTCTAGGGTTGCCTGTTTTACCGACAAAAGAAAAAGGCTTTCCAATAGTTTCGGAGTCAGTTCAATACAAACAATCAATGCTGTTTTCTTTATAATATTATTATGATTGTAAGTTTACAGACATAAACTTGGCACAACACTAAAAAAAATACCACAACTTTAGTGGTTCAATGGTGAGTAGGACTTCTTGACGGGAAAGTGATGAGTCTTGTCGGCATTTTGTTATATTTTCAAATATTTGTGATATTTTGAATATTAATGTGTAATTACAGTTAAGTCTCTGTGAAAGTACATGAGTAGTAAGTAGTATATGAAAGTAGAAAGTATATGAAATAAAACAGAGCAACATCACTTTTAAAATTCTTTCAAAAGTCCATGTGAGATCAGTATAGTCCCAAATCTTTACTGAGGACTTTACTTTAGGAGAGGGCATCTCATTTACCATTTGTCATCTTTATTACCACTTATTCTCATTTACTATAAATTACGTATTATTATTATAATTATCTTTAATTTGACATTATAAAAAAATAAACAGTCCAATTGTCGGTCTGTTACCAAAATCTAGATAATAGTTCCTTTAATAAAGCCTGGGCAGATATCACTATAGACACAAAAATATACTAACTTGATTCTATATTATTGTCGCGTCCCTAAATTAGTTTTTTAACAACAAAAGCCCTTTCTTTCTTTGACTCCAAGAACAGTAAATTAAAAGCGTCTAGGTTAATCAAAAAAGCAATCTTACTTTCATAATAAATCCGCGAACAAAACGCGTATGCAAAAACATGTTAGATGAGTTCTGGTGATGCGTCTTGCTTAAAAATATATCCGGTTTTATAACCAATGAAAGCGGATATTTTAAGTAAACACTTTAATCATCTTTACTTCAAAGCTCATATGGGTTTCCGAACAAAGTTGAAATGCTATTGTTACCTGTATCCTGTAGCCGTTACTATTAATTGATGGAACTAGTAAATATGGATAAAGTTGATTCCTGTTTCCTGGTAATCAAAGCTACTACGGTCTTCGGGTCTCCGGATAAAGTTGAAATTCTGTTGTTTCCTGGAAATGGCTGAACTGTTAATGGATTTTATTGAGTAGTTGGGTCTATTCCCTTACAGGAGAAACATTCAAATTCATATTAATATATTTGCTAAAAACAAGGTAATAGAGATGATGAGATGACAAGATTATTTTATGGGTCCAACATGTCTTGCCAAATAAAAATGTTATAATAATTTAAAATATAGTAAAATAAAATTCAATAAAATAATGTGAGCACAATTTTGTAAAATAGCTCTCACATTTTTATATTATCTTATTAAACATAATATCTTATATATCAAAAATCTTCAACATTACAAAATGTACATGGGACAGGCGATCTTAGGTATCATATATATATATATAAATATGTTTAACTATTTTTAGTATTATTAACTATGGGTTCGACTCCAATATCCTATGCTTTAATAAAGTTAAAGTAAGAGGTTAATTGGAGTCATATGCCTTACTTTAATAATTAAGGGTTGGACATTACAGTAAAGGCTGGTATTTTACTAAGTATAATTATTATTTCACTGTTTTTTTAATCGTAATAAGTATTTACTTACAATTTACTTCAAGCTATTAAGCTTAAAGTAAATTGTGAACTGACTGTGACTGACAAATCAGTTAGTGGACACGACCCATTTCATTTTATTTGTACGTTAGGAATTGGCAATAGCAATAACAACTTAAGAACGGATATAAACACCATTTGAAACAGGAAGACGGCACAGCACTATTGCACGTAATAAAATTTCGTTACATTTATTTTTTGGGCGGCAGATTCTCAACTGGCTAATGAATGCCAACCTTTGTAATTTAACTTTGAAATAAAACGCTTTGCGTGTCACGCCGGTTACCTTCAACAACAGTCGCCTGTTTCCCCACATAATAAGAAAAATTATGTTTTGACACCTAAGTAGATAATATTTCTTTTTTATTATGAGACTAGCGGCCACACGCGATTTCGTCCGCGTGATCTGCAGATAAAGAGGTTATAGGTACAGGCACATTCCAATTAAAAGTAGCTTAAATTGGTGCAGTAGTTTTGGCGTGAAAGTGAGATAGACAGACAAACTTACTATCACATTTATTGTATGATTATGGATTATTTTGTGTGCTTTTAATGTTTATGAAATATCTAAATTAGGTAATGCTTAATGAAAGTTATTTGTGTAGATTTGTGTTTCGACAGTCCACTTTGTAATGATGTTATGTGAGCTTATGACATTGTTGCAATCGAGCTATAAGGCAAATTTATATATATATATTCTTTATTGCACAAAAAACAAACAATAACAAAAAAAGCCTTATGTGAAAAAGACGATGTACAACGGTGGACTTATTTCTAAAAGAAATCTCTTCCAGTCAACCTTAACTGAAGTGGGAGAGATAGTTAGCGGGCATTAATAACACACTACAATATGATAATATTACACATATACATATACAAAAATATGATATAAGATACATATCAGATATATAAACCTACTTATATACATAAATAAATACAAAGAAAAATAAAAAATAAACAAAAATCATAATGACTAGCTCGATAGCAAGTGCTTCTTTAAGTTTGTCTTAAAAGACACAATTGACGTACTGTCCCGGACATCACTTGGACACATAATATCACGCCTGATTCTCCGAAGGAGTATACAGAGGCGTATTAAACGCACACTTCGCCAATTACATTGTTGGTCCCACATAATAGGTTGCGAGCCTATTGCCGCTTACCGAGAACTTTTATGTTCGACTAAGCCTCGTCTGTTGTTCGGCAGGATGCACCTGCAGGTGAGGTTTCATTTTGCTCCAATATGGATTTGCATGGAGTTATGTATGTATATTTATAATTATAATTTGTAAAAATTTTCCATCCTAAGGTTGCCTGGAAGAAATCGCTGTAAGTGATAAGGCCGCCAATTGTATTGCTTTTCTTTTACAAAATAGTATTAAAGATTAATAATAATAATAATAAATATTTTCAGACAATTCCACCAATTATTTAGTTCCAAGATAAGTATCATTAAGAACTTGTGTTATGGATACTAAACAACGGATAAACATACTTAAATACTTTTTTTTTTGTAAATACGTACTTAATATACATAGGAACACACCCAGACCAGAACAAATATTCATGTTCATGCACACAAAGATTTGTCCTGTGTGGGAATCGAACCCACGACCTCTGGAGTGAAGTGCAGGTATACTGACCTCAACGCCATATCGGTCGTCAACTTTTTATTTCACTCTTTATACTCTTTATTAGTACCGAGAAGACAACGGTATGGCTAATCTACCAGTCATTGATCAAGGCACGAACCCTCTTTAAAATATTAACGGATTATTTTCTTGTCCAATGTAAATTATTTAAAACCCTTTGGAATACTTACCTCGTAAGAGTTCTTATTCATATTTGTCGGTGGATAATAATACTTTGTCGCATAACAAATAAAACTTAGAGCTTAGTACTTAAGTACAGGGAGTAATTAAAACTAGAAGAGCGAAGGTGGACTTATCTCTAGAAAAGATCTTAAGTAGCCAAACCTAGCAGGCGTATACATATTTCTACAGGATAATTTAGTTCAAAGAAAAGTTTCTTCGTAATAATATTAGAAAAATAGGTATGTAACTACAAACATCGCAAGTAAACAAATTTATAAAAAAATGCTTATTAAGCGCCAAGGCAATCTAGTTTTTCCTATATGCATACCCACTTATATTTTCTAGAAAACACCTGAATCGCTCCCACCAAGTTTTGTGAAAGAAGAGAGGAGGCCTGAGCACATTAGTAGGATGTTAATGGTCTGACATGATGATGTACTGGACTATGGAGCATAAGTGGTGCACTGATGATGACTTCAATAAAGTAGCGGGAGGCCAAAGGATTATGCAGTGAACTTCATGTGTCCGAAATAACGAATGTCTCACGACATATCAACCATAAATAAAGAAAATATCTCTCTCAATTAAATGACATGCATGACAATAATTTTGCCGACTTCCTTTCAATTCTTCTCGATTTATTTGTACAGCAATGTAGCATTGCTGTGATTGCCAGTAACTAGTTATCAGTGAATTTTATCCTCATACTATTTGGTACTTTTTACATAAAATACACAAGTATGATACTTGATATCGTTTCTGAGCAAGACCAGGTTCTGGGATTCGCTGCCTGCTCATGTGTTTCCTATTTCCTATAATCCCGGGTCTTTTAAGCGGGGCGTGAAACGGCATTTTAGCAGGCCGTCATGAGTCGGTGCGCTTTGTACCGTTCTTATTTTACGGTATACAGCTCTTTTATGTTTTTTTGGACTGCATCGACTGCTTGTAGGCTGGCAGGATGTAGTCATTATGACGTGTCACATTAAAATTATATATATTTATATAGATGTCTATATTCCTGCAATATGGCCAAGCATTTGATCTAATCCTGGCTTATTTTGCGTGCTCGTCACCCGCGTACTACCAGTACTATGCAAGCTATCAGTAAACGAGCTTGCCTTAAAGTACGTTTGGGTGCGATTTTTTTTTGAAAACATTATGATAAGCCTAACAGGAAAACTATGGATTATTACGCCAACTCTCATTTAAAGTTTTTCGAACTTTTAGCACATTTAGCCAGTGTCAAGTTATAGATAAATTAATAATATCTCATATATAGTGAATAAGAATGAGTGGTGACCAAGATTATAATTGTAAATGAGATGCCCTCCCCCCCTAAACCCCTTGATTCCTCAGTATAGATGTAAGACTATACTGAGATCTCACATAGACTTCTTGAGAGAATTTGAAAAGTGATGTTGCACTGTTTTGTTCCACTTAGCAACTCACGTACGTTCACAAACACTTAACGGTTAATAATCCAACGTTATTATTACACATCAATGTTCGAAATATTATAAATTTCAGAAAATAAAACAAAACTGCAGACATTACGCTTCACTTTCCAGCCAAGAAGTCCACAAAATGTTTGCGACGAAAATAAATTAAATACTTTTTGCTTAGGCCTAAAGTTCACGACGTGTTTTGCGACAACCTTAAATGCCATTTCTTTATTTACCAATTTTACCACCAAAATCCGTAGTCATCTGTCATACATGACTTTACTTGTGTCATTTCGTTGTTATGTTAGGTTTTGGATCTTTCATCTAACTATTGAAATGCCGTAAAACTTTAACATCATCTAACTTTGCAAACCATATAACGAGCTTTTTCTTTATACCATTGATAAGGGATATAGAAAAAAAGATATCTAAGTCCTGTTTACAAAGTAAGTCTGCGCCCACGCGAATGGCTCCTTGTAATAAACTCATAACGACCCGAGTTTCTAATTTAACTTTGCAATAAAATACTTTCCACGTATTAAGGATTTACTGCTCTTAAAATGGGATCTGTTTAGTACCTACACAGCCACCCACTAAAAGTGGTTCAGAATAATTCACTCCTGTTGGATGGACTCATTAAAGAAGCTTATTGTATTAAAAATGATTAAGTGTAAGTGTTTAATATTGAAATAGCGAATAATTTGTATGAGATGGTTTGTTGATAATTTTGAGTAATTTTTTTTTGAAGATTAAACATTTTCATGTGTAAACTCACCAGGAAATAAAATTCTTATCGGAAGGTGTTCTATAAGCTTAACAATGTTACAAAATAATAATTATAACTGGAAAAGATTATTCAAGTGTCTTAGCGTATTGTGTTTTTTTTCATTCAGGACACAAACAGTAAATTTTAAAAAAGAAGTTCAATTCAAATTTTTGCTTAACACTACACTCACAGTTTCCTAATTTACCTAATCACTATATTATATTATATTATATTGTGTACGTGTGTAGGTATAATAAGGAAGGCCCTGATCTAAAATAAGTTAATTCCAATTATATAATAATACCTACCTAATTCACTAAAATACAAATTTATTAAAACAGTTTCCAAAATTACCTAATAAAAAAGTACCAGCTAAAACAAGTACAAGATCCCACTAAAAATAATATTGGTATCATAAAAACACAAAGAGGTTGCATCGCAAGATATAATATGATTTTGGCCGTGTAGGCAAATATTAAAATAGACCTTACCTACGTTCAAGCTCTAAGGGCATGTTTACAATGACTAAAATTTTTTTTTTTTATATACGACTAAATATCAAAATTTATTTTACATTAAAATTATAGAATATTGTTCTTTATAATAAAATAGTTTGCAAAATATGGCGTTGTATAAAATAAAATACAGTTCTTAGAGCTCAATCTATTAAGCCAACATATAAAGCTTGCAAAAAAAAACTATTATCATCATCATCATTTCAGTTATTTAGAGTCCTTTTTATGCATATTATGTTTCAACTTGTTTGTGAAAATTGTTTACTTTAATGTTTATGTTTAATGTAATTACGTCTAAATAAATAACTAATTTCAATAGTTTCTTCTATTATATGTAAGCCTTACATAAAAAAACCAACTTCTATGTAAAGTAACCTTTACCTCCTCTACGATACACGGAACAACATTAAAAGCATCCGTTTTGAAATACACTGCCGTATTACATCCAGGGGTCCGTACTCTCCGATATTATGCTTTCTCCAAGCTTCAGAGATGTAAAATTTTGCAACCCTCTCCTCAAAGTGTGCAGTAAATAATCTCTCTAATGGTAAATGCAATTGGATGGTTGTAGCTATACTCTCAGAATAGAAGTTTCTAGCGGCTTTGACCTTTTAGCCCATAATCTCTAATGTGTCCTGTCTTCCGGCAGCTATCCGTCCATGATTATCATTATCATTGGCATCATTATTGGCATAATTATCGGTCTTACTGGCATCATCATCATCATGATCTACTATCGGCATCATCTTTTTCTTTTTTGTTGATTATTAGTTAAATGTGACCTTATAGAAGAACACTTTAAATCATCCTAATCGAGTCCACTGCTAAACATTAGCCTCCCCTTATAGATAAATTTATTTTTGCCCATAATCAGTACGCTGGGCAGGCGGGTTGGTGATCGCTTTTCAAGCCAGTACGCAGTATGGCGCTGCTGCCCATCATCTGGTAGGATTTTTCTACGGCGACTCTTACGACTCCCCGTGAGATGATTGGGGTTGGCGGTATTCTAGGTCGGTACTGAAGAACTTTAGCTACGTCTATATACCAAAATGTATACTAAAGTAATTTTATATATAACTGTTCGCTTTCGATCAAAAATATTCAAACGATCGATATATCAAAAATATTATAACAAATCCATAGTTATACATACTTGAAAAATATTATTTTAGAATATTATCGACTTTAATTATTGCTGTACACAAACACACAAATGTACACAATTTTGAAAAAAGATTTAATTAACACTTAGGGCAATCTTATAAATAAGAAAAAAAATACACCGCAATTATTATTAATTATTAACCTTAAAGCATTGAAATCAGAATAAGTATAAGGTTAAAAAACATGTTTTACAATTAATATAAAAAAATCAACAGATTTAGTATTAGCGTGAAGCAAGTCTAGGCCGTCCTAACAATATGACCGACCTGCAGTTTGTTTTTATTGTATGATATTAATTACCCCTTGCATAAGAAATAATAGAACTAGTTGCTCAAGTTTTTTATAAGAAAAACCGACCGTGATTGACAAACACAATTAATTGCTCTATCTTGCAAATGAGAAATTATGAGGAAAAAAATTATAAGATAGATGAGTTACTTTCATTGAAACTGCTGCCCTGTGCTACATCAAGCGAAAATCTGCAGTCTACGATTGCTTCTTTGATTTGTTCATCGGTCACTTTGTAGAATCTTTTGGAGAAATAAACAACCTTAACGAATGTCTTATCTAGTTCTTCTATCATCAAGCTCCTGCCCACAGCGAATGGTAGCGTTAGTTTTCATTTTAATATGACCTGATCTGATTTGATTTGATCTGATCCGATTCGACCCTTTTTTTTTTTTTTTACGTCGGTAACAAAATGCATTTACGCACTGCCTTCCGGCCAAAGGGGAACCGAAAGGGGGTGTGGGACTCACCACCGGCAGACACGACCGCCAAGTAATACCCACTAAAAATCTTCCGACGACGCCCGGAAAGAGGCGAGGGCCAGTACCTTTTTTTTTTTTTTTTTGTTTTACGTCGGTAACAAAATGCATTTACGCACTGCCTTCCGGCCAAAGGGGGACCGAAAGGGGGTGTGGGACTCACCACCGGCAGACACGACCGCCAGCAGCAATACCCACTAAAAATCTTCCGACGACGCCCGCCGCTTGTCGAGAAAGAGGCGGGGGCCAGTACCTGGGTTGCAGCTCCTGACACCCCGCCTGCGGCCAACGTCCCCCGGACCAAAACCGGGAGGACCTCCTCAGAGAGGCGCAGTGGACGCGCCCCTCCTACCTCCCCCTGCGACCATAGCGTGTGTGGCAGACTTCCCGGAGGGTCCATGGTTAGACAGCAGGGGCCCCCTGCCCCCACTGCCTAGACCCTCCTGGCGCTGCTGAGCGGGCCCTCCTGGCCCGCCCACTGCGCCCTCCACAGGTCCCTCTTAGTTTCCCGCCCGGTATTCAGTACTAAGGGCACCCAGAGTCGTCGGTCTCTGGGTGTTGCCTTTTCCCTAGCGCCTCCTGCGCCCTACCGGGAGGTACTCAGCCCCCCCACCACGACAAGACTGGAGACCAGTCGGAGGGGGATCCGATTCGACCCGACCCGACCCGACTTAAACCGAGCCAAACCGAGCCGACACGACCCGATCAATTTCATTAAATTCGATTTCATTTCACTAGTAATGCAATTTCGTCTGGTCAAATGTTGTCAAATATATATAAATATATATATTTATGTGATACGTCATAATGACTACATCATGCCAGATGGTAAGCAGACGATGCAGTCCAAGAAAATTAAGGCGCTTCATACCGTGGAATATGCACGGTACAAAGCACACCCACTCACGACGGCCTGCTAAAATGCCATTTCACGCGGGAATGTAGGTATATAGGGATCCTACCAAGACCTAAGGAGCCCAAGCCAACCTCACCTGCAAGTGGTGCACCTGCCGATCAGCGGACGAGGCTCTGGCGAATATAATAGTGCCCGGTAAGCGGCAATAGGCTCGCCACCTATTACGTGGGAGTAAAACAGAATTGGCGAAGTGTGGGCGTATAATATGCCTCTGCCTACTCCTTCGGGGAATTAGGCGTGAATGTATGTCTGTATATAGGAATGTTTACCTGTATATAGGGAGAGAAAAGGAGAGGGCGGGATGAGATCGAATAGCTTCTTTGGTTTTGTGCGACTTTGAACATTATTGTGCATGGGCGGTTGATGCCAATACTAATCAAATCCCTGTTCAATACAACAGCTTTGTTAAATACGTTCTAAAAGTCTGGTTTTTAAACTGTAGCACAGACCTTTGATCTGACTGTTTGGATCAGCCAAGTTGTTTTTACTTAGTCTATTAGGTGTACGAGTTTCTAGCATTTCTTGGAGATTGGATGAGTCTGGTCTACATGGCACTTCAGGCGCTTTTAACCGGGGTTTTGTGGCGATAGTCTATTGGCCATAAACTCGGCAAGGATCTAACTCCAAAGTTCTCTTCGAAATCGTAGAAGCTAAGAACTCTTTATCATAGTCAAGTACATACCAAATGCGAAACTGAGATGCGTAGTTTTTTTATTGTAATTTATGAACAAACAAGGTGAAAATATTATGCCCCAGCTCGTTTATCTGAAACGTATTCAAGACTAAATTTATAATGGAACATAAAACCCCTTTTTATAGTGAAAGCAAAACGCAAGATCGCTCACCTTCATACACCTCTCACCATACCGGAATTAGTATTATTATAATATCTCATAATGTGGAGCTGCAATTGCTTTAACGCATTATCTAATTTAGCAATTAGGTTGTCAGTTGGCAAAATTTTTTTTTAACAGCGTAACGCTCCAGACCTGACTCCATCAATCGGTATGCTAAATATTGTGATCATCATCATATCCTAGCATTATCCCGGTTGCCCTAGACTTAAAAAAAAAGCCCAGGGTCTGCTCACTTTAACGTAACGTTTAACCAGATTTGCATGAATTTTTGTTATTACATGGAGCGACTGCCGTCTGACCTCCGCAAACCAGAGATAAATCTCATTCTTTAATAAATAAGCTGAGCTGCTAAGCTGAATACCTCCCGGAGGCCGAGAAAAGGTAACACCCAGAGATTGGCGACTCTGGGTGCCCTGAGTACTGACTACCGGGGGGAAACTAAGAGGGACCTATGGAGGGCGCAGCGGACGGGCCAGGAAGGCCCGTCAAGCAGCGCCAGAAGGGTCTTAGGCAGCAGGGGCAGGGGGCCCACACCCCTTTGGCCGGAAGGAAGGCAGTGCGTGAATGCATTTTGTAACCGATGTAAAAAAAAGAAAAAAAAAGTGTATTGAAAGGCTGACATGACATTTACACGGGTTAAATACTTGTCCTTATAATAATTATGGCAAAAACAGAGAATGTTGTTATATCGACATAGGATACTTAACATAATTATACCGCATCAATGAGCTAAAATCAAATATAATAATATGTTGTCAATAGCAGTGGTTTGTACGACATAACTCAGAATACTAAAGAAACGGTCAAGAGCAAATAGGAGAGCTGAAAATCGAGGTTCAATACTTGCTTTAAATTTATCATTTTCTTTTTGTAAAATCCGATTGAGCAGGGGATAAATGTCTACATATTTTTGATGATTTATAAGTTGTTATATTTTATTTAGTTTTCATTCTTCAAGAATACTTCAATTAACTTTAAAATTAATTATAACGTTAACGTAGTCAAAACAAGGAGTAAGAAGAGTACGTAAGTAAAAAAATTTAAAACCTCTTTTCCTGATGTGGAAATCCATTTTAGATTCACATTCCAGAGTCACAAAGATATTTTTAATCCATCACTTCCTTTTCCCAAATGTCACCTAATTTAACGGTCAAAAGAGAGACCTTTGTGTTCCGTATAAAGAGTTCAACTGGCAAACTAAACTTATCTCGACAGATTCATCATATCCTAGAATTATCCCGGTTGCCCAAGACTTAAGCTTATGGCCCAGGGTTTGCTCACTGGTTCAACCATGTTTGACTGAATTTCAGTTATTACGTGGAGCGACTGCCGTCTGACCTCCTAAACCCAAAAGGAGACATCATAGCTTGACAGATTGAACAGTTTATAAGAGCACAACTAGAAGATGACCGTTTGAGTCGAGACGCTTTCCAATGATGAGATATCGTTAAAAAATATCAATCATTGTATTTTGTGTTCATAACAGTGATAGGTTTATACTCCTTCTCCTCGCATTTACCCCGCCAGTTACAATAAAAATAAAAGTATATTAAAACAACCAAATCTTATTTCTGCAGTCACAAGATTTAAAAGAAAAGAAGACAAAACTCCTTTTAGCAATATTAACATAACTGCGGATAAACATAGTAGACATGAGCAGACCAGTCCCCACTGGCGGCACCCGGTCACGTGTATGACGCATGAACCAGCTATTCATAAATAATATAATAATGTTGCCAAAAACTACGGGTTACTATGAGCCGGACAACGAAACATTAACAGGCCTTTCACTAGATGCGTCAACAATTAGCGTACAACTGTGCAAGATAGGTTTGTCTTTTATTGGTGCTACTTATCAAATGGAAGAGCTTTCACGGGCGGATGCTAGTTTTCAGCTGTGAATTTTAGGATAGTGGTTAAAGTGATATGCTTGACTTTTACTATCGCGATTCAGGATTAACATGTGACGCGACGCATATGCGGTGGCGTCATAAGATGTTTTAGAGAAATTTGGATGAGCCCCAGGGGTTTATAATTGCGTCCTCTTTGAACGACTAATGATATTTTTTATTAAATTAGTAAATATTGCAGTTTACAACACAAGACTAGGTTATACATTGTTTAATATTAGTAAACAGAAATAGTATACAAGAAAAAACACTACACGAAAGACACACAAGTGAAGAAAACAACATCTAAGCATAAGGATTCTAAGGTGCCTTTCCTACGGAACCCTACAATATAATATGTCGACTTTTAGGTATAGACTAATACAAAAACGTCGATCAATCGCAGTCTGTCGCCACTGGCTATCTAGCTTTGAGAACTATAGTCCAGTCTATAAAGTATTTGGGAATTATAGTCCAGTCTATAAAGTATTTGTTAAGAAACTTTGATCGTAAAATTTATCTACTAGAAAACCAACAAACTCCGTTTTATAGTCTGGACATTTCGATTTAATATAAATTTCAACCCGGTATGTATGGCTAATATATAATTTGTAAAATTAAAGTGTTTTTGGAATAATTTCTAAATAAAATCTGTTTGCTAAACGCATGATTTAGTACATGTTAAGTTGTTGTTTAGTGAAAAGTCACATTAAGGTTTTTGTTTGTCTGAGGACGCAATTTTTTTTAGAAAAGTTGGAGGGATCAGTCTTCAAACATCTTGGAAGAAGAGGTTAAAATTATAATCTATCTCCAAAAGTAAAAGTTTAAAAAAAACAT
The DNA here is from genome assembly GCA_949126915.1 of Musotima nitidalis. Classification (NCBI taxonomy): domain Eukaryota; kingdom Metazoa; phylum Arthropoda; class Insecta; order Lepidoptera; family Crambidae; genus Musotima; species Musotima nitidalis. The sequence continues at coordinate 7,087,073 of OX421434.1, forward strand.
GTTAACATTTTTTGCTGCAACAAAATTATCTATAAGTTTTGTCCTGAAAATTTTGTTTACGGAACCAAAGGTTGCAACCCCACCCACTTGGATTTAACTTAACACTATCCCCATTTATATAATAATTAAAATATGTCATTGCGTCCTTTACCAAACGCAAGCTAAGTTCACAAATTTTAACATTTTAATGGACTATTTAAACTCTCTGCGGTAGTGAAGCGCTTGTAGCTTCGCTGTACTCGGAAACCATCAACAAAGTAAAGCATAATTCAGGGAGGTCAGTACTTGAATGACTGTCCATGGGTGTGGCTGTGGGTGCTCCGGGAAGCACATTAAGATTTTGGTCTCGGTTATTTTTCCTGTTTTGGTAGTTTTTAAGTCATGACTGAGGCCGTGAGCGACTTGCTAAATTCGAACAGCAGTACGCTACACACCTGCCTCTGCCAATTCGTTCTGGATCACCCTGGTGGAATTTGTCCTTTTCACTCCTTCTTACCTTGGTTTGTGAAAAGAGGCACGTGCTCAAATGGTTTTGTGTCTCTGTCTATACCAATTGTCGCACTTTAAAAGGCAAAGTAGAATTTTTTTATTTTTTATTACATTTTTTCTTTTAATTTGATCAACTACAATGTAAAGTTTTCATTTTAATCTTGATATGAAATGTCACAGAAACGGTCCAAGGACTTTACCTGTATAAACTCTGCTTTACTTCTGCTTACACTGCGGAGCTATGAGAAGTTTGATGTCGAATTTAAGTAGTTATTCATATTACATATCACATTGTATATATAGTTCTACGTCATTAAAACGGTTATTTCCATTTTACTGATTCCTAGAATCAAACTCAAAATGATTTTTTAAATAAATTGATTACAGAAATGGAGAAATTGGAAAATAGTGAGATGTTACATTTTAAAAATGATACGTTAGAAGCTGTGAGAAAAATATTTAATATTCAGAATCGTGATGATATGGACAAATCTATAGATATTTTAAGTGATTGGATCAGGCAACAAGACCATTTCATCAAAAAAGATTATAGTAAGTATTTTTTTGGGTTCCATAGTAAGGTGTGCAACAAGTTTCTAGCTCCGCCCGTCCATAAGCAAGATGTATATCAATATGTGTCAACATCTCAACAAATGTAAAACTGCCTAGTTGATAACCCGAAATTAAAAAAAAACCCATTTTTATTTTAATTAACGTTAATTTTGAGTATTTTCTCGGCGGGATTTTCTCAGCTTGTACTGATTTCTTATTGCATGACTTATTTCACTCACTTGCACCTGGCTTATTCTTTTAATTTGTTTTGTATCAGTACTAGTACTACAATTTATATACCTAGTACTAAAAAGTATAATAATTATACTCGTTAAAAATTATCTACTTAAAATTGTTCTACTAAAAAATAATTGGATTTCGTTTCCCAGGTCGCAATTATTTGGAAAGGCTAATTATTCGTTCCAAGTGCTCTGTGGAGCGAGCGAAGGGTCGCATCGACAAAATGTGCACAGCAAGAACGCATCTCCCATATTTCTTTGGCATCCACTGCGTTGCAGACTATGAAATAGATGGAATGTAAGTAATTTCATACCTAACTGTCGGCTTCAACCGCCAAAGTAAAAGTGGGCCCTAACAACCTCAGCTATCTGCCAGCGATTTTCCTAAACCTATAATTCATTGTGTATTGGCGGGATGATAAACTTGTCGACAATTATAAGTGCTTCATCAGAACCCAAATTAAACAAAGCATTTTTCATTTGACTATTATCAAAATCAGTTTAACTGTTTCGAAAATTTGCCATTAACAAGAAGACAAACAAAAACGTTAAACATGTGCATTTAATTAAGAAACTTATACTTCATAGACACTTTAATTTTATTTATTTGTAAGTAAATAATTAATGAGTTGAATTTTATTTCTTTCAGTGAAGATGCAATGTTGCCATGTATGACGAAAGATTACCATAGAGTTTATCTAGTTAGAAATTGGTCTAAATGTTTGACTGCTGAGAATATTCAACACTATTTCCAACGAGTAATGTATGTAAGTGAAGCTCAATAGGTCCCAGTATTAAGTCTTTAAACGCCAAAAGACCAAAAAGCAATAGGTTGTGTCTGGGACTGATTGCGTTCAACGTGTCAAGAATGTTTCTATCTAGCGGAACATTGTGGAAAATGTTGGTTGTGGTTGAAGGCAATATCAGATGGTACTAAAATAATTCAACGTTACCTCAGCCATTTGATGTCTTTTGCTTTCAAGAGTAGGCCCAAAAAACTCTCAATCCCAAAATAAAATATTTATAATATAAAATTTTGCATTTACAGTACTATAGTAAAAAATATCACCTTATTAATAAATAAGACGTGATAGATCCAATACTATTATAATATTACTTTTCGGACTTAGTGCGAAATGATAAACGCAAAACTATGGCGTTATGATTTAGATTTGTTTCAGCCTCTGGATTTTTCACCTCTCGAATTATTAAGTAGGTAATAGTACTTTTTCGCAACACTAAATTCGTGTTCAAAGAAGTTTGCGATACACTCATTTGCTCACCTAATTTATCCGGCTTAGGGACACAAAGTAAAAAGCGCGCAAAAGGCCGAGTAAAATGCGCATAACTAACTAAAACTTAGGTTGAAGTTATTGATTTTTCCCTTACAATTTAATGACTAGTAGCAGCTTTTTTACGATATGCGGTTGTTTGTAATTTTTCGCTTCTAAACGAATTTCTTTTCTGTATTTTAACATAAAAAATGTGTCAAAATAAATTAATTACTAATTCTGACAGCACATTGAGCACATCTTGGAGCTAGAATGTCTCCTATTTCTAAACGGTTGGTAAGGTGGGTTTTGAGTAGACTAATTTGCCAAACATTTTAATATGAAAAAATATTTGTTGCAGTTTACAGAATATATGTGTCAATATGATTACATACAAGGAGGAATCATTGTAATTGATTATAGAAATTTGGATTTGATGGTACTTTTGAAAGCAGTTGATCCAGTTATTTTTCAAAAGGCTTCAAATTTAGTATTTGTAAGTAAATATTGATTGATTTTTTTATATTAAATATCATATTTCTTACTTCTAAATCAAATAAATGTAACGTGATCCAATAATAAGACCAAAACACATAAAAACGCAGTTCTGGCAGACAACTTCCAAGTTGGTAGCATAATTTTAAATTTTTTTTATTTGTAGTTGGAAATTTCGTGATCCGGGACAGTTCGTTCGCATTTAATTGAGATTATGATTTTTCTAATTTATTCTTCTATTTATTATATTCTTCTTTATATATATTAGATTCTTCTTTACTTTTTAAGTATCTGGGGCTTGAACACGTAGCGAACAAATACTTAAACCTCTTTTTTGATTTTAAGTACTTATGTTGTGTATTTGTTATCGTATCAGTGAATAAACAAATAATTGTAATATTAAGTGAAATTGGTTACAGAATAGTTTTGGATTTAGGGTGAAAGCAATTCATATACTTTCGGCTTCAAAGTTAATCAGTTTAGTGATATCACTATTCAAACAAGTTCTCAGTGAGAAGATTGGTAGTCGCATTATGGTTCATGAGACAATTGAAGCTCTGTACGATTATGTTGATATGGATATTCTGCCAGAAGATTATGGTGGTCGAGAGATTCCATTGAATGAATTAAACAGTAAGTATGTCAGATATGATCATTTCGCCGTCATAACATTATGTTGCTTGACCATTTTCATAAATCAATGGAGCCCCATACGACTATAATGAAAAAGACATTTAGCAAAAAGGCTTTTAGCGATAATGGGATATTCAAAATATTTATAGAACTCTAAAAGTTACTCAGTTCAAGTCAGTTTACTGAAGTTTAAAAATAAATATTAATTATTCTTCACTATTGGGGGTTTTCTTCTAGAATTTTCAAGCTTATCTTCATTATGTGGACTTATTGCTGCTTTTTTATCAAGTCGTTCATTAAAATTTTAAATATTTGTGTCCTTAGTGTTAGCGCTATATTTTATAGAATATTAATTAACTTACGAAAGTTTTAACTTTCGTTTTGGTTTAATTTTTTTTTTATCTGAGTACTCAATGTCTTGCCTTTCTGTAGCCTTCTTAGTGTTATAACAAAAACTAAAATGAACTGTCTTTCTCTATTATAAATACCGGAACACAGCAAGCAATTATGATCATTAAGTCTATTAGTATTGTCTCTGGTTTAGGATGAAGCAATCAAAACTTTGAATTATCAGAGCTCATCTTCAAGGCTATTACTGTCGAGATCTGGTTTATATCCCCAAATAACTTGGAAGTATCGAAACGCTTAGTAACGAAAGATCAGATTTCAAATTAATTTTGTAAATTTTACAAATAACTTTATTTATACTTATATACGTACAATATTTAGGTAGCGCAGAGGCATCTTAGCCCACACTTTGTCAATATATAGTTGGTCCCACGTAATAGGTGGCGAGCCTATTGCCGCTTACCGGGCACTATTATGTTCGCCAGAGCCTCGTCCGTTGATCGGCAGGTGCACCACTTGCAGGTGAGGTTGGCTTGGGCTTCTTAGGTCTTAGTAGGATCCCTATACACCCTCGTTTTGAATATTAATTGACAATAATATTTTCGCTCTTATCGACGGTCAACAATTAGCATTAAGTTAGACAGAACTACGGTTCCTACTAGTTCTTATGATTGTTTGTCTTTTTCAGAGAAATGGTTGAAGGTGTTAAGCTCGAACGAGTTTATGGACTATATGAAGGAAATGGATAAAGCTAAAATCGAAGAGAGACTCAGACTTTTAACTTCTCCCAGTAATGAATACACGGGAATTCCTGGAACTTTCAAAAGTTTAACAGTAGATTAAAACAATAAAGATGTGTCTTAAGAAGGAGACACAAAATTATGTTATTATAAGTTTTCATTAACAAAAATAAAAAATATTTTGACTATATTCTTCATTGGCTAAAAGGATACTACATAATTCAGCGATTAAAGGTGGATGTGGTAGAACAGGGTACCGAACAACCTAGACTGATTTACTTTAATATTATTATCAAGATCAGCTTCGTTTTAATAGCAATTATTGGACCATTTGCACAAACACTTAATAATACACTACCTTAGATAGAGCTCGGCACAGGTTGTTTCTAACAATCAGGCCATCATTAATGAATAAATTAAAGTTAAAGTGAATGTCGTTGGTTTTTTCCTATTCATATATGTCGTCCGTATAATAAACGGGTATCGAAACAAGGCTTGCCTCCTGAACTTATTATTTATATATTTCATCCCTATAATTGATATTATCTGTGGTCCCGGCTGCTATAAATATCTATGGCAGTCATTATTTAGTGCCAATAATTTAAAAAAAGAACTTCTTGGCGGGAAAGTGAAGCGTCGTGTCTGCAGTTTTGTTTTATTTTATAAAATTTGTAATACCGGTGGATTATTAACCGTTAAGTGTTTGTGAACATACATGAGTGTTGGTAAATGAAACAAAACAGTGCAACATAACTTTTAAAATTCTCTCAAGAAGTCCATGTGAGATCTTAGTACAGTCCCACATCTTTACTGAGGACTCAAGAGGTTTAGGGGAGGGCATCTCATTTACCATCTTTATTACCGCTTATTCTCATTTACTATGATTTACATGTTATTAACATATCTCTTATTTGACACTGGCTAAACGTGCAAAAAGCACGAAGCCATTATTTAAAAGAAAAATAATTTAAAAAGATGATGTCTTCCTCTGGGTTGCGGAGGTCAGACGGCAGTCGCTCCATGTAATAACTTAAATTCAGCCAAATCTGGTCAACCCCAGTGAGCAAACACTGGGATAATGCTAGAAATGGATGGCTTTTGAACAAACCTTGGTATTAAATGTAAAGAACAGAGAGGACTTAACAAAAAATAACAACTGCCGTACCTATATGGGTTTGGAAAACAATAAACGTTTGCGCGAGCAAATTACGTACGCTGCCATCTTTTGGGCAAATTTAAGCACTATTATTTGAATTAAGAACATATAGACATATACATACAGTTTTGAACACTGTAATTGATAAAAAAATATAAGAGATTGTGTCTTATATTTTTTATCAACAAACTTAATCGCTTATTTACTTTAAGCCAAATTGCAGTATACGTCGCATAATATGATTACTTATATTCTATGTCGCGGTTATGCGCGCAACCAATGTGGTAGTTATGGTAATATTGTTACAATTTAATTCAAACTCGGCAAGATTAACCTTGAATATTATAGAAACCTGTTTAAAATTTCGATCTATGCTTAGAGTCACTTATTCGCGAGACTTCGCATCGACTTTATGCTTGGATTTTTTATTATGAGTGATTTATACAAGATTAACCTTCAAGCGGGCGCGTAGTCATTTGTAACGAGATCGGGCGCGCGTAACCTAAAAGACCTTCGGGAATAATAAGAGAAACAAAGCATTAATTATTTAATATTTATTTATTTATTTGTACTCAGATTTATTAACATTGTCTTTAAAGCGTAATTTGTCCAAAAAACGTATTTAAAATTATGAAAAAGAAACAATTATTAGATTAATAAATCGACTCGACTACGCGCGCCCGCTTGAAGGTTAAAATAGGGTTCGAAAGTATTTTGAGCACGCCTTCACGTGTCTCAACTGCTGTGCATATTCCGATGTAATTTGAGATGAAAAAGGTTTGTTTTGTTTGTTTCAAAGAACTGATAATACACACATACAGTCACGCCTATTTCCCTGAAGGGGTAGGCAGAGGCACATTATACGCATCGCCAATTATATAGTTGGTCCCGCCGTTGGTATTGCCGCTTACCGGGCACTGTTATTTTCACAAAAGCCTCGTCCGTTGTTTGGCTGGTGCACCACTCGCAGATCAGGTTGGCTTGGGCTTTGTAGGTCTTGGTAGGATCCCAATACACCTCTGATAATATAATGACATACTATACTGACTGGATAATATACTTCAAAATTATCTTTGTATACCCCGAAAGAATGTGGGAATCCTACGACACGTGATACGAAGTAGATCACGAGCAAGCAAGGAAGCTCAAAACTTACACTTATCAAGGTTCTCTAACGTTTTCACTATGCCCCATGAAATGAGATATTGTAATTTGTGCCAAGTCGCCTTTTAAATCCACTTATGACTCAATTGGTTGACTGCATACCAATTATCAGCATACTTTAAATAGTCGCCTTAAATCCTAGCTATACTTTAGCAATAAATATTATAGAAATCAATATACTTTAGTCGTGTCTGAGACTATAGGAGCCCAAAGTATGGCAGTATATTAAGCGTACGTCATTAGAGCTATTAATGTAAAGGGCTGTAGTTTCCGCTTATCATTTTGACTATCTTATCTTCCTTATCACACCTCCAAAGACAGATCATATGCCGAAATCTCGGATATTGTGTCAAAAATTCAAGAATATATTGAATCATCACCATAATTTCAACCATTTGACGTCCACTACTGAACATAAGCCTCCCCAATTGCTTTCCACGTTGATCGATCCTGTGCCGCCTGCATCCACCGGTTCCGCCTTGATCAGATCATCGGCTGGGAGTCCGCCCTCTACTACGTTTGCTGATTCGTGGTCGCCATTAAAGAACCTTAACGCCCCATCGTCGTCGACGGTTCTTCGAGCTTAGTGCCCCGCCCACTGCCACCTCAGCTTGCAAACTCGCTTCGCTATGTCGGTCACTCCAGTTCTCCTACAGATTTCTTCATTTCTGATTCTATCACGTAGAGCCACTTCGAGCATAGCTCTCTCTATTGCCCGCTGAGCGACTTTAACCTTTCTTATCAGGCCCAAAGTCAGGCACCACGTCTCAGTCCCATACGTTATCGCTGGTCAGATACTGTAAGAAAATTTTCGACTTGAAACACTATATTAAATAATGTCTAAAAAAAAAGGTTCCTGCGTTCTATAACATCGGTAATGCAAAAAAATTCTTTGTTGGAAATAATTAAACTCGTTGAAGATTAACGCCGTGATGGCAGATCTTTGATTTATAGGCCCTCTCGGCTTGAATAAACCTCATTGCATAATTGCCTTGACCGTGAATTACGAACTTGTTTAATAGAACACAGACCTCAGTTCATTATCGTACGCCGCAGCGTCAACAGTTTAAAAATCAACTTTTATATTGAAAATCAATAATGGAATCTTTAAGTAATACGGCTGTGTTACTCTTTTCTGATAATACTTTAAAAGAAGTAAGAAAAATATTGTATATTAATACTTGTGAAGAAATGGATAGAGCGATTGACATTTTGGATTATTGGATCAAACAACAAGTACACTTTACCAAAAAGGATTTTAGTGAGTGCAAAATTATTAACAAACAAACTTTGATTTATTTGTGTATATGTATAAGCGTTTTTAATATAAAATTTGTATTCAGCTAAATCTAGTTAGATCAGTTAGCAGACCCTGGCCCCTAAGCTTAAGTCTAGGGCAACCGGGATAATGCTGAATGATGAGGAAATGAAGATATTTAAAAATATTTAAATAATCCACTTTCTTAAAATTTTGACCCGCAAACAAATCTCTCGAGACTATCCACAAGATTAACGGTGGATAAGAATCTGGTTGAAGCTATAGTAGGAAAACAATAGATACACCTACATGAACCTTGAAAACAATATAATTTTTTTTGGCTATGATATAAACATTATTACACTATTAAAGTTTAACTCGTTTAAAGGTTAACATGTTTGAAGAACAAGAACTGGTTATGTGTATAGTTTCAAATGGAATTTTATTTGCTGCTTTAGTGATTTCAAATATAAATAAATAAATATTTTTGACACTTATACCAATTATTTAGTTCCAAGATGAGTATCATTAAGAACTTATGTTATGGATACTAAATAAATAGGAAAACACCCAGACCAGAACAAATAGTCATATTCATGCACACAAAGATTTGTCCTGTGTGGGAATCGAACCCAAGACCACTGGAGTGAAGTGCCTCGCCATATCGGTCGTCAAAATTATGCTATAATCATCTCTGCTTTTATTTAACTTTACTCGTTCATTCAAACTTTTGTCGATCTTTACCATTTCACCAACTAAAAGTCCACTGCAGAATAAGGCCTCCCCAAATATTTTCCACGTCTATCCAACTTTGTCCTCCGCATCTACCGGCTTCCCTTCGTCTTAAGCAGGTGACCCATCGGATAGGAGGATATTAAATTTGCGATTAGCGGTTCCTATACCATAATATCCTAGCATTATCCCGGTTGCCCTATATTTAAGTTTAGGGACCAGGGTCTGCTTACTGGTTTAACCAGATTTAGCTGAATATAGGCCTCCTCCAATCCAATCCAATCCTCCAATCCGCACTGGGTCTGCGTGGTGGAGTATGACCCAATACCCTTACGCCTTGGTATGTGAGAGGAGGCTCGTGCTCAGTAGTGGGACATTAATGGGCTGAGATGATGAGGCCTCCTCCATTAGCTTCCAAAGTGACCGATTGCAGTCGGCCCACATCCAACGTGATTCTGCAACCTTTATCAAGTAGGTAGTAGTCGTCGTCGAAAAACATTGGAATTCAGACTCTTCGATAGGAAACGTAGCATGAGACTTCCACCTGCAAGATGGACGGCCGACCTGATGAAGATTGCTTGATTGCCACGACACATTGTGTAACAATTTAATTCCTTTCTCAGGTCGTACTTATCTGGAAAGGTTAATAATTAGATCAAAAGGATCTGTGGAGCGAGCAAAGGGTCGCTTAGACAAAGTGTGCACGGCAAGAACACATCTACCTTATTTCTATGGAGTCCACTGCGCCGCTGACCATGAAATTGACTTTGTGTAAGATAATCAATTTTTCTTATTTAGTTATATTTTCTACGCCAATTCGCACTGGGTCCGCTTGGTTAAATATGTTATGAATCCTCTTATCTCACATTTGTTTTATAAGAGACTAGTAGAGCCCCGCGGTATCACCCGCGTGGTTCTAGTTACCCGTAGGAATACCGGGATACAAAGCAAGCGCCATCTTTTATAAACAAAGTGGAGATAAGAGGATTCAGTTCATTCTCCATCATGCTGGCTCACCCCTTTTTGGAGGCAGGTAAATTAAAAGGCCGCTTACTTTGTTTATAAACTACCAAATAATTATAGAGAAAACCGGGACAAAGTCTGATCGTGCTTCCAAAAGCGTTTTCGGGTGTTGAAAACTACTAAAATCTGCTGGTCTGCCTTCCTGCATGAGAGTCAACTCTTTTTAACTAAGACGATTCCGACTACCAGCTATCGCGGAGCTAAGAGCGCTTGCTATATATCATCATCACAGCCCATCAACGTCCCACTACTGAGCACGAGCCTCCTCTCACATATCAAGGTGTGAGGGTGTTTGGTCATACTCCACCACGCTGACCCAGTGCGGATTGGCGGAGGCAGGTGTATGGCGTCCTACTGTTAGATTTTTCAAGCTGCCCATTAGGCCTCTAACATGGCTTAACGACTACCACATTTAGTGATAACCGGGACCAACGGCTTAACGAGCCTTCTGAAGCACGGAAGCGCTCGATATGAAATGCCACACAAACGGTCATCCATCCAAGGACCTCTGTAAACTCTGCTGTACTTTGGTGATCGTTTCCGACCACCGAGCACCGCAGAGCTACGAGCGAGGAATATATCGTCTGCTTACTAGTAAAACATGATAAATGCATTTTTTTTCTAAAATGACTTATGAATGCATTTATATGTAATTTTCGATGCTTTATCTACTGGTAAAACAGAATAACCGATAGGACCGTTAATACAAAGATACCTTAGTTAAAAATATAGTAACCTACAATGAAATAGCAATAATCAGTCAGATAAACCGAGGTAAATCACCTTACCATTGATTTCGAGCTAAACTGTACATGTAAGTTATGATATATCACTTTAATATTTTTTCGTTGTAGATGTACCTAAACCACATCTACGTAGCTATGAATATTATGTCAGGCTAAAATATGTTAAACTCGTTTATTTACGTTTATTTGCTAAAAAATACAGGTAAAAAGATATAAATGCAGTGAAGGGTACTAAAAGGCAACGCCAATTTACAAAAAATGTATCAAAAATAATTCTGTTACATTTTATCGATTTCTCCCACCGTTATAAATAGTACTATTGAAAAATGCAACCAATGTGGTCTGTATGACGCCGAAGACCAAAGAGGAAAAAAGAACCTCCTAACAAAACTAATGAAGCTGCTGTCGATTACGTCAAAAAGCATATTGAGTCTTTCCCTACCATGGGCCATATTATATACGTAATTCATCGAAATTTTTATATTTAGATGCCTCGTTGTCTACTGCGAAAATGTACCAGCTTTACCAGTTTAAGTGAAAAATACACAGGTTGCAAGTAGTAGACCAAAAAGACGCAGAACTATAGAACAACCGCATGAAACTAGCCAAGTACGTCTTAAAAAAACTTTAATCTAAGGCTTTGCATATAACTAAAGCAAAGAAAGAAGATCTTCTGACGCTATGTGATACAGGTGTTATCCCTGAAGAATACCACGGCTGGTTCCAATCTTTAACCGACATAGATGGGCCTGATCACCTACCAGAACCTGCAATTGACGAAGATTCTACTTAAAAATGAAATCGTCCATAGTATTTATTTACAATTTAATTTCCTTGATTATACTTCCCTACTCCGATTTCTTTATGATTTGTGATAACGAATGAATACTGTTTGACTTGATTATTAAATTATACAACTTCATTAACACTTTCAAAAATGTTGAACTTATTTGTATGAACATTTTCATAATAAGTGCACAATTTATTTAAAGTCCTACAAGTAAAATAAGATAAATGTAGAGTTTCACCCAATAATTCCACAAATTCATTATATACGCACCTTTTTTCTGTAATAATGCCTAGCTTTTACCATTAGCTTGTTGTTTCCATTCAAATTACTAAGATTTTATGGCAAATATAGGTATTATCTCTGTTTTTTCAATTACAGCTAAAACCAGTTAAGTGCATGCCTTCCATCAATAATAACTGATTTATTTCTTAATTTTCTGATACTGGTATTGTTTTAAATTAATAGAGATAAAGTGTAATATTTTACCTATCAATTGGCATAAATATATTTCACAAAAAATAATTTTAATGAGAGTAATAAATCGATTGAACTTTCAAACCTTATTATCTCAGTTCAAGGAAATATGCATTTAACATACTTTACCAGTAAGCAGACGATATATACTAGAAAATGACGTGCATATAATGAACATTTTTTGCTTTACTAGCGCTGTAACACTACCCGAGGCAGTGAGGACAGCTATTCATAAATGAGTCCCCCATATGGTCGTGGCCACTAATCCACACTTGGTCAGCGGCATGAAGCAATACATTTTGTTTCGTGAGTGGAGGCCCGTGTTCAGTCGCGGGATGTAAGGGACTGAGGTGATGAAGGTTATGATATAATTTTTTTGAATACAAACTAATTTCAATAATAAACAATTTATTGTATGATGCACCAAAAGGACCCATCTCAGCATTTGCTAGGACAATTTCCCAGCGCTGGTTTTCAGTTGTGCCATTTTGGGTGCAGAGCGGGACATGAAGTGTTATAAATATTTACAAAATATTTTTAAAACTAAGTACATAGAAACGAAACAGAATAATAAACATCAAAATATTTAAAATGTGAAAACAACTGATAATAAAGTACACAACTAAAAAATTTAAAATAATGCTCATAGGGAAATGGTACGCGCGCCGCGACTAATTGAAATGAAATTGATTAGATAGTAATTTATTTTTGAATGTAAATTTGAAACTTGAGATACTACGCGAGTTTCTCAAAGGTGGTGGCAGATCGTTCCAACATTTCGAGGCAGCGTACCGAAAGCTACCTCGGAATGCCGCTGATTCGTGTTGCAGGCAAACATGCCAAATTTTTTTGGGCACTCATAAAACTGATCGCGACAACCAGAGATATGATGATAGAGATTAGTTTTTGTTCATGTTTAGAATATTTTTTTAAATACCATGCATAGGAAAATTAAAACATTTGCTGTTGAGTTTAAGTTTGTAGGTAATAGAGGGCATATTGTAATATAAATATAATAGCAAGCTTCATTAATCTAACTTAAATGACATCCAAGTTGATAAACAAACAATTAAATGTTTTATTATATATAATTTACTGCAGAAAAGAGCAATCATGCCTTAGTTGTTATTATGTTTTTATAGGTAACAATATAGCAAAAAGTTTTGTTGCACACGCAGGTTGTATGCACTTAGGGACAATTGCACTCTTGCATTTTTTATGTATTGTACGTTTTATTTAGTAAGAGTGTATTTTATACAGAACGTACGTCTTTTTTGTTTTTGAACTCATAAAATACACTTAAACAATAAATAGAGCCGGCCTAGAATAGTGCCGTTTAGTCTCATCTGACAGAAAGTTGTAAGCGACAACAAAGAGAAATCCTAACGCATGATAGACAGCAGAGCATCGTCATTTTTCGGGCTTAAACTGCGATCACACAACCGCCCAATGTGGTGATTATGGGCAAATACCACTAAAGGAATTTATTCTTTTGGGGAAACCAACGTTCAGCAGTGGACTTTATAAAGTCGAAATGATGATAATGAAAACTTAAAAAATATTTATTGCTGACGAATCTTTGTAATTTGTGAAATCAGTAGATGATAAACTTGACGACCGATATGGCGTGTTGGCGAGAATATCGCTCTCCGCTCCTAAGGTCGTGGGTTCGATTCCCAATCTTTGTGTGCATGAAAATGAATATTTGTTCTGGTCTGGGTGTTTTCCTATGTATATATATTATTTATTTCCAAAATAGAGTATGTATGCATTGTTTATCCGTTATTTAGTATCCATAACACAAGTTCTTAATGATACTTATCTTGGCACTAAATAATTGGAGCAATTGTCAGAAAATGTTTATTATTAATTTATTAATAAACTAACTCAGCTATTAATATTATCTTATATACAATTTCAGAGAAGATGCATGGCTTCCAAGATTGAATAAAGATTACAGCAGGGTTTACATCTTAAAAAATTGGCGTAAGACTTCTTTAAGTGCCTTAGACTTTCAACATTATTATCAGCGAATGACATACGTAAGTTTTGGATTATAATACTTTATAATTATACAGGGTGTAAAAATACAATGATCAAAGCCGGAATCTGGATATTCTGCCCATATTTAAGATATTTTTTGAGAATTCCTGAGAACCTTAAGTTATTTTTTCTTTCCAATAATGGCTTCGTGCATTTAGCACGTTTAGCCAGTGTCTAAAATGTTATTTATAATTAATTTGTGGTAATAAAGAGGATATAATTATGGTAAACGAGATGCCCTTCCCCTTGAGTTCCCCCTCCTTGAGTTCTCAGTAAAGATGTGGCACTATACTGAGACCTCACATGGACTTCTTGAGAGAATTTGTCATGTAATGTTGCTGTGTATTGTTTTAACACTCATATACGTTCACAAACATTTAAAGGTTAATAAACTACCGTTATTACACTTATGTTCGAAATATTACAATTTTTTTGAAAATAAAACAAATCTGCCGACGCTTCACTTTCCCGCCAAGAAGTCCAACCTTAAAGTTATTGAACGCATTGAAAGTCAGTTTTTTTAAAGATTTCAGTTAAAACAAGTTATATCTAAATTATATTTGTACGAAACTCCCACTCTAATTATAATGCATCATGTCATTACCACTTACTGCCCAATAGTATGAAGTCAATACAGTTTACAAAAAATGAGATCGCTCTACCTTTATTTAAACAATTTAAAAAAACTTTGTTTCAGTTCATGGAATATTTTTGTAAATATGATTACACCGCAGGAGTAAACTTAATTATCGACTACAGGGACTTAGATATACTGGCGTTTGTGAAAACTTGTGACGTGGTTATACTGCAAAAGGCTGCTAGTTTATTTATTGTGAGTATATATTTTTTCACACTTTACTTACCTATATATATCCCCTAATATAAATATTCACTATACACATAGTGAATATTTATATTAGGGGAGAACTGGAGATTTGTAACACAGGTCCTGTATCTAGTACAGACGACTAAGACTAAGGGACGACTTATGCCATTGTAATTGTAATAGTTCATAAGATACCTATTGTACCTTCTTAAAAGAAAATAAATCTTACTATTACTATTATTATATGTAAAGATTTTGATTCTTCTTATCAAACATTTTATTGCTTGATGCGTTACTGCTACGTTACTACTGTTACGTTTTGCGACAAACGATTGTAAGCAAGTGATGTTAAAAAAAAACAATAATAATTTCCAAAGGTGAAATACGTGAAACGCATATTTTTGATTTTGGAACTAAAACAAAAGAGTATAATATAAATTTAAAAATTAAATCACTTGTCACTTCTTAGTACTGTTTGTTTCTTTTTAACGTACGGTGTGTATTTAAAAGCGCACCAAGTTTCTCAACATCATGACGCTGCTGCCCATCATCCGGCAAGAATTCTCTTCGTCGACTCTGACGGCTTCCGTAAGATGAGAGTCCCACACGGCACTACTACAAAAGTCCATGCCTTCAACCACGACTAACTTAATTGAGTAAAGTAATTTATAATTGTTTACATTGAATTTGATTTATATAATTTAACTTAAGCATAAAATAATTGTAGTTGTGAGATATATGATGATAGATCCAGAAGATTTGAGAGAAAAGGCAGGTTATAAGTCCCTTAAGCCGACAGGCGTGTATCAGAACGTTAATTAGAGTGAATGAAGCTAAGAGTATGTGCCAAGATCGTGGCAAGTGGAAGGATGTGATACCAAATAAACGTTTATATTATTATTATTATCTCTGCCTACCACTGTCACATTAGGTATATATGTGAGATAAATTGGTACTGGCATTTTAGGTCTATCCTGAGTTATTTATGTACAATTTTATTTCAGAATGGTTATGGGACCAGATTGAAGTCAATTCATGTTATTTCAACTTCGAAAATGATCAGCTTAATTGTATCACTGTTCAAACAAGTGGTCAGTGAAAAGATTGGGAGTCGTATTATGGTTCACGATACAATTGACGGACTGTACGATTATATCGATAAAGATATTCTTCCAAAAGAATATGGTGGAACAGAGTTACCTCTGACTGATTTGTACAGTAAGTTACTAAGGATACATACATACATAATTTTACATATATGTATATCGTTGGAGTGGGCAGAATTCTGCTACAACGAATGATAGGGAACTATACAAATAGTTCCAGCCCAGTTCACTCTTAGCACAGAGAACTAGAGAAGCCGTTGATCCCGGCTGTCATGAACATCGATGGCAGTCGGTATTAGGAAGTCAGTGCCTTCTAAAAGACTGATAGCTGGTTTAACAATAGAATGATGTTTCCCTCTGTGTTGCGGAGGTCAGACGGCAGTCGCTCCACGTAATAACTGAATTTCAGACAAACCTGGTTGAACCAGTGAGCAGACCCTGGGCCGTAAGCTTAAATCTGGGGCAACCGGGATAATGCTAGGATATGATAAAGAAAAAAGGCAAGGTCATTTTCCCTTATTCGGCTTCTACGATATCCTGAGGAAAGAATGCATTATGGAGTCGTAGAACTCTTGATAATACTCTTGATACTCTTGATTGTGAATAGATGAATTTTTTATCTTCAGTGGTAGCGATCACACAACCATTATGCATATCTAGGGAGTTGTAAATAAATATATGTAATTTCAATAGTCAAATAACAAGACTATGTGATTATCAGTTTTTAGTAACATGCCTGCCAACTTACGAAATTCGGTTACCACTGCATTGTGTGGTAATGTACCAAGCAGGGAACTTGTGTCACTTTATTGTAGCTGGTATTTTAAAAAATTCGATAAAATAATTATATAATCTTAAGTGATTTCTTGATTTATAACATATATTGTATGTTAGGGTGTATAGGGATCCTATCAAGACCTAAGGAGCCCAAGCCAACCTCATCTGCAAGTGGTGCACCTGCCGATCGACGGCCGAGGCCCTGGCGAATATAACAGTGCCCGGTAAGGGGTAATAGGCTCGCCACTTATTACGTGGGACCAACTATATAATCGGCGAAGTGTGGGCGTATAATATGCCTCTGCCTACCCTTTCGGGGAAACAGGCGTGTATGTATGTATGTATTTAAAATATATTTAGACTCTTAAGCCGACAAGAGACATAATATTATATACTATGCTTTAAATCGGGATGTTTCATGTTCACTGAAGACTATTATAATACTAAGATGCAAGATGTTAGCTGTGACCAAAGACGGTATTCACAACTCCTTGTTTGTATTTTTTCAGAAAACTGGTTGAAAGAACTAAGTTCGAATGATTTCATTGATCACATCAAGGAATTAAGTGAAGCAAAAGTACTTGAGCAGCTCAGACCTTCAGACTCGGCCGATAATGAGTTTTCAAGCGTACATGGAACGTTCAGGAGTTTGACAGTTGACTGAATAAAATGTACTAGTGAAGATGTAGTTAAGTGTCTAAAAACTGGCGTGAAGGTACCTACACTTCAAGTGTATGCTTCACGCTAGAGGTCGTGGGTTCGATTCCCACAAAGGACAAATATTTGTGTGCATAAACATGAATATTTGTTCTGGTCTGGGTGTTTTCCTATGTATATTAAGTATGTATTTACAAAAAAAAAGTATTTAAGTATGTTTATCCGTTGCTTAGTATCCATAACACAAGTTCTTAATGATACTTATCTTGGATCTTAATAATTCGTGTAATTGTTAGTTATTATTTATTTAAAACCTGTATTATTGGCATCTTCAAGCAAAATTTGTTTTAATTATTTTAGGATTTAACCCCGAGTGTGCCCTAGACTTTACTCTAAGGGGTCTGTTCACTGGTCTTACCAGTATTGGCAAAATTTCAATGACATATTATACGGAAACATAACTTGTTATAATTCTTGTCGATTCAATAAATTTTTTTTGACCTTTTCTAAATGTTTTAGAGCTCCTTCTGGCGATAGTAATTTTTTTCAAATTATGTATACTTAATATTATAGTTGCTTCAAAACTGGATTTGGATGATTCTTCAGACTTTTTGGTGCCTCATCATATTTTTTGCGATATCCTATACTGGGTGATATGGTTTACATGGTTGGCAAAAATTCAATAAACAAACAAAGTTCGATGTTGCATTATTATTTTTGTTATAATTGTATAATCCTCGCGTATTTTTTAAGTAAATTTATTAATTTACTTTACGGATTAGTTATCTTATTCAATTGAAATTCATTTTATTGAATCATCAGCGGCTTTGCCTATTCTATAAAACAGGGTGTCTCAGCAATAACTGAAATATTTTTATGATTGACACAAAATACAATATAATATGGACACTATACGAAATACCAAAAGAAATATAATGTAAAACCTCTAAACTCGACAGACGGTAAAAACAATATAATTAAATAGAAATTTTACTGACACTTAAGGCGTCAAACTATAAAGTTTTCGACTGTATTTTGGTGATCGCAGTTTAAGCCAGTACGCAGGATGATGTAGCTGCCCATCATTCGGTAAGATTTCTCTTCATAGACTCAAGAGATGAGAAGGGGGAAGGATAATATTATTTTGTAATGAAATTAATTATGTTTTTAATTACGTCTCGTGCAGATAATTAATAATAATGAAGAGTAATTGTAAGAATAGCAACTATCCGGTTCTATCATTACATGTACACAATGCAAATTCAGAACATATATTTTTTAAATTTTTACAACATTTACAAGTCTTACTTGGGACATGAAAACTTTCCAAGAGCATGGAGCAATAAAGTATAACTCCCTAGAGAGTTTATGGAGTCGGCGTTAGTTTGCGGTAATCCATTATAGGCAAGTCATGGATTAAATAAAGGGGCACGTTGGCCGCAGGCGGGGAGTCAGACGCTGCAACCAAGGTACTGGCCCCCGCCTTTAAGCGGCGGGCTTCATCGGAAGATTTTTTGTTGGTACTACTGCTGACAGTCGTGTTTGCCGTAGGTGAGGCCCATACGGTCCCCCTTCGGCCGGAAGGAAGTGCGTAAACTAATTTTGTTACCGACGTAAAACAAAAAACAATGACATTTCGAGTCAATCATAGTTAACAAAAATCTGCTAGTTGGCTGCTTAAATTATTTCATCTCATATATTCTTTTAAATCTAGAAAGTCGGAACACAACAAAAGTAAAGAATGATTTTTCTTAATATTTCGCATCAACCTTTCATTGCGGGGGATCCGCGTATTGTGGGGATTGCAATTCATAAAGCACTTGTACACGTCAGTTATATTTACGAGCGCCACTTCTCTAAAGCTGCTACGAGAAGAAGTTCAGCAAGGTTCTGTCTCCCTCCAAGTCATTTTAGTAAATTCATAGGGAAGTTCTTTTGGAAACCGTAACCAATAAAATAGCACTAAGAGAAACTTCACAGTCAAGAAAGAAACATGGAACAAAGCTTAGGGTTGCCACAGTAATATAATCTCAGACCAAGCATTTTTTTCTGACACTTAGCTATTACCTGTCAAATATATATTGACAATTGATGCAACATCACTTTACAAATTCTCTTAAGAAGTCAGTGGGAGATCTCAGCACAGTACCATATCTTTACTGAGGTTTCAAGGGGTTTAGGGAAGGGTAATCTCAATAATCATCTTTATCACCACTAATTCTCATTCACTTATAATAAATGTTGTTAATATATCTATAACTTGACTCTGGCTTAATGTGCTAAATGCACGAAGCCATTTTTAAAAGAAAAACACCACCCCCATCGATGCGGCAGATAAGAACTCTCAAAAGTAGAATGAGCAGAAATACAGCTGAGAATTCAGCTTCTCTTGAAAGTATCTGAATATACTTCGAACCCATGTCGGTAAGAGCAAAGATAATAGGTTCAGGTGGGGTTTCCCATATACAATAGCCTACCTAATCATATATGAGGACATTTTCTCAGTGCCCTGAAACATGTTCGCAGAGTACTTATTGTGGGTCTCCGCCTGTCCTATTGTTTTTGCATACTGGTCTGACAAAGGATAGACCAATTTTAAATAATTTGTCATACAAGAGAAAGAAAAAGAGCTTTCATTAAGCAACTCTTATCATATAGAAGAGGTAGAATATTCAATAAGTATCAAATCATCATCATATCAGCCTTATGAGTCCACTGATGACCATTAGCCTCTCCAATAGATTACATTCTATTGGGGGTATCTGCCAATAATCACCACGCTGGGCAGGCGGGTTGGTGATCGCAGTTCAAGCCAGTACGCAGGATGAGGCTGCTGCCCATCATCCGGTAAAATTTATTTTTTACGACTCCCCTTGAGATGATAGGGTGAGTAATAAAGCAGGCTTGAAAGGAAATCACAAAGTACTGGAAAACTTAAGCGTTTCCGTCGGAGTCCCGATAGGTCAGTGTTCAGTGGCCTGTCATCCAAAGATTGTAGGTTCGATTCTCACTCGATCCAGTCCGAACAAGTTGATATCTTTTAATATACATTGTTCTTAAAAGTATCTACTAGTTATTTATGAAGGGTAGTGGCTTTACATTTGTCAATGTTGATCGAAGCAGATAATAATAAGTAAATATTATTTAGTTCCAAGATCCATAACACAAGTTCTTAATAATACTTATCATTAAGAACTTGGGTTATGGATACTAAATAACGGATAAACATACATAAATACTTTTTTTTGTAAATACATACTTAAGATACACAGGAGAACACCCAGACCAGAACAAATATTCATGTTCATGCACACAAAGATTTGTCCTGGGTGGGAATCGAACCCACGACCTCTCGAGTGAAGTGCAGGTATACTGACCTCCACGCCATATCGGTCGTCAATCAGATACATATCAAAAAACTAATAATAAATATTGGTTTGCTTAAATACTATTGAGTTTATATAATAATTATCGTTAGGTAATACCTGCATATATTCCCCCTGTGAGCGACGTCACATGACTCTACTTGCAAACTTTGACCGCACAAACTCTGCAACTTGATTATAAAGTATGGCTTGGTCATAACATAACCTACTCCCCATGTACTAAATTGAATGTCGCGTAATAGTTCCACGAATATCAAATGGCCAAGCAGTTTATCAAGATATAGAACAGGGACATTGCTTTAACGGTCCCTTTAAAATTATCTCTGTTCCGAAGTGACAAAGAATTTTTTTGCAAAATATTTTTTGTAAAAGAACTTGATCCTCGGCTTTATTATTAGCATTATCTCGGTTGCTAGACTTAAACTTACGGCCTAGAAGTATGCTTACTCGTATAACCAGATTTAGCTAAAATTCATTTATAACACGGAGCGACTGCCGTCTGACCTCTGCAACCAAGACGGAAACATCATTCTATAGTTAAGCCAGCTGTTAGGATATTAGAAGACACTGACTTCGTAATAACTACTGCCAGCCAGCTTGATCGCGTTCTGCCGTGTTGTTAACATTATAGCCCGCTCTTATTCTAGCTCTAAGTAACTGATAAGGAAAACAGTTCTCAGGAAAGGCTGGCCTAGAATATTGTCACCACCTCTCATCTCACGAAAAGTCGTAAGAGTCGACGAAGAGAAATTGGACAGCAGCGTCATCCTGCGTACTGGTTCAACATGTGATCACCAACCCGCCTGCCCAGTGTGGTGATTATGATATTATAAAATAATACCTCCCACAGAATGTAATCTATTAGGGAGGCAAATGTTTAGCGGTGGGCTTTATAAGGCTCATTATGATGATACCAGGAAAAGTACGAAGCAAGTCGTTTTTCCAGATGATTGAAGAGATGTGGTATTTTATAAAACGACAAGGCAAATTGTTATCTAAGTATGCCAAAAGAAAAAGAGTGAAATTATACCTTGACTTATTTTCGACTTTTATACTTGGAATGGAACTGTATCGCCATACTGGATATGGCGTGGAGGTCAGTTTACCTGCACTCCGCTCTTTGTGGTAGATCCCGTGGAGGTCGTGGATTCTCACAGTTAACCTTTACCTTCCCTTTATGCCAAGACATTTTACCGAGGAATTGTTCTGAAAGAATACTATTAGCAAACATTTTACAATGATTATTTGCGTGTGGAATTGATAAAGGCTATATAAATCATGAATTATTGATTTTTCCAAACGAACTTAACCCTAGTGCATATCAGAAATATTAATTAGGATTCCAAATTTCTTAAGAGATGCTTAACGAAGCACAATTTTGTATTTTCTTACATAACTTTCAGTCTCCTTAAATGTGCAGTGCTTAGTGTTTGACAAACCATCAAAATAACAAAATATCGTTATGTGAAGTTCAATTTTGTTTTTATTTGTAGAAGGGATGCCATTACTATTAACTCAGTTTCGAAAAATAGGCCTTTTAAGAATTGGAAGCTTATAGAACGTTTTGTTCCTGTAAAATCAAAGATCCATCCACTTGCTACGATCATGTTACTCATTATAATTCTCATCTTCTCCCGTCGATTTATGGTCCTTTTGACCAGCCCTTTCTCTAAAATATTTACATTTGGTTATTGTAATAGATTAGACAGGATAACAATACAAATATTTTTTTTTTAAAACGGTGTCATGTTCAACATTTATTTATGTTTTTTTTCCGAGTATCTTTCTACAATCTTATAGGCACGGGACTCTTTATAGACTTACTCTTTATAATAAAAAGACTTACCGAATCCGACGAGACTTTTTAAATAAAATTAACTTCTCATTTTGTGTTGTAAAGAACAAGAATGCTTGTCGTAATATTTTTAGATATTTCCTTTGAAGCCTTAATACTCCCCAAAGCTCTTTCACGTGAATTTAAGGCGATGATGAAGAATATTTATATTTTACTAGCGACCCGACAAACCAGAATAAATTTCTACAATTTTGGGACAATTTCTTGCATAATAATAAAAGTCATAATTTTTTTTTTTTTCAAAATTTCATTATAAGAGTGTTATTTTTATTTGAATTTGTTATAAATCTGATTTGTTATGTCAGAAATAAATTCCATTATTTCTTTTCTTTGTTTATATTTGTAAATTTAAATATCAATAAAATTTGGTAATTACATGGGAAAGGTATTGGGCATCCGTCTACTATGTAACTATGTACCTTTTTCTTGGTTAAGTACATGATATATAAAACCGGTATCCCATATAAAGTTACATACATACTAATATCACGCCTATTTCCTCGAAGGGGTAGGCGGAGGCATATTGTATGCCCACATTTACCACGTAATAGGTGGCCTATTGCCGTTTATCGGGAACTTTTGTGTTCACCAGACCTTCCGTCCGTTGTTCGGCAGGTGCACTTCTTGCAGGTGAGGTTGATCCTTACTGGGATTACTTACTTTACTGGGTCCGATAACCTCCGAGGTTTTGATTTGTACATCATATATCTCTGTAGATCTCAACGTCCAGTAGGCTCCAACTTCAACCCTCGTATAGCCCTGAAACCTTTACTGAGCACGTCCCATCATTTACGAACGAAGGTGAAAAGGACTCAGGTCATGCTCCACCACCTAGTATGATTGGCGGAGGCAGGTGTGAAGCGTTTTGCGAGCTGCCCAAGAGTTAAACATTATTTGGAAAAAGTTGTTAAAACTCGTGTGCTGTAATGTTTCCTACTTCGACGGCTGATATCGCATGCTTAATGGAATAGTGACTTAACTCAAAAAGACAACTTTTGGGACATCACAAAAGAGGATCTTCTAAAGAATAAATGTCCTACTTGTAAGCGCATTAAATTGATACTGATTTATTAATTAGTAATTCTGCTTGTGTTTTGAACGTTTGATTAACATTGATTCAATTTCAGTAAGAAATAGAAACTTACGTACTTATAATAATATAGAAATACTATATAAGTACGTAACATAAACCTGACCTATCTATTAATGGGTCGATGTTCCTTTAAGCATGCGATATTAGTCTCTGTTATTATATAATATTAAAATAACTCAGTATCGCTAACTGTAATTTTATGAGTCTAAAGACATAAACAAATTCAAAATTTTATAAATCGGTGCAGAATAGTTCTGAGGTAACAAACATAAAAGAAAGCCCAAACGATTTCAGAAACTCCTTCGAAAGTGGTTTTCAACCAGCGATACTCTGCGATAACCCCCGCCTATACTTCTCGGCAAGGTTTCTCGAAAAGAACAGTAATCGCGCGCGCAGTTTACAAGCCGCATTGACACATTACCGGTATATCTATAGCGCGATTGTCAAATGTAAATTAACAAAGCTCTATGTAAACCTTGAAACTTTATTGTTTTGTTTGAAATTATTCATTTTAGCTAAAAAAAAACAAACAAATTTTCGGTGCCACAGTGCTTATTTGAGGTATCGAAATGGAGTCGTTAAATAAGAATGCATTGTTACTATTTCCTGATAAGACATTGGAAAATGTCAGAAAAAAATGTAATGTGCAAGGTCGTGAAGATATGGATAGGGCGATCGATATTTTGGATTATTGGATCAAACAACAGGCGCACTTTAACAAGAAGGATTTTAGTAAGTACCATTATCTTTTCTTATTGTTTGTAACTCTTTTTGCCACGTGAAATCAGGTGGTCGGCAAAAATCACTCAACTTAAGCAGAGCTGAAAGAGGTCAGTCGTTTGCTTTGGAAGATACATTAAGCCGGCTAGTACGTGTTAAGCTAAGTTAGAGCTCCTACTGGGCAGTGTATTTATTTTCGAAATTGGGTGTAAATAGACTTTGATCAAAGCAAACGCATTCTATACAATTCAAGAGACATTATCGAAAAAATCTATTTTTTATGTTAAGAATACTGCAAGGAGTTATAAAATAAAACAACCGCGCTACAGATCGCGTTTCTGTGTGGCCCATGCAAGCAAGTATTTTAAGAAAAAATAACTCAAGACATAACGCTTAAAATTTATTTTTATCAAATATCATGAAAAAAAATTCAATCTATTGGCTATTGAAATCCCAGGTTACTGAGACAGCCTCCCGCTCCACCCACAGCGGGGGAAAGTCATTAGATGATTTTCCATCCATAAAAAAAAAGGTATAATCTCAAATAAAACGCATTATTCTGATACTGGGAAGAACATGTAGGTCTTGGGTTTGCTCAGTGTCTTTTGACACCCTTTATGCATTATTTTAAACACATTTTCTGTAAAGTGATGTTACGAAGTCCAATAGCACCGGCTATTTTAAGCGGGGTATGAAACGGCATTTAATTTTCCACCCCAGGCGATTACGAGTCGGTACGGTACCATTGATTTTCTGAAGACTGCATCGACAGCTTATCGTCGAGCAGGATTTAGTCAATATAGTCATATACTAATTAGCAAAATGAAAAAATTACAACCTATAAATATGTATTAAAACCAATAAAGTATTTAAATAACTCATCTTGTTTTAACATGAGTCATTATCATACTGGATTTGTTCCACTCGTTTTGAATCTATTAAAAAACGTGTTGGGTGAGATTTATTTTTTTAATATTATGTGTGAGGTCCAAAGTTCTTAAGTACCTTATAATTTATTGAAATCACATAATAGGTTATCTAATAAATATTTTTTTGTGTTTTGCACGTGTTGGAGTATGGCCTAAGTCTCTCACATTAATGGTTTGTCAGAGGCCTGAAATGAGACGTTATTGGGCAAAGTAGATGGTAATGAATACCTTAAGGCCTGTGTTAGTCTAAGGGTGTCTTGCACATCGGTCACTAATCATGAATAGAGCTAAATCATAATTCTGTCCCTATCATCATCATCTCACCCATATGAACTGCCACTGCATCCATCGGCTTTCCGACGGCTTGAACAGATCATAAGTCCGTCCTCTACAACGTTTGCCGGTTCACGGTCGTTATTGAAGAACCTTAACGCCCCATTGGCCGTCGGATCTTCGAGCTAGGTGCCCCGCCCACTGCCACTTCAGCTTGCAACTCGCCTCGCTATGGCGGTCAATCCTGTCCTCCTACGAATTTCTCTATTTCTGATTCCATTACTTTGGGACACTCAGAGTATAGCTTTCTCCATTGCACGCTGAGCGTCATTGAGATTTCTTATGAGGTCCATAGTCAGGCACCAAATTTTTACAAACAAAATGGAAATGCAATATTTTTTATAATAAATAGGTGTAACAATAAAATTGCGGATTAATATATAACAATAGCAAGGAAAGTTTGTAAATTAAACTTCTTGGCGGGAAAGTAAAGCGTCATGTCAGCAGTTTTGTTTTATTGTGCAATTCCGAACATAAGATGGATTGTTAACCGTTAAGTGTTTGTGAACGTACATGAGTGTTGGGAAATGAAACAAAACAGTGCAACATCACTTTCAAACTCTCTCAGAAGTCCATGTGAGATCTCAGTATAGTCCCACATCTTTACTGAGGACTCAAGTGGTTTACCAATTCTCAGTACCGTACATCATCACTGGCAACACACACTGGTCGAACAAACAAATTACTGAAATGCAATTACATTTTAAATTTAGAACTGTTATACAAGTCGCTCTAAGTAAAATCCAGATGGCATTTAAATGACATAATTATAATCCACACAAAACAGCAATAAATATTTTGTATTTGTATTATTTGTAAAAAAAATTCTAGTTTCAACTGGTATGTTTTATCTAGACATTCAACAACTTTGTATCCCGTCTATGATTCGGTTCGCGACCTGTCTGTATTCTGCATTTAAAATGTTAGTTTATAAAAGTAAGCTAACCTATTTAAAAATAAAAAAATTATTGGTAGATATTACTATCGGCCAATGACATAAATTACTGCCCTGATATTGTATTTTTGTTTTACCTGTTTTACCATACTGTATGGGTTCGCGTGGTGGAAAATGATCTGAATGCCTCTTACCTTCGTTTCAGAGACGAGGTCCGTGCTCACTATTAAACCTTTATGGACTAATATTATGACGATAATAATAATGAAGTAGTATTTCTCTCATTATAATTTGATTTTTATCCTTTGACGGGCAGACAATGTTGAAAATTTTCATTGGTTTTCTACCTTAACTCAACAACATAAGGTTCAATTTATGGTAGGAATATATTTACCACTGCCTTGTAAAGGTTTCATCATGAAATGGGTGTTTAGGGATTCTACCAAGACCTTAGAAACCCAAATGGTGCATCTGCCGATCAACAGACGAGACTCTGGCGAACATAAAAGTTACCGGCAAGCTGTCTGCAATTTGCACCCAATTTTTTTCCTACTTTATTCGAAAAGATTTTGTAAGGCGGGGATATTTGAGAGATATTGAAACACCGAATGTTGAGACAATACTGGCTTTATTGTATAGAAAACACATAATATAAAGTGTTTAAAAGAATACAGATTATTAGGGTTAGTACACACTATAATAAATATACTATGTTAAGGTTGATACACACCACACCTCCTTACCATAAATGAAAAAAAAATACAAAGTAATTTTTTTTTTCAAACTTAATACTTAAATTGAATATAGTCAATCGTATAAAAATTGGTACATAACATTGTTAATAATTGTCAATGATTATAATATTTGATTATATAAATAGAAGTGAGTGTACATATTAAAATTAATTATTAGGTGTAAATAATTTTGTGCGATTTTTATGGATTATGTCCAATTTACCATTTTTATTTACTTGTACATTTGGTGTCATATCTTTGACGACAATATAAGGACCTGAATATACGCTTTCCATTTTGTTAGAATTTTCATTTCTTATTAAAATTAAATCATTTGGTTTATACACCATGGGGTTAATACACTTATCATACACTAATTTCCTAGCTATTTTACTTTTGAGTAAATTCTCTTTTGCCTCTTTTTGCGATAGCTGTAGGCGATATTTTAATTCATTAGGGTAATTGTCATGATTATACAATGGCTCTACTATATTGTTATTTAGATTACTTGGTAGCGAACAGACTTTTCCAAATACCAATTCGAATGGAGTAAATTTAGTTTCAGTATGTACGGAAGTATTAAAGGAGAAACACCAATATGGAAGCCATTGGCTCCATGACTCTGGATGACAATCTGTTTGAATACGCAAGAATGAGTTTAAATGTTTGTGAGAATTTTCTAATGCACCTATAGTTTGGTGATGGTAAGCTGTGGAACTAAGGTGATTTATTTTTAAAAGTTTACAAACCTGTTCGAATACTGCAGACATGAACTCTGCTCCTCTGTCAGTTGCTATCGCTCTGGGTATCCCATATTTAAGGATAAAACAATTTACTAAGGCTTGAGCCACTTCCTCCGCCTGTTTTGAAATTAAAGGGTGAGCAACAACATATTTTGTTAATTCGCATTGCACGGTAAAAATATAAGAATAATTATTGTAGTCCCTATCTAGTGGTCCTACTAAATCTATGTATATTTTATCGAATGCGGTGTTAGCCGTAGAAGTAATAACCATTGGTTCCTTAACCATTCTAGCATGTTTATATTTTTGACACTTCTCACATTTTTTAACAAATTGTCGCACATCTTTCTCTAAACCTGACCAGTAAAAATATTTCTTAATATTATTGAACATCCTTCTCATGCCCGCGTGGCCACTTGTGGGCAAGAGATGGAAGTCATTCAAAATGACCTTCCTGTCATCTACATTATCTATTCGTTGAACGTCGTTTAATATATAAAATCTTAGTGCGCACTTATTTCCTAGTGATTTAACTTCATTTAATAATTTATCAACAAAAATCTTATTATTCTTATTTTTCAAAATATAAATCTCGTCGACGTTTATCTCTTTACATAATATTTCTAACTCCCTCACGAAGGCGGCTCGCGTCAATCGCGATTGGAAGTCGGAATTAATAAAAATTGTTGACTTATTTTCTACATAGCATAACGCGTTTCTTTCCACATTTATTATATTTTGTCTTCTTAAACTCTCTAATTCATTTTTTTCTATAAATCTCAACTCTACCGCTTCCCTCGGTTTCGTATGACTTCCAATAACACTTGGTTGATCAGGCCAATTGCAGTTAGAAGTCATGTCACGGGGAGACTCTTGTAGTTTTCGAGCTTGTGCCCTAGTCGTTACATTAATCTGATATTCACTCATATTCTTTAATTGTTCTGACGTAAAAGTAGGAATCCGAGATAATGCATCTGCAGCTGCGTTATCCGAACCCTTCACGTATTCTACTATAAAATCGTACTCCTCTAATATTAACCGAAATTTAATAAGCCTACTTGACGGATCACGCATATTGAATAGATAAATTAAAGGACGATGGTCTGTTATTATTTTGAATTTACGACCATAAAGATATGGGCGAAAATGTTTAATAGCCCATACTATTGCTAATAATTCTTTCTCGATAGTTGGGTAACGGTGTTCCGCAGTATTTAAAGTTCTACTTGCGTACGCAATAGGATTATTATTGCTATTACTTAAAACCGCACCAATTGCGTAACCCGAGGCATCCGTTTGCACTATAAATTGATTTGTTTCTGAGAAGTCTGGATATTGTAACACTGGGGGAGACATTATACACTGTTTTAACGTTTCGAACGATTTTTGACACTCCTCATCCCACACAAAAGGCACATTCTTTTTACATAATTTATTTAATGGATAGGCTTTTGCCGCGAAATTTGGTATAAACTTTCTGTAATAATTAACAAAGGCTGTGAAACGCTTGACCTCGTCCACAGATTTTGGAGGGGGGTAATTTTTAACAACTTCAATTTTTCCTGGATCCGGCAAAACGCCATCACGAGATACTACGTGTCCCAAGTAAAGCATTTCTTTCTTGAAAAAGTCACACTTTACTGGGTTAAGTTTTAAATTGACATTTCTTAACCTCTCAAAAACATCTTGTAAATTTCTTAACTTTTCAGATAAATTTCGACCATATACTATTAAATCGTCTTGATATACGAGGCATTTTTCATAAGTGAGACCCGCCATAGCCATCGTCATCATTCGTGAGAACGAGGATGGACTAGTTTTTAGCCCCATAGGCATTCTTGTTAACTGGTATCGTCCTGAACAGAAACCTGTGTATTTTCTACTGTTTTTATCGAGTTCTACATTATGGAAACCTTGATATAAATCTAAATGGCTAAAGTAAATACATCCTGATAAAGAATCTAATATTTCGGTAATATTCGGTAACGGAAATTTGTCGTCTTCTATGCAATTGTTTAATTTCCTGTAATCTATTACTAACCTCCATTTTTTCTCGCCACTAGAATCTATCTTTTTAGGAACTAATAAAACAGGACTGCTCCACTCGCTTCTACATTCTTCTATAATGCCATCAAGCAACATTTTTTCTATCTGTGTATCTATTTCTTTTTTCTGTGAGTGCGGTAATCTATATGGCTTGGAAAATATAGGTGTTACGTTAGGTTTTAAAGTTATGGAATGTTTATACACGTTTGTGGTAGTGAAACTATCGCCTGGCAAATAAAATATATCGTTATACTTCGCGCATATATTTTCCACAGACGATTGTTCCTCGTCGTTCAAATGTTTTAAGTGCAATAATGATAATAGTTTTTTAACTCGGTTTGCATTTGATTCGTTTCGCGTAAAAGCACATACGCTATAATTACTAGCATCATGTATAATAGGTTTAAAATCATTAAGTGTATAATGTTGCTCAGTAGTGTTTAATATTTTTATAGGTATTCTGCCACACACCGGTTGAACTAAGGCGCTTGCTAAATATATACCATCGCTGATATCCGACGCACAAACTATACATTCATCTGTAAAATCCGTAGGAATATAATGAATTGATTCGCACCTAGGTGGAATTTCTAATTGCTTGTAATTAAATGTAGAGAACGACAAATCAATCTTAATATTAGACGCAGTCAATGTTATTATATTATGATCAAAGTCCAATATCGCCTTGTACTTAGTCATGAAATCTTGACCGATGATGCCATTCGCCATAATTGGTAAGAAGTCGAGCACATAAAATTTATGTCTCAGTTGATAACCATTTACGTCTAAGTTTAAATAACAATACCCGAGAGTTGTTATTTTACCACCTATACCTGTTATAGAAATCTTATCATCGTAATATGAAATTTGATGTTCTAATATATGTTTATACTTTACGACCGAGATGGATGCGCCCGTATCAAGTAACCAATTATACACGTGATTATTTACTGAAAAATTAATAGAGCAATTACTGCTACATGACAAAATTTTAGTCACGAAAAAACTTATTTTCTGTTTCCGTGGTTTCTGCTTTTACTTCCGACTCAGATAATATGTTAATGTTGTTGTTGCGCATCCTTTCATTTCTGTTATTATTATAATAAATTCTACCTCTGTTTGGGCGACTGCGCGTAGGCACCTGATGCAGCTGTTGGCGCTGGTTAGAGGGCCGATTCGATCCACCCCGACGTCCGCCGATGTAGTTGTGAGTGCCGCCTCGCTGTGGTGTTCGCTGCGAGTATGTTGGGTGTGAATGTCCCCGATGTCCTCTCGTAAAATTCTGCCTGAAACCCCTTGAACCTCTGTGATTATGGTACATACCAAAGACTTCACCAGAACTCGCAGACGACGCCGTCTCCTCATCTTGTGCGGCTTGCACAGCATCCTGAATTGAGCTGAAATTTCGGGCGGTTATTATTGTGCTTAGTCTACGGTTCCGCAAACCATCAGCAAACTTTTTAATTGCATGTTGCTCATTAATTGGTTTTAATAAATTGTAACTTTCAGAGTTGCCCTTGGCCTGCGAAATGGTAAGGTTAACAAAAAGTTCGGTTACTTGTCTACCATAGTCTTGGACACTTAAATCGTTCTGCTTTATGGAATTTAATTTAGTTTGGATTGCTGTTGCTGATTTTTGAGGTAATAAAACCTTCTTCATGTCAGCTACAAGATCTTCTACAGTAGCGTAATTAGAAGCCAATCGTAATTTGGCTGTCTGGGATAGTCTACTCTTTAGTATGAAATTAATTAATTGCATTTTGCAATCAGGAGTTGTAATAATAGAATTATAGTATTCGATATTATCAATTAACTGTTTGGTATTATTCTCCTCATCCGTCATGAGTGGTAACAAATTTATAGCAACTTTAATATCGAACTTAGCCATGGTTGCAACACTTTGTAATTGACAAGGTTTGCATAAATCAATTATATCGCTATATGTAGACTGGAACTTCTCAATATACTTCTGAATTAATTCGGAATCACTACTCGAGATCTTGCCCTTTTTAATATCATATAATACTTCAGATACATAATTAGTATATCTCGTAAAAATCTCATTTGCCTCAATAAGTTTTTTATTTAGTAAGTTCTCAGTTCTACGACTTGAACCAACTTTAATCAAATATACTCTAATCTCTTTAATTTCATTACACAATGCCTCTAAGATAGATGCCATAACTTACCACTATAAGTACTACAGAATACATTTTATTATACTAACTGTACCTCCTTTTAACGTAATCTGAAACGCGAATGATTGTCTTTAATAGTTCGTTGCACTTTTATCGAATATATATGTATAGTTATAACCGGCATATGAAAAACGTTATGTCTGCGCTGGAACCATATAGTTATTTATATTTATTACCACGTTCATTAACCGCACTTGTATTTTACACTTCACTAAATGCCCATTATTATTTTTCACTCATACACTGACCTCAGCCGCGGAAACTTTAGGTATTGCGCGTAGAAATGACCGACGGAGCGCATGGTGATGAAATTGCTGGTCAATCCACTGGAGATGACACCTCCTATAGATGCGATATGCACCGTAAAGTAAGCCCAACATCATCAGAGCGAGTATAACCGTCAGGATAATATTTGTAGTCCCGATATGTGTCCTTATTTCTTCAACCGAGGCCTGGTTGCTGCCTCCAGCCGCGTTCTGGGCAATTATCACTTCTTCTTTGGATTTAGTGGTACCCATCTTCTTTATTGATAACACTTATTACCGGATAACGCGTGAAATTGTGTGAAAGATTATCGAATCTTATTCGCGCATCGAACATATTGTAACTTTAGTCTAATCCTTATACGGTAAAGGAATTTTTAAACAACGCTCCGCTGCCCGGACTTTGGCAGGGTCGCCATGTAAGGCGGGGATATTTGAGAGATATTGAAACACCGAATGTTGAGACAATACTGGCTTTATTGTATAGAAAACACATAATATAAAGTGTTTAAAAGAATACAGATTATTAGGGTTAGTACACACTATAATAAATATACTATGTTAAGGTTGATACACACCATAATAATAATAGTACTAAATAATTTAGAATCACACTTATTATTTAGTTCTAAGATAAGTATCATTAAAAACTTATCAACGGACGGGGCTCTGGCGAACATAACAGTGCCCGGTTAGCGGCAATAGGCTCGCCACCTATTACGTGGGACCAACAACACAGTTAGCTAAACGTGGGCGTATAAATATGTGATTATGAAATGTAAATAAATATGTACTTTATTTTACAGGTCGATCGTACTTGGAGAGGTTAATAATTATGTCAAAAGGATCTATAGAGCGGACTAAGACACGTTTGGATAGCTTATGTACGGCAAGAACACATCTACCATATTTCTTTGGCCTTCAAACCATTGCAGCACCTCGCCTTGATCTAGTGTAAGATACTTAATTACTTTTATTATTAATATTCTTATTTTTTATATATGCCTACTATTATATTATGTAATCATTAATATAATTAAATTCTTCCTATAATTGTATTAGTCATGTGGCTTCATTAAAATTCAAAAGTTCTGAATACAAATTCATTTATTCAAGTTTGGCTCAAAAGAGCTCTTATGAACGTCAAAACTTAAAAACTAGCGCGCCCATTCACTGCGGGCGGGAGCTTGATCGTAAAAGGACGGGCAAGAAAATCGTCAAGGTTAGTTTTTCTCCCGCCAGTTACAAGAAAATGTACTTAGTAGTAAAACAATTTGACAAATTTACAAAAACCTGTGTCTGCAGTCACATGATTTAAAATAAAAGAAGAAAATAATATAATGTTATTTTTATAGTCATATGTATTTGACGACTGACATGGCGTGAAGGCGAGTATACCCACACTCCGCTCCTGAGGTTGTGGGTTCGATTCTTACACAGGAAAAATCTTTGTGTACATAGACAAGAATATTTGTCCAATCTAAATTAATATAGTAGCACTTTTTGGAAGTTCAATAAATATATTAAAAAATATCGGCCCATTAAACCCTTCATTGAACAGTGATTGTAAAGCAAAGCAGTACTAAAGGCAAATATACCTCAATAGAGACTGTAGTATAGCTTCTTAAAGTATGGCAGATTAAGGGTACTCCACGTGGAAGGTAAAAGACAAGGTCCAGCCTGCCAGGGTTCCGAGATTGTTGGGAAGAGTAACAGCGGCCCCTGACCATAACGGGGACAGGACGTTACATGGATGATTTACAAGCAATAAAAGTCTGACAAACCCTTCCGCTCCACCCATAGCGAAATGCAGTCATTTGATGAATTTCCATCAAGAGAAAAAATATTTGGAGGTCGATGGTACGATGAAAAAGACGGAAATTTTTGCTCACGACCTTGCTGTATTGTCTGCTAACTACAATTCATATCATGAACTTTCACAAAAACTTTTTAAAAAAATACCTAATTAAATATATGTACCTATGTTACAGAGAAGATGCCTTGCTACCAAAACAGACGAAAGATTATTGCAGAGTATATCTTTTACGCAATATGCGCAAGGGTATTGTTGACATTATTCAATATCAAAACTTTTACCAGAGAATAGTTTACGTAAGTATGTCTTTCACAACATAACTACTTATTATTCGATAGCTGATTATTCAAAATCAGCATGACAACCAGATTGACAATGTCCCAATGCAAACCTTGGCCTCCTCTAAAATATGCAATTACGAGAGGTTCGCCAGCGACTTCGTCCTCGTGAAACTCGATTATATCCATACTTGCAAATCGGCTGTCCAAAACCAAAATCTAGCAAGAGACATGTTTTTTAAGATACGTTTTCTAAAATCAATATTTCCAAGAATTACAAGTAAGTAGTAATTTAAAAAAACGTGTTTAAACAAAATGTCTCTTGCTAGGTTTTGGACAGCCGAAATAATCACGCCTGTTTCCCCTTAGGGGAAGGCAGAGGCATGTTATAAACCCACGTTTCGCCAAATATATTGTTCGTCCCACATAATAGGCGGCGAGCCTATTGCTGCTTACCGGGAACTAGACTCCTTTTACACATTTACACACATATTCACACAAAAACACACACATACCCATTTAAGCTCATTATCACAGGAAAATCGATTTAGGACACACTATCTTAGGGCTTTCCTCTAAAAGTGTACTTATTTTTATTTTATGTCTTTATGACTGGGAGGACACATAATGATCCAAGACACAGGATCTACCTAGTTTGGGCACTAGTCTCCCATTTAATATCAAGCTTCGGCATTCTAGTTCTAAAATTGTACACCTCTAATTCTCAGTTGTCATTGGCGAGCCTATTGCTGATTACCGGGAACTAGACTCTTTTTACACATTTACACACATATTCACACAAAAACACACGAATACCCATTTAAGCTCATTATCACAGGAAAATCGATTTAGGACACACTCTCTTAGGGCTTTCCTCTAAAAGTGTACTAATTTTTATTTTATGTCTTTATGACTGGGAGGACATATAGTGATGCAAGACACAGGATCTACCTAGTTTGGGCACCAGTCTCCCATATAATACTCGTATCAAGCTTCGGCATTCTAATTCTAAAATTGTACACCTCTAATTTTCATTTATTTATTATGTTTAAGTATTTTTACGTTTCTTTGCTATATATGGGAGAAAATAATAAATATTATTATTAACTTTTATGTTAGCCAGAGCCTCGTCTATTGTTTAGCAGGTGCACCACTAGCAGGTGAGGTTGTTGAACCCAAGTACCTAAGGTCTTGGTAGGATCCCTGTACACCCACAAAATAGCTTCCCGCTTCTAGTCTCAAAATTAATACTTTCCGTATAAACTTTATACCTACCTATTTACCATAGATATCAAGTTTCATTTAAATTGATTCAGTCGTTTTGGCGTGAAAGCAAGACACATAGAGTTACTTTTGTATTTATTAGACTAGTATGGATTATTTATTTTTGTTTATTGTGAGACATCCACATCAGTATTGTCTGCCTCAGTTGCAAGCAGTTGAGGCAGAACAAAAAATTGAGAGCAATCAGTACCGTTATATAAACACGGTAACAAGCAAACCCACTCATGTAAACATTTGAAAAAAACAGCAAAAAATTCCAAAGCCGAGTATTAATTTAATGATTTGTCTATCGGTAAACCAGTGGTCCTGACTGACATGTCATATAATATTAAAGCTCGATAGTTTACTTATAGCAGACGTTACAACTGATCATCATCATATCCTAGCATTATCCCGGTTGCGCCAGACTTAAGCTCAGGGTCTGCTCTCTATCTAACCAGCTTTGGCTGAACTTCAGTTATTATATGGAGCATTTGCCATCTGACCTCAACTACCTAAAAAAAACATCAGTCTGTGGGGAAACCAGTTGTTTTATTTTAGGAGGAACTGACTTCCCAATAACGATTGCCATAGATGGTCATGACAGTCGGGACCAATGGCTTTACGTGCTTGTCGAAGTACAGAGAAAGCGATAATTATGCACATAACTCCGAAACGTCACAGGTGCGCGGGTTTGAACAGACGTAACAACTGATAATTGTGCATAATTCACAGTTGCTACTTTCACACTAGCTCTACTAATATTATTGTAATACCTTATCTTACCCCATTTATTCTAATCCTAACCTTAATTGTGATAGGCTGACTGACAAATCCCCTCAATAAGAGTCACCGACTGACTGACAAATCTTTAGAAAAAACAAAACGGAGAGATTTATTGACAAACCTTGACAAATTCTGACAAATAACCCATTTTTCTTTTATTTCTTGATTATGTTACTGCTCATTATATCTCTCATTGTGTTATAAATAAAAATCATTTTCCATTTTATGTGTAAAAATTTGACAAATCTAAATGATCCTGTTGATCTTAAAGACAATAAAGTATATTTTATTTAAATTATTTGTATGTACTAATGTAGGTTAAAATTCAATGTTATAGACACAAATGTGTAAATTTGTCAAATCTAAATGATCCTGTTGAATTTAAAGACAATAAAGTATACTTTATTTAAATTATTTGTATGTACTAATGTTCGTTAAAATTCAACGTTACGTACACAAATGTGTCACGCCCGAAATATATGATTTTATGTGTCATTATATTCTATATTAGCAGTAAATTCTTAACATACAAAAAATATAACTTTTAGTATAATTTCTCATATTCTTCTTTTATGTTTGTTTTAGTTTTTGGAATATTTTTGTAAGCATGATTACAACGCTGGAATCATTCTAATTGCCGATTATAGAGAATTGGACATTATACCATTTCTGAAAAGCACTGATATTGTATTACTACAGAAGGCTGCTGCTATATTGTTTGTAAGTATCTTACAATCGGGAAATGCTGGTGGAACTGTCAACAAAGATTACTGATGTGAAGCGGCGTCCATTGGGGAGATTTGTTACATTGTACCACCAAGGTTGATATAAAATTCATCTATGATTCGGAAGTAGTGATGAAGAAGAGCTTTCTATTTGACACCTCATGTTTGGCTCATTCTTTTAGTCCATAAGTTTTAGTCATATGACTATACTTCTTAGTCAAAGTACTTTACCTCAAAACACTCCTAAACAGCTTAACGGACTTAAGCATGACGACTCAATGCCTGAGGTGTCGAAAGTCGTAAATCGTGTTCTTGAAGAATAAAAGTAAAACGTACCTCCAGTTACTTGTAAGGTGTATGGTGACGGTGTATGGTAACGCAGTATGGTGACGTCATTGAAAGGTTTTCGAAGAAACAAAACTTTATGATACGGCTTTTGCATTGAAGTAGGAAACCCGTTCAGGTACTAATTTTAAAGATGAAATAAAAAGAAAACTGAACCCATAGAAACCTTTAAAGATTGTCATCTTTGGCTATGGGATAAAAAACGGGTGTCTCATAGAATAAAGATTTTTTAAATATCCATTTTCATATTACCGAAAATAACTCAATAATTAAAAAAAAAAAATTCTTCGAACAGTTAATCATTGCTGTTTGATATCATCGAAAAATATTTGTAAAAATAAAACTTTTAACGTGGTTTCGGTTACCAGAAAAACGGTACATCGAACTTACATTTTCTAAAAGTTAGGTTATCGATGAAACCATTTGTAAAAACATGTTACAATATGTGTTGGAATCCATAATACTTTTTCACGTAACAACTTTTTATCGTAGTAATGTTTTATCGAACTATGCATTCGCCTGAAGACAATAAATTGTGTATGAACAGTATTTATAGAAAATTAATATTCGAGGAAATGAAATTGGACGTAATTCTTGGATTTGTTAAATATTATACCAAAAGTTCTGCGAATCGTTTTATAGGTAACAAAAATCATTGAAAGAAATTGCGATAATATGATGAATTCCCTAAAAATTCAGTTTAAAGTTTTTGAATTAATTAACATCATTATTTTCTTTGTGTAAGATATTGATTCAAATAAGGCCTTCTCTTTTGTATGTATAACGAATAATACAAATAAAATTTTATTTTCAGAAAAGTTATGGACTAAGCGTAAAGTCAATTCACATTATTTCACCATCAAAGCTGATTAGTTTAGTAGTATCATTGTTCAAGCAAGTAGTCAGTGATAAGATAGGAAGTCGAATTAATGTTCATGAGACTTTCGATGAAGTTTATGATGTTGTTGACAAAGATATCTTTCCAAAAGACTACGGTGGTGAAGAACTACCTCTAATGGATTTACACAGTAAGTAGTGCTATTTCATAAGTATTGGTTTATTCACAAGACACAATGCCGAGAGTGACGCCATCGTACAAGCGATGAC
Source organism: Musotima nitidalis (assembly GCA_949126915.1). Lineage (NCBI taxonomy): Eukaryota > Metazoa > Arthropoda > Insecta > Lepidoptera > Crambidae > Musotima > Musotima nitidalis. Next base: position 7,126,107 of record OX421434.1, read on the forward strand.
TAAAATGTACAGATTAATTAAATCCTGAAATGCGCAAACAAAATTCCCTATGATCGTCGCTATATATCGAAGGCAAATTGTGTAATGCAAATTGTGAAGTATTTAATAAAAGCACGTTTTTGAAAGGTCACTGCAAGCAAGTGGCTCTCGAATATTGCATTGTGTGCTGTATAAAAAAAACATATCCCATACATTCACTATTTGCTTAGTCGTTTTAAAAAATGCCGCATTTCTTCGATATATTTAACACCCAACTATCATCGGTTGGGCCGCGGTCCCAGGACACATCCCGGTGGAATATCTTCCCATTGGTAGGGGGCACGCCTCGCTCCTTGCATTGAGTACGGTTGCTGCTACAGTTATGTAATTCAATGCGATTTGATTTCGATTTGACTTGCAAGAACGATTTGATGTTTATCCACTAACGTTACAATTGTTATACATTTAAACGTTTTGTTCTCCTAAACTGCAAGTCATTTCTGCATCGACGCGTTTCAACGCTATACCCCGCGATTTTCTGCAAGCGGTTTCAAATTGCAATATCGCATAGACACATGTCGTAACAATATCAACCCATCGACCAACCATAAGATCTTTTCAGAGATGCAGATCATAAGAGCTACCTAACTAAAGCGACTCTAGCTAGCTATAATTTCATTACAACATAGAGAAGTAAAGTCTGAATATAAAAAAGCCAAATTTTATACACCGTATCAAATATAATATATGTAACCTTTTAAATATACGAGTATGTATACGTAAATAATGAGTAATTTTAAGAAAAAAATCGTAGAAGTGTTTTGTTATTTAAATTACAGTCTAGAACTGCATAGAAATGCAGTAACCGAGCGCTGCAATCCACACAAATTTAGAGTCCGTATAAATTTTTGTTTACTTAAAACAATTTTCTTAAACCACGCTTAATTATTTAATTAAGCAGGATTTCATGTAGTCACTAAAACAGAATTAGCAGTTAAAGCATTTTTCTAGGCAAATAGTTGAACACAGGTCTTCCCGCCTTTTTCCCAATTAAGGTTCCCTGTATTATGTCTTAATCTTCAATTCGCGTTACAATTTTACCCAGTACTAACTGTATATATTCATTATTTGTATTATTATTTTTTATTCCAAAATTTATTACAACTGCCAAAGAATGTGATGCATGGATTAATACGTTATATACGTACGATATATACGTTATGTTAAAAGTTTCTGTTTTTATTTTTTCAGAAAGTTGGTTGCAGGAATTTAGGACAAATGATTTTATTGATCATCTCAAAGATACATATGAAGCTAAAATAATAGAGGAATTTAGACCTTCAGACAAGGCCAGTGATGAGTATTCAAGTCTTCATGGAACCTTCAGAAGTTTGACAGTAGACTGAATAAAATATAATATATTACGCTTTTAGTTTACAAGATATAATGTTTACTTCGTATAATAATTTTCTATAATTTAAATACGCTACTTTATTTTACTAATACTTGTTTTACAAATTTGCTTTCTTGTCAGAAATATTACAACATTATTTTGTGAGTTTATTAGTAAGTAAGAGAGTATGCCTAAGAAAAGTTCCCAATATGCTGCTACCAAACGCTACAAATTTTAATTTAAATTGTAACTTTGATGGCTAGTTTATTAGGACTATGAGACTCAACAACAAAATCTATCGGCGTATGATGAGCGCAGAATAATGAAAATCTACCGTTTGTATACTTGTAAACAATTATACTAATCACTTGCCTTTAGAAGAATAAATTGTCTAGTCGCTGGGTTAAACATTAAAAAATATATTCAAATGATTTGAAGTTTTATTTACATTTTATTAGCACATTTAGCCAGTTCAAGTAAGAGATATAGATATAAAACATAGTAAATAAAAATGAATGGTGATAAATATTGTACACGAGATGCCCTCCCCCTTGAGTCCTCAGTAAAGATGTGGGACTATACTGAGATATCACATGGACTTCTTGAGAGAATTTGAAAAGATATGATGCATAGTTTTGTTTTATTTTACCAACAGTCACGTACGTTCACAAACACTTAACGGTTAATAATCCACCGTTATTACACATTAATGTTAAAAATATCACATATTTTAAAAAAATAAACAAAACTGCAGACATGACGCTTCACTTTCCCGCCAAGAAATTTCGATTTGAAGTTCTTGAATTTAAAAGAAAATGTGAAATCGGACTGACGGATGATTTTACTGAAACGAAGTGGTTCAAATCATAATTTCGACCTATCGCCTTACTACCCTCAGACCTCATATCACAAGCCAAGGTAAGAACTTTAAGGCGGGTTAGTAAGGACAGGCGTTCTGCTGTAGAATTAATCAAGCCTTTAATATCCGCTGATAGTTCCCGACCGCTTGCCTTGCAGAGCTCTCGTAGCTTCAAATGTTACATGACTTACCAAAATGATTGATAAATATTTGTAATATTTACCCGGACTTCAGAAGTGTCTATTACCTAATTCTGTTTTCCCACCATCATCATCATTCATCGTCCTACCATTATCCAGGTTGTTTCCTAAACTTACGCTTAGGACGCAGGGTGTGCTCACTGGTTTGCTTAGATTTCACTGAATTTCAGTAATTTCATGTTTGTCACTGCAGTCTGATGTCCGCAACCCAAAGGGGAACATAGTTCTATGGGCAATCAGCCCAATGTCCGGATATCAGAAGGCACTGACTTTCTTTATTATTGTCACTACCTTTGACGACATAGTGTCATTAATATATAACAGACTATGGCAGTCATTTGAAGAAGTAGACTTCCTAATAACGACTGTAACAGACATTCATGAAAACCGGTCCTTATGTCTTAACGTGCTTTCCGATAGGCACTTCTACTTTCCCACTATGTCTTATCGTATCCATCAATACTAGCCATAAATGCAGACTTGATTCTGTTGGGACTGTTCGCAAGGGTTCCCGCGGCCTCGGTACTTAGCAGGCTCAAAAGAAGTAACATGGATGGTTTTCAGCCAGTAGAAGTCTGACACACACCCTCCCGCTCCACCCACAGCGGGGACAGATCATTTAATGATTTTCCATCGAAAAAAAATAATAATTTTGTTAGAGTTGCAAGAAATACTTTTCTTTAACGCTTCAAATGCTAAAAGTTGGTATGTCTTGGACTTTAACAAACAACAAGTTTCTAAAATGTAGAAAACTATTACAGTCCTTATGAGTCCATTGAAAAGGAGAATTAATACAAAATTTAAGGACGTACGAGTAAGATGTTTACGCCACTTCAACATAACGATGCACAGAATTGCAATCTGATAACCAATAATTTTTAATTTCAAAAGCGAAAGTAGGCCTCATTTAAAAAGTATACTGTTGACTTCTAAAAGTGTTTACCGCTTACTGATAGTATCTAACAGAAGTAGTAGGGAGGTGTATAGGGAGGTGTATCCTGCAAGTGATGCACCTGCTGATCAACGGACGAGGCTCTGACGAACATAACAGTGCCCGGTGCGGTGCGGCAATAGGCTCGCCACCTCTGACGTGGGACCAACTATATAATTGGCGAAGTGTGGGCGTATAATATGCCTCTGCCCACCCCGCCGGGGAAACAGGCGTGAATGTATGTACGTATGTAGGAAATGGCAAATCCTCTGCACACTCTTCATCACATCTTCTCAAGGAAGCTGTCACACCGCTACAGCTGGTAGAAAAGAAGCCCATGAAGGACCTAAAGTTTATTATTATTAATCTAATTTTTTTTTAAATGCATAATTTTAAGTATTTTATCTACATCAGACATGGTATATCTCCCACTGAGGGATAGAAACAAGAAAGCTACTGTTAGCATATAATTTACATAATAAAAATAAGTAAAATTAAAAAAGAAACAAATAAAAAAGCTATAGAGTATAAGTTATATAAGTTCGATGATGATTTCAGAATAAAATGTGTGTGTGTGTGTGTGCGTGTGTGTGCGCGTGTGTTAGAGCGAATGAGAGAAAGAAGTGAGTGTGTGTATGATTAGGATACTCTATTTAGCAGGTTTTCGACATTAAAATAAGTGAGTATTCGTAACCATTGCATTTGAAAAAAATAGTGATATAATTTGAAAAGTTTCTTTTAATGGTAAAGATTTGTGAAATTTTAGGGACAAGCTATGTACATGTAGTTTTGAAATGACTGAAGCTTACTAATTTTATACAGGGTTCTAATCTGTGTTAGGGTTGAGTAAGTAATGTAAGTATGACCTTTATGAGAGTTCTTAGTGCCCTATCTAAATCTGAAAAGTCTTTCTTATTTGCTGATACAGTAAGTAATTATTGATTGTGCTAGAGCAATATATATTGTATTCAAAAGAGTACTAGTTACTGATCTTAGAGATTTAAACACCAATATAAATTTTCTTACCCGATTTATCACTGATTCCAGCTGCGAATGGCAATAAGCCTCTAATCAGCGATAAAGAGGCATTTTGATCCTCGGTATGGAGGCATTTTGTTTGGCACACTTTATTTTTTACCGGACAGCTCAGATCAAGTAAAAAAAGGTAGATACCTTACGACTAATAACGAAGTGAAGCCATATTTTTAACTATGTGTGAGTTACTGAAGTGTTGCCACTTTTTGAAAAATCTTCCCAGATATTACAAATATAATTAATTAATTAATAATAAATATAAGCGATTTACGTTAGTAAATTTACAAGAATCAATTTACCCGGTGATATACCAATTCAAATTTTCGAACCATTTTTGCAAATTTCAGCTCTGTACGAAGTAGAATTTTAATTCAATTAAAACACTTATTGTAAATATTATTACAATTATAGTATAATTTGACATAATGACAAACAGACGCAAGGCAATAAGAAAATTAGAATTTTGCGATATATCAGGCATATTTTAATTATTTTTTTTCACTTTATAGTAATGTGTAAAAAAAACAGACAGCTTTTGTAAAGTATTTTTATCATCATCATCATCATCACAGCCCATTAACGTCCCACTACTGAGCACGAGCCTCCTCACACATATCAAGGTGTGAGGGTATTGGGTCATACTCCACCACGCTGACCCAGTGCGGATTGGCGAAGGCAGGTGTATGGCGTCCTGCTGTTAGAATTTTTCAAGCCGCCCATGAGGCCTCTAACATGGCTTAACGACTACCACATTTAGTGATAACCGGGACCAACGGCTTAACGTGCCTTCCGAAGCACGGAAACGCTCGATATCAAATGCCACACAAACGGTCTCCCATCCAAGGACTGACCCCTGTAAACTCTGCTGTACTTTGGTGATCGTCTCCGACCACCGAACACCGCAGAGCTACGAGCGCTTCCTTACGAGTATTTTTATTACACAAAGTAATATATTTGGGAGGGGCAAAAACTAAACAATAATCTAAAACACGTTATGCTGTATAAGTTTTTTAAAATGTTTAGGGCTTAGAGCTCAGTGTAATCGTCAGTGTATTTATTTTAGAAATATGATGCAGTCTTATGTCCAAATATTTTTTTATTACCAATCGGATTAAATTTACTTTATGCCCATGACCAGCACTGTAATGGTCAATTTCTAGGTTCTTAAAAGTTTTATTATTACCTGTAAAATAACCTAAAATTTTAGTGACCTTATATGTGTGCTGGTTAATTGTCTCTTTCATCATTGCATCTCTCAGTAATTTCTACCGGAACTACTATGATAGTGTTCTGAGGAGCTTTTTGATCTCATCCCGCCCTCTCCTTTCCTCTCCCTAACAACACGTGCTGGTCTAAGAAACCATCCTCATACTGTGCAGACTATCAGCACTCGAACCAAGAAATTTAGGAAGTCGTTTCTGAGCAAGTGGAATTCACTGCTGGCTCATGTGTTTCCTATTTCCTATAATCCCGGATCTTGTAAGCGGGGCGTGAATCGGCATTTTAGCAGGCCGTTATGAGTGGATGCGCTTTGTACCGTGCTTACTTCACGGTATGAAGCGCTTTCATTTTTTATTGGACTGCATCGGCTGCTTACCATCAGGCAAGATGTAGTCATTATGACGTGTATATTATTACTTGGATGCGGCAGACAAGTATTAAAAGTTTGCCTCACGTATTCATATGCCTTTGGTGAATAATAGTTAAGTGTTAGATAAAATCTCTTTAATACTGAAGTGTACCTACTTAAAAAAATTACGCCTTTTTTCTGTTCTTAATATTAAATAAATTTATAATTGTAATATTTTCACTTAATGAATTAAATAAATCTGGGTCTATTAAATTTAGTTTTTTTATATTAGTAAAAATATCTTTCCTCCGGACCTCCGGACAAAAACAAACAAAATTAAAAATGATTATGGCGAATTTATTTATGCGTGCCAAAGCACCCGATTTTAGTACCCACATTTTTGTTGAGTATTAGAAATACCAACTACTGGCAACACTGTCTGGTTGCGTCAACTCGGGTTATTTTGTCAATATTTTTTCCGAATAACCTACAAATTATTTTAAAACATAAAAAAAGATAGTTTTGTGTTAACTTATGTGTGAAACGATACTTCTTCAGACTTTTTGTTCGCTTTAGTGTTGTTTTAGCATCATTAAATCACACAGGACGGCATTTTATTGACAAAGTTACTACTCGGTGTCTCGGGAGATACTAACGTAAAATGAGCTTAGTTTTACGTATATGTGTGCGTGAGCGCGTGTATTTACACAAATGAGCTTAGTTTTGTAACTTCAGTGCTATCAATGGCCATGCGCTATCTACCTTTTTTTACTTGATCTGAGCCGGACAGTCACAAGGAGAATTTTTGGGATGCGAGCAGGCATAAATTTAGTCTTCTGGATGAATCTGATGTTATGTTCCTCCTGCCTTATCAAATATTCATTTCCATATTATTTGAATAGCCATTGCTCTTAAGCCTATCGAGTGCTCCGTTCTTAATATTAAAATGACCTACGTTGTAATATAAAAAATAATATTTTATCACCTTCTTATTCTTGAACGAGTCGTACCATTTTGGAGACAGGTAGGTTTTCGAATAAATTTGTTTTATTTATTGATTGTGTTTGAAGAGGAATTGAAACTCAAAAACTCGTTTATCTGATATAAAACTTGATATTATGTTTAGGAACTTGTTTTTATTGTACATTCAATCTTAGTTTGGGTACGAAACAACTACGTGAACCGCTTGCAAAGGTACCACAAATTTTGGAAAATATTTTAAAACAATATGGATTCGTTGAGGAAGAATACTATATTATTATTTCCTGATAACACATTGGAAGTAGTAAGGAAAACGTTCAATATTCAAAATCGTGAAGAAATGGTCAGTGCGGTCGATATTTTGGATCGTTGGATCAAACAACAGGTGCACTTTACAAAGAAAAATTTTAGTAAGTAATTTTTTTTAAAGTAAATAAGTAAGGGATTTGGTCTAAACATGCATAATCCGTGTAGTTTTAATAATCCAAAATTCTTGACGTGTATTAAGTACGTGTGTACGTGTAGTCAGTTACTTATGCTATCCGTTGATTAATATGGGTCAAATTGGTTATCGGCTAATCTAAAGTGGTGTCAGTTCTATTATAAAACAAATAGATAATAAAAGAGATTTTTTTTTTTTTTTCGGATGGAAAATCATCTAATGACCTTCTCCCGCTGTGGGTGGAGCGGAAGGGTGTGTCAGACTTTTACTGACTAAAAACCATTCATGTTCCTTCTTGTGCCTGCTACGTCCAGAGGCCGCGGTAACCCTTTCGGACAGTCCCGCAGCTAATAAAAGAGATACAAAGTAAACTGCGTCATGTGGTACCGGCCTAGAATAGTGCCACCCCCACTCATCTTACGGGGAGTCGTAAGAGTCGACCAAGATACCGGATGATTGATAGCAGCGTCATACTGCATACTGTCTAGAACTGCGATCAGCAACCTGTGTGTCCAGCGTGGTGATTATGAGCAAATACTCCTAGCACAATGTAGTCTATTAGGGAGGCTATCAGCAGTGGACTTTATAAGGCTGCCTGACCATTGAAACGGAGCGAGCATGCGGAGCGGAGAAACGGAAAAAATTTACCAGTGGGATGGCGTAAAATCTGTGCTAACCTTCTATCCGCGAATCCTATTGGCTAATATTCCTCCGTTTCTCCACTCTACTTCCGCGCTCCACTTTGTGGACAGGCAGCCTAAGGCTTTATTGATGATCATAATGGCATATCAAAACCTGTTCAAGTGATTTATACACTTCCCGAAGAATACTGCTCTCTGCTCACTGCGCTCTGAATTTTGATTAAATATCGACGAAGAATGCTTGATCCTGAAAAAAGAAGCCAAGCTAAGCAAACTATTTTTATCCCCAAAAATGTGCCTTTCCTGAAGGACACCAAAAACTTTAGGTCACGTGGATATAGCTACTTGCGGAAGCTATTAGTTAGAGTTATTAACATAAATGCGCAGACAAAATCACAGATGCTCTAAAGGCAAAAGGCTAATTTACATAAATTATGCAAATTATATATATGAAGATTAATAATATTATAAAATATTATTAATCAAAAATGTAAATACATCTTGAGATTTGATTTTAGTGGTTATGTCCACACCCAAAATCAAAAGCGCATTAGTTTTCTTATGTTTTATGAAATTCCCGTTTGTCTTAGTGTGTAGTTGAGCAGTTTAATTAGTTGTTGTTTAATAATCTGCTGTTAGAACGGCTTTAGAGCTAGGGATCTTAGGGACTTAATTATCAATGTATGTAACAGTTTTAGTAAAAATGCTGCAACCTTATTTATAATTTTTGGAAGTAAATTATCACTCAAATAAGGACCTATTGAACCTGGGTCCACAGTCAATTTAATAAAGAAGTTATTTTAAATATATACTCTTATTATTATCAGTACTTTAACGTCAATAATTTTGTATAAAGTTTGGCTCAACAAAGCTCTTTTAAACGTCAACCAACGCTCCCATTTACTGCTCGCAGAAGCGTTTAGAATGATAGACTGAACTTGATATTCGCTTTTACGTTATTGGTACACTATTACTACGGTATGTTTGTTTGTAATTTTTTAACGTTTTCAAATCAAATTCTTATTCCTAGAGCGGTCTAAAGCGACATGATCAAGCTGTATTTGGGAACCTTTAGAAAGAAAGAACGATAACAAATTTATTCAGTATCACATACAGAAGTTACCTTTGTTCCAAACGATTGCGTGGTTTCTGTGGGATAAAATTTAGGTTAGGAATAGAATTAAAGATTTAATTTTATACATTACTGAATTATATTTTTCAGGTCGCTCTTATCTGGAAAGGTTAATAATAAGATCAAAAGGATCTGTGGAGCGAGCAAAGGGTCGCCTCGACAAAATGTGCACAGCAAGAACACATCTGCCATATTTCTTTGGAATTCACTGCGGTGTAGACTGTGAAATAGATTTAATGTAAGATATTTTTTCTGACTAGGTATTATATTTATAAGTAATCATATTTTATTTTCTTAACGTCCTAGCATATGGTATGGTACCGGCCTAGAATAGTGCCTCCACCTCCACTTATCTCATGAGGGTCGTAAGAGTCGATGAAGAAAAACTATCGGATGATGGGCAGCAGCGTCACGTACTGGTTTGAACTGCCACCAGACCTCCTGATTAGTTTGATAATGGAGAAGTACCCCCAATATAATGTAATTTTTTGGAGACATCAGTGCTTAGCAGTGGACATAAGGATGATATAATAATTATGATAATGACCCGCTTAGTCTTGCCTTAAAAATCAAACTTGTAGGTTCACTTTTATGAATTCAATTTATTCAAAATTGCTACCTTGAAAAAAGCCGGAAGCATAGCATCTTATTTCGTTCGTTTTGTATTTCCTTTTTATTGTGGTAAGCCAATACTTGTAACAAATATTCGAACCGATTTTCATAATGTTTTTTAGAAGAAAATATATTCTGTAGATAGATTACTTTTGCGTTTGTGTTAGAACTCTTTTGCATGCTCACCGAAATTTTAATAAATTGTGCACTAATTTACAACCTTTTTGGTGTAGAATAACGAATCTTACCAAGATATTAATATATTAAGGATAGAAAGACATTTTAAATTAAAATTCGAGTGATAATCCGACAGAAACATTTTGGGGCTTGTTACAAAACAAGATTTAAAGTTAAGCCAGTGAGTGTTTGACAATGCAAAACTAATTACTTCATTAATTATAGTTTTTCATTGCTATAAACTATTATTACTAAATTGTACTGTTATGCCAGTCGCAGAACTGTTCGCGTTTTTATATTATTTTAGGCTGCATTTGTAGTTGTTAACAATAATTTTGTGATAAAATAATTAAAGTCTTCATCACTACCATAAATTTAACAATAACAACAGAATTGCCAATTATTCATAGTCTGTAAGTTAAAAAGTGAAAATAATTATAGTGTTTCAATTAATTAAAAAAATTAGACCGAAGTACCTATTTTTAATAATTATCCACACAAGAAAACACAACTAGAATACAATTTTTAATTAGTAAGTTTCATGTCTATGGTCTGGCTTTACCTGAAACTTTTATCTTATGCTTTTATTTATTAATCAATGAACGAAAGTGAAGATATAAATTAACATTTTTCTGTTTGAGTTTTGCCTTGCATATGCTTTAATAGTATAATACATTATATTAATATCGATTTACTTGAATCCCAATAATTGTACAGTTTCAAATTTACGTTTATACTCTAGGAATATAAACTATTGTTATTTTAGTTAAGGGTTATTTTTCGACTTTACAGATGTGCCCACAGTTGGAGATAGTTTTTATTATTAATAATTATGCAAGAAAGTAGATTATTAGAGTTTTTATTCAAAATTTTTTGACCTTGTATTTATTAAATCACATAATGTTATTTACTCAAGCCAACCTTTTCATGCGAGTGGTGCACCTGCCGGTCAATGCACGAGGCGAATATAAAAAGTTTCCTGTAAGCGGCAATAGACTCGCCTCCCGTTACGTGGGAACGACTGTATAATTTGCGAAATGTGGGCATATAATAAGCCTCTGCCTACAGGCCTGATTTTTTTTAAATTTATTTATTGAAGCACTCGTAGCTCTGCGGTGCTCGGTGGTCGGAAACGATCACCGAAGTACAGCAGAGTTTACAGAGGTCAGTCCTTGGATGGGTGACCGTTTGTGTGGCATTTGATATCGAGCGCTTCCGTGCTTCGGAAGGCACGTTCAGCCGTTGGTCCCGGTTATCACTAAATGTGGTAGTCGTTAAGCCATGTTAGAGGCCTAATGGGCCTAAAGGGCTTGATAAATTCTAACAGCAGGACACCATACACCTGCCTCCGCCAATTCGCACTGGGTCCGCGTGGTGGAATATGACCCAATACCCTCACACCTTGATATGTGAGAGGAGGCTCGTGCTCAGTAGTGGGACGTTGATGGGCTGAAATGATTATTTATTGAGATCACCAACAATTGTTACATAAATTTTTATCTAATATATTTTACAAAAGTTTTAGCTTAATGCACATTAGTCACAGGTGAATATAGCAAGCTTAAAATTTTAAAGTATAGTAATCATCATGTGAACCAACAAGAAACGCAGTCAACGCAATCACATAGTTATATACAAAACAAAATAAAATATCCAACACAGCTATATTAAAAAGTAAATAAATTAAATTAATTAAATGCTTAAATGTTTTTTGCAAACTCATACAGAACTTCCTAAAGATGTCAAAATTAATATTAACGAGGTCACTACACCCATTAATAGTTCTTCATAATCTTGGGACCTGCGATTCCGAACAAAGAACCTGTATTTACCTATGTATGTTAAACTACTGACATTTTTTCAGGCAAGATGCATTGCTACCAAAACAAACAAAAGATTACTGCAGGGTTTATATACTACGCAATTGGCGCAGACATTTTATTACCGCCACTGATTTCCAACAATTTCACCGTAGAATGATATACGTAAGTAAACACGGCATTAATACAAACAACTTCAAATAAAACGCTCTTATGGTCCTAACAATAGAGGCGAGTGTCGATCTTAACGGCGCTTTGAATGTTACCAATAATATGACACTGTCTTTTTAATTATGGTTGTAGCTTCTTGATACGGAGTCCTTGATACGAGCTTATGCATAAAACACGCAAAGCTTTCGGTCTCGGTTATAATTTTTGGGTAGCCGCAGTAGTAAGTATTCGTTGGTAGAAGTTAAGTTGGGTTACCGTGGCCTCGGGACTTTTTCCCCCAACTGGTCTCCTTGTCGTGGTGGGGGGGCTGAGTACCTCCCGATAGGGCGGAGAAGCCATATATACATATGTATGCATGTGTGTATGCATGTATGTATGTATGCATGTATGTATGCATGTCTGTATGCATGTATGTATGCATGTATGTATGCATGTATGTATGCATGTATGTATGCATGTATGTATGCATGTATGTATGCATGTCTATATGCATGTATGTATGCATGTATGTATGATAGTGGTACTACAATAGCATGGGTTATATTCTTTTCTATCAGTGCGCGCTAGTTTATACTTTAATTTTAAATACGCTTAACTATTTTCGTTTCAGTTCTTAGAGTATTATTCCAAGCATGATTACAACAAAGGACTCATCTTGGTGGCCGATTACAGAGAATTAGATGTCATGACGTACCTAAAAAGCATCGATATTGTTCTACAACAAAAGGCTTCCACTTTAATGTTTGTAAGTACCTGTATTATCTAGTCATCGTCGTAATTAAAAAAAAACCTTTTCTTAAATTGGGTATGCTACACTACTCAGAAAAATATGGTAAAAATGAGGTCAGGAGTTTTCTGGTAGCTCAGCGGTTAGAGCTGTGGACCGGTTATCTAAAGGTCGTGGGTTCGAGTAACATTCCTGCCTGGACGGGTTGATTTTTTCGAGTAAAAAAATTCGCTGTAAATGCAAAACTCGAAGTACAAAATTTATCAATAACACCGTTATAAAAATCTTCAATGGTACTACTACAGGCTTCATAACCCATATTGCAATTTTAAAAATTTATTTGCTATTGCTTAAAATCATTTTTGTGCTTTTAAATTACTGTCAAATTTATTGCCTTCAAATTAGTATACATATAAATAAAAGTACGTACAGATTCAGCATTATAATAATACCTTGAAGGTTAATAAAACTTGCAATATACAGGCGGCAGATACAGGCTGCCTGCAATGTAGCAAGACCTGTGTTCAGCAGCGAAAGTCTATGAGCCGATAATTACGAGGACCTCTACGACAGTGTTCCAAAAAGTAACTCAACCAATTTCCACTAATAATCATATAAAAACTATTTTGATTTCAGAACAGTTACGGATTGTGCGTGAAGTCAATTCACATAATATCACCATCTAAGTTTATCCACTTAGTAGTATCAATGTTCAGACAGTTGGTCAGTGCTAAGATTGGGAGTCGGTTCAATGTTCACGAGAAAATTGATTCGTTGTATGATTTTATTGAGAGAGATGTTCTTCCAAAAGATTACGGCGGTAATGATTTGCCTTTGGCTGATTTGCACGGTAAGAAATGAATTTTTTTCTTACGGTCTTTGGAGTAAATTTAGAATATAATGTTTCAAATTTCAGATGAGAATAAAAGAATATTTCGAATTTCTGTCAAAGTTTCATTCATATCAGCCGATTTTCCAAACTATTGTGAAATCAATTAGAATGATCAAGTTCTTTCATAAGAATACTTTTATTTCTCAATATTTTAACACGTAATTTTGTTTTTTAATTGCTAATTTTAGAAAAACAAAAATATTTAGTAGATACAATTAATTTATTGACGACCGATATGGCGTGCTGGCGAGTTTACCCGCTCTCCGCTCCAAGGTCGTGGGTTCGATTCCCACACAGGACAAATATTTGTGTGCATAAACATGAATATTTGTTCTGGTCCGGGTGTTTCCCTATGTATATTAAGTATTTGTTTATAAAAAAAAAGCATTATGTCTGTATATCCGTTATTTAGTATCCATAACACAAGTTCTTAATGATATTTATCTTGGAACTAAATAATTGGTGTAATTATTAGATTTTTTTTATTAGTATTAATACAAACCAACATAATATGTACACAGAAAAAAAAGAAACGATTAAATTTACACATGCAAAAAACAACAATAAAACATATAGGTACTGAAACGGTGTGCCATGAGCACACTGTCTTACACCACAGGATGTAACGACGCTTATCTTCCCTGGACACCAAAGCATGTAGTATTAGTATGCGTAGAATTTGTGAAAAGTATGTATTTAAATAATTTAAAATAAATTATAAATTAGCATAAATAGTAATTTGTGTAAATAATGTTGTATATATAATGCTGAATTGGCATATGTTAAAGAACATAACCTTTATGAATATTATTGTAGAAAATGTATGTAAATCGATATAGTGCTATACCGTCAGGGTCTTTCTGATGTTTTATTATATATGTTTGTCTTTCTGCCTGCAAAATATAAAAATTAAAAAAAGTATTTCAACTGTTTCATCTATTTTCTTTGACGACCGATATGGCGTGGAGGTCAGTATACCTACACTTCACTCCGGAGGTCGTGGGTTCGATTCCCACACAGGACAAATCTTTGTGTGCATGAACATTAATATTTGTTCTGGTCTGGGTGTTTTCCTATGTATATTAAGTATGTATTTACAAAAAAAAATAGTATTTAAGTATGTTTATCCGTTGTTTAGTATCCATAACACAAATTCTTAATGATACTTATCTTGGAACTAAATAATTGGTGTAATTGTCAGAAAATATTTATTTATTTATTTATTTATGTTCACTCTTAGCTGATCGCCGTAACTAGAACCCTGCCTGAGTTGTTTCTTTTTTTCAGATCAATGGTTGAAGGAATTAAGTTCAAAGGATTTCAATGAGCATATCAAGGATATAGACGAGGCCAAAATACGAGAAGAACTCAGACCTTCAGACTCAGCCAGTTATGACTTTTCAAGCCTTCATGGAACGTTTAGAAGATTAACCGTTGATTGAATTTATAACAATAGTCTAGATAGATATAAGAACTTTTAAAAAATCAATACAAACATCTTTTAAGTCTTTACGGAACGTTCAGAAGATTGACAATTGATTTATAAATTATATTATAATTTCGCGAACATTAACATCTGTAATTTGAATTACTTTTTTAAGCCGAATAATTATACTAATGTTTTTAATTAATTTCGTTCTTAATTGCAACTTTATCTGCGAATATTATGTTTAGTTAGTTGTTGTAAGCTAGTCTTGAAATATAAAGTTTTAATGGCCGAGATTTTTTTAGCGTTCTTCTTTTTTTCTTTTATTTGAATTTTATATTCATAAATTTTCATTGTACCGAAAACTATTTAATATCATTAATAGCATAAGTCGACAAATCATTGGGCTACATGGAAACAGGGGTGACGTCGTAAGTGGAAGCAGGACATAAGGATACCATAATGATGATATTCTCCAAATACTAGTTTTACATAAACTCACATCAAAAGTTTCTTGCAAAATAGTCGGATAACAATTTATGTATAAGAATTTAAAAAATGTTTGTTAATAAAAATAACGTTACATAAAAATGAAATTAAACAATATCACACAAGAAGTATAAAAACAAGGAACATTAGAACATTTTAATCGCATGCTTTTAGACACTAAAAACAAGATATAAGAATCCTTTAAAGTTCAATAATATTCACTGTTAAAAAAAATTCTAGAAGTCAGCGATAGCCTTCTGGCGAGCCATTATAAACTGCAAATCAGAGAGCTTCGGATTAAAACCCTGTTCATTTACCCTTAACTTTTCGAAGTTATATGCGTAGTTTATTGCCTGCTCCGTGCTTCGGAAACCGTTGGTCCCGGCTGTTTTCAACATATATGGCCACCGTTATTAGGAAGTTAGTGCCTTCTAATATCCTAGCAACTGGTTTAACCATAGAATTATATCCATCTGGGGTCCAAGGTGTAATATCTTAAATTCAGCAAAATTTGGTCAAGAAAAGTCAAGGGTATCAAATAAATGATGAGCAGCACTCTAATTAAAAAATATTTTATTAAGAAAACCAAATTTGTGATGTACAAATGTGCATACTGATCTCAAGTACAGGTTTACCTCTATCATCCATTTTCATAAAACGTTAAATGAAATTAAACACGTAGACATATAATTACGACTGATTCTCCGAAGGGGTAGGCAGAGGCATATTATGTACTATTAATATTAACGCCCACATTTCGGCAATTTTGATTTTGATCTCACGGAATAGAGAGCCTATCGCCGCTGACGGAGCAAACACAGCCAAAGCTTCGTCCGTTGATTGGCAGGTGCACTACTTGTAGGTGAGGGCGGCTTGGGTTTCTAAGGATTCATATATTTCTACGTATACTTATAAACTCATATAGGTTACACTTTTATAGTTATACTCACTTACATATAAATATAAACA
The DNA here is from genome assembly GCA_949126915.1 of Musotima nitidalis. Classification (NCBI taxonomy): domain Eukaryota; kingdom Metazoa; phylum Arthropoda; class Insecta; order Lepidoptera; family Crambidae; genus Musotima; species Musotima nitidalis. The sequence continues at coordinate 7,142,553 of OX421434.1, forward strand.
TACACACACACTCACATAACGTAGAGAAAAAAATCTAAATAAGTATGTCAATTGGAATCTATCTCAAATTGCATAAAATAATATTTAATTAGTTATGAACGAATTGGAGTAACACCTATACTCAATTAGTGGCTTAACTATAAAAATAAACAGTTTTTACTTCCTCCTTTAATATTTGCTCAAAAGGACAGAAGTAGTTTGAAAATTAGGCTGATGATAAACTAGTTACTGCTCTAAAAAGTCATAGTCTTAGTTACAAGCATGTAGACGTTTTGGAGAAGTCAAGTAAGTACAGATTTGAATACAATCTTATATTTAAAGCTGTGTTACATACACAATCTCACGCCCATATATTTCATTTTGGATAGGCAAAAGGCCTAGTTACTATAATCCCGAGGCGTCATGAGTTTGCCGTGCCTATTTCACGGCATGAAGCGTCTTCATTTTTTTGGACTGCAGGTGTACAGGGATCCTACCAATACCTAAGGAGCCCATGCCAACCTCACCTACAAGTGGTACACCTGCCGATCAACAAACGAGGCTCTGGCGAACATAACAGTGCCCGGTAAGCGGCAATTGGCTCGCGAGCTATTACGTGGGACCAACTGTATGATTGGCGAAGTGTGGGCGTATAATATGCTTCTGCCTACCCCTTCGGGGAAACAGGCGTGAATGTATGTATGTATGTATCGACTGCTTACTATAAGGCAGGATGTGCTTATTATGACGTGTCACATTTTAAAAAAAAAAGAAGAAAAAAAAAGCAGAAATATTGCTACAACTATTCAAAAGGGATCCATAAAGTTGTAGGAAAGTTCAATTTTAGCACAGAGATATTTAGATAAAATGGTAAGAAATGGTTAGCCCTCTGCCCACATTAAGTGCAAGACCATAAATTTTAACATTTGATGTGAAATTACGTTTAGATTAATTAAAGCATACATTTCCGTAAGGACATACAACTGATAAATTGATTAATATTTTATGAAAAATGTTAAGATTAATGGTTTTTCTTTTATTTCTGACACTCTGTTATTCAGCAAAAAATAATCTTATGATGAAGCCTTTCGATCGGTATGATAAAGTTGCAGGGTATCTTTTTTCTCGTGTAGCGGGTTCGTTTCCCGTTTCAACCGTGTAATTATTTAAAAATCTATGAAAGCAGTTTAAAATTACGACCGATATGGCGTGGAGGTCAGTATACCTGCACTTCACTCGAGAGGTCGTGGGTTTGATTCCCACACAGGACAAATCTTTGTGTGCATGAACATGAATATTTGTTCTGGTCTGGGTGTTCTCCTATGTATCTTAAGTATGTATTTACAAAAACAAAAAAATAAAAAAGTATTTATGTATTATTATCCGTTATTTAGTATCCATAACACAAGTTCTTAATGATACTTATCTTGGAACTAAATAATTGGTGTGATTATAAGATAAAAAAAAAAAAATTTTTTTGAAATTAAAGTAAAGCATATCCGTGGGACGCCCTGTATAAAACCAAAATATGACAGCTAGGTTCAGCAATATAACAGCCATCTTGGTTCTGGTCTGGAAGTCTCTTAATATTTACAAAAAAAAAGGATTTATATATGTTTATCCGTTCTTTAGTATCCATAACACTTAATGGTACTTAGCATGGAGCTAAATAGATGGTGTAATATAATATTTATTACAATTCATTAAAGAACTTTGTAAATTTTGCTTGCACTTGTTCCTCACCATCACAATCATCAACTTAAAAAACATTCATTTGCTGCTGTCATAGCTAATGCACAACAGAGGACGAACTAACAAAATTTCTGTCATCTTTTGCTACTACATTAAACATACATTTTGATGTTGTTAGAGTTACAAAAATGACCTAGTTCACTTAAAATGACATTATGAAATAAAAAAGTCAAGATCCTTATTAGTAAGTCCTCGGTTCAGTGTGTGTCAAATAAAACTGATATTTTAGTTTACAGTAAGATGGTTGTGATACATTGATTGTAAGTGCATTCTAGTTGGCGAGTAGTTTAAACCTGTACTGCAGAACCTACAGATATAAAATAACGCAAGAAGTACGACTTATATTCAAATCAAGCGTGCCAGCTTTTGTTTTGTTCAACGCCTAATGTGACGTCACTGCTGATATTTAGTATTTTTTATTTATGCAATACCTTCCATTTTAAAAGAAAGAACCCCATATTGACCACAATCTAGTCTAAATAAAGACGGATAGGTAATTTTCTTCTATATTAAATTTCTACATAAAAAAGCAGATGTTTAGTGACGGAAAATCCAAACTGATTCATCGACACTGACGCTGATGATAAAAAAATCATACATGAAATCTTTAATTTTTTATAAAACCTCAGACGCGCACGGACTTAAGTAGCGGCGGCAAACCTCGACGAATGGTCGGGGTTTGTTCGAATTGCGTGCATTTGCTTTTATTTATTGTATATTTATGTCTTTGCATGAACCCATTTTAAATATAAGTGCATTAAGCTTACCACGTTGGGCTCTGGATTAGAAGCCGGCGGGAAAATCAGGCGTCTTTGAAGAGGTATTCATGTACACCCTCACTTAAACGGTAAATACATGATATTGTCTATGTCGCTGGCTGGTAAAATGCGCCGTTTCACAAAATGACTATGAAAATTGATAAACTTCAGAAAATGTTTTTGTTTGCGTTCAGGTGGAAGCAAGTGGTTTCAAATTCGTGGGTTCGTTAAGTAACCTTGCGCAATTATGCAAATTAGGTGTATATAAACAAAAACGTTATTCATATATTGTCATTTTGTCTAGGCGCCTTGTAAAACGGGCCATTCTTTGATCTGCCTGCGACATTATACACAACAGTATGAGTGTATATTATTATATCAGCATTATAATATTATGCTGATCTCTGGTCTCTAAGTACGCAGTTTAAAATCTCTTAGAGAAACTGTAACCACTGTGGTACTAGCGGCCGCTTGCGACTTCGTCTGCGTGACCTTCACGGATTTTCTTATTGTTAAGTTAAAAATTTGGTTGAGATACTTGTTATAGCATACACTATCTGCCAGTGAAAGCCCCGTCAAAATCAGTCCAGACGTTTCATAGATGAGTCGAAGCAAACAGACAGACAGAAAAAAGTTATAAATAAAGTATTTGGATATAAATATATCGCGTATACAATAATATACATATTTAGAAATAAAAAAGTATTTTTTTCAATATGACAAACAGACACACCAATTTTATTTATCTTATTATATATAGATGATGTATAGATAGATTAACAATTTAGTTGACTATTAATAGCGGATATTTTTGTTTCCATACTTAATATTCTGCATTGATTATACGTAACCTTAACACTCTTAAGTATTTTGTTAATGAGAGCTCATTAGAAGTGTCCGTCAAAAATATTAATGTTTTGATTTTATGTTAGTTCTCGCTTTTATTTATAAAATATTTTATACCTTTCAAATAAATAAATAAATATTTCTGACACTTACACCAATTATTTAGTTCCAAGATAAGTATCATTAAGAACTTGTGTTATGGATACTAAATAACGGATAAACATACATAAATACTTTTTTTTTGTAAATACATACTTACTATACATAGAGAAAAACACCCAGACCAGAACAAATATTTAATTTATACACACATATATTTGCCCTGTGTGGGAATCGAACCCACGACCTCAGGAGTGGAATGCGGGTATACTCGCCACCACGCCATATCGGTCGTCATAGATTTATCTGTAATTTCATTATGTCATATTTAGTAGTCTTTTTTTTATACATTAACATTTTTGTTTTTCTTTTCTGGCTCGTATATAAAGAGTTTTGTTATAATAACTGGCCATGTGAAAAAATATGGACTGTCAAGATTGATGCCACAATCACTTAGCGACTGTTCTTGAGATTATATGTAAATATGCAATAAAAGGCAAATGAAATATATTTGTTTCACTGTTTCATTTTTGAGAAAAAATGCAAGATAGCACAGGTCAGATTATTTTAAGCACAGGGCCCACGACGTTAATTAATGGTGGTTTTATTTAAATACGGATATAATTAATATTCATAAAATTAAAATACCACTTAAGGAGACAAGAACTGTTTTATCTACATATACATTAAAGAAATATCGATTTCTAAATTGAGTTAATAAATATCTAACACTGTCATGGTCAAATATAGATTTGGGGACTAGTTTTAAATGTATTATCCACTCATTCTCTTTTTGGGTACGAACGCAGTGGTTGTGAATTTAAACAAGGTTTAAACTTTATAACAAAATATTGTTTTATATAATGGAGTCGTTGAGTAAAAGTAACATATTACTGTTTCCCGATAATACCCTGGAAGTAGTAAGAAATATGTTTAATATTAAAAATCGCGAGGAAATGGATAGAGCTATCGATATTCTGGATTTTTGGATCAAACAACAGATGCATTTCAGCAAAAAGGATTTCAGTGAGTTTTATTTGCGTTTTCTTTTAAATCTTATCAGTTCAGCCATATAAAGCTATAAAATCACTGCTGAACATTAATGAGCCTTCCGCTTACTTTATGTGGGGGGTCTTTGCCCACAACCAACACCCTTGGCAGGCCCCTCCTACATCCCCGTGCGACCATAGCGTGTGTGGCCGACTTCCCGGAGGGTCCATGGTTGGACAGCAGGGGTCCCCTGCCCCCGCTGCCTAAGACCCTCCTGGCGCTGCTTAATGGGCCCTCCTGGCACGCTCGCTGCGCCCTCCACAGGTCCCCTTCAGTTCCCCCCAGGTAGTCAGTGGTACAGAGGTACCTGAGTAAACATTTTAATCACTGAGATCGTGGATTAAATTCTTAGTATAGGTATTGAGTATTAATACTAAGATACTTTAATCTATTGTGCGTTGTATCATATTTTCAATCAAGCAACCGACAATTATATATGGGTGCAGTAGAGAACCGTCCAAAAATAATTACCCCCTCTCATCTCACGGGAGTCGTAAGAGTCGACGAAAAGGAATCCTAACGGATGATGGGCAGCAACGTCATCCTGCGTACTGGCTTGAACTGTGATCATCAACCCGCCTGCCCAGCGTGGTGATAATGGGAAAAGATCCCCAATATAATGTGATCTATAGCGAAGGCTAATTTCAGTAGTGGACTTTGTAAGGCTGATATGATGATGAACCGACAGTCCTGAGGTGCTAAAATTATGGATGCAAGTAATTTTTAAAAATGACCTCTATATTTTTTATTTTGTCCGTCAGCAATGGTTGTCTTTTGAAGTATACCAGTAGGGATATACTTTATCAAGTCGTCAGTTTATCTTGACGAAGGTAGTCCTACAATGCGTGACCCAAACGCGTTGTGCATTCTAATAACAACTAAGTACTGATGACGTTACCTCAAAACCGCAAGAGTTTACGACTATGTAGGTATATAACTTTATAAAATAATGTAAACTGTAAGTGATTTGTAAAAATATGTTTCGTGTATAACATAAACATAAACTAACCAATTATATGCCTCTAGATAAAATCAGACAACTTCCAAACCAGATGCAACGCAAATAGAGCGCAGTAAAACGCACCTTTAACAAACGAGGAAGCAACAGGATCTGCTAGCCTATCAAAAGCGCTCTGCTTTAGTTCATGAACTACGACAAACTAAGGATTTCGTCGTTCATCGTGTCGTGAAATAAGAATATAATATACTAATTTTTTACACTTTTATTCTGTGTAACGTAAACTCACTCGCAACTTTAATTGCCATCATTAACAATATTAAAAAATCAATTGGTCAGTTTAAGTGCCTGTAGAACTGTAAAAGCCTATTAGAATTAAATTACTGTAGAACTCGATGTAAATCATTTAAATAAATGTGGCTTGTAGTTTTTCGTGTAATCTATAAATAGCTGATCAAACAACAATCCATAAAGTATACGAATTTTCACATCCATCCTTGTATTGAACTATTTTACGCGATGATACGAATTCTTAGCTCTTTTGTATGGAGTTGTGATTCTTTTATATAAAGGTTTCGTTTCGTTTCTTCCGAAGAATCGAACAATGTGGCCCAAATTTCCACTTCAGCTTTCAAATCCACCTTGAAAATGTACGCACCATTTGCTACAGTAGATTTAATATTTTATAAAGAGGATGTTTGGCGCCCGGGTCCGATCAGTTAGTAGTGGTGGTACTGGTTAACTAATGCCTATTTGTTGAGAGCTTAGAGCTCAGTAAATTAGTTAACAGTCAGTTGGTGAAACAAAGTTCAAGTCTCTTCAGATGCAACCGAGGTGAATCCACTCTCAACATTTAGAGCAACAGTTTGCCCCAAATGTTACTCTTAAAACCATTTAGATATGTGCAAAAGGAGTTTATAGATTTTCAAATTCACTATCTATAGTAGTAGGACCCCAGGGTAGTTTTGTATAGGTATACTAAGTAATTTTTATATATTAATAATAAACAGTAAATTTCACAAAAAACACTATCCGAATCTTTAAAACCACCTTATAAAAAATCAAACCTCGATAACTTGAGAATTCATTATACTAAATAAGTACAATATAATTTTTCAGGTCGTTCTTATTTGGAAAGGTTAGTAATTAGATCAAAAGGATCTGTAGAGCGAGCAAAGGGTCGCCTCGATAAAATGTGCACAGCAAGAACACATCTCCCCTATTTCTTTGGCGTCCACTGTGTTGCAGACCGTGAAGTAGAATCCATGTAAGATACTTAACTATGCTATGTAATTTTCTGCATATTATAAAAAAATTCTAGAGGGAAAATCATTTTCTCAAAGCTTATTTTAGTAAGTCTACCCATCTAAATATTATTGTTTTAGCGAAGAAGCTTTCCTCCCAAGACTAACAAAAGATTATTGCCGAGTTCACTTAGCACGCAATTGGCGTAAAACTTTTATGTCACCTGCTGATTTTCAAAAATATTACCAGCGATTGGTTTACGTGAGTATCGGATTATTCATAATTAGTCTCGAAATTCTTTAGCCAGGGGACCTACCGCCGAATTCGATGGATTACCGGTAATCCATCTGGATCAAACTTTGTTTTGCGTTCATTAATCCGTACCGGGGAATCTGCCGACAGCCACCTCTCATTCATGACCTTCAGTCCGTGACAGACCAATAGGTAAATGGAGAACGTCATTTTGTTTCGATTTCCATGAGTTCGGCGGTACGACAGAATCAATTCGAAATCCATTTTGCCTTATAATTGATTGGCATCGAACTCGGCGGTAGGCCCCCAGATGTTTTAGATTCAATAGCTACATCTTTTGCAGCTTACATCTTCTTTAAATACTTACATTTACATCTGTTTCACTAAATGCCCACAATTCGCCAATTATATTTTAGGCTCCCACGTAATAGGTGGAAAATATTATGCCGTTTTACCGAAAACGTACTCCTCATTAATACACCTAATTCACTATGCTTAATGATAAATTCTAATGTTCGGGAAAAAGGCATAAATGTCTTAATTTATGTATTAGTTTTTATACCTAATTGACTATCAAACACTCATTAGAATCTTCTCGGAGAAGGCTGCGATCTTTAGCATCGAGACACAAAAAACTGTTTTAATATTAACCAAACTCGAAGCAGGACTTACTAAGTTTACTTAAACTTAATTTCAGTTCTTGGACTACTTTTCTGCACATGATTACAACGCAGGATTGATCTTAATTGCCGATTACAGGGAAATGGATCTTATGACGCATGTAAAAAGCATCGATATTGTGTTAATGCAAAAGGCTGCAACCTTATTGTTTGTAAGTATACATTTTATCTCTTCATATTTTCCACATAATTTAGTCCTCTTGTGGGAGTCGTGTGGTCTTGTTTTTTATTTTGATAATGGCTTCGTGCGTTTAGCCCAGTGACAAGTTTTTTTTTTCTCAAAATATTGGCTTCGTGCGTTTAGCACATATAGACAGTGTCTAATGAGAGATATATAAATCATATTAAATGAGAATAAGTGGTAAAAAAAATTATAAATGGTAAATAAGATGGCTTCCCATAAACCCCTTGAATCCTCAGTAAAGATGTGGGACTATAATCAGATCTCACATTGACTTCTTGAGAGACTTTGAAAAGTGAAGGTGAACTATTTTGTTTTATTTACCAATAAAATAATAATAATAATTAATATTTCAGACACTTACACCAATTATTTAGTTCCAAGATAAGTGTCATTAAGAACTTGTGTTATGGATACTAAATAACGAATAAACATACATAAGTGCTTTTTTTTTGTAAATATATACGTAATAATAATACATAGAAAAATACCCAGACCAGAACAAACATTCATATTTATACACACAATATTTGTCCTATGTGGGAATCGAACCCACGACCTCTGGAGTGGAATGCGAGTATACTCGCCACCACGCCATATCGGTCGTCAAATATCCATGTATGTTTGGGTGTTTACAAACACTTAGCGGTTAATAATCCGTTATCGCACATTACTGTTCGAAATTTCACAAATTTTAAAAAGTTAAACAACAGCGCAGACATGATGCTTCAATGTCCCGCCAAAAAGTCCCTGTGCTCTTGTTTTGTAACGAATGTAATTTTTTAAACATTACAGGTTTAAGCAGAATTTTGTATATAGTTATTGTTACTACAGTTCAAGTATAATACCTAATAAGTTTATAACTGCAAGTTTTTTAAAATCTACTTTGAGTTATAGATAGAAAGAAAAAGTTTTTATTTGTAGCAAAAAAGATAACAAACAGACAAACATAAACAAAACAATTATTTACTTTTAATAATAATGCCACGAAATTGAGCTTATGCGGCGGCATCGAGATGCCGAGACGCTGGTTTTTAATGGCGCCAGTGAAAAATTTATAAATATATTTTTTATTATTTCAGACCAGTTATGGATTAAGTGTAAAGTCAATTCACATTATTTCATCATCAAAGCTGATCAGTGTGTTAGTTTCACTGTTAAAGCAAGTATTAAGTGATAAGATCGGAAGTCGCATCAATGTTCACGAAAGCATCGATGAACTTCCGATATATGTAGATAAAGCAATTCTCCCAGAAGATTATGGTGGTGAAGAATTACCTCTGGCTGATTTGCACAGTAAGTAATCTAGATATTTTTTTTGATGACTTATAGTAAAATTATATATCTCGTCCGAAATTTTGGTATATTATAAGCGATTTCATGCACGATTGCACTTTCAAGGCATTGTGCAAATTTTGTTTTTTTAAGTGTTTTGAGGTTTCAGTAAATGTGACCCCAAAATACCTAACCTTCATTTAAGTATAAAAAAACAATATTATTACACATCGTCAGACCCAAACTAAGCAGTTTTTGTACTATGGATTATAAATAACTTTACATATAACTGAAAATTTTTTATGACATTTCATTTTTAAGTTAACGTTTATAATTTCTTTATTGATTGAGCTTATTTTTGTGCATATTATGTGTTTATAGGTTTTTGTTCTCTCGATAAGAATTCACGATTCTTTACGAGAAATTATACAAATAAATTTAATATTATTTGTGTTTTCAGAAAATTGTTTAAAGGAATTAAGTTCTAAAGACTTTATGGATCACGTCAAAGATATGGATGAAGCTAAAGTACGAGAAGAACTGAGACTCGCCGCTTCACCCAGTGCTGAGATTTCAAGCCTTCATGGAACGTTTAGAAGATTGACAGTTGATTAAATAACAATTTCATTAATAAAATCATCGAAAACATTTACATCTGTAATAGTGATTACTTTAAAGGAAGGTTTCTTATACTATTATTTAATAAATTTATTTAATAAAAAGTTTGGTACAAAAATAAGGTATTGGAAAACACATTAAAAAAACAAGTGCTTTATCTGGAAAAATTTTACAGTCTACGAAATGTGTGTTTAGTTTTTCTAAACAGGGTTAGGAATATTATATTGCCGTACAGCCGTCCCTGGAACATGGATAACATAAGATTATACACTTTGAAAGTCTCTCCATTATAAATAAAGATTGTAACTTTAATGTACCTGCAAATAAATAAAACATATAAAAAGACACTAAAACAGAAAAGGCAAGGAAGCAGAAGATTACTAACATTATATAGTACATTAACATTAAGAAGCATTATGAAAGATAATTAAGTAACAAGTATAATTAAAATTTTAAGCATGCCTAATGATTTAAGATAAGGATTTAGTAACAATCTTGTACATACTTCTTTAACAATGTACTTTTACTTATATTTTTTTTGTATATTAATATAAATAAATAATTTCTATCGACGATACTGTCTTTCTTTTCTCCTCTTTTATGTCAAGGGCAACAGTAACTGTCAAGACCAACAGTCACTTCTTTAGTTAATTATTCCATCTGACATTTCAGGAGTACTAAGAAAAATGATTATTGTAAATGTTCTGACTCATAACAGTTACTACAACTAATTAAAAACTATGAACATTTTCTATTTATTTCAATGTAATTTATCATAAAATATTAACTGCTGTAGCCATAAAACACAAAGGTATATAAACCCATGCATTCATAAACACTTAGTACTGCAAACAAGATTTTGACACAGTTTTCATTAGTTTAACTGTAAAGAAAACCATTTTAATGGAATCAATAGACAATGGTGTTATTTTGCAACACCCTCCGGAAATATTAGAGGTTGTGAGAAAATCATTTAATATGGAAAAGCCTGGAGTGATGACTGAAGCAATAGATATTTTGGAAGAGTGGATAAAACAGCAAGAACACTTCATAAAAAAAGATTTTTGTAAGTATTAGTATAACCTCAAGTAAGTGTTGTTAGATTTTCTGGTTTATAAATTTCTATGTCATCGGAGGAATTTCGACCCTATCAAGCACATGTATGATATAGAAGTTCAAATCGGCTATCCAAAACCAAGACCAAGAACTTTTTTTTAAACATAGTTTTCCAAAATCAATATTTACAAAAATTTTAGTAGATCCAACTTATATTTCTTTTTCCGAAATTGTTCGATAGATAATAATAAAGTTTTCGAAAATTTAAACAATAATTTTTAACTTCACGCTCTTAGGAGAAAATATTAATCACGGACTTAAAAGGACAAAAGTCAAGGGCAAGCGGTTTGTTGATTATCGAGATCAACTATTTTCTGTAATATTTCGAGTGAATTAAAAGGTTTATTTCATAATCACTTAAATCAAAACAGTTGACATGTGCTTTGTCAGAAAGACAAATTGGTACTATTTAATTTTAATTAGAATAAGGATTCATATATTTCTATGAATCTTCTTAAAATCATTTATGTACTATGGCATAAATGAACAAAAAATTGTTCAAATTTGTTCAGATCACCAATATTTTTCGAATAAGTTATATGCGGCAAGTTAATATGTGACGAATTAGAAAGGTTTTTTTAAAACACACTGTAAAATGCTTTTCATCAACTAGAGTCTGCGCACCTATTTTTTTTTTATTGTATTATAGTTACAAATTCTGATTTTGAGCACAAAAAAATATACAAGTACATAATTCTCTTTTAAATGAAACGTCTACCTAGTGACGGACATTTTAACACTATTATTTGAATTACAGGTCGATCGTACTTAGAAAGATGTATCGTGAGATCTAAAGGGTCTGTAGAACGGGCCAAAGAACGAATGGAAAAATTATGTACAGCCAGAACGCTGTTGCCGAAATTTTTTGTCAATATAGACGTCAGGACTCTTAATTTACATATGATGTAAGTTTCTCAGCATTGTGTCTACTTAATGATGGTTATTTGTTGGGATAGCAGATCATGCATACATACTGTTTCCCCAAAAGGCACCCTGGTGTAATAATATACCATATATTTAACTTGTTTATGCTGTAATGTTAATATGAGATAATTCAGGTTACATTACCAGGTCGCAGTTAATGTTCATATTGATATATTATTATACACATTAACTGCGACAGGAATAAAGAAATCAGAGCAAAGGACCCAGAACCCTTGAGTGACAGTTCTCATTTGTATCGTATCGTAGTACCTACATACAATTTTCTCATTTTAAATTTCGTTAAGGCATAAAAAATAGCACTTTTTTTTAAAAGTACTTTGGATTACATAATGAAACGCGTTCATCAATTTCTAATTCAGAGCATTAACTTAAGGTTTATTTGTGTTTATATTAAACAATTACGGATAATTTATTAATTCAGGCGTTACTTCGTCGTTGTTCTGAGTCTCTTATTTTACTTGAAAATGCCCTGTGTAAGGGCGAAACACGTGTCGTGTTGAATAGTTTCTCGATTTTTCATTTGTTACAAATATATTTTTAATCCATCACTTGCTTACCAATTATGAAATTAATTGCAAAGGTTGTCTGATTACTATAACGGAGATTTATATAGTTAATAAGCATATTGATCAGTTGAACTATAGAGCATGAAAAACATATATTCTGTACGCAAACCCTTGTCTCCTTCGTGAATTAAAGTTTTTTGAATTTTTTAGAGTACGGGCTATGTTCAATTTTAAGGCCTATTATATTAACAATAAGTTCCTGCATTTGATATGAATTTAGGATTATACACTAGCAGAACAAGTTTTTTGTAGACTTCTCGAATTATTTTAATCTTAAGTACATTTTCTTGTAACTGGGGGAATCAACCTTGACGATTTTCTAGCCGTTGGTTTTACAATCAAACTCCCGCCCGCAGGTAATAGGTGCGTTTGTTTTTAAGTTTGACATCTTTAAGAGCTTTATTAAGCCAAACTTAAACAAATGATTTTGAGTTGAATCAAATTGCTAATAAGTGCTAATTGCAAAACAAATATTTACTATCGAATACACAAGAACCTTTTGTAATTTATTTATTAATTCAGACGTTAATTTGCGGAAATCCATTGTAGGCAAATGATGGATTTAAAATATCTTTGTAACAGTCCCCGCGCAACTTAATTTTCGAAAAATCGAGAAACAATTCAATACGACACGTGTTTTGCACTAACACGGGGCATCTTTAGGTAAAATCAGCCTCAAAACATCGATGTCTTCACGATCAACGCTGTAATGAGAAAAAAGTAACTCTTATAATTTTAAGAAATTATTCCCTATAAGAAAGAACTTATTTTAATAAAACATAAACAGGACACATTGTTTGACGTTAGTATCTAACTTTGTTTGTCATAATTGCAAGTAACCGCAAAGTGCTTTTGTCAGGTTACAATTTAATAATTAGCAATTATACACCACTATAAATTCTGTTTTAAGATTGCCCTGCCTATTTTGTATGATACTGACACAAAACATTAATCAGTATCAAAGAAAACATCCAGATCACGACAATACTTATACACATTTAAAGTAGACGATCGATATTGTCTCCATGTATTATGTGGGTTCAGTTATTGTTCCATTCGCCTAGGAAACCAAAATATGAAACGGCGTAATTGGTGCTATAAATAATTGTTTTTGATTTCAGGCAAGACTTAATATTACCCAAACTAACAAAAGATTATAACAGAGTTTACTTAATACGAAATTGGATTACACAGTTTGAAGATGATTACTACATGCAGTATTATACGCGCATGGTTTACGTAAGTGATAATAGTTACAAAACATAATTATCAATCTGCATTCGTCCACTGCTGGACATAGGCTTCTCCAATGGCAAGCTACTGAACTCGATCTTCAGATCTTCGTCTCCAACCGCTGCCAGCCGCTTTGCGTGTGTTGTCACTTTACCAAGCTGATTAATGATCGCTAGAGGTACCTTTTAACAAAAAAAATTAGTTGTGAAAAAACAATCTTTCACAATAAACATTAATGGATGCTAATTATATCTAATTTATTAAAAAAATAGTTTTTATCCTTTGAATATCACTGTTCTATAACAGATATTTATACTGGTTCTAAATTTAATTATGATTCAAAACAGAAGTGTGATAAGATTATAAAAATCAATGAGAAAAATTTAATGGATCTTAAAAACATCGCAAAATATAAAAATAAAATAATAGTTCGAGGCATACTACACAATAAATAGGGTCAAATTCGTCTGTTATTGAAATTAATTTATATAAGACAAATTGACCAGACTCAGTACGTCATCTCATTTCTACAGGATTTTCACTTTCAGATTGCCAACATCTCACAATTTTTCTGGATGGAGATAAAACTTATCCCATGATTCCTTGACTAGCGACCACTATCATACTTCTTATCCTGTTAAAGTATTGATAAAATAAAGTTTGTCATATTTTTATTATGGCAGAAAAATCATTGCAGAGAAATTTTAACAATTCTTATGTCGGGATGTGGGCGTTATACGATTAAATTAAGTAATTGTAATTAAATGCAAATAATGAACAAGTATTTTTTATAGTTTTTAGAATATTTTAGCGCTTACGACTATTCTAATGGATTGATACTCATCGCAGATTTTACTCATCTGAACGTAATGGAATCAATGAAAGTATTGGATATAAAACGTTTAGGAGATGCGTTTAGCTTGGGTTTGGTGAGTGTAAAATTATGACATGTTACCATAGAAATCTGATTTTTACGCATATTAATTTTTGTTGCAATCGTGTATCTCAACTATAGCCATTTAATTCACATGCTGATGGTGACACCACTATCGAAAAATTGAGTGCAGCCAATCAAGACCAACGATGTAGTTATCTATGTGTTAATTATTTCGTACACGCTTTTTTGTATTTAAATGTACGTTTACAATATTATCATCTTATATATATTTTTATTAAGTATTTCTCATTATTTTGTGTATCATATTTATAGAACAGTTATGGATTGCGAATAAAAGCTGCCCATATAATATCACCTTCAAAATTAACAAGCATGGTGGTAGCAGTTTTTAAACAGGTCGTGAGTGAGAAAATTGGCAATCGCATTAAAGTGCACGCAGACTATAAAACCATTCTCGATTTTGTTGATAGAGATGTTCTGCCAAAAGAATACGATGGTAATGAAGTGATGTCCTTTGCTGAGCTTCATGGTAACTACAATTTAATACTAACTAGTAAGCGGATATATTAGGTCGGGGAAAAAGTCTTTTCGCATAACGTAGGTATAAACTTATTATAAATTTTTTTTGACTGTACTATTTGTGTCTAGCTGGTTTTGGTAACATTAAAAAGGTTCCATTATAAAGAAAAGAAAAAAATAAAAAAAAGTTGTTTCCCGCTATTTTTCATTTGTTTTTCTCTCCGTAAAAAAGAGTGAATCTAATGAAGAAATTCGATACATTTTAAAATTTTATTATAAAAAAGGCAAAAATGCAACTCAAGCAGTGAAAAAAATTTGTGATGTTTATGGACCTGATGCAGTGTCAGTAAGAGTAGCACAAATTTGGTTCAAACGTTTTCAGTCCGAAAATTTTGATCTTAAAGATGCACCTCGCTCTGGTCGCCCTGTTACGAATAAAATGGACGCCATTTTTGAAAGAGTGGAGCAAGATCGGCATATTAGTAGTTACGATGTAGCTGAAGAACTGGGAATTGACCACAAAACAGTTTTGACCCATTTGAAGAAAGCTGGTTATACAAAAAAGCTCGATATTTGGGTGCCACACGAGCTCACTCAAAGAAACTTAATGAACCGTGTACTCATTTGCGATTCATTATTGAGACGTAATGAAACCGAGCCGTTTTTGAAGAGATTGATAACTGGCGATGAAAAGTGGATCACGTACGACAAGAACGTGCGAAAAAGGTCGTGGTCGAAAGTTGGCCAGGCTTCACAGACTGTGGCCAAACCTGGCCTAACACGAAATAAGGTGATGCTGTGTGTATGGTGGGATTGGAAGGGCATTGTTTATTATGAGCTTTTACCGCCCGGCAAAACCATCGATTCTGATCTTTACTGCCAGCAACTGATGAGATTAAAGGAAGCAGTCGAGAGAAAACGGCCGGAATTGATCAACAGGAAGGGTGTGGTCTTTCATCACGATAACGCTAGACCACACACATCTTTAGCCACTCAGCAAAAATTAAGAGAGTTCGACTGGGAGGTCCTAGTGCATCCACCATATAGCCCTGACCTTGCGCCTTCAGATTTTCACCTGTTTCGGTCTCTGCAGAATTCTTTAGGTTCTGTAAGGTTGACCTCAAGAGAGGACTGCCAAAACTATTTGTCCCGTTTTTTTGATCAGAAGTCCCAAAGTTTCTACAGTAACGGAATAATGTATCTGCCCACAAAATGGCAGAAAGTTATTCAACAAAACGGTACATATATATTGTAAATAAATGTAAATAAACTTTGAAAAAAATGTCTTGACTTTTCATACAAAAATACGAAAAGACTTTTTCCCCAACCTATTATTTTAATTGAATATTGTAACTTATGCTAATACTTAAAGGTTGCCACTCAAAATATGCGATTGATCGAAACATAATATGTACCAATAAAAAGGCCTGAGACTGATTCTGATCTCGCAGTTTCACGTGGTTTCACAGAAAATGTTTAAGATATTTTAACAAATATACCAAACCTAGTAGCCACAGCAACAGTAAATAGCAAGAATAATAATGATAAATGAGTAAAACATTATAAAGGGTCACTTATAACATAATAACTACATAATTTTAATAAAATAACATACTACAATTGAAGTCGGTCTTTTGCCAACGTTCAGGTAAATTTTGGCTATGAACAGGATCATACACGTACTGCTGTGGTCGCAGCTCCTAACAGAAGTTTTACATAACCCACACATTACACGTGCGAGGCACCAGAATAATGCCCCTGCTTAAGAAAATTGTCACGTATAATACTAGAAGATCTATTTACTTTTATGTACTTGTAAATGGTCTATGACAATTATTTAAATTACTTATAAAAATGTTCTTACTTTCTTTTATTCCACAGAAAAATGGCTAGACACCTTGAGCACTAAAGATTTTCAAGACTATATGAAAGAAATGAATAATGCCAAAACTGATGAGACTCGACGACTTTCTAAGACAGTGAATAGTGACGAGATAGGAATATCTGGTACATTTAGAAAATTAAGGGTTGACTAATCACAGGCCTTTGACAACTGTTTTCATATTGACGATGATTGTCACTTCTCGTACTTGTACACGATTGTAACAGTACGAATATTGGCCACACAAATAGAGGTTATTGTGTATTAAAATATGTGGTTTATCGATTTGTTAATAAACATCAATAAGACTAATATTGAAATGTTTTTTTTTGTATGTGCATACATACATACTACCAGGTGTATTTCCAGAAAGAGGTAGGCAGAGTCGCTAGTCGCAGATTTCGCCAACTATATTGTAAGTCACACGTAATAGGTGGCCTATAGTCACTTACCGGGAAAATGTATGCCAGAACCTCGCCTGTTGATCGGTAGACTTGTTGGTGAGGTTGGCTGGGACTAATGGCTCTTGGTAGGATCCTGGATATAAGGCCTTTATAGTATTTACTATAGTAAATGGAATATTCCAATGGCATATATTTAAATTAACTACATACCAGTGCGTTAACAGTTTCTAAATGTTTTATTAATGTACACTTAAAATATTCTTTACGGTCTTATACTGTGTGTTTACCATGCTATTAGTGTTATCTTGCTTCTCACTAATTCATACTATTAATTCAAATTCGAAAGTGAATTGTTGTCGATTTGAAGTTTATTATTATAGCATTGTTTCTAGAACTATTTAAAAATATATATCTTTAAGGCAGTCATAGTTATTCGTTGAGTCCCACAAGGATGTGTATTGAGATAGGATTTTAGGATTGTACAAAAAACAAGGTAATGCCTTAATGCTGTTTCTTACAGTAAATCTATTATTGAGCAAGAAGTATGAAGTGCCAGCAGGAAAAAAATATTTTATTGTACAAGTGTTAATGTTATAATTATCATCTTTAAAAACAAAGTACGCAGCTTTGAGTGTTATCGCTTTGTTAGAATGAAATAACCTCAGATATTTCGCAAAATTATTTTGGGACAATACAATGCGACATTATTTTTGAAAAATTTAACATTCTGACAAGGTAATTCATCTTCATAAGTGAAGAACCGTAGCTAAATAGAAGTACTCCATTTATTTCATCAAACGGTATTTTGTTGTTAAATGTCTAACTATTAAATTTCTAATTTTCGCCATACTAACACTTTGTATATTGGCGCGAAACTGCCTATGTTTTTTAAAATAAATGTCAGTAAGTAACAATGCTGTGTAATTGTGTATACTATACTTGTAACCTAAAGTAATAATTATGTTAATGAAGTTTGTATTTTTATTATATTTATGATTTGTATGTTTGTTTGTATGTTTATTGCACTATCTATAAATTGTTCGGCTAACAAACTTTAGGGTTTACTGGCAGAGAATGAGTTATGATATGGTATTCACCTTCATAATATTTTCAAGTGTGCAATAAAGATTAAAATAAAAGAAATAAATAAATTGAAAAACCGTAACCACGCGTGGGAGAGTGCTTGCTTTTATTAAATTCATAACTTGCAGAGCGTTACATTTACAATAAGAACACTAGTAGTGGAAAAATAAAAGCGAATCCAATTACTTACAGCAATGCTCCAAGGCAGCAAGGGAATATGTCGTAATCGGTAGAAAATACAATTTATTGTTATGTGTATAATGTGTATATAGAAAACAATAAAATTATCTATAACTACTATAAAGCTGGTGAAAGAATAAAATTCAACGAGTTGCTTGCCAAAAAGAATGGCTTTATTAATCGAGCTCCTGTCCGTTATAAAAGGGGGCGTTATGTTTGAAGTTGACGACTATCAGTTATAACCATTTTGGACCTAAACTTTTAGCAATTTTAATAAATATTGTGCCGCATACGACCATTGGAATAAATAAAGGATTAATAACCTAAAAAGCCTATCTTTTAACATACAAAATATACCCTAGACTAAGCGTCTCATAGGCTTTAATTTATGCGAAGATATAAGCGTAAGTATATTTTGGTGGTATGTTTGAATAATTTTATTTTATTGTCCCAATAACTTAGTATAATAAAGTACAGATAATGTCGGTAATATAATCCTCTTCTATACACGCTATTACGCGAACTAACTAAAATATATTTCCCGGATTTGTTTTGTAACGTCAAAAGTTACAGAATTAATTGTATAGTTTCAGCATAGAACCCCTGACCACATATTATTATTCCGGCGGGACGTATTTTCTGTTCCATTGCTGTTGATAGAATATTTTCTTCAATGTCACTTATTCATGTTTGAAAACCTATGCCAATTCTTAAAGCAATTGTTTTAGTAAATATTTTGTCTTTCGAGCCTATGGTTGATTTTTTCCTTTATATTTTTATAAAGAATTAGAATATTACTCCATAGACTTCTTAATGCTTTGAGGACACGTTACTTGAAAATCCTAAATCATTCTGGCGTTATGTTGACGATAAACATGGTAGAGCCACTTTCCCCGACACAGTGACATACGGCAAAAAGATTAGTCACAACAGTCAGAATGTTTGCGAATTGTTTTCCCAGTATTTTGGTTCAGTCTACGCCTTACCTGGGGAGACAAAGGACCAGACACATTTATTTTATACTCAAAACTTTTCCCCGCAACACTATAATATTAGTGAAAATGACATATGCCTTAAAATTAAACAGCTACATTTGTCCAAGGGTTCTGGTGCACATGAAATACCGCCTAAGTTTGTTAAGCTTTGTGCAGGTGAACTGGCCAAGCCTTTGGCCATAATCTATAATAAATCTTTAGCTACAGGCACCTTTCATTCTCGTTGGAAGAAAGCTTACATTGTGCCGGTATTTAAAGCTGGAGACAGAGGCCTATGTGCTAATTATCGCCCGATCAGTATACTCTCGTGTTTAGCCAAGCTCTTTGAGTCGCTTGTGTATCCATATCTTTATAACCATTTCATGCAAATGATATCAAGTAAACAACATGGCTTTGTGAAGAAACGGTCCATACTCAGTAATTTACTTGTGTACAAAAACTACCTACCTGTGCAGGTTTTTTGCATCTGGGGGCCAAGTGGATGCCGTCTATCTGGATTTCAGCAAGGCTTTTGATAGAAATAACCACCCTTTGCTATGTCTTAAGCTAGCGTACTATGGGATTCATGGGAGCTTATTGAGATGGATAGAATCGTATCTAAGCAACCGATCACAAATTGTTACAATCAGGGGTTATTCATCATCACCTATTATAGTGTCTTCAGGTGTTCCACAGGGATCGCATCTTGGGCCGTTGCTTTTCGTGGTATTTATTAATGATTTCATTGGTCGACTGTCATGCCCTGCCCTCCTTTACGCTGATGACCTTGAAATATTTACCAACGTCGACGGTTTAAGGCAAAGCACAGCCCTTCAAAATGATCTTGAGATTGTTTCACAATGGTGTCTATCTATTGATATGAATCTTAATATCGATAAATGTTGCACCATCTCTTTTACTAGGAAGAAGAAAAATAAGCTCACCCATTCCTACTACATAAATGACAATATTTTAAAGAGAGGTAATTTTGTCAGGGACCTTGGTGTGATATTTGACGAACAACTATCTTTCCGTCTGCATTACGAATATATATCGAAGAAAGGTAATCGACTTTTGGGCTTTATTCTGAGATTGACAAAAGAAATTTAAAAGACCACAAAGCACTCTGTGTCTTTTTTACAGCCTTGTTAGAAGTACTATGGAATATTGTTGTCCTGTTTGGTCTCCTTATTATAAAGTTCATGCTGATAATTTAGAAGGGGTCCAGAAGCGGTGCTTAAGACACCTATCGTTCAAGTGTAACCTCGGTCGGTCTTTTGGAGGTTACAGTAAAAGGTTGTCTAAGTTTGGAGTCATTTCTTTGGAAGCGCGGCGTAAACGGTACGACCTTCTTTGTTTGCATAAGTTGCTTCATGCGGCTGTTGACGCGCCTGATCTGCTTGCATCTTTAAACATCAACACTAGATACAAGTTGCTCAGTCCTAATACTTTCGTAATGCGAGTCTATAAAAACAATACGTCCTACTACACCCCTCTATTCAGAATGTGCCGTTTATATAATGAGGTAACTTGTGGTGGCAATGATATCGATATATTTGATCCCAATTTTGCGCAGTACAAAAAGTTGACATCTAACTTTTTCACAGACCAAGCATCCTCCTCTCATAAATCCTAATATAGTTTTTTCCTAATATTGTTTTTTTTCCCGTGTGTAGTTATTGTTTATATTATCGATACCTTTAATCTCAAATGGCGTAATCACCATTTTGGACAAAATGACTTTTGAATGCTGTGCTACTCCATTTTTTTTCTCTATCGATCTGTCTTATCAGAGTTTTAAAATTCGCAAAAAAGTGGTGATTACAGCCCACGTATTTAACGTCGATAAACAAGGATTTTCTTATTTTTTTGTCGTAAATACCTTTTAAAAAACAATTCTTAAGATTTCGGTCGATACACCAGCTAAAATAATAATGATACGAATAATACTGACTATCGAGGTAGACGTATAGGACTGATATGCTTAACAGTGGCGTTTACGACTCAAGTTAGATTAAGAATTTAAATAAAATAAATAACTATTAGGGGGTATTTACCTTTTATTTGGCGTTTACGACCCATGGAATTATAAAAATATGCTAGATGTTAGGTCACACAGACTTCTTGAATTTTGAAGGCGTGACTAACTATAGCTTCACTCCATCTTTATTAAAAGTCTTAAGCTCAAAGACATAAGAACAGTAACATTCAAGAAGAAAAATCCCCATGTAATCTCCGTAAAATACTCCATTAAAGATGATGCACAGGAAGTTAATATTACATTATGTGAAAAAGAAAACGTCAAGCATAAAGGGAAATGTAAGGGAAAAAGAAAAGGCAAGGACAAAGGGAAAGTTAAAGGAGTTGAAGTAGGAAAAAGACTGAAAATGTAGAAAGTACTCTGGTGTGTCAAGGAAGATATAATGTGAAGCCTCTTTACCTCAACAAAATACCTTTATCATTGTCAAAATACATAGACCTTATGCAGCTTTGTAAAAATGGTACAATACCAAAAATATATCACGAAGAGTATCGACGTCTGCCTTCAGATAAAAATGTATTCGACGTATTAGCAGTAACCGATGAAGATGATGAAGAGGAATCTGTAGAAAACTCAGTTTTATTCCTTTTATTATGCAATTTTTTCATGTTAATGTTTTTCGTCGTTATCGTTTAATCGAATTTAATCGAAGTCTGTGATTTATAATTAAACCTAAAGAAACGTAAGATTGTGATTTAACCCTTTATTTCATAACGTTAGGTATACTTAACATACACATAATGACCCATCTTTTTTCAATTCTAAATCGATTATCATATATTTTTTTTCGATTGATAAGTAAAGTACATCAGTAAGCATCCGTAAAAAAATATAAGACGTCACCGAATGGTCAATTCTGACATAAACGTGCAAAATGACGTCACAACCGCGAATTGCTCCCGCGCAGAAGTTAAGAAATATTGTTCTTTTCACTGATAAACGTCAACTTTCACTTGAAAGTGCATATTATCTATATTCTTACACTATTACTGTTATATTTGCACTATAATTTTAGTAACAAAGTACGTTTTGTGTATGCTATCAGCTGACAAAGTTGAGTGTTAGCTATAACTAACATTGCGAATATACCAGTGATTGACAAATGGTTGTGAATGTTAAAAATAAGTAACAATGCGAAATAAGGGGCATTTTTTTTTTGGTGATTGGGGGGTCGGAGGGTGCTTGCATGAAGCTTTGCTTTATTTTGTTCTGGTTAACCCACGATAAGAGCGCGTTAAAAAGATTCTGGCACTTATACCACCACCTCATGCTTCATCTAGCGATAGTAGCGCATCAGAAGATGAAAGAGAAAATATTATAACAAATAATAAATAGTATTGTTCGGAACCTCGTTCTATAGATTCTTCTTTTGAGCATCTAAATATTTTAGAGGATTCAGATCCATATGATAATACCCATTTGTCCGAAGAATTTATACCACCCACTCCATCTATTGGTGAAGTTCTTGCTACATACGAATTACCACAATGTTTGCCTGTCATCCAATCAATATCATCTGTTTTGTCTGTCCCACCATCTCCTATAGCTGCCAGTGAACCCAAAAAAACTCGCTCAAAAAAGGTCCTCAAGCCTCCGCCAAGACTATCGATACCGAAAAAAACACCGTTTATCAGAAATCCAATGGATTTTGAATGGGAGAGTGGTAAATTTAAATATCCTGCAATATTAGATGATATAACTTTTACTGAATTTGGTTTTGATTCAAGGTCGCCACCTGAATACTTATGTATATTACAGTATTGATGAAAATATGATGGTGCCCTATACAGGCACCAGAGCTGGCAACAGGCACCAATGTATGGCAAAATACCAAAGAAGCTTTAAATGTTTGTCAGGGCAGGCGTGTCGGGCTGTGTTTATGATTTTGTTCCTTATGCTGGGGAAGTTACGTTTAGGTCGCAATCTTTCACGAAATATGAGGGTTCTTTGGGTGTTGGCGCTAAAGTTGTGATAGCTCTTTGCCAAAGCATCAAGCATAAACCAGCAGCATTGTATACTTCGACAACATTTTTCACATCTTCTACATCAACTTATTAAATTGCTACGTTTTGATATCTTTTCCCTAGGTACAATCAGAGCATATCGTTTAAGAGGGTGCCAAGAAAAACTATCTAGCGACAAAGAAATGTTAAAAAAGGGAAGAGGTGCAGATGCAACTTTTCCCTTGGATAGTATATGGCGTTGTTTTCCCAATTTTTAGACATTTGCGTAAATAACGCATGGATTATGTACAGAAAAGATTGTGCTCGAAACAACAAAGTGGCAAAGTCTTTAAAATATTTAGAATTTTAATTTATTCTCATTTGTCTGAAAGAAGTTTTGTTATAATGTATCCGTAAATTCATTAATATTTGATAATAACAGAAGCAGAAGTTTCATTTTACCTTCTAATAGATTACCTTCAAACTTCGCAATGTTGAGAATACTTAACATAGTTTTTAAACACTTTAATACTGACTTCTTCGCAATGTTATATATTTTTAACATACAGTTTTAAAAACAAAAAAAATTACAGATTTATTTTTTAATTTTTTTTGTGTAGCATGTGACATTTCTAGATCAACCGTTAAAAGAAAAACCAAAATTTCCACCACTATTTCTCTTGCGAAGTAAAGGGTTAAATATTTAATTCTTATTAATATAGTGAAATTGACGTGTTTTATTTCTTTTGCCAATAGTACTCATATTGAAGATTGTTTATTTGATTGATTGTTTATTTGTGTCAGGAGTGTTGCTAGCGCCTAAATCTAATTTAGATCTTATATCCTAACTTAGACATTTATTTCAGACATTATTCGTAGAAGACAATTTAAAATTTAGGCGTTAAGTAAGATTCCTGTTAGTGCGAATGTAATTAGCCTTAGTTCATGCAAAGTATAATTGATAAATACTGTTTATCCTAATCTAAAAACTAAGTAGAATTATACATACACAATAACTTTAGTTTGAACTTCAAACCAAAATTATTGCGTTAGTATAATTGAAGTAAAAAACTTGATATTTATTTTGTAATAATTAAAATTTATTTGCATCTACCTCACTTTGTTATTACCTATAAAAAACATAAAATAGCTACCTATTTAAAATGCATTCTCTGTATGCCAACTAGGCTGTTACACCATAACTTTGTAAAGAACAGCGTTTTTTTGGGTCGTAAACGCAAAGTTATTATTTATTTTTGTCGTAATCACTAATCATTGTAGTATTTATTGGTTGAATTTTTAATAGAACTGTGTTATAAAGCTCGCGATGTCATATAATTATATCCAAGTTTCGTTTGAATAACATTTTTAGTATAAAAGATACGAATTTTAATAACACTTTTTTTGTTTGTTTTGGCTCTCCTGAAAGGTGACAATTTGGTGATTACGCCATTTGAGATTTAAGCCAACTAAGCTGTTACATCATTACTAGTTACAGAACAGCGTTTTTTTTGGGTCGTAAACGCAAAACTATTAATATTTTTTTGTCGTAAACACAAATCATTTTAGTAATTATTAGTTGAATTTTTAATATCATAGATCTGTGTTATAAAGCTCGCGATGCCATACAATTACATCCAAGTTTCGTTTGAATAACTTTTTTAACATAGAAGATATGAATTTTAATATGATTTTTTTTTTCTTTTTTGGCTCTCCTGAAAAGTGACGATTTGGTGATTACGCCATTTGAGATTAAAGGTATCGTTATATTGTTTGATATATTTTCCCGTTAGTATTTAATTGTTAGATATTAGCATTTTTTATTAAATTACTGTTAATTTATAAGTCATGCTGTGTACACTAATTGTAGATTATTGTCTAGCCTAATTTTTTCTTTTCTTTTAATTAGTCGTACTTAATTTTTAATAATGATTATCTGTCCGTATACCTAAATATAAATAAGTAAATAAAGAGATCAACTAAAACTAAACACATCAAATCCTATCTTTTAATAAAGTCGGAGTATGAATTTGATTCCCTTATCTTTTGTATCGTGAAGCTGGCGCGGTCGGGCTCAAACCCTGGTGGCACCCACTTTTCAAAGTTATGTGCGTAATTATTAATTCCTCAGGAAGCACTGTCATGAAAATATATGGCAGTTGAGGCAGTCAGTCGCTTCTAACATCCTGACAGCTGTTTTATCCATCGAATTATGTTATCCTCTGGGTTGCAGAGGTCAGACGGTAGTCACACTATAATAAAGTAACAGAAATACAGACAAATCTGTGAGCAGACCCTGGGCCCTAAGCTTACGTCTAGGGCAACCGGGATAATGCTAGGATACGATACGATCTTTTGTTTAGAGAGTATTCTTAAACATTCAAAGATAAGTCACAGATACTGGACAGCATAATTATACTGACATGGCCGGTTTGAGGACAGGTCGATGTCACCCATGTGGAACTGGCGGGAGAAAAAACTAACCTTGACGATTTTCTTGCCCATTATTTTACGATCAAGCGCCCACCCACAGTAAATCGGCGCGCTGGTTTAAGTTTTGACCTTCACAAGAGCTCTTTTGAGCCAAACTTGAATAAATGATTTTGACTTTTGTCCGACATGGACTGAACGAGAGGGTGTGGCAAGTGTAAAGGTTGCCTGTTAAGTTAAGGGTGTGGCAAGTAAAACAGCCTGAACATTTTTCGTGTAGACGTCAATTGAAATGCAACCAATAGATACTCTGTGTGGTGGCAAAACGTATGTAGTCGTTGTAAGTTGTTTCTCGCTTTTTCGAGAGATTATTTAGAGTTGCGCGGAAAATTTCACAAAGTAATTTCAAATCATCATTTGTTTGCAATGATTTTCAGCAAAGTAACGCCTGAATCCATTGGTTCTTTAGGGTCTTCTGCTCGGATGATAACGCGTTAATGAGCTGTTAAGTATATAAAAACTTTTAAATAACAAGAAAGTATCTCTGATCGAGATTAAATTAAAAGTTTCTACGAACATCTCCAATTTAGCGTCGCCAATTTGGGATCAGTTCCAAAACTTACACATTTATTTTCTTTTACCGAAATTGATCTTCCACGCAGTTATATTTGTATATGATATACCCTCAATCCAATTTGTTTTATTACATAACACGATTTCAAACAGCACGACGCCACTCTTTCCTCGCTAACTGCACTGGGTCGGCGTGGTAAAGTATCACCCGATACGTCTCATCTTGGTTTTGACGTAGATTTTATGGATATGTTATTTTATATCTTAAATCAGATATTGGCACAATCTTACATCGGTCTTGGTTACGGTTAAAGTAAAGTAAAGTAAAAAATTATTTATTTCATAAACTATTATACATAGTACTTGAAAACGTCATGATCACAAATGAAAAAAAAAAACAATCGAAATAATAATACACTAAATCACGAAGCTTAGATTCACTTACATGCAACAAAACAATTTAAAAATAAAAAATAATTAAGTGTAAGTAAATCTAAGTGCCAGTTCCGAGCCACCGCTCTGTAAGAAGAACTGGCAAAAAACTCACAGGCTATGCTCTTTTAAATATGTCCATTAGTTTGGTACTAGAATTACAATCTTCATTTGTCTGTGAAGCTATACAATGCAATATAACATAACCTTAACAATATTTATGTTTTCAAGTCATTCATATTAGAATAGCCTGTATGAAACGGCAGTTTAATCCCAAGCATTTTTATCTGCCATATAGTCTTTAATAGAATAATATCCCTTTGAAGACAGCTTGTGTTTTATTGTTAATTTAAATTTATTTAGGCTCAATTGCTGTATGTTGCTTGGGATTTTATTGTAGAATCGCACACATTGACCTTTAAAAGATTTGTTTATCTTTTGGAGCCTAGTGGCAGGTACAACTAATTTATTCTTATTCCTTGTGTTTAGGTTATGTACACAGCTTTTCTTACTAAATTGGTCAGTATTCTTATGTACATAAACCAGGTTATCATAAATGAATTGACCGGCCACTGTTAAAATACCAATTTCTTTAAACTTTTCCCTTAGTGAATGTCCACACGGGAGATTATAAATTGCTCGAATAGCCCTCTTCTGCAGCACAAAGATTGTTTGAATGTCTGCGGCACAACCCCACAGAAGAATACCATAGGACATAACACTATGGAAATAGCTATGATAAACTAGCCTAGCTGTTACAACGTCTGTTAATTGGCGAATTTTCTTCACCGCGAATGCTGCAGAGCTAAGTCTACTCGACAATTCACCAATATGTGGGCCCCACTGTAGCTTAGAGTCTAAAGTAATCCCTAAAAACTTGGTAGTATCCACAAGGGTCAACTCATCCTCCTTTACCATAATAGTAGAGTTTGCCTGTCTGACGTTAGGCGTCACGAATTTAATACATTTCGTTTTAGCCCCATTTAATAGCAAATTGTTAACGTCAAACCAGTGCACCACCTTCGAGATTGCACTGTTTACTTCGTCTAAATTCTGATTTCGTTTTAACTTAAACAATAATGATGTATCATCAGCAAACAAAACTATCTCGTGGTTTTCTTTAACAAAATATGGCAAATCATTCATATAAATCAAAAACAAAAACGGACCGAGAATCGAGCCCTGCGGTACCCCCATTTTCACAACAGAGTGAGTTCAAAGCTTCATAAAATTGTATTAAATCACTTTTGTTCACTGTTCCCCTATTTCCAATAAGAATTAGCAGTGTTGCCTGTGAATGTATATTACTGTCCATTAAAATTTGTTTAGAAATATTTTTAAGACTACTATAAGGCAAACAATTGCTGATTGCGCTATGTCCCTTTAGGTATGAGTTTAACAGTGAGCCCATGCCATGTCCTACCTCATCGCAGTACATGATAATACTAGGTTTAAGTTTAGGTGTACTTGGTGTGGTTTGGAAGGAACTGTCTTTGGATTTATTTGGGTTACTAACACACACACTTGGTTCCAGTACACTAGTGGACAAACCATCATTCACTTGATTACATAAGCAGGACTGATTATTTGTCAGTGACTGGAACCGCTCTAAGTTATAATTATTTTGTGATATTAAATCATCCATTGCTAGCGTATATTCATGAATAATTTTTTTTGAACTTTCATTAATTTTTTGTAATGAAATAATTGAATCTTCTAAAGTTTGAATTTTTTGCTGTAATATATGTGTGTCAGTTTCATATTTCAATCTACTATTTTCTAACTGAGAAGAATACAAATCTAATTCATCCACCAGATTTACATTTAGTTGGCATGATCTCAATTTTTTAATGTATATTCTGTTCTGTTTTGACAACTTTTGCACTTGTTTTATACATTTATTAATTTTTATATATTTTTTTAGTTTTTTACCGCTGCAATTTACTAATCTTGTTTTGGAGAAAGTATCTTGTTCTGCAACAATTATAGGGTCTTTAATTGGAGCGATAACCAACTGAGGCTCTGGGCCAACTAACTCTTCAAAAAGGCTCTGAGTGTGAGCAGATGTACTTTCCCGTTGGGATTCCTGGAGCTCATATATCTGCTCGTGGGCATCATGCAGTGCGGTCTTCAGTGTGTAGATCTCCTTTAGGGACTGCTCGTACTCAGTGCTACACTCAGTAAACCTTTCTACCGTCTCATAAAGCTTGGCATGCTCACAATTTAATTTATTAAAGTCACATTCTAACGTACAGAGTTCCTTTTTTAACTTATCTCTACTGTCGAGTACCAATAACAGTTCCTTCTCGCTGTCCTCTCTCTCAGTCAGCAACTGAGCACACAACTCCTTGGAATTTTTTAATTCTAATAAAGTTACTTGTAATTTATCCGCCTCCTGTTGGCGTGCTGCAACGGCTGCTCTGCGAGTGAGCATTATGAATGTTTAAAGTTAAACAACGACTTAACAACACGTAACAAGGAATTGCTTACTCAAGCTAAATGATTTAGGTACTTACGTGAAACAGTAACGCAACAATAACATACACTGTGTTCCAATTTTATTATTTGTTAATTTTAATATGAAAACAGGCTGACTTTAAAGCAAACTGAGCACAGATTTCGAATTTACAACCTACAACGGTCACAATTCAGAAATGTTACGACACTTGTATACGTTACTAAAGCACTTCACCAGTTATGTATACATATGATTATGATAAAAACTATTAAATACACTTGTAATAGTCTAAATTTAACACGAATTATATATAAAATAACAATAAAAATAAGGGACCTAGTGAAATCAGCTGCTCATTCTTTGACAGCTGTCAAAAAAAAAGAATGTAAAATCATTTTTAAACATCCATAGGACTCGTTAACGGTTTTTAAAATTGATTAAAGAACTAAAGTTTTTTTATTTACATAATGACTTCTTGCATTTAGCACATTTAGCCAGTGTCAAGTTATATGAGATGAACTAAAGTTGAATTCAGAATCTACTTCTTTTTATTCGTTGGTTAAAAAGTAAAATAACGAGTGTTTAAAAACAAACAAATAAGCATTTACGCTCTAGTTGTACTTACGCTTACGGTTATAAATATTTTATGTAATGAATATATGAAAGTTTCGGTCAAAGTTCTGCAGCTCCATAACATCTTGTTTTGGATGATATAATCATTGAGTGTGGAGTTTATACATACGAAAAGCAATTTGAGTTTGTTAATTCCATTTGTGTAAACTTGTCATAATTATATCAACAACAACTTCTATTTACTTTTCATATTGGTCTCTCTGGATATTATTGAAGTATACTTCAAGTTCTACTTCGCTATTTTATTCCCTTTGGATATCATATTACAATACTTCAATATCTACTTCGCTCTATTGAAAAGCAATAAAAATGGACGGTGTGCGATAAATTGCTCGGGAACAATAAACAGCAGCTTTCATCCTTTCAGCGCTGCGCATTACTCATAAACGGTCACGCCTAGCCGATACAAGGGTCAGCCAGTCAGCTGCAATCGCTGTCTTTATTGTTTACTAGCTTTCATAAGCGTCTGACGCTTCCGTTTGCTTTTATATCAACGTGAGAGGTGAATTGGCTTTTGTAAATCTGTTATAAATACAAAATTATCATGTACCTATATCATTTTATTTATTAGCATAAAGTTTCATCTATAGTTTGAATATCTGATCATTAGCTTCAATGATGGTTATTTCTGCGCGAGATATGATTAGGCTGTTACAAATCTATTATAAGACAAACTTTTTTAAACATGTTTTTATTTCTCAGCGAGAAATCCTATCTGACTTTCTAATGTTCAAATGTTCAAATCAAAACATCTACAAAGATTCTATAAACCAAACTTACAGTCGGAAGACTTTGATTAAAACCATAAAGCAACTTGCTTTGCTTTTTCGCTTCCGGCAGATTTTTGGTTTTACCCACATAGTTCCCGATTTTGCTGAATTTTTCGGGATAAAAACAATCCTATGCCCTTTCTCAAGTTCCAAACTATGTCTGTACAAAATTTTATACAAATCGGTTTAGTAGTTTAGGCGTGATGAAGAGACAGACAGACAGAGTTACTTTCGCATTTATAATATTATATAGTTTGGATTGATCACTCTTTACCTTCATTTCTATAATATAAATAAAACTTGGCAGCTAACCACAGCAAAGATCAGAACATCGTAATCTTAACAAGCAAACCGAACAGTGCGGAATGTAATATCAAATTTCACTTTATTTTATTGGAAATAATAGAAAATAGACGGTGTGCGAAAAATTGCTTCGGTATAATAAGAAATGCTTTTATTCTCAAGAGTGCAACGAGCCGATACAAAGTGTCTGCGAGGGGGCTGCAACTGCTGTATTCAACGTATGTACTAAATAGCTTCATTCCAATTTACACGCGTTAGTCGATATGCCAACAAAGGCAATATTTAATATTCCTCTACGACATTTACTACACTAATTGCTGTTATCATCAAATTAGCCTTACAAATTTCACTGCAATATTGGCCTCTCCAAAAGATTACATTCTATTGGGGGTGTTTTCTTATAATCACCAAGTGATCGCAGTTAAGCCAGTACGTAGAATGACGCTGCTGCCTATCATTCGATAGGATTACTCTTCGTCAACTTTTACGACTCCCCTTGAGATGAGAGGGGGTGACAGTATTCTATGTCTGTACTACACGTTATTATAATTTTATATACATTCCAGCTTCTATATGATTAAAATTAAATACTTTACGGGGATTGGCAATTATAAAAGTTCCCCGTAAGCGGCAATAGACCACCTATGTCTACCCCCAAAGGGGAAATCATAAATTACGTCACACGAATTCCGTAATTTTTTGGACAAGGACGGAGGGGCCATTTTTAGCTGGTCACACTTGTGAGACTCCCTCCTGATGTCACATATTTTGCAACTGCACAGCAAGAAATAATTACATTAAAACAGCAGTTACAAAATTTTCATAGGACTTGGATTTTGAAATGCGACGTCACGAAACTATGGATCCCTCCCATCCCGTTGTCACACCATATCACACTTCGTCAACCCCCTCCCCTTTAACATGTGACGTCATTTATGGTTAGCCCCTATGAAGAAATTGTCGTGAACATACATGGCTTCAATGTATGTATATACCAATAGTATACATTATAATAAGTACCGAACTATTAAATACAATATTAATATTATAATATTTTCTTATCTCACCTCAGGCTCGGTTTATCGAATATCACAAATACGTAGCTGATATCAAGTTCCTATGTTTTACAAATGTCCTTCGAGGCCCTGAAATCGTCCAATGAATATTTAAACCAAGACAACTACAAAGGCTGAATAACAATTTTCAGGTGAGGTGAGTATTAATTATTCATCACTGATTTATCGTTTCTTGTCCATATCGCACAGTATACATAGGATTCTAGCGTTGACAAGGTTCAAATAGCATTATGGATTTGAAAATCTATATTTTTTACCTATAATTAAATGACAGCTTAAGATCAATGACATTGAAAACAGTTAAAAGAAGTAAGAAAGAAAATATTTTGACTGTGTTATAACTACTTATAACTTGAAAAATATTTTATGGGATATACTATTTTATTTTATTCAAGAAACAAACAGTCCTTATATATAAAATTATATTAAACAAATTACTTAAGACGAGACCTAAGAGATAATACATACATACATACTTCACGCCTGTTTCCCCAAAGGGGTAGGCAGAGGCACATTATACGGCCACACTTCGCCAATTATATATATATATAGTTGGTCCCACGTAATAGGTGGCGAGCCTATTTGCCGCAACGGACCTACAAGATCCATAATTAATATAATTTCCACGTGGTCCGGCCTGACGACTCGGGCGCATATTCCGCTGAATTGCTGAAACTGTGAGTGTAAGCGAGGACCTCGTGATGTGACGTGAGTTCTGTAAAGCAGTGCAGAAGGCCGCGAGAGCGATGAGTGAAAATGTGAATTTTTATATGTTTATACAATATCTAATTTAGAGAGAAAAGTGTTTATAAAATATTTAATGCAGTACATCAATCCGTGTGTTAAATATAATGCAAAGGAACAGAAAACAATTTTGTATTATTAGCTCTTTGTCTTATTACTAATCCCCATAAATCAAAGAGGTCGTACTTTCAGAGATCACAGTAATATTACACACCTGATTCTGTCTGAACAGCTTAATATACCTCTGTTCACGCCTTTTATCATTACTCTGTGTCCAGAGGTCAGTTTGTATCTATCTGCAAAATTAATGTGTGTGAATGGTTTTCAGTCAAATATTAACTAGTTTTGCGAGTGGCCTTATATGTCTTACAATAAACTGTTTAATGATCGTACGACTTGCCTTCTTAAGTATTATTAAGTGCTGTCTTAGGCTTCAAACTAAGTATTTAATAACTTAGTAAGAAAAACATCGCTCTTTAATTATTACACAAGCCATTAAAACTTTGTATCATACTTTTAAAATTGCATAGTATGTGATGCTATTAAGATGTAAGGAGCCCAAGCCAACCTCACTCAAAATTGGTGCATCTGCCAATTTTAGGACGAGGCAACCATAAAAGTTCCCGGTAACCGGCAAAAGGTTGGCTGCTTACTACATGGGACCAACAAAACAATTTGCAAAGTTTAGGCGTATGATATGCCTCTGCCTAACCCTTCGGGAAACAGGCGTGATTGTATATATGTATGTAATATCTAATACAACAAGCTTTGCTTAGTTTGGGGCTGTTGAAAAATGTTCGAGGATATTATTATTAGAAATCGAAATTTTTACTATGTGACAAGGTACGAATGTCCCGTTGTCGGACTTGATTGTATGTATAGCAGGATCAATTCACAATCATAGTATGATAGTGGAAGTGATTTTTCGATCTATTAAATAAAAATAATACCTTTCTATACCTGGACAACACAATTTATTAAATTTTAGAAGGCTTTTAGGCGCTGTGTTAGAATGTTCGAGGATATTATAAATAGAAACTATTTAGTATGTGATAACGTACGAAGGTCCGTATAACAAACTGGATTGTACCTACGTATAGCAGGATCAATTCATGGTCGATTGGCGAGGTGATTGAGTGCGCTCTAGTTGTTGTGCCGCCTGATCAATCAGCCTCTGGTAATGATAATGCTGAATCGCAATACGTTAAATGTATAGGTGTATAACGTTTTATGCTGCAACCTATCGTATGTCGCTTATCGAGGGGTTAACGTATGTGGCCCATTTGAAATTGCGAATTCTTTTTTTTTGCTTAATTGGAAACGAAATTGCGCCGTGAGGTACCGGCCTACAATGGCGCCACCCTCTCTCATCTCATGGGGAGAAAAAGTGAAAGAAGAAAAAAAAGGAGCGTCATCCTGCTTACTGGCTTGAACTGCGATCACCAACCCATGCGCCCAGCGCAATGATTATGGGCACACAAACACACACCCCCAACAGGGAGTAATTTATTGGGAAGGATGTTCTGCAGCAGACTTTATAAGGCTGTTATGATGATGAAGATATTTATTATACTCCTAAAGAAACACGGCGAGCTGGAATGCATTAGTATTTACAAAGCATCTCTGATATTCTGGGAGCAGGGCCGAAGGATAGAGATTTAAAGACCTCTATGGTCTCTTTTTAATTAAATGTTTTGATCATCGTCAGCCCAAAGACGTCCACTGCTAAACTGGCTTTTATTATCCCCTATTAGCATCCAAAGTGATCGATTGCGTCCTGCATCTAACGTAAGTTTGCTACTTTTATCAGATCCATTTTTCAAGGAAGTCCTACGCTAGGTTTTTCATCCAGACCTTTCCTGCCCCAACAGCCGCCAGTCCTTCGTGCTATGTGCCTTGCTCGCTGTCACTTCATCTTGCTGATTAGAATTTAAATGTTTTGTTCAGATAAGTTTTACTTTCACTATATTTTATTGAAACAACTTATTGAATTTCTGATAAAAATACCTCATGTTCGGTACGTTACGTTTCTGCATTATAATTAATCATAAAAAACATTAGCATGTTTGTCACAAGGAAAAAGAAAGATTTACCAAATGGAGCATGTCACCTCTCATGATGTAATTTTCCGCCATATTTCCAGCTCCGGCATTGATTGATCAGTGGCTATGTCAATTGGGAGGTATTCAATCAAAGCACTAATACCGATGTTTTATTAAAGCAATGTTTCATTATTATCGTCTTGAAAATACAAATTAAAAGAGGCAATTTTTTTAAGGCTATTATCGTAACGTTAATGTAATTGTGTTGAAGCGCTTGTTGCTCCGCGTTTCTACACGGGGTCAATCACCAATTTGAAGCAGAGTACTAAAATGTCGGCTTTGGATAGGAGACCGCTTGTGTGCCATATAACGACGATGCTGATGACGAATAAAGGGCAGCAGCGTCATCTTGCGTACTGGCTGGAACTACGATCACCGACCCGCCTGCCCAGGGTGGTGATTATGGGCAGATACCCCCAATAGAAAGTTATCTATTGGGGAGGCTAATGTTCAGTAGTGGACTTCATAAAGCTCAAATGATAAGTCCGTGCTTTGGAGACACATTAAGATATTAATCCTGCTTTTTACGTGGATGTCGTTAAGCCATATTGAAGCCGCAGCAGGATGCCACGTCGTGTAAAGGACACAGCTGTAGCGTCCTCTGAAAACGCGCAGCCATCGAAAGTAAAAGTACGAGCAAAAATAAGACTCCCGGCTGCAGCTCTATTTCGCACTCACCTTGCGTTTACTTCCAAGTGAAAGAGGAAATCAACAGACTTCTGCACTAAACTAGGCTTAT
This sequence comes from Musotima nitidalis, assembly GCA_949126915.1. Classification (NCBI taxonomy): domain Eukaryota; kingdom Metazoa; phylum Arthropoda; class Insecta; order Lepidoptera; family Crambidae; genus Musotima; species Musotima nitidalis. The sequence goes on from OX421434.1 coordinate 7,178,290, forward strand.
CTGCTGTCCCCTATTTCCATACTCAGTCATTCCACCTGGACAAAATAGATTTCAGTTCCGGAGTACTTATTCAAATAGTATTTTTAAGGGCTACTAAAAAAGTCTAAATCTATATAAAGTATTTATTGTATTAGCTGATAGTTCTTTATTTTATAGTAAATCACAGAAGCTAAATTAGAGAGGTCATGAATAGGTCTAGTAGGACAATAACGATACGTCTTTAATATAATTATGTGACGTCAGAATAGCTTGCCACTGAATTCTTTGAGCTTCTTTATAAAGGTGCCTACGACACAATTAGACGAACGATATGGGCGGTTGGCGAGTATACCCGCACTCCGCTTCCAAGGTCGTGAGTTCGAATCTCAAGGTCAGGTCTGTGTGTGCATATATGAATATTTATTCTGGTCTGGCTGTTTTCCTATGTACCTACATTAAGTATGTAATTACAAAAAAATACATTTAGGTCTGTTTATCTGTTATTTAGTATCCATGTGTATATTATGTCATAAAATATTTATTTCATCATCATCATCATATCAGCCATTTGAAGTCTACTGCTGAACATAGGCCTCCCCGATTGCTTTCCACGTAGATCGATCCATTGCCGCCTGCATTCACCGTCTCCCCGCCGCCCTGACCAGGTCATCGGTCCGTCGCGTGGGGGGCCGCCTTCTACTACGCTTGCTGATTCGTGGTCGCCATTCAAGAACCTTAACGCCCCATATTTAATATCATATTAATCAAAAACTATATTTTGAAATCTCCCTTAGCCCCTTAATTCCTTTGGGGAAACAGGCGTGATACATACATACAAACATAATATCACTGCTGTTTCTCCAAAGGGCTAGGCAGAGGCATATTGTACGCCCACATTTTGCCAGTAATACTGTTGGTCTTACGTAATAGGTGGCAAGCCTATTACCGCTTATCAGAAACTTTTACGTTCGCCAGAGCCTTGTCAGTTCGGCAGGTGCACCGATTGCAATTGAGATTGGCTTGGAATCCTCAGATCTTGGAAGGATACGTATACTTCCTATCCATGTATAAAATAATCTATAAACTCATTTCGTTCTGGACTGAACATATATAACATACATACCTGTTCAGTCCAGAACGAAATGAGTTATTAACGATGTAGTCGTTACTATTCGAATCGCTCAGTCAGGTATAAAAAGGCATTTCGTCACTGTCAGGAGCAAAATAAACATTTTTTTTATTCGACAATAAAGCGATAAAGTCGTGTTTATCAGGTTACAAACAGAAAATATCGCAAATTTCAAGTATATAAAGCGTAATGAAATAACATTATTTTTTTTAGTAATGATCCAAGTTATTAATGTGTATAGATTTAAAATTAAATTAAAGTAAATTTATTTATAGCAATAAAATAAATCGAGTAGTCTGTTTGAAATGTGACAATAAGTGCTTTTCACAAAATGTATATAAAAGTTATATCTACGGCAGGTTAATGATAGAACAAATAATTTCAGAAATATTTATCACTCTGTCTCTTTGTTGTTGCCGGTTGCCGGTTTTTCACAAGCAGATAGCTAGTATTATAAAAAGTAATTTCAGCTACTTTTTAACTTACATAAATACATCACGCCTGTTTCCCCGAAGGGGTAGGTAGAGGCAGGTGCACCACTTGCAAGTGATGTTAGCTTGGGCTCCAAAAATTATTGTATCCCTGTACACCTTTACAACTTTTCCTGTACATCTTTTTAACCCCCGACGCAAAACCGACGGGGTGTTATAAGTTTGACGTGTCTGTGTGTGTGTGTTAATGTGTATGTTTCTGTCTGTGGCATCGTAGCTCCCAAACGGATGATCCGATTTTAATTAACTTATAATATCAAAGTACCTTTAGGTCACGCGAACGTTGATAGTGGCGGCCATTAGTATAGAAAGTATATTTTTTTATTAAACTTTTTATCACTCAAAAGGACTGGAAATAATTTTTAGTTACCTTAATATAAGCCATTTCGCCAGCATAAGTAGTAAGCCTGCATAAAATGAAATCCTTTTTGGGCAGATCGTTAACTATCTGGCAACTAAGATTTTGCGAATTGTAAAAAAGTTAAAGCATTATATTTTGAATTACCGAACAAAATTATGAACTATTTACTCATAACTTTAACACAGGCCTAATAACTTGCAAAACGGACAATAGCGATATGATCACCTAGATTGTATTTTTTCATATATTCTCAATTCTCAACCTCGCCTGCAAGTGGTGCACCTGCTGAACAACAGACGAGGCTCTGGCGAACGTAGCAGATCCTGGCATTGGGTTCGACCTTCTGCATACGCCATCCGGAAAACAGTATGTAGGTATATAATATACAATAATACAATAACCGCGGTATACACAGAAAAAATACCTTATAGAAAAAAAAATTACAGTAAATATTTATAAACTATAAATGATATTCTAATATCATTATAAAGGCAATTGAATAATATGGCTATAAAAAAAATGTGATTTGTGCTGTACAAGAAATACTTTCAGAATATGACAGTAATTGCTACTATAGTTGTTCCGTATCAATAGATACAGACTTACACAAACTAGGGAAAATACTTATATCTCCAATTCAAATACAAAAAAGAAATAGATCAAAGGAAAAGAAATAGATCATGATTGATATGTAATTAATCTTTATTACTATCTCTACTCTCTGTCACAGTCACAAAATGAATCTTATAAATAAAATCTACACGAGATACTTAATTAACTTGTTTCATACAATCTACTTCCCATTGTTAGCAAAATTATGCTTTGTGCACCTTATAATCTCATCTAACTTTAACAATGCATTTGCAGGATCCCCTATTGCTGTTACAGGACTGTTCGGAAGGGTTACCGTGGCCTCGAGATATCGCAGGCTCAAGAAGCAAGATGTATGGTTTTTAGTCACTAAAAGTCTGACCACGGTCCGCTTCACCAACAGTTGGAGCCATTCATTTTCCATTCGAAAAAAAAGGATCCCCCATTTCAACCACACAGCAGATTTTTCGATAGAATTGTTCGTTTGCACTGTTTTCTATACTTTTTAATTAACCTTTTCTGATTGCTTGCAATCAATCATGCAATATATAAGTTAATACAAACTTTAGGAATTTATCCATATCAACCTTACGAATACACGAATATTTGTAAAAAATTCAAATATAAAACCAATAAAATCCAATCTCCTTACATATTCAAAAATCTGTTGTTTCATTTCCTCGGGCAAAACAATTTTCATATTAAGCGGATAAGTATTGCCAGTGTAGACAACAAATTGTTTTTAAAATAAATTCATGGACACAATATTGGATGTTTGAACTTTAAACCAAAAATGCCCTGTATTTGTTGTTGGAAGAAATAAAACAGGTCGATGTCAAGAAACCTTATTAGGACCATCGACTACCGGTAACTCAATACTTTACTCATTTCTAATCAAGATCCAATTTCTTGAACGACCCGGTCATTTTCTCCTCGTATATTTGGTTTGGTCTTTTGCTTTCATCAGATACAAAATTGCTAGATTTTAATAGGAACTGCCTTGTTTTCTCCGATTTGAACTCCTTTTCATATTTTTCTGAAAACAAAAATGTTCTATCATAACTTTTTATTGCACATTTTTAAATAATAATATAAATTAATGAATTTTATGTAGGTGGCCAAACCTTATAAATATAACGAACTAAAAAAAGCATGTACAAAAAATATTTAGTAGATATATTGTGATCTTTTATTCTTTCGTGGTTCAATCAGTTGTTTGCACATTTGATATTGAGTCTCAGAGTATTTGGCGAACTACAAAACCCTTCAAATCTAAACACGGCAATTCGTCAAGTAAGAGCTTTGTTTCGGCATAACATCTGGCACCTATTAAATATAATGACGAATATTAAGCCAAATCTGCTTAGCCCAGTCAGCAGATTCTAAGCTGTAAGATTAAGACTAAGGCAGCTCCGGGATAATGCTAAGATGATGAAGGATGGCACCATGAAGAGTGGTATGTCGCGAATCGCCATATCTATTCTTCGCGTCAAAGGTCGTGAGTTTGATACCTACATAGGACAAGATAGGGATGTTAGGAAGATAGATGACGCCGTGTTAAATTGTCAGATGATAATATTATTGTGTATGTCTTTACAAACACCAGCCCAATTGTAATCCGGACATTAAGACATGATTGTGGTAAAAGATAATAAATTTAATCTAATGCTCATGTGGCACCAAAAGGCGAGATTTCAATGCCAATAAAAGAAATTTAATGCCCATTATAATATCTTTCGAACCGAGGTTATGGTGCATTGTGGAGACCACGCTTAACCCAGTGTGTATTGGCGGAAGAAAACACAAATCAAGGACTAGAAAATCCTTGACGAGTTTATTGCCATAAAGAAAAAAACAGTGTACCGACTGTAGGTTATTAACATCGCGTGCAGTTATCGTTGAGCAACCAGGCGCTACCAGTAATTTATCCATGTATGCAACTTTAAACATTACATTAATTTGTCTAGCGGAACAAACATGACCTCCACCAAATAAGAAGATAATTGTTAATTCTTTAATTTTTACAACATTTACTCAATACTGATAATTTAGTTGGTGGAGTATAGCGATTGTAACAAGATCTTAGGAACCTAAATGAACTTCACCTGTAAATGATCCACCTGCCGATCAACAAGGTTGTGCCAAACGTAAGAATACCTCACATGGGACCAACAAATAACTTACGAAGTATGACCTTTTATATCTCTGCCTACTCCTTAGGGAAGCAGTCTTGTTTGTGTGTGTGAGTGTGTGATTCATACAGATAATAAAAAACACATATTATAAAATATTTTTTACCTCTAAACTCTTCCATCGACGGCTCATCACCACCATAATCTTTGGGAAGGTACTGCTTCGGTAAATGCCGGTATAAGTCTTCTAAGTTTTTGTGGAAGATGGTTCTGTCCAACAGCTTTGGCTTGAAGAACTGCTTCATGACACTCATCAAAGTCTGTCCATAGCTCGGGCAATTCAATACATGCATGGCCGTCACTCTCAGTCCAAGACCTTCCTGTAATTAATATAAAAAAGAAAATTTATATCTAAGTACTTTTGCCCAAGGGTGGAACAAGAAGTATATTACAAGTCGGATGTAGTAGATAGTTTATTTGAATTAAAATACACGTCATATATAATACTGTGATAAATGCTGTGACTGATTATCCATGAGGTATATAGGGATCCAACCAAGACCTAAGGAGCGCAAGCCAACTTCATCTGCATATGGTGCACCTGCCGATCAACCGACGAAGCTCTGGCGAACATAACAGTGCCCGGCAAGGCCTCTGCCTACCTCTTTGGGGAAACAGGTGTGAATGTATGTATATGTATTTGATTATCCATTAATACAATTCTTTCTGAAGCTATTTATGTTGTGGCTACATTGAAAGAATCTTAGTAAGATTACTCCATTACCCGTCTATGTGCTAAACAGGATGAAGGATGAAATACTGCAAGATTAATAAAGTCATCAAATTTGGTAGAAATATGGTGTTTGCCCTGTTTAAGAACCGGACTTTCACGATCGCGCGATATTGGTGGACAACATTATGTTACCTTAGCTTAATTAAAAAAAAATATTCAGTTTAAACGCGCAAATCTATGGAACTGTAACATTTTGATACAATCAATAGAAACGGAGCAGCAATGGAAAATTTTGTATAACGGAAAATTATATTCTTCCGTTGTGTAACGTAAACGGTTCATGAAACATAATATGTTAGTAGATTGTTTTATCGAATTAACGTAAACGAATCCGCGGGCATAGCCACATAAAGTCCACTGCTGTATATATTCAGACCATAGCATAAAGGCAAGACTTCCAATATAGAACTTGTGCAGTCTGCATCCATTAATAATGCTTTGCTTCACTGGTCTCCACACTAGGATTCCCTGTGTCGTGGATGCCAGTCTCTTTCATTATGTTCAAAAAATAAAAATACAATGCAACATTAATGAATAAGAAACAGAAAAATTATGGTCGCGATCATTAAATCAATGTTACATTTTCATTGACTTTTCACCGCCTTGACTAGATCAACGATACATCAAGTAAAAAGTCGTTCTCGCAATAAAATAATTAAAGTAGAACATCGCTTCAAAGTAATTATAATTAAGTGAGCGATCTAAATTTAAGACAATGACATCGCAATTGCATAAACCTTATACATATTACTCGTCCCGAATACTTCAGCAAAACCAGGTATAGCACGCACCGCGACATTCTTTACACTTGACAGGATACGTGATAATTCATACGTGTATTGCTATAGCCGACACGAATTTATCACGCATGCCATTTTATAACTTAAGCGAAGAGTCTTACAGGCGACTTTTGACTATTGAAGCTCTAACTGATGATTAGTTTGTGATTAGTTATTATCGAGAATCGGTATCGGATGTGAAGTAAAAATTAATTAAAGAAGGATTTTTCACAATACCATCGTTTGTTTTAATGACTGTGTTAACAAAAGTTGCTAACAGTGAAATTATTTTAAAAGTTACTAAAATCAGTAACTGAAGCGTCTAGATTCAAAACTCGCTAAAAAGTAATTCGAACTAAAATTTTGAATATAAGCCGTATTCAATGCTACTTTAATTTGCTGTAATTTACTCAGATTTACTCTTACTAGAATGTTATTAGTAGCGTCAGCTAGCTAATCCACGCAGCTATGAAGACATGGGGTAGGTCCTTCTTCGTTCACGTCATGTACTATTTAATAATTACCGTCATTATCATCTCAGCTCACTATTAAGCATGAGCCTTCCTCTAATGAACCAAGGTGAGATGAGAAAGATGAGGACCCAGCGCGTTTTGGCACAAGTAGGTGTTTGGCGTTATACTGTTAGAATTTCTCAAGCAGCTTAGTTATTATTGGCTTAACGACTACCCAACATAGTAAAAACTGGGACCAACGGCTTTAATGCTATATTTAATCTAAAAGAGTCTTAATTCTTTTAAGTATCAACTCGTCAAATGGTTCAGTCCTCGAACCATATGTGTATGGTCGTGGTTAGTGTGGCATTTAATATAGAGCAATTTGAAATCTTGTTTTAAGTTGTTGATCCTGGTTTATCACTTTATCTGTTAATCGTTAAGACAAGTTTTTTTTTTCTTTTTGGGATGTAAAATCATTAAATGACCTTCTCCCGCTGTGGGTGGAGCGGGAGGGTGTGTCAGACTTCTACTGACTAAAAACCATCCATGTTCCTTCTTTTGAGCCTGCTACGTACCGAGGCCGCGGTAACCCTTGCGAACAGTCCCGCAACCCCGGCAGGCTTGGCCCCTATGGGGCCCCTCTATGTGCTGACATCTCTTTAAGGCGCGCGTGGAACACGAACGCGCCATCGACGCGGCTTGTCGTCTATGGAAGACGGACGGGCGGCTGAAAGTCTTGATATGTCAACATCAGGACTAAAAACAACGCCCTGCTTCCGCCCATTTGCATAAAGTCTGCGTGGTGGACAATGAATGACTTGAATTCCTTTCACCCTTGCTTGTGAGGGAGGACTTGTGCTCAATATGAGGGAATTTTAGCAAATAAATCCAAGTTAGCTACACACAGGTCAAACGATAGTGAGCTGAGATTACGTCACACACAAAAAGTAAAGTAAGTTAATAATATACACTTAAAGACACGTAACGTAACAATGAATTACGTACCTGAAATATCTGTGCAGTTTTGTGCATAATGATGGGATTCAATCTGAGTAGATGGCCGATGACACAGGGTTTTATGTCCATGACCCAAATTTCACCAATCATATAGTCGTACTGGAGTCTTATATCACCTAACTAAAAAATAAAAAGTATGACATAAAATTTGAAACAAATGTAACAGCGGGGTATTAAATGATTGATGTTACATTAAAATCAGCATTATCCTGGTTTCCCTAGACTTAAGCTTGGGGCCCAGGGTCTGCTCACTAGTCTAACCAGATTATGGCTGAACATCAGTCATAACATGGAGCGGCTACCGTCTGACCTCCGCAAGCCAAAGCGGAAACATCATTCAACGGGTAAAAAAGCTATCATTAAAAAGATTAAATAATAAATAAAAAAATGTTAAAAATAACATTCTGCATTCGGAGACTGCCGCGGTAAAGCTATTGCATAGCATTTCTTATCAACTTATGCAATTCTAATTATTTTATTTGTTTTTGTTATTTATTGTGATAAAAAAATATTACAAAATAATAATAATAAATAAAAAATAAAATATAATTTTTAATAAAAATTAATAGATTTAAAATCAATCAATTGATTTAACGCCGATACAACAAATAACAAAAAATATTATATTATACAAAATATAAATAATATAATGCATAATTAAAAAGATAAAAAAAATATTTAAAAATAAATTCAAAATTATAATAATAAATAATAAATTAGAATTCGAAATAACTATTTAAAATCAATTAATTAATTTAACGCCGATACAACCAATGCCACCTAAAGGCGGGTTGCTGAACTAAAGAGACAAGCGTGATATTAGATATAAAAGTTCTGCTATTTATCGATAGATGGAAAAACTAAAAAGTATCACCGCTGTGCCGGTCGGTTTGGGTGGTGTTAGGTTTTTTTCGTTACGGAATTTCTGGATTCGGTCTCCACGCTCAAGGACAGCGATAGAAGCTATGCAATAGATTTTAAAAAAACTTTTTAATTTTATTGAGATGAAGGACAAAAGAATGACAAAAAAAGCGATGAGTTGACTGTCTGTAGTTTGATATGATCGAAAAGTGGTGGGTGATTCGATGACGAGAAACCGAAGAAAATGAGAAAAAGCATGCTGCGCTGACCCTAGATAAACTGGGAGCAGGGCGGGAGGATGCTGATACTATAAAATCCATTTCAGGATATTGGCATATATTTCAGATTATCGACAATAAGTATTCACTCATGAAAAAACTAACAGAGAAAATGTAGCTTTAGAACACAAAGAAGATTAGAGTGTATGGGGATCCTATCAACACCTTAGGAACCCAAGCCATCCTCACTTGCACCTGCCGATCAACGGACGAGGCTCTAGTGAATATAAAAGTTGAAAAGACTCGCCAACATTTACGTATTGACGTATAAATATGCCTACCCATTCGGGGAAACACGCTTGAATGTATGTATGTACAAAGAAGAATAACTTAAATGAAATACTCACCATGAATGTGTTTCTAAATAAAGTGTCCACGTAAAAGTTGCCTGGATCGGGATCATCAATTTTTATGACAGATACCCGGTGACCTTTATATAGCTTTGGCATGGCCGCTTGTTTACTGAAATGTCATTAATTCAATGAATTAATATTGAGTACGTAAATTGCACCAGATAAGCAACATGCTTCTAATATACATGAGTACTCTTTGTGATACTAGGAGATGCCTTAATAAGTACAAAATCTAGTGCTGACGAGTTTCTTATGAAATTCTTTATCTTTTTTTAATCAAACATTGCTGAAGTCAGTTATTACAAACTCATCTAATATAAGTATATATAAAGCTGACTTTACTTTGTTAATGCAATACTGTTACTTATTCTGTACATAATATACTTTACCATAAATAAAAGCCTATTATTATAAAACAGTTTTTTTTCTAGAAAAAATTAACTCGTCCGCTCTTTACTCCGCAGAAATCTAATCTACTTTTCGAGGCATTCTTCTCATTCTCGTTGTCTTTTAAAAGCCCCTTTAGAATCACGACAGGCTGACTGATAAATCTTGAGAAAAAACCACGACAGACAGGTTAACTGACAAGCCTTGAAAAAATCTGGCAAAGAATACTTTTTGCTTCTAATACTCTCTCTCTCTTTCTTGATTTTTGCCGCCCATACCTTTTTTTTGTAAGTAAAAAATTGCATTTCCGTTATGTATATTTCGTATATTTTAGGACCCTTGGACAACCCATTTACTGATCTCTGTACCGGTTATCCAAAGGTAGGTTCTTCGATTCTCGGGCGCCCGCGGACGAGTTAATGTTTTCTAGTAATAAAATTTACTTATAGAATCTAGTATTATTTTAAGAATCAGTTACTAATTATGAAAAGGTTGCTCATTTAATAGGTTTATTATAACGGGTTTATGTTAATTACTTACTAGAATGTCCACAAGTCTCCATTGTAAGGGGATAATTCTTTCTGTCTGTCTTGAATTAACTCAGGGGCCAAAGCTCGGTATTTGTAAAATCCATCTATTCTCTGCTTTGTTTTTTCTAAAGAACCTTTTGCTGTTATAAGGATACGCTCCACGATTGCTCGAGCTGAAGGTCAAAATTAATAATTATGTTAATTTTAGGAAGATAACATTAAAAATATAAATAACAAATATTTAGTTACGAGTACACGGACAGATTATCATCCTTTAAATTAAACAAGTTAAATTAAAATTAATTAAGGGGTAGGCAGAGGCATATTATACCCCCACACTTCGCCAATTATATAGTTGGTCCCACGGAATAGGTGGCGAGCCTATTGCCGCTTACCGGGCACTGTTATGTTCGCCAGAGCCTCGTCCATTAATGGGCAGGTGCACCACTTGCAGGTGAGGTTTGCTTGGGCTCCTTAGGTCTTGGTAGGATCCCTTTACATCCCTTAATCTTTAATCGTCATATCAACACATCTATATGATCATTAACACGAAGCTAAAAGCGCTTTTCGTCTAACATTTCATTTCTTTGAACTGCATCGACTGCTAACCATCCGGCAGGATGTAGTCATTATGACGTGTCACATAAAAACATAACGCCAGTCTATGCCATTCATTTTACGTCACTATATTCAAAAACTATAGCGGTCGACTTCATGTTGTTATTTTTAAAACAACCATCGAATTGTTAGTACGACTGGACACCCACTCTCATGGACAGAACCAAGCAATGGTTATCGAAGTGAAAGCGGTCATGGCAGAATTCAAATTATGTGATAACACTTCTGGGCCCCATTTCTACAAACAAAAGTGTTAACTTCTTCGTAGCTGTTTAGCATATTATAAGAGAATTTTCATATCGTTATAAGATCGAAAGTAGTTTACCTTTTATTTTGAAAACTTAATTCGATTCAATTAAAATTGTTTATTGCGTAAACTGCGTGTACATCATATAACACTAAGGTACTTAATAATTGTATAAACAGTAATAATAATCCACATTTTTTTTATCGAGGATAACTTAAGGATAATATAGAACTAAGTAGCAAATAACAGAAAAATAATACGCGAAAAAATGTTTTTATAGTTGCAGTTATATAGAAAATTATGTTTAAATAATTTACTGATAATTAAACAAATCTATACACATATATAATTTCAGAGTCACAATCATTCTAAATTTGTCTTAATAACTTTGAGCATGCAACAAATATTAAAATGTGCATCATTAACCTATTACGTTTGAGTTGAAACTGTTTCATTAAGTAGAAAAATAATTGAGCTTCAAATCATACTTCACCACGCGATCTTAACGCAGATTTTAGGCTTAGCAAAGGCAGGTTTGAATCGGATTTAATAAAAAATATGGAGGATATGGATTATATTAGCTTAGCAACTAGAGGTATTTTAGAACACTCAATATTTAATACGAAAGAGCTTGATATTGCAATGACTGAACTCTATGAAGGCTCTAAAATCAGTTATCAGTCATATAAATATACTATATACATATACTAGATACATATATGTCAAAATAAAGACATCACTTAGACGTCCGTGCTAGCGCTTAAAAAGGTTGCGCAACATTTAAGGGTTTATTTCAGAATGTATAAATGATTATTCAGCGTATGGCAATCATTGTCAGTTGATATCCACCAGTAAATCAATGATTTTCTTTAACACGGTATGGGCTTTCATTCCATAGAATTTACGCTTTCGAGGAAAACAGTAACCTAATAATGTTGTTCTCTAGAAATATTAATCTCCCTATTGTTGTGGGTACATTTCTTCGTTCTCAAATTTCTACAAAATTTTCGTATGAAACCTAACAAGCAAGCGTATTTTTGCATTTATAATATTGCGAATGTGCTTTTTTATTTTGTATTCCCGTGGCAATTAAGAGATTTCATTAAAAAATCAGTAATCCATAGGAAAATTATTTAGAAGCAATTGTTTTTTTACTATAAATCTCAGAACGATTGTCGAAAAGAGGTTTAAACCTTTTTTTTACATTCCATAAACAAACAACAATCCGTGATTGTTACGTCAATATTATAAAGCATTCAAGCATTATGGCACAATGTAAAACTCAGGTACCCACATTCATACTTGATACTTAATCTATGATTATGCCAGACATGCCAAATAAATCTTTCATCACATAATCGAGGAATATGTGTGTCACACGTCCATAACTCGGACGCGAAGAGTCGAATTCATTACACAATGTGGGTAATAAATAAAAAATTCAAACAGCGCACGCTGCCGTGAGCGCGTCGCTGCTTTTACTAATTGTATCTCATGCCGCATTCGATGTGTATGCTATGCTCTGATTGAAGGCTGGTAAAAGTTACAATATTTTTGTTTCAAAAAATATTTTTGGCTTTTTATTATTCACGTAATTCATTAGTTTTCTATATATACCTACTTTATTCACTAGTTTGAATTTTTTACGTAATTCATATGTTTTTTATTACCCAGATTTTTGTTTTTTAAGTTTACGTAATTCATTAGTTTTATTATTTTGTTTTTTTTACATTATTTACTCTGAACTCAGAAAGGAACGTAAGAATCATTTTGTACGAAAAATAAATGCGTTTCCGATGAGAGGGGTTAAAAATGTGTTACTTGAAATATTGATTTACATTTACACAAAAGACCATTACAGTATCAACTTAGACTGTTGTGTTTAAGTAGTTTATGAGAACTATTTAAATCTTCTACAAAAATCTGCTATAGCTATCTGTGAATAGATATTTACATACTTCTCTACCACACTTACACTTTACAATTACTTCGTTTTTAATCTTAAGTATATCTTATTAATAAGTGGCTTGTATCGTTTTTATAATATCTTAAAAAACTTTGAATATGTCCTTGAACTTTGTAAATTATAAATGTTTCATTATTTTGGAAAAAGCGCTGCTGCCTGAAGAATATAATTAGCAGAATGTGGGCGTATAATATGCCTCTGCCTACCTCTTCGGTGAAACAGTCTTGATTGTATATGTACAAAAACAACTTCGTTGTATGTATACAACATTATATAAACATTACACAGACATATACAACGAGGTATAGTTTCAATGACATTTTACAAACTTGAACTAGATAGTTTAACACATATAATATCTTTTATATTGTTACTCCCACGTAATAAGTAGTTATCCCATTGCCGCTTACCGAGAACTTATGTTTGCCAGAGCCTCGTCCGTTGATCGGTAGGTGCACCACTTGCAGGTGAGGTTGGCTTGGGCTCTTAGATCTTGCTAGGAACCCTACACAATATTTTTGTTTAAATAAAGAATAAGTTTCATTATGTCCTTGGTATTATTATATACTGCTCTAAATAACTCTGCAAGCTACACTACTAGACTTAATGTACCAATGTTGCCTAGTAGTATTACTAGCAACAGTACCGCGATAAGTATCCGGACACATTTCGCATAGAAAGGTCTTACTAGAAGACATCTTGCGCAAACAAAATTGGCACAACTAGCTAGAGTTACGTCGTGAAGCGAAGAAAAATAAGATATTTCATTATTTTTTCTTTTTTTTCTCCGGTTGGCAATTTGAAATTAGCCAGTGTCAAGTGTCATTCTTCATTGTTATTTGCGAATAAGTTTTAGTTGTGGTTGGTTGTGATTATTTATCGGAACTCCTTAAAGCGCGTAGACTTTAACTTAAAGCTTAAGGCCTCCGCCTATCGCCAGTGGGCCCGCACTAAGATTAGGCTGCATCCCCTGCCACCTCAGATGAGCTCCGTGCTGGGAGCAGCCGATTCCCTCCGACCAAAAAAGGTCTATCAGTCCCAAGAGTCTGTATCGGGAGCCCGTGCGGGAGCTCGTAGCCAAATTTCTCTACCTTATCCTAATCTATCCCAGCCCCACCTAGCCTAGTCTTAAGTATTCTAGCCTTGTTAACTTTTTGGTCCCGTATAATGTACATAGGAATCATTTAGGCACATTGTTTGTACATATTTGTTTTAAGCAAATACTCTTCCTATGTAGAAATCGAAACAACAAACTTTAGATGCTATGTTAATACAAAATTAACTAAGTTATGAAATAATGTAAATAAATAAAGAGTTCAAGCCAACTTCACCTGCAAGTGGTGCATCCACGGACGAGTCTCTTGCAAACATAAAAGTACCCGGTAAGCGGCAATAGGCTCGCCACCTATTACGTGGGACCACCACTAAAATTGGCGAAATGTGGCCTTTAATATGCCTTTGCCTACCGTTTCGGGAAAACAGGCGTGGTTGTATGTATTTATGTATATGTACTTTTGTGGTCGAAATAAAGTATCTATAGGTATATGTGGCGTGTAGTTCCGGCCTAAAAGTGTGCCAACCCTTCTCATCTCATGGAGAGTCTTAAGTGTCGACGAAAAGAATCCTACTAGCTAGGGAAATCCTATCCTACCGCATGATGGCAACATGAGTTCGCATATTGGCTTGAACTGCATTCGCCGACCTTCTGACCTTCTGCCTAGCGTGGTGGGACGCTATTGTCCAGCAGTGGACTTTATATGGCTGAAATGATGTAAAAATGTTTGTAGTATAAATTGTGCAGACTTACTGATCCCAGATTCCACCAAATGTGGTTGCTTTTTGAACCAATCAAAAATGGCGTCGATGTCATCTTCTATAGTAGACTCCTTGAGCCCAAGTTCCTTCCTTATTTCAAGTTTATCCTTCTCTGTATATGGATACAATGGATGCTGGCTGTCTTCGAACGTCATCTGAATATATTATTATTGTTTATTTATAAAGTACATTGTATGACTTATAAACTAATACAATGGTTTTAGGTTTTTAATTATTCATTTCGATGCATTA
Organism: Musotima nitidalis; assembly: GCA_949126915.1. Lineage (NCBI taxonomy): Eukaryota > Metazoa > Arthropoda > Insecta > Lepidoptera > Crambidae > Musotima > Musotima nitidalis. The sequence goes on from OX421434.1 coordinate 7,193,324, forward strand.
ATTATGACTTAATTTGATTTGAAAATTTGTTAATTATTTCAAAATTAATTAAATGCATAAAAATATCACGATTATTCTTAATGGTTATTTGTTTTGGAAAAAGTTTGAGTTAGAAAATTATTTTGCTATATTATAACTAAAAATATTTAAAAAAGCTATTTTTTAAATTACCAACCTCTTCCGAGTTCCCTTCCGAACTGCTTCCTTAAACTTCACCAAAAAAAATATCTACAGGAAACAAATGCTACCGATATCTCAAGAACTCACTGAGAACACAATTCAAAATTAGAATTTAGATATTAAAACTTCATGCAACACGACCTGCTCATCACATAACCATTTAGCGTATACGAAGACAAAACCCGCATACTGCCAATATGTACCGCCAAAACTCGATTACATAGTGAGGGCGCGTTTCCACTATGTCGTGAGTGACGACAGATTATCGTTTCGTGCGACGCGTCGTGATTCGTGACTTTTGCATTTCATTTGATTTGTTTAGTTTCACATACAGTACAACACGTTTCACTGTTGTCCACGCCTTTTTTGCTAAAACTACAGATGTCAAGTTCCTGAAAACGGTCGCATCGAGTTTGAAGCAGTAGTGCCATCATGCAGCACGTGTCTTGCTTGCTAAAGGTTCTAAAATATATTATAACGATTTATACTAACATAGTTTAAAATATTTTGATTTTAACACTAAATATGGACTTTGTCTGAAAATAACACACTTTTTTTTATTCAATGGGAACTGCTGATTCGTTTTATGTAAAACGATAAAATAACATCAAAACTTTTAAGACGACTGTGGATGTCTTCGCGATTCAACAATAAAATATGTCGACTACACTACAAGTCACGATAAACAGTCGATATAATGAAAACAGTTAAAAACGACACTCTTCCAACGACAAATTAACCGTCGTGACATAGTGGGAACGCGCTCTAAAGGGTCATGCATAGTGTGGAAGAGAATAGAACGCTCATATAATTTTTCAAATTTCCTGATCAAAGGAGGTTTAAATGAAGTAAGTTTTTTTAAAGGATGTTGGTTTTGAAACGCGCCTATGCTTCCTAATTAAACGTTTCACAACTACAAAGCAATCGTAACTGTTACAAATCCCTTTCCACTTCGTTTGTAGTACTACGGCAATTAGTAAGTTAACATTATTTTACTTGCGCCAGTTGTTATATGATTAATATTGGAATTGCTTCAATGTGATAATTAAATTCATTATATCATTTTAGTTCTATTTTGGTTCCTGTGGTTTTAGGTGGTTTGAAGTTGTAGTGGTTACTGGTGGCAGTACCTAATTACTATATTGTCAAACAGGACCACTTTGATAGATAAATTAATATACACAAATTCATAATATTCATTTAGCTTTGCCGAACTTGGGTAAAAATTACTTCTTAGAGATCAAGTTCAACTTATTTTTATTGGGTTAGTCGAATGTGAAGTGGCAGTGAGTTGGTCACATAGTAGAAAAAACTGAAAGCTGTTGGGTAGAAAAGTTCTAAAATGAAGACTCTTTTCGTAGGGCGTGGGACTTTTACTTGCAAGATGAACGGACGACCAGATAAAGGTCTCAGGCCGCCTGCTATTTGTCACATTGAAAGCTTATGCGGAAGGCCTATGTTCAGCTCTGGACGTCTTTGGGCTAATGATAGTGATCCAAGTAAAAGGATAGCTATAGTGTTCTAAATATTATTATGTCGTTTACACACTTATAAAAAGTACTAAGGTTTTTTTTAATTTTTTGTCATAATACCTAGGTAGGTAGGTACCTACATAGCAAAATTCAAAACATTACAAAAGGAAATAAAGAGGTTTTAAAGTTAAATTACATTCCGATTAATATTGAGCACAATGCTTACTATGTAATGTACACTGCACTAAATGAGTTGCAAACAAAGACCAAATTTTTTATTTCTTAGGAGGTACTCCCGGTTGTGATCCGGGGGACGTTGGCCGCGGGCGGCGTGTCAGAGCTACAACCCAGGTACTGGCCCCTTTATCAACAAGCGGCGGGCGTTCGTCGGAAGATTTTTCGTGGGTATTAATGCTGGTTATATGATTTTGTGTGTACATACACACTCTATCTCTCCAACTCTTTCTTACTATCATATCAATTGTATTGATTTTACTGAAAAACAACAAAAAGAAATCAAACAAAAAAAAAATAGCGACGGTAAACATTGCTCAGGACTTCTTGGCGGGAAAGTGAAGCGTCACGTCTGCAGATGTGTTTTATTTAAAAACAAATTTTTCGAACATTAATTTGTAATAACGGTGGATTGTGAATGTTCATAAGTGTTGGTAAATGAAACAAAACAGTTCAACATCACTTTTCAAATTCTCTCAAGAAGTCCATGTGAGAACTCATTATAATAGTGGTATTATAAAGTAAAGATGTGGATCTTTACCGAGGATTTAAGGGGCTTAGAGGGAGGGCATCTGATTTACCATTTTTCATCTTTGTCGCCACTCATTCTCATTTATTTAGAATTTAATATAAATAAAACGTTGCAGAGCTATTTGTAAATCACACTGGAATTCAACTAAATAAACAGTAAAATACTTGTTCTGAATGAGATTGTGATAAAGAATAAATCTAATAAATGATATACTAGGAAATTTGTTATCAGATGTTTTATAGGAAATGCTACTTTTAATTCTAAATATGACTAAAAATATAATTAAGTTATAAAATACAATCTAAAAATTTGAAATAAATGATTTATAAAACAGTTTAGTTATTTAATTCGTTAATAGTATCTGCAATCATCATCATATCCTAGCATTATACCGGTTGCCTTAGACTTAAGCGTAGGGACCAGAGTCTGCTCACTCATTCAACCAGATTGACTGAATTTCAGTAATTACGTGGAGCGACTGCCGTCTGACCTCTGCAACCCAGAGGTTAATCCAGCTGTCAGTCTGTTAGAATGCACTGACTTCTTAATAACGACTGCCATAGATGTTCATGACAGTCGGGACCAACGGCTAAACATAACTTCGAAAAGTCATAGGTGCGCGCGCCACCAGGTTTTGAACCCAAAACCCGCTGAATTTAAATGCAAGAGGTCTCGCCACTGGACTATTAACAGTTTCTGCGACAGAAAAAAAACCAAACCTTCTTTCTTATACTTTCAATACCGTTTTAGTTTGGGACTAGATGGCGCATTGTGAGATACCTAATACATATTTATCAAGTAATAATATTAATACTTTAATAAATTAATAGCAAATGAGTTTATTTATATCCAATCCTTATAATATAAGAATACAAAAACATTTTCTTATGTAATTTTTTGTCAATGTCATGGAATCTTTACAAAGCATAGTCCAACAATGCCGAATATGAGATAATATATCAAATCAGACATTTTGAAAAGAACGTAATTGTTCAAGATAACTAATAGTTTAGAATAGCCTTTATGAGGACCTTTTTTTTATATGGGGAAAACCTCTGTGGATTCTGTGTGAAACCTCTGTGCTTCCATTGACTAAAAACCCTGATACTTATTTCCTTATATCTTCTGGCAATAATGAAAATATGTAAGTAATATGTTATACTCGTATGTAACGGGTTTACCAGAAGGTGTGCTCTTGTAATTTATCGCTATAATAAACCCGAACAAATTTATTTTATACATACATACTACCACTATCACGAATGTTCCTACCAAGATCTGCGATCTGCAAGTGGTGCACCTGCCGATCAACGGACGAGGCTCTGGCGAACATAAAAGTAACCGAAAGGCGGCAATAGGCTCGCCACCTATTACGAGGAACCAACAATATAACTGGCGAAATGTGGGCTTATAATATGCCTCTGCCTACCCCTTCAGGGAAACAGGCGTGATAGTATGTGTACATACCTAACTTACTCTCGTCCTCAACCCACTAAGACTTGCAGATGACGTAGGCTTGGACTCTTAATTTATTTCATAACTTAATAAATTCTGGTAAAATTATTGCTTTAACATTACATCTTTAGTTTATGGTTTCAACATCTACATAGGAAGAACATTTGTTTAAAACAAATATTTGCAAACAATAGGTATTCATTATTTTTTCTCCGGTGTCTAGTAGCTATAGTACAACCTCTGCTTAGTTCAGGCCTAGAAGCGCTGGCCGCGGAGCGGGAGAGGGAGCGGGATCCGCTCTCTCTCCGGCTACGCCGTTGGCGCAGCGGGCGGGCCAGGAGGGCCCGTCAGGCAGCGCCCGGGGGGTCTTAGGCGGCGGAGGCAGGGGGCCCCTTCCGTCTCGCCATAGACCCCCCCCGAAGTCGGCCAGTTACGCCATGGCCGCATATAGAGGTAGGGGGGGCGCTGCAAATAACGCCTTCCTGAGGAGGTCTCCCTGGTTCTGATCCGGGGGACGTTGGCCGCGGGCGGGGTACCAGAAGCTACAAACCCGGGCATTGGTGCCTCGCCCCTTTTCAACAGCGGCGGGCGTCGTCTGAAGTTTTTTAGTGGGTAGGACTGCGGTGGTCGCGTCGGCCGCAGTGAGCCCCACACCCCCTCCCGGTCTCCCCCTTTTGGCCGGGAGACAGTGCGTAAGCAGCATTTTTTTACAGACGATAATAAAAAAAAGGGCTAGAAGCGCTATGTGAGATATCCAAGTATATTTATTAATTATCAGCCATTATTTAGGCATTCACCATCACTAAATGACAGATATGCGTCTTGTCAAAATAAACTGTCAGTGAATTCAGTTTTACTATGGATATCCTTATTTCCCTCTCTGTGAAGACTATTAGCTATCTCACAAAATTTCAATACAAACTTATGCATTCGTATCATATTTTAAACTTATATTAAAACTAATTGTAGTGTATGTAACTATAAAACCATCAATGTGAAAAGTACCCCCTACACATATCTGTTCAAATAGTTCGTAATTTCGCATATCTATAAAACCACCAATTTGAAAACCGCCAACTACAAATATTTTTGTCAAACACAACAGTTTAAGGTTAGATAATAGGCATGTAATTAAGTTTTATGGATACGAAGCCTCAAAAAACCCGAAAAGTGGTTTAAAGCCTCATATCAGAGTTACCAACAAATGGTTATATGGTTTCCCTAAGCGATTTGATTCGATTCTCGTGATTGCTTTTGTTTTTATATAAACATTCTCTTTTGTCCTTCCTTCCATCCTTAATATTTTTAGGGTTCCGTATCTTAGAAGTCAAGGAGACTTCTATTTATGTATAAAGACGTCATCATCCGCCCGTTTTTCCTTTAGTCCCTATCAGCACGGTTTTCTGAGGGGACGTTCCACTGCCACTAATTTAGCTTTACTTAATGACGATATTACTGCGGCCATGGCGGATGGGCAGCAGGTTGATGTCATTTACATTGACTATAGTAAGGCAATCGATAGCCCAGTGGCGAGTGGGCAGTAGGTTGATGTCATTTACACTGACTATAGGAAGGCAATCGATAGCCCAGTGGCGAGAATCCTTGCTTTTAAATTCAGAGGGTCCCGGGTTCAAACCCTGGTGGTTCACCTATGACTTTTTAAAGTTACGAGTATGTGCGTAATTATCGCTTGCTCCGTGCCTTGGATAGCAATTTAAGCCGTTGGTCCCGGCTGTCAGGAACATCTATGGCATTCGTTATTAGAAAGTCAATGCCTTCTAACAGACTGACAGTTGATTTAAACAAAGACCGATGTTTTCCTCTGGGTTGCGGAGGTCAGACGGCAGTCGCTCCACATAATAACTGTAATTTAGTCAAATCTGATGAAACCAGACAGCAGACCTTGGGCTCTAAGCTTAATTCTAGGGCAACCGTGATAATGCTAGGATATGATATGATAATGATAGTTAGGCATTCGATAGAATACAGTACAATAGACTAATTTTAAAGCTGTCCAATATCGGTATTAGTGGTGATCTGCTAATATGGTTTAGTAAATATATAGACAACCGCTCTAAGGCTGTTGTTTTTAAAAATTGCATATCAGGGTGGATGTCTATACCCAGTGGCGTTCCGCAAGGACCTCTACTTGGGCCTTTGTTGTTTATCGTCTACATAAATGATATTGATTCCTATATGCTTTCATCTGAGCTTATCTGCTGTGCAGACGACATAAAAATAGGAGCTAGGGTATCTACAGTTAACTATGCAGCGGATCTTCAGGCGGACTTATCTCATCCTACTGATTACTGCCTATTTAATCACTTGTAATCAAATCCGGCCAAATGCAGTGTTGTTTCGTATAGCCGCGAGCGTTCAGTACTAACATATAAAAAAGTCTCAATGGGCATGTGTTGCGAAGATCAGATGGGTTGCGGGATCTAGATGTTTATCACGATTCTTAGCTTATATTTAATGGCCACATAGTAGAGTCTATAGTGGCCAAAGCCTATAAAGCGCTGTGATTTTTGAGGCGCTGCTCAAGAGACATCCGACTTGTCAAAACGATTAAGATTTTGTTTTGTTCCTTGGTTTGAAATCATCTGGAGTATGCGTCTCAATATGGAACCCCAGATATAATGAATATATTTCAAGAACTAAGGGTTTTCAAAATAGTTAATGAAATATATCAGTTACTATACCAATGACACTTACAAACCTCATAAGTATCTTACTTGTGAGAGATTGCTGATTTGACGCTTCTATTAAAAATTGCAAACGGCTTAGTTGACTGGCCTCAGCTGTTGTCGCGTATGCATGTATTGGTCCCCTCTCTATTTTCTAGGCGTTCCAACTCATTGTTGTATCTTCCATTCACATCGTCGACTTTTATTTAGTATTTTTTGAATAAAAATAGTCATAACTTAGATTTAGATCTTTTCTGCACAAATATTGTTTCGGCAAGAACTAAATTATGTAGCAGGTTCTTTGGGCATTAAATTTAAGCATAATTATTACTGCGTCTTTGTGTTTTTTTATGTTAATGAGATTATGTTTTATGAGATTCTGTTTCAATCAGTGGGGACCTATAATTGGCTTTCTGAGATTATGTGTTTATTGAATTACATTAAGCAAGCTGTTGGATCTCCTAAAAATTAAATAAATAAACAATCATTTAAATCATCAGCCCCACTTATAAATTTTCAGTGTGACCGATTGAAGGCAGTCTGGATCAAACGTCCTAACCTTCATCGTTTTCAGATCATTTGAACGTTCATACCTCCGCAGTACCATGTGGTCAGGAATGACCTACAAAGGTAAGCACAGATTAGAATTCAGCCCGTGGATTGTTGACCGTTCATGTGATATTTACTAAAAATAAACGTTTGTATACTAGTGACCTAAGCCTGTACCTTTACAAATAGGTATCCAGCCCAGCAGCTAGTCAGATGTAAGGCTGATTTTCAACTGGATCCCTAACTTGCCACATGGACATGAATGCCAGACTAAAAATATATTTATTTAATATAGAGCGCTAACATGCTTCGAAAGACACGTTAAGTTGTTGGTTAGTGAAATAGGACCCGAATCATTTTTAACTTGGTTCATGAGAGAACATTTAATGCGACATTGATGAGCTGGCCTGATGGTACATATATACATACATAATATCACGCCTGTCACCCCGAAGTGGTAGGCATATTATACGCCCATATGTCCCACGTTGTAGGTGGCGAGCCTATTACCGCTTACCGGGAACTCGTATGTTTGCCAGAGCCTCGTCAGGTGCACCACTTGCAGGTGAGATTGGCTGGAGCTCCGCAGATCTTGGAAGGATATGGTAAAAATATTTGGATATGGCCAATTGGATATGGCTGTCCAAAACACATGAAACCCACATATGTGAGCCTGACTCGCGCTTGGCATTTTTTTTCTACAAAATATTAAATTTTCTTTTGAAGTATTTTTATAATTGTGGTCATCTATTTCTTGACTCACCTACGTGGTTTTCCAAAGTATTTGTATTCAATTTTAGTAATACCTACATCGATTTTAATATACTCATTCATATTTGCAAACTTTGATAGATCTTTGAATCTTACAAAATTTTGAAATTCTATTTATCATCATCATCTCAACCCATTTACGTCCTACAGCATATTACTTCAAGGCTCAGGCCTCCACCAAATCACAAAGAGACGGTTGTAGGTTATACTGCCAAAGCTGGTTGGCTAAGACAGGTGCGTGGCTTCCTGCTGTTAGATTTTTTTAAGCTGCAATATTGGGCCTCTATCTTGGCCTGTCGACTACCAGCTATAGGCCAGTGGAAATACCAATATACTGCAATTCAAAGGGTCTCGGATTTAAACCCAGATCAATACATGGGTGCGCATGACTTTTTGAAGTTATGTTCGTAATTATTACTTGCTCCGGGCCTCGGACGTTAAGCAGTTGCTCTAGCTGTCATGAACATCTATGGCATCTGTTATTTTTATTCAACCATATATGGTTTAACCATATAATGATGATTTCCTCTAGTTTGACGAGGTCAGACTGCAGACGCTCCATGTAAAAACTGAAATTCAGTCAAATCTGGTTAGATCAGTAAGCAGACCTTGGGTCCTAAGCTCGAGTCTAGGGTAACTGGGATAATGCTAGGATGATTATATGATGGGTACCATATGTATTTAGTTACAAAGTTCAGCCAGATCTACATGTCCTCCGAAGCATTAACGCACTCGATCTCAAATTCAATTACACAAAAACTAATTCACGATTTTTCATATCTACTTTTCATAACGTTTCATCAGAAAATCTTTTAGAACTTAATAAAAGATACCTAAACAGAATAATATTTCGTTAAGCCACTTTCAATCGCAGTAGGGTTGTAACCAAAACTTTTTTAATAGCCAAAAAAATATGTACTGGGTAACAGTTGTAATTAAGGTATTTTTAAAACAATAATTACATCACCATCATATCCTAGCAATATAATGCTAAATAACCGGGATAACCCGGTTGCCCTGGACTTAAGCTTAGGGCCCAGGGTCTACTCTCTACCCCCTCGACTGGTCTCTACCTTGTCGTGGTGGGGGGGCTGAGTACCTCCCGGTAGGGCGCAGGAGGCGCTAGGGAAAAGGTAACACTCAGAGATGGTCGACTCTGGGTGCCCTTAGTACTGACTACCGGGGGGGAAACTAAGAGAGACCTGTGGAGGGCGCAGCGGACGGGCCAGGAGGGCCCGTCAAGCAGCGCCAGGAGGGTCTTAGGCAGCGGGGGCAGGGGGCCTCTGCTGTCTAACCATGGACCCTCCGAGAAGTCGGCCACACATTCTATGGTCGCACAAGGAGGTAGGAGGGGCGCGTCCACTGCGCCTCTTTGAGGAGGTCCTCCTGGTTTTGGACCGGGGGACGTTGGCCGCGGGCGGGGTGTCAGAGCTGCAACCCAGGTACTGGCCCCCGCCTCTTTCTCAACAAGCGGCGGGCGTCGTCGGAAGATTTTTAGTGGGTATTACTGCTGGCGGTCGTGTCTGCCGGTGGTGAGTCCCACACACCTCTCTCGGTCCCCCGTTGGCCGGGAGACAGTGCGTAAATGCATTTTGTTACCGACGTAAATCAAAAAAAAAAAGGGTCTACTCACTAGTTTAACTAGATTTGGCTGAATTAAAGTTATTACACGGAACGACTGCTGGCTGACCTTTGCAACCCTGTCCACTACCATTTAAAATGACAAGAAATTCATATTCACGACGTGCCTATGACTTTGTTTAAGTAAAAATTGATTGGAAGATTATGCGTATAACAAAATTTTGGGCAACAGAATCATGATGTAGCAGAATAGTTTGTAAATAATGAATGTCAATATCGTTTGAAGGAAAGAAATATTTTGAATTTGAATATTAGAGGAAATAAAACTGCGATGTTACCAGATTCTTACATATTATAAAATATTGTATAATAAGGCCGGCGAACAGTTTGATAGGAAATTAAATTCGTTGACATGACATTTAGATTCATCGCAATGAAGTGACGGGTCCCCCTAAACACAACTATTATAGTAAGGTATTTTTTTATAAAAGTAACTGCCGCTTAAGTTGAAATCCGTCTATTAATTAAACGTCGCATTATTACTTTTTTAGTCAGAACAAAACAGGATGTACGTATTCATATATTTTTTCTCCAAAATGTTCCATTCATCATTCACATCATTAACAAACAAAGGATAAATTATGGTTAAACAAAAGATTAGGTCTAAAAAATTATAAAACCATAACGAAATCTTTCAAAATAATACACCATTTAAATTGATCAACTAAATAACATTGGCATAGCAAATCTACGACGATTCCGCTAAATACCACGAAACAGATTAAAAAAAAACGAACAATTGTAAAAGTATACAATCACGGAAATTATCTGCTCGATGCTGCGCAAGACTGGTGGTCAGAAACGATTACCGAAGTTAAGAAGAGTTTTAAGAGTCATTCTATTGAAGGGTGACCGGGTTAGTCTTTAATATCGTTTGTTTTCGTGCTGAACAGTAAAATAAATTGGTACTTGCCTTCTGAAGCACGGACAGTGCCTCTTTAGTTGCTTGAAAAAATCTTACAGTCTGCTGCTAGTACCTACACGTTTCGAATGTACATTTCTCCGTCAACTGGACTGTAGTCGCGTGCAGAGTATCAGACTATCAGCACTCGAACCAAGAAATTTGGGAAGTCGTTTCTGAGCAAGACCACTAAGCTCTGGAATTTGCCGGCTCATGTGTTTCCTATTTCCTATGATCCCTGGCCTTTTAAGCGGGGCGTGAAACGGAATTTTAGCAGGCCGTCATGAGTGGATGCGCTTTGTACCGTGCTTATTTCACGGTATGAAGCACTTTCATTTTTTTTTGGTCTGCATCGAGTGCTTACCATCAGGCAGGATGTAGTCATTATGACGTGTCACATAAAAAAAAAGAATATGAACCTATTTGTCAAACATTGCCTGAGCCTAGCGATAATGATGCGTTCAATATATCTTTTATGGAGACAATATATGCAAAAAAATGTGATGATGGGTGAATAAATAAAAAAATAAGCAAGCTTAAATAAAATTTGTCATTTCACTATGATCTGGTTTTGGATGGTACTAGCTCTAAAATTTGTGCCGTGTGATACCGGCCTAGAATAGTGCCAATCCCTATCGTCTCACGGAGAGTCGTAAGAGTCGACGAAGAGAAAATCTTCTGGATGATGGGCAGCAGCGTCATCCTGCATACTGGCTCGAACTGCGAGCTCGCAACTGCTTGCCATCGTGGTGATGGCAAGTGACAGGCAAATACCCCTAATATAATGTAAGCTGATGGAAGGGGTAAGCAGATGCATATCATACGTCCACGTTTCGCCAATTATATTGTTGGACACTCGTAATAGATAGCGAGCCTATTGCCGCTTGCCGGGAACATTTATGTTCGCAAGAGCCTCGTCCGTTAATCGGCATGTGCACAACTTGCAGATGAGGTTGGCTTGGGCTCCTAAAATGTTGTGGCGTAGAGACGCTCAGACACAGGCTCTGGGCGCATGGCGGCGGCAGCTACACAGGAGCGCCGAACTACGTGCCGAAGGATCGAGGCGCCGTATCCTCGGGGCGGTCGGGCCCATCTTAGAGCGATGGGTCGGCCGTCGGTGGGGGTCGATGACCTTCCGACTCACGCAGGTACTTTCCGGGCACGGGTGCTTCGGGAAGTATCTGTGTGACGTCGCCGGGGGGGAGTCGACCCGCTGTGCTGTGACTGCGCGGAAGACAACGCGCAGCACACTTTGGTGGCGTGCCCTGCGTGGGCGGGGCCGCGGTCGACGTTAGCCGCGGCCCTGGGTGGAGTGGCTCTCTCGCTGCCGACCATCATGCAAAAGATGGTCGACAGCGAGACGGCGTGGGAGGCGATGGCCTCCTTCTGCGAAGTGGTGATGTCGCAGAAGGAGGCCGCGGAGCGGGAGAGGGAGCGGGATCCGCTCTCTCTCCGGCTACGCCGTTGGCGCAGCGGGCGGGCCAGGAGGGCCCGTCAGGCAGCGCCCGGGGGGTCTTAGGCGGCGGGGGCAGGGGGCCCCTTCCGTCTCGCCATAGACCCCCCCCCCGAAGTCGGCCAGTTACGCCATGGCCGCACATAGAGCTAGGGGGGGCGCTACAAATTGCGCCTTCCTGAGGAGGTCTCCCCGGTTCTGATCCGGGGGACGTTGGCCGTGGGCGGGGTACCAGAAGCTACAAACCCGGGCACTGGTGCCTCGCCCCTTTTCAACAGCGGTGGGCGTCGTCTGAAGTTTTTTAGTGGGTAGGACTGCGGTGGTCGCGTCGGCCGCAGTGAGCCCCACACCCCCTCCCGGTCTCCCCCATTTGGCCGGGAGACAGTGCGTAAGCAGCATTTTTTATAGACGATAGTAATAAAAAAAAAAAAGGGCTCCTAAAATGTTGGTAGGCTTCTTTAGATAGACAACGGATAAAAATATTTAAATATGAAGTTTTGTAACTCAAACCAAGACAAACATCAAACATACTAGCATACATTGTTTGTCCTGTGTAGGAATCGAAAGCTCAACTTGTAACTAAGAACTGTAATATCTATTCGTCTTAGAAGAAAGAAAGAAAGAAAGAAAATAAATTTATTCAGTACAAATAAACATAGAAATTAAGTACACAAAAAGCAACGATTAAATTTACACAAACAAAATACAACATTAAACCATGTACTGAAACGGTGTCCACTCAGCACACTGTCGGACACCATAGGATGCCACGACGCTGATCTTCCGTGAACACCTAGGCATGAAGTGTTACTACGCGCAGTATTTGTGAAATGCATCTATTTAAATAATTAAAAATAAATTATCATAAATATAATTATAAAGTAGTTTGGGAATATTATAATAAAAAGTTTAAATAAAAGTATTGAGTATACATACGAATATAATGAGAAAGAAGAAGAACGAATAGTAGTGAAATGCAGATAACTTAACCAAATCGAAGTAAGACAGTGATAAACTACGAATGACACAACACAGGTATAATTAATCTTTTTGCGAAATCAGTAAATATTTTTTGTATTTAAATTTAAGAGTTTTAATTGAAGCACTATTTATTATTGGTGGGGGATATGTAGAGGATATGTAGAGCCGCATGCGCAGCCACGGTTGGAAGCTAGTTGACATATAGAATGTCAGTTTTCAGTTTCAAAAGGAAATTACCAAGAACGTCCTCTACTAAACAAACTAGGCCTCCCACATAACTTTCCAAGGTGACCTAGCAAGCGGTCTGCATTTATAGTAATCTAGCGATCTTTAACAGGTCGCCCGTCAATCTTGCAAGAAGAAGCTATACGTTTCCTAAAAAGGGGTCTCCATGTTGTGTTATGTTATTTATTACAATCAACATTTAGTCACGTGCAGATACGCAATAAAGCAAAAAGTAATTATTTAAATAAAATTCAGCGTAGCAGGCGGCGCATAACAAATCTTTTGTTTGTATAATTTTTCGGCAGCAGTCAGGCATAGTGATTTTACAAATGTATAAATGGTAAGTGACCTTCGCATTTTTGACTATTTATTTAATTTTGCATACAAAATAAGTCATACGGAACTTTCACATTTGAATTAGTTTGTTGTACACAGTTTTCAGTATTTATAAGTTCCTTTCTATTGTAATTTTATTCGACAGGTGTGCGACAGAAAACCTGTTAAAGATACGGTACGATACACACGTGTACACGGGGAATTGCTTTGCGCTTACTCGCTATCTGCAGTAAGTTATATCAGACTCCTCCCAGCTAGTCCTACCCACTGATACCCTGCGGCATTCCGCTTGTCGTTGTCGAGATGGTGGAGGTTCGTTCGTGGCATGCTTTTCGATATCCCACAATCCTCCTCGCGACCGACAGAGCATATCTGTTTTAGCTAAAGGCATCAGACAGACGCCTGCACCCATATTTAACCATATCTAGGGAGGAAGAAGGCGGACATAGCGCTGTCTTCTTGCACCTAGTCACCTGCGAGGGATTAGATCAATATGAGTATCTATCTCTCTTCCATTCTTTCAATCGTCTCCTTTTGCATTATCACTACCGCGCAATAGTTGATATCCTATGGCGAGGTAGTGATCGCCCTACTGTTCTGCTCTTAGTGATACTAGAGTCTTCGCGGCACATTACCACAGGTGCTGAGTGCTATCCCATTTGGACTATTATCATAGATACATACAATTAAACCCGTGTACCCGAAGGGGCACACATGACACAATATAAGCCCATATTTTGGGAAGAACTATTAGATTCGCCAAAGCCTTGGTAGGATCCCTAAACACCTTAGGAGCCCAAGACAACCTCATCTGAAAGTAGTGTAACTTTTTTTTTTTTTTACGTCGGTAACAAAATGCATTTACGCACTGCCTTCCGGCCAAAGGGGGACCGAAAGGGGGTGTGGAACTCACCACCGGCAGACACGACCGCCAAGTAATACCCACTAAAAATCTTCCGACGACGCCCGCCGCTTGTTGAGAAAGAGGCGAGGGCCAGTACCTGGGTTGCAGCTTCTGACACCCCGCCTGCGGCCAACGTCCCCCGGACCAAAACCGGGAGGACCTCCTCAGAGAGGCGCAGTGGACGCGCCCCTCCTACCTCCCCTTGCGACCATAGCGTGTGTGGCCGACTTCCCGGAGGGTCCATGGTTAGACAGCAGGGGCCCCCTGCCCCCACTACCTAGACCCTCCTGGCGCTGCTGAGCGGGCCCTCCTGGCCCGCCCACTGCGCCCTCCACAGGTCCCTCTTAGTTTCCCCCCCGGTAGTCAGTACTAAGGGCACCCAGAGTCGTCGGTCTCTGGGTGTTGCCTTTTCCCTAGCGCCTCCTGCGCCCTACCGGGAGGTACTCAGCCCCCCCACCACGACAAGGTGGAGACCAGTCGGGGGGGAAAGTGGTGTACCTGCTGATCAACGGACGAGGCTCTGGCGAACATAACTGTGCCCGGTAAGCGGCAATAGGTTCGCCTATTACGTGGGACCAACTATATAATTGGTGAAATGAGGGCGTATAATATGATTTTGCCTACCCCTAAGGGAACAAGCGTGAATATATGTATATAATTTATGTTAAACACTTACAGTGATATTATGAAAAAAATAAATAGGTGTTGAACAGGCGTTTAAAAGGACCTATTATTTACATACCTTGTTTATGGGTTGTCTAAAGTTAAACACTTCTTAGACGTAGTTTAAATTGAAACACGGGCTGACGCTTGTTTAGGACGCGTTCAACCTTAAACTGTTGACATTTTTGTTTATCGCTGCTGCCTTCTAGACAAAATAAATATCTTTAACTATGGATTGAAGCAATCATTGATTCAGGCGTTACTTTGCGGAAATCCATCACTTGCTTATGGATTAAAGCATTATTGATATGAAAGACTTAGATTATATGAATATCTGTCGTGACACTCAAATAACATGCACACAATTTAATCCGAGTAAACCTCGAGGTGGGGACTTTTTAAATTGGATTGCATTTAAATTGTTACGTTTATTAACCTCCCATATTAAATAATTATAAATTGTTACTATTCTTTTTGAATATATTCAATTAATTTACAGATTTTCATTTATTTACATTTTGAAGGATGACAGCTGACAACTGTAAAGCTCCGTTTCATGCTCCATTCCGCTTATTATTTAGAAGTAGTTATTTTGTATTCTTAACATCACCGTTTGTAGACTTAAAAATTGTTTGAATACATTATAAGATTATTTCACTAAAACCACATATTTTTTAACATGTGGAGTATCAAATTTTACAATAATTGACTCCGTTCAGTCGAAAACATGATGATATTAACACGGAGTGTAAAATAATGAATGAAAGCCCGTTGAATGAACGTATCGCTTTGAAGCGGTTTTAGCTAAAAGCTTCGTAAACAGTGAGTTTGTAATAGAGAGAGATAAACACACCTTAAACATCGTTTAAATTTTAGACACTGTTTACCTGAACGCATGTCTAAGGAGTGTTTAAAGTGTTTTTTGTATCTAATAACACTGTTAATGTTCATACATAAAAACAATATACTTCTTGATTTTAGTACAGTCAGGAGAAGACTAGGAAATTATGTTATATCAAAATATTGCACACATTTACATTAAACAAATGTCGAGGTGTAACGTGAATGTTGCCAATTTCGAAATTAATTTTATCAGAAAACCAATTTCTTGTCAGGGTTATGCTTAAGGTCACGTGTAAAGATTAATTATAGTTCCCAACTAATGGCCATCCGTGAGAGTTTACAGAAAATACACAAAGTAATGAGAATCCCCAATTAACTTATCACATTTGGCTAAATATACCATTAACACTTAGTTCATTGATCGTTAAATTACGTTTCTGAGTGAACACGTGACCTGAGAAACGTGAGCGTCAATTTTGAGCTAATCTAGACTTAATTCAAGATGTAAAAAACAATTATCAAATTAAACCACTGTATGTAGTTTTTAGATAAGAGAACGATTAGCATGTAAAGTGGATTTTATCTAAGCAGACAATTTAAGTCAGTTTAGAACCGTCTGTTTCTCATCGCAAACATTACATTACTAAGCATAAGTTTCAGTTTGTAACAGAGGATGTACTGTAGTGTAGACATTGTCTGGTTTCCAATACAGAATTTGTTACCTTCCTAATGAAACAATGAACTAAACAAGTTTGCAAATTATTGATTTCGAATTCTCAAATATCGAAATCTCTATCGAAAAAGAAAGTGTGGTCACCGCAGCATATGAAGGCTTGCAATACCCGGGGCCCCATAGGCGCTTTGACGACCCTTTGAAGAGCATGAAAATCTTAGGAAAAGGGATTCTTCGCCAGGGATCTCATTCCACAAACCAAGAGTATGCAGCAAAGGTAATTTTTAAATTTGTAGTTAAATCACAAAAATAAGTAACAACGTAAAAGTTATGTAAAGTAGTATTTACTTCTAAGTATTATGAGTATTAATTTCAGCTCGTAGCTTTCAAAATTACAGTAGTGTGTAATTTTGCGGCTTTAATTTACTAACTGAAGCTAATTTTGTGAATTTCTGTTCAAAATCAATCTTAAACTGTCTTGCTTGCTCAAAGGGAGACTGAGCCTAACAATAAAACGTTAGAAGGCTGATACAATTAAAATTAACATAATTTATCCTTGTATAGACAAAAACAATAGTCAAAAAACCATTATTTATTGAATTTAGCAAAAAAGCCAGAATACGTATTCAAATATTGATAAAGTTATATGCAAAATATTGCTGTTTGCCAGGCAGCAGATTTTATAGTTTAACTTCAGCCCACAATATTATGCATTCACCGACCATTATCGGAAAAGCATCGATAGTTAAAAGTTTTTATTAAATGTCGGCTTGGCGATGGGGCGTAGCGTACTGTCCATTCGCACGAAGCAAAATAAATTCTGCAGTTTCTAGAAGCGCAATATGTATTAAATAGCTAGTTGCTGTCCATATCATCTTAGGCGTCTCTTAGCACTTAAACTGCGGAAGATTTGAGTTATCTAGAAAATAGGTAGTTATTATTCATTTTATCGTCACCCTCCTCCTGACTGCTCTAATTTTATCTGGGGTTTGTTCAAAAGCTGGGTTATATTCTACTTTAGTTATTAGCCAAATGTTAGTGATTTATATTTCTTTATTTACACTATTTACATAGGTAATATAATTATTTATCTATGTCACATTTGAGGTGAGCAAGAAAATTTCTACAACTGTTTAAAAGTATTAATACCTTACTGATATAATAATTATAAATAAATATAAATATTCTCTTACGATCACACCAATTATTTAGTTCCAAGATAAGTATCATTAAGAACTTGTGTTATTGATACTAAATAACGGATAAACATACATAAATACTTTTTTATTGTAAATACATACTTAAGATACATAGTTAACATCTAGACCAGAACAAATATTTTATGTTCATGCACACAAAGATTTGTCCTGTGTGGGAATCGCACTCACGATCTCTCGAGTGAAATGCAGGTATACTGACCTCCACGCCATATCGGGCGTCAAATTGTTACAATGGTTTTAATCCATCACTTGCTTACCATTGATTTTCGCAAAGTAACGCCTGAATAAATAAAGGTGTGTTTTTAACGCAGCGACTGATAAATCTGATTTGAGGTTAATAAAATAATTAAAGTGGATAGCAAAAATACTCTGTTGGCAGCAACGGTGGAATACAGTATTAAGTAAAAACTAGTAGCATTCAAATCCATTTTAAGCTTTAGTTTAATTTAAATGGCATCGAGTTTTCAATTGGCAATTGAATTTATTGTTGAGCGGAAAGTCGATAGCAACTAAAAAGTACAAAAGAGGCATGCATTAATTGTAAAATAGAGATTTCTACTTATTGAAATGATTTTAGGTTGTATTTAATAGGATTGAGATCTAATGAACATAATGTATGGTGTGACATGTAAGCTGCAAATAAAGTAAAAAATGGCATGCAATTTAAATATTAATAGCTTTATTTCTTGTTATAAATATCACAATCTATATTGTTTCAAAGACATAACATAATAGAAAAGGCTTTTCTATTACCGTTAAAGTCGGAAAGTACAAAATCTATACATATAAAATTATAATAAAAATTAATAATAATAATTAGTTAGGTGGGCTGCAACTATTATAATAAAATGCTTTTTAATGGTAAAAAAAAATAACCCCAACCTAACTCAAAACGAGAAATAAGTAAGTAATATAATAGGTATTATGATAGACCTCCATTCGTAGTAACGTACATTATACTATGTAACAATTATGGCATGTGACTTTATAGCAAGAAAATGTATTATAGCATATCCCGAGAATTAAAGAAAGTTAGGCATTATTCAATTAAATATATTCAAATATTATGGATTGTGATGATTATAGCAAACACGTTAGGGATTTTGATTTTCGAACGAACGATTTTCGGAAAAGAAACGGACTACCTAAATACAGTGGACTCCCGGTAATCCGGCCCCTGTCTAATCCGGCACCCCCTGTAATCCGACATGGTCTATTACTTATTTATTATTGAACATACAACAATAAATCAGGAAGATGACGACGAAGTAATTGCAACTACTCCGCAAGTGAAAGCACAAGATGCAATTAATGCCTTTGAGCTGGGTTTGCAATGGGCTGAAGAAAATGGTGCATCCTACAACGAACTTCTACTTTTGAGAAGACTGAGGGACAAAGCTTTAATCCCGCGTTTCAACAATGCTAAACAAAAAAAAAAATTATGAATATTTGCATGCTTCTTAAATTAATTGATTCATAGTTTTTGATTATTTTAGTATGTACATTTATTTGTACACAATTATTTCCTAACGTAAAGTTATTGCATATTTTTTGTAAGTTCTGTAGCATTCATGACGTTAATTTTATAATCAATCGTAAGCTCTCTATTGTGTTGTTTATTTTACTAAATTTTACATACATAATGAGGTATGAATTGTACTTCAGAGTACATATATATAATATAAAGAATCTTATCATTGGATCTGTAATTTGTCGGATTACAAGGTACTCTTCGGACTAAAAATTCGGACTATAGGGGGTCTTAGGCAGTACTCTATAATCCGACAAATTCGATAGTCCGACACTGCCCTGCAAAATGTTTATCGGACTACCGGGGGTCCACTGTATACATTATTCACTCAATCAGTTGTAGTGCGGGTGCGCCTGCCGCTGTTTTCATTATATTATGATTTCCAAAACTATAAAAGGATTTGCATCTATCTATAGTATTCGATTTAATATTACAGCTGCTCGTAAATCAAAGCCATAAAGTGTTTTTTTGATGGAAGTTTACAACTGCCTTAATATATTATTTGTTATCCGACTGATAATATTAGTCGCCATGTCATTATTTTTAGTACCCCGCCCATAATTTCCATCGCCCTATATAAAAAAATACATCCAAAAAGACGCAGCATTAATTAATTTTTTTAGAATACTTAGCATTTGCTGGCTAACTAATATAATTAAAGTCAAATTATTTACATACTGCCCAGCTATTTTTGTAGATGCTAATACACTTGCGAGCAAAAAAATCGGCCCACCCCATGTTTTTGCGTTTTAAGAGAAAAGGTTCAAAATTTATGAATATTATTTTTATTATTTTATTTTGTGTGAAGGTAGTTATGATTAAAGTTTATTTTCACATACCCTACACTTCAATAAAAAGAATATTCTTGACATAATCGAGTCGTTGTTCAGACACCGTCATTACTCACTTTTGCCAACGTTAACCGTTTAACTTTGTTACTCTGTGAAATCTTACTGTTCATCATTTTACGATCATTTATCATCATTCTACGTCATTACACGATAATTTTACGTGAGTTTTAACGTTACATTCTTGAAAAAAATGGATACTACTCCAGCTGAATCCGCACAAGTAGTGGCTCTAATCAAAGCTGGCTTGAGCCAACGTGTCGTGGCTAGACGACTACATTTAAGTCGTTCATCAGTGAGACGAGTATACCAAAGGTTTCTGGAGACTGGCAACTTTGTTAGAAGACCGGGTTCAGGAAGAAATCGTGCTACATCGGAACGTGACGACCGTTTTATAGTGACAACTGCGTTGCGAAATCGACATCTCACTGGTGTTCAGGTGCAGCAGCGACTTCAGGAGGTTCGAGGAGTCACAATTAGTGAGTGGACAGCACGACGAAGGCTTGCAGAAGGTGGTTTAACTCCACATAAACCTGCAACCGGTCCAAAACTGACGGCAGCTCATCGTCAAGCGCGGCTTCAGTTTGCGCGAGCCCACGTTAATTGGTCACTAGAACAGTGGGGCGGTATACTGTTCTCAGATTAGTGCAAAATCAACCATCACGGGAATGATGGACGTAGAAAAGTGTACCGTAGGCGAGGAGAACGATATGCGCAAGCGTGCATTGAGGAAAGAGTAGCATTTGGAGGAGGTTCGTGGACTGTCTGGGGTGGCATTTCTTTGAATGGAAAAACGAATCTTGAGTTCGTAACCGGGCCTCGTCTTAGCACACTAACCGCTCACCGTTACATTCAAGATGTTTTAGAACAACACGTCATGCCATACGCTGGTTTTGTAGGTGAAGGATTCATGCTCATGCATGATAATGCCCGACCACATGTTGCCGCCATAGTTCAGCAGTACCTGCATGAGGTAGAAATTCCTGTAATGGAGTGGCCAGCAAGAAGCCCTGACCTTTACCCAATAGAACATTTGTGGGATGAGCTTAAAAGAAGGGTTAGAGCTAGGACTCATGTTGTAGAAACCCTCCAGGAACTCAAAGATGCTATCCAAGAGGAGTGGGACGGTATCCCTCAAGAGTTCATAATAACTTTAGTCAGATCAATGAAAAATCGGATGGAAGCTACAATCAGGGCAAGGGGGGGCAAAAAAAACTTTAGTTATTTTTCTTTATAACAATTAAAATTTTGTGCTAATTTTACCGTTTTTCGTTTAATAGCCTATCAAGTTGGTATACAATTTTCAGTAACAATTTGCAATAAGGTTTTTAAAACCTTATTATTCCAGCTATAACATGGTGTCAAAAGAATTCTCATAATAATAAAATGTTTCGAGTTATTTTATTTCAAATCGCAGAGCAGTGTGTGGGTCGATTTTTTTGCACGCAAGTGTAGGTTATTATATACCCCAATAATTTTTCATTCGCCTCGATAATAATAAACTATAAATAAATTATGAAATCTAGCCTCTTAAATTGTTGTAACAATGTTTTTTTATAGCACAGAGATCTTAAGTTGAAACTTGTCAAATAGTAGGTCAGAGGTAGCTAGCCTGTCGCCTACATTGACACTAGACTAGATGCCATTCATTTAGTCATGTTCTACTATGCCTTTGGGCAAGACGATAATTATTAGGTGCTGATGTGTTTTCACAGCATTAGTGCTTTACCCAACTCATCTGTTTTGAAAGGATACTTTTTCAACTATTGTAGTGGGTCAGGTTTGATGCACAATAATACGCCGTTTGGTACTTACTAACGTTTATTTTAAATTACACAGGCACTGACAAGTGTACATAAAATTTAATTCTAGACACCGTTTTCGTTCTGAGCGCGGTTGACTAGACAGACTGACTCGTCAGAAACTACGCGCGGTCATTGGTCCTGGCGCGACAACAGATTACCCTCTAAATACAAATGTTGTTCTACCTTAAACTTAAAATTAATTCATTAACAATTTGATGTATGTATGATCGTCGCTAACAACTATACTTACTCAGACCATGATAAATATTCGTATGCAAGTACACAAATATCTGTCCTGTTTTAGACTATGCAACCCACGGCCTTTGGAGTGGAGTACAGATTGATTTCCACGCCATATCAGTCATCGAATCAAGGATAAAAATATATGAAAGTGTTACTGTTCCTTACCTGGCTATTATTAAAACTCTTAGTTTAAATAAAGAAAGCCTACAGGTGAAATTGGGCACAATAACAAGTACGCTTTAAAATTAGCTATTTCTGTATTTTTTACGCGTCTGGAGTTAAGTGTCTCATTCACTCATTAAGCGGCAATTTTCTCTTTTTGCCCCATATTTGTATTCCAACTGCATGTAATATGGGGCACAACGGTCCCAACTCTTTATCTCTTTGATAAAACCTTTCCTTTTTATAATTAGGTACAATTAACTTGGGATGTCATTGTAATTTTTTTTCGGACTGTACCTGATTTTAAAGACAATAAAGTATATTTTTTTATTTTAGTAGAAAGTTATTGTTTTAATTAATTTCTATTTAACGATGAAAAGTAAAAAGTTAGGTATGAGGCAAATATTACGCTGTTCATCTTTTCCTAATAATTTTCTACCTTAAATTACATAAATAAAATCTTAACCGCTTTAATTCAGACTAAAATTCTTGGAAAACATAATTATTATAGAACTTGATATTTACAGGCACAAAGGCATTGTTATAAGAAACATGATATTTATTTCGTTCGTACGATTGTAAGCTGTGTTAAAGAAGCCTACTAAACGATTTTTGCTAGAAGGGTAGGCAAAATTTCAGACACATATTTTTAAGAATATGAAATAAATATGAAATAATAATAACCTAACCGATCAAAGAGGCTATCGGCAGCAACAACGACCTCTCGCACCCCAAAGAGGAGTCAGTTAACACTAAGAAGGCCCTGCGGAGAGGGCAAAGCCTTCCGCATACTGACTACCGGGGGAGAAACAAAGATGAACCTGTGGAGGGCGCAGACGGCAGGGTAGAAGGGGCCACCAAACAGCGTCAGAAGAATCTTTGGCGGCGGGGGCAGGGGGCCCCTGTTGTCTAACCATAGACATTCCGAGAAGCCGGCCCCACACGCTGCGGTCGCACAAAGAGGTAGGAGGGGCGCATCCACTGCGCTTCTCTTAGGAGGTCCTCCCGGTTTTGGCCCGGGGACGTTGGCCGCGAGCGAGGTTTCAGACGCTGCAACCCAGGTACTGGCACCCAAACTATTTCTCAAAAAGCGGCGTCGTAAGATTTTTAGTGTGTATCACTAGCTCTAGCGCTAGCGGTCGCGTCTGCTGGTGATGAGTCCCACACCCCTGTCAGTCCCCCTTTGGCCGGAAGGCAGTGCGTAAATGTATTTTGTTACCGACGTATAAGAAATTTCACCTAACCGCAAATGATACCGAAAGTTGTAAGGTATGTGTTTATAACATTAATTAATTAATGCACACACACTTGAAAAGATAATACAATATAGGTTGTATGTGAAATCTCCCCTTTAAACTCTATTCTCCTCTGATCACTGTTTGAACGAACAAAGTTATTCCCTGATTAAATTGGCAACAATCGCCAAGCGTTGTGCTCAACATCTGTGTCCGAACATGGTCAGAGGTATCGCCGAACAAGATTAGTGTAGCTTCGCGTCCCCTCAACGGCGGTCCGCCCGTCCATTTGCACTGCAGTTAGGGTGCTTCTCCACCAGAAATGTGCTATGCTGCAAGAATGTGAAAGCTAAGCTACGAAATGAAAAAGTGTTCAAACTGTGAATATAAAACATGGGTACACCTATTATGGTAGAACTTTTTAAGTAATAATTTTATATTGCATAACAACTAATAGCATAAACCTCTTTTCGCAGAATATCGTTTGGCATAAACTCATTTAGCATACATTGAAACCCATAATTTTGTAAGTCAGAATCATCTGT
The DNA here is from genome assembly GCA_949126915.1 of Musotima nitidalis. Lineage (NCBI taxonomy): Eukaryota > Metazoa > Arthropoda > Insecta > Lepidoptera > Crambidae > Musotima > Musotima nitidalis. Next base: position 7,217,413 of record OX421434.1, read on the forward strand.
ACGCATAATTTTGATATCCATAATAATCACAATGTATAATCATCACATCGCAGAAAGTTCAAAACCAGATTCATCTTTTGCCATATATTTCTTATCCATAACTATTTAAAAGTAGAACCATTATTTCACATAATGCTTACAGCAAGAATCATCTTTTATGATTATTGCAACACTTTTCTAATCAGGCGTTATCATTTTTACTATTTCTATTTGTTGGAGGTAGTAATCACATGAATCATTATTAGTTGTCGTGTACCCTTAGTTGTCATATCGATATTGTGTTGATCAAAACAAGTTAAAGTATATTAAATATGGAAAATTCAGTAGAAAGTGTTTTAAAAGTGTTTAAATCAAGCAAAGGTGGAATTAAATTAGATATGAATGGATTTATTTACGAAAGAAACAAAGTGCAAAATAATAAATACTATTCGTTATGTGAAATGAGCCGGAACAAAACATATAATTGCAATCAACGAATAATCACCAAATGCAACAATGAAACTAATATACATACATTAATAAGTAAAAAACTGGTAAACCATAATCATGACCCTGATGTGATAAGGTCCAAAGTCGCTGACATTATGAATGCGATTAAAGAAGAATCCATTAATAATATTGAGAAAAAACCATGTCAAATAATAAACGATTGCATATCTACAACTTCAGAAGTGATTTCAGCACATTTACCAACAATAAAAAATTTAAGGCAAGCTATTTACAAAAATAAGAAAAAAGGGAAACATCCTATTATTGAACCAGAAACAGTAGAATTTCAACTTGATATGAACTATTTACGATGTGATTATTTGGAGAATGAAATCATTATACAAGATCAATTAAACAACGGACGTCGGATAGTTATGTTTACTACAAAAAAAATGTTACAACATTTAAGCAGATCCAAATATTAGCTTGCAGATGGTACATTCAAAATCGTTCCGAAAATATTCCAACAACTGTATTGTAATACATGGATCTGTACATGACACAACATTTCCGATGGTACATGCACTCATGACTAATAAGGATAAAGCTAGCTATGATAAGTTAATAATAATTGAAATGTTATTAGAATGTTGTGCATCCGCTAATATAGAATTATCACCGCGATATATAATAATGGACTTCGAACAAGCGCCCCAAATCAGTTTTAAAAATTATTTCAATAATGTAATAATCAAAGGATGCAATTTCCATTTAGGGCAAATCATATACCGAAAGATACAGAAAAGTGGTTTTCTAAAACTAAACGGTAACGATACTAATTTTGCTATGGAGATGAAATGTTTATTTGCTCTTTCTTACTTATCGCCTAATGATATACAAAAGTATTACGATGAATGGCTCAAAACGATATCCCCAGAGGCGGAAACTATTGCACATTGGTTTAGCGATAATTACATCTGGGGAACAATGTCTTCGCCTCCAAAATATCAGCCTAGCCACTGGAGTACAAAAGATTTATTTGACCAGAATATCCCTAGAACACAAAATTCTGCTGAATCGTGTCATCACAGAATAAATAAAATTGTGACACGAATCATGTGGGATTTTATAATATATCAAATCAACTGATCAAAGAAATAAAATATTCAAATATAGAAATAGATCAATTTAGTTTCGGCGCGCCACCACCAGCCAAAAAAGAAAAACATTAAATAAAACAAATCGTCTTCAAAATATTATAAATAATCAGTCGGATTACACAGTACCTTAAAGCAATAGGAGCTAATATAAGATTAGTTTAATTTTGTTTTCTGATTAATTTAATTGCTTAAATTGTTTAAATTTAATTGTTTAAATTGTTTAATTGTATAAAGCAATAGGAGCTAATATAAGATTAGTTTAATTTTGTTTTCTGATTAATTTAATTGTTTTTTTTTTAGTAATTGTAATAAATAAAAGTTGATTTAATGATAATTATTTGGTTTTTATATCCTTGCCCATGAGAGTATGTTCGTCACAGTTCTAACCTAACCTAACTATATATATACTATATTATTCTAATTGAAATTCTATAATCTTCATAGTATGCCTAGTCAAATTATGCCAAATAATCTGTACTCTAAATGAACGTTATGCTAAATGAAATTATACAAAATTTTAACTATGCCAAAGGTAATTACGCCAATAAAAATTCTACTATCTTAAATGTAGGCCATTCTTAATTCGGTCATAAGCACATTATGCCTAAAAATATTTATGTCAAATATTTTTTATGCCTAATAAATGATCGACTAAAGAAGTTTCTGCGAAGTCAGTTATCCCAAATAGGTTTCGGAGTATCAAGTTTCTACCAAATAGGGCGCACCCATAAAACATTTAGCTATGAAAGCTGCACCAAAAAAGCTACTTTGCGGCGGCGTATCTTTACAGCAAATCTTACTCAAATCGCGTTAAATCAAAAAAAAATGTATACACATGGGTGGTAAGCAGTATAAGAATTAATTGTTATATTAGGTGTATACATTTTGTAAGTTGTATATATATATAATTTAAAAATTCAAATCTACAACTTATAGTACAAGTACTACTTCATAGTTTAGCATCAATGCAAACGGTCACATAGCTTAGCTTAGCTTTCGTAGCACATCTCTGGTGGAAAAGCACCCTTACTGCAGCAAAGTGATCGCAACGAGCTCAGTGAAGTCAGACTGTGATTTGCAATCGGACACTGTCCAATATAGCAAATTGAACTTTGAAATAAGAGGGAAGGATCGCATGTTGATGTCAGTTCTGATAGTGGCCCACAGGGACTTTACAGTGTAGAATGTAGATTAAACAGCTGTTAGGTATTAGTTTAGTAATGTCGTGTGTATTGTAAACCGGGTATGGACGTCTGGTATAACTGCACTCCGATCTTTAGGCCATAGATGTGATTCCCTTATCAATGATAAACATCGATATGCATTTATTCGCATATTTGTAGTGGTCTCGATATTTCCTCTATGTCGTACATATGTTTTAAAAATATATATATCAATCGTTTAATATGTTGATACGACGTCTAATAGCCCTAGCCATGTACAAGCTATGTTACTTTGCTTAGATTGAGCGAGGTGGCGCTTTTTAATGTGTTCATGTTATTGTACCTAACTTTAAATATTTTTCTGGGATGTTGATCCCGGTAAATATTTTTTATCATAGTTGAACACACTAATCTCCGGGAGTGTTGCTTGAAGCGGTTTCTTATAACCTCAACTTTGTGCATATTTTTTCATACTGTGTTTTTCATTTGTGTTTATATGCTATAATTGGTATACTCGTATATGTAGCAGTCGTTAAGCCATTGGATTTGATATAAGTAGTTATTTTGTTCAAGCTTTACTTTGCGATAATCCATTTTGTACGCAACTGATGGTCTGTTTAATACTTTGTTCCAACTCCCGCGCCACTATTATTTCCTGATATATCAATAAACAATTTGAAACTATTCGCGCTTAAAGTAAAGTAAAGTAAAAAAAATATAAATTTCATAAACTATTATACATAGTACTTGAAAATGTCATAATTAATATATAAAAAAAACAATCGAACTATTATTACGCTAAATCACGAAGCTTAGATTCACTTACAATGTAAGTAATGTAAACAGTGTAAGTGAATCTAAGTGCCAGTTCCGAGCCACCGCTCTGTAAGAAGAACTGGCAAGAAACGCACAAACTTTTTAATATATCCATTGGTTTGGTACTTGAATTACAATCTTTATTTGTCTGTGAAGCTATACAATGCAATATAATATACCATTAACAATATTCATGTTTTAAGTCATTCATATTAGAATAGCTTATAAAACGGAAAGGCAACTTAAACAAGGCATCTGCAGGTAATAATAATATATCAGACAGCCTCAGAACACCGATGTCTTCACTACCAACTCTCGTTTACAGTGTGTGGAATTGTTTCTCGACTTTTCAGAAAATAACAGTTGCGAGGGAATTGGAACAATGTATTATACCCCTGGTATTGCAAGGCTTCACTTTATATAAACTTTGCCTATGCATCATTGCAACCTTTTTGTAGTAATATAAAATTTAAAAACTCGCGATCCTGTGTCTAAATTTCATCCCATTTATCGACTTCAATATCACACTTTGGCGGTATGTGGAGATATAGGAGCAAGTAATGAGAAAAGGAAGATATTTTCTTAAGCAGTGGTTCCTTACCTCTTCAGTTCCGTTATCCCAATTTAGAATCCCAGGTTCAAAAGGAACGTTAGGAAAATGTCACTTTGTTTATATTTTTTAGAGATAAGATATACTAGTTAGTTTATTCATTTAATCGTTACTTTTGTGAAATATACTATAAATCGTGTTTATTCTATTAGGAAAGTGTTTTATATAGTTGGTATAGTCGACAACATCAACCCAAGAACTTAACAGGGGCTACCTTCATAAGCTTCTATTGTGACTTATTGTAGGTGGCCTGCATCCATCTTGTTTTATTTTTATATTATTTATTTATTTTCAAACTTAAATCTATTTTACAGCTTATTGGACCAATACAAGATTTTTTATACACTACAACACATATAGAACAGCGTGAATTCGCCCAGACAACTTTGAAATATATCTTACTGCTCAGCTATGTTATTGAGGGCGTGAAGCGTAAGCGTCCTCGCGGAAGCGTGCGTAATCTTGCAACCTCTAATACATTTACTTTCATATAATTAACACTACGCTTCACACTGACTTTGAAAAAGAAATTATTTATAATCAACGAGGCTAATATATGATTTTTATATATTATTATATACACCCTTACATTACCAAAATGTAACGTTATTTTCCCTTTCCTTAATGGAATGGCAAATATGATGTAGGGCAAAACCGACAAAGTAAATAAATCGACGGACTCTGAAATATAGTCTGAGAACTTTATGAAATAATATTCTTCCTTCACCATACTTGCAGAATCTATATTAATGGTTTAATTTAATAACTAACTAAGCAGAGCTTTGTCCTAGAGAACGGACGAACATTTTGTAAAAATATACTTATAATACATCATAGTCACCCAGACCTGAACAAACAGTCATGTTTATCCACACCAAGACTTTTCGAATTGCTCTGGCTAACATAACAGTGCCCGGTAAGCGGCAATAGGCTCGCCACCTATTGCGTGGGACTAGATAATTGGCGAAGTGTGGGTGATAATATGCCTCTGTCTACCGCTTCGAGGAAACAGGCGTGAATGTATGTAAGTAAACTACAAATCGAACCCACGGCCTCAGGAGCGCTGAGCAAATAATTATATATGTTATTATTGGTAGACTGACTGATTATTATTAATAGACTGTAAAGTTCCTGCATGAGACCCGCATAACCGTGTTCTCAGCCGGCTGGGTATGCGTAAATGCATTTTTAGAAGTTAAAGAACAAACTTAGGGAACCTTACGGTACGAACAGAAATTGAAGGTGAAGTTTCTGTTTCATTATAAGCTGCTAAAGCAAAAACGCAGTGGCAATTATCTCACCATAAAGTATTTTGATTGAAGCTTTAATATAAGACCCATTGAGGCAGTGTTTTTTTATTCCTAAAATTGATGTAAATTCAATTTTTATGTGTAAACATGGTGTATGTTTAGACATAACGTCTTGAACATCGCCCACATATGTAGGAAGCGGCATCTTACCGCGTATTTTGATTTTCCTAAAAGCGACATAAGACCTTTTGAGGCAGTGTATTTTTATTTCTAAAATCGATATTAATTCAAGTTTTATGTGTAAACATGGTGTATGTTTAAACATAACGTCTTGAACATTTATGTGTAAACATGGTGTATGTTTAGATATAACGTCTTGAACATTGCCCACATGTGTAGGAAGTGGCATCTTACCGCGAATTATGAGTTTCCATTCCAAAATTCCTTAGAAACCCTTAGTAAAGTCTTTACTGCATTACTGGGGACTTTGACTTAACTGTGACTGCATAATGTTGAATTCATTATGCAAATAACTTGGTATATAAATAACTTGAGACTGGCACGTAGTCTAAACGAGTGAGCCCATATCAAAGAAAATAAAAGTGTATAGATACTCTTAAATTCGTCAGTAAATACTGGAAGTTTTAAATCTCATAATATTTTTATGTTTGCGTCCGTGGTGGCTGGCTGGAGTGAAAATTACGTTTGCCGACCAATTTCACCTGCAATTTTCTCACGTTGAGAGTTTAATTCTAATATCTTTTACCGGCGAAAGTGGTAACTTGGAAATGGATGAATTAGTTTGCTACTTTTTATTAGAAGATTTTTATTTGATTGTCAAAGATTTTATGGCAGTATTTTTTTTAACACTTTTTATACTTTTTGTATATGAACAAAGATAGTCTCTAAGATTTTCGACGATTACCTGGATCAGAACCCAATGGAATCAGGATAGGAGTACTTAAACACACATTTACCAGGCCAATTTCACCGAGACCCTTGCTGTCTAGGCATGGACCCTACGGGAAGTCAGCTACACACGCTATGATCGCACGTGGAGGTAGGAGGAGCGCATCCACTGCGCCTCTCTGAGGAGGTCCTCCCGGTTTTGCTCCGGGGGACGTTGGCCGCAGGCGGGGTGTGAGAAGCTGCAACCCAGGTACTGGCGGGTGCCTCTTTCTCAACAAGCAGGAAGGTTTTTAGTGGGTATTACTGCTGGCGTGTCTGCCGGTGGTGACTCCCACTTGAGTTTCGGTACACTTTGGGCCGGAAGGCAGTTCATAAACGCATTTTGTTACTAACGTAGGTATAAAAAAAAGACCAGTTTTCCAATAATTCCTAAAGTTTTAATTCAATTTAATTTCAAAAATTGGGTATTGAGACACTTTACTTAAAAAATTTAGATATTGCAGATAGCCAATTTTCGATCAAGAATGATAATCAATTTCGGGCGTAAGTAAGGTCAGCTAAAATAAAAAACTTTTCATTATCAAAATATTTTTAATAATAAAACATTCACCCAGTTGATGCGGCTATCTGCCGTCTCTTTTAATATCCCTTATATTTATTTACAAAAAATTATAAATAAAATAGTATTGATATAACATATTGTTCTTTAAAACAATAACAGCACTTTTTGATGAGCCACAATTGATAAAGACTTAAACCCGTAGGGACAGTTGAGGGCTCCGTTATTTGACAATAAAGAATGGCTAAATTAAGAAGCCGTCAATAGTATATACTATTAAAAAAAACTTTAACAAAGATCGTTTCGTCTCACACAACAATATTACTAATAAAAATAACACTAATTTTACGACGAGTAATAAGAATTCGATACTGAATAAAAGTAAGTCTACTATATAAAGCATGTTTCACAATGTACAAGTCAGTTTTCATTAGCGTTTATTTAATAGATAGTTTTTACGAAACTCTTATAACTTTCAAATAGGACTTCTTGGCGGGAATATCATGTCTATAGTTTTATTTTATTTTCTAAAATTTATGATATGTCAAAAATTAATATGTAATAACGATGAATTATTAACCGTTAGTGTTGGTAAATAAAACAAAACAGTGAAACGTCACATTTCAATGTATCTCAAGAGGGCCATGTGAGATCTCAGTATAGTCTCCTACATCTTTACTGAGGACTCAAGGGGTTTAGGGGAGGGCATCTCATTTACCGTTTATCATCTTTATCACCACTCATACTCATTTACTATGTATTAATATATCTTCTACTTGACACTGGCTAAATGTGCTAAAGGCACGAATCCATTATTGAATTGATTATAAAACAGGCCCGTAAGACAATATAAGAAGGTTGGCTAAACCGAAGACAAATACAAGAGAAATACAGAAATACAATCTCAAGAGAAATAATAGGTAGAAATACGAATACGGATTACTTAGTCTAATTCAAAAAGATATTTGTCTTCTTGACCAATTTACACAATGTTAATAAGATACTACTAGAACGTCAGTTGTGCCGCGTCGACCACAACAGAAACTCGTCAAATCAATACGTAACTACATCGTCGGTCACGGGAAAATGGAGTTAAATCTTACTCTAAACTACTATTCATCGAAATTTGTAATCAGTGTTTTTAAAATGTTCACTTCACCTATTTAATAAAATATTTAGACCACCATCCAGTGTCCACTAGACTTTCCGAGCCGAACCGAATCGCAACTTCGAAGAAATTTTCTTGTCGAAAAATAATTATAGTATGAGGTGAACTGCTCGAACCAGCTTAGTGGAAGCGATCCTTATGAACTTCAAAAGATTCATGTTCAATAAAAATTGTATATGTGTGGGTTTCTAAGAATTTCTAGAGATTCATGTGCAATAAAATCTGTCTATGTCTGGGTTTGGAGGGCGCATCATAAGAACTTCTTTCTATAATATCTATCATTTTGTGACAATAAAATGACACTTTCAAATAACAAATCTTCAATACATTCTAGTCTACTTCCAATTTCCTAAAAGACCCAGGCATTCCCATATATTCCTCGTTGAAATCTGAATCTTTCCTTTTAGATTCGTCAGCAACTAGCATATCTATTTCAGAAATTAAATGCTTTGCCTCCTCCGTTTGTAGTGTCTCCTTCCATTGCGCTGTAACAAGTAATAATTATGATTGTATGAGATAATATACGAGTAGAAAATTAAATTATGACCTTGATAAAGTGTATTTACCTACTAAGGTCGGAAGGGTTAATGATACTAATAGAGCCTTGGGTATAATTAAGTTGCTGGTCGTAATAAACCATATTTTTATTATACAGTATAATGATAATTCTATGAAGTTTTGTTACAATTTTGTGGAAACGATAGTGGCGCCTTGTGAGGGCTTGTCCAAATGACACGCTTGATTTATCATAACATATTGGAGGTTGGTACATTCCGACCAGATGGAGTCGCGCCTTTTGCCATAGATACATTTTATTTGCATAAAACACACGATTATAAGAGACGAATACATACATACCACGCCTGCTTTCCTGAAGAGCAGGCATATTACATGCCCACTTTTAACTAATATTATTGTTGGTCCCGCGTAATCCGGGAATTTTTGTGTTTGCTAGAGCCTCAAATAAATGACCAGTTTCGCATTTGACATAAATAAGCTATTGTTTACGTTATCACTATATGTGATTGTCACCAAGCAAAGCTTTTGTTTCAAGCCTATTAAAATGGCCTTACTTAGATTAAATAACGCCTACCACATCTAGTTCTTAGAAGACATAAATATCATTTTTGTAAATTTTACAGTAGAACAGTTTAAAGATTTTTTTGTCATACTACGTTAACATACTCGAGTCTGTGTTTGACGAAGACGTAAGTGTTAATAAAATTGAAATAAATATTTTCTGACAATAACACCAATTATTTAGTTCCAAGATACTTATCTACCATTAAAAACTTATGTTATGAATACCAAATAACGGATAAACATACATTAATACGTTTTTTGTAAATCCATACTTAAAAACACCCAGATCAAAACAAATTTTCATGTTTATGCACACAAAGAATGAACTGTCTTGTGTGGGATTCAAACCCACGACGGAGCGGCTTTTTAATGCCACACAAACGGTCTCCCATTCAAGAACTGTCTTCTATAACTTAACTTAGGTGATCTTTCTATGTCATCTTTAAAGACCTACAAAAATTACTTACCAGCTAATCTGTCGCAAGATGTCTCATCACCGCCATAATCTTTGGGCAATATCTCCTTGGGCAAATATTTGTGGAGATCTTCGTACGTCTTGTGTACGTGGATTCGACTCGCAACTTTCTCTTTGAGGGCTTGTTTGAGCAGAAACACCAGTTTGTCAACAAAAGACGGCGCATTCAATAGATGAATGCCTTTTATTTTCGTGCCGTATCCTTCCTGGAATTGAATTGAATTGAAAATATAAAAATTGCATTTAATTGAAAATACGAATTAGGTATGATTTCGGATGCCTAAGCGCTTATGTAATATAGCAGGTGGATTTTTAATTCCATTCATTTAATCAATCTGCCCGTTCTGATCATATAACATACTCAACGAAAGAAAATTGACAAAAGAAATTTAATTATAATTCACGCATGAGTTATTGCAAAGAAATGTTGATTATAAATAAATAAATATTCTCTTACAATCACACCAATTATTTAGTTCCAAGATAAGTATCATTAAGAACTTGTGTTAAATACATTTTTTTTAAATACGTACTTAATATACATAGAAAAACACCCAGGCCAGAACAAATATTCATATTCATTCACACAAAGATTTGTCCTGAGTGGGAATCGAACCCACGACCTTTGGAGTGAAGTGCAGGTATTCTGACCTCCACGCCATAGCAGTCGTCATTATGTAAAAGGGTTACTAAAATCTCGAATTTGAAACATGTAAGCATTACAAAGTAGTTGGTTTGAAATATTTTGAAACACAAATACATAAATATAAATTAATCTCAAGCAATTGTATTGAACAACACTGTGTTTATGATAAATTTTATGTATCTATTGTTTTGTAAAATAATGTCATGGAGCAAATTATGTCGTTAAGAAATAAACTGAGTTTTGAACAACGTCATCATTTATTTCGTCAAATTAATCATATATTGAGATACAAGAATATTATATTTTTTTTCATAATATGATTCCTGTCCATCCTAAGTTTGCCTGAACGAAATTGCCTTTACCAATAAGGCCGCTCATTGTACCATAAATTTGTTTATTTGATTCGTTTAGTTTTTATATTTAGTGTACAATGAAGTGTTTATATATTCATATTGCCTATGATATGTTATGTTATTAAGGAATTTCGATAATTACATTTTAATAATGACTCTTCACTAATAAAATCATCATGACTTTGAAATAATTAAAAAAAATATTTTACTACAACATTAAACAGAATTAACAATAACAACACAATACGTGAATTATTTCTATTGAAAAAGAATGGCGGCAAAACAGTTTTAATGTTTTGGGTTTTTTAATAATTAGGATAATTTTTTTTGGGTTTTCAATAAGAATTATGCTTTGTAAGCTAAACTAATAACACAATAAATTTAGATTGATGATATGAAATTTAGTTACACATATTTTTAATTCAAAAAACACTGGACATATCACGTAAACACACAATCTTGAAATATTTTTAATTTAAAAAAAAGGGTAGTGCTGGGTGTGGCTTAGTCTAGATTTGGTTTCATTAGTACACCTTTGAAGCACTGAATCAAAAATAAACTGATTTAAAAAAACACCAAACGAGCAATAAAATATTGTGGAACTACAGAATACGACATTATATATATTATCACCTAGAGTTATCTAAATGAACTAGTTATTTGGTGGTAACATAGATAGATAACTAACAGTTAATATGACATATATATATTCGTAATATTACTCCTGATTCCCCGAAAGGGTAGGCATAAGCCCACATTTTTGCTTATCATCAGGCAGGATGTAGTTATTATGACGTGTCACATTAAAAAAAAAATTGTTCCAGTTATATTATTGGTCGCACGTAATAGGTGGCCAGCCTATTGCCGCTTATCGGGAACTTGTATATTTGCTAGAGCCTCGTCCGTTGATCGGAAGGTGCTCAACTTGCAGGTGAGGTTTGGCTTGGGCTCCTCAGATCTTGGTAGTTGAGTTGTACATTTAGCATGACAATGCTAGAAAACATTTTTTTTTTTAAACTCACAGAACACAATATTTCTGATTTCTTTACTACGATTGGATTAACTTTGCTTATAATTGTTAGTTGATTTAAATTCTTCATGTCTATTATATATCTTTCTGACAAACTGTAATCATAATGCAGCCTGTACTCTCCCATCTGAAAAGAAAGAATTAAGGTGATTAAAGTTACGAGGTCGTCAGTGACCGCCTGTCATTTCAGATCAGGATTTCTTTATAGTCATTAAGTTAAGTTAGAGGTCCTTTATAGAATAACCTAACTTGTAATCTAAACTTGAATAGAATATGAACAAAATGGCGTTTGACATCTATTTATATTTCTAGATATATTGGTTAGGTATTATAGTTTTTATAAAATAAGAAGCTGAAGAACTTACCAAGAAAGAATATCGAAAATACGATAGTAAAGAAAAGTCATCCAAATTAGGATTAATAAACTGCGTCACCATTACTCTTGAGTTATCTGCGGGACACAGTTTCGGCAGCGGCACGTAATTCCTGCAAATTGTCATACTAATATTAAAAAGAGAAAAGATTGTTAGTTTTTTTGTTTTTAACATACATACATAATATCACGTCTGTTTCCCCGAAGGGGTAGGCAGAGGTATATTATCCCACATTTCGCCAATTGTATTAATGGTCCCCTATTGCCGCTCAGTCAGTCGCAATATTCCAGAATGTGCACAAAGGCCCCAAGGGAAAAAGATCTTTAAACGATTTGCAATTTCTTTTGGTTTGCGTAATCTTGACTGCTTACAGGTAGGCCTGGTCTACCCTGTAAATTATTTATGTGCTTCCAGAACGAGGGACATCATTATTTGAATGGTGTGTGCTTTAAAAGTTCTTTTAGCCTTACACACAACAAAGCCTCGTCCGTTGATCTGCAGGTGCACCACTTGTAGATGGGGTTGACTTGGGTTCCTAAGGAACCCACCTTGGTCCCCTATGCACAGCATGATGCATGCATGTTTTTTTTGTTTGTTTGTAGTATATAATGTGACGTTTCTATATCTTGCAAGAGGTAAAAATATTGTAATACTCTGAACCTATCTGTTATCATAACACAAATATTGTTATCTACATATATTTATATTGACATTTTGGAGTGAAATGTAAGAGGATGCACAATAAATCCGACTTAAGCGTTAAAGTGCGCTGCAGGCTTGCTAGTGGCTTCCTCGAAGGATAAGATAAGATAACCTTTATTTCACACAGAAAAATCTGTTATATTTTATTTGTTTACATTGAATAGGCGCCGAAACAACTGGATGATTTGAAAAATGATTTCAGTAAGTGAAAGCTATATTATTTGTTAAAAACATATGGTACTTTATTAGGCGAAAGCTATAGAGCCATGTGAGGGCATATTACTAGTATCTAATATATTTATTTAATTTCTACTATGACAGTTAACACAAAAATGACCCGAATAATTTTGTACAAGAAAATTGTAGACGTGCATATTCGCAAATGTCAATTACTCACTCTAAAACTAAATTTGCAGAGCGCTTTTTCCCATTTAGTGGTCCTTATCTATATAAAAAAATAAATAAAATTCTGAACTTACTTAATAAAACTAAACATGAATGTAAGTGTATCCTAAAAGAATGGTTACTTTTAAAGAATTACAGTGACACCGAAGAACTCTTAATTAAAGTTACTTAATATTATAATAACTAATTAACATAAAAGTAAATTATATTTATGTATATTTATTTTCGTATTTCAATTTATGTATATTGTAGGTATTCATGTAATTATTTAAGCCTAATATTTATTAAACTTAACACAGCCTTTAGGGTAGAGAGCATAGATACCTATAAGAACAGGTTAGATCTAGTTTAGGTATTTAAGTGTACCAAATGTATTGTGAAAATGTGTTTTGTTCAATAAACTTTTTATTATTATTATTATTATTATTAAACATAATCTTTACTCTGCTCCTAAATTTTAGGTCAGATTCCAACAACAAAACAAATAATACATTTTTTAGTATGTAAAGAGTGTTGGGGGTGTTACAAGTTACTTTTGATATATGGGTAATACCATGTATCAAAAGTATGTACAGGGTTCCTACTAAGATGTTGAGAATTATATCCAACTTCATGTACTGATGAAAGGACGAAGCTCCGGCAAAAAAATTAATTAGTAAGAAGCCAGTACGCAGAATAACGCTGTTGCCCATCATCCGGTAGAATTTATCTTCCTCAACTCTTACGACTCTACATGAGATGAGATGGGGAAGCACCAACCTAGACCGGTATCACACGGCAACATACCGTACTTGCTTAGTACTCGTAGGATGTACATTTGTAAAAGATACTGCATAAATAATTGTCGTTGGTGGGTTAAAAGAGGTACAGAGTGTTTGGTTCGCATATTTATATATGATAATATTGTGGATGAATTAGTAATACTCACACACAGTTATAAAGTTTTTCGAATTCACTGATGTGTTTATTGAGGCACAACTCTGGCATCAAACCTCGGCATGTGAACATTTTCTCGATTTTCTTCTTTGTGCCCTCTATTGATCCTCGGGCTAGAATGAACAGGCGTTCCAGCAAAGCTTTATCTGAAAAAAAAAACGGTCATACGTGAACTTGAGTAGCAACTATTGACGGACATGTTTGAGCATATCATATTTATATTATTACACCCACGAAGAGCCAACCAACCTGGTCCTTCGCGAACCGCATAGATCTGGTACCCGATTCTTTTCTCATGTCGACGTTCCACCTTGCTACAGTACCAACACTTGTCGGAATCATCCAACTTCCACTGTAGCGTAATTTCGATAACTCCAGTTTTCTGATGAATGATGTCATAATAAATTCTGTTTGCATCCAACGTTCCACGCTTAGCGATTTAAGTACCCACTGCATCTCTTTTTATGACCAGTCTATGAAGGTGCGACTAGTAGTAATATTAGAAACGCCAGCGCCACCTAGCAGCGCTCAACAGAGTCTGAATTAATTGTCATTCATAGTTAAGCCCGGACCGCCTAGCAGTGTACACGTCTAGAATGTGTTCGAAATAGTCTGGCATCTCTAGCCATGTAAAGAGTGGATAACCTAGCCCCTCCGTAAAGTGTATGTTTTAAAAACTTACTGATATGTTTGCTTGCTTCCACCAGATGGTCTTGCTTCTTTACCCACTCCTCAACAGCATTAAGGCTTTCGTTGATTCTTTTAACATCATCGATGTCATAGAATTGTCTGGTGCGCTTGATCTGTTCTCGCGTTATTATAATTAATGGGTGGTTTGGTATCTCCTCCATGACTAGGTACTGAAATTAAATTTGAAGATTTTATAAGATTTTTTGTACAACATACAGTCAGTTAGCGTATATTATTTAGGAAGAAGTATTGATTATTGGTTTATGATCATTATTACTCTTTATATAGAGGCACATATTAACATTCCATTGTGTGTAATATTAATTAAAATTATATATTGATGGTGTATATAATTCAATAAAGAAATAATGATCGACACACATCTGTATTGTCAAGAGCGTTAGGTCGTGTTTCAATGTATTATTATGGCGCTCTGGGCTATCTAATATTTAAGGCTACATACAATAGAACCATTTTATTCCAAAAAATTAGAGGATATCTAACTCGTTAACTTGAAGGAAAGCGTTACGCCTGTCAATATTATTTAACAGCCTAGTCAATATTATTCATCATCATCCTCCTCCCGTCCTCTGTTCATTTAAGTCCCACTATTGAGCTTAGGCCTCCACTTATCAATGTGAGATGGACACTAGATTACAGTTTACTTATTCCCAGTAATCTATTTTATATATATATATGACATATATTTAACAGATCATAATATTTAGCAGAAGGGTGTATATCCTACTAAGACCTAAGAAGCCCAATCCAACCTTACCTGCAAGTGGTGAACCTGCCGACCAACGGACGAGGCTCTGGCGAACATAACAGTGCCCGGTAAGCGGCAATAGGCTCGCTATTACGTGGACTATATAGTTGGCGAAGTGTGGGCATATAGTATGCCTCTGCCCACCCCTTCGGGGAACCAGGCGTGAATGCATGTATGTATCAAACTTAGATGTTGTACAATGCACCAAAAACTTCATTAAATCAACATAATTATTTAAAAGACTTTTTGAGTCACTCTGGCAATTTCAGCTTAATATTTGATATTTTCACATTGGATTTGATGACAAAGTATTATTCTACACATACAAAAAAAAAATGTAAGTACATAAATGTCGTCATAATTTTAACTATAAGACAAGTTATGAAATTCTTGGCAAGAAAGTGAAACGTCAAGTCTGTAATTTTGTTTTATTTTCTAAAATTTGTTTTATTTCAAACGTTAATGTGTAATAACAATGGATAATTAACCGTTAAATATTTGTGAACGTACAACGTAAATGAAACAAAACAGTGCAACATCACATTTCAACATCTCTCAAGAAGTCCATGTGAGATCTCAGTATAGTCCCACATCTTTACTGAGGACTCAAGGGATTAAGGGGAGGGCATCTTCCATTTACCTTTTTTATTACCACAAATTCTTATTTACTATAATTTATATGTTAGTAATATATCTCTTACTTGACACTGGCTAAATGTGCTAAACGCACGAAGCCATTATATAAAAAAAATAAAAAGTTATATTTTTGGGTACGGGCATTGCGAAACTGGACAAATACCTCTACATTGACTCAGTATAGAGCATAGCCTGTGAGTTTCTTGTCAGTTCTTCTCACAGAGCGGGGGCTCGGAACTGGCACTTAGATTCACTTACACCAAATTTTTATTTATTTGCATGTAAGTGAATCTAAGCTTCGTGATTTCAGGGTTGATATTAAAAAAAAAAATTCATGTATATTTTGTTTTGTTTTGACGTTTTCAAGTGCTATGTATTACTTTTTACTTTTACTTTACTTTTTTTACTTTTACTTTTACTCAGTGTGTATTGACGTCAGCCAACAATTGATAGCAGAGGCAGGTATGTGGAAGCCGCTGAATAAAGCCTCTCACAGATCAAAAGTCTGTCCTCTAAAGGTATGTGTTTTCCTTTTACATCCTTTGTTTTCCTACGACCACATGATCTCTTAGACGTTATGACAGTTATGTAAATATGTCTTGATTACATAATTTTGTAGAAACGTAGACAAATATAAAAAATGATTAGTATATCAATATGAAAATTATTAAAATACTACTAAAAAGCGCCGTGTGGCGCCGGCCTAGAATAGCGTCACCCCCTCTCATCTCATGGGGAGTCGTAAGAGTCGACGAAGAGAAATAGGACCGGATGATGGGCAGCAGCGCCATCCTGCGTACTGGCTGGAACTGCGATCACCAACCCGCCTGCCCAGCGTGGTGATTACGGGCAAATACCCCTAATAGAATGGCACATACACACAAACGGCCCCCAGTCCCCGGCGGCCCCGCTATTCCAGATTACGGTAGCGGTCTTGGTAACGGCGGGGCAGGGGGTGCAAAGAATCACCGGCAGAGATCCGGCTACCATCCTAAACGACTTCTGCACCTGGCAACCTACAACACACGCACACTGAGGACTGATGAGAAGATTGACGAGCTGGAAGAGGAAATAGAGCAGTTGCACTGGGACATTATCGGGTTATCTGAAGTCCGAAGACAGGGGGAGGATACGGTAATCCTCAAGTCCGGCAATCTGCTCTACCACCGGGAAGGCGACCACCTGTCCCAAGGTGGTGTCGGTTTTATAGTCCGGAAGTCCATCCGTAACAACATCGTGTCTATAAAGAGTGTGTCGACTAGGGTAGCGTACCTAATACTCAGAATCACCAAACGGTATTCGCTGAAGGTAATTCAGGTCTACGCACCGACCTCGACACACCCTGATGAGGACGTAGAGTTATTGTATGACGACATTTCTGCCGCCATACATACCTCACCAACTCACTACACGGTTGTTATGGGGGATTTCAACGCAAGGCTAGGCCAGCGAAGTGGTGACGAGCAGAAAGTGGGGCAATTTGGAGTAGGGCGAAGGAACCAAAGGGGCCAGCGGCTAGCGGATTTCATGGAGAAGGAGGGACTTTTTATGATGAACTCCTTCTTCAAGAAACCTCCGCAGAGAAAATGGACCTGGATGAGCCCTGATGGTTTCACGAGGAATGAGATAGACTTTATCATGACCACTAAGCGGCAAATATTCAATGATGTCTCCGTAATCGCTAGGGTGAAAACCGGCAGCGATCACCGAATTGTAAGAGGCACATTGAATATAAATGTCAAGCTTGAAAGGTCCCGCCTGATGAAGTCTACGCTCCGACCCTCAGTTGCCCATATTCAAAACCCCGAGTACTTTCAGATCGAGCTTCAAAATCGCTTCGCAGGTCTAGAGGACTGCGTGTCCGTCGACGACTTAAGTAGCGGGCTAGTTGAGACTGTCCACGCGGTGGGGTCCAAATTTTACAAGACCAGACCCCGAAATAAAACCCAAAAATTATCGACTGAGACTCTTGATCTCATGGAAGCACGACGACATATGCGATTGCAGTCTTCAGCAGATGCATTCTCTTACCGGCGTATCAATAGACAGATCACGAAATCCTTGCGACTTGATATTCGCAGATTCAGTACTACGTGTATTGAAAATGCAATAGAGAGGAACAAGGGTTCGAAAGTGTTCGCACGAGATCTGTCTATTGGCCAGAGTCAGTTAACGCAGCTGAAGACCAACAAGGGCAATCTAGTCACGTCGAAACCTGAGATCATGAGGGAAATCGAAGGGTTTTATGGGCAGTTATATACTAGTACGCAGGATCCCGCTACTTGTTTGGCTAAAGATCCTAGAGCCAAACTAACCAGGCACTACACCGAAGACATCCCGGACGTCAGCCTATACGAGATTAGGATGGCCCTGAAACAGCTGAAGAACAACAAGGCACCGGGTGAAGACGGGATGACAGCAGAGCTTCTGAGAGCGGGTGGTACACCGGTACTAAAGGTACTTCAGAGGCTCTTTAACACCGTCATCCTCGAGGGACGTACGCCACAGGCGTGGGCCAGTGGCGTGGTTGTACTTTTCTTCAAAAAAGGTGACAAATCTCTTTTGAAGAATTATAGGCCAATCACGCTACTGAGCCACGTCTATAAGTTGTTTTCACGGGTCATCACGAACCGTCTCGGTCAAAGGTTTGACGACTTCCAACCTCCCGAACAAGCCGGTTTCCGAAAAGGCTTTTCAACCATGGACCACATACATACGCTGCGGCAGGTTATACAGAAGACCGAGGAGTATAACCAGCCACTTTGCTTAGCGTTTGTGGACTATGAAAAGGCCTTCGATTCGATCGAGACTTGGGCAGTGTTTCAGTCCCTGCAGCGATGCCGCATTGACCATCGGTATATTGAAGTGCTGAGAAGTTTATACAAAAACGCCACCATGTCCGTACGCGTACTAGACCAGCACACGAATCCTATCCTCCTGCGGAAGGGCGTGAGACAGGGAGATGTCATATCTCCGAAACTGTTCACTGCTGCCCTGGAGGATGTTTTCAAAATGCTGGACTGGGGAAACTACGGCATCAACATAAATGGCGAGTATATGTCTCACCTTCGATTTGCCGACGATATAGTGGTCATAGCGGAGTCGCTTGTGGATCTGGGCACAATGCTCGA
The DNA here is from genome assembly GCA_949126915.1 of Musotima nitidalis. NCBI lineage: Eukaryota > Metazoa > Arthropoda > Insecta > Lepidoptera > Crambidae > Musotima > Musotima nitidalis. The sequence goes on from OX421434.1 coordinate 7,236,707, forward strand.
AGACCTCGACAGAGCTTCCCAAAGGGTAGGTCTCAAAATGAACATGGACAAGACGAAAATTATGTCGAATGTCCATGTTAAGCCTACCCCAATAATTATTGGAGGCTCGGCTCTCGAAGTTGTCGACGAATATGTATACCTGGGACAAAAAGTCCAAATGGGTAGGTCCAACTTCGAGAAAGAGGTCAATCGTCGAATCCAGCTCGGTTGGGCTGCGTTCGGGAAACTGCGCTATATCTTCTCGTCAAAAATACCTCAGTGTCTTAAGACAAAAGTCTTTAACCAGTGTGTGTTGCCAGTGATGACGTACGGTACTGAGACTTGGTGCCTGACTATGGGCCTCATTAGAAAGCTCAAAGTCGCTCAGCGTGCAATGGAGAGAGCTATGCTCGGAGTGTCCCTACGTGATCGAATCAGAAATTAGGAAATCCGTAGGAGGACTGGAGTGACCGACATAGCGAGGCGAGTTTGCAGGCTGAAGTGGCAATGGGCGGGGCACATAGCTCGAAGAACCGACGACCGATGGGGCGTCAAGGTTCTGCAATGGCGACCGCGAACCGGTAAACGTAGTAGAGGACGGCCTCCCACGCGATGGACCGATGATCTGGTCAAGGCGGCGGGAAGCCGATGGATGCAGGCGACTCAGGATCGCTCAATGTGGAAATCTATTGGGGAGGCCTATGTTCAGCAGTGGACGTCAGATGGCTGAGATGATGATGATGATGATGATGATGAAAAAGTAATACGTGACATAGCTTTCCTTTACTAAATGTAAATCTATTATATTGATTTGCATTGGCATGACACTAAATAGCTTTTTTATTTTACCTACTGAATAAAAAAAATGTGGATTGATATCGTGGTTTTTTGTACAATTTTTTTCCAACTATTACAACTGTAGTACTATGATTTAATACAATATTAGGTAACTCAGTTTTTACTAAGACGTAAATGTTATTGATAAAATGTTCTAAATTCAATAAACAGATAGAAAAGATAGGGTGTTTCACCACCCTGTTTTACAATTAGTGAAGTCCATAGTGCATGTTATAAAAATGTATTAAGGTCGTTTTGCGTGAACACAACATGTGTACACATTACATGATTTTTCGTTACGGTAGTATTAAATTATAGTGGTCATTTATGTCTCCTCGTGGCCACGAATTACTGAACATTGATCGCAACTTTTATACTCGTATAGAAATAATAGAATAAACCACGATGAAAATGCTTATAATGTTATTTCTTATTTATTAGAATTACTTCTTAGAATTTTCAATTGGCATTAAGTTGATGCGCAAGGTTTAAAGCATACAAAGGCAAAGTTAAATAAAGCTAGCAAATAACCAAACATAAACTTAAGGCCATGTACACACATTGACCAAGTTTGAGCGTCATGCGTCAAAACTGATTTACAACCAGGCTAAAGTGACGTGCGTCAGAGATTTTCGTTAACCTAAATTGTTATGGCATGAAGACGACTGCCACACAGGACAAATATTAGTGAATATAAACACGAGTATTTACAAAGAAAAAGTATTAATATATGTTTATTTATGAATTAGAAACTATAGCACAAGGTCCTACCAATACTAAATACTGCTACTTAACTATATGTTAAAAAAAAATTTGAGTGTTACTTTAAAAAAAGGAATTATTTTGTAAACCTTTTTAGTAAGCTTCAAGATGTTATGAGTTGATTTACGTGTGTAGTTTTTCTGCAAGGATTGTAGTTGTCGGTCATCGCGACGCCTTATTTATCAATAACTATTTCCTATGGCAACAGGACGCCCCAAACAGCAAGAAATAACTTGTTGCCGCATGTAGTATTGACGCACCTTTAGCGTCACTACTAATATAAGCTTGGACAACTTTTCACAGTCACAGTTTGACTATCGCCTAAGTTTAGAGTTCACGAACATGTTTAGTAAATTAATGCGTCGTTGCCGGAGTGGCGAGTAATATCTTAGTTGCCGCATGCTATATTGACGCACCTCATTGCGTCACTCGTGTAAGCGTATACGAATCCTTGCTAGGCTAGTATTGACGCATGCCTCAGTGTGTCTCTGATTGTGTGAGTATCGCCTAAGAAAAGATAAAGGTCACAAACATCCTATATTATACAGATCTCCACTTTGCAATATGTTGCCAAGTATCAAACAAATAGTTTGTGGACACTAGACAAACATATTATACTTCCTTTACGTAATTTGCCAGATTGAATCTATTTATATCCAGGTACAACTTTGTTATTTGTAATCATGCTAGATTTGCAGAAAAATAATCTAAGAAAAATCCGGTAAAATGGCTGGATCATTTGAAATAATTACTTTAATGCTGTAAAATAGAAGAGACAATTAAAAGAGTCACATGCATTGCGATTCGTTTCAATCCACATAATTATATGTCTTACGAATATGTATTTAATCGAACATATAATAATTTTATGGTTTATCAAAACTGCCAGTAGTCGTTTTTGAACTTACTAGAGAATAAAAGAGGTACGTATGTAAAGAGAAACAGGATGTATAGGGATCCTGCTAAGATCTGATGAGCTTAAGCCAACCTCACTTGCAAGTGGTACACCTGCCGAACAACGGGCGAGGCGCTGGCGAACATAATGGTTCCCTAAGAGGCAATAGGCTCGCTACCAACAATAGTTTGGGCCAAAATTAAATTAAATTTTGACATAAGTCAAAAATATCATCCTGGTAGTTGATATGTCATTCTTTGATTTGAAATAAATCTGGCATATCAGGGATACGGATTTCAATCTGTATGTGCTGTGTGGTACCGGCCTAGAATGGTTCCACCCCCTCTCATCTCACTCAAGAGTCGACGAAGAGATGTCCTACTGTCTGTCTCGTTTTCACACCAAAACTACTGAACTAATTTAAACTATATTTGTTACACAGATAGTCTACATATATATTTCAGATTGAGAATTAAGTATACATCCGTGAGCGTGAGAAAGAACATAGGCTACTTGTTGATGCGAAAAATAGATTGTATGGGGTAGAAACTACGATGATGTGTGGTACCGGTCTAGAATAGTGTCATCTTCACTTATCTCACTGGGAGACCTAAGAGTCAACGAAAAAAAACCCAACCGGATGATGTGCAGCAGCGTCATCCTTCGTACTGGTTAATACTGCGATCACCAAATCGCCTGCCCAGCGTGGTGATTACGGGAAATACCCCGAATATAATGTAATATATTGGGTAGGCTTATGTTCAGCAGTGGACTTAATAAGGCTGATATGTGATGCAAAGTATTAAGTGTCTTGTAATTTCCGTTTCTATATTGTCATGATCTGGAAGCTCGTAATTAAAATGTTTAGGTACTGGTTTGGTATTTTTGATATTTTGATGTAGAAAGCTTTTAATACTCATAGCAGTGACAGCACGTAATTGTCATGAGCATTAACAACATTATAGTAATAATTAAAAAACAACTCCGGAAAAGAACAACTTTTGAATTTTGTAACAAGAACTGGTACTAGGTATAATATAAGTTTCGTACTAGTTATAAAATAAGTTGGTATGTAAGAGCTATCACATCTCATCATCATGATTTCAGCCATTTGAAGTCCACTGCTGAACATAGGCCTCCCCAATTGCTTCCCACATAAATCGAATCTTTGCTGCCTGCATCCATCACATCTAGATCGACAATATAATTATAGGTTTCTATATATAACTAGCGACCATGTTGAATTAGAACAAAAATGAACAGATGTTGCAAATTTAGACCATTGAATAATAATTTCTCAATCTCAATATTAATTGCTCATAATAATAATTGTAGTAATTCTATGTGGAATAGCAATCAAAATTGATTTCGGACTGTAAATGTGATTGTGACATCGAGTTTTTATGTAATATGCATAACATAACCTGCCTCTTAACTCTGCCCCTTGCACCTTGATAAACTTGTTTGTTAGACAGTTTTGGCCTCCAACTGTTATAAAACTGAGATTTAGGACTGACGTAAATCGACAAAATTAATTTATATAAAAATTCACGAAGAAGATATAGTGATAAGTGAGAAAGGTAGCTTTTATGGTTTGGTCATGTTGAGAGGATTAATGAAAGTAGATTAACAAAACTGATTTATATTAATAGACGAGGGAATGGAAGCGTTTGGAGGGAAATACCACGTAAGACCTTTCATGACCAAATCCAGAGGTTTTGGAGAAAGGGCAGGTCAAAAGAGACCCTAAGCCGACGGGCGTGTATGAGACGGTTAATGAGTGTGAATGAAGCTAAAAGTGTGAGCCAAGATCATCGGAAGAGGAAGAGTGTAATTTTTGCCTACACATACGGGAAAGAGGCGTGACAATACACCTTCCCTGTACATTTTAGGAACTCTGTCCAAATTAATCTGATTTGAAAATCTATTAATACCAATTACACAAATTAACAAAACCAAAATTTAATCCTTAAAACAATCAATTATATATGGAGTCGATGGCTTCAAATTGTACATCAAAAAAACTAGTTTAAGGTTTTTTTTCCAATTTATACTGTTCCTTGGTTATGGTGCTGCAATGTTATGCCTTTTCATTGAGAGATAATTACAATATAGTAATTTACAACAATCACGGGCCATTTGGTATGAATAAACGTCGAATCGTCTGTTTCCTAATTTTTTTTAGAGTAGTGTTCTTTGGAATATGTTTATTTTCGAATCAGTTGATAGTTGATTCATTCATTTATTTGGAATACTTATATACACTTGGGAACACTTTGGGAATATTTAAATACATATATATTTTATAAAGATATTAATATATTTTACTAACATACTAATATATTTAAGAAAATACGAAAAATAGTCAGTAGGGGTTTTGGTTATCCAGCAGCTTTTTTTGCAAGACAGAAAATATCAAGATCTGGAGACTTTGCATTTATTATAGGAGTTGCAAATTCTTGCTATGGAAGAGTAAAGGGCCAAGATTACTAATTGATGATTTCTATGAACTTAAACAAAGAATCTCCTCCGACTTACAACAGAAAATTTTATGATCAAATGTAGGTTTGCTGCAGATTAATTACTACACGTAATTGATTTGAAACATCGATTAGAAAATAGCAGCCATCGCTAGAACACACAAATAATTGATTGAAAATTTGATTTTCAGCTTTAACACTTGAGTTTGGGATTTTAGCCTTTTAAAAGATTAGTATTTATATTTTAGTCCCAAAATCATTAAATTTTACCTAAACTGCTAAATATATCTAAAACAAATATAAGTTATAAAAAAAATCGACATCTTAAATACTTAATGTTTATTAATTATCTCAGAGGCTTACAAAACTATGTAGTTTATCGAATCTTCTCGAAGGTCATATTCATATCTTAGGAGAAATAAACAGAAATACGATAATAATATAAAAAGTTAAAGTTGAAAGTGAAATCACAAGCAGTACCCAAGCTCATAAATAAGTCCATAGTATAATAGGGACTGCATTCAGCTTTTATAGAGAATGCAGACAATTAAGAAACCACTTAGACACAGTCAACGTAAAAATATTAATTAAAAAAAATGAAAAAATACATATATATTTACACATTTAGGTATCCATGTCATGTCATAAGTTTGGTACAAGTTTTTTCAAATTCAAGCCTTTGGACAATAGGAACATAAAATCACAAAACAGGTTTAAAGCCAGTTATGATAATTATTCAAAATAAATTGTGACATTGAGTATAAATTATTACCTCGATTTATCGATATTAAGACGGTAAATAAATAACATCGAAACCAATTTGTTAAAATAGGTTCTAACGATAGCACGGTTCAGAATTGTTTTTTCTTTTTTAAAATATGGATTTGATTGAAATCCAAAAAAATATAGGAACGACAACCTTTGATTTATTGTTCGTTCAACTGTCGATTAATTTGTTATGCAAAAAAGATTAACTTTTTTTATGAATTTTAAAAATAATAACTAATATGAAGATTTACCTAATGTTTTCCTCCATATTTAGAATTATGAGATAATTTCAATAAGTTTCAGTTCTTTTTGAAATTCTATTCAATTGCCTCATTCGCATTTATAAAAGACAAAGTCAATTATTAAATTAATATCCAAGTGATAAAAACTCAATAATTGCAGATGTAAAAACCAGATGAGTGCAATTTGTGGAAATCAATGTATATCTTTACAATGAAAAATATGCCTATGATATATTGTGGGTATTTGTATTTTTACTTTGTTTGAGAAGCTTGTTTAGCCATGATATGCCCAATGACCAAATAATTAACAGTAAAATTTTTCATACCGGTAAAACAATTTAAAAAATTATACTCCTATTACAAGGTAAATTATTGTTCATCGGAAAATGTTCACAAAGTTAGACTTCTTGAGACTAGATGCATAGTCGTATCGGAGCTGTATGAAGAGTCTTGGAAGAAAGCGTTTGATCATTTGATGTCGAATGCCATAAAACGTCATGTGACCAATCCAAGGTTAACTGCAAGTTACTTACATTGATATAGAGCTAAAGGGGCTTATTATAAAACGTGATCTAAAGTTATTTAATCTAAGGTGTAAATCAAGTAATAATAATAATTTCTTTATTCCACATATAGTTCACAATTCTCTTACAAAAACCCTGGCTTCCAAACTAGTAATATAACTGTATTACAGCCAGTTTCTTCCAAAAATAAAATGTTTACAACATTTCAATGCTATACATGGTAAAAGAGTGCATGTTTGTGTGTGTGTAGTGTGTGTTGTGTGTGTTTGTGTGTGTTTGCGTGTGTGCGTTGTGTTTCATGCGTGCATGCGTGATAGAAAGAAACATTTTATCTGAGGTTTATAAGAATGGCCGAAGTACTGTCACTGTCTTCATTTTATCAAATAAAAGTAACAGCAATAGTTAAACCTGGTCTGACTTTAGATTTCGTTTTGTGATAAGCCTCAACGAGTTTGCTTGTTCGGTTAAAGGCGTAAATCTCAGAAAATTTTTCAAATTGATGTTTTTTCTGTTGGATAGCCTATTTATTATAGAAGCCTTAACCTAAACTACGATCAATAAGAGCGGATCGAAGCGGACATTATTTACTTTATCGTCCCCACCACTACCACCAATACGCACTGGATCACAGATATTCAAAAAACTCTTCAGTATCTTTAGTTTTGTCTCCAGTAGGCTTTCAACAAAGTTAATTTTAGACGTTTAAAAGAAAATGATCTAATACAACATCATATTCAATTTACGAGTTCAACAAAGTAAATTTCAGACATTTAAAGGAAAATGTTCTGATACCATATCATATTATGCTTGTACTAGACTCAAGCCTTCTCTAACAAATCTAGATGAGAAGGTCATTTACCACAGCGCGGACCCAGTACAGAGGTTATCGTTTAGAATCGTATAATAAGAACACTTACAAGAAGGAAAAATAATACAAATAACTCATAATGACATACTGTGTGCAAAATTTATGTGTTTCTTCCTATTTCCTTTACTTCCTTCATGGCTAAATGTAAGTGCACTTATTTGAATCTTGGCTAATACGAGTAGCACACATTTGTTCTATGGGTGAATAGAGCTCCTATACAGATCTGAGGAATCAAAGCCAACTTCACCTGTGCACCTGCCGATCAACGGACGAGGCTCTGGCGAACATATAAGATCCCGGTACGCGGCAATAGGCTCGTCACCTATTACGTGGGACCAACAATATAAGTGGCGAAATGTGGATGTATATTATGCCTCTGCCTAACCTTCGGGGAAACAGGCGTGATTGTAAGTATTGTATTTAAATTTCGTTTAAATTAGCTCAGTATATTTGGCGTGAAAGCGAGACAGACAGACAGAGTTACTTTCGCATTTATAATATGAGTATGGATTCTTAAATAGGAGCGGGGGCTCGCATCGTAATTTTGCTTATACTTAAAATTCTTGTAAAGGTTCAATTCAATCGGTAATATCAATTCTAATAAAAAACTTAAATAGTGTGGAGCTAACTAGGGTCTAAAGAAAAGGGAAAAATAAATCGATTGCACTAAAGTTCTAGTGTTTTGTTTCGTAAACGACACCTTAGCGACATTCGTTTAATAAACTACTCATATACGAACACTCTAGTGTGCAAAAACGAAATGCAAACATGTAAATAAATATATGTAAGTTCTGGAATCGAAACTTAGCGTATGCCGTCACCTGCAAGATGAACTGACGACCTGATAAGGGTTCCAGGATCACGATGGAGTGAATGCAGGCCGATTGCAATCGGTTCCATCGGAAGCTAATGGGCGGCCTATATTCAGCAGTGGACGTCTTTAAGCTGATGCTGATGAATCCTTTTTACTTAATCGATGCAGTCCAAAAAAGTGAGTTAAGAAAGAGAAAAAGCGCATCATGAATTTATGAGGCCGTGTCTATTTGCCATATAACGCCCTGCTTTACAGACCTAGAATTATAGAAGTCAGGAATTATATATATTATTATGTGGCAAATTTAAATTCCAATCCGATAGTCTTACAATGGATTTTATTTGGTTATTTCTTGGTTTGAGCGATTACTTTTCCTTATGTGAAAAGCCAAGGTCATTTAACTTTTAGGATGCAAAGATTATTTCTTTTTTAGTTTTTTTTTGCATTTAATGAGTATTTGCTTCACTTCGAAAGGCCTGGTGTTAAGGTTTTAATAGATAGCCTATTCACATTTTGTGTGTTAGAGATTCTCATCTAACAAGCTCGTGAAACACAAATAGTCGGCTACGATGATGTAAGTGACAATTCATATCTTTTAGCAGGTAAACAAATCTGTATTGTAATGTCAATTGAGTACCATTAGTGTATTACTAATATTCAAAAAACGATACGTAATGTATTTAGGTGTTCCGTCTTAAGTAATAAATTAAAAATAAAAAACAATACGACGAACAGATTATTTCAATGTTTAGGGGCTTATCACTGTTTTTATTTTATAAAATAAAAGTGACAGCATTAGTTTTAAGCCAGGCTTAACTTTAGTTCATGTTTTATAATAAGCCCCACAGTGCTTAATGGCGTTTGAATGAAATTGCATGAATGTTAAATTGGACCAACTTTTATTTTGAAAATTTAATAACATTTATTATTTTCCAGTAATTAAAATTTTACAATAAAATTTTATGCAAAATATTAACCTACGGTACTTTATAACAAACTTATAATTTTGACATTTCTTTGTAAGGTTTATTGCAAATTGCTAACAGTAAAACCTTTATATATTCACAATGCATTGCAGTGGGTATTCGTAGATTAATGTGTTATAATTATATTTTATTAATTATATTTCTCTAGTTAAACAGTACCGCACGATTGTAATATAAGGAAACAATTTCGCAAGAACAGATCAATTAAACCTTCTCGGAAAAATCAATAACATAGGTAACAAACAATATTCACAAACATAGAAAAACCTTCTAAAAATTAAATAGATTTTACTTGCTTACCTTGTGCTATTAGACGTTATTTTTGTAAGAAAAGTTTATAAAAAATTATAACGTTCACTTAAAAATTAAATTAACACACGACACGTTACAATCCTATGAACGCACGATTATGATTGTTGATCTAATATTGTGACCTACGTGTTGAACGTACCTCACCAGCCATAGAGTTACAAAATGTAATAGAGTTGGCATAAAGTACATGGATGATAAATTGTAATATGGGTAATAGTTGCCGTGTTGTGTAGTATCGAGCTAAAATGGTGCCAACTCCTCTCATCAAATGGGGAGTCGTAAGAGTCGACTAAGAGAAATTCAACCAGATGATGGGCAGTAGCGTCCCCAATCAACCAACAGCCAACCCGCCTGCCCAGTGTAATGATTATGGCCGAATACCTCCAAAAATGCAAGCTATTGGTGAGGCCTATGTTCAGCAGTGGCCTTCATGTGGCTGAGATGATAATTATGAATAATTGGTAACGAATTCTCACGCAAGCTCTCAACCAGACGAATCAGAGTTTGTAGTATGTAACGGGATAGTAAGCACATCCTTTTATTTCATATGGTAATAGGTGGTATAGTACCAAGACGAATATCCAACTCCATGCATAAAAATATAGAAAACTTCCATATTAGGAGCAAGAACCGGTAAACCTGACTTCAACAATAGCTTTTTTGCTCTTTTTATTATGGTCTATTTGCCGGTGTGAATTAATTTGAGAAATCAAATATTTGTATCAAAAATATGCAGCGTTTTCGTCAAAAAGTTACATTTAAAGTTAATTGAAGTAAAAGCACTGATATTATAATACTATAGGTCAAAATTAGTCAAAGTCCTACTAGGTACAGTAAACAAAAAGCAGTAGACGGCCGGGAGCCGAAACTACAGAAGCAGGAAAACCAATCATAAATACAGTTTTGCATAGTTCTTGCATGCTTTCATATGCGGTCTATGCCGTGAGCAGAAGCCTAATGCACAAACTTTTGAAATTAAATAAAAAAAGTGTTTACTTGCAATGAAAAGAATAAGCAAATGGTCGTTCTAAAAATAACTTTATAACAATTCCCTTTATCTATAATTTCCAACTTGAAAAACAACTTAAGCCGACACGTGTTTCATATTTTATTCCGGGCATATTTAGGTAAGTTATCAGACAGCGCCAGAACTTCGATGTCTACACGACCATATCTCAAACCACCACTTGCATACAATGAATTTCCACAAAGTAGTGCCTGAATCAATAAATTAATGAGAAGATATATTACTATAATAATAAAACTACGCTTATTATTATCAGCATAGTATACCTCCGTTCTCGTGAAATATATATAATAATATTTATTAATTCATATGAATGTTGCAATTAACTTTTATCTATATAAAAACACTGGGCTTGTTAATAATTTTAAAATAAACAAAAATGAGAAAGGTGCTTCAAAATTTAAAAATATTTATTTAAGCTTAGCGTTCCGAAGCAGTTATGAACGTAATTTTTCGATAGGAGAGCTTCTTGAGAAGAGCTATAAAGTGATACTTACCCAAAAGTAAGTAAACATAATTCATTACTTATGTCTTAGGAATGACATTAAATAAAGATTTATGCTTACGTTTAATAACATTAATTCAATTGTACTGATGTATTTAGTTATAATTTAGTAATATTTTAATTTCTTAAGTATTGTATGGCGATTTTTTTTTACTTTTATTATCTTTGATAATTTTGCCATAATCGAGTTAAAATAAATTATCAATTAGAATATTCTGTACTCATTTCGATTTCCACAAAGAATATAACATATTTGTTTGCATAAATTCGTATATTTATCTCAGTTTCGTATCGTAAAAGACACCTTTTTTATCTATAGTTAGTACATGTATTTAAAATAATTAATATATTAAGAATATATTTTTACAGTCGCATCAACTATTTAGTTCCAACATAAGTATTATTAAAAACTTGTGTGTTATGATTAACGACTAAACAAACATACCATACCGAACCGAATACTACATATAATCAGACCGAATAAATATTCATGTTCCGAATGAATGCACACAAAGATATGTCCTGTGTGGGAATCGAACCCACTATCTCATTAGCAAAGTGCTCTATGCTATATAGGTCGTCAAATAAATATGCTTATCAGTCTTAAGTATTCATAAGACATTTCATATCTGCTTAGTTTGGGGCGAGATGCGCTGTGTGAAATGTCCCATAATGTCTGTTAATTTATGAAAATCAGAATATTATACATAAACCACTATGAGATATATACACATAATATTATAAAATATTTTGTTAATATAAGCTATATTTATAAAATCATTTCTATAGTGGGATTTATAACAAGAAGGTTAAATTATAGAAACCCATTCCCGCCCTAATATTATTTTTTTATACCACAAGGTGGCGCTCAATCGTGCGGCCCACCTGATCGAATGTAGTGACCGTGGTGCCTATGGAAATCTCCAATACCAGAGGCATCATTAGGGCGTTGCTGACCCATTAAAAACCGATTTATCCCAAAAATACAATTCTTCTTTGATTTACACGGACAAAGTCATGAGCGACAGGTACCTAGTACTGATATAAATAGACTACCTTCTTTTACATTTCAAAGCTAAGCATAATGCTAGCCAAATGGTGATAGACAGCGACTAAGAGAGCGTAATAAAGCTTTTTATACTCGTCTTCTAGACGAAAAGTTGAACTTTTGTTTATTTTTTTGCACAAAAACTTTTCTCGTAGCGATTTCGTCCTAAGAGCCACTTTAAACGCAGCCCTCGGAGGCAAAATGGCGGAGGTAACGCTAACATCGTTGCAGTACACTTAAAACCTTTTCAGAAATTCATTGCATTTCAGTTTACCCTTTGCTTACATAAAAAACCCAGGTGGTTTCAAAGGCGCGTCGTCGCTTCTGTGGGCTATTCGCTCTGTGGTCAAAGTGCTCGAGCACCTACGGTTTACGTAAAGAAAAATATTTGTACAATAGTTCTCAAGGGACTGTCAAACACGACAACTAAGAACATATAAAACTGTCTAAATTGTTGCACTATGAAATTCACTATGGCACGCTTTCGGTTCGCTGGTTTTTTTTAAATATTGCGTTACATTATTAAGATTTTCTAGAGGATCCCTACATTTGTAGTAAAAAAATAGCCTATATTACTCAGGGATAATGTAGCATTCTAATGGTGAAAGAATTATCGAAATCCGTTCTGTAGTTTTTGAGTATATTTGTAACAAACATACTACCATTTTCTATTTTGATGTGAAACGTCTTAATGACTACATCCTGCCTGATGGTAAGCAGTCGAAGCAGTCCAAAAAAATTAAGGCGCTTCATACAGTGAAGCAGGCACGGCACTGTACAAAGCGCACCCACTCATGACGGCCTGCTAAATCGCTGTTTCACGCCCCGCTTAAAGGACCCAGGATTACAGGAACTAGGAAACACATAAGCCGGCAGCGAATTCCAGAAAAAGCCTCCTCTTGAACTTAGCATACAGCAAAAGACACATCGCGGCAGTGTTTTATTTTCCAAAACTGGTGTAAATTCGAGTTTTTATCTGTTAAAATGGTAGATTTTTAAACATTACATCTTCAGCAACGTGAGCAAGTGTAGGAAAGTATGTTATTGAAGTGAAATGTGAATTTCCATATTGATTCCAAAACTCACCTGCAGGTGGTGTACCTGCCGATCAACGGACGAGGCTCTGGCGAACATAAAAGCGCCCGGAAAGCGGCAATAGGCTCGCCACCTATTACGTGGGATTAACAATATAAATGGCAAAGTGTGGGCATATAGTATGCCTCTGCCTACGTCTTCGGGGAAACAGGCGTGATATTCATGTATGTATTCCAAAACTCAAGTAAAGTATCCACTTCTTTACTGGAAAATGTATTTGACTTATGTGACAAACTGTACTTGACTTGACTTGAACTGTGACTAAATGACCACAACGCTGCACAATGTTACACATAACTTGATTTATAAAAATACTTGACCCTGGCGAATACAGTAATCAAGTGAGTCCATACTAAAAAAAGAAAAAATTTATAGATACAGACATACGCCATATTTTTTCTACTGTTATCTCGTAATAAAATTAAGGTAACATAGGTAAATATTATCAATCTATATAATATCGAGAAGTGTCGTTCAACCTTGCCCTAGTTTATAATATGCATATAAGCTACTCAAGTTCAAATGGTCTTACGTAAGCAAAGTAAACCAATGCTCTTCAACGCTTTTGATTGAATATTTGATCTGTTACCGAGAATCCTAACGTTTGAGCTAAATGTTAATATATTAGCTAAGCAAGATCGACTATCCTTCGGGTTTGAAGTAATTGATATTTTGTTTACAATCTGCTTGGAATTTAGTTATATAGATACATATATGGCTGAATATTAGTTATTGCACGGAGCGACTGCCGTCAGACCTCCGCAACCCAGAGGGAAACATTCTATAGTAAAGCCAGTGGTCACGTTGTAAGAAGGTACTGACTTAAATAATTTATTGATTCAGGCGTTACTTTGCAAAAATCCATTATAAGCAAGTATTGGATTAAAAATATCTTTGTACTAATTCCTGCGCTACTATAATTTCCCGAAAAATTGAGAAGAGTAAAGTGGACTCTCTTGTTTCAGCGTTGGTCGTGAAGACATCGTTGTTCTGAGGCTCCTATCTTACCTGAAGATGCCCTGTGTAAGGGCGAAACACGTGTCGTGTTGAATAGTTTCTCGATTTTTCGGGAAATTTTAGTAGCGCGGGAATAGTTACAAATATATTTTTAATCCATCACTTAGGTACTGTCTTCCTAATAACGACTGCTAAAGATGTTCACGGAAGCCGGGATCACATTACATTAGGAGGTGCATTTCTTTACAAAACAAATACTGTCCCAAACTGTAGAAATCATACTGTGCAGACTACCAGCACTCGAACCAAGAAATTTGGAAAGTCGTTTCTGAGCAAGACAACTAATCTCTGCCGGCTCAAGTGTTTCCTATTTCCTATGATCCCGGGTCTTATAAACGGGGTGTGAAACGACATTTTAGCATGCCGTCATGAGTGGGTACGCTTTGTACCGTGCTTATTTCACGGTGCACAGTGATCATAACAAGATCTGTGGAGTCCAATCCAACCTCACCTGCAAGTGGTGCACCTGCCGATCAACGGACGAGGTACCCTGTAAATCCAATACACTGTAATTGCGACGACCTTATTTTGAGAAAATGAGCCTAAAAGAAATCGAATGAACTTTATTAATTCAAAACAGTGTATCTGTGTATATATAGTTTATTGGATTCACAGGGTACCGAGGCTCTGGCGAACATTACAGTGCCCGATAAGCGGCAATAGGCTCGCCACCTATTACGTGGGACCAACTATATAATTGGCGAAGTGTGGGCGTGTAATGTGCCGCTGCCTACCCCTTCGGGGAAACAGGCGTGATATTATGTATGTTATTTCACGGTATGAAGCGCTTTTTTTTTTTGGAGTACATCGACTGCTTACCATGAGGCAAGATGTAGTCATTAAGACGTGTCACATAAAATAAAATCGGGTTGTGTAAGTATTAGGTAGATTTTTCTAAAAAAAAATTTAAAACTGCTAGGAAGTATGGAAGTAAATAGTCTTTTAAAAATATAATCTTATAACTAAACTGAGCAATGTACAAGCAAATAATTTTAATTATAAAATTTGGTGTTAAGTTATTTTATAATAATTATAAACGTATATTATAAACGGTATAACGTAAATTATTTACGTTAATAAAAGCGACGTTAATATTTCCTTAAACAATATAGGAACAAATATTAAAGATTTTTTCCTGCAAATTATTGTCAGACCAAACTAATGTTGTAATTGTTGTTGTTTTTATATTGAACACCATTAAAATAAAGTAAACAGTTCTTTATTTCATAAACTATTACATAGCACTTAAAAATGTCAAAACAATATACATATTAAATATTACACTGAAAGCACGAAGCTGATATTGACTGACATGCAAAAAAATAAAAATTAAGTGTAAGTGAATCTAAGTGCCAGTTCCGAGCCACTGCTCTTTGAGAAGAACTGACAAGAAACTTACAGGCTCTTTTAAATTACCAATCAAATATAACAATACAGAACACACACAGTGAATATTTCAAAATATTGAAACGGTCCCCAGAAGCCAACCAATAAAGTAGCACTAAGGGAACCTTCCATTACAGTTAAAAAGTATGTTATGTGATACTGAGCTGAGTTTATACAATAGGGGATGGTCACGTCGATGATCTGGTTGACTTATTATTCTAATTAACACAAATATTCGTTTAAAATTTAAAACCCAAGCTTGTTTATCTGACAAGTAATCATTTACAGCATAATACCCCTTTTGAAGAAATTATTTATAACTACAGTTTCAAAACTTTGCTTATTTACCTATACAAATTATCTTTTGTTATATTTGGAAGGATTAAGCTACTGGGTAGATTTTTATGAAA
This sequence comes from Musotima nitidalis, assembly GCA_949126915.1. Classification (NCBI taxonomy): domain Eukaryota; kingdom Metazoa; phylum Arthropoda; class Insecta; order Lepidoptera; family Crambidae; genus Musotima; species Musotima nitidalis. Next base: position 7,252,662 of record OX421434.1, read on the forward strand.
TTGGGTAAAGTGAGAAATTAAACAAGTTCTTATGCAAATTAATTTTTTTTAATCAAAAATTTACCTATTATAATGTCTAATTTAAATATACGAAGGATATTTTAATATTATAAGTCAGATAAAACTATAAACATGTAATTTAAATATTTTCTGACACTTCACATTTTTTAATACGCGAACATTTATTATTTTTTTATAAGTCGTAAAATATGCAAGTTTGCCTTTAAAGAATGTCATTTAAGTTATGAGTGACGGTCAAAGCGATTGAGACAACATAATTGCTTGGTCAAGGTTCTTACTTTGCTGGCTGTATCTGTCTTGTGAACCTGTTTTAGCCAAAAGTACTATTATAGACATACTAATGTGAGCAGTTGTAGCTCTTAATCAACGATCACTAATGTAAAGCATAGTTCAACGAGGTCAGTTCCTGCATAGGTGATCTTTTCTCTACATGCATACAACATTTATTTATATACATACTTACATACACGCCTGTTTATCTGAAAGGGGCCATTCAGATAAACAGGAGGCATATTATATGTCCACATTTCGCTTTACTTCGATGCTAACCACGATCCTCAGACATAAGGGACCGACTGTAGAGAGAGAGTGCCCTGTTCTTGGTTTTTTATTTTAGTTACGATTACAACTAGCAGCCGCCCGTGACTTCGGCCATGTGACCTACATAGAAATTTCCTTTTTAATCACTCTAATGTTTATAAAGATACCGCATCAAAATACGTTGCATAGTTTTAAACATCTAAGCATACATAAGGACAGACAGAGTAAAGCTTCTTATAAGCGTAATAGATTTTTTTAAATAAAAAAGTTAATCTAACTATTTCATCTTGGACGAATAACCCAGATAAAGGTTAAACCCATCCCATCAATAACTAATGTAAAAACAATGACTTATACCATGTTATTAACCATTATTTAATCGTGAAGGTCATTGTAATACAGTGTGCTAGAATAAGTAGTGCATTATGGCTGTGTTCTCGTTTGTATGTGTTGTATTGTAGATGGCTTAATGTATGCTATTGTGCCCAGTTCACCAACAAGCTTCAGGTGTTTGTCAACCTTAAAATAGACATTCCGCTAATCCGCATTGCGTCCGCGTTTGTGAGTATAACCTGAATCCATTTCAACATTTGGTTTGGGAGAAAAAAACAGTTCCCGATAAGCGGCAATAGGCTCGCCACTTATTACGGGTGACCAACTATATAATTGGCGAATTAGGGGCGTGTGATATGCAACTGTCAATCTCTTTAGAGAAAAAGGCGTGAGTGTATGTATGTATGTATCACAAGTCCAGGGGTCAGTCAGGGTAGTAACCTGAGGCCCCTACTGTTTATTTTGACAGTCAATGACCTCCCGGGTGTAGTAGTTAATTGTAAACCATTATTATATGCAGATGACCTAAAATTAGTTTCGATAAAAACAAAACTCAGATCATGACACATTACAACAGGACATCAATAGGGTACTCATGTGGAGCCAAGAGAATAGGTTGTACTTTAATGTGGCTAAGTGTTCCGTACTATCTTTCAGTAGAGCGCGCAGCCCAAGTCAGTACGAATATGTAATGGACAATTCACCAGTAGATAATAATGTAGTGGTTTAGTGATTAGTAGATAAGAATTATGTGAAAGTTTTTAGTCATATATTTACGTAACCTAATACGATTGAGTAGCTCGGTTGGTGCCTGTAAAGATAGTTGTAAGTTTAAGAAAAGTTATTTGTTCGCTTAGATGTTGATTTATTGTGTTTAAAAATATTTGTGGAGATTTGATAGGTGTTAGTGGCAATAGGATAAAGTATATATTGTAAACCAATTGGACATTAGACTGTTAGCTTTCTAAAATAATATAAATAAATCCCTTAAGCCAAAAAACAGAATCTCAGACGTAAAAACATAATAACATCAATTTCATTAGAGCAGAAAATATGTACCGATAAAAGACCTAACCCTAAAATAAATAAAACGTAACTTCTTTCATTGTGTAATTTCACAATGCGAAAACAACTTATTTAGCTGTTGTAAATTTTAACTTTTCAGATTAAGCGCAAAGCCTGGGTTCCGTGTTAATGGTACCTTTTTAAAATATACACCTTTTCACTAATTAAGATAATGTTTACGAACAAAGATTTGCTTTGAACATTTCTTCTGGAATTAAAGGGGTTTGAAATTGTATATTCCAGGTATTATTGTTATACCTGCCTTAGTGAAAGGGAAAATTTTCCTTATCTGTTATAACAAAAGCTCAGTAAACTCCTCAGTTTTATTAGTCAATTTGAAATTTCTAAACGTTAATTGTAATTGAAATTTATTTTTCTTTGTAACTTATGTTGTTTTGGGAAATTGACTTTTATTGTGTTCTTTTTTTTTAACGATTGTTGTAGGATCTGACCATTAAGTTTGTGTTAATTGTGTCTTAGAAGCGGCAATTGGAGTTTTATTATTTCTTATTAGTTCAACACGTTATAATTTAACATTATTTTTACTCAGGAAGATTTTACTGCCTTAAATAATAGTTTGAAGCTAACGCTCACGTTATTGACCATGTGTAGGCACATGGTTTCATTATAACTGTTTAGTAATATTAACTACAAGGTGTATTCGACATAGTACAAATTCAAATATGTAGTATGTGTATGTAGTATTTGTAGTATGTATAAAGGTATTTTAGTATATTTGAAAGTATGGCCTGAGCTCAATAACTTCACACGGTAATATAGGTAGGCTAATATGATATATAACTTGACTGTAGAATAGTCTTATAAAATCTTTGATCGTCAACTTGGAAACCAACTACTGGTAGCAGTTTGAGTACAGTGGTGTAAAGTCATGTTTTGTTCTGACCCCACAGTGGGAATAAACAGGATGAAGTGCACGGTGATTAAGTCTTGCTAGAATAACAAGCCTACATATCTTTATAAGTAAAAAACTTAGCACATCAACAACAATAATTTATTACACTTACAAAGTTTATGAAACAATACGATGACAGTTCAAACTTCATAAAAGTGTTTAGTCATAAAGGGCATTTTATAATTGATCAGCAAATGACTGAAAAACATACATAATTTTATTTTTTATCTTTTAATGCAGAATTATATTTTAGTCTTACAATTTAAATACAAAGCGTAAGACGAACTGCAGCTAGGTGGACCGACGACTTGAGACACATGGCTGAAAGTCCCCCTCGACTGGTCTCCACCTTGTCGTGGTGTAGGGCCTCCCGGTAGGGCGCAGAGGGCGCTAGGGAAAAGGTACAACCCAGAGATTGCCGACTCAGGGTTTCCTTAGTACTGACTACCGGGGGGAAACTAAGAGAGACCTGTTGAGGGCGCAGTGGGCGTGCTAGGAGGGCCCATCATGCAGCGTCATGAGGGTCTTAGGCAGCAGGGGCAGGGGGCCCCTGCTGTCTATGGTTATATAGCAGGCAGCTTCATCACTAGGAACGATTGCTCTAAAAACAAACGGTCATACATCTAGTTGGACATCCGTAAACTCTGAATAACGTTGATGATCATGCCATTAAACATATATTTGCCAGTCAGTTTTAAGTATAAATATTTTTTACTTCTGAACTTTAAACATTGAAGTTTGTGTTATTATAAGTCTTGCAAATTAATGATATTGAACATGTCAATATAATAGAGTTATTTGTGCTAGGACAATTTTATCATGGCCCTGATTCTACTCACTCAAGCAGTATTTTATTTTATTAAATCTCTAAATAATAGGACTAAAGAGATTTACGTGATCTAAAGTATTCCACCTGCCCATATTCAGGCCTTACTTCGTGAAAATCTTGAGTAAATAAAAAAAATCTTGCTCTACAGAATCTGCTAAACATTTGTAAATGCTTTTTATGACTAAACACTTTTATGAAGTTCGAACTGCCATCTTATTGTTTCATGAACTTCTACCTTTCTAATTGTAAAAAATGTAAGCTGTTTATGTACTAAGTGTTCACGTTTTTATTTACTTAGCAATACTGTAGTTCAATTATCATTCTCGAAAAAAAATTTTGTAGCATTGGCTGGCATTAATTCAGTGACCAAGTTGTCAAGCATGCAACCCTACCGTTTTCCAACCGTGCAACGATTTTTAACTGACTGAAAAGGAGGAGTTTATCATTTCCTTTCAACCAATTGTTGTGCGCTTGGCACATCAAGTAAGAGATATATTAATAATACATAAGTTAAAGTAAATGAGAATAAGTGGTGAAAAATGTGGCAAAAAGTAAACGAGATGCCCTCTCCATAAACCCCTGGAGTCCTCAGTAAAGATATGGCAGTATAGTTCCACATCTCTCATGTGATCTCACATGGACTTCTTGAGAGAATTTGAAAAGTGATGTTGCACTCTTTTGTTTGATTTAACAACACTCATGTACAATTATAAACAAAATAAAACTGCAGATATGACGCTTCAATTTCCTGCCAAGAAGTCCAAAGAAGGAGTTTATTATGTTCCGCTATATTTTTTTATTTAATGTTTGGAAAAGCAGCATGATTCCTTTTTGATGCTTCATAGCTATATTTTTTCATTTACTTAGAAGCGGCATTTTTATAGTTGCACTGAATAGTTTGCGGCGTGAGCTGAAACGATGACTTAAGTTACAGACGGTTTTTAAGTATCTAGACTTATATGTCAAGTGCATCTGTGATGCACATGCATGCATGTTACATGAAGCTTTACCTTATACTTAACTTTATAAAGTACAGAAAACAAATAATTCACACACAATTTTATAAAATTAAAATAAATAGATAAAATAAAATATATAATTGTAATTATATTTAGTAGAATTGAAGCCCAGTTTATACGCGTAAATTGAATCTGACGTAGTAGACGTAGTTTGCAGTGACGTCATTATAATTTTTATTTTGTTGACCTTACCTTTTAACATGATGGTGTCACTTTTGTTCGGATAAAGCGTGTTTTTAACAATAACTCAAATATAATTTTATAGTAAAACCTGTCTTTGAAATGTTGTTATCTAACTTAATAGGTATGGGACGATTGACGTGGCTTAAGTTTTATGTCTTGATACCTATGTTTCTTAGAACCTTCGTACAGAGAAAAATAAATCATTAATGTATTTTATTTTAATTTTTTTTTGTGTTTCTTGTTCTGCAGTCAAGTTCCTCAGTCAATTGAATTGGGTCCAGATGCAATAAAAAATGTCTATTGTATAGAATGTACAATTAATCCTTACTCAATATTATAAACGCAAAACTTTGTGCAAGTGAATGTATCATGCAAATAACTCTGACGTCAGTATAGCATAGGTTATCAATTTTTAATAATTGGGTTAATGCTACAAAAATCGATGTACTAATCCTGCGTAGAAAAAATCGCGGGCACCTGCAATTTTTAAATAAAAGTCTTTTTTTTAATGTAACACTTCATAATGACTACACTCTGCCAGGTAATGCATACCGTTAAGCAAACACGGTACAAAGCGCACCCACTCATGCCGCCGGCCTGCTAAAAAGCCGTTTCACGCCCCGCTTTAAAGACCCGGAAGTATAGGAACACAGTCATGAGCCGGCAGCGAACTCCAGAGCTTAGTGGTCTTACTCAGAAACGGCTGATAGTGTGCAGTATGTGCATGGTTTCTAGGAGCAGCACGTGTTGTTCGGGAGAGGTAAGGAGAAGGTGGGATGAGATCGAAAAGCTTCTCAGAACACTTGCCTTATTAGTTCCGATAGAAGACAATGAGAGATGCAATGTCTCTTCGTAGTTGTATATTTTCGAGAGAGGCTGTTATCTCAGCTATCTCCTCATAATGCGAACCGTTTTACCGCAACCGAACATGTAAGAAAAAAAATATTATACGTCAGAGTGCCAGAACCCGTCTGGTTGTTACAAATAATATAGCATCTCACCAGACACTAACAAAAAAATTATTTATATATTTGCCTCTTCATGATATGTGATGACGTACTGTACTGAGACTTGGTGCCTGACTATGGGCCTCATTAGAAAGCTCAAAGTCGCTCAGCGTGCAATGGAGAGAGCTATGCTCAGAGTGTCCCTACGTGATCGAATCAGAAATGAGGAAATCCGTAGGAGAACTGGAGTGACCGACATAGCGAGGCGAGTTTGCAGGCTGAAGTGGCAATGGGCTGGGCACATAGCTCGAAGAACCGACGACCGATGGGGCGTCAAGGTTCTGCAATGGCGACCGCGAACCGGCAAACGTAGTAGAGGACGGCCTCCCACGCGATGGACCGATGATCTGGTCAAGGCCGCGGGAAGCCGACGGATGCAGGCGACTCAGGATCAATCTATGTGGAAATCTATTGGGGAGGCCTATGTTCAGCAGTGGACATCAGATGGCTGAGATGATGATGATGATATGAGTATATCAACATAATAAAAAGTAAAACGTCTTTTATTGATCAATTTTGGTTATCGCACTTACTACGTAGGTACTTGATCGTTATATCCACTATCTTAAAAATGTACCAAATTATTAAATAAATAAAATAATATAGGTGCAAAGGGCTCCTGCCCACAGTATAGGAGCCCAAGCCAACCTCACCTGCAAGTGGTGCACCTGCTGATTAACGGACGAGGCTCCGGCGAACATAGAAGTGCCCAGTAAGCGGCAACAGGCTCGCCACCTATTACGTGGGACCAACAACACAATTGGCGAAGTGTGGTCGTATATTTTGCCTCTGCCTACCCCTTCGGGGAAACAGGCGTGATTATGTATGTATACGACCACCTAGAACGGGACTTTTAGTGTTTCTAACAGATGACCATATGAATAAGTTAAAATCTTGTATCATAATGATAATAGTTGACTGGTATCATTATTTAATTCTATTCATTGATTATCATCGTATTGATTCATTTATTAATTACATTTTTAGCTTGCTAAACATAATACATTAAACATATAATATCAAGAAGCCAATTATAGGTCCCCATTGATAGAAACAGAATCTCATATAAAATAACCTCATAAACATGAAAACACATACACACATAAACACAAAACATATTTGTGCAGAAAAGACGTAAATCTATGTTATGACAATTTTTATTAAAAAAGTTACCGGATCGGTATATAAAACAATTGGTCTGTAATTGATCGGAGCGAATGGGAGATGCAACAATGAACTGGAACGCCTAGAAATATTGTATATATTCATTCACTGCTGGACATAGGCCTCTCCAACGGCACGACTTAAGCTCTATTTTCAGCGCTTCGTCTCCAACCACTACCAGCCATTTTACATAAGTCGTCGCTCCACCTGTCATGATTTATTCAAACAAAATTAATTCAGTGTCATCATCATCACAGCCCATTAACGTCCCACTACTAAGCACAAGCCTCCTCTCACATATCAAGGTGTGAGGGTATTGGGTCATACTCCACCACGCTGACCCAGTGCGGATTGGCGAAGGCAGGTGCATGGCGTCCTGCTGTTAGAATTATTCAAGCCGCCCATTAGGCCGCTAACATGGCTTAACGACTACCACATTTAGTGATAACCGGGACCAACGTCTTAACGTGCCTTCCGAAGCACGGAAGCGCTCGATATCAAATGCCACACAAACGGTCACCCATCCAAGGGCTGACCTTTGTAAAATCTGCTGTACTTCGGTGATCGTTACCGAGCACCGCAGAGCTACGAGCGCGTCCATTGTGTATTAAAATTAAATAAAAATATGGGTAGTAAGAAAGCAAAAGGCAGCATTATGATATGCGTCATAAATAAATAAAACATTATGATGTCGTTTGTTTCAATGCAATACAACATTTTTTATCGGATGGCCTTTAATTTACAATGTAAAAAAGTGGAATTTTCCCAAACTTTTGTTAAAATTAAGTTCTTAGTAAAAATTAATACAACCAATATTGCAGTGTCACGGCAACAAATTGCGGATTACTCTCAACGCCGATGTGCGGCTGCAAATTTAATGTTCATTATTTAATTGTTCATTTACCTCTTTAGAGACATATTGTTATTGAGTAATATGAAGCAAGTGAAAATACTTAAGTACACTATTAATTATTAAAGTCTGCTTTCGACTTGTTAGTTAGTTTAATAGTTACTTAATAGGAAAGAAGATACTTTTTTATTTTTCAGGTTAAAAAGACAGCAGCAAAACAAGCAGATAGCTTATGTTACTGCTTAATACGTTCGAATTAAATACTTAATTACTTTGTAAAAAAAATGTATGTTTAATCCATAACAAATGTTCTTAATTAAACTTATCTTGAAACTACATAATTGGTGTAATTTTCAGGAAATATTTATTTATTTATTTTATTTTCAGTATAAATCGGCCAAATTATACATAACCCTCAATATTTTACATATTGGTAATAATACAAGAAGACTTTCAAATTATATAAGCGCCTATTTTAAAATCACCGCAAATTAAACATCAAGTGTCATTGCTAACTATTAACGCCTAATATCAAAATTAAATTTCTTCCTAATGGGCTCAGGCCCAAACTAAATAAGTAATCAAAGATAGCATAAGCTTAGTTTTTATTTAGGTTTATTTAACAACTCATCTTTCCTGAAAACACAGTATGATTTTATTACGGACACAAAGTACTTCGTTAAAATATCAAATTGACGAAGCACGTGTATTAAGATAATATTTTCATCGCGAAAATCAAGCGTAGGAAGCGTCTTTCATAATGAGGAAGGTTTTATGCTAATTGCTGCTTATGACGGGATAAAAAGTTAATTTATCGGCTACCTCCCGGTTAACCGGAGCGCTGGAAAAATATAAACTTTTTTTATTCGTACCTTTTTCTTCCAAAAATGTACAAGGTCGTTAATTATTTTGTTACGAGAGAACAGCTTCTCCCGGTTTGGTGAATTTATCATGTGTGATAAACGTACTTGCGAGAGCGTATAAATGCAAGTGTTTGTTGGGATGAGTTAAGAGATTCAAAAACAAACAGTGCGGCTTTTGGATTTGTGTGTACCCACTTTAAAAGGACTTACCTATTAAAAGGTATTAGTATCATACATACATAATGTCATCACGCCTCTTTCTTGTGGGGTAGGCAGAGATCACATCCTTCCACTTGCTACGATCCTGGTACATAATCTTAGCTTCTTTCACACTAATTAACCTTCTCATACACACCCGTCAATTAAAGGTACTTCTGACCTGCTTTTTCTCTAAAACATTCTGGATTTGGTCAGGTCTTATGTGGTCTTCCCCGCTCAACTTACTTTTATAATAAAATTCCGCAGGATATAATTGATGTACCATTGCCAACTTTTAAAACTAAAGTTAAAAAGCAGTATCTTCAAAAGGGGTATTATCCTGTTAATGATTACTTATCGGACAAACAAGCTTGGGCTTAACATTTTTAACTTGTATGTGTATATTAGAATAAAAAGTTAACCAGATCATTGTCGTGACCATCCCCTATTGTACAGGCTCAGCTCAGTTTTACAATACATACTTACTTGACTGTGATGGAAGGTTCCCGTAGTGCTACTTTATTGGTTACTTTCAGTATCTTCAAATTTTCACTGTGTGTGTTTTGTATTGTTGTATTTGATAAAAATAAGTTAAAAGAGCATAGCCTGTGAGTTTCTTGTCAGTTCTTCTCACAAAGCGGGTGTTCGGAACTGGCACTTAGATTCACTTACACCAAATTTTTATTTATTTGCATGTAAGTAAATTTAAACTTCGTGATTTTAGTGTAGTAATATTTAGTTTTTTTATTAAATTTATAATTTGTTTTGACATTTTCAAGTGCTATGTAATAGTTTATGAAATAAATATTTTTTTACTTTGTACTTTTACAACACTTGTCCATGTTAAATTATTTTCGTTAGTCTACTTTCATACATCCTCTTAACATGACAAACCATCTAAGCATACCTTTCTCATTTCTTGTCACGATATCTTCTTTTACACCAGCATGGGCCCTTATTACTAAAGTAATTATAATAAAATATTATATACTTTATTGTCTTTAAGATCAACATGATCATTTAGATTCGTCAAATATTCGCACACAAAATGGAAATTCGATATATTTTTTTAACAACAATTAAAGAGATATGAGCGGTACCATAATAAAGAAATAAAAGCAAATGGGTTCTTTGTCAGAATTTGTCAAGGTTTGTGAGTTTATTTGTCTGTTGTGGTTTTCTCAACATTTATCAGTCTGTCGATGACCCCTATCGGGGGTTCTGTCAGTCAGCCTGCCGTGATTCTAAAGGAGGTAGGGGATTGTCCATCAGTCAGTCAGTCTGTCGGTGACTCCAACGAGGCTTTCAAAAAGGCAAGCCAAAAAGGCACTTCATTTCTAATCCTTTATCACTCAATTTCACACCTAAAATACTTCTGAGTTTTCTCATCTTACATCATATTCAGTCCTATCATATTATTATCATACAGTATTCTATCTTAAAGAGTTGAATCGTGAGCCGTTCCTACGCTTCTGTAGTTAACTTCAGGAATGAGGTGATCAAAAAAAAGAACAAAAGTAACCGACATAGCCCAAAGGATTAGTAAGCTGAAGTGGCAGAGGGCCGGTAATATCTCTCTTAGGACCGATAACCCCTGGGGTAGACGTTTTCTACAGTGGAGACCACGCTGTAGGGTAGGAAGCCCTCCGGCTAGGTGGAGCGACGGCATACGCAAAACGACTGGCAGCGGTTGGAGACGAAGAGCTGAAAATCGAGCTCAGTAGCATGCCATTGGAGATGCATATGTCCAGCAGTGGACGAATGTAGGCTGATCACTAACACACCATAATGTCAATTAAACGTTAAACAATACGATTGTTGTGAGCGAGTTAAGTTTAAGCACTTGCAATGGCCATACTCAATTACCTTGGTACGCAAAAGGAGGCTCGTGCTCAGTAGTGATGAAATCAAGTGCAAGAACATTGTAGTTATTTTTTTTTGTTGCTTAAATAAATCAATTTTAAATTAGTATTGACTTTCTTTGCTACATGCATTAAGGTATATAATACTTATGTAATCGCTTTAATATGAGTTAATAAAAATAAAATAAAATATAAATAAATTAAAGCGATTATATGAATTAAGAAAAGTTAGAATAAGGAATAGGGATGTAGTGAGTAAGGCGTCAGATAGCTACGTGCCTTGAGATGTTCTTGGATTGCGAATAATATGAGGGGAGAATAATAGTATTTTCTACTTCGCCAGCGGAGACATAATATTGGTATTGTTATAAATAATACCAGCACACAGGTAGAGAAACTATGGTAAAAAAATGCTTTTTTTATGATAATTTATTGTTATTGTTTACAACGTTTAGAAAAATATTAAATTTTTACTTAGTTACCTGTGTTATGTATTGGGAATCATTTTATTTAATTTCTCTTTTTCCTTAATTATTTATTCAATAATAGCATGTCAGTAAAGATATAGTGTAAAATTAGTAGTATTTGTTTATTAATTAGAACTCTTAAATATTGTCACATTGGGCGTCAATTGGTTCTTTGCAGTCAATTTACTAAATATTTATAAACACTGATATGCAATAAATTATTTGAAATTTAGCAGGTACAGAGTTAGTATTAATGTGAAGTAAAGTATATGTGCACACAAAATTACATCATGATAATGAAACTAATAATTAACAGTAGAGCTGCTTGTTCCAAAAAAAAAAAACACATCCCTACAAGAGAGGCTATAATTAATCTAAACAAACCAGCAGGTAATTATAATTGGCAACTTTCGTAAACAGATCGACAGTTCTTGTATTAATATGAACTTTTGTTTGTTAATAACGCTTTCATATTGAAGCTTAATTAATTAATAAAATTTTGTGCCTAGATTAACATATTAAATCTACCTCTAAATATTACAAAGGTATTTTTTACAGTTCTCGGTGATTACAAACTGAAAATAGCCAGTAGCCAATTATTAGTAAAAGAAATACAAATGGCTTTACTCCCGCATGGAAATAAATCATACGAACAGCGTTTTTATGAAAATCAGGAGTTTTTCTTTGTGGTATAAATGATAGACATCAGTCTGAAAGTTTATAAGCTCTTAGTCAACTTGTTATCATTTTTAACACTCAAGACCCGTGTTTGTATAACCCACATTCTTAGAAGCCCATGCATTCTCTTTGTATGTAAAAGTTAGGGCTTGAAAACCGTTTACTAATTCAACCGGTTTTGTTTTGAACTAACATTTTTTTATAACTTAAACCTGATTTAAAAACGTAAATAAAATGTATGTTGTTATATTAGTTACATTTGATTTGTTTTTAGAATATTATCTAGTGGTTAGAAGCAGTTAACATCAATTATATTATCAATGTATAATAACCACCCTACGAACATCTCAAGAGTCCAAGCCAACCTCACATTTTTTTTTTCCTGTAAGCGGCAGTAAGCTCGCCACCTATTACGTGGGACTTTATAATTTGCGAAATGTGGGCGTTAAATATGCCTTTGCCTAACCCTCGGGGAAATAGGCGTGATTTTATGTATCTATATAAACCAATGTAAAGTAATTATTCAACTGCAAATAAGTTTTTAAAATTATTTGTGATGTAACTTCAAATATTGCTACGGTTTCTTAGTTTTTCTTTATGAGTGCTTCAATGTATTCTTCGTGGTAACAAACAGGTCCACGTAAATTTACACCTCGCGTTTTGAGTCTCTTGAAAGTTTAATAATATAACAACTATTAAATTATTGCATTGAAATTTTTGTTTTATTTTGAGAAAGCTTTTAGCTATTGCATTTACTTCGGGTGATTGATATTAATTTTAGCTATGTCTTTGCTATTCTAAGAAAGGGGCCTGGATAGACGTATATCGACATACACGATATATCGAGTGCCAGCCTTTGGTTACTCGTTTTATATTCAAAAAAACTAAATTTGTGTTGTCATATAAAAAAAATCTAATTAATCTGACCTTCTGTCAAAAAAATTCTAATTAATCTGATCTATCTATTTATGACTTTTTTACTAGAAATTATTAACTCGGATGGGAAACGAATCTATGATCGTTGGATAATTGCTGCTCTGTATGGCAATTTTGCTATGCACCAAAAAACTTTTGAAGCATTTGAAACGGGTTTACTTTTTATCAGTTAGCGCTATATCCCTTATTCTGTTCACTGAATTATTTGGTTTCCAAAATAACGGTTTTAGAAACCGATATAAACCGGTAAATAATAAAGAACCGGTTCCGAGTCCCCTTCTCTTCCCTGAAAATGTTATTCTCTTGCAACTTTAAAATTCGACCTTATCACTCAGATGCCAAACGCGAAAGTCAGACGTTACAAACATTTTTAATATTCATACTGAGACACATCTTCTCGTGCGCGGCTTCAAGTCATTTAAAGTTCATTATCGTATAATTGTATTACGTGCCTAGACTGTAAAGGGGTTACGTTTTAAGAAATTATGTTTTCTTATAAACATCAACATTCATTTAAAGAGTTTTGTTGTCGTCCAAATGTTGGCCATGTCATCATGTCGACACCCCCATGCAATAACATTGTAATTCAGTTTTGTTACTTTTTAGTGAGAGCAAAAACAAAGTTTAAAAAATTATATCATTTGAATGTTGATTCGTACAATATTGTAAATCGTTGATATACGTTTGTGTTTAGGTGCACTATTTATACGTACTTTGAGATCCTAGAAGAAAACTCAGTTTCATGGTTTTTCATGACTTACGTGAAAAACAATCCATTATAAAAACATATAAGTTGCACTGAATAACATTGTATCTCTGAGTTACAATCTAGTTTTTAGCTAACATTCTTATTTTGGCTTGACAGATCATTGTAACTCCGAAATACAATTATATTGCAGGGAAAATTTGACACAGCTAAAAATGCTTTTCATTGTAAACTTCTAGTATTTGAATGTAAATAAAATGAAAACTATGAGTATTGTCATAAAATAACCAAATAGTAAGTGTATACTTTATATTTCATTGTAGGAATAAAAATGCAGCTTTGGATATAATCAATTTATTAAAAATCAGTACAATCTAGCGTGATACACGCATTTTAATCTTAAAATAAAGTTAAATCTAAAGAGATCACAAATTACAATCTTAGTTAGGAACTGCTGACCAGAGAAGTTTGGTGTAAAGTTTTTTATTACCTATCTTAACAAATACTTATAAATTTCACTGAAAATAAGAAAAATAAAAACTTTCATAGGTTATTAACTGTAACAACAGTGACGTTGAAAAAGCTACACAGTTTCATCATCACTGTTGTTATCGTCAGCTAATTGAGCCGACTGTGGAAGGTTTATATAAAAATTGTGATACATTTCTGGAATAGCATTAGATCTGCACAAACTCACAAGATCTTTGTATTTTGCTGTTGATATTGGAAGCAAATTTTTGTATAGTTGAGGAATACTTTCTCCGTCACCCTCTAATTGCTCACACTCTATTGCCTCTTTTGCTCTCTTTGTTCTGGTTACGCGTGTTGTTGGTTTCTCACCAAGGTTCAAATATAAATACTGGTCACTCAGATAATCATACTGGAAATATATTAAATCAGAGTTTTCATTTTCTATCTTTATATGTTTTATTTTAGACCACATAATTATGTAAATAAGTAAATATGTAAGTAAATAAATAAGTAGGTAAATCGACTTAATAACTAATAACACTGAGATTAGGTACTTAAATTGAAACTTACCATTTGAAATTCCGCTCAATGATAATGCCAAATTTAAAATGTTTTGGTTACGTCTCATTTTAGACGTATTACACAAATGTATCACTATTTTTCAATTACTATTATAATAATCACTTAATACATACAATAGAACCGGTATTTTTCTATCTTTTGTTTATTAAAACGGCACGAGTCACGACGCACTAATGACAAAATTTACGCGCGAGAACACCGTAACGCATCATACATGTCATAACTTGTTAAAAAAGAATACAAATCTCCGTGCAATAACATTGTAACGTAAGATGCAGGTCATGACATGTAAAAAAATATTGTAAATAATCATGCAACAACATTGCAACTCAAATTACAATGCAGTACCATTTTCAAACTTCTCAACTTGTCATGTACGAATATTGTAAATAAAATTACAATCTTGTTGCACTTTATTAAAACAATATTCATCACTATTTAGTTCGAGTAATAAGGATTACAATGATTTTGCAGGACAATTAGTCTTTTTCATTGAGTTACAATGCTTTTGTCACTTCTATTATTCAAAAACGAATAGACGTGGAGTTACGATGGTAAGACAGAAAAATTGGTAAAAAAAAAATACGTAGGAACAACATTGTAATTCAATTTGTCAAAAAAATGAGTTACAATGTTATTGCATGGGGGTGTCGATGTGATCTTTCACGCTAATAAGTTGACAGAAGATCGATACATTTTGTTAAGAAAAATTGAGAAAAAATAAGCCTTATATCGACATTAGTGCAAAAACATGTTACTTTTAATGTATATATAAATAACAATATATTAGAAAGGAAATACAGGAAACAAACTTGGGTAATTGCGCTTATTTATTCTGACCCAAGAAACAAGATTTACCTAGTTTGGGCACCAGTCTCCTATTTAATATAAAGGTCTGGCAACATTGTTGACCTCTTATTTCAAGTGCCTTTAAAAGTATATTTTATTAACTTTTAGTTTCTTTGCTTTGTTTGGGAGAAATAAATAAATACTATTTTTATCCATGTACAGGTTCTATATGCTATTTGATATAACGGGCGCTCTTGCCATGAAAGATATTCAAAGCCGGTTATATTGGTTATCACCATGTAGTAGTTAAGCAAACAAGACAGAGGCCCTTAAGAAGACGTTTCCTTACCTTGGTTTGTAAGATGAGATCCAAACTGTTCAAGTCGGAGTGGAAAAAAAATTATAATATGTTTACCAACTCCTAATGTCCTTTATAGTGGGCATGTAACGGTATTTTATAGGCCATCGTGAGTGTGCGCTTGTCATCGTACTTTTCCACGATATGGAGCGCTCTCACTTTTCTGAACTCGATGGCTTACCATCAGATAGAGTGCGGTCATTATGACATATCACATGGAAAGATATAGCTTCGCCAAAAGTTATAACTCAAACCCTAAAAATCATTATGTAAGTATTTGTTTTCAATTAAATCAAAGCATACATACGTACATAAAGTCACGCCTCTCTCCCGTAGGGGTAGGCAGAGATCACATCCTTCCACTTGCTACGGTCTTGGCACACACTTTTAGCTTCGTTCACACTCATTAACTTTCTCATACACGCCCTTCGGTTTAGGGTACTTTTGACCTGCCCTTTCTCTAAAATTTTCTGAAGTTGGTCATGGAAGGTCTTACGTGGTCTTCCCATACCAACACTTCCATTCACTTGTCCATCATAAATCACTTTCGTTAGTCTACTTTCGTTCATCCTCTCAAACATGACCAAACCATCTAAGCATACCTTTCTCAATTCTTGTCACTATATATTCTTCTTCGCTTCGGCCCTTATCACTTCTTTCCTAATCCTATCACTCAATTTCACACCAAGAATACTTCTTAGTGCTCTCATCTCTACTCACTATATCTTCTTTTACACCATAACTATAACCAAATTCCACGCGAAAATTTACCAAGATAGGATATACTGTATCAAATTACTGTTATTGAGTGCTTAAAGATGCCGTCGAAAACACAAGCTAAACAGAAACACCGGCCTAATTTCGCCGCTGCTGAGCATGCGAAGCGAAAAGCCAGCCAGCAACTTACCGAGTGTGAAATTAATATAAGACTTGAAACTTGAGAGTAACTTTGTCAGCACAATATCGACTCGTCCTACGTGGACCAAGTTAACAATATGTTCCATTGGTGCCCGTGATCAAAGAAGCTTTTATGCCGAGGCAGAGTGCATTGGTGTTTACGATAGTAGCAATGTGCGGGACCTGAGTGGGACATAACTTCTAAAGCGTTGTGAAAGACGTCGGCAGTTTCTGAATATTGCCGTTGAAGCTGGAAAGAGCTAAGTTCAGGTGAAAATGTTTGAATACGGCGTAAGAACTACTTTTAACTAATGGAATATTAAAATTTGTTAGTATGTAAGTATATAATGAATTTCTTAGGACGGCTTGCACTAAAGTGCTAAAGTTGATTTAAGGTAAATTTAATTTAAACTGTCATTGCATTTGAACATGTTTGAGGTTGAGATGAACATAACGATGTTTTAAATAGATTTAGGCCTAAACAGGATTAGTAACCGCTTTTGAACCCGCCCTTAGTGTTTTGTTGTAATATTTATGAATGTATATAATATCTTTGAATCCGGGGGCTATAAAAGATCTCTATTAGATATAAGCCCACTTTTGTCTTACTTTGGTTTTCATGTGCTATGTGGTTTTGTATTGTTAATTGATCTACATTAAGTTACCATTGTAGCCAAGTTTACTAATTGCTTATTTATTTTCTTTTAGGTGATATTTCTGATGATAATTAGTTATCTGGTGTTATTTTTTGTTGTTTTCCTTATTATATAGCTGACGATTTTCCTAGAAATAAATACGAGGGCGGCACTGAATATTTCTTGAATCAAGGAAGTGACACAACATTACTATGTAAAAATGTATTTATTGCTTTTGGAGAATTCTCCGCAAAATCTGTCACATTTTTCCATACGATGGAACCAGTCGTTGAAGCAACCATTCCATTCGGAAGTAGGGGGCTCC
The DNA here is from genome assembly GCA_949126915.1 of Musotima nitidalis. Taxonomy (NCBI): domain Eukaryota; kingdom Metazoa; phylum Arthropoda; class Insecta; order Lepidoptera; family Crambidae; genus Musotima; species Musotima nitidalis. The sequence goes on from OX421434.1 coordinate 7,270,353, forward strand.
ATAATGGCCATTTTGAAGCGTTCACTGCTTCTTTAGGTGATAAAAATCTTTGACCACGCAATTTATTTTGTATTTTAGGGAATGTATAAAATCTTTAGGGCTTTGGTCGGGGCTGTACAGCGGATGGTCTAATCATTTTATGTTTTCTTGCTCTAAAAACTCTGTTACTCTGTGTGTGGTGTGAGAACTTGCATTGTCGTGATGGAGGATGATGCGACGATTGCAGTTCTCTTTACGGAGTTCAGAATTGACCTGTGGCAAACATATGCTAGCATTATATTCTGCAGACAAACGTGGCCACCATTTTTTTTGCTACACTCCGTGAACGAACATTTTTTGTTGGCTTTAACTCATTTTCGAACACCCAAACTCGTGACTGATTTATTGTTTGCGTTTCGTACGCTTAAATCCAGGATTCGTCACCTGATACTATGTTGTATACCAAAGTCAATCAGATCATTGTCGTGACCATCCCCTATTGTACAAATTCAGCTAAGATTCACATTACTTGACTGTGGTAAAGAGTTCCCTTAGTGCTACTTTATTGGTTACGGTGTCTGGGGACCCTTTCAATATCTTCAAATATTCACTGTGTGTGTTCCGTATTGTTATATTAAAATTTTTGATTGATAATTTAAAAGAGCATATCCTGTGAGTTTCTTGTCAGTTCTTCTCACAGATTCACTTACATCAATTTTTATTTATTTGCATATAAGTAAATCTCAGCTTCGTGATTTCAGTGTAGTAATATTTAGTTTTTTTTTATTTATATTTTGTTTTGACGTTTTCAAGTGATATGTTTATGAAATAAAGAACTTTTTACTTTACTTACAAACATCTTAATTCATATTCAAGGCAGCGACAGCCCAGTGGTGAGACCCATTGCATTCAAATTCAGAGGGTCTCGGGTTCAAACACTAGTGGCGCACCTATGTCTTTTCGAAGCTATGTGCGACTTGTCGCTTGCTCTGTGCCTCGGAAAGCACGTTAAGCCGTTAGCCCTGGCTGTCATAAACATCTATGGCAGTCGTTATAAGGACGTCAGTGCCTTCTAACATCTTGACAGTTGGTTTAACCATAGAATGCTGTTTACCTCGGGGTTGCGGAGGTCAGATGGCAGTCGGTCCATGTTATAATCAAATTAATTCATCCAAATTTCATCATATTGCTAGGATATGATTTTAATTCATATTTGATGAATGAATTAACAAGTTCTCCCACAATAACAATGTAATGACGGACAAAGATAAGAACAAAATTAAAAGAGGAACATGACCATTAAGCACTTGGTAAGGACGGTGGTAACGAGCAATTATAACACATTTGGCTTTAACGAGGCCCCGGCTCTATTTGCTGGAAGCTGTTAAAGTCTTGTAGATAAAAATAACGTCTTGCATATAAATTTTCTAAAGCGTTTCTTCGTCGGATTCTTATACTTGAGTTATATGTTGTAAGCAGATATAGAAAGATTAGGGTATGTTCTTGTTCCGAAAGTTGAATTCTTGTTTTTACATTTATATGAACTAAGTTTTAAAAGGTTATTTGTTTAAGGTGGGGAGTTATGTGAGATCGCTAAAATTGGGCTATTTTAATTTGATTGTTCCTTGTCTGGAAAAATAGACATAAATCTACATTATATGACACATGAGAACGTGAGGTTAAAAATATTATTACCTGTCTAGTTTCTCAATATTAGATATTTAAAGTTGCGTTTCGCCTTTTTTTTCGGTCATTTTACATAATTGCAAGTATTTTATTTATTAGAAAGAAAGAAAGAAAGATTTGTTTATTAACTGCACAAGTAGGTACATAACAATTGTTGAGTATCAGTTGATTTAAAACCGAAGAGACCGTTTATTTATTTATTAACGATGAACTTTTATATGCAATCGTTGCACGAAATTTAAGAGGAATCGCCTCTGTTCGACAGTGAGCGCGGGTGCGCCTTGCTATGCTTCTGAAAGTCAACGACATGCACCGTCCCCTTTAAAAAGCAGAACGCGGGGTCTAGAGGATCATTGATAGTTTATTCTAAAGTGAAAATCTTGTCGAAATCGTAGAGGAATTGTACAAACAGACAGACAAAACTATACAGACTTATTTTCATAAGAATTAAATTAAAAGCTTAAATATATAAACAGACACTTTCATTTTGTTTTGTTGTATAGACTTCAGAATAATTTTCATCTATACAAATACATACATTAAATTAAGGGTTTATTTTTACTGCATATAATACAGATTATACTGAAAGCAGTATGAGCGGTACATAAATCAAGAAAAGTTATTAAACCGTTTGTCTGTCTGTTAAAACTGGATCATTTCCAAAAAAATTTTTTTTTTTATAAAATAGTAACAGTTTGGCAAACACTGGGCAAAGTCACGGCCGCCAGTTAGTATTAAGCAATAAAACGACGATAGAAATACCAGTAAAATTGTAAATAAAATTTCCCTTCAAACTGTCCTAATAAGATTAATAATACAAAGGGAGTTTGTGTATTTCGAAATGAAATATAATAATATTGGTGACAAAGCGTCAAGCTTCGCGTCCCGTTTGTCTCCGAAATAATTAAATTATATCACAAACCTTTTCGACTTCAATAAAACAATTATAATTGTTCCAATAATTTTAACCTAATTTCAAAAATTGTTTATCTTTTCGTCTCGGAAAGGCGTTGTTCATTAAATATTTTTTTCGTATATTAAAATGTAATACAAAAGGTGTATAGGGATCCTATCAACATTTTAGGAGCTCAAGCCAACCTCACCTGCAAGTGGTGCACCTGCCGATCAACGGACGACGCTCTGGCAAACATAAAAATTCCCGGTAAACGGCAATAGGCTCGCCACCTTTTACGTGGGACCACTTATATAATTGGCGAAATGTGGGCGTATAATATGCCTCTACCTAACCTATCAGGGAAACAGCCGTGATTGTATGTAAGTTTGTTATACAAAAGGCAAACTTCTTTGCCAGGTGTCCTTGGGGTTAGCAGAAAACTATATTTCATTATATGTCTATTATTTCTGTAAATTGTACAACCTATAATTTTCTATAGTAGACCGGCTAGAAGAGAATTCAGTTCAGTGTCTGCTTAGTTTAGTTCAAACAAGCAGGCATTGGTACAGGCGTCTATTGCGTAGGTGATAGTATTTTTTAAACAGGCGGACTTTGTAGATAATACGATTTATAACAATAAGGCATAAGAAAACTTTTTAGATAAATATTATTATTTTACGAAATATTTAAAACATTTTAATACTTAAGAATATGATTAGAACCTTCTTGCATCCAACCTCCTAAGTGCCAGATAGTTTGCCGCTAACTAGCAGCACTTTACGTATTACAGTGCACCGTTTGAAAGGTATTATGTCGCTAGCTGCAGCATACCAGGCCTATCTGGGTTTTCCCTCAATTCGACGAAACTTCCATTTGAATCTTACTAGTTAGAATGCGAAAGTGTGTGAGTATGTTTGTTACACGTTCACTCAAAAACAAATGAACGGATGTAGGTGAAGTTTGGCACATATGTAGTTTATAACCGTGATTAAGAGATAGGATACTTGTTTTCCAGCCATACCCACGGGTACGATAATCCTGCGGGTGGACCCACGGGGCGCTGCTTGTGTATATAATATTACTATATCTATGTATCCTATAATAAGATGTAATAGCAGGACGTGAGACACCAGCCTCTTCCAATCGCTTAATCAAGCTTAAATAAATTTAAAATAACCATAAAACGAAAGCTGTTTACGTAGGGATCTTATTCTATCAAAGACCTTATGGCAGATAAAAACGCCTACAGGCTATTCCAAAATAAATGACTTGACATTTATGAATATTGTTAATTGTGAAAACTGTAATGAAAGTACCTAACCATTTAAAAATTAAAAAGAGCATAGACCGTTAGTTTCTTGCCAGTTCTTCTTACAGAGCGGTGGCTCAGAACTGGCACTTAAATTTATTTACATATTACATATTTTGTTGCATGTGAGTGAATGTAAGCTTCGTGATATCTGTGGAATCTTGTTTCGATTGTTTTTTTAAATGTATGTAATTTTGACGTTTAAAGTACTATGTAATAGTTTATGAAATAAAAGTATGTGATATGCATTGTTTTGCACAGCTATATCTATTAAATTGTATATCATTTTAGTATATTTCATCACTTGTTACCTTTATAGTTCATGCTTTGCTCATTGATCTAGCTGTATGTTTACGAAATGTTCCAGTATTTTCATCTGCCGAAATAATTTCCACAATATGTTAGTATATTGTAACTAACCAGAAACATATCCACTTTAAGTTTCAGACACAAAAACATGTGGTACAAAGTTACCCGAAACTTATTAACGTAGTACAAGGTTTGCGTGTAATATTAAATGACAACTTTTTGCCCTCATCTTCTGAGCTGAGGAACTTATCTCGTTAAATGCACCGAGAGTTTGTGGCGGAGACGATGCCAAAGTTTACAGAATGGCTGACGGAAATTGACCTCCGTTGCTACCTATTGTTTACATACAAAACGTGTACAGTTGCAGTTCAAGTTATGGTGGACGTCTATGTGCCATCTCATTGCAAAATTTAAGGTGCTTTATCATATTTGTCTTCGTTTAAATGACTAGGCAACTCGTTGACGTTATTTAGTCTGTCAAGAGAGAAGAGATTTTCAACATTGTTTTGTTTTGTTTTTTTATTCACCATAGGCACGAATATGAAAAAGAAAAAAGCTTTATTCAATTTGAACATTTATGAACCACTTAATAACTACTCGCTTATTCACTACGGGCAGAAGCTTGAGCGAAGAAGAATTAGGCGAGAAGGCAGGTCTTCACCTTGGCTTTACCTCCCGGTAGGGCGGAGGCCGAGAAAAGGTAACACTCAGAGGTTGGGGACTTTAGTTGCCCTTAATACTAACTACTGGGAGAAGAACCAAGAGACCTACGGAAGGCGCAGCGGGCGGGCCAGGAGTGCCCGTCCAGCAGTGTCAGGAGGGTCTTAGACAGCGGAGGCTCCTGCTGTCTAATCATAGATCCTCTGAGAAGTCGGCCACACACGCTATGGTCGCACAAGGACCTCCTTGCGTGGACGCGCCCCTTTTACCTAAGAGGGGCGCGTCCACTGCGCTGTCTGTTAATATGATATACAGTGTGTCTATAATTTGTTATTAATTTGTGAGAGATAAAAGAGCTACAGTAAAGTATTAAAGTCTTTTATTAATGAAACGTCTTGGAGAAGTGCCATACTTGTCATCTTAGCCTAACCGTGACTATGAAATATTCTAAAATATTCGTAACATTCGGGGTAAAAAAACCGTGATTTAAATCCTTTAGATTATTTCTTTTTATTCTTGTTTAAATGTTAATGTTATTTTAAATTGAAATGTACATAGAGTGTAAAATCCTTGCTTCACAAATCCTTAACAAAACTATCGAAACAACAAAAGAGAAAAATACAAATAAGCTACGTTGAGCTGAGCCATAAAAAAATCCGTATACCAATAGGCTGAGTCATAGGTTGAAACCGTTGATATCTCGTGCAATACTGAAAAACAAAACTCTAATAACAGGAGGAATGTGTCAGCACTACCCAACATTCTGACATACCTACCAGCTACATACAAAATAAACGCAAAACCGACCTTAATACTGAAGGCGAAAAATTGGAAATCAAGAATTTAAATGGAAATGAAAAGAGTACGGAATGCTACGATCTCAGTGACAGTACCGAAAGTTCTATGGGTGGGCGATTTTATTTTTTTATTAAATTGGGAAAGTGTTCGAGACTGAAATATTAACTAGATGATTTCAAAGATTGCTAGTCAGCATTGCTTAGATGGCTTGCCACCTTCAAGAGTTAGGGACGCCTGGCAATTTTGCAAGACCTAAAAAAGTAGATAAATCGTTAAGTACCGTTGTGCTTTTTAACCGTTTTTTATTCTCTTATACACAGTATATTACATTTCACAATTGGTTGTTTGCTTTGCGTTTATGTTAATTTTGTAACAACAAATATAGGTATTACATATTACCAATTAATTATTAGCTTCGATATGTATAATAATTAGGACTTATTTATATCCAACTGGAAAATTTTCTGCATGTTAAGCAATCAATTTCTTTAATAATTTATTGATTCTCTGACTTAATCTTAACTGAAGATCGTGTTGAATATTTTCTCGATTTTTCGGGAAATTATTGTAGCGCAGGAATTGTTACAAAGATATTTTTAATCCATCAATAAATCAATTTCTTTTAAAATATTAGTATATAAGAGATTATTTGTTCGAACACACAACTTGTAGATAATTATATGTGTTTATTCCCAAGTAAAATTAATTATGTATTTGTTCATCAATTGAATATTAATAGAAAATAAGATGGAGCTCAGTGACGTGCCATTGGAGAGGCCTATATATAGCGGTGGATGATGTAAGCTGATAAAATGCGTAACTGTATATTATTCAAATAGGTTTAATTTCGGCGGCAAGAATTAAATTAGAAAGATGCTATTGTTATCACAATTACTTATAGGCCGTTAAAAGTAATGCGCCGAATGTAAAGGCAACGTATAACAGTAATTTTTTTTTCTGACAATTACACCAATAACTTAGTTACAAGATACCTATATATAATTAAGAACTTGTGTTATGAATACTAAATAACGGATAAATATAAATAATAATAGTTTTTCTTTTTGTAAAAACATATATAAGAATCAGAACTTTCCATAAACAAACCTATTTTTAATACTTTCTTGTCTATAACTTATCTATAAATGAAGGTCTCACAATGATATGAAATTAGGATATAAACAAAAAAAAGTTGTAATACATCTGAGTTTCTATAACTTTTTTATTTTACAAACAAATATATGCAGTATTTTGGAAAAAATGTGTAGTCCCAAATTTAAAACAGACTAGTCTAGAAATCTATCCTAAAAACCGTTTTGTATGTAATTCGAACACATCACTGGTCACTGGTATAGTCCATTAGGCAGTCGTAGTGTCAAAGCAGCTGCCAATCCGTTCCCGGTCTTGATTGCTATTGTCGCGTTCCATTCATGCGAGCGGCCATATTGCAAATAACCCATCCCTTTTCCCTATAAAGGAAACCGTAAGTGCTTATAGAGATCGGAGAAGTCATACAATAAATATCGTAGTATCAGATTCGAGGTACAGCTGACTCCATAGAGAACGCTACAATGAGTTTTGAAATTGAGCCTTGTTGTAAAGGTGTTAAAGGCTTTTGTCGATGATGCTGTGCTGTTCCTGATACATGCTTGGGGGAATCTACAATGTACTGTTTATACAGAAATTGTTTGGGAGTTCATAATCGCATCTTGGGAATATAGAATCTGAGAAATGAGGTGCTGATTTAATTTGAAAAAACAAGGTAGGGTTCATTTTTTTGTCCCACACACATACACATTTATTTGTGTGCGTGAATTAATATATTTGTTATGGTCTTGGTGATTTCTTTGTTTTAAATGTAGTATGTTTATGTGTGCCGTGTGGCGCCGGCTAGAGTAGCGTCACCCCCTCTCATCTCACGGGGAGTCGTAAGAGTCGACGAAGAGAAATCCTACCAGGTGATTGGCAGCAGCGTCATCCCGCGAACTGGCTTGAACTGAGATCACCAACCCGCCTGCCTAGCGTGATGATTATGGGCAAATACCCCTGTATGTAATCTATTGTGGAGACCGAAGTTGAGCAGTGAACTATATAAGGCTGATATAATAATGATGCTTTGTCATTTGGGGCAAGACGGTTCGGTGTGAGATGGTGAAAGATATTTATTGGAATTTTTTAAGTTTTTTGTGAAACTAATACCTTTTAAACAGTGCTATTATAATATTATGATGTGTTAGGTTGCAATTATTTGTAAAGAAATATTTCACTAAAAGCGTGATCAAGAATAATTATAGTTCGCATCAACAAAATTATGCGCAAACGAAAGGACATCTTATAAGTAAAGAGAATCGACCGGGTATGTTCCCACATACTTGGTGTAATTGCTCTTATTCTGTACAACTGTGACCGCATTATCACACTTATATTTTTTTATTTTTGCTAGATTAATATTTCAAAAAAAGGTTCATCATCATCAGCATTTCAGCTATATTACGTACACTGCTGAACATAGGCCTCCCAAATAAATTTCCACATTGAGCGATCCTGAGTCGCCTGCATCCATCGGCTTCCCGCCGCCTTGACCAATCAACGGTTCATCGCGTGGGAGGCCGTCCTCTATAACGGCCGGTTCGCGGTCGCCATTGAAGAAACTAAGCTTGGAAGAATATTTTACAGTACGCCGTAAAGCTATTTTGCAATATTGAAGTTCCAACGACTGTGATATACCACACAACTCGATTCTATGTAAAATTCATAAGAATTGGGAGAGAAGTGGCCAGTTGTGAAATGAATAAACGCGCTAGTTTTGTCCTTTCCATTATTCTAGATGATTAAGTATACTACATAACTGTATTGATAAAATATAATTAATATATTATTATGAAAAATTTAGTTCAGATTTTGTATTGACCAGATCAATTTATAAAAGACTACTTTTACAATGACTAATAGACACACTCCACACAACACAACAAGAACATACTAACATTTGGATTAGTCTGGGAGATCCTTATGTAAGTTTTTGAGTATGGTTATCCATTGTTTTGTCCCAATAGTACAACGGCTGCTTAGTTTGGTGTTAGGAGTCGCTGTGTTGCTGTACGGAAAAATATTTATAAACAATATACATCGAAATTTCCTAACATAAAACATTTTGATGACCGATATGGCGTGGAGGTCAGTCAGACCTAAACAAATATTTATATTCATGCACACAAAGATTTGTTCTGTGTGGGAATCGAACTCACGACCTCAGGAGCACGACGCCATAACGATCGTCAGTACATAAACTTTCACGATTATACATATGAGAAGATATAAGATAATAGTCAGAGTTTGTAGTAAATTGAAAAGTCGATTTAAGTGGAAATGTTTCCGAACATTAAATTTTGAAGCGATAAAAAAATACTATAGTAAATATTGACTATGATTCCGTGCCATCGACTATTCCGGCTTTGTCGACGAGAGTTTACTGAATCAACACTGGAATCCAATGAATTTTTAACGTCTTGGGTCTGGAATATCTGGAAATTCCAACAATTCTCTAACTGTTAACGTTTAAATGTATATCTCTCTTGCGTTTCTAGAATAATATTATGATTGTTGTATTTATACTTACTATTTATTAAAGTTTACATAAGCAGTGCATGTAACATTAGTTTAACTTAAACCAAAACTGATCCTAAATAACTATTTTTGGTAAAGGAGTAGATATAGATGGAATCATGTGAAAGAAAATTATTGACTTTTTATCCTGTTTTGCTCTGTACAAAAATTTTATAAACTTTTCCCCACAAAATTACCAGACGATCTTTTATTGGTCATAAGTTCATATTTTTTATAATTAATATTCTTCTGTTTTCTCATCAACAATAGGGCAACAATAGACATATTGAATCAGCGCCATATTGATAGTCCTTTTAATTTGGGCTAAGGTAAATTTGGGTTAGAAAAAAATACCTCAATACAAAGTTTTATAATGTTATATAAACATAAGAAGATATGTTATGGTAGGTAAGAGCGATGATTTATTCAAGTAAGAATAATTATTTTACTTTATAGGAACTAAAGACTGATTTGCAATTATATTTATATATGCGTTTTTGAATGCGCTAATGGTATAGAATAGTCTATTTCTGACCGTTTGCCCGTAAGTGTTCAATAATTATTGAATGGGACTTCTTGGCGGGAGAGTGAAGCGTCATGTCTGCAGTTTTGTTTTATTTTCTAAAATTTGTGATATTTCTAACATTAATGTGTAATAACGGTGTATTATTAACCGTTAAGTGTTTGCGAACATACATGAGTGTTGGTAAATGAAATAAAACAGTGCAACATAACTTTTCAAATTCTCTCAAGAAGTCCATGTGAGATCTCAGTATAGTCCCACATCTTTACTGAGGACTCAAGGGGTTTAGGGGAGGGTATTTCATCTTCGATTTATCATCTTCATCACCACTCATTCTCATTTGCTATGAATTATATATTATTAATATATCACTTACTTGACACTGGCTAGATGTGCTAGACGCACGAAGCCATTTTTTAAAAGAAAGAAAAAAAAGAATGTATTAGGTCGGGGAAAAAGTCTTTTCGCATAACGTAGGTATAAACTTATTATAAAATTTTTTTGACTGTACTATTTGTGTCTGGCTGGTTTTGGTTACATTAAAAAGGTTCCATTATAAAGAAAAGAAAAAAATAAAAAAAAGTTGTTTCCCGCTATTTTTCATTTGTTTTTCTCTCCGTAAAAATGAGTGAATCTAATGAAGAAATTCGATACATTTTAAAATTTTATTATAAAAAAGGCAAAAATGCAACTCAAGCAGTGAAAAAAATTTGTGATGTTTATGGACCTGATGCAGTGTCAGTAAGAGTAGCACAAATTTGGTTCAAACGTTTTCAGTCCGGAAATTTTGATGTTAAAGATGCACCTCGCTCTGGTCGCCCTGTTACGAATAAAATGGACGCCATTTTTGAAAGAGTGGAGCAAGATCGGCATATTAGTAGTTACGATGTAGCTGAAGAACTGGGAATTGACCACAAAACAGTTTTGACCCATTTGAAGAAAGCTGGTTATACAAAAAAGCTCGATATTTGGGTGCCACACGAGCTCACTCAAAGAAACTTAATGAACCGTGTACTCATTTGCGATTCATTATTGAGACGTAATGAAACCGAGCCGTTTTTGAAGAGATTGATAACTGGCGATGAAAAGTGGATCACGTACGACAAGAACGTGCGAAAAAGGTCGTGGTCGAAAGTTGGCCAGGCTTCACAGACTGTGGCCAAACCTGGCCTAACACGAAATAAGGTGATGCTGTGTGTATGGTGGGATTGGAAGGGCATTGTTTATTATGAGCTTTTACCGCCCGGCAAAACCATCGATTCTGATCTTTACTGCCAGCAACTGATGAGATTAAAGGAAGCAGTCGAGAGAAAACGGCCGGAATTGATCAACAGGAAGGGTGTGGTCTTTCATCACGATAACGCTAGACCACACACATCTTTAGCCACTCAGCAAAAATTAAGAGAGTTCGACTGGGAGGTCCTAGTGCATCCACCATATAGCCCTGACCTTGCGCCTTCAGATTTTCACCTGTTTCGGTCTCTGCAGAATTCTTTAGGTTCTGTAAGGTTGACCTCAAGAGAGGACTGCCAAAACTATTTGTCCCGTTTTTTTGATCAGAAGTCCCAAAGTTTCTACAGTAACGGGATAATGTCTCTGCCCACAAAATGGCAGAAAGTTATTCAACAAAACGGTACATATATATTGTAAATAAATGTAAATAAACTTTGAAAAAAATGTCTTGACTTTTCATACAAAAATACGAAAAGACTTTTTCCCCAACCTATTATATTAATTTACACACACAAGTAATGCTAAACAAAAAAGTACGACTGAAAATAAACTGCCGAAAAGTTTCGGTGACGTACTGCAATGTGTAGCTACTCTTAACTCTGTTGTTAAGTACTCGACTATCCAGCAGTACACACGGCCAAAGAGTTCGATATGCAGGCATACCGAGCTCTTTGGCCGTGTGTACATTCCTACAGATAGAACTTTGTCATTAGCCCAGAAATATGACTTGATTAAATTACACCAAAACTAGGTCGACCTTCAGGCCTCCCGGGAAATCAGACCGAGGGCGCTAAGTCTGGCATGTTGGAACTTGATTCTTCCTGTAAGATAATAAAGAACAGGCAGCTATTACAAGGGATCGATGTTTTTGAATAACTCAGTTTTGAATACTAAATATCGACATTTCTTAGTCGACACTTCGTTGTCTATAAATTTAAGAAATGCCAATTCAGTTGAAGTGATTTTTTTTCCATACTTCGTTGATTATTGAGTGTTCATATCGTCGTATCCCACGAAAACTGCCCCTATGATCATAGAGGCTTTTTCTTTTATTTCATTATTATATTCTACGTTCATTTAGGTATATTTCTGTCTAATAATTGTTTTAAAAAGTTTATATATATTTTTGATATTCAAGTTTATTTTAAAGCCCCAATTGCGAAGCAGCAAAGTTTTACCTAAAAAACAGTTTTTATCGTCGTTAGGTTCATCTTTTGGGGTACGGACCACCTGTGGGCGGGCCGGAGTGGAGGCGCGAGCGCCGCTCGATTTTTATTCCGCGATTAGGAATGCGTTAGTTCTGCGTTATACCTAGTTAATTCGATTTTATAATTATCGTGAATAATAGGTAAGGTAGTGATTAGTTAATAATGAAACGTCGAATTTGAAAACTAGTAGATTAAGTTGCAAATAATAAAGGGGTCGAGAAAAGAAAACTTTTGAAGGAGTCTATAACTTAGTAAATCACTAATTTACTTGATCGAATGTTTCAGACACATATTTTTTATCGAATTATGAATAATTACCATTTTATTACTTTTGATGCTTAGCTATAATAGAAAATGTTGAGTTATTCACTTTCATAGTATTTTTTGGACGCAAAACGCAGAATTTATTTATTATGTTAATTGTGGCCTTATTCGGTGGAATCGAAAAAAATCAGACGGAGGAGCCGTAACGGATTTTGTGTCCTTATTTTACGTGCAAATAATTAATTTGTTTTTTGTATTATAAATAAGTTCTATTTTACCTTGTATATAATAAACGAAGTCATGATAGATATTGATGTAATTTAATTTAAAAAAAAGTAGTATTATTTAAACAGTATGAGCTCTTAGGTCAGTAGAGGCTTTTTTCTTTGCTTTCAATCGTTTTATTTTAGGAAAATGTAATAAATTTTGTAAGATTTCACGAAAGACTTACTTACTTAAGACTTACTTACTTTATACTAATTAATAAATTTTCTTTAAACAACTATTAATTGTATGGTCAATAGAAATCATTTACCAGCTTTTTCGAAAATTAAAAGTAGCTTAATGGCGATGGTCACAACATTTTCGATTAAAAAGGACACCATGCATTTTAGGAGCGTAATTGGGCGCTTTCTAGTGTAAGCCCAACGGAGAAAAAGGAATGAAGGGAAATAACTATGTCAAATATTATTATTATTTCTTAAGTAATATTTTAGATCAACTACAAGATGCTAATACATATTATTTAAACAAAATATCATAAATTTCTTTATCATGTTTATTAATAAACACAAAAAAGCTTCTCCTGAAAAGTTACTCTTTTGCAATAACGCCCCTTTTCGTAGGATATGACGATATGCTGCATAAGAGTAAAATAAAAATAAAAATCCTTAATAAAAATATTAGTTAGATTATTATTTTTGCTCACAGCTCTTGCAGGGCGTCACATGTAACATAATAATATATGGATAGATTGATTAGATTTCATATTTTTATATTGTTTTTCAAAAGAACAAAGACAAATAAAAAGTCAAACAGGAATCCACAGTCGTTTAATTAAAAACAAATAATAACAACGATATTACCTGACATAAACATACTACAACGTACCCAAACAAACACCTAAAGAAAAAGATATGTTAAAAATATAACAACGTTTGCTATATTTTGCTGAAGAAAATTTATTATTGTTCTTCTTTCTTTTGGTGTAAATTGGTACCTAGCGGACGATATATTCTCAGAGGCATTAATATTCCCGCCTCATTTTTCTACTTAGATGATTTTGGCCACTATCCCTGCTTTCCCCTATTATTTGCTCCATTCTCCAAGGAAGCGATGTTGCCACCGAGCGAAAGTTAATAACGTTTTTAATACGAGATTGCTGAAAAAAGTGTAGTGTAAAAAAGTGTACGTGTTGAATAGTTTCTCGATTGATCGGGAAATTATAGTAGAGCGGGAGTGGTTACAAAGATATTTTTAATCCATCACCTGCTTATTTAGGTACTTTTTATTTACTACAGAATTATAAAATACACACATTTTTTACTGTTTGCCCTGTGCAGTTTTACTATATCAGATTTAATATTTTTTAATTAGCACTACGGTGTGAATGGGGACTATACTAGTAATACTAAACGTGTGTTCACCCCGACGAAATAACATTTAAATTATTGTATGTGGCTTGTCGGAGAAAGTCGACCGTTTTCATAATAACACCTAAATGCGCCAGTGGAGTGGAAAAATATATCTAACACGAATTGGACTAAGCCTTTTCTATCTCGTATTATTATAATGCCGTAAAGAAGGCTTAAAGGCCAAAAGCTAAGTGCCAGTGGCTCTACGCAATTTCATTCATTACCAAACAAAATAAAAATAAAATCCAAATTGTATGCTGGCATTCTGGTGCTGATACTGATACTGATAGTTTCATGATAGTTCGATGAAATCTTAAAAAAAAACATTTGTGTGTTAATATATATAAATAAATAAACATTCCACTCGGAAGCGAACACAATTGTATTTATTTGTATGTATAACAGCCGTTTTTATCAGAATCAGATGATAATTTATACGCCTTCTCATGTTTAGTACAATTCCAATGTTGTAAATTTCTGACTGGCATTCGCTTGTCATTTCGAAAAAAATAACTGTAGTATAATTATATCTTGAATTCTCTTTGAACTAAAACACACATAAAAAAAAAGGTTTATCGTATATTTTTTTTGAGTTATGTTTTACAGTTAGTTTTTTACACACACTTTCACAGAAAGAAGTGCCTACGTAATGCACTTTGTAAAAAAGTTTTTATATAAATCCGTCAACAATGACTATACCACCTCTTTTTGTCTTTAATTAATTGAAAAAAAATAAAGCTGCCAAGAATCAAAAACAGAACATTCCTTTCATATTTTTTCAGATTTAACGTTTAAATGCATTTTAAAGTTGTTCCGTTTTCGAAGCGAACTAATAAATCTATGTAACAGCTTTATTGATAAAAAGAGAGATAGCTATCCCCTATTACGGTTCATGTTTAATGCATAAACTCCATTTATCTAGGAACTGACTTCCTCCGAATGGAATAAAGATTCCATAATTTTCAATCGACGCCCTAAATATGTTTTATATCCAATACTTTTCTTCATGAATAAAAATAGGGCCTTTGTATGAAGAATCAAAATGGAAATTTTTATATGATTTTTAATGGAAACTCACGGAGAATGAGGCTGTGCTTATAAAAAATAGAACGTAAAAAGAAAGTATCTAAATGAAAGTATATAGGTATATTCGTAACAGTATTTTAGCACGTTGTTGGGATATATTTAAAAACCTATGCATATTTTATAGCAATGAGTGTTATGATAGTTGGCTCTGGTGAACAATTTAATTTTCTATAAGTAATTTGTTATACTTTTAGTAATGCTATTTTAAGTTAGTTTGATAGTTATATGATATAACTATTTGCCATAATACCAAGGCACCAAAACTACTAGCTGTTCCAAGTATTACAAAGCGTCACGAAGGCTTAAATTATTGTGTATGTAGGTATTGATTCAGGAGTTAATTTGCGGAAATTCATTGTGAGGGATAAAACATATATTTTTAACAATTTCCGCGCAAAATCGAGAAACAGTTAACTCTCGTTTTATCGTTGGTCGTGAAGACAACGTTGTTCTGAGGCTAGGAGCCTTACCTGAAAATGCCATGTGTAAGGGCGAAATACGTGTCGTGTTGAATTGTTTCTCGATTTTTCGGGAAATTATAGTTACGCGGGAATTGTTACAAAGATATTTCTAATCCATCACTTGCGTAAATTATTCGTTATTGTTTGTAGCACTTTCTAATAATCTAATTCCCGCTTAAATTAATTTCTGCACTCAGTAAGAATTAACTATGGAAACAGCAGGTGTATTCATGTGATTAGATCTCAGTTAATACATTGTTCGAACGTTCTGCATTGTGTTGCCATGTTATTGTAATATCTCCTTTCAAGTTGCTAATAACGATGTCTGTTGCACAACGTGAGCTAATAGCATTACTAGCAATATGCAGCTTGTAAAAGACAGCTTACCACAGTTTTGAGCTAAATATCCAGCTCGATGGAATTTGAGCCGTCTTTTTATCATCTTTATAGTGACGGTCACAAGTTTTATGAGCAAGATCTGATTATTTATTTTACTGGAACCTAAATTTAAGAATTATTTAATAAGTGACGACCGACATGGCGTGGAATCCAGCATGCTAGCGCTCCGCTCCTGAGGTCGTAGGTTTGATTCCCATACAGGACAAATCTTTGTGTGCATAAACATGATTATTTGTTCTGGTCTGGGTGTTTTCGATGTATATTAAGTATGTATATTTTAATCACTTTCCATCCTAAGGTTGCCTGGAAGAAACCGCTATAACCGATAATGCCGCCAATTATCTCGCTTTTCTTTTGCAATTGTTTTCTTGTTTTAGTTTCAATTTGGTATACAATAACGAATTTTCTATCTATCTATGCATTAAAAAAAAGCTTTTAGTTATGCACAATACAAGTTTTTGATGATACTTATCTTGGAACTAAATAATTGATAGTACAATTGTTAGAAATTAATTATTATTTAGTAATGACGTACACAAAGGAACATTAAATTAACAAGCGACCATAAATTTTTAAGCCGGCCTAGTCTAATGTCTAATCTGTACTACATTTGTCGGAAATTAATTTATAAAAAGTAACACTTTGTGAAACTCTTTGGCCTATCGTGTTTGAAAATTACAAAATAAAATAACTTTTATGTTGCTCATATTCAGAGGATGAATAAAAGTAGACTAACGAAAGTGCTATGATATACGAGTGAATGAAATTGTTAGGAGGGAAAGACCACGTAAGACCTTCCATAACCAGAAGGACTCTAAACCGACGGGCGTATATGAGAAGGTTAATGAGCGTGAATTAAGCTAAGAGTGTGTGCCAATATCGTAGCAAGTGTAAGGATGTGATGTGATCTCTGCCTACCCCTACCGGATAGAGGCGTGAAATTATGTATGTATGTATTTTGAATGTTTGGTGTTTTTCTATGTATATTAAGTATGTATTTACAAAAAAAAGAAAAGTATTTATGTATGTTTATCCGTTATTTAGTATCCATAACACAAGTTCTTAATGATACTTATCTTGGAACTAAATAATTGGTGTGTCAGAAATATTTATTTATATTTATTTATTTATTCATTCAGTTTTGAATATTCCTGTATTTGCAACCTCTTTATAATTTTTCTCGTCATCTCTTGATCAAGAATCACAGCATGTGTTCTATTCAGCATGTAAGACAACATTATTGTTGTCCCTCACGATGTTCATAATATTCGTTTCCTGCATTTAAAATGACAAACGTCTACTATTTTCCATTTCATTACTACATAATAATATACAATATTTAATTCACGGGGCTCTGTATAAACAATAGCAGTGTCGTCGACCGGACATAGGACCAAAACTGGGAAATAATGAAAATCAAAATGGTCTTTGTTGCCAAAGTTTTCGTATAAATCGCCTTCAATGTACCGTGAGACTGTGATGTAGGATTGAATTGCGATACAGTATAGGAATCAGGCAGAAGATAAATATTATATTTCTTGAGTTTTTCTAAGGCAGTTATGATTAATTGAAGTCAAAATGGTGTTTTGAGCCCATAAAGGTTTTATGAAAATTGTGTTCAAAAATGTAGTACTAATGATGTGGTATTTGTTTGGCTAAAATCTAAAAAATAAGACGCAATGGAAATAATGTTGCAATAATTATTTATTATATTGTATTTATATTTTAAAACAAATGCACGCGTACACTCGTGTGGAGGAAACACACACACGTACCTCCACACACAACAATCACATACAGTATTTGACTAGTTCGTAAGCTTATGGAATCATTTAATATGTTAAACAACGTACATGAACTCCATAAAATTATTAATCAATTTAGAAATATCACGCAACTTTTTAGGTCGGTTTGGAAAGTATTGAGGCTAATGTTTAGTATGATGATGATCAGAGGTCGGAATTAGGTAGAGATATTTATGTACTTGCATCGAAATGTTGATATTAATGTGGACCTTCCCGGGATTTCAAATGGACAATCTTTTGTTTTTGTCAATCAATTCTTTTGTTCTCACAAGCTATGTAGTGCGAACAATAAACGTGGCAACATCGCGCGTGTGCGTATTGGAATTTTGCAACTTCGGTCATCCAATATCATTGATGTAAGTTTGGCAACGTCGCGCGTGCAGTAGTCTAAATTAAAAAAGTAAAAGTAAATAACTTTTTATTAAAAAGTAACGGGATTTTTTCTATTCTTTAAAATTAATCCCGGGATTTGAGGCATATCCACTATATTCTTTCGCTGTGTGAAATCAGTGTAAGTACATGAATAACTCTACCTAATTCCGACCTCTGATGATGATTTAAGTTGGGAATCATGAGATGCCTAAGTAGGCTCATGCTGCAGAAACTAAAACTAAATTCCAAGAATTTTATGTAAATCATAGGTCACAGGTACATTACTATTTTAATAAACTAATACCAGTATCATAGAATGATACTCGGTTATACTAGGAGTAAAGTTTTGGACCTAAAACTGGTATAGATTTATAAATAAAATGACATATATTAGGTCGGGGAAAAAGTCTTTTCGCATAACGTAGGTATAAACTTATTATAAATTTTTTTTGACTGTACTATTTGTGTCTGGCTGGTTTTGGTAACATTAAAAAGGTTCCATTATAAAGAAAAGAAAAAAAAAAAAAAAGTTGTTTCCCGCTATTTTTCATTTGTTTTTCTCTCCGTAAAAATGAGTGAATCTAATGAAGAAATTAGATACATTTTAAAATTTTATTATAAAAAAGGCAAAAATGCAACTCATGCAATGAAAAAAATTGTGATGTTTATGGACCTGATGCAGTGTCAGTAAGAGTAGCACAAATTTGGTTCAAACGTTTTCAGTCCGGAAATTTTGATGTTAAAGATGCACCTCGCTCTGGGCGCCCTGTTACGAATAAAATGGACGCCATTTTTGAAAGAGTCGGATAGAAGAAAGATCGGCATATTAGTAGTTACGATGTAGCTGAAGAACTGGGAATTGACCACAAAACAGTTTTGACCTATTTGAAGAAAGCTGGTTATACAAAAAAGCTCGATATTTGGGTGCCACACGAGCTCACTCAAAGAAACTTAATGAACCGTGTACTCATTTGCGATTCATTATTGAGACGTAATGAAACCGAGCCGTTTTTGAAGAGATTGATAACTGGCGATGAAAAGTGGATCACGTACGACAAGAACGTGCGAAAAAGGTCGTGGTCGAAAGTTGGCCAGGCTTCACAGACTGTGGCCAAACCTGGCCTAACACGAAATAAGGTGATGCTGTGTGTATGGTGGGATTGGAAGGGCATTGTTTATTATGAGCTTTTACCGCCCGGCAAAACCATCGATTCTGATCTTTACTGCCAGCAACTGATGAGATTAAAGGAAGCAGTCGAGAGAAAACGGCCGGAATTGATCAACAGGAAGGGTGTGGTCTTTCATCACGATAACGCTAGACCACACACATCTTTAGCCACTCAGCAAAAATTAAGAGAGTTCGACTGGGAGGTCCTAGTGCATCCACCATATAGCCCTGACCTTGCGCCTTCAGATTTTCACCTGTTTCGGTCTCTGCAGAATTCTTTAGGTTCTGTAAGGTTGACCTCAAGAGAGGACTGCCAAAACTATTTGTCCCGTTTTTTTGATCAGAAGTCCCAAAGTTTCTACAGTAACGGGATAATGTCTCTGCCCACAAAATGGCAGAAAGTTATTCAACAAAACGGTACATATATATTGTAAATAAATGTAAATAAACTTTGAAAAAAATGTCTTGACTTTTCATACAAAAATACGAAAAGACTTTTTCCCCAACCTATTATGATTGAACACCGCCGTATATAGAGCCAGTAGATCAAGCATCAAACGCTGATCATTTAAAATCTATTGAGTCCTCTTTTGTAACCATTAATTTTTTCTTAAAGGAGTTCCATATACTTACCACAATTAACTTGAGTCCTCTTTTCAAACCATAAAGTAAGTTTGAAACTAGTACCTCTATTCCAAATTTAACTATGGCCTATTATTTCGACCCACATCAGTTTACGAGATCGAAACGACCACAGCAAGCAATAAAACTCAATATAGCAGATAAATATTTCATAAAGCGGCTATTTACGTTTGCTATAAAATTGCACGTTCCATATCCGAATGCGCATTTTTGAATTAAGATCGTAAAGGTAACGGTCTTTTGTAAGTGTTTTAATGGCGGAAAAGTGTGAAATAATACTGCTTTTTTTATCCGAAAACCAATAAAAAATATCATAAAACTCTGTTATTGTTTTCTTATACCAGAACGGTGAATTTATTCGTAATCACTGTTATCATATTCTAGCGTTATCCCGGTTGTCCTAGGCTTAAGCTTACCACTCGCGCTTTTCTGCAGCCCAAAGGAGTAAAAATAACGAGTGTCTGTGGAAAGAGGCGTGCAGTGCCAACGGAGGATAATGTTACTCTGTTACCTCCTTACGTGGAGCAGGAAACAATGGGGTTTAGTCGGAAGTCTTGGCCAGGGGTAGGAAAGTCCAATAGTCAGAGCAATGACATTGTTTGAGTGGCGCCATCTTTTAACGTTTTTCCTCACTATTGCGTAAAAATATTTTTAAAGATTAATTAATAATTAATTAATAATCGATTAAATTAAATTTTAGCTAAACCTTATAATTAGAACTTAAAACTTGTTGCTTGGTACAATTTATAAACAAATTTAACTTTAGAAATTTACGTGATATTATTTTACCATTTAATTCTTTATTTATTCTAAACTCATGTTCATTACCTACTCGATTAACTCGATTTTAATCGATCTTGGGACCTGTCATGTCATTGTCATTTTTCATTGCATATGGCCGCTTGTTGTCTACTCGTGCGCACTTTGCAATATTGTCGTAAATTTTACTTTCTTAATTTTTAAGCATGCAAAACATTGAAATCAGAGTGATTTGATTTCATAAATTTTGTGCATGCTCAAATCACTCTGATTCCAATGTTTTGCATGCTTAAAATTTAAGTAAGCTGATACCTATTTATAGAATGCATAGGTATGTATATTTGTCAAAAGTTGCGGAACAACACTTCCAGAGGGCACTAGGGTCAAACCGATTGGCAAAAAAAATCCGGGAGATGGCTCTCTATTAACTAGTTATTACATTTCTCTATGGTCTTGGCCACCACCATCTCGGCTAAGGAGCCCCCGCCGCAAGGTGTCGCCGCGGTGTAAAGTATGCATTACCACTCAAAAAAATGAAGGCTTAAGGCTTAGGCCCTAGCCCAGAGTCTGCTCACTGGTTTGACCAGATTTGGCAAAATTTTGTTATTACATAATCACTGTGACCGTATAAAAGTTCGTAGTTAAACCAAGTTACTTATCGGCTATAGTTTAATAGTCAAATAGATCTCGTAATTTACTAATCGGATAACCAGATCCAACCTTATTTGTTATCAAATCTTATATTATAATGCAGACTAGTGCATTCCAATTATCATGACTATTAAAATATGTTCAGCGCTCAACAAAATGATTCGGTCAGATATTAAACTGTTCAATAACGTTTTTTTTCGGCTTCTGTTCTACTGCGGTCAAGAATTATTGGCATAACACAGTTGGTGGGTCCCCTTTAAGCAAGTATACATCTTGTCTAAACCTTGCCTACATACTATGGATGTAAATATACTCAGAACACAAGTGTAGGCTTACCATCAGGTAAAACTGGTGTTACTTACATTCACGCATGTTTCCCCGAAGGGTTAGACGGAGACGTATTATACGCCTATACGTGGCGAACCTATGGCCGCTTATCGGGAACTGTTACGTTCGCTAGAGCCTTGTCCGTTGATCGGCAGGTGCACCACATGCAGGTGAGGTTGACTTGGGCTCCTTAGGTATTGGTAGGATCCCTATACACACTGGTGTATAGTGTCATATATAATATTAAAGGTTTATTACGGTATTAAGCGCTCTTATTTATAATTTGGCCTTAACCGACTGCCTACCTTCAAGAACATTATTCCCTTCTTACATCATAACCTTACTGAATATCAGTTATTGAACGGAGCGACTGCCGTATGACCTTCACAACCCAAAGGGACAATATTATATAGTAATCCTAGCTGTCAGGATACTAAAGGCACATAGTTTCTTGTAATGAATGCCATAGATGTTCATGACAGTCGGGACCTCCGGCTACCGTACGCACTTTAATTCGAAAACCCGAGAACATGCATTGAAGTTTGGTCTCATCTCGGGGCTATTGCTGCGTTGCCATCAGTCAGGATGATTGCGACTTGTCACATTAAAAAAAACACATTTCGTATTAAATTTTATCCACGTAAACTAGGTTGCGTTCACCAGCTAGTAATAACATAAATCAATGAATTAGTGATCAGTTCAATTAACTGAGAGAGACTATTCAATCCGGAAAATACGACCAAAACTCCATTAAATTTTCATTTAGTGTCCGTGACCCATATAAAGGTCGCGGTGTCTAGACAATTTGGTTTGATTTATTCGGGGCCGGAGTTGATTGGATGCCGTTGAATAATTAAATAGTCCAGATCAAAGAGTGCTTTTCTTTCTGGGTATCATTAAAAATATTTACTAATTGAATTACAAAACACAAAGACCCGTGAGATTTAAAGTTTTGAATTTTTTTTTGACTAATTGTTGAATCAGAGATAATTTTCAGTCGTATAATTGTTATCTTAAAAGGCATTTTTTTGTAGATTTATCATAATAGCTGTAATCGATCGCCTTATCAGTAGATACAAAAATAATAATATGTAATAACAATTGAAAAGCTGCTGTGCGCGAGTAAAATCGCTGGCGTACTGGTGTATAGCACCAGTGCATTCAGAACTATTAAATGAATTGCTAATTGCGATCGTTATATCTGAATCGTAACTCACTACAAACAATCAATGTCCTGTGTCCAAGAACAACTTGTAGTCCGTAGTGAATGAAAGCAATGTCATTTCAAATTGGCGACATGCGTTCCTTCTTAAATTGGCGAAATGTGTTCTGATAGTTTTACCCGGCACATCCCATTTTTAGTGCCATATTATTTAAATTTTGTATGGTACCTATCATCATCATCATCACCCCTATCTTCGTTCACAATCAGAAATATTGATCATGGGCCTCTCTAAAGGCACGTCACTAGCTTGAAGCAGTATAAAATTTATATTTTTCGCTTATGCGACCCACTAGACTTACGTCGTTGACGAAATAGTCGTCAGTACACAGTAACACCAACACTTTCTGCATCTGAAGTCTGCCGCTGATGAAAGACGCTCGGTAGTCCTTTGATGAGTAGCTTAGTGGAAAAAAAAATTATTTACCTATAGGTATACTACTAATTGAAGCGCTCGTAGCTACACCAAGATTTTCCTTTAGGGTAATTAAAAAAGATTACTGAAATTATATATCACATAGGTCAGACCTTGGATGTAAGATCGCTTCTATAGGATTTGATATCGATTGTTTACTTGCTTCAAAAGGACACGTTAAGGCTTTGGCCCGGTTAACACAGTATTAATTATTCAAACAAAAATCGTGATACGCTTGCACCTGATGGCAATAAGGTCAGCCAATACAAAACCTGGTACCTCTCTAGGTGTTACCTGTCCTGTCACACTGAGCGCTATCGCCAAAGGAAGTAGTGGATTTGTTCTAGTATACACTAGAAGTAGTTAATAGCACTGCTTATTTCCACAAATTTTAAAACATTTAGGCCATTTTAGTATCCAGACATAATTGATGTTTATAGAACATCAATTATCTCATCTTTTTAGTCTTATTGAAGTCATCTGCCAGTTATGTTTTTAATTAGGATTTAGAACTTTAAACATTTTAAAACTTTTCCTAATATTATGTGTTGGGGTAAACTATATGCGAAGAAAATAATATTAAATTGACACACAACATTGTAAGTACAATATTTTTTTAATAAACTGATAAGATTTTTTTACAAGGAATCTATTCACATAAAAATTATTACAATTACACATGTTGATATTAACAGTTGACAGATAGATTTAGATAAAAAGATGTCCGACATCGTTTGCTTACCGCTAATAATTACAATATTTACAATTTTGTACATTTTTAATAGAAGGGATAAAGAAATTGAAAATAGTATGATATTATTGGAAGTAATACATTTCTAATAGATTTATCTCCAGTAATTAGTTTTCACAGCCAGTAAAAAAGTAAAGAAGAAAATACCATACGTTACACTATTTTATACAAAATTATGTGTTTATATGTTCAAGCATTTCTGGTAACGCATTATATGCTACCATGTTGCCAAAACCCTTGGGCTCTTTCTTAGTCACTATTGTAACTATTTCTTCTTCTGTAGGAGGTGGAGGAAAATCAACATTCTCATCCACAGCTGTCGTAATATCATCTATACTAAGTACTAATTCTCTATTATCAATTTCTATTCTATTACGTTCAACTACAGAACTGTCCTCCATTATACTGTACAAATTTTCTGATTTCCCTTTACTAAACATTTGTCAGGAATTCATGTAAAACGGATCGTTTATATTTGCCTCATCATTTACAGCGTTCCCCTTTTGGGACCATTCTTTCTGTTGGTGTTTTATTCTGTAAATTATTTCGTCGTGTATCACACCAAAACACATAGCAGTTAAAGCTAAACCTGTTAAAGTATACGCAGAACAAAACCACAAAGTCGTGGCGTTGATTGTGTAATATCTAACTCCACTTATAGTAGTGTAACTCATACCTGGTATAATATTACCAAAACCTATAGTACTTAATGCCATAAAACAAAAATAGAAGCCATCTACAAACCCCATATCATCTAATTTATACAAAACAATTGCTCCTATAACTATGTATATAAATATAGCTGCTAAACATAAGAAAACTGGGGCTAATATACTTAGACCACGCATTGATAACTTTGATTCCGTATCAGGCCAACTAATGATGTCATCTTTCACAGTGCTTGTAGTTGGCCTTTCTGACAATGATAAATCTTTTTGACTATCAGGTTTCAATACATAGCATTCTTCGGTTGGAGTTTTGCTAGTATTTTGACTGTTGAGCATCTCCTCTTGCTGTCTCTTCAACTTCATTCTTCTTTCCTTCTCAGCCATACGTTTTTCATCGTAACAACAGTAGCCACAGTTGGAACATAGGCAGCAACATAATGCTCTACTAAATACGCTTCTTGCCATCTTTGATAATAAAGATCCGACACTTGAAAGGTAGACCAAGGTTAATGGTATCCCAAAAAGAGCATAAAGTATGGTGACTCCTTTTCCGAGAATTGTTCTTGGTGCGATGTTACCGTAACCTGTAGACAACAATAAATTTTAATGTATGAAAACGATGAAGCGTAAAACTAAATTCTAAAATGTAAATGGAAATTTGTTACCTATGGTAGTCAACACGGTAAGCGAGTAGAAAAATGCTAGAGCTAAATTCCACTCATGTTCTTCGTAATGGTTACTAACGTCGCTCCCGCCAAATTCACCGAGTGCCATCTCTCGGTAGCTAACTCCATATTGCGAGGCCATTTCTGTAGTAACCCTCTGCACTAGCTCGTTTTGAAACTTTAAGATCTCCTGTGCGGCCAATCTGGTCCAATTTTCTCTATACAAGATATTTAACGACACTGTTATCTCCCAAATATTTTCCACAGCTCGACTCCTTGCATCCCAAAAGTAGTTAGCCGAGAGGGTAACATTACCATACTCGTTATCGTCGTCTGAATGTCTTTTGTGTGTGTTGTTATATTCTCTATGGTTTGTCTTTTGTCTGTCTGGTAATAATCGAGGTCTAGCTGGGACTTCCACACCGCCTTCGATCGCTAAGAATATAAATGATCCCAAAAATGTATAAGCCAACAAAATTAAAAATATCACTATGTTAGTAAGAGATCCGATAATAAATTGTTTTCTTCTATACTTGGTAGTTTTAAAACAAAAGCAACAAACGACTTTCTGGCGTGAGTTTTGTGCTCTCTTTCTACTATTAGATACCATGGAGTCGGCATCTTGGCATCTCTCCAAAGGAATCCCTCCATTAGGCATTGGTTTTGCCAATGTATACTGTTCGAAACGAGTGATTGCTTCTTTATCCAGTACCACATGATCTATATCCATTTTTGTACACTATTGTTACCTCATTCCGTTTAGTGTCATCGTTATCTATTTGTCGGCAAATATCTGGAACAATGAAAAAGTTCTCGTTAATATTGCTAAGAAATTTCCCTTGCACAGTGAATAGCAGTGGATAGTCATTTCTCAAAGTCCATTTAGATGGAGGGGAATAAGTGACAAATGAAGAAGTACGATGTTAGGGAAATGATTAATGTGCGGTTAAAATCTTGTCGTGAATATTCTTAGGAAACAAATTTTCCTTAATAGTTTTGCAACTGTATAAATAACGGATATCCGGACTTCGTCAGTGACGCACAATTATTATTCCTTAGGTGTTGATTATAAAAACTATTACTACTAACTTTACGTAACTTATGATTACAATAAAAAATTGCTAGCTTTGATTGAGAAATGCACAGCCACCGGCAAGTGTGCCAAGTTACAACCTTTACTTCCTGTCACCTTTACCAGTAAATAATTAAAATTAAATATTGATTGTAAGAGTCAGAATTAAGACCCAGAATACATGTTACTGTTCCCAATGAAGCCCAGTGGCTAGACCATTAAATTAAACTGCCATAGATGTTTATGAGAGCCGGCACTAACGGCTTAACGTGCTTACTGAGACAAGGACCAAGCAATAATTGCACAAAATGAAATCGAAAAGTCATCACCACCGCACCAGGATTTAAACCTGAGACCCACTGTATTTAAAGTCTCTGGGTCTCGCTATTGGACTTTCACCGCTCCTCAATGTTTAGGATATCATGATGACAGATTATTGTTGATTATACTAAAGAAACCCACAACATTGGAAGTAAAGAATAGTATACTTAAATCCGCGATATATAGGTCGTCGATTAAACTGCTTTAAACGGCTTTAAAATATAACCAAAAACAGTTATAATTCTTTGACAATTCAGCTTAGAGCTGAGAATTTCAATTGTACAAATGAATCCTTTGTAACTTCTATAAAGACGATAGCATGATTCAGTTTATATGAATTCAATTTAAAAATAAACTTAATTACAAGTATAGCAAACCTAAAGTATGAATGAAAACTGAGATGAGGTTTAGTTAATAAAATTCTTCGGACATTGCGAAACTATTATAAAACCCTTATTCAACAATAGTAATTTATTTTGTATGTAGATAAGGTTGTTGTATAGGTTTATTTATACATTGATCTTTAAACGTGTAAATATATTTTTTAAATGTCATTGTCATTAAAAGAGGCAATCTTGTCATTATCCATCGAATGAAACGTGTGCACTCAATCTGCAATCTGAATAGGTATAATTTTTATTTGTTTGAAATGATCTCAAAGCTTTCTATCATCAAACCGCTTGCCATCCTCACACCTTAAAAATTACAACACCGCGTATGGGTAGTTATAAAAGAAGCTTGCTGTCGCGTATTTTTGGGTATTGAATAATTGCGCTAGCGTACTTTGCGTTTAAAAAAAAAGTGTGTTACAAGATAGGCAACGCGCTGATGATTCCCTTGGTATTAAGAGCGTCAACAGAAATAATTTATTGCATGTCACATTACATGATACGTAGATGGTATAAATAAAAAGTCTACATGTAACGACCAGCAAGGACATAACAACAAAGGAATGCTAACATTATATCTAACATACCATAACATCCAAATTTTTATTTTTATTTTTACACCATAACATAACTTCCATATTTATTTTTTTAATAAATAATAATAATAATATAATAATTATACTAGTCTTGAATTTTCTTAAAAATTACTCTCGAATATTATAAAAGCTTAAACTTAACGTCTAACGAAAGTTGTATCTCCTGTCTATCAAGTGGACCGTATGTTTGTAATAAGTATTTATGCTAAAAGAGAAACCACCATAAAAGCGGTTAGTAAATAAAGAACTAGCTCGTAACAAAAAAATATTTTATTACAATCAACCTCTCGAGGCGATTGAAAATTTTGTATAAACAGAATACATTTTCTGGTCACGCACGTTCGCTCGATTTTTTGCAAAGGAGGGAATGCGAGGTACGTGTCAGGAATGTATGAAGGATCTGAGTTCTAGGGTTCCTTTTGAATACTGTATCTTCCTTTTTTAAAGAATCACTACTTTGGCTTTGCTCAGCATCTTAATCTTGGAGAAATACTCAGCAATGTTCTCTGTTAACACAAAGGTATTACGAAGGTTCGCGTTCATGAAGTGAGTATGTATAATGTTGGATCTCTATATTTGTCATCATGTTAATATTAGATTCATTGATAAACTTTTTTATGCTCAGAAATAAGAATTATATATTAAGTACATTATGAAGAAAAAAGTAAAGCAAAAATTGATAAAATGTAATATCAAAGCAAAAATTATAATCTTAATAACAAAAAACTAATTATCAAGGCATTATCCCGTTTGCCCCAGACTTAAGCCCAAGGCAATTCAGGACAGCTGGGACCAACAGTTTAACGTGCTTCCCAAAGCACAGAGCAAGCGATAATTATGCACATAACTTCTAAAAGTAATACGCCATCAGGGTTTGAACCCTAGACTCTTTGAACTAAAAGTCTAAGGGTCTCGCCACTGGGCTATCATCACTCTCGAGAAGATAACTAAAAAAAATAGATAAAAACATTAATTCTAATATAATTTAAGATAAATAGATAGATATTAATAATAATGTTATGCTGTTGGTGTACCTTATTGAATAAATAAAAAAATATTATTGAGAAAAAAAATTGAACTATAAAATACACTGAATGATGACATATATGTGAACATTGCTAATCTAGACGGAATTCTCGCTAAAATCACATATTCTACGCGCCCATCGGAGCCCCGGTAGCTCAGTGGTTAGAGCAGTGGACTGGGTATCCAAAGGTCAGAGGTTCGATTCCTATCTCGGTTACCGCAGACACTATTAGAAAAATCCAACGCGTTCATCGATGTCCCCAGTAGCTCAGTGGTTAGAGCAGTGTACCGGTTTAACTCTTTTGTTAAAAAAGTTAAAAGTAATTTTATTGTGATCTTGATAAGTTACAGATATTGTTTTTAACAAGAAGTTAACAATATTTTCATTGTGACGATTCCAATAAGTTAATAATATTAACACTAGTATGTCGACAGCGATACACGCTTGGCCGTTTCTAAAAGGATCCCCGGTTTCGCACCTCGTATCTGAGGGCTGGTATTGATGTTTTGATGGATAATTCCGTTTGCCGCTTCAATTGCTACCCATATTTCGTGAAATATGAATTTCGTTTTCCAAATAAGAAGAATTCGTTCGACTCGTGCTGAACGAAGAATGTAGCGATGAGAGAATGTTTGTTTGAGATAGTATTTAAAACGGGATTACGGTATTGTTAAAGATACTCTGAATACTTTGCCTAAAACATTAAATAAGAAACAACTTACTTTGAATAGCATTATCGTAGAATTTCTTAAATAGTATCTTTTCAAATTTCGGGGTTTATCTCCCAAAGAAAATTCTTAAGAATATAATAAGCCAGAGAACTAATGGTAAAAGGCCGGTCATACTTCCAGACGTTCTGATGGAGGTATAGAATGGAGGCTCCGTTTTGGCAAACAAGGTATGATGAAGCGACGACTTGGGAATGGTAGCTGGTGTAGATTGAATGCGGTCTGAAGACCTTAGGACCTAATAAGGCAGAAGAGTAGTACTCTTCAGGAGAGGCCTATTCACTTGTTTGTCTCATTTAAATGACTTGATCGAAATTAAATAAATTCAGACAGCTTTTATATCACGCCTCATTTGTAATGAAATGAAAGTTTTGGGGGGGGAAGACCACGTAAGACCTTCCATGACCAAATCCAGAACATTTTGGAGAAAGAGCAGGTCAAAAGTGGGTACCCTAAACCGACGGGCGTGTATAAAAAGGTTAATGAGTATAAATTAACCTAAGAGTGTGTGCCAAGATCGTAGCAAGTGGAAGGAGAAGACCCCTATGGGAAAGAAGCATGACAGTTTGTATGAATGTTCTTAAAGAGGACTAGCAAAGACACAAAAGCGAATAATCAGTTTTGCCATATGAAGTCCACTGCTAAAAATTGACCTCCCTAATAGTTTACAATATTTATTGGGGGTATTAATTCATAAAAAACTCCTAGTGATCGTACTGAACGCAGAAAGACGCTGCGGCCCTTCATCTGGTAGGGTCGCTCTTTGTTGACTCTTATGACTCCTCAAGCGAGCAGTGTTCTGCAGGGGAGTCTTCCACGCCATGGTCGTGCAAAGGGGGGGCGCATCTACTACGTCTCGGGGGGCGTTGGCCGCGGGAGGGATGCCAGACGCCACAAACTTAGACCAATGCCCATATAGGGGGATTTTACAACAGCGGTGGGCGCTGTCGGAAGTTTTTTAGTGGGAAGGACTGCTGGCAGTTGCATCTGCCGCAGTGAGCCTATACTCTCCTCTCAGTCCCCCTCTGGCCGGGAGGCAGTGCGTAAATGCATTTTGTTACCTACATTAAAAGAAAAAAAACGTATAAAGTAAAAGGAGTATTTAATGACGCTATAAGAGTATATAAATATAGAAATAACATTGTAGTATACTGAAGTTCTAAAGGTAAGATAATACAAATAAATATATTAACAGCATATTACGATTATGAAATATGATACAGCTAGGTGTACTTCATACATGCTAATTCAATTAAAATCTTGTTGAATTTAGACTAAACCTATAAATATTGAAAAACACCGCACGTTATTGCTGGTTCATTATATCCATTGTAATATCCAAGTTTCCACAGCCTTATAATGAATATATTTTTATATTTATAACTGTGTCGTAGACCATTCATAAAGAACTGTTATAAGTTTAAGGAGTATTATAAAGTGATATATACTAAATTGCATACACAAATATCACGCTACAGTGAGCGCCGAAAAGATTTCAAAAAATTATTAATTGCAAGTTTTATATAACATGACACCTGGAATTTCATCGATAGGTTTATGTCTGACTAAACTTGAGGTAACTAAAACGGGGCAGACTATCCACTTGGGGGTTGGCAGGTATTATTATAATTACTTTGCCTGGGCTAAGAAAGCCCTCATTAACTTTTTGGTATTTACATACCTAAAAGTTAAACCAATTCTGAAAAACATTAATGTTACCTTAGTCAGTAAGTATTATGTTCCTAAAATTAAAATATCTTGTTCATTTTCCGCTCGCTCAGTTTATAAGGCATTTCATACGATGAGTCGAATTTTACGAACAGACTTTACAGACGAAAGAGTATCTTCTTATTTCTTATTCAACGACACATATTTTTAGCTTAAAATATGTGTGTTTACAATAATATGTACTAAGCAATCTGATACTTTCTGTATCAAATCGACGAATAACAAGACCACATGCGTTAATGTGAAATGTACGTACTAGTGTAAAATAATAGTTCCAACCACTAATAATCCGCAAATGGCTGCCGTTGCCCAAACCGAAATTGGCTTTGTTGTTCACTGCACGTTTCATGACCGGTTTATACCGGTCCCTACTAGTTTTACACCTGTGTAAACTGGATTGGGGATATGGACCGGCGAATGTTCGTGTACGCTATAAGAACAATGAACATTTCCTATTGTTAGTCGCAATCGATAGGACTTTAGGACTTTGTAGGCAATATTTTGAATTGTTGGTCTTTAGTTGCTCAATGTAAGTAAGGAATCTAAAACTTATAGTAATTCTTTTTCTAGATGGTAGGGCTTGTAGCGCTGCAAGATAGGCGATCAGAGAAGATTATCGAAATGAGGTAGCGTTTTTACAGATGTCAATTTCTAGATGAGTGATCAATTGTGACGATGATTATGATTAAGACGCTGGTGACCACAGTGATAGTCAAGACGTAGTAGATGTTACGTTAAGTTATAGAGAAGCAAATCTGACAGCAGAAACTCATTAATTCGCACAGAGGGTGCGTTAAGTATATGATCTAAATCCCCCTAATTTTGTTTTTCGAGAGGAGTCCCATGCACAGACCATGTTGCATGCGTGAGTTCTTTAGATATAGGAATCCTAAATTTTTGTCATCGTAAGACTTAGTACACAAACAGAACTTCACGCTTATTTATCCCATTTGGGGTGGGCCGAATGGTTGCTGCAACCAAAGATAATAATATATTACTGCAACTATTGAAAGGAATTCCATCCTATGTTTACTTTTGGCACATAGATTTCTTGGCGAAACGATTCAAATAGTGAGAGACGGATATCCTTTCGCCCATATTGAGACTAGACGAGATATTATTCATAAAAAAATGGGACTATAACAATGTGAAACACATAATTTGGGTTTTACCTTTTTATTCTATCCATTTCCTTATTCCTTATCTATGATCTGAAACAAACAAAAATACGTTGTTAATTAATATACATATATACAAACACGACTGTTTCCCCGAAGGGTAGGCAGAGGCATATGCCTCTTGGCGAAATGTGGGCTAATGAGATCATAAGCCCCACATTTCTCTAATTTTATTGTAGGTCTCACGTAAGTTGGTACACAATAGGTGGGCGAGCCTATTGCCGCTTACCGGGAACTTTTATGTTTACCAGAGGCTCGTCTATTGATCGACATGCTTGCAGGTAAGGTTGGCTTGGACTTCTAAGATGTGAATAGGATCCTTATGCTCCCTTTTCGCCTCAAATGTTGTGGTTTCGAATAATAGCAACGTATTTTTCTCAAAGTGTATCAAAGTTTATGTTCACAATATTTTTTTCATTTAAAAACCGTAACTATTATCTAGGTATGGTTGTAAAGCTTTAGCGACGATTTTTGTTTTCCAGGTTGGCGGAAATTAGTATCATTTCTTAAATGTTCAGAAGAAAACATATTCTCTTAAAAAAAACTATTCATTTCAGAGAAATTTAATCAAAATTTAGAAAGAATATGCAGAAATTCATTTTTAAAGAATGCGATAATAATTCCACTATCATATGATGGAGAAGGGGTTCTTTGATGCTGTTAGCAAGCAAATAATTAAGTAAAGGATCATATTAACACAAAACATGCTAAATGCAAAACATGCTTAATGCAAAACACGGCAGTTCTTAGAAAAATACGAAATGAAGATAATAATATTTTAAAACAAAGAATTTATAATATTTTTTGTTAAATGATGAACTGATGAGTGCACTAGCACCTACGAGCGCTTCATTACTAGTTTGTTGGAAACAATCACCGAAGTAAAGCAGAGTTCGCGAAATGCTTGGATGGGTTACCGTTCTTTTTTGAATACGTTCGTTCTCTTTCTTGATTGTGGTACCGCCCATATATCTTTAATTTTTGTTAAAAAAGTTTTTATATTTCCATTTTGTTGGTGAAAATTTGACGAATCTGAAGTATCTCGTTAAAGACAGTATAGAATATTTTTTATTTTTGTCCTTGTGGCACTTTATATCGAGCGGTATGGTGCTTCAGAAGGCATGGTTACAATCCAAATATAATATACCCTTTTAAGAAGCTTAAATTTGTTTAGATGATACTCGTGCTGGAACGTTAACCCTTTAACAGGCAGAGCATGTTGAAAATATTCATTGGTTTTCCATATTAAGTTATCGGCATAAGGTTCAATATATGGTGGTCATATATTGACCACTGCCGGGTAAAGGGTTAATGTGCTGAGATGATGATTTCGTATAGTTATTTTTTTTAAGATACAATTACAGGGTATAACAAAAACGAATGTCAGCAGAATTTTTGAAATATAAATCAAAAATTACATGCAAAATAGAACACGGGAGATTACCCCATTTGCAGCTGTAAATAAAAATGTGTCTTTATAAATTTAAGCATTATAAAGACTTAAAATAAACGCACGGCATGTTCCAACTGAAAAAGAACAAAAACTCAAATGACACTTATGTTGCACAATTGTTTTTATTGTTTAATCAATTTCTTTTAGTTTGACGACCGATATGGCGTGGAGGTCAGCATACCTACACTTCACTCCAGAGGTCGTGGGTTCGATGCCCACACAGGACAAATCTTTGTGTGCATGAACATGAATATTTGTTCTGGTCTGGGTGTTTTCTATGCATATTAAGTACCTATGTATTTACAAAAAAAAAGTATTTAAGTATGTTTATCCGTTCTTTAGTATCCATAACACAAGTTTTTAATTAATATTTATCTTGGAACTAAATAATTGGTGTAATTGTCAGGAAATATTTATTATTATTATTATTCTTTCGCTAAGAAGGAAATAGTCTAATGGCCGCTTGCACAACAGTTCTCAATTTGAGTTAAGCCAAATTTGGATTAAAATTTCATTGAATTTCAGTCATTGGTGTGGGGTTAAGATCATCATCGATATTTTAATAGATTTTGCTCTAATCAGGATTAGTGACAGTTGTGCAAGGCACCTAAAATTTTAAGCAATATTGCGGGCGTGCTTTTACAAATGCATACGTTTTAAAATTAGATATTTTATACAGTGTACCATCAAACATATCAGTACAGTAAATCTGTGACTATGCATCTACTTTTATGAGCAGTAAAAACGTCCCGAAAGAGTCGACGCGGCACTTTCAAAGAATTGTGGTGAGTATGATAATATTTACATGACAAAGTTAAGTTATATTATTTATATAGCTGCTGCTTTTTAATACTTATTTCTTATGAGCCACACTGTCGCTTCGCTTTGTTAGAATACATACATACATTCACGCCTGTTTCCCCGAAGGTAGGCAGATGCATATTATACGCCCACACTTCGCCAGTTATATAGGCCCACGTATGCCAAGAATTTTATGGTGCAAAAAGAAAAATAAAATAAATTGTCTATAACATTTAAATTCCTCAAAGTCTTACAAACAAAATGGATATTCTATATGTATTAAACAACAATGAAAGAGAAATAAGCGGTGCCATAATCAAGAAATAAAAGCAAAATGAATTCTTTGCCAAAATGTCTGTTGTGGTTTTTCCTCATAATTTGTCAGTCTGTCGGTGAATCTAGATTATAAGGTTTTTTAAAATACAACATAATGTAAACCCGTTGTAATTGGTGAAGATGCGTACGACTATTGGGAGACAGGAACACGATAATTAATTTTTTTATCGCAGAATGCCCCGTGTACGAGTATAAGTATATTTGTCCCTATTCCTTTTTTTTTTCTCAAAAGTTGTTAACCTTCCCTGAGTTATATTTCGATTTTTCGGGAGACAACAATTGCGCGGGATCTATCACTAAAGCATAATTTCACGTCACCTGTTTACTTCAGCATTTCCTATTAAAAGATACAAGTGGATGTTGCGCTCGATAAGCACCGGGTCATCAAGCGTCGAAGAAGTCACTACCGCTCAGGTATCAACTGTGGAAGAGGCATGAAGGGCATTACTGACTTCTTGGCGGGAAAGTGGAGCGTCATGTCTGTTTGTGTACCTACGTACATTTGTTTTTGTAAATGAAACAAAACAGTGCAACATCACTTTTCAAATTCTCTCAAGAAGTCCATTTGAGATCTCAATATAGTCCCACATCTTTACTGAGGACTCAATCGGTTTATGGGGAGGGCATCTCATTTATTATCTTTATCAACACTCATTCTCATTTACTATAATTTATATGTTATTAATATATCTCTTACTTTACACTTGCTAAATGTGCAAACCGCACGAAGTCATTACTTATTTAAAAAAAAAAACAAAAAAAGGGCATTACTCACCACAAGCCTCCAGGCCTTAAGATAAAATAAAACAAACGAAATAAAA
Organism: Musotima nitidalis; assembly: GCA_949126915.1. NCBI lineage: Eukaryota > Metazoa > Arthropoda > Insecta > Lepidoptera > Crambidae > Musotima > Musotima nitidalis. The sequence goes on from OX421434.1 coordinate 7,306,298, forward strand.
AACAAAAGATTATCTTCCTTACTTAATTTTGCATCACATTGAAACAAGGAATAAGTATGTAAATAAATAATGAACTTAAAAGTTCTCTTTCAACATTCTTAGAGTGTTAACGAGCTTGACGTAATGAGATCAAAGAGTCACTTACAGACTTAATTGAATTTTTTTTAACGAATGTTTTGATGTCATTATTCAATTATCTTCTTTATGGGTCTGTTTTTTCATAACTTTTTATAATGAATTGGGTGTGAGTAACAAAGTTTCTTCTTTAAATTGTAATTATATGAGTGTTTACGGGTCCTGATGTGAGCCAAAGCCAACCTTATCTGCAAGAAGTGCACCTGTTGATCAACGTAAAAGGCTCAGGCAACAGACGAGCTATGATATGCCTGTTCCTTCGGAAATATAGGCGTGGTTGTAAGTATGCTTTTATTTTAAATTTATTTAATGGAATGCCGTTTTAATACAGTACCGTTATACTTGAGGGACGCATCTTATGCTATCGGTTGAGACATCTTGATTATGCTGAAAGGGAACCCACATATAGTGCTACTTTATTGGTTACGGTTTTTGGGAAAACTTTTTAATGTTTTTTTTTTTTAATGTGACACGTCATAATGACTACATCCTGCCTGATGATAAGCAGTCGATGCAGTCCAATAAGAAAATGAAAGCGTAAAATAAAATGTCTTCAAATACTTAGTGTCTGTGTTATTACTGTTAAGTTTTTATTATTGTAACTGGACGTGATATATCTATGTCGCTTTAATTTTATATTAGACTGCTTGTATATGATTAATTTATACATGTTTTGATGCTGCATAGCATAACAGATACCATATGATAAATTACTGTACAGTAAAAAATAATTGGACTTTCTATTATTTTAATATTCATGATATTTGTGTTAAAATTCTGTAGTTTGAGTTTGTCATGCTCACTTCAATGTCTCTGCGGTGGTGGCGTCATCCGTCGGGTCGCTTCGTTCCCTAAAATATTGTTGAGCGAAACGATGGCTAGTTCAAACGTCATACTCGTGAACGGGTGCTGCCAGTGGGGACTGGTCTGCTCATGTCTAATATATTTATCTATAATTTTGTACATCTTGCTTAAAATATTTGTAGTATTATTTTCTTTGAAATCTTGTTACTGCAAAACAGAAGTATTTTCAGACTCATATTATTATTAAGATCATTTTCTTGTAACTCACGGGAGAAACAACCAACTTTTTACGATTTTGTTGCCTACAGTGAACTTTTAAAAGAGCTCTCTTAAGCGAAGCGAGAATAAATGATTTTGTCTTGGACTTTGTATGCTCAATAATTGTAGTTGCTGCAGCATTCTTCAAACCAGAACACAGTATGACATAAAGCCCAACAATATGGTACTCTTGCTAATTCAGGTACCAAAGGAATAAAAACCCTAAGAAATGCTTGTCTGAAGCAATGCAAATCCAAAAGAAAAAAAATTGAGAAAGAATTGCGAATAATTTGACAATATTCTGCCTTTGAAAGTCTCACGCAATTTTTTCGTCAAAGAGTCTACATTCCAATACTAGTTTCTGTCCCAACGCCTGGCAGTCTTTCGTGCAATTTGCCCTGCCAACTGCCATCTTAGCTTCCTGATTCTACGCTATACACAATGTTATGTCATCATCATCATCGTCCTTTTTTATTTTTTAGATGGTAAAATCATCTAATGACCTTCTCCCGCTGTGGGTGGAGCGGGAGGAGTGTCAGACTTTTACTGACTAAAAACCATCCATATTATCTTTCTTGAGCCTGCAAAGTCCCAAAGCCGCAGTAACCCTATCGAATAGTCCCGCAGCCCCCGCAGGCTTGACCCATCCACACACGAACACGAACAGACGGGCGCCGAGTTATCCATGACTCACTGCACACAAGCCAGCGCCTACGGTGGCCGGGAGTCGTCTCGTGGCTCCCGACGTCTCGGGCGTCCACCGCGGCGGCTGGGACCGTGACGAGAGGCTCGAGGCGAGTCTGCATCTTTCGTTCCGCCGTCTTCTCTGCTTTGAAAGAGGAAGCAATAGCACCCCACTCCTCTCGCTTCGGACCATGGCCTCCATCAGGACCGACCGCAATAGGGCGCCGCCACCGATTGCAGCTACGAGGACTTGTCGGTGCTCCGCCCAAGCGGAGTGTTTTTCGTCCTGCTCTAAGAATTTATGAAGCCTCTAGCATGGCTAAATAAATTCTATATTTAAGAACCAGGCACTACGGTTTAACGTGGCTCTCGAATCAAGGATAGCTCAAATTGAAATTACGCACAAACGGTCACCCATCGAAGGGTTGACTTTCTGAACTCTGCATTTCAATGTGATCGTTTCCGAACTCCTAGCATCGTGGAGCTAAGTGCGTTTATAAATACTAATATTATATCATTGAATACCCAAAATTACTCTATAAGGGAAGCGCTCGTATCATCGAGCCACTCGTAGCATCGAATCGCTCGTAGCATTGAAGCGCTCGTAGCTCTGCGATGCTCGGTGGTCGGAAACGATCACCGATATAACGCAGAGTTTACAGAGGTCAGTCCTTGGATGGGTGACCGTTTGTGTGGCATTTGATATCGAGCGCTTTTGTCCTTTGGAAGGCACTTTAAGCCGTTGGTCTCGGTTATCAGTAAATGTGATAGTCGTTAAGCCATGTCAGAGGCCTAATTGGGCGGCTTTGAAAAGTTTTAATAGCAGGACGACATATACCTGCCTCCGCCAATCCGATCTGGGTCAGAGTGGTTGAGTTTCACCCCAATACCCTCGCACCTTGGTATGTGAGAGGAGGCTCGTGCTCAGTAGTGATATGTTAATGGGGTGAGATGATGTTAATGATGACTCCAATTAGTAAGATAATACGAAGAAGGACAAAGTGACAAAGAACCATTATTTTATATACTTAGTTGTCACGTTTGGTATTCATAAAAAGCGACATAAAGATAGTGAAACCTTTTAATACCATTATAAAATGGAACCTGTTGGTACAAAGTAGTGTTTTACAATGCATTACAATGCTGTAACCAGTCATAAGGAGATTTACGATCGCTTAGAAGGAGCTATCTGTGACATAGTATATTTAATGAATGTAAATTAAGCAATAGTTGTAGCCATGAGGCTACTGCAGAAACGCATATTGGAATACGGAGTATACATACTCTGTGTGAGAGAAATGGTTTGCAATGTCAAAATGGCTTCTCTTCTAACTTCACTCGCCTTGACTATATAAATACTACTACTACGTAAACCTTTGGCCAAATATATTGTTTAGCCTTTTTTCTACCGTCGTCCTCGCTTTGGCAACATTTACTATTAATGTTTGTTGTATACAGGGATCTCAACAAAATGTTTAAGAAAGATTTTCAATAGCCCAAGCCAACCTCACCTATAAATAGTGCCCCTGCCAATCAACTTTCGAAGCTCTGGCAAACACAACTGTTCCTGGTGAGTGGCAATAGGCTCGCCACGTAGGGTCAATAATAAAATTGGCAAAATGCGGGCATAATGGCGCTTTAAGTAATTAGATGAAATTTGGATCACAGGTAAACTCCCACATATAAATTATGTACCTTACACAGAAAAATAACACCGAATTTACACCACAAATAACGCCACAACACAAACAAAGCTGCAAGCGGACGCCCAATAAATCGCCCTTTAATTCCTTTCAAAGTGTATTTTGCATACAAAACGTACCGTCCCAAAATACACTATGAATTAAGTCATAAATTGCAGACACCTCACAGCGGTGCATGTCCTGGAGTTTTATTGCTATTATGCTTGTCTGCGACAACCTCATCCTACTCGTGAAAAATGAATTCGTTCTACAATGTTAAATAGTCGTAGAGTTGGTGATTGAGCTGTTAAAGAAACTTTTTTACATTGGCTTTATTTAAAATGTTCTGCCAATTAAGAGCAAACTTGTACTGGACTCTTTGATGTTTTTTATTTTGTCTAGCAAATGACGAACGAAACTTTTACCATATTGTAAGTGAAAGTAATAAAAAACAAGAAAACGCTAGATCAAATCTATTTCATGCTTGTTATTTATACTATTGTTGTAAAGAAGTAAGATTTGATTCATTGTTTGATTTGAACAGGTTCCGAAATTACTGGACCGGTTTCAAAAACTTTTTCAATATTAGAAAGTTTTTAACCATCTATGTAAGGAAAAATTTTGATGACGCGGACAAAGCCTATGTTAGGTTTGATTTTTTTTATATAGCAACCGTATAACTCAGAAGAGTCATAAATAAAAGGCCAGTTCACACAAAGCCATTTATTGAGGTGAGAAGCAGTGGTTGCTAGTTAATTATATAGTTGGTTCCTCGTAATAGAGGGCGAGCCTGTTGCCGCTTACCGGGCACTGTTACTTTCGTCAGAGCCTTGTCCGTTGATCGGCTGGTGCACCACTTGCAGCTGAGGTTGTCTTGGGCTCCCTAGGTAAGATCCCTATACACCCTTGAAACAATGAACAGTTTACCTTTCATGAAAAAAATGTTCTTCAGAACATTCTCCGTAGTCATTTCAGTAGAAGAAATGACAGCTGGAAAACATTTCTTTTCGGAATAAGCTGTGCCCTGTACCCAATGTTTCTTAGTTTAATATCTGTGTGTGTGTAATAAATAAATAAATAAGAAACTGATAGAAGCGATGCCGCGAATCATGAATTTTCAGAGTTAAAACAGAGGTCCTTGACTCAAGTTAACTTCCGTAAACCTTTCTCTCATCTTAACTTAACCCGCAAAAAATAAAAACGTAAGTACAAATACAGCGGGTTTTGCATAATGACCGGTATTGTGGAACATAGTTTTTAATGCAAACTGACTTCCAAGCATAGAGAATAATGGGGGTATTTGTATTCCAATTGTGCTTTAGTCGTCGTTGCATCTGTGTTCGCGGCGCCATAAAGGATAAACTTTTTGAATTATTTCTTATTGTGGTATAATATTCACTGGCGCGGAACTTAGTCTGAATAATTCAGTACTATTATTGAGAATGTTCTAAAGTTGTTTAATCTCAATTGCTTTCTGGACAGGTTAAAGCGGTAATCGCTTACAATAATGTTTGTTTACATTTGGATCTATAATTTGACTGAATACTTATCGCGAGAATATTTATCGCAATTTTATTGCCGTAATAGTACCACCACCTCTCTGCTTGGTTGTCCTTTAAGGGGACTAAGAGGTTATACAAATATCTAAGTCATGTAATCTCTAAATTAGGTGTTAATTTGTTAAAACCTTAGAATTAGCATCAACAGTTCAAAGACGTCCATTGCTGAACATAGTTCTCTCCCAGTAGCTTCCATTGTAACCAATTGCAGGCAGCCTGCATTTATCGTTTGAACGTTAAAATAATCCTCGGAAAAAGAGAGAAACTCCCTTGTAACGTTATTTATAATTTTCAGTTGTAATACATTAATATAACTATGCATTTCCATCAAAACAGTATCAGTCCTTTTATAAAAGCTATGCACTTCTACTGCCCAAATATTCACTACGCAACAATAAACACAAACATATTATATCACCCCTAAACATATTACTCTCGGCAAATTTTCTAGCCGGTCTCATTTGTAGAAGAAACGGCTAACAATAATTGTGCAGGGATGAGTGGGGGGAAAGAGGGGAGAAGCAAAATGCTTGATACCACGTTATAGTTGGGTACAAATCCCTTTTGTACGAACACAAAGCAGCCATTGTGACTAGGGACAGATACTAATTTCAAATGTTGTTTTGTAACGCCTCAGACGGAGTTGTTGGGACGTGAATATGGCATGACTGGAGGTCGCCGGTTTACATTAGATAATATTTACTGAATGTAGACTCTACCGTAAACACAAGTAACCTATTTTGACTGGATTGAACCAGTTTGAACAAGTTTTAATGAAAACTGAATACAAGGTGTCCATACTAATGTTGTAAAGGAAATCTTAGCATGACTTGGTGGTCGGAATAGATCGCTAAAGTTATACGGAGATCATTCCCTACATCCCGTTTTGTGTGGAATTTGACATCGCGTTTTGAAAGCCACATTATAAAATGAAATGAAATAAAATTTTATTTAGACATAAATACATATAAACAAAGAATAGAAATCAAAACAGTAAACAGATTTTACACATAAGTTTACATATAATATGCCTAAAAAGGTCTCCACTCAGCATGTGCTGCCGTGGAGGACCACAACAGCGCTAATCTTCCGTGGAGACCTAATAACTTACGTGTGGAACAGTCACACATAAGGCAGAAACTTATATACTTAGGCACTTACTTTTCATCTTGGTTTTCGTTACTATACGTCATTATGTGGTCGATCGTTGAAAGAAATTGGGCGGATTGTACACACTTGCATATCATACACATTTATTTTCTAAAATGCAATGTTAAATTACTATTGAGTACATTAAGAAAAACCTTAACGGACACCGCATAGCAGTTTATTCGTCAAGACTCACCATGTCACCATGTAACTATCTGCTGCTAACAATATATGTAGCTTAATTTATGTAGTAAAGGTAATTGTATATAGTGTAGGTATATAGGTAAGAATATGACAATCGTCAAAATATATGAAATATCACAGTTCCAACGCAGAGGCCATATCATTATTTGTTCCCGTTGGAAGCCCCAACATCTCTATCTTGCTTTACCTCACTTAAGTTACAAGATATCTGTGCATAGTTTATCTAATATCATACATGAAATGGAGAAGTTAAGCGAAAGTTTCATTGAAGTTGTTGGTTTGTTTGAAGTAGATTTACGAGCTCACAAGTATTTCAGGATAAAGCTGAGATATACTGCAATATAGGCGAAGGACCCTGCACTGCAGCTAAGAGCGTACTTGAGACGTCCAACGAATAATAGTTCTTGGCAAAGCATGTGGCGACTTTTCGTTTATTCATTAATCAATATTAAAAGTTATTTTAAGAATTATGTGTTTAAACATACAAGTCTCTTTACAAAACTGCGGCAAATCTAGGGTTTTGTGAAATCACGGGCTTATGGGAACAAGCCCTAAATAATTCCTGAGCTCAAATCGGAAATCTAAGGCGACATCGATGAGATGCAGCCACATCTATGTGCAAAAGTCACTGAAAATTTAATGAAAAGAATGGCCTATCATCGGAGCCGTGGGGTTCATTTGACGGATATATTGTTCCATACTTAATCGGAAAATGTCTTCTTTACAATACAATAAAAATATCACAACTCTGTGATAAAATACTTGATTTTATTTTCGAATTAAAAAGTGCACTCTTACTGAGACACCCTTTATAACCGTATAATCGTAATGTTATAAATGTCGCTAAACCATAATCTATCTCGACAGACAGGAAAAATTGTAATCCGTAATATATTACACACAATATATCACAAATTGGGCATGTGCATCCAAAGACTGACCATAGGAAACTCAGCTTAACTTTGCTGTGATGCAGATTTGTGAATGTTTTAACTATAGTACCTATAGGTGCAGCGGCCATCTTCACTTTGTCCGTGTGACCTACAGGTTCTATTTTCAAATGAAGTTTCCGTGGGAAAATGAAAATTAGCTTGTAATTTCAGCTACATGTTGACGAAAAATTAATTTGCGTTTTGTTATACCTTGTCAGTTGCGTTTTAATATGACACGTTTTATATCATGTCTCACGGGAACCTATCTAACTTTTATCCGTTTTCTGGTTCTAAGCTACCTCCAAACCAATTTTCATCCAAATCGGTTAAGCCATCTTAGAGTTATAAATAGTGTAACTAACACGATTTTCTTGTATAAAGGTTTAGATTTTTTTTCGTCAATGTATCACATTTTTGTATGGTGTGATATGCAATAAATCATTTGAATTTTACTTCAGTTTTAGTGTTTTTACCACAATGTGTGTCAGATATATATATTATACTATGTATATATTAGATGTTGTGTTCGCTTTCGTTTTATCACTTCTCTTTAACCAAATTTATCCGGTACAATTTAGTTTAGAACCACTGGTTGTCTGGTGTATCTCTCTTAGGGATAAGTCTACTCTTTTAATTTTCCTGTTTTATTATTTTATAAAGGAGTATGATTATCGTTTCCTAACTATGAGTTGGCGCTGTATTACAGTTAAAAAGAAAATGATCACATTTCAATTAGCAACCTTGTGACACCTATTTCGTCGCTGTCTCACGCGAAAATTTATCGCCTCGTTTATGAAACTCAGAAGAAGAAATACATCTTTTATTTGTCGGCGCCTTTGTGAACAATACGCCGGCGTAGTTTGTATCTTGTTTGCCAACTTATGACGCAAGGCGTTCGCTTTTTTTACTTTTCGTTGATATATAAGGCATGAAATATCATTAATGTTACACAAAATTTATGTTTTGTAACCTTTTCAAGGAATTTGTGCGAATTTTCCCTTGAGTTGTCATAGAAAGTTTACTGTTAATAATAAATAGGATGGTTGCGTTAAATGCATTTTGTGACTATGACAAATTGACGTATTGCGCTTTTTTAACAAAGGTCATATTTGTCATAGGATATTTATATAGTAAGCCTTTTCATGAAGAACATCTTAAGAGCCAAACATCCCCTTAAGTTGTTTGTATAGTAAAGTATGGGATTTAGAGTGTATAGGGCCTACTACGGTGTATATCCTACCAAGATCTAAGAAGCTAAGACCAACCTCACCTGAAAGTGGTGCACCTACCGATCAACGGACGAGGCTCTGGCGAACATGCCCGGTAAGCCGAAATAGGCTCGCCACCTATTATGTGGGACCAACTGTATAATTGGCGAACTGTAGGCGTGTAATATGCCTCTGCCTACAATTTTGGTGGTTAATATGAGCTACTAAAATGAAAATGAAAATAAAAATAATTCATCTTTTAAAAGTGCATGATGAAATAGTGTATATTTAATTATAATTTATTTATAATTTTATTTATTTATTTCAATAACTTAAAACATATTTGACATTTTGTTTGAAACTTCCCTTTAAGCATAAAGATGTTTGTGTATGTGTTGAAATCCACATATATAATAAATATTTCTGACACTTACACCAATTATTTAGTTCCAAGATAAGTATCATTAAAAAATTGTGTTATAGATACTAAATAACGAATAAACATAGGTAAAGGCTTTTATTTTTTAGGAAATACATACCTACTCACATATAATTCATAGGAAAACCCAGACCAAAACAAATATTCATGTTTATACACACAAAGATTTGTCCTGTGTGTGAATTGAACACACGACCTTAGGAGTGAAGTGTGGATATACTCGCCACCACGCCACATCGGTCATCATAAATATGTTACTACTCGTACTAGTGCTATTTACCTAATTGGATTTATAAGGGTTGCTTCTACTATGATCAGTCAGAGTTTAGATAAAATCCCTTCTTATTACTCTTATTGATAAACATCTTACCTATTGGTTTTCTTCATTATCTTGGTACTTTAAGATACCCTTTTTATACTTATGTATTTCGCTCCTATTACTTGCTGTGATTGGCTGTGAAATATAAAGCTAGTATCCACTTGCGGCGTCTGCCGGTGGTGAGTATCACACCTCCTTTCAGTCCCCCTTTGGCCGGAAAGCAGTGCATAAATGCGTTTTGTTACCATCGTAAATAAAAAAAAGTACGCCATACATACTGGTTACGCCATACTGGTTCGTACTCAAATTCTTAAATAAAAATTAATAACTAAACGATAATATTATCTGATATCGCGGCATGTCACTTGATGCAAGCGTATGGATTGAAGGCCCAAGTTATTTAATCATATCAGTTTTGATTGCGTTCAAGAAATTTGTGGCCGGGTTCACCTATTTTTAAGAAACTTTCCTAAAAATATTATTGTATCTCGCAATATATACAATAAGGCTTTCATCCAAATGCGCATAAAACGGAGACGGGCAAGGATAATAATATATTAAATAGTGTACATAGACAAGTATATAGACCTCAATGAATAGTTTAAATTCAATTCGTAATATATTTATTAATTTTAAAACTATATGATGGCACTCGGTCCCCCTAATGAAAAATAGTCACCTCAGCATATGGTCGCTTGTATTAAATACCAGTTAAACTTTGCGTTAATAAACTGACTATGAAATGAAACAGCGAAACATAGGACTAAAACATATAATAAGAGAGACAAAACAAACCGAAACAAAAGCTAAATGCAAACAGAAAAAAAGACGAGCAAAATTTGAGTTATAAATTACAGAAAACCGCAATACAAAACAATGGAAAAGTTATTATTTGAGTGTTCATTGTGAATAAATTTATTGCAATTATGAGAAGATAACCCCTTTGAAATACTTTTTTCGGTGTCATAATTCAAAAGTTGTGTCCTTATTGTTTTATGAATTATTTAATAGCGATTTATGGTGTCGGTCAAGGGTTGAAAAGGGTTGGCAAAAAAAGAGACTAACATTTTTTTTCATAAAATATTTTAAGAAATTTAAAATTTAGCTTTGTTTATTTTAATTTATGGAGTTATTAGAGGAATCTACATAGTACAATTGTCTAGTATGCTGTATGAAACCTAAATATATTTCAATGTGCGTCGAATCTAATTTCTACAAAAGGTGTATAAATGATTAATTGTCAGATAGACAACCTTGGGTTTAACATTTTCAACTTGTATTTGTATAAATTTATATAAAAACTCAACCAGATTATTGTTGTGACCATTCCCTATTTAATAAGTTCAGTTCACTTTCACATGACATGCTCGAAACTGGCACTTAAATTCACTTACACTTAATTATTTTACATATAAGTAAATCTAAGCTTCGTGCTTAGTAATTATCTTTAGTTATTTTTTATATTTCATTTCGGCTTTTTCTACATAGTGAATGAAAAAAATTTTTTTTAACTTTGACTTTGAATGGGAATAGTAAATAGCACGTATGCTTCTACATTTATATATCATAGTTAATAGTCAGAGTAATTCAAATAGACACAGCAAAAAGCTCACAACCTCGATATAACTGTTTTTATATCTCCTAAGTGCCGCGTTTCTGAACAATGATCTGTTCTGAATGTTTGACGAATCTAAATGATCATGTTGATCTTAAAGACAATAAAGAAAAAAATTTTTTTTTTTTTTGTTCAAGGTGGCGGAACGTTCGACATTGGAGGTTTAATATTGGTCGGCTTGGAAAACGGTTGAGAAGGTTAGGTAGTTAGGAAATGATGTCGATGAAAATTATAATCCTCCTGTTGAAACTAAACCTATGTGTTTGTGTAAGTGTGTACGGAAAAAGCTATAACATCAATTCATATACTCGTAATTATATCTCATTTAGATAATGAAAATAGAGTTACCAAAATTATGCCTCCATAATATAATAATGAGTTCTATTCTGACTAAACTTTTTGTAATAATCGTAAAGCCCAACGCTATCACTATAATATTATCTCTGAGTCATATTTAATACAACTGTTAAACCACCCTTTCAATGCCACAATACTCGGACAACATCAAGTCATAGACACGAAATTACTTGCCCTATAAAATACAATAAAGAGCCACTCGTAAAAGCCCAATATTTTCGACGCTAAACAGTTTATATACTATAAAAACTCCGATGTTATGAGAATATAAATTTGCTCTTTCTATTCCTTCTCAGTGCGATCGTATAAAAAATGTTATGCCCTGAATGTTAACGATTTTGTTTAACGACCTCTAGGAGGCAGGTCGCAATAAATGTTATTAGCTATTAGAATGCTGACCTTCGATAAGTTCTTTTGCTTGTAAATCTTCCATCATCTTAGCCCGTTCACGTCCTATTCCATTAGAAGCGTAATGCAGACATAGTGACCCCCACGCAGTCAGTCACATCAGTTGTCAAATCAACCGTTCAAAGAAATTCTAAATGCAATCGTCGTATTATCTATCAACACAGAGTTACAACACAGAGTATGTCGATGGCTTAATGGAACATAAATCAGTATTTCCTAATAATTACACCAGTTATTTAGTTCCAAGATAAGTATCATTAAAAACTTGTTATTTAGTATCTATAATACTAAATAACGAATAAACATACGTATATACTTTATTTTGTAAATGCATACATAATATATATAGGAAATACCCAGACCAGAACAAAATACTCATGTTTATGCCTACAAAGATTTTTCCTATGTGGGAATCGAACTCACGACCTCAGCAGCGGAGTGCGGTTTTACACGCCTTCACACCACATCGGAATAGACCCATTAGTAGACATGTCAGATTTAAGTTACGTACAGATAGACTTTTTATTTTTCACTGAGATCTCATCAATGTTAATCAAACGTTCAAAAGATAAGAAGCTTGATTAAATAATATATCGCTTTGGCATGTTATGCGTCAACGAATATGATAAGTCGTCATGACAAAATTTTCTTTTATGATGTCCCAAAAAACATCCTATCGAGTTAAGGCCGTATTCCATTAAGCCAGCGATGTGTACTGCAGAGAAAGAAGACTGGAGTATGGATTACAGTCTTCGATGTCTGCAGTATCCCCATTGTATCAGCAATTTTTTTATTTTGTCATCATCATTAACGTCCAACTAACTAAGCACCAGGCCTTCTGTTCTCAAAATATGGTAAAACAGGTGTTCAAGCATGATATTACAGCATCAAGCTTTCATTAGCAACTATTATATACACACTGATAATGCTTGTATACACACAATTCTCAGTATGCAGGGTGTTAGAGATCCTCCTAAGATTTAAGGAACACAAGCCAACCTCACCTATAAGAGGTGCACCTGTCGATAAAAGGACGAGAATCTGGCGAACATAAAAATTGGCGGTAAGCGACAAAAGCCCTGTCACCTAGTAGGTGGAACCAATAATATGATTGGCGCACTGTGGGCGTAAATGCTTACCCCTTCGGAGAAAGATTATTGGAGAAGTTGTATGTATATATGTCGCAGGAATGTATATTATTTTTTATACTTTTGAGTGAAATTCAAAGGCCAATGGTAGAAGATTAGATTAAGGGTAAGTGTAATGCGGGTGAACCTGCGGCACCATGATAAGATAAGATATTATCGAATGAGACAAATATCGGGCCCGCCTCGTGCAAATACACAATATCACGCCTGTAGTAAAAAGTAGGCAAAAGCATATCATAAGCCCACATCGTAAGATACTATCAAAATAGCGCTGAATTACAAGAAAAACTGAATTCTAGTCTCTGTGAAATACTAAGTTGGTTAGGCGACCATAATTTGGAAATAAATATTAACAAAACAAAGATAATGGAATTTAAGCCTAGACAAAAAACAGCAATTAAGGAAAAAATTCTCTTTCGAAATTCTATTATCGACTTTACCTCTTCATGTGCACTATTGGGAGTGGAAATTGACTCTAACATAAATTGGAAACCTCATGTTGAAAAAATATCATCCAAACTTTCTAGATTTACCTACGCCCTCTATGAGTTAAAAAAGTGCACAGATCTACAGACAGCTAAGAGCGCATATTACGCATACGCTAATGCCTGGCTTACCTACGGCATTATCTTATGGGGAAACAGTACAGATGTAAATAAATTATTTGTCCTTCAAAAGAGATGTATTAGAATATTGGTGAATATAACAAATATGGAGAGTTGTAGACCCTATTTTGTTAAACTCAAAATACTCACTCTGGCTTCTATGTATATCTTTGAAATTTGTAAGCTGGTTCGTAGGAACAAACATCTATATCAGCAATCCCAGGATTACCATTCCCATGCTCGCAGTGTCAAAAATAGAAAAGAACTAACCTTACCATTTTCGAATTTGCATATTGTTAGATCGGGAACATATCATATGTCAATAAGAATATACAACAAGGTGCCACATGATATAAAAAACGTAAAGGAAGACTGTTTATTTTATAAAAGGCTCAAGGACTTCCTAGTAGAAAAATGTTTTTATGACTTATATATATGTCATAAAAATATTTACCTAATTGACATAGTAACTTCTAATTTGTATAATTATTGTATTTAATGTGATTTGATTTTAATTGTAAATATATTTTAATTGTAATTTTGTTTTTCATATTGTGTGTAATGTTAATGTTTATTTGTAATGTAGGATTTAAGGATAATAATTTCAACTATTTTATAACGTTTTTGCAATACCCTTGCAGGGTTCATGTTTTAGAACTACTATTTATATGTAACATTAGGATCTTTATGTACTACATAACGCAAATAAAGAACTATGAACTATGAACTACTTAGAATACATTTATTTTATTATGATAGATACAATAAGATTGTATTTTTTTAAATTAGATATGAAGCAGAATTAGTTATTTATATCGCATTGCAAAAAGGCATAATCAGGTAAGGTTATTAAAATTAAAGTTTTTTATTTAGATAATCGATTATCTATATTTTTAGTTAGTCTTTCATTTGGAATCTACTCAATGACGACCGATAAGGCGTGGTGGCCGTTATACCTGCTCTCCGCTCCTAAGGTCGTGGGTTCGATTCCCACGCAGGACAAATCTTTGTGTGCATGAACATAAATATTTGTTCTGGTCTGGGTGTGCTTCTATGTATATTAAGTTTTTATTTGAAAAAAAAAGTATTTATGCATGTTATTATTATGTAGTATCCATAACACAAGTTCTTAATGATACTTATCTTGGAACTAAATAATTGGTGTAATTGTAAGAGAATATGTATTTATTTATTTATTATCCAACTAAATCTAAACCAACTTATGAACTTTTAATGCCACAAGGCTCAGGTTCGATTATATGACAGGCGAAAATTTGTTTGCATTTATAAATTGCATATATTTATAAAAAAAAATGAACATTTTTGCATGTAAAAATAGGATCAGAGAATGGTTAAAAACTAAAAACTACTCAGAAACAAAGTACTTATTATTGGTTGTTAAGTAGTACGATAGTCATATAAATAATGCTAGATTAAGTAAAAAATCGCTTTATTGTTATTTGTAAGGAATTTTATTAAATAAGCACTCCACATTCATTGTGAATACCTAAGACACAAGTAATTAAGTTTACGTAGTTTAGATAGATAACACTTTAATTAACTGCATTACTAACCCAATTTATGTTCGTAAAATTTATAATTAGGCTAGTTATTATACAGAAATAAATTATTATTATTAGAAGCGCTCGTAGCTCTGCGGTCTCGGTGGTCGGAAACGATCACCAAAGTACAGCAGAGTTTACAGAGGTCAGTCCTTGGATGGGTGACCGTTTGTGTGGCATTTGATATCGAGCGCTTCCGTGCTTCGTAAGGCACGTTAAGCCGTTGGTCCCGGTTATCACTAAATGTGGTAGTCGTTAAGCCATGTTAGAGGCCTAATGGGCGGCTTAAAAAATTCTAACAGCAGGACGCCGTACACCTTTTTTTTTTTCTTTTTTTTTTTTTTTTATACTCCCCAAAAATGCATTTACGCATTCCCCTCTGCTCGGGGGAGCAGAGGGGATATGTGGGACTCGCCGCCCCAAAGATGGCAAAAGGGGCGGAATACCTACTAAAAAGAGAGTCTTTTCCTCCATCCAGCGCCGGACATGGCGGGGTCGCGTTAGCATTTCACCGCCATCATGTCTGGTATCGCGTTGCCGGCGGGAAGCCAGGCATTTGCGCCCCGGGGAGGGGCGTACAGAAAAAATGCCCCCCCGCCAGACGGTGCCGTGCAATGCAGAGCAGGCCCCCCGACCCACTCTGCGGCACCGCTTTGTGTGAGGGACGAGATGATATGTCCCTCACGTTCACCGCAGAAATCCTCCCGATAAAGCGGTCTCCTTGCCCTATCGCAGGATACCCTCACAATGGAACAGTGGAGCACCCTCACTGTTCCATCGAAGACTGGGCAGCCCTTCTGGCCGCTACTAATCCTCCTGTCCGTGGTGGATTGCACATGGCACCTCCCATGACGTGGGAAAATTCCACGCCGCTCGCCGAACAAACCGCACATTGGGCTTGGGCCTGACAGCTCCCCGCCAAGTGCCCAGGCACTCCGCAACGAAAGCAGAGAAGACTGCGATCCACCTCTACCAAACACCTCTTGCGCGTATGTCCCAGACCCATATATTTGTAACAGCGCATGGGCCTCACGTCCAGTAGCTCGACCTTAGCGGAGCTCCATCCCACCAACAAACGCCCATCCTCTGATAGGGTTTTTGCTACTGCCACTGGGCAGCTAACCACAACCGAGCCTAAACCACCTCTTGAATCTCGACGAATCGCTCCCACCTTGATCACCTTCTGATTGACCTTGCCCTTACCGGCCACCGCATCAACCAACTCCTGGCTGGTGACTGAATCATCGATTCCAGTCACCCTCAGGTCCACCATCTTGACTGGTCTTAAAACCACCGCCATATCTTTCAGCTTGATGCTGAGAAGCTCCGCCAAAAGGTCTGCCTTTTTAGCATCTTCAGGACCAGAAATTTCGACCACACGGGCTCCAGTCGCTGTCTGCCTCAGTGCAAACTCCTCTGTCGCTATTCCCACATCAAACAAGTGTACCTCCCGTCTCGCAACCGCCAGCACTTTTGCATATGTCACGCCATTTTTCTCCGCATCCGGCCCCAACGAAATAAAGGAGAAAGGTTGGGTTTGACCCTCTTAACCACCTTTGAAGGCCCCTCGACAACAATTCTATCTGAGACACCCACTCCAACAGCGGTAGTCCGACCCACAACTTTTCTGGGGGCAGGCTGAGCCCTCTTACTCTTTTTGCCCCCTTTCACCTCCGTCCAGGTCCCCCCAGTAACAACGGGCGCAGCCCTCGTCTCAGAAGACCGACTAGCCTCTTTGCCGCAGACCGATTTCGCAGCCAATGTAACCCCCGACTCCGAAGAACTCCCTTTGACAAAAACCCTCTTTCCCTTGCCGGCAGGAGCGGCAAGAATGCGCTCCTCCACAGATGCCAACCGAGCATCGATCAATCCCCCAACTAACTCTATTATTTCCCTCTTAAGGCCGGCCATCCAACCGAGAGGAACAGATTCCTGCAATAGATCCCCCGGAGGAGACGGCTGCCGCGGTCCCCGAAGACTAAGCGAATCCTCTTGACAAGCCGAAACCTCTTACCTCAACATTGCATTATCTTCCAGGAGTCCGCGGCCATTCCCAGACTCAGAGCGCCGAGTGAGGATCTCCACAACCCCCTGGAGCTTCCTGACCGATTTCTCCATCTCCTTTTTATGTTCCGCCTTCAATCCAGAAGATTGGCGCACCACTGCCAGAATGGAGGCAGAACAACTACCTGCAACAGCCCTCAACTCCTCACTAGAATGAGTTTCCAACTCTCCGGACTCCGGTACAGTTTCCGTGACGGAATCGTCACCAGATCTGCAGTCCTCCGGCGATCTAGACCTCACCTGAGCTCGTTCCGCGTCTATCCTATCCATCTTTGCCTCATACTCCGCAAAGGACTTATCTCCCCTCAAATTGCACGACTTTCCGGGTCCAAAAGTCCCAGAAGAGCGCTTCTTGCCTCGTTTACCTACCGATTTAGCCTTCTTTTCCTCCTTTTTCCATTCCTCTACCTCCGTATCAGACCCAGAGCCACTCTGAGAGCCAGGCAAATGTGGCCTCTTGCGAGTCTCACTGACCCATTCTTCAGAAGACGACGAATAATAGCCACCTCCTCCGTAGGACATATCGAACATAGTCGAAAACCGCAAAAAATCCGCAATTATTTAGCAACAACTCGAAACGGCACCACTAACGTGAGGTTAGGAGACCCATCCAATTGCAGGAAGTCAAGGCGCCGCCGCCCCAGGCAACCCTAGGAAAGCCACGACAAAACACCAAGCAAAAACCCGACACAAAGATTCTTCAGCCTTCCAACAAATTTTAAAATTCCCAGAAAGCCGAAGAAAAACCCACAAAACAAAGCCAAGTCACAAGAATATCGCCACCAAATCCGGTACACAAGCCAAGGTCGTCGTGATATACCAGAATCCGTCCGAAAAAACAAAGCCAAGTCGTTATTGGTAAAAATTTCGCCCGTCGAAATCTTTACCTCGACGATCGGATTGTTGCGCAGTTTTCAATGGGAAACCGCAAATTTCCGAAAAGTGAATTTTCGAAAAAGTACGGCTCCGATCAAATCGAACTACGCACCAATCGAAAGCCCTCACAAAGTACTACAAAACCTCCAAAACACACAAAAATCCCTCACAACTAACACCTCCTGCCCCCGCCAATCCGCACTGGGTCAGCGTGGTAGAGTATGACCCAATACCCTCTCACCTTGGTATGTGAGAGGAGGCTCGTGCTCAATAGTGGGACGTTAATGGGCTGTGATGATGAAATTATTATTATTATGTCTAAGTTGTGGAGCAGGAGTATTAATAATTATAATAATAAAAATCTTTATTTCGGATTAACATCCATAAAAGTTTATTAGTAACAGTGAAAGACTTAAGATCTAGTGTTAGTAAAAAATATTCTATCTTAACTAATATAATATAATATAACGTACCGATGATTACTTCACCGCATGTAGATGCACCCAACGCTCTAGCAGCGGCGAGTCCCACCGGTCCGCCAATACGCACAGGATGCTATTGGTGCTGCCCCGCATCCTTCCAAGCATTGAGGCGCAACGTTTACACATTATTGCAGAAAAGCTATCTACGTTAGCTTCCGCAAACATGCCCGACGCGCTACAGAACCGTGGCAGACCCATCAGCACCCTGTACGCATTGTTGTATTGGACCCTCAGGTCGCTGTATGCCCGCTGGGTATAATTGATCCATAGGCTGCACGTGTGGAAAGACTGACAGTATGCTTTAAAGAGCGTCTTTTTTACTTGATCACTACACCGTGCACCGTGCACCGTGCACCGTGCATTAAAAGAGAGTTAAAAATTCCTTACATTTAAGGTACTTGGTACATTTTACCTTTTCTGTCACTGCTACAGACCACGTAGACAGGGTACGTGCTCTCTAACGTTACTCACGAACTGCCAACTTGAACAGCATAAAAAATGCAAATACTTTTATCAAAATAAACGCTTACCTTTATATCTTTATTTAATTTATTCAATAGACAATTAAGAAAATTAAATAACCTCTTTTCGGAAAACTTTTTTAATTTTATTTCCATAAAGTATTGCTATCAACTTAGACTGAGAGACGATAGGATACTGGGACTAGGATATTGCCAAGCCGCAACAAGCTTGAAACTAAGTTCAACTCCGTAACTTAAGCGCCAAGCTGTAAGTGAATAGGAAGAAAAAATCTTTTTCCCTCCTACCAACTAAAATATAACGTAACCAAGCCAAGAGACAACTTTGGCGTAAGAAACTTTCTTCTGGCGCACAAACGTTTGTTTCATATAACTTTTCTCTAAGGGCGGGATAGTTTCAGTTTCATATAGATAAATGCATGTAGCTTCTTTTTTTTCTCTTAGATCTCGTTTAAAGTATTTGCCAGTGTCCAGTAATATAATTTATAAAGTTATTTGCATTATGATATGTGTGTATATGTGTGCATTATTATAAGTGTGTGTATTATGGGCTCCTACCAAGATCTGAAGAGCTCAAGCCAACTTCACCTGCAAGTGGTGCACCTGCCGATCAACGAACGAGGCTCTGGCGAACATAAAAGTACCCGATAAGCGGCAATAGGCTCGCCACCTATTACGTGGGATAAACAATATAACTGGCGAAATGTGGGCGTATAATATGCCTCTGCCTAACGCTTCGGGGAAACAGGCGTGATTGTATGTATGTATTTGCATTAATGCAGCATTTTTGTCATTTAGTACAGTCAAAGTGAAGTAAAGTCCGACATAGTCGAGTCATACCACAGTAATGCGGTGGAGACTTTACAAAAGACTTCTAGGGAGTTTTGGAATCAACACGGTAAATCCCAATTCACGGCAATATATCACTTTCCTACATTTGTGTACCGTGCCATACAACGAATATACTTAATTATTTATAACAAATAAATTTATAATTATTATGTACAAATAAAAAAATTTGTATGTTTATCCGTGGCTAGAGGTTTCGTGTGAAATATACAAGAATATTTATTTATTTATTGTCAATGTCCATCTTGACTTTACCATAAAAAGGCACTTAGACGTAAGCAGCAATTCATATAAATCTTGACAATTATTTTACTTAAAATTTGAAATGAAATTAAACCCAAATTTCAACCGGTACTTTGAAGTTTCCTAAGAGGCGAATCGAAATGGCCCAAAACGTAATTTCCCAAACACTCCAATCTATTTAAAGCAAATTACAGTTAAAAGACTTTTGGAGAAAGGGCGTTACGCAAATGTCGGGGAGTGTGTTTCGGTAACTTTTTACAATACTGTTTTATTAAAAAAGCGGGGATAGCTTTTTGAATAGGGCTAAGGGGCGCCAGGTGATTTTAATTTTCAGTGGAAGTATAGTAAATATGTTGCACGTAGTACGAGCACAAACCAAGCTGAGAAGCATTTAAGTCATGGCACCACCACGCCAACGTACTGGTTCGTACGGAATAGCAGAGACATGTCCTATTGCAATATTTTTAGCTGCCTAGTAATAAAAACGCATCTAATTTGGCTTAACGACTACCACATCATGATTCCTGGCACTATCCCGGTTGCCCTAGACTTAAGGTTAGGGCACAGGACCTGCTCACTTTTTTTTTTGTTTTACGTCGGTAACAAAATGCATTTACGCACTGCCTTCCGGCCAAAGGGGGACCGAAGGGGGGGTGTGGGACTCATCACCGGCAAACACGACTGCTCGCAGTAATACCCACTAAAAATCTTCCGACGACGCCCGCCGCTTGTTGAGAAAGAGGCGGGGGCCAGTACCTGGGTTGCAGCTTCTGACACCCCGCCTGCGGCCAACGTCCCCCGGACCAAAACCGGGAGGACCTCCCCAGAGAAGCGCAGTGGACGCGCTCCTCCTACCTCCCCGTGCGACCATAGTGTGAGTGGCCGACTTCCCGGAGGGTCCATGGTGAGACAGCAGGGGCCCACTGCCCCCACTGCCTAGACCCTCCTGACGCTGCTGAGCGGGCCCTTCTAGCCCGCCCGCTGCGCCCTCCATAGGTCCCTCTTAGTTTCTCCCCCGGTAGTCAGTACTAAGGGCACCCAGAGTCGTCGGTCTCTGGGTGTTACCTTTTCCCGGCCTCCGGGAGGTACTCAGCCCCCCCACCACGCCAAGGTGGAGACCTGTTCGGGGAGGAGGACCTGCTCACTGCTTCAACCAGATTTGGCTGAATTTTAGTTATTACATGGAGCGAACTGCCGTCTTACCTCCGCAACCCAGAGGGAAACATCATTCTATGATTAAACCAGCTGTCAGTCTGTTAGAAGGCACTGACTTCCTAATAACGGCTGCCATAGATGTTCATGACAGTCGGGACCAACGACTTGACGTGCTTTACGAGGCACGGAGCAAGCGATAATTACGCACATAACTTCGAAAAGTCATAGGTTTGAACTCGAGACCCTCTAAATTTAAAGGCAAGGGGTCTCGCCACTGGGCTATCGCCGTTCTACACGATTAACGACTACCACATAAACCAAAAAAATAATAACCGAAGACCTAAGTTACCGATAACCTTTACATACGCAAAACGACTGGCAACGGTTGGAGCTCGCCACTGAGCCTTCAGATCCTCGGTCTGAAGGCTCAGTGGCGTGCCATTTGAGCGGCTTATGTTCAGCAGTGGACGAAGATAGGCTGATGATGATGAACGGATTAACGAGCTATTCGAAGCACAGAAGCGCTTGATATTAAATGCCACACATACGGTTACCTATCCGAGGATAATCTCTGTGACTGCTTTACTACGATGATACATACATACATGCATACAATCACGCCTGTTTCCCCGATGGGTTAGGCAGCGGCATATTATATGTCCACATTTCGCCAATTAAGTTTTGGATCCCTCGTAATAGTTGGCGAGCCGCTTACCGGGAACTGTTAAGTTCGCCAGAGCTTCGTCCGTTGATCAGCAGGTGCACCAATTGTAGGTGAGGTTGGCTTGGGCTCCTAAGATCATGGTAGGAGCCCTATGCACTACTACGATGATCCTTTTCCACTATCCATTACCGCGGAGCTACAAACGCTTAGAGTTACTATGCCTATGCAAAAACTGTTCTCAAAAACATTTCAACTTCGGAAATCATGCGCTTCACGCACAATATTCTTTGAAAACTTCGAAGACACGCATCACCCGCTTTTTGACTATTGTAGAACATTCGAGAACATTCAAAGGCAATCCGTCAACTTTACCTTTCCCATTGTTCCTTTTAGCCCGAGGCGTTCTTTGTAGCAGTGAAATAGAGTAATGACCGAGGAAATAGAGTTAGTGTAAGGCTGCGTTTACACTAGGTAGCGGATAACATAATATAGATATCAGTTCAACATAGTAGTAAGATACATAGGGATCCTGCTAAGATTTGTGGAGCCCAAGATAACTTCAATTAAAAATGGGGCGCCTGCTGAACAAGGAACGAGGCTATGGCGAACATAAAAGTTTCCAATAAGCGGCAATTATAGACTTGCCACCTATTACGTGGGTCCAACAATATAATTGGCGAAAAGTGGGCGTTTAATATGCCTCTGCCTTCCCCTTTGGGGAAACAAGTGTGATATTACCGTAGTATATTGTATGTATAGTAGCGCTTAGTTATAAAATTATTTTCTACTAGATGAAATCTACTAGTCCGCTGTGGCTAGAGTAACAATTGAACTCATGACCTTTGGATAGCCTTTTCACTGCTCTAGCTTATTTGATTGATATTTTCCTTCTTATTACTTAATATTGCGCTTAAACATTATTTTTTATTCGAATGGAAATTATAGGTAGAGCGGGAGGGTGTGTCAAACTTTTACTAACTAAAAACAATCCATGTTTCTTCTTGACCTTGCTAAGCTCCGGGGCCGCAGTAACCCTTTCGAGCAGTCCCGCTACCCCCGGGATTCTTAACCAACGATATGCAATGTGTAAACTGTTAAAAAATTATGTGATGTATGAAATGTTTATTAAACTTATTCCTTCTCCTTTCGTTTCTCTCTTGGTCTGTTAGGGAGACCCAAGCTTAGTTATAGGACGTTATAAGGCTGTTATGGTGATGAGCTCTCAGCATCGACCGACAACCCGCCTTGATCACTATTTAAGATATTAGAAAAATCCCGCAGGGACTCTTTGGTAAAGTTCAGACTTTTCAAAGACTACTTGCTAGTGAGCTCGCCACACCTTTCACAAAGTTGCACATAGTGAGCTCGGGTACCGAGCACATGTCAATAAAAGTATATAATAAGTTACCCAAAAATATTAAATGCATAACTAAAGATTACAAATTTTATATTAATCTAAAGGAACATCTATTGCAAAATGCTTACTACAGTCTGAACCTACATTCTTAAACATATAATTGAATAGTTAAATACATTTAATATAATTAGTAAAAACATAATGTATATATAGTTTATTGATTTTTATGGTTGTTTAATTTATAATGTATTTAATTTCTATAAATAATATAAGGAAGAAATGTATTCCTATTTTAAATTGTGATACCCTTGCAGGGTTCATTTGAGGACAAAATATTATTGACCTAAGTGTACAGCAAATGAAACAATAAAGAATTATGATTATGATTACATGAATTTCATTGGAAGATGAAAACTCAAAGTAATTTTAGCCCTATTCTTTTATATGTAAGTTTAATTTCATAATAATTTGCCTTAATCTTTAATATCCCGTCGCCAATCGCATCGTCTACAATGTGCCCTCAGCCTTAGTGTAACGAACTGCCCTGACGCCTTTTCGTGTCGGTAACAAAGGATATTTTCGCATGTGTAAACTTTTAGAGATAGAAGGCTTAAATAAACGCGCATTGCCTCAAACTGCTCTGGTGGAATGGAATTGCGAATCTAAATGCCTAGATCTAAATCCTCGCGAAATATTTTGCTGTTTGAATGTAGCTTGTAATCTATTTTTTGTACTTTATTGATGATTCATTGAGAGGTAGATTATATGGTGATTCTGAAACAGGTGTTATACAGGTTTTAATTTATTCTGCCCAGTATAAGGATATTTTTTTCTTTTAACTAATACTTGGGAAACCAATAGCCTTATAGTTGAAAGTCAGGGTCACAAGGTCAAAGTCAAAATAAAAATCGCTAGCGAAAAAAAATTATCTTCTCTTTTTATAGAAAGATACTCTTTCTGGACCAAACAACTTAAAAACTACAGATTACAAAGAATATTGAAAAAGAATTAAAAAGCCAATGTAGGCGGTCTTATCGCTAAAAGCAATCTTTTCTAGACAATCCGACGCAGAACAGAACAGAAAAGCAGTAGGCAGAGCACATACACTTTAAAAGAATAAACACTGAAACTATTTGTGAAATATGATTAAAATAGGTAGGTAGGTAAATATATATTTTTTTAAATTACATACTTTTAATCAGACATATTCAAAATGTAAGACATCACTGTATATTCTTTTTCACAGAGAACGTAATCGAAAATAATAAACTTAGTAAGAACGGTAGACTTTTTGGTTTGAAAGGCTCACGCTATTCTTCCTATCAAATGGTTTTTTTTCATTACAGGATATTTCTACCCCAGCTGTCCGTTGTTCGAAGGTGGAATAATACTGTTAGGCATCATTCAAGCATCATAGTACGTACAAATTCACACCAAATTGATTACGTGTCAATGCTTTCAACATTGAAATGGGCAATCTTTACGGCCGTCACACGAAAAAATGAACCTTATTTTATTTCTGTCAACATAACGAACTGAATATTGAAATTGGAAAGCTGCAAGTCACCTCATTAATTTATCCTCAATGTCGCCTTCAATAATAACGATGACAGCCAGCCCGGCGAAATGAGGAAACACGAATCATACTACGTCCAAAGAGAAATTTTGATAACACATTTTTAATAAATACTTTTTAGAGTGATCTAATGTTTGCGTCAATATATCAGTTATAAAGTCCACTGCTGAACATTAGCCTCCCCATTAGATTACATTTTAGTTGGCTTGGGATCCTCAGATCTTGATACCCATCATTTATTTATTTATTTATTACATTTAGGGCGACTAACAAAACATACACCAAGAATGAACATAACAAATACAGTTAATACTTAAAAGCTAAGTGCTGTTTTACTTACAAGTCACCACGGCATGCATTGACACAAAAATAGAAGATACATACAAACAATTTTACTTATAAAAACACAAATAAAAAAACAACAAAGCTATACTCGTATGACATGACCGATTGACCTCATATTATATTATTAAAGGAGTCAATGATGGTTTTCCGAAATCCCGGCAAGCCATCAGAGAAAATATCATTTATAAAACAACAATTTATTATTCATTTTCTATCCGTAAAATGTGTTTTATTTTGTACCTATCCAAGCTTGCATCTTGTCAATACCAAGTATGTAAAGCAGCATGGATACAAACAGACCTAAAATGCAAACAAATTCACTAGCACGTACATAAGAATTTCCCAATTCCGACGCTTACGTGAAGTTATCCGTTACTACCAAAGTCTCCTACCTCCTGTAGCTAGTGTTAGCTAGCAGTACGATGTACTGTCGACATAGTGGAAACATATAAGTAGACCAACTCAAGGCCCGAGCCAGCGATCATAGCCTTAATACGTAGGGCTGTCCCTTATACTTTGATACCTTGCGCCCGCGACATCGGCTGCTGATTAGTACTTGGAATTATATTTGTATATAGAAAAATTTATGTATTTTTTGTAAGAGTAACAAGTACATACAAGTACATACATACCATATTTCGCGTCAGTATTCAAACATCTAAAACTTCATTAATCATCTTATTATTAGTCATAGCGGCGCATGCAGCGTGAGTGATATTACGTGCGGTGACAGGGCCACGACTGGCGTATCTATTTCGTCAGTGTGTACGTGCGATGACGGTTACGTTTTGGCGAGCTCAGACGTCATATATAAACATATATTACTTTTTTGTTTCTACTATGGTACGACGAGAGTGTCGTGTATCCATTTTATCGCAGGCCATGTCTGGCGACAGTGAGTATTGTCGGCACGTTTGAGCCGGGGAGTTACACCTGGAACTTAAACCGCTGCACTATAGTACCATTCGTAACATAGTCGGTTTTGCTTGTTTTAAAGTAGGAACTTATTTATAATGCATGGGCACATATGTTCTTCGTTCGATGAAATGCAAGTGTAATATATGATAACATGTTTGATGTAAATTTTTAATATATAACAAATGTTTTACTTATTAGTATTAATAAGTTTATTTCATCGCTTTCATAATTAAATTGGGGAATATTAGTCAAATGTTAATTAATCAATTTTATGAAGCTCAATCATATAATAATATCATAATTTATTTTATATTCAAGAAGTAGTCAAGCAAATATTTTTTTCTCTGATTAAAAAAGATATATTACATACAAATATAGGAGTATAACGCAATGCTATTCTATGGGTTCAATGAATTAATCCAAATTAAATAAGAGTTTCGTTGAAAATATATATATAGCTGTATATTTAAATTAAATTCGAAATAGATAAAAAAAATAACCAGCTTTGTTAATATGCATTAATTGCATAGAATATATTCTTATGTTTAGGTATGCAATCAACTAAGAGCTCATATCGCATGATGTCCGCCGATGTACACATCTTTTCAGTTTGCTTCTTTCGCAGTAAGTAGTAATGTGGCCATTATTGCAATAAACATGAATATTTCTTCTGGTCTGGGTGTTTATGTATATTAAGTATTTATTTACTAAAGAACAAAATATTTATGTATGATTATCCGTGACTTAGTATCTATAACACAAGTTCTTAATAATACTTATCTTGCAACTAAAGAATTGATGTAATTGCCAGAAAATATTTATTTATTTATGAAGAGAAAAAGAAAATGTTATTTATAATTTTAAATTTATATGATTTTTTTCTTATTTTGATTTAGAATTTTGAGGGTTAGGTGATGGAACGTAACGTACATAAATTCAGGTCAATTATATAACTTTTTGAATTAGCCGTTATAATAAGTTACAACGTATACAAAAAAAAATTGGTGAACAGGAAGGGTTTTGGCGCAGTCGAGCCCCTGCTCGACTGCGCCAAAACCCTTCCCTTAGTTACCCTTAACTAACATTTGTATTTGTTTTTTTATACAAAGTTATGTGTAGAATGTCACCGAAAGGGTTAATTCCAGTGTGTATAACTTTAAAAAAGTGAGCTTTTGTGTTAATAATAATAATTATACACAAAAGCTAAATTAAGTGAGTTACAAATTTTAAGTAGGTACCATGCCATCAAAGTCGCAGGCAGTGTGCAAGTAACGTTAAACAAAACATTAACAAGACTAAAAACTCGTAATGGCACAATATAACGTTACTTTCGCAATAAGACGTTAGCAAAAAGTAAGCTTATAAAAAATTACCCCAAACTTTGTTGTTCACGAGAGAAATGCTTATTTATTTTCGGCATTATGTTGGTACTTCTCGAATAAATCGTGTGCGAGCTCTGGTTTACATTATAAATAAAATCGCGCAAAAACTTGGTTTCTCACGTTGATCAATTCACTGGTGACTGGATGTGGCAAAAAGCAAAACATTTATTTTTTATTGTTTGTTTGATATTTTGAAGCTTTTTTAACAGAATTATAATCATTATCTTAGCCCATAGACGACTCACCTTGGCATGAAACACGATCAACTACTATCAGCTACTGTACTCCTATATAGTCCTGCTACTGTATTGTATTTAAATTTAAAGGCTTAAACAAGATTAAAATGAAAAAAAATATCTTTAATTTGTGCTCCGATTATGATTGGCCCACTTATATCGAGATACATTTATACTAACGCTTCCATTTAATATGTGAAGGAACATCGAAACTCACTAATGAGGAGTATGTTCTCATGCCAGTAAACCTATTAAAAATAATGTAAAAGGTGCCTTTGAATTGTTAGAATAAATAAAGTTTTCAATTGTCCCACACATTTCATGTTAATTATCAAAGAAAAGAAGATAATCATGCTACTGGTCCAAAGGTTGCAATTATGCAACCTCCTTACTTTAATTTATTTTAATGTAATTATTATTAAATTGATTATAAATTTAAATATGCACTTATTGCTGTTTACTGTAAATACAGGGGAAAACTTATAATTGACAAACAAAACGATTAACTTTCACATTTATGATAATAAACCAATACATCCTTAAACATCTTATACAGCGCCATCTCTCGCCAAACACTAAAACAAATATAAATATCCTGTTTGTTATTACCACTTCCAGCAATCCGATATACTGTTGCAGTAAATTACAATCCTGGCACTCCTTATCCACCCCAAGTATCCGATAAGAGCGCTCCAGAGTTCTATTTCAGATATTAATCATCTTCTCGCGTGGATTTATTATTTTTCCTTTTCCTCGGGTATCATTGAATTTAATAGCTGTAGCTGTGTGAGTTCATAGTGCTAAGCGGGTTATTGACTTTTGGTTATAAGTGGGTACATAACAGCAACTTTTTGTTTTTGGTAATGATTTACATACATACAATATACATACATTCACGCCTGTTTCCCCGAAGGGGTAGGCAGAGGCATATTATACGCCCCCACTTCGCCAATTATATAGTTAGTTAGTCCCACGTAATAGGTGGCGAGCCTATTGCCGCTTATCGGGCACATTTATGTTCGCCAGAGGTTCGTCCGTAGATCGGCAGGTGCACCACTTGTAGGTGAGGTTAGCTGGATCCGTATACACCCTGTTAATGATTTGTAGGTACTTAAGTTAGTAAGTAAGTAGTTGATTTTTTTATTTTTATTTATTCTGGCACAATTAGTTATTACAAAAAAAAAGTACACTAAATAATTTGAACATGTGAAGGACAACGAGTGCCGAGTAAAACATTGAAAAGAAAAATACAAATTCAGAGCTAGGTTACATTTAAAATATGTATTGGTTTGAGAGAGGTCAGACTTTCACTAGAGGCCCAAAATAGGTATAGGGATGTTAAGGCTAAGATCTAATCATCGTTTTTGGTTTATTGCTTTTTGTAACTGTAGACGGTGGGTAACCATTCTCAATTTTTTGTACGTTTATTGCTCCATGTGTCTCTTTAGTTTAAAGCATATCTTTCAGGAACTAGGTATTTTCGTAAAATCCGATAGGACTTTTCTCCATCAACATTTACGAGTACCCGTGAGGTGAGAGGGGTTGGCACTATTCTAGGCCGGCACCACATAGTGATATTAAGTAGTATTTGTCCTATCTATGACAAAATTGATCTACCATCTGTTAAGTGATTTATATAATATGATTTGATTGATATTGCGTAAAGGTTATTAATCAAATAATTGATTAATTGGTCCAAAATGTAGATAATTATGTTTCTTTATTTCCTTTCCCTTCTAACTTAATGTTGTACAAAACATTTGTGAGAACACTTAAGTTATCATAATCTTTTCAGTGCTATGAAATCCGTCACATTTTCAGTGTTATGATTTCGTGCAGCCTGCATCCACTGGCTTCCCGCCGCCGCCCTCATCAGGTCATTGTCCATCGGGTGGAAGACCTTCCTTGCCGGTTTGCGTTAGCCACTTTAGAACCATAGCTCGTCGGTCTTCGAGCTATGTGCCGTGTCCGCTTCAGCTTGCAAATCTGCCTTGATATGTCGGTCATTCCAACTCTTCTTGTTTTCTGATTCTACTACGTAGAAATTCGTGAGCGACTTAGAGCTTTCTTATGAAGACCATACTCAGGTAATTTATTTAATTTTAAATATAAATAAAGTTTGAAAGAATTCGGCTTAAATTTTGGCATACCTAATAATTCATCACTTGAAGAAAAAAACAATTAATATACACAACTGTCTTTCAGAAATCCGAAAGAACATTTATAACGTTTAATTATCTACAATGCTCACAATCCCTGTTATCGAAAACAATCATATCACTGCATTTTTTTCTGATTTCACCATAGAGCCATATTTTTTCCTTTGGACTGCGGAGGTCAAACAGCAGTTTTCAAAAGTTAAGCCAAATCTGGTTAAAACAGTGAACTGAACCTGGGTACTTAGCGTACATCAAAGGCACAAACGAAATTGCTATGAAGATCAAGAAGAAGTACTTTGGTGACCACGTACCACATACAACAAATACACGCACATCATCAACATAATACCCATTTGAAGTCCACTGCTGAACGGCTTACTGTCAATTGATTACTTCGATATTATATATTTTTATTATTATTTTGGCGAAATTCTTTATTTTTGTTTTATAGAAGGATTTTTTTGTTATATAGTTTTGTATTTAATGCATGATGAGGTCGCCTCTAATTATAAGTGCAGTGAGAACTAATTATTTCTTATATTCGTTTATTCTTTGTGTTATACACTGTAACTTATGTTGGTGATCCAATAAATAAATAAATTGCTTTCCTGTTATTGGTCCTCTGCCGCCTTCATCCACCGGCTTCCCGCCGCCTAGACTAGATCATCGATTCATCAGGCGGGAGGGCGCCCTCTATTACGTTTGCTGTTTCGTGGTCGCCATAAAAGAACCTTAACGCCCTATCGATCGTCGGTTCCTTAAGAAACTTCGGCTTAAATTCATTACATCACAGAAAACAAAAATATATTAAAAGTTCAGCTTTTAGTGATAACACAATAGTTTAGAGTTAGAATTGCATAAGTATTAAATTACTGAAATCAATTCATATACACAACTGTCACTCAGAAATTCCAAAAGAACATTTATACCATATAATCTACAAAGCTCACAATCCCTGTTATCGAAGTCAAACTTATTACTGCAATTTGTTATTTTCCAAGATAGAAATCGCAGTTTTCTACCGGCAGTAAATTATAGCTTCCTCCCGGTTGCCACTTTTATTTTCTCTCTGCAAGCGTACCTGGTGTATATAGCAACTAAAGCTCTGGATCATTTCAAGATCTGTGTACTTTCTTATGTTTTGTTGTTCAATTGTTTTTATTTGAGTAGAAACTGCTTGGTGGACTTGGGCGAAGTTGCGATTTTCAAATGTTTTAGTTTATTTTTATTGGTTCTGAGCATTTACTAGTACGTGTTTATAATGTTTAGTACGTGTTAAGATTTATCAATGTATACCTAAGACTTTTTAGAAGTTATATTTTATTCATTCACAAATAAGGGTTAACAAATGATATTTTTATGTATTCGTATATTACTTTACTCAACGTTTAATTCTTAACTAGCAATTGAAAAATCTGCCCGTAGTACAATTATAGATCTTAACGCATTATTACAATATTGGAGTTAGGAATGGAGGATTAACGTAATTTTCATTTGGGCGCCAACGCAGGAAAGGACAGATCGCGGCAATATTTTATTTCCTAAAAGTAGTGTAAATTCGATGTGTATAATAATATATAGTGGATTTTTAGACATAACTACTTTGGCAAAGTACACAAATGTAAGACAGCGACTAAATGCTAGTAAAGTCTAGTCTAGTCTAGTAAAGTCTCCACTGTTTTACTGAAATATGACTTGATTCTGACAGAATTGCTGCAATATTGCAAATAACTTGATTAATCATATAACTTGACACTAGCACACACTCTAAACAAGTTACTTAATACCTAAGAGGTTTTCTTTTTTAATTTTTGAAGTCAGCAAATTGGTAGTACCTTTTTTGAGTACACACTTACTTAGATCTATTACTATTTTATAACACTTGTATAGGGTATTTAAATCAAAAATCATCGCGGCAGCAAAAATTAAATTTTATTTACAAAAAAAATATATTTTTGGATGTATAGGGTTCCTACCAAGAAGTATGTATTTCCAAAATCATCAATATAACCTGTTTAGAGCCACATGAAGTCCATTGCTGAATATAGGCCTCTCCCGACGGATAATAATTATTCGTAGGCCTTCCTAATCGTTTCGGCGTAGATCAATCTTGAGTTGTCTGCACCCACCTACTCCCCGTTTGGCTGCCTTTAACTGGTTATCTGTTCTATCTAATAAGGAGACTCTCTTCTGGGTTTGCTTGTTCGCGGTCGACATGAAAAAAAATTAACGCTCCATAAGTCGTAGGTTCTTTGATCTAAGAGCCGTGCCCGCTGCCAATCCAGCTTGTAAATCTTGCTATTACGGTAACCACATTTCTTTCGTAGTATTGAAATCCTTTACTTTTTTAATGTTTACCAAGCTAATGTTACTCACGTCAACTTTGTAATGGAACGCATGTCACACACAGCGTAATGTATGGTCTCGCAAATGATACTCAAGGGGATACAAAAACCATGGAGATCGTACAAAAATGTGTCAATGTTTGTTTCGACTCATATCCTTTTTTATTTTTTGTCAAATTAAAATGTATGTATAATGTATTCTGACAGATTACATCTTAGTGATATTAAAAATGGTTGCATTAGCAAAGTATACTGTGAGAGACTTCTTGTTATTTTTGATGTCTGTTATTTTGTATTTTTTTAATTATATTAAAACCTAGGTACCAAGTATGCTGCTCGGGATGGAAAGTAGTCACCGCAGGCAATGGACGCCTGCACCCTCAATGTAATCACAAGCGACTTAGTGCCCATTTAATAGCGCCCTTTATAAAGGGCTCCATCACAAAATGTACTGAGTCTTATCTCGATGACACTGTGAGATGTTTAAGAATTTTTATTGATGCTATTTATGTTTAATTTGCTTGTTTAGTACCCACAGTCAGGCACAATTAGCTGGTCTACGAAAAGAAAGACATATATATTTTTTCTTTTTTTTATCATTTAATGTTGGCTAGAATGTGCACATATTTTGTATTATTAAGTATGTATCGGTACATATAGATATAGAATATATATATAATAATACGCGTTATTATCGCTTGCTCCGTGCATCGGAAGGCATGATAAGGCATTGGTCCAAGCTGCTATGAACATGTATGGCAGTCGTTATTAGAAAGTAAATGCCTTCTAATAGCCTGACAGCTAGTTTAATCATGTATCGATGTTTCCCTTCTGGGCTCCGTTTAATGTCTGTAATTCAGTCAAATTTGATTACATCAGATAGCAGACCCTGAGCCTAGTAATATTGCAATTCCGCTCCGTGGTTTCGATTCTCATATGGGACAAAACATGACTTGGACATGTCACCTGGACCAGGACTGTCATGGGCCTGTACATGACCTTGAATAATTATCTTGGTCGGGGTGTATTGAATGTATTTACAAAAAAAAAATACTTTTGCAAGTTCAGTACAAGCTGTGCTTAATTTTGGACTAGATTTGCTAAAAGAAGAGTTGAGCGATATTTATTTATTTAAGACTTATAATTCTCAGAATCAAATTTGGACCCGTTATATCTGAAGTTAAAACAAATCTAAAAGGAAAGATCATTCCCAATTTCTAATTTCCATAAAAGCAATTTGTTCAATTTGAAAGTACGAAACAGCAAAGTAATGAGTCAATTAAAAACTTAAATTAAAGATTTATTACGTTCTGACTTATGCCCATCGTTTCCTAAGATTGTTATTCCGTTAGAGTGTCAACGTTGAAATTTTAAGTTAAATCTTGTTATGTTTGGAAATGTATTAAAATATCTTTATTTGTAGACAGAAAAACTCTGTAACGGACAATAATAGCATTAACAGTAATTTTCATAAATTTATATTAAGAATATAAAAAATAGAGGCAGCTTTAGTTATATAATTCTGATGCTGCCATAAAACCTAACATTTGAAAGAAGTTTTAGTTAACGTTGTAGTCCACGTGACCTCTGTGTGGATGGACGGAGGCAAGTCACCGGTAGGCAGCCTCCTATTAGATCTTTTCAAGTCGCTCTTTCGATTATAAACGATTACCACATATCATAGTCATAAACGGGACCAATGGCTTAAAATGCCTTTCATAGCACGGAAGCGCTTGATATCCAATGCTACACAAAAATAGGCCATAATCAAGAACTTCTAATTTCCATTGATAATTGAAAAGAACATAGCCTGTGAGTTTCTTGCTAGTTCTTCTTACAGAACGGTGGCTCGGAACTGGCACTTAGACTTACACTTAAATATTTTCTCTTTATTAATTGTTTTTTTGCAAGTGACTCTAAACTTCGTGATTATAGTGTTATTATATTTCAATTGTTTCTTATATTTAATTTTGACGTTTTCAAGTTTTATGTAACAGTTTGATAATAACATGAAATAAAAATATTTGAAGCTTGAACTGATCACTGTAAACTGATACTATACGCCGTGTTTCCCATCACTTAATCTCATGGAGCGCTCGAAAAATGGTCACCTATCAAAGGATTGACCACTGTGAACTTAGATTTCAAGCCGGTTATTGTTTTTTAAGAGTCATCAATTATCACGTAGACCTATCAAGTGCACTTGATCATCTCGGGGACGCAGTACCACTCAGTCAGGGCGGTTCAGGAACACCAGCGCTGCTGTATTATTAGATGCAGCAGCATTATGCTGATGTATCGCCCTTTTGACAGGTAACATTACCTATGTTGTTGTTTTTATTATTGTAATTTTTTTTATTTTTTTTTATTCTGTGTACGATTTTTCTTTGTAACTGTTTGATCTAATTTGTTTATGTAATGTTACTTTGTCAATAAAAAATATTCTTATTCTTATTCAGTCTAAATATTCAGTCTGGAATAAGAAAATCAATTTCATCGAAAAAAAAATTAATATTTTCTGTCTAAGACGCGATGTGTTGTCTCTCTTAAGGAATGAACGTCTTAAATTAGCCACGTTATTGATAGAGCTGCGTGGCTGATTTTCGCAAGGATTTCTTGAGAAATGATCGAGATATCGCTAAAAGAATTGACAGGGGCTGACTCGTGTAATTGTAGCAACGCTTTTCCTCTTTCTCCTTTGAAAAGGGTGCTTATTTGTTTACTTAAGATCGATGTTTTTGCCGATACTAAAATCGTATTCTTTATTCACAACGTAAATTACTAGGTTGTAAGTAAGCCCTGTCGTGGAAAATTACGCTTAAACAACAAGTGCTATGTTCCGATTCAAAATTTTGCACTATTAAAGAAATGGTAGCTCAGTCATATCATCATATCCTAGTATGATCCCGGTTGCCCTATACCTTTTTTTTTTTTTTTTTTTTTACGTCGGTAACAAAATGCATTTACGCACTGCCTTCCGGCCAAAGGGGGACCGAAAGGGGGTGTGGGACTCACCACCGGCAGACACGACCGCCAAGTAATACCCACTAAAAATCTTCCGACGACGCCCGCCGCTTGTTGAGAAAGAGGCGAGGGCCAGTACCTGGGTTGCAGCTTCTGACACCCCGCCTGCGGCCAACGTCCCCCGGACCAAAACCGGGAGGACCTCCTCAGAGAGGCGCAGTGGACGCGCCCCTCCTACCTCCCCTTGCGACCATAGCGTGTGTGGCCGACTTCCCGGAGGGTCCATGGTTAGACAGCAGGGGCCCCCTGCCCCCACTGCCTAGACCCTCCTGGCGCTGCTGAGCGGGCCCTCCTGGCCCGCCCACTGCGCCCTCCACAGGTCCCTCTTAGTTTCCCCCCCGGTAGTCAGTACTAAGGGCACCCAGAGTCGTCGGTCTCTAGGTGTTGCCTTTTCCCTAGCGCCTCCTGCGCCCTACCGGGAGGTACTCAGCCCCCCCACCACGACAAGGTGGAGACCAGTAAGCTAAGGGCCCAAGGTCTGGTTTAACCAAATTTGGCAGAATTTTAGTTATTAAATGGAGCGAACTGCCGTCTGACCTTCGCAACCCAGAGGGAAACATCATTGTATGGTAAATCAGCTGTCAGGGTGTTCGAAGGCACTGACTTCCTAGTAACGACTGCCATAGATGTTCATGACAGACGGGACCAACGGCTTAACGTGCTTTACGGAGCAAGCGATAAGTACGCACATAACTTCTAAAAGTCATAGGTGCGCTACAAGGGGTTAGAACCCAAGACCCTGTGAATTTTAAGGCAATGAGTCTCACCACTGGGC
Source organism: Musotima nitidalis (assembly GCA_949126915.1). Classification (NCBI taxonomy): domain Eukaryota; kingdom Metazoa; phylum Arthropoda; class Insecta; order Lepidoptera; family Crambidae; genus Musotima; species Musotima nitidalis. The sequence goes on from OX421434.1 coordinate 7,342,295, forward strand.
TATAGCCGCCTTTAGCTTAAGCTCAGTAATTTCAATAAATAATAAAAAGTTCACCTGACGCTCCATGCTCTGGCCTTTTGAGCTTAAAGACCAGAAAGCCTGTGCGCGGAACCAGCTCGTTGCTGGTTGCGTACAGCTTCATGCATGCTGCTTTTATTTCAGCAGCTCGCAGCTTCTGCATCGGTGGGCCAATCAGCAGCACGAATAGCCCGATATATCATGGACTGCAGCACGGGTAGCAAGGCATCTTGCATTGGGTGGTTTTAATGCTTGGTAACAGGCACTATTAACTTTCAGGTAATTTGTTTATGAAATCACTACGAGAGATAAAAAACATAAAATATCACTGAAAGTACTGTCGGCACAAAAATACTGACACAATATTTTTAGTCGTATACATTGCATAAGAAAAAAATGCGTGCAAGTGCTTTATATACTTAATAATAACAAGATTTATGTCTTCACTTCCGCGACGAATTTCTCGGAATGTTTCCTTTTACCGAAGCCGCCATGATGAATGGTTCCACTTACACAGCGAGAGCTGAAGAAAACAGTCGCTTTTCTACAAATCATTTATTCCCAATAATGGAATGTATCCTAAAGAAATGTCAAAATTGGTTATCGTACACGCAACATTACAGGGATAAGTAGAAAATATTAATCAGGGAATAAAATAAAAAAGTTTTGCGCATTAATGTGCAGGAATGAAAACCCAGATTCACAGGAAGTTTTTCTGAGACATATTAATTATTTTCTTTATGCAATTTTTTAACAAATTTTAACAAATTTTTTTTTTAAATAACCAGGTAAATAAATCTACAAAGAAATATTAATTATTGGATCTTTTTTTACAATATTAGGGCGATTTACAATCTCTCCCTTCTTAGACATAAAAAAAGTTATAGGTATCAGCCACCAAACACACTTATACTTATATATGGGTGCATCCAAGCAATGGAGGAAGCCAAGCTAACCAAGTGCAAGTGCACCTGCCGATCAACGGACGAAGCTCTGACGAACCCAAAAGTTCCCAGTAAGCAGCAATAGGCTCGCCACCTACGTGAGACCAAAAAATAACTGGCTAATAGAGGTCGTGTAATATGCTTCTGCCTTCCCCTTCGAGGGAACAGACGTGAAATTACGCATGTATTAACACAGTAATCATTATCATCCTCCTACTCTGCATCCAGTTTATTTGTCATGTCATTTCTATCAATCTATCTCGTTTCGTCATCCACACCTTTCTCGGTCACATAATTCTTCTCTCAATCTGTCTCGATTATTCGTCACTTATACCTTTCTCGGTCACATTATTCTTCTCTCAATCCGTCTCGATTATTCGTCATCCATACCTTTCTCGGTCACATAATTTATCACGCACTCAATAAATCTCTTTTTAGGTATTCCTACTCTTCTTCATTTTATTTATTGATTTCTTGAAATAACAAACGGCTTTCTTTAATATTTCCAGTCACTTCTTTCATCAATCATTAAATTTAGTTATCCTATTCATTATTGTCGCTCCACACATCATCATCATCACAGCCCTATGACGTCCACTGATAAAAATGGCCTATGTTTTCCCCAATAGATTTCCACATTAAGCCATTCTGAGTCGCCTATATCCACCGGCTTGATCAGATAATCGGTCCATCGGGTGGGAGGCCGTCCTCTAATACGTTAGCCGGTCCTCTCACGGATATCCTGATTTCTTCCGGAACACTTTAAACATTGCACGTGAGCTAAGAATAAGGCCCATAGTCAGCAGCAAATCTCAGTGCCATATTATCATCACTTGCAACACACACTGGTTTTTCGTTTTGAGTCAGCGCAGTATTTCGTACGAGAAGATATTGCGCAGTAGCCCGAACCAGCTTAATTCGACGATTAACCTCTTTCTCTAAATAAATACTAAAAAGAAATTAAATATTTCTACAATATTATATATTTCATACGGGAAGTGACCATTATCAGCTCGCCCAGCGACAAAAGGGAAAAGACGGATACAATAAAAAAGTTTTATTTGATGAACATGAAACTTGGGAAATTGATGGCCCGAGAGAGCTCACTAGGCCGAGATATTGAGGCTTCCCTCAAGTTCAATCAATATGGTCTGTCCGAATAGAATATCGGTTTTCTAGTAAGAGCAGAATTGAATTTCATCATTAATTTTCCTTATATAAATTTAAACGAATTTCAAACTCCTTGTTGAAACCAAGAATGTTTGCTATAATTTGACAACTCGCTTAATAAAACGTCTCATCATATCCTAGGATTATCCCGATTGCCCTAGACATAGCTTAAGGCTTAAGGCATAGGGTTTTCTCACTGGTTTAACCAGATTTGACTGAATTTTAGTTATTACTTAGAAAGTAAAACGTATAATTCCACAATTTGCCTACAACAGATGTTACACGCTATATGTATGTAGGTATTATCATCTCAGTCCACTAATAGGACATCTAGGCATCCCGACGACTAACACGTAGGTATTATATATAACAGGGACCTGCCACTTAAAGTGTTAAGAGTTAAGCAGGAAAACGTTTGATATAAAATGTGCCATTAATGTTCTCCTATTAAAGGACTCACTTTGTTGACTCTGCCATACTTCAGTGATCTTTGCCAGCCACCTGACACACTAGTTTCCAACTAGCTTAGTCCCGTTATTTCTATTACTAATGTCACTACTGGCTACTAACCCACACTACAGGTTGTTTTCCGAATGCTGCTTAATTTTAGTGTTGAGCCCAGATAACCATTTCAGAAAAGTACCAGCTCAATATCTTCACGAAATTCTAGTTGTTCCCCCCAGGCGGTAATTACCCCCACTAGTACTATAGGCTTTACAGAGTTAGGAACCCAGGTTCAATACCACAAACCATAGAGCGCTTGATTATGAAATTCCAAAATGACACGAGACTTTTATTATTTGATTTGCATACATACATACATTCTCGCATGTTGCCCTATAGGGATAGACAGAGGCATATTATACGCTAACACTTCGCCTATTATATTAATGGTCCCACGTAATAGGTCGCAAGCCTATTGCCGCTTATCGGGAGCCTATATGTTTATATATAATAATTACGGGTCGTCATTAGTGGTGGCGCTTGTTATCGTGATTGTACCATGATATGAAGCGCTCATTTTTTTAAGATCGACTGTTATCAGATAGAGTATGGTCATTTTAACGTTACATAAAAAGTTATCATCATCGTCATGAACTTAGAGTTAGCCACTAGAAGTCCACAGCTGATCGAAGCTTGCTTTTCACTTCGACCGTTCTCGAAAAGTGTCGGTATACATCGACGACCCCACTTCATGATCAGATCAACGGTTTATCTGGTAAGTATGCATTGTAAAAAAAATATAGATAGGAAAATTCAAACTAAATTAGCCGTCGAATACCTAACAATCGAGATATCGTACCATCGCACCCTATCCGAGCGAGAAACAGTATCGTCATCCATTACGTCGGTCCGTCTCGGATAATGATCTTTTTGAAATTTCGACATTAATCTTATCGATATCCACTTTAGGGACCCTTTTCGTCTGATTTTACCTTTTCCTATTTGAGTAAGATAATAATTTGCATAGATAACTTCTTCTTTTGGTAGAAAATGACCGTTCACGTTTTCTAAGAACTCTTTTATATTATTAATCTTAAGACGAGCGGCCACTTTCAAATTATTGATACAAATTAAATAAATGCTATGCTGCGGGATTATCTGTTTTATACTTCGATTAACTTGCACAATTTCTTTTTGCAGTTTAGGTGTATTTAATTTTTTATTAAATAAATCATGTTGCCGTTTTCAAGTGCTATGCAATAGTTTATGAAATAAAAAAACTTTTTACTTTACTTTGATAAATATTATTATCACAAGAATAAAGTTGGTCATATTTTCTTTAGTATTTTTCATTATTTACAGAGATTTTTTTCCAAGATACCCCAAATATCAGTCTAATGTTAAACTAAGCTATAGATATTAACCAGTATGTAATCAAATATCAAGAGTTCTTTTGGAAATACCATAACTACACAAAGACAAGAAATTTCAGAGAAGAGTCCTTAACATATAGATTAAAAAAAACCGCTATTTTATTCATTGTACAAAATAATATTAACATTAAATTTTTATTTTAAGCCACTCACTTAAACCACCACCAATTAAAATGCTTTAAAGCATCAATCAACCAACTAAGTGCGGAATACTCACTAAAAATTAACCCACCCTACTTCCACTGCTTGGTGACATAAGGTTACACGTTTGCGTATGACCCCGACAAATATTTATCCCGGTAAAGGATTACAGCGGGATAATACATCCACTTTAAAAACAGTACTCCCAAATTGGGCAGCGATCTAAATTGGTGTATTTGCTTATATCACATTGTGACACACAAGCATACAAATCATAAAGGAATGAAGTACGGTACGGACTCTTGCAATTCCAGAGGAATTACAATAAGTAATCAGCATTTAAGCCTAAAAATATTTAAAGTAACAATTAAACGGATGCTGTCTTCAAAGGGATATATTCTATTAAAGACTATATGGCAGATAAAAATGTTTGGGCTTAAACTGCCATTTCATACAGGCTATTCTAATATGAATGACTTAAAACATGAATATTGTAATTATATTCTATTGCATTGTATAGCGTCACAGACAAATGAAGATTGTAATCTGAATATCTAACTAATTGGTTATTTGAAAGAGCATGCCCCGAGGTTCTAGCTAGTTCTTCTTACAGAGCGGATCGGATCTGGCACTTAGAAACTCATTACACAACCCAAGGGTAAACACAGTATCATCAATTTAAAAAAGCTCTATCAAGATAAATTTTTATCTATCAGAGACGTCAATCAACATACTTTTTACACCATTTTTTGTAGAACTACCGTGGATCGAATGGATATTAGTGCAATATTTTTCATCGGACAAGCAATAAATCAAGGATATGACTTGTATTATTATTTCACGAGCCTAGTTATGATGGATACGTTTTAGATGTGACGTTTATACTCTTTTTACAGATACACGAGTTCATTTTGCTTTTTTGAATATTTAATAAAGGAGTCCATATTGCAATTAAAGCTTTAGGTATCGCATTTACAAAGTAAGAATAACACATCTCGCATACGAAGCATACTGTTAGGTACTTACTACTAAACTCATATGCATTATTCCAAATACTATACTTCATTTTACAATGCATCATTCTACATTTTATTCTTCTTGTACAAAAATATTAGAAATAATATTTCCGTTGCCATAATTTCACCATATTCCCAAGATCCAATCAGAAGCTTCGGCCAATCGGAAACTTCGACCAATCACACGAGACTACGACGTAGTGGTGGGACGACGGAGCGAGTCATGCTAAGCGATTGACTGATCAAGCAGAGGCAGTCTCGGCAGAGAATTGAACAAGGATAGAAGTTAGAACAGTACTACGGTAAAAAGTGTAGTGGGAATTATTTTTAACGATAGCTTGGGTGTTTGTCGCAATAAATCGTGTAATTGCTGGAAGAATATTTAAAGTTTACTTTATACTAGACCCAACTCAAAAATAGTTTATAAGAATATTTGAAGTTTACTTTATACTAGACCCAACTCAAAAATAGTTTATTGGTGTAAATAGACACCATTTTACTATTGTTGAGATCAATAAATTATTATAAAAACTTTATATTCTCATAACTTTTTCCTAACAATTAATAACTTAGTCTGTTTAAAAAAGTATAATACTTTCTACAAAGAAGTGAAAAGTTTTCAAACTTAAAACTTAAGAGTTTCTCAGTGTAGTATTTTGTTTATTGGCTCGGCGGCGAAGTTTCCATGTTAAAAAAACTATTGAGTGAGTGGTATATTATTGGCGAAGAAATCAGAAAGTTTGCGGGTCCGGCGATGAGTTGGAAAATAAAATTATGCGAAAACTTTCCGCCGAGTCCCCAAACTGTTCTGAGGAAATCGCAAATTCCTCTGTGGGTAAAAACCGTCTCTCACAATCAGCGGGAGTAAATTATGATCGGTTTGTTTGGATTCAGTGACGAATTTGCAATTTTCTCGGGATTTTGATCAGTCTTTCAGCACAGTAAGTAACTAACGACATTTTGAAAGATTTGAGTTTTTATTTACTCGGAGGCTTCAACATCCAGTTCTGTATGCGCAGAATTTGGCTCTGGGAGTTTGTCATTATTATCCCATAAGCCATTTCTGAAAGAACAAAGAAGCTTGCGGTTAATAGTTCGATTGGTCTCCACCTTTAAGTGGTGTGGGGGCTGAGTACCTCCGGATAGGGCGGAGGAGGCGCTGAGCAAAAAGATAACACAGGATGCCCTTAGTACTGGCTATCAGGGGAAAATCTAAGAGGGACCTGTAGGGAGCGCAGCGGGCGGGCCAGGAGGTCTCGCCACGCAGCGCCTGGAGGATGCGGGGGCAGGGGGCCGATGCTGTCTAACCATAGACTATCCTAAATATCGGCTACACACGCTTTGGTCGCTGGCAGAGGTAGAAGGACCTCCTTAAAGAGGCGCACTCTTTAAGGAGGTCCTTCTGGTTTTGGCCCGGGGGATGTTGGCCACAGGTGGAGTGTAAAATCAACCCCATTTTGCCATTTTTGCATTTTGGAGGGACAAACCTACTCACATGTTACTAACATTAAGTTGTTGGGCGCTCTAATAAAGCTAAATAAAGCTGAGTTTACAGAAATCATTCCCCTTATGAGTGACCATACAAATTGGTGTTTAATATTGCTTCCGCGCTTTGGAAGGTTCTGTAATATATAAAAATAATGAACTTAGTTATTACAATGCGTGGTAGTTGTAAAGCCTAGATATAATATAATATTAAAGGCCCTTATGAGGCGGCTCTAAAAGCTCAAACAGCAAGACGCCACACCTGCCTCCGCCAATCCGCATTGGATCAGCGTAGAATATGACCTAAAAGAATATAACGTTACTAGACTGAGATAATGCGGGTGCTTTGTTGTATTATTTTTAATAATATTAACAATATGCTATGCATTTCATGAATAGGTCCGTAAATCCTTCGTAAGACGCTTGTGTTGTTAGTGGACTGTGGCATATCAATGAAGTTCAATCTCCGGACCCACAGGCTTAAGACGTATAAGTTCCGACCGCCTTTTAAGTTGCATAATAATCTTATTGCATTAAAATTGTATTATAAAGTTGATTACCATTTAACGAAGTTATCATTAAACAGGAAGCAAGTGATGGATTAAAAATATATTTATGACAATTCCCGCGCGACTATAATTTTCCGAAATATCTAAATAAACCTATAAAATCCTACTGGTGAACAAATAATAAACATTATATTAAATTTCATAACGGTCACTCTGGACTAAGGCCAAGTTGACGTGGCGGACGTTAGTGACGGAATTGGGTAAGGATATAAATACGGTCCAATACGATCACCTTGCAGCGACGCTCTTGGGCTCATCTTACCATAAGATGCCCTGTGCAAGGGCGAAACACGTGTCGTGTTAAATTGTTGCAAATTATAGATGCGCGGAAATTGTAACTAGATATTTTTAATCCATTACTTGCTTACAATGGATTTTCGCAAAGTAACGCCTGAATCAATAAATTATTAAACAGGGAACTAAAATACAGCAATTAAAAAGACAGATGGTCAATTTTTTATGGAATAAAAAAGCCAGCACAACATAAAGTACTTCTCTAGTACGAACATGATCATGAAAAATTATCAGCAAATGAGTAAATCAAAATCAACAAATTAATGTTTTCACAATTCAGCAGTTCTCAAATCTAAACACAATATCCACAAGACAGCCAAAACACCTCCGGGCTATTTGTTGGGTCGAAACATGAAATGCTTTATGAAACAGTAGCAAGTTCTCGCAAAGTCATCCTCAAAATCACTTCAAGTTCAACGTTTTGGCCGAGGCACGTCTTCAAGTTACTCTAATTGGAAAACTTAAAAGGTACTCGAGATATCATTGAATTTGTCATGCACGTTTCATAGCAGTACTTGACGCGTGCGATAATTTTCGACTTAAGTAAACTTTGAAGTCTCATTGTGTTATTCTTTGAGTTGGTGAAGTTATACAGCACAGATTGCGCGTATGGGAAAAGTTTTATTCAGTTGCTAAAAGTGTTTTGGTAGTGACTCTACGGATATTTCTAGTTAAAGAAGAATGAAAGAAACACTTTTATTGGGAAACAAAATACAGTAAATATTGTTTTTTTTAAATATATATAGTAAAGAAAATTATATTATTTTTATACAAAATATATTATCAATATAATGATCAGCATTAGTATAAATAAGAACAAATACGGAATAAACTGAGTTGCCAACCATAACAGTCAAATTGTCTGAAAACTCATAAAAAAGTTTGTAAGTTTAAAATTAAGAAAAAACTTGAAAGCTATTTGCTGTAGTGTTGCTTACTTTGCAGAAGTAAGCTGCTCATACTCTTTCAAAAGATAATAAAATATGGCAATTTTAGTTCGCAGACATGCAGCATTAAAATTTACTATATTTCAGCAATAATAATTTGATTTAGAACTTGCGTTTATGTTAAAAATGAAGTTTTTAAGTTATATAATAATATGCTCTTAGTGATTGCTACATATATACATTTATACATACGCTCACATTTCGCTAATCAGGTTGCGAGCCTATTGCTGTTTACTGGAAAGATTGATGTTCGCCAGAGCCTTATTTAAATCGGCAATTGCACCACTTGCAACTGAAGTTGGTTTGGACTTCTGAGGGTTTTCACACACGAGCAGCAGTTTGTTTACGCATATAACTGCAGTCAACGTTAGGAAGCGGCGGCTAGCTTTCGACAGGCCGTAGACGTCTGCCGCCGCCTTGTTGACAGCCTGCTGCAGGCATATTGAGGTCTGCCGTCGCTGTATCGACAACTAAAATTAGGCCAACCAGACGAGATTAAAGACATAAACAAGCGGACCGTTACTGAGTTACATTGCGATAGCGAGGGATTTTTATTTCTGTCCTTATCACTCATACGTGCAGTTATGGCGTCAGTTGGTCGACAACAGCTGTCGTTGTATGTTTCGTGGTACAGGAAAACACTCAGTATCACAGTTCTCAACATAAACACAGCTGACCCGGACTCTTCCGACGAATCATTTTTGTCTAATACAGACGACAGCGATTACTTAAAATTCGAACTTTATAATAATTTATTGAAATAAAAATGTTTTGAACCCTTGAAAATTTGTTTATTTCGTCTGGTTGGCCTTACTGTAGCTTACGACAGGTGACGGCGACTGCAGTCGCTTCTGCTTTCAATTGTCAATGTCCTGCTCGTGTGTCTTAGGAGATCTTAGTAGGGTCTTTGTATGTACATTGTTATATGAGTATTGTATTTTTTGTAGAATACTAATAAATGGATTTATTTCTTGCGAAGTATATCTTTATACATATAATTATAGAGCGATAAATCTCGACAAAGTAAAATAGTTTAACACATAAAATTCCAAACGTAACCTGACACTTTTATACATTGGCAAAGAAAAAGTATTTTATATAATTTAACGTGGACATACAATATTATTTTGGTGTCGGATGTATATGATCTCTCTTGCCTTTCAGCTGTAATGTTCATACAGTTCAACGTCTAATAATGCATCATCACATTAACACGCTTTTTAAAAATTGACAATGTCTTGGTTTTAATACATACAGTTATTTTTTTCCTTGTTGTGTATAAATAGTGGGTAAATTCACCTTAATAGGGGTAACTGTAGACACCAGAGTCTCGATATACAGCGATATATCTTAACTAAAAATATCAAACTTTAAAACCCATGAAATACATTTTCTGACCGCAATCCCACACTTTCATACATTTCTATGTTCGATAAATAGTATATTATATAATTTAACGTCTTTGTTTTGATAGATAGGTAGATAAAACGTTTATTTCCTTTAAATAATACAAATTACATAAAAACATATCCTACACAACCGTTTGACTGGTTTGTCTGTGGGTCAAAGTCTTTTATACTAATTACAACTTATTTTATAAATAAATAAATTACAATTTTTCACTTAAACCAAAATAGTGTTTTTTTTAATTTGTTTTGTACTTATTTTTATTTGTTTTCGTTCTAATGGCTTCAGGTATACAATTGTTGTCGGACGTAAACGACCTCTCTTGGCTTCAGGTAGTAAAGTCCATAAAATTCTAATGTCTACAGATCGATAATCATCACACTGATATATTTTTAAGCTGACAAGATTTCGATTTCTTTATGAATAGCTTTTTTTTTTTAAATTTTTGTTTGTTGTGCATGGAGAGCATACTGTACCCCTCTATAGAGTATCTATAGGAACTCTATAGAGAAAATATCTCAACAACGTACTTTAAACCTTGTAAAGCAAGGAATACATTTTCCGACCGCAATCCGACACTTTCATACATTTCTATGTTCGAGAAATAGTATATAATTTAACGTAGACATATAATACTTGGTGTCGGATGTACGACCGTTGCTGTACGACCCCTCATGCCTTCCGGCTGTACAGTCCATAGAATTCTAACGTCTAGACCTGGCAGTTTATGCGACAATAAATGTTAGAGGCAAATGTTATAGGACGTAGGTGTTGTAAGACGTAGAGGAATTATCGGTATCAGGTGTTAGGATAAAAAAAAGATGATGTAATAATGTCACGTTAGGATGAAATAAAATATGATAAAACTTACCAAAGTAGCTTGTAGTTAAGTAGACAGTGAATGAACTTACAAAATAAATAATAGAAAAATAAATAATTAATCAACAATTGCACGATTTTTTTAATTACATTTTTTTCAAATGAAATGTATATTATAATTTGTTATTTCTTTGTATAATTTTTTTTTGATTGATTTTATAAATAACAATACCTTGATGAGGTAAATTTGTAGTAAATTTAATGTGAATAAGTCAGCAAAATTTTATCTTAGCATGTTAAATTGCCGAAGTATATTGAAAGAAGTGGGAAAACAGTAGAAATTTATTTATTGTTCACTTCTGAAGCTTTCATTGTCTATTCTATATAACTGTACCGTTTTACTAGGACATAGTTTAGCAAGCAAATTGCTACCACACTGTGGAATTAACTATCGGAATATTTGAAATCATTTGAAATTAAGTTGTTACCAATATTTATTAATATGAAAATACATTTTTAATTTTCAATATCATCTAGGTTTAGCAATCTGTCTTGTTCATTTAAATATAAAATTTAAACGGTTGTAACTGTCTGACTGATTGTAATTTTTAAATCGTATTACTATTATTTGGTGTTAGTAGTCCTAGACAATAATATAAAAGAAAGCATTATTATTAATAGACAGAATAAACTGTTTTTTTTTGTAATAGCCATAAAAATACCTTTGAATAATATGAGTTCTCTTTGTGATAGAATATTAATTCAAACTCTATTATAAGGTTGTTTAACGGCGGGCGTAAGTCACCCTTGATGTTTGATTATGAGATAGCTCATAAAATTGTTAAATGAAGTAGAGATGAGCAGCGGATTATAAATAATGTTCATTTCTGAAGGTTTTATTGCCGATTACATTCTCTAATTGTTTCAGTATTACATAATTTAATGAGTAAGTTGCTACCGTAGTAAAGGAATTTTCGGCATATGATTGTGAATCCCCAAATCAAACTTTAGCCCATATTGAGAACTACTGCCAGCTGTACTCTTTTCCCGGTGGGCTTGAAGAACTTCATCTTCTGACTCCAGCTGCTGAGAAGTGGCTACGCCAATTAACACTGGAAATTCAATTTAGGATTCAGGCAGCTCAACGCCATACGATATGATAATTTGAAATAATTTGAAGCTAAATATTATTTGTAAATACGATTTACTTAACTAGTAGTTGTTAAAAAGCCTTATATTCGTTGGTTAGAAGCTCATGAAAAGTGTTACATATAGTTATGATAAGAGAAGATGTTAATAATCGATCACATAATTTCTTTTTAATTGCATACCTATACCATCTATTCGTTTCAAAAGCACACACTTCGATAAGTACCATTAATTAAACACTATTTTACTACACGTTAAATTGGTAAAGTCTCAAATACTAATTTAAAAGCTCATGGAATGTTGTTTGAGGTTAGAATATAATTATTACCCACTTCTAACTCTTTTATCGTCTATTGAACGTGGCTGTGCCGCTTTAGAAGCATATAGTTTGACAAGTAAATTGCTGTATAGAGTTTCTACCAAGATCTAAGGAGCCCAAGCCAACCTCACCTGCAAGTGGTGCACGTGCTGATCAACGGACGAGGCTCTGGCGAACTTAACAGTGCCCGATAAGCGGCAATAGGCTCGCCTTGGGATCAACAAAATAACTGGCGAAATCTGCCTACCAAGTTGTAGATTATAAGTTGCCAATGCAATGTCCGACCTCTTACCCAGTACAATATAGGTGAAGTTTATTAGTAGTATAATTTTACATGAATATTTTATTATAATTTCTCCATTGTACATTAGTGATATAAATAATAATAATTATTTCTTCGTTGACATATGATTTATATTTCCTCTGAAAACTGTTTTCTTTTCTCTAAAGCTTGTTTAAGCAATTTTTACGCAGCTCTTGTTTTTCATACCAATATTAACACGTTTATGCAAATTAATAAAATAAATTATTTCACTAAATAAAAATCAAATTAGTTCCTCTACTATATAAATTGTCTTGTCAGACACCTTCTACGGTCTTAATAACTTTTAGGCTAACAAAGACTAAATGCTAAAAGGCTTATTGTGATCCCACACACTAATCTCCGACACTTCTGCTAGGGTCGGCTGGAAGAGATTTCTTATAGAAATAAGCTCACCTTTGTACATGTTTTTTGTTACTGTGTTTATTTTATGAATGTTTATGTGCAATAAAGGATATATATAAGACTGAGCTTACCTATTGTACCAGAAACTCAAAGCGTCAAAGTTAGATAACAAGATTATTTCATCCACATATTTAGTGCATCGCTGCAGAGGCAAATCTCTAGTGGTTCTTTACTCTGCCGTCGGGTTATTACGTTATAGTTGTAGTAAATTGGCGCGCCAGTGGCCCTTTGACGAGTAAATTGCGATCTCGGACTTGCAGATTAAACTCGGATTACATGATATATTTGCTCCAGTTTGACACTTGGCAAGCTGATGCCCCCGTTATACTATTAGTGGCGTGTTAGAATATTTAACCCACCGTTATTAAATCAAATTGTGATGCCCGAGTTTAATTTGGGAATTAACTTACTGTTGTGAGTTTTGGTTAATAATTCAATGGTATGTTTAACTTACATTTTGTATACTTTTTTGAGTTTCATAGTCAAGTCGCGCAGAATCGCTTATAATTCAGTGGTACTAGGTAGTCTTAACGCAAGCATAAGCAGGGTGAATGGAAATCAATTCTAAGATAGGTGACCGTTTTTGTGGCATTTAAGTTCGAGCGCTTTAGTGCTTCGGTAGCCAAGCTAAGCCGTTGGCCTCGGTTATAATTTTATGTGGCAGATGTTAAGCCATGTCACATAACCAGCTGCTGCCTCTGACAGCACCTGAGCACGTGATCCTCCCTGTGGAGTTTACGGCCCGGTGTCGGGGCCTAGGCCTCATGATCGCGATCGAACGGCGCCTGTGAACACCGGCGCGGCTTTGAGTAGTTTTTAGCCTTATATGTCTAGAGTATCTAATCCGGTGTGGTCCGCGATCAAGCCCTAGGGACGATCAGCGCCGCATAGTAGTCCTGTCCGTGAGGCTTCAGATCAAGTCCTAGGTCTTCTGAGGCATGAGGGTGCGGGCATAGGTTGAGGTCAGTGGTCGCGCATGAAGCGGCGCCAAGCCTCTGCTGCTCGCCTCCACCAATCCGCACTGAGGTCGCATAGTGGAATATAACCTATTTCCTGTCACTATAGTTTGTGATAAGTACAATAGTTTACTAAAACGCAATGTAAATCCGTAAAGTTTTTTTTTGATTTTTCTTTCTATACTATTTCGCACCAATTATTAAGTTCAAATAGTGAACAAATGTACTAAAAGTAAAATCTGCTTCAGTGGTCGATTGTAGCTACCTATCTATCTATAACCTACCTACCTATCTACCGTCCTATGTCACAAAGCAGTATTTCACTGTTAATAAATAAAAAAGCAACAGAGCATTTCATAGTACTCTAAGCAGCAGTTAAAAACATATTATAGTATATTAAAATAGCTGTACTAAAATATCTACGCAGAAACAATCATACACAGACTAAAAAGAGAATAAGAAGACAACCATACAATAAAAAAACAGGAAAGGATAGAAAGTGACTAAACGGAAAGCATTAGCGAAGGCGTATCGCTCCGCGTAGCTATAGTTATGCACCACTTCCCTCCCATGATGCCGCACTTCGATTGAGGCCGGCAAAGTGTTACTGCCCATCCAAGGTAAATGTTCAACTTATGCGTCGCGGAGTGTACCAACATTGACGACTTGTATGGCGTAAAGGCCAATATACATACATTCATAATTGTCTACTTAAATACAAATATTTGTCTTGGACTTGTTTCCTCTGTATTTTAAGCATTTATTTACAAAAAAAGTATTTATGTAATATTTATTCGTTCTTAAGTACCCATGCAAGCTTTGATTTTTTGGAGTTAAAAGAACTCAAAAAATGCAGAAGAATATTTTTTATATATTCACGTCAATACAATATAATTTCCCTCCAAATCTAATAAACACCATTAAAAAACAATAGGAAAGTTCTAACAGGAACCGCGAGCACTTGGGGCTAAGAGCCTGAGGATTTTGTAACGAAAAAAGGTTTCTGTTGTTATTCAAATGAGTGACAAAACTTTTTGGAGTGCCTTCTCGCTTGACTTTTGCACCGGGAGTTTTGGAGTTTTGTCGTCTCCCGTCACTCAGCCTTAGCGAGGTTTAAGTAAAATAAGAAATTTAGATAGATATATTTTTTATAGATAAACACTGTAAAACTAGTCTTATCGTTAACCTTCTTTTTATAACCTAAAGCAGGCAAGAAAAGCTTTAAAAGAGATTATAAGACTAATGATATGATGATAATGATAATGATCTATACTAATGATCGAGAAGATTAAAACTAACGAAAATATAAAAAACATGAAAAAAAATCAACATCAGTTTAAAACTTAACAAATCAAGTTGTTTTAAAGGAAAACATGAGCATAAATTCCATATATTATTTAATATCTCATAAATAAAATAAGCAAAAGAAATGAGTATTTACCTGATAATTTCTAAATCGATTTCCTTTAAGTTCCTGAAACAAAAAAATATACAAATAAATATTATAATGGCAGCTATTTCAAATTAAATCAAATCGCTAAGTGCGAGTCACATTACATAGCACATAAGATGGTCATATAAAGTAGGTCTACATATGAAGCCATGTTAGGGCATAGTAATTTGAGAGGACTAGCTAAACTATGTAACATAGTTAGAACATTTGCTTATAACTTAGTGAAATATACAACTAATTCTAACAGTATATAAATATAAAAACTATAATAATAACTCCTATTTATTTAGTTTAGTTACTTATTAAGTTATATTAATAATATACAACCATTAGAAGCGCAACAGTTGTAAACAATTATTTGCAGTTCTTCTTTAACATTAAAATGGACTTGCCTTACTTACAAAGCTCGAAGATCTCAAAGAGAAGCAGCCAGTATTTCTCAAACATTTGCGTAAAGCATAGCTATAAAGCTGTAATTTAAAGTATCCGGATATCGGATATCAAGCTGTAAGAAATAAAATAGTGTTAAACATTTGAAACACAGAACAGGGACAGACATTGAAAGTAACGATCACCAGCTACTGCTGTTTGAACATAATAGTTTTTCTTTGCGCAATCACAATTTCACGGCAGTTTGATTGATTCTTGAATGATCATTAAATTTAGAGGAGATGACTAAAATAATAATATGTAATTTTTTCAAGAATCGGGGCCTCTTCCCTTCCGTTTCATTAAAATTTGTTCTTTGCCCAATTTAATATAATAGGTTGGGGAAAAAGTCTTTTCGTATTTTTGTATGAAAAGTCAAGACATTTTTTTCAAAGTTTATTTACATTTATTTACAATATATATGTACCGTTTTGTTGAATAACTTTCTGCCATTTTGTGGGCAGAGACATTATCCCGTTACTGTAGAAACTTTGGGACTTCTGATCAAAAAAACGGGACAAATAGTTTTGGCAGTCCTCTCTTGAGGTCAACCTTACAGAACCTAAAGAATTCTGCAGAGACCGAAACAGGTGAAAATCTGAAGGCGCAAGGTCAGGGCTATATGGTGGATGCACTAGGACCTCCCAGTCGAACTCTCTTAATTTTTGCTGAGTGGCTAAAGATGTGTGTGGTCTAGCGTTATCGTGATGAAAGACCACACCCTTCCTGTTGATCAATTCCGGCCGTTTTCTCTCGACTGCTGCCTTTAATCTCATCAGTTGCTGGCAGTAAAGATCAGAATCGATGGTTTTGCCGGGCGGTAAAAGCTCATAATAAACAATGCCCTTCCAATCCCACCATACACACAGCATCACCTTATTTCGTGTTAGGCCAGGTTTGGCCACAGTCTGTGAAGCCTGGCCAACTTTCGACCACGACCTTTTTCGCACGTTTTTGTCGTACGTGATCCACTTTTCATCGCCAGTTATCAATCTCTTCAAAAACGGCTCGGTTTCATTACGTCTCAATAATGAATCGCAAATGAGTACACGGTTCATTAGTTTCTTTGAATGAGCTCGTGTGGCACCCAAATATCGAGCTTTTTTGTATAACCAGCTTTCTTCAAATGGGTCAAAACTGTTTTGTGGTCAATTCCCAGTTCTTCAGCTACATCGTAACTACTAATATGCCGATCTTGCTCCACTCTTTCAAAAATGGCGTCCATTTTATTCGTAACAGGGCGACCAGAGCGAGGTGCATCTTTAGCATCAAAATTTCCGGACTGAAAACGTTTGAACCAAATTTGTGCTACTCTTACTGACACTGCATCAGGTCCATAAACATCACAAATTTTTTTCACTGCTTGAGTTGCATTTTTGCCTTTTTTATAATAAAATTTTAAAATGTATCGAATTTCTTCATTAGATTCACTCATTTTTACGGAGAGAAAAACAAATGAAAAATAGCGGGAAACAACTTTTTTTTATTTTTTTATTTTCTTTATAATGGAACCTTTTTAATGTTACCAAAACCAGCCAGACACAAATAGTACAGTCAAAAAAAGTACAGTCAAAAAGTCTTTTCGCATAACGTAGGTATAAACTTATTATAAATTTTTGTAATTAAACGATGTAGCTGAAGAACTGGGAATTGACCACAAAACAGTTTTGACCCATTTGAAGAAAGCTGGTTATACAAAAAAGCTCGATATTTGGGTGCCACACGAGCTCACTCAAAGAAACTTAATGAACCGTGTACTCATTTGCGATTCATTATTGAGACGTAATGAAACCGAGCCGTTTTTGAAGAGATTGATAACTGGCGATGAAAAGTGGATCACGTACGACAAGAACGTGCGAAAAAGGTCGTGGTCGAAAGTTGGCCAGGCTTCACAGACTGTGGCCAAACCTGGCCTAACACGAAATAAGGTGATGCTGTGTGTATGGTGGGATTGGAAGGGCATTGTTTGTTATGAGCTTTTACCGCCCGGCAAAACCATCGATTCTGATCTTTACTGCCAGCAACTGATGAGATTAAAGGAAGCAGTCGAGAGAAAACGGCCGGAATTGATCAACAGGAAGGGTGTGGTCTTTCATCACGATAACGCTAGACCACACACATCTTTAGCCACTCAGCAAAAATTAAGAGAGTTCGACTGGGAGGTCCTAGTGCATCCACCATATAGCCAAAACTATTTGTCCCGTTTTTTTGATCAGAAGTCCCAAAGTTTCTACAGTAACGGGATAATGTCTCTGCCCACAAAATGGCAGAAAGTTATTCAACAAAACGGTACATATATATTGTAAATAAATGTAAATAAACTTTGAAAAAAATGTCTTGACTTTTCATACAAAAATACGTAAAGACTTTTTCCCCAACCTATTATAAAAGTTATTTTATGAGAGTTCATAAATAAAAATTACGAACACACACATTCACAAGTAAATCTATATAGAATTTATTGCATTTCCCACATGCCCAAAAATTTCGCTAGCTACGTCTCCCTATAGACTGGCTTCTGTTTGACGTCAAATTCTTAGCATTGTGGTGGTATCTAGGCGTGTTCTTTCTCTAGGGTTACTTTTTATATTTTGTGAGAATTTTAGTCTTGATTACAGTATCACTCGCTTAATTTACGCAATTGACCTTCTGTTTTCGTATACATAAACATTTTTGCGTATACATCAACTTTATTTAGTTTTTCCGCGTGTTACAGGCCTAGACGTGTCGTGTGGTATCGTCCTAGAATAGTGCCATTCCCTCTCATCTCACTAGGAGTATGAAGGACGAAGGATAAAGAGAAGTTCTACCGGATAGTGGACCACAGCGTCATATTGCTTACTGGCTTGAACTGCGGTCACCAACCCATCTGCCCAACGTTGTGATTATTGGCAAATACCCTCTATAGAATGTAATGAGGAGGCTGATATGGTGATTAACAACATTTTTACGTGTATATCTTGTACTATTAAAGCAAATTTGCATATCGAATATCCTGCATTTCTGATTTTAGAGTTGCTCTACGGAAAAAACAAAAAAAGCATTACATATTGAACTGGCATTAGCATTCCATCCAGCACTGTTTATGCTAATGTTTCCCATACAGTTTTTGCTTCGTCTGCTAACTTCTAAAGCCATTTGTGTCGGGCCCTGATGCAAAACAGACTCGACCGAAGCTTTTCTAGTTCCTTCTACGCTTATTGACGTTGCTTTATGTCGGGCTCCATAGTATGTTTCAATTGTACTACAATATAACACAGGGCAGTTAAATGAGTGGAAAATACGAAGAAAATAACGGTGATGAAAAAATTATTGTAATTTCAAATTTAACACAAGTTTTTTCAAGCAGTTTACTCGGAACAATAATCACGGCCATCTTTTCTTTTCTTTCATAAATAAATGTCAACTTTAATAAGCCTACAATAGGTCAAAATTATTGACAGTTAACATTTAACTGTGAAGACATTATTTTGATATAATGAGAATAAATTTAAAAATTATTTTTGCCATACAATTTTTTTGACTTAATATAATTCTTTAGGGCTTATAAACGTCTTCTTTCGTATAAGAATGTTGCGCAAAAGTGGTCCCAAGCAAAATCTGTTATATCATACATACATACTAATGTCAAGCCTCTTTCCCCTAGGGGTAGGCAGAGATCACATCCTTCCACTTGCTGCGATCTTCGCACACACTTATAGCTATTTACACTCATTATACACGCCCGTCGGTTTGAGGTTGTTTTGACCTGTCCTTTCTCAAATTTTTTTTGCATTTGGTCATGGAAGGTCTTACGTTGTCTTCCCCTCCCAACACTTCCAATCACTTGTCCATTATAAATCACTGTTGTTAGTTTACTTTTATTCATCCTCTCAACCAAACCATCTAAGCATACCTTTCTCAATTCTTGTCACTATATCGTCTATTACATCAGCTTCAACTCTTATCACTTCTTTTCTAATCCTAACACTCAATTTCACACCTAGAATACTTCTGAGTGCTCTCATCTCTAATGCATTAATCTTACTCTCATGTTTTTTCTGCCATAACCAACATTCGCTTCCATACATTAGTGTAGGTCTGAACCAACACACATCTATGAATTATATTATAAAACGTGCTTTATGCTTCAATTTAATATTGTGTGCTCAAGTAATACTCTTAACTTTATGTCAAGAGTAATTTCAGCTTATGCCAGTAATTTGTACCCAAGTTCCAATTAGATAAATACAACCTACAGACGTTTCACCTATCCCTGAACACACAGATAACACAGTTGTAGGCTTAAGAGCAATATTTGCGGCACCGACCGCGCCGACCCGATTCCATCTCGGCTGCTTTAATAATACTGTTTGTACGTAATACTAGAAATGTTTCTCTACACTCAGAACATAGAATTTAAATTAAATTGAAGCATTGAAGAGCTCGAAAGGCAGACTCGACAGAACTGCAACAGCAAATTTCAAAGTAGGCAATAAGGATAATGTCATATAGAGGCGGACCTGATGTCCTCTCATTATAGGGTGGGATGTTATTGTGGATAAGGGTTTTGTCACTTCTAATAATGTTTATTCAATATTTAATTGCATAAGCCAGCGGTTTCGATTGTGAGAGGTTTAAAAAAGGTATGATTTCTTCAATAACTTAGATATAATTTGGAATTTGATTTTATGCACTTACAATGCTATGTAAAGTAAAATTCTTTCTAGTAAAAATTTCGTCTTATAACATAGAAATGTTCCGCTAAAAGTAAATAGACATAAAAAAGTATTTCTATATTCATATTTATCCGTTATTTTGCATCCATAATACAGATGCTTTATTAAACTTACCTTGGAACTAAATAATTGAAGTGTAAAGTGTGTGTATACTTGGCACCTATTACGTGGGACCCACATTAGAATTAGCGAACAGTGGGCGTTGAATATGCCCCTGCCTACCCCTTTGGGAAAACAGGTGTGAATGTATGTATGTCTTTGTTAATTTTACCAAGCTAATTTACTCAAACATAATCCGTTTAGAGTTGTCACATCAAAGAAAACCACATGAACCAATATCTAATAGAATCCAGTTAAATTACACCGCAATCGGAATAACGTGAAGCCACAATAGCTTTTGCGGTTACGGGAATCATAGTTACCTATGCTAAACATCGGGCGTGCTAATTACTTTTAATTATTGAGTGATCTGTGCTTGTTCGGGTGGGAAACGGAATAAATGACGCGCATTAATGTTAAAGTAATAATATTTGTGTTTTTGATGTAGCTAATATAATTCTATAGATACTTATCACAAACGTATGACAAGCTATGAATAGCTTTTAAATAGCTGGGGGATTAATCGTTACAAAAATGATAAATACTAGGCATAATTTGACGACCGATATGGCGTGGTGGCGAGTATACCCGCATTCCACTCCTGAGGTCGTGGGTTCGATTCCCACTCAGAACAAATATTTGTGTGTCATAGTTCATATTTATGAATATTTGTTCTGGTCTGGATGTTTTTCTATATATATTAAGTATGTATTTACAAAAAAAAAAAGTATTTATGTATGTTTATCCGTTATTTAGTATCCATAACACAAGTTCTTAATGATACTTATCTTAAAACTAAATAATTGGTGTAAGTGTCAGAAATATTTATTTATTTATTTATTTAATCATAATTTCAGCCATTAGACGTCCACTGTTGAACATAGGCCTCCCCAATTACTTTCCATGTTGATCGAACCTGTGCCGCCTTCATCCACCGGCTCCCCGACTTATGTAGTATTACAGTTGACCGCCTCCCTGACACTAATCTTCTACTGGCCTTGAAAATCATCATTACTTTTGCTAAATTAAGGCATAGCCTGTGAGTTTCTTGCCAGTTCTTCTTACAGAGCGGTGGCTCGGAACTGGCACTTAGATTCACTTGCACTTAAATATTTTTTTTTTTAATTGTTTGGTTGCAAATGAATCTAAGCTTCGTGATTTTAGTATAGTTATATTTTATTTGTTTTTGTTATTTTTTTATAATTTTGACGTTTTCAAGTACTATGTAAATAGTTTATGAAATAAAGTATTTTTGACTTTGACTTTGAAATGCGGAGCGTGCTATCTATATGAATAATTTCCAATATGGTGGTATTGTTTGTAAGGCTGACAAATAGAATAAAGTTATAATTCACTTTATCGTTAAAGTAACTTTTAACTGATCTTTTTCGTCGGGTATGACTATGCGGGTCCTTTTATATACCTATTCACACACTAATAACGAGCTACAATCAACAATTTAAGTAGCTTTTGGAGTCATCGTTATGAGTGAGATGAGTTTTAAGTAACAAATGTATATATATTTTTTTTAAATATTGGGATACGTACTTAGTCTAATCATTAAATATTACTCTGTGAATAACGTTGTTGGTTACATAATAAGTAAGTGTATACCTTAAGATTTATAACTAAGCAAATATTATGTAATTGTTTGTTGTTCCAAATAAATTAAAATAAAATATGGTACAACGGAAAAGCCAGTCTCACTTTAAAGACACAAGACAAAGAAGAGGGGAAGAATAATTTATAACTACACACAATATTGTTCACCATAGCAAATTTAGAGATAAAGCAATAAATTTATGAGTAAACTTATACACAACCAAATTACTAAAAGATGATACTTCGGAAAATTGCCCATAATCATTTGATTTCCCAATCTTATTCTTTTCTTCTTCAGCGTCTGTCGAACATGTCTCTACTCTGTTGCCAGTGAGCCTGTTCCAGAAAGGTTCCTGATATCCAGATATCATCAGGCCAATTTTTAATAGACCATCTACCAGATTAACTTTTGATATTAACCAAACAGTCTCAATTAATTAAAGTTTAGAAAAACAAAATTTGCTGTCATCAGAACGGTGAAATATTAATCTTTCAAATGAATTTTTCAAACAAATATTCGTTTATCTCTGTTCCATTTAAAAATGTTACTTGGGTAAATTGCAGCCTCTGGTATGACTTAACAAGACCCAGTCTTGTTTATGTTTGTGTTAAAGCAAAACGATTTTTGCTTTACATCTATGGAAGTCCAAGTCAAGACAAATATTTATTTATTCGTCTCCGTCTTTATAAAATATTGCGAGAGTAAAAATGTAAGCAAGCCGAGTTGTGTGGTGTACTTTGTTACTCATTTTTCATTACTTAGATTCACAAAGCTTTAGCAAAACGGTCTTCTGTCATAGTATTTTAGAAAATCTTAATTTTCTAGCTTGAAATGACTCAAACTTTGAGGAATATATAATCTGATAGACATCGTTCTTCTACTCTGTTGGTTAATGACTATTTGTCAACTAATCATCTTTTTGAATTAGAATTTGGTGTTATAAATTCATTCGAATTTCTGCGGATATTTATGTGTTTATATTGACACCTTTATGGATTGAAAAACGGATCAGATTGAAATGCTAATTGAAATATTCGTTTTGAATTCATTTTGTTATAACAAAGGTACCCACATCGGATATACTGTCATTGAGTTTAATTGCTAATCGGTTGTAAGCGATTGCCGATTAATGGACCCCTATTATTTCATTCCGCTTCACCAGAGTATGATGAATTGATATGATATTTTATGTTTTAGGTGACATATTTGCAACTGTCTTTTGCAACTGGAGTGGTTGTTTTAGCATTTTCATTTGGCTCATCAACATCATCATATCACTCTTATAAAGTCTTCTACTGAACATTAGCCTCACCTTAGATTGCATTATATTGGATGTATTTGCTCATAATCACCACGCTGGGCCGGCGGGTAGATGATCGACGTATAATCCAGTACGTTAGATGACGCTGCTGTCCGGTAGGATTTCTCTACGTCGACTCTTACGGCTTCCCCTGCGATAACGGGGGGTGGCATTATTCCAGGCCGTTATCACACTGCACATCATAAAAATATTACTTAAATTAGGGCGAGTGAAACTGCTGGCACATCTAGTAACATGTAAAACTCATCACATCATATCCTAGCATTATCCCGGTTGCCCTAGACTTAAGCTTAGGGCACAGGATCTGCTCACTGGTTCAACTAGATTTGACTGAATTTCAGTTATTACGTAGAGCGACTGCCGACTGACCTCCGCAACCCAGAGGGAAACATCATTCTATGGTTAAACCAGCTGTCAATTTGTTAGAAGGTACTGACTTCCCAATAACGACTGCCATAGATGTTCTTGACAGCCGGGACCAACAGCTTAACGTGCTTTCCGTGGCACGAAGCAAACGATAATAATGCACACAACTTTAAAAAGTCATAGGTGCGCCACTAGAATATAAAAGCAAGGGGTCTCGCCACTGGGCTATCGCTGCAATAAGTTGCTTATTAACCTTATCAACTTATCAATGTAAGGCAGTTCTGTACAAGTGGCTCAAAACACAAGACTATGAAGCTACAGAGCAACTAATGATGGTTCCTTGTTGATACAACACATACAACACATGCGCGCGCGCACACACACACACACACACACACACACACTCACACAAACATACACCCACACTTTACACACTTTGATTGGTAATTTTGTATTATATTTGTTGCATGAGTTTCTGTTTTCTTTTTCCTTTTTTTTAATTGTTTTTAGTTTGATTATTTGTTTGATTACTTTCTTTTTTCCAACAGTGTTTGTAAATGTAAAAAAAAAAAATTGTTTAAATAATGATTATTATGTTTACGAATGAACCTACTCCGAGTTGGGGGCCTGGAGATTCCGTAACACAGGGTTTCCCTAGTATGGACTCCAGTCTCTCACAAAGGATATATTTTTTTTTTGTATTAATTTTTTCTACATTTAAACTTGTAAACCTTTGTGAAGAGAGAAAATAAAAATATATTATTATTATTATTATTATTATAACTCTTAAGACTAAAGTATAAACAGTATGTTTGTTGTTCCAAATAAATAAAAATAAAATATGGT
The DNA here is from genome assembly GCA_949126915.1 of Musotima nitidalis. NCBI lineage: Eukaryota > Metazoa > Arthropoda > Insecta > Lepidoptera > Crambidae > Musotima > Musotima nitidalis. The sequence continues at coordinate 7,366,968 of OX421434.1, forward strand.
ACAACGGAAAAGCCAGTCTCACTTTAAGGACCCAATCAAGAAGAGGGGAAGAATAATTTATAACTACACACAATATTGTTCACCATAGCAAATTTAGAGATAAAGCAATAAATTTATGTGGAAACTTATGCTCAACCAAATGACTAAAAGATGATACTTCAGGAAATTGCCCATAATCATTTGATTTTCCAATCTTATTCTTTTCTTCTTTCTTCAACTCTTAAGACTAAAGTTACTTAACAGTTTATTATTCCTTTTAAATTAGAACACTTACGATTTAACAACTTGTGGCAAACAACGTTAATATTGCAATATTACATTACTTTTTATGAAAGACTCGTAAAACGAAAGAGTTGTAATTGGGCCATAAAAGGAGCATTTCAGTATGCAGTCGCAAATAAACCATATAATATTATGAGGTTTTAAAATGGCTTGTTATTTAAGTTTATTTCAGTATATGTTTTTCAGTTCTTCCTATTGTACGCCACAAATCTGCCTCGACTTAACCTATACCTCGATACTAAATATAAGATTGGCTAGAAGCAAAGCAGCTTTTAAAAACTTAACTTTCAATTACTTCTTGAAAGAATGATAATTTATGAAATTTCCCCCCATGTCAACCATTGATTTATATTTAAATATGTATGTATTTGTGTTTATATTATATGTGTATTGTGTGTTTTTTTATGTAGATCAGCGTACTATTTTATGTAAGTATATCATAAATATAAATACTATCTCTTACTCGCACCGCATAACCCCTCTCACCTTGACCCCTGAGAGGAGGCCCGTGCGAGGAGGCCCGTGCTCAGTAGTTTGACGGTAATGGGCTGAGATGATATCATTTGAAAGTTTATTCACTATTGTAAACATCACTGAAGTAGTTCCCAACCAATAAAATAAAATACATAACGTCACGCCTGTTTCCCCTAAGGAGTAGGCAGAGGCATATTATACGCCCACATTTCGCCAGTTATATTATTGATCCCACGTAATAGGTAGCGAGCCTACTGCCGCTTATTGGGAACTTTTATGTTCGCCAGAGCCTTGTCCGTTGATCGACAGCCGCACCCCTTGCAGGTGAGGTTGACTTGGGCACCCCAGATCTAGATAGGAGTCATACACACCCATATATACATGATCAAACATACATACATACATACAATCACACCTGTTTCCCCGAAGAAGTAGGCAGAGGCACATTATACGCCCACACGTGGCGAGCCTATTGCCGACTACCGGGCTGTTATGTTTGCCAAAGCCTCGTCCATTGATCAGCAGGTGCACCACTTTCAGGTGAGGTTGGCTTGGGCTTGTAGAATGCCTATTCACATAGTGAAAAATTTACCATTTTGGATATACGTCTACGCAACTGTAAAACACATTAAAAATCCCGCAGTCCCGATAGTTGACGCTCTTTAAGGGAATCCCATGTTTTGCAGTAGACAGTATTAGTTGATTGATTAATTAAATGACATGGAGAACCTCAGGACGCACCTACTTGTAGAAAGAGAAGAGTATGTTGAGCTCTTTCATACTCGCTGCCTTGGTATTTGGATCCCACCTCCGATAAACTACATAAGAAAACTGGATAAATATGGAGAGGTCCTATGACTATCTTGTTCCGCTGAATCGCTGATAACCCCTTAGGTTATGATGATATGTTCGAAGAGATTAGTATTTTCCATGAAACTAAATGACAAAAGGCGTATCAAGTTTGCCCGACGATATAAGCCGGAACCTAGATAAAAATGATTTTTAAAAGAACACGTAAAAAGTATTTTTTAGCACTCTTAACTTAACATTTAGGTTTTAATTTGTAAGTTAGAGACTCGTGATCCCACAGATAAACTATGCAAATAGTTTTATGGGATTACTGTACTTTCAATGCCCAACCCGCTATTTGTTTAATAAATAATAAAACTGCACATAAACAATGCTTTATGTGGTTTTGCACAATAATTAATAAATAATATTTTATAAATGAAGTCCCGGGATGTAACTAGTGTACTTATAGCTATGACGAAACTGTATTCGTCAAACAGTCAAGTGGGTAGTGACGCCCTATCATAAAAAGAGGAAATAGGTTTTGAAGCCTCGTTGAGTGCCACCTCTGCAGAGTAATGTGTTTATGTTCAAAGCATAAGTAATATAACAGTTCAGAATGCTGACTCAGTTACAACGAAAGAAAATATGAAGGTTACTCTTCATTTAACACATTAGAGTTTAGACGATAGATATTTAACGATTAAGAACCGAACAGGCACCTTCTGGAGTAACTGATGTACTAACGAAAGAAAATATGGAGGTTACTCTTCATTTAACACGTCCTATTTAGAACCGTACAGGCACCTTTTAGAGTAACTGATGTACCTACGAAAGAAAATATGGAGGTTACTCTTTATTTAACACGTCAGATTTAGAATGGTACAGGCACCTTCTAGAGTTACTGATGTACTAAAAAAAAGAAAAAATGGACATTACTCTTTATTTAACACGTCAGATTTAGAACCGTACAGACGCCTTTTAGTGTAACTGATGTATTACTAATAGTTTCACCGTTAGTGCTGCTCTGCCAGAGGCAAATTAGACGACCATAGACAGAAATCGTCAGGTTGCTATGAGCCGATAACGTCACGAATTATCATTAATTGCCTATTAAGGCATGATATTATATTTGACATTATTTAAAATTATTGTATTAAATGCAATTAACATATATTTTTTTAAATATTTTCACAAACAGCAGGTGTAGGTAACACAATAGAAATTTTGTGCTCGTTTGTTGGCAAAAGACCACGATATACTAAGTTTGAAAACCAACTAGTCGACCTTCGTTGTAATAGCTGCACAAACACATAACTACTAATTTTCGTAATATTTCTTGCTCAACGGCTGATGCATAGCATTTAGAAAAATAACGTTAAAACTCTATTCTGTAAAATGACACTCTTTACAACCTTCTGATTCTACATTTTTCGTGGTCAGAGGCTGGCTTGTGGCAACCAGAAACTCAACGTTTACAACCCAATTAGGCGACCGTCGCTATACGTATTATCTATTTTTTGACATTTTATTACCCAAATATTTTTCGCCAATGCCATGAGCTTAAGGGTCTCCTCCTTAGAGAATTATTGCAATAAACGTTAAAGGTCGTAACTGATAGAGCTAATTACTGCTATAGCAACTAATTATTTTATCATTTCTTTCACAAAAAATATGTTGGATATTGGATTTATAGGCATATTCAAAATTACTCATTATTATGTTAAAAATAAAAGCAACAAAAAATTAACAATAGGTATTTTGTCGATATCACCAATCACCTCTTATCAAATTCTTAGGAGCCCAAGCCCGGTAAGCGGCAATAGGCTCGCCACCTATTACGTGGGATCAATAATAAAATTAGCGAAAAGTGGACTTATAATATGGCTCTGCCTAACCCATCGGGGGAACAGGCGTGACTGTACCTACCTACATACATACAATAACGCATGTATGTACCTACAATACATAATAATATTACATATGCAAGAGCTAATCTGTTTGTCTGTTAACTTATTGTATGTTGATGTTTTTGCGCAAGGCGTCTCTTGGGTCTACCCTTTCTTAGGAAGGCGAAAAGGTAAAAGTTCGTAATTCCATCCGTCAATCATGTTGAATTCAAGGATATATAAGTAAATAATAAATGTTTCTGACACTTTTTACACTTTTTTTCACTTTACACTAATTATTTCGTTCCAAGATAAGTATCATTAAGAACTTGTGTTATGAATACTAAATAACGGATAAACACACAAAAAACATTTTGTAAATACATACATAATAATATAGGAAAACACCCAGACCAGAATAAATATTCATATTTATATACACAAAGATTTGTCCTTCGTGAGAATCGAACCCACGTCCTTAGTTTACTCGCCACCACGTTATATCAGTCGTCAAACCGATATGGCGTGACGATATGGTAATAATATAATTGATAACAATGACAAAGTTTAGTTACTGTAGTTCGCACAAAATTATGCATATTAGAATAGATAAATAATTATATAAATAAGGAATGCCTCGATGGACGGCGACAAATTCTTTTATCGTATTACTTTTGAAAGACTTTATATTTTCATAACACTATTTTATTTATCCTACAAATACTACTAATTCTTAGCCATTCTGGCCCAACAGTTGCCAATTCTGCTGTATTATTCTATTGGCTTTTATCTCGAAGTTGCTTTCACCCAACTTTTTCTATAAGTTTGCCTCATACCAAACAAATTTCAATAGAACTACCCTATTTTGTAATATGTCTCAGTGTGTATCACTAACTTGTGAGAATAGGTTCTTGCGAGAAATAATACTTTACTTAACATCAAATTTATCTGCAATTAATAAACGAAACAAAAACACCAGGTCAAAGATCTCCGAGCCAGTCGATTTGGCTGCAATCCAACCGACATTAGTGTCATAGTAATATTTCGTTAAGTTTAAAATGTTCGTGGGGCGTTATAAATATTGTTCTGAATAAGATCCTGTGCCAAGTGTCTGCGTGTTCACAGTATTCAGTAGTCACACGATCGCTGTGTTTTGAATTTCATATCTGCTACCACTTTCAGTACGAGGACCAAAAAAATTGGTAGGTCGTTTTATAAAACAGCCAAAAAATATGGTAAGTCCATAAGGTAACTGATGCGCCCAAATATGTGAACCTGACTGATTTAATTCATAATTGTTAAAAAGTTAATAAAATGCAAATTTTCAAATGATAACGAATCAGTTAGGGCCTCAGCTTAAAATTAATCGAAGCATTAACTAACAAAGCAGGTCGTAAGTAGGGCCCTATGGAGTGCTTAAGGAGTAAAAATTGGTTTATACAAAAGTCATACAATAGACATTGTTTTAAAATTAATGAAGATGACCTAAAACGCCTTCTAAAATAATATCTACGAGAATTTATCAAACCACAATTGAAGGAGGTTTATTATCTACTGGTAGGCATAAATTCTGAGAATTGTTAGCCACATAAAGCTTTAGGGTAAACGGGTTGATGTAAAAGGGTTCTATGGCCAGTTGATCTATTGAGGGAAGATGGAGTCAAGATTTGATATTTTCTGAAGCAGTTTCACAGAACAAACCACTGGAAAACATTGATAAGAAAACGTTCTTACCCTTCACTGTTTATATTCTGTCTTGGACGGTTCTTCTTTTGGTTTTTTTTTGGTTTTAAACTAGAAAGAAAATAGTTTTAGGTTTTTCCACGGCTGGTAGCATAGAAAACCCATACAAAAAATGGAAGACGAACTTACCAGAATTTTAAATTAATTATTCACAAAACTTCCAGGTCCTGTACAATTCAAACAAAACTATTCATACAACTGAAATAAAGCGTAGTGTGACTATATTTGACAAATTACCAACGTTTTTTTTAGTAACGTTTTGAAACATACTACATATGTTTTGTACTTGTACTTATCATGTTCAAAACAAGTATGATCCAGATTGATCTTAGCACCTTATATGTATATTTCTCAGAGGTCTACTATTGCATACCTTTCTATCAATATCTTAAGAATCCACGAAGCAAATAGTATCGTCAAATATTCAGCAGACCGTGTAATTATATTACTCGTGTTTACGTACACCTGTGGGACTGTGCTATAGAATTTCTCTACTCTATTTTATGGACCAATCTGGATATTTGGGAGCACTGTAATATTTAATCAATTATGCTTCCAAATAGTATAAGCTTTGTGCTAGACTGTACTCTGGCTTACGGGTAATTATTTATCAAATTTACATCTCTTTATAGATAAGCTAGAAGCAGAGCAGGAGGGTATCGATTATTTCTTTTATGGAAATAATTGTAAGGGTATTGCTTCTCGGTGGCTTGAATTTAAGTTGTTAATTTCACAGTTGGACAAAGCTAGCCTACTTTAGCCTAGTTTGATGATGGAATTATACTTTCTTTAAGGATGCTATACGAACTAAAAGTTAATGCAGTTTAAAAGTCGTCCCCCCGACTGGTCTCCACCTTGTCGTGGTGGAGGGGCTGAGTATCTCCTGGTAGGGCGCAGAGAGCGCTAGGGAAAGGTAACACCTAGAGGTTGGCGACTCTGGGTGCCCTTAGTACTGACTACCGGGGAGGAAACTAAGAGGGACCTGTGGAGGGGCAGCGGGGGTGGGGGGGCCTCTGCTGTCTAACCATAGACCCTCCGAGAAGTCGGCCACACATGCTATGGTCGCACAAGGAGGTAGGAGGGATCCACGCGTCCTCTGCGTCAGCAGTCTTATTTTAAGTTATCTGAGTAAGCTCAGTAATTTTGAAGGTATTAAGTAAAATTGTTAAATGGTAATCTGTAAGTCGAATTAACGGACCAGAATCTTTGTTTTATTATTAACGAATATATTATTTAAAATATTTTATTAATAGTATACAAAACACTTTGAAAAATCTCTATCAAATATCCCGGTGCCTGAGACCGGCGTCACCAATGATATAAGTGAAATAGACGCCACCGTTGGCGGGTTAAGCCGCCCTTACTTTTAAATATTTTTCGAAATTATAATCTTAACCAATTGTATCTTTTAGTAGACTTCGTGTACTGAATATTTTGGCCTTGCTTAAAAACGTTTTTACTAACGTAATTCTAAAAGAACTTTGTTTCAAGTTTTCTCTCTCAAGTATCTACCTACGTATCTACATAAGGAAACCTACAGGTACGTGATCTCGGGTTTTACGACTTAACACGTCTTTTCTTTAGCTACAAATGTGATAACGTGTTATGGCGTCAGGAGTATGTAGGAAATATTATGTTGTTTTGCCTTGTTTTTGCTGACTGTGTGACTGCCCCATAGAAATCTTTATAGTGTAATATTATTTAGGTTTCATTAGTCTATCCATTTCTATTAACATAATTATTTAGAATGCTGCTGCAACTATTATGATTACCCTTTCTTTTTTTTTTGGTGGCAAATCATCAAATGACCTTCTCCCGCTGTGGGTGGAGCGGGAGGGTGTGTCAGACTTCTACTGACTAAAAACCATCCGTGTTCCTTCTTGAGCCTGTAACACCAAGGCCGCGGTAACCCATTATGATTACCCTGGAGTCTTAGAAAAGCTATAAAAAGCTAAACAGAGCCAAAATTTTGTTATCATAGCGTTAAAAAAGAAAATTTGAAAATGCGCGTCGCGTAGTGTTTTCGAATACCGTTGCCCCTAAGCGTTGTTTTGTAGCATTTCTACACCGTGTTGTCGCGTAGCGTTGACGTGTAGCTATGCCATGTCAAGAGAGCCTCATCGTTTCAAAAAATCGAACTACACACGAACCCTCTCACCTGGGTTCAGAATGGAGGCCCATGTTCAGGAGTCGATCGTTATTGGGGTGAGATGGTGATGAAGCTAATGTTACAACTAGGGAAATAATGATTAATATTCAAGTAATGGAGGTGGACATGGATTAGTACTCATTTGATATAACAGCAATGTGGGTAATATGTGTTTATCAGAATTCATATATGAATGAGATACCACATAACAATATTTTATAGAACATTTCGACCAGAATGAGACCAGTCATCATTATTACTTAAGCTGCTTAGAGCCTGCTCAGGAAGGTCAATATAATTTTATGGTTAAACCAGTTGTCAGAATATTAGAAGACACTGACTTGCTAATAACGACTGCCATAGATGATTATGATAGCCGGACACAACGAATAAGCGTGCTTTCCAAAGAACGATTATTCGTTTAATTATTTACGCACATAATTTCGAAAAGTCAGGGTTTTAGCTCGAGACCCTTTGAATTTGAAGTATATGTTCTTGTCATTAGACTATCGCTGCTCTCACCAGGTCACCAGTGTTTACAATTTCATAATTTAAATTTATAATTATATTATATGTAGAAGACATAAAAAGAAACATTGATTATATTCAATTTATCCCAATACAAAACATTAACATTCATAAAATCAGAGTTGCTCGTGGATAAGTACTAGTTATAGAGAACATTGGGGTACCTTTTCATTGGCAAATAGCCCTTCCTGATACAAAGGGCCCAAAGTGCCCATTCATGTGACCCTTCCCAGGCCGCCTATTCCAACCCAACCAATTACATTTCTCACGTAACGTATTGCAAAAGTACTTTTTACGGGTTAAGATTAAGACGTTTTCACACTTACTGAACCGGTTAACGATGTTCTGAGATTGGGATTTTCGTAATGGCTTATGGTACCTACTTAGTTTTACAACACTATTTATTCCAAAGATTGCTATTTTAATTCACTTATTAAAAAAAAACAAATCTTATCAGGTCATGAAGATTAATAAATTATGTCGAATGTGTTTTGTTTTGTAAATATACACAATTGAATGTCTACTAATTTCCTGTTTGTCGGCAATCGTCCGTTCGACATTTCATTCACAGACTACATCCATATAACTGATTGCACATTTTCAATATAGGATTAGATATGTTAGCACTTTATTAAGTAATTTGTAGGAAGGTAAAAAGGTTTTTCAAATATTTTACAAACATCTAGCAAGAAATGTCCATTACGTAGAATTTTAATATGCAATCAATAGGTATATATTATTATGCTGATAAGTTAAGTGAAACCACTTTAACTGAAAATATATTTTGAGGCAAAAGAGCAAAGCTTTGTGCGCGGCCAACCCACCAAGATTTGTGCCGTTTTCACCAAATAATACAAGATATCCAGTTAACAAAACTAGAAAGTGCCAATAAATTGTGTTCAATAGTTCAGTCCTCTGTAAACAAATAGGACAGTTAATCTTTGGTTTAATGTATCGTTGCGAACGGCAAAATAGGTTAGAACAAATGGCATGGAAAAGGGTTTGGTTACCTCGTGATAGTAACAAATAACGGACGAATGGAGTCGCCTAATCGTTGTTGCTCGAACGCTTTGAGCTATGGTAATCTATAGGCATTTGTGTTCAGGTTTGCTGTTTTAATTAATTATTATCCCAGCTTCTGTCTCCGAATTTATCTACGTTACCTATGATTGTCGAGTCGCATATAGACGACACATTTTAGTAACAAGTCGCCAAGACTATACTGTGTCACAAGCCTTGGCGAAAACATCAAACTAAAAAATAAAAACCTTTTTTATGAATTCTCTTCTATCACATGTGTTTGCCTTTTCTATAGTCTCGGGCTACAATTATAATTACCACAATTACAGAAATTACATGCTTAATTGGAATAAAAACAATTCACAAAAGTTATCTTTGATTGTGAGAGACTGGAGTCTGACGTAAGCAGTAAGTCTGCCTGGATCTCGAAACTCAAGGCCTCCACCCTCAAGATATTATTGTTATCTAGAATATTATATGTAAAATTATAGGTAGCAACAAAACAAAGAATTATATTAAATTAAATAATATTGTTCGTAAGATCCCTGTCTTTTAAGAGGGACGTAAAACAGTACTTACTCGTACGAAAACCGACGAAAGTGGGCTCTTAACCGCTGGGGTATACGAACCAGCAGGGAGACCACCAAACTGACTGGCAGCAGTTGGTAGCGAAGAGCTGAAGATTGAGTTCAGTGGAGAGGCCTACGACCAGCAGTATTCGTAAATAAGTTGTTGAGGAAGTACCAATAATATGTTTAGCTTAGTTTTAGACGTAATGTCCAATATTATTCTCAGAAAACTAAATAATGCTTGTGCGTGACATATCATAGACCTTACGATAGTCAAAACAGAGCAAATTATATTTGCCTGGACGTCTTCCACTTTTAAATAAATTCTTGTAGCCATTTTAGTTGACATTAAACAGCCTGTTGGAGTGTTAACAGTTTCAAATCTTAGTTAGTTAACAATCTTCGAAACGATTCAATTAACACTAAAGGAATGATGCTCACAACGAAATTAAAACAAAATTTAAAAAAAAATATGTGAATAATAGACATATGAAAACGGAGTCTGATAAACTAACTATTAAATATTTTAAAAATATATCTTAAAATTCAGAATATGTGCGATTCAAAAAGTTAATGATTTACAACAGGATCGTGCTCATTATGAACCGTTAACGACAAGCATCATTAAAATTATGTTTATTAAACCGTAAGCTCTGTAAATAGTTTTATAATGTTTACCAATCATTATGCGTTCTAAAATAAAAACTTATTCGCTGAAACCAATAAACCCCGCAATGGATGTTTACTGTACTCAGATCCGCTTTAACATTTTTGTTATTACTACACTACAGGCAGGCAGTAAGCAAAAAGTTTTGTAGGAAACCACTCAAACTCCAACTTCAATATTGGACGCTGTAAACTTAGCTCGCCTCCAGCTTGCGAAGCCCTATACAGAATTATTGCAGTATATAGGCACTATTGTCATTGAAAATTTCATTTGAGAGTTTTTCAATATTTTTAATATGTGCAGTTTCCTAAGAGTTATTGGAGTAATAAAAGGAACAAGTTAGATTTTTCATCTTTGTAAACGTTTATATTAAATTCTGTTAAAGGAAATAAGTTGAGAGTGTTTTTTCATCACTGACCGGCAAGATGATCAGGGCGATCATTTGATGTTCAAGGATGTGAATGCTACGAATATTCACCTTAATGACATTAATAATTTCAAGGAAAATCATAATATATGTCAATAGAATCATTAGTTTTAAAGACACGTATAGTCAGTGATTTCGCTACCAGTAACATCATTAGAAATAATATTATCAATAGGGGCACAAAAAAGATCTTGCGTAAAGGAATTCAAATTTATCTTGGGTAAAAAAATTTACAATTTTGACCGAACCACGCAAATTATTCAAGAACACCTTTTTATTATTGTATTTAAGAATTCAACCAACATATTAGAAGCCCAAGTCACTTCTTCTGCAAGTGGTTTGGTTGGTGCACCTGCTGATTAACAGACGAGGCTCTGGCAAGCTTCGGGTAAGCGGCAATTGGTTCGCCACCTATTACGTGGGACCAGCAATAAAATGATGAAATTGGGCACTTAATACGCCTCTGCCTAACCCTTCGGAGAATTAGGCGTGATTGTGTGTATGTACTTAAGATACTTCGATCTCTCTAACTGAACTCTGACTGAACTTTAGAAACGTTTCGAACACAGATCTTACTTTTTTGCAAATCTTATTTGAGCCTCTCTGATTCTGAGAATTCTGTAGGAACTTGTAATAGTGGTAGTCACTTTATGTAGGTCAGTCCTATTTGCGGACTATCGGTTATTGGAGGTTCGATATCACACCCCGGCGGTTTTCGGACAGGTTTTTGGTACTCTTGTTCTAAAAATATGTAAAGGTACAATTTCCTGACTCCTTTTCTGTGAGAATAACATCCCGAAGAAGTTGTATGGACCTTAAAAAGTCTTTTAACTAATTTTTAAGTGATTTTTATCGCCTTATTTTGAGTCCTTTTAAAATATCCTTCAAAAGATATTCTAATATGAAAGTGGATGTCTTAATCAGCAGTAAGTAAACAATAATTTTGGTAAAATTATTATGTATTTTTGTAAGGTTGAAAACTGTTTGACGAACGAAAACTATAATATGAGCGCAACCTGTCGCAGGTGCATCTGACTTTCATTCATTAAGCGCAGGGTTCAAACCTCCAAAATATTTCGAACAACAATATTGATTCGCTTAATCAAAAGTTGATTTAATTGTTGAATAGACTTTCTTTTTATTTTATGGGGCCAAGCATGAATCTCTTATTAAAATAAGTAAGTTGAATGAGGCTTTTAGAAATCATTATAAAGAATATTTCTTTCAGGCCATTCCCACGTGGAAGCAAAAACGCTGTCCTGCTAGAAATAACGACTTGACTTAACATGCGTGGACCCAGTCGACAAACAGTGACCTGCTATTAATACTATAGTGATCGTTTCCGAACACTGAGTCCTTTCTCATCTGGAGATAATGTAGGAATATAAAATAATTTGCTGAAAATTACCATTTCGATAAAATATTTGAAATGCAGAATTCTTAGGTTGTTTGTTGCTCCAAGTACAAGGACATGCAGAGTAGAAAAACATAAGTTAATGAATTTTCGTACTTATAAATACTTAAGAATTAATGAAAAGAGCTTCAGCGAACTGACTTGCGATAGCATCCGTCGTCTAGGATTTCTGTGCAATTTAGACGCATCTGGCGTCTAGTTTAGTTGAGACCACACATACGAAGAAGAAAAAGAATCGCTTCGACAACTACACTTGCGAGCAAAAGTTTGGAATTACATTCTTGAAATTGGTTCCGTACTAAATAGTAGTACTGCCTTGATTTTAATGAGTTTGGTATCAATTTAAATCGCGCCAAGCGGTAACATTTTCATGTCAGTGATTCCACACTTTTGCTCGCGATTGTACTATATAATGCAGTTGTATCCTATATTTTAGAGCTTGTTTAAATCGTCGCTGCTTAATATTGGCCAAAAATCCAGCTTCAGAACTTGTTGTTATTAATACATGGTACAAGCTCAGTACAAAATTGCTAAGATCAATTGATACAACATACGAGAAATCGATATAGTACGGATTGATTCAGTTACGTGTCGCCACCCACAAGCCCCTAACTTGATTAAACAGATACCCTTTGTTAGATGTCTTCATCAAGGAGCCTTAACTCAATTTGTGCTCGCATTGCCTTTAGAATTACGTTGACATTTTTAGTGCCTCTGTTTTAAAGTTCGTGGCCATCTTCACCATAGGTATTTTTATCATTATTTGTTCTCTTTTATCTTAGCCTGTTAACGTTCCAATACCAAACACGAGTGTCCTATCACAAACCAAGGGCAAAACCCTCTCTGATGTAGTTGAGTCGAATATTTCTGGAATAGAGAAAGTAAACGTAGACTTTCAACTACAAGATGGAAGCATACCTACCTAACAAAGGTCGCTGAGTCGCTGTGAATGCCAGCCGCTTGTAATCGGTCACATAGGAAGTCTATTAAGGAGGCCTATATTTAGCAGACGTCCTTCAGGCTGATCGCGAAGATACATTTTCGCCTTCACACCGCTCAAATATTTTTGGCATGAAATTTGGTACTCTGGAAAACATAGGATAGTTATAATCCCAGAGTCAAAAAGGCTTGGACGGGAATGTTAAACCAGGTTGTTGGAAAAGCCCAACTAATGATGGTTGTGTATTGTAATAAGGGAGACTAGATTGAAAAATAAATAAAATAAATATTTTCTTACAATCACACCAATTATTTAGTTCCAAGATAAGTATCACTAAGAACCTGTGTTATGGGTACTAAAGAACGGATAAACATACTTCAGTACTTTTTATATGTAAATACATACTTAATATACATAGACAAACACCCAGACCAGAACAAATATGCATGTTCATGCACACAAAGATTTGTCCTGTATGGGAATCGAACCCACGACCTCTGGAGTGAAGAGCAGTTATCTGACCTCCACGCCATATCGGTCAAATAAGAAATTCTAAATCGCGATTCAGCATTGACACATCACTAGTACTTTGGCGCCTCAGAATTAATAACTCTTCATGTAAATTTTTGTAAGAAACATAAACTATAGAAGCTAGTCATAAATAAAGAAAAGATAAGTTTAAACAAACATTGCTTGAAAGACAAACTTCGTTTTGGAATGGGACCACAAGTTTTTGTGAAGACCGATGCCATGAGCACCACAAGAACCAAAACTTTTTACCCGTTTTTCATAAAAGTTCTCTACTTCATTGTTAGACGGAAGTCGTCCTGTGTTGTTCTTTGTTAAAGTAACTGACGTTCATTTTAACTGATTTAGCTTCTTAGGTCGAAGTAGTTCGGCTTACTGGTTTGTTAATTAGGGTGATTGAAGTGAGTTGTGATTGAGAAGTGATAGTTACTGGTTTAGGAATAAATATCTCTCATTGCAATTACAAAAAATATTAAAACAATTTAATATACATCTTTATTTAACCATATTGCGTCAATGAGTCAATTTTTTTAGTTTAAGGACGTTTTCTTTGTAATTTATTTTTTTCTTGTATATTTTTTGATTTTCCTTCAAATTTAGGGAATGTGAGTATAACAACAATGTGAGTATAACTTTTTTTTAAGTTTAAAACAACATTACTTTTTTTTGGTTCTAAAACGTTAGGCTGATCTGACTAATACTTTTAAGGTATTTCAGAGCTGTGATTACTGTAATTTACTATCTAAGTGTTTTTAGACATAAAGAACTGTAGAAAATGGCATATTTTTGAGAATCGTGATTTTTCGAGTTTGTTTCGAACTCAATGGAAGCCCCTAGTAAAGTCTCCACTACAACATTGGGGTAGGACTTTTAATTTATTATGTCAGACTTCACTTGACTATAACTTTATGTAATTGACATATATTAAATGACTAAAACGCTAAATACCAGCATTGCAAAAATTTAGTGTAAATACCATACAAATCTAAATGATGGGATACAATACCTTAATTTATTAAATTACTTAACACGGACAAATATTACAATCAAATGAAGCCTTTCATAGAAAAAAACTTGAGTTAAGTACTTTATAAAGGAAGAAAATGCTACGGTTAGCTTTTTAATATAGGTTTGCTGCAGTGTTAATTTGGGGCGACCGGGCAAACCGCATCTTCCTAAGCCCGAGTTTATATAACCGGCTTCGAAAGCAAGCTTCCTTGTTAGTTACGTAATCCGCCGGAAAATGTTGCCTGGCTCAAATTAAAATAGTAAAGTTTTTATTCTTTTTAACCACTGACTAAAAAGACGGGTGTTGTAAGTTTGGCGCGTCTGTGAATCTGTGGCAACGTAGATTTTAAGCGAAAAAACCGATTGAGATGTTTTTTTGTCAAGATTGCTGTTAGCTACTATTTATTAAGAGCTATTCAGTTGCTTAAGGTCATTCGCTTTTTTAGCTTCGCTATGGATTTTAGACGTTTTCTTATTTTTAAACGTGTGTCGTTTTAATATCAAATTACAGTAAAACTCAAAAGAAACCTACAATGCTTGGTAATTGCACTTATAAATTTATTGTTATGCCAGGCGCATATTTTAAAACAACTAAAGATGTTAATCAGTATACCTAAAAATAATGTGTTCGTTGATTCCTTAAGTAATGCAGAGATGTGTGACCATGAGTAGTATTTAGTTTTGCATGTTTCCGTGCTTTGGAAGGTTTGTTAAAAGTTTGACTTTGTCATCTCTATAATTACGTGTTGTGTAATTTAGCTATGTTAATGTCACGCCTCTTTCCCGTAAGCTATGTGGAGGCCCTATTGGGCTTGAAAAGTTCTAGCAGCAGGACGCCACGCACCTGCCTCCGCTAATTAGCATGGCCCGTGTGGTATTCTCTAGTTGAATCGTATGATAAGGCCCGTAGGCCCGGGCTCATTAGTCGGACCTTAATAGGCAAAGATTATACCGATTAGTGTTTAAGCAATTTTACGTAAATCATATCATATCTGAAGTCGGTTTTTCCATCAAAAAAATTTCTAGGTTTACGTAAAAATTTCCTATAAGTATAAGATATTTATGAGGTCAATTTCAAACTGAAAGAGATATGTGCAGCTAGATAGCTTTACGTTCTGAGCGTATGTGAATAATTGCACTCATAGATTATTTGGCTAAAATATGTAAGACTCCGTGCCAGCTTATAACTGAGACTTTTCTTTATTAGGAGTGTGAAAATTTGAAAAGATTTGTTAGCCATGAACATAGTTTAATGACAATTTTTGGACAGTATCCAAAAATATTGAAACGACCATGGCGCCGCTAGACTCGGTGGTATTATGTCAAACTTTAAATATTTTGAGAATTGCATATATTTTTAGAAAAGTAAATCCTCCTTATAAGCTGAGCTTGTTTCTTTTTTATTGGACAATATTAAGCAAGATCTGCCGTCACTGAGAACTTGCTCCTGCCAACGTTGCAAAGATCCTAAGCTCCTGCACTATCACAAAAGTTCTTTGCTACTAAGTAATCTTTAGGTACTTTGATACCCCAAATAAAGGTCAGTCACCTTTAGAACGTCCATCGTCCGAACTATATGACAAGTATTATCAGATAAGTAAACCTCATTCATGTGCTTAGGAAACCCCAACGCAAAGCCTCATCGTATTGGGGTCAATAAAATAAGGCTCACTCCAGTATTATTAAAACACTGGGATAGGTCGTAGGAAGGTTATTCTGGCGAAGCTTATATAGGACACGTATTAACTTTATTTGTTTAATAGGTACATCATTTGGTACTAGCACAGACCAAGAGGGTAAAACGGGGCTCTTCAGTCCAGGAACTGATTGAAATGCTGTTAACGGCTTCTTTCTACCATCGCACCGCTCACCATAAACAGGAAGATCATCTTCGCACCTTAAAAATTACGAGTGTGTATATAGTGCGTTTCAACAGAAACTCCCTGGCGAGGTTTTTCCAAGAGATTGGCATGGCACTCGTTAGAAAGAGCTTTCTATGGGTTGACAACGCGCTAGTGTTTCCCGTGCTGTTGCATGCGTCTACAGTCTGCGGTATTGAATTCAATTCAGTTCAATTCAATTCAGTTTAAATCAATTCAAAATCTTTTTATTCCATAAACTATCACATAGTACTTGAAAACGTCAAAATTAAATATAAATATAAAAAACAATCGATAAATGATTACACTAAAATCACGAAGCTTAGATTCACTTACATGCAATAAAAAAAATTTAAAAGTGTAAGTGAATCTAAGTGCCAGTTCCGAGCCACCGCTCTGTAAGAAAAACTAGCAAGAAACTCACAGGCTATGCTCTTTTAAAATTATCAATGGATTAGTTACAATCTCCACTAACCCCTTTCACCCTTATCCATTAGGTGGGCCGTATGCTTGAGTGCCATCAAATGATATTTAAAATGTGTCTTGCGCATAGACGTGTCACGCTACATGACAATGTGTCAACATTCCAGACAGAGTTATACCTGCATAAAATAAGTAATAACAAATCGTACATGGTAAATTTTTACCGGGCATGGTAAATAAAGGGCAGTCAGCTTAAAATGGATGTAACATAAGAAGCAACGATCAAAGTTTTAATAGCCGTGCGCTCTATCGCGTAACTCTAAGCTTAATGCTGAGATGGTAACAGCAGTTTCAACTTGTTTAATTTTGTTTCGGCCCGGTTACATTGTCTGCCCAGAGATCATTGTGTTGATTTTCATACTTCGCACTGTGTACAATTGTTCGTTTTATTGGAAGTACGATCAGAATAATATGTGTATTGTTTACATAAAGTTATGAATAACAAATCGGCTATCAGGTACTATGCTCGTAAAAGCATTGCCAAGAAATCAATTGTTCGGTAGTTTGAAATTTTTCTTATCTTGCTCAATATCGTAACAAATAATATTTAACTGCTCGGAGTAAGTCGCTGCTGTGCCGTGTGGTACCAGCATATAATAGTGCCACCCCTCTCATAAGAGTCGATGAAGGGATATCCTACCGGATGTTGGGCAGCTGCGTCATCCTGCGTACTGGCTAGAACTACGATCACCAAGCCGCCTGCCCTGCATGGTAATTATGGGCAGATAACCCCAATAGAATATAATTTACTAGGGTGGTTAATTTTAGCATTGGACCTTATAAGTCTGAGATGATGACTAAGACGCTTTACGCAGGCAGAGTAAGGAGTATGGTATTTGGCACTGGTCCAAATTTTTCTGGGGTCGGTAAAGAATTTCTTTTCCTTCTATTCACTTTGGTTACTTGTCATTGACTCCACCACCCTTTTTGGTCGATCTCTTTCTCTCTACATCACATATCCTAGCATTATCCCGGTTGCCCTAGAATTAAGCTTAGGGCCCAGGGTCTGCTCGCTGGTTCAAACAGATTTGACTGAATTTCAGTTATTACGTGGAGCGACTGCAGTCTGACCTTCGCAACCCAGAAGGAAACATCATTCTATGGTTAAAACAGCTATCTGTTAGAAGGCATCTGACTTCCTAAAAACGACTGCCATAGATGTTCATGACAGCCGGGACCATCGGCTTAACGTGATTTTCGAGGCAAGATCTCTTTCTCTCTACCCGGTAACATTAAGCATTTTTAGCTTTACAAGCAAAATGCTTATATGCACGATTACCACAAGCATTGATAAATCAGGATCTGGATGTGCATTTCGTCACAAGGAAGAGTACTTAATAGGTGTTTCCACAGAAGTTGGCCGGCGAAAAAAGTATATTTTCAAAATTCCTTCAGTATAAATAGCTCATTTTTGTATGAGCTCCGTGATTTTTTTAAGTCTCCTGCTCCTTGAGATTTAATATATGAGTCCTAAAACTAGACCATTCTGTGGGAGACAGAATATTGTTACTTGCTAACCTCTTCTACTAGCAATCCCCAAGAATTTATAAAATGCAGAAGCATTATTTAACTATAGACGCTCTTGGTCCAAAACAGAACTTTTTAGTTTTTAAATGACTATAAAATTCGCCTTCATAATACTTGTTGTTGTACTATTACTTCATAATAAGTTGATTTGAGCCAAATACCCCCAGACCCTCAGGTACCTAATACTGCCATATCAAGTAAACCTAACATGAAATTGTGCAAGTTTGCAAAGTATGATCCCATAAAGCTATGAGTTAAAAGATCTTCGAGTTAGTTAAACCTCTTAGCTTTCCATCTGAATATTTCACCTGCACGCCCAAAACAACATTAGACCCTTTAGAATTTACATTAATTACACATTAGAATTTAGAATGGCATCATTAAGTTGCGGATCGCAGCGGCGAAGGGAACTTTGGCGTCGATTAATGTACCTACGAACTAAATAGTTATCTCAGTAATGGGTTAATTTATAAGTTTGGAAAATAAAAAAACTAGATAAAAGTTTTTTGCTCTTATTTGAGTTTTATGTCTTAAATTGTGTGAAAACAAATTAAACAGATTTTTGTTGTAGTACACAAAAAAAGATTATTGTCACTTTTCATAAAAAATAAATTAAAAATCTCAGATTAAATTTTGACGATCGTACATATAAATGCTTTAAGCGTTATCATCTGTCGTTAACGATTTTATTTGTGATATGTCCTTGTGATGGGCTAATAATGTATCCCCCATGCCTCACATATCCCATTACGATCACCTTATACATGGGGACCAACTTTATAATTGGCAAAATGTGGACGTATAATATGCCCGATTATATTATTTATATAATTGTTGGTATGTATGTGTGTTCGAATGAATTCATGTATGTATGAACGTGTATAATCTTTCCATGCCATGTGGTATAGGCCTAAACTAGGGCCACACCTTCTCATCTCATTGGGAGTCGTAACAGTTGACAAAGAGAAATACTGGCGTACTGGCTGAATCTGCGATCACCAGCCCGCCTGCAAGCATGGTGATAAGCCTGCATAATATAAAGTATTGGGGAAGTCAACGTTCAGCAGTGGGCTTTATATGACCGAAATGATGATAAATGAGGGTGTATAGGGATCCTACCAAGACCTAAGAAGCCCAAGCCAAGTTCACCTGCAAGTGGTGCACGTGCCGATCAACGGACGAGGCTCTGGCGAAAATAACAGTGCCCGGTAAGCGACAATAGGCTCGCCACCTTTTACGTGGTACCAGCTATATAATTGGCGAAGTGAGGGCGTATAATATGCCTCTGCCTACCCCTTCGGGGAAACAGGCGTGTATGTATATATGTATGCATGATGATGAAAAAATATCCAGATGAAGATATTCAAATTAAATATAACTATATTAAAACAGTTGACAGCACCGCCACATCATAATTATGTTAGTTTAATCCCACCTGCCTTGAAATAACTGCCCTATTTCACTGAATGTCAGGGATTAGTATGAAACTGTCATAAAATATGAGAGGTTTAGTGTCCTAACACGTAATACTTGATAAGCAGTGTTTTAAGAGAAATTCGTTGAACATTTTTAACTTACTCTAAGGAATTAATGGGCTATATTATTATGTTTTGAAAAATAGTGAAACAGGCGTATTTATTTAATTACCCTTAATGTAAAACTATATAATGTTTTATAATAGTCCAATACTAATAGTCCAAAGCGTCCACCTAGACAATAGCTATATATATATAACAATAGTTAATATGATATAGTAACCACAACAGCGTATATTTCAAAATATAGATACATAATACCGTTAAGTGTTGTGTCGTAGCGCCAACCTCCAAAGAATTCTTCCATAACATGTCTTGCCCCAAGTTGTCGGAAAAACCCCACCCGACTGGTCTCCACTTTAAAGTGGTGGGGTGGGGCTGAATACCACCCGGTAGGGACGCTGCCGGGAAAAAGTAACACTTAGAGTGGCGACTCTGGGTGCCCTTAGTATAGACGGGCCCGCCAAGCAGCGCTAGGAGGGTCTTAAGCAGCGGGGTTAGGGACCCCTGCTGTCTAACCATAGACCCTCCTTAAAGTCTACCAAATGCGCGTGGTCCTACACGGAGGTAGGACGGGCGTGTCCACTGCGCCTCTCTGAGGAGGTTCTCCCGGATCTGGCCCGGAGGACGTTGGCCGCGAACGAGTAGTCAGACTGAAGCGTCTGTCTCCACGCCCCTTTCAGTCACCAGGAGTATCCCAAGAGCGGGTGTCGTCGGTAGATTTTTAGTGAATATTACTGACGGTTGCGTCTGCCTTTGGTGAATCCCACATCCCTTTTAGTCCCCCTCTGGCTGGAAGGCAGCGCGTAAATGCATTTTGTTTTGACGTAAACAAAATAATGTAGCAGAAAGATAAGAGAATGGAATATAGTGTCAAAGTGGGCGAGGGGCTAGGCTACCTTTCACCATTTGGCACATTTTATTTCTAGATGAAACGTCAACTTGGCCACAACTACATAGATCAATGTTAAATAGTTATAGCAAGGTTGTAGGTTATACTGCCCATCCTAAATAAGATAATGTGCGTGAGATTTTAACTAATTATCTGACAGTAAGTAAGGTTAAATCATCTGCAATTTGTTTTATTCGAAAAACTATTTTCCATTGTAACATGGAAATATTACATAAAACCATCTACTACCTTCAATCTGAGATTAAGTCATCTCTTACCCGCATCTGAAACATGAACGTCCTTTACCACGAACGAGGCTGTGAACTGTCAATCTGGATATCAGAACCGGGATTAGCAGCGTAATAGGTATTTATCCTCAGTTTTGAATAGCGGCCAGCCGACATTCTTGCGACCGCAATTTCTGAGTAGGGTCCGAACGTGAGCCTCAATATTATGGTAATAAAACCTTTAAACATATTAATCTGATAGTGTTTACATAGCAAAATAAAGCTTTGGAATTTAATAAGATCATCCTTAACGTTTGTGCATAATAAATCTTTTAATTAAAACGCTGTTTGTTTGGACGCAAATTGACGCAATTTAATCAGTAGTTAACTAACTGTTACGTTTGTTCATTAACTTAGATTACAGACAGTATAGTATTGGTATATAGATTGAGCGTTCTATTTAGAGTATGCATAATCCTAATGGGCACTGAGTTTAAACTTCACCAATGGATACATTTATTTATTATGACATTATTATGGATAATTTTCACAAGTCTTACAGAAGAAGTATTATAATATGTACTTTAATATACAAATAATATCTACATACGAAATAACTCAAATAATTAGCCAATAAATCATTATTCGGTTTCGAGATAAAATGAGCATTAATTTAGCATTTCGCCAATATCCGCCAATATTGATAATTACGATATGAACATAATTACGATAGCAACATTGCGAGCGGAGCGTGAATGCACACTGCGGTGGACGTTAGTTAGCTTACCGCGCATGTACATTCGCTGAAGGTACATCTTACCACAGTGTATCTAAATGACAAGACTATATATCATTATTATATTTTTAAGTTGTTCACCTAATAGTAAAGCTTATACCCAAAATAAGTATCAGAGATATCACCGATATCATAATCGTCAATAATCCGCGCATTCATGGCCGTCACATAGCAGAGAACTTGCAAAAATGTCACCTACCCTGGTATAAGTGCAAGCCACGTTTTACGTAAAACGGCAAACTATGTGAGGAACAAATGTCTGGCCATGGCACTTCCACCCGGTCGAGGTATATTTGGCAGGCCCAGGAAAGGCTGGCGTTACGGATGACGTGCGTGCCAATAATATATTTGTCATAATCGAAAGCATGTTTTGTTGTTTCATAAGTGACATTTGTATTTAGTATACTGCGATAACAATTTATTTAATTAGTAAGTCGTGGATAACTGTGCTGGTTGTACAATAAGACATTTCATTGTTAAATAAGTTACCAACTAAAACAATATATCTACCAACTAACACAAAACTATATATCGACTTCTTTACGGCATCCTTAGCCAAAGACTGAGCGAAGTAGAGGGGAAGATGAAGAGAAGCGAAACCCGGACCCGTAAGGCGGCAACCGGGATAGCGATAAGATGAAGAAGAAGATGTTTTAGTAAGAACGGCTAGGGGTAGCCAAATCTTAGGGGTGCCCTTTGGTTCGCCTAAAATTGTTTGTCCTAATATGTTTTGGCCTAAACTTAAAACGTACAATTATTGTTTCGCCTAAAAATAGTTTTGCCACCATTATAGTTTGGCCTAAGAATTAAAAGGCCTAATTTTAGAATGTCTAATGTAAAATAGCCTAAACTATATTGGCATAACGATTATTTCGCAAATTTATAAAAGCTCTAATTTTAGCATATCTAAAATGAAATGTGCCAATAATGTATTGGAATAAAAGCATAGAATTTTATTGAGAAAAATAATAAATTGACAGAAGCGAATCGCTGCAAACCCGACTCCACGTAGTCTTGTCTGCCCTACCCTAGAGTGCAATATAAGCCCGCGTAGGCGCGGAGCCTCGGTGGTGAGCGAAAACCATCTGCGACGCAAAGCTCGCGTGGGACCGCCGGAGCCCCGCAGCGCCGAAGCCGTGACGGAAACTATGCATGCTGCATGCCTGCTTGCATGCTGCATGCCTGCTTGCACGCTTACATGCTGCATGACTGCACGCGTGCTGCATGTCTGCATGCATGATGCATGCCTGCTTGCATGCTGCATGTTATGCTGCATCATCATGTTTTGTACTTTATGATTTTTAATTTTGTGCGAATGAATATTTAGGAATTGTAAACTTTAGGGATTACGAATTGTTCTGCCAAATGACGCATTTGGTAAATGACAATGTGGCGATAAAAAGTTAGGCGAAGTGAAATTAGGGCAAACACAATTCTAAAGAGTGAAATTAGGCGAAAAAATTTTAGGCTTTTCGTTTGGTTGCCATTACAAATTAGGTGTACAAAAAATTAGGCGATCCGATAGGGACCCAAATCTTAGTAAAGTCGAATGCAGAAGTAAGAAACTGGCTAATGGAAAAAGCGCCGCCGTGAGAATGTAACACTTGAATGACTGCCACAGTCGTTTCCGGAAATTCCTTCACCGAAAAAAACGGTTTTAGATAGTTGTTAGAGCGAGAATGTAGTAAAGTATTTCCCACTGTTAACAATATGTTGCAGGACTGTTCAAAAGTAACGCGGCCCCGAGGCTTAGCAGGATTTTAGTCGCTAAAAGTCCGACACACCCTTTCGCTACACCCATAGCGGGAGACAAGAGAAATAACTTTCATAATTTTCCGTTCGAAAAAATGTAACAAAACAATCGCATACGAAGAGTATAACCATTGTAATCAATGACGCCCCGCCAAAATAACTTCTGCGTTACGCCCACTGTGTGACCAGTCCTTTATAGACGTGAATTGATCTCTTTTTACAGTGAAAACACATTTTGTATGATGCTTGTGAAGTAATTTACACAATGAAGTGTGTACGATTATTGCTGTTAATTGTCTGTACAAAGTGAACCTTGTTTTTGGCTATGGACATGTTGTCAACTACGAAAATTATTCCAGATAAGTACCACATGAGTTTTATTCAATTACCCAACAAAATTTCATACATAAATAATGTCACGCCTCTTTCCCGTAGGGATAGGCAGAGATCACATCATTCCACTTGCTACGATCTTGGCACACACTTTTAGCTTCATTTACACTTATTAACCTTCTCATACACGCCCGTCGGTTTAGGGTTCTTTTGGCCTGCGCTTTCTCCAAAATCTTCTGGATTTGGTCATGGACGGTCTTACTTCTCTTCCCCTTCCGACACTTCCATTCACTTGTACATCCTTAATAAATAAATTTAAATAAATTTCTTCGTGTTCGTATTTTGTATTGTTTTAATGATGTAAAATTAATTCACAGAATACAATTTGGTGGCGTGGTAAATGCGGCGATAGCCCAGTGGCGCCACTCTTGCATTTCAATTCAAAGGATCTCGGGTTCAAACCCTGGTGGCGCACCTATGACTTTTCGAAGTTGCGTGCGTAATTATCACTTGCTCCATGCATCGGAAAGCACGTTGAGCCGTTGGTCCCGGCTGTCATGAACATCTATGGCAGTCGCTATTCGAAAGTCAGTGCCTTTTAACAGACTGACAGGTGGTTTAACCATAGAATGATGTTTCCCTCTGGGTTGCGCAGGTCAGACGGCAGTAGCTCCACGTAATAACTGAAATTCAGTCAATTTTGGTTGAACTAGTAAACATAATGCTTATATGATGACGTAGAAAACCAGACTAGTACAAATATTCTTTATTTGTAATGGTCTCTGGTCTAATTAAATCTAAGTCTGCTTGCAAAAAACAGGAATCTGCTCTAAACAAGTCCGTACAACTATGACAAGACACTGACGGAAGAAGGCGCCATTGTCCAAGGTATATGACCACATCAATCCAGTTGATAGTTCGAGTGTACATTTGATTAAGGTTTAATTACCGTTTGATTATTAATTCGCATTAGCGAATACCTTCCTCTGAAATGTTCGGGCCAGCTGACAAAGCTCATTAGACTGTCTACTGGCCTAGACATTCGTTTTAACATGTTTTTATTAACTTGACTAACATAAGATACGTATAGGCTCCTGAAGATAATATGATATATATGATATAAAAGAGCATTGCCTGTGAGTTTTATGCCAGTTCTTCTTACATAGCGGTCACTCGGAACTGGCACTTTAGATTCACTTACACTTTTTTGCATGTAATTAAAACCAAGCTTCGTGATTTCATTGTAGTTATATTTCGGTTTTTTTGTATTATTTTATTTTGACGTTTTCAAGTACTATGTAATAGTAAATAAAAAAAAAATAGAAATAATCACTTTCTAACATTATCCCGGTTGCCCTAGGCTCGAGCTTAGGGCCAATGGTCTGCTCACTGATCTGATCAGATTTAGCTGAGTTTCAAAAATTTTATGGAGCGACTGCCGTGTGACATGCGTAACCCAAAGTGGAAACATCATCAGGTTAAACCAGCTGTCAGGATATTAGAAGGCACTGACTTCCTAATAACGACTGCCGTCGATGTTAATGACAACCGGGACAATCAGCTTCACATGCTTTCCGACGCACTGAGCAGGCAATACTTATGCTCATAACTTTGAAAAGTCATATGGTATGGTATGAACCTGATGCCCTCTGAATTTGAAGGCGATGGGTCGCCACTGGGCTATCGCTGTTATTGAACAAAGGTCTCCCTTATAAAATTCCAATGTCATTGAATAAGACCTTTATCAGATTGTCTGATGCCCTCGCCCGTCACGTTGATGTCGAATTTGTTTCATTCCGTTCCGCTCTATAAAATAAAGCTTCATAAGAATAAGAAACTGATTGTTAGTTAGACCTGTTAAAATCTCGTTGTAAGCTTTAAACGCATGTTTTACGGGTTCAAGAGTTCAAGAGTCTTTAATATCTCGGTGAGGCTTGAAGTAGGTGCCAACTACACAGAAACAGAGTACTTATTATTGGTTGTAATACGATAGTCTTTAAGTAATATAAATAATGCTACATAGAATAAGTAAAATGTTGAAAATTGAATTGCGTAAGCACACTCCATTGTTATTTGTAAGGAATTTTGTCAAATAAGCACTAACACGTATTTATTGTGGATACCTAAGACACAAGTAATTAAGTTTACTTAGTTCAGGTAGATACCACTTTAATTAATTGCAGTACTAACCCAATTTATGTTCGTAAAATATTGTAATTAGGCTAGTTATCATACAGAAATAAATTATTATTATTATTAACTGAATATAACGAGAACAGTTAGAAACGGCAGTTCTCCAACGATAAATTATTATAACATATTATTATTATTCACAACACAATTGGAAACTTTTTAATGATATAAAAATGTTGGGTGTGTTCCTAGAATAATTATTTATGGAATATTTTTGAAATTCCTCTAATTTAATAGCACCAGCCAGAATCTGTTACAGAATGTTTGGAGTGCTCAAAGGAATACGCTTAAATTATATGTTTTCTAACAATAACTCAATGAAAATGCGGGTTCAAATTAAATTAATTGGTAATAAAATTTGCCCACCCTTTCTGAATACATAGTTCAATTTTAAGAGCAGTAGTTCAACTTACAAATAATTTAATGTTAAAATTATAAAGAAACTTAGAAATATTATACATTCAATCACGCCTGTTTCCAAGAAAGGGTAGGCAGAGGTACATACCCCCACATTTCGACTATAATATTTGTTGGTCCCACGTTATAGGTGGCTAGCCTATTGACGCTTACTGGAAACTGATTTGCCAGAGCCTCGTCTGTTTAATTAGCAGGCTTGGACTCCAAAGATTATGGTAAGATCTCTGTACACCCTTGGTATTGATGCCCAAATATTAATAATTATTATTATTTTCTTACAATCACACCAATTATTTAGTTCCAAGATAAGTATCATTAAGAAATGGTATTGCAGATGATACGCAACGGATATACATACCTTAATACTTTTATTATATTCACACTTAATATACATAGGAAACCCCCAGACCAGAACAAGTTTTCATGTTCATGTACACAAAGATTTGTTCTGTGTGGAAATTAAACCCACGACCTCAGGAGCGAAGTGCAGATATGGACCTCCACTAATATTTTTTTTCGTTTGTGTGTTTGTTACATGTCATAATCATTAATTTTAAATATCAATTCTCCCCTTGTATATTTATTTATGTAACTTTTAAGTTTACTTTTCACTCCTATTTGTAGGTATGTAAATGAAATTAATTTAAATCAAACTATAATTTAAATTAAATTCTATTTCAACTGCAAATTCAGAATCAAATGGATACTGCATTATCAAATATACTAATTAAACTCGCTTATTGACTGACTAAATTCTTCCTGTGACCTATTTTGTAGCAATCGAAATTAAAATTGTCTATTACAAAGCTCTGTATGAATATAATTTGTTGTGTTATTAAACCTAACACGATATAATTATTATTCTGATATGTGTAAACTCGGTCAATCCGCATTGGGTCCGCGTGGCGGAGTATGACCCAATACCCTCGCACCTTGTTTGTCAGAGAAGGCTCGTGCTCAGAAGTGGAACATCAATGGGCTGAGATGATGAGATGTGTAAATGTCGCAGATAGATATGCCGGTGTAATAATAGGTGCACTTAGATGTATTCTGTTATAAAATAAAACATTACTTGATCACACAAAACTAAAGTTTATCATAATATATTAGATATCAACTCAAAATCAACTAGTAACGTTCAGGAAAGTCAATAGGTACGACAAATATCTACAGCGAGCGGACAACAGATTACCTAGTACCTCGATACATTACCCTTCGAATTAAGATATGCTATTAACATTAAAAATATTAGATAAAGCTAAAATGTTACTACCTAAATTTGTAAGTTTTTTTTTTTAATTTAGTAGTTTTTTTAATGTTATTTGTTATATGGTTCTTATGATATCAAAATTAAAAGCAGTCATTATAAACCAGTTATTGTTTTTGTTTTTTTATTTAATTGGTAACAATATTAAAATAGCTAGATGACTTTTAAAAATCTTCGGATCATTATTATCTTTTAAACTACAAAGACTTCTGTAGTAAATGCACTTTGTACGTAAGGTTATTGATTTATTTTCAAGCCTCGCTAACGCACAACGTATTATCGCGTTACCGTGATAGTTCCCTCTCTGTTTATATTTTTGTAACAGTTCTCGAAACAAATTTTCTAATAAAATGTATATAACATATAATGTATATACATGCACTGTTACTTTGTAATAATTATAATCATCTACATACTGCTAATGTACCAATTGTTTGTGTTGAGAAAAATAAACATAAACATTATTATTATTATATACATGCACTACTACCTCCTAAATAGACCGACTTCCAAGATAAATTAATTGCATAGCACTGACTGTAATTTTTGCTTGAAAGATGATCATTAAAAATGTAAGAAAAGGAAAGGATAAGAACTTTTTTTTTACAATCCACCACCGCCACCCTTGTCATCACCCTGTCGCAGTCACCGCAAGATGGCACCATTGGGCAACAAGCCCCCACCCTGAGCTTCATCCCAAGGAAGAAGAAGAGAAAGGCGGCTGCCGCTAGTTTTACTTGTGCTCTCATCGCCTCACACCCACCCAACCCCCAAACCCACCACTCTAAAACAAACTCTCATCCTTGCTTGCCTAAGTCACCGCCTGCTCGTCGATGTCTCAAGAGATAAAGCCCGGGAAATGAGCCCAAACCTGCCATCTGGCAGAAGACTCCGAGTGTGTACGCGTGTAGCTTATAGACTGCTAATGAATGAGAAACTGATATTTTGTTCTAATATGGTTTGATTATTAATTTAACATCAAGGATAACTCTAACTTTGCAACAGTACATTAAGCTACTCCCTACCATAAAAGATGCATGTTTCTCCTAAGATGTAACAAATTGTCGATTATCCTTGCAAGCAATATTTTATTTTCAAACTGACTTTCAAACGCGAGAGGGCGGAACATACAATTTCAAAAAGATAAAAATATATTATTGTACTGAAATTATCTGTGCACTGTCCTATAGTAAGTTCGGTCTTAATAACACCCTTTGTCTGAGCAGACTTCAAGTAAATAACGTTTTAAGTGGCATTCTACTTTAATTTGCTAGGGTATTAAAACCGCATCATTTTTAACTGCTTGAACGAATTCGGGCTTACAACGGGGTGCCTGATGGGGAACGGTGAGATGAAAATTAGTAAGATTTATGCTGACTATAGTGGACGTGTCTAATAAACGTTTGAGATGGCGTAGTATTAATTACCTTAGCCTACTAACGTCTCACTATTAAGCGAGGGCCTTTTTTTTCGAATGGAAAATTGTTTTTATGACCATCTTCCGCTGTGGGTGAAGCGGAAGGGGGTGTCAAACTTTAACTGACTAAAAACCATCCATGTTCCTTCTTGAGCCTGTCACACCAAAGCCGCGGTAACCCTTTCGAACATTCCCGCAACCCTGGCAGGCTTGGGCCCCTTCCTGGGGGCCCCTCAGTGTGCTGAGATCTCTTTGAGGCGCGGGCCTCTGTTTAAAAACCAAGATGAGAGGTATGTAGGTGATACTCCACCTCGTGGACCTTATAAGAATTGACAGTGGCAGGTGTGTGGCGTTCTGCTGTTCTAATTTTAGCCACGGGCTTATAACTTGACTTAACGACTAACAGACCATTATTTGAATAGCCGGAACCAACGGCTTATCGTTTTTTCACAAGCACAAAAGCGCTGAATTTTAATGCTACCATGGCCTGAGCTCTATGAACTCTGCTTTACTTCGTATGTGGTATTGCGTTTCGAGCGCTTGAATATCGCGAATCCATGATCGCTTCAATACGCTAGAGCAACAACAGCTATATAACAGTACCAGGTAGCGACGAGTTCTTTAGTACCGCAAAGCAACGAATTCTACAATACCGCGGTGCTACGAGTGCTTGGGTACCGCGAAGCTACGAGCACATCAATACCGCAGAGCTACGAGCGCTTTTCAGTACATATCTTTATAACGCATTTGTTAATTATACCCAAAACAATTATAACCCTGATCTCAAACCCCTTGCAATTACCATTTTATTAATCGTATTATAAACCATATCTGAGTTACCCTAATCTACGGCCCCAACTTACATTAATCATCGGTAGGGCTGCGAGAACCCTGGGAAAATCTTTCGATATTAGAAGAAATACTTAGAAGGGTCTAGCACAACAGCTTGACTTGTAATTGGTGTAATTTGGCTGTTTGGTTCGAAGAGAATTCTAGTAGGAAAATTCTGTTAGTATATGGTTTATATATATATATATCTATACTAATATTATAAAAAGGAAAGATTTGTTTGTTTGTTTGTAATGAATAGGCTCCGAAACTACTGGACCGATTTCAAAAATTCTTTCACCTTTGGAAAGCTACATTATCCCCGAGTAACATAGGCTATATTATATTTTAAACAAAATTAGGGATCCTTACTAAAAATCCAATAATGTAACCCAAGGTGTAAAAAAATGACCTGAAAAATTCCTTACGTAGCGTGCGCAGCAAAAACTATTGATGATAGAACAAAATTATGTACTATGACTTTGCAGAACTCATCATTATCTACAAAAAGTGTCGCGACAGCATATGTCTAAATATTATAGTTACGTCACAGTAAGCGGTTTTTTATTCTAAAAAATTAATTTATATGCCGCCGCTTAAAAAGGCTCTATATTTGTACCTTGGTAATAATCCTTATCAAAAAAAATTACTTTATATTCAAGACGGCTTCAATACCTTTTTATAACTTTTTGAATTATTCAATTCGGACATTTCATTTGGAAGATATCACGAGTTTAAAAATGCAAGTATTAGAAAAAAGTCGCGTGGTTGTCGCTCACCGCGCTCAGCTAGCCAGCATGCGATGTAGGCTCACTGGGGTACGGGGGGGGGGGAGTCAATGTAATAATATTATAAAGAGGAAAGATTTGTATTTTTGTATGTAACGAATAAACTCAAAAAGTACTGGACCGATTTAAATATTTTTTCATTTTCATTAGAAAGCTACATTATTAGTGAGTAACATAGGCAAAATTTTAATTTGTAAAAAAATAGGGTTTCGTAAGATATATGGGTTTTTCGGACACAAAGTGTAAAAAATCCACCAGGACAGTTACTCATTTTGCGCACGCAGCCTAAACTATAAAATAAATAAATAAATATTCTTTTACATTAGATAAAACCACAAAATGTGCTAATTAATTGTAGATCTTATAAATATCTACTAAAAAGTCCGCGACACACTATACCTATCTATGTCGAGTGAGGCATAACAACCATTTTTTTATTGTACTACATTTAAACGCATTTAATTTACTTATGATAATATCATAAGTAAATTAAATCCTTATCAAAATAATCTATTTCATCACTAAGTGCAGTTTATGTAGATAATATTTAGTCTTTGAATGATCAAAATTTGACGTTTGGTTTTGAAGTTATGGCGAAATTAAATTATTACGATTTCTGCTGCACGGCGCCCTATCACGGGTCGAGGCTCCCGGCCATCAGTTTATTTTGCTACCTGAAAATAATTTTACGTCAAATGTTGTTTATAGAGAAGCTTTACAATAATCGCTTTAGTTATCTATCAAATCAAAACAACGGGTTGCACTCCGGGCCGGTAGGAGTGAAAAATTAGTATTAATTACATTTAAATATTTTCATCATTAACAACTTTAACATCCACATAAAGACAATCTATGCAGCCTGCGGATAATGACTGCGTCGTCGTAGTGTCGGTGTCTGTGAATTGACCTGGGAATCATTTTGCTGACCGTGTCTTTTCTGGGCAGGCATTTTGTAGCGGTAACCGACATCCACGCGGGCGGAGCCGCGGGCGACCACTAGTTAGTTTATAATATAATAAGCGAGTAATATTATTTTTTATAAGAATTCAAATTCTAGTTAAAAGTGTAGTTACAATATTGCGATTAACGAATATTTTGTCAGTTAATTCAGAAGTGTATTGGACCTGAATAAATAAATAAATATTTCAGACACTTAACACCAATTATTTAGTTCCAAGATAAGTATCATTAAGAACTTGTGTTATGGATACTAAATAACGGATAAACATACATAAATACTTTTTTTTGTAAATACATACTTAATATACATAGAAAAACACCCAGACCAGAACAAATATTCATATTTATACACACAAATATTTGTCCTGTGTGGGAATCGAACCCACGACCTCAGGAGTGGAATGCGGGTATATTCGCCACCGCGCCATATCGGTCGTCTAAATATGTATGTATGTATATATATGTACATGATACTTATTACACGGTAATACGAAACAAAACCAGATTCATATTTCCGTGATTAAAAGGTATTGCAGGTTTAAAGGGAATCCATTTTTGATAAACATTTTATATTTTTATGTAGACAATACTAGAGATATGGTTAAGTGGATAGTTTCAAAAGTCATTTAAGTGGTTAATTTTTTCTGAAGAACGACGCTCGCTACTGAGCTAATAAGCTCACGTCCCCCTTTATTTCCGCAACGACTGATATCTATAAACGCCTATTACAAAACTGATAAAGAAAAACATAAAAAAGTTTAAAAATCATTGATTTGTATATCTTAAACAATATAATATTAATAGAATATATTTTTATTCTATGTAAGTTTATATGTTTTCTTATTCGTACTGCCTCATACTTTTCTGCTAACCCAAAGTTAACTGGTAGAGAATGCCTTGCAGCATTAAGTTCGCCTGTTGTACATTTTTATTTTAATTTGTGCGATAAAGTTTAAATAAATAAATAATTATTAAAGAAGTTCTTACCTGTAAATTATTTGTCCAAGGTGAAACAAACAGCAGTGTGTTTTCAAAATTAGATCTTAAACTTGAACTAGCTTTGTCGAAATTCAAAATGCAGCATTTTGGTGTCATGTTTATGTTGTGCTCTTGTCCGTATCCTACTAATAACTGAAACATGATATCATAAGCACGATTATCCTTATTTGTCGTTAAAAAACGCATAATGGAAATGTTGTCATGTAATTATTTGCTTAACAATTAATTGCTAAGAATAGTTTTGCTAACTGTAAAATTGCGAAAAGATGGTTTTGCCAAATGTTTTTTTGCCAAATGAAAATTTGGGAAACATACTTTGGAAAGTGTCACTTTGGGAAACGTTTTTTGCCGAACGTCAGTAAACCGTTCTTTGCATAAGTGTCTCACAACCAAGATTAATGATAAAATAATATGAGATGAGAGGAGACCAGATTTGATGAGAAATTATGAATGGTATTCATGAGAGCAACGATAGCCTAGTAACGAGACTAAAATAAATTCAGAGGGTATCGGGTTCAAATCCTGGTGACACTCCTATGACTATTCGAAGTTAACCGCTATGGCAGTCGTCATTAGAAAGTCAGTGCGCTCTTATACTCTGAAAGCTGTTTTAAGCATACAATTTATTTCCCTCTGGGTTGCTGGTTCTAACTAACTAGTACCTCTAGTCTACTAGTGAGCAAACCCTGGGCATTCTGCTAGAATGATAATAATAAGCCAATTATATTTTTTGTAGGTTTTCCACTTTACGCGAATCGCTTTTTAACTTTTCAAAAAGTTTTAACTTTTTACTTCACCAAAAACTCTATTGACAAATATGGAGTATAATTATCGACAGCATTCGGCATATTCTATGTTAGTGGTGATGGTTTCCGCACTTAGAGTGTGTCATTAGGCCATTTCTTTAGTAGGTACTCGGCAGTTTAGCTGCTATCTTGAGTTTAATGTAGCGTCTGAACGCTACACTCTGAAAATGGTTAGGATGCCAGTCGGAAGTACTGTTTATATTATGCGATACAGTCGAAACATCGCTATGCAGCAATCACACGCAAAAAGTCACTCCGTTTTAAGGCCGTAAGTTGGATTCTCACACGGAACAAATCTTTGTGTGCATGAATATGAATATTATGTTTCACTAGTTTTTAAGAGCTCTTTTCAGCCAAACTTGAATAAATGATTGTAAATTTGAATTTGAATTTATGTTTCATACATAGCAAGTATGTATGTACTAAAAAAAGAAGTATTTAAGTATATTTATTCTTTACTTTGTATCTACAACACAAGTTTTAAAACATTCTTATCTGGAAACTAAATAATTGGTGTAATTGTTGGATATTACTTGTTTATTTAATGACCTAGTGCCCTTTCAAACTGCTCAATAGGGCTTTCATATTGGTTTACTTACGACTACCAATATAACGTGTCTCTGATATGAAATAGCACACAAACGTTATATCATCCAAGAATTTAACACCCAGCAGCCGTAATGCGGTGCCAAACGCGCTCAGGCAATTATAAAAATCCCAACAATGACTCAACAAAAGCTAAGTGTAAATTACAAAAGCAGAAGAGTTAATTACTAGTCATTTTCATACATATTAACTTACGGTTCATACAGTTACCTCCTGTAGTCAACGGTTCGGTCAGTGAATCAGAAAACGAAAAAAGGTCACAACAAAATAGTTCATTATTCCTCCATATTGGAACGCGGTGCTGTGAGGTTGACATTTTATTTCGTGGAAGCCGAATGGAGAAACGTTTTTAAAGCTACAATACAGGATAAAAGAGCAGTAAAAATATCAGTTGACACATGAACACGAGTAAAACATACGTTTATTGTTTCCTTGCAGTGTTTTTGCTTGTGCTTTTTCTCTGTTACTAACTGTCGAGGTTTTTGAATCACGGTTATCACTAAATGTGGTAGTCGTTAAGCCATGTTAGAGGCCTAATGGGCGGCTTGATAAATTCTAACAGCAGGACGCCATACACCTGCCTTCGCCAATCCGCACTTGATCAGCGTGGTAGAGTATGACCCAATACCCTCGCACCTTGGTATGGGAGAGGAGGCTCGTGCTCAATAGTGGGACGTTAATGGGCTGACATGATGAGGTTTTTGAAGGATTGTTTTTATAGATGATATCCATATATATATTATATTTATAGATAAATGAGATTTACGGCAGGTCGTACCTGTTTATGAGTTGTAAGACAGGCAATAGGCGAATACCCCCGGACTTTTTCCTTGATGTGATGGGAGGGGCTGAGTACATCCTGGTAGGCGTAAAAGGAGGCCACTGGGGAAAAGGTCCTTAGTATTGGTTATCGGGTAGGGAAACCAAGAGGGACCTGTGAAGGGCGCATCGGGCGGACTAAGAGGGTCTTAGGCGGCGGGGACAGGGGGCCCCTGCTGTCTTACCATAGACACACACGCTATGGTCACACATGGAGGTAGGAGGAGCGCGTCCACTGCGTCTCTCTGAGGAGGTCTTCCAGGTTCTGGCCAGAGGGACGTTGACACCGGACGGTGTGTCAGACGCTACAACCCAGGTACTCCACCCCTTTTTATCAACTATTTTTAGTAGATATTACTGCTGGCGGCCGTGTCTGCCTTTGGTGTATCTCACACTTCCCTCTCGGTCCCTCTCGGTCGATAACAAAATTCATTTTGTTGTCGACGTAAGTTAAAAATTATCCAGAGGACAAACCGTGATTGATTGACCGCAGTGATTGGGTGTTTTTACGTTAAGCTGACATTCATAGAAGCTTTATTTGGCCATACTTTAAAAATGGCGATGGTAGCAATTAACAATGTCGTAAGTGAAAAGTCGTTGCTTTTAACAATATCACAAATGATAAGTCGTTACTTTTCACTTACGCATTGTTTAAAGTTACGGCTTTTCACTTACCGCATTATTAGCTACCGTCGATATATTGACTACATTCAGCTGTTTGTCAAATAATAAAAAGATAATTCTAAAAAACAGAACTTCTTTTTCTAGCTGCGCTTTAGAAGAAGTTTTTTTTCTATTTTATGAGTTATTTAAATATACTGGCAACAACGCATGTTTTAGGATAAAAAAAGCTCTTCAAGTTTTCCACCTATCTGTCATACTTAATCGATAAAATAAATTTGGTGGGAAAAAGATAATTAACAAACAACTCATTACTTATTCTACAGTGAATGTTAGCTTTTACCTCCCAATTTTTTTTATAAACTAAAACATTTCTAAAGCGATTTCTACCAGTCGATATATATTATGACCCATTTTCACTATGGCGGTTATAAAGTAGCTTTTAGCTTTACTATAACTCACCACAAACTAGTGTTTCAGTTTTAAAATTAGCAATTTCCCGAGGCTCGGAACTGTGTGTAGGTAATAACCCCACAGCCTTCATAATGTTGGGCCCTGAATATAGGACGCCAGTTTTATCATACGATGTCAAATAAAATTGAGAATAAAAAGTACGCAAAAAGTCTTAACTTATCTTGGTAACTTTTATTATCGATTTGGCTTTGACACTCAAAAACGTAAAAAAAAAAATTCGAACTATAATATTTCAAGCTGGTGGTTAGGGTGGTAAGGGTGTATAGGGATCCTATTAAGACTTAAGGAACCCAAGCCAGCCTCACCTGCAATTACTGCACCTGCCGATTAACGGACGAGGCTCTGGCGAACATAACAGTGCCCGATAAGCAGCAATAGGCTCGCCACCTATTATGTGGGACCAACTATGTAATTGGCGAAGTGTGGGTGTATAATATGCCTCTGCCTACCCCTTCGGGGACACAGGCGCGAATGTATACATATTCAAGCTGCTTCTATAAAAAGTATAGATTGTATATCATATCACGTAAATATCTATGTGATGGCTCGATAAAATATGAATGAGTCTCATTCTCGTAGCAAGAGCTACCAGTGAGTGGTCTGCTCATATCTACTATGTTTTGTTTCAAACTCTGATGATAATATGTTGAACGTATATAAGAGTTGGATTGAGTGAGTTTTTGATCTGTCGACAGAACACAACTTTTTGCAGATGATCTCACAGTAGTTTTCTTTTTGTAATATAATTTACTCAAGTCTTGTATTATTTTGAATGTGGATCTCTTTAGTCCTAAGGAAACCGTATTGTTGATGACCGCAATACAGGCTATAAATATATAAATATTTCAGACACTAACACCAATTATTTAGTTCCAAGATAAGTATCATTAAGAACTTGTGTTATGCATACTAAATAACGGATAAACATACATTAATACTTTTTTTTTTTGTAAATACATACTTAATATACATAGAAAAACACCCAGACCAGAACAAATATTCATATTTATACACACAAATATTTGTCCTGTGTGGGAATCGAACCCACGACCTCAGGACTGGAATGCGGGTATACTCGCCACCACGCCATATCGGTCGTCAAATATGCCTAGTGCGGTTGTCATTTTAAATTATTACTGTACACACTGGAATGTGTAATAAAGATTTTTTGTCATGCCACTACGTCTCTTGTTAGTTTAGGCCCTTTTTAAATCAAAAGTCATACTACATGACGCAGACCCACAGGATGGAGTATAAGTACCTAAGCCTTTTTACCATCGATCGTGAGTGAAGGCAAATGGAATGGATGTGACGTTAATGGGCCGATTCAAAAAACGTCATTAATAAACGTAATTATATTATTCCTAGTTTCGTCAATATTTTTCAGCAAGGATGTTCCGTTAATAGCATAATGTGCTAGTTTGAGTTCTGTACAGTCACCTTAACCTAATGTTGTAGTGCCAAAAATCGCATAGCTATTTGTAAACTGTTTCTATTTCGAGTTCAGCAATTTCCCAAGCGCCGTAACTCTGTAGAGCTACCCTAAGCCTTCATATTACGGGGTACGACCGCCGACCACAAGTGCGCGGGTTTGATGACACGCCGTCGCTGGTTAGTTTTTGGCCCATTAGAACCAGAACTACATCGCGCAGACCAAAGTGATGATCAACTTAAAAACTAACGCGCCCATTCACTGCGGGCAGGAGCTCGATCGTAAAAAAGTCTACAAAAACTTGTGTTCTGCAATCACGAAATTTAAAATAAAGGTAGAATCAACTCTTTTTGGCTAGGTGAACATAATAACGAATAAACATAGTAGACCTGAGCAGACCAGTCTCTACTGGCCGCACCCGTTCACGAACATGACGCATGAACTAGCCATCGTTTCGCTCAATTATATTTTAGGGACCGTAACGACCCGACGCATGACACCACCACCGCAGAGGCATTTAAGTGAAATTGACATAGTCAAGCTACAGGACAAAATAATTTCAATAAAAGTCAAAAGTTTATAACTATGATGTTATATTAGTAATTTATTATATTATTTTTAGTACCGCTTGATCACTTTAACACAGTGTTAATGTTCTAGCGCCGAGAGTCGTTTAGCTATTTGTTCACTGTTTCTAGTTTAAATTCAGCGATTTCCCAAGCGCCGGAACTCTGTAGAGCTACCCTAAGCCTTCATATTACGGGGTCCGACCGCCGACCACAAGGGCGCGGGTTTGATGACACGCCGTCACTTGTTAGTTTAGGCTCCATTTGGCCCCATTTGAAACGGATGACATGCGGATGATGAGAAGTTGAAAACATTCCCACTTTAAAGTTTTTTCAGACCAACCCCTCGGAGTTGTGTTTAATTAGATTTAGAAGTGTGAAGTTCTGTGAAATTAGATTTGCAGGCATGGAACTGAGATGTGAGTTATTTGAGAATAGATTTAGCAACGCTCTGGTGAAAGCTTGTGTTTTAGAAAGTTTTTTAGTTTAGTGAAAAACGGCAATGGAATAAAGTACCTACATACAGAAGAATTGTGTGTATACAAATCCTATTCTTTACAAAGAAAAATATAAGATAATATTCGCCTTGTAATAAAAGATTGCCTCTTTGGTCCCAGGCTTGAAGTAACTCGTCCAAGAAACAGAGAAATGAAGACAACAGAGGGAGACCTTTGCCTTACAGTGGGACAATATAGGTTATACAATAAAAGTGTATAAGTTCATATCCTTCAAAGTTTATAAGCTATCGGCAAAATATCTCCAAGAAAGCAATAATAAACCTGGTTTGTTTTTGATTTGTTTCTATCGGGGCTATAGTCGACCTACTGCCCATTTAGAAAAGGAAAAGGCAAAATAACACTCTGTAAGTAAAGACAGCCATTCATTGGATCCCACTGAACAGAAGGCGGCGTTTGTTTGCGAATCAAAAGCCAATATCTGGTCCGATCAATACTAGCAGCTTTGACATATTTGCATAATAGGATTTTGCTCGGGGCACCGACTTTCCAATTGTTTATAGTTAACTTAGGTCAATACTTTCCAAGGCTTACATTTAAAGTACGTAACAAGCACATTTTGACACAAGTTTGCGATGTCTTTTGTTGCAGTCGAATATTTAATGAATAGCAACAAGGGTAAGTGCTTTCTTTGGATTATAATAATGACGGATATTTGAACTGGCTCTATTTTTTATGAAACAAACAGTTTATTTTAGTTTCATCCTCCTTTTCCTGTTTTATATTTATAAAGTAGGTGACTTCTTGGCGGGAAAGTGAAATGTCATGTCTGCAGCTTTTTTTATTTTCTAAAATTTGTGATATTTAAGTTAGTGATAGTTAAGTTTGTTAATTAGTTAATTATTATTATTATTATATTTTGAATATTAATGTGCAATAACGGTGGATTAATAACCGTTAATTGTTTGCGAACCTACATGAGTGTTGGTAAATGAAACAAAGCAGTGCAACATCACTTTTCAAATTCTCTCAAGAAGTCCAGGTTAGATTTCAGTATAGTCCCACATCTTTACTGAGGACTCAAGGGGTTTAAGGGAGGGCATCTCATTTAATATTTATCATCTTTATCACCACTCATTCTCATTTACTATAATGTATATATGTTATTTATATATCTCTTACTTGACACTGGCTAAATGTGCAAACCGCACGAAGCCATTATTAAAAAAAAAGTAGGTAATAATAGCTAGGGAAAAGTAAGATTTTCTCGAACGTAGATAGTATGGCGCTCTTATAGTTAGCTACTAGTTAGTATATTTATTTATTTAAATAACTGAGTTAAATTGCCAGGTTCAGGCTTACTGAACTAGCCTTGTAGTTCAAGTGACAAAGTATTAAAATGAACAACGACTACTTAGACCGACTGTATTTCCTCAGTTTTTAGTTTGTAGTATTATTAAAAATGAGCTGTAAGAATGGTCAATGGCCACAGGCTCTTAAACTATACTCATAATTTATATATTTATTTATATATACTTAATATCACGCCTGTTTCCACGATGGTGTAGGCAGAGGCATACTATATGCTCACATTTTTCCATTTATATTGTTGGTCCCACGTAATAGGTGGCGTGCCTATTACCGCTTTCCGGGCACCTTTATGTTTGCCAGAGCCTCGTCCGTTGATCGGCAGGTGCACCACTTGCAGGTGAGAACGAAATCGCTATAGCCAAATAAGCCGCGGTAAGTACTTTACTTTATATCACATATTTATCTCAAAAAATCTGATATTATCACTGGATAATAAACTATAAGGGCTCTCCCCCAGGTACCTTTATTCTTTCAGTATACAAAACAAAATATAAATTATACAAAATTAAATATATATTACTATTTTCAGATCAGCAGATGTATGGTGCTAGCAATAAGGTTACTTATAGGACTATAAGTTTTAGTAAATCACTACCGCGCCCTTGTTTTTTTTAAAGCAAAATAGCTTAAGCCAATTCGTGTTTTTTTTTCTGCCAATGTATTTATCCCGTAAAGTCGTATAACACTTACACACTTTGTCGAAAACAAATCACGAAAGTGGAACTATAGAAAGGTCAAAGATCTTAATGTTTTATCGTTGGCATGAATTGACGTGTGGAGTGGTACTTTTTATCTGGCGTTTAATAAAATAGTGAGAATAAGAATGAGATCGACGTGCCAAAGGCGGGTTGAGATTGGCACCTCAGAGCTCGTATAATGTTACATGTCTCATATAAAGTTCGTACACCAATATCCCAAGACTGAAGAAATAGGGGAATACTTTATTGCATAGTTAAGTACATGAAACTTATAAAAAATCATTTTAGATAGGAAAGCGAGCATTTTTTATTAGACTTCCCTTAAAATTACTGAAATTCGAAAATATTTAATATAATAATTTAAATACAACCGATGTGGTGTGGTGATTAATATAGCTGCATTCCTCAGGAGTAACTTCACACCCTAAATAGATTGTTTGTGGGCTCGATTCCCACAAAAACAAGATATTTGAAAGCATGCTTATTATCAAGTTACTTGTATTTAAAAGTCTATAACCTTCGTCATAATAAGATAACAACTATGAACAGTCCTTTATTTGCCCCATGTTTTAAATAAAGGCCTTAATTTTATACATATAGGTCATATTAATGTCAGTTGTTTAATAAAGCTTCAAATAACCTTACAAAAGACAAAACTTTTGCTTAATAGTGAACAATAAATGACTGCGATAATAATCTGACACAACGAATTGCGGTTAAAATGTCATGAGAACCCATATAGTTCGTTATTATTGCGTGCTGGCGCTGTAGCCACAAAGGGATTCGTATTCATAAATAATGCTCCATTTCGATTTTAGCATGGTCGGTCACTGAAACAGCAGTTTTCAAAGATAACATTTGGCAGCGAAAAAAACAAATACAGTAACAAATGACAGTCAAATCAAATCTTTATTTAGATACTACGTAAAATACAAATCAGCTGTTACGATAAATAAGTAGACACTTAAAACTTAGTTATCCCAGACAGGCATCGCAAAAATTCATCTGTCGGTCAGCAATACAATTTGAAATTTACATGAGAACAATCTACATACAATAGAATATACTTCACCATACGTAATGGTGAAGATGTAAAATAGTAATGTTAAAATAAAAGCATGATATTTAAGGGATATGAAAGTAATACAGTGCATAGAGGGTAGACAATTTCTATTGTATGTCTGTTGTGACTAATCTTTGAAATACTTGACCTGATCTGCTGACAAACTGTATCACAGTTCGGCCGATGTAGAATATTGTGCTTTGTATGTTTATTTTCTGTATATACATTTAAAAAAATAATTTATTTACTGGCGCTTGCAGATACACTACAGAAAAAATTAAGCTACTTTTTGCAAAAACAAAAAAAAACATTGAAACCGTACGAACCAAATCGCGATTAATAACTAGTTGTTAAATAAAAATATTGATTCGACAATTCTTGTTGAAATTAATAACGTCCAGTCCATTATTTTATCATTTTATTTTAAATAAACTTAATCGTAATCTAAATTCCTAGTGACAAAGGTAATAGATATTGTAACTGAAACGAACAGCTATTAAACGTCGGCATATTAAAGCACCTAATATCTATATAACTCCACCTAAGCTTTAGAATGTGGTCCTTACTCGTACAAATTTAATTACGAGAGCTGGAACCACTAGGAGTTTTAACACGAATGCTCTTATATCTAAATTAGTTGAGTGCCATTCTTGCTACTTACCTTCGTCATCTGAGGGGTTGACAATTCATTAAAGCTTTGAATACTATAACAAAGGGATAGCCACAAAGTCACAACATTTAAGTGAACGATAAACGACTGAAGTTACAACCAGAGACTATAATATTGCGGTTAAAATGTTATGAGAGGTAATTAAATTTAGATGTTTAGAATTAGGGATCAGACGAACGATATGGCGAATATCCGCTCTTGAGGTAAATGGCTCGATTTCTAAATAGGACATTATTAGATTTGTGTACTTGATTACGAATATTTGTCTCAGACAGCCATAACATTGAAATCATCCCAATGTATGTACAA
This sequence comes from Musotima nitidalis, assembly GCA_949126915.1. NCBI lineage: Eukaryota > Metazoa > Arthropoda > Insecta > Lepidoptera > Crambidae > Musotima > Musotima nitidalis. Next base: position 7,409,579 of record OX421434.1, read on the forward strand.
TACAGACCTATTTCCCAAAGGGGTAGGCAGAGACATATTATACGTCCACACCTCGCGATAATTTAGTTGCGAGCTTTATTGATAGATCTATTATAATAAAAAACAGCTAGAAACCAGCTAGAAATTTGAAAGCAATAACTTCGTTTTACTCATACAAGAGCATGCATAATAACAAACTCAAGTTTCAAAGTTATTGTTGTTACAGACACAATAAAACCGAGGTAACAAGTCATGACTTGTCCAGATTTATCTATAACCATAGAGATCTCGGCGCCAAGCCACCAATCCTGTGGGGTCGAACGATAAATTCGCGTTGAACGAACCGAGTAATTATATGAACCGAAATTCTAAATCATGCCGGCCCTGCAATACTGAGGGTTCTCTACTCTATCAATCATAAAGAGGCTTTGGCGGAGGTAAAGGATCTAATTCAAGCGATCTAACAGTCTACATTGATAACGTTAACTTTGTAAGGGTAGGGCGATCTTGGTGTGAAGGTTACATATTATGTAACTGTTAATTTATAGTCATCGCCTATAAACGCATTTATGTAGAGATTTAATTATTTTTTTATGTCATAATTGGATTCGAGGGTTAAAGCAAAACTCATTTAGAAATAGATAATTTATTCTTATTTATAATGTAATACGTACGGATATATTACTATGATCTAGTCAAAACAGCGTGAAGCCGGTGTATGCAGGTGGTTTGAGAACCAAGAAAGTGGAAATCGATTTGGGATGCCTGTGTTCAGCAGTAAAGTTCTGCCTACTGAGAGTATGATGATTGTTCCTGATCAGAACGTTTTTATTTTTAACTTTTGACAATTATTTTTATTTTTTTCCCTTTGAAATAATGGCATCGTGTATTTAGCACATTTAGCCAGTGTCAAGTATGAGAATATTGATCACATATAAATCATAGGAAATGAGAATAAGTGATGATTAAGGTAAATGAGATGCCCTCCCCCTAAGCCCTTTAAGTCCTCAGTAAAGGTGTAGGACTATACTAAGATCTCACATGGACTTCTTGAAAGTATTTGAAAAGTGATTTTGCACTGTTTTGTTTCATTTACCAACACTTATGTACGTTCAAAAACACTTCACGGTTAATAATCCACCGTTATGATGTGTGGGTAACATTAATATTCCAAATATCAGAAATTTTAGAAAAAAAAACAAAACTGCAGACATGACGCTTCACTTCCCCGCCAAGAAGCTCGACAACTATGTTATTATTATTAGTTTTACATTTAAAATAAATATACAAAAAAAAACCATAAACAAAAATGGGTTCTAGACAGAAACAATGATGATACTACTCTAGTAGTCATAAAGAGGCTTTATATAGGTAAAGGATTCAATTCAAGCGCTTTAGAAGTCTACATTGATATCGTAAACTTTGTAAGAGTAAAGCCGATCTTGGTGGGAGACTTACATTTATGTACTGAATATGAAAATAGTCTCCGCATTAATCCGCGTATTATTTTTTCTTATTTTCTAATTTATCCCAAATTTAATTTAGCCAATTATATTTCTGGTCCCACTTTATAGGTGGCGATCCTATCGCCGCTTACCGGGAACTTGTATGTCGCCAGAGCCTCGTCCGTTGTTCGGCAGGTGGACCACTTGCAGATGAAGTTAACTTGGGCTTTTTAGATCTTGGTAGTATCCCTATACACTTGTGAGATGACACTCGATGGTGAGACATTTAATAGTATACAGAACGTACATAGAAAGTTCCACCGCCATCTTTCCCATTTGAGGTAGGCAGAAACCTTGCCTCAACTATCTGGAAGACATCTGACATCTGACCTTCGCACATATTAACAATAACTGACACTCCATACCCTGACTACGATGGTAGTAGAACTCTTTGCCGCAACCACAGAGCACTTTAAACCTAACAGTCACAGGTCGTTAACCTCTTTCATATCTCGTGTATGTAAGCTCTCTCATATTACAAGCGCCTTCAGCTAATGAGAAGTAGGAAGGGACATATTTTTTATTATTGTTATTTTTTTAGATATGGACATTTAGAGTATTTGCCAGTGTTAAGTAATTAAATAAATGAAGTTATTTGCATAAATGCAGTGTTTTGCATCAGTTGCTAAAGAAGTATGTCTAAAAATCTACTATGTTTACATATAAAAACTCGAATTTATCCTCGTTTTGGAAGTTAAAATATTGCCGCGATGTGATTGATACGCTTTGACGCGAACAGTCTTATTGTTATTGAAATCCAAAATATTTCATTTGAATTATTTTCTACGATTTATACAGACGTCAACAAAAAAACAGCAGGCAATAGTTTTATTCAGAAATTAGTTGCCTAATCTTTATTTCATACAAAGCGTAACAAAACCAGTATTGTTTAGAACTGTAGTGAGAATTGTGACGAAAACAAAGAGCGAGACGAGCAAGCGAAGCGAGCGGGCCACTGCAGCGTTCTGCGAAACGTTATAGAATATTAACTAGTTGGAAACGTTAAGTATTTTCTTAGAAATAAGTTGCTAGCAATACTCGCATTGTATTTATTTGTATAGAGACAGTTTCAATCTTTTAGTTTTTCTTTATCTAAGGCCAGTGACATCTTGGGCCACCTTTTACGAATCAAATGATAGGTTATTGTTTCATTTAATCTACGCGGGTTCAGTGCGTATTGGCACAGGCAGTGTGTAGCTTCCTTGTTTTCTTTCCTGTTTTATCTGATGGAAAATCATCGAATGACCGTCTCACGCTATGGCTTGTCGGGAGGGTGTTAGTCTTTTACTGATTAAAAACTATTTGAGCTATTTGAAAAAAACTTCCTTGAGCCTGCTATTTCCCGGTGCGGCAGTTACCCTGACTGTTCGAAACAGTCACACAATCCCGGCAGGCTTAACCCCCGCTTGGGCTCCTAAGTGTGCTGACATCTTTTTAAGGAGCGCGTGAAATGCGCGCTTCCTGCTGTTAGATTCCTCCTTTCGACCTACAGCAGCGCTCGAAATAAAATGTTCCACAAAACGGTCACAAATCTCATGGTCACATCTCTGCATGAAAATGCAAGCACGTCGGAAGCTCCATTTGGCAGTCTTGTTGTTTGGGATCATACACACTGGTAAACCCAAATATCTGTACAATAAGTTTGTGTGGGCCAAGGAAAACTCCACCAAACCCAAGCGTGCATGCACTCGTGTGTTCACAGTCCCAAGGCATCGTTCTGTCTCATTCAGAGGGTCTTTCAAGTTTGCTGCTACCAAATGTTGGAATGATATTCCACCTCCTTTGCAGAACCTGAAAACCATTCACTCGTTCAAACAAAACTTTAAAAAACATTTACTGAAATTGCAATTATCAACAACACGCTTGGGATAGCAGCATAGTTTTAATTTATTTATTTACCTTTGATGTTCTTTCATAAGTGGTGTCTTGTTGCCTATACTGTATTGGCAATTCGCAATATAATGCCACTCAGGAAAAATATAGTTATAATTATTAAAAATATTTCATAGGTTAAAATTTTCTTTTTTGTTATTGTAGTCTTGTAGTGTAAACTTTAGTGTGCTATCGGTGACAGTGACAGCTGATACCACATCTGCGGGGTCGAAGCTTGCAGGATGTGCAGCCTATATTTGGAGTTGCAGGCTCAAGTTATATAAAGCCTAAGCCTGTAAATTTTTGTGTCTTTATTGCAGTTGTTAATTATTGTTATTTTTATTATTTCATCGATTAGTTTTCTTTCCCATATACATATTTATTCATGTGTAACATTAGGTTAAAGGTGGCGGTATTCTTGTTTTTGTGATTTAAATTGAATACAGTACTTTGTGTGTAATTTAATTTTTTCAAAAATTATTATTAGTTTAAGTTTTATTAATGCCACTGCGTCATGAGGTGTTGCTTGAAAACCAGCGCAGTGATAACAATGTTGCGTTGTTATAGCTGCATTACGCTGAAGCAATACCTTTTGACTGCACAATTTCAGTTTTGTGAAACTCAACAATTGTTATGTACCTACTTGTGCAGTTAATAAACAAATCTTTCTTTCTTTTCTTCTTTCTTTCATGATCTCTTTGAATTGTGATTTACTTCGATTATTGTTTCCGACTACTTAGCACTGCAGTGCTTCTTTATTTATTTATTTATTTATTTATTTAAAAAGGAATGCTTACAGCTAAACATATAGATATTCTTATAACTATCATTTACACGTAACAGGTTTATATATGCAAGCCTTTACTAGCATTCACAGCATTCTTGCAACAACATTATAATCTAAAGAAAAAATATATATATAACTAATCTAAAAACTATGCTATTCACTAATTAACAGTTATTATTTACAATACGTTTGTCGTGCGGTCAAGCAGCATCGATACTACAGTTTTCTTAAAAACACTCTGAGAACCGTCAAGCACGTCCAAGTCCAATGCCTTCGCATTCATATTGTTGTACGTATTACAAACCCTAGCCATAGGATGATGACGACCTAGGTTTGTCCTAGAGGGGGGTATAGTAAAAACTTTAGTAAGACGTTTTCGTGGATATCGTCGAGGAACGGTTAGATTGTTCTAGTTTGATTTGATATGCCTCACTCAAAATTTAAGAACAGAGTTAGCGATTCGATATTTTTCTTGATGTATATATTGACATAGCACGCCGCGTCCTTCGTGCGGAGAGTCAGGGCGAGTTCCAAATGTCTCCTGAAGATGATCGAGACATACATCGCGCTACATGTAATTACTAACAGCTAGGATTAAGATATATGTATTTACTAACACAATATGAGTGTAGAACTTGAAATAAATTAATAATAATAATAATAGGCTAACCCTTAAGTATCTTATGATTAAATGCCACAATGGTCACTTAAACAAGGATGAACCTTACAGCTACGAGCGCTTTATAGTCATATAATACTCAAAAAGATAAGAAAAATAATACTAACCAAATAGAACTCTGTACAACACGAAACATTATTCTAAATAAACAGGACAAGTAAATAGAGGCACGAAAAAAGGCAATTGGACAGATCCGGTAAACAAGAAGAAAATAAGGAATCTCGATTTAGAGAACGGCATTCGTGGTTGACCCCGAGCGTGCCGTTGAGATAGATCTCAGATTCCAGCTTAGATTGCAGGGTTCGAGATTTAAAGGCCGTGACTGGATGTGCCTTTGAAAACCTGGAAGAATATATAAAGAGAATAAGTAAAATGAAACTGACAAAGTGTATTAAGCACAAAATATAGCTTAACTTAATTATGTTCCAAATTAATGCTTTCTTTTTAATTCTTCAAAGTAAGTAATCAGTTTGTAGGCGTTATATTCCTGTTGTTAATGACCTAGCTGTTTGTAACAAATTAATAAATGATGTACTTATTTTTTTTTTAAAAACACAACAGTGTCTTTATGTACCGTTGTAATAATAGCCGATGGGGCGTTAAGGCTGTTCAATGTAGACGCGAACCGGCAAACGTAGTAGAGGACGGCCTCCCACGTGATGAACCGATGATCTGGTCAAGGCGGCGGGAGACCTTTGGATACAGGAGACTAAGGATCGCTCAGTGTGGAAATCTATTGGCAAGGCCTATGTTCAGCACTGGACGTCATATGGCTAAAAGATGATGATGAATAAGAATTGATGATGAGTAAGAATAAAATTATTTCTCAATAATCAGATTTGTTTCCAAGACTCTATTGGGCAATTGAAAGTGCTTAAAGCAGGAAGCAGCACACCTGTCTTCGCCAATATGCACTGATACGCGTGGTGTGGACCTGAATTCCCCTGACCCTGGTTCATAAGAGTAGGTCCGTGCTAAGTAGTGTGACGGTTGGCTGACATAACAATATTATATGGGTTTAAAGAATATTTATTTTCTTATTAAAAACCATATGGTCACTTACATGGGAAAATTACAATAAATGGGGGTAAGAACAAATCTGCCGAGTAAGTATAAAAAACATCGGGAACAGTCTACATGGGCAGTGCACTTATTTAGCATATTTTAGAACCAAAATATATTTCATACCATAACATAATGATAATTGATTGTTCATATTTACTTCAGCCTTTGTAAAATTATATATAGACTGAGTTTCACACCTTTATTAAAACTACACGAGGTGTAAAGGTATCCTACCAAGACCTAAGGAGCCCAAGCCAACCTTACCTGCAAATGGTGCATATGCCGATCAACAGACGAGGCTTTGGCGAAAAAAAATATCCCGGAAAGCGACAAAAGGCTAGCCACCTATTACGTGGGACCAAAAATGTACTTAACATAAAAGTTTTTGTTTAAACATAGGTTTTTTTTTTTAAAATTGGTAACACCATCACGTTTATGAGAATATAATTTATTTTTCAGATCAGAGAATAGTATCCGGTAGGTTATAAAGAGAACGGCATCTATACTAATCTTATTCATGTCATTGCGATAGATCTCAGATTCCAGCGTAGAGCGCCGTGTTGAAGATTCAAATGTGTCTAGATGTGTCATTTTATAACTAAAATTCTACCAGTTTTCTACCAGGTTTTATTTAATTGAAGTTGGTTAAGTATCTAGTATGTTCGTTTATGAAAGAAAAGAAAGGTATAATGTAAAATTTGTTTATTTAGAGACACAAAAGACCAAGACCTAACGTAAACAATTGAACTAGTAATTCAGAATGCATAAGGCATATTTCTTAGCAAAGGGTGTATACTAACATCTAAGGAACCCTGCCAACCTCACCTGCATGTGGTGCACCTGCTGATCAGCAGACTAGGCTCTGGTGAACTTAACAGAACCCGGCAAGCGGCAATAGGCTCGCCATCTATTACGTAGGACCGACAATGTCATTGGTGAAGTGTGGGCGTATAAAATGCCTTTGCTTACCCTTTTAAAGAAAAACAGATGTGAATTTATGTAAGGTATATTCATTAGCATCATGAAGTAATTTTAATAGAGTGCCGTAGTTACAACTTCTAAGTTATTATAGCACCTACTATAATAATACTCATAAGTATAATTTACAAAACACAGCAAGTAATTATGGCGACCAAATTAGGTATGCGGTACTCGCTAGACAGTATTTTAAGGAAAATTAACTGGCACGAACTAAATCTCAAGTGATATTAGAATCTGCGGCCTCTTTATTTCAGAGCAAGAATGTAGTGACGAACTTTCATATTTTATGATATCTGACACAGGCTTAAGCTTGGAAAAGACATGAGATTGTCTTCATTATCAAAATATGTGAGATTCTATCAAAGTCGCGGGTTGATATTAGATTGTTAACACATTTAGTGGCACTGTATGTTATAGATACGTTCGACCAAATGTCGATTTATACGAGCTTGTAAATTCGATATTAAATCAACAAAAACCTAAATGACAGATTTCTAACGAAATTTTAACCGGAGTTAAGTCATAAATCAGACGTAGTTGGTAAAATTGATATTTTTTGTAATACAACATCGCCGGGTTAATATAAAAGCAGACTACGAAGGAAACTAGTTTTGAGTTAAAATGGTGCTTTGAATCGTCGAATGAAATGAATTAAAACAAAACGTTTATTCTTCTTAATTTAAAATACGAGAAATTTTTTATCGGACTTTCAAGTATTATCTGAAAAGTTACTTTTAAGACATTCATTTCTTTATGTGTGGTTTTTGTGAAGCAATATTTGGGATCCATTGCAAGTATAACGAAAAGCTCAAAAATTTGTATGTGGGCCATTACTAGTTCCACGGCGTGTGTGTTAACCGTAATATTTCCACGGTATGGCATTATTACCGTACAGACCATATTAACAAACACACAGTTTTATATTGTCGATACAAAATAACACCCCCACTTATCCCAAAATTTACTAAACAATTTTATATAAAATTATTCTATACAAATGATGTCAAGAAGCAACATTATTCCATAACATTTAGTTAGTTTCAGATATTTAAATACTCTCTTTGCATATTCCCAATACTCCTTTGTGTGGCATTTATTAAAAAAACTGATAGAGTAACTAGTGTAAGGCCTAATTAAGACTGATAGGTATGTAGCGACACCGTACAAGCGATGAACGGAACGTAAAAGATGAATGAAATCTTAAAATCGGGCAAACAGAATTCCTCAAGCTCGTAACAATATATACAACACCCAAAGACATTTAACAACACCCAACCATCATCGGTTGGGCCGCGACCCCTAGGCACATTCATTTGCCCGATGGAAGATCTTCCCTATGGTGGGGATGTTAATTTTAGTGGAGACCATCCGCTACCTAAAGTGGTGACCCCAGTAGAACATCAGCAGTCTTCAATCCTATGCAGCATCTGACGGCTTATCGTACCCCTGATCCCGCAGCCCACGCCCGGAGTATCATAGTCAGCGGCACTCACTCCAGCGTAGCAGTCTCTGCACACCAGCAGCTCTGACAACGTCGCAACCCGACGCAGCCCTACCGTCACTCAACTCCAACACGTCTCGACTCACTACATTAAACTACCAATTAGTTGTTGATAGGCCACATGGCTATTAACACCTCCTTTACCTTTATTTGCATTTAGTTTGACCTCCATCTGAGTAACTTAACGGTGTCACAATCAATTCAAAAAAAAATACTTTCGATAATCAATAATTAATTTGAAATCAATTTGCTTCGCTGTCTGATGTATTTTTCATATGACAGGCGTTTCAATTGAGGAATCACCTTTAATTGATTGAAACTTTTGAATGGCTTCTTGAACAAACCAGGGGTTCAATTTTTAATAGTTACAACATTTTTACTGAAAAAGAAAAAAATTAAATTCCATTGTGGTTTCCACTAAAAGTGAACTCATGGTGATCGATTGAGGATCCATCTTCTGCGTGCTAGTTCTTTATAGAGTGAACGATTTTTTATATTTAACATGATTAGTTTATAAATCTTTTACTAAAAGTATTCATTTAAAGCAGTTTTAAATTTTATCTGTTACTCACTACTGAGGGATCACCTTTGTACAATTGTTACTTCAGCGTGGCTACTTTTACAAACAAACAGCAAAATTAACAATAGATTTGAGAATTATTACTAAAGGTTGAAGCATCGAAAAACTCCAAATTAAAATGTAGTCCCTCAATGAACATGCACACCTTATCGGGTGGCTTAAAAAAGTCTGAATGCAGGACTTCACGACCTCTCTCCGCCAGTGCGCACTGAGTCTGCATGGTGGAGTATAACCCAATACCCTCTTAGCTTGGTTCATAATAGGAGAACTCCTATTATGAACCTATTATGAATTACTGAACAGTAGTGGGACGTTTTTGGGCTGGTATGGTGATAATTGGTTCCATTTGTATGCGTATGGGAATAGTCATAAAACCGCCACAAAGGTACGAGTTGATCAGACAGCTTGAGAATAGGCCGAATATGCTGAGACACGAAAGAAAATAAATAAAAAGAAGATATCGATTTACCTCTATAATCTGCAGTGTTTATACTGAAGTGTTTTGAACGGTACCTGAAAATAAAACAAAAAGTATATTTTAAAGTCGTTTGTCATTTGAAATCAGAGTCACTTTGAAATTTATGATAATATAACTATTTATGACAATAGTACTGTTTGTGAAATGTTCTATACTAAATAGTGAGATGTCAGAACACAGGAAAACATTTAGTTTAAGTATCCATTCATTTAATATAAATGCGAAACTAACTCTGTCTGTCTGTCCCGTTTTCTCTCCAATACTACCGAACCAATTTCAATGAGATTTCATACACAGATAGTCTAGAGCCTAAGAAAGGACATAGATTACTTTTGAATTGGAAATAAATAAAAGGGAGATGAAAGTTTGTATGTAAAGTCATTGAAGCTAGAAACGTGAAACAATTTTGTAAAATGTAGTATTATTAGTAATACAAATATTATATTTAAAGTTACTCAACAAAAAGGTGTGATATAATCCCATTTAATTTACTTATATTTAAATTTGCTTATACACTAGTAATCAGAGACGTAGTGGAGGGCGTAGAACGCCGGAAGTGGAGATGGGCAGGACACGTTAATAGGATGGACCACAGTCGTTGGGCGAGGAAAATTCTGGATTAAAGACCCGATGCAGAGGCAGACCACCATGGAGATGAGTGGATGACATCCGTCAGCAGGCGGGTGCAAACTGGATGCAGAAGGCGATCTATCGACACGCATGGAGAGCTGGAGAGGAGGCCCATGTCCAAAGACGGGCGCAAAACGGGCTGATATAGATGAATGCTCTGGAATGGAGGCCCTTTGATAGAAAACGAAGCGTCTACCTGCAAGATGGACGGGCGACCTGATAAGTGTTGCAGGATCTGGTTGAATGTAAGCCGCCTGCAATTGGTCACATTGCAAGCTGATGGGGGGAACTATGTTCAGCAGTGGACGTCTTTGGGCTGATGAACACGGTGATAATGATGATTAATGTTTTACTAGGTGAAAAGTCATCTAAGATTCAAACAAACCAATGTAGATTTCAGAAATTTCCCCATATTCTACTTAATGATAATATGCTTAATATTTAACCTTGTTTGAATTTTTTTTGTCTTTTCGAAATCCGCATCTCGTGTCAGTACTATAGTAAAAAGGTGGGGAGAGTGAAGCGTCATGTCTGCAGTTTTGTTTTATTTTCCAAAATTTGTGTTGTTTTGGACATTAATGTGCAATAACGGTGGATTATTCACCGTTTAGTGTTTGTGAACGTACATGAGTGTTGGTAAATGTAACAAATAAGATCAACATAACCTTTCAAATTCTCTCAAGGAGTCCATGTCAAATCTCAGTATAGTCCCACATCTTTACTAAGGACTCAAGGGGTTTAGGGGGAGGGCATTTCATTTACCATTTATCATCTTTATCACCACTCATTCTCATTTACTTTAATTTGTATGTTATTAATATATCTTTTACTTGACACTGGCTAAATGTGCAAAACGCACGAAGCCATTATTTAAAAGAAAAAAAGAAAATAATAAAAAGGTTTTGGCTTACAAAAGCGTCAACACCGAAATAAGGTAGCGGTTTACGACGCAGTTCTAAGTATGCTCATTTTTATAAAGAGACCTTCACAAAGGAATCTCGTTACCTACTTTTGTAAAAAATAAACTAGAATTAAAATCGTTTTTTGTTAAACAAATAAGATTAAACAATGGTATATAGGTAAGGAATCTCTTCTTTTAACCATTTTTGCTACCATGCGTGTTTTACAATTCAATAAAAATGCTTAAATGTCATCGTTCATTTTCTTCGTAACTTTTAATTTATTTTGTAATGTAAAATGCTTTTAATTTATGAGACTATTATTTTTACTAGAAAAAAATGGCCGGTCTTCAGTGCTTTATGCTAGGTGGCTGTATACTTATTAACACTTTAGCTTATTTATTGTTTTAGCTATGTCGGTAACTAGTACTTATAAAATGGTCTTCTTATTTTGATATCGATCAAGTACGTAGTAAACGTTTACTACAGCCTTTATTCCTCTATTTATTCTTCGTTGTAAGACTGACGGTGGTAGATTTCCTTACGTAAGTATTTACAAAAAAAAAAAATTATGTAAGTTAGTAAGTATTCATGTAATCCGTTATTTACTATCCATAATGCAAGTTCTTAATGATACTTATGTTAGAACTAAATAATTGCAATTGTGTGTTATTGTCAGAAAATATGTTTTATTATTTATTTATTTGTAAGCCAATTAGAAGTCCTCACAGATTAGAATCAAAATAAACATTAATGGGTAAATATATATCGTTCATTAGTAATAAATTTATATCGTTCATTTTCGATTATAAATTCCCAACGGAATTATACGATTGTGTTGTATTAGAACTCAATTTGACTTTCCCGTGTACAACTGAACCGTTTATCTCATTTCTGTCTGGATATACATATACAACGGAAATCCAATTCGCAAAGCATTTCCAAGTTATTATCGAAAACAACATCATTTTAGTAACACGGTTACGTTTGACCTATTTTCCTGGCTAGTAATTGCGTTATGATTTTCGTAGAAGACTGAAAGTCTTCCATTCAGCCCACTTTCGTTTCATTACTGAGCACGGGTCCTCTCTCTTGGGTTTTAGGTAATATTCCACCCAGCGAGCCTCTTGCAGATCGGCGGTTGTTGTGGCGTTCTGTTTATGTCGCACTTAGAGTCTATAATGGTTTACTACTACAAACTAGTATAGCCTAGTCCAAAGTAGTTTAGGTGGGCTGTAATGTTTTTTAATGGTAAAAAAATAATAACCTCAACCTAACCCAAAAAGAGAAACGTATAGTAAACGACACCAAAAGCTTAATTAGATTTCCGAAGTCTGGAAGCACTCGAATTAAAATACCACACAAACGGTCATACATTCAAGTACCTTAAGTCCACTGTAGGTACTGTAAAGTATGCATTACTTCAGTGAACGTTTAGGACATTTTGATTTCGCTGAGTTACTAGTGTATTGGTATTTAATAAATTAGTTTTTTTAATGTTTTCACTAAATGCTTCTAATTTTAATGATTTCCTTGAAATATTAGGATCTTTGGAGAGTAACTAAAACCTTACACGGCGGTATTTAGTTCCAAACTAAAAAGAGTTGGTACTATTAATTGAACAACGTATAAATAAATCATATTTTATATTTATACTGCCAGTGTTTTTTCTCTGGGGCTTAGACAATATAAAGCATTTCAAAGCTTATTAAACAAACACCTTTTTTGATATACATTACAATGAGACCCATTTTAGAAAAAAAATATTATAGTCGGCCTAACTGACTTGTAGTTGTTTTCTAGGCAGTAAATATCAGTGAGGATTTCCTTTTATGATAAGTAAGATCATATATCCGGTGTATAAAGATCCTACCACGACCTAAGGAGCCCAAGCCAACCTCACCTGCAAGTGGTCCACCTATCGTTCAACGGACGCGGCTCTGGAGAACATGACAGTGCTCGGCGTGAATGAATGGGACGGCTTAAAAATCAGGACAACAAACGTTTGTCTCCGTAGATCTAAAATATGACCTGAATCACTCTCACAATTTTTTAGAGGCCTGAACCCATTATTGAGACTTTAGAAGCCTGAGCTGATGATGACTAGCATAATGCAGACGAATAAATAAGAGAACGTCCTAAAGGTGTACACAGACATCGTGCAATCCACACTACGGCTTGCTTCGTAATACAAAACGTAATGTGGTGTATCGTAAAACACAGGATTATGGAAGGTGTCGCCCGCTCGAGCACGACCTTATAACTCGCACACCGCACTAAGGCTGAGAACATAGTAGAGGATGGTAGCGACATATTTAGCGTTATGTTGGCGAATCTTATTAGTGAAAATTAAATAATTTATTGATTCAGGCGTTACTTTGCGGAAATCCATTGTAAGCAAGTGATGGATTAAAAATATCTTACCTGAAGGCTCCTATCTTACCTGAAGATGCCCTGTGTAAGGGCGAAACACGTGTCGTGTTGAATAGTTTCTCGATTTTTCGGGAAATTATAGTAGCGCGGGAATTGCTACAAAGATATTTTTAATCCATCACTTGCTTAGTGAAAATTAATTAATAGCTTCTGACAACGGCTTCGCCTAAATCACCTGCCTTCACCAATGCATATTAATATTAATTTATTATAGAAATAAATATGATGACTTGCATAATGCAGATGAGTGATGTGTCTATCTTCATATCCTTGCATTATCCAGGTTGCCCTATACTTAAGTTTAGGGCCCTGTAATGTAAATTTGGCCGAATTGTAGTGATTGCAAGGAGAGACTGCCGTCTGACCTCCGCGACCCACAGGGAAGCAGCATTCTATAATTAAACCAGCTGTCAGAATGTTATAGTGCACTGATTTCCTACTAACGATTGTCATAGATTTATCTCAAGGATTTGTAGTTGATTAATCATAAATTCTTTGTTACTCACGAACAATATTGCTTTACATTTGTGAAATAGTTTCAAAAATTGGTTAAGTAATTTTCAAGCCAATTAATCAATAATATCCCGATTTAACTACACATCATAAATTGTTTATGTGACTAGAACAGAGTACCTTATTTTAGCTTTAGGCCCATCTGTAACCAGCGTATTAATAGATAAAATGTTCGAGTCAACAGTTGTTTATATACGTAGCTTCCCTATAATGTTCGGATGCCATTTATTACTCGTTTCGCACTCGCCTTCGCATCGAAATTCGCTCCCTACTATAACCGTGGTCTTAGGCTTAGTATTCGGCAAAAATTTACTTCGCTTTAGCGGATTTGGATAGGTCCGCGTTATTTGAAATTTGCAGGAATTAGTTTGCAAGTTTACTGCCTATAATATTACGTTATTGCAAAGGACCAACCTAACCTGTCATCACTATAAACTTTGTGAAAGAAGTAATTTAAATTCGTTCTTTTCTCTATAGAAAATCGTACGTGACGTTACATCTATATAGAAAGTGCCTCTTAGCTTGTTGTCCTGTGAGTGGGTCATGACAGCATTATTTTGCTTTTGTAAAGTAGTCATGTCTATACAACATCACCATTCTGCTTAACTTTAGTGACTGTGTACAATTTTAGGTTAGAGCTTAAGTTGGTTACGGATGTTAATATCTTGCAGAGCTATTCTTTCTGAAATGATTTATGTATCCATTAAGTAATTTACTAAATTAAGAGTAAAATTACAATTTACCCTTTCTTTTTATATATAACCGCTTTGTTGACCATAAAAGAACGAAACTAAAATAAGTAAATCAACGTAAGACAAAGAATTTCGCATTCCTATCACATAAATTCAAACTCTTTGACGTTTATCGCTTTACAATGCGACCTCAAAATTAAATCACCTGTTTTGTTTATTAAAAAGAATTTGGAGCTCTAAAGGGAGTTCACATCCAGCTCCTATTAAAATGATTTGCATTCCGTGTACGGTCATGTTTATGACATAAATCGCGCGTGTTTTCGTGTTTTAACATAACTTTACGTACCTGCTATGATGTGATATGCGAAATATTGAAATAAGTGTGATTAGCTCTGAATTTTTAATGCTCTTTGAAAATATCACGCTTCAGGACATGAAGTTTCTGGTATTGTTTATTGCTGGTGAGGTTAAGATTTAGAAGATGATGTCTTACAATATAGGGTGCATAGGGCACTTAGCAAGATCTAAAGACCTCAAGCCAACCGCACCTGCAAGTGGTGCATACCTGCCGATCAATGGAAGAGGCTCTGGCCAACATAGACTTCCCGGTTAGCGGCAATAGGCTCGCCACCTTACGTGGGACCAACAATATAACTGGCGAAATACGGGTGTTTAATATGCCTACCTTTTCTGAGAAAAAAACGTTATAATATGAATGTAATATAGACATATGTCTCACAACATCATTATTATCATCCGAGCGTTATGCCGGCTGCAGATTATGGCACTGAAGCAACTGAAAAGAAAGACTTTTAACCTTCCCCATCATCATTGTATTCTAGCATCATCCCGGTTGCCCTAGATTTAGCTTAGAGCCCAGGGTGTGTTAACTTTTTTTTTTGTATTACGTCGGTAATAAAATGCGTTTAAGCACTACCTTCCGGCCAAAGGGGGACCGGAAGGAGGTGTGGGGCTCACCACCGGCAGACGCGACTGCCAGCAGTAATACCCACTAAAATCTTTCGACGACGCCCGCCGCTTGTTGAGAAAAGGCTGATATGATGATGATGATGAATGAACTATCCTATTTCTGTGTCCAACTGTCTAGCAACTACTCTCAAATTAAAATCTAACCTCATAATAGCTTGCTTTCCGATATGCAGTCTATGGGCATTTCCCTGATGTTTCAAGCACATCAGGAAAATTCGTTTAACCTTGTTCTTGTAGATCACAGACAAAGTTGCGCGCGACTGCTATCTCATAAAATTTAGTTAGGATTGTAACACGTTCCACGTAGTCACATAGCGGGAATCACTCTCATTGAAGGCAAAGTTTGAGAATTGGGCTCGCGTGGTTTTGGTGTAATTATGGCAGTTCATTAAAATGATTCTGCGATAAAACAAGAAGTTGTAACGAAGTTTAATGTCTACCCGTTTGTGAGACCGTATTGCACTTTATAAGGCTGTGGTGCAAGGAGTTATGATCTTTAGTCGAGAATGTTCATTTTCTGTTTTCTTGTTTCTTTCAATGTAGGTAACATTGTATTTTTTTTTAAATCAGGTTATTCTAATACCTATATACAATTGCTGAAGTTCTATGAATTATGTCTTTACATACATACATTCACGCAGGCGGTAGGCAGAGGCATATTATACGCCCACACTACGCCAATTATAATTATAGTTGGTCCCACGTAATAGGTGTCGAGCCTATTATATGGCCGGGCACTGTTATATTTGCCAGAGCCTCATACATTTCGGCAGGTGCACCACTTGCAGGCGAGGTTGGTTTGGGCTCCATAAGTCTGGGTCGGATCCCTATGCACCCTATATTTTAACTTTTTTTTTGTTTAAGATAACATAACTTTATCCGATTTATTATTTACCCTTTTTTATTTAGCTTCTTTTTATATTCGCTTTTAAAAAAAAATTTTTTTTTTTTTAATAGAACTTTTGTGTTTATACAGTATTAACACAAAAGTTGCTTGTCTGGTTTGTATTATGTAGCTGTTGGATAAACATTTATCTTCAATTTAAAAATGTTAACTTACATAAACAAATAAAGAGCATCTGTTAATATTATATAAAATTTAGATTAATATATCTTTATTAGTGGCATCGTAACATCGTATGTTACTTATTTCAATGTTTCACTCCGATTCACCAATCAGGTACACCTATTAAAGTTGATAATAAAATTTATAATTATAATGGTTTATGAGGATCCTAATAAGATCTGAGGAGCCCAAGCCAACCTCACCTGCAAGTGGTGCACCTGCTCAACAACGGACGAGGCTCTGGTGAACATATAAGTTTCCGATAAGTGGCAACATGCTCGCCACCTATTACGTGGGACCAACAATATAAATGAAATATAAGCGAATAATATGCCTCTGCTTACCTCTTTGGGAAAACAGGCCTGATATTATGTATGTATGTAATTGTATAATTGTAATACTAATTCTTTAACTTTAAAAAAAACCATCCTTCAAGGTACATGGTTAAGATAATAATTAATTTTATAATAACATTTAACCTTTTTAAGACCTCTTTGCGTTCTTGAATCTTGAATATCTTGCCTGAATAGTTCCGAAATCATTAAAGCATTATACACCCAAGTCAATATCAAAACCAATTTACTTATATAATCAATCTCAATCACATTAAGAATGCTAACGGTTAATAGTGCTTAAATTTATTAAGCAAAGTAAGCAAACCGCTTCCGAATAACCATTTGTAGGTACTTTAATTAAATTTGAATAAAGTTTTATATTGACTTAGGTTTGTAGTCTTTACAAGAAGTTAACTATTCTCTTCAAAACTTTCGAGACAGACTTTATAAATTGGTTTTGTTTTAGAAATGGGACTTGCCAGCTTTTGTGATATGATTGACATAATCTTTGTGGTTCTTGCAACCTAACTTCTTTAGGTTTCCATAGTGATGAAGAATAAAACCTTGGACATAGATATTATTATGAAGTATTCAATAATATATTTGGATCCTGCCAAACTTGAATAATTTAAGTTGAAATTATTTTAACCGTATATAAAGAATTCCGTATATACATTAGAAATTAAAGCTTAGTTTCAATCCGAACCTCTTGTAATAGTTGGTTAGCGGGAGCCTGCTACGATATTTTTTTCCAACTTCAGGAAAAAGATGACAGAAGCTTGTGTCTTAAGGTTTCAGCATAAATGGTACCAGAGTAACCTGGCCCAAGGTTGGGGAATTTAAACCAAAATCTCGTAAGACCAGTGGGTAAACCCTGGAGCCTATGAATGAATGAAATTAGACTAACGAAAGTGATTTATCATGGACAAGTGAATGTAAGTGTTGGGAGGGGAAGATCATGTAAGACCTTCCATGACCAAATCCAGAAAGTTTTGGAAAAAGGGCAGGTTAAAAATATCCTAAACCGAGGGGCGTGTATGAGAAGGTTAATAAATGTAAATTAAGCTAAAAGTGTGTGCCAAGATCGTAGTCAAGTGGAAAAATGTGATCTCTGCCTACCCCTTTCGGGAAAGAGGCGTGACATTGTGTATGTATGTATGTATATTCGTAAAAAGTTATAGGATATTTCCTGGAAAGTCTGAACCCGAGAGCACCCAAAGCACCTAAAAGTACCCAGTGAACCACAGACCTTACCGCATGGAAGTTAACCCGGAATGTCGTTAAACAGTGCAGCATAAAGCTGGAAGTTAGACAATTAAATTCTCAGCCGGTCGTTTAGACCCAAAGACACTGGCGGAGTCTATGTGACCAAGTTTGATTTACTGCACAGTATGGATTAAGTTTTAATTGCTTAAAAATAAAAATGTTAGTTATTTAGGTGAGTGCATCTGTGAGTGAGGGCGATGTTAGCTTTCATTTATGTGGTAAAACTTGTAATCGAATCAACCCTTTTTGACGTAGCATTGTCATCGAGTTAAAGTGTAATTGCCTTGTCACAATATCGACTGTTGGGTAAAACACATTTGGCATTTAAATCGGGATTCAATCGAAAAGTTCATCAAATCAGTACAAGTAACAATTTCATATGTAACTCTTATACACTTATCTTATCTTATCCACGTTTGTGCATTGTATCCTCACAAATGAATGCATCATTCACAAATCAGAAAGATTTGTAAACAAAATCTTACTCAAAAGAATAAGTCAAAACAAACAATTGAATATATGAAAGAAACAAATGCCGTCCCAAATGAATGAAAGTAGGTGATATGGACAAGAAAATACAACATTATATTGTAAGTCGGAGTTTCGATTTGTTGGTAACGCGCTCGATCACGAAGGTTCGTGAGATATGATGAGCTCATTTTTCGATTGTTCGCCGTAAACCATTTGTGCGGCCTTTCTTTCCCATTGTCCGATTATTCCTCAATTTCCCACGGGAATGTTGCTTTATGTGCTACCTCGTGTTGCAACGGCATCTTGCACACATAGTCATATATGGCATTTAAATATAATTATTGTTAGTTCATTAACAATTAGTTTAATGTATAATTTTAAGTAACAAGTATTCATCATCTGTACACATCCTCCTGCAAGATGGCTAAACGATCTGAGAAACATGAAATGGAAAGTTCTTGATTTTATATTGTCAAATTTTCATATAATGTCAGTCATAGTGATATAGGTACTTGATAAACTTTGTAACATTGACGGTTATCGTATGATTGATTTTACGACAGAATAAAACTTGTACAATGCAGTTCTAAGAATATTATTAAATTCCATGCTGCTAATTACGACAATGTCCTAAAAGAATTACAGTCTGTGTCATGGAGTTGACGAGCTATTGCAATTCTCATCAGTGAATGATATGAGCAAAATATTTTACAATATTTTAAACAACTCTATAGCAAAACATGTTCCTTTAGATAAAATAAAAGATGAAATTTTCCTCTATGGTATTCCTGAAATCTTATTAGTGTATTAAAGATGCAAACTTCTGAAGTATGGTTAATTATATTTCATACAACACACTCAAAAAAGAAGCATAGAACTAATCAATACATGCTATGCCAAATACAAGTCTGGCATTGAAAAATCAATCAAAAGAAACTCAAAAGCTTTTTGATCTTTTGTGAAAAATAAAAAAATACAACAACAGCTCTCTTCCTACAGTAATACGCTATATCAATGCTGATGCTTCAACTGGGAGCCATGTTAGCAATCTATTTGCGACATATTTTTCTTTTGTGTACGTACGGTACCTACTAGTTCTGACGCTTCGCCATCTATCACACAAAGCAGTACTCTGGACACATTCCCAATAAATAAATTGGTGGTATCGGTCAATCAAGTTCAGAAAGTACTAAAGGGCTTAGATATCCGGGATGTCATGGTATATCGTCTTTGTTTGCTCAACGTTGCGCAAAAGGCATAGCTTACCCTCCATCCTCAACTATTAAGTATAGGGTTCCTATTAAGAACTTAGAAGCCCCAGCCAACCTCACCTGCAAGTGATGCACCTCCCCATCAACGGACTAGGCTCTGGCGAATATAAAAGTATCCGGTGGCAATAGGCTCGCCACCTATTACGCGAGACCAACAATAAAACTGGTGATATGTGGGCGTATAATATGCCTCTGCCTACCCTTTCGGGGAAACTGGCGTGATATTATGTATGTTTGTGTATGTATGCATAAATCTGGTGACGGGTCCTCTGAAACGAATTTTTGACCCCCTATGGATCAAGTGTTTGCAAAAGTCATAGAGTCTGCACTTTGTCCCATATTTTAATGACAGTTCAAAAAGTCCGTAACATTGAAGCATAGTTCTGTTAAACCGCGACTACTTTAGTGTCGTTTGTTGAGTAGTTCGATGCAATTATCCCTATTAAAGCTGTGTACACCTTTATAGTAAAAGTAAAATAGCCTTCGATAAGTTTGATTTTGAAATTCTATTAAATAAGCTTTATCGATTTGATTTTGTTGATAGTATTCATGACTGGTGTCAGTTTTAATTAAATGGTAGTTCATTCAGGGTGGCTGTTAATGGATTTACGTCTGAACCATTTTCTTTTACAGCAGGGGTACCCCAGGGCTCGCATCTTGGGCCTATTTTCTTAACATATTCATTAACGATATAGTTTTGACGATAAATCACTGCAAAATAGATTTATTTGCTGACTACCTAAAAATTGCTAGGCCCATAGCCTTGCCGGACGATAAGCAACTATAGCAGAAAGATCCAACAAATCTTGCGCATTAGTGTAAAAAAATATATTTTGCGCAATGAAATGCTATTGTATAAGATTTAGACCACACTCGCTAAACTATAAAATCAATGGAGTTTTACTTAAAGAAATTTATGTTTTTCGTGATCTTGGTGTCTACCTTGATAACTAGTTAATTTTAAACGTACATTGCGACAAAATAGCAACTAAAGCAAAAATCGGTCTCAAGGATTGGTTTTGAGAAATTCTAAAAGTTTTAAGATCTACCATCTACCAAGATCTCCCTGTACAACGCGTTTGTTAGGATGGGCTTGGAAAACTGAATTACAGTTTGGCCATCTCACTATGGTGTTCATGTAAAACGTATTGAAAGTGTACAAAAGCGCTTTTTGCGGCATTTAAGTTACTAACATTACTTTACTTCATACCGTATGCGTTTGATTCACTGTGATATTTTCGCAGACAGTTATTAGATATGCAATTTTTACATAAGTTGGTAAGCGTTGCAATAGATTGTCCTAATCTTTTAGCATTGCTAAAGTTCCATTACCCTTAAAAGGCTATTAGAATCAGTTACCAACCAAAGCAAGAACACTGATAATTTTAATCCTGATGTTACTAAAAGTTAAAAGAGAACACACGCAATACTATAATTTATTAAATGATACGAATCTTTATCACTACTTTTTCTCATTTACTATAATTTATTTATTACTAATGTATCTGAAACTAGCTAAATGTGAGAAACGCACGAAGCCATTAAATAAAACAAAAAAAAGTCGCACAATCACATGGGAGGTTCATCGGAGAGGCCCATATTCAGCAATGTACGTCCTTGGTCTGATAATAATGATTCATCATTTTTATTTCAGTCTATTTAAGTCCTATTACTGAACTCAGGCCTCCATTCATAAACCGTAGTGAGAGGATTAAAGCCACCTTCAACGCAGATCCTGTGAGGATTGGTAGAGATTAATTTACCACTGCTGTTATTGGCGCCTTTGTTAAAATGGAGTTTAGACGTTAGGTAAAATCACGCTATACATAGTACTAATTTTACTTCGCGTATATCTTTCGCGAGCTCTCGATAAAATAAGGCAACGTGAACAGTTTAAGCAAACGCAACTGTGCTTCGTTAATCCAAAAGAATAAATTCTGACCAAACGTAGGGTTGTCACAAAAACAATTTTTTATTTATATATTTCCCCTTTTTTTTTTAATATTGTTAGGTCGGTAAGTGACAAAATAATGTAAGACGCCTGCAATCAGTCACATTTGAAGACAGTAGGAAGGTCTATGTTCAGCAGTGGATTTAATTGGGTTGATCATGATAATGATGAAGATAAACATGACATAAGACGTTAGGGGTGCGTTTCCGACAGAGATGTGCTAGAATGCGTTTTGAGGAATGTGTTTTAAAGAACCAATTGAATCGCTACATTAACCTAGCTTCGCACAGCGCAGCAATTCTATTGGTTCTAAATAAACACATTTCTCGCAGAGCATCCTTGGACATCCCAGGTGGAAACGCACCCTTAACCGCAACATCGGCAGATGACTTACTTGCTCACGGAATCACGATGAATGTGATCTGCAATCGGCCATGTGACAGATTCTCATTGAAGGTGTGGGCAGTCCACCCGCAAGACTGACTTAATGAAAGTTACGGGGTTACAAAAGTAGTCTATCTCATCAGAGGACATACTTGAGTAATAGTATTTAAAGTATGCTTATATAATACCGATGGTGTCACCATCGCCATCATATACGAACATTATTCCGGTTGCCCTAGACTTAAGCTTAGGTCCCACTGGTCTCTCACTCACGGGCCTAACCAGATTTGCTAGAGTTTCAGTTATTACACGGAGCGAATGACGTCTGACCCCAGCATCCCAGAGGGGAAATATCACTCTATGGTTAAACCAGCTGTCAGGATATGAGAAGGCACTGGTTTCCAAATAACGACTGCCATAGATGTTTATAACAGCCCGAACCAAGGACTCAAAGTTTCCAGAACCAAGACAAAGTAATTTGAATTATTAGGTCGGGGAAAAAGTCTTTTCGCATAACGTAGGTATAAACTTATTATAAAATTTTTTTGACTGTACTATTTGTGTCTGGCTGGTTTTGGTAACATTAAAAATGTTCCATTATAAAGAAAAGAAAAAAATAAAAAAAAGTTGTTTCCCGCTATTTTTCATTTGTTTTTCTCTCCGTAAAAATGAGTGAATCTAATGAAGAAATTCGATACATTTTAAAATTTTATTATAAAAAAGGCAAAAATGCAACTCAAGCAGTGAAAAAAATTTGTGATGTTTATGGACCTGATGCAGTGTCAGTAAGAGTAGCACAAATTTGGTTCAAACGTTTTCAGTCCGGAAATTTTGATGTTAAAGATGCACCTCGCTCTGGTCGCCCTGTTACGAATAAAATGGACGCCATTTTTGAAAGAGTGGAGCAAGATCGGCATATTAGTAGTTACGATGTAGCTGAAGAACTGGGAATTGACCACAAAACAGTTTTGAACCATTTGAAGAAAGCTGGTTATACAAAAAAGCTCGATATTTGGGTGCCACACGAGCTCACTCAAAGAAACTTAATGAACCGTGTACTCATTTGCGATTCATTATTGAGACGTAATGAAACCGAGCCGTTTTTGAAGAGATTGATAACTGGCGATGAAAAGTGGATCACGTACGACAAGAACGTGCGAAAAAGGTCGTGGTCGAAAGTTGGCCAGGCTTCACAGACTGTGGCCAAACCTGGCCTAACACGAAATAAGGTGATGCTGTGTGTATGGTGGGATTGGAAGGGCATTGTTTATTATGAGCTTTTACCGCCCGGCAAAACCATCGATTCTGATCTTTACTGCCAGCAACTGATGAGATTAAAGGAAGCAGTCTAGAGAAAACGGCCGGAATTGATCAACAGGAAGGGTGTGGTCTTTCATCACGATAACGCTAGACCACACACATCTTTAGCCACTCAGCAAAAATTAAGAGAGTTCGACTGGGAGGTCCTAGTGCATCCACCATATAGCCCTGACCTTGCGCCTTCAGATTTTCACCTGTTTCGGTCTCTGCAGAATTCTTTAGGTTCTGTAAGGTTGACCTCAAGAGAGGACTGCCAAAACTATTTGTCCCGTTTTTTTGATCAGAAGTCCCAAAGTTTCTACAGTAACGGGATAATGTCTCTGCCCACAAAATGGCAGAAAGTTATTCAACAAAACGGTACATATATATTTTAAATAAATGTAAATAAACTTTGAAAAAAATGTCTTGACTTTTCATACAAAAATACGAAAAGACTTTTTCCCCAACCTATTATATTGGTCTGGTTAGTGGACTATCGGCGCTCATATCGCTAAATCTATGTTATCATCCGTACACAGAGTTTCACTTTCTGTTTTTGTTTAAATTATATTAACCATATTCCCCGCTATGTTGTGGATGTCTCACTAAAAAACAAAAAAAAACTAAAAAGTCTACGGGACCCCTACGGGATAATGGGCAGCAGAGTTTTGGCTTTAATGGCAATCACCAACCCGCCTGCCCAACATGGTTATTAGAGGCAAATAGAATATAATATACCGGGGAGGCTACTGTTCAGCAGTAGACTTTACAAGGACCACATGGTGATGATGATGAACACATTGGCATAAGTCGAGATTCAATTGAAAACCATTTGCTTTAAATTTGATGTTCAAAATTTTTATTAAATATTACAACAACGTTTTAAGTTTTACGCCGTTAGCAGCCCTAAAAACACCCGAAAACGAAACAAGCCGAATATATGCTACGCTAAAACCCGATAAACCGTTATTGGATGTATTAAATCGTAATTGGATTTCCAATTAATTGGAAAGTGCAATGGTTGGAAAATTCAATTATATTGAATATATAAGATCGAAAATGACAGTTTTTTTGTTATTTAAAACTAGCTTGCCCTTTGTAGCCCTATATGTTAATAATTTAAATAATCTTATATAATTGACTTCAATTCGTGTGATGGATCTAATTGGCGTAAGTAGCTTTTACCTCAATTAAATAAATTATAATAAATATTCAGTTCGAATAGGTAACAACGATCGAATATAAAAAAAACGCGTTCAGTTTTTCCAATTAAATTGACATATTAAGAGCCTATTTTACAATGTCTAAAAATGTTCTCAGCAGCGTTTACTTGAAAGATATTTTCGAGATTCGAGATTCGATATTTTAAAGAGAATTTCATATAAAATGTTAATACCCGAGTATGTCCTACTCAGACAGTTATTTATTTAAGGTACATCAACATCCTATACACTAACATTGTTAATTTATATATCAATAATGGATATGCTCAACATTCATAAAATATTTTTTACAATTATTGTAAAACAGACACTTCATTATTTAATCAAACAGTAGTAGTGACTCCCATGCATAGATAGGGTGTTAGGGATTCTAATGTGATTAAAAGAGCCCAAGCCAACCTCACCTGCAAGTGGTGCACCTGCTGATAACAGACGAGGCTCTGGCGAACATTACAGTGCCTGGAAGCGGCAATAGGCTCGCCACCTATAACGTAGGACCAACTATGTAATTGGCGAAGTGTGCGTATAATATGCCTTTGCCTACCCACTCCTCAATGGAAACAGGCGTGAATTTATGTATTCATCAGATATATGCTTGAGCACTTATATATCTAAAGAGTCTTTAAACATCCTTAACACTTTATATCAAATTTGTATGTGATAAAGAGCGTTTGGATTAAAAAGAAATTCAAAGTGATATGCTTACTCGCTTGCTGTTCTTTGAACAGCATTTCGCTCTTATGGAGTTATATAGAGACGAAGGTAATCCCTTCTATACGGGACTTCGACCTCGAACGTCTTTGTGACGCCCGGGGCATCTAAACGCAGATTCTATCTTACCATACTATTATTTGGATAAAGATGGACTCATTATAACATACACTACTTACGCTAGAGATAATATAGTGTAGTAGATAATATAGTGTCTATATAATAGTGTGAGATAATATAGTAAAATAATAATAGTTTAGTACGGATGCGGGATCCCTTTACCAGCATCTTGGGAGCCCAAGCCAACCTCCTTGCAATTAGTACAACTGCTGATTAATAGTCGAGGCTTTGGCAAGCATAAAATAAGGACATAGGATCCCTCTATCAACATCTTATGAGCCCAAGCCAACTCTCCTCTGCAACCAGTGCACTTATCAATCAACAGACGAGGCTCTAGCCAGCAGATCAATTCGCGATATGCTACAATTCCTAGTGAATAGGAATATAGCGACATATAAAAAATTACCACGGCATAGATATCGCACACGAATATATGCAATAATGATCACAAATGAAACAAAAAGAATGGTACATTCGGACTTGAACCGATACAAACTATTACAATGACATATCCTGTAATAAAAACCCTTACTCTATCAACTTCACTATGTTACGTTTATGTATTTTTTTAAATTTATTAACTAAAGGTTTGGTAACAAAAATAAATGACACGACATTTTGCTCTTAACAAATGGCTCAAACGCTTAACTTTACATACATACTCACGCCTGTTTCCCCAAAGGGGTAGGCAAAGGCATATTATACGCCCAGACTTCGCCAAATAGTTGGTCCCACGTAATAGGTGGCGAGCCTAGTGCTGCTTACCGGTCACTGTTTTGTTCGCCAGAGCCTCTTCCGTTGATCGGCAGGTGCACCACTTGCAGGTAAGGTTGGCTTGAGCTTCTCAGATCTTGGTAGGATCCCTATACACCCTACACTTAAAAGCATCTTTGTAGAAATCAATTTGCGTAAACTCCTTGCAGTTAATATTAAAGTTGATTATGTATCAAAGTAAGTATGGGAAACAGTTTTGGGCCAAGCATTTATGCAAATCGTAACATTAATAATTTTCATAATCTTAAAATCATTATATTCAAGCTATACGAGTTCGACATCAACTTGACGGACAAGTGTACCAGGCAATCTGATAATGGTCTAATTTAATGACATTAGTAGTTTATAAGGGAGACCTTTGTTAAACAACAGCGATAGCCCAGTGTCGAGACCCATCGCCTTCAAATTCAGTGGGTCTTGGGTTCAAACCCTGGTGGCGGACCTATGACTTTTCTTTGCGAAGTTATGTGCGTAATTATCGCTTGCTCCGTGCTTCGGAAAGCACGTTAAGCCGTTGGTCCCGGCTGTCATGAACATCTATCGCAGTCGCTGTTAGGAAGTCAGTGCCTTCTAATATCCTGACTGCTGGTGTAACCATAGAATGATGTTCTGTAGCAGTAGTGCAGTTTCTGGGTCCTAAGCTTAAGTCTAAGGCAACCAGGATAAATGCTATGATATGATGATGAAATTGAGTATCAACAACATACGTCCTTGGGCTGATGTTGATGACAAAGTACTATGAAAATGAAAAACATGGTAGCCCATCCGTACCCGCTCCCCATCACTTCCTAGAAACTCTACACCGAACTTTTTGATTTCAATGAAAACAAATAATTGCTTGTAAAGTACTGCTACTAAGTCAAGTTGTGTCTTTATTACAACGAACTTGAGCAAATAGGGACGTATAAGTTCTCGAAGAGAGAAAGAATTCGCCATTTCCGTTAAAGATATTTTCTCGCAAGCCGACACCTTGTAAATAGTCGGTCGGACATAGTAATTGGATTAATCAAGAGGCTTCTACGATGTTGAATCGACAAAGCGATCCTTTTTTACACTTGAGTGAGTTAGAGGCCATCTTGGCTTAATGAATGTCCTTCATAAAGTTACTTTTTTATTGAACAATTTATGTATACAAAAACGAGAATAAAAATAGGCAAAAAGGTTTTATTTTATGGAGTTATTCTTACTTAGATGTTCTTTTTGTATGAAGGATTCTGTTTCTTTGTGCATTTCTGTTTCTTCCATACTATAGACCTTGGTTATTCATATATACTTTTCTCTATTATATCGTTCTACAAACTTAATCCGTCTCTTTTTCGGTCGTCCTCTTCGCCCCCATCCGGTAAGAATCGTAGTGATCTTATCTCCTGGTTAGATGCCCATAACACGATAAAACTGTTTCACTCACGTGTGCAGACTTTCTCTAACATATTCATCCTCCTCCGTCACTCTACTTATTGATCACCATATTTTTATCGCTATTGCATGCGACCTCGTTGCTTAGCACTCTGATCCATACAACACTACAATTTATAATTTATCAGTCTCATACATAGGTACATACATAAAAAAAACTTATAATAAGATAGTACAAGGCACAGCTTTCTTAGTCCTATTATGAATTAGTTTTAATTTATTTTAGCTCTCAGTTGATATTTAACAAATAAAAAAACACGCTGAATAAAATAGCAGTGAGCATACGAATAAATTTAAAACCATTTGAACTAACGTTAAGCGAACATACGTGAATTTATAACAACCAAATCGTAAATATTCATGCCGCCATTTGGAAATGTTTATGTAACATTTTGTTTTTGAAAAACATATAAATTTATTACACCATTCGCGAGTACTCGTATGTTCTAAATTTGTAGTCAAAACAATATTTCGGATTTACGACGTACACTGCAAAATGCTGACTATCCCGCGGCTGCAGTGTGTCACATAGTAAATACAGACTAAAATAAAGCAAAAAAAATTGCTAGTCATATTTGCCAGTCATAAATGATAGCTTTGATGCCCGATATAGCACGGAATTTGGAGCACCCGCTCCTAGCCCATAGAGTTGCGATTTAAATTTCTACTCAAGATTGATATGAACATAGATATTTGTCTTTAGTGTTTACTAAGTAACATATCAGATCATATCAGCCCTTTAACACCCTCCTACTGAGCACAGGCTTTTTCTCATGCTTTGATTGGCTTGGGGCTAGATGCAATTGTATAAAATGTCCCGAGCTATTATTATTTTCGTAATTTCATGTATAAATTGTGTCTATATGCCCCAAAAAATTATGTACATAATGAAGCATAATGTTATATGCAATACCAAATAACTTAGCAACGGGCAAACATACATGGTTTTATTTTATTATGATTAAGAAATTGGACAGCAATAGACATGCTAGACGTCCATCCCATTCAGGGTAACGCGGACGGGTTGACTTTTTCTAGTGAAAAAATCATCTTACAACCGCTTCTTTCCACGTCTAGTATGTCTATTCCCACCATCCCATTCACAGTCTACTACCACTATAAATAGCATTGTAAATGCAGAATTCAAAGTTTAAAAGAAGTGGTTGTTACGCAACATTAGGAAAGGACCGCTTTACCCTCAGTCAAAAAACTGTTCCGTCACGCTATGGATAAGGAGAAATAGGAAAAGCTAATGGCCAACCTTCTTAAATGAATAAAAATAATATCTAATAATATATTGAAGAAGAAAATAAGATTCTTTTCATGAAAACTATAGTACAATCTGTTATAATTACTATTTTACAAACCAACAACAATGATTTATACGGATTGGAACTATTCAGTGCCGGCTTTAATAAATCGCAGTCAATTGCGGATGCGCACTTGATTTGTCACGTGATGTGTTTTTTTTGTCGTTAACTCTATGTAGTCAGTACGAGCATGAATATCAATGATACATTTTAAAACCTACTTTTGCTATGTGTTTAAAAAAAAAAATTAATATAACATAACCAAAATCTGTAATAGGTAACGGGCATGAAATTAAAATCGGTGGGAAATCAAAGATCACTGCTGGCTAGCTAGTAAAAAATTCTGTCAATATACATAGTCATTTAGTTTGTGTCAGTGTCGGGTGTATAGGGATTCTAACAACATTTTAGAAGCCCAAGCTAACCTTACCTGCAAGTGGCGCACTTGCGATCAACGGACGAGGCTCTGGCGAACGTTAAAGTTTCCGGTGAGCGGCATTAGGCTGATCACTTATTACGTGTGATCAACAATATAATTGGCGAAGGGTTTGCGTGTTATGCCTCTGCCTACCCCTTCGGAGAAACAGGCGTAATTGTATATATGTATTAGTCTGCACAGAACTTTTAAGTATATTCCTATATGTCGTATATTTCACATTATATTTTACATTCCTTTTGGTTTTAAGTGTTGTATGTAAAATATATATGTTTAGCCGTAAGTGTTCCTAATAAATAAATAAAAACATTCTAGTTTTCCTTAACTTTTCATAAAAATACACGAATTTTCAAGATAACGTTGTAACCACACAATCGTGAATCTGTCTACAACATCCTTCACCTTCGAACTATTCACAGTTTAGTATTATTTATTGCAAATAGAGATATCCCCGTGATATGTTATAGGTGAAACATGTTGTCACGATCCGCTTAAGGATCTAACTAGGTCAGGTCATAGTAAAATTAAAACAGTGTAAAGACTCCAAAGTTACATTTAGGTAAAGAGTATAATTCTAAATATGTGGATTTGGCACCTAAAGTTACACTGGGTTGCATCACATTATATTAACTATAACAAATGCTAAAAGTCAGTTAACTCCATAAGTATACTTACAGTTAGGGTTAAAGTAAGGTATGTTTGTTGTCCTAATAAATTCATAGCATAATTATCTGTAAAACTATGGAATATTTATCGTGTCAGCCTGTGATTGATTTAAAATATGGGTTCTTCAAACGCCTGTATAACTTCGCCTTACTGTGTCTTAGACAAGAAGTTGGAGAAAGCAACCCGTAAAATGTAACGAAAATATGAAAAAATCTGTTTCGGTTCAGTCAGATCAGTCATTACAGAGTAACAGAACGACCATAAAATAAAAGTGCGCTTAATAGGAAATAGCTATTATCCTACGTTTGTCGTAGAACTAAGGTAAATGCTGTTTTTGTTTTTTTAGGCTGTACACGAACTGAAAAAGTTAGCAGGAAGCGATTAGATCCGCATCCAAGGAGGTATTAAGTATACTGGCATGTGATTTTTACAAGTAGCCATTTATGAACTAAATACACGATACATAAACAAAATTGAATGCTCCGTTACATTTGTTACGGAGCATGAAATTTTGAGGAGACAGGCATCAATAAAATTTCAACTATGTCTCATTCTGGATACAGGTACTGCGAATAAGCATAGCCCTAATGTCATTCGTTTCTAATTTCAGAAACCTGCATTTTCTACTGTCAAGATTTTACTACGACAAAACGAACATCAAAGTCAAGGAGGTACTGAAACGTTTCGGGGTTTTGCGGATTATGTTTGAATTTGTATGGGGAGCTCACCTACATACTTAGGACTCACTTTTTCTTTGAATGTTTCGCATTGGCAAGGATTCGCAACACGTCAAGGAGTGTAGTTCTAGTCGACTTTATTTCGTGGTTTAAATAGTTTTATATATTATTATCTTCATAGTGTATTCGAGCGATAGTGCAGCATACTAAATACATTTTACGATATTATTTATGATGCCTAATTTTAATTTTTTTACAAATTTGAAATTATGTATCGTAGTTTATTTTTTATGTGCATTTATTACCCAGCAGTTCGTTCAGCTTTAAATATTACTATAATACAAAACTAGTAAAGCCATGTTAGTGGCTAAATTTTCTAAAATTAGTCTACATTGTCGGTGTTGGAAAAAGTCGTTCATAGCCATGATCTTTCGGTGGTGCACGGCTAATATATTACGTATAAACAAAAGAGTATGAATAGAAATACTTGATAGATGACTGTCGACGAGGATTTGCTCCACTAGGTTGTCGCTAAGCGGCTAGAAAAATCTTACAAAATACACGTTTAGCGATATCCGCTTAGTGATCCTCGTTTGGCGGTCAGATTTTTTAACACCTACTGTGACGTCACTACCGGTATTTAGTAACTGATTCATTGACACTAATGGCGCTCATGAGAAATATTAGATACGTGAAATCGTTCATCTTACAGTATTTAAAAACACCAACAGACGCGCGTGGACTGTTAGTATTGGCGGCCAATCTCGACGATTGGTCGGGGAATGGACACGCGAACTATATGCATTTGCGTTACCTATTGTTTATTTATGTCTCTGATAGGAAGTATACACTTATTTCTTGCTTCCTACCTCGCTTCTATATTCTATCTCTCGATTCTCATTCATCGTCTGCAGTTGGACAACTGCTTGACGGTAAGGACTTACTCCAATAGTTTGTCGATTTGCTATTAAAATGCTAAGATAATATTTAATAATAAAATAAATAAAAATATTCTCTTACAATCACACCAATTATTTAGTTCCTAGATAAGTATCACTAAGAACTCGTGTTATGGATACTAAAGAACGGATAAACATACTTAAGTACTTTTTTTTATAAATACATACTTAATATACATAAGAAAACACCCAGACCAGAACAAATATTCATGTTCATGCACACAATGTGAGAATCGAACCCACGACCTCTGGAGTGAAGTGCAGGTATAATGACCTCCACGCCATATCGGTCGTCAACTTACTTCCGCATATTCGTGCAGTATTGCGCTAGACTAGGTTCCCTGTGCGACTAGTCAGGCCTGATACAAGTACACTTACATATAGCCGAACGATAATACTTCTCATCATCATATCCTAGCATTATTCTGGTTGCCCTGGACTTAAGCTTCTGGTTAAACCAACCAAACCAACCAGATTTGGCAGCATTTTAGTTATTATGTGGACAACGGCCGTCTGGCCTCCGCAACCAAGAGGGCGAACAGCTGGTTAAACTATCTCTCAGGATATTAGAAGACACTGACTTCCGACTAACGACTGCCATAGATGTTAATGACAGCCGAGATCAACGTCTTAACGTGCTTTCTGAGGCACTGAGCAAGCTTTAATAACGCACTTTACTTCGAAAAGTCAAAGGTGCGCTAAGATTTCAACCGACCCTCTGAATATGATGTATGGGCCACTGGGCTGTCGCCGCTCAGACGAGCGACAAAACTATCAGAACTTATGTACACCCGCCTCTCGCTCCCTGCCAACTCGTTTCTAGTTTCTAGCTCTGATCGGTTCTCGTTTATAGTTAGCGATAGTACGACTGCCGCAGGCACTTTAGGAGCGAGTCTTCGCGCGCAGTGTGAACAATCATCGGTTACTGTGTTTATTTGCATCTGTTTTGCTCACAGAGTGGATTTATTCTGTGTGATCGTTAAGGACAAATGGAAATTTGAACGTTGGTTGTAATTATAAAGTTCTACTATGGACATTAAAATAATTGCAATGGGCAACGTTAGTATGAGTCAATCAGAGTTAATAACTTACGAAACATCAGCCGGTATTTGCGATTATCCTAAAATGAGCAGGATTTTGGCAAAGTCAGGATCATGACTCGGATTAGGTATTATGAAATTCATTCTTAGTTTCCAATTAAGCGGTGTTTAGTAAAAATCCAAAGATTTTTGCTAAGTTTTGATTTCATAATTATCCTACGAAATATATCTATTTTACGTTTCTTGAGCGAGAAAATAGCAGACGATTCAACGATGGCAGCCTTAGATGTAGATTTCATTCGTCAAGCTATAAATAAATACAATTTAAAAAATTCTAACAATTACACCAATCATTTAGTTCCAAGATAAGTATCACATGCTTAATATACATAGGAAAACATCCAGACCTGAACAAATAATCATATTTATGCACACAACGATTTGTCCCGTGTAGGAATGTAACCCACAACCTCAGGAGCGGAGTGCGGGTATACTCTCCACCACGCCATATCGGACAACAAAGTTTTTTGATGACATTATTAAAAAGTATTAAGTTATGTGTCAAATTATCCTGAGGTCAGACCAACTAGATTTAGATTTTTTCTTGTATGACATTATTTCTAATCAGATTATTTGTCAATAAAGATCGTTAAGATTTATCTAACGAATTTGTTTTTATTTATAGAAAAATAAACTAACATTAATAATATCATACAATAAACCAAAACAAATAGGCAAGACGTTAATAATATTTTCCGTAAACCCAAACGTCAAGAAATCAACACACCGTCGGTCTAAGGGGCAGCTGGCTTTGATTAATACCATCGGTAAATCAAACCAAATATGCCCACGGACGAGGAAACGTAAAGGTCCGTTACGGGAAATGGACAGCTTGGGAACAAGTAACTTTTGTTGGGAATAAGGTATTTTTTTAAATTTATT
Source organism: Musotima nitidalis (assembly GCA_949126915.1). NCBI lineage: Eukaryota > Metazoa > Arthropoda > Insecta > Lepidoptera > Crambidae > Musotima > Musotima nitidalis. Next base: position 7,443,480 of record OX421434.1, read on the forward strand.
CAACAAAGACTGGATGCGCTTGTTACCGATCTTTATGTACGGTATAGAGCGTTTTAATTTTTAATAGACTGCATCGAATGCTAACCATCAGATGTGGTAATTATGACGAGTAACATTAAAAAAATCTATCAAATATCATTTAGTTTCATAAACTATTACATAGTACATGAAAACGTCAAAATTAAATATAAAAATCGATGGAAATATTATTACACTGAAATCGAAGTATAGATTTCCTTATATGCAACAAAACATTTTAAAAACAAAAAATAATTTTAACAAAAGCCTATATGGTGCTGAGTGAGAGGTGGTTGGGTTATATAGCTTTATGTGAGGGCGCTACTTTACTAACGCCAATATTAAGCGCAAGGCTAGGGAGCATACAAGCGTTTCTTGAGCTTATAACCGCTTTACTGCTTAACACGTGCATACCAAACTGAACTTACATATGCCGAAAGTACCTTTAATTGAAATGGTCTAAAGACACGGGAGAACAACTACGTAACGTACGTACGTAGCCAAACTCTGGTGAGAGGTATATAGGGTAAAAGCCTATTGGTGGTAGGGCGTTTTTTGATTAGGTGCTAGCGCCGTGTCAAAGAGCGCTTAAGTGTCTTGAGACTCTAAACGCATCTAACAAACACGTGCATCAACAACGAACATACACATGCTGAAAGTACCTCTATGTGAAAAGGACCCAGGACACAAGGAGAAAAAAACGCTAAGAACGGTACGTATTTAGTTAAACGTAGGTACGTTTATAAAGGGCTATAGTTAATGTGGCGCAATGTGATCGGGTCGGATAGCTCTCAAGCGTCTGTCTCGAGGCATTCTTCTTAATCTCGTTACCCACTGCAAGCCACGTTAGAGTCACGGACAGACTGACTAACTTACAGACAGTCCCCTCCCACCTTTAGTATCACGACAAAAACCACAACAGACAGACTAACTGACAAACCTTGACAATTTCTGACAAAGAATACATTTTGCTTTTATTTCTTGATAATGGTACCGCTCATATCTCTTTCTTTGTAGTTATAAAAAAAAATTTTTTTGACGAATCTATGTGATCCTGTTGATCTTAAATACAGTAAATTTATATATTTTACAATAATTTATAATAATTGTATATTTTATAATAATTGTAACATTTCGAGTTTCTTTTTGGCTTAAGCAACCTCCACGCTCCACAAACACGTGCAACCGAAACGAACATACACACGCTAAAAGTACCTTTACCTAAAAAGGACCTGAGATACAAGGAGAAATAGACGCTAATCTCAATAGAACCCCTTAGGTATCAAAGCAATAGACTAGCGGTCAAAGAGGCAACTTGCTTTGATTAATGCCATCAGTAAATGAGAGCAATATGCCAAGAGAGGAAGGCAAAAATACGGATGCCCATTTATAAAAGCGAACCTTTAGAGAGATGGTAACTTATTTCCTGAGGAGACAAATAATACAGTTTTAAAGAAATATAATTTTAGTTACATGATAAAAAAAAACTATAAAATATCAACTTGTCCGCTGTAGCTCAAGTGAAAATCGAACCTTTTAATAACCGCTCCATTGCTCTGATTCTGCTACTAATTTTTTTCTTTTCTTTAATAAAACAAATATTTTAATACTATACAGCCATAGCATTGCAGGTGCAAAATTATCAAAATATAAAAGTTGTAAATAACTATTTTTAAGAAAATACTACTTACTGCATTTTTTTACTGAGGTGAAAGAGTGGGTGCCACAATATTGATTTAAGTGTAAACGGCTACGGCGGATCTGTAAAACTGCTACATAACGCATTCATAACCTCAATACATCTGAGATGATCTGGTCAAGACGGCGTGAAGTCAGTGAATGCAGGCAGTTCAACAATGATCGGCGTGAAAATCAGGTCTCATCATCATCATCATCTCAGCCATATGACGTCCATTGCTGAACTTAGGCCTCCCCACATTGAGCGATTTTGAGTCGCCTGCATCCATCGGTTGCCCGCCCGTCTTGACCAGATCATCGGTCCATCGCGTGGGAGGCCATAGTATACTTCATGTAACTAAAATGATAAATCATTAAGTAAAAATTTACACCGTATAGAAATCTACTTTATTTATTATACAAACATGCATTACAATGTTATCATCGCTAAACTATTTACAAAATTTGCAGTTGATTCGCTCTTACTCTATACTATAAAAGCTACACAAAAAGATCAAGAATTTTTGCTTCTTCATACTTCAAAGCTATTTTAATATCCATAATTCTATCAAAAAAGACAAGTCAACGAGACTACAAACGCCAATCTTAATAAACTGGTATTGGATACAAGCCACCCATAATTTGATTACTGATTCTCTTAGCGCACGTACACACGTACTGATAAAAATAACCTAAGATAATTTATCTTTAGCTTTTAACGTAATGAATGTATGCGAACCTCAGCACTGCTCCGTGGTTTCTTACTAAAGTTTTCGGGTAAAGGTAAAATATATTTTTCGATGACCCTTGATGTAACCGCATGCGTTTGTTTTCATTATTTGAGTGATGAGACGGGTTACTTGCGTTTATCTTTTATTTGAGTGCCAAGGCAATGTTTGAAGATCGATATGGCGCATATATCTTTAAACTCTGCGTCTTAGAACAAAAATTCATAATATCCTAGCATTATCCCGGCTGCCCCAGCTCACTGGTGTAAGATTTGGCTGAACTTCAGTTCTTATAATAATAATATTACATACTTTCACGCCTATTTCAACGGCAATAGGCGCGCCACCTATTACATTAGACTAAAACTATAATTAGCGAAATGTAGGCGCATAACATGGCTCTGCCTACCCATTCGAGAAAACAGGCGTGATCGTATACACGTATGTATGTATTTATAAAATGAAATATTCTTTTTTGGTCTCTGTGGTTCTTATTAAAGTAATAACTGATTTTAGTGGTCGCGGGCCTATAATCATTATCGTGCTATCAACGTTACTTATCACACCCTGAGAAATCAGTTATTAAATCTCATTAGTCTCAGTCAATTAAAGTTGGTCGTCTTAATAGCTTGAGGGGATTCCATTAAGGATACAAACATTATATCACGCCCGTTTCCCCGAAGGGGTAGGCAGAGACATATGATACGCCCACATTTTTCCATTTATATTGTTGGTCCCACGTTTTCCGGGCACTTTTATGTTCGCCAGAGCCTCGTCCGTTGGTGAGGTTGGCTTGGGCTCCTCAGATCTTGGTAGGATCCTTGTACTTTATTGCACACACATAAAAACTATAAATGTACAATAGGTGAACTCAATGCCATGAGGCATTATTTGCCGGTCAACTTTGGGGTTAGCAGTGACATTAAAGGCGGTAGCAGAATGTGTTCTGGATCCCTCTCGTCATGGTCTGTAGCAGTAGCAAGACATTAACAGGTTTAGATGTTGTCTAATACTGTTGGTTATACAATACATGGCCAACGCACTTTCCAAAGCAAGCAAGCGCTTTATATGGCATTTAATATAGAGCGCTTGCTTGCTTCTAAGGATGCGTTCAATTAAACAAACCATTACCCATCATATCCACCCAAGGACCTCTGTGAACACTGCTTTATTTCTAATGTATTCCGACTACTAAATAACGCAAATTACATACTAAAGTAATTTACAACCACAGAGCTTCTATAAAATTTTAAAGTAAAATAATAATTAAATAATAATACAGTTGAGAACAAAAGAATTATGTAACTAATATAAGTTTATTAATAGAACCTTCAGTATGCACACGGCCTTGCCTCTCCAGAGATATTACCTTGGTTATTTATTTGAACGCCTTACGTTGGCTTCATGAGGACTAATGTTCATGAATTATGGAAGATAGCTATTCCGGGGCTCACCAGGTGATATCTAAGGGCTGTTTTGGTTTGGTAAACCAATATATACAGGCATATTGTTGGAAGTGCTATTTTGATTGGACTTGTTAATGCTTAGCTGCCAACACATTTTTCTTAAAGTTATCTGTATCTGTATATCTACGAAGATAAAAAAAAATTGTAATATGAAAAAACGGCTTTTTACTATATGCATAATGTATGGAACATATCATAATATCAGACGTATATAGTCCACTGTTAGGGGTATGTACCCATAATCACCACGCTGGGCAGTCGGGTGGGTGACCGCAGTTCCAGCGAGTACGCAGTATGACGCTGCTGCTCATTTCTCTTCGTCGACTCTTACGTCTCCATTCTAGGCCGGTACCACACAGTATAAATACCAAAATAAAATAAATATTTTGTGAAAATTACATCAATTATTTAGTTCCAAGATAAGTATCATTAAGAACTTGTGCTATGGATACTAAATACATACCTAAACACCTTTTTTTTGTAAATACATATTTCATATACATAGGAAAACACCCAGCCCAGAACAAATATTCATGTTCGTGCTAGAAATAAGCAAATGAATAGATGGCGTTAGTAGAACCAACAATAAATATTCTAGACGTTGAACGTTTCAAATTGTCTTGAGAGAATTGACAGAAAACGACTCTGATTTTACAGAAAAATCATCTCCGAATGAATGAATAAGAAAATACTGAAACAAACTTTGATAGAATAGTGGAATATCGAGATAACTTTAATTTTTTTGTGTTCGACGTTCAACTCTCATTCAATTGAACGTGAAACGGCGGGAGTGAAAATATTGAGCAAGCTCAATTCTTTCAACGCGGTTGAACATGGATGAACGATGACGTTAAATGAATCTTTTTTTTAATTGTGTACTTCATGAAAATAGATAGGCTCAAGTTTATTTTTAAACATTGTTTTTATTTAATAGTTTTTATTTCATTGTATGGGCTTTTGAACATTTACAAGTTACGTAGACTTGTAAGTTTTTTTTTTGATCTGGTTGGTATAAATGTAATTTGACAACTGTTACGCACTCTTTCGCCAATCCATACTGTTTCTGCGTAGTGCAGTAGGACCTGAATCCTTGTCATATTGGTTCGTCGGAAAAGGCCTGTGCTTAGTAGTGGGATAATATCGAGCTAATGAATTTTGTACCTCATGGTGGGAAGTGCATTGCAATACCAAACAGGATCTTTCTTTAATACATACATACATTCACGTCTGTTTCCCCGAAGGCAGGCAGAGGCATATTATACGCCCACACTTTGCCAATAAATAGTTATACATCCCACGTAATAGGTGGCGAGCCTATTGCCGCTTACCGGGCACTGTTATGTTCACAAAGCCTTGACCGCTGATCGGCAGGTGCACCACTTGCAGGTGATGTTGGCTTGGGCTCCTTAGGTCTTGGTATGATCCCTATACACCCTTACTTGAATAGCATGGTACAAAATCTATAAATAGTTATGATTTTGGGTGAATAATTGAAATGAATATGTGAAAATGATTTGAAATTCAGCCAAATCTGAGTAGACCAGAGAGCAAACTCTGAGACCTTTGCTTAAGTCTAGGGCAACCGGTATAATTCTACGATATGAATGATTGATGATTCAAACGAATATGAGAACTTAAAAGACAGGTTTTTAAAGGTAACTTAGAAAAGTTACCTTTAGAAATAAGTTCCATTGTTTTTTGGATACTGAAGAAAGAAAAGAAAGGAGATAATTACAGAAAAGCTGTTATATAAACTATAATTATTGAGGAAATATATTTTTCTTCTATAAATAGCAATATTCCATTGGTTCAAGATATTATATCACGTCATATTAGGTTATAACTAAATGAACTGAAGCCTATAACGTTTCAAGCCATTCCATACAGAGCCATTAGTTATAGATATTGAATTTCCAGCTCAAGCCGATGCACTCTCGGAAATCCACATCCAATGGCTAGAAGTGACGTCATAGGGTACGACCGTCCACAGTGCTAGCTATTATCCAAGTGTACGCTTCGAGTGAATTTGAACAAATTAGTGGCTAGAAATGAATGATTTGAATGTACGCTAATATTAATTACACCAATCGATGCTTATCTAAGACATTGCATGTAGTGTTGCAGGGGAAAAGAATAAAACTCAATGGCATCAGTCTAGTTTTCAAACTGCGTAACTCCTAATAATGGAAATTTTATTTATATATTAATAGTTATTGTCTCAAATATAGTGATTTTAAATAACAATTTTATGAGTCCTGTTAATAAAAACTTTGGAAAGTAAAGGTTTCTTAAGCCTTAACAAACTCGTACAAAATAAAATCTTCTAAGTATAATTATTATCATCACATACACAAGAAATACCCTGTTCATTATTTGAAAGTTTTTGACATCAGAACTTCTTTAAGGCTTCGAAAAACTCTTCTTATTCGTTGGCCTTAACAGCCAACTTTGAAATGGCTTATGTCATCATTAAAAACTTGTGAAGCCTGTTCTCAAACATTATTTTTTTGATGAAAGAACAAATTGTCTCCTAAGGTCGATAATTCAATTCCCATACTGAAGACAAATCTGTGTGTTGTTAAAACCAGTTTGAAGATAGAACGCATTTTCACCAGTTAAATCTAGTTTTCGCTAAATGTTAAGTCTAGAATTGACTTCTTGGCGGGAAAGTGAAGCGTCATGTCTGCAGTTTTGTTTTATTTTCTAAAATTTGTGATATTTCTAACATTAATGTGTAATAACGGTGGATTATTAACCGTCAAGTGTTTGTGAATATACATGAGTGTTGGTAAATCAAAAAAAACAGTGCAACATCACTTTTCAAATTTTCTCTCAAGGAGTCCATGTGAGATCTCAGTATAGTCCCACATCTTTACTGAGGACTCAAGGGGTTTAGGGGAGGGTATGTCATCTTCGATTTATCATCTTGATCACCACTCATTCTCATTTACTATAAATCATATATAATTAATATATCACTTACTTGACACTGGCTAAATGTGCTAGACGCACAAAGCCATTATATAAATGGAAGAAGAAGTCTAGAATTAACGAATGTTCAACCTATTAATATAGATTTCGCTGCTTACTCCCCTTACTGGGTAGTTATTATTTAAAAAGACTATTGATAAATTAATCTATTTTTTCAACAAAACTAATCCTGAACAAGTAATTAAGGACCACTCCGTTCATTCCAAATCTTATTAAAAGTAAACTAGTTTGACTAGGTACTTCCAGTTGTAACAAAAGCATTGAGATAATTCTAGTTCTAACTAAAAAGAACGCGTTTTATCTAATAACTGGTTTTAGCTGTAACATGAACATGAGTATTTGTCTTAGTCTCAGTGTATTTCAATGCGTGGCGTGAAGATATATGCAGCCTACATGAGTGGGTGCGCTACTTACCGTACTTGTTCTATGATATGGAGAGCTATCATTTTTTGAACTGCATAGATAAGTATAACGCGATTATGATGTTCATTATTATTATTATTCAGAATAATATTTATATTCTCAACTACAATTTCCAGTCAAATATAGTTTGGAGACTTACAGTAATACTTACGAAATAAGTTGTAGCTTTGCATTAGTTATTCAAGCTAAGTCCGTTAAGCGACGCACATGTAGCTATGATAATTGTCTCGCTCGTTTGTCTTGAGGTCCTCTCACTGTGAAATGTCGCTTTGCTCTCTGCTTAAGTTCACTATTTTGTTAGCCTAACTCTAATATTCCCACAAAATTGATAATAATTGTCAAAGTTTCTGTACCTACGCTGAGTAATATTTGAGAGAGTTTTGTTATTTTCATACGTATGTGTTAATCCAGACTTAATATGTACGAGTATATATATCCAAATACATTGAGCTGGTTTAGCGTGATTGTTTAACAAACATTCTAACTTTCTTATTTATAAAAAGAATGAAGAATAACAAGAACTAATTCTATGACGACCGATATGGCGTGGAGATCAGTATACCTGCACTCCGCTCTTGAAGTCGTGGGTTCGATTTCCACATATGACAAATCTTTATGTGCATGTCCAGAAATATTTTATCTAGTCTGGATGCATACATACATTCACACCTGTATCCCCGAAGGGGTAGGCAGAGGCATACTACACGCCCACACTTCGCCATTTATATTATTGGTCCCACATAATAGCTGACGAGCCTATTGCCGCTTTCCGGGCACTTTTATTTTCGCTAGAGCCTCGTCCGTTGATCAGCAGGTGCCCACTTGCTTGTTAGATTGGCTTGGGCTCCTCAGATCTTGGTAGGGACTATGTATATTAAGCATGCAAGCTTAATTACAGATTAAATATTATTTTTGTTGTTTGGTATCCATATCACAGGTTTTTAATTATCCTTGTCTTGGGTAATCCCAAAGATTGTGTATTTAATAATAATTAGTATGATTGTAAGAGGATTATTAACATAGTTGTCCATTCAACTGACCTGCAACAAATGTACTACACTTTTTGAAAACTATAGAAGTAAGAGATTTTAAATAAAAAGACTGCCTCATATATCAGTTTTCTTTGAAACTGGTAAATTACACATTAGAAAATGCAATACAAATTGCTACAGAGTTAAAACAGCTATAAAGGTTTCCAAGCAAGAAGGTTTTGGATTTTACGCTTATTTTTTTTTTAATTTAAAAACCATGTGAAACAAAAACAAATAGAGTAATATTTTTTGTCTAAGTAAGCGTTGCCAATACTAAACTAACGATAAGACTGAAACCTCAACAATTAGCGTTCATTAATACACGTCAGAGAACTATCTCGAAGAGCAAAAGTTTCACAATAAGGATACAAGGATTGCCACGTTTTCTTAGCTATATTGAGGGGAATCAATACTATACTTACAATATGGCAAATGATCTCAAAGTTGTAACAAAATTAATGGCAACCTTAGGGACGTGGGTACTTTTCATGACTTGTACTTATTATTACTTAATTTTTTTCTGACACAGACTAATGTAAAACAAAACTTTTACTTTTGTATGTGTCAAAAAAGCAAGGCCGTTGTATTGGGGACTATTTAGTTTGTGGTATGTTGAGTATAGCGCCAGGAGCTGAAGTCCGTTATAATAGAAAAGTTCAGGAATGGATACCCTTTATCAGAAAACATTGCGTGCTGTATGTCAATGATAAAAAACCTGACGATCGCAAACTCACACTCTCCACAACAAAGAGTTCTTGTGGAGTTGAACGACATGTTCTGGCTACCCATATGGACCTTTAACGAGGCCTATCGACGCCTACTTACAGTGATAACAGGTTAACTTCAGTTTGTTTATTTTGTAGACGTTTTCTCTTACTCTGGCTGTTACCGTTAGACACGATTGAAATGTTAATCAACCAATGATGTCTACGATCGCTGCTTTGAGTCTGTTATCATTTTTAACTTACAGGGATCCCACCAAGATCGTAGGAGCCTAAGATTATAGATTGTAGTTGTAGATTTGCCACCTATTACGTGGGATCAATAATACCTTTGTCGAAAAATGCGCATGTAATATGCCTCTACCTACCCCTTCCGGGTAACAGAAGTAATTGTGTGAATGTATCTATCATTTAACAACCATGCAAATAGCTCTCCAATCGTGTCCTGCGGAACAATTTAAAAGCTTCATAACTGTTTTTTATCACAATGTAGTTTAATTGCTTAGATGAAAAACCGAAGCTGATATCAGCACTGACGGACATGTCTTACTGTGTCGTAATAGTCACATTTTCCACTACTATACAGCTATAACTCCAATGAGTTCTTGTAACGGTCAAGTGTCGGCTAATCTCCGGTTGAAGATAGATCTGAAGCTAGATTTAATGGGTAACTAATCACCCAAGTTGGCTCCAAACGCAAGTTGGAACCGTTTCTTTAATGTCTGTTTAAATTAAAGTATCCAGGTAGTTTGTGGTTAGGTTTTGCATACTATATATTTAAAATGAAATATATGTGGCTCTTGAGGATACTTCATACACACCCTGTATAAGGATTCTACTAACATCTTGGGAGTCTAAACCAACCTCACCTAATTTCATAAGAGCTCTATTTAGCCAAACTTTAATAAATGATTTTAACTTTTAAAAGTCAAAGTGAAGTGATCTGCGAGGCAGTAGTTAAATACCATTTTCCTTAAACAAGTGTTTGAAGGATGATCTAGACCGTAGTTTCTGTAAAATAAAAATGGATAATCGTCAATATTGTGCACAAGTTTACGCAAAACGATTGATCATTAGGGCGGTGTTTCCTTTCCAAAAAATGTTTGTATCAAAATTTCATAGATCCTTTAAAATACTTTCAAAGTACCTAGAAAACTTATAACCAACCCCGCATTAAACTACTGAGTCTGTATGTTAGTGGCACCAACTACAAAACGTACACAATGCTTGGAACTGTGCAACCTAAGTAGCCAACTTCTTAGCATTGCTCAAAACAATGGGTGCACAGAGGTCTTGGCCAAAGTTTCATTAGTAACAAATTAGTACTTAGAACTATCTGGAAACTTAAGCCAATAAACTTTTGCACCTACCAGAGTGATCGTTAAACAGAACAGCGTAAATAATTGGTGCTTTGAAAAGGCAGTATTAAGTTTTCATCGCGGCTACTCAAATGGTACAGGGAATTGGTTTGTTCGAACAAATAAAAAACAAAAGAGTCTGTTGTTTTTAGAAATCAAATTGCTTGTTGTGGAAAATTTCATTGGGCACTTGTATCGTAATTGGTTTTAACGTTTAGCTAGTAAATTGGTCTGATTGTTAATTTCCTGTTTATTTTTGAATACTTCTTGATTATTATTGAGAATATGGAAATAAAATTTTGATTCATTTATAAATCTGTGTACGAATAAATCGTCTGTATAAATTGTTACGTCCAATAAATAAAATTATTATTTTCACGTTATTTATGGCAGGTCAATACAATAACCGTATATATAATTATAAACATTTCAATAAAAATATAACCAATTAATTTATATAAATGATACTTGACATAATAAAAGACTAAGAAATAAGTAAGATTATTTCATAAATAACGATTATGATTTTTTATTTACCTCATTGTAGGCGCCTGTGTATTCAACTTTATATAATAATGTACATTCCTCGTTGCGTAAATGTTAAAAAAATTACAACACAGTGAAATTAATTTTAACATGAACCTTTACAGAAAGAACAACATTCAATTATTAATGCCAATAGCCAATTTGTCCCCAGGGGTGATTCCCAATTTTAAATACGAATACATAGGCCTTCATAACTACCTGGGAGTCCCGATTACCTACTGTAAAATTATACCCCAGGGAAATAAGAAGGGAACGATGTTTACACGAGGTACGTATTTTTATAATGGGTATTTGTGTTTAACAAGCGTACTCGTAGACTCCAAGCGTAAACCTACTTTTACTTAATTTTCTCATCTCATTGTTTAAAAATGATCTTTACTTCTATTTAGTTTTTTTTTAAATACTGGCCAGCGAAATGTCATGTATACTTAATTTCTTTTCTTTTCAGGTAACCACAGTAATAACAGGACGCTATTACTGTCCGTCTATCCGTCTGTCACCAGGCTGTATCTGATTAAGCGTGTTGGTCAGAAAGTTAAAATGTTTACAGATGATGTATTTCTGGTGCCGTTTTAACAACAAATACTGAAAAATAGTATATTTAATGTTTAGGGAGGCTCCCATACAATAAACCTGTTTATTTACTAGTCCATTAATTTCAAACTGAGCGTTGTATTTAATTTTAATTGTTATTCATAAGTTATAAAAAAACAAATAACCCTTCGTGCGCGAATCCGACTCACAATTAGCTGGTTTTTTTCTTAATTATGGACTAACTCGTTTAGAGTATTTGTTAGCGTCAAGTATTTTAATTATTCAAGTTATATGCGTAAGGGCAGCGTTTTCGTCATTTAATCAAAGTTCAAGTAAAGTCCGTTATAGTCGAGTCAAGTCAGAGTCAGAGTAAAGCACTAGGCTTTACTATATATGAGGGTCATCCATGAATTACGTCACACGAAATCCATAGTTTTGACCCCCCCCCCCTGACCTTGTCACAGCTGGTCAAACTTGTGGGACTCCCTCCTCCTTAGTGTGATGTCACATATTTTGCAATTGTACAGCAAGCAATAATTACATCAAAACAGCAATTCCAAAATGTTCATAGGACCTGGGTTTTGTAAAGGACGTCACGAAGTTTAGGATGCCTCCCATCCCCTTGTTACACTATGTCACATTTCGTCAACCCCCCCCCCCCCTAAAGTGTGACGTCATTTATGGATAATCCCTAGGCTTCTAGGCAGTTTTGGAATCAACGCGGAAAATTACAATTCACTGCATTATATCCCTTTTATCTGTGTACGCTGCTAAATAAGTTATGTCTTAGGATTAACTATATCTACACATAAATCTTCAAAATTACACTAGTTTTGAAAAAAGAAAAACTGCCGTGATGTGTCTTTTTTCACATTGGCGCCAAAACTCCTTCATTTGTTTTATTTATAAGAGATTTTATTTTTATTTTACAATTTATGCACATAAGGAACATACACAAAGACAGAAGTTATAAGAGACATGTACAACGATACTGCTTAAGAAATTCCTAAAAGGAATTTCTTACAACAGACCGAATTTTTTTTAGTATACAAATAAATATAATAGTAAATGTGCCGTGTCGCCGGCCTAGAATAGTGTCACCACCTCTCATTTTACGGGGAGTCGTAAGAGTCGGCAAAAATAATTCCTAAAAAAAAGGACGGTGGGTAGCAGCGTCATCCTGCGTACTCGCTTGAACTGCGATCACCAACCCGCCAGCCCAGCGTGGTAATTATTGGCAAATAATGTGGTTTTTATAAGGCTGATATGAAGATAATGATCTTAGTTTGTGAGAGGAGCTTTGAGCCCAATGATGGACCATAAATACACTGAGACAGGAAGAAGCATATCGTCGGGGATAGTGCAAATCCACGTGACTAGCATTGGATAATTTCGCGTATCTAAAAAAATTTTGCTAATTTAAGTTGAAGCGCGTAATTGTCGCAGAACCTAAATTATGTACCTTTAGAAAAATCTTTTTACAACAAGAGTTAGATCTAAATCTATTGCAGATATGCGGACTTTACGTATGGTAGTTTCGCGGGTTTGCACTATGCCCGACGATATTGATTCATAGTTCTAACGTTAAAAACAAAAAATTGGTTGCCTGTAAAGTCGGTATACGGGCGAAAGTTTTACGTGACAACGACTTTGAGTGGTAAAATAATTTTAATGTGAATATTCATTCGTATAGTAGGAAGAAGGATGAAATAATAGTAACAATTTAAAACATTTATTTAGGAATATAATAAACTGAACCTCTAAAAAATACTTTTTTGATCATCAAAAATACTGATCTAGCATCTAATAGGGGATTAGGTGCTCCATCAGAATTTTTTGATGTACAAAAAGGTTAGGTTAGGTTGGTAATTTATTAATTTTGATGACACATTAAATATGAGCCATTTATTTATACAAAGAATTATATATATTTCTGTCTCTCTCGCTCTTAGGCGGGCTAACCATGCCCGAGTGGAAGGGACGCGTGCCTCTCACTCGCTCTCATTGTGACCGCATAACGTGAGCGGAGCGTAACGCAGTTTTTTGAAGTGTCACCCGGCAAACCAATTTATAAGACGTTGTCACGTCAAAATATATAATTATAATACCCACATACTATATAACTATTTTATTAGCTTAAGTATAAATAATTATATCAAATAAACAGAACATAAGATACGTACTTTGAATTTTATACAAGGAAATTCGTTATTTCATATAAAAAAGTATATGTCACCGTGTCGTTCTTACTCAACTATATATAGGCTGAGGGACTGCTCGCCACCCGATGAAGTTTTTAATCGCTCCGCTGGGACTGCGAGCAAGGACAGTGTAGAAAGGTAAATATATTACTTCCTATGGGATGAATAAACATCCTTGGACATCTCATATAGCGCCATCAAGCCCTAAACTAAACTGAGTTTGTACTTTGATACTAAGATAAATCAATCATTTAGAGGTCAAGTCGAGGTAGGTCGACCATAAAATCCCAAACATTTTTCAGCAATTTAGCCTAAATAAATTTAAATTAATAATAAAACGGAGACTATATTCAAAAGATTAGATAAGATTAGATTAAAAAAATTGGACATTGATATTTTCTCCGATGGCTTGCCGAGATTTTGGAAAACCATCATTGACTCCTTTAATAATACAATATGAGGTCAATCGGTCATATCATACGAGTATAGCTTTGTTGTTTTTTTATTTGTGTTTTAATAAGTAAAATAGTTTGTATGTATCTTCTTATTTTTGTGTCAATGCATGCCGTGGTGACTTGTAAGTAAAACAGCACTTAGCTTTTAAGTATTAACTGTATTTGTTATGTTCATTTTTGGTGTATGTTTTGTTAGTCGCCCTAAATGTATAAAATAAATAAATAAAAAAGGATACTATTCTATGAATGTATGGGAGGTAAAAATGGTTGGGATTAAATTAACGCTTCTTACAGGTTATTTGTAATATAAATGACTTAAAACATGATTATTGTTGATGTTATAATTTATTGCATCTAACAAACTCATGTTTTAAAAGAGCATAGCCTGTGGGTTTCTTATCAGGTCATCTTATAGAGTGGTGGCTCGGTAATGGCACTTAGATTCACTTACTTTCATATTACTTTTTTTATTGCATTTAAGTGAGTCTAAGTTTCGTGATTATAGTGTAATAATATTTCAATTGTTTTAATATTTTATTTAGAAGTAGATACTATGAAAAAACATATGTCTTAATTTAAAATTAATGCAAATCTCAAATTCTAGTCCCGAAGAGACAGGATTACCTAGTTTGGGGACTACCAGTGAATCAATGTTGTACCACTTTTTGGCAATAAATGTTTTATTATTATTTTTATTTTTATTATATATGGACAGGAAAATAGCGAATGGATACTTAAAAATGTTTTCTTTATGTTAATTATTATAGTACAATTAAAATATAAATAATGGGGTGTAAAAGGATTTAATCATCATATGTGGAACTGAAGCCAACCTCGCCTGCATGTGGTCCAGCTGCCGATCAACGAACGAGGCTCTGGCAATAAAAAAAATCCCAGTAAGCGGCAATAGGCTCGCCACCTATTACGTGGAACCAATAATACAACTGGCGAAGTTTGGGTATATAATATGCCTCTGCCTACCCCTTCGAGGAAAGTTACTACCCCTACACAAAGTTAAATCGGTCATTAAAGAAAGTAAAGAAAACATTAGCTCTATTAATTATTCATCATCACCTGAGCATAGGCCACCATAAGCTCCAATGTGACTTTCGATATTAATAAAATGAGTCAACTTAGTAACAGTCCTTTAAATACCTCACTCAGTTTTCAAGTACAGCCACCTCCGTGCAGCCATTACTCCCTTTTTTGTTTTTAATTTCAAATAACGACGTATATCGCTCAAGAGCGGTACAGAGCGGTAGAACTTTGTTAATTCCGTTCAAGTTGAGCACCCGGGGGGTTATTACGTCGACACGGCCGAGGGCGGGCGCATTGTGAGCCCCGTAGCCGATCGCCGATTGAGATTTAATAGCGTCAAACCTCATCAGGACCTGGCAGAAATAAGCATTCATTTTCATGAGGAATTCAAGCTACTACTGATATAAATACTTAAGGAATTGCGTTGTTAACCCGTATTTTTTAAATTTTGGTATCGTAGTAGATGGGATATTAGAAAAAGACAGTCTACTTTTAATCTAGTCTCTTCCTGTGCAATAGATGCTCACTTATGACCTGTTTAATGATATAATTATTAGCGCTAAGCGTCGTAATACTTGTCTATCTAAGGCAGGACATTTAAAAAGACCGATTTTTCAAATTCAGTCACTCTTCCTGTCACGTGCCACCCCCTCTCATCTCACGGGGAGTCGTAAGAATCGATTAAGAGAAATTTTACCGGATAATGGGCAGCGGCGTCATCCTGCGTACTGGTTGGAACTGCGATCACCAATCAATACGTGTGCCCAGCGTGATGATTATGGGCAAATACCCCCCTTATAATGTATAAGAGAGGCCAACGTTCAGCAGTGGATTTTATAAAGGCAGATGGGATGACGTTAAGACACTATTGAATTTATTGACAAATAGAAATAAAATTTTCCCAATTGTCATCTTCAGTCTAAGGAAGTATATACGTACGGACGTATAAAAGCCTATAGTGATTTTTTATATAAGTTTATGTTAATGTTACATATAATATTTCATAAATATTTTTATTTGTTGTTTTTTATATTTG
The DNA here is from genome assembly GCA_949126915.1 of Musotima nitidalis. Classification (NCBI taxonomy): domain Eukaryota; kingdom Metazoa; phylum Arthropoda; class Insecta; order Lepidoptera; family Crambidae; genus Musotima; species Musotima nitidalis. The sequence goes on from OX421434.1 coordinate 7,459,704, forward strand.
TGTATTAGTTAGAGTTTATAGAATAATTAAGTACGTAGTTTTGTAATATGTTTAAGTACCCTTTAAAATTGCAGTGCCCCTACGGGGTATCAGTATTCATTGTATTACTGAGGTACCTACTTGTTTACTTGATGCAATAAAGATTTATGATTTATGAAGACGTCTACTGCTGAACATAGGCTTCCACATAAGATTTCAATGTGATCAATTGATTGATTTAAGTCACTGAGGACCTTATTGGGCTATAACGTCGACACGGCTCGAGGGCGGGGCGTATTGTGAGCCCCGTAGCCGATCGCAGATTGAGATTTAATAGCCCTTTGCTCCATCAGGACTTGGCAGAAATAAGCATTCATTTTCATGTGAAATTGAAGCTACTAATTTTATAAATACTTTCTGGAAATTGCGTTGTTGACCAATTTTCCATGAACTTTAATAAGATATATTGACATTTAATAAAAGACATAAACATATATATTAAAATTATTTTCTGTTAACTAGATTACTACCAGCATAGCAATATAGATTTACCTCACATTGCAAGTCGTGGCAACCTGCAATTGAATCTGCACTTAGCTCTTACACCTTGCTTACTTATTGTGGTTGTTTTAGTATAAGATTTGTTGGTTGTCCTTAATAAATAAATAAATAAATGAACTAGTTTCAATTTAGTTACTCTTCCCATGCGTTAGACGTTTTAAGTCAAAGAAGACTTTATTTACAGACATAAAGACTGCAGAATTTGTGATATTAGAGTTACTGTTTATAAGATCAATCGAAGATCGGACAAACAACTTAATTATTTTTTATATTACAATTAAAATATTTTACAAAGTGATTTTTATGTAGTTATCTCGTTCGTATGTATTATCACTATAGTGATAGTCGTTGTGGCAAGTTAAGGGCCTTAGAAGGCAGCCTTAAAATTAGAACCAAACATGATGCCACACACATGTTTCTAGTTAAAATGCCGTATGCCGTATGCACAAGTTGGGTCTACGTAGTATAATATAAATAAAAAAATATTATCTGACAATTACACCAATTATATAGTTCCGAGATAAGTATCATTAAGAACTTGCGTAATAGATAAATAACTTAATAACGGATAAACATACATACATAGGCTTTTTTTTGTAAATACATTTTTAATATACATAGCTAAACACCCAGAACAGAACAAATATTCATGTTTAAGATTTGTCCTGTGTGGAGTCGAATCTACGATCTCAGGAGCGGAGTGCGGATACACTCGCTTCCACGCCATATTGGTAGACAAACGGGAGACCAGAGCCCATTAGCAGGTAGTCAATAGGCTGAGATGATAAGGCACTTAATGAATTCAAACATGGAAATAAAATCATATTGTTTTAATTGTATCTGCAAACCCGGTTCGAAATGTGAGTTGACTCTAGCAAAAGTTTGCGCTCGTTATGTAAAATGTCTCCGAAATGAAAACACATCTCTCATGTTATTTCAGTAAAACCCACAAGCTTCTCAAGATTTCCCTGTGTCTATATGATTATCTGGTTGTTAGTAATATTTGACTCATTATCACTCACCTACTTAGCCAAACTTTACACGCGTCTCAAAACCCTGAAGTTTTCCTTTGTGAGAAAGACCATAATTATGTTTCACACTGAATTCCAGAGACGCCATTTTGCATCAGAGGAGAATATTTTAAAATACTTGGCGAACTCTGAATAGCTCAACATCAGTGAAGAATTATGGAAAGTTTCATCAAGTTCATTAATCGTGACAGACTTAGCATTATTTTCGGTTGGCATAATGTTTAAATTGATTTTGAAAATGTGCAAGCTTTTTCAGATAGCAGATTTTCGCTTGTTGACGATATGTTTAACGCTTCACAACTCAGACCTTACTAATAACCGTTATAAAGCCGTTTAATAGTTACAAAAATATTTTGAAACTGGATTAAAATATAACAAAGGACTTTTTAGCATCTATTTCAACTGTCCATAATATTGTTAATTATTATCATGATTTGAGCTTCAAGAAGTCCAAGTCCAAAGAAAAGCCTCAAGCACATCTGTCTAAAGCCACCTGCATCGACTGGCTGATATTGTATTTAAGGTCCAAAATCTTAGAATCTAAATTAAGGCGACAGTAAGACAATAGCTTACCATTAGTTAGTGTTATAAAAATAATATAATATACATTTGCTGTTATAAAAATAATCATTTCCTCTTAATCATCTATTCATCATTATCATCAGTCTGTTTGCCTACACTGCTGAACAAATGCCTCTCCAGCACGTCACTAGGCTCAAATTTCAGCTCTTCACCTTTAACTTCTACTTTAAAATATTTTTATTTCATAAACTATTACATAGTACTTGAAAATGTAAAAATTACATATAAATAAAAAATCGAAATATGATGACACTAAAACTACAAAGCTTAGATTTACTTCCATGTCACAAAACAATTAAGATTCACTTACATCTAAGTGTCAATTCCGAGCGACAGCTCTGTAAGAATAATTGGCAAGAAACACACAAAGTATGCTCTTTTATTGCTTTTAACTTATCAATTGGTAAGGTATTTCATTGACAATCTTCATTTGTCTGTGACGCTCCAATCGCCGCCAGTTCTTTTTCGTATTTCGCATACCTAAAGGGCGTCCTACACTTAATTAATCATCAATTATTATAAAAATCTAGATGATTGGTTTGCTGTTTTGTGTCATAATTATAAAAGAAAGGTGTATATTTTAATAATATTGTAATATTTGTAAGACGATTCTATTAAAGGTCTTCTTGGCGGAAAAGTGGAGCGTCATGTTTGAAGATTTGTTTCTTCTTCTTCCATTTAAATAATGGCTTCGTGCGTCTAGCACATTTAGCCAGTGTCAAGTAAGTGATATATTAATTATATATAATTTATAGTAAATGAAAATGAGTGGTGATCAAGATGATAAATCGAAGATGAAATACCCTCCCCTAAGCCCCTTGAGTCCTCAGTAAAGATGTTGGACTATACTGAGATCTCACATGGACTCCTTGAGAGAAAATTTGAAGAAGTCACATTCATTCACCTCAAGAACCATTCACCTCAAGAAGTCCATTAAGATCACACTATCCATGTGAGATCCCACATCTTTACGGGGTTTAGGGAAGGGCATCTCATCTATCATCACTCATTCAAATTAAAATTTACTAAGTATTAAATATTATTAACTTTTTTAACTCGACACTGTCTAAATGTGCTAAACGCACGAAGCCATTATATAAAAGAAAAGAAAAAGAATTTACCAATGTCCAGTACCCTACCGCTTTAGGCAGTTTAACTGTACGTTAGCGTTATTTTCTTTGTTTTTTAAAGAAATTATTTATCTTTTGCAGATATCAAATATCATTTTCAGTTCAATATCATAAACCAGTTATTTCCAGTTTGATTTGTAAGATAATTAATCATGACGTCACAAACAAGGCAAAGCAAAGGTTTGAAATGGATACAATTCATCATTGACTGATAAACTTTGCCGCTGCCTTTCGGTAAATTTAGTAAGAGGCTTTTAATTATTATCGAAAATCCAACGGGATTCTCAAGATTTGTATATCCACTTAGCTATTAAGACCTTATGTACACTTAGATGGCAACAAATGAAAAGAATTAAATTAAATAGTTATGAAATTTCTTTTTAATTTATTTTCATTTAACCCACAGTAATCAGACAAATGTAAGTATAATATATGACTAATTATAAACCAAAATCAGGTTAATATTTTTTATGCTTAGTATGTAAAAATTAGTAGACAGTGGTAGCTTATTTTACTTTAACAAATTATAAAAAAAATGTATTATTCATACAATGTTTGATTTAAAGTTATTTGATCTAGTCTAGAGTATCAATATAATTACGAATTGATTATTTTTTCAACCATATTAATGTAATGTGCTTTCATAGAGTTCCATAAGTCCGAATAAAAGAAACGGAGCCCTAGTTGGATTATTATAATTCTGCCTGTAACAAGTAAGGGTTCGGTTTGATCACACTAGTGGGCACTAAGTTCAAACCTCGCTGCGAAGGGAGTCAAATAAGACCCATTAGCTCTTATTATTAAAATTACACTAGCGGCCGCCCGTGACTCTGTTCGCTAGACCTACATAAAATACCTCCTGCATCACGATATCTATAAAAATAAACCGTATCACCGTTCCGTACTTTTAACGATCTAAGCATAGGAACAGACAGAGGAAAGCGACTTTGTTTTATACTATATAGTGATAGTTATTTTCACAGCAAAAAGACACATCAATTGTCATATTTCGTGTTCATAGTATGCAATAATAAGATATAAAGTGTATATGCACTGTCACTTTTCGACCGGATAGATTTATTTGCATGTTCACTGAACGAATTCACAAAAGCAGCATATTGCTTATGCAGTAGATAATAATGTAGTAGTTTAATGATTAGTAGATAAGAATGATGTGAAAGTTTTAGTCAGGTATTTATTATAAGCTCAGCTATTTTATCGTATTAGGTTTGGTGCCTTTAAAGATAGTTGTAAGTTTTATGGTTGAATAAATAAATTAACTAGAAAACACATTGATATTTTCTTAACATCAGACATGTTAGCATAGAACCCAAAGTTGTGACAGCAAACTAGTAAATAAAGAAAGAAGTCTTCTAGAAAAGAAGGCAAAATAAAAAAGTTAAGAGGCCACGCTAAACTAGATGTGCGTTCAACTGTAGGCTTAAGAGTGCTCAAGAGAAACAGGTCACAACGAATTTGCCTTTTCTAGGTCAAGACGCGTGAAAGCCAGATATATTTTGCCCTTATCTTCCGTCCTTTGGCCCAATCAAGATAGTCGGTCCCAAAGTGCTACCCTGTGATATTGTGTAGAATTTATAAGCTACTCATGTCTGAGAATATAATGTGGCTAAAGTATGTATGTGCTTTGAAATTATATTCATTTAAAAAAAACACAGGTTTATATAGAGACATAAATAAGATTTCAAAAAAGATTCGCGTTAAAATGACCATATAGTTTTTAAGTGGTCTGTTGTTTCTGACGTTACTTTTTATATACTTAAATAAACTTATTATATATAAAGTCATAGTCGTAATTGTCATCTCAATATGCGATTTAATTTTAATGTTCGGGAGCATTAGCTTGTAATGTAACGTTACAAGTTTAATCATTATATCAAAAACGGAGCATAACACTGCAAATTTTGTCAACACCTGCATTGACAAAATTTGTACTATTTTGCTACAACATGTACTATGCACGGAAACTATAAAACATTACAGGTTATATTATAGGAAAATGTTCGTCATTCAATGTTGTTGGTACGCGATACTATTATGTGTATATCCGCGATAAGTATCATTAAAAACTTGTGTAATGCATACTTTAAAGGTCAAAAACATACTTATATGCTTGAATTTATTTGTAAATATATATGTAATATACCTACTTAAAAAACATTCAGACCAGAATATATATAATCATGCACTTAAGTGGTTCTGTGTGGGAATCGGACGTCATCAGTCGTCCTTCAGCATAATATAGTGCACAAAATCGAGTCTGAAATGTTACATTACGGCTCATAATCGTAGTGAGGGAGCACCTTTAGATGGCATGTGTTTGAAAATAGAGACAGAGGTTTGGACATAACTCATGTGCAATAAAACAATGTTAAGCTATGAAGCGCTTTGAGCAGCTCTTTTTACAAGGTGGAGGTGTCACAAACAGCGGTCCACTACGGTTAAAATTATTTAATTAAAATATGTTCTTTTCAGTTGCACGATACTAAAATGTCGTCTGAATAAATAAATGTTAGGTTCTTTGCTAACGCAGAGTTTTTTGAAAAAAGAGCTTTATTTTTGAGTACATCATTGCAATGGCGAACGAGGACATCTGACACAAATGTTAATAATTCAAAATCATTTTGCCATAAATAAATGGAGAAATATTTAAAAAAAATACTTATCCTAGAAAATATGCAAAATGGCGATTACATTCTTCTTCCGGAAAAGGCTATATATGTTTTCTTTCTTTATTTTTCCTATGCTATTTGCTTCAAACTGTTTGACGTTTTAAGGACCGGATCAAAAAGTGTGGAGCTAAAGCGAATAAGGTTTTTAACAGTGAATGCTCCAAACTGCGTTTCAAATGAGTTGTGTCGAACCATATAGGCGTATACCTTGTCAGGGAATGCTTGAGGCTCAAAATATTCACAACTTTCCTCCACGGCGGGCCGAGAGAGGTTTACATGACTCAAATAATTAGCATAGCTATGCTGTCATGCTGTAAAGAATGTATGTAGCTCCGCGTTACTAAATGCCATAAATAAATTTGAGCAGAACTTATTGAGTCCTTTTTATGGATGGGTGACCATTTGACGTCGAGAGCTTCCTAACTTCAGTACGTACGCTGTTAAAAACTATATTGGGGGGTTTCTTAGGTGTATTGGGATCCCACCAATACATTATGTTATCTTATTACAGGGGCCACAGACTGTCCGTGGCGCCTTTTGACCCTTATGTCAGATCTCACCAAAACCTTAGGAGCCCAAGCCAACCTCAGCTGCAAGTGGTGCACCTGCCGATCAACAGACGAGGCCCTGGCAACATAACAGTGCCCGGTAAGCGGCAATAAGCTCGCCACCTATTACGTGGGACCAACTATATAGTTGGCGAAGTGTGGGAGTATAATATCCATTTGCCTACCCCTTCGGGGAATCAGGTGTGATATTATGTATATATAGGGGGCTCGCAAAATTCTGGCCGCAAGACGCCACACACTTGTCTCCGCCAATCCGCACCGCACTTCTGCGTCCTAAAGTTTGACGTAAACCCGTCTTACCTTGGTTTGTGTGGCCTGAATGCAGTAGTGGGATGTTAAAAGCTGTAAAAAAGCTGATATCAGCATATCAATGAATTAAATTCACGAAAACATTTAAATAACTGTTCCAAAATTGTTTTTTTTAATAAATATAACTTCGTGCGGTTAGCTCATTTAGCCAGTGCCAAGTAACATATCGTATCCCTAGATGAAAACGTCACTAACTAAAAAAAAAACTTATTCTGAGTGCCAATCGAAAGAGAATCCGAAAATGTCACTAATTCAAAATAAGTTATTTTTTGAGTTAGTAACGTTTTCATCTAGGGGTGCGATATATATATTATTAATATAAATTTATAGTACATGAGAATGAGTGGTGATAAAGATGATAAATGGTACATGAGATGCCTTCCACTAAACCCCTTGAGCCCTTAGTAAAGATGTGAAACTATACTGAGATCTCACATGAACTTCTTGAGAGAATTTTAAAAATAATATTGCACTGTTTTGTTTGATTTATTATTGCTCATATTTGTTCACAAACAGTCAACGGTTACTAATCCACCGTATTTACTCGTTATTGTTCGAAATATCACAAACATTAGAAAATAAAACAAAACTGCAGACATCACGGTTCACTTTCCCGCCAAGAAGTCCGTCCAATGTATTAATTAAGACGAGATACATTTTAAATTTAAGTACAAATTAAATGAATATTTCTTTGGATAAAAACCTTTCCATTTAAAATGTGCAGCTCTAGGTCATAAACAAAAGAAAGCCGAAATTCTCGAACATTCCATCTATTTTATCATTTCCACATCATATCAACATTACTGGAGAGATGGAGGTTGGTTGCAATGAATATTTCATTCGTAGATACTGTGTGTACGTGCATAGAATACGTACACCTTTTGTTGTGCTGGTGCAAATTGGAAATTTAATAAAATATCTACTTAAATATAAAGCTTTTCCTAGCTGGAAACGAACACAGAACGAAATTTCTTTTGCTGTTTTTTTTATACTCAAACTTAAATGTGTTAACGTTTATACGATGAACAATATTTTCTAACGTTTCTTAGCTCCCAAATAAGCCACACTTGTTCTTTGGTTAACCTAGGAAGGAACAAAACGAAATGGTCCTGTTGTGGTCGTACTCCACCCGTCTAACCTTTGTATGTGAGAGAAGCTTATTAGTGAATTATAATGTATGAAGTATGAAGTGAGTAAATGAAGTCTAATTTCAGTGTCCGTTTTTATATTACTGATTTTTTAATTAAAAGTACACAAATACTTGTTGTAGAAAACCCCCGCTCTCAATATTTATAACATTGTTTCTCATTGACAAAGTAGATACTTATTTTGAATATAAAATTTTACAATTATATAGACAATTCTTAAAGTTATAACTTTTTAGATAACTTATGAAATAATTATATAATTAAAATGAAAAAATAATGAAAGATAATTTTCAATTCAAACCATTGCGGAATAATATATTTAATACAAAATAACAGACAATAGTCTCCGAAAATGATGAGGTAGAAGATTAAAATCCTAGATTTTTTTTGCCTAATAAAATATTGTAAAGAAATATTGAATGTGTCTTACTTGTTCATTAATTAACAACACATTTTTTCATTGATGACTTACTAATAAGACACGCGGTGCTCCACCAGATCTTTAATATAAATGCTTAAGACCAGTAAATACTTATGGCAAGGGCTGTATTTGTTTGCGTCCCTACGTAATAGAATCTGAAATGAGTTTACTGAAGTAGCAGACATCCTTCATAGAATAAATAAGTTGAAGTGGCAATGAAAAGGACACGTATAAAAAAAAAAGATATATGTATTATTTGCAAAAGTAGGTATAGGACAATTGTAGCGAGACTGCTCGAAAGGGTTACCGCGGCACCGGGACATAGCGGGCTCAAGAAAGAACACGGATGCTTTTAGGCTCAGTGGAGAGGATTTATATAACTCACTCGAAAATCAACTTTCAAATTATTACAATTAATTACAAGGGGGCCCCCGCGTATCTTCGAGAACGCGCCAGCATTTTTTGTCAGGTTTAAACATGTATGTATTTTATTTCCATAATGTTAAAGTTGACTATCGAGTGCGTTATAAAAATCCTCTCCACTGCGCTCCTCTCTGTCTGCGCTGAGCCTTAGTCAGTAAAGTCTGCACACCCTTCCGCATCACCCACAGCGGGAGACAGCTATTTGATGACCATCAAACGAAAAAATACGTTACAATTATAATGGTTTCTTAATTTCGATGCAATATCCCTTTGCGTGCTTTTTCCACTACATGGACATTCCCACCAACCTTCCCATGGCCCGACTCAACCCTTAGGTTATACAGGCCGAAACGCGGGAGATACGCGCGGAACCTGCGTACACAACGATGGTGTTAGCACTCTACCGCGCGTACTTCTTGACTCCCTACAAGTTTTTTAAAATCCTCAACCTGTCCTTCTCCCCCTTCTGGAGCGGACTTCTCCCACTACATGGACAATAGGGTGTGTCATGAGGCACTGTTTGAAATGATGCCAAAGGCCTCTATCAATCATCGCACCGCTCGCAATCTACAAGAACTTTAGCCTCATCTTGGAAATTAATATAATGCGTACGGAACGTTTTAAACTTTCTGCCGTAAGAAAAAAAGTACCTATGCAAAGAATATTCACTTAGCTCTCGACCAAGTGACAGATTTCTTTTATTTATTTTTTTAGTTTAACGTTTTATTTATCATAAAAAAGGTTCTTATAGCTGATTTTTTGATTCAGACATCTAAATCTAGAAAACCTGTTAAATATTTTTTTACTTTTTAATATTTTTCAAAAACTCTCTGAATGTTAAAGCTACACACATTTAAGCTAAATTCAACTCATTTTTGATTATTTCTTTAAACTTTATCGCACAAATAAAAAAAAACAAAAAGCGAACTTTGGCAGAGGCAGTCTCTACCAGTTAACCTTTGGGTTAGTAGAACAGTATGAGGCGGAACAAATAAGTAAACATATAACCTTACATGTAATTAGATATGTATTATTAATAAACTACATACACCTATACACAAAACTAATAGTAATTGTTTACCGCTCATTATTACATTTTTCGAGAAAATAGATTGAAAACTTAAATTTTAAACAATAACCCATTATAAATTCATAACAAACTTTAAAATTACCAAAGTTAGAAGCTACCAAAATTTACATTTCAATTAGTCATTGTCTATACTTTATCTTACTTATAAATTGTTTCTTTAGATTCAATGTATTCACTAAGATCTGAGGATCCCAAGCCCACCTCACCTGCAAGTGGTGCACCTGCCGATCAACGGACGAGGCTCTGGCGAACGTTAAAGTTTCCGGTGAGCGGCATTAGACTGGCCACTTATTACGTGGGATCAACTATATAATTGGCGAAGTGTTTGCGTGTGTTATGCTCCTGCCTATCCCTTCGGGGAAACAGATGTGATTTAATGTATGTATGTAAAAATACTAGACGTAGAAACAGCTGCATGCTTTCCAAATAAAAAAAACAACCAAAACGCAAATCTTCGGTTCGCTTTCTGAAATTATCCTCCACATATCTAAGGCACATTTACAAGTAATACCTTCAATATCGGAGCATGTAAACTTAACCCAAGAATTGTATACGCCATTCCCAATGCAGTGCGACATCGACATTCTACAACAGTTACCGTAACCCGACGAGACAACTTCGAAGGTTGGTTTATTTTAGAGGCAACCGTACAAAATACACTACGAATAACTCCAGTTGCTTTCTATTGCACCTTACATCTTATTTAAGTTTGCTTTGGCAATATAAGTAGCTGTACAAAATAAAGATATCATTTTGAACGTGCGGTTGCAAACAGAAAAAAAACATTATCAACACAACATGGTATGATATATATAAATATTGTTAACATAGATAGCATAATATTACATACATACATAATGTCACGCCTCTTTCCCGTAGGAGTAGACAGAGATCACATCCTTCCCACCTGCTAAGATCTTGGCACACACTTTTAGCTTCATTAACATTCTCATACACGCCCGTCGGTTTAGGGTACTTTTAACCAGCCTTTTCCCAAAATCTTCTAAATTTGGTCATGGAAGGTCTTACGTGGTCTTCCACTCCCAACACTTCCATTTACATACATAGGTAAATATTAAAAAAATAACACATACTAATTTCGTACATAATTTGCTTCACCTTGTCATTAGTCTTTAATTATTAATATAATAAGTTACATAAAATACTTCTTGTGAAAATAAAAGACGACATTAAAAAAACCTAGTAAAGTGTATACATTAAAATTATGTTATTTTCATTTCTTACATTTTAATTAATAGAATCATCATATGCCAGCATTATCCCGGTTGCCTTAAACTTAAGATGAGGGCCCAAGGTCTGCTCACTGGTTTAATCAGAATTGGCTGAATTCAGTTATAACATGGAGCGACTGCCGTCTGACCTCCGCAACCCAGAGTAAAACAAATTCTATGGTTAAACCATGATAATTTCAATTTTAATAAATAAAATGTTTTAATTCATTACCTCAAAAATTAATACGTCGTGGTAAAAGCGGTAAATGCTTGTACTATGCTAGTAGTATTTTTTAAACCACAAAGTGGCAACTGAAGCTTACGGCACATCTGATGGAAAATGGTCTTTCAAGCGTATAGTGGCTCATAACCAGGGGCAACAATAGCATAGTGACGCTTATTTTAAAAGTATGTAAACCTTTTTTTAAAGATATAGTGAAAACATTTATTTTGAACTTTATGTATGTTGGGGCTACATCCAAGCTTCCTTCCTATCTCTTGGTAGCATCACCGAGCACAACAATCGCTAAGAGCGTGTTTACAAGTAGGGAGCTAATAATATCCCAATTTCCCAAACAGTAAATCATCTGAGCTCGGCGACCCTTGACAATCCATGACGAATGTTTTTTTCCCAAGCACTTTTCACGTTGTCAGTTCCCATAATTTGTATCGTCGACGACAACGAAATTGAGTTGCTCCGAAAAAAACGTGATATCGAAAAAGTATTGTTTTTTTCGGCATTGTAAAGTAACTGGGCGTGAAACGAATTTGTCACCGGATAAAAGACTGAAATGCTCGTTATTGTAACATTTTTTGTATATGTCAGTGATATTGTAGTTTATTATTATCGTGTGTACTTGATAGGGACTTGAGACTTCAAACTTAAAGTTTCAAATATTTATTGCGATCATGAGTAGATACATAGGATGTTATAAAAGCTAAAGGTACATACAAGATAACCTGTTAGGGCGCAGTAACACAATTTTAATATAAAATTACTTACATACTATTTAATTAATCTTATATTATATTATTCATTTAGTTATATATATTATTATACTCATATATACATCTATTATTATTTTTCCGTTATATTTATACTATTTACTTTAACATATAATAATTGAGTTATTATTTATATTTCGCACTGTGTTACAGACCTGGAGCCCACGACAGAACACAAGCCTTTCCAAGTGTTTTCCCCTTTGTGTGATTATCGGTTCATTTTACTGTATTCTAGGCATAATAATATAAATTTTAATTTGATAGCACGTTATGGTTTTGTCTTCTTGAAGTCTTAAAAATTTTGGTATAAAAAATTTATTTATATAGAACATTTGAAGAACATTTACACAAATATAATTAAATGTACGTATTGTTGGGACCACAAGAGAACCATTAACATGAATTTTGAAAAGAATTGTATATTTTCTCACTTTGAATGTATATGCCATTTTCTTTTTTAAATCTGGTTCTATAGCACGCTTTATAAATATTATTTAATCATTCGTAAAATATTAATTTATTTATTTATTATATATAATCTTTACTGCACACACATAAATATATGATATACAAAAGGCGAACTTAATGCCATTAGGCATTCTCTACTAGTCAACCTTGGGGTTAGGAGAGGCGGTGCGAGTAAGATATAGTATTTATAGTTATGATAAATTACATTAAATAGTACGGTGATCTACATCAAAATACACACACATACACATATATAAACACAAATACATATACAATAATAAAATATTTAAAAATAAACAAATGGAAAAGACCATAAAAGGTTAAGTCCACACAGGAGCTCTAGCACGAGTAAAAATGGCAGATTCTCAACGTTCTTGACAACGTACATACACAAGTGTAGGTAAAGTTTATATAAACGTGCTGAATTCAGAACTCCACATAAACCTTTAGTAAATTCTTCCCAATTTTGCTTTAAATATTTTTATAATAAATATATACATACATTCTCGCCTGTTTCCCCGAAAGGTAGGCAGAGGCATATTAATACGCCCACACTTCGCCAATTATATAGTTGGTCCCACGTAATCGATGGCGAGCCTATTGCCGCTTATCGGGCACTGTTTTGTTCACCAGAGCCTCGTTTGTTACGCCCCTCCCTGATAAATAAATTAATTTATTCACAACACAGGTTTGGCAAACTCTCTAATCGAGTTCGTTATTAATGCTGAATACAGCAAATAACTTGATTTATCAAATTACTTGACACAGGTTAATACGCTAATCAAACCGAATCAGTGTTCTCACAAAAAATACTTTAAACAATCCTCACATGAATGTGTTTATCTCAACAGTGTCTAAAATTTGTAACGATGTTTAAGTTATCTTTAGCTTTCTCTATTAAAAACACTGTTTAGCAAGCGTTTAGTTAAAACCGCTTCTGAGCTACGTTTATTCAACGGGCTTTACATTCTTTCTTTCACATTCCGTGTTAAGCCATTCATGTTCAACTTAACGGACTTCATTATTATAAAATAGAAATATCCCAAATATAAAAAATTGTGATTTTAGTGAAATTATCTTTTTATGTATTTAAACATCTTTCAACTCTACAAACGGTCATGTAAGGAACTAAAAATACCTACTGCTAAACAATAAGCGTAACGGAGCATAAAACTCTGCGAAACGTCACAGTCATTAGCTTAAAAATATTGATACATAAAAATCTGTAAATTATTTGAATCAATTTAAAAACAGAAAAAACAATATGGAGGTTAATAAACGTTCAAATTTATGCTATTATGCTTATGCTATGCAATTTAAACAGTCCCACCTCGAGGGTCACTGGGATTAATTCGTGTGAATTTTATTTGAGTGTCACAACAGGTATGCATATAACCTAAATCTTCCATATGGATAAAATAATCGATAGGGCTTAAGTCCACGGATATATTTATTTACTTTCACAAAACAGCAGCAGCGATACACAAAAATATCAACGGTTTAAGGTTAAACGCGTCCTAAGCAGGCGCGTGTATAAAAGCTATTCAACTTTTGAACTCCTATTGATATTAGGTTGGCAGAAAGCAAACCTACTTTTAAAGGGTTGCTTAAAAATACTTTCTTGAGGAGTCATCATACGGTAGAGTATACATTTATCATAGTTATTATTATGCATAGGTATATGTAGTTTATTAATATTATATATTTAATTCTATGTAAGTTTATATATTTTCTTGTTCGTACTACATACTTTTCTGCTAACCCAAAGGTTAACTGGTAGAGAATGCATTAAGTTCGCCTTTTGTACAATTTTTTTTATTTGTGCGATGAAGTTTTAAGAAAAATGAATTTAAACTATGTTTATAAAGTATTTCACTTTAGGGAATTAATAAACAAGGTTTTGTCTTATCTTTTTTAAACGTGTGTTCAACATCTGTTTAACTTTTTTATAATAACACTGAATAAGTTTAAAGTCAAAGTTTCACAAAAGAATTAAATTTTAATTCGCTACGTGCGTTTAGCCCGCATTCTCATAAAATCGTTTTGAAACTGGGAGCTATCCAGTCGTTTCATTTAAAAAGTTGATCATACTTTTCATTCTGCTCCGAACACCTGCACCTACTCCTACAATTAGTTCACGAACTTACTTCACCTGCGACATATTTTGAGTGAGCCCGATAACTCAGTGTCAAGTACTTTATTCTCTGGGACAGATAATTTACCTATATATCATAAGTTTCTTATAACATAACATAATTAAAAAATATGGAAAATTTTTTTCGGTTGAATTTTATTTTTGTTTCAAATAATAATTTATAATATGTATTATTAATTCCAAAAAATTCCTGCAACATACTCTACGAATTATTTCAAACTTCAAATATTTATTGCGATCATGAGTAGACATAGGACGTTATAAAAAGTAAAGGTACATACATGATACTCTGTTAGGGCGCAGCAACACAATTTTAATAAAAAATTACTTACACAGTAATTTTCCCTTAATTATTTATAATATTTATAATATAATATTATTTGCCCTTAATTAATTAATTGCCCTATAGTTTAACATTTATAATACCTTCATTGAACAGAAGGTTTTTTTGTAATTTATTAAAATGATTACTAACATTATCTACTTATTACAATGGATCCTACCAAGACCTAAGGAGCAAAAGCCAACCTCACCTTTTTTTTTATTGTCGGTAAAAAAATGCTGATTACGCACTTTCTCCCGGCCAATGGGGGAACCGGGAGGGGAGTGTGGGGCTCACTGCGACAGACGCGACCACCACAGTCTTACCCACTAAAAAACTTCCGACGACGCCCACTGCTGTTGGAAAGGGGCGAGGTGCCTGGGTTTGTAGCTTCTGGTACCACGCCCGCAAGCCAACCTCACCTGCAAGTGGTGCACCTGCTGATCAACGGACGAGGCTCTGGCGAACATGACAGTGCCCGGTAGGTGGAAATAGGCTCGCCACCTATTACGTGGGACCGACTATATAATTGGCGAAATGTGGTCGTGTAATATGCCTCTGCCTACCCCTTCGAGGAAAAAGGGCGTGAATGTATGTATGTATTTATTAAAATGATTCCTAACATTTATTATTACAAAAAGACTCAACCATAGCAGTATTTAGCCCAATGTCTTAGGCAAAGAAAGAGGATGATTATTTACGATTTGGTTATAATGGGTATAATAAAAGTAACGCCTAAAGAAATAAATATGTATATGTACTATCATTATTTGACGAACGATATGGCGTGGAGGTCAGTATACTTGCACTTCACTCCAGAGGTCGTGGGTTCGATTCTGACATAGAACAAATCTTTGTTTGTTATAAATATGAATATTTGTTCTGGTCTGGGTGTTTTGCTATGTATATTAAGTATGTATTTACAAAAAAAAAGTATTTATGTATGTTTATCCGTTATTTAGTATACATAACACAAGTTCTTAATGATACTTATCTTGGAACTAAATAATTGGTGTAAGTGTCAGAAATATTTATTATTAGTAACACTGAACGTCATACTTCCGAATGAGTAGCATCATTCAAATACTATCATTATATAGCGATATATTAGACACTGCTGGTTAACATATCACAATCACCTAATTATGTTGAAGTATAATTATTTTAACAATCATTCATGCAAGCTAATATTCCTGAACGCATTGAAAACAGTTTAAAAAACATGGCGTGAAGCCGTTTTTTTCCGTGGTAAGGGACAACAAACAAAACCCAACTTCGCTAATTTTCAAACGAAGTTGTTAGGTTGGTGCCGATTGGGTTTGACTCAGAATTCTGTTCAAAAAGTTAATTTTCCGCAATACCGTACAAATATTTATACTGAAGTTGTCTTTTTAATAATAACAATTTATTGATTTAGGGAGAGTATGTACACAAAGGTGAGTCCTTGGATGGGTGGCCGTTTTTGTGGCTTGATATATAGATTAAGATAATAGATATTGAAACGTGCTATTCATAATCCGCAACTATGGATACCACGTTTGCCTGGGTTATCACCATATTTGTTAGTTATGAGCCAGAGCCTGTTAGGTGGCTTAGCAAAATCTAACGGCAGGACTTCACACACATGTATCCGCCAATACTCCCGCTTGTGGATCCGCGTGGTGGAGTAAAACATGAAACCCTCTTTTCTTAATTTGTTGTAAAATATTGTACCATTAAGAGAACAACAAAGCGCCCAGCTTGTAAGGACATTTATGCAGGCTGTCGAGAGTGAGTTGCGCTTGTTACAATCTTTATCCCGCGATATAGAGCGCTTTCATTATTGGACTGCACCGACTGCTTACCATCAGGCAGGATATGGTCATTACGACGAGACACGTTTAAACACAAATACATAAATCAAATTCATTCTCTGTTAAGTGACATAATAACAAAAAATAAAAATAGCCGCTTTATTAAGCTAGGCCTCTAATACGCTCGTCTTAATAGTTGGTTCTCGTACTTTAGTTTTAATCTGATTTTTTGGGTGTCTTGAACCACATTGATTTAGACAGATACATAATTGAATCGGTCATTTCAAAAAACTTATAAGTCACAAACATAATTGAATCGGTCATTTCAAAAAACTTATAAGTCACAAAATTATAATTTTTCAGAAATCAATTAAAACTGTTTCATACTCAAACAAATTAGCTTTGAAGGACTTTTTATGTTTAATTTAGTATTTGAGTGGTAAAAAATGTTAAATGTTGACTCTTATAGTTTTATGCTTTTTTGGTCTCATGGACTACTTACTCAAATGTCACCGATTCAGAGAAAAAAAATACTAATGTTAAATGTTAACGTAAGATGGCGTCGATCGCTGCCATTTTTTACGTCCACCGCTCTTATCCCCGCCCTAAGAAAATGGAACGCACAAATATTTCTCCAGTCCGTTATATGCACCTAAGAATCTATTGTACACGAAAAATATTTTTAACAACTGATTTTAATTCTGGTTAGATCTATGAATAATAAGAATAAATCTATAGTTCTTGATTTTGAGAGTATAAATAGAAGTAGATTGACGAAAGCGAAAAAAAATTATACGAACGAGTGAATAAACATACTAGGACATTTTGCCGTAAAACCTTCCTTAACCAAATTCATAAGAAAAGTGTGTCAAAGTTGTAGCTAGTAGAATAATGTAATCGCTGTATATACCTACGGAGCCAAAGCGTTACATTATGTATGTACGTGTGTATGTCTTGTTTGTAATCATCATCACCTTTTCGACCAATTGAAGTTCACTGCTGATCATAGGTTTCCATTATCCCCAATCTTGTTTGTTATGCTTGCTGATAATTTCATTATACCTACATTCTAGCTATACAAAGTATATTTTGCAATCATGGTAAGTGTAAAGTATGTTATTCGTGCCAATAAAAAACGCCGGAAAGTTACGGTAATTCTATTGAATTCCATTTCTCGAATTCCACTGAAGGTGAGTTCATTGTGACCACGATTTAACAAACTTAGTAAAAGTGCCTCTCACCCTATGATCAAGGCGGCGGGTTTTCGGTGGGTACAGCTGCTCAAATAGATCGAAGGAGTAAAACAATTCTTAAGATCAACATTGAACTTCTTGTGGTTGAAATGATGATGACAATATAAGTATTTTAACAAAGCCGACTCTACACGTTTTGATGTCTACCACTATCAATCTGTACATTTTCCTAGGGTGTTTTTTTAAGAATGCCTGAAATATCCATTTCATTGCTACGTATGTGTGTATGTGAAATACATTTCAACTGTTTTATACGTAATCAAAATGTTTAGCAAACATATACATATTGTGTGGTAAATTAAATTCTTGAGAGATATTAGTAGGACTTGTATGTCTAACCTAAGAGAATGTATTAACAATATGTATTTATTTGTTACAAATAAAAGTAAGAATAATCTTGGCTACTCTGTTATAATGAAGTGTATAGGTACAAATGCACCTATGATTACGAAAGTAACTCACTTTTATTGGCACTCAGTCTGAAGCTGTTTATCGTCAAAGTTTTACCTGTAACAAAAATAATAACATAAGCTATCAATAGAAAAAACAATATGGTTAGTGTTATAATCAAGTGTGTAAGGGACAGCTTGGCGAAATCCAATGATTTCAGAATTAGAGAATATAATTCGGCAAAAAATAAAACTTTTCAAAAATAGTCTTTCTATTCGGAATCCTCCGTCCGTAAGAAATTCAGAACAATTTCTAAGGAAACAGTGTTTTGGTATTATTACGTTAGGTCGAGACTCTATCGACATAAACAAAAAGTATGATTCTGTCCAGTAAAGCGCAAAAGCGGTATCTCAAGTAAAATCGTGAAGCTGATATTTATGGCAGTTTATAAAAATATGCATCCTTGCATCCAATGAACTAAGTCACATAGCGGTATCATTATATAAAACATATTTAAAAAACCCTAAATAAAGTAATCCCTATCCCAATGTTACCTTAAATCTATTTAAAAAAAAAAAATCTTGAAACTAACTTTTCCTGATATACCGCTTTTGTGCCTAGCACGGCAGTATTGGTGAAATATAATAATTTTATAAGATCTTAAACGGTTTTCGACTACAAGTAGGAAGTAACATTAGAGAGCTACGAACATCGTTGTCGGTGTTACCACATTTTACCCTCAACATATAGGCGTGATGTCAGTGATGGGTGCATCTTTTGAGTATAACTAATGGTTGCGTAAATAGTACAGAGCTCCAGTCAGAAATCAATTTTAAAGTGCCGAGCAGACAGTTATTGAGAAATTACTTTCGCACATACTAAGCACATACGTAACGCATATCTGCTGGGAGCCGGCCGTCAATAACATACGTTAACTCCGGATATCGACGATAATTTTTGGCTGAGCAAATTTTTGACATACATACATTCACGCCTTTGTTTCCGAAAGGGTAGGCAGAAGCATATTAAACGCCAACACTTGACCAATTACATAGTTGGTCAAACGTAATAGGTGGCTAGCCTATTGCCGCTAATCGGGCACTGTTATGTTAGCCAGAGCCTCGTCCGTTGATCGGCTGGTGCACCACTTGCAGGTGAAGTTGGCTTGGGCTACTTAGGTCTAGGTAGAATCCCTATATACCTATACATTAAATACCACCATCAAAAACCTGCATAAGTATGTGCGATTGTTACTGTTATTTATGTCTCTTTCTAGTGAAAATTTGTAATGAGCGTAAAGTTATTCCTGCAAACACACAAAATAAAGAATTTACTTATAAATTTTTTAGCTTTTAAGAAAAGTTTTTTTTTGGGAATTCTTTGTACAGTTCATCGGAATTATTCATCCGTGACTTTGTACTCATAGTCAAACCTATCAAAAGATTTAAAAAACTATTTACATGTTATGTAATCCATGCAATTTTAATAAATAAATAATAAAAAAAAATCTGACTATTATTTACCAATATGCCAAGAAATACATATTTTAATAGAGAGCAATATATTATAAAATGGCTGCCCAATAACAGAAAATCGAAACGTTATCAATTTCCAAATTCCAGCTTAGTTTTGATTTTTAGCCAATATTCTAGGAAAATATACTTTCTTAAGATTTATTTCAATGTTTCTTTATTCATAACTTACATCCGCTGTCGATTTCTTTCTCAAATCCTTCTAATCGTTCATCTTACTTTACAACAGTTTTGTTATGTTCCACAGAATCCACTGTTGAATTTTGTTATAAAATTATGTTAGTTCTGTTCAGTTTTGTTACAAAAATTTTGTTAGTTCTGTTCAGTTTTGTTATAACCATTGTTAGTTCTATTCAGTTATGATACAAAAACTATGTTAGTTGCGAATGTACCTTCGAGGTGAATTTATCGTATAATTATGATTTTATTATGTCCTTCACCATCGCAGCCCGTTACTGAGAACGGACCTCCTTTTAAAATACACGGCAAAATTCGATTGATACTTCACCACGAGGACTGATTGCGGGTTTGCAGAAGCAGGTGTTTTATGTCTTGCTGTTAGAATTGTTCAAGTCGGCTAACAGTCGGCTAGTCTTTAACTTAACTGATCTACTACCGCATATGGTGATATTAGGACCAATTACAACGTGCCTGCCGAAGCACGAAGCGTTCTTTATTAAATAACTCAATGTTATTTTACTTAAATATATATGTATTAAATATTTTTCTAACAATTACACCAATCATTTAGTTCCTAGATATGTATCATTATGAACTTGTGTTATGGATACTAAACAACGGATAAACATACATAAATACTATTTTGTTTTAAATAAATACTTAATATACAGAAACAGAAAGAATTTTACAAATCTATATTATCATTATGAAGCTGAAGAGTTTGTTTGTTTGAACGCGCTAATCTCAGGAACTATTGGTTCGAAATGAACAAATCTTTTTGTGTTGAATAGACTATTAATTAGGAAGGCTTTAAGCGATATAACATCACGCTGCAACTATTAAGAGCCAATAAATAATGGAAAATAAAAAAAAACGGGGAAAATTATTTATCCTTGAGGGCTTCCGTTGCGTGCGCTGCGAAAACGGTTCAAGATACCAAAAATATATATACAAAAGAATTATTCCCCTTGAAATGATCTATAACCACCAACCATGTCCACGACAGTATATTATGTCTATCTTTTAAGATTCTCACTACAATTTTAAAATAAAACCGATATAAAATTCACCCGCGCCGCATGATGTGCAAAACATAACGCTGCAAGGAGGAGAGGCGTGGTTTGCGAAAGTTAAGGAGGTTGTTCGCAAAAATAAATGATGCCCAAATAACAATTACACGCGGACGAAGTCGCGGGCACAGCTAGTCCTTAATAATTATCTTTACAATTTAAAGAAAAAGTTTATGAAATCTAATTTGCAGAGCTTCTAGCTTATCAATGTGTGTTTTAAATGGTAGTCTGTAACTCTCAAAACCTACTGCCTGTAAACGCTACCTTTTACTGCGAAGCTACTAAGAAACACTAGGAATAATAAACGTAAAAAGTAGTGATACTTTGCACAGATTCAACTACAAGTTATTTGTAAAGTGTCTCCTCTGAAAATAAATCTCAGGTGCACTTAAAGTTGGAGCGAATAACTTCAGGCAAATCCGTGCCAGTAGAACAAGATGTTTATTCCAGTTATCCTGCCGATTACGTGAAACTTTCCAGAAATATCTTGTCGACTTTCCTTAAGGCAGCAGACACTTTTAGCACATTTTCTCTATGTGTGGATACATTATAATAAGTATGTTAGATAAAATACCGTTCAATGATTCAGATTTGTATATTGAACTCGAGATTAATTTAGACTTAGTTAAAAAGTAGTTTTGAAGATTATTAATAAAAAGTGTTTTTTTATTTGTTGAAAGGCGAATCATTTAATTATTTGTGTGTCAGACTTTACTGACTAAAAAACCATTCTTGATCTTTCTTGAACCGGCTACGTCCCAAAGCCGCGGTAACCCTTTCGAATTGTCCCACAGCAATAATAGTGGCTGCTTGCAATTTTGTCCGTGTGATCTAAAGGTACTTTCTTATTTTTTGGATTTAATGTAGCCTAAGCTTTTTGTTTTACCATTGTCTTAGAGATTAGTTACTAGAAACATACAGACTTACAAACATTTTTAAAAATGTTTGTTATTTTATGAACTATTGGCATGGACCCCTTGGGAGAAAATTTGAAAAGTGATGTTGCACTGTTTTGTTTGATATACCAACACTCATGTATGTTCACAAACACTTAACGGTTAATAATCCACCGTTATTACACATTAATGTTAGCAATATTATAAATTTTAGAAAATAAAACAAAACCGCCGACATGACGCTTAACTTTCCCGCCAAGAAGTCCTCTACCATACATAAAAGATCATAAAGAGAATTTGACACAATCCTGACTGATCGAAGGCACCACTTTGTTCCTTTTTGATTGATGTCACAGGATTTTCTCCAAAAGTCAGAAATGTCAAATTAGGATCCGCCATTGTGAAAGGTCAAAAGAAAAATGACACTGCTTTGCTAAAAATTTAATAAAAGTTTTGCAGATTTTAGCACGTTTTTTTAAATTAAAAAATTTTGCTTATTTGCCCATTTCGAAGAATTATTTTAAGGACAAGTTTTTAAAATCGGCTTTGGCAAGCAAAGCAATAAGTTCTTTTTTGTATGTACAATGCTTTGTATAGTAAGTTATAAAAAGCATATAAATTATGTCGTTTTTATATTATAAGCCTGCACTGCTTCCAGTTTGAGGTTAAAGCAAAAAGTCTTTCTCTACGTATATCAGTTATGTCGTTTTTAAATATGAGTAATTATGTAAATCATGTAGCAATGGGCCAATCGTAACTGCCGTAGGACCGATAACCTTTGTGATAGAGATGTCCTATAGTGGATACCATGGCTTAGTATAGGACAACCCTCAGCTAGGCGGAGCGACGACACCCATAACGGCTAACGGCTAGCAGCAGTTGAAGTCGAATAGCTGAAGATCGAGATCAGTGGTGCGCCTTTGTGGAGAGGATTATATTCAACTGTGGACTAACGTTAGCTGGTGGTGCTGATAAAAAAGCAAAAAAATTTTTTTTTTAGTTATGAAAATAGTATTTGTTTATTGTAGACATAGGATCCATTTCAGCATGCAGCCCACTTGATGGAAAGTGACCACCGCTGTCTATAGATATTTGCAACACCAGACGCATTACCAGAGCGTTGCCGACCCATCAAAACCGAAGACTTGTCATTTCTAAGGTGTGATGATGATTTCCTTGACGAAGTCTAGGGATCTGATGATAGAAAAAGGCCAGCATCATTTTTAACATTTCACATGACTTGAAAGCGCGCTTCAATTAATATGATAATAAAATATACACATACATACATTCATGACTGTGTCCCTGAAGAAGTAGGCAGAGGCATATTATACGCCCACACTTCGCCAATTATAAAGTTGGTCCCATGTAATAGGTGGCGAGCCTATTGCCGCTTACCGGGCACTGTTATTTTCTCCAGCGCCTCATCCGTTGATCGGCAGGTGCACCATTTGCTTGGACTCCTTAGGTCTTGATAGGATACCTATACAAATACATGACTTGAAAGTGCGCTTCAAATTAGACAGTATAAATATAAAGTTACTTTATTCCAAACAAAACACTTCCAACCAATCATTCACAAAACAGAAAAGATGAGAAAGCCAACGCTAATTCCTTTAATATTTGTAAACTTTACATTAGTCTTGGAAGGCAACATCGATCATAATACGACAAGTAGGCCGCTCATCCATCACAGAGTCTGATGCGGGCCTAATGACCTATGATATCAAAGCATCCTTATCACCGGCACGTTGTTTTACGCCTTTGTTAACCCGAAAATGAAGTAAGCACACTGTTCCACCATAAATCATATTGTGACGATTTTCTTCTGAACTTAACGGTGTAAAGGCGTTTATGCCGCTTTTACACTGCATTGAAAGAGTTTTCGTACAGAATTTTTTTTACCCTTTATAAGGTGAAAACAAAATAGTAGACATGTTATAAACATATTTATCACAGGCACGTTGTTTTACGCCTTTGTTATCCCGAAAATGAAGAAGGCACACTGTTCCACCATAAATCATATTGTGACGATTTACTTCTGAACTTAACGGTGTAATGGCGTTTATGCCGCTTTTACACTGCATTGACAGAGTTTTGTATAGAAAAGATTTTGACATACAACTTTTTGAAGATGATTTCAAAATTGTAGACATAATATCAAAGATCTTTAACTTGGTTTATGGCTTTATTAACCCGAAAATAAAGAAAGCACGATAGGGAAACATTTAAATCATAATGTTGGGCTTAATAAGTAAAAAATAATTTGCATGCATAAATACATACACGCGCGAAACGCTTTTATAAATTCGCTTAAATAAATTACTTACATTAATTCTGTAATATAAATGCTATTCCGCATATTATAGTAACGATTATGTATGTATTGTAACGTATGTGCTATAACATTTTAAGAGTTGTGGATTTTGTTAAATAAATTGAATAAAAATATAATACTCTTCCCCCATAAATCATATTGTGACGAATTACTTCCGAACTTATCGGTGTAATGGCGTTTATACCGCTTTGACACTACATTTACAAAGCTATCATTTTGAAATAGTTTTTTTTTGACCTTAAGAAACCTTTCGAACGTAAAAATATTTTCGTAGACAATCTGGCCCCAAAATAATTATATCATTAAATCAACATAGGCTTCTGAAGTCTATTGAGGGACCACATTTAAAATTTGAGCTGTTCAATGCGTCAACCTTAAGTAATAGGTCTCAAACAATTTAGTGATTCGTTTGTAAAAGTATGCACTCTGAAGTGACTACCAGACAAAGGTCCCTCAGTCGTGACTAACAGACATCCACAATAATCCACATCTCGTAACCTACGTAAAATTTACAACTGATTTGTACACTAATCATATTAAATATACGCTCACTCTAGAAAAGGAACTAGCACGCAGAAGTTGGGGTCTTAAACGATCACCATAAGTTTACTTTTAGTGGAAACCACAATGGTCTTTGTTTTTTTTTGGTTATAGTTTCAGTAAAAGTATTGTAACATTGTAAATAAAATCTATACTTTATACAAAAAGCCATTCAAATGTTTCAATCGATTTAAGGTGATCCCTCAATTGAAACACTTGCCATAGTACAAAAATATTTGCAAAGCATTTTAAATTTTAATAATTATTGATATAGTCAAAAAATTACTACGGTGGGATACGTAGTAATTTTTTACTAATAAACAAACACCAACCATACCGTGGAACAAGCACGCTAACGACTCATACCGTTGAACAAACAGGGTAACAATCCCATTTCATACCGATACATTACCGTTTTTCGGAATTGGGATAATTCCTTAGCTAAAAAAAAATAATCCAGAGAGTCCCAGAGTAAGTCTAAAACCACAACAAAGATTTTTTTGATTCTCGCTCCCACACTTTTTTTAGCAAAAGAATCAATGAACTCCCTTTAAAATGACGAAAGTGCGTAGATAATAAAGGTAAATACTATAATTAATTAAACTAAAAAATTGCATCTAAAAAATTGTATTCTTTTCCCATGTAAATGATTAATTTTATATGTAGGACCTAATACTAAGAACCGTGCGGATTTGCAGAAGCAGGTGTGTTGCGTTTCGCTGTTTGAAATACTCTAGCTGCCCAAAAAAGGCCTCTAACATAGCTTACGGGTACCACATATAGTGCTAACAGGGATAACCTCTCAACGTGTCTTTCGAAGCACGGAAGACCTTGATATTTAATGCAACACAAATGATCACCCATCCAAGGACTAACCTCTGTGGACTCTGGTTTATTTCAGTGATCGTTTTCGAACACCAAGTACGGTCGCCACAATTTTAGCCTAGTGAAAAATATACTTTCCATCGTTGCGAATAAAAAAACAATTATTTTAACATTTCAAACACATGACTGTATCCAATATAATTTATTACCCTAAAAAATATACGTTTTATTAAATACCGCTTGGTCCAAGTTGTATAAAGCAACATTTTTGTAACAATCAATCATTAAATATTTTATTATAAATTTTAATTTTTAAAAACAGTATTTTGTATGTGTGCGGTATTCGAAACTTCGGGATAAGAATTAATTTTTCTTTTCCTTTTAAATAATTGATTCGTGCGGTTTGCACATTTAGACAGGAATACATTTATAAAACCGCAATTATTGTTTTTCTTTTAAATAATAGCTTTGTTCATTTAGCACAGTTAACCAGTGTCAAGTGA
This sequence comes from Musotima nitidalis, assembly GCA_949126915.1. Lineage (NCBI taxonomy): Eukaryota > Metazoa > Arthropoda > Insecta > Lepidoptera > Crambidae > Musotima > Musotima nitidalis. The sequence continues at coordinate 7,486,139 of OX421434.1, forward strand.
GAGATATATTAATAACATATAAATCATAATGAGTGGTGATAAAGATGATAAATGGGAAATAAGATGCCCTCCCCCTAAACCCCTTGAATCCTCAGTAAAGATGTAGGACTATACTGAGATCTCACATGGACTTCTTGAGAGAATTTGAAAAGTGATGTTGCACTATTTTGTTTTACTTACCAACACTCATGTACGTTCACAAACACTTAACGGTTAATAATCCACCGTTATGACACATGTTAGAAATATCACAAATTTTAGAAATTAAAACAAACTGCGGACATGACGCTTCGCATTCCCGCCAACAATTCAAAACCGGAATTTAAAAAAGTTAATTATGTTTTATATTTTTAAATATATACATACTTTTATTGATTCATACTTAGGTATTAAGAAAAATCAGATACAAGTCATTCCGTAAAATGTACATGTTTAGTTACATACTCTTAAAATCATAATCAAAAGTCAAAGTTGTTTAATCATGTCTCTTATGAACGTTTGCGTTGCTAACAATGTACATAAAAACCGTGTTCGCAGTATAATAAGATAAACTATTTTTTTTAATAACTAGATTTTAACTATCCTTTCGGGATTTTGGGACTGTTCGAAAGGGTTACCGCGGCTCCGGAACTCCGGAACCTCAAGAAAGCAAATGCCTGGTTTTTAGTCAGTAAAACCCACCAAGCGAGAAAAAGTCAGTAGATTATTTTCCATCCGAAAAAAATAGGTTTACATTATATATAATTATACATACATTCACACCTGTTTCCCTAAGTTGTAGGCAGAGGCATATTATACGCCCACACTTCACCAATCATATAATTGGTCCCACGTAATAGGTGGTGAGCCTATTGTTGCTTGCCGGGCACTGTTGTGTTCGCTAGAGCCTCGTCCCTTGATCGGCAGGTGCACCACTTGAAGGTGCACTTGGCTTGGGCTCCTTCGGTGTTGGTTCGATCCCTATACACCAAGACCTAAGGAGCCCAATTATAAAGTAAGTAAATTTATTTATATTATTATTATGTTATCGCTAAAAGCGATCTCTTCCAGACAACCCGACGCAATAAAGACGCATAAAGTGTACATAATATGTAGATTGACACAGGTTTCACACAAAATCGCTTAACTCCTATGGCTTAGAGCATGGAAACGGTAGTAGAACATGGATAAAGAATGATAAATGCGAAAACGATTCCTTCACAAAAAAAGGTTGATTGATACCTGGCTACGTCGGTGCCCAATGCATGAATTGATGTAATATGAAATTTATCACAGAACCCCCTTTTGTTTCATGGCTGTATTCACAGTCTCTTGGTTGATGACCGATATGGCGTGGTGATCAGTATATCAGCATTTCGCTTCTAAAGTCGTCAGTCAGGTTCCCACTCAGGACAAATCTTGTCATAATATAAGTATATCTTGGTCTGGAGTATTTATTAGATACCTATATGCATCATGAATAATATGTATGTGAATACATGTATATGTGTGTACAAAAGAAACGCTTTTGTATGTATATCCATAGTCTAATAGCTATAAGCTACAAGCTTTGCTTAGTATGAAGCACTATGGGAGATTTCCAAAACAATTTTTTTTTTTTGAGGTAAAGTCAGTTATGAAATTGACTATAGTTGTATTTCCTTTGCCTATTAGATATAATTTGCAGTCCGAAAGTTAATCGTTTTTTTATATGAATATTTTTTAATCTCTATTGCATATTTATTTTAACTATGTTAACAAATTTCGTAAATTAATCTGCGTAATTTAATTTAATTTGTATTTATAAATATAAATAGATATGCTTAAGGAATTGCTATAAATATTTTAGTGGTTGCTCGAACTTTATTATTGTAGGTATTAGATTTACCAATTTTCAAACAGCGTAATTAAAAAAGTTTTGTGAAGGTTATCGAATAAACTGTATATGTCCAAAAAGGTATCATAACTACACCAGCCTTTAATTAATATACACATAATTATATTAGGTAGGTAGGTAATCCAAAAAGGTGGCATCAGTAAAATAGGTCAGCTATGAATTCTGTGACCATTATGATTTTAACACTACCACATACTTTTTACTTATGAACTCACGTACTTATTATTACTTCGACACGTAACTATTTCATTCGATTTTTTTTTCTAATTCTGAAAGATCGTTTAAACACCACGCTAAACGACAAAACTAAGTCATTTTAGTTTCCGCAATACCTTAAAATTGTTTATATCATAACATTATCCAATAATGATTTAAAATAATCCACAGGTGTACAGGGATCCTACCAACACCTTAAGTGCCATTTTTTTTTATTTACGTCGGTAACAAAATGCATTTTCGTACTGTCTCCCGGCCAAAGGGGGAGACCGGGAGGGGACTCTATGCGGCAGACGTGACAGCCGCATTCCTACCCACTAAAAAACTTTCAACGACGCCCACCGCTGTTGAAAAAGGGTCAAGGGGCCAATACCAGGGGATTTGTTGTTTCTGGCACCCTGCCCGCGGCCAACGTCCCTGGGATCAGAACCGGGAGGACCTCCTCAGAGAGGCGCGGTGTGTCGCGCCTCCCCTACCTCCTTGTGCGGCCATGGCGTGACTGGCCGACTTCTGGTGGGTTCTATAACTAGCCGGAAGGGGCCCCCTGCCCCCGCCGCCTAAGACCCCCCGGGCGCGGCCGGACGGGCCCGAGCCAACCTCACCTGGAAATGGTGCACCTTCCGATCAATGGACGAGGCTCTGGCAAACATAAAAGTTAAGCGGCGATAGGCTCGCCCGATAAGCAGCAATAGGCTCGCCACCTCTTACGTAGTTCCAATGATACAACGTGCGAAATGTGGGCGTATTACATGCCTCTGCCTACTCCTTCAGGGAAACAGGCGTGAATATATGTATTTATCTTTGTATGTTTTGCTATATGTGCTGTCGGTTTTCTGAATAAATAAATAAATATAATTTACCCAAAACAACTTTCGATACGTACCATACTGTTCATACATCTCTACTGACCACTTCGAAACAAAGAAAAAACGGGTCGTGTGCACATTTTTTACAGCCGGGTGACTTATTGTTCATTTAAAACACATTGGGTTGTCTTTCATGCAATTCGTCTGTGGTAGGAAAATGTTCTGTATCGATTTGCTACAAAGGACATGGCTCGTATCTTTTTGGCTTTTCATCAGTGCTTAATACAAATAAAGCAAGTAAGACGCTCTATTATGCTATGATTTTTCTGTGTAAAAGTGTATATATTTTCAGATCGACAAGTATTAGCGTATTTCATCAAAGTTATCGATAATTACGCGGATCCTGTTCTGTCCTGAGTCGATAAACATATAACCCTAGACTTAATGTATGGAGAAGAGATCCTTAAATGAATATGTTTTCTATAACGCCTGGGCTTCTCATAATCTGTGCGACCAAATCTATAATTCGGGAAGAGGGAATTGGGTTACACTTTACCACGCGGACCTCGTGGGGATTGCCGGAGGCAGGAGTGTAGCGTCCTGCTGTGAAAACCATTGAGGCCTCTTACGTCGCTTAATGCCTACCACATTTCCAGGAAAACTGCTTAACGTGACTTTCGAAGCACGAAAACGCTAGATATTAAAAAATATCAATATTTTTTAACAATAACACAAATTATTTAGTTTCAAAACAAATTTCCTTAAGAGTTATATTTGATTTTTGTAAATATATACTTAAAATACAGACCAGAACACATATTATTGTTTATACTTACAAACATTTGTTCTATGTGGGAATCGAACCCACGAACTCAGGAGCGGAGTGCGGATATACTCGCATCTACGCCATATCGGTCGTCAATCGGTTATACTTCCTTACTAATTTTAAATTATATCTGTATAATTTATTTAAGGTTACCTGTATATATTTATTATTTGAGGATCTATTATTTAAAGAACCATAATTCATATTCAGAATTCTGGTATTCGACTTAAGGCTACATAGAGTACCAGACAAAACTAATTCTAGTTCCTTCCATTATCAACCCCTAATAGCACCTTGAATTGGCATAATATATAATTATTATACAACTTGAGTAGATAACCCAAGGGATAAATGCCATCAATAATCACCTATTGTCTCACCTTGGACATTTGAATACATAAACTCTGTAACTTATCCACTTAACGAATAATTTCCGACCGAATTATTCAGATTTAACATAGTTTATAGAACTAAATGGTCGTGATTACCTGTTAAATATAACTTTGTTTCACTGAGAGATAAACTGTTTTTTATTTTATTGTATAGTATAAAAAATAACAAGACAATAGGGTACATTCATATAACCTCAACGAAAACCGCACAGCAGTGTATTTGTTAAGGTTGAGTTGCCATATGTACCAGCTGTGTATGTAGTGTAAATATAATATAGTATGTAGTATATAGTAAACGTGTAGAGTGTAGTTATATACTGCTGGTTTATAGTGTCTGAAACTGAAGTTACATTGATAAGTAAAGTTAAGTAAGATCTGTGTGAATTGCAAGTGGGCCGGTCATGTTTTAAAGCGGACTGGTGAGCGATGGAGCTGACAAATGTTAGAGTGAAGACAAACGTGGTGTAGAGTAGTCATCCGCGGCGTGTTCGTGAAAAAAACGTCAGCACACTGAGCTGGCCAAGCCTGTCTGGGTTTCGGGACTGTTTGAAATAGTTACAACGGCCCCGGGATAAAACAGGCTCGATAAAGAACATAGATGGTTTTTAGTCAGTAAAACCCAGCGGAGAAGGTAATTTAAAGATTATCCATTACAAAATATAAAAAAGTGTGGGTTGGTCTGCAACAAAATTTGCCGATGACTAGAGGAAGGTGGGTGGTACCAGATTGATGCAGATGCGGCTTGCAAAGGATCGGGATGGTTGAGCGCTTTTTGGAAGGGCCTATCAGCAGTGGGCAGCAATAGATTCGATGGCTGAAAAACCACAAGGTGACTCCTAAGCATAGGGAACTGCAACAACCACAGAGGAAAGTAGTAACAACAATTTTTTGTCGCTTGTAATACCAGTGGCATCACTGGTACTTTGCCGACACATCACATGACACATGAAAAACGTTTCACGTTCTTTTTGATATAATCTCTTGGGAAAACCTCGCCAAACAGCTTTTTAAATCAAATCAAGTCGTTTATTGCAAGTAAGCAAGTTGCGTTTGTCACAGGTACTAAAGTTGTTACAAAATATTCAGATTGATTTGTGACGCCCCGTAGGGGCACTGCAACATTTATAGAGCGCTATATACACATACAAAGCACGAGATATTAATATACAATTTACGAGATAAATATAGCGATAATCCATAGAGCAATATAAATTACAATGTAACTGAGATAACAAGTTTTATCTATTCGATATTACATATAATTTTCGTTTTTCAAATCCGTTAAAGAATTCTGCAGTATTATATGTAATAACTGAACTATAAGAGAACTAGAGTGACCGACATAGCGAAGCGCGTTTGCAAGCTGAAGTGGCAGTGGGCGGGGCACATAGCTCGAAGAACCGATGACCGAAGGGCGGCCCCTACGCGATGGACCGATGACCTGTTCAGGGCGGCGGGGAGCCAGTGGATGCAGGCGGCAAAGGATCGATATACGTGGAAAGCAATTGGGGAGCATAGGCCTCCCAGCAGGTCATTCAGCAGTAGACTTCAAATGGCTGAAATGATGATGAATGATGATATATAATAGCTTTTGTTCATTAGGACGAATTTTAAACGTTTTATAAACACTGATATGTGTTCTATACTGTATATATAGGTAGTTGGGTAAATGATTTTAAACTTTTATTGCCGTGACATGAGGGTTTGAGTGAAATTGAAAAATCAAGACAATTTGGAAAAAGGAAGCTTATACAAAAACCCAAAACGTACACTGCAGAAAGATTGAATACTTTACGTTTTTTTCTGAATAGGTTTCATTAAATAAACGTCAAAAGTACAAATACAAAAGTAAAAGTGGCAACACATTTATTATTTAAGCAGCATCTGTCACAGTGAAATAAATTGTTATAGGAGTGACCAGGTGCAGTGTTTTTCCTGTTACATTATTGTACATATATTGTGGCGTTTGAGAAATGGCGAGTGGCGATTATTTCTATCAAAATATGAATACACCAGTATAAAGAAAAATCAGATAAAGAGAGAATAATCAGAATCAGATAGGTCTTTTGTCTATGACTTTTTTAAGTTTTGTGCGTAACTATCACTTGCCTCGGATAGCACATTAGGCTCTTGATCTCGGCTGTCATGAACATCTATGGCCGTCATTGTTTAGAAGTTAGCGTCTTCCTTCGCAGTTGTGGAAGTCAGACTGCACCAGCAGTTGTTTTATCAAATTATACACACACCTCCACAAAGAAAAGAGAAAGATATCGTTGAAATCGATTTCCAATCTTGTTATTTATAATCAGCAGTGTGTAACTAGATTACCAGATAACTCACTTTATATTTATATCACAATAAACACAATTTTAATATAGAAAAATACGGAAAGAAAAGATTTTACACGTAAAATAAGCACTTTAATGGAGGAGGCTGACACATCTAATAGGCTCTGCCTGTTAAGTTGTTTAGCATAATTTTTACTTAGCGTTATCATCATGCTGATCCCAAGGACTTTTACTATATAGCCCTCCCCCGTGAATTTCCAATGTGACTGTTCAAACATAGCACAATTTCTAACCACAATTTTATTTTTCTAAATTATGTTTATTTTTGCTACCAATAAACGAACTGCTCCATTACATCTTGTACTACACTATGACAAGGTATATTATGTAAAATAATAAAAACACAAACAAGCTAAGCACTTACTCAAACATACCCTCATATGTAAAGTAAACGCGTCCCGGCGGTTATCACTTTGGCCAGATGTTGCCCGCTTTCACGAGGTGATGACGTGAAACTATTATTGCTAAATCTATACAAATAAATAACATTGGTGTATCTGTCTCCAATATTAGAATAACTGACTTTTACTATAAACACGATACATTCCAAAATTCACTGCATATTTTTATCTGCACTCTTAAAAGAAATTTTAATAAAAGATAAATCCGAAATTGGGTGTGAGATTAAATATTTAGTAATTTTTTATTGTTTTATAAGACCTGCGGGTATTTCTAAAATAAAAATATTGGAAAGATAAAAAATATCTTTGTGAACATTTCCCCGCAAACAATTTTTTTTTAAAAAATCGAGAAACAAATCATTCACAATGTGATGTTAGTCACAATTTCTATATAGGGCAAACTGGACACAACTTTGAAACCAGGTATAAGGAGCATATAGCTGCTTACAGGCATAATTGTCCAGAAAAATCTCATTTCCCTATTCAAGTTTGGCTCAAAGATCTCTATCTTATAAAGGTCAAAACTTAAAAACTAGCGCGCCCATTCACTGCGGGCAGGATTAAAGATGCCCTGTGTAAAAGCGAAACACGTGTCGTGTTGAATAGTTTCTCGATTTTTCGGAAAATTATAGTAGTGTGTTTTTATAAAGATATTTTTAATCAATCACTTGCTTACAAATAATTATCTTACAATTACACCAATTATTTAGTTCCAAGGTAAGTATCATTAAGAACTTGTGTTACGGGTACTAAAGAACGGATAAACATACTTAAACATGCACACAATGATTTGTCCTGTGTGGGAATCGAACTCACGACCTCTGGATCTGGACCTACCTCTGGATCATCTATGTGTTCATAAACCTAAATATTTATTCTGGTCGGAGTGTTTTCATATGTGTATTAAGGTATTAATGAAAAATAGGACCTGTGTATGTTTATGCGTTATTTAGTATGCAGAAGACAAGTACTTTATAACTTGGACTAAATAATTGGTGTAATTGACAGAAATATTGTCTATTCACACTTTTGTATTTGTATTAATATCACCATATACATACGTAGGCACATCCTATCTAAGCAAGTGTCCTGAAAATGAAGTCCTTAGACCATTTCTAAGCTAGTACAATATCACCATGCAGAAGGTCAAACATACAGTACACTTGAAAAATAGAACGTGTTTTAAGTCTTGTTTGACTAAGGTTAGGTGAAGAAGAATAATTTAAACAACGATTAAGACTCTTTTTAGGTTACAACAATTAAAAACATCTTCTACTGTCTCTTTTTAAATTTTGTTATATTGATTATATACTAACGCTGTTGCACTAACATAGTTTTAAGCTTATAATAATTGTATGTTTTGTTTTGAATGCTGTAGATACCTATAATTGGTGTACATACCAGAACCTGTTCCGTTGTAATTTTCTTAGTATTAATCTTTAGTATGTCCACTGTTGGTATCTCTTTCAAATAAATAAATAAAGACTTGGAAACGATAGCCTACTATTGTAATAGGTGCAAACGTGATTATCTAAATAAATTGACACTTCGTGCGTTACCTATGTGGTGATTACAATACTTATGAAAATAAAATAAACAAAGTCATGACTGTGACATGTCCATGAAATAATAAGTGCATAAAAAAATTATGGATTTTATCTTGAATATTCCTAAATTTATAACAGTAAAGATTTCTAATTTACAATCTGTTAATATTAAATTATACAACGCTAAATTTATGTGGAACTTACCAAAATATGTTACCATACCACTTACAAACAAATAAATTATATCTTTCTTAATATTAGTTCAGAAGATTGTTTATGAAAGCCTCAGTCCCATAATAAGTTACTGACTTATAATAACACGGGAATATCTTCCCCTGTTTAAAGATAATGAGATAGGATCCAGACCTTTTTACATGTAAACATAATTCGGTAAAGTTATCTATACTTCTGTAGCCGGAGGTATGATTTTATTGAAAGCTTTTGTTTTTCACGGGATGTATTGTTTTTGCGGCCAATTGTATTGGGAATTGAATACGAGTAATACAGTTAATATTATTGAATTTACGGTGGAGACACTTTGTAAAAAACTTTTGTATTTTTACGCGAGAGAAGCATGATAAGGGATCATATAGAAAATATACCTTTCTTTCGGACTTCTGCAGCAGTTGAGTATTTCTGAAAGATAATTTTATATTATTTTTTTTTTCTTTAAAATAACGGCTTTGTGCGTTTAGCACATTTAGCTAGTGTCAAATACGAGATATATTAATAATATATAAATCATAATGAGTGGTGATAAAGATGATAAATGGGAAATAATATTCCCTCCCCCTAAACCCCTTGAGTCCTCGGTAAAGATGAGATATACTGAGATCTTACATGGACTTCTTGAAAGAATTTGAAAAATGAGGTTGCACTGTTTTGTTTCATTTACTAACACTCATGTACGTTCACAAACATTTAACGTTTAATAATCCACCGTTATTACACATTAATGTTCAAAACATCACAAATTTTAGAAAACAACAAAACTGCAGACATAACGCTTCACTTTCCCACCAAGACGTCTTTAATATTCTTAATCTTCATCGTTCATATTAAGGGTCGGTTCATATCTGACGGATAATGTGTCGCGTATAATCGGTCACGTAACGCCAGAACAGACAAATGTACCTGTGAAAAAACATTTGACCGTTCAAGCTCAACCGATATTTGTTAGTGCGTCGCGCACACAGCTATAATACACTCGACGCATTCCGGCAGATATGGACCGACCCTTATATCGTGACCTTTTTTAATGCGATGCCCTGAAATAAACCATGTTGCATGATTGCTATTTAAATGAGTCCTCGTCAGTATAAGTCTCCCTACTACTACTATCATCTTGCATTATGTAGGTATATGTAGTGTTCTTTACTAGTTGTTTTTTTATGTGAGTCATATTAGTTTTTTTTTTTTAGTTTGTGGCGTCAATTTTAACCCTTCCTAATTAAATCTATCATTAAGTTCGCCGTTGTATTACATTTATGAGTGCAATCAAGATTAAATAAATAAATAACGATTGCCTGTTGGACTCCTGAGTAAACATAGGTTTACTCTGAAATATCAAATTGAATTTGAATAGTCAGGAGAAAGTTGCAAATATTTTGTTAGAAGCATTTCGAAGTAACAACAATTTTTCTCAGACAATCGTTAAGGGACCGAAAATTCCAGACAGAATAAATATTATGTTCAAATTTAGTAAGAAAAATATATTAGATTTGTGTAAACTAAAAGCAGAATTTTTTTGGCTAAGTATGTAGTTTGTATAAAATTTTGTAGTAATAAATATTTTTTTGCAAAAGAAGTATCATTAAAACTTGTGTTTTGAATGCTTAATAACGGATAAACATATCTTTATATGTAATACTTAATAATAAAGTATAGGAAATCCCGTATTCAAAAATTTTTTCTGCGTGGGAATCGAACAATAGAAGTCATCAAATTTACAATAACTTCGTCATTACGGATTCCTCATTCTATAAACCGTAAGCAAATGAAAATGCAACCCTCTATAACCAGCATGCAATGTTCGATAAGGCAATAAAAACGCGGTGTTATCAATATTCCATTCGACGCGTTTGCATATAGACTCATAAGTTCATAACTCGTAAACGTAACGTGACGTTAATGTTTAAACCCATTTTGACTAGGCATTTTTTTACGTGATTGAGTCTGACTCCCACCTTTCCGACTGGTCCCACCTTGTCGAGGTGGGTGGCTGAGTACCTCCCGGTAGGGCGCAGAAGGCGCTAGGGAAAAGGTAACACCCAGAGATTGACGACTCTGGGTACCCTTAGTACTGTCTACCGGGGGAGAAACTAAGAGGGACTTATGGAGGGCGCAGCGGGCGGGCCAGGAGGGCCCGTAAAGCAGCGCCAGGAGGGTCTTAGGCAGCGGGGGCAGGGGGCCCCTGTGGTATGGACCCTCCGACCATGGACCCTCCGAGAAGTCGGCCACACACGCTATGGTCTCACAAGGAGGTAGGAGGGGCGCGTCCACTGCGTCTCTCTGAGGAGGTTCTCCCGGTTTTGGTCCGAGGCACGTTGGCCGCGGGCGGGGTGTCAGAGCTGCAATCCAGGTACTGGCCCCCGCCTTTTTCTCAACAAGCGGCGGGCGTCGTCGGAAGATTTTTAGTGGGTATTACTGCTGGCGGTCGTGTCTGCCAGTGGTGAGTCCCACACTATTCTCTCGGTCCCCCTTTGGCTGGGAGACAGTGCGTAAATGCATTTTGTTACCGACGTAAATAAAAAAAAAAAGGCAAGACAGAGGCATGCTGCTGTGAGATTTTTCTTAAAGTCACCTAGTAGTCAAGGGTCTCTTACTTAGTTTCACAACTATCATAATTCGATACCTTTGGGTAGAAAGGTCGTATAAACGGTTTTTATCACTGATTGCTCGAATACGAATGCAGGTAAACGCGTACCTCTCTCACGTATCGTAAATTCTTTCAATGACAACACAAAGGGCATTGACATATTTGCACTCTCTCCACATAAGTTTAAGCGGGAGATATTGCAAGCATTGGCACCAGTAGAATAAAGCACACAATGTTATTTTTTACTGGCTTTATTTATTATTTATTTTTTAAATGTATAGATAAATCTAATTCTATCATAAATATTATTGTTAGGGTAAAATATTATTTAGAGAATAAAATATTATTGTATTTTTTATTAGATTAAGCAATATGTGTATAATTGATGAAGCTAAGTTTCGTTTCATATGTTTAACATTCTGTCGTGGATAACGTCGCTGGTTACGCAATGAACCAAATTTAGTTTTAGCCTTTTTAATATTATATATTGTGTAACTGTTTGTTGTCCTACATATAATAAAAAAAAAAAAACCATTTTGGCCAAATTGAGTTATAAATACCATTTTTTGTACCTATATATATCATCTTTACATAACTTCTGATGTTGTAATAAAATGCCTATGTCAGTGAGCCCGTCTGTAATCTGACCACATATCAAATACTTAGCGGATAGGCCTCGTCTTTAAGCTGATGAAGATGACAATAGCAAAATTAATGTCATCTCGGTATATAACAGAACAATACATTACAAAACCTTTATTAATACATACTAAGTTGATAAAAAAATTCTGCTTGAGGAGTCATTATCTCTCATCTCAGCCCATTAACGTCCCACTATTGAGCACGAGCCTCCTCTCACATACCAAGGTGTGAGGGTATTGGGTCATACTCCACCACGCGGACCCAGTGCGGATTGGCGGAGGCAGGTGTATGGCGTCCTGCTGTTAGAATTTTTCAAGCCGCCCATTAGGCCTCTAACATGGCTTAACGACTACCACATTTAGTGATAACCGGGACCAACGGCTTAACGTGCCTTCCGAAGCACGGAAGCGCTCGATATCAAATGCCACACAAACGGTCACCCATCCAAGGACTGACCTCTGTAAACTCTGCTGTACTTCGGCGATCGTTACCGACCACCGAGCACCGCAGAGCTACGAGCGCTTCATTATCGCGAGTCATTATCTAATTGAGTCCATATATTACTATTATTTTTGACACATAATTAATTCTATGTAAGTTTATATGTTTTCTTGCGAAAACTGCCTCGTTCTCTTTTGATAACCCAAAAGTATACTGATAGAGAATGCCTTGTAGCATGAAGTTTTGTTAATTTATGCAATAAAAAAGTTTCAACTTGTGTACCTACTTTAACAAAAGAGAAAATCAATGAATTTTTTTTTCTAACAATACACCAATTATTTAGTTCCAAGATAAGTCATTAAGAACTTGTGTTATGGATACTAAACAACGGATAAACATACTTAAATACTTTTTTTATTGTAAATACATACTTAATATACATAGGAAAACACCCAGACCAGAACAAATATTCATGTTCATGCACACAAAGATTTGTCCTGTGTGGGAATCGAACCCACGACCTCTGGAGTGAAGTGTAGGTATACTGACCTCCACGCCATATCGGTCGTTACGTCATTAATTGATTATAGCAATTGCTGACATACAACATGGAGTACCCCATCACTACTTAATATAAAACAAAGTCGCTTTCTTTGTCTGTCCCAATGTATATGCAGTCTAAGAGATAGAGTGTTGAGAATGATAATTTTATAGGTCACGCGAACGAAGTCACGATCGACAGCTAGTATATAATATAGATGAGTCGACCTTGTCGAGTTCTAGCCTGATTATTCTCGAATCAAACTTCAGCCCCGAGAACTGGAGCTCATACGTTTAATTGAAATTCACTCGTGCTTCATAACGAAGCCTTGAATATGTACATAATTTTTAGATTTTGATATTTAACATAGCGTTTATAATGGAAAAGACTTTTATTTCATTTTAGGTAAAAGCAAAGTTAAGTAAAATCAGCGAAAGACATACACCACATTATTTTTTAACATCTCAGCCATTCAACGTCCCACTACTGAGTATCCATCTTTTTTTACTTTATATAAATAAATACATAAATAAATAAATAAATAAATACATAAATAAATAAATATAAGGATGAAGTTGTTGTTGTTGTTTTTGGTATTTAAAAATGGAATTATATGCATCTGTTAGAGAGTTTCTTCTACACTTATGTGGAGAGACCTTAAAGGTACCGCCTTATATGCGGTGGCTTAAGCCGTGTGTTACCGGCCTAGAAAAGTGCCACCCCCTTTCATCTCACGGGGAGTAGTAAGAGTCAATGAAGAGAAATCCTACTCCTATAGCATCGTCCTGACTCGAGCTGCGATCACCAAACGTGGTGATTATGGGCAAATATATGAGCCAATGTTCAGAAGTGGACTCGTAAGGATGATATGTTATGATGGCCTTTAAGGGAATAGAATTCGAATGCTCTGTGACTCCTAAAACCAGCACTACTACGTAAAAATATTTATTTTTAATCTTCCGTATTTCTGAAGACATCATAAGCCCGTTGCTAATGTCTAGGCCCGGTTGGCTCGAAAAAATCTAACAACAGGACGCCTTCCTGCCCCTACCAATTCGGACTGGATCAGCGTGGTGAGTAAGACCTAATTCCTAAGCTGACGAAAGATCATGTAGATATTCCAATCCCAAATTTTTCACGGTTTCCCATGATCTATAAAGAGATTATTTTTATATTAAAACAACTGGAAAGTAATTTCCCAGTTAACAGTCAATTAAACGTATAAACTGGTAGACCCAGCCATCAATAAACTTTAATTTGTTCTTAACAACAGTTGGACCCGACGGCCGACTAATCGCTCAGAGCGGTAGTTAGCGCAAACTTCTAGTAAACGTCAATTTCACAGTCGTTTGGACTTCAAAAGGCGGCTTTATTACCTTACTAGCTGTCAGCCGCGGCTTTGGCTGTGCGATCTAAAAATTATCGAGTTTTGAACTGTATGACTTTCAGGAATAAATAAATAAAATGTCCTGACAATGACAGGAATTATTTTGTTTCATGAGAAGTATCATTAAGAACTTGTGTTATGAATACTAAATAGCGGATAAACATATATAAAGATTTATACTGCTGTATTTATTATATTGGTTAAGATTTAAAGCCATTACTGAAATGCATTTCTCACTTATTTCATCGAGAATTTGTTCAATGATATTTATTGTAGATTGTTGTAGTTATACTATATAGATTTATATTTCTTGAAAAATTATTGATAGATTAAATGTCCATGTATTAGATAGATCATCTGATTTAATTTTCGCGAAGCACTGGGGTAGTAAAGGTTTCCTCCTACCAAGATCTGAAGAGTCCAAGCCAACCTCACCTTTCTTTAAAAAAAATTTTTTTACGTCGTTAACAAAATGCATTATCGCACTGTCTCCCGGGCAAAGGGGGACCGAGAGAGGTGTGTGGAACTCACCACCGGCAGATACGACCGCCAGCAGAAATATCCACTAAAAATCTTCCGACGACGCCCGCCGCTTGTTGAGAAAGAGGCGGGGGTGCCAGTACCTGAGTTGCAGCTTTGACATCCCGCTCGCGGCCAACGTCCCCCGGACCAAATCGGGAGGACCTCCTCAGAGAGACGCGCAATGGACGCGCCCCTCCTACCACCTTGTGCGACCATAGCGTGTGTGGCCGACTTCTCGGAGGGTCTGTGGTTAGACAGCAAGGGCCCCCTGCCTCCGCTGCCTAAGACCCTCCTGACGCAGCTTGACGGGCCCTCCTGGCCCGCCCGCTGCGCCCTCCACAGGTCTCTCTTAGTTTCCCCCCCGGTAGACAGTACTAAGGGCACCCAGATTTGCCAATATCTGGGTGTTACCTTTTCCCTAGCGCCCTCTGCGCCCTACCGGGAGGTACTCAGCCCCCCCTGCCACAACAAGGTGGAGACCAGTCGGGGGGGAAGCCAACCTCACCTGCAAGTGGTGCACCTGTCGATCAATGGACGAGGCTCTAGCGAACATAAAAATGCCCGGAAAGCGGCACTATTGCCGCTTGTGAGCCTATGTTAGCCACCTATTACGTGGGACCAACAATATAATTGTCGAAATGTGGGCGTGTAATATGCCTCTGCCTACCCCCTCGGGGAAACAGGCGTGTTTTTATGTAGGTAAGTATATTCATTTTAAAATATCTCCAGTAGTCACGTACATTTGAATGAACAGGCGGCGTGTAATCGCGCTGCGCAGTTATTGCTCCCGGAACTTAGCCCTTTCCTAACGAGCCTCTCTCGACCTGGTTGCCTGCAGGGTTGCCACAAAACACATTCACATTTATGCATTCCTTATATTTATGTAGAAGATCATTCTTTCAAATCTTCTATTTGAATCAAAGTTCATTCCGTCTCATCTTCTATATAATAGGTATAAAAAAAAATTGGATCTTCATATCAAGCGAGTGTTTGCATTAATTAATTTGATTGATTCAAAGATATTTTCGGACAATTATACCTATTATTTCGTACCAAGATAAGTATTAGTAAGAACTAGTGTTATGGATACTATATACCGTACTTACAATTCGTAGTTCATACCAGGCAGGTCTATGTGGCTGATTTTCTTATATTTTTTCATAAATTCCAAAGAGTTACAATACGTATACGACCTCACAGAGACAAACGAAACAGAAATAAACACGCTTAATTTATAACAATTCCATGTTTACGTTAGATTATACCACCAGATATTTACAATGATAACATATTAATATTTGATTCTTGGCATACAATTAATAGAACAACAAAGGATTTGCAATAATACGAAGGGAAATAAGGCTTTTACCGACGTCATGAGTGTTTACCTACATCAAACTCATTATGATGAAACGCAGTCAATATGTGCGAACACTCGAGAATAAGAGTAAAATAGGGGAATACGCCTGCAGAGGGCGCAAATAAAATGTTAATATCGGCGTTCAGTGTGAAGGAATGAGGCTTTTTATAGAATTTTCAGCTTTTGATTCAGGTTTTGAATTTACAACTTTGTTTTACTACTGTGGTTGTGCTGGTTTAGGCAGAGTAATATTTTTATGATTAAAAAATAATAAATAAATACAATACTTCTTCTTTTTACGTCATGTCTGCAATTTTGTTTTATTTTCTAAAATTTGTGATTGTCGATCATACATGTGTAATTACTGTGGATTATGAACCGTTAAGTGTTTGTGAACGTACATGAGAGTTGGTAAATAAACCAAAACAGTGCAACATAACTTTTCATTTTTTTGTCCATGTGAGATCTCAGTATAGTCCCACAGCTTTACTAAGGACTCAAGGGGTTTAGAGGAGGCATCTCATATAGCATTTATCATCTTTATCACCACTTATTTTCATTTACTATTATTAAGTATTATTAATATATATCTCACCTGACAACGGCTAAATGTGCAAAATGAACGAAGCTATTATTTAAAAGAAAGAAACTGTAAAGAGATTGAATATAAAATATATTTCTCTTAAAAATCTCTGTAAAAAGGGTTATAATATTTCTCGCTAGAAACTTGTATATTTTATTTAATGGATATGAACTATTATTGTTAAGACTACTGAAATGTCTGAACAAGTTACACCAACTGACTTAATTATTTAATCCTATGAGCACATTGACTAAAAGTAAAATATTTGTCAAATTGTATCTTTTTTATATACCAAGAGGCATTCAAGCTTATGTTCCACCTGAAGAACAGTGGTTACCGCAGCCTTGCAACACCAGGAGCTTCACTAGCGCGTGCAGACCCATTAAAAACCGTTTCACGCCCTTAGAAACCCTTTTTGCGTGAAGGACAAGGAATCATTTGCATTAACATTATTACCTCTTACTAATCCCTATTTATTTTCTTATATTAGATGCTTAATAAAGCATCTGATTTTGTACACACAGCGTAAACATCCATACCAGAATAAATATTAATTCTTCTTGCACACTGATATATATTGAAATCAAATAAAGAACTGAAGTGCAGAAGCAAAGTGCAGATACAGGAAACTCCGCGCTATGGAATCTTTCATGTTCATGTTTGTAGACAAGACACTGCCCACCTTACCTTCGTACTGGGGTTTTATCTATGAAAGATAGAAAGATACATAAAGTTGATCAGAGCTTCATGTGTTCTCATTGTGACTTAAAACTGTGATATGCACTAAATGATTATAATGTATAGCATTCATCATTGAATCAACATCATTTTAGCATTATCCCGGTTGACCTAAGCTTGAGCTGAGGGGCCCGGTTTTGCTAAATGGTATATACTGATTTGGCTGAATTTTCAATTTCTTGTTGTTGAATGTTTAAATAACAACTTATTTTAAAGTGACATTGCAATATGCAATTAAACTTAATGGCTCATACTTCTCACAGCAAGAACGCTGCAAATTTTATTATGGCGACGACGTTCAGTGTGGAGGAGGTTTTTATAAAAGAGGTTATAAAAACAAAACAAGGGAAGGCGATCTCACTTATAATATAAAAAACGAACTTTCGAGTAAGTCAATCAAAAGTCATATACATTACTATTGATTGACTTACTTATGGTTTAAGCCTTTTTACAAATAGTCTTGTGCTAAATAAACAAAAATTCTTTAAAAATATATTAAAATAATGTATGAATATAAACATAAAAATCATATCATAAAATGAAGAAGTCTAATTGCTTTTTCGTTCAGGAATGTTGAAAAAAACATCAGCGTAAGTGAATTTAAAATGCAAAGTCGCTCTGATTGATTCATACATTAATTAATTATTTATGCCGCACATAATTTGTTTCAACCGCTTTTTCTAAAATAAATGAACATTGCACTATGAAGATTGAATGTTTAATATGTTTTTATTTCATTAAAAAAGCAACTGAATCTTAATTAGCATCCCGCCGAGGCTACGTTAGAATTTTAATTGGTGACTGCCGAAGAAGGTTGAACGTACCACCTATAATTATTCGTGAGTTTCTATTCAAGAAAATCCATTTAGGAGTCGTTGTCGTTGAGAAGAAATATCGCAAGCTCTAAATTAAAGTTCAAAGTAGGTACTTAAAGATACTTAAAAGACTTGTCTCGTCTGGCGGTTTGTATCGAAATCTGATGAACTGGTTTTAACAAAGTTGAACTGGAACTGGAATTATCAACTATTTCTTTATTTTTTTGCATTTACAATGCTACATATTTTGAGACGAGTTTATTCCTCTCCGGGTTACCGCGGACGAGTTGGTTTATTCTAGTAAAAATATGCATGTCAAAAAATTTTACGACTCGTCGTTTACTGTGCGGGTAGTTCGTCTTTGGAATGAGCTGCCCGTCGGTATACGAAAATTAAACACAGAATTATTTAACAAATCAGTCTGGGAGCATTATTTGTCTTTTAATTTTAAATATTTTATATTATGTATGTAATTTTAAATTATATATTTCATGTAATAATATGTATATGTGTGAATTTATTATTTACTAATAAGTAAGCAAGAGCACTCTGTTGTGCCTACTCTATATGGTTATTTTTTATTCATTGTTTCCTGTCCATCCTAAGGTTGCCTGGAAGAAATTGCTGTTAGCTGTTTTTATTACTTTTTTTATATTTAGTGTACAATAAAGTGTTCATTCATTCATTCATTCACAACCGTTTTATAATTTTATCCTATGCTTACTTTACTTATGAAAGTGTGTTTTATGCTGCTGCGAGTGCTCACCTGCACTAATATCTACTTTTTAACATTCTGAAATAAAAATATAGGCAGAAATCTTTCGTGTATTTTAGGAGGGCCAATCAACGAGCGTGATTTTATGTGGTTTAATTAACTCCCACTTTGTGATGGTACCCTGAATATTATACAGGGTTCATTTCTTTTGACTAATGACGATAAAAATATCTACAATATGATATGAGAACTTTCAACTTATACAATGGTCGATTGCTTTCGTACACCTACATTTTATATGAACTGTGATACATTTAAATCTGCACATAATATGCTACAATACAATACACAACGGTGGAGTATGGCTTCAATCCTTGTCACCTTGGGTAGTAAATGAGGCCCGTGCTTAGTAGTGAAAAATTAATTGTCTAATTGGATATTGGAATTGGAATTGGATAATTATGAGAACTGATATACCAACTCAAACAGTGAAAATAAAATAAATGTAAAAACAATAGATATTTCCCCATAAGTACAACCCTACAGCTGATATATAAAGATAATGGTAGTGACAACAAGATAGGTACTCAAACTGCGGAAGGGACGCGAAAAAATGGCCGGCCGACGTGAATTTCGTACGTGACGCAGTACGAAAATACAGACAGAAATGTGAACCTGGAATTCCCGTTGAAAAGTCGGGCTTAAATCATGGAGACAATGTTTGATGCTGTCATAGTTGATGCAGAGTTCGTGCAACTTCGTTATTTAGGGGCAACCCTGTTATTTTGAGGTATCAGGTTTTATTTAGGAAGCGCTCGTGGCTCTGCGGTGCTCAGCGGTGGAAACGATCACCGAAGTACAGCAGAGTTTACAGAGGTCAGTCCTTGGATGGGTGACCGTTTGTGTGGCATTTGATATCGAGCGCTTCCGTGCTTCGGAAGGCACGTTAAGCCGTTGGTCCCGGTTATCACTAAATGTGGTAGTCGTTAAGCCATGTTAGAGGCCTTATGGGCGGCTTGATAAATTCTAACAGCAGGACGCCATACACCTGCCTCCGCCAATCCGCACTGGGTCCGCGTGGTGGAGTATGACCCAAAACCCTCGCACCTTGGTATGTGAGAGGAGGCTCGTGCTCAGTAGTGGGACGTAAATGGGCTGTGATGATGATGATGAGGTTTTATCTGCGTCTAAGGTTATCACAAAATATACATAGGTATGAGTGCTTATTTAGACCGCATTATGCTCCTTGAAATCAAATCATGAAAGCAGTCACAAACTAAAATACAAGTTTACAATGATCTTTAATTCAGTGGTATTTTTTTAATAATAAACCTGCTATCAAAAATAAAACATGTTAGTTTGTAAATCTGGAATTCCTGTTAAAAAGTCGGGCTCAAACCATGGGGACAAAGTTTGATTCTGACATAGTTGACGCAGAGTTCAAGCAACTTCATAATGTAGGGGCAACCCTGGTATTTATAATTAGGTATGAGGTTTTATTTGAGTCACATAAAATTAAGTCGAGTTGGGCGTAGTTATGCAAAATAGAACCAGCAACAATAACTTACTTTTGAGAAAACAGGAGTATTAGTAAACTTGATATAGCATAATATAAAAACTGTAGTTTGTTTCCGAATTCCTGTTAAATATTGGGTATTGTTATCTACTTCCTGTATTGTTATTTACTTCCTGTCTAGTACTGATTTAATAAATTAGACATTTATGACAATATCTCAAAAAATCGTTTTGTGGGTTGGATCCATTTTGCATAACTACGTCCAGTTCATTACAAAATATACATACGTCTGCTTATTACGGCGACTGGTATGGCGTGGGGGCCGGTTTATAAGAATTCCGTTTCTTCGGTGGTGTGGTCGATTCTTGCGAAACTTGCAAGCCGTTATGCATTGGTACGCTTGTTACCGTGCTTGATACAAAGTATGGATGCGCTCTTATTTTTCTGGAATGCATCGACTTCTTGCCAACAGTGAATATTCGAAATTACCTAGTCGCAATTTAATTTCTCTGGAAAGAGCTCAGCGGTCGGTGCTTAAGGTTATGCTGACGAAGCCCTTAAGATATCCCACAGCACATATTTACAAAGATACGAACTTGCTAAGTATTCGCCGCATTTACATAAATGCTGCTGTCTGTGTTACATATAAGCTTCTCTTAGATCTGAAAGTTACAAAGAATTGCTGACTAATAGATTAATTAGAGTCTCGGTACCCTCAGTCAATACTTCGTTTGCATAAAGATTTAAAAAAAAATACTTATTTATACATAAAATTTATGTTAGTGTTTAATTGTTGTTGATTGTTTTAAGTGTTGTTTATCCGTTGACTAGATTACATAGGACCTGCAAGTTTTGTGCAAAATATGGGACTAGGAACGCTTTGTGAATATTTATTTTTAATCAGTTTGCCAGCTAAACCAACCAGTGCAAGATAGTAACAAAGGAATTTCTTTTCATCAGAAGTGTTTAATTGTTGTTGATTGTTTTAAGTGTTGTTTATCCGTTGACTAGATTACATAGGACCTGCAAGTTTTGTGCAAAATATGGGACTAGGAACGCTTTGTGAATATTTATTTTTAATCACTTTTCCAGCTAAACCCACCAGTGCAAGATAGTAACAAAGGAATTTCTTTTCGCGTAAATCGGAACGTGTGCTATAAATTGATGCTTTAGTGACGGTAGTTTTAAATTTATGGCTTAGCTTATGGAGACTCCCCGTAACCATGAAACACTGTACAATTGAATAGTGCAATAACCTACGATTTTTATCCGTTAAATATATTTATTTTTGTAGGAAAATAATTAGTAACATCTGAAACTGAAATAATTTTCATCCATACGAGAATATACAGGCAATTAAAATGAAATTAAGAAATCGTTGATGTTCACGACGAAATTTCCATAAAGCCGTTGATGTCACAACACACGAAGGTCTGGCATCGGGCTGATGACTGTATAATCACCCAGCTATATACAAAATATACGTCAAACAGGTACTCCACATTTCCGCAAAAATATTTTGGTTAAATAATTGTGGTTATCAATAGTGATTCGGTATACTACGAAATAATCCCAATTCCTTCATTCTCTTAACAATAACGGAAATTTCTTCTGTATACCGATATATACCTAGCTACTATTAAGCTTGTTTCCTCGAAGGGGTCGGGAGACCCAATTTTTTTTCTTTTACGTCGTAACAAAATCCTCCTGCTCCCGCTCCTCTTGGTGCTGCTTGACGGGCCCTTCTAGCGCGCCCGCTATGCCCTCCTCGAGATACCTCTTGGATTTGCCCCCTGTAGTCAGTACAAAGGGCACCCAAATTCGCCGGTCTCTAGGTATTACCTATTCCCTAGCGGCTTCCCCGCCTTACCGGGAGGTACTCAACCCCCCCACTACGACAAGGTGGAGACCATTCGAGGGGAGAGGCATATTATATGCCAACATTTTGCAAACTATATTGTATCGCGAACAATGTCCCCGTAATAGGTGGCGAGTATATCTGGGAACTTTTAAGTTTGCCAGGTTCCCATTCGTTAATCGGCGGGTGCAAAACTTGCAGGTGAGGTTCACTTGAGTTCTTAAGCTATGTCATAAACTTTATGAACTAAAACTAAAACTGTCTTCTCTAGCCATCCAGTATAAATAAGAAAATATATGTATTCAAAGTTTTATGGCATTCCAAAAATAGGTATATATATTATATATACAGGGTTAAAGGTTAAATCGACCTATATCCTGGATGTTGTTTGCATCATTTTCTGTTTGATAAGACTATGAAACACCGTACCCTAAACTTAACCGTTCTCAAACTATAGTGCATTGTTTTTTTAAATAAAAATTGTTGATATTTATTATTGTCCTCTTTTTTGTGTTTTGTGACCCAAATTTATAAAGTTTACTATTTTTGTGTAGGAGGTTAGTTGCTTAATTATTTTGATCTATAAAATTGCAAGTAGTGGTACCAATTGAGTCGAAGTGGAACATGTAAAGGAACTCAAAATAAAAAACACTATTTTTATAACTACAATAATCCTACATGTATAATATAATTTAATACCTGAAATCTCTCACATACTTACACACACGCGCGCACACACGCACACACACACGAGCATACACACATCTAAATTTTTATATTATTGTTTGTTAAATTAAGAAAAGTGAAATTTATTATTATAATTATTTTTGTTTCTATTTTGTGGTTTGTTTTTGTTTGCAGTTGAATTTTTGCTTGCTTACTGTTTCGTTTTTGCTGAAGTGTTAACTTGTAATTTCTGTTTATTTTTTTTTCTACCTGGTCACTACTATGTTGCGAACCCACTGAAACAGGGGGGGGGGGGGCTGAAAACCAGCGCAGCGTAGAGTAACTACTAGCTGAGCTTACTCCAGTTGCTTTTAGGATTATAACTATTTTTAATTTTGTATTTTGTCATGTTAATGTATTCCTTAAAAGCAATAAATGATTTTTTATTTTATTTTAAAAGAAAAATAATATTTATTTTACCAATATTTTAAAAAAGTATATTATATTTGTGCAGCGTATGCTTGTAAATATTCTACGGTTCCTTAGCTTTCTATCATGGTACAAAAAGCTAGGGTACTATTAGAATTTCTTAAGGAAAGCAGTGGTAAAACGATAAGATACGAAATATACGAACAAACGATAAAAAAATAAAGGTACGTACTAGAGCTGATGGTACTATTTCTTCCTATTCGTGACTTTGCTTGTCAACCGCACTACGGCTTAAGTTTCTGCATTAAAACTATTGAAAATTATTACCTTCAAGACAAAGAATATGCTCATATTTAATTTGTTACAGGACTGCACTTTGTATCCTTACGATCTCATTATCCTGGCCGCCGAGTATCGGATTTGAGTGTATTTAATTCAGTTAGTATGCAAATAAGTCGATCGGAAGAGGTAGAACAACACCGTGGTCAGATAGGAGTCCAGACTTTCTATGGAAAATTATGTATAGGGACAGATGAAATGTTTGGTGTGTGGTGAAGGTAATCCAATAAAAACTGTTGATATTTTGTGACAATAAATAATTGATGCCGCTAACAAAATAGGAAAAGGTTTAACAACTGGCGTTGTAAAAAGTGCATTAATACACAGAATGCAAGTATGTGCAAAAAAGAGGTAGACATGTGAAACATTTACTGTAGACTGCAAAAAGATAACTAAACACAATTTATTGCCTACTTCCTTGCTTTATCATGTTTTAAGACCAAAGTTATAAACTTGACGCTCATATACCATTGTTTTTTATTATTACCTAGTATCGTTTTACCACTGTTTTTCTCTAGAAATTCTGATAGGTGCCTTGCTTATTATACCTTGATAGAAGTATTTATCTATATACATTTATATCCTATATCAAATAAAACTGACAATAATACTAAAATTAATATCATACGAATGGCCATATGCATCAGCTGGAAACAGAACAGAACTACCACCAATCAAACCTGACTCCTAATCTTAAATTCGACATCCTTTCTAGAACCATCAACACAAAGCAGCGGAAGCATCTGCGGTAATAAATTTCCTTTTCTTCTAAATGTTATATACAGAAAAACAAGTAAGTACGTTTCTGGATTAGCAAATCGACCAACCAATCAAGATTAAAGGCTCGAAAAACAAGTTCTCATTCAACAAATCGACCATTTTCATCAGACATATTCTTATCGAAATTGCCATTAAGGCAAGTGAAAATTAGAGCTCAGCTTAAACTGGTTCGGTCCTGATAGTGGAAATATTGATTATTACAAAAGACGGATACTGATTGCCATATCCATCACTCCTGGTAAACAAGTGTGTGACGTAACTAATCCTACAGAGAAGTATAAAATGACAAAAGTAAGCTTTAACGCTACAAATGAAGGAAAATACTTAATAAGAGAGAGAAAAGACGTTATAGATGATCTTTATAAAATACAAGCGATAATTGTGAATAAATAAATAAATATTTGACGTGATGGCTACTAAATCCGTACTACGCTTCAAGGTTGAGGGTTCGAAACCGACACAGGACAAATCTTTGTGTATTTTGTGTTCCGGTCAGGGTATATGCGTATTAAGTATGTATTCACAAAAAAAAATATGTATGTATTTTCATCCGTTACTTAGTATCTATAACACAAGCTCTTAATGATACTTATCTTGGAGCTAAATAATTTGTGTAATTGTTAGAAAATATTTCTTTATTTTGTAAATTATTTATAATTGTACAATAATCGTAAATAAGACTCGCCATACTGCCTCTTTCAGCAACTGCCTCTTTTGTATTTTATTATTTGTTTTGCTTGGAACGCGGTTTCCTTAATAAATTAATACTGAGCACGGGCCTCATCCCATGAAACAAGATGATGATATTGGGTCATCCACGTTATCCACACGGACCCAATCTGCCAACCAAAACCTAGCAAGAGTTTTGTTTGAAAATACGTTTTCGAAACTACTAAACATTTTGGAAATATTGAATTTAAATATTTTTAAATTAAAATTATATGCTAGGTCTTGGTTTTGGATAGCCGCAATGCGTATTAGTTATTAAATTTTTTACCGCCCAGTCAGGCCTCTAAGATGGCCTAACGACTACCACAATATAATGATAACTGGAACCACGACTTAACATGCCTTCTGAAGCACGGAAGCGCTTGATATTATACAAACGGTCACCCATCCAAGGACTGATTTCTGTAAAATCCTCTTTACTTCGGTTAGGTATGAGAGCTAGTCATAAAAAGTAATTATAAATAGTATTTTGATCAAGTATTTTTTTGTCCAATTTGCGCACCAATATTGATCCATCTATTTTAGCTTATAAGCGTTAGAGTGTACAAATGTCCTTAACTTAGTAATATAGTTCAGCTGTTCTAAATTTATTTTGCTCACGCTAGCTAAAATGTGATCAAATCTCTCTTAGATTTTTGCTTATAGACAAATTTGCAAATCAGTTAAGTTGATTGAATGGAATGAATATGTAAGAATTTGCAAAAAAGACGCCGCAGGGATGATTAAAATAAATAAACGCATGAATGAGTAGATATTTATACTGTTGATTTAAGTTAAATTCTAAAAGTTGTCTTACAATTTCATTTTACCTGTTATGATACGAGTATTTAAGAGAAACTTAAGGTAATTGAAGAAACCTTTCACCTAAGTTTTGTTTGTAATAAGTTTTTTCTTTTTAATGGATCTGTATGTGTGCTTAATAAACAAATGATAAAGAATTAACGTAAATAAATAAACTTTATTTTCCCTATAATAATTATGTTAGGGTGCCCCTATCATCTCACGGGGAGTCGTAAGAGTCGACAAAGAGAAACACTACCGGATGGTGGGCAGCAGCGTCATCCTACGTACTGGCTTGAACTGCGATCACCAACCCGCCTGCCCAACGTCACCACATTGGGCAGGTTATGAGCAGACACAACGTGATCTATTGGGGAGGCAAATTTTCAGCTCTGGACTTTATAAAGGTAACTTGATGATTAGGTAAGGTAACGATGAAGGTCATGTCTTTCACACGTTTATTAAAATAACGGTAGCTCATCCTCCTGCCCTGTTTATCTGGGGCAGCGTAGCTAGTCTACTCCTTCCAAAATATCTCACCTGAGATAACAATCCTAGTCCTTTCTAGCAATGTAGTGGAGATGATAGCACTATGAAGTGTTCTAGGTGTGAAATTAAGTAATAGGATTAGAAATGAAGTGATAAGGGCCGAAGCTGGTGTAAAAGAAAATATAGTGACAAGAATTAAGATAGGTATGCTTTGATGGTTTGGTTATGTTGAGGGAATGAATGAAAGTAGACAAACGAATGTGATTTATGTTGGAAATGTTGGGAGAGGAAGACTACGTAGGTCAGTACGTCCATGACTAAATCCAGAAAATTTTGGAGAAAGGGCAAGTCAAAAGTACCCTAAATCGACCGGCGTGTATGAGAAGGTTAATTAGTATGAATAAAGCTAAAAGTCCAAGCAAGTAGAAAAATGTGATCTCTGCCTACCTTGACATTATGTATGTGTGTATGTCTTTTCTAGCAGGAACAGGGTGCTACTCTTGCGGAAACGCTAGCCCTATTCTAGTATTGGGTGGTTGTTGCAGTTGGTTTTTAATAATACATTAAATTTATTTTCACAAAATTTACTTCCAATGCAAATATAAAATCAATTTCTCATCATAAAGGAACACTATCGTCCTCTCTTCTACTTGCCGTGCCCGACAGAATATACAACGATACGTAACATATCATCATCATCATCATCTCAGCCCAGATACGTCCCACTACTGAACACGAGCCTCCTCTCACATATCAAGTTGTGAGGGTATTGAGGCATACTCCACCACGTTGACCCAGTGCGGATTGGTGGAGGCAGGTGTATGGCGTCCTGCTGTTAGAATTTATCAAACCGCCCATTAGGCCTCTAACATGGCTTAACGACTACCACATTTAGTGATAATCGGGACCAAAGGCTTAACGTGCCTTCCGAAGCACGGAAGCGCTCGATATCAAATCCAAACCCATCCAAGGACTGACCTCTGTAAACTCTGCTTTACTTCAGTGATCGTTTCTGACCACCTAGCACCGCAGAGCTACGTAACATATATTAACATCATATTGTAACTGTTAGTGGAAAGCAATACTGATATTGAGTATTTATTCTTTATATATATCTCAGGCAACTCCTTCTAACTCTTTGAACCAGCATTTCGCAAAGAAAATATACCCTTTGATACTTGCTGGCCTACTTCGGGCAACCTTTCC
Source organism: Musotima nitidalis (assembly GCA_949126915.1). NCBI lineage: Eukaryota > Metazoa > Arthropoda > Insecta > Lepidoptera > Crambidae > Musotima > Musotima nitidalis. Next base: position 7,513,905 of record OX421434.1, read on the forward strand.
CTGAAATCGATACATATGGCGTTTGCATTTATTCTATTTTTTTATTAAACTTCCCAGTCCAGTTTGAAAAACAGCAAGAAGTATTGCTTAAGGTGTGAGTTTAGTTGATGTAATATTTTGCAATGCAATATTTACAATAGGGGATTACAAACTTTAACATTTGCATAGCATTATAATTTAAATTACTAATATAGTATAGTGAAACAGTGGACAACACTCCGCTGCTTCAAGATTGTAACTTAATCTAGATGCCAAACCTTTATACCTCTATAGTCGAGTAAGGAAAGCTTCTTTAGGTAGAAGTTTGTGGCTTTCTCAGTACATGCAGGCACTTACTCCATAATAGCACAACATTAACGATGCGAATTTTGCTCTAATGCACCGGTACACTTTACTTAACAATAGCTTCCCAAACTTCCTGAGATATAAGCCGTTAGTTTTAATCGGTGATCTTCTGAATAATATTCTTTGCAAAATCGATCACATCAAGATGAAAAGAAAAGATATAATAATATATTTTTGATACGGGTAATTTTATTTTCCTTAAAATATTAGCAAAATCACCAAAATTTCCAAATGCTACACAGATGTTACCTCCAATAACTTCGACTGATTTAAGTTCACTGCTGGACACAAGCCACAAATTCTCTGCAATTGCTGATTTTGTAAGTATTAAATGATTTTCTGTTGTATGGGGCCTGCTTACTTTATTCTGCAAGTGGCACCTATAATCTTGTCGCTCTATGAACCTCTGCAATTTCATCTTCATTTGTCACTTATCTTACCTGGTAATTTGGCTTGAGCATTATCATCATCGTCATAGCATTTATTCATTTTATGCTTTAGACTTACGCTAAAGATTGTTCCATGGCCTTTCTTTTTTATTTACGTCAGTAACAAAATGCCTTTACGCACTGCCTCCCGGCCAAAGGGGGACCGAGAGGGGAGTGTGGGGCTAACTGCGGCAGACGGGACCGCCAGCAGTCCTACCCACTAAAAATCTTCTAACGACGCCCACCGCTGTTGAAAAAGGGGCTGGAGGCCAGTGGAACCTGGTGGGCCTACTCACTGCTTTAACCAGACCTGGCTAAATTACATTTCGCCATGTCAGCCTTATAAAGTCCGCTGCTGAACATTGTCCTCCCACCTAGATTATATAATAGGTTGGGGAAAAAGTCTTTTCGTATTTTTGTATGAAAAGTCAAGACATTTTTTTCAAAGTTTATTTACATTTATTTACAATATATATGTACCGTTTTGTTGAATAACTTTCTGCCATTTTGTGGGCAGAGACATTATCCCGTTACTGTAGAAACTTTGGGACTTCTGATCAAAAAAACGGGACAAATAGTTTTGGCAGTCCTCTCTTGAGGTCAACCTTACAGAACCTAAAGAATTCTGCAGAGACCGAAACAGGTGAAAATCTGAAGGCGCAAGGTCAGGGCTATATGGTGGATGCACTAGGACCTCCCAGTCGAACTCTCTTAATTTTTGCTGAGTGGCTAAAGATGTGTGTGGTCTAGCGTTATCGTGATGAAAGACCACACCCTTCCTGTTGATCAATTCCGGCCGTTTTCTCTCGACTGCTTCCTTTAATCTCATCAGTTGCTGGCAGTAAAGATCAGAATCGATGGTTTTGCCGGGCGGTAAAAGCTCATAATAAACAATGCCCTTCCAATCCCACCATACACACAGCATCACCTTATTTCGTGTTAGGCCAGGTTTGGCCACAGTCTGTGAAGCCTGGCCAACTTTCGACCACGACCTTTTTCGCACGTTCTTGTCGTACGTGATCCACTTTTCATCGCCAGTTATCAATCTCTTCAAAAACGGCTCGGTTTCATTACGTCTCAATAATGAATCGCAAATGAGTACACGGTTCATTAAGTTTCTTTGAGTGAGCTCGTGTGGCACCCAAATATCGAGCTTTTTTGTATAACCGGCTTTCTTCAAATGGGTCAAAACTGTTTTGTGGTCAATTCCCAGTTCTTCAGCTACATCGTAACATATGCCGATCTTGCTCCACTCTTTCAAAAATGGCGTCCATTTTATTCGTAACAGGGCGACCAGAGCGAGGTGCATCTTTAATATCAAAATTTCCGGACTGAAAACGTTTGAACCAAATTTGTGCTACTCTTACTGACACTGCATCAGGTCCATAAACATCACAAATTTTTTTCACTGCTTGAGTTGCATTTTGGCCTTTTTTATTATAAAATTTTAAAATGTATCGAATTTCTTCATTAGATTCACTCATTTTTACGGAGAGAAAAACAAATGAAAAATAGCGGGAAACAACTTTTTTTTATTTTTTTCTTTTCTTTATAATGGAACCTTTTTAATGTTACCAAAACCAGCCAGACACAAATAGTACAGTCAAAAAAATTTTATAATAAGTTTATACCTACGTTATGCGAAAAGACTTTTTCCCCGACCTAATATATTCGACTCAATGATAAGGAAGAGGAAATTTATTTAGATGCGATTTTTCAATCAAGTTTTTTTTTATACCGATAGGTGGCACTTAAGCATGCAGTGAATGATGAAAAGTGGTCACCGCAATCTATGGATGCTTGCAACACCAGGAACATCACTAGCGTGTTGCCGACCCATTAATAACTGTTTCACGCCCTTCTTGACGAGCCCCAAGTTGTAATAACTTAAGATTATTCTCTCAAAGAAAATTTGACTTTATAGAAATGCTAGTATCTTTTTACCAATTAGTGTTTATGAATGTGACTTTATGTCGTAGACTTTCATCATCCAGCCCGGGCCATCACCAACCAATGTGAGGGTTTAGGTCATACTTCACCATGCAGACCCAATGCGGATTAGCGAAGGAAGGTGTGTTGCGTCCTTGCGTTAGAATTTTTGAAAGTCACTCAAATAGGACTCTTACATAGTTTAACGACTGTTTCATTATATTAATTATCAGGACATCATATCGTTCTTTGAAAGCCAGGATGACCTCCTCAGAGAGGCACTGTGAACGCGCCGCTCCTACAGCCTTGTGCGACCATAGCGTCTGTGGCCGACTTCTCGGAGGGTCTATGGTTAGACAGCAGGAGCCCCATGACCCCGCCGCCTAAGAACCTCCTGGCACTGCTGGACGGGCCCTCCTGTAGACCAGCCGGGGGGATCCGAGGACCGACCTTTGTGAACTCTGCTTGTCATCGGTGATCGTATTCGTCATCTAGTATCGTAATAGTTTTAACTGACACTTGAAAAATCAGCTTTCTGTAAACAAAACATACTTATAAGATGAAATGTTTACTAGAAATAAACAACTCTTTCGCGGTGGTCTGTGTATCCAAAGAGTAGCGGACCGATTAACCAAAGGTAGTAAGTTCGATTTTCACTTGGGATTGAAATTTTCTAATAAGAATTGCATCTTATAACTATTAGGTCGGGGAAAAAGTCTTTTCGCATAACGTAGGTATAAACTTATTATAAAATTTTTTTGACTGTACTATTTGTGTCTGGCTGGTTTTGGTAACATTAAAAAGGTTCCATTATAAAGAAAAGAAAAAAATAAAAAAAAGTTGTTTCCCGCTATTTTTCATTTGTTTTCTCTCCGTAAAAATGAGTGAATCTAATGAAGAAATTCGATACATTTTAAAATTTTATTATAAAAAACGCAAAAATGCAACTCAAGCAGTGAAAAAAATTTGTGATGTTTATGGACCTGATGCAGTGTCAGTAAGAGTAGCACAAATTTGGTTCAAACGTTTTCAGTCCGGAAATTTTGATGTTAAAGATGCACCTCGCTCTGGTCGCCCTGTTACGAATAAAATGGACGCCATTTTTGAAAGAGTGGAGCAAGATCGGCATATGTTACGATGTAGCTGAAGAACTGGGAATTGACCACAAAACAGTTTTGACCCATTTGAAGAAAGCTGGTTATACAAAAAAGCTCGATATTTGGGTGCCACACGAGCTCACTCAAAGAAACTTAATGAACCGTGTACTCATTTGCGATTCATTATTGAGACGTAATGAAACCGAGCCGTTTTTGAAGAGATTGATAACTGGCGATGAAAAGTGGATCACGTACGACAAGAACGTGCGAAAAAGGTCGTGGTCGAAAGTTGGCCAGGCTTCACAGACTGTGGCCAAACCTGGCCTAACACGAAATAAGGTGATGCTGTGTGTATGGTGGGATTGGAAGGGCATTGTTTATTATGAGCTTTTACCGCCCGGCAAAACCATCGATTCTGATCTTTACTGCCAGCAACTGATGAGATTAAAGGAAGCAGTCGAGAGAAAACGGCCGGAATTGATCAACAGGAAGGGTGTGGTCTTTCATCACGATAACGCTAGACCACACACATCTTTAGCCACTCAGCAAAAATTAAGAGAGTTCGACTGGGAGGTCCTAGTGCATCCACCATATAGCCCTGACCTTGCGCCTTCAGATTTTCACCTGTTTCGGTCTCTGCAGAATTCTTTAGGTTCTGTAAGGTTGACCTCAAAAGAGGGGACTGCCAAAACTATTTGTCCCGTTTTTTTGATCAGAAGTCCCAAAGTTTCTACAGTAACGGGATAATGTCTCTGCCCACAAAATGGCAGAAAGTTATTCAACAAAACGGTACATATATATTGTAAATAAATGTAAATAAACTTTGAAAAAAATGTCTTGACTTTTCATACAAAAATACGAAAAGACTTTTTCCCCAACCTATTAAAAATAGCATAGTACGTGCAAACAAATTTAATTGCCAAAAAGAAACTAAACTGATTTAATTTGCTCCATATGAAGCATCATTACACAATAATGTCACTCACGTACCTGCAAGAGAGCTTTATTACAGTAAAGGACTAGCAAAACTTGAACACGATCATAGCAGAGTTTAATTTTCCCGTAAGTACTACACTCAACTGTTTCGTCTTATTATCTTGCTCACCTTTAATTAAATCGCGGTAGATAAATTAAGGAAGTAATGCCTGTATACATAACAAATGGATGTGTAATAACAGGGATGCAATGTGTTGTCTCCGCTATGTAATTTCGTCTTCAAAATTACATTCACAAGATTGTGAACACCGCATCTTGGTGTATATTTGAGAATTTCATATTATGGTGCTATTTGTTTGGGTTATGTTTAACAATTCCGCAAAATACAAGGAATTAATGAATTTTTAATGATGACGTGTGATGAGGCGTTTGTTTTTAAAATTTCATATTATGGTGCTATTTCTTTGGGTTATGTTTAACAATTCCGCAAAATATAAGGAATTAATGAATTTTTAATGATGACGTGTGGTGAGGCGTTTGTTTATAAAATTTCGTATTATGGTGCTATTTGTTTGGGTTATGCTTAACAATGCCGCAAAATGCAAGGAATTCATGATTTTTTTATAATGAATCAGTGTGATGATTGTTCTCTCTGTTGTTTCTCTGTTGATCTGTTTATACAAGTTTTTAGGTTAGGTGCTCATTGTTTACAAAGACAGATATTTCTAAAATGCTTATTAAAATGCTAATTGTTTCTGGGAAGGATCAGGATCGAGTTCATATTGTTTTACAGAACAATGTCCACGGTAACAGTTTTTAGACACAAATTAAGATTTCTTTCAAACATTTTCAAAAATCTGACTTCTTTACTTACTTTAATAAAATAACCGGCATGATGTATATAATTGTATATGCACAATCAGCTTCTGAGGTCGATGTTTGAGTCTCACATTGGATAGTTATTATTTGTGTACATGAACACGAATATTTGCCTTAGTCTGAATGCTTGCTATGTAATATAAATATATTCTTACTAAAATAAAGTATCCGTTCTCCAATATCCATAGTACCAGCTCTTCTAATTTTGGGGATAGAAGGCGTTGTATGAGATGTCCATAGGTATTTATTGTCCAACAAAAAAAATTTCGTTGGTACTTTTGCCTAATTATAAAATAATTAACTAATGTACGGTAAATAAACAACGACAAAATAAGTACGTTAGTAGTTTTGCCAAATAAAAAAAATATTAAGTGATGTAAAATAAATAAATTAGAATAAAATTAGTAATCAGTCTCTTTGAAAGCAGTAAAAGTCATTTTAAACTCAAGCTATACAAGGCAGACTTGTAACACTATTACTCAGCTCTTGCCTATAATATAAGCATTTTATTTTAATAAGCTCTAAAAGGGTCCACCAATTTAATTGATTATGGCCCACCTTGCTGGACACTGCTGTCCATTTCAACAGTTTAACGGAGCAATTCAATTTTTAAAAGGTTGTCTTGTCTATTTTTTATTGATTCTGTTTCTTGTGAATAACAGAATATGTTGTAAGTAATTTTTCACCCTCCTGCTCTCCATTTTTAAAATATGGTTTTCGTATTTTCAAATAAAAATATTTTTTATACGAACCATATCGGGTCAGCTACTGGGTGATTAAGAATATTTTTTAATATAAAACAGTGATAATTTTTTACTTTGACAGATGATGAAACAGTGATAATTTTTTACTTTGAATTTTGCAATTACACAGCTATAAATAATAAGACAACGAACGAAGAGAAGACGGTGTTCTGGCAGCTCAGCGGTTAGAGCAGTGAACCGGTTATCCAAAGGTCGTTAGGTTCGATTCCCATGGATGGGTTGATTTTTTATTATAAAAATATCGTCTTATAAAAAAGGGATTTGATTTGAATTCTCTTTCACATCATTAAAAAAATTTACAGACTAAAGTGAGTTAAAACTTTATCTAACTTTTAGATAGACAGCAAAGGATATCGTAGCCTATCGGGAGAACATTCAGTCAAAAAACTAGTTGGTAACGAGTTCAAAACTCGTCGATATTGCAAAGGTGAACACACTCGTAACTAAACAAGTCTGACGAGGATTATTTGTATAGCTCTCTGTAACCTAGAGTACCCATAGTACTCATGACTAATATTAAATAATGTATGTACAGTCAGGAGAATAATACCCAGCAAGTTTCTATAACATAATTATATTGTCCATACTTAACAATGACAAGTCTAAGAATTACAATACTAACTATTCTGTCTAAAATGACCCAAGAATGGCTTTTTACCAGTTGCTTACGAGTTCAAAAAATCAGTCGTCTATATTGCAAAGGTGAACACACTCCTCACTCAAATGCTTTTAACCTTCATACATAAGAACTTTTCACAATTTTACAGCATTAATAATCTTTTCAAAGAAAAGAACTAACTTTATGACTCCACTTTAATATTAGAAGGGAGGGGCACTTATTTTACCATTACGCAGCACTTACCCATATACAAGCATTTCATTTTAATAAGCCCTAAAAGGGTCCGCCAACTTAATTAGTTGGGGCTTACCTCCCAAGCCTTGCGACCCACTTGTCTATTTCGGCAATTTAGTTGAGCTATGGTATTTTCGGGCACGGTTATATCTTGACAGTATTTAGAAGTTTCTATGTGATTAAACTTTGGTAGCTCTTACATGCATACTTACCCGAAGGTGAAGGCATATTATACGTCCACACTTCGCCAATTATTAAGTTGGTCAAACGTAAAAGGTGGCGAGCCTATTGCCGCTTACCGGAAACTTTTATGTTCGCCAGAGCCTCGTCCGTTGATCGGCAAGTTCACCACTTAGCTTGGTCTCCTCAGATCTTGGTAGGAGCCCTATATACTTGTATTCGTAGTTCTCTATGTAAATAATGCTTGCCATCTACTTTAACAGGAACCACTTTTATAAAATTTTACCGTCTATTATTTCATTTATGATAATTTACAGTAAGTAATGGTAGTTATATTTTTACTAACCAATATGAGCCATAAAGCCTGAAATAAATTAAGTAATAACTTATTAGTACTATTCTAATTTCAATAATCTTTATGACTTACTACAACGTAAACAGGGTCTAAATGGGCGGTGACTGCCTGGTATAGGTATAATTTTACTTATTAAGTATGTTACCAAAATGTTTGCAAATTTCGGCTTGTCATAAAATACCTAACATACCGTGCTCATTCCACGGTATGGAGCGCTTTAATTTTTTTGGACTTCATCGACTGCTCAGCTAGGATTAAATACACCAATCGAATTACAATAAACCTCCCTCTTGAATCATTCTATCTATCTAAGTCAAAATCATTTATTCAAGTTTGGCTCAATAGAGCTCTTATGACAATCAAACTTAAAAAATAGCGCGCCCATTCACCGCGAGCGGGAACTTAGCCGTAAAAGAACGGGCAAGAAAATCATCGGGGTTAGTATTTCTGCCGCCAAAAAAATACCGCATCAAAATTCGTTGCGTAGTTTGAAAGACGTGAGCAAACATAGAGACAGATAGCGAAAAGCGACTATGTTTTATAGTACATAGTGCAGTAAAGTCATAATTCTTACTTAAGTGTTAAATAAGTTAAAATTAGAGCTTTTAAATCACCATAATCTACCAAGTATACTACATAATCTATAAGTTTCCAATCTATAACTACATATAAAAATAACTATATTGTAAATGTAACCGATTTTTTAAAAATAGAATCACTTAATTCGCTTTGAAACACAACGTTTAAAAGCCTACTGAATCGACAACATTTCAAATCAAACGTACAAAATAATCCTAATCGCTAATGGCTACCTAAAAGCGCAAAAATTCCAATTTTATAAATACAAAAATAATATCCTTTGATAACGCTTAGGATACACATACGTAATAAATACAGAGGTAATCTGGCTGTAAAACGTTTTCAATGAGTGAATTCGTATTTTAATCTGAACCAGTGGGATCCGATGAGAATGTAGAGTTGCGCTTACATGGCGTAAGAGAGCGATTACTGAATACATTCATAGCTTATAGGGATGTGTTTACATCGATAGTAAGTCAGTGTTATTACATTGATATCTCAAAGTAAAAATAAAGTTGTTCTTTGGTACCCTTAGGATATACATACCGTTATAAATACTGAAGTATTCTGGTTGTAAAACGTTTTTAATAAGTGAATTTGTATTTTATTCTGGCACAGTGGGATGCAATGAGAGTGTGGGATCGCTCTTATATAGCATTAGAGAGCGCTGTAAACGTTCCTATGAACATAGAAATGAAAGAATACTAAGGCTACTACTACTGTGTTCAAAAATTATCGACAGTGTAAGTCAGTCCAATTAAGTTACATTGACAGTCAATATCTATATAACTTTTTTGATTTTGGAAACAATACTTCTTGACTTACAAAAAATTCTCTATTATCTTCTGCTTTTTTTAAAGAATAGTTTTACACCATTCTATTCGCTATATTTTTAGTCATGCCTGCGCCACATGAATAGTTTTTCACATTAAAAAAATACTAATAATAAATAAGCAGATTCATAGATATAAAAAATATTCAAAGTGTATGTCATAAACTTATTCTGTTTTGTCACTGATGAATGATTCAAGACCAACATATAAAAAAGAAACTAAAAAACATCTGTCACAGATACAATGTCAAATCTTTTCAAATCATCTTATAGCGACAGCTGCGATCAAAAGGCACATCAATAAATTGCCTTTCGATAGCCGCTAAAACATCGATAGTAAACTCACATCACTATCATTCGCGCGTAAGAAATTTCACACATAACGGTAACCGGAACACAAAACCAGTCGGATTAGAATTTCGTCACGTTCACACAGATGAGATTTGTTGAAGGTAAAAAGAAGAGATAGCGTCTCTACTACCAATAAAGATTACTTGAATCGCACGCCCTCAAGCCTTATTGGCTTGCAAGTTCCAGAATATGTTAATTTTATGTGTAATAAGATGTTGTTAGTTTCTAGTAATGGGAAGGAGGAACGCATTAACGCAATGTAATATGTTCCTTTATTGTAATAGCAGTTTTAATAGGGTGGTTTAGAAATTTTGAACATATGTTAAGGAAACGAGTTGCTGCGGTGTTATATTTGCTGTTTTTTTTTTTAATAAAATCTTGTTTATTTATTAATCACAAATGCAAAAACACTTTAAACAGTAAACTATTAGGCTATGTAGGTACACAACAGTATTATTTTATAGAAAACTGGTTGCATTGCAAATAGACGTTTCAAATAATACCACTTGTTTACGTTTAAAAGCATTTTTTTTTACTGATAGTCAGTTCAATGCTTATATTTATATTTATGTGATGCAAATGTTCATATTATTATCTCTATTTTTAATTTTAACACGCTATTATTCTCATTCTACTCGTAACATTACACTTTCAAGCCGAACGGTGCTATGTGTCTAATTGGCAAACAGCCAACATCATCGGCCAAGGCGTGAATAGTCCAAATAGGTTGTCAACTACCATTTATCACCCAGCTTCCCCCACCTGAGCCTCTAGAGACATCCAACCGAACGTAACAACAAAGTCTTAAACTTGAGCGTCACTTTATGTCCAAGCTAGGTTTGTTGTAGATAAACTTTTTCGTTTCTGCATCCATCACTATGTCAGCTGCTAGCATTTCACCACGGCTTCCATTATAATATACAGTCTGTAAACATATCGAAGCCGAGAGTTACATATTCTGTCTAGCATCAGGATATTTTTTTTTTGAGACGATACCTGTAATCCTTATATTTTTTTTTCATTTTAAATAATAGCTTTGTGCGGTTTGCATATGTAGCCAGTGTCAAGTAAGAGATATATAAATTATAGTAAATGAGAAGTGGAGGTAAAGATCATAAATGGTAAATGAGATGCCCTCCCCCAAAACCCCTTGAGTCCTCAGTAAAGATATTATGGGACTATACTGGGATCTCACATGGACTTCTTGAGAGAATTTGAAAAGTGTTGTTGCACTGTTTGTTTCATTTACCAACACTCATGTACGTTCACAAACACTTAACGGTTAATAATCCACTATTATTACACATTACTGTTCGAAATATCACAAATTTTAGAAAATAAAACAAAACAAACAGTCATGACGTTTCACTTTCCCGCCAAGAAGTCAACCTTATAGTTATTGAAGATCTAAGTCATGATTTCTTTTTCATAATTTTTATGCGCTTTCCTCACGACAAAATACAGCTTAGAGGACGACGAGCCCTTCACTAGATGGTGAACATCCTCGTGATCGCTTGCCTTCAGTTTTCAACAACAATCAGCTTTTTAAGATTTTTGTCGCCTCTTCGCATCGTGTGGCCAAAGTATGCGCAATTCCATACAATGTAATATAATAATGATAACTACCTGAAATGTTAATCATTCATTATTATCACCTTTTAAATATAATGAAACTAATCCCTGATTGGGTGTATGGGGGTCCTACCAAGATCTGAGGAGCCCAAGCCAATCTCACCTGCAAGTGGTGCACCTGCCGATCAACGGACGAGGCTCTGGCGAACATAAAAGTTCCCGGTAAGCGGCAATAGGTTCACCACCTATTACGTAAAACCAATAATATAACTGATAAAATGTGGGCGTATAATATGCCTCTGCATACATACGGAAAAACAGGCGTGATATAATGTATGTATGTATGATTAGATAATTTAGTTAAATGTATCATTTTATTTATTGATTCTTTTGCGAAAAACTCTTTTTCAACTGTTCTAAGCACACGGCCTAAGCATCTCACTCGCCGTCACCTTAAATTCTTTTGAATATTTTAATTTACCCGCTTTTAGGGAGGTAACATTTCTTATGGGTGTGTCACCTAGTTACCCTTGGATGTATTATATATCCGAACCGGTAAGGGTATAAATACATTACTCGGATGTAAGGGATGTCGAATGAAATCAAGGAGTTCAATTTTAGATATGAGAATTGAACATAAATGCTTTTTAACGTTCAGTATCAGGCATATCAGAATACAATGTTCTAACTAGTTAAAATTAGCGTTTACTTGACAGATAAAATGATTTTACTTTAGATATGGCACGGGAGGTCAGAAGCATCAACCGTTATTAGCTTAGCGTTCGATTCCCGCCCCGAACAAATTATAAGAACATGGGTATTTGTATCTAAGGGTTTCCTATGCAATACTTTTTAAATCAAATCAAGCTATTTATTGCAAACACAGTTGATAACGATAAGGTGATACATTGGTAAAGGTACTGCCATGTTTTGCCAGTAGGCGTGCAATAATATATTTATAAGGCACAAATAGCAATTTCTTGCAAATTGTTAAATAAAATTAAATTCTTGTTATTACCAACTAATAAAATGAAAATTATTTCACCTATCACTGTTAGTGACAATAAATAAATAAACATATGTAAATAACTTAAATTATGTAACTACTATATAGAAAACCTCCATTCATCTCACGGCGGCGTAAGAGTCGACGACGAGAAGTCTTATCCGGATGATGGGCAGCAGCGTCATCCTGCGAACTGGCCTGAACTTCGATCACCAACCCGTCTGCCTAGTGTTTTTGATTAAGGGCAAATACCCCACATATTATAATGTTATGAATTGGGAAGGCCAATGTTCAGCAGTAGACATTATAAGGCTGATGTGAAGAAATATTTAAAAAAAAAGTTTTTTGTGAGAACCTGTCCATACCACCAGGTACCATTCAAGGATTTATAATTATTTTAAGCCACTTATAAAGCTAGCCCGCTTGCTAGAAGCACTACTATCTGGCGACAAATAAAATTATCCGGAACATCAAACTTCACACCTTACACTTACACCCGATTGGCATAAAAATCATATTTAAGCTGTCAAAAAAGTAGGTAGTACAAAAAAAAAATTAATGAACCGGCCCGTTCAAACGAAAAAACAACACAACGTTATCTTATATAAAGCTTTGAATAAAAAATATCCAATATAGGGCGCTGAACGCTCACAATTGCCAATGTGTCAAACCCTCTTTGTAGCCTGACGGGGGCTGGGCAAACGAAATTCAAATAATGCAATCCCAGCTGTTTTTATCGGCTGTGTTGTCACATCACACGGCCGTCCGACTTTAATATAACATCGAGTATGTATTCGATTTACTTAACTATAAAAAAAACAACAATTCCGCCGCGCACTGGGTCCGCGGGGTGGACATTGACTTGAGTCTCCCCTTGATTTGCGATTAGACACATGAGCCCAGTCATGGAATTCAAGAATAGGTGAAGTTTATGATGTATTAGTTTGTGTGACCTGCCCTTAGTTTTTTCCAAACTGCCCAACAGGGCCTATGCATTGGCTTAAATACTATATTATGTAGCTAATAATTATACATGTAATAACCTGGACTAAATTAAATTATTATCGCTTTATCCCTGTCTCGGAAAGCCGGATTGGGAAGTCCGTGCCTTTTAAAAGGGTGTATGGGATCCTACCAAGCCCGGTAAGCAGCAATAGGCTCGCCACCTATTAATTGGCGAAGTGTGGGCGTATAATATGCCTCTGCCTACCCCTTCGGTATCACAGGCGTCCGCCCTAATACAGCCTTATATTACCAACAATACTCACTGCCAATAACATAATATATTGTTAGTTGTTGTATAGATATTGTTGTTATCTCTAAATTTATAAAATTATTTTTACAGTTTAATTAAATTTCACAAACATTTTAATTAAAGCTCAATAATAAGAAGCACTTGGAATGTAAAACCATCTTCAAAGAAATCCTTCAAAATAAGACAACTCAAGTTAAACAAACAAGTGAGGTAATTAATTTGTTAAAATATTTCATTGGCTTTAGTTTGATAACTTATTTCTTACTGATTGCTTCAAGTTAGAGTTAAGTTATATTACATTTTAAAGGGTGGACTTTTATTGGGTTTTCATTTTAATTTATGTCGTACAAAGCTGTCAGCTTCAGGGGTGTGCATTACCGCAGCAAAATGTTGGGCTTTAGAGAGGTGAGAGTATAGCAAATAATTAGTTCATCATGAGAAGTAATTTGTTCACGTATAGCAAAATTTGTTTGAACTGTAGTTTTAAAGTTATTCGGGAAAAACCGATTTTGCCGTAGTAATGTTTGAAACATTACCCAGGCAAAATTTTTTTTCTTATGATCGTTGCAGCGTGGATCCAAATACATGAATAGATAGCTTTTGCTGTGTACTAAATGTTCATGAATAGCAAAATTTGTGCGTGTTGTGGTTTTAAAGTTATTTAAGATTTTGCTGCGGTAACGTTTTGGGATTACTTGGAACTCGAAAACGGCTCATCACAAAACTTTGAAAAAAAATCCAATAATAGATCTTAATTAGTTCAAATTTGTTCAATAAACAGTTTTTGATTTGTTTCACGAACACCAATGAAATTAAATAGTTTCGAAAATCAGAAAAAAACGCGTTTGCAAGTAAACCAGTACACATACAATCAAATAAAAAGCTGTAACATGTACCCTTAGTACACCTTTATAACTACTATAAATGGATTTTACGCAATATGAAGATAAAAAGAACTTTAATCACATTTAAAATGATCTTACCTAAGTGATCAAATACACAGTACCCATAAGACAAGGAGACATGGCATACTATGAACTAATTTAATTGTTCCATCAATAAACAATCCTGTTAATTTCAGCTTTAAATTACGACTATTATGAAAGTTCCATCCATCCGAAGAGTGTGTCTGCAATTCTTCTCAAAGTCGACCAAATGATAAAGGCTACGTAAAAGCGACCGCGCCATACATACGCGTACACTTTGCAAATTAGCAGCATAATATACGATGTTTTGTACAGTCAAGCAGAATATTCTAATTCATGCAGCCGGTAATAAATATTTTCAGTAGGTAGTTTTTTTATGTTATAAATTACAACAAAATTACAATTACAAAAGTGGTGTTATACAATTTAATGCTGTATAAATATTTAAAACCAAAGTAACCTTTAGAAGGTAAGTACCTAAGTAATTTAGTATGAAATACAACAATTAAAATAGTAGTAATATTAATAATTGGGTAAAGTAATAAATATAATTTGCATAAGACTGATTTTGTAATTAAAAAAGTAAAAATCATCAGTTTGTTATTTTTATTAACCTGACCGACTACAAAACTCCATTGTTCGCAACTGTACCAATAAAACGTGCATATTATACCGCCCATTTAAGAAGGTTAGTCTTATGTATGGCGCGGTCGCTTTTACGTAGCCTTTATCATTTGGTCGACTTTGAGAAGAATTACAGACACACTCTTCGGATGGATGGAACTTTCATAATAGTCGTAATTTAAAGCTGAAATTAACAGGATAGTTTATTGATGGAACAATTAAATTAGTTCATAGTATGCCATGTCTCCTTGTCTTATGGGTACTGTGTATTTGATCACTTAGGTAAGATCATTTTAAATGTGATTAAAGTTCTTTTTATCTTCATATTGCGTAAAATCCATTTATAGTAGTTATAAAGGTGTACTAAGGGTACATGTTACAGCTTTTTATTTGATTGTATGTGTACTGGTTTACTTGCAAACGCGTTTTTTTCTGATTTTCGAAACTATTTAATTTCATTGGTGTTCGTGAAACAAATCAAAAACTGTTTATTGAACAAATTTGAACTAATTAAGATCTATTATTGGATTTTTTTTCAAAGTTTTGTGATGAGCCGTTTTCGAGTTCCAAGTAATCCCAAAACGTTACCGCAGCAAAATCTTAAATAACTTTAAAACCACAACACGCACAAATTTTGCTATTCATGAACATTTAGTACACAGCAAAAGCTATCTATTCATGTATTTGGATCCACGCTGCAACGATCATAAGAAAAAAAATTTTGCCTGGGTAATGTTTCAAACATTACTACGGCAAAATCGGTTTTTCCCGAATAACTTTAAAACTACAGTTCAAACAAATTTTGCTATACGTGAACAAATTACTTCTCATGATGAACTAATTATTTGCTATACTCTCACCTCTCTAAAGCCCAACATTTTGCTGCGGTAATGCACACGCTTCAGGGCAGCACCATTGTCTCGAATGCTTTATAAAGTTAAGTAAAATGACACATCTTGCCATGGATCAAAAAAGTATATTAAGTGAGGAGGCGGGGAACAAAACCTAGCATTTACAACATTTTTAACGGGTAAATTATGTCGTTTAGCGATTTCAGATTTAACAAAAACTTAACATTTCCCATCTAAATCGGCAAAGTGAAAAGTGAATTTTTTTGTTCGAAATCTAACATTTCCCACTAAAATTTCGTTTTCTGTGCATGCAGTTAGGCTGTATAATGCGTTGCCAGTTGTTATTCGCACTTCCAAAAGTATTTCTATTTTTAAGAAAGCAAGAAAGGAACACTTCCTTGTTGCGTGGTAGGTTTTCGTTTCAGTTTAATTGTTTGATATTAGTCTTTTAATTTTTTTAACATTTTAGTATGTTTGTTAATGTTGTAGTAACGTATGTTGTATATATTCTACTACTACTTCATATATGTTTATTTACCTTCTTCGGTCTGCTGTAAGAAATTCTTTTTAGGGATAAGCAGCACCGTTGTACATGTTTTCTTATAACTTTTGTCCCTGTGTATGTTCCTAATGTGCATTAATTTTTAAATAAATAAATAAAAATCCTGCTAGTGGTGCACCTGCTGATCAACAGACGAAGCTCTGGCAAGCGTAACAAATCGCGGTATGTGGCAATAGGCTCACCACTTATAACGTGGAAACAACCATGTTATTGGTGAAATGTGGGCGTAAAATATGGTTCTGCCTACACACGAAGCAAGCGTCAGTGCATCTATGTTAATATGGAAGAGAAAAAAATACTGACGACTACAAGACTTACTTGCTACATTCTTCTCTTGTAAAGCTCTGTCCATCAGACAATAGCCAATAGGATATTTGCCCATAATCACCACGCTGGGCAATCATTTCTCTTCATCAAATCCTACGACTCCCCGTGAGATGAGAGGGGGTGGCATTATTCTAGGCCGATATCACACGGCATGGCAATTTTGCGAAGATACCGTTAAATAAATAAATACAGTTCTTCAGGAGCATATTCGAAAGAATAATAATAATGTAATGAAAGTCCAACAAAACCCAATTGTAATTAATTAATTTCACAAACAAAACGAAACGAGTATCGTTCTGATGCAAAGTTACGCTTATATCAACATTTTGAAAATACAGCAAAAAAATTCCCGCTTCGACTAATACACAATATCTCAGTTTAAATTACAGATTCGGGAAACGTTTGGTATTTTAACGCCTGCACATTTTTTTCCAATCTCGCAATCGACGAGACCCGAATATGTACGAATAGATACGAATACATGTCTTAAGCGGAGTGAAATATACGATACGAGGGAGAATTTGTGAGAGCATTTTGAATGTATTCGTTCTTTGTTAAGCTACATAGGTATATATATTCAGTGCAAATTGAGAATTATGTACACACTTTAATGTTTAATGTGGTGATGTTCGTGTAGGTAAGTATTATTTATTCAAAAGACATCACGGCGTACGTTCACGAAAAATGGTTTCTAGACTTTTTTTTATATCACAGATTTTATTGTCATCACTGGTGGCACGCCCTGGCTTCGCTTCAATTACTATTTATTTAATGTTGTATATCTTGGGTAACATTATTTACTTAATATTTTATTTCGTAGGGATACTTCATTTAATTGGTTAATAACATAACCTATGTTAGCTTTCTATTAGCAAAATAACATATTAAACCGTGGTGGTTTAAGTGCACTCACTTGTAACAAAAAATATAAATAATTTATTTATTGTGCAAAATATGTGTGAAAAAGTGTGCGAAAGTCACTTAAAGATGCACATACCAAGAGATAATAAAATACATACATACATAATATCACGCCTGTTTCCCCGAAAGGGTAGGCAGAGGGATACACTTAGACATTTATAATATTGGTCCCACGTAATAGGTGGCGAGCCTATTGTCGCTTTCCGGGAACTTTTATGTTAGCCAGAGCCTCGTCCGTTGATCGGCCGGTGCACCACTTGCAGTCGAGGTTGGCTTAGGCTTCTCAGATCTTCCCCCCCGAATAGGTCTCCACCTTGGCGTGGTGGGGGGGCTGAGTACCTCCCGGCCAGAAAAAGGTAACACCCAGAGACCGACGACTCTGGGTGCCCTTAGTACTGACTACCGGGGGGAAACTAAGAGGAACCTGTGGAGGGCGCAGCGGGCCGGGCCAGGAGGGCCCACTCAGCAGCGCCAGAAGGGTCTAGGCAGTGTGGGGCAGGGGGCCCCTGCTGTCTCACTATGGACCCTCCGGGAAGTCGGCCACACACGCTATGGTCGCACGGGGAGGTAGGAGAGGCGCGTCCACTGCGCCTCTCTGAGGAGGTTCTCCCGAATTTGGTCCGGGGGACGTTGGCCGCAGGCGGGGTGTCAGAAGCTGCAACCCAGGTCCTGGCCCCCACCTCTTTCTCAACAAGCGGCGGGCGTCGTCGGAAGATTTTAGTGGGTATTACTGCTGGCAGTCGTGTCTGCCGGTGATGAGTCCCACACCCCCTTTCGGCGTCCATATTAACCTATACTCTAACTAAACTAAACGTAATCAAAAAGATGTGATTAGACAATCAAATATCACATATCTTTATTTGTTTTAAATAGGGTAGGTATACAAATAGTGTAAGAATATTACAAATTTGATATTATAAGGAAATTGATGAAACGCAAAAATCTAGTAAAAATATAAGACTTGTATCATATTGTCTAGCTTTCATCCGTTGAAGCTCGTAGGAAATAAGTAAGAAAAATGGTTGCTATTTTTTTTCGCAAGAGAGAAGTTCGACGTTAATCCTTTAGCTTCTTTGAGGCTATCGCAGCTAACTCCGGGCGATATTTCTTTAAGCCTTTCGTTCCGTTAGATCAGAAAGCTTCTAATTGAATTCCGTCTCGCCCAAGTTGGGTGCTGTTAAGTAGGAAACGCTTTCGTAGAAATCGTAGTCTGGCCAGTCCAATTTACTGAATTCGTAACTTGATTGCGAATTCTTCTCATAGTATAAGAAATTTCTTTGATATTATTACTTTTAAAGATCACAAAGCGCTCGTAGTTCGGCGAGAATAAGTGTTTGGAAATGATCATTGACGTTAAGTTAATAACTGAAATTTAACCAATCTAGTTAGACCAGTTAGCAGACCCTGGGCCCTAAGCTCAAGTCCAAACTTATCGGAATAATGCAAGGATATGATGATGATGACAGAAGTTAAGCAAAGGTCACCAAGGTTCACAATCTTTGGACTTGTGACCGTTTGATTGTTCTTTAATATGGAACGCTTCCGGCTTCAGAAGGCCAATAAGCCGTGGGTCCTGGTCTGCACTATATGTGATAACGCTTAGGCCATGTTAAAGGCCCTATTGGGTGGCATGAGAGTTCTAACAGCAGGACGCCACAAACCTGCCTCCGCCAATCTGTACTGGGTCCGCGTTGTGGAGAATAAACCTAAGAGCCTCACCTAGCAACCTAAGAAGCTAACCTTGCGTAGTTCGACTTATGATGAGCATTTATTAGACCCGCAAATAAATTACGCATTAATCCATGTTAGAAGTCTTAGAGGAATGAGACAACTATATGAATTCTAGCTGCAGGATGCCACGCATCAGCGTCCGCCAATCCGAATGGCGGAGGATGATGCCGCACGATTCCGCGTGGTGGGGAATGACCCAATACCCTCTCACATTGGTTTGTAAGAGAGCGCTCATTAGAAGTTGAATGTGAATGGGCTGAGATGATAATGCCATTTTTAAATATAATTTAAGTTCTCGACACATATATCCGTAGATAGAGGAAAGGCAAAGGTTTCCAAGTCAACGCGAGCATAACCAATATATAATTTTATCTTGGTCTCTGCTTCCCAGCCCTCCCAGCCCTCCTGTCGTACCTACGTTAAGGGCAAAATTTATTTCACCTCTCGCCGTATATCAAAAAGTGAAACGGGATAATCTTCAATTATTTCCACCTGTTTAGATTTGTAGTAAATTGTTATTTGAAACGACGGAATTGAAATGAATTTTCTAAAGTCCTTTGGAAATGGTTCTTTATTAACATCGGGCGTTAACGAAAAGAATATAAAATTATAAGATATAAAAAAATGTGTAAAATTATGAAAAACCTAAAATTAATATTTTAAACAGGCTTAATTAATAACAAAATCAATACAACTAAAACATATTAAAAACAATTAAATTACAAATTTATTTTTTATAATAATCATTAAGGGTATATGGGGATGTTCTATCAAGGCCTTAGGAGCCCAAACCAACCTCACCTGCAAGTGGTGCATGCACCTGCCGATCAACGGACGAGGCTCTGGTGAACCTTACAGTTCCCTATAAACGGCAACAGGCTCGCCATTTGGCGAAGTGTGGACGCAAAATATGCCTCTGCTCTTCGGGAAACAAGCGTGATATTATGTACGAATGTACCTTAAGGAGGTGGAAAGGGTAGGGAAGGTAGGTTGGCATGGGGAAACTAACTTTTTCTCTTGTAACGAATGTAAAAATACATTTTTTTTGCCGCAATAAACAGCGGGCTAAGCGACAATATAGCAAATTATAGTCTTGTAAAATCCAAGTATCCTGCTCATTCTCTTTGCGGGGAAAATAGTATAGTAAAGTATACAAATCGCTCGCACATATACCCACTTTAGTTAGAACCACAGGGTACAGTGGAGAGATTGTCGATGTGAACTATCAAAGTCACGTTACGCGATTTTGCAAAATTGAACTGACATTTTCAATCGATTCGGGGCTTGGTTTTGCTGTGATTCGCTTGGACATGAATGGTTTGGTTTGCCAGATTATATAAGTTTATAATACCATTTCCTGACTAGTGATATGATATATATCATTATTAACAAATGTTAACAGCGGCGATAGCCCAGTGGTGAAACCTTTGCCTTCAAATTCAGAGGGTCGCGGGTTCAAACCCTGGTGGCGCACCTATGAATTTTCGAAGTTATGTACGTACTTATCGCTTGCTCCATGCCTCGGAAAACACGTTGAGCAGTTGGTCCCGGATGAACATCTATGGCAGTCGTTATTAAGAAGTCAGTGCCTTCTAACATCTTGATAGCTGTAAAAACTATAGAACAAGACGGCAGTCGCTCCATGTAATAACTGAAATTAAGCCAAATCTGGTTAAGCCAGAGAGCAGACCCTGGGCCCTTCTTTTTATAATACGTCGGTAACAATATGCATTTACGCACTGCCTTCCGGCCAAAGGGGGACCGAAAGGATGTGTGGGACTCACCACCGGCAAACACGACTGCGAGCAATAATACCCACTAAAAACCTTCCCACGACGCCCGCCGCTTGTTGAGAAAGAGGCGGGGGCCAGTACCTGGGTTGCAGCTTTTCACACCCCGCCCGCGGCCAACGTCCCCCGGACCAAAACTGGGAGGAACTCCTTGCAGTGGACCCCGTGCAACCATAGCGTGTGTGGCCGACTTCCCGGAGGGTCCATGGTTAGACAGCAGGGGCCCCCTGCCCCCACTGCCTAAGACCCTCCTGGCGCTGCTGAACAGGCCCTACCTGGCCCGCCCGCTGTGCCCTTTACGGGTTCCTCTTAGTTTCCCCCCCGGGAGTCAGTACTAAGGGCACCCAGAGTCGCCAATCTCAGGGTGTTACCTTTTCCCGGCCTCCGGGAGTTACTCTGCGCCCCTACACGCCAATGTGGAGACCTGTCCGGGGGGGAGACCATGGGCCCTAAGCTTAAGTATGGAGCAACCGGGACAGTGCTAGGATATGATATTATTATTATCAAATGTGGGCTGTGCAGAATCAACGCCACAACTATTTTCAAGGGTTGTAAGAAAGTTCACTTATAGACCATAGATCTCTCGATAAATAATGCTTTGCCTTTTGCTCATATTTCCGTTCCTTTAGTCACCCCCAGGCATAGACATGGGCTGAATCTTTTAAATTGTCGTGTAAGTACCGTTACCACTCTGCACGTAATATTATTATAGTTTAAGAAACACGCTTTATATAGCCTTCATTCCAGATAGAATTTCATTCGTTACGATTATTTCAATTAATCCCTTACCATTAATTAATTAAAACCTTTCTGAATAAAAATTCTTTTGCGAGTATCAAATCGCATTAAAAGATTAATTTCCAAAGCCATTTACAAAGGAACCGATCGGAAAGAAATATACTTTCTACGCAGCAACTTCAAACGCAGAAAACGGCGACAAAAAAACCTGTAGGGACATTAATCTTCAAACGAAAAACAAGTTTTGCTTGTGCACTACATTAGACACCTTTAACAATGTGATTTTTCTTATAGACCAAGAGCCAGACCAAAATAGAAGAATTAGTTTCCATGCGAAGTATTTCCCAAGAGATTGTAGCGTGGGGCTTCTTAAGAGGGGCAAGGAACGATTTTTAGAAAATCTAATGCTATTCAAATAAAATATTCTAATGCTAGTACTTTGTGAGTGTATCCTATCTTATCATTGGGGCTATAGAGAAAAAAAACCCGCGGCAAACTTATATCGCTTAGTTTTTTTTTCTTACTGCTACTTTATAATTATTATATCTTTAAATATATTCTTAGTCTGATCTATTGTGCAACCCCTGGACTTTTGTTTGTGGCTGAGATTATGATAAGAGGTGACCAGGGATCGGAATAGATAGAACTAATTCGGTTCTTCGGTTAATGTTAAAACGGACTTTTCCCGGTTTCTAACTGCTACGGTTTTATTTGAATAAATTATGTAAATCTTTAATAACAAGGATAAAAGGAAGTATATATTAGTATGAGTGGAAGCATGTAAAAAGCACTCTTTGCTCTCGGAGTAGATATTTTTTTGGACCAGTCCATAGTCATTACCCATGAAGAACAACACACTGAATCATTTTGAGACACCTACTACAAGATCGTAGTTGTACAAATTGTATTCCTGTTTTAGTACGATAAACACCGTTTGATACATATCAAGCTTCTCATTATTAGTTCCAAATTTCCAACGCAAAGTCGAGCCCTAGACTTGGATTAAGGCAATTATAACCGTATGCTCTGAGACTTTAGTTTCTAAGTACCGAGATTGGCTGCATAGTGGGTATATATAGGGAATGAGAAGTTTGGGAAACTACCTCATGTTATTGTTTAGTTTAATAATAAGCACCACCACGTAATTATCATTTTTTTTTTGTGTGGTCTAGGTGTTTTCTGTATATTCCTCTCCCTTGTGTCATATTCCTCAATGGTGAGGGTCGTGACCTTTCTTCTGCATCACTTTTTATTTATAGCTTTTCAGCACCTGTTCCTGTCTACGGCGGAGTAAAGGGCGTTGTGAACTATGAAGTCGAGAGCGGTGCAGATTTAGTCAAACCGACGAATGGGGCTGCATCTGCATTCTTATCAAAATAATTTTCCCGTAACTATAAGACTCTTGAGGTTAAGGTGACATCTTTCCTAGCAATTCGTTTGTGTGCTACAAGTATTCATTTACATTTAAAAAATCACATTGAAATATGTTCATAAATTATCTAGTACTCATAGATCGCTAGATCTGCCTAGTTAAGGGCTAGCTAGATGGCGCGAGGAGTGGTCAGTCTAACGGTATTTATAGCACAACGTAGCATTCTTAAATTTAGCCCACCAAATGGAAAATGGCTACCGCATATTTTGGTATTGCTAGTCTGATAGACAGTGGCGTGAACATCATGCATGCAAATAAGCAACGAATATCCTATTTCAAAGCACAATGAAAGGAAGTAAGCGAATGCTAAGCTCTCAGTCACTCAGTTAAGACATGGTCTGAATAAACTTTATATAACTTAAATGATCGTTTCAGTTACCTAGTGCTACAGGCCTTTTACACAGCATAAACTGCCCGAAATGCACTAAGTGCCAGCGACTGCAGCGAAAAATCTACCACATTCCAAACCATTTAAATTTTTTGAAGAGCCCTACGCAATTAACTCTTGGGAACACATCGTCAGGGAAATTTTTAAAAGCCGCAGTAGAAAGTTTATTTTGAAAGGCACCACACGGGCCTCTGTCATTGGCCTTTTCCGGTATTTTGCCGGGCGACGATAGACAATGGCTATGGTATCAACCTATACAGGCACCCAGAACGCACTTAAGAATATAAACTTTTATCTTTTAATAAATAACCTAGGACAAGGCTTAGGCAAGTTGTTGGCCCTTAGACTATCGATAAGATTATCTCGCTCACTGTGTGACTCAAACGTGATGGTCGTTAATCTTTTTGTAATATATAAAAGTAAATTGAGCATTTAATAAAGTATGGCTAGAAGAAGGAAAAAAATATTCATGTCCTGCTCCTAAATCATCTATTTTCTTAGAAAAATAGTTTAGTCACAATGTTCTAATATGACTCCACTAACTCGCTCTGGGTCAGCGAGGTAGATTATAACCTGAAACCCTCTCTACTGTGATTGTCTTAAAAGGCCCATAACCCATTGTATAAAACCACGTTGTACTTTATTTATAGCCATCAATATTTCCCAATATAGCAAAAGCCATCAGAGCTCAAATAGGATCAGCATTTCATTTTGTTATTGATTGGGAAAATTTTTGGAAGATAATGCTTTCGCTATATTATTGTACGTACATCATCATCATCATCATCTCAGCTATATGACATCCACTGCTGAACATAGGCCTTCCGAATAGATTTTTACATTGGGCGATCCTGAGTCGCCTGCATCCATCGGCTTCCCGCCGCCTGGACCAGATCATTGGTCTGTCGCGTGGGAGGACGTCTTCTACTACATTTGCCGGCTCGTGGTCGCCATTGAAGAAACTTAACGCCCTATCAGTCGTCGGTTCTTCTAGCTATGTGCCCCGCACATTGCCACTTCAGCCTGCAAACTCGCCTCGCTGTGTCGATCACTCCAGTCCTCCTACAGATTTTCTCTTTTATGACTCGATCACGTAGCTATGAAGTCATGTAGCAGTGACGATATAGATAGTGATGTACTATCTAATTGATACTCAATACTCATTTAATTTTCGAGCGAACGAGCGTATCTCGCCCACAAGCTTTATAGCTTGGCGAGAAATATATGTAATGTCTTTGCTATGTTTTAAAATGAATAAATGATTTAAAAAAAAAAAAAAAATTACACGTCACGGATAAGAAAAATATACATTATTATAATGATTATTAAAATTCAATTAAATCAAAATATTATTAGTAACAAAAATGTCTAAAAGCATTGAATTAAGGAATAAATCAAATTCATCATATCATTATCCTGGTTGCCCTAGACTTAAGCTAAGGGCTCAGAGTCTACTCACTGGTCTAACCAGATTTGGCTGAACCTCTGTTATTACATGGAGCGACTGCAATCTGACCTCCACAACCCAAATGGAAACTTCATTCTATGGTTAAACCAGCGGTCAGAGTATTAGAAGGCACTGACTTCCTAATAACGACTGCCTTCATAGATGTTCATGACAGCCGAAATCAACGGCGTGACGTGCTTTCCGAGGCACGGAGCAAACGATAATATATAAGAAATAAATGAAATTGAAAAAGCTAAAACTCAGATTCTTACATTAAATTACATACACCACAATATAATTGAAATTATAAATAAATACGTCTAAAGAAAGTCATTACTTCATTAAACTATTAATGTCATAGAACGTTTGCTCAAGATGATATTTATTCCCTTACCTACCCTTTAAAGGCAGGCAGGAGGCTAGTATAATTTAAGTTTAATGACATTGTAGGTATGGTTATTAATCTGATTTTGACTTAAATTTCTGTGCCAGTTGCAAATAGAGCATGTCCTTTTTATCACAATAAATAAATAATAGTAATTAAATTGACTGTATATTATGATAATAATTATGTCTAATGAAATTGCGGCAAATCAACATGTCTTTTAAGTTCAAAAAATTATACATACCAATCCCCGGACTCATGAAAGATTTTCTTCATTCATTGTTATTTTTGGTCTTATCATTTTTACCTGAAAAAAAAAACGAGTTTTAATTAATTGTGAAACGTATTTTTACAACTATCAAGAATTCATGTCGAAGTAGGTTCGGTTTTATTTGAGTCCGATAAAAACATTTCTTTTTACTGATCCATTTTCGGTACAGTCAGTGTTATATAGTTGCTAACATCAAACATGTCTCTATTTCTATTGTCATTAGCGTTAGGTCCTGTTCCGATATACATAAGGTTCCCACATATGAAATTGATTTTTTACATGGAAAAAAGTAAACTTTTTTTTTATTTTTTAAATTTAATCAATCACAGTATATACCTTTTTGATCTATGCACTTTTTCCGTTTTAAACGAAGTTAATTGATTCCTTTTCTGAAAAACTGCAGGAACGAGTATTAAATTTTATTCCAGCCATAAAAGTATCCAAATTCAGAAAAATGTGGTAATCGTTTGGAGCAAGGGCGGGGGAGTATGGTAGGTGACAAAGACATTCCAATCCTAGCTTCTCTATTATCCGCACCGTCTGTTGTGAAGCGTTGTCTTGAAGCAGCATTGGGATAGAGCAGTTGACCAAACTCGGATGTTTAACGGTTAGCTTTTCCACCATGGTTTTCAGTTGGCAATACAGATCTGCCGTAATCGTCTGACCAGACCTTAGGAAGCTGTAGTGTATGACACTAACGCTGGCCTACCATACACTAACCAGTACCTTTTTTGGCTAAACTATAGCTTGGGGCAAGATTTGGCCGATTCTCGTAGCATTGAAACTAAAACGTACCATGTTTTATTGTAGTGTATAATACACATCATTAATCCTTCAAGCTGCTTCTGCAGCGTTTGTGACACAAACTCGTATTCACAATGTACATTATGAATATGCGTCGTATATGATAGTTATATGGTCGGGGCCCCCTGCCCCCGCCGCCTAAGACCCCCTTGGAGGTGTTTGGCGTCCTGCGATCACAAATATTCTTTAAATTTAGTAATAAGAATTACATTTTTTAATTGAATCTATAACTTTAGTATTAGATTATTAATTGCAACTTCGTCATTTCCTCAGCACATATGGGAATGAGGGTGTAGGCAGAGATCACATCCTTCCAATTTCTAAGATCCTTGAAATTGAATTTACTCAAAAATGCATGCAATTGATGGTCTTATTCTATAATCGCAACGCTCGCCATCGGCAGTTTATCCTCGCACCTTAGAAATGATGGGTTCATATGTTTTTAATCTTATGTCATATTATACATGGACACACACATATTTTCTATAAACTCAAAGGGAAAAACCTTAATAAAAAACAACAACTTTCGTAACAACATTTCTGCCTTTGAAGGCCTAGTCCAAAACAAAAATGCGTTAAGCCGAACCCAGTCTTAAGTCCTGTTACGATACTTAACAAAAAGTAGCGCAGAGTTTTTACTACAAACTTTTAAAAAATTCACAGCATCTCATATAAAGACGTCCCGGCCCGCGGTTTTGTAATACCGTCTTCCTTTTTTTTACACAAAGCGAAGGAAAAAACACATTTCTTCTTAAAAGGAAATGTTGGTTTTCATTCTTAAAGCACAATATAATTCAGATATTTTAAAAGGTTTTCAGTACAACGAACTCAGTCTATAGATTCTGGAAGGTTATTGTGAAACCTGTCTTTTGGTTTGGATTTTATTGCGTTAGTCATTTATATTTTAATGAAAAATATATTACAACAGTTTTTTGATTATATTTTGTTTATTATTTTGTATTGCATATATACATAATATCACGCCTGTTTCCAGAAGGGGCAGGCTGAGGCATATTATACGCCCACACTTCGCCAGTTATATTGTTGGTCCTACGTAATAGGTGGCAAGCCTATTGCCGCTTACTGGGCACTGTTATGTTCGTCAGAGGCTCGTCCGTTGATCGGCAGGTGCACCACTTGCAGGTGAGGTTGGTTTGGGCTCCGTAGATCTTGGTAGAAACACTATACATAATTATGTATTATTTTTATAAAATCGACCAGTAGGCTCCAGGCGGCTTAAGATCATGAAAAGCAGTTGAGGCCTGCTTTTTTCTTTCAAGGAACTTCATGCGGTTGCAAATGAGTTGAAGATAAAATTTTCACTCAGACCTTAGTAGGTGTTTACTTTACGTAGTAACGAGACAAATATTTATCCGGCACTAAAACAGATATTATTTACAATAATTTTAATTAGATAATGTATAATTCAAATTTAAAATTATTGGGATATTGTATAATATAAATTAGGTGCTTATCAACTAGTTATTGCAATAGGTCAAATTTCCTTTAAACCGAATCAAAGATTTGCGGAAATCGTTAGTATTTGATTAATGATGTGTACTAAAAGAGCCTATCATTTTATTTTACATCATCATCATCATCTCAGCCCATTAACGTCCCACAGAGCACGAGCCTTCTCTCACATACCAAGGTGCGAGGGCATTGGACTACACTCCACCACGCGGACTCAGTGCGGATTGGCGGAGGCAGGTGTATGACGTCCTGTTGTTAGATTTTTTCAAGCCGCCTAATTAGGCATCTAACATGGCCTCTTAACGTGCCTTCCGAAGCACATAAGCGCTCGATATCAAATGCCACACAAACGGCACCCGTCCATGACTGACCTCTATATAGTCTACTTTACTTCAGTGATCGTATCCGACCACCTAGCACCGCGGAGCTACAAGCGCTTCTACTATACATAAATACGGGTTATTTAAAGAAAACTTAAAAGTGATAATCTGATATTGTGAATTTATTGCACGTCCCAACTAAACTATGAAAAGGTTTGGAAAAATCAAGAAACGTTCGTAACACATCACTTTATTAGCATGAAACCTCCCCGAGATATGAAAACTAAAACCAACTTAATAAAAGAGAAGACTTTTAGCCAATATTTTTTACTGTTTCCGAAATGTTTGTACATGGGGCTGATGCTGATGGATAAGAAATAAAGAATGTTACAGTGAAAAACAACAAAACGTGACAATGTGAATGTGGAGAGGATAACACACACAATTACATTACTGTCTACATATGAACTGCTTGGTTGGTCAAGTCAAATAATACCATAATATATTCGTCGTGTAGGCTGCATGAGCCAAATAGTCACGACGGGACGTGGATGTTATTTTATGAGGGTAAAAAATATTGAGGTTAACTCAAAAGTCGACTTCTTGGCGGGAAAGTGAAGCGTAATGTCTGCAGTTTTGTTTTCTTTTCTGAAATTTGTGATATTTCTAACATTAATGTGTAATAACGGTGGATAATTAACCGTTAAGTGTTTGTGAATATACATAAGTGTTGGTAAATCAAACAAAGCAGTGCAACATCACTTTTCATATTCTCTCAAGGAGTCCATGTGAGATCTCAGTATAGTTCCACATCTTTACTGAGGACTCATGGGGTTTAGGGGAGGGTATTTCATCTTCGATTTATCATCTTGATCACCACTCATTCTCATTTACTATAAATTATATCACTTACTTGACACTGGCTAAATGTGCTAGACGCACGAAGCCATTATTTAAATGGAAGAAGATCTCAAAAGTCAGATGTCAAATTAGGTAATAATTACGTTTCTATTACAACAGTGATTTTACACTAGTTTATCTATTTATTGAAAAAAAAATACGTTCAGGAAATAGATTTAAAAAGTAAGATTTTAGCTTTAATTTAAGTATATATTTCGTAAGATTTTGTAGTCATTGTTTTGAACTAAGCTGCATAAAAAGAATTATTTCATAACATTATCAATATCATTTATAAGGAAAAACTTAGTAATTAGGCCATATATAGTCAGTCAATTATTCAATCAGTTATAATTTTACGTTATTATAAACAATTTATTAGTTTAAGATAGATAATCATTTCCCCATCAACCCTTTGTGGTAATATTGAAGTGCTTTATGAGTGGGTCCACATTTGCAGTGTGTTAGCGAGACTTGAACCCTGTGCCTGCTGCACACACTAAACCGAATTCTCAGCCGGCTTCGACCGTTACATAATTATGTTACTTGGATTATTACCCTCAAACTACGCCCCCTCACTCTTTAAATGCTGACAGCTAAACAAGATGACATTAGCGCAAAGCGACGAGCCAAACGCGCGAGCACTCCGGCAAAACGTACGTGCCCCCAGACCGTAATGTCGGCTTGTGCTTACTACAAACATGGAGCTACATGAAATATGCTACGGGATCGCGACGAGAATTACTATAAACCATGATT
The DNA here is from genome assembly GCA_949126915.1 of Musotima nitidalis. Classification (NCBI taxonomy): domain Eukaryota; kingdom Metazoa; phylum Arthropoda; class Insecta; order Lepidoptera; family Crambidae; genus Musotima; species Musotima nitidalis. Next base: position 7,543,912 of record OX421434.1, read on the forward strand.
CTGTGGATTTACAGACATATTTGTATACTCTACGTATATATATCAAGATGCATTGCAAGCATTGGTAGAACTTTTTGGAACAGCGATGTGACTTATTAAAAAGCCATATCCTACCTGATGTTAGAACAATCGATGCAGTCGAAAAAAAACGCGCGCCATACCGATATCAGTCACACCATAACAAGCGCACTCACTCACGACGGCCTGCGTTGATTTGGGACTATAGGAGTCGGGAAACTTATGCACTGGAAAAAACTTCTAGTCAAGTCAACTTGGTTCAAGTGTTGATAGTCTGCTCCACATATGAAATCAAGCGAGCGGAGTTTTGAACACATAATGTGACGTCACTGTCGATATTTAGTGACGAGAAATCCAAACTGATTTATCGACACTGATGCCGCTGATAATTTATGTTTCAAAATGTGAAATCGTTCAGGTTAAAGTACCTATGTACAAAACAACAACAGACGAGCGCGAATCATAAGAAGCGGCGGCCAATCTCGATGTTTAGTTGGGGTTCGGACACGCGAATCAAATGCATTTGCGTTATTTATTGTATTGTTGCTCAATAAGAGAGCGATTCTTAAAATCGGGTGGAATTTAATTGAAAAGTTCCTCAAAAAATTTCTGTAATTATTCCAATTGCAATAAGTGTGTACGAATAATAAAATATCAGTTAGCGAAAGTATATAAGGAAAGGCACATTATGTGCTTTAATTTAAATTAATCTCGATTCCCATTACATACTCTTTACATTTGTACAGAAACCTTCCAAATAAAGCTGTTCTTAATCTTCAAAATTCCCATTCCTTCGCTCGTCACCCGAAATGAAAACAGACGAAATGTAAAAAGGAACCGTTGCTAATTTTGAAAACGTGTCGTTCGCAGATTATCTGAAATCCGCCACGGCACTGCCATAGCCTACGAAGAACACAAAGCTCATTGTGCTTAAATGGGATTATACGTGCTGGTATCTGCTATGTTTCATCTTTGAGAAGCTTTTACCAAAATAACTGAGCAATGCACGAATAAAACACTAAACATAATAAGACGTGATTATTAGTTAATTTACTTAATATCTAATAATCCTATGTTACGCGCAATCAATAAAAAAAGTTTTACAATATACAAACGTTCTATTATCGAAACAGTATCAACCCTTTTGTAGATAGCAGTTTATTGGTAAAATATTGTACACGCATGATAGTTTTGAAAAAGTAACGATAAACAGCCGGATAAAACAAAAATAAAATAAAAAGAACACAGCTATTAAAAAACCCACTAGCAATCGAGATACTACAATTTTTCGATAAAACAGAAGAATCCTACAATTCACGATCATGTAAATTCGAAGCCATGAAACAAATCGTGCGAATTACTGGATAATTACTAATTAATAAAATTTATAGAACGTTTTGGGAATGCACTGAATCTTTTATAAGCCCCTTTGAACTATTCTATAATAAAAAATATTTAAAATACTAGCTGTTTTGCACCGTTAGCTGTACTGCCGGAACATCTGTGCGAAAGTATCTACTTGTAAGAGGATTACCTACTGCGAGCGCGATCCCAGAGTCACGTGACTTGCTGATATTTTCTATACTTGCAAACTGCTACTAAAGGTGTATTCACAGTCCTAAAACGGTGCCACGGTGTAAATACCGTTATTGTGATATATTAGGAAATTTTCTAGCTTAATTTTTTGATAGCTTAGTGTGATTATACAGTGACGATTTCGGCAGCGCGATTGATAAGCGTCCTGGACCACGAGCATTGCGTCTCATAGATCGTTACATATCGTTTTATGTTTGCTTATTGTCATGTTTACCAACCGCGCGTACTATAAAACTACACATACAATTACAACTTTCCATATGAATAAAATAATAAAAAATATATCAGCTGGTTGAAAAATGTGTGCGAAAAAGTACCTACTAAGTAAATTTTTCTATCCTTGCCAGCTGCACTCCTGAAGGTGGTAATTCGCCGCTTAATAATTTTGAATAGAATTGGCGTAAATCTAAAATGTTAGCGTCGATGTAAAACAAAAAAAAAGTAACTGAATCCTTTATAATCATCGGCTTACCTTTGTGCACTAGCATACAAAGGTGAAATAGAATGCCACAGAGCTCGATCTTCAGCTCTGGAACTCGCTGCCGGCTCATGTATTTCCTATTTCCTATGATCCCGGGTCTTTTAAGCAGGGCGTGAAACGGCATTTTGCAGGTCGTCATGAGTGGGTGCGCTTTGTAACGTGCTTATTTCACGATTTGAAGTGCTTTCATTTTTTTTCACTGCATCGACTGCTTACCATCAGGCAGGATGTAGTCATTATGATGTGTCACATTAAAAAAAATCTATGCCTCCAACCGCTGCCAACAGTTTTGCATATGTCGTCGCTCCACCTAGCTGGAAGGCGTCCCACATTACACTTACCATGCTGTGGTCTCCACTTTAGGACACTTCAATCTCACCGAAAACATACTACAAATTAACCATGAAAATTAATTTTATTACAAAATTTTTGATTACGAGAATCAAAAACAGCTGCTCTGGGACATGTGTGTGAAACAATCTAAACATGTAATAGGATTATCGATTGCGAGTCGAGTGACATGCTGGGTTTTTGTATACTTGCAAACTGCTCTTTTAAAATATATTCATGATCCTAACTCTGACATTTGGAACTGACATAAATCCAAAAGAAATCAACATAATACTTACTGTGAATTTATTACATAAAACAACTGAAGACTCATAATAGTATTACTATTACTACTATTAATAATAGTAGTAAAAACATATGAACGTTTTTTGATGTCAGAATATCAAGAAATAAAGGAATCAAGAAAGTAATTAATTAAATATGAATTAGCTGTTTACTAGTAGCTGCGTTGCGGAACATGTGTGCGAAAGTACCTACATGTAAGAGGATTACCGACTGCGGGCTCGATGGTGGGTCACGTGACTTGCTGGGTTTTTCAGCACGCCTCTCTGTGGATTCTTAATGCTCTCACGTGATATTTTGGCTCTCAATACTCCAACAGTAATATTTTTGGATTCGTACACACGATGCCTTAATTCCAATACCATAAAATTTACGAATTGTTTAAAATTCGCCGTTGGATTTGTATCTACGAAATGTCAAATTTGTTAATTAAATAATAGAAAGAAGAATTCTAAAATGACCAGTTAAACGAGCCTACAAATTTTAATATCGCTGGCTATTCAAATTGTTCTAAATTTGAGGTTTTTAGTAGATGCGTATTGCATACGTCATAATCGTGTGAGCATATGTAAAAAATATATTGGGTGCATATTTGCCCAAGTACTTGGTAGAGAACACACACACTATGTGTTTATAGGTCCGAAATTACAGAAAGCTTAGTACAAAGTGTGATTAGTTCTGGGCTCTCTGGCTGCGGGAGATGATGAAAAATATTTTTTTAATTTAATTCACTATAGTGTGAGGTTTTTGCAAAATAAAGCCTACATCAATGAATTATTTATAATTGAAGAGTTCTTCCGCAGAGTTTTTATACATTTTCGTGCATTTATCCTCCACAGTAGCCTGTATCTGATTGTCCATATTTACTTGACGTTTTATTGACAGTTAGCCTATAAAGAACTGTCGGTTTTGTATGGACAAAATTGGCGTAAATTCTAGTAGTGGTTTTTTATACATTACTTATTTGGAATCGAACACAAATATAGAAAAGTGGCATATTACTGTGAATTGTGATTTGCTGTATTGATTCCAAAACTTTATAGAACCTCTTATGAAATCTCAAATACTTTACTGCGGTATGACTTTAACTTGACTAGACTATGACGGACTTAACTCGACTGGCTTTTTTTTAAATAATGGCTTCGTGCGTTTAGCACATTTAGCCAGTGTCCAGTAAGTGAAATATTAAAAATACATAAATCATAGTAAATGAGAATGAGTGGTGATAATGATGATAAATGTTAAATGAGATACCCCCTCCTAAGCTCGATGAGTCCTCAGTAAAGAACTGGGACAACGGTTAACGGTTAATAATCCCCCGTTATGACACAATAATGTTAGAAATATCACAAATTTTAGGAAATAAAACAAAACTGCAGACATGACTCTTCACATTTCCGCCAAGAAGTCCTTGACTGACTTTGGCTGAGACTGTTATGCTTTTTTTTTTTAATTTATTTATTAAGGATACAAACAGTCCTTACACATACAAGTTCACTTTAAAAATAATTTGCCTCATACTCGACCAATAGATCCCTAAATTATATTATTTCCGAGTGGAAAGCGGTCTGACAACTCAGGCGCATATTGTGAGTGCGCAAGTGATAACTCCGTGACTTGACGTGAGTTCAGTTAAGCGGTGCAGGAGGCGAATAATTGGATTAATTTAATTACTTGACTCTGGCACATACTCTAAACGAGTCTATTACTAAGAGAAAAAAAATAGACACCATGAACCAGGCTCTGAAATGTTTATTCACATATAGAAACAATAAATAACAAGAATAGACAAACAATTTACGAAGATCCGTTCCAAAATTAGAACTTCGCATAGTTTCAATTTGGGTTAAATTGCTTCTTCAGCGCTCTGGCCGTAGGCGAAATCAGCTAGATAATCCGTAATTGATAAAAATATCTGCTAAGAAATAAATGCTTCCGACTTGTTAATTGCCGTTTCCGTTCCGTTCAAAATCATAAAATCCAAACAAGATAAAGGTTGTTCCGACACTGCTTTTTTAAAATGAGTACAATATTTTTTAACGTTTACGAATAAATGCTAGTGATCCTTTTTTTTTTTTGATGTAATATACGTACAAAAGAAAATTATCAACAATACCAGTGACAGGCATGTCGCAGATAGGTAGTATGCGAGACCTAACAGTTTTTTAGCATTATTTTAATTGCTTTAAATTGTAATCAAAATATTTTTTGCTGTAATAAATGTGATCACCTTAAGATTATAAGAACCAGGTATATTTCATGTAAATCCTACCGAGGGATCCTACCAAGCCAACCTCACCTGCAACTGTTGCACTTGCCGATCAACGGACGCGGCTCTGGTACATAACTTTGCCCGGTAAGCGGCAATAGGCTGCCTACGTTAAACCAACTATATAATTGGCGAAGTGTGGGCGTATAATATGCCTCTGCCTACCCCTTCGGGGAAACAGGGTTGAGTGTTTGTTATATTAAATGTTATCAGATTAAAAAAAAACTATCAAAAAAATTAACAATAAAAGAGGTTATATAGCGGAAAGGCACAAAGGAAAAAGTTTTGCTATCTTTTTGCAGCGAACCCGCTAAAACAGATACACGTACAGTCATTATGAAACTCCGTTTCAAAAATGGAACGTAATAAATGAAGCGCGAAGATTCGTTCGGTGTTAATTTGCTTCTTCAGCAATGGCCGGCAGCAAAATGGACGCGATCGGTTAATAAATAATATAGAATACTGAGTGAAAACTCGATGGTTTTAACTTGTTAATATTTTACTTTGCTTAAAATGGCATTTTGTGTAGGTTTCCTCTTGTGTGGTGACTATTTTTATATACTTTGTTTATGTACGTCTATTCTAGATCTGGACTAATCTTAATCTAGAGGATAGTGATATTAGTATCACTGTTTTTAGGAGTCGTTAAGTTTAATGTGATATTTGGCGGATTTTAAAAGTTCTAACAGAAGAATGTGTGTGTGCACACCTGCATCTGCCTGTTTTTAATAGAAACAGTTTTTACCTTGGTCTGTGAGAAGAGACCGAGAAGTGAGAGATTTAAGTGGCCTGAGATGGTTCATTCTTGTAACCTTCCCGCTTATTGATCTGTCAGACCGACGGATAACTTTTGTCTCTTTATTTTTTGAGGCAATTGTGCAGAGCACATTCTGCCTAATAAGAAATAGTCGATGTAGCCCAAAAAATTAATCACTCAATTCATTTTATTTTTATTATTATTTCTATTTATAAAAACCATCCGTCTAATGCACCATGCGCGTGTGTAATTGTAATTGGCGCGGGTACAGAAATGATCAAAAACTTGAGGTTAGCTTCAGTCAATAGTGTTTCGAGTAATAATGTATAAAAGTAAGCGGAGGCGTAGACTTAGATGCCGACTAGTTATAAGCAAACGCTTTAATTGGCTAAAACAAACAAAGCCGTTCAGGTAATGCCTTGAAAATTTTCCTCACTTCCTTCAGAACCAATTAATATTGAACCCAATTAAAAAGTTTATAGTAACTTAAAACCCACGTATATTCGAGAAAGAATCTTTTGCTGTCAAATAGAGTTAAAGTGAAGGCTCGTTACCGAAGCCCGCCATTTTTTAATTATACGGAAACGAAGTGGATGCGAAATTACGAATGAGATTGTGATTTCAAATATTTTTTTTATATTTAATATTTAAATTCAGGCATTGAAACCCAATCATAGAAAAAATTTAGTTTTTGGTTTTAAATTTGCTTTCGTGACTTCCACAGGTAAGTTTTACCTGAGTGCCTAGTATGAGTTTCTTTCTTAAGATTCAAACATGGGGAATCAGAAAGTCGGTTTTAAGATCCCATAACGATCTCAAGTCAAATCCTAGGTCTCCCGAGGTATTTGACTAAGAGACTTAAGACTTTCGCTTACTATTCATTTAAAACCTAACCACTAGGCTGATTTTGTTTGAGTTTGATTAAGTAATTGATGCTTAAGGCTAGAAAATATTTAAACACTTAGGCAAAGTCGCATACAAAGAAATCCAGAACTAACTTATTCTGTTTGTCTGTTCTACCTAAATCACTATGCCATAATGACAATTGTGACGAACATGGAATGAAAAAAGCTAGCTCCAGTTTAAACTACAAACAAAACATCTACTTGGATAAAGAAAAAGTTTATTAACAAAAGTAAACACATATAACACTTTTTTGTTTGCTACCTTCACAAAGTTTTCAAATATCCTGAATACGTTTTATTTATAATTCGGAATGTCCAGGCTTTGAAGTTTTGAACCAGAATATCGGCTTGTTTTACAGCAGGATGATCCACCTCGTATATATCTCGTAAAGTTAGCCACATAACTCAACTACACAATATGAATATTAAATTTCATATGAATAATTACATATAGATCGACTATAGATTACATTATCTCCATAGTAAACACCTCATCGTGCCGTGTTACGTGAAAACTGATTAACGATAAATTGACTGGATAATTCTAATTATTAACTATTCCACCGTTAAATCGGTAATACCTTCGATAGATTACAGTATTGTATTATAAAATAGATTTCACACAATATTAGTTTAACAACAAAGATGTAATATTTTAAAATGTATCAATAGTTTTAGTATATAAAAGACTTATATATTGTAATATTAGAAAATAAAAATAAAAAGAAACTTAATTTTAAACAATAATATTTAATACTGATCAGGCAACAGTAATTTGATTGGATAGATCTAATTTTTAACTAGTCGATTTTACATCGATATGAGCCTTTGACAGATTGTAAAGTTATGTTTAGTATACTAGTTTCCACACGCACTCTTTGATTTGCATTGTAAATTAATAAATTTTTGGTTCCTACAAAAATAACCACGATACTTGCATATCGTAAATTTTATATTAATAAATAAAATCAAAAAGTTTTATTTGCCGGAAAATCTGTTTATTTCACTTTAGCGGCCCACTTCCGGACTTCTTGGCGATAAAGTGAAGCGACATGTCTGCAGATTGGTTTCATATTCTAAAATATGTGATAATTCGAATATTAATGTGTAACAGTTGATTATTACCTGTTAAGTGTTTTTGAAAATCCATGAGTGTTGATAAATCAAACATACAGTGCAACATTACTTTTCATATACTCTCAAGAAGTCCATGTGAGATTTCAGTAAATAAAATAAAAATAAAAATTGTTTTTATTGCTCAATAAATCTCAAATACACATGTTAAGTTTCCCCAGTAAGTAACGCAGTACTTGTGTTGGGGAGTAAAGTCCCACATCTTTACTGAGAACTAAAGGGGCTTAGGCATCGCAAGCAAAAAAAATGCTATGTACATGTACCACTAATAGTTAGACATATACTGTCACAATTTTTTTTGTAGATACATTGTATTCTACAAAATCGTAGTTTATTAATTTATTCTATTATCAATAGTTTTTGCAGCGCACGCGATGTAAATAACGTTTTATTGGAGTTTTAGTATGGATCCACAATTGTTTGAAAAAGTAATATAGCCTATATCACCCGAGGAAAGTGTAGTTTTCTAACGGTAATAATATTTTTTAGATCAGTCTACAGTTTCAGAGCCTATTCAATGCAAACATACAAAAGAAAAGATTTGATTATTTAATATTTTCTCCTTACAATATTAGTATAGATTTTATGTACATCCAAAATTATAATAAGAAAAAGATAAACAAAATTTGGTTGAAGAATGGACCTTCTTCACCAAAGGAATTTTTGCAAGGACTCCTGAACAAGGACAAAACCTTATAAAATAGACAACATTTGCCATTTTTTTAATGGCATATGTAATTAGTAATCTACTTCTGAACAAAGGCCTACTCAAATGTTTTCTACGTTTGCTAGTTTTTCTTACAGAACGGTGGCTCGGAACTGGCACTTAGATTCACTTACACTTAAATATTGTTTTGTTTTTTTAATAAGCTTCGTGATTTCAGTATAATTATATTTTGATTGTTTTTTATATTTATATTTAATTTTGACGTTTTCAAGTACTATATAATAGTTTATAGAATAAATTTTTTTTGAAGTTGAAGTTATAAGATCATATATAGATAATAATATGTCGCTTGTTTCCACCAGCTTCCTGACGCATTAACCTAATCATCACACGATCTATACCAAATATATTGTATGCAACCATAAAATCAATCAGCTGTTACCCCGAACGGGTAGGCATAGGTACATGCCTAAACATGACATGATTAATTATAACATTATACACCCTCATTTTGCAAAAACATACTCAATAATAGTTAATAAAAACTAAGGGCGGCATGCACAATAGTTCTGAATTAGATTTAAGCATAATTTTATTTAAAATGTCATTGCATTTTAGTCATTTGTTTAAAAGTTGAGAGGGACAAAACGATGTTTAAACAATATTAAGCTCTAATCAGGATTAGTGATTGTGGTACAATATACCCTAAGTATCGATGATAATAACACAAATTTTGATGTTTTTGCATTTAAAGTTTATTCGTTCAGGACTAGACCCGGCGGGAACTGTGTGCATTGTTAATCGAAATATTCCCAATCTGAAAGTTCCACAGACCGCCGAGGTTTGATGCGGATTCCAATCATTCCGGAACCCCGTATCGGGATGGAATTTGTAAGCCTGGATGATGTTGGGATTTGGGAAGTTGGTGCCTATTTTCCTTTTTTTGACCCTCGTCTTTTGGTGTGAGATATTAAATTACGGGTCATATGCAGGTTTTAAAGAAATGTAGTACTAAACTGAAATTTGCAAGGAAATAATAATTTAGTCACAAAAAGCAAATACAATACAGTGTTAGAAGATTTAGTTATTTCAACATTTTCCTGGTCAATGTCATACAACCTTATTTAGGGTTATAAGCAAAATGTTGATCCCATCAGTTTTTTATTCTCAAAGATTTTTAGAAAGCACTGTAATAATGACTTAATTGTCCCAAATATAAGGATAGAATTTGTAAGCCTGTATAATATTGTATTTAGGAAATTGCTGCCTATTTTTTTTAGTTTGTGACCTTCGACTTTTGGTGTGAGAGATTAATTGCGGGTCATATACGGAAAGTAAAATAATGTAGTACGAAACTGAAATTTTCTTGTACGTAATAATCTATGAAATTAAATGATTATTTGCTAAAAAATATCTGCATTCGATTGGTTGGTTATCCTGATAGTTTATGGTTAATTATAGTTAGCCATTTAAAATAGTATGTAAATATTTATATAAAACTAAATGTAAATTTAAATAACAATATAATTCTTAATATTAATTACAGATAATTTTGATATTTCATTAGGAAGTAATGGAATAAAAACAATATCATTGTCATTATGCATTAATCAATTCATCGACTTGGGGCTACGATTCTTTGTGCTTCATAAATAAAGTCATCAATAAAATAAAATATAATCTAGCAATTTAAAGCATGAAATTGAAAATGTTAAAACAGCAAGAATATGTGATAATCTTCACAATGTGACTAATAGTTGTTTGTTTTTTGGTATGATGAGCATAATGTTGAGCATATCCGTTTTTATTCACAGAGTTTTTCAAGAAACACTAAATATCTGCCTATTTATTTGACCCTCAACTGTGTGAGAGATTAAATTACTGGTCATATGCAGGGAGCTCGGGAATAAAATACTGAAATAACTAGTATAACGTAATCTTTTAAAATGGCGATCTAAAATTAGCATGACGAAAATTCATAATAATTTATTTTTTTTCTTTTCTATTAGTTATCTTTAATAACGAAGTAAGATCAAAGTTATCAGGTAAATGTTTTGTTACACTTGTCGTTATTTTCATTTCATCAACGGAATCAGCTGAAAAACACATATTACATATTACTCGATCTCAAGACATAAAATCATAATTCAATTTTGAACTCCTCCAGTCGAAGTCACGGGCATAAGCTATTAGATAACTTAGTAAGTTAACGGTAAGTGTTGCATGATGCTCCGAAAACTTCGCCAGCAGATCGAACGTGGTTTACAACTTAATTAAGTTAGTTTTACGAGGAGGGCTATAGTTTAGTAGCATGCACTTAAGATTTCTCCTTTGTCAGATTTAAAGATATACGTCGGGTATTTAACTAATTTCTACACTTAACACTGCCTGTCATTTTTACGGTTTTTCATCCAATTGTGTTTTCCGACGATTAATCTTAAAGACTTAGTTAAAGTATCCGAAAAGGCACGTCTGGTATTGCATAGAGGTGTGTTGGTATAGGCACTGGTATTAGTGTAGGCACTAATGTTTGGAAGCGAATGCTGATTTGGCACAAGAAACATGAAAGTAAGATTAATGCAGTAGAGATGAGAGCACTCAGAAGTATTCTAGGTGTGGAATTAAGTACATAAATACTGAGGCCTTGCAGTTTGATGCGTCTCTCATTAGTTGGGATGAGGTATTGAATGCGAATACTATTGATGAGAAGATTTGTCTGTTCAACAATGGTATTTTGGTTCTTTACGATAAGCATGCTCCACTCAAACGTGTTAGAGTTAGGTATAATCCGGCCCCTTGGCTGACTGATGGTATAAAGAAGCAGATGGTTCTTCGTGACAGAGCAAAGAGCAGGCTGAAGCGTTTTCCGTCAGACCTCAATTTGGTATACTACAAAGAACTGCGTAATCGTGTTGGTCGCTTGTGTAGGGCTGCAAAGAGGCAGCATTTTCATGATTCCCTGCTTAATCGTTGTACTTCCGATGTCTGGAAGTTTTTGAAGTCTGTGGATGTGGGCAAGTCTGTTCAGTGTGAGTCTTTGGATTTCAACATCAGCGATCTAAACTCTTTTTTCTCTCGGCCACCTGAAGCAGTTAGCAGTGCACATAAGAGTTCCACCTTGTTGCAGCTTTCTCATAGATCTCGGCCTGATTGGGCTGTGTTTCAGTTTCGTACTGTCTCGCAGTCGGATGTTCAAAAATCCATTTGCTCCATATCGTCTGATGCGGCTGGTGAGGATGGCTTGTGCTCAAAAATGATTACGTTGATTCTCCCACAAATCCTTGGCATCCTTGCTCATATTTTTAATTTCTCTTTCTCCTCATCCTCTGTTCCTACTATTTGGAAAATGGCTCATGTTATTCCTTTGCCTAAAATTTCGTCTCCTTCTTTGCCTAGCCATTTCCGTCCCATATCCATTTTGCCTTTCCTATCTAAAGTTCTCGAGCACTTGGTACACCGTCAATTTTCGGCTTTCGCGTCTTTGCATAATCTTATTAGCCCTTTTCAGTCGGGTTTCCGTGTTGGCCATAGTACTGTCTCTGCACTCGTCAATTTCACTGACGACATTCGCTGGGCTATGGATAACAAACTTCTTTCGGTTGTAGTATTGCTTGATTTCAGCAATGCTTTTAATTCAGTCGATGCTGATATCCTTCTTGCCATACTGGAATCTGTTCACGTGTCTGATCTAGCTCTAGGGTGGTTTAAATCCTATCTTTCAGATCGCACGCAGTGTGTTCGCCATAATGATACAGTCTCCGATTGGTGTAGTATTTCTTCAGGTGTGCCGCAGGGTGGAGTTCTTTCCCCGTTGCTTTTTTCTATATTCATTAATTCGATCACGGAGGTCATTGTTACTTCTCGCTTCCATCTCTATGCGGACGATTTGCAAATTTATAGCCACTTTTCGTTGCTTAATGCTGATGATGGTATTGCTGCCTTGAATGCAGACCTGTGCCGCATTGGTGAATGGGCAGAAGCCCATGGTCTCGGTTTGAATCCGGTCAAATCTCAAGCTATTGTAATGGGTAGCCGTTATTTCACTACTGGTGACATTCTGCAGAAGTTACCTCCTGTGGTTTTGGGGGGCTCCTCTATTGCATACTCCGGTACCGTTAAGAACCTTGGTGTTCAGATGGATAGCACTTTATCTTGGGGGACGCATGTAAGCGAGTTAAGTCGCATGGTGTTTTTTACTTTTCATTCGCTGAAATGTCTTCAGGGTTATTTACCTGAAGCCTCAAGGATACTCCTTGTGCAGGCCCTGGTCTTTCCTGTATTGGATTATGCGGATGTCTGTTACTTAGATGCCACGGAGGAGCTCCTAAATAAGCTTGAGAGACTGCAAAATGCGTGTATCCGTTTTATATATGGCTTGAGAAAGTTTGATCACGTGTCGAGTTATCGCAAAGCTCTGAATTGGCTTCCCATTCGAAGGCGCAGAGACTCTCGTATCCTATGTTTACTGTACAATTCTCTTTTTAATCCTTCCTATCCCTCTTATCTTCGTGAGCGGTTTTCTTTTATTCATGCGCCTGGTTCCTCATGTAGGTCAAATCTCCTTTTACTCCTGAAATTCCCCTCTCATAACTCCGATTTCTTTTCCTATACGTTTTCTGTGCATGCGGTTAGGCTGTGGAATGCGTTGCCGGTCATTATTCGCACTTCCAAAAGTATTTTCATTTTTAAGAAGGCAATAAAGGAACACTTCCTTGCTGCCTGCTAGCTGTAAATTTTTGTCTTATTGCTAATTTTAGTATGTTATTGTTTGATTTTAGTTTTTATTGTTGTTTTGTTTGAGTTTGTTTTGTGACGTATTTTGTGCACGTGTCTACTTTGTATATGTTTTTTTCCTTTTTTCGGTCTGCTGGAAGAAATTCCTTTTAGGGATAAGCAGTGCCGTTGTACATGTCTTTCGTAACTTTTATCTTTGTATATGATCCTTATGTGCATAAATTGTTAAATAAATAAATAAATAAATAAGTGATAGTATTACGGATGAAGTGATAAAGTATAGTATAGTATAATGATAGTGAAGGGCCGAAACTGGTGTGAAGGAAGATATAGTGACAGAAATTGAGAAAGGTATGCTTAGATGGTTTGGTTATGTTAAGAGGATTAATGAAAGTAGACAAACGAAAGTGATTTATAATGGACAAGTGATTAGAAGTGTTGGGGGGGGAAGACCACGTAAGACCTTCCATGACCAAATCCAGAAGAAGGGCAGGTGAAAACTACCCTAAACCGACGGGCATGTGTGAGATGGTTCATGAGTATGAATTAAGCTAAGAGCGTGTGCCAAGATCGTAGCAAGTGGAAGGATGTGATCTCTGCCTACCCCTGCGGGAAAGAGGCGTGACATTATGTATGTGTGTAGTCTTAGTAGTTTTAAAGGTTTTTGGCCGTCCTCATTATTTTCATCTGAACATTCTTGTATACATTTCCTTAGTCTCATTACATCATCATATCGTGACAAACGTTTTCTTTTCACTGCTTAAAATTAAGTATAAATAGTTAACCACAATGTTGCCGTACCCGAACAGGCCTATGTTTCAGACTACAATTTTATGAAGACCTATTTGTACAACATAGATGAAATAAAGTTATTTAAATTGAAATTTTAGTTCACTTCAGCAATAATGTATCAAATAACGATGCCTAAGACCGTGCGTAGTATTGACAAGCGAACCCCGGGCCCGTAAGGTAGTACCCAGGATACCGCAAAGGTGAATGAAGATATCTCCTCTTCTAACATCTCCTCTTTTAACAGCCTTCTTAGTTCGCTGTAGTATATTTCTAGGTAAAAATGTAGCCTGAAAAACTATAATTGGAGAGGCCTTTTTTTTGGCAGTGAACTTAATATGGCTGAAATGATGATGACTAATGATCGTTAACCTCTCGTGGGAAGCTTATAATGCTTCTATTATAATTACTTTACTTCCGCAATATAAAGACGAGCTTTGATTTATTTTTTGTTAGTTTGCGCAGAACAAGGTCGCTAATTATACTGCTTTTCATTTGTTAACTGCTGACGTAAACAGATAACGTATAAAAAAGAACTGGGATTTGAATTGAGAATCTCAATATGAATTGATTCTTTAACTAAACCCTCAACCGATAGACCATGACCAGCGACAGCTTTATTAAATTTGAGATATGGAAACTATTTCAAAACGAACTTATATCTTCACGTTGTGTTTTGTATCACTCTTAAAGTTTTATGTGAGTTTGCAACCTCCGGATTTTAAGGCTGAAGCTTTAATGGGCAAATGTAGTAGAGGACGGCCTCTTATGCGATGGGCCAATGATCTGGTCAAGGCGGCGGGAGGCTGATGGGTGTAGTGCAACTCAGGATCGCTCAATGTGGAAATCTATTGGGATGGCCTATGCTCAGCAGTGGACGTTATATGGCTGAGATGTTGATGATGATAATCTCCCGACCGCCGTTTCACGCCCTTCTTAAAATAACCCGAATATAGTTAGGAAGCACATGCGCCGGCAGAGAATTATAAAGCAAATGGTCTTACACGAGAACGACTTACCAAATTATAACACAAGAACCATTCACACCAATACAAATATTTTTAACGACAAATTACAATTTTATTTCGGAAATATTATTAGCATCCGTAACACCATGGCGACGCAGTGGGCGCTGGTTAGAAATAAACACAAAATAGAAAAAATAAACAATTTTATGGGAGAATAATTTGCATAATGACAAAAGTTGAATAGACCCCCTTTCCCCTGTCAAAGGACTCTTAATATAAACGCGTTGCCTTACTAAATGAATGGTGTTGAACAATGGTACGCGTTACACTATACAGGGTTTTCATTTACTGGCTCCAAAATGTCTTATTATGTGCCCTTTGGGTCCTCGTCGTAAATCTTCATTATGGCACTTCGCGTAATTACACGACACTCGAAACAATATGATTACAGCTGTGTCTGGAATTATAATTCCAGTTTTTGACGTACGTAATGGTGATTCAATGGTTCTGAATATTCTTTTACGATTACTGGCCGCTATATGTATTTTTTACGTTAGCGCCAAAACTCGTAGCCCGCTTTAGAAACAGATGGTTCTTTAATTAATATTTTCGACCTAAAGGAAATCTACTAGCTGAATATTTGTACGTATTTGTTTGCATTTTTGACGTAAGCCACACCGATTCAATGGTTCATATTTCGGTGTTACTTACTTAATTCTAAAATTACACTTGAAATATTCTAATAGTCACGCCTGTTTTCCGAAGGTATAGAGGCATATTATACGCCCACATTTCGCCAGTTATATTGTTGGTCTCACGTAATAGGTGGCGAGCCTAATGCCGCTTATCGGGTACTTTTATGTTCGCCAGAGCCTCGTCACTTGCAGGTGAGGTTGGCTTGAGCTCCTCGGATCTTGGTAGGACCCCATTGCACCCCTAAATGTAATGTAGCTATACCTATATTTGCTAATGCTATGCAGTTATCAGCTATAAATAATACCGCACCTCATACCCCTTTTGGTCGTCCATTAAATAATGTAAAGCCCAAGCAATAAGTGTGAACCGTGATAGTTTACCGCGATTTATGTTTGATTGGTTCGGCGAGATCATTCAATTGTTTACTGCACTGACCTATATTGAATGAACGACCAAACCGCTTCACAGTGTATGAAACCGAACGTGCCAAAATTTTCATACCCACTATTACGTCAGGAGACCTGAAAATACGTGCTTCCAAGCTACATGACTCTTCAAGTAAACTACAGTGTACTACAGATTGTTTATTTATGTCCTTCATAATAAATTCTCACACCTAAATAGACGAGATGATTTTTTTCTAGCAAATTTTTTTATAAAAACTGTGTAAGATTGCAAGGAATTTGTAACAATTTTTATAATAATAATAATAATTTCAATAGGAAAGTGAGTTTGTAATTATAAACAACTTTACGCCTAAACCATAGAAGCATTTCTTTTTTTTTATGACGTATTCATCATAGGGTCCATTGTATTCAGATTTTCAATTCTGATGGTGTATACAAAGTTGCATCCGTTTGTTTACATTATAAGCAAAGCTTCCTCAATCAAACATTGTCTGCCGGTAGAACGAAGTGTACTTGATAACTATCAGAAAACAATTGATTTGTTATCAAGAGAAAAGGAACAAAATAAATAGCACACACGAAACATAGTTGAATATTTAATCCGTCGGAAATTGGTTTGCGAATTCTAGTGAAGTTTTCTTCTTTTTTACGAGTTTTTGAGTATATCCATTACCTGTATTGAGCCCGGTTTATTATTTATCCACCGTGGCTGTTACGTCCACGCCCGTTTGAGCAACATTAACTATTCAACGTCGCATCACTTCAGTAACTTTATGAAGTGCTTTTTATTATTAAACATCAGCGGTGAGACAGCCGTCCCGCGTAAGTCAGATGCTTATCATTGTCATTCAACTAAGTTATTAGATTAGTATATAAATCCATTACTAGCAGAAGGACAAACTAGTCAATTTTTTATGCATAAATTATTGCAAGAAGTATATAACTGGCGAAATGTGGGCGTATAATATGCCTTTGCCTATATCCTCAAATTACGCAATTGAGACATGTAATTGTGGTGTTACGGTTTGTTCGTTAACCCATAGAATGACGTTTCCCTTTGGGTTGCGGAGGTTAGACGTAAGTTAATCCATGTACCAGCAGACCCTAGGCCCCAAGCTTAAAACTAGAGCAACCCAGAAGGTAACCCATGCGATGGTCAGATCAAATCAAGTCTGCTGTTGTTAAAAACGGAGACAGATGGCGTGTGATGTTGTAAGGCGAGTAACATCTGACATATAAATAAATGGCTACTACACTGTGACCACGACCGTTCTGATATGAAGGATACGAAGAGGGAAGATCCGGTTTACCCTACGATGATGATAATGATAATTACGGCTATGTCGTCTTGTTGAATAATTATCTAAAATGAAGGTATTCTATATACATACATACAATTATGCCTGTTTCCCCGAAGGGGTAGGCAGAGGCATATAATATGCCCACATTTCACCAGTTACATTGTTGGTCCCACGTAATAGGTGGCGAGTCTATTTCCGCTTATCGGGCACTTCTATGTTCGCCAATGCCTGGTCCGTTGATCGGCAGGTGCACCATGGTATCCCCGTACACCATATATACATAACACAATAGAAATCTACAGAACCAGAAAAAATTGCTTTGTTTAGCAAACTGAAAATGTACTATGCTCTTTTACTAATCTGCTATCTTAGACTATTGCCGGAACACACTCATCAAGCCGTTAGGGCGACTTCAGTTTAGTTTGTACGAGTTTGCTACCCGATCCACAAACAAGCACCTGCTCGCAGTGAATGGGCGCTTTAGTAATAACTTAGCTAGTTGGCTTTCATAACAACTTAAGTAAGCCAAACTTGGATATACTTTGTCTTTGATCTCTTTTTTTTGTATGTGCTGTTACATTAATAAACATACATACATTCACGCCTGTTTCCCCGAAGAGGTAGGCAGAGGCACATTATACGCCCACATTTCGCCTCACTTACATTGTTGGTCCAACGTAATAGGTGGCGAGCCTATTGCTGCTATATTAATATGGTGGCACGATAATATACTTATTGTATGTGTCATTAACACTTGGAGTTACCGTTGCCGATGAATACGTGTTAAGCTACTGGTAGAATGTTTGGTATTGACCACTAAAATTTATTTACGTAGAGGGTAGTTTGATAGAATCTAATTATAACAGGACACATCCGACACCTAGCTCCATTAACCATAAGTCGACGTTTTGGATGGAGTAACAACAAATATAAACTTTTTTTTTAATGTGACACGTCATAATGACTATATCCTGCCTGATGGTAAGCAGTCGATGCAGTCCAATTAAAAAATGCAAGCGCTTTATAACGTGAAATAAGCACGGTATAAAGCGCATCCACTCATGACGGCCTGCTAAAATGCCGTTTCACGCCCCGCTTAAAATCTACATAGATTATTACTAAAAAAACTAAACTAAAAAAAACATAAATGATTACATAGTACTACAGAACGTCAGAATTAAATATAAATATGACATAACAAACAATCGAAATATTATAACACTAAAATCACTTAGCATAGATTCACTTACATGCAACAAAAAAAAATTTTTTTTTAAGTGTAGTGAATCCAAGTGCCAGTTCCGAGCCACTGCTGTGTAAATATAACTTGATAGAACCTCACAGGCTATGCTTTTTTAAATTGTCAACTTTGGTAAAATCTTCATTTTTTTGTAAAGCTATGCAAAGCAATATAATATGACATTAACAATATTATATTCGACGTCATTCATATTAGAATAGCCTGTATGAAACGGCCCTTGTGATTTGGATAATATTAAAAAAATATTGATAAATTTGGATAATTGCTTGCAATTCTGCCATATAGTTTTTGTCAGAAAAGTATCCCTTTAGCTTTATTGTTAATTTAATTTTTTTAGGCGTAATTGCTGTAAATTGTTTGTGATTTTATTGTAGAATCGCTTTAATTTAGAAAAAAATAAGCTCTATTTTACAAGCTTACATATAGTAATAGTCATATATTCATAGTTGTTGATGAAAAGCCGCCAACGCTCTAGTGATTTTTCTATTATTGGTACCACTCTCCAGCAGATGTTTTAGTTGAGTTTCAATAAAAATAAAATATAGGTATGTCAAGTCGAATGATATGGCTTAGATATCAGTATACCAGCACTTCGCTACTGAGATCGTGGGTTCGATTCCCATATAAGACAATTCTTGGTGTGTATGAACACCCACGCAGGACAAATCTTTGTGTGCATAAACATGAATATTTGTTCTGGCCTGGTTGTATATTATGTCTGTATATAGATACAAAAATAAGTATGTTTATCTCTTATTTAATATCCATAACACAAGTTCTTAATGATACTTATCGTGGAACTAAATATTTGATGTGATTGTAAAAGAATTATAGCATTATTATTATCAAGTAAGTTTCGAGCCTATTTTATACTTCAAATTTCACTGGAAACGACAGAAAAGTTTATTTTATATTGTGATGAGAGAGTACCATTCTACTGTCGCCTATAAATAAGTTTATGGCACCGCCTCACGAACATGATATGCCTTTTATCTTTTTTTGTGATGTGCCCGATATCCCGGAATATAACTGTGTACAATCTCTTTAAAAATATCATTAAAAACCGATTTAATTATTTATCTTTATTAAGTCATCGCAGTGGAGTAATATTATTAGTATTTAGAGTTGGTCCATAATGTTGGTTCATAATGTACAATTTATTCATATTTTTTTTAAATCATCGCAGTCTAGTTAAATTATAATTAGGGCCACTTTCTTATAGTCCCAATAAGTTTCCATTAGCATTAACTTGAACAATGGTCTATACAAAACTGTCATATTATTTGCCTAGTATAATAAGTATATTTTAATCAGACGTTGTGAATCAAGTCTTTATTGAAATATAAGCACAAGTAAAAGTAATATATGTACTAGTACGTAGTCTTTAAGCTTAGAAGCCAAATTGGTCGGCTGAAATGTTCTAAAAGCAGGACGCCACACTTCCACCGCTGCACTGGGTCTGCACTGGGTCCGCACTGGGTCCGCACTGGGTCTGCAAAAATTACTTACCGCGTAAATTACTCTCACCTTGATTCATGAGTGGAATCTCGTGCTCAGTAGTACTGCACTGAGATAATGATTATAGTAATACTTAATATATAATATATAATCAATTCATCATGCCAGCCTTATATAGTCCGCTCCTAATACTGGCCTCCCTAGTAGATTACACCGTATTTGGGGTATCTGCCGGTAATCACCACGCTGGACAGGTGGGTTTGCAATCGCCGTTTCTGGCAGTACGCACGATGACGCTGCTGCCCACTTCTCTTGGTTTTTGATTTCTCTTGGTCAACATTTACGAGTCCCCGTTAGATGAGAGGGGGTGGCACTATTTTGGGCCACACGGCACAATACAATCAAGTAGGGGTTCTTTTTTATCTTTTGGATGTGCATAAAAGTAATGGAATATAATAAACTAAACCTCTAAAAAAAGCTTTTTTGATCATCAAAAATACTGAGTGAGCATCTAATAGGTGATTAGGTGCTCAATCAGTATTTTTGATGTACAAAAAGGTTAGGTTAGGTTGGCAATTTATTAATTTTGAAGACACGTTAAATAACACCCAAAAGTAATGTTAGGTTGGCAATATATTAAACATGATGATTCGCTAAAAACAACACAAAGAGTACATCCACTTGTGAAAGTAAGACCATCAATAAGGAAAACGTGACTGATTGATTGAATGATTTAAAGATCAGCACAAATCAAAGGACAAAACTGGTGAAAATTTGGAGCATTGACAGCGATAAATTAAGGTTAGATTCCTCTGTGAAAGGATTTTCGGATATTCAACCTCTAAGGATACCTCTAACGTGGTTGAGTGAGTGAGAAAATTATATACTTACAAGTGTTTCTAATATAGAAATAACTAACATTAAAAAAATTCATTCAATAATTGACCCCTAAAATGTGATAGGAATGACATATAGATTTAAAAGATCAACATTTCGTAGATTGTAGGCTTTTGATTAGAACAAATTAACAAGAGATTTTTAATTATCAATAAATAAACACAATCCCGAAACTGATATTCTGACTAAAATGTACTATTTGTAAGGACTATAGTAGGTATATTACTTCTCAAGCGCGAATATATTAGTATTCTGGAATGTAAAGGTTCGAACATCTTAAAGAAATTAATGAAATCAGTAAGTATCAAAAAACCGTGCTCACACCTCAAACAGAATAAAATAAAAAGCATACCTATCGATATAAACGAAAAAGGTCATATTCTCAGCCCCACTTCCCTAAGTGACATACCCCGGGTACAGTGTAAAATAATGTAGAAAG
Source organism: Musotima nitidalis (assembly GCA_949126915.1). Lineage (NCBI taxonomy): Eukaryota > Metazoa > Arthropoda > Insecta > Lepidoptera > Crambidae > Musotima > Musotima nitidalis. The sequence continues at coordinate 7,565,322 of OX421434.1, forward strand.
ACGATTTTACGATCAAAACCGTGATCAAAGTTTACAGTGAGAAATAAAACCGACGTACTTGAGATAAATCTTTGAGTGAGCAACTTTTTCTAAGATCCAAAAACGTTTTCCGTGCGGGTACACTTGGATTTATTACTGCGCGATCTGTTGGGAGTTTCGAATGTTGAATATTGTCACTTTGCTGTGTTTTTATGTTGTGTTCTTTGAGAAGGTTTTGTTGAATAAATCTAGCCAAGTGTTTGTCGGGCCATGCGTAGTGTAATTTAATTCATTTATTCAAGTGTGGCTCAAAAAAACTCTTATGAAGTTCAAACTTAAAATTCAAAATCATTTAAGTGTAGCTCAAAAAAAACTCTTATGAAGGTCAAACTTAAAATTGAATGCATTATTTTAAGAAACTACGAATATGCAGACTTAGAAGAGGGCTTTTTGTTTAACTCTCCCAACTTCAAAAACACTACAAACTATTAACTATAACTCTCATCAAGTCTATTATTACTAATTTAGTACGCAATTTTTACATATTATAAGCTTTATAAGTATTATAACAATCTACTCAGCTGTGATAGCTTTTCTTTTATAGCTAGCTGGATTAAGCAATTTGAAGAGAAGGACGCCACACACCTAGCTAGGCCATAACGCACTGTACGGTTGAGCCTGATTCCCATTATTTGTGAGTGGCAGCTCGTGCTCACTTATAGATAGATAGACAGATAAACTTTTTATTGCAACCAAAGACACACATACATATAAAACAATAAAAACAAAATTACAATTTTAAAAAAAAATATAACAACAAAAAAACTAAAAGTAAAGCATTCGCATAGTGTGCGTGTGTGTCGCAGCGCTGCAGAATGGCTAGTTACTCGTTAGTCGTTTACATATATACATACAAATGTACGCCTGTTTCCCCGCCCACGCTTCGCCAATTATATAGTTGGTCCCATGGAATAGGTTGCGAGCCTATTGCCGCTTATCGGGCACTGTTATATTCGCCAGAGCCTCGTTGATCGGCAGGTGCACCACTTGCAGGTGAGGTTGGTTTGATTGAACTCCTCAGATCTTGGTCAGAGCATTACATAAATAAATAAATAATAATAAATAAATATTTCTGACACTTACACCAATTATTTAGTTCCAAGATAAGTATCATTAAGAACTTGTATTATGGATACTAAATAACGGATAAACATACATTTTTTTTTTTTGTAAATACATACTTAATTTACATAGAAAAAAAAAGATTTGTTCTGTGTGAGAATCAAACCCACGACCTCTGGAGTGAAGTGCAGGTATACTGACCTCCACGCCATATCGGTCGTCAGCATTATACATCCCATACATTCAACATTCCAATATCACCTAGAAGTATACTCTAAGCGGTAGATTTAAAAAAATACAAAACTGTGTCACAGTGTCGCCACAAAAAAATACTAAATATGTCCGTATTGCGTGTTTATATACGCTAACGTGAGTGAAGCACGAGTTCCAATTGTGTTACATTTTAAAGAAAGTGTTTTGCATTTTTGAGGGGCGTTTAAGTCACGACACACACGAAAGGACATGAACATTGCAATAATTATAGCTTCATTTGGATAACAAGTCCGAATAAGCCCCTTAAGGACATTTATAGTTAGTTTTCTTTAACATATTAGACTTATCGAGCTTATTATATCATTTTTACGTACATAAAGTGGGTTACTATTTCAGTTAATATAAGTGATATCTATCTTAACCAAGTAACTTGTGTCTTAAGTATTTTTATTAAAATATGAGTGAGTGCTTACTTAAAACAATCTTTTAAATAACAATATAGTGTGCCTACGCAATTATATTTATTATTTTGGTATATTTAGCTTCATTTTAAGCCTCTTTATCGAAATAGCTATACTCATATACGGGCTTAATAAAAAACAATATCTAAGGTCTTTTTTATCAAATGAAAGTGACAGCACTAGTTTTAAACCTGGTTTAACTTTACAACTTGTTTAATAATTGGCCCCATAATATTTGTGGTTAAAGTTAAGTTATTGTTATCATGAATTAGTTTGTAAACATAAATAGCAATAACCATATGAAATACTAAATTACTTTTAAAGTTAATAAAACTCTTGATACTCAAGAAAGTTACTTAATAACGCTTAACCTTCTAGAAGTCGTAAACTTGTTATATTACTTACTCTATGTCATAAAGCATGTTGTCTGTCTATTAATAAATAACTTTACTTATATTTCATGTCATTCTTCTGTCAAAGTTAGACGTCAAGTTTTTCTGAACTGTGTAATGAAACCATATTGTTTTTTTTCTTAGACCACCTAATTCAATAGACTTGTATCAGGACAAAAATACTTATTTAACATATAAAAAAAAAGAAATAAAGATAAAAAAATTTTTTGACTTTAGTTTGTTCTTACTTTTATTAAATAAAATAAATACATAATGTTTAGTAATTACACCAATTATTTAGTACCAAGATAAGTATCATTAAGAACCTGTTTTATGGATACCAAATAACCATATCTAAATACTTTACGATTTGCATAGGGAACACAAGAACAAATTACCTGTAATCCCAATAAAAACACAGAAAATGTGTAAACGTATTTTATTTATGGATATATGGCGATGGACCGATGATCTGGTCAGGGCGGCGGGGAGCCGGTGGATGCAGGCGGCAAGGAATCAATCTACGTGGAAAGCAATTGGGGAGGCCTATGTTCAGCAGAGGACTTCAGATGGCTGAAATGATGATGATGATTTTATTTATAAAAACCTCTCGCTTTATAACAATACTTTACAATATCTTATTAGAATGTGAAAGATTTTATAAACGACAAGGCCGCCTGGAAGTGACATGAATTGCTCCTTTCTTTCTTAAGATATATTAGATGACATAATAATATGATCTTTAGATATTAGATATTGCCAGTTTTAAGAACAACAGCGGTAAACTCAATATTTTATTTCTTTAATGGTATTAGGTTTTAAAACATAATCTCAAAAAAGCCGAAATGAGTATCTTGAGTCATTTTTCTCAATCTCATTGCTTTTTGGAAGTCTCGTTAGAGTCACCGACAGACTGACTGACAAATCCGATGAGTATTATATGTATCGTGTACACACACACACGTACATACTATGACGCCTATCTCTCCATTAGGGGTAGGCAGAGGCATATTATACGCCCAAATTTCACCAATTATATATTTGGTCCCACGTAATAGGTGGCGAGCCTATTGCCGCTTACCAGGAACTTCTATGTTTGCCAGAGCCTCGTCGGTTGATCGACAGGTGCACCATTTGCAGGTGAGGTTGGCTTGGCCGCCTAGCGTTTTGGTTTATTGAATTTCTGTGCTTATTAAATTTTATTTATCTATACACATAGGTAGTTTCTGAATTTTATAATAACATGCCCGAGGAATTCGAATTATCGAAACTTATTTACCGACAGACCGAATAAAGCCTCATTGTTATGATCGGGGTAATTTAATTTGTAGCCACAAATAATTGTTCAGCCCGATGGTGCGTATGTGCCAAATAATTATATTCGTTACGTGCTTTTGAACATCCTTTTGTGTATTATGATTTATGATTCTTACCGAAAGGTATTATCTATTGTATTAAATTTTATTCATATTAACTTGTGAGTAATAATAAGATTAAACAAGTTACAAGGCAGTTGGAAATTATTACCAAAGTAAAGCAGAGTTTACAGATGTCAGCCCATGAATGCAAAACCGTTTGTGGGGTAAAAGATACAGATTTACTTGCTAGTTTTTCTTACAAAGCGGTGGCTCGGAACTGACATTTAGATTCACTTACACTTAATTATCATTTGTTTTTTTAAATGGTTTTGTGGCGTATAAGTGAATCTCAGCTTCGTGATTTCAGTGTAATCACTTCGATTGTTTTGTTTTATAATTATATTTAATTTTAACGTTTTTAAGTGTTAAGTTGATAAAATAAATAATGTTTGAAGTATTAGTAAATAAATTAGTAGTATTATTAGTGTAGTTTTTAGTATAGCCAGATATAAATAACTTTTTAGTGTCTGCAAAATAAATACTCTTAAACAACTCGCACAGCTCTTATAGTCTCAAATTAAGCAAAACTTATACTATTGGGCATTAAACAACGGATAAACATTTATTTTGTTAATGTAAACTTTTGAGCGATAAGCAAACAGCTGTCTGTTTTTAAACCACGACAAATATTATTCGTGGATACAAATATATGTCTGGCGTGGTAACCGAACCTAGGGCTTTCGCAGCGCAGTACAGCCCACTCCATACAGTTCGTAAAGAAATAGTCACTTTTATAACTTTACAAATAATTCATAAGTGTTATTGGTTACACACAATACAGCACACCCGTATACACACAGCAACAACAAAAAATAAAAAAAGTCCCCAGCTTTGTGTTGGCACATAAATATTGTTGCTGAACCCGCAGATGTTCAACTTTTATTACTTTTCCACATATTGCTTCGATACGCGCAGTATACCACTTATAGTTCAGGTGCATCGTTAGTGGGATATACAGAACACAGATTGATTTTTAGAAGTACTTTGTTCTATTTAGATGGCAGTTCGGTACATTTTGTCCGTCGATTGATTTAATATCCAGGTTGTCAATTAAATCAGTTGACTTACATTAACAGTTGTAAGAAAGATACGATAAAAACTAGAAATAATTTTTTTATCGATTATTCAATATTGGCCAATTGGTTTAAACTTCAAAGCATACAATAAAAAAATCTTTTTTACTATTTTGCATATCGGCAATTAGAAAACTACTGCTAATCATAAGCCACTCAAATTGTTGAAATCATTGTCAATCTACCTCAAACAACCTGCATTCACCGGCTTTCCTCTGTAAAGTAAAAAATATGCTTTATACAAGTAGGCCTAGCTATAAAGCAATGTATTTACTTGTCTTGACGAGATATAGATTAAAACATGTTTCATGAATTTTAATCGCGGCTTTCAAACAAGTTTTACCTTACAATAGGTAACCCTTATACCTTAGATTATACTAAACCCCATAAAATTATATATTTGATAATCCGAAAAATCTTGGAAACTCTGTTAGCGCTTAAAATGTTCCGTGAGGTTATTGAAATCAAGAAACGTTCTGATTTCAATCGATAGTATGGAGAAAGTAAACTACTATTCTAGTACTACTACTTCTATTCTTCAGAATTGTTTAAGAGTTGCTAAGTTAGCCAATAGTAACAAATAATGTTACAAACATCAAGTTCTGCGAACCTTGCTTAAAAGAAACTACAGTGGGTGAAGTCCAAAGCTAAACCAAGGACAGATAACAGTTCCCGATAAGCTGCAGTAGGATCGCCACCTATTACGTGGGACTAACTATATAATTGGCGAAATGTGGGCGTATAATATGCCTCTACATACATCTTTGAAGAAAAAGGCGTGAATGTATGTATTACACTAAAACACAATATTCTTAAACAGCAATACCAAAAAAAAATATTAATTAAGTCTTTTTTTTACTCTGTTTAGTAGTATCACAACTAGATTGTTCCCTTCAAATCAAACAAAAAATATATTACGAATTTCAATTATACTTCACAGTGATTTACAAATTTAAAACAGCCATCACTATAACGTCAACTTCAGTGCGCGCTCAGATTTTCACATTACTAGTTTAATACGTCTTGAAATCTTGCACGGGTGGTTTAGCTTTGGACTTCACTCACTGTACATACAGTATGTATGCAAGTTCGTAATAATACTTAGAACTAAATAATTGGTGTAATTATATGAGAATTATATGATATTAAATACCGTAACCGTATTCAAGGTAATTACTTACCACGATAATAGAACAATACATATTATTCTGATATTTCATCCGTAGATATAGGCGGATATTATTATACGAACAAAATTCATAGGACTCTCATCTTGTCCCGAAATGTGACCTCCGTGTATGATTATTTCGTTTGCCTCCGTGAATTTCCTATATTATCACCCCCTGGGGAGAAACCGCCTGCTTATCATGTTCCTAATGTTTCAATCGATGTACCCCAGATACAGTAATACATACGTACATATTATATATAATTCCAGCCCGCCAACTCCTGAACTATATTTCGTGGAATCGTAGAACCTTGAACATAGTGGTTTCTTTTGAATATTATGAATTATAACATATGTCATAACATTATAATTTTTTTTTGTGAATAATAAATAACGATGGAACTTAATCGTTACCGATCTTACGAAAGTTTACAGAGTTCTGTCTGTCCTTGGATGAGTTGTCAATTTGTGTGTCATTTGACAAGCCTTTGAAATTTTTCTATGTTTGCCTGTAAGTAAAGACGCTATCAGGTGGCTTTACTTGAAGTACATTTTCTTGTAACTGGCAGGAGAAAAAACTAACCTTGAGAAAATCGTCAAGTTGTTGTTGCCCGTTGTTTTACGACGAAGCTCTCGCCCGCAGTGAATGGGCGCGCTAGTTTTTAACTTTTGACGTTCATAAGAGCTCTTTTGAGCCAAAAATTAATATGATTTTTTTTATGAATTTATAATTTTTAATATTTCATCAGCTGGACACCACACACGCTCCACCCACCAGTTTTGGTTTTGATAGTTCCCCATCTGAGAAAAACAAGGACGCCACACACCTGCTTTCGCCAATTTGCACTGGATCAACGTGAAGGAGTATGTATACCTGAAAATTATTTCCTTTGGTTCGTGATAGAAAGCCTGAGCTCACAAAGGTGACGTTCACAGGCTGTGATATTTTATTTCCAAAATCATAATTGATTAACGATGGTGCACTGCCCTTAAAAAAATAAGTAGTTTTATCGCTGTATATAGTTCACGCAGGTATCATATTCAATAGGCAATATATTCATCGATTTGCAATATTTTCCGCCGGGTTCTCTAAGTTCTCTAAAACAAAAAGATTATTTTTCATAAATACAAAATTAAATTATCAATTTGATTCCATTTTCATACTCCCTTAACTTCAATCAGTGTTTATGTAGGATTACCTGTAAAAAGAAAATGAATCATTAGTGATGGCATTTTTCAAATATTCTTTAATCTAATTCAATGAAACTTTTTTAAAGCAAGTGCAGCAGGTCAGGTTTGGTTCACAAAAATAGGCCGTATATTTAAGTTTTATTTCGATTCATTCATTCATTCATCCATTCATCTCAGCCCATTAACGTCACAAACCAAGGTGTGAGGTTTTTGGGTCATACTCCACCACGCTGACCCTGTGCGGATTGGCGGAGGCAGGTGTAGGCAGGACGCCACCCTGCTGTTAGAATTTTTCAAGCCGCCCAATTAGGCCCCTCATATCTCTTAACGACTACCACACTCAGTGACATCCGGGACAACGGCGAGTTAATTACATTCGTCAAACTCAACTAGTTTATCGTAATATAAACATCACCATTAATTCATACCCTGTCTTTATCTATGACATAATCAGTGAGACGTCTCCATCCGTCATAATGATTACAAATTGCTCCTCCGCCCACGTGGCCACTAGAGATCAATTAGAGAGCATTAATCAGTACACATCTTAGCGTTAACACCATATGGTGATGCGGTACAATCCCGCAATCAGATGGAGATAACTCGACTACACAGATGTTTATCTAATAAAGCGAGCGTAGGGATGATAACCGATATCAGAATGTCTGAACAACGCTGTTTATGAGTTCCATTCCCACATAGAACATATATTTGTAATGAAATGAAAAATGCTTTATCCAATAGACCACATACAAATGTCACAAATAACTTAAAATCTAACGCGTTAAATTTTTCCTCCCCTCGATATTGTATATGTTACCGGCCAAACCCGATTCCAGGATAAACTAGTATAGCCTAGTAGTAATTTAGGTGGGCTGCATTAAGGAGAAGAAGAAGAATAAGTATCTCTTTTTGGGTTAGGTTGAGGTAATTTTTTTTTCTTACCATTAATAAACATTTTATTATAACAGTTGCAGCCCACCTAAATTAGCTTGGACTAGGCCATACTAGTTTGTCCTAAAATCGGGTTTAGCTGGTAACATATACATGAGTACGAGTTTTGGGTAATGAAATGTTAAAATAAAGATCTTTTATTTACGCACTAAGAAACCTCAGTGTTTCCGTGCGATAAAATGTACATCACTGCACATAAACCAATATTAGCTTATTACTAAATACTAATAAATTTCATCGCTTTAATATACATAAATATAAATGAAATTTACTTTACAGTCATTACACTTCCCATCGCTAATACTCTCCGAGCTATTATTCTAAGGATAAACTCCAATCACACCATCAGAGAACCTCATTTCACCGGTTCCGTTACCAGAACCTTTATCCACATAATAATTATTAAATAAGCTGACCACATCAGCTACCTTAGTCTTGAAGCGAGTCTAAGCTTCATTACCTTTTATGACTGTTTCCAAACCAAATTTTGGGTTGTCAATATTATCATATCGTGAAATTTAATGAAAGGCTCTTAGAATATATTAGAAGGCAATATTAAGAGGATTATATTAATAACGGGAAAATTCCGAACTATTTGAAAATTAATCAAGTAACACTGTCTGAAAATTTTGATGCGTGTATTGAAAGGGTGAGTTGAAAGTTTGAAGGATTCAAAACTGTTTGAATCTAATATATATACACATATTACAATCTCAGAAAACACAATGCCTTTACTTAAAGTCACAAGTTAAAATACCCGCAATCGTAGTACCTACCTTATTGTTCATAACACCCAGTACACATTACTGTACAATTCCTATATTTGAATTACTAATAATTATTATAAGAGATTGTAATATGGAACCATTATGTATACTAAAAAGATATAAATCATTATTACAAGTTTTAATATAACATATAATTGAATATCACGACTAAAAAGCTTCAAAAAGTAAACTACATTCCTTGTAGAGGCCAAAAAAAGCTTGTTCTTCACCAATATGACAGCCAGATCGAATATAGTTTTTATTATGATGATTTATAGTATGATGATGATATGATAATAATTAGTCTCCCCAATAGATTGTTTTTTAAAAATCTTTATTGCACTAAAATTTATAATATCAAAACATTACATAAAAAAGGACATGTACAAAGGCGAACTTATCTCTATAAGAGATCTCTTCCAGCCAATCTATGAAGACTCAATTAGATAAAACAAAGATTATATACTATTGGGCGTTTTTGCCTGTAATTAACACGATGGGCATGCGGGTTGGTGATCACAGTTCAAGCTGGACCTCAGACTGACGACCTTACATCTCCCCGTGAGATGAGAGGGAGTTTCTAGGCCGGCACTACACGGCAAGTTTTTATTAAGTCTTACAATAATACATCCTAATGTATCCTAACTATCTTGCTGTCATCAGCAAGAAAGGACGATAGCAAGCAAGCATTACAGCAAGATATGATGAGAAAATGTTGAGCAGTCTGTAATTGCTGCCCAACCAAGCTGGATTCGACTGTTGACCTCTTTCTTTAAGTTCAACCTAATAATTTTTGCTTTTATTCCAGGTATAAAAATCAAATTATGTAAGTACTTGACGTTAATGTTTAAATTTTACTTCAGTCAAGTATTCACTTGAAGTTTACATTTCATGTTTGGTCATAATCACTTCGAGCACGACATTTCTAGTTTTTTAATCATTATGCGACATGAAATATGAGATATTTATGAGATATTTATACCACTGCGTATGTATTTATAATGTGCTGGCTTCCGTCCACGTACTATCTACATTCAATAAAGTTTTACTAAAAGTATGCGCTTTTTTCGATTGATGTTTGTATAAAATAGCCATAATCAAAAATATTATGTAAATACAACAAAAAATTTATTAAAACTATTCCATTGGTAAAGACGTACGTACGTAAATTGGTACGTGAAAGAATAACAAACTGCCTCGCACCCGTTTAACTTTTAATTATAGTATATTCTAGATTGTCAATCAGCTAGTTTCAACGGTTTAAAATAGATTCAAAATCATTTACTCAAGTTTGGCTCAATAGAGCTCTTATGAAAGTCGACTTAAAAACTAACGCGTCTATTCACTGCGGGCGGGCTGGATCGTAAAAAAAGGGGCAAGAAAATCGTCAAGGTTAGTTTTTTCCTCCTGCCAGTTACTAGAAAATGTTTTTTTTTCTTTTAAATAATGGCTTCATGCGTCTAGCACATTTAGCCAGTGTCAAGTAAGTGATATATAAATAATATTTAATTTATAGTAAATGAGAATGAGTGGTGATAAAGATGATAAATGGTAAATGAGATACCCTCCCCTAAGCCCCTCGAGTCCTCAGTAAAGATGTGGGACTATACTGAGATCTCATATGGACTCCTTGAGAGAAATTGAAAAGTGATGTTGCACTGCTTTGTTTGATTTACCAACACTTATGTATATTCACAAACCCTTAACGGTTAATAATCCACCGTTATTACACATTAATGTTAGAAATATCACAAATTTTAGAAAATAAAATAAAACTGCAGACATGACGCTTCATTTTCCAGCCAAGAAGTCCCATTACTTCCTCCTGCCAGTTAAGTACTAGAAAATGTTGTTAATATTAAAACAATATCAAATTGTCACTAATCTATTAATCAACTTATTTTTTGTTATAAAAAACATAAATACAATGAAACCTTTTTTCTTGTTTCCCGGCAGAGGGTAAAGAAATGACCACATTTACATTATATTTTTGATCCTACACAAGTAAGTGCCCACTGCCGCTATAATATTACAACAGATCATTTGAGTGACTTTTTTTAATCATTAACATGTGGCTTTTGATTACGTCCACATATTATTAATATATAAATACAGTTCGACGTTGTAAATCCGCAGTGGCTGGGAGTTTATGAAGCTTACGTATTCCTTGAAATTATTATGAAATTTTCGATTCTGCTTTTATTTTCATTATTTAAGCCATTCCTTTGTCGAAGCTAGAGACTGTGGAATTCTTTTACGGCGTATATTATAATATTCCTTTCTTCCAATTGTCTGCTTAATGTTAAGCAGGATTTTGTTTATAATGAATGAAATCACAACGGAATAAAAATGAAGAAGACAATTTACGTAACATAAAAATACTCTCTTTAAGTTTATAACATGCATAGAGATTCGAGCGTTCTAGAATTAGGAGGACGCGGATTCAAATCTCTATTTCAAATTCAAAAGCTCTACCACTAATATTTGAAAATCTTTAAGTTGATGGTTGAACCTGGTGGGTGTATAGGGATCCTACCAAGATCTAAGGAGCCCAAGCCAACCTCACCTGCAAGTGGTGCACCTGCCGATCAACGGACGAGGCTCTGGCAAACATTACAGTTCCCGATAAGTAGCAATAGGCTCGCCTATTACGTGGGACCAACAATATAATTGGCGAAGTGTGGGCGTATTATGTGCCTCTGCCTACCCCTTTGGGGAAACAGGCGGCCTATTGCTGGTTACCAGGAATGTATTAAAACACGTTTAGCGTACTTTATAAGGCTGCCAATAGGCTGCTTCGACCACTTACCATCAGGCTGCATGCTAGAGTACCAACTAGTGGCATTAAAAAATTGCGCAACTTCAAAAATCAAAAGTCATCTATTCAATTATGAATGTCATACTTATAAACTAACGTGCCCATTCACTGCGGGCGGGAGCTTGATCATAAAAGAACGGGCAAGAAAATTGAGGATTTTCTCCCGCCAGTTACAATACAAATACCTAATATTAAAACAATTGTGTTCTGCAGTCACAAGATTTAAAAGAAACGAAGACAAATCTCTTTATTAACCGACTTCACAAAAAGGAGGAGGTTCTCAATTCTGCCGGTACTTTTTCATAACTACTACATAGTACATGAATACGTGAAATTTTATTTTTAAAAAAACAATCGAAATATACGAAGCTTAGATTTACTTGCAACAATAAAAAAATTGAGGGTAAGTGAATCTAAGTGCGAGTAGCGAGCCATCGCTTTATGAGAAAAACTGGCAAGAAAATTACAGGCTATGCTCTTTTAAATTATCTATTGGTTTGGTACTCAACTTACAATCTTCATTTGTTATTAGTTGCATATTGATGATATACAGAAGAGCGAAACCCTCTAACACAGGTATTTTCGTACGTAAAAGGGGGCCTCGACCCAATATAATGTAAAACTTAGATTAAGTTTAAAAAATAAATATTGTGTAGTTGTATTTTGTATTTCTCTGTGACGCTGTACTATGCAATAAAATATAAAATTAACAATATTCATCTTTTAAGTCATATTAGAATATTATAATATTAGAGTTCATATTAGAATAGCCTATATGAAACGGAAATTTAATCCTAACCATTTTATAAACAATGTGTTATTTTAAATTCATTTAGGGTTAATTGTTGTATGTTTCTTGGGATTTAATGATCTTAATGATCGTCATATCTCTCAACATGAACATCGTAAAAATAAAGCACTTTTTGAAATTTGAGAAATAAGTAGCTTCCCCACGGGTATTCGCTCTCATGACCCTACAAGCATTCCACAAATTTTGTAGGGATTTATAGTAGCCATTTTTCTTTTCTTTGATCCCGCGTCTGTATCAAATTTCATTAAAAACGGGCATATGATTTAGGCGTGGAACAAACAAACTCTTACATTAATAATATATTGCATTAACGCTTGCTCCCGCTGTAGTAAAGTGGCGCTCCTAAATGCGAAGTGACGTTTACAAGTGTTTCGAAATGAAGCTAAGCTGAAATAAGTGAAACGGAATTTAATTTTTTTAACCAGGAAAAAAATATGTATTTTAATTAAAATGTTTCAATTACGCACACTAGCACAGGAAACCAAAAAAGTTTTTTCAAGATAAACATATTTTTTTAAATAGGAAATGCCTACATACAAACCACTTGCATAGAATACAAAATGAACATTTATTGAAGCTGAAATTGAACACTGGCGTAACTAGAATGAAAATCTATTTACTTTTCTTTCCACGAAATGCTCGTATTATTGGTTTTATTAGATTCGTTTGGCAATAGCTCTCATCACGCTTTGATAGTAACTGAATGGGTTGCGCTTTCACTCTGTATAAAGAGGAAGGTATATTTTAGGTCTAGAGGGCTCAGCTCGATAACGGAGCCAAAGAAGTACACATACATTCCTATTTGTGTCAGGTTTTATATTTGAAGCTATTTAAGAAGTACACACCAGCAATTGCGATATTTTATCTAAAACACTCGTTGCTCTGTAGTCTTAGGTAATCGAACACGATCACAGATGTTAAGCAAAGTTTGCAGAGGTCGTTACTTGGATAGGCGATAGTTTGAGTAGCAATTGATATCGTGCGCTTCCGTGCTCCAAAGAGTATGTAATCATTGAATCATTTCAAGAATCTAGAAGGCCTATTTTAACATAATAAATGAGATTCGATGTTTACAGAACCTCTTTTGTAATGTATTTTTTTTTAATATTATACAAGAAATACAAAAAGTTAAAAAACAGTTCTAGCAGCATGGCGCCACATTAAATAAATAAATATTTTCTGACAAATACACCAATTATTTAGTTCCAAGATAAGTATCTTTAAGAACTTGTGTTATGGTTACTAAAAAATGGATAAACAAACTTAAAAACTTTTTTTTTGTAAATACATACTTAATATACATAGAAAAACACCCAGACCAGAACAAATATTCATGTTCATGCACACAAAGATTTGTCCTGTGTGGGATCGAACCTACCACCTCTGGAGTGAAGTGTAGGTATACTGACCTCCACGCCTATTCGGTCGTCATTACTGTCGCAAGTACGCACTGGGCCCTTGTAGTGGAGTATTATATGGACCCCTCTCACCTTGTTTTGTGGACTATACTTATTACTATACTTATTAGGGATGATAAGTGATAACATACACAAGAGTCTAAAGATTAAGATTTATTTTTTTCTAATTGTTGGCTTATCTTTTAATCAATGAAAAAAAAAAATTCTCTAACAGCAAACGCAAAATATTTGCAATAGCGTTTTTGGCTCATCCTTTTTAAATTTTCCAATGACTTTTGTTACGTTAATGGCGTTAATTATAGCAATGTACAGAATTCAGCAAAAATACATTTGACATTCTATTTTGGCAGCAAAAACAAAATACGTAAGATACCATAATAACATAAGTTAGTGACATATGGGCACCACTGCCAAAATCCGTTTAACATTTAGAAAGAGCTCTTACACTGCCTACACATAAGCCCGCTTTGAACGCTAAGAACCTTACGAGCATTATTTTGTGAATGGTAGCGAATGTAAATACGTCAAAAGGATGATTAAAACATTCAAATCCGCAAAAAAGGCTCTCAATAGATCTTTTCAATTTAATAAAGACTTTTTGCTTGACACAAAGCCTCCTTGGTATTTTTTCCCGGTATATTGAATAAATAATAAGCAGCTACTCGAAAAGGGTGGTGCGTCGGACACTGGAGACTGAAATGAAAATTGAAACCAATGCGCTCGGCTAATTGGTCCGTTAATGGCGCATTAAGGCAAATAATTTGTTATTTCAACTGTGCTAGTTTTTGATACTTTTGTGTATTTATTTATTCACAAGTACATATCAACTTAAAGATAGTTTCCAAACGTTAACATGCCTTAAAATATAAAAAAGTACACAAATATGTCAAAAAAATTTAAATGAAAGAATAAATAACCTTAATGTCCAAAATAGAATTAATTAATAATATAGACCATAAAAAAATAGAAAGAAAAACACAATTTGACCTAAAGTGTCAGAATAAGAAATAAATGAATCATACAAATTATATCATACAAAATAAAATAAAATAACTTAAAAATCTAAGTCGACAACAAAATAATATGTCAAATTAAATTGAACTACTATTGTCAAGGAATATATGCATAATTTATATTAATTTCGCTAAGCTATCTACAAACAAGTCTTAGTCTACTTTGTCATTTTCAAGTAGGTATATTATGAAAAATTAAAAAGTTCGTTATTCCTCTTCGTCCTGTTTTTTAATATAGACAACACATATACCATTATACAATAAGTTATAATTTTTTGCAACGTTCACGCTCACTATCCCATTTAAGGAGGTCAGAAATCTTTTTACAACATCTTAAAACATTTACATATAAAAAAATGATTTAAATAGATCAAATGATTTAAAGAGAGAGAAAAAATGATTTACAATATTTAAAGAGATTCAATGTATGGTTGCATAGGGCTTCTACCACGATCTGAGGAGCGCAAGCCAACCTTACCTGCAAGTGGTGCACCTGCTGATCAGCGGACGAAGCTCTGGCGAACATAAAAGTTGCTGGTAAGAGGTAATAGGCTCGCCACCTATTAGTTGGGACCAACTATATAATAGGCGAAATGTGGGCGTATAATACGCCTCTTCCTACCCCTTTGGAAAACAGGCGTGATTATAATATGTATGTTTGTAGATCTATTCAACAGGTATTTGTGATTTCGGCTATATCACTTTGTAAGGAAACATTTTTTTTGTAGTCACGTCATTTGTGTTCGTTGTTTCATTTCGAAATTTTAGACAATATAATATACTTAAAACATTTATTTATATCCGCAAAGAAAAGCTTTCCATATCTTATCAATTAAGTAGAGACTCTTTGCTTTCTCAGTGTATTGAATAAAAAATAAGCAGTTACCTACTCGATAAGGGACAAAAGACACTCGAGACTAAATGAAAATTGAGACCAATGCGCTCAGCTAATTGGTCCGTTAATGGTGCTGGCGTATTAAGGCTTTGGGAATTGTTGCGGTGTAATAGGTATTTAATGTTATTTGTTATTTCAGGAGTGCTAGTTTTTGGAGAGGATACCTCTTTGTACGTTATTTATGTGAGCTATTCCTCTCAAAACACATAGGAGCTTATTACAAAACGAGATTTCAAAAATAGTGCTGTCACTGTCTTCATGTTATTGAATGAAAGTGACAGCACTAGTTTTAAACTTGGTCTAACTTTAGATCTCGTTTTTAATAAGACCCATACAGTCTATAATTAAATAAAAACTTCTTAATTATGTATGTCTATTGAAAAAAATCTTAGAATGAACGGATTTTATACCATTATAAAATACTATAAGAAGTAATTTAGAAGCTAGAAGAATTAAATAATTAGTTTATTAATTAATAATAATAATTTTAGTTAAAAATATATTATTACTGTTGTAAGACAATTAAAAAAAATGTATACTTCAATTAGGTGTCTAACCTTGAACCAATACAATAGTTGATTGGGCGTGACTTTATCAAACGAATGCTTTATCCTCTTCGCATTTATCCCGGTTGAGTTAGACAACCTCACTGACTGGTCTAACCAGCTTTGGCGGAATTACAGTTATTACACTAAGACACTGCGTCTGTCCTTCGTAACCCAGTGGACTTTTACGATCAAGCTCCCGCCCGCAGTGAATGGGCGCGCTAGCTTTTAAGTTTTGACGTTCATAAGAGCTCTTTTGAGCCAAACTTGAATAAATGATTATTCACTCTATGGTTAAACTAGCTGATTAGATAAAGGAAGAAAGTGACTTTCTAATTACGACTGCTTTAGATGTCCATGACAGCTGGGACCACCACGTGCTTTCCGAAGCATGGAGCAAGCAATAATTACGCACTTAAGTTCGAAAAGTCACCAGGGTTAAAACCCGTTGCGAGACTGTGTGACTGATGGTTTTTAGTCGGTAGAAGTCTGACACACCCTCTCGCTCCACCCACTGCGAAAGAAAGTAATTTGATGATTTTCCATCCAAAAAAAGAGTTTAAACCCAAGGCCTTCATTCAAGGATTGCATACCAGTATGTTAATTTTGCTACGGTGCTATCGCTGCTATTAAGAATGACATGGCTTACCAATCGTGCCAAAAAGTTACCAAAAATTTACCAAAAATATGCCCAAGGTCGTGCGCAGTGGAGACAAAAATTGAAGGAAAGCGACCCCTGTTCCCCGTAACCGGGATAACGCCAAGATTACGATGATGGACTACGAAATAAAGTTTGTTACGAGGTCAAAGAAATACAATTTTGCCATTTCATACTAATAGGTCCCACTTCCACTTAATTTGAAAGCTTATCAACAATACACGGAAAGGAAATTATTAATAAAGAAAGAGAAAATCGGCGGAGCGCACAAAAACCCAGCGACCGACAATTTAATAATAGAAGCATTGAGCCCACATTCTATTATTATTTTTCATAAAAATACAGGCCTCTTTTTAAATGAGAAACGAAGATTAACCGAACCTTTTTTTTATTTTATTCTGTTTTTTACCATAGGACGATTTTAAATTTATTTCTATGTGATTTTATTTGGGAACTGAACCTGTAAGGAAAGAGAACTACGATATGTGTTGGTAAGAGAAAGAGGGAGAAGTTATATAGCTGAATAGCGAACAATAAGCAAAGCACATTATGTGGTTTTACAATAAAAAAAATGCATTATTTGCTCATAATTTATTTACCTTACATTTATATTATTTAATTAGAATGATATTACTTTCAATGGTTATAATGACATTGACGCAGTATGGTTGCTATGGTTAAGTCTTTTTTGTTATTATTAATCATTTTCATAATTAAATTAAACCCAAAGTAGATTGTAAAAAAGAAAACACAAAGATGTCTCCATCTTAATTCCCATATACTTAGCAAATATAAACTTTAAACAGACAGGCAGACCAAATTTAAAAAAATGCCATTTAAACATTTGGATTACAAAGTCACCTATTTCCCACACGAAAATAGACTAAGACACTCGTGCTCTTTGTAAAACAAGCATTAACTATTCAAGCCTACGCTTGATGTAGGTAACATGTCTCCAAAAAGAGAACAAATCATTATTTTCCCGCTACACACAATTTGTTCTTAAGTAGAGTAACTACAGTCTCGTGTCGTGAGATTTAGTACATAAATTTTTCAGTATCCCCAAATTCCATTAAGAAGACAAACAACTGAGCTAACTTACGCCGAGACCACAATCCTAACATTGTTTTGCTTTTAAATCAATAAGTAATTACTATATAAATAAATAATTATAATACCAAGATAAGTATCATTAAGAACTTGTGTTATGGATACTAAATTTACTTAAATACTTTTTTTTTGTAAAAACATACTTAATATACATAGAAAACACCCAGACCAGAGCAAATATTCATGTGCATGTACACAAAGATTTGTCCTGTGAGGGAATCGAACCCACGACCTCAGGAGTGGTTTATCCTAATTGAGTGTGCAGAAACATTGCTAAAACTAAAATAAAATCGATATAATAAAAATTAAAAATTTACTTTATTGTCTTTATGATCAATAAGATCAAGATCAACAAGATCGTCAAATGTTTACAAACAAAATGGAAACACAATCAATTTTTCAATAACAATAAAAGAGAGTACAGCACCTTAGTAAAGAAATATAGAGAAATACAAACTAAATGAATTTTCTTTCAGAATTTGTCAAGGTCAACGCCTCCAACTATTGAAAAGGGTGGCCTCTAACATGGCTGACACATAAAGTGATAAACGGCTCCCTAGACACGGAATCACACAAAAATTTATGCTTTACAAATGGTCACCCATCCAAGGTCTGACCTCAGTAAAATCTGCTCTCTGAACTTCTTATGAATATGAATAACATAAATTGCTACCAAGCAAAGAATATTTGGAAAATAAACTGATACTCTAAAGAAGACAAGATTGTGCATCAAAAATACTAAATGCGCATCTAATGTGAAAATTAGGTGCTCATTCAGTATTGTAGATAAACAATAAGGTAAGGTTAGGTTATAAATTTAATTATTTTAATTTATACGTTAAATACATAGTTGGTCCCACGTAATAGGTGGCGAGCCTATTGCCGCTTACCGGGTGCTGTTATGTTCGCCAGAGCCTCGTTTGTTGATCGGCAAGATGAATTTTTGGGACCTAAAAAAAAAGGTGCACCACTTACAGAGTTGCAGGTAAGGTTGGCTTGGTCTTAGTAGGATTGCTTTACACCAATTTATTATAGTAATATAATAACAAGGTAATTTTGTTAACATAAAAGTAAGACTTCTCCTTACAGAATCTGAGATCAATTTGTCGAAAGACGACTAATCATCAATCACTCCAAGTCGGTAAATAGTAGGAGCCGCTTATTAGACCGTACAATACATCCCTAAAAGGTACACTGGCATTCCGTCAAAGCCTGCCTTGTCTTTTGTCTCTTACTATTGCGTTACGTTGATAAAGCCATTCTTAAGGCGCTGCCACACCGAACGCTAGTCAGAACAGCAGCGTGCCAGCTTAAACTAAAGGTTGTACGAAATAGGATGATATGTTGAAATAATATGGAATAATTTGATTTGAGCAGGTTTAGAAATCATTTAAATATGGCCGGAACGTATTCCTAATTACATTCTAAGTACTTTGTCTTACTAGAACTATACCTAGATAGTTGTCATTCATTTTACGGGGCGTCACATTGACTGCAGCCTGCCCGCCACTGCTCCTATTCGAGTTTTGTTTAAATTAATGATATAATTTTGTATAAGATAAGCAAGAAGTAGATCTACAAAAACAAAAACAAGTACAGCCTGCACATATTTTATCTGTGATAAATTCATATTTATTTTGCTATTTATAGGAATTCGCATGTATCTTTAAAATTAAACTGAAATATGCGACAAAAGTTATCATTATAATAATAAAATCAATGTAAAAATTAATGTTACCAATTCTATGAATTCATTATATATTTGAATACCGCGAAACTGAATATTATTTTTATTGAACAACGAGCGAATTCTGGCAATAATTAGTGTTGATGCTGGGAGTTTATAAAAATAATTTCAAGCAAGCGCTTCAAATACTTCACAAGTATTAAATATTTGCAGGAACCTTGATGTGGTACTGGATTTTCATAGGTTGTGTGTCAGCCTATCAGAGGCTAGATTTAATCGTGATAAGGAACGCTATGATTTAGTAGTCAGTTTAATAATAGCCTGGAATGACTAACTTAATAAACGTTTTATGGAGGGTCAGCATCACAATAGTGTCTCTGATATTGCAAGGCTTCAGATAAAATTTTCTATAAGTTAGCGCCATATACTGAAGTGCCAGCAGTTTAAAAAACAAGAGTATCATTAACACGTTTATTGTATTCCTTAAAGATCATCATCATCATCATTATCATTTCAGCCATTCGAAGTCCACTGCTGAACATAGGCCTCCCCAATTGCTTTCCACGTAGATCGATTCTTTGCCGCCTGCATCCACCGGCTCCCCGCCGCCCTGACCAGATCGTCGGTCCATCGCGTTGGGGGCCGCCCTCTACTACGTTTGCTGATTCGTGGTCGCCATTCAAGAACCTTAACGCCCCATCGGTCGTCGGTTCTTCGAGCTATGTGCCCCGCCCATTGCCACTTCAGCCTGCAAACGCGCTTCGCTATGTCGGTCACTCTGGTTCTCCTACGGATTTCCTCATTTCTGATTCTACTCCGAGCATAGCTCTCTCCATTGCACGCTGAGCGACTTTGAGCTTCCTTATGAGGCCCATAGTCAGGCACCACGTCTCAGTCCCATACGTCATCGCTGGCAACACACACTGGTCGAAGACTTTCGTCTTGAGACACTGAGGTACTTTGGACGAGAAGATTTTGCGTAGTTTCCCGAACGCAGCCCAACCGAGCTGGATTCGACGATTGACCTCTTTCTCGAAGTTGGACTTACCTAATTGGACTTTTTGTCCCAGGTATACGTACTCGTCGACAACTTCGAGGGCCGAGCTTCCCACTATTACTGGGGTAGGCACAACATGGATATTTGACATGATTTTGGTCTTATCCATGTTCATTTTAAGACCTACCCTTCGGGAAGCTCTGTCGAGGTCACCGAGCATTGTGCCCAGATCCACAAGCGACTCCGCTATGACCACTATGTCGTCGGCAAATCGAAGGTGAGTCATATACTCGCCATTAATGTTGATGCCGTAGTTTTCCCAGTCCAGTAGCTTGAAAACATCCTCCAGAGCAGCAGTGAACAGTTTCGGTGAAATGACATCACCCTGTCTCACGCCTTTCTGCAAGAGGATAGGATTCGTGCACTGGTCCAGTACTCGTACGGACATGGTGGCGTTTCTGTATAAACTCCTCAGAACTTCGATATACCGATGATCAATGCGGCATCGCTGCAGGGACTGAAACACTGCCCAGCTCTCGATCGAATCAAAGGCTTTCTCATAGTCCACAAACGCTAAGCAAAGTGGCTGGTTATACTCCTCGGTCTTCTGTATAACCTGCCGCAGCGTGTGAATGTGGTCTATGGTTGAAAAGCCTTTTCGGAAACCGGCTTGTTCGGGAGGCTGGAAGTCGTCAAACCTTTGACCGAGACGGTTCGTGATGACCCGTGAAAACAACTTATAGACGTGGCTCAGTAGCGTGATTGGCCTATAATTCTTCAAAAGGGATTTGTCACCTTTCTTGAAGAAAAGGACAACCACACCACTGGACCACGCCTGTGGCGACGTCCCTCGAGAATGACGGTATTAAAGAGCTTCTGGAGTACCTTAAGTACTGGTGTACCACCCGCTCTCAGAAGCTCTGCTGTCATCCCGTCTTCCCCCGGTGCCTTGTTGTTTTTTAGTTGTTTCAGGGCCATCCTAATCTCGTACAGGCTGACGTCCGGGATGTCTTCGGTGGTATGTCGAGTTAGTTTGGCTCTAGGGTCTTTAGCCAAACAAGTAGCGGGATCTTGCGTACTGGTATACAACTGTCCATAAAACCTTTCGATCTCCCTCATAATCTCAGGTCTCGACGTGACTAGACTGCCTTCGTTGGTCTTCAGCTGTGTCAACTGACTCTGACCAATAGACAGATCCCGTGCGAACACTTTTGAACCCCTGTTCCTCTCTATTGCATCTTCAATACAATTTGTATTGAATTTGCGAATATCGAGTCGCAAGGATTTCGAGATCTGTCTATTGATGAGCCGGTAAGAAGACGCTTCCGCTGAAGACTGCAATCGCATGTCTCGTCGCGCTTCCATGAGATTAAGAGTTTGAGTCGACAGTTTATTGGTTTTAGTTTGTCGGGTCTTATAATGTTTGGACCCGACAACGTGGACAGTCTCAACCAGCCCGCCGCTTATATCGTCAACGGTTACGCAGTTCTCCAGACCTGCGAAGCGATTTTGAAGCTCGAGCTGAAAGTTCTCGGGGTTTTGAATATGGGCAGCTGAGGGTCGGAGCGTAGACCTCATCAAACGGGACCTTTCAAGCTTTATATTAATATTCAATGTGCCCCTTACCATTCGGTGATCGCTACCGGTTTTCACCCTGGCGATCACAGAGACATCATTGAATATTTGTCGCTTAGTGGTCATGATGAAGTCTATCTCATTCCTCGTGAAACCATCGGGGCTCAGCCAGGTCCATTTCCTGTGTGGTGGCTTCTTGAAGAAGGAGTTCATCATAAAGAGGCCCTCCTTCTCCATGAAGTTAGCCAACCGCTGTCCCCTATGGTTCCTTCGCCCTATTCCAAATTGCCCCACTTTCTGCTCGTCACCGCTTCGTTGGCCTAGCCTTGCGTTAAAGTCTCCCATAACAACCGTGTAGTGAGTCGGTGAAGTATGAATGGCGGCAGAAATGTCATCATACAATATCTCCACGTCCTCGTCAGGGTGTGCCGAGGTCGGTGCGTAAATCTGAATTACCTTCAACGAATACCGTTTGGTGATTCTGAGTATTAAGTACGCTACCCTGGTCGACACACTCCGAATAGACACGACGTTGTTACGGATAGACTTCCGGACGATAAAACCGACACCACCTTGGGACAGGCGATCGCCCTCCCGGTGGTAGAGCAAGTTGCCGGACTTAAGGATTACCGTATCCTCTCCCTGTCTACGGACTTCGGATAACCCGATAATGTCCCAGTGCAACCGCTCTATTTCCTCCTCCAGCTCGTCAATCTTCTCGTCGGTCCTCAGTGTGCGCGTGTTATAAGTTGCCAGGTGCAGAAGTCGTCGTTTTGGGTGGTAGCCGGATCTCTGCCGGTGATTCTTAGCACCCCCTGCCCCGCCGTTACCAAGACCGCTACCGTAATCTGGAATAGCGGGGCCGCCGGGGACTGGGGGCCGTATACGCGTGTGTGCCATTTTCCATTTGGGGGTATTTGCCCATAATCACCACGCTGGGCAGACGGGTTGGTGATCGCAGTTCCAGCCAGTACGCAGGATGACGCTGCTGCCCATCATCCGGTAGCATTTCTCTTCGTCGATTTTTACGACTCCCCATGAGATGAGAAGGGGTGACGCTATTCTAGGCCGGCGCCACACGGCAAAAAGATATTGCGGCACTATTCCTACCCCGCAACTGGTGTGGCAGAGCCTTTACTCGCATTCATTTTTCAAAGTGACTTGGAATTCAAAAGAACCCACAATGCTCCCTACTTACAAAGCCGTAGTAATATTATTTTTCAGCTAGCTATGACGAGGAGAAAGCGTATATTGAAATTGTTTGGAAGTAATCAAAGGGGATAATATTAATGAAATCTCCTATTCTAGGTTTAGCTACCAGCTCTCTGTGATAATAATAATCGTTGGATGGGTGAATGCGTTTTTGGCATTTATGATCGAGCGCTTCCGTGTTTCAGAAAGTGGAAGCGAGTTGGCTTATGGACACATAGTATTTTAATTCAAAATCCCTAAGCCGCCCGGCTTGAAAAGTTTTAACAGCAGGACACCACACTCCTGTTCTGCACCAATCTTTGCGTGCATGAACTTAAATATTTGTTGTGAAAGGTATTTCGTTAGTTATTGGCTGTTAATAATAACACTCTTTAGAAATGCCAATAGGAAACAAGCAGCCTTACTTTAGTTCTCACATAAAATGCACTGAAAATAGACATTTTATGTAATAATAGAAAATTTAAAACGCCGCGTTCCGTAAAAATAATAAGAATTTCAAAACCAAGAAGTTTCAGATTTATTACTCAAGAGATTGTAGGTACGGTCGGCAAAAATGAGAATCGTGAAACGAAAGACATGATTCTGTTATAGTGAAAATGAATGATTCATATTTTACGGAATATCGGGGAAGAAGAATAATTGATTCTCAAGAAAGATGACAGTTGGATAAAATTGTGGTATTTTTAATTTTCTTTCATACTTTCTCATTTAATACTTATTTTCTGTTCACTGTTCCACCTGTGTGTTCGACAATTTAACGGGGACCATATTTATATAATAAAACTATACAATTTAAGTATAATTAAGTGAGATAGAAGTAACATGGTAAGCTTATGTTTTAAGACAAATATGACAATACTCTCATACTTAGTCACAACAAAACATCGCTGTTCTTTGGCAATAAATAGCCTGACAGCATGTTTTTTCTCAATCTAGGTTGTATCATCAATTAGTGAGTCCGAAATCAAGTTTGTCAACGCCAAAAAAGTTTTTGTAAGTTTGACTCAATGAAGATCTTGTTAACTACGGACTTACTACGTATTGAGGTTGAGTACAGAAGAATTGGGTAAGAAACTTCATAAGTTTTTTACATCTTACGAAAGCTGATAGGTCGATATCGCGCTGATGATGCTTCTGGTATTGGAGGCACCCATAGGTTTTGGTGACTTTCAGCAAGTGGAGCGCAAGCTTGAGTGTCTTGTGAATCAGAATCCATCCTGACGTATTCAGGAATTGCACGTCAAATTTCAAACTGTTTATAGATGACGAAAATAGAGAAGTTTCACCTTTGTTTTGAGATAAACAGAAAATATAGAAAGCTGTTTATATCTTCTATGCAAATAATATTAATTAAACATTATCAATATTTGCAAAGATTACATTCACTATGTCAATTTGTTCTGTATACGGTGTAAACAATATCTGGTAGGTAGGATTACATTAACACTATGCCATAGATTATAATATTATCCTGTGCGACATTTACTTTACAAATTTTCCTGTGCACCAAATTACGAAAGAAGTTTTATGCAAAGCAAAGAAATGAGACAACTATTACAAAAATATGCATTAAAGAGAGGATTACATTGATTCTATATTACCGTTTTATCCGGCTAGCTGTGTAGCTGTTTCTTCACTAATAGTCCAATATACCGCAGTCCGCAGCTCTCCCCGGCGACTTAGATACGATGACACGGCGAAATACAAAACAAACTCGCGTATCGAAGAGTGAATTATTTTTCAATTTTTATGACATACTTGACAACTATTAATATAAGCGACACAAACGAGGATATCATTGAAACAGCACATAACTGTATCACGCACAATGTGTGACTATTTCTTTACTAATAGTCACGGGACTATTAGTAAAGAAATAGTCACACTACGGACTACGGAGTCCGCAGCTGTCTCTGGCGACTTAGATACAATGACTCGGAGGGATTCGAAACAAATTCGTCGCGTATAGGATGACAGAATTCCTTTTTCGATGAGTCATTGTTGCCGCTACTTTCAGCATTAAATAGTTTTGAAACGAAAATTATATTTTTGGTCTTGTTGGAAAACATTTAACATAATTTCTAGTCTCTTTTCACAAAATGATAACGATGAATATATAGCGCTACATCATCTCAGCCTGTTATCGTATTGTAGGTAGAAACTGTCGTAAATATGCGTTTTTAGTTTGGCTCAAAAGAACTATTATGAAGGTTAAACTTAAAATTTTACGCGCTAAGAACAAGATGAAGTCATAACAACTCTAAAAGTCACATTTAACGTAGACATATATACACGTTCATAATCTTATGCAACTTGATGGAACTATTTAACTGGGATCTAATAAGCAATCTAAGTGAAACGTGTCAAATGATAAGAGGCTAGCCGTTCACACACATTGACTAGGCGAGATTCCTCTCAATCCATCATCATTCAAGTAGTAACCTGGTTGTCCTAGACTCACTCTTAGAGCCCAGGGTCTGCTCACTGACCTATCTAATCAGACTGAATTCATTGCATAACATATATTAGACGAGATTTCACTTACACCATCATCGTTCAAGTAGTATCCTGGTTGTCCTAGACTTACTCTTAGAGCCTTGGGTTTGCCCACTGACCGATCTAACCAGATTCAATTCATTGCATAACATATATTAGACGAGATTCCACTCACACCATCATCATTCAAGTAGTATCCTGGTTGTCCCTAGACTCACTCTTTGAGCCCAGGGTCTGCTCACTGACCGATCTAATCAGATTCAATTCACTGCATAACATATATTACACGAGAGTCCACTCACACCATCATCATTCAAGTAGTATTCTGGTTGTCAATAGACTCACTTTTAAGTGTCCAGGGGCTGCTTACTGACCTATCTAACCAGATTCAATTCACTGCATAACATATATGATAACCAAAAATACATTATATTCGCAGTACAAAAACTCATTTCGAAGTGCGAAAGCTCGTTTCTGAAAGATTTTTTGTCGAAATCCCTTCGCGTGCTAAAATTACCCAACATTCATAATTAGTCTCGAAATTCATATTTTAAGTGAGTCTCTCGCTGACGACGTTGCTCTTTTTTTCTGTCGCACACACAAAATTGCCCTTCTGGGAAATTATACACAGTACGTTTGGAGCTTAAACGCCATGCGAAAGTTAATACCCTCTAGTAGGCTAAGGAAAAACTTGTTCGTTGTCAATTTTTTAGGTTTATAAAGAATCTATTAAGATTTTAGGAGGACATGCCATCGTCGGCTACAATTGACGCACCCGCCGTTCAAAAAAAAAAAAAGCCAAAATTTGGGGGTATAATCTGCCTCTGCCTATCCTTTTGAGGAAACATACCTTTATCTATCCTTTTGAGGAAACATACGTGATTGTATGTATGTGTATATACAAAAATGATAATAGAAGCATTTATTTGGCAAGGCAAAAGTTCGACAAAAAGACGGACACTGTGTAATAGTTATTGAAACGTACGACATATTTTAAATAAATATGTATTTATGTACATAATTATGTTGTTTATTCATTTATTTATTGAGAAAACCAACAGCGTATACAGTAAAACAATTGGCATAAGAACTTAAAGCTTGTGGCCAATAACAGGTTTCCCTAATATCACAAACATGTGACCGGAAAAAAAAGAAAGTATTACAAGTAATAAAATATAAAAGAGGCAGTTGCTGTGTAGTGCTAATAACTCCTGGTAATTCTGGCAGTTATGTGGTAATTAAAGAATATAAAAATGTTATAAAACTAATATCATTAAACAAATAAAATAATAATGTAATGATGGCTATGGAATAAAGTTAAAATAATGGTTATGAAATAATGTTAAAGTAATGGTTATAATATCATAATAGGCCTAGGCTTATAGGAATCTTACCATGATCTTACGAGTCCATGCCAATTTGGGCTGCCATCATCAACTGATCAATTGATGCAACTGCCGGTCAACAGACGAGGCTTTGACAAAGATAAAAGTTGCCGGAGAGAGGCAAGAAGCTTGTCACTTAATACTAATCACGTAATATTAATCAATGACTATAACATTATTTATATACAAAATTAATATCTATATTACAGTTATAATGCATAAGTTGGTCTTAATAAAAATTGTAGTCCTTAATATAGACCCCACTTCTATCATAACTTCATATAAAAAACTTCAATGATTTAAAATCTATTGTATACTTTATAAACTTGGTTTTAGAAACGAATACTCAATCAAAGAACCGTCTATATTATAAAACCTACTTAAAGGGCATAAGCTAATGAGCTTTTGAGTCACTTAAAATGAAGATATAGAAAATAACAGAGTACAGAAAGCCTACTTGGAACATTTCCCGTAGCCTTCCAATATGACCGCAAGCGCTCTGCATTTAGAGGGATAACAATAATAATATAATATTTGATGACAATTACACCAATTATTTAGTTCCAAGATAAGTATCATTAAGAACTTGTGTTATGGATACTAAATAACGGATAAACATACTAAATACTAAATACATTTCTTTTATAAATACATACTCAATATATGTATATTGAAGGAATACACCAAGGCAAGAACAAATATTCATGTTCATGCACACAAAGATTTCTCCTGCGTGGGAATCGAACCCACGACCTTAGGAGCGGAGAGCGGGTATTCCCGCCACCACGCCATATCGGTCGTCGTGATCGTCATCGTGATTCCACGGCCTTTATCGAGTCGTCTATCTGTCTTGCTATTGAACGTTACGCTAAGTTTTCTGTCAAAGCGTCTAAAATATTTCCAAACAATATGCCTCCAACAGCCGCAAGTTTTTCATTAAAATCAACCTTCTACGCTAATCTATTTTGTAAAAGACCTGTAATGCGGTCATAGCATCTCTACAGTTCAAATGTTAAGTGCCAAGGTTATCAACTTCAGAAGGATCGCCCTTTCACTTAAAAGGAAAGCATCAGGTATAACAAAGCCAATTCACTGAACAGGGCAAACTACTTCACATCAAACATTTCTTCAGCAGTAAATTTTACAAAAATCTTTTTGTTCTAAATCAACGGTGATAGTTCTGAAAATCAAGTATACTATGAAGTCACTAGATCTGTATGTATTTAGTGTGTAGATGGAGTTTGAGGCCAAGTATTGATAGTCAACATGTTAGATTGAAATCTTTGTTTAATGAAGCTCTATTGTAATTTTTGTGATTAGTTTAATTTGAAACGTTACAATGACCTTGTCCTGTCTGATGGTAAGCAGTAGATGCAGCCCAAAATGATACCGTGAAACGAGCACTGTAACAAGCAGACCGTCTCATGACAGCCTGTTGAAACCCAAGGCTGCATGATCTGGGCATCTCCACAGCATGAGAGTGGTTCCTAAGTTTAGCACAGGTACGTCCACTGAATACACAACCTATATAATATTATACGCTGCATACTTTAAAAAAAATTAAAAAAATTAAAAATTCATTTATTCAAGTTTGGCTCAATAGAGCTCTTATGAATGTCATACTTATAAGCTAACGCGTCTACTGTCAGTAATTAGGCTATGCGACCCGAAGCGTGTCTTTGACATAAAAGTTCGCTCTTGCAACTTTTTCAGTAAGTAATCTTTTTTGTACTATATATGTAAATGAAGCTCTCTTATTCATTTAGTTTGAATTTTCTACACATTAGGCGGCACGCGTTATCTGTGGACAGCAGGCCTGCACTATGTGTATCTATGACTGAAAAAAAGCTCTTTGGATTAATGGAAACCTCACAATGGTTTCTATTAATCCAAAGAGCTTTTTTACACGCTTTATCTTCATATTTTTCAAATAATAGCAAACGATTAAAGCAATAGCTTTTAATGTTGTTTTTCTTTACAGGTGAGTAATTAGTAATAAAGATTTAATGTTAATGTCGAAATTAGTTGTGCTTTTAGAAGTATAGCACGTACCTACAGTTTGTAAATTGTTTAACTTAAATAAATTTCTCTTAACAGAGCAATATAATATATGCAGTTGTTTCAAAAAATAAATAACATATTACATGTATAATATCTCTTAAAGCGCCAATACTTATGCTGGGTACTATATTATGCTTTAAATAGAAAACGCCAAACAAACTAAGCTTTGTTCAATCAAAGAAAAGATGAAGAAGAACTTTAATAATTAGTTTCCCATTTTAAAAATAGACGATTGAACCAAAACCATTGAGTGCCGGTAGCTCGAACTCGTTAAATAACTTGTTTATGAGTTGAGCGATCGGCGGTGTGAGCTGGTGTTTCCTTTAAAATGGCCCGAAACTTTCCTCAATTTAACCCAAAATTTTGTATATTACCACCCGGCTTAAGTATAGTTCTGTTGTAACGTGCCTGATAATGAAATTATTGACCTTGTTTTGAAAATTTTAATCCAAACACAGCGGACGGTTGTGGGACGACAAAAGCTTTTTTGGTACTTTTAAAATGAATAAATGACGACCGATATGGCGTGGTGGCGAATATACCCGCACTCCACTCCTGAGGTCGTGGGTTCGATTCCCACTCAGTACAAATATTTGTGTGTATAAATATGAATATTTGTACTGGTCTGGGAGTTTTCCTATGTATATTAAGTATGTAAGTTTATCCGTTATTAATTTTCCATAACACAAGTTCTTGATGATACTTATCTTGGAACTAAATAATTGGTGTAAGTTTCAGAAATATTTATTTCTTTAAATGAATAAATATATAACTTAAAAATATGAAGGTAAAATTTTACTGAACGATAGGTCAGCACATTTCTAGGTGATATCGCAATGTAGCGCACCGATAAATCTTATCACGTAGGCATCTATTAAACATACATTCTATCACGCCTATATCCCCGAAGGGGTAGGCAGAGGCATATTACACGCCCACATTTCGCAAATATATTTTTAGTCCCACGTAATTGGTTGCAAGCCAATTGCCGCTTGCCGGAAACTTATATGTTCGCCAAAGTCTCGTCCGTTGTTCGGTAGGTGCGCCACTTGCAGGTGAGGATAGCTTGGGTTCCCCAGATTTTTGCAGGATTCCTATACAATCGAACATGATTATATAGGAGATTTTTAAATTTATACTTCTAATAAAATAAGATTACTCAACCGAAGTTATTTCTTAAAACTAACTCTATTTACTACACTTTAAAATTTTATAATAAAGATTTTTAACACAAGCACATTTGTAAGGCTATCATTATGATTGTTCTATTACAATACTTAGGAAGTATTCACCTAGCGCTCTCTCATACACTTGACAGTGTTAAACCTCTGAAAACAAGTTTTACTATTGCATTGTTGTATACGTAACTGGGGGCTCTCCTTATAATGATGCAATTTGGTTTTCATGTCGAGGACGTCAGCTAGTATATAAAATATACAGTGTGTGACAGTACCAGATGTAATCAGAAAATTCAGGCAATGGTTTTAATTACAAAATAACTAAAGTTATGTTCTGGTAGTTATGCGTTTGTTGTGTGTTTGAAAAACCTTGCGCATGATGATTAAAATGTTACAAGAATCTTATATTTTCTGAGTTTGTGTTCTTGTGTCAATATTCTTTCATACAGTTTTAAGTATTGTAATGATTTTAAACTGGAAAATTTTGAAGTAAAATAATAAATAATGCAAAAGATTTTAAAAAATATTGCAAAGGAATTAATTCAGTTTTTTTTAATAAGGAATCGTGGTCATTTGTTTTTGTTGTGTACAAAATGCCATATGGTGCAAAGATAGATTAAGTGGCTTTACGAATCGTAACACAAGCTTTTGTACCAAGATTGCATATAATTTTCTTTTACGACATGGTAACACAGTGTCTTGTTTATATTCCATACAACCTCCTGCTCGCTGTTACGCAATAGAATCGCCTTATTGGCTGCTTAAAAGATTTCTTAGTAATTGGGTAAGAAAATTATATACTAGATAATTTATTTACTTGAGTAAAAATAAGAATGAATATGTCAATAAATGTCTATCTATTGTAGTCGTGCCCCGCTGGTAGTGTGACTATCGCTAACTGTGTCAAGGTAATAATTGTAAGTAGATAATGAGATTATTTGCTAACCAAATAATAATACAAGGAGTCCGAATGAGTTGAGAGTTTGGGTTAAATTGAAATTACTTCGTTATAACTACTTTCCATCTTAACAACGATAGATACGATTTTTGTAAAAATAAATCCACACACCCCTACCCGGACCAATGTCTTACATTTTTGGTATTGTTTTTAAAAATGTTAACGCAAGCGTATTCACTTCATAGCTAGAAGCATGATTCGTGGCTAGCTTTAATTTACATTTTTACTACATTAATAAATAAATAAAATAAATATTTTCTGACAATTACACCAATTATTTAGTTCCAAGATAAGTATCATTAAGAACTTGTGTTATGGATACTAAACTACGGATAAACATACTTAAATACTTTTTTTTTGTAAATACATACTTAATATACATAGGAGAACACCCAGACCAGAACAAATATTCATGTTCATGCACACAAAGATTTGTCCTGTGTGGGAATCGAACCCACGACCTCTGGAGTGAAGTGTCGGTATACTGACCTTCACGCCATATCGGTCGTCATTAATATTTACATGGAATACATATTATTATTGTAAGAACTCAAAATCTCCTCGCGGGTGCCATTAAAGTGTTTAAGCAGAGTTCAGAAATGCATAAGTTGCAGCGCAAGGACAAAAAGTGTTTCAGAAGGACATCACGACCCTTAACCAAGAAATACGACGCAAGGAGATTATAAAACAACCCACCTACATTCGTTCTACGAACCGTGCGGGTATTTGTGTTACTCTGTTTGATGCGGTTATAGGTAAGTATATAGATAACTTAAGAATAGATAACTAGATACAACGTTTATGTCCTTTAAATAATGCAAGTTACATAAAAACATATCCCACAAAACCGTTTGACTGGTTTGTCTGTGGGTCACAGTCTCTTTTATACTAATTACAAGTTATTCTATACTAATAAATAAATTACAATTTTGCACATACACCAATATAGTGTTTTTTTTTAAATTGAATAGGCTGAATAGATGGCCCAATGTGCCGTTTAGTATGCCTAGAATAGTGCCACTCCCTCTTATCACACGAAGAGTCGTAAGAGTTGAAAAAGAGAACAACAGCGTCAACCTACATACTGGCATGAACTGCGATCACCAACCCGCCAGCCAACCGGCAAAAACTCCCAAAAGAATGTAATCTATTGGAGAGGATAATGTTCGGCAGTGGTCTTTATAAGGCTGATATGATGATGATGGTCCTATAGTTTCTGAATCATTAATTCAAATTATCCCTTAGTGTGACCTTCCGCTATCATGAAAACAGAAGGCAGAATACTAAACTTCTCATCATTAAGACCTTACTATATCTATGATGAGAAAGATGCTTTGAACTCAAACCGCAGTTCACTTTCATAATAAAATCAAAGTCCGTCCGTTAATAGAAATTCAGTGAGGCATACAATGCCGTCAAATTCAGCTAAAGGTGGAAAGAAATATTAAATTGTTTGATCTCGTTATGCCGTTCGTTTGTGCGATGTTCAGATTCGTATCAAAAGCAATCAAAACTTTAATTGTGTTTCGCCAATTTCAAATGTACAGTCGGCTGCGGGGCAAGTGTGACTTCTTGTTTTGGACGAAGACGCTTGAAGTGGTATTTCAAGTTATTTATAAATATATATCTTTTTAATTTTACGAAAATTATATAGGTATATGTTTTTCACATGATTGTCTAATCAAAATATTAAGTTTAAAGATTATTCATTACAGCTTTAATTGAGTTGGAGGGTTGCTCATCAAACCCATTAAAATATGATTAAGGTTCTTTTGTCGTTTTCCAATGTTAGTCCAAGGGAAGTCTAGAGAGTCTAAAGAAGTTAGAAAAGGTCATGTCAAATAAACGCGGTATGAAATGATATCCTATTGATTCGAACAGAACCAAAGTATATCAGCATAGTAACAAAAGACGGTGTGTAACAAAATACTATGATATAATCCGCGGCTCAAAAGTTGGATGCGTAGTAGCTTATTATCAGGTAAGTCGAAATGCGGCAAGGGAGTCGTAACTATAACAAAGTCGCTTTCTGGCCCTTTCTTTGTTTTTTCCATATCAGCATCTTAGGCTGAACATAGGTTCAGCAGAAGCCTTGACTTTGTCTATAAACTTCCAATGCGACCGGTGGTCGAAAGGTAAAGCGGCATGCAAACAGCATGTTTCTGCGACGTTTATCGGGTCGTCTGTCTTTCTTGCGGTTGAACATTCCATGCTACGTTTTCTGTCAAAGGGTCCAAAAGATATCATCCTAAGCGGCAGTCAGTTCTACGTGCTATTGCCCTGTCTGCTATATGCCCTGTTCAGCTTGTTATTTTTAAAGCTATATTATCGGTGAGCCACACTTGCTTTGAGAACTAGCTAGACAGTTATCATTGCTAACTAGCCTTATGATAATTATGGTTTTCTGTCAAACTATAAACTTCGAACATTTTTATGAGAAATAAACTATTACATAGTTCTTGGCGGGAAAGTGAAGCGTCATGTCTGCAGTTTTATTATATTTTCTAAAATTTTTGATATTTCTAACATTAATGTGTAATAACGGTGGATTATTAACCGTCAAGTGTTTGTGAATATACATGAGTGTTGGTAAATCAAACAAAACAGTGCAACATTACTTTTCAAATTTTCTCTCAAGGAGTCCATATGAGATCTCAGTATAGTCCCACATCTTTACTGAGGACTCAAGGTGTTTAGGGGAGGGTATTTCATCTTCGATTTATCATCTTGATCACCACTCATTCTCATTTACTATAAATTATATATAATTAAGATATCACTTACTTGACACTGGCTGAATGTGCTAGACGCACGAAGCCATTATTTAAATGGAAGAAGAAGAACTATTACATAGCACTTGAAACGTCAAAATTAAAAATAAAAAAGAATCAATATACAATAACACTAAAATCACGAAGCTTAAATTCATTTACATGCAACGAAACCATAAAAAAATCTAATTGTAAGTGAAACTAAGTGCCAGTTTTGAGCCACTGTATTGTAAGAAGAACTGGCAAGAAACTCATAGGGTATCTCTTTTAAATTATTAATTGGTTAGGTACTTAAGTTACAATCTTCATTTGTCTGTGACGCTATAAAATGCAATAGAATATAATATTAACAATATTCATGTTTTATGTCATTCATATTAACCCTTCAAGAAACGGCAGTTTAATCTTTTTTTATAAATATTGAAATAATAATTATTTGTTCTGCCAGTCCTTATAATATTAGGTCGGGGAAAAAGTCTTTTCGCATAACGTAGGTATAAACTTATTATAAAATTTTTTTGACTGTACTATTTGTGTCTGTCTGGTTTTGGTAACATTAAAAAGGTTCCATTATAAAGAAAAGAAAAAAATAAAAAAAAGTTGTTTCCCGCTATTTTTCATTTGTTTTTCTCTCCGTAAAAATGAGTGAATCTAATGAAGAAATTCGATACATTTTAAAATTTTATTTTAAAAAAGGCAATAATGCAACTCAAGCAGTGAAAAAAATTTGTGATGTTTATGGACCTGATGCAGTGTCAGTAAGAGTAGCACAAATTTGGTTCAAACGTTTTCAGTCCGGAAATTTTGATGTTAAAGATGCACCTCGCTCTGGTCGCCCTGTTACGAATAAAATGGACGCCATTTTTGAAAGAGTGGAGCAAGATCGGCATATTAGTAGTTACGATGTAGCTGAAGAACTGGGAATTGACCACAAAACAGTTTTGACCCATTTGAAGAAAGCTGGTTATACAAAAAAGCTCGATATTTGGGTGCCACACGAGCTCACTCAAAGAAACTTAATGAACCGTGTACTCATTTGCGATTCATTATTGAGACGTAATGAAACCGAGCCGTTTTTGAAGAGATTGATAACTGGCGATGAAAAGTGGATCACGTACGACAAGAACGTGCGAAAAAGGTCGTGGTCGAAAGTTGGCCAGGCTTCACAGACTGTGGCCAAACCTGGCCTAACACGAAATAAGGTGATGCTGTGTGTATGGTGGGATTGGAAGGGCATTGTTTATTATGAGCTTTTACCGCCCGGCAAAACCATTGATTCTGATCTTTACTGCCAGCAACTGATGAGATTAAAGGAAGCAATCGAGAGAAAACGGCCGGAATTGATCAACAGGAAGGGTGTGGTCTTTCATCACGATAACGCTAGACCACACACATCTTTAGCCACTCAGCAAAAATTAAGAGAGTTCGACTGGGAGGTCCTAGTGCATCCACCATATAGCCCTGACCTTGCGCCTTTAGATTTTCACCTGTTTCGGTCTCTGCAGAATTCTTTAGGTTCTGTAAGGTTGACCTCAAGAGAGGACTGCCAAAACTATTTGTCTCGTTTTTTTGATCAGAAGTCCCAAAGTTTCTACAGTAACGGGATAATGTCTCTGCCCACAAAATGGCAGAAAGTTATTCAACAAAACGGTACATATATATTGTAAATAAATGTAAATAAACTTTGAAAAAAATGTCTTGACTTTTCATACAAAAATACGAAAAGACTTTTTCCCCAACCTATTATACCGTTTAGTTCCTTCGTATCAAATTTACAGAAAAGGCAATGTAATAGCATAGGATTTATGCATATAATTTTACCGAATTCCTTCCAGGCGAAGCAAATAATATTACTATGAGAAACTTAAAGTTTTATCCGGATTACCATAGCTTGTAGGAAATTTAAACTGTACAGAGTTCAAACAGCTAATTAGTTAGTTCGTGTTAATTTACTCCGATCCAAAGTAGTTACAGTTCAAGACGGGAACCATTTACAAGAAATTAACCTGGACATTTCAGATAGTAGGTAATTATTTTAAGCTGTCGCCTTATGAATTCCCAATTCTTTAAATATTACTAACGTCCGCGTGCTACTTCGTCCGCGAAACCTATTGGATCAGTGCGAAATTAGATATAAATTTGCCGATGCCCATCTCCATAGGTGGATCTAGCTTAGTATTATACGTCCAGGGTTGCGGGACGGGTCTTCGAAAGGGCTACCGCAGCCTTGGAACATTCCCCCTCGACTGGTCTCCACCTTAGCGTGGTGGGGGGGGGGGGGCTGAGTACCTCCCGGAAGCCGGGAAAAGGTAACACTAAACTAAGAGGGCGCAGCGGGCGGGCCAGAAGGGCCCTTCAAGCAGTGCCAGGAGGGTCTTAGGCAGCGAGGGCAGGGGGCCCCTGCAGTCTAACCATGGACCCTCCGAAAAGTCGGCCACACACGCTATGGTCGCACAAGGAGGTAGGAGGGTCGCGTCCACTGCGTCTCTTTGAGGAGGTCCTCCCGGTTTTGGTCCGGGGGACGTTTGCCGCAAGCGGGGTGCCAGACTCTGCAACCCAGGTATTGGCCCCAGCCTCTTTTTCAACAAGCGGCGGGCGTCGTCGAAAGATTTTTAGTGGGTATTACTGCTGGCAGTTGCATCTGCGGGTGGTGAGCCCCACACCCCCTTTCGGTCCCCCTTTGACCGCAATAAACTTTTTTGAACAATCTTTAAAAAAAAACAATTTTCTTCCTCATGACAGAAAGGAATGAAAAGAAGAATGAAACCTTTGCCCTGCAGTGGGACAATGTAAGTCAATAATTAAATACGTGAGTTACGTGAAACGCCAAGAGGTTGGTTGGAAGAGAACTCCTTTAGAGATAAGTTCGTCTTTGTATATGTAATGTTTTCTTGAAACCATATATATACATATATAAAAACAGGTCATTAAAATACAAATAATAAACGTTATTGTCTGAAATTATTTTTAATATTTCTATATAAAAAAAATTACAATATGCTTTTAATATTTTAGTACATGTCGAAAAAATATTTTGATACGATGTTAGTGATTTATTTGTTATTGAAAACACACTCACTGTAAAATTGTAAACAAGAAAATCAGAAAACGAAACTCGAGTGAGATCGTGTTTTCATACGAAATTAATACGTGCTGTCCAAGTAACGTTCACGTAAAATAACCTACAAATAAGATGTAACATTATCAGAAATAAAACACATATTGTTTTTTTCTATACCAGTCCTGATAGTGGTGCGTCCACATCCAGGCGAAGTAAACAATTTTTACAAATAAGTATATACAGTGTGTTTCGTCATGGACTAGCGATAATTTAGGGGCGTCAAATGTACCTAATATCATGGGCAAAAACCCATAAGGGTGGTTAACCCCCTCTTAATTAAATGACTGCAGGATATAACCTTCCTTGGACTTAGTTTTAGTTGGAACGTAGATATTATATAAGCAAACGGGTACCATACATAGAGCTATTAACTAATACAGAAATTTTTATTTTAAAGTTGCTTTAAAAAACCGGAAAATTTTCACCGGAACTTACTATGGCGACTGCTCTGAGGAGCTTTTCGATCTTATCCCGTCCTCTCCTTTCCTCTCTCGAACAACACGGGCTGGTTTTAAAAACCATCGACATACTCTGCAGACTATCAGCTGTTAAACAAAGATATTTGATAAGTCGTTTTTAATTAAGACCATTAAGCTCTGGAATTCGCTGCCGGCTCATGTGTACCCTAGTTCCTACAATCCCGGGTATTCTAAGTGGGGCGTGAAATGACATTTTAGCAGTCCGTCATGATTGGGTGCGCTTTGGGTGTGCTTATTTCACGGAATGAAGTGCCTTAATTTTTTTGGACTGCATCGACTGCTTACCATCAGGAAGGATGTAATCAATAAGATTATGTAAGATTATGTGCTCTGCCTCCTGCTTTCCTGTTCTCTCCTTTCCGTCAGGTTGTCTGGAAAAGATAGCTTTTAGCGATAAGACCGCCTAGATTGACCTTTTTCATTGTTTTCAATATTCATTCTCAACAGTAATCTGTAGTTTTTAAGTTATTTTGGTTAATAAAGATTATATTAGGTCGGGGAAAAAGTCTTTTCGCATAACGTAGGTATAAACTTATTATAATTTTTTTTTGACTGTACTATTTGTGTCTGGCTGGTTTTGGTAACATTAAAAAGGTTCCATTATAAAGAAAAGAAAAAAATAAAAAAAAGTTGTTTCCCGCTATTTTTCATTTGTTTTTCTCTCCGTTAAAATGAGTGAATCTAATGAAGAAATTCGATACATTTTAAAATTTTATTATAAAAAAGGCAAAAATGCAACTCAAGCAGTGAAAAAAATTTGTGATGTTTATGGACCTGATGCAGTGTCAGTAAGAGTAGCACAAATTTGGTTCAAACGTTTTCAGTCCGGAAATTTTGATGTTAAAGATGCACCTCGCTCTGGTCGCCCTGTTACGAATAAAATGGACGCCATTTTTGAAAGAGTGGAGCAAGATCGGCATATTAGTAGTTACGATGTAGCTGAAGAACTGGGAATTGACTACAAAACAGTTTTGACCCATTTGAAGAAAGCTGGTTATACAAAAAAGCTCGATATTTGGGTGCCACACGAGCTCACTCAAAGAAACTTAATGAACCGTGTACTCATTTGCGATTCATTATTGAGACGTAATGAAACCGAGCCGTTTTTGAAGAGATTGATAACTGACGATGAAAAGTGGATCACGTACGACAAGAACGTGCGAAAAAGGTCGTGGTCGAAAGTTGGCCAGGCTTCACAGACTGTGGCCAAACCTGGCCTAACACGAAATAAGGTGATGCTGTGTGTATGGTGGGATTGGAAGGGCATTGTTTATTATGAGCTTTTACCGCCCGGCAAAACCATCGATTCTGATCTTTACTGCCAGCAACTGATGAGATTAAAGGAAGCAGTCGAGAGAAAACGGCCGGAATTGATCAACAGGAAGGGTGTGGTCTTTCATCACTATAACGCTAGACCACACACATCTTTAGCCACTCAGCAAAAATTAAGAGAGTTCGACTGGGAGGTCCTAGTGCATCCACCATATAGCCCTGACCTTGCGCCTTCAGATTTTCACCTGTTTCGGTCTCTGCAGAATTCTTTAGGTTCTGTAAGGTTGACCTCAAGAGAGGACTGCCAAAACTATTTGTCCCGTTTTTTGGATCAGAAGTCCCAAAGTTTCTACAGTAACGGGATAATGTCTCTGCCCACAAAATGGCAGAAAGTTATTCAACAAAACGGTACATATATATTGTAAATAAATGTAAATAAACTTTGAAAAAAATGTCTTGACTTTTCATACAAAAATACGAAAAGACTTTTTCCCCAACCTATTATTTATCTATCAATATTACAAGCCACATCAAAAAAAAATATAACTTTTTTGTTCGGAAAATATATTTATAATCGCGTGTAGGACCTAACGCGTGAGACGGCTGGCTTACAAGGAAATCTACTAAGCAAATAAAATAGCCTACTTTTACATTCCATAAACTAAGGTTGTCTAACTTGCCTTGTTTATTTGTGAAACTATACAATAAGTCAAAGAAAAAAATACTTTATTCATAAATTGAAGCCAAAATTCGGCTGACATGGCGTGCCAGCGACGGCTTTGCCCAATTCACGGATAAATTTATTTCGTTTATAACATTCATAATCTAACAATTATCGAAGTACAGCAAAGTTAACAAAGGTCAGTCCTTTGATGGGTGACAGTTTGTATGGCATTTTACATCGACCGCTTTCGTGCTTCGGAAGGCACATTGAAAGAAAGAAATAAAGAAAAGAAAACAGATACATTATATTACAACAAGAAAGACAATTGAGTCGTTGGTTTCAAGTATCACTAGTTATCGTTAAGACCTCTTTAGGCATTTTGAAAAATTCTAACAGCAACAAGCTTTCGCGTGGTGGATTCTGATCTTCTCACTTTGGTTGGTAAGAGGAACCTCGTGCTCATTAGTAGGACATTAAGCTAAGATGCTGATGATTATGATTGATTTATACGAGCGGCGATAGCTCAGTGACGAGACCTTCAAATTCAGAGGGTCTCGTGTTGTAACCCTAGTGACGCACCTATGACTTTAATAACCGCTTGCTCCGTGTATGTAATTATCGCTTGCTGTTCATATGTGCGTAATTATCGCTTGATCCATGCCTCAGATAGCACGTTAAGCCGGTGGCCCCGGCTGTCATGAACATCTATGGCAGTCGTTATTAGGAAGTCGGTGCCTTTTAACATCCTGACAGTTGGTTTAACCATAGAATGATGTTTGCGGAGGTCAGATGGCAGTCGCTCCATGTAATAATTTAAATTCAGCCAAATTTGGTTAAACCCGTAAGCAGACCGTGGTCCCTAAGTCAAGAGCAACCAGGATAATGACATACATACATTCACACCTGTCTCTCCGAAGGGATAGGCAGAGGCATATTATACGCCCACACTTCACCAATCATATAGTTGGTCCCACGTAATAGGTGGCGAGCCTATTGCCGCTTACCG
The DNA here is from genome assembly GCA_949126915.1 of Musotima nitidalis. NCBI lineage: Eukaryota > Metazoa > Arthropoda > Insecta > Lepidoptera > Crambidae > Musotima > Musotima nitidalis. The sequence continues at coordinate 7,606,190 of OX421434.1, forward strand.
GGCATAGTTTTATTCGCTAGAGCTTCGTCCGTTGATCAGCAGGTGCACCACTTTAAGAACACATCATTAAGAACTTGTGTTATGGATACTAAACAACTGATAAACATACTTATATACGTTTTTTTAATAAATACATACTTAATATACATAGGAAAACACCCAGACCAGAACAAATATTCATGTTCATGCACACAAACATATGTCTTGTGTGGGAATCGAACCCACGACCTCTGGAGTGAAGTGTAGGTATATTGATCTCCACGCCTTATCGGTGGTCAAAAATGATGATTTATGATCTTAAGATATAAAACTCAAATGTATAATACAATTTTGGTAGAATTCCTTCATTAGCTATATCAGCAACTAACGACGTGTTTACGAGCCGCCTGCCAAAACATTACATCTTAAACTTGGACATAGGTACCGACATTAAGCTTAACATAGGCGAGTTTCTTGAAAGACGCACTACACATTCAGTGATTCGAAAACTTCATGTAAATCGACGTCGAAACTTCGGTTTTCCCTTATATTGGACGTGTAACGGTAACTATTATAGACCGATAAGCTGTATTGAATAGTAATGTCGAAGGAAACGGTTTTTCCAACGAGTTTTTTTACCGGTTTACTGAAGGTTCGCGTCGCTGAGAATTGACTGGAATCGTAAATGGTCCCACACAAGCCAGGGGACAAAATGTATGCAAAGAATTCTAAAAAGGGTTGGGGATAATCTGGGAATCTGTTGAAACAGCTGTAATTAGAGTATCAAGGCTTAAAGGTATTATTAAAGGAGTAAAAATGGGCATTATAGTCAGAATTATTATTATTGCATATTAAAAGGACTGTTAATTATTATTTTTAAAAATAAATTATATTGTAAATTATGACTGATGTGACGTAGAAGTCAGTACTTCGGTGTTAAAGCCGTGGGTTCGATTCGTACGCAAGATAAATATTTATGAGAATGAATTTGAAACTTTGTTTTTTGTAGTGAGACACATCATAATAATTACTCCTGCCTGATGGCAAGCAGGCTATGCAGTCCAAAAAATCGTGAAATAAGTACGATACAAAGCGCATTTACTCATGACGGCCTGCTAAAATGCTGTTTCACGCCCCGCTTAAAAGACCCGGGAAGATAGGAACTAGGAAACACATGAGCAGGAAGCGAATTCCAAAGCTTAAAGGTCTTACATACTTATTTAACAAGTATGCATCAAAAATATTTTGCATTATTTTTTCAAAAACTTATACTGAAAGCTCTGATTAGATTGGAATAAGCAGCGCTATGTGAAATGTTCAAGATTGCTTAGATAACATATTAACACAAAAATGAGTTTTGGTTGTTTCACCTTTACAGCTTTTTCATAATACCGATTCTTACAACATTTTGTATCAAGATATGCTTAAGCTTAAAAATAAACAAACGGTAGGTTCTTTTTTTCTGACAAAGAAATAGTTCATATTGGATGAAGCTATAGGTTACGCAATAATGGAGAAGTTCTTCATTGTTAATAAGTTGTCTTACAGCAGGCCACAGGGCAAGTAAACCTTGGAAGTCTTATTAATATTTTTTGTAATTTTAACTTCAATGAATGTAGAATAAACCACAGGGCTGATTTTGCGTTTGTACGCTGACGATTGAAAGCGTTAAAAACTAATAAACAAACAATTTCAATTTCGCATTTATGTAAGTAAGGATAAGGATTTCATTCAAAGTAAGATTTATAACTTTCGCGTTCTACTTCCGCAACAATTTGCGCATCAGTTCATAGAAATTACTCTTATTGTTCGTGTTCAGCGTCTCGCTGCAAGTAAACACAAATATTTTTGCTAAACTTTTCAAGTGGCAATTGTTAGTCCACAGTCTAAAATGTCTGCGGTTTAGGCTGCGCTTACATTATCAGTGGCAGCGTTTAAGCGACTTGCAACGCGACATAAAGAAAGTAAAGGAATAAATGAAATAAAGAATCAATGTATCCCTCGTAGTTATCGGTTGCTGCGTGTCTCGGAAAGCACGTTTAGCCGTTAATCCCGGCTGACATAAACATCTATGGCAGTCGTTATTGGGAAGTCAGTGTCTTGTAACATCCTGACAGTTGGTTTAACCAGAGAACGATGTTGCGGAGGTCAGACGGCAGTCGCTCCATGTAATAACTGAAATTCAGCCAAATCTGGTTAGACAGTGAGCAGACCCTGAGCCCTACGCTTAAGTCTAGAGCAACCGAGATAATGCTAGGATATGATGATGAATATATACCTCGGATAGAAACAGGTTCAAGCCTAATCCCTATCACCTTGTAAATAGTAAAGATTATGAATCATCCTATATCGAACGATGTAAATCGCTCCCTATTTTGCGTATAGTGGTAATTTATGAGTCAATTTCTTTTTGTTTTCACTTTCAATTTTACATGAAATTCCAATAAATTATAAGTATTTCAAAATTTAGGTTTTCCCGCGTTTTGAAATATAGCATCAATTAAAAAAACGCTTAAGCAAACAGATTCCTAAATACCATCAATTTATAAAATTTATTTATTAATTTATAAAAAAAACGTATACAGTTTGTAAACATTAAAATATTACATACAATTTTATTTATTCATGGTAATAAAAATCGTCGTTCCCAACGCACCGCTACTCGCTTATGTGTAAACGCAGCCTGAAGAGCCTGTTGTGCACGACCCGCTTCTTTAACTTTATGTAAATCAACTTTGCAACTCAAGTTTTTCTCGTATTTGTGTCGGACACGAGAAATACATAGAGAATTTTTAAAGTAGGCTACTGCTTAAAATTCACCAACAAACTTGTAACAAAGCACGCCTGACGAAGAGCTGGAAATAATTGCGGTATGAAGATGACACATTGTCATACAAACTCTTTTTTTTTAACTCGAGAACTAATTATACATCAAGCCCATATATTCTACTTGGGATCAAATAATAACTCCCAAAATTGTACAGGTCAATTGAAAAAAACTTAATAAAAATTTACTAAGTAAATAAAACTTATAGAAGACATAAAACAGGATACAGTCAATGAGAATAATTAAAAAATACATTTAACAGAGCTTAAGGTCTAAAATGAAAAAAGAAATGGGTTTAGGATGGGCTTGGGCGAAGACCATGGTAAATTGAGAAGAAGATGCAGTAAAGCAGACTCCGGACCCGTAAGGTAGCCACCGGAACCGGACAGCAACTCAAACATAAAAAATATACGAATAATATGGCGCAAAGCATACATACATAAAATCACACCTGTTTCCCCGAAGGGGTAGGCAGAGGCATATTATACGCCCACACTTCGCCAATTGTGTTGTTGGTCTCACGTAATAAGTGGCGAGCCTATTGCCGCCGGGCACTTCTCTGTTTGCCAGAGCCTCGTCCGTTAATCGTGCACCACTTGCAGGTAAGGTTGGCTTGGGCTCCAAAGATGATGGTAGGACCTGTACACTCTTAAATTGAATTGAATTATTTTTTAATGTTCAGTTTCGTATATTTTGAAATCGTGTTTTTAGTTTTCAAGCTATATTTATGTACATCATGGTACCTATAAAGTTGTAGATATATGTTATAATTTTATTGGATTTACCCACTAGGATTAACATACGAGAGGACGCCTTGCACCCTGTTGAGTACCTCCATCATAGGAAATGTAGAACCCCTTTATAAGGACCGCGTGTGTATGACAGCTTATCAGAATAGTGAAAATAATTCGATAGTCAGATATACTTGAATGCGTCAGATCAAAGTACGATGGATTAGTAGGATTAGATATCTGAATAGATTTATAGTAAAATAAAATTAATAGTTATAATAATTAATAATACTACTAACTAATAATCTCTTTTTTATTGGTTTTCTGTTACATTGAAGTATATTATATTTCTAACAATTACAACAATCATTTAGTTCCAATATAAGTAAGTATCAATAAGAAGTTGTGTTATGGATATTAAATAACATATATACATACATAAATACTTTTTTTTGTAAATAAATACTTAATATACATAGGGAAACGCCCAGACCGAAACAAATATTCATGTTCATGCACACAAATATTTGTCCTGTGTGGGAATCGAAACCACGACCTTGGAGCGGAAAGCGGGTATACTCGCCACCACGCCATATCGGTCGTCAAATATATAGTTAGTAATAATATAATACGTTTGGAACTAAGTAAGATATATCATATATATTTTTGAAGGTAAAATATTTCTGACGTTAAATACCTTATTAAAGGTAATGTGTGTATTTTTATTATTATATCTTTGTAACATAAGAATTGAAAGAAAAGTACTCATCATTATATAGTATGGCGTTGAGCTGCCTGAATCCGAATTTAAATTTCAGTGTCAGTTGGCGCTGCTGCTGCTGAGATGTGGTTACTTCTCAGCAGCTGGAGTCAGAAGATGAAGTTCTTCAAGAGCACCGGGAAAAGAGCACAGTTAGCAAGTTCCTATAAAGTCAATATTTTACAAAACTTGTATGAAAATTGTACATACGGAAAAGTGAGCATTTCAATGATCTGCCGATTTCAGCGTATCGTAATATTTTCATAGACCTTTTACAAATTTAAAGTACAAAATTGGCCTTTATTTCTAGTGCCACCTAAAATGAACGTGAGAACAGGAAAAAGAGTAAAAATATTATGTAAGTGGCAGAAAATTGGCTCTTTACTTTAGCAGAGACTCTTTGCTCAGCTGAATTTTGCAATATTTTTTTATCACACAATGGACGTAGTTGGTACGACAAGGCTTGGAGATTTTTATCAATATTGAATATCTTTTGCGCGCGTTGTCTCCCACATAACTTTCGAAAATGTCATTAACGTCATCATTATCAGGCCAAGGAAGTCCACTGCTGAACCTAGTCCTTCTCCATGATTTCCCAGCGTGACCTATTGTAGGCCTGCGTCCATTATGACCCCGCGACATTTACCAGATCGTCAGGCCATCTTGAGAGTGGACGTCCCACGCCACCACGTCGTCAAGGGTCTCCATTCTAGGACATTTCTGCCCCAACGGCTGTCAGTTCTACGTGCTTCGAAAATATACTTTATCACAATTATGGTCATCATGATTATGTCTCCTAGACGTCTACGACTATATAGATGTATTTTCATTATGTGCAAGCATTGTATGGTGCCTCATAAGGTATCAAGGTCGCTCAAGTTCGCAATAGAGAGAGCAATGCTTGGAGTGTCACGTGATTAAATCAGAAATGAGAAAATCCGTGGGAGAACTGGAGTAAAAGACAATAATCAACGTGGAAAACTATTGGGAAGGTCTACGTTCAGCCGTGGACTTAAAAAGGTTGAAATAAAGATGATGATTGAAGCAAAGCCCACCACAAATGGAATTTCCATAATTATATCGTGGGATCATGTATTTTTATTATTGTATCTTTGTAGCAGGGTGTATAGGAATGCTACCAACATTAAGGCGCCCAAGCCAACCTCACCTGCAAGTGGTGCACCTGCCGATCAACGGAGGAGGCTCTGGAAAAAGTTCCCGGTAAGCGGCAATAGGCTCGCCACTTATTACGTGGGTCCAGTAATATTATTGGCGAAGTGTGGGCGTACAATATGCCACTGCCTACCTCTTCGTAGAAACAGGCGTGATTGTATGTATGTATCCTTATAACAATGACATAAAACTTGAAAGCAAAATACTTACTTACAATTATTTATCTCCTCATAAAAATTTTGGTCACAGAAACAAAACAATAGTTATCGTCAGTACTATACAAATACCCTAATAATATATCTAAGGAGCGGATAAAACCTCTATAACAATATAATGAAGTCGAATCCCAAGAACCCTTTGTTCCCGGATATTGTAGCGGAATTCTATTTGTGACTTATAGTACAAGGAAATGGTCATAAAAGATTATGTCCACTGTAATAAATGACAGATAGTTATTGCATAGAGTTATGATTCCCGGTTCACGTATCATGGCATCGTGCTAGCATAGTACTTATTAGTAAGTCACAGGTTAAAATGTCGAGTCAGGTACCTAAGAAATTAATGTAGTTATTTTATTTTTACATTATACATACTCGTAACTCAAATACACAAAGGGTGTATAGAAATCTTACCAAGATCTGAGGAGCCCAACCTGCACCTGCAAGTGGGACCAACAGTATAATTGGAGAAATGTGGGCATACAACAATGTGCTAAAAGGGGTCTCTTTCTGACAACCCAAAGCAAAGGAGAGAACTAGAAAGTAGTAGGCAGAGTACAGAAACTTTGAATAAATAATAAAACACTAAAACTTTTTAATATAGTTATTTATATGAAAAGTAAAACTTTTATCTCAAAGAAAATATTTTTAAATAATTGCTTCGTGGAGGTAGAGCACATTTAGCCAGCGTCAAGTAAAATATATAATTCATGGTAATTGAGAAAGAGTGGTGATAAAGATTATAAATGATAAATGAGATGCTCTCCCCCTTAATTAAAATTCACCGTTTTACACATTCATGTTCAAAATATCACAAATTTAAGAAAATAAAACAAAACTGCAGATATGACGGTTCGGTTTTCGCGCCAAGAAGTCTTTTTCAATAAATATGGTTAAACATTTCGTGCCGCTTTTAAAAACATTTTTTTTTTCGGAATGAAAATCATCACCGACGACCGACTTGACGACCGATATGGCGTGGAGGTCAGTATAGCATTTCACTCGAGAGGTCGTGGGTTCGATTCCCGCACAGGACAAATCTATGTGTGCATGAACATGAATATTTGTTCTGGTCTGGGTGTTCTCCTATGTATCTTAAGTATGTATTTACAAAAAAAAAATGTATTTATGTATGTTTATCCGTTATTTAGTATCCATAACACAAGTTCTTAATGATACTTATCTTGGAACTAAATAATTGGTGTGATTGTAAGAGAATATTTATTATTATTTATCAAATGATCGTCTTCCGCTGTGGGTCGAGTGGAAGGGTGTGTCAGACTTTTATGACTTAAAACCATCCTACCGTCAGACGGGATCCCGACGGTGGCACGTTCCGAAGGCCATGAAAAGGCATGGCCTCGGACTTATGCAAAGCCACCACGAGATCCAGTTGCCGGATTCTCTTCACGACTATCGCAACCCCGCGTGTCATTAATTCGGGCGCCACCTGGTGCGACCCGCCCTGTGCCAGGATAAGCGTATCGTCAGCATAGCACACTAAGCTGACGCCGCTAGGGAGATCGGCGCGCAGCACCCAGTCGTATCCGATGTTCCACAGAAGCGGCCCTAGGACCGAACCCTGCGGAACACCGCATGACATTTCTCGCCAATTCCACTTTCTGCTGCGACCGGGGTAGATGACGGCCCTATCCGTCAGATGTGCCCCGACTATAAGACGAAGGTAGGACGGCACGCGGTGTTACCGTAGTGCCTCCCTAATGCAACTCCAGGGCAGGGTGTTGAAGGCGTTGGCGATGTCAAGAGATACTGCCAAGACGACCCTGCCCGGGACATCGCTCCGCCATTATAGACCTAGTGCCTCAATAGACATATTGCTGCACTGCACTGAGAATATTTTTGTTATCCTATCCCGCCCTCTCCTTTACTCTGTCGAACTGCACGTGTTGTTGTTAGAAATCACCCTCATTCAATGGTAAATCCGTCGATTGTAAGAATAACCGACAGTTTCATTTGAAACGGAAGCTCTCATATCAATAATTAAAAATTAAATCAACTGAAAGTCCATTTTCTTATATACCTTGTCATAGACTGAGGACACAAATTAAATCCAAATGAGTCTGCAAATTTGGAAACTTTTCACACGTTTGTAGATTTTAATTCAGTGAAAATGAACTTTACTTGCACAGTGTAATTCTCTAAGGATTTTAGAACAAATTCGTAAATTAATGTTGAACGAAATCTGCTTACACAGAAGTTGCTTCTAAGTTGGAATGCCTACGCGAACAGTGAACCTTAAAAGTGTGAAGGATGTAACAAGTTGAATATAAATTGAATAAAACGAGACCTTAGTCAACGCTCTGGGCGAATACTCCAAAGCGTAATTGAATAATTTCTTTAACGAAATGAAACTGAATTCTCAGACAATTCCACCCCGGTAGCTGCATAAAGAATTTTATCGCAGCAACCGACTCCCGGGGCAGATGTTCGTATTTTACTGGATGTGTCCTTCACATTTATCGTAAATAATAATATTCTGTTATAATTAAATTAATTTAATTGTATAAAAAATATTACATAAGGACAGCGTTAGTACATGTTAGTAAAGGGCTTAGTTCAAAGACCGGTACGAATTAATTAGTCGGAAGTTCTACGCCAGTGCTTAAGTAAGTTAATATATATATTGTTGAGCTATATGAATCAAAATTTTGCTTAATATGGACTCACTAGATTAAAGTATTTGCCATTTGGGATCCCACCAAGATCTAATGAGCCCAAGCCAACCTCACCTGCAAGTGGTGCCCCTACTGAACAACGGACGAGGCTCTGGCGAACACAAAAGTTCTCGATAAGCGGCAGTAGGCTCGCCTCTAATTCGTGGGACCAACAATATAATTGGCGAAATGTGGGCATAAAATATGCCGCTGCCTACTCCTTTGGGGAAACAGGCGTGATATTATGTATGATTATCAACTTAAGTAAAGTTCGTCACAGTTAAGTCAAAGCCCTGCCGCAGTAAAGTGGTAAAAGCTTTACTAGAGGATTCTATGAAGTTTTTGAATAATCACGAAAAATCACAAGTATTTAAGTACGTTTGTCCGTTATTTTGTATCCATAACACAAGTTCTTTATCATATTTATCTCCTCTTGTAACACCCTTACTTTTTATAGACAGCTTCAGAAATTAAATAGAGGGGTTCTTTCAATCTTGGCACTAAATAATAGGTGTAATTGTCAGATTGTTTTTTTATTTATGTTAGTCTCTAGAAGAAACGTTTTTAGTCAGTAAAAGTTTGACACACCCTCCAGCTCCACCCACTGCGAGAGTCATGTCTGTCATCTGATAACTTTCCGCAAAAAAAGTAATACATTATTTTTGCAAACTGCAGCTTAACTCAACGCCGTCAGACCCTGAGTGAACAATAGTTCGTCGGTTATTCGGCATCCAAAAACTTAAGTGAGTAAATGAAATCAAAGCCACATCCAGCGCCCATACGTTGATATCTTATAATTTCATCACACTAAGTCTGCCAGTCAAATTACAGAAGAAGAACGTTGCAAATTGAAATGAGTCGAGCGTCGAGTATCGCTCGCCATCGGAGCATTTAAGCCCCCTAGCAAAAATCTTGTTACATTTACATTTTAATTATAATTTTATTCCATTTATACCCCCATAGAGATGGAAGGGTTGAATCTCGCCCTGTTTCATTATTTTCTTTTTTGCTACTTATTCAATTTCGCAAATCCCCAAAAAGCAGAAATGGATTGATTTAATTTTATATAATAATAGGCTTGAGCTTCCGTGTAATTTGATATTAATCTGAAATATTTTATGGATTGATATTATTTTTAGTGGGTGGTCACCCGGAGGCAGATGATTTTGTTCGTGATATAGGTATTAGGCCCTAACCACACTAATTATTGTTCATTTTTGTCTATAGAAAGCAATGATTTTATGTGGGGATGCGTATATTCATTATGACTTCTGCGTCCATTTAGTTTTCGCTGTATACAGGTATTATGAAGACAAATAAAATTTAATCATGCGAATGCTATACATAGAGTGCCGCTGTACGTGGCTGATGGAAGTAGAGCTGCGTAAGTGTGACCAAAATCGTTCAGCGAAACGCGAATGGAGCTGAATAATTGCGATTAGTCGTTTATGGTGAACCTGATAGTATTAGTAAGTACAGCACATAATACAGTGTTAATTTAAGAAAGTCTTGACTAGTACCTGCACTGAGCTTTTTAATAAGAGACATGGTCTAAGTCTCAAATTCTTTCTGATTTGAAGATAGCGTTTATTTGTTTGTACACTTTTACGATTTTGGCACTGGACAGGTTTTAATGAAGCACGAAAGATCTGTATGTATGTTACCTTTTTACACGTAAACTATAAAATAAAATAAGTATATAGTTAGAGACCTTAAAAAAGACACGGAGTTGTTTTTATTACAAAAACCATCTCTACATTGATTCGAGTCTTATACCATATTACAAAATGGGTTCACATTAATGGTATTTAGTACGAAGTGTGCTTGGATCGAAAGAGTGAGCCGTACGCTACTTATGACTACATCAGGAATTCTGTAGTTTGAGAGGTATTAGTTCAATTCAGTTTATGAGAAAGAAACTGCGTGCTCAAGCGAGCTCCTAATAAATGTGTTATTTCCTAAAAATAACACAGCTAGATAGCAAGTGAACGGATGTGATCTTTGCCGATAACCACGAAAATAAGAACAGGAATATTTGACAAAATAATATCTGACACTAGATGATAGAAATATAAACTCGCTATTACACATGAAATAATCATACTATATAAGCGCCATCTTCCTGCCTAGTTTCCGTAACGTCAAGCTTCAAGCTCTTAAGAGGAATACACCGCAGAAAATTAGAGAGCATGTTACCCGAAGATTCTCGACTACCAGCGATATAATATTTTAATTGGTAGTTCAGTGTGACAGTCCCAAAGAACTTCCTGTCTACCCCCAAGACGAGGTATTCATAAAGCACCATCCCGAAATAAAAATTGATATTTACAATTGATGGGACTAAGGAACTAGCCCGGAATAAACATGTGAGCAAACGGCGACCTCAAAAGCGTGTCGCTCACCAAGGCGGGTCACGCTAACTTTAAATCTAACTACGTAGCTTTACGTTTCATTATTAGTTGGTAATTAGGTCAGTGTTACGCGGTCGCTCATGTCACATTGTGCATGTCCGATTCCAGTAGAGTCCCTATTAGTAATTTATGTTTTTACTAGAGGCAATACGGAGTGTACGCTGTATTTACGTAAATTTCACAAACGTTTGTGCGACAAATGCTTTGACGATAGTTGTGAGGAATTTCGTATGCGTATAATAATAAGTTATTTTTGTAGCAAGCAACATTAACGAAAATAGATAATAGTACTTTAAAAACCTTATAAAATTTCTCACGGCGCCATCTAGCCCTCGGTTCTAAACACAATTAAAGTGAGGTTCCAATGACACTAAAAAAACATCTTCCATGCTCAACAGCTGATTACCAATGATTGTTGTATAATATAGAATACTTTACCTTATTTCAATACGGCAGGTTGAATTTCAGGCAATCTGTAAAAGAAAACAAACATTGTTAAAATACTAGCTTTTTTCATATCACAAGATGGCACTCAGCGTACGGCCCCCCGGATGCTTGCGCTTAAGAATCACTAACTCGTGGATGACTATTTAAAAATCGTTCCATGCCCATTCTTAAAATAATTTATTTAATTTTTTCAATTTATTCTAATACCAAATAAATAAATAATAAATACGAATGTGACTCTGTCTGTCTATCTGTATCGCTTTTACGTCAAAAATACTGAATTATGAAAATTGGGTCACTGATAGTCTAGAGCTTGATAAAGGGGCATTTACTACTTTTTAATAAATGGTTGTAAAGGGTATAATTAGCAGATCAAAGTTTGTATGATCAGTATTCAGTTTTGAAGCTAGATGAGTAAAATTATTAGCTGAAATACATATAATATTTAAAGTTACTTAGACTAGATGCGCGATATAAATGAATATCACGCGAACTAAGTCGCGTGCCAACTACTAGGAAGGATTAATTATCAGAAGTCAAAATACAAGTGACTTGACAGATGTGGCTACATCTGTATCGTAATAAAAAGGCTTAAGTGACTTTACTATTTCATAATATATCATGGAATTGATGCTAAAAGTGAGTATAGACTACATAATTTACTTGTAACAGAACAACGAGCCGCTCTATGATATTTTTTAGTGTATCATCCTTTTACGTGCTAAAGTCGAGCACGCTCGCCTCTTTGTTATAAACCAACGAGCATATTGGTGGAACATTTCGTCGAGCGTATTGGTGTAACATTTCGTCGAGCCTCGAGTGCGGGCTATGCGCGGTTGGAGAGGGACGAAAAACGCACGCGGTCCGCATTTACCCGTAACATAACGCCGAGCATTCGCAGGAACGTTACATAACATGGAAATGCTTTGGAAACTGAGCTTTTGCCTGTATTGTGCCATTCGTAAAAACGTTACATTACACAGAAATCCAGAAAATGTTGTAGTCTATACCCACCTTTAGACGCCTTGGATGAAAAGTGGTCACCGTGGCCCTAAGGACGCTTGCAATTCCAGGCACATTAAGAGAAACCTTAACAAAACCGTTCCACGCACATTTTAAAAACTTCATGCTACAATTTCTCATATATACATAAAATCACGCCTGTACCCCCGAAGGGGTACACATAGGCCCATTCTACGCCCACGTTTCGTCAATTATATTGTTGTTCCCACGTAATAGATGGCGAGTCTATTGCCGTTTACCGGGAACTTTTATGTTCACCAGAGCAGCGTCTGTTGATCGGCAGGTGCACCACTTACAGGTAAGGTTGGCTTGACCTTGATAAGATCCATATACACCGATACACCTATATAGTTTCTCAAGCTATTATATTATCAGAACCCAAATGTTTAACCCATTTATTCCTCTTAGTCTTTTATTGCCTGACAACACAAAAGAAACTAAGAGGACGTCACTTAATGTTGGGCATAAGGCGAAATACCTCACAATTCTAACAACGCACATACCGACATGAAAGGGTCTAATGACAGTCCTACATTAATGGATTGAACGTTCAACACGGAAAAGTGCAAACATTATGGTGAATCGAAAAGCTAGAGTGACCTAGCTAACATTACAAGACAGTAGATAAGGACAGGGTGGCCATGATAATGTTTCCTTTTAGAATAAAATAATTTATATGATATAATAAAAAGAAACACATTTTCTGAATTGTTAAACTATTTTTATTCAGACGTTTTAAATACCCTACAGTGATTCGTGACCTCGGGGAGACTGAGATGATAGGTTTCACCTTATACAAAGACATAGTACATAGACATAGACATATAATGTGTTTTATTTAGTCTAAATAATCGCATGAACAGAGTGCATAATCGCGTGACAGTCCTACATTAAAGGATTAAACGTTCAACATTGAAAAGTGCAAACATTATGGTGAATTGAAAAGCTAAAGTGACCTAGCTAACATTACAAGACAGTAGACAAGGGCAGAGCGGATATTGTAATGTTGTAATGTTTTGTAAACTAAAATTAATTAAATTATGTAACAATAGAAAACATTGTGTTACGGATTTTAATCGCAGTTAAATTAACTGCTTTTATCCTTAAGTTTTGAACACTTCACAGTGCTTCGTGATTACGAGGAGACCAAGATAGATGTTTCCATAAATATTATATATTGGCGATTTTAATTCGTTATATAGTCTGTGTTGTTGCGTAAAAAAATTAAACAATATTATTTTGTAAGTCATTACATACTTGATACATTTGAAACCAATTGATAAAATTCAATCAAAAATAATTTGGATATTTATACATATAACGTGTTACCTATTTTTATGACGAAGGACAATAAAAGTATGATGCAAGAAATGTATTCTAATTATACAAACTTTTGTTATAAAAAATACAATACAAAATCAGAAAATCCTAGCAACCTAGTAAAACGTGGCGACTCCAGAACAGGATGGGCAACGTCTATTCATGTCAAATGACAATACGCCTGATGTCGACTCCACAATCTCGACACGGCCATGCATTCCGTGAGTCGGCGTTACAAAAAATGTCACGCTTCTTTATATAGGGCTATATATTCGGCATGTTACATCTATTTTGAGCAAAAGCAACATTTTATATATGAATATAAGGTTTTCCGATTTTTTCAATAACGACTTACAAAAACAAAATCACACTTCTATTAAGTATATTACATAATAATATGTATGAAATTGTCTGCAGTCGCCTTTACATAATAAAATCCCGATTCTTTATTAAAGGCCATATACAATAAGCGCCCAATGGTGCCGACCGTCGTAAGAGTCGACGCAGAGAAATCCTATCGGATGATGGGCAACAGCGTCAACCTGCGTACTGGCTTGAACTTGCTTGGCAAATAAAATGTAATATATGTTCAACAGTGGACTTTATATGGCTGGCATGATGATATTTAATACACATAGCTTTCCGTGTTTATTAAATATAGTAATGATATAGTGCTTTTCAATAATATTATAACATTACTTTAGTAGTAACGTTACCAAACTTTAAGTCCGCGTGACCTACAAATACTTGTTTATTTAACAATTTGTGCACATAATGAACATACACAAAGATAGAAAATAAGAAAGACATGTACAATGTACATATACTTCGTTAATTTTAAGTTAAACTTCTTAACTCAACATATAATTTTACAAGTTACTCTTCATAAAATAAACAATCTGCTGGTGAAAATCCCTTCAATAAAGCTAAAGCTCTTTCGGATCCACGAAAAACACGTTCAAGTTAATACTAATAGAAGATTTTCAAGTAAATAAGTCCAGTAATGTCGGGAATAAGTCCCTAGAACATAATTTTAACACTAGACAAGCCATGTTCAACATCGCGTAACAGAATATATTTTAAGAGGTTCGAACCAACTCTTACAGGCAACGACAGGCAAAGATTGATGATCCGAGGATAAAGCGATCGCAGCTTATCTTTATCTTGGCATAGCCTAAGGGTTTGATAAATTATTATTAATTATATTACGCAAGATAATGTTTATTTAGTCACGTTATCAAACAAAAGATACTTCAAAGATTCAACGCTTTAGTCATTTTTTTGCATATTATTTGATCCTAATAGAATGAAGAGAAAATAAATATTCTGTCTGGTTGACTGCTGACTTTTGGATTTGAATCGTGGTATTTTACTATAGGCCTTAAAGTAGCTTACAGTCTCAAAGTGAGTAAAAGAGAAGGCAATGCTTACGGTTTTGCTTATGAGAGAATGAGATTAGATATAGACATAGCTCTAAAACCTAGCAACCTAAAATGGCAGAGAGCAGGGCACAAAAAACGAGTTGAAGCAAACATTTCTGGAAAATCCTTTGACAGGAAACGTAGCGTGGAACGTCCAACCGCAATATGAAAGAAGTTACTTAAAAGGTCGCTGAATCATTACAAAATTATATGAAAGGAACAGGCAATGTTCATCCTTGATGAATTTGATTCAATTCCTTATATAAAGGCTTGGATTGTCATTACTGATCTATTGACGCAAAAACCAACAGCTTGGCAAGCTTGTTTGATGCTTGAACAAAATCAACCAAAATGAGAAATCTAAAGGCTTGTAAACACAACGTTAAATAGTATTCATTCATTATTAAATTTCTATGACGAATAAAATCTCTGTATATTTTAATACTGAGATGGTTATTGATGGGTAAGATGGAGCACATAAAACATTAGCTGAAATTTATCGATCAAAATTAATAAATATTTTCTGACAAATACACCTATTATTAAGTTCAATGATAAGTTTCGCTAAGAAGTTGTGTTATGGATACTAAATAAAGGATAGACCAGAACAAATTTTCATGTTAATGCACACAAAGATTTTTCCTGTGTGGGAATCAAACCAATGACCTTAGGAGCGGAGTTCGGTTACACTCCCCTCCACGCTATATCTAAGATAAGCAAAAAGCTAATTTTATTATAAAATGTCCATTTAGTCGTGTTATAGAAATGAACATCAAATTCCCCGATCGCTATTTTCCATTTCACCTATTTCCCGCGAAGTGTCTGGTGCATATAATGTTAAACAAGCTCATTTTCTACATCAATACACAGATCCGATACCGTGGCTTCTCATGCGAGAATGTTCTGAACTTCTATGACAGGCGACAGCTCAGGATTTACGAGGCTAAATCGAGGTCTTTCAAAAACTTACAGTTAGTAGTTTGTATCAGCTTTATGATACTCAAACGTTGTTATGATTGTAAAATTCTTTACTTTTAACTTTACCTAATATCTATACTTTTATTCAAACTAAAAATAGATAAATAGCTATCTATAATGACAGTCGTCAAAACAAAATTTGGCTCTTGATGTGTACATTCATTCATTCTCATGTATAAATACATTCATGCATAAGTCATAAGAAACAATAAATGTGAAAATTTCTACATTAAACTTTGAAAAAATTTGAACAGCGTGTATGCTACTACTATTAACTGCACATTATAAAATATAAGATACTAGCTGTAGATACCGCCTGGCTAAAGAATAATATTTCCCGTTTTTGGAACGATTTTCTTTGATGCTTCTCTTCTATCGGTTCTAGCATAATATTTCATAGCTTAATGTCTTCTTTAATCAATGGACTATCCAACTTAAAATATATTTTGCAAATCGAATCAGTATTTCCAGAGTTTTACGCGTTGAGCCATACAAACAAAATCTTCAGCCTTATAATATTTTAAGTGTAGAGACACTCAGTCTCACGGGTAGTGGGGGAGGAATTCCTATCGAATGATGGGCTGCAGCGTCATCCTTCTTACTGGATTGAATGCGATGACCAACCCGCCTGCCCAGCGCGTTGAACATGTGCAAATACACCCATATAATGTAATTAATTGGGGAGGCCAATGTTCAGCAACGGTCTTTATAAAGCTGATATAATGATGATAATACGATGATAGAGTTGTAATTCTGCATACTCTCTCACACTTACGTAACGCTTATGTCAGTGTAAATGAGCATATCAGCCGTGACCTTCGCTTCCTATTCCCACACCGACATGATTATACTAGATAAACGTAAACATGTTACAACTAGTAAGTGATACATGTTGTGACATGTCAAGCATATGACGTTAATTAAACATAACATTGTTAGGATTCTGATAGACAAAATATTATGTCGATAGAATTATTTTCAGTTTTGTTTGCAACAAATATAGTCCTATTCATCGTGTTTGTGTATCTGTCACCGTTTGGTCTGACATAGGTAACTTAGTAACTAGAAATAAGGCTACAGTCTTCTGTACCTAGCTTCGACAAATAAGCAAATCATGCATCTGCTTATACATTTGTAAATTTGCAAAATATTGTTGCGAAATATATGCCTAACAACTCTCCGGCTTTGTTTTGTTTAAGAATATTATATTTTCCTGATGTAATTAATATTTAAGTAAAACAATTTTTGGCTTCAGCGAACGTTTGTGGGTGTGTAATTTTAATTTATACGACATAAGCATACAGCAAACTTGATAGAAAATATTTACGGCTGCCGATGTTTTTGAAGAAGCACCATAGTATAATCCTTAAAAAACCTTATATTCGAGTTTACAAGTTATAAACAAACCAGCTTTTCGCCTGCCGGCCTAAAGCATTCGAAAATACGTAGGACACTTATTATAGTGAGCCAAATTAATATAAGAGTAGCTAGATAAACTATTTGACTTATATGTTTTATGCTGTAATGCTTTAAAAAGTAGGTACAAGTAATGCGGTGCTATTTTGACAGATTAATCATAGATTTTTACTTCTTATTTCTTAATATTTTAGCTTTTAATATCTTGTGCTCATTTTTGTTTCAACTTTATTTTCCCTTGCACTTTGCCAATCAATAGTCTCATACTCCGCTTATACTCCAAGAAATTTCACCCGAGTGGAGCTAGAAATGAATATTTTCGTAAAAACTTTGATAATAAGATATAAGCTATGTTGATGGAAATGCAAGAGGGTGCACAAAAGATTCGACTGAAGGGTCAAAGTGCGCCGCAGGCAACCCGTGGCCCCTGTAATAAGATAAGATAAGATAGCCTGAGCTATAAATGCAATAATTATAGGAAGATTACTGCCTACCCCAAATGAGATAATGAGAGTAAATTCACCCTATGTATGTATGTACGTGATACAAATGGAATCCTGAAAGCCAGGCGCGGATCCAGTCTTCAGAAAAATTTGTGGTCACACCCACCCGAAACTTATAGCCTTATATTTCATAAGTAGTGACTGGGGATCCTACCAAGACCATAGGATCTTAAGCCAACCTCACCTGTAAGTCTTGCACCTGCCAATCAACGGACGAGGCTCTTGCGATCAAAAAATTTCTCGAAGAGGCAATAGGCTTGCCACCTATTACGTGGAACCGGCAATATAACGGGCGAAATGTAAGCGTATAATATGCCTTTGCCTACCCCTTCGGGAAAAACGTATGTATATATTTATCTTGCTACTAAATAATTGTTGTTGATGTGAGAGAACAATTCATTTATGATTTTATTCCTATAAACCTACACTATATATCTACACTCTACACCTTTACTACACACTACATACCTATATTATATATTTACACCACATACAAAGCTAATACATATTTAGTGGAAACATAGTTGAGTGGCAACTCAACCTAAACAAACCGCTGCGTGGTTTCCGTTGAGGTTTTTGTGAATGTTTTTTTTTATGTAATTTCTTTTATTATATATATATATATATTTTTTTTTATTTATAAAATGAACGTTGGTCCTAAGAAGGAAGTACCACGTATTCCTTATTCCATTACAAAAGTGATGATTACACTAGTGTTCAGTGTCACGGAACCCTCCATTAATCTTAACACGTCGCCTGTCGTGTCTGCCTGTCCCAGCCTGTCCCGAGGGGCCATTCATCAGGGTTGTTTCTTTTTATTAACCAATGTGGTGGACATCTTCGTTACATCTTATGTTTATTTGGAAATAACAGCGAAGGGATATATATTTGTATGTGTTATACAACAGCCTTAACTTTTTTCGAGAGAGGAGAACGTGGTCGGTATTGGAACTTAGATGATAATTACTACTTATGTATTACCTATAAAAAAGTGATTAGTTTACATTTTATAAACATAATTACAAAAAATTTAAACAGACTTTGAACACGCGTTTAAAAAGACGCCTTTACAAAACCTTGTCTATTGATTGCCTAAAGTTAAACACTTCTTAGACATAGTTTAAATTTAAACACGGGCTAGCGCTGACACTTTTGTGTCAACGGTTTAAGGGATGGCTTGGGCTCCCTAGGTCTTGGTAGGATCCCTTAACACCCTATTTAATATCTGTACTTTAATCCGAGACTTCCTAACGCTGTCTGTATCGACCAATTAAAATTATAAACACATAACTCCATCTTATTTTGAGTAATGATTTATGAATAACAAATAAAAACTTATGTGCATTGTCGTGATATGCGAAAATATATGCTTTCAGCTTTTGATAACCGTTTCTTAAAACCAAAACTGTCTAACGCTGACTGTATCGACCAATTAAAATGATAAACACATCACTCCATCTTATTAAGAGCCAGGAATAAAACGAAACGTTTGTCTTTATTATCTTTGGCATACCTTAATATAATGAGATCTCTCCCAAATTGGTCTGGAGAGATATGGATAAGTAACCATTTTGTCTGTGTCGTCGTTCATTTTAATAATCTTAACGTATCTATACTATCTTCTTACTAAATGTTTCTACTATTTTGCTTAGTTGTATAACGAACTAATATTATTAACGCGAAAGTTATATATAAATATTTGCTGAGAATCACACCAATAATTTAGTTCCAAGATAAGTATCATTAAGAACTTGCGTTACATAAATATATATTTTTATACATAAATTTCTTTTTTGTACACACATACTTAATATATATAGGACAGTACCCAAACCAGAACAAATATTTATGTTAATGCACACAAAGGTTTGTCTTGTGGGGAAATCGAACCCACGACCCCTGAAGCTGACTGCAGATATACTTACCACGCCATATCAATCGTTAAATGTTAAAGTTATGCGGAATGTATGTTGTTTGTATATTTGCACTCCACTCCTCAGGTCGTGGGTTCGATTCCCACACAGGACAAATCCTTTTGTGCATAAACATAAATATTTGTTCTGGTCTGGGTGTTTTCCTATGTATATTAAGTACATATTAACAAAAAAAGTACTTAAATATGTGTATCCGTTATTTAGTATCCATAGCACAAGTTCTTAATGATACTTATCTTGTAACTAAATAATTGTTGGCAGTGTTAGAAATATTTATTTATTTATTTGTTACTCTTTCGTGCAAAAAGTACTGAACTGATTGTGATAAAACTTGTTGGCGTATAGCTGTAGTCCTGGAATAACACTAATATATTTTTTGTGATCTCTGCGTACCCCTACGGGAAAGAGGCAGTGACATTATGTATGTTTGTTGTCTAAATAAATGTAGCTGTCTCCAATACATTATATGTACGGACTGAGAGTAACATATCGATTCCCTGATCCCATACATCACTTTGTGCTGCAGTTAAAACATTGTTATGCCAAACAGCGGGCATGGCAGGTCGCTGCGATAGCGTTGACGGGCATAGTAGTAGTAGTGACGACCGATATGGCGTGGTGGCGAGTATACCCGCACTCCACTCCTGAGGTCGTGAGTTCGATTCCCACACAGGACAAATATTTGTGTGTATAAATATGAATATTTGTTCTGGTCTGGGTGTTTTCCTATGTATATTAAATATGTATTTACAAAAAAAATAAAGTATTTATGTATGTTTATCCGTTATTTAGTATCCACAACACAAGTTCTTAATGATACTTATCTTGGAACTAAATAATTAGTGTAAATGTCAGAAATATTTATTATTATTATTATTAATAAAAAAAATGTGAATTTGATATAATTGGGCTCTTTCAAATACAATTGTCAAAGACATTTTTTTTTAATTCTTAAAAAAAAACAATGTTTTGCAGACCGTCGCCTTGTCATAAGTATCGTGCTTAGTCAACGTTACAGAGAGCTCTTACTTTTCTGAACTACATCGTCTGCTTAAAATCAGGCAGGATGTGGTCATTATGAAGGTTCTTCCCTTATTTAGTTTCGAACTTGATGTGATTTTAAGAGAATATTTTTTTTATTTACATTTTAATTATCGTCTAAATTTGCTTGATCACCGTCCGCTGTGTGTCAAAACTATTACTCCTTTTATTTTGGGTGTCACGTAAAAGGTTTGTCAATGTTTTTTTCACAATACATTTACTGGGTAATAGTTTTTGTTACTAGTTGACAATTTTTCATTGCACGTGATCCAAATAATTTATTTTTATTGTTTTTTATATCATTCAATTACTTTTTAGGTCGTGCAAAGCAAGGTCTAAGGCAAAAAGAAGTTAATTGATAATTTTTAAGACCATGAAGTATTTCATACTTTTTTTTTTGTACGATTTATGACTAATTTTGTAACTAAAACAACTATCGACTTCTTGGCGGGAAAGTGAAGCGTCACGTCTGCAGTATTGTTTTAATTTCTAAAATTTGTGATATTCCTAACATTAATGTGTAATAACGGTTGATGCAACCTCACATTTCAAATTCTCTCAAGGAGTCCATGTGAGATCTCAGTATACATCTTTACTGAGGACTCAAGGGGTTTAGAGGAGGGTATCTCATTTACCATTTATCATCTTTATCACCACTCGTTCTCATTTACTTTAATTCATATATTAATAATATATCACTTACTTGACACTGGGTGAATGTGCTAAACGCACGAAACCATTATATAAAAAATAACAACTATCAATAAAATTGATTTTGTGGACCTATTCCGCCTCGAAAACCGTACGTATGAGATTTTCCGAACGTATAGGTATCCTACGAAGATCTTAGGATGTATCGTATGAAGTCTACATACGGTTGATATGACGCTGCTGAACATTGGTCTCCCCAATAGTTTAAGTTCTATTTGGGGTATTTGCCCATAATCACCACGCTGGGCAGGCAGGTTGGTGATCGCAGTTCAAGCCAGTACACAGGATGACGCAGCTGCTCATCATCCGGTAGGATTTCTCTTCGTCGACTCTTAGGACTCCCCTTGAGATGAGAGAGAATGGCATCTTGGCCGGTACCACATAGGTACATACAACACATTGTTACCACGTGGCACTTTCCACCGCCTGAGCTAGAAATACTCGAAAAAGTTAATCACTAAATGTCTGAATTCTACAAAATAATAGCAATGCAATATTTCTGCTCAGTAAATCAGCTTAAATCTTTTGAATAAATACAACACATTGTTCATTTGTACGACAAGGGTTTAGGTAAATCGCCATCCCTAAAAGAGCCGTTGTAAATTGCCAGATTTATCGCTAAAATGAAACAATTCCATTTAATACACAACCTGAGTGAATACTGCTTAGGTCGCTGATTTGATGACAGTGGGTAGCGGAGCGGGAAGCGGCGGCGAGGGTACTAAAGAGAGCGGGGTAAAGAGATTGTGTTCGCATTGTGAATTTTGCATAAATGATAAAATTTATACTGATTTCTAAATAATCATAAGACTTTTCAATACGTAATATAGGTACTAAAACAGTGTTGTGTTTGATGTATATATTTCTTTCTTAATAACTTATGGTGTATAAAAGCACTCACACACTACCTAAGTGAGAACCGACCGAGACTGAGAACGTAGCTCTAAATCAAATGTATTCTTTTTTTTGTAATGAATTTTATGATCTATACACTATTTTTGCCTTTTCGCAGCAATTTTGTTTTGTAATAACTGTACAACAAAATCGACAACTATATAGTATTTTCATGTATATCAACAATATGATTGGCGAAATTTGAGCGTATAATATGCCTTTGCCTTCGGGGAAACAGGCATGATATATGTATTGCATATTTAATTTAAGCAAGGAATAGCGACAAGATTTTTCGATAATGTATAAAAAAATTACAAAAGAGTCAAATAATAGGTTGGGGAAAAAGTCTTTTCGTATTTTTGTATGAAAAGTCAAGACATTTTTTTCAAAGTTTATTTACATTTATTTACAATATATATGTACCGTTTTGTTGAATAACTTTCTGCCATTTTGTGGGCAGAGACATTATCCCGTTACTGTAGAAACTTTGGGACTTCTGATCAAAAAAACGGGACAAATAGTTTTGGCAGTCCTCTCTTGAGGTCAACCTTACAGAACCTAAAGAATTCTGCAGAGACCGAAACAGGTGAAAATCTGAAGGCGCAAGGTCAGGGCTATATGGTGGATGCACTAGGACCTCCCAGTCGAACTCTCTTAATTTTTGCTGAGTGGCTAAAGATGTGTGTGGTCTAGCGTTATCGTGATGAAAGACCACACCCTTCCTGTTGATCAATTCCGGCCGTTTTCTCTCGACTGCTTCCTTTAATCTCATCAGTTGCTGGCAGTAAAGATCAGAATCGATGGTTTTGCCGGGCGGTAAAAGCTCATAATAAACAATGCCCTTCCAATCCCACCATACACACAGCATCACCTTATTTCGTGTTAGGCCAGGTTTGGCCACAGTCTGTGAAGCCTGGCCAACTTTCGACCACGACCTTTTTCGCACGTTCTTGTCGTACGTGATCCACTTTTCATCGCCAGTTATCAATCTCTTCAAAAACGGCTCGGTTTCATTACGTCTCAATAATGAATCGCAAATGAGTACACGGTTCATTAAGTTTCTTTGAGTGAGCTCGTGTGGCACCCAAATATCGAGCTTTTTTGTATAACCAGCTTTCTTCAAATGGGTCAAAACTGTTTTGTGGTCAATTCCCAGTTCTTCAGCTACATCGTAACTACTAATATGCCGATCTTGCTCCACTCTTTCAAAAATGGCGTCCATTTTATTCGTAACAGGGCGACCAGAGCGAGGTGCATCTTTAACATCAAAATTTCCGGACTGAAAACGTTTGAACCAAATTTGTGCTACTCTTACTGTAACTGCATCAGGTCCATAAACATCACAAATTTTTTTCACTGCTTGAGTTGCATTTTTGCCTTTTTTATAATAACATTTTAAAATGTATCGAATTTCTTCATTAGATTCACTCATTTTAACGGAGAGAAAAACAAATGAAAAATAGCGGGAAACAACTTTTTTTTATTTTTTTCTTTTCTTTATAATGGAACCTTTTTAATGTTACCAAAACCAGCCAGACACAAATAGTACAGTCAAAAAAAATTTATAATAAGTTTATACCTACGTTATGCGAAAAGACTTTTTCCCCGACCTAATATATCAGATTTTTATAAAACCGACATTGCCTATCGCTGGCATCCAGATCGCAGCTTAAAATATGGGTGCTTTGTACAAAAATCTAAAGCTCGGGCACGGTAGATGCCAATAACAGAATTCAATTAGCGATGGAGTCCGTGGGCCCGGGGCGGTGCATGTAAACTTCGCCAGTATTGTATTAAATATTCGGGCTATAATCCCGTGGCAAGGTTGTGGGATGTTGATCACCTTAAGGACGCTTGGTCTTGGACAGATAACGTTTCAGGCTTGTTTTGCTGTCAGTTTACGAGATATGGAACACTTCGGCTAATGCTTTTAAGACGCGCTGAGGACAAATCGTATTTCCTTTGACCCAAAGCGGCATAATAAGTTTTAAAACTGGCCAAGTTCAAATTGTACTTGCAAACAATGTATTTTGTAATAGCCCAAGGAGAAACTGAACGAACCACATTTTATTACATGCATACACATCTTTATTCTTTTAGAAATACCTACCTACATTATTAACATAGCGACATTAGAAACATTCAAAAAACACTTTAATTTCAGACATTTTGAATGAATTAATTAAATTTCATGCATAAATTGAACATGGCGAAAAATTTAATATTAAACGCCGCTGCCTACCCCTTCGAAGAAACAGGCGTGATTGTAAATATGTATGTATAAATTCTAATAACAAGAACCTGTACTTCTGCAAATTAAAACATTTTATCCTTTATTATAACAGTTCATTTCTGCAAATATATCAATTGCATATTATTACTACTGCACTCTCTTATCTACTTATTCTTAGTAAAAATGGTTTTAAAGACAGATTTAATAGTTAAATAGAGGTTTCAATCCACCAAATAGTAAACACATGACTTATGAAGAATATTGCTACACAATCCTACGCGGATGCTGTTTTAAGTAAATTATTCACTAACCACGACTAATCAGTAAACAGATCTCTACAAGCCGCCACATACATTCCACTATATGTTATGTATGTTACTCATGAAAATATAGATTTATATTTATACAAGCACGTTAAATACAAATTTATCGTGTCACCAAAATTATTAAATTCTAAACCTAACCGTATTGCACATTAGTAATCTCATATCCTAGCATTATCCCGGTTGCCCCAGACTTAACCCCGGGCCCAGGGTCTGCTCATTGGTCACTGGTCACAGATTTGACTGAACTTCTGTTAATAAATGGAGCGACTGCCATCTCTCCTCCACAACCCAAAGGGAAACATCATTTTATGGTTAAACCAGTTGTCAGAATATTAGAAGGCACTGACTTCCTAAATAACGACTGCCTTCATAGATGTTCATGACAGCCGGGACTTAATATGCTTTCCGAGGCTCAGAGCAAGCGATAATTACACACATAACTTCGAAAACGCATAGGTGCAAACAAGGGTTTGAACCCTAGACCCTCTGAACTAGAATCTATAGTCTATGATTATATAGGTATATGGGTCTCGACACTGGGCTATCGTTGTATGTATGTTACTATCCCGGTATGTATGTTACTCATTAACATACAGATACATGCTTGTATTTAACGTGTCAGCGAAATTTTAACTTCTTAACCTCACCTTTTTTTTTTTTTTTGTTTTACGTCGGTAACAAAATGCGTTTACGCACTACCTTCCCGCCAAAGAGGGACCGAAAGGGGGTGTGGGACTCACCACCGGCAGACGCGACTGCCAGCAGTAATACCCACTAAAAATCTTCAGACGACGCCCGCCGCTTGTTGAGAAAGAGGCGGGGGCCAGTACCTGGGTTGCAGCTTCTGACACCCCGCCTGCGGCCAACGTCCCCCGGACCAAAACCGGGAGAACCTCCTCAGAGAGGCGCAGTGGACGCGCCCCTCCTACCTCCTTGTGCGACCATAGCGTGTGTGGCCGACTTCTCGGAGGGTCTGTGGTTAGACAGCAAGGGCCCCCTGCCCCCACTGCCTAAGATCCTCCTGGCGCTGCTTGACGGGCCCTCCTGGCCCGCCCGCTGCGCCCTCCACAGGTCCCGGGGGGCTGAGTACCGGGAGGTACTCAGCCCCCCCACCACGACAACGTGGAGACCAGTCGGGGGGGTTCTTAACCTCACCTAACCTAACCTTTTACACATTAGAAATACTTTATTTGACGACCGATATGGCGTGGAGGTCATTATACCTGCACTTCACTCCAGAGGTCGTGGGTTCGATTCCCACACAGGAAAAATCTTTGTGTGCGTGAACATGAATATTTGTCCTGGTCTGGGCGTATTCCTTTATATATTAAGTATGTATTTACAAAAAAAAAGTATTTATGTATGTTTATCCGTTATTTAGTATACATAACACAAGTTCTTAATGATACTTATCTTGGAACTAAATAATTGGTGTGATTGTAAGAGAATATTTATTTATTTATTTATATTTATTTACTTAGACTTCCAGTCCCCTAGTAGATGCTCGATCAATATTTTTGTTGCGCAGACAGCAGTTTTAGGGGATCCATTCAGAAATTGGAAATAGTTTGATAAGTTTTTATCTTTATCTTACTTACAACAATTGTTTATTCATTGCCAACCTTTTCTATTTGTGATATTAGTATGGACATGCGGGTGTATAGGAATCCTACTAAGATCTGAGGAGTCCAAGCTAATCTCATCTGCCGAACAACGGACGAGGCTCTGGCGAACGCAGAAGTTCCCGATAAGCGGCAATAGGCTCGCCACCTATTACGTAGGACCAACAATATAATTGGCGAAACATACAATCAGCCTTAACAGGCGTGATAATTATGTATGTATATATAACTCAAAATAGTAATATAACATTTAGACTTTCCAAAAAACAAAAAAAAATGGTACGTAGTCAAATTTAAACACAAAACAGCAGTCTTAATTCGACTAATGGAAAACGCATGGCTTATGAAGAAAATTGCTGGACAATCCTATATGGATGCTGGGTTAAGTGAATTAATCACACAAACCACGACTAATCAGTAAACAGATCTCTACAAGCCCCCACTTACAATCGACCGGGGTCTCAAAGAGAAATTGATATTAGGCACTACTACAGAATATATTATTCTACAGAAACCTGGGTTTAGTTTAACTCGATTTTAATTACCTGCGCTAGATAATTATTATCATGGCGTTGAAAATAATTAAATTGGCACTGTAAGGTTCTTTGACAAAATTATTATTGTTTATACAAAATGTATGTGTGATTCCCACGTAAGTTAAGTATATATTTAAAATATATATATTTTAGTATGTTTGTACGTTCTTTAGTATCCATAACACAAGTTCGTAATTATACTCATCCTGGAATTTAATAATTAAAGTAGTAATCAGAAAAATCTTTATATTATACACCATTTCAGCCATTTGTCCACTACTGAACATAGGCCTCCCTAATTGTTTTCAACGTTGATCTATGTTGTGCCGCTTGCATCCACCGGCTTCCTACCTTGACCAGATCATCAGCCCATCGGGTGAAAGCCCTCTACTACGTTTGCTGGTTCGTGGTTGCCGTTAAAGAACCTTAACGCCTCATTAGTCGGTGGTTCATCAAGCTACATGGCCAGCCCACTGCCACTTCAGCTTAAAAACTCATATCTCTTTGCTAACTCAATTCTGTTTACTCGCTACCAAATTTTTGTAGACTAGCGCCTTTAGTCACATCAGGCATCTATAGGTTATAACAAAATTATACATACATATATTCACTCCTGTTCCCCCAAAGGGGTAGGCAGAGGCATATTATATGACCACACTTCGCTCATTATATAGTTTGTCCCAAGTAAAAGGCGGCGAGCCTATTGCCGCTTACCGGGCACTGTTACGTTCGCCAGAGCCTCGTCCATTGATCGGTGGGCTTGGGCTTTCTTAGGTCTTTGTGGGATACCTATACACCCCACAAACAAAATTATCTTTTATCGAGCTAGTGTCCCCCTACTGCCTATGTTTGCTTCTCTTATAAAGCTCTTCGCCAAAACAGTATGTTCCAGTAATTAATAGGATCAGAGTATACTATCTGTTGCGGCTTTTCATAAAGTACATTATAATTATAAAACCACGGATTTTCCCGTGTGACCTAGTTCAAAATAATGTGGTTAAAAAATAAATAATTTTAGTATGGTTGCATTGCTATGTAAAATAAAAAGTGTTAGGTGTTTTATATGACTTTAATTTATATATTTTTAAAAGATTAACGAAAGTGATTTCTGATAGACGAATGAATACTGTTGGGAACGGCGACGGCATAAGTCTTTGAATTGCCAAATCCATAAGGTTTTGGAGAAAAGGCTGGTAAAAGTACCTTCAACTGGTTTGCATGAGAAAGTTAATGAATTAAGCTTCAAAAGAGTGCCGAGATTGTAGTCAGTAGAATATTTGGAAAACAGGAGCAAGGCGTGATAAGTATTGGCCGTGCGGCGCCGGCCTAGAGTAGCGTCACACCCTCTCATGGGGTGTCGTAAAAGTCAACGAAGTGAAATGGTACGGTGTTGGTTAAGTATGGTGGTGGGCAGCAGCATCATTCGGCATACTGGCTGGAACTGCGATCACCAACCCGCCTATCCAGCGTGGCGATTATGGGCAAATACCCCCAAATGTCACGCATAAACGGCCCCCAGTCCCGGTAGCGGTCTTGGTATCGATAATCTGGTCAGGGCGGCGGGAAGCCGGTGGATGCCGGCAGCACAGAATCGATCTACGTAAAAAGCAATTGGGAAGGCCTTTGTTTAGCAGAGGACTTCAAATGGCTGAAATGATGAATGAAGTTGGAGTAGACTTTCTGACTTCCGTACTATTTAGGGCCACTATACATTAATCAATTTTGAGGGTTCCATTTCCCTAATAAACCCGAATGTGAGCCAATTTCATAATGCCTTATTGTGCTCGCTTAACTTCAAAGTGTATGTGATAATATTATTAATTATTTTATACTGACCTTCCAAGTTAAGTGTACTTTCTATTGTTTCCTATATCTCGGCTGTAAAAATCATATCTCTAGTATGCGTGGTTTCTATGTGACGTGATAAACTTAGATCCAGCAGGAGAAACGGCTGACTAAAGGTATCATTTTATAAATGACGTTTAATTCTGAGGTTGTCTGATATTAGCCTTAACTTGAAGATGCCCTGTGTGGGGTGGAACACGTGTTTTGTTGTTCTTGTCACAGAGTTAATATGAACTTTCACCAGCTTACAATGTAACACCTAAATCAATAAATTATGTATTATTTCACATTTTGTTATGTTACAGTAACGCGGACAACGGTCTCGTGTTCAAATCCGGGTCGCACATCATCATCTCAACCATATAATGTTCACTGCTGAACATAGGCCTCTCGAATAGATTTCTACATTGAGCGATCCTGAGTTGCTTACATACATCGGCTTCCCGCCGTCCTGACCAGATCATCAGTTCATGCCGTCCTCTACTACGTTAGCCAGTTTGCGGTCGCCATTGCAGAACCTTAACCCCCATCGGTCGTCGGTTTTTCGAGCTATGTGCCCTGCCCATTGCCACTTCAGCCAGGTAACTCGCCTCGCTATGTCAGTCACTCCAGTCCTCTTACGGGTTCCTCTCTCCTTGCACGCTGAGCGACTTTGATCTTTCTTATAAGGCCCATAGTCAGGCACCAAGTCTCAGTACCGTACGTCATTACTGGCAAAACACACACTGGTCTAAAACTTTCGTCAAAAGACGAAGACGAGACTGAGACGATCCTTTGACTGGACCCTATGCTGATCATTCATAAATATAAACCCTATCCTACATAAACCCTATGCTATGACCCTGTGCTATGCTATGACTCTAAGCTGGTCGCACACCTATGTCTTATTTTCGCCTGTTGGTCCAGGCTGTCATGAACATTATGGCAGTCGTTATTAGAAAGGTAGTGCCTAATATCCTAACAGCTGTTTTAATTACAGAATGATGTTTCCCTCTGAGTTACGAAGGTCAGAAGGTGTTCGCTTCATGTAATAACTGAAATTCAGATAGACAAGTGAGCAGACCCTAGGCCCTAAGCTTAAGTCTAGGGATACTGTTAGAATGTGATGGTGACGATGAATACTTATGAAGCTGCCTTTATAAGTGTGCATAATCACCATATCCCACCTAGTTTTATAGGCACCCTATCATTTTTTATAACTTCACAAATCTTTGTACTTAACTTTAAATCATTGAGTTTGTTTCATGATAAAATATTAACTTGAAAGTTGAATTCCAATTCGAAAGCGCGGTAATTAGAAGTTTTTAATTAACTAACTGAGTTACTGTATGTGATGCTGAAATTAATTTATACAAATTGTTAATTCAAAGAAAAATAAAGAATTACAAGTTTGTAGTTTTACTGTACACTGTAGCGTAAAGAATTAACTGAATTTCAAAGTCAGTTTAAATATTTAAATTATATCAGTCGTAGTTGTACCTTTTTAATTTTAATACGTGGGATGTGGTTTCATCGTGTATGTGTATATACTTAAATACATACATTTACGCTTGTTTCCCCGAAGGGGTAGGCAAAGGCATATTATTCCCCCACACTTCGCCAATTCTATAGTTGGTCCTACGTAAGAAGTGGCAAACCTATAGCCGCTTACCCGACTCGTCGGTTGATCGGCAGGTGCACCATTTGCAGGTGAGGTTGGCTAGGTTTTTGTAGGATCCCTATACACCCTATATGTATCTGTATATTTGCCTGTGGTATCGTTGCTCCTACAAATGTACCGCTTATAATGTTTTTTTTTATAAAATTAAACAAAATGGCACATTTATCTGAACATTAGTAGATCCATAGACATTAAAATCGCACAAATTAGATAAATATAGAATACTAACTGACCTGGCTAATGTTATTCTGCCATTTAAATGCTCATACGAAAATACTTAAAATGCGTCTAAAATGGATGAAAAATACTATACGACTTATTCTCATGCAAACCAAATATGTAAAAAAAACATTAGAAACGTTAGTAAGACCACAAATACCGCGACTCGAAATATTCATAAATTAGATAATTAATGGTAAGAAGCCTTTTGTTATTAGTTAGTCTCTTAACAGGATATGAAATCCAGCCTGTATTGAACTGATAGTTAGTATTTGTTGGTTCTGTGTCAAGGAGTGAGAATCTAACGCGGATCAGATGTCGGAACACTGAGAGCGTATCGCATACATATGCGGGATCCATTTACTCGCAGTATCTTGTATTTGATATCGGTACGTAATCCTAATTGAACATAGGTTGAGTTATGAGGTCGAAGCCACAGATGGACTTATATAACTTTTTTGTATTTTTTAGGGTTCCGTAGTAAACAAGGAACCCTTATAGTTTCGCCATGTCCGTCCGTCCGTCCGTTCGTCCGCGGGTTAGCGCAGAGACTATTAACATTAGACAGCTGAAAATTGGTGTGGGTATACATATTAATCACGTCGACAAACCTGTAGAATAAAATTTTTAAAAATATTGTTTTTTAACGTACCTCCCCTACAGGTAAGTAGGAATGATTTTTTTTTCTCGAGTCTATCTTATCATGTTGGGTATCGTTAGAAAGGTCTTTCAAAAGTAATAAGAGTTTTTTAGAACCATTTTTCGATTTAGGGATCCGTTTTCGAAATATTCAGCTTTAAAGTGGAAAAAAATTGATAGAGTTAAGTATTCGCCCCCCCACCAGGTAAACGGTACTTTCAGAGTGGCTGAAAAAATTCACAATAGTATATATAATGAAGTTAAAAGGAAAACTATCACGGCTAAGTAGGCTTTACTGGTTTTCGAGTAATGGACGACAATCAAATAATTTTTTTGTACTAAATGTATTAAAATTTCATTCATACCGTAGTAGTGATATCTATCGGGGAATAGCTGAACCTGTTCATATAGCGACATTATGGCAAAGGGTGACTACGGAACCCTATATTGCGCGTGGCCCGACACGCACTTGGCCGGTTTTTTTTTATATATTTATTTACCTACCTTTCACAAAATGTCAAAAAGACCCATTCGACATATTATTGTGAAAGGTAGGTTGAATTTGTTATAGGTGAAAATATCAAAAAAAAAGTAAATTTATTAATTAAATCATTCACTGAAATAAAAAATCTTTGCATTCGATTTCATATAGATTACTTTTTGTATAGATTTTAGTGGTACGACCTAAAGAGTAAATGTGTAACGAAAAATATGATTGAGAAGGTAGTGGCAGGGTTGATGACAAGTTACCTCTGATAAATTTTAAAGAGCATAGCCTGTAAGTTTATTGCCAGTTCTTCTTACAGAGCGGTGGCTCGGAACTGGACTTAGATTCACTTACACTTAAATATTTTTCAGTTGTTTTGTTGCATGTAAGTTAATCTAAGCTTCGTGATTTCAGTGTAATCATATTTCGAACGTTTTTGATATTAAGTTTTGACGTACTATGTGATATATTATGAAATAAATGATTTGCAAGTTTACTGAGGTAAATGGAAGGTAAAGACATGCTCCATCGAGCCCAGATAAACTTGGTGCAAGACAGATGGATTGGATGAAGTAAAAGCCAGTAGCCAAATTGATACATCATGTCATGGCAAGTTCTAACTATGACTATACAATCTTTATTAGTATTTCTACATAGAATGTTTTAGAAACATTGAGTATTTTTGTACAACTTTTTGGACGATCCAATGACTTCACCACATCAGTGCATTTCACACGTCCAACAAAGGTTTAATATTGCTCAACGCGAGTAGCTTTAAGACGAGAACAATAGAATAGAGGAAAATAGTACACTCGATATTGTTAGACTAAATCGATGCTGCATCGTGATTTAGCGACTTTCTGCTTTTAATATCATAATCCAAACAGTATGGAGCGTGGCTCTCGAATGTGTGCGGGCTGGAATTGAAGCGCTTAATCGCTGCGTCGAACGTCCGAAAAGCGGATTAATGGCTGCGATTTGCTAGTACCGTGCGAAGAGCTATACGGGGAAAAAAGCAGATCTAAGCAGACAGTAACACATAGAACTTAAAGAACCTAAAACAAGTAAAACATTACTATTGAAATAAGCCTGCCTTTTTTGCTAAATGCCTTTTCATCCAATTAAATTAGTTTAGATTAACTGTGACTGACTGTGATGTGTTTGGATTCGGATAGAATCCAAATTTGAATAAAGATTCATTTTAGAACATATTTCATGGTATTTGTATATAAAAAAAATTTATCAGACAAAAGAATGACAAGTCGTTTTAAACTTGAAAGTATGACTTTAAAAAGTACCAAAATCAAGAATAAAAATGTTACAAATGACAAAACACAAATCTACACAATACTACTTACAATGAGCAGCAGACAAGGGAATTAGAATTAGAATTAGAATTAGAATTAGAATTATTTTTTGTGAAACATAGGTGAAGAACATATATACATTAATCATACATGTCAAGGTCTTAAATAGATAAGTGTTGCACTATGCTTTGTCATTGTTGACATACAAATATTAAAGTCAGGTTCATCAAAGTTCTATCAATTTTATACATTAAAATAATCAAATTTAATAATGTCCACTACAAGAAAGAAAAACAAAAACACACACAAGAGGATCATAGCAAAAGAACATGCTAGAATAATATGAATTAATAAAATTACAGAATTTAATCAAATAGTCATTCAAAATTAAAATAGTCATACAAGTCAACATTAATAATATAAATTTATAAAATTACAGAATTTAATCAAATAGTATTATCATTAAAATAGTCATCCAAGGTATAATAACATTTCTCAACTAATAACTTGTGAAGACACTTTTTGAATTTCTTTAATGGCATACATTTTATAGCATCAGGTATTTTATTAAAAATTTTTGGTGCAACACCAAAGAAGCTCTTTTTCATTAACGCAGTATTACATTTCAACGTGCATAGTTGATTTTCATATTGACTCCGAATGGGGGTCTTCTTAACTGTTGAAAATTTTGTAAATAAATGTGGATTTGATTTTATAAATAATGCAGTTTCTAATATATATAGAGCTGGTAGCGTTAATATTTTTAATTTCTTGAAGTAGGGAACGCAACTATCTGTTGACTTTAAATTACACATGGATCTTACACACCTTCTTTGTATTCTAAATATCAGTTCCCTATTTGTTGATTGCCCCCAGAAAACAACACCATAACGGAGAATAGAGACTACAAGTCCATGATAGGCTGTTAACAGTGTCTCAGAATTAACTCTCTTAGATAATTGAAACAACAGATACGCAGATTTACTCAGTCGTTTACAAACCACTTCCAGGTGAGGTTTCCAAGTCAACTTATGGTCTACAGTTATGCCTAAGAATTTTGCACTCGTAACTTCTTCTATTTTACACTCGTCGTAGGTAATATTAAGGGGTGGATTCTCACGTCGTTGATGAAACTGCATAATTTTAGTTTTTTTCAAATTGATCACAAGATTATTATTATTTAGCCAATTAATTATGTCATTCAGCGAGGTATTGATCTCATTTCGATATGTGTTTGGATCAGTGCATTCTATGATAGCCGTACTGTCATCTGCAAAAAGTACCATTTTGTTTCTCAAATTTCTTGGGAGATCATTGATATATATTAAAAAAAGTGAGGGCCCGAGTACAGAGCCCTGAGGCACACCATACCTCACGGATCTCGCTTCAGAG
Organism: Musotima nitidalis; assembly: GCA_949126915.1. Lineage (NCBI taxonomy): Eukaryota > Metazoa > Arthropoda > Insecta > Lepidoptera > Crambidae > Musotima > Musotima nitidalis. Next base: position 7,640,918 of record OX421434.1, read on the forward strand.
ACATATGTAATTTCTAATTTGCTTGTAGGACAAATTCTGGAAATCTCAGTACACTGTGTCCTATCACTTAGGTATGATTCTAGGAGTTTATGAATGTTTCCTCGAATGCCGTACCCGTGTAACTTTTGCAGCAAGATCTGATGATCTACGAAGTCAAAAGCTTTTGACATATCCGTGAAGATCGAGCACACAGGATTTTTTTTATCCACAGAAGTCATAATACTTGATAGTAGGTCAAATAGTGCCATATTAATATTAGTATTCTTTCTAAATCTTTTTTGTTCATTGCAAAATAACTGAAACTTCTCGAAATACGTGTAAATGGAATTATATATTATTTTTTCAATAACTTTTGCGAAAACTGGTATTTTTGCAATAGGCCTGTAATTTTTAACATCAGTCTTGTCATTATTTTTGTAAATGGGTTTAATAACTACCTTCTTGAGACTAGTAGGGAATATACCATCGGAAATGCAAAGATTAATTATGTGCGATAACGGTGTCGCTATGACTTCCTTAACATATTTTATTACTCTAGTTGAAATACCGTCGTATCCTACTGTACTAGTATTTTTTAAGCTACTTATCACTTTTATAATGTCAGTATCTGAAACTGGTAGCATAAATAGAGACTGCGAAGTTGAGTTTTCAATAACATTTCAACACGAATGTGTTGATGGGGTATTACTAAGGTTTGTTTTTGAATTATTTTCTATAATCTCTATAAAATATTTATTGAATTCATTCGCAATGTCAAGGGGATGTGTAAGAGTTGATTTATCATTTTGTATGGTCAAAATTGGTTCTTGCGGCAGACATACTTTGGATTTATTAATAACCTGCCAAGCAGCTTTTGAGAATGAGATTCATACATTACAAGGCACGACACGAGACTGAGCATTGGTCGACTTAAGCGCTCATCTATTCGCCAAAGGCTAAGCATATGTTGGCTTAAGTCGAGTTAAGACGCTTGAAGGCCTTGCCATCTGTACAAAAAGATTTTTAAATAATATGCCAAGCGAGCCTTTTCAAGAATTTAATCTGCAAAGACTTGAACAAAGATATGGCAAACTACAAAGCTGGAAATTATAATCTCGGCTGCGATTTTAAATTAAATATAAAAAATCTAATACACACTCATGTTAATGTATACATATCTATTATGGACGTGAAGTGTTAACATATTTATTAATATCAAGATAAAGTAACGTTTAATTAATCGAGTTATAAATGTACCGAAATATGCTAATAACTAACGCAACTACAATATCTTTATTACCAAATAAAAAGGTAGTGTGTTTCGAACAAATTGTATTTCATTGAATTTGGAGGATTAGTTTTAATAAATAGGTTTTTCTTCAGATAAAACTGAATAAAGAACTGTTTATACCGCTCTACCCACACCGGAAAAAGGTCATTTAATGATTTTCCACCAGAAAAAAAAGGAATACGCGGTAGATAGTTTGACTCTTTACCAACTAGTTATTTAACCGACAGGCAACAATTAATGCAATTTGTCGGACGTTATTGTTAGTTGTTAAAACTTTCATAAAGAGGTTCTTGATATTAATACCAAAGCGAATTGTAAATAGTTATTCAATGAATAGCAACTTCTTGATTGTGACCTCCTTGCTGAAACAAAAGTAAAACAACTGCTAAGTGGAGCACTATAATGAGATAAGCACCTCGCAAACACAAGCTTGTTACTCTTAACGTTTAATGTACAGTCAGCTTCAGAATAAAGAGAAAAAATGTTATTTCCTTAGGCTTAACTGCAACTATGACTTAATAATGTCAAACTTTTGTGCCGCGTGTTGTGGAAGGAGCTCCCTGGTAAATTTTACCTTGCTTGGGGCAGTTAAAAAAAGGGCGCCCCCCCCCCGACTGGTCTCCACCTTGTCGTGGTGGGGGGGCTTAGTACCTCCCGGTAGGGCGCAGGAGGCGCTAGGGAAAAAATAACACCCAGAGATTGGCGACTCTGGGTGCCCTTAGTATTAACTACCGGGAGGGAAACTAAGAGGGACCTGTGGAGGGCGCAGCGTGCGGGCCAGGAGGGCCCGTCAAGCAGCGCCAGGAGGGTCTTAGGCAGCGGGGGCAGGGGGCCCCTGCTGTCTAACCATGGACCCTCCGAGAAGTCGGCCACACACTCTTTGGTCGCAGTTGGAGGTAGGAGGGGCACGTCCATTGCGTCTCTCTGAGGAGGTCCTCCCGGTTTTGGTCCGGGGGACGTTGGCCGCGGGCGGGGGGTCAGAGCTGCAACCCAGGTACTGGCCCCCCGGCTGTTTCTCAACAAGCGGCGGGCATCGTCGGAAGATTTTTAGTGGGTATTACTGCTGGCGGTCGTTTCTACCGGTGGTAAGTCCCACACACCTCTCTCGGTCCCCCTTTGGCCGGGAGACAGTGCGTAAAGGCATTTTGTTACCGACGTAAATCAAAAAAAAAAGTTAAAAAGGGCATGAAACGGTTCTTATGGTTCAGCAAGTGCCCCTGGCCAGCGTACACAAAATGTGGTCTATAGGAAAACGATAATTTGCACCAACCAAAAGTTAATAGCTCTCATTAAGAGCTAACCTTCTAACTCTACAAGCCTTCTTTTCAATATTTCTTATGAAATATCAAGAGATATTTTCTAAGACAGAAAGATATTTCTAAGAAGGAAATCTTTTTAAGTACTTTAATTTGAGATTAACTGTACCAAGTGTCCCAAGTCCCAACACTAACATTGTTTCGTCATAACATCGCTGATAACTTTTTGAAATTGCGAGTCATTGGAGACCAAGAAGATTGCCAAGCTTCTTATTCTACAAGCCCCTTGACAACACTTCTTAGTATACACTATAAATGACTTAGTAGACAAACAGATATTTTTAGGAAAGAAATCTTTTCATTAACATTAATTCAGGATCAACTGTACCAAGTGTCCCAAGTCTCAACACTAACAGAGTTTCGCCATCGCATCGCTGTTTTCGGCGATTTAATCCAAAGCGTGGTCGGCGACAAAAACCCCATTACGGGGCCCTCTTATCTCGTTAACGCTCGCTTCCTTTCAGCTTTGACTAAATGTTATTTGACTGCCATTATATACCATACAGTATTTAAAAGCTTTAAGGCCGTTGGAGCGACCACGACTGAGTTTTGTGTCAAATTTCCTATTTTCTTCAAAATAATCATCATCATAATTCCAGAGCAATGACGTCCACTTCTGGACATAGGCCTCCCCAGTAGATTTTTTACATTGAGCGATCCTGAAACTCCTGCATCCACCGATTTCCTGCCGATTTAAACAGATCATCGGTCCATTCGGGTGGGAAGTCCTCTATTAAGTTTACCGGTCCGCAGTCTCCATTGATGAACCTTAACACCCCATCGGTCATCGGTTGTTCAAGCTATGTTCCTCGCCCATTGCCACTTCAGTTTGCAAACTCGCTCATTTAATAATAGCTAAGGAGCCCAAGCCAACCTCACCTGCAAGTGGTGCACCTGCCGATCAACGAACGAGGCTCTGGCGAACATAACAGTGCCCGGTAAGCGGCAATAGGCTCGCCACCTATTACGTAGGATCAACTTTATAATTGGCGAAATGTGGGCGTATAATATGCCTCTGCCTACCCCTTCGGGAAAACAGGCGTGAATGTATCTCTGTTTTTTTTTAATATTGGCAAATTTTTTTGATGGAAAGATCCACTAAGATTAGCTTTACGATGATTGTTTGAGTGTTGCGAAAACGACATAAAAAGTAACTTTTTATAAGTCACATTTATAAACTAGTAAAAATATTTAGCTCCACTAATAATTATCTATCCATCCAAAAAATTGCAAAATTTGAAACATATCGGGTGTGGTGTGGTGTGGTGTTCTGTGATGGCAAAATGCTTTGAAGCTTTTAAATAAGAGATTCCTTTGTTTTATGTTTTTGACTTTGTACTAAATTCTAATACTTAAACGTGCTTAGTATTGTTTTATAAGTTTCAGATGTTTTAGAACAAACGTTTCATCTCCTTTTTTAACTTAATCATATCATAACGGATATATTGGAGAAACAAACGTTTCATTTTGGACTTCTTGGAGGGAAAGTGAAGCGACATGGTTGCAATTTTGTTTTTTTTTGGATTATTAACCGTTCATAGTGAACGTACATGCGTGTTGGTAAATGAATCAAAACAGTGCAACATCACTTTTCAAATTTTCTCAAGAAGTCCATGTGAGATCTTAGTATAGTCCCACATCTTAACTGAGGACTCAAAGGGTATAGGCTCCGCTAACATCTGTGGATTGCGAAAGGAGTTTTTCGGCACATAAATTTATTTTGGATGTGAAGAGGAATAAAGTACCTAACCAATGAAAATTTAGAAAAAATATTAATAATTTACTTCAATAATAAGTCGTAACTAACCGATATTTTCTTAAAAAAAATATAATAAAGAAATTATCTTTATTTAGAAGGCATGTCCACATTATTGCATGTAATGACACCACTCGTCCGAACTCTGGTTATAAGTGTTACTTTTAACCTTTTTTGACCTTTTAAGGTCGGATCCCAAACTATTGACCTTTGTGAATGTTGGCTAATTGATCGATTTCATTTGTCAATACTCGCAGCACCACACAACTAACATTAACTACAAACTGCGTATATTGAATCTCTTTCATGATTTCACAACTACTTTGTAGACCGTCAGGACACAAACAAACGTAGGTACGTTGTTAGGTCACAAAAGTACTTTTCAGAATAGCTTACATTTATTAATCTGATCTATACCTCATCTGAAATAATGTGTACAAAATTAATTCAGGAAATGATCCTACATAACAATGGATTCATCATCATCATCGCTGCCCAATAACGTCCCACTACTCACGATCTGGTGGTATTAAACGGAAAAAAACCAATGAGGTTGTAAACTACTTCTTGTTGTCTGTATGATCAAAAATTTAAATAATATAAATAACCATAATGACAGATAAGGCTCATGGTGTATTTTCTTCCCTCATTATCATTGTATATGTGACTGTACATAAACTTTCAGAATAATTACATGAAGGTACATAAATAGTACCAAATATTTGCACTAAACTTAGCCCATTTTAAGTACAATAGAAATTTTGACGTCAACAATGAAACAAAAATTGAGGGCTACATTTTTGTTGGCTCAAACTTTTTCGATACTTTTTTGCATTTGGCTGCGCCTTGTTAACCCTGAACCTCGCGGGTAAATTAAATTCATCCCCATCTCAAACGCCAATAAATTTCGAGCCAAACGTTTCAAATGGAAAGCTGTCAAATCCATTTGCAAATCAAATCGTAACTCGGGTCGGTTCCAACTCGATTGACGCACGTGTTAATATTTAAAGGAGAGAAGTTTATATTTGAATTGTTTCTTGTTTGAATTGGCACATGGGTATCATACATTTATTCATTATCTGAGCCTATTGAAGTCCAAATACTGAGCTCAGGCCTTCTCCACAAACCAAGGTGTGAGTTTCAAGTTCATAATCCCCCACTGTCCCCACTGTAACCCCTGTCTAACTTTGTCAGATATGTTTCGTTTTTATTTTATTTAAGAATCCAAAATAACATATTAATTTCTTTCAACATATTCTATCGCCATACTATGTAATAGTTTAAAGGCGAATATAACACCTATTTCAAAATACATATTATGTTACTATTAGAATCTCATACCCAAAATTAATCTTTCATTAGAGATCACGTTATTATAATATGGTATTGTTTTTTTTGTAAGTTTCTTTAAACTATAACTTTAATTAATAATTTTCGCAGATAATTCTTTAATTGCATGCTGTCTTCGACTATAATTATAATGACATTGAGCTGAATACTGCTATAGTTGAGTCTTTTTTAGTTATTATTGATGTTTGTTATGTTGGTGATCATTTTAATAAATAAATAAAATAGAGGTAAGGCACACAAACGGTCCCCCAACCAAGAACTAACCGCTGTCCTATTATTTTATAGTGAGCATGCCCTCAGGGAGCTCACAAGAGAATATGTAGGTTAAGATTTATTAGGTAAAAATAAATTTAAGCAATAATTTACTTTAAGAATTATTGGCTAAATTTCATTACTTCTAAATATGAAAGCGGTCACCCAACCAAGAACAAACCGCTGTCCTGTTCTTTGTATGCTGGGCAGGAGCTTAGAAAAGAAGTGTAAAGTCAAGATTTACTACTTTATTTAACAATAAATTTAAGATATACAATAGGAATTAACGGCAAAATTCCATTACTTATAAATATGTCAAAATATATATATTTTGATGCTCGTAATACCAAAAATATGAGTAATAAGAAAGTAAGTTTATTTCCTCATATTTTCCTAAGAAGAAGGAAGCCGAGGCCGGCGACAAAAACCCCATTACAGGCCTCTCTTATCTTGTTAACAGGCCCTCTTCCTTTTAACTTCGCCTAAATCCGCTTAAAGGACACTTTTATTGACAAATGGTGAAAACTCTAGACATCAGTCAAATACTCGTTGAGTATAAATAACAGTGACTACAAAAATACGCTACGAAATTATATATAGACTCTTTGCCCGTAACTTCGCGAGAATAGGTGGTAGGAAACGATTACTTAAATATTAGTCTAGTTAAGAACGATCATTGATATTATGCAGAAGAAAAATAAATATGGCGACCGTTTATATGGCAAAAGATATCGACAACTTTTTTAAAATTTTGAAAATTGATACTCAGTCTAATCTGGTTAGACTAAGAGCAGACCCTGGGCCCTAAAATCAAATACTCGTTGGATATAAATAATAGTTCCCCCCTCACACGTGGACGCTGAGCCCGCTGGCGACCACTGGGCTGACCAGCCCACGGAATCCGACCGCGCCGCTGTCACTGTTGAAGGGGGCGCCATGCCAAAATCACAAGCTTTTGACAGGCTAGCCTTACATGAGGTGACCTAGGTAGCTAGATATGACTGTGTAATTCGGATTTAAACGATATATTTTATCGTTTATTTTCGAAATACAGTGTTTAAAACTTTAGTCAATGACATTGTATTGGGTCATGTTAGGGATTCAGTTCCCCCCCGACTGGTCTCCACCTTGTCGTGGTGGGGGGCTGAGTACCTCCCGGTAGGGCGCAGGAGGCGCCAGGGAAAAGGTAACACCCAGAGACCGACAACTCTGGGTGCCCTTAGTACTGACTACCAGGGAAGAAACTAAGAGGGATCTGTGGAGGGCGCAGCGGGCGGGCCAGGAGGGCGCGTCAAGCAGCGCTAGGAGGGTCTTAGGCAGTGGGGGCAGGGTGCCCTTGCTGTCTAACCAAAGACCCTCAGAGAAGTCGGCCACACACGCTATGGTCGCACAAGGAGGTAGGAGGGGCGCGTCCACTGCGCCTCTGAGGAGGTCCTCCCGGTTTTGGTACGGGGGACGTTGGCCACAGGCGGGGTGTCAGAAGCTGCAACCCAGGCGCCCGCCTCTTTCTCAACAAGCGGCGGGCGTCGTCGGAAGATTTTTAGTGGGTATTACTGCTGGCAGTCGCGTCTGCCGGTGGTGAGTCACACACCCCCTTTCGGTCCCCCTTTGGCCGGAAGGTAGTGCGTAAACTCATTTTGTTACCGACGTAAAACAAAAAAAAAAATTTAGGGATTCAGTTAAAAATCAGCATTAGTCTTATATTATTTGGCACTGGCGTGGAACACTCGACAAAACCTAACCTATGTACTTCAGTTATTGTACCTCCTTGTTTTGTATTATTTACTTAAATGTTTATTGCAATATGGGTGTGAGAGGATCCTCCCATCATCTTTGGAGCCCAAGTCAACCTCACCTGCAAGTGGTGCACCTGCCTATTGACGGACGAGGCTTTGGCAAACTTAGAAATTCCCGTAAACGGCAATAAGCTCCTTACCTATTACGTGGGACCAACAACACAAATGGCGAAGTCTAGGCGTATATTATGCCTCTGCCTACCCCTTAGGGGAAACCGATTGTGTGTATATGTATGTATGATAAATGTCCTGAGTCTTATCAAATAAAAAGTATGTATTTATATATTTATTTGTATGTATTATGTATGCTACTTCCAATACTATTTTTCCGCACCTCCTTTACGGCTGGTGCAGTACGCGTGTGGAATAAATTGTCGTCTGACGTCTATTGCGGACCTGTCGCTTTTGGCACAGAGCTGACACATAGAATGAATTTCTTATTTATATATTTATGTCGTGCCGTATGATACCAGCCTAGAATAGTGCCACCCTTCTCATCTCACAGGGAGTCGTAAGAGTCGAAGAAGAGAAATCCTATCGGGTGATTCTGCGTACTGGCTTGAACTGCTATCACGAACCCCCCAGCCCAGCGTGGAGATTTTGGGCATATAGCGCTCGTAGCTCTGCGGTGCTTGGTGGTCGGAAACGATCACCGAAGTACAGCAGAGTTTACAGAGGTCAGTCCTTGAATGGGTGACCATTTGTGTGGCATTTGATATCGAGCGCTTTCGTGCTTCGGAAGGCACGTTAAGCCGTTGGTCCCGGTTATCACTAAATGTGATAGTCGTTAAGCCATGTTAGGGGCCTAATGGGCGGCTTGATAAATTCTATCAGCAGGACGCCATACACCTGCCTCCGCCAATACGCACTGGGTCAGCGTGGTGGAATACGCCCCATACCCTCACACCTCGATATGTGAGAGGAGGCTCGTGCTCAGTAGTGGGACGTAAATGGGCTGAGATGATGATGACCCCCAATATAATGTAATCTGTTGGAATGGCTAATGTTCAGCAGTGGACTTTACAAGGCTCATGTGATGATGATGATATATATGTCACACCAATTATCCACAAAGTATCTAATGTGAATCCAGGTTATAAAATTTATTCAAATCCGCTTTTGCGTAAAAAAATTACAAATATCCGTACAAACTCCCAAAAACTTTCGCATTTATAACATTAGTAGGATGTTTCTATATTATGCACTAAAGAGATATTATTATGTAATATCTATTTTGGTGCATCTGTCTCTTTATACTTAAAACATTATTTTATAAACTGTCTCCCGCACAATTTCTATCCAAGGATTGGATTATGAGCGCTTTACTTAAAAAAGGATTGGTCTGACTATCGCAGATAGCCAGTTTTAGAAATATATTATTAATTTCAGGCGTAAGAGAACTACCGCCTACGTTGAGGTTTAACATATTCGTCTTATAATGTAGGCAAATGTATCACATTATTGCCTGCTTAATATGTGTTTCAAAAGCTTAACCTTTTGCCTTAAATATGCTTGAAAGGAGTTTCTATTTCAGGCACCATCTTATGTCACAAATATTGCTTTGATCAAAATTTTAATTAATATGATATATGTTTGAACTCATTTGTTTTCTCCAATTAATTTATAATGCTCTTAAGGTGGGTTTAATTGGTGACTAGTTGTTTCCCTTGGCTTTACTCTTAATATCACTCCTATCACGCTTAAATCAAACCGATTTTCAAATATAATTTTTAGTTAAGCCGTGTAATGTAGCTTTAAAGGCATTGTAAGAAAGATGATGATGAAGACGTATACAACAATTTAGAAGGCCTATGTTCAGCAGAGGGCTTTTAATTCCCTTTATGATGATTTTAAAATATAGGTAACAAACAAAATGTTTTCAAAAATCGTATTTTCTGTAACAGTTGTATCGATACAAAATTGGCTCTGACGAACATAACAGTGCCGGGAAAGCTGCAATAGGGTCGCCACCTATTACGTGGGATCAACTATATAATTGGCGAAGTGTGGGCGTATAATATGCCTTTGCCTACCCCTTTGAGGAAATAGGCGTGAATGTATGTATGTGTGTACGTGTATCTTTCATTTGCCTTTTTAGAATTATTTAGTAATATATAGTTATAATAGTAGTATATATTATTTATTTAATATTTATTGCACACTTAAAAGTATTACAAAAGGCGAGCTTACAGCCATTAGATAGTCTCTTCCAGTTAACCTTAGGGTTAGCAAAAAACTTATTAGGCTTCATAATGTATTCTAAAAAATCGTGCTGCGTGCACGTTTTTTTAAAAGGTGCCCTAAAATGAACAGTTTATCATTATTTCATAAAGAAAAATGAGAACAAAACAGATTCGGGCCGCAGCAAAATTTATTCCAGTCGTGAAGATGCAATTACTAAACGCTTAACGAGGGATGAGAATAAAGAAAATTGCCGGCCCCCATCGGTGGAGTTCGCTCTGCCTTAATTCTGCTAAATTTACGGTTGTACAATAAAACCTGTTCACTTTTCTCTAATGCAACCAAAGAGGGATTTTCAGGATTGTGTGAAGTTTGCTATACGAATTCTGGCCCTTCAAACAAAGCAGTCACTTCGGTTTATAAATTTAAGCAATTTTATAATGTTTTTACTTTAATTATTATTTATCATTTTCTGTTTATTTTAATATAGCGTACAGGACTAGTCTTCGCAAAGCTGAACAAAAAGTGAGTAGGTAGTTACAAAAGAACATCAAAAATTAACACTTTTATAGTAAAGACGTATTTGTTAAAAATACCGTTACCCCTTCTGCTAAACTTAAAGCTGCTGTATAAGCTTAGTGGCATATTTACTATGTAGCATTTTTGCATTATTTTCAATGTATTAATACTTCGTATCCATCGCCAATCCGCACTAGGGCCCCATGGTGGACCCAATACTCTTTCGCAGTGGTTCGAGTGCCTCACTTGCACAGAAGTGGGACATAAATGGGCTGAGACGAAGAATGTAACATATCCAACATCAGCCTTCTGCCCAGCTGCCAGTATTTACAAAGACAAAGCAGCGTGTATTTTTTTAAATTGATTTAACAAACAAACGCACACACACACACGCACACTCATCAAGTAGTTAATTTTAATTGTTATATCGTTTGGAAGATGCAACTGACTGCTGAAATAAAGTATCTTTTCTAGTTCGGAAGCCTTGAATCATTTAATTTGTACATGGTTTAATGAATTCAATAAAGATTTATTATTATTAATAATAATCGAAAACTTATATTAATTAGTTGTTAATCAATATATCGATTTCGTATGGTGATGTAACAATAAAATTGTAATCAGAAATAAAAAATATCTCTCCATTTCAATGTCTTTATTGCAGTTATGTTGTACAAATTCTCTTAGGTCTTAATAAAAATTGTAGTCAAATATAGACCCTGTTAGGGCACGGCAACATTGTAGTAGATATATATTTCTAATTAACTAAAACATAATTCTTCTTACACTCAATTCATCAATATTTCGGTCTTCCTCAATGTAATGTAACATAATCATGATCATAATAACCGTCAACCGATGTTTGAGCATACCAAAAATTGTAATGTTATCTAAAATAGAACTCATTTTCGTAAAATTATAACGAAAACTTTACATATTACAGATTTACCATTGAAAGCGTGGCAGCTGGCGTGGGATTCCTTCTATGACACAAAAAAATATTTAATAGTGGATCCCGCATCGGATCCCGCTGGTTTTAGTGCTCAACGTCAATTATGGGTCAGGCTAAATAGGTGCAGAACAGGACGTTCCAATCACCACCTTTAAAATGGGAGTGGAGCGCCAGATCAAACTATGGCGCATGTTGTACACGATTGCTCACTGTACTCTTTTCCCGGTGGTCTTGAAGAACTTCATCTTCTGACTCCAGCTGCTGAGAAGTGGCTACGCCAACTGACACTGGAAATTTAAATTAGGATTCAGGCAGCTCAACGCCATATGATATGATGATGCGCATTAAAAAATGGCAGCCATGGCTCTTATACGTCCATTCACCTCATTTATTCGTCATAGTTTCAACGTCCACCTTCTCGATCATATTAGTCTTCTAACTCTCAATTCATCAATTTTTCGTTCTTCCACAATATAATATACCATAATCATGCTACAAATAAAAAAATTATCTTGTTTCCTTTCAATTTATAACGCATTATTACTAAAAATACTTACAACATTTCAGATAAAACAAAGTCGTGGACCCGTGTAACCAAGCAACATTCCTATCTCTTAGTTTGGAAGTTTAAACACAAAATGCGGCTGTAAACGAAACGAATAACATCTGTTTAGGAGACGCCGCGCATCACGTCACATAAAATATGCTTAAAATACCGCTGGCAATGTGGACTGTGGTGGTGGAGACTTTTGAGATACTTAGTTTTAGTTAGGAATAAATTGGATACGAAATAAAACACATTACAAGGATTTTATTCGTAATTACGAACAATTTCGTGGTAACAATATAATTTAATAATAATAATAATTTACTTCGGAATAAATTCCATATACAAATTTGTAATTTAAATCGCGTTTAAATTTATTAGAAAAATTACATTCTAACTGATTATATTTTTGATTAAATTTGAATAAAATACTTTTGAAGGTGTATTGAGTATATACGCTATAGCGTATGTATATAGTTCCTACATAGGAATTATACTAAATAATTAAATAATATATATACTAAATAATTATTTAATAAAATATGTTTATAAGTAATTTAGTATTCATAACACAAGTTTTGAATTATACTTATCTTTGAACTAAATAATTGGTGTAATTGTCAAAAAATATTATTTTCTTATTTTTTTATTATTGTTTCCGCGAACTATTTAATCTTGTAAAAAACATATATAGCACGTGTAATAATACTAACTGACCCAAAAGATTTAGTCCTATAAATTAAGTTTATACAAAAATGCCATAAAAAAGAACGAGTGGTTTCCCAGATTTATATTTTCAGCTATAAACAAGCAATTTGAATTTATTAGTAATACGTACTATTTAGTACCAGCTAACCTAATTTGATCCTGTGAAAATTAAGTTCATACAAAAACGCCATAAAAAATTACGATTGATTTTTCCAGAAATGTATTTTCAGCTATAACAAAGACATTCTGTTTTCGTATAATCTTTATTTAACTAGCATAAAACTTCCTTTTCATTGAAACCTGATACGGACGACAATACTATTTAATATTCAAATCGCGTAAATAGAACTCAACAATAAATAGAATATATGGTGACATTAATATAAATTACTTTAACATTCCTAAGAATTAATTAAATAGCGTAAATCACATTCCATTCTTGGGGAGGAGCGAGATTCTCATTACGATTTAGAATTTTAAGACATCTAAAATAGTGGAGTTAAATTAGAGAAGCCCATTTTCACCGGTAGACTTCTTGTGAATGAAAACGATTATATTAGTATAGGTATGTATTTTATGTATTTGGGTGTATAGGGATTCTACCAAGATCCCAAGCCAACCTCAACTGCAAGTGGCGCACCTGCCGATTAACAGACGAGGCTCTGGCGAACATAACAGTGCCCGGTAAGCGACAATAGGTTTGCCACTTATTACGTGGGACCATCAACACAATTGGCGAAGTGTGGGCGTATAATATGCCTCTGCCTAACCCTTCGGGAAAACAGGCGTAAATGTATGTATGTTGTATAAATTTATGACATACATTTCTACTTCATCATCATCATTATCGTAGCCTTATAAAGTCCACTGCATTATAATGGGAGAATTTGCTCATCATCACCACGCTGGGCAGGCGTATTAGTGATCGCAAATTCAGTACCCAGGGTGACGCTGCTGCCCACCATCTGGTAGAATTTCTCCTCTTCGACTCTTACGACTCCCCTGAGATGTGAGGGGTCGCACTATTTTCATTTATTACAATTCAAATCAATCTTACATAAGGACTGACATGGATTATTATAGAATAATATTTTGTCTGCTGCTGAATTTTGTTCGTGAGCTACATTTAATCCAAAAATTTAAGTCAGAAAAAATAAGTAACCATTTTTATTTCTCACATACTTCTTAGACTTCTTGACGGGAAAGTGAAGCGTCATGTTTGCAGTTTTGTCTTATTTTCTAAAATTTGTGATATTTTGAACATTAATGTGTAACAACTGTGGATCGTACGTGAGTATTGGTTAATTAAACAAAACAGTGCAAAATCACTTCTCAAATTCTCTAAAGTAATCCATGTGAGATCTCAGTATAGTCCCACATCTTTACTGAGGACTCAAGGGGCTTAGGGGAAGGCAACTTATTTACCATTTATCATCTTTATCACTACTTATTCTCATTTACTATGATTTATATGTTATCAATATTTCTCTGACTTGACACTGGCTAAATGTGCAAAACGATCGAAGCCATTATTTAAAAGAAAAAAAACTTCTTAACCTTGATCAACAAAGGGTTGTTATCCGACCGTGAGATGATCACGCTGAATAAAGGTTATAATGGAAGAATATAAGGCGTTTGTTCAGTAGTGGGCGTCCCTTGTCTAATGATGATAATAATGACTCTGTAACCGCATGACAGAATTAAATAAGCTCTGACTACACAGCGTAAGCCCCACAAATATAAGTGCTTTTACTATCATCAACATGCAGCTTTTAGAAGTCTACTGCTGAACATTGCTACTGGGACCACTTTTCCAGGGCCTTAAATGCAGCACTATTTCGACCGCTCAATTGATTTGTAACTTTTTTTTTCAACTTTTATTTTATCACTATATTTATTTATTCTTATGATTAATTCTCTTAACTTTGTGCTATATTTATAAACGTTAGTTTGATTTTGTAAAATGTGTTATCAATTTAAAAAAATCTCTTACAATCCTACTATAATTACATGTTTGGTAACGGTAAAACATACTCAGATCACTCTTTCTCTCGAACTGCACCCCCATCACACATGGAAAATAAAACTGTTACAGTATTTCTCTAGTGTTTGATTACTTCTGAAACAAAAGAACTCATCTCTTTGTCCCTCACTGAAAGAAATCCGCCTTTTCAACCTGTGATCATGTCCACATACCTTTACTTTGCCAGCCTCACACCTGCTGTGCAACACTGACTCTTACAGCGAGACGATAAGGTGCAATAAGGGTTGCAACGCCGTCACAATGAACTCAACGAGTCCATTTTTAAAGCGAAACAGCAAATGAGTGCGAAAAGCAAGAATAATTATTTTCGTTCCGTAGGTAGCGTATACGAAATTTTTGTTGGGTTCATGGCGTTGGTGTATAAATGCAAGGGAGGAAATAATTAATGCTATTTTAACTAGTTTTTGCCTGCAGCTTGATCCGCGGTATTGTGTACATATTGCATCGATATGGCGCGGATGTAGTTTCAGCCATTTATCGCTTCAAACGTCGTAGGTTTGATTTTCACACACGATATGTATTCGTAAGCAGTTGGGTTTTATCTTGGTCGGGATGTTTTCTGCATGTTATTAAAATACTCATCCGTTATTTTAGTTACAGATATCATATAAAAGCTGCCTTGTGACTAGATGGCGCTGTATAAAAATATCAATATTTATTTATTTCCAGTGGTAATTGCATATTTTCCCGCGTCAAAAAGTGGCTAAGAACTTCAGGCTTCAGCTGCTAAGAAGTGGCAAAATTTAAATTAGGAATCAGGCAGCTAACGCCATACGATAAGATAATGATTAAATGACCATCCAAAACTGTAATATAATAATCTTTAACATTAATAATGGTGGGATATTAATAATTCTATTTGAAGTTCAGCTTTTTTGACATGATTGAATATAAAACTCTCAAAAATTTCGCAAATAGTACTTCAAACTTCAAATATTTTTATTTCATAAACTATTAAATAGTTCTTGACCACGTCAAAACTAAATACAAAAACATTCGAAATATAATTAAACTGAAATCACGAAGTTAAGATTGAACTACATGCAACAAAACAATTAAACAACAAAAACATACTTAAGTGTAAGTGAATCAGAAAGGGCTAGTTCCGAGCCACCGCTCTGTAAGAAGAACTAGCAAGGAACTCACAGGATATGCTCTTTTAAATTATCAATTGGTTATGTTTTTTAAGTACAATCTTCATTTGTTTGGGGCTAATCAATGCAGTTTAATATAACACAAACAATATTCATGTTCAGTCATTCATATTAGAATAGCCTGTATGAAACGGCAGTTTAATCCCAAACATTTTTATCTGCCATATAGTCTTTGATAGAATAGTAACCCTTTGAAGACAGGCTACGTTATATTGTTCATTAAAACTTATTTAGTACGTTGTAAATAGTTTATTGTTTTTCGAATAGGTAAATTCCCACTGTTCGATTTAAACAATAAAAATAACTTGCCAACTTAAAACCAGCCGTATGCGTATTCCAATTATCATAACAATATTAATACATTTACATACATACAGATAGTACGCCTCTTTCCCGTGGGGATAACACACTTTTAGCTACATTCACACTCATTAACTTCCTCATACACGCTCGTCGGCTTAGGGTACATTTGACCTGCCTTTTCTCCAAAATTTGCTGAATTTGGTTCATGTTCAGGTTAAAGGTTTTACGGTGTCTCAACACTTTCAACCACTTATCCATCATAAATCACTTTCGTTAGTATATTTTCATTCATCCTCTCAACATGACCAAACCATCTAAGCATACCTTTGTCAATTCTTGTCACTATATTTTCCTTTACACCAGCTTCGACACTTATCGCTTCATTCCTATCCTATATATTCAGTTAATATATTACTTATTTTAAAAGCAGGGGCAGATGTCGAGACGTCTTGTAGTGCTTACCATCCGGCCCTACATGACCACCGCTCTGCCAGGAGCGATACGTCTAAAAAGAATATGTTGCATACTATTTTCTACAATAACATAGTAGGCACAACATACAACAAACCGAGCCATAAAACAACGTACAGCTCAAAGTGACCTGAACTGACCGCCTTCTTCATGAACCATTCAAAAGTGATTTATAAAGAGTTGAATAGACTTAAAGAGACTTTCTGAAGAGCCCACACATATATTTTTCTTCGTTCAACCCTTTTAGTAGATATTCACCGGTCAGATGAAGCAGGAAAAGTTTATGACTCGCTTTTGTTGTCTATCTTTTTCTTTTTCACGTAAAACCTTTTAAGTGAAATTCATTTAGTAAGTAATACTTTACGTAGGTATTTTAGTGTAAATAAAAAAGGGACATAAATTGAGTATCCAAATTCTTACTATTATTATGAAAGCGGAAGTTTGCATACGATAAATACGATAACTTTTTTTGATTCGTGTTTAAACATAAAGGACAAGGGCGAAATTGATAAAATTCGAGACGTGGAAAGTTGAAATTCAATGCAAGGACATAGGCTATAGTTATTCCTAAAATTGTTACGTTTAATACTTTGCATATCTATCTACTTAGATAACGTATAACGTTTATTGCACTCAATAAACACACATACACATATTAAGTATTTTTTATATTTATATTTTGTTTTGACGTTTTCAAGTGCTATGTAATAGTTTGTGAAATAAAGAATTTTTTACTTTTACTTTTTTTACATTGTTGACAAAATAAGAGAAAAACACAAAAATCTATTAGCTATTTTAGGAAGACGCAATATTTCTTTACAACTAATTATTGCATAAATGGGAGGCGGTTCTGATTTTCTTTACACGTTTTTTTTTTTTATCTCTTGGAGCCAATGAAGTTAGACAAAACAGTCAAATGAATAGTTCCAATAACTTAACAACAGTGCCGATTTCAAATCATTGTTTATTCAATGTAAGGCACAAAGGTATTCCTTATTATTACTTCATAATTCTTATATAAATAAATAATAATAATAAATAAATATTCTCTTACAATCACACCAATTATTTAGTTCCAAGATAAGTATCATTAAGAACTTGTGTTATATGGATACTAAATAACGGATAAACATACATAAATACTTTTTTTTGTATTGTAAATACATACTTAAGATACATAGGAGAACACCCAGACCAGCACAAATATTCATGTTCATGCACACAAAGATTTGTCCTGTGTGGGAATCGAACCCACGACCTCTCGAGTGAAGTGCAGGTATACTGACTTCCACGCCATGTCGGTCGTCAAATAGTTGTGCATTTAGTATAAGGAAGTTCCTTCTTGTAACTGGCGGGAGAAAAACTAACCTTGACGATTTTCTTGCCTGTTCTTTTACGATCAAGCTCCTGACCGCAGTGAATGGGCGCGCTTGTTCTTAAATTTCGACTCTCATAAGAGCTCTATGGAGCCAAACTTGAAGAAATGATTTTAACTTTGTCTCTGAAAAATATATTGTGATCCATTATGAAAAACCATTAAAAAAAAGTGCACGTAAATAGCTAAGAATTGAGGTATTTTGACCACAGGGTTCTTTACTAGTTCATTTAATTGTATCGTACCTTGTATCGTTACCAAATAACAAAAAAAACAATTTACTCTCAGCTCAGCCCGTTGCTAATGCATATGTTTTTTTTCTTTTGAAAGGTCAAAATGAATTAAACATTTAATGGCACAAATATACACCAAAATACATTCGTGGTTTTCGTCCTCATTAGCGGTGAAAATTTTACATATTATGTTGAAAACAATTTTACTACCAACGGTAAATAGGCTATAAGATATAATATGTAATATAACCACGTATCTAATAATAATTATAAACATGAACTACCGACACTTTTGTTAGTATTATAATAATTATTTTAAGTACAACTAATTGATTATTACTAAGCAACGAGTATTTAGGACTTATAGCTTTAAATTTATTAAATAAAACGATAGCAGTAATATTAAATGGATCATATTTAACGTGTCTTCAAAATTAATAAATTGCCAACCTAACCTAACCTTTTTGTACATCAAAAATACTGATTGAGCACCTAATCACCTATTAGATGCTCACTCAGTATTTTTGATGATCAAAAAAGCTTTTTTTAGAGGTTTAGTTTATTATATTCCATATTAAATTACTACTTCCGAAAAATCTAGTGTGTCCAAACAATTGTTATTCGGAAACGGAAGTTATATTTTGTTAATCATTTATGACTAGGGTAATACTACAAATTTGTAGAAGAAAGATGAAGGGGGGAGAATTAGTTTATAAGTATGAGTTTGTACATTTGGAGTTAAAGTTGTGAAATTAAATAAATTAAGTAATTTCCTGAAAAAGTATATTCGTATCATTTATCACCTGGCTCCTCATACTTTATGATACATTTATGGTATATAGAAGAGTAACTAAGAATGTAGCATTATAGCTATTACATTGTATGTGAATGGGTTTCCCACTAAAGGGCAGTTTGAAAGGCTTTTAAACCAAGCTCTAGCGCTTTTAACTATAAAATTCAATAGCCTAGATGTTGCTTTGTAAAGATATATTATAGCAGGGAATACATTATTACGACATTTCTTTATATTTTCGTTATATTGATATTTTTACGGCTAATTTCTAGACACGGCCTCCTTTCTACAAACTAAAGTGATTAGAGGGTGATCAGAGACGTACCTGAGGGCCTACTCTTATTCAACGAAAACGATAACTCGATACTGATATACCTAGAGAGTGAGAGAGATAGGTGTAACGAAGTTTCGTTTTCGTTTAAATTAGAGTAGGCCCTCTGGTCCGAATTAGCGGGGGCAAATGTGTGGCTTTCGTCTGATTTTTTCCGAATGGAAAATCATCAAATGGCCTTTCACCCGCTGTGGGTGGAGCGGGAGGGTGTGTCAGACTTTTACTGACTAAAAACCATCCATGTTCCTTCTTGAGAATGCTATGTCCCGGGG
Source organism: Musotima nitidalis (assembly GCA_949126915.1). NCBI lineage: Eukaryota > Metazoa > Arthropoda > Insecta > Lepidoptera > Crambidae > Musotima > Musotima nitidalis. The sequence goes on from OX421434.1 coordinate 7,660,541, forward strand.
AACTGGTAAGCCTTTCAAACCGTCCCGCAATAAATATGTGGCGTCCTGCCTTAGAACTTTTCAATAAGGCCTAAAAGACATAGTTCACTTTGGTCGGTGATGATTCAATGTCTCCACCTGCCTTCAGTGTCGCGTCTTGCTGTCAGTTTGTTACAAGCCGCCTCAGCCTCCTAGGGTCTTTATCATGACTAACAAACCATCACCTATAGTGATAACCAGTAACCAGATATTTAACGTGCCTCCTGAAGCATGATAACTCTCGATAATAAATGCCTTGCTTACCCATTCAAGGACGTTAGATCTAATTTATATTATCTACCCGTGAAAGCAATAACCTTGGGCAAAGGAATTTCGGAAAGTAAACCTTTTTTTTTTCATTAAAAATAACACAATTTGAAAGTTGAGACCTATAGTTTTTACATAATGGGGGACTTTCGATTTTCGTTCGACAAAGGGTTACCGCGGCTCCGGGGCAAAGCAACCTCAAGAAGAAAAATGAATGGTTTTTAGTGAATAATTTTCTTACAGAGCGGTGGCTCGGAACTGGCACTTAGATTCACTAACACTTAATTTTTATTTTATTTGCATGTAAGTGAATCTAAGCTTCGTGATTTCATTGTAGTAGTGTTTAGTTTTTTTTTATTTAAATTTTGTTTTGACGTTTTCAAGTGCTATATAATAGTTTATGAAATAAATAACTTTTCACTTTTACTTTAATAAAAGTCTGGCACACCACACACAGCGGAAAAAGGTCACTTGTGTATTTTCCATACGACAAAAAACAATTATTACTTTCACTAAGTATAAACAAGTCTGTTAGCTACAATCTTATAGTGGCTGCCGAAATTTTCCATATTTGCTTAAAATTATCGAGAATTATATTAACCAGTGTTATTAATGCTTAATGTGTTGTAATTAAGTTTCATACTAACCGTAATTAATGCACAGTGTATGCGGACATTGCGAGGTGGCACTGCACATGTGTCCATTAATATTAAAAGCTGGACTATAGTCTCATAACGTAGAATTCTTTTGTCGTTTTTTTGCGTTTACTTTTTTAATGCAAAATATTCGCTCCAGGCTTGTAAGACCGCAGTGAAATAACTTCTGTTTTACTTAAACATTTGTTTATATTTTCTTTATTGCAACATACATACGCCTGTTACACCGATGGGGAAGGCAGAGATATATTATACGCCCACACTTCGCAAATTATATTGTTGGTCCCACGTAATAGAGGGCGATCCAATATTCTCTATTTGAATGTGTAACACAATTGCAAGATATTATTTTGTTGAGATGTTGATAAACGCTTGCCATATTATAAATAAAGTTCTTTGAAAAATTATCATCTAATGTTTCCAATGTGGATTATTTCGACTTTGAGATATCCCTTCGTAAATTTTATGCTTTAAGCTTGTACAATCGTTTGCTTTATTGGGTATCAAGTTAGCGAACGCTTACTGAAGCGCCCATAGCCCCGCGATAGGTTGTCGAAAGCAATCACCGAAGTAAAGCAGACTTCACAGAGGACAGTCCCTGTATGGTTGACCGTTTGTGTGGCATTTGTTATCGAGCTTACTACATGTGGAAGTCGTACAGCCATGTTAAAGGCATAATTTGGCGTCTTGAAAAATGTAAAAGCAGAACGCCACACAGTTGCCTCCACCAGCCCACACAGGTTCAACGTGGTGGAGTATGACCGCATACCCTCTCACCTTGGTTCTTAAAAGGAGTCTTATGCTCAGTAGATGGACGTTAATGGACTGGGATGATGAAGTCAGAACTATGTTATCAGAACTTCTTCTATAGTCACACTTCCTTAATAATTCCTGTTCACCTTATCAACCTTCTATATCAAACTGTTGGTATTGTTTAAAGTTCAACCCATATTAATAATCCACACCTACATCAATGAACAATGAACAGTGATTCATTCTAAGGCCTAGGTTTAAACAGCGAGGATCGTGTGAGCTCGCAATATAATTGAATCTGCACACACACTCGTACTATGACAATAGATGTCTATAGAATAATTTGACGCACACTAAACAAAGGTTGCTAATGTAATATAAGCTTTAGGTACCGCTGACCGCAAAGATATTTTGTCATTTAAACGAGAATGTGAAGTCATAAGGATCCATTTTGAAGCGACGGGTTATTTCTGTTATAAGGATGCCAGTTCATTTTGCGCTATTCTCTACATATAAACTTCATGAAAATGTTAACCGATTCATTGCGATGGCCTTTTGTGCAAACTTCACCCGTGGTTACGAACAAAAATATCGTGACGCTCCATGGGCGTCATGCGCCACTGAGGCTGATGATGCTCGTAAGGCGTCATCTGCTACAAATGAAAATGTGTATCTCACTTGTAGTTACTTTGTTAAGTTGAGTGTTGCATAAAAACGACAAAACAAGGAAAGTGACATTTATTATTCAGGGCTTAAAAATATTTTGCATTATTTTTATTTTGACATAGGTTTAAGGGTATGGAAATGGGTAGGAAATGTATTAAGACATTTATCACAATAAAATCAGCTCTTATTATATAAAAAGTGCCAAGAATATTGCGAACATTGTTCATTATTATAATTCCAATCAAAAAGATCCCAAATCTATTACTGATGGAACTGTCCAACAGTAATAGCATAGATATAAAGCTTTTACTATATCATTTATGTTAAGTTAATTATTATTAATAAGAAATAAAAAGTAAAGTCATACATTAATTCAAAAAAATACTGAATTACAAAAACACATTTTACATATAAAAATACATTACAACTAAAAGCTTATTTACTATTATAGTATTAACTTACTATATTACCAATATATCCTCGTATGTCTTTTTGAATTGTTGTGTAATATATATTACAAATGATATATATTAAAAACACTTAATTTATGTGAACCAGTATTTACTCAAAATTTTATAAAAGTAATCTTAGTTCGATTTTATATTCAAAAATAAGAATATTTGAATAAGGTAGTACGAATAACAAAAATAGTTAGTATAAAAATGCGAAGAAAACTAAAACAATATTTTTTATAACCTGTTAATAAAACGAATCCTTATCACGACAATTGAACATTTTTATTTTAAAAAGTGTATTTTGAACTGTCAAAAGTATGTATAAGTGTGTATAAGAGAACAAGTATTTTTTAATTACATGTAAGAGCATAGAAGTAGACCTCGAAAGCGATGGCAAGAAGACATTGTTACTTCCGTCTCAGACTGGAGAGAGAGAAATTGAGACAGAAGAGGGTTCTTTTGCCCCGCAAAGGAACAATGTGGTTACAAAACCAGTATCGTCAATAGCATACGATAGAATATACGGATATTTTTTCATCTTACCCTCCAATAAAATTACAGGAAGACAACTGCGTATCAACACTTAAGTAAGGCCTCGCAAGAACCAATCTCCACGTAATGAAATTACGAGCCCATCAGATCAGGTGCTCTCCCAAAATAACAATATTTGTGGTACTAATTCGGGGACAGGTCAGGGTATTTACGAGACCGCTACGTGAGAAAGATACGAGTCGTAGGTTGTAATTAAGCTATTAATCATTAAGATAACACTGAGACTGTGTTATATTAGGTTGTGTCTGGTTATGAAAGTTTCAGCGGATAACCACGGCAGTTTTTCTGAGTTAGAATTAAACAAAATAAAGAGATGATTTTTGTCAAGCATTATTCTTATCGGCGTGTACTGAGTTCACATTTCCCTTTACTAGCAACTGACACACACTCTTAGCTTTATTCATACTCATTCACCTTATTTTTATACTCTACAATCGGTTTAGAGTACTTTTAACCTAAAGGTTCTTTCTCCAAAACCTTATAATTTTTTTATCGACAGTTTTTTTTTAAGTTGTATTAAATTGTCTAAGTCGAAATCATTTATTCAAGTTTGGTTTACTAGAGCTCTTATGAAGGTCAAACTTCCAATTTAACGCGCCCATTCACTGCGGGCGGGAGTTTGGTCGTAAAAGAACGGGCAAGAAAATCGTCAAGTTTGGTTTTTTCTCCCTGGTTTTTGGTACTTAAACTTAAAACATAGTTTTAAAAAAAAATTACTTATGATTTACAGTCACAAAATTTAAGGAAATGAAAAAAATATTTATTAAGCTCTCACCCCTTAGCAAGATGAACATAATTAAGGATAAAAATAGTAGAAATGAGCAGACCAGTCCCCACTGGCGGCACCCGTTCACGAGTACGACAAATAAACCGACAAATGACGACCCGACACATGACGCCACCACCGCAGAAACATTTAAGTTAGCATGGCATACTCTAGCTACAGGATAAAGGGAACTAAAAAAAATTAACTAATATTAAATCATACATACTATTATAATCATACATACTTTATATAATAAATATACAAAGTACTTCATAAAGCTTTCGGCTAACACCGCCATCAATTAGATTATTTGTAACTAGATAGTCTTGTTGTTTATTGTCAAACAAACACTCTAGGACTGTCCTACCACACAGGTAGTTTATAACCTAGATTAACACATAGAATACATTTTATCTCGATATTTCGACGGAAAAGGTACCAGTTAGCGGCGCAATTAGAAAAAAAATATTCTATGTGTCAATCCAGGCATAAACTACAAGTAAGCCAAATTTCACCCTATCCGATCAGTAGTTTTTGCGTGAAAATGTAAAAACTATACTCACAATTTTTCGCATAACTAAAATATTTGTGGGATTATTTACCCAATTCAACTAGCTTAGTACTACATTTTTCCTCTATGAAATTGCAGGAAAGATATAAATTTCTATTCAATAGAAATGTCTCTTCAATGGATCGACTGTTCTCTCATTAGTGCCAGTGAACATTCGTTATTTTGCGCACTTCCAGTTCGCAATTCTTTAGTCTTTTGTCAGCTTTGCGACTATCGATTCAACTACAAAGTAATATACTTTGTTGACGTTCAATCACATTTCTTATATCCTATCTTGTAATCAAGTTTCTATTAATGAAATTGATGTTTTACAAGGAAAATGAAAAACTAATTTTGTTTTTTTTTTTTTTTTATCAGTCAAAGTCTGTACTGTTATTATCTATATATAGGGTGTATATAGATCCTACCAAGACCAAGCTAACCTCACCTGCAAGTGGTGCACCTGCCGATCAACGGACGATGCTCTGGCGAACAGAACAGTGCCCGGTAAACGGCAATAGGCTCGCCACCTATTACTTGGCACCAACTATATAGTTGGCGAAGTGAGGGCGTGTAGTATGCTTCTGCCTACGGCGGAAACAGGCGTGAATGTATGTATGTTATTATCGATGCACTTTTTCAGATAATAACGTGAAAATAGTATACTGAATTCTTTGCTGGAAATACTGCGGGAGCGAGAATTAACAAAATATTTGTAGGCATTTTGGACTGCCTCATCTGAATTGAATTTTGTTCCAACTAAGAAAGGATACAAATTCCGAAGAAGTGGTAAAATCTGTTGAAGCAAGGCCCGGGGATTATGGTGGATAACGGAGATATTCCAATCCTAGCTCCTCCACATCTTAGGATGATGTAGTGTATGACACCAACGCTTGTCTACCATATACTAACCAGTACCTTTTTTTGGGTTAACTTTCGCTAGGCGCAAAACTTTTATCGGTTCACCTTAGTTCAACTACTGTAATGAGCGTTCCCGAGTGTCGTATAGGGTTAATTTTTGATCACAAGTAATTATACATTTCAAAATTCCCTCGTTATTGTGAGTAACATAATGCAGCAGTCGAAGCGTGATTGTTGGTTTGCTTTACTTAATTTATGTGGTACCCGCCTTTCAAGTTTCTTCACTTTTCGAATTGTTTAATGATCCAAGATGGTTATATCATTCACCGTGTTTTATTTTACAGTGACTTCTTATTATTACACATAATTAATCCTTCGAGCTGTCTCTTCAGCCCGTGTCACGATGGAACTCGTATTCTAAAATAATGCGATATGTAAAATTTTCCATATGGAGCCCAAGTGTATGAATTATCACATTCAGAACACGAATAGACAAGCTTTAAATTGTAATAAATTTAAATTTTGAATTTCTAGCCAAACGAAGAGTTTTTGATATCAAAGTGGCCAGTTCGTTAAAACGCCAAAGTACCTAATATTTATTTTAATGCAAAACTTTTGCTTTTTACTAAAACGTTGACATGATTAAAAATTTGTTATAATTTATCTCACTTCACGGTACGGTGCGTTTAATAAATACTTTCTACTGTGGGGGTTGTACAGGGGATTAAGGAATGAGCTCCCTGATGAGGTTTCCCTAGGGGAATACAGCATGGTGCTCTTCAAAACGGCGTGAAAGTAGGCAAGAGATGCTTTTGATGTTTCTTTGGACCCTATGCTTCAGTGCCATCGTTTAGTTAAAAAAAAAAGCATACTTTTTACTTCCCATCCCAACTTTTCTTGATGAAATATCGCATGCTTAATGGAATAGTGACTTAACTCAAAAAGACGATTTGTGGGACATCACAAAAGAAGTTCTTCTAAAGAATACTTGTCCTACTTGTAAGCGCATTAAATTGATACCGATTTATTTATAAGTAATTCTTGCTTGCTTGTGTTTTGAACGTTTGATTAACATTAATACGATCTCAGAGAGAAATAGAAAGACTGTGTTAGTGCGTAACTTAAACCTGACCTATCTATTATTGGGTCGATGTTCCTTTAAGCATGCGATATGGTCAACAATTTTTGGTGTACTTCTTACTAAAAATTGAGGATGTTATTTTATGACCATTAATATTGCCCACAAAAGACGAAAATCAAATCTATGTCTATCTATAACATTTTTCATCAACATCGGCACACAGGCCTGTCAAACAAAAAACTCCTTACGCATTTACAATATCAGCAAGGATATTTAATCTTCCCTGTCCGCCTACATGAAACAAGGATCGAACCGGCGCGGTTATCGTGTATAACCCCTAAGCCCTACTGTTTGTATTAATCAATCCGGCATTATTATTCTGACAACGGCGCGGCTGCGTAGCTGTGCGAGAGAAGATTTCGTAACCCCAAGGTTGTCATCGATTTAATAAAGAAATTGCAATACAATACGAATTTTGAGGTATTGTGTTGTGAAGGGTAGGAATTTTGGGGGTAGGAATATTGGTTTTTGACGGATTTTAAGGTTCAAGGTTAGTAATGGTAAAATAAAATATACTTTACTGTCTTTGAAATCAACAAAATCATTTAGTTATTTTTAAAATATAAAATGAAAATATTAAAAAAAAATAACAACAATGGAAAAAATAAAGGCGTAGGGCGTATGGGCAAAAAGTACAATAATCAAGAAATAAAAAGAGATAGAAAAAAAAGCAAAATGAATTGTTTGTCAGAATTCGTCACGGTTTCTTACGGCTACAAATTTAAGGGTATTGGATTTTTACGGATACAAAATTTTGAGGTTTTTATTTTTTGCGTTTTGTTTCTGTGAGAATGACGAGACGATCAAAAATTTTACACGTGCTATAACGACAACTTCTCAAAATTACATTGATACCCAGTGAAAAGTCTCCATTCGTCCGTAAATGTATTATACTTACTATTTATAATCGCGTTAATAGAAAACAATAATACACTATGGATATAATTAAGACATTCAATACTCTTAGTGTTAAGAAAGCTGCAGACCTCTGGGGCAATTCCATCGTAGTTACCAAGCCTATCATTGTTTCGGTGGCGCACAGTTTGGCTCTAATATTTAATAAATGTGTAGATTGCGGCAAATTTCCCGATCTAATGAAAGAAAGTAAAATCATTCCTTTATATAAATCAGGCAGTACAACAGACCCAACAAATTTTCGACCTATCTCAGTGCTGCCTACATTTAGTAAAATTTTTGAAAAACTCATTTACAATCAGATGTTAATATTTTTCAATAAAAATGGATTAATGCATTCGAAACAATTTGGATTCACTAAGGGTCGCTCTACAACCGATGCAGGTGTTGAGCTTTTAAAACATATATTTGATGCTTGGGAAAATTCTTTGGACGCTTTAGGTATTTTTTGCGATCTGTCCAAAGCTTTTGACTGTGTTCCTCATGAAGCATTGATAAAAAAATTAGAATATTACGGAATAAGAAACTCCGCATTGGATCTTCTCACTTCATATCTAAGTGATAGGATTCAAAGGGTTGAGGTTAATGGAAAGCGATCTCAGGGGTCTGTTGTAAAAATGGGGGTACCGCAGGGCTCGATTCTCGGTCCGTTTTTGTTTTTGATTTATATTAATGATTTGCCATATTTTATTAAAGAAAACCACGAGATAGTTTTGTTTGCTGATGATACATCATTATTGTTTAAGTTAAAACGAAATCAGAATTTAGACGAAGTAAACAGTGCGATCTCGAAGGTGGTGCACTGGTTTGACGTTAACAATTTGCTATTAAATGGGGCTAAAACGAAATGTATTAAATTCGTGATGCCTAACGTCAGACAGGCAAACTCTACTATTATGGTAAAGGAGGATGAGTTGACCCTTGTGGATACTACCAAGTTTTTAGGGATTACTTTAGACTCTAAGCTACAGTGGGGCCCACATATTGGTGAATTGTCGAGTAGACTTAGCTCTGCAGCATTCGCGGTAAAGAAAATTCGCCAATTAACAGACGTTGTAACAGCTAGGCTAGTTTATCATAGCTATTTCCATAGTGTTATGTCCTATGGTATTCTTCTGTGGGGTTGTGCCGCAGACATTCAAACTATCTTTGTGCTGCAGAAGAGGGCTATTCGAGCAATTTATAATCTCCCGTGTGGACATTCACTAAGGGAAAAGTTTAAAGAAATTGGTATTTTGACAGTGGCCGGTCAATTCATTTATGATAACCTGGTTTATGTACATAAGAATACTGATCAATTTAGTAAGAAAAGCTGTATACATAACCTAAACACAAGGAATAAGCATAAATTAGTTGTACCTGCCACTAGGCTCCAAAAGATAAACAAATCTTTTAAAGGTCAATGTGTACGATTCTACAATAAAATCCCAAGCAACATACAGCAATTGAGCCTAAATAAATTTAAATTAACCATAAAAAACAAGCTGTCTTCAAAGGGATACTATTCTGTTAAAGACTATGTGGCGGATAAAAGTGCTTGGGATTAAGCTGCCGTTTCATACAGGCTATTCTAATATGAATGACTTGAAAAAATAAATATTGTTAAGGTTATGTTATATTGCATTGTATAGCTTCACAGACAAATGAAGATTGTAATTCTAGTACCAAACTAATGGACATATTTAAAAGAGCATAGCCTGTGAGTTTCTTGCCAGTTCTTCTTACAGAGCGGTGGCTCGGAACTGGCACTTAGATTCACTTACACTTAATTATTTTTTGTTTTTAAATTGTTTTTTTGCATGTAAGTGAATCTAAGCTTCGTGATTTAGTGATTTAGTGTAATATTATTTCGATTGTATTTTTTTTTCATTTGTAATCATGACGTTTTCAAGTACTATGTATAATAGTTTATGAAATAAATAATTTTTTTACTTTACTTTACTTTACTTTACACTGCGAAAGCATGCTTGATTCTATCACCTAACATAATCTAGGAAAACTGCTTTTACACAAGCAAACACACATATATAATGTTATGCCTCTTTCCACACACTTAGCACACTCTCTTAGCTTCATTCACACTCAATAACCTTCTCACACAGGCCTCTCGGTTTAGGATACTTTCGACCTGCCCTATCTCCAAAATCTTCTGTATTTAGTCATCCCCTCCCAACACTTCCATTCACTCGCCATCATAAATCTGCTTTTACAAGTTACTATATAAATGTAGGCGAGTAAGTACTATCTATAAGTTTTGGTATAATACAAAAAATTTGCTCCCTTTTATGTGGTGGTGTGACTACCTTAATCAAGGAGGTGGCCAATATTTTCTTTAAAAATATTCATTTATAAGATTTATCCAATTTTGGTAGTAGAAAATTGAATAAGGTTTACGCGGAAAAAGGACGAATCATTATTTTTCTTTTTTATAATGTAATATAATGATTCCAGCCGTGAAAACATGTAAAAGCCATTGCGTAATGAAATGCGAAGACTGTCGTTCGTATCTTATTAATTTAAAAGGAAGAGAAAGCATACGATGTATTTTTTCGTCCCCAAAATCTGTGAGATTTTTTACTAACACAATTCCATTCCTCTTTGTTCCATCAACTCTGAGTACCGTTGTAAAATGGGTAACGGAAACCATATAATTTTGTCAATAATGCATATGTAGCACGCCTTCCCTTTTATATTTTTTTTTACACAGAAGATATAAAATTTTATGTTTTTTTTTTATTTACAGCAAAAATAATTGTACATCGTGCAATTTCATATAATATCGTACCATAGACACATTGATATCGTGAAAGATATTATATTTTTGATGTTACTTTTTAGTATTTATTAAATGCATTATGTAAACATACATTGTCGTCACTTTATTTAAACCAAATTCTCCTTTACAATTGCACTCTTAATTTTTTTTGCCCCTGCTGCCTATGAACCTCCGGGCGCTGCTTGACGGGCCCGCCCACTGCGCTCCACAAGTCCCTCTTAGTTTCCCCCCCGGTAGTGAGTGCTAAGGGCACCCAGAGTCGTCAATCTCTGGGTGTTACCTTTTCCCTAGCGCCCTCTGCGCCCTACCAGGAGATACTCAGCCCCCCCACCACGGCAAGGTGGAGACCAGTCGGGGGGATTGTTTGATTGTTCCTGCTAATCTCCGAAACCAATTTTAGCAGGACTTCACTAGCATAAACTTAAGTTTGTATTTATTAACAACAATGTTACAAATATGATATGTGTCGAAAACTTTCCTAGTCTCTAGATAAACCTTGTGTGGGATTGGAGATACTAATAACAAAACTGTATTATATATGTAACAAATTTTTAAAAAAATTAAAGAGTAATTCAGACTCAGAATGTCTCATAGTCTTTTTAACATAACGATTTGTTCTCCTATAACTTTCCACTCGGCACAATCCGTCCTCGACGATCGGTCGACTAGTGATTCTGCTTTGGTCCTTTTTTCTGTCGCCTTTAAACATTCTTATTTTTTATAATACAAGAAGGCAGAGAGACAGGTAACCAATCGTATGGAAAATTTTAAATTACTATAGAATATTTCATGGCATTACATTCCACTAATGCAGTGTTAATTAAAACAAGTATTTGGATACTCATACAGGCAATAACCGTTTTTGTGGTATTTATCACATCACAGGATGATGGTCCCGGTTTTCCCTACATATGGTAGTCGTTAAGCCATATTAGGGGCCGTATTGGGAGACTTGAAAATTTCTAATAGAAGGACGCCAAACACCTGCCTCCGCCAATCCGCACTCGGTGGAGTATGACACCACGAAGTCATCATCATCATCATCTCAACCATCCGACGTCCAGTCCTAAACATAGGCCTCCCCAATAGATTTCCACATTGAGCGATCCTGAGTCGCCTGCAACCATCGGCTTCCCGCCGCCTTGACCAGATCTTCGATCCATCGCGTGGGATGCCATCCTCTACTACGTTTGCCGGTTCGGGGTCGCCATTGAAGAACCATAATGCCCCATCGGTCGTCGGTTCTTCGAGCTATGTGCCCCGCCCAATGCCACTTCAGCCTGCAAACTCGCCTCGCTATGTCGGCCACTCCAGTCCTCCTACGGATTTCCTCATTTCCGATTCGATGACGTAGGGACACTCCGAGCACAGCTCTCTCTAATGCACGCTTGGCGAAGTAGATGAGGCAATAGTTATCGTCACTAGTGGTGGAACCCTCTCGCCCTGGTTTGTGCCTAGCAATGGGCTGTAGTAATAATGAAAATTTTCACTTATTCCTTCTTTTTTTTTAATGTGACACGTCATAATGACTACACCCTGCCTGATGGTAAGCAGTCGATGCAGTCCAAATAAAAATGAAAGCGCTTTATAACGTGAAATAAGCACGGTATAAAGCGCATCCACTCATGACGGCCTGCTAAAATGCCGTTTCACGCCCCGCTTAAAACTTTTACTTATTGAAAGTCTTATTATCTTAATGATGACAGCCCTATTGCTAAGTAATTCAGCGGGCATCGCCGCAGATGACCCGCCGTAGTTCCGCACGGCCGTGTCACTTAATTCGGTTATCAGAGGAACGGCTTTGGACCACGGCCTATCCTTCTTACCTTTTTCTCCTTTTTAGCTAGGTATATTACTATTTTCATGTTTTTTTGACTTATATTGTCCGCGGTGTAAACTTACATACCTAGATATTATTGACATCGACTAAGAGTAATACTAGTACAAGTTAATACATCCCGACAACAGACGTATTTTATTGTAACACGAGTCACGAATTAGGTATGTTGATAACAAAATTAATTGGTGAAATTATTTGTAAAAAGTACTAAATTTTCTCATTAAAAGTTACGAGCTCTACTTTCACACATTTATTTGAAGCAAAATTATATTTTTAATTATTTGTAACTTACAAAAAGAGTCTACAAAAGTTCTATAATAATGATGACGCTTCTATATTTTTTATTATGCAGGTTAGAAAGAACGTAATACGAATGTATAAACGAAAGTTGTGTTTGTTACACTACTTATAGCTCCAGAACAGCTGAACCGATTCGGCTGATAATTGGTGAGGAGGTAGCTTCAAACCAGGACACAAACAAAGGGTCGACTCTTTTTATCCCGTACCCGTGAGATGTGACATATACTTAATTTTAATTATCATGTACTACTATGAGCTATGTGGCTTGAAATACATGATTTTTATTTTTTAAAACGTGGTAGGTTTTCATTTTCTGCGGCAACTTGATTTTGAAAAGAAGTTATAAGTCACGCGGACACGCGGACAAAGTCGCGGTGGCTGCTAGTTTTATAATAAAGCCAACATTAACAAAATAAGCTCTGCTTAGTTTACAGCGCTGCGTAAGATGTCCGGGATTTATTTTCAATTTAACGTGTAGATTTATTTATATTACAAAACTGACCCTGTTTGTTAACAAAATAAAGACAGAAATATCCGATTAAGCAACAACAGCCCGCAGGTCCCAAGGGAGGGGATCTATGAAACACGGGGATTTTTAAAATAAATATGTTAGCAAATTTCCCGGTCCACTGTGTTATGTTCTATTTGCTCCGGTGTTTTGAAACGTTCTTAAGTTAGTTCAATAGTTTGGAAGGAACTGGTTGCGCAAACAATTTGTCTTTTAACTTACGTCGTAATGCAAAACTATTAGGAACCGTTTCTAATAAACTGTTGCCACAGTGTAAGATAATCGTGGCAGTTGCCGTGGGATTCCTTCGATGACTTACAAATAGACTAGATGGTGGATCTCGCATCAGAGCCCGCTGGTTTTAGTGCTCAACGTCCAGTATGTCAGTATGTCAGGCTAAATAGGTCCAGAACAAGATACGGACGTTCCAATTACCACCTTCATAAATCGGGAGTAAACGAATCGACCTGTGATTGTGGAGTGCCAAATAAAACTTTAGCCCATGTTATCAACGATCGCCAGCTCTTTTCCCGGTGGGCTTGGAGAACTTCATCTTCGGACTCCAGTTGGTGAGAAGTGGCTACGCCAGCTGACATTGGAAATTTGAATTAGGATTCAGGCAGCAAAACACCATACGACATGATGACCACAGTGTAACGCACCAGTTTTATTATTTTACATGTTGCGCAAGCGATTGTATGTAGATAGTACTAGGGTGGTAGCAATCACAGATGTAAAACAGCGAAGGGGAAGCTCGTTTTCGTGCATCGTAAGGGAATTTAAAACTTTGGTCCCATCTATCACTTATATCATCATATCCTAGCATTATCCTGGTTGCCCTAGACTTAAGCTTAGGGCCCAGGGTCTGCTTAACCAGATTTGGCTGAATTTCAAGTATTACACGGAGCGACTGCCCTCCGACTTCCGCAACCCAGAGAGAAACATAATTTTATATCTATATGGCAGATAAAAATGCTTGGGATTAAACTGCCGTTTCATACAGGCTATTCTAATATGAATGACTTAAAACATTAATATTGTTAATGTTATATTATATTTCATTGTATAGCTTCACAGACAAATGAAGATTGTAATGAAAGTACCAAACCAATGGATACATTTAAAAAACATGAGTTTCTTGCCAGTTCTTCTTACAGAGCGGTGGCTCGGAACTGGCACTTAGATTCACTTACACTTAACCCTTAATTAGGCGAATGGGGTCAAGACAATTTGAAATTGAAAAAAAAATAAGTTAACGTGTCCGCGCCCTCTCTAGCTTCCTGCCTACCCGCGGGGTACGCATATCAGTCGACGTTGGCAAATCTGCGGGACCGCACGTGCCGGTGCTCTCTTGGCCGCTGACCCGATGCGACCAGTTAAGTCGCTATTTTTGACTGAGGGTAAGTACCTAACAAATGCCACAGGTGTAGTTAATTTGTCTGTTAGGAGCACTTCAGGGGATATTGCATCGAATGCAAATCAAAAGAATATTCAGAAGACTCTGAATACTTTTATTTTAAAGTTGATCTCGACAGTGCCAAAAAATTCGAATTTTAAGAGATATTAGAAGTTATTTCAAATTTTCAGTAACATGCTGTCAAAGTATGTATTTGTCTTTTTATTATGTTTATAATAAAGCATTTAAATATTATAGATAGTGCATGTATCGTTGTATATATTTTTTCTCTCAATATTTACTGAATTGTATCGGGTCAGTAGTGACCCTATGCAACTATTTGTGTGATTTTCTTTATGCGCCTAATGAAGGGTTAAATATTTTTTGTTGTTAATTGTTTGTTGCATATAAGTGAATATAATCTTCTTGATTTCAGTGGAATAATATTTCGATTGTTTTTTATATTTAATTTTGACGTTTTCAAGTACTATGTAATAGTTTATGAAATAAATGATTTTAGATTGATTGAATAATTGATTATCGTTAAACCAGTTGTCAAGATGTTAGAAGGCACTGACTTCCTAATAACAACTGCAATAGATATACATGACAGCCGGGACCAACGCCTAAACGTGCTTCCCAAGACACGTAAAAAGCATCAGTGCCTGCCAATTAACGGAGGAGGCTCTGGCAAACATAAATGTTCCGACTAAACGGCAATAACCTATTACGTGGGACCAACAAAACAATTGGCGAAGTGTGGGCGAGTAATATGCCTCTGCCAACACCTTCGGAGAAACAAGTATGAGTGTATGGAATGTTAAACCAATATGTATTAACATGAACTACAAGTATTCTTATCAACCGGTCTCAATAAAGCAGAATTTGAACCCGAAAACATTCTCTTTATCAGAAAGCAGTAAAAAAACAGTTAATAAAATAAATAAATTTATCAATCCACTACCACTTATAAAACTTTTGGAGCCTATTTAATTTTTATTTAACTGCTCCCGTTTTCCATTCTGCAATAATAAATTGTATTTACTGCTTTGAATGCTTCCAATGGATCCTATATTGATTTTCTTTGTAGTACCTACTAAAAGTAGCACAATGTAGGCTTAAATTCCAAAAGGCGAAATTTAATACTTGGATTACTTTTTTACTCACAGTTGTAAAACAGAAACGTTTTTTCTGATTACATAGGTCTTCTCTATATATAAGAATACAATAAAGAGTGATAAAACAGTATTAACTGCCAAATATAGGTTTGTCTTCGAGTATGACGGAATCAAACAGATCCTGAAGAGTTTCTGAAAAGTGTTTTAGTATCCAATATCCTGCTTTCAACAACTCGTCTGTAGTCTTCGTAAAAGCCATTATCTTATTGTTAAGACTGACATTTCAAATACCTTTATAGTCTATACCTTTATTGTTAAGACTGACATTACAAATACCTTTATAGTGTCAAGCTAGTTTGTTTCATTGTTCAGTCTTGAACCGGACTTAGTAAAATTATCAAATTGTCTGTAGATACAAGTGAGTTAGTTCGGTCTGTTCAGACATTTACCCTTGCATAAATTCCCAATAAAGCCAAAATTTTGCATGGACGTTAAGGACAGGAATATAATAAAATTGAAATTTAATCCCATTTGATTCCCATGACATGGGAAAAAATATATTCAGATTGCAAAAGTTTTTCAGACAAAGGGTTACTTTTATGATAAAAAATAATTCAGGCAACGTTTGTAGGATCAACATCACATAATTATTTAAAAATATATATATTCAAGTTTGCCTTTAAAAAGATTAGCTTACATTATTGTCAATTACATTACTAACGCGCCTTTATAAAAGAAACTCGTTAAGGTCGATAAAATTCACATTCATTCATTACAACACATAACATAACCATCTCGGAGCAAAAGCGGTTCTAAAATTTACTTAAGTTGTACTGGGCTAATATTAACCTTATTATGAAGGAGCTCATCAAATCAGTCTTTGCCAATACACTACCTTCATCTGTCTTCTATCTTGTCAGCTGGGTTAGTCAAATCCCTTACGAACGCTTTGAATCCCTTGTTCCTGTTAATCGCTTCTTTGATGCAGTTTACGTTGAAGTGGCAAGTTTCCGTTGGGAATTTGAATTTTGAGTTGCTGATATAATGACGTTTGAAGACCAACTATATTTGCCGCCTATATGAGATGAAAAGTTGTTGGAAAGGTTTTAAATACCCTTAACCCTTTGCAAGGCAGTGGTAAACATATTCCCACCTAAAATTGAACCTTATGGGGTTGAGTTAAGGTGCAAAACCAATGAACAGATCAACATGTCCTGCCCGTTCAAGGGTTAAATACCTAAAATGTTCAAAATATATTAAAGACCTCACGTGTGCACCTCTACTTTGGTAATATATGGCGATGTGTTAAATGTACTAATAATCATTACAAGTCGAGCTTTCACGCCAATATGGCTTTGTTTTAAGAAAATAACATTTCATGAGATACGAAAAGATATACGAGCAAGCTTTATTTTTAAGGTTAAGTGTTTTACGGTTACCTTCGCTCAATGAGGCGCCATTGATCACAGAGGCATACCGGAACTGCCCTATAATCTTCTTTTTAATTTCAAGAGCCTTTCCTTAATATCTTTAATGCACCTGGCTTTACCTCACCCACGCATACCATTTTGAGGGGATTTATTTTTAATAAAACGATAAAAAACGACGTTTGTAAACAAGAGCTCCTTCTTGATGATTTATTGTGGGAGATTTGTAGGGGTCCTTAGTAAGAAGAGATTATTACGATACTTTAAATTAATAATACGCTAAGAGATTTTTTTGTGACTGCATGACATTGCAGCGGGGAAACTGCCTTACGCAGAGTCCTGCGTAAGAGATCTGGATGCGAACGCAAAGCGACGTGAAAACAAACATTTGACACCTATTGAAGTGGCCTACGCGACCAAACTACGTCAAAAGCTTATTAAATTGATAATATCGTGGAGCGGCGTCGCACCCAAGCCGTTCAAAAAGTGTATTTCTCCCGTTCCCTTTTTGAATTTTTCTCTGACTTTCGAAGGTCAAAAAGTCACTCCGTAAAACAACTGTAATTTATCCAAATCCGGTTAGACCCGTAAGCAGACTCCCGGCCCTAAGCTTAAGTCTAGGGCAACCAGGATAATGCTACAATGATGATGACTTTTGCAAACTATCCTTTGTTCTTTCATAAGATCACTCTTTCAGTCTTTTGAGCTCTCTGCCGGCGCTTGTTGTTCCCATCTCTCATAGTGCCGAGTATTTTGAGCGTGGCGCGAACGGTATAAATGCAGCTTACCATAAGTCGGTGTGCTAGAAACTGTGCTTTTATAGGGTATGGAGCACTGTCATTTTTTGGAACGCAACGCCTGCTTATCATCTGACAGGACATGGTCGCAATAACGTAATAAATAAAGTTGTATGCTACGTCATAATTACAACTACGAACTTCTTGGCGGGAAAGTAAAGCGTCATTTCTGCAGTTTTGTTTCATGTTAAAAAAATTGTGATATTTCGAACATTAATGTGTAATAACGGTGGATTATTAATCGTTAAGTGTTTGTGAACGTACATGAGTGTTATAAATGAAATAAACAGTGCAACATCACTTTTCAAATTCTCTCAAGAAGTCCATGTGAGATCTTAGTATAGTCCGACATTTTTACTGAGGACTCAAGGCGTTTATGGGGAGGGCATCTCATTTACCGTTCATACTTTATCACGGTTCGTACCGTTTATCACCACTTATTCTCATTTACAATGATATATGTATTATTAATATATTTATTACTTGACACTGGCTAATGTGCTAAACGCATGAATCCGTATTTAAAGGAAATTACAATGACATGCTTAATATTATGCAGTCGATGCAGTTTAATAAAAATATAATTGTAAATAACCGTCAACAGTTCCTTAAGAAAAAGCAGGATGGTGTTTAAAGAACTCTTCCACATTTAAGTAGTGTTTGAGTAAGAACTGGAGTATTCGTAAAGAGGCTGTGATTCCAATAATGCGGATAGCTCGCCTTTCAACTGCATTGAGGGGTTATTCAACGGAACCATTCCAGAGATGAGAGCAATACTCCATACTTCAAATGCACTTGAGTTCTGTATCAATGAGCTTGTCTTTAAATGTGATAATACATTATTTGTTCATTCGACATTAGTGGATATCACAACTTCATCATATCAGCCCATTAACGTCCCACTACTGAGCACGAGCCTCCTCTCACATACCACGGTGCGAGGGTATTGGGTCATACTCCACCACGCGGACCCAGTGCGGATTGGCGGAGGCAGGTGTATGGCGTCCTGCTGGTAGAATTTATCAAGCCGCCCATTAGGTCTCTAACATGGCTTAACGACTACCACATTTTAGTGATAGCCGGGACCAACGGCTTAACGTGCCTTCCGAAGCACGGAAGCGCTCGATATCAAATGCCACACAAACGGTCACCCATCCATGGACTGACCTCTGTAAACTCTGCTGTACTTCGGTGATCGTTTCCGACCACCGAGCACCGCAGAGCTACGAACGCTTCTTAAAAACATATCACAACTTAAAAACAGTCAACTGAAGAAATCTAACACAGTCAGTAGTAAGTAACAGCAGGACGCCACACACATGCCTCTATTAATGTATTCACGCCTGTTACCCTGAAGGGATAGGCAGCGGCATATTATACGCCCACACTTCGCCAATTATATAGTTGGTTCCACGTAATAGGTGGTGTGCCTATTGCCGCTTACTGGAAACTTGCTACTTACCAGTTACCTTATTTCATTATGAGATATGAAATTAAGGTTGGGATATTTGTAAAAGAAACACGTACTGCATGCCCAAACAACGAAATTCAATTACCTACATAAGCCTAAACATTCAAATAAATGATGTTCCGTCATTAGGCTCTCCTGAAACCCATTTAAGTAAATAGAAGTTATTGATCCTTCTGTTAGAAAGAATCTGATTGAACAGATTTGTAGGAAATTATTATTAACTTACATGTAATACAATACACTTTGTAAACAAATAACAATATGAAAGCAAAATCGTCCGTGTTCAACGACTAGATATTAATTTACCTTGATATAGCGTTGGAGTAGTATGCTACGCCTTTTTTTGATGCTCGACCCGACCTCGTTCCCTTGATACCTCTATTGGCATACTTCTGGTACTTACTGTAACAAAATAGATAAATAGGATAGTTATTACTCAAATAGCAACTACATGAATGATAGAAAAAAATATAATAAAGCTTTATAGGAATGCTATTTATGAATAAGGTTGTAAAATTTTTTGAAGAACAGAAGAGAAGGGGTCGTGGTTTTTCTGCAACTTCTAAGTTTTATGCCGCTTTGTATAACACTAAGTGTATGGTTTGAAAATCGTACAATCTAATCATTATTATGTTGTAAGAATTCTGCCAATTGAAGACAACGAAATTAACTTTATCATTGTCATTACTGTTTGTCATGTCGAGGGTGGATGGATGCAGTCTGCAGAAGACCAGGCTGGTGGGCGTTTTTTGTAGAAGCCTGTTTGGCAATTGATTGATAGAATTTGATTATCATCATATCAGCCTTATTAAGTTCACTGCTAAACTGGTTTGGATAGGATCCTGTACGTATTTGATATCACAGTGTGGCTATTACCAAATTATGTTAAACATATATACATACAATCACGCCTGTTTCCCCGAAGGGGTAGACAGAGGCATATTATACGCCCACATTTCATGTAATAGGTGGCGAGCTTATTGCCGCTTACCGGGAACTTTTATGTTTGCCAGAGCGTCGTCTGTTCGTCGACAGGTGCACCACTTACAGGTGAGGTTAACCTGGGGTTCTTAGATGTTTGTAGGATCCATATTAGTATATATTAGTAGGTAGTCCATATAGTTCAGTGCAGTAGTCCATATTAGTAGGATCCATATTATGTTAAACGTAGGTACAGCGTATAGGTATCAAGTTAATTCTGTCGCGTTACAGTGGTAGAATAGATTCACCTTGCACTTAGGAATGCCGAGGGAATTGCATATGTATTTATTGCTTGCTCTGCTCCCGGCTTCGTACACTTGAAACTAATGTCAAGACATTTGCGCCACATGAGACAGTAAATTGTGATTATGTGAACATAACGACCGCTCTAGTTTCTAATATACGTTTGTCTCTATAGCACCAGATGGATAAATAATACGATGTTAACCGCATTTCGAGATGGTACGGCGACAGAACGAAAACGCTTGAGATTAATTGTCACACAAACGGCCACCCATGCAAGAGCTGACATCAGTGAACTCAGCTTTACTTCAGTGATCGTTATTATATTGAATGGATAGAGCCACGAGAATTTGGCATCTGTCAACATTGATTTATCATAATTCCTTAAGTATTTTAAGCTAGACAGCGTAACGAACGAATAGACTTACTTTTAAATGTTATAATATCATCTCAGACCATAACGGTCCCACTACTGATCACGGGACTCCTCTCATAACGTTGAAGGGTATTCGGTTCACATATTTACCTTTATCCTAAATTTGTCTAACATAAAAATAATATAGTTTTAAAGATCAACAGGATCTTATTATGTAGATTTGACAATTTTTTACAAACAAAATGGATATGTAATTTTTTTTAACAGCAATGGAAGAGATATGAGTGGTATAATAAAGAAAAATCAAAGCAAAATGGTTACTTAGTCAGATTATGGCAAGGTTTGTCAGTTAATCTGTCTGTAGTGGTTTTTTTTTAAGATTTGTCAGTCTGTCGGTTACTGTTATCGGTGGGATTTGTCAGTTAGCCTGCCGTGATTCTAACGAGGCTTCCAAAAGGCAACGAGAGATTTATATTACAGTAATACCACCAAGCATATTAGCGGAGGAAGGTGTCTGGGGTGTGTGTCATGCGTAGCATTTTTTCTAGCCCATAAGGCCTATAACAGGGCTTACCGTACCAGATACAAATGGTTTAACATGGTACCAACGGTCAACCGAATATTACAAAATATTTTAAGAAATTAGCTTTTCAATTACATTAAAAAAAAATACAGTAAATATGTAATTTATTAATTGTAACTAAAAATTATACTGAAAAATAGCCTTAACTAAATAACACAATCGGCCGCCATCAAGAAGACATAACTCTGTGCGACTACATTTTATGTCTCCGAAGGCGGCCGAGGCGAAACTGAACGAGCCACCAGGCAACGTTCTCTTTTATACACATCGCGAACATTGCCTTAGTTTTTACACATTTTCTTTATACATGGTTATAGAATAACAACCAATTGAAAATAATACATTTTACGAAAGGTTGAGAAATCTTGAGAAGTTGCCATTGTGAGCGTAAACCGGCTTAACGCGTACGTACGTTGGCGCACGGAGGGGCTCGATGTTAAATGGAACACAAGTGATCGACCTTTGTGTACTCACTAGGTCTACTTCTATCATCGTTTCCTACCACCTGGTAATTAGTGTAGAGACCTTCACATTTATATTAGTTACCATGATGCAGACATAAATACTATCACGCCTATATCCCCGAAGAGGTAGGCACAAGTTTATTATGCGCCCACATTTAGCTAATTACATTTCTGGTCCCACCTTTTAGGTAGCGAGCCTACGCCTTCCATTGAGATAGTTACGAGGGTTTTATGTTTATATTTGAAACTAATTTACCCGATGGACCGTTGCCCTGTCTCATTCAAATACATTCTATCAATTGCGCTAATTACTGTCAAAAGACAGACAGCAATGTCAAAAGCCATGTTTTTTAAATTTTTTTAATCATGGCTTCGTGCGCTTAGTAAATTTAGCCAGGTAAAAGTCGTTGTGAAGTAAAAGATATATTTATAATATGTTATGTGGTGACAAAGATGATAAATGGTAAATCAGATCAGACCCCTTGAGTTCTCAGTAAAGATGTGGGACAATACTGAGATCTCACATGGACTTCTTGAGAGAATTTTAAAAGTGATGTTGCACTGTTTCATTTACCAACACTCATGTACGTTCACAAACACATTAATATTCGAAACATCACAATCTTTACAAATAAAACAAAACTGCAGACATGACTCTTCCCTTTCCCGTTCAAAGCCATGGTTATAATGTAAAGTTTATATTTTCAGAAGTGAGTTCAAAGAAGTGCTATGTGAAAATTGTATACATACATTCACGCCTATTTCACAGTTCGTTAATTATATAGTTGGTCCCACGCAATTGGTGGCGAGCCTATTGCCGCTTACCGGGCACTGTTATGTTCGCCAGAGCCTCGTCCGTTGATCGGCAGGTGCACCACTTGCAGGTGAGGTTGGGTTGGGTTCCTTAGGTCCTGGTAGGATCCCTATATATCTTTTTTCTTTCAAAATTTTACAAGATACTATGCAAACTTTGTCTCGACAATAACGTCAGTAAATAAAGTAGGTGTACACATTCTGAAATTGTGCGCGCCCATACATTTCAGCGATTCATTTAAATTTATATAGATAGATTGATAAAGATACTATTCGAATAGAGGTATAATATACTACGTATATATTATATAGTTCCTCGACAACACCGATAAACTTTGCTTACCACTTACAAACCCCCAACTACCGCTAACTGGAAATACTAAGAGACCGCCCATTCGTACACGAAACAATTAGTGGAACCCTTAAATACGTGCCCGAACTAATTAATACTGTCTTCGGCCACTAGTACAAACCTACTTAGAGAAAACAATAGTAGCTTTCTATATAAAATACTTGATCATTATAGTTGTAAGTTCGTTTATAACTAACTATACAATGGGTGCCTGGAAAACAGCGACGACCGATATAGCGTGGAGGCAATATAACCTCGCTCTACTCCTGAGGTTGAGGGTTCGATTCCCACCCAAAACAAGTAAGTGTTAACTTTAATACCTATATATTTCTTGATCTGAGTGTTTCTTATGCAATACAACTATATGTGTAGAAAAAAAGAATAAGAAGTATGCAAAAATACATACTGTGCTTATGGTGCAATAAAATAAGAAGTAAAATTCTAGGCACTAGGCAGGTACTTAATTTGAGCTATATATACTTTTAATACCTAGATTCTAGATATCCTAAAAGACGTCTGCTAAAAAGCATCAATTCCATTCAATCCACTCTTTTAAGGCGTCTCGAGAGTAATAGAGGACATAACTCTCCAGGGAAGTAGTTCCAGAAATTTCTTTTCGATAGTTCCAAGTGTAGCGCTTCGATTCCCAACTGAATCGGTTCAAATTAATTATATTGAAGTGTATAGTACGTACGTCTACAGATGTACTGAAATATATAATTGAGTAAATATTCCAAGGAGTATTATCGCACACACGTATTAAAATAGACAAATGAGTAAATATTCCAAGGAGTATTGTCGTCTACACACGTATTAAAATATAAAAAATAGTAAATATTCCAAGGAGTATTATCGTTTACACACGTATTGAAATATACAAATGAGTAAATATTCCAATGTGTTTTATCGTCAACACACGTTGGGAAGCCCTCTTTTCTCAAGGGGAGTCGTAAGAATCGACGAAGAGTAACCATATCGGATGGTGGGCAGCAGCGTCATTCTGCGTACTGGCTTGAACTGCGCAACCCGCCTTTTTTTTTGTTTTACTTCGGTAACAAAATGCATTTACGCATTTACATTTATATTTATAGTTCCAGATTATTATATGTATATTTTTTATGTTTGTTGTGTATAACGTATGTATTGTGTAGCTATTGCATACACTTGTAAGTCCCACTTATCATACAATCATATATTTAGATAATCCGTCCACAGCAAAAAAATATTTATACTGAGATAGTATGTTATTAATTATAGTACTTAAACTAGGGTGTTTAAGTAAATAAACCCTGTGTAACTTTAGTTCTACAGTAAAACAGGCGTGTACAACTCATATGTCAAATAAGTTTTTATTGTTATCTTTATTAGTAAGGCTGTATAGCATACTCCTATACACTATGTATTATGGTATAACATGCTCATTTATACTAGTATATACCTACAGGAATGCATAAAATCATTCTATGTTCAAACCAAGGTCATGACCACTATATATGGTAACCAGAGAAATCGACAATAAATTGTAAACTTATAGAACTTCATCTTCGTTCTTCATATGATACTAAGTCTAAACCATTTGCATAGTCATAAACGCCCTAATGTGCTGTGATTTACGTATGAACCCTACGTCAAACGTACGAAGCAGTTAATCACACATGTGCGGAACCGATGCGGCTTACCACATTCAAATATATTTAAACTGCTGAACCAATAAGTCTCTGGGAATGGATCGCCAAAAGTTATATTTTAGACTTTAAGGCCTGTACTTAGAACCTGTTCGGAAAGCTTGACAATGAAACAAACAATACTAATTTTGAATAGCTACATTCATAGAAATAAACTCTATCTCACCTTGCTTCGTGAAAGAAGGATAGTACCAGTAATGGGACGTTCAGGAACGTTATTGGCTCAGTTGATAAAAAAAAGTGTTAGAAAATAATCACCGAACTTAAGTAATAGTTAACCATTGGGTTTGTACATCGAAGCGCTCGTAGCTCTGCGGTGCTCGGTGGTCGGAAACGATCACCGAAGTACAGCAGAGTTTACAGAGGTCAGTCCTTAGAAGGGTGCCCGTTTGTGTGGCATTTGATACCGTGCGCTTCCGTGCTTCGGAAGGCACGTTAAGCAGTTGGTCCCGGTTATTACTAAATGTGATAGTCGTTAAGCCATGTTAGAGGCCTTATGGGCGGCTTAAAAAAATCTAACAGCAGGACGCCATACACCTGCCTCCGCCAATCCGCACTGGGTCTGCGTGGTGGAGTATGACCCAATACCCTCGCACCTTGGTATGTGAGAGGAGGCTTGTGCTCAGTAGTGGGGTTAATGGGCTGAGATGATGATGATGATGATTGGTTTTGTATTTTAGAATATGACCTGAATTTCTCTCACATTGGTTAATAAAAGGAGGTTCATTCTCAGTAGTTGAACGTTATTGGATCAAGATTCAACGACCAGACAAGATCTGACGACCGATATGGCGTGGTGGCGAGTATACCCGTACTCCACTTCCGAGGTCGTGGGTTCAATTCCCACACAGAATAAATCTTTGTGTGTATAAATATGAATATTTGTTCTAGTCTTGGTGTTTTCCTTTGTATATCAAGTATGTATTTACAAAAAAAAAAGTACTTATGTATGTTTATCCGTTATGTAGTATCCATAACACAAGTTCTTAATGATACTTATCTTGGAACTAAATAATTAGTGTAAGTGTCAGAAATATTTATTATTATATATTAAGATTTGCAAACGCGTCGGTCAAAGCGGGAAATAGTAAGTGACTTTGTTACGTTGATGTACAAATCGAAACAAAATGGCGTTGTATTGTGTCACCTGTGATAACTTACATATGTATTGAGTAATCCGTGAGGCCATTGAAATCAAAATACATTTTAAAAAGAAAAGATGGTTTATGGAAACTCTCAAAAAATACTCGATTAACTCAGTGTTACACTTAGAGCAGTACAAACCTTAAACACCCATGCCAGATCTCAAGACTTAAAAAGCTTGTTTTGTGTGAATCTAAGCGTGTGCAATAATTAATGGTTTTAGTAACGGTCGTTTCAAATTTGTCTCTGGTACACCTCTTATTTCAGTCCACCCGTGACCACGAAGCACTGTAAAGTATTAAAAACTTCGTCGGAATAAAATTAAATATACTTTATTGTCTTTTATATCAACAAGATCATTAAGATTTATAAAACTTCCACTTCACGTCAAGAAAAATAGTTTTTACTCCGCGGTGTAAATTCATACAATGAGTTTTATTTAGTATCTGTATTCGCGTAAATAGGGGAAAGTTTAAAAAAAATAGTGTATCTAAATCAGTTTATTAGCATGATCTAAAGTTGAACCAGGTTTAAAACTAGTGCTGTCACTTTTATTTGATAAAATGAAGACAGTGACTGCACTAGTTTTAAACTTGGCTTAACTTTAGATCTTATTTTGTAATGAGCCCCATAATCTTTTATTTTTGTTTCTTCCCAAGCTTGCTTTGAAAGCAACTAACAATTTATCTGAATACGGGTAAGCAATATGCACGCTACAAAAAACTGGCCAAGTTTGGCTTAGTACATACTAATAACGGTTCCGTATAATAACAATTATTTGTCATTTATTGATGTTTTCAGTGCGGTCTTCGTAGTAGAATATTGTAGAACATTTAAATGTTTTGTGTGGAATACCAAGGGGCTCTCTTTCGGCACTACAGTTAAAAGTGATAGAAATTACGCTATTTCCAGCCAAACGACCCATCTCGTGACAAGTGAGTGACATTTATTTATATGTATTGAACCTTTTCTTTGTTGTGTCCTTTTCCATTCCTTTTTTCCTTCCCATTTGTTTTTCTATTTCTATCGCAGTTTTTTCATATATACCTACATATTATCACGCCTGTTTCCGCGAAGGGGTAGGCAGAGGCACATTTAACGCCCACATTTCGCCAATTATTACGTAAAAGGTGGCGAGCCTATTCCCGCTTACCGGAAACTTGTGTTCCAGAGCCCCGAACATTGATCGGAAGGTAAGTATAGTTGGCTTGGGTTTTTAAGATCTTGGTAGCATTTGCAGTACATACTAGCAAAGAAATACAATTAAGAAATTTACAAGTGCTATTTATAATGACATAGAATTGTTGGAATTGCTTGGACGTCTTATACAGGGCTTCTAGCCCCAAACTAAGCATAGCTTAAACTATGGTATGGCTAACTACGAATAGACATACTTAATTGTCTATTTTTGTAAATACAAGCTTACTGATAACAGACTAGCTGACCCGATAGAAGTTGTTCATATAAACTATTATCACATTCAATTTGAATTAAAATAATGAATAAAAAATATAATAATATGTCAAATACAAATCGGACATTTTTGAAAAAATAGTTATTTTGTAAAAGTTTTTATTGCCAAAAGCGCTCTAAGGTCACAATATAGAAGATTATAATAATATGGTCGTTTAAATTTTGTAATATCCTGCGCAACTTTTATATTTATTTCCTTTTTCAAATCTGGTCCTGTCAATAAAAAGACAAGAAAAGAAGAATCATCCAATTTCGTTCAGAAGTCATGCGCGTACGTACATAACTGCGATACATTTTTATTTAGATAAAAGATTGAAAAATATTCAGACCTAGACCAATTATCGTTTCCATGAATACAAAAATGAGTGCCGTATGTAAATCAAATCCACGAACTCAAGGCCACGCCAAATTAGTCGTCTGTGGGTACATCAAAGAGATAAGACTCCTAACAGGCGAAGGAACAGCTAGATTAGTCTATTTAAGCTATTTTTAAAGCATTCTGTCATACTGTATTTTATTATAGGATCTGCTGCGGACACATATAATATATTCGTACAACAAATTGTTTTAATAGATTTAGTACATTTTCTCGTAACTGGCGGGAGAAAAAACTAACCTTGACGATTTTCTTGCCCTTTCTTTAACGATCAAGCTCCAGCAAGCAGTAAATAGGCACGTAAATAGAATAATTTGACTTTCAAAAGGGCTCTATAGAGCCGAACTTCAATGAATAATTTTGACTTTGACTACTAGTAAAACGCTTTTACAAGGAAATCGAAAAGCTAAATGCAAGATATTTTACCCTTTTTAACGGGACCCTAAAAACTGAATAACACAGAGTAATTCAACTTTAATGTCATTCAAATGAAATCACAACAACCTCATCATAGACGATGCTTTCCGAGGAACCGCAGCGATGTTTCAAGAATAGCCCCGTTCTGTGTCACATTGAAAAGAATCTTATTTAGTGGTGATACGTCATGTTACCCTTTAACAAAGGATATTGATTAAAAGCAAAATATTCGTGGCTTTTAGGAAATTGCTTTAAGAATTTGTCGGGTTAAAATATTTTCTTTTTTAGGTACCGACGACGGAGAATGAATCGACGGCATTATTATGAAATTTACTGTTTTATAAGCTATACTAATATCGTTTTATAACTAACGAGGCGCCGCTCGCGATTTTGAAGTAAAGCAGTGTTCACATGAATCAGTTTTAAAATTTTTAAATTTTCGTGGCATTTAATGTCGAGCCCTTCCGAGTTTCGGAAAGCACGTTATGTCGACTCGGACCCGCTATAAGTATTAGTCAACCCTCAAACCTTGTGGTGCAGTTTGAAAAATTCTAACAGCAGGAAGCACCTTGGTTTATGTGAGAAGTTTCGTGCTTAGTAGTGAGACATTAATAGGATAGTAAAATGATGACACATACAATCAACCCGGAGGGTAGCCAGAAGCATTATACACGCCCATATTTCGCCAATTATATTATCCCATGTAATAGGTGACAAGCGATTGCTGTTAACTGGGAACTCTTATGTTCGCCAGAGCCTATGTCGTTGATTGACAGATGCACCACTTGTAGGTGAGGTTGGCTTGGGCTTCTTGGGTATTGATAGGATCCATATACACCCATACATAAAAAATATCTAACACATAGTAAATGAGAATGATAAAGATGATAAATATGATGCCCTCCGCAAAACCCCTTGAGTCCTCAGTAAAAATGTGGGTCTATACTCAGATCTCACTTTGACTTCTTGAGAGAATTTAAACAGTGATGTTGCAAGGTTTATTTCATTTATTAACACTCATATAATCCACCGTTATTATACATTAATGTTCGACATATCACTAATGTTAGAAAATTTTACGAAACTGCAGACATGACGCTTCACTTTCCTGCCAAGAGTCTTTGCATTGTCGTTTGGGTCTACAGAACCCTGAAAATGAACAGAAATAAATATTAACCTACCAAGACCAGTTCAGGCACAATGGACCTCCTATAGCTTCCTATCTTCCGATGCCGGTGTTGGAAGTAACCCTTTTATATCTAGCTATTTTTTTTTAAATGTGGTACATATCAAATGTTTGTGTGAGGAAGACAGTCCTCAGTAGGACATTAATAGGCTTACATGAAAGTCTAATAAGTATGTCTTAAACATAAAAACCTGCCATATTTTGTATGTGCAATAAACCCGACAGTATTAATCGTATGTCGACATAACATCGACTGTGTGTTAAATGATATTCAATGCAGGCATCCTGTAAAGTTGTGAAGCATTCTACAAGTTTATTGTGGCGACAGAGTCATAGTGTAATAATACCAGTATTATTTTAAATCTTATTAAATTTAGTTTAACAAACTAAAGTGTTGTCTTTATGTGAAAAATGTTAGAATTTCGCTATATGTACATAAATATGTTTATGCACAATTTTCTAATTTCTAAACCCAAATTCTGAGTTACCCGTGCCTCCATAAAATATACTCGTAAGTCTCGTATATGGAAAGTTTTATGGAAAAATTATAATAATTCATTTCATGTTTACTAATTTTAGGCGAAAAACGTAACAAGCAAACAAACTAGAGTAAAGATCACTTAGGCGGTGATCTCATTGCACCATGCCGCGTCAGCGTAGCAAGTTAATACTTTGCGACGATGTAGCGCAATTTATAGTGAGGAAATGGCTTAAAAAAGAAAATAGATACCTTCTGACGGGAGAACAAACTTGATAATTTTCATGCCAATTTGTAATGAATATTCGTGTCGTATGGAATCATCCTCATTGGTTAGCAAGAGAGGGAACGTGATCAATAGAGGGACGCAATGTAATGGGAAGATGATGATGTAATTATCGTGACATTCGTAAATGCCTTATCACACTAGCCTTTTAAAGTCCACAGCTGAACATAGCCTCCCCAATAGATTACAAGCGAGTTGGCAATCGCAGTTCAAGCCAGTACGCAGGATGATGCTGATCCCCATCAGCCGGTAGGATTTCTCTTCGTCGACTCTGACGACTCCCCGTGAGATGCGAGGGGGTGGCACTATTCTAGGTCGATACAACATGGCATGCCTTACCTAAGACCAATAGGCATGCGCGTACAGTACGTTTCAAAATGAACTTTCTGCTGGTTACCCTTCATTACAAGAGATTATAGTGTATGGGGAACGCACTTATAATGCTGACATTGCAAGCATTTATAGGCTACGGTGACCAGTTTCCATTAGCATCCAAGCTTGAGTGCCACTTTATGGTATATAAAATAAGTAAATTTTTACCAATTTGTTTGTGGAATAAATTTGTTAAGAATGAAAATTTTACTTTTTTAATTAAGATAGTTTACTACTATTGTAATTTAACTATGGCACGGTTGTATGTAGGTCAAATAGCGAACACGCACCAGGGGTGTACAGTCTGTATAGTGCAGGCTAGCGACTTGTTACGTCGCGTCGCCAGCACATGTTACAAATTGTACGAACCGCATTTGGGAGGCTTTTACCGATGTCATATATCGCGATACTGGCTTGGCCATCTACGTCCGTACGTCATTAGACTTCTAATCGTTCGTACCATCACTGAGGCAACATCGCATAAACCCTTATGTGATTTTTTTAAAACAATGTTTGAGAATAACATTAGGTGTCTAATATTGTTTAATTGCAATTTTGTTCATTACAATTAGATAAATTTTGTGAACATTTATCATTATTTTAATATTTATGTTCCCAGCAAGTGATGGATTATAATATCTTTGTAACAATTCCCGCGCTACTATAATTTCCCGAAAAATCGAGAAACTATTCAACACGACACGTGTTTCGCCCTTACACAGGGCATCTTTAGGTAAGATAGGAGCCTCAGAACAACGATGTCTTCACGACCAACGCTGAAACGAGAGTGAGTGTTCCCAGCCTGTAAGCGTCCTACTACTAGGCTTATGTCTTCTGTCACAAGCAAATGTAAAATAAATTTAGGTATGCTAGGACTCTGTGCTGTTTAGTAGAGGGGTACCGCAGAGCTATACGCGTTTTTTATTTTAGTTAATAATATTAGTAAGGATAAGCGGTAATTACGTGGGACCAACAACAACAATGGCGAAGTGTGGGCGTGTAATATGCCTCTACCTACCCCTCCGGGGAAACAGTCGTGATTGTATGTATGTATTTATGTAAAAAAAAGACTATAATGCTAAAAATATAAGGATAAAAAACATTAATCCGATTACAGTTAAAAAGCTTTCGATAAAATGAACTGGTTTAAAAAATATTATTCTCTCTAAATATTGTAAAATATTAATTAAGACTTCAAAGCGTTGCGAACTACCTACATTGTATTATATTTTGATTTCTGATTTTTTTTTGTGGTTGTTCATTAATTGTACAATAGACAACCGATATGGCGTGGAGGTATTGGTATATGATGCTCCAGCTGTTCGCGATCTACACATTATTGGAGAGGTTGTCCTTCACTACGATAAATTGGATCTATTCGTGGATGGCATTCGAAAACCTGCAAACGTTGCCCATCATTTTTTTAAACAAACATGACATAATATTCTTTGTAAATTACTTTAAATCCAGATTGATATTGACATTCCATTTCTACTTTTTAATAGTTACCTGGACGTAACAATTGATATTGTGGTTATAAAAAATATTTACTCGATTAGTTTGTTCTGTATGTGTTTTAATTGATCTATTATTGTGTAGTGTGGGTGTGTAGGGCTTTTACCTATCTCCTTAAGCCCAAGCCAACCTCACCTACAAGTGGTGCACCTGTCGATTAACGGACGAGGCTCTGACGAACATAAAAGTTCGATAAGCGGCAATAGGCTCGCCACCTCTTATGTAGGACCAACAACATAATTGGCGAAATGTGGGCGTTTACTATGCCTCTGCCTACTCTCCGGGAAAACAGGCGTCGTAGTATGTATATATATGATGAACACACCTGCGACTGCCAATCCGCATACAGTTCGCGTAGTGGACTGAATCCTTTTCAACTTGCCTTGTGAGAGGTCTCATAGAAAGACTTTGCTAGGCTGTTTTTTTTTAATACCACAAGCTAGCACTTAATCACGCGGTCCATCTGATGGAATGTGGTCAGCGCAGCCTAGGACGCTTTTGACACCAAGGACATCACTACTGCATTAAAAAAAAAATTCGCGCCATTTTTCAAAAGCCCCATAATGCACGTTCTCTTAAATTTTTTGCTGTGCATACTCCATAATTATAAGGAGCCTCGATTTTTTGACTGCATCGACTACATCATGATGAGTCACAAGTAAAAAAAAGCTTTATCTAGAAGAGCTATTATCTACTTATGATTTTATAATGCGGTGAATGATTGACTGATTGACAAATGTTTGACAATAGTAAGTTACACTTGGATTCAATTAGGACTTAACAAACATGTAACATTGTGAATTATTAACGAGATATGTCGCAATGTCGATATGTCCAAATGGATGAGACGTTAATGACGGACGCGCTCTAAATTCGGCATGCAGGGCGCTGCAATATACGAGGACAGACAGTCAATATCGATAAACATTGGCAGGCGGAAATGTGTTTCATGTAAAATAAGGTTTTAATTAAACATTTATTTGCTAGCGTAACTTTAAAGGTATACTATAAAATAAAGAATCAATTATTTATGTATGTACACAACACTACAAAAAACGAATAATAATAGATATGAAAAAAAATAGTTGTCTGCATCCAATAACGTGGGCTTATGACTGCAGCTGCATCAAGCCACAGCATCACTGATTTTCCAGCAGAAGCTTAGGAGTATGTAGACACACTGCTCATTACCAAAAGTTACAAAAAAAAAAGTATTGTCAAAATTTCAAATTCAACGGAAGAAGCATAACAAAACAATAACACGATAAATAAACTCATGAAGTGGGAAAGCAGTGAATCATGATTTACAGAAGTGGCAATGGGCAGGGCACATAGCACGACCAACGGCACGGCAGCCGTTGGGGCAGAAAAGTTCTGCAACAATTCTGTCTCTTTTAGAGGACACGTGGGGATCTCCAACTGAAAGATGGACATAACCTTGCAGGTGATGTAATCGAACGAAAGTGTGTATAACGAGTATATCGTCACAGGTATAGCATTGTTATTAATCACAAAGTACCGACTTCAAAAGTTAAAATATATCCCGCAGAACTATATATCTATGAAATGGACTACTATTTTTGATATATGTAATATGTTGATATAATTATATTAATGTACAATACAAAATTATATTCCTTCATATAGAATCCGTCTTAATTTCGTTGAATGTTTGTAAGGCATATAAGTCGTGTAAACTTTAAGAGAAATAAATTTTGGAATTTTGAAAAAAATTTTGCTTTGGTTTTCGATAAAAATTCATAGTATTATTAATCCAATTCATCATCAACAGCACGAGCCTCCGCTCATGAACCAAGGAAAGAGGATTCAGGTCAAAATACTCCACCACGCAGACCTAATGCAGATTAGCGGAAGCAGGTGTCGCGTTCTGTTGTTAGATTTATTTAAGCCGCCACATACGGCCTCCTACTTGGCTTAGAGACTAAAATCAACGTATATTTCACAAATAAATGATTTTTATTCTATTCAACACTTAACACGCCTTTCGAAGTAAAGAGCTCTGCATATCCGCTTTGTCTAAAATTAAGTATATTATTTAAGAAGTGTACAATGTAACCATTATTGTAATACAAATTGTAAAACAAATAAATTTATTTTATTATTATTATTATATTAAATGACACAAATGGCCACTCACCCAAGGACTAAACACTGCTTTACATTAAAATTTTCTTCTTTATGTGCTTAATTTTATGTAGTTAGTATAAGTTTTCAGTAAGTTGTGGTTGCCTGTAACTGGGAGGGCACAGGACGTGTTTATTTGTATTTGTTTTTGTTAATGACTCGCATATCTCTTGTTGACGATCCTTAAATAAATAAATAATCGGGAAAGTATCACGGAGCTACTATACTTCCCCCCATCATATCTTAGCACTAGCTCTGCCCGCGACTTGGTCCGCGTGGAATAGTTATTTTGGGTATCATTTCGATAGTTTTCCCCGTTTTTTTTTTACTTTTTCCATATTTTTTTCGCTCCTAATGTTGTGATGTTCTTAGCCTAAAGCCTTCCTCGACAAATGCGCTATTCAACACAAAAATATTTTAAAATTCGAACCAGTAGTTCCTGAGATTAGCGCGTTCAAACAAACAAACAAACTCTTCAGCTTTATAATATTAGTATAGATTTATCCCGGTTGCCCTAGACATAAGCTTAGGGCCCAGGGTCTGCTCACTGGTCTAACCAGATTTAGCTGCATTTTAGTTATTAGATGGAGCGACTGCTATCTAACCGCCGCAACCCAGAAGAAAACATCATTCTATGGTTAATCCGGCTGTCAGGATGTTAGAAGGCTTTCTTATATCGACTGCCATAGATGTTTATGACAGCCGGAACCAACGGTTTAACGTGCTTTCCGAGGTACGGAGCAAGCCATAATTACGCACATATGTTCGAAAAGTCATAGCCGCACCAGGGTTTGAACCCAAGAATCCCCCTCTGAATTTGAAAGTGATAGGACTCGCCACTGGGCTATCGCTACCCAAGCGCTTAATATAATTACTTATCTACAATAATATGTCACTTTGAAGTAGGTGTTATTTTTACAAGATAAAGGCGCTTCGGCAGTTAAGTTTATTAACAGAAGCCTAAAAGATTATTGACAAGATGTGTGTAAGGCGGGGATATTTGAGAGATATTGAAACACCGAATGTTGAGACAATACTGGCTTTATTGTATAGAAAACACATAATATAAAGTGTTTAAAAGAATACAGATTATTAGGGTTAGTACACACTATAATAAATATACTATGTTAAGGTTGATACACACCACACCTCCTTACCATAAATGAAAAAAAAAAAATACAAAGTAATTTTTTTTTCAAACTTAATACTTAAATTGAATATAGTCAATCGTATAAAAATTGGTACATAACATTGTTAATAATTGTCAATGATTATAATATTTGATTATATAAATAGAAGTGAGTGTACATATTAAAATTAATTATTAGGTGTAAATAATTTTGTGCGATTTTTATGGATTATGTCCAATGTACCATTTTTATTTACTTGTACATTTGGTGTCATATCTTTGACGACAATATAAGGACCTGAATATACGCTTTCCATTTTGTTAGAATTTTCATTTCTTATTAAAATTAAATCATTTGGTTTATACACCATGGGGTTAATACACTTATCATACACTAATTTCCTAGCTATTTTACTTTTGAGTAAATTCTCTTTTGCCTCTTTTTGCGATAGCTGTAGGCGATATTTTAATTCATTAGGGTAATTGTCATGATTATACAATGGCTCTACTATATTGTTATTTAGATTACTTGGTAGCGAACAGACTTTTCCAAATACCAATTCGAATGGAGTAAATTTAGTTTCAGTATGTACGGAAGTATTAAAGGAGAAACACCAATATGGAAGCCATTGGCTCCATGACTCTGGATGACAATCTGTTTGAATACGCAAGAATGAGTTTAAATGTTTGTGAGAATTTTCTAATGCACCTATAGTTTGGTGATGGTAAGCTGTGGAACTAAGGTGATTTATTTTTAAAAGTTTACAAACCTGTTCGAATACTGCAGACATGAACTCTGCTCCTCTGTCAGTTGCTATCGCTCTGGGTATCCCATATTTAAGGATAAAACAATTTACTAAGGCTTGAGCCACTTCCTCCGCCTGTTTTGAAATTAAAGGGTGAGCAACAACATATTTTGTTAATTCGCATTGCACGGTAAAAATATAAGAATAATTATTGTAGTCCCTATCTAGTGGTCCTACTAAATCTATGTATATTTTATCGAATGCGGTGTTAGCCGTAGAAGTAATAACCATTGGTTCCTTAACCATTCTAGCATGTTTATATTTTTGACACTTCTCACATTTTTTAACAAATTGTCGCACATCTTTCTCTAAACCTGACCAGTAAAAATATTTCTTAATATTATTGAACATCCTTCTCATGCCCGCGTGGCCACTTGTGGGCAAGAGATGGAAGTCATTCAAAATGACCTTCCTGTCATCTACATTATCTATTCGTTGAACGTCGTTTAATATATAAAATCTTAGTGCGCACTTATTTCCTAGTGATTTAACTTCATTTAATAATTTATCAACAAAAATCTTATTATTCTTATTTTTCAAAATATAAATCTCGTCGACGTTTATCTCTTTACATAATATTTCTAACTCCCTCACGAAGGCGGCTCGCGTCAATCGCGATTGGAAGTCGGAATTAATAAAAATTGTTGACTTATTTTCTACATAGCATAACGCGTTTCTTTCCACATTTATTATATTTTGTCTTCTTAAACTCTCTAATTCATTTTTTTCTATAAATCTCAACTCTACCGCTTCCCTCGGTTTCGTATGACTTCCAATAACACTTGGTTGATCAGGCCAATTGCAGTTAGAAGTCATGTCACGGGGAGACTCTTGTAGTTTTCGAGCTTGTGCCCTAGTCGTTACATTAATCTGATATTCACTCATATTCTTTAATTGTTCTGACGTAAAAGTAGGAATCCGAGATAATGCATCTGCAGCTGCGTTATCCGAACCCTTCACGTATTCTACTATAAAATCGTACTCCTCTAATATTAACCGAAATTTAATAAGCCTACTTGACGGATCACGCATATTGAATAGATAAATTAAAGGACGATGGTCTGTTATTATTTTGAATTTACGACCATAAAGATATGGGCGAAAATGTTTAATAGCCCATACTATTGCTAATAATTCTTTCTCGATAGTTGGGTAACGGTGTTCCGCAGTATTTAAAGTTCTACTTGCGTACGCAATAGGATTATTATTGCTATTACTTAAAACCGCACCAATTGCGTAACCCGAGGCATCCGTTTGCACTATAAATTGATTTGTTTCTGAGAAGTCTGGATATTGTAACACTGGGGGAGACATTATACACTGTTTTAACGTTTCGAACGATTTTTGACACTCCTCATCCCACACAAAAGGCACATTCTTTTTACATAATTTATTTAATGGATAGGCTTTTGCCGCGAAATTTGGTATAAACTTTCTGTAATAATTAACAAAGGCTGTGAAACGCTTGACCTCGTCCACAGATTTTGGAGGGGGGTAATTTTTAACAACTTCAATTTTTCCTGGATCCGGCAAAACGCCATCACGAGATACTACGTGTCCCAAGTAAAGCATTTCTTTCTTGAAAAAGTCACACTTTACTGGGTTAAGTTTTAAATTGACATTTCTTAACCTCTCAAAAACATCTTGTAAATTTCTTAACTTTTCAGATAAATTTCGACCATATACTATTAAATCGTCTTGATATACGAGGCATTTTTCATAAGTGAGACCCGCCATAGCCATCGTCATCATTCGTGAGAACGAGGATGGACTAGTTTTTAGCCCCATAGGCATTCTTGTTAACTGGTATCGTCCTGAACAGAAACCTGTGTATTTTCTACTGTTTTTATCGAGTTCTACATTATGGAAACCTTGATATAAATCTAAATGGCTAAAGTAAATACATCCTGATAAAGAATCTAATATTTCGGTAATATTCGGTAACGGAAATTTGTCGTCTTCTATGCAATTGTTTAATTTCCTGTAATCTATTACTAACCTCCATTTTTTCTCGCCACTAGAATCTATCTTTTTAGGAACTAATAAAACAGGACTGCTCCACTCGCTTCTACATTCTTCTATAATGCCATCAAGCAACATTTTTTCTATCTGTGTATCTATTTCTTTTTTCTGTGAGTGCGGTAATCTATATGGCTTGGAAAATATAGGTGTTACGTTAGGTTTTAAAGTTATGGAATGTTTATACACGTTTGTGGTAGTGAAACTATCGCCTGGCAAATAAAATATATCGTTATACTTCGCGCATATATTTTCCACAGACGATTGTTCCTCGTCGTTCAAATGTTTTAAGTGCAATAATGATAATAGTTTTTTAACTCGGTTTGCATTTGATTCGTTTCGCGTAAAAGCACATACGCTATAATTACTAGCATCATGTATAATAGGTTTAAAATCATTAAGTGTATAATGTTGCTCAGTAGTGTTTAATATTTTTATAGGTATTCTGCCACACACCGGTTGAACTAAGGCGCTTGCTAAATATATACCATCGCTGATATCCGACGCACAAACTATACATTCATCTGTAAAATCCGTAGGAATATAATGAATTGATTCGCACCTAGGTGGAATTTCTAATTGCTTGTAATTAAATGTAGAGAACGACAAATCAATCTTAATATTAGACGCAGTCAATGTTATTATATTATGATCAAAGTCCAATATCGCCTTGTACTTAGTCATGAAATCTTGACCGATGATGCCATTCGCCATAATTGGTAAGAAGTCGAGCACATAAAATTTATGTCTCAGTTGATAACCATTTACGTCTAAGTTTAAATAACAATACCCGAGAGTTGTTATTTTACCACCTATACCTGTTATAGAAATCTTATCAT
Source organism: Musotima nitidalis (assembly GCA_949126915.1). NCBI lineage: Eukaryota > Metazoa > Arthropoda > Insecta > Lepidoptera > Crambidae > Musotima > Musotima nitidalis. Next base: position 7,699,455 of record OX421434.1, read on the forward strand.
CGTAATATGAAATTTGATGTTCTAATATATGTTTATACTTTACGACCGAGATGGATGCGCCCGTATCAAGTAACCAATTATACACGTGATTATTTACTGAAAAATTAATAGAGCAATTACTGCTACATGACAAAATTTTAGTCACGAAAAAACTTATTTTCTGTTTCCGTGGTTTCTGCTTTTACTTCCGACTCAGATAATATGTTAATGTTGTTGTTGCGCATCCTTTCATTTCTGTTATTATTATAATAAATTCTACCTCTGTTTGGGCGACTGCGCGTAGGCACCTGATGCAGCTGTTGGCGCTGGTTAGAGGGCCGATTCGATCCTCCCCGACGTCCGCCGATGTAGTTGTGAGTGCCGCCTCGCTGTGGTGTTCGCTGCGAGTATGTTGGGTGTGAATGTCCCCGATGTCCTCTCGTAAAATTCTGCCTGAAACCCCTTGAACCTCTGTGATTATGGTACATACCAAAGACTTCACCAGAACTCGCAGACGACGCCGTCTCCTCATCTTGTGCGGCTTGCACAGCATCCTGAATTGAGCTGAAATTTCGGGCGGTTATTATTGTGCTTAGTCTACGGTTCCGCAAACCATCAGCAAACTTTTTAATTGCATGTTGCTCATTAATTGGTTTTAATAAATTGTAACTTTCAGAGTTGCCCTTGGCCTGCGAAATGGTAAGGTTAACAAAAAGTTCGGTTACTTGTCTACCATAGTCTTGGACACTTAAATCGTTCTGCTTTATGGAATTTAATTTAGTTTGGATTGCTGTTGCTGATTTTTGAGGTAATAAAACCTTCTTCATGTCAGCTACAAGATCTTCTACAGTAGCGTAATTAGAAGCCAATCGTAATTTGGCTGTCTGGGATAGTCTACTCTTTAGTATGAAATTAATTAATTGCATTTTGCAATCAGGAGTTGTAATAATAGAATTATAGTATTCGATATTATCAATTAACTGTTTGGTATTATTCTCCTCATCCGTCATGAGTGGTAACAAATTTATAGCAACTTTAATATCGAACTTAGCCATGGTTGCAACACTTTGTAATTGACAAGGTTTGCATAAATCAATTATATCGCTATATGTAGACTGGAACTTCTCAATATACTTCTGAATTAATTCGGAATCACTACTCGAGATCTTGCCCTTTTTAATATCATATAATACTTCAGATACATAATTAGTATATCTCGTAAAAATCTCATTTGCCTCAATAAGTTTTTTATTTAGTAAGTTCTCAGTTCTACGACTTGAACCAACTTTAATCAAATATACTCTAATCTCTTTAATTTCATTACACAATGCCTCTAAGATAGATGCCATAACTTACCACTATAAGTACTACAGAATACATTTTATTATACTAACTGTACCTCCTTTTAACGTAATCTGAAACGCGAATGATTGTCTTTAATAGTTCGTTGCACTTTTATCGAATATATATGTATAGTTATAACCGGCATATGAAAAACGTTATGTCTGCGCTGGAACCATATAGTTATTTATATTTATTACCACGTTCATTAACCGCACTTGTATTTTACACTTCACTAAATGCCCATTATTATTTTTCACTCATACACTGACCTCAGCCGCGGAAACTTTAGGTATTGCGCGTAGAAATGACCGACGGAGCGCATGGTGATGAAATTGCTGGTCAATCCACTGGAGATGACACCTCCTATAGATGCGATATGCACCGTAAAGTAAGCCCAACATCATCAGAGCGAGTATAACCGTCAGGATAATATTTGTAGTCCCGATATGTGTCCTTATTTCTTCAACCGAGGCCTGGTTGCTGCCTCCAGCCGCGTTCTGGGCAATTATCACTTCTTCTTTGGATTTAGTGGTACCCATCTTCTTTATTGATAACACTTATTACCGGATAACGCGTGAAATTGTGTGAAAGATTATCGAATCTTATTCGCGCATCGAACATATTGTAACTTTAGTCTAATCCTTATACGGTAAAGGAATTTTTAAACAACGCTCCGCTGCCCGGACTTTGGCAGGGTCGCCATGTAAGGCGGGGATATTTGAGAGATATTGAAACACCGAATGTTGAGACAATACTGGCTTTATTGTATAGAAAACACATAATATAAAGTGTTTAAAAGAATACAGATTATTAGGGTTAGTACACACTATAATAAATATACTATGTTAAGGTTGATACACACCACAGTGTCCCAATTTCAATACACAAGGCATAATGACGAACGCGCTCTAGTTTCTGCATACAGGGCGGCTCCAATATACAGGAAGTAGAAACACAGACTAGGCTCATACAGAAGTCCATTTTTTTTATCTAGTTTCGTTTATGTTGTAGAGGGGTCAAAGTAGCTGACCTTTTAGTACTTTGTCAATTTAACTATAACACTAGTTAAGTAAGTTGCAAATGTAATATTTGAACGCAATCATTTGTGCGACATAGTACTATTCAGTTAGTTCTATAGCGGGAACTAACCGGTTTGCTAGATATCGAAGTATATAATCACATCATCTCAGCTTATTAATTGACGTAGTAGGCTACGTCAAAGTCAAATTCAAATTTTAAAATAAAAAAAAATCCAAATTCAAATTATTTTATGTCACATGTCAAAATTTTATATAAAAACAATCGAAATATCTGAAATCACGAAGTTAGCTTCACTTACATGCAACAAAACATTTTTTTAAGTATAAGTGAATCTAAGTGCCTGTTCCGAGCCACCGTTCTGTAAGATGAACTGGCAAGAAACGCGCAGGCAGGCTCTTTTCAATTATAAATTGAATAGGTACTTAAATTACAATCTTCATTTGTCTGTGACGCTATACAATGCTATACTATACTATAACATTAACAATATTCAATATCCTCCTCTGACGAACTAAGGAAAGATTGTATCCGGTAATACATGAACTCGGTGTGCATTAATAAAGACTTGTCAATTTTATAAGCGTATTACTTACAAAAACTTTCAATTAAGGTTATTGTTAAAATAGCCATATAAAAATATACCCATAAAATCAAAAAAGAACATAGGCAATGCGAAATAAATTACCCAATATAAATATTTATCCCACTAGGTAGCACTCGATCTGGCGGCCCATCTCAAAAGAGTTACCGCAACCTATGGACGCCAGCAAATTCAGGGACATCACTAGCGTGTTGTCGACCCATTATAATCCGCTTCACGCCCTTCTTGAAAACTGTAATTGTGAATCCCGCTTCACCGAGCGAATCCAGCGAATGTCTATGTGTTTAGACATAACGCTTATAATTGAATGACACTATTTTGGTTTCGTATTTTTTTATTATGGGCACTAATGGGAGCTTGAGCCACCTTGAGCGGTGCATATCGATTGTGTTTTTTTGATAATTATAGATTATTGTAGTATTAAATTATTGAGAACTAACCTAGTACCTAGATAAACCTTGTATAGGAATAGAGATGCTATTAACCAAATTGCATCATATTTATAACCAATAAAGAAATTACAAAAAAGCCTGCTTTAATCTCTTAACATATGTTATTATATCTAAACCGTAGTTCTTCTGTATGCATATGTATGCTTCTGTACCGCTATGCATTGACAGCCGCCAATAACTCTTACTTTAAATAGTTCACATTGAATTTCACTCTAACGTGCACATTTTATTCCGCCGTAGCCGGTTGTATGGCAGACGGAATAGTCTATTGTATAGTTGTCAAATAGAATTTGTTATATTGTGTTGCAATGGTGTTGTTAGTGTAGTAACTGAAATTCAGAAGTTAGACTCACTAGTCCAAAAACAGGATATACTCACCAATGTACACTTTTTAAGGATTATTATTAAATGACAGCCTTCGGCTGAGTCTGTAGCTGAAGGGTGTGTTACATTTTTACTGACTTAAAACCACCCATTATCTTTCTTGAGCCCGTTATGTTCCGGAGCCTCTGTGACCCTTTAGAAAAATCCCACAACTTCAGCCGATCTATGTTAGCCGCGCTGTGTACCTATTAACACACACACAGCAGAAGTGTGTAACTGACGGGTGTGCAAATTTTTTACTGACTAAAAACCACACATTATCCTTCTTAAGCCCGTTATGTTCCAGGGCCTCGGTGACCCTTTAGAAAAGTCCCACAAACTCGGCCGAACGATGTTAGCCGCTCTGTGTATCTATCAACTCAAATCTGGTTAAGCACGTAAGCAGGCTCTGGGCCCTAAATATAAGTCTAAGGGCGCTTTCAATTTAGACGTTTCGTGTCGGATAGCCGCGCAATTCCCAAGCAGTGCGTTTGTCGTACTGCGTACTAGTTCGTTAGTTAATATACAATACGCGTTGTGCCGCATCCGTCCACGCCGAATATCATTGCCGACCTTTTTTCTTTTTTTTTTATTGTTTTTTTTTTATGCTGTTTACGCACTGTCTCCGCAATGTGTCGTGAATAAAACTGTTTAATAAGTCGATTGACGGACGGGCTTGACGTTTACGGTTCATCACTCGGAAAGTGGAGGCATACGTTGTCAGGTCTCACATAGATATATAAATTTATAATTATATTATAAAAATTGTATGTGTTTTTTTTATTTGTAATTTATTCAATTTGTATTTGTTGTACTCATTTTTAGTTTTTTAAATTGTTTTTTTTACTTCTCGTGATTTGTGACGTTCGAAATAGACCAGTCATGCTGTTCACACATGTTAGTGAAGATACAGCCTATTTATAGAATTTAGCATGTAACATAATTGTGTCCTTACTGTATCTCTGTTTTGTGTAAGTAATAAATAAATAAAATAAAATTCAACGAAAACGCAACCTCCTTATACCCATCCCTTTCTTTCGATAATGATATACCTAAAGAGTGAAAGAGATAGGTATAACGAAGTTACGTTTTCGTTGAATTGGAATAGGCCCTCTGTTGTCATGCGTGTTCGGTGCGGTGCGCTTTATATGAAAAAATACAACCAGTGCAGTGCAGTGCAGTGCGACTATCGTAACGCTTCGGTACTGTATGTCGTCCTGCTAAACTGCACAAACGTCTAAATTGGAAAAGTCCTAAGGCACAACCGGGTTAAAACTAGGATAATGAGTATAATATTTGAAATTGATTAATGATTCTACAGTCAAACTGTTTAAACCGTTTATGGGACATTGGTTTAATTTAAATGTAATAATTTAAACTTAATATCAAAAAAATTATTAATAATTCGTCTTACCCTGTGTGTTATCAAGATCATAAAAATATATTTTTAAAAAAATTAGGCTTACAATATCTACTTTGTTGGACAAGAAAATAACGCTCTCTTACCCATCGAAGCAGAGATTATAAAACGTATATAAAAATATATAATTTACTTACAATTCTTGGACCGGTGATCATCTCACTGAGGGTCTTACCGGATGATAGGCAGCAGCGTCATGCTGCGTACTGGCATGAAACTGTGATCACCAACCCGCCAGCGTGGTGATTAGGGGCAAATAATGGAATATAATCTACTAGCAGCGCCCTGCAGTTCTACCCGCGTGGTCCCCGTTCCCGTGGAAATATCGGGATAAGGAGTGTCCTATATGTTAGTCCAGGACTGCAGCTATACACGTACATAGTTTCATCACAATCGCTCCAGTAGTTTTTGCGTGAAAGAGTAACAAACATCCATCCACACATACAAACTTTCACGTTTATAATATAAGTAGGATTGGGAAGGCCAATGTTCTGCAGTGGATTTTAAAAGGCTAGTATGATGATTAACTTATGAAACTTTATTTAATATTATATTCACACTTCAATGCAAGAAACGGTATATTTTTAACAACAAATCGTAAATGTTAACAAGGTTATAAGTTCATTCATTCATTCAATTAACAAAGAAAACAATGTTAAATCTGTCTCTTAAGAAAGTTGTTAAAACTCATCCCAGTTCATCCAAGCGTTAATTCAAAGAATAAATTTATCCTCGTTTTTTGTTGTTCTCGTTTAAACTTACTTGGGTAGCCTTTGTCTTTTTGGATCCCGTATTGGTAAAGTACTCTCATACTAAGCGCTTATATCCCCATATTTTTAAAGGTGGGGTCCGCATTAAATCAACTGCTCCCCATTAGATTACATTATATAGGAGGTATTAACCATAATCACTACGCTGGGCAGGGGTGTTGGTGATCGCAGTTTCAGTCAGTACGCAGGATGACGCAGCTGCCCATCATCCTGTGGAATTTCTCTTCGTCGACTCTTACGACTCCCCGAGAGACGAAAGGGGGTGGACTATTCTAGGCCGGTACCACACGGCAGGGAGTATTTAAATATTAAGCGCTTATTGCTCCATAAAAATAAAGGTCAAAAATCAAGATCCTACGTCCCAGTCAACTTGGTTTAAGTTTTTTGGTAGACATACACACGCTGCGGCAGGTTATATAGAAGACCGAGAGGTATAACCAGCCACATTGCTTAGCTTTTGTGGACTATGAGAAGGACTTTGGTTCGATCGAGAGCTGGGCAGTGTTTCAGTCCCTGCAGCGATGCCGCATTGATCATCGGTATATCGAAGTGCTGAGGAGTTTATACAGACACGCTACCATATCCATACGAGTACTGGACCAGTAAGCGCTCGTAGCTCTGCGGTGCTCGGTGGTCGGAAACGATAACCGAAGTGTACTTAGTGCAAAGTTTACAGAGTTCAGTTCTTGGATGGGTGACCGTTTGTGTGTCATTTGATATCGATCGCTTCCGTGCTTCGTAGGCACTTAGAACTTAAATGATCTCGCTGTATTACGAGTGTATTAATTTATAACCCAATTTTTTTTCTTTCGTACAAAATACTATAAGTTGTAGGTAAGTAAGTCCCTTCAGTGCCGTATTGAAATCCCCTTTAGCAATAAGGAAATTCTTTTCCATAATTTAGAAGATAATAAAGTAAACTATTAACCAATATATCATAATATTAAGAAATATGTAACAATGTTTTCTTTCGTTAAACTTTCTGAACTTATTGGACTGCCCTTTTGCCGGCAGCTTTTTTATTACTGTTAAGAACAGTCCTAAGATAACAAAATTATGTGAAATATATTCGTCCAACCTCCTTTTGAACTACGTACGTAATAAAAAACTAATAGTTGTCTGGAGACTTAGTTGACACAAGATGATATAAAGACCACATACCCAAAACCTGATATTTGGTGACATCAAAAGTTTTATTCGTTATACAAGGGCTGCACTAAAAGTATCGGGAGTGGAATATTTCCACTGTTCCTGTCAAAATAAAATCTGTTTTCTGTGAAAAGTAAAAAGCAACTCGCGTTACTTGGTGCGTCAGAACTCTCAAAAGATTCCACGCAGGATCCTTAAATGCTGTATACAACATCGCATAAGCTGACGAATCCTGGATATACACGTACGCACCCGAAACAAAAAATCTATCACTTCGTGATGAAACAAGGTCATTTGATGATTTCACATCAAAACATATATGTATAAAAAAAGGTTTAAAGTACCCTAAACCGACGGGCTTGTATGAGAAGGTTCATGAGAGTATAATTTACTTTAACTACTCGAGCTAAGAGTGTGTGGAAGGATCGTAGCAAGTGGAAGGATGTGATTCCTGACTCTCTCCCGTAGGGGACCTACGAGAAATAGGCGTGACAATATGTTTGTATGAATGACACATCTATTAGCTGATTATAGTTCGTCGCATTTGAGAAGCTCGGATTTTGTGTCGCGAGTGGGGACTGGTTTGCTCATGTCTACTCCATAAATTATGTTCAGCTGGCTAAAAAGAGTTTATCATCTTTTATTCTTTGAAATCTTGTGAATGCAGAACAATAATTTTTGTAGACTTATCGATTTTTTAAAATATAAAATACATTTTCTTATAATTGGCGGGAGAAAAAACCCTCCTTGGCGATTTTCCTGCTCTTTCTTTTACAAACAAGCTCCCGTCCGCAGTAAATGGATGCGTAAGTTTGACTTTTATAAGAGCTTTATTAAGTCAAACTTTAATAAATGAAGTTGATTTTAATTGTGACATAAATAATAATATACTTTCATGAGACGTAACGTTTCCATTCTAGCAAATTTCATCAAAATTCGCCCAGTGGTTTTACAGACGCGTTCACAGACGCGTTCACAAAGTTGGGAAATCGAAGTCAAAACTTTGATAGAAGACGTTAGTGTGGATCTTGCTAACGAGAGTCAAATGTACATGATAAGTTTAGTGTAATTTATCTCTCACCCTCTCAGTCGGCTATAAATATTCTCATCATATTCTAGCATTACCCCGGTTGCCCTAGACTTAATCATAGGGCCCAGGGTTTGCTCACTGCTCTAACCACATTTTAGTTGATTTCACTTTTTACATGGAGCAACTGTCATCTGACCTCCACAACCCATAAGCCTCTGCCTATCCCTTCGGGGAAACAGGCGTGAATGTATATATGTATATGTGTGTATGAATATTTTTAATGAATAAATGTAAGTTGTTACAGATGGCCCATGATTTTTAGTAACGATAACTGCCTTATTTGCTGGTGTTAGTAGTAGGTACTTATGATTATTTTTAATTTTTGTTGAATTGAATAATTTATAAATAATTATGAACAAGTGTGTAGAAGTGGAACCGAGCCCATCCGTGTATAAACGGAGACTCCCATCTATCTTTGAAAATGCTATTATACTGGCCGTTCAGATTTAATGCGTTTATTGTGTCTGACCCTTCTGTAGATTTAAAAGACGTGTGTTCTTTCAAACAAAGTAACACCGCGAGTACATTTCGTCCAGAACAGTCGTATTATTTCAATGACTTTCTATACACATGGACTAATCACGTCATACAATGGCAAAGCAATAATAAGGCACAGGTCTCTAATTTCACCATATTATGCTTCGACTGATCTTTTCATACATTGCGCTAAATGAGCAGCAATAAGCTACATAAGGTGAATTTAGAAGCAGATTCGAACAATAATAGCAGTGGAGTGGCGTTGGCTGTTAATTTTTGTTTTTTATTTACGAGAGATAGATTTTTATACTTTTGGGAATATCGTAATTTCAGCCCGTAATAGTCCACAGAAAGACTAGGAGTGGCCGTACTGTGTTCCGGTACCACACGGTTTCCGAATGTGCCTATTATTATTATACACTACCGAATTATAGATTTTTTTAAGGCAAACGAGCAAGTGGGTCACTTGAGGGCAAGTGAGCACTATTGTCCATAGACACCTGCAATACCATAGGAAGTGCCGATGCGTTACCAACCTAGAGGGTTAAGATAGAATGGCTCTTATGCCAGTTTTTTATCTTAGTAATAAATATTATGAAAATAGCTAATGTAGGATCACTTGTAATTAGTAAAAAATATTTTAGGGGGATATTTTAAGGGGTATTGGCATCACCCATAAATATGAACAATTTTTTATTACTAGAAAATCGCAAAAATATCAGCTATTAACGTTTTTATCTATACATCCAAAAACTACTGTTCGCTGAATACATATAAGCTTTGTGTATGTAAGAAAAACCAACCCTTTTAAAAAAAAATGGACTTTAAAGTAGTAATAGTAATCGGTAAAACTGGTATCAAAAATCGAAAATAATTAAACATGTTTTGGAGCTTTAAACATCGATTCGTATTTTATACATATTTTTATATTAATTTATTTTATATGAATTTTATACGCGTAAATCGTTTAGGGGTGTAATATAAATCAGATTCAAGGAAATGACGCTTCATTTATGTGGTTTGTAAAATTCTTTGGACCTTTATCTTGCTACTATCTTGCGCCATTTCTCCCTCAAACTCTCGTGTACAGGAAAGCTAAAAAAAAAGCATCAGCAAGCAACAGGAAGTATGTTGGTATGTATTAACAGATAAATACAGGATTTATATGTATTAACAGATGAAAGCAATGTGGCAAAAAATAAAGGTCTATAGCGATTCTATTGCTTTCTTTTCTGACTCTGTTCTTGTGGCGTCCTTACACCTATCTCTTTCTGACGCGCGAGAGTGAAAAGAATGGAAATACTTGTCAAAAATTTATGATAATTATTGAAAATTAAATGGTTTTACAACATTATTTACACATTTTCGTGTGTTATCTTTCAGAAATAAAATTAACTTACCGGTGGTAGGTCACACCATCTTTTTTTTGAATCGTTAACGTATTATTTGGGGACTTTTTTATGACTTACTTCGGCATCCTTCTGACTTAGCTGTCAAAACACGACTAAAGCAAAAGTGTGCTTATATCGCGTTTAAGCACACTTTTGCCGTGCCGTTTACAGCGCGCTGATGCGATGTCCATGTGTATAGAAGGTCATTGTATTATTTGTATTATATTATTTGTTGTATTATTTCTCGCTCACTTTTGGTTCTTTTTTTAAAGGCAGTTCAAACCATTAAACCATATAAAACCGTTAAGGTAGAAAATCTGAATACATTTTAATGCTCTATGAAGTGTTTATACGCCAAATGATCGACAAATAATAGTTTTTCTACTGTGCATGTGACCGATGAGCACACTGTATGTGCTATGGACTAAGGTATTTATTCTAGTGGTAAAGGTGCATTTTAAAATCTACAAAGACAACATTCGATTTTCATCAGAAGATTTTCAACAGCGAAATCTCATAATAACGTAGAACGAAACGTTCGCCACTTAGACACCAAAAGAAAATGTCTGCCAGCTTTGCTACGAGATTGATTTAATAAATAATTCAGCAGCTCTCATGTCAAGATAGCAATCATTCATGAAACTTATATAAACTTTGACATTCCTTTGAAAACTTTGTATTTTTCAAAGTCCTAACTTACACAAAAACAATAAAAGCTTGTCTTCAAAAAAGTTTTCCAGTTAGCAGTTTATAATGTTACTATTAATAATAATTAAATTTTTGGTTCCGTAGAAAAATAGTAAAAATATACCTTATAGATTTGTCACATGCTTCCGTCGGATTTTGGCACCTATCCAATAATTCTATACGGAGACCAGTACCCTGTTTTCTGCTCGGGATTGATGCCAATATGGTAGCATGAGTTCGAAGAACGCCGAGCTTAATGAAATTGTGGTAGACTATTATCATCGGAAAGACTAAACCTCATAGGCTCCAATGGCTGGTTCACTTAGAGACTGGGGAAAAGGTCGCACCGTCCAGAAATTATTTTGTGGCCGGCTGGTCGGTCGTGGTAGCCGGTGACCGGGTATTCCCAGTATTTAATTCATTTGAAGAGCTACTTGCGTGGAGTATTGCTAAAGCGATGTTAAACAGCAAGCACATAAAAGATCAAGATCGGGTCACTTTCAAATATCACGCAAACGGACACCCATCCACGTCAATGCTGCTTAACATCAGTGATCGTTTCGAACCTCACGCTCCCACGAGTATTATCATCCACAAAGAGTACTTCTGATAATTTCCATAACCTTAAGTTAAAAGTTATATTAAATACGCAAAAGAAGAACATTGAAAACTGTTAAGTGAGAAGTGACATTAAAACTTTCATCTTATACCTTGTAATGGCCGGCGGAAGAGCAAAATCGCACTTGGTACCCCATAACACTTTCCTCGAACAGTATATTTTTTTTTACTTTGAAACTTTATTGGTAGCATTGTTCCTTCTTCGAGATAAAGTTAATTGCCTGTAACAAGCTCTGTTTAATGCGGATTGGAGAGCAACTTTACTTTTTCACTGCTCCCTTTGTTACTTGGAAGTTTTAAAATGGATGATGGTCGAGATTGCAACTTGATTTAGAATATAAAACAAATAATGCCTTTGCTTTGTATTTTGTGTTAAGAAGTCTAAAACGCATAACGCCATAGTCTTTTTCATAAATATAAATATTATCTTGCAATCACACCAATTATTTAGTTCCAAAATAAGTATCATTAAGAACTTGTGTTATGGATATTAAAGAACGGTTATACATACTAACATACTTTTTTTTTGTAAATACATACCTAATTTACATAGGATACACCCAGACCAGAGCAAATATTTATATTCATGTACACAATGATTTGTTCTGTCTGGAAATCAAACCCGCGACCTCTGGAGTAAAGTGCAGGTATACTGACGTCCACGCCATATCGGTCGTCCAAATATGAACTCACTCTTTCAGAGTATTTGCCACTGTCAATTAATTTGATAAATTAAGTTATTATCAGCAGTTGTTTAGCGATTTCGTAATTTAGTCACAGTCAAAGTTAAGTGAAGACAATCATAGTCGAGTCAAGTCAAAGGCATGCTCCAGTTAAGTAGTGGAGACTTTACTAGAGGCGTTTATGAAAAATCACAATTTACTGTTATATGCACTTGAACCGCACTTGTATACGTTGCCGACGAAGACTTGTCTTAAAATATACTATATTTACACATAAAAACTCGAATGTACTTACAGTACTAACATACTTGGAAACTAACATAGGTGTACTGCAACGATTTGTCTTTTTTCGCGTTGGCGCCAAAACTCAACCGTTCATTATCATATCAACACTTTTTTTTTGACCACGAAGGAGTGGACTTAATATGTAGCCCACCTGATGGGAAGTATTCATCGCAACGAACGGTTGCAATAACAAGGACATCACTAACGCGCGTCAATAACCAAATCTGTAAAAAGTAATCGAAACGTCGTCGGGGATAAAAATAGTTTGGTAAATTGCTATTTCAACACGTAAAAAAATATTTGTATGTATGTTTATATACATACCCTAAGCATAAGTCTAGAGCACAACCAAGATAATGCTAGAATAATGATGACCATGTCATGCAAAAGTGAACCAATCAAGTTAGCATAGTTTTAGTAATATATAAACAAAACCTTTAAATAAAAAAAAATATTTAAGTCTCTTTAGAAAAATCTCGAGCCAATCTAAACTCCTAGCCAATATTTAAACAACATACCTAGTACTAGACGCATCGAGCACTTTATCTGAAGATAGGTCGGACAGCCTCTCTACATGACACGATCACTTGCGTGGCTCCGTAGATCTCCGAACTATTAATCTTGTCCCACCGCATTCTACAAATATCTTTGCTTAAACTGTACCATATTTCGGGTTTCAATTTCTTTAGAAGTAATTTTTGTAAAATCCACATACATTTAAAAATAAACGAAAATTATGAAAAACACAATTAATTAGGTAATATAAATAAAACTTTAAAACAAAAAATTCTTCAAGTCTGATCAGTAAAATCTCGAGCCAATCTAAACTCCTAGCCAATATTTGAACAACATACCTAGTACTAGACGGATCGAGCACTTTACCCGGAGATAGGTCGGGCAGCCACTCTACACGACACGATTATTTGCGTGGCTCCATCGACGTCCAAATTGTGCCTCTGTCATTTAATCTTATCCTACCGCATTCTACAAATATCTTTGCTAAAGCTGTACAGGATATTCAGGGTTTAAATTAATTAGAAGTAATTTCGTGAGGTACAGATACCATGGTTCAATGGTTCATATACTGACAGTCAAGCCTATGCGCAAGCATTTGCAAGATGCTGTTGGGGCTGCGCCGGACCTTGCGCACTAGAGATGCGCACCGCTTCCGTAAGATCGTATAAAAGCAGTCGATATGCCACTCAGCTAACATCCACGAAGCGCTGCAATGCCGAGGCCAGGGTCCTGAATGCATTATTGTATTGTACACAGAGGCCATTGAAATGTTTCTGGGTATATGCAACATAGTAAATCAGTATTGTGAAACACAGGTTTGTTAGTGTTATTAACATCCGCACACTCACACTTTATTTAATAGTAGATTCCGTATATCGGCGGTAGGTTTGACCTCAGTGCTTGGTCCTTTTCACTATTTAAGCCGAGCGCTCGTTTGAATTGAAATCAATTTTACACGTATACCTATATAATTTCAAGCCAATATACCTCATTTGGAGCGGGAAAAAACCTTGCTACAACTATTCATAAATATATACGAACGATATACGAGTTTGACATGCAAACTAGTCCACAAGCTTCGGAATGGCGCCTTCCAACAGAACCCAAACCACGTACGTCAACAAAGTCGATTAAAAGACAAAGTCATGTTGACTATTTTCTTTGACTATTGCGGTGTTATGCACTCGGAAATCTTGCCGGAAGGTCAAACGGTAAATAAAGAATACTCTTTGAGCTTTATGCGGCGTTTAAGAGAACAAATTCGACGAAAATGGCCAGATTTGTGGAAAGAAAATTCTTGGATTTTGCACCATGATAATGCGCCTTCGCACAAGGCCATCATTGTGAACGAACTTTTGACCAAACACTTAACAAATCCAATCGAGCAACCACCATATTCACCAGATATGGCTCAAGCCAACGTCTTTCTTTTTCCTACACTCAAATGACCACTTGAGATGTTTGAGCATTGGATTATTCGTTGGCGTAGGTGTATCGTTTCTGAAGGAGCATAATTTGAAGGTGATAAAATAAATTTGGATAAATATCAAAATTTTTGTGTATTGTTGATTTTTTCCCGGTACTTTCTTGACAGAGTAGTATGTTGCAAAGTTTACTTTTAGCACAAAACAGAAAAGTAAACTGTGCTACAACAGTGTGTGTTACGAGAATTTCTGCGGCCTGTTACATCATTTGCGACCTAAAAATTTCCCAAAAATTTCTATATTATGGGTAAATGAGTAAACATTTTTTCCATTTTATATTTTCAGATAAATCAAGATCAATCTTAAACTTCTTACCATTTTTTTTTTTTTTTTTTTTATTTATTTGGAACAACAAACAATTACATAATATTTGCTTAGTTCTAAATCTTAAGATATACACTTACTTATTATGTAACCAACAACGTTATTCACAGAGTAATATATAACGATTAGTCTAAGTACGTATACAAATATTTTAAACAAAAATAATTTAACATACATTATGAGTTACTTAGAAAATAATTATTAATTGTCCATATCTTTAAGTTGCGATAGCACACTACCATTATTTGAACAACATACCTAGTATTGGACGCATCGACTATATCTACCTTTTACATAGTTAAAAGGAAGATATGTTGATATAGATAAGCGATAATAGACTCGCCACCTATTACGGGGGACTAACTTTATAATTGCCGAAGTGTGGGCGTATAATATGCCTCTGCCTACCCCTTCGGGAAAGCAGGCGTGAATGTGTGTATGTATGTATATATAGTTGTAGCACAGTTCACTATTAGCATAGAAATCCCTACACTAATCGTATCAATAGTGAGACGTGGCCTAAAGAATGGTGCCTTGACAATAGACCAACTCCCATAATTCCATTTATGAGTAATTTCTTTCCATTTTTCATTCAAAACAAGAGGGTTCCTGCATAAACGCCTAATGAAACGGTGGATTAAAAACAGGGACATTATTATAAATTAAATTTCTAATTTATTCATTAAACAATGTCAAGCGCGACACTTATGAGATTTCCGCCGGCGCGGTAGTAACACAATTAATTTTAACGTGAAATTTTGTATAAACACAGTCTTGCTTACTGTTTTCTCTTGCGAGTTCTATTAAGTAAAGTTATAACAGCTTTTAATCAAACAGTATGAAGATGTATAAGTTAAATAAAATTTATTTAAAGTAATCAATTAAGTAATTTTGTGTTATTCCTTGCAGCATATCACTTTAAATTATGATAATAATTATTTCGTTCATTTATAGCGAACCTCGTGTCATCGATTAATTAGATGATATTTATTATTTTTTCATCATCTCAGTCATATTCCGTCCACTGCTGAACATATGCCTCCCCAATAAGCTTCCACATTAAGCGATCCTGAGCCTGCACCCATGGGCTTCCCGCCGCCGATCATTATTTAGTTCTTTTAAATAATGTCTTCGTGAGATTAGCACATTTAGCCAGTGTCAAGTAAAAGATATATTAATAATATTAATTAATAGTAAAGAAGAATGAGTAGTGATAAATAATAAATGAGATGCCTACCCCTAAACCCCTTAAGTCCTCAGTAAAGATGTGGGACTATACATGGACTTCCTGAGAGAATTTGAAAAGTGATGTTGCTCTGTTTTGATTAATTTACCAACACTCATGTACGTTCACTAGCACTTAACAATACAGAATAAGGTTAGTATACAACTTAACTGTTATTACACAATAATGTTCAAAATTCACAATTCACTACAATATATCACTTTCCTACATTTATGTTCATTGCCAAAGAAGTAAGGTCTAAAATCCACTCTATTAACATGTAAAATTAGAATTTACACTAGTTTTGGGGAATAAAATTTTGCCGCGATGTGACTATTATAGCAGTATATTTTAAAAACCACAGCTCATTTTCAGAGTTCATAATCGCCCTCAAATAAGATCTATTAAAACTGGAAGTAATATGAAGGGAGCGCGCGCAGTGACAAAGTGAGATTAATTACCAAGTTCTGTCTGACTTCCTAATATTAATACATACGTGGAGTTGGATACATACGATTCATTAGTAATCAGATTGTTTGAGTGATATACGGCATGGCGCTCATCTCATTAGGGTTTCATGAAAGCTTGCATGAAATATTTCATCTGTATTCTATGTAACTTTCCATTAAGATATCCGAATGGATTCCTACCGCTATGATACTTATCTAACGGGAACTTAGTTATAAATCGTACTAGGGTTCGCCTTCAAAGATCAACCACGAAATGTGAGAGTAAAAGCGTCTTATAATATGCAAAATTGAATGAGAAATATGATTTATGCAAGATGTTATAAGTGTGTTCGGTAGTCATTAGATTAAAACTCGTTGTCAGTTACTTGTAAAAACTTAAAGCTTAATTTGCTGTGTATAAACGTAAGGAGATAGTGTGTGAGAATTTGTGAAAGCAAACTATTAACTTTAGTACTTTATCGCTATAACTGTAATGCTAGTTCATTAAGGCGCAACCAGTAATTTCAACGCAATGATTGGCGCGACATAATTCTATATTCTTCTGCTACATCTGTGACCGACAATATAAATATTACATTATTTTAAGTAATAACATTAGTAGCTTTGCATTTGCTGTTGCAACGCAAACAACATCATTATGGAAGGTGCGACCTGCCGAGTTCCTGCCTGATTCTTCTCGTAACAAGCTGTCAACTTAGTCAACAGGCGCGAGTTACCTACACAAGTACTCCTTAACTTTAATAATGTAGAGAATAGCGATGTCGATATATGGTTTATTTTGTACTACAGAGGTATTTTAGGGCTTAAAAATAAACCACCTAGACAGAAAAGATTTTAGAAATTTATTAAAAATATATTTTAAGTCATAATGTTTGTGTAGTTTTGTTTTATGAATTTACAAGGCATACAATTATCTTAAAAAAATAAATAATTACTTTTTTATTTTTTCTAATTACCAAATTATTGTATTCAATACAAATAACAATGATAGTCTGACACTACATTTACACTCACTCACGAAATCACTACATTTTTCAAAAAAAGGTTAAATGTACTTTGTTTGGCCATTGGTCGTGGCAACCCAAACATCGTATATAAAGTAATTTTCGTCATTTAGTCAAAGTCAAGTATAATCCGTCTTAGTTAAGTCAAAGTTCTGTTCCAGTAAAGTGCAAACTTTACTTAAGGCTTCCATGGAGTTCTGGAATAAACACGAAAAGCACCATTCACGGTAATGTGCCACTGTCCTACAATTTTGTACGTTGCCGAGGTCGTTATGTCTAAAAATCCGCCATGATTACACACAAATTTAACACCAGTTTCAGATAACGAGACAATGTGCCTCATACATACATAATATCACACCTGTTTTCCCGAAAGGGTAGGCAGAGGCATATTACACGCCCACATTTGGTCAGTTATACAATGTGCCTCGATGTGTCATTTTCAGCGTATTTCTTCTTGGATGCGGCGATAACCTAGTGGCCAGACGAGACCCATACACTTCTCATTCAGAGGGTCTTGGTTTCAAACCCTTAGTGGCTTTCCGAAGTTATGTTCGTAATCATCGCTTACTCCTGGTCTCGGATAGCACGTTGAAATGTCGATCCCGGCTGTCATAAACATCTTTGGCAGTCATTGTTAGGAAGGCAGTGCCTTCTAATATCCTGACAGCTGGTTTAACCATAGAGTTGTTCTCCTCTGGGTTGAGGACATCAGTCGGCAGTCGTTCCATGTATTAACTGAAATTCAGCCAAATCTAGTTAGACCAGCGAGCAGACCCTGGACCAAAGGATAAGTCTAAAGCAACCGGGATGGTGCTAGGATATGAGTTAAATTATAAGGAAAATATATAAAATAAGAAAAATGCACCACAAAAGCTCCGTTCTCCCTTTCTCCTACCCTTTTTGTCTACGACCCAATAACTTCATACCAATAACACATCAAAGTAGGACCGAAATTCTTTGAATATCCACATTTATAGTGAGTTATTTTTCTCAGATCCACCTTTCGGGAAAGAAATATTATGATACCACGTTATACAACTTTGCATTGAGGTATTTCTAAGGATTACATATATAAATAAAACAGATTTAGATTACGAATGGATATTTCCATTTACGAAATAAAAGACGGAAGATATTTGGGCTTCGCTCAAAAGGTGGGTTCAAATTACGGCGAATATTTATATTATTTGTTTGTTACTTGTGTATTTTCGGTCGTAGTAGGTACCAATACTGAACACGGGCCTCTTCTCACGCGCGAAAGTAAAAGGTATTCAGGTACTGGGCCTACCACGAGGACCCAGTGCTGATTTGAAAAATGCTAGCTCTTCAAAAGGGCAACTAACTTGGCTTAACGACTATTACAGTGATAACCGAGATCAACTGATCGAAGATGCGTTATTTGTTTCAAAATCATTTATTCAAGTTTGGCTCAAAAGAACTCTTATGAACGTCAAAACTTAAAAACTAGCGCGCCCATTCACTGCGGGCGGGAGCTTGATCGTAAAAGAACGGGCAAGAAAATCGTCAAGGCTAGTTTTTTCTCCCGCCAGTTACAAGAATATGTACTTAGTAGTAAAACAATTTGACAAATCTACAAAAATCTGTGTTCTGCAGTCACAAGATTAAATAAATAATTAAATAAAATAAGTTATACGAGCATGATTACGAATAAACATAGTACATGAGCAGACCAGTCCCCACTGGCGACGTTCACGAGTAAGACGCATGAACCAGCCATCGTTTCGCTCAACCATATTTTAGGGAACGTAACGATCCGTTTTTTGCCACTATGGTGGGAACACAACCTAACTTTCTTGATAATTTCTTAACACATGGTATCGCTACGACCGCAACAACTACAGCATAATTATAAATATAAGTCTTATATAAATGATGAAACGATAATTATTTATGTGTATTTACTAAAAATACTTTATCCATTATCGTTTAACCTAATTTAAGCAACTTTTATAAACAGGAGAAACATCACGATTTTTTCCCTTTTCTTCTTCACTCGAGAACCTGTCCGTAGTAATTAAGCGCATAATCTATACTAATATTATAAAGAGGAAAGATTTGTTTGTTTGTTTGTTTGTTTGTTTGTAATGAATAGGCTCCGAAACTACTGGACCGATTTCAAAAATTCTTTCACCTTTGGAAAGCTACATTATCCCCGAGTAACATAGGCTATATTATATTTTTTTAAAAATTAGGTATCCTTACTAAAAATCCAATAATGTAACCCAAGGTGTAAAAAAATGACCTGAAAAATTCCTTACGTAGCGTGCGCAGCGAAAACTATTGATGATAGAACAAAATCATGTACTACGACTTTGCAGAACTCATCATTGTCTACAAAAAGTGTCGCGACAGCATATGTCTAAATATTATAGTTACGTCACAGTAAGCGGTTTTTTATTCTAAAAATTTAATTTATATGCCGCGGCTTGAAAAGGCTCTATATTTGTACCTTGGTATTAATCCTTATCAAAAAAAATTACTTTATATTCAAGACGGCTTCAATACCTTTTTATAACTTTTTGAATTATTCAATTCGGACATTTCATTTGGAAGATATCACGAGTTTAAAAATGCAAGTATTAGAAAAATAGTCGCGTGGTTGCCGCTCACCGCGCTCAGCTAGCCAGCATGCGATGTAGGCTCACTGGGGTACGGGGGGGGGGAGTCAATGTAATAATATTATAAAGAGGAAAGATCTCAAAAAGTACTGGACCGATTTTAATTTTTTTTTTTCATTAGAAAGCTACATTATTAGTGAGTAACATAGGCAAAATTTTAATTTGTAAAAAAATTGGGTTTCGTAAGATATATGGGTTTTTCGGACACAAAGTGTAATAAATCAACCAGTACAGTTACTCATTTTGCGTACGCAGCCTAAACTGTAAAAGATAAAATAAATAAATAAATATTCTTTTACATTAGATAGAACCACAAAATGTGCTAATTAATTGTAGATCTTATAAATATCTACCAAAAAGACCGCGACACACTATACCTATCTATGTCGAGTGAGGCATAACAACCATTTTTTTATTGTACTACATTTAAACGCATTTAATTTACTTATGATATTAATCCTTATCAAAATAATCATCACTAAGTGCAGTATATGTAGATAATATTTAGTCTTTGAATGATCAAAATTTGACGTTTGGTTTTGAAGTTATGGCGAAATTAAATTATTACGATTTCTGCTGTACGGCGCCCTATCACGGGTCGAGGCTCCCGGCCATCAGTTTATTTTGTTACCTGAAAATAATTTTACGTCAAATGCTGTTTATAGAGAATCTTTACAATAATCGCTTTAGTTATCTATCCCAAAACAACGGGTTGCACTCCGGGCCGGTAGGAGTGAAAACTTAGTATTAATTACATTTAAATATTTTCATCATTAACAACTTTAACATCCACATAAAGACAATCTATGCAGCCTGCGGATAATGACTGCGTCGTCGTAGTGTCGGTGTCTGTGAATTGACCTGGGAATCATTTTGCTGACCGTGTCTTTTCTGGGCAGGCATTTTGTAGCGGTAACCGAGATCCACGCGGGCGGAGCCGCGGGCGACCGCTAGTAATTAAGTAAAATCAACATTAAAGTAATACAATTATCTCTGCTGTATTTATAAATGTGTGTATTTATTACAGACAGATTAAGTTATAGATAAAATAAGATCTATAACTTAATATGTCTGTTATTTTATCATACACAACCAAACCTTCGGCTAAATTCCATGAAATTAGATACAGAGATAGATAGAACCTTTTTTTATTTTTAGATGGAAAGTCATCAAAAGTAAATAGAAAATGAATATTTTCTGACAATTACACCAGTTATTTAGTTCCAAGATAAGTATCATTAAGAACTTGTGTTATGGATACTAAACAACGGATAAACATACTTAAATACTTTTTTTTTTGTAAATACATACTTAATATACATAGGAAAACACAACGCACACAAAGATTTGTCCTGTGTCGGAATCGAACCCACGACCTTTGGAGTGAAGTGTAGGTATTCTGACCTCCACGCCATATCGGTCATCATCCGTCTCCCACTGTGGATGGAGCAGGAGTGTGTGTCAGACTTGTACCGACTAAAAACCATTCATGTTCCTTCTTGAGCCTGCGATGTCCCGGGTCCGCGGTAACCCTTTCGAACAGTCCCGCAACCCCTGCTGGAAATAGATAGGACCTTGGGAAAGGAAGACACGCTGCTGTTTATTTTTAAAAAAATTGACTGTGTGAAAATTGTTGAAGAGAACGAGAACCTCAAGTTGTAGTATAAGTGGCCAGTTGGGACTAGTTAATCGTAAAGAGAAAATATTACGAATTGAACAAACGACTGCCTTTAAACCCACTTGTTTAATTAAAACTAAAAACAAAACAAAAAGCTCTCATCCGGAGCACTTACAGTACCGTTTAGTTTTCGCCCCTATTTCCTCTGCTTTGTGTTTACAAACAACAAATATTGTTCCTTCATACTCATAGGCGAGTGCCTTTAACAGTATAGGAAACTCTTTTGTTGTGTTTGTTATTAACTTTTTTATTTTATTTTTATATGTAACTAGCTGTTACCCGCGACTTCGTCCGCGTGGAATAGTATCTTTGGGTAGCATTTACAACCCCCTTTTCGCAATAAAAAGTAGCCTATATCCTTTCTCAGGGTCTAGACTATCTGTATACCAAATTTCATTTAAATCCGTTCAGTAGTTTTGGCTTGAAAGAGTAACAGACAGACAGACAGAGTTCCTTTCGCATTTATAATATTAGTAAGGATTTACTTTGACATAATTATAATATAAATCGCATTTTACAGTTTTAAATTGCGGTGTATTGAATTATTATATGGCGACGTGTCGAATACTTAACAGTTATTAGGGTCACGGAGAGACTGAAATACAAGGTGTCTTCATAGACAAAGACACAAATTTCAAACTACCGCCACTAAAACATCAATGATAGCTCACAAAGAAGAGAGATCGCGGCATCTGTGATCCTCAACATCTCATACTTGAACTTGAGCAAGTAAAACGCGTAATTAAAGAAACATACATTGGCCATATCAAGGTCTGAGATCCGTGTAACTTTAATAGTCTGTTGTGTGTATTTGACGACCGATATGGCGTGGAGGCGAGTATACTCGCACTGCACTCCTGAGGTCGTAGGTGTTTGATTCCCAGACGGGACAAAACTTTGTGTGCACAAACATGAATATTTGTTCTGGTCTAGGTGTTTTGCTATGTATGTTTATCCGTTATTTAGTATCCATAAAACATGGTCTTAATAATACTTACCTTGGAACTAAATAAATGGTGTAATTGTCAGGATATATTTATTATATTTATTTATTTTACTGTGGTAACGATGAAACACTTTCTGATGGAATATTCTATTTTATTCTAGGTCGGAAACTTTTTAGTCATGAAATTTAAATATGTGAATTTAAATAGAAGTAAGTAATAATACCCTCTCGTGGACAATGCTCTGCACGTGTGTACCAGGAAGGCCAGCATCAGAGAAGAATGGCGGCGAGTTGTGAGGCGGGTCACTGCAACTGAAGTGACCACCACGACCACTGGCCGTGAGTGTAACAACGAAGAAGAAGAAGAATAATACCCTCACTGATTTGACAGGAATTTTCCTTGTGTTCTAAAGCTTGTAGAATAGCATATAACATGTAGTAAGATTATAGTGTATTTAATTTAGGTTACGTTGGAACAAGGTGGCAATTCTCAGTTATATAGGACGCTATGTAAGTACTAACAATGTGCCAAATAGTAGCACTTTACGCAACACTCTACACAGTAGTGTAGTGTATTAGTTAGTAGTGAAATTTAATGTCTAGACATTGAGAGAGGTGTTAGGTGTTAATAGAGTTTTTGACTGATTAGATATTTGTATTCCGAAAGTATGTGATAAATTAAATAAAAACAGATTCCAGTAAATGTCACACACTACTGAATACTTAAACTAAGAAAAGCGTATACTATTGGTACTACGAACAAACATTAGCAAATACTTTTTTATTGTACATACATACTTATAATACAAAGGGAACCCCCAAACCAAGACAAATGTTCAAGTGCAAACAAACAATGATTTGTCATGTGTGGAAATCGAACATACAACCTCAGAGCAGAGTAAGTCAGAGTGATACTAACCTCCTCGCCATATAGGTTTATCGCGTGCGGAATTAAACCAACGACCCCAAAATGGTGTATTATGATATAATCCCGGCCCCATATCGGTCATAAAAATTGTAGAAATATTTATAAAGGAATCACTTCGTTAGCACAAAAAAACTTCCCAAGATATGACAATTTTAAAACCACATTTTGGACTTTCCCAAAAACGCCTTATTCAAACCGTTTTCAAACACGTTACATTCCTTTATCATATGCCTGTATTTGTATAGGATATATATAGCAAGGACTTTATAAGAGCTGTAATAACTATGTTTCTAACGTTGCTATAAATAAAATAGGTTACCCCATGTTAAAAACTTTTATGTATTATAGTATCTACCTTTACTTATACGGATCAATATTTTTCAGGAAAGTCTTTTGTACAGTTTTTAGTAATACTTATCCTTAGGTTAGTTCGTTGCGGTGCATCCACATTGTAGTTACGTTTTTTGAGCAACACTCTGCAACTTAACAGCTCCCGGCAAGCGGCAATAGGCTCGCTACCTATTACGTGGGATCGTGGGGTAATTGGCGAAGTGTGGGCGGGTAATATGCCTCTGCCTACCCCTCCGGGGAAACAGGCGTGAATGTATATTAAAAACTTATTTATTAAATGATTTCATTCTTTTGAAATGGACTTACCCATCCGTCCTAAATATATTGTGATTTTACAAACAAGTGTGATTTTAAGACATAAAAACTAGCAGAATCATACATCCTTAAACACCTAATTAGTTAATTCTGCTCAAAGCAGGAATCGTTTCGTCCGTCTATGAGGAATACAATTTGAGCGACCTTGACCTATTTTAGTGTTAGGTTTTGTGCCAGTTAGCCCATAGTTGGAAATTCGTTCGGTCAAACATACTACGGTACTCATCTCTCGTAACAGAAGCGGTTGAAGCCTACGAGGTCGACTAGAATGTTGACCTTTCAAGCTGCGGGTAGAAAGACAATTTAAATTCTGTTGTTTTTAGTCTTCCGGCTTTAGTCCATCACCTCACAGACTAATAATAATGATATTGGTAACGTGTTATGGACCAATAAAAAGCTATTCAATAACATTGTTATTTATCATCATCATTCATATCATCATACACTAGAGCGCTACTGGACATAGGCCTCGCTAATTGCACGCCACTGAGCTCAATTTTTACCGTTTCGTTTTCGTTGGAGACGAAAAAGCTATTATTTATATGGCGTAAGAAAATTTGGAAACATCGATCTGCGCATAAGTTCAACGAAAATTCGAATAGTTGGAATCAAAAGTTTATGTCAGAATAATATGTCTGTTCTCTGTGTCATCTGTTCAAAATTTTTGAATTTTTAACATTCTTTGCCATTTGTTCGAACTTAGAAGATTATATATGTGGATTGTCTTTCTCCTTTTCTCCTTATTAAATAATTTAGCTCAGTTTCATACAGCTTTGATTGTGGCGGCAGGTTTATTTATCTATATGTCATGCGTAGTCACAAAACCTTACCGACTTCTTCTCGTAACAAATGCCTAGTGAACTGGCAATTCTAGATTTAAGTGAGGTTCATCTGCCTAGTGAACAGGCACTTCTAGATTTAAGTGAGATTCGTAAGTAGTTCGGAAAAAGAAGCCAAAATAAAGAAAATACAGACTCTCGTCATTGTTATTCTCTTAATTTTTATACATAATATTAACTAGCCACGCCCCGCAGTGTCAGCCGCTTGATCCCATGGAGTAGCGAGACAAAAAGTATTCTATGTGTCATTCTGGTAATATACTACCTGCGTGCCAAGTTTCGTTCAAATCTGTTTAGTAGTTTTTGCGTTAAAAAGTAAGAAACATACATACATATGTACTCATAACCTTTCGCATTTCCCAATAATAAATAGAATAAGTTTATAAATATCTGTTATAAAAATATCATAAATAGACTTAGGACTAAGACTATTAAATAGGATATTTTATATAAATCTTATCTAAAAAATATCGTGAAAGGACTTGGGACTAAGACATCCGTGTCCTTTAAGTCACGCGATCAGATAATGGTCAAGATATCGCGTGTTTGCAGGTTAATGTTGACAAGGCATGTTAGAAAGAAATATGAAACATAATATTTACACTCACACAATGGTTGTTTCCATAAAAAGTATTATTGAAGTAAATAGATAGATACAAAAATATTTAATGTAAACCAGAATAAAACGACACATTAAAACAATCGCAAAAGGAATCAGCGGCCTTATCCCTGAAAGCGATTTCTTCCAGGCACCCTTAATTTAATATATAACTTCAAATTTAGTTAAAAAGTAGTTTAAGTGGGGCCTTATAATATCAGCATCAGCAGAACAGCTTGCCAAAGTAAAAAAGTTTCATTGCTATAAACTATAAATTACGCGGATGAAGTCGCGAACAAAATTAACTTATTAAGACACAACACAGACTTCTTTTAATAACTATATTGTAAACAGCAAGTATCATCGTTACTAACATTATCTTCCTTAAAGTCTTCCTTAAAATGAAAGAAGTTAAAAGCTGTCTGTTTCACGGTTTGAATGATGACTAGTTTAATTAACATGACTCGTTAGAATCTTTTTTTGAAGAAAATTGGTCCGATGAGGAGTCTTGAGTAATATTTATGATTAGCTCTTGTTTGCATAAATTATCAGAAGCAATGTCACGGTCCCAACCAGACATTATGACTCCTTTAGTTCTCTTCACCAAACTTTCCCAGTTCATGGTCGTCACGTGGGTGCAAGCGTTTTTCAGTAATTGCAACATTTCATTCGCTGTGAATGGGGGGCTTGTATTGCTTCTTGCAACATGCCCTTTCATTTGTGCACATATAAGTCCGATGGCGTTGTATTGGCAGTGATACGGAGGAATTCTAAGGAGGAAATGGCCATATTTTGCTGCCATTACATTGATCACATACCGTTTTGGTTTCTTTTAATATTTTTAACAATTCTATTTTTAACATGGAATCGTCTAAAAATTCTCCATTTTTGCGTAGACAATTAATAATTCTATGTTTTTATTGGCTATTGTTGGTATTTTGTCAGTTTGGTTAGAGAGGTAGGGCGCATTATCATTAAAAAAATTGATGGTTTTTCCAATGATAGAAGCATACCCTTTATACACCATTTATTTCCTCGTGGTAATCGCCAGCTTTTTTAATTTAAATGCCAGCATTACATATTGTACAAAACCTTTAGGTGTACCTGCGTGGCGTTGGATGAGGCGTTCGCCTTTACTAATAGGTACTGAGGAAGTGGAAGCAGCAGTGTCGTTAGTCCAGGACTGAGATACGGTGCGGTTACCGTTGAGTCATGTTTCATCCGTAAAGACAACATTTGCCCGAACTTAAATTTCTTGCATCATTTAAAAAGTGACATCGTGCCAAGGCAATATGAGTGAGTTCCATTAATATTCCATTTTCTTTTCTTTGACTTTTTATTACAGTTTCTAATAACGTTAAGTTAACGGCAAGTTTTTATAATAATAAAAAAGACGTGTGGCACTCGGAGATTGCAAAGCATTTTTTATTAACTTATGCAATTAAAATTTCTTTATTTATTTTATGTATGCAGTATTTTTTTTCTTTGATATTAATTCAAGTTACACTTTAAGCGTGGTGACCGATAAAAAAACAAATTTAAATACCGATAAAAATACAACCAATGCCACCTAAAGGTGGGTTGCTGAACTAAAAAAACAAGAGTGATATTTCAAAAAGTCATTAAAAGTTCTGCTATTTATCGATAGATGGAAAAACTAAAAAGTATCACCACTGTGCCGGTCGGTGTTAAGTTTTTTCTGGAATTTCTGGATTCGGTCTCCACGCTCAAACCCGCGATAGAAGCTATGCAATAGCTTACAAAATACACGGATTTATATTTGTTTACAAAAAATCTAACACATAATTAAATCGGAACGCACATTTATCATAATCGCTTATTTTTTTTACGTACCTAATTCAAACCTTTGAGATACTTTAAGACATCACCAACTTGTCAATCGTCGAGCTGTCAAAGGAAAATTTTGTTTTTTTATAATCGTTCCGTGCGGTTACCATATTTAGCCAGTGTCAAGTAAAAGATATATTAGTAACATATAAATCATAGTAAATGAGAACGAGTGGTGATAAAGATGATAAATGAGATGCCCTCCCCTTATAAATGAGCTGTCCTCAGTAAAGACTGAGATCTCACAAGGACTTTTTGAAAGAATTTGAAAAGTAATGTTGCACTGTTTTGTGTTATTTACCAACACTCATGTGCTTTCACATACACTTAACCACCTTTATTATACATTAATGTTCGAAAAATCACAAATTTTAGCAAATATAACAAAACTGCAGGCATGACGCTTCACTTTCCCGCCAATAAGTCCCAAAAGACAATTAACAAAATGGACAGACTGTAGTGTTAATATTATCTACAATTTCACTCCCTTAAAGTCTAAAGAGGCTGAAACTGTAAAAAGAAGCTAAAAGTTGCCTGCATTGAACTGTTTCTGTAAGACTTTAAATGGCTTTACGGTTAAAAAGGCCTTATAAATCAATATACCAATTCCGGCTTGGTTGGTTTAATCGGTACCACTTATAAAGAATGTTTTATCGGTACAAATTGTAGTTTACACAGGTGAAAGCGCAAATAAATATTGTAATATTGGCATATATACCAATGTTACAGTACATTTTTTTTTTTTTTTAAAGGGGGGTGTACTGTTACAGTACAATATCTTTGTGCTGTATCTACAATCTACATCGCAATCTTATGTTCCTTATCGCACGTTTAATGTTTCTACTATCTGTTATCAACACGAAGTCGTTAGTATATAAGATGCACCTTTGGATAATTATAACCAGACTATACTACATCTTTTGTCTCATTTATACCTAATCATATACTGCCAAGAAGTTTGGCAAAACCAACACTAACTTCCTTAAAGTCTAAATAGACCCAAAACGAAAAAAATAAGCTAAAAGTTGCCTGCATTTAACTGTTTCTGTAAGACTTTAAATGGCTTCACTGTTTAAAAGGCCTTTTAAATCAATAGACCCGTTCCGGCTTGGTTGGTTAAATCGGAATCGCTTAATGCAAATCCGTTTAAGAATTAACAGTTTATGTGAGAATGACAAAATCAACCACAAGTATTGTTTTTTCAATTTATATCCGTTTCAAAGCATTGAAACTGGGGTTGTCTATCACTAGAGGTAGGTATTCTCCTTAATTGTAGTGTATAATGAAATATACAAATGAATGAATTAAAACTTTATTGTACACCAAAATAAAGTGAATTACAGCAATGGATTACATTAAAATGAATTGGACAATAGGCGGCCTTATTGCTCACAGCAATTCCTTTCAGGCAACCCTGGGATGTATAGGACATGGCAAGAATTATACACGTGGGGTAGCGCAATAGAGTGCTTTAATTAACAATAATACATACATATATACCTATATTAATGACTCTTAAAGAGACAACCATGAATTCACATCAATCAAACTGGAATAGCAACAAATATTCATATATATTAAAACTGACATTTATATATATTCTAGTGTAACACGAAATAGTAGAGAAAAATTACTAACTATAAACGTATATAAGGAATATATAAATATATATACTGGACAAAGATTATGTTTCCAAACTCGACTAGTAAAAACATCTATGGTCTAAGATGTATTCTGCCCTTTGAATATATACTGGTAGTTCATTCCAAAGACGCACAGCGTGTACCGTAAAAGAAGCGTCAAAAAAAAATGAATGCCGTGCATCGCCATATTTAGGATAAGGTTATGCGCTGACCTTTAGTGCTTAGAATGATTCAAGTGAAAACTGAATTTATCTTTGAGATAGTTATGTGCTAAAGGCTAAAATAGAGTAACGTTTATAACAGAAAGAGTGTTAATTTATTGTTATAAATAATAGGTTGGGGAAAAAGTCTTTTCGTATTTTTGTATGAAAAGTCAAGACATTTTTTTCAAAGTTTATTTACATTTATTTACAATATATATGTACCGTTTTGTTGAATAACTTTCTGCCATTTTGTGGGCAGAGACATTATCCCGTTACTGTAGAAACTTTGGGACTTCTGATCAAAAAAACGGGACAAATAGTTTTGGCAGTCCTCTCTTGAGGTCAACCTTACAGAACCTAAAGAATTCTGCAGAGACCGAAACAGGTGAAAATCTGAAGGCGCAAGGTCAGGGCTATATGGTGGATGCACTAGGACCTCCCAGTCGAACTCTCTTAATAAACAATGCCCTTCCAATCCCACCATACACACAGCATCACCTTATTTCGTGTTAGGCCAGGTTTGGCCACAGTCTGTGAAGCCTGGCCAACTTTCGACCACGACCTTTTTCGCACGTTCTTGTCGTACGTGATCCACTTTTCATCGCCAGTTATCAATCTCTTCAAAAACGGCTCGGTTTCATTACGTCTCAATAATGAATCGCAAATGAGTACACGGTTCATTAAGTTTCTTTGAGTGAGCTCGTGTGGCATCCAAATATCGAGCTTTTTTGTATAACCAGCTTTCTTCAAATGGGTCAAAACTGTTTTGTGGTCAATTCCCAGTTCTTCAGCTACATCGTAACTACTAATATGCCGATCTTGCTCCACTCTTTCAAAAATGGCGTCCATTTTATTCGTAACAGGGCGACCAGAGCGAGGTTCATCTTTAACATCAAAATTTCCGGACTGAAAACGTTTGAACCAAATTTGTGCTACTCTTACTGACACTGCATCAGGTCCATAAACATCACAATTTTTTTTCACTGCTTGAGTTGCATTTTTGCCTTTTTTATAATAAAATTTTAAAATGTATCGAATTTCTTCATTAGATTCACTCATTTTTACGGAGAGAAAAACAAATGAAAAATAGCGGGAAACAACTTTCTTTTTTTTTTTCTTTTCTTTATAATGGAACCTTTTTAATGTTACCAAAACCAGCCAGACACAAATAGTACAGTCAAAAAAATTTTATAATAAGTTTATACCTACGTTATGCGAAAAGACTTTTTCCCCGACCTAATATTTAATACCATTTTAAGTAACAAAGACAAAGGACTCGTAAAATGTTTGTGGAAACTATTTCCCGCATTTACTATAGCCAGAGAACTAAAAAATATCTTGTATATCGTATTATGTAGTATTCATAACAAAAGTTCTTAATGATACTTATCTTGAAAATAAATAATTGCTATAATTGTCAAAAAATATTTATATTTATTATTATGGTTTGTCGGACATTGTTTTCTAAATAAATACATCTGATTAACAGCTATCTATTCCATTTGCAAAATTGCTATCAGTCTTATAACAGTCCACTGCTGGACACCTCTCTCCATTGCATACCATTGGCCCACAATCTGCGGCCAACTTAGATAAGAGAGGGCTCTCTTATCCTATAATATAATTCTTATTCAAGTCTAGCTAGCCGCCCTACAGTGAAAGAATTATTGATATAACCATTTTTAGTATAATTTTTTACCCTGCTTGTGTCTTCTATTGTTTGCTTAGTGAATACGAACTGAAAAATTACCTTCGTGTCATGCAAGACGAAATATAATAATATGTAAGACGAAACAATATTAAATTGATTATTTTTTATTAAAATATTAAGGAAGTTTTGTAGAATTCTGTACTTGACTGCGATTGTTGAATGTTGATATATTTTACATTTTACTCAAAGCTTTTATTTAGCGAATGTAACGTTAGTTAAAAACATAAAACTTCATGATATAAGTGTCTCTTTTTCACTGCAAGTTAGTTAATTGGTTAATTAAGTCGGGTTAAAGTTACTACGTACAAAATCACAAAGAGGTATAAGGGCCCGTGGCTGTTCTCAAGGAAATAGTTTATCACTCTATAATTTTAATTTGATTCTGCAATTTGTATTAAATAGTATTATTTGAATTTACACCTACATATTTCACCTATAGTAAATCGTGTTAAAACTATTAATATAATAATAATCATTCAAAAAACATCGCATAGAAGAAAAGGTCCAGTTACAAAATAATTACAAATATTACCAGAATTCTATAACGTCGGTGTCCCACACAACCTTACAATGGTTAGTTTAGTCGAGTTAAAATTACTATGTAAATAAATAAAAAGATTAATAAGAGCCAGTCTCAAAATAATTCTACTATTAATACATAATAATACTTTTCTGCTAACCCGAAAATTATCTGCTAGAACGTCTTAAAGCATTAAGTTCGCCTTTTGTATAACTTATATTTGTGCAATAAAATTTTAATAAATTTAAATAAATAATAATCTACCAGAACTCCTTAACGTCAGTGTCTCACACTGCTTTACAATGCCATGAGTTAATTTGAGTTGAAATAACAATATAAATAATTAAGAAGAGAAATTAAGGCCAGTTACAAAATAATTACGAAAGTATCCTACAAAAACTTTTGTCTCAAGAAAGTTCAACGTACAGTTGGTTTTGTTCGGACGCCGATTATACAACCCCAGAAGGCTGTCAGAAAACTTTGGCACTCGACGCGCTCGTCACGCAAATCGTACCTTTTTTATGAGGGTCACCGTCTAACACAGACCTAAGTCAAAAACCTTCCTGTTAAAACGGCAGAATTAACTCACCCCAAAGATGAAGTTTGTAAGTTTATCACTGTTTTAATTTAAGTCTACGTTGACTTATTTTTTTAATTGTATTATTATAATCAAATTTTTATTAGAATTCACAACCACAAACACAACACTTCACAAATACACAGCACTGTAGTTTCGTAATATAATTTGCCACTGTTCGCGCTCTAAACGGACGTGCAGTCGCTCTGACGTCTCAAATCGCACTGGGTTCGCTTCAGTTTTCCACGCGGCTTGAGAGCCGGGATGGAGACAGACAGTCATTTTTCTCTGTCTTCCTTCAGGGCTTTCAATAAAACTGTTAATAATCTAAAGTGAGGAAAGGTGCCGATTCTTCCGCATTAGTTACGAGAATATATTTTTTGAGATGTACGACTGTAAGTTATAACGTACGTTTGCTTTATCTGTGGGAAAATATGTAGTTAAGGAGTTCTCATAAGAGAACATATTACGTATACAACGTAACGTATACATTAAAAACACTTAAAGCTACATTACTATTACTTTAGGCTCTTTTGTGCTTTAGAAAAAGTGATAAAAATCGTCTTATAACTATATTAGCTATACATGCATACAAAATAACGCCTCTTTCTCTAGGCAGAGGCATATCAAGCGCACACTTCGCTAATTTAATTGTTGGTCCCACATTATTACGTGGGTCCCATTGCTGCTTATATTAGCAATACTAGCACTGTAAATGCAAAGAAATACACTTTAGGTTAAAAGTTATTGTAAAATGTTTGCGATAATAATTTTGCTCAGCAATTTTGTAGACATTCCAATTCGGTTCTTATCTGTTGATATTGCTTTGGTTGGTCTACTGTCACTTCTATGTCTGTCTCAGCCGATATCCGAAACTATTGGAAGTTATATATTAGGTCGGGGAAAAAGTCTTTTCGCATAATGTAGGTATAAACTTATTATAAAAATTTTTTGACTGTACTATTTGTGTCTGGCTGGTTTTGGTAACATTAAAAAGGTTCCATTATAAAGAAAAGAAAAAAATAAAAAAAAGTTG
Source organism: Musotima nitidalis (assembly GCA_949126915.1). NCBI lineage: Eukaryota > Metazoa > Arthropoda > Insecta > Lepidoptera > Crambidae > Musotima > Musotima nitidalis. Next base: position 7,732,663 of record OX421434.1, read on the forward strand.
TTTCCCGCTATTTTTCATTTGTTTTTCTCTCCGTTAAAATGAGTGAATCTAATGAAGAAATTCGATACATTTTAAAATTTTATTATAAAAAAGGCAAAAATGCAACTCAAGCAGTGAAAAGAATTTGTGATGTTTATGGACCTGATGCAGTGTCAGTAAGAGTAGCACAAATTTGGTTCAAACGTTTTCAGTCCGGAAATTTTGATGTTAAAGATGCACCTCGCTTGGTCGCCCTGTTACGAATAAAATGGACGCCAGTTTTGAAAGAGTGGAGCAAGATCGGCATATTAGTAGTTACGATGTAGCTGAAGAACTGGGAATTGACCACAAAACAGTTTTGACCCATTTGAAGAAAGCTGGTTATACAAAAAAGCTCGATATTTGGGTGCCACACGAGCTCACTCAAAGAAACTTAATGAACCGTGTACTCATTTGCGATTCATTATTGAGACGTAATGAAACCGAGCCGCTTTTGAAGAGATTGATAACTGGCGATGAAAAGTGGATCACGTACGACAAGAACGTGCGAAAAAGGTCGTGGTCGAAAGTTGGCCAGGCTTCACAGACTGTGGCCAAACCTGGCCTAACACGAAATAAGGTGATGCTGTGTGTATGGTGGGATTGGAAGGGCATTGTTTGTTATGAGCTTTTACCGCCCGGCAAAACCATCGATTCTGATCTTTACTGCCAGCAACTGATGAGATTAAAGGAAGCAGTCGAGAGAAAACGGCCGGAATTGATCAACAGGAAGGGTGTGGTCTTTCATCACGATAACGCTAGACCACACACATCTTTAGCCACTCAGCAAAAATTAAGAGAGTTCGACTGGGAGGTCCTAGTGCATCCACCATATAGCCCTGACCTTGCGCCTTCAGATTTTCACCTGTTTCGGTCTCTGCAGAATTCTTTAGGTTCTGTAAGGTTGACCTCAAGAGAGGACTGCCAAAACTAATTGTCCCGTTTTTTTGATCAGAAGTCCCAAAGTTTCTACAGTAACGGGATAATGTCTCTGCCCACAAAATGGCAGAAAGTTATTCAACAAAACGGTACATATATATTGTAAATAAATGTAAATAAACTTTGAAAAAAATGTCTTGACTTTTCATACAAAAATACGAAAAGACTTTTTCCCCAACCTATTATGTAGAAATTATGCAGACTTTAAATAAATTGTAGATGGTGTCAAATCAGACGGGCTTAGAGCAACTATTAGAAACCCTTTGGACGTACCCTCAGAGGCAAAGACAGTAATTTCTGCTTACCATCAGATGCATTAAAGCTGTCGTAGCTAACAGACATTTATTCGACATACACTATATTACCTGTTTCCCCGAAGGGGTAGACAGAGGCATATTATATTCACATTTCGCCAGTTATGTTGTTGGTCCCACGTAATAGGTGGCGAGTCTACTGCCGCTTACCGGGAACTTTTATGTTCGCTAGAGCCTCGTCCGTTGAAGGGCGGTGCACCACTTGCAGATGAGGTTTGCTTGGGCTCCTTAGATCTTGGTAGAAAACTTATTTAATGTTTCTTTTAAAAAAATAGTAATTCTTTATGAATGGTTATATAAAACACTAATAGATGTAAATAAGGATAAAGTAACTGTTTTGTGCAATAAACTCTTACAGAATTAGTTTTTACCTATTTTCTAATAATAACAACTGACACCAACCAAAGATAAAACTGAAAACCTATTTTTGTTACAATTTCCTTTATCTGTCATAACACCAAATGCGACCTTTTTGTAATTAAATCAACAAGAAGGGAGCTGTTCCGTTAATCAAGTCATAAATTAAGATTAATGGGAAACAATAATGACCTAATACAAAGAACGCTACGAGATAAGCTACGGCGTAGAAGGCTCGTAGCGCCCGTAGCTTTCGTAGATAGCTCGGTATTTCTGTGTCGTCATTATCTTCGTAACTTGACTGTTTTGGGATTAATGATTGTGTTCAATGTATGGCAGGATGAGTATAAACATACGTCTATATACAATTGTTATATTTATAACAGAACCAGAGTATATTGGCGTAGGCCGTTTAACGGTTACCATATGTAGTGATAGAATAGAATAGAATAGAATAGATCTTTATAGCTAAGACTGTGTACATTTTGCTGGTGTTCATGCATGATATTAGTAACAACAGTTTTCCCGTAAATATTGTGGCATCATTAGCAAACATTACACATAAATTTTCTATTTTATTAGGGAGCTCATTAATATATACTAAGAAAAAAGTGGCCCAAGAATGCTTCCTTGTAGGTGGTAGCCCCTGAGACATCTTTAGGGATTTTGGTTTAACCTCTTGAAAAGTTTGTGTTATTTTATTATATGAATCAACTACTGTTATTAGCTTCCTATCAGAGAGAAAACTATCTATAAGTTTCAGAGCTATTCCTCGTATACCTAGTTTTTCTAGCATGTTTAAAGGGATATCATACCTAACACAATCAAATGCTTTGGACATATTAAGGAATAGTTCAATATATGGCGTTTTATAATTTAAAGATAACTGAGACCAATGGTTTAACGTACTAAAGCGCGGAAGCGCTCAATATTAAATTTCACAGTAACGATCACCAATCTAAGGAATGACCTGTGTGAACTCTGCAGTACTTCATGTTTTGAGGTTTGTGCACAAAGCTTTGTCAGCATTAAACTGTTTGCTGTGGACGTTCGGTATCATTGACCAGTCTCCAATTATGTTAACTTTTAATTGGTCTAGACGGGACTTGACTATGTTTTGTATAAAGATTTTATCATGTTTTCATGTCTCGCACACATAATTGTTAACATAAAAGAGCTGTATAAAAAAACTGAGTTAAGGTGCTTTTTCTAAACCACCACGCATTTTCTAAGAGACTGGGAGCGTTAGTTACCGCTCAAACCACACTGGTACATGGCTCATTTGGTAACACTTCAGGTGTGGTTCACGAAGTGGTCACCACAGCCTATGAGTGCACGTACGTCAATAGCGCGTTGTCGATCCTTTATTTATTTATTTGTTTATTCATTCATAAAACTTACAACTATCTTTACAGGCACCAAACCTAATACGATAGAGTAGCTGAGCTTACAATACCTAAATCTATCCGGTCGGACAGTGACAGTGCATTGAGTACCCGCAGCGCCCGCACGAGCGGGGCGCGCTGCAGCAGGTTGGTGCGCCAGCAGCGTCGGCCGCCGGCGGCGTCCTACGTACTCATTCGCACGCAAAGCTGAACCGTCTCCAAAATACGAGGATTGTGGATTTTACCTCTTAAAACACTAAATACGTAGGTGGCAAGCGCAACCTCCCGTCTCACCTCGAGTCTATAATATCCCACCATACCTAAAATAAAAAGACTAGGGTACAGCAGAGGGTAGCCTGGGTACACGCCATATTGTTTCTTGTATAAAAACCTAAGAAATTTATTTTGAATTCAAAAACCGTTACACGCCCTTAGTAAAAGTCCCATGCTGTAATTTCCTATAGCCTGGCTAAGCTCATTCCATATTTGAAGATTACGCGGCAAAGAGTTTTTATATTGTTTGCGGCACTTACATTTGCCGACTGCATCGTGATACGGAACAGCACCTTAAGAATCAAAGTATTACTTGAGATAATGTTTTTTCGTGCTAATAATTGTAATAACAATAATAAAGATGTGAGTCAACAAAATATTTTTTATTGACTCACATCCTAGCTCTTAATCTCTAATAACTTAGTATAAAAATAAAAGGTTACAAAATAAGAGAGCTTAGGGTTCTTAAAGTATTTTTCTTGAAGTAAAACTACAAGCTTAAGAATATGAGTACCGCCAATCGTAAAACTATAAGATTAAGAATACCGACAATCACGCCGGCATTTACCGAGATATAAATTAGCCATTTTAAGAAATCTTTGTAATAAATTTCATAAAATCGGCCTGGAAACGCAAGAAGCTTACCTTTGCATTTATAATATTGCTATATATAAATATGGGTGTATAGGGTTCCTAACAAGAACTGAGGAGCCCAAGCCAACCTCACCTGCTATTGATGTACCTGCCGATCAACGGACGAGGCTCTGGCAAACATAAAATTTCCCGGTAAGCGACGTTAGTCTCGCCACCTATTAAGTGGGACCAACATTATAATTGGCAAAATATGGGCGTTTATTATGCCTCTGCCTATCCCTTCAGGGAAACAGCCTTGAATGTGTAACTATGTTAGGTTTAGTTAGAATTGGTATGCCACTTACCCCCCCAACTGGTCTCCACCTTGTCGTGGTGAGGGGGCTGAGTACCTCCCGGTAGAGAGCAGAGAGCGCTAGGGAAAGGTCACACCCGGAGATTGGCGACTCTGTGTGCCCTTAGTACTGACTACCGGGGGGGAAACTAAGAGGGACCTGTAGAGGGCGTAGCGGGTGGGCCAGGAGGGCCCGTTTAGAAGCGCAAGGAGGGTTTAAGGCAGCGGGGGCAGGGGGCTCCTGCTGTATTTGAACTGTGCAAAGCCCATACTTTTGTTCTATGTATATTAAATAATTTATTGATTCAGGCGTTACTTTGCGGAAATCCATTGTAAGCAAGTGATGGATTAAAAATATCTTTGTAACAATTCCCGCGCTACTATAATTTCCCGAAAAATCGAGAAACTATTCAACACGACACGTGTTTCGCCCTTACACAGGGCATCTTCAGATAAGATAGGAGCCTCAGAACAACGATGTCTTCACGACCAACGCTGAAACGAGAGTGGAGTTCGGGAAATTATAGTAGCGCGGGAATTGTTACAAAGATATTTTTAATCCATCACTTGCTATGTATATTATATTATGTAAGTGAAGTAAAGCTATCTATTGTTTAATACTCATGGCACAAGCTTTATTTAAATTGGGGCTAAATAGCACTGTGTGAAGAGTCAAAGAATTATTTGCATATTAATCGTTGATGTCAAGCACATTTTAGATTTCCCAATAGCACGATCTGAGCTTTTGCTTGCCTTAATAGCGTGGACCAAATTAAATTAAAAAAGCTTTACTATTTATACCGTGTTTATATAGCTCAGGTCAAGACCAGACTGCATTCCAGAGGCTGTCTTCTCACGTTATTTCGTCATTCAAAAGTGCTCGGAATTCCCAACCCGCTGAACGCGAGCTAAATTGCATTCGGTGCTCGGTTACAAAACCCAACGGTGAGCATCGTCCTGTGCACTAAACTTTATGTAGCTCCCTAGCATATAGTGAACGGGGCATACTTAATGATTCTTTTGTTCAAGATACATTGAGTGTTTTTAAAATCGGTCATATAAATTATAAGGCTCATTGTAAGAAAGGAACTTTAGACTGATTCTAACTAACTAATGCAATAATTGTACCGCATAATTGTATCTTTTTCATTGTTGTTCCAACAATATCGAATTTCCATTTCGTTGGAAAAAAATTACGAATCTACATGATCTTAAAAACAATATTTTTTGTCAATACGTCACTTAATAGAAATTATGCTTGAGAATGCACGAAATCTAGCGTAGCTCCGTAACAACTAGTTAACGAGGCATTCTTAAGACTATTTTTGGCATTTTTAATGGGAAGCAAGTGATGAAAAAAAATCAAGAAAAACAATGCAACCACTGTAAGCAAGTTTCTCGAATCAGCGAAGTAACGCCTGAATCAATAAATTATTTTGAATTGAATGCGAATAATATTTTATTTTTTATTCAGGACCTATAAACTAAGGAGCTTAAGAGCTAATAATGTTAGTAAACAAATTAATTAAAATTATAATTTATATTGAATCAAAATAAATTAAATTCTACACAATGATAGTCTTTTTAAGAGTAGGCTAAGAAGCTCAAAACAATTATTAATGAACAACAAACTAGTTGTTTCTAAATATTGGCCCTATTGGCGTGAAAAATTCTAGCAGCACGTCATATACTTGCCTCCGCCAACCAACACTGGATCAGCATGGTAGAATATGACTTCAAACTTTCTTACTTTAGTTCGTGAGAGAATTTTTATGCTCAGTAGTGGGGCGTTAACAGTTATATAAAAAAATCTATACAACCAAAATGAAAAGGCGAGCATACCAATATAAATAATACATACTTGCACAAGTCGCGCAACTCACAAACTTTAGTACGAGTATTCTGGAAAAACATAGACATTTTTATCCCGGTAATGGTTACTTAGGGATAATCCCAGTCCCATACGGACAATCCGCGGGAGGGAGGTAGTAAATAATATAACAGGAGCCCTGAGCCGCATACATTCAAATCCACTCTGTTTCAAATTGCCGCTGTATTCTTCGCAATTCATGGCGATGCTAGTTACATCTACTCGCTGTTCAAACTTTTTTTTATTTATTAAGCTAGCGTTTGACTGTTATAAGTAGTATGAAATTAGAACTGTTTACTGAAAGATTTAAAGGAAGCCGTTTGTCATATTAATGCCCATGTAAAAAGAAGAGAGCAGGCCTTTAGGTTTTGACTTACATATAAATGCCCATGTAACAAGGAGAGAGCTAGTTTTTAAGTTTTGACTTTCATAAGAGCTCTATGGAGCTAAACTTGAAAAAATGATTTTGACTTGACTTTACTTGAGACGAGGGGCATGGGACGTGTAAAGTATGGAATGGATGTACACGGTCGAAGGAAAGCTTTTAAGCCAAATCAAGCAGAGTTTTGCCCCTAACTAAGCAGGTAACCCTAAGAGCGTCACTGCGATATCTAGTTAAGAGAAGAAGTTATCAAAAAACTCTGGAATCTTCTGTCAATCGCCACCGCCAATTATTTTCGTATATGTCGTAAGTATATTATAACAATTGCCTTTTCAAGGAATCTGACCCACTACGTAAATAGCGGAGAGCACCTTAGCAGACCTTCTTACAATATCGATGATCTAACATGCATTATCCCCCAACGGGGGACGTGTAGACAAATTTATAGTTTTTATTGCAACACTGCACCAGTGGGGGACGTTTAAAGGTGGACGTTGGGTATAAAACAATTTGTCTCAACGTCCCCCAGTGAGGGGTTTTTTGAATAGTCCTCTAATATCAGAAACGAAAGATTTTTGTTATGACCTTTAAATTGTTTGAATTAACAAAACACTTGTATATTACGAGTACGTTTTTATTGAGAAAGTTTGTGAGCTCTTAAACCAAATTTTAAGTAAATAAATAAACTACTTCAACTTCACGATGACTCGACAAGTACCATCAAGGTTTCCAAATTGACCCAGAAGAGCTTTCTTTAACTTTTGGCGAAGAACTTTATTAGGTCGGTCGGTCAAACGAATATTGACTCTCATGAATGTACACAAAGTCACGGAGAGATCCTGTTAAGTGGTTATTTATTTTGGTCTAGCTTTTGTCCGAGCCTTTGCGCGGTAAGCTCACCTATAACATTTAGAGATTGGTTGAAATTCTATTAATTTCATGATCCAGACAGTTTTCTGATAGAAATAAATATTTTAGAACATTAGAGCCAGACAGTCGAGAAATTATAGATTGATTCGTCAACTCAGCCTACTTTGCGTCCTGTGAAAAGTAGTAGATACATCTCCCATACAGTCAGTATCACTTTTTACAGCTCGCACAGTATTAACGTCTAAGTACTAAACATAGGTATCTTATGACTTGATCTTGAAACAAAGACGAAAAGGTTTGAAGTCAAACTCCACCACGAGGACCTAGAGCGGCTTGACGGAGACCGGGGTGTGAAGTTTTTTATAGCGGAATGAGGCCTCTAATCCGTTCAGTATATTTTGGGTGAAAGAATTACAAATATAATAGGTTGGGGAAAAAGTCTTTTCGTATTTTTGTATGAAAAGTCAAGACATTTATTTCAAAGTTTATTTACATTTATTTACAATATATATGTACCGTTTTGTTGAATAACTTTCTGCCATTTTGTGGGCAGAGACATTATCCCGTTACTGTAGAAACTTTGGGACTTCTGATCAAAAAAACGGGACAAATAGTTTTGGCAGTCCTCTCTTGAGGTCAACCTTACAGAACCTAAAGAATTCTGCAGAGACCGAAACAGGTGAAAATCTGAAGGCGCAAGGTCAGGGCTATATGGTGGATGCATTAGGACCTCCCAGTCGAACTCTCTTAATTTTTGCTGAGTGGCTAAAGATGTGTGTGGTCTAGCGTTATCGTGATGAAAGACCACACCCTTCCTGTTGATCAATTCCGGCCGTTTTCTCTCGACTGCTTCCTTTAATCTCATCAGTTGCTGGCAGTAAAGATCAGAATCGATGGTTTTGCCGGGCGGTAAAAGCTCATAATAAACAATGCCCTTCCAATCCCACCATACACACAGCATCACCTTATTTCGTGTTAGGCCAGGTTTGGCCACAGTCTGTGAAGCCTGGCCAACTTTCGACCACGACCTTTTTCGCACGTTCTTGTCGTACGTGATCCACTTTTCATCGCCAGTTATCAATCTCTTCAAAAACGGCTCGGTTTCATTACGTCTCAATAATGAATCGGAAATGAGTACACGGTTCATTAAGTTTCTTTGAGTGAGCTCGTGTGGCACCCAAATATCGAGCTTTTTTGTATAACCAGCTTTCTTCAAATGGGTCAAAACTGTTTTGTGGTCAATTCCCAGTTCTTCAGCTACATCGTAACTACTAATATGCCGATCTTGCTCCACTCTTTCAAAACTGGCGTCCATTTTATTCGTAACAGGGCGACCAAGCGAGGTGCATCTTTAACATCAAAATTTCCGGACTGAAAACGTTTGAACCAAATTTGTGCTACTCTTACTGACACTGCATCAGGTCCATAAACATCACAAATTCTTTTCACTGCTTGAGTTGCATTTTTGCCTTTTTTATAATAAAATTTTAAAATGTATCGAATTTCTTCATTAGATTCACTTATTTTAACGGAGAGAAAAACAAATGAAAAATAGCGGGAAACAACTTTTTTTTATTTTTTTCTTTTCTTTATAATGGAACCTTTTTAATGTTACCAAAACCAGCCAGACACAAATAGTACAGTCAAAAAAAATTTATAATAAGTTTATACCTACGTTATGCGAAAAGACTTTTTCCCCGACCTAATACATTACCATACATACTCACAAACATTCACATTTACAATATTAACAGAATTCAAACTATTTCTATTTCTTTGCAAACAAAGATGTAACTAATAAGATAAACTAGAAAGTGTCTGAATTGACGTCTGATAATAAAGAACCCTTATATTTTTCTCAATAGGGTAATGTCTGTACATTAGCTCCACTTGCCCGCATCGTAACCTCAGCCCAATAAGTAACATGTGGCAGGTCAACAGGCAATTCAGCCAGGTTTTCGTTCGGCCACTCAATTAATTGCCAAGATTGGGCCAGTGCTCAAGTCACGGAGAAATCAAGTGCCATTCAACCCAAACCCTTGTTATACCGACTGGGTATAAGAGGAAACATGATGCCTTATTCTAAATATTATAAAACTAACTATAGATTGTTGAAGATTGTTAGTATTAGTTCTGTGGAGCAGTAATCCGGGGCCCGAAATATTATATTATAGCGAAGTCTACTGCGTGGTCCCCGTTCCCGTTGGAGTAGGTACTGAAATAAATAGTAGGTATTCTATGTGTTTACCCAGGTCATAAACTACCTGCGTGCAAAATTTCATCCAAATCCGTTCAGTAGTTTTTAAAATAATAAATGCGATAGTTGGTACCATATATACAATGTCATTATTTTACAATGAAATATAATAAATAGGCTCCCACCCACCAAAGAGAGGAATTCTTCGCTGATAGATATTTTCAAACCGCTGAATGGAACCTCTAACTTGACTTAACGACTTCTGCATTTAGTGATAACCAGAACCAACAGTTTGACGTGATTTCTGAAGAACGGAAGCGCGCGATATGAAATGCCACACAAACGGTCACCCATACAGCTTGTTTTCTGTGAAGTCTGCTTAAATTCAATGATTGTTTCTGAGCTGTTAATGTCGCGAGCACTACGCAGTAGGTATATGCAAGGCAATATATGGAATGTCCCATGGTTTTTCCCCCTATTGTAAGTAATAATATATATGAAATTGTGGAAAAAGGTAACTGAACGGACGACGATGGTGCTTAATTTTGCAATTTTGTGAAATCAGCTGTTATGGCGCTCAACTCATGAAGTTGTTGGATCGCTTCTGGTATGAGGGTCGGATTGCGTTTGGGTAGCGTATGTTTCACCAAGCTACGCAGATGACATGGTGCTACTAGTGCTAGGTATAGTAATAGCACTAGGTATATGCAAAAGTAGGCATAAAAAAGTCAACGTTATTACATTACTTACATTAATGTCAACAATTCAAATAACATGTCAACTACTTACGAAAATGCTTATATTTTAAGCAACATTTGCAAGTTTTCCTATTCTGTCAACAAACTAATCTAAATCCTCGTATTGAGCGAGCATATCCCTGATTAAGCGCAGTGCGCGAACAGTAAAAGCCTATGCGGCGTGCATGGTGCGCGTGGGGAGTCTCGGGGTCAACTTCTGTTTTTATACGCGTCGGACCCATCAAGCAAAACGGTTCTAATACTTCAGGGCAATTTATCTCGTGGTAAAGCACAGATAGGTAATTTATTTATTTATTTTATTTATTTATTTATTCACAAGTACATGTCAACTTACAGATAGTGTCCAAACGTTAACATGCCTTAAAATATAAAAAAAATACACAAATATGTTAAAAAATTACAAATGAAATACTTAATAATAACCTTAATGTCCAAAATCAAATAAATTAATTATAGTTCATAAAAAAAAAACAATAAAAAGAAAAACACAATGTGACCTCAAGTGTCAGAATTAGAAATAAAAGAATCATATTAATTATATCATAAAAAATAAAATAAAATAACATAAAAATCTAAGTCGACAACAGAATAATATGTCAAATTAAATTGAAGTACTATTGTCAAGGAATATATGCATTAAAGATATTAATTTTGCTAAGCCATCTACAAACAAGTCTACTTTGTCATATTCAGCGAGCATGTCCCCGATCAGGCGCAGAGCTCGCACGGTCGGGGCCTGGGCGGCGTGCACGGTGCGCGTGCAGGGCCTCTGCAACAAGCGCGGCCGCCGCCGAGGCGCCACCAGTCCCGAAGGGCACTGAGGGATGCGTGTAGGTACACACAGGCACAATTTCTCCAGTACCTGTGGACAATCTACCTTACCATAAATTATAACGAGGTAGTGCTTAACTAGAGTCATTTTTCTTCTTAGAGCGAGTGTATCGAAGTCCACCATACCAATGACGAATAAAGAGGGATATAAAAAGGGATAATAAGGGATAATACCCATACTTTTTCTTGTACAAGAACCAAGAAATGTACCTACTATCGATAGTACTTTTCCTCTGGCTTCGGGGAGCGTGTCGAGGCCTATCATACCAGACACAAAAAGAGACGGGTAATGCGGATAGTACCCATACTCTTTCCTATAGATCCACCGCGATAACTTTCGCTGCACTCTTTCAACTGTTAGGGCATATTTATTTTCGTGAGAATCTAAAAAATGCCCCATATTCCAGTTTGCTGCGAACTGGAACTGGAACTGGTGCTTATACCAAACCAAACCTTAGCGACTGTGCACTAATAAGTAATATACTCACTTTTTATAATCACTTATAAATATACCTACAATTTTAGTACTAAATAGTGGAAAAAGCTACAAAACTTACCTCAGCCGATGTTTCAACAAGATCTCAGCTGAGGTGGAAGACAAATATTGTCCCATACTCTCTCACTATAGATAGCTTAGCAACTCGTTTCATCCTAGACAAACTTTTAGAACTGCGGGGAGCAGACAAAACTATGATAGATAGCGAATAATATTAATAAGCGGAGTGATCCAGCTTCGAAGAAAAACTTTTAGGACTTAGTACTTTACCGGCTTTTGTATGCTTAGTACATCATGGTTTTTTGCTTTTATAATAGTTTTTCCTTTAAAACTACTCATCCCCGTCTTATCAGCCATAAAAAGTCCACTGCTCAACATTGGCCTCCCTAATAGATTACAATTTATCGGGGGAATTTGCCCATAATCACCACGCTGCTGGGCTGGCGGGTTAGTGATAGCAGTTCGAGCCAGTACGCAAAATGGCGCTGCTGCCGAATTCGATGGATTACCGGTAATCCATCTAGATCAAACTTTGTTTTGCGTTCATTAATCCGTACCGGGGAATCTGCCGACAGCCACCTCTCATTCATGACCTTCAGTCCGTGACAGACCAATAGGTAAATGGAGAACGCCATTTTGTTTCGATTTCCATGATTTCGGCGGTACGGCAGAATCAATTCGAAATTCATTTTGCCTTATAATCGATTGCCATCGAACTCGGCGGTAGGCCCCCTGGTATGATTTCTCATGTCGACTCTGACGACTCCCCGTGAGATGAGAGAGTATGACACCATTCTAAGCCGGTACCACAGGGCTTATACATTGGACGACTGAGGAGGTGTTAGTGGTTTCGGATTTTCGTGGTTCTTTGGTGTCTTTTGGAGCTCTTTGAGACCTATCTTTTGACGTGTCGCTTTCTTCGATCGGCCCTGTACTTTTTCGGCAAATAATATTTATATTGTTTGTCGAATTTGTATGGGTTTTTCGTTGACTGCGATACGGCAATAGGATCGTCCAGATAGGAATTTCGACGTGCGATTTTTCTGTCTGGGACTACTTCTGCGTGTTTTCGGACTGATTCTTGTGTACTCTGTTGACCTTGGCATTCTGTGGGATTTTTGACTTTCTATCGATTCGGCTTCGTTGAGTTTTTGCGGTTTTTCGGCGGATTTTCGGGAAACTGAAAATTCGTTGGAAGGCCGTAAAAGTCTTTTTTGTTTGTTTTTGGGAGGGTTTTTGTTTTATTTGAGGGGTTTTATTTGTTTTTGTCTGAGTTTGTGTGTGTGAGCGTTGTACATCATCGGGTACGATGATGTACAACGAATTTGAGGACCGCTTCTCCAACTCTTCAATGGAGGTGGAGGGTGCGAGGGGTGGATCGGGTTCAGCAGCGGCTTCTGGCGACCGTTGTAGCCAGGAGACCGCGAAGTTGCCTCGGGACTACGAGGGCTACTCAAACGAGGACCTGGATAGACTGATTATTCAGACCACGAGGCAAATTGCGGACATCGTCAGCCAGCCCCACAAAAGTGGAAACGGTGCGCGGATTGAGAAGAGGCTGCGCTGGATTGACCGCATATCCGAGGTGTTCCTGGAGCGGCACAATATGAATACGCTGAGGCATGAGCAGCGGATTGAGGTGCTCCAGATGGAGCTCAAGCTCAGCGGGGAGGCCAGGATAGAGGAGATGGCTGCGCATAAGGCCATGAAGATGGCGGCTGCGGGGCCTCCTAGCGTGGAATGGGTGGAGGGGCTCAAGAGGGACCTCATGGTGTCGATCGGCACCATGGTGGACGCCCGCATGGTAGGGTTGGAGGCGCGCTTGCCTGCGGAGACGGTTCTTCGCCCGCCGTTGGCTAAGGGCAAGGTTTCGGCGGTTGTTGTCCCTGCTGTGGGAAAGGGGAAGAGGGCTTCTGCTCCTTCCCCGAAGTCTGTGGGCTCGGGGGTTCCCCCGAAGGCTGTTTTGGGGCCTGTCTCAGTTCCCCCAAAACGTAAGGCCAAATTGGCGGTTCCGCGTTCGGCCGCTGTGGTGGTCACGCTGCGGCCGGACGCAGTGGGCAAAGTGTCCTACAGTGAGGTGATGCGGAGGGCTAGGGAGGCGATCCCCATCAAGGACATGGGGCTGGAGGATGGGCTCGACATCCGGAGGTCGGCAACGGGTGCCAGGCTTCTCGAGGTGTCGGGTCCAGATGGGGGCGCCAAAGCGGACGAGCTCGCGGGTAAATTGAGGGAGGCATTGGCGGAGGTTGCCACGGTCTCCCGCCCCGAGAAGTCGGTCGTCGTGCGGGTGTCGGGCATCGACGAGTCTGTGCCCGCGGAGGAGTTGGTGTGGGCACTGGCCCACAAGGCGGGTTGCCCTCCTGACCAGATTAAGGCGGGGGCAATCCGGGAGGGTCCTGGAGGAGTGGGGCTCGCTTTTGTGCGGTGCCCAATAGCAGCGGCCAAAGTTCTGGCGGAGGCTGGGCGGGTTTTGCTCGGGTGGAGCTCAGCGAGGATGGAGGTGCTGGAGGACCGCCCCATGCGCTGTTTCAAGTGCATGGGGCTGGGGCACACGCGCCAGCGTTGCCCTTCGTCTGTCGACCGCTCCGGACTCTGTTTCCGGTGCGGTGTCGAGGGCCACAAGGGGGCAGACTGCAGGGCCCAGGCCAAATGCGCGGTCTGCGCGGAGGTTGGCCGCGATTCGGGCCATGTGATGGGGGGGGCTCTTTGTAGCCCTCCCTCTGTAAGGGTTTCGGACGCGGTGGTGGTTCCCACCGCCGCTGCAAAGGAGGTTCCTCGGCCGGCCCGCGTTTCCGCGCGGCGAATGGCCTCAGAAGCCAATGCGATGGAGCAATGAGGCATGCTCATCGCATTGAGGGCGGACGGAATGTCTGGCGGAAGAGGGGAAGTCCCCAAATCTGCCGGTCCTTGGGGGGAGTCGCCCTCTCGCTGCCAGCCATCATGAAAAACATGGCCGACAGAGAGAGGGCCGCGGAGCGGGAGAGGGAGCGGGCAAAAATACCGCTCTCTCTCCGGCTACGCCGTTGGCGCAGCGGGCGGGCCAGGAGGGCCGTCAGGCAGCGCCCGGGGGGTCTTGGGCGGCGGGGGTAGGGGGCCCCTTCCGTCTAGCTATAGACCCCCCCAGAAGTCGGCCAGTCACGTCATGGCCGCACAAGGAGGTAGGGGGGGCGCAACACACCGCGCCTCTCTGAGGAGGTCCTCCCGGTTCTGATCCGGGGGACGTTGGCCGCGGGCGGGGTGCCAGAAACTACAACCTAGGCACTGGCTCTTCGCCCCTTTTTCAACAGCGGCGGGCGTCGTCGGAAGATTTTTAGTGGGTAGGACTGCGGTGGTCGCGTCTGCCGCAGTGAGCCCCACACCCCCTCCCGGTCTCCCCCTTTGGCCGGGAGACAGTACGTAAATGCATTTTGTTACCGACGTAAAAAAAAATAAAAAAAAAAAGGGCTTATACGTTAACATAGATATATACTATGACGCCTGTTTCCCCGAAGGAACAAAGGAAGAGAGGAATGTCGCATCTGTTGATCAGCAGGTGCACCACTTGCAGGTGAGGGTTCCTAAGGTCTTGGTAGGATCCTCAGACACCCTGCGGAGAGGCGGCTCACTGCCACGCATGGTGTCTTGCTAAATAAGGTTTGTCTGAAGGGAGGTAAGATAGCCGGTCCTCTAAGTGCGGAAACCGACACCAGTAATTCGAATTCGAAAATAAATGTGGATATGAATAGAATTTGAATTTTCAAAAACTTGTCAAGTTTATTTACCATTTGGCAGAGATACGACAAATTCTAGAAGCACAAGTATTTTTTCATATTGATTTGTAATTATGAAATGAATACTGCTGAGCAATAAAAAATTATTTAGTCAAAAATATAATTTAATCACAATATCGAAATCCTTCAAACCAATAGGAAACGTTTTTGTTTTATGTCCTCTAACAGTGATAAGAGAATACAGAATCTCTCTGTAACAGATAAGTCAGAACATTTCACAGTATATATAGGTAATATAGAGCGGCGATAGCGCAGTGGCAAGACCCCTTGCCTTTAAATTCTGAGGGTCTCGGGTTCAAAACCTGGTGGCGTTTGACTTTTCGACCTATGACTTTTCGAAGTTATGTGCGTAATTATCGCTTGCTCCGTGCCTCGGAAAGCACGTTAAGACGTTGGTCCCGGCTGTCATGAACATCTATGGCAGTCGTTATTAGGAAGTCAGTGCCTACTAATAGACTGACAGCTGGATTAACCATAGAATAATGTTTCCCTCTGGGTTGTGGAGGTCAGACAGCAGTCGCTCCACGTAATAACTGAAATTCAGTCATAACTTGGTTAAACCAGTGAGCAGACCCTGGGCCCTAAGCTTAAGTCTAGGGCAACCAGGATAATGCTACGATATGATGACATAGGTAATATAGATATATAAAGCATAAATGAAAGACTTTTTAGAATTAAAAACTTTTATGAAAAGTACTTAATATTAATAATACACTTAAATAGCGATATATCTCACAGGTAAATCATTACTCATATTTCTATAAAATAGTCCGTTCATGCCTACTCTCGGATTGAAGTATCTTCTTAAGGCCTCACGAACCTCAGCTACTGTGATAGCTGGAACACCTTCATACCCAGATTTAATATAAACAGCGTTATGTAAGCTTACTGGGTTACAAAAGTAGCCACCCTCAAACTTGCTGAATGGGTCGCCACTTTTCTTTTTCGCATCTTGCCGTATTAAGAAAACAGCATCAACTATTTCTGCTACTGTTTCGTAAGCCAAGAAACATAGTACTTCTAAAGCTGGTGGCATTATTTTCAATTCTTTATTAGGGCTAATCCAACGCTCTAATTTATTGAAGCCTTTATATAAACTTTTGCCTGAGCGAAACGAACTGCATCTCGCTCTGTGATATGCTTCATACTTTTCAAAGGTCATTGACTCTGTTATCTTATTAGCTCTGACTTTTCTCAAGTAGTCAAGTGCATCAAATTTGATGGCACTTACTTCATCCATTTCATCTAGTTCCTGTATTACATCTATGTGGTTTCGTTTCTTTTTCATAGTTATTTCCTTGTCATCTTCTAATACCAAGCCACTTAATGCACCCTCGCCCATAGATATGCGATTTTTGTCTATTTTATGTAATTTCATTTGGTAATCATGTAACCTCTTTAGTTTTACTGGATTTTTTCTCATAAGAAATATAACATCATGGTTGTTTATGGCCTTACCTCCAGTTGCACTAGAATAGTTATAGGCTTCTTGTAACATAGACCTAAGTTGCTGTAGGACTATATTTTCGACTAACACCACAGTTGCAGCATTAGGATTTGGGTTGTCTCCAAAGCCATGCATCATGTTTGATATTTCTTTTTGGAAGTTAGTGCCTTCACCAGAAGCGTCGATTGTGAAATAAGATACCATTGTTCTGAGATAGTCTAGAAATGTTTAAATGAAAATATCCTCCTCCTTTCTTTTTTTCAGTGTAGAAGTTACGTCCTTACTTCATTAAGAATCACTTTTGGTTACACTGAAAATTCAATTCGATTTGCAGGAAAATGTACTTCTTCATGTAGTACTTATTCATATTTTTTACATTTATGTGCTTACTTTTAAGCGTATTTAAAACCAAATTGTAGAAATAAGTTTAAACAAGCCTTAAATTAATTTTTAAATTTACAGAAAACTTATTGCTACCAAAATGAACTGTCACTGTCAGTTCAGTCTAGGGATGTGCAAAATAAGGGCTAACTCGAATATACGGTAGAGTAGTATGCCTGTCTAAAATTAATTTTGTGTTTTGTGAAATTAAAATGTATGTTTGATCTTAAATTAAAAAATAAGTATCTGTAATGAAATGAAATAAGAAGACAAAAGGGTAAGCCACAAACCCCAAGAAAATATAATTTATAGTTATTCTATTTTTTTTTGGGTGAAAAATCATTTTATTTCATCAAAAACATACGTTAGCCGTCTGGAGCCTACTGCGCAATGAAATAAAAAAGACGTGTGGCACTCGGAGACAGCCGCGGTAAAGCTATAGCTTAGTATTTTTATCTACTTATGCAATTATAATTATTTATTTATTTTATTTATGCAGTATTTTTTCTTTGATATTAATTCAAGTTATACTTTAAGCGTGGTGACCGATAAAGAAAACAAATTTTAGCCACCCGATACAATCAATGCTACCTAAGGGCGGATTGCTTAACTAAAGAGACAAGCGTGATGTTTCAAAAAGTCATTCAAAGTTCTGCTATTTATCGATAGATGGAAAAACTTAAAAGTATCACCGCTGTGCCGGTCGGAGTGGGGGGTGTTAGGTTTTTTTTCGTTACAGAATTTCTGGATTCGGTCTCCACGCTCAAAGCTCGCGATAGAAGTTATCTAATAGCTTAAAAATAAATTAAATGTAATGAAGACATAAATACACAAAACTCTCACAACAAACATAACAATAATTAATTTTTTCACTTAATGTATAGTATGCATAAAAAGGACTACAATCAGCAAGTGCTGCTTTGGAGGACCACAACAGCGTTGTTTAATACGTAACAAGTCGACAATTCTGTAAATAGTGTGACATAATTGTTAAGATTTATGGCATGTGCTGTTTAAAAAGCTTTACAATTTGGTGAGAATTTTAAATAAAATAATTTCGTCTAATGTGTAGAAAACGCAATCTGCGATGAAATATTCTACAAATTTGTAGTTTTGTTTTTTTGATGAAATAATCAAAACTGTAGATGTTAATAAAATTACATACTTTTTTAAAATTTGGTTGTATCATTTAGTGTCTTAATTGTTTGATTAATTGCGACAATAATGGAGCGCAATAATCAAATTACGATTTTTACGAAAATTCGCCGTTGCTGTGCACTAAAATCTTGTCACCACTACTAGTTATTAGTTTTTTTTTGTGTTAAAGAAAAAAAATTCTGCACTTTTTAGATTGAGGCACTAAAATGTAAAATTGTTGTGTCGGAATTGTGTGACAAGTTATATAATTTGTAATTACAACTATGCATTCGACTTCTTGGCGGGAAAGTGAAGCGTAATGTCTGCAGTTTTGTTTTATTTTCTAAAATTTGTGATATTTCTAACATTAATGTGTAATAACGGTGGATTATTAACCGTTAAGTGTTTGTGAACATACATGAGTGTTGGTAAATCAAACAAAACAGTGCAACATCACTTTTCAAATTTTCTCTCAAGAAGTCCATGTGAGATCTCAGTATAGTCCCACATCTTTACTGAGGACTCAAGGGGCTTAGGGGGGAGGTATCTCATTTATCATTTATCATCTTTATCACCACTCATTCTCATTTACTATGAATTATATATTATTTATATATCACTTACTTGACACTGGCTAAATGTGCTAGACGTTCGAAGCCATTATTAAAAATAAAAAAAAATAAAAAATAAACTATGCATTCATTAAAATAGGTCTCCCTGCAAATATGTAAATTGTCACCTGTAAACAGAAAATCTTTGCTAAAAATCTAGAAATTTTGACAATTTTGTAGACTTGCCAACTTTGTAAATTCCTTATTGCATCAAAGAATTAGAAAAAACTGAAAACTTAGTTTTACCTTCTTAAAATAAACTAAATCAAGAGAATCCCATTCAGGGGTAGAAAAGTCCAATAGTCAGAGCAATGACATTGTTTGAGTGGCGCCATCTTTTAACGTTTTTCCTCACTATTGCGTAAAAATATTTTTAAAGACTCTCGCTAGATGGCGCTTTCTCCAAAAGCAGCAGAGATTAATAATCGATTGAATTAAATTTTAGCTAAACCTCATAATAAGAACTTAAAACTTGTTGCTTGGTACAATTTATAAACATATTTAACTTTAGAAATTTACGTGATATTATTTTACCATTTAATTCTTTATTTATTCTAAACTCATGTTCATTACCTACTCGATTAACTCGATTTTAATCGATCTTGGGACCTGTCATATCATTGTCATTTTTCATTGCATATGGCCGCTTGTTGTCTACTCGTGCGCACTTTGCAATATTGTCGTAAATTTTACTTGCTTAATTTTTAAGCATGCAAAACATTGGAATCAGAGTGATTTGATTTCATAAATTTTGTGCATGCTCAAATCACTCTGATTCCAATGTTTTGCATGCTTAAAATTTAAGTAAGCTAATACCTATCTATAGAATGCATAAGTATGTATATTTGTCAAAAGTTGCGGAACAACACTTCCAGAGGGCACTAGGTTCAAACCGATTGGCAAAAAAAATCCGGGAGATGGCTCTCTATTACCTAGTTATTACATTTCTCTATGATCCCATTTCATGAAAAAAGTTAACTCATTTCTGAAACTACGACAATTTTAGTTTAGACGCTGTCAGGCGTCAGCTATGTGAGTTGTGTCATGTGTCACACGTCAGTAAGTAAAATCAGCTGACTGATATTTTGTTTGTTTAGGTTTTTAGGTTAGGTTATTTTTTTATTGAATATCTTGAAATTGTCCCATATTTGTACAAATATCTGACGTGGTGCACGAGTTTATAGATATGTTTAATATTAAAAGTGTTTTTCTTAAAAGTAACGTAAACAATATTTTTGTTCATCTCAGGCAATTGTCTTGTTGGTCCTGTGGTAAAGATGTGAAATTCATTGCAAATTTATTTTGTTCTAATTGTAATGTTTTACAAAAGCCTGATAACCGTGACAACTACTTTAAAATAATGGGTGTAGATGAGACCTATGACGTAGATGAAGCAGATCTTACTAAAAAGTATAAAGAGTTGCAAAAATATCTTCATCCAGATAAATTTGCTAACAGGTATATATTATTTAAAAAACATTGGTGCCCACTCCCCTGTCACTGCTAATCCGCACTTAAACCACATAAAATCTGTTTTGTTTTACCATTTTAGAGCTTTATTTGATAAACCCTAGAAGTACTATTTAAATTATAAAGTAACTTTGTCTTAATGCTGCTAGACATAATTGTATAAAACAGTAACCGAAATTTTTATTAAAGTTTTATTATTTGTAAAATAAACACCTGCTATGCACAATCATATGTATTAATAACTGATAAATGAAACTAATCATAAATAATGATATATACGGATCCTACCAACATCTTAGAAGTCCAAGCCAATCTCACCTGCAAGTAGTGCACCTGCCAATTAACGGTTGAGGCTCTGGCAAACATAAAAGTTCCCAGTAAGTGGCAAGAGGCTTGCCACCTTTCATGTGAAACCAAGAATAAAGCTGGCAAAATGTGGGCTTGTAAAATGCCTCTGCCTACTCCTTCAGGGAAAAAGGTGTGATTGTATGTACGTTTGTAATCATAAATAATGAAGATTTAACATGTAAAAATATTAATTTGTTTTACAGGTTGTCGAAAGAACAGGAAATATCAGAAAAATATTCATCTTTAGTCAATGAAGCATATAAAACTCTCCAAGAACCTTTAGCTAGAGGTACCAATCATATTTATTCATGTCATACGAACTTAAAATTTGTTTGTGATACTGGAAATCTGTTTGTGAAGTGCAAACTTTTCTAAAATAATATATTTTTTTCATCTAAATGGTTAATTTAGTTGTAGCTATGTATTGATAATTAATAATTATGCCGCTACATTGTTCAACTCTTATCACCATTCACTATTGAATAGTTTTTTGTATAAATATTATAATAATAAATATTCTCTTACATTCACACCAATTCTTTTAGTTCCAAGATAAGTATCACTAAGAACTTGTGTTATGGATACTAAAGAACGGATAAACATACTTAAATACTTTTTTTTTTGTAAAAACATACATACAACACCCAGACCAGAACAAATATTCATGTTCATGCACAAAAAGATTTGTCCTGTGTGGGATCGAATCCACAACCTTTGGAGTCAAGTGCAGGTATACTGACCTCCACTCCAAATCAGTCGTCAAAATTTAGAAGTATTTGACTATCAAGACTTAGTTATTAAAAAGAATAATAATGTTTGATCAATTTGTTTATATGCACATATAAGTGGTATACAACATATAACCTAACATCCGCATAACATGTCAGATAAACATATTATCAATTAAAACTGAGTGTTGCTAAATCATGGCAGTTTTGTAGGTTTTTTATAAAGGTTAATTATAAAAATATTGTATAATGTGTTGTCCTTTTTAGGTATTTACATGCTGAAGTTAAGAGGTAAAGAAATACCAGAAAATACAGAAGTAGATCAAGTATTTCTCATGAAAATTATAGAAAAGAATGAAGAAGTAGAGAATGCTGAAGAGGATGAAGAAATATTAAAGCTCAACAAGGAGAACAAAGCTCTTATCAAAGATTTACAAAAACAAGTATCAATCGCTTTCTTTGATGGTGATATGAAAAGAGTGACGCGATTATTGGGTCAGATGAAATATTACACTAGTATTGACAGCCAAATTCAAGCAGCTATTAGAAATAAAGGGATAATTCGATAAATTGCTTTATGTTTTGTTAAGATATGTGGCAAAATTTCTTTCATATTCACATCTTATTACTGACCATGGGCCTCCTCTTATAATGTGAGGGGGATTTAGGTCATTCTTCACCACGCAAACCTAGTGAAATGTCTGTATAAGTAGGCGGCACGAAAGTCTAGCGCTGACCGTTTATGCGCAGTAGTCGAAAATAAGGTATCGCAAGGGAGAGAATAGGCGTGCGTAAGCGCTCATTAGCTCTCCAGTCGTACTCTCTCACTCACTCTATGCGCAGCTATCCCTTCCAAATTTTGTTCATCGCTAGACTTACGTGCTAACCTATACCTAACTGTAAATAATTAATTGATTAATGTAACATTGGGTATTGTTAGGATATTTTTGGCCGCCACATGCACATGTCAGAAATATCTGTTAGATAAATATCTTGTGACATGTGTGTTTTTTGCACTGCTCTGAAATAGCTCAACATATTTTAATGTTTTTTTTATATACCTATCTTGTAGGTCTTGAAGTGTTTTTAACCCCACTCTTTTTTAATCGAGATTTTAGTGTTTTCCTTTGATCATTTATATGGCTGAACATCATTTAGTTATTATTTAAATCCCCACCTTAATATTACCTAAGCTCTTGACACAAAAGGTACCTAGATTTATTAAGGGTTCTTATTATACCAAGTACATTTTGTATAAATAATATTAGTAATAATAATATTTGTTTTGTAAATATGTATCTCGAATTTCTGTTTTAGTTTAGTGTAAATAAATTTTATTGTGATCTTGAAATGTATTATTTATCAAGTGTAGGGCAACCGGGATAATAGAATACGACTATTTCGTTATATTCATATCTTTGGGGTAGGATTAATCCTTCCTCTTGCTACGATCCTGGCACACTCTTGTGATCAGACTGATCAGTAAAAGCCCAAAAAAAATATAAATATATCCCGCTGTTCATTTCGTAGCTCCGCGGCACTTGTTGATAGGGAACAATTTTATTTATTTATTTTATTTAAATAGGTTCACATGCATACTTTAAACATTTAGTAAAGGTATAGGTTCCGTACTCACATGAGAACCGATAACAGGCGTACACAACATGGTCGATACAGAGCACACATTAATTTACAAAAAATAAAAAAATAACAGAATCAATTAAAATAAATGAGATGTGACAAAAATTATATGCAATTAAATTCAACGGAATTAATTACAAATTATACAAATAATAATAATATAAAAACAAAAAATAATCATATATAATTGTTAATTACTTATATTTAATTTGTTCCAGCACTTTGTGTTTGAATTCCTTCAGACTATCCTTAAGGATATCGATTTCAGCTAACTTATTTATGGTGTTATATGCGGAACAGATTCTAGAAAGCGGATAGTGCAGGCCCAAGTTAGTTCTACTGCCAGGACCATAAAATATCGCAGTGCACGCGACTCGCGGATATTTGTGAGGAACCCTGATGTAAATTTGTTGAACAAGATGACAGCAATTAGTTCGACCGCTGATAACTTTGTGAAGAAATAGCAAGTCTGACACAGAGCGGCGCTCACGCAAAGTAAATAACTTTAAAAAATCGAGTCTTAAGTTATAAGGTTGTCGGTGGTTTATTCCGGGTGTGATGATGTTTTAAATGCCTTGTAAACGCACGTTGTATTGATTCAATTCGTTGTGAAGGTGCGCAATATACAGGATTCCATGCGACACTAGCAAACTCAAGTCTACTGCGGACCAAGCTAACAGATATACCATTAGGACCATTAACCAGAACCACTCTAGTTTCTGGCCGTCTAAATCCACCTGTATTGCGTTTAATGAAACCGAGAAGCTGAGCTGCTTTTTTAGTAACCGCGAACTTTAGCTTTGAATCGAGAATCACCCCCAAATCTCGTATTTCATTGACAAACTAGTGGCAAGTGGATTTCGTTTTTTGGTAAAAGTTATAAGGAAACATTTACTAACATTAAGTGACATGTCGTTTTTATCGCACCATAATCCTATATTCAGGAGGTCTCGTTGCAAAAGCTCCGAATCATATGAACTGCCAATGGTTTTATAGATTTTTAAATCATCAGCAAATAGTGAGGTGAGGTTTTGCTATGGCTTATGTATGACGTTATGTCGTTTACAAACAATAGAAATAATATGGGCCCGAGATGTGATCCCTGCGGAACGCCAGATTTGGCATGAAAAACCCTTGACACATATCCCTTGCAAGCGACAACCTGGGGTCTGTTTGAAAGGTATGACTAAATCCAGCTCAGTAAAGGTGAGGTTTTGCTATGGCTTATGTATGACGTTATGTCGTTTACAAACAATAGAAATAATATGGGTCCGAGATGTGATCCCTGCGGAACGCCAGATTTGGCATGGAAAACCCTTGACACATATCCCTTGCAAGCGACAACCTGGGGTCTGTTTGAAAGATATGACTCAATCCAGCTCAGTAAAGGTGGACCCAGTCCACTCTTTCTAAGCTTGTTTAATAGTATTTTATGACTAACCCTGTCAAAGGCGCCGCTAAAATCGGTGTAAATCGCGTCTACCTGCAGTCCTTTGTCGACCTGAACAGACACAGCAGACACAAAAGATACCAGATTAGTTTCCACAGAACGACCAATTCTAAAACCGTGCTGGAAATCCGAAATGCTATCATCTAAGTGGCTGTACAATAAGGGATAAACGAGGGATTCAAACAGCTTTGAAAAACAAGACAATATGGAAATGGGTCTATGGTTTTTCACATTTGATTCATCACCCTTTTTGTGTATAGGAACAATCCGGGCCATCTTCCACACGTCCGGAAACTGACCAGTAGCTAGCGAACGGTTGAAAATTATAGTTAATGGCAATGCTAGCACTGATGCGCATCTTTTAACAAAAAGATGTGGTATGCTATCAGATCCAGATCCCTTGGTTGTGTCTATAACTTTCAGTCTTTTTAAACACCAAACAATCACCAAAGCAAAGCAGAATATATTATATAACGCAAAGGTTGGTCCATTGTGTTGTTATTGAATAATCGAGCGCTACATTGCTTCGGCACGTTACGATGTTGGTCCCGGTTATCACTTTAAGCAGTGATCGTTAAGCCATGATATAGGCCATATAGCGCGGCTTGGAAAATTGTATCAGCAGGCCTCCACTCCTTTTTCCGCCAATCAAACCCTTGGTCCACGTTTGACGCGATTTAAAGGCGAGGTATGATAATATGAATAATTAATAATGAACCCCATAAGTCTTAAGAGAAATTTATCCTCCTTGTCATGTGTTCTACCTCTTGTAAAATGGGGTGTGTTTTGAGGAACTGTTCGAAATGATCACTTTCTATCATCGGCAGGGAGTTCATCTTCACACCTTAGATTAATAATTTAGAAATGGCGGGTGCGCTTATGGTGCATTTCAAGAGAAGCTTTCTGCCGCGTACCCTTGTGTTGTGAAATTAGCTCTCTGGTAAGGTTACAAAATGGGGCTCTTCAAAAAGGGCGTGAAACGGGTTTAAATAGACTGCAACGCGCTATGGATGCTCCTGTTGTAGCAAGCGTTTATAGGCTGCGATGGTCACTTATCATCAGATTGACCGCAGACTTGAGTTCCTCCTAGTGGTATAAAAATAAAGCTATTGCACAGCATTTTTTATGCAATTATAATTATTTATTTAAGCAGTTTTTTTTTCTTTAATTCAAGTTACACTTTGAGCGTCACCTTGGTTCATAAGAGGGGGCCTGGGCTGAGATGATAATGACCCCGCTGTTCAGGCGTATAGAATTTGACCCTGAAACCTGGAAATACTACACAGGGCGCCTATAGGCTACATCATCTGATGTAAAGTGGGCGGGCGTTAACATAACATGTTCTCAGGAACAAACAAAGGCTTAACAAAAGTTGTAGTAACCTTAAGTTATATTTATAAATAGCTTGTAATTGTCCGAAAACGTTACTAGTTAGTTACTAAAGAATGTAAAATAACAACTATCTGATTATTAAAGTGGCTACTTGATTAATATCTACATCGTTTTAACGAGCTTTGCCTTTTATGAGCAAACCGCTTTCAAATGATGGATGGATAGACATATCATTTTCATCGACTATGTTGTAGGTGGTACCTACTACCTAATTATTTGCATCTATTATAGACATTATAGTACAATCTTGATCTTTGATACTTTAACTGCGTACGTATTCAATGAATCAGTTCTTTTAAGGTAATAACTTTATGGATAAGAATGCTGGTTGTACTATAATCTACATAGATTATTAATTTCTTTTAGTGACTTTACTATAACAATTAATTCAAAAAATAATTTGTAAATAGAATTATAAAATCTCTCATCTATCTCTAATTTATGAAATATGGTTTACCTATAGGGCTTCTACCAAGATCTGAGGAGGCCAACCCAACCTCACCTGCAAGTGGTGCACCTGCTCATCAACGGACGCGGCTCTAGCGATATAAAAGTTCCCGGTAAGCGGCTCGCCACCTATTACGTGGGTGGGACCAACTTTATAATTTGCTAAATGTTGGCGTATATTATGTATCTGCCTACCCCTTCGGAGAAACAGGCGTGATTATATGATATGTTTGTATGTTATGATTTATGAAATAAGTGAGTAGGTAGCCTAGTTATTGAGGTAAAAGTAATAGATGAGTAATTTACGAACTGAAATGCTTGGATTTAAAAAGTAAACATGTTTTTATTCGTTTTTTTGATGTGCCTAGAACATTTTAATCTTAAAAATTACTGAATCACTGAACCAGAATATAACTCGAATAAGTGAGCTTCACAGCAGCAGTGTGAATGTTAGGCTATATGGATATTTGCACCAAAATGCAAACAAACAATAGTGAAGGAAGGTACATAAAGCGATTGCCATGTTTATTGATTTCAAAAACTTTTTTACTTTATATCTTCAAAGTAATTAGGTACCTACTATGAATAAATAAAGAAAAAGGTTTCTACTTAGCATTTTTTTTTATTAAAAACATGTATAAGTCGATATTAATATTTTTTTACATTATTATATTAAAATCCTAACATAAACAAAGTATCAATTTATAATGTCGCACTTAAAAGTTAAGATGGTACAGTCAGTTTTATAAATTAAATCTATGAGGCGATAAACTACGATATATTCTTGTCTCATAAACAGCAAAAGTAAGAGAGGTTATTTTAGCTCGACCTGTACCTACTCATAATTACTTACATCGCGAAGAAAGTACCTGCTTAATAGCAATCGCCTGACACAGCTTTACTTAGTATGAAAGCGTCAGGCGTCGTAGCTTCTCCTCAAAGATGCATGGAAACAGTGTTGTAGTTCTTACTTTTGTGCAATTAATAACTATAAGTGTTAAAGGTGGGTATGGAGTTCATCTACCTGTTTAGTGAGCTGATAAAATAGTTTATTGAGAGCTTCAGAAGGTTGCCTTTACTTCTAACACTTAACACTTTAAGTGGTAGTTGTAAGTCTTAATCAAGAGGTCCTATTGGACGGTTTCATAAAAATCTATAAGCAGGAGGGCACACTCCCGCCTTGATGGACTGAGATGAAGATAAGTTATGTGCTACTATGCTAGGTAAATTTTATTTCGGGCTTCATATCTATTAATAAGCGAATAAAAGAAACGGACTTAAGGCAGGTCGTCAAGAGAACTTTCTCTTCACAGTTTCTTGCCCTGCTTGAAAAATCCGAGTCTTTAAGAGATGGAAAACTCATGCCCTGGCAGATTGTTTTAAAAACAAACCCATTCGTCTTTAAACATAATTTTTTGCATGTCACAAAGGAACGACATATTAAATAAAGATTCGGATAATTCCAATTTATATAATTATACCGGACGATAGACAGCAGCATCATCCTGCGTACTGGCTTGAACTGCCACTACTGCCCAACGTAGTGATTATAGGCAAATATCCCCAATAGAATGTAAGTTCAGCAGTGGACTCATAAGGCTGATATGATGATGATGATATTTCCAGTGGACATGCAACAAACGAAGATTGTGGGCGGGTATCCGACAACGATAGACCAGTATCCAGTGATTGCCCAGATACTTCGTCTCCAGACAACGGTAGGAACACAACAGTACGTACAATACTGTGCTGGAGTCATCGTGACCTCACGCCATCTGATATCCACCGCGCACTGTTTCCGATTTGAACCAACTAGTGGAAGAGAGTAAGACTTCATTTTGTATTTTCTAGACTACTATTGATTAACCTCCTTTAACATTGAATAGTGCTCTTACCATCTCACGTGGAGTCGTAATTAAGAATCGACGAAGAGAAATGCTACCGGGCGGTGGGCAGCAGCGTTATCCTGCGCACTGGCGTTAACTTAAAATTAAATTAAATTAAAAAATTAAATTAAATTAAAATTAAAAAATTAAAAATTCATTTATTCAAGTTTGGCTCAATAGAGCTCTTATGAATGTCATACTTATAAACTAACGCGCCCATTCACTGCGGGCGGGAGCTTGATCGTAAAAGAACGGGCAAGAAAATCGTCAAGGTTGGTTTTTTCTCCCGCCAGTCACAATTAAAATACATAATATTAAAACAATTGTGTTCTGCAGTCACAAGATTTAAAAAAAAAGGGAGACAGAACTAATAAAATTATAAAATTACATAGACAATGTATGTAAGTAATCGTTATATTGTAAAGAGGGCCGCAGAACACAACTTTTATCATTGTAAATGTTACATCCAAGCGTTTTTGTCATTAACGTAATCATTAACCGTGTAATACCCTTTCTTGGTAAGTGATGTCTTAACGGTTTGCTTAAACTTTTCAAAAGGCAAATCTAAAATATCTTTTGGAATTTTGTTGTAATATTGTATACCCTGCCCCATAAACGATTTTCGAATTTTATGCAGGCGTAAAAATGGATTTAATAATTTATTTCTATTTCTAGTATTAAAACTGTGATCATCACAGCGCCTGTTACAGGTTTCTATGTTTCGTTTTATAAATATTATACTATTATAAATGTATTGAGAGGCAACAGTCAAGATACCTATTTCTTTAAACTTTTCTCTAAGAGTTGTCCGTGAGCTTAGTCCGTAAATAGATCTTACAGCCCGTTTCTGTAAAATAAAAATTGTTTCTATAACTGCGATCACCAACCCGCCTGCCCAACGTGGTGATGGGCAATTATCCCCAATATAATGTATTGGGTAGCCAACGTTCAGTAGTGGACTTTATGTGGCTGTAATGATGATGATGATTTCAAGTAAAAAGTTAGTTATTTTTTCTCACATTTCTAACAAGTAGGATGTATTATTAAACGTTATAGTTTGTAAGTGTATAGTTTAAAGCTCGTCACATAAGGTCCTATTGATATGTGAAGTTCTATTAAATGGGCATCACGTTACATTACAATAGTAAGTAACAATGTTAGAAGTTACTTTACAAGAACCTAAAGTTTTTAGCGTTCCACATAGGTACCTAAGCCCACTTCCCACTGTTACGTTTCAAGTCAAACTCCACCAATGCGGAACCAATACAGTGGCGAAGTCAAATAGTGTGCTCTTAATTTTTTGAAATAGCCCAATAGTCTAGGCTTTGTCTTGGCTTAACGACTTAAAACGGCTTGCACAAACTGCTGTTTAAGATTAAATTGAATTTAAATCACAACTTTGTCTATGGCTTCATACAAATCCGTTAAGATAATTTCGTTTAAGGGCATATAATATGTGTTTAGCTGTTGGGCAAGTGACCCTTAAATGTAAAGCAACATAGCCTTATCATGTTTTTTTTAATGTGATTGTGAATTGTCATATGTGGTAGAGTTGCGACAAATAGAGATTTGGCCGAGTCCCGAATATTCGCCAAAGCAGTCGGCTGAAGCGCCGAATATTCGGCCTTACTATGGTACCTGTCCAAAGCTTGGAAGTTCTTGATATTATTTTCCACGTAAATTCACAAATCACTCGCCTTTAAAGTATTTCTCAACTGGAATTGTTTTAGACAAAATCCGCTTAACATACTAGTTGTTTTCAGCTATTCTCAACCAAAATACTGGAGAGTTCGACTGGGCTCATCATTCCGCTCTGGTGGAGGCTCTCTGTACAACTTAAAAACTATCGTGCCTCACGAATCTTTCAACAGCAGCTATTATTTTAACGACTTAGCTGTTTTGGTGGTAGACAAACCAATTAGGTCCAATGTAAATATCAAACAAGGAAAATTGATACAGAAAGAAGTTGAAGTTAAGCCATATTCTGGTTGCGTCGTTGCTGGATGGGGAGCCAAGGAGGTAAAGTTTCTAGTGCATTAATTTACTAACACATAATATCCATAGTTATTTTTCTTATTGCGCGTTATTGAGAAGTATCTAAGTACTCTACTCACCATCTATAAAAGAATAAATAAATATTCTAATCGCCTCTTAACACTGAGCTGAGGGTATTTTTTGCGTATCACAACTTATAAATAGGTGGTAAATTGACGGTAAAAAACTCTGTGACGCCCTGCAAGAGGATGGCAATATTTGAGTTATAATTTTTTTTATATAATTAAAATGTTCACTAAACTACATTACAATACAGAAACAGAATCAATACAATGATAATAAAAAGGGATGTCAAGGGGCTTAATTAAGAAAGTTATCACAGTAATAACAATTCTCCCCACCCTTCTTTGATTCGATGTTGAAAAAACGACAACTTCTCGTTCTTGAGAGCAGTGCTGATTTAGACGAACTCTCCGTTTTAATGTAATTAAAATACGCGTATGTGACGCCGCGCCACTATACCTAAGTTTTTTGATGACGTACCTATATATACTCTTTTTAATATATCTACCGTTTTATATAGTGTAAATGAAGTCATGGCGGTGGTGGTGGTTTTTTTTAACAAGTAAGTACTTGGAACTTATATCTACTGATTGACGTATTTATTTATATTTACAGTTTGACGGTGCTCAACCAGATCAACTCCACTACACATTCGTCTTTACAATAAACAGGAAAACATGCCAAGATAGATATAGCACCAAACAAGCAGTAATACATGATGGGATGCTATGCGCCGGTCTATTAGATGTTGGTGGTCTGGACGCTTGTGTAGGGGACTCAGGTGGACCACTAATACACAAAGGTGTTATTGTGGGACTGATATCATTCGGCTACTCTTGTGGGCATAGCTATTACCCCGGTGTTTACACGAACCTTGCTCACTATACTGATTGGATTAATAAAACAACTCTTGCCAATAAGTAAACAGTCCAATGTTATATTTTTTTAAGATTAAGTAGATAAATTGGTATGTATATTAGTTTGGCACCACTCCAAAACCTTAAAAAACAAACTTAAACTTGAAATTTTAGTTATCCTACCGATAGATCCTAACTTGCAGAAGGTTGTCAAAAAGCAAAGAATTATCGAAGGATTTGGAGTATTAAATTAAGCGCCTATTAAATTGTATAAAGTATAAAATTATATTTTTATAAAATTTTATAGGCATAAGATTCTTAGAAGCTGTAAAGTCTGTTTAGCCTGCTTAGACAACAAACAATAAACTTTAATAATTGATCTCCAGCTGACTGTATCATATCTGTTTATTTTGAAACGCTAGAGGAGATAAATTTGAGGGATTTCTGGTGTGCCATTTGCAAACAATAGTAGCATAAAATCTGGTACATTAATCAAACCGAAAAAAAAACCTTTAATTTTAAATTTTTGATGCTTATAATATCACTTATTAATATTATTATTATATAATATATTAAATATATATAGGGGAAAATTAAAATAAAAAAGAAGTAAATAAATTTGAATTTACTAGGCTGTTTGGGTTGGCCTTTGGATATCCATTGTGGGTGTGAGTTCCAAAAGTTACTGTCATTCTGTTCAATTCTATAAATTTTGGCAAAAAGTATTTTTGCAAAATAATTTATTTAAAAATTTCATCTCGGTTAGTTAATTTAAATACCTACTGAGAATTCATATTTATAATGGGCCAAAAAGGAATGGTTGCTTTTGTAAAGGATTTTTATTATGACCCCTTCAAATGGTAAGTACAGATAACCTAGAATATAGATGTATTCTCAACTCTGTGTCTTCTTTTTCGTCTGCCTTCAGAAGTCCTGTTACAGAAATTGTCATTAAAATATAAAATTGAAGTAAATAAAGTGCTTAAAATTAATTTATTTTGTAGTTTTTTAAACTTCTAACTATCATTGTTATGTCGATAAGTCATTATTTCATCAACTATTTATTTATCATGTTGACGGTAAATAGCAAAAAAAACTACATCAACAGGCGCTTTCATAAAATATACCGTTATCAGTGTTCAAGCTGACCTTTGTTAATCTTTCAGGTCAGTAGTGAAGAGTTTTGGATTTTTCGCAGTAGGAGTGGTTATCGCCAGCGAGTTCACAGGGCTGGAGCTAATGCCCGCCGTACCGCAATAAATATAATTTTTAGTGCAGTTATTTTAAGCTAAGAAACCAATATGTTTATTTCCTTAATATTACTACTCTCTGTCGGAACTGTTCTAAGTGACAGTGTGAAAAGACCAAATTTTGTTGTTATACTTACAGACGATCAGGATGTTATCATGGACGGTATGGTTAGTTGAAATGTTATTAAATGTTAAGTTATGAATAAATAGTTTAGCTGGAAAAACTGTATTTGGTTTTACTTATTGCTTTTCAGAGTCCAATGAAGAATGTGAACCGTTTTATTGGTACTGAAGGGATGACATTCACTAATTCTGTAAGTAATTTGTTTTTCTTGACAAATTATAATTTATGCAGTTTGATTACTAAATGTATTATTTTTATCACTGATAAAAAGTAACAAGTTTATACTGACATTCAGTGGACTTCCGGTTATCCGACAAACTGGGCAGTGTCGGACAATAAAATTCGTCGGATTACAGAGTACTACCCCAAATCCCTTACAGTCTGGATTTTTTTAATAAAGAATACCTTGCAATTTGACAAATTACAGCTTAACCCTTTAACGGACAGAACATGTTGATATTTTTTATTGAGTTTGCACCTTAACTCAACTCCATAAAGTTCAAATTATGGTGGTCATATATTGACCACTGTCCGGTAAAAGGTTAAAATTAAAAGATTATCATGAAGTGGTGCATACAAGTTGCAATCTGTTTAATCATGCATCAGCTTTATTTGTTAAGATTTTCCAAAACAATGTTTGTGTTCCTACATTCAACTGTGATAAGCACGTCGTATTACAGGGGACTGTGGATTAGACAGGGGTGGTAAACCGACTGGTAAACACCGGGGTTAATTATTTCTTTAATTACTTCAATTTGTAAGTGCAATATAATTTTCAAGACAGATAAACAATGACAGTTAGATAAAATTATATTATCACCACTACTTACATCAGTTAACAAGCTTATGTTTTAAGAATTTATTGAAATAAATTAGGTACTTAATTGAATTCATATCAAGGCTTGAAATTTTTGAGTTTAGACAAGACTGATTTATATAATGTGAAAAGTGACATTATCAGAATATGTTTAGGAATGTAATCTCAGCAGTCATTGAATTGAACTAGATACTTTAATTTGAATTAGATATTAATTGCAATATGAATTAAAGCCTTAAGTTTGATACATAGATCTATAAGGAGAAATACAAAATTATTTTCTTCAACAATACCATTTGCATATACAGTGGACCTGCAGTGAACCGACAAACGTTTTGCGTAGCAGTTTCGGATTATACGGACTTTTTTGATAAAGAGTACCTCCATTCAGCAGTGGTAAGCATGTCGGATTACAGAGGGCGGCGGATTAGACAGGGGCCGGTTTATAGGGGGTCCTCTGTATTTGACATTAATATTTAGAAGGCATTTTTATTTTTTAATAATTTATGCCTGTGTGTGTTGATTTTCTTTTGCATAGCTACACGCTTGTGGAATGTGTACATACATAATTTCACACCTCTTTCCCTTAGGGGTAGAAAGAGATCAGAGGTCACACTCATTAACCTTCTCATACACACGCTTCGGTTTAGGATACTCTTGACCTACCCTTTCTCCAAAATCTTCTAGATTTGGTCATGGAATAAAATTAATAATATACATGAGTCATACTGCAATCAAAAAAGAAATGAGAATGCCTCTTGTAGTATAAAGTGGTGTCTTAAATTTTACGTTGATGGCAACAGTATGTGACATCACCAATATGCTGTCCAAGTCGTGCTAGTCTTCTCACCGGGATGTATGTGCACAATCACAAGACCCAGAATAATAGCCTCAGTGGTGGTTGCTATGGGCGAAATTGGCGACTGAAGGAGCACAGAGTCTTCGCAAATGCCTTGCAGAAAGCTGGCTATGATACTTTCTACGCTGGGAAATATATGAACCAGGTTTGTTATGCTTTGTATAAAAATAAAAAAATTAATAAAAGAATAAAATTACATTCATATGTACTTTTATATTTTTGACTTACTTAAAATCTAGTTGCAGTTCTATTACCCGTGTTTAACTGAAAAATCCGAATAGGTAAACAAAGAAACACTTTGTTCCAAAAAACAAGGCGACTCTGACTGACAGACACATCCGCCGTTGGCTATTTAAGGCACATGATAACGGTTCCATGGTCCAAGAACCGTGAGTTATAGTTGCTTTCCCAGCTAAGGTTGGGTTGCTTTATAAACTACATATGATTCTCTAGAGATCTCTCCGAGCCCAGGTCAGTCCGAGCTAAGATAAGCGCTCCAGTTGAAGTTTCGCAGGCAAGGCGGATCTTAAGTGCCAATGTGCAAATCCACCGATAATGGCCTACCTTATCACATGTCTACTGTGCTCTGAAACATGTTGGCAGTAGGATATAAATAAGCGGTTCCTCCTTTACGTATTGCATTTTGTTACGGATGAAAATCAATCATGTGACTGCGGCCGGCTGTGGGTGGAGCGAAAGGGTGTTTCAGACTCCTACTGACTTAAAACCGTCTATAATCTGGGTCCTAGAGCTGCATTTTGTAGCATCTGCAGAATCGGTATCAGATTCATACCGTAATATATAACTTACAGTCCAACAAATCTAAGTAGTAGGTACCGTTTGACGTATCACATTTTTCAAACCGAAACAACTTAGTATAGGCAAAGAGTAGTATAGGCGTAACGTAACTCACTTAATTTTTATGAAACATTATTAGGTACTTTTTAGATTGGTTGGACTATAGGATCTCTACTTTCTAGTATGGAGTGAAAGAAGCCGGCGGACCAGAAGTAGTTCCCGCAGGCTGGACAGAGTGGCACGGGCTTGTAGGAAACTCTGTGTATTACGATTACACTATCTCCAACAATGGAGTCCCCTCCCATCTGACCGATCGATACCTGACTGATTATATTGTAAGTACTTAAATTATAATTTTACTTTTTTCACTGGCAATGGCGTGACTTAACTACACTGGACAGCAAATAAACCGGGCCACCCGCTACCTTGGAATTTTGATTCGATTTTCTCAAAAAGTATAAACCTCACAACTATCAAAGTTACACCCACAAAAAGTGCGTTTCATGTTGTTTGAGAAATGACCACAAATTTATCCAAAGTACCCTCAATTCACATTGTAATCAAGCAACAAACACAATACCAACGATTTGCTCTGTTTTGACTAGAGTTTGCGATTAGCGTTCTTTTTTTCTAAATGAGGATAGTCGGTTTTTTCTTATAATTTCTTTGGTTGCCATCCATTATTTGCTCCAGACGCGTGTATTTCTGCTATTTTCTTCGGTCAATAATGGATACGACGCCTCAAGAAGCAGCTTAAGCTGTAGCACTACTTCAAGCAGGCTTTTCGCCACGTGAAGTCGCTCGGAGACTTCGAATCAGCAGATCTTCGGTACAACGGGCTTACAGACGATACTTAGAGACTAGAGCATTCGATCGCCGTCTAGGTACGGGCAGACCTAGGGCTACATCAGCAGCAGATGATCGTTATATCGAACTTACTGTTTTGCGAAATCGCCGCCTCAACGCAGTTGAAGTCCAACGAAGGCTGCGTGACGAACGCCAAGTGGTCATAAGTTCAGATACCGCTAGAAGGAGACTTGCTAAACGAAATCTGGCTCCAAAGAGAGCTGCTACAGGCCCAAAATTAACCGTACCCTACCGTAGAGCACGACTCGAATTTGCCCGAGAGCATAGGGATTGGACGTTAGAGCAGTGGGGCAATGTACTCTTTACTGATGAGACCAGGGTGAGTCTACAAGGAAGTGATCGACGTCAGAGAGTATTATACGCACTTTTTGTAGGTGTAAGTTTGATAGTTGTGAGGTTTATACTTTTTGAGAAAATCGATTCATAGTTCCAAGGTAGCGGGTGGCCCGGTTTATTTGCTGTCCAGTGTATATGTAACGAGCACGGTGCAGGGGGCAAACCGCCTTAGAAGCAATCGGTATGCCCTCTGTACTGGCAACCTCATTCTATAAGAGAAGAAGTTCTCCTTGTCAGTATAGTATTATTATTGTGCTACATGAATGATAGAAGAATATACATTAGCTTAAGGGTGCGTCCACACCTGACAAATGTGCCGCGAATGGGAAGCTCGCGAGTCGCATGCGAGCTGCGCGCGTCCATTTTATGATCGTGCAAAAAGAGGCGCACCAAACTATTGTAGTGACTGCATTCGCAACGCATTCGTGAGATGTGGACGCACCCTTACATGATAAGCATCACGATGGCGTGTGCAGTTAATTGAAAAATAATATGAAGGAAAATAATATCGGCTAAATAATGTTGATAAATTCTTGAAATATAGCAAAATAGGATAAAGGAAAGTTGACAAGAATCAATTACCTACTGTTATAAATATTTTACTGACTCGTGAAGTCGTGACACTTCTGTTTATTATAGTGCTGCTAAATATTTGCATACTAGGTAGGTATGTAAGTAAGTCTGTAATTAATTACAAGTTGTAAACTTCTCTATGTGATTTGTAAATGTTAAAAAATATATTCGTAGTATATCGTAGATGCATCTTCCTACTACTTACTGAATAGTCTGCAATGTAATATTGTCCAGCGAGACTTGCTTCAGCTATATAGAGAACCAGATAGAATCGCGTCCGTTGCTGATCCTGATGCTGGTAGCGCCGCATACATAAACACACACGTCCGTTCGCGTACACATAGACACGTACACACGCTACCAAGAATGTAGCTTTCTATGAGTAAAAGTTTTTTTTTATATCGGTACTGTATTTCAGAGCCAATTCAATGCAGACTTATAGACAATAAAATAATTCCTTTTCATAATATTTATTGAGTATGGAAACATTCTTCAGCGCGACCTAAGCATCAGCTACATTGAAAACCAGACGGAATCACGTCCGTTCCTGATGCTGGTAGCGCCCCCTGCGCCGCACCAGCCTTTCACCTCCGCGCCCCGACATCGAGGCTACTACAAGAACGTCACAGCTATCAGGCATCCCAACTTCAATGTCGCGGATGATGTAAGTGCCTAGTTCTTTTAGTAGTACGAAAAAATCTTAATCAACTATGATTCTATGTGGTTCCATACATGCACGCGCAGAACACTTTTGTATGGAACCGCTCAAGCTTAACGTAGTTTCAAACCCTATAATGTTAACAATCGACCTGAATCCTTCTTACCTTATTTCGCGAGAATAATCCCCAAGGAGGCTAACATAAAAAAATATCCTGTGTGGGAATGAAACCCTTAGGAGCGGAGTGCGGGTATAGGTAATCGTCACCACGCCATATCGGTCTTTAAAATATAATAGGCTTATCATACGATCTGAGTTGATCTGACCAAATTAACGATAAGGTAATGACATCACATAACTACCGTCTCCGTTGGAAAGCCTTGCCTGCCGACCATGATATGGTAGTTGATATAGGTGGCGCTTTGGAGGAAATAGCTCGGTTGAATATCACTTAAAATGGTTAAAGATATTTATTCTAAAAAAAAAAGACATACAGTTACTTGAATGAGAACTTAGATTAACATACAAATAATTATTAATATCACTTACTTGATTTATACTTGGAAAACGACAAATATACCTGACTGTTTGCTATTACACTTCACAGCATATGGGTTTTCAAAGTACTACTTATGCCACGGAGTCCTCTCCCAGAAAGCATTATGCCAGAACTGGACCGTTCCCGCTGGGAAGCATTGCTAGCTGTCGATGAAGTGGTGGTTGACATTGTTGATAACTCGGAGGAAACATCTCAGCGGATTCTTGATTCTTAGATGATTTTAATACGCATATTATACGTGCTGGCCAATTTAATTGCTATTCCACTAACACATCCTACGGGTTTTCAGAACAAGCACTGGCTGCTCCGTATGCCACCGAGTCCTCTTCCAGAAAGCATTATGCCGGAACTGGACAATGCCTTCCGTTCCCGCTGGGAAGCATTGCTGGCAGTCGATGAAATGGTCGTCGATATCGTTGGTGCTCTGGAGGAAACATCTCAGTTGGATAACACTTACTTGATTTACACTTCTGATAATGGTTATCATATTGGTAAGACATCTTTTTCTGTGTTGTATTATAACTAGACTAAGGAAGCGCTCATAGCTCTGCGGTGCTCGGTGGTCGGAAACGAACACCGAAGTACAGCAGAGTTTACAAAGGTCAGTCCTTGGATGGGTGACCGTTTGTGTGGCATTTGATATCAAGCGCTTCCGTGCTTCGGAAGGCACGTTAAGCCGTTGGTCCCGGTTATCACTAAATGTGGTAGTCGTTAAGCCATGTTAGAGGCCTAATGGGCGGCTTGATAAATTCTAACAGCAGGACGCCATACACCTGCCTCCGCCAATGTAAACCTTGGTATGTGAGTGGAGGCTCGTGCTCAGTAGTGGCGTTTATGGGCTGAGATGATGATTATAAGACTTGGTAACACGTATATCTCAGTGCCATATTTCTACTATAGTATTCTAGTTAACTTATGAATACAGGCTTAATTTCGAAGAAACCAACATAAAATCATTCAGTAACGGCAATTTAAAAAAAAATATGTTAGAATCCCAAAATTTTTGAGACGCCCAATGGGGTCACTTTCTTGGCTTAGCATAATAACCGGAACCAGCACCATGAACAGTTTTACGAAGCACGGAAGCCACTATGCAAATGTCACCCATGTACGGATTGATCTCTATGAGTTCTGCTTATCTGTGATTGCGTCTGCCCGTCTAATAGTCACAAACTTACGAGCGCTACACCAATAGTTTGAGCGATCATATACAGTGGAAACTATATTTTTCAGGACAATTCGCACAAGTTTACGACAAAAGGCAACCTTATGAATCAGACATTAAGGTTCCTCTTTTAATCCGTGGTCCCAATGTGAAGAAAAACGTCACAAACCACCAACCGGTTTTAAACATTGACTTAGCCCCCACTATTCTCAAACTAGCCGGAGTGGAGTCGTTAGAAATGGACGGTCATCCCATAGATTTGGAAGGAGACAAAGATATACAAGAGCGGTATATGCTAGTGGAATATTATGGGGAAGGAAGGGACGGTAGCGTTGACCCCAAATGTCCTTGGAAGTATGACAGTGACAATCTTGCTGTAAGTATTATTTGTTTTCATTAGATATTGTGGTTATTTATGTACTCGTATGTCTCAATAATATAGAAGCACATACGGGTACGTTTCAAAAACAAATTTCTGGATTAAGTTTCTTAATAAGAGATTCCCATATTTCAGCGTAGGGCAAGAGCCCTACCCAAAAAAAAAGGTCTTTTTGAAGACAAAAAGACCTTTTTTTTGAGTTACTACCATTTAACCTTATGAATAACGTATAATGACATTTTTTTTTAAAACGCCACTTTTGGTTGCTGGGTTCACTTCGTACTAGTATATTTGTGTGCCACCTATGGTTTAATTTTCTTTAATAAGAATAGAAAATGGCAGTATATTTACTAGTTAAATAGTAGCTAGATAGTGTAGCAAAATTCACTTTTAGCACAGAGCTCTCTAGGTGAAACGTGTCATTATCGTTATCATTATAAGAGGTGACTAGCCCTTCATCAACATTGACACTATAGTCCGGCAATCTCATGCGCGACCTTCCCGCGGGGTGACAGGCGGTGGCGGGGACGAGGTAAACAAGATGTCAGCCGGTAGCGCGTGGGGTAGCGGGGAAGGGGGAACTTCTCTTCGTGTGTAGCCGTGTTCTAGAATGACACGCTACCTCTTCCCCGCCACCGTCTGTCACCCCGCGGGACGGTCGCGCACGAGATTGCCGGACTATAGACGAGATCTATTCCCTAGATTAGTAAGTGATAATAATTGTATTATATATGTATACACAAACACATACAAGATCATAGCAAGTGGAACGATGTGATCTCTGCCTACCCCTACGGGAAAAAGGCGTGACATTATGTACGTATGTACATACCACCACGCCTGGTTTCCCGAAGGGGTAGGCTGAGGCATATTTCGCTCACACTTCGCCAATTATATTTTGGTCCTACGTAATCGCATTTTAAGTTAAATGAAATCTTTACTGTCCTCAGCAATGCTTCCCGGAATACGACTGCAAGTGTCAGGATTCTAGGAACAACACTTTCGCTTGCTTAAGGCACATCGCTCAGCGTGTTAATATGAAGTATTGTTACTTTGCCGATGATAAGGTATTACTTGATTTTAATTTTTTTTCTGACCTCTTAACACGCAAAGTAATATACTTACAGCCTTACTAATAAAGATAAGCTCAGGTGTATATATCTGTTACACTGGTGATGCAAGCCATCGGGCTACCAATAAAAACATTCTGACAAATCGGTTGTATACGTCTGTTTTAGCGTAGAAGAAAAATTACACAGGGCTTATTCACTCATGAACCGTAGTTTATCTATTGTGTAAGTGTATGACAGGTGTCAATTTTTGGTTCGTATCTTGGTTTTTGATATTTTTTGCTTTATACGGTTTATCAAATTTACTTAGATTACCAATCTCAAGTAACGAGCAAACGAAAAATATATAAAAGTTTCTCGTCAATGATAAAGATTCAAAATTCTATATTATATTTTGCAAAGATACAACAACAAACAGTGGACGTATCAAATAAATATCATTGACATTTTTCTTTCTTTTTTGGTTTGTGACTTTATTCGCCATAGTTTAACTTATAAAATTTATATGTAAACTAAACACTGAAAAATCAATAAAATAATTGGACGTACACACCGGAAGTAACAATTATTGACAGCCAGGCAGCTCATAAACAAAACAAGGAAGGATAATGTTCGTTTTGAAGTCTCCAATACTAGGTTCAGGTGAACGTTCAACAATATTTTTATAAATTACCATGTAATATATCCAAAACAAACATAAATAATAATAAAACGAATTATTTGCATTCTTCATGTAGTTTTATAATTTAAATAGCATTATTTGTAGTTCCATGAACACATCAAACAATATTATTTCTAAACGTAATGCAAAAATATTGCCAATGCGATGTTTAAACCATGTAAAGCAGACGTTTAACTATTCAGAGCTACAATGTTTATTGGTAAATCCTCTGTGTAATTCGTGTATAACTTTACCAAAGGTTTATTCACAGGGTAACTATTCAATCGTTTAGTAGCGGTTTAAGCATTTTTTATTAGTAAGGCTGTTAGGGTTTTCATTGGTAAATCTTAAATAATGACGTCAATGGCGAAGTCGTTCAGATGGTGTACCAAATATTCAGAATGTATGTCATTTTCCATCAAGTGCCTAAAAAACATTAATAATAACATCATTCATATGCATCACCTAAAAAAATATCATTATCTTAGTCAGAAAAAGTCTGCTGTTGAACAGAGGCCGCCCTAATTATTTCCACATCTCGAATAGCGATGAAATATTTTGTTTCTTTTGTTGCCAGTGTAAATATATATAATTTGACAGTACTTTTTTTTTCTCCCGCTGTGGTTGTGTCAGACCTTAATATACCCTGTCGCCTATAAAAGGCGGACGGGCGGTGAGTTACCGATTACTCACCGCCCACAAGCCAGCATTTGACAGTAAAATCTTATAAAATACTACTTTTAGCCATTGAAAAACAAAAGGAGATGGATGGCAGAAATGAAGCCGCCAAAAGTTGACTTTTACACAAAATTAGCAAGATCAACTATGAAAGGATATAAGCGCGATAAAGGCAGGATAAAAGTAAAAACGAATAGAAGTAGGAAAATGTCGGGGGTAGGTGAAGCAAATGTAGCTAAAAAGCATCGTGGACATAAGCGTATTAAGTTTAGTTAAGTCAAGCTTGCCAAGCCTGAGTTGATTGAAATTTAAAGGCGAGCATGATCAGCATGTTACGTTCCTGAGCGGCGATAGCCCAATGTCGCAATAATTATTTATTTTAACTTTATCGCACAAATTTAAAATAATGTACAAAAGGCGAACTTAATGCTGCTAGGCATTCTCTACCAGTTAACCTTTGGGTTAGCAGAAAAGTATGAGGCAGTACGAACAAAAAAACATATAAACTTACATAGAATCAAATATGTGTTATTAATAAAATACATATAGACAAAAATAATAGTAATTATGATATGTAGACTCCATCAGATGATGACTCCTCAAGACAGTATTTTTAAGCAACCCATAGACTTCAAATTCAAAGTGTTTCGGGTTCAAACCCCATGACTTTTCTAAGTAACGTGCGTAATTATCGCTTGTGCCGTGTCTCGGAAGGCACGTAAATTTTACGCACGTTAGTTATTAGGAAGTCAGACTTTCTAATATACTGACAGTTGGTTTAACAATAGAATGATGTTTCCCTCTTGGTTGTGAAGGTCAGACGTCAGTTGCTTCATGTAATAACTGAAATTCAGCTTAATCTGGTTAGACCAGTGAGCAAGTCTTGGTGCACCGCCCCTTTTCAACAGCAGTGGGCGTCGTCGGAAGTTTTTCAGTGGGTAGGACTGCGGTGGTCGCGTCTGCCGCAGTGAGCCCCACACTCCCCTCTCGGTCCCCCAATGGCCGGAAGGCAGTGCGTAAACAGCATTTTTTTACCGACGATATTAAAAAAAAAAGTGAGCAGACCCTCTGGGCCTTAGCTCAAATCTAGGGCAACTTTTATAATGCTAGGATATGTTAATGATATAATGTTCAGCATGTTACGTAGAATAGTGGTGTGATATTGGTAAGCTTATTAGTATGGTCTAGTTCAGAGAATGTCTGGAGTGGGAGTGAACCGAATGCCGAGTCAAATGCCAAACAGTAATATTTATGCAAAAAAAATGTTTTTTTTTTTTTTAATTTTGACTCATAGGTATAGACGGCCTAGTGACAAGTGTTACACGTTAGAAAAC
This sequence comes from Musotima nitidalis, assembly GCA_949126915.1. NCBI lineage: Eukaryota > Metazoa > Arthropoda > Insecta > Lepidoptera > Crambidae > Musotima > Musotima nitidalis. Next base: position 7,776,029 of record OX421434.1, read on the forward strand.
TTAATTTATAATTAGGCATTAAGGTGCATATAAACGTAAGTGTATCACTTGTCATGCGGTTGACTGTACTAACTATTGTCCAAATGTGTAGCATGTTTTTTGAAATTCGTCTAAAGACTTTTATTGGACTGGCTTCAATTTATATATATGTAATGTAGGTTTTTTTAAAGCCCGAAATTAATAACTTATATCTGCAGTCTTTGGTGTGACAGTGGTGTAATTGTCAGGAAACATTTATTTATTTATATTAAATTATATTTTTCAGAAATTCGCAGAACTCTACAACCTCGCCGAAGATCCTTATGAGTTGCACAATTCCATCGAAGATGAGTTCCAAGCGATCATCTTATGGTACTACAATTATTTGAACCAAATGCTCAAGTGCCGTGGAGCTACCAAATGTGATAATCCCCTCTAAGGCTCTATGTTGCCGCTTACCTGGAACTTTTATGGTCGCCAGAGTCTCGCTCGTTAAGCGGCAGGTGAGGTTGGTTTGGGTTCCTTAGGTCTTGATATGTTCCCGACACCATATTTTTGATTTATTCATAATTAATATACAGTTTCGCCTGAAAAAAAGTCCATTTGGAGTTAGCAGGTTTTGCAAATTAAGTTATCATATATTTATCTTATTGTTTACACTGAATCGACAATACGCTTGCAGAATGGCAATAGCAATATTTTGCGTGTAGACAATTTCTAAATTGCAAAACAACCCTTAACACTATATTCTAGAAACTTTCTCATTAAAATTTAGATTGAGTGCAAGCCATCTGCTTTTTGTATTACCTTGAAACTTGTAGGATTTCAATGAGCTTGTGTGCAAAATACAGTTTTATTTTGAAATCGATCTGTTTGTTTTATTTCATACCTCTTTTTGATAACTCTAACTTTGTAAAAACGCAAAGAAAATTAACTTTAACAGTTATATTTTTTTGTTCCCGTCAGTGCCGTAACTAGGGCGGTGCCAGCAGTGCCCAGGGCGTAGACCCTAGAGGGGCGCATAAATGACCAGACTAGTATCTAGTTTTATCTCATGTATGGTAGCTAGTAGTTACATTTTGTTTTATTGCGAACATGGTGTAGACGCGCCCTACTATACCTGGCCTGTATTATTAGAGTTCAAGGGCGCAGTTTTGAAAGCTCGCACCGGGTGCATAAAAGGCTAGTTACGACACTGGTTCCCGTTAAGTAACACCTTTATATGTAACACTGGTAACAGAGAAAGAAAAAATACCGATAAGTAACATATTAGGTCGGGGAAAAAGTCTTTTCGCATAACGTAGGTATAAACTTATTATAAAATTTTTTTGACTGTACTATTTGTGTCTGGCTGGTTTTGGTAACATTGAAAAGGTTCCGTTATAAAGAAAAGAAAAAAATAAAAAAAAGTTGTTTCCCGCTATTTTTCATTTGTTTTTCTCTCCGTAAAAATGAGTGAATCTAATGAAGAAATTCGATACATTTTAAAATTTTATTATAAAAAAAGGCAAAAATGCAACTCAAGCAGTGAAAAAAATTTGTGATGTTTATGGACCTGATGCAGTGTCAGTAAGAGTAGCACAAATTTGGTTCAAACGTTTTCAGTCCGGAAATTTTGATGTTAAAGATGCACCTCGCTCTGGTCGCCCTGTTACGAATAAAATGGACGCCATTTTTGAAAGAGTGGAGCAAGATCGGCATATTAGTAGTTACGATGCAGCTGAAGAACTGGGAATTGATCACAAAACAGTTTTGACCCATTTGAAGAAAGCTGGTTATACAAAAAAGCTCGATATGTGGGTGCCACACGAGCTCACTCAAAGAAACTTAATGAACCGTGTACTCATTTGCGATTCATTATTGAGACGTAATGAAACCGAGCCGTTTTTGAAGAGATTGATAACTGGCGATGAAAAGTGGATCACGTACGACAAGAACGTGCGAAAAAGGTCGTGGTCGAAAGTTGGCCAGGCTTCACAGACTGTGGCCAAACCTTTTTTTTTAATTTTTTTTTTTATTATCGTCTGTAAAAAAATGCTGCTTATGCACTGTCTCCCGGCCAAAAGGGGGAGACCGGGAGGGGGTGTGGGGCTCACTGCGGCCGACGCGACCACCGCAGTCCTACCCACTAAAAAACTTCAGACGACGCCCACCGCTGTGGCGGGGCGTAGGGCGGAAGGAAAAGGGGCGAGGCACAAGTGCCCGGGTTTGTAGCTTCTGGTACCCCGCCCGCGGCCAACGTCCCCCGGATCAGAACCGGGGAGACCTCCTCAGGAAGGCGCAATTTGCAGCGCCCCCCCTACCTCTATGTGCGGCCATGGCGTAACTGGCCGACTTCGGGGGGGGTCTATGGCGAGACGGAAGGGGCCCCCTGCCCCCGCCGCCTAAGACCCCCCGGGCGCTGCCTGACGGGCCCTCCTGGCCCGCCCGCTACGCCAACGGCGTAGCCGGAGAGAGAGCGGATCCCGCTCCGCGGCCTCCTTCTGCGACATCAAGACTGTGGCCAAACCTTTTTTTTTTTTTTTTTTTGATTTACGTCGGTATCAAAATGCATTTACGCACTGTCTCCCGGCCAAAGGGGGACCGAGAGAGGTGTGTGGGACTCACCACCTGCAGACGCGACCGCCAGCAGTAATACCCACTAAAAATCTTCCGACGACGCCCGCCGCTTGTTGAGAAAGAGGCGGGGTGCCAGTACCTGGGTTGCAGCTCTGACACCCCGCCCGCGGCCAACATCCCCCGGACCAAAACCGGGAGGACCTCCTCAGAGAGACGCAGTGGACGCGCCCCTCCTACCTCCTTGTGCGACCATAGCGTGTGTGGCCGACTTCTCGGAGGGTCCATGATTAGACAGCAGGGGCCCCCTTCCCCCGCTGCCTAAGACCCTCCTGGCGCTGCCTGACGGGCCCTCCTAGCCCGCCCGCTGCGCCCTCCACAGGTCCCTCTTAGTTTCCCCCCCGGTAGTCAGTACTAAGGGCACCCAGAGTCGCCAATCTCTGGGTGTTACCTTTTCCCTAGCGCCTCCTGCGCCCTACCGGGAGGTACTCAGCCCCCCCACCACGACAAGGTGGAGACCAGTCGGGGGGGAAGACTGTGGCCAAACCTGGCCTAACACGAAATAAGGTGATGCTGTGTGTATGGTGGGATTGGAAGGGCATTGTTTATTATGAGCTTTTACCGCCCGGCAAAACCATCGATTCTGATCTTTACTGCCAGCAACTGATGAGATTAAAGGAAGCAGTCAAGAGAAAACGGCCGGAATTGATCAACAGGAAGGGTGTGGTCTTTCATCACGATAACGCTAGACCACACACATCTTTAGCCACTCAGCAAAAATTAAGAGAGTTCGACTGGGAGGTCCTAGTGCATCCACCATATAGCCCTGACCTTGCGCCTTCAGATTTTCACCTGTTTCGGTCTCTGCAGAATTCTTTGGGTTCTGTAAGGTTGACCTCAAGAGAGGACTGCCAAAACTATTTGTCCCGTTTTTTTGATCAGAAGTCCCAAAGTTTCTACAGTAACGGGATAATGTCTCTGCCCACAAAATGGCAGAAAGTTATTCAACAAAACGGTACATATATATTGTAAATAAATGTAAATAAACTTTGAAAAAAATGTCTTGACTTTTCATACAAAAATACGAAAAGACTTTTTCCCCAACCTATTATAAATAAAGATTTGATTTGAACAATTTAACTTCGGGCCACTTTTCTTATTCCCTCTGACACTGAAACCGTAACTCATGTTCTCATTATAATAAAAAATAAAGATAAAAAAATATATATTTTTTTAAAATCGTTGTTGAAATACATTTTCACCAAACAAAAATTCTCCCCCACCGCATTTTTCAAAATTGACTTAACGTTTGATCGTAAAACATTGTACGGGTTCAGTTAATATTTTTCTTGACTTCTAATAAATTCCTAATATCCCAATTCTCAAGGTATCTAAAACATAAATCAGAAAAAACGACAGAACAACAACAATAAGTAATCAGTGAAAATATGTCAAGCTTGACTTCAATTTGGAATTTAATTTGAAATTGTGTGTGTGTGCGCACGCAGGTTTCCGAAAGATCAACCTTTTAGATTTGGACAACTTTGGTACAGTTTTTATATTGACTACTCCATAATAATTTACTAAAAAATAAACAAATTAAAGATTCAAATTCTTTATTACAAATCAAATAACAGTTTTATAAATAATAAAATCTAATAATATCAAAAAATACATCACAGTCACGCAATGGCAGCTTAAATGGTAATTCATTGAAGTGTATATCTGGAACAAGAAAAGTATTAGTGCGATTTTTCAGTCACTTTGATTATCAGCGCTGGTGTATCGATATAATATATAACATATTATGTCATTGAAAGTAAGCGTTTAATTTTACAGAAACAAGTAAACAGAAATCGAACTGCCAATGAATACAATGGCTTTCATAAGAAATGGCGTCATGAGTGGTTGCGCTTTGTAGCGTGCTCATTTCACGGTATGAAGCGCTTTAAATTTTTTTTTTCGGACTGCATCGATTGTTTACCATCTGGCAGGATGTATTCATAATGACGTGTCACATTCAAAAAAATGCAAAATACGCGTCGGCGATACTGATACTGTGATGGAATCGGATAATGATATAACATTGTCTGGACATACTTGTAACATTAAATGTCGACAAAAAAAATCGGCTCCGACACAACACTATGTGCCTAAACAGCATTAGCAAATATTTTCCAGTTAAATTTATTTCCAGTATATCTTAAATTATCTCAAGAAAGCTCCTATTAGTATTTAGAGAGAGGTATGCTTCCTACCAAAGAAACTATCGATGATGGTTCAGTACTATAATATAACGTGCTTGAGTATTCCGGTAGCGCAGATTTAGGATTGATGCATCGCTGCTATTATTATATATTATGCTATTGTATATATATTTACCTAAAGTTCAAGTAACAGCGGGCACTGGCGATCGGTTCTGTATGCTGAAGAAGTCGGTCACTTTGCTTTGAAACTGAATATCCTCCTTATTCACCAAGGGGCATGGGAAAAATTTCTGCAAGCAAACATTAAATTTTTTTGATTTGGACAAGCATTTGACGAAATATATAACTATAAAACACAAAAAATTCACGGGTGCGACTGGCGAACCAGTGGCGCACTATTACTCCCCCTAGGTTGGATCTATTGTGCAACCCCTGCCTTTTACTCCAAATATTCTTGTCATCATTATTATGACAGCTTTTGCTAGCTTAGCTTTCAGTGTCACACGATACAATGGTTAATAACAATAAAAAAATAATAGACACATGTGGCACATTAAAGGCTTATACTCAGCATATCGTATCGCAAACCAAAATCTGCTATGTGCACTTTATTAAGATTTCAAGATTTTGACCTTAGCGAATAGATTTGTCAAAATATGACCTCTTAATAAAATATGCTATGATAACTAGAACGTTTTCAAATAAAAACTGCTATGTGGCAATATCGTCATTGTTCTGGGAAAACCCTGTAAATAGATGGTTAGCTAATTTGAGTTATAGGCAAATAATAGTTCAGATAAAAATATTTTTATTAAAAAACATATTAACTTAAGTTTTTGTGTTTCGATATCATGCTATTGTATTTCGCAGACGAAGAGCATGAAAAACTGAGTCGATTATTTGTGTTAACTCATTTTATGAAAAAAAGTTATTTACTGGGTTTTCCCAGAACAACGACGATATGTACATATTTGACCACAAAAAATTTCATGATTTTTTTTCCATATTCTTGGTATAGTTTTACTAGCACAGAGCAGATTTTGGCTTGACAACGACGATATGCCGAAGTTTCACCGTGACACCGCGCACCTGGTCTTACGTACAAGCCTATAAATACTACGTAAATAGGAAGTATTTGACATCTTTTGTGCATCAAAGTTTTACATTAAACCATACATTTTACAGTCAAAAACTGCGACATCGTGCGTCTTATCTACGGTTGTAATTAACAAGAAAAGCCGTTACTTTAAACAATGTCGTAGTGAAAAGTAACGACTTATCACTTATGATATTGTTAAAAGCAAGGGTTTTTCACTTACGGCATTGTTAATTGCTACCACCGTTGTCAGGCGAAGATGATGTTGCCAGAAATGTCGAAGACCGGCAAAAGCTCACTACTTTACCCGACGACACGTGCGACATGAAATATTTATTTTACACACACAATAACGCCTATGTGTGTGAGTGTAAAATGAATACTATTTAATTTTCTTAAGTTAAAATTATGTCCTCAAAATAATAGTGCAACCTCCTTACTTGCACTGCTTTGATTCCACCAGAGATGTCAACTGTGGGCACAACTTGCCTTGGCTTGAGATACTTGACAAAACGGATCATCTCCGAGAAACTCGAGTGTTCACTGTATGGTATTCCTGAAATAAATATATGAATAAATTTTCTTGGATCTCACACAGCGTTTCTAGGTCCAATAAAACCGAGCAAGGCGCATATATTTTTTTTTTTTTTGTAAATACATACATATATTCATGCATACAACGATATATTCACGCCTGTTTTCCCAAAGGAGTAGGAATAAATAAATGAATGAATGAACACTTTATTGTACACTAAAAATAAAAAAGTAATAAAATCACATAAACAAATATATGGTACAATGGGCGGCCTTATTGCTAATAGCAATTTCTTCCAGGCAACCTTAGGCAGAGACATAACATACGCCCACATTTCTAATACCACATAACTATATTGTTAGCCCGATTAATATGTGGCGAGCCTTTCGCTCTTTTGCTCGGACAATCGTAGAGAAAACAAAAAAGTGACCAAGTCCGTGCGAGCGTAGCGTCACCGCATTGCTTTACGCCCCCCCCCCATGCCGCACTTCGACCCCGATAACTTAAACTGTCCAAAGTCATTTGCCAACTTATGTGCCGCGTACTATAACTAATAAGTAAAGAGTATAGGGGAAAACGAAGCGCTCGTAGCTGAAGCGCTCGTAGCTCTGCGGTGCTCGGTGGTCGGAAACGATCACCGAAGTACAGCAGATTTTACAAAGGTCAGTTCTTGGATGGGTGACCGTTTGTGTGGCATTTGATATCGAGCGCTTCCGTGCTTCGGAAGGCACGTTAAGCCGTTGGTCCCGGTTATCACTAAATGTGGTAGTCGTTAAGCCATGTTAGAGGCCTAATGGGCGGCTTGAATAATTCTAACAGCAGGACGCCATGCACCTGCCTTCGCCAATCCGCACTGGGTCAGCGTGGTGGAGTATGACCTAATACCCTCACACCTTGATATGTGTGAGGAGGCTCGTGCTCAGTAGTGGGACGTTAATGGGCTGTGATGATGATGATAGGGGAAAACAAGAAATGTCACAAAAACAGGATTTTGTGTTAATAATATGTATAACATTTTTATAACGCTTAAATATTGATAGTGTTACTTGCTTTAACGCTTTTTAATTTTTCCTATATAAAAAATACACGGGAAAACCTAAATGTTGCTATACTTATAATTTATTGGAATTTCATGTGACGTAGACGTAACATGTTTGAGACTATAAATTACCATGTATTGTGACCATATCTTTCTCCACAGACGAGTTCTTGCCGTTTTCCCAGCCGCTGGGCTTGAAGGCGACGACCTCGCTGAAAGCACCCTGCAAGCTGTCTAAGTAGCTGCGTAGTTTCTGCAAATATAAATGAGCTTTGGTCACTTTTTCGAAGATAACATACATACATACATAATGTCACGCCTTTTTCCCGTAGGGGTAGGCAGAGATCACATCCTTCCACTTGCTACGATCTTGGCACGCACTTTTAGCTTCATTCACACTAATTAGACTCCTCATACAAGCCCGTCGGTTTAGGGTACTTTTGACCTTTTTTTTTTTGTTTTACGTCGGTAACAAAATGCGTTTACGCACTACCTTCCGGCCAAAGGGCGACCGAAAGGGGGTGTGGGACTCACCACCGGCAGACGCGACTGCCAGCAGTAATACCCACTAAAAATCTTCCGACGACGCCCGCCGCTTGTTGAGAAAAAGGCGGGGGCCAGTACCTGGGTTGCAGCGTCTGACACCCCGCCTGCGGCCAACGTCCCCCGGACCAAAACCGGGAGGACCTCCTCAGAGAGGCGCAGTGAACGCGCCCCTCATACCTCCTTGTGCGACCATAGCGTGTGTGGCCGACTTCTCGAAGGGTCTATGGTTAGACAGCAGGGGCCCCCTGCCCCCACTGCCTAAGACCCTCCTGGCCCACCCGCTGCGCCCTCCACAGGTCCCTCTTAGTTTCCCCCCCGGTAGTAGTACTAAGGGCACCCAGAGTCGTCGGTCTTTGGGTGTTACCTTTTCCCGGCCTCCGGGAGGTACTCAGCCCCCCCACCACGCCAAGGTGGAGACTTGTTCGGGGGGGAGGGTACTTTTGACCTGCCCTTTCTCCAATATTTTCTGAATTTGTTCATGGAAGGTCTTACGTGATCTTCCCCTCCCAACACTCCCAATCACTTGTCCATCATAAATCACTTTCGTTAGTCTACTTTCATTCATCCTCTCAACAATCATGAGGCGGTTATTGGCACCACGTGTAGTTGGCAGGAATGAGGCGGGTTGTTGCTAAAGCTACATTTTTGTACCACTGGTAAGACACGTTCTTCAATGTACCTACTGACTCTCTAAGCATATGACCTCTTAACCTCCTGTTGTTTTTGAAATTTTCGACTCACCTCGTGCGTGAGATCCCTCATTGGCACCACGTGTAGTTGGCAGGAATGAGGCGGGTTGTCGCTAAAGCTGCGCCCTTCAACCGCTTGTAACACGCGGTCTTTTTCTGGACACGCCCATACGGAGCAACCAACGCGACGCGCCATTCCAAGGAAGAATTTTTCTTTACCTGTTCAAAAGCCAGATTGTCAAGACAATTAAATTATTTCCTTTAATTCAAGAACTGTGATGCACATGTTGCTTTATCAGAAATACTTAAATATTAGCAAGTCTTAGAACGTTTTTCTTTTATAAAATTGTTTACACCCGTGGGTTGATTTTGTTAAAATTTTATACAAGAAACGGTCGGCCAAAAAAATTTGGTCAAGCACAATAAATCTCTGACAATAAAAAATTATAAAATGGGCTATTAACTTTAATATTAACGTAAAATTATTACAAGCAAAAAAAAATTTCTTCATTAAAAAAAGATTCTGACATTCAAGACATTTCGCAAATATTTTATTGAATATTTTTTGGAATAACATTATATAAACAGTTCGTTTTTGAGCACAAACAAAAGTTTAATAATAATCCTTTATTGCACATAAAACATAAATAGATTACAAAAGGCAATAGATTACCAATAGTATATGTTCCGCAGACTATCAGAACCGATGAGAATTTTTTTCCTTCCTTTTCCAAGACCATCTTCTTCTGTCTCAGCTGGAACAAAGCCATTTCCAAGCTTTGGTCTTGAGTAGGGAAGTCGTAGCGTGGATTGCAGTACCTTCGAAAATAAGAAGTACAGATAACATCACAACATCAACTCCGCCAATTAACCTTTAATATGCCTGACGACCGAAATGGCGTAAAGACGTGTATACCCGCTCTCCGCTCCTGAGGTCGTAGGATCGATTCCCACACAGGACAAATCTTCATGTGCTTAGACATGAATATTTGTTCTGGTCTCGGTGTTTTCCTATGTATATTAACAAATAACAAATAAATAACAAATAACAAATCTTTATTGTCGTTCAAAGGTTAGTATTACATGGGTTGGTACTACATCTTTTAAGTTTAATAAAACTTGTGTTAGAAGAGTACCCTCTTTGCTGTGGTACATATAAGAACGTAAGCAGACTTAGATTTATAATAATTATTAAGTATGTATTTCAAATATAAATACTAATTTTTATATATATATATTAAAAACAATAAATGAAGAGTACTGCGCAAGTAATAAATACAATAAATTGGTTATTTTGTTCGAACGTGCTTGTGCGTGTTGTGTATCTGTATTTGAGGGCGTGTGCGTGTGTGTGTGTTTGTGTGTGTGTGTGTGTATGCGTATTCGTGGGTGTGTGTGTGTGACTGAGTTTCCGTGTGACTAGTTAGGTAGTGGAGGATAATATTTCTTCCGTTTGCGTGTAAGTTAGGGTCTTTAAATATGCTGTTGCTTTTTTTTTACACTCTGACAACGATTTTGAGTATATGTCTAGTATTCTGTTTATTTTATTATATATCTTAACCGACTGGCTTGTGAATTGTTTGGAGGCAAATACTGTTCGTGTAGGAGTTAGTTTAATTACCGAATACCTATTTCGTTTTTTTAAAATTCTTAAGTCAATAGGGTTGTTTTTGTGAATTTTGGTTATGCATTGAAGAATGTACAATTGCCTGACGGTTAAAACATCAGCTTCTGAATAGAGCTTACTTGTGTCATAACGTCTTTTCTTTTTGTGCATTACTTTAAGGATTAATCTTTGCGCCCTCTCAATACTTAAAAATTTTGTTTTGTGAGTACCACCCCATATCGTTATACAGTAAAGTAAAATGGATTGTACTAGTGCAGTGTATATGTATGTGACTAGTTGTTTGTCTGTGATGTCTCTTAAATATTTAAAAATCCAAATAAGTTTTCTCGCGCGATTACCCACTAACTCGAGATGAGGTTGCCATGAAAGATTTTGGTCTAGAATGATGCCTAGGTATTTTATGATGTTAACTTTTTCTAATTTTTTACAGTCACAAGATGTTTGACTTTTATTATATTCACAGTGATGTGCGGTTATATTAAATTGGGGGGCCGGTTGTTGCGAGTCACGCATTGAGAAGGCCATGTATTTCGTTTTCGTGGTATTTAGAGAGAGTAAGTTCAAGTTTAGCCATTTAATAACCTTCCTTAAGCCAGTTTCAGCTGAATCGTATACTTCTTTCCAGTTATCACCATGAAATAGGAGGGCTGTGTCATCAGCGTATGAGATAATTCTTCCCCTAGCTAATTTTAGTTCAGTCAGGTCATTAATATAGGCAAGAAACAAGGTAGGGCCAAGGACACTTCCTTGTGGAACTCCAAAGTTTGTAATCAATTTATCTGTACTATAGATAACATCACAAAGCTTTAGACATTGGGTTCTGTTGTGTAGGTAATCTTTAAGTAAATCAAAGAAGGTGCCTCTAATGCCAATTTTTTCAAGTTTTATAAGAAGGGTGGAAACAGAGACTGAATCGAATGCTTTTTGTAAGTCTAGAAAAATACATATTGTTTTTTTTTTATTATCTAAGTGCGTAGTGATATCTTTGGTCAGGTCTAGAATTGCGTCTTCAGTACTGATGCCCTCACGGAACCCGTACTGTGAGTTTGAAAGTAATTTATATGAATTAAGAAATTTTATTAATCTAGTGTTAATTACTTTTTCTAAAATTTTTGAGATTACCGGAAGTACCGAAATAGGTCGGTAATTATTTATGTCATCTCTGTCCCCTCCCTTATATATCGGGTGGATAATAGACTGTTTCAGTTCCAAGGGAAACACTCCTTGTTCAAGACACAGTGTACACAAATGTGTAATAACAGGAGCTAACTCTTTATTTGCCATTTTTATAAATACGGGAGGTATTCTGTCTTTTCCTGCAGCAGAGTCAGGTTTTAAATTTGTGATTATTGATTCTATTTCAAAGATTTCTGGAGGAACCAGACCAATCGAGTTAACAAGCGAGGGCATTGAGTCAATGAATTTTTTTTCTTGAAGTTTGTTGTTTTTTATTTTATTTGCCAAGTAGTGACCCATTTTATTAAAATGATTGTTTATGTATTCAGCAGATTCTGACGGGTTGTTTTTTATATTTATGAGATCATTGTTAAAGTTCTTTTGTTTATTTAAGTTTGTGATTGTTTTAATATTTTTCCATAAAGACTTGTTATTACCTCGAGCCTTATATAATAGGTCTCTTTCGTATTGATTTTTTAATTTTTTTATTAAATTATTGCAGTAGTTGCGATATCTACGGTATGTAAGTTTTAATATTTCGTTATTGTTATCATGGCGTAGCTGTTTCTGAAGTCTATTTCTATTTTTTATACATTTTAACACACCTGGTGTGATCCATGGTTTTATTATTCTTTTATTTGAGGGTATCTTTTTTGTTGTAGTATTTTTGGCTAGGCTGTCAGTTACTATATTTATTAAACTTGTACATATTTGTTGAGGATTTCGTGATTGCAAAAGAGCGGAGATATTATTAGTTTGCAGAGTAAATAAAGCTTGGGTATAGTTGGTAGTAGTTTTAATTTTTAGAGCTTTGGGAGAGGATATTTTATTGTATATGTTAATTAGTACCATTTTGTGATCTGTTATCGTGGTGTCCAATACTGCTACCATTGCCTTTGCATGTGACGGGTTAATGTTGCAGAAGATATGATCGAGGCAACTATTAGTTCTTGTATCTAGTTTATGACCTGGCAGTAGATTACTTATAGCAAGGGTGTCAAGATATTGATTAGAGTATTTGTCATTGTTGCCATCTATGATATTAATATTAATATCACCCGCTACAATAACATTTGTTTTCATGTATGGTTGATTAAGATAATTATCAAGCGATTGAATGAATTGAGATGGGTTTCTTTCTGATGGTGATCGGTAAATGCAAACTATTTTGTACTTTGGAATGGTTATTTCTAAACAGGAAGCTCCATGCAGGGACACCTCTTTGACAGAATGCTGTATATGTTTCTTTATAAACGCCACTACTCCGTCATTTTGTTTTGTTTTAATCGAGGAACTGTGTGTAATATAATCTGGTTTTTGAGGTAGTGGTTTGTTAGTGTTGATTCTACATTCAGTTAAAATTATTATATCTACTGGGTACGTAAGTAAATTTAGGTTAATTTCTAGGTCATCCATATTAGAGGTTTTGTGGATACTTCTAATGTTTTGAGTGATAATAGAATAATACGGGCTTCCGAGAGGAAGTTGATACTTAAGATGAGTAATAGAGCAACTGACTGATTTTATGTGGTTTACAGAGTCTAATTCTTGCAGAACTTTGTGTGTGTTATCCATTTAATCCGTTAATAAGATTGAGGGTGAAGTGCATATTGTGGTAAGTCGTAAATAAAGGTGAATTAGTGTGTGTGTAACTGTGAAGTGTGAATATGTGTAATGAATGAGAGATGTGCAGACATTTAAGGTGTATGTGTAGTAGTATAATGTGTAATGTATAATAATATATAAAGGAAAATACGTATGTTGATAGTTTCAAATAACTTACGCAGTCACTAGGAGTAAGACTTAATGATAAACACTTTGCCATAACAGCAGCACAGATCACAGAATTTAAAAAAGCCGCGCAAAACAATGTTTTAGGGGAAAGTTCCCATGATTCTCCAATTACGCCTAGTCACTTCTTAGATAATTGTTGTAACTGATCTTCCCTCATAATGTGCACTATAGGTGAGTCGTCGTCGCGCCGGAGGTACACCTTGCCATAGCTTGTCCAGCAGTATTTATAATGATAAGTTTCTTTGAAGTTACGCGCCAAAAAGTATAACCTTGATGCATTTGGTGTTAGGTTCTCTGATATAAATATAGGATTATTTGAATGTTCCTTAAGACCCATGTGAGATGCGTTTAGTTTGTTTGTTTTGTTTTTATTGTTGTAGTTTTTGGCAGCTTTTAAAATATCGGTCTTTATAATAGTATTTGTAAATTCGACAATGATAGTACTTCTCTCTTGGTTTTTCTTTTTCGTTTTCATGATGTCGCTAATATCAGATCTTTCCAGTTTGACTGTAAGGTTTTCGGATAATTTGGAAATCATATGAACGAGGTCTTTTTTGTTTCGTTTCCTTTTAATGGGACGTTTTTTATTTCAACGTTTACTTTTCTATCCATTCTTTGGCTCTCCTCCCAGTTATTTTCCAACAAAATTATCTGTTCTTTGTCTTTTTTTGACTGAATTTCTAATTTTTCTATTTTGGCTTTGAGTTCACTATTTTCTTCCGATAAGAACGATAAGGTAGACTGTATTATACTACTATATTAATAACGTATTTACAAAAAAAAATATTATGTATCTTTATTAGTTATTCAGTATTCATAAAACAAGTTATTCATAATAGTTATCTTTGATCTAAATAATTGGTATAATTGTCAGAAAAATATGTGATCGGACACAGCAAGTTGAAATTTTTCATTGGTTTTTTACCTAATCACCATAAGGTTCAAAATTAGGTGGGAACATATTTCTCAGTGTTTAATTAAGGGTTAACGTCCTACTACTGAGCACGGGTGAGGCAAAACTACGTCAGTGTGCACAGACCTGTCAGTCTTGGATAAAGATATTACTAGTTCTTTTTAACTACTAATGTAATTTAATGTATAAAGTTTGAACTTACGTGGTGTCCAAATAGATAGTATGTATATCTTTGTTCCAAAATATGGGATAGGATTCCATAATTGGCGTGGCTCTAAAATCCCCTGTGTGAAGCATAGTCTTCCCATTCGGCAATGTGAACACTAACATTACAGCCCCTGGACAGCTGGAAATGAAAAAAAATACTCAAATTATACGCCCACATTTCGCCAGGTATATTTTTCCCGTAAGCCTTAAGCCGAAAAGTATGTAAGCGGTAAGCCCGTTGGAGCCTCGACAGTTGATCGGCAGGTGCACCACTTGCATCTGAAATTTGACTTGGATTCCTGGTCTTGGTAGAATCCTAATCCTTATGATACTATTCTATTAAAGATTATATGGCAGTTAAAAATGCTTGGGATTAAACTGCCGTTTCATACAGGCTATTCTAATATGAATGACTTAAAACATGAATATTGTTAATGTTATATTGCATTGTATAGCTTCACAGACAAATGAAGATTGTAACTAACCAATTCATAATTTAGCATAGCCTGTGAATTTCTTGCTAGTTCTTCTTACAGAGCGGTGGCTCAGAACTGGCACTTAGATTCACTTACACTTAACTATTTATTGTTTTTTTAATTGTTTGGTTGCATGTAAGTGAACCTAAGCTTCGTGATTTCAGTACAATTATATTTTGATTGTTTTTTTTACATCTATATATATAAAAATCAATTGCTGTTCGTTAGTCTCGCTAAAACTCGAGAACGGCTGGACCGATTTGGCTAATTTTGGTCTTGAATTATTTGTGGACGTCCAGAGAAGGTTTGTACGTAGAGAAAATAAAAAATAAAATCTTGAAAAAGTGTAAAATCAACATATTTCTATACTCCCATATACAAACAATTTGTACTAATACTTAAAAGCCAATTTGAACCTTATCAAACAAATTTAATGTCAAAAGTGACGTTAGTTATATCAAAAAAATTTAATGTCATCATATGTCATTTCATTTTATCAGCGATAATTATTGCTTTGTTGTGTTTATATTTTCAAAAATATTGTTGTTATTGATTTGTGTTTATATTTTAAAAAATATTATTGAGTTGTTGAGTGAAGGTAAAATGCCATGAGCAAGACGACAAAACATAGGCCGGCGATTGCACGGCGATCAAGAACAAGTCGTGCTGTTTTGGATGAAATGCTGCGTGCTGCTTTTAATTACAACAGTCAGATTGATTATAGTATATACGGATACATTGAAATGATGGACGCAATATGTCCACATTGTGATGCGGCTAACTTTCGTGAATTGGATGAACGTTGTGAATTGTTTCAAATACAAGACCATCCAAGGTTTTTCCATCAGCATAACGCATTAGTTCAATTGTTCAAAATTGCTCTCGATCGTATGCCAAAATTATTGAACAAATATGAACATTATTATTATATGGCAGAAGACATTTTAATTCGTATGCGTCATCATGAAAGAAATCCCGATTTGTTGATTACCTTGGTAATGTACAACGAAGCTTTAATAATAATTGAAGATATGTGTCTAAGGATTTTAAATAAAGCATTAGCACAATTGGGTATGACCGCACCAAATCGTAAGATACATGATTTTTTTGATCGTGAATTGCAATATGAGCAGGAGTTCAATTCTAATGCAAAACTTTCGTTGTATCATTGATTTTAGCGACTATTCGATCGGAACAGAAAATTGCATTACATCTTTGGGAATTGCTGCTACATTATTAGAAGGTGGTCGGACCGCACACTGCATTAAAATTGCCTTTGAATGTACAGGTGATTGAAACTCAAACATGCAATATTTCGAGAAATTCTGCTATGTCAAAAGTTCTGCGATTAACGTCAATTATTTTATAGGATGAGTGCACAATGGCGAATAAAAAATCAATAGAAGCATTTAATCGAACAATGCAAGATTTACGCGGTAATCAACAGCTTTTTGGTGGTGCTCTGATATTGCTGTCAGGGGACTTTCGTCAAACATTGCCTGTCATTTCTCGATCAACTCCTGCTGATGAAATAAACGCCTGTTTGAAGTCATCAGTTCTTTGGAGATATGTACGAAAATTTACAATGAACATTAATATGCGCATTCACCTACATAATGATGCAACTGCCCATGAGTTTTCAAAACAATTGTTAGAAATTGGTGATGGCAAAATGTTTTTCACATACCCAACTTTATGTTGCCTGTTCCAGAACGCGCAACTGTTTATTTATTCATGCTCTAAATGGGAAAACAAAAATATTGTTTATCCAAATGTTTTAGACTAACCCATATAAACCCACCATAGTAAGAGTACCCAATTCTTTTTTACTCTTTGCTGATAAATATAATATATAAACAATATATCATTTGGGTCATTTGGAATTTTAAATAGCTAGCAATTTACAATATTTTTTTGTTTGAATAAATGAACTTAATAATCTTTTTTTTTTATTACTATGACTTATACGTAGCGAAGCACGTTCCGGGCCGCTAGTTTGTAATAATTTTTGACGTTTTCAAGTACTATGTAATATTACCCATACCTTAGAAATTCAAGCCATCCCAATTGAATCGTTTTATCTTTACAATTGTTTTTTAACTTTTAATTTTAATTTAGATGTACAATAAAATATTTTTTATCTATCTATCTCAGCCATAAATAGCCCAGTGCTGAACATAGACCTTCCCAATTGTTTTAAACATGATGGGGTAAAATGCTTATCAACCAGCTGGGCAGATTGTGTTCGTAGATCAGTTTCCGTATGCAAGATAACGCTGATGCCATTAATCCGGTATGGTTACTCTCAGTTGGCTTTTTCGAATACTATGAGATGAGATGACGCCTACCGTCACCACCTATTGACGTATTGAGTGACGCTATTGTAAGCCGGTACGACAAAAACAGCAGAAACAAGTCTTAAGTTTTCGGAAATGATGACTAAATTAAAGACCGCAATGTTTTAGTAGCCTAAGTAGTCTTCTAAACTTAGGACGGCATTCTGTACTTTTCTCTCACTATCTACTACTAAATGGGTCACGGGTCGAGACTGATGGTGGAATATTGTCTTCGAATTGATTCGTGTTAAAATAGAAACCGTGAAATATTATAATAATATTATTTGGGCATAAAAACAAAGAGCGCTGCTCTTCTTCTATTAATAAGTACAGTATTAAGGTTATGTCTACTAATACGTCAAATATACATATTTGAAAACTGTGTCATAGTAAAAATAAACTTGGTTGACTTACTGATTAGCATCAATCGCTGTCACTTCAACACCCTCAATACGTAGAAATTCATCCGGATTTATTACGTGAATATATTTCGGATTCACTCCCAATCTAGATATGCATAGGTCAGCTGAAAAATTAGAAGATTGTTTAAATATTTTCCATATTATCAGAAAAATATGTGCACCAAAAATGTATGTTTTGTTAAATTCTTACCTGTAATTTTTGTACAAAACAATATTTTATTAAATCCCTTCTTCAATCCAGAATAATGATCCGAATGGAAATGAGTGAGAAAGTAATGTTTAACATTTGGTATTTCTCCATAAGAAAATGCGTCAACAGCAAAATGTGTCCCTGAAATTTTATAGTTTTAAGAAAATTTATATACGCAGCCCGCCATTAGGTACATGATCAAAATTACTTTTAGGTTTTGGAACGATTTTTCAGTAGTTTGGTTAGATATATCAGTCGGATTAATTAATAGCCCACTAAAAATAATGTAACAAGACAGTAAAGTCGTGAATGTTAGTTAACAATATTAATTATCTCATAAATAAAATTTAACTGGAGATTGAAAAATCTGTCCATATTTACATTTCATAATGTTGAAAATAAAACAGTCAAACATACCTGCTACAATTTTATGATGAGGTATTGTTTTTATAGCATTTGAGGACTTTATCGACCTAGGTTTCGGATGCAAAGTGAATTGAATAGATTCGACATTTTTTCTGGGCGAATGCGATCTACTGCTGTCGTTCTTCGCCCTTGGAGACCGTGGCGCCTCGGAGCTTGACACTTTAATGTCCTGAATTCTTGGAGAGTCGCAGCTACGCCTCGATGGAGGCCTCGCGCCTTTGGGTGATTCATTGCCTTTTCTACTACGACAAGGCAGTCTATTGAGGCGATCGTATTTGACGCCGTCTGCGACACCCGAGTTTTTGCTCATGTCCTGTACAACATCACGATCTACAATACCCTCATTACTATTACTAACGGTACAAATGTCAGATACCTTAGGTAATCTCAGATCATTACTTTTACCACACAAATATTCCTCGATGCTACGTTGCTTTAAAATTGGTTGTATTTTCTCATTCTTAAACTGGGATCTGACGGCTTTAATTCTATTAACTCCGCCTTTAATTTTATTGTGATTTGAACTTTGGCGTTTCACTATTTTATAATTTGGTGGTTGGACGATGACATGCGACAGTTTCTCAATGGCATTAGTGTTCAAAATTAGAACTTTTGAGTTTTCTTCTGTGAGGTCTGAAACCTTTTTTCTTTTTATTTCTATGTTGACAGCTACTGTATCCTTTTTGGTTGGACTGCTTGTGCAGGTTTCAATATCATTCATGTCAATATTGCTTACAGACGACACTTGGGAATATTTGAAAACTTCGCAATCAACATTCATGCAATCATCCGCTGAAGCAACAAATACTCTTTTGAGACAACTTCTTTTTGTACTTATATCTATTTTCTTACAATTATTAACTCCTAATTGTATTGATATTGTTGGTTCATCAAAGTATATTATTGTTTTCTCACTTAAGCCTGCATCAGAAGCTTTGGTAGACGAAACTGATATGCAGCTTTTGTTAAAGTTATCAATATTCTCGTTTTTTACATGAGGCAGTAATTGTACTTCTTTGTCTACACTTATATCACTTATCGAACATGACTCTTGATTTAGTTGTACAGTTTCCAAATCTTCAATTGCTGACAAACCTAGGCTGTCAAATATTTTCTCGTCAGTTCTTCTTTCTTCCAGGTTTTCTTTATTATATGCATTTGTTAGCGATTTTTGTACTATGTCTTGTTTATGTTTATATAATTTTAGGTAGCTGTTAGTTGAATCCTGTAATATCAGATGTCTGTTGGTATATAATAAACATCACAAAATAAACTATGAAGAATATCTATCCAATTTATAATTATCTAGCTCTTTCACGTCCCATGCTTAGTGGGCGTCCGCTCACAAACCTATGTGAGCGGTATCCAAAACAAACTCTACGAAGTAGCCCAGTGCGAATTGACGAAGGCCGATGTGCGGCGTTTGAATGTTAGATTTATTTTTTAAGCCACTCAATATCATAGATAGTGTATAACTGGACCAAAGGCATATGCTTCTGAAACACGGAAGCGCTCGATATAAAGCCACAAAAACGGTTACCAATACCATATGTTTAATATACCTAGTGCTGCGGAGATAGGAGCGCGTCATAGGCTTGTATGACGCGATTGACCTAAGCCCTGCATACCCTAAGCCAAGTTTTTTATCGGTATCTTTATGCTATCTGTCTCAAACATTCAGCAATGGGTTGAGATTTCTTTACAATTGGATGATGTTGTGCCAAACCATAACAATCCACATCTTAGCCAAAATTTATTTGTATACAAATCCAATGTGAAATTATGCTCTATTAATGTGTGCGTGAAGTACCAGCCTAGATTAGTGCCACTCCTCTCATCTCACGGGGAATCGTAAGAATCGACGAAACGAAAATCTACCGGATGATGGGCAGCGTATTGGCTTGAACTGCAATCACCGACCCGCCTGCCCAGTGTGGTGATAACGGGCAAATAACCACAATAGATAATTATATTACCTGACACTGGAAAATACTCTAAATGTGTGAGTCCATATTTAAGAAAAAAAAACTGAAAATATGTCAAACTTTAATCTCAATTATTTCGGTAGCTTTTGGCGCAAAATGGTCCAATTTGAACTCATTAATTTGTCCAACATAGTATCAAAGTGTACACTTACCTTTAGTATTTTTATGCCTACATACATAGTAGTTTGACTATCGCAATGAAGTGGAAAAAACAAAGTAACGCATACCTGAGATTTGTTTACTATCCCATTGTTTCTTCTCAATGATAAGGAGCAGCGACTTGCCACAGAATTCTGAGTAAAATTAATAAAAATCAGGTTAAATTGCAAATTTCCATATTAATATATTGCATTGAATATACAGTGAATTCCCAGTAATCCCACAAAACCAATTCGCATGGCACTATCATCACTTTAGCCAAATGACATCCACTGCTTAACATCCCCAATAGTTTTTTAGAGTTCTGTATCTAAAGGGTAAAAACAGGACGCTATTACTAAGACTCCACTGTCTGTCCGTCAGTCTGCCACCAGACTAAATCTCATGAACCATAATAGTCAGACAGTTGAACTTTTTACAGATGATGTATTTCTGTTGCCGCTATAACAACAAATATTAAAAAATAAAATAAATATTTAAGAAGCTACAATGCCATACTACAAATATTATGTTATTGCTGTTTTCAAGGGTAATGGTAACCAAAGAATGCATATAACTAACTATTCTGTGAATAATTTAATGTACAACAGTTACCAGAACTGACAAACGAGAAAACTCTTATGAGTGTTCTGCGAAGTTATATATTATTGTGATTAAAATAAGATCTATAATCACTTACAATGCAAGGAGAAACTGAGTTAATTGTTTTAAATATTTTTATTTGTTTTGCAGAAATTAATAAATTTATATTAGTTTAGATTAGTAACATCACTCAAAGTCATTGCCTTTCAAGAATTTTTGGCGCGAATGCTTGCTTTTGTTTTAGGTTGATTGTATTATGGATAGTGAAAAGATGTGTGTAACGTAACAGATACAAGTGAATGTTAATACTAATTAGAACTAATTGATTATTTGCATGAACCATTATTTACGAACTTTCTGGTTTTGAGTGTAATAGTTTTACTTTGAGCTTGTATATAAGATAAAGATTAGCTTTTACTGAGGATTTAAAATGCCGCCAATTAGATCTAAAAGAAATGTTAAAGGAGTAAATGATGATGAATTGTGATAAGTAAACTATTATGAACTGATAGTACCAACTAGATCACTGAACTAGTTTGTTTGAATTATTGTACTAGTTCAGAGCACTCCATTCAGTGTCCGATAGGCATGAGTTCGATATATCAAAACGTAACTAATAACCGTTTTGAGTTTTATACCATATCATATCGATATGACAGTTATCCGTAACGGTTATTGCAAAAACTATGATATCGAAACGATATCAAAAAACTTAGTTATGATGTTTGAAAAGATATAACTAAAGATAACCAAAACTGTCCAAAACGCAAACCGTGCACAACCGAATGTACCGATATTCGCTTTTTCTCTTTCTTACTGTAGCGGTTGAAAAGAGATGATGCGAATATGAGGATATTCGCTTCTTCTCTGTCTTCTTGTAGAGGTGTAAAAGAGATAATGCGAATATGAGGATATTCGCTTCTTCTCTGTCTTCTTATAGAGGTGTAAAAGAGATAAAGCGATTTTTTGCTTATTGGATGCAATGCTTGAGAAATATTAGTTTTAGTACCTAGTTATGATTTGTTTGAGAGTTTTTTTTGTAATAGTTTTTATGCGCCCTTGACCTTGGTGACACGTGCCGTGAAATTAAGAAAGTAAACATTGCGTTTTGTGCAACTTTTGCATTTGTTATAGTTTTATAAAAAAAGGATTATTTATAAATAATTATTATGATACTTTTAGTGACTCGTTATTTTACGAATTTGTAAATAGGTAAATTAGTTTGAACGTAGTCTAAGGTAGGTTAGTAGGTTTATAGGATCGATATTTTTATTAACAATGTCGCGAAAGACAAAGGAAAAACGCCATAACTAAAAGCGAGTGGGATCTGTCTAACATATTTATGCTTATAAATAACTCGATAATATGCGCGTTAAGTTTTGTTATTAGTTTGCCGTAACTAATAAAATAACATAACGCATTTAAGTTATGAAATCTACCTACTGATATCGATATTTAAAAACGGTTATCCATATCGATATGAAAACTGTATATCGGTTTCAAAACGGTTTTGGTAAAAAAACGAAAACGCCCATGTCTAGTGTCCGATTAAGAACAAGCCTAACTCAAATTATTATTGTAGTAGCAGCACATACAAGTTGCAACCTGTTGAATCATGCAATTTTAACATTACTGTAGATTTGCCAAAATTTACAATATTTCTATGAAAGTAACTAATTTTATTACATTTATAAGTTTGACATCGATTAACGTTATCGCGTGGACGTTAGTATACATGCACTCGGCTCTTGACGTGGGTTTGAATTCCACAAAGGTTCATTAGTAAATTATTTTAATTACTTACCTGGGTTAGGAAGTGTGCATTATGCTCTTTTTTAAACGTTCGAGGATACAAAAGAGAAGGCATAAAACCATTGATGTCGTTCTTATTCATTTTATATAACGTTGCTCCATCAAATCGCTTTAAATACTAATTAGAGAATTCAAAATATAGGACTTCCATATATAACATATTCCTTCTCTATTTACAACAAGACATATTGTTTCTTTCTTCAGTTTTTAAAACTTTTATAACCCAGTCAATATTTTGGACTGGTTAACAAATTGACGTTAATGACGTTTGATAAACACACTTCCGTCAAATTACTTTTTCTTCTTCTTTTAAATAATGGCTTCGTGCGGTTTGCACATTTAGCCAGTGTCAAGTTAGAGATATATTAATATCATATAAATTATAGTAAATGAGAATGAGTGTTGATAAAGATGATTAATGGTAAATGAGATCCCCTCCCCTTAAGCCCCTTGAGTCCTCAGTAAAGATGTGGGACTATACTGAGATCTCACATGGACTTCTTGAGAGAATTTGAAAAGTTATGTTGCATTGTTTTATTTCATTTATCAACACTCATATACGTTCAAAAATACTTAACGGTTAATAATCCACCGTTATTATACATTAATGTTCGAAATATCACAAATTTTAGAAAATAAAACAAAACTGCACACATGACGTTTCACTTTCCCGCCAAGAAGTCGTCTCCGTCAAATTACCGTGCCAATGCAAATTGTTTTTTCTTTTCTTTTAAATAGAGGCTTCGTGTGGTTTGCAGATTTAGCCAGTGTCAAGTTAGAGAATTTATTATATAAATAACATATAAAATATAGTAAAAAAGAATAAATGGTGATAAAGATTATAAATGGTAAATGAGGTGCCCTCCACCTAAACCCCTTGAGTCCTCAATAAAAATGGGGGACTATACTAAGATCTCACATGGACTTCTTGAGAGATTTGAGAAGAGATTTATCACTGTTTTGTTTCATTTACCAACACTCATGTACGTTCACAAACACTTAACGGTTAATAATCCACCGTTATTATACATTAATGTTCGAAATATCACAAGTTTTATAAAATAAAACAAAACTGCAGACATGACGCTTCACTTTCCCACCAAGAACCCAACGCAAAATAAAAGTCAACATAACTTTCTTAGTTTTCATAAAAATCATAGTCGATGTCTTAGTTTATATCGTTTCTTAGATACAAGAAAATATTATTATTATTATTATGAATTAACAGGCAGGCAGTTTGAAAACTGATTGCGCCTGTACCCAATTTATCTGCATCTAGTTCCTCTTAACCGGTTGCATGTGTTTGTCCAGTTTGTTCTTAAATGAATTGACAGGTTTCTATATATGTTTTGATATTTCGAAAATTAGAATTAATTGGCTTTACAGAAAAAAATTATTTTTAAATATTTTTTGCAATTCAAATAATTATAGGATGATTGTAAGGTCGATTAATGCCTCAAATCTTGTTTGAAGCAAAGCACACGTCAGTTAATATGGATGTTGCTCTTTTTAAAATACTTTTCCCTGAATATGGTTAAAAGTTGGACGACAAGCCAAATTTTTACAAAATCTTTTTACAGTTATAAATCTCAATTTTAGTAACTATTACTCTTTCCGCTTTGGATAGCTGACTTTTTATTTATATTTTTTTTTAAATCTTAATTCCTTTATTTATAAATTTTATTATGCCGTCCTGTCTTATATATACGTTAGTCGTTAAGTCGGGCATTACATTTTAGAATGTGGTATTATTACAAATCAGTATAATTTTTATGTCGACTGGAGCCGTTTCCTTTTGTAAGCAGAAAAATCTATGAATTGTATTATCTATTTCAATGAAAATTATTATGTGTTGGTGCTGAAACACTCTGACATAAACAACACGTAAGTAATTTATCTCTTTTCAAGTAAGGTTAGAATTTACATATAATTTATGCTGACTGTCTCAAATGATTTTCCAACAACTAATGCTTATTATTTAGGGGCTGTAAGTGGCTTTGTTGTTTGAATGGAATAGACAGAAAATTCATTACATATTCATGTCAGAAACATTCATTATTTAATTGATTTACTCGTACCTTACACAACAATGGATTAAATAATCAATATCGTCATTTTATTGATTTATTATTCGTCTTCGAAATCCTTAATATATTCAGGGTAATTACAATTTTTATTATACTTTTTGTTGCTATTTCTTTAATAAAAAAGTCTGTCGATTTTTTTATTATTAAATTATGTTGCAAATTCTTTTATATATTATATTGAATCATAATTTCTTTTTGTTTCCCTGAAAAAACTAATAATATTTCGTATATCAGCAAATTTATAAACTTGTCATAACTCTATACAATTATGTAAATAATATTTGTATATGTAATTAAATTGATGGAAGTAATTCTAAACAATGCATAATTTATACATATTATTATTTAACCTTTTTATATTTATTACTTAAAATTTATTCCACAATCCACGCAAGATCAAGAAGGAATACACACAAGGACACTATATATGATAACCAGTGCATAACTCACTGTGGTGATCGAAGCAAATCGTTGATTACAAAATGGCAGGGCCAAGACGTGCTCGAAATCAAGCAAGTTCTATAGCCATTCCCCGCCAGAACTCAGTTTCAGACAATGGGAGACCTCGTAATAATTTGACACCAGAAATGCTAGCTGGTATGAGTAAAGAACAGCTACGTGCAGAGTGCCGAAAGCGGGGGCAACGGGCTTCAGGCAACAAGAACGAGCTGGTATAAGACGTGTGAATTTGATTGTGCTTTATACTTTTTATTTTGCCGACTGTGCTGTGATGCTTGTTTTTTTGTTATAAATTGTTTTATTGTAGATAGAATTATTTATGACAAATTAATGTCCTCCTGTTGTAAATATTACCTTATTTGTAAGTTATTGACACATTTTGTTTTGTAGTTTATAGATTTAATGCAATATTTTGTAAATACTTAGGTAGTAATGTAGTGCAAAACACATATAGTCATGTACGAAATATTATAAAATAATATATCAAATTCACCTTGAATTTAAATTGGATTATGTATAAAACAAGTAAGGAAAATCACAAATGGAACTGAAACTCATCTTCCTTGACATATCAGTTGTAATATTTCACATAAACAACTGTTACTACAACACTATTATGATCTCAACAAAGGTAACATAAAAATTATAATCTTATCAACAGCTAGATCATTAGGAAACTGGTTTAATGAATAATATGTATCAACAAAAACTGTGTTGGTTTTAACTTTTGCTGCCATTTACTTAGTAATGCTTTAAAGTTACTTATAATATGTAGGATGTAACTTAGATTTGCAAAATATTTGTGCATGTCATTTATATTTATGATTTATTTAATTAAACATTTCAATGAAATTAATTGATAAACCTTGAATAATATTAAGTTTGAATAAGGAGATTTTATGAGGAGTAATAAAGAATACAAGCCTTTATATAGATACCAAATGCTGATTAAGATTAGATAAGGTTTGCTGAAAGATATCTCTTTCAAAGATGAGTTCACATTTGCACTGGTTCTCACTATGTATTATATTTTTTTTATATGCAATACAAAATATACAAAACCAGTTTTGCATAATTTTTCAGCTTTTACAACTTACCAACCTTTATGTGCTTCTTGTATTTTTATACATCATGTTGGTGCATATCTTAAAATATGAAACATACAAATATACAACACTAATAATAACACATACAAACAACAGTCATTAGAAATCCAAACTAATATTATAAATGCGAAAGTAACTCGTGTCTGACTGTCTTTTCTTAGGTTAGTCATGCCTAAACTACTGAACCGATTTGAATGAAATTTGGTGCAGACATAGTTTGGAACGAGAAAGGACATGGGATAGTTTTTATCCCAAAATCCCGCGGGAGCGGGAACTTCTCAAAAATTCCGCGTGATCGTACGTAAGGGAACTATGTGGGTCAAACCAAAAATCTACCGGAAGTCACTATTCCACGCGAACGAAGTCGCGGGCAAAAGCTAGTTTATCTTATAATCTGATCTAAATTCAAATTACTACAAGAATAATAATATTTTTTTCAAATAAAACATACATTAATACTCGCTTGTTTCTCTGAAGGGGAAGGCAGAGGCATATTACTTTGCCAATTATATAGTTGGTCCCACGTAATAGGTGGCGAGCCTATTGGTTCTGGCAAACATAAAAGTAACTTTTATTTTTGCCAGAACCCCATCCTTCGATCAGCCCTATGCACCATTTTGAAATAAAAAAAGTAATATTATGTATGATTTTACTTTCTTTTTAAATACTCTTTATTAGAATAGCATTTGTGTACTAAAACTGTTTTAGTAAATTTGAAACTTAAATGCTTTTGAATTATTTTGAACTTTGATGACGTGTTCAAAATTATGTAGAATTTATTGTTTTTTATCATTGGCACTGCACAATAACAAAAAGTGAAAAAAATGCTTTTATCTTCTGATATTTATCAGATACATATGAAAAAGTTCGGAACGGAACGCCGTTCACTACATCACAAATGTATATAATTATTTTTGAGTGCCAAAAGTAAGCCGCCTAAGCCCCTAACTGCCGGAGCTCGTACATGTCGTCGACCCATCTACAGTAATTGTATAATGGTTTAAAGCAGGCCTCCAAATGCTCAGTATACCATTCGCTCCTCTTTTCAATTCGTCCGCACGCGAATTCTTAATTGAAAGCCACTTAATGACTGTGCGTTGACACGCGTACAGGTTGGGGGGAAAGCCTTGTCAATACTTGCAGGTACGCGTCTATAATCCACCTATACCACCTGTTTATTATAAACAAGCCAGTGTTCTAATGTACGCGTACACAGTTACGCTTAGTCCGTACAAGGCTTAATATCAGCTAACACTCAGTGACAGTCCTGTCAAATTCGGTCAAGCAGATAAGTTAAAACCAATAGGCAGATAGTAAAAAATATCAAATCGAATCTTTACCTTCACCGTCTCGTGTGCACTAGGCCAGTGGCGTGCCCACCACACAAGTTAATAAGAACTGCGTAACTTAAGTTCTATACATTGCATATCCTACCCAAAACCTATGTGCACATCCCATCACTCGGCCTTAGAATTATCTGATCATTTTGGTACTTTGTCGTTCTTAGTAGAACAGGATTTCAGTTAGTTCGACACCTTAAAAACTTACGATTTGAACGTAAGAAATTGACGTGACATAGTACTACTAAAGTGTTTAGCTATTTCTGAGTCCCACCGATAATACTTACGATTTGAAAATGTAATTGGCGTGACATTCTAATAGTACTACTAAAATGTTTGTATCATTTTAAAATTACAACAGACATCATCATATTAGCCATAATAAGTCCACTACTGAACATTGGCCTCCCATTAGGGTATTTTCCCATAATCACCACCCTGGGCAGGCGGGTTGGTGATCGAAGCTCAAGCCAGTACGCAGGATGACGCTGCTGCCCATCATCCGGTAGGATTTCCCTACGTCGAATCTTACGACTCCCCGTGAGATGAGATGAGATGAGGCACAATTCTAGGTCGGTACCACACGGCACCAGAACAGACATACCATTTGTTTTAAATAATATACTCAATCAATTTTCTTTTGTTAAAACATTGTATTATCAGCATTGGGTCAGTTTCAAGATTCGCTGCAAAATGCGGGTCAGTGGACCGGCTGCGCACGCGCAACACACGACGATCACGCCACCGTATAATTTCCGTATATTATCCATATGTCATCGAAATATAGACTTTCAACTCACGATGTTAAGTTATGGTATTCATTTATTCAGCGTTGAAGTCTTCAGTTAAAGTATAAGACTCAAATATGTTCTTTCCTGTACTAAATTTTAAATTCAATTTTGATTGCTTTGTGGATTTGGATGAAAGCCACATCACAATATAGGGTGTCGTGTCATTGTCACTGTCAGCTGTTGTCTACTAATACTAGGTATTAGACAGTAGATTTATGAAACTCATCATTTGTTTATTTTAGTTCATTAGACTTGTTGTAATGTTCACTATATCAATATCAGACGGTAATGATGTATCAAGTGGTGTACTATTTAATTGGTAAGCAAACGATTCTTTGTTTGCCAAAGGCGATTACTTTTCATATAATGTGCGTGTTGTTAGTTCCTCGTCGACCGTTGTTGACTGTTCACGCTCTTTAATTGTCGTAAATATAAAACAAATGCGTCTTTATTTATGATTCGAAACTATTATCGTTGTGAAAAATTCTGTGGTTCAAAAGAAAAAGTGTTGGTACTTTTTGATTTTGTGCTATCGATAACAAGGATCTTTATATCGCCTGCTGCAAGATTTGGTAATATACTGTATTTAAATAAGAATATTGACTAATTATAATTAAAGTGAAAACAAGCGACAGGGTATGGCAGTACTATATTTAAATAAAGCTGTTTGTTGAAATTTTCTTTCAGCCTTCTAAGCCACGTTAGTTCAGGGTGTATTGAAATTCTATTGTATTCTGTCTGTCTGCAGTCTTCCCTAACCTTTCAGAAATAAAAGCTGGAAATTAATAATAGCAATCATTTTTAACTTTTTTCGTGTTTG
Source organism: Musotima nitidalis (assembly GCA_949126915.1). Taxonomy (NCBI): domain Eukaryota; kingdom Metazoa; phylum Arthropoda; class Insecta; order Lepidoptera; family Crambidae; genus Musotima; species Musotima nitidalis. The sequence goes on from OX421434.1 coordinate 7,805,384, forward strand.
TAGTCTGCATAAGTATGGCACTTATTTTCTGAAACGGTGTCATCTAGTAGGGACTATGCAGTAAAAGCTTTGCTCTGATAACGTGTGAACGAGAAAGAATAAACATACTTAGTTTTTTTTATAAGTAATTCCTTATAATTGACAGGAAACTCCAAGACCTGAATAAAGATAGACCAATACTTATCATCTCATATATAATTTAAGTAATGTGACATGCTATTAACGATTTCATTTGAATATTTTTCTTGTGTGGGAATCGAAGTCACGACCCTAGGAGCAGACTGCAAGTATACCGACCTCAGCGTCATATCGGTCGTCCAATACCTACTTGTTCTGATTTATCAAAGCTTTTATTAGCCTCAGTAATGTTTAAGATTTATAAAATAAATTCCCCGCGACTTTTTCTGGTTTTATCCGAAGATAAAAAGCAAGTAAACATACATTAATTTGTCGTCGCAATGTATGCAATAACCATCACACTCCAGACAGATAAGACGTATAAATAAATCGTTCGATTGGGCAATTTTTCTTTTAAAGAGTTATAGGGCATTTGAAAAGTGCGTCTGCGCACTGTCAACGTTAAAAAACTGTCGGTTTTACAATGAATTACGTAAAGTCGGAGTATTCCGGCTATAGTGAAATGTACGATAGTGCCATAGTAAAAATAAATAAGTAAGTCAACTCCCTATATAGCCTTAAAAATCGGGTTATACTATCGCTTTAATGTTTATTTAATCAAAATGCGTAGTCATAGCGGCTAGTACGTAGACGCGACCGGTATTACTTACGGCGGAATAGACACGACTGACGCACCGTTAATAGCAATAAATTTTGTGGCTTGCTCAATAACATACCGTGTTCGGTGCGTATATATGAACTTATCTTACTTATTTGTTTTTTACTATGGCTGTGCTCTCGAATTGAAAGTGAAACTCTTTTCGTCCATTCGTGATGTCACACTGCCATTTCACTATCGACCGGTGAATAAGATAGCAGTCTGTCGTAATATTCCGTATGTTAGACTAATGTTTAAAGAAAAGTGTGTATAATTAACATTAAAAACTTTAAAAATAAAATATAATGATTTAATTGTAAAATAGTGCATTTGGTGTTAGTGACTGTAAAAAAATTGCACATATCTTGTGTACAGATATACATTCAACTATGTAAGTTTTATTTAATATACTCAAATAAAGACACATTACAAAATAATAAATGCTAAATAACTTAAGACATCAAGATAAATAACTACCGCGCGTAATTACTTTAACTTAAGCTGATATTTTTTTTTAAAGTTAATCTGCGTGTACACAATGAAAGGTTCAAAAGTCTTTCATAATTAATAAGGTGTCAAGAACCTTAATTTGATTGTATGTTTGTGAATGAATGGTAGAATATAATTAAGTAAAGTTATGAATACATTATTACATAGCTGCCAATCCATAATAAAAATTATATTCAACGGTTTCATTTAAAATATAGGAATATACAATCATTTTTCTATTCGTACGTAAATTCTTCGTTTTTTCATTTTTGGGTGTTATACTAATACTCGAAACTACTGGACTGATTTAAAAAAAACTTTGATCATTTGATTGCTTTTTTTTATATTTACGTCGGTAACTAAATGCATTTACGCACTGTCTCCCGGCCAAAGGGGGATCGAGAGTGGTGTGTGGGACTTACCACCGGCAGACACGACCGCCAGCAGTAATACCCACTAAAAATCTTCCGACGACGCCCGCCGCTTGTTAAGAAAGAGGCGGGGGGCCAGTACCTGGGTTGCAGCTCTGACATCCCGCCGGCGGCCAACGTCCCCGGACCAAAACCGGGAGGACCTCCTCAGAGAGACGCAGTGGACGCGCCCCTCCTACCTCCCTGTGCGACCATAGCGTGTGTGGCCGACTTCTCGGAGTCGCCAATCTCTGGGTGTTACCTTTTTCCTAGCGCCTTCTGCGCCCTACCGGGAGGTACTCAGCCCCCCCACGACAAGCTGGAGACCAGTCGGGGGGTGATCATTTGATTGCTACTTCATCCCTGAGTAACATAGGCATGAGCGGCGATAGCCAAGTGTCGAAACCCATAGTTCAAATCGCGCACCTATGACTTTTCGAAGTTATATGCGTAATTATCGCTTGTTTTGTGCCTCGGAAACCATCTAACGCCGTTGGTCCCGGCTGTCATAAACACCTATGGCAATTAGGATTATGGTATTAGGATGTCAGTGCCATCTAATATCCTATAAAGCTGGTTTAACCATAGAATGATGTTTCCCTCTCGGTTGCGGAGGTCAGACGGCAGTCACTCCTTGTAATAGCTAAAATTTAGCCAAAGCAGTGAGCAGACCTTGGGCTCTAAGTTTAGGGAACCGGGATGATAGGATATGATGGACATAGGGGTAGGCATATTTATTTATTGCTAGAAGAAAATAGAGATCCGCTTAATAACTCGTACAATACTTAAGATGTGAAATATATTATTATAATAAATAGATACCGAATGAAGAAATACCCTTTCCGCATCGAAAACAATGACGATGGATTTAATCGATTTGTACGCAGGAGTTTGCTATTTCAATAGCACTTTTTTCTCGACGAACTGATAAGACACTTCTTATCGTTCTAATTTGCGTTTCGCAATAGGGTAATAGATATGCATAATTGATACGGAATATAAAATTAGGTCAAGGCTATTTACTGATATATTATATTTTGCATTTCTTATTATTCCTGTCAAAATAGTCTAATATAATATATATGGGTGTATAGGGCTCCTACCAAGATCTGAGAAGCCCAAGCCAACCTCACCTGCAAGTGGTCCCCCTTCGGATTAACGGAAGAGGATCTGGCAAACATACAGTTTCCGGTAGGCTTGTCACCTATTACGTGGGACCAATTATGTATGTTGGCGAAATGTGGGCACATAATATGCCTCTGCCTACCCCTTTAGGAAGCAGGCATGATTGTATGTATTTATGTACATAGAATCCAACTCAACAAAAACACATACGCTCAGCTAACCAGCAACAAAGCAATAATTATGTTGGCTTGGGCTCCTCAGATCTTGGTAGACTCCCCATGCACCTAAACACTTAGATACACAATGGTTTTTATGTAACTTATTCTTAACAGTTTAGAAAACGTGTATTTTTTCAAATTTTATGACTTAGTACTTCTACTTAATATATTAACTCATTTATGTTGTGTGCCAATAAGTTACAATCAACTGAAAAAAAAAATAGCGACTGAGACATTTTTATTCCTTTACCGAATAAGAAGATATTTAAGTGTTTGCTTATAATCGCTTTAGCGCCATCGCCAGCGTTAGTGAAATCCTTATTTGCGACTTATATCCTGAATGGCGACTGCTCATCACCGGGAGCTATAACCAGCCTTATTCTTCTATTTTTAAAGCTAAGCACATGGAAATTAGTTAGGAAGCAGTTGACAGATAACGAGTCATTCTGAATTCGGAATAACAACTTCGCCGAGTATGCCCTGATTCCCTCTGACCCTAGTTCGTGCATGGAGGAGGAGGTGAATGGAGTTTATCGACTGCTTACCATAAGGCAGAATATAGTTATTATGACGTGTCACATTAAAAAAAGAAGTAAACAAATGATTAAGGATCGATGTGACGTGCTTTTGTTTTCATTTTGCCGACCGATATGGTGTAGTTCAGCAAACCTGCACTGAGGTCGTTGGTTCGATTCCCTCACAGGACAAATTTTTGTGTGCACAAACATGAACGTTTGTTCTGGGCTGGGTGTTTTGCTATGTATATGTAGTATGTATTAACAAATATATATGTATGTATTTTTATCCGTTATTTAGTATCCATAACACAAATTCTTATTTACTATATAAATTAACTAAAGAATTGGTATATTTGTTAGAAAATATTTATTTATTAGTTACTATATAGTGTTTTCTCACTTTGGTCATTATTACATGTGTGTATTAGGCATTAAATACCATAAATGTTACAATTGCAATATTGAACACAGATCACTCAACTGCATATTGAGCACTTTAGAGTTTGTATTACCCATTTCCGTTGTAAATTCAATGAAACGTTTCATAACTTCCGGTTAACTTTGCATTCCATTACTTATTTTTGCCACAGTTCAATAAAATCACCGAACTTTTTGTAGAAATAGCTTGAAAATGGTTTGTTGCGTTAGTTATATGCCTTTCGTATAGTTTATAATAGTAATACTTATGCTTTTTGTTTAACTACGTTTCTTATCTTGTTTTATTTATATACCTACATTTTATATATTATTCGTATTATAAAAAAATTGTAATGTCAAATTATAATTTCCAGTTTTGAAAGATTTTATCAAAACTTCATCTTGCTTATTCAAGTTTAGTCAGTCGCTTTAAAATGAGTGTGTAAATAAAAGCGAATATTGAATAACCGGTTTATAAATTGCATAACCAGTTCAAGTTTAAATACATAACTATATTTAAACAGAAATCTTTTTTTTTTTGTAGAAAGTAATCTACAAATTTAAATACAGGGAAACGATTCCGGCAGCGTCAAGCCTTTCATTTCTTTTACACAGTAAACAGTTTGAATCAAATAACACATTCTTTTGCAGGGCTTATTAATAATATAGCAGTACCCTGCACTCAAACAGGCAGAGGTTTTAATATTCGAAATATGACCAATGCTTGCTTAAAATTCCTGACCGTTTTAATTGATTTTTTTTTTAATAATAAGTGTTTTTATAATAATCAAGAGTTTTTTAATTTTAAAAATAATTAAAGACTAGTAGAATTATTTTTCCCATTTTTATGTTAGGTATTAATAAGTTAAGAATGTTCTTAGTTAGCATTACTTCGTTGCTATGCCCTTGCAGGGCGTCACACGTAGACCTTTTATTTGTACCATTTAAGTATCATGTAATGTGACATGCAATAAATGATTTGATTTGATTAACTTAATTGGTCCTTGAAAATCTTGAAATCTTTTTTATTGCTGTTAACCATTACTAGGTTTTTGGGTTAGTTTTTGTGTATTTTTACTAAAGCGGTTTAATGGTTCCAGTCAATATAAAGACGATCCGTTTTTTTTTTTGTATGGTTTGATAAAACAATTTTTATAAAGACTTACAAACAAAATCCAAACCAGTTCTTTCCGTGCACTTCTATTCGCTCATACAGTTTTAACTACATACTTAAATTTAATACTACACATTAAAAAGTATAATACAGAAGTTCTGCGCCTGCGCACATTAGTTACAAACATGTGAAACCTTATTTCTGTACAATTTTAATTAAGGTACAAAGTACAACACATCCTTGATTTTTCTGGATAGACAATCGCAAGCAGTATTTTTTTAGCTAGTAGAATATTGATAAATGAGGCTAGACTAGAGCATTTCATTAGTCACTCTACTAATGTTCATTTACGATTTTTCTTTACTCTTTGACCGCTAAATTACCGACAAACAATAGTTTCTTTATTGTGTCTGGGACCGATGGGGTTCAACGTGTTAATGTAGTGTATTTTTTCAACAGCTAGCCCGCCTCGGGTACTACAAGCTGGCGGCTGTCGTGCAAGTGGACGAGCAGCGCACGCGCAACGGTCTGCACCATCCTCATTCCAAAGAGATTAGGTAAAAATAAATAGTATATTATTAACTTAATGCATAAGTACGTATTCTCATGCTTTATTCTTATATTAAGGGGGGTACGAGAAGGTTAATGAGCGTGAATGATGCTAAAAAGTGTGTGCTAGGATCGTAGCAAGTGGAAGGATGTGTTCTATAAGAAAACAGAGATCCCATCCTTTCACTTAAAATAGTATTTGGTTGGCCAATCATAGTATGTACTGTATCTACACATTTACTGTCTTAAAATATTGGAATATAATAAATTTTTCTTTGACTGATCAGTTCTGTAACATATAGAAATGCTGGTCCATGAGCGTGCATTTAAAAAATGCCAAAATTCCTCATATTATAGACAGATATATCGTTCGTTCATATCCGTTTCAAAATAATTTTCTGTCACTTAGCGAACGTCGACTTAGGGTTTAACACAAGCACGCATGGGCTTAGGTTCTTTAAGAGTTGTGTTGGAAGGATTATTTTGAATACCTTGGATCTAATGCTGGACTGGTAACAGTAACTATCGTAAGCTAGTGGGTATGAAGAAGACGCCCATTTGCTTACTTGCATACAGATGTATTTCGTGATTATAATATTCGTAATTTCAATCCCTCTTAGCTTGGTTCGTGAGAAGAGGTCCATGCTCAGAAGTGAGACGTTAATGAGTTAGTTAATAGTGATGATACGATGGTTTCAGCACCATAGTATATAATTACTGATCGCAGCCAACACGTCCACATATCGGCTGCTAAACGATAGAACTTGGGTCGGCAGACCTTTCATTCTGGAAAAATACATTCGATAGGCGTTTTCAACTGTAACCCATTCATAATCTCGCTATTAAAAGTTGCTGAACATAGGTTGAATAGGCCTTTCCAACTGTTTTTCACGTAGTCGTCGATCGACCTCGAGGCGTGTAGTACCAAGTTTCACAGCCTTAACACGCTTGATATTGACCCAACTGCGATGTTAACTGTAAAACATTTAGGGGCTTATTACAAATACTCCAATACTCATTTATTGGTAATACAACATTACACGTCACAGAAAAGAAAACATACATAATTATTAGAATTATTAAAATTAAATTAAATTACAATATCATGAGGAATTTATAATGTCAAAATAAAAAATGTCAATAAAAAATGAATCAAGAAATATAAATGGAATTAATAAAAATAAACGTTCAATAATTATGAAAATTAAAATAAAACAAAATGTCATTACTTCATAAAGTCATTAATGTAGAAAACGAAAACGGGGTCTAAAGTTAGACCAGGTTTAAAATTAGTGCTGTCACTGTCTTCATCTTATCAAATGAAAGTGACAGAACTAGTTTTAAACCTGGTTTAACTTTAGATCTCGTTCTGTAATAAGACCTTTATTATAGTCTTACTTATTCAACGATGCGCAACGGCCCAATAAAACATAAAACAAATCTAGAATAAAGTCAATAGAAACTTGGTCAGCTTAGAGAAACTAGCGGAGGAAGGCGGTGCGAATTACCTCTAGTAGAACGGCAATAGAATTATTTTATGTCAAAAAAACAATTGTCTAACTATGGTTCTTGATACATAGAAAGAAGGTAAATAAGAATTCAATAGGTACCAGTTTTTTAAACATGTAGAATTAACGCATTTCATGTTGTAGAGTCATCTCCAAAGATTTCCACCATCACATGTCTTCCACGAATGTGTCGTATTTGGTGACTAGGGAATTGTGTCGTTTAACCTAGACATCTCTGCTAGCAGTGAACTTTTTTAACAACGAATCTCTTTAGGACTATTGAATAGTTGAAGCATGGTAAATTGTAAATAGGATAAAGGGCCGTGAGATTATGTAGGTATGTATGTGGGAGCGTTTTTATATTCGCGGAATAGCGGGATATAGGGTGGAAATAAAAAAACAAATTATTTTTCCTTTTCAGTATATTCATCTGCAAGACGGATACATTTTTCAGATCTTTCAATAAATTTATTTATACCCTCATAAAAAAATGTTTTGTCTTTATTTTCAAAATACGCCGAAACTGCCTCTTTGACTTCATCATCGGTGGTAAATTTAAAACCCCGCAACTCTTTAACTCGTATTATTTACACATATTATCTACAATCAGATAACAATAGAGTGTAGGCACGTGAACGAATTCGCGGTCGGCCGATCATATTGAGATCTTTTGAAGATATACCATCAACGTACATATATAAATAATTTCGAACCTGAATCTATTTTTCATAGCTTCATGTGTCGAGTCCCGTACCGTACTCAATAGGACGTTAAAGGTCTTAGGTTGTTTAAAAGTATAATATAAGTAAAGTAAAAAGTTCTTTATTTCATATAGCACTTGAAAACGTCAAAACAAAATCAAATAGAAAAAAACTAAATATAACTTACTACAATGACTTACTACAAAAAAATAAAAATTAAGTATAAGTGAATCTAAGTGCCAGTTCCGAGCCAGTGCTCTGTGAGAAAAGTGACAAGAAACTCACAGGCTATGCTCAAATTATCAATCAAATATAACAATCCAAAACACACACAGTAAATATTTGAAGATATTGAAAGGGTCCCCAGAAGTCGTAACCAATAAAGTAGCACTAAGGATTGAACCTATGATGAGGACATATAAAACAAATATTTTATAATTATAGAAATAGACTTCTGTATAGTGACAAAGCATTATTGTTGTTAGACATTGTCATAAAAATGCTGGTGAAAGTATATAAATGTGTTGTCTAACGCATCTAATCGGTCCGACTCGCTGGAAGGCAGCGCGCACCAGAACTAATGTCGGCGAACTTTCTTTTTGATTATAATGTATTATGTGTAATCGTAATTCTTATCGTGAGCGAGCCTACTACTGATATGGAAGTTTGATAAGGATATTTAATTTGAAGTAAGCGTAATTAATCGTAAGCGTGCCTATAGTATTTTTCAAAACTTAAGGAAAATATTTTTTAAATTATACTCTTTCTAAGATGTCAAAGAAAGAAAATGTATACATACATACATACATTCACGCCTGTTTCCCCGAAGGAGTAGGCAGAGGCATATTTTACGCCTACACTTCGCCAAATATATAGTTGTTACCAGGTAATAGGTGGCGAGCCAATTGCCGCTTACCGGGCACTATTATGTTCGCCAGAGCCTCGTCCGTTGATCGGCAGGAGGATCACTTGCAGGTGAGGTTGCCTAGAGCTCTCAGGTCTACGGGTGTATAAGGATTCTATATTAGTGTTTATAGAATTTCTAAAGTTAAGGTATAAAATAATTAAATTTATAAGCATGGCTAAGCAGAAAATGATATTGATATTGAAATAATATCTATGTCAAGAAGGTTATCATTTTATAACTCAAGCAAAAGATAGTGTGAGGTATTTATTAGACTAATCTGTTATTTGTTTATTTATTTAATACAACTTTTGCTCATTGCTTTACCCGTTTGTAAGAAAACACTAATTGGTTTAAAATACATAATTAGCAAAATCTAATGGTATTATGGGTAACATCCGTTAAACCAAAGCAATTCAGTGACTTCGCACATAGTCAAAAGCGCAAAATGTCAAATGCGCATAAATAACTATTTTACTTTGGGTTGGGGTTTTTTTTTCTTACCATTTAGAGATATCTATTTAAATAGCATTTGCGCTTTTAACACTAATACTCTTTTTACAATTTGCGATCTTCTGTAATTCTGCAATTTGGACCTTATCCTCCGCCTAATTTTTTTAGCTCTATTTTGAGCCATATAAAAGACATATAAAGTTACATAATTAGTATTTCTGATGTAAGTATTATATACAACAAAATAAGTACTAGTATTTCTATTTTAAAAAAGCTAGCATTCATACGAAATAACACAATTTTGCTTTCAATTTTAACAATAAACTTTGTCTTATTACTTTTTCAAAGTCAAAAATTATTGATTTCATAAACTATTACATAGTACTTGAAAGTTGGCTCATATAGTTTATTATTGTGTTAGCAAGTCAAAATATTTAAATAAAGCAGTATGATAAATAGGCAGGCGTATGGAATGTTTAACAATTACTTAACTTTATTTTTTTTTATTTAACGTGAGTATAAAATGTAATAAGTTACCGTCTGTTGAATTTGTAATTCAAAACCTATTACGTAAGTGGGTGAAATGATTAATGATTGTAAAATGATTTATTATATTTGGGTTCCGTTCTACGAATAATGTTTTTCGTAGGTGATGTTACGTGTGACAGATACTTTGTAAGCTACACGTCTAATCGGTCAAGCTGAATTTGTAGTATCAACAATGTATTACTATATTTTTAATCTTTTTTCTTTATAGACCTAGGTACGTCTTTTAATTTTATTTTCTGATACCCAATAGATATTGGTGGGTCGAAAGAATAGTCTCTCAAGGAGATTCTTTTAAGAAGATATATAATATATTCTCGTTTTTAGGGAATATACTTTAAACTTATTAAATTTTAAATTTTTCACCCGGAGAATGTTTCCGAAAACTTAACGGAAAAGTTCGTGATAAGGGCATGTCTTCAGGAATTTACCATCAAACGCATAGCACAAGCTGTCATTAGTTTGACGCTAGATGGCACTGTGTGAGATGTCCATGGATTTGTATTAATTTATATACAAACTAGCGGCCACCTGCGACTTTGACCGCGTGACCTACATATAAACATTTCTTTTGAATCACTCTGTCCATAAAAAAACCGCATCAAAATCTGTGCGTAGTTTTAAAGATCTAAGCATACATAGTATTACATAGGAACAGAGAAAAGCAGCTTTTGTTTTATACTATGTAGTGATGTGATTTTTTATGTATTGTTTCAGAACCAAATCGGTACCAATGGACACAGATAGCTTGGTGCTATGGCGACGGCCGCTCACCACACTAGATTTCTTCATTAGAGAACTGTTAATTTTGATATCCACCGGTATACAAAGGTAAGTACTAACTGCGCCATTTTATTACCTTCAACTGGGGCTGCCATCCGTCCGGAATTCCCCGGATTTGTCCTAGTTTCAAGGTAGTCCGGGGTCCGTCCGGCAGGGGTTTTTAAAAATGACCGGGAAAAACCCGAACCCTTTTGTTGTCAAGGAAAAAACATTATTTTAAAACAATAAATTTAAATAAATCTTAGTTCAAAATTTATTGATGATAACCTACCAAGAAATTATGAGTTTTAACGATGATTTTATTTTGTTGCAAAAAATATTTTTTAGAGGGGTCCGGGGAAATAGCCATATTTCGCACCAATGCACAATGTCCGGGATTTTTGCCGTGTTTATCCGGCGCGGCGTCGGCAATTTAAGTGATGGCAGCCCTACCTTCAACGAAAGCTGTTCATCTACTGCACTGTGTTCCGTCGCTAAGCGTAGTGCCGTACACACATTGTACGAGCGGGTTTTTCGATTACTTCATATCCAGGTTTTTCTATAAGGTAATATCGGGGGTTTTCTATAGCCTCGTAAGGCCTATAAGATATATTACGGCCCAATGTACTAAAAATAGGTGCAAGTAGTTGCGGCCCAGAACTTTGATTTAGTAAAAAAGTTTTTAAATGTTATACTTTCTTTATTACTTATTAATCTTGGTCAAAATTAGAGATGCATCCAAGGTTAATAATTTGTTGGCAAATTTAAATTAGCGGGATTATTTAAACCAAAAAATACGTTTACAAGTGTATTTCATAATTTTAGGTCGCTGGGGCGTAATTTAATGATTTTAAAAAGTGTCTTGGGCAGGAGTGTCAACATTTTGGCCATATGAGATAGGTTAATATCTGCCGTCTCGTGCTACGGGAACGGAGCGCGGTGCATTGTGCGAATCGCTTAACAACTGAACAGGCATTAATTAGTCTTGCAATGTAAGATTAGTCTATTAATATAATTGTTACAATTTTTTTCTTTAGGACTTCAAATAGTTTCGAAACTAATCTACACTAAAAGAGGAAAGATTTGTATTTTTGTATGTAACAAATAAACTTAAAAGTACTGGACCGATTTTAATAATTCTTCTTTCATTAGAAAGCTACATTATCACTGAGTAATATAGACAAAATTTTAATTTGGAAAAAATAAGGTTCCGTAAGATATTTGGGTTTTTCGGAAACAAAGTGTAAAAAATCAACCAAACATGTTACTCATTTTGCGTACGCTGCCTAAACTATAAAAGATAGAACCACAAAATATACTAATTAATTGTAGATCCTATAAATATCTACTAAAAAGCCCGCGACACACTATACCCATCTATGTCGAGTGAGGCATAACAAAAATTTTTTTATTTAAAAATCTTAAATACCACATATTAGGCGTTAAAGCCTAGACAGCTATGTATGTATAAATTATAGCTATGAATCTCGATCACATAAGCTTAAAAACGCTACATCAGAGGACTTATTCACACCCTTCTTTTTTGTGCTGGGAGTTACAAATTTTTTTTGGACTACATTTAAACGCATTTATTTTACTTATGCTGAAAATAAATAAATAAATAATAAATATAAATAATAAATATCAAAATAAATTATTAAGTTAATTTCATTACTAAGTGCAGTTTATGTAGATAATATTTGGTTTTAGAATAATCAAAATTGGACGTTTGGTTTTGAAGTTATGGCGAAATTAAAATATTACGATTTCTGCTGCACGGCGCCTTATGGGCGCCGCACGGGGCTCCCGACCGTCAGTTTAAATTGTTACCTACCTAAACATAATTTAACGTCAAATGTTGTTATAGAGAAGCTCTACATTAATCGCTTTAGTTATCTATCCCAAAACAACGGATTGCATTCCGGGACTGCCGGTAGGAGAAAAAACTTAGTAGTAATTACATTTAAGTATATTCATCATTAACACCTTTGACATCCATATAAAGATAATCTATGCAGCCTGCGGATAATGACTGTCGTCGATGTTAGTGTCGGTGTCTGTGAATTGACTTGGGAATCATTTTGCTGACCGTGTCTTTTCTGGGTAGGCATTTTGCAGCGGTAACCGACATCCACGCGGGCGGAGCCGCGGGCGACCGCTAGTAAAATATATAACAATATTTATTTATTGGGCTTACATCTGATATACTTAACAATTACGGTGTCTTTAACATTTACTATAATAAAGTACAATCAAATATTGCACGTAACTATTTTATATAAATATGGAATTATAAACTATGTAAACTATAATAAATTAAAATACTTCATTTTACTAACTACAATTTAATTCGTGAATAGTAGTGTTGGCTACACATTGAAAATAAAATAACGTGCCATATCGAGCCCTTACCGCCAGTTTGTCGTAAGCGACAATTGCTAACTTTTACAGAAGATTTTTCTTTTATATTATTAATCCTTTATTGCGCATAAAAATATAATCACATTACAAAAATCATATGTAAAAACAAAAGTACAAAGATCCAAAAGTGCAATAAAGGATTAATAATAAAAATAAAATCTAAAAAAAAATCTTCTGTAAAAGTTAGCAATTGCCGCTTACGACAAACTGGCGGTAAGGGCTCGATATACATGCGACATTTTGTCTTACTGAAATACATAACTTCTTGTTATTTTTCTGTTACAGGTTATTAGCTTACAAATTTTTGGCGTTGTCAATAACATCGCTAGTCATAGCTACAATTGTCTCATACTATATTAGTGGGCCACATCAACCACTTGTGCAGGTAATATATTTAGATTTAATATATTTTTTTATAAGAAGTATATTCGACTTACCAATGATTTGGTCAAGGCGGCAGAAAGCAAACGTTTAGAGATCGATACGTAGAAAATAATAGGGAAGACTTGTTTAGCAGTGGACTTCTAATGGCTGAGATGATGATGACCATGGTGATCATGATCATGGTGATGATGATTATTATTATAATGATGGGCTCAGTGGCGTGTCATTAGAGAGGCCTATGTCAAGCAGTGGATGAAAGTGGCCTTATCTTAGTGGCCAGATCACAAACAGAAACATTTTCTTTGAAGAGTATATGTTACAACCCTACAGGCAAATATTTATTTTGTATTCTGTGTAAATCGTACCTTTAACCTTTGGAAATAAGAGCTCGGGTGCAGACGATTTAATTTGTATTGCATATCAGGTGATAAAATAACAAATTTTGCTTGTTGCGCTACCACGCGGAGGCTTGAGGAAATCTTGGCTTAAGGATTACTCCATTAGTGATATGACCGGAAGCAATGGCTTTATGTATATGTTACCGGCCAAACCCGATTTTAGGACAAACTAGTATAGCCTAGTCTAAACTAATTTAGGTGGGCTGCATAAAATGTTTTTTAATGGTCAGAAAAAAAAAACCTCAACCTAACCCAAAAAGAGATACTTATACTTCTCTTTTTGGGTAAGGTTGTTTTTTTTTGTCATTAAAAAACATTTTATTATAATAGTTGCAGCCCACCTAAATTAGTTTGGACTAGGCCATACTAGTTTGTCCTAAAATCGGGTTTGGCCGGTAACATATATATACTTCCAAGGCACGCTCCTAGCGTAGCTCAGGAATACTAGACCTCGATGCTTCATCGGTCGTCAAAAGTCAACGTATAAGATTCAAGCACAAATTATGTTCTATTATTTCCAGGTGGCAGTATCAAACACGGCATGGTGGGGTTGGTGGGTAGTCCTGGGCGTGTGTAGCTCAGTGGGCCTCGGTACTGGCCTACACACGTTCTTGCTTTACCTGGGGCCCCACATCGCGCGGGTCACTCTCGCTGCGTATGAGTGCGGCTCGCTCAACTTTCCGCAGCCACCATATCCGGCTGAGTAAGTTTGACACCTATTTTAAGAACTATTAGATGTATATTGTGTTTACAGGACAAGTAATGACAATTCCGAAATAGTAAATGTTCACTTAGGGGCGTTTAAACGAACTATAAAAATATATTACACGAACATTGATTTCATGGCAGTACAATGGAATTATATTAACGTAGCAAATAAACAACAGATGTATGTATTTTCTAATATGGCCTGTTTAGTAAATAAATAATTTGACAATAATACCAAAATCATAATGTGACCAGTGACCACCGTATTTAAGACTATAATAATTTCTTTTTGTAAGTTCGCTTATATAGGGGTGTGTTTGCAATTATGCCAATGGCCTCTTGTGCATCACCGCACCGCTCGCCATCGCTATTCATCATTAGAGACCTTAGACTATCACCACTCGCTATCGGCAGGGTGTTCATCATCACACCTTAGAAATTACAGAATCGCATACGCAGACGAGATTTTCCTTCAAAATTACAGCATGGGTCCCAAGCGTATTACACGTAAATTAATAGAAATCATAGGTTTTTATTACGATTATTTAAAAATTGCAGCATGTGTCACAAGCGTATAATAAATTAATAGAAATCACAGGTTTTTATTACGATTATTTAAAAATTACAGCATGTGTCACAAGCGTATAATAAATTAATAGAAATCATAGGTTTTGATTACGATCATTTAAAAATTTGCAGCATGGGTCACAAACGCTTGTGAAAAAAACCTATAATTTCTATTAATTGATTATACGAATAACACATCAATTAATAGAAATTATAGGTTTTTTTACGATTATTTAAAAATTACAGCATGGGTCACAAGCGTATAACACATAAGTTAATAGAATTCATGGGTTTTTATTACTATTATTACCCATTGTTTTTAATTATTTTATTTTATTTACAGCATAATCTGTCCTGAAGTGATAGACCCAAATAATGCAGTGACGATATGGAATATAATGTCCAAAGTCCGTGTGGAGTCTATGATGTGGGGTATTGGAACTGCCCTTGGGGAGTTGCCGCCCTACTTTATGGCTCGGGCTGCCAGACTTTCTGGTGGTGGAGTCGCCGAGCTGCCTGCCAATGACGACTCGAAGACCGGCAGGTTTGTTAAAGTAGTCTACCAAGTCAAATTTTAAGCCGGTGCTTTAGGAAATACGAATGACTCCATAATGTCTAAATCCCATTTGGGGTGTTGCGACCTAGCTAGCCTCGCCTGTGGCCACTTCCTCGTACCATTTTTGATCTTCTTCGGGGCTCGTGTCATAACTAAGGGCAGTTAAATTGTTGTGGCAAGGATTGCTTTTAGTACAGAGATTTCTAGATGAATCGTGCCAAATGGTGAGAAGTCGATGGTCCTTCGAAAACATTGACCCTTCTTCGCTTTCTACGACACTCTCAGTCAACACATGAGTTAGTAGATTTCTTCGGGAGTGCCGTTACCAGGCGGGATTCTTTGATTTTTCAATAGAAGATGTAGGTAATCATTATTTCCATTTTATTAACAGGGCAAAACTAATGGTGCAGAAGTTAGTCCAAAGTGTGGGCTTTGCCGGGATTCTGGCATGTGCATCTGTCCCCAATCCGCTGTTCGACCTGGCTGGCCTCACCTGTGGCCACTTCCTCGTTCCGTTCTGGACCTTCTTCGGAGCCACTGTCATCGGCAAGGCGGTCATTAAGATGCATATACAGAAGATGTTTGTCATTATCGCTTTTAACGAGACTTTAGTTGGGTGAGTTACTGTTTATCCTTTTGTTATAAGGTAATTGTCACAGAATAATTGCCATGATCTACGACCATATGCTTTATTATTTTATAATGTATATATATATTTGAATGTGATTTTTATATTATTTTTAAACTAAAAAAATAATAATATGAAAAACCCATCTATAAATAAATTCTAAAACAAATATAGCTTTGCGTAGTCTTACCTTACTTTTTTTAATGCAACAAAAAATTGAATCATTGTCATCTAATTTAATTGTTTGAAATTGATTTACAAAACAAAGTTCTAGTTGAATAATCTTTTTAGTTGTCTGATTCTCTTTCTTATTTTGATTTCAATGTCTGACGTAATGCAAATATGATATTTCTGTTAAAAGTTGTATGTTGAAAACATTGATAATTTATATAGCTACATTTAAGTAATGTTATAAATATTTTAATTTCACAGACAAGTCCTGTCTTGGGTGGAGCGAATACCGTACATCGGGCCAAAACTAGAAGCACCATTATTAGAATTCCTACGAAACCAAAAGGCTCGTTTACACAAACACGACGGTGCCGAACTGCCAGAGAACCAGGGTTCAGTACTGTCGAGTTTGTTAGAGAAGTTCGTGTTGGCTATGGTGGTATACTTCGTGGTATCCATAGTGAATGCGCTCGCACAAAACTATAGCAAACGAGTGGGCAAGAAGAAAGGCAATAAACGGGATTAGGGGCTGAGAGCGCCGCGCGATGCGTTTGGGGGACTCGGTAAGTTTTAACTTAATTTCTTTATTTAACTTTTCTTAAATTAAAACCAACATCGACAGCTGTCAAATGTTACAATAATATTTCCAATTAGTGTATAATTGTTTAGATAGTATTTATATACCATTATCTAATTATATATATTATAGGAATATTTTCTGAGTCATGTGTTTTTAGTAATATAGTTCACAGCAAGTGATTATGGCAATCAAAAAAATAACCTTACTTTCCGATATTAGATGGTCGGCTGTTGGTCACCTGTTATAAATGCCTTGCTTTTTTGTCAAATACAATTATTATAATTTTTTATTAGTACCCAGATAAACCCATTAGTAATTAAAAAGTGCGAACTGAGTCATTAATAGTTTGCGTAGGAGTGGCTGTTCAGCCGATGGGTGTTTGTTCCGAGGTTGTCAAATCCGGAAAGTAGCGCGATCAAGCCCTAGGGTGGTCGTGTCTGGTAAAGGTCTTAGGACATATTCGAGGTCTCCCAGGACAGCAGTTTACACAATGGCTCAAGTATAACAAGACGAGATGAGGCCCGTTCCCAGTAGTGGGACTTTCATGATTTAAATAAGGATGACAATAGCATATTTTTTATTGGCTTAAGAAATTTATTGTAAAAAAAATAATTTTTATTATTTTAGCACGGCGACGACAACAGACGGATAGAAAACGTCGGCGTCGGTAGTACCCACACGCCGACGGGATCTCGACTGAAGTCTCTTCGGTTCATACCGACACCACACCCGTCAAACTACCCACACATACACCCAAACTATATAGTGACTTCGATGAACCCAACACCTCTATAGATACAGTATGGCATTAAGTCTAGTGAAGTGAGTGCTTGAGTATGAATAACCACACATTTAAACCCCTAATTATAGTGACCTCGCTGATTTCAAACCCTTTTTAGCTTGGCAATCTAGTGTATTACGTGAGTTCGTGAGTTAGACCCATCTAACATGATTGTTTTACGCTTAGTTCCAATTCCATTAACAGTTCCATGTTCATAAAGTTATTCGAAAATAACAATATTAATATCCTAAAAATAATGAATATTTAATTTCAAATGTGCAAGCCTTTAAAAATCTAATCTAATTATTTTCACCTTATCCACACATTTGCACATACCCTGTTTCCTTGTAATAAGACTCAATTTTTAATCGAACTGTGATACTTGCGTAACATTCTCAATTTCTACAAAATTATCGTTTGTCGAACTCACGTTATACCCTGTTGGCCATGTAATCTGGTAATCTGTGAGAAGTGTTTGATTTCTTACATAATATAGTTAAAATTACCTATATAGAAATAGTACATAATAGATAAATTGTGTCAATAGTTCTCACTTAGTAGTAAACTGGAAGGATGTAAAACCTCACATAAAAAGGGCATGTTTATGAAGATGGAGCGATGAAGCGTTTGCCATCAAGAAGCTTGTTAGTGATTCTGATTCGGTTTTCGGTGATTTATGGGATAAAAACAATTATAATTATCGAGCAAGCTTTTGATTAAATTCCAACATTAATGAGAGGCTAACTAAACTTTAAAAAGTTAAACCAGGTTTAAAACTAGTTTTATCTTGTTTTATAGATCCTGGTTTAACTATAGATCTTGTTTTATAATAAGCCCCCAATAAGTTAATAATAAGCGGCTAGACCCATTGCCTTCTAATTCAGAGTATCTCGGTTTCAAACCCTGGTTATTAATGTCCTATTATTATTAACCTATGACTTTAAACATAAAGTTTACATGAGCAAGCGATAATTACGCACGTAACAATGTGCGTAATTATCGCTTGCTCCGTGCATCGAAAAGCACGTTAAGCCATTGGTTCCCTTGGGTTGTGGAGGTCAGACGGCAGTCGCTTTATGTAAATTCTGAAATTTTGCCAAATCTAGTTAAATCAGTTCTGCTAACTGGGCTCTTAAGCTTAAATCTAGGGCAACCGGTATAATGCTAATGATTATAATGTTTAATTTAAATATACCAAGCGGGACAAGCGAGTGAGTTCAGTTAGTCTTATCATCGTCTCTTATTACTCCCCTAACGTCGGGCCTAGGCCTCCACTCAAAAAATATTTTGGATATATTCCACCTGGCAGACATTGTGTGGATTGGTAGTGCTGTTCTATTGTTCCAAACCGCTCAGTGTGCTAACATAGCCACTACCACATACAGTGATCAAAAAGCAATCGATTTTTGAGTATAACCTAAACGCATTTTCTTTCTGTCTTTCGATATCAAATGTTATAAAACAGTCACCCATTTAAACGCTTTTTAAATTTTTGGGATTAATAATTTCTAATAAATATTCCGTTGGGGTGACAGAAATCTTGTTGCGTCTCCATGAACATGCCTTCACTAAAAATGTAGCTAAATAGTGTCATTATTTAATATATTCATCAATTTTGTACTGCAGATACAATTTTGTACTGTTCTATTAAATAGAAAATACCGAAATAATAATTAAAACAACTTTTTTAGAACAGTACATATAAATTTTATTTATTATAGTTAATTATTATGTTTTTTTGAGGGTAGTTTCAGATTTATAATTTAGTGACACTTCGAAAAATTAGTTTTTTTCACCTTAATATTGAATTACTCAAATAGATTTTAATACTTTGCAGTGAATGTTATAAGTGAATTATAATTAAACCATTATGTCGTCTCTTAGTTGCAATTAGATGAGAGTGAAAGTAAAACCTAAGGTCACATGAAGCCTCCCTTATAAAACAAGTTATTAATTATTATTATAAATTAATTTATTAGATATTAATATATTTTATTTATTCGAATAGTTTTTGTATCGAAGATACGCACGTATTGTATTTAATATACCCTTTTTTGGTTGAAAAGGCTAGCAGAATATTTTTGTTTCGTAAGTACTTTTTTTTTTAATAAGGGCAACAATGTTGTAATAAATCAGCTATCGCTCGACCAATGGTATCTTGCCTTTTAATTGTAAATATTAGAATTAAAAAAATAATACCAAGGAGTAATTATACTCTTTTAGGAGGTCAACACTAGTGAGTGCTTAGAAGTAATTTAAACTTTTTAATTATATGGTGTGTTCTAAGTGAAATAGTAACTAAGAATATAGGGTGCTCGTTTGTAGCATAAGTGTGTTTACAAATGACGTCATCGTGTTAGTAATATTGCATTTGTTGCTAAAAATATAATAAGAAAGGGAATCGTAACATTCACCTTAGTTGGGGCCTTTATCATGGATCTTTTTGTCTTTAACGGTCGCTGTTATTTTTACATCCATTGAATGCATGCTCGTTCTATTCAAGAAAAGTCGTTGTGTATTTATATAAAAGTATTCATGGATTCTAAGTGTCAAAGTGAAGGTGATAGATTTTGAGTTACATAATAAGCGGGCCGGTTAACAATATTTTAAATCAGTTTTAATTAGGGAATGTA
Source organism: Musotima nitidalis (assembly GCA_949126915.1). Classification (NCBI taxonomy): domain Eukaryota; kingdom Metazoa; phylum Arthropoda; class Insecta; order Lepidoptera; family Crambidae; genus Musotima; species Musotima nitidalis. The sequence continues at coordinate 7,825,700 of OX421434.1, forward strand.
ATGCATAGAGAAGTAGCTAAAAATAAATTAAAGTAAATATGGTAAACTTTTGGTAATTTTAGTGTAGTAAAGTGGCGATCAAGGCTCTGGAATACTTTCAAATTGTAAAGTTAAATGGAAATCAATACGTTTTTATCATTGAGGATAAAAAAGAAAAGAGAGAAACAGCGTTGTTGATCATCTTCTGAAATGGGAAATGAACTTTATGCCATGTACATAAAGGTGCCTCTTGTCAGAAGTGGGATTTCTCATTTTTTTTTCCTTATTAAATGAAATGATAAAAAATCACTTGATATTTTTTAAACTTATTATGACAAGTCGATGCTTGTGGGCCTTGTATATATGATGCTGGGGTTACCATTCCATAAAACATATATATAAACTAATTTGTGTAGAAAACTTTAATTTCTCATTTATACAAATTTGAAATTATATAAAGGTTGTAAAATATACTTTATTAAAATCTCTTGTAACTTATTTCTTTTTCTCTACTCATAGTTTTCATTTCACCAAAAAATTAGCAGTAATTTTTGTAATTACATTTGAAGGACACTTTAATTGCATTTAGAAAATTATTTATTTGGCAAAAATGAAAAAAATATTTTTTATGTGGCAACGCTGGTACAGTTTATGCAGTAGTCATACTCGGTGCTTATTTCCCAAATATATATGTTTGTTATTATTTATGTGTGTAAATATTAATATCTCATTATGATAATAATGATTTAATCGTTTCTTGATTTCTTCTCAAATGGTTTTGGAAGTATTGTAACAAAAGACATATTATGTATCTCTTACTTATTATGGTATATTAAAAATGAGTAAGTAAATACAGTCCAGTATTAGAAAGTCTTTACGGCAGTGATTCATTGTTATATCCTTCAACTTACATAAGAAGACACTTTCATGAGAACTGTACGAAAATAAATTCAAACCAGACACTTGTTCGCGGTAAAAGACATTAACAATTTCTGCTGTTTGAGATCACGACAAATTTCCTATAAAAAGGATTCTATGTTAAGACATATTAATCAAACAAGTATTTCATTTTTGAACACAAAAATATTATCGAAAAACAAAAAACAAATTTGATGTTGGACTTATTTTGATGCGCACTTTTAAGGTAAATTCATGTGGTATTTGGTTAGGGGTATTGAACCGAAAATGTTGTAAAGAGTTATTAAAATCTTCTGCGCCCAGGTAAAACATAGGAAATTTGAAAATTTATAAAATTACTAAGTATGTGATTGAAAATAGTGAAAAGTATTTTGTTATATTATGTATAGTTTTTTATATTATTATTCCTTTTCTTCAATTATTTTAGGTAAGTATATATATGTTTTGGTTGAACATTCCATTGTTTCCATTTGTATAGTCTATGCAAAAGTCAAAAATTAAGCATTTTATTCAATTAGGGCGACAAATGAAATTACAATTTAATCGGAAAACATACCCACCTATTGAGGGCGGCTTGCACAACAGCGGGCCTACTCTTATTCAACGAAAAACTAAACTTTGTTGTAGCCATCCCTTTCACTCTATAGTTATATCATTATTGAGTGAGAGGGATGGGTATAACGAAGTTTCGTGGAATTAAAGTTCATAATTAATGTTAAAAAAAAAAAATTAGTTGAAAGGGACAGCGAATTTTCAATAGATTTACTACTAAACAGGATTAGTGACCAATGTGCAAGCCGGCGTAGATATGTTATTACCATTTAAAAAAATATAATGAGTAATTGTAAAAACTACAAAAACTAGAACGTATCCCTATACAAAAGTCGTTATAGTTTTTTTTTACTAGTATCAATAATACATTTATTTGTAAATTTATATTTATATAAGAATTTAATTTAAATGTGCTATAAATTTTAATAAAAAAAGAAAAGCACATAATCTTCTAGAGCTATTTATTTATTGGATTTTTTTATATATTGGCTCAGCACCAAGGGATTGTTTATGTTAAAACAAAAAAATGGTTGCCTGTAAAGTCGTTTTTACGGGCGAAGATTTTACGTGACAACGTCTTTTTCTCGGTAGAATATTTATTGATATGAATATAATTAAATTGCACAATAGGAACAAGGAATTCTAGTGCTGCGCGCGCGGCAGACCGATCATAGTTGAGTGGGAGAGAGACGCAAGGCATTCGCCGGGCCTCTCTCTCGTTCGGTGACTCATCGTAACGTTACCGAGCGTTACACTTTTTCATAAGTGACTCCCAGCCGCAACCTAATTTAAGACGTTGTCACGTCAATAAAGAATTGTTTCCACATTGTTACATTGTATTTAGATTGTATTTGGCTCCGTAATATTTAAATCATGAGTGGTATAGCATTAGTGTAAACAGTCATGTGAGTGGTACATTTAGTACAAAATATTGCTTAATTTTTTGTAAGTTTGAGTTTCATACTCGAAGAGCAATAAATAAATGTTTAATATATATGTTGTTTTATTTATTTATTTAGTAGTGTTTGTCTACAAATTACTTTATAACTGAAAATTTTTCTTGACATAGCTAAAGCCTCCTCTGATGTTATGTGATACGACTGCACATAATCATTATAGGATACAATAATTAGTTAATTGTACAATTGTACCGGTAAAAGTTGAATAACACCCGGCTAGACCTAGTTTTACCTGAAAACAGTCGCTATGTAAAGTGACTGTTTTCCTAAGAGTGAAGGTTCACCACCTAATTCTAACCGGCTAAAGTTAAGCAACATTATGTATGTTTCATAGCCAGTCTTAAAGTATTGTGCCGCACTGAATTTGTGGCTACAAACTTATGAGCACTGATTTAGCTGTTTGATTCCACTATCCAGTTTTTATTGAATATTTATTAAAAATCGTCAGTCATTTCCATAAAAATTTAATCAAAACTGGGCAGTATAATCTTAACCTATTCTGAAACAAGTAACATTATGTCAATGTCATAATGCTGTCAGATGTCCTAAGACTTTATTATTTTTAGGTTATATAAACTACCAAATTTCACTCATTCAAGAAAAAATAAATAAAGATATTTCTGCATACAAAATGCTACGGACATTAGCTTCATCATTAGTGCAATGCCGTGGTATAAAACACCAAGTAAAAATAAAATGGGTTAGACCTGATTATGTTCCATCGTATAAACCCGAAAAATCCGGTGATTTGGAAAATGCCCCACAAATTCCATCTAATACATTGGGACAATACTATGCTTTGAGTGAAGAAATGAAAGAGTATGTGACAGACATTACGTGCGATTAATATAACATACACATGCTTCTTATTTTAATATAAAATTTGTGACAATTTACTTTTAGTGCTCCAGAATCGGTAAAGAAGATATTTTCTGTAGCTCATCTTGGTCTGAAAGAGTACAATAGTTTAGCAACAAAAGAATTAGTGGATAGAGTTAAAAGACATCAATATGATGAAAATACAGCAGAAGCCAGGAGTAAGTCTACTTGTCTAAAATCTATAAATACAATAAGTATTAACTTATCTTGCTAATTTCTAAAATTCAGCTAAGTCAGCTGCCAGCATTCATATACATGTCTGGGTGGAGGGACCTTATGCAAATTGAATATATTTTCGCCTTATTGCAGTGCAGCCACATACACATTAGCAACATTCAAAGATATTCAATTTTTTTCCAATGACCTTCAATGCTGAGTGCCAGCATAAGCCTATCGGGGAGGCCAATGTTCAGAAGTGGACTTTACAAAAGTTATGATAAGTCTGTATAAAATAGCATTATTCACTCTCCAAACCATCTACTCCACAAGATAAATTTATGTTTATTTTATTTATAAGTTTATTGGACATTTTGATCAATATATTTTATTAATGTTAAGTTGTTGCTTTATTTTGTGGTAATATTACTGTGTAATTTTGTTATAGTTGCAAGGATCACGGGCCATATAAGATGTCTACAAATCACAATGGAGAGATTTCCCAAAAATGTCAAAGCCAAGGTAAACTAAAATAAAAGTGAATTAAGAAAAGTTAAAGTTTTTATCTATTTGTTAAGTTGCATGGATGTAATATCTTGTTTTATTCTTTATATTACTTTCAGCAAACTGCACAAGAACTAATTGATAAAAGAAAGAAGCTTCTTAAATTTTTGAGACAATATGATTACAAAAAGTTTGAATGGCTCTTGGAAAAACTAAACATTGTATACAAAGGACATCCAGAGTAAGTTGTTAATAACTAATATTATTTGGGTCAAAATAGATATGGTGAATACTTACTAAACAGGTTGTCTTTAAGTAGCTAGTCCCTTATTAAACAGTCAGTTTTTTAACAAATAATAACTGTAAACTTAATTTATAATGAGATGTTTAAGGAAATTGGCATTATGACTGTGTATTCACGGTACAAATAGTAGTGTCTATATAAATGTATTGTGTAATCATAAAAATAAAAGTAAGCTATGTAAAAATAGTGATAGATATAATTAAGAAATAAGAATAAACTGGCTATGCCCAAGCTATATAAACCCATTGAATGTCCCTACGTATAAAAAGACATGTCTAAAGCTAAGGTTTACATGAGAGTCAAAGAAAAGTTGAAATGGCTCTTGAATAAAAAAAATTACAAATAGAACAAAACATTACGTGAATAATACTTATATTTATAACTGAATGTTTTTTTATTTCTAGAGCGATTTCTACTTTCATCTCACTCTCCTGTAAACCTTAGTTTTAGACATGTCCTTCTATACATAAGGACCGTCGCCATATAAGCTCTGTAAAGTTACAAATTCTTTTGTGGGGAATAGTATTCACATGTCCAATACGTACCCAGATGATGTTGCAAATTTATTTATAAAAAAATTTATAAGCTTCACAGAGTGTAAATTTTGCCAGAATTCTTATAATAATGTGAAAGATTTTTATGAATGACAAGGTTGCTTGAGAGTGACATGAATTGCTCCTTTTTTTCTTGAGTAGATATAAGGTATTGATAGTTTTAGGAACAACTAAGTGCCACTGCTGTTATGCAAATAATCAATGAAATATACTACTGTGGCATATGATAGCACTGTTTGGCTTAAAATTATTAATTAAGTCTTTCAATGCCATATGACGTGCAGACAATATTTTATTTTTCAATGCATTCATTTCAATCATTATTTTTTAGCACTTACAACAAGCTATCAAGAAAGGAATCCTTAAAGAAACTTACAGAATTGCACTGCGAAGATATGTGTAACAAAAAACTAGAAGAATACAGGAATTTGTTAGAAAGTCAACAAGGCCCATTTTTGGAGCAAAAACTCAACGCACTAAAGTTTATAAAGAGTGAGCAAATGGAATTAAAATTACCAGTTACAGTTACTGATCAAGACATTAAAAAAGTGCAAAAACAATTAGATGAATGGAAAATCAAAGATGACATAAAACAGCAAGCCAAAAAGAAAAAGAGGACTGTCTTATTAGAGACAGATTGATTAATATGAAAAATATATTGAATTAGATATTGGTCATGAGAACTTTTATTTAAAACACTATAGATTTAGGCTGCTTTTCTATTAAATGTATTAGGGTTCCTACCAAGATCTAAGGAACCTATGCCAAACTCACCTGCAAGTGGTGCACTTGCAAGTCAATAGATGAGGCTCTGGCGAACATGAAATTTCCTGGTAATCGGCAATATGCTCGCCATCTATTACGTGGGGCTAAAAATACAATTCGCGAAATGTGAGCGTACAATATACATCTGCCTTCCTCTTTGGGGAAACTGGCGTGATAGTATGTGTGTATACCACTAGTTATTGCGCTGAGCAAATCTAGGTAAATTAACGGATTCCTTTGGTTCCTGAAGTCCCTCGCATCACATCCTTGCCAATCTCTGATTTAAACGCAGCCCTAAACCGCAATTGAAATCGAATGTGTATTTGCACAAACAAAAGGAATCAATATACATAATTAAAATACTTAAATTATTTTTCATAAGTTTATTAAATTTTAACATCAATTATTTGATTAAACCTTAAAACTAATTTTACACAAGAAAATTCATTTAGAAAGTAGTATTCAGTCAATTTTGGACGGATAATAAAATATTTTTGTTGATCACATGATCTATAAAATATTGTTTTGTAATATAAAGATTGGTTATCGTACATGAACTTTCAATCATTGAACAGCATTTTTTGTTGAGATTCAAATTTAAAATATAGATATTACTTTTAAGAAAGAAATATAAAGTTTTGATATGGCAGTGTTAAATTATATAACAGAAAAATCAATACATACTTAGATCATTATTTTACCTAACTTATACACAAATACACAAAAATGTTGGTACCTAAATAAAAATAACTATTTCTTAGCAATAACAATTAAGTAACAGAGAGATTCATACTGTTGAAATAATACCTATAATAATGCTTTTAGTGACCTTTTCATTAGTAAAAGTTTCATCAGAATCAACACTGAATAGAATATTATTCATATTCATGACATTGCAGGAATGTAAAACAGCCTGTTCCAATTATTATTCTTCCAAACAAGGTGAAGGGTCAGAAATCTCTACAGCAGTATTAACTTGACGTTCATAATATGACCTTGATTGGATATTTCACAAATTTGTTTTTATTAAAAGTCAATTTACCAATTTAAAACAAATTTTGAACAATTAAAAGTTCGACCCATAAGCAACTGTTCCAGAAGTCGAAATTTTCTCAGTATTGAGATTTCTCTAGTTATCGCTTGCCCAAAAGAATACTATATTAACTCTAGCTAGAGTTGCCATCCGTCCGGAATTCCCCGGATTTGTCCTAGTTACAAGGAATCCGGGGTCCGTCCTGTAGGGGGTTTAAAAAAGATAAACCATAAATTAAAATAAATCTTAGTTCAAAATTGATTGATGATCCCACAAAGAAATTGTTAATTTTAACGATGATTTTATTTTGTTGCAAAAAATTTTTTTTTGAGTGTTCCGGGGAAATAACCATATTTCGCACAAATGTCCGGGATTCTTGCCGTGTTTATCCGGCATCTGCAAATTAAGTGATGGCAGCCCTAACTCTAGCCATACGTGATTTTGATACAATACAATATTCTCCCGGGCAAGTGTTGTGTTATAGACATCACACATTAATGTCAGAGAGTGGTGGTATGCGGTGCTCGTGCATAGGCGGTGGGTATGAATCCGGAGCGCCGCGACTTGGGCGCGTGGGCCCATAGCCAGCCTTCTACTGTTTGTTGAGAGAGATCCGCGTACACCCATTCGCCGCGTTTCACTGACAGATCATCTGGTGCCTGAGCCTGTTAACAATATTCATTTCAGGGATCAACGTCTTAATGTGCTTTCCGAAACATTGAAGCGCTTAATATTTAATGCATATTATACGCCCCCATTGCACCAATTATATCATTGGTCCCACGTTATATAGGTGGCAATCCTATTGCTGCTTGCTGGGTGCTGCTCTATTCAGCTTATGCGCCGCAGGACAGAATCTTGAAACCGCAGTAACAAATTAAGGTGTCTTGACAAAGAAGGGCGGCATGACATGGATGAACGTTATAAATAGTAATGAACAGAGGTTATTAATTTATTTTTGATAAGGTTTAATCTTTATAGTATATGGTTTTAAGAACTACATCTTGTTCTACTATAAAGAAAGAAATAAATAAAATAAATCTCTGGCTTAGGACATAGTGCATACAAATCTGGAAGTCCTCTCTGCACCATAAGGAACGGGAAGATTGTGTCGATAAAGAAGCGACAAGTGAGCAGTAGCTCATAAAATTTAGTGTACCTTATAATCGTAAAGCATGACTAGCTCCGTCCCGTGGTACCGGCCATCTGTGTCGGGTTGTGTGCTTGCATTGAGACTGTTTTTGCTCATCATCGTGCTGTTCAGGGTGGATGGGGAATGTATTTGTTGAGGGTTCTCTTGTTGCGTTGCTGTAAAGGTATATGTTTTTTTATTTATCTTTAGCTATCTACTTATCTGAAAAATTGTGTTTATTTGAATTGTTTGGTTTTCTACCAATTTCTATAGTTTTAATGTTACAATTAATGGTGACCACTGACTTGTTAAGTGTTATTCTTTTTTTTTTTAATTCTTTTTAAAAATGAAAATATTTGAAGAATGTAGTATTCACAAAACGGCTGTAACTAAATACAAATTCTATATACGATGCCCATCAATCATTACACTAATTAACTATATGACGATGACAAGCACAAGTGATTTCTAATTTCAAAAACCACAAATAGTTTTGAGAAGCAGCTAAAAACATAAGTATCTATTTTCAGTATAAATATTATGAAATCATAGTTTAAATATATTTACAAACCTTGTACAACGGCAGGATATACAAAACCAGACGGTATAAAGCCTTCCTGACCATCACTGCGTACAATCCAGTACCAGTCAGGGTCTTCTCTATTGAGCACTGGAAAATTTATAAATATTATAATTATTTATTTACATTAAATTATGTTTACTGTATTGTATATTGTACTATATCTATGCCACGATTTTTTTCCAAGGTGATCCGTATTGATAATTGAAGGAAGAAAGCAGAGTTTATTCCTTGGATGGGTTCCTCACACCAGTATTGAGTGGTTGAATATTTTAACTGCAGGACGCCACTCTCCTGCCTTCGCCATTTATAGGCTTACTAATGTGGGACTAAAAGTATAATTGGCGAAATATGGGCGTATAATATGCCTCTGCCTACCCCATGTGGCTTGATAATGTTTGTATTTTTAAAGCCAAATAATAGGAAGTATCTTAACAAACCTGTTACAAATTCGCCTCGCTCCACATCAACATCGTTCTCATCTCTGGCAGTGAATGTGTATAGAACTACATATCGTCCAGATGGGTCTTTACTGAATGGGCACGCCTCGCCCTCACTGCCAAGCTCGGAGTGGCCATCATTTGTTGCCCCGTCTGACACCGATAACCTGATGATAGTAATTTTGCATTTACAATGCTATAGTTTTGTTATACCGTTTATTAATTTTTAAGTACATTCTCTAGTGATTCGTGTTCCCACTACGAAATAATTATGATTAGTTCTAGTAAAAAAATTCATTCTGGAACTGATAATAGTTAATATTTTATTGTTTCACAATTCTAATATTTATTAATATATTCTTCAAATTATTTGGCATAATTAGCCAAATTATACTAATCATAGGATTAAAATATTAAATCTTACAATATGTAGTATTTTTTAAAAGATATATTTAAATTAATTAAAAATTGTAACATACTGTGAAACATCTCTATGGGCTAAATCGGCAGGTGATCTACTCCTTGGCAGTTTTTTTTTCATGTCATGGTGTTCGCACGGTGCACAATAAGAATGTGGTATAAATCCTTCTCTCCGTGACTCTGCTACTATTACATACACCCAATCATTTTCTCTGTACAAAACATTAACAATTTGGCCACGCTTTACCTGGAAAAATTAAACTAATAATTAAAATTTTAACAATTATTTCAAAAGTTAATTTTAAAGTCAATTTTGCATATTAATTTTACAATGAGTCAATAAATCGAGAACCAACGCACAAGAGTTGTCGCAACACAAATGGGTGTGTCGAACTTATTAGGGGTTTGGCACTGGTTTAACGAACAGGCTGTAGGTTACTACAAACTCCTATCAGATGTGTGCTGCTAGAATACTATTCTAGATAGTAAGCGATACTTAGTTTGACGAATGTCATAATTCAGACATTCTGGTGTGGTGGTCAGTATATTTGCACTCTGCTCCTGAGGTTATGGGTGCAATTTCCACCTGGGATAAACACTTTTGTGCATTAAAATTAATATTTACCTGATATCTACAGTGGATTCCTGATAAACCGGCTCCTGTCTAATCTGCCACCCCCTATAATCTGACATGCTTATCGTTGTTGAATGTAGGAACATGAACATTATTTTGGAAAATCTTAACACATAAGCTAATGCATGATTGAACAGATAGCAACTTAATCACGCCACTTCAATTTAATCTGCTAATTTTGAGCTGTAACTTGTCCGATTACAAGGTACTCTTTATGAAAAAAGTACAGACTATAAGGGATTTCGATAGCACTCCTTATAATCCGACAAATTCTATAGTCCGACACTGCTTACTAAAACGTTTGTCAGATTACCGTAGGTCCACTGTATAGTACAAGCTCTACTGAGTTTGGGGGTAGAGATATAGTGTGTCCAGGAATATATATTTAATTCTTAATAGTTACCTCTAGTTCATCATCAACACAGGGTGCAAAGTCATGCAGCACCACCATCTTAGAGTCAGGGCTAAGACCATGTTCCTTCTCAATACCAACTCGAACTAGAGTCTCTATGCTAGCAGATCCAGTGATACGACCCATTCCTGGGCTTAGACCAGATCCTGGCCTAGATAAATCTTTGTCCGAATCTCCACTACTTGCTGTAAAATAATATTAATAAATAAAAATCAACTAATGTTACTTTGAACAAGAGTGTATAAAATTTAAATAATAGAATTTGAATGGTTTTCTAGGTTTGTTGATCAATCATAATTCGAGGCCAATGTTGATACATACAGGTTGATTGTCAGGGCAAAAATTATATTTTTGTAAGAAAGTAGAGGTCAATGACTCAAAATCATCGAGACCAAAGCTCATAAAAACTTACATTTCTTCTTCTTTCCCCGTCTTATTCTGACTGGACATAGGAATGCCATCTTGATGCTTTTATTTTAGTACATTACTGTCAGAAATTAGAGTAATATTTTACTTAAAATTGGATTTTATTTGTCTGTAAATGATTTTCACACGGTCGGTTTCTCTACTTGTCACAAAAGTTCACAAAACAAGTTTTGGTTGCGTTTCGATTCTGCACTCACTTAAGTCATGGCGTTTATTTCTGTGAGCATGGCATCGGATAATTGAGTTTATCATCATAATTGCTTATAAATCAAGAATAGCTTTCATTATTGAAATAAGGGTATAAAATGTTGTACGATTTAATACAATAACAAAGTAAATATCTTTTAAACGCCCACTTCTATGATATTGCGAAATAACAAAACGTTTTAAAAGATTTATTTTTCTTTTTGGCTCTTGATGTTCGTCATAAAGCCAAGTCGTCTCGTTTCGTATTACGGCAGCTGCAGATCAAGCCTACGGGTAAAATTTTAAATAAAAAGTTACGTTTACAATAGACTTTAAAAGAAAGGAAAAATCTACTTCGAAACTAACATGCGCTTAAAAGATATAAAAATTATTCTCTGGCAATAACTTCCGTCTGGACTTCTTGGTGGAAAAGTGAAGCTCTGCAGAAAATCTGCAGTTTATTTTTATTTTCTTAAATTTGTGATATTTCGAATAATAGCATTATCCCGTTGTTGACTTCAGCCTTCAGCCCTTCTCCCCAGACTTCCCAGAATATTAGAAGGCAATGACTTCGTATTGTAGTAGTATTTGGGATCGAAATTTACGAGACATGGAAAGTGTGAAAGCGATATCGATAGAAGAATGAATGCTGGAAACATGTTGAATGGGGCACTTCACGTCTTTGTAAGCAGTCAGAAAGTGTCCGAAAAGGCCAGTCTGGCAGTTTATAGCAATGTGTTGGTACCTACACTACTTAATGTATGGAAGCGAATGTTGGTTATGGCAGAAGAAACATGAAAGTAAGATTAATTCAGTATAGATGAAAGCACTCAGAAGTATTCTAGGTGTGAAATTGAGTAATAGGATTAGGAATTAGGTAATAAGGATCGAAGCTGGTGTATAAGAAGATATAGTGACAAGAATTGAGAAAGATATTCTTAGATGGTTTGGTCATGTTGAGAGGATAATTTTATTTAAAGTAGACTAACGAAAGTGATTTATGATAGACAAGTGATTGGAAGTGTTGGGAGGGGAAGACCACGTAAGACCTTCCATGACCAAATTCAGAAAATTTTGGAGAAAGGGCAGGTCAAAAGTACATTAAACCGACAGGCGTTTATGAGGAGGTTAATGAGTGTGAATAAAGCTAAAAGTGTGTGCCAAGATCGTAGCAAGTGTAAGGATGTGATCTCTGCCTACCCCTACGGGAAAGAGGCGTGACATTATGTATATATGTATGTAATTTCAAAATAATAAATCTAGAATCAAGCAAACTAGCGTCTAGATTTTTTTTTGCGCCATTTGCACATTAATGTGCTATTACCCGGTGTCGCTGCCGTGCTATTGCACTCGTAATTATTAGAACGCGATCATTCTTTTATTCCAGCTTGTTGTATAGGGAAGACACAAAAAAAACTACGAAAAACTTACATCACAATACTTTATTATCAGTAGCGCATCTAATATAATCATTGGTTTATCAATAAGTAACAAAAACTTACATCACAATACTTTATTATCAGTAGCGCATCTAATATAATCATTGGTTTACATACGTTTAGTAATCCTCTGCATTTGGCACATTCTCCATAAAAACTTTTTTATCATTTAATGCAATGAAATAATATAAGTATCTAACTAAAATTATTTTTACGCAGTGGAGCAAAATGTGCGTATTGACATGTTATCGGTAAAAGTTAAATTTTGTACGATTCACACATGTTTACTGTTTCAATATGACTCTGTACAAATAAGTAGTAAAAGTGACCGTTATCCATTGATCGTCTTCTAATTGTTTTGAAGCGCATTCTTTATTCGAAATTTTATAGCGCGTGCTCGACGCAGCACAACACTTCCGCGTGCAGCGAGATGATACGACGAGTTTACCACGTCATTTACCAGCGGAAGACCACTGCCAAAGCATCTTTACGACAATATCAGACGTAATGCTGAGTAGGTGTTTATTTAGTGACACATTAAATACGTAGTTAAAAGATATTGTGTCATTGAATAAAATTATATTATAGTGATAAAATTAAAGTACAATTATTGGAACAATTTTCTTCTCTTCTCTGTCCATCTTCTATATAAATAAAAAGGAATATAATAACCTAATCCTCTAAGCACGTCTTGTTTGCACATAAAAATACTGATAGAGCATTTAATATGGAATTTGACGGCCAAGTTAGTATTTTTGATTTGAAAGTTAGGTTACGTTGGAAATATATAAATTTTGATGACACGTTATATCCGAGCCAAATAAAGATAAATCGCAGAAGTGTCTACATGCACGCACATAACTTCCAAACGACTGCTCCAATTTGAATTGTTTTTGTTATACCTACTCGTTATTGTCAAAACAAGGTATGTGTAACGAAGTTTTTGAAAAAAATACAAAATATTTTAGCAACATAATATAAAACAATTGATACAGACTATATCTTTTACGTAATGACAGATTACAAAAATATGTTCGCAGATCAGCTAGTATGAAATAAAAACCTAATCTTTTAACTACCATATTATTTTTTAAATATTCTCCATAAATTAACATTCACCTACATAACAAGAATTTATTCAAATACATGTGTAGACAAAATACAATTTGTTTTTTTGATTATATTACATTGTACAGACACATTAGTACAGTTAACGCATTATGGCGTCGTCGTCGTCATAGTGGCAATGTTGCAATTTTTGGTAAAGTTTTGTAGTTTTTTATAAAAGCTTCCATGAATGACGCTCTTAAAGCTACTACTAGTATAGTATTATATTATCTGTGACGTGACTAACAATAAATACAATGAAAGACTTTTTGGCGGGAAAGTGAAGTGTCTCATGTCTGCAGTTCTGTTTCATTTTCTAAAATTTATGATATTTCTAACATTAATGTGTAACAACGGTGGATTATTAACTGTTAAGTATTTGTGAACGTACATGAGTGTTGGTAAATGAAACAAAACAGTGCAACTATTAAAATTCTCTCAAGAAGTCCATGTGATAGTCTCACATCTTTACTAAGGACTCAAGGGGTTTAGGGGAGGAATTTACCATTTATCATCTTTATCACCACTCATTCTTATTTACTATGATTTATATATCTCTTACTTGACACTGGATAAATGTGCAAACCGCACGAAGCAATTATTTAGAAGAAAAAAAAAAACACAATGAAAAAGGCTTTTTATACATGAGCGGCTGTTGACGTTGCTGATGGCAGAGACAAACCAAAATAAGAACGTTTTTACGAGCTACAGTATAAAACAATTAAACAAATTATATGCGATATTTTGATTACCTACTAACCTACAGTTACTACTATTAGTACTTTTACTTAAAACGTGCGACGCTGCCTCTATGACGATTTAACGCCTGTATTATTATATTTACAAATACATATACAAAGTAATATTTTCAACACACAAGCATCTAATATAATTATATATATAATATATAGGGTGGTCCTAATAGTGACGTATAATTTTTGTTTTGATTAATCAGACCTCGATCATTCTGAAAATACCATATGTTTGTTCCGCAAAATAATTCGACGTCACTATTAGAGCCATTCTGTATACACAATACAACATGTTTAACTGTATAACCTATAGATAGTTAAAATAAAATAAAATAGGTTGATTTTCAACAAAACAAAACGTTTCCAGAGAACTTTATGATAGACTTACTGTTGTGACAATTAGTAATAATCATAGATAATAATTGGTTAACCTCCGATGGATGATTCGCCTGAAAACATATATTTAACTAAAAATTTGATACGATTAAGTTATTAATGTCATCATCCATGTTAGGACTATAAGGATGCTTGTTTATTAAAGCGACTCGAAGTTGCGGAGCAGAGAAAAAGATAAAGTTAACCCATAGTGTGCATAAACTCTTTGCTTATCTCCTGTCCGCGAATCCCATTGGTTAATATTTCTCCGTTTCTCCACTCTGCTGCCCCGCTCCGCTTCGCTTCAGTGGAGAGGCAGCCTTAAGGAGGGAAGTGGAGGTCAGTAAACCTGCAGTCCACTCCTAACGTCGTCAGTTCGATTTCCAGGACGTGTGTTTGTGTTCATGAACTCGAACGGCGTTTGCTATGTAATAATAAGTAAGCATTTCCTTAAATTATTTAACTATGTACATTTATTCGTAATATATGTTTAATGGGATACCTACTTATATAAAAGCTCTGCTATATAAGACTAGAAGCGCGTATAAGAATGATAAATATGCTGATTGACATGACACCTTGTATTAATTATTCATCCTTCTTAAGAAGTTGTATAAAGGTGAGTATAGACTACAACATTTACTTGTAACAGAACAACGAGCCGCTCTATGATATGTTCTAGTGTATCATCCTTTTACGATTTAAACGTCGAGCGTCGATGCGCGGTTGCGTTGTATTAAGGGAGAGAGACATAAGACGCACGCGGTCCGCATTTACCCGTAACATAACACCGAGCATCCGTAAGGACGTTGCATTACATGGAAATGCTTTGGAAACTGAGCTTTTGACTGTATTGTACCATTCGTAAGAACGTTACATTACATAGAAATGCTCCAGAAAATGTCGTAGTCTATACCCACCTTAAGGGTGCGTCCACGTCTCGCAAATGCGCAATTCGCGACAGGCTCGCAAGCTGCGCAACCGCTGCGCGCATGCAGTCACTGCAATAGTTTCTTGCGTTTCCTTTAGTGCAACTCGGGGGCAGTTCGCTAGCGGCTCGCGAGCTGCACATACTTTTAGTTCGGACCAAACGTATTGTCGGCTGCTGAAGGCAAGCAAGCGGTACGCAGTTTATTGGTGTTCTATATATATTTAACTTCTCGTTCACACCGAACCGACAGTACGCTTGCATAATGCTAATTGCTAAATTCAGCATGCTCACAGTCGGCGGCCGTCCGGCCGACAATACGTTCGGTGTGGGCGATGCCTAAGTGTGGAGAGACCCATTAAATCATTTAACAAAAAAGTCATCATAACTGTTTTTATGTGAATGAATTAATAGCATTGTTAGCCAACTATTTGTATTTATTTGTTACACAGTTCCTATATCAAACTTAAAATCAACATTAATCTATGAGCCTTGCAAACCAACTTAGCGGTTAACTGCAAAAAAAGCGCTTATCAGTTGTATAATGACTTACATAAGTGTGTATTTTACTCAACTGTATTTTTTTACAGACAATTAAAAAAAAGCTCTACAAAAAGGTTTTGCATTTTTTTATAAATGTTGCGTGTCAGTCAAGGAATGCCACTGTTCGTGTCGATGATCTGGAAACTTAATGCAGTCCATCCAATGCTTGAGTCTACGACCCTTACTACTGGCTCCTAGAACCAGACTTCCCAGAAAGTCGTTCGGTTTCCCATAGTCCTTGTCCCAAACCGTCAGTGTCAGGTTCTGACGGGACAGCTCTGTAGGACGCGTTTCGAAGAGAAACTCCTCGTTCCAAACGGGGTTTAGGTTACGCCATTTTATTGACGTTTTGTGTTTCTTGTGATAGGGGTCGGGGTCCAGGTGCCTGTAATATAAAATAGAAATATGTTTTTTTAACATGTCGTCGATAAATACATATAAATCTTTTGCTTCAAAAAAGTTAAATTTTGTTATTCCATAATACTTTTCGAAAACGACAAGTAGAAAAGAGAACAACTAATGTTTAGTTATAACTAATGCAGGATTTAAAGTAATTATATTATAATATGTAAGGCAAAAAATAACAATAAGTAAAGTTATTTTAAAAGTTTTGGAGCAAGTAAATGTTTTGAAAAACATAATGATTTTTGATGCGTTTCTTTTAATTTTGTGATTTTATAACCAATACTTATATTGAGATAAATTTACATTAATCACAGTTCCTATTATAGATTTGCATCGTCTATCTCTGAGAGTATTTATCAGTTTAGCACCAATTTGGATGGCCATAAGACTCCCCAAAGAATAACTTTTCACGTAAACCCATACGTTTCGCAACGTTTTACCGTAGTAAGAGAGGAAAGCTGCTTTGTAGATGGCCACTACCAGTAAGCGTCTTCTGCCCTGACCCTGTGAAGATAGACAGTGCGAAGTACAGCTTGGAACAGCATATAAACTCACAATTTGACAAAAGGATCGGAGTAACCGTTGCTATCTTGCGGCGGCAGATCAGCAGCCTTGCAGATGGTGGTTACCAGTGCTCGTCTCTTCGTGTTGTAACATAGCGCCAGAAGAACCCTCGGACCAGTCGGATCCGACCCTGAGGAGCCAGACAACGCCAGGCGAAGTTGTGTGGGGGATCTCGCGCATTCTCTCAGAGCCACTGTCGCTGAACCCATTTCATCACACCCGTACCTGTTAATTAATGATATAATGCTTTAATCATACAGTCGAAGCGCTCGTAGATCCGCGGTGCTCGGTGGTCGGAAACGATCACCAAAGTAAAGCAGAGTTTACAGAGGTCAGTCCTTGGATGGGTGACCGTTTGTGTGGCATTTGATATCGAGCGCTTCCGTGCTTCGGAAGGCACGCTAAGCCGTTAGTCCTGATTATCACTAAATGTGGTAGTCGTTAAGCCATGTTAGAGGCCTAAATAGGCGGCTTGAAAAATTCTAACAGCAGGACGCGGGATTGTTCGAAAGGGTTACCGCGGCCCTGGTGTTACAGGCTCAAGAAGGAACACGGATGGTTTTTAGTCAGTAGAAGTCTGACACACCCTCCCGCTCCACCCACAGCGGGAGAAGGTCATTTGATTTTCCATCCCAAAAAAAAAAAAAAGAAAAAAAAAAAAAAAAAAAAAAAGGACGCAATACACCTGCCTCCGCCTCCGCACTGGGCCAGCGTGGTGGAGTATTACCCAATACCCTCGCACCTTGATATGTAAGAGAAGGCAGTCAGTATATCTGAAATACGCTTCTGAGGTCGGTTCGATTCCAACACAGGACAAATCATTTTGTGTCATTGAACATTTATATTTGTTCTGGTCTGGGTGTTTCCTATGTATATTAAGTAGGTATGTACAAAAAAGTATTTAAGCATGTTTACTCGTTCTTCAGTATCCATAACACAAGTTCTTGATGATACTTATCTTGGAACTAAATAATAGTTGTGATTATAAGAGAATATTTATATCAAAACATGATTACAGCCTTAAAGCAGCAATCATCAAAAGAGCGTAAAATGTTTTTAAAGGATTCGCGACGCGCTATTGATTCTCCAGGTCTAGCAGGTGTCCATAGATCAGGTGGGCCACAGACTTGTATGCCACCTTGTGGTAAAAATAATAGTAAGTAAGAAAAGTATTAGTTTAGAATCTTGTTTCGTTCTTAGGTCTGTTGGAAAAAATTCTTTCTAGGGATAAGTAGTACCGTTCCACATGTTGTAGGTACTATTGTCACTTCGTTTAGGCGCGATTAGTCCAATCGAAGAAAAATGAGTACTTTTAAAATTTATAAGGCAAAAAGATATCACATTACAGTAAAAGCTCTTTATTCGCGGGGTATATGTTCTATGAATATGCCGCGAATACAGAAACCGTGAATACGGAATGGTAATTTATATGGGATTATAGGGGATACGTTCCTAGGTGACAAAAAAAACAACAAAAATATAAAAAAAATATTTTATTGAAGTTTTTTAAAAATTTTAATTAATTATCTTACGGCTTAGGCAATAGCTTGAAGAATTTTGTAATTTTTTCTTGCTAGGCAGTTTTTTTTAGTTGACATTATAAACTAGGAAGAGTGAAGTAGAGACGTGTTACTCGATCACAATTTTTGTAACGAATGTGAATTTGTGAAAGACGAAACAATAAAACACGCAAAGCGGCTTTTACTATAAACGGAACAACAACATTTAAAAATATACTTTATTTATTGATTATAAGGTTGCTTTCATTCTGTTTGTTTACATTCTCAAAAACACCGCTCGCGGCGAAGGCGGCTTGTGTTGAAGTCCTCGGCGATATCATTTAACAACATACTCTTGGTTAAGTTGTAATAAGATCTATTTTACTTTTTTATTAGTCCATTTGACAAGGATATTGTGTTGGATACTTATTGGAATAATTTTATTATTATTATGTATGTACTTATTAGATCCGCGAATAAAGAAATTTTTAGTCGCGAATATAGGAATTGGGTAGCATTTTTTTAATCCGCGAATAGTGAAAACGCGAATAAAGGAAGCGCGAATAAGGAGCTTTTACTATCAACTGAAATGTTTTTCTTGGTTATAAAAAAAACCTTTACCTATTGGGGTCTTTGATTTTTTAATCACCACTGGACCAATCGCAAACTGGACTAATCGTGCCTAAAATTTGGAACTTCTGTCTATAAATATTACGTTTTATATGTCCATAAAGTGTTAAACAAATAAATACCTATTAGCTTAGGTTGCACGGGTAACTTGTATGACACTGAGTGATAAAACCATTCCCGATAAGAATTGATCAATAACTGCTTATAATGTAATGTGAAGCTTGTTTTTAGATAGTGTTGGACTCAGGTTAACTAGAGGTACTCTGTTTTAACTTAAACACATTCTTGAAGACAACCTGTACTTGAAAGCAATAAAATCATACTGCACACAATCATTGGCTCATTCTCTTTTAGCGTCACTTTGTTAATGTATTCGATTTGACATTAAAATCTATGACTTACATATTATTAATATATCTCTTACTTGGCACTGGCTAAATGTGCTAAACGCACAAAGCCATTCTTTTGAAGAAAAAATAAGTTAAATGTTTCTCTTCGGAAAATATTCTAAGAGCCTGTTTTTTAATGTACAAATAAGTTTGTATTACGTACAAATTAATTACGTACGTGTTTACTTGTCAAATAGTCTTAAAAAAACTATAATTTCAACTGCCGAGGATCCCTTATTCAGACATTGTGAAATAGGCTCTAAGATTGAAATGTTGTGAAATCTAGGGGTACTTTTTTACTGACCTGTCATCATCAAATAGAACTATCTCTATAGATTTTACTGAGAGGTCTGACTCCGTGATGCCGAAAAAGTGTAAGGTCTCGTTGTATTCTGGATTCTTCGTCTTGTGTACTGTCTTCGTTCGGAGACGGTTCGAATACGTGCCTTCTGAAATAAATAATAACGCATAAATCATATTATCTCTGCCTATTGACGTCCCACTACTGAGCAAGAGCCTCCTGTCACGAACCAAGGTGAGAGAGATTGAGGTTATAAACGACTACTCTGACCCAGTGCGGATTTGCGAAGAGAAGATTTTATAGAAAAAAAAGAAACGATTTTATTCCGACGTCTTACACCGCGATTTCAAACAGTAAAATATAAATAAATAAATAAATAGAAATATTTCTGACACTTACACCAATTATTTAGTTCCAAGATAAGTATCATTAAGAACTTGTGTTATGGATACTAAATAACGGATAAACATACATAAATACTTTTTTTTTTTTTTGTAAATACATACTTAATATACATAGAAAAACACCCAGACCAGAACAAATATTCATGTTCATGCACACAAAGATTTGTCCTGTGCGGGAATCGAACCCACGACCTCTGGAGTAAAGTGCAGGTATACTGACCTCCACGCCAAATCGGTCGTCAAAATGTTTATAAACGTTGATTTTTTTGCATTTCCTAAGGTACAAAGTTATTGTAAGCGGCGATAGCCCAGTGGCGAGACCCCTTGCCTTTAAATTCAGAGGGTCTCGGGTTCAAACCCTGGTATGACCTATGACTTTTCGAAGTTACGTGCGTAATTATCGCTTGCTCCGTGCCACGGAAAGCTCTTTAAGAAGTTGGTCCCGGCTGTCATGAACATCTATGGCCGTCGTTATTTGGAAGTCAGTGCCTTCTTACAGACTGACAGCTGGTTAAACCATAGAATTATGTTTCCCTCTGCGTTGCGGAAACAGACGGCAGTCGCTTCACGTAATAACTGAAATTCAGTCAAATCTGGATAGATCAGTGCCAATCAGTGGGCATGGGCATACCCTGGACCCTAAGCTTAAGTCTAGGGCAATTGGGATAATGCTAGTATATTTTATGATTAAGTTATTGTGCCTAGGTCACCTAGAATAGTGCCACCCTTTCATCTCATGCGGAGTGGTAAGAGTTGACGAAGAGAAATCCTATCGAATGATGAGTAGCAGCGTCATTCTGCGTACAAGCTTGAACTGCGATCACCAACCCGCCTGCGCAGCGTGATAATGAATGGCACATACCCAATAGAATGTAATCTGTTGGAAAGGCTCATGTTCAGCAGTGGATTTAATAAGACTGATATAGTGGTGATGATTTTGATTATAAAATGATTTTTTTCCTAGAAAACATCAACTCGTCTGCGATGGCCCAGGTGAGGATTGATCTCTGGTTTGGAAAATGTGTTTTATTGTCATATAATATCTATAATTACATATTATATATAATATCGTTTATAGAAACGAGCAATATGAATTCAAATTAAAACTGATTCATAAATCAAATTAGGGGATCAGGTCTTCTATTGAAGTGTGTCAATAACAATCAACCAATTTACCTGTTGAGATGTCAATATTCAATATTGAGTTAACTTCAGTGTTAGACCTGAGGGTCTACTTTAGTTCAACGAAAAGGTAACTTCGCTATAACCATATATACCTAGAGAGTAAAAGAGAAAGATACAACGAAATTTCGTTTTCGTTTAATTAGAGTAGGCTCTCCGGAGATAATATGCCTTCTGTATGAAAATATTACATGACTACGATATTGAATCTACCTTGAATATGTCTTGCATTTCATCAAACAATTATTTCTAAAGTCCACATACCAGGTTTATGAATATAAAAATATTTATAAAATTTTCATTCATGGTTCCGATTTTACAATATTTTATCAAATAGAAGACGCGTCCTCTCAAGGACTCAATCACGAGCAGGAAGTTGATCATGAATAGGCGCGTTAGAAATAGACTTTCAACGACATGCATAAGTTATTCATCAGATACCAAAAAAAAGTAAGGCTATTTTCATATTAAGTTTACAAATTTAGTAACTAATATTTTAAACTTTTTTTTTTCATCATCATCATTATCACTATCTCAGTCCCACTATTAATCACTGGCTTTTTAAATTTTAAATTAATAAAAGTATCTGGTCATATATCACACGCCGACTCAATGAGGATTCACTTTTTAAAGCAAGTATATTTTTGAACTTTGCTATTTACTTTGTCAAAGTTTATTTTTATTCCTAAGCTTTTACTTAATTCACAGATAGTTCATTTAAGTTCTCTCAACTCTAGATTCTACAACTATTACGGACCTTACCTCGTGGTAAGACTTCCAGTCTGCAGAAGGGGTCTGACAGCCCAGTCATATCCATTCCGATCAATCCTCTTGCCCTCAAAACGGTAACAGCTAGAGATGAAGTAGAATTGTCGTAGGCTAGCTTAATCTCCAGAGTTCCAAATCCTGAGTCGGGAATATTTGGCGGTTTCTCGATAAGGTTGGCTGGTTTGGGCATTTCTTTTCGTATACTGCGCAGGCTGTATGCGCTACCTTTGCTGCCAGTTCGTTTAAGACAGCCTAGAGGGCGCTGATTCAAACTCTCTGTTCTGTGGAGACTCAAGCCGCTGACTCCGTGAGATAGAATGTCAGTCTCGGACCATTCGTAGTGAGTGTCCTGTAAAAAATAATAATAAGCTTGTAAACAAAAGTAAATTTTTACAGAATGTAAGATGTAAGCTTTTTTTAGTTTGGGCTTAGGTGACTAAAAGCTCAGTGAAGCGCTCGTAGCTCTGCGGTGCTCGGTGGTCGGAAACGATCGCCGAAGTACAGCAGAGTTTACAGAGGGCAGTCCTTGGATGGGTGACCGTTTGTGTGGCATTTGATATCGAGCGCTTTCGTGCTTCGGAAGGCACGTTAAGCCGTTGGTCCCGGTTATCACTAAATGTGGTAGTCGTTAAGCCATGTCAGAGGCCTAATGGGCGACTTGAAAAATTCGAACAGCAGGACGCCACACCTGCCTCCGCCAATCCGCACTGGGTCAGCGTGGTGGAGTATGACCCAACACCCTCACACCTTGATATGTGAGAGGAGGCTCGTGCTCAGTAGTGGGACGTTAATGGGCTGTGATGATGATGATGAAGATGATAATATTTTGGGGAAATTCTATATATAGAGAAACGTTATTCCGTGCACAAAAACAATGTTTAAGAGCTGTTTGTGACAGACAGCTGCCAGCCTTACTTTAAAACTGTTATCACTGCCCTGTCTTTACATACTGGAATGTTGTGTATTTGTATAGTGTAATCCAGATTTATTTGAATTAAAAGTATTGCCTGATAGAAATCTTCGCCCGAGGAAACCGAAAACCAGTTCTAATTTATGTAAAACTGCACTTATGAAAAAAAGTGTGATTGAGATGGCACCAAAACTGTTTAATAAATTACCGAAAACAATATCTATCTAGCTGTACGTTTAAAAATTTTGAGACTATATTGACTGCACTTCTAGTAGATAAGTGCTATTATAATATTCAAGAATACCTTATGGACCCATTGTTTGATTGTTTATTGAGACTTAATTGTTATTATTGCTTATGAAAAATTAATTATTGTTGCCTACTTAATTTATTTAATTACCATCACGACCAGAGAAAATTTACATAAATTTAATATATATTGACATTAATTTAATTTATATTGACATTGCTTCAAAGGATAATTTTTTATATTATTGTTCATTGAAATATTGAGATTCCAAAATTGATTGTATAATTACTGAAGTCTATTAATAATGTAAGTAGTCTTGACACAGTCTTGTTCTTCTATAAACCACTTTTCGTCTGTCTTATAAGATACATCATGGAGACACATTGTATAAACCTGTACCAACTTGATTAACCTGTGGTGACGAATAAAGTTATTATTATTATTTTTATTATACATACATAAAACCACGCCAGTTTCCCCGAAAGAGTAGGCGGAAACATATTTTACGCCCACACTTCGCCAATTACGTTGTAGGTCCCACGTAATAGGCGGTAAGCCTATTGCCGCTTACCAGGAACATTGACATGAAATTTATTATAGATTCCGTTATTCTATATTAGTGGCACCTTTTGCATCAATTTTTTTCAATAATTTAAATCTGTACTTACGGGAGAGAAAACTTTAGGAAAAACGAAGCGCAAAGTTTAAATAAATAAATATTTTCTGATAATTACACCAATTATTTAGTTCCACGATAAGTATCATGAAGAACTTGTGTTATGGATACTAAACAACGGATAAACTTTACATGACGACCGCGTCATTAAACTATCTTTATAGTTATTTTAAACTATCTTGTCATTCATAAATGCTTCATCTCAAACTAAATAAAACATTATTTATTATCAATAACTTAGAAATAAAAATACAATACGATTTGAAGGAGGCATGTGTGTTTCATCATTAATATTGATTCAAGCCATTCAAAAGGCCTTCTAACTTGTCGAACTTCCCAATCAAGAAAGGCCTTTGATACCAAATGCCACACAAACGCTAATCCAAGGACTAGGATCTCTGAACGCTTATTGATTTCTTACTACACAACATGGGGGCACTACAAGCACTTCTATAAGAAGCGCTTGTAGTGCAACTAACCCTTGACAATGCATTCGCATCACGGAAGCTTTTCATATTAAAGGCTTGCAAGACCAAGGGCATCACTAGCGCGATACTAACCGTTTATGTCCTTTTTAAGCCAGTCAACTAAATATAGAATGAATATTTGTTCTGATCTGAGTGTATCTCATATGTATGTACGTACATACATACATACATACGTACATACATGTATACATAATAATATATACATCAATAAATAAATAATAAATATAGTCTTACAATCATACGAGTTATTTAGTTCCAAGATAAGTATCATTAAGAACTTGTGTTATGGATACTAAATAACGGATAAACATACATAAATACATCTTTTTTTTTTTTTGTTAATAAATAGTTGCCTGGAAGAAATCGCTGTAAGCGATAAGGCCGCCAATTGTATCCCTTGTCTTATGCAATTGTTTTCTTGTTTTATTTTAATTTGGTGTACAATAAAGAATTTTCTATCTATCTTGATATACATAGGAAAACACCCAGACCAGAACAAATAGTCATGTTTATGCCACGAAGATTTGTCCTGTGTGGGAATCGAACCCACGACCTCTGGAGTGAAATGCAGGTATACGGACTTCCTCGCCATATCAGTCGTCGTGCATGATTCATGCATACATACATACATAATGTCACACCTCTTTCCGATAGGGGTAGACAGAGATCATAAATCCTTAACCATTAACCTTCATTAACCTTCTCATACACGCCCGTCGGTGTATATGAGAAGGTTAATCAGTGTGAATAAAATCATTGCCAAAAAAGTAAATACGTACCTGTTTTCTCAATTAACTTTATCCTGAATACGAAACGGGAGAAACAAGATTTCTAAGAAATTTATATTTTATACACAATAGAACAAAATAAAACGAGCTATAAATAGACGTCTTATGTTATTCGAGTATTATTGAAATT
This sequence comes from Musotima nitidalis, assembly GCA_949126915.1. Lineage (NCBI taxonomy): Eukaryota > Metazoa > Arthropoda > Insecta > Lepidoptera > Crambidae > Musotima > Musotima nitidalis. The sequence continues at coordinate 7,851,061 of OX421434.1, forward strand.
TGTTTTGTAACTTAGTAGACAGAATATGAACTCGCAATATTAATACCTCCCTCCTATTTCAATACAAGTCGAGTTCTTCTTTCATTTAAGTTCATATTATTCTATTTTTGATTTGTGTTCATAATAAATAAAATATATAGTAAATATTTTCTGACAATCACACCAATTATTTAGTTACAATTTAAGTATCATTAATAACTTGTGTTATGGAAACTTAATAACGGATAAATAAATATACATAAATAAGCGAGAACAAATATTCATGTTCATACACTCAAAGATTTGTCCTATGTGGGAATGGAACCCACGACCTTAAGAGCGGAGTACGAGTATACTCGCAACCACGCCCTATCGGTCGCCGAAGTAATTGTCTGTTCTAATAAGTTTACATTATGTTTAACGATTTTAATTTAATACATTAGTAGAGGACGGCCTCCCATTCGATGGACCGATGATTTGGTCAAGGCGGCGGGAAGCCGGTGGATGCAGGTGACTCAGGCTCGCTCAATGTGGAAGGCCTACGTTCAGCAGTGGGCGTCAAGTGGCTGAGATGATGTTGATGTTATAAGTATGCAATATTATAAAGTGATAGGTATGCACTGCTTATTAAACATAGTTATTAAACAATGGCAGTTGGCTGTTAGTGCACAAGAGTTGAGGCCCCAGGAGGCAGTGCCCATTACTGTGGAGAAAATGGAAACGCCGGACTGCCGTGAAATACTACCCAGTAATGTCTTAACCACTTTCAGTTGCGGTCACAATTTCATTAAGTTTTTTTAAAATCTGAGTTTTAAATTTTTAGACCTAAAATAATGCGATCTGTTGAGCAGTTCGCATTATTCGATGACGCGATTTGGCGCGGAAGTCAGTATACTCTTTCTTACGTTTCAAGGGTCGTGGGTTCAGTTCAATACTCAATATTTTTATTGTTTACCACAAAACAGTTACAATATGAGGTTTCACTATATATTACAGATCGTTGTGGAACCTGTCGGGCTCGGCAAGTAGAAGTAGAAAAATAGTAGATTTAATGTTGTTCATTTATAATTAACATAACATAACAATATGTTGGATTATGTGTAGTACGTAAGTTTTGTAAAATTAAATTAGTTGCCCACCTTGAAGAACTAATTTACACATACACCTCAGATACAAGCGCGCTTGTAGCTCTGCGGCGATTGGTGATTGGATACAGTTATCGAAGCAAAGTTCTGTATACTCAGAGGTCAGTTCTTCGATGGGTGGCCGTTTGTGTCGCATTTAATATCGGTGGTTTTGGCCTATTCAGGCGCAGGCAGCGATAGTCCATTGCCTTCAAATTCAGACGGTCTCGGGTTAAAACCCTGGTGATCGGGTTAAAAACCTATGACTTTTTGAAGTTATGTCCGTACTTATCGCTTGATTCGTGCTTCGGAAAGCAGGTTAAGCCGTTGGTCTCAGCTGTCATGACAATCAATGGTAGTCGTTATTTGGAAGTCAGTGCCTTCTAACATCCTGACAGCTGGTTTAACCATAGAATAATGTTTCCCTCTGGGTTGCGGAAGTCAGACCACGTAATAAATCAAATTCAGCCAAATCTGGTTGAACCAGTGAGCAGACCCTGGGCCTAAGCTTAAGTATGAGGCAACCGGGACAACGCTAGGATATGATGATGATATGATAAGTTTCGGTGCCTATTTAATGCAAACAATCGAGTCTCTTCTCTTGATACTATTAATTAAAGAAGTGTAGCTAGTGGTTAGTAAATACATTAATACATAATGTTACGCCTGTGTCCCCGAAGGGGTAGGCAGAGAGGCATATTATACGCCCACATTTTGCCAGTTATAATAGTCCCGCGTACCTACCTATGTAGCGAGCCTATTGACGCTTACCAAGAACTTTTATGCTCGCCAGAGCCTCGTCCGTTGATCGGCACTACCACTTGCAGGTGAGGTTGGTTTGGGCTCCTCAGATCTTGGTGGTTAGTAAACAGAACAGAAATATGTAGTAGACGACCAGATTACAAATCATTAAACAATTGCAGTGGGTTGTTGGTGCACGAGAGTTTAACCTTCGAGAGGTTTGAGGGCAGTGTCCATTACAGCGGAGGAAATTGAAACGCCGAACCGCATTGAAAGCCAGTAATGGCTAAATCGCTTTCAATTGCGCTCACAATTTCATCAAAACCTTTTTTAAATGAAGGCAGCATTAAGATTATAAGTTACAACCTTAATATTTGGGTTCATTTCCAACAGTGGACAGGAGTTTATTGAGAATCAGACATCTCATCATCATCCTCACAGCAGTATGGCGGCCACTGCTGAACATAGGCCTTCCCGATAGATTTCCACATTGAGCAATCCTGAGTCGCCTGCCCAGGCTTCCCGCCGGTTTGAACAGGCACTTCCCGTGCCTTCTTGTAAAGTAAGTTTGCACTCGCGACAGGATATGTTAGAAATGTTGAATTTGATTGGGAGCTCGTATTTCATGCTGTTCACGGTTAATTATTTTCTTAGCTCTTAAAATTAACAAAATTATATTTTAATGGTACTCAAATAATTACATGTTACTCAAAACTCTTGCTAAGGGACTACGGAGCTACGAACTAAATGCTACGATCTACGATACCCTCTCGTAGCACCAAATGTTTTCGTTTGAGATTGTTTAGCAAACAGTTTACAAAATGAGACCGAGCAACACATAAATTATATTATTATTGACTAGCTTTCGCCCACGGATTTGCCCGCAATACGCCTACGGTACGGCGTCACCGTATTAAGGACGCTTCACATCGCTTCCCACTAGAATACTGCATGAAATAAAATATTTTTTTTGCTGGAGATACATAGTTTTTTAATCATTTTCAGTGTAGGTAAGTCCATAAACATCTCTTACTCCTTTTAAATTTATTTATTAAGTCGGCAAGGAATTTGGATATAATACTGATTTATTCCGAGCAAGCGTCATGTTTACAAAATTACGCGCGGACGGTGCGTTTCAAAAGAAACTTTCTGCCGCGTACCACTGCGTTGTGGAATAAGCTCCCTAGCGAGGTTTACCCTAAAGATTACAGCATAGGGCTTTTTTTTTCTTTTCAATAGCGGCTTCGTGCGTTTAGCACATTTAGCCAGTGTCAAGTAAGAGATATATTAATAACATATAAATTATAGTAAATGAGAATGAGTGGTGATAAAGATGATAAATGGTAAATGAGATCTTCGTAAAGAGTCCTTGAGTCCTCAGTAAAGATGTGGGAATATACTGAGATTTCCCATGGACTTCTTGAGAGAATTTGAAAAGTGATGTTGCACTGTTTTGTTTGATTTACCAACACTCATGTATATTCACAAACACTTAACGGTTAATAATCCACCGTTATTACACATTAATGTTAGAAATATCACAAATTTTAGAAAATAAAACAAAACTGCTGACATGACGCTTCACTTTCCCGCCATGAAGCCCATTTAAGGCTTACAATCATCACCCGAGCACTTAATCATTAAACCTCTTTTATTAAATGTAGGACGTCGGAGCACAATTTTTTATTAAATCCTTATTATGTTTTCATATTGAAGCGCTCGTAGCTCCGCGGTGCTCGGTGGTTGAAAACGATCACCGAAGTAAAGCAGAGTTTACAGAGGTTAGTCCTTGGATGGGTGACCGTTTGTGTGGCATTTGAAATCGAGCGCTTCCGTGCTTCAGAAAGCACGATAAACCGTTGGTTCCGGTTATCACTAAATGTGGTAGTCGTTAAGCCATGTTGTAGGCCTAATTGGGCAGCTTGACAAATTCTAACAGCAGGACGCCAAAACCTGCCTTCGCCAATCCGCACTGGGTTAGCGTGGTGGAGTATGACCCAATACCCTCGCACCTTGGTATGTGAAAGGAGGCTTGCTCAGTAGTGGGACGTTAATGGGCTGAGATGATAATGACAAAACTTGACGAGTTTCTAGCCTAATTCCTCTCTACCTAAGCTATTTTCCGCAGTAAATGGGCGTTAGTTTTTAAGTTGACGTTCATAAGAGGTTTATTGGGTAAAACTTGAATTAAAAAAAATACTACTTTGGCCGTTGAAAGATCTTCCTTATGGTGGTTACGGAGCCCACCGGCGCTCCTTAGAGAGGCATAATCGTCATATTTCAGCCAATTTGCACAAAAACATACGTTATATGGCTCGAATTTAAAACACTTTTTATTCGAATACTATATACGGCTGAAGGCGGCTGATAGATGATAGAAGTCAGAATGCAACGGTGATAAGAGAAAACGACGACGTCGTGAAGACGTATATGCCCGCATTCCGCTCCAGGGGTCGTGGGTTCGATTACCACACTGGACAAAAATTTGTGTGCACAAATATGAATATTTGTTCAGGTCTGGGTATTATCCTATGTATATTAAGTATGTATTTTCAAAAAGAAAAGTATGAATGTTCTTTCTTTATTTAGTATCCATAAAACACAATCATTGGTGTGATTGTCAAAAAAAAAAAAATTAGAACGTTAAGATTAACGAGATTAACGAGAAAAAGGGACGATTACGGTATGGCGTCACCGTATAAGGGACGCTTCACATCTCTAGAATATTGTATTTAAATCGTACTATTGCGGGAGATAAACAGACATTTCATATTTTCATTTTAGATTAATCCATAAACATCTCTAAATCTAACGCACTTATTTTAGTTGAACTTTATCAGTCAGTCAGTCAGTAAGTTAGTCAGTCAGTCAGTTAGTCGGTCAGTCAGTCAGTTAGTCGGTCAGTTAGTCAGTCAGTTAGTAAGTCAGTTAGTCGGTCAGTTAGTCAGTCAGTTAGTCAGTCAGTTTGTCAGTCAGTTAGTCAGTCAGTTAGTCAGTCAGTCAGTCAGTTAGTCAGTCAGTTAGTCAGTCAGTTAGTCAGTCAGTCAGTCAGTTAGTCAGTCAGTTAGTTAATGTATTAGGAAGGCCTATGTTCATCAGTAGACTTTATGTGGCCAGTTATCTAAACAACTGAGAGTAAAAAATAATAATAATCTGTACATAGCTCGTTTTCGCTATTTTCAACAAAATAACTCATTATTATCCTCAGTCCTTTAGCGTCTCACTACTGAACACCAGTCTCCTTTCACAAATCAAGGTGAGAGGAATTTAGGTCATACTAAACCACGCTGACCTAGTGCGGATTGATAAAAAACTAAATGCATAGAAATTTGAATTTAGCACGAACAGCCTGCATAAGGGGGTTAAATTTTAATCCCATTGAGGTTTTAACTGGGTCATGAAAATCTATTGATTGGTGAAGTTCACGTACAGTTTTAACAATAACTATCGACTTAAATTTAATTGCTCTAAAAAGTTTGTAACGACCGAATTATAATAATTAGTTAATTAGACAAATCTAATTATATTTTTTATTGAACCGTATAATTGTACCAGAGAAGGCCTACAATTTTGCTAAGAGCTATATTAATTTTATTTTATTGGCATTCTAAGATCATTTAGAAGTGTGTAAAGAATGTAAGATTTTGTAGGGAGAGGATGGTGTGCTCTGAACTAAAGAGAAGATCTTCCACCTGGCGAATTCTGTTTGCGCGATTCAGGATTTCATTCATTTGGACGTTTCATTCATCGCTTGTACTGTGTCGCCACAATTTCAATTGTGGATTATTATTTTTGCGGAAAAATTGTTCTTTGATATTGTTATGGCATGTCATGTTTAATGTTAGTAATTTCGCAAGGCGTCTTTATATAGTATTATATATAACATCCTATGAGAATGGAACATTTTAAGGTGAATTATTATTGTGAAAAAAAAAAAAGTTTTGATAAACTTATGCCAAGTCATCAATTTTACTCATTTTGCGAGGCGCTTTTATATACATTATTATATCTTAGCATAATCCCGGTTGCTCTAGACTTAAGGTTAGGGCCGAGGGTCTGCCACTGGTTTAACCAGATTTGACTGAATTTCAGTTATAACGTGGAGAGCCTGACGTCTGACCTCCACAGCCCAGAGGAAAATATCATTCTATGGTTGAACCAGCTGTCAGTATGTTAGAAGGCACTGACTTCCAAATAACGTGTGCCATAGATGTTCATGACAGCCGGGACCAACGGCTTAATGTACTTTCCGAGGCACGGAGCAAGCGATAATTACGCACATAACTTCGAAAAGTCAAAGATGCGCCACCAGAGTTTGAACTCGAGACCTTCTGAATTTAAAGGCCAGAGGTCTCGCCACTGGGCTACGCCGCTCGAGGCGCTTTTATATAGTATAACGTAAAACAGCCCATTGAAGTCCTACAACTGGGTACGGGTCTAATCGGACATACCAAATGAAGGGGATACAGGTGTTTTGCCTCCAGTTGGCTCGGTTTAATGATAAATAATTCATACAGTGATAGACAGGATTATAAAAAACCATCATGCATCTAATGACTCTATCGATGTAGATGTTTGTTGATCTCCGCCTCGAGGCAACAAGAGCGCTTCATTATATAAATAAAATGTACAAATTATGCAGCCATGCAAATGATGTCGGGCCCAGACTTAATGGTAATTCCTGTAACGCCCTAGATAGCCCAGAGATGACCCACAAACTAACGGCGAGACACAATTTTATACTAACTATTGACATCAACTTTATTAACTTTTCTAGGACGCTTACAGACTTAAAAGACTTGCACCAACGTTAAACGCGTTGCTATAGACATCGTGGTGATTTTAATTATATTTAAGATAAACAGCTGTTTGTGCAAGCCGCTTCTAGAATGACTTACACCAAAGATAAACGCTTTTATTTGACCTTATATTAAATAACCGAAACCGTTTTGTACGAAGCCATAGACAAATTTGTGTTTGAAATTCTATTAAAACTTAAACAGTAGTCGGTTTCACACGCCCTTAGGGCTGATACTCTTTCGCCAATTGGACGAAGCTATGCTAAATGTAACCTTATAACTATATGAAAATATAACTTGATGAACACTTTAAAAATGCTCAAAGTCTTGCCGGTTTCGTCAACGAGTATATAATAGGTTGGGGAAAAAGTCTTTTCGTATTTTTGTATGAAAAGTCAAGACATTTTTTTCAAAGTTTATTTACAATATATATGTACCGTTTTGTTGAATAACTTTCTGCCATTTTGTGGGCAGAGACATTATCCCGTTACTGTAGAAACTTTGGGACTTCTGATCAAAAAAACGGGACAAATAGTTTTGGCAGTCCTCTCTTGAGGTCAACCTTACAGAACCTAAAGAATTCTGCAGAGACCGAAACAGGTGAAAATCGGAAGGGCTATATGGTGGATGCACTGGACCTCCCAGTCGAACTCTCTTAATTTTTGCTGAGTGGCTAAAGATGTGTGTGGTCTAGCGTTATCGTGATGAAAGACCACACCCTTCCTGTTGATCAATTCCGGCCGTTTTCTCTCGACTGCTTCCTTTAATCTCATCAGTTGCTGGCAGTAAAGATCAGAATCGATGGTTTTGCCAAGCGGTAAAAGCTCATAATAAACAATGCCCTTCCAATCCCACCATACACACAGCATCACCTTATTTCGTGTTAGGCCAGGTTTGGCCACAGTCTGTGAAGCCTGGCCAACTTTCGACCACGACCTTTTTCGCACGTTCTTGTCGTACGTGATCCACTTTTCATCGCCAGTTATCAATCTCTTCAAAAACGGCTCGGTTTCATTACGTCTCAATAATGAATCGCAAATGAGTACACGGTTCATTAAGTTTCTTTAAGTGAGCTCGTGTGGCACCCAAATATCGAGCTTTTTTGTATAACCAGCTTTCTTCAAATGGGTCAAAACTGTTTTGTGGTCAATTCCCAGTTCTTCAGCTACATCGTAACTACTAATATGCCGATCTTGCTCCACTCTTTCAAAAATGGCGTCCATTTTATTCGTAACAGGGCGTCCAGAGCGAGGTGCATCTTTAACATCAAAATTTCCGGACTGAAAACGTTTGAACCAAATTTGTGCTACTCTTACTGACACTGCATCAGGTCCATAAACATCACAAATTTTTTTCACTGCTTGAGTTGCATTTTTGCCTTTTTTATAATAAAATTTTAAAATGTATCGAATTTCTTCATTAGATTCACTCATTTTTACGGAGAGAAAAACAAATGAAAAATAGCGGGAAACAACTTTTTTTTATTTTTTTCTTTTCTTTATAATGGAACCTTTTTAATGTTACCAAAACCAGCCAGACACAAATAGTACAGTCAAAAAAATTTTATAATAAGTTTATACCTACGTTATGCGAAAAGACTTTTTCCCCGACCTAATATTATTACTAAAAGAGTTTTCTTACTTGAATAGCCTACAGTAGAAATGTGTACAGTATTATGAAACTATATTAAAAATTGTAACGGCTTGAAAAAATCTAACAGCAGGACGCCACATACCTGCTTCCGCCAAACCTCACTAGGTTTCCGTGGTAGAGTACGAAACTGATCTTTCTCACCTTGTTTTATAAGAAGAAACTCAAGCCCACTAGTGAGACGTTAATGGGCTCAAATGTTAAGTATTAGAGAGTAAGTAAGGCAAGCAAGCTAAATACAGTTACGAAATACGGTTATGAAAAATATCATACATACAATATTCCGTTAAAAAATATTTTATTAAAAATGTGTTTGCTGTCTCTGGCATTTAGGGTATGTCAATAAAAATGCCTCAGCCAGCCTCAATTAACCTCGAATCAATAAAAGGCTGAATGAGCATCACCCTTCCTTTACATCTGTTGCACAGTAAAAAAAACAACAGTGTGAAAACAAAGAAAGTTATTGTCGCTAAATTTTGCGAGAAGAAATATAATAAATGAAAGGTGAATACAACTTCTTTAGAATGTATACCTAAGCCTTGACGGACCAAGGGCTTCATGTCTAAGTAAAAACTGCAGTAGCTTATGCTGGGCTTGGAGCTGAATTGTAAGCAAGGGACATCACCATAGATCAAAACTGATTGTAGTGTTATCAGTAATACTGCAGACAGTTGGGGTCAGCCCCAACAAGACCTAAATACTCAAAAGAAGATCTAAAGAAGGTGCGTATCATACCTAGATGTATATTTCCATGACCAAGATTCGTGTAGAGAGAGGAGAACCGTGCTCAGTAGTAAGACATTAATGGGCATAATCTCATTATGACGGTTGATATGACCCCACTTTTTGAAACTTATCGGTTACATAGGAATGTTATGCCATAGGTACAAACATTATACATACATAATATCACGCCTGTGTCCCCGAAGGGGTAGGCAGAGGCATATTATACGCCCACATTTCGCCAGTTATATTGTTGTATCACGTAATAGGTAGTGAGCCTATTGCCTCTTACCGGAAAGTGTTCTGTTCGCCAGAGCCTCGTCCGTTAATCGGCAGGTGCAGGAGAGTTTGGTTTGAGCTTCTCAGATCTTCCCCCCCGGACAGGTCTCCACTTTGGCATGGTGGGGGGGCTGAGTACCTCCCGGAGGCCGGGAAAAGGTAACACCCAGAGGTTGGCGACTCTGGGTGCTCTTAGTACTGACTACCGGGGGGAAACTAAGAGGGACCTGTGGAGGGCGCAGCGGGCGGACCAGGAGGGCCCGTCAAGCAGCGCCAGGAGGGTCTTAGGCAGCGGGGGCAGGGGGCCCCTGCTGTCTAACCATGGACCCCCGGCACAGGGAGGTAGGAGGGGCGAGTCCACTGCGTCTCTCTGAGGAGGTCCTCCCGGTTTTAGTCCGGGGGACGTTGGCCGCAAGATTTTTAGTGGGTATTACTGTTTCAGTCGCGTCTGCCGGTGGTGAGTACCCCCTTGTAAGGCAGTGCGTAAATGCATTTTGTTACCGACATAAAACGAAAAAAAAGGGCTCCTTAGATCTTGGTATTCAAATCTTCCCCCCGGTCTTCATTATTTAATCGCGAGAAAGGGAACGTAGGTCAAATCAGCTAATAACTAAAAAAAATATCCTATTCTCTACCGTAGCCTTTACACTATGGCGGCGTCCTCATCTCAGTCCCGGTCCGTTGATATATACATTAATGAATGACGCACGGGTGACGTAGCGGCGCGTCAGGGAGAGCTGGCGCGACGCGAGTTGCTAGGCAGGGACAATACAAGGCTATTCCTAAATTATTCTTTTTTATTTATGTTGTGAGTGAGACCAGTAGACTGCTAATTCCGAGGGTCTCAAGGCTTATGCTATGGTTGTGCACCCACGACTTTCAAAGTCATGTGTAAAATTATCGGGTGATCCGTGTTTTGGAAAGCACGTAAAGCCAACTGATATGAACGTCTGTGGCGGAAGTCTGTTCTTTCTAATATCCTGACAGCTGGCTTAAATATAAAATGACGTTTCCAAATTCAGCTGAATCTGGTTAGGCTACAGAGTAGATCCTGGTTTCTTATAGGCACAAAGGGATTAAATGATAGAATATTATTTTGACATAATTTTTAACATTTTGTTGCAAAAATATCATAATAATATACGAGTTGTAATTATAAAGCGTTATAAACCACTCCACAGTAACTATAACGTCCACTATATTTGCAGTTAAATCTATGACGGCATCTTTTAAACGGCCATATTCCATTTTTATTTTAATGTAGAATGTTATGGCTATGTAATCATGTTAATAAAGATCCGTTTTCTTGTACAAAACTTATTGTTTTCCTTTGTGCATCGTATTTATTGTATTCTATTTAAGTTAAGTAATAAAAAAAACCATCATAAACCTGACTACTTCAAGAACAGTCTCAAATCAAATCGACAGTTTTTATTATTGTCTGCCTAATACATTAAATTCTACATAAAAGCTCGATTTTATTCATAAGTTATTATTGTAAAATAATTTCGCTATAGATTTTTAATTAAAATCAAAATTGTGGTTCCTGTTTTCATTTTTTTGAATTCTTTGAAAGCAAGTATTTCATAAAGCAAAGGATTCGTTAGGTTTATTTTCAGCTTTTTAAAGTCCACTGCTGAACATAGTCCTCCAAATGGTTTTCCACGTTGATCGATCTTGTGCCGCTTGCATCCACCAGCTTCCCGCCGCCTTGCCCAGATCATTGGTCAATCGGGTGGGAGCCCTCTACTACGTTTGTTGGTTCGTGGTCGCCACTACCTTCAGGTACAGGTACCTTCACGACATAAATGTAGTCGGTTCTTCGAGCTATGTGCCCCGTCCACTGCCACTTTAGCATAGAAACTCGCCTCGCTATGTTGTTCACTCGAGTTCTTCTACAGATTTCCTCATTTCTGATTCCATCCCGCAGGGACACTCCGAGCATAGCTCTCTCCATAGCACTGAGCGATCAAGAGCTTTCATATGAGGGCCATAGTGAGTTTGTAAAATGCCGCGTGTCTTTAATTTACATACTATTCGTGTACATTATGTAGCCACCTCGAGAGCAACACAAACCATTATTAAACAGTACCCGGCGGTAAATACTGCACATGGCCAATTGCATTTCCGAATATACCTACACCAATGCAAATTTCCACGTCGATCAAAAATTCGATTTTTCGTTTATCAAATATTAATTCTGTGCTTAAGTACTTTGTTGTTTTGTTTTGATTCCTGCGGGAACTATTAAGAGCTATACTTTTAAAATGCTTATGTGCAATATTGACCGCCGGTACTGTTACGTGAACAATGTTATTAACGTTCCTATATTCGCGCATCAGTCGGTTGGGCCGACAGATTGGTTTTTCGTTGTTATGCTTTGAACGAAAAGCGCGAGCGTAGGTATTGATTTAATTGTTAGTAGAATTTTCGTGGCTAGCTTTCATCCCATGTTTTCTACAATTTAAATGTACACATACGTACTCATACGATACACACCGTGCGCGGGTATAATCTGTTTATAGTAGTTGGTACGTAAGTTAAATAAAAATTACAGTTGCCTATGAAGGTACAATCGTCACATGCACTTAATGTAATTGTTCAACATATGCGCCTACATATGACTTATCATATTTATTTCATAAATAAATATTTTCTGACAGTCACACCAATTATTTCGTTCCAGTAAGTTTCATTGAGAACTTGAGTTATGTATGTAAATAACGGATAAATATAATACAAACTTTTTTTAAAACACCCAGACCAGAACAAATATTCATGTTTATATACACAAACATTTGTCCTGTTTGGGAATCGAACCCATGACCTCTGGAGCGGATCGGTCATCAAAATACATTAAACAATACATAAAACACAATAATACATTGATGCCCGCATTTTAATTCTTTGTGCTCCCGCTACTTCGTTACGGCTAGACCGGAGGAGGATTTAAAGTACAGTTCAGTCATAAACTGCCATATGGTGTGAGGTAATATTTTATTAGGTCATATTTTTTCTGGACTAGCTGGATTAATAATTTACTTAAAGTTATAGGAAACAGCCAGATCAGGGCTGCGTAGAATGAATTACTTGCATGTTTTTATTTGGTTTTGTTTTTTCCTAGTACGTCGTTATGAATAGATTGTCAAACTTTTACTGACTAAAAACCATCAATGTTCCTTTTTGAGCCTGCTACGTCCCGGGGCTGCGGTAACCCTTTCGAAAATTCTATTTGGCCTCTGAATATGATTAACGACAACCACCAGCGTTTATAACCGGGACCAATCTTAAAGTTTAACTTGTTTTCTTCAGAGAGCTTCAGCTTGGCAGCGTCCGATGGTAAATGTCACATTACGATCACCCATTCATGGACTAATTTAATTACGGTGATTCTTTCGTCTACCTAGTATCGTGAAAACTTTTAACAAAAACTTTTTTTCTCCGTATATGCAAACATACATAATGTCACGCCTCTTTCCCGTAGGAGTAGGCAAAGTTCACATCCTTCCACTTGCTACGCTCTTGGCACACACTCTTAGGTTCATTCACACTCCTTAATCTTCTGGATTTAGTCATGGCAGGACTTACGTAGTTTTCCCCTCCCAACACTTCCATTCACTTGTCCATCGTAAGTCACCGTATATGTAACGTTCTAAAGTTCTTAAGTGTGAGATTTGAAAACAATTCAATCTAAGCGTAAAAGGGTTCCGCCGGCCTATCGTTCCTCTCTGTCGGACATCTAGTTACCGAGATAAAATACATTGTACAGAAACTGGAGCACAACGGGGGCAGGCGCTGATCGCGTCAGTTGTCCCAGCGGGACGCTGTCGCAGCCTTTCATTAGGTGTCCCAATGTCCCACTGGCCGCACTGTTCAATTGGCTCAAGAGACGCGGTAATTTACTAGTATGATGTCAATTAAAGGAGGATTTTAATGTATTTATTGTTGTATTTCACTCAATATTCTGATAAGATCTGAAACGATCACAGATGCTAAGTAGAGTACATAAAGATCAGTTCTTGGAAAGATGACCGTCTGTGTGATATTTTATATCGAGCCCGTTGTCACAATATCAAATAATAATTAAGCCAAATTAAACGCCCAGCATGATAAATTCAGACAGCTACCTCCACATTCTACTTGACTCGATTAATTCGCAATAGATGCTCAATACCAGTACTTTTGTTGCACAATAAAATCTTAATTAGTGCATTAGTTTATTATCCGATATTGAAGTAACGCAGAACTACGAGGCCAATCTACTTTAACCTTATTGCGCGTCAAAAATACCAACTAAGTCCCTAAACTCCCCATTAGATGCTTAATTAGTATTTTTGATAAATAATCAAGTCTATTTTTGAAAATCAGGTGATTATATTCCAATTGAAATTATCCGTTACCTAAATGAACGTCAGAACTACGAGGCTCATTAAATTTAACCTTATTGCACATCAAAAACACAAACTCAGCCCCCAAGATCAAGATAAGATGCACAATCAAGTATTTGAAATAGGATCGGTTTCTTATATTCCATTTGAAATTATACGATATTTAAGCAACGTCCAACTACAAGGCCTCTCATCCCAGTGGGACGTTGTCGCGGCCTTGCGTCCGGATTAACTGGCTAAGCCAAAGCTGATAGTATTACAATATATTTCTAAAGCCGTGTATCCACTGGGCAACATTTGACGCGTATCATGATGCACTGCGCGTATCATGAAAGCGCTCGTAGCTTTGCGGTGCTCGGTGGTCAGAAACGATCACCGAAGTACAGCAGAGCTTACAGAGGTCAGTCCGTGGATGGGTGACCGTTTGTGTGGCATTTGATATCGAGCGCTTCCGTGCTTCGAAAGGCATGCTATGCCGTTGGTCCCGGTTATCACTAAACGTGAAAGCCGTTAAGCCATGTTAGAGGTCTAATAGGCGTCTTGAAAAATTTAACAGCAGGACGCCAAACACCTGAACTCCGCCAATCCGCACTCACTGGGTCCGCACTGGGTTAGCGTAGTAGAGTATGACCCTCACACCTTGGTATGTGAGAGGAGGCTCGTGCTCAGTAGTGGGACGTTAATGGGCTGAGATGATGATGCGTGATGATGAGTACCCAGTCAAGTTTTTTAGAGGATTAGTTTACTATGTTATTTTTGAAATTATCAGGTCTGTCATCTGTGGGTCGTTGTCGCGGCCTTGCCTCGAGATTAGGAAAATGCCAATATGACAATATTTTTATTAATATTTTTATAAAATATTTTTATAAAATTTTTATAAGTCCTGTATTCACTGGGCAACATTTCACGCACATCATTTTGCACAACATGCCGCTTCTTATATTGACTCAACATTATCTGTCCACATTAGGATCAGTCGTCAACAAAATGTCGCCAGAAGAGTAAAGACAGGGATTCACAAGGGGATAAACATCTCAGAACATGTTCGCGGGTCCAGCGTAGCGATTTCGCTTGACTCCCTGGCAGTATGCGACTTAAGCTCATAGTGACGTCAGCCGAAGTTAAACTTTGTGTCGAAGGAAATTTGTTCCATACTTTACTAGTGGCTTTAGTCTTAATTTCAGCGGCTGTATAATATTTACGTCTACCCCTATCAGTATTTAATGCACTATTGCATATTACACCGAAACAAACAACAAGCCGTGCATCATGTATTACTTGGGGCCACGTCTCGCGCTGCCATTTAAACGTCACGATAATCTGTAGCCTTGTCATAGTGGGAACGCGCCCTTACGCGTCAAATGTTGCTGTTCACTAGGCTATATTGTGACTAGTCAACATAAAAAAACAAAGAGATTGGATAGCTGCTAACATAAACTGGAGAAGAATTTCAAAATCGGATAGTCGATGCAAATGGGTTCGCATGTGTTCATGTTTATTACGGTAAATCATTGTTAGGTATAATTTTATGAATGTTTAATCTAAAATAAAAAAATAATACTGTTATTGAAAAATAAATGTAAGGCAATTACAAATAGGAATTAAAAAATAACGACATTAAAATATCCGTCCGCCTTCTATAGGCGTCAGGAGAAAAATAAATCCTTTGTAGAATAGCCAATACGAATGTGCTAGTTTTATAAATATATCGCACGCTAAGAACGAAAGTGACCGATTTCAAAATTTTGGTGAAATGAGTTGAATATATAAAATGACACAAAAAAGTATACTGTATTTAAGGTATAAAATTCCAACAATAAACAAACGATTTTTTTATCTTAATGTTGACATAATAAAATATGATTGAAGAATAAGAATACCGTCAATGAGACCGACACATTTTCGTCTCTATTCAAAATTTTGAAATTTTGAAATGGGTCACTTACATTTTCAGCGTGCGATATCGAAATGGTCAGAGCGAGCCAGATTGATTAATGACGCACCGTGCAAGTCGCGCGCGAAATAAAAGTAAGTAACAAGGGATTGAATTATCTGAACTGCGAGAGAATGGTTCCCATTCGAATTCTTAAAGATTCTTATTACCTTACCATATCATATCAATCTTATTCTTATCATTAGCGATAGACCAGTGGCGTGGTTCAAACCCTGGTGTCACACTTATAACTTTTCGAAGTTATATGCGTAATTATAGCTTGCTTTGTGCCTCGGGAAGCACCTCTATGGCAGTCGTTATTAGGAAGTCAGTGCCTTCTAATATGCTGACAACTGGTTTAAGCATAGAATGATGTTTTCCTCTGGGTTGTGGAATTCAGACGGCAGTCGCTCCACTTAATAACTGAAATTTTGCCATACATTTGGTTAGATCAGTGATTAGACCCTGGGCTCTATTCTTAAGTACAAAGCAACCAGGATAATGATAGGATATGCTGATGGTCATGTCATCAAAAGTCAAATTTAAATTACATTAGAAATTGGCTTAAGTCATATGTGTTCGCAGTTAACTTTCTTGTTTATAAAACCATGTAGACATTTCTTTTTAGTGTATCATTAACTTAATGATTACTTATACATATTAGTATTAAACTGAACTTAAATATTAAATCTATACAATCAACAGTTTCACGTGAAACATGCAAAACGAGCATCAATTTACTACACTAATTGAGTATCATGTCATGCGCAAATTTTTGCACTAATGTCATGCAACTAATTTTAGCGTCTTTTCAAAAGTCTTCCGCAGAATCCTAACAATAGTATTCAAAAATACACATTTGTTTTATTTAGAAGTAGATCGTAGGGAGCTGACTGCAAGTTATATCGACTTCAGTGCCAAGACGGTTGTCAAAGTCAGTTAGTTAACATGTACTCTTCTAATAATAATCTAGCTCTTCAAAAACGTAAATATAATTTTGACCATTTTACAGTACATACTATCACGCCTGTTTCCCCGAAGGGTCAGCAGGTGCACCACTTGCAGGTAAGGTTGGCTTGGGCTCAGATGTTGTTAGGGCCCCTATAGACCCAATTGTAAAGTTTTTTTGTCATAACTACGATAAAATACTCGATTTGGTATTTGGCGCTCTCTGTCGGATAGTTATCGAATGACAAAAGAAGTTTTTAAGCACTCAATGCATCTACATAAAACGAAACTTGTGGCACAGTTAACTCAATTGCGGATTTATTGCCATTTACTTCTTTTAAGAACTACGAGTGTTGACATTAATAAAAGTTGTTTCAAGTAGATACTTGAGTTAAGTTACTTTTTCTGTTATGACTGTCTTTGTTCCCAAGAACACGGTAAGACTTGTCTTGTTGTTATAAAGTTTCATCCTACACTAAGTGTTTCCAAAGTAAACGAATGAAAACATTTACTTACGAGATTTAGTGAGAAGTTATCAAGAGGTGATCAGTATTTGTTGTGTTAAAATTGTTTCTATTGATATTAAAACTGTTATAGAAAGTAAAGATTTACATAATTTAATAAAATAAGCTTCTCAAGCGTGACCGACTAAAGGTTTATTGCGTTCAAAGAATGTTCTAATTGTGTGTACGACCAAATAAAAAAAGTAAGTGAAGGTACAGAAGAAATACAAAAAAAGTGGTCATCATGAAGTCCATCTCTTTAGTCGTGAAACTAGAACTCACCCAGGTCCGTTTCCTTTCTGGTGGCTTCCTGAAGCAGGAGTTTATCACATAGAGGCTTTCATATGTCTAGGTATTGGTCGTGTGGATGCAGTACTTCCCAAGAATTCTACCACCTCATGACCTGCCCGAGGCTTTCGTATAAACTGGCTGGCTAGCCATCTTTCAAAATTTAACACGCTTTATCTAGTTATCTCTGTCTTAAAAGTGAACTTTCCTATAACTATATTAAATCTTTTTGAATATTTTGTTAAAGCAAGGCCTATATGGTTTAGTCATATACATACATACAGCTACGCCTTTTTCCCCGAAAGGTTAGGCAGAGGAATAATTTACGCCCACACTTCGCAAACAAAACCAATTGTTGTTGGTCCCACGTAATTGCCACTCACCGGGAACTTTTATGTTTGCCGGAGACTCGTCCGTTAATCGGCAGGTGCACCACTTTTTCTTAACAAGCGGCGGGCGTCGTCGGAAGATTTTTAGTGGGTATTACTGCTGGCAGTCGCGTCTGCCGGTGGTGAGTCCCACACCCCTTTTCGGTCGCCCTTTGGCCGGAAGGTAGTGCGTAAACGCATTTTGTTACCGATGGAAAACAAAAAAAAAAGGTGCACCACTTGCAGGTGAGGTTGACTTGGGGTCCTTAGATGATGGTAGGATCTCTATACACCCGTAGTATAAATTCGTATAAATATATTCTATGACTTTAACGTATTAAACTACGTAAGTGTGTTTATCTCTTGTCTAATACAAGCTTTGCTTATTTTGGGGTTAGATATCGTTTTGTGATCTAAAAAAACATCATTATTACGGAGCAGTGCCGTAACTAGCCTTTTATGCACCCGGTGCGAGCTTTCAAATCTGCGCCTTTAAAAAATGCTCTGACCAGAATACGAAAATACAGGCCAGGTACAGTAGGGCGCGTCTACACCATGTTTGCAATAAAACAAAATGCACCTACTAGCCACCATGCACGACATAAAACTGGATACTAGCCTGGTTATTTCTGCGCCCCTCCAGGGTCTGCGCCCTGTGCCTGGGGACTGCTGGCACCGCCCTAGTTAAGGCACTGTTACGGAGTCATAAAAATAGATAATAAATGTTTTAATACAATTACTTGGTATTTTCAAAGGAATAGCATATTGGGAAACCCGAAATCAAATACGAGTAAGTAATATGTCCGAGATAAACACCTGAAAGGGACGGATGAGAAACACAATGGAAATACCCTTGTATATGTGCTGAATAGCTCACAGAAAGTCTGTATGAAAGGAAATATTGTTAAGGACATATTTATGACTTACATACCTCAATTTCGGCTTACAGATATTTTTTTCTAAGAAGTGATAACAATTTTTGTCATGTAGGCCACTAAACAGAGATTAATGATATAAAATAGACTAGTTCCCACGTACAGCTTTGCTTAGATATACCGCTTTATTTTATGCTTTTCCCAATCACGGGTGCTATTGAAAATTTTCGTAGTTTACGCCATCCCCAAATACCATCCCAAATACCATCCCATACATATAATTTACAAGAATGAGATCAAATTTATATACAAACTTTATCCTGTCGATTGGCTAAAATAAGTTAAAATTTTATTAGAAGAGATGTAAAATTTTCATTATACACTAAATTTTAAATAACATATCTTTTTCCGTTATTTCAATCAAAACTTAATTAACACTTGTGGTATTATGATGGACCACCAAACCAAATCCACACGTCAGTAGCGATTGGTAAATTCAAAACTAGCAAATGAGTTAATTAAATCTCGCCCAGCAATGCTTTTGACGAACTCGCTAAATAGATTAATGCGGCTATAAAGTGAATAGAACAGTTATTTAATTAATAAAGATGCTGATAACCCACTTTTATTAGACTATGGTCTTTATAGTGGCAGCCCTTTTACATCTTACCGCTGCACAGGATCGGCTATTTCTAATGTGAGAAGGATTCGGGTAATAATAAGACTAATTACGCCTGTGTCAAACACCGCATTATATACATATAAATATATAAATAATAATAATAATACATATTTATTTTCAAGTAAGTACCATGACTCATTTTGTTAGTAACAATTTATACTTATCTTATGTTAGTAGTAGTAATAATTATAAAATTATTTAATTTAATTTAATACATTTATGACTGCACCACATGACTCACCGCTCTTAATGGCGCGAAACCAGAGTATAGTTATACTATATGACTACCTACTGTTCAAAAATGTATGTTGAATTGTTCAGATGTGTGACCGATGCGAAGAGGCGACGAAATTCTTAAAAAGCTGATTGTTGTTGGGAACACTGAAGGCAAGCGATCACGAGGTTGCTCACCATCAAGACGGACCGAAGAAGTGAAGGACTCGTCGTCCTCCAAGCTCTTTTCTGTCGTGAGGGAGGTGCTAGACAGGAAACGATGGAGGCAGATAGTCCGATCCCGAAATGGACCCTACGCTGACCACGATCCTCAGATTTGAGGGAATGATTACAGAGAGAGAGAGAAATGTTTGACCTTTTACTCGTTTTCACAACTATAATAAACAGCAATAACCTTCTTTTTCTCGTCTTCTTAATACCATTAAAACTGACTTAAAACTGTCTTCCGCGGGTTATTCTCGTTAGAGTGGAAGAATGTATCCTTTTTGAGCCCTTAATTTATTATAAATCTTGTCTTATTGCACATATATGCACACATATATATATGGCTGGTTCATTCGTCATACTCGTGAACGAGTGCTGCTTGTGGGGACTGGTCTGCTCTTGTCTACTATTTTTATTTGTAATTAAAGATTTAGCTAACTAAAAAAAGTTAATATTATTTTTAATCTGATAGCTGCACACACAATTTTTGTTGTCCTATCATTCTCCTAAATGATGATTTTGATTAGGAACGCATAGTATTGTTCAAATGATTATATAGATATTAAGACTGAATTGCTGTAAATGATATCTTTCATAAGACCAATAATATTTGTGGTTTGCAGCACATTTAATTAATATAATGTTATTTTTGTTAAAATTAGTTTATCCTGTAGCTTGAGTATGTCATGCTCACTCAAATGTCTTTGCGGTGGTGGCGTCATGCGTCGGGTCGTTGCGTTCCCTAAAATATGGTTGAGTGAAACGATGGCTGGTTCATGCGTCATACTCGTGAACGGGTGCCGCCAGTGGGGACTGGTCTGCTCATGTCTACTATGTTTATTCGTACTCATACTCGTATAACTTAAAATAAAAAGTTATTTTCTTCTTTTATTTTAAATCATGTGACTGCAGAACACATGTTTTTGTAGATTTGTCAAATTGTTTTACTACTAAGTACATATTCTTGTAACTGGCGGGAGAAAAAACTAACCTTGACGATTTTCTTGCCCGTTCTTTTACGATCAAGCTCCCGCCCGCAGAGAATGGGCGCGCTAGTTTTTAAGTTTTGACTTTCATAAGAGCTCTTTTGAGCCAAACTTGAATAAATGAATATGAATATGAATTTGAATTTGAATTTAATATGAATTTGCACCTCTACAATAACAACCGGCTGATATGTACTTACAGTTAAAAATAAACATTTCTAGGTAAGTAAAACTATTATTTGTTAAACGACGTAGATACTTTTTATTTCGCTTCAAAACTCAACTCCGATAAATTTAGAGTCGAATTACTGAGGCCAAAATAACTTCAATGGCCCTTGCATTAGAGTTTTTATTGCGAAGCTACAAATATTTTGAAATTCGCAACCTAAAAAAAGTTCCATGCTTTTTGCCTCTGAAGTTATGGACTTTCATGTAATATGTTATTTACTATTTGGTGCCAACAACGGCCTCATACTACCATCGTTTAGCACGTTGCTGGTAAAAACATCAATCACACCTTAAAAATTACAAGAGCGAGCACTTCGTATATTTTAAAAAGATTTCTAGCGCGACTTTCCCTAGAGATGATTGCCTGAAACCCTTTCAAAAAGAGCTTGACACAGTCTTTAACTGATTGGCTACGGGCTAGTATTGCACAAATATTTTTTTTGGGACTAAAATCCATTCATGTTCCTTCTTAATCCTGCTACGTCCTAAGGCCGCGGTCACCCTTTCGAAAAGTTGAAATGAAAAATTATTTATTTCTACATCACACAACATACACAACATAATAAAGAGATAATACAATACATAGGACACGTAAAGGTTGCATGATATCGAAAAAGTTCAGCAAACCCGGCAGGCCCCCTCCCCTACGTTCAGCACTGAACTTTATATGTCTAAAATGATAATGATGACGTAGTGATAATAATAGCAATTACAGTAAGATATAATAAGAACATACGTGCGGTGACCCCAATGACCTCCTCTCGATGCTGCTACCCTGCCTGGAGAACCCTGGCGCGTGGACGCTGAGAGGTGACCCTGGCTCTGAGTCTGTCTTGCCTTCGTTACTACTGGTGCCGCCGTCCTAGAACAGGTTATGGAGATGTAAATACCTATACTAACGACCGATATGGAGTGGAGGTCTACATACTTTCGTCATACTTAAGTATGTATTTACAGAAAAAAATACTTAAGTATCTCAGTGTTTGAGTATTTATACGTTATTTCGTATCCATAACACAAGGCCTTGACTTATCTTAGAACTAAACAATTTGTGTGATTGTAAGAAAAAAACTATAAAAACCTACATTTTATTGCACTTTACTAGAACCTAGTGACTACTATTTAGGGATAAGAATTGCAATTCCTTTAAAACAAATATTATTAAAATCGGCATATTGGTTCCTGTAAGAAGATAAGTAAATTAAAACAAATATTAATATTCCTACAAATAGTAACTAAGCTTGCAGCCTACTAAGGATGGTTTAGAGCTTGTAGGTAGTATGGGTACATTGGTAATAGACAACAGATAAACATCATCATAATCTCAGCCCATTAACGTTCCACTTCTGAACACAAGCCTCCACTTATGAACCAAGATGAGAGGGATTTACGTCATACACAGACTCAGTGGGAATTAGTGGATGAATAGCATACGTTACTTAAATACTTATTTAAAATACATACATACTTGACGACCCATATAGCGTGGAGGTCAGTGTACTTGTACTTCGCTCCTAAGGTCGTGGGTTAAATTCCCAAACAGGACAAATCTTTGTGTGGATGAATATTATATGAATATTAATTTCTTTGCCATAATGTACAAGACATACTACTTAACGTATTGCCGTAAGAATAACAACAAAATAAATAACGTGTTTATTCACAAAAAAAAGTATTAAAGTATGTTTATCAGTTCTTTATTGTACAAAACACAACTCCTTAATAATACTTGTACAATAAATATTTATTTATAATGCATAGAAAAAACCAAAACAAAGATAAATATTTGTTATTATGTATTATTATGTCCGTTATTTAGTATCCATAACACAAGTTCTTAATGATACTTAACTTGGTTCTAAATAATTGGTGTGATTGTAAGAGAATATTTATTTATTTATTATTTATTTGTATTCATGCACACAATTTTTTCTACTGTGTTGGAATTGAAGCCATGTCCTTTTGGGCGTAAAATTCAAAATCTTTCTTTTAATTTTGGCTCATTTATATTCTGCAATGTTATAACATCACATCAAGTTCAGTTAATATGTAAATAACTGCTACTTTTAACTAATACATTTTCATTGCAAATGATGAATTTTCTGTACATTAAGATAACATTTATAAAATTTTGGCTCAATGAAACTCCTATGAATGTCACTAACGAACGCGTTAGCTTGATCATAGAAGAAGGTTGTTTTTTCTCTCGCCAGTTACAAAAAAATAAAATTAAGAACGGGTAAACGCCACGGGCGTCGTTCAACAAATAAAGTACTAAGTATTGTAATACACCTTACATTATTGTAAACAAAAATATTTTATATATTATCAAATTTTTTCGGCAAACATAATACGCTCATGCTGCCATACCCTATAATCGCTCGCAAACAAATCACCAAATTTATTGTCAGAGGATTTATTACATAATTCAATATCCAATATGTCGACCCTTTAAGAAATTATGTGTGTTTTCTGTGATATTAGGTTTTCATTAAATTTTATTGTTTTCACGTAGTTATTGTTGTTAGAAGTACCTCCCAGGAACTTTTCGCTCCGGTAGCATATACTTCGGCATGGATTTCAAGAACCAAGCAGAAGACTTCTTCCTCAAGCCATCGGAATATTAGATAAAAATAACTGCACAGTTTTGGCAAGCTTTAATTCCTTGTGCCACCCAGTTACTCTTCGATCCGGTAGAAAATACCACAGCAAGGACTTCAAGAATCAAGAAGAAATAACATTCTTTATTTGAAATAGTCGATGTCATTAAAGCATTAGAAAAGCCTACCTGCAAAGTCTTGGCAAGTTCCGACTCCGTGTACCTCCCAGTTACTCTTCGCTCTGGTAGCACATACTTCGGCAAAGACTTAAAGAACCAAGCCCCGGATTTTTTCCACATTTCCCTAGTCTCCGCGCACAAGTTGCACATATACTGCTCCCTGGCTAGAGGCGATCTGCAAGCAAATTAAATTATATAGCTTTCGAGTGTTTTTTATGAATAAAAGTAGGTAGTCACTTTCTAGGAAGCGATAAAATAATATCAGAGTTTTAACACAAGTAATGAGCGACAGTTTGTATGTATTAGTAAATTTAATTATGTGCTCTCATATTTATTAAATGTGTAGATTGTGGCATTTTTCCAATTTAATGAAAGAAAGTAAAATTATACCATTTTTTAAATCGGGCAGTACAGTAGACCCAACTAATTTTAGACCTATCTCAGTGCTGCCTACTTTTAGTAAAGTTTTAGAAAAACTTATTTACAACAATATTTTAAGATGGGTTAATGCATTCTAAACACTCTGGATTTATAAAGGGTCGCTCCACAACCGATGCACGGCTTGAGCTTTTGAAACATATATTTGATGCTTGGGAAGATTTTTTGGATGCTTTAGATATTTTTTGAAATCTGTACAAAGCTTTTAATTGTGTTCCTCATGAAACATTGATAAAAAAATAAGATTATTACGTAATTAGAGGCTCCGCATTGGATCTTCTTATTTCAAATTTAAGTTGTAGGATTCAGGGTTCTGGTAAATGGATCGCGATCTTATGGTTCTGTTGTTTAAATGGGGGTACCATAGGGCTCGATTCTCGATCTGTTTTTGTTTTTAATTTATAATAATAATTGGCCACATTTGGTAAAGGAAAACCACGAAATATTATTGTTTGCTGATGATACATCATTATTATTTGCGATAGATGATGTAAACAATGCGATCTGAAAGGTTTGACGTCAACAATCTGTTATTAAATAGGGTTTAAAACAAAATGTATTAAATGATGCCGCCTAACGTCAGACAAGTAAACACTATTATTAAAATGAAGGAAGATGAGTTTACCCTTGTGGATACCACCAAATTTTTGGGTGTCCCATTAGATTCTAAGCTGCAATGAGGCCCACATATTGGTCAATTGTCGAATAGACTCAGCTCTGCAGTATTCGCGGTAAAGAAAATTCGCCAATAAACAGCCGTTGAAACAGCTAGGGACGATTATGATAGCTATTTCCATATGTTATGTTACGACATAACCATATGTTATAGGTAGGTTCCATATGTTATTCTTCTGTGAGGTTGTGCCGCAGATATTCAAACTATTATTCTACTGCAGAAGAGGGCAATTTCAGCAGTTAATATCTACCATGTAGAAATTCAGAAAGGGTTTTTTTTTTAGAAATTGGTAGTTTGACATTGGCGGGTCAAATTGCTTATGTAAACATGGTGTACGTACATAAGAATATTAATCAATTTAGTAAGAAAATACATAAACTTAATAAAACGTATAAGCATAAACTAGTTGTACCTGCCAGTAAACTCTTTAAAAAATAACAAATCTTTTATAGGTCAATGTGTACGATTCTCCAATAAAATCCCAAGCAATATGCAGCAATCAAGCCTAAATGAATTCAAAGTAACAATAAAACGCAAACTATCTTAAAAGTGATACTATTCCATCAAAGACTATATGGCAAATAAAAGTGCTTGGGATTAAACTGCCATTTCATACAGGCTATTCTAATATGAATGACTTAAAACATAAATATTGTTAATGTTATAGATATTAAATTGCAATGTGCATATAGCTTCACAGATAAATGAAGATTATAACTAACCAATATTATATTAATAATTTAAAAGCGCATAGCCTGTGAGTTTCTTGCTAGTTCTTCATACAGAGCGGTGGCTCGGAACTGGCACTTAGATTCACTTACACTTAAATATTTGTTTGTTTTTAATTGTTTTTCAATTATTTTGTTGCATGTAAGTGTATCCTAGCTTCGTGATTTCAGTGTAATCATATTTCGATTGTTTTTTATATTTATATAAATTTTTACGTTTTCAAGTACTAAGTAATAGTTTATGGAATCAAAAGATTTGAAATGAACTGTGCAATGCTTGTTTGGTGGCGATACTCCCATAAAATTCTTCCTATCCATCTTGTGCGAGAGTGTCGTAAAAAGCGAACATTGGAATAGGATGTGATGGAATATGATAGTGTCCAAGTGGGGTTACTGCATGGAGCTCCTCAAAACAACAACTGCAACTGGCAACGAGCTTTTGATTCCCTTGGTCATAATCAGGTAGGCCGTATGATTGAGTGCCTTCTGATATAAAAAAATAGGCTATAAACACTATAATCAGATATCACTGTGCTTAAAATAAAATTTGGTATAACATTTTATGTAAGAATGCACTTGTTCAAACTTCTTATTTCGAAGTCTGTGATTTTACAACGGCTTGTATCAAATAAAATATACTTGTCTTTCTAAGATGTATAGGGCTCCTACCAAAATCTGACGAGCCCAAGCCAACCTCACCTGCAAGTGGTGCACCTGCTAATCAACGGACGAGGCACTGGCGATCATAAAAGTTCCCGGTAAGCGGTAATAGGCTCGCCACCTATTACGTGGGACCAACAATATAACTGGCGAAAAGTGGGCTTCTAATATGCCTCTGCCTACCCGTTTGGGGAAACAGGCGTGATTATATGTATGTATGTTTATTTTAAACCGTTTGGGTATTATGTTTTGCCAAGAAGATATAAGATATATTTAAGGATAAAACTTTTTAGTAGATCCTCTATCTCGTTCGTTATGCCGTTGTTATGAAAATCTCCCTGAAACATTTCCGCAAAATATAAACACGGGTAAGATAATGAAGGCTACACCGTCAAAGAGATGTATGCTATTTCCAAGAACAAAACTTGTTTGTAAAGGACCTTTTATATGCTGTAACTCTTTATTTAGTATCTTCCTACAAATTTCAGTGAAAGGTATTCATGTGGAGTATGAACACGCGGACTAATTGCAGATTGACCCCTGGCTTAAGTTACTTCAGATATAGTAATAACCGGAACCCACAGAAAAGAGATAAGTTATCCGTGTTCTGTGACCGGGAGCATCCCAACCAAGGTTTGACATTTAAGAACTCAACTTAAGTTCGGTGATTAAAAACGATTTAGCAAGGACTTGGAAGTTGACTGTTTGTAAATGTCATGCAAACGGTAACTTATGCAAGCACTGACCTATATGAGGTATGCTTAACTTCTGCAATAATTTCCGAGATAATAACGCAGAGTTAAGAACGCTTTAACAAACAAATCTACACCATACTAGCATTAAGTCTGCCTAAGGGGCTGTCCATTTTTAAAACCGAGGTCCAATGAAAATTTTGGAACTGCTGTTTTGATGTAATTATTTCTTGCTGTACAATTGCAAAATATGTGACATAACACTATGGAGGAGGGAGTAACACAAGTGTGACCAGCTGTGACTAGGACGAAAGGGGGGTTAAATAATTAGGACATTCGTTTGGCGGAAGTGGTCTGTATAGATTTAATGAATTTCAGTTAATACACGAAACGACTGCCGTCTGACTTCTGGGAAACATTATTATGGTTCATCATCATCCTAGTATTATCTTGGTTGTTGGAAGATTAAGCTCTGCCCAAAGGCTAAGCCCAGCTAGGGTTAGAGCCCAGGGTCTGCTCACTGTCTTAACCAGATTTGGCTGAGTTGTAATTATTTCACAGAGCGACGACTGCTCCCGGACCTTCGCAACCCAGATAGAAACATCATTCTATGCTTGAACCAGTTAATTGTAACAAATATTATGTAAGTGATGTACAGTAATCAGTAGTATTAGAAGGGGTGTATAGGGCTCCTACCAAGATCTGAACAGCCCAAGCCAACCTCACCTGTAAGTGGTGCACCTATCGATCAACGGACGAGGCTCTGGCGAACATATAAGTTCCCGGTAATCGGCACGAGGCTCGCCATCTATTACGTGGCCGTGACCAGAAATATAAATTGGCGAATTATTATCGAAATGTGGGCGTATAATATGCCTCTGCCTACAACTCCGTGGCGTGATATTATGTATTTATGTTACAAAGAAAAAAAGTTAATGTGTTTGTGCCTCTTGCCCGGATTCCTGGGGCGATAACAAGGAAACCTCATAAAGATATTATTGTCGAAACTCACAATTATGGCTATAAGATTTATGATATATCATTTTCCTTGGTTACTTATGTGAAATCTAAATATTTACAATGTTTTCTTCTTATTCTATTGTGGAAAATTATAATGTTTTGGGTGTATAGAACCTACCAAGAACTTGGGACCCCCAGCCCACCTGCCGATCAACGGCCGCGGCTCTGGAAAAATAATATGCCTCTGCTTAACCCTTCGGCGAAACAGGCGTGATTAGATATATAGATAAAACGTTTATTTCCTTTAAATAATGCAAGTTACATAAAAACATATCCCACAAAACCGTTTGACTGGTTTGTCTGTGGGTCACAGTCTCTTTTATACTAATTACAACTAATTTTATACTGTTTTTTTAAAATTTTCTTTGTACTTGTTTTTGTTTGTTTCCATTCTAATGGCTTCAGGTATACTATTTTATAGTATGTATTATACAAATTCTTATGCTTAACATTGATTAATTGAGAGAATGAAAAAATATATGGAATGATTGATGGAAATCTTAAGATAAGAAACTATATTTTTTTCAAATATGGTAAGTTATGATCTTCTGTAAAACCATTCAGGTTCGGAATTCTCTGTCTGCGAAGGGGTTTCTTTTTAGGGTCCGTACCCAAAGGGTACAAACGGGACCCTATTACTAAGACTCCGCTGTCGGTCCGTACGTAAGTCACCAGGCCACAGCCTGATACATCTCATGAAGATGGTTGATTTTTTACAGATATAAGATAAAATATACTTTATTGTCTTTAAGATCAACAGGATCATTTAGATTCGTCAAATATTTAAACAAAATGGAAATTCGATATATATAAATATATTTTAATAACAATGAAAGAAATATGAGTATTATGGTACCGAATCAAGAAATAAATGCAAATGGATTCTTTGTCAGAATTTGTCAAGGTTTGTCAGTTTATCTGTCTGTTGTGGTTTTTTCTCAAGATTTGCCAGGAGGCTCTTATCGGGAGGATCTGTCAGTCAGCCTGTCGTGATTTTAAAGGAGGGAGGGGATTGTCTGTCAGTCAGTCTGTCGGTGACTCTAACGAGGCTTCCAAAAGGCAACGAGATTGAGAAGAAGGCCTCAAGAAACTCATCTTGGCTTTTTTCAAATTATGTCTTAAGATCTAATACAATTAAAGAAATAAATTATTAAGATTACCGCTGTTCTTAAAACTAACAAAATCTAATATCTAAAGATCTTAGGAAAGATAGGAGCAATTCATGTCACTTCCAGGCAGACTTGTCGTTCATAAAATCTTTCACACTATAATAAGCCTTCTGGCACAATTTACTCTTTATGTAATTTTTAAATTTAGTTATAGATAAATTTGCCACATCATGCTCATCATGCTCATGAACATTAGGCTCCCCAATAGGTAACATTCTGTAGGGGGCATTTCCCCATAATCACCGGGTTGGTGATCGCAGTTTAAGCCAGAACGCAGGATGACACTGCTGCCCATCATCCGGTGTGATTTCTCTGCGTCGACTTTTATGTGGCACTATTCTAAGCCGGATACCATACGGCACATTTTCGGTCGATACCACGCGATACCTATCCATAATGATTTTCTTGCCCGTTCTTTTACGATCAAGCTCCCGCCCGCAGTGAATGGGCGCGCTAGATTTTAAGTTTTGACCTTTATAAGAGCTCCTTTGAGCCAAACTTTTCTTCGTTCTTTTAAATAATGGCTTCGTGCGTCCAGCACATTAAGCCAGTGTCAAGTAAGTGATATTATATCAATAGTAAAAAGATAATGTAATAGTAAAAAGATGATAAATGGTAAATGAGATACCCTCCCCTAAGCCCCTTGAGTCCTCAGTAAAGATGTGGGACTATATTGAGATCCTACATGGACTCCTTAAGAGAATTTGAAAAGTGATGTTGCACTATTTTGTTTCATTTACCAACACTCATGTACGTTCACAAACACTTAACAGTTATTAATCCACCGTTATTACACATTAATGTTCAAAATATCACAAATTTTAGAAAACAAAACTGCAGACATGACGCTTCACTTTCCCGCCATGAAGTCCGCGCCAAACTTTAATAAATTATTTTGATTTTTTTTTTAATTTTGATTACATCATCAGTTATGAGTTTCTATAGTGGTTTTATAATCCTTACAAAAAAATACTACACTATAAATGAGTTTTTTACTGAATAAATAAACAATATTGAAATAAAGAGAATATAAGTATATTTTTTGTACACACTATAGAATTTTAAAGGCAGTTTAAAATACTATTAATGTACAATATAGATGTTGTTATCCTAAATATTATTAATGTAATATCATGAGATTAAATATAGTGTAACACATAAATGTAACACAATAAATATAATAATAAGAATACAATTAGTCAAAATTAGAATATTGTTATTGTTATTTCATATACAATATAATAATGTGAAAATAAGCCATATATATGTTACCTATATCATACTGAAATTCATTTAAGTCATTAATTTATATAGTTAACTCAGCAGTTGCAATGCCCTTACGAGGTTCTATATTGTATAGATCTTTGTACCTACTTTTATAAAAATACTAATGTACATCAATGTGGCAAGCAATAAGACATTTGGATTTGAACATTTGAATAATTTAACATAAACGGGCTTATTACGTGACAATATCTAAAGTTAAAACTGGTTTAAAACTAGTGATGTCACTGTCTTCATTTTATAAATAAAAATGACAGTACTAATTTAAGAACTGATTTAACTTTAGATCTTTTTTTGTTATATTCCTCCAATTGTGTTATCTAAACGCATCTACGATAGAAATTCTTTCTAAAGCGGAGAATTGCAGGCTCGTCAGTGTAGTGGAAATAACATTCTTATTTTCTGCAGTAACACATTTATCTAAGTTTGCAAGCAAAATCCCATAATGCTCTCGTCTTTATAGAAGGACGCCGGGTAAATGGAATATCTAACCAAGTGGACTTTTTTGTAATGTATTCTGCAATATAAATATAATATGGATTTCAGTCGCTTATGCGATCTATTGCCAATAAATATATACGAATAACATTGGTTCGTTTGTGGGCGTAGTCTTAAGAACTAATAATTCTTTCATATATTTCATGTATGGGGATCCTACCAAGACCTAAGGAGCCCAAGCCAACCTTATCTGCAAGTGGTGCATCTGCCGTTCAACGGACAAGGCTCTGGCGAACATAACAGTGCCCGGTAAGCGGCAATAAGCTCGTATAATATGCCTCTGCCTACCCTTTCGGGGAAACAGGCGTGAATATATGTATGAATGTATAGTAACGACTTATTTGGAGTCATCGTCTTATCAGCCTTATGAGTCCAAAGCTGGACATTGGCCTCCTCAATAGATTACAATATACGGGGGGTATTGGCCCATATTCACCATGCTAGGCAGGCGGGTTGGTGATCGCAGTTCAAGACAATATGCAGGATGACGCTGCTGCCCATCCTCCGGTAAGATTTCTTTTTGTCGACTCTTACGACTCCCCGTCAGATGAGAGGGGGTGGCTCTATGCTATCTATGCCGATACCAAACGGCAGCTATATGGTGCAGGTTAGTATATCTGTACTCTAGTCCTACCCAACAAGCAAAGTAGTTCTACAAAAATTATCATAAGCCAATCTATACGTTCTTATCAAAGCATTTCGGTAGACCATTTTGCATACAATAGTTTTTCCAAGTCTTAACATACTCAAGTGTATTAGTTTTTATATCTCGGTTTTATAGTTCGCTATGGAGACTGACCTTTAAAACTTGATAGGACTACTACTAATAGTAGTATTTCACAAGCGTAGATAATCTCAAGAGTATTTGCTTTTATATCTCAAGTTTTAAAATAGCTGCAAGATATTCTTCCAGGACACTATTAGGAATTGTATAAAGGAGGCGAGTTATCTAGACTAATGTACTAGACTGCAGAGCAATTTTAAAACATGCCGAACATTAAAAAGAATCGTTTGAATCAAATCGAAAAGAAGCATCCGTTGCATATAAAACTTCATTAAAAATAATAAATAAAGAAATTATCATAAACAAACAAACCTGGAGTCATTAAAAAATATTTGCGATTAATAGCTTAGAAGTGAAATGGCAACTTTATATAATATGTAATATTGAGAAACCTTTTTATTTTTTATTTTTAACCACACGTTTCCATGTCAATTTTTTTCATATTTTTACTGCTCAAAATGACAAATAACAATGTAATTAAAAAAGCCCGATTTTAGCGATCTCACATCACTTAAATGAATATATAACTACAAAGAAAATGTAATTAATTCCTAGTAAGTACATGATTTATTTTAACTTGGTGATAACTTTCAGCGATTGTCTAAGCCACATCCTGCGTGGTCGGATTTTATTTCCACACTGGACAAATCTTTGTGTGCATAAATATGAATACTTGTTCTTGTCTGGATGTTTTCTATGTATATTAAGTATGTATCTAAAAAGAAATGATTTGTTTATACATTAATTAATATCCTTATCACAAGTTTATTATGACACTTAGATCAGAACTAAATAATTGGTATCTGATTGTGATAGAATTATAGATTTTTAATAAAAGCCTGCTATAGACGACTCCAAGAAAGTTCTAAGCAATAGAACTAGTGACTAGTTACTTTTATAAGTCAATAGTCAAGTGATTCTGGTTAGCTTTATGTAGCCTTCCAAGAGCGCTTTAATTGGTGTGGCCAAGTTTTCTTTGTTCAGGCGTTTGTAACGTGTTTACTCAACTTGGCCAATGCAATTTGCCATTATAACTTCTGCTCGAACGAGGGACTTTGTGTGGGTACTTCCAAGACAAGCAATCAATACTAATAATTAATTTAACTTATTAACTAACTTAACGGAAGCGCTCGTAGCTCCGCGGTACTCGGTGGTCGTAAACGATCACCATTGTAAAGCAGTGTTTACAGAGGTCAGTCCTTGGATGGGTGGCCATTTGTGTGCCATTTGATTTCGAGCGCTTCTGTGCATAGGAAGGCACACTTAATGCGAAAAAAAACGAAAATTCGAAAATGGGCTAAACTTAGCCACGAAAGCCGTGTCCTATTCTCAGAATTACCGAAAAAATATATGTCCTTCGTTAAGTTCCAAAACAGTATTTATTCATAGGTTCCATTGTTTTAATGGATCATTTCTATACAACAAACTTAACAAAATTTTGAATATTTATGCTCTAAATAAGTACGAGTGCAAAAATAAATTAACAATGTGGCTTAAGTCGCATACATATGATGAAATTGAAAATCTCTTTAAAATCCTAAATTAAGAAATAGCTCATTTATTTATGAGCTATTTCTACTCTATTTGTTTGCAAAAAAAGAATTAATTACACACGAACAAATTACATATATATTAATGTACACACACACGCAAAAGCACACACACACACAGGCACACACACACAGAGACACACGCACGCACACACACACGCACGCACACACGCACACACACACACGCAGACACACATACTATGTAATAAGTTAAGATACAGTATATCAGTATTTAAAACGAAAAAAAAATCTATATATCATACTAAATATAGTCTAAATATATACTAAATATATTTAGAATAAGAACAGGGAAACTAATACCTACATATTAAACACTTGTATTATTATAATATTTGATTTACTTGATATAAGGCATCGGGAAGGAACTGGTACCTATAATACGGGCTCGTCCTAGTTTAGGCACTAGTATATGTGTACCACATACATGTAAACAAATAATAAAATTATAGCACATATGTGTGTGCATATGTACATATAATTATGTGTGTGGATATGTATACATATATGAGTAAATGAAAGGAGGAAAAGGATAAGTTTAATGTCTTAGGTTCACAGTTTTAGTGGTTAGTGCATCGCTCACTGTCAGCACCGATACATTCTATTGTGACTTCTTTGTCTTTACAGTGAAGGCCCGTTTTCCTACGACACGCTACCCGTTGGTCACTCGCACGAGTGATATCTGTTCGGTGTTGACGGTAGCAAGCAAAAAATTCTCTTCGTATTGTGTTTTGCGGGTACGCATAGCAAATTTTACAAATCACATCTGTTTTTCTATTTTGTCAAAGAAGGTATACAAGTTGTAACTAAACATTTTATATATAAAGAATTATTATTATTAAAAGACAATTAATAATGTATATTAAGTATGTATTTATAAAAAAGGTATGTATGTATGTTTATACGTTACTTTCGAAGCGCTCGTAAAGCATAGTTTACTGAGGTCAGTCCGTGGATGGGCGACCGTTTATGTGGCATTTGATATTGAGCGCTTCCGTGCATCGGACGGCACGTTAAACCGTTGGTCCCGGTTATCACTAACTGTGATAGTCGTTAAGCCATGTTAGAGGCCTAGTTGGGCGGCTTCAAAACCTAGCAGCAGGCCGCCATACACCTGTCTCCGCAAATCTGCATTGGGTCAGCGTGGTGGAGTATGACCCAATATCCTCGCACCTTGATATATGAGAGGAGGCTCGTGCTCAGTAGTGGGACGTTAATGGGCTAAGATGATGATGATGATCCGTTATTTACAATTCAAAACACAAGTTCTATGTGTTATAAAGTGATACTGTCTCAAAACAAAAAAAATTGGTGTGATTGTTAGAGAGTAATTATTATATTTGTTACCTGTGTATTGGAGTGTCTATGACGCACTTGGGGCAGGCGGAGTTGTGGCATATGCAGCAGGTCCTCAGAGGTGCCAGCAGCCGTGCTGTTTCGCCGCACACCAGGCAGGACCGTGGGGCAGGGCCCTGGGCCGAGCGACGCATGCCTGCGCAAACATATCAAATAAAGCAATTACATTGCTATCAACAAAAAGATTTCGAAA
The DNA here is from genome assembly GCA_949126915.1 of Musotima nitidalis. NCBI lineage: Eukaryota > Metazoa > Arthropoda > Insecta > Lepidoptera > Crambidae > Musotima > Musotima nitidalis. Next base: position 7,885,838 of record OX421434.1, read on the forward strand.
ATTCTGCTTTTCATTTATGCCATCATCATCATCATCAGCCCAAAGACGTCCACTGCTGAACATAGGCTTCCCTCATTAGCTTCCAATGTGACCAATTGCAGGTAGTTCGCATCCAACGTGATGGATTGTTGATTAGTTTCTCGATTTTTGGGAAATTATAGTAGCGCGGGAATTGGTACAAAGCTATTTTTCATATCACTTGCTTACAATGGATTTCCGCAAAGTAACGCCTGAATCAATAAATTATCTTATCAGGTCGCCCGTCCAACTTGCAAGTTGCACGGCCGACGCTTCTTTTTCTATTAAAGGGCCTCCATTCTAGCACTTTTCTGCCCCAACGGCCATCAGTTCTTCGTGCTTTGTGCCCACTGCCACTTCAGCTTGCTGATAAATAAATTAATATTTTCTAACAATTACAGGGGGTGCCCTGGCCACCAGCAAGAAGGGAAGGGAGTGCTGTACCAGGGTGTGCCCTGACCACCAGCAGGAACGAAAACAAGTGTACCGGGGTGTAGCCCCGGCCAGCAGTAGGAGCTGCAGAGAGAGGAATGAGACCCAACACGGACGGCTGAAATCTAATTTATTGCAGATAATTGTAAAGTTTTTAAATGAATTACATGTTATGTACACATATAAAGATATAAAGAAGTGCAACGTCTGTGTAAAGTGTCGACGCTGCATGGGATGTTGCTACTAGGCCGACTCGCCGCTGACCACGCTGACGCCAATTCTAATGTACAAGATGTAGACTTGTACAATAAGTATATAAGTGTTTAGTAAAATTTCATCTTTATCATTATCTCAACCCCTTGACGTTCCAATGAGCTGAGACGATAAAACAAGTTCTAGTTCTTGTCAAGACAAATCAAACAAGGCTAAACATGGTTGAGTTATCTTATTGCAATTTTTGTTATTAGTATAAGGTAGTTTCTTTCGTCATCAGGCCAGTTTCGTTATATATTATCACTATAACGATTCACAGTTAATGGTAGATCATTCCACTCTTTAGACTCTTTCTTCTACTCATGCTAGGCAGCTTCGCTCGTGTGACAACTTTCCCCTTGCCACTCCACAACACAGTTCAGGATTTATGTCGAACTCTTTCTGCATAAAAGCTATTCAACTTTGGAACTCTCTCCCTATTGATATTAGGTTGGCAGATGCAAGCCTACTTTTAAAGGGTTGCTCAAGAAATACTTTCTTGAGGAGTTATCATCCGATTGAGTCTACATATCATAATTACTATTAATTTTGTGTATAGGTATATGTAGTTTATTAATAACACATATTTAATTCTATGTAAGTTTATATGTTTTCTTATTGGTGATGCCTCATACTTTTCTGCTAACCCAAAGGTTAACTGATAGAGAATGCCTTGCAGCATTAAGTTCGCCTTTTGTACATTTTAATTTTAATTTGTGCGATAAAGGTTGAATAAATAAATAAATTCCAAATTTTAGTTGTATCGTTCCCCGGGAAGTGATTTATTGATTCGGGCGATACTTTGCGGAAATCCACTATAAGCAATTGAAGGTTTAATATAACCGCAACCGAAGTGTCCCGAAAACATCGCTACACCTTCAAGAAATAATATTTTACAACCTCAATACTTCGGTGATCGTTTTAAACCAGCTACTATCGCGGAGCTACGAGCGCTTATATGAAAATTAAAAGCTAACTAAAGCCTGTAAAAATATTACCCACACTACAATGAAAAAATACCGTTTAAGCGTCCACGAGTTTTTAGAAATACTTAAAAGAGTATTCCGGACGGAAAACATTGGAAAATTATTCGCATATTAAACATGAAGCATATTGTTAAATACAGTGTTTACAAAGGGTGAAGGTTTACCGAAATAATCACAGACATAATTAACAAAACGATTAATTTGTAATGTATTCTCTTAATAAGAAGAGATATAAAATTAATTACTGAACTATTCGAACTTAATGTAAACAATAATCAATCAGCCTTCTGTTGAACATGTGAAAAAAAGGTGTGCTAGTGTTGTATTCAGATAAATTTGAATTACGTTTACATATTATTGTAAATAACACAAAATATGTATTTATTTTAATTTACTTTTATTTATATTAAAATACATATATTGTTCGACATAAGACGCGTTAATGCAAAATCGAAAATGAATTGGTCAATCAAAAGCTGAAGCGGGACCTGTCCGTAGCGAATCTACAATTTATTTCAATCATCTCACGTCATGATAAAGAACAGCTTATGTAGTCACCAAGAACGATTTGTACCAATTTTCATAGTTTGTTACTTTCCTTGACCCCTTTAAATAATGGCTTCGTGCGGTTTGCACATTTAAAGAGATAGATAAGAGATCTATTAATAACATAAATTATAGTAAATATGAGTGGTGATAACGATGATAAATGGTAATTGAGATGCCCTCGCCCTATACCCCTTGAGCCCTCAGTAAAGATGTGTGACTATATTGAGATCTCACATGGACTTCTTGAGAGAATTTGAAAAGTAATGTTGCACTGTTTTGTTTTATTTACCAACACTCATGTACGTTCACAAACACTTAACGGTAAATAATCCACCGTTATTACACATTAATGTTCGAAATATCACAAATTTTAGAAAATAAAACAAAACTACAGTCATGACGTTTCACTTTCCCGCCAAGAAGTCCATTGACTTATATTAATCTGCATTATTTACGTATTTCTTTTATTACCCCAAGTCCGGCACCATTCAAGCATACAGCCAACCAGATTGAAAGTGGTCTCCGCATGTGTTGGAGTTAGAAGAGACTAGTGGAGACCGGACCTGCATTAGTCACTACAGTACAGTTCTTCATAAGACCCGAACGATTAAAAACGACAGGCGGTGATAAGTATCGACGCCCCGAGCTAGCCTAATGGAGTCCGCCCCAGACGATCCAAATTCTAGGCAGCATTTCGATCCTCTGATACAATTGAATTTACGTCCGCGGTTTCGTCACTTGCTAGCAGTTCTTCACCAGCTGCTTTGGGGACTTATTGCTATTTTGAAGCTACCTTCCACACACGTGATCGACCGCTGATTTGGTTAAGGTGCGGCGGTGCTGTATGCAGGAGGCTCAAGATCAATCAATCAATAAATAAATAAATATTTCGGACACTTACACCAATTATTTAGTTCCAAGATAAGAACTTGTGTTATGGATACTAAATAACAGATGAACATACATTAATACCTTTTTTTTTGTAAATACATACTTAATATACATAGGATAACACCCAGACCAGAACAAAATATTCATATTAATACACACAAATATTTGTCCTGTGTGGGAATCGAACCCACGACCTCAGGAGTGGAGTGCGAGTATACTCGCCACCACGCCATAGCGGTCGTCGTATCATTATGTCGATAAATATCGTTATGACAAACTATTGAGAAGGTGTTTGTTCAGATGGTGACATCATATAGTTAAAACGATGATAATTATATTACCTTCAAGTCTAGCGACTAGTCGTCCAACTCGTTTGGCTTCAACTTCGTCCAACTTCTCGGCCCGTTTGACAACAGCTGCTATCGCCTCCCGTTCGCTCGAAGACAACGGCGGTTCACTTCGAGCGGCACTCCATCCTGTACGAAGTCTGGAACAAAACATAACGATGATGATCCAGCTTTGATGAATTTGTCGAGCTTTATTTTGGGACGAGGAAAGTCATTTATGCAGGCCGTCATAAGTAGGGCGCCTGGTAATGTGCTTATCCCCATAGGATGAAACTATGCAGTTTTCGCTCTTATATTTTTTTGGACTGCATCGACTGCTCATTAGCCCGGATGTAGCCAAGCCAAGTCACAAAACAAATACAAAAAAATCAAATGTTTTTTTCAATGAAGTCAACGTAGTAGGCAGAGGCATATTATACGCCCACACTTCGTCAATTATATTGTTGGTCCCTGGCGAGCCTATTGCCGCTTACCGGGCTCTGTTATGTTAAGTTCTCCTTAGGTCTAGATAGGATCCCTATACCAGTATACACCCTGTATAATTTCTGTATAATTATAGTCCAAATACATAAATTGGGTTAGTAATGCAGTTCATTCGGATCGGACATGTCTATCGGATCAAGTCATAGTTTAGCTTAAACATATTTTAGGATATATGTCTAAAAGAGTATTTTACATAGTAGCTCTCTAGAGGAATAATTTTTTTTTATGTTGTCATTATTAATGGAACTTTAAACGCATTATGATCCTTCTCTCACGAGTATATGCTTTCTTTTCTTTTCTTTTTCGTATGGAAAGTTATCTAATGACCTTCTCCCGCCGTGGGTAGAGCGGGACTGTGTGTCAGACTTTTACTGACTAAAACTTAGGCGAGGCGTGAAACGGAATTTTAGCAGGCCGTCATAAGTGGGTGCGTATTGTGCCGTGCTTATTTCACGGTATGAAGCGCCTTCATTTTTTTTTGGACTACATCGACAGCTTATCATCAGTCAGGATATACTCATTATGAAGTGTATTTGTGTATTTAAAAAAAAAGCTTGAGCGACGATCGCGCCGTGGACGCGGCCTGTCGCCAAATAAAGGCACCGCCCTCAAGCCACCGCCTATACGAGTATATGCCTAGCACACTTGATGCATCTCCCGTCCCTTCCCGGCGAAATACGGCATCGTAAACATTATATGAAGGCAAGGATTCGTCAATTGGTTAATCAAGTGCAGGTACAATTTTCTTCATAATCGCTTGTTAGATGATATTATTAGTCAGATGATTGCGTGCAACTCGTACACCTACAGTGTAGAGAGAGATGGGACCTTGAAGAAGGTTAAGGTTTTTACTTTTCATGCAAATGTAATACTCGTTTTCTATCACCTTTATCAACACTGCAGCTATAGGAAGTCCCCTGCTGTCTTCGTACTAGGAAAAAATGGTAAATTTTTGAGTTTTCCACATTGATCAATCCTGTGTCGCCTCTATCCACCGGCTTTCCGCCGCCTTAACCAGATCAGCAGTTCATGCGGCTTTGATAAACTGTAGGTGACGTGAAATCTTTGAGGCATGTACGAAAATGTAAGTTCAAAAGGATCCATAATGAAAATGTCTTCTTCGGATTTTTTCGACCGTTTCTCAGAATAAATATTATTCCTATCAGAGCCATTAATTAATTAAGAAAATTTTGTTTTGCTGAATTCGGTTTCTCAGAATTCCTGCTTTGGTCAATATGGTCTCTGTTCATTGTGATTTATTTTAAGTAACGTTATAACTGAAATTCAGCCAAATCTGAGGCTGGGGGACATGGAACTCAATACAAGATGGCGGTTTCCATTTAGACATAAATTAAAAAAAATTAAGTGATATTTGACTGTCTCAATCTGTATTTTTATTACATTACAAATTATTTATTTTCACGTAAAAATGTGTCATCGAACATAACTATTTATTCAATTAGTCGCTTCACTAGTCTGGTAATTGGTATTTCATGGATTTAAGGTCATCAATAATCTATGGCTTTCGGCAGTTTCGCCGGCACAGATTGATAAGCCTCAGAAAATTTAGATCTAGATGAAATAGCTGAAATTCTTAAGTCCTAAGCTTAAGTCTAGGACAACCGGGATAATGCTAGGATATTATTACGATAATTTAAGTAACGTTATATGTATAAAAATTAAATAGCCAATCTGTGTTGGGAGTTTTAAACATCATATCTATTATCCAGGTTTCCCTAAATTAAGCTTAGAGCCCAGGGTCTACCAACCGGTTTAACCAGATATGGCTGAATTTCAATTATTACATAGAGCGACTGCTGCCGTCTGACCTCCCCATCCCAGAGGTAAATATTATTCTATAGGTAAACCAGCTGTCAGGATGTTAGAAGGCAAATTACTTCCATAGATGTTCGTGACAGCCGGGACCAACGGCTTAACGTGATTTCGGGGCACGGAGCAAGTGATGTTGGAAGGCATTTAAAATCGGGCCCTTGCTTCGGAAGGAATGTTAAGATGTTGTTTCCCATTAGCACTATATGTGGGAGTCGATAGATATATATGATAGATAAGTTAGATGCGATTTCTGATGGCTTCCAAAATTTTAACAGCAGGACGCCCCAATAGCCTTCGCCAATTCGCCAAAACCCATTGCGTGGTGGATACCTGAATTCCTTATACCTTGGTTTGTGAGAAGAGCCTCGTGTTCTGGCTCTCTGGCTGGTGAATTATGCGGACTTTATAAAATTTTAAGACCACTTACCATATACCATATTTCACGTGAAATAAAAAGTCTTAGTCTTTGTCAGTAGTGGGACGTTAATGAGCTGAAATAATAATGTTTATTATAGTTTCAATGTTTTAATTTGGATTCAGTATTTAATGCCACAAGAACCTAAGTTTGTTCTCACACATTATAAAATATTAATGCTGTACTTATGGCAAATCTTACGGTTATAACAGAATGCTTTTTGCATGTGTTTGCTTTGTTACTGTACTGAATAAAACAAAAATATATAGAAGGTGTTTTTGTATTATTAATTATCTCTTTTCTAGAACTTCTATGTTATATATGAACGTGTTCTTAACAACTTGTGTTATATATATTTCATTTAATTTGATTTCGTTTCTGCAGTCCACTCTACGAGCACAAATAAGTATCGCCGAGCAATTTATGAAAAAAAATTGCATCTAAAAAATAACCTTATTTAATTGAATGCTCTACTCTCTCTCTGCAAGAATTCCTAAACGTAGCTCGTTAAATTGTGCTCGTAATGTACTCAACAAATAAATCTTTCAAAACATTATCTTGCCGCATGGTAGAGGTACCCCCCATGAATTCTGACAGCCGATATGTCGTGGAGGTCAGTATACCTATCTCTTTCACTCTCTAGGTTTATCATTATCGAGTGAAAGGGATGGGTAGAACAAAGTTTCGTTTTCGTTGAAATAGAGTAGGCTCTCTGAGGTCGGTCGTATGTTTGATTCGCACAGAGCACATGAATATTATTCTGGATTGGATATTTTCTACGTCTATACAAAAAATAGTTTTTACGTATGTTTATTCGTTATTGAATATCCATGACACGAGTTCCTAATGATACTTATCTTGGGACAAAATATTTGGTGTGATTATATGAGAATTGTTTATCTTTTTATTTATTTACTAGCAGCGGGCCGCGGTGTAAAGCAGGGTACTCATCTAGACGTCTAGCATGTAATGTATCAGATACTGTATCTAGTGAATACTAGGCACGAGCGCTGCAAGCCGCTCGCGCGTTGTTCGCAGGGAGATCGCAACGAACGGCCGAATGGCGGTATCAGCTAAATACGCGATACCGCGGACGAGCCGTACTTATTTGAAGGTTGTATACGTAACATGCTACGTTACGTGCTACATGGCAGGTGAATATTCTGCTTAAAAGAGGGCCTAGAGGTGTAGCGGGATAAAAAGTATCCCATGCGTTGATCCAGGTTAAAACCTACCTCCACCCCCACCGACTGGTCTCCACCTTGTCGTGGTGGGGGGGCTGAGTACCTCCCTGTAGGGCGCAGGAGGCGCTAGGGAAAAGGTAACACCCAGAGGTTGGCGACTCTGGGTGCCCTTAGTACTGACTACCGGGGCAAGTGCCAGGAGGGTCTAAGGCAGCGGGGGCAGGGGGCCCCTGCTGTCTAACCATGGACCCTCCGAGAAGTCGGCCACGCACGCTATGGTCGCACAAGGAGGTAGGAGGGGCTCGTCATCTGCGTCTCTCTGAGGAGGTCCTCCCGGTTTCGATCCGGGGGACGTTGGCCGCGGGTGTCAGAGCTGCAACCCAGGTACTGGCCCCCAGCCTCTTTCTCAATAAGAGGCGGGCGTCGTCGTCGTGGTGAGTCCCACACACCTCTCTCGGTCCCCCTTTGGCCGGAAGACAGTGCGTAAATGCATTTTGTTACCGACGTAAATCAAAAAAAAAAAGGTTATAACGTACCAGAGGTAGTGTTGTAAAAATGCTCGAGTCGGCGCTTAAACGCTTGAGTCGACGCTCAAGCAGATTGTTAACGCTCAAGTCGGGACTCGACAGAAACGCTCGACGCTTGAGCAGTGGCTTGAGCGTTATAGTGAAAAAGCATTTTCGAGCGCCGGACTCAGCGCTCGGCTCGAGCTTGAGCGCACGTTTAGATTAAATAGTTAGAGAAACAAAAAAGATAGTATAATTGAAATAAGAGAATTTCCGTTTTATGTTTAATGATATTTATATTATAATAGTAGAATAATACTTATTTATTATTAGTACACAATATGCCATATAATCTGCCATAAGGCCCAAATTAAATTACAAGTGTAATTTACAAGTGTGGCTTAGCTGAACTTGCTGTACAATTCCTGACTATCTAATGATCTATCTTAGTAACTAAGTTAAATTAAATACATACCTTCCTAAAATCGTCACACACCTTTGCTACACAATTTTTTTTAACCATGAAAAAAGACACATACGGGCCTGTAAATTTTCGTTACTAGGTCTGTTCCTTCTTTTAGTTATGATAAGGCCAGCATTTGAAAATGCCACTTCGCTTGGGACACTCGTGCTTGGAACAGATAAAATTTCAGTAGTTAGCTAACTTTTAAGTAAAAATAAAAGATAAAGAAAAGAAAAAGATAAGTAATACTCACCGTACCTACCAAGACTCCTAACATTTTTATTTGTCACAATTTTTTTCATCAAACCGTATTTAAAAATTACAACGCTTGAACGCTTGAGCGCATAACTCGAGCATGAAAGTCTAAACTCTCAACGCTCGCAAGCCTTAAGCGCTTAAGCGTTTAACGCTTGAGCGTTAAACACTCCAAAGCGTCGACTCAGCGCTTAACGCTCGACGCTCAGCGCTCATTTTTACAACACTAACCAGAGGCGTGCAGAGCCAACGGAGGATACGGTTACTCTGTTACCTCCTTGGCACCTTATGTGCCTTGGCCACCACCATCTCGGCCAGGGTCTGTCCCCGCGGTGCAAAGTATGCGTAAATGCATTACCACTAAAAAAAAAGGTTAAAACCTACCTACGTGCCATAATTCATCAAAATCCGTTTAACAGTTTTGCGTGAAAGAGTAACAAGCATAGATCCAAACATACACACAAACTTTCGCTGTTATTATATTAATTAGTAGGATCACATCATTTGTCTTGCCCGAGTGGTCATAAGTAGACTAAGGCAATCAGATCTCTCCTAGTTGACATGTGGGCGAAGGGTGTACGTCTCACCATTTGATACGTATCATCTAGAGGTCTCTGTGCTCAAAGATAAGTTAGCTACAACTATATAAATCCCTTTGAACAATTGTAGCAGTGCGTAAGGGTATATATGTCAGTAAATATGTATGCTTATCTGACGACCCAGATGGCGTGGTGGCGTGTATAACCGCACTCCACTCCTGAGGTCGTGGGTTCGATTCCCATACAGGACAAATATTTATGAGCATTAATATGAATATTTGTTCTGGTCTGGCTGTTTTAAATCTATATATTAGGTCGGGGAAAAAGTCTTTTCGCATAACGTAGGTATAAACTTATTATAAAATTTTTTTGACTGTACTATTTGTGTCTGGCTGGTTTTGGTAACATTAAAAAGGTTCCATTATAAAGAAAAGAAAAAAATAAAAAAAAGTTGTTTCCCGCTATTTTTCATTTGTTTTTCTCTCCGTAAAAATGAGTGAATCTAATGAAGAAATTCGATACATTTTAAAATTTTATTATAAAAAAGGCAAAAATGCAACTCAAACAGTGAAAAAAATTTGTGATGTTTATGGACCTGATGCAGTGTCAGTAAGAGTAGCACAAATTTGGTTCAAACGTTTTCAGTCCGGAAATTTTGATGTTAAAGATGCACCTCGCTCTGGTCGCCCTGTTACGAATAAAATGCACGCCATTTTTGAAAGAGTGGAGCAAGATCGGCATATTAGTAGTTACGATGTAGCTGAAGAACTGGAATTGACCACAAAACAGTTTTGACCCATTTGAAGAAAGCTGGTTATACAAAAAAGCTCGATATTTGGGTGCCACACGAGCTCACTCAAAGAAACTTAATGAACCGTGTACTCATTTGCGATTCATTATTGAGACGTAATGAAACCGAGCCGTTTTTGAAGAGATTGATAACTGGCGATGAAAAGTGGATCACGTACGACAAGAACGTGCGAAAAAGGTCGTGGTCGAAAGTTGGCCAGGCTTCACAGACTGTGGCCAAACCTGGCCTAACACGAAATAAGGTGATGCTGTGTGTATGGTGGGATTGGAAGGGCATTGTTTATTATGAGCTTTTACCGCCCGGCAAAACCATCGATTCTGATCTTTACTGCCAGCAACTGATGAGATTAAAGGAAGCAGTCGAGAGAAAACGGCCGGAATTGATCAACAGGAAGGGTGTGGTCTTTCATCACGATAACGCTAGACCACACACATCTTTAGCCACTCAGCAAAAATTAAGAGAGTTCGACTGGGAGGTCCTAGTGCATCCACCATATAGCCCTGACCTTGCGCCTTCAAATTTTCACCTGTTTCGGTCTCTGCAGAATTCTTTAGGTTCTGTAAGGTTGACCTCAAGAGAGGACTGCCAAAACTATTTTTCCCGTTTTTTTGATCAGAAGTCCCAAAGTTTCTACAGTAACGGGATAATGTCTCTGCCCACAAAATGGCAGAAAGTTATTCAACAAAACGGTACATATATATTGTAAATAAATATAAATAAACTTTGAAAAAATTGTCTTGACTTTTCATACAAAAATACGAAAAGACTTTTTCCCCAACCTATTATATTAAGTATGTATTTACAAAAAAAAAATGTATTTATATATCCTTATCCGTTATTTAGTACCCATAACACAAGTTTTTAATTATACTTATCTTGGAACTGAATAATTGGTGTAAGTTTCAAAAATATTTATTATTTAATTTATTTATCTCATCTGTGTATGGTTTGCAATGTTTTTACATTAATAGCACAATAGTTTTAGAACGATAAGTATACAGAAATAAAATTAAGCTAAATTTCAGGGAACCCTACTGTTGTACTTTATTGAGTCATTTACGTTATAAAAATAATATTCATATCCTAGCAAATCCCCAGCATTGTATTAGCAATAAAAACACAGGTAAGGCATTGAAAACACAGTAGAACCACAAAACTATTTGCATTTGTGGGATCACAAGTCTCTAACTTACAAAATATATATAAATAAATAAATAATAAATAAATATTTTCAGACAATTACACCAATTATTTAGTTCCAAGATAAGTATCATTAAGAACTTGTGTTATGGATACTAAACAACGGATAAACATACTTAAATACTTTTTTTTTTGTAAATACATACTTAATATACATAGGAAAACACCCAGACCTGGGGGCCTACCGCCGAATTCGATGGATTACCGGTAATCCATCTAGATCAAACTTTGTTTTGCGTTCATTAATCCGTACCGGGGAATCTGCCGACAGCCACCTCTCAATTATGACCTTCAGTCCGTGACAGACCAATAGGTAAATGGAGAACGCCATTTTGTTTCGATTTCTATGAGTTCGGCGGTACGACAGAATCAATTCGAAATCCATTTTGCCTTATAATCGATTGCCATCGAACTCGGCGGTAGGCCCCCAGAACAAATATTCATGTTCATGCACACAAAGATTTGTCCTGTGTGGGAATCGAACCCACGACCTCTGGAGTGAAGTGCAGGTATACTGACCTCAACTCCATATCGGTCGTCAATATATAAGTCTATAACTTAAATGTTAAGTTAAGTGGGTCTAAAAATACTTCTTAAGGGTTATTTTACAAACATTTTTATCTTGTTGCCAGCGTATATCCTTGAGCAAACTGTTTAATATGTATGGTTTTTTATACATGTATGTTGTATATATAATGTTTGAAATAAACTATACACACAACCTATTTCAGCATGAGCAGAGACGAAAAATATTAATATGTTAGTAAGATGATTGTTGGGATTGTAATGAAGGAAAATAAAATTATACCCTTGAAGGTCATGGATCATGTCGCTGAGTTAGTCCAGATTATTATTTACCCCTTGCGGAGTGGAACATAATAATACATTACTGGCTGAAAGCTAGCCTTAAGCTACAATATAAGAAACAAATAAAGCTCATAACACAAAGTTTCATATTTGTTTGTGTGTGTAATACTTTTAATAAACTTTATGCCGTACTGGGGACCATAAGTTTGTGTACGAAACAGCACTCCTTGCACATTGTCTAGGTTCTTCTTTATTTTCACAGACTTGGCGTGTTCCCTTCTCGTTTTCAAGTGGATGTCTTCGATATCATTGATTGCAATAATACAATTAAAGCTCGGTCTACAAAACACTGCGACGTGTCAGATTTCTAGATAGAACTGGGGACTCGACACGCTAAAAGTGGACAGTTACTAACACGGTTTCTAACAGCCTCACGATGAAATACGTAGCTTTTTACTTAGGCATATATCTGAAGTGCGCGTAGTTTTGCGAAGCTCGGTGGTCGGAAACGATCACCGTAGTACAGCAGACCTTACAGAGGTCAGTCCTTGGATGGGTGACTGTTTGTGTGCCATTTGATATCGAGCGCTTCCGTGCTTCGGAAGGCACAAGGTTTGGTCCCGGTTATCACTATATTCGTTAAGCCATATTAAAGGCCTAATGGGCGGCTTTAAAAATTCTAACAGCTGAACGTCATACGCCTGCCTCCCCCATTCCGCACTGGGTCTGCGTGTTGGAATATGAACAAATACCCTCACACCTTGGTATATGAGAGGAGGCTCGTGCTCAGTAGTGGGATGTTAATGGGCTGAGATGATGATGATGATGATATATCTGGGCAGTTATTCCAAGCTCTAACTTTTGAAAGGAAAAATATAATCACACTTACTAACCTGAAGTGAATGAAGGATTTTATATTTGTAAAGAATTCCAATCACCAGGAATTACTTTTAATTATTTGAAACATAGATAATTTACCGCTTTTCCTAGGTTTTGTTTTGTCAGTCAAATGCATCTTAGGACATCTTCGGTTTCTATACAATATAGTAGCTGACCCGACATCCCGTTGTACTGTCTTTTTAAATTCTTTCTGTCCATTGCCCTTATTGTCAAACGACTTACAGCAATATCAATCGTCATGTTGACAATAAAACAAATATTCGGTACTTCTTGGCGGAAAAGTGAAGCCTCATGTCTGTAGTTTTGTTTTATTTTCTAAAATTTATGATATTTCGAACATTAATGTGTAATAACGGTGGATTATTAACCGTTAACAGTAGGATGTGATAGAATCTAAACCTTAACTACACAAGCTTTAGTCGCATTTCCAATGCCTACAGAACCCTAAAACGGCCTATCCCAAGCCCTGTGATGCTGCTTACATTCCGGCGACTTCAAACGTCTTAGTGGACTTTTTCGCTAAAGCGTACAAAAGTGCTTTTATAATTAGGGCAATAAGCTTCAGTAAAAAGTTTTAATAAGCGATGAAAGTCCCTCGTTTTAATTGGACGACATTATGGCATTAGACAATAACATTTGAAAATTATTGTAAAATTATAACATGTTACAAGGACTCGTTCAGTGAACTCAGATAAGTAAAGCAGTTTGCAGTTTTGTTTCATTTTCAAAATGTATTAAAGTTGGATTATTATCGTTAAGTGTTTGTGAACGTAAATGAGTGTTGGTAAATAAAAAATAACAGTGTAACATCACTTTTTAAATTATCTATGTGCTATCTTAGTATGTTTCTACATCTTTACTAAGAACTCAAGGAGTTTATCATCTTTATTACCACTTATTCTCATTTATTATGTATTAAATATCATTAATAAATCTATAACTTGACATGTGCTAAACGCACGAAGCCATTATTGAAATGAAAAAAAAGAACAAGGCGCTCATTAGTGACTAGTTAACTAAGTAGAGCTTGGATACTATGGATTATTATAAGAGGATTTTAATACAACCGGTTAAGCCTTTCAAAGTTCTAAACATTATCGATGTGTTTCCTAGTTTCTACAGTTTTTTTTTAAATGTGCCTCGTCTTAATGACTACATCTATTGTATATTTATGTTTCCTACTAGTCCTTTTCGTCCTACTGTCAAGCCGCCCAATAGGGCCTATTTACTGTAATAATGTATAACACGGCTTATTGACTACCACTTCTGCAACACAAAAGCGCTCTAGATTAAAAACCACTCATACGGTCACCCATCGACTGAACAACATCAAGGACTGTCCTCTGTAAACTTCGGTTTCGTTTCGTAATACCAAAGAACGAGCTTTTTTAACAATATCTGATTTAATCTTGTAGTTTCGTTCGTACACTTTATTTCTGAAGGTCTTTTAAAAGTCTTTATTTGATTTTCGTGTACTTTTGTCCTGCCGCAAAATCTTTACCTGCCACCTTACCAACAACGACTAGCTTTTATAGATTATTTGGTTGCCGGCGGGCAATGTGACAAAAATACCCAAGAATACGTTGGTAAAATACGGTCGAGGTAACTGAGAACGTTGAGGATTACGTTAACTAACGTTAAGAAGTATTTTTTTATACGTTTCCGAGCTGTGCAGGGAATTTCGTAAAATTTTCATACTTTGAGTTCCTGGTTAAATACTTAATGATAACTCAAACAGCCTTATCTGTGTAGGTTCATTAATTTTCAAATTTTCCGTGAAAAGTAAATTCTCTAATGTTTTACGAATGGAAGTTGTGACGTTAGGTAATTATAGTCGAGTTGGTTCATCATCTCAGCAAAAGCGAGCTGAAAAAGTTTGAAGTTAATTAGAATAGTCTGACTATTTTGGACTCGATGTGAAAATTTATCATATAATGTTATAGTAGAAAAAGTAACTTACATAATGCACCCTTTGAATTTTGAACATACATACATAATGTCACGCCTCTTTCCCGTAGGGGTAGGCAGAGATCACATCCTTTCACTTGCTACGATCTTGGCACACACTTTTAGCTTAATTCACCTCCTTATACACGCCTGTCGGTTTAGGGTACTTTTGAGCAGCCCTTTCTTCAAAATTTTCTGAATTTGGTCAAAAAAGGTCTTATGTGGTCTTCCCCTCCTAATACATCTAATCACTTGTCCATCATAAGTCACTTTCGTTAGTCTACTTTCATTCATCCTCTCAACATGACCAAACCATCTAAGCATACCTTTCTCAATTCTTGTCACTATATCTTCTTTGACACCAGCTTCGACCCTTATCACTTCATTCCTAATTCTATCACTCAATTTCACACCTAGAATACTTCTGAGTGCTCTCATCTCGTTTGCATTAATCTTACTCTCATGTGTCTTCTGCCATAACCAACTTTCGCTTCCATATATTAGTGTAGGTACCAACATGAATTTTGAATGGAATTTTAAACTAGTCTGCCACTAGGCTCTAAAAGATAAACAAATCATTTAGAGGTCAATGTGTGCGATTCAACAATAAAATACCAAGCAATATAAAGCCTAAACAAATTAAAACTAACAATATCACAGAAGCAATCTTCAAAGGGAGACTATTCTATCAAACACCTATGTGGCAGATAAAAATGCTTGGGATTAAATTGCCCCTTCATACAGGCTATTCTAATATCAATGACTTAAAACATGACTATTGTTAGTGTTAACACTTGCATTATATAGTGTCACAGACTAGTGAAGATTGCTGTTGATAATTTAAAAGGGCATAGCCTGTGAATTTCTCGCCAGTTCTTCTAACAGAGCGGTGGGTCGGAACTGTCATTTAAATTCACTTACGTAATATTTTTTTATGTGGAGTTGCATGTAAATGGTTCCAAGCTTCGTGTTTTCAGTGTATTTCATATTTCAATCGTTTTAATTTTTAATTTTGACGTTTTCAAGTACTATGTGATAGTTTATAAAATAAAAGTATTTGAGTTTGATAAGGAAAAGCACAAAACGAGTATCACGCTAGATTCTTCTATAGGTAGTCAAGCTTTTAAGTTGATGTTAGACCAATTATTAGCCGTTCACTGCTGAACATCGGCGTTCCCCATATCATATCCTATCACTATCCCGGTTGCCCTAGACTTAAGCTTAGCCAGGGTCTGCTCACTGGTTCAACCAGATTTGACTGAATTTCATTTGTTACGTGGAGCAACTGCCGTCTGACCTCCGCAACCCAGAGGGAGACATAATTCTATAGTTAAACCAGTTGTCAGTCTGTTAGAAGCCACCGACTTCCTAATAACGACTGCTATAGATGTTCATGACAGCCGGGAACAACGGCTTAACGTGCTTTCCGAGGCACGGAGCAAGCGATAATTACGCACATAACTTTGAAAAGACATAGATGCGCCACCAGGGTTTGAACCCGAGACCCTCTGAATTTAAAGGCAAGGGGTCTCGCCACTAGGCTATCGCCGCTCCGGCGGTGCCACTAGTAGTCAGTCTTAGTCGTCGATCCATCTTGGTTTACATTCATAAGGGCTAAGAAAATATCAAAATAACGTACGCCTTGACCTGCTTTTATTAATAAATAGTTATCACATTAATCAGCCAACATATCTCATTATATCTTATCTTGATATTATATAATTTGATATTATTCGTTATTTTGACATGAATTTATTTTATTTATTATTTATTTATTACAATGACTTTTAATTCCACTTATTTTATATTGAAATTTACACGCCCTGCGTTTGGAAAATTAAATGTTCTATTATAAAACACCAAAATTGACAACCGATATGGCGTGGTGGCGAGTATACCCGCATTCCACTCCTGAGGTCGTGGGTTTGATTCCCACACAGAAAAAATATTTGTGTGTACAATATGTATATTTGTTCTGGTCTGGGTGTTTTTCTATGTAAATTAAGTATGTATTTACAAAAAAAAAAAGTATTTATGTATGTTTATCCGTTGTTTAGTATCCATAACACAAAATCTTAATGATACTTATCTTGGAACTAAATAAATGGTGTAAGTGTCAGAAATATTTATTTATTATTTATTTATTTAAAACAAAACAACCAGATGTTACTCTATTTTGTGTGAATAAATTTATTTGATTTTATTTCATTTCGTAGTGTGAGACGACTGCTATTTTAATCTTTACTATTATTATAAGCTGAAAAGTTTATTCGTTTGTTTGTTTGAACGCGCTAATCTCAAGAACTACTGGTTCGAGTTGAAAATATTTTTTGTTTTGAATAGCCCATTTATCTAGGAAGGGTTTAGGTTTTGTAATATCACGCTTAATAGGAGCGCATTTAAAGGCTTCCGTTGCGTGCGCTGCGTAAACGGTTTAAGTTACCCAAATATGTATGGAAGAATTAATCCTTTTTAAATGATGTAAAAATGTCCGCTACAGTACATTTCTATATTTTAAGATTGACTCACTACAACCTTATTTTTAGTATTCAAATTTGGTCGAAAATAATTAATCGCGTTCACAATAACAGAAATTGACGCGAACCAAGTAATCATATATTTTTTTAAATTAGTATCAATATAAACTTGCGTTATGTATATTAAATAATTTTTTTTTTCATATTTTCTGACAATTACCACAATTATTTCACAGGACGATACCTTATTAAGTACCTACTCAAGCTCTCCACAACCAAATAATGTCGTTAGTACACGGAACGATAAGACGGGAATATTTCCGTCTAATACACTCAATAAAAGTGAGGTGAGGGGTGCGGGAAGGAAGGCGAAATAAATAATGTAACACAGGATAGCTTCTGTGGAAACGCGATCACAAAGGATGTTGAAGAGTGATTTAGCGGACAAATCGAGAAATCGCGTTTGAGGATTTTGTAGACACTATAGGGCTAGAGGTCTCACTTGATTCGGTATATTACTCGTCTTACTAGGGGTCAAAGTATGCCGTTTCATTGTAATAGATACGCTGGATAGACATTAAACGAATATGATTAAGATTTCTAACGAAAAAACTTTTTTTACGTAATTTTTCTTTCGAAATTTGTGCAATATTCATTTTAAATTTACAACTTTACCCCTAATATTATTGAAATGTAATGAAAAACATTATAATCTAACATATGAAAAACCTAAAACACACACAACAATTCTACATGTAACGAAAAAATTGTTTGTCGTAATTTTTCTTTCGAAATTTGTGCAATATTCATTTTAAATTTACAATTTTAACCCCTCATATTATTGAAATGCAATAAAAAAACCATATAATCTAACATATGGAAAACCTAAAACACACACACAACAATTCTACAAGTAATTAAATTTTCTTTGTTATCTAAAAACAACTGCATTTATTTCTTAAAAAATGTATTTTAAAGAAATCTTCTACCTTTAAAACTACAAAATTATGAAAAAAGAGACAGATCAAAGGCTAACTATATGCTAGCGCTCTATAAATGTGCGTCCCTGTGGGGCGTCACGAATCGGTCTCATATCATAATATTAATAGTTGTATCATAATACAACTTTAATACGTGTGGCTTGCAATAAATGATTCGATTTGAACAACTCCCAGCTGAAGATTTCATAATCTTTCTATCTATATATTCTATCCCAAAAAATTAAAAACAACTTCAACGTTTGATCATGGACCTATAGGATCCTCTGATAAATCACTTCACTGTATAAGCACTTTCCATTGAAATAGCTGAAAATGCCAGTAGCATTTATATATTTTTATCTATTGTTAGCAGAAGAGTGATCACACCAAAGCACGTGGACCGCCATTCGAAGCCAGTTCACGTCGAGCACTCATGGATAGTCGAAACTCTGCCCGTTTGAAGAGTCGTTGATTTTAGTTTTCATAAATACCTAGTTAGAAATTTACATTAAGAATCACCGTTATTAGTTTTGAATTATCATGTAAAAAACACGTGTAATAAATTAATTTCTTGTTGTTTTTTGTAATTTTTTTTAATTATTTCCACTCCTGATTCTTAAAACTATATTATATCTTCTTATCTATATATTTTATCGCAAAAAATTAAAAACAACTTCAACGTTTGATTACGCAAGAGATCCTCTGTAAAATAACTCCATTGTATGAGCACATTCCATTGAAATAGCTGGAAATGCCACTCGCATTTATAAAAGTGCTTGCTTTTTGTACGAATGAACAACAATAAAAACAGAGCTTCGAATGCTGCGAGAAATCGTCGAGCTTTCATTTCAATAAGCTAAGTAGGTACAAACCTTAGAGTACTACCTACTAACTCATAACGTGTATAGGTATATCTGGCATTAGAAATAATTTACAGAAATTACCTCTGTGTAATAAACGAGGTGCAGTGTGGTACCGGCCCTGAATAATGCTACCCCTTTTCATCTCATGGGGAGTCGTAAGAGTCGTCTGAGAGAAATCTTACCGGATGATTGGCAGCAGCGTCATCCTGCAATCTGTCTTGAACTGCGATCATCAACCCGCCTGCCTAGCGTGGTGATTATGGGCAAATACCCCCAATATAACGGTGTTGGTGAGGCCTTAGTTTAGCAGTGGACTATATGTAGCTACATTGATGAATAACTAACATCTCTGAGTGGCAAGACCCCAAATCCAGAGGGCCTCTTCAAACCCCTCAAAACCTATGAATTTTCAGAGTTATGTGCGTAATTATCGCTTGCTTCGTGACTCAGAAAGCACGTTAAGCCGTTGGTACCGGCTGTCATAAACCTCTGTGGCAGTCTTTATTAGCAAGTAAGTGCCTTCTGACATCCTGATAGCTGGTTGAACCATAGATTGTTAAATCTGGTGACCTCGAGGTGAGCAAACCCTGGGCCCTAAGCTTAATTCTAGGGCAACCGGGATAGTGGATAGATAATCAATTTATTTGCACACGCATACAACACACTTATACAATACAATACAATTACACAGGAAATATAAAAAATACATATATACACGTCTTAAATTTTTTAATAATCTTACTGACTAAATAGTATAGTGAAGTGCGCTGCAGCCGTGCAAAATGGTTATGGCTCAGTGAAATTTTACTCTAACGAGCAAACACTGATTTTCAGCCATAGATCAGACTAAAAGTAAAAAATAAAATAAAAGTTTTGTGGTTAGATTCTCGTTAGTTAGATAATGCTAGGATATGATGAAAAACCAACGTCTCTCGTGTACTACGCGGTATCAATCACACCAATCATTTAGTTCCAAGTTAAGTATCATTAGGAATTTATGTTACATATACATACTATATCGCCTGATTCCCCGAAGGGGTAGGCAGAGGCATATTATACGCTTACACTAGTTTTGGTGGTCCTACGTAATAGGTGGCGAGCCTTTCCTCTCCTCTACACTTTATGTTATGTATACTAAATAAAGAATAAAAATACAAATAATTATTCGTAAAAGCATTTTTAATATGCATGCGAAACACTCAGCCCAGAAAAAACCTTTGTCCTATGTGAAAATCGAACCCACGACCTCAGATACTGACCTGCACGCGATATCGTTGTGAATATAATATTGTGAATGTTGTATTACTTAGTGATAACACGTTTTTATTAACACGTTATTAAATTTAATTTAAATTAAACTCCAAGGGTTGAAATTGAAACCACAAACGAATGCCTGTGGGCAAAATTTGTCATACAGATTATGATTGATAGGACGTACGCTATCAATCATTATCCATATAACAAATTTGGACCCAAGCTGTCCAATGGATTGCGTTGTGTGCTGATAGATCAGCCATTAGCATCTAAGCTACTTCTGAGCTATTACGCGGTCGCCATTAAAGAACTTGAAGGTCTTCTAAAGCAGGATATGGTGTTTAAGACGTCTCGTAAAATGAAATAAAGAGTAAGGGTGTTATTATAAAAAGAGATCTAAAGTTAGACCAGGATTAAAACTAGTCGTCGGTGGGGGTCGATGACTTTCCGGCTCACACAGGTACTTTCCGGGCACGGGTGCTTTGGGAAGTATCTGTGTGACGTCGCCGGGGGGGAGTCGACCCGGTGTTGCCACCACTGTGACTGCGCGATGGATGATGCGCAGCACACTCTGGTGGCGTGCCCTGCGTGGGCGGGGCCGCGGTCGACGTTAGCCGCGGCCCTGGGTGGAGTGGCTCTCTCGCTGCCGACCATCATGCAAAAGATGGTCGACAGCGAGACGGCGTGGGAGGCGATGGCCTCCTTCTGCGAAGTGGTGATGTCGCAGAAGGAGGCCGCGGAGCGGGAAAGGGAGCGGGATCCGCTCTCTCTCCGGCTTCGCCGTTGGCGCAGCGGGCGGGCCAGGAGGGCCCGTCAGGCAGCGCCCGGGGGGTCTTAGGCGGCGGGGGCAGGGGGCCCCTTCCGTCTCGCCATAGACCCCCCCGAAGTCGGCCAGTTACGCCATGGCCGCACATAGAGTTAGGGGGGGCGCTGCAAATTGCGCCTTCCTGAGGAGGTCTCCCCGGTTCTGATCCGGGGGACGTTGGCCGCGGGCGGGGTTCTAGAAGCTACAAAACCGGGCACTGGTGCCTCGCCCCTTTTCAACAGCGGTGGGCGTCGTCTGAAGTTTTTTAGTGGGTAGGACTGCGGTGGTCGCGTCGGCCGCAGTGAGCCCCACACCCCCTCCCGGTCTCCCCCTTTTGGCCGGGAGACAGTGCGCAAGCAGCATTTTTTTACAGACGATAATAAAAAAAATAAAAAAAGGATTAAAACTAGTGCTGTCATTGTCTTCGTCTTATCAAATGTACAACCATGCCAAACAGCGGTCCTTGTCGATTGTGATTTTTTTTTAAGCTGATCATATTCTATTCCAGTTTTTCGGCCATATATAGCCATGATAGAACTATCCTGAAGTTATTTAAGTATATGCCGCTGTTCTCGAACCTTATAATATAACCTTATACGGCCTACCCAACACTAATCCAGTTAGCACCGTATGCTTGCAACTATTGTAAGTGGTATTAACAATATTTTGATTTCGAGAGACATGAAAAAAATATATAAGTAATATATAAGTAAGCCAAACGTCCAAACTTTTCTACGGATGTATAAAAAAACTCCAGCTAATATAAATTTCACAAATCAATTTGGGTAACTAATATGATGATTCTATAGAGTACCAGAAATTCTTCTATTAACACATACAATTTTATGTTAGTTACTTAGTCAGTAAGTAAGTCTTAGTACAGATTGTGATGAAGATTGTAATTCTAGTACCAAACTAATGGACATATTTAAAAGAGCATAGCCTGTTTGCCAGTTCTTCTTACAGAGCGGTGGCTCGGAACTGGCACTTAGATTCACTTACACTTAATTATTTTTTGTTTTTAAATTGTTTTGTTGCATGTAAGTGAATCTAAGCTTCGTGATTTAGTGTAAATAATATTTCGATTGTTTTTTTTTCATTTTTAATCATGACGTTTTCAAGTACTATGTATAATAGTTTATGAAATCAATATTTTTTTTACTTGCTACTTCACTTTTTACACCTATTGGTTCAAAATTTTTGTTGCTAAAACAGCGAAGTTCATTATGGGGACAGACTTAAGTATATTATTTTCTTCATTATTTTAAATATAACCAGAACATAGGTTTTTGTAGACTTGTAAATTGTATATTTAAGTACATTTTCTTGTAACTGGCGGGGGAAAAAACTAGCCTTGACGATTTTCTTGCCCAAGCTTTTACGATCAAGCACCCGCCCGCAGTGAATGGGCGCGCTAGTTTTTATGTTTTGACTTTCATAAGAGCTCTTTTAACCCTTTAACGGGCAGAACATGTTGAAATTTTTCATTGGTTCTCCACCTTAACTCAAATACATAAGGTTCAATTTTATGGTGGGAATATATTTCTCACTGCCTGGTTAAGGGTTAAGCCAAACTTGAATAAAAAATTTCGACTTTGTATGACTTTATGAAAGTGGTCGCTGGCCAAACAGATACATATAAATCCTCTCAAAGACCATTAAAAGAGCATTCGTGCAAAGGTTTATCGTTAAAATATTAATCCGTATGCATAGTGTAGTATTATTAACTGTAACGAAGCTGGCTTTAGCCATTATGTTAACAGACTTAAGTATGAAAGTGGTCACTAGCCAGTCAGATAAGATAAATCCTATGGCCAGCCATCCTTGACAAGGAATTTAAGCCCCCGCGGCCTTTTGGTTTAAAGACTTGAAGGTTTATCATAATCGGTAAGTAACAGTACAGAATTATAGCTGGAACAGAGAAGTCTATTATTACTTGTCTTTGTAATTTTAAATATGTTATATTGCGTATGTGACGCTGTACTATTTATCTTATATCTAAAGTTCTCGTTCCCATACTCCTCCGAAACGGCTTGACCGATTCTCATGAAATTTTGTGAGCGTATTGAGTAGGTCTCAGAATCGGCCAACATCTGTTTTTCATCCCCCTAAATGTTAGGGCTAGTCCACCCCAATTTTTTTTTTTAATGAAATTTCAAGTAATTATTTGAAAGTTATTTATATGGCATAACTACGTTTGCTGGGTCAGCTAGTTATGTATAATAATATGTATGTGTAAATATGTAATGTATTTTATACTTATAAGTAAACAAGAGCACTCTGTTGTGCCTACCCTATTTTTTTTTTCATATATTTCCTGTCCATCTCATGGTTGCCTGGATGAAATTTCTGTTAGCAATAAGGCCGCCCATTGTACTCTACATTTGTTTATGTGATTTTGTTAGTTCTTATAGTAAGTGTGCAATAACGTGTTTATTCGTTTCATTATGTTAACAGACTTAGGTATGAAAGTTGTTGCTGGCCAATCAGATAAAAATAAATCCTATGGCCAACCATCCTTGAGAAAGGATTTAATCCCTGCCGCCTTTGGTATAAAAGAGCATCCGCTCAACTAAACCAGGTCAAGGTTTTCTCTTTATGGAGTCTATGTTATGACCAAAAGTATGTTTTGATAATATTGTCTTTGTCTACAAACATGAAGCCAAAAAAGCAAACAAATTTCACAACTGATATCCGCTCCTCAGGTTGTGGGTTCGATTCCCATACTAGATAAATATTTATATCCATAAAATCGAATATTTGTCTTTGTGATTCCGATGTTTTATATGTGTGTAGCTAAAATTTATAAATATTTATCCGTTTCTCGTAACTAAGGGCTAGAAGCGCTGTGTGAGATGTCTAAGAACATAAAAAATTTAAATACCAGCGGCCGGCCGTGACTCCGTCCTTGTGTCCTACAGGTAATGAAGTCCCTTCAAAATCGGTCCAGCCATTTCAGAAATAAGCCGGTATAGTAATTTGGTATCACCTTTGGTTTTTAGATACTTCCATATGCATTTAGTACAAAAGCGGTTATTTTTAAATTACAAACAGACACACAAAATAAATTTATATGTATAGATGAAGTACCTACGCTACATAGCAATGTTTTTATAACGTACACTACAAAGCAGTAAGCAAGGGCGTACCCAGGATTTCAGCTAGGAGGGGGCAGCTCATACCTGTTTCGAGAAGATGGTCGGTCGGGTATATGGAAACAAAAAATTATGAAAATATACTTTTTATTATATTTTCATGATTTTTTGTTTTATATAATATTAATTTCACATATTTATATTTAATTCAACAGTAATCTTCTCGGGTTTGCCGAAAATTTGTCTATGACAGTCTTTTGAATAAACTCACTGTGTTCTTTTAAATAATTCCGATTTACGCTCATCAGTAAGCAAACTATAGTTAACTTGGCGCCCCTACAAATAACCCGAGGAAGCGGATATGACAGCACGAGAGATAACTGATATGGACGTACCTCGCAAGGCCGCTGGCTGAATAATCCGTGTACCGTAGCCTTGTCACGTTGTGTTTATTTATAGAAAATTACAAGCGAAGTTTTCCTTTTACAACTAATTACCAATTACCTTCGCGAACTAAAAATAGGGTAATTCATTTTCGGAGTTCTTGATATTTTAGAAATTTAGGTTTTTTTTTCTATCTCCCGCTTGGGCGACTGTTTTGTAAAGTATTTTAGTAGCAATAAAAAGTCTCAGATGAAAGCAATTTGATTGAGTACAAGAGTAAAAAGGTGAATTGAAAAAGGAGGTCGTAACTTATCTTTTTAGTGTCTGTTTCATAGGCGATAGAATTGGGGAGATGCGTGAATAAAAATCACGCGAAACATATCAAAGGTATAGGTATTCAATACCTAGGTTTATTGAAGGGTTTTTTTTTATATACCACGAGGTGTCACTCAAGCGCGCCATGATGGAAAATGCAACAACAGGGAAACCACTAGCGCCATACCAACCATTAAAACCCGTAAAATTATTAGAAAGTTAATATTGATTATGTTCGAGTATATAAGCTGCGATAGCCAATTGACGACACCCATAGATATATTCGCAATTTAAATTCACAGGCTCTCGAGTTCAAAACAATCCCGAGAACCTAATAGGATAATGCTAGGATATGATACAAGTAGATTATAGGATAAGTCTATTGTAAATAGCTCTGCACTGTAAGTATTAGGTTAAGTATATCATCATGTCATCACAGCCCATAAACGTCCCACTACTGAGCACGAGCCTCCTCTCACATATCAAGGTGTGAGGGTATTGGGTCATACTCCACCACGCAGACCCAGTGCGGATTGGCGGAGGCAGCTGTATGGTGTCCTGCTGTTAGAATTTTTCAAGCCGCCCATTAGGCCTCTAACATAGCTTAACGACTATCACAATTAGTGATAACCGGGACCAACGGCTTAACGTGCCTTCCGAAGCACGGAAGCGCTCGATATCAATTGCCTCACAAACGGTCACCCATCCAAGGACTGACCTCTGTAAACTCTGCTGTACTTTGGTGATCGTTTCCGACCACCGAACACCGCAGAGCTACGAGCGCTTCAGTTAAGTATATACCTGCTTGTAATGATAATATATCAAATAGTTCTGCAGTTTATACCCATATGTACTTTGTTTTATTATTTCTTTTTTTTAAGTATAAGTAATTAAGGTAAAGACTTATTTGCTAAGGATAAGAAATGCCCCAGATTACTGTTATTTTATTATAAATTTTTAACTTTATATACCTTATTAATAAAGAGTGCTAATCCCGCTGACAAACTGAAAAGCAGTTTGGTGGGTTTAAAATGTATGTATAAGGTTTTAAGTCTCAATAAAGCATATTATTATTATATATGTCAGGTAGGTAGATAATTATAGAGACAAGAAGCAAGTTAAGTACCTTTAACAATTATTATGCCAGGAAATAATATAATGCAAACACGTAAATTTTGATGAGGCAGCAAAAACGGGTTGAATCGCTTTAGTATCCATTTGTATAATGACTAGGCATAATGGGAGGTCCATGAGAGGCTAAAGAGCTTAACCTCTCAAGGATGCAGAGGCGATGGAAACTTGTGACTCTCGGCAGGCGTCCGCCACCTCAAGACTGTAAATATTTTCTGCACATATCTAGTAGTATTATAAAGAGAGTTTTTTGTTTATTTATTCTTTCACACGTTAACTATTAGACGGATTATTCCATATTATATGCGTCCAGGCTTATTGACAAAGCGTGACTTTACATTATATTTGTATAAGTCTAGCCTTATTAAGTCTTATATCTGAAATGCAGCTAAAATCTGTTTGGTAAGCAGACCCTGGGAAATTAGGTCAAGTCTAGGGCACCGCCGGTATATTGCTAGAATTATTCTTAAGCATGACGCCTACCTTATTCCAGTAAGAGTAGATAGAGGTCACTGGCTGAATATAAGA
This sequence comes from Musotima nitidalis, assembly GCA_949126915.1. Lineage (NCBI taxonomy): Eukaryota > Metazoa > Arthropoda > Insecta > Lepidoptera > Crambidae > Musotima > Musotima nitidalis. The sequence continues at coordinate 7,912,488 of OX421434.1, forward strand.
ATTTCTACTTGCAACGATCTTGGCACACACCTTCTCAGGCATGTAGCAGGTTCAATGTACTTTTAGCTTTTTAGGATTTCTAGTCTAGTTATTATCGTCTGTAAAAAAATGCTGCTTACGCACTGTCTACCGGCCAAAAGGGGGAGACCGGGAGGGGGTGTGGGGCTCACTGCGGCCGACGCGACCACCGCAGTCCTACCCACTAAAAAACTTCAGACGACGCCCACCGCTGTTGAAAAGGGGCGAGGCACCAGTGCCCGGGTTTGTAGCTTCTGGTACCCCGCCCGCGGCCAACGTCCCCCGGATCAGAACCGGGGAGACCTTCTCAGGAAGGCGCAATTTGCAGCGCCTCCCCTACCTCTATGTGCGGCCATGGCGTAACTGGCCGACTTCGGGGGGGGTCTATGGCGAGATGGAAGGGGCCCCCTGCCCCCGCCGCCTAAGACCCCTCCGGGCGCTGCTTGACGGGCCCTCCTGGCCCGCCCGCTGCGCCAACGGCGTAGCCGGAGAGAGAGCGGATCCCGCTCCCTCTCCCGCTCCGCGGCCTCCTTCTGCGACATCACCACTTCGCAGAAGGAGGCCATCGCCTCCCACGCCGTCTCGCTGTCGACCATCTTTTGCATGATGGTCGGCAGCGAGAGAGCCACTCCACCCATGGCCGCGGCTAACGTCGACCGCGGCCCAGATGTAGGTATAACTCCTGACGCAACACCAATCACCTCGAAACACAATTTTTCTACAAGTAAAGTATTTATATCCTCTTATAATTACCTACACCAATTAATTAGCTCCAAGATATATATATCATTAGGAACTTGTGTTATGGATACTTAGGAACGGATAAACATACTTCTATAATTTTATTTTGTAAATACATACCTAACTAACATATTTATACCTAAAAATATATTTATATTCAAGCATACAAAGAATTGTCCCGTGTTGGAATCGAACCCACGACCTCAGGAGCAGAGTGCAGATATACTTAACTCTAGGCCTTATCGGTCGTCTATTTTCTTTTTCAAATGTATGTAGAAATAAAAAGAAGGGTAACTATCTGAATTCTCCTACAGAAACAAACACATTATTGTAAATATATTATAGATAAGATTTTGATTTTTCAGCGCTGTTTTTCATTTGCTTCTCATAGTTACGCGAAAAAATATAGGTCCATATCTTTCTTTGTTTCGTTAAATAAATTGTTATGTTTTTTTTAAGTAATGTCTTTTTGCAGTTAGCACATTCAGCCAGTGTCAAGTAAAAGATATAGTAATAATAATATATAATTAATAGTAAATGATGTGATGAATATTATAAATGGGAAAATGAGATGCCCTCCCCCCAAACCCCTTCTCTTTCCCGCCAAGAAGTCGATTGTTATTGTAATAAGTTTAATTTGGAGAATTATTTTAGTAGATAAACATGTTCTAGATACATCTAGTCATATGTATACCTTGATCTACAATATCCCTAGAATCAGTGAGCTCCCAGGTATTGTTCAGAAGATAAAAATAGAACAAAATAGAATTAATGCCTATCACCACCAATCATAATTCATGTTTTTCCAGTCTGTATTTCTTTCTTCATAAAGTTATCGTTATTGAAGAAAAAACGTGTTTAATATATACCAATTCCATATTCGTAAGTGTCCTGTATTCCTGTCTGTTCTCAGTTTTCGTATCCCACAGTTGTAGTTTTCCAGAAAGTTCCCTAAAGACAGATTTAGGTCAATAACGATTGATTTTGTGCTTCAAACGGTTTATTTCTCGAAAACTCGTTAGAGAATTCAATCCACAACCTACGCTTAGCTAGTAAACATTTCTACATACCAATACCAATGATATGATAATTAAAAGACGAAAAATCTCATTGTTTGAGACTAATTTCGCCCCATAATGCTTTTTTGCCGAATATATAGTTAAGTATAGTTGCGCGGGAATTGTCAAACAACAACGACAACAAAGATATTTTTAATTCATCACTTGCTTACAATCGAAATTTAATTTTTTTTGCTGTGTGGTACCGTCCTAGAATATGACCACCCCCTCTCAGAGAAATCCTGCCAGATGATGGGCAGCAGCGTCAACCTGCGTACTGGATTGAACTGCGATCACCAACCCGCCTGTCCAGCGTGGTGATTATGGGCATATAATGTTCAGCAGTGGACTTAATAAGGTGAATATGAGAAGGTTAATGAGTTTGAAAGAAGCTAAAAGTATATGCTAAAATGTAGCATACAGGTAGCAAGTGGAAGGATGTGATCTATGCCTACCACTACGGAAAGAGGCGTGACAATATGTATGTATGTGTATGTCAATGATGATGGTTTAGTTCAAACTCGTTTCCTGTGGGCATTAAAAATCTCTCTCTACGTAATATTTCAATGAAACGGATTAATTTGTAATCTAAGCAATTTCCAAAAGCTTTCTGTGTAATTGTGGAGACCCACAGTAAGTTAATTACTTAGGTAAAACAATATCGGGGAAAGATAAGAACATTATTTTAATAAGGCGATGTTTTTGTAGGTACGAGGTTCGTAACTATGTGCCTAATAAGAAAGCTTATGGTCAATCTCTTGCAATCGAGAATGAAGAGACCTTTTGATGGACCGATGATATGATAAAGGCGGCGGGAAGCCAATGGATGCAAAAGCTCAAGGTCGATCGACGTTTATTATATAGATGTATTTATTCTTTTGTTTGTTTGATTTATTTCTTGCTCGTAATTTAAAGTAACTTAAAGGCAGTTTGTTTGTTATGCAAGTACAATATAATTAATTTTATTATATTTATTCCTAAAACATCTTTTATTGTAATATCTTACATTAATGTTAGCTAACGCTTGATATGCAAACAAATTCAATTACTAACTATACATTTTAAGTTATTTGGAGGTCAATTTGTATTTTTATTACCTCGAATAGCACATATTCTAGCGTATGTTTATGTCTATTTTCTTAGTGAAATATTTAATTTTATCTTAGAGCAAAATAATTGTAGGTATTTTTTAATGTAAGAACAAGGTATATAAAGTTACAACTCAATAAAAACAGTAAATTGAAATTACTTTCTTACCACCTTATTCCGTCAATGCGAAACATTAATTAACTTATCAAGTTCCCGACAAACAGATTTAAAACTTACCAAGATCAAAGGAAAGTAAAAACATAAACAAAACAGTCTCAAGATTCTCAAACAAAACTTAGAACAGCTGGATTTGATAATACTCACTTCGCGCGCAGGGAGAGCTGCCTGTCGTTAGGGCACACATATTTATTGGCTTTACTTTGTTGATTCATTGCGTATTAAAAAATTAAAAAACGTAATTTAGAAAAAAGAACACGGCCGCGGTTGCGCGGGTAAATTCCGCCGCGCGCTCTCGTCTGTTGATGCCATCCAACTGTTGCTTCGCTCGTGGCAGCGTTCAAATAATCGATATTTTAACAGCGCTCTTGAGAACAGCAACAATATTATGTTGTCCCGGCGTTTCTTATCAACTGAGCGACATGACAACGTGTTTTGTCGAGTACCCAGATAGATAACACGTTGCATACCATACTATTGGATTTGTGAACTTTGCAATTCGCAAAAGTTCTGGAGTTATCTTTTGTCTTTGTGAAAGCCGCGTGTGAGGCATAAATTAAGTTTTGTGCAGGTAGAGGATTAATGACATAAGTTTTTCGACCTTATTACACATGGCATATTATTATGGAATTGATAAAAGTATCGTGTTAGTATTATTACACTGCAACTACGATACCTACCTACGAAAGAATAATAATTAAAATGTCATAGTACCTATTATGAAAGCAACTTACAAATTTACAATGCAGTTGAAAAAAATAAATTTTAACAACATTTATATCTTAGCACATATTTTTTACTGAAAAATAGTATGTAATTGCTAGACTCATACTTTTATACGCATATAATGCAAGGGATGTCTAGGACAGAATCATTTCTACCTAGAAGATATAGCGTTTGTCTTTTGTGTATCAGTAACGTATTAAGTTACTGATACACAAAATACATGGAAAATATTTTTTCATTTTATTGTAATAAAACGACATACAAATAAACAAAAAAAAAAAAAAACAAACTAAATTACACCTGTCATACGAATTAAAGTCAATAACTAACAGATTAAATAAATACAATACAATAGAAATAAATTATACAATTAATTAAGTAGAGACATCATTCACTATTTATATCGTCTGATAACAAATTTTCACAATAAGTCAGTAATGCCTATTCACATCGTGTGGTAGTCGCAAATCCAAAATATATTCCTACCCCGTCTTCCCGACGTACCTACTTATAGAAAGTGACTAATGGAATGGCATCACGTCTCCGCGTCGGTGCCTCCCCAGGTGCCGACCACTTCAGATGTCGCCTTCACTAAAGGCTATTACAGGTTTAGTCGGTTCAAGTCCGACATAACCACACACATCGGGTGTGTGGTATGCGGGGGCATTATTTCCCTCCTCCCACCGTGGGGGGTAGTTTCAAGTAGGGTTATTGTTGTTTTTCTGGAACGCAAAAAAAAAAAAACGTCACGTCTAGTTTTAATGTGGGCGAAGGGCCATATCAAACCAATTGATACGTTTCATCTAGAAATCTCTTTGCTAGAACTATAAAGGTTCCAAATATTCCATTTTTTTTAAATTCATTTGTTCAGTTTGGTTTAAAAGAGCTCTTATGAAGATCAAAACTTAAAATCTAGCGCGCCCATTCACTGCGGGCGGGAGCTTGATCGTAATCGTTTTAAGGGGTGGAGTGATGTAAATTGGCTATAAGTGGGCTGCTTTAAATGCAATTATCTTTGTCAAAAATATTTCCTGGATGACTAAAATGGGATATCCGGAAAACACATTTAAAGTTTTCTCTTTGCTTCATACTATTTTACTAGGAAAATAAATAATGCTCAAAAGTCGTGCAAAATTCCCTTAGTCGTTCTGCCTTAGTATATTACAAGACGTTCAATTCATCTTATAAAATGGTTTAACGACTACCTACCGGAAATAGTGATTATGGGGGCCAACGGTTTAACGCCCTTTCCGAAGCACGGAAGCGCTTGCTATTAATTTCCAACCAAACGGTCGCCCATATAAAAACTGACCTCTGGCAACTTCGTTATACTTCGGTCGTTCCGACTACAGGTTCCGAACACTTAGTACTGCGAAGCTACGAGCGCTTCCACTACTGTAACATGTGAAATAATATCATAAGTTATTTATATGCTCGTAATTGACACTTAGTATCATACGATAAAGAGCATTCAAACGTAAAAGTGCGTGCTTGGTAGAGGCACGATCATTTAGTTTTAATCCGCTTGAAACAGGCGCAGATCGATTTATGGTAGCCTTCGATAAGATTTCTATTTCGTTTATAAATCCCGTATCGATTGCTAGATTTCTTCATGATCGTCATTTCTATATAAATAAATAAGATCAAACTCCTTAGCATAAAAAATATATTATTTGTTTTAACTAGGTACTGATACTCGCATCGCTAGCTTAAGCGATCGAGTTATGATTGGATTACAAGATGTTATGCCCTAAGTTATCTTATTCTGTCGCTGATATCGGGCAAAACTTCCACGATAAAAGAAAGAAGTAAGAAATTATAAAAATAAAGTGTACATACTAGGCAGTATGAAATATGTTTTGCCTGTTATTTGGTTGTTTAAGAGAAGAGATTAGTGTTGTATTGTGCCATTGAAAAACGTTATTGTGAATAAGACAACATTATTAGATTGAGATAATGTTTAAAAATAAAAAGGCTATACATATCAAGTACTCACATAGTAACATATCATACTATAAGATGTGTAAGATGTAGAATAAATCTACTTTATAAGTAACACTGACATCACGTTAGATACAGTTAGCACTCTGTGACCATAATGAACCTTTTGTGGCATCAGGTCAACGAATAGTTAATTAAGCAATGGAATTGTATAAGTTAAAAGGAAATCTATATTATTTCTTCTAGCATTATCACTAATCAAAACAATTACTATGAAAAAGAGGTAAAGTAGTATAGTTAAAAGACATTATTTTAATTATAATCAATATATGAGAAACAAAAAGGTCTTGAACAGGTTAACAAAATCGGTAGCAAAAAAACTAGATGTCCTAAAGTCTAAAGAACTAGAACTTGAGATGTCTTGGAATGAGAAATGAACCACTGATTACAATAGTTGCTTTATTTAGACTATAAGGTATTAATATTTTTTCATTTCAATCCCTTGAACGTGAAGCTTTGACATAAAAAAATTCAAAGCATGTTTATTGTGGTGAAATTCGAGAAAGTTGATTGGTATTAGTTATTTATATAAAAGAAGTGTTAATCATTAGAAATGGTTTTATTTGGATTCATAATTTACATACTTAAATCACATTGTAAAAATGTGTAGCATTCTAATGTTAAAAGATTTTTAAACCGATCCTGTAGTTTTTGAGTTTACTCCCTATTTCCAGAAATAGATTTATGTTACTAATGTCATTTGTTTGAAGTTATAAGGAATAGATAAATGTTTTGAATGGACTTATCACTAAACAGAATTAGTGACAGTTGTGAAAAACAGAGAGTCTTAGTCGTACTATACTATAAAGTACGATTTTAAAATATAAATAGAAAAGAATAATTGTGCTGCGATAACAGTTATAACATTACTTAATAACGCTACTTCATAAAGAGTTTTCCACAGCACTCCCAACACACGTCAAAACGTCAGATTCTCTTGACATTTCTCTTTCAGTAATAATGGCGCACTTGCGAAAGGTGGATAGTTTTGTGTAAAATCTGTTTTGTGTGTTTGTGCTCAAGTGAAAACAAAGAATTTTTAATGCCGTACCGCAGGCGCTTTTCCGCCAAGATGCCGGATTTCGACGACGACGTGACTGTCGTCGACGTGTATGATTTGGCATCGGATATTGGCAAGGAATGCGAAATCATTATCGAAAAATACGGCCCTGACGCTGTTACATCGTTACTGCCGAAAGTGATAAACGCTCTCGAGCTGCTGGAAAACCTGGCAGTGAGGAACGAGAAGGAGAACCAGGCATTACAAGAGTTAACTGCTAAAATATCACAATTGGAGAATGACAAGATAGAAAAGGCAGAGTATAGGCAGCGCTTCGAAAAGGTTCGTAAAGGTCATTGTTGATTTTGTTTGCGCTTGTTAAGTATACAATTGGATGCACGAAACTGCAAATTGTTTCGACATTTATACTGTATTCAGTTGCAAAAGTGCTGCTCGATGTTGGTTGCTATTGCGCGACATTGACATCAGAGTTAGTCATGTCTAGGCAGTAATTGGTTGATAATGTAGGTACCTGTTAGTTTGCAAGTGACAATACAGTGATGTGTGTGAATTTAAGTGGTTTTTTAATAACACCTATTGATTGTTAACTAGGTAAGGTCAGTATCTATTTAACTCAATATAACAGATTAATGAGTTCTAAAATACTGCAAATTTTTATTAATCTTGAAGTGTTAATTGTTAACATAGATAGAGATGGTAGAACTTGATCATGCAATAAAATTGTATGTATATTCTTTGAAATAATTTTGGTGATCAATTTAAAAAGTAGTAAGTAGACAAAATTGAGGGTGTTTTATATTAAATTAGGAGTAAGTTTGTGCAAAAATCTCCTAATAATTTAAAACACTTAACTTATTAATATGTTGATAAAATAAACTATGTTTTACAACATTATCATTTCTGTATAGCCTAGTAAAAGAGAAAAACTAGAAATAAAAAGCATATTTCATTGTATTTCCAGACTTTTAGTTGCCTCTGTTTGTGTTCATAGAATGTAAGGGTTAAAACTGTTTCCTGAACTGTAAAAGGTTCAGGAATAACCTAAGTCATCTTGCATTCGTCAACTTGAGCTATCAATTTATAATATGAGCTAGGCATATAAGACTAAGTGTAAATGTATTAAAGAGAAAAATATAGTACTGTAGAACTGCTTACCAGGTAGCTTACTTGTTGTGAAACAAGTCACAAAAAAGTATCCTTGGGGAATCCCCTAGAAATTCTTTTTCATTACTAACTTACTGATGTACCCTGGTAAATACAATCATATCATATTTACTAGGTATTTACTTTGAATAATAACTTTGGTTAGCTAAACAGATAATAAATGAATATAGCTACTTGGTAACTAACAATTGATAACATTCAAATATCACTGGAATCATATATTATATAATAACCAAATGTGACTTTGTAAATTCAAATACTGTTATTCAACATCTTGTGTAAAGCTTTAGGTACAAGCATGAGGTTATAGAATAAAAACAAAGCTTGGACACGTTTATGCAGGCTTTTATGATGGGTGGGTGTAATTTAGTTGCTACTGTGATTTTTCGTCACTATGAAGAGCGCTCACTTTTTTTTAACTGCCTGTTTCTGCCATAGCATTATGGCTTGTAAATAGAATAAATTAAAATATCCAACTAGTTATAGCCTTGCACTTTCTCTAATGGCTCACCACTAAAAGTCATGGATATTACCAATCGGTTGAAAAGTTGGATGAGTGGTATAAAATTATGCAGAATTATGACAATGGTGCTGTTATACTTCTAACCTTTTTTAATGAAAGAAGAAAGATAGTGTGAAGTTTTCTGTAATGTGAGCATGCCGATTCTATTACTCTTGATATTTTGACATTCCAAACCATAAGGAAGATCTTCCACCAACATTGGAGGAGGGACAGAACTATTAACCTGGAGTGTGTGGTTTTATGAGACTTGAACATCCTAACCGGCTTTACTTTAAAGGCGTTATCTGAAGCTATCAGGCAGCAGTTTTATCCCACCGGTGGGACCAAGACTACTATCTAGAGAGTCTCAGGTTCAAACATCAGTTGTGTCACCTATGACTTTTTAAAAGTTATGTGCTTAATTATCGCTTGCTCCATTACTCTAAAAGAACATTGAGCTGGCGGCTGTCATTAATATCTTTGGCAGTCGTTATTAGAAAGTCAGTGCCTTCTTAAATCCTAACAGCTCCGATGGCAGTTGCTCAGTGTAATACCCGAAGTTCAGCCAAATCTGGTTAGACGAGTGAGCAGACCCTGAGCTTGAGTCTGGGGCAACCTTGGTAATGCTAGGATATGATAATTATCTGAGAGTTATAAAAATTAAGTTTTAAATTCATTCAAGATATGGTTAATCAGTGAGTAGACTGGGCGTAAGTCTAGGATGATCTGAAGAAATCAGACACCAGAGATTTTGTCGACACAGCGCGCTTTAAGCGAAATGCTAAGTGGCGCTTTGAAGAAAGGCCGTAAGCCTTGACGAATGGCATAGCTATTAGTCGCCTTTTACGGCACTTGGGGCTTAGGGTTAATCCTATTTAAAGACAGGAACTATACAGGAATGATATATGAAGCGCAACTTTTACGGTGATATCACAATTAATTGCTGACTTATTTGCACTAGCTAATAGTCATAATTCCTTTTCTACAATCTATCCCTTTTTTTTTAATACATTTGAATCTGCTCTATACATATACAGGTATTTTGTACGATACTATCAAAATCACGTTTAAATCATCATATCAGCCTTCTAAGTCCACTGCTGAACATTGGCCTCACCAATAAATTATATTCCATTGAGAGTATTTTCCCATAATCACCACGCTGGGCAGGATTGGTGTTCGCAGTTCAAGTCAGTGACCAGGACGACGCTGCTGCCCATCATCCGGTAAAGTTTCTCTTCGTCGACTCCCCCATGAGAAGACAGGGGGTGGCACTATTCTAGGCCGGTACCACGAGGCACGATTAAAACGATGAGAAAATCATGATTACGTCGCCGCACCGCTCTGAAAAGACATGACCTATAATGTTTATCTAGGAACATTTGTGTTGAGGTTTTCCTCAAGGATAATTGTAGCCGATTTCATACCCATAAGTGTTTTTTTGTTTGACTGTGGTCATAATTTATCATACAACATATCAGCTCATAACGTCCCGCTACTAAATACGGGCCTCCTTGCACAAACCAAGGTCAGAGGGGTTCAGGTCGTTTACCATATTCCACTCCACACATATTCGTACTTCACGTTAACCAAGTGTAGGTTGGCCAAAAGCAGCTGTGTGAAACAGGCATACCGCAGTTAGAATTTTTTAGAGCTGTTCAAAATGGTACACGCCTGTTTCTTCGAATGGGTAGGCAGAGGCGTATTATACGCCCACATTTTTCCAATTATATTTTTGGTCCCACGTAATAGGTTACGAGCCTATTGCCGCTTACCGGCAACTTTTAAATTCGCCAGAGCCTCATCCGTTGATCGACAGGTAACCGGTAACTTTAAACAATTGTGCCATATTTGTAAAGTTGACTCTTGAATCGTCTTCCTCTTTCCCTGTTCCTAGTTTATCTGGGGTCGAAGCAGCATGTCATTTTTAATCTTCATTCACCTCTTATAGTCGTCTTCGACTCATCCACCCTTTCGTGATCATATTCTTAACACTCATTTCGAAAGTTGATTCAATGGTATTGGAGTTGAACCCTGAACTTTTCAATTTCAGACTTACTGCGTATCTAACTACTTTGGATTCTTATACAATAGACTTACGGTGCAATTTCCAGAGTAATTTCCTACTAGTACAATTGTGGCTTAGGAGTCTAGACATTGATGATTGAACATAAGTTGTATTTGTGTAATCTTGCGAGTGATCACCTTTCACTGTTGCTGTTTATTATTTAAAATATTACATTATTTTTATGTACAGCCTCTCACTTTCACTTTGTAAGCAGTGTGTTTAAGCGCTTTATGATCGGCATTTTCATTGTGTGGTTGATGAAGACATCAATAACTTTTATTGAATATTATGAAAATTGTTTGTGTTTGCGAGCTCTTTTAGTTCAGCGTCTTTTAGACAGGCCGTCATGTGTTAGTGGACTTGTTACCGGTGAAGGTATGGATATTTTTTTGGACTTTATCGACTGCTTACCATCAAGCAGGATGTGTCTATTATGACGTTCTACAATTTATTATTTTATTCAGGTTTTTAGGGCATAAAAAGATTTTAAAATCGACGTCAATGTGCTAGTGATAATTCTGGTTTTCCAGGCGTCCATTGATAAGCGGAAGTGACCACTTGGGGACGTATTAGAACACCTAAAATTAAAATATCCAAAGTTAAAACCCCGATGTTCAAAACCCCTAAAATTACAATACCTAATGGTTCTAATAACCTAATGATGAAATCCCGAAGTACAAAACAACTAAGTTTGAAATTTCTAATATCCAAATCACCTAATAGTTCAAAATATTTAAGGTCATAATAATACAAGTTCACAATGTCGTAATTCAAAACATCGAAAGTTAAAATACCTACATTAAATATGAGAAGATTGAAAACAAAATATATTTAACAAATGTGGGTACCTACAAAGAATAATGACGTTGCGGTTGATATTTCTGTTGATATTCGATTCGGTTAGGTTATATCGTGACCACAATGCACGAGCCGAGCGAGCGAAGCGAGCGTGCCGCGGCAGCGGCCGGCGAAGTGCCAGAAAATACTTTGGTCACGTTATTCTCCTCCTTTTATAGTGAACATAGTGAATCCCAACAGCTGGCTGGACTCCTTAAATAAAAAATGTAAATTTATGTTCGAAAAAACGTTTAATCATACATATTGTAATTAGGTCACTAAGTTTAAGTCAAAACTTATTAATGAAAAATAAAGTTATTTAAAAATTATTAATTGACAATTAAAGATTCGAAGCGATATTCAGCGAAATCGTTATATGGCTATAATTATGATTATTTTGTATTGATTATAAATAAAAACTACTTTTACATTTAAAACTTTGATTATTTTGAATTTAGATCAACCTACCATTAGGGATTATATCTTTAGATATTTCAAGTTTAGGTATAGTGAAGTTAGGGTTTATGGTCTTCGATATAATAATCGTTCGACATTTAGAACTTTCATTATTTTGAATTTAGGTCAACCAATCATTAGGTATTGTAATTTTAGGGGTTTTGAACATCGGGGTTTTAACTTTAGATATTTTAATTTTAGGTGTTCTAATACGTACCCGACCACTTCCCTACAATCGGGCGGTATGTTTCAGTGCCACTTTTTTCACAAATCCGGCAGGCTTAGGTCCTATTCCCGGGGGCCTCTCAGTGTTAGCACACATCTCTTTGAGGCGCTCGTAGTATGAAAAACAAAATTTGCTCCGATATAGCACTTATGTAATAACATGCAAGGAGATAACCAGATACTACCGCGCACATCCACTACGGACAGTAGAATTCAGTGGAGCAGAAGCTTGAGAGAAAAATAAATTGGACAAGAAACTCGTCAAGTTTACTCTCTCACCAGTAGTAATAATAATAAACAATACGTCTAACCTATGTTATGTAATTATTATGCTAAAATTTAGTCAATGTTATTCATATCTCAGTGAATTTAATTGCAATTAAGAGGTTGGTCATTTAATTACAATATGCAGAGTAATTTGGCATCGACTTGAATAAGCGTCTTAAGCTTCAGTAAGAAGTTGATGGGAATATTAATAATTTGTTCTACGGGTGGTTAATAATAGAAATAAAAGTAGGAAACCCGCGCAAATGCGCTAATTTAAAAAATAAGAAATGCAATGATTTAGTAAGCACACAACATATTTGAAGCCAATTATTTAAATATGTTCGAGTTATATATATTTTAAGAGTTTTCTCGTACTCTTTGCTGCTAAAACCACATTACGGAACATAGTCAACCATAGTTTTCTTTCGACTAATTATAGCGTCAAGTGGACCACAAAGAGTGTCTTAGAACAATAATTTTATTAGATTAGAGATTTAAAAGAGTTTTGATATAATCTAGACTGCAGACCTTATTTCATTTGCTTTCCATTGAATTTAGATTATAAATGAATGGGAAAATTACTTCATACCAACTCGTACATTCACAGCGGGTGGGCATGGCATCAGTGAAGAGAAATTGGCCAAGGAGGCTTGTTATCTAAATAGTATGATGTCTGAATAATAACTGTCTATAACTCTATATCATATAGATATCTTTGGTTACATTATTGAAGTTTAAGTAAGGATCCCTATTTTTTCTAGTAAATGGTGAAAGTAGTAGTAGTGGCTATTGATATCCTTTCAGAAGTTTTTAAGTTTATTCATAACAAAAATACATACAAAAATTTTAATCGTGTACATTTATGTTGATTAGCTGTAAAGGATACTACTTTTGGGCCCCAATGCAAAAGAGATCGTCTAGTAGCAAGTTTTATACTTGTAAAATATTCTAAATCTGATAAGTACATTTTATTTTATTTGGTAACTAAAAAAGAGTGTTCACAAAATCAATTTTTTTTAAAATTAAGTAACAAAATATTTTTTGTCTTTTAAAAATTAAAATATATTATTCAGGAATCATCCACGCAATAAACGTCGTCCATCGCATTCAACGGCGTAGAATAGTGGTATCACCTTTGGCATCGATCACTACCTTTTTTCTTCATGGCATAGTTGCCACCAATTCTCCACATTTTTGTGAAGTTATTGCATCCCTCACAGACAGACTTAATTTTCTCTTTTAGACCTTGCTAGATACTTGGGCAGCATTTTCTTAATTTTACACCATAGGGTTTCAATCGGTGACTAGTCTGGACTACTCGACAGCCACTCTATTGTATGGATCTGATTTTGGGTAAAACAAGGTCTGGTCATGTCATGTCAATCATCAAAGCATCGCATCGTCTTGTTAAAAGGTACTGGCATTACGATGTTTCAGCGTTGGAATCGAGGGCACAAGACTTGATTTCAGAATGTGTACCCTACTGCATTAACAAAATGTAGACAATCATGTGCTGACATGCAGCCCCATTCATTACCGATTCAGGAAACTTCACTTTTTTTTTGCGGTATGGAATGCTTTTTTTTTTTTCTAATAACCTTTTTCTGTACATCACCGATTGTTACCTCAAATATAGATTCATCACTCCATATTATTTCGAGCCGCTGGTTTGCAGTCCAATTTTCGCGATCTTTAGCGAATGTCAGCCTTTTCTTTTTCTGGAGAGGCGTGAGTAAAGGTTTCTCTTCAGTCGTATAAAATCTATAGTCCAATCGTTTTACGACTCTCTTGCATGTATCGGCAGATTAATAAAAACTTATTTTTCATTAAAACATGGAATTGAGATATAGACGAACTCTTTTGCATCGATTAAGAACTAGGTAGACGAACTATTTTGAGTTAGCCGTAGCAAATTAAAGAGTACATGATTGGATATTTTAGTTAAATAAGTTTTTCTTTACAAGTGCCTGGTTAACACGATAAGATGACCAATTTTACTCTATGTTTTTTTTTAAAGGCCTGTTTTATATATTGTAGTTAAGTTGAAAACAGGCAACCTTTGCTAATATGACTAGACGAACTCTTTTGAATTGGGGCTCGTAATATTATAACAAAATAATTGGCGTGATTGTAAGGGAATTATTCCTTATTTATGAATTGTGTAAAGGAATATTGCAAATAGACACATGATTTATTATTTTATTTTTATATATCTAACGGAGCAATACCCTTTCGCAGTTCACTATAATTTAATCAGTTCGATGATTAAGATAAGATTATGTTTGTTTTTCAAATATAAAATATAAATGATTGATGATTTCTGATGATGAACATTGATAGGTAGTTGGGATGAAGAGGCCATTGGCGACTTCAAATTCTGAGAGTATCGGGTTCAAACCCTGGTCTAGAAGCGCACCGAAATGATGTGCGTAGTTATCTCTGGCGCGGTGCCTCGGAAATCACGTTGAACCGTTGATCCCGGTTGTCATGAACATCTTTTGCCCTCTAACACCCTCACAGTTGGTTTAACTATAGAATTATGATTTTCTTTTGGTTACGGAGGTCAGACAATAGTTGCTCCAGTAATAACTAAAATTCAGGCATTATCTGGTTAGACCAGTAAGCAGACTCTGGGCCCTAAGCTGAAGTCGCTGAAGGGTAATCGGGATGATGCTAGGATCTAAAGAAGATAGTTGGAATGCTCTAGTAAATTAAGTCCGCACAGACAGGCGAAACCATTTAATTGTTTTTCTTTCTGTTACGGGTACCTTCAGTATTACTTTCATATGCCTTTAGTATTAGTTGCATTGCTGCTGCTAAATCAAAGCGGCGCGTTAGCTCGACATGGACATTTGCAGAGTACTAAGGCTGACTATAGCCTAACATTCTGATTGTGAATTATTAAGTTTTATGTTTATTGGTCTCTATATTGTAGGTATTAAAATATGTTGTATTTACCTGTAATTGTTTGTTACAATTATGCCTCTGTACATGTGTTTAGTTTTAAGAAATAATGTAAACAAATGTTGGTAAATCTAATAAATATATATGCATTTTTAAAAAAATCTCTTTTAGATTAGTAACTATCTAACCTAAGTCATATTGTAAATCTTCAACTGATTTAAAACCTTTAGCCACATTCGGTCAGCCAGTTGATTCATTGTGGCATTCATATTTAGCATTGTGTTTCTCAGTTGAGTAATTGGATCGGTCGTTTCCTGGCGTGTGCACATGTATGTACTCACTCGGCTGCATTTATTGCTACAGTTGATGCGTTGAGATGCGGCTAATACCCTTCTATGACGTGTAATTTATACATACATATAACTTACTAATATTTATTTATTTCCATTAGCGATACTAACATTACATATAATATATCAATAACAATTAATTTAAAAAAAATAGTTAATCTTAAGTTGTAATTTTCATGTTTATGTCTGTTATTTACAATAAGATCCGCCATTTTAAATTCTCCTAATTAAGCATTGTTCACATTAGAATACGACGAAGTATGATTGGGCACTGTAGGTCTATTTCTTAAGTTAAAATTATTAGAATTTTTGTTCTGTTTTTATGATTGTTTGTTGCCAAAATAAATAAAAGTAAAAGTAAAAAGTTCTTTATTTCATAAATTATTAATAGCACTTAAAAAACGTCATCACAAAATATGAATAATAAAAAAAACTAAACACTACTACAATGAAATCACGAAGCTAAGATTCACTTACATGCAAAATAATAAAAGTTAAGTGTAAGTGCATTTTGTTACCGACGTAAAAAAAAAAGGGTCTGCTGGTCTAACTAGATTTTGGCTGAATTTCAGTTATTACATAGAGCGACTGCCGTCAGACCTCCGCAACCCAGAAGGAAACATCATTCTTATCATTCTCTTACATCCTGACAGCTGGTTTAACCACCAGCTGCCAGGATGTAAGACTGACTTTCTAATAACTACTGCCATAGATGTTGATGACAGCCTTGGTACCAACGGCTTAACGTGCTTTCCGGAGCAAGCGATAATTACGCACATAACATCGTAAAAGTCATAGGTGCGTTATCAGGGTTTGAACCTGAGACCCTCTGAGTTTGAAGGCTATGGGTCTCGCCACTGGACTACCACCGCTTGATACCCCTGGTCTATAAGAGCCTGAAAACACTTGCGCCGGCAGAGAATTCTTGGTTTGAGTGACGATATGAGGGTAATTACTGAGACATGTAATTATAATTTTTGTATTGTGTTCCCATTCTATGGATGGTTAGATAACGTTTGTTATTTATCAATATTATGTTCTGGTTACAAACAACAACTAGTGACGTTGAATTGTTATCAAATGTAACAATGATTAATGTTTTTGGATATCTTAATACAAACATAGATATCACTATATTAGATTATTTATATAATCTTAAAATATATGAAGAGTTTGAGTATTTTAGTAAAACATTACTTCAGACCCCTAAACGAAGACTAAAAATAGGCAAATATATTCATAATTATAATTAGATCTTGTGCCTTGTGCCTCATGTAAAAATATGAAGTGAACCATTAAAAAAATATTCACTGGCCAAATTCATTTGCACCAAGCATGAGGAAGCTCATAATTAAGTTATTTATATAGTTAAGCAAGAAATAAAATTTCCTAATAAAATTGTCAGGATCTATTTTTTAAAGTTATTACAATGCTATGATTTTTGCAAAGGATAAAGTTCAAAAAGCCGAAGGAAAGGAAAGGTGTAGGTTTTTTTATTGTAAGCAAGCGTTGTTAATTACTTGTTCTCGTTACAAGATTAACAATCGAATGGCAAAAGAACGGCGTGATTGAGTAGGTCTTAATTTATTACAATCTTAATAATAAAACCTTGCCGTGTGGCCTTAGAATAGTGCCATCCTCACTCATCCGCATGAGATGCGCATGAGTCGTAAGAGTCGACGAAGAGAAATCCTACCGGATAATTGGCAGCAGCGTCATCCTGCGCACTGGCGATTACCAACCCGCCTGCCCAGCGTGGTTATTGTGGGTAAATGCCCTCAATATAATCTATTGGGGGCATTTACCCACAATAACATATAATGTTCAGCAGAGGACTTTATATAGTTGATATAAATATGAATGAAATTTTATATGCTACACAGTTTTAATCTGCCTTATCAATCTAATCTGCTAACACTATCGCAGTAATTATTTTACCTAATCTATCAAAATAGACAAACATCTAACATTATGTAATGATATTGTTGTACATTTGTTTTTCGTAAGCAGCTATTATGTTAACCACGGTTCACTTGCAATGTCGTAGTACTATTACACCTAAATATTATGAGATTGCATGAAACAAACAGGCGTAATATTTATAATGTCCTTGAAAGTTTGTAAGTCTTGCTAAAACTAACAGTACTTTTACTGGCGATTTGCACTTACGGCTTAGAAGGAAATTGTACATTTCGGTTCGGTTACACTGTTTCAACTACTTACGTCTTTATCAATATATTTTGCATATTATAATATATGTAAATGCGATTGATGTCAAGATATAGGAAATATACCTCACCTTGGACTGAGGTCAGTTCCTTATAGTTAAGTCTGATTTTGGCTCAATAATGCAATCGAACGTCAACTTAATTACTAATGAATAGGTACATTCACTGCATGTGCAGGAGTGCAGGAGCTTTAGAAAAGAAGTATAGAGCAAGAAACTCGTCAAATTTTTTCCTCCAGTCCGTACCAAAAAATATTTATATGAAACACGATAAAGGTTCTTAAGTATAATGAAGGATGTATAAGGATCCTACCAAGATCATATGAGTCCAAGCCAACCTCACCTGCAAGTGGTGCACCTGCCGATCAACGGACGACGTCGTCGGCTTTGGCAAACTGTAGTTTGCCTCACACGATGCACTTTATACAGCTATATAGGCACTTATAAAGATAGAAGCTGAAGTTAACCTTTCCGAGACCTTTACCCGCATATAGGCTGCTATAACAATGAGCTGGTATAATGATAATGTCACACTAAAATGTTACTTTAAGACATTTGTAAAATAATAATAAGCCGTGGAATGGCACTTTATAAAATTTTATCGTTTTCGATTCATTCACCGAAATCGTTGGGCTTCAAGCTGATTTTTCATTTAAATATTAACTGAATGTTGATAAAATTAAGACGACGTAATATTTATATGAAATACGATAAAGGTTCTTAAGTATAATGAAGGATGTATAAGGATCCTACCAAGATCATATGAGTCCAAGCCAACCTCACCTGCAAGTGGTGCACCTGCCGATCAACGGACGACGTCGTCGGCTTTGGCAAACTGTAGTTCTCGGCAAACGGCAATAGGCTCACCACCTATTATTTGGGACCAACAATAAAAATTGGCGAAAAGTGGGCATATAATATGCATTTCCCTCTCCCTTCGGAGAAACAGGCGTGATTATATGTATGTGTAAATAATCAGAATTACCACGTCATTTAGCGACGGCGAACGTATGCTTAGTCTATACATTTTATAATAATTGAATTTCGTTTATAAAAATAAATAATGTTACATTGTGTCAATCCTCTTTTGGTCATATAGAAGTAATCGGGAGTGACAGTCTCTTTTAAAGTATTTCTTACAGAGCAACGGCTTACCAAATTTTTTGGTGCGACTGCTGTTACTCGGCATAGCATGAGGGTGATTCCTAAGACCAGAAGGCCGAAGGCCTACTCTAATTAAACGAAAACGAATCTTCGTTAAACCCATCCCTTTTATTCGATAATGATATACCTAGATAGTGAAAGAGATAGGTATAACGAAGTTTCGTTTTCGTTGAATTAGAGTAGACCCCCAGCAAATGAGGTCCGGGAGGATAAAGGAGAGAGCGGTATAAGATCAAAAAAATGTTCAGAACACTCACCAACAATTAAACCACAAAAACATTACAATCATTTTCATAGTGCAGTCTATAAGCAAGCGTAACTCAACCTTTCCTTGAAAATTTGTAAGTCTTGAAGTTACTTGATACCTATTTCATCTCTCCCTTTTTATGTTGCCCAATGGATTGCCATTTCTGCCCACTTGCCAATGAGAGCAGATCATTGCACTCATGTTCAATCTCAGCAGTTTAACGAAACAATGACTCCAAACATGTTGCGTTAAGATTGGACACATGATTAAATGTAAATTTATTATTACATATTAACAACTCTATTAGCAACGTGTAAACATTAATTTGTTACTATTATGAGTAGGTTTTGTTGTATTATGTAAAAGATGATATATAAAGCAGTTTTAAGAATATGAAGGATTGGTATTAATATCTTATTCTTCCGTATCTTTTTTAACTAATTTTCTTCTCACAGACTATAGTGAAAGGCTTTAGGATGAATACTGCAGTGCGGATTGGCATAGGCAGGTTTGCTGTTAGACTTCATTACTGTCCATATACCTTCAAGATAGGAACTTTTTTACTGTACTACAGTTAAAGTACAGTAGCAGCGCTCTACATAGGTCTCTTTTGGTTTCCCTACCCGATAGTCAGTACTAAGGGCACCCAGAGTCGTCGGTCTCTGGGTCCGCTGCACCGAGAGGTACTCAGCCCCCACGTCAAGGTGGAGACCATTCCGGGGAGTCCATTAACTAACCGTAATGTGTAATAACTGTGAAGAATTTATTTTTTTCGGAATTTAAATATACTTCAGGGCATTCAACCATAGATATTGTAATAGTAATGTTATAATATTGTTCATATTTTGTAGTTACTACTTAATATAATATTCTAATTAAAAAAATCTTATTTAGGAAATAGAAGCCATTGAAGAGCAGTGGAGGACAGAGTCTGCTGAGCTGGTCACAGCAGTGGGCCGTCTCCAGGATGAGAACAAACGGCTTCGTCGCACCATCAATGCACCTATCGATGGTAAGTCTAACTTGAAACTAGTCTGTGCCATATAAATCTGGATAAAGGTTCATTCAGACCTCAGTTCTCACTACCAATTTGCACAATATTCGGATAAGATATTAATTACGTAATCTTGCTTTATATAGTAGAGGTAATGTAGATGTGCGACCTTGGCAGGTGGACTATTATGAAACGCTTGTCGCATCATAGCTATCTTTAGTTTCCAAGACAAACTGGTAGCTATCGCTTACTATTTTGCGTTTTTGTAAGGACGGGTCAATGTCCTTATTATAAATATCCTCCTCGTCGTGTTCCTCAGTGTTGAGAGTCGTGAAGTCCCTTTAGCATAACTTTCTCTCAGATGGGTTTTTCTCCATCTGTTTCTGTCTCTACGGTATGAAAGGTATTGTGAACTGTGAAGTCAAGAGCGATGAGTATCTGGTAGGATTAACATGTCGGGCTGTGTCCACGAGGCCATTTTCTATCTACTTTGCTGAGCAGGATGCCTTTGAGGTCTTTACAACACAATTATAAAAAGTTCAAAAATATACATTTCTAAGGAATTGCGTTTCTGACGATATTTTTATAATCTGATAAATTGTGCCACATGTGATTTAACGCGGTGGGAAGACAAAATGGAGGATGGTTAATACAATTGATTTAATTATGATTAGATATAGAAGTGACTCTTCCGCACTGGGTCTGGTGGTGGAGGTATGACCTTAATCTCTCTTGCCTTAGTTTGATAGAGGAGGCCCGTGCTCCGCAGTACGACGTTAATCATCAGTATCATTGATAATGATACAGATGATGATACTGATGTTGATACAGATGATGATACTGATGATGATACTGATGATGATACTGATGATGATACTGATGGTGGTACTGATGATAATACTGATGATGGTACTGATAATGATACTGATGGTGATACTGATGATAAGTGATGTTAAAATGTTTGAAAGCCTTTTAGTAAAAGGCGAAAACTTGTACTGTTTTTAGTTGTAACACTGTTTATGAAACACAATGTTCAGGCATAAAATACCATTTTATATCAAATTTAAAAAAATAAAATAAAATTAGAAAGATGGGAACATATAGTTACTAACAGCACCAGTAGGTATAAAAGATTTACTAGTCTTAATTTGTGTAGTCAAAATTGCTTGATATTGCTTCAGCATAATGCAGCTATGACAATGAAAAAAATCATAGGTGCTCTGGTTTTCAAGCAATGACGCAGCAGCATTACAATGATTACGGCTATTAGTGAAATTAATTTATGCTTTTGACATAACTGATTTCTTTTTGGTTAGGTACTTGCGTTGCTTACGAATATTTGCATTCATTTCTCGTTTACTTTCATTACTATATTATGGAACAATAGATCCATAATTTTAGAATATACTCTCTCACAGTAACATAAAATAATAGACAATACACTTTTATAAATTTTTAATGTCACTTTTATTTAGTAAATTTGTTTTTTTGGCACGAATATTTTGTTAAGTTTGTATTGTATTAGGAAGCAATGGCGATTTCTTTCAAAGTAGAAAAGAGAGATTTTCATAGGTTTATACATTTTTTTGTAATTTTAACCCTTGCAGAGAGAAGGTTGATTTATTTAAATATTTTTTAACTTAACTGCAATAAGGTTCAAAATATGATGGTCGTAAGAATCGAAAGTCTAAAGTACTCTAAAGGATAAATTCTGTAAAGGGTTTTTTCGGCCCGTAAAGTGTATGATTTAAAAAGTTAAGACAAAAAGATCAATATAGTATCCAACTCGTCAGAACAAAGTAAGTTCTAGGATTCAGTGGTATTTACTGTAAATCTTGGTTCTGAATTGTCAGTTTTATATGCGTATTTTAATGATTGTAAAAATCTACATCGACATTTGATAAAAAATACATACTAATTTTAACACCTCCATCACAAAAGAGGTTTTATAAATTTTTTGATATCTATTAAAGTAAAAATGAGGCTGAAATAGATTTCTATTCCACAAAATCTTGTAAAGTAGTAAGGAAAAGTTTTCAACAACTCTTACCTCACACGATGCACTTTATACAGCTATTTAGGCACTTATAAAGATAGAAGCTGAAGTGAGGTATACCATTAACCTTTCCGAGACCTTTACCCGC
Source organism: Musotima nitidalis (assembly GCA_949126915.1). Lineage (NCBI taxonomy): Eukaryota > Metazoa > Arthropoda > Insecta > Lepidoptera > Crambidae > Musotima > Musotima nitidalis. The sequence goes on from OX421434.1 coordinate 7,934,868, forward strand.
ATATAGGCTGCTATAACAATGAGCTGGTATAATGATAATGTCACACTAAAATGTTACTTTAAGACATTTGTAAAATAATCATAAGCCGTGGAATGGCACTTTATAAAATTTTATCGTTTTCGATTCATTCACCGAAATCGTTGGGCTTCAAGCTGATTTTTCATTTAAATATTAACTGTTGATAAAATTAAGACGACGTAATATAAAATGTTACATGCGAACACTACTCGGTAAATCGATAGTAACAATTTTAATTTGGTCGTTTTATAGTTTACTGGATGGATATAGCATATCTAACGTCTAAAAATGGTGTTTCGGGATGACGAATGTAGTAGAAATATTGGGTTCTATTGATAGCATTATTTACCCCAATGTTAGGTAATATAACTGCCTGTATTGATCACAGTCGTTATCTCAGCATATTACCGAGCACAAGTTCTTCTCGCAGAAACCAAGGTGTCTAGTCAGGTCAGGTCAGGTCATGTTCCATCACTCGGATCCAGTGTGAATCGGCTGAGGCACGTGTGAGGCGTCCTTCTATGAAATCAAGCCGCTCATTAAGGCTTTTGACTTGGCTTACTGATTACCAAATACAGTGATAACCATAACCAAAGGCGTCACGACCTTCCGAAGCTCGGAAGCGCTCGTTATTGAATGCCATACAAACGGTCACCCATCCAAGGAAGGACCTCGGTAAACTCTGATTGACTTTGGTGATAATTTCCGATCACCTTGCAACGCGAAGCTATCAGTGCCCATATTAGTAACAGTTTAATTTTAAAACCCAATTGACAAAAACGTACGCAGTTTGTGGGCTTCATACCTACTCTGTACAAAAAACTATCTTACGTCTTTCATGAATACTGTCATACTGTTGTCCGTTAAGCTGTACTTTCACCTAAGAGTCCCAAAACTAATCTTAAAACTCGTAGGACATTCTAAGCTGATATTTTCTTGAAATCTCACACTCATGGTACATTTTTGCATACATGATGAATGTCCAGCTCTAACCCAAGCCACTATAAAACTCTTATATAAAGTAAGAGTGGCAGCTCAACTTAATTATGCATATTATTGCACTTAACTCGTAGCTTTAGTGTTTCAGATGATTAAACTTGTCTAGCGCTCTAAATACATTCATTGTAAATTTCATAGTCTTACGTTCCATCTTATTATGCAGCAGCTTAGGATACATACCTACTTATTGTTCAGTTAATCAAGAAAACTGAAATAAAGGAGTAAAAGTAGAAAGAAGAAGTCAATTCATACTATATGGAAAAATAATAATAATAAATAAATATTTTCTGACAATTACACCAATGTTCGAACACTTTACCTAAGGGTCAGCTAGTCGTTTAATATATTCATGGTTATAAAGTAAGTTTGTTACCTAAATCTTTAAGTAATTTTTATAAAAATTGACACAAAGATTTATTCTTATTATTATAGTCTTATTTTACAGCAAAAATGTATAGTACCTAAACAATTACCTAAATTTTAAGTCCTTTTCATTTTAGTTCTCAGAAATCAGAACGATGGTGGGACTAGCATGATCAATTACAAATTAACTCTTTTTACGAAGCTTTCAGATGCATCATAGTGTAAAGCCCTGACTGTACGAACAACACACAAATAAAGTACATGTAAAATTAAAACCGCACTTAAGGGTCGACCGGTCATTAAAATCAAGACTCCTTTGAGTGTAAGATTTTGCAGGGTTTATATTTAGAGGTACCAGAAGGTTACAATTCAAGCCAAGAGAGACCAATCGCGAAAATTATTCGTGGTAGACTCGGTGAAAAAGTGTCCCGTTCATAACGACCTAATACGAACCTGGGCTCTAATTCCCATAACCAACAAGTGTTAAGCTGGGGAGTTATGTGAGATCGCTAAAATTGGTCTTTTTATAAATTTGATTGTTCTTTGTCATCTTGTACGGAAAAAATATGAAAAAATAAACGTAAATCTACATAATATAACACATGAGAACGGTTGGTTAAAAATAAAACAACCCGTTCAGTTTCTTAATAATATATATATTTAAGTTGCGTTTCGTCTTTTTTTTCGGCCATTTTACTTATAAACTAACAATCGCAAGCATTTTTTAATGAATAGGTTATTAGTAGATTAAATACCGAAGAGACCGTTTGTTTGTTTATGACAATTCCTTGATTTATAATTTTAGATGAATTTTTATATGCAATTGATGCACGAAATCCATCTGGAATCCCCTCTGATGCCCTGTTCGACAGTGGGCGCCTTGCTAAGCTTCTAAGTGGCCAAATCCACCGTCCGTCCCCTTAATATGATTAATAGATATGAAGAGCTCGTAGCTACGGGATACTAAGTGATCGTATCGATCTAAATGCCATTCATTTATAAGTTACACTTACAGGCATGTCTATTACCAATCAAGAAATATTAATAACACAATAAAGTATAATGTCAAAAAAAGAGAACCTAATAAAAATGTATATATAAATGTTGATGAATAAATGGAAATTAGTTTCAATTTTACCGATTACATGTGTGTTACATTAGGGAAACCTGTTATTGGGCATACTAGCTTTAAGTTCTTATGTCAATAATATACTATAATAAAATGCAAATCCAACAACAATTACACTCAGTGGACAATTAAAATCTTGTCAAGATATGGTAGCAATAAGACGCCCTGCACCATACAAAGGGCTACTCAACCCTGGATTGACTGATGTTGTTCACGATCACATTTCCTTGCAGACCACAAGCGGTGCAACTTAAAGCAATACCGTGTTCTTTTTTAAGGTTGCTGAGGGTAAGGTAACCAATTGAATTGGTCAAGATTATCCTTAAATGGCTCTGTTATCGATTCTGATTATAGCCATCTGCATCACTTAGTCTTTTCTTTGGCGAATGATTCAGGGATTAAATTTATTAGATGATTAAATGGTTAGTTCATAGAACTTATTGCTTGGGCAAAAAGTCGTAAATACTGGTAAGTCTTGTAAATCAATTTAGTTTCAAGCGTTTCTGTCTCCAAATAGTCCTCCGCCAGCTTCTAAAGGACATGACAAATGTCTGACGTGTCCCCCTGTTGGGAGGACACGGCGCGGCATCCGTAGCCCACGAACGCGTCATTGGGGTGGCGGTTCAGCCTTTGTTATGTCCGGGTTGTAGAGTCCGGTGGGGCGCCGCGATCAAGCCATGGGCGATCAGCGCCCTGGGGCAATCAACGGCGCGGTTTTAAAGTACATCATCTCATTTTATTAACGTCCCACTACTGATCACGAGCCTTCTCTCACGAGGTGAGAGGAGATGGTATTAGGTTATACTCCACCACGCTGACCAAATGCGGACTGTCGGAGGCAGCTGTAAGCATCTTGCTATTTGAATTTGCTGCCTGAATTTGCAAGCCGCCTTATAAGGCCTCTAACATGGCTTATCGACTACAACGTTTTTAGTGATAACCTGATAAAGTTAATCTTAATTAAAATTATTTGTTATTGTATCCAGGATCCAGTGCACCCCCCTCTCCAGCCAGGGAGCACGACCAAGAGGTGTTATCTCGACTTAGCAGCACAGCAGAGAAACAGCGGGCGACTCTGCGTCATCAAGAACTCCAACTGCAGGAGAAGCAGCAAGTCATTGAAGGAGTGAGTAGGTTTTTACTATGGAAAATGAATCTAAAAAAATTTTTTATCAAATTTCGGCTTCAATGGAGCTCTTCTAATGTAATTGCCCGGTCGGTAAATTGACCAGATTGTATGGATACGCCTAATAAAGTAGCGGCAATTCAACTAGTGTTTTAGGTTCAAAGATTTTGTCGTAACTCACAAAATGATACCTAAATAATCTCTAGTCCTGTTGCCTAAGGGTTAACATAAATGAATCTGCAGGTAAATTGATTTATAGTAAGCGACATTTTATGAACCGTTCAGGTCAATTATGGCCCGGCCATTTTGATGATTGGGCATCGATAGATATTTAGTACTAACGCGCCAATTTGAAACGGGGCAGGAGCATTAGTGGAGAATAGTTGAGAAATAAACTCATCAGGTTTATATAAACGCCAATAAGTAATTAAATCTTTAAAAAACTGAAAACGCTGCCTTCATCGGCTTTCAGTTACCAAGTGAACTTTTTTGGTTTTGTGCAATAAAATATAATAAGGCCTTATCATTTACTCTGAGAAACAATCAACGTGCTTTTATTTTCGACTGGCAGTATCCATAACGCGATGTAAATAGCCTCCAATTCGATTGGACTCTAGCTAAGACGCTCCTATTCAATCCCATTCCAATTTTTCATACAGTTATCGAAAAGCGGGAACTGTAGACACTGTCTTAGTTAGGATGATCGCTCGCACGTTCGATCTAAAGTGCTCAGTAATGTGATCAGTGGTGTCGTGATGGGTAGTCAATAGCGTCACGTCAGCGTGTGGTATTATAGTGACGCTTTCGACAGCGCGATTTTGAAGCTTCGCGTTTTTGGGATTACATAGTAACCAACACGCATGATCGTTTGATGTTTGTGGTAACCAAATATAGGCCGAGATTACAATTCGTGCAAACCGAAAGCGTTTATGTAACCACACATGAAATAGATATGATAGTAATAAGTAAGGAGAAACGCACGATGTCAAACTTACGAATAAATAATACAGATAGCAACTCATAAAAACAGTATAGAAATAAATACATACATATATCGTATGTTCCCGAATGGGTAGGCAGAGGCATATCATACGCCCACCATTCACCAATTATAAAGTTAGTCCCACGTTATAGGTGGCGAGCCTATTGCCGCTTACCGGGAACTCGCCATAGCCTCGTCTGTTAATCGGCAGGTGCACCAGTTGCAGATGAGGTTGGCTTGGACTCCTTAGGTATTGGTGGGATCCCTATACGCCCAATTAATAAATAAATATTTTCTTATAACACAATTACACCGATTATTTAGTTTCAAGATAAGTGGCATTAAGAACTTGTGATATGTATACTAAATAATAGATAAACATACATCAATCCTTTCTTTATTATTAAATACGTACATAATACACAAGGGAAACCACCCAGACCGGAACAAATATTAATGTTTGCATAATGATTTGTCCTGTGTGGGAATCGAACCCACAACCTCAGGAGCGGAGTGCGGATATACTCGCCACCACCCCAATATATAGTGATATTATTATTTTTCTATACGACTCCTATTCATCTATGGTAAACTATTAAGGGTTGTCTATGTTCATCAGTGGACTTCATATGATTATATAATCAATAAATTATGTTAGCTGTACATCTTGTCCTTGTATTTTGAGTCTTACGTATTGAATGCACTAACCACATAATCTATTTGAAGTATCTACAAATAGTTAATGACTGTGTTGTTTTATATCATTAAATAACATATTACATGTTGTTACTTGCGTGGTTTCAACTTTCGTTTGGAGTGCCCTCTAATGTAGTGGTTCAAGTTATATTATATACTATCGGCCGTTCGCGAAATTTTGTATCTTTTGGATTAAAATAAATAAATATTCTCTTATAATCACACCAATTATTTAGTTCCAAGTATTATAGATACTGAAAAACGGATGAACATACTAAATACTTTTTTTTTGTAAATATATACTTAATATACAAATGAAACACCCAGACCAGAAAAAATATTCATATTCATACATACAAAGATTTTTCCTGTGTGGGAATCGAATCCACTACCTCTGGAGTGAAGTGCAGGTATACTGACCTCCACGCCATATCAGTCGTCAGTCGTCATGAAAAACCAGCAAAGTCACATATTATAACATCAAATACCAGTGAAAGTCCTGTCAAAATCTATCCTGCTCTTATAGAGATTACCCGGGACAAATAGTCGGACAAAAAAAGATTTTGCTTTTTTTGTGTTTGTTTGAGGCCGTAATGTCGCGGGCAAGTTTGTAGAATGAGTCGTTTAAAAAAACGTGAAGGCACGTTGTGAAGTACCTATGGTAAACTTTCTTTTGATTTCACTGAAATCAAGTGGCTCCCATAGCAATTGGTAGTTGTATGTTTATCCGTTGTTTAGTATCCATAACACAAATTCTTAATGATACTTATCTTGGAACTAAATAATTGGTGTAATTGTAAAAAAAAATATGAGAGGTTGTTTTGGGCTGCTTGGAAATATCTAATAGCAGGACGCCGTACTCCTTAATCAGTCAATCCGCAATGCGTCTGCTTGGTATAGTATGGCTGAATACCTCTCACCATGGCACATGAGAGAAGGCCCTCATTAGTGGGACGTCAATGGGTTAAGATGATGTTGATTGATGTTTTATTGCTATTACTGTGGTGCTTTTGCAGGGTTAATGTGTCAGATAGCTTATAAAGCTATATTAAGGTTCATTTTATGATAGCAACAAATTCACCAGGTTTAAATACTAAACGGTTTGCATATTTTATTCCACGAGTATTTACATTTTTTGTGTGGTTAATTTTAATAACATTATGCTATAGAACTTCCGGATCTTATGAGGTGCCCATTGTTGTCTTACCTTTCACTTTAAAGTTGAAAAGGCTATTAGAGTTACGTATAATTAGGCAGCATTCAGGCTTTTGCTGTAACTTAGTGTGAGATTTTGGCTCAGATTTGACCACATTCGTTTTAAATATTTTCTATCGTTTATACTCTATACTGAGATTTATTAAATGTCTTGTTAATTTTTTAAAGGTATACATATAATTTATTACATATACACATAAAATCACGCCTGTTTCCCGCAAGGAATAGGCAGAGGCATATTCTACGCCCACACTTTGCCAATTATATAGTTAGTCCCACGTAACAGGTGGCGAGCCTATTATGGCTTACCCGAGCTTTTATGTTCGCCAGAGCCTCGGCCGTTCATTGGCAGGTGCACCACTTCCATGTGAGGTTGGCTTGGGAACCTAATGTCTTAGGAGGATCCCTATATCCGATTTAAATTTATTGTCCAAAGTAAACTCAACGTCTTATTGGGACTCGTCATAATAAGGACCTTTTGCGTGATGGTAAACACGGTAACAAGATCACACCTCATGACAGCGAGCACAATTGCCATTTCACACCCTGGTTTAAAGACACCGAGATTGTAGGTCCTATCTGCCCATAATACTTATATTATAATTCCTTCCCTGTCTAATTTCCTGACGTGACCATTGCGAAATTAATCGCATTATGTCGAATCACCTACCTAAATCACAGTCGCACAGCTGACATGTTAAATTTACCCAAATTAAGTTCAATTGAATTAAGGCGGCGGGTCCGAATTCGGCACAACTAGGTTAACTTAATGAGGCTTTTGGGAAAAGTACTAAAATACACCTTAACGTCTATGGGAGAGAGCTGTGAGTTACTATTAGGCCTCGTTTTCGAAGGAACAGTTTCAGTTGCGTAATAAATGAGAGTATACCTGGAGCATAGGAAGTATTCTAGAGACTTGATATTTAGAGATTGAATACTGTCAACACATTAGTGCATGTTACACTATTATTTTTCTTAAATATCATTAAATATGCGTAAAAACATACTAAAACTCACTTAACAAATTTATCTCGCGGTTCGTTGTACTATTTTTATACCAACGTTTCAAACTACAAATAATTTATGGAATATAATAAACTAAACCTCTAAAAAAAGCTTTTTTGATCATCAAAAATACTGAGTGAGCATCTAATAGGTGATTAGGTGCTCAATCAGTAATTTTGATGTACAAAAAGGTTGGCAATTTATTAATTTTGAAGACACGTTAAATATGATCCATAATTTATTATTATTATTATTATTTTCAAATACGTTTACTACGAATGAATATTTGAATGAATATGAATATTTCATAGAAGGCGAGGTATACTGCGCCGATAGTTTCAGTTGAGTTTAACAAAACAATTTAATTAAAAATCTATAGTACGGCGTCGGCCAGTGTTTATAACTTTCCACTCCGAGGCAGAAAGCTCTTAAAGTATTTTTTTTTACGGAAGTTTGCTTTGAAAAGTTCTGATGAACATCAACTTTAAAACTAACGCCTCCATTCACTGCGGGTAGGAGATTGATTAGAGAAAAATCAGGCAAGAAACTCATGAAAGCTTATTAAACCTAAGAGGGTGTAAACCGTATCAGATTTGTCCGTCATGTTGTACCTCTTATTTCTTATTATGTGAGTTCAATAATTATATTTTTTCTATCTTATATCTTCTTTTTACTTATATACATTACTTTACTGTTTTTATTGGTTGTCATCTAAGTATTACGTTCATGTAGGTCCACTGTAATCAGAAATTCTTGTTTCTTACCACCAAAGGTTGCATCCTTTCGCATCGTTCGATAATATGATACAATGTTCCATAACAAACATGCGCTCAGAGTTTCGTTGATGTCCATAAAAGTAACTTAAATATAGACCCCCGCATACTCTTACCAAAATTTCCTGAATAATAATATAATTTCGTCTCTATAGAACGTTGTTCAGGTGAATTACGATTTACGATCTTGATGTCATCAGTTGATATAGCAAACATAGGTAAAACGTTTGCGACCCTAATTACGTACTAACATTCGGGGAAACGCCATAATAGTGTTTGACAATGTCTGGGTCCATGTAATAGAGGGTATACTCTCCTGCATTATTAACTAAGGAGTATTTAGATATATTCAGCTAAATCGAAACATACATAGTTTCCCTTTCACATTCCTCCAAATCCTTGCATCAAATATTTGGTGTAGTATGTGTGTATAAGCCTGGGTCATCACCCTTTACTGAATTCGAGGAGTTTATGGATAAAGTGCTATGTAAACTTAAAATGTAATAAAACTCGAAAATAAATAGTGTGCGGTGATTTTAATGTCGATTTAATGGCTATTACTTATATAACTGACGGACAGTCCCCTCCCCCTTTTGTATCACGACAGGCTGACTGACAGATCCCCCCTATACGAGTAACCAACAGACGGACGAATCTTGAAAAAAAAAAACCTCAACAGACAGATAAACTTTGACAAATTCTGACAAAGAATCCATTTGATTTTATTTCATGATACCGCTCATATCTCTTTCATTGTTGTTAAAAATAAAATTATGGAATTTTCATTTTGTCTTTAAAAAATTGACAAATCTAAATGATCCTGTTGATCTTAAAGACAATAAAGTGTATTTCATTTTTTATTTTAAAGGGATCTGTATAGTTGTAGCCAAGTTCACTTAAAACAAGCTGAACCAAAGACTTTGTTTTGTAGCAAGCATCCCTGCTCTGCAGTGGACTCAACTGATGCACACTTTAGGTTTAGATTCGAGAAGATGTCAGTGACTCGTCTTAATTATCACATCTTGCCTGTTTAGTACAGCACTTGGAGCAGTCCAAAAAATTACAGAGTTCCGAACCGTGGAACAAGCACCCGCTCATGATCAGCACGCCCGCTTTTGACCCGGCGACTATAGGAGCTTGGAATCATGCGCCGGCAAATAATTCCAATGCCTAATAGTCCTGCACAAGCAAAACTCATACAATAATTAGCTCTGTCTTTATCTTCATTGCAAATCATCAAATGAATCATCAACCTAAGCAGTGTATGGTTTATGCTGATGTGGTGTCGTGAATACGTATTTTTCCTTTTCATCATTATATGAAATAAACGTTCGACCTCAATCTCGGCCAGGTTAACGCTGATGAGTTGGAAACGCCAGTCTTTTCACTCTGCGCTCCTCTCATTAGCTCCCGCATTATAAACGGCGAAGATGTTTTACGGAGGCTTTTTATGCTTTTAACCTTTACTGTAAAACATAATGACGCGGTCAGATTTTCTTAAAATAGGTTTATTGAAATTTTGTGACGTAACCGCCTTGCAATTTTTAGCTCAAACAAACAATGCTTATTTGAAAATTCTGCTTTAAATACATTTTTGAAGTACCTTTTAATTAAGGCTTAACCATCTTATTAGTGACGTGGTTAACACATCTTCAACATTTCTAAAAGAGCGAAGAAATTCAATTATTTCATTATCCTCATCTCAGAAGTGCGAGGTGTTTAGGTCATATTCTACCACGGGGATTCAGCGCGGATTGGTGGAGCCCAATAGGGTCCTATAACTTAGCTTACATACTGCCACATAAAGTAATAACTAGGCTAATAGGCATACATGTCTTCATGGAAGCGCTCGATATTCATTCGAGCACACAAATGGTAAGCCGTCTAAGGACGGATCTCTTGAAACTATGTTTAACTTCGGCGATCGTCTCCGACATCCTAGTATCGCGGAGCTACTTGCGCTTCATTATAGATACTAGATTACTGATAAGTATTTCTGATAGTGAAATATGGACTGTCTTTTGTATCCGTGTATCCCGAAGCTCAAAATACTTGGAGGAGATCGGTTTCAGCGATATGGCTGACAATAATGTCGGTCTTATCGCCTTCACCGCTGTTGCTTTGTTCTTGCATTGTCTATCTTGTGCAATAAAGATTATCGTTATCTTAATCGGGCTTGTTTAAGCTTTGTGCAGTCTGTAAGTCGGTCAGTGTGGGAAATGGTAGGATTGTCTTCCGTATAAAAGTCGTAGACTACTTTAACCATAGTATGTCGTTTCAGTCTGGATTGCTGAGGTCAGACGGCGGTCGCTCCATGTAATAACTGAAATCCAGCCAGTGAGCAGACCTAGTGAGGCTTAAGTTCAGGGCAATCGGGATAATGCTAGGATATGATGATGATAAAAGTCGTAGCGCTCGAGGTGACCAAAGACAATCACCTGAGTGAAGCAGCAATTACTGCGGTCACTCTTTGGATGGTTTTCGGTCTACGGCTTTTGATATCGAGAGTTTCCGTGCTTAGGAAAGGATGTTAAGTCATTGGTCCATGTTATCGCATGTGGTTGCCGTTTAAGCAAGTTCGTTGCTAATGGGAGGCTTGGTATGTTCTAACAGAATAACTTCCTACTAAGCTGTAAACTTTCGTATTGTTTTAAGCAATTAGTGATTTTGCTTACTAGAATACTGCTATATAATATAATCATCAATAAATTAATTAACATTTTTGGACATACGACAGCGCTTCTAGCCCTAAATTAAGATAGACCAGAGCTGTGCTTCTGAAAGACAAATATAAAGCACACTTTTTTGAATTCCTTAGGTACACATAATTATTCGTATTTATGTTCACAAATATTTGTCTTGTAATTTCCAAACTGAACCCACGACCGGCAAGTGGTACTATTCCGTATTGGTCGTCCAAAACCCAAATTAACCAATTTTCCAGCTTCCCTTTTAGTATAAAACCTCTCTTTCCTATTTCTATAATCATAAAAAATTGTCTTGTCACCAGCAGTAAGTTAATTTGCATACTTAATGAACTATAGTTTTGCTACAAGATTAAGTCCAACTTTGAAGCTCTCATTTCGGTCTTAAATCACTTTGTTCGTTCTCCAGCCTTACACGACTTAATCCAATATACCCGACAAAGGCTATTTAATTATCAAAGCCTTTTAATTATTTCGCTACGGCGACGAAGAAAATAATTTTGTCAATGTTTGTTACGTCTTAATCTGCTCCTATAAATCTTTTACTAATAGCATCGTATTTAGTAGTAAAGATTTGTTGTCTCTGCTAATATTAGAAACAGAGAATATTATATTAAGTTTATATTTGTGTGTTAATTTTATATAAGTGCAATCTTCTAAAACTAAAATCTATTTTGTGTAGATTTTCAAATTTTTTGGACCTAAAACTACCTTATAACTTTACTATTTTATTTTGATAACATGGACAAAGTCGTGCAAACATTTTTTTTATTCAAATGGACAGGTTAAAGAAAAATAAAAGTTTTTGAATAGAAACACATCCTAAGCGGTTCACAATGCGATAAAAACTAAATCCTGAAATTCAAATCCATGATGGCTTTAAAACATTTAGATGTTTTGATGTCTTCAATGCTTTAATCTATCTGTCTGATGGCTTACCGATGAAACGATTTGCCAAGTATTTTGGGTTGGCTGCTGTTAGACTGCACAATAAGAGGGCGATTTACGAAATCAGAGGGCCTACTCTAATTCAACGAAAACGAAACTTCGTTGTACCTGTCTCTTTCACTCTCTGGGTATATCAGTATCGAGTGTAAGGGATGGGTATAACGAAGTTTCGTTTTCGTTGAATTAGAGTAGGCCCTCTGATCAAAAGTTAAGAACGTCCATTGAATCGTTCTTAGGACTTGCGAATTTTCCTAGTGACATCTGGACTGACGTATATAAAATATACAAAAGAGGAAAGCGACAGGACATAAGTCGCTTCGATAGTAGGTGTAACTTTGTCGCAAAGAGCCTTAACTAAAATACGTGATACAAACAGTACAAGAAAAGAAGAGAAATTTAATATGAGAGCACCGATCTCAATGACATCCTGAGAATGCAGATTTTTATCTCGTCCAAGAATCCCTCGAACCAATGTTAATCAGTCCCAATAAAGACGTAGCTAGTAATTTTTGTCATGAAATAATCCCGCTACTCAAAGCTCCTTACGATCAATCCGTCCTACGCCCGAAACTAAAAACCTATCCGCGATGTGATTTCTTAGTCTGTCTTGGTTTCAATAGATCCTAACGTTTAATCCAAGGATTGTTAACTGAGACGCGTTACTTGAAAAAAGGATTGATTGGTCTATCACATTCGCTGATAAATAAATTTTGAATATACGAGATAGGTTATTAGTTTCGGTCGTTACTCAGTTGAAAGTCAAGCTTCTTTATGGAGCATTCATTATGCTAAAGCTAGTTTTATGTACTAAACTTTATTACATATATAAACATCATTAGCTAGCTTTCATATATTATATAGAGGCAACACATTACGTAGCATATTTTAAATTAAATTTAGAAACATTATATATAACCGCGCGTGCAAAAGGTAAAATATCTGCCATATATGCTGAAAGTGGCTCCACTTATACGTTTCATGGGTTTCACGTATCCACGTATGTAATGTACATTTGGTACGTGCCCTTATATTCGACAATTTCTGTGCGGCACAAATACAGTACGAGCGTGGCTCAAAGGCTAAAATCGACCTATTTTCCCTTACGAGAGCCTGGCCTAAAATCATTGGGGTAAAATGCATTTTTTTTGCATGAAATAAGTCCGCCATTGAGGCTTTGCACTGCGGAGCGAATTTAAAGTGTACTTGAATGAGCCAGAAAATATGAAGAAATAAAATAGCATTTTGTATAACCTTGCCTTCAATAGACACAGTTGAATGCATTTACAAATAGATAATTTGAGAGAGAATTGTGTTGTGTTCTCTTTTGTGTACCGTATAAAATTTTATAAAAGTAATAAATATGCAATGCATTTGACTAGTTTGCCGTAAGTATCTACAATGTTGCTACTTTAAGTATATAAAAAGATTTCATATATGTTTATGGGATCAAAACGCTATAGCTATGTATAGATAGTATTGTTGTATAATTTATGTGTGAATGTTTTCCTATGTGTATTATTAGGTATGATGTTACAAAAATAAAACGTTTTTTAAGTATACTCGTACTAGTATCCATAACATAAGTTCTTACTTATCTTAGAACTTAATAATTGGTGTGGTTGTAAAATAATATTTATTTATGTATGTTATACATTATGTGGAGATTAATGAAAGTAAAAGCGATTTATATTTGCGCGTGTCAATCGAAATTTTGGGAGAGAAAGGCCGCGTATGATCATTCAGAACTAAATTCAGACGGTTTCGGAGAATGGGCTGGTCAATAGCACCCAGGGCGGGTAGCAGTGTGGAAGGAAGATATCAGCCTACCCCTACGTAAAAAAGATGTGGCAATATGTATATATGTAATATCTTAATCAATATATACAAGTATTATTAAAATACTTTTTTTCTTACTGACGACCGATATGGCATGGTGGCGAGTATAGCACTCAGCTCCTGATTCCGTGGGTTCGATTCCCACACAGGACAAATCTTTGTGTGCATGAATATGAACATTTGTTCTGGGCTGGGTATTTAAGTATATATTGGGCCTAAGTGTATTAAGTATATATTGACAAAAAAAGTATGTATATATATATTATTTTGAATCCATAACACAAGTTCTTAATGATAGTTATCTTGGAACTAAATAATTGGTGTTATTGTTAGAAAATATTCATTTACTTATTTACTTTACATTTCTGTCTGAGTTAGCGTCGTCGCTAAGAGATACTATTTAAGTAATACATGATAATTTCACAACAGAAGGTTTTTTTTAAATTACACACTTGAAGTAAGTGTTATTATCACCACATATTGCTTTAAATTTATTATTCGTCGAGTTCGAGTTTTTAATAATAACTTATTATTATGTGAACTACACATAGTTTTATAATATTACTTACATCTAAATACACTTTATTCAAAAAAATACTAAATAAAATTGCGTTATATTTAAGGTAGTCAATGTTATAAGAATATGAAGAATTAAATTGATTAAATACAATCAAAATTTTAAATCAAAAATATTTGTGGCAAACCAAACACTGATTAGGCCAAAGTTTTATATAAGCAGTTTCTTCAAAGGACAAGCCAGTAATTTTAGTTAATAAATCTAGATTTACATTCATAATCCATGTTTTATCGAAAATTTATCTGTTCCTTACATAGTCAGTTGTTTGTTCTGACCGTCTTGTAGGGGTTTGACGTGGGTAGTACCGAGGCACCCTTGCTTCTGCGAATGACGTGTTTCTTCCCAGACACCGAAATGCGTCATCTGTTCTGTCTCAGCATAGTCTATATTTAGCATAGACAGTCGTAACAGATTATTCCAAATAACACAGTACATTATTTATAATTAAAGGTGATTTACGGATAGTTGTCGGTTGCAAGTGCTTATTATATAATATCAAAACATAAAGAGGCTTATAACAAAACGAGATCTATATTAGATTATAAATAATGACTTGTTTTGTTATAAGCCCCATGTTTGTGGGCGAAAGGCCACCTCTCACGTAAATCTCACACTCATCTAGAGATCTCTGTGCTAAAAGGTAACTTTGCTACATAATTGCAACAAGGTGCCTCCTTATCCCAAATGGGATTGTGGGCTTGGGATTGTGTATCTAAAATTGTTTCAAATAATACCGTACAAATTATGAGACGAATTATTTTCTAGCAAAGTCAATTCCTCCGCGGTAACCCGAGTAGAAAACGAACATATGATCTTTAAATAACCGGTCCACTACTCTCACCACTGAGATAGCGGGGACTAACGCTAACTATAGTTATGGCATTGTAAAAAAAATTAAGTATAAATTATCACATTATCATTTCGAGCATATGATTCCTGAAAGATTCCTGGTTTTTGAGAGCTTTTACCACTCAAAATATAGGAAGGTTGACCTAACTCTTCTGCGAATGACTCCGAAATGCGTCATCTGCGCTGTCTCAACATGACATAGCCATTCTATTTATCAGAATATTCCAAAAATCGTTTTAAATTATGGGCCTTAAAAGGTGAATCATAAAATTGACGTCGATTGCAATTGCTGCTGCATATCATAATAATCTAAATTTTATACAGTAGTTTCTGTGTATCATGTGCTACGCACGATCCGATTGGCATTTGTGGCGTGGTGGCGAGTATACCAGCACTCCGCTCTTGAAGTCGTGGGTTCGATTTCCACACAGTACAAATATTTGTGTCCATAAACAAGTATTTGTTCTGGTCTAGGTTTTTTCCTATATGTATATTATGATATGAATTTTTTTACAAAAAAAGTGTATGTATGATTATCCGTAATTTAGTATCCATAACGCAAGTCCTCACTGATACTTATCTTGAAACTAAATAATTTGTGTATTTTTTTTAAAAAGTTTAATTGCTCGTTTTGTTTAATAGGTTTAATAGGTACCTACGTTTACTGAGTCCATCGTCTACCTACTGCATTGTCTTCAGTGCGATGACATTATTATACCCATATCCACTGGTATTAATCTGATATAATTCGAATATAACTGATGTTATAATATGAATTGATGTAATAATTTGTTTTAAACAATGTCTGCTATTTCAAAAAAAGTAACTTGCTCAATATTTTATATCTGGAATGCTCTGTGCATGTTTAATTTTAAATTCCACATCCCAGCTCATCTACGTTCCGATACTGAGTACGGGCCTTCTCTCTGAACCCATGGTGTAAGATATTTATTACATCTTTGTAACAGAGTGCAATAAAGACATTGAGTATTACGGTCATACTCCACGTAGACCCAGTGCGTATTGGCGATGGAAGGTGTGTTGCTGTTGATTTCTTTGGATCACCAGATAGGGCCTTCAGCTTGATTCGACTACTGCGTATAGTTATAACCGGGACTTACGACTTAACGTGCCTTTAGGCCTCTTGGGACTCTGCACAACTTAGGCGATCAGAAAGTTAAGCTTGTCAGTCTTGTATACATTTTATATTACGTGTATTTTATACTTCAAATCTGGTATTTTGTTAAAGGTTATAAATGTGACCTCATCGTACGATTGACGTTAGCTTAACGCTATTTGGTTATAAAAACACTGATAGAAATATTATTCACATAATACAAATTGTCGACCGATATGGCGTGGAGGTCAGTATACCTGCACTTCACTCCCGTGGGTTCGATTCCCACTCAGGCCAAATCTTTCTTTGCATGAATATTTGTTCCGTTTTGGGTATTTTTTATGTGTATTAAGTATATATTTACAAAAAAAGTATTTAATTATGTTTTTCCGTTCATTTAGTATATATTGTAAAAGAATATTTATTTATTTGTCACTTCTTATTCATATATTAATTATCAGAGTCCTGTTCCTTAGGAACCACCCTTATAAAGTGCAATCAGTCAGCATTATCTGCAAGACCATTGGGTTTCGAATGTCCTGCTATTACGGTGCCTGTTTGCCAGCTCCTATAAGTCTGGGTCTTAAATAATTTATTGATTCAGGCGTTACTTTGCGGAAATCCTTTGTAAGCAAGTGATGGATTAAAAATATCTTTGTATCTTAGTAGCGCGGGAATTATTACAAAGATATTTTTAATCCATCACTTGCTTAAGTCTGGGTCTGTAAAGCGGTGCGTGAAACAGCAATTGTGCAGCTTGTCAGTAATGAGTGCTCGTGTAAATACCACGGATTTTTGGGTATCATCGATTGCTTACCATCAGGTAGAATAGCGACGACTCGCTATGACTAATCACATAAAAAAATATACGAACGGTACCTACAAGTTACAATATAACAAGCAAAATGGCGGATCTGGCAATTTCCTATCTAATATTAATGCAAAAGTAGGTTCGTTTATGTTCGACGACTTGCATAAAACGTTTTCTGTTTATTTTATTGAATCCCACTATTCACCAGCTAGGTCTGCAGTTTTGAGTTAGGGTGTTTTTCCAAATTAACAGCTTGCCTTAATTACTAGGTAGTCACTCTACCCTGGAGGCAATATTGGGCAACATATTTTCGGGTTCATAGGCACAAAAATATGTCCAGTGTGTGGAATCGAATTACCGTTTTTAGGAGCGTAGTACAGGTAAAGCGAGCTCCGCCTTTTATCAGCCCGCAAGTAAATTGTGTTTCGTAAACGCTCTTCAGTATAATATGTCTTTGGGCAATTATTAAATCCTGAAATCGTTATTTCCTGAAAGCCGAAATATGAGTCTCGACAGATTAGATATCCAAGGTTTAGGGTCGGATTTACTTGAGGTACTATTTTATGATATCGCAAAAAATACCTTAAACTTTAAATAGGTTGCCCTAGTAGTGCATCTTTTTGCCCCGACTTAATTAAGAATGACGTACGAACTGACCAATTTGAAGTCTACGACAATTACCCATTGAGTTTATGAAAATAAAAAATATTTTATTAGAATAATAAAATAAAAAATTAGAATAGGCTTTAAAGTTTCATTGATCATATTCATATGATATTTTTTGGTTAAAAATATAAACAGTACTTGTCGAACTCTATGATTATGCCAAAGACTAATTAAGACTTATTATATTTTATTCGAACATATAATCAGATGTAAATTAATCTAGGATTAGTAATATAATTGATTGAACTCGATTAATTAAGTTATTTTTTTTTGAACAATATTAGATTAGTCAAGGACTCATTTTATTAATGACTAACATAATATATGAATTCTAAAAAAAAATAATTTCTAACCATACTAACAGATGTATTATAAAAAATATGTTTTTATCTTGGATCACCTAATTTACCGCTTATCTAATCGTATTTTATATAAATCCATCGTGTTTGATTTTTCTTCATTTAAGGCAAAACATGTTAGTTTTATCTTATCTTGCTCACCTGTGAAGTTACAGTATCTTTTTTATAAATCTTACGTTAACGGCAATACATTTTATTTACAATATACCTACTCGTACCACTTCATATCACGTGAATTGTTAGCTTTAGTTAGTGACTAGTATAGTCTTCGTGTATATGTGTATCTGTGTATAGTGTTACTAAAATGGCAATTTTGGATACTTTACAGCTGTCGAATCAAGTGGAGAAGTTGGCACAAGTTAGCCGCGACCTCAGGCGTAAACATAAGCAACTACAAAATCAGGTATGACAATTACAACATAGACAATTATTTCATAGATATCAGTATTTGTTATTATAAAAAGAAGCGCTCCTAACTTCACGGGACTAGGCGATCGGAAACTATCACCGAAGTTATGAAATATCTCGATAAGAATATAAGGACGTAAATGTAAAAAACACCTATACATACATAATATCACACCTGTTTCCCCGAAGGGGTAGGCAGAGGCATATCATACGCCCACATTTTGCTTATTATAAAGTTGGTCCCACGTAATAGGTGGCGACCCTATTGCCGCTTATCGGGCACTTTTATGTTCGCCAGAGCCTCGTCCGTTGATCGGCAGGTGCACAGGCAGGTGCAGGTGCACCACTTGCAGGTGAGGTTGACTTGGGCTTCTCAGATCTAGGAAGAAGCCCTATACACCAACAAATCAACTAAATCAACATGCTGTCACCAAACCACCGCGTACTGTAAGATGAAAGTTTAATTTGGCTGCATTATTTTGCTAGAACGTGACTTGGAATTATGTCGCGAGTTATTTGTGCTTTAGTATGTAACAACACGTTTTTCCTCTTGTGTTTTTATATTTAACAGCACATGAAGTGCAGCTTCATTGCCAGTTAAAGCAGAGCTTCGCCTTTGTCTAATTAAACATTTGGAGCCACATCAAAAACTCTGTTATTAATCGTAAAAATCCTTCATTAAATCTTCTTCATAAAAATCATTAATCATAAAAAAATATAAAAAATTTGGCTCCTAATATCATATTAATTACCAATATAAAACTTGTTTTTAACATTATCATACGTGTATACAAAACCATTATTGTCTTCTAAAAAGTTGTGTAAATGTTTGTTCTTTTTATTTCTATAACCAATAGATTATCCATAGATATTTATTCTAAAAATCTTTATTAGATCGGAAATATATGGTATAATAATAAATTAAAAAAAAAGTAATAAATAATGTGAAATATTTATATTCTATGAACGAATATTTAATCATAATGTTCGGTTTCTGATAAGTATAGTATTTAGCTTCGTATCAATTTGTAACCTACATACACATTTAGGGTAAACATACTGATAAATATTATTATAATAATAAAATAATTTATCTTTTATTTTGACTACTTACTAATAAGCACCGTACTAAATAAATATTGCTATGTTCATTATGAGTATGCCCTTCATCATCACCTCAGCCACTAGAAGTCCACTGAAACTACTTGCAGTGCCCGATAGGATCCACAACGATCTGTATATATTATGTTATATTGTAACTATTTGTGGAGAACAATAAAGAGATTAAGTATTAAGAGTGCATTTGATAGAGCTATGTTTGTAATATTTCTAGAAATTAGGCAATAGACGATATAATAGGTTGGGGAAAAAGTCTTTTCGTATTTTTGTATGAAAAGTCAAGACATTTTTTTCAAAGTTTATTTACATTTATTTACAATATATATGTACCGTTTTGTTGAATAACTTTCTGCCATTTTGTGGGCAGAGACATTATCCCGTTACTGTAGAAACTTTGGGACTTCTGATCAAAAAAACGGGACAAATAGTTTTGGCAGTCCTCTCTTGAGGTCAACCTTACAGAACCTAAAGAATTCTGCAGAGACCGAAACAGGTGAAAATCTGAAGGCGCAAGGTCAGGGCTATATGGTGGATGCACTAGGACCTCCCAGTCGAACTCTCTTAATTTTTGCTGAGTGGCTAAAGATGTGTGTGGTCTAGCGTTATCGTGATGAAAGACCACACCCTTCCTGTTGATCAATTCCGGCCGTTTTCTCTCGACTGCTTCCTTTAATCTCATCAGTTGCTGGCAGTAAAGATCAGAATCGATGGTTTTGCCGGGCGGTAAAAGATCATAATAAACAATGCCCTTCCAATCCCACCATACACACAGCATCACCTTATTTCGTGTTAGGCCAGGTTTGGCCACAGTCTGTGAAGCCTGGCCAACTTTCGACCACGACCTTTTTCGCACGTTCTTGTCGTACGTGATCCACTTTTCATCGCCAGTTATCAATCTCTTCAAAAACGGCTCGGTTTCATTACGTCTCAATAATGAATCGCAAATGAGTACACGGTTCATTAAGTTTCTTTGAGTGAGCTCGTGTGGCACCCAAATATCGAGCTTTTTTGTATAACCAGCTTTCTTCAAATGGGTCAAAACTGTTTTGTGGTCAATTCCCAGTTCTTCAGCTACATCGTAACTACTAATATGCCGATCTTGCTCAACTCTTTCAAAAATGGCGTCCATTTTATTCGTAACAGGGCGACCAGAGCGAGGTGCATCTTTAACATCAAAATTTCCGGACTGAAAACGTTTGAACCAAATTTGTGCTACTCTTACTGACACTGCATCAGGTCCATAAACATCACAAAATTTTTTTCACTGCTTGAGTTGCATTTTTGCCTTTTTTATAATAAAATTTTAAAATGTATCGAATTTCTTCATTAGATTCACTCATTTTAACGGAGAGAAAAACAAATGAAAAATAGTGGGAAACAACTTTTTTTTATTTTTTTCTTTTCTTTATAATGGAACCTTTTTAATGTTACCAAAACCAGCCAGACACAAATAGTACAGTCAAAAAAAATTTATAATAAGTTTATACCTACGTTATGCGAAAAGACTTTTTCCCCGACCTAATAGATAAATTAATAGGACGAATTTGCAAACTGAGACTATTAGCCCACTTCACCAGCTTCGCGTAGCTTGGGATCGCAGATTTGGGCTAACAGCAGGAAGTGGCAGTGGGCGTGGCACACAGCTCGAGATAGCTTTGGTGCGAAAAGGTTCTTTATTAGCAAACCTATCGGAAGGCTGCCTGTCCGAATGCAGGCGGCTCAAGATAGATCGACATAGATAGCAATTGTGTAGGCCTTAGTATATATACAAAAATAAAAGTGATATGTTTATTTCTTGTCTTGTCGCTTAGCACAAACAAACGTCTTAGTTTGAGGCTAGAAGCGCTATGTGAGCTGTCTAAAAATATTTGGTTTACACAATATTGTTATTTAGTACTTACTAGTTGCTTTGTACAATATTGTTATTTAGTACTTAACTCATTCATATAATCGCGCCTATTTCCCCGAAGGGGTAGACCGAGGCATATGAAATGCCCACATTTCGCCAATTATAATGTTCGCCAGAGCTTCGTTTATTGATCGGCAGATGCACCACTTGTAGGTGAAGTTGCTTTGGGCTCCTAAGGTCTTGGTAGGAATCCTATGCACCTGTAACATTTAGTACTTAATTTGTATTATATTTGCTTTGCAGATGCGACTTGTATGCGAGGAGCGTTCGGAGCTGACAGCCATCGTTCAGACTCAACAGCGGGACATATCTTCCCTGCAACAAGCTAATGCACAAGACAAGGTAAGATTACGCCGATGTTGCCAACAAAAAATATCTGAACTGTACGTCTTTAATCATTTTATTACACATGGGCTTACATTATATACACATACATTAATACTATACTGACTGACTGACGGACAATCCCCCCTCTTCTTTAAAATCACGAGAGGCTGACTGACAGATACAGACTGACAAATCTTGAGAAAACCACAACAGACAGATAAACTGACAAATTCTGACAAAAACCCATTTGCTTTTACTCCTTTATTATGGTACCGCTCATATTTCTTTCATTGTTGTTAAAAAAATATATGGAATTACCATTTTGTGTAAATGTTTGACGAATCTAAATGATCATGTTGATCTTAAAGACAATAAAGTATATTTTTTATTTTACTATCATTCCATAGTCCTTATAAAGTCCACTGCTGAACATTAGCCTTTCTAATAGATTTCATTCTATTGGGGTCTTTGCCCATAGCCACATTAGTCATGGCGTTGGTGATCGCAGTTCCAACCAGTACACAAGATGACGCTGCTACCCGTCATCCCGTAGGATTTCTCTTCGTCGACTCTTGCGACTCCCCGTAAGATGAGAGGGGATTGCACTATACAAGCCGATACCACACGGCATCACACACAATGCTATGATACAATTATATTCTTAAGAATGTTTACCATCCATCAGCTTAAGTTAATTTTCCACTAGTGAAGCGAGGCGTGGCAACAATGAAACTAATACCCACCAATTTTATCTTATCACTCGTTCAGATCTCCTACGGGATGTACGATTTTCTCCTCTTATTTCATTGATGTACATCATCTTTTATATATCTAAAAGATTTACGAACTAGACTAAAAGGACAAAGATCTAGCGAAATTACATGTGGCAATGACAATGAATCTACCTTAATTTTCAGAACGAATAGGCAAAGTGCATTATGATTTAAGTAAAAAAAATATACTACAATGTGATAATGACCCGTCTCTCTAAGAAGGCCCTCTCAGTTCTGATCTGTCTGGGACATTGGCCGCGGGCGGTGTGTCACAAGCTTTAAGGCTTTGCACTGTCCCCGCCGCATTTTTAAGTGGGCGTCGTCGGAAGATTTTTAGTGGATAGGACTGCTGGCGGTCGTGTCTGCCGCAATGAGCCCCACAATCCCCTCTCGGTTCCCCTTTGGCCGGGAGGTAGTGCGTAAAAGCATTTTTTTAACGACGTAAATAAAAAAAGAAAAAGTGTTTATCGCAGCATATTGACACTTGCAAAGCTACGGACATCACCAGCATGTTTCCGTTCATTCCAAACCCGTTTAACACTTTTTTGTATATGCTGTAATTTCTTGGCATAACCTCTCCAGGAAGCTCATTCCACATTTCAAGGATATCCTGCAGAAAGTTTCTTTTGAAGCAAACCCTAAACGTTCTCCTAAGGATTAAATGAAGCAGGAACCCCCAGCCGATACGAGCAGTACGGTAACAGTAAGAACATAATTTCAAACAGTTCTTCGTTCGTTTTTATAGAAATGTGCAGCATGCGGCGCGTCAACTCCAGAGAGCGATGACGGCGATCAGTCTGGACGGCAAACGTTCAGCGTGTGCGAGCTACGCGCGATTCTCCATGAGCGCAACGATCTAAAGTTGCGGCTCCATCGTGCTGAGGAACAACTGCTTGCGTTGCAGCGAGATCCGCCGCCAGACAGGTCAGTACTCATGAACCCACCATATAAGCGTTTCTCTTTCTCTTCTTGACACGCGTCTCCGATTCTTCACGAGACAACGCTCTGAAGTTGCAGCTCCATCGTGCTGAGGAACAACTGCTTGCGTTGCAGCGAGACCTGCCATTAGATAGGTCAGTTCTCATCACCTCAGCCTATCAACGTCTACTACTAGGCCCTGGTCTCCGATCATTCACGAGAGCAATATTCTGAAGTTGCTGATCCATCGCCCAGAGGAACAAGCGTTGCAACGAAATCTGCTGCCAGACAAGTCAGTCCTTATCACCTCTGCCTATTAACGTCGTCCTACTGAGTAATGGTCTTTTATCCTACACGAGAGCTGCTCCATCCATCGGGCTGAGAAACAACTGCTCGCGCAAACGTTTGCGTGACTCCCCGCCAAACAGTATATTTTTTTAATGTGACACGTCATACTGACTACATTCTGCCATATGGTAAGCAGTCGATGCAGTCCAAAAATCAAAATGAAAGCGATTTATACCGTGAAATAAGCACGATACAAAGCGTACCCACTCATGACGACCTCCTAAAATGCCGTTTCACGCCACGCTTAAAAGACCCGGGATAATAGGAAACACATGAGCCGGCAGCGAATTCCAGAGCTTAGTGGTCTTGCTCAGAAACGACTAACCCCCACCGTAGCGAGTAAAGCGTCATTAATCTTACATCATACAAATAAATTATTTCACCCCAACATCCTTAGCCATTGTTTCTAATCAATAAATTAATGACTCAAATACAGCGGATCAGATACCTCGCCATCGCTTAGCAGTAGCGTCGCTGAAGAGGAAGAGGCTCCGGTTCAGGGTCCGTTACCGGCTGAGCCGGATGACGCGCCCTGGAAGAGAAATTCCGGCATCAGGAAGTTGTGAGTAGTCCTGTAGTTTACAAGCAGGGGTACGGGATTCTAGTAGGAAACATATAACACTGCATGCTAATTTATACTATAGTCTGTGCTATATAAATTTGGATGAAAGTTCATTTAAACCTCAGGCCTCACTTCCAATGTACTCAAAATTTGGATACGACACGATTTTTAATCTTATTTATTGTCGCTAAACGCGCCGCTCTTTCTTTTCATAGTAGAGGTATAGGTATTTGTAAGGTCCACACTATTATGAAATAAGTAATATGAAACGCTTGTCGCATTTTAACTATCGCTAGTTTGTATGCAAGACAATAGCTATCGTTTACTATTTTGCGTATAGTGGTGAAAATAGGTTAAAGTTTTGTCCAGATTTAAATGGCACGAACTTTAATATCTCACTTCTAATGTTCATAATTTGAAATATTAGTAATGCTTCTGGTATTGTTAGCGTCTATGAACTATATTTCTTTGCTATTGGTCAACCAACCCGTGCTCAGTTTAAAGCAATTTTTTTTCTCAATGCATGTTTACACACTTCTTACTTGATTTGCATAATATCCTAGTTAATTTCTTGTATTTAAGGTTTTATAAATTCTTTTCACGATAAACTAATGCTTACGAGGTTTATTTTCTATCAAAATGCGGCTTACTTGAAAGTTCAGAAAATTACCGAAATTTTACATCAGTTCAGGAGTCCGTGACGAATGAACAGATTTACAACATACATGTACAGTCAACATCAAATAGTTATAGCACCCTAATCGCCATATATATGGGGAATACAGAGTGTAAGAAGACCGTATTACTAATGTTTGACTAAAAAAATTGACATTCGCCCTGACTGCTGTATGTATTATATTTAACAGATTAAAGCATATTTTATCAAACGTTTTGAGACCAATAGCATTTTTTTGATTTAAGTGATGATCATTTGGAAAAGCGAGTAATTTGTCAAATTATTAATAGTAAAATGATCAATTTTTTTTTTCAAATATTGTTTGTGAAGTATAATTTTGCCAATTGACTTTTGATCAAACAGCAGGACCCCAAAAAGACCATAGACACCTATCAAAGCCGAAGTATTCCACACATCGTAACAAGAGACATACCCAAGTATTATTATTGTGAAACTATTTTTTTTTTAAATTAAAATAAAGCTGCAAATAGTACCACGCTATGGAATGCGCGTCACACACCGCGTCTGTGTCCGTGTGTGTGAATAACGCTTAAAATTTGTTAACATAATAAAATAAAAATTTTCGGACATTGACCTACCATAACTTCAGGGCTATTGATTATATTGGTTATTGATTTCCCAGGTATTGTTTGAAAAAACTTCTAATGGTGTGCAGAATACGTAGTTCTCGGTTTTGATCAGAGTCTGTTGACATCCTGTATGTACCGATACAGTATACAGAAAAACAATAAACTGCGTAACAAGCGCTTACAGGAAAATTTGGATTAAAGATGTCTTAATCAGAGAAAAGCTCCTTTTTTGATAGTTACTTTAATACCGAAAAGTGGGGTTTTGGTGATGGAACATTCTATACATTCCTAACGCATTTACACTCATGGTGCCGTCCTAACTTTTAAGCTGTATTTGGTTCTGGTACATTACTCTCGTTGTGTTTCTGTATTTTTTAATTTTAGTTTGGGCAGTAGAGGCATGGTTTACTAATAGAGAATATCTTAGGGTCTTATTCTGCTGCAGAATGGTTTCATAATGTTTTAAAAATATAAATAAATAAAATGAAAGCCAGACATTAGTGTCATACCAATTTTGTTAGTTCTTTTTTTTAATCCTTGTTTATAACTAAGTGATGATATCACAAAAAATATGTAAGAAATATTGCAAACCTGTGGACACTCATGCCCATTCACGTTTTTTCAACACAATTAAACATCGTTATCATAACCTTATCGCGGTTGCCCTAGGCTTAAGTTTAGGGCTCAGGGTCTGCTCACTGGTCTAACCAGGTTTTGCCTAAACTTCAGAATTACATGTATCGACTGCCGTCTGACCTCCACAACCCAGAGGAAAAAGTCATTCGATGGTTAAACCAGACCACAGTTAAACATGAATGTGATAATTATTATTAATGAAAATGGTGATGCAACTCTTAACTCTGAAACGTACATGATAAGAATACATACTTGAAAATGTTTAATATCACATTATCGTTAATATTCATGGACTATTCTAATACAGGTCTTAAAAGTAAGGGTTTTACCGATAGATAAATGTAAATGTAAACTTTTGACATAGGCAACAGATTTAATGGAATTAGCATAATCTTAAATTTAAATGAGTTAATTTACACGATAGGCTTTTAAAAAAAAACGACTATCAGTCTCTCATTGGGTGGTTTTTCTGCATACTGTTGCAAGTTCTACTTTTTCAATAATAAATTGATAATTTAAATGACGTAATTTTAAATAATGACGTGGGCATATTAAATAGAATGTAATGAATATTGTAACACTCTTTGAAAGTACAAATTGTTCTAAACAAATTAATCCATTCTGCAGTAGAATCGAGACCTCTAATAATTTACACTCAAAATTCTTTTTGTCATTTTAGGTGTTTTTATAACGTATGGAAAATGTGACCAGGGCCGAAAGAGATCGTTCACACTACACGGTACAACCATCGAAACAAAGCACCTTGCACGTGTCATGGCCTAAAACGTACCATGCATACAAGTACTCAGACGATGCTTACAGCTTGTACACTCGTACTGTAGGGACTTTATCTTTTTTATCTTGATTTGCTTATAATTTTATATCACTCCTTATATACCTCTTCCATACCAGTTCTTATATCTAGTATTTTATTTATTTTGTATACATTTGTTTATAACATCATATTAAATTATTTTTTATTGTCTCCTATTTTATGAACTTTTTTTATATAATGTTATAATTCATCTAATGTTGCTACTCACAAAAATTAAAAAATACTAATTTCTTTAAATATTTCTGAAATCGATGAAGTATATATATAATACAATTTGCCCACATCTGTTTATTTTTCCACTGTATTCCTTTATTTGTAAAGATTTTCATTATATATTTTTTCAAAATATTTCCAAATAAAGGACTTTATTCTCATTTTCACTCAACTATTTCTCACTATGGAGGGATTCCATTTCAATATTTCCTACAAAAATCCTGCTTTCCAATGAATGTTGATATTCTTCCCCTCTTAACCATTTGTACCTCTTCTATCCTTTTTTTGTGTTGTATATTTATTTTAACTTGCGCTGTCCTTAATCTTAATATTGCTCTCTACTAAACCAGCCTCCTCCTATCCTTTTTTAGTTGTGTATTTAATATTAATTTTGCGTTTTCCTCAACAGTTTCTACTATTCCTTCCTTTTTTTTCTGTTGTGTATTTAATATGTTTATTTATTTAATTTTATGTTGTCCCAACTTTGTAACGCCTATGTCGCGGTAGGTTCTGGCTGGCTTTGACGACGAGAGACGAGGGCCGCCGCTCGCCGCCCCCGAAGATCTCTTTCGGCCCTTGGTACTGAGGATATACTGGTATGTGACGTATAGGATGTTGAGGTTGCCATGTAGGTCTAAAAAATTAACATGGTAGAAAAAAAATCTTCAATGGATATGCTGGTATGGGAAGTAATAGAAGTTGAAATGTGTGAATAATGTAATGGTCACGGCTATAGTAGAAATAAAGATTATTTTATGGTATAAATACTCTGGCAACTCGTGTTGCCATGTGTCAATACTAAAATTGTCTTAGTAAAATGAAACAAAGTGGAAAAAGTTATAAAGCAGGAGCAATTTTTTTTTAAATTATTGATATTTGTATTAGTTTATTTTATATACAATCATCTTTTTACGAAGCGTTCTAATGAAGCATTATCATTGCATAGAAAACACAAACGATTTAAAACGTTGACTATTAGTTCGTTTATTATTTTTACAAATCCTGTTTTGTTTTCAACATTGTTGTATAGTTTTTTTTAATACCTCCATAAATTGTATTACGGATATGATATTTTTTTTGCTTATTATTAGAGTATTGTTATTAAGTATGTACTGAATAAATATACCTAGTGTATTCATTTTGAAGGTTTCATCGCAAAATGTGCCTTTCACAAAAAGTTATTAAGGTTATTTTATTACGCAAATTTGTAAGAACAAAAATTTAAATGAACAAATTTTTAGTTAGGATGTTTTGCGGATGAGACATTCTGCGGGTAAACCATTCTGACGAAGGGTATTACAAAAAAAATATTTTATTATATAAATATTTATGATATACTAATGGTGGAAATGTTTTGTTGGCAGTTTTCGCAAGCTCTTTGCTGAGTCTGATATCGCCGTGGGGTCGTTCCCCCGGCGCTCGTTCTCATCGCTCGCCCACAAGATGGCCGCGCCCGGTGCGACCGCTGCTTCCTCCGCCGCCCCCTCGTAGGCACTCCCTTCCCTTACTACCACCCACCAATACAACCACGCACCAACTTTCCCAAACTTCAAACCTCGATCTGAGGCAAGAACTTCTCCAAGCCAGCCCAGATGTACCAAATCAAGGCACCTGGCTTGGCAAGTTTCACAACACCAAACAATATGACATCCCGTTACAGAGATCCGTCTCCTTAGATAGAGGTAAGGATATATTTGTTTACTTACAATCTTTAGGCACCGACTGCTTGAGCAACGACGGATCCGCGTGGACTATAAATTCAGATGAAAGCTTCGGAGACGAACGGTGTTTGAGTTTCGAAGATATCCCCGCTTCTCAGTATAAAGTGAAAAGCAGGCGTGCATCTTACGATTTAGACTGCAATTTTAGTCAGAATTCAGCATTATCGGTGTTAAAAGATAGTTACAAAGGAATAGAAGTGGAAAGTGGAAGCATATCTCCGCAGATTAAAAAGTTAAAATGGAATTTCTCGTTTACTTCGTTCGAAAATTTCAAACAAATAGAAGTCGATAATGTTTATGAAGATGAGCGAGGGGCTCCTCCACAGAAGAGGGGACAGTATTATAGAAGCATATCGACAGACATGACCTCGGAAGGTTTGTGTAGAGATGCTCATGTTGATAAACGTTCGCCACAGAACAAAGAACGTCGTAGAATAGAGTCGGAGAATTCAGTAAACCTCAGAAATGCGTTACTGACAGACGTTGCTATAAATCGATCATATGAAATACTAAATACTCCACTTAGTGTTTGTGAAAATTGTAATGTGAGAAGAAAGAATATTGAAAATCCGATTAGAACGCCATTGCATAGAAGTATGCATAGAAGTACTTCTGTTCAAACAAAGAAGTTAAATGTTGTTGAAACAGACGTTAGTAAAATCGGTACAGCGCTGTTTGAAAATATGTCGTATCAAGGACTACGTAGACTTCAACCAGATTTGAGGGTAGAAGTGTTGAAACAGAATATGACCAATAACAAAAGTTGCAACGATTTATTTGCTCGAAGTAATAATAAGACATATCGCGAATCCTGTGGATCTAGTGAAGAATCAAAATCTAGTTATGTGAAGTCAAGTTCTAACATAGACAATATTTATAAGCGAAAGAAAATTACTGAAAATGTGGCAAGACAACCTGAATTGCCAATGACTATCCTCAGTCGAACAGTTGCCAATTATGATAGCGTTAATCCTACTGATTCCGTTATGGTAGAAAATAGTAGAAATTGTGATTGTCAAATATGTATGGAAAGTGATAGGAGAGAAGCTAAACCGCAGTTGCGAAAGATTTTAAGCAAGGTATTTGTTAAGGTAGTGTCGTGTAGGAATTATCGTAGGAAGTTGACGTATGGGGATGAAAATAACAACTTGAATAATAGTGAAATGTTCACTTGCATTATGCACGTGCTGAAGTTAATGTTTGGTCTCTGGCTGAGGCATTTGGATCACAGTTAATTAAGACCCGCATCAAAGAACCTTACTTGAGTAATATTCCTATTACAGATTAGTAGATTTGGTCTATTATATTTAGGGTTACCAGATGGAAAACTTAATCTATGTTCTGGCAAAAAGACGATTCCTAAAATTGTGTTGTGATTCGGAAACGTAATAAAGCCTATAATAAGTTTTATGTTTACATTGTTAACGATCAATTTGCATTTGAAAGAGCGTTGCAAATTTTCAAAATCCTGACTCTGGTTCAATTCTATTACTCTGGGATTTGAGGACAATTTATTAGCTTTGTTACATAACCGTGAGCTAGAGATATTGGCTAATGCTTTTTGTGGAGTTCACCCAAGCCAATTTAAATCTTGTGTTTTAAGAGTTGTGGTCCAAGTCGATTAATTTTAAAATTTATTACTTATGTAAGTTTCTTTAACATGGGTGTTAATATTAATTATTATTTTGCGCTGAAAGTTTTGTGGACTTATGTATAAAAGTTGCTTTGCAATGAATTAGCTACTTTGTTGAAATAAAATATCGTGTTAGTCCTTTTGATATTGAACTGAGAAAGCCAACACATGCTTAGCAAGGTTCATAAATAAGTCGATAGTGTTATATATATTGTTTTAACAACAATAGATGAACGATATGTTAGCTATTCAATTG
The DNA here is from genome assembly GCA_949126915.1 of Musotima nitidalis. Taxonomy (NCBI): domain Eukaryota; kingdom Metazoa; phylum Arthropoda; class Insecta; order Lepidoptera; family Crambidae; genus Musotima; species Musotima nitidalis. Next base: position 7,965,966 of record OX421434.1, read on the forward strand.
TTATTCATAGATGAATAGATTGTAGTCGATGGTTAAAGTATAATGTTGATAAAGTTGTTAATCTTATATTTTCTGTACTATTTTTTTTTTGCTTGCGTGGAAATTAGGTGTTGTATTCTCAAACTCTTTGCTATACTTCTAAGTTACTGTGTTATTGTGTGCCCTATCTATGTGTAGGGTGTGTCTACATGTGTTTATTAAGGTATTTTTCTAAGTTTGAGTGTACATCTTTATATTTGATCGACGCAAGCATATTTTCTCCTCGACTAAATCTGTCTTCAACGATAATTTCCAATTTCCGACAATCGTCAATTTCCTAAATCCTTGTTGAATGAATGCTGTAGGTAATTTAGGTATTTTATACTGAATTCTAGTACAAACTATGAACGAAATCCAAATATACATTGATTTTTGTACTCGGGTTTATATTGAAATGGCTTCCAATTTGTACTACCATTGAGTATCATATTGTTGCTTGGTTTCTAAAATGTATTCCTAACTTGATTGAACTCATTAAAAATGATTTGTTTTTTATTTGCCATATTTGGCTAATTCTCTTCCTAATGGAGGACTCAGACCGGCTGAACATACCGTTATACAAAAATACATTGAGGGTAATGTAACTTATTTTCATTTTAGAGCCATGTATGGTTTTTTTTTTCAATATTTACGGGGTTGTTAGTATATACTAATCACGGTTTCTTGTCGTATAGGACAAAGTATTAAATTGGCATAGTATACTATGTCAATGGGACACTAATGTACAATAACACGCATATGTAGTCCGCATAATGTTTTTTATCGCAACCATATATGGATAAATTCTAAACCATTTCTGGCGTTAATCAAGTTACATTTTAGATTCAGGCAGCGTGGATATTAAAGTGATGTGACTGACACACTAGGCTGTGTATTTGTGACATTAATCATTATGTGGGATGTGTGTAATCACCGTCAAGTATTTTTAAGTTTTAACTTTTAAAATGTTAGTCTGGACCGTGTATGCTTGTGTATTTTTTGCCTAATAAAGTTATTTTATTCAGGATTTAATTACATAAAAAAAAGTAGTAATTTTTAATCTTACAAAATCATAATTCCGTTATTATTGAAATGGATAATGGTCTCAGTGTAACATTCCTAGATTATTTGTAATTTTTAAATTGTTTTGAAAGAGTGAGTGCCATTGTAAATTTACGTGTTTTGATTCGTCACTATTTTGTTTTTTTTGCGTAGTCCTATGTTAATAGGTAATATTTCTTCATTTGTATGTGTAGGACTGTTATTCACGTATGTGTGCTGCCACACACCTAATCGTCCCCTTCACTGACGTTGTAGCCATATATGGCTATATGGCCAACAAATTGTAACGCACTGGTTTTGTTAAGTTGGTCTTACTAGATTTGCGGAAATACAAATTTCAGTTCAGGAATGTATACAAATATCATGGCCTAATATCTGCTATCGAAATTGCTGTAGTGTTTTGCGAACGTGAAACATATTGTTACCAAATAAGCTTTTTGTTCTTACTATTGCGTTTAGTAATGTATTTTTGTATGTAGATACATACATACATGTAATTTTTTTTCTTATTATCATTATTATTATTATTTAATAACATTTTAGCACTCGACAATAAATTTATCTTCCACATAATCAATATAATAAATAATAAAGTATAAAACCTAATAAATTGTAAGAATTAAATGTTTTTTTGTTGTATCTTTGAAATATCTTCAGAAAGTTCAAATAATAAAATATTTTTGTCTTGTCACTTTTAAAATCTATTATAATAGCAACAATACTTTTGAAAAAGTTGTTATCTTTAAAATAATGTCAATCAATAGATAGAACATAGAAAAAAAACAGATCACAAATTCTAAAGGGAAACGATAGCTGTTGCCCATAGGCTATAGTCTAGCTAGACAGTTTGATAGATCAGTGAAATAATACCTATAAGACTTCTTATAAATAATGATGTGTAGTAAGCCTTAAAAGTAGCTGGTCACTTTAGTACTCTGTCACTCGTACTTAAACGCTAGTTCACTATGTTGTAACTGTACTATTGTAGACGGCCCATGGGTTAAACAAAAATGGCAGCTATCTGCAAAGGTACAATCGTAGACAAAAGGATCGGAAAGTGCCAAAACGCATGCGCATGAGCGTGGCATCGCCGCGTTGCTATGTTGCCACCCCCATGCCGCACTTCGATTGAGATCCGATAATGCGTAGCGTTTTTATACTTGAATGCAGCATTTAGAGCTACATAGTACTTGTGTTCAGCTACTTCTGAGGACGAGTCTACTACGTTACAGATATTTATATGTAATAATATTGTGCCGTTGTTATGTACGTATATGTAATTAGTAACTCAAGAGTTTTAATTGAAATACTGACGTTGATACAGCTATGAAATCCAGTTAATAACTTTATTTTACATTACAATTTGTGCAAAATACAGTATTATTTCCACAGGTCAATGATATATCGTACCCTATTCACCTATATGATAAAAAAAACGATAATGCAAAAGTACCTGCAATTTTTTTATATTCCTTGGTAATTCCCTCATAAGCGGAATATTATTATAAAAATTAAGAAATAAACTCTTCAATAATTGAAGAGAAAGAGAATTATTCTCAATCACAATCTTATGGGAAAATAATGATTGAAATTATACAGCATGTAAGGGACATCTGTTTGAAAGCTATAACTATAAAATCCGACCATGATTCCTAATTTTTGTGTACCTGTTTAAAAACGATGTATATTTTGGATACATTTAAGCATATCAACTAAACTAAATAGGCCGGATTTTTTAAATGGCAATAAAAGATTACATATGAAATAATACACTCGGATTTATAATGTCATTCCTAAACTCGATTTATTATACAAATGTTATGAAGTGGAAAAAATAAATCTTTTCATATTTCAAACTCTTATATGAAATATTCTAGCAATTTCATTAAAATAAGCGTTTTCGTTTTCGGAAAACTATTCCCTTAAATGCTTTATAGTATAAAATAATTTATTGATTCAGGCGTTACTTTGCAAAAATCCATTGTAAGCAAGTGATGGATTTAAAATATCTTTGTAACAATTTCCACGCGACTATAATTTCCCGAAAAATCGTGAAACATTCAGCACGACACGTGTTTCGCCCTTACACAGGGCATCTTCAGGTAAGATATGAGCCTCAGAACAGCGATGTCTTCACGTCCAACGCTGAAACGAGAGTAGTCACTCTGGTTAAAATAATAATGCTTAAAATAATTCTGTATGCCATCCAGAACCGTGTCACAATATTAACTTTATCACATACATTTGTACCGTAAGTCTTTTATTTATATTTTATAAGCAGTTTATTAACTGATGAATTATTAAGTGATCTAGCGGTGTGTAGCTTCCTTTATATAAATTGTTTACTAGACATTTCTAATTCTCTTCGAGTAAACGTATCTGTGAATTAAGAATTTTGTTATAAATGGAACTATGCTAGATGGTAGGAACATTCCTTATATGTTTAATAACTTTGTATTGGAATATATTTATTTTATTTTATTCTCTAGTCACAGTACTAATGGATACTGTAAATATATCGTAATTATAAATATATGTATGTAAATTAATTACAATGTTCAATGATTATCAATTCAATGTAAAGTAACGTTTTAAACTATTTTTGACTAGATTTCGTTTTATGTTTTTATAATGCACAAACATTTTAATTTAAAATAAAATTGAAGTTTTAGTTTTGTAATGAAAAATGCCTTCCAAATACCGGTATACATAAAATTCGTCTGTTAATTAAGATTACATAGTTCAGTTATGTTTTCAAAAATTTTACTTTGTTCTTAATAAACATTTCAATGTGAATATAGATTTCGATTTTACGGTTTAAATTGTTAACCGAAAAAAGTTATTAAAACGTTTATAAATTCACACATAATAATCTGAATGCTTCATTATTTCAATACTGAACAAAAGTTTTTAGAACTTTTTGTTAAATAAATTATGATTCTAAAATGCATTGACAATTAAGATTTTAGTTTGTCTATGTCTCATTACATTTTATGCAAATATAATATCTCTGTTACTATTTAGTAATATTTTAATTAAGTTACATGACATTATTACAATTAACTAAAAAAAATATCACATTTCAATGGGGTTATAGGGATCACTTGTCGAAATCCTTTTCTTAAATTTTCTGTATAATTGTTATGGCATAAATGTCTGATGCCACAAATATGTAAATTAATTGAAATGGTATTAATAATGTTATACAAAACATTGGCATGATAGTTACTGTAGAAGTATTTGTTTCTTCTTTTAAAGTTTTTTTCCATGTATGTAGGTAATTAAATGTTGTAAAGACTATTATTGGTACCTAATCTATTTATAAGTTGACAGTGTCAAAATAAATTATATATCTGTTTATATTAAGAAATATATTGTTTTATTTCGCACCTTTTTTTCGGTTGAAAAATAATTAATTACCCGCCCCCACTATGGGTGAAGCGGAAAGGTGCGTCAGACTTATACTGATTAAAAACCAGCCATGTTCCTTCTTGAACCTGCTATGTCCCGGGCAGCCCTTTCGATCAGTCCCGGTTGGCTAAAACGTCACTTCTGCATATGATGATGTAATTTCAGAAGCGTTCGTAAAACTTAAAGAAAGAAATTAACTATAAAATTTAAACTATAAATAAATAATGTAAAAAAAAAACTGACAATAACACCAATTATTTAGTTTCAAGATAAGTATCATTAAGAACTTGTGTTATCGATACTAAATAACGAAAAAACATACATAAATACTTTTATTTTGTAAATAAATACTTAATATACATATGTAGAAAAACACCTGGGTGTTTTTCTGGTCTGGACCAGAACAAATATTCTTGTTCATGCACACAAAGATTTGTCCTGCGTGGTAATCGAACCCACGACCTTAGGAGCGGAGAGCAGTTCGGGTATACACGCCACCACGCCATATCGGTCGTCAAAACCATAAATTGAAACTTCATATCAGAGCAAAATTAATCTTCTTAATATGATAACTTAGCTCTTTTTACTCATTACTCAGATTCATTTTGCATAAGTAATGTAAAGTCGTAGGTATAATTATTACAGAGCCTATTCTTTCCGTTTCATTTTTCTTGTTCGTGCTCTTGTAAAATATACCTGTGTACAAAATTAAAGCACACATTACGACATTATGTAATTTTTTTTCAATACATTAGCAGACGACAGTTGCATCCAGGATAATGCTCGCATCAATATTCTTAGGTGTCCTAACTCAGGATGGCTATCACTGGTTTTATGAGACTCGCCAACTGATCTTTCGAACTGATAAGAGCAGTCTCACCATCTTAGCTAACGAACGTCTCTCACAAGGGCCTCCTCTCAGGGCTCTTCTCCTATTTTGATGAAAGGGATTCAGGGTCATACTTCACCACGCAGAGTCAATCCTGTTTGCAGCTCAGCCGATTGGGCAAATGACATTTAAAAATATAGGAATTTGTCACTTACAATTTATTAAATCTGTCGCAGAAATAAAAATTGTACGCAATTATACCTACCTTTTTTTCTCAATTAACGTTACCTTATGTGAATTCTTATCCCGTTATTGTCGCTACTCTATGCGGATAGAAAAATATCTTATCTATTATTTTCCATTCCGTACACAAGTGGCTTAAGGAGAACCAGAAAGATTTGTTGATTTCTGCTTGGCACGAAAATGTGTAACTTGCTAAAAAGTATAAAGCAACCAATAAAAATTGCAAAGAAGTTCGTTATCGTCTAAGTTTGCTACTTTAGGTGATCCACGAGAGTGAAGGTTGACGTAGATATCAAGTAGTACGCAAGCCTCTTTAAACTTCTCATCATCATACATTTTCACATTTCAATTCAATTCAATGTTTATTGCATCCATAATGTTTTACATAAGGTTAGGGAAGAGGAGGCATACTAAGTCCCTTCTTTACAATTTTACATAAAGTTTCCATTCAATAGTTCACAACAACTATGTCCAAAAAAAAAACCATTATTGGTAACTTAATTTTATGAGTAAGTATACTTTTTTTATTTTTTTAAATAGGTAATTATTAGGTAGTTTTGCACTATCAGAATTGTATACTTTATTTATTATTAGTTATTGTGCATTTATTTGAAATGTCCCTAGTAATAAAGACAGCTAGCTAAACATTGAAAATCAATCTAAAGTTATTGTGAAGTTGTCAAATACACAAAGCCATTTTAAACCTAATTTTTTTTGTATTCTATCTGACAGTACATACCTTTTCACGCCACGCATTTGTAACAATTAAAATTCCTCTGTCCCGACATTTCGACAGCCACCCCATAGATTAATATCCTTATACGTGCCTACCTAAATAATTTGGTGATATAATTTTATACCTACTCTTAAGCTTGCAGGTGCGAATTCCAAACCCGATAATGAGCGTACAGCCATTTATTCTAGCCTCAGTACCGTTCAATCAACTTTTTTACAAGTATACACCATACAAGAAGCGTCAAAATTTCGGCATAATCGGTCTCGGAGACCGGTTTCCGTCAAGTTCACGGCAGGTTGTGACCCACATGGCCACTTTCTTTGGCAACCAAAGTCGTTTGACAGATACCGTGGATTCCTCGTATTGCACAGGCGAAATCTTTATTTTCTCTGATTGTGTGATTAGCATATTTAAATGCGTTGTTTGCGAAAAGGCGCGCCAATTGTATGCTGCAGAACAGTTTAGCTGTTTAAAATTTTCCATACGTATATTATTATAAGATAGATAGATAAACACATTACTGCTAATTTATTGCAAAAAAAAAGCCATTAACAATAACAATTAAACTAAAAAGAATCCATATGTATATATTTTTTGCATGTATCATATTTATAAATTATACCTAGTACTTTTATGTCAATTCCATCATATCCTATTACTATCCCGGTTGCCCTAGACCTAAGCTTAGTGCGCAGGGTCTGCTCACTGGTTCAACCAGGTTTGATTGAATTTCAGTTATTACGTGGAGCGACTGCCGTCTGACCTCCGCAACCCAGAAGGAAACATCATTCTATGGTTAAACCAGCTGTCAGTCTGTTAGAAGGCACTGACATGACATAAATGTTCATGACAGCCGGGACCATCGGCTTAACGTGCTTTCCGAGGCACGGAGCAAGCGATAATTACGCACATAACTTCGCAAAATCATGGGTTAAAAAAATACCAACCAATAAAAAAAACCAAGACCCTCTGAATTTAAAGGCAAGGAGTCTCGCCACTGAGCTATCGCCGCTTCTATGTCAATTAGTAATCACGTAATATATTCTTCACATGCCAGTTTTAATTATTACAAAATTATCAAATTGTTAACTCTTGATATACCTAAGCATCGTGTGCTTGGCCTGGAATCAATGACTGTTTATTACAACAAAAAACTATTTTCTAACATTACTAAAAATAGAAAGATAATGGGGGAGGCCTATGTTCATCCTTATTTCATTCTTACTACATGTATTTATTGTTGTTAATAAAGTGGTTAATAAAGATGTTGAAGATGATGACTAAATACGAAATAATATATCTATATATTCTATAGGTACTTAGGTACGTTGACGATTTAAAAAAACTATCGCTGTTTGCGGTAAAAGCAAACATAAGGGAAAATTACATCAAAATATATTTTATGTGGTAAATATGTATACCTACGTTTTTACTGTGGTGTTACTTTTATATACGTATATTCTGTAATAAAATTTTTATTTATTTACTATAGTACCTACCCATACATGAACACACTTACCTATCTGCCTAGTAACGTAATGTTAGTTCGTAATTATATTACTCTTTTAAGGACAGGGTGAAGTCTTTCTTTTTAAATATACAGATTTTATATTATGTATTGTATTGTATGATGTGGATATATATATATATATATTTTTTTTTGTATATTTGTGTATTTTATTCATATTAACAAATAGTTTTAGTGTTTATTCGTTTTAAAGTTTTTGTGCTCTGCCTACTGCTTTCCTGTTCTCTCCTTTGCGTCGGGTTGCTTTTAGCGATAAGACCGCCTAGATTGGCTTTTTCATTGTGTTTCAATATTCATTGTAATCTGTAGTTTTTTAAGTTATTTTGGTCAATAAAGAGTATATCTATCTATCTATCTTATAATATGTGGATAATATACGGTTGGTTTCGTTTAATATATAAGTATGCAATAAATATATGCTATATTCTTATATACCTATAACGATACCTAAATAAACTTTATTTTAAATCATTTATTAACTTTGTAAATCAACCATTAGATTTTATTAAAAATTTTGAAATCTATTTGATGCGCTTTTCATGTTCTGTCCAGCGATTTGGCACGGAGTTCGATATTATCTTACGCTCCAAAGGTCGAAGGTTCAAGTCCCACACAGGAGAAATATTTATACGTGTTGCAAGAATTTATTTCCAATAACCTTTATTTATTGTCAGTTAATCATAGTAGGTACTTACAAGCTCTGTTTAGAATAGATAGAGTATTATTTACCTTTTACTTTAGTATATAACCAATTGACAATTTAAAAGAGCCTGTAAGTTGGCACTTAGATTTACTTATACTTAATATTTTTTGTTTTTTAATTATTTTCTTGCATGTAAGTGAATCTAAGCTTCGTGATTTCAGTGTAATCATAATTTAATTGTTTTTTAAATTTATTTTGACGTTTTGAAATAATATGTAATAGATAATTTAAAAAAAACTTGAATTTAAAGTTTATTTGATACAAATAAAAATATTTAAAACTTATTGCCTAAAGATTCATTTAAAACCCTTTTTCAGGGTGTAATACCTAGATTTTCAGTCAGTAAAAGTCTGACACACCCTCCCGCTCCACCCACTATTTTCACTGCCACGTTTCGTTACCCTTGATTAAAAAGCGATTTAAATTCATAAAATTTGTTCTAAGAAGGTACTAAATAATTAGCAAACAGTAGTAACATTTATTAAGCATCAGAAGTAGAAAGAATATATTTCAAAGTTTGCCGCTAATATGTGTAGCTACCCTGCACCTCATTAACACACGTCTTAAATTATTAATTTAAATGTCGTAAAAGAAATGGGATCGTTCCAAGTCGAGAAAGCTCACGGACTTGGTGATTAGCAATTTGGCATTGGTTTTACGAGCCCTGCCCCGAAACATGTTTTAAAAGGAAAGTGTTGTCTCCTTTCCTCAGCTCAGTCAGACGAGATAAATGGTTTTGTTAGTTTGAATTCTTTGGCTTTCCGCTAAACAAAAATAATAACAACAGTTTATTCTTAGAAAGATGATGTTTTTGTCTCCTTCATTGCATACATTAGTCTTCATTGGTAGAAAAACTTTATATATTTTTTATTTGACAAGGTACCACTATGGGGCCTATGATGGAAATTGGTTTTGCGCGTTCACGTCTTTATCATCATCACCATTAACTCAGCCCATGAATATCCGACTACTTAGCAGGGACCTCCATTCACGACCCAAGGTGAAAAATGTTTAGGCCCTGTCCCATCACGCGAGTCTAGAGTATATTGGTAGGTGTGTCGTGTGCTATTGATAATTTTTTTGTACGCGCCCAATAGGGATTCATGTCTTAACGACTAGTGATAACCGGGACCAACTGATTAACGCGAAGCTGTGTCTTTCGAAGCACCGAATCGCTCGATGATAAATGCCACACAAATGGTCACCCATCCAAGGACTGGCCTATGTGAACTATCCTTTACATCAGTGTCCGTTTTTGACCATCAAGTGGCGCTTAGAACGTATGAAATCTAGCAATTGCTGAAAATCTAACTTGTTAGGGATCTCATGATAGATTAAAAAGATAAACTTATATTCTTCTTTACTGCAGAACACAAGTATTTGTAGGCTTATGAAGTCATTAGGTACTGTGTTTAATATTAAGTAAATTTAAAACAGGCGGGAGAATAAAAATGACGGATTTGTGTGTATAGGGCTCCTAACAAGATCTGAGGAGCCCTATACGAATATATTTTTCCAAACTTACATACATCTCATATTATCATGCATACCTAACTATTATTTTGATTGTAGTAATAATTAGTAAGCAATTAATTAAACGCGGATAATATTATAAGTGCTAAAGGCATTTGACACTATTCTTTATAAACGTGTTAATGACGACTAATTGAACTTGTAATGACAAAATAATTATATAACTTAACTTTACAAATATTAGCGACATAATTATAATAATTAATGTAGAGAATACTTGTTAATCATCATAAATTTTATTTGACGAGATAACCGCAAAATAAAACTTATCGACTGTGGTTAAATTATACATATTACACGTCTGAAATCTATAATTATCTCTGCATTAATAATTAACATAATAATTTATTAATATTTCCACATTCTTGGTTGTAATTAAACAATAAAACAATTATAATTTAATTTCTTTCACTTTAAACCTATGAAGTCACTGATATCTAGATATGCAATTAAAAGTCTATTGTGTTTTGTCTAATAGCATTCATAAGTCATCTCATGTTTTAACAATTTACTCTATTTTAATATTTTCATTAAAATAACTACGCTTGATGTTGCTACGTTCAGCTGTTGGTAGTTTTAAGAACAACTAAACGGGAATCTTCATATATTTTTTATGTATTGTAAGTCTTATATTTTAAGACATAATTTAATAAAAGTTGTGATGAGTATCTTGAGGCATTGTTTTCAATCTCCTTGCCTTTTGGAAGCCTCGTTAGAGTCCCAATCCCCTCCCCCCTTTAGAATAACGACAGGCTGACTGACAAATCCCCCCGTTAGAGGGACCGACAGACTATTAACTCTTGAAAAAAAAACCACAACAAATTAACTGACATACCTTAGATTAAGGTTGCCTGGAAGAAATCGCTGTAAGCGATAAGGCCGCCAATTGTATCACTTTTCTTATGCAATTGTTTTATTTTAATTTGGTGTTCAATAAAGAATTTTCTATCTATCTATCTACCTTGACAAATTCTGACAAAAATTTTGCTTTTATTTCTCTCTCTTTCTTGATTATGGTAGCGCCCATATTTCATTAATTGTTGTTAAAAAAGTTATTGAATTTCCATTTTGTTTTGTGACAATTTGACGAATATAAATGATCTTGTTGATCTTAGACAATAAAATATATTTTTTATTTTACGCAGTTTTTTATATGTTGCTGGTTATCATTATTGATGTAGTATGTATTACAATTAATAGGGACGTTCAGAATGTCTTCCTTTAGATGGTGGTGAAAAAATATGGAGTTTCTTGTCTAATTTTTCTGGTACCACTGGCGCCCTAGTAACATCGGCGCGTGGTGCTGGCCGTGCCGTTTTATTATCTTGCAGCAAAGTGTCTAAGCAGAGAGATCTCCAGATGAAACATGCCTTAGTAAGAGGTGGCTGGCCATTCGCCCATATGGATACTAGACCAGATCCCATTTCCTAAGTGGCCTCATACGACACTCTCGGGCAAGTCAAGGGATGGTAAAAATCTTTATTGTTGCTGACACCCCACGGGCTTTTTGCACTGGTTGCTATGACAACAGCTGTTGATATTTAAAGACATATCTTTATTAAATAAATAAATATTCTCTTACAATCACACCAATTATTTAGTTCCAAGACAAGTATCACTACGAACTTGTGTTATGGATACTAAAGAACGGGTAAACATACTTGAATTCTTTTTTTTGTAGATACATACTTAATATATTAGGTCGGGGAAAAAGTCTTTTCGCATCACGTAGGTATAAACTTATTATAAAATTTTTTTGACTGTACTATTTGTGTCTGGCTGGTTTTGGTAACATTAAAAAGGTTCCATTATAAAGAAAAGAAAAAAATAAAAAAAAGTTGTTTCCCGCTATTTTTCATTTGTTTTTCTCTCCGTAAAAATGAGTGAATCTAATGAAGAAATTCGATACATTTTAAAATTTTATTATAAAAAAGGCAAAAATGCAACTCAAGCAGTGAAAAAAATTTGTGATGTTTATGGACCTGATGCAGTGTCAGTAAGAGTAGCACAAATTTGGTTCAAACGTTATCACTCCGGAAATTTTGATGTTAAAGATGCACCTCGCTCTGGTCGCCCTGTTACGAATAAAATGGACGCCATTTTTGAAAGAGTGGAGCAAGATCGGCATATTAGTAGTTACGATGTAGCTGAAGAACTGGGAATTGACCACAAAACAGTTTTGACCCATTTGAAGAAAGCTGGTTATACAAAAAAGCTCGATATTTGGGTGCCACACGAGCTCACTCAAAGAAACTTAATGAACCGTGTACTCATTTGCGATTCATTATTGAGACGTAATGAAACCGAGCCGTTTTTGAAGAGATTGATAACTGGCGATGAAAAGTGGATCACGTACGACAAGAACGTGCGAAAAAGGTCGTGGTCGAAAGTTGGCCAGGCTTCACAGACTGTGGCCAAACCTGGCCTAACACGAAATAAGGTGATGCTGTGTGTATGGTGGGATTGGAAGGGCATTGTTTATTATGAGCTTTTACCGCCCGGCAAAACCATCGATTCTGATCTTTACTGCCAGCAACTGATGAGATTAAAGGAAGCAGTCGAGAGAAAACGGCCGGAATTGATCAACAGGAAGGGTGTGGTCTTTCATCACGATAACGCTAGACCACACACATCTTTAGCCACTCAGCAAAAATTAAGAGAGTTCGACTGGGAGGTCCTAGTGCATCCACCATATAGCCCTGACCTTGCGCCTTCAGATTTTCACCTGTTTCGGTCTCTGCAGAATTCTTTAGGTTCTGTAAGGTTGACCTCAAGAGAGGACTGCCAAAACTATTTGTCCCGTTTTTTTGATCAGAAGTCCCAAAGTTTCTACAGTAACGGGATAATGTCTCTGCCCACAAAATGGCAGAAAGTTATTCAACAAAACGGTACATATATATTGTAAATAAATGTAAATAAACTTTGAAAAAAATGTCTTGACTTTTCATACAAAAATACGAAAAGACTTTTTCCCCAACCTATTACTTAGGAAAACACCCAGATCAGAACAAATATTCATGTTCATGCACACAAAAATTTGTCCTGTGTGGGAATCGAACCCACGACCACTGGAGTGAAGTGCAGGTATACTGACCTCCATGCCATATCGGTCGTCGAGGACAGGATATTGGACAAGAAAGATCGCTACCAGACGGCACTACGCACAGGACTAGCTTTATGACAAAATCTGTTGATATTATTAATTTTATTCTTTATTGAAAATTATCTTGGTAGATTTTTTGTAGAATTTTTTGTAAATGCCACCACCATTCGGCACTTTGCACTGGACTTGTTCTATGTACAGAATATAAATCCGTCGAATCAAACATCAGGTATTGTTGTGGATTGTGGACACTACCAGCGCCACCGCGGTACTACCCGCATTTTCCCTGTTCCCATGAGAATGTCGGCATGAAAATTACCCTATGTATCAATCCAGATTACATAATACCTGCGGGCCAAATTTCATACAAACCTGTTCTATAGTTTTCACGTAAATGCATTTATGTATACTCACAAACTTTCGCATTATTAGTATTAGTTGGATTACCTTGGTAGAATGGTAGAAGTATTTGGTGGTGCTGCTACCAAGTAAGAAACAGCTTTTGTGAAAGGGTTGCTTTTATTCAGTTTTTGATAAATCATTAGGTATTTTGTTTTCAACCCTTTTAGGTATTTTGTTTCTAATTGTATAAAAAATTAGGTACACTGTCTTACACCCGTATTTTTAATTGTATTGTATTTTTACTTCAGTCTAAGTACTTGAAATGTTTTTTTATTTTCTATGATATAATTTTCATAACAGAATTTTTATTTTATTCTAATTTATAATTCTTTTTATCTGTTTTTGTTTTGTGTAATCATAATTATCAATTAGTTGACATTTGCTTAAATTAATATTGTACTATAATTTCACGCATGACATTCATACACGAATTTAAGAAATTGTTATTGAATAAATAACTACAATATAGGCACTGTGCACTGGACTAGCTAAGTACTGGACTGTTGACATATCAGACATAACTTTATTGGACATTACGTTAAAAATAGTTACGTTTGCTATGTGTCTATCAATTTTCTAGTCGAGAGACCTTTGACATACGGCTTTAGTTTGTGGAATGGACCAATGGATAGATGGAGCGTAGAGAGGCTGTGTGTGCCCGAATATCGAGGCCATACCGCGGGATGTTGGAGGTTATAGAGCGACTTGCTTACTTGATACTTAATATTTTTATTGAATGAAACTCCAAATTATGTCTTAAGCTAATTTCAATATAGCTCGCTTTAGGCGCTTAAAGATTGAACCCAACTAGATAAATTGCTTTATAAATAATCCTTATATGATCAAGAACTTATAAAACTTTCATACGTATGTCGAAAGACGTTTCGTGCTACCAGAATATTGAAATTTGTTAAATACGATGATATAGACGTTCTTCATAAAACATTTATCAGAATTAAGGTTTTATAAGTACTTTTTAAAAAGATTAATTGGTCTTTATCATTATTTCGTAAAGCATCTGAGAAGTCTTTTCGTTCTTAGTGGCATTTGCAATAAGTGTACCATTAGAACTTTAGCATTAGAGCTTTAGAATTTTAGCTGATGTTAATTTAACTGATGTAAAACCAAACGTATTTAAGCGTAATTTGTTTTGTCTAAATGACTTTTAAGAATAGAAATACGATTTATAAGATCATGTTATGATTAACTGCGAAAAACAGAACTAAAATATTCGTGAAACTTTCGAGGCATATCTTTAACTGCTCTGTTCTCGACCCACCAGCCCAAGAACATTCACACAAATACCTTCTTTAAAATAAAATGTCATCATGGTTTTTTTGTCAATTTTTTCTTACGCAACTCTCAAATTATAAACATGGCTACAGATAAGTTAACTCAGGTAGTGATCAAAAGACTTATAATTGACTTAACGAGTGTTAAATATATATCAGCCTTACATTAATTATGAAAACAGGCAATGGCGCTTTTGATGGTCCTCACGATGTTTTGTTTGATTCATATTTGAACTTCACAAACAATTAAGTAAAATTTTAATATGCTTTACACATTTCGGACAAGGCCCACGAAAATAATGTTTCTTATTTATTAAACTATACACTAAATCTACTCTGCAAGATCGATAATCTATATTTTGCTGTGAAGAAATAAAATTTGCATTATTGAGATAAAATTTTTAGAAAACAAATAAAAAATAGTATTATATTGATTATGACAGTTTTATAATTTTTTTAATTCACCTGCATACATTTGTTTACTTCATCAACTATCAAGACCTCTCAAAGGCTTATTAATCTTATAGTATGCCAGTGTAAGTGTTGTCTTTGCAATGACATAAGCAAGATGATTTTAAGAGTAAAAAGTTAATAACAAGACCATAATACAACAACCATAAAAACAAATTGTCTTATAAAGTGCGCCAAATTCAACACTTACGTTTGTACGCTATAAGAGTAAATATATAGGTCTTATATTACAGGTCTCGAAACCTGTAAGACCAAATTTTACTAGTTTGGAAGTCACGTCCACAAGTGTTTCGAAATAAATCCAAGGTTGAATAATTAATATTTAGTTTTATATTTTAAATTATAAAACTAAATCTATTTTTGCGATGGCATGACAGTTTTGAGTCCAACTTTGATTTGATTTTATAATTGTAAAAATATGTTGGGGTCCGACGAGTCTGGATAGTGCAATGAATTAATCATTTATTATTTCCATGAACGTGTTCTTTGTACATTAATAAAACCTATGCCATTTTATACCTTATTGTAGTAGAAGTATTATTGTTTTTATTTAAGCTTGCTACCTAGCAGAATTACTGAGAACACATATTTTATATCTGGGATTAATAATTACTTTATTTAGAAATTTTCCTTCCTGCAATTCTTATTATGCAACAATTTATTTTCCACCATAGTTTGTTGTTGTTGTTTGTTGATATAAAAAATTTCCCTAGTCTTCAACCTTCACTTGGCTCTGACCGGGTTTCTTAGAATTAACAATTGTAATTAACATTTGCTATTATTGTTCAGGATCAATTTTTCAATGGAAGTAATAGTATAATTTTTTTGGATCCCTTCGCTCCCCGGAATCTATTTCTCTTATTTTTTTTCTTTTCCCCTGATGTTTATTCTAACGTAGCTTGCGATGATCTGCTTCCACAATAATTTCTTCATTGTCAGCCAGAGTCTGACCATAAGTTAGGCTATTCGTGTCTCTTCTGTAGGTCACAACAATGAAATCAATAGACTATTAAATCTAAAAATGTGAGATCCTCATTATAATTGACACAGCTTCCCGATACACTACAATATACAATATACATATAATGAAATCTACGATCTATATTTGCAGTGGTGGTGATATTGTGAAATTGGTATTCGGTAACGGAATAGTCTAAGTTTTCCATTTCTCTTACATAAATTATAATTGAGCCTGTTTACCCGTAGGTCCTATACCAGAAGCAAATTATTAGACCAGAGTTCATCAATAATTTAAAACATTTTGGCCCACATGATAGGCCGTAATCCTGTTGCGGGTTGCCGGGAACTTTTGGGGCTTATTACAAAACAAGATCAAAAGTTAAACTAACTTTAAAACTAGTGCTGTCATTTTTGTTTAATAGATCTTTAAGTTCTGTATTTTCGCCAGAGCCTCGTCCGTTGAAATTAACTTGGGTCCCTTAGTAAGAGCAGAGAGTGTATGGGGACCCTCTGTTCACGACTTGACTTATGTTATAAGTGTGTTTGCGTTCTATTAGCAGGTCAATAAGAAAGAGTTCACTAAGCACTCTTCCCTATTGACCTGTAGTTTTAACCGCTTTAATTTTTTGTAGTAAATAGTAAGATATTTAACTTTAATGATCAAGATCACAAGACGCACTACACTGAAGTAAAGGTGAGCCGTGCGCGGGCGCAATGACGTGTCTCTTCTCACTTCTCTTCCTTCACTTTAGTTTAGCGCGGACCTCGGCACCGTTCGAACGCGTGTGTTGTTATCAGCGGGACATATAAACTTGCTCAATTGTGTACTTAATCCGATAAACACTGTGATTGTAATAGTTTAGTCTTTACATACAAACTTCTGTAAAGTTTGAAATAGAAAATAGTGTTCAAAAGTTCCTTTTGCGAGTTGGCAGTGTTTTTTTTTGGTAAATTTGTTCAACTTCGGGATTTTTGCGTGCCTGCGCGCGTTAGAAGGTGAGTGATCGATTTTAGTTTATTGGTCCCAGTAAGAAGTTGGTTCGTCGAACTGTCTCAATAATTTGGACATCATTCAACAGCATTGGGACATTGTAGTCTAAAAAATCCGTGGTTTAGAAATATGTTAACCCCATGTATCTTGTTTGTTACTTATGATGCAGTACGTACCTACATTGCAATGGTGGCGTCGTCCACTGTTTATTTGTTGTAATGTAGTAACTAAGTTCAAATGGCTAAGTAATTTTTTTTTTTCATAACTATTGTGACACTTAAATGTCTGAATATACTTAACATGATTTCACTTGACATCATACTTATTAATAAAACTTTCGTATTGAAGCATGAAGTTGGACCTTTTCCTTTCTATATTGTATTTATTCGTACGGTAATATTATTCAAGCTCTTGAGCACTAAAATGTTGTCAACAATTACGAACACTTTTTAAACAAGTATGATTTGAGATTTTTTTTATCAAAAAGCTGTGCTGTTGTTGTTCCAAACAGACCACAAGTAAATTGTGCATTAACATCGGGAAGGCAGTCGTTATTAGGAAGTCAATGCCTTCTAATATCCTAACAGCCAGCTTAACCATAAAATGATGTTGGTTGCGGAAGTCAAGCAGTGTCTCCGTGCAATAACTGAAATTTAGCCAAATCTGATTTGACCAGTAAGCAGACCCTGGGCCCTAAGCTTAAGTTTTGAGCACAACCGGCATAATACTAGTAGGATAATAAATATTAAATTAATACAGGGTATTAAAACCAGCGCGTGCAAAGTCGCCAGTACCTACAATATAAATACGAGTTACACTAATTGCTTGAAACGGTACTTATCAATACGGACATTTGAAACCGGTATTCCTGAATGCGCTTCATTTGACACTTGAACATGATATTAATTATAATTTTCTGTACAAACCTTCAGGTGAATAGTTGTTTGTGATCGTAATACATAACAAGAGTTGATATGAAACTGTTGCTTGGCGTGCCAATTTATACACAAAGTAACTACAACTATGAACGGGTTTGATGATATACTTCTTTATTAATATGAAAAATGCGAAAGTGAATAGCCAGCGATAAAAATACTTAACAAGACCCCATTGGCGTGCCAGTGAATGTCCAAGTACTAACACTTTTTAATGGTTCAAATAAGTTCATAGATTAAGCGTAACTTTGTTAACTACGTTAAAACTTTTAAACCGCAGAACAGATCATTATGAAATTTGTATTGGGATTGCTTCGAACCCTGGAGAAAAGATGCAGGATACGATTTTCCGGAAAACACCTTTAGAAGGGATGTAAAGGGGATGAAAATGCCGGTATAAAAAATCAATCATTTCTCATGTAAGGGTTATTTTTTACATTATTATAAAAAAGTTTAAGGTTCCTAACATTATTATAAAAAAGTTTAAGGTTCTTGTGGGCCGCCATACGTGTTTGGCTGAAAAAAGTCATCATCATAATTTTGACGTGTGTTTATCATTAATGTTTATATATTTCTCTACTTACCTCCGTTACCCGTCATTCACCCATCCACCCCATCTCGATCATAATATCATTCTTCAAACACTCAATCCATCTCTTTTTCTGTCGTCCTCTCTCTCTTTACCTGGTAACATTAATATTTATTACTCTACTCGTCTCATGCTCTTCGGCTCTTCAGGCTAAAGTTCTTGTGACTGGCGGTAAAAGAAACCATCCTTGACGATTTCCTTACCCTTTCTTTTACGAATAAGATCCCGACGGGCGCGTTAGGTTTATAGTTGGCTTTCAGTAGTGCTCTTTGAGCCAAATTTTAGGAAATGATTTTGACTTGGACTTAAAGCTTGTATGCCATAAAATGACTATATATATATATGAAATTTTATATATAGTAGTAAGTCATGGATAACGGTGCTGGTTGTGCAATAACACATTTCATAGTTGAATAAGTTACCATAAATTTATATTTTACAATAGTTTTCATTTAATATAATATAAGAAATAAAAATATAATATTTCAATCAATTCATTAAAGTTACAATTACTTAAGTGAGCCCTAAGAACAAATCTCACCAATATTGTTAGTGTCGTGAATCAACTTTAAGTTTACCACGAAAGTTTAACCAGACTATACGAATTAAGTCATACATTTTTTAACTATGTGATAAAAATTAAAAATATAAAACTTAGATTATAATTGACAGTGACATTTAAAATTATAAATACGACTACGACGTGACAATTTTAAAAAGACGTGTGCTGATTTCTTTAGTGCGTAACGTAACGTATAGTTTTTTTTAAATAAATTACAATGTCGCAACGCCATGAGTCCGAGCGGTTTGTCAAAAATTGACAGGTGGCTTTCACTGAATACGGAGCTGTCACCTCAGGTGTACCCCACTCTCGCAGGTAGAACCATCCGAGACTATTAGGGCTGTCACCCGTACTTTAAAATAGAATACTGTCCTCTTTATATATTGTATTTTATAAGTACAGAAGCTAAAGAGAACTCGTTCCTAACCCATCGGATAACCTGATCAAACATAATGTATTGATTTATCTCGTTTTATGTATGCGACATCGTTGTTCTGAGTCTGGCTGATCTCTGAACTCAAGATGCTCTGAGTAAGGGCAAAACACTTATCATATTTTGTTGTTTCACTATTTTTAGTAAAATCGGGAATGTCACAATTTGTATACATAATACCAAGCCGGTCGCCCCGAATGGGTAAGCTGAGGCATATTATACGCCCACTTTTCGCCAATTATATTGGTGGCCCCCCGTAATAGGTCGCAAACCTATTGCCGTTTATCAGGAATTTTTGAAACCTTTACTTGCTATTTTTAATATCAGATATGTAGACTAGTGCATACCAACTATCTCAACAATCAAAACATGTTCAATGTAATTTTTTTAAGGTTGGAAAAGCCCCAAAATGTAATAAAGTTAGGTAGCGGACACTTAACACGTACATTGACGACCGAAATGGCGTGGAGCTCAATATACCTGCACTTCACTCCAGAGGTCGTGGGTTCGTTTCCCACACAGGACAAATCTTTGTGTGCATGAACATGAATATTTGTTCTGGTCTGGGTTCTCCTATGTATCTTAAGGCCCATAGTACACGGCGTATTTTAAACGCGCCGACGACGCGCAGATGACGCGCGTATACGCGCTTCAAACGCAATCCGAACGCAACCTACAAACCTAAGCACACGGGGCGCACGTGAAACGCGCCTCTACAGCGCTTATACGCGCAGTTACAGCGCGTATACGCGCAGTAGACGCGCGTAGCTTTTGCGTTTTGATCATTCTCCTCTTCTTATACACGCGTAGCACACAATAAACTATTATTGCAACTCAGGCGCGGATGGCTGAGCAGTGGTGGCGTGAGCGCCCCACCTCCTGCCCCTACTCTGCTCCTTTGTACGCGCGTTTGTATCGCTTCAAACGCGAGTATACGAGCTTCATGCGCGCGTATACGCGCTTCATGCGCGCGCTTGTTTCATCAATGTAAACGCAACAAACAGCGTCCACGGCGCCGAAGACGCGCGTTCCTGAAACGCGCGTCGTCGGCGCGTTTAAAATACGCCGTGTACCATGGGCCTAAGTATGTATTTACAAAATAAATAAAGTATTTATGTATGTTTATCCGTTATTTAGTATCCATAACACAAGTTCTTAATGATACTTATGTTGGAACTAAATAATTGGTGTGAATGTAAGGGAATTTTTATTGTTTATATATTTTAATCAGATAACAGAGTAAAAATCCTCTAGCTCTCCACCCGGGAAAATTCGTATTCATTACTCTTCTCGTCAGACGTAGACCATGACGTCTCTTCTCTTTTCATGTTTTTATCTACATTCACAAGTTCTTATGACGAACAGCTTCTTTTTGTTTTTAATGAGAAAAATGTCTTAATTAACTAAATTAACTGCAAATAAAGATAAATTTGTCTACTTAATTTTGCTTAATGTGTCAAATATTGTAATTATCCCAAAAAGGTGTCAACCCTAGCTACAATGCAGCAACTCAATATAGGCATTTGCTACTAGGATATAAAGTTGTAAATTGACTGAGGAAGTCGAGTGATAGAACATGCGTGTCTTTATTTGTGTTGTTATTGGTCGAAATTAGTTTATAATACGTTTGGCATCTTCCGCTTTAAGCAACTCTACTTTACGTGTATAACTTGTGCCAGTTTTCATAATAAGTCAACTAATACACTTACTGTGATTGTACTTAATTATAAATAATATACTTCACGTGATAGAGGCGACACGCGATTTTGCACGTGAAATAAATAATTAAAAAAACTTTTTTTCTTTATCTAGTTTGGCGCTATGTATAATGTTACATATATTGATTTTTTCAATATTACATTTCTTTAGAAAAAAAAAACTAGTTTAGACATGAAAGTGTAAACAAACAAAAATCACTATATATATGAATAATTAAATTAAATGACTAAGTCTGTCTGCTATCTCAACTCAAAATGCCCTAAGTAAGGGCAAAACACGTTTTATATTGAGTCGTCTAACTGTTTTATTTATTATATATGATATGAATAGATATAACTATTATATAAAAAATATAAATGACATATAAAAGTTCCAACTTCACTGATAGACCCTTACTGAGTTAGTGTAACCGTTGGTGGTATCATAACCTAAAACTTATTCACCTCAAATAAGGTATAAAACCAAAAAACAACTAGTTAAAGGACTAGAGACTCAGTAACCGGCCATTTAAAAGCATGGCAACATTGAGCTATAAAAAACCAAAGCTTCTAAGAATGTCCCGTCATTAGGGGAAGCGGTTTGTTATGCTACGTCGTCGTGTGATCCTCCTATAATCCGGACGAAGTAATAAAATAGACGTTCTGTTATCCGGGATTCGGCGATTAGATTTTTAAAAAAGAAACTAGTTATAACACAGTTAATTATATTAGGTAGAAACAGAGGAAATAGTAAAATACAGAGGAAATAGTAAAATACAGAGGATTTGGTAGATTAGTACCGACCCGTACCGAGATTTAGACAGACTAACTCGAGCGCCGTCTTGCACTCGTATATATGCTATTGCATAGTGATGACTTAGTAAATAAGGGGTGATAGTCAGCCCTTTAGCGTGTATGGGTAGGGTATAACAACCCCCCGCGGAAGACTGAACTTCAGGGTTTAAAACCCGGAGTTCGGAAAATTATACGACTTCTCTTAGTCGTGGTTGCGGTAAAGGTGAATTTTCACCTTGAACGTTATTTACGTCATCTTCGCTAAGGGTCGGTCTTACAGGAGAAATTACTTTAGTCTTATATCTAAAAATCTGGTATAACTTAAAACCAATAAAAAGTATAACAATAAAAGAAATAAAAGAGGTAAATGCAAAATAATGTGTCCCGTACTTTTCTAAAACAGGTTTTTCTTCAATAATTTTATCTAAATTAGCAAACAATTTATCATTCTGTTTATTTGTTATTAAATCATCTAAATCAATGTTCTGAAGTAAAACAGGGGACTTACTTAAGTAATTCGACTTATTATCTAGTTTACAACAGGAGTCATTTATAATACTAAAATCTAGGCTAGGTACAGGTATGCTTATATTGATAACACTGTTCGACGATATGAGTCTTATGTTCTTTGTGTACACTATACATTGTTCAGGGGTGTGTAAAATACCGGTTCCGGACACTATGATTTCACGTAATTCAGAGTTATTACAATCAATAGATATCTTATTCGGACTTGATTGCACGAAAATCCACCGATTGTTCATTAATGGTTTCCAAATGTCTAGTTCACCGAAGATTGTTTTTGTAGTACACTGAACGGGAATAGCATTGATTGTTTTTGTTAACAGTTCACTTTCACACGTAGGGCTGCCACTTGTTAATAACACCGCAGGTATTCGACACAAATAGAACTCAGAGTTTACCGTTTTACATATACTTAAACTATCTAAATTGAAGAAACTAATCTTATCGTTAGAAATAGCAACATAAGAACTAGAAGGTAAAATCAAACTAAAAGTAGTAAGGTTAACTAACTTATGTGGTATGGGTAATGCTAAGTTATGGTACAAATTAAAATCATTTAAAGTGACAAGTGGAATTTGCAATACAAACACAAGCTTATTTCTATAATAATAACATGCTACACTGGATATACTTAAAATAGAATGAATATTATCTAAAGATAATTCGAGGGAAACCCTAGAATCTCTTGGAAGGTGCCTATCGTTATCAACGAGTTCGCGGTATAGCTGCGACGGAGTCAGTATGCGTGGGTGCAGTATGTTTTGGCTAGACAGAATGATAGCGTTGATCAAGTCTTCGAGTTGAAATGACAAAGTAAGTAACGAGCTTTCGAGGTTGGTAAATATGGAATGAACTTTTGTTTCAGTAATTAAATTATTAGTAATATTTATTAAATTATTAGATTGATGAACTAGTTTATTAACAGCGATATTGAGGGATTCTTCGTTGACTTTTAATTTATTTATAGTTTGTTTATATGAGTCTAATGTGGAAGTAGTAATTATAATATTTTCTTTTACGAGTTGTGCTAACTTCTTTTCGTCATTTTGGACAGATTCTATAGCGGAATCGTATTTTAATGCGTCATCCTCATCCAAAGTACCAATGATTTGTTTAAATGCAGTACCTATTCCACCAAACCAGGCTGAACGTTTACTGCGCCTTGAAATTAAATGAGAGATAGAGTCATGATAACGTTTAATATCGTAATAACGGACTGACAATGGGGATAGTATATTTTCACATTGATCACTATTCGATTGTTGACACATGAATCTAACATTACTTAGGACTTCATTAAGATTGGCAAGGTGTGTGTCTATAAAAGAAATATCTACATAGGTAATTAAATTTAATTGACCCTTTATTATCTTAAGTCTACCTATCCTATCGAAGTATATGCCGGAACTAGAAGGAAGAGGCTCGACATAATCCGGATGCGCTTCGACTGAGGCGCTGAAAATAGAACAATTTAAAGTTAATAACTAAATTAAGGTACTTGACTAATATCTATGGGTTTGTGCTTACAATATTTGCTGGCTTAATTTGGTCAAAATGGTGAGTCACATGACGTCGGTTGATAATAAGAGTGGCGGTGTGATTACCATGAACTTTGATAATTTTATACGGCCCTTTCCAAATAGGAGACAGAGCCTTCCTGAGCCTTAAATGATTTTTGAGGTAAACATGGTCACCGATTTTGTAACGTGGGGGAGCTTTGGCACGAGAGTCATAGTAGGACTTAGAATTTTCTTTAGATTTTAGTATATTTTCGTGAGCTTTTCCACGTGTGTACTTAAATTTGTGTTGAAGCATTTGAATGTAGTCAGAGTATGTAGTACCTGGTCCACATTCATATACGGAGTTTGGAATGTAAGGTTTGTGCCCAAAAACTAACTCGTAAGGAGTTAATTTCGTTGTTGAATGTACAGTCGTATTGTAGGTTAATATAGCAGTATATACGTAAGTTGGCCAATTGTCTTGATTTTCGTTAGTAAATGATTTTAAATATTCTTTAAGGGTCGAGTGGCTACGTTCTAACGCACCTTGAGTTTGAGGATGATAAGGGGATGACCATAGCTGTTTAATCTTAAGGAATTGGCATGTAGTTTTAAAAAGATCAGATGTGAAATTAGTTCCTTGGTCAGCTAATATTGATTTGGGTATACCAAAGAGGGATATGAAGTGGATGAGACAATCACTGGTCTCTTCAGCCGTTGTACTGCGTAAAGGGTAAGCTACAGAGTATTTTGTAAGGTCGTCTTGTAAAGTTAGTATGTATTTGAGTTTAGCACTACCAGACTCGGGCAGAGGACCAACAATATCTAATGCTACTCGCTGAAATGGGGACGTAGATGTAGTAGTAATTTCCATCGGAGCTCTGTTTATTTTCCTTAAGGCTTTATTTTCTTGGCATGCTTTGCACTTCCTAACATAGTCTTCTATATCGCTTCTCATGCCTTTCCAATAAAACTGTTCTTGTATTCTATTATACATCCTAGTTGATCCTAAATGTCCAGCTATTGGGATGTCGTGATTATCACGGAGAATTTTAGGTCTTTCGCTTAAGGTCGGGTAAATGATTTTATTTAAGTAAACATGTATGGAAATGTTGGTGTCATGGAAAAGGTAAGTAATGATATTATAAATTTTGGTATATGAATGTTGGTCAAATGGATTTTTAAAGTCTGATATAGCTACATCTGTGATTTCATTAAGTTTCAGAATTTCATTTCTAGTTTGTTTTAGAGTGTTGTAGATTTCAGGGTATGAAGATTCGTCAAAATAGTGAACCTTTGTAAAAATTAGGAAAATTATTTTATCTTTATAATTAAATTTGATATAGGAGTATAATTCTTTTTCACATTCAAGTATTTCGTTCTTATTTTCAGCATTTGATAGGATTTCAGCGACATAGGGATTTGATTCGTCTAAATCTATGGATGTAGGAATTATTATCAATTTATGAGGAGATTTTACGAGAGTTTCGGCATGTTCATTTAGTATAGTATTTGAGGTAAATTGTTTGTCATTAATTGATTTTAAAAATTTTGAATAGTCATCATTATTTAAGATTGGGTTAGTTTCTGAATTTGAGTTTGAATGTGAAGGGATTTCCAGATTTTCGAAATCAAGGTTGAGGTCAGTACTTTTAGGGCTTGTGTCAAAAGGTCCTAGGTTTGTAGCATCTGATTCAGAAATGGGTGGTTGGTCTGACATAGGAGAACGATTTGGTATTGTAGATGGATTGACAATTGGAGTTTGAAGTATCTCTTCATGATCAAAAGAAAATGGGATAGGAGAAGGTAATTCTAGGAGTGGATCGTCTAACGGATTGTCAAAATTGTCATCTATATTTGGTAATAATGTGCTAGGAGAAGTTTCAGGGTTTGCTTCAATTGGATTAACTGGAAATCGGGACAGAGCATCGGCATTAGTATTGTTTTTTCCTTTTTTGTGCACAATATTGTATTCAAATTCTTCTAACTTAAGACGCCATCTAACTAGTCTCGATCCGGGATCTTTACAATCGAACAACCATTTCAGAGGTTTGTGGTCAGTGACTATTGTAAACAAGTGCCCATAAAGATAGGGGCGAAAAGCTTTAGTGCCAAACACAATGGCTAGGCATTCTTTTTCCGTGACACTATAGTTGCATTCAGCTTTGTTTAATGTACGGGAGGCATATGCAATAGGGCGATCTTTGCCAATTTGGTCTTGAGATAGAATTGCTGATATAGCATAGTTGGAAGCATCACATGTGAGAACGAAGGGTTTAGAGAAGTCAGGGTATGCTAAGATAGGTGTAGTGATAAGTTTATTTCGTAAATTCTCAAAAGCGAGTTGTTGTTCATTTTTCCAATTGAAAATGGTATCTTTCTTAAGGAGTGAAGTCAATGGTTTAGCGAGTTTCGAGAAGTCAGGGATAAAACGTCTATAGTAAGATACAAGTCCAAGGAAAGATTTAATGTCTTTTGCAGTTTTGGGTATAGGAAATTCAATGACGGCCTTAATTTTTTCTGGATTTGGTTTTACTCCATCAGCGTTAATAATGTGACCGAGATATGCAACTTCTTTGCATAAAAATTCACACTTGTCAGGTTGGAGTTTTAGGTTATAATCTCGTAATCTATCAAAAACAGCGGATAAGTTTTTAACGTGGGATTGCAAATCTGGGGAATAAACGACTATATCATCAAGATATACGAAGCATCGCGAGCCCTGAAGGCCGGATAGACATGTGTTCATTAATTTTTGGAATGTGGAAGGCGCATTTTTAAGACCAAATGGCATCCTAGTAAATTAAAAATGACCTTGCGGTATAGAAAAGGCAGTTTTAGGTGCATCTTCTGCGGAAACTTTTATTTGATGGAACCCTGATGCTAAATCCAGGGTTGTAAAATATTGACTCTTACCTAACTGATCTAATATTTCAGTTATTTGTGGGATCGGGTATGTCTCGCCAATGGTTACGTCGTTGAGTTTTCTGTAGTCAATTACGAATCTCCATTTTCGTTGTCCTGAGGCATCCAATTTTTTAGGTACAACCCAAATGGGTGAAGACCAAGGTGAATTTGAAGGTATTACTATGTTTTGATCTATCATCTTATTGATTTGGTTTTCAACTTCTTTTTTATGACATTCTGGGAATCTATAGGACTTAGTTTGTATAGGAATATCAGTGTTTGTTTTAATTTTGTGTTCGATAGCTGAAGTGTATGAAAGTTGATCATCTGGGAGGTAGAATATGTCGGAATAATTTGTGCATATGTCTAAAAGGGTTTTTTCTTCTTCGTCATTGAGATGGGAAGTTCTAAGTTGTTTTAAGACGTCACTCGTTCTTCTAGAAGTGTTAGAGTTTGTAGTTTTTGGAAGGGTCATGCAAGATTCAAGAGGTTCTAGTTTTAGTTGAAGGTTCGGGTGGATTATTGCAGGTTTATCAGAAGTGTTAACGACTGTTATATTGACACGTTTATTTTCTTTTACCTTTACGAGGCAATTTGCGATCAATAAAGACTCGGAGATATGTTGATCTAAAATGACACCCTCCATAATATCTGGGTTACTTACTGTGCATTCTATTATAGTTTCTGTACGAGAGTCAATGGTATATACTGGTTCTGAGAATTTTAAATTGATATTATCGTTATTAATAGAAAGAACTTTTCGGCTGTAGTCAATTTGACAGTTGGCACTTTTCATGAGATCGTTACCGATAATACCATCGTGACAAAGATTAATGTTTTCTATAACATGAAATTCGTGACTAAACGGTTCTTTTGATGATAAGGATATTTGCATTTGAAAGCTACCTAGGGTTGGCGTTGTTGCATCGCCAGGGTCTATTCCCTTGAGTGCTATTATTTGATTATTTAAATTTGGTATTATTGACATGGAACTCAATTTCAGTAAGCTTATGGAGGAGCCGGTGTCAACCAAGAAAGATAATGGCTTTTTGGCCACGGAGGTTTGGATCGTGACGTGAGGTAAGTACCTTTTTTCTGAGTTATTATTTATTTTAAAGATTTTACTTTCTTTTTCTGATTTCAGATTTTGCAGAGAATGGGAGGCTACGGCAGAAGAAGAGATTGTAGCATATTCATTTGGATTTGGAATAACGTTAAAAGATTTAGAATTTAAATGTTTGTTGGATTCAGTGTGAAATCTTTTAGATTTATTTAAGTTAGTAGATTTAGTAATTTCTTGACTCATTGACTTTATAGATTTAGTAAAATTAGTAGATTTAGTATATTCTTGATTCAGTGATTTATTAGAATTAGTAGATTTAGTAGAATTAGTAGATTTAGCTTGATTCAGTGATTTATTAGAATTAGTAGATTTAGCTTGATTCAGTGATTTATTAGAATTAGTAGATTTAGCTTGATTCAGTGATTTATTAGAATTAGTAGATTTAGCTTGATTCAGTGATTTATTAGAATTAGTAGATTTAGTACGAGATCCAACAATAGTGCTGTAAAGTTGGGGCTGGTTACCCTGATTGTCAGCATCTACATTGGTTGATACAGTGGATACAGTGCGAATTGTAGTACCGACTTTGCAATGATTAGGGAAATTTCCCGCGCGATACTTATCGGGAAATTTTACTCGTTTAAATTGCTGTAATCGACTTCGTCTACTCCTTGATCGTTTACCTGGTCAACAGCAAAGACTCTGCGTGGTGAGGCTGGAATAAAATTTGACTGTGGGTTGGTTTGGCCCTTATTAGAGGATGATGCATTAAATGTAGTTCTGTTGTTGTTGAATTGCCGCTTTCGGCAGTTCTCTATTGTATGCCCTATATTCTTGCAGTAACGGCAGACCACATCATTTGTATTGAAGTTCCTAAGGTGGTCTGGACGCTGAGACTGAAAATGGTTAAGTCGTGGTGGAAAATCACGACGAGGTGAGGATCTAAATCTCTCAGTATTACTAAATTGTGGCTGTGGTCTCTTGTTGAGGCTCGAAAGTATCTTCTCCTCAGCTACAGCGAAGTTTACTGCTGCATTTAAGGAGTCAGGGTCGCGACATCTTACAATTTGTGATAGCCGTGGATGGAGTCCTATTGTAAAGGTATGGAGGGCTAGGTCCTCCATTGCTGCTATGCGACCTGTTAACTCCGTTTTACGTTTTGTTGGGATCGAGATATTTATCTCTGTTAATAGTTTGGCAAGGCACGTTTCTATTTTTAGAGCGAATTGATTGGCGGACTCGTTAGAGGTTTGCCTGCACTCTTGCAGTTCAGAAAGTAAATGTGCATAATTTTTCCGTTCACCAAACTGTTGTTTTAAAAATTCTAAAAACTGTTCGAGACTTTCAAAATCCTTAATGCTACAAATGGTTTCGGCTCTGCCCTCGAGTTGACTTAGAATGTATTTAAATAGTAGGGGTTTGAGAGCTTTGCTTGCTAGGCTATTTGCATTTTGACAATTATTAATAAAAAGGTTAAGCTTTTCGCGTGACCCGTCAAAAGGTTTTATAAACTTGAGTAATATGTTAAATTCAATTTTGTCATCGGCCTCGCCACGAACAGGCAAGGTCTTAGAAGTACTAGCGTTTTCTTCTTTAGTAGTCATGATGGAATTGGTATACTAAAATTAACAATATCTAGAAGCCGTCTCTATAGTTAGTGCGCACTGAGCCCTTTCGACACACAATAATTACAAGGACTTATCAGTAGTCCACGGATGTAACATAAACAAGATGTACATACAATGTAACGCTTATAAATAAAATTAATTAATCTACTCTGAGTTCTATTCGCACACTTTTAATGTTTTTTGATATTATCACTTACAGGAATGTTGTCACGAAGAACACAGGTATCAACATGGTAATAGATACTGTGATATCAGGATACACGGAAAGTGTCCGTGGATGATCAGGAACAGTGGTAATCCAGGAATCGCACTTTAGTAGTATGAATTTTCCGCACTTTTCACTTTTCACATGAACACACAAAGAAATCCGTAGTAGAGTCTATCGGAGACGTATTCGGGTAGATGGGGATAATCGTATCCCACCGCTGCCACCAAATGTTATCCGGGATTCGGCGATTAGGTTTTTAAAAAAGAAACTAGTTATAACACAGTTAATTATATTAGGTAGAAACAGAGGAAATAGTAAAATACAGAGGAAATAGTAAAATACAGAGGATTTGGTAGATTAGTACCGACCCGTACCGAGATTTAGACAGACTAACTCGAGCGCCGTCTTGCACTCGTATATATGCTATTGCATAGTGATGACTTAGTAAATAAGGGGTGATAGTCAGCCCTTTAGCGTGTATGGGTAGGGTATAACAGTTCGAAATGACAAAGGGGCTTGGCGAGCTTGTGCACGCGGCTTAGCTTTCTCACAACGATACAGCAATGTATTTTATCGCCTATTTTTATATCTAATTACATCTATATTATATTATTGTACACCCCTGGTTTCCTTTTAAATTTAATCGCTCTCAAACCAAAGGGTGCCTGGAAAAATCGCTGTAAGCGGTAATGCCTATTTTTATTTTGATGTCCAAATATAATTTTTGTTCTTTTATATTCCACATCAAAATTAGTTATGTGTCCTTTAGAGGACGGAGTAGTTTGATTTTGAAATCGCCTTTATTTTCATTGGATTTTGTACCTTCGTGTCAACAGCTTGAGGTGAATTTTATCATCTTTAATTTGTATCATTAAGTTCTCATAAATATGTAATATTTACCACAGTTTTATTAAGGGTTAAGCGTTACAATAAACTAAGGTTGACTTGCACCACAGATAAGCACGTTTAATTTAGCCTTAAATAAAATTAATAAGACAGAGAGATATGTCTGAAGCTTTGTATAGCGTAATTTAATTTATTTCTGAAAGCAGTGCAAGCTGCCTTAAATTTGAATGTTTTTTTTTGTTTTAATAAAGTAAATTTTAGTATTGGGTGTATAGGGATCCTACCAAGACCTAGGAAGCCTCAGCCAACCACACCTGCAAGTCGTGCACCTGCCAATCAACGGACGAGGCCTATTCCTATCCACACCACTGAGCTAGACCTTCAGCTCTTCGTCTCCAACCACTGCCAGCCGTTTTACGTATGATATCGCTTCATCTAGCTAGGCGTCCTACACTGCGCTTACCAACAGGAATTAGGCGTGACATGTAAATATCGCGTAAGACAAAAGGTTTTAGAGTAAGGGCCGGTCAAAAGTACCCTGTGTGCGCCAGTGTGGCAGGATCATAGCACATTGGAACAGGGAGGCTCAAGAAGGAACATGGATGGTTTTTAGTCAGTAAGAGTCTGACACCGCTTCATCCACAGCGGGAGACGGTCATTTTATGATTACCAATCCGAAACAAAAGAAAGAAAAAGGATCATAGCAAGTGGTAGGATGTGATCTCTGCCTACTCCAACGAGAATGAGACCTGACAATATGTAGGTAGGTATGTAGCATGTCGCGTTAATAATAAAACAAACCTTGTGTTTATAAATTCCTTTGTGTTTTTGACGATTTTGTTGTTTTGTCATACAATACGTTGCTTACTTTTTGCAACATATCAAAACAAATAAGTGAATGTGTTTATTTGTATACTGAACACTATGTTTGTCAATTTGTTTATCAGTTGTTTTGCAATCCTTACATTGTAATATAATATAGGTAAATTAAATATCATGAAGAGTTTCTGAATTATCTGTAGGAAAATTATACCTGTTACATATACATACATACAATCACGCCTGTTTGCCCCGAAGGGGGCCAATTGTGTTCTATGGTTGCCAGAGCCTCGTCTCTTAATCGGCAGGTGTACCACTTCCTGGTGAAGTTGGCCTTGGCTCTAAAGATGATGGTAGGATCCCTGTACACCCTTTTAAATATATTCTAATGCAATTTAATATTTTATGTGATTACAATCAAATGCCTATGATTTATGCTCATATAAATAAATATTTAACTATTATTTCTTGGAATTGTCATTTTAAATGTTTTTCATAGAAAAGACATCAACGAACATGATGTTCGTCATATTAATGTTTTATCCTGAATAATTTGTTCCTAATTTACTTACATCCTTCCTTCTTCATCTTAGCGGTATCCAGTTGCTGCCTTTCAGGCCCGGGGTCCGCTTTCCTACATTTTCTTCTCCATTCCGCACGATCTTCGGCATCATTGGTCGACACGTTATTGGCACGCGTATCATCCTTTACGACGTCAAGCCAGCCTTTCCTGGTCCTGCCTATCTACCTCGGCCGGGCGGAGGTGCCATGACCGCATATTTGTTCTCCACGGAGTTTGCCGGTACATATCTAAATCCTTAAATATTTTAGATTCCCCTTTAGGACATGCCACTACGGGCCTACGGGGAGTCGTGAGAGTCGACGAAGAGAAACCATAAAGGATGATGGGCAGCATCGTCATCCTGCGTAGTTGCTGGCTCTGCGCTCACCAACCCGCCTTCCCAGCGGGCTGATTATAAAGGCCAACCTTTAGCGATGTACTTTATAAGACCTTTTGTACTTGCAAACAAAGATGTCAATCCCATATCATTTTGAACTAATATAATTGGATTGCACTTGTCCTTTTTATCTTAGCTGAAGCTGATGTCAAGTCATGTCAAGATCAGTCTAGTTTGTTAGCAGGTAAAGATTAATTCATAGGAAGTAAAAGTCGTTACTCGTTACATAGTATACTAGTACAGTTTAATTATTCATGTAACAATATTATTAATTGTACTTTGTCGAGTTTCCTAGATGTCGCCTTTGTGTGGGCAAAACAACTTTCATTTGAGGTGCGCCTGCGCATGTTACGTCACATTCATTGATAAGGTTCGATAGCTTTTTTCATACCGCATGGTTTCTTTATTTGATGACCGATTTGGCGCAAAATTGAGTTGAATTCACTTTCAGGACAAATGGATGTAAAATCCATGAAAATTATACGACGAATTATATGGCGTAAATGAAGATAAAAATGTGTACCAGGATTGTGGTAAGTGGAGGAATGTGATCCCTGTCTGATAGACACTACGGGAATAAGACGTGACAAATGTATGTGTATGTATAAGAATCATAAATGCTCAAAAGTACTTAGACAATTATCAACGCAACCTACTTACCTTAAATTTCCAAATCTCTACAAATAAAATGCTTAGTATTACGCGTTTACTTTATTAAATGTCGTAATTAAGTAGAACCGTAAACTATAAGTTTATATATATTTATTTGATTTTAACAGTTTTAATTTTTAATCTTTCCTCTTTATAAGTAGGTGTATAAATGCTCAAAAAGTACTGTTTTTTCTGTATGTAAAAATAAAACACTTTTATTTTCGCGATCACTTAATTAAAAGTCGTCGTAAACATGTAATAGTCATTAGATTTTCATTAGTCGTCTCATTAAGTGCACATAATTCGTTCGTTGGTAGAAAATAAATTGCACTGAAGATCACACGCGCTCGGCCGAAAGAAAGTACGAAAGCCCGCGGTAGTGGGCGAAACCGGCGCACAGGGCATCAATAACCGCCTGTTCACTTCGCGAAAGCACATAGGTAGTGCAGGTGCGTCTTTGAACTAAATTTAAATTTACTCAAACTTATGCGTGAAAGCGTGGCGTGGGACGTCCACCCGCAAACTGGACGATTTTTAAGGATCACATAGATGCAGGCCGCCTATTATTATACTACGAGCTGCGCCCCGCGGTATCACCGGCGGGTCCGGGACCCGTGGAAATACCAGGATAAAAAGTATTGCATGTGTTTTTTCATGACTGCAGCTATATGAATACAACAATTTCACATTACATACTTACTTGACCTTTCCTTTCAATATCTTCGAATATTAACTGTGTGTGTTCTATATTATTTTAATTGATTGATAATAAAGATCATGTTCTGTGATTTTCTTGTCAGTTCTTCTCACGAGCTCGGAACTGGCTCTTAGATTCACTTATATAAAAAATGTTTTTGAATATATGTGAATCTAAGCTTTGTGATTTCAGTATATATATTTAGTTTTTATAATGTTCCAGTTCGACGATTTCAAGTACTATGTTTTTACTATTAATCGGCCACAAGTCACATTCAAGTTTCTGGTGGAGTTATATGTTTACAAGTGGGCTTCGTTGGGCTTAACGGATGATAACAAAACTGTTATTATTAAAATTATGGTTTCTTTATGTAGTTTTAATTGTACTAAATATATGAGAAAACTCTTTTCAAAATCTATGAATATTATTTTCATTGACCATTTTAACATGAAAAGAGTATAAGTTTGATAGATAGAAGATTCTTATACATAAAGCGCTTATCATTCGATGGAAAAACATCTGACACTGACAGATATTCGTTCCATATCAAAAATAATATATATTTCTCTTAAAGAAAACTACGAATAAGAACGTACGAACCCTACGTCGAACTCGCTTTTCTAAATTGTTTACGCTTAGTGCGAGATTTGCAAGCGCTTTCAACTCGCCAAAATACAACATCGGATCAAAATCTCGTGTGTACTTTTGTGGTTATGTGTATGTCGCAAGCAGATTGCAAAAACGTTTTTTTTACATAAAGTCTAGATGTTTATTTGTTGGAACTGAAAACTACAGACTCACAACATCTCTACCAAAGGTTTAAAAGGGACAGTGTGTATGTTTCTTTGTCATACTTTCAAAACAATAACAATTTAATATTAAAACTAAGAAATGTAGTTTTTGTTATTATGTACTACTCAATAAAACATAAAACGGCTTCTCTTAAACTGTCATCATACCCTACCATTATCTTAGCTGCCCCAGAAATAAGCTTAGGGCCCTGGGTCTGCTCAATACGTAAACCAGATTTGGCTGAATTTAAATTATTATATGGAGCGACTGCTGTCTGACCTACGTAACCCAACGGGAAACATCATTATATGGTTAAAACAGCTGTCAAGATGTTAGAAGGCAATGACTTCGACAGCCAGGATCAATGACCTAATGTGCTTTTCGAGGCACGGAGAAAGCGATAAAACTAAGTTTGTCCTTAATAGTGATTTGACTAACTACAACATCATTAAAAACGTAACACAACACGTAAAGTGCTTTCATGTGGTACCAGAGTAATAAACACTGCGACGCTAGATAATCTAACAAACCCACGCCAGTAGCTTTATTCTATAAAAGGCGTTTCTCAAATCGATTATTTTGCACATGTATGCTCAAATATATTCCCGAAATTGGTCTAGACATTTTGAAAACTTACTGTTTTTTTGTATATGCCTACAACATATACACTCACTTTTACTGCAAACAAGATAAAATTTACAAAGACGACGGTTTAATGGGAAGTTATTACTGCTTTTAATATTTTTATATTCCAATTTAAGGTAATATTTTCTTGCCTGCTAAGGTGAATAAAGGTATATCTAAAAATTATCATGGCCAAGAGTTAATTCAGAAATAATTTTGGTTCATTATATAGGTACTAACTAATTATTATAGTTATTATGTGATAGTTTATAAAAAAGCCTATACTATATGTTTGTGGTCAACAGTTAATAAGGGAAATAAATTAATATTTTAAAGTGTATAGGGTTCGTACCAAGATCTAAGGAGCCCAAGACAACATCACCTGCAAATGGTGCACCTGCCGACCAACGGACGAAGCTCCGGTGAACATAAAAGTTCCTGGTAAGCGGCAATAGGCTCGCCACCAATTACGTAGTCCTTTGGGGAAACAGGCGTTATTGTATGTATATGTAACAGGTCAAATTTACCTAAAGATAAATCAGAAACTCTTCATGAAATTTAATTAACAAGTATATTATATTACAATGCAAGGAATGCAAAACAACTGACAAACAAATTGACAAACATAGTGTTCGGTATACAAATAAACACATTCACTTATTTGTTATGATATGTTGCAAAAAGTAAGCAACGTATTGTATGACAAAACAACAAAAATCGTCAAAAACACAAAGGAATTTATAAACACAAGGTTTGTTTTATTATTAACGCGACATGCTACATACCTACCTACATATTGCCAGGTCTCATTCTCGTTGGAGTAGGCAGAGATCACATCCTACCACTTGCTATGAACCTTTTTCTTTCTTTTTTTTCGGATTGGTAATCAAAATCATAAAATGACCGTTGCCCGCTGTGGATGAAACAGTAGGGTGTGTCAGACTTTTATTGATTAAAAACCATCCATGTTCCTTCTTGAGCCTCCCTGTTCCAATGTGCTATGATCCTGCCACACTGGCGCACACAGAGTACTTTTGACCTGCCCTTACTCTAAAACCTTTTGGATTTTGTCATGAAAGGTCTTACGCGATATTTACACACATATACACTGGACAGCAAATAAACCGGGCCACCCGCTACCTTGGAACTCTGATTCGATTTTCTCAAAAAGTATAAACCTCACAACTATCAAACTTACACCTACAAAAAGTGCGTATAATACTCTCTGACGTCGATCACTTCCTTGTAGACTCACCCTGGTCTCATCAGTAAAGAGTACATTGCCCCACTGCTCTAACGTCCAATCCCTATGCTCTCGGGCAAATTCGAGTCGTGCTCTACGGTAGGGTACGGTTAATTTTGGGCCTGTAGCAGCTCTCTTTGGAGCCAGATTTCGTTTAGCAAGTCTCCTTCTAGCGGTATCTGAACTTATGACCACTTGGCGTTCGTCACGCAGACTTCGTTGGACTTCAACTGCGTTGAGGCGGCGATTTCGCAAAACAGTAAGTTGGATATAACGATCATCTGCTGCTGATGTAGCCCTAGGTCTGCCCGTACCTAGACGGCGATCGAATGCTCTAGTCTCTAAGTATCTAAGTAAGTAGTCTGTAAGCCCGTTGTACCGAAGATCTGCTGATTCGAAGTCTCCGAGCGACTTCACGTGGCGAAAAGCCTGCTTGAAGTAGTGCTACAGCTTAAGCTGCTTCTTGAGGCGTCGTATCCATTATTGACCGAAGAAAATAGCAGAAATACACGCGTCTGGAGCAAATAATGGATGGCAACCAAAGAAATTATAAGAAAAATCCGACTATCCTCATTTAGAAAAAAAGTACGCTAATCGCAAACTCTAGTCAAAACAGAGCAAATCGTTGGTATTGTGTTTGTTGCTTGATTACAATAAGAATTGAGGGTACTTTGGATAAATTTGTGGTCATTTCTCAAACAACATGAAACGCACTTTTTGTGGGTGTAATTTTGATAGTTGTGAGGTTTATACTTTTTGAGAAAATCGAATCAAAA
This sequence comes from Musotima nitidalis, assembly GCA_949126915.1. Lineage (NCBI taxonomy): Eukaryota > Metazoa > Arthropoda > Insecta > Lepidoptera > Crambidae > Musotima > Musotima nitidalis. Next base: position 8,003,496 of record OX421434.1, read on the forward strand.
ATCCAAGGTAGCGGGTGGCCCGGTTTATTTGCTGTCCAGTGTAGTTACATATTGTCACGCCTAATTCCCGTAGGTAAGCGCAGCTAGGTGGAGCGACGTTGTATTCAAAACGGCTGGCAGCGGTGAGAGACAAAGATAGCCAGATAGATAAAGATAAATAAAATAAATAAATAAATATTCTCTTACAATCACACCAATTATTTAGTTCCAAAATAAGTATCACTTCTGTATGGATACTAAAGAACGGATAAACATATTTAAACACTTTTTTATTGTAAATACATACTTAATATACATAGAAAAACACCCAGATCAGAACAAATAATCATGTTCATGCACACAAAGATTTATCCTGTGCGGGAATCGAAGCCACGACCTCTAGAGTGAAGTGCCTCCACGCCATATCGGTCGTCATATCAAAAAAGTCAAAAAAGGTTGTCAAAGATAGGTAGATAGAGCTGAAGGCCTAGCTCAGTGGCGTGTCATTGGAACGGCCTATGTCTACCAGTAGACAAATGTAGGCTGATGATGATAATTCCCGTGATCACATACTTGCTCCAACCCTGGCACACACTTTTAGGTTCATTCACGCTTATTAACCTTCTCATACACTCTCGTCTCGGGTTTTCATTATAACTGTGTATGTGTATAATTTGACGATTGATATGGCGTGGTGGCGAGTATACCCGCACTGCACTCCTGAGGTCGTGGGTTCGATTCCCACACAGGACAAATATTTGTGTGTATAAATATGAATATTTGTTTCGGTCTGGGTGTGTTCCATAGGAATACTTAAAACTATTAAGTATGTATTTACAAAAAAAAAGTATTTATGTATGTTTATCCGTCATTTAGTATCCATAACACAAGTTCTTAATGATACCTATCTTGGAACTAAATAATACAATTACAAATACTGTCTTTTATCATTATTATTACTGAAAAAAGATGTATGTTTATTTATATACACACAAATATTTGTCCTGGGTGGGAATCAAACCCACGACCTCAGGACGGAGTGCAGGTAGAATATGTATTTTACTTCGAACTAAGGCACTGAAGCCGTAATATCTTATATATAAAATGTAATTCTAAGAGTCTATTTCATACATAAACAGTAATTCTACAAATGGTGACTGATTTAAAGCCTGTTACATATTCTGTAAGATAAACATCGTCGCCGATGCACCTCGAAACGAAATAAATCATGACGGGATCCACCCATTGAATAGAAAACAAAATATCATTTCAATACGAAAGGACAATATTTATGAAGACCACCCATTCGTAGCAAGCGTAGAAAGATGTCCATGTAATTGTATCATGCCTTTTTAGTCTTTTTGACTCCACAAAGACTCAATACAGTGAACTGTATTTCAATAGTATTAAGAGTAAATCTTGTAAGCGTTGTCTTTCTTCTTTATTGTTGGAAACGGGTTCATAGTCGGTAGGTGTTCAGTGAACTTGAATTTATTTTATACTAGCTTCCGCCCGTGACTTTGTTAATCTCGAACTCATAGTACCTCATAGTATATACTCATACTACCCACAGTACCACCTATATAGCCACAAATTTTTCAATAAATATTTGTTACCTCGAAATACGGTTGATTATTTATTTTAACTTTTACGCTTATTTTCAGTCGCTTATTTTCAGTCCCTTATTATTGATTTCTGGTATTAAAACTATAATGTCCTATACAAAGTCTAGAATCAATACTTATTGATACCAAATCTCATCTAAATCAAAGGTTGGCGTGAAAAGGTAATAGAAAAACAGCGTTACCTAATATTAACGTTAGAGTTAAATTACACAATCATCCATATATGGAGTCGTTTTAACCATAAAATCTTACCTAACATAGGATCCCTAACATCAATAAAGTATTATTATTATAATATGTATTTTTAATGTATATGCCTCTGCCAACCTCTTTGGGGAAACAGGAGTGATAGTATAGTGTAGAAGTATGTATGTTTGCCAATATTCTACTTGCCCAAGACTTAAGCTATAGGCTCAGGGTCTGCTTGAATTGGTACTGTTAATTATGTTTTTTTTTTGATACCATTATTAAGATCAGAAATTTCTTTATAATCTTTTACATTGAAGAATACACGTACAATATAAAATCCAGAAGTGTGTACTGTACATTTAGGCGGCAACCATTTTTTTTTACGACTTTATTAAGAAGTTTCAGTCGGCTGGTCAGCTTAATTGCGGGGTCGCGAGGTCAACTATCGCAATATACCATCATAACACTTCTTATACGAATGGTTTATTAACAGGCTGCAATTATAACATTAAGTATTACTTTACTCGTTACTGAGACGTTGTTCTGTCTGTTTCTTTGTACAGTTTCAACATTGCATTCCGTTTAATTGTATGTATATAAATATAGATCAGTCCTTTTTCTCTAGTTACGCAATTATAAATACATTTAACAAATATCAAATGCGGTTTATCCCGAACGTTTACTTTACCACGATTTGTAGTCACTGGGACAGATAATAGATGTCTTCTTAAACAAAGTTATAGATTAAAAAATACTGTCATCTACAACATACATTATTTTGCAATAAAGACAAATGTAAATCCTATCTGTTGGTTCCGACTTATCTCTGGAACGGTTAGACCATTCATGACGGGAATTTCACTTTCAGATAGATAAAGTTATAACATGTAACTTACGAAGTATAATGTCCCTAATAAAATACTTTATACAAACAACTTACCTATTAATTACGGACGGATTGGAAGGATAGAAATTAATCGATAGAACATCGAGTTTGTCACCATCGTTAATGATTGCTAAGTAAAAAGTATCAGCTAAATGCAAGGCACGCTTCTTCGTAAGACAGTTAAGTGTAACAGGAAGACCTATTGTGAGACCTCTACAAAGTCACTATACAGTAATCAACTAGTGATGGGAAAAAAATGAGTCTTTTAAAGCATGACTGCGACACAAAGCTGCTACGATAAGTTTGAGTTTTTAGTTTTTTTGACTTAAAATAATATCTTTTAATCTAGTGTAAGACACTTAAAAGACGGGCGTTATATAAGGCGTAGGTTTTTATAGATTCTCAATTTGAGTCACATTAGGTGTACTAAAACGTATATTTAGAAATTCAATTACTAAAAGAGTAGTTAGATAAGTGTAGTAATTAAAATGTAAAAGTATGAGGCGGGACAACATGTTCCGCGGCAGTGATTTTCTGCAGATACCTTTTATATTGATGCATAGGTCTAATATAAGATCTGCTGTGTTTGGGGCTAGAAACTTTGTGAGAGATGTCTAAAATGTTACTTATTTTTTATAAGTAGGCCATTGACTAGCTTCATGCTGCGTGATGAGATGTTGTTTCTCAAGAATAATCTAAACCAGTAGAAACTTTAAGTTTGGTTGATGGTATATTTTTCGCCGCGTACGTTACGACTTACATATACTATTGAAATATCATTCAGTCATTCATCTAAATTATTCAGTTATTATTACTCAATTCTTCATTATTATCATCATCCTGACTGTCTCCTACTTAATCTGAATCGACTCAATTCTTCATATCAGAATAATTTTAAGGTCATAAAAGACTCAAGTTTGTCCCAACACTACAACCTCATCCGACTCGTGTGAAACGGTCCCAAGTAAAGACTCTTCCTTATTGTTTGCTTTAGAGTTCGATCAATAGGCCGACATTTTATCGATACGCGTACACAATGACATAAAAACGAAAGCCATTAAATACTTCTTGGAAAATAAATTATGAGAGCTATAAATACTTAACAAACTCTTTGGTTACATACAACCATAGAGTAAATACTGTTTTATCATTCAATTTACATCTATTAAAATCCATGGTTGAAACTTAATTATTTCTCTGTTTAAGGCATGAGATAAATTAAATACTCTTTGAAATAACACATTACGGGTTAGGCTTGAATATTAGAATATTTTTCCTCGGGAATAGTGACCTCAGTAAGTAATAGGACCTATTCGCGAAATGGTTTACGTGTAAGTGTATAATGTGCCTAGTAAGTAATCTTGAATATTTAACAGGCCATGGTCTATAGGAGTACAAGATAGAACTTGAAATTTATATTGCCTACTTTATCGGAAACCCTACCGCCTTATTCGATAAATTTCAGCTATTTCATTGAGATCTAAATTTTCAGAGTTTCCTCAAAGCTATCGATTATTCATGATCTTTATCCGTGTGTCACCAATAGGCAGGCTAGTGAAGCGACTAATTAAATATTTTATAAGAAATATTGATAGTAAACTATTTATTATTAATTGAATAAAAATGGGATATAAAAAAAAGTTGTTCTCGCTACGAATTGAACTCCCGACTCTCGACACTGCTGTTATCAGTTTTTATCGTAAACCATTCGGCTTCGAACACTTTAAGTTTCAAAATACGCTTACCTATTCAGTAACAGCCCAAAAATCGTTAGTAGTAATCGGTAGTGTGGCCTGTATACCGAACTCTTTGGCCGTGTGTACATTAAGCGATGTACAGTTAAGTTTCATGTACATGAAGCGGAATATATTGATATATTAATACGGTCCCAAATGTAATTTCGTAAAAACAGAAACCTGCGCCGACAATATGAGAGGCCGACACAAAAACGATGAGTTGTCTCCATCGCTGATTGCATAAGGCGGTTGATGTACGACCTGCGTCCACCGCGCGCTTTCTACTGCATCAGCTATTTACTGGCAGAGTGTGGTGTCACTTTAAGTACTGAAAGTTTATGATGGTAAATCAGGCTACAATTTCAACACACACTTTTATTCAATTTACAATATTGATACGTCAAGACTTGGCGAGAGGTGTCTTAAATTGATGTTTTTGTACCTTATTAATTTTTGATTACGACTTCACCAAGTAGTGTGAACGATTGACGAAAAAAATAATATTCTTGGACTTTCATTACAATATAAGTTATAAAATTTTGAAGTGTCACACTTTTTTCTTGGCGATTGTACATATATAATTTATTTATTTAAACTTTATCACACAAATTAAAATTAAAATATACAAAAGGCTAACTTAATGCTGCAAGACATTCTCTACCAGTTAACCTTTGCGTTAGCAGAAAAGTATGAGGCAGTTCGAATAAGAAAACATATAAACTTACATAGAATTAAATATGTGTTTTTTAATAAACTACATATTCCTATACACAAAATGAATAGTAATTATGATATTTAGACTCAATCAGATGATAACTCCATATCATATACATAGAAATAAATTAGCCTCGCATAGAGTGCCAGACTTAATTTCCTCTAATTCGTTATCAACTATATTATTGCAGGCTTTGCGTATCATTTTACTATGAAACATGGCGTAAGCGTATCTCTTATCAGTATTATCTTGTACAGATAAACAATTAACGCCATCATTCCAATGATAAATGTCTTGTGTTATTACAGCTCAAAGGCTCTTGCGGCAATTTTTTTTAAAACACATAGTATGTGTATAATCTATGTTGGATAGGTATTTTGTTATGATAGTATGGATATATTAAATAAATATTTTCTGACCAATTACATATTTAGTTTCAAGATAAGTATCAGCAAGAACTTGTGTTATGAATACTAAATATTTTTTTTATTTTAACAGTTAATGATAACCGGCTAAAGGAGATAGCTACGATCTATTCCTATGAAAATACTTCCATTGTGCCTATTTTGAAGGCCGCCTGGTTGCAGCTTAATCTCGCGAATTATACAGTCTCTCTAACAGAATTATCCTGTCCATCTTGAATTATTACTTTACAGCGAAACATGAAATAAAATGAAAAAAATAAATATTTATTTTAAAATCACACAAAATAATAAAAAAAAGAAATAAAACACAGGACACGTACAGGTGCATGATATCGAAAATATTTTGCAGTTTCCCTATCCCTCTGTTAAATAATGTATTTAAAGTAATCTGAAATAGCGCCAAGTGTGACAAATCAACAGATTTTCTTGTTGCATGTGGTCATACAAAAAAATAAAATTTTATATTTACTGCAGGCGATATTTAGTGTGGCACATTCGACAAAAAAAACACGAGAAATTTTATGTTTTACCTAATATCTCCACGTAACGGAGAAACTGGTTGGCACGGAAACTAGTTTAATGACACTCAATCTATATTATTGCGTCGTGTTAAATTTAAATGACTGCTCCCATTCTTAAGAAGAGAAATGCCAAACTTATGTTAAGCTTATGGTCCTCATATAAAGGCATACATATAGGTACAGGTCGGCAGAGGCATATTATACGCTCACATTTCGCCAATTATAAGGTTGGTCCCACATAATAGGTGGAAACTTTTATGTTCGCCAGAGCCTCGTCCGTTGATCGGCAGGTGCATAACTCGCAGGTGAGGTTGGCTTGGGCTCCTCAGATCTTGGTAAGAGCCACTATACACTTTATTTTATAAAGGAAATACTTCTTCGAAAAATGAACTGGTAATAATTACTGCATCCTGGCTGGTGTTAAGCAGTTGGTAAAAAAGAGCGTTTTAAAAGAATTAGCACAGTTACGGGCGCTAATTCATGTTGGGCTGCATAAACGCCGTGTCATACCATTCTTTAATGTCCCGGGATTATAGGAGCATGGCCTGCAAAAATACAGTTTCACCTCCTTTATTTAAAGTCCCGGGACTGAGCACTAACCTGCTTCACTGTCAATCTCACCATTAACTCCTCGTGGAAAATTTAAACAGCTTGTTACAAGTGGATTCCCGTCTATATGCATACGCGGAGTTTGAACTCTGAGTCCACTGGTACACATAGTAATCCGTGCCCTTAGCCAGTAGCCTCGATAGGTAATAATAAAAAAACAAAAAGGCACGCAATATAAATAAGCTGATGGAATCTCGTCGTGGGTTCTTGTCTAGTGTGGGCGAAGGGCTCCACCTCTAGCCATTTGTCACGTTTCGTCTAAAGATGTATTTATTTATTTTTTATTTGTAATGAATACTATTAATAGCTATTTATTAATAGTAACACATCTACCTAACAAATAAATAACAAAATCTTTGTAAAAGTGTTTTTTGCCACAACTAGATATTCCTCTTTTAAATAGTTGTAGAAAGGTTCTGCCCACCCTAAATGAGATATATTGACAAGATCTTGTATATTTGAAGAGCGACTATAGCCCAGTGGTCAGACCAATACACTTCTAATTCAGAGGGTCTTGGGTTCAAACCCTGGCGCACCTATGACTTTTCGAATTTATATGTATAATTATAGCTTTCTCTGTCCCCGGAAAGCATGTCAAGCCTTTGGTCCCGGCTGTCACGAACAACTATGGCAGTCGTTATTAAGAAATCAGCGCCTTCTAATATTCTAACAACTGTTTAAACCATAGAATGGTTTTTCCCTTTGGGTTGTGGGGTGGCAGTCGCTTCATGTAATAACTGAAGTTCAGCCAAATCTGGTTAGACCAGTTAGCAGTCTCTGGGCCCCGGGCTCAAGTCTGGGGCAACCGGGATAATGCTATGATAGATGGAAGATCATGTATATTTGTAATATAAATAAACGCCTCACTTTCCTTCGGTTATTGAACTTATATGACAGATTTATTTAAAAGTATACATAACCAAATACACTCCGAAGCTAGCAGAACTTGTCTTGCGTAACCCTTTCTTGTGTTCAAAACTATGTAACTTATCGAATGACATAATTTTTGGATAATTTTGTTTACTTATATTGCGTCACTGCATGTAGATTTATATGAAAAGTAGGTGATTAGCGTATCAGATAAAACCGGACATTATCGCTGGGCATATTTATATGACATAAGCATTATTGACACGAACTTTTGAGGTTACGAACGAAATTATTATAAGAAAAATTAATATTAATCAAGAAATTAAAATGTCACAAATGTCACAATGTCTTCACGAAAACTTTTTACTGAATCAAGCAATATGTTTTAATTGAGTTAAATTAAATTAATAGTTCTTTTAATTAATTACACACATGCATAATAGAAAAGAAAACATATACCTAGTGTCCATAATAAACTCAGCTTAAAGAAATCGAAGTGCAGATTATTTATTTAAATATTGTTATAATATTAATACCGAGTTCTTCGCTTTCCGGTCGTCAAATTTATTTAATCATAATAATATTATAATTATACTGAACTCCTCGCTATCCGGTCATCTACCTATATATTTATTGTTTATACTCACTCCACAATCACATGTTAAGCAAAATACGTCAACAATAGATTCGAAATAATTGTAATGTCAGTTGATGTGAAAGGCTTGGATTCACTTGTTAAAACTTACAATTAAAAGTAATGATAAATCTAAATGGTACTAAAACACGTCCGTTCACTGTAAGCTTGATTGGAGACGAATATATTGAGAAATTAAATTTGACGGGATTTTTGGTTCCATTGTCATAATAGATATGCTAAAACTGTGTTATTATTTATTGACTATTGTTGTGTAGGGTAATTAATTATAATGTGTTAATATTTCGATCATTATTAAAGGCTTATATAGTAGAAAGAACTGATTAGAGGTCCGCATCCCTCTTTAGTTATTCGTACTTTACAAACATAATTTATAATACATAACTTTTTTTTTAGTTTCTATGGAAAGTTAGCTCTTAAGATTGTTGGTGTAGGAAAACTCGATATATTTATTTTATACTATATTAAGTTGCCATAACAAGGGCCTCTACAATATTTTTCATAATATGCGGGGTTATTTCCCTTAATCACCAAATTCCAGCCAGTACGCATGGTGATGTCCATCATCCGGTAAGATTCATTAAGAGTTCCCGTGAGATGAGAGGAACTTTTTTAATAGTTATGTCTAAAATTTATCATAAGATATCTTCTACCTACTGACAGACAAACGGACAGCGGAGCCTTGTTAATAGAGTACCGTTGGACAGAACCTTAAGTTAATGTTGTGTATAAATAAAAAATATACACGGTTCCGGATGGACTTTGCACAGGACTGAGTTGGTTATCGCTCTCTGGAGGAAGCTTATGTTCGTTCAGCAGTGAAAGGTAGTTACCTGATAGATTGATAGCACAAACAAGGGGGGGAGCCCAAGGTTTTGCAGTAGTTCTTCCTTTTTTGTTTATATTACTAAAATTAAATGACTACGCTGTTCTATTGTGATCACAATTTTCCTTTTCCAATTATTTTTACGTAGTGTAAAATACATGTATATTTGTATAGGGATCCTATCAAGTCCTAAGGAGCCCAAGCCAACCTCACCTGCAAGCGGTGCACCTGCCGATCAACGGACGAGGCTCTAGAGAATATAACAGTACCAGGTAAGCGGCAATGGGCTTGCCACCTATTACGTGGACCAACTGTATAATTGACGAAGTGGGCATACAATATGCCTCTGCCTACCTATTCGGGAAAACAGGCGTGAATGTGTGTATGTTGTTTAAAATGCTGTTCTATTCCTATCACCATCCTCCTGCTACCACTACCCTCCCCCTACTTTATTTTGGGATTTGTCGGCGCAGCTTCTCTTTCTCTTCCGGTCACCTCGGCTCTAAATCAGGCTGTCCGATTCTCTAGTGTTTTCGTTACGAACGGACGGTTACACAATCGGACCCTTGATGTAATTCGAGGTGACGAAACGGTTATTTTTACCTCCACCTTCCCCGCCGGCTGCCGGCAGGTGGTTCGTACTTTTTTTTGCAAAGCTAACGTAACGGTTTGGTTCTGCCGTTTTAATTAAAGAAACTATCTTTTAACCATTTGCCAATCTATGATTTGTTTTCTTTGTTGACGACATCTAATTGTCTAATAGTTGCATTCGGTTTTGCTTACTTTGTATATAGAAATTTGTGTTAATCAGAAATAGTTTAGCATTGCAAAGGCCTTCATATGACTGGTTTTTGACTTTTCATTGTCTATAACCACCTCTAAACAACTGTCACATGTCATCTAGAGAAGTATTTGCTGCAAGTTAACTTTGCTGCTATTGTATACATACCATTAAACAGTTGGAGCATCATATCACGTAGCAAGGATTCTGCTTATTCCAAAAGGGATATGTGGGTAATATTATTAATGTATCGATGGCGAGATCTACAGCCTTGAAAATTAGAGGGTTTTGGATTTATTGGATTTTCGAAGTTTTGTGCGTAATTATCGCTTGCTCCGTGCCTCGGAAAGCATGTTAAGCTGTTGTTCCCAGCTGTCATGAACATCTATTGACGTTATTAGGAAGTCAGTCTTCTAACATCCTGAAAGCTGGTTTAACCATATAATAATGTTCCCCTATGGGTTGAGAAGGTCAGACAGTAGAATTAACTGATATTCAGTCATGCATGGTTAAACCAGTGAGCAGACCCTGGGCTCTATGCTTGAGTCTGAGGCAACCAGTATAATGCTAAGATGGTGATGATAATATGAATATAAAATTAACTTATAAGTCTGAGTGGGACAGAATACAAATAACTAAAGTTTTTGGTAAGCAATGTAAATGAGCTGCCATTTCCTAAGCAGCCGGGGCCGGATGCGGGCCACTTGCCACGCTGCGCACGCGCCGGCTAACTGTCACACGGGGATATGACGACGACCGTATATGGCCGCGCGCCCATTCTGCCGCTGCGGAGGCACGTATTTGTGTGAAAAATAAATAAGCCTTCTTTTAAGAACAGGTGATTGGAAGTGTAGGGAGCAAGTGGAAGGATGTGATCTCTGCCTACCCCTACGGGAAAGAGGCGTGACATTATGTATGTATGTCTTTTAAGCGGAGCGTGAAACGGCATTTATAAAAGGGTGCGCTTGTTACTATCAGACTTATTCTACTATATGAAACACTAACTTTTTTGCTTTGCATCGACTGCTTGATATGACTGGATGTAAAAAATTTCGACGAGTCACATAAAAAATAAATTTATTCGCTTTTGATGTAATTTTGATAATAAATAATAAATTTTGATGTAATAGAAACATGTGAAACTGTTAAAAGCACTACAAGTATTTGGTTGGAATTTAGCACACAGGTAGCCTTTACAGGTTAACATCCTAGAGATAAATAGGAGATGAATGTTTATATTAATTACGGTTATGCATAAATTCACGATTAAGTATTGGAATTAAGTTTTAGAATGGTCCTTCAATTAAGGGTTTAAACATTTATTGTGAGTGTGAAGTTTGAAGTAGAAGCAAATTTTACGTAAGTTGAAATCTTCTGAGATTTTTTTCTAAACCTCTGTTTCAGTCAGCGCATTAACGGCCACCATCTCACTATCAATCAAACCTTAATAAAACTGCGTATGTGCAAAGTTTTTGATAAATCCAGTTAAGAGCAAAAGTAAAGATTAAGTAAATTAGACCTTATATGTTTGGTATTAAACAGGTTTAAGCTAAGACTGTGAGTCGGGAATTTTCTTAATCAGTGTTTGTTAACCATGATCAAAACCTCTAAGATAAAAAGATTAAAAAGAAGGTGACTTACCTAAGACGTAACTCATAATCTTAAGGCAGGGATTATCCGTAATGGTATATGTTAAACAAGATACGTCTTACGGTGTTATACAACATGGTCTTAATGTAATAGTATGTTATGACCTTATAGTTCGCATAGTATGTTATAATACTTTTAAAACCACCACGTAAAACAATCTCAGTGGTTCTTAACGCTATTCGGTTTATCGTTAACTTTATTTAATGGCTCGTATTTGTAAAATACAAATAGTTTTAATAACTACATCTACTGATTATAAAAAATAAATACACAATACATTAAATGTGCACAGGGTTCTATGTTTCAACGTTTATATCAACTTTAAACTTTTACCAGATGCCGCTAAAAAGTCATAAATTTACTTATATGTGACTAAAGGATAATAGAATATGACTGATAGTTTCTTCAAATCAATAAACGCTGCAAAACTTCAGACATAAAAAAAGATAAACGACACCACGGTCCAGAAAACCAGTTGATAGAATAAGAGACCATTGACAACACACAATGTGGGTCAGATCAGCCACACGACAACCGTGTATCTTCACGGCTCTGATAAAGGATTTCAAGGTCTGTTTGGCTGTAATGAATAGCTATGCATTATGTTATTTGTAGCAGAAAAACTTAATGGACAAGTTATCTTAACTGTAGTTTAAATCTGTACCGACAGTGAATAGCCGCTATAGCAATTTTTAATCAATTTATATTAAAAATAATGCTACTAAATCCCGTAAGCACGACTATTACAATATTTATAAATAGATAAAAAAATAATTTGGCGGCAGAAAATCTAGCACAATAGCGGTATCTAAGCTTTCAAAATCATAAAACGTTATTACCATTTAAAAAAATAGTTCAATTTTTATAATATTATTATAACAAATCAATTTGGTACATTTTATATTCTAGACTAGAAAATCTTTTTTTTTTCCGTGGATCACAGTTTTGCGAAGTGGACGTGTTGCTTGTTCTCTAAATAAAAGTGAATTATCTATCACAGAACTTTGACCCGTAAACTGTTCTGCAGTGAAATCAATTATCTGTGCGCATCATAATTATAAAATATAGAATATTTTAATAAAAGTGCAAGGAGTGACGAAGACAGAAGATATCGCTTGCGCCGTTTTGCCTGTCCCAGCAGTGGGACGACCGTTCCACTCCCCCGCCGCGATAAGAGATAGTTGCCATAATTGTCGTCTCTTTTCCGCTCCCAACGACCTGGCTCGGACAAGACGCGGTGCGGGCGCACCTAATTATGCAATATTGCGAATCCTGCCGCAAAAGAATACACGAAAACAAACACATTTCGTGCGTGATTTGTAGGCTGTCATATCACCAACATTGCATCAGCAAATCGCTTTCTGTATCTAAGATAAATTGGACCTGTCTTAGCTGTCATAACAAAGAAAAAAAAGATCATTCGAGCCCTTCAGTAAAGCCAACTTTAACTGGCCAAAATTCAAAGCCAATAAAGAGTACTTCCTATTCGAACGCCTGTAAACAAACAATGAACTCTCTTACAATGGACATAACGCCATCTACACCCAGCGTTAGCGTCGGCGGCGTATCAAGTGTGGAATTACGAGCCACTATTCGCTCAGAGGTACAAGACGTATTGACAGTTTGTTTAAATGATTTCTCTGATAAAATTGTCCAACAGATGCGTGAGTTTCAAAACGACATAATTTCATTTAAAGAATCAATGAATTTTTTGAGTGATAAGTTTGACGCATTGAATACGGCGGTCTCAACTAACAAGTCGGAAGTTCAGTCTTTGAAAATCGAGAACGAAAGGCTTCGTGACGACTTTCTTAAAATGTCTGACCGTTTGAATGGCTTGGAGCTTATATCTCGATCTTCGAACATCGAAATCCAATGTGTACCTGAACGGAAGTCCGAAAACATCTTATCTATTATTAAAAAGCTGGGAGAAGTAGTTAAACACCCATTGAGTGACCATGATATTATGTTTTACACGCGAATTGCTAAAGTAAACACGGAGAGTACTCGACCCCGGTCCATCCTGGTAAAACTAAGTAGCCCTCGTGTGCGTGATTCTTTGTTGGCCGCCACTATTCAGTTTAACAGAAAAAACCAAATTGAGAAATTAAGCAGCAGCCATCTTGGATTTGGCGATCAAAATAAAACAGCCGTGTTTGTGGCCGAAAACTTGTCACCCGAAAATAAGGGTTTGCATGCTGCAACTCGACATCGTGCTAAGGAATTAAATTATAAATTTGTGTGGGTGCGCGGCGGTCGCATATTTGTTCGGAAATCTGAATCTTCGCCGTACATATATATTCGTAACAATGATGTCTTACAGAAACTAACCTAATTTGTAGTGTTTATAAATTCTTTATATATTTTCTATTTTTAGTCATGATCTTGTGTTTAAATATAAAATAAAATTCTCATTAATTAAGTTTTATTATCAGAATGTGAGAGGATTACGAACAAAAACCAATGAAATTTTTTCTCAGGTGAATAACTGTGAGTATGATATTATTGTATTGTGTGAAACGTGGTTAAACAGCAGTATATATGATTCTGAAATTTTTAACAATAAGTATATCGTTTATAGGCGAGACCGCGAGACTAGTGGTTATCATCATCACAAGTCTGGCGGAGGTGTGTTGGTTGCTGTCTCAAAACATCTTAAGTCAAATCGCTTCATGGACTATGAGAGTCAGTGTGAGGATCTTTGGGTAGCCATAGAAGTGCCAACAAATAATAAATCAGAAAAAATTCTAATTTGTGCTACATACTTGCCACCACCACTAAAGAAAGATATGTTAGTACATTTCATAGATAATGCCAACAGTGTTTTAGAAAAAAGTAGCATAAATAACTATCTAATATTAGGTGATTTTAATCTTAGTAATATATTATGGAATTCAACGGAATATAGTTGCAATGCACCATCAAGTATTAGCCGTAGCGAGTGTTCTGACGTTCTATTGGACTTTTTGGCATTACGAGGGCTTACACAACATAATAATATTTTAAACATGAAAGGGAAGGTTCTAGATCTTATATTGTCAAATTTTTTAGTTAGTAATGTCAGTCACAGTAGCATACCACTTTGTAACATTGACGGTTATCACCCACCAATTGATTTTACAACAGAGATTCGTAGCAAAATTAAACCTTTACAATGCAGCTCTAAGAATAGATTTAAATTCCATGCAGCTAATTACGACAATATCTTAAAAGAATTACAGTCTGTGTCATGGGATGATGAGCTACTGCAATTCTCATCAGTGAATGATATGAGCAAAAAGTTTTACACAATTTTACACAACATTATAGCAAAACATGTTCCTTTAGGTAAACCAAAAGGTAAGAATTTTCCTATATGGTATTCCAGAGATCTTATCAGAGTTTTGAACGAAAAAAATAAGTATAGATGCAAATTTCTTAAATATGGTAATCCTCTAGACAATATTTCTTACAACACACTCAAAATAAGAAGCATAGAATTAACCAATAAGTGCTATGCCAAATACATGTCTGGCATTGAGGAATCAATCAAAAAAAAACTCAAAAGCCTTTTGGTCTTTCGTGAAAAATAAAAGATATAACAACAGCTCTCTCCCTTCAGTTATGCGCTATATTGATGCTGAGGCTTCAACTGGGAGCGATGTTAGCAATCTATTTGCGACATATTTTTCTACTGTGTACGGCACTGGTTCTGACGCTTCGCCGCCTATCACAAAAATAGGTACTCTGGACGCGTTCCCAATAAATAAATTGGTGGTATCAGTCAATCAAGTTATGAAAGTACTAAAGGGTTTGGATCTTGGTAAAGGTCCAGGATGTGATGGAGTACCGTCTATGTTTGCTCAACGTTGCGCAAAGGGCTTGGCTTACCCTCTATCTTTAATTTTTAATCTGTCGCTGACTTCGGGAACATTTCCAACCTTATGGAAGGAGGCCAGAATTGTGCCTGTTTATAAATCTGGTGACGTGTCTTCTGTAACGAATTTTCGACCTATATCGATCCTATCAGTGTTTGCCAAAGTCTTCGAGTCTTTGCTTTGTCCCATCTTTTCATGGCATTTCAAACAGTCCTTAACATTACACCAGCATGGTTTTGTTAAACATCGTTCTACGACTACAAACCTAGTGTCGTTTGTCGGTGACGTTATTCAGTCGGTAGATGTAGGTATCCCTGTAGACGCTGTATACACAGACTTTAGTAAAGCCTTCGATAGGGTTGATTTCGAAATTCTATTAAATAAGCTTCATCGATATGGTTTTGTTGGTAGTATTCATGATTGGTGTCGGTCTTATTTAAATGGTCGTTCATCAAGGGTTGTGGTCAACGGATTTACGTCGGAACCATTTTCTGTTACGTCTGGTGTACCTCAGGGCTCGCATCTTGGGCCTATTTTCTTTGGCATATTTATTAACGATATAGTTTCGGTGATAAATCACAGTAAAATATATTTATTTGCTGACGACCTGAAAATTGCCAGGCCCATAGCCTCGCCAGGCGATGAGCAACTATTGCAGAAGGATCTAACAAATCTTGCGGATTGGTGTAAAAAAAATAAAATGAAACTTAACGCAGAGAAATGCTACTGTATAAGATTTAAAAGAAGTAATAGACCACACTCGCTGAACTATAAAATAAATGGAGCTTCACTTAAAGAAGTCGATGTTATTCGTGATCTTGGCGTCTACCTTGATAACAAGTTAAGATTTAACGTACATTACGACAAAATAGCAAATAAAGCATATAAGTCTCTAGGTTTTGTTTTGAGAAATTCTAAAAGTTTTAAGAAACCATCCACCAAGATCTCCTTGTACAATGCGTTTGTTAGAACGGGTTTGGAATATTGTAGTGCAGTTTGGTCACCGCACTATGATGTTCATTTAAAACGTATTGAAAGTGTACAAAAGCGCTTCTTGTGGCATTTAAGTTACCAACATAACCTGGCTAAAAGGATTCCTTCATATCGTAAGCGTTTGATTCACTTTGAAATTAACTCTCTAAAGGATCGCAGGCATTTATTGGATATGCTATTTTTACACAAGTTGGTCAGCGGTGCAATAGATTGTCCGGATCTTCTAGCATTACTAAATTTCCATTCTCCTAAAAAATCTTTTAGAACCAGTAAGAAGCATGATATTTTTAAACCTCATTTTACTAAAAGTAATCTCGGAAAACATTCAGCAATGAAAAGAATACAAACGCAATACAATAATTTATTAAATGTTACGGAAATTGATATATTCACTCGCAGTCACACGAAGGTCAAAAATGATCTACTTAATTATTTTAAATCTACATAAAAGTCATAATAAAACAAATAGATATAAAGATGTTCTTAATTCTCACTAAAATTCTAAGGCATCATTCACCTCTTTCTATATTAACTATGTTCACATATTTGGTACCTATTATTTAGCGAATATTATAAGTATAGTGTTATAGTATCTATATTTTAAAAATATTGTTATGCCACTCTTGCATGCAGTGGCTTCCTTTAAGTAAGACAGCATTTAGTTTTTTTTTTAATTGCAAGATTTATTGTAAAATGTTAAAATGTATGTTTTGTTGGTTGCCCATGAATAAATAAATAAATAAATAAATAAATAAATAAATAAATAAATAAATAAATAAATAAATAAATAAATAGACGTGACTGGCATCGTTTTTAGATTACAAATAACATTTCCGTAGAAAATATAAAACATAAAATGCACTTAAATTAATGCAATAGACTTAATTACGCTATATTATAAATGTCAAATTGAAAAGTGAAAAAAATAATTTTCCGACTTCCATTATTATTAAAAGTCAAAATGTCTTGTAACTTCTAAAAAGCCAGATTTTATTTCAAGATTTTACTCATATTGCTTCTTTATCACATGGCTTATACTCGTATATGCATAGCACGATAACATTTTATCAGAAATATTCGTAATCTCAATACGACTGACGACAGTTTCCAGTAACCTACATTTTTAGCTCGAACATATAAAGAAAAGTCATAAAATGAGTCAATTAGCAGAGACTTGAAAAGGCACACTTGATAATTTGGTTAAGTTATGTTGATTAAAAACTTGACTGACTTGAAGCGGTTAAATTAACTTATTATTAAGGTTTGTAACTTATGTCCTTATATACATACATATAGCATTATCTTTGTGTGTTATTATTTTATATCAACACTTTCTCTGCTACATGTTGGGTCGTTGTCCAATTAAACTTTACATTCATTAATAAAATCTTAATGATTTATTATATCATTAAAGCTTTTATGAAGTGAGTTGTTAAGAAATAATTTGATAACATTGCCCTAAGATTAAGTCATAGTCAGTTTGTTGAAAAGTAATTTAATGAATTCAGCACATTTGTAAGATAAAATTACTTTGAAAGGCCTTACAATATGTATTATGTGCTCGGAAGTAGATTGAATTGCAAGTTGTGCCATTTCAATTAACTTTAACTATTACATAATTTAGTTACAACTACACTCACAAGCAACATACATTCACGCCTGTTTCCCCGAAAGAGAAGACAGATGCATATTATACGCCCAAACTTTACAATTACATTGTCGGCCCCACGTAGTAGGTGACGGGCCTATTGCCGCTTGCCGGGATCTGTTAAGTTCGCCAGAGCCTCGTCTGTTGATCAGCAGGTGCACCACTTGCAGGTGAGGTTGGCTTAAACTTATCCCTATACACCATCAGAAGCAACTTTACGCTTAACTTAAACATTTTGATATATTTTGTTTTTATTTAAATAATTTATATTTTTACTTAAATACAAATACAACTTAAAACAATGTTTGAATGTAGTTAGCGGTTTAGTCGATTCGGTTGCTTGCTAGTGTATATAGATCTGTGTTCAATAGTGGTAGACCTGGAGCAAGGTTCTGCCCACCCAAATAGTAAGATTTTGCAAGTATGTCTTTAAATGTATACTTTGATACCTATACAATATTTATTATATTAAGAGAAATTCCCCGCACTAATTACAAATATATCTGATAATACTATCCAATTATCAGACCGGGTTCTGTAGTGACTAACTGCACGAATTGGAAGGCAATTGGCTGATCTAATCAATACAAGACTAAGTACAGAATGAGCTTATTAATTTAATACTACACCGGTAGTACTTTTTAGACTTAAATAATGTTTTTAACATATTTATAATTATATGCAAGTAATTTATATCTAAAAGCAAACACTTTATACAATTTAGGTAATGTGAGCTCAAGATACTTTAGATGTACTAGTTAAAGAGCGATAAGCTTCGTTTAAATAGTATTATTTTGTTCATTAAAAAAAAGTACAGTATACAATCTGTAGTCCAAAGTTCAGTAAATTATTTTTTGCCTTTGAAAACTACCTGACATTCAAAAGTACGATGAAAGTATAATATATTAAATTTCTAATTAAAAATTTAACAAATTCTGTTTAGCGCTTGAAGCTTAAAGTACAAAACAATCCTTTTTATAATACCTACAATACATTATCAAAGTATGGTTAAGAAAATGTACTTATTTCGTTCCATTTTTTGTTTGTAAATACCTAAGTATAATCTGTTGTTCAAAACACATAGTTCATTTGGGGATAAAAAGCACCGTGTGAGATGTCTAAGGTATTATAATTACTAAATATACGATGCGCAAGAGCTTGGAATGTGTCTGTGTAGTTCCCACTTGTGCTCCGACGGTGCCGCGTAAAAGGCGAGGCGGCTTTCACCATGATGCCGTGACCCGGTGACTCGTCGCCAATATTTAGCGCGATGGTTTTGACTAACTAACTTATACTTCAATTACTGGTAAAACTATTCGATATATCGCTTAAATAGAACCGCCACTAGAGCGAAAATAAATTCATTATTCATTTCAAGATTAGTTGTTTAACATGAGGCAATAACTTTATATATTTTGAAACATAGGTTTTGATTTTGAAATTACACATTGTAAAGTTATATATTTTAATTTTACACATTATGAACCCTATTTATAATTCTATGTTATTATTTTTTATAATTTTTATATTTTTTGGTTGTATACATTTTGATTGTATTTATGTGGACGATTATGAACTAAGAATTTAATTACCAATTAATAGTTAGTTAATAAACGGTATTAGCGTACTTAATAGGCCACACTTCTTGATAAACCTAAAGGACAGCTATAAATTGTTATTATAAAATTAAATATTTAATTATATAAAACTATAATTTTTTAAAGTTTAATTTTCTTAGACTCTTTGAGCATTTTGAAGATGGAGAAAAACTGTTGAACTCGCGGCACCGTCACCTCAAAAAATACATAAGTAATTTTAATTCCCCGCCTTTTCGTATAAGTAATAACGCATGTTTTTACTTCTGTCGGCACTCTCGAAAAGCCAGAGCTTTTTTTGCATTGCCATTATAATATTTGTAATTAATGTGTTAATTAATTTTTGTTACAGGTGTATTTTTGCAGACATCCTACATTTAGGATAATACTAAAGATAAAAATCGGTGAGTAATTCAAAATATGCTGTTTAAATGTCCAAATCTTAATTTGTATTTGACAAATTCTGCATGTAGGTATAGTATGTTAATCATTTATCTGGATAATTTATGTTAGAAAGAAGTTCTTGTTGAAGAAGAGGTGTGAAGCTGCTGATTAACTGACGAGGCTCTGGCGAACATAAAATTCTCGGTAAGTGGCAATACGCGGGACCAACAATATAACCGGCGAAATGTGGGCATAAAATATGCCTAGTGTAAATCTTACAAAATAAACATTTGATTTTGACCTATTGATTTATAGTACTTACTGATTATTATTTTTTTACAACATCGACTAAGGGTCGTGGCGTAGTGTAGGCGCGGAGGAGGTCCCTGGTATTACGGGTGTTTTTTGTATTTGGTGATCACATTCTATCAGGAAAGCCGCATGACCGATTGCCATCTTGTGGTATTAAAAACCTACATAACTGAGATATATTTCATCCTCTTTTTTATTCATGGGCTCAGATGGTTCTAATACTTTTCATAAAAACTACCAAAGCGACGTCAAATAATTTTGCCATCACAAATCTTTACTGATGTCCATTTTAAAGCGTGACAACACAAATTTTATTTGACGCATTTCAGTGTAAATTTTTCTCACAATAATCATTTATTATATCACTCGACCGTACGTACAAACGAGTCAGTTAGTTCAGTTCGAAAACGTGTGAAAAATAAACACGAGAAAGTCCGGTGGAGAACGTACGTGGGTTGCCGCAACGTCCAATTGTCCGACAACTGGGTGTTGTTAAGGTTTAAGTGTACAATTTGCTTATTATTGGTCTACGACATTGTTGGAGCGATAGTTTCTCTAATTTTCTGTTTCATAGCTATATGTTACAGACATCCTGACAGGCTCAATTTATATGTCAGCAAGTTGAAATCTCGCTTTCGCGGGAAAAGTTTTGATATGGGAAAATTTCAGCTAATATAAAATGCATGCATACTTTTTAATAAACATTGTGAAAGTCATACTTTTTTGACGGAATATGGCAATTATTTATTTAAATTAGAAATCTTAATGTATTTTTTTTGTAGTTTTTGTAGTGTTTATCTTAAGTGTACATAACCCAGTTGTTTAATCACAAAAATAAAATTAAAAACAGAAATATATAACTTCCCGGGATGAAAGTATTCTTTGTGTCAAATCGATGTACCAAACTTAAGCAAGCCTTAAGCCTACAAATAATAACAAGAGATATTACTTAAACATTATCGTTGGGAAAGAATTTTCAATATTTATGTTAAAGAAACTAAATAGTAGCATACAATAAAACGCGAGTGTGCGTTTCTGTGTGGCCCAAACGTACTTGAACTTCAATAACTATAAGGCTATTGATTTCCCAGGTATAGTCTGAAGGAATAAAATGATTCTGATGCTGGGCAGAATACGTATTTTGCGGCTCTGATCGGGCTCTTTTTACACCCTGACGACAACGTCAAATATAGCTGTACTGATCGAATATGTTCATTGAACTTGATTACGTCCGCGTGACCTACTGGTGCTTTGTTAAATTTTGGGTAAAAAGGTAGCTTAAACTACATTCTCTAACATTAGCTATTCTTATTAATGAATTTATTATAAAGCTCTAAACTTCTAAACAGATGAACCGAATGAATATGAAATAGTGAGTAAAAATAACTTTATATCCTTGACAGTTTTGTACTATTAAACTTATAGGTGAAAATGATCACAAAACAAATGACATACACACACATTATAGGGTAAAACTCCTTTGTTATGTGAATAAAGAAAAATATTTTTAAGCTATTGCATAGCTTCTATCGCGGGCCTTGAGCATGGAGACCGAATCGAGAAATTCTGTAACGAAAAAAAAACCTAACACGCCCCCTCCGCCCGGCCCGGCGGTGATACTTTTTAGTTTTTCCATGTATCGATAAATAGCAGAACTTGTTTTTTTTGAAATATCACGCTTGTCTCTTTAGTTCATAACCCGCCTTTAGGTGGCATTGGTTGTATCGGGTGGCTAAAATTTGTTTTCTTATCGATCACCACCCTAAAAGTGTAACTTGAATTAATATAAAAGAAAAAAACTACTGCATAAATAAAATAAATAAATAATTATAATTGCATAAGTTGATAAAAAATTCTATGCAATAGCTCTACCGCGGCAGTATCCGAGTGCCACACGTCTTTTTTTATTTGTTTATGACAATACTTACAAACTCTCGCGTTAATAAAACTATTAAAATAATACTCTCTACGTGTTTTGTCCTCTGAAAGTTACTAATATAAAAGTTTCATTAACAGTGACTCTGCACGTTTTCACCTTGACATGGTTGCAAAAGGTTATGTACCAAAATAAAAAAAAGTTACAGTAGAAATGTGAGTGAAACACCACATGCCATTACCATACTTATGTTCCTTATTACAAGTGTCGTTATGGCATACAAGGCTATAATTGGTTGTTGAAATAGGCTCTATAAAGATAATTAGTTTTTATATAGAAATTGATTCTCGCTATTCAATATTTGAATTTATTTATGAATAACAATTAGTTGTAGGTAATTAAATAACATATGTGGTATTTGAAAGCTTTAAGAATTTATTAATAAATGATCGAAATGTAAAATGAAGTAATACTATAGGTTAGTTTAATTATCTTTCAAGTGTAGTATTGAATTACTAATACATTTACAAAAAGCACTTTGTATATGATTAGATTCTTATAAATACAGTTTTTTTACCCCTTATGGATGTCAGTAAAACGAATAATGCACATATCTACTTTGTGTTCGGGTAACTGTATATAAATATTTTTAAAACCACAACTTTTGAAGGTATACCGGCCTCTACGCCATATATTTTGCACCGAATATTTCTTAATTTGCCTGAATATGCTATAAGAGTCTCTAAAATAAAGCAATAAATAGAAGTGCGAAATAAACATAATCAAGTGGTTGGCCATTTGCCAATTTTCACTTATAAATATGCACACACTTTCCCCTTCAGTCCAGCCTGCAACAAATTGCATTTTCCTTCTCGTCCCACTAAGTAATATAGAAGTAGTTTTAGCTATTTAGCTCGATGTGATAAACGCGAACATAAAATTCTGACCGGCTATGGTAGAGCGATTGCCACACCGCGAGCGTGTGTAACGAGAGACGCGACGTTTTCTCAAATACCAGCGAAATGTTACACATTTTGTTTGCCTAAGAAAGAATGCATTGTCGCCGCCTGAAGGGTGATATAATAATATGTGCAATGTGATGTCTATGCATATAATTATATTAAATTGGGGACGCGACAGTCAAAGACACCTCTGTTACACCATATTAGAATTTGGTATTGCGATTAATTGTAAAATTTTCACTATTCAATGGGCACGGTTGCCATTAACGCCACGTAACATCTCATTCAAGTAGCCAATCATTGCTTATTATTCGGTTTTCTTGCTTAGGCTCTTTTAGGCTTTTGCCTAAGAATGATGGAGATACATACGTGTTATGAGCGTTATTGACATAAAATGAAGATTTATTTCTTATCACGTTGAACCACAGGTGAGCAATAGCAGCTACATTATTATACATTTTTGGCAGGCGTTAACAGCTTACGCAATTTCAACACAAAATACATAAATGACTCGTCAGATTAAATCTTGATTCATTGTATTGTATAGCGTTTATTGTACCTATAGCTAACAGAGTCCTGGCTCGTCCGGCCCTCGTTCACTGTGTGACAAGCTCTTTTATGACAGAAGCTTATCAAGTTGATCGGGGCGATAAGCGCGCTCATAATTGAACCTATTATCAAACGAATCTCTGGCATGAATTACGCATAGCTACAGCTAGAACTAAATTAAACTAGATATTCTAGAGTTTTCACTTTAATTAAAAGGGTTTTAAGTTCCGTTGCAAATTTGCATAGCTTAAGTTAAAGACTTTATAACACGCAAGTTGTTCGTAGTTATTGTTATGTACTTAGTATGTAATAGTTTACTTTCTATCAAGACTTACCGCCTACAATGCGTTGCAAACTTCACGTAGGTACAGTAAAACTACTTCAAATGAGAAAAATAAAGGAATAAACAGTCTCCATCTGTGTTTTATTTTTACAATATTTCATATTATTTATATGTTTACTTCAAAAGTCATTCATAATGTGATAATGCAGGTCGCGGTTTATGTCAGTCTTAACGAACATACATTTATAAGGCGCGGTGATGTGCATGGATATAACACAATTTGCTGGGAGAATTTTCTTGACGCTTGACGAGGTCTGACAGACTCACGCAGATCATGGGACCGTCTGTGTACAATAAATTGCCTCGGGCCGTGTTGGCGGCTCCTAGCCTGCCCGCCTTCAAAGGGAGGTTAAAAATTTTTTTTCTTGAGCATACGTTCTATGACATTAAGAAATAATTGTAAAGAAACAATAAAAAAAAATAACTATTCTTATTTCACTAAGACTGTAGTGACCTCGGCGATAGTGACTCATAGTCAATTAGCAGACTAACTAGGTGTTGAGATTACGATAATCCTAGAAACATTACACATTCGCTCTCGTATATATTTACTTATGTATCGTGGGTGCTGTTATGTAAGCATAGCAGAACCTTGTATCAAATATACCTACACCTTGTATCCTTTAGAGTTTCTAAGAAAATGGAAATGAATTAAACAATAATCACATTATATCAGTAGCATAGCGCTCACACAGCGCCTTCTCATAATCTCATAAACTTCTCAACAGGCGGGTAGTTGATCGCAGTTCCAACCAGTATGCAGGATGACGCTGCTGCTCATCCGGTAGAATTTCTCTTCGTCGACTCTTACGATTCCTAATGAGATGAGAGGTGGCTATATTCCTCCACCACTACCACACAGCGTCTTCTAGTCCCCAACTAAGTAGAACGGGTACAAGACAACTGATTTACATACATAAATTATTGTTTTTTCATTTGGTACTTATCCAAGCATCTTCTGACTAAGGATCTATCACACACTTATTCAGCTCTGTCCAGCTTGGTTTAGGCCTGGTTAAGCCCTTGAAAAGAACTCCTTCTTAAGTCTATTTCCTAAATCCTGAGGGAATAAATGTAATTTAAACCTCAAATATAGCAATAAATACAATGCAACAACATTGGCAATTACCAGCGTGTTTAATTATATACCAAAGGTGTTATGTTAGCTCAGGAACCTTGTATCTTGTATATATCTTTGAGAATATCATCTAGAGATGCAATGCAAGAATAAATAGTTATATCCACAAATTAGTGCTTATTGCACTGATGTAAGAACCAACAAAAACATGGTTTTACAACCGATTTGTTTTATTTTTACCACTAACGAATATCAAACCTAGTGTTACTCAAAAGTTGCGACCCAAATCGTTTATGTCGGAAAGTTTTCTTAATATATATTAGGTATTTCACTGTCAAAACTCCTTTAACATTTATTCACGCTTTATAGATTACTAAATACTGCAAAAAGGTTTTCGCAATCACTAGTCCAAACACGTTCGCAAGTGTCCGTGTTCGCTTAGCTAATTTACGTCCACTTTCTTTGTTCGCCCGTACCTACCTAAACATTTGAAGGGATAGAGTGAGAACCTAGAACTAGATGCATCATCAGACCAAGCCAAGGTGGAACTCCCACGCTACGTTTTATGTCACAGGGTCTCCATTCCAGAACTTATCTGCCCCAACAGCAGTCAGTTTACACTCAAGACTGGATTTGAAGCCTAAACAAGACACCTTATTTTTGCATTTGAAAGTAAATAAATAATATATGGTTCCTACCAAGATCTAAGGAGCCCAAGCCAACCTCACCCGATCAACGAACGAGGCTCTGGAGAACATAAAAGTTCCCGGTAAGCGTCACGTGGGACGGTGACGTGGGACCAACAATATAACTGGCTAAATGTAGGCGTATAATATGCCTCTGCCTACCCCTTCGGGGAAACAGGCGTGAATTTATGTATGTATTTATAAATAATATATATTAACAGGAATTTCTCAATTGCGTCTCTATGGTATGTGCCTACATTCTTTATGTATATGCGAGTTCGAAGAGGCCGTCTCCTCTGAGAATGACACACATTGCAGTAAATCACAGTAAAATGTTATCTTGATACAATCTACTGCATGTAGCTGACGCAACCGTGATGATTTGTATTCTTGTTGGTCGTGCTTTAGCTTTATAAAATTATTCAGATACATTATAAAAAATATCTACTTATCTTACGAACAAAAAGTGCTTGCTGAAATTTGGAAGGTCTTCTATACTTACAGCTACAATTGAAAGCTTCGCAATCACCAATTTTTTTCTATTATATATCAACCTACTTATATAGTACATACATACATAAAATCACGCCTCTTTCCCCGAAGGGGAAGGCAGAGGCATATTATATGCCCATATTTCGCCAATTAATACTTTTGGTCCCACGTAAAAGGTGAAGCCTATTGCCGCTAGCCGGGAACTTTTAAGATCGCCAAAACCTCGTCCGTTGATCGGCAGATGCACCACTTGCAGGGAGGTTGAGTTGGAGTCCTAAGATATTGGTTGAATTCCTGTACACCACACTTACATAATAGCCAGGTAAAGTTCAATTGCAGTGCATCGAGTTTTAATAACCGGGGAAAGAGATCGGAAATGCAAAGAAGAATGTACAATTAGCAACAGTTTTTCGCTCATTGATTCCACGAAGGAAATAGTAGGAAGAGCCATTGATTAACTATTCATTCGAAAGTGAAAAGCAGATCAATTATAACGTATTCACAGCAGTTCATACACGCGTACTTTGTTGAATATTGATTGAGATCCGTGTATGCAAATTTGTCTTCTCCGTGTCGTAATGTTTGACGAAAAACTATGATATTTACATAATTGGTCTGTCATTATGAAATCATTTGATTGTTCAATTTAATTGCGTTGATTGTAGACACTTGGTGAAGTGTATTTTGACTTAAAATATTTTAACGTAGGTACACTGTAATAGATAATAAAAATAATAATACTTTTTTACCAGAAAAAGAATAACAAAGGTGGTCTATATATTATAATATCTATGGCTTCTTCACAAGCCTCGGAAGCCTGTGATGCAGCAGTTAGAGTGTGGCTAACATTTTAATTATTAAGATAGAGATTACATTGTACTGCAGACATTGACATGTCTTATAAAAACTAACGACTGTTGCGGTAGAATATTTCTGTTAGTACTATTAACAGGAAACTTAGCTTGTGAATTTCAACCGCAGGATCGACAGACGAATTTATAAAAGTCGCGAGATCAATGCAACCGGTCACATTGAAAGTTTATGGGAAAAGCCTATGTTCAGCATCTACGACTGACAATGGTAAAGATAAACATAACTTGGGATTCAGCCAAACATCTTGGGATTTAGCTGAAAACTAAGTGCTCGAGTACAAGATGTCGAGAAAAACGCATCGGTTAACAGTGGACTACAATATTTATTATTATGTAAAAAAACTAAAAAAACTAAAAAACTTTTTAAACTAAAAAAAAAGAAATATTTATTGAATAAATCTTATTTAAAAACCGAACAATGTAAAGTATTCAATAACTCAACATACCATACAAAACATACATACATATCACGTCTGTTTCTCCGTAGGAGTAGGCAGAGGCATATTATACGCCCACATTTCGCTAGTTATATTGTTGGTCCAACGCAATAGGTGGCGAGCTTATTGCCGCTTACAGGGATCTTTTATAATCGCCAAAGCCACGTCTGTTGATCGGTAGGTGCACCAGCGGATCCTCAGATCCATATACAATATACAATAAACGATTTAAAGTCGTATAATTTTACTAACTATTATTCTAGCAAAAACTATTGTATCACTTACCTGTCATTATTAGTAAGCATATATCACGCGAATAGCTAACACAAACTTTTACTAAGCAGGTATTAGCATTCTAGCGAATCGAGAGAAAACAATGAACTAGCATAGCAAACCCATATGTATTATGTATACGCCTACTTTCACGGCCACGGAGTCTCGCACTTGACCGGTCACATGCTAAATTCTCTGGGAAAATGCATTCTAGCTTTTAGAGTATTTTGTTAAAGCTTTAGCATCAGTTAGTTTGATAAAAAGGTAAGTAATTCTTGATACATTTAGAGAGAAAAGTGCTAGAATATTTCAATTAATTGATTATTTTTGTCTCGAAATATGACGGACGAAATATCACCGTCTTGGGAATCTTTTTCTACTTATTAATTACATACTGTTACACATTGCTGTTACATTACATTAAAACTAACGTAACTTTAATGTGATACAATAAGAAATAAATTTGATTAAGATTATCATACATTTAAAATTATTATTTTTATTTTTTTATTCAACATTTGTTTTCAATAAAAAAAAGAAAATATGTTTATTCAACATTTGTTTAAGTATATGAATTAAGATAGACGCATAAGAAATCTAACAAACGAGTACCTTTTATAATTCAATTTTCTACTTATTAATTTATGAAAAAAAAACGGCTGTTAAAAATTGAGTGAAACGGTTTTAAAGGATCGACAGCATAGCTAAAAGTATTTCAAGCGCCAATAGGCGGCGGTGACTACTTTCCATCAGATGGGCCGCATTCTTATGTGCCACCTTATAGTTATCAGATAATAATATCAGTAAACTTTCAATACAAATATTTACTTGTTATTATGCATTTTTTACTTGTGGCGGACGCCATTATCTTTTATCTAAAAACCCGCCGTCTTACCCAAAACTAGTTTATCTCGTAATGTTTGTCGTAAGCACGAACACAAAAGTTTTAAAATTATGCACAGATGATTCGATAAAGCAGAATATGTTGTGTTGTAAATTTTGTTTATTATAGTACATATGGAGTCGATTATTATATATAAAATTTTATCTTAAAATTAGAAGTAATTACATATTGTTACATATAATTTTTAGTATGATACACTTGAGCTACTATTTATGGCGACATTATTTGGCACCGCGATGATATTTGCCTAAGACTCTGTTTACTCTTCTTCCTCTCTCTTCTTTTACATCTTTTAACCTTTCGAGATAGTAGCAGAATAGTGGCCTCCCTAATTGGGGCTTTGGTTATCACATATTCAATCATCAATCGAAAACTAATTAAAGAAAAAGCTATACCAAAATAGACAATAACTTTTCTTAAACTTTTTACGAAAACTATCATCTATTTTTGAATGTCAACTGTCTTCGTTCTTAATTGTCAGTTAATAATTTCACTACTATAAAGAATCTTACATACACCATATCAATTTAAAGGATGATATAACTTTAAGTTGCAACTTTTGTGATCGCCTGTACTTCGGTACCTTTTTTCTTTGACAGGTAGGTGTTCGGGCACGCTAATAGCCCGAGTTCGATTCCTGATCGCGTGCCCGTGTTTTGGTATTTTAATACCCGTTTTGGTATTTAATACTCGTTTTGGTATTTTTTGTTCGTTTCCGTCGCGGTGATTCCTGCCTTTTTTTTTAAGAGATGCTGTTGGAATTTATAAGAACAGGATTGCTTAAGCTCAGGTTGTTTATGGTTACCAGATATTTTTCATATTTTAAGAAGATTAAATGTGAGTGGAACCGTAAGCTACTTATGTGATTTCTTATTCTCACGTTTAGTATTACTTTAAAAGTTTTCACTATTGAGAACGAACTTTTCGCTTTTCTTAATCTTGTAGGCTTTTTAGTCCAAATGCTTCGGAATTAAAGAAATATACGGGTACGGGGACCCTACTAAGTTTGTTGGTGGCCAAGTCAACCTCACCTGCAAGTGGTGCACCTGCTGATAAGCGGACGAGGCTCTTGAAGAGAAGAGGAATTATAATGTTCATAGATTACTATTATTTTATATACTGCAGAAACAAACAAAAATACAACATATTATGTTATACTGCGTGCAATATGACTTTAGAACGTGTAGCCAGCACTGAATTGAAGTGATCAAAGTCAGTGACAGGGGCCTTATAACGGCATCGTCCGATTTGTCAGGCACTCGAGTTGGCAAAGGCTGACCGGTGGCCGACTTACGGACGGACGGTTACCGAGAATCGATTCTTCCGGAAAATCGATGTAAGCCGTTGCGTCATCGAATGTGAGAAATGCACAGAACACACGCCGAAACTCGTTTGTTATGTAGCGTTTTGTTATTTGGTGTTAAATCTATAAAAGGTATTTGCAACTTTTCCTTTCATTTTTTTTCTCTTAGTTAACATTGTTAATGTGTAAAAAGAAGTGGACTTTCTTGTACGTAATTCTAATGGAAGTACTATTTCTTCGTTATAGACAGTAGTTATTGATACGCTTTACTCAATTGTATTATGAGACGGAGGCAACTCGAGTCATAATATTACAATTGAGTAAGGCGACTTCTCCCCTCAAACTTGTTTTCTTCACATTACCTTTGTAGTTTCAAACTTAGCTAAGTTTGTACCTACTATGGCTACACTGTCACTGTCTGCAGGTACACTGACAACCACCATCAGCATATCAGCATTTACGTTCCTCTTTTGATTCATATAGGGTAATAGTCCTGTGACGGTAGACCGGCCAACGATATTTAAGTTTACACCAACGGTCACCCATGTAAGGACTGACCTCTGCATAAATTGCTTCACATCGTTGATCGTTTCCGACCACCTACCACCTGAGCTGAAAGTGCTTTATAGTGCGAATAATTTATACATACAATAAAAAAGTTGCACACTTCAACCCCCGTTTATCCGAAAGCAAAGAGATGACAGTACAAAGTAATTCGTAACTGTAAATTGTATTGTAACATTGGCGCAATGTCGGAGCCGCTCGCGTTTCAAGGCAAATACTACAGATATTACAGGCCATGCAACACTGGTAGACCTTTGTGCTTGTAATAGTCGTGAACTGTGTCAACGAGCTATGATTAAAATGCTTATTTTTCACGGTTGCGTATGCCTATTATATTTTCCATTACAATATACTCAATTATTAAATATGGGCGGGATTATTTTTCATATATTTTTCTAAAAGTGTTTATGGAGTCGGGTTTTTACTAAATGAAAATTTGGGAGAAATTTTTCGCGATGCTTGGGGAACCGATTTTTTGCCCATACGTTACCATTCAGTAACCATTATGCATCCGAAAAGGTTTGTATAATGTGAATATAATTTGGTTAGTGTTGTATAATATTAATATAAAGTTGGTTAGGTATATTTAGGTTAGGTATATAACAACAGTTATAAAAATATAACACACTCTGGGCCTGCGTGGTGGATTATAACATGAATCAGTTCAGGAATCATATAATACAATAATAACATATACAAATACAGCTTACATCTAAGGTACCATTAACATTAAAAAAAACCTTTGAAGTTTTCTGCTAACCCTAAGGTTAACTGGCAAAGAATGCGTTATGTATGACATTAAGTTCGCCTTTTGTGTGCAATAATGATTAAATAAATATACATACAGGACATCTGTTTCTGGGCTAGATAAATAAATATCTACGTTCCAGCTGCGCTCTTCCATAAAATAGTAACTACAATTATAAGCCAATTCAATTTCAAAATATTAGGGTACTTGAAATTGTCACGAACCGACATATAGACAAATTACAAAGCTAAAAGGGTGTATTGTCCTTCCTGTGTGTAACATGATTTTGTTAGAATGAGTATGCAAGGTATAAAAATAAAATGAGTTCATTCTCTGAATGTTGGCAACTTAAATATATTGTCGTATTTTCTAAAGTTTCACAGATAACACAAAAACAAATTATAATAAATAAAATAAATATTTCTGACACTTACACCAATTATTTAGTTCCACGATAAGTATCATTAAGAACTTGTGTTATGGATACTATATAACGGATAAACATACATAAATAGGACGCAGGACGCCATACACCTGCCTCCGCCAATCCGCACTGGGTCAGCGTGGTGGAGTATGACCCAATACCCTCACACCTTGATATGTGGGAGGAAGCTCGTGCTCAGTAGTGGGACGTAAATGGGCTGAGATGATGATGATATATAAATACTTTTTTTTTGTAAATACATTCTTAATATACATAGAAAAACACCCAGACCAGAACAAATATTCATATTTCTACACACAAATATTTGTCCTGTGTGGGAATCGAACCCACGACCTCAGGAGTGGAATGCGGATATACTCGCCACCACGCCATATCGGTCGTTAAAAAAATTAAAATTAAAAATTATAAAAGTCTGTGCTTGAAATGAGACCAGAGTATCTTTTCAAAGTATAACCATCTGCTGCCGTTGTATTATAGCATTTAAATAATAAGACTAACTATAAAGCGTTCTAGTTAGAGAGACAATGTACTCAAGAGCAGCCACTTCTAAGTGCCGACCGTACGTAATAATTTATATATTCGAAGTTCACATATATGGTAATTGTTACTGAACAAATAGTGAAAAGCATTTGCACTTCTTAATATCGGTGCCTCACCAAAATACACCTTGAAACTTAGACCAAAAAAAGGTTCCCTTCGATTTTATTGGTAAATGCAAAACGTGTATTGTGCATTAGCCGCTAACTTCACGTCAGTGGTGGCATAGTAGAAACAAATAAGTAGACTAACTCGATAATAGCCTAGGCACGTAGGTCTATCGCATTTCATCATCATCGTCATCATCATCACAGCCCATTAACGTCCCACTACTGAGCACGAGCCTCCTCTCACATAACAAGGTGTGAGGGTATTGTGTCACACTCCACCACGCAGACCCAGTGCGGATTGGCGGAGGCAGGTGTATGGCGTCCTGCTGTTAGAATTTATCAAGCCGCCCATTAGGCCTCTAACATGGCTTAACGACTACCACATTTAGTGATAACCGGGACCAACGGCTTAACGTGCCTTCCGAAGCACGGAAGCGCTCGATATCAAATGCCACACAAACGGTCACCCATCCAAGGACTGACCTCTGTAAACTCTGCTGTACTTTGGTGATCGCTTCCGACCACCGAGCACCGCAGAGCTACGAGTGCTTCTTCTATCGCATTTGCGAGTAGTTTATTCAAACGTCAAAAATGCATAGTCAAACTGCTAGCTTTAGAGGGTGGTAATATTTATTTACTTAATTTAATTTTGATGCACATTGAAAGATAAAAATCACAATGTCTATTGTGATTTCTTTATTTCAAACTTTTTTAGTTGTACATACAACGGTAATGCTCATCTCTAAAACGACGTACGGTAGCGTAGCCCCGACTAACGCACATTTAGCAGCGATAAATTATGTCAGTATTTGCGTGTTACGACGCTTATGTTTAGCCTTGTATTTAGTCCCTGTAGCATAATGAATGAAGTTATCGTACGTATTAGTTTATACT
Source organism: Musotima nitidalis (assembly GCA_949126915.1). NCBI lineage: Eukaryota > Metazoa > Arthropoda > Insecta > Lepidoptera > Crambidae > Musotima > Musotima nitidalis. The sequence goes on from OX421434.1 coordinate 8,036,825, forward strand.
ATGTCGCTGGTCCGAGTTGACCCCGACCTCGGCGAAAGCGCAAGGTCATCGATGGGAACGAGCTCGTTTAGAACGTGTAGGGTTTCTACGTTGAATACTACAGAAACCCGTTCAATACATACAATGATAACAAACACACAGCACACTCACAACTGGTTTGCCTTAAAAGGGACAAGTGATCTTGCAATGCATGATTTTACTATCTACTAGAAGCCTGAGTCTTTGTCAATTCTCCATAGGTATAGTTAAAACTTAAATATACTTACATACCCTCGAGCCCATAAATTTCATTTAGTTGCAGAAATATTGCTACAATTATTTTAACGGGAAGCAAAGCTTACTTTTAGGCTGTGTCCCCAGTAGGCAAACTGTTAGCGGCCGACTGAGTCTGCGGCGTACCGATTTAGTACGCCCTTCCATATATTTAAAATGGAGTTTCCACAGTCTGCTAGTTTTGCGCTCACTATACGCAGTTTGCAGCGTCGGTCTCTCTGTATTGCAACTCAGTCGGCCGCTAACAGTTTGCCTACTGGGGACACGGCCTTAGCAACGTGTCATATGGAGAGATGTCCAGCCTTTCACTCACATTGACACTAGACAAAATCCCATTGCCTGTAATAGGATAAGATATAAGGACATAAGGCCTTTGTGCTTCTTAAAAATTGTATATAAATTAAGAAGGTATTTGATCCAATTATATCAATTTTTAAAAAAAATATTTACGAGAAAGCAAATACAAGTTTGCAAGTGATGGATTAAAAATATTATTGTAACAATTCCCGCGCAGCTATAATTTCCCGAAAATTCGAGAAACAATTCAACACGACACGTGTTTCGCCCTTACACAGGGCATCTTCAGGTAGGAACCTCAGGACAACGTTGTCTTCACGACCAACGCTGAAACGACAGTAAAGTTGAGAGTAGTGGTTTTTTACTAAGCGGCCGCTAGTTTATAATAATAGAACGGATGTTATATTTATTTTACATTAAAATTTATTTACCTTATTATCGTGATCACGCACCTTCCTGTTAGATTGTATACTGTTAAATTTAAATTAAACACGATTTATGTATTAAATTGCTTGAAAAAAATTACGAAACTATGTTTTTAACATACCATAGTTGAATGTATTGAAGCCGTTAAAATTCCTATACGAATTTGATTTATAAATAAGCGCAATTGAAGTTTCTTCAACATCGCCAAGAATATATTATTTATGCTTGTCACGCACATAGCAGTGATCTATAATCTGTTAATGATTAAAAAGTACACCGTTTTACACATGTAATTAATTTCTTTACGCCTCCTAATACTTAAGTATACTCGTTTCTTACTTAAACGCTTGATAACTGACGTGTAATTTAAAGTGCAAATAGCTTAATAATAATGCATGAATGTTACTTAAACTTAGTTAAATTTAAGCAATGATTACATTCAATCTTTTAAACTATTTATGAGCTTATTGTTTTTAGATATACTTTTAGGCTGTCGCATATACGAATAAAAAATAATCTGTTTTTCCGCCCGTCACGTAATCCACTCTCTGAATTTACTGTGCTAATTAAGTTAAAACAGAATTTAGCACCGATTTTGACGGTATTCTCACTGGCAGCTTCAAATAAGGTTCTTTTTAATACCAAAAAAAAAGAAATTGTTTACAAGACATGTAGACGAAATCCCAAACAGCCGCTTGCGAAATTAAATCTCTGTATTCTTAAGATTGCCCACGCAAGTTCAGTTGCTGACGCCACATTTAGAAGTCTATTTTTGTGACTAGATTTGTATTTGTAGGCTGTATGTGTACAAACAACATTCGGCATGTTAGCATTGTCTAGTTGGCCGGCGGCAGGGCGCGCGCCCAAGGTGAGTCGGTTGACTGACCGGTCGCATTCCATAGGTCTCTTTTTTTTAGCATTGTTATACGCTACCTCGTAGCGCCGCGGGTCTGCGTTGTCGGAAGTGATCACTACAGTTAAGCAACGTTCTCAGTAGTAATTTTTTGGATGGGTGACCATTTGTATTGTACAATGGCATAAGTGGAGCATATCAAAATGTAAAACCGTTTGTCGTTAGAAGAGTTAGAGGCTTGATAAATTCTTTCAGTAGCGGTGATAAGAGCGGTGGCTTAAACTGACTTCTAATCATTCTCCTTTTAAGCCACGGATATTCAGACACAAAAACATCCCCTAGAAGACAGGCAAACATAGATAGTGGAAACGAAATATTCTGTAGGAAACCCTAGTATCTTTTCAGTAAAGTAGTGGTACGTTCAATTGAAATTTTGTTCTTTCCTGTCTCGATCATCTCACAAATTATAAAGTTATATTGTTGGTCCCACGTAATAGATGGCGAGCCTATTGCCGCTTACCGGAAACTTTTATGTTCGCCAGTGCCTCGTCCGTTGATCGGCAGGTGCACCACTTGCAGGGGAGGTTGACTTGGGATCCTCAGATTTTGGTAAGATCCCCATACACCTTAGGTATAATAATATGTATATATGTAACACTTGAACTCGAGATCCGATAATAAAGTTTAAAGTTACATAAACAGCAATAACATTCACTTTCATCTTTGTCGATAAACTTGTAGCGGTAATTAACGCAATGTGCCGACTTTATGACCGAAAGTTTTCGAACACGCATCTTAGTATATATGCCACACGATTGAAAGAAAATATACTTCAGGTTTCTCCTAGTGTTGGACTCATAGTCAATGCATCCTGAGGGACTACTCTAATTCAATGAAAACGAAACTTCGCTGTACCTATCTCTATCACTCCCTGGGTATATCATTATCGAGTGAAAGGGATATAATGATGTTTCGTTTTCTTTGAATTAGAGTAGGACCTCTGTTCTGTTACGTCACCTTATTTTAATATCATACTATGTACGTGCATGTACTATATGAAGCGGGAGATTGTGTCAGACTTTTACTGACTAAAAATTTTCCATGTTCATTCTTGAGACTTCTATGTCTCGGGCCGCGGTAAGCCTCACGAACAGTTCTGCAATAATATTAATAGCTCTGTAGCCTATATTAACAACATACTGTTTAAACAAATTATTTGTAATTGTATATTGAAATTGGTAACCTATTAACCAAATAAATATACACCAGATATCTCCATCAATTTTTCTTTTATAACATTTTCTTTAAAATGTATACACAAATATTTTTTCGAAGTGTCCTTGATTTAAAACCACGACCTCATGATTAAATTGCAGGTATACTGGCATCCTACCTACAAGGGTACTTCCAAGGCATATCGGTCGTCAAAAACCTAATATAATTGTAAGTATACATGTATATATTAAGCAAAAACGAAACAAGTTAGTCGTCCACGCTAATAAAATTGTAGCGAACAGTTGCTAAGTAAAAGTTATTTTGCATGCGATCGCTAAAGTGTCTAAAAATTACACGAACCGACGAAATGGCATGGCGTAACAGTGCCGTCCGTTTTCAGAACATAGCATTGACGACTTTGAAGTTATAGTATTTTAATGCTCAAAGTTTTCTCATGGTAATCAGTTGGACGTAACAAGTAAATGGAACTGAAGGAAACCAATGCGACCAAGTATTACCAAATTGGCAAAACCATATTTTTCTCTACTCATTTTGCTTTGCATTGACTTCAAACGTTACTTTTCGGAAATACATTGGAAACAAATGAAAGTTTAAAAAATCTTCGTGACAATTTCCGCGCAACCGAAATCTCCCCAAAATTAGAGAAAATGTGACGATGTCGCTGTTCTGAGATTTGAGGGTTATGAGTAGAACGATGCCCTTTGGTTGAGTCAAATAAGTGCCGTTGTGTACCATTCCTAATTTTTAGGGAAGATTCCAGTTGGACGGAAATTAAGCGCGTATTCACCGGGCGCTATCGCATGCCCACAAGATTCCAGATTTGTTTATGATATAATACTCAATGCTATATAAAATTAGGGTTTCCATCTCTGAAATGTGACAACAAGGACGAGAAACCGATGATTTCAATACTTTAAACTTCGGACTACAAGTAATAACCCCTCTTGGATGCTCCTTAGGCGTTTTCTAAACTAGATTATAGCCGGAGAAACTTCTGTACCTTTTTACGAAATAAAAGGCGTTAAATTTCCTCACACACCACAACCTTTTTTGGCGGGAATTGTCCTGTCAGTTATTTTGCACCGTCTGTTTAACTTTACTACTGCGGTATTTGAGATTGAAACAACCAGATGTATTAACTACGCGGATCTTGCGTTTTCTCTTCTAAGGTACATTACGATTTGAGGCCATGCAAATGGGTAGATGGATTAACTAAACGGTGTGCCGGTAAACACTTCAGTATGTCATATCATATCATAGTTTGAATCCGAACATAGCAGCGGTTACACAGAGTTTACCATTTAACCCAAAGCTTTAAAAACAAAAAATAAAACGTTTGTAAGAAATATATAAAAACAAAGAGATTGTATGCAAATTAATGAATGAGCATTATTTAATTTAAGTATGTATGCTTAATAATAATTAAAGTTGATTGAACAAATGAAGTAAGCTTCCGGCTTTTAAGTATGTCATATTTTTGATTTTATTTCTTTGAAATGCGGATTAAAATTCAATAGTTTAGTGTAGGAAATAAAGTTATATTTTGATTAACTTTTCGCATATCAGTTTTATTTAAGTTCTTTTCTTATTATATTATACCTAGCTTTCGTTCTGTTGCCTTTAAGTGCAATATCTATTTCTTTTGTACATACATTCACAAATTCACGCCTGTTTCTCCGAATTGTGCCTACCCTTGAGAGACATACTATAAAGCCACACGAAGGGGTAGACAGAGGCATATTATATGCCCACACTTCGTCAATTATATAGTTGGTCCTACGTTAAAAAGTGGCGAGCCTATAACCGTTTTTCTATCTCTTTTGTTTTTCCGATTATTTAATTATAATAAAAGATTAAAATGAATTCAAAAATGTTTTATGCTATTTGGGGTCCCCGTTTATTTTACTTATAAAAGTAAGATTAATGCAGTAGAGATGAGACCACTCAGAAGTATCCTAGGTGGAAAATTAAGTGATAGGATTAGGAATGAAGTGATAAGGGGTGACAAGAATTGAGAAAGGTATGCTTAGATGGTTTGGTCATGTTGAGAGGATGATTAGGCTAGCGAAAGTGATTTATGATGGATAAGTGATTGAAAGTGTTGGGAGGGGAAGACCACGCAAGACCTTCCATGACCAAATTCAAAAAAATTTGGAGAAAGGGCAGGTCAAAAGTACCCTAAACCGACGGGCATGTATGAGGAGGTTAATGAGTGTGAATGAAGCTAAAAGTGTGTGCCAAGATCGTAGCAAGTGGAAGGATGTGATCTTTGCCTACCCCTACGGGAAAGAGGCGTGACATTTTGTATGTATATATGTACTATTCAATAGAAAATAATCGGGCAAGAAACTCGTCAAGCTTGTATATTATTTATCTATGAATTACTCATGAAATCTCAAACCTGATTAAGTATATTATAATGTGTCGAAACAATAACAAAACCTAATTAGGAGCCTCTCCACATTTTCACCTTCACTTGTACCAACAGAGTATTGTATTGTAAATACACAACACGATACAAACCTGTATTATGGAAATTTATGACGATCGTTGATCGGTATGCTGCGAGGTGACAAGGACGAAATGAGAGAAACGTGAGGCAGTATTTATATATAAATATACTAGCTGCCGCCCGTGGCTTTGCATGCATGACTTTGCTTTATTTTTGGGTCAAAAAATAGCATAAGATACTCCGTGTTACATAAGGATAAACTATCTGCGACAGAAATTCCGCCAATATCGATGCACCGGTTTGGTGATTAGACACAACAAATAAAGAGACAGACAGACAGCTTACTTTTGTTATTATTAGATACCGTATTACATTCCTAAACATTTAATAAAAGTTCAGGGTACAACGACATCAGCGCGAAGGTATCTGACAATGATATATTTAATGACGACTTCAATGCCTTCAAGAGTAAACTGCTAAAACATATTTGATGTGCGTAGCCATGATATTGTATTAAACCGAATGAAATACACTGGACAGCAAATAAACCGGGCCACCCGCTACCTTGGAACTCTGATTCGATTTTCTCAAAAAGTATAAGCCTCACAACTGTCAAACTTACACCTACAAAAAGTGCGTATAATACTCTCTGACGTCGATCACTTCCTTGTAGACTCACCCTGGTCTCATCAGTAAAGAGTACATTGCCCCACTGCTCTAACATCCAATCCCTATGCTCTCGAGCAAATTCAAGTCGTGCTCCACCGTAGGCTACGGTTAATTTTGGGCCTGTAGCAGCTCTCTTTGGAGCCAGATTTCGTTCAGCAAGTCTCCTTCTAGCGGTATCTGAACTTATGACCACTTGGCGTTCGTCACGCAGACTTCGTTGGACTTCAACTGCGTTGAGGCGGCGATTTCGCAAAACAGTAAGATGGATATAATGATCATCTGCTGCTGATGTAGCCCTAGGTCTGCCCGTACTTGGTCGGCGATCGAATGCTCTAGTCTCTAAGTATCGTCTGTAAGCCCGTTGTACCGAAGATCTGCTGATTCGAAGTCTCCGAGCAACTTCACGTTGCGAAACGCCTGCTTGAAGTAGTCCTACAGCTTGAGCTGCTTCTTGAGGCGTCGTATCCATTATTGACCATAGAAAATAGCAAAAATACACGCGTCTGGAGCAAATAATGGATGGCAACTAAAGAAATCATAAGAAAAATCCAACTATCCTCATTTAGAAAAAAAGAACGCTAATCGCAAACTCTAGTCAAAACAGAGCAAATCGTTGGTATTGTGTTTGTTGCTTGATTACAATGTGAATTGGGGTACTTTGGATAAATTTGTGGTCTTTTCTCAAACAACATGAAACGCACTTTTTGTGGGTGTAAGTTTGATAGTTGTGAAGTTTATACTTTTTGAGAAAATCGAATCAGAGTTCCAAGGTAGCGGGTGGCCCGGTTTATTTGCTGTCCAGTGTATATTTAGGAATTTTATTAATTTTCAACATGCTTATAATTATTACATTTTAAATGTTGTGTATACCTATAATAGGCATGCATGTAAGAACAGTACCTTTGCTAATAATTTTATAAAATGTATGTGCATGTTATGCTTTTGGTGTACCTTATGAAATAAATAAAAAAGCTCTTTTGAGATGCTTCTTGTATAACTGTAAATTTTAACTATTTTTTTGACTAATCCTTAAAATCTATTTTCCCGTTTCTTTCTTTATATACTAGTAAATTTAAAGAAGTCTTATTTTTTTAGAATTTATTTATTAAATCAGTATATAGATAAGGAAAATCGCACATATGCTAAGATGGCTTTACTTAACTATTCTTATCCCTATGATTGGTAGTCTTATCTAGCTTACCTATCTGCTTTAAGATGCAGTGAATGGCATGTCAATAGAGACATCATAAATAGTAAATTACGATTGTTGAAAGAGCCCTGTTATTTCTATAGATTGTTGCTATCTAATTCAAGCAATTTACGGTGCACTTAATGATAGCTTAGATTTATCATATCCTAGCATTATCCCGGTTGAGCTCAGGGACCAGGTGTATGCGATCTGACCAGATTGGGCTGAATTTCAGTTACTATATGGAGCGACTGCCGTCTGACCTTCGCAACCTAGAGGGAAACATCATTCTAAGGTTCAAGCAGAATGATTAATGATAGCTTTGATTACATACCTATATAGTAGACTACATATACTACAGGAACAAAACAAAATTCTAAAACTAGACTAATACCTAACCTGCTGTCCCATCTATCCATTAGGTAGGTGCTTGAATAATTCTTTATTCTACATAAAATCTTTCGTTCTAAAGTGCTGATTTCTGAAATAAAAACTGCTCTTTAGACTTTACAGAGTTTGAAACCATGTCATCGTTATCATTTATACCCTTTAACGTCGTAAAGAGATGTCTCCTCCAAAGTGATAATTATGAGGGTGATAATGAATGTATTTTCTACGTGCATACATACATACAAACCTGTTTCCCTGAAGAGGTAGGCAGAGGCATACCATACGCCCACATTTCGTCAGTTATATTGTTAGTCCCAAGTAAAAGGTGGCGAGCTTATTGATTATCATTAGTTTACAATATATTAACGCAAACGTAGTAGAGGGCGGCCCCCAACGCGATGGACCGATGATGGTCAGGGCGGCGGGGAGCCGGTAGATGCAGGCGGCAAAGAACCGATCTACGTGGAAAGCAATTGGGATGGCCTATGTTCAGCAGTGGACTTCGGATGGCTGAAATGATGATTATGATGACAGTATATTATTGCAACGCAGTAAAAAGCCATATAAATTTACGTTCTAATTAACACTAAATAAATAACAAATCTCAAAAAATTACATTGCAACAATATAACCATTTGACCTTTTTCAAAAACATGACATTGAAATGACAATAGCTGCCTATTATATTTTAATTTCTAACCAATATTGATTTGAATATTAATCAAATAAATACCTATGAGTCAACTTCCAAAGGCTTGATTGTAATAATTGTGTGCTTTAAGTATTCAAATTTTAACCGCAAAGCGGCAACAATGCGTACTAAAATTTTCACTTTTAGTAAACAATAGGAAAGTTTATCTTTTGTGTACTCTCGAAGAAGACCCATTCATTCTTTATTGGTGTCGTGTGGTATTAACTTTTAATGACACATTTGATACTTTGTATCTTTGCGCAACTTCAAATTGGGAAGAGAGAGAGAGTGTTCTTAAGAAGGGTCAAAGATACTTTAATTGCTATTTGCTATACCCCACAAATACCTCTAGTAACCCCTTACCAACTCATTAGGATTCGTAAGAGTCGACGTATAGATATCGTACCGGATGATGGGCACCAGCTCTGTGACCAAGCGGCAGGACGTGACTTTCGCGCTTTACTAGTTTGCTCAAGACAATTGCGTCGGACAAGATTTTGATAGTTCGTCTCCCCTACTGGCTTTAACTGCGATCACCAACCCGCTTGCCCAGCGTGGTTATTATGGGCAAATACCCTCAATCGAATGTTATGTATTGGGGAGGCTAATGTTCAGCAGTGGACTCTATAAGGCACATATATAAGGAACTAACTTTAATTAACTTCAGTGTGAAAGTGCGACTAATTTGACGCAAATATGTAGCCATCGTTACGCATCTAAGGTCGTGGAGACTCTTACCACGCAGTAAAGATATTTTAGTTCAAATACAGGGTTATTTGTATAGGTCTGAATGAATGAAATTTCATTATATTTTTACAGAATATAAGATGTAAGCTTTTTTTAGTTTGGGCCTAGGTGACTAAAAGCTCAGTGAAGCGCTCGTAGCTCTGCGGTGCTAGGTGGTCGGAAACGATCACCGAAGTACAGCAAAGTATACAGAGGTCAGTCCTTGGATGGGTGACCGTTTGTGTGGCATTTGATATCGAGCGCTTCCGTGCGTCCGGGCTTAACGTGCCTTCCGAAGGCACGTTAAGCCGTTGGTCCCGGTTATCACTAAATGTGGTAGTCGTTAAGCCATGTTAGAGGCCTAATGGGCGGCTTGATAAATTCTAACAGCAGGACGCCATACACCTGCCTCCGCCAATCCGCACTGGGTCAGCGTGGTGGAGTAGGACCCAATACCCTCGCACCTTGATATATGAGAGGAGGCTCGTGCTCAGTAGTGGGACGTTAATGGGCTGAGATGATGATGACTAAAACTGTATTTGTTTATTTAACAACCTAAATTCCTTAGTCATGGCTGAAGAATGCCGGTCTGAGACTGCTATCAGAAAATGTCAAATGGCAATTGCAAAACTGTCAAGATAAATAACTGGAACAAAGACAGATTAGAGATGACTCAATGTTTAAAGATATTTGTGGATTTTATTTATCTGTATACCTACTGAAGATGTGACAGGTGTCAGATCACTTTTAAAGTCTTTATTATTAAGGTCATAAAGTCTAACTACGTCAAAGTTTTACCTGCGGCTGACTGTACTTAAGGAAGTAACATATCTGCTCTGTTGTTTAAGAAAGTAGGTTCTAACCTCATTGCTTTTTTGTTGTGACTTTTTAGGCTGCTGTGTTTGCTTTTTTGCTACTAAATTAATGAAGCAGTAAGGAAAGCTTTAAAGAATAAAATCTATGTAACGAACCTAACCTAAAATCATTAACATCTCGTTTCCCCCTTAAAAAATAAAAGGATTCAGGTGAATACTATACCACGTGGATTTATGTTATTCGTCGTTGGTATAAAATACTATGTTAAAAATGTTATGCCCAAGACATTTTGAATATTTTACAGTGATTCGTAGTTACGGTTAAGTTATATAACGTTTATTGCACTTAATAAACACACATACAAAATATTAACATGAAACGCTTTTAAAAAAAAAACTTACAAAAACTAATTAATTATTTGGACGTGTGCTGTATTCATGCGAAAAGGTCATAGCTCAACGTAGTATTGTTTAGCGAGCAAAAGTAAAGACGGATGTCTTCATAAGCCAAGCTACTAATTTAGAACTATTGTTTACTGTCTGACTAAAACTGCACTTATTGCAATATTTTCTGTTATGTATATAAAACTTCGTGTGCCGTGTGTTGCCAGCCTAGAAGAGTGCCACTCCCTCTCATCTCAAGGGGAGTCGTAAGAGTCGACGAAGAGAAATGTTACCGAATGATGAGCAGGAGCTTTATCCTACTACCCGTATGTTGGGGAGGCTAATGTTCAGCAGTGGACTATATAAGGCTGATATGGAGATATAAAACGTATGGATACAATTTTGATTGTACAATCATACAATTATTAGAATTAGATTTAAAATCATAAATTTTGAAACCAATTTTAATTGCCATGTTCCCAGTATTTAATTACGTAAAAATTTGCCTTGCATGAAGTGGTGCGAGATAAATTTGTAACAGATTCAGTAAACAAAACGAATCAAAGCCATTCAAAGCACGTCCAGTGTTCACGACCGCGCGCCTCCGTTAAACCAAAACACCAAAGAATAATGTACTATAGAGCCTCTGTGATCAAAATTCTGCAGTAAGCACTGTTTAGTTTATGTATCCTCTGATATAAGTTGTAGTGTAATATTGTATGACGATCTAATTATAAATATATATTTCCATTTTTGAAGTAATGTTAAGGAAAAAATAATGCAATTTCATACTATGAAACCGTTGTGACGTTTTCGTAGAACTTTTCTGATCTGATCTATTTTTGAAGTGACAAAAAAACAATGCCCCACTAATACTTCTTTAAAATATTGTATATAAAGAAGGTTACTAACAAATACATAAAATAAATCATATTTGTATTAATAATTACTTAGATTAGACACAATTAACAAAGAGACAGACATACAACTTCCTTTTTTTCTTATTAGATACCGTATTACATCCTAATCATTTAATAAAACCTCTATCAAGATTAAATCATTTGCTTCTTCTGGGGCTGTGGCGTTTCGAGCGGCCGCTTGTGTAACTACCAATTTAACAATTTTTTTGACTAATCCTCAAAATCTATTTTTCCGTTCCTTTCTTAACATACTGGTAAATTTTGTAGTGCGTAACCCAATAAAATATTATAATTATGTCCTTTGCAACCCGGCAAAGCTTGTTTCTGCAATACAGTTTAAATTGAAGTAATCAGTATTTTTTCAAGCGAAGGCATAGACGGAGTTCATTTAAGTTGGTTAGGTAGGTAAATGGCTGTTTGTATCATCTGTGAATAGATGAATATTCTGTGAGGATACCTAGCCTAGCGCTGAGTAACGGACGCGGTCGATGACAGCGCCCTCTCGGTGCGTGGCGCCTCGACCACAAACTTGTATTACTCACTGCCTATTGAAAACAGCAGAGCTAGTTGTTGATTAAACAACTAAAATTACAGAGCTTTTTAGTAATCTAATAGACTCTATTCATGCTACAGAATGTAAGATGAAGCTTATGAATGACGCTTGGATTGAAAGTCTATGGAAGAGGCCAATGTTTAGCAGTGGACGTCCCAATAATAATGATACATACATACAACATACATAATATCATGCCTGTTTCCCCGAAGGGGTAGGCAGAGGCATATTATACGCCCACATTTCGCCAGTTATATTGTTGGTCCCACGTAATAGGTGGCGAGCCTATTGCCGCTTACCAGGACCTCGTATGTTTGCCAGAGCCTCGTCCGTTGTTCGGCAGGTGCACCGCTTGCAGGTGAGGCTGGTAGGAGCCCTATACACCTAAAAAATGATGATAAGACATAAAAAAAACTAACATAATAATATCAGAATTTTTCAAGAATGATATAGCTGTTTAAATCGTAGTTGGTGTCGCCAATTAAGCCACGTTTTTTTTTCTCGCGCATTGTGTTCAGAATTCGTATTGGCTGTCTACCTATTTACTAGGAAGTGGCAAGGTACCAGTGCTGCAATTAGGCCTGTGTCAACGCTTATTACCCAGTAAAAAGCAACTGAAAGCTTAACTTTTTGCAGAATTACTAATTGCAGGCTTTTGAGTAAACGTTAGAAAGAGTTTATGGATAATTAAAGAGGCTTGTGTAAAGTGAAATTAAGTGGCACGTCCGTCCATTATATTGATTCGGTGTGATGTTTTGTTCAAAGATAAGTTAATCACGGAACTGAAGTTTGTTAGTTTCTTTAGGGAGTATAATATAGAGAAGTAAAAGTAAAGTTTAATATGTAAAAACTTTTTTTAACCGTGTTATGTAAAGGGAAGCAATAAATGATTTTTTATTTATTTTTTATTTTTTAAAAGGCAAAATAACTGCAATAAGTACGCATTAAATATTTATTTGTGTTATAATAAAAATACATGTTATAGATTTACATTGCGATGTATTAAGTCAATTATTAGTAGGTATTAGTAAGTAGTAGTAGTAGTAGTAAGTATTAGTAAAAAAGCAAAAAATCAAAAACCGCACTTGAATAACTTAAGCTAGTTTAATAATTTGATCACCTTAATAGTTATTGATTTGTTAACAGTTATAGCTAAAAAGCAAACGTATGTTTATACCTATGTCAGTTACTTAATTACATTTACATTTCAATTGCGATATAAAATTTTATGATAGAAAGCCTGCCCAAGGTTGAATCGCATAATTCAATAAACAAGAATATATTTTATTATGAAGATTACTTCGGAATGTGTTTCGAGAAATCTGCGGAAACCAGATGCACATAATTTACAGGTATTAATAATAAAAACAGGTATTATAGGACGCTCGCACCAGAGGTTATTACCCACTCACACGAGAACGCAAATTGCGAAAATTTCACATTAGAACGATGTTTTTAAACCGCAAAGGTGTGTGCGGCAGGGTTACCGGCAGAAACATTTTTTTTGTTTTCTTAAAAAAGTTCGTCGGCACGTAATTCAAATAAAAATGGCAGCTATTTGCGCAGGTACAGTCAGAGTGAAATATTTGGTGGCACCCGAAACGCCATATATATCTATCTCTTGACTCCAGAGATTTGTGTCAATCTATATGGCGCATTATATGATACTAATTATATGGCGCCGCCTGTTGTTATATTGTTGACAAATTAATTAAGGGATCACAAAATTATTAAGTGTATGCGCTCGAGGGATACCACAGGTCGTTGCTATAGTTACTCGTCATCCTTAGCATAAATAAATAAATATTCTTGAACATCTCACACAACGTTTCTAGCCTTAATGTAAGAGCTTGTACAGCGTCAAATAGTTCGTTTTTGACAATAGAGACTTGTGTCGGTCTTTATGGCGCTTTAGATAAATAAATAATATAATATATAAATAATAAATATTTCTGACACTCACACCAATTATTTAAATCTAAGATAAGTATCATTAAGAACTTATATTATGGATACTACTACATACTTGATATACACAGGAAAACACTCAGACCAGAACAAATATTCATATTTTGCACACAAAGATTTGTCCTGTGTGGGAATCGAACTCACGACCTCAGGAGTGGAGTGCTGGTATATTATGGGTAGTAGACAGAAGAATACGTACGTAAATACTAATTTATTAGTAAATAAAAAAACAACTAGACCATGAAAAATATATTTTTGTTCACGTACACTAATATGTACATTTGTCCAGTGTGGGCTTCGAAACAACGACCTTCGGAGCGGAGTGCAGTATACTGACCTCCGTGCCATAACGGTAGTCCAATTGCTAGCACTATACATTATGTACTATCACAAATTATACTTTGCACTTTTTATGTAAACCAATATAAAATATCAATGTTTTGTTTAAAAAAATATGTTATTCTTTTTTTATACCCCCAAACTTGTAATTACACATATTTAATGTAATGCTACTAATAACGGACTAGTTACCAAAGTATATATAATTTAAATTATAATAATTTCAGCAAGATTCAGGTTCGGTAAGTAAGGTTCGGTTAAAGTTTAAATAGGCTAGCTGCGTAAAATGTGCGTTCTTAGGCCGGCCTCCAAATCTCTAATGAGCCGTTCACTTGTTTGAATATATGATTTATGAAAGGTGTTTGCAAAAAATCTATGAGCTCTGTCACTTCCACAAACAGACACGGCACTAGATTTAATGAACGTGCTATTAAAAAATCATGAATCAATTTCAGGTATAAAAATCAATGTTGTAATACATCGATTTTTCTTAGTGATTATATTGATATTTGACACATCATACACTCGTTCTATATTTTGTGGCGTAAAATTCTATTCATCATCATCATCATCAGCTCGATCATCAGATCTTCGTCTCCAACCGCTGCCAGCCGCTTTTCAAATGCCGTCGCTCCATCTAGCTTTGAGGCATCCTACATAATTCAAAAAAATCAAAATTCAAAATCATTTATTCAAGTTTGGCTCAATAGAGCTCTTATGACGGTCAAACTTAAATTTTAACGCTTAAAATTTAACAATGCGCTTACCGAGCTGTGGTCTCTGTTATTCATCATTCAGAAGTATATGGCCGATAAAAATGCTTGGGATTAAATTGCCGTTTCATACAGGTTATTCTAATATGAATGACTTAAAACATGGATATTGTTGACATTGCAATGTATAGCTTCACAGACAAATGAAGATTGTAATTCAAGTACCAAACCAATGGATAATTCTTGCCAGTTCTTCTTACGAGGGTGGCTCGGAACTGGCACTTATATTCACTTACACTTAATTATTTTTTGTTTTTAAATTGTTTTGTTGCATATAAGTGAGCCTAAGCTTCGTGATAATATTTCGATTTTTTTATATGTGTATTTAATTTTGACGTTTTCAAGTACTATGTAATAGTTTACCAAATAAATAATTTTTGACTTTGACTTTTAGAATACAAAGAGTTCAGTTCATTTTACAATTGAAAGTAAATATGAAAATAAATTGAAATTTATTTTCGATTTGCATCAAAATCCTATACTTGTAGGCCTTGTGGCGGATACGAAAGACCTTAGACATGTATAATTTTTAATTTAAATTGAATAAACTGCTGATGGCGATAAAATGGTATAAAGATAGAAATACTAAGGGGATACCTACCAATTTCAAATTGACCAAGTAAATTTACTGGGATTGTAGTCGATACAAAACTATCATTTTAACTGCGGAGTATCTTATAAGAAGAAATAATTAAACAGGCCCTAAGTATTATAATAATTCCCTTTCATAAAGCACCCAACCCTGGAGCCTGTGTTAAGTAAGACCCTTGATAAATCTTCCCGTTACAAAGCGCCTGCCCTAGACCGGTCGAGCTGGTCTTCGCATTCACGCAGGAAGTGGACAAGGACCTTGAGTTACGTTTATTGCGGCCTCTATTAGTTTTTGCACTGTGGCGCAGCCTTTGAAGCTCCAGGATAGACCAGATTTTACTTCAATACTTACTAACTATGTAATTAATGCATTGATTCATTTTGATATTATATAGCTGATGATTTCAATACATCATCATCATCATCATTTCAGCTATTTGAAGTCCACTCCTGAACATTGCCCCAATTGCTTTCCACGTACATCGATTCTTTGCCGCATAATTTATGATCATTTCTTTTAATACATACATACAATCACGTCTGTTTCCCCGAAAGGGTAGGCAGAAGCTTATTACACGCCAACATTTCGCCCATTATGTTGTTGGTCCCACGTAATAAGTGGCGAGCCTATTGCTGCTTATCTGGAACTTTAATGTTCGCTAGAGCCTCGTCTGTTGATCGGCAGCTGCACTACTTGCAGGTGAGGTTGCCTTGGGCTGTTAACATGTTGGAAGGGCCCCTATACTCTCCCTATATGATTTGATGTTTAAATATTAAACTATAATGAATGCATCGATTTCTTCTGGTATTGTGTTTCACTTAAATTTATTCATAAAGAAGCTCTACATAAGTTACAAAGCTGGAAAAAATTTAAAAGTACAGATATGGACCCCGTATAGAGCATGGCAAGTTGAAGAGGCGAAAAGTGTAGGGTTACACTTGTATTCACAAAAATATGTCTTATTTTGTAATGAATATTTTTTTAAACTTTTATCGTCTAAGGTCGTAAGGAGTAATTAAATTTTGTTTTGAAGCGCTTTAATTGTTTTTCAAAAAAAAATCTATTGTAATAGCGCTTCTTGGTTCAGGAAATTTATTCTATATATATTAATCGACATTACTAGGGGGCCAGATACGTGTATTTTTAGGTAGGACCTTCATCCTATAAAATGTTAATTTATCAATTTTTTAAGTCTTTAACTTTATAAATAAATAAATAAATTATTCATTGTTTATAAACATGACAAAATAGAAAATTAAAAAAAATAAATCTTAAAAGCAGTTATTGTTTCTCTGTTCTCAAGTACACATCTCATACTCGCGGCGATAGCCCAGTGGCGAGACCCCTTGCCTTTCAATTCAGAGGGTCTCGGGTTCAAATCCTGGTGGCGCTCGGAAAGCACTTTAAGCCGTTGGTCCCCGCTGTCATGAACATCTATGGCAGTCGTTATTAGGAAGTCAGTGCCTTCTAACAGACTGACAGCTGGTTTAACCATAGAATGTTGATTCCCTCTGGGTTGCGGAGATCAGACGTCAGTCGCTCCACGTAATAACTAAAATTCAGTGAAATCTGGTTGAACCAGTGGGCAGACCCTGGGCCTTAAGGTTAAATCTAGGGTAACCGGAATAAAGCTGGGATATGATGATGAAGTACATCTCATAATAAAAGTAAGTTTATTTTAGTGTAATCTTGCACTTAACCAAGTGCATAGATATCTTTTTAATTGTGTCTAGTATGACCGCTTTATCTAATCCCAAATGAATTCTGATTAGTTAGGGCTTTGTAAAATATCAGTGCTATACTACTACATAGCCTTAAATACATAGCAAACACCCATATCAAATCATTAATAACCATTGTGTTATGAAGAATGTGGTTACGTAATTAACTGCAATGTTCCTGATTCAAAAATTGTTGAAAAGAGTTTTAATATGGTAAATAAATATTATTAATCAAAACAGCTAGTTTGCCCATTTATGTTTTTTTTTCGAAATTTACCCATAAATATTACTTTTATCGATACGTTTACGATATTCCAATTTGACCATGTCATTACTGGAGTACCTAAGCTAAAAATTATGAGCGTGTTTTCGACGAAACGTCTTTTAATTTCGAAATGACAAACGTTAAAAATAAACAAATGAAGATGAGATTGTCCGCTCGCACTTTCGCTACTTATCGAACTCAGATTTATCGACAATGCAATCTTGTGCGTGTTCCATTGGCAGGTTTTTATTGATCAAATATTACGTCGTCATCGTCGGCCGAGGCGTGGAATGCGCGATATGCAATCATGAGATGTTGATTGCAGTTCCAATTGTCAGTACGATTTTGTTAAAGACTCAGCATGAGGCACTTTCTCGTACTGATATTATTATCTTGTGTGGATAAAAAACTTGCAGACTGACACAATTAATATTTATTTATTTAATTATGGACAACCAGTAGCTGTTACATTATTTCTTACATCTAAACATCAAAATACACTATATAAAAGTTAAATGTACAGCATTTTAAGGTGTCACAACATGCACCAAATAATTTAAAATAATAGAGAAAAAAAAAAAAATCCTAAAAGTTGCCAAAATTACCATTCAAAACTAAATTAAAATAAAATAAGTAATTACAGATTACACACACAAACATTACTTAACCAAATATCACAAAATATTACAAAATCAAAATTAAAATTCAGTTCTCTTAAAAATCTCTAACACATCTTTTTTAAATACAGGTAATGTATCTTTGAAGATATCCACTTCCTCACTAATACTGTTATAAGTTTTTGCAAGTCGAGATATGGCAGAGAATTGTTTAAGGTTTGTCCTGGCAGATGGCTGGTGCAACAATCCTAATCCAAGCTGAGCACGCCTAGGTACGCGGCGTGGAACACGAAAGCCGAAAGAATTTAGTAGCGATGGACTATCAAATTCATTTCTAAGCAATTTATAAATACTGTCACCAATTTTTTGTATGAAGTGGCTCAGTGGAAACTGAGAAAGGTTATTTCTGCTCTGGACCGTGAAGTGCCAAATTATAATTTCTTTTTTAATCATATTATTACTATAATTAATTACATACAACCAAGCCTGCATCCCCAAAGAGGAAGGCAGACGAATATGATACGCCCACATTTTGCCAATTATGTTGTGGATCCTACTTTATAGGTGGGGAGCCTATTGCTGCTTACCGGGAACTTCAATGTTCGCCAGAGCCTCGTCCGTTAATCGGCAAGTGCACCACTTGCAGGTGAGGTTGGCTTGGGGTCCTAAGTTCTAGGTACGATACCTACACACCCTAATGCATACATATGAATTTAATTATATACAATATTTTACTATGTGGTAGGTTCTCTGAGACGATATATTTATGGTCTAAAACAACCAATGAGACGAACTCATTTTATTCTTTGTACAATCAAATTTAATCTTACTTAATGGGATATAAGGTCACATTTCAGGTATGCTGAGAGCTTGCTCCATCTGTCTAAATAGGATATAAAATTCAACATTTAGTACTGAAATTTCTAGAGAAAACGTGTCAAATCGTCAGGGATAGTGCAAATCCGCTAAACTGCCATACGTAAAGCGCGGACTTTACCTATGGTAGTTTGCAATAGATCTAGTTTCAAAGGAGAAGGTGAAAAAAACTTAATATGTTTTTTATTTTGACAAATTTGGGGCTAATTTTTACACATTATATAATTCAATATATTATTATGTTCTATCTCTTGTTGTAAAAAGATTTTTCTGAAAGTACATAATTTAGGCTCTGCGACAATTACGAGCATTAACTTAACTTAGATACATTTTTCAGTTACGCGGAATTATCCAATGCTAGTTACGCGGCTTTGCACTATCCCCGACGAAATGTCTAGCTCTTCACCCAGTGAGTATATCCACTGCTGAACATTAGCCTCCCCAATAGATTACATTCTATTGGGGGTATCTGCCCATAATCACCACCCTGGGCAAGCGGCTTGGTGATCGCAGTTCAAGCCAGAACGCAGGATGACGCTGCTGCCCTTTATCCTGTTGTATTTCCCTCCGTCGATTCTTAAGACTCCCCATAAGATGAAAGGGGGTGGCACTATTCTAGGCAGGTACCACATGGTATATCCCAATCGCTTATTTTGTCTGTAAAATAATGCGTTCGATATCATATTGCTTTTAACGATGTAAGTAGTTTAATGAAGAATAATCTATTGAAAATGGTATGTGCGTTTTACAAATTCTAATAGCTTTAATAACCACAGAATAACTCGGCAACATCCGAACTAACCAATATAATTGACTATAAATATCTATTCAATTTATTCGCGGTATAACTACACGTGGTTTCGTTCCTAATCACCCTAAATTACGGCTAATGGCTTTTGGAACATTAGGTGGAATGCGAGTGGTACGTGCCGATAGGCTGCGTCAAACCTTGGACCGATTGGTAGCATGATCGCAAGCCTGCTCTCGCGCATATCGACGCAACTATTTGTTACTATTTCATATAAATAGTTTGACGGTACAGTGAGCAAAAACATTTTGTGTTATTTTTAACACGGTATTGTTGTGTGGCATATTGGGCTTAAATATACTCTATTTTGAAAGTAATATGTCATCGAAACAAAAGAAGAATAACATGGTAAGCAGATTTCCAGACTAATCGGAAATTTAAAAAAATATAATCATAATCATAATTCTTTATTGTTTCATTTGGTGTACACTTAGGTCTTAAAAATAATATTTTGTCCTCAAATGAACCCTGCAAGGGTATCACAATTTAAAATAGGAATACATTTCTACATATATGTCCTATGTTCTGCCTATAATTACAAAGATTTATAACTATACTAGAGTTGACACTACACACTTGTTATTACAAGAAGCTGTAGTCATCATGTCGTATCCTAGCAATGACCCGGTTGCACCAGACTTAAGCCCAGGGCCCAGGGTCTGCTCACTGGTCTAACCAGATTTGGCTGAACTTCAAATCTTACATGGAGCGACTGCCACCTGACCTCCACAACCCAAAGGGAAATATCGATCTATGGTTAAACCTGTTGTCAGAATTTTAGAAGGCACTGACTTCCAAATTAACGACTGCCATAGATGTTCATGACAGACGGGACCAACGGCTTAACGTGCTTTCCAAAGCAAAGAGGAAGCGATAATTACGAACATAACTTCAAAAAGTCTAGGGTTTGAACCTTAGACCCTCTGAATAAGAAGTCTATGGGTCTCACTTCTAGGCTAATGTCGCTCAATTATGATAACGAAGCGGATCTAATTAGTGCAGCAGACTCATAAAACCTTAATAAGTTAAATTTACATAGACATATTTACAAATTAATATTATATCATACGATTGTACTTTGCAAGAGGTGTGTTATTGGCACATGCCCAAAAGATTAAAGAAGCTACAATGTGTAAACCAAAAATAAATAAAGAATCTCGAAATAACTTATTTATTATGACACTTATTTAAAATTTAGGCAAGTATCAACTTACGGTCATCGCTCCCTCCACCTAATATACAGTAAAACTTAATTGAATCTGTGTAACATTAATGTTATCAAACGCAGGTAACTATCTCGGCCAACGACCCTAGATACTGCAGTTTGCATATAAATAAGCGACAGTCACATCGCGAGCGGGGCGTGACCGAGACAAACCGTAACATGCGTTTAGACCTATTTTAAAAATTGGTGCAATCTGGCGATTTAATCTTTTAACTAAGATTAGCTTAGTGTCAATTAATATTTAATACGATATAGAGCTGGTGCCAGCATCTCTGATCTCAACAATTTCTTACTACCCATACCACTGAAAAAAAAAACATTATTTAATACGTCATTTATTTTAATTCGTATGAATATTTTATTCTTTCTGCTTGTCTTTTATAAACGTGTTCAGGCCTAAACAGCTTCACAAATTATTAAGAACTTTAGTATTAATAAAAGAATAAATATTTTCTGACAATTACACCAATTATTTAGTTCCAAGATCACTTAAAACTTGTGCTATGAATCCTAAATAACAAAGAAACAAACATAAATCCTTTTTTTTTAGTAAATACATATTTAATATTTATACATGGGTGTTTCCCATGTATGTATATTAAATATGTATTAAATATATAAAAAAATATATAGTATATAAAACAGTTATTATGAGAATCTTAGAGATTTACATACGCCTTCTTATAGGTATGTACGACACGCGGATGAAATTTCGAACTAGGGAAATGAAATAACTATCCCGTACAAGCGCTCTACTACCCTTATTGAGTGTTTTAATATCGTATTATACTTTCACATGGGAAAAGCACATACTCTTCATAATTGATTTAAAATTGATCCTGTACAGCCCGGTTTGAAGTGTGACCGGTCCAAACAGACCAATGCATACAAATAGGGAACCACAGCTAAGCCGCTTCTCATATAAAACGTATGTTGTCTTGTACTAAAACATGTTAATATTTTCTACTTAACAATGCATAGTTTATACTTAATTAGACTGGTTGGGTATTTGCTTAAGTAATGTGCATTGAAATCAAAATGGATTTGTATGTAGAAAATTCAATACTCTAATAAGTACATTCAATGAAAAAAGTTGAAAAGACTGCTTCTTATTGTAGGTACTTTTGTTTTATTCCAGAAATAATCGCAATCGTCGAAAACGACGACTTTTCGACGAGTTTGGACGTAAAATAGGAAATTGAATTTTAAATCAATTTCAAATGTAAATAATAGGTTTTTCTCATTTTCTTCGCTGGATATCTCTGAACAATATAATTAAATCCAACTAACTTTCTTTTTTTTATTATAAGTTTATATTTTACTACGTATATCTATAATTCTGGTTTTAAAAATAATCACATTTTTCACTGAAACAGCTACATTCTACAAACTACAGCTACAAAAGCAAACAAATTATGACATAATTAATATCCACTTTTTAATGAAAAGATACTTCAATTTGAACTGAGATATGCAATAAATTTTCTGTATATATAACTATAAATATGTATTCTTAAACAATATTTTAAATTGAAGTGATGAATAAAAATATCTTTGTGACAATTCTCGCGCAATTATAATTCCCCGAAAAGTCGAGAAACGATTTAACACGACACGTGTTTCGTCTTTACACATGACATCTTCAGGTAAAATAACAGACAGCCTCAGAACAACGATTTCTTTACGACCAACGCTTATCGCAACGCGAGTTCTCTTGACTAATCGGGAAACTATAGTTGCGCTGGAATTGTCACAAATAGGTATATTTTAATCCATCACTAGATTTCAGCAAAGTAACGCCTGCATCATTAAATTATTTTATATGATTTCAACATTACAACAAACAAATAAATATTGTAACTAGTATACACATCTGAATTAATAGATACTTCTATTTGAACTGGGATGTAGAATAAATCACAATGATTGTGGAGCAGAATAATTAACCTCGGCAACACCATGGAGCGCACGTTTTCACGTTTCGTAACACACTTGTACCTTGACTGCTGAGTGGAAAATGTATCATTATTTGAGCAGTACCTTACTCTTATTATCAATCAAAGATACAGGTCGTTAAGTTAAGCTGTTTTTTATTGCGACGCCTGCGCTCGCGCACCCACGCTTCCTGCGGCCATCAGGCCTAGTTGCAAAATATAGGGTTACTTAATGGGGTAATTATTTTGTAAGGTTTGCAGGTTGCCATGAGTAGCCGTTTCGTTTTTTAAGGAAAAATCTAAATACACACATACATACAATCACGCCTATTTTCTGCGCACATATCGCCAATTATATTGTTAGTCCCACGTAATAGATGGCGAGCCTATTGCCGCTTATCGGGAACTTTTATGTATGCCAGAGCTTCGTCCGTTGTTCGGCAGGTGCACATCTTGCAGGTTGGCTTGGGCTCCTCAGATCTTGGTAAGATCTACTATAAACCAAAAAAAACTTAAAATGCTGGTAATATAACGTCAGCGCACCATCAGATCATGATCTCAGATCTTTAAAGCACATGCCTCCACTGACGAAACATGGTGACACCTCAGAGGAATTCAGGTTATACTCTCCGTGCGAATCTAGTGCGAAATAGCAAAGGCGCATATCGTCCTACTATTAGCATAAGTTATCAAGCCGCCAAACAAAGCATTGCTTTACCAAACGAATCCTCTCACTTGCCTTAACAACTACCACATATATTGCCCATAGGGAATAGCAGCTTAACATGCCTTTTGAAGCATAGAGCGCTTTATATTAAATGCCACACGTACGGCCACCCATTCAAGCACTTGACATAATGATCGTTTTCCACCACCTAGTATCGCGAAGGTACCGGCTATCACTAAGATAATAATGTTATATGTATATTTATAGATAACTTGTATTATGTGATTAAAAATGTATGTCAAAGAACAATAAAAAAGTATTTTTAGCTAACTTAGCTTGGTATTTAAGTTTTTATTTAGTAAGTCGTGATCCTACATACAAACTATGTACATACGAGTTTAAAACTATTGTCTTTTAACGGTAAATTTATAAAAAAAATATAAACTAATTTTAATATATTTTTTGTTTTAGATCGCTCCTGCTTTTGAAAACTTTTATAGTGGTAAGTCAACAATCTAGTTTTCCGCATATTTATTCCTGTTGCATATTTTATAAAATATTCATCAATTTTTTAAAATCTTGTTCTAAATACATACACACAATCAGGCCTGTTTCCCCGAAGGGGTAGGCAGAGGCATATTTTACGCCCACACTTCACCAATTACTTGTTCTTTTCTTGATACATACATACATACATAATATCACGCCTATTTCCTCCAAGGGGTAGGCAGAGGCATACTATACGCCTAAACTTCACACTACACGTAATAGGTGGCAAGCCTATTGCCGCTTTCCGGGCACTTTTATATTAGCCAGAGTCTCGTCCGTTGATCGGCAGGTACACCACTTGCCGGTGAAGATGGCTTGAGCTCCTCAGATCTGGGCAGGAGCCCTATACACCTTATTCTTGATAGTCTCGTCAAAACCTTTTAAATGCTTAAACTATGTTACTAAAATATTTACGTCGGTGGTATAGATATAGTCCTTTAGATAGTAGAGATTTCAACTCAAAGTCAATGAACTCTGAGCAAACAAATAAAACTTATTTCATAAGACTTCTTTGTAAATATTAACATATAAAAAACTATCTATGAATTACTAATTGTACGCGTATTTACAAAAGATACAGACGTAATATCATTAAGTTTTGATCTATATAAGCACGACTTAGCTTCGAACTTAACAACTCTATGTAATTTGTCTATGGATAATAATTATTGTAATTCATACATAGTTTGTTATAACTACGCTCCACGTAATGTTACGCATTCATCTTAACGAATTAACCTGGTTTCGTTTGAAAATTAAATAGTCTAACACTGAAGTGCAGTGGTCGAAGAGTAAGGCGAAAGGAACATAATTATATAAATCACTAGGCAACTGTACGCTTACACGGATAGTATAGTGTAAAGTTGACGCTTCATAGCAATTGAAGCTATAATTTACAGCTTCATTCTTATTACATACTCTGTCTGTTTATACATGTAATTAGTAAATATTCTGGTCTTTTTTTTTGTTACTACGAAATAAACAGTTAAAATAATTAAGTGTATAAATAATTCACACTTAATAGCTGTAAATAATTTACAGTGATTCGTGATTTAATTTTCAAAACACGTCTGCTTTTTTTTTTAATATGCCTCGTCAAAATGACTACATCCTGGCATCAGCCAAGTGGTAAGCAGTCGATGCACTCCAAAAAAAATGAAGGGGCTTCATACCGTGTATTTCACGATATAAAGCGCATCCACTCATATCGGCCTGCTATGATGCCGTTTCACGCCCCGCTTAAAAGACCCTGGATTATAGGAACCAATCTCTAAATAAAAACATTCATATAGATCAAATAATATATTGGAATGGTTCAGTAATTGTAAAGACGGTATACTTAAAGACAAACAATTGTAAATTTGTTTGATATACATATTTTATTAGCAGAGAGGTGCATGTTAAGTTCCTAAACTAACGGGGTTTAGGCAATGCTTTTTTCGGTTTTGTTATTTTTGGATGATTATATTACGTATATAAGCAAATTTAATATATTGTAAAAGTAATCTGTTGTATTGTATATATGTGTGTTCTTAGTCGTTACGCCCTTAACTGGCTGGTCGTGGTATACTTCAAGATTATAGTGATACAGTTAACGCCGGTAATATAATAATATATAACAAGACATCACATCAAGCCAATGAATATTTGTTCTGTTTTTGGGGATTTCCTATATGAATTAAGTATGTATTTACTAATAAAAGTATGTATGTACGATTATCCGTTATTTAGTATCCATAACACAAGTTTTTAATGATACTTATCTTGGAACTAAATAATTGTTGTTATTGTCATAAAACATTTATTTAAATAAAGCTTTTGCTATTATGGTAAAGCTTGTGGACCACTGTCCTTAGCATGTAAAGGCTCACCGATATTCGACGGCGATTGCCGTGACTTCCCGCGGAAGTTATGTCATAGCCGTAACAGTTAGAGCCATTACTTCGCTTATCACCGACATATTTTGATTTACAGTTACTGACCTAGTGCCACAGAACTAAATATTAACTAGTTAGTTAAGGATTTATTATTGTTGTCTCCTATAATAGCGATTATATCAGAATATCTTGTTTCAAAAGAAACTTTCAGCGGCGGACCCTTTGGTCTTCGAATGAAATTCATCATCTTGCCTCACCATCTTCATCTCAGCCAGAAATCTCTACTAAGAATGGGTCTCCTTTTCACAAACCAAGGTGGAAGTTTTAGGTATGCGAAGTGGGTTTACCCACTGTGAATTGCCGGATGGCTTTTCACTTAGCTTAAAACGACTACAATATATAGTAGGACCACCGGCTTTACGGGGTTTGTAAAAAACTAGGAACGGACTCATATTAAATACCACACAAACGGCACATATTCAAGGTCTGGATTATGCTTTACTTCTATGATACCCCTTTTATTGGTGTCGGTTTCATGTAGTAAATGCTATTAGTCCGGCCATCATAAATATATTTGCTTATAAGTGGCGGAAAAAAAAAATAACCTTGACGATTTTCTTCCCCTTTCCCTTATGATCAAGCTCCCGCCCGCAGTGAATAGGCGCGTTAGTTTTTAGGTTGACTTTCATAAGAGCTCTATAGAGCCAAACTTGAATAACTTATTTAACTGTGACTTTGACATCTTACCTCTTACCAGCCAGTCCACCTCACTCTCTCTTTTCAGAAGCAGACAAGATCCACTGCAATGATAGTTTCCGACAACATTATACCTCGAAGTTACGAATGGGTACTCCAAGTAATTCAATGTAAAAACCAACTCATTACTAAGAATATTGTTATATTACAAACATGGTGCAGATGAATAGTCGACAAAAACTAGATACCATGTTAGCATGTCGCGTCGCTTATTACGAGAATTTTCCGCTTAGTTTCCGACTTTCATTCGAAGACGGTGAAAAAACACTTGACAAGCGCGAATCAACCTCACGTGAAGTGTGTCGTATTCTCAAATAATTGTGAATTGCTAACTATACCCTGCGACTTCGTCTGCTTAGATATTTGTAATCTTTTTTTTTACGACCGATATGGCGTGGTGGCGAGTATACCCGCATTCCACTCCTGAGGTCGTGGGTTTGATTCCCACACAGGACAAATATTTGTGTGTATAAATATGAATGTTTGTTCTGCTGGTCTGGGTGTTTTTCTATGTATATTAAGTATGAGTTTACAAATAAGAAAAGTATTTATGTATGTTTATCCGTTATTTAGTATTCATAACACAAGTTCTTATCTTAATGATACATAACTTGGAACTAAATAATTGGTGTAAGTGTCAGAAATATTTATTTTTATTTTATTTTATTTATAACTAAAAATGTACATTATATCGTCTGTGTCATTCC
This sequence comes from Musotima nitidalis, assembly GCA_949126915.1. Lineage (NCBI taxonomy): Eukaryota > Metazoa > Arthropoda > Insecta > Lepidoptera > Crambidae > Musotima > Musotima nitidalis. The sequence continues at coordinate 8,064,373 of OX421434.1, forward strand.
AAACGAATCAAATAAATATTAATTAAGTTAAGACGAGAATATTTGCTCCAAAAAAAAAATGTAAGCAAATGCAAGCTGTAGAAAAACAGATATTATTTAAAATTACACTTATTAAAAAGCAATAAATTTAACCTTAGGAGTAACTTATTTGATTTACAGCGGAACCCTAAAACATGGAATTTAATAAAACGAAGCGATTCTCGTAAATGATTAATTAATATATTCATCGTCTAATCATACGTGCGGCTTATAATTAGTTACACGAGTAACATATTCATCGTAGTCGAAGTAAGATAAAGAAATAAGCGTTTCACTTTTGGAATTACCAGCTCGGAGAAGAATGCTCGGACCGTGTTAGGGGAACACGTTTATTTACACTTTCTCTGGCAAACAATTGACGTTCGTTAGCCATCATTAAGCCTTTTAGCGGGAGATTCGCCTTTATAAGAATTAGGGAAAAAGAGTTCGGCATTTTTGCAGGCAGTCATGATTGGGTGCGCTTGTTACAGGATAGTCCCCGCTATGGAGCGCTCTTACTTTTCTGGATTGTGTCGACTGCTTACCATCAGGCAGGATGGTAAGCAGTTGCCTGCCTTGCGGGACTGTTCGAAAGGGTTACCGCGGCCGTGGTGTTACAGGCTCAAGAAGGAACATGGATGGTTTTTAGTCAGTAAAATCTGACACACACTTCCGCTTCACCCACAGCGGAAGACGGTCATTTGATGATGTCCTATCCGAAAAAAAGGATGATATGCAGTTGTACAGGCTGGTTAATATGACGAGTCACATTCGTAAAAAAAATGTGTAAAATATTAAATTACCTACTGCTGGAGAGGCTTGGCTTACTGAACGAACTCTATGTTTGAATGGTAATGATGAAATTCTTGCTTGCAAAGACAGGCACGGAAAGATTCGTCTGTAAAAGAGGAATTGATGAAATTCTTGGTTATCAATATTTATTTATTAGGACAACCAACAAGATTAAAAAAAAAAGTAAAACTATACAAATATGAACAGCGATTTGCTCACTTAGAAGTATATTCCCATATTTATATCCTCAAATGTTCCACTGGCATATGTTCAGTTCTTGGTGATGATGAGTTAATGATATTGGAGTAGAATTACCACTTACCCTTGTATGTGAAAGAAGGCCTGATCCCAGTAGTGGGAAAGCTAGGCAATGATGATGATTAAAAGTGATATTTAATAAGTTCTCGCTTCCCAGGCGTTGCTTATATATAACTTATTTTACGAATCTTCCTTATAATATTGTAAGATAAGGAATAATTATATTTCTACTTCATTACTTGTCCATCTGTTCCTTTAGCTTATCAGTTTCAGTCACTCTGTACATTGCTTGCCAGGCGTTGCTTATAATAGAACTTCATCTACGATTCCTTCTTATAAGATAAGGAATTAATATATTTCTATCTTCATTAATTATCAATTTCAGTCACTCTTTACATTGCTTGCCAGGCGTTGCTTATTCTACGAATCCCCCTTTTATAAGAGGGATTCGTAGAAGAAGTTCTATTTTATGATAAGGAATTAACATATTTTTATTATCGTGAATTCCTTATTTAATTTCAGACACTCTATAAATTTACTCAACGTTCCAATCTCCGTTGCATGTGATCTCCTTTCATCCACCTAATTAACAGCCCAGCATTCTAATCTTTAGAACTCAACATGTCTTATAACTTCATAACAGTTAGTGTTTAACAAGCTATATAATTATTTGGTACTAAAGTCGCTTGATAGCCAACGCAGATATAGCTTTAGATTGCCTAGAAGTTACCTATTACATTAGCGTTTCAGTCTAAGGTGGCAGGCGACTGTTGGGAGACAGGAAACGATAGAATTTCAACTGTTTCCGTAAAAGATAATAGAAGTAAATAAAATGAACTAACTGCATAATAAGGTATATAATTATTTGGCTATAACTTTGCCTGTTAACCAGCGCAGATGTAGCTTCAGATTTCCTAGAAAGTGCATATAATTCAGCGTTTTAATGTGGTCAAGTCATAGGAATAATGCATAAAAGTGAATAGTATTAGTTCGTATTCTGAACGATTGAATGCTCCTAGTACGCTGTTAGAAACTAGAAATGTTTACAATGTAAGGATAGATTCTCTAAACTCTCTTCGCATTCCTGTTTTATTGGTCGTTCCAGTCAAAAGTGACGTCAGTTGCATGCCTGGCATCTTGTGGGTAAAAGTAACCCATTGTCACATGTTTCTTTGCAAAAAAATTCTGAATAAATTCTATTTTATTCTAGAAAATAATGTTAAATTTGACTAGCAACGACAATATCGGCCGCGTAACGTACTCATCGTGGACATCTAACACATTGCTTCCAGACCCTAACTAGATAAAGCTTGTACTACGGATAAAGAATAGATTTTTATAAGAGGAGATGAATGAGGTAAATCCATCAAGGTATAACCAATTCTATTTCATAATACCTCGTAATAGAACTCACTGACGTACTTAATTATGCAGTAAGACAATTTTCCACTAGAAATATGCATATAAATGTTTATTTTTCCGTTCTTATCTACCTAGCCGACAGTAATAACTAAGTTTATTCTTTAGTCAACATAGTCAACATAGTTTGACGCACTTTTTTCATAATTTTTGTTGTTGAACTGTTCTCTCAAATATAATAATTTTCGCATTTAAAATTCTATATTTATAATTTGTAAACGAAGTTATTAATAAAAACGCAATTCACGAAATACTAGAAAAATTCAGCGCGTCTACCGGAGGGACTCCGATAGCTCAGTGGTAAGAGCAGTGGATCGCTTATCCAAAGATTGAAATCCGACTTGGGCCACCGTCTCATAAAAAGAAATTCTACCAAGTTTTCTGCAAGTAATTTATATTCTATTCCTAACTATAAAAAGGTAGTCTTACAAAATTATGCAGTAAGACAATTTTCCACTACAAATATATATTAAAATGTCTTCATCTCTCCTTTGTAATCTACATAGCGACAGTAATTACTAAGGTTGACTCCAGTGCTGACATTACGTAACCGTACACTAACGGTGCGCTCAGCTGTTAGTTAACGGTGTGTCGACGAGCAAATTTCACGATTATTAGCTTCCTAAACAACAGCTAAAGCGTTGCCAGTATGAATACTGTTTTATTTTTAACTATTTAAATTTCGTACAGATTTTGTTATCTATGGTATTTGGGATTTTTTCCGTTATTTAGTTTACCATAGAGACGTTTGAAGTTTGATGTCAACCGTATAAAACTAGCTACGGAAGTTCGGCACTGCTTTTTGTTGTGTTTTTTAAAAAAAGTTTTTATTTAAGCGAACAAATAGATTGTATGTATAATTCAAGTATATACGATTGAACTGTGTTGCAGCTTTTATAATACGTTAAATTAATTACAGTTTGAATTTTTTGATAAAATTGTATATAGTCTGTTGGTTTTGTAAAATAGTATAAGAGCCAGTACTTCTGTGCCTAAAGTTTTTGTAAACTAATACAAAGTAAAATAAATAAACTTATTACAATCCAATCACATTGTTAATTTAAAAAAGCTCTTACTTAAACTCAGGTGAAAAGGTTTCTATTTTCATACATCCATGTTTTGTTAGACAACTCAACAAAAACATGTCTACACTTAAATTCGGCGCGAGACTAGTGTATGAGAACTTAATGCCAGTGGCCTGGATATGTCAGCTGCTTTTATTATAAATTCGCTCTTTATTATATATTGTATGGCAAAGGCATTGTTTAATATAGCTAAGTAACAATGTTAACTGGGTTTAGAAATTACATTGTTACTTTAAAAGGACGTGGATAAAGTGATCGAGACTTTCTCCTGGTTGATTTGATATAATCGGTCTTAGTGGGTTTGGTTCTCGCGATGAGATTCAGCTGTTCGTTTTATGACATACGTGTTGTTGTAAAAAGGTAAGGGAAATGCTTGTGTTTTAAATGATAAACAAATCATCATCATCATCATCTTAGCCCATTTACGTCCCACTACTGAGCACGAGCCTCCTCTCACATATTAAGGTGTGAGGGTATTGGGTCATACTCCACCCCGTTGACCCAGTGCGGATTGGCGGAGGCAGGTGTATGGCCGGTATAACCGGGACCAACGGCTTAACGTGCCTTCCGAAGCACGGAAGCGCTTGATATCAAATGCCACACAAATGGTCACCCATCCAAGGACTGACCTCTGTAAACTCTGCTGTACTTTGGTGATCGTTTCCGACCACCGAGCACCGCAGAGCTACGAGCGCTTCGATAAACAAATGAAATACTTTTTTAGTCCAAAACACTTCTTGCTTGTACTATGTTTCTGTAATTGGTCAGTATGTTGCAGTGTGGTGAAGGCCTAGAATAATGCTACCCCCTCTCGTCTTACGGGGAGTCATAAGAGTCGACGAATAGAAATCCTACCGAATGATAGGCAGCAGCGTCATCCTACTTTCTGGCTTGAACTGCGGTCACCAACCCGCCTGCCCAGCGTGGTGATTATGGGCAGTACCTCCAATAGAATATAATCTATTGAGAAGGCTAACACTCAGCAGTGGAATTAAGAAGGATGATATGATAGTATACATATCACTTATTATAAAACAAATAATTACATATACATTCAATTGATGTTTTACATTATTTTAATAACAAATACTCGGCAGATAAAAGTTTTATATTGGGAACTCGGCTGACTCGGCAGATAAAATGACAGTTTTATATCAAATAAACGCTATTTAGAACGTATTTAGACGTTGTTACACAGGCCCTTTGATAACATTTTGTCTAGTCATTACAAGCGAAGTAGTCACGAAGTCCAAGACCTATGTTCACGCACACATAGATATATATATCTCAAGCACATTCACAGGACCATTTTCCGATTAACCTTACAGTTTATTAGTTAATCCACTGTGCCCTGAAACATGTTCGCGGGAGGACCTAATGAACGCTTCCTTGCTATTGCTGTGGCAGTATATTAAGCTGATTCATTACAGGCCAATTAGAAAATGATTTGTCATCGACACGAAAACATATGACGAAGTATGTACGTTATTACCTCCTTTCCTTTCGTATAGTTTTGTTACTACTCCGTGTCCGATTTAAATCAATTACTTCTATAGGCGTCTAGTTTCAATGTCATCAAGTGTAACATTGGTCTAGTCAATCCGCAGCCAATGGCCGCTCACTGCCGTTAACTGTCGCAGTTACAACACGTTTTGAGGTCAACTAGAACAATGATGCCGGCTAATTGCTTCGCCACGCCCTCTATTCTGAACTTAGGAATCTAACTTGGAAGCACCCACGATTTTGTCATTAACATTCTGGAGAAAAAGTAGGTTGGAAGAGTTTTCGTGGTGATTCCAGCAAAGAGACTCGAAATATTTAGTACATTATTTGAATATACACTAGCGTCCAGACGACTTACACATACTAATCGTCTCTGCCCATGAACGACCCACTACTAAACACAGGCTCTTTTTAAAAACCATAGTGAATGGTATAGAGCCATACTCCACCTCGCGGACAAAAAATGGTTCGAGATCCTCTAGAGCCAAATTTAGCGGGAAGCCAGAAACTAACAGGGGTCATCCGAAAAGTCTGCAACGAAGACTATCTTGAAAAAGTTTCAACCTTCAACTAGGTTCAATAAAGACCTGCTCTGAAACATATTGACAGGGAAAGTTCTTTTGGTAGAGACTACACTGAATACTGTCTATCTCTCAGCACGTATCAGCTATAAGAGCAACCAAATGCTTTAATAAACCTTTTACAGATAATAGCCAGGCGTATCAATTACCATGAAGGTGAACGTCTCTTTCCTCTAATTACGCAGCGAAATAGAAAAGCCTATTTACTCACATGCTCAAGCGGAGCCACTATTATTTTCATTGCTTGTTTTACTCAAGCCTACTTACTGCATGTGTAATTGTGTACTTATGCTAACGGTTCTATGGTTGACGTACAACGTTGAAAGTGAAGGTGATTATTTTAGATTTTTATTTACATTAAACATAAATATATACACATACTGTCGCCCTCAAAGAGATCACATCCTTTCACTTTCTACGATCCTGGCACATATTCTTCGCTTAATTTACCCTTACTAACACGGCTTAGAGAACTTTTATTAAACTGCCTTTTTAACAAAACTAATAAAGGACGTTTATGAAAGAACGCCCAGTAGTAGGATGTTAATAGGCAGTATATGATGAATAATGCAATCTTAGTAACTAAAGAAAATCTAGCAGCAAGTATATACAACGCTATAAATTGTGAAGCACGATTCGCCAAGGCCAAAGTTAAAGTATCTATTAAACCAGTCTTACCAAACTGCGCCCGTTAGGTATTTGACATAAAATTACATATCGAATCGATTTTATAGACACTATTATTGATTCAGCGCAGCTATTCTGCAGGGCTCGACCGTCTGGTGTATTTAATGACGTTCGGTTCTGCCACTTTGTGAACCAGGTGCGGTGAAAGTACTCAGTCATTTGGTGATTGTTGATAATGAATGACACAATAGAGGGATAGTGATGTAACTATTTTCTTTTTTGTTACTATGAACGATAGAAATTGAATGTCTTTGAAATTTGGAATCGTTATTCTCGTAAGGTAATTCTTGAACGTCTTTCAATTGTTTTGTGTTATTGCTTTTACAGACAATATTCTAAAGTGTTTTTCAATGTACAGAGTTGGTATATTACTAAAATTCAATGTTAAATTTTGTAGAGGTAATTGGTTTTGAACAATAAAAAACATGCATATTTCATTTTTGTACAAGCGATTTTGTGATTGATCGCATGCAAATTAAGTAGACAAACTTGCAGAATATTATATTTGAAAAAACACGTTTCGGCTCTCTGTAGCAATTTGTTAGTCTTGAATATATAGTTAGACAATTAGAAAGATACTCATTGGCAAATTATACCTTTGATGCTCAAATCATCTTATAATTACCATGTGTCATTGTATTCACATCGCCGCGTACCAAGTTTTTTGACTGGTACTAATTAACTATAGAGCTGGCGACGACAACTTGCAAAAGTAATTACATCTATTGTAAATATTACACAAAGCACTAACGCAAGAGCCACAATGGAATATTGTCGTGCCAGTAGGTACATATCTGCATAGTTTTACATACGATTTGTCTTGCGTATGTTCATTGATACTTAGACATTTTCGTCACACCTGCATAGGGCGTATTGTCGAAACTGGTTGACATTTTGACGCAATATTGCCCAAGTTTGATAGTGGGCAGGCCTACGTCTAATAATTGTGAAAAGGTTTGATTTTATTACCTTTTTGTATTTAACATTATAAAAATCCAGCAGCTGTTGTTCTAACGAAGACTTTAATTGCGTAGTCTAATAATTGTAGTTTGATTTTTTCTTGGGTATTTGTAATTAAGGCATTGCTTGATATAAAGAATACTAGAATCAAGTGATGGATTTTAAATATCTTTATGACTCACGCCCCGCGACCAGCGCTGAAACGAGAGTAAGCTAAGTAAGTTCTGAGGCTCATATTTCACCTGCAGATGCCCTTTATAAGCGCGAAATTTGTGATGAACTGTTCCTTGATTTTTCGGGAAATCATAGTTGCGCGGGAACTGTCACAAAAACATACTTAATCCATCACTGGCTCACAATGGATTTGCGCAAAGCAACGCTTGAATCAATAAATTACTAGGATATCAATCTTATCAAGGCAATGTGCTGTATTTTCATTAACAGCCCCGAGATGTCCATGGCTGAATATAGGGCAAGAGGCTTAGACTTCCAATGGAACAGATTGCGGACGGCTTGCATCCAATATAATTATGCAACTGTTATTAGGTAGCCCGTCCATCTTCTGCATCCCACATCACACAGCAAGTGGAGTAGGCAGTAGGCAAGGTTAACAGCACGCAGAACTTATTTCAGCGAAAAAACTCTGGAATGAAGGACCTTTGACATAAATACGTGTATATGTCACCGTAAAATTGTAAATAACGTTAAATTATAATCTATCCCGCGATATTGTAATCTGTCGAAAAATTGTGATCCGAAACAAAGTGCTCACAATTTAACGCATTATTTTTCGATAGATTATAATCTATCGAAGACAAACCGTTAAATCACAATCTGTCGCGCGTTAAATTGTCAACTGTTTAAAGCCTGTCCATGATTGGCTGGTCTTGCCATCAAGACCAGCCAACCACTCTCTTATTTATTATTTAACTGCACTTTCTTAGGTTATCACAGGTCCGTTAACACTCCCTACAACTTATTATAATACAATGCGTTATTATTATTAACACGAAATCAGTTTTAAATCACCAAAACACTGTTTGTTTACATTTCACAACAAATGAATTTGACTAATAACAACCGAAGATGGCGACGACGGGCGGCAGAGCGGGGAACATGAAGTTCAACCAATCAGAGCGCGAGGTGCGTTCTGTCGCATGCCATTTTACTATCTGACGGTTTGTCTTTGATAGATTATAATCTATCGAAAAATAATGCGTTAAATTGTGAGCACTTTGTTTCAGATCACAATTTTTCGACAGATTACAATATCGCGGGATAGATTATAATTTAACGTTATTTACAATTTAACGGTGACATATACATACATTCAGACAACAAAGTATCGGGAATGAATGTTTTGTCTATGGTTCCAAATTCATTATTTTGTGTTTTTTGTTGTTGTTAGATTCGCACAATTGTTTTGTGTATTATTGATTTTTTCCCGGTACTTTCTTGACAGAGTAGTATATATATCCTTTGACATAACGTGGGTGGATGTCTTACGCTTCATTTTCTGTCAAAGGTTCCACATTCCGTTGGAATATTTCATTGGTTTATTCCGTTCTAATTAAATAAATAAATAAATTCCAAAGCTTTTTCGCTGAAACAAGTTCTTCCAGTTGTTTGTCTTGCCTTCTGCCTACTTCATTTGCTTCTTGAGCAATATTTTGTTCATAAACATCATGTTAGTTTTTGTAAACCTCCTGGAAACAGAACCATATTTATTTTCGTGTTTCATGTGTTTTTACTTTGAGCTCAAAATAAATTGCATTCGTTGATTTGTGGCCTATAAGTAACTATAGGGCATATCATACGATACGGCCAATAATAGGACTACATTTCGACTTTAATTTGAAACTCTTACCTCAGACGCAGCCCCGGGCACAGCTAGTGAATAATAAAAATGTTTATTTCAACATGTCATTTAACTGAAACCTATTCATACTCGTAACAACAAATAAGTTCTGACCAATATAAAGTATGCCAGTAAGTCATTCTTCATTGCCGTTATGCTTAAAGTCAAAACGCAAACACAAACGATGATGGCAGCACACATAAATCATTGTTTCTCAATTCGTGTGCAAATTGAACAATGCCTGCTGGAATTGCATTTTTATTGTAAGTAACCAAAATGTGTGAGCTAATTTGCATTTCGTTGTTGCCGAAACTAATTTGGTGTATTTCAGAGCTTATTTGTTTACGCTTGGCCAACTGGGATTTTGGACTAATTATTTTATATATTACGTACACCAACAGCACTATATATACCTACATACATTTTCCAAAATAATATAGATAAAAGTTTTGTTCTCATACATATATACAACTTGGGAACATTAGGTGAGCAAACAAAAAACTAAATTAAATTTGTAACATATGGAGAAGTAGTGGGAAAAGATCACTGTAGTAAAGCAACGTTTGCAGGGGTTACTCTTCGAATGGGTGATCGTTAGTCTGGTAATTTATTTCAGCAAACATGTGAAAATATAGAATTGTAATCATCTAAACAGTATCTAGATACTATCTGCATACATACATTCACACCTGTTTCTCGAAGGGGTAGGCAGAGGCATATTACCCGCCCACACTTCGCCAATTATATAGTTGGTCCCACGTAATAAATAAGTGGCGAGCCCTTTGCCGCTTACCGAGCACTGTTATGTTCGCCAGAGCCTCGTCCGTTGATCGGTAGGTGCACCACTTGCAGGTGAGGTTGGCTTGGGCTCCTTAGGTCTTGGTAGGATCCCTATACACCTATCCGTAGATACTATCTAATATAAAAATATTAAATAAATATAATTAATATACGCAAAACACATTACATATACCTATATACATATATATTCTCAATGAATTCCACTTAAAGCGATAAAGAAAATAACTGTAATTAAGTCTTACAATGCTACACATAAAATGGCATGGTTGTTAATAAAACATTGTATTGTTTTATGACACGCACATTCCAATGATAGAGTTGAAGTTTAGTTATTATAATATAATAAGTCCAACTTCAAATGAAGGTTGAATTACATTGCTTTATAATATTATTAATGCAATAGCGATTTTGTGTGGAACGCTTTTATGCCGAAACTGCTAGGTCCACAGATACGCCTATATCAACTATTGGTGTACGCATAAATAGCCTTGTACTCGTATGTGGGCTTTTATGCCGAAACTACTAGGTCCAGAGAGACTCCTAAACTATTGTTGTACGCATAAATAGCCTTGTATGTGTGCTTTATGCTGAAACTACTAGATCTACTGCTTTTGCGCCGAAACTTCTAGGTCCACAGATATCCCTAAATTATTGGTGCACGCACGAATAGCATTGGAAGTGGGCTTTTAACCCAAATCTACCAGGTCCACTAATTGTGTACGTATCAATAGCGGACCCTGGGTAAATGAGATCGCAACCGGGATGACGTTCAGATGATAATGTAACGGTGGTGCATAGACAGGTGGCTAAATTGCTGTTTCCTATCAATTTATTTTTAATTGTGCATTACATTATTATTGTACACATTTTGCTTATATAAAACTTATTTATAATTTCTAACTATTACGGAACGAATAAAACAACATATATATATTTTTTAATATACATAAAAAAATACCCAAACCAGAACAAACATACATGTTTATGCACGCAAAGATTTGTCCTATGTGGAATTCGAACTCACAACCTCAGGAGCTGAATGCGGGTATACCCGCCTCCACGCCATATCGGTTATGATATAAGATCGTCACATATCAGTATAAGAAACAAAGTAAAATATTTGCATCAAAAAGCTTGTTTGTAACCGCGAGATTATTGTTTTGCCACTCAATTTACATTTACAGTTACATTTTAAAGAAATGTATGTGAAGCACTTATAGCGCTTGATTTTTGAAGAAAGCATTTGCAACAACTAATAATAATAATATCATTAATATAGAATAGGCTATTGAGGTTATTAGAGCAATTTTTCTATGCCTAAAATCTAGATGTTTGGACGGCCAATAATTAATTAATATTGATGTTCAAAATAGACTACACGACCAAGCACTTTTAGAGTTCCGTGTGTGTGTGTGTCTGTGTCTTAGGTAAGAGACTCTTGATACTAGAAAGCTATAATTTGACATACCTATTGGAAAAGAAATTGGTGAATCAAGCAGGATTTTTTAAAGGTGGCAAGTCGTCTCATAGAATATCTACAAGTTACCTTACCTTGGCCCATCACTATTAGGCTGAAGCAGTCATCCACCATCTTCGTAATCATCTTTTTGTACATGTATGTATTCAGTTGATAAAGCTCTTTTGTAAAAGACAAAAAACTCTTCCTGGCTTTAATTTAAAATTAAAATATTGAAAACAATAACAACTTCTATACATTTAATATGCTATAGAACAACTAAAAAGGAGTCGGGCCATATCAAAAAATCTTTAGGTTATTAATTAAAGTAGAATAATACAAACAGATCCACATTCTTCATACTTACTTGAATTGGATTAAACACTAAATACCTTTTTAACAGTAGTGTTTATAATAGTAGACAAAGCTTAAGATCAAACTTGTTAATCTTATTTCTAAACAACCTTCACACGATTCGTGAATAGATTTCTCACAGAAATCTCGAAGTGCGCGCATTATTCGTGCTTGCAAATATCCAAAATATCACTTACTCAAGTAACGATTGTGTTTGTAATTAAAAATGTGTCTCAAGGTCCATTTTTGATGCAACGAGAGCGTGAGACATGTGAGGAACAAAGGCGTGTGTCCAACGCCCTTATTACAAAACCCGTTGCGCAAAATATATGGACGATTTGTCAAGTGAGCTTACAATTACATCATCATCATCATCATCATCTCAGCCATCTGACGTCCACTGATGAACATAGGCCTCCCCAATAGATTTCCACATAGAGCGATCCTGAGTCGCCTGCATCCATCGGCTTCCCGCCGCCTTGACTTGACTTGACGTCCATCGCGGTTCGCGGTCGCCATTGCAGAACCTTAACGCCCCATCGGTCGTCGGTTCTTCGAGCTATGTGCCCCGCCCATTGCCACTTCAGCCTGCAAACTCGCCTCGCTATGTCGGTCACTCCAGTCCTCCTACGGATTTCCTCTCGATCACGTAGGGACACTCCGAGCATGGTTATGAACAATTTGTCAAATGAGCTTTAAGGCCTTCCCCTACAGGAGAGTTATAATCCGGTGATAAAATTGTATGCGATACTGCGATAGAGTTTTCGCCTTCTACCTTTAACACCGTCACCATCACCACCACCATCATGCTCGCGTTATACAAGGTTCATGGTTTGCTTACTAGCCTAACTAAACATCTGACCTCCGCAATACAGAGGAAAAAATCATTCTATGGTTAAATCAGCTATCAGAATATTAGAAGACACTGACTTCTTACTTAGATGTTCATGACAGCCGGGACCACCGGCTTAACGTGCTTTCCGAGGCACGGAGCAAGCGACAATTACCACATAATTTCGAAAAGCTATAGGTGCACCATGATTTGAACCCGCGAACCTTAGAATTTTAGGCTTATGCCCTATCGCTGCTTACGTTTTACCTCTATAGCGTCGTTATAATTCATATTCCAACAACCGATATGTCGTGATGGTCTGTATATAGCACACCGCTCTTAAAGTTGTGGGTTCGATTCTGACTCATATTATGTATTTGTATGCATGAATACAAATATTTTTCATGGTCTGGGTGTTTTTCTATCTATCATACATACATACATACAATCACGCCTGTTTCCCCGAAGGGGTAGGCAGAAGCATATCATGCGCCCACTCTTCGCCTGTTGTCTTGTTGGTCCCACGTAATAGGTGGCGAGCCTATTGCCGCTTATCGGGCACTTTTATGTTCGCCAGAGCCTCGTCCGTTGATCGGCAAGTGCCCCACACACAGGTAAGGTTGGCTTGAGCTCCTCGGATCTTGGTAGGAGCCCTATACACCTCATCCTATCTATCATAAGTATGTATTTACAAAAAAAGGGGTTTTCAACTGTGATATTTCTGGGGCCTTAAGTGAACTGTATTATGTCTAAGAATACTTATTATCGCAGCAGTGTAACTCTATGGTCGTCCGAATACTAATTGTACTGAAAAGAGATATCGCAGCACAAATCCGATATTATCGTCAGATAATAACGCACCTGTGGGGGAGTGCCTTAATACATAATAATATGAACGATTTGTCAAGTGAGTTGGATTTAGGAATTCTCGAGTGCCGCGTGTAGTTGTGTACAGAATATAGAAATCGTGTGAAATGAATTAAAGTATGTTTGCTGATTTGTAATGCCATTTTTACTCGGTAGCCGGTGTGACGTGTGAAAGCTATGGCTCGCTGTATAATTCATATTGATTCCATATTGGAAGTTGGGTTTGTTTCATAAGGTCCAAGTCGGCTCCCATTAGCGTTCACTATAATAATATACTGATCTTGAAGATTAATTAAATAGTATGTAAGTAATTTTATATGTAAATTGTATTGCTGCGCCCTAACAGGGTATCATGTATGTACCTTTACTTTTTATAACGTCCTATGTCTACTCATGATCGCAATAAATATTTAAAGTTTGAAGTTTTTTTTTTTGAAGTTTAATTCATACAAAAACTGTAATTTGAACTGCCAAGTTTATCCTAATAAGACATTGTGAAATAGTCGTCTATTTATCTGTGTATTATTTTATATTAATATTATCTCAACCTATTGACGTCACACTCAGTAGTATAACAGTTTATGTTTATATATTTACAAAGTATCATCATTTCAGCCCCTTAACGTCCCACTACTGAGCACGAGCCTCCTCTCACATACCAAGGGGCGAGGGAGGGGGGAGGCAGGTGTATGGCGTCCTGCTGTTAAAATTTATCAAGCCGCCCATTAGGCCTCTAACATGGCTTAACGACTACCACATTTAGTGATAACCGGGACCAACGGCTTAACGTGCCTTCCGAAGCACAGAAGCGCTCGGTATCAAATGCCACACAAACGGTCACCCATCCAAGGACTGACCTCTGTAAACTTTGCTGTACTTCGGTGATCGTTTCCGACCCCCGAGCACCGCAGAGCTACGAGCGCTTCATGCATTACATATAAGTTGGACAAATGTCCTATAAAATTGTTCAAACAGTTTGACTGAACAGGCCTCCTCTAACACACCAAGGTGAGAGGGAGAGGCATAATTTTTTAAGTCTCTGCCGAAATAGTCGCAGCATCTCCATTTTGTAAAATGTCCACTATAAGAATACACGTATATTGCTCAAACTCTCTCTCTCTCTCTCGTCACTCAGCTAAGCGTCAGACCTCTAACATACCAAGGTGAGAAGGGCCGGTGTAAGTTGTAACAAAAGCTAAACAATACATTTTAAAATCTCGCACAAAATCAGCTACAAAATGGTTCCCTATCATTTCGTTCCGCCGATCCAGCTGTCGCACCACAAGAATTTTTATATCCGTAACAATGTTACATAACAGATTAAGATAATACCGTACACCATCATCCACTGCACGAAATATAACGTTACTTTCATAGTAACCATTTTACAACCTTCTGATTGCGTCTACCGCGAACAAAAGCTATCTTGACAGATCGAATGTGACGATCGGCCGCTAATCGATACTTTCATTCGATGTATCGGATTCTTTATCGATTCGGATAACGTAATGTTTTGCGGAATTTTAAGCATTACTTGTAAATTGTAACAATACCTTAGTGATTATTAGCGACGATAGCCCAGTGGCGAGATCCATAGACTTCAAATTCTAAGGGTTTAAGATTCAAACCCGCACCTATTACTTTTCGAAGTAATCTGCGTATTTATCGCTTGCACTGTGCCTGGGAAAGCACATTAAGCCGTAGATCCCGGCTGTCATGAACATTTACGGCAGTCGTTATTAGGAAGTCAGTGCTTCTAATATTCTGACTACTGGTTCAAACATAGAATGACTTTGGGTTTTGGAGGTCAGATGGCAGTAGCTCCATGTAATAACTGAAGCCAAATCTGATTAGACCAGCTAGCAGATCCTGGACCTTGGGCTTAAGTCTGTAGCTAATGTAATAAATAAATAAATATTTCTGACACTTACACCAATTATTTAAATCCAAGATAAGTATCATTAAGAACTTGTGTCATGGATACTAAATAACGGATAGATATACATAAATACTTTTTTTTTTGTAAATACATACTTAATATACATAGAAAAACACCCAGACCAGATCAAATATTCATATTTATACACACAAATATTTGTCCTGTGTGGGAATCGAACCCACGACCTCAGGAGTGGAATGCACCACCGCCACCACGCCATATCGGTTGTCAGGGGTCGAGGATAAAGCTAGGACATCATGATATGATGACCTAAGTGAAGATTAGTTTAAGAACGCCGTGTTTCGCCCTTACACAGGGCATCTTCAGGTAAGAAAGGAGCCTCAGAATAACGATGTCTTCACGAGCAACGCTAAAACGAGAGAATGTCGTGTTGAATAGTTTCTCGATTTTTCGGCAAATTATAGTAGCGCGGGAATTGTTACAAAGATATTTTTAATCCATCACTTGCTTACAATGGATTTCCGCAAAGTAACGCCTGAATCAATAAATTATATCTAAAAATATTATAGATATAATTTCCAGTAGTAAGAATGCTAGTTTAAACTGGTTTCTCTGCTCTTTTCAGATAACAATGTCATAAAAGCTCCATCAAGATGGCGTTGAGAATCAAGAAGGACATTAAGAAAGCCTCGTATTATGTGTGGTTCCTGGGCGCCCAGGAGTCGCGCGGGCTACGAGGCGAGGAGTTCGCGCTGCCTGCCATCAGGATCCTGGAGGAAAGAGCCAGGGATCTAGAGCCTTTCAAAGTCACTTTACAGGTAAGAACTGTGATATCTATGGGAGGCGGTGCAAGGAAATCGTGCTGTTTGTCAGATCTTGGAGGAAAATGCTAGGAATCTAAAACCCTTCTTGGATCCTTAGACCTTTTGCTGCAAAGAACAGTGTTATCTTATCAATTTTCCGACCCTAAAACCCTCATCTGAATTGCGATCTCCTAACATGTCTGTAGTATAAAGTAACTCAGTCTCGAGTTATTCACTGTGGTATTTCTGCTACCTATATACCTAATACTGAGATCTCCTCGTAAAATTTTATCACCCAGTCAAAGACAGGAGTTTATACTATTCATTCACCTCTTTAGTTGAGTACTTCTTTAACTTGAGTTATTATTGTTATTGATTTGTGTTAACTATATTTTGTACTTATTTTATGTTATATTTTTTTTCTTGCAACTTGTATTGAATAAATATTTTTCTTCCTTTAAACTGAGATATGAAAAGACGTAAGGGCGGTCAAGCGCACTCCATCTTATGTCCAAATCGGTTCTAAGCCGTGTTACTTATTATGGAATCAACCTTGAAATTTCCTAGCAACTGTTAATTTCGCACTTTACCATGACATACCACATCACACGCCCACCTACTCATTTGTGAGATAATCCAACAAGATAATTAACAAGTGTTCAAGTAGCGCCAAACAAAAGATATACTACCATTGACGACCTCTCGACCTGATCAGGGGGCCTACCGCCGAGTTCTATGGCAATCGATTATAAGGCAAAATGGATTTCAAATTGATTCTGTCGTACCGCCGAACTCATGGAAATCGAAACAGAATGGCGTTCTCCATTTACCTATTGGTCTGTCACGTACTGAAGGTCATGAATTAAAAGGTAGCTGTCGGCAGATTCCCCGGTACGGATTAATGAACGCAAAACAAAGTTTGATCTAGATGGATTACCGGTAATCCATCGAATTCGGCGGTAGGCCCCCAGACCTACAGCCTTCAGATGCTAATGGCCCTAAACCAACCATGTTGGCGTTATATCAGGATGCCTAGGTAAAGATACTTTGCAGTTCCCAGGCGATGTTAGGGCTTTTTCAGAATCCTTAACGATAGCATAAAAAATATATTCTACACAATATGATTACAAAATTGTTACAATTAGTAAGAACTAAACGATCTACTTACTTTCGCAGTATCTCAGTAAATGTTACTGTACTTTTTTTAACGTGACATGTCATGGTCACATATTGCCTGAAAGCAAGCAGTCCATGTACTTTGTCAATCACATGAGAGGCCTTTATACTGTAAAATAAACACAATAAATAAATAAAATTAAATATCCTCTCACAATCACACCAATTATTTAGCTCCAAGATCAGTATCATTAAGAACTTGTGTTATGTATACTAAAGAACGGATAAACATACTTATATACTTTTTTTATAAATACATACTTAATATACATAGAAAACACCTAGACCAAAACAAATATTCATGTTCAAGCACACAAAGATTTGTCCTGTGTGGGAATCGAACCCACGACGTCAGGAGCGGAGTGCAGGTATACTGACCTCCACGCCATATCGGTAGTTACAATAACAAGCTCTCATGACCCAGCGCTCCTCTTAAAAGACCCGAGACTTAGAAAACTCCGAAGTCAGGTGGTTGTTTACTCTGTGTAGTATTTTCGAACTTAAGTTCCCGTGACAGAAAAAGGTCAGAGAAAGTATTAATATACGATGTTCTAATTGATTTGTGATGTAGCACGCAACACCGCCGACAGTTATGCAACAACACGTGAACTTCCTTACATTTCGTATTAGGGCTGCAGCACTTTTTTATATAATTCTTTACTGTACACCATGTGGTATCGGCCTAGAATAATGCCACCTACTCTCATCTCACGAGGAGTCGTAAGAGTCGACGAAGAGAAATCCTACCGGATGATCGGCAGCAGCGTCATTCTTAGTACTGGCTTGAACTGCGATCACCAATCCGCCTGCCGGCTTGGTGGATATGGGCAGATACCCCCAATAGAATATAACCTATTGAGAAGGCCGATGTTCAACTGTGAGCTTTAAAAGGCTGATTACGATGAAAACATAAAAACCACAAAAAAATTTGATCCATCACTTGCTTATAATGAATTTTCGCAAAGTAACGCCTGAATCAATAAATTATACACCAGATGGTTGTAAATTATTTCAAAAAGTGACTACGAGTATTAGGTACAGACAAAAACCCAGTTTCTTATTTTTGTCTGACTAATTGTCTCTCTCAATGAAAAATAGTTTAGATAACTATCATAAAATATTAATATCATGTGCTAAGTCTTTAAAAAACTTGGTCAGTGCCTGAATCAGGGGAGCTAATTATGAAATTTAAATTTTATAATTAATTTGAAGTAATATACGATCTTAATTAAACTCGTTATTAAATCTTTTGATATGTATACTTAAGAGATACCCATTAAGAATTGTTATTAAAACATATGTAATCAGATGATCTTTTCCAATGGTACAGTTGCTTTTATTTTAAACATTTGTTAATTTATTATTATTATTACGCAATCGTGAAGCGATCTTAATAGATATACATTTTTTTATTTATTATTTTGGTTTCACTTGAACTTTAATAGATTAAAAAACACATGTTATTCCGTTTATTTCAGAAGGTAATAAATGCATTTTAAGTGGCAACATTTGGTTAGGTAGGTTGGTTACCTACTACCAATTTTTACCTGCTCTCTGTTTCGAAATGATGTTAGCAGAGTAGTGTTAAGTGGAAGTTACCTTTTAAAATATTAAATAAATAAGACACCTTAGGTATTACACATTATCTCTCATCTAGACTCAAACTAAACAAATTAACTGAACAAAACACTAAGAGTACTGGAAAACGGGTAAATATGCATGTTATACAGGGAAAAAACATTATGAGGAATAAAATACCTCTTTTTTGCTGAGGGCTTTAATCATTATTTTTAGTATCATCGAGTTATTAGGAGGTAAATCCATGATCTTAAAAGCAGAGTATAGGTGTACCGGACTGCAGGCCATGTCAGTCGTAAAATAAATAGCACTGTACTGATGCATACAACCTTTCAAATTTTTGAATTTTAAATAATAAGTAGCATACATACATACTTTTTATATGCACATAGAAAACACGAAACCAGAAAAAAAATCCTTCACACAGAAAATTGTCCTATGTGTGAATCGAACTTACAACGTCATGAACAGAGTGCTGGCATACTAAACTCCACGCCGACTTAGTCGTTGAAATAATATATAAAAAAAATTTAGGCCTCTGTAAACATGGTGACTGACCCTACAGAATCCATTATTTGACATTTACTTTGAATTATCATTGTCGTAAATAGAATAGTCGATGTAAAAATAGTTTATTCAAAAGCTCAATAAAGCTCTTATGAACATAGATAAAGGCGGATATAAAATAAAAGCCTTTTATTAAAGAAGAAAAATTAAAACAAAACGTGCCAGCCCTATTTAGCATGAGTCTTATAATTTAATTATGTGTCGTACATAGAATAGTCGAAAAAATAAAAATAGTTCATTCAATAGCTCAATAAAGCTCTTCTGAACATAGATAAAGGCGGATCTAAAAAAAAGCCTTTAATTATAAAAGAACAAGAAAATCAAAACGTGCCAGCCCTATTTAGCAATAGTGTTATAATTCAATTATAACAAAGATCAGGTTTCAGAGAAGGTGTGATGTAAGTTTGGTAACTACTATACTTTTGCACATTCGATTATATAATGTACTAGACTGTTACCTACTGTTTCTTGCTTAGGTACTTTATACTGCGTAAATTTTACCCATCTATTCCTTTGTTCGGTAATTATTCATTTTTATATTTCAATACATTAGGGGAGGAGTATGCAATCCGCCAATCCGCACTGGTTCGGCGTGGTGGAGTATGACCCAATACCCTCGCTCTTTGTTATGTGAGAGGAGGCTCGTGCTCAAAAGTGGGACGTTAATGGGCTGAGATGATGATGCAAAAACACAGGAAAGCAAGTTATTTATTTTTGTTTGATGAATAAAAGACTTTGTAAAAAGAAAGAAAGACAAACTTCGTTCATACTATCATCATCATATCCTAGTATTATCCTGGTTGCCCCAGACTTAGGCTTAGGGCCCAGTTATTACATGAAGCGGCTGCCGTCTGCCTTCCGCAACCCAGAGGGAAACGACATTCTAACCAACGGTTAAACCAACTGTCAGGATGTAACAGGGCACTGACTTCCTTATAACATATACCATAGATGTTTATGACAGCCGGGACCAACGTCTGTTATGTTTGCCAGAGCCTCGTCCGTCGATCAGCAGGTGCACCACTTGCAGATTAGGTTGGCTTTGGCTCCTAAGGTTTTGGTAAGAACCTTAAGCACCTCAGTATTCTCATACCTTAACAAAATAACAAGAAAGTGTGTTTTTAAAACAAAAAGACTTATTATTACAATATTTCATTCCGATCTTATGTAGGCTGTGGTAAGTTTGGAACATTGTAGAAAAAAGTTTAAATGTTTCAAAATTATTATTTTGTTTTTAAGATACTCGATTATGTAACGTAGTGGACATTGAGTAACGTATGAACATTTATCTTTCGGTTGAACTTGATGAAATGAGTATTGGAGGCAGTGTTGTAATGCCCTTTGGTGTAAAGACCGCGGGTTCAATAACCTAAGTAGGAGAAATCATAGATATTCGTGTGCCTAATAAAAAGCAAGGTAACTTTAAAAAGTTTTAATTTATATTGATAGTACATTGTTGTTTATTATTTATTATATTATTTCACCTGCTTGATCATTTCAGTCAATGATTTTCACATTTCCAGTATGCCAGCATAACAGTGTACATTAACGTCACGTATTATGACGAGTTATGTTACAAAAATTTGTCCTGTGTAGGAATCGAACCCAGGACCTCTGGTGTGAAGTGCAGTTATTCTGACCCCCACGCCATATCGTTCGTCAAATCTATCTCTATATCTAGAGAGTAAAAGGGACTTTAGTTCGTTGTTGAATTAGACTAGAGCAGGCCCTCAGAGCCATACCGTCCGGTCACTTACAGCCGATCATTACTAGAATCAACTTGTAAACATTTTCACTCGTATTAAAATCACATTTAAACCTACACGTTCTAGATCAAAGCAATCAAAATTACTTTCGCTTCGAAATCTGATAATTGTATGTAATAAAACTTTCCGTTATCATCCGCACACTGCCCGATTTAACGGTATGTTAATTACTTTATATTTTAAATAGCTGTTGTTCTGAGCAGGGCCAAATTTTAATACTTCCGAAAAATATCGGATTGAATTTTAATAATTTTTAATCGGGATCATTGGTGCCATTGAATTTTATGTTATTTTATAATTGAATTTAGCAGATAAACCTTTACTGCATTAGTGCTCTTCGGTAGGTTGATATACATACCTTCTATGGATCTTAAGAGATAGTAAGTTGTATCATGTTTTAGCACGTACGCATCTATAAGCACCAATACTGCATAGCGTTATGGCGATTTGCTACAGTTGATCGCGTAATGAAAATCAATGCTTTTCTCGAGAGTGAACGTCGTCGAAAGTTAAATCGAAGAGCGGCACATCACTATTTTATCCCGTATACGGTAGACGTTAAGCCATAAGAAACGCCTTATGGGAAGGATGGAAAAACAACGCTTCACAATTAATGTCTTCGCCAAACCGCACTGGCTCCGCGGGGTCCCAATATCCTCTCACCTTGGGTCGTGACAGGAGCTCCGTTCGCACTGGATCTGGGTGGAGCATAATGACTCCCAATACCCCTTACCTTATATAGTACCTTGGTAGGCCCGTGCTCAGTAGTGGGACATAACGGTCTAAGATATAATAAATATATTATAAATATTCTCTTAAAATCACACCAATTAATTAGTTCCAAGATAAGTATCCTGAAGAACTTGTGTTATGGATACTAAAAAAACGGATAAAAGAACAATTTTTTTTTTGTAAATATATACTTAAAATACATAGGAAACACCCAGACCAGAACAAATATTCATATTCATGCACACAAAGATTTGTCCTGTGTGGGAATCGATCCCACGACCTCAGAAGTGAAGTGCAGGTATACGGACCTCCACGCCATATCGGTCGTCAAAGATATTTGTGTCGTTTACTTTGATTTGATATATGTGTTTAACTGTTTATTTCTTAGTTATGTTTAAAAGATGATGTATGCATGGTGTGTTCTCCTGAAACTGAAGGAGCACAAATTCTCTGAGAACTTTGTTTAATATTGCATGTACTGTGCATCCTTTGTGCCCAACAGGGTCCATAATTGTAACTTGTGTAGATCTTACATCTACCTTATGTAAAACATAATGGAGTGCAATAAACATTGAATTGAATTGAATTGAGTTCCTTACTGAATAAAATAAAATTATGATGATGTTGACATTTCAAACTCAGAAATTTTACAAAGATGAAAAAGATTACTAGTTCAGCAAGTCCCTGCCGTACTGTGAGGTGGCAAAGGGTTTCCAAAGAGACAGGAAATAATAAAACTATGACTGGATTTCCGTGTCTTTAAGGCTTGACTAATATAGTTCTATACTATATATCAAGTCACAGCTAGATCCCAACTATTTCTTCTTTTTCTTCCCAGCATTTTAGCGTTTACTGCTGAACATATTATTCTTTTTCCATAAACTTTTTGATGCGCCATACCTTGGTGTTCCAAGTAGGTCATGCCGTCTTTTGACAACTGTTAACAATTTATTAATAGCCCCTTTCTCTTTCCAGGTGTCCCACAAAGGACTGAAGATAATCCAAAATGTGACGACGAAGGGCAAGCAGCAAACTATAAAGCACTTCATCCCTCATGGCAGCATCACGAGTGCCGTGGTGCAGGGAGACGTGGTCGCCTGCGTTCTCCTGCTTTACAACCCACTTACTGGTTGTCCAGTTCACGTGCACGCCTATAGGTAAGCCCCCTTTGTTCACACCATGAGAGACCGATAAGACAAGCCTTATAAGCGTCATGATCGTGATCAAGACGTGGTGACTAGTGTTCACACCATATACACACATTTTATACAACCCACTTACTGGTTGTCCAGTTCACGTGCACGCCTATAGGTAAGCCCCGTTTGTTCACACCATGAGAGACCGATAAGACAAGCCTTATAAGCGTCATGATCGTGATCAAGACGTGGTGACTAGTGTTCACACCATATAAATCTAAATATTAAGACACTAGAAATGGTATTTATATATTTATAGGTATTTTTTTTATTGTATAATATAAAAAAATTACACAAACAAAAGGGTACATTCATATAACCTCAACGGAAACCGCACAGCGGTTTATTTGCTAAGGTTGAGTCGCCACTTAAACTAAGTTTAATATGTTGCTAGTATATGTAAAACTATCGGAACACATGTCGCCACATTGAAAGGAAACACATGTCGCCAATTTGAAAATTTTAATTCGAGATTGACGTTGCGGTCATTCAGTACGGACTACACGTTATTCTTGAACACAGTATGATTGTCCAAAGTGAGGTACAATTCAGATATAACGAACGCTATTGGCAATGTATTTTATATTTCTGTATGCACTGGTGCCATACGATAAACCAGTACGCTAGCGATTTTACGCGCGCACAGCATTTCAATTGTAATATTATTAAAATTTTTATTGTTCGCACTTATTTTACAACCGATTTACTGGCTGTCCAGTCCATGTTCATGTCTATAGGCAAGCTACTGCTATCGTGAACATTTAACCTGCACACTCATCACAGCAGTCTCATAAGCGTCATGAGAGAGGAAGATATGGTATACCATACTTCAATCTATACAACGGGCTGTCCAGCTTACGTGCTTGCATATAGGAAAGCTCTTTTCCTTCATATCGTCAGAAAATAATAGGAGGCATTGCAAAATGTTCACGGCATCGTGGCATCTGTATCAGCGCCATGATAGAAATAGTTGTCCAGTGGTTAAAGGTAGGGTCCCTTTATTCACATCCTCAGTGTCTGATAATATATGCGCCCCAAAGTGCCCGGTAAGCGGCAATAGGCTTGCCACCAATTAATAGTTGGTCCCACGTAACCAACTATTAATTGGCGAAGTGTGGGCGTATAATATGCCTACCCCTTCGAGGAAACAGGCGTGAATGTATGTATGTATATATTATTGTAAAGTGTATTAAACACGGTATCCTTATGATAACCTGAAATTATTTTTAAAATAATGATAAAAATATTCAGTGATATAAACAACTACAATAAATTTCTTGCAAACATTACGGTACAAATACAGTACCTATTTTAGGATATTGCTATTATCTTTTTAACTCGTTTGTCTGTATTGAAAACTTGCAAAACAAAGGAACGTGCATCTTTACTTGACATTTGAGCTTTAAGGGCATGGTTGTCGCAATTGAAGTACCATACGCGTACAGTCACCGTCAAATAGTTTATAGCAGCCAAAGCGGCAAATATATCTAAACACGCCCTAACGCTCTTTATAATGGAGACGTGTGATGTTGTTTATCGCACTTTGGATGTTACCAACTACATGACGCTGACTGTACATTTACACTTAGGAACAGCTTGGTAATGTTACTCAACAATCGATCGTAACGCTAAACGGTACTGAGTCCACAATTGTCTCGCTTTATTATGCTTTTGACTGTACATTCCATAACAGCAGCGCATCCTCAAATGTTGTAATATATGACTTGTAATACAAAACACGCTATAAGTGCAATAGACCTCAATATTCGGTACTAAAATATACCTTTCTTTCCCGCGCTTTTGAGATTTGGTAGGCACTTTATAAAAATGAATAGATTTTTTTTGTTTGCGTAAAATGTATCTATTGTTGAGTTGTTATATTAATGTATGAATGCGAATACATTTTACCCTAAAGCATGCAAAATCTGCCTTTTATAACAAGTTTTAATGATCACTGGTCTTATTTTCTTTGACGCTATACGCCATATGATGCCAGTTCTTGTAAGACCATACATAACATATGAGGTGGTTGATAAGCCAAAATAGCTTATTCGACGGCAAAATACATTATAACAGTTTGATGCCTCTTAATTGCGCCACTGGATTTACTGTATAAGCCGACCAAACGACAAGCCATGTCTCTAAATTTAATCTTTAAAACCATGGATAAGCCTCGATTCTGCACTGGGTCACAGTGCAGAATCGGGGCACATTTGATTACCCGATTCCAACAGCGGGTCGCCACACACCTTTATCCGCAAATCCGTAATAGGTCAGTGTGGTGAAGTACGATCTAAGTTACGCTCTTTAGTATATAGGAGAAGACTCCAACCCCACAAATCCACTCAATTTGTCACCTATTCCGGGGCTGAACTCGGTGTCTGTTGCTTCACTCTGCTTATCGCTTTTAATTCCATGACGCTTTTAGAAACGCTAAATAAAGTTGGTTACAAAATCAAACAAAGTAGCCTGTGTTCTTTATATTCCAAATATGCACAACCATATGAAATAAAACAGCAGGACTCATATTAATTGTAATAAAGATAAAAAGACAGCTTTAATGCTTTCCGTCTCCCAGGAGTCGTCGCCTTATCATGAACATTGCATTTTAATAAAATTATTATGTTATTTAAATACATACATTAAACTCTTATTCAAAAATAATGCGGTTATTTAATTTTTTCAAATTGAGCAAAGAACGATATCAAAACAATATATTTTTGTTTGTGTCGTGAAAACAAATAAACTTCAGAACAAGAATTTGAAATTGAATTTGGAATTTCTAGCCTATCGCCGAATTTTTTAGATCACAGTTCCAATTCGATAAAACGCCAATTTCATATGTAAGGACCGTATATTTACTTATATACAATGTCTTAAGCACCAATATAGGATTAGCCTAGTGGCATTTAGGCGTAATATTTTGTATAGAAACAAAGTGGATTAGGCAATGACTGGGTGACATATCACGTTCTTGACTCGCGCATCCGACCAGACTAGGGCTGCCATCACCCAAATAAAAGAGTACAGGAGCAAAACAAGAATTATCACAAAAACAGGATTTTGTGTAATTAATATGTTAATGTTTCAAAGTGTATTTCTTCTTTTTTTTAATCGACGGAACATAAAAATACGCGGAAAACCTAAATGTTGCCATACTCATAATTTATTGGAATATCAAGTGACTTTCCTTGTTTTATCCCTGTACTCTTCAATTGCCGACGCCGGATAAACACGGCACAAATTCGGGACATTTGGGCGACATATGGTTATGTCCCCGGACACCTCTCAACAAAATAAAAACATCGCTTTAACTAAGATTTATTTTAATTTATCTTTTTACTTTAAAAACAATGGTTTTTCCTTATCAACAAAAATGTCCGGGTTGCTCTCGGACATTTTTAAACGCCTTTCTAACAAATCCGGGCAATTCCGTACAGGTGGCAGCCCTAGACAAGACCAACACTATCAGAACCTATCCCCTATTAGAGAATGCTTAGCAAGGACAAACCAAGAATATTCTTTTATGTTTAAATTTTATTCATTGCATAACCTTTTAGCCGCGTTTGATCCAAAAATAAATAAAATAAAATATACAAATACAAATCATTTATTGCATGTCACATGAAAGTAGGTTGTTACAAACATGGATTTATACAATGTGACGCCCTGTAAGGGCATAACAACATAACAAAGGACCTACTAAGTGACTGCGTCCTAGGTGAATGAATGAATGAAAATTTAAGACATAAAAAAATAACAATATACATATTTATTTATATAGATAATTTGATTTAATCATTGAAAAATTCCTGCATATTATAATAGCATTTTTTAATTAAGAGTGTCTTTAAAGTTTTAGTAAAAAGCGAAAAACTATTTATATTTTTTATGTGGTTTGGTATATGATTGAATATTTTAATTAACATGCTATGAGGGCTTGTTGAGATTAGTTTAGTGTTGAAAAAGGGATTTTTAGTTTATTCTGATATCTATTGTTTTTTCTCATTCTTTGCTCGGGTGAATATAGGGTTTGGTTTTTTTAATAAACTTGCATGACTCCATAATGTAAATTGAAATGAGAGTTAAAATCTGACGTCTAATAAAGTGTGCTCTACAGGAATTTAGTTGGTCAATGATTTTAAATTTTTTTATGCATTTTTTTTAGAGTAAACATTTTATCCACGTCACTGGAGTTTCACCAAAAAATAATGCCATAAGATAGTCTTGATTTTTAGAATACTTTATTGTCTTTAAGATCAACATTTAGATTCGTCAAATTTTAACAAACAAAATGAAAATACAAAATGCCTCTGCCTACCCCTTCGGGGAAACAGGCGTGAATGTACAGGCGTACTTCGTATGTATGTATGTAAATATTTAATAATTATTTGTATTATATATATAACGTGAACGGATGCCGCAACAGGTTTATGTAAATTTGTTGAATGTGTAGTTATATAATAAAAAAAAAAAACTAAAGAAAAATAACAATAAAACAATTTTTCCTTGTGCCCCTTCAAGGCGAAGCTAAACTAAAAACTGGTCAAGTGCGAGTTGAATGCGCACGGTTAAGGATTCGTATGATGAATATTTAATTAATAAAAGTGGCGCGTGCACCTATGACTTTTCGAAGTTATGTGTGTAATTATCGCTTGCTTCATACCTCGGAAAGCACATTAAGCCGTTAGTCCCGGCTGTCATGAACATCTATGGCAGTCGTTATTAGGAAGTCAGTGCCTTCTAATAGACTGACGGCTGGTTTAACCATAAAACGATGTTTCCCTCTGGGGACTGGGAGGTCAGACGGAGCTCACTTAATAACTGAAATTCAGTCAAAACCAGTGAGCAGACCTTAGGCCCTAAGCTTAAGGGCAACCGGGATAATGCTAGGATATGATGATTTTATTGTAAGGACGTTGTTGTCGACGATGAAGTAAAGCCTTGATATAAAATATGCACCTGATTTTAGCCCCCAGTAGGAATACTACTCTAAACCAGAAACATTAATCTCATACTCTCCGAGAGCTTAGCGGAACATGGACCCTTCATATGCAATTAGGATGAAGAATTTCTGTAATATAATCCCGGAACTTTTCATCTTGACTGTTTTAAATAGGAGTTTACTCACTACAGAATGTTTAAGTGCAGAAAGCCTGTCCGCTAGCGATTGAGTTACCGATTAGGATGGCATAATGAAATGTATATTGTTATTATAATAAATCTTATAGTAACAATCAAAACAAAAAAACAGTGGACTTTTAGTGGCTGAGATGATGTTCATCTGAACATCATGTACATTTTTGAGGATAGCAATAAAATTATAGATTATTTAACTCTAAATTTGGATTCATTAGAATCAATACCCATATGAAGATGTAGTTTTAAAAAAAATCCGAGCAAGAAAACTAAAAACGAAATGCAACATTAAAAAATAAATCAAACTTAGAAAACAGATAAAGTTATCAAAAATTTACAGCCTGTCGGCAACATGGTTATTTTAACAAAAAACATTATTAACCAAAGGTTATAAAACTTCAAGGTATATATAATACATATATACTTTTTAACAATTACAATCACTTGTTAACTTAAGATAGGATTCTACCTTCCCTTTACACGGACTCGCACGGAAACTAGTTGCTATTATTACCCTAAAATGTAATAAAATTAAAATTTAGTTAAGCAGACCTTCTCCCCATGTATTTAGTGCGTTGAAATAACCAAGCGGACTTGGTTGCGATATACACCATGACTCTTCATAACCAGTCTAGATCTAGTGCATAATTTGCGATCTAATAACTAAGATCGGACGAGAGCAAAACTCGTAAAGATGATCCAATTATAGAACATAACTGGGGTATTTACCTGGACTTTGATTATATTTTAGCATTAGACGCGAAGCACTTGGAAGGCTTGGTTGATTAAAACCTGCTTCGTTTTGCATTTTAATTTTACTAATTCTAATATTTCTCGAGTTTTTGATAAATAATGGTAATGGTATTAACCCTGTAGCAGCTATCAAACTAGAAGATAGTAAAAGTTGAATTATAACATAAATATATTATTATTCTGCATTCAGCATTGTCAGGAAGGTTGTCTCTTTGCAGCCCAAGCTTGGGCTGACTGGCTTATCAAAGGCTGACACAATATTATAAAAACAAAAATCTTTTTTTTTAATACTTTTGCTCATTTAATAACGTTTAGTATCAGTTAGGAATGTTTCTTTAATAATGTAAATAAATACATAATGATAAGAAGAATAATAATTTCAGCGCCAATCTAAAACACGGATAAACGTACTCAAATACTTTTAGTATAATGTTTACATTACAAAAATAAGTTTATGTTTTCTGTTTCGGAAAAAGTTGGTTTTGATTGGCTTTATACATACATGGTAATTTATTATTTTATTTTATTCGGAACACCAACAGCACATTAAACTTTTTGTGTACACTATACATCATATTATATCATCAGTGTATATGTCACCGTAAAATTGTAAATAACGTTAAATTATAATCTATCCCGCGATATTGTAATCTGTCGAGAAATTGTGATCCGTAACAAACTGCTCACAATTTAACGCATTATTTTTCGATAGATTATAATCTATCGAAGACAAACCGTCAGATTGTAAAATGGCATGCGACAGAACGCACCTCGCGCTCTGATTGGTTGAACTTCATGTTCCCCGCTCAGCCGTCTCAACAAAACTCTGAATTCTGCGTATTCATAGTTTTGTTGACAGACAGACTCAATATCCGACATTGTAAATATTATTAAATAAGATATCAAATGAGTTTACAAGCATAAAAAATATTAAAACACTGAAAATACAAATTAGGTTATGTTCGGTGACTAACTCTTATTCATTATTTAACTGCACTTCTTTAGGTTATCACAGGTCCGTTAACACTCCCTACAACTTATTATAATACAATGTGTTATTATTATTAACACGAATTCTTTCTTTAATCACTAAAACACTGTTTGTTTACATTTCACAACAAATGAATTTGACTAATAACAAACGAAGATGGCGACGACGGGCGTCTGAGCGGGGAACATGAAGTTCAACCAATCAGAGCGCGAGGTGCGTTCTGTCGCATGCCATTTTACAATCTGACGGTTTGTCTTCGATAGATTATAATCTATCGAAAAATAATGCGTTAAATTGTGAGCAGTTTGTTACGGATCACAATTTCTCGACAGATTACAATATCGCGGGATAGATTATAATTTAACGTTATTTACAATTTTACGGTGACATATACACTAATAATATAAACATCGCTATGTACAGGTATTCGAATATGCAAACAAAAATAAATGTAAATATGCCATAGAGATAGTACATAGGTAAAAAATGAAAACATAAAATCATGCGAGTCTACGAATTTGTTGCAGCTTAAATATTAGTAATGTGTCTTGTATTTTCTCTACGTATATTTTTGACTTTAGCCTATGATAGTGTGAAAGTACCTTAATATACTTCGCCGCAAAAAAAAACTTGGATTATCGATCTGTATTCAATATGTAATTTTTTGACAACCGTAGTCATATTATATTCAAATTCAAGTATGCTGTTCTTAAAACATTATTGTATGTACATTTAAGGTCACAGTAATCTTAAATATTTAAAATAACATTAACCACTATAGAAGACCTTCGCCAAATCGAATTGACAGATGACTTTGAAGTAATGGGCAGTAATGAATGTTAAGTACATTATTTCTGTAGAAGTATATTTTTGATGTATGCAAAATGAAAAAGGCATGTAATGATGTCATTAGTGTCTTGTGCGAGGGTGTTTTCCTACGTATATTAATTATTTATTTACAAAAAAGTATTTATTTAAGTTTATTTATCTTGGTTTCTAAATACATAATTGGTGTAATTGTCAGAAAATATTTAAATCTTCTCTACATGAATATTTATAATTTAAATATGAATAAAACATATTTGTACGAGACCGGCGGTTCAATTAAATCATATAAATTATTTGAAAATCAACATTGAATTAATACAATTTAATAAAAGACTAGCAGTCGCCCGCGGCTCCGCCCGCGTGGCTGTCGGCTACCGCTGTAAAATGCCTACCCAGAAAAGACACGGTCATCAAAATGATTTCCAGATCAATTCACAGACACGGACACTAACATCGACGACGCAGTCATTATTCGCAGGCTGCATAGATTGTCTTTATGTGGATCTTGAAGTTGTTAATGATGAAAATATTTAAATCTAATTAATACTTAGTTTTTACTCTTACCGGCAGTCCCGGAGAGCAACCTGTTGTTTTGGGATAGATAACTAAAGCGATTATTGTAAATCTTCCCCATAAACAACATTTGACATTAAATTATTTTTAGGTGACAAAATAAACTGATGGTCGGGAGCCCCGACCCGTGATAGGGCGCTGTGCAGCAGAAATCGTAATAATTTAAGTTCGAAATAACTTCAAAAACAAACGTCCAATTTTGATCATTCCAAGACCAAATATTATTATCTACATAAACTGCACTTAGTGATGAAATAATTAATTTTGATAGGGATTATTAGCATAAGTAAAATAAATGCGTATAAATATAGTACAAAAAAAAATCAATATTTTTAAATAAAAAAAGGGTTGTTGTGCCTCACTCGCCATATATAGGTATAGTGTGTCGCGGACTTTTTAGTAGGTGGTATAAGATCTTTAATTCATTCATACATTTTGTGGTTCTATCTTTTATAGTTTAGGCAGCGTACGCAACTGTTCTGGTTGATTTTTACACTTTGTGTCCGAAAAACCCAAATATTTTACGGAATCCTATTTTTTTATATAGCCTATGTTACTCAGTGATAATGTAGCTTTCTATTGAAAAAGAATTATTAATATCGGTCCAGTAATTTTTGAGTTTATTCGTTACATACAAAAATACAAATCTTTCCTCTTTATAATATTAGTATAGATTACATTGACTCCCCCCCCCCCCCGTACCACCCCAGTGACGCTTACATGGAGCCTACATCGCATGCTGGCTAGCTGAGCGCGGTGACCGGCAACACGCGACTTTTTTCTAATACTTGCATTTTTAAACTCGTGATATCTTCCTAATGAAATGTCCGAATTGAATAATTCAAAATGGTTTAAAAAGGTATTGAAGCCGTCTTGAATACAAAGTAAATTTTTTTGATAAGGATTAATACCAAGGTACAAATATAGAGCCTTTTCAAGCGGCGGCATATAAATTAAATTTTTAGAATAAAAAACCGCTTACTGTGACGTAACTATAATATTTAGACATATGCTGTCGCGACACTTTTTGTAGATAATGATGAGTACTGCAAAGTCGTAGTATATAATTTTGTTCTATCATCTATAGTTTTCGCTGCGCACGCTATGTAAGGAATTTTTCAGGTCATTTTTTTACACCTTGGGTTACATTATTGGATTTTTAGTAAGGATCCCTAATTTTTTTAAAAATATAATATAGCCTATGTTACTCGGGGATAATGTAGCTTTCCAAAGGTGAAAGAATTTTTGAAATCGGTCCAGTAGTTTCGGAGCCTATTCATTACAAACAAACAAACAAACAAATCTTTCCTCTTTATAATATTAGTATAGATAAAACAAAAGGATCTAATTCTGTACGTGTCGTTGTTTTTAAGCTGGCGCTAGTTTTTCACTATTAAATACCTGCACTTATTTTTAGGAAGGTTAAATATTTGTGTGCAAGAATAAGCATTTTGTATGTAATACGAGTACCTATGCATTTATAAAAAGTATTTATGTATATTTTTGCGTTGTTTAGTAGGTAGGTACCCTAAGCTTCGCTCATTTTGAGTCTAGAAGCGCAGGTCTTTATTGACATATTAAACTCGATTGTTAGACATACAAAATATTATACATTTTACAATATGACATCGTGATACTATTGTAGCCGGCTGTGTACTTTAACAAATAAAAAATATATGTATATATATAAATATTAGGTCGGGGAAAAAGTCTTTTCGCATAACGTAGGTATAAACTTATTATAAAATTTTTTTGACTGTACTATTTGTGTCTGGCTGGTTTTGGTAACATTAAAAAGGTTCCATTATAAAGAAAAGAAAAAAATAAAAAAAAGTAGTTTCCCGCTATTTTTCATTTGTTTTTCTCTCTGTTAAAATGAGTGAATCTAATGAAGAAATTCGATACATTTTAAAATTTTATTATAAAAAAGGCAAAAATGCGACTCAAGCAGTGAAAAAAATTTGTGATGTTTATGGACCTGATGCAGTGTCAGTAAGAGTAGCACAAATTTGGTTCAAACGTTTTCAGTCCGGAAATTTTGATGTTAAAGATGCACCTTGCTCTTGTCGCCCTGTTACGAATAAAATGGACGCCATTTTTGAAAGAGTGAAGCAAGATCGGCATATTAGTAGTTACGATCTAGCTGAAGAACTGGGAATTGACCACAAAACAGTTTTGACCCATTTGAAGAAAGCTGGTTATACAAAAAAGCTCGATATTTGGGTGCCACACGAGCTCACTCAAAGAAACTTAATGAACCGTGTACTCATTTGCGATTCATTATTGAGACGTAATGAAACCGAGCCGTTTTTGAAGAGATTGATAACTGGCGATGAAAAGTGGATCACGTACGACAAGAACGTGCGAAAAAGGTCGTGGTCGAAAGTTGGCCAGGCTTCACAGACTGTGGCCAAACCTGGCCTAACACGAAATAAGGTGATGCTGTGTGTATGGTGGGATTTGAAGGGCATTGTTTATTATGAGCTTTTACCGCCCGGCAAAACCATCGATTCTGATCTTTACTGCCAGCAACTGATGAGATTAAAGGAAGCAGTCGAGAGAAAACGGCCGGAATTGATCAACAGGAAGGGTGTGGTCTTTCATCACGATAACGCTAGACCACACACATCTTTAGCCACTCAGCAAAAATTAAGAGAGTTCTACTGGGAGGTCCTAGTGCATCCACCATATAGCCCTGACCTTGCGCCTTCAGATTTTCACCTGTTTCGGTCTCTGCAGAATTCTTTAGGTTCTGTAAGGTTGACCTCAAGAGAGGACTGCCAAAACTATTTGTCCCGTTTTTTTGATCAGAAGTCCCAAAGTTTCTACAGTAACGGGATAATGTCTCTGCCCACAAAATGGCAGAAAGTTATTCAACAAAACGGTACATATATATTGTAAATAAATGTAAATAAACTTTGAAAAAAATGTCTTGACTTTTCATACAAAAATACGAAAAGACTTTTTCCCCAACCTATTATGTTATATGTGTTTAAGAACAAACTAGATATAACTAAAAAAAAAAATTATCGACAGTATTTTTATCATCTGGCACTAAATAAGCATACTCCTTAAGGTCTTTCTATCCTTTCAAGACGTGAGAAAACTCGGTATAGTAAATTACTTTAAGTGTGGCAAATATGCCTTAACAAAACTAATGAATAGACAAACTCAACCGGACCATAGATGTAGCAAAAAGCAAAGCAAACCAGCACAGCAGTTATAGCTGGCCTAGAATGGGCTAGGAGCCATCTTCCTTATCGAGAAGGTGGGATGATGGGCCGTCTTATGGGAAGACTGCCTGATTAGCTTAGGAATTGACCGACAATGTAGCCGCTATTCAGGCTTAGGGCATTGCGAATCCTGCTAGGAAAAAATATGTGACAGGCTTATAATTAAATGTTAGCCAGTCCGCAGCAGGTTGTAGATTTTTTCGTTAGATACAAATATTAACTTCCCCCTTTTTTATTATGTGTCATGCAATTAATAAATTTTATATGGAATTATATGTGACATAACCAAAAGCCTTATAAAGTACACTGCTGAACATAAGCCTCCCCAAAGGATTAAATTCTATTGGGGGTATTTTTCAATAATCACCACTCTGGGTTGGCGGGTTGGTGATCGCAGTTCACTAGCCAGTACAAATGATGACGCTGCTGCCC
Organism: Musotima nitidalis; assembly: GCA_949126915.1. Taxonomy (NCBI): domain Eukaryota; kingdom Metazoa; phylum Arthropoda; class Insecta; order Lepidoptera; family Crambidae; genus Musotima; species Musotima nitidalis. The sequence goes on from OX421434.1 coordinate 8,099,511, forward strand.
ATCATCCGGTAGGGTCCCTGTAAGATGAGAGGGGGTGGCACAATTTTAGGCCGATACAACAAGGCACATATGTGACATAGTTATAATTAAATAAAAAAATATAAATCCAAATTTACAAAATACAAATCTTTTTTTATGAAATCTAAAGACTAACTCTTTTTATTATGTAAATAACATAGCAATTTTAAAACGTAGAATTGTAGTTTGGTGCTTAATATATTTTATAACTTTATTATTTGGTTATTTTGAGAACATTCATAAAGGTCGAATAATAAAAAAACTAATCTAACCTTAATCTAAAAGATATGAAAATTCGCTTGCAAAAGCTATAAAAAGTAAAAAAACAAAATTTCAAAGTTAAATGTCTCGTAAAAGTCGTTTAAATTACAAAGTCAAAGCAACAAAAAAACTTTTGAAATAAGTAATAAAGAACAAAGTGTTGTTTATTCGTGACACGACTGTGATCAGTGGTCGAATGTTAAATATAAGAAAATTTGCAGCTGAGTATCTCTTCAATATACTATATACGAATTAAATACATACACTACTAACTACCACTAATCATATAGTCTTAGTTATTATCTAAACATTTAAAATACACCTTATAATTAAGAAAAGTTTAGTGTTCTCTTCTACTCGTATAGTAAGTAAAACACATTTTACGGATTTACACATTTTTCGTGGTCACGGGAAGATTGAGATAACAGGTGTCCATAGCAAAGTTACAAATTTATAAAAAAAAAAATTGTTGATTTAATAAAAAACAAGTGTCGTTTATTAGTGATATAAGTATATCATACGACATATGAACATAAACCGCTGTAATGTAATAATTATTAGTGGCATGACTGTACTTCAAACAATTGATGTCTCAATACATTTACTAAACACCAAAGAGGCAGCTTAATTGAACTTAAAATAGAACTTGTTACATTCAATACACAAATCCTTAGCCTTGACTTTAAAATGTCAACATTCCAATAATGGCCACTTGCCTGCACTGAGATGAGTAACTCAGTAAAGTCAGATGATCATTTGTGATAAACTTGTTTAATCTTTCGTAATGCATTTGAAATGATTATAGGAGATTTTGAGTGCTATCTATTTGTTTATATTTATGTCAACTAAACGCGGTTTAATTACTTGGTAACTTTTACACTTTGAGTTATCAACTAACGGTGCCCTGCTGCTTCTTCCGCAGTCACGCAGGCAATAAATAATAAATATTTTGTGACAACTACACCAATTATGCACATCCATCCTGACAACTACACCAATTATGCACATTCATCCTGACAACTACATCAATTATGCACATCCATCCGCCCGGTTGAAGATCTTCTCTATAGTGTGAAGCACACCACTCGCTTCCTACAGTTCTGACCCCGACGTGATCTGAACACGCAACCTTCTTGCAAACAGCTCCTATTTTGCCTTACACACAGGCAAGTTCATCTATAAATAGATATAGAAAGACGATTCAGGATCGATCGACCTAGAAAACAATTGGGGAGGTATATGTTGAGCAGTGAAATTCTTGTAAATATTCATGCGCGGCGATAGCCCAGTGTTGAGACCCCTTGCCTTCAAATTCAGAGGGTCTTGGGTCCAAACCCTGGTTGGGTTCAAACCTATGACTTTTCGAAGTTACGTGCGTAATTACCACTTGCTCCGTGTCTTGGAAAGCACGTTAAGCCGTTGGTCCCGGATGTCTTGAACATCTATAGCAGTCGTTATTAGGAAGTCAGAGCCTTCTAACATCCTAACAACTGGTTTAACCATAAAATGATGTTTCCCTTTGGGTTGCGGAGGTCAGATGGCAGTCGCTTCACGTAATTACCGAAATTCGGTACAATCTGGTTAAACCAGTGAGCAGACCCTGGGCCCTATGCTTGAGCTTAGGGCAACCGGGATAATGCTACGACATAATGATGAAATTCTTGTAAAAATATGTTATTTTGTCTTGGAACCTGCTTGGAACTCTGTATTACTATTCATATTCTCAAATGAAGCCCATTTTAATAAAGGGCAATGAACGATGTTTTAAAGACGGTAGTTTTAAATTTGTGACTATTTTTATTTCTCTGATAATCTATAAATAACTTTTTAATAATATTGATAAATTCATAAGAAATTTCTACGTTTTCTCTGGCTACGACAAGCTAAAGACGATTGTATTTATACACAACAAGTAATAATATCAACAATTATAGTGATGTAAAAGGTCACAGAAAACATTCGTCGATAGTAACGACGACGTTTATTGGCAGATGCGTTCAGGAATTCTTGTTATTCTGACATTTATAAAATAATGTTTTCCTTAACTGGAATACTCATCATCTGTTCTTTAATGAATAAAACTTCTTAAAATAGTTTATATTACTAATAGATAAATTTACTATTACTTGGTGGAAATTTGATTGTAGGTATAAAAAACTTAAATTGTGCTAATTGATATATTATTTACATGTTTGTATATAAACACAACAACATCATAGCACCAAATGAAGGTACATAAAGTCTTACATTAGGTTATTCGGTTATTTTGTTATATAATACCTTGTATTAGTAAATACAAACCATTGATATGAACAAGTACCATATTTCATTTATAAATGATGTTATATTTATTCTTTACTGTCTCACTTCTATACAATTATATGTTAAAAATATATATATCTTGCAAAAACTGACCTTAAAACCTAAACCTACTTCATACAAGCTGTAAAATACATATAAATATTATCTATGCTTTTAACGTATTTATGAATAATATGATAGGACTTAATGATAGATTTATTTATTATATTGGATTTATGTGACGTCATGACCGTGTTATAACAAATGCTTTTATTTACTTTGGTGTAGCGGACGATTGTTGGGATATAAGATAGAATAGATCTTCAATTGAGTATGGATAGCTATATCGAATTGCTCGTTGATAGTTTGACGCGTCAAGGTGACGACATACAATAAAGATAATCAGAAGCTTTTTGTACCTTTTTATATTGCCTTTATGCGCTTAGCACATTTAGCCAGTGTCAAGTAAAATATATATTACTAATATGTAATTAGAAAAGAATGAGTGGTGATAAAGATGATAAATGAGATACCCTGTTCCTAAGTCAGTCGTAAGATCTCACATGGAATTCTTAAGAGAATTTGATAAGTGATGTTGCACTATTTTATTTCATTTACCAACACTCATGTATGTTCACAAACACAGAACGGTTAATATTTCACCGTTACTTATACATTAATGTTCGAATTACATTATTTATATACAAAAGAGATGTGCAAATATAAGATTTTCTGTATGAACTATTTATTAAAAACTTAAACAAAAGTACTTAAATAATTTAAAAAGACAAATTTTATTTGTAGTGCTCATAATTCTTGGGAGTTCTATGTTGTATGATAAAAATAATAATATTATCAAAGTTCTACATTATAATGTAATAACTTAGTGATGTACATAGGTTTTAAAGTGTAGCTAAAACAATTGAATAAAATAACTTAATGCCTAAACCGCTGCTGTCACAAAAAGTACCTTTATTTAGGTCATAAATAAAGCACTGTTTGAAATAACCTGCTTCAGTTCGCACGATTCCTTATTGTGTACAAAGTACGTGAGGTTATTATGTTTACTTTTATTGACGCTTACCTTATAAGGAATTCACCGTGTACTACCGTACAGCGTAGGTTTGACCTTCGTGCTCTCTGGCTGCGAGCAGCGACGAATGCAGAGTTTGTTTGAATGGGAAAGCAAAAGCCATGTCAATAGTTAACAGAAAGACTTTTGATAATATAATTGGCGGGAGATAAAACCTGGCCAAGTTTCTTGCCAACTTCTCCTCATAGTAGGCTTTCGCTCTGGTGAAATGACGCTTCTACATTTATGGAACTTTTACAAATACTTCGGAATGAAGGTAGATTAAAATTATGAAAAGGAATGATTCACATTATAGTAGAATTAGACAAACCGGTTTTTATGAAAATATTTCAAGAAACTTGTACGATACTAAAATAAAGTGAGATGATATAAACGAGCGAAACCGCCGGTGTCTGCTAGTTAATAATAAAATGCAAGTTCATAACGCGACCTTCTTATGTATCAGTCAGTGTATTATACCATAACAACAAGCAAATGCTAATAGTTATAGCGGTTACGCAACGTTATGCTAATAAGCACGTTATGGTAATATTGGAACAAACATTTCTTAGAGATTGCACAATATCCGATTCGGAGGTTTTGGATAAGGATTTGAAAACTTTGGCCCTAAATTATTGAAATGAATAACATAGTCGTGTAACATTTACATTGCATACATTTTCCCAATTATTCAATTTCACAACTATAACTAACGCTTTATTTTAATTAACAGTAGACATTTTATTGTACAAGCCCTAGTATTACTGAACCATCGTTAAAGACCCTTGAAGGCTTAATATATATATAGAGTATGTTTTATTTTGGTAATATAAATTAACTCGTGAGCAATTATTAATAACTTACCTTGGTATTATTATTTAAGTATTTCTGCTATTCGATTATAATAGCGTATTTTAAATACTCACACATGCATACACTCTATCATGCCTGTTTCCCCGAAGAGGTAGGCAGAGGCGTATTATACGCCCACATTATGCTAATTTATATTTTTGGTCCCATTTTATGTTAGCCTGGTATTCTTAATACTTTTTAGTATAAAGAATAAGTTAAAAATGATGAAGACTATATTTGTTTTAGTATACGACGTATTTGGAATTTTGAATGTTTACATTACAACACAAACAGCTTGCACTCTTTCAACTTGGTATTACAACCATGACCTTTAATTATTTTAACACGGCATCAATTTAGCGTGACGTTCGTTATCGATATCGTCTAACCCACTTAGGCGCGTCACTATGTTAATTCATAGTAAAGTGACAGCGCGGTGTGTCGATAACTGTTCAACTTTGACATACGCACGTTTTACTATGGCACGCGGCTCCTGTCAGACGCATTACGCGATTAGATAAGTCACGATTGTTACGAAATAAAGTAGGTGTAATAGGTACTTTAGTATGGTTAGTTTGAGTAACTTTTAGGAGGTAAATGTAAATTAGATGGGTAAAAAGGTTTTGTTAACGTGGAAAAGAGTAATAAAAAACAACCATTTTATATTCTAAAACAGAAACAATATTTATTGGCCATATTAACAAGACATTACGAATACAGATTGTCACTAATACAACATTAAATTAAAAAAAACAGAGAGAAAGAAAGAATTGTAAGTAGGCAAAAGGTTTTTGGAAAATTATACCAAATAGGGTTTTAAGGATATAAAAGTACTGTGGTTAATTCATTAATTATCATCATCTAACCTTATTGACGACCCACTAGGTACTTGACTGAGGCCTCCTCTTTTAATTAAACCAAGGTGAGAGAAAGTTATGCTAAACTTCTTCATGCGAACACACAGCGGCTTGCCGTAGGCAGTTGTCAACTGTAATTATTTTTATAAGGCATTTAACTTGTTTTAATTGCCTGTGCTTGATCGTTAAATTAATCGTATGGTATTCCTTATAAGACCGCCGAAATAATAAATTTGTATATTAGATTTTTTTTTATCTACAAAATAATATCCGGTCCTGGTAGTTTATGGTGAACTGAATCTGTCAAGAACAGATCTTTAAAAAGCGACAGTTTGTCAAACGCCTAGGCCTATTATGATCTGCCTTTTTTTTTTTTTTGTTTTACGTCGGTAACAAAATGCATTTACGCACTGCCTTCCGGCCAAAGGGGGACCGAAAGGGGGTGTGGGACTCACCACTAGCAGACACGACCGCCGGCAGCAATACCCACTAAAAATCTTCCGACGACGCCCGCCGCTTGTTAAGAAAGAGGCGGGGGCCAGTACCTGGGTTGCAGCTTCTGACACCCCGCCTGCGGCCAACGTCCCCCGGACCAAAACCGGGAGGACCTCCTCAGAGAGGCGCAGTGGACGCGCCCCTCCTACCTCCCCCTGCGACCATAGCGTGTGTGGCCGACTTCCCGGAGGGTCCATGGTTAGACAGCAGGGGCCCCCTACCCCGCTGCCTAGACCCTCCTGGCGCTGCTGAGCGGGCCCTCCTGGCCTACCCGCAGCGCCCTCCATAGGTCCCTCTTAGTTTCCCCCCCGGTAGTCAGTACTAAGGGCACCCAGAGTCGTCGGTCTCTGGGTGTTACCTTTTCCCTAGCGCCTCCTGCGCCCTACCGGGAGGTACTCAGCCCCCCCACCACGACAAGGTGGAGACCAGTCGGGGGGGTATTATGATCTGCCTGAATTAACAGTTTATCAAACGCCTAGGCCTATTATGATGTCCAATGGTCCAATGGTCCTTCCAAAACACGGAAGCTTTTGCTTTCTTATACATGCAAACGAAGCCTGTTCATCTGTGTAAATTCTTGTTTGATGTTTCACAACACTTATGAAGACCTCATATGTAAGTTATCGATTCTAATCTTACATCACTGTAGATTCCAAAAGATATTATGCAAACAGAAGTATCGGATAACAGCTGATAAGGTACTTTATAACATTACACCATAAGAGTTACTTAATTAACACTATTACGTAGAAATTTATCAAATATGTTGGAATCTTAATTATCTCTTTGTATTTTGTTCTCATATATAATATAATTATTATATATTTTTATAGGTGAACATGTTTCTAAGAGTACAGGGTTATTGAACCTAAAACGAAAATAATTGCTGTTTTGTTTTCGTTTGCCGATCTCATCTCACATCCTAGCGTTATCCCGTTTGTCTAGACTGAAGCTTAGGGCCCAGGTTCTGCTTACTAGCTTCATCAGATTTAGACGAATTTGAGTTATAACATGGAGCGACTGCCGTCTGACCTCCGCAACCCAGAGGGAAATATCAATCCTCATGGTTTCGGTTGCCCATCCTTTTAAACCGTTTTTGTCTTTAACTGGTTTTATTCATGATAAAAAATATTTGTCAACAAAATGTATTTCTGTAACCATTGTTTAATGGAACAAAATAACGTGTACAACGGATGAGGCTCTAGCAAACACAAAAGTTCCCAGTAAGCGGCAATAGGCTTGCCACCATTATGTGGGACCAAAATATAATTGGCGAAGTGTGGGCGAAATGTGCCTCAGCCTTCCTCTTCGGGGAAACTGGCGTGATCGTATGTGTGTACGTATTTATGTAAACAATGTGTGTGATTGTAAGAGATTTTTTTATTTTATGTATTAATTGAGCATTGAAGACATATTATTTACATTTTATTACTATTGTTCACAGATGTGACTCAGACCACACAGCCGAAATGCTGTACACACATCTACAAGCGCTGATAGACCGGCCGGAAAACCAGAAGAAATTCGCGGACATTGAGAGAAAATTGCAGATGAGAGGAGCCCTACCAGTCACTAAGAAACCTCCTGACTCATCCCTAGGGAGCGAGGTGTCCAGGGAATCTGATTCAGGAAGCAATGAAGAAAGATGCGTTGCTAATCTGTATGACAGTCTAGCAGCAGAGCTCAAGCAAAAGTTGTCTACAGGTAAAAAAGGCACAGGTCAGAACATGTTTATTTTTTTGTAGATCATAGATGCTTCTGTCTGGGATTTTGCACTGTCTTAGTATGCTTGTTAGCACTGGTATGTATTTATCTATATATATTTATTTAAGTGAATCTACACATCACAGATACATTTATGGAAAAACTAGAAAAAAACTAGTTATAACCATGCCGCATGGTGCGATTAAAGGAAAACATAAAGAGATATATATATTCTGCACTAAATATTCTTACATATTCTGCACTCGCAATAAAACGAAAATTACTTATACGATTTGAGGTATATTAAGTATGTATTTATAAAAAAAGTATTTATTAATGTTTAGCCGTTATTTAGTATTCATAACAGATACTTATCTTGGAACTGATTAAATAAATATTTCCTGACAATTACACCAATTATTAACACCAAATAATTGTTGTAAATCTTAGAATATATTTATTTCTATATTATTTATTTATACACTGTATTTAGTTGGTATATTAATAATTAAAATAAACAAAAGTGTGATGATTAAGTAGGTACATGATTTTTATTTATGGAAAATAAGTATTTAGGGAAAACCGAAAGGCACATATCTTCTTTCTTAAAGCCTTCTATGTTGTTATACATTTTATTTATTAGGTACTTACTTATTTATTTGTTTATGTTTTAACTAGTTCTGCTATACTGCATATAGATATTATAGATAATTGCTATTCATTCTACCTAATATAAGCATGTAAGACATAACTTATTATTATTTGGTAAAGAAATGCTTGTGTTTTGACCTAAAACAATGTTCTAAAAAAGATACAATTATTTCTTAACAGAAACACTAATGCTTATTGATTGGCATTTTTTACGTCTTGTGTTAAATCAGCATTCAAAATCAAAATCAAATAATTTATTTGTCATTACAGGTAATAATGGTCTTACAAGATAATGGATAATGGTCTTACATTTGTGGCCTCATTGGCCCTAATTATGCTAAATAGTTTGCTTATACAACTATTTTATACTTATAATTAACTAGGTATAATAATTATTTGGAAAGCAGAGCAAATTTGTTTTTTCACAAAAACAGATTAAAATCAATTTATTTTAAAACATGTGTTGTTTTTAACTTTTCGTAGCCTTTTCAGCTTATATTAATATGAAAATTAGTGAATTAATAAAATTACTTTAATAACATATCAAACAGGAAGAAAGAAAATAACAAAGCCATTGTATATTCCAGGTAAAAGCCCAATACTCCTACCTCCACGAGACTACGATACCGTGCACAGGCAGAAGGGTAACCTGAACAACATCGACACCAGAAGGTGTCTGAACCAGAACATAGTAGGAGTGAACGCTAGGAGGAAGCTGGAGTCTTCGGGTGGCAGTTCAGGAATTGGCAGCGACCTGGCCCCTTCCCCGGAGAGGAACGACTATCCCAGGCAGCATGATAACCATAGCACTAGTGGTGAGTATCGTTTCTAAACTAAGTTCATCTTACATGATCTGATCAGGAAATCGCGTGAGACAACAGCTTATTACAGGCCTAAGAGTAATGATCATCATATCAGCCTTACTCAGTACACTACTGAACATTGGCCTCCCCAATATATTACACTCTAATGGGGGTCATCATCTCAGCCCATTAACGTCCCACTACTGAGAACGAGCCTCCTCTCACATATCAAGGTGCGAGGGTATTGGGTCATACTCCACCACGCTGACCCAGTGCGGATTGTCGGAGGCAGGTGTATGGCCGTCCTGCTGTTAGAATTTTTTAAGCCGCCCATTAGGCCTCTAATATGGCTTAACGACTACCACATTTAGTGATTAGTGGGACCAACGGCTTAACGTGCCTTCCGAAGCACGGAAGCGCTCGACATTAAATGCCACCCAAACGGTCACCCATCCAAGGACTGACCTCTATAAACTCTGCTTTACTTCGGTGATCGCTTTCGACCACCGAGCACCGTGGAGCTACGAGCGCTTCTTAAATCATCGCGCTAATGGGGGTATTTGATCATAATCATCACGCTGGGCTGTTGCGTTGGTGATTGCAGGCAGCTGTCCGTCATTCGGTAGGACTTCTCTTCGCGACTCTTGCGACTCCCCGTGATATGAGAGAAAGTGGCACTATTCTAGGCCGGTGCCACACGGCACAGAATAATTATCACCGTACTGAACATTAGACGCTAATAGCTGTTGTTTTTTTTTAAAAAACAAACAAAGTTTACCTAAATTTAATTACTAATACTTTCAACATAAATTTACAAATTCCACTACACAAGGAGGTCTCGTAGGTCGCATGGCTTACTTACTTTATAAATTTATTGATTGACATCAGTCAATCAATAAATTTACAAAAAAACTACAAAATTTGTTTAAATTAATCATAATTTAAACAAATTTTGTAGTTTTTTTAATCGTATTCGTTGTTGACTAAGAAAAGCTCATATGAAAGTTAACAGTAAACTAACGCACCCATTCGTTGCGTGCAATAGTCTCCATTGAACTATTTTTTTAAGCCAACTTCGAGTCAAGATATTTTTTTAATTTACATTTAATCATCTTCTATCATTTATAAATAAAATAACCACATCGGATAACTCGCAAACCGATTCTACTACTAAAGTCCAATTAAATAATTACACGAAGTCAATTCAACGTACGTCATACTGTATAAATGGCAATAGTTATGTTTATTTTTTTCTATATCTTCGTTACATGTTTAAGCCCGTCCCTGTAATTAGTGGCTTTGTTTCCTGCTCGGCAGGCTAATTCTACTAACTTGAGCAGTCGTTACGTCTTTGTACGTTGTTTTAAGTTGTTCGTATCGTAAGTCGTTGAGCATAACGTACGGGAATTTAAGCCATAAAGTTGTGATAGTAAGAAGATGGTAAGAAGTAGCCATGTTGTTGCAGCTAACTGCTAAAAACAGTTAACAGTTCATACAATAAAAAACAAGGCAAATAAAAACAAATTTTATAGATTGTACATTAATAATGATGTTTCAGCACATAGTCGGAAATTTAGGTGCTCAGTAATATTTTGGGCAATAGTTTAGTTTATGTTGGAAAATTATCCCTTGTTCCCTATCCCAAGAGTTCCGTACTGTAACCTTTTGGGAAAAACAGGGAGCTGACTCCTCGATCTAGGAATAATTAGCAGAAAGTTTATTTTGTAACAGATCGTACGCGCTTCTGTCATTTCTATTCTAAGGTCTCTTTAGCAATTGCAATCGGTGCGATGATACAAAGTGGCCGTTGTCACAGTTTCTCAATACACACTCCTTGCTCTAAAACCCCTATCGGTTTTCACAGAAATCCAGTGTTTTGTATAAGCCATGTTGGTTTAGGTCACTTTGAGTGGAAACCATTTTGGTTTCCTGCATGGCACTTCAGTATACGAGCGATACACGCATAACTATCTCGTGAAGCGAAAGTTCAAGGTTAAACCTGGGTCTCTCAAAAATTCTCATTTTTTTAACATGGCTTAATTTTGATGACACTTTCAAGGATAATAATAATGATTTAACTTATTTCAAAACACGCATGTGTATATGGCGTTACTAACAATTTTACTTAGACTATGTTAGTACTTAGCCTCTTTAAAAAAACATATGGGCACACATAGGCGCATGCTTAATGCGTAAGTTATATTATAAGTTTAATATGCAATATCAAGGGTAGCTAAGTGTTAAGAACCTAGTAAAAATATGAAACATCTACAATTGTACACACTTAGTACGCAATTAAAGATTGATTGGATTTGATTTGCTGGTTCATCCAGTGCGATTACCACCAGTACAGCTCAAAGCATAATATGTACAAGGAATATGCGTTTAAGACGAAACGGTTTAAAATAGCAGAATTGAGTTCCTGTACGATATCTGATGATACCATCATCGTGACTGGTTGGTTCAATATTTAAATTGTTGTTTTTGCAATAGGTAAACGATTACGTGATGAGTTCATAGGAGACATTAAAAAATAGCTACACTCTGACATTTACTGGTAGCTCATCATTAAGATAGATTTTTAGATAATATTAATATTTAAGTAAGAGGCATTGAAAATGAACAATATCCTGTATATTGCGATTAATGCGTTGTACATCGGAGAGGTTTTAACAACGACCACCATATTTATTGTTACACATAAACTACTGACCCATTTTAACCAAAGAAACATATTATTGCTTTATTTTGGAAGTTTAATGAAATGTTTATGAGTACAGGTCTGGTAGGAATATAGTTTAAAAATAAATATTTACCTACGTATTTACAATAAAATACTAAACCGTAACAAACCACAATCCTAGAAAATAATAATCTAGAATATAAAAACATTATTATTTTTGTAACGTAAATACCTACCTACTCGAAGTACCTTGGTTTTGACGGAGTCGCCGCAACAGTCGTGATTTGCCATTCACTTGAATGTTTACATCATTTCTACTTTACCAAAGAGGCTTGCCACCAGTTCAACCCATTCTGATCTCATTTCCTTTTTAGATGAAGGCGTACTCTTGTTTTTTACAGTTGTTTATCCGCCAGTAGGTAGGTACGAAAACTTTCCACTATTACGTTGATTTGGTATAACTTTTAGATTCACTTCTAGAACGCTAAAACATACGTACATTATGTCACGCCTGTTTCCTCGAAGGGGTAGGCAGAGGCATATTATACGCCCACATTTCGCCAGTTACATTGTTGGGCTCACGTAATAGGTGGCGGGCCTATTGCCGCTTATCGGTAACGTTTATGTTCGTCAGAGCCTCGTCCGTTGATAGACAGGTGCACCACTTGCAGGTGAGGTTGGCTTGGGCACCTCAGATCTTGGTAGGAGCCCTACACAACCAGTTCAGTTGCCAGTAGGTAGGTACGTAGAGAAACTTTTAACTATTACGGTGATTTGAAATAACTTTTAGATTGACTTCTAAAACGCTAAAAGAATATAAAATTGCTACCTTGCTTATTTAGTAACCCCAAAGAAGAATTCTAAACTTATTTGTTTGGTATAAGACATAGCATATTATTTTATTTAAATGTTATTTTCATTTGTATACCAAATGAATACATTTACAGTTTCTTACAACTTTGAAGTATATTTAGTCAAAGTCATTTATTCAAGTTTGGCTCAATAAGCTGTATTCTATTATGAAAGTCAAAATTACAAAACATAACAACTAGCGCGCCCTTTACTGCGGGCGGCCGCTTGATCGTAACATATCGTTTTTTCCCGCCAGTTACAAAAAAATCTGTTATAAAATCATCATCATCAGACTTTACAGAAGCCAGATTCTCTGTGTCCCTTTAATATTACTTCTATATCAATAATAAATATACAATACAATTAACACAAAAATAAATATCACTTTATTTTGCATAGCTCATAAATAATGCTTGCACTGTTTGCAAACATATTTTTGATTTATTTAACATTACACCAATAAGAGTTAAAATTACGTCGCTCCCGTTTACAAACGTTAACAAAATCGTCAAACAACTCCAAAACTTCACTAAGAAGCCGGTAAGACTCAAAGCCTACGTATATTTTTCTTGGTAAACAATTAAATTAGCTACTTACGACTTTTGGAGTGCCTCATCGGAAGCTCTAGTCGATTCCAAGATAATGTGTTTTTTTATTTAGCAAAACAATTTGAGAAATATCATTTAATATCTTATATTATGCAAATAGAAAAACACATTTTATAAAACAACATATCATTCTTACAAGGTAACGATATTGTTAATATTGAAATGATATAGCAATGAAACAAAAGGAGCTAATTATGTCGTTTCCCGATCTCAAAAATGTCTAAATCGTATGACATGCCTAAAACAGTAGCGGCAAAATAGTTTTTTAAAGAAAATACTCACTAACTAACTACCTAAGTAATTTTTGGTAGTGTGCCCTAAGGGGAATCTTAGTGTATAGTTTGACGTTCACAAGAGCTTTATTGAGCAAACTTGAATAAATTATTTCGACTTTATGACATGCCCCACATGGCCTATCATGATATCCCGATCAGGCAACGAATTATTTAAACCCAAATAAACATGTATAAATAGATCTTCAAAAATAGAATATTGTCACTAAATGCAAAACCTATTGTTAACAGTTTAACACGAGATCTTTATCAGTTGCTGTTATGCGTTGCACACTCACCAAATTTTTTTTATTGCATGTAAGTGAATCTATGCTTCGTGATTTAAGTGTAGATATACTTCGTTTTTTTTTAAAATATATTTAACAGTTTGTGAAATAAAGAATTTGAGACTTAATTTGACTCTGTTTACATGGGATATCATTGCCTATTTGTACATTTAATTACAAAATAATAAACCAAAAGAAAAAGTGAAAAGGTACGACTAGGCGTCACAAAACCTATCTGGGCTTTATCTATAAGGAGAGCTCAGATCAAATCAGAAACTGACGCTATTAATTAATGTAAACTAAATTCCCAAGCCGCTTTCAAGAACGGACCTCCAGCTCTCAACAGCCTTATAATTAATACCAATTAAAATAAATTATCTCATCAAATAAAGTTTCGTAAAGCATTCCGTTAAGGCTCTGAGCTTGGTTTGAACACGCCCAGTGAAGGCAGACGCGTTACTGAGCTTTTTGATTAGTTTGTTGCGCAACGCACCAAGTTATCCGATAAATCAGTTATCTTTTACACAGTAATTTTCATGAAGATTCTTAGACGTAACTTCATTAACAAAGTGCACAAGTACAGGAAAGTGATATATTGCAATAAATTGAGTTTTTCCGTGTTGATTCTAGAACTCCGTAGAACCTGTATTAAAGAACTCGTCTGTGACGGACTTTACTTGACTTTAACTTTGAAATTGTCTGTTAATGACAAAAACGTTGCACGTGGTTGCCAATAACTTGAAATAATAAATTACATGACACTGGCATATACTCTAATCGACTTAGTCCGTACTAAAAAGATCTTCAATTTAAAGCGGCTTAAGCACAACAAGGCAACAAATAAACGAAGAGTTATTTTGGCACTACATATTATATTAGTATGCCTTAAAAAACTAGTATTGCCTACACATCCAATAGCTTTTTGTAAATACAATCCACGTAAGGGCTAAGAGGACGCCTCTACAAATAAACGCAAACTTAAATTTCTTCTCACGCCTCTCAAATGTACTTTTGAAACAATACTGTACGAACGAGATAGAAGCGTGTGCCATGAGATGGAACGACTCTAGTCATTGTTTGTTTCCCAACGCGAAAAAGTTGCAATTGTCCGGAAAATCTTTTAATGATTGCGTGACCTTCCCGAAAAGAATGTACCTGATTTTTTGTTTCTATTGTTTAGATGTACTATGTCGGTTCTGGATGACTGCGTCAGGAACAAAACATTGTTTTTATACTTCACTTAGGTACAGCTTATCTTTTTTTTTCATAAGGTTTGATCTATAGGTACCAAGCGTACTCGTAGTATATTGACATATTGCACCCCCAACTACATAAGTATTATTATGTCATCTAAAGTACTGAAAAGACTGAACTCTCAAAATATCTTATATTAGAGAGAATTGCCAGAATATTTTAAAGAATGTCTTAAGCGATGCTTTGGAGTTTCAATGGATACAATAGATAGCGCTAGTAGGAACTATAAAGAGAGTGTTCAACATCAGCATGTGATGTCACGACGGGCAAGAGAGGGACGAGGATGACTAGCTGCGTGACCGCTGCGCCTGCGCAGTAAAATCATACACTCTCACTTATCACCTACCGAATCATTAACAGATAGAACTATAAAAAATCCTATATGTGCTGTACGCTATCCGCGTAGCTAGTTCAATAAAACTAATATGTTAGATACATTTATTAGTACAACAAGTCTATTGTTTCAAGATCATTTAATAGATTTAAATGATCTTCAAACAATAGACTTGTTTGAAGATTTAGTACGCAAAATTTTTAAAATGACAGTTATTTAAAATATCATATTTCAGACCTCACATTATGTAACTATTAAATTAAAAACTACTCTAGTACCATGGAGGGTTCGTAAACAAAAGAACAACTGCAAAGTTTCTCGGTTCACTGATCAGCACATTTAAATATCAATCAGTGAATCGAACGAAAAGTCATATTCCATTTCATATCTTATCCTCTTGAGGATTTTGATGGCACCTTCCTACTCTCGCATCACTCGTAGCAACAACGAATACTGGATAAGCGATACATATTATCCAACAGCATTTAAAACCTCAGAACTATATGTCAGTTGGGATGCTTAACTATTTGACCTGGTCCACTTTGTGCAACTGTTACATTCTGTACCTAAGAAGTTTCAAATAATACAAATGGCACGCCCTCTTAGCTGCGATACTTATTTATTACATTTGAAACCTTGGCTTAATAATAGAAGTTTTCGAAGCTATCCCAATTTTTTTGTAGTTATAAATATTGCTTATGTTACTCAGGGTTAATTTACCACTAATCGTGAAAGAACTTTTGAAGAACTTTTCCAGTAGTAGATTTTGAGTTTGTTTTCGTTATAAACATCGAAAATATAGAACTATATAAATCTTAATAATATTAGTACCTAGAATGAAGTACAGTAAAGAATAAAATAAACTTTAAATGTTCCTATTTGTAAGTTGTTGGGCAAAATGTAAATGAGAGTAATTTAGTATGACAGAGAAAGTTTCTGAATTCGCCAAAGTAAAAAGCTCAGAACAACAATATGCAATGAATAATTAAATTAATAAAAACTGCCATAATCAAAGAGAGAAAGGAATGTGGATCTCTGTTTTCACCATATTGTGCGTTATAAACTAGAGCAGGGTTCTCAACAATAAAGAAACTCATCACCATTACCTAAATCCCATACAATTAAAAAGGCGCGCACTGAGACAAGATGGCGCTGTGATAATTTCTAGATGGTAACACATTAGGGTTGTCATATGCAATCAAAAAGCTTTTGATAGATCCAATAGTTCTACACAAGTTCGGATGCAGTCATATATTAAAAATGAAGCTTGTAGCTTTGTGATAAGAGGTCGGTAATGATCAGCAAAGTCAAGAAGAATTTACAAAGGTTTACACAAAGTTGCTCCTTCGATAAGTGACCATTTATATCCCAATGGATATCGAGTGCTTCCAGCCGCGGTACGCTAAACTTTACCAACAGGGCTAACAGCAGAACCTGCCACCGCCAATCGGCGCCGAGTCCTCGGGGGATGAAATATTTACATTTGTATTTAGACTAGACAAAAATTGGCTGAGATGTTGTTGATGAATGATTAAATGTTCTTACGTGAAACGTATAATCCCTAAGACCCACAGAATAAACACAAAACTCACTTCCACAGTTGCATCCGCCGCAGGCAAGCAGTGATTAAATTTTAAGAATAAAAGTTTCTTCTTAATATTTTTATTCTTTCACCATCTCTAAAATTTGAAAATACTTACAAACTTTCTCAGCCTTTCTTTACTATGTGTCAAGTAATTAATACGTTCTTTTTCTGGCAACCCTAGACACGTGGGATCCAACACCGACAGGTTCTTTTCTATGTCAATTTGATTTTAGAAACAAGTTTGGAAAAGTGTGTTTCCGAGTCCCGTTAAGCGTATACTTACCAAATTGAATATTTGGAATACCGTGTGTTATTAGGAAGAATGGCTTTTACGGTTCATTTCATATTGTATCTATTTCAATGTTCTTCAACCACATATCAGCAATGACATTTCTTTTATTCGATTATTGATATTCTTAATTAAAAGTACAGGCAAAAAACTCTTGATAAAGCGTTGTACACGTATTTTTATTGATTTACAAACGGGCCAAATGTGAGCCGAATTTTCACAGGATTAGTTCGTACACAAATCAAAAACATCCTAGGAAGTCTACCTAGGAAGTGTACCTATATTTTTATAAGATAAGTTAAAGGTTTATAAGATAAGCGATAATAAATTAGACACACTGGTGATGAGATTCCATACAGTCATCACCATATCCTAGCATTCCGGTTGCCCTAGACTTAAGCTTAGGGCCCAGGATCTGCTAACTGGTTTAACTAGATTTAGCTGAATTTCATTTAATGCATGGAGCAACTGCCGTCTGACCTCCGAAACCTGTAGGGAATCATCATTCCATTGTTTAACCAGCTGTCAGTATGTGGAAGGCACTGACTTCTTAATGATGCCCAGACATCCGGGACCAACGGCTTAGCGTGCTTTCCGAGACACTGAGCATACGCACATAACATCGAAAAGTCATAGGGTTTGAATCCGAGAACCTCTGAACTGGAAGGGTATATCGATCTTGCCACTAGGCTAACGCCGCTCAATGTTATTAAATACACTAAAGGACTATAATTATTAAATTTGTATTATATTTTTAGGTCGTTACTATAGGTTTAGTAATCAAGGGTTAGTAAATATACATATATATTTATAAGGTCTTCCATTTAGTAGTAAATGGCACAAGTACCTACTCAATTCTTAGTCCGTATATGTTCTCTACTCAACCTGAGCTCAGTATATTTGTTCAGGTCAATAGGCACTTTGCAAACGCCTATCTATTCCTTGTTTGTAAATTGTTCAGCATTAAACTACGAGCCATGTGGGCCAGTGGAAAATGTTTGTGTTACTAGTACAGTCAGCGTAATAAATAAATAAATATTTTCTTACAATCACACCAGCTATTTATTTCCAAGATAAGTATCACTAAGAACTTGTGTTGTGGATACTAAAGAACGGATAAACATACTTAGATACCTTTTTTTTGTAAATACATACTTAGTATACATAGGAAAACACCCAGCCCAGAACAAATGTTCATGTTCATGCACACAAAGATTTGTCCTGTATGGGAATCGAACCCTCGACCTCTGGAGTGAAGTGCAGGTATACTGACCTCTACGCCTTATCGTTTGTCAAAGCTACAAGGCCCATCACTATTAGGCTGAAGCAGGGGGACTAATATAACATCTTCATACTTTAAATTATTTTTTTGTACATGTATAGATTCACTTGATAAACTTGTTTTGTAAAAATCAATTAACATTTTCTGGCTTTAATTTACAATTAAACTCACTCTATTATCAAGAGCACTCGTCTCTATTATCAAGAGCGTTAGGATATATGGCGATATGGGTGCTACAAACTTTTTAACGCTGACTATACCAATACCTAGTACGCTTCCGTATACGTCTGTTAATGCCTTCGCAATAAACTTTTAAGTAACACATTCATCTGGCCTATAAACAGGTTGCAGGCTGTACGGTGGCTAGTTTTTGCCTACCACTTTCGTACTGAATAGTGATGGTCTGATCGTCAAATTACGACTTTGTACCTGTTTTCTTATAGCCTTATTAATAATGTATGTTGAATGTGTTACTGCAATAAAGAATAATATTTTTTCGAGTTGTAGTGTTTTTTCAATTTCAAATCTATAAAGTTTACTGGGAATTAAATACTACACCTTGCATGTCTCACTTAAATTATCATACAAATTTGTTGAAATTATGCAATGTTTTCGCAATCAAATATCTTACTCGGCTTCAAAAAGGGTAAAGCAACATAAACGACCGAATACCGATCAGGTAAACGGTTCTAATTACGGTGTGAGGTACGACGTGGAATAATTAAGCCAGATTTTTGAATTGCATTTACTTGATTACAGAGGAAGACTGGGCAGAGAGCACTGCGTACCTGATGCACGAGGCATTCGAGGCATCCCCGCCCCGCCGTGCCTCCTCTCCCCCACCTCGCCGCGCCTCGCCCCCGCGCCGCGCACTCTCGCCCCGCGCCATGTCGCCCCGCGGCTACGACCGCGAACGTCCCTACAACGACGACTACCCCGACCAATTCCGAGACCAGCTAGCACCCTTCAGAGACGCCACCTTCGAACGCACCCCCAGATTCAGACACGAGTCACTCGAACGCCTCAGCAAAGACAAACCGGACAAATTCATCGAAGACACCACCAACTACAGAAGAAGGTACGTCCCGGACACAAAACCGTCAAACAGGAGCATAGACCGAGTAGAAGACCGCAGGTTCGGAAAACTACAACGAGGACAGAGCGAAGGCAGCTTAAAAATAGCTGAAACGTCGCCCAAAGACCGTTTCAATGTTGCGAAGGAAAAGTTTATGAATTTGGAGAGAGAAAGATTCAACAGAGAGTTGGAACAGCATATGGCGATACGCAGGAGCATGCTGGAGAGAAACAGTCGCTCCACTTCTTCCCCCGAAGAGGAAAGAAGGGACGAGCGGCAAGACCGACACCAGGAACTGAGCTCCCGTCGAGAGCCTGAACGTTCCCACCGGGACATTGAGCGCTCTCACAGAGAGCCAGAGCGCCGCAAGGAGGACAGAGTCCGGGACGACTCCAGAGACTTGGTACACAGAGAAATGGAGCGACTTCCTAGAGTTGGAAGAAAGCGTGATGACAGCAAAAGATTCGAATACGGTGCTGAGGATTACTTGAATAGAATCGAGCCTAAGCCGCATAGAGAAGAATTTGACAGATATAGAGAGAGAAGAGAGTTAGATCGCCGCATTGAAGAGGATGAGATTATTGAACCGGTGATTGAGGACAGACGGCGAGATTGGAGTGACAGGCAGCGTGGTTTCAGCCGATCGCGGCTTTTGGACGACCAGCGGATGTCTTACGCTGAAGGAGATAGGGATAGGTTATTTGAAAGGGACTATAGGGACTTCCGTGAGCTTGCGGAGAGACAGCCGGCGAAGTTCCGCCACAGTTACGCTGAGCCCATACCGAGGGGCAGACTGGGCACGGTGCGGCCCTACTGATACAATATGCCATAGTAGATGTACTATCATTGTAATTAAATCACCTTTATCTACAAGAAATCACAGATAAAATAAAAAGTTATATTTATATGAAAGCCTTAACATGAGCCGTATTATAAAACGACCATCGAACATTGTTTTTTTTTTTTAGATTATAGTGTAGGAATGAGAAAATATCGTCATTCCCGGTCAGTTTTATCTAAAACCATAATTTTATTGTTACGCGTTATTCTAAGTGACATATCTGTAGACACAGATCTAGAAATAGATGACATCTTCGAATTTGACAAAATTTTAATACCTATCACGGACTTCGAACCCAGGTATTATTAGGCGATTCGTGAGTGCAGAATCCTTTAATTGATATTCATTAATATTCACATTTTGTGAAATTATTTCAATGAAGATATAAGCTATTCATAAAAGAAGAACCATAATAATCTAGTTGATTGATTGTGGTTGATTTGTTCTGAAATGTATTGAACAATTTGACGAAATTATTGACTATAATTGAATTGTATACCTAATTATGTGGAGTAAGTCTTTAAGTATTCAACAACTTATGTTATTCGATTTCCACGCGGCCATTACCAGAATTATTGAATCTAGAATTAGCAAGTAAACAAAATATTTATCTTATAAAGAGTCACTTTTATGACTTAAATTAATGAGATCTAACTGACTCATAATTGATTACAACTATTTCAGCCTAAATGATATAGTGCTTAATAAAACTTTTCCGATGCCCCGATTCTGCTGTGTTCTTTAAAGATTATTCATTTGTTCAATTTAAAAACTAATTAATAAGTCATAGCCCCAACTAAGACTGTTCATGGCTTAATTAATTATGAAAGTCAAAAGTTTTTGCTCCTTTTTGTTTTCTTCTAATTTTGTGTAAAATTACCTCTAGTTTTTAGTATATTGGATAACTTTTATAACACGTTAGTACGTATTTTAATGCTAACAAAAATACAGTACTGATACATGAATGTACTCTTTTTATTTACTTGATATCGATAACGTTTTAATTGGGTTAAGTTGTTTTCTATTGATGGAAAAAATCTTAAACGCCATTCTTCAAGTAATCTGCCTGGAATATATTAATAAATTCTTCAAGTTTATGGGGTCTACAGTAGAATCGGGACTATGAAAGTAATCATTAAATAATATATTAAGCTCAATGTACCTTTTAAAGTCATGTTTATAAATAATTGTTTTGAATTTAAACTTCAAACTTACTTTATTGGTATTTTTATTAACAAAAAATTGTAACAAAATCTCGTCGGAATACCCTTCGAAATATTTAGTCATATAATTTATAGGTACCTTTTACCTATGTATTTTCGTAAAATATAATCAATTCAATAGTATATCTATAGATATTGAAATAAATTTATTAATACTCATTTAAACGGTTTATTGGTAAATTTTGTAAATATAAATTATCCATTTTAGATATTGTATATCATAACCATTCATTAAAAATCTATATACAAATAAACTATTTGTTAGTTATTACTGAAATGTTGATTTTATAAGCGTATTCAAAGTAATTTCATTGTTATTAATTTAATGGAAATACTAAAATGGGAAATAGTAGGGAAAACCTGTTAAGTACTATATTTTAATCGAAATTTTTGTATGAAAAAATAAAATAGTATTTTCATCTCTGCTCAAAAATATTTAAATTTAGAATTGAGGTAAATAGAAAAAAATATGAATTATTCAAAAGCTCTTTCCCTAAAATTGAGATTATGTTATAAGACACTCGAATGTTATTTTTTTGTAATTTTAAGTAGAATTTATATGAGAATGTTTATGGTCCAGTGTCATGTTTATTCAGTCATATCTCTAGCGCGCGATTTTATATAAAAAGTCATAAATAAGTCCTATAGTCCCGGGTCTTCTAAGCGGGCGTGAAACGTCATTTATGCAGACCGTAGTGAGTGGGTGCGCTCGTTACCTTGTTTATTTCGCGGTAAAGTGCGCTCTCATTTTTAAACTGCATCATGACGAGTCAAATTAAAAAATAAAAAGGTATAAATTGTGTACGAGTTTTTGTGTGAAATCACGTACAGGAGAAATGACTTACGAATCCGTCCGTTATGCATTGTACCTATGTAAAATAGAAATAAAATAAAACATTTAATTACCATTGTGTCGTTTTCTTTAACAGAATAAAAACCTTTTAAGACAATATCTCAATAGTACATAACGTATGTTAATCCGTTGTCTAGTGGTATGGTATGTGGCTAGAAGGCACTTGGTGAGATGTCAAAGATTATTATCAATCAAAGCGCTTTCATCACACTTTCAACGTCCTATTACTGGGAACGGAGAGAACTCCTTTCAGAAAGGTACTAGTGATTATGCATTCATATTAAAAAGATATACTTGTATCAGTTCGTAACAACACGATGTATGCAGATCACCTGCAATATGGCACAATTAGAAAGAAAGAAAGATATGTTTATTAACTGTACAAGTAGGCACATAACAATTGTAAAAGTTTCACAAGACTGAAATTGTGCAGTCAAAAGGCATTGCTTCAGCTTAATGCAGCTATAACAATGCAACATTGTCATAGCTGCGCTGGTTTTCAAGCTACAACTTATGACGCAGTGGCATAACTATAACTTAAACCAGTAATGAATTTCACACCTGATCAACAGTTGACGACCTCGGACTGATAGTGATGTTTGGTTGACTCCACCGGCTGAACAGCTAATCCAACACCGTATACGCCCCGGCACCGCGCCACCTCACCAGGGTTACGTAAATAACCTCACTCAGCATTATCCTGCGTACTGGCTTAAACTTCGACCACCAACCCACCTGCCCAGTGTGGTGATTATGGGCAAATAAAAATAGAATGTAGTTTATTGGGGAGGCTAAGTTCAGTTGTGAACTATATAAGGCTGATATGATGTTGATAAGAAATTTTGCAATTTGTATATAAAAATACAGGAAGCAGGACGACAATTTAAACATATATAAGAAGGTGCAAGCCCAAAGTGGATTTGATCGTCTCATTATAAGGAAACTTGTTACCAATTACTGCTTACAAGTTATTTGGAACGCTTGCCTTTTTTAGACTGTTACATACTACATTCTAGATCTGGAATTTGAGTGTTGGATCATAGCACACAGATAAAATAGATACAAAAAATAAGTATCTACATATTTTTTGCTTCATAAATAATTACATACTTAATTTATTTTAACTTAAAATATGTTTTGGCTTATGCTATAATCGATTTAAACTCAATATTTATTTCAAACTTAATCTGAAATCAATTGCGATTACTTACCCGCCTGCCTTAGCGTGGGCAAATACCCGCAATATAGGGTAATCTATTGGGGAGGCCAATTTTTGTAAGAAGGGCCTCTATTAGGCGACTGGAATTAAAAATTACAACAGAACACCATGCACCTGCTAATCCATAGTGGGACTTTGTGGTGTAATAAGAGTGGACCCTGAATCTTGGTTTGTGATCGTGACCAGTTGTGTAACGTTAGTGGACAGATATGTCGCTGAGGATAAACATTTGAAGCGACCATTATAATAATAATATTAAATCTTTTACAAATGATCTTAGACTTATAAAGGTATCAATCAAGTGAGCCCTGCAAGGGCATTACAATATAAAATGAAGCTTAAAAATATAAATACACAAGTATTCAATTTAATTTTTTTTTACAATTTATACATACCTATATATAGGGGGTAGGCAGAGGCATATTATACGCCCACACTTCGCTAATTACAGAGTTAGTCCCACGTTATACGCGAGCCTATTGCCGCTTACCGGGCACTGTTATATTCGCCAGAGACTCGTCCGCTGATCGGCAGGTGCACCACTTGCAGGTGAGGTGGGCTTGGGCTCCATAGGTCTTGGTAGGATCCCCATACACTGTACTGTTTTTAAATTATTTTTTATGTCTAAAAGAGCCGTTAAATAAATTTACAGGTATCCACTAATGACGAATGCTTTGCGCAATTTTGTAGCTATTTTATTTAGTATAGATTCTCTTAATTATTGCCAACATTAATCAGCGCTCTTGTGGCCCACATAACTTCGAGTTAACTTTGGTATGTGCGCGTACGCCGCATAGTCCAGCAATTAAGCCTTTAGGTGAGCACATTATCGAATCTAATTGGTTGTTATGTAATAACTATGTAGCTTGCACAACAGTTATTGCAGTACCACAAACTTATCTGAACCGGTGACGGTGTCGTTGTTGTCGAATTTAGTGTTGCTGGTAATTAAATTTTCACAGTTTTACGCTTGATTTCAATTTCGGCCACCGTTTCAGATAAATTTGTGGCACTGTAATAAGATTTAAGCTAAATTTGATTAAAAATGTCATTGCATTTCAGTAATTTGTTTGAAGTTGAGAGGGACAGACAGAACGATGTTTCGAATAGATTTAGCATTAAACAGGATTAGTGATCATTGTGCAAGACAGCTTTTTCTTGCGTATGTACAATGAACAAATTATGGCCTCCCGCTGTAAGTGGTGTCTAAAAACCATCGATGTTCCTTTTAAGGCCCTTTCCTTTCCGGGCCCGCTATTACTCTTTCAAACAATTCCGCAACCCGTAAGCGTAGCTTGTTTAAGATAAAAACTTTTTTGTTACCATGCTAACTCTGTATTTGCTCCGTGCACATTAGCTTTCACTAGCGGATTGGTTAGTTGTTGCTGTTGGTCAGTAAAATGTAGCTTTCATGTTATCTTAGCAAAGTCAACGGCTGTCAGAGTTATCCCCCTAATTTAATTAGGGGTAACTTATTGGGTAGCTGTAGTAAAGAAAATTTAGAATTGCTAGCTTAAAGCATACGGTCAATGTATATAATAACATAACATCGTATATACATTAAAACTGATTATAAATTGAGATCCATGTTAAGAAGTAAGGGCAACAGACAGACAGGTAAAGTGACTTTTGCGTCGATAATGATATATTTTTTTATATTAAAAGAAAAGGCGCGCATTACGGCTGATTATAATAGTCTTTCTTCTTTATTATAATTTTTCATTGAAGACATTTTGTTAGTGTTGGATCATTTGGTTGACTGGGCACTTTGCTTTAATATCAACTATCTGAATTGAATATTGGCTATAAGTTTATTAATCTATTTATCTGCTTTCATGTCATCCACCTAAAATTGAATTTAAGCTAAAATCTATTAAAGAGGTAATAAATAGTTTTTGTATTGAGATGGTAGAACTGTTTCTAACATTGTTGGCTTGTATCATTGTAAGCAGGTGCCTGCATAAGCCTACAAGGCAAAGACGCATTGCAACTTAAACGTCATAACAATGTTCCAGAAGATAACTGGAGCCGACAATAATAATTTTCTATAAAAAAAAAAATATTTTGCAATAGTTAACATCAGTCACGCTATTAAAACAATGATTATTTAGGTACTTTTCTTCTATATGATCGAATCATCTTTGAACTGATTAAAAAATAAATGTCTCCGACCTCCATTTTATCGGTACAATAATCAAGCTTTAATTGACATACAATATAGCATGTAACACGCCACTTAAGCCATTTTATCCATCACAACGGCAAGTTAGACATGCCCCTTGCTTATAATTTCCAAGACACAATACAGCAGCATTTCGTGGTAGTTTTCAATATACTGCCACGAAATGTTGGAACAACATACCTCCACCGATAAAAAAAATAGTCAAACATTCCGCTTATTCAAGTCTACATACAAACTGTATCTATTAAACTCTCAAAAGTTTTAACAGCTCTGTGTTGTGTCTTTCATCTTAATTTAGATTTATATAATTTACTTAATTGCATATACACATTTATTTTTTCTCTAAATATAGGTACATCTTATTTTTCTTTTTCTAAATACCTTTATTGTATTAACATATTTTAACAGAAACTATTTATATCTTTCAAATATATTGAAATATTGTGCGTTAATATTACCTTCTGAAAAGGTGCCCACGGAAGATCAGCGTCGCGACATCTCTGTGATGTTCACAATTTGCTGAGCGAGCACCATTTTAATACAAGTTGAGTACTTCTTTCACTTGAGTTCTTATTGTTATTGATTTGTGTTAACTTTATTTTGTACTTATTTTATGTTTTTTTTTTCTTGCAACTTGTATTGAATAAATATTTTTCTTTCTTTCGTTCTTTCTCACACCAGCCTAGAGTTCAGATTTCGTCTTGTCAGTTTACAGTAAATACGGCCCAGAAGCGTAGGCGTGGTAAAATAACAGACTACGAGCAGGTGGTGCATATGAGAGCTTTTAATGATAAACTGGATGCTAGCGACCTGCGGGCGAGAATCAATGTCTAACCAAACGAATTTGATAGCGACATCCAACTGGATTTAATCACTGGGGACTATTTCAGAGGTTTCTGAACTTATATTGATAAAGTTCGATTATCGCGCAAAAGTTTGACGACCGATATGGCGTTGTGGCGAGTATACCCGCTCTCCGCTCCAAGGTCGTAGGTTCGATTCCCACACAGGACAAATATTTGTGTGCATGAACATGAATATTTGTTCTGGTCTAGGCGTTTCCTATGTATATTAAGTATTTATTTACAAAAAAAAAAAGTATTTATGTATGTGTATCCGTAATTTAGTATCCATAACACAAGTTCTTAATGATATTTATCTTGGAACTAAATGATTGTTGTGATTGTTAGAAAATATTTATTATTATTATTCTAAGTATTTTGATTGACCAGCGTTTTGGCTAATCAGGCTGTGATCAAAAAACCCCACCTGCAAGTGGTGCACCTGCCGATTAACAGACGAGACTCTGGCGAACATAGAAGAGCCCGGTAACCACCAATAGGTTCGCCACCTATTACGTGGGACCAACAACTGCCTCTGCCTGTGCCTACCCCTTCGGAGAAACAGGCGTGATTGTATGTATATATGTATGATCGATGGTGATGGCGATAGTTTGTTCACTCAGTTCATATTTCAATGCACTCTGAGTAGGACGTGTAACTTTTGCCGTATACTTTCCAGTGATTCTCAATCTTTTGTACTTTTTGTTTTATAAATCATGGTTGTGTGTGCAAGATGTGGTGATAATGCTTCAGACGCTATTCAGTGCTCAGCGTGTCTCAAGCACTTTGATTTTGCCTGCTCTGGGGTCTCGGAGAAAGGATACCGTAAGTTGGGCGGTGGCCGTCAGGCGACATGGAGATGTCCCGATTGTAAAACGGCTGGTAACCCTAGTACTGCGGCACCTTTGCAGCCAACTTCTCCGACGGCGTCACCATTACTTTCACTTGAGTCCGTAATGCAAGAATTGGTGAACATAAATATCAAGTTGGCCCCGCTTTCCAACTTATCATCTGAAATACAGATGATTCGCAAGGAGCTCATGGACTTGAAGGCATCAGCGGCCATAATGCCGGCAAAGGTTCAGGCATTAGAAGGAAGAATAGAGAAAATAGAACAGTCACAGCCGGAAACTGCACGACTAAATGAAGTTATTGGTAAACTTGAGAACGACTTGCATGATACTGAGCAGTGGCTTCGAAGTAACAACGTCGAAATCAAGGGTGTGCCTTTAAAGGATAGGGAGAACCTATTTGATATACTAAATGTATTAGGCAAGAGAATTTCTTACCCAGTCAACAAGAGCAGCATTAATTTTATTCATAGGGTACCAACGAACAAAACAGGCGAAAAAAACATTATCGTCTCATTCACGAGCAGATATATTAAGGAGGATTTCGTGGCTGCAGCACGTGCTTCGCCTAATCCACTGCTGCCTAAGGACGTCGGTCTCTCTGGTTCTGGAAGGATTTTTATAAACGACCATCTGACAGCCGTTAACAAGATGCGACTATCCAAAGTGAAAGTGCTCGCCATGGAACACAAATATCAATATGTTTGGGTTAAGCACATGAAGATCTTCGTAAGGCGCGATTCTACTTCTAAGGTTTTTATGATAAAGTCGGATCGGGATCTGGAAAATATAAGATAACTTTTATATTTTACATACATAATTTAATATTTTTATTATCTTTTTACATATTTCTCTGTGACGCCTATATTTCTAATTTTATTTGTTATGATAAATTAAGTGCCTTTTCAAACATTTATTGTAATGAAACGATTTTGTTTTTGCTAAAAAGTTTAAGTGACTTAGTCGGGTTACATCCGTTTACCTGGACCTTTTGTTCGGCTGCGGTCGGGTCGCCTTTTGTTGTCGCCTGGTCGTCTTTTGTTCACTATCATCAAGTCATTCATTGGAAATATAAATTTATTATTAAGTTGCATGTGCAATGTCGTGGTATCGATGTAATGAATATGTTTACAACTTCTCGAAAATGCTTGTTTTGTGGTTTTTTGTTACTATGTGGTTATTTTATAGTAATGTTTTGTTGTTAACTTTTGCTTACTTTTGCAGTTTGTTTTTAATTATGGAGATTGCACAGTTTACAGTATTGAATAACTTTTTATTGATTTGTATTACTTGTTCTAGTAATGAACTTATTAATTTGGTTATATGCACTTTTCTTTTCCATAGGGTCTGGGGCATGGAGTCAGATTATTTTTGTAGATATTTACGAGATTATGCTTATACAGTTATATTATTTGCGTTTATGATACATTCAGTTACAGAATACTTTTACATTGCCTATATGCTTATTTGTTTTAGTTGTATTTGCGATTACGGGTTGATTGTTTTCTTGTATATACTTTCATGCGTCTTACATTTATGTTTATTATATTATAGTTTAGGCATTCGATTTTAATTCTTTAAATATTTATTAAACTCTGCCTTTGCCGGTCCCAAGCCCGGATGTGAAAAGAGGAGGGTTGGCTGAGAACGACGAAACACATGCACAACACCATGCCAGCCGTAAAATTCGTCAACGCCGAGCCATGGGCGGCGGTGAAATAACCCATCATACTGGCCATCGGATGCCATGAGCGACCAAATATCCTCTAAAAGATCGAGAGCAGGTGGATGGGAAACACCTGCTGCTAACTTCCCGCTCTTTTTATGAAATTATGGAAAACAATGAATGCGATTTGTCATGCGATCCGGCTAACCCCCGGCGCCATGAGGTACCCGGGCCTCATGGTGTGAAATCTGATACCGAAGACTGTGTTGGGGTAGGTAACCAGGCCCCTGCACCAGTGAATACTACTGGAAAACGTTTAGTTCAGCAGGCTTTTCATCCTAGCCTGTTCACAAGGACCAGAAGTTCATCGTTGGGAAGTATTCCCCTTACAGAAGTGGTCACCGCAACTCCACAATGTAATATTACTAATAGTCCAGCCCCGAAACCACCAGACTGGCAAAGAGTCCCCGTAAACAGGAATCAAAAGAGGAAAAGACAGAAACTCCAGTCCCCGTCACCAGAAAAACTCACAACAAGCAATATGTTTGGTGGATTACCTCTGGATCCCAAAGATACTGCAAAAAACACAACAGAAAAACGTCCTAGTAAACCACCACCAATAATATTATATGGCATCGAAGATGTTAACAAACTAGTGGAATTGCTGCAGACTACAGTAGACAAGGAAAACTTTACAATAAAAATTGTCAACAGAAACCAACTAAGAATAACTTGTGTAGACATAGCAATATACAAAAATGTTATCACCGTTGTTCGTAACAAAGGCCTTATAGGACATACCTTCAACTTGAGAGACCAACGATGCTATAGAGTAGTTATAAAAAATCTACACCACACGACTCCGCATAGTGCAATAGTTGAAGAGGTTGAGAAAACTGGAAACAAAGTCTATGGTGAAATCATAAACTCAAAATATGGACCAGATAAAAAACCAACCTCCACATTTTTTGTTAACATTGAACCAGGTCCCAACAATGCAGCAGTCAAGGAAATCAAGTATATCTACCACCAGTCAGTGTTAATAGAAGATCCAAAAAAGAGAACAACATTGCCACAATGTCAGAGGTGTCAACAATACGGTCATTCGAAAAATTATTGTATGAGACCATACCGGTGTGTTAAATGTGCCCAAGGACATAAAACTGCCGACTGTCCAAAGAAAGACCGCAACACACCGGCACAATGCGCTCTCTGCCAAGGCGCACACCCAGCCAACTATAAAGGATGTGAAGTCTACAAAGAGATCCTACAAAGACGCATGGGAAGAAATCCAATGCTCAAGGCTAAGCTCCGAGATTTACAAAATAAAACTGCTCCAATTGACATTCAACCACAACAACCACCTAAAGAGGCGAAAGAACAACAACTCTACTCTGACATGCTAAAAAGGAAAAATCTTGAACCAACAAATACAACCAGCATAAGCAGTAATATAGAAGAGCTACTAATCAAACAATCTGAAAAGTTCGATATGATCCTACAACAGATGAGTACACTTATGAGTCTCATAGTCACCCTTGTTGAAAAAATATCAAAATAGATGCATTGAGAGTGGGTACCTGGAACATTAATGGTCTTGCTCCAAACAAGGCTGAATTAGAACTTCTGATCAACAATAATCTACTAGATGTTGTCTTAATTTCTGAAGCACACTGTACTAACAACAGTAAAATCAACATCAAAGGATGCAGTACTTACCTCACTAATCATCCCGATGGGACGGGACATGCAGGAACAGCCATTGTCATTAGAAACTGTATTAAACATCAAGTGGTCCCGGAATTTAGAACAAGCCATATCCAGGCTACGACCATCGTAGTTGAAAGCAGCTGTGGGCCAGTTAGGCTTTCAGCAATATACTGTCCACCGAGACATACAATCAGTGCAACAAATTTCACACATTTCTTTTCCACATTGGGAGAACGATTTGTGGCTGGTGGGGATTGGAATGCCAAAAATACATACTGGGGGTCAAGGTTGACTACAACAAGAGGTAGACAGTTAAAACAAAGCCTTGACGAAAACCACCTTAACTGTACTTCATCAGGAGAGCCAACCTACTGGCCCACAGACCCGAACAAAAAACCAGATTTGTTGGACTTCTTTGTTGTAAAGGGACTCTCGACAAATTATATGAAGGTTGAGTCCTGTCTGGACAGTAGCTCTGACCACACGCCTGTCTTCTTAACTATTAGTGCATCTGTCATTTGCTACGAAAGGCCTGATACCTTGTGCAGTAACCTCACTGATTGGGAAGGCTTCAGAGAATATATTGAGGAAAAAATCGATCTAAGAGTCTCCTTAAAAACACCTGACGAAATAGACGACGCCACCCAATACATAACCAATCTCATACAAAAAGCTTGCTGGATTAACACTCCCTTGAGAAAAGATGCAAATAATCAAGTGGCTGGGAATGTGCCTCTCGAGATAAAACGCAAAATACTGGAGAAAAGAAGACTGCGTAGAATGTGGCACCAGACTGGACATAAAAGTGATAAGACTGTATTTAATAGAGCTTGTAGGGAGCTAAAATACTCAATAGACTGCCTAAATAATGATACCATGCAACATAAATTGGAGAACCTTACTGCTACAAAATCGACAGAATACTCCCTCTGGAAATTTACAAGAGACTTTCACCGGCCACAGCGATACAGATGTCCCATCAGAACTCACACTGGCTGGACAAAGACAAGTAAAGAAAAAGCCAACATGTTTGCAAAACATCTAGCCGACATATTCACACCTAATGAAAGCTACAACATGGAGTTTGAGAATGAAGTCGAACACACCTTACAACAAGACCTTCAACTTACCCCTCCACCAAGACCAGTCACAGTTGGGGAACTGAAGTGGACTATAAATGGATTGCAGAACAAAAAAGCTCCAGGATTCGACCTAATAACAAAAGAAGTTATTATACAACTTCCCAGGAAAGCACTGGTGTTTCTGGTTGTTCTCTTTAACGGGTTACTTCGAGTACAATATTTTCCCAGATTGTGGAAGGTATCTATAGTAACTATGATACACAAGCCTGGAAAGCCCCCTGAAGATGCGTCATCCTATCGACCTATTAGCCTTCTGCCTGTGTTGTCGAAGATGTTCGAAAGAATCCTCCTGAACAGAATTTTACCCATACTCGATGAAAACCTAGTAATACCTCAACATCAATTTGGCTTCAGACAAAAACATTCTACAATAGAACAGGTGCATCGGGTGTGTGATAAAATAAGACAGTCCTTCGAAAAAAAAGAGTACTGCTCCGCAGCTTTTCTGGATATCAAGGCAGCCTTCGATAAGGTGTGGCACAGAGGTCTCCTCTCTAAGATTAAAACTCTCCTACCACATAGCTACTACTTGTTGATGGAATCATACATCACAAACAGAATTTTCCAAGTAAGGGAGGACGGGGAGTTGTCTGAAATCAAAGATATAATGGCTGGAGTGCCGCAGGGATCTGTCCTCGGCCCTGTTCTATATACCATTTACACAGCTGATCTTCCTGAAACACAAGGGGTAACGACAGCTACATTTGCCGATGACACCGCTATCCTGGCAAGCAGCAAGGATCCGATCGCAGCATCCACCACCTTGCAGAATAGCCTTGACAAGGTCGACAAATGGACTAAAAAATGGAGAATCCAAGCCAGCACAACTAAATCCGTACACGTCACATTCACGCTGAGGAGGGAAAGCTGTGCTCCGGTAAAGCTAGGCGACAATGTCCTACCACAAACTGACTCTGTCCGATACCTCGGTATCCACCTAGACAAAAGGCTGACCTGGAAAAAACACATTAAATCCAAGCGAGACGAGTTGAACATGCGATTTAAAAACATTTACTGGCTGATGGCACGTAACTCTAAGCTGTCGATCGACAACAAGCTACTCATATACAAGATGATCTTAAAACCAGTATGGATGTATGGTGCACAGCTATGGGGAAGTGCTTGCGACTCCAACCTTAACATTATTCAACGGTTGCAAAATGGCATCTTAAGAACCATCTCAAACTCAGCATGGTTCGTCACCAACACAGAGATCCACGAAGCACTGAACATGAGAACTGTCAAGGAGGAGCTAAAACTGACAGGGAGTAAATATAAAACACGCCTGGAAAGTCACCCTAATGACTTGGCAACTGCACTAACTACTATCAGATACACTAAACGACTGAAACGCCATGACATACAGGGACTTGGTGACAGATGGTGAAGGATGAGGTGTCTCCTGCTGAGGGGCTCCTTGGACACGTTAAGGAACATGGAACAGATCTGCTTATAGTTTGCAACTGATTGCAGATAATCACAAAAACAAAAAAAAAAAAAAAAAAAAAAATATTTATTACCAGAACGTTCGGGGCCTCCGAACTAAAACTGAAATATTTTTTAGAAATCTAGCCATGAGCAGTTATGACATTATTGCTTTGACTGAGACTTGGTTAATCGAAGGAATATTGGACTCGGAGCTATTTGATAACAGGTACATTGTTTTTAGACGCGATCGGGACTATGTCGCCACGGCGCAGTCGCGTGGTGGCGGTGTATTGGTAGCCGTTCGCCGTGAGTTGTCTGTTAAAAGTAATACTGCTTGGCAGTCCAGCGCTGAGGACATTTGGATATCTTTATCATTGAATAATAGGAATAACCCCTCTCAACGTCTTCATCTCTGTACTTTATACCTTTGTGAGCAACACCAGGGAAACACTTTCGTTACTCAATTATACACTTACCTTGAGAAACTGTCTGATCTTGTTAATAGCCATCCGAGTGACGATTTTATTATACTCGGTGACTTTAATATGAGTTCTATAAAATGGAACCACTCCGGTATGTCTGTTATACCTCTTGCCCCTATGACAAACCAGTTTACTTATTTCATTGATACCCTAAAGTTTTGTAATCTAGAACAATTTAATATGATATGTAATAAGTTTGAAACTATTCTTGACCTAGTTATTTCTAACAAGTCGGTATCGGTGTCTGCATGCGCTAGTCCGTTGATTCCTGAAGACTCTTATCACCCAGCCTTGATCATTCATCTTGATTTCATTCTATTTCAGTCTTTCAAGGTTCCTTCGCGATTGGTCTTTTAATATACCAAAGGCGACTATGGAAAAATTTTGTCTTCCTTGGGGCAGGTTAATTGGAATTTACTATTAATGCAAGGTAGTGTAGATGACGCCTTAAATTCGTTTTATGACATTTTATCTCAAATTAGAGACTCCTACATTCCCCAACGCTTCTTAGGCGAATCTGGGTATCCACAGTGGTATAGCTTAGCTCTCATTAAAATACTTAAAGAGAAGCATAAATATTTTTGCAAATTTAGGGTTTATGGTAACATCTCTGATCATTTGTCATACAGTTTTTTACGTGATCGAGCCAAAGAGGTTGAAAAAATTTGTTACAATGCCTATATGGCTAAGATTGAGTCATCCATTTGCAATAGCCCAAAAGCGTTCTGGTCTTACATCAAAAAAAAGCGCAGTAATAGCAATTTTCGGTCTAACATGTCTTATGGTTCAAATGTTAGTGATGATGGGCAGGGCATCTGTGAGTTATTCTCAGCCTACTTTTACTCTACTTTTCTCCGATCATCCCACTCTGATGGCAGTTTGCAGGCCTCCGAAGACACTCCAGATAATGGCATTTTGATTAACTCAATTGAATTAGATCCCAAGGTAGTTCACCAATACCTCAAATCTCTTGATTTAAATAAATCAGCCGGCCCAGATGATCTTCCTGCTATATTCTTAGTCAAATGCGCCGATGCCTTAGCGGAGCCAGTGACACTGCTTTTTAGAAGATCTTTGACAGAAGGCGTAGTGCCTTTTAGGTGGAAATCAGCATTCGTGTCTCCCATCCTTAAAAAGGGATCCAAGAGTGAGGTGGAAAACTATCGCCCAATATCCAAACTCTGCCTTCTAGCTAAAATCCTGGAGCGTATAGTGCACAACCATGTCTATTCTTGCCTGGCTACTAGATTCTGTCCTAATCAGCACGGTTTTATAAAGGGTAAATCTACAGTTTCTAACCTTTTATTGTTTACAGATTTTATCTCTGTTAATATGGATGGTGGAACCCAGGTTGATGCCATTTACACCGATTTTAGCAAAGCTTTTGATCGGGTCGACCATGTTATTTTGCTTCGTAAACTCTTTTTTCTGGGTATAAGAGGTGACTTATATAGATGGTTCGTATCATATGTCCAAAACCGCACACAGGCAGTGGTGCTAAACGGTTTTACCTCCTCGTGGACTACTATACCATCAGGAGTTCCACAGGGATCCTTGTTAGGCCCTTTAATGTTCGTGGTGTTTATTAATGACATTGGTGACTGCATTCATAACTCTGATTTTCTGCTATTCGCTGACGACATGAAGATCTATAGGCAAATTAAAAATCATTCAGATGCCATGCTTTTGCAACAAGATCTTCATAGGGTAGTCGCATACTGTGAATCTGTTAATCTTGATCTCAATGTCAATAAATGCCTAGTCATCAGCTTCAGTAGAAATAGAAATAAGCTACACTATAATTACACTATTAATAATTCGCCATTGCGTCGTGTGGATAAAGTTTCTGATTTAGGTGTTATTCTCGATGATCGGCTCACTTTTGAACATCATATTGACAAAATAGCCAAAAAAGCCTCCTCATCCCTGGGTTTTGTTATCCGTAGTAGCTCTTCTTTTACCACCATGAAGGCCATTAAGGTACTTTATTGTGCTCTTGTAAGAAGTCATTTGGAGTACGCCAGTGAAGTGTGGAATCCTAATTATGCTGTGCATTCAAAAAGGCTGGAAAAATTACAGAAAAAATTTACAAGGTATCTAGGTTTTAAATTTAAAATTCCATATCTTTCATATAAACGGCGCTGTGCGAAATTTCATTTACTTCCTCTTAATGTGCGTAGAAACATTTTTGATCTGCGTTATTTATTGAAAATTGCTCAATCCAAAGTTAATTGTCCTGAACTTCTGTGTCAAGTGTATATTAATGTACCTCCCCGACATTGTCGTCCGAGATATCTACTCCATGTTCCAACCCACCGTAGTGTTTATCGTGGCAACTCCTACTTAATTCGCGTTAGCAAGCTTTTTAATTCAACTAATAATAATCATTCTGATACCCTCGATATCTACTGCAGCAATATATCTATAATTAATAAAATTCTGTCTGCAGACTACTTCACTTAGTATAGGTTAGTGAATTTTTATGTTAACTGTTTAAATTGATTATTAGTCTAAACTAAAATGTACATTTCTAGTTAATGTTAGCCAATTGTTATATGTGGAGGCTTGTTATTGGCTTTTAGAATATATGTTTTAAAATTATATAGCAGTGTTAGCTGTAAGCCCCCCAAAGAAAATAAAATAAAATAAAATAAAAATAATAATAATCATACTTTATTGCTCAGAAAAATACATAGTATACACTAGGATTTCCTGTGTCGTGGAGGCAAGTCTCTTTCATCATGTTCAAAAAATAAAAATACAATGCAACATTAATGTATAACGAATAGAAAAATTATGCTCCTGATCAATAATACAATGTTACATTATAAATTTTAATGTAAAGCAAAAGACACACGAAATTGAGGAG
Organism: Musotima nitidalis; assembly: GCA_949126915.1. Lineage (NCBI taxonomy): Eukaryota > Metazoa > Arthropoda > Insecta > Lepidoptera > Crambidae > Musotima > Musotima nitidalis. The sequence continues at coordinate 8,136,354 of OX421434.1, forward strand.
GTACATGTGTAGCGTTCTGCTTTTTCGACGACGCGTGTGACATTTCTCATGGAGCCGTGATTCGGGAAATGTAGGACTTGGATTTTACTGTATGTGGTAGTTGTGATGTTATGTTAGAGGCTTTATAGGAATCCTCCCGACTGGTCTCCACCTTGTCGTGGTGGGGGGGCTGACTTAGGGCTGAGTACCTCCCGGTAAGAAGCCGCTATGGAAAAGGTAACATCCAAAAATTAACGACTCTCGGTGCCCTTAGTATTGAATACCAGGGGGGGGAACTAAGAAGGATATGTGACGGGCGCAGCGGGCGTGCCAGGAGGCCCAGTCAAGCTAGGAGCGCCACACACCTACCTCCTCAATTTGGCGTTGTAAAATTTGACGTGGATGCCTTACTTTTGCTTGCGAGTGGAGGCTCATGGCCAGTGGAGGGATGATGTCAGCAGTAAGTCTTACTATCTCCTAATTTTGCATATCAGGATCCGTTTTGTTCCTGTATTTTTTCTATACACTGAAGGGCAAAGATTAATAAAAGAAAGTACCTATCGTGTCCAAATATTTATTATCGTATATATAGTAGAAAAATATTTACAGCAAAATATTGCACTTGGCTAGTGAGCCAACACTTAAAAGTAAACAAAAATATTGCACTTAAAATTGCACAACGATAGGAGTAACAAATGCGAATCACGTAACTAAGTGAGTAGGTACACTTAAAGTAAACTTAAATGTAAGTGAGTAAAAATACAAGAGATTACTTCAAGACTATGAAACGATACTTTATAAACGCTGATGCTCGTATACTTTACGTAATGATTGTATTTGTTATATCAACTTCAAGATTATTTGCTTTAAAAATATCTGCTTCAAAAGTAGTAGTAGCATCATTGGAATTTGAATCTAGTTGTATTATGTTTCAGGATCTTGGTAATAGCCAGATATCATATTGTCAATTAATCGAGTCGAATTTGTTCCTCGATCGTTCAAAATCGAATCGTGAATTTATCGTTTTTTATCGCAATTTTTTTCGAGTTATAACAATAGTTCCTTCAAAACTCTTAAAATAAATTACGATACCGACATGGATACTCAAAATGATAATAACGCTTCTTTCGGCGCACCTATTCAAAAGTAATTAAGCAACGTAAAACATTATAAACCCGTTTCATAGCAAGTATCTTTATAACAATAATATTTAAAAAATATCTAAAGAGTGACTCATTTTATTGCAACTATGTATAATAAAGATTATTTTAATAACATAAATAACTACATACATAGATTAATTATGAACAATCGATATACTTTAAATCCTTATTTTATTAATAAGGTGGTATACGTCTAACACCTTAGGTGACCCCGTCCTATAAATGTCAATAGTTTTTTGTTAGGAATGGAACATTTTCATCTTATAATAATAATTATTATTTATTTATTAAATTTCCCACACAAAAGATAATCAATAAACCACAGATACAATAGAAAAGTATAGTCTGAAAAATAATCGGGCCCGTTTTATTTTTTACTGCTAAGCCAAAATATTTATGTCGGTAAGTGTCACAAACTAATTTCACCATCAATTACAAATCCTTTTAACGGTAAATATTTACGATCTCCTAGTTGCCAACCAAAGAAATGGTTAATATGACTAACGACACAAATACGAAACTGTAATTTCTACAGTACTGAAATTCCCCACCATCTATAAAATAAACCTGCCAGCCAGCCAGAAATCTATATCTCTCTTTCAAATCGAACTTTTGATTGAGAAGCAGTTGTATTAAAATACATTATATTCAGTGCAGATGGTGCACATGAGAGCGTTTAACGACAAACTGGATGCTAGCGACCTGCAATGCGGGGTAAGAAGCGATGTCAAACGAATTAAATAGAGGCATTCCACTGGATTTACTCACTAGTGACGATTTCGGAGGCCTCTGAACGACTTCGTTATTTTTATAATGATAAAGTTCGATCTTTGCGCACTCGGATAAGTATTTTAGAATTTCTAGTGCTTTAGCTAATCCGGATTTGATCGAACCATTTTTGCGAATTAGTTGGGGCTATTAACTGACCGTTTCGATTCCGATTAAAAACTTAAAATATGCAACAAAAAAATTAATTTATAACAGAATAATTTTATAATATGAGGCAACTGTGGAGATAAGGAAATATCGTACAGTCACATATCAAGTTTCGACACTGAATATTTTTGAACACGTTGAACGCTATCAGTCCCAGACACTATAGAAAATCCATTTTTGGTGGGCCATTTGACGATCAAAGACTTAAGGTAAATATCCCAAGGTGTCTTCAAGACTGGCGTTTCGGCTCAGCGGGCGGTGGTCAAACATCCTCGCTAGCGGTGGCGGCGCAGGCGGTAGCGGAGGAGCTCTCGCGCGACGGCCGGCGACGCTGACCCCGCCGGCCAGAGATCGCACATCTGTCCGCTGCGACAGACGCACGTCCGCGAACAGTGCGGCCATCTCCGCTGACTTCTTCACGCTCAGCGCATCGTGTGAGCCCGCGCCTGTACTTCGCACTAACGGATAAATAAATGAGTTTTACGTAAGCATTAAGATAACTTGAGTTTTACTAAAACAGCTATCAAGCTGTAAACTAGATATGGTAAAACAGGAATATATGAGTACATAATATTAAACATGAACGTTACCCATGTATTAAAATTAATAAATTGTATCATATTCATGCATAATTTTTGCACACACTAAAACTGAAGGGCTTTCACTTTATAGAAAAAATTACAGGGACCAATGAAAACTAAAAATTGTCCCTTCCAATGAGTTCTGGTCTTCACTTGACCTCACACACCCCTCATTCTATAATCGCAAACAAAAAAAAACGTATAGGGCATTAGAAGCGCGCGGAGAGTATAACTCAGTTACTGCATAGAACTTCCGATAAACAGAGATACGTCGGTGTCGTAGGTTTAACTAATACGCCGATCACCGCTGTTACAAGAAGTTTGTCAAAAAAAAGAAGAACAGACCCCACTCTAGTCGCGAATCAAGGCAATATCCGTTATTATTCTAATTTTGAAACTGTGTTTGTCACCTGTCAGCCGCTGCATGTTCCGGCTGCGCGCATCCCTCGCCTTATTCTGCAACAGAAGCTCGTAGTCCAGGGCGAGGCTGTCGGAGCTGCGCGCGCGCCGACTGCGCTCTTCGCGGCGGCGACTAGACACTGCACTCGATCTGGAAACATTAAGTTAGGAATTTTATTTGGGTCGGGTTTGTTAGACATATGAAGCTGACGGGCCAGAATCGCTGGATAATAATATTATCCATATTATTCATATTATGAATATGTATAAAAATTAGAATGTTGTTCAAAATGTTTACTACATATACATTTTATTATACAACACGATTATGGCTATAACAACCTTTTTAGAAATCCTTTACTATTATCTCAGTCCCACTATTGAACACGGACCTCCTTTCACATGCCAAGTAATAATAATAATAATTCTAATTTAAGGTCCTCTTTTCCAATCACCTAGTAACGAGTAACCACCCATTTACAAGATTTTTAAGCCGTACCTTCTGTTAGTCCTTTGACCTTCATAATCATCAAAGGCCCTCTTCATCCGATCGGAGTAGGTCCTCTGAGAAGGGCTCCTCAAATACTCCAGGCTTTGCGATGTCTGCATGGTGGTGTGGCGGGGACCTGTACAATAGCACTTATTGCTATCTGCACAGCTTTCAGAATCGCACGAGCAATACGAGTAGTCACCGTCGTATACTTCCCTGGAATGTGTAATGATTCTATGTTAATATAGATTTTTTTAGCATTGAAGTTAGTCTGAAAATAAAATAAGTACATTAAGAAGAAACCATAACGCAATAATGTCAATACTTTACAGCAACTTTATTTGTATATTGTTCTGCAAAAGTTCAACGAACCTGGAACTCCAAGAAACTCGTGCTAACTAAAGTCTACAACAGAGCTAGTTCCAACCTAAAAAGAGAAGTTTACTGCCGAGCGAAGACCACCTGCTTAAATTTCCAATGTGACCGATTACGTGACGTCTGACGCTACGTTTCCTATACAATTTTCAATTCTACAATTAAATACTTTTATTTTATAGATAGATAAGATAGATGAAGCGCTCGTAGCTCTGCGGTGCTCGGTGGTTGGAAGCGATCACCTAAGTACAGCAGAGTTTACAGAGGTCAGTCCTAGGATGGGTGACCGTTTGTGTGGCATTTGATATCGAGCGCTTCCGTGCTTCGGAAGGCACGTTAAGCCGTTGGTCCCGGTTATCACAAAATGTGGTAGTAGTTAAGCCATGTTAGAGGCCTAGTGGGCGGCTTGACAAATTCTAACAGCAGGACGCCATACACCTGCCTCCGCCAATCCGCACTGGGTCAGCGTGGTGGAGTATGACCCAATACCCTCGCACCTTGATATGTGAGAGGAGGCTCGTGCTCAGTAGTGGGACGTTAATGGGCTGAGATGAAATGATGAAATTTTATAGATACTACACAATATAAATTTGCATACACATGGATTTTCTTGTATAAATTGCAGTGGTCTAAAATTAACCATATTTTTATTATAATATCTGTCATTTGGGGGACTTGAACCCACGACTTCAAATCGGCAAACAGGTATAAGCCATACTAATTATATTTATACAAAAATAATATAATAGACAAGTTTGAAAAACAATGTAAAAAGTGAGTGCTTTTTCTTGTATTCATAATTTGCTTTCCTCTTCAACAAATTTAAGACTGCATTGTTCTTTATATAATTGGCTCTCATTTGATTTGACTGTCACGGAGTACGTACCTACTAAATAAAGTGTCGAATAGCAAACTAACAATATGAATTATGTTATTTATTTTGTAATATGTACTATTTGTTGAATAGTATATAATAAAATAAGATTTATTAGATGTGATGGATGTGTTGGGAGACACATCTAAAAATAGCGTAGAATTTGATGTGTAATTTTACAAAGTAAATGTTTTAAAGAGCGCTTAATTAAAGCAATGAAAGGTTAATCATATATCAATAATAATTGATAAGGGAATAATGAATTCATTTTCAACTGTAAATAATTATAATTCAGTTCAGTTGCTCGCGAGGCGTCGCGGGCTGCGGACGCGACACGCTCTGATTACCTCTGCGCACATTTCATTTCTACAAGACAAACGTATTATTTTATAATGAACCATAAATAACAATAAACAAAGACGAAATTCCTTTTCAAATATCAGCGACAATTGAGCAAATGAAATTAAAGACATTAATTTCACCGAGTTGCTCTTTTACTAAAGATAAATGAAATGTAAAGCAACGCAGACGAATGAAAGTGGAGAAATTTGATAGTAAGTAAACAGAAAATTATGCTGATATAACATAATAAAACTTATGGTAAAATCTGTGTTGGTATTAATTTTATTATCACTCATCTCAACATTTATGACAATTACATTAAGCCAGAAATGTAAAAAGCTTCTGAATTATAATTACCTTGAACAATCTTTGCAGCTTTTGTTTTTAATAAGAAGGCGTGTTTTGTCCTGTTCTTTTTCATCAACTGCTGAGCAATAGCATTTAGACCGACAATCTCCTCCTTTGAGGGAACAGTAACAACGATCAATACAGCTTTCTGATTCGCACTCGGAACACGACACATATCCACTTGAACTGTTTCTATTTTGACAACCGAGCCGATTGCTAAGGGTTAAAAAATCGGAATCTTCTGACGCGGAGGTTCTCTCACCAGGTCTTGATGTTTTCCCGTTCCTTTTAGAGACATGGACCAACTTATCTGATCTCTTGGAATTGCGTGGTCTACTTGCTTGTCTTTTTGGAGTCGGAATTATAGGCTCTTTAGGTCTAAACTGCCTCAAATCATAACTGGACGTTGATACTGAGCTCTCGGAGACAGGTTCTTTTATAATCGCCTTAGTTTGAAAATCAAATGAAGATATCTGTTTCTTTTCTTTTTTCCTCATATCTTTTCCAAATGGCATTCGGAAAACCATACGGAGCCCACTTGCTCCCTTAAATATTTTTCTTCTCTTATTCTGAAATACACTGTTTCTTCTTAATATTTTCTTTTTCTGTTTCTTCATTATTGCTTTGCTGTGTTGGAATATTTCGTCTTTCGTTAATGTCACTGCTAATTTTAATAGAAACTCTTTATAAATCGGCTTTAAGTCGTTAAAAGACATTCCTTCGGCATCAATAATGGCATTAAGGATCTCATCCATGGAATGTAAATTCTCCTGAACTTTAAATTCATTAAAAAGTTCGTTGAACCCCAACGGTGAACCGCCTCCTTTTTTCCCGTTGTTTCTGAAACAAACATTATGAAAACTTGAAAGATTACAAATTTAATTAGGTATCGTACTATAGGTTGAACAAGTTTATTTGTGTAATGTAATAGCGATAATCAGTAAAAAAGAGCAACTCCTCTAGTGTTACAGTGGATCAGAGGAATGTAGCGGACGCGGTTGCATTGGCACAATTACTCGCATGCGAAATGGCGAAACACTTCAATAAACGCGTACCATTATTTTCTCGTTAGTTAGTTATTTTAGTGATCATCGAGTGAGCAAGTAAGTAATTACCGGGATGTCAGCAACCGACTTCGGATAAAAAGGAAATGATGTCAATCATGCGTTAAAATGAAATTGTCAAGTACGCCGCACTGCAGTGGCTTATTTTGTACGGGCTGTAATTAAAATCGGTAATAAAGCATACCTATGTCCAATCGACTTGTACCTCGTAAGTCCCCCGGCGTTGAGGAAGCTACCGGAACGCGGAATAGCTACTTTAGTTAATATGTCTCCGGATTCGTTGATAGATTTTCTTCCACTTTGCGATCTTCTTAACGGCTCTTTTGATAGTTCAGCTGGTTGATCAACAGATGGCTTAGAAGGAACAGGTGGTGGTAAAGTCGGTGGTCGCTGCAGGTTTTTTCGTCTTTCTAGCTCTCTAAATAATTCTATTTTTTCCGAGACCTTACTTCGCACAGACGACTCGTTACTGCTTTGAGTATTTTGAAGACTTTGAAGTTTGTTTATAACTGGATTTATTGATTTCTTCTCCATCGACTTCTTTGATCCCTGTGTGTCACTTTCGCTGGTATCATTATGCTTTATTGAATCTAATTTAGCCTTTACTTCTTCAACAGTGATTCGTTTTGCTTCGGCGGGAGGTATTGTTGGCGGAGGAGGTAGTTGTGGTAAACTCTCCAAGGAAACCTTTTTAGTTGTACTATCTACCTTTGACGCATCACTAAACGATTCGCTAGCGGAATAACCATCTGCTCTATCACTGTCTCCACTCAAGGATGACGTGCTACGTTTCTTGCGAGGGGGTCTCACTGGTATCTCATGTGGAGATACACTACTTGTTATGCTCATACAGCTTACTCCGTTCCGATTCTTTAGTTTCTTTTTATCGGTATGGCCTTGTCGACTCATGTGTGACATGAGGGACTTGTATAACGTAGCGGCTATCACGATAGCATCTTCTGTCGTCTGACATACAAACCCATGACACTCCAATTGTTTTGCGACGCCGATTTTCCTCATCACAACAGCGAAAAGTGGTGAATGAGAGTTTTCGTTGTGGGAGAGGATATACTTTTTGTCTTGAGTTTCTAATGTTTTGAATAAAGCATGCCTGTCGATGTGGTCGGGATCAGAAATCAACGGTAGAAAAGCATAACTCAACTCATTAGAATGATCTTCTAAAGGTTGAACAACAAACTTTACAGCAGACCACACAGCTATCGTTGGGAAAGGATTTAATTGTTCTAAGTCACCCTTATCCCCTTTGTATCTTACTTTCAGACCAGATTTTGATATCTCTAAACGGCCAGTGAGGTGGCTTTTATGGCGTAAATTTTTTCTATATGCAAAATACAAATCTTTTAATGGTGTTTGGAGTCCAGACAAACTAGTCACTTTGCTATGGAGAGGCGTAGAACCAAGATAGTGAACACTGAACATGTGAACCCCAATGTTCTCCACGGACTGCTTGGATTCTCCTGCCATATCTGCGAACATCCTCTCTATACGATCTTGGACGGTATTTTTGCTGCCTTTTCTTTGACAGAAGTCATCATCATCTTCGTATATTGTTGCTTTACTCTCATGCGCTGAGTTGACCTATAACAGATAAAACAGCATCTATTAACATACGCTGGAACTTTGTGAAATCTGGAAATAACTTTGAGCATATGAGACTTATCGAACAAAGGGTGGAGGATGATTGATGTGCAATGTATGTCAATTAAAAAGCACTTGTCTTGTCATGGTTTAGCGTGATGCACCGTACAGTTAGTTGCAACAAAATGTATATACGTTTATTCTTAACTTGATACAGCAAGATTTAAATTGGACGTAACTATTCATATCGTCAATGTCTGAAAAGAAAACAAAATGTAGAACATGCTCTACCTTGCTATCCTTTCTTCCCAATTCAGATACTGTCATCTGTGCATAGTGCGGCAGGCTGGCGACGGAGCGGCTGTCGTCGAATAACGCGTCGATCTTGTGCTTGTAGAGCGAGAGGGAAGACACGCTGGGTGCGCGTGCGCGTCGCGGCTCCTCAATGCGCGCGCCCAGACGGAACCCGCCAGGTGGCGCGCTGTCAGGCTCGCACGTCACCATCTGACAACCACAACAAATTATATTGAAAGAGAAAATTACACTCATTATATGCTGGCTTATTTACATTCTATCAGTTCTGGTTCGTGTCCTAGGCCGAATAATTGCTTAATAGAATGCCTTGTTGTTGAAAGGAGAGTAGAAGACACCAGGACGTGTAATCTGTTCTCAAATAATATCCTAGCATGGTCGCGATTACCCTAGACTTAAGCTTAGTGTCCAGGGTCAGACGACAGGCTGACTGATAGATCCCCCGATAAGAGTACCACAACAGACCTATAAACTGACAAATCTTGACCAATTCTGACAATGAATCCATTTGATTTTATTTCTTGAATATGGTACCACTCATATCTCTTTAATTGTTGTTAAGTTAAAAATTATTGAATTTCCATTTTGTGTGTAAAAATTTGACGAATTAAATGATCCTGTTGATCTTAAATACTACTACTAAGTATACTAAGTATATTTTATTTTATTTTTTTATTTTGGGTCTGCTCACTTCCTAATACCGACTGCCATGGCAGTCATGGCACGGAATGTCACCCGCCAAATCAAGTCTGCTGCGGAAGCTTTACATTATTGCGGATACATACATATCTATATAATATCACGCCTGTTTCCACGAAGGGGTAGGCAGAAGCATATTATACGCCCATCCTTCGCCAATTATATAGTTGGTCCCGCGTGGTCGTAGGTGGCGAGCCTATTGCCGCTTACCGGGCACTGTTATGTTCGCCAGAGATCAGCAGGCGCACCACTTGCAGGTGAGGTTGGCTTGGGCTCATTAGGTTTTGTTAGGATCCTTATACACCCATTGCGGATTATTACTAGAATTTGAGTTGAGCAAAAACAACAAAAAGTAAGCGGCCCCTAATGTTAATGAAAACGATCGATAATAATTATACTAATTATAATAAAGTTTATAATAAACCTATAAAATAGCTTTCAAAATGAATACTTTCCATACAAACTTTGATCCCTTATTTCCACCCCTTGTGTATTTTTACGTTGTCTAGAACAAGCTTGTTTTAAGCTAATTAAATTTTTTTGAAATATTTTATTTACTGTCATGATGATAAATCACTCCTTATAATACCAAAAGAAAAACTTCAAGAAATTTGCTTTATAACAAGATTTATGACTACTATCGATGTAGGTATTATCGTGCAGCGATTGAATATCTGATTGAACACTAAATTAATGGTGAGCTATTCGTTTTCGTGGTCCAGTGACTGAAGTGGCATGCGAGAGAATGCGCGTGCGTTGCAACCGAATACCTGGGGCCGTACCGCCTAACTTACTGGTAATCGATTATTAGGCTAAATGGATTTCGAATTGATTCTGTCGTACCGCCAAACACATGAGACTCAACAAAGGATTGACATGATGTTTGACAGTCTCTGTCTGTGTTTTTATTTTCATTATATTACAAAATGTATTTTTTAGTATTTAGTTTGCTATACCTTGTAATTTTTTTGTAAATAAATGTCGTGGCAACTTGTAATGGAAACTGCACTATTGTTTGAGCCATTAACTTCTGTGTTTGATCCTTGTCTTTGTATGTGTTTTGTAAGTTGTCCTAATTATAAATAAATAAATTTTACAAATTATTTTTATGTACGTAAAAATGTGTCGTCGGATCACATAACATAATCATTTAGTCAATTAATCGCTTAACTAGTCTGCCTATTGGCGTGTCACGGATTAAAGGTCATGAATAATCTGTGGAACTTCGCTATAAAAAAATGTACTGGCTTCTGGGTAAACATTCAGCGCTATTGGTACACAACAAATTACTATTATATAAACAAGTCCTTATGCCAGTTTGGAATTATGGTATTCAGCTCTGGGCTTGTACCAAACCACCTAACATAAAAATCATACAGCGATTCCAGAATAAAGTATTGAGAGGCATTGTTTACGCACCTTGGTACATCAGAACCGACGATCTACATCGGGACCTTTGAGTGGATCTGGTTGTTAGCATAATTAGGAAAAGTGCAGAAGTGTAAAAAGCAGTGTAAAAAGAAAAAAAATCTTTATAACATAGAAGATTTATCATACACAAGTTAGAAACTCAAAATTTCTTCAGATTTTTTTTTTAATATATGAAGTACAAGTGATTATATTACTACATTCATCATCATCATCATCATATCCTAGCATTATTCCGGTTGCCCTAGACTTATAAAGCTTAGGACCCAGGGACTGCTCGCTGGTTTAACCAGATTTTGACTGACTTTCAGTTATTACGTGGACCTCTGCAACCCAGGGGGAAACACCATTCTACTATTAAACTCGCTGTCAGTCTGTTAGAAGACACTGACTTCCTAATATCGACTGCCATAGATGTTCATGACAGCCGGGACCAAGGGCTTAACGTGCTTTCCGAGGCACGGAGCAAGCAATAATTACGCTCATAACTTCGAAAAGTCATATGTGCCACCAGGGTTTGAACTCGAGAACCTCTGAATTTAAAGGCAAGTGGTCTCGCCACTGGGCTATCGCCGCTCTCAAACGCTGCATTACTACATTCAAAACTAATGTATTACAATTAACTTCGTGGTCCAGCACTAATAGACAATTGGTCAATTCTTAAGGATTTTGGCCAACATTTGTTCCGCTCCAAAAATCGTTCTGTTACCAAGTACGGTCGTAAAAAAATCTAAAATTTCTGTCATTCTCGGCATAGTCACCATAATTACTTATACTTGGAGTCGAATAGAATATATTAGTTATATCTGTTACCGAGACGTTGCGGTGAGGTTAGGGAACCGTGATGTTATCGTAACAGCTGGTTTTTGTAATCTTCCTCAACTATGATGAGGTGTTGAAAGCCGTTCAGTTATCCAACTATGTTTGTTTATGTCGATGACAACTAAAGTAGTATTCGTCCGTTTGTACACTACTCATGGAATCTGCATATTTAGTGCTTTACGCTTGCTTATGCACTTTAGAAATGGCATTTCAATAAGTAATATAAGTTTATTACAAGTAATATATGTAAAGTAACTATAATATAATAAACAGATATAAAGTCTAGAAAATTGAAAAGCACAAGACTCTCTGTGAGTGAACATGGTCCTGGAGATAAAAAAGGACAATAAATAAGCATCGAGTATTAAACACAAATTATATAATTTAAGGGTGTATAGGGATCCTACCAAGACCTAAGGAGCCCAAGCCAACCTCACCTGCGAGTGATGCACCTGCCGATCAATGGATGAGGCTCTGGCGAACATAACAGTACCCGGTAAGCGGCAATAGGCTTGCCACCTATAACGTGGGACCAACAATATAATTGGCATAGTGAGGGCGTGTAATATGCCTCTGCCTACACCTTCGGGAAACAGGCGTAAATTTATGTATGTGTGTAATTTAATTGTTTCTTGTCCCGCTGTAGTCTGTTATACCTCACATACTATATATACTCTGACTATACACGATCAATATGACGAGTCTTATTAATAATTATACTACCCGATGATAAGCAGTCGATGCAGCTAAAATGAGAGCGCTCCATTTCGTGAAGCCAATACGACAATGTTTAAAAGACCCGAGAGTCGCATGCGTCGACAGAGAATCTCAAAGCCGAACATTTTGCGATGTATTGTTAGAAACTGCGCCCTGCACTTGTAAAAATGGAGTAATCTAACAATACGTGTGTTTTGTGCGGAAAGATAATGGTTAAGCTCATTCTGAAGCAAAATAAATGTCTCTAAGCCTCGCAGGACTTAGAGAAAGCTTGTTTTAAAATAATTATTTTCTTTCTAAGACTACCCGGCTTTGCATTTATCCTCGGGCAATGTCCGCTGCTCCTATAGTCCGTGGTTTTCAAAACGGGACGTGAAGAGACATATATGCACGCTTCAAAAGTGGTTGCGTTTGTCACTGTGCTTATGTAACAATGAAATCGTGTGCGCCGCTAAATTGTTTATAAATTTTAATGTTAGTCAATAAACACAAAGTTATACTAAAGTGTATTGTTGTAGAAAGAGCAACAGTAATTTAACGATCACAATTATTAGCACTAACATCGATTCAATTGATTGCTCCATTCCTGCGTGGGGTTTTATGTTTGTCATAACTCTGCGCATAGAAAATGTATAGCCCGTTAATGAAATGTTTACGTTTACGTTTAAGATAAAATTATGGTTTCACTATAGTTTTGCCTTCAATTTATTCGTCTATCTGCTATCAGTTCTGAAGCTGTATAGCATTGGAAATTTCGGGTGAACTCGAAGCGACTTTTTAGAAGTCAACCAAAATAGTCTTATATTCTTATATTATCTTATATTCAGTCTTATATTTTCCGGTACTGTAATTAATTTAAAATTAATTAGTAGGTATTATAAGGCTTACCTCTCTCCGTGGTGGTGGGCCCTAGGCCCAATATTTGTTAGCATTTTATTGTACATCCGCTCGCTATCCCGAACACCTGGAACAAAATAATTAACATTATTAAACTGCGACATTTTAGTATGAAATAACCTGAACTTTTGATTGAAGTCAAAAAGTCAAAAAGTCAAAAGTCAAGTCAAAAGTCAAAAATACTTTATTTCATAAACTATTACATAGTACTTGAAAACGTCAAAATTATAAAAAAATAACAAAAACAAATAAAATATAACTATACTAAAATCACGAAGCTTAGATTCACTTGCAACCAAACAATTTAAAAAAAACAAAAAATATTTAAGTGTAAGTGAATCTAAGTGCCAGTTCCGAGCCACCGCTCTGTAAGAAGAACTGGCAAGAAACTCACAGGCTATGCTCTTTTAAATTATCGATTGGTTAGTAACAATCTTCATTTGTCTGTGACGCTATACAATGCAACATAATATAACAATATTCATGCTTTAAGTCATTCATATTAGAATAGCCTGTATGAAACGGCGGCTTAATCCCAAGCATTTTTATCAGCCATATAGTCTTTAATAGAATAGTATCCCTTTAAAGACAGCTTGCGTTTTATTGTTAATTTAAATTTATTTAGGCTTAATTGCTGTATATTGCTTGGGATTTTATTATAGAATCGCACACATTGACCTTTAAAAGATTTGTTAATTTTTTGGAGCCTAGTGTCAGGTACAACTAGTTTATGCTTATTTCTTGTGTTTAGGTTATGTATATCACTTTTCTTACTCAATTTATCAATATTTTTATGTACATATACTAGGTTTTCATAAACAAACTGACCCGCCACTGTCAAAATACCAATTTCTTTAAATGTATCCCTTAGTGAATGTCTACATGGTAGATTATAAATTGCTCGTATGGCCCTCTTCTGCAGTACAAAAATATTTTTGAATGTCTGCGGCACAACCCCACAGAAGAATACTATACGACATAACACTATGAAAATAGCAATGATAAACAAGCCTAGCTGTTTCAACGTCTGTTAATTGGCGAATTTTCTTTACCGCGTATGCAACAGAGCTGAGTCTATTCGACAATTCACCAATATGTGGGCCCCACTGTAACTTAGAATCTAATATAACACCCAAAAATTTGGTGGTATCTACAAGGGTCAACTCATCTTCCTTTATTTTAATAGTGGTGTTTACTTGTCTGACGTTAGGCGTCACGAATTTAATGCATTTCGTTTTAGCCCCATTTAATAATAAATTGTTAACGTCAAACCAGTGCACCACCTTTGAGATCGCATTGTTTACATCGTCTGGGTTCTGATATCGCTTTATTTTAAATAATAATGATGTATCATCAGCAAACAATACTATCTCGTGATTTTCCTTTACCAAATGTGGCAAATCATTAATATAAATTAAAAACAAAAACGGGCCGAGAATCGAGCCCTGCGGTACCCCCATTTTTACTACAGAACCCTGAGATCGCTTTCCATTAACTTCAACCCTTTCTTGAATCCTATTACTTAAGTAAGAAGTAAGAAGATCCAATGCGGAGCCTCTTATTCCATAATAATCTAATTTTTTTATCAATGTTTCATGAGGAACACAATCAAATGCTATTATAATGTCAAAGAATATTTAAACGCCATATCATGACAAAGTCCGACTTGTTAGTATTACTTTTAGGCTGTGTCCCCAGTAAGCAAACTGTAAGCGGCCGACTGAGTTTGCGGCGTACCGATTTAGTACGAAGGAAGGTGATTGATTTGATTTTGACATTTAATGATTTTCTATGGAAAAAAAAAGGGCCCTTTAGTCAATAAGTCACTAAACTTGCCAGTAAACGCACGTACTGTAATCAAGTCTACATTAAACAAAAAAAAGGTAAGTTCTGGTAGTTTGTGAAGTGGACACGGTGCTCTTGATGATGTGACGTCCTAAGGAGAGGATCAGGCTTATGAGTACTTTAAAGTAATGATACCCATAAAACTGACGACATTAATAATAATAATAATAAATCATTTATTTCATAGAATATGGTTATCGTATACATGTTCAGGTTTCTTATTCGAACATATTCTGTCGCTTTTCGACGTGGAAATATTAGTCAAGTTATATTAGTCATTAATTGTGTACAAAATATATAAAATAATTAAAAAATCTCGAAGCAAAATTACAACATAAAAAGTTAAAACAAAAATTCAGAAATCATATGTAAAATAACAATAATAATATAACACAAACACAAATCCAACAAGATAATTATAGTTGACGTTCACAAATAAGATACAATGTCAAGCAATTTTATAATGTCATTAATAATTACAAGTATTCAAAATATATCAGTAAAAAAGTCATTAATGTTATAATACAGTTTATCAATTAGAAATTTAAATAATATTGTTTTAAATTCATTATGTGGCCTTTTTTTAATGTCCTTTGGTAATTTATTGAAAATTTTTACACACATACAATATACATTTTTTGAGTATAAAGCTAATTTTTGATTTGGAACCACAATGTTGTTTCCATTTCTGCCTCGATAATCAGCATTATTCTTATTAGTACAAAATAAATTCATATATCTCCTAACGAACATTGAAATTTCAAAAATGTATAGACAAGGCAGAGGAAGAATATTTAAGCTTTTAAACAGTGGCCTACAGCTATCTAAATAATCAGCACCGCAGATTGATCTAATACATTTTTTTTGTATGTTAAAAGCTCTAGGCATGTCTACAGAATTTCCCCACAATATGAGACCGTACCGCAATAAGGATGATACGTATCCGTGATATGCCATAATCGCGATTTCTCTAGATGCAACTTGTCTGATCCTGTTTAAAGCATAGACATATCGGTCTAATTTAGTTATTAATGTGTCTATGTGTGCTTTCCAGTTACAGAGATTGTCAATTGTGATCCCTAAAAAAAATTACGTCAGTTGCATTTTCTAGCCTATAGTTATTGTGTTATTGTGGTTTTTCTCAAGATTTGTCAGTCAGTCGGTGACTCTTATCGGGGGGATCAGTCAGTAAGCTTGTCAAGATTCTAATGGAGGTAGGGGATTGTCCGTCAGTCAGTCAGTCAGTCTATCGGTGACTCTACCGAGGCTTCCGAAAAGGCAACGAGATTAAGAAGAATGCCTCAAGAAACTCATCTCAGCTTTTTCCAAATTATGTCTTAAGTTCGAATACAATTCATCATATGATTATGTATGTTTTGTTTAAAATTTGTTCGGAAACTAGTGCAACGCCTCCCATGCATAACTAGTGTGCTTGGTCTAAATATTTAAAAGGAAAACGTGACTGACTGACCCATTAACATTATTAATGTATAGCTTAGATCACTAACCGGATCGGTTTTACAACAACATTAAAGGACTTGTCATGTAAAATATGCATTACACCTAGTGCTCCTGTAACCACATATGATTTCCAATATTCCGACACTCTTTTAAGAATACTCAACAGATTTTTAGAGCTTCCTAACTAATCTGGTTTTTTCTGAAGTTTAAATATGGCTCTGTGATAACCCAGTGGAAAGACCCATAGTCTTATAAATCAGATGATGTCGGGTTCAAAACCATGTTCAAATTTTCGGTTGGTCCGTTGGTCCCGGCGGTTATTAATATCTATGGCAGTCGTTATAACGATAGGAAATTAGTTTCTTCTAACGTCCTGACAGCTGGTTTAACCAAACAATGATGTGCCCCACTGGGATGCGGAGGTCAGACAGCAGTTGCTCCGTGAATATATCTGAAATTCAGCGAAAATCTAGCTTGATCAGTGAGCAGACCCTGGGCCCTTAGCTTAATGATGATGTCTTAAGTCTAAATATAGTCAGCGTAACCTATTTTGTACTTCGGAAGGCGAATGTGGTGGTAGTTAAGTTAATTAAAAAGAAAGAAGAATATTTATTCAATATAAGTTGCAAGAAAAAAAAAACATAAAATAAGTACAAAATATAGTTAACACAAATCAAGAAAAATAAGAACTTAAGTGAAAGAAGAATTAAGAGGTCCTATAAGACGCCACATATCCGCCTCTAACAATCCGCATTATGTCCTCATGGTGGAGTATAAACAGTATTCTTCTCACTCTGTTTTTTAGAGAATAATTAGTAGAGGGAGGTTAATAAGCCGAGATAAACCTATATTACTCGACAAGACATCGGAATTTCCGAAAATTCGTTCCAAGCGAATAGCTTACTTTGTACTTCAATGTAAAACCGATCCGGTTAGTGATCTAACATTAATAATGTTAATGGGTCAGTCAGTCACGTTTTCCTTTTAAATATTTAGACCAAGCACACTAGTTATGCATGGGAGGCGTTGCACTAGTTTCCGAACAAATTTTAAACAAAACATACATAATCATATGATGAATTGTATTCGAACTTAAGACATAATTTGGAAAAAGCTGAGATGAGTTTCTTGAGGCATTCTTCTTAATCTCGTTGCCTTTTTGGAAGCCTCGGTAGAGTCACCGACAGACTGACTGACTGATTGACGGACAATCCCCTTCCTCCTTTAGAATCTCGACAAGCTTACTGACAGATACCCCCCATAAAAGTCACCGACTGACTGACAAATCTTGAGAAAAACCACAACAGACAGATAAACTGACAAACCTTGACAAATTCTGACAAAGCATCCATTTGCTTTTATTTCTTTATTATGGTACCGCTCATATATCTTTTATAGTTGTTAAACTTGTGTTATGGATATTAAGTAATGGATAAACATACATGAATACTTTATTTTTGTAAATACATACATGAGAAAACCCCCAGACCAGAACAAATATTTATGCACACAAAGATTTATCCTGTGTGGAAAACCCACGATCTCAGCAGCGGAGTGCGGGTATACTGGCCATCACGCCGTATCGGTCGTCTGTCATATTCACCGGCCATATCCATATCGCCATATCGGCCGACACATAATTTCTAATTAAACAACTTTTACCTTATTTAAACTAGTTTATAGTACGTTCGAGATTTGTTTTTTTTCTATCCTGAAACATATAGATATTAAACAATAATTATATTAACTTACAATACATATATTCAAAGATAGGCAGATAAATACGAGTACAATATAACCTAGAACTTAATAGCATATTTTGGTATTCCCTGTGTATGTAACAAAATTAATTTTATGTAAAGTAATTATGTCATCATCATATCCTAGCATTATCCCGACCTAAGCTTAGGGTCTGCTCACTGGTTCAACCAGATTTGACTAAATTTCAGTTATTACGTGGAGCGACTGCCGTTGACCTCCGCAACCCAGAGGGAAACATTATATTATGTTTATGACAGCCGGGACCAAAGACTTAACGTGCTTTCCGAGGCACGGAGCAAGCGATAATTACCCAAATTAACTTCGGAAAGTCATTGGTGCGCCACCAGGGTTTGAACCCAAGACCCTCTGAATTTAAAGGCAAGGGGTCTCGCCACTGGGTTATATTATACGCTTAAAAAAAAGTAATTAAATATCATCCTTAAAATAGCATTCTACATGTTACTTAAAATATAAAGCAAACCCCACCTTAACCCGGACTAAATACTGCACTGGTTTTTGTTAACTCGCCGTTAAAACGTAGATAACTATTATATTATGTTTATTTAATTAATTATGTTAATCAGAGTATAATTAGAGAAAGCGAAAGTGTTTCACATCTTGGCTTCAAATTACGGCAAATTGAATGAAATTGCGTACCGAGTGGGCTTGGAAACATTAAATACAAACAGTAAATTATTAACTACAGTATTTTTGTTATTTCTGGAAAAAACCTTGTAGTAGGAATTGTTTTTGTTTGTTTTTTTAGATAACGTACAAAGTAGTTGATGTGATAATTATAGATGAATTATGTTAATTCGCTAAAACTGCAGTGCAGCGTAAAAGTGTCATATGCAGGGCTCCATTAATATACAATAAAGTTCCAAAAACCCTCAATACGACATTATTAATAAAAGCTTTTGATTGTTGTCTTTGAGATGTTACTACAATTTAAATGAATATCTTGACGACAAATCTCTGTAATTATTATGTAAATATGTTTATTGGTTAAATGAATGAAAATGTATTTTTAAAATTTGTATTGTTTTTGTTTATATTTGTCTGTATAATATTTTTTAAATGTTTTTTAATTGATGACATGATTTTGATATAATTATTTACCCACATACTAACTTCAACATATTGATATGTATTATTGTCCTATGTGTACACCAGTTATGGTAAAACGTGTTGAAACAATGTACTTATATCTTAACATCATATAATAAGCATTAATATGTATGTTTTATTATTACCAACTCATGTTTTCACAAATAAATGAATCTTTATCTTTGTTTTGTTAATCACATCTCTTGCACGCTTGGAAAAACATCTCAGACTTTTTTCTGGCTCCTATTTTAAGATACTGCTACTAGCCTGAATAGTTTATTTCAAAATGTTCTACAGTGCGATAATCATAAAAATATAAAATATAGAAAACTATATTGTCCAGATTGTGTAGGGAACGTTTAAAGATCGAAAACTTTACAAATAAATGAATTCTATTCAATACTAATTGGAGTGTCTCCCGAAAAGATTTAAGAATATCTATCAGATTATTCAAAACTTTATTACCTATATAAATTGACTGAACTTTCATTCATAAGTGAAAACTAAAAGGACATCATTGCAGTAGAGATAGACAGAGAAAGAAATATGGACAGATGTACCACTAACCATCAGATGAATGTAGACTATCTTCCCAATCCACCCACAACAATATCTTGTTCACCTCATATCTGTCTTATGAGTCCACTGCACATTGGCGTCCCAAATAGAGTGCATTCTTTTGGGGGTATTTGCCCATAATTACCACGCTTGGCAGGCGGGTTGGTGATCGCAGTTCAAGCCAGTATGCAGGGTAAGCTGCTGCCCATCATCCGATAACATTCGACGTCGACTCTTACGACTCCCCGTGAGATGAAAGGGAGAGGCACTATTCTAGATCAGTACCACACGTCGCCCCAATATTTTTCTTATATTATATTTCTAAATGAGAAATGAGTCGTATGGGCATACGAATCTCAAGTTACATATATAACAAATATCATTTGAATCGATTCAGCGGATTAAGCGTAACACAAGCAGACCTATTAGCTGGATGTTAAGAGAAAATAAAATAGCCTCGCAAACTGTTTCATCCAATAGTTAGAAACTTGCTCTCCACTCGCATTGCTAGTAGGTACACCGAACATACGATGGCAACGCACCTGCTCCTATAAAGTTCATGCGTTGCGCCCGCGCACTTTCCTACACCGCAACGCCATTATACGGACGCACGCACAACATTATCGCACACATCTCGACTCGTAACGTAATAGCAACCATTAACTTTATTGTAATTAATAACGTAAATCTCTGACTAATTGTTCCATTAATTTTTTTCCGTGTGAGGATTAATTAAATTGTGCAGGATGTCGCAAAAGTGCTTACTTAACATTTTTTACGATCGATATGGCATGACTCGAGTTCGGTATACGTAAACTCTACTCTTGAAGGTATGGGTCTTCTTCGAAGATTTGTCAGGTATCACGATCTTAAAGTAATTGTCCCACAACCACTCAGGTCGAGCTCTTTAAAACTTTAAAAAAATCGTTACTACGAAACGGTTGTCGGTTCTGCAGTTAATATTGTGTTCAGTTGTGCTTTATTGAAATGCCATCGTCATCCTCCATCCTCCTGCCCTCCTGCTTTCGATTTATCTAAGGTCGGTCCAGCATGTCTTCTCCTTACATTTAACTCTGCTTTTCGACATTGATTCATTCGCCCTGTTCTTGACTTGACACGAGCGGTACCATAATCAAGAAATAATCCTTATCCCTTGTCTTTATACCTTATCCCTTTATATTTGTACAATTTTGTACCGTCGGACCCCCCCCCCCTTATAAAGCTATACCTACGCCCGTGTATCCATTAATCTTCTCTTCACGTGCGTTTCGTCTAACCAACTAGTAAATGATATAAGTAGATTAGTTTAGAGTAAATATTATCTTAATTACTCTGATACCTGCATCTATTTCACCGCTGTGACTGATAGAAAGCTTCTCCATTACCTGTTACGACGTTTTCCAAAACTATTGCAGTTTCTCTTCGCTGCGAGAAAATTAATCTTGTACAAGGCCTTAAAACCTCAACGTAGTTTCTGTCAAGCCTATTCGACAAGCTATTTCTTCCTTTGTGATGCAAATTTTAATCTACGTACTGTATTTTGTGCGCAAAGTTAAAGTAAACAACTTTTGATATTTTATTACATTCTACATTACTTCCTTATGTATTTTTGTATTTAACGACCGATAAAGCGTGGTAGCGAGTATCTATAATAATAATAATAACCATTTATTGGTGCATCATAAAATTTGTGGATACAAACTAGTTACAATAATAAACAATTCATTGTATGATGCACCAAAATGACCCATCTCAGCATTTGCTAGGATAATTTCCCAGCGCTGGTTTTCAGTTGGGCCATTTTGGGTGCAGTGCGGGACATAAAGATTGAAGTGTTATAAATATTTACAAAATGTTTTTAAAACTAAGTAAGAACATTCAAAGTATATAAAAAAGGAAAAGAATAATAAACATCAAAATTATTTAAAATGTGAAAGCAGCGGATAAACAAAAAAAAAAATAACAATAAAAAAATTCAATAACAATAGAATAATGCTCGTAGGGAATGGCACGCGCGCCGCGACTAATTGAAATGAAGTTGATTAGATAGTAATATATTTTTATTTAAATTTGAAACTTGAGATACTACGCGAGTTTCTCAAAGGTGGTGGCAGATCGTTCCAACATTTCTAGGCAGCGTTACGAAAGCTTCCTCGAAATGCCGTTGTGTTGCGGGCAAATTAGTCGCGTTGCTCCTCTGACAATTCTTTGAGAAAATGACAACTTTTCATGTAAATATGGCGGTTTTTGACAGTTAATTATTCCAAATAGTAAAGTTGCGTAATGTAGAGTATGACGGGCATTCATTTTTAATAGTTTAGCTTTATTTATAAATGGAGTAACATGTGAACGAAGTGGCACTGGGAAACAAAACCGTATACAGGCGTTTTGTACTCTTTGTATTAAGTTTTTGGATCGTTTTAATAAACACGGACTAATTACATTTTCACCATAATTAAATTTGGATAGTATAAGAACTTCACACAGCTTAATTCGGACATCAATACTTAAAAAAATTGTCGCACGATAGAGTACTTTAAGTCTGTGATAACAACTGCGCGCAATCTCAATAATATGGGACTCAAAACGCAACGACTTATCCATAAGTACGCCTAAGTTGCGAGCTTCGTCTACTTCATGTAATATATTTTCGTTTAATCGAATTATAGGATTATTCGCAGTAATAATTGCAATTTCATTACGTGTACCTAATGTCATAAATTTTGATTCAAGTGGGTTAATAATCAAATTGTTATTCACACATCATTTCGAAAGGTTGTTCAGGTCTTCATTTAGTTCATTAACAGCTTTATTGTATTATTTATTTATATATTTATTATATATTATTTATTATTGTTCGCTTCATATATTATTCTCCGCATTCCGCGCCTGAGGTCGTGGGTTCGATTCCCACACAGGACAAATATTTGTGTGCATAAACATGAATAATAATAACAAATAAAATAAACATGAATACAATATTTGTTCTTGTCTGGGTGTTTTTCTTTGTTATATTAGGTCGGGGAAAAAGTCTTTTCGCATAACGTAGGTATAAACTTATTATAAAATTTTTTTGACTGTACTATTTGTGTCTGGCTGGTTTTGGTAACATTAAAAAGGTTCCATTATAAAGAAAAGAAAAAAATAAAAAAAAGTTGTTTCCCGCTATTTTTCATTTGTTTTTCTCTCCGTAAAAATGAGTGAATCTAATGAAGAAATTCGATACATTTTAAAATTTTATTATAAAAAAGGCAAAATTTGTGATGTTTATGGACCTGATGCAGTGTCAGTAAGAGTAGCACAAATTTGGTTCAAACGTTTTCAGTCCGGAAATTTTGATGTTAAAGATGCACCTCGCTTTGGTCACCCTGTTACGAATGAAATGGACGCCATTTTTGAAAGAGTGGAGCACGATCGGCATATTAGTAGTTACGATGTAGCTGAAGAACTGGGAATTGACCACAAAACAGTTTTGACCCATTTGAAGAAAGCTGGTTATACAAAAAAACTCGATATTTGGGTGCCACACGAGCTCACTCAAAGAAACTTAATGAACCGTGTACTCATTTGCGATTCATTATTGAGACGTAATGAAACCGAGCCGTTTTTGAAGAGATTGATAACTGGCGATGAAAAGTGGATCACGTACGACAAGAACGTGCGAAAAAGGTCGTGGTCGAAAGTTGGCCAGGCTTCACAGACTGTGGCCAAACCTGGCCTAACACGAAATAAGGTGATGCTGTGTGTATGGTGGGATTGGAAGGGCATTGTTTATTATGAGCTTTTACCGCCCGGCAAAACCATCGATTCTGATCTTTACTGCCAGCAACTGATGAGATTAAAGGAAGCAGTCGAGAGAAAACGGCCGGAATTGATCAACAGGAAGGGTGTGGTCTTTCATCACGATAACGCTAGACCACACACATCTTTAGCCACTCAGCAAAAATTAAGAGAGTTCGACTGGGAGGTCCTAGTGCATCCACCATATAGCCCTGACCTTGCGCCTTCAGATTTTCACCTGTTTCGGTCTCTGCAGAATTCTTTAGGTTCTGTAAGGTTGACCTCAAGAGAGGACTGCCAAAACTATTTGTCCCGTTTTTTTGATCAGAAGTCCCAAAGATTCTACAGTAACGGGATAATGTCTCTGCCCACAAAATGGCAGAAAGTTATTCAACAAAACGGTACATATATATTGTAAATAAATGTAAATAAACTTTGAAAAAAATGTCTTGATTTTTCATACAAAAATACGAAAAGACTTTTTCCCCAACCTATTATGTATTTACATAAACGGAAGTATTTATGTATGTTTATCCGTTAAATTGTAATTGTAAGTTCTTAATGATACTTATGTTGGAGCTATTGTCAGAAAATATTTATTTATTTAACTTTTATTCCCTGATTTTGGTCTTAAGACACCTTTTTTAGGGGACATCCCCTCTCCTCATTTAAATTTAAAATGTTGAGTATAACATATACATATACAATACGTGAAAAACTAGAAATTCTGACAACATTTACAGTTTTAATGGTCCTTGTGAGTATTTTGTAGAATCAATTTCAATTCATCAGTGAAATTTGCGTAATGTGCATTACCACAAAGTTCAAAATGCCGTATTACTTTATAGTAATTTGCTGAACAACCGAATAACAGAAGTAGCCTACGTTGTATTTGCTGTGTAAACTATAGATGGCGACGTAGTATGTTGAACCGTTTGCTGTGTGTTTACTTACTACAGGTCATCAACCAGTAGTGCAAGCCACGTGATCACAATCGGCCTACAGTATTAAATTCCATACATACATACATGCCTGTTTTCCCATATTATACGCCCACACTTCGCCAACTATATAGTTGGTACGCCCACACTTCGTCAATTATATAGTTGTTCCCACGTAATTGGTGGTGAGCCTATTGCCGCTTAACCGTTACTGTTATGTTCGCCAGAGCCTCGTCCGTTAAGGTTGGCTTGGTCAGGAGGGCCCGTCAAGCAGTGCCAGGAGGGTTTAAGGCAGTGGGGGCAGGGGGCTCCTGCTGTCTAACCATAGACCCTCTGAGAAGTCGGCCACACGCTATGGTCGCACAAGGAGGTAGGAGGGGCGCGTCCACTGCGTCTCTCTGAGGAGGTCCTCCCGGTTTTGGTCCGGGGGACGTTGATCGCAGGCGGGGTGTCAGACGTTGCAACCCAGGTACTGGCCCCCGCCTTTATCTCAACAATCGGCGGGCGTCGTCGGAAGATTTTTAGTGGGTATTACTGCTGGCAGTCGCGTCTGCCGGTGGTGATTTCCACACTCCCTTTCGGTCCCCCTGTGGCCGGAAGGCAGAGCGTAAATGCATTTTGTTACCGACGTAAAACAAATAAAAAAAAGGTCTTGGGATCCCTATACACCCTAGTAGTGGTAATATTGTATGTATGATAATTGAGATAAATTATTTTTATCAATTTTATAACAGTTTTTATTCTATAAACTAACGACTTTTTAAGACTAACGAAATCTTAGTATCTTTGTGTGTTTCCCCGAAGGGGTCTTCTGGGAAACAGGCGTAAATGTAAATGTATAAAAATAATTTATCTCAATTATCATACGTACAATACTACCCTGTAAGTAATTAAAAGTTACACACACGACAAAAGTTTTAGTTATTACTTAAAATGTATTGCATGCATCTGTATTTATTGCTCAAACCATTAATGACAAGGAGCCTCAATCAATATACAATGAGCCTAAATCAACGCAGTTTTGTCAAGAGTTACCAAAAACTGTTGATCTAATAGTCATGTACAATAGATAGTGTTTCTAAAAAAAAGCTGCGTTCTCACTCTGCAGCGCGAGAAACAGTCTAGTTCTTACAGTATGGCTATTGGACCCAATAGCCCATATGTAACTTCTTCTCTTGTCCATCCCAAAGTTGCCTACAAGATATTGCTGTTAGCAATAAGGCCGCCCATTGTACAACTTATGTTTGTACACCAAAGAATTTATTAATTTTAAAAATATATTATAAGTCACTATAATAAACTAAAGTGGGATAACAAATTATTATTATTTATTTATTATATTATTATTATTATTATATTTTAATAATATGTAAAAGATAATGATACAATTGCCCTGTAAAATAAATCGAACTGTTGTATAAATTAATCTCCACAAGAATCACCTATCGCTTTTGCACTATTAATTTTACACTGACATATTGTAAGAAATGTGATTCAGCATATATTGTGGTATGATTATTAATGGACAGACCTTATCATAGTATAATAATTAATGTTTTATTATAACCCAGTTATAGAATTTAACATTATTTACCATCACCACCATTTTCAACCGCGTTGGTGTAGGTCTGTTTTGGGCTGTTTTCATCCAATTTTTGTCCGCAATCTGATAACCGCCATCGAAGTATGACTTTTTTATATTTTTATGTGATTAAACAGTTTGAACCAGCTGGTTTGATCAAATTACTTGAACGTCTATGGCAGCCATTTGAGATATCGTCTGTCTATCTCATCTACGTCTTTCCGACGAGCATTTTGTGACCAGCTCATTGCCACTTCAGCTATGCAACACGTAACACGTCAGAGACATTTTTTTTTCTGGAATGGAAAATTATTAAATGACCCTTTCGCTCCCACTCCACTCCGCTGTGGGTGGAGCGGGAGGGTTTGTCAGACTTCTATTGACTAAAAACCTTCCACGGTCTCTGCCACATACCGAGGCGGCAGTCACCCTTTCGAACAGTCACGCAAACGTCAGAGACTTGACATTGTGTTTGTAGTACAATAACACTGCAGCACTAATGGCATAATGGCAAAGTGAGGTTCTTTGCAGTATAATATATGAAATATTGAACTAGCAATAGCACTAAAGGCAAGGCGAGATGTTCGAAAATTCTGAATGAAATTAAGCAGCATACACACAGAGCATTTCTTAGGTATTTTGTGTCATATTTGATATAACAATAAAAAGAATATGACACGATTATTTCACTAGAAAAGCAGTAACCCGAGTAGTAGGTCGTAGGTTTGATTCCTACGCGGGTTACCGCAGACGAGTTGATTTTTTCTAGTTAAAATTCGTCTCCTCTCTATAGCCTTATAAGTGCAAAAAATTAAAATGAAAAAGAAGAATATGTGTTAACTAAAGACATAAGGTAAATAACAATAAACAATCTTTAATTTAAAAAAGCAAAGGCCAATCAAAAGAGATAAGAAATAATATGAAAAAATTATATGACATGGCAAAAAAGCGCTACATCAGCGCTAAGCTATAATTATATCAAGTGATTCTACATTCCGAAAAGTATTTAACCGTTATCACTTTTTATGGTATTCAATAAGCAGAGTTTTATTCACTACTAGCTGACCCAGCGAACTTTGTACAGCCATATTTCTTTCAATACGACAATATATTAAAGATCACTCACTGGCTCCTGTTCTATTCACTCACTTATCGTAATCTGGGTTTTTATAAGACTTAACAAATTTAAATGAACTAAAATTAACACAGTAAGAAAAGAATTATCTGAATTAGTTACTTGGTTTGGAAGTTGTGCGTTTACAGTCATTTCGGAAATTTATTTATGTTTATATTAGGTCGGGGAAAAAGTCTTTTCGCATAACGTAGGTATAAACTTATTATAAATTTTTTTTGACTATACTATTTGTGTCTGGCTGGTTTTGGTAACATTAAAAAGGATCCATTATAAAGAAAAGAAAAAAAATAAAAAAAAGTTGTTTCCCGCTATTTTTCATTTGTTTTTCTCTCCGTAAAAATGAGTGAATCTAATGAAGAAATTCGATACATTTTAAAATTTTATTATAAAAAAGGCAAAAATGCAACTCAAGCAGTGAAAAAAATTTGTGATGTTTATGGACCTGATGCAGTGTCAGTAAGAGTAGCACAAATTTGGTTCAAACGTTTTCAGTCCGGAAATTTTGATGTTAAAGATGCACCTCGCTCTGGTCGCCCTGTTACGAATAAAATGGACGCCATTTTTGAAAGAGTGGAGCAAGATCGGCATATTAGTAGTTACGATGTAGATGAAGAACTGGGAATTGACCACAAAACAGTTTTGACCCATTTGAAGAAAGCTGGTTATACAAAAAAGCTCGATATTTGGGTGCCACACGAGCACACTCAAAGAAACTTAATGAACCGTGTACTCATTTGCGATTCATTATTGAGACGTAATGAAACCGAGCCGTTTTTGAAGAGATTGATAACTGGCGATGAAAAGTGGATCACGTACGACAAGAACGTGCGAAAAAGGTCGTGGTCGAAAGTTGGCCAGGCTTCACAGACTGTGGCCAAACCTGGCCTAACACGAAATAAGGTGATGCTGTGTGTATGGTGGGATTGGAAGGGCATTGTTTATTATGAGCTTTTACCGCCCGGCAAAACCATCGATTCTGATCTTTACTGCCAGCAACTGATGAGATTAAAGGAAGCAGTCGAGAGAAAACGGCCGGAATTGATCAACAGGAAGGGTGTGGTCTTTCATCACGATAATGCTAGACCACACACATCTTTAGCCACTCAGCAAAAATTAAGAGAGTTCGACTGGGAGGTCCTAGTGCATCCACCATATAGCCCTGACCTTGCGCCTTCAGATTTTCACCTGTTTCGGTTTCTGCAGAATTCTTTAGGTTCTGTAAGGTTGACCTCAAGAGAGGACTGCCAAAACTATTTGTCCCGTTTTTTTGATCAGAAGTCCCAAAGCTTCTACAGTAACGGGATAATGTCTCTGCCCACAAAATGGCAGAAAGTTATTCAACAAAACGGTACATATATATTGTAAATAAATGTAAATAAACTTTGAAAAAAATGTCTTGACTTTTCATACAAAAATACGAAAAGACTTTTTCCCCAACCTATTATATAGACTAGCGTCCGCCCGCGATTTCGTTCGAGTGACCTACAGGTACCTTTTTTAAATCGATTAATTTTTTAAAAGTATCTTCTAACTTCAGATAGGTATCTGTAGATGAAAGTTTTTTTAAATTCCTTTCCATTCATTATCATATCAGCCTAATAAAGTCCCACTCCTGAGACCCAGAATTAATTTGCTGGAACAGGAGTGTAGCTACACTTACGTAATTTAAAGATCCCTTAGAAAAGACTTATCTATAGCTTCCGCCTGCAGTGTATGGGCGCGTTAAATTTTAAGTTTGACCTTCATAAGAGCTCTATTAAGCCAAACTTGAATAAATGATTTTGACTTTGACTTTGATAGTGATAATCGGGGATATCAGCTCCATGTGCATTCGAAGCACGGTAGCGCTCGTTTATGCACTCATTGCAAGCTGCCACAAAATATCGCAATGCTTTAATTTTATTACCAACAACTTTATTTTTTAGTGTTACTGATCCCTAGAAACTAACGATAACCACTAAACTACTACTGGATACTAAAACTGTCAGTCATCCAGGCAACTGGGCTAAGTCTAGTAACTGTACACAACAGCGTAGGTGTTCTAGTGGGGTAGCGGTGGGCCGTTATAATGCGCCTGCGCAACCACCAGTCGGCATCGGCAAGATTGGATTAGACGGGCGATTACCGTCGAAATGTGTTACGAGATTGTCGATACGGTAATAGTTTCTTCAATTTCTGAATGCATAATGATGAATGTTTTACCTTATGCTGGTTAGCAAAAAATGGTATCTGTAACTTACGTGGTATAAGTAATAAAAGTGTAATAGGATAAACTTGTAAGCCTTGTTTCTTGTAATGTGGCAGGTCTTTTCGTAATTAATTATACATCGTTCGTCTCAGCTCATTAAAATCCTAATAAATCAAAACTCCTTCCTAAAACCAAGATCATATACTACTCGCGATAGTGGGGATTGGTAGAGAGATTAAAAAACCCAATGCTTCAAACCTCTTTTCACAAAACAAGATCAAACCCCAACGGTAACCCTATTGAGATTAAAATCATCAAAAATCACTATAGGAAAAAATCTGCACTTCTGTTCTATAAATATGTTTTTGTGCACTCGCTTAGCAATAGGTAAACGGTCGCCACACTCGGATTTTTCTACCTATTAGGTCGTTGGTATCCACTAGGATACCACTGAGGTATAAAAAATCCTTCATAGGCCTTCAATAATCAAATTTCCAACATAAGTCTTGATATCAAAACGTTTTGATCGATTTATTTTTAGCGATTCAGGAGATAATATTTTTTTCACAAATCTGTAACAATAATATTATGCACGAAAAGTAAAACCTATAATTCACACAGACCCAACAATAATGACTAATTAATTGTTTTTTTTTAGAATAATTCAGTCAAAGAGACAGAGGTGTTCAAACTTTGAAAGAACCGTCAAAGAGTTAATGGAGTCTATGAGTAAATAAATACCTACATATAAAGATAATTTATAATGATTGAAAGCACTCGGTCACTTCAAGATGCGACTCGATGTGAGAATTGTAATGACTGTCATTATTGAATTAAATGACTTATATGGAATTGACATGCATTAATACAGCTCTTTACAGCTACCAACCGATATCGTGCAAAGGAAGATAAACAATGAAGTAAAAGTATTGAAATTTGGTTTCGATCACGTGGGGAGTGAAATGAAACACATGAAATTTATTATATTATCATCTCAGTCCAGTAACGTCCCACTACTGACCACGAGCCTTCTCTTACATACTAAGGTGCGAGGGTATTGGGTCGTACTCCACCACGCTGACCCAGTGCGGATTTGCGGAGGCAGGTGTATGGCGTCCTGCTGTTAGAAATTTTCAAGCCGCCCAATCAGGCCCCTAACATGACTTAACGACTACCACATTTAGTGATAACTGGGACCAACGGCTTAGCATGCCTTCCGAAGCACGGAAAGGCTCGATATCAAATGCCACACAAACGGTCACCCATCCAAGGACTGACCTTTGTAAACTCTGCTATACTTGGGTGATCGTTTCCCGACCATCAAGAACCGCGAAGCTACGAGCGCTTCCATGCACAGATATTTCTATATGGTATAGAAACACACTTTTTTATATTTGGTGTTCAAAGACATAGGACAATAAAATTAACGAGTCAATATAACACTAACCAGCAGTAGAAAGGTAAATGAAACAATAAAGAAGGAAGTACAATATTTTTGGTCAACAGTGCCCCGTCTGTACCAAATAGATGTCTAATTCACTGTTGAGTCAACGATAATCCTGACATGTAGTCTTCAAGTGTCATGTTATGTTTAATTTTAGTCAGGTAAAATTTTGCAGCAGATCGTGATTGAGCAACAAACGGACACTATATACTTATATATATATATATAGAGAGAAGATAATAAGAAATAACTGCTATTTGTGAGACTAAACGATTACGGTAAATCGTTTTATATAAAAACAAAAGGAGAACCTTTGGTTTTGTAGCTCTCGGTTGGAATTCCAAAAGCGGTGAGAATGTATTTTTTTCTTAACATGGTATCCAAATACTGTTGCAATTCTATTATTTACTGTCTGCTGGTTACCTTTGCCACACATATATAATTAAATCAAATCAAAACAAATCTTTTATTGCAGACCAAGTGTAGATACAAAGATGTAATATAAGAATAGCACTTAATACTGAGTCGCCAGTTTCGGACACAGTAGTAATTATGTTTGTGTTACCAAATTGTATTTGTTTGTGCTCACGGCATCCGCAAAATCCTTTGTCGTGACAATATTTGTGCTATGCTTAACGAAAACCTTGTTGGAACAATATGAGATATAAGTTGCTGTTATTGATAGGTACCTTTAAGATAAATTAAATGTTTGAAATATACCCAATCAAGTTATTAAAATATCAGCAAAACAGTCTCGATAAGCGGCAATAGACTCGCTACCTATTACATGGGAACAACTATACACTTGGCGAAAGATAGGCGTATAATAAGCCTCGGCTAAACAATTAAATAGAAGAATTATAGATGTTTCTTATTTTCCAAATGCTTCTATAAATTATCAGCTTCGTAACTTTGATGAAAATTATAAAAGTGATTGTGTAAAATGAAAAATTTACGTTCTCTGAATTATTAAAAAAAAAATTATCTTTGAATAAATAAATAATGTCTAACAATTACACTGATTATTTAGTTTTAAGATAAGTATCGTTAGGATATTGCAGTGTTACCAACTTAGGGGTTTTCCCCCTAGATTTAGGGGCTAAATAAGTGAGATGGGATTTTTTTAGGGACCTGAAATTTTTAGGGGTATTTTTAGGGATTTTTGACTCTTTAAATTGAATTTTTTTTAAGATAAATTTAGTACCATAGGCGTCATCTAACTACTGCTGTATGGCAGTACTCGTTCTTGAATAAAATTAAAAAAGGTATTTCATGTATTAAATAATTTAGATTTAATAAACTTTTGAAACATATTACAACATATTATTTCTAAATCATTATGAATTTTTAATTACAATAATTATAGTGGACGGTCCTCGCTCTATAAAGTTACGTTTTTAAAAGTTACCTTTCACTCATATTGAAATTAGTTCCCCACTCCAACTGGCTATTGGCTACAAATCTCTTAATCACGACTCTGAATGTCCGTTTTTAAAAGTTACGCTACCCCCGATAGCGTAACTTTGTAGAGCGTCTACTGTAAATATTTTTTAGGGGGACAACTCAATAATTAAAGCGATTTTAGGGGTTTTGACACAAACTTTAGGGATAAATATTTTTGAGAGTTGGTAACACTGGGATATTGTGTTATGAATACTAAATAACGAATAAACACGTCATGCTTCATATACAAAGGAAACACCTAGACCAGAACAAATAATCATATCCTTGCACAGATTGTCCTGTGTGAGAATCGAACTCTCGTCCTCAGAAGCGGAGTGCAGGGGTGGTGGGGGGGCTGAGTACCTCCCGGAGGACAGGAAAGGGTAACACCTAGAGGTTGGCGACTCTGGGTGCTCCTGGGTGGGAGGACGCAGCGGGTGGGACAGGAGGGCCCGTCAAGCAGCGCCAGCAAGGTCTTAGGCAGCGGGGGCTCCTGCTGGCTAACCATATACCCTCCGGGAAGTCGGCCACACGCGCTATGGTCGCACAGGGAGGTAGGAGGGGTGCGTCCACTGCGCCTCTCTGAGGAAGTCTTCCCGGTTTTGGTCCGGAGTACGTTGGCCGCAGGCGGGGTGTCAGACACTGCAACCCAGGTACTGGCCCCCGCCTCTTTATCACCAAACTGCGGGCGTCGTCGCAAGATTTTTAGTGGGTATTACTACTGGCATTGGCTTCTGCCGGTGGTGAGTCCCACACTCCCTTTCGGTCCCCCTTTGACCGGAAGGCAGTGCGTAAACGCATTTTTTTACCGACGTAAAGCAAAAAAAAACTAGAAACTAGTGCTGTCACTTTTATTTGATAAGATGAAGACAGTGATAGCACTAGTTTTAAACCTAGTCTAATTTTAGATCTCGTTTTGTAATAAGCCCCTATCAGTTATATTCTAAAATGGGAACGTTAATTACCTTCATTGTAGAAACCCCAGGAAGTGTAGACGTATTGAGTTGTAGACGTGCGTGAGTTTTGGTATAATATCTTTATTAGAACAGTCAGAAATATACAGAAACAACCTTAAAACAAACGAAGCTAAGGTTTCATTTCGTTAGAATAATTATAATGCAAGTGTCTCAATATAACGCAAGTTTAGATGCCTTGTTTGTTAATCGGATGGTGTTTATTAGTTACAAGGTTGGGTAATGCGTAAACAATAGGTATATGTCCAACACATACTCTAATGTAACCTGACCACACACTTTAATGTACAGACATATCTACCTACATATGCATACAAAAAATCATGCCTGTTTCCCCGAAGGGGAAAACAGAGGCATATTATACGCCCGAACTTCGCCAATTGTGTTGCTGGTCCTACGTAATAGGTGGCGAGCCTATTGCCGCTTACTGGGAATTTCTATGTATGCCAGAGCAGCGTCCGTTAATCGGCAGGTGCACCACTTGCAGATGAGGTTGGCTTGGGCTCCAAAGTTGATGGCAGAATCCTTATACTTTATTTTAAACAGATTTAAATTTTTATTTTCTTATAAGTTTCTGCAGCTTTAAGTAGCTTTTAAGCAGAATCCTTGTACTGTATTTAAATAAGATTTAATTTCTTTTCTTTTTTAAGTATTTTTTTAAGTAAGTAGTAATTCATTTTAGACTTGCGTGTGATAGGCTCGGTATGAAGAAATAACCGTGACGAGTTTCTTGCCTATTACTTCTCAAGCTCCTTCCCGCAGAGAATATGTGAGTATTTTTTTAATTAGACGGTTTGATTAGAGCATTATTGAACTGATCTTGTAAAAATATTTCTGACTTCATAGCTCAAGATGCGAAGTGATATAATTGTTACTGGAATAATTTTAACTAATAATAATATACACTTTAGTTTAACATTACATCTTGACTACCAAGAGTATACAATTTTAATGTACGTAAATAGCCCAGTAAGCGGCAATAGGCTCGCCACCTATAACTTGGGACCTATAATACAAGTGGCGAAGTGTGAGGATATAATATGCATCTGCCTACCTCTTGTGATTTTATGTCTGTACGTACATAAAAATTGACGATAAAATATAATTAGTAATTTAAAGTCGTCTTAATTAAAAAACCACTTTGCCGAATTAATTATTATTCTTTGTGCACATAGTACTGGGTTGATTTCCTGTAAAACGCGGAAGTTCCTGGCGAAATCACGACAACACTTGAGCATAATCCAGCTAATTCGATGTTAACAATAGACCATGTTTAGGTAGACGTGTAATAAAGAGACGCAACAGTCCACCAAGCCATGGAGAACTTGCTTACGTTCAATTGCGTTTTACCGACTTCGTATGACACGAAGTATGTAACGATGCAATATATTATACTGATCGAACAACTTTTTTGAAATGCAAAGGTTAGTATTTTAAAATAAAACCAGTACGCCGATACAATCAAAAAAAAATTATGTATTTATAATCTTATGCTACTATTACAGGTGTCTTAACCTAATGCGATAGCATAGCAATTATTATAATAAATACAATATTCTATCTTTTTAATTATCAATCTACAATATTATTTAAATATAACATAAACTAGCCTACCTACCTGATATATAACTTTATAATTACATCCTATTTTTACAAAATAAGTTCTAAATCTAACGTAACTGATAACTTATTATATTTAATAAATGTAAATGACAACAAAAAATGTTATGTCAATTTGATGTGTAAGTATGTCACCCCTTCCCTTCACACCTCTATTGTTCGACACACTCCTTTGGTTAGCATTTTTGAAGTATTGCACCGACACAACTTGCCTGGGCAGCGTTTAGGATGTTCAGCAATATCTTTTTGACCCATATACGTCAGTGATTAAAAACCAAAATCAATGTGTGTTACCAGTAGTGATTTACGGATTTAAATGGTGGTCTTTGACTATGGGCCTTATAAGGGAGTTCAGATTCATACAGCGAGCAATAAAGAGGGATGTGAGGTTTGACTACGATATCGAAATGAGGAATTCCGTAAAAAATCTAGTCACCGACATACATCAAAGAATTAGCAGTAGACTAGGCACACGACAAAGGCCATTAAAAAAGTAATCATATGGAATTCAGACAGTTTGACAGAAAACGTAGAATGGAACGTCCAACCGCAAAATAGATGAACGACCTGATAAAGGGCAAAATTACGCTGGATGAAGGCCACCTGCAATTTGTTACATTTAAAGTTGGTATTGTGTATATAAGTATTGGGGAGCCCTACTTCAGCTGTCGACGGCTGTTTGATGGCTGCAGAGTATAACTGATACCATATGGTATAATACTTTACAGTAAAAGGAGTACCTTTCGTTCTTTTAATATTAGTGAAATTTTTTTTCAGTAAAATTCCCTTTATCCTGTAGTTTGAGTATGTAATGCTTACTTAAATGTTTCTGTGGTGGTGGCGTCATGTATCGGGTCGTCACGTTCCCTATAACATGGTCCCCGCCAGTGGGGACTGGTGCTCATTTCTATACTTTTTATCCTTAATTATGTTCATCTTGCTAAGGATTGAGAGATTAATATTTTTTTTTTTTCTTAAAATGTTGTGACTGCAGAACACAAGTATTTTTTCGTAAACTATGTTTTTAGTTTAAGTACATTTGTAACTGGCGGGAGAAAAAATTCAACTCGAC
This sequence comes from Musotima nitidalis, assembly GCA_949126915.1. Classification (NCBI taxonomy): domain Eukaryota; kingdom Metazoa; phylum Arthropoda; class Insecta; order Lepidoptera; family Crambidae; genus Musotima; species Musotima nitidalis. The sequence continues at coordinate 8,172,290 of OX421434.1, forward strand.
GATTTTCTTGCCCGTTCTTTTACGATCAAGCTCCCGCCCGCAGTGAATGGGCGCAATAAATTTTAAGTTTGAGCCAAACTCGAATAAATGATTTAGAATTTTTGAATTTTGACGGGCTGATGAAGATACAACTTATATGTTACCACAGAAAGCCTTCTTGTTGTTTTGACATTTTGAACATAACCTAGAATTTTCTAGGCTAGGAAATATGAATATGCTCCAGAAACCTGGCACGTCCGTGATCCGCTTAGGTACCTCACCCCAATAACATTGTAACAGTTAAGTAGCCTTAATGACCACTGGCCACAGGTCGCCCAGTCTATGTTGGCTCATCGAGAGCGCCTACAACTTAAGGCGCCTGATGTTGTATACATGCAAACTTAAGCATGCCGATGAAACACGATCAGACTTCAAATAGATACTTATATTATAAACCAGCAGCCCCAGTGTATTTTGGTTTTAGGTTATATTGAGTTTTTCCGTTGGTATATTTTTCCGCAAGCTAAAATAGCCTATGCAAGCCATCTGAATGTCAAATTTAGTTTTTAACCAAATTCTGAACCCTATTGGTAGATTTCGCGTGAAAAAATACATCAATATTCACATACTTAAATTGGGTACCAAAACAGTATCTGATATTTTGGCACAAAATGTGGCTCTGCAAAAATGGGAAATGAAAATGAAAATATGAACATATGTATTGTATTAATGTATTTTTAATTTGTAATAATAATAATGAAATAAAAATATTTATTTAAATAATAAATACACAACTTATGTCTCGGTGACAAACATAGTTAAAATTATCTATCAAGAGCACGAAAAGTACGCAAACTTTTAGTAGTCATAGGTAAGTTTGTATGTAATTTTTTCGTCAAGTTAACATGTCTCCTGTCTAGATTACAGTAAATGATCCTATTCGGGTCAGTAGGTACAGTTGATATTTTCTAATAGAAAAAATTTACATCATAACTTTATACGTTTTTATAACTTTATACAGATACATCATAAATAATCGCCTTAACACGTTGCAACTACTTCTGAAATTAATGTGTAAGTTAAATATATTTATGAGTTTCCCAACTTTATAGTTAGGCGTAACCGCTTTCTCGTCTTTACTCCGGTTGTAAACATTTTATAGCTAAATTTATATGGTCCTATTGTAGCCCTATTCTCAGTGGCGTTTACTATGTCAATTAGTTTAATGGCATACTTATGCACCCTTTCCTGTATGACTTAACATATTGTTTATTGTTTCTTACAGTGAATATGTTTGTCGCATGTCATCTTTAATTGTGTGCCCATTTAATGTATTGTCTACCTCAGTTTTAGATCAAGTAAAAAAGTTTTTTTACTTGATCTGAGACCTCAGTGGTCCTAATAATACAATTTGTACCCGTCTACATACATACATAATAACGCCTGTTTTCCCGAAAGGGCAGGCAGAGGCATATTATACGTCCACACCTCGCCAATTATAAAGTTGGTCCCACGTAATAGGTTGCGAGCCTATTGCCGCTTACCGGATACTGTTATATTCACCAGAGCCTCATCCGTTAACCGGCAGGTGCATCACTTGCATGTGAGGTTGGCTTGGGCTCCTTAGGGTCTTGGTAGGATCCCTATACACCCTATACCTAAATTTTGGTTTCGTCAGCACCACAATATAAGGTCCAGCCTCGTTTTTGAAATAAGTCCAAAGATAAGGAAGAGAAAGAGTTTAATATGGATCGTAAAAGTTGGCTTAGCTACTACCATGGCTAACGTATTTTCTAAAGAAAGCGCTCGATATCAAATCCACAAAAACGGCAAGAAGTTATTTCAAGCAGAAAATTGATCACATAATTTTATCTGACTACTAAAACAATAATTATTTTTAAACACAAATTCATAATCGAAACTCTTTAAAGATATTATACAATAACACACTTACTTTATACAATAATTTAATTAGACCACATGCGTGTTAATTCTGAGTGAGTATTACATATTAAAGCGTCCGTTAATAAAGAAAGACACACTAATTTAGGTAAAAGTGGAACGAACATGTCTCATATCCGATTTTCGAAATTCCGTTAATCTTTGAACAATCGTGATAATGTTGTATGGAAAGCAAGAAGCGAATCGCTTATGTGTCCGACTTCTTTTATGTCTACACAGTATTGACTTTAACACTGATTGTGTCGTCAAAATGGGTTCAGACAACTTATAATTGTATGTTACGCTTTTCGCAACTTACGTCATAAATGTCATCTCAGTTAATTATTGTCCTACTATTGAGCATGGCCTCCTACGATACTAGGTCATACTTCAGTGCCCAAAGTGAATTGGCTCTGGCATGTGTTTGAATTGGCTCTGGTGTGAATTTGCAGGAATGAAAGCTTTAGAAATTTTTCTCTTTCCTTTCTAGGTGGAACCTTACAACGGCGGGTCCGTTCAGGTCTTCTCAAAACGTTTCGCTTGTACTTTAGTTTAGTAAATCGTTCCTTTGGTTTTTATTTGACGAAATATAGTAAAATAACGTCGATTAATAATTTTAAATTAAAAAAATCCCGGTTAGCGACAATAGGCTCTCCACTTATAACGTTGTGAATGTGCTGGACTCTGGAAACAGGCGTGATTTAATGTATGTTTTGTATAAATGATCGATTATCGATATAAGAGCTTTATTGAACCACGATGAAATAAATTATCTTGACTTTTAACATATCACAACAGATTATAATGACTTTAAATTAATGATTGACTAAAAAGCGCGAAAGCTTACATGGTTTCGATTAATAGTAAATTAATTTATTAGAAACCATTCAAATTACAAACACAAATTCTCCAATTTGATTAAATTTAAATTCTGTTATCATATGATTTCACTGTTTCGAATTAGATTATTATGACTATGAATTAATGATTGACTAAAAAGCGCGAAAGCTTACATAGTTACGATTAATAGTAAATTAATTCATTAGAAACCATTCAAATTTCAAACACAAATTCTCCAATTTGATTAAATTAAAATTCGGTAGCGAGATGGACACCTTATTATATGATTTGACTGTTTCTAATTTATGTAAACAATTTATTAGTAGTTTGTTATTTGTAAAGAAATTAAAATTTTAATGGCACCATAAATGAAATAAACCGAGGTTATTACAAATTATGATCAATCAATAAATTAAAATGAACTAAAATATATTTCAGTTGATTGTAATGAATATTCTAAGTAAACTTACAAATACTTTATGTTAAGAGACTCTACAATAACTCGTATGTAACTTACGTCACTTTAAAATAATAGAGATAAAATAAACAACAATTTATAGTGTCTAGACATATATGTTTGACGACCGATATGGCGTGGAGGTCAGTATAAGTGCACTTCACTCCAGAGATCGTGGGTTCGATTCTCTCACAGGACAAATCTTTGTGTGCAGGAACATGAATATTTGTTCTGTTCTGGGTGTTTTCCTATGTATATTAAGTATGTATTTACAAAAAAAAAGTATTTAAGTATGTTTATCCGTTATTTAGTATCCATAAAACAAGTTCTCAGTGATACTTATTTTGGAACTAAATAATTGGACAGTAAGAGATTTTTTATTATTATTTTTTATTATTATGTATGTGTATAGTGCAGGCAAATATTTAACATGTATGGAAATAGGATCCACGACTTTAAGCGCATACATAATCATGAAACGACTCTAGACAACCCTTTGCATTGAATTTCATTAAAGCAATGTCCTATAGTAGCATAGAAAGCGAGACACTCATACTGCGGTCTCTTTCACCCCGCCCGAAACTATTAGGCTTGTGAATCACATTTTTTTGAGATAAGTCTCTTAAATTCTAAAGGTACCTACAGATTTACACACCAAATCGGTCGCCAAATTAAGGTTAAATAAACTTAATTTCCAATATAAATAGCCTTTGGTGAGTAAAAAACCAAAAGCTTCTAGTATAAACAGTTGCACGAAGTACATATTGTGTACATTTATAGTTTTCAGTACCGTTAACATAGATTCAGCGACCTGGATATGGCATGGTCCAAAGCAGTTCTGGACATAATCTGGGTTACTATGCCGCCCTGGACTTGATGGGGTTAACGGTACACTAATTAATTTGCGGTTCACTTGCTCCTTATCGTCTAACGTTGGTTCAATTTGTTTACTTTGTATCTACACTGGTCTGCAAACTAACACGCTATATCTTTGTTGTAACTCACAAATGTTACTAACATTACTAGATTCAATGAAAGCTTATTATTTGTGCTATAAAACGGCCAACCGCGTCCGTCCGTGTGATCTACAGGTACTTTTTAAATTCGAGTTTCCGCGGGAAAACTAAAAGAAGCTTATAACTTCATATTTCTGTTGACAAAAGTCCCATATTAATATTTTTTTTTTTATAAACTTAATCGCACAAATTACAAAAATTGTACAAAAGGCGAACTTAATGCTACAAGACATTTTCTACCAGTTAACCTTTGGGCCTTGGTAATATGCCCTTTAGGTAAAGCCCTCCCCAGAAAAGTCCTGCGCAGAAGCGCGGGAAAATCAAATGCGTGAGTTTAGAATTAGTTTAAAAAATTTAAAAATTTTCATACAAACTTACACCCCCTATTTCATCCCTTAATAAGGGTTTATGGAAAATGTTTCAACACATTTCAATATCTTTAAAGAATTAGTATTTGCTAGTAATTTAGAAACCTTACTATGAAAACTATATAATTTTCATATCAGCTTTGCCCCAAGTCTTCTAACCCTAAGGGTAAAATTTTGCAAAATCGCGTCTTAGTCCAACGTCGTAAAAATGAATACCAATGCAATATTTAAGACTCCTAGCATCTGTAGTTTCTGAGATATCGCGACGAGTAAGTGAGTGAGGGACCTTTCGCTTTTATAAATCATATAAGTATACATACATAATACCACGCCTGTTTCCCCGAAGGGGTAGAGGCATATTATACGCCCACAGTGCCAGTTATATTGTTGGTCCCATGTAATAGGTGGCGAGCCTATTGCCGCTTGCTCCGTGGATCGGCTGATGCACTACTGCAGGTGGGGTTGGCTAGGGATCCTCAGATCTTGTTAGGATCCCTATACACCCTTTACAGAAATATATTAATAACTTTTAAAGTTGCAAAGCAAAGTAATGGGATCGATATTCTCACCTACAATAATTAAGTACAGATGCAGGCCGTCATGAGTGGGTGCGCTTGTTACCGTGCATTTCTACGGTATAAAGCGCTCTTATTTTTTTGGACTGCGTCGAGTGCTTACTCTTCATCTCTCTTTGATCTAAATGCCTATTACATGAGTAGAGAGGAGAGCGAAGTCTATATCAAAAATAATAAATAAATTCTCTGACCATTACACCAATTATTTAGTTCCAAGATAAGTATCACAAGAACTGGGGCTGTGGATACTTAGAACCGGATAATCATATATACTTCATATGTATTATACAAAAGAAATACTCAGATCAAACAAATGCACACAAAGATTTATCTTGGGAATTGAACCCACGACCTCAGAAGCGGAGTACAGGATATACTAACCTACACGCCATATCGGTCGTTAATATCATGTCATACTCTTCTACTTTCACCTTTATCACAATCCTGTAAGTTATGTTTTTTGGAATATTCAGTTAAGTACCGTCATATGATAACTTTTCTCCTTAATCTGACAATACAGAGTTAGTTATTTATCAGTGGAGAAATCGATAAAGAAATCTTTAGAAGCCAAATCTTTTAAGATGGTAAAATATATGGCAGTTCAACAAAAAAGTCAATTTCATACCAAATTTTATATTTATAATTTAAGTCCTTTATTAAGACAGTCATGCAAATAAAGGTGAGGATCGTCCTACATAACTTACACTGCTTGAATATTGGAGCTTCTGTTTAATTAAACGTATGTTTATGACTCGTGTCATAAATACGCACTTAATGAAAAGAGATATAAAATACAGCGGATAATAGCTACTACGAACATGGAACTCGTAACACAGGAACTTTAGCTTTCAAGCCTAAAGCGAGGTGCTTAGTTGTTTAACCTTTTTCAATAAAAAAAAGACAGTTAATCTATGCAAAATGTGCGCACATAAGTTTTGAATGACTGCACCAAATTAAATCGTTCTTTGATTTATTTATTCATTATTGTACAAGCCTGCAACTGCTGTTGCAGCTGCGAGTCAGCATCGAGTCGGCGCAGTTCCAGCATTCCAGCATCTACATGCAGCGTCGGCAACTTACACCGACGTTAAACACCTTTATTCATTTATCTGTGTACAGAACATAAATCTTGTACATAAACTGAACATTGAACAGCAGTAATTATACCCCTGGTACAGCACTCCCTTCCCTTCCTACTGGTGGTCAGGGCACCCCCTGATACGGTACTCCCTTCCTTTCCGCTGGTGGCCAGGGCACCCCCCCGGTACAGCATCTTATCCCATATTCCTCATCTTGTAATTGCGAGCTAGTAATTGATATATCTATTTATCACAGTGAAGTGCTTACGTTCTCGTCAAAACTCTTGACTTTAGTAGAACTGCTAATTGTTTCTAAAAAGCTTATTAATACCCCATACCTTTTCATCTTGGCTTGAGAAAGGAGGCCCGTGCTCAATACTGGGATTTAATGGCCCAAGATAATGATGCTAAGGTGCTAGTCAACGTCTCGTTCATCTGAGTCATTTGAAATAAAAAAATTACTGAGAGAGAGAGACAGAGATATTCCCAATTTACCACCCCTTCTAAGTGAGAGTTTGTAACATTGGCCCAGTTACATAAAACGCACCTATTTAAGTGGCCCGCCACACGCGAACCATACGGTACTCGACAATAACAATTTGACTCCGTGCCGAAGTTGGGCGTGGACGACAATAACACACTCAATTATACCATTGAACCGAATCTTAAGGTCAGAGTGATTTGATTACTTTCTTACGAAGCTATGATTGTTTAAATACTTTTATTTCTTCCACATTTTATTAGTACAAATGTATAAATCAAAAACTATTTTATGTTTATATTATGGTGGACGCTGTTCAATTCGTTTAAATTAGTCTATTGTAACCATGCTATGGAAGAGTGGTGTTACCTAACACAAGCATATGTTTGGTTAAAAGGTAGCTCCATTCACTAATATTGCATTAGACACTAAGTTAATCAAATAAACATTTTGTATCTATATATTCTTAGTCTCGGCAGTGCGGTCGCTGTCGTCTTGTGTAGGGGCAGATGATTGGCATGATACTTAGGATGTCTCATATATTTTACATATATTTAGGACACTACAGCAGCCTTAAGTTCTAAATAACACAATTTGAAGATGAGACGTTAATGTTCGAGGTAACGATTAGCCCATCCTAAGATTCTCCTGCCGATGGACCGATGACTTAGTCGGGGATTCGGAGAGCCGGTGTATATTCACGCCTATCACCGTATAAAAGTATAAGGAATCTCGTACTAACTTACCAGCCGATATGGCATAGAGGTGTATACCTGCAGTATACCTGCACTCCGCTCCTGACATCATGACCATTATATTATTTCGTGGTGTGATTGTTTCGTATAAATATTAGGTATCAACATGTATTTATAAAAAAATACTTATGTAGGTTTATTCATTCTTTAGTATACATACATAACAGACCTAAATAATTGTAAAAAATTGTATAAAAATTATTTTCTTTATTTATTTCCTTTGATGGAAAACGTAGCGTAGGACATCCACCTGCAAGATGAACTAACGATCTGTATGCAGACTGCCTAAAATCGCTAACGTTGGAAGCTTATTAAAAAAAAAACACTTTATTGTCTTTAAGATCAACAGAATCTTTTAGATTCGTAAAATTGTTACAAACAAAATTGAAATTCAATATTTTTTTAACAACAATGAAAGAGACATGAGCGGCACCATGATTAAGAAATAAAAGCGAAATGGATTCTTTGTCTGAATATGTCAAGGTTTATCATTTAATCTGTCTGTTGTGGTTTTTCTGAAGATTTGTCAGTCTGTCTGTGCTTATGGGCAGCAGTGGCCTGATAATAATGCTGATTTTTTAACTATACTTGTAGAAGTGACGTTTTATTAAACATTTAACAGAAACGAATTGCAAAATAGTCATAGCCACATCAAACAACATCGAGATAGTATCGAGAATGCAACATAGCCAACATGTCTCAAGAAATAAGTAAGTACATATTATGTTGAAACACATATTTCCAAATTATAATGTAGGTATTTTAAGTAGTTATTACAGTTTTAAAATTGAGTAACCCATTCTAAAAAGTAACCTAACATTACAAAAGTCAGTTAGAGCCGAATGCAATGTGTAAATAATAGACATTGCAGCACATTAAAGCTTAAAAAGTCTACTGCAAAATTACTAAACTCAAGTATTTTTTTGTTTTTATAGAACTATAGGTTGTTATTACTGTGCACACTGTTAGGACTTCATTTAAGATAGATAGATAGATAGATTTTTTTTTACTGTACACCAAATTAAAATAAAACAAGAAAACAATTGCATAAGAAAAGTGATGCAATTGGTGGCCTTATCGCTTACAGCGATTTCTTCCAGGCAACCTTAGGATGGAGAGTGATTCAAATTAAAAGAAAACCGGGGGTGTAAAAAAGAATAACAAATACATAATTATATTTTATTACATGTACATACAAATATATACTATTACTTGAATAACATAAAATAAACCTACATACATAAATATGTACATGGCATAGGAACATTGAGCAGTAGGACATTACTTCTGTGAAAGGAAAAGCTTCTTTACTTCAATTTTGAAAACATTTAGTGATTGCGCTTGTCTATTAGTAACTGGAAGAGGAATCCAGGGACGAGCAGCTTGGACAGTAAACCTTAAATTACCTATTTAAAGTAATTTTTTTTGGTTGTATAGGGTGCCTATCAATATCCAAGGAGCCCAAGCCAACTTCACCTGTAAGTGGTGCACCTGCTGATTAACGGACGAGGCTCTGGCGAACGTAACAGTTCCCGGTAAGCGGCAATAGGCTCGCCACCTATTACGTGGAACTAACAATGCAGTTGGCGAAGTGTGTGGGCATATCATATGCCTCTGCCTGCCCCTACGGGGAAACAGGCGTAAATGTATGTATATAATCTCATTTTAGCACAAAAGGTCATTTTTACACTTACTTTCAATAGTTCAGCACTTATCTCAAAAGAAGATGACCTCTGATATTATAGAACGATTTTATAATAGGTGTGACATTTTAAACAAACTGGTTGGTATTTTGAATTGCCTGAAGACCTTACTTTAATTTTGTGTGTTCTGTTATTTTAAAAGTTAGTACTATTTTACAAAACAATTTTCTTAAATTGTCTGAAATTAATATGGGTATCCTAAATTTCAATCCAGATGCAATAATTGTTCTGTATTTCATTTCCTCGTTACTAAAATCTGCCATAGCTTTTGACATTTGATTATTCCTAATATAAGATTAAGATTCAATGGTTAGTGTACGAATATGTATCAGAGAGTAGTTTTGAATAAAACAAGCTACAATTACCGATTAAATGTTACATTATAAGGCCCCAAATTATCGATTTACTTTCGTAGTGAGAGAAGCTGTAGTCAGAAGTGGGGTGGTAGGTCTGATAAAACTAGGTATGGTACCTACTGTTAGCAAAATATAAGTATTAACAGAATCGATAGTCTAAATAATTATCAATCAAAAGTTATATAATAACTCTTTAGAATCACTCTTACCTTAGCTTGGGAGAAGAGACACCATATCATAACCGGGATGGTAATCTCTAACGAGACGATGACAGCTACGAGGTATTAATTATGTTTGAAATGTAATAAATAGTGACGAGCTACACCAAATGTTATAAACAGTGTCGCGTTAGTTTATAAGTATGAGAACTATTGAGCCAGACTTGTGACTTGTTTTTTTTATTATTTTACAATTGTTAATGCAAATTACGTAACAATGACAAGCAAGCTAAAGAGAACTTCTTGTCCTGTAGTAAATTTTTCTTTGTGGTCCGTTTAAATACTTCTTATATAGTTTTTTTTTTCTATACATTAAATTTCTAAGTTGCTTTCTCCCTATATCTTGCAATTTCTTAAATTTATTGTTGTTTCCATGTAATGCACATATTTGCCACCTTTATTGAAAATTTCCTTTTCAGGATCAGCTGGAAGATATTTCTCTATGCAATTAGCTGTGCCCTGCCCCAATTTGTATATTTGTGCGTGTACTAAATTAATAAATAATGATATGGAATAAAGCCAGTTATCGTTACCGATTACAAGTCACATTGTAAGGCCCCTGAATCCTATTACCATCTGAAAAGAAGCTCGTGTCTGAAGTGGGATAATTATAATCTGAGATGACGATAACTATTTATTTATTTATGCAGTAAGTACAGGTTATAACAACTTATTTATAACATAGTTCCACAAAACCGCGAGTACGAATAAGTATCTATTACGATATTAGCATATAACAGTGTTGACAGTTAGAGCAATCATATATGCACGCGCGATCATGAATTATTGGCATAAACAAATTAATAAAAGCACACGTTACAGTAGTAAACGTTGAGCTGTTCGCCATTTCATTTGCGTGACATTCATGAACATAATATTATGTTAAACTACAGCGTATTTACGTCACAGTAGCAATGCGACGGTACTGTCATAGCTGTAGAAGGGTGTTCTACTACCCTCCCATGTTTTTTTGGATGAGGTTTAGTTGAACCGTTGAGTATTAAAAGTGACGTTACGTGAGCGTGCCACACTTAATTAGATTTTAATATTGTTTGTGGTAGCCTTTGGGGCCAAAAAATTTACCAATAGAATGTCACCCCCTGCGTCCTCAATCTGCTCTGTATCAGCGCTTTAAAGTATTATTTGTATCACAGCTTTGTTTGTGAGAGGCAGCACGTGCTCAGTAGTGAGATGAAGATGATTATAAAAGTAACAATATTAACTATTAGTAGCTAACATCGGTGAAGAGTTTTCGTAATATTCCACTTCTAATACAACTTTCGCTGAGATTTGCAGCTTTATTTTGGTAAATAAACAAATTACCTAACGTCGCATGTACGTGAAATAACAAGCGCTTTAAAAGATGTTTTACTCGTTTTTATTGAACTATGCATATGTGGGCAGTCTTGCTAACTACCGACCAGTGTTTTGTACACATAAGTGGCACGAGCCAAGCAAACAGTGGCGAGAAACCGGTGAGAGTACGCACAGGTCTTACGAGCTTTTACTAAAATATTGCTCATTCTGAGTTTGAGCGGTGTATTGAAATTTGGTCGAACAATCGAAATGTTGGTGCCTATGTTAATGTTGTTCGAGGCGCGGCTAGTGTACGAAACTAGTACCGGTGCTGGTAATGTTACTTGGCTCATCTAAATAATAATAAATCGATAAGCATTCAAACATTACTTTAAACATTAAGAGGCTTATTACATACCGAGATCTAAACTTAGATCAGGTTTACAACTAGTGCTGTCACTTTCATGCGATAAGTTGAAGACAGTGATAGCACAGGTTTTAAACCTGGTCTAACTTTAGATCTTGTTTTGTAATAAGCCCAATTTTGTTGGTTGATAAATCTGAGACACAGGAACTATCCTCGTTCGGATATCAACCCACCATAATTACATTTCATTTTATTAAGTATATTACTCTGTATTTAAGGTGAGAAATAATTGTATTATAATTATTAATTTTACATTTACTCGCCCTGCGATGACAGGATAGTATTCCAAAATAACATCTTTTATAAATAAATATTTTTATTTCATTTCAACAACAAATTCGACAATGATATGATAATGGACTAGTAACTAATGTGTCAAAGACTGAAATAACAGTGATACGATGATTGCATACCATCATAAGGAGTGTTAATTACGGCATCACTGCTCATAACTTTAATGGTACCCAAAATAACTTAAAAAATTGTTAGGTTTCGGTACTTCTTATAAGGAAGATTAAAAATACAATAGATACCATCACTGGCCTCTTTGAAAATTAAGCAACTTATGCACAAACTCCTTTGTCTTTAAGAACAAACTTTACTACTATTTTCAAAACTAAATGTACTACTCTGAAATCACGAAACTTAGATTAACTTAGAAGCTTAGATATGCAAAAAAATAAAAATTAAGTGAATCTAAGTGCCAGTTCCGAGCCACCGCTCTGTGAGAAGAACTAACAAGAAACTCACAGGCTATTGTCTTCAAAATTATCAATCATATATAACAGTACAGAACACATACAGAAAATATTTGAGGATATTGAAAAAGGTACGTTACCAATAAAGTCGCACTAAGAAAACCTTCCATCACAGTCAAGCATGAAATGTGAAACTGAGCTTATTTGTACAATAGGGGATGGTCACGACAATGATGTGTTTGACTTTTTATTCTAATTTACACAAATAAAAGTTGAAAATGTTAAACCCAAGCTTGTTTGTCTGACAAGTAATTATTTACAGCATAATACCCCTTTTGAAGAAATTGCTTTTTAACTACAGTTTTAAAAGTTGGCAATGGTAAATCAATTATTTTCTGTGGCACTTTTTTATAAAATCTGATACCATTACTCAAAAATGAATTTTTTGTTTTGTGAAGTCGACAATTTGGCAGAGAGAGCTTATTTTTATTTCTAGTATTAAAATTATGTGTTTTGAATTTTTATCAAAGGTTTTAGTGTTTTTGCTAACATAATACATTATATCACCGAATATCGAATATATACTGTAATGCAACCATTAATATGTTAATTTTTGTAAACATCTCTCTGAGATAATTATGGGCACATACTCCCATTTAAATGTAATCTATTGGGGAAGCCGACGTTCAACAGTGGACTTTACTAGGCTGATATCATGAGATTACGATAAAAACGATAAGAAATCTAGAAACTATACGATGCCAATACCTACCACCGTTTCCTACCATTACATCTCTCACAATCTATCTATGCCACAATTCTGTCGAGATCAAGCGGAAAGTATTAATTTCCTCCGCACTAGAAAGTTATCTGGACACGAAACGGCTGAGCTCAACGATTTCTGTTCCTAAATACATAGCGTCGAACCGATTTCAGCGTTTAATTGAGAATGTGAAGTGTTATTCGTCACCTTTATAATTACCAACAATGCACTAGTAAAAAAAGACTGAGCAGGGTGAAACTTTTAAAATCGAATACTAATAATAACACTTTTTATTGTTGCAACCACACCAATTATTAAGTTCCAAGAAATCTAATACTAGATTAGATATGATAAGGGGAACATTTTTAGGATAGAGTAAAGCATAACTTACTTCGTAAGTTACAAAGTATAGACCTTATACATTGATTTCTACATATTCAATATCGAAAAATTGGATATATAAAATTATATAGAGTTCAGAAAAATAAAGTACGCCTAGATTAACGTTACCATTAATACATACATTCGCGCCTGTTTCCCCGAAGGGGTAGGCAGAGGTATATTATACGCCTACACTTCGCCAATTATATAGTTAGTCCCACGTAATAGGTGGCGAGCCTCTCTGAGGAGGTTCTCCCGGTTTTGGTCCTTGGGACGTTGGCCGCAGGCGGGGTGTCAGACGCTGCAAGCCAGGTACTGGCCCCCGCCTTTTTGTCAACAAGCGGCGGGCGTCGTCGGAAGATTTTTAGTGGGTATTACTGCTGGCAGTCGCGTCTGCCGGTGGTGAATCCCACACCCCCTTTCGGTCCCCCTTTGGCCGGAAGGCAGTGCGTAAATGCATTTAGTTACCGACGTAATACAAAAAAATAAGGTTTCTTAGGTCTTGGTGGGATCCCTATACACACACGTTAACATTAATGTAAATGAAATTGTACATGTCATGCAATATTTTTTAAATTCTTCTACAACAATGATTTGCTGTACATTGGTATAATGATACTAGACTTGTTTTCTCCATGATATATCATGAATGTCACTAAAATTTGTTTTCTTCTAGATGTATATCACAGTACAACCCTTATCTGCCATTTGGTGCTGGCCTAGAACAAGTCTACGAAGGTAAATCTTACCGGATGATGGTCAGCAGCGTCATCCTGCATACTGGCTTGAATTGCAATCATGATCAACTGCCAAGCTAGGTGATTTTGGCCAAATCCCCCAATAAAATGTAATCTAATAGGAAGACCAATGTTCAGCAGTTGATTTATAACGCTGATATTATGATAATGGTGAACACAAAATTAATACAATAGTCTTTCAAATAGGTTGTTCAATAATTATTTTAAGAAGCATTATCCATTGTTCGAATTTTAAAACGAGTTTCATTGTTAATACTTGTATATAGATAACGTAATGTATGTAGGTACTAAGTTAAAATATTAGACAGTAGAAATGCTATTACACTCTCATTTTCACCTTGCACAATTCAAGCTAAGTCAACCTTTAACCCTAACTTTCGCTGACGTTACCACAAAAGAAAAAATTACAATAAAACTTCCGCTATGTCATTCCGAATTTGAAAATTGGAACGCGGCAAAAGCCAAAAACTAAGTTGGCCGTACGCAGCTAATCCTTGACCGGGCTCCCGCCAAAACTGATGTCACAATCATTTGGGAGATTTAAACTTTTGATACCGACGCAGAAAAAGTAAGATTGGAACATTTTAGCTGTTGTTACTTAATGTAAATATAATCAATTCTTGGACATAAACTCTAAGACAACGTGCACAAGTGCAGAATTGTGGCATATCGGTAATTGTAATTTGCAGTGTTGATAAAACTCCATATTATAAGCTTTAGTAAAGTCTCCACTGCTTCAATGCAGTAGGATTTCGACTTGGCTAATACGGACTTAACTTGACTTTGACAGTGACTAAATGACGGAAACTTATGTAGAGTTTGTAACTTGATTTATCAAATTACTTACTCTAGCATATATCTACCTACACTAAATAGAGGGAGTCACTATATAAATGAGATATTCACGTAAAATACGCGCTATCTAAGATGGCGAAGAAATCTCACAATGAGTAAGGAAAATTTTAAAAATATAATAAAATATGTACCTACAATCTTATTTTCGTTTTTGTTTAAAACATACATTCACGCTTGTTTCCCCCAAGAGGAAGACAGAGGCATATTATGCGCCCACACATCCCCAGTTATAATGTTGGTCCCACGTAATAGGTGGCGAGCCTATTGTCCCTTTCCGGACAATGTTATGACTGCATATACCTGAATATTACAGCAACTACAGTTTTTTTTTTTGATATTGCTCAAATTAAGACAAAACAGTTTCAACTTTACTTGTGTTAAAAGATAAACGTGAAACGGACATGGTCTAACACTTCACGATATGGAGAAAATAGATACAATCATACGTTAGAATCTAATTAGTGTTAGTTGCTAATAGAAAAGCACACCTATTATATAAAAATACTAGAAAACATAAATAATTCATGAAGTTTTTACTACGTTTATCATATTTCTCAAACTCCGTAACAATTGTTTTAATTAAATTTGAAAGACATAATTAAAATCAGAATGTAAGGTACCTTGTTAAATTAAAAAGCTAGTAACAAACATGGTCGCGAATGTGTATGTTGCTTTTAAAGGCTTTTTTCGATTTCATAAAAGTTAAAGAATCGTAAAAATACTTTTGTCGCAATATTTTTTTTTTTACAAGCGTGAGCAACAAAATTAAAAAAAATAATTATTCAAGTTAAGCTTATACTTATAATTATAAAGTAACGCGCCCATTCACTGCGGTCGGGAGCTTGATCGTAAAAGAACAGGCAAGAAAATCGTCAAGGTTGGTTTTTCTCCCGCCAGTTACAATAAAAAATCTACTATGTTAACATATCTTACTTAAAGAAATTTATGATCATATAAAAAATAAATTCAATTTCATAAAATAAAAATATTTTGGTTTTAAAAAATAGTACAACTTTTGAACGCATTATACCTTTAAAGGCACTTGTCTTTACATGTTATCTCGTTTGTTTGATATATCTGGCGCATTGGGTGCTGCTAACTATTTAACACTGACTGTACGTACCCAATGAAGACAAACTATAACAACAAATACTATACACTGACAGTCTAGTTACCTAACTACAACTTAACTACAAACCATAGCAATCACTTGGATGTAAAAACATGAAAATGTACGTACATATATACATAATGTCACGCCTCTTTCCCATGTACTTACATCTTTTTATAATGAGTATCTTAAAGTAACAAAATACAAGCATAAGAATAGTTTCCATTTATTTACGCGTTTATACACAGACATTTAATAGACTTCAATCGCGGTTTAATTAAATAAATCAACGAAACTAATATAGTGCTTTGTAGCCACGGGGAGACTAAGATGGTCTCCATAGTCAAAATTTATAACTACCGTCACTAACACAATAATTATTGCTCACTCAAACGTTACGCAAAAACGAGATTACTGCGTCTTGAGATCTAGCACTAATTGGTTTAGCCTTGACTTCACTAACTTTGCCGATTTTAATCCGTAAAATATGTTTTATTTAGTACTTACAAAAGATTTAATTCCTACATTACCTTAGTTAGGGCACAGATAATAAAACACTATACTAGTGTTAAGGTTACGTACCTAAAATTCTTAATAAAGAACATAAAATAACATGGTATTTTCAAAGCGCTGTTAAAAAGGTACCCATACAATTTACTTTCGGTCTAATAACATGTTATTGAAACATATAATCAAATTGAAGCCTGATCCGATAAGGCTGTATATAATTTGCTCTGTGATCCGATAGGAAGACCGTCATTAACAAAACGGTACTGCTAGTAAAAAACCGATACTATTGATACGTTTAATATATATGTGAAAGTTTTTGTGCACCGGTTGTTACTTACCACATCCACATTAAAACTTACAGCATGACACAACAGTTCTAAATTTCATTTGAGCTAAAGTTGATTTAAAATGTTATTGCATTTCATTTGTATAAAGTTAAGAAGGATAGGACATGTTTAAAATAGATTAAGGTCTAATCAGAATTCATGATCGTTCTGCAAGACACCCTAAATGGTAGTTCTTTTAATGACATCTGTCAAAATGTAATCTGCCAATGCATCCTCATTGGCAGATTACATTTTTTTATTATGGACATACTTGATTATTGTATTTGCTAATGTCAAGTATTTAATTCAAGTTATTTGCAACAATGTGCAGCGTTGTGGTCATTTAGTCTTAGTTAAAGTCAAGTAAAGTTCTTCTCAGTCAAGTCAAAGTCCTACCCCAGTAATGTAGTAAAGACTTTTTTTATTTACTTTAAATAATAGCTTCGTGCGTTTCGCACATTTAGCCAATATTCAAGTTTCATATTCATATGGCAAGTTAAAGATATAATAATAATAAATTATTCATAGTAAATGAAAATGAGTGGTGATATGGTAAATGTGATGCACACCCCCTAAACCCGTTGAGTCCTCAGTAAAGATTTGGGAGTATACTGAGATCCCAAATGGACTTCTTGAGAGTATTTAAAAAGTGGTGTTGCACTGTTTTGTTTCATTTATCAACACTCATGTACGTTTACAAACACTTAACGGTGAATGATCCAACGTTATTACACATTAATGTTCGAAATATCACAATTATTAGATAATTAAACAAATCACACTATGCTTCACTTTCCCGCCAAGAAGTCCTTACGTTACCTTATGTGAGGGAAATTGCACACAACCATAGGGGTTCTTAACAAAATTGTCTTATTGTTTATATTTGTATCCCCAAATAAAGCAGTGCTTGTGTTTTGACAACGGATACCAATAACCAAGTGACAAAGGTTCTATATGATGCTCTCCGCAATAAAACGGCAGTTTACTCACAGCATTGCAAGAAAACTGTATAAATTATATTATCTGGATTAGTTTTATTTGGTTATAAAAAAATCTTACATCTATTAAGAAATTTGAAAAAAAAGTGGGCTTATAATATGCCTCTGCCAACCCCTTCGGGGAAACAGGCGTGATTGTATGTATGTATGTATGTAATATGTGCCAGTTTCCTAGTTGTGACCACGAAAAACATGTCAGCAGACAAATTCACATTATAAGCTCCGTAGAAACCAGGGCGTGATTCACAGATATCTGCTACTTGTTCACAGAAGTAATAACTACCCACAGCAATTTGATCCCTATACTATTGTGATACAGCCGGCAATACCAATGAGTAAAAGTGAACATCAGACGTGTCATTGACGGATGACTTGTATTCTCCGAAAGCATCGTCCAAAGCTCAAATTGGCGTTTCTTTGTAAGAGTGTCATTAGAGCATTAGAAAACGGATGTCTTCAAAATTTTTGACTTTTATATGGCTACGATGTGCTAGTAATTTCGCCGATATACTCTAAATTGTCACTTCGTATTTTTTCGCAATAAGTAGCCTATATTAAACTCCAAGTTCCCATCCAGTTTCATCAAAATCTTCTAATAGTTGTTTGTAAAGAATAACACATATTCGCAATAACACATATTTATGTTCGCCAGAGCCTCGTCCGTTGATCGGCAGGGGCACCACTTGCAGGTGAGGTTGGCTTGGGCTCCAAAGATGTTGGTACTACATGAACTTTTATATGAACTTAAAAACTTTTTAAAACATATCAGTAGCATAACATTAGTTAAATTCTACTGAACTTCAATACTGCGCGCGCAATCTTTTTCAATAGTTCAGCAATTTTATTTTGGAAAATATGTGCGCAGGCGCCTTCTACTTATGGAATGTAAGAATAACTCTACCAGAAGAATTTCAACTCTTTACTTTTTTAGCCCGAGAGCTACGCGATTATCCTTAATATTTTATATACGTAAATAACGAACACCCTTGGGTCCGATGATCTGGTCAAGGGGGCAGCGGGTGCATCGGCTTAACAAGCGGCTTTTGTATGTAGACAACAGGCTTCAAATCAAGACATTTTACTGTGAGAGAACATTAAAATCTTAGTCATCTAATAGCCAAGATTAATCTGTACAATTAAGTGCTTTAAATTCCGTATACTCCAATCAAACTCTGTGTACGTTATTTTGGAGAACCATCCACTTTGGTTCCTCTTCGATGTTATCAGGCGAACTTGATAGGCGTAACTCGTCATAATAAAAACAATTATGTATGTGCGTGCATTTCTCCTCCGAGGAGAACGGCTAACTTTCGGAATTGCACGCGGCTGGCGGCTGGAGATGCTCCATCAACATTCATACATAAATTAGCTAACGTGCTTCAGAGAACTGGCTGAAAAATCCAATTGCGTAAAGAGATTTTACAAAAAAGGTTAAAAGGTTTACAAAGATACCTACTTTGATTTAAAAAATAAAATATATCGGCAAAATTCTAAAAAATGGCAAAAAAAAGGACTTCTTGGCGGGAAAGTTAAGCGTCATGTCTGCAGTTTTGTTTTATTTTCTAAAATTTGTGATATTTCTAACATTAATGTGTAATAACGGTGGATTATTAAACGTTTAGTGTTTGTGAACATGCATGAGTGTTGGTAAATGAAACAAAACAGTGCAACATCACTTTTCAAATTCTCTCAAGAAGTCTATGGAGATCTCAGTATAGTCCTACATCTTTTCTGAGGGCTCAAGGGGCTTAGAGAGAGGGCATCTCATTTACGTTTTATCATCTTTATCACTACTCATTCTCATTTAATATGTTTTATATTTTATTAATATATCACTTATCACTGGCTAAATGTGCTAAAGGTACGAAGCCATTATTTAAAAGAAAAAAAATAATATATTTGAAAAGGGTTTTAACAACAACGCGCGAAAAGACACATAGCGGCAATATTCTTGTTTCCAAAACTTCTGTAAATTCAAGATTTTATATGTATTTTTAGGCCAAACTTCTTCAGCAACGTACAACAAGTATAGAAGAGGGCATTTTACAGCGAATTGTGACCTCTAGTAAAGTCGCCACTGGAGAAGGACTTTGACTAGACTATGACGGACTATAACTGTAACATAATTACGAAAAAAATATATAAATTTTTCTTAGATTCTAGGCAAATATTCCTAATAGACTGTTATTTATTGGGGAGGCCAGTAGTAGACTGTATGCGGCTAATATGCTTTTTTTTTAATTGAATTGAATTTATTTAATGAGAATTTTTTTTAATCAATTTATACATAGAATAGAGTCATCTTTTCTTCACTTCAAAGCTACACAGAGAGACAATCCCACAAAGAGACCGACGAAATCGCTTCCTTTTACGATGCACCACGACAAATGTACTGTCACTACTGCTATTGTCTCATCTCCAGATATCTTGCTAACTAATCATTAGTAAAAAGATTAACTTACAACATAATTACAATAAGTCTTCATTGTTTTTGAACCGAAACAAATCTTAATTTAGGTCACATTACTATAACAATGGCCTGGCAGTAGTGCAAAAGAGGAGATAAAAGTGATTTAAATTAAAAAAGATTTGGAGATTAGAGTCCCTGTATAAATATATCGCAGTTAGATAGTAGAATCTGCCTTTATAAGAAATGGTTTGGTGGATTGTAAAACTAAAATTAAAATATGTATGTATAAAATCTGCAAAATCTACATGTCTGAAGAGCGTGGTGAGTACCGACAAATACCACCAAAAGAATGTAATCTATTAAGGAGGCCAATGCTCAGCAGTGGACTTTATAAAGCTGTTCTGATGATGATGATGATAGACTACATTGATCGCCTATGTTGTAAGAATGTTCTGGAAATATTTTGATTTCATACTTCCTCTTAGATTTCAGAGGATTTTTACCAGAATACATTTATCAAGTCCCTTATAATTATGTGATTAAGCATTATTAAAAACCAAAATTTGCTAAATCGCTCACGGAACCATGATAATGAAATATCACTGATGTGAAGCAGCCTGTGATACAAGGAAAGATGGTGACAACCTCGAAAAACTAATTGTGACCGGAAAAGTAGAGGGGAAAAGGCCCCGTGGGCGCAGCCCATTACGTTGGTCTGATCAGATCCGCACCACTCTCGGTTCTACGGTTCACTATGCCCTCCACAACGCCGAAGACAGGAAAAGATGGAAGAACATCGTTAGAGAAAGGGTGTTTCAAAAGGGTGGTCACGACCCTCAGCATTGAGGAACACGACGCAAGGAGGAGGAGGAAGCAGCCTTTGCAAAGGTCAGCTTTTAGATAGGTGTACGATTAAGGGGTACTTCATAACAATCAAGGACTAATTTGCTTTGGAAAGCAGGTTGTACCAGTTAATGCTGTATGTAATGTTGATTAAGCAAAGTTCATTGAATGATTTTGCAAATAACATAATGACGCCACATCTTTCGTTACCTATACTTCTGTACTAGAAATAGTACTAGTAGAGGAAGTGGTATAGTAGTATTATAAAAAGGAATATTTAATTACATATTATCTAAGGTGTATTGTATAGGGATCCTACTAAAATCTGAGGAGCCCAAGCCAACCTCACCTGTAAGTGGTGCACCTGCCGAACAACGGAAGATGCTCTGGGGAACATAAAAGTTCTCGCCACCCATTACGTGGGACCAACAATATTATTGGCGAAATGTGGGCAAATAATATGCCTCTGCAAAGGTGTAATATTATGTATGTATGTAACATTAATTTTTTTTGTATGTAAAGTTCAGAGTTCTTTATTGCATTCATGTTGTACATATACAGATGTTAACAAAGATAGAAGGTAACAAACATGACCCTGCAAGGGCACAGCAAGTACACATTATTATAATTATATATTACAAGTAACTTATTATTAAATAAAATATAATGTATGTTTGTTATGAATAAAATTAAGGACGACTGTACGAATTTAACCATTATTACTGCGCATCACAGGCTATATAATAGGTTGGGGAAAAAGTCTTTTCGTATTTTTGTATGAAAAGTCAAGACATTTTTTTCAAAGTTTATTTACATTTATTTACAATATATATGTACCGTTTTGTTGAATAACTTTCTGCCATTTTGTGGGCAGAGACATTATCCCGTTACTGTCGAAACTTTGGGACTTCTGATCAAAAAAACGGGACAAATAGTTTTGGCAGTCCTCTCTTGAGGTCAACCTTACAGAACCTAAAGAATTCTGCAGAGACCGAAACAGGTGAAAATCTTAAGGCGCAAGGTCAGGGCTATATGGTGGATGCACTAGGACCTCCCAGTCGAACTCTCTTAATTTTTGCTGAGTGGCTAAAGATGTCTCTTAATTTTTGCTGAGTGGAAAAGAATCGATGGTTTTGCCGGGCGGTAAAAGCTCATAATAAACAATGCCCTTCCAATCCCACCATACACACAGCATCACCTTATTTCGTGTTAGGCCAGGTTTGGCCACAGTCTGTGAAGCCTGGCCAACTTTCGACCACGACCTTTTTCGCACGTTCTTGTCGTACGTGATCCACTTTTCATCGCCAGTTATCAATCTCTTCAAAAACGGCTCGGTTTCATTACGTCTCAATAATGAATCGCAAATGAGTACACGGTTCATTAAGTTTCTTTGAGTGAGCTCGTGTGGCACCCAAATATCGAGCTTTTTTGTATAACCAGCTTTCTTCAAATGGGTCAAAACTGTTTTGTGGTCAATTCCCAGTTCTTCAGCTACATCGTAACTACTAATATGCCGATCTTGCTCCTTTCTTTCAAAAATGGCGTCCATTTTATTCGTAACAGGGCGACCAGAGCGAGGTGCATCTTTAACATCAAATTTTCCGGACTGAAAACGTTTGAACCAAATTTGTGCTACTCTTACTGACACTGCATCAGGTCCATAAACATCACAAATTTTTTTCACTGCTTGAGTTGCATTTTTGCCTTTTTTATAATAAAATTTTAAAATGTATCGAATTTCTTCATTAGATTCACTCATTTTTACGGAGAGAAAAACAAATGAAAAATAGCTGGAAACAACTTTTTTTTATTTTTTTCTTTTCTTTATAATGGAATCTTTTTAATGTTACCAAAACCAGCCAGACACAAATAGTACAGTCAAAAAAAAATTATAATAAGTTTATACCTACGTTATGCGAAAAGACTTTTTCCCCGACCTAATATAATGTATATTAAATAATTATAACGTTTCATTAAGAGTAAGATAATTTCCTAATCTGATGAATACAGCATTCAAATTAATGCGTTGAAAAAGCACTAACTAGCATCGACATCAATTGAGCTAAATATAATATTTTACTCTCTTACGCCTTTCTTGTCGTAACGTGTTAATTAAATAAAAAGTCTGCTATTTTAATGACACTGCGTTTAAATCATGAGTTAATTATCATGATATAAAAAAATAATTAGAGACGCGACATAACAACACCTCAATAAATTATCGATAAATGGTTTCATCGATAAATGTTTAATCTAGTTTAGTCGACCGTCTAATAAGGTTCAAAAGGACTTAACAAGATATATAATTAGATATATTTATTGATTACACCACTGACACACATTATAGGATTTTAATGGTTTTTTTTATGGATTGCGGAACTTGACGTCACTTTCTACGAATAAATTTAGCTTTTACAAACATTTCGGACTTCACGCAGCGATGAGTTACTTAATAGCTGATATGACGCAGTGTTATTTCTTTAAGAAATGGAAAAATTTTCGCCTGTTGGTCGTTTTCAAACAACAACGGATTACCTCGTGCATAATTAATTAGTTTATCTATGAGTTTTTTCGCATTTAATTATCATAAATGGATATTGCAATGGGTAGAGTTTTATAGTTTTTTTTTCTTTTAAATAATGGCTTCGTGCTTTTAGCACATTTAGCCAGTGTCAAGTAAGAGATAACTGACAAAAAACGACAAAAAACTGCAGACATGACGCTTCACTTTCCCGCCTATACTATATCATAAGACTTTGTTTTTTTATTTAGGCTTTATATTGTTTGCTCATTCTAGTTTTAAGTTTACCTGCTACAGCATTAGCGCATTTAATGTCATATTTTGGAGTTTGTAAGTAATTTTATTGTGCAACAATATTTTTTTACTGGGTAAAATATTAATTTTAAGTTCATATTTTTGTTCATTTTTAATATATACTGAACACCTAGACGGTGTTCAGTTTATATGAAGCGCTAAAGTAATATTTAATGAAAACATCCAAATATTATGGTTTATTTTTTAATTATATGTATTACTGTAATCTACGTTACAGTAATACACATAATTACAGTTACGGTAAAATTACGAATGTATTTTTTTATTTGTAACGTGTATTCAACATAGCACACGTTATATCACTTATGAATAGTGTTATCAGTTACAATTAATTAATACAATTGTAAAGTCAAAATCTTTATGAAATTACGTTGCAGACACATAAAAATTAATATGTACACTAATATTGGACAAAGATCTTTTTCTTTAAAAAAATCATCTGAATACTAAATCTTATAAAATCGAAAATTTTATGAACTCACTCACCATAATAAAATCCGTAATTGTCCCACTGAGCAATGAAAAAATCCTGATACCGAAAAAATTGTATCTCAGATAAACGTACTCGTTTTTGTTAGTAACTTTATTACTCAAGTCATTGTACAACACGAATCTTGAAAATTTATCCACTTTTGCACATCACTAGTTTAAGTTCCGAATTTGAAAGCCGCGCGTTAATCGATGACAGTTATGATAGCGGCTTTTGTTTTTTACTTTTTTTATTGTTCCTCTAGTGTAGCAAAGGCGTTGGGTTCGTTCAGCTTGCGGAGTGTGCGTGCTTTGGCCGCGCCGGACTGTGGTCAACTGCAGCTGGAGTAGGCCATATCAACACACAGACCACTCGAGATGTATCGTATCGCATGTGTGCAAATTGTGGTATATGAACTCGTTCGCAGATGCATGAGTGCACACGTTTGTATTGTGTACAGAATCACTATGTCTGCATGTAGGTTCACAGATTCAAGTTAATGATGTGTTGGAGATACAACGCTACTTTATTTAATTGTATTGTGGGCAAAACCAGCACCATTAAACACTTACTATAAATTAAATGCAATTGTTAATATCCCAACTTTTTACATATAATGTAATTTAATATTCAAAACCGTGTCCTACCTTAATGAGCGCTCTTAGCTACCAAATCCAATTTAATAAAACACACATACATACATTCACGCCTGTTTCCCCGAAAGGGTAGGCAGAGGCATATTATACGCCCACACTTCGCCAATTATATAGTTTTTTCCCACGTAATAGGTGGTGAGCCTATTGCCGCTTACCGGGCACTGTTATGTTCGCCAGTGCCTCGTCCGTTGATCGGCTGATGCACCACTTGCAGGTAAGGTTGGCTCCTTAGGTCTTGGTAGGACCCCCCCGACTGGTCTCCACCTTGGCGTGGTGGGGGGGCTGAATACCTCCCGGAAGCCAGGTAAAGGTAACACCCAGAGACCAGAGACCGACGACTCTGGGTGCCCTTAGTACTGACTACCGGGGGGGAAACTAAGAGGGACCTGTGGAGGGCGCAGCGGGCGGGCCAGGAGGGCCCGTCAAGCAGCGCCAGGAGGGTCTTAGGCAGTGGGGGCAGGAGGTCCTCCCGGTTTTGGTCCGGGGGACGTTGGCCGCAGGCGGGGTGTCAGACGCTGCAACCCAGGTACTGGCCCCCGCCTTTTTGTCAACAAGCGGCGGGCGTCGTCGGAAGATTTTTAGTGGGTATTACTGCTGGCAGTCGCGTCTGCCGGTGGTGAGTCCCACGCCCCCTTTCAGTCCCCCTTTGGCCGGAAGGTAGTGCGTAAATGCAATTTGTTATCGACGTTTAACAAAAAAAAAAAAAAGGATCCCTATACACCTCATAAAACACATCAAACTAATAAAACATATCTATGGATAAGTTTACTGTTAATGAAGTAAGTAGATGTTCTGGAAAAGACTGTAGCCCTGCAAATCTGCTGTGCCGGCTCGGAGTGAGATTTAATTTCAGCCCATTCCGAAAAGAAAGGAGATTTTTTTTTTTAATTTATTTATTCATGAGCAACCAACAAAATATACATTATAAGAACAGAGATCGTTCAAACCTCTAAAACTATCCGTTCACCGTAATACCGCGATTCCTCTTAATTATGGTAGTGTGTTGTGCTTGAAGAGATTTTTACGTTCAGCCATTTCTATTCCTCAGGAAAGAATGGAGTTTATTTTAGCGAACTATCGTCCGATTACTGAATACCTAACAGACGCAAATTTATTTAGCTAATTGAGGGTCGTTCTCTTCTTTCCGAGTTCTTTCGCCCCTACAACGCCACCTCGATGAAAAGCTATCATCAGTTCAAACTCAACTCTCTGCTTAGACACTCGCGTTCCGAAAATCTGAATTCTAATATACATATTTTCAGTGTACTCGTATAATATTTTTTCTTTTTTAAAATCTGAAATCCATGATCCTGTCTAGAAGTACGCTGCACCTTAGCAGGGTGTATAAGAATCCTTACAAGACCAAAGGAGGCCAAGCCAACCACACCTGCAAGTGGTGCACCTGCCGATCAACAGATAAGGCTCTGGCGAATAATTCCCGGTAAACGGCAATAGGCTCGCCACCTATTACCTATTACGAAGTGTGGGGGTATAGTATGCCTAAGCCTACCCCTTTGGGCAAAACAGGCGTGAATGTGTGTATGTATGTAGTCTCTGGTAATAGATTTCTACATAGTAAAGCGTCAAATACCATGCTTTACTTAAATCTAACTTATCCATCTATGCGTTCACTATCGTAACTTTTATCAAAAATGTCTGCCGCTCTGTGATCTTACTAATATTATCTATGAATGTGAAAGTTTGTACTTTTGTTACTTAATCACGTTTGAATGTCAGAAGAGAATTAACTACAATAATAATTGGTCGCGCATTTATTTTTGATCTAGATTTTAACGTTGGATAGTATCTCGTGAAATCCCGTCTTTCTATTTTGACTTAGTTTTATATTATTCTGTAGCAATTTAGAAAAATAGATAAAATCTTATCTTTGCTTAAAAAAAATTCAGTACAAATAAACATAATAAGTAGAAAAGAAATCGATAAAATTTACAGATGCAAAAAACTAGATATAAAATTCTAAACATTAAAGTAGATGTACTGAAACGGTGTCCCCTCAGCACACTGTCAGACACCACAGGATGTCACGACGCTGATCTTCCGTGGCTGATACTAATGGACTTTAAAGTGATTTAAAATGGGATTTAGAGTAATCATCGAACCGTTATTCTTATCAATTTATTGATAAGATATCAATACGAACCTTTCCATTTAACTATTCAAAGAAAAGGCATTTCTAAAACATACAACACAAATTTTATTTTATTAATCTCTCAATAATGATAAGTCATTTTTAAATTAATATTTAAAGCTTTGTAATTTGAAACGCGTTGAGAAAATTAATTTGAATATTGTAAAGCATAACACATGTTTTCTCGAATGTCTATTACGAAAACATGTTGTTTAAAAGATATCATCCATCTTTTTCCATAAAAATTCTATAATCGTATACTAACTCTATAATTAGAAATCGGAGTTAAGTAACCGAGCTTTGCATAAATAAATAAACAATTTACAATAAAGAACGAGAAGCAGAACGAATTTAGATCAAGAGAAATATTCATATACATTATATCAAATTTTATTTGAAAATTCCTGTGAGGGAATCGACCCCATTTTATTTCTGATGGTTAATCATCATATAACCGCCTCAAGCTGTGGGTGAATTGGAAGAGTGTGTCAGAGTTTTACTGACTAAAATCAATCCATGTTCCTTCTTGAGCCTGCTATGTGCTGCTAACCCTTTCGAACAGTCCTGCAACAACCCTACACACAAAATACTCTACTCTAAGACTTGCGAAATTTGGTAATAAAATCAAACAATCAAAAGTAGGTTGTCAGCCAAGGGACGGGGGGCAATATACGACTGGAAAAAATGGCAACACACAAACACGCGACTCATGTCAAAAATGTTAAAACTAATTTTAACAAAAAAAATACGGAAGCTTGAGATTTTTATAATCTCAGCTTATAATGTTAAATTGCCTGGAGGAAATGGGATGGCTGGGGTAATCCAGTTTACACCCTCTTGACGTCGACTGATTAAAGCATTGGGTGCAACAAAGGCGTTTCAAGATAAAGTGAGTTTAGAGAAAATTGGGAATAAAGGTCTTATTGCTTCATTTCTTTTCAATAATTGTAATGCGTCTGTTAAATATTTCTACGTTTATTTGTTCGGGAACTTAGCTAAAAGATAGTTATTTCCCCGCCCATTTTTAAATATACACAGTTATTACCAGAGGTCGGAATTAGGTAGAGTTATTTATGTACTTGCATCGAAATGTTGATATTAATGTGGACATTCCCGGGATTTCAAATGGACAATCCCGTGTGGCCAACAATATTACAAATAAATAATAATAAAAACATCATAGATAGACAAATAAAACAAAGATACACATACCATACAACAAATTGCGTATTGGAATTTTGCAACTTCGGTCATCCAATATCATTGATGTAAGTTTGGCAACGTCGCGCGTGCAGTAGTCTAAATTAAAAAAGTAAAAGTAAATAACTTTTTATTAAAAAGTAACGGGATTTTTTCTATTCTTTAAAATTAATCCCGGGATTTGAGGCATATCCACTATATTCTTTCGCTGTGTGAAATCAGTGTAAGTACATGAATAACTCTACCTAATTCCGACCTCTGGTTATTACGCCATCAAGACGCACCAGATTAAAAACAGTTTGTGTCAATGCATACTAGATGAAGCTCTTTGACACAATAACATGAAAAAGGACTCCACTGTTTCAATTGTGAAAAGCGCCTGCACGCCAAAGAAGAAGAATGTTCCACAGCTGGGCTCTGGTCTAAACGCAAACCAAGAGACATTCAGGAATCGAGACATGGAGTATTAATAGGATTTATTAGAGGTCTTGCTGCAATCCGACATAAATGTGATACCAGGAAACATACACACATACCTGTTACCCTATAGGGGTAAGCAGAAGTATGTTATGCACCCACATTTCGCTAATGACATTGTTGATCCCACGTAATAGGTGGCAAGCCTAATGTCGCTTACCGGGGAGCTTTCATGTTTGCCAGAGCCGCGTCCGTTGATCAGCAAGTGCACCGCTTGCAAGTGACAATGGCTTAGATTCCTTAGATCTTTGGTGGGATTTCCATACATGTTTGACTGAGAAATAAATAGCGAATAAATTATAAAAAAATCTCATGAACTTTGTTTCTTTCGCATTTCATATTTTAATTACATTTTCTGATACCTTTTTGGGCAACAACTTTACCATAATAAATATTCGAGTGTAAAGTCCACTGAGGGTAATTATCGAGGGATTTCTGGTGGAGAAAGTGTAGTATAATAATAGATATGAATATCAATGAGAGAGAGTATCTTATTGTAATAACAGATCAATAGAACACAAGTAATAAATATTCATCTATAAAATGTTTTAAATGATTTCCAATATGTTCCATAGAGCGCAAGGTCCGCAAGTGGCGTGCGAGACATGGAGATCGAGAACGATTACCAAAGTTATACAGCTTGAAAGACATTATCTTAAAATGTAGAGAACACAATATGGCAAAAGATGCTTTGAGAAATGACCCTGCGTGTAAACACAGAAAAAAATACCAAATTCACATAAAATCTATATACAGTGGACCCCCAGGTAAACTGCTCTGTCTAATCCGCCGCCCCCTGTAATCCGACGGGCTTATCACTGTTGAATAAAGAAACACAAACATTGTTTTGGAAAATCTTCACAGTTAAAGCTGATGCATGATAATAGACAGACTGCAACTTGTACGCGCTACTTCATGATAATCTTTTAGTTTTGAGCTGTAATTTGTCGAATTGCAAGGTATTCTTTATCAAAATGAACCGGACTAAAAGGGATTTGGGGTGGTACTCAGTAATCCGACAAATTCGATCACTGCCCAGCAACACGATTGTCGTATTACCGGGAGTCCACTGTATGTTGAAAAGAAAGTTGTGTTAGTTACACTACTTATAACTCAAGAACGGCTGAACCAAATTGGCTGAAATTTTGTGTGGAGGCCGCTTAGAACCAGGAGACGGACATAGAACGCGTTTCCGTGATACGTGACTTAAAACATAGTAAGTATAACGAACACACATGGGACTTTTATCAACAGATAACTAAAGTTACAATTTATCGCGGTAACTCGGCTTAAAAATTGTTTCAATTGATATATTAAATTGCATTGAATAGCTTCACAGATAAATGAAGATTGCAAAATTAAACTACCTAACCAATTGATAATTTAAAAAAGGCATAACCTGTGAGTTTCTTCCTAGTTCTTCTTACAGTACGGTGGCTCGGAACTGGCACTTAGATTCACTAACACTTACATACTTTTTGTTTTTTAATTGTTTTGTTGCATGTAAGTGAATCTAAGCTTCGTGAATGTAGTGTAATCATATTTCTAATAGTTCATAAAATAAAAAAAATTGAATATTAAAGTTTATATCAAGCATATCAAGATTTGCAAGACAATATTCTCGCACAGAATTTGATAATAGATCAAGTTTCCTTCAAACTAGGTACACTACTGCATGTACATTGAAAGTGAAAGCCCATAGAGTTCAAGCGCCATGTACTGTCACCGTGGCCATGAACACATAACATGATAATCAGCAATTTTCGTCGGAGAAAGTCGACGAATGACCGACGCTTTTAACTATGTTGGGCAGCGATAGACGAAATGAAACGTCGCTAGTTCAGCGGTGACTTCACGTAAATCTTGAAGAAATGGCAATTATTTTTAGTGAAACAACAATTATAAGTGTTACTTTAGAGGCCAATGTGTTCTACTTGAACTACTACAAGTAAGTATGCTTTCCGTATTTATCTTTAGTGAATAAGCTTATATCAAACTTTTAACTCTGAGGTTACAGACGAACGATTTTTTAAGAATTTGGATATTTAGGACCCTTCCCGTTTTTGCGAGGCCTATCTGACCTGAAGCAAATCGCAGTGTGGAAAACAAAGTGTACCACCAAATCTTACTTTTCTAATATAAAATCTCTTCCTTGATCGCTCAAGCTTCATGAAATTGAAAAACCAGAAGTCCAGAGATTTTCACACTGACCTAGGAGTTTTTACGCTAGGGCTGTCATCTAAGTTATTCACCTATATTGATAACTATTTGAAGAAATAAACACATTTAACAGACAACAAACAAAATACACAATTAAATAAAAGATCAAAGATAAATTTTTAAACACATATACAATAACTGAAATTCAGACAACTCTGGTTAAACCAGTGAGCAGACCTTGGGCCCTAATTTTAAGTTTAAGGCAACCAGGATAATGCTAATATATGATGACACTTTGTCACACATTGCAAAAAAAACCAACGCGTTCGTTGTGTCGATCACCAACACTGTCCAGTCTGTGCATCATATAACAAAATATTTTAGGCACTCGATTGCTAAAACGGTGCACGGTGGTCGAAAAGTCGGTTCAGTACCCTGAAATACACAGATGCAACAATAGTGGATCTGACAACTCTATCTATATTCTTTATTGTACATTAAATATATAACAATATAAAATTTAATGTTTAATAGAACAAAAAAAAGGTGGATGGTTTTGCTCTTTAGTGGATGCTCTTTTAATAAATGTGGAAGGAAAGAGTTGCCAACTCATTCTTAAGAAAGAACAAGTTAGCAATCAAAAACTGGTCATACAATCAAAAAACTGAGATAACGGTGTAAAAAAGATCACAAGTGCATCTAGCAACCGAAGTATTGGACGGTTACAAAAAGTGTGTATTTTATGTCGCTGATAACGTGGTACGATAGTTACACTGATATTATTTATTCATGCGCAGGCCAATATAAGTACTTAATAGTAGTAAAATCTCAGCAAAAAAGTGGTGAATCTCATTAGGTGCTGTCTATTAATCACGTGATACTATTTTAGCTTCTTTTAATCCCCTACCCTAAATAACGTGTCATTATTTGTACATACATACATACATACATACATACAATCACGCCTGTTTTCTCGAAGGGGTAGGCATATTATACGCCCACATTTCGCCAATTATATAGTTGGTCCCACGTAATAGTTGGCGAGCCTATAGCCGCTTACTGGGCACTGTTATGTTCGCCAGAGCCTCGTGCGTTGATTGGCAGGTGCACCACTTGCAGGTGAGGTTGGCTTGGGATCTTAAGATGATTGTAGGATCCCTGTGCACCTGCGGGCTTAAAATTTGGGCGCCAACGCCGATAAGACACATCGCGTTAATGTTGTATGTTCCAAAACTGGTGTACATTCGTGTTTTTGTGAGTAAATGTAGTGGATTTTTAGACATAACTTCTTCAGTAATGTGCACAAGTACAATTGTAGGACAGTAGTGTATTGCAGTGAATTATGATTTTCCGTGTTGATTCTAAAACTCCATAGAAACCTCTAGTAAAATGTCCACTACTTTCATGGGATAGTACTTTGACTTGACTGTGATGGACTTGGCTTGACTGGACTTAAACTGTTATTAATGACAAAAACGCTGCACATTGCTGTAAATATCTTGAATTATCTAATAACTTGGCACTGGCAAATATAGTAATCAAGCTCACTTGACTCATCCTTACTTAAAGTAAAAGAAAAAAGTCATGCATTATACTTGTGGTCATGAACGGAAGAAATTAGAGCGCTCCGACATACACTCTTATCAAATCATATTTTAACATACATACATAATATCACGCCTGTTTCCCCGAAGGGGTAGGCAGAGGCATACGATACGCCCACACTTCGCCATTTATATTGTTGGTCCCACGTAATAGGTGGCGAGCCTATTGCCGCTTTGCCGGCACTTTTATGTTCGTCAGAGCCTTGTCCGTTGATCGGCAGATGCACCACTTGCAGATGAGATTGACTTGGGCTCCTTAGATCTTGGTAGGAGCCCTATCTATCTATATCTATACCAGCCCGTTTTGCGCCCGTCTTCGGACATGGGCCTCCTCTCCAGCTCTCCTCGCGTGTCGATCGATCGCCTTCTGCATCCAGTTTACACCCGCAAGCTGACGGATGTCATCCACCCATCTCCGTGGTGGTCTGCCTCTGCCTCTGGTATTGGCACGGGGTCTCCACTCTAGAATTTTCCTCGCCCAACGACTGTGGTCCATTCTAGCAACGTGTCCTGCCCATCTCCACTTCCGGCGTTCTATCTTTTCCACTACGTCTCTGACCTTCATTTTCTGTCTGATCCACTCATTCCTTTTGCGTTGCAGAAGCCCTATACACATTATATTTAATTACCACTATAAAAATCAAGTGATCAAATAAGAGAAAGAATTTTGCATAAATTCATTTAACAATAAATAAATGGCATTCGAGAATTAGGATTATACAATCATCATAGTGACGTGCTAAAGAAACTGTAAAATTAGTATTTCACTGGTTTCGAGGTGGCTGGCGGCCCCGTGTCGATCTCCGGATATCGACGCACGCGCAGAACGTGCCGCTATCTCTACGAGTGACGCGTGACGCCTCCATAGATTATGAATTCACAGACCACACACTCAAAATAAAAGTCAAACTTTATGTACTCAATACTTTTAGATCACATACGATATACCTGCTTACACGTTTAGAGTATTAATTTGTGTCGAGTCAAGCCAATATAAAGTACACTAGAGGTTCTATAGAGTTTTGGAGAGAAGTAATGCGGAAATCCACAATTCGTGGTAATATGCTACGGGTCTACACTTGTGAACGTTATTATAAAAGTAATTACTATAAATCCCCCATATTAACAAATAAAACCTCCAATTTATTTTAGTTTAAGAGAATAAGCCACTGCCCGATGTGTCTTTATCCGCATGGCGCCAAAACTAATAACTACTAGTCGAGAAAACCAAAAAACGATTGACAAGGAAGTAAGGAACACAGGGCGTCCCACGGCTATGCCACATCTAGGAATGTATCTTGAGTATTGTAGATGGAACATTTGACTGAAAGAAGACATTATTTTAATTTCAAAAACAATTTAAACTGCATTCATAGATTTTTAAATAATTACACGGTTAAAACGGGAATCGAACCTGCTACACGAGAAAAAAATATACCCTGCAACTTTATCATACCGATCGAAAGGCTTATTTATTGCTACATAACAGAGTGTCAGAAATAAAAGAAGAATCATTAATCTTAACATTTTTAATATAAAAATAATCAATATATCAAATGCTCAAAATGTTGATGAGCTCTATGGAGCCAAATTTGAATAAATGATTGACTTTTGACTTGACTTATTACTTAAACTTGCTAGAGAGCTGATTATTAGCTGACTGGGCACTTGAGGTATAAATATAACAAAAAAAATATCTTAATATTGCTATATAAAATATGTACATAATAACATAATGCCATCTATTGGGTAGTGGCTTAGAGCCAAGACTTCAATATCAAAAGTAGCATAAACAAGCCCTTTACTTCACAAAGTTTGCACCGAAATCAATATATAGGGCGTCCCAGGGCTATGCCACATGGAGGAAAGTATCTTGAATATTGTAGATGGAACATTTGACTGAAAAACTAAACGGCATAAACGCCCATTCACTGCGGGCAGGAGCTTGATTGTAATAGAACGACCAAGAAAATCGTCAAGGTAAATTTTTTCTCCCGCCAGTTACAAGAGAATGTACTTAATAGTCAAACAATTTGACAAGTCTACAAAAACCTGTATTCTGCAGTCACAAGATTTAAAATAAAAATAAAAAAATAACTCTTTTTTATAAGTTAATCAGTATGTCAATCAGTCCTGTAGAAAGTTAACCAAAAAGGTTATAAGTTCTACAGTCCAATAAATAAGTCCTAGTCGTCTAGTTCATAGTCCAAAGTCAAATAAGCCATTCTAGAGTTAAAGGGTCTGGAGTTAGCACATGGTGTAGACTTAGAGTCATCGCGTTGAAACAATCACGTCTTTATATAAAACCATTTTGTCATATTCCGTTGTTAATTACCTTTATAATCTTATAACATTTAAAGTCTCCGTTTTTCATATAAGAGCCTGCATAAGAAGGGCACTTTTAACAAAAATCTTTTTACTTATATTTTGCCAATCTGTCAGTTTCTAGTGGCTAATCCCTAAAATTACTAGACCGATGTTGACAGGATTTTTACTGGCAGAAAGCACTTAAGAATAGGTACTTCATAACAAAAAAATTGCAACATATCTGTTGGTTGCGCAGACGATGGCGCGGGCGGCCCTTAGTAGCTTGCAAGAGCTTTAAGGCACAAAATGACTGTTTTCAGTCTGCCACCAATATGTGAATGCTCTACGTGAAACTAAGACTCGATCATATTATCCGTTATACGGTTATTAACGATCCGGCGATTCCATATACTACACAAAACTAAACGGCTTACACTACCATCAATCTTATTGCGCAAACAATACAACCCAAAATCAGTTACGTGCCTGCAACCCTAGATAAGCTTGACTAACTACCTCGCTGTTCCACGTTGTAATTAAGTTTCTAACTACGAGTGGTCTCGATATGTTATTAATAGTTTATATGTATCATATTAACGCAGCTCCATTATCAATCATTCTATGTGTTTATCATCTCAGGGTATTAACGCCTCATGGGCTTAATGATGATGACCTGAAGCCCTCCCAACTTGGTTCGTCAGAGGAGGTCCACGCTCAATAGAAAGAAAGAAAGAAAAATATTTTTTCTATTTAAGTTGCAAATTAATAAATAACATAACATAAGTACAAAATAGTTAACAGTGGGTTTAATGGACCGAGTTGATAGTGTTGACTGGGCTCAGGCGTCCTCTTAACTCAGTATGAGTATGTCTATATATATATACTTCTTATTGACAGTAACTACAGTTACATACATACATATAATCACGCCTGTTTCCCAGAAGGGGTAGGCAGAGGCATATTATACGCCCACACTTCGCCAATTATAAAGTTGGTCCCACGTTATCGGGAACATTTATGTTTGCCAGAGCCTCGTCCGTTGATCGGCAGGTGCACCACTTGCAGGTGAGGTTAGCTTGGGCTCCTCAGATCTTGATAGGAGCCCTATACACTTAATGTTTTAGCACTGTTGCCAATCTAGGCGGTCTTATCTACCTTCCAGACACTTTCGATGCAAAGGAAACAACAATATACAGTAGGCTGAGTTGAGTAGGCCAGCGACAAATAACACGCCTGCCCATAATCATTTAAGTGCCAATTAAAGAAGTACCCGATAAATACTGCACTGCATACATTATATCTTTAAGACCATAAATATTTGTGGCTTCAAGCACATTTAACTTATTTTTATTAAATATTAATGTAATTTGTTAGAATCATTTCATTCTGTAGCTTGAGTATGTCATGCTCACTTAAATATCTTTGCGTCGGGTGTTACGTTCCCTAAAATTGGTTAGTTTCTTATATGCTAACAATCATGGCTGGTTCATGCGTCATACTGGTGAACGGGTGCCGCCAGTGGGGACTGGTCTGCACATGTCTACTATGTTACTATGTAAAAAAATAGAGTTATTTTTGGAGACTAGTGAACACAGGTTTTTTGTAGACTTATTAATTTTTTTACTATGAAGTACATTTTATTTTAACTTGCGGGAAAAAAAACTAACCTTGGTGGTTTTCCTGCCTGTTCTTTTACAATTAAGCTCCCGTCCGCAGTGAATGGGCTAGTTAGTTTTTATGTTGACCTTTATAAGGGCTCTATTGAGCTAAGCTTAAAGAAATGATTTTGACTTTGACTTTTCTCCTAGACATCATAAGACAGACATACAACTTTTCAACAGGACTATAGTAATAATAATGACTGGAATAAATTGTTGAGTAAAGCGTTACTATGTGCCTATACCTCTCTACCGAGAAATTATCTCTCTTGTGATGTGTCTTCTGAGACAGATAAATACCACCAAGTGGGAAGCTTATTTAAAATACCCCGCCTGCTTGCGTTTCCACATTTTCTTGTGGTAGAATAGCCTCAAAGAGTGTCTTTAATTATATTACAATTATTTAGTTGGCTGGCGATCTTAGTCGCAGAATTTAGAATGTTGAGTGGGGACCGTGTCTTGCCAAAACTACGGTGTCTTTGTACTAGGTTATCCACGACAGCCTTCAGTACCTGGAAAAAAGATGGTAACCAGTACCCTGCCAAAACGAACAGCAGTAGACTTCACAGGCTAAGAATCATTATACAGGTTCAGCAGCCTCGAGTGAAGTGGCACTGCTAGATTTTAATGCCACTTGCAAGTGTTTCAAAATATAGCCAAGCTTGAACGAATTTGAATTTTAAGATACAACTAAATCACAGTGCTGTTATAAGTAATCTGGTAAAATTGGACATGCGTTGAATTAAATCTACTAGAACACTAATGGGATTAGCGTTGTCACTATAATTCTGTACAGAATTGCTTTATGTGTAAGAAAGTTTAGTACTGTCCGAAACAATTCGGCCAGAAATTCCGGTACGTGTGCCATTGTTCTTATTTACTTCAGTTTATTTACTGGATTAAAGTGTAAAACTTGAATTGACAGTAAAAATTTAAAGAATTTGAGACAAGAAGTCATAAAACGCTGTTTACTAAACCAGTAATGCAATGTTACCTCTAGTGCTCTGTTTAACTAAATAAATAAATATGTTATGACAATTACACTAATTATTTAGTTCCAAGATAAGTATTATTAAGAACTTGTGTTATGGATACTAAACAACGGATAAACATACATTACATATATACTTTTTTTTTTGTTAAGTATGTGGGAAGGAGGGAAAACACCCAGACCAGAATAAAGATTTGTTCTGTGTGGGAATCGAACCCACGACCTCTGGAGTGAAGTGTAGGTCCTCCACGCCATATCGGTCGTCCAACTTAATATATGCTTTACAAATAGCTTAAAACGCAAAATGAAATGAAACTTATAAAATTGTTAATCCAATCTAACGCATTGTTTCTGCACATTCTATGAAGAGGTCAATTAATACATTCGATAATATAGTCAAGACAAAATCTATATTCTATCAAAATATTTGCTAGCGCCATCTATAGTTTCCTAAGTATTAATTTAATACTTACATGAACCTAGTAATGTTGGAAAGCAAGCCAACCATATTGAACCAAGCAAATAGTTGCGGATAAGCTTCAAATAACATTTCATAGATGGCTCTCATTTGCAAAATAATAATTGTTATTACGACTTCTTGGCGGGAAAGTGAAGCGTCATGTCTGCAGTTTTCTTTTATTTTCTAAAGTTTTCGATATTTCGAACATTAACATGCAATAACGGTGGATTATTAACCGTTAAGATTTTGTAAACGTACGTATGAGTGTATGTAAATGAAAGAAAGCAGTGCAACATCACTTTTCAAATTCTCTCAAGAAGTCCATGTGAGATCTTAGTATAGTCGTCCCACATCTTTACTGACGACTCAAGGGGTTTAGGAGGAGGGCATCTCATTTGCCATTTATCATCTTTATTACCACTCATTTCTCTTTTACTATGGTTTATGTGTTATTAATATATCTCTTACTTGACACTGGCTTAATGTGCTAAACGCACGAAACCATTATTCAAACGAAAATATATTTATTTTATTACAACTAGTTTTAGGTAGGCTATATTGTTTAAAAGCCTACATAAGAAAAACTAACCCCAATCGCAAAGCAACGATCATACTGTAAAAATTTTTTTGATTGAAGATGATTGACCATTTTATTATGAACGTAGTCAACGGAAACTTCAATTTAGCATAGATAGCATTTACCTTCAGTTACTCTGATCCTATATACTGGATCGGTTACCAAATTTAACTTCGAATTTTTGTAGTACGAATTTCATTATGCCGAAAACGGTTTGGAAATTTTTTATTGAAAACATGATGAACATACTGCTGATAATCCGATGTTGAAGTATATATATTTTTAAATTCTTTACGTTTTGAAATCTTAATAACCTCCATATAATTTATGTTAAATAATTTAGTTCCTAGAAAAAGGTGTCCTATAGTTCTGAAAAAAAAATTTTTTTATTGTACCCGCTACAGGCAATTGGTATTTAACTTTATTAGTTTTATCGTCAACATTAGCCACCCCAATGAATAACATTCTATAAGCGGACCCCGGACCCGTTAAGCAGCAACCGGGATAACCGTAAGATGAACGTTCATACATTCACGCCTTTTTTCCCGAAGGGGTAGGCAGAGGCATATTATACGCCCACACATCGCCAATTATATAGTTCGTCCCACGTAATAGGTGGCGAGCCTATTGCCGCTTACCGGGCACTGTTATATTCGCCAGAGCCTCGTCCGTTGATCAGCAGGTGCACCACTTGCAGGTGAGGTTGCCTTGAGCTCCTTAGGTCTCAACTTTCTATTGGGGGTATTGGCCATCATTTGTTTACTGTAAAATAATTCAAAAAACACTCACAATTTTACAAATTAAAATTTATTATAAATGATAATTATTGAATTTCACATACATTTATTGAATCGTTGTCTTTTGTAGAAACCCTCATAATAATGTTCCCTTTATATACAAAAAGGACTTTTGTTTTATAAATTATTATAAAAAAATAAATTCCATAATATCCAACTTAACATAACATTATACGAGTAAGTACAAAACGAAATAACATTAATGGCACTCATCGCCTAAATTTACTTCAAATATATAAAAGAAATTTGTTTTACTTCAATTGCAGTACTAGGGCATGAAGAAAACAGAGAGACATCAGTGATGAAGACATATCACTAGAGATGTATACAGCCCCATTATTATGACGATGACGGATCACAAGAGATATATACAGCCCCATTATAATGACGATAACGTGCCACTAGATATGTATACAAGTCTCGTATGATGAGTATCACCAGAGATGTATACAGTCTTCTTATGATAAAGACGTATTACTAAAGATGTCTATAGCCCTCTTATGTAGAAGACATATCACTAGAGATGTATACAACCCCCTTATGACGAGTATCACTAAATATGTATCAGTCTCTTATGATAAAGACGCATCACTGAAGAAGTGTACAGCCCTCTTATGAAGAAGACGTAACTCTGTAGATGTATCTGTATACATTGAGAAAACAATAAGCAAGCGGTCCCTCTTATTGTTTTCTCACAAGTGAAATAGTGAAGTATAATGAAAATGTATACATCTCCTCTATTATGAGGCCCTATCACTAGAGTTGTATACAGCTCCATTATTTGAAAACTCAAAATCTAACTCTTTAACAGTTTCTCGGCCAGCCTCAGAAGTAGCTGAAAATTTGAGTAAAATTTGAGTACGTTTCATAAATCATTATGTTTGAACTTTAAGGTACGAACTCACTGAAGTAGTATTCTAGTAAGTGACAAAGTATTGAAAATTTCAGTTACTTCTTAGGCCCACTGGACAACCATAGAACCGTTAGTACAACTAAACATTTACAGCTCCTTAATAGAATGAGCAATGGTTGTTAAAATGGTAGCGATCTTTTAATCATGTACCTGTTTTAGTTATTTAAAATTCATGCGTGAATAAATATAGTTATTATATGCAAGACCCTCGTGAAAGATAAAACATTTTATTTTTTTAAATATTTTAGTTAAAATAAAATGAGCAATTTACAGTAGCACTTCCTTATAATAGAATACTTAAAATAATCAAATAATACTACGCGTACGTTTTTACTTTATCTGTTGCATTTCTAACATTTAAAGATAACAGTGTAATATGGAACGAATGCAAACAATTATCGTTGTTATATAAAGCTACATACAGTTGAGTTTGAACTCGAAATAACTTAGTTTGTCGCATCTTGAATGTCTTCGAGCGTGAAATAATAAAACACTTTTTATTTTATTACTAAATTTAGTGTTTAGTTACGCCAAATGACCGACAAACAGTAGGTTGTATCTGGGAGCGATGGCATGCAACGTGTTCAGTACTGTTCAGTACAGTGTACTGTCAGTTATTTAAAATGTTTTTATTCATAACTAAGTAACACATGTGTACTGTCAGTTACTTACAATGTTTTTACTAAGTAACACATATAAGTCGAGTCGACCAAAAGACGAATAATCCATTAAGAGTTTTTAGTACAATTTAATTCATCTTAGTTCTGTTTTTAAATATAGGTTTAAAGGTACAGACGGTACTTAAAAATTACGTCTGTAACACTTTAATGCATATAGGGTACAACTGATTAGTTTACAAGCAGAAGAAGTATGGTTTTATTAATTTCAAAAACATAATCTTAATTATCTAATGCCAAAATAGATTATAAAAATACCAAAAATCAATTTAAAATAACAAAAATATAAAGTTCGTTTCATATATCATTAATGGTAGTAATTTTTTTTTTACTCTATATATGATCAGAATTATCGGTTATAATTAACAATGGAAAGGCCACTGTTGATGACCTATAAGGAATGAAAAAATTACTTACATTCTTCTATAGTAGCCATCACAAGCCAAAAAGCCAAACTATGGCTTTTCCACGAAAATATTTATACAAAATATTGACAGATTTTAATGTGTAAAGTTTTGGAGATGCATAATAAAATGGACAAAGCTTGTTATAGCTCGCCTGATAGGATTAGAATGCTGCATCAGAATGGCATTCAAAATGTCAGTAAACCCATGTATTACAATAGTCTTAACATTTTTGGGGCTCTACTTATAGGTTCATGTAATTTTGAAGTCAATGCAAGACCAGACACGGCAATATTAAAACCTATTTAACTGTATCTTAAAATATACATGCAATACAACTGCATTATTTCTACTGTCTAATTTTGTACATAAATCTTTAATCGGACGAGTACACATTTAAAACACTCTCGACAGTAATACTTAATTATTTCGTTGTCACTGTTTTGTACGGACAGCACATCAAAGTTCCAAATTAGTTTACAATTTCTTTAGATAACAGTAAAGTTGAGTTTGAGAAAGAAAATATAATTAAAAATACGCTTTTGTGTCAGATTCTCATACTTCGCGTCTATTTCTAATTTTTAAGTAGTGAACGAGAGAAAACATTAGAATTTCTATTGACTCTTGACCTAAAAAAAATTATGCTGTCCATACAAACAATTCTATTCTTATATTTATATCCATCGTATAGGCGACTATAAACTTCAAACTACAAACGTAATCTTAACAATAATCTATATATTTTTATACAAAATATAACTTTACTTAATAACCCAAATGCTCCTTCATTTTTATTTCATATTAAGGCACGATTAACACATAAATTGACTAAACAAATACGCATGTATGTTTACAAAAAAAAGTTTCAAAAAATACTACAGAATATTTTTTACTAATGTCTAATATAATATTTGATACTCGGATCCCTATAGTGTCAGCTCAGTACTTATGCAAAATCATGACATACTTCTATTACTTAATGCAGTATAGTATTACATAGGGGATGATGACAGTTGTCAAGTGCTACATATGACATGACATTCTCACCAGAAATTATAAAGAAACTTGCAAGAGCGCTTCTCATAAAGCGACAGCCTAACGTGCTAGAATGGGGTGAAATTACAACTAATCTGGTGATTAAAGTAAAGGCGATGAACAAGTTATGGGCTATGGAAGAATAAGCCTCTGCCTACCCCTTTTGGATAACAGGCGTGATTGTATGTCTGTAAGAATAGACCTGCTTGGTTATTAAAAATTCAGGCAAATAGTTTTATCCACATTGCATATATAGAAGGTCGAAAATGGCCTAAACTGCTTCGGGAATAGGATGGTACAGCCATGCCGCTTCTTTTGCTCTATTCGATAGATTTGCAAGCTGTACAAACCAATAAAACGTGACCTGCCCATGTAGGATGCTTTAGTAATCATCGCTATACGTATTGGTTGTGGAAGACATTTTATAAAAGATCAAATTAGATTGGCTATCAAATTACAATGACATTCTCACTTATTTCGTACAGCAACAGTTTCTTATTTAATTGATTGACTATAGTTAGTAAATAAAATCATTTAACATATTTTATCAATTTCATTATAAAATCAGTGAGAAAACTATCTAGCTGATGTTGGGGTCAATTCTTTTGGATCAAAATCATTTAGTTACATGTTATGGATACTTACACAATCAAAATATACAAATAAACTTTGTCAAGTATACGAAAAGTCTCATCGGTTTAAAGGTGTAAAATTACTAAATTATTTTGTATTGTTTATTGCAAAAAAAAATGAAAAAATAAACGTGTTATAATGTAATCTTAACCATAAGCTACTAATTTACCTTTCAAGGTAATCGTTTCGTTGTTACATTTAGCTCATTTTACTCCTTATGTTTAACTAATGAGTAACACATATTTTGGCTCGATGTATATACAGTGTAAAATCATTAATTACAATATTAAAATTACGGATAGGTACATTATTGTACAATATGGAATGTATCTCGTGACTAATGGATATAAAGTCGATTTTCATTCGATTTGGTAATCGAATTTGTGACCGTATAAAGTAGATTGCCTCAAAGACATTGTATTTTATTCCGTATGTCCTGGTGATGAGGTTCAGAATAGCGATTTGTTTGGTCGGGGTCGGTTTTGGAATCGTATCGAGGTAATTTGCAAGTTGTTCCGGTCAGGCGCGTGCGCACGATTTTCTCCAATGACCCGATAGATGGCACCATCGCTGTTCTGGCGATGTGTTATCTGCAAAATAAAAGAAAAGGTATCTATTAGTACGATGAGTAGTGTACAATTTCTTAAATGCATTCCGTTAAATTGTTATGAAGTATATCTATTAATATGTATAAAACTAAGTATCTTGTTAACTAAGCTTACCAATAAAGAAAATATAGTAACTGTTTGGTGGTCTGTTCATAGTTACCTCTCAGGTCTGGTCAAGCAATAACAGTAGATGTTTAATTCGAACATAAATGGCGAAACTGGCATTGAAACAGCGCCGTCTATTGAATCTATATTTACTAACCAATGCTTCATCATTATCATTACGCAAGTTCTTATACTACACGCGATATAGTTGTAACTCTGTAGGAGCTGCAGCTATATTCCATACGGAATCTCCAAAACCCTGTTTCAGCTCGTCCAGACCCAGCTGAAGGCCATTGTACATCTGTATGATTCCCCGTCCCTTCATTAGTTCTGTATTCTCCGGCCATATCACCAGCGACCATTTGCATTATTCCCTGTACCGCCTTCAGTTTTACATCTATGTTGGGAGTGCTGAAA
The DNA here is from genome assembly GCA_949126915.1 of Musotima nitidalis. NCBI lineage: Eukaryota > Metazoa > Arthropoda > Insecta > Lepidoptera > Crambidae > Musotima > Musotima nitidalis. The sequence goes on from OX421434.1 coordinate 8,216,567, forward strand.
CATTACCTCGGTCCATGTCGACCCCTCAGCAGATGCGGCGGCACCTCGCGCCGCTCCAGCTCGTCCGGCCCCAGCTGCAGACCGGCGACCATCTGCATTATTTCTCGTTCCTTCTTCAGCTCTTCTCTCCCTGTCTCGACCTGGAAATTAAATAGAGAATCATTTAGAATTTGTTTCTTTTTTGAACGTCAATTATCAGATAACGATTGTCTTAGATAACGGGTGTCAGAAATAGGTCAGAAGTTTCATCGATTTTTTTTTCTTTTAAATAATGGCTTCGTGCGTACAGCTCATTTAGCCAGTGTCAAGTAAGAGATATATTAATAGTATGTAAATCATAGTAAGTGAGAATGGGTGTTGATAAAGATGATAAATGGAAAATGAGATGCCCTCCCTCTAAAAACTCCTTGAGTCCTCAGTAAAGATGTGGGACTACACTGAGTTCTCACATGGACTTCTTGAGAGAATTTGAAAAGTGATGTTGCACTGTTTTCTTTCATTTACCAACACTCATGCACGTTCACAAACACTTAACAGTTAATAATCCACCGTTATTATTACACATTAATGTTCAAAATATCTCAAATTTTAGAAAATAAAACAAAACTGCAGACATGACGCTTCACTTTCCCGCCAAGAAGTCCCATCGGAATTTGTAAATAACGATTATGTCAATTTTTTTATAATGACTGATGTGGCAGTCGATGCAATCCAAAAACTGAGAGAATGAGAAATTATTACTTACTACATCGTCAGCGTGAACTAAATGACTTGTGTTTATGACTGTGATTTATTTTAATGATAAAAAGCTATCTGTCAGTGCAAATCCCAACAAAAGCGGTCCAGCTGTTACGGAGATTAGCTTCAACAAATAGACACTTTATTTGTATATTATGTACATTTTGACGCGTCAAGATTTACGTAAGTGTTATTTTATAACCTGCATAATTCAATATTCCATTTAAGAATGTTATCAAACACCCAATACATTTACATATTCGATTTTTCCAATTCCTATACGATTTACAACTCATAAGTTACACTTAAAGTTTGTTACGCAAGAAACCACTTGGCGACTCGCGATGACTGAGCCGGCTTTAGTGGTTTCCTTATGGCTTGAGTCCACGTTGAACGTTTATGAGTTGACCCACATAGCTAGAATGCAAGTAACTGCATGCAAATTCACTATACATGACGTAGCGCTTTGTTGAAGTTGTTTTACTGTAAACTAAGTGATTATCTGGCATATTACTCGGACGCACCTTGAACTTTGTTTAACCTTTTTTGCTTTTTTAGAAATCCGATGGTTAATGGTACACTTGGCTCTCAACTATACGTCTGTGCGTTGAATAACATAGAAGGTATCAGCTATTAACTTTGAAGGAGATAACGTAATAAATTCTAGCAATGATATTTAAAATGTTAGTGGAACTGACGGGCTTTGAGTCCGGAATGGAGAGTCTTTGACAGTAAACGTAACACAACAGAGGCGATCTGATAAAGGTCTCAAGATTGCACTGAATACTCATCATATTCTAGCATTATCCCGGTTGCCCCAGACTAAGACCACCCAGACAACTAGGGTCTGCTCACTGGTCTAACCAGATTTGGCTGAACTTCAGTTAATAATAATTTAAAAGAGCATAGCATGTGAGTTTCTTGTCAGTTCTTCTCACAGAGCAGGGGCTCGGAACTGGCACTTAGATTCACTTACACCTAATTTTTATTTATTTGCATGTAAGTGAATCTAAGCTTCGTGATTTCAGGGTTGATATTAAAAAAAATTTTTTTCATATATATTTTGTTTTGTCGTTTTCAAGTGCTTTGTAATAGTTTATGAAATAAAGAACTTTTTACTTTACTTTACTTTACATAGAGCGACTGCTATTTGACCTCCACAACCCAATGGGAAACATTATACTATCAAACCAGAATATTTGAAGGCACTGACTTCCTAATAACGAATGCCATAGATGTTCATAACAGCCGGGACCATCTGCTTAACGTGCTTTCCGAGGCACAGAGCAAGTTACAATTAAGCAAATAACTTCGAACCAGGGTTTGAACCCTAGACCCTCTGAATTAGATGTGTATGGGTCTCGCCACTGGGCTATCATCGCTCCTAAACACTAAAGTAGATACAGGCAACCTATAAATTAGACCTCTATTCAGCAGTGGACGTCCTTCGGCTGTATTCAATACTCCATATCTGTATCTTCTGTCTTTATCTTCCTGTAATGAAACAGTTTTCTTTTGAACCATTCCATTCAGAACGTGACCTATGCCAATGTTTGACACATCCTATTTAGTTTTGAACAAAATGTAAACGTTTCTTTCAAGCACTATTTTACTTATGAAGAACCTTTAAGTTAGTAATACAACAACATACATTCACGCCTGTTTCTCCGGAGGGGTAGGCAGAGGCATATTATACGCCCAAACTTCGCCATTTACATTGGCGGTCCCACGTATAAGGTGGCGAAAAGTTAGTAATATCTGATGTCTAAATAAAACATTATGCACATATATGTAAATGTCGGTTTATATATAGCTTTTTTCTTTGCCACCTATGTTTGGATCAAAATCATTAGCACATTATTTACATTTACAAAACATAAATCTGTTTAATGTGCTGTGTGGTACCGGCCTAGAATAGTGCAACCCCTTCTCATCTCACAGGGACTTGTAAGAGTCGACAAAGAGAAATCCTACCGCATGATGGACAGCAGCTTCATTTCGCGTACTTGCTGAAAATGAAATCACCAACCCGTCCTCCAAGCGTGATTATAGGCAAACACCCCTAATAGAATGTAATTTATTGGAGAAGCAAAAGTGGCGAATATAACAGTGCCCGGTAAGCGGCAATAGGCTCGTCACCTATTACGTGGGACCAACTATATAATTGTCAAAGTGTGCGCGTATAATATGCCACTGCCTATCCCTTCGGGGAAACAGGCGTGTATGTATGTAAGCAAAAGTTCCAGCAGTGGACTTTATAGGGCTGATATGAAGAATCTGTTTAATGTTCTTAGTGCTTATTTTTCAATCAATGTAAACAATCTTAAACACTTATACAGTAGTACGTATATCGACGTCGACGTTGTAAACGTGAAAAGCCCATCGAACAATTATCACAATCACTGCCAATTCACGGGTCACTCACACAAAAGTTTCTCAAAAGTAAAAGTGTTTATCTTTTGTGACCATCATTTTCACACCAACCACCGAATGTGATTCGCACTATGTCTATGTGAAACTGTGAGCATATGAAGAAGTATTTGAGACTTGTTATTTAAAATTTCACCACTTATGTCACAGTCGTAATAAATAATAGTTATACATGCCTTTACAATTTTCCATTGTATTTTTTTTGAATGTAAGTGATTTCAATATATTATTATAAAACGTTTAAGTCTAATCGATCTATCTACCAAATTAGATTAGAACATTGGGCTCTAAGCTTAAGTTTAGAGCAACCAAGATAATGCTAGGTTATGCTGATGATGAGGTTTTAGTCTATCCCACCAAGACTTAAGGAGCCCAAGCCAACCTCACCTGCAAGTGGTGCACCTGCCGATCAACGGACGAGGCTCTGGCAAACATAACAGTACCCGGTAAGCGACAATAGGCGAAGTGTAGGCGTATAGAATAGAATAGAACTCATTTATTACAACTAAATGTCATATTATGTTTAGCAAAAGTACTTCATAATCATTAAAATTACAATACACATTAGATTTAGAAATAAATTACTTAATAGATACAAATGTTCAAATACAATCAATTTTATATAAAATTATCTCACATGACATTTATCGTTTTATAATTTTAACAATTTCATTGGTCATTAGTCAGTATATGAACCATGGTTGATATACTGACAGTCAAACCTATACGCAAACATTAATAAGATGCTTTTAGGGCTGTCCTGGACCGTGCGCACTAGAGATGCGCACCGCTTCATAATAATATGCCTATCTCTTCGGGAACACAGGCTAGAATATATGTATGTATGTATAAGTAGTATCAGTAAAAATATATCTATATATATAAAAATCAATTGCTGTTCGTTAGTCTCGCTAAAACTCGAGAACGACTGGACCGATTTGGCTAATTTTGGTCTTGAATTATTTGTGGAAGTTCAGAGAAGGTTTGTACGTAGAGAAAATAATAAAAAAGTCTTGAAAAAGTGTAAATTCAACATATTTCTATACTCCCATATACAAACAATTTGTACTAACACTTAAAAGCCAATTTGAACCTTATCAAACAAATTTAATGTCAAAAGTGACGTTAGTTATATCAAAAAAATTTAATGTCATCATAATTCATTTCATTTTATCAGCGATAATTATTGCTTTGTTGTGTTTATATTTTCAAAAATATTGTTGTTATTGATTTGTGTTTATATTTTCCAAAATATTATTGAGTTGTTGAGTGAAGGTAAAATGCCATAAGCAAGACGACAAAACATATGCCGGCGATTGCACGGCGATCAAGAATACGTCGTGCTGTTTTGGATGAAATGCTGCGTGCTGCTTTTAATTACAGTCAGATTGATTATAGTATATACGGATACATTGGAATGATGGACGCAATATGTCCACATTGTGATGCGGCTAACTTTCGTGAATTGGATAAACGTTGTGCAATTGTTTCAAATACAAGACCATCCAAGGTTTTTCCATCAGCATAACGCATTAGTTCAATTGTTCAAAATTGCTCTCGATCGTATGCCAAAGTTATTGAACAAATATGAACATTATATGGCAGAAGACATTTTAATTCGTATGCGTCATCATGAAAGAAATCCCGATTTGTTGATTACCTTGGAAATGTACAACGAAGCTTTTATAATAATTGAAGATATATGTCTAAAGATTTTAAATAAAGCATTAGCACAATTGGGTATGACCGCACCAAATCGTGAGATATATGATTTTTTTGATAGTGAATTGCAATATGAGCAGGAGTTCAATTCTAATGCAAAACTTTCGTTGTATCATTGATTTTAGCAACTATTCGATCGGAACAGAAAATTGCATTGCATCTTCGGGAATTGCTAGCAATTTAAAATATTTTTTTGTTTGAATAAATGAACTTAATAATCATTTTTTTTATTACTATGCCTTATACGTAGCGAAGCACGTACCGGGCCGCTAGTATATATATAAAAATCAATGTAACAACCATTAACACTATCACAACGAATCAGCATATTAACGAACAAACACTGGCTGAGAGAAGTGAGGCTCAAATATACACTTAGAGTTTTTAGGTAGCAATATTGCGACCAGGGAGGTTTCACTTTCAGAACAATACTTAAATACAATGTTATCACAATCTAAATTTAAAGACTAAATATGGCAAATCCGTTTGTATCGAAGGACCATTTCATTAGACTCTATGAAGCACAATTTTAAAATTAGAATCCATTAAAACAACGACGCGTTTCTTGGAACCTGTTTGACCCTACCTTTAAAATTTGCCGTTTAAAAACTAAAATTAATACTTAGTCTTTTTAGTTTACAAACGACCACTTTTTACACTTACGCAGCAAATTACGTACAAATCACTTATGACACTTTTTACATCCTCCTTACCTAATTCAAGATTACTTCTCCGATATATTACGTGCATTGGCAAAGTGGTTGCACATTCCGAGTCGTCAAATTGCACACGTTGCGTCGTTGCCTCTGCAACATGTAAACGCAATTTGTGCACGCTTAATCAAAATACAATTTGCTTTGCCAACCGAGGTATCGCCCTTCCTGCCATTCCCACGATGCTCTATTATGATTTTAGGCGGAGTATACACTAAACAGCTCACAGCAATGATTAAAAAAACAGTATTTTTTACAGTGTTTAGTGACAAGACTTTCGGTGGCTTTTAAAAGTCGGGCGTTATAATCTAGACTCCTAGTTGGCGAAATAATAAGTTTAAAAAAATTGTGTTTCACCAACTGAACTCACTTGCGTCGAGATGACAAATAACTCAAAATCCTAGCAGGACGGCACACATTTGCCTTCGCACTGAGTTAGCTGTTGGAGTTAGTTGTGGATCTGAATCTTGCTTAAATTGGTTCGTAAGAGGAGACCCGTCTTGGGACATTAATGGGTAGACTTTATGATAATGACGACTGAGGAGACAATCGAGACGTTTACCTAGTAACTAAGCGTTAAAGGTTAATCCATGACTGGGAGACCGTTTATATGTCAAATGACATCGCGTGCTTACATGCTTTGAAATGACTGTCATATGATAAGAATGACGTTTAAGTCAGTATGCTAACAGCAAGGCCACACTCCTTTAGGTAATCAGCGCTGGGTCTGAGGTGGAGTATGACCGGAATTCCTATAAGCTTGCTTTGTAAGAAGAGACCCGAGCCCAACAGTTGCTAGTGAGATAATGAATCCCAGCAAGCGCAAAAGGACCAATATGAATACCATCTGAATAAAAAAGTATGAAAAAGCTTGAAAAGTATCTTAAGCTATTATTCAGATGGTATTCGTTGCTTCGTAAAGCAAAATTGGTCTTAACACTTTTGAAAATGGTCCAAGATGAATACCATTGAGGTGTTTAGCAAGATTGGTACTTAAATACCGTTAAACATGAGCAATAGATGACATTTCACAACGGAATGACAGTATCCGAGTTACTTATCGTGGGTGTCATTGTCAGTCAGTATAATTTAATTCAAATACGAAACTTGTATCAAATACCAACGATACTATTATGAAGTAATGACAAGTAAACATTAACTTCCTACGAGATATTAACGGAGTTACTAAGACAAGGCGACAGTTTTGCATTTTCTAAATATTGGCCTATTGTTATCGTCAACGATGCATGGTGATGAAGTAATTGGTGCTTTTTTAACACAACCAGTTTCTTAAAAATTGACATAGAAGATATTATTAACTCTGATAATGTTTTGATATTTCTGTTCAAAAAAGAATTTTCACGTCGATCTTCGATGAACTATTCAACTCTATAAAAAGGACATTCAGTCGATATGAGAACCTCCTCCTTTTTTGTTACAAATAAGATAAGACACCTTATCATATGGTTTTAGTAATTAATTATCACTTACTATCCTTACTTCCAATATACATTCGACAACTGTTTTGTTGTTCATATGTGAAAAAGACATGAAGTTTGTGCATTCTTATTATACTATTAAAAATGATATAAGCTTCAAATGATAATCGATGTTTCTTTTATTTTATTGGTAGTTAGAGAGCTGTTCATGTTTTATGACATAAAATCATATTCTGAAACAGAATGAAAAGTTTATTTAAACTTGTAGCTTCATTACTTGCTACCAAACTATGATGTTTTTTACTTTAATTAAAAAGAGTATATAACACTTTTTTTGTCCTACATTTATAATAGTTCTTAAAACAGTTTGTTCTGTCTGTTTAAAACAGTATACATAGTATTTATTCCATCTCATGTCCTTTAGGAATAGCGCAATAAAACTAACAGTAATCCTCGTAAAGCAAACGGTTGTAAGTTTCAATTAAAAGCATTGAGTATAATTTGACGCATGTCCCCCGATCATCGTCCACCTCCTCATACATTAAAAGAAAGTTGTTTGAATTTGTATTATTTATTAATACAAGATTGGGGAAAGCGGTAGCTAAAACATGAGTAAATATTTGCTTTGTCTAATGTACGGATTGTTAACAAACTTATATTACTCATATGTATTTGAGTTCTCAATTACTGCAGGTTTCACTTTTTGTGGCTATAATAACCAAACAAAACTCATCAATAAAAAAAGATCCCCCATCAAAATGAGTAATTTTAAAGTGATTTATTAAAGTATGGGTTTCATTAAACGTTTAATCAAAATTAAATATTTCTGGTAGCATGAAATGCCAACTTGACCTTATCCAACCTTTGCCGATAAAATTAGTAACTCAGTCTCAAATTCCTGATTAGATACTCAATTAAACTTTTTTACTTTTTATATTAATTTAAGCAGAAACACGAACACTAGGTCTTGTATGCTTCCCAGTTATACATTATGTTAGAGTCAAGGTGACACAGAAAAGTATTTAAACCGGTATACGTTTGTATACCATTATTTTAATATTTTACTGTGCAAACCAAAATGACGTGAAATAGGATTGCCAGCGCCTGAACTCTACTCTAATCATGGTCTGTAACTTATTTTAGAGAAGTATCAAATACGCGAATAATAAAATTACATACTAGGTTTTTGTACTTATTAAATTACGCATATTTTTTTTAATAATCACTTGAAATATTTACACACGGAAATACTTGTCTAATAATAAAATATCTATTGCTGCCTTCCTCATTCCTTCGCAATAGCAGACAAGCGAAATAATGAAGTTATGTGGCCATGAATTGCTTATATTCACACGATTCAATTCTACAACGCGCCGTGAAATCAGTGAATCCGAACGAAGAAAGATGTTTTAATGATTTGGCCTTTGAACACCACTGACCCGACAAATAGAATTTCTATTGCAGAAGGAAATGTGGAAATTGGGAATTTTTAATCGTTGATATGAAGTAACTTACGAATATAGTCTCTAGATTATTATTTACACCAAACATACAGTGGAACATAAAACCTCCTCTTTTTTGGAAGTCGATTAAAAAATAATCTCTTTGACACCAGAGGCGGACTTCTTGGCGGGAAAGTGAAGCGTCATGTCTACAGTTTTGTTTTATTTTCTAAAATTTGAGATATTTCGATCGTTAATGTGTAATAACGGTGGATTATTAACCGTTTAGTGTTTGTGAACGTACATGAGTGTTGGTAAATGAAACAAAACAGTACAACATAACTTTTCAAATTCTCTCAAGAAATCCATGTGAGATCTCAGTATCTTGAGTCCTCAGTAAAGATGTGGGACTATACGGGTTTAGGGGAGGGCATCTCATGAACCATTTATCATTTTTATCACCACTTATTCTCATTTACTATGATTTATATGTTATTAATATATCTTACTTGACACTGGCTAAATGTGCTAAACGCACGAAGCCATTATTTAAAAAAAGACACCAGAGTCGTCACTTTCTATGCTAAAGTGTAGTCATGTGAGCCCTCTCTAAACTAATTCAAATGTAATGGGTTACGAAATCACTTACGGGAATTTCGTGGAGAAATTAAAGATTTTCTTTTATCTAATTATAAACAAACCGATTACGATGTTGTCGCGTTAATTATGAACAGATATCTAAACCTTGACATTTTTATTAAATACAACAAGTTACCTAATGTTTTTAAAACTTAATACTTATAGTCACATTTATATACGTAAACAAATTATAACAATAAAATTAGACTTAACTGAGTTATTGAAAAATATATTTTATAAAAGTATATCCTCAGTTACTTAGCAGACTATGTTGTAAGTAATTTTTGACCTATTATGAGACGTCGAATATGGTTTATGGTCCTAATAGCAGTGCAAGGTTTAGTGCCCAAAGCGCTCAAAGTCAAAGTAGTTTATTCAAATTTGGCTTAATCAAACTCTTATGAACTGTGGATAGAAGCTTGAGTAGGAGTGATATAGGGAAGCCGCTCGTTCTCTCGCCATGACTCCGAATTTTAACTCGGTTGAAGAAGCACTTTTTAAATACTTTTAAACCGAAATAAGTACTCGGAGTTATATATTATTATGGCACTATGAATCCGGACGATGCTCCCTAACGTTGAAAAAATAAGTTACAAAAGCACCTTATTAAAGTTTTTTTTTTAAAAATGCTGTTTACGCACTGCCTTCCGGCCAATGGGGGGACCGAGAGGGGAGTGTGGGGCTCACTGCGGCAGAGGTGACCACCGCAGTTGAAAAAGGGGCGGGGGCCCTTATTTTATTTACGTCGGTAACAAAATGCATTTACGCACTGTCTCCCGGCCAAAGGGGGACCGAGAGAGGTGTGTGGGGCTCACCACCGGCAGACACGACCGCCAGCAGTAATACCCACTAAAAATCTTCCGACGACGCCCGCCGCTTGTTGAGAAAGAGGCGGGGTGCCAGTACCTGGGTTGCAGCTCTGACACCCCGCCCGCGGCCTACGTCCCCCGGACCAAAACCGGAAGGACCTCCTCAGAGAGACGCAGTGGACGCGCCCCTCCTACCTCCTTGTGCGACCATAGCGTGTGTGGCCGACTTCTCGAAGGGTCCATGGTTAGACAGCAGGACCCCCCTGCCCCCGCTGCCTAAGACCCTCCTGGCGCTGCTTGACGGGCCCTCCTGGCCCGCCCGCTGCGCCCTCCACAGGTCCCTCTTAGTTTCTCCCCCGGTAGTCAGTACTAAGGGCACCCAGAGTCGCCAATCTCTGGGTGTAACCTTTTCCCTGGCGCCTCCTGCGCCCTACCGGGAGGTACTCAGCCCACCCACCACGACAAGGTGGAGACCAGTCGGGGGGGCCCTTATTAAAGTTGCCTTAACTTCTTTCAACCCGAAATAAATAACCAGTGTCCTATAGAGTATGAAGACTCAAAATGATGCTACTGAATTTACGTTCTCCATACTCCTAAATTCTTTTTAACCAGAAATAAATACACAAGGTCCTATAGGGCTTGAAGACTCCATATGTTGCACCCTAATGTGGGCCAATGCCTGTGTTATAGCATCTGGCACCCCGCGGCGGTCGACATTCCCCCGACCAAAACCTGGAAGACCTCCTTCTTCCACGTTAGAGAGGCCCCCTACCTCCTTATGATGGATATAAGGAAAGCCTCAACTAACTCTGTCTGTTCACACACGGATGAATAGTTCCACAATGTAGCGATGAGCGCCTACATTCAGCACCCAATTAAAACTGTCATTACAATTACTACCTACACATTATAGCGGATCCACCATACTCTAGTGCTTGTGGCCCCATCATTACAATTGTCACAAGTCGATACCTAACCGGTGAGAGATACCGCTAGTAAAATATCGGACACGGTTTTCACGTTTGTGGGTCATTATGGTCCTAATAAAATGACAGACAATTTTAGGAGTTTCGAATGGAAGCATGCAATGAGAAGGAAAAAGAATATGTGAGGAGACACATGTAACGCAATAAACGAATTGAATTGAATATTAATGTTAGCGGGTGGAGGGGAAGAGGACTGCGAAAAATAGGTGGATTGAGTGTGTGTGAGTTTGAGGAATAGTAACATTTAGAATGAGTGATTGACATTTAGAGTGAGTGAGTGTGAATGTAGAATGAGAGTAGGGGTGAATGAATCGAAGACCGGAGTAGTATATTTTTATGGAAAAAAACATTTAATCATCGCCTTAGCCTTTTCTTAGTTTCGGGTTAACAAAATCGACAAAAGGACTCGGGCCTCCTCTCTGAAACTAAGGTGATATGGATTCAGGATATACTCCACTCCAGTTCAGATTCCAGTAACAGGTATTTAATGAAAGACCACCGGGACAACAGCTTAAATAATGTCTCATCTCAATAACCGTGTTTTTAGCAAATAAATAGATTTTGTTTTTTTTATGTGTCTCGGAAAAATCTAATTTGACACGAAAGGTTGCGCATGCGAAGACGAACATCTATTAACCGTGCTTCTGCTAATTTCGGAAATCTCTACAGTAAGTTAATCTCTCAGTGCTCAGATCCTTCAATCATTTTTTTAATATTTCTGTTATCCTACTACCTATAATAACATTATTGATTCGAAAGTGAGTTTGTTACCACTAGGCCAGTTTTGACGACATTTGCAAAAAAGAAAAATAATTTATTCTGTAACAAAAATAAAATAGACATACACTACATTTAAATACCTACTTAAAAAGTGTCACAGGACAGGTATATTGGTATAAGATATAAGATACGAAGGAAGCTTGTATCTACCCTTAAAAAGCATAGACTACTTTTATTATGTATTTTTATTTATTTAATAGTAGATAATATTTTTAAGTTTAAACAAAGATAGAAGAACATAACTAATTATACAAGTTAGTATAATTTTAAAAGTATAATTTTAATACTTAGTTGTAATGCCTTTGAAAAAAAAACTCTGGGTGCTTATAACTTGTAACCCTATCATTACGATTGTCACAAGTCGATACCTAACCGGTAAGCAGATACCGCTAGAAAAATATCGGGTACAGTGATGACGTTTCTAGGTCATCGCCGTCCATTCAAGGCGACTGCGGCCCAAGGTGAGCCTTTCACGCATATCAGCTGTTAGGCATTAAATCGATCGTGTAATTAGTAAAGTGTGGTATCTGCCTAGAATAGTACCACCCCCTCGGGGAGTCGTAAGAGTCGACGGAGAGAAATCCTACCGGATCATGGGCGTCATCCTACTGGCTAGAACTGCGATCACCAACTCGCCAGCCAGCTCAGCCCAGGTGATTATGGGCAAATACTCGATAGAATTAGGAAGGCCAATGTTTAGCACTCGACTTTTTATAGCTAATATGATGATGAATTAGTAAGACTATTGTAGGAGGTGGCGCTAGATGATACTCCTTCCGTCGTATTCCTCAGTGTTAAAGCTGTAAAGCATTTCCCCGCAAAATAAACAAAAAGGTCTGCTGCATTATGCTTTTCCTACATTTGTTCCTGTCTCTAATATATCCAAGCTGTCATTAAAAAATATGACGTAATAATATAACAAACCAAAGATTCTCTTGAGAAAATCTTGGGTTCATCAAAATTATATACGTAAATTATAATAATCCAGATTACTTTGCCGACACGAAACACGGGCATTTAGTGACAAAATATGACTACGGTTAGATTGAAGTGATAAGTTAAGTTAATCTCTGCACGACGAACATAAGTTACACAAGTTATCACTCATCATCATCATCATCAGTCCAAGGATTTCTACTGCTGAATAAAGCCAGCTTACATTCAACGTGATCCTGCGACCTTTGTCACGTCGTCTGTCCATCTCAGTGGGCACCAAAAAGTTTTCTGTTATAGGGTCTCAGTTGCAGAACATTACCACTTTATCTAAATAAAAATATTATTTATTTAAGCTACACTCTTAATGAAGCACCTGTGAACGTCATGTCAGTAAAATTAAGGTTCGCTTGTTCACAGGGGCTACGAAAAAGGGGATCGAGATTGGCTTGGTTATCTCGAAGCAAAAGTATGCACACTTGCGTCATCTCATCACCGTCAAGGCGTTATCCCGGTTGCGAACTAAGGGGCCCGGGGTCCGTTTTTTGAGCAGTTGCTCCTCCACTTCTCGCGGTGTTCTGTATCCTTTGTTGATAAACTATTAGCACGTATGACATTCCTTACGACGCCAAGCCAGCGACAGTAGCCACGTTTTGTAATATTAAAGTTAATACAGACCCGATAGTGTCCTAATACCATCACAAATGTATTCAAGACTAATTCGGAGACACTTGTTTCTTAATGACGACATAGTTAAGTCATGACTATCTTATCAACAGCTGTGCATTGTAATGAAACATAAAAGTACCATTTGTGAATCTGAGAAGAATAGCCTCTTACGATTTTTATCGTCATAAAAAGTTCAAAAACGCAAAACATTCGCAATGTATACTTTAACCACAATGCATATTTTGCAATTTTTTTTGCAACGGACAATTTTATTTTGTTCTTGCTCATGTCTTGCGGTGTCACCTCCCTACTGAGGTCTGTCGAGAAAGTAAAATACACAAAAAAACTTGTCTATCAAGTTTCTCCCGCCAAAACTGAGTTCGTTGACCGATTGACATTCGATAGACCCGCCCCGTACATTCATCGGGAACTTGATTTTATATCTTTTATATCATTGTAGCCAGGCTTGAAATCTTGAATTAAATATTCATTTGCTTTCGGCATTTTTAATAGCTACATGGTTCTGGTTCTTCTTCTGGTTTTGTAATGGGTGGCAACAACATTTTTTTACTGTTAATGTTACATACGACGAACACCATCTTTAAATTTAAGAAACATTTTAACGTCAGGTCTGTCAGGTCTAAATAGTAATTTTAGAAGTAGGTTTCTATAGTATTTTCAGTAATTACAAATGAGATATTATAAATTAAGCCGCATAATTTTTTTTCGGACCCGGCAATCAACCTCAAAAATTAATAACTAAGCCACGGGAAAATGAACAAGCTCCTAATAAAATAACTCGCCTTCTTTTAAATGCCATCTAAATATTCCCAAAAAGGCACCATATTATTAACAACAATAATTTTAACTTGTCTTACAAATTTTTAACTAAGCACCTAATTTAATGACTCAGGACTTTGTAACTTACCTACAAGTTACAAAGTCACGGAATTTGTAACTCGCTTACATTTAAAATTTTGAACATTCAAAATGGGTTCTTAAAAAAAAATCGTTTCGCCATTTAATAAATTACAATAATATGAATATCACAGAATCCATATAATTAAAATTAGGTTCGAAGTAAATTTTTTTGCCAACTCTTAAAGACCAAACGATAATGTATGTTTAGTAGTTAGTTGTACGATAGTTATGTAGTTATAAAATTCGAGTGTTCACTTTATTTTTAATCACACCAAGTTATAAAATTAGATGTCAATAACAATATATTTTTAGTGTCAATTTGCAGATTTTTTCGGTGGTATTGCTTGAATATATTATTATGTCATAACTTCACAAGCTTAAAATGAATATCGTACTAAGTCATATTTATAAAAACTTAAATCAATGATATTTGCGGCTAATGTAGCATCTTTCGAAGCGCATGAATTGTAAATAATTAATTAATTTAGAAGGCAGGTCCGTATTTTAAAGGAACATATTGATAATTATTAGAAGTTCGATTAGTTACATGCCATTCAGAATCATTGCTTGCTTAGGAAGGCACGTTAAGCCGTTGGTTCCGGTTTGTTAATTTGGTAATTGGGTTGCTTAAAAAATCTTACAGCTGGAAGCCACACACCTGCCTCCGCCAGTACCTACGCACTAGGTCATCGTGGTGAGGAGGCTCGCGGCTTAGTAGTGGGACGTTATTGGGCTGTGATGATGATGATGATTCACAATCATATTTTTGCGCATAGACGGTAAATTTGTGGTCAGTATAACTGTAAGTATAAATGTAAGTATGAGAATAAGTATAAGTGTAAGTATAAGAAGTAGGTTCTAATAAGTTTTAGTAAACTTATTCAACTGAATAGTTTAAGAGTCGCATAATCAATAGTGTGGCATAAAAAGAATACTAAAAATAATATTTTTTTAATTAATAAGTATAATAAGTTTTTGATGAGGACTTCGCCATTATTGCTTGTATCTTTTTAGCTTATATCTGAAAGGCTCAAATTATGGCTCAATGGAAAACGAGGTGAATGGCTCAACAAAAAACGAGGTTCCCTCAATGGAATTAATGAAACCTCAATAACATATTCATATGGGGACGTAAGAGCAGCTTATTAGAAAAGACCGAAGTTTCCGCTCCCCATCAGGTGGGGTTCTTAGCTGATATGGCAATTTGTATATCATAAAAAAGAAAAGGGTTTTATCACAGTAAAAGTGCCGGTCACTGGCTTACCAGTGAATATATAACAGAAAATGCAATGATTCACGCTACCTACCTGGTGAAAACGCATACCTTCTTTCTCGTCAGATCTGGCAACATGATATTCATGTTTCAAGATAAGATAATAAAAAAAAAGGTTTTAATAGGTACCTACAGAAAAAGTTCCGGTCCCTGGCCTACTAGTAGGCACATAACAAAATATGCAATGATTCACGCTTCCTAAGGAAAACGTATGTACCTTTCTTCTCGTCATATCAGGCAACTTGAATGTCATAAAAATAAAAGAGGTTTTAATATAGATAAAGTTCCGGACACTGGCCCAAAAGAGAGCGCGATACAGAAAATGCAATGATATACGCAACCTGAAGAAAATGCAAACCGTCATTCGCGTGAGATGTGGCAACTTTGACATCATATAAAAAACATTGTTAATGTTATATTATATTGCATTGTATAGCGTCACACACAATTGAAGATTGTAACTAACCAATCGATAATTTAAAAGAGCATAGCCTGTGAGTTTCTTGCTAGTTCTTCTTACAGAGCAGTGGCTCGGAACTGGCACTTCGATTCACTTACACTTAAATATTTTTTGTTTTTTTGATTGTTTGGTTGCAAGTGAATCTAAGCTTCGTGATTTTAGTATAATTATACTTTAATTGTTTCTTTTATAATTTTGACGTTTTCAAGTACTATGTAATAGTTTATGAAATAAAAAGTTTTTTCATTTTCAAAAAGAAAAAGTTTTTAATACAGTAAAAAATGCCGGACGCTGGCGTACCAGATGAGCACATTACAGAAAATTCAATGATTCACGCTACCTGAAGAAAACGCATAACTTCCCGCACGACCCGCCGATTGTCCGGCAACTCTACACATTTCATTCCCACGCTCAGACCATCTCACGGCATAATGTAAGCACCATTAAACGATCCACACATGTTCATTAATCAAATTAGCAAGGTCTGGCTCAGAGCATCTATAGCATTAAGAATAAAGGCCAATTTGGCCTAAAATGGTAGCTTTAGATGACGACTTCGTGAAAATGTTGATAGAAAGTGCGCGTAACGGATCGGTAGGCTAATCACGTGTAGAAACCAATTGCGAATAGTCAAAGACTATCTTAAAGAATACCTACTTTTTTATATTATACTTATATTATACTAATATACTTATATTTTATTTTATACATTTATAAAATAAAACAGTCCTTTTCAGGGTTATTTTACTTCACAGAGTTCTTGCAGGAGTCAGTTACAAATCAGTTCTTTTTAGGCCTTGGTACTCACTGTTTCTTAACGACAATGTCTTAATAGCTACAAGACGTTTTTCATCATGCATTAAAACTCCAGCTCTTAATTAGCATTTGATTAAAAGCGTGAATATTCATTTAAGAAGCTTTTAAATCAGCTACGTACTAGTGAAGTCCTTGGTATCGATTACTTTTCATCAGGAGAGCCGCATCTCAAGTGCGCCACTAAAAATAATACTACGAAAATTAAAAATGAGTGATCCAACAACGAAAATTCCAAATTCAAAATCATTTTTTCAAGTTTGGCTCAATAGAGCTCTTATGAAAGTCAAAATTCCAAAAAAAATATTTTACAAAATTACATTCTACTGTAAAATTGATAAAATTACATTTACGTCTTTTAAGAACTAGCTGTGTGCGAATTATATATATGTACATGTATAGGTATGTACGGATATAACTATACATATTCATCTTTACCCTATTGTAGCCTAAGCAGACAAAATCGAGTGGGATAGCGAGTTCCACATGAACATTTGACCCTCAACTGATGAGCAACGATTGCTTACACTATCAATTGTCACACATTAATGTTTATTTGAAATTCCCAAAGAATTGCTTGAATCGTTCGTAGTCAGATTTCCCAACCAGTCGGTAACCACTAAACGTGAAACTTTTAGCAACAAACAAGTAAACGGTGTTGTCACAACTTTATGCCTGGTAGTTCGTGTGATGGCTCTTGTTTTGTAAACATTCCGATCATTGTCTTGTTATGTAAATAAGAAAAAGAATTGTTGCATTTTCCAGAAAACAACGAGCAATATCGACAATATAACCTCGATCCTAAGGTCGTGAGTACGTCTATGAATACGAATATTTGTCTTGGGGTGGGCGTTACTAGTTCTGACTAGTTTGAGATATGCTATGTGAGATGTTTAAGAATATTTCTTTATTTATTATAGCTGTAAAAAGTGTGTAGGTCACACAACTGTAACTAAAAAAAAATATTTGTAAAATACCACAACTAAAATTCCTAGACTATTGCCAGGCTCATTAAATTTATAATATTTTTATATGAATTTTTTTCTCTTTGATTATAGGTACATTTGAAAATAAAACACATTTTTCGGATTAAATCGCGGTTTATTTAACTATTTTTCACCGCGACCACGAATAGTTGTAAAGAATTCGGGATGTCGTTGGGATAAAAATGTTTTTTATATAAAATGTTTGTAGGATGTTTAAGACAAATTATATATATATATATATATATTAACTGAGTTATATATAGAAGTTGATTATTTATATGTGGCACACCCTCACTTCGCTTCGGTAGTTATTTTTATTTTGTCTTGTCCTCAATTTGTAAAAAATATAGTGTATGTTACTCAGGGATATTGTAATGGTGAAAGAATTAACCAAACTCGTTCATTAGTTTTTACGAATACACCGTAACAGACATACATACAGAATTCAATCTTTCCTCTTTATAATATTGATATAGATGAAAAAGTACAAATTAAAATATTGAAAGATCATTACAGAAATGGTATTTTTTCGGAAAGTTAAAACTGGTAGGTGGCAATTAACATCAATACGACCGGTTCCAAGACAAAACTCGCTTAGCAGTACAAATATTTTAACTATTAGTAGAAAATGTTAACGAGCTGGTTCCAACTGTGTTTACCTTCGAAGGTAGTTTTACTTTCATCTTTTCTAAAATAGAAGTAAGGTATTCGTACCATAAGTATAAAAGTTTCTCGTTTCATTAAGCAGTTACGAATTTTTTTTTTTTGTAAATACATACATACATAGTATATGGTTCTATGTATACTAAGTATGTATTTACAAAAAAAAAGTATTTAAGTATGTTTATCCGTTGTTTAGTATCCATACCACAAGTTCTTAATGATACTTATCTTGGAACTAAATAATTGGTGTAATTGTCAGAAAATATTTATTTATTTATAGGAAAACACCCAAACCAGAACAAATATTCATGTTCATGCACACAAAGATTTGTCCTGTGTGTGAATCGAACCCACGACCTCTGGAGTGAAGTGTAGGTATACTGACCTCCACCCCATATCGGTCGTCAAATAGAATAGAAAATCACGGGGAGTCGTAAGAGTCGACGATGAAAAATTTTATCGGGTGATGGGCAGCAGCGTCATCCTGCGTACTGGCTTGAACTGCGATCACGAACCCAGCGTGGTGATTATGGGCAAATATCCCCAATGGAATGTAATCTATTGGGGAGAATAATGTTCAGCAGTGGACTCATAAAGCTGATATGATGAGGAAGTATGTAATACCGTAATCTTATTGTAGAGTAATAATGTAGATGAAAATCAATTTGTATTTTAGGCATAAGTTTTAATTTTATAAGTTACCCATAAAATACTACATAAGATACATAACGATACTTCTGTTTCCTAAGGGTTAACAAAACCTAACCTTACATAAAAAAGTACAATTTATTAAAGGCTCAAATCTGTCACGATCGTCTTGATTAAACGATCGGTATACGACATAATCAAATAGTTGTTGTTACAAATATTTGTTACTAAACCATGGATTTCAATCCACTATTATAATACAAAATAAACGCACAAAAAATTTAGTTAAAAAAATTGCAAATAATTAGGAAAGGTCAGTGATTTCTTTCACCATGTAAGGCTTGGAATCATAATCGATAAGGAGTAATGTGCACTTTATTGCTCAGGGCCCAAGTGTCATAATCGCCAGCAGATGGCCGGATAAGAGTTGGACTTTATTCGGAACGCAGCGGGCCCGCATTCCTGCCGACGTACCACTTGCCTGACATTTGCATTGCGTACACACACTATATTTATACAGCGGGTTTAGTTCTAACAGTTTCTTAAGTTTCTATTTCAATCAGGACTCATATATATTTAACTATTTATTAACCATTAATAAAAAAATATAAAAAATTGTTTTTTTTATTACATGCGCAATACGAAAAAAAATTTATTAATTATGCAATACAATGCTCCATACCCGTAACGACAAAAAAGATTGAGGTACTTAATTATTTATTATTACAATAGTGCCACTCCCTCTCATCTCACGGCAAGTCGTAAGAGTCGACGAAGAGATATCTTACCGGATAATGGGCAGCAGCGTAATCCTGCGTATTGGCTTGAACTGCTATCACCAACCCGCCTGCCCAGCATAGTGATTATGGATACCTCCAATAGAATGTAATCTATTGAGAAGACTAATATTCATTACTGGTCTTTATACAGAAATAACAATTAATAAAATGAATGAAATAAATATTTTCTGATAATTACACCAATTATTTAGTTCCAAGGTAAGTATCATTAAGAACTTGTGTTATGGATACTAAATAACAGATAAACATATTTACATTTATTTTATTTTTTACATACATACTAAATATTTAATATACATAGGAAAACACCCAGACCGGAACAAATATTCATGTTCATGCACACTAAGATTTGTCCTGTGTGGGAATCGAACCCGAGACCTTAGGAGCGGAGAGCGGGTATTCTCGTCACCAAGCCGTAAATTAAATCACTCTGTAGCTTAAGATTAAGTATTAGCAAACACTTGCATGCAGTTGGAAGTCGCGTAGGTATGTGGCGATGCCGGTATATCAGGTTCAGGCAGTACCAAAATAACGCTGTCGCAGGAAAAGAAAACTTGAAGCGGATCCTGTTAAACCATAAGGCGATACAGGTTTTCAAAAGGAGTATTTATTTAAATGGTGTATAGAGATCCTACCAAGACCTAAGGAGCCAAAGCCAACCTCACCTGCAAGTGGTGCACCTGCCGATCAACGGACGAGGCTCTGGCCAACATAACAGTGCCCGGTAAGCGGCAATAGGCTCGCCACCTATTATGTGGGACCAACTAAATAATTGGCGAAGTGTGGGCGTGTAATATGCCTCTGCCTACCCCTTCGGGGAAACAGGCGTGATTGTATGTATGTATGTATTTATTTTAAGGATATCCTGATTCTAATGACGATATTATTCTGATTCTATCTACGATCTATAAGATCTATCTGATTATGCTTTTACTGGTATCCTCTTGCAGACATCGAAATATGCAAAATAAAACAGCGCATTATTATTGTTATAACTCAACGTAAACAAAAATGAACATACAAATGTTAAGAAAGTATCTTTGATATTGAACGTATTCAAATTAATTTATTCAAGCTTAGCTTACTTTAGAAGCACTTGTGGACGTCACTTAAATCAGAAGCGCGCCTTCACTACAGCGGGGGCTTGCTACGAGAATAAGAACCGTGTACCGTGCTTATTTGACGGTATGAAGCGCTTTATTTTTTTTGGACTGCATCGACTGCCTACATAAAAAAAAAAGAAGAAGCAAGATCTCGGAAAGGTGTCTTTCGCATAAATGCTATTATGTTGAATCTGGCAGACATGACATGCAATGTATCACACCTGAAGCTGCAACGATCTATTTTTTTATTATTTGAATTAATGAAATGAAATTAAAGTTTTTACACAGTTTTTTAACACTTTGAAACAAAAAAATATCAACGTAATAAATATGAATATAAATTCTGTACATTATACTCTATTCACCACAAAGCGATTTTTACAAGAGAAAGAGAAACTCAAAATATATAAGTTTATGAGGTAATCCTTGTCCTGACAAGTTTTTTTTTGTATGGAAGAAATGCCATACAACTTCTCGAGGGTAAACTTGCTACACCACTACATAACATTCATCTCGCGTGGTTAAGGCTCTCCCCCACTGGTGCGCTAGTATCTGGCGATAATATTCCATTCATCTATATCGCGTCGTTATTATCGCAGTAGTGACACACAGTACAAAATATATTGCAAATAGTAATTTAAAAAATATGTGCCGTATGGTGGTGGCATCTTTAAAGAATTCTACCATATCGTGTCTTGCCTGGAGGGTGTAGAAGAAAGAAATAGAGTACCGTCATTTTTTTTTTCGGATGGAAATTCATTAAATGACCGTCGATCGCTGTGGGTGACGCGGAAGGGTGTGTCAGACTTTTACTGACAAAAATCCATCCTTGTTCCTTCTTGAGCCTGCTGCGTCCGAAACAGTCCCGCAGCCCCGGCAGGCTTGACCCTCCCCTGGGGGCCCTCACTGTGCTGACATCTCTATGAGGCGCGCGTGGAACACGAACGCGCCGTCGACACGGCCTATCGTCTATAGAAGACGGACGGGTGGCGAGTTACCCATTAGTCACCGCCCACAAGCCAGCACCTACGGTGGCCGAGAGTCGGGATAGAGTATCGTCTAGAAATAGAACTCTGCTACAACTTTATAGACCTCTTATTGGTAGCAAGCTTCTGCCCACCTCAAATAGGATATATGGACGTGAGATTATAAACGTATGTAAACGTCCGATATTAAGGCAAGATGGAAGCGAAAAGACCACGAGGACGCAGCTCAATTCGCTGGATCAACGTTGACGTAGAGTTATCTTATCACTCAGAAAGTAAAACCTAAAGGTGAGAACCCACAGCACTAAGGAACATCACACGGTGCTGAAGGCGTCCGATATTATCGCCATATAAAAACGCACCTGTGAGGGAGAGCCTTAAACTTGCTACACAACATAACATTAATCTCGCGTGGTTATGCAACTATCGCGCAAAACGCCCATTATCTGACTTACGAACCGTAAAGAAAACTCCAACAATCGCTACTCCACAATACACTCTAACACGACCAATTAAAGCACATTTTAAAAACGTAAAGCTATAAATTGCGATAAATGTCTAGCTAAGTCTATAATAATACGTGTACAATTTTTAATCTGGATAGTGTTATTAAAAGCTTTTCTAGCGTTGTATGTAGCTAATGTAGCATGAATTATAGTAGTTAAAGCCAAAAGCGCATTGATAGTACACATTTATTCTGAATTAACTATAGTAATTTAGTAAGTAGTGAGTAGTCGTGCGTAGGTGGGCCGCATAGAGAGTACGTTGTGGTATAAAGAATTAAGTGGACATTTAGTCTATTATAATTTTGGTCCCACGTAATAGGTGGCGAGCCTATTGCCGCGTACCGGGAACTATAATGTTTGCTAGAGCCTCGTGCGTTGATCGGCAGGTAACTTGTAAGTAAGGTTGGCGCGAGCTTCTAAGATCTTGGTAGAAAGCCTTTACAACAACACCCTGTCCGCAATTTCTACTTTATTAAGTAAGTAGGACTTAATTAAGTAGAAATTGGGGGCAAAAAGAATACTACTAATAAATAATGGGCAATGCGGACAACGCCGCGGGCCTTTGTAAAGGTGAAAACTATGTCATATCAAATCTATCGATTTGGCTACGACAAGAAATCATAAAATACATCTCCGATTAAAATATGAAAACGTTTCAGCTAACATTTAAATAATTTCATTTAATCATTTTCGTTAATCAAGAATTTCTTACATTTAATGTATTTGTTATAGCGGATGAAATATAATGCTTCCGTTGATTAAATTATTCTGGCGAATCAGATTACCAAGTATGGTCAAACTCAGAAGTAGCCGAACACTTTAGTACTATGTCGCCCCAACTGCGTCCATGTAACCAACCTAAAGGTTGTAACATACTAAACTAGCTTTTTAGTAGGAGTGACAAAGTACTAAACTGATCGACTAAAGTTCTAAAGTTAGCCGAAATTTGGGATACCTCTACCTTTTTCTAAGTACTGAACGAAACATAGTTTTATTAGTAAGTACTTAATCATTTATGTCGTAGAATTATCGGCATCACTGACAAGTTAGTTAGTTAGTTCAGTCAATGTGATTTTAAATTTAAATCTTACTACTTTGATTTAAGATAAATTAAGTATACATTTTATTACAGCGTACTGTACGACATACTTCCAATAGAAAAATAATTCGCAATATATCAAATACCATACGGGAAGAGCTGTAACCAAAAAGCTCATTAGTAAGAATATTTAAAGTACCGATGTATTTGTGTTTTAATAAGAAACTAAGACCTACTTAAGAAATATATATTCTTTATACAATTTGGGGTCCCTATGTCACTCTCTCTATAGTCGGTCCCTCATATCTGAGGATCGGGGTCAGCTTGGGGCCCATTTCGGTATCGGACTATCTGCCTCCATCGGTTTCTGTCTAGCGCCTCTCTTACGACAGATTAGAACTTGGAGGACGACGAGTCTTTTACTTGATCGGTCCATCTTGTTGGTGAGCGACCTCGTGATCGCTTGTCTTCTGTATTCCCAACAACAATCAGCTTTTTATGACTTTCGTCGCCTCTTCGCATTGTGTAGCCGAAGTATGCAAGTAGCGCTGGGAGCACACAGTTGACAAGCTTGTTATAGTTTTGTCATGTTTATAAGAATTTGGCGCAAATCTTTTTAAGTATGTTTTTTAGCCAGTCTATACACATTATGGCCAATTTCTAAAATAGCATTTACCAAAACAATCATACATTAATTGGATATGTTTCATGCAAAAAACATCTTAATCTATTATTAATGCTTTCTCGCATTGGGAATCCGACAGTACTTAGCCTAATAGCAATAGGTACTAAAATTTATAAGAAATTAATATGATCAGAACCATTGTAACCAGTAGCCTCTCCAATAAGTTGATTATATTATATTCGAGGTATATGCCGGTAATCACCACGCTGGGCAGCTAGATCATGATTAGCCTAAGCGTTTTCATAATTATCACCATATCAAAGGTTAACTAAAAAATCTCTTAAATTTATGTCATATTATGTTGACCTAAAATACTAGTTCATTTGCCTCTCAATCGTATTATACGATACGACCAATTCAACGATCGAACTAAGACATGTCTGTAACCAGACAAGACGCTGGTTAGTTTCGAGTTAACAAGTAAAGATTGTTACTTATTAAACACAAATGCTTAAGTAAACAAGTTCTGCTTAATCCTTATCGAGAAAATTCGCTCATTTCGCAATATACTGGCCTATTCAAACTCTTGGAATTTGCTCCAGTCCCGTTAACGTGCGAAAGTGACAGCGAATCGTTTGCCTTTAGCCTCCAAGTTCTCATGAAAAACGGTAGATGGCGCTATATACTAAAGCTGCAAGAGTTATGTCTTACGCGCCGCGCGTGGGGTCACATTAGTGGGTATCGATCAAGCTTATCGGAGCTTAAGTATTTACTAGCTTTATAAATACTGGCTGTGTAAGCCGCTTTATTCGAGGTCATAATTGTTAATCATGTAACATAGATGTCTATTCTAGTGTTAATTAGATATATGTAGTAAATTATTCGTCCTACTACGGAAAACTACTATACTACTACTTTAATAAAGAAAATATCTACAGAAAGATTTTGTCTTGGTTCATACTACCATATTTTTCCTTACTTTACAGTTTCAAAGTGCAGATGGCATGATTGATTCCACAATGCAGGTTACCTCTTAACAGTTTTTTTTTAAAAGCGGTTACTGCCTCTGTTTTGTGTTCAATCATAGTGAAAATGAATAAAATATACTTTTTAATTCATTAATGTTATGTTTATTTTCTTCGACACGGTTTTAATATAATTGCGAAACTATAAAAATCTGATACAATGCCTACTTATATCTAGAACAAAGCTGAATACACAACTTATAACAACTGTTATGTTCACATTTTTTACGATTACGAAATTAGCTTTGCCTGGGTGAAATACCTCTGGGAGACAGGCAATGATAATATTTAAATCGTGTCCTGTACACTTGTGAAAAGAAAGAAAGATGAAACGCCTATTGGATTTGGAGACAATTGGCATTAATAACATTATTAAAATCTAATAAAAGCGATGGTATTTAATACAAAAAGAAAAACTTGTTAGAAAGAAAGAAAAATAATATATTCTGTGACAACATCAAAAGAAAACAGATACATTATATTTAAGTAACTATTTGAAGAGTGTCACAGAAAAGGTATCCTCAGGCTCAGCAAAAAGCCGAGGTGTCACGAAAACGCCTCGACGCTGGTCTTCCGTAGATACCGTTTGTGAGAGCACTACTTGTTACTTCCAATTAAAAGACAAAGGAGGGAGTTTAGCTCATGCAGCCGCGAGTGCATAGTTCTCGGGATGCGCTGGTTTTTAACTACTCCGGCAGTGGCTTGAAAAAAATGTTTTTCAGGAGATAAGAAATAATAGAATTTGAATTAATTACAGTGTCTTGAAAAAAATACAGATTTCATGAATAATTACTAATACCAAAATTTTACAGCCCATTCTCATTATTAACACATCTACAGTAAAAAAATATACGATGTGCTAAATTTACTAATTGTGTACTTTTAAAACGCGAAGACTAACAATAATTTACAGCGTAAGCGCATCTTTAGAATGACCAATAATAATCGTAAAGCTAGACATTTAGACATGTTTTGAAGCAATAAATACAGTGAAAACACTAATTAACTTTCGTGAATCCAACACGACAATTCAGTCTCATGGAGAAAATTGTAAGTGACAGTCACACACACACTCACAAGCACATCGCACACAAACGGCTACTCGCAGAGAAATCGGAACTAACAAATTACATATTATTTCAATGTGTCATTAGAGATACGCATAACACTGTTCTACATACACTGAACACTTCGTTGCCGTTGTTTTCGAGATAAAATATTTCTTGTGTTTGTTTAATTCTTGGGGGTGTTTAGGGATCCTACCAAGATCCTGCCCGGTAAGCGGCAATAGGCTCGCCACCTATTACGTGGGACCGACTATATAATTGGCGAAGTGTGGGCGTATAATATGCCTCTGCCTACCCGTTCAGGGAAACAGGCGTGAATGTATGTATATAATTCTTGTGTTAATTAAATTGGTTGGTACGTATGGCAGCAGCGTCATCCTGCGTACTGGCTTGAATTGCGATCACCAACCCGCCTGCTGCGCGTAGTTATTATGGGATAATCTCCCCAATAAAATGTAGATTACATTCTATTGGGGAGATTCTCCCATTTGGGGGGGGAGGGGAGGGGGGGTTAATGTTGAGCAGTGGACTTTGTAATGCTGATATGACGATGATAGTACCATTGAATAGCTGTCGGTACTTAGACATCAATTAGCGTGGAGGTCAGTATACCTGAAATCCTAATGTCGTGGCTTCGACTCCGACACATGTTTATATGAGTGAATATTAATATTTAACTTCTTCTGGAGAGTTTCTCACATATTATAGATAAGTATTTACTAAATAAACTATGTAGGTAACTATGGTTATCCATTTTCCTTTATCAGTAAAAGTTCTTTATAGTTTGGGTCTAGAAGTGCTGTGTGAGAAGTTAAAAATTAAATATTCATTACTTAAGGACTTGGTAATTTATTCCAATATCGCGTAAAGTAATACTAAGCGTTCAGAGAATTAACGACAATTCTTACATAGTTAATATATGTACTTACTATAACAATGGCGTATGACAAATGAAACTAAGTAAAAAAAGTAAAGCAAAAAAAGTAAGTAAGCACTGATCGTTACATTTAATAAACTTATAAGAAAAATGGCCTGTCTACCCTACAAATATGCAACCTTTTTAATGTCAATTATTTTTTATACCATTAACAATGAAACCGGAACTATTCTAAAAATTAGGTTGTAATAGCGAAAAGTAAGTAAGCACTGATCGTTACATTTAATAAACTTATAAGAAAAATGGCCTGTCTACCCTACAAATATGCAACCTTTTTAATGTCAATTATTTTTTATACCATTAACAATGAAACCGGAGTGACATTAAATATATATACAACGGTTTCAAGTGTTAAATATTTTTACTTATTTGTATAGCTGTGACTTTATTTTCTTATGGCTAAATAATTACTCATTTTAACAAAGCTAAAAGTTTAAATTGTAAGGTGTCACAACATGCGTATAATTACTTTGACAGGATTATTATCAAAGTGAACTGTATAAAATTTAAAATAATAAATGAAATGAGAACAAATTAAACCTTATGGAAATGGAGGACTCTTTATTTTTCTTTTATATAATGGCTTCGTGCGTTAAGCACATTTAGCCAGTGTCAAGTTAAAGATATATTAATAATATTCAATTCATACTACAATAAAAGGTTAGCACTCAATAAAAGGCTTGAATAAAACTAAGACAAAACAGTATTTATAACAGGCTTAGTAGTAAGTAAAAGGCGCAATGCTTTTTCTTTAGATTTCGTGACAAAACGCAGCTGCCTAGAGTAAAGTGAAGTGCTTTCACAAGTTTTATTACGTAAAAGCATAGTAAGTTTAGCGTGATGTCTAAACAACCGATATATAATCGGTTTTAAAATGAAATTTAAGAGCCATTTAATAGGGGTATTACAAATGTAGTATTTTTTTATACAAAGAACGAATTATGTAGTCAGTTTTGTTTATATTTTTAACGTTATCGATTTATCTATTTATGTTATATTATGTAAAACGCGATGCATATTAATGAATGTTAATAAAGATCCTACGGCCTTTGCAAAGGAGTGCAAGTATACTTACTTCCGATCCTGTAGTTGGTCCAAAATTATGTTCGATTAATATCATTTTTAAAATACAGCAGACTCGCGTTAATCAGACATGCATGTAACTTATGACTTATGAATTTCATGAGACGACTCGAAGATACACACGCTCACATACACATAAGCACACATATAAGCCCCTAGACCGTTTCTTAGTTATTTATTACACAAATTTTCGTATTCAAACTATTAAATAAAAAGCTAGAAAGGATTTAACCTGTATTGATTTGAATTACAATAATTAAACACAACTTCCGGACCTATATGGGTCTGGAAAATAATTAATGCTTGCGCGATCTAATTACGTACACTGCCATCTTTTGGGCAAACATAAGCACTATTATTTCTACTAAGAACATACACACACAGTTTTGAACAGGTATTTTTTCCGTAACACAACATTTACGACAGGCTTCAAGGTTGCGAGGGTTCGGTGTCGCTTTTCATTTATACTGACATGATCCACTCTCGTTTTATGGTTTAGTGTGAATCATCATTCTTGCACTCAAGTTTATACTACTGGATGCATACGCTGTATATTAAAATATTCACACACCACAGGCTTTTTACACAGCGCTGTCTAGGCTGAATTAACAGGTCTTATACCGTCAGCGTTATATTGTTGTTAACATTCATAACATCATAAAGATCGAAACACATCTCGATTGTCAAGCAAGAACAACAGGGCGTTTTCCCATATCGCACCCCCGGTGCTACAACGTCACTTCTGCAAACAATTTAATCTTCCGAAGAAGCGTTTCCAACTTAAATATCCTGTTATAAAACATAGTTCTTCTTAATTTAAGAAATTAACTAGTAGTATTTAAGCCTTTATTTCAGACTCCATTTTACAGTAAAACGAACAGTTTGGTATATTCGTAATTTTTCTCATAATTTGATTTATTTTGACAAAATTGCATAAGTGACGTTGTAGCACCGGGGGTGCATGTATGGCGCTTTAGATGCTTCCAACTATTTGACGCTAAAGTGAAACCAGGGTCCAACAATAGATGAACATTTAAGTTTTTAAAATAAATACTAATAATTTATATAATCCACAAATTTTCTCCCACAATGGCGTGCCTAAAAAGGTTTATGTGTGTGTTTGTACTGTGTATAGCCGTAATGTAAAAATATATACATGCAATGGCATATCTTTAATCGCCAATAAACCAAATTGGATAATAATTAAACAATTGTGTCCGTTATTGTTCGGAAAAGGTTTGTAAGAAAAGAATATGAGAACAATATTTTTTTTTGTAATATAAGAAAACTATTTTTTTTTTAAACGGCGGAATGAAGTTTGTTCGGTCAGCTAGTGAATTAATATGGGTGTATATAAACCAAGACACATACCCAATTTATTGCACACAATAATATTCTCCAGTGTGAATCGAAATCACGATCTTTCGAGCGTAAAAAGGGCATACCTACCGACACGTAGATCATTTAGATGATTTACAATCAAGTCAGTTGTTACATTGCCTTGCGTTATTTAGCCGGTCCGTGCAAATTATGCATATTGAGTGGAACGACTCGAGTGAAACGAAAACGTAAGACAAAGGCTTGTTAAATAGGTAATAACACACATTGTGTTGGTACCAGGGGCGAAGAATAGCCGAATAGCCCTGCCAGGTAGCGCGTTTTTGCCCACTTTCAATGGAAGGATTCTGCTGTTGTCTGTATACAAATAATAATAAATGCTTCATTCAATAAACCTTGCATGTCAGTAGAATGCATTTTAAAAGGCGGATAGTTGTAATGTCATTGTTTTTATGCTGTGTTTTTGAGCCAAGTGTGTAATAGAGATTCATATTTTCATTTAAAAAATAGTGGAAATACATTCTGTTCTAAAATAAAACAATGATATTTTACTTAATATTAATACTTCGCCGTATTCAGATTTAGTTCCTCTACGACATATATACATATGGACCTCTGGCGTATCCATGGTAACAACATTAATGAGACAGAAAGTACGTTTGGGACTTCTTGGCGGGAAAGTAAAGCGTCATGTTTGCAGTTTTGTTTAATTTTCTAAATTTGTGATATTATTATGTTAAATATTTATGTGAAATAACGGTGGATTATTAACCGTGTTTGTGAACGTACGTGAGTTAGTAAATGAAACGAAACAGTGCAACATCAATTTTCAAATTCTCTCAAGAAGTCCGAGTGAGATCTCAGTATCACCACATCTTTACTGAGGACTCAAGGGGTTTAGAGGAGGGCATCTCATATACGATTTATCATCTTTATCACTACTCATTTATTATGATTTATGTATTATTAATATATCTCTTACTTGACACTGGTTATATGTGCTAAACGCACGAAGCCATTATTTAAAAGAAAAATAAAGTAAGTTTGGAGTTTTGTCGCAACGCGGAAAAAAACACATCGCAGCAATGTCTTATTTTCCAAAACTAGTGTAAATTTGAGTTCTTATGTGTAAAATACGGTAGTACTCTTGAACTTTTGTTGCTAACTGACATAAAGAAGAATTCAGTTATTAATAGTAATGCTCATGAGAACAACTTCCTTCGCAAGAAACATTGACCGTAGGGTGACCGCCCCGCGTGGGATAGTTCTCAACAATGACACGTCTTTCACACGACTGTGCTCCCTAACATATAAGAATAGAGTCTATTATTCAGTTTTAATGTGAACAATGATTCGCATGCTGCGTGTTGAATCACGTAAGTAAAGTAGTGCAGTGTTACTGTGACTGGGACGCGTCTGATGAACCTCTAGTGGGTTAATTGAAATAAGCCCACAGATACACAAACACACAGATACACAAACATACAGATATAAAATTAAAAAAATGAAATAAAATATACTTTATTGTATTTAAGGTCAACAGGATCATTTAGATACGTCAAATTTTTAAACACAAAAAGGAAATTTCATAATTTTTTTTCTTAACTACAATGAAAGAGATATAAGCGGTACCATAATTACAATCACAATATACAGAATCACAAAATACAATCATTGTATCTTTATACATACATACGTACATTCACACCTGTTTCTCCGAAGGGGTAGGCAGAGGCATATTATACGCCCACACTTCGCCAATTATATAGTTGGTCCCACGTAATAGGTGGCGAGCCTATTTCCGCTTACCGAGCACTGTTATGTTCGCCAGAGCCTCGTCCGTTGATCGGCAGGTGCACCACGTGCAGGTGAGGTTGGCTTGGGCTCCTTAGGTCTTGGTAGGATCCCTCTTGGTAGGATGCACCACTATTGTAACTTTGTATACATACATAGAATACATTACACACAGAAATACATAAACAGACACTTAGATACACACATAACATTTTTTTACCTCTCAAGCAATCCTCTTGACGAGATACCCTTGAACCAGCGATACCCACAAGGAAAGAAAAGTACCGCTACACAGCTATTCTACCAAATAAAAGAAATCTTTAGTCCTAGATCCGTCTAGTCCCAAACTAAGCATAGTTTTTACCTACTATGAATACTTTTATAGAAAACACGCCCTCGCTTATCTTCTGTAGCTTTTTATTAAATATACCTTGTATACCTTGCGGTACGTTTTCGTAGAGAACACTAATTGAAGCACTTAATATAATAACTTCACTCACAAATAATGTAGATTTTTTTAATCGGTGTAGTAGTTTCGGAGCATATCCGAAACTACTAGACATTAGGATTATCTATAACATTAGGATTATGTTTCAGGGCCATACAGAATCTTAAAATGCACGTATACATACTATAATACTTCAGTTTCAGATTGGTTAACATTTTTATACGTCTGCTTCTGGAATCTATATTCCCACCAAAGACATCAACGCGCTGGGTTTTGCATAACTCAACTACGTAGGGACCCGTCGTGCGTCGTCGGGACTTTCATGGCAGTGGTCTGTTTTTATATGAAATGTTTTTTTTATATTTCGTAGAATGATGAGACGATTGACAAGCTCATGACAGCTAATATGCCATATTTTTTTAAAAAGTTTATGAACATGTTTTGAAACAAATGATCAATACGGTCTTTACGGCATTTCTCGTAGTAAGATTAAAACAATTGTGTTACGAGTAGGTTTCACGTCTTTAGTATACTGGTAACGTTTTAATTCGGTTCCAACTGAATCTTTGACCAAACGCTTAACCGATGACCGCCTTTAATTACAGTGACATTATAAAACGTCCTCTAGTATTACATTGCGCTCGTGACCCCAAAAATTAAGTATAATATACTCAGTAATTCATTTAGCTATAACGCACTTTAAGCCAGAGCATAGTTAGTAAAGCGCTATTATTATTTTATATTTTACTACTATTTTTTGGTGGAATAACGGTTACTTTTGTGTAGAAGTAGTAGTGTAGTAAAAAAACTAAAAATTCTTATTTATGTGCCATAAGTTTTCAGGATTTATTCTTATGTATTCGTACAAATATTTACTGTCCTAAAGATATAACAAAATTCTATATTTTCTACACTTACTATATTTTTTAACATTGTTATAAAAATCAAGCAAGTCTCATAACTCTCCGAATTAATTTGATGTTCTTAACAACGTGAAAAATGGCTACTAGAAAACATTGATTTATGATCACATTATACACACTACACAGCATTTTGCTACACCTATTATTAAATAAGCTGATGCAAGCCGCTGGTGATATCATGCATGCATTTATGACTGTATGCATGGACGTATATATGCATACATTCGTGTATGCATGTAATAAATGTTAATATACATTGATGTGGTTGTGGGTTTAACGTATAAGCAATTAAAAACGGAGAGAAATTGAATATCGCCGCACAGGAAAGCGAATGTTGTTATGATTATTTAACAAGTAATCGGCAAAACTAAATGAGATCGTTAAACTTTGGTTAATGGAATTAAAAAAAAGCTTATTATATCAAGTAGTTGGTAGTAGATAGGTCAGTCCGTAGTTGTGCCGTGTGGTACCGGCCTAAAATACCACCCCCTCTCATCTCACGGGGAGTAGTAAGCGTCGACGCAATGAAATTCTACCGGATGATGGGCAGCAGCGTCATCCTTCGTACTAACTTAAACTGTGATCACCAACCCGCCTGCCCAGCATGGTAATTATGGGCAAATACCCCCAATGGAATGTAATCTATTGGGGAGGCCAACGTTCAGCAGTGGACTATCTATGGCTGAAATGATGATGATGAGGTCAGTCCGGATGGGTGATCGTTTTACGAGTTTTTACGTTCGTCTGTCTGTACATACGAGCCACATACTTCATACGAACATGTACTTAAAATTATTATATTTATTTCTTTGGATAAATATTTGACCGCCCATCTTACTTTTAGGGCGGCTTGCATAACAGTTCTTAATTTGATTTAAGCCAAATTTGATTAACAATGTCATTGCATTTAAGTCATTCGTTTGAAGTTGTGAGAAACAGAACGATTTTTCAAATAGATTTAGCACAAACACAAGTTCTAGTAATAGTTAGCTATTTATGGTTTATTATTAGCCTAGCTTCCTGAACAACCCGATACCTACTTTATTTTTACCATCTGGCCTCACGGAGCTATGGGTGCTTTTGGAGCCATACTTTAACGCCAGAAATTTATAACCTATTCGCAATCCGAGATTGAAACCAATCTCAGATAGACGCCTATCTTGTTTTCAATAGTTCCTTAAGTTTTAATCCAATAATTGGTTATTGAGACGCTTTACTTTTAAAAAGGGTTGATGTGTCTAACGCAAATAGCCAATTTTAGATCGGATAGGTTATTTATGTCGGGCGTAAATCTGTGTACACGTTCATATGTATAAAACAGGCACTTTAATAAAATTTGAAAGTGTACTTTTACAGATGAGAATGTGACCACAACATGAGTCCAATAACGATGCGGTTGGCTGATGAATTCGACCATTCAGCCTCATTTATACTCTATAGTCCACATATTTAACATTTTTGCATCAAACGACAACCAAGGAGTTTGGGGGTCAACACGATAAAAACACGTTAAGACAATATTTAATTTTCTTTTTGGTGAACATTCGAGATTTCTTGTGTAAATATGGTGCATTTTCTGACATAGATCCTTCGACAACGTACACAAGTGTAGAAAAGTGGCATATTGTCGCCAATTGCGATTTTCCGTGTTTAAATCATAAAAAAAAACCTTCAACAGATTTGAATTATTAAAACATTACTCCGGCAACACTTTAATTTACTTTGAGAAAATAAATAAATATTTTTTGGCAATTACACCAATCATTTAGTTCCATATGTGTGTAAGTATGTAACTTCATATACATAGGATAACACCCAGACCAGAAAAAAATGCCATGTTTATGTATATATACACAACGATTGGTCCTGTGTGGGAATCAAACCCCCGACCTTAGGAGCGGAGTGCGAGTCTACTCGGCACCACGCCATATCGTTCGTCGATATAACAATATATACTTTATATTTTATTTTTGAAATTGACGCAGTCGTTCAAATTATTTGCCTTTAGTTAGTTTGCCTTAGTTCTGATAAATCAAGTTATTTGCATAAGAATTTAACATAATGCACCGTTTTGGTCATTAAGTCAGTGTCATAGTCAAGTAAAGTAGTAGAGACTACTAAAGCCTTCTAAAACTTTACATCTACATAAGAAGTTTTGAAATCAATACAAATAATATCTATTTATGGTAATAAATTAATAATTCACTTTCCTACACTTGTGTACGTTGTCGAAAACGTTGTCTTGAAAAATCCACAATTTTTACACAAAAAATCTCGAACGTACACCAGTTTTAGAAAAAGAAAAATCATTGATGTAGCTTCATTCGTGTTGGCGCCGAAATTAATAAATACCTGAGCTGACCCAAGGCAACCATAATGGGCACATTCCAGACAACTTCTCAATAGAATTAGGATGTGTTTTTCATACTTATAATTTTTTTTAACACAGTCAATTCAATTCAATGTTTATTGCAGTCCACAATGTTTTACATAAGGTCCTTACATCAACACAAGTTAAAATTATGGACCCTGTTGGGCACGGCAAACTTAGGAGAGAGGAAGCATACTAGGTCTTTTCTTTACAATTTCACATAAAGATTCCATTAAATAGTTCACAACAGCAATGTACTAAAACATAATATAACCATTATTGGTAACTTCATTTTATGAGTAAGTATACTTTTTTTTTCTTTTTTCAATTAAGTAATTAGTCGGATCATTCTTGGAATAAACAAGTTCTTTAGGAAGAACTTGAAGTTTATTTATTACTGACGCTTAGGCAACATCTGCTCACTTGTCTAACCAGATTTGGCTGAATTTCAGTACAAATTTAATATTCTGGTTTGGACTTAGGGTCTATGGACGACCGATATGGCCTGCACTCCGCTCCTGAGGTCGTGGGTTCGATTCCCACACAGGACAAATCTTTGTGTGCATGAATGTAAATATTTCTTCCGGTCTGGGTGTTTCCAATGAATATTCAGTACGTTTTTTTTTAAAAGTATTTAATTATGTTTATCCGTTATTTAGTATCCATAACAAAAGTTCTTAATGATCCTTATTTTGGAACTAAATAATTGGTGTACTTGTTTGAAATTATTACATTAATTATTGTTTGAAGGTTCCATAAATCAGATCATAAACTGTAAAATATTATAGCTTCATCATCCTCTTATTACCTCTCACTACTGAGTACTGTTTTACGAACCAAAGTTAGAGGGGTAAGGTCATACTCCTAACACAGGATCTCCTAACACAAATGCCTATGCACTTAAAAGGAGCACCTGGCCACAAATCAGTCTTGTAAACCAATAATAATACCGAATAAAGATGTATTTATTTATGGATGGGGTGTATAGGGATCCTACAAAGACCTAAGGACCTCAAGCCAACCTCACCTGCAAGTGGTGCACCAGCCGATCAACGGACGAGGCTCTGGCTAACATAAGAGTGCCCGGTAAGCGGCAATAGGCTCGCCACCTTTTACGTGGGACCAACTATATAATTGGCGAAGTGTGGGCGGTATAATATGCCTCTGTCTACTCCTTCGGGGAAACCGGCGTGAATGTATGTATGTACGTATAACTTATAAGAATCAATTAAATTTATATCCGCACGGATGGAAACGGTAAGTTATACAGCTGTTTCTGTTGACTTAATAAAAGTGTTACTTAATAGATTTTCTATTTCTTTGACTAGGATTGCGGACGGAACCAGTGATGTTACGCAATTGAAAGATGTCGCAACCATTAGCTGGTTGATAAAATACTATAATATTGCATTGTTTTTTTTATTGAAGACGATGGTGCGAAGGTCAGTATCCTGCACTCCACTCCCGAGGTCGTGGGTTCGGTTTCCACACAGGACAAATATTTGTGTATTTATGTATATTAAGAATGTATTTACCAAAAAAATGTAAGTATGTTTATACGTTCTTTAGTTTCCATAACACAAGTTCTTAATGATACTTACCTTAAAGCTAAAGAGTTGGTGTGATTGTAATTTCTTTATTTACCTGATAAAATGTACATAGAAGACTTTGTAAAATAAAGCTTTTTTTATTTAAATCGCGGTTTTTTGCAGTAGGTATTTTATACCGAACGTTTTGATTACTTTCCAATGATTCGTTGTCACGTAAAGAATGCGATGTAAGAATTTTTATATTTTTAATTAAAATAAAAATACTTGTGTCTTTTGAAAAGCAGCTTAATCATTCGCTATAATTGCTAGTCGTCCATTTAGTCAAACAATCAAAAATATTTAGTTTTAATTGCAAAGCATTTTGCAACACAAAATATTAATGTTATGATTTTTCCTGTTATGCATTGAGTGTGGTTACAAATTTTTTTGCTGCATTTTCCAATGTAATCAAGAAACGAAGTTATTTTTATTATTATGTTCCCTTGATAGTCGTATTAACTACGGACGAGGAGATAAACCATGAACAGGTTGCTACTAACCAGTTGTTTGTAGATATAAATGAGGATGGAACCTGAGCAGGCAACATTTCTAACTGGTCAAACCGCGCAGAAGTGACCGCAACTCCCGACATTTAACTATCCTTCAGCTTATTAGATAAATACATTTATTTATTTTATAATTTCTTTTGAGTATTTTTCTTTGATTTTGGGTCACGGGGACTAAGCTGCTTATAGACCCCAAAAATTGCTGTCATACCAGACGAAATCGCTAGTGTACTAATACATTCATTTTACTAATAGTAAGTATCTTTAAGAAATAAAACATTTTTAACAGTTTCTTTTTTTTCGGCTCACTAAACATCAATTCAATTACAGTGTCTATAAACCAATAAAGAGTTTATTCGTACACTGCTAATAGTGGGATACAATGTAATCGGAGTATATTAAACTATGTTTATTGCAAGAGAAATAAAAAAGACGTTTGTAACACTTTATGGTAACGGGTAGACAATAATAACAGTTCAGTATCTGTCAGGCTATATGGAGGCATAAACTACCGTCACTAAAATATCAATATTATTATTACACGCGTTCGTATTCACGTAAAACGATCTTACTACGTCTTAAAATCTTGCACTTTGCCTTAGCTCTGAAATTTACGAACTGTAATTCAAGGTTTTATGCAGGTAGTAGGTACATTCCAACAATCATCTTTGTACAATTAGTATATTTTTTGGTTCTTATATCCAGGATCATTCTGGAAATAAGCCGAGCTTTGATTATGTCTAAAACATTAGTTCGAATATTGAATAATAACGTACCAAAATTTATTCTACGAAGAACACTTAAATCTAAATGAAGGTTTAATACATTCGGTACCCGTATCTCTAAAAATAACAATATTCCTACGTAGTATCCACGTATCACGCAGACGAGGTCGCAAACTTAAACTAGTGCAAAATAATTGCAGTTTACAAAATACCGGTTATACCTGCATAATTAACTGAACGGAAACTAAAAATGCAAAATTCTCGTTAATACTCATTCAAGGCAAAAATTAATTGATTGCCGAATATTATCGATTGAAAACTACGAAATGTCATGTCAGAATTAGTTAGCTAGTTTGTTGCACAAGTGGTTACGAAATAACTGAATCAATCATCACAATAACGCAAGCAACACTTAATTAAAGAACTTAAGTAATGATTAAATAAATGGAAATAATCACGTAATAGGCGGGAAAGACGCGCCCGGCCTTCGTTCTCAGAATCATTTTTAATGTTGACGGTGATGCGGTAAGATGATTCTTTTAATCCAATCTAATATTCTACATACTATAGTTTCTATTAATGTGTGTTTTTCGAATGCGCCTCAGCGGCTAAAACAGCTGTTTGGCACACAATAATATTACGATCTGAGCTGAGAATAAGAAACATTTCGTAGTAAAATCATCTATAGATACTCAATAACTTATTCTAGTTAACTTTTTAATTCCATTCCCAAGATAATTGCCAGTGTTTAAATGGTTAAGAAAAAATCCAATTAGCACAGCACTTTACAGACAGAGACAATACCCTGCTCATAATATTGTATTACTGCAGCAGATGCGTAATTTAATAAAAATCACGTTTCACGGACAGCCGTTGTTGGAATCTCATACACACTTAAATAAAAAAGGTTTGAAACTGTAAAGACATTCTATCATAGATTGTTACAAGATAGTTGGTCAGATACATTAATTGGCGGCAAGTTATATCTGTGCTTACATAACACGCAATGCAGTCACCGTGCAAGAACGACAATAAGAGGATTGTTGTGGCCACTCGCCGTTTACCTGACTGCGGTCTTGTCACGTAAGGTGTCTCGGTATGGCTATTATTACAGAAATATTACCGTTCGAGCATGAATGCAGACAGTAATCAAAGTTTTTTCTTCATTGATGGGTATACATTTTTATTTAATCTCCGGTGAAGTTGGCGACTACCATCAATTATTTGTTAGTTTTGGGTTTCATTTATATAATTTTTTTCCTTTATTTAAGAATTTGATATCGGTGTGACTAAGTTAATCGCTAGTTACGTATTAAACAATCTCACTAACACGCCACGTAAATTTATCTCCCTGCATATAACTATGCAACTAGTCGGCGACTATAAGTTAATTAGATAATTTGGTTTTTAAGGATAAACTTACCTCTGGTGGAGCAGCGAACTTCAAGTTAGCGAGGGATCCGTGGGAGCGACTCCTGTGCTCCTGTCTGATACTGTATGAGAACGCACGCTCGTTCAGATGGCCTTTTTTTCTGTAAATTCCACCAGAATCCTCGACTGCTTCTAATCCTGTCATACTTTGGGCTGCCTTCAGAGCCGGAGGCGGCGGAGGTTTAGAGCGGCGAGGGTCTACAGTCGCATACTGAAGGCGACCCCTGCCCGGCGGCAGGCCAGGGTAGGGCCCCGGACCCATATTCGGGGGCACTCGGCCTCGGTGGGACAACGTGGCCGGACGAGCGTGCGGCAGCGTCGCCGCGGGGTGCGCCACTAGCACCATGGGGTGGCCCGCCCAGGCCGGGGGCGCCCGCCCCAAGGAACGGCCGTTCATAAGCTGCGCGGGCCCCGGCATAGTCGCGTACAGCTCGTCCGCTGATGCCGACGATTTCTTTTTATTCTTTTTGGTGGTAGAGGTCTTCTTCTTGGGCTCTTCGGGCGGCGGCGGCGGCGGTGGCACGGAGGCGGGGCGCGTGATCTGGCGCGGCCGCGGCGCGCGCGCGGGGTGCGGCAGCTCGTCGCTGGCGTCGTCGCGCTCCGCCTCGCCCACCCACACCTTGTGGTTCTCGTCGCCGTCGTAGGCCTCCAGCTCCTCGTCGGGATCGGGCGGCAGCTGCGACGGAGAGCGCTCTGCCTCCAGCCGCTTCGCGTACGAGCTGTCGGCGTATGCGTGGAAGCAGCACCGCACCAGCGCGTTGGCCGCCGCCTCGCGCCGACATATAAACGCGTGACATTCCAGCACCTTGATGCCCTGCGTGCGACGCAGCACCGCCGCGAATAAAGGAGGGCGGCGCGGGGCGGGCGCCCGGGCGAAGGGCGAGTCCAAGGGTAAGAACCTCGGCGCGCCCTCGACGGTGACTCGACGCACCGCCGCGCAGTAGTGCAGGCTGGATATCGGAAAGAATCTCGCCACCCGCGAACCGCTCTCGTCCACGTTCTCCAGCAAGATTCCGTTCGACCAGACGGACAGCCACGAGTCTATGCCGCCGGTTGTCGCTCCCTTTTCCGGATACAACTCACGCAAAGGTTCTTGAATGCCTTGCAGGCCGTCCTTGCTCTGCTGCGGCACGGCGGAGCCGAGGTATAGGACGCGGCATCGACAGATCGGGGTCGATTCCATTTCGTCACTGCACAATCACAACATGACACCGAATCACTAGAACACTAATCGTTTTGCGGAGCTCGTGCGCTCGTCGCGTTACGTGCGCAGGCCGCGAGACGGGCGCGGGTCTGAGTGAACGGAATTCAAGATGGCGCAGAGTCAGGCGGCGCGGGGCGGGGAGGCTATACCTGCGCTTACGCACCTGTGAAGACACCTCCGCGACGTGTATAGGCGCGGGTTGCTCGGGTCGCGCGCTGCCATTGTGTCAAAGTCAACCGATACTCGCGAATTCGTCCGCATTTCCCTCGGCCCGACGCCGCCGCGCACGGCACACGTTCAACGTGACGGAATGTCAGTTTTCAGTCTTGCTCTAGTGAAATCTGAAGGTCGACCGATGGGAGATCATTGTTTTCTTTAAAATGCAAAGCTGTGACGAGAATTTAATTAAAACCGCCATTCATTAAATAATGTTTAACTGGAGAACGAGTTAACCAGTGACTTCAACGTTAAATAGAATACTAATTACTGCCTAACTGTTCACGAATTTAGTTAACAATTATATAGGGATGGCTGAAACTGATTATACATTTCACTGAAGCAAAGAAATCTTACACACAATATTCAAAGTGTATTGAAAACATGAAATTTATATATACTGACGACCTATATGGCGTGGAAATTATTATACCTGCACTCCGCTTCTGACGTCTGGGTACGGTTCTCGTATAGAACAAATATTTATTTGAATTTGAAAATTTGTGTCGGTCTGGGTATTTTTTAAATTTCATAAGTACCTGTATGAAAAAGTACTTATGCATATTATTCTGTTGTCTAGTACCCATAGTACAAGTTCTGCTTAGTTTCAGACTAGACGGCACTGTGTAAGACGTCCAATAATATGTACAGTCAGCCACAGCTAAAGCGTAGCTATCACGTTTGTGGTGACTTATTGCTTCGTCATATAATAATAGTAATAATTTTACAATGACACAAACTATTTCGTTCAATGAACAGATCACAAAGAACATAGAACTTGCGTTATG
Organism: Musotima nitidalis; assembly: GCA_949126915.1. NCBI lineage: Eukaryota > Metazoa > Arthropoda > Insecta > Lepidoptera > Crambidae > Musotima > Musotima nitidalis. The sequence continues at coordinate 8,258,135 of OX421434.1, forward strand.
GATATTAAATAACAGATAAACATACTTAAATACTTTTTTTTTGTTAATACATACATAGGAAACACCCAGACCAAAGCAAATATTTATGTTTATGCAAACAATGATTTATCCTGTATGCGAATCGAACCCACGAAGTCAGAAGCGGAGTTCAGGTACACTGCCCTCCGCTTCACATCGGGCGTTAAGAGCCAATTTTGAACTGTAGTCAGCCCTTACTACGTTTAATTTTTTTCACTTAGATCATTAAGTGTATGTAATCATTTATAAGACATAGATTAAGCTGTCACAATGCTATTAAGAAAGAAAAAATATCACAATAGTCAACATATCAGGCAGAATAAAAAAACAAAAAAAATTAGTTAAGAATAAAAAACAGCTCCAATTAATTCCTCTTAATTATTTATTGTACAAATATTTTATATACATTATACTAAATGTAAATTTATACCTATGCAAACAATCATTCGCTTTGAAGCAATACATTAAAAGTATATTTTAAATTTTCAAAAATATTATTATGAACATTATTTCAACAGGGGCAAAACAAGAAATGTCACAAAAACAGGATTTTGAGTAATTAATATTTTAATTTTGTTTTTCTTATCTTTTTTTTATAAAGCTAAAATATTTATGGTAATAAGGTTTACTTGCTTTAACGTTTATTTTATTGATGCTACATAAAAATACACGGGAAAACCCACATGTTGCCATACTTATCATTAATTGGAATTTCATGTGACATTCCTTTTTTAGTCCCTGTACCTTTCATTTGAAAAATTCACATTATTTTTAACGGGACTGTTAACAATGATAGTTCCATTAACCTCTTTTAATGAACTTAAATGAATGAAAAAAAAAAAGAGTGCATATCCAAATTGCACATTAGATTTGCCTAATAATGTTTGTAAGCATTCAACATGTCTAATTTAATTTGCATGCCTATCACGCATTCAAATTACCGGGGGTCCAGTGCGGTTCACATCAGATTTATAAAGTCAACTGCTGAACATTGGACTCTGCAATAGATTACATTCTATTAGGGATATATGCCCACAATCATCACGCGGGGCAGGCGGGTTGGTGATCGCAATTCAAGCCTTTCTTTTGGTGGGATTTCTCTTCGTCGACTCTTACGACTCCCCATGAAATGAGAGCGGGTGGCAATATTCTAGGTCGGTACCACACGGCAAACCACTGTAGTTATACACTTGAAATGAAATCTATTAGTGCTAACAACAATGTGCTTTATCAAAGAGGTTTGAACTCAGTATCAACAGATTTTGTAAAGTAAGTTCAAGCTAAAAATCTAGTAGATCACTTCGGACAATATCTATTCAACACGTCGCTAAAATTTAGGCGCTTTAAAGCCAGGTTCATCTCCCGTAGATTTCGGTGCTTTTCTCTTCTGAATTATATTTTGAATCTGAAAAAAAAACAGTAAGCTTTTATATTAGAAAACTGCAAAATAAAATACGAACTAACAAGAAAACCGTAAAAACCTTTTTTTTTATTACTTATATTACAAAGAAAACAATTAGATGTTCATTTCGTAAATATGTTCACAAATATATCTCTTGAGTAGGAATCGAACCTACGACTAATGGAGGTAATACATCTTTCTTTCTCCACGTCAAGTCGGTCGTCAAATATATCATTCAATTATCGATTATCCAATTATCGGCCACTGCTTAACATAGGCCTTTTTTTTTAATTGTCGGTAAAGAATGCTGTTTACGCACTGCCTCCCGGCCGGACCGAGAGGGGAGTGTGGGGCTCACTGCGGCAGACGCGACCACCGCAGTCCTACCTACTAAAAAACTTCCGACTACGCCCACCGCTGTTGAAAAATGAGCGAGGAGCCAGTGCCTGGGTTTGTAGCTTCGAGCACCCCGCCCGCAGCCAACGTCCCCGGATCAGAACCGGGAGGACCTCCTCATAGAGGCGCAGTGGACCCGCCCCTCCTACCTCCTTGTGCGACCATAGCGTGTGGCCGACTTCCCGGAGGATCCATGGTTAGACAGCAGGGGCCCCCTTTTTTTTTTTTTTTTTTATTATCGTCTGTAAAAAAATGCTGCTTACGCACTGTCTCCCGGCCAAAAGGGGGAGACCGGGAGGGGGTGTGGGGCTTACTGCGGCAGACGCGACCACCGCAGTCCTACCCACTAAAAAACTTCAGACGACGCCCACCGCTGTTGAAAAGGGGCGAGGTACCCCCCGCCTTTTTCTCAACAAGCGGCGGGCGTCGTCGGAAGATTTTTAGAGGGTCTTAATGCTGGCAGTCGCGTCATCGCGTGGGCGGAAGGGCGTGCGTAAACGCATTTATTTGTTACCGACGTTAAACAAAAACATGTTAGGAAACCTATACACCCACGGCGGTAGGTTTCTGCACTTCGAAAACGTCGAAGTGTCACTAATGTGAGGATGTGCCAAGTCATTGTCGGTTCATCTCGTAATAGACATAAACACCATACGACGTCGTGGAATCTACGACGAGCTACATATAATGTCACGAGTGCAAAATCCTCACCTGCTGCCACTCGCGGTCGAGTTCTGCCTTTTCGCTCTTGTCCTTAGTCTTTCTTGTCTTGCGGCCGTCCTGCGTCTTCACCCCGTACTGGAACGCTGCCTTTGGTAACGCTTCCTTACTACTCATGTACGCCGAGTACTCTTCTTGAGTGTCGAAATCCCAGCGACCTACAGAGATTATATTTTGTTTATTACATTGTATTTGTATATTTGTTGTATTGTCGGTTATTACTAAATGTGGTAGTCGTTAAGCCATGTTAGAGGCCTCATGGGCGGCTTGAAAAATTCTAACAGCAGGACGCCATACACCTGCCTCCGCCAATCCGCACTGGGTCAGCGTGGTGGAGTATGACCCAATACCCTCGCACCTTGATATGTGTGAGGAGGCTCGTGCTCAGTAGTGGGACGTTAATGGGCTGTGATGATGATTTGTTGTATATTTGTAAAAGTAAACAAGCAGCGCTTCGGCAGTGGGCAGGGAAGAAAAGTTCTAGAATGGAGAACCTTCGACAGTTCATCTCGGAGTAATCGACTCTCCCCTAATGAATGCTGGCTTTTCTCATGAACCAAGAAAAAAGGTGTACTGACCTCCACATCATATCGGTCGTCTACTGTTTAATACTCAATATGTTTATTGTTCTTCATAAAAAGCTACATAATGTTATAATATGTGCTTTTTTATGTTTATTAAGTATGTCTTACAAAATTTTGTATTTGTATCCGTTATTTAGCATCCATAACCCAAGTTCTTAATGATAATTATCTTGGAACTAAGTGATTGGTACGATTTATTTATGGCAAACTTAATGCCATTCTGTACTAGTTAACCTTATGGTTAGCAGAGAGGGTTAAAGAGGGATGGTTGTAGAAGAATTATTTATTTAAGTATTAAAGATTTTTAGAAACGGCAAGTAAAATAGAGAACGTATAATTATAAAGGCTAGCTGTTTAACTCACCAATAGGCCCCTTCTTATTCCCGGCGTCCATTTTGGTGTAATCGACCTCATCGTCAGAGTCGTCAATGGCGTCGTTCATTTCGCGCAGGCCCGGGTAACACTCGGCGTAGCCCTCGGGTTCGGCTGCCAATCTGGATAGAAGTGCTGCGGATCTTTTGTCTCTCTCTTCCGGGTTGCCTGTCACCTGACGTCTCGTCACTGGTCCAGGGCCTTAATAATAAAAAAAAATGTGAAATAACAATTAGATATAGAAGATGAAACAGTCTCTGCACAGTTACGATTATAGACAAAAGAAAGAAAGAAACAGAAAGTTACAAAGCGCATAAGTGCGAGCGTGACGTCACCGCGTCTATATAGTTACGCTCCACCCCCATGCCACACTTCGATTTAGATTCGAAAATGTGAAAAATGATCATTCAAGGTCAATTGCGTTATGCCCCACGGATTACGGATTCTTAGGTCTCGTTTCTCTCACCGTACATTGATCCTTCTCTGGGTAATTACAGCCTATGGAGGTACTTTACAAGTCCATCTTTCACATGAAGTTGTTCATCGTGAGTGGCTACGTATGTTATCGTTCTTTTTCCACTGTATCAATCGCTCTTTTTTTGAATCTACTGCTTACCATCAGGCAGGGTGTGGGAATTATGGCGTATACATTAACAAAGAAAGATTAAAACCCGTCTACAATAACTGACTCACCTTCCTCCTTGTCAGCCTCAAGCGGCCGGTCGAAGTACCCAGTCCTGGGTCGATCGTCGCGCTTGTCGGGTCTCTTTTCACCGGCAACATAGTCGCCAATTTCGCCGTATATCGAGTCATCTGCGCGACCCTTTTCTGCAGGCTTATCCTTAAAAAAAATTAATAAAAAATATTATTGTCCGGTTATCACAATACTGAATTAAAGTATAATTATAGTTTATAGTTAAGCGGACCTCGGGCCCGTAAGGCAGCAACCAGGATAACGCTAAGATAGAGGGGTTATTACTATATTAGTCGCAATAACTCGTTACACGCGAGGTCTTGAAATATCTTTGCAGTTTGGTGCTTTTATTCATTCATTCATATTCATTTATTTAAGTTTGGCTCAAAAGAACTCTTATGAACGTCAAAACTTAAAAACTAGCACTGGCTAACACGATGCAATAACTAAAAATAGTGAGTAAAGTATGCACTTCAAAGTAGTTTGAAAACGATCAGGGTATCCCCTGGTCAGTTATTACGTATTGGATAATGAGGATTAATTTTATAATGGTGGAATAAGTACGCTGTGGTACCGGTCTAAATAGAGCCACGAACTCTTATCTCACGGGAAGTCGTAAGAGTCGACGAAGATAAATCATACGAGATGATGGGTATCCTGTGAGCACCAACCCGCCTGCCCAGCGTGATGATTATAGGAAAATACTCCTAATATAATGAAATCTATTGGAGAGTCTAATGTTCAGCAGTGAACCACATACGGCTGATATAATGAATAGGTGGATCAAATAATGAAAAAAATTCATTGTTTGATTTTATTATAGTTTGGAAAATATTTACCGATAACACGGGTGTACAGGGTTTCTACCAATATCTTAGGTGCCCAAGCTAACCGCATCTGAAAGCGGTGCACCTGCCTGTCAACAGACGATGCTCTAGCAAACAAAGTTATTTACAAGGCAAGCGGCAATAGGCTCGCCTCATATTACGTGGGACCAACCTTATAGTTGGTGAAATGTGTATTGTGTCTCTGCCTACCCGGGGCAACAGGCGTGAATGTATGTATCATCATCATCATCATATCAGCCATTTGAAGTCCACTGCTAAACATAGGCCTCCCCAATTGCTTTTCACGTAGTTCGATCCTTTGCCTCCTGCATCTACCGGCTCCCGGCCGCCCTGAACAGGTCATCGGTCCATCGCGTGGGGGGCCGCCCTCTACTACGCTTGCTGATTCGTGGTCGCTATACAAGAACCTTAACTCCCCATCGGTCGTCGGTTCTTCGAGCTATGTGCCCTGCCCACTGCCACTTCAGCTTGCAAACGCGCTTCGCTATGTCGATTACTCTAGTTCTCCTACGGATTTCCTCATTTCTGATTCGATCACGTAGGGACACTCCGAGCATAGCTCTATATAACACATTAATTCGCCCGTTATGCTTCACTACGCGTTGCATTTAGACTTATATAAGTGGGAGTATGCAAGCAATATAATGCACTGTGCTCGCACATTTTATTACCCAGCGTGCAGCGAGAAATTGCGATGAGTATAAATGTGATAGTCGTTAAGCCATGTTACATAGTCAAGCTACATTTAAAAAAAAATACCAACCTTAGTCTTTTTCTGCTTGCGATGACGACCGTGACGAAGATACTGAAAGATCTGTGCCAGTTTATCAAGTACCACATCGTTAGCACTCCCTGAAGGACCGCTCTCAGGTTCTGGTACGTCTACTTTACTACGCGTCAGTGTTGTAGGGATATCACTGTCTATAGTCCCCTCTTCTTCTAACTCCACTACGTACGCCATACGACCGGGCGCAAATAACTCGTTGCGAGTTACTTTCTTGTTCCTAAAAGTATTTGTTTTTAGTTAAAATAATTTCCCAACTTACTTTTAATTTCAAAAATAAAAACACATTTCCAAAAAAAAATACGTTATATCTGTTTCCAAACTTTTAGGCACGAACGGTGGCAAAGTTTGCAGCCTTACTTATAATCTTTAATTGGAAATAAGGAACTATTATATATAGGTGATATATTGGTTTAAGGGTTGTTGACCCATATTGGGGTTATTAAGCTTTTAGACATACTTTTCCAAATAAAAAAATTATAAGAACTCTATATCTTTTTGTATAGATCACATTACCTTAGTGACCTTCTACGACTAAATCTAGCCAGACCATTGTCATGAGCACAGCGAGGTTAGTAATTATAAAGAAAAACACCTTTCCATTATTATCTTAGCTTAAAACATAAACTTACTTTTGTTCCAAGATCATGTTAAAAATATTCTTTCCCAGGGTTGTTTTAAATGGTAACTCTTCTTCTGGCTGGACCTAAAGACATGAAATTATTATAAAGAAAGCACATCTTACAGATTTCAATCGCGGTTAATTATTCTATTTGAATCCCAACGTATTCAATGTAATAAGACAGTGAGCTAAGCTTGTGTCCTAAGCTTGAGACAACCAGGATAATGCTAAGATCATGTTCTACTATCATCATAAGAAATTGCATCATAAAAGTATGTTATTCTCCGGGTTTGACCAGATCATTCCTCCGTCAGGGCTTTCCTATTCTACGTTTGACAGTTGGCTGTTGCCATTGAAGAACCTTAACGCCTTATCAGTCAGTCAGTAGTATGTATACAGTAAATAATTACGTTTATTTATTTATGTACACAAATAAATAAAATTCAGGTGTCGGTTTGTAATGTCACAAAATGAGCTTTTTATTAAATTCATGTGAAATCTTTTCGGTATATTTAACAGAAAGCTATCTGTCTGGCGGATAATTTCTAAGTCAGCTCAGTTTAGTTCAAACCGGTTTCAACAAGATTTTTATTGGAAGATAATAAAAAAGTAATAAAAGTACATTAGTAAAAAGTATAAATGTAACGGTCACGCGGCCAAAGTCGCCGCCCACCTAGTTCTACATATATTACACACACAGAGACACTTAGATTGAGACTAACTGTCACACTCACCGGGACAACTTCTTTCTTCTCTTTAACTGGTTCCACAGGTGCTGTGACCAGTCTTTCCATCTCAGCCTCTTGTTCCTGTTCACGAGTTGTTATTTCTGAACGCACCTAAAAGACAACGTAGACTTCACTAATAGAGTACAGGCTGGTAGTGGAGAATCTTCTTTTTTTTAAATTCATGACCTTTAATAGAGCGCGCTGGGCTCGCTCTAACTCTAACAGCTCCCCCCCAGACAGGGATGCAGTAAGTCAGAACTGATTGGGCTAAAGCTGTATATATCTACTTTAAGATGTTCCTTGAGGTGTTTAGTTCGCTCACTACTTGTCCAGGCAATACAAGTCTCAATGATTTAAAGATGAAAATTAGCTTCCTTCCTCTAGTAGTCACTTGATCAATATGGGGATGCCAAGACAATCGCTGATCCATCATTACTCCTAGGTATTTTGGTTTAATGATGCTTTTTTTCGCAGTTGGAAGTTAAATTTTTATTTTTTAATTTGTTTATGTGGAGTCATTTACCTCATCTCACCGGCATCCGCAGAATACGAGCGTCGTGACATTCTTTGTTGCGACTATGCTTTTTGGTACTTCTTTAGATTTAAGATGCAATTAGTTCCAAGAACTTTTTTTATTTTGTAATGTTAACGGTTGTATTATTATTGTCTATCTATAGAGTAAGTATTTTTTGACATATTATAAAATCTTTATAGGATTTTTTTATACAATGAAAAGGTAACATCAAATGACTATTAATTGGCCAGAGCAAGTAGTTTTCTTTTTTAAAATAACAACGGAAGTTTCGGACTCTACTCAACAACTTTTGCAATGTAGAAAATGAATGATGATTAGATAATGTTTTGAATTAAAAAAATATTTACCTTTTGTAACAATGCATAATCCAGACCTTTGACCAAGTGAGTGTGTTCCATGTCACCACCAAGATATTTAGATTCCTAGAAAATTGGAAACAAAAAATTTTGTAACAGATGTCAAAAAACAAACAGAAAAAAAAATAAGTCGACTATTAAAGTTAGGTTCGAGAGAGCTCTTCTGAAAGTCAAAATTACAAAACCTGCGGGTTAATTCATAAAAAAATTACAAAGTACACTGCGGGTTCCCACCCAAATTGACCATACAAGAACGGGCAAGAAAATCGTCAAGGTTAGTTTTTTCTCCCGCCAGTTACAAGAAAATATTAAAGTAAAAAAATTGGACAACTCTAAAAAATCCTGTGTTCTGTGACAATTTTTTTAAAATAAAAGATGAAAATAACTCTTTTTTTTAGCTATATTACGAATAAACATAGAAGACATGACCAGACCAGTCCCCACTGGTGGCACCCTTTCACGAGTATGACGCATGAGTCAGTCATTGTGATGAAGATAAAAATATTTATAGCAAACCTGAATAAGTTGTCTTCTTCTTTCCTTCGCATCCATACCCGACTTCACATCTGGAGCTACAGCTCTGCAAGGAAAATAATAAATTGTATTAATTAAAAACATAATATACAAAAGTGATAAACAAACTTTTCCAATTATCCACTTAAGTTCCAGCCCATAGTGAATGGGCACCAATGTATTAGGTTATATCGACATTCATAGTGTGAATATATATTCAAGTGATATATAAAGTCCAAACTGAGAGATGAAATTTCATTTTCAATTTAAAATACATATATTGAGATACACTAACTGCCATAGTAATAGAGACCGAGAGCAACATCATTCACGACGATAAGTTTATTTTTTTCTGCAATCTACCTTTCAAGCCATAATCAGAAGTGATGCTCCGAAATAATTATCAGCTGACAGTCCATTAACTGTCATCACTGGACTAATAGAACTATTTCAGTTTTCCGGATCTAAGTTAAGACATACATACAGTACATATTCTTATATGCCATCGCTTCACACTTTGCTTCTGATTGCCTTCATTTAAGCGATCTCTAAGTGTTTGTAATTTCTTAACACGTTGGACGCCACGCGGCTCACCGTGTGGGCGTTAGTAATAGTATATTTTAACGTGGCGTGCAACGTGTTAAATAGGAAGCTAGAAAACTACTAAACTACATTCACGAATAGTACAGAAAATTCACATGATAATGATCCACTGTTGTTGTTTGTTTTGTATGTTTTTGTGTTTTCTATTTATATGTAAATACTCGAAATTTTTTAAATATAGATGTTATTAATACGTGAGGGTAACCCAAGATACCACAATGCAATGAAAAATTATCATTAACACTTCTTCATTAACATTCTCTCATCATGATTAACATTCGCTCTGACACTTCAAATTTACCTTATAATTAGGGAAGAGGAATGCCTTACCTATAAGCACTGCTTGTATTGCTTGTGGGATCAACCGGACCAATATCATTGGTTCCATCTCGTCTCTCACGAGCTCTGTCCCTGTATTTTTCAGCCAACTCTGCCAGTTTTGTATCCTCTTGTTTCTTTAAGGCTGCATAGTATGATTTCTTTTTCCGACGTAGCTCACTTTTATTTTCTGTAGGTGGTGGCATGGAACTAAAGAAGTATAAATGTTAGAATGTTTATTACAATTAATGAGTAGTAAATAGTTGAAGACTTTATTGGTAACAAACTTTTAATAAAAAAATTCACTAACTAATTTATAACTGGCAAAGAAAAGTTCACCTTTGATCATTTTCATATTGTGTTTTGTTTTGTGCAAGCAAAGATTATTACAGTCATTTTGTAGAGATTAAATATACTCTTTTAGTTATTAAGATTTTAACACAATCAAATAAGCTCATAGTTTTGGTTGAAAATTATAAAAATATTTTTTTGATTGAATACAATTAATTAGGTAATTCCTGTTCTCTAAAGAAGTGGCTAATCTACTGTTAGAACTGTGCTAGAGCCTTCTCATGCTTTCTCATCGGCTCAGGGTTTTTTGTCTGGCCCTATTTCCTATTACTTGTAAATTAAGTATTAAAAAATAATGGTTTAGCAATAGTTCCACACTATCAATGTACATTGAGTGAGCAACAACTTACAGAAGCTAACTAAATAAGAGCTAACGCTAGTTCATGGAGTATGGTATGGAGTATGGAGTATGAAGTATGGTATGGCCTTAGAATAAATGTACATTGAGTGAGCAACAACTTACAGAAGCTAACTAAATAAGAGCTAACGCTAGTTCATGGAGTATGGTATGGAGTATGGAGTATGAAGTATGGTATGGCCTTAGAATAGGTGTTATTATTCTATGGGTATGGCTTACCCAGCATTTGCCATTGCCTCTCTCACGGATCCGGCAGGATGTGAGCCGCCGCCCGGCGTGGCCCTCGGTGTCATCAGTAGTTTTCTAAAGTCTTCATTTGTAAGCCTTTGAGACACTGGTGTGTCTTCTACACTTCTATCCACCTCCATTGCAAAGTTAATGAATTGTTTGATGCAATAACGAGGATTCCTAAAATTATGAAAGTAGTTTGCAAGTTAAGCAATAATGTAGTTAAGTTAAAATGTTAGTTGAATTTGTTAGACATTCATTATTACAATTAAAAATTATTTTTTTTCAAAAACTTAAAGAAAGATATATTTAATAAAACGAAAATACAAAACGTCCTACCTTTTACAAGAAATCTACAACAAAAATTTGACAGTTTATACATTTTCCAGATGGATAGGGCTGAGATCAAGACTCATACTGCCTATACTTGATGTGAACTTGTATTTATTAAGGTTTCTAAATATCTATAAACACCGCTGCCAGATCGCTGTGCTGGACTTCTGCCATTAATAGTCCAGATAGCCTAAGCCCCAGAGAAACAGATTTCTCTGTGGAAACACATCAAAGACGTTCGCCCGGGTCTGACAAAGGGGTCTTTCAAAGTTACATTCCTATATCCAAGTGCACTATCCTATATTTTTCTGTATAGCAGAGATACTGTGGTGGCTGGCAGGCCAACGTGATGTACGTCAAACTTATTGGTTAAACTAATAATATAAATTAGAAGTGACTACTGCGAAGCATATTCTTATGCAGAGCCATTTAAATCTGTTTAATAAAAACCATTATCTTTTAATGCAGTCATGAAACTGTTTGTTAACGCAGACGTTAAACATATACATAGTTGGTAGTAGTATTTTATGTAAATAAAATGTTTATAGTTCATAAACTTAGTTACAGTTTAGTTTAGTAGTTAGCAAACCATTTCGTTTAAAATCGTTGTTTTTTATATATTTAGACGCTTCAGAATAAATAACATAAGTTAAGATGTTAGAAGTTAAGGTTGTATTGCAGGCATCTAATTCTATCTCATTTACAATGAAAGTTACATAGATATGCTACTACACATGGTGCTTTGCTCCGTTGGCTATTTATTGAATATTTTACAAATGTGACCATTTGGGTCACATTATTGAAGTTTTCGTATAGATCCTTAATTTGAGTCGCATTATAATATAGCCAATGTTACACACAAAGAATGTAGCTTTCTTTAAGCGAAAGATTTTTTTAAAAGAGGCCAGTATTTTCCAAACCTTCTCAATGCAAAACAACCAAAAATTAGGAAAGATTTGGTTTTGTACTTGTACTTATAATAAAAATAATGATATGTGTTGTACACTCACACTAATTATTTAGTTCCAAGATAAGTTTTTTTTTTATTAATGTGACACGTCATTATGACTTCATCCTGCCTGATAGTAAGCAGTCGATACAGTCCAAAAAAAAAATGAAAGCGCTTCATACCGTGAAGTAAGCACGGTACAAAGCGCATACACTCATGACGGCCTGCTAAAATGCCGTTTCACGCCCCGCTTAAAAGACCCGGGATCATAGGAAACACATGAGCCGGCAGCGAATTCTACAGCTTAGTGGTCTTGCTCGGAAACGACCTCCCAAATTTCTTGGTTCGAGTTCTGATAGTCTGCACAGTATGAGGATGGTTTCTAAGACCAGCACGTGTTGTTCGGGAGAGGAAAGGAGAGGGCGGGATGAGATCGAAAAGCTCCTCAGAACACTCGCCATAGTAGTTCCGGTAGAAAACACTTAGAGATGCAATGTCTCTACACAGCTGTAGATCCTGGAGAGAGGCTGTTACCTCAGTTTTATTAAGAACTCGTGTGACGTATACTTAATAACGGATAAACATACTTAAATATGTTCTTTTTTGTAAATACATACTTATGTAGTATACATATGAAACACCCAGACTAGAATAAATATTCATGTTCATGCACACAAAGATTCGGCTTCGCAGAGATATGCATATCCTTTGTCTCGTTTATAAAATTCTGAATTTTCCTCAACTCCCCCTTTATTTACGATCTCGGTTTACATACCTGTCTCCCACATCCCGTCCCAAGCGCTCCTGTGTTACTAAAACACTTGAGTATCCTTCCTTAAATACTAAATTCTTCCGAAATTCATTCACTGCCCGTGGTGCACAGTTGTGGAATAAGTTGCCAAGTGATGTCCGGGACAGTCCGTCAATTGTGTCTTTTAAGACAAACTTAAAGAAGCACTTGCTATCGAGCTAGTCATTATGATTTTTGTTTATTTTTTATTTTTCTTTGTATTTATTTATGTATATAAGTAGGTTTATATATCTGATATGTATCTTATATCATATTTTTGTATATGTATATGTGTAATATTATCATATTGTAGTCTGTTATTAATGCCCGCTAACTATCTCTCCCACTTCAGTTAAGGTTGACTGGAAGAGATTTCTTTTAGAAATAAGTCCACCTTTGTACATCGTCTTTTTCACATAAGGCTTTTTTTGTTATTGTTTGTTTTTTGTGCAATAAAGAATATATATAAGATTCGTCATGTGTGCGAATCGAACCCACGACCTCAGGAGCGAAGTGTGGGTCCTCTATGCCATATGGGTCGTGAACTAAAAAGCGACTAAGTCTTTTAATTAAATCTGTAACGGTGTCATATAGCAGTCTTGATAAGAGGTCCGTAAGTGAATTAATGATAGCTTTTTTTTTTTATCGTCGGTAAAAAAATGCTGTTTACGCACTGTCTCCCGGCCAATGGGGGGACCAAGAGGGGAGTGTGGGGCTCACTGCTTCAGACACGACCACCGCAGTCCTACCCACTAAAAAACTTCCGACGACGCCTACCGCTGTTGAAAAAGGGGCAGGGGGCCAGTGCCTGGGTTTGTAGCTTCTGGCACCCCGCCCGCGGCCAACGTCCCCCGGATCAGAACCGGGAGGACCTCCTCAGAGAAGCGCAGTGTGTCGCGCCCCCCCTACCTCCTTGTGCGGCCATGGCGTAACTGGCCGACTTCTGGGTCTATAGCTAGACGGAAGGGGCCCCCTGCCCCTGCCGCCTAATACCCCCCAGGCGCTGCTGGACGGGCCCTTCTTGCCCGCCCGCTGCGCCAACGGCGTAGCCGGAGAGAGAGCGGATCCCGCTCCCCGGCCTCCTTCTGCGACATCACCACTTCGCAGAAGGAGGCCATCGCCTCCCACGCCGTCTCGCTGTCGACCATCATTCGCATGATGGTCGGCAGCGAGAGAGCGACTCCTCCCATGGCCGCGATAAGCGTCGCCCGCGGCTCCGCCCACGCTGGGCACTCCACCAACGTGTGCTGCGCATTCACAGTGGTGGCAGCACCGGGTCGATTCCCCCCCGGCGACGTCACACAGGTTCTTCCCGAAACAACCGTGCCCGGAAAGCACCTGCGTGAGCCGGAAGGACATCGACCCCCACCGACGGCTGACCCATCCCTCCAAGATGGGCCCAACCGCCTCAAGGATACGGCGCCTCGAACCTTCAGCACCCTCGGCACTCCTCAAGAGCTGCCGCCGCCATGTGCCCAGAGCCTGCGTCTGAGCGTCTCCACGCCAGCGCACCAGTGTCCGGTGCAGGGCGGAGACCCTGGCTCCGGGATTGCGCGCCACGCCAGAACACCGCCGAGAGAACCTCAGCATCGAGGTCCCAGGGAAGAGAACCGGCGAGCGCGCATGCCACCTCATGGGAGATGGTGCGATACCCGCCAGCGACACGGGTCGCCATGACCCTCTGCGGCCACCGCAGGATCCGTCGATGGCGACCCGATACGGAGCTCGCCCAAATTGGGGCCCCGTACAAGACTTTGGACCGCACCACTCCCATGTAAAGGCGACGGCAAGTGTTGAAGGCGTTCGCGATATCGAGCGACACCGCAATCAACACCCCACCACTGGAAACCGCCCTCTCAGACAGGTCGCGCAAGCGGCCGATCGCGTCAATCGTCGATCGGCCGCGGCGGAACCCGAACTGGAGATCGGACAAATCCGGTCCGACCTCCTCTAGGTGCTCAACGAGGCGGTTGGCGATGACACGCTCCAGGAGCTTACCCGCCTCGTCGAGCAGCACGATGGGCCGATAACCAGAAGGGTCATCGGCCGGACGTCCCTCTTTGGGAAGGAGTACCAAGCGGCCCTCCTTCCAGCGCCGCGGAAAAACCCCATCCCGCAGACACCTAGCAAAGAGGGAGGTCACGCAGGGCAGAAAAGGCGCTTCCTCCCCGCTCAACACCAGGTCCCACGCCCTCGTCGGAATGCCGTCGGGACCTGGGGCCGTGCTCTTGCCCCTCAGGCGTAGCACGGCCCTTTCTACCTCCTCCTGGGTGAGCTCGGGCACAGCTCAGTGCCCGAGTCACCATGGGTGACGTGTGGCGCCGCCATGGCGGGAGGCACAAAGTCGGTTCCCCTGTCTGGGAACAGTGCCTCAACCACCCTACCGAGTACCGCCGGTTCGAGGCTGCTGGAGACGGGAGGGGTCCACGCTCGGAGCTTTTGCCGTACTATCTTGTACGGCACGTTGCAAATTCGCGTCATGGCCTCGCACACCCTCACAGCCTCCCCCTCTACGTCCACCAGCGGTGGCTCCCGTGGCCACGCCTCGACCAGGGCTGCCTCCCGCAGCAAAGACCTGTCGAGGCGCTTGATCGCCCATCGTGGGCCGTCCAATTGCGGCTCCCCCCCACCTCCGTAGGGCGCTGGCACCGATGCGGAGACACTGAATCTGATGTAACGGTGATCAGACAATGTCTCCACATCCTCCAGCACCCTCCAATCGTGAACACGATGCGCGAGAGAGGGCGTCGCAAACGAGACGTCGATAACAGACCCCGAATTAATGATAGCTACTTCAGCATAGAAATAAATTTTAGGTACATATCCTAGCCTGTAAGTGGTGAAAGAAATATTCTAGTTAGAAAATAGTAATCGTACGTCAAGACTTCAGTGGCTTGGGTTTTTTTACATCTGTAACAAAATGCATTTACGCACTGCCTCTTAGCCAAAGGAGGACCCTAGGGACGTTTAGTGACTCATCACCGGCAGACACGACCGCCAGCAGTATAATACCCACTTCAATCCTCCCGACGACGCCCGCCGCTTGTTGATAGAGCCGGCTGCCAGTATCTGGGTTTCAGCGTCTGAGAGAGACCCCGCCCGCGGCCAACGTCCTCCGGACCATAACCGGGAAGACCTTCTAAGAGGCGCAGTGGACTCGCCTCTTCTACCTCCGAATGCGACCTTAGCGTATGTGGCCGACACGGTAGTTGTAAATAACTACTGTATAATTGAATCAACTTTTCAAGATAATTATTTTGTATATGCAATTTCTAATCAATCAGATTAAAGACTAATACGAATTCTAACAACCTATTTGCTTGAATCGCTGGTCGCCGCAGTATTAGTACTAATATATGAATTATTCTCAGCGTGGGGTACGCTGGTGGACATTGCGACAAAATCTAAAAATAAATAATTTCTCAAAATTACACCAATTATTTAGTTCCAAGATAAGTATCATTAAGAACATAATATGTTATGGATACTAAATAACGGATAAACATAAAATAAAATAAAACAAAATATGTATTAGTACTTTATTGTCTTTAAGATCAAAATGATCATTTAGATTCGTCAATATTTACACACAAAATGGAAATTCGATATATTTTTTTAACAATGATGAAAGAAATATGAGCGGTACCATAATAAAGAAGTAAAAGCAAATGGGTTCTTTGTCAGACTTTGTCAAGGTTTGTCAGTTAATCAGTCTGTTGTGGTTTTTCTCAAGATTTGTCAGTCTGTCAGTCTTATCGGGGGTATCTGTCAGTCAGCCTGTAAGGAGGTGTAAGGAGGGAGGGGATTGTCCGTCAGTTAGTCAGTCTGTCGGTGAGAGTCACCCAAACAAGGCATCCAAAAGGCAACGAGATTGAGAAGAATACCTCGAGAAACTCATCTCGGCTTTTTTCAAATTATGTCTTATGATCTAATATAATTAAAGAAATAAAATATTAAGATTACCGCTGTTCTTAAAACTAACAAAATCTAATATCTAAAGATCATACATATCTCATCTGATCTTAAGAAAGAAAGGAGCAATTCTCATACTTCAATACATACTTATTAATTATACATAGCCAACACCCAGACAAGAACAAATATTTATGTTCATGCACACAAAGATTTGACCTGTGTGGGAATCAAAGCCACGACCTCAAGAGCGGAGTGCTGGTATACTGGTCTCCACGCCATATCAGTCGACTTAAATGTCCACCAGTGGGAGATGTTAAGATAGGTGACGTTGGGAACGATCCGTTTATAGACGTCAGTCCTAAAGTTTGTGTGGCATTTAAAAACAAGAGCTTCCGTGCTTTGGAAGCCACGTTAAGCAGTTTTTCCGAGTTTTACTATATGTGGTAGCAAATAAGCCAATGTAACAGCAAGACGTCACACATCTTATTTTTAACCAAGAGAATACGTTAAGCAACATTATAGTATCACCTTTCTTTTGAAAATGATTTCTTATTTCATTTAAACTTTATATGGAATGCAATTAGGGTAGAAGTACTGGTACGCACTAAAACATCTAAGACTTTAATACAAATAGGCATTGAACACTTAATTGTAAAATTAAGATAAGTGCAACTTTAGTGTATTGAAGGGTAACACTTTCATCCATATGGATTTTATTATATTTTAAAAAAATACATATAATTTGATTTGTAATTGGGTTATAATTTATAGAAACTACATCATTTAAAACTAAAAAGTTTTTATTCCACACTAAATAATAATATAAAACACATTATAAAGTAATAATAAAAGGAACAATAATTTTAATATTTGTGTAAAAGTTTGGAACAAGCATCTTCTTGTACACCTGCTTGGCTGATGTTATAAATGCTGTGTTACTTTATAAAAACTTACTGTACACTGACTATCCAAAGATACCATGGAAAGTGGTTCCTTTATAGCCCACATCAGAAGAAGGTAAATTCTGATATGTGATATACGTCCTGAAAAAAAATTTGTGTAAAGTCAATATTTGGTTATAGTCAATACTAAAATTCATCTAACTTTAAATAAAACATTAAAAAAATAACAGAAAAATATAATCTTAAAATTCATCTAACTTTCAATGAAACATTAAAAAAAATAACAGAAAAACATAACTTTTCATGTTGTACGTATTGTGGCCTATTGAGAACTTCTCATGTTGTACATATTGTGGCCTATTGAGATTAAATTTTAGAACTAAAATTAAAATTATGTTGCAATAAACTTAACACGGTTTATCAAATTGACAAAAAGCAATGCCCATCATACCTCCAATATGTAAACAGCGCAATCAATTTTAAGTAAAATAATTGTTGAAATTAAATTATTTAAAATTATCTCATTTTATAGCATTACACTGAAAGTCTGGCTGTTGCTTTAATATTAATTTAACTCTGCTATGATTTCATTATACTAGCAAAATCTTTTTTTAACAAAAATAATATCAATTTTATAATTAAATCAATAAAAGCTGCTATTGTTTTTTGGTGGACTGCAGTGACTAAGCTATGAATCAATACCTATAATAATATGTGAAAAAGTACTTTTACTTTGCATGATTATAACTCTTTCCATATCCATTTTGTGTAAATGTTTGATGAATCTAAATGATCATGTTGATCTTAAAGACAATAAAGTATATTTTATTTTATTTATTTATTTTCTTTTATTCTTCATATTATTGTTATTATCATGTTATTTTAGTAGTAAGTTGTGGATAACGGGGCTGGTTGTGCAATGACACATTTTTTTGTTAAATAAGTTACTATTAATACATATTGTACAATTGTTTGTTGTCCCTAAGAAAATAAAAGAAAAACAATGGAACCCTTATCACTCGAAAGCCTGTTTGTCTTTTTTTACTAAGCATATTTACATTATGAAGAGGATGTCTTGCCAAATATATAGGCTCACCACCTATTTATTATATAGGACAATGAAATTGGTGAAATGTGGGCATATAATATGCCTATGCTTACCCTTTCGGGGAAACAGGTGTGATTGTATGTATGTATACTGATAAATTATAAATTGTTGTAATACTAACATAGATAATGTCATCAAATATTTTAGCAAGGTTAAAAATTGCAATTAAACTCTATGATTTCTCAAATGCCATACAAAGTAATTAATGTATGATTTAAAAAAAGCACACTTTAAAAAAGTTAAAGATTGTAAAACTAAATTATTATAAATAACAATTTAAAAAAATATTAGCACCTCTCAGAAGGTATTTTCAATTCTTTCTCTATCAATTCAAACAAAGCTTTGGAATGTACTTTATTTTTTTCCACGCCCAAACCACCAATAGACATGACATTGGCCACTCCACATATTTCTGTGGTCCCACTAAAACTCATTGGTAAATCTGCAATGACTGACACCGCACAGTACTAAAAAAATAAGTATAATATTAATTAAGATGGCAAATATGATGTAATAGAATTATGATAGGGTTTGGATAATAATTGGTTAGTGTTATGATATTGAAAAATGCTATAAATTCACTTTGAGCACCGACAGCAGATACTGTATGTTGAGATAACTTGAACTTTAACTAACGGAGCGTCACTTATGGCAAAATTAACTAAACATTATTTTAACACATGTTAAGAAAAAAAAATTATGTTTTCAACCATGGTAATATTACTAATTAAAATCTATTGTCTCCTGGCAGTTATCCGCCATTATGGTACATCAATTTTATCCATTATATGAACAAACACAAACTTCAAATAATCAAGTTTATTTACTCAGGCGAGAATAATGATCTATGCAAATTTTAGAGAATAAACAAACAGACAAAAGGTTTGTACCTGTTCTGGTTTATTCAGTGTATGAGAAAGCACAGAAGTAGCTTTTATTACAAAGTCCTGTGGAATTTTACACCTTGGCAGGTTAGTTTCAATTCTTAAATGTGGCATCTTAGCAGCTTCACTACAGTGATACGAAAATAAAAATGTGAAATTATCATTTACTGTCCAGACAGAAGAAAGCAATCAATCAATATCAATAAGTAGGGAGGGTCTTCCTTCAATGTCAGTACAAAAACTTTGAGACTATGTTAAAATAAGCCAACTTATTTAAGATGGTCATCGACCAGTACTATTTTCTCCTAGGGACGTACTTCTTAATTTGGTATTTTAACTACAAGTAGTTTACCGACTTGCGCGTAGAGATGTCACTATGTGATCATAATACCTCTAAAATAAATGAACACAAAGTTTATCTATAACACAACTAAAACAGTGCCCTTCTAATTTAGTAATGGAGAGAAGAAAAAAAGCGCGGGAAAGGGTAAACTACGCGGTCAACTTAAAATTTTATTTATTTTTTAAGTGAATGTAATAAGGCCAGATTACTGTTATTTTATTCTTACGTATTTGTTTATTTCATTTTACATATAAATTGTTCCTGGAACTGGTGAGTTATTTTCTTTTTCTAGTGGGTATGTTTGACCCCGAAGACCCTGGGGGCTCAGGCCCTCAAGTGTCTAATGTTATAACCATTGGTCATGGGCATGATGGATCGGAGATGGACACCGAAGGGTCACATATAGATACTGACTGTTCAGCTTCACAAGACAATGTAAAATCTAGCCGAAAAAGAGTTTCTGCACACAAAAAATATAGGTTATGTAATAAAAAGAAGCGGAAACATAACAAAACATCTACAGAATCTTCATGCAATTGTGAAATAAATGAAAAAAATAAAGCAGAAAAAAATTCAAAATCTGAAGAATTTCTTGCTCCATTGCGACCTGCAGTCCTAGAATCAACACAACCATCTGTTCAATCACCGGTACATATTGGTAGGACTCATTATGAGTCAACTGATGTGACTCCATTTTTAATTCACATTCAGAAGGAACAATCAGTTTCAGAAAATATAAATATTCACCCAGTTGCTTTCGGGCATTTTTTAAAGAAACATTCTTTCAAAAATATTGTAAAGGGCAGCCTAAAAAAAATAGGTAGAAATAAACTGTGTATTTCATTTAATAAATTTTAAGATGCCAATGCTTTCTTAGAAAGTGAAGCCTTAAAAAGATTTTTCTATAAGGCATTTATTCCTAATTTTAATATTATATAACCCGAATAATAGTACCTAGAAAAATATAGTACCTAGATGGTAAACCAACATATACACCGATTGAGACTGTTGTTCTCACATTTGAAATGAAGACTCAAGATGAAAGTTTATATCACAAGAGCTGCACATCAATTGACTTCTAGATTTAATTGTTTGTTTACACTTTCCACAGTTTTTAATCGACGACATTTTAGATAAATCAGCGGTATAGCAGCGAACAGAATAAAAAAAGCGCTGCAGCAAAAAAATGTAGTGCTGAGTAAAGCGGAGCGAAAATTATGCAGTACAAATATCTGAAGCGCAGCAAACGCTTATTAGCGCGCGAAGAATCAGTTGTGGTCGTCTGGGGTCACTGAACTGAAAGC
This sequence comes from Musotima nitidalis, assembly GCA_949126915.1. NCBI lineage: Eukaryota > Metazoa > Arthropoda > Insecta > Lepidoptera > Crambidae > Musotima > Musotima nitidalis. The sequence continues at coordinate 8,279,093 of OX421434.1, forward strand.
GTTGGATGTTAACCAATTCAACAGATTTTAATTTTATTGAATATTTGTTCCTAACTAGTCAGTTTCCGATGAATAATAACACAAATAGATAGTCCTCACTTTGACAAACACAATTATATATAGTAACAGAAAGAACGTGAGTTTTTAACACTGGTTTGGAATTAAAATACGAGAGAAAATAAATACGCGCCTACTCTGCGCGGCCGTTGCACACACTCTTTGCTTTGATCTTTGATTTGATGGCCAAGTTCTGCCTAAACGTGTGTTTCTGTGTTATAATTCTTTGCCAGTTGATTTATATATTAGGTCGGGGAAAAAGTCTTTTCGCATAACGTAGGTATAAACTTATTATAAATTTTTTTTGACTGTACTATTTGTGTCTGGCTGGTTTTGGTAACATTAAAAAGGTTCCATTATAAAGAAAAGAAAAAAAAAAAAAAAAATAATTCCCGCTATTTTTCATTTGTTTTTCTCTCCGTAAAAATGAGTGAATCTAATGAAGAAATTCGATACATTTTAAAATTTTATTTTAAAAGTAGTCTTTTTAAAAAAGACAAAAATGCAACTCAAGCAGTGAAAAAAATGATCAAAATGAGAAAAATGAAGAAAATGAAAAGTGGATCACGTACGACAAGAACGTGCGAAAAAGGTCGTGGTCGAAAGTTGGCCAGGCTTCACAGACTGTGGCCAAACCTGGCCTAACACGAAATAAGGTGATGCTGTGTGTATGGTGGGATTGGAAGGGCATTGTTTATTATGAGCTTTTACCGCCCGGCAAAACCATCGATTCTGATCTTTACTGCCAGCAACTGATGAGATTAAAGGAAGCAGTCGAGAGAAAACGGCCGGAATTGATCAACAGGAAGGGTGTGGTCTTTCATCACGATAACGCTAGACCACACACATCTTTAGCCACTCAGCAAAAATTAAGAGAGTTCGACTGGGAGGTCCTAGTGCATCCACCATATAGCCCTGACCTTGCGCCTTCAGATTTTCACCTGTTTCGGTCTCTGCAGAATTCTTTAGGTTCTGTAAGGTTGACCTCAAGAGAGGACTGCCAAAACTATTTGTCCCGTTTTTTTGATCAGAAGTCCCAAAGTTTCTACAGTAACGGGATAATGTCTCTGCCCACAAAATGGCAGAAAGTTATTAAACAAAACGGTACATATATATTGTAAATAAATGTAAATAAACTTTGAAAAAAATGTCTTGACTTTTCATACAAAAATACGAAAAGACTTTTTCCCCAACCTATTATATACCCAACAATATAATGTTTCAATTGCTGCAGATATGGGCATGTAAAAAGTCAATGTAGATCCACCCCTCGCTGTTATAAGTGTGGTCAAGGTCATTGTGCTGACAAATGCTCCATTGATGAAGATGATTTAATTTGCTGTTTATGTTCTGGACCTCACTATGCAACTAGCTATAAGTGCCCAGAATTTGCAAGACAAAAAACAGTCAAAGAAACTATGGCAAAAAGCTGCATCTCATATGCCGAAGCCCTTAAACTACACCCTCCTGTATCAAAGTCCTATGCTGATGTTCTTTACACTCCCAAAAACTCCTTTGCTTCTTCACAGAAAATAATGCAAAACCAAAAATCTTTCATTTCAATATCAGAAAGAATTCTTATATATCATTATTAGAATGATCGATTTTGAAAACTAATTCCAATTTCAAACTTCAACATACACACAATACCTTCAGTAAACAGTAAATAACTTGGACGACGAATTTCCAAATTACGTACGGACATCGTTGTTTGCAACTTAAGTTTTTAAATTCACCGAATATTAACCGCGCGCATGCGTTTAAACGTTTTAATACACGCATCAACGGTACTTGCGTGAACTAAAACAGTGTAGCTACTCATACGAAAAATGCGAGTAACGAAATGCATTCGTGTGTAACATTTCGTTACTTCGTACTAGATGGCGCACCCGTTATTCAGTACCGAATACATACGGTTTGTTACAGCTCTACTGAGAAAAAATTACAGTGTCATGGCCGCCTGCCTTCTATGTACATTTTGCTCTTATGTTTTGAGTATTTATTTTTATTTGTGCCTCTTCGTATATCCGTTGATCCGTTCATCCGAACTATCAGCAAGATTTAGTTGCTTTTTGTAAAGTTTGATGTGAGATGGACTGAATGAAATGTACCTATGTGTTAACATTCTATGAATGGAGCATCAATTTCAATATTTCTTCTTACCATAGGAAATCAGACATTGATGATGGATGACAAGAGTGTGTTGCATTTTATAATTGTGGCATTCGTGATTCGTGTAATGTTGCATAAATGGTAAAGAAAGAAAATAAATTTTATTTCAAATCGAATCATATACTTTTTATTTCAAAAACTATATATACATAGTTCTTGAAAACGTCAAAATTATAAAAAAATAACAAAAACAAATAAAATATAATTATACTAAAATCACGAAGCTTAGATTCATTTGCAACCAAACAATTTAAAAAAAAACAAAAAATATGTAAGTGTAAGTGAATCTAAGTGCCAGTTCCGAGCCACCGCTCTGTAAGAAAAACTAGCAAGAAACTCACAGGCTATGCTCTTTTAAATTATCGATTGATTAGTTACAATCTTCATTTGTCTGTGACGCTATACAATGCAATATAATATAACATTAACAATATTCATGTTTTAAGTCATTCATATTAGAATAGCCTGTATGAAACGGCAGCTTAATCCCAAGCATTTAATTAATTTAATTATTATTTATAACAAAACCGTTCCTGCTTCCTAAGACCGTCTTAATTAGGCAGATACTGTTTAAATCAAATGCTGCATTTTTTCAAGAGATGCAGCGTTTGTTTAAATCAGTATCTGTATCTATAAGTTTGAGAAGTAATTGAAACCAATTTGAATATCCCGCTTTTTTCTGAAGTAGTTCCAAGCTATGCGTAGAGATGGCGTTGTTTGCATAGGGTAGTACTAAAAAATCATAAAGATATACCTCTATTTCCTAATATACAAATTACTCTTTGATAAGTACGCCCGCCGGTCGCCGTAGACAGTACCACAGATTACTATACTAGTGACAGTACAAACGCCGTAGAGGGAAATTTGGTGTACCTCACACCTCACTTTGTCTAGAAAACACACAAAAAAAAGTCTACGGTTGGCTCGTAGAGGAGGATTAGTAATTTAGTAGGACGAGGAATGGCTTTAGCGAATACCATATGAGACAGAAATAGTGCGTCAACTATTAGACCTAGATTTTTCTATTAAAATATTAGTTTATATAAACAATACACATATACATTTGGATGGCAGGTCTAGGACTAGTTCAACGCGGTAAAAATATCAATGTGCACTTCAATCATTAAGATCTTTTAACGAAAAGAAAACTAACGAAAAACGAAAAAGCTCACATATTTCAAATAGGCTTGACTAAAGACTCGAATAAAAGTTTTATTATATCGTATTGTTTTACATGGCCCTTGAGGTAATCTGAGTAACTTTTAAAACTACTTACCTATTATAAACCCAAAATCATTATAGAAAACCAAATCATACCACTAAGGTTTAAACGACGCTATATTAACATTAGCACTATTCAAATAACGCTAACTTTTAAAGCTTTGATGAGCTAGATATTTCCAATGAATATTGTGATCTATTTTGCTTTTTGGATCATAAATATGCAGCAAATCGTGGCGCGCGGTAGCACGAGCTGATTTTCCTGCGCCTTATCTTTTGAATAATTTTATGAATTATCAATATTTTTTGAATTGTTATATTTAGCCTTACCTTATCGCCCATCTTTAGTTGCAAACAAATCGCATATTTATGGACATTATCAACGAGAAAAATTGCACAAACTGTCGAAAACGCTATATAATGTTAAATTCATTTAAATAGCTAGATTTATCAGATGACTTTGCACTGGAAATTAGTCCATGGCAGATAGTAAATCCATATAAAAGAAAAAAAAGAAAAATTTGTGGTCGGTACTTTTTATTAAAATGAACATGACTTCCACTCTTCCTGCAGTATTACATTTCTCTATGCTGCAGTATATCAATCTGTGATTTTTATGTTGGAGGTACACTTAAATTAAATATTAAATTAGACATGCGCAAAACAGTACTCCGTGAAGTACTGCCATATGACATGACATTTCGTACCGCGTAATATGGCATTAGAACAGTACACAGTACTCTAAACATGGCTTACCTGATATAGATGCCGCGTTATGTCATCAGAGCCTGCTATTACTTATGTCATGTCATGTGTTATTGTGCTGAATGTTCGGGTGTAATGCAATAGATAGCGTTATTATTATTTTATTATTTATTACACATATTTACACAATAATAAGAGTTTTTATAATTAAGTACACGAATTTTTTTTTTATTTATGTTTTTTTTTGTCTTTTTACAGCATGTGATTATTATATTTTTTTGTGTTATAAATATGAGTTTCGTTTAGACGCCATACTTATTAGATAATACCTTACTTACCATACTTAACAAATACCAGTTTACCAAAATAAATTTATTTACTCTTGCAATATTCAACATAAACACAAACACTTCCCAAGTAATTATTTCTCCACCGTAAAAAAATGTTGACAGCGTTAAATTGAATGGAATATACAAGTACCTAAACCTAAATTTTCACTACGAAAAATCACACAACTCTTTATTAAAATTACCATTTATAAAATACAAGAAACCATAAATAAACGTGAATAACTTATTAATTTACTCATCATTAAAGACATTTCGATATAATAAGACAACGTATTTATTTATTGAACTTCAAATCAAAAAGACATGTAGGAACTGTTTTCAAACAAAACTATGAATGAATTCAAATAGATGAAAGAAAGCGCGCGAATGTTACGATATTAACGACGTACGGGATAAGTGTCAAAGAAATTTAAGCCTTATGTTAACTAAATAGCGTTTAACGCAGTACCGACGTGACCGTCATAGGCAGATATTCTGTCTCTGTCGTCACAGAGCAGTACCCGAATCATGTCGGCAGGCATCGAGCGAGCGGCCTATGGCGTCATGCCATGTTTAGTGTCCTGTGCCATACAAAATTTGGCCGGGTAATGCGTACTGAAACAGTACGCGGCCGTGCTATATTACGCGTACTGCATTACTCGCAGTACTTACACATCTCTATATTAAATGAAGATTAATTTATTAGTGAGGTCCTTCCTCTGTGTAATTTTTTTAATAATCTACACAATCAATTTATATTGCGTTTAGCATCCCACTATTGGTGAAAGTGCAATTAATTGTGTTTTCATATTATTAAAAAGATATTTGTTTAAAATTAAACATGGGCTCGGAACAGTCATCAAGTTCAGAAGATCGGTAAGATTGTAACATTTATTAAGTAGAATGTATATTTTATGAGTATCTAAGGTCTTTTATCATAATTATTTTCTTAGTGTAAAACAACACGATAGTTACAAGATTGTGTTTAGATTTGATTGAGATGGTTTTGAAAAAAAAATATTTACATACAAAGTAGGTACTTGTATATAGGTACTACACCTCAGATCAAGTAAAAAAAGGCCATGCGCTATCTACCTTTTTTTACTTGATCTGAATACTACACGCTTACTTTAAATTTCTAGGTACCTATGTATATTGTCTGATTATGAGAAATATAATTTTTAGAGCATAAGATGTTGTTACTATAACTACATAACCTACTTTAAACCAGAGTTTATTATTGTAAAGTAATATGCTAGACACAAGTAGGTAATAAAAATAATGCTAGATTAAGCTAAGCATAATTAAATTAATTACATAGATACAGTATTTTTAAATAAGTATGTTTACTAAGCACTAGACCATAAATAATTTGAATACATACTCAACTCAACTTCTTTTCTGTGACACTCTTCAAATTGTTACTTAAATATAATGTATCTGTTTTCTTTTGATGTTGTCACAGAATAAATTCTTTTTCTTTCTTTCTTTCTTTTCTTCTTTCTAGATTAGATATACAGCATCACTGGTTCCCAATCAATAATTTATATTCTGACAATTATACATTAGTTATTTAGTTCACAGAAAAGTATCATTAAGAATTTGTGTTATGGATAAACAATTAAACATATATTAATACTTGTTTTTGTAAAAACATACTTAGTATAGGAAAACACCCAGACCAGAACAAACATTCATGTTCATTTACACAAAGAATTGTCCTGTGTTGGAATTGAACACACAACCTCAGGAGCGGAGTTCTGAACACAGTCAGATTATGTAAGAATTGCGAAGGTGATCAGTTTTTAACTGTATTTCTATATTAACACATTAACTGCCAAGCTAATTTGACCCAAATGTTCCATTTAGGCCATCTGGTATATAAGTCTTCCCTGCCGGTCACCGGTGCCCCCCATGGCCCCATAAGAAGGGTAGCATGCCGGTCACCGGTGCCCCCCATGGCGGTTAATGTATTAATTATTGAGTGTAATGAGATGAAATTTTACATGCAAATAGTTGAATACAATTAGTAATACTTTTTATACATTTACTTTGGAATAACTGATATGGCATGGCATGGAGGTGAGTATACACATACTCGTCACATCAGTCATCAATTTATTTTACTTTAAGATTAAAATAATTTAATGTTATCTTTATTATACTCATTCTTAAAGCATCTAATACTCAGGAAAGGGTTTAGATGATGGAGTTTTTATTTTATTATAACTAGTCTTAAGAGTTTGTTCTAAAGTTTTTGTATCTTCAAATACCTTGTGCGAGATACACACAGATACACAGTCGTTGCGTTTGTGTCATCAATAATTTTGGTAATATCTCAGGTCTGTTCTCTTGTCAAGGTTTTTTTACATCCTGTATACATATACTTTTATTCTTATTTGTTTTAGTTCGGAGAAGAAGTATACCAAAAGAGAATTAGAAAGGATGTTAAAAAACCAAAGAAAACAATTTGAACAGAAGAAAACAGCTTCTAACACTATAAACGTAACTTATTCTGCTGTTCGGTGAGTTAATTTGTACATTCATCTATACATTCACGACTATTGCCCTGAAGCAGTGGGCAGAGGCTTATTATACGCCCATATTTCGCCAATTATATTCTCGGTCCCACAGTGGCAAGCCTACTGCGGCTTGCCAGGAAAAGTTAAGTTTAAGTTCGCCAGAGCCTTGTCTGTTGATCAGCAGGTGCACCACTTGCAGGTCAGGTTGGCTTGGGCTCCTTAGATGTTAGTAGTATCCCTATACACCATATATAGTAATATGTGTTTATTTATTTTATATTAAGTGTGACTAACAAAAACATATTCGACAACAAATATTCAATGATGTCTCTGATCAAGAATCAGCAAGCGTAGTAAAGGGAGACCCCGCATGGACCGATGAACTAGTCAGGACGGTGGGGAGCCAGTGGATGCAGACAGCAAAGGATCGATCTACGTGGAAAGCAATTGCGGAGGCCTATGTTCAGCAGTTAACTTCAAATGGCTGATATGATGATGATGAAGAAAAACATACAGAAAAATGAATTACAATAATAATTGCAGTTAATACTTATAAGCTAGGAGCTGCTAAACAATCGCATGCAAACTGTTTGAATAATACCCATTAATAAGAAGATACAAACAAATGCCACAATACAATGATAAGCTTAATATAGTTATTAACCTTTTGACCTTTTCATATAAAAGAAGTTAATATACTGCAAGCTATTAAAAAAAACAATATCTAATTCTTGACAAGGCTATTATAACTCTTAGGAGCATTAGAAGTTCACAGAAATTCCAATTCATTAATTAACATACTTAACTTCAATTCATTAATTACGTGTTAATTTTCGATAAGACAGTCTCCATACTTGTATCTTCTTTTTCATCTATGCATTATCCCAGTTGCTACCTTACAGGTCTGGGGTCTGCTAAGTCTCTTTACTTGTTACAACGTGCCTTTTGTTCTTAAGAAACAATTACTTATTTCTTTGTTTTAATAGAGAAGAAGCTCGAAAAGAAGTGGAAAGACTGCTCAGACAACACAACTTACAGAGCCCTCAACAACAAATACCATCACCTTCGACACTAACCGGGTATGTATTTTAAGTAGATTTTATTCATAAGTCTGGCTCAATTGTCGTCTCTGCTATATAATAAGAATGTTATCTCCACGGTTTTTATAATAGCGTGTCCACTCACGTACACACTGACAAAATATATCGCTGCTAAAAGTGCGCCAGTCGTGGTTGCGTCGTCGCATACAGTGGTACAGGTAGCGGCACGTAAGTCTAACGATGAACAAAATTTGGAAGGGATAGATAGTACAGTCGCGCACGCACTTGTTATGTCTAGAAAAGGAATTGGTACCTATTTCTGGAAATAGACATTTTCATTATTATTTATGTAATTACAATAATCCTTACCATTAAACAATGTGGTTAAAGGTATTAAAGGTTTTTCTTGTATGTCAGCTAGTAGTATGGTTATACCATAATCTCAGTATTAAAAATACGAAAAATTGGATGTTTCTTAAGACAATGTTTTTTGCCAAATCATTTGAGTAAAATATTAGATGATTCGTCTATCTCGTGTTTAATTTTTTTATAGAATCAATTAATGTATCAGTTTCTTTCTTTAAAAAACAATTCACGTCATAAACCATTTTACGTGCCTGTCTTCTCAAAACAGTATTTGTTCTTGGCATTTTCACTGCTTGAAAATCACAAACAAAAACAAACAATAACAGCCAATAACAAAGAAACAAAAAGTAACAGTCAATAACAAATAACAACAGTAATAACAAAACAATTTAGGTCGCGACTGTACACTAGAAGTGAGCGGAGCGTCGTCGTATCGGTGCGCGGGACAGAGTACGACTGAACAGCTAATGAGCGCTTACACACGCCCGCCCGCGCCCTTTTCTCTCCATTGCGATACCTTATTTTCGGCTACTGCGCATAAACGGTCAGCGCTAGACTTTAGTTCCGCCTACTATACTGCTGCTGCATGAGAAAGCATTTTGTATGATTTAATAAACTATAACTTCTTTTCTTTTAAGTCTTGTGACTGTTAAACACATTTTTTTTATAAAATTGACAAATTGTTTTAAATTAAGTACATTTTCTTGTAACAGGCGGGAGAAAAAACTAATCTTGACGATTTTCTTGTCCTCTCTTTTACGATCGAGCTCCCGCCCGCAGTGAATGGGTGTGTTTTTAAGTTGACTTTCATAAGAACTCTATTGAGCCAAACTTGAATAAATGATTTAGACTTTCGACTTTATAAGCGATATAATAAATAAATAATAATAAATCTTTATTGAATTCATTAAACAATGTACAAACTAAATGATTCCATAGGCTTCCGAACTAGTAAAGATACTGTATTTCAGCAGCCAGTGGCATCTTCCAAACGATATAACAATAAAAATTAACTACTTGATGAGTGTGCGTGCGTGCGTGCGCGCGTGTGTGTGTGTGTGTTTGTGCGTGTGTGTGTGTGTGTGTTTGTGCGTGTGTGTGTGTGTGTGTAAATGGGTAGGGTGTGGTTTTGTATTTATTGCAACATTATTTCTATTGACTCATAGTCTTTACATTTTAGCCACACAAATAACACTTTTCTTATTTCATTATTACTATATTTCTTAACACAATTTTCTTTGCTAAGGTTATTATTATAATAGCCTAATGGATCAAACGGGGCGGGGCTCGAATTGACCTACTTAGGTACTTGTTTCTTTATGGCAGTGTGCCATAAATAAAAAAAGAAGAACTTTCTTTTTTATATATGTAACTACCGGCCGCGAGCGTGTTTGTCCTCATAACCTAAGGAAATATAAATCTACTTCTATAATCACTATCTATTTTTGAAAAAGCCGCATCAAAACCCATGCTTAAGATCTTAAGATCTAAGCATAGGGACAGAGATAGACAGAGGAAACCGACTTTGTTTTATACTACGTAGTAGTTAGGAAAGTTGTGTAGCCTATAGTGAGGGTGAACATTAACTATGTCTATTCCACTGCAGGTAATTCCACATATTGCACCTACCCTCACACAAGGTTGGCATCACCTTCTTGCTGGAACAAAACATTCTTACCATTAACGTTATCATATCAGACCATTAATGTCCCACTACTGGGCAGGGGCCAAGGGTAGAGGGATTTTGGTCATACTTCGCCACCCTGACCCAGTGCAGAGCGGCGGAGGCTGGTGTGTGCGTTCTGTCATGTTCTGCGGTCACCCATCCAAAGGCTTACCGCTAAGAAGCTTTTCTTTGATAATCGTTTCTAACCACCAACTATCACGGAGATTGAGCGTGATTGCGAATGCGCTAATGCTATTTTGTGAACCCTAAGGGTTTTTCTCGGATTCCCGCTGCGAAATCCACGAAATGACACTTACTCATATTTTCTTCCAACTTGTTATCGCTTTACCATATAATAAAGCTTAAAACACATACATAAACAGAATCACGCCTCTTTTCTCCGAAGGGTAGGCAGAGGCATATTATACACTTCGCTAATTATATAGATACCCACGTAATAGGTGATGAGCCTATTGCCGTTAACCGGGCATTGTTATGTTCGCCAGAGCCTCGTCTATTGATCGGCAGGTGCACCACTTGCAGGTGAAGTCGGCTTTGGATCCTAAGATTTTGGCAATAATAATAATATTTGGATATAACAATATCCCGGGCTTGTCTAACAAAATAAATGCAAACAATACACGCAAACATAGACCACATATTGCCTACTTTCAGGACCACAGACAACCAAAAACATGACGTCACCAGACCAACGGCGCCCATGTTTTGGAGTGACAATGCAGCCTCTTCGACTAGCGGAGTGCGTCCTTACAATAATAATTTGGCTGGTGCAGGGGCAGATCAGTACAACAGGTAACCTATGTCAAGGCAAGGGTTTTACAAATTGACCATTTACCCCGATGACGTTTTACAACAAGGGATAGTTTCCTGCCAAAACTTGAGGAAAATCGAGCTCACTTTTCTTGTGTCGCACGACGCTTTAGAGACGGCAACTTAGTCTAGGGCAACCGGGATAATGCTAGGATATGATGATAATGGGTCATACTCTGCTAGGCGAACCCACCACTACAACACTATAGTGACGACTAGGACAAACATCTTAACGTGTCTTCCGAAGTTATATGCCACACTAAAGGTCACCCACCCTAGGACCGACCGTCATCTATTTTTCTTTTTCTTCTCTCTCTCTTTTCTTTATTTCGATGATCCTTTTTGATGATCTTTTCGACTAAGTACAGCAGAGTTACAAGCGCTTTAGTAATGACTATAAACTTAAAACTACTTTTATTCGTATTTGTAAACGATAAAGATAAAATAGATATTTTTTTAAATTCTATTGCAGGCCAACACAAACTCCAAGCCAAGTCAAGCCGAGGTCTCATTCAGCTCAGAGAAGGTATGATTTATTTTAATGAATGATATAAAAGGTAAAATTCCTTGGCTAGAACGTCTTTCTTTGAAATTATCTTCCTGAGCACGTGTTTCCCAGCCCCGGGTCTTTTAAGCGGAAATTATGCAGCGACTGACTATTTCAAGGTTAAAATCAAGCTTGACTTCATTCCTAAGCACTTGTGAATGTCACTTAACTTTAGTAGCGCTGTTTACGCTTAAGCTACGTAATTCGTGTCCAAACAATACACAAATTTAAACTTGAATATAATCTATTGCCATACAGAATGAATAGGTGAAAATGACAGCTGCAAAATATAACAATTGACGGTGGTTGATAAAATGAAATGCGGGTGGATCGAGGCATCCGCTTGCTGAGGCTCTTTGCGCGGCAACAAGCGCCATTTCACTGAATGAAAGCTTGATTATAGAAGAATTTTGCATGAAACTCGGGAAGGTTTTGGTATTGACATATTACTTTGTCTGTTCGTTTAGATTTTTTCGCGCGTCGTTAGGTTATTCTAATCTATAAAGATTAGTGACTTCTGACCCGACCCCAACAAAGAACGGAAATTTTTCTTTGGCACATACTCATAATTTTATTTGTGCCATATACGGCAATAACGACTTATACCATGAATTAGTGCCTTACACTTTTTGAGAGATAGTGCGGTGTCGGTACCACACCACGCCTAGAATAGTGACAACCCCTCTCATCTCATGGGGAGTCCTAAGAGTCGACAAAGAGAAATTCTACCGGATGATGGAAAATAGCGTCATCCTGCGTACTGGCTGAATTTGCGATCACTAACCCGCCTGCCTATCGTAGTAATTATGGGCAATTATCCCCAATATAATAAACTATTAGGGAGGCCAACTTTCAGCAGTGGAAATATGGCTGAAAAGAAGATTTATTCTCGAGAAACAAGGGTATCGTGGTGAGGCTTGGTATCACAGTTCCTGCCCGACCACAGCCAGATCCAATAAAAAAAAGTTAAGGACAGTCAGCGTGAAATCCTTGGCAGCATCCATAGCACCATGTATGTATATCGAAATACGCCCTAACGCCAGAGCGTTATAACCCAGAGGTTATAGAGACGTCGATCTTTACGGCGCTTTGGATTTAACCAACTTTATAATGCTGACTGTCTCTATGACAAAAAAATGTGCATTAACTGTGCCTATAGCACACATAATCAATCCAACTAGTTATATCACAGAATATCTAGATTAAGATCAAATTAAGTAATCAGTAGCCTTAAAAACATTTTTTTTACCTTTGTATAGAAATGGCAATAATGATCGCAGAAACGGTGCAACTAATAATGACAATGATACGCTGACTTGTCCAGGATGCAACAAGAGATACACTCAAATTATTTTCCAATGTGAAAAAGGACACAGCTACTGCGATAACTGCAAAGCTAGCAAAGTTGTATGCTCTGTATGCGGTCTTCCGATTGCTATAAGAAATAGAAGCTTAGAAGCCTTCGTCGGCGAGGTGAGTGTTGTAATAATGATTTTTATTGCATTTTAGGGAATGGAGGCGTAGCCAACAACAGCTTTGCCGAAAGCGATACGAACAAAAATCCGCTATGAAATGTAAATTAAATAATTTCTAGACTTCTTGGCGGGAAAGTAAAGCGGCATGACTGTAGTTTTGTTTTATTTTCTAAAATTTGTGATATTTCAAACATTAATGTGTAATAACGGTGGATTTTTAACCTTTAAGTTTTTGTGAACGTACATAAGTGTTGGTAAATGAAACAAAACAGTGCAACATCACTTTTCAAATTCTCTGGAAGTCCATGTGAGATCTCAGTATAGTCCCACATCTTTACTGAGGACTCAACGGGTTAAGGGGTAGGGCATCTCATTTACCATTTATCATCTTTATCACCACTCATTCTCATTTACTATAATGTATTTGTCATTAATATGTCTCTTACTTGACACTGGCTAAATGTACAAACCGCAGGAAGCCATTATTTCAAAGAAAAAAAATCTAATAATTACACCAATTATTGAGTTCCACAATAATTATCATTAAGAACTTGTGTTATGGATTCTAAATGACGGATAAAAATACTTAAATACTTTTTCATTTGTAAATATGTATTTTTTTTAATTAATTAATTCTTTACCTACCATTATCCTGGTTGAGACTTAAGATTATTGCCTAGGGTCTGCTCACTAGTCTACCCAGAATGGCTGAATTTCAGTTATTACACGGATCGACTGCGGTCTCACCTCCGCAGCCTAAGAGGGAAACATCATTCTATGGTTAAGTTTTAACTTCGACTGACATAACTTCACGTGCTTTCCAAGACACAGAGCAAGCGATAATTACACACACTACTTTAAAAAGTCATAGATTCGATTCGCGATACCAGGGTTTGAACCAGAGACCCTCTGAATTTGCACTTAAAGGTCTGAACACCGCGCTATCCCTGCTTCTTGTTATTAATCTTACTTATATTTATTTACAGCTGAAAGAGAAATGCCCTAACGCTGAGAGTGGGTGCCGTCTTTTTATCCAACTGGCCGCTATGGATATTCATGTCAAGGAATGTCCATTCAAAGTGTTAACATGTCCTATTGCTGGTGTATTTGGGGAGAACTGTTGCAAATGGCGTGGTATGCATACTAACTTAGAATAATTACACCTAGAAACCCAGTACGCGTCGTCAAAGTGAGGCAACTCAAACCTAGCCATATTGGCTAAGTTCATTACGCGGCCCGTCAGTGCTCAAGGTCGTGTCGTATCAAAAACTACTTCTGATATTTTTATTAAAAAAGACGGTTTGCATTGAGCGGCTTTTCGCTTAAACTAAATGCAATAATTAGCTAAGCTAAAGTGTAAAAGTTTCAACTTCCCTACTTTTAGGGAAAATTGAATGAAATGACAACATTATTTTTTTCACTGTGTGCGTTTCGTCATGCATCTATCGCAAGTATCTTACACACACATAGTTTTTTTTCTTGCCTCGCTTTTGAAAGACCACTTTGGAGGGAACTATCGTTCTAGGTGTTATTATTCTAAGCATACTAATCGCTTTTTACTTACTTCATCATCATCATCATTTCAGCCATTTGAATGCTATAGTTTCAGAGAGGAATCAAACCTCTGACTTATAAGTTGATAACTAGAATTTTTCGGGTACTTTAAGCTTTGCGTTTTATTAGTTGATGTTTTCTAGTAATAAATTAGTCACATAACTATATATTATAGTATTGTAAATGCAAAAATATATATTAAAGGATGTAACGTCTTTATCTGTTGTTAATTACTTATAACAGTGATTCTTTGACTATGAGGGTAATCTTAACTTTCATAGTGACGTAATAAAGCAGTCTTAAAACGCAAATCATAAAGTACTAGAAAATTCAACGCGTTCATCCCCGGTAGCTCAGTGGTTAGAGCAGTGGACGGCCTATCCAAAGGTCAGAGGTCTGATTCCTCTCCAGGTTACAGCGGACGAATAATTTTTTTTCTAGTATAAAATTGTTACTTATCTAAAGTTGCAAGAAATCGGATTGAAATTCTTTCTAAAATTTATTTGACGACCGATAAGGGTTCCCATACAGGACAAATCTTTGTGTGCATGAACATGAATATTTGTTCTGGTATGGGTGTTTTTCTATGTATATTATGTATATATTTATTAAAAAAAAAGAGAATATTTATTTATTTCATAGTTTTGAAATGGGCTTGCCCGTCCAACTTTAAAAGCCTATTGAGGTATATTTGTTCAAATAATTTATTTTGTTGTTTCACAAATGTATGTGATTTTACTGATTCTGATGGATATAAAATAACATGCAAAATGAAGACAGGAAAATACTATTGGTTGTAATTCTACTTTCGTTGAGGCTAAAACAACACTGAATTTTTTTTAATATAATATTTCCTTGCGTCTGAGAGATTTCATTCTGCTCTGCTCTGTCAGTTAAACTAACACAGTGTTATTACAAAAAATACTTTAAACACTCCTTAGACATATGTCTTATCTAAACAGTGTTCACAAATGTAAACGATAATTTATTGATTCAGGCGTTACTTTGCGGAAATCCATTGTAAGCAAGTGATGGATTAAAAATATCTTTGTAACAATTCCCGCGCTACTATATTTAAGTTATGTTAAACTTTCTCTACTACAAAGCACTGTTTAGCAAGCATTTAGTTAAAACCGCTTCTATGCGATACGTTCACTCAACAGGTTTTCATTCAATCTTTCACACTCCCTGTTAAGCAAATCATGTTCGACTTAACGGACTTCATTATTATAAAATATAAATACTATCCTATCTATCCACATCCACATATTATAAAATGTGTGATTTTAGTGAAATAATCTTTTTATGTATTTAAACAACTTTTAAATCTACAAACGGTTATGTTAGGAATATAAAATATCTACTTCTAAACAATAGGTAAGCGTAACGGAGCAGAACGTCACAGTTGTAAATTGATTAAATGTATTGAAAAACAATGGGAACAATTTAATATTAATTAATATGGAGGTTAATAACTTTTACAATTTAAATGCAATGCAATTTAAATAGTCCCACCTCGAGGGTCACTCGGATTAATTTGTGTGCATTTACTTGAGTGTCCCGACAGGTATGCATATAATGTAAGTCTTTTCATATCGATAAGACTTAAATCCATGGTTAAAGATATTTATTTTGACTGATAATTTTTGTATAAGCAGCAGCGCTACACAAAAATGTCAAAGTTTTGAGAGTTAATGTGTCCTAAAAAAGCGCCAGCCAGTGTTTAAATTTAAACTGTCTAAGAAGTGTTTAACTTTAGGCAATCAATAGACAAGGTTTTGTAATACCTTTTTTTAAACAGGTGTTTAACATCTGTTTAACTTTTTTGTAATAACACCAACAATGTTTGACGAACAAGCCTAGTAGAATCTGCCTTACTTTTTAAGCCTTGCCTTAAATTTATTTTTTATTTTAGGGATGCTGCCGAAACTGGAAAGTCACTTCAACGAACTTCATGCTTTTTCCACCCAAGGGAATATCGGCAAAGAAATGCATCTAACATTGACAAATAAAGATTGTAAGTTTCTATACCTTGTCACTATAGGCCCATTCAATTTCCTATTCAACGTGAAAGTGTCCTATGCCAAGCAGCAAATTTGTATGGCTGTCCAATTAATTGGAACTGCACAGAGCGCCAAAAAGTGGAACTACGAAATACATGTCTTCAACAAGAGTAAACCTCGTAGGAAGTACTTATACTATGAAGTATGTCAGTCAAACGCCACTTCTATTAATGAAATAATGGAGAGTGAAGAATGCGCAACTATACCACTTTCATATGCTAACACTTTTGTTAACGAAGGTCATATTGCATACAAGTTTTATATCAAGAAAATTGCTGGCTAAAGTCACAAGAAAAATAAGCAGGGTGATAATGTGGTGGGTCCTAAACGTTATTATAATAATTAAAGTTTATTTTCCTATAGAGGAACAAGACGGTGTAGCCGATACGAGCATTTCTAAAAATTAATTTACACAAATTTGTTGAATAATTATTGTTTCGCTAGCTTTGCTTTGGATTTCATTAGATATTATTTATTAGTCGCAAATATTAAGTAGATTATATTTGGTCTTGTTATAAACACTATTTTTACATTAGTTAAGTAAGGTTTATTCCTGTCTTTTTCCTTAAATTTTAAGTCGTGTACATGTGTCGTAAACAGAACACTGCTGCACTTAAATATGTAACAAATGAGTAAGCACTAACATAACTTTGCTCCTTATTTCATTATAAGTAGGTGCTAACTAAGTTATTAATGTCCTAGAATTATCCCGGTGCCCTAGACTTCAGTTTAGGGCCCAGGGTCTGCTAACCTAATAGGTATATATTAATGTAATATTTAATAAGCTTTGTAATTTTTATGTGGTCTACTGAAATGTACTTATGGATTTTTCTTTCCCGTTTATTGTAAATAATGGGCAATGAAATATATTTCATTAAATTAAAATGAAATCTATTAGTTGGAAGAAATGCGACAAGGCCAGGCAGTAGCAAGTAAAAAGGTCAGCGACCGACTTATCGGACATAAAAAGTCCTACCTTAAAACCCAAAGAGGGGATTGGGGCCCTCGACCTTCTGGCTTAAGAGCAAATGCTCCGTTGATTACGCCAGGAGGTGGTCTTAGATTAATACTTACTCCAGCCAGTTTTTATGGGTTTTACCACTGGCAAGTTACCACCTATCATACCTTCATGGCATAAAGTGGGTAGATTTTATATTTCGGATAGACACTTATGCCTTACATTACCTTCGCATCCCGCTAACTAGATTATTATGGACTAGCCGCCGCCCGCGGCGTCGTCCGCGTGACCTGCACATAAACCTTCCTCTTGAATGACTGTCTATTAATAATAATAAATCATTTAATTTCCTCCACATACAAATAATACACAATTGACACAATTTACGTAATCATTAATTAAAAAAATATCAAAATCCGTTGCGTATCTTTAAAGATTTAAGCATATATAGAGATAGACAGCGCAAATCGGCTTTGCTTTATTACTATGTAGATTATGAAAAAATCTAAAATAACAATTTATGCAAAGCAATGCAAATTATGCAAAAGCACTGATGCTAACCAACTGATTCAATAACATATTTTTCCCGAAATGCAGATGGCTGTTGTGCGAATTAAGGTAGCGTGATATCTTTTTACAATGTTCAGTGTATCTTTACTTATTAGATAATATAATATTTTATGTTACGATTTAGTTTTATGGTTGCCTTACTCACCATGTAACTTTAGGGTCATCACAGATTGAGAGGCCCGCAGAGGAATTTATAATTGGAGAGACGGTCTGGCCTATAGAAAAACGTCTTTATTTTGTAAGAAGTTGTAGAAAACAATATTTTTGTTTTTTTCTATACTTAGGGTCAGTTCATATCTTAAATAAAATATAATTTAAAAAAGGAAATAGATTTATTTGATACAATTGAAACACATAAAACAAAAGAACATTAACACTATAAATTAAAAAAATGAAACACTAAGGTGCCCCAGCTGCCTCAAAAGGGATCTAGTTATAATGCATCGAGCGTATTTGTATGTGCAACGCAATAACTTATTATCGGTTTAGTGTGAACGTATGGGGAAGTGTTTTATTATATGTTTGTCTGTTCTGGCGTTGCGCGACCGAGAATATGCGAGACATTATCCGTCAGATATAAACCGACCCTTACTCTAACCAATTTACTGCGTTTCTGAAGAAAGAAAAGTTTCGATATTACCTAGATGGCTAAATACTGTATAGTAATTAAATAATGGTAATATGCAGCACGCCCATTGACGTTGTTGGCATGACGCAATATAGCCGATAATTATATACAAAAAATATATAGATTGCGATATGAATCGTTTTATATTCTGTTCATCAACCTAACTGTAACCTTAGAAGAGAAACCTAACATAGGTTTTGATATTTAAAAAAAGAATGCGTCTTCCGTTTGTCTCCTAAGGTAAAGTGATAAAGACAGGGATCCAATTAAAATAATTTAAATATATTAAAAAAAAAAAATATCGCTGAGTACTTATGTGTTACTTACAGCTATGATAGACATGCCTATTTTTGACGGCTTTATTTCATGACTTGACTGAAGCGCTTAATATTTTTTACTGCTTACCATCTGCCAGGATGAGGTCATAAGTCATTGAGTTCGCCTTTTGTACATTTTAATTTTAATTTGTGCGATAAAGTTTAAATAAATAAATAAAATAAGGAGGCCGATCGCTATTGATAAGTGTACTTTATATTTACGCAATGTAATATACTAAACAGATACACCATACACACAATGCCAACAGGAAACTGAGAACTCCATAATCAGAAATAAAGTACCTACCTATCTACCTATATATTTTATTTTTAAACTTTATCTTAACAAGGGTGCTAACAAATCTTTTTTTTCAGAATATTTATATAATACAATGTAATGTTACCTAAATATTATTAGTAAAGATATAAAGCGCATGCGCAGGAGTAGGACAGATAAGTTTAATTTAGCGCAGTGTCTGAAAAGACCTTGTTAATTTTAATACGCAGACAGAGATACTACAGTCTTTCTGTCAGCCACGATTTGGAAGTAAAATAATTTTATGTCAATTTTGAGAATAGTTTTGACTAGCCATCATCTTTATATTTTGCCCATCAGCATTCGGCAATTACATTTTTTTTTCTTTTTGCCTTTTAATATGTTATATAATACGCATTAATTTTCATCAATCATCTAAATTGCAGTTGTCGAATGCAACTTGGTTCTTGGCAGATTTACTAAGTTTTAAGATGTGGATTACCGAAATAAGAGAAACTGTCTACTTTAAATATTGCAGTTGTATGCTAAAATCTTTGTATTATTTATTGTATGTTATCTGACAAAGGTGAAATCCATTGTTTGTAGCGAAATTAAAATCTCTATAGTAATATTTCCACCTATCGCGGTATCGACTTTTTAGAATTTTCTATAATTTGTACACTTATAATTGTACATTCTATCACTCCGAGCATAGCTCTGTGACGATTTTCTCCTAAGAGACACTTTCATATCAAGTCCATTCTTCGTTACCTACAAACAATAGATTTTAGGAGTAAGTAACAACTGAGTCAATAAGTTAAATGATTTTTTTACCTTGTGTCCTAGGTAATCGATGAAAAGTGTTAGTTTTTACGTTATTACTGCTTAATTAAGAACAATATCACTTCGCTTCTGATTACGCAGGAACGTGAAATAAGTAAAGGTTTTCACTACGGTTTGCCATTTCGAGGGTTCCGTGCTCAAACCCGATAAGTGTTTTTGGGCTTAAAACAGTAATTAAGAGAATATATCCGTTAATTAAAAAAAATGAAACTTAAAAGGTTTACTTATTAGATTATGAAGTCCTCAGTTTTCAGTCTTCTTTTCTGAAATCGACTTATCTGATAATATCACAAGAAAAAGCGGCAGAAATTATGTATCTGATGTTGTCACTTATCGGGTTTGAGCACGGAACCCTCGATTTTCGCTAATTTGCCGCGTCGGTCGGTCACTAGGGACAAGGTATTATTTATTAGTTATTACTTTTATTTTATAGCATGATTATTTACTTTTAATTTTCAATACGATTTTTATCAATTATATTTTTATAATCACCAAATTCGGTGTTTTATTTTGCGCCAATTCCATAACCTACCTACACATAATATACATTTTATTGTGCAACAATTAAAGGCTACTTGTGTCTTTCCTGTAAGAATCAGCTTTTTCTTCTAAAATTTGGTTAAAAAGTGTGTGACGCCGGGTAATTGTGCACATTTACAATTAATAACATTACAAGTGATAACAATTAAAAAAAAATTATCTATTAGATTCAGATCATTGTGGAATACAAAACTCTTTTCTTTGTAGAAATAAAACTGTGGCTAAAAGAACTATAACATTTATACCGAAAACCAATAATCGTTTTAAAAGGCTTAACAGTAAATTGTTAGGTTACCTATAGTTAACCTTTTATAGACGGAAGCTGTGACCCAATATTTTTGACGTGACAACGTCTTAAATTAGGTTGCGGCTGGGAGTCACTTATGAAAAAGTGTAACGCTCGGTAACGTTACGATGAGTCACCGAACGAGAGAGAGGCCCGGCGAATGCCTTGCGTCTCTCTCCCACTCAACTATGATCGGTCTGCCGCGCGCGCAGCACTAGAATTCCTTGTTCCTATTGTGCAATTTAATTATATTCATATCAATAAATATTCTACCGAGAAAAAGACGTTGTCACGTAAAATCTTCGCCCGTAAAAACGACTTTACAGGCAACCATTTTGACGTGACAACGTCTTAAATTAGGTTGCGGCTGGGAGTCACTTATGAAAAAGTGTAACGCTCGGTAACGTTACGATGAGTCACCGAACGAGAGAGAGGCCCGGCGAATGCCTTGCGTCTCTCTCCCACTCAACTATGATCGGTCTGCCGCGCGCGCAGTTTTAGTAAACAAAATATATTTCTATAGTTAAAATTTGTGCAATTCTTATTTTCATTCAATTCCTTGTTCCTATTGTGCAATTTAATTATATTCATATCAATAAATATTCTACCGAGAAAAAGACGTTGTCACGTAAAATCTTCGCCCGTAAAAACGACTTTACAGGCAACCATTTTTTTTTATATAATGATTTTTTCAGCAGCTTTCCTAACATATTTAAATCAATATTTACTCCCAGAACGATTAAGGTAAATAAAATGATACTACATACAAGTAGAAAGAGGCTGTATGATAAGAACAATTTAAACAATAGCGAACAATTTTATAATTATGTAAGAAAATATTTAGAAAAGCATGCCACACAACAAAGTCGTGGTATTTAAGATCTAAAGTAAAAAAACTGTGATAAGATTGAAATGACCTGGAATATTATTAATAGTGAAACGGGAAAAAGTAAGAATTATTATAGGTACTGAGTTTAAACTCAACATTTATAAAAATACTTTTACATCTGACTCAGATATAGCCAATGCTTTTGAAAACTTTTTTTACTAATATTCCAGTGTCTATCGCAAAAGCTTTAAATTGCTCACCCACTTTAGCAGAGTCTACTTTAAAAGATAACGTACAATAGATTTTACGTTTAGTTTATGTGACACCTATTTCAATACTTAGTGTTAAGAAAGCTGCAGATCTCTAGAGCAATTCCATCGTACATAGTTACTTAGCCTATCATTGTTTCGGTGGCGCAAAGTTTGGCTCTAATATTGAATAAATAAGTAGATTGCGGCATATTTCCATATATAATGAAAGAGAGTAAAATAATTCCATTATATAAATCGGGCAGTACAATAGATAGATTTCAATTCGGGTTCCGAACTCTATCGACGATTGACGCGAGGGCGTGAGGATGTGAGGGCGGTTTCCCGGGGTGGGGTGTTGATTGCGGTGTCGCTCGATATCGCGAACGCCTTCATCAACACCCTGCCCTGGCCAACGATAATGGAGGCGCTCCGATTCCACGGGGTGCCTCCATATCTGCGGAGATTGTTGGGGAGCTACCTGTCGGAGAGGGCGGTAGTCTTCCCAACGATGGGCGGAGGAGGCTGTCGTCGGCGTATGGTGTGCGGTGTTCCACAGGGGTTTGTCCTGGGACCACTCCTGTGGAACATCTGATATGATTACGTTCTGCCCTGTGTGAACCTGCACGGCGTGGACGTAGTTTGTTACGCCGACAACACTCTCGTAACATCCCGGGGTTCTGACCTCCAGGATGCGAGAATTTTGGCCACCGTCGGCGTCGCGACGGTGGTCCAGAGGACACGGCGGCTAGGGCTCGTGGTGGCACTGCACAAATCCGGGGCTATCGTTTTTGGTATGGTGCCCGGAGGCGGTCGCCTCCTGGCTCGAGTATTGTGATTGGAGGAACTCCCATCCCTGTCGGGAACACGCTGAAGTATCTCGGCGTTCTTCTCGACAGCAGATGGGACTTCGAAGCTCACCTTCGGCACCTGGGACCAAGGTTGATGAGCACGGCGGGAGCTCTATCTCGCCTGCTCCTCAATCTTGGGGGAGGTGGCGGCAGTTGCCGTCGCCTTTACATGGGAGTGGTGCGGTCCAAAGCCTTATATGGTGCCCCAATTTGGGCGAGCTCCGTATCGGGTCGCCATCGACGGATCCTGCGGCGGCCGCAGAGGGTCATGGCGACCCGTGTCGCTAGGGGGTATCGCACTATCTCGCATGAGGTGGCATGCGCGCTCGCCGGGTCCCTGCCATGGGACCTCGACGCCGAGGTTCTCTCGGCGGTCTACTGGCGTGGCGCGCAATCCCGGAGCCAGGGTCTCCGCCCCGCACCGGACACTGTGGTGCGGTGGCGTAGAGACGCTCAGAGGCAGGCTCTGGGCTCATGGCGGCGGCAGCTTTTCGGGAGCGCCGAATTTCGTGCCGAAGGTTCGAGGCGCCGTATCCTCGAGGCGGTCGGGCCCATCTTAGAGCGATGGGTCGGCCGTCGGTGGGGGTCGATGACTTTCCGGCTCACACAGGTGCTTTCCGGGCACGGGTGCTTTGGGACGTCACCGGGGGGGGGAATCGGCCCGGTGCTGCCACCACTGTGACTGCGCAGCACACGTTGGTGGAGTGCCCAGCGTGGGCGGGGCCGCGGGCGATGCTTACCCCGGCCCTGAGAGGAGTCGCTCTTTCGCTGCCGACCGTTATGCAAAAGATGGTCGAGAGCGAGACGGCGTGGGAGGCGATGGCCTCCTTCTGCGAAGTGGTGATGTCGCAGAAGGAGGCCGAGACCTCAATCGCTGGGGCCCGCCGAATTCTTTCTTCTTGTCTCTATTTGCATGATATACGCATCCGCATGAAAATCCGCACTGATTAATGCGGAAGCGGATGCAATTATGCAGATGTCCAAATCTATGCGAAAGTTTCGCATTTGCGGATGCGGATGCGAATGTTTGCAAGATCCCTGCTGCAGAAGAAGGCTATTTATATCTTCCGTGTGGACATTCACTAAGGGAAAAGTTTAAATAAATTAGTATTTTGACAGTGGCGGGTCAGTTTGTTGTTTCGATAAATTAGTTGTATCTGTCACTAGGTTCCAAACGATAAACAAATCATTTAAATTTCGTTATAAAATCCCAAGCAATATACAGTAATTAAGCCTAAATAAATTTGAATTAACAATAAAACGCAAGCTGTTTTCAAAGGGATACTATTGTATCAAAGACTATGGCAGATAAAAATGCTTGTGATTAAACTGCCGTTTCGTACAGGCTATTCTATTATGAATGACACAGAACATGAATATTGTAAATGTTATATTATGTTGCATTGTATAGCTTCACAGATAAATGAAGGTTGTAATTCAAGTACCAAACCAATGGATAGATAAATTTAATTGAAGCCTGTGAGTTTCTTGCCAGTTTTTCTTATAAAGCGGTGGCTCGGATGAACTGGTACTTATATTCACTTACACTTAAATATTTTTTGTTTTTAAATTGTTTTGTTGCATATAAGTGAATCATGATTTTAGTGTCTATATATTTCGTTATAATATTTCGATTGTTTTTATATATTTATATTTAATTTTGACGTTTTCAAGTAGATACTATATAATCGTTTATAAAATAATAATTTTTGATTTTGAATTGTATTAATTCAACAATTCACATGTAAAATTTCATCTTATTACACTCAATAATTAACGAAATACAGTTAAAAAACTGATCACCTTCGCAATTCCTTCATAACCCGACCGTGTTCGGAACTCTGCTCCTGAGGTCGGGGTTCCTACACAGGACAAATCTTTGTGTGCATAAACATGAAAACTGGTTCTGGTCTGGATGTATTTCTATCTATATCAAGTACTTATGTATTTACAAAAAAAAAAATTTATCTATGTTTATCCCTTATTTAGTATCCATAACATAAATGTTCTCAATGATGCTTATCTTGGAACTAAATAAATGGTGTAATTGTCAGAAAATATTTATTTTCTTACACGTCGTCATACACTGAAAATTTGATAACTCGAATAGTGAAATTCACTGAGGCAAAGCACACTAAAACCACAACATTTATTTCCAACCACTGAACGGAAATAATATTTTATTATATAATTTCGGCTGGACCATATACCTACTCAACGTATTAAGATAACTCTTTATTTAAAATAAGAACCAAACATTTATATGTCGAGAAAATGGTAAGGAATATAGTACATACATACACACATAATGTAACGCCTCTTTCCCGTAGGGATAGGCAGAGAACACATCTTTCCACTAGCTACGATCTTGGCTCACACTTCGCCTCATTCACATAACCTCATACACGCCCTTGACCTGTCCTTTCTCCAAAATTTTCTAAATTTGGTCATGGAAGGTCTTACGTGGTCTTCCCCTCCCAACACTTCCAATCACTTGTCCATCGTAAATCACTTTCGTTAGTCTACTTTCATTCATCCTCTCAACATGACCAAACCATCTAAGCACACCTTTCTCAATTCTTGTCACTATGTCTTCTTTTACACCAGCTTCGACACTTATCACTTAATTCCTAATCCTAGCACTAAATTTCACACCTAGAATACTTCTGAGTGCTCTCATCTCTACTGCATTAATCTTACTTTCCATTCGCTTCCATATAGTTCAGCTAGTTGATAATCGATGCAAAAGAGTTCCTTTGTTTAAATTTATTTTCAATATTTATGTTTGGAAAAGTAATTCAGAGTCGTTTTGACAAGTAAGATAGTATAAATTCTGAAAAATTCTGTTAATTTCTTCAGTTGCCAAGAAAAAATGGGTCGTGGCAAACCAGTGGGTGAAGAACTTCGAAAGCGAATAGTTTGTGGGATTGAGCGCGAGCAAATCAAGTTACCAAATCTCGAAAGACTTGACACTGCCCTGATCTACAGTGCAATCTGTCATTCAGCACTACAAAAGGAGTGGAAATAGTGAAGTAGTGAAGCAGAATACAGAATACTTAAGAAAATTATCAAAAAAATCGTCGTGCTCGAGCTGGAGAATTAACGGTGCACTGGAGAGACATGATTAACAAAGATACCTGCTAAAGAGTGTTGAAAAGAATAGGCTACGGATTTTACAAAGCTAAGGAGAAACCACTATTGATTGCCTCACAAAGAAAAAGAGCTTGAAGTTTGCGCGTGATCACTTAAATTGGACTTCTGATCAGTGGCGTAGTATCATATGGCATGACGAGGCCAAATTTGAAGTTACAGTGGGCGATGAAAGAAAAAAGTTGTTCGAAATAAACATGGAGCGTTTCATACTGATTACAATAAACAAAAAGCAGCGTCTCTTATAATATGGGCTGCATGTCTGCACAAGGTGGTGGTTGAATGCAGTTTGTGGATGGTTCCATCAATGCAACAAGATATCAAACTACTTTGGAAGAAAGTCTGCTGCCCTCCATTCTGTCACTTATACATCAAGATTTTTTAATTTTTCAACAAGACGGTGCTTCCTGGCATACTGCAAGGACAACAAAGTTATGGCTGCTGTCAAAGAGCATCCCAACCATCCAATGGTCATCTAACAGCACGGACTTATCGCCGATTGATACCCTGTGGTGGAAAATGAAAAAAGTCCTTCGCAAAAATCCATCAAGAGCGACTTGAAGGCTAAACTCTAAGCTGTGTGGGAGTCAATTACGACCGACGAGTGTGCAGCGTTGGTTGCGACCATGCCTCTTGGCATAAAGCTGTATAATTGAAAGAAAAGGCGACACAACTAAGTGGTAGACAAACTATTTTGCGTGAGAGCCAATGGTAGACGAACGACATTTTGCGACATGAATTTCAGAATGTTTTTTATTTATTCATGTTACGTAAGGTCTTGAATTTTTTTTAAGGTAGGTACGTTTAAATCAATTTTATAATGTTACTCAAATCGTGGTTTACTTTCTTAATTGCTTTACCTAAAACACTTCACATTTTTTCTTTTTATCTTATTTTTTATACTAGACGAACTATTTTGCATCGGGGCTCGTATAACGGGCGCTCGCCGCTCATAGTTTTAGCTCTGTGTTGATGGTTTAGGTCCTAAATAATCGAGTTGGTTTATGTTTCTACGTATCGATTTATGTACTTTAAAGTTTCCTTTGCGAATTAGTAGGTACTATAATAGCTGCGCTTCGCGGTGGCACCCGCGAGGTTCCTGTTCCCTTGGGAGTAGCGGGATAAAAGTATCCTATGTGTAAATAATAATATTTTCTGACAATTACACCAATTATTTAGTTCCAAGATAAGTATCATCAAGAACTTGTGTTATGGATACTGAATAACGGATAAACATATATAAATACTTTTTTTTCTGTAAATACATATACATTCTCGCCACCACGCCATATCGGTCGTCATCCAGGTTATCCAGGTTAGGTAGCTTCTGCGTAAAAGTAACAAACACATCCACAAATACAACTTATAATTCCCATTTATAATAATATAACGATATTTTAGTTATGGACTTACATAGTTAAAAGAAAAATCATTTTTTTTAAATATTTATTTTTAACATCAAAACCCAAGTGTCGTGAAATAAGTGTACAAAGACAGACATTACAATAACAATAATTTATTGATTCAGGCGTAACTTTGCGGAAATCCATTGTAAGCAAATGATGGATTAAAGATATCTTTGTAACAAATCCCGCGAAATTATAATAGCGCGGGAATTGTTACAAAGACATTTTTAATCCATCACTTGCTTATTACAGTAACACTTTGCGTTCAGCTATTACAATGCTACCAAAACATGTAGGTACGCTTTGAGATTATGCGAACTTGTTTACCTATCAGTTAAGCTTTTTAATTTATCCGAATCTTTATGACTCATAAGTAAAAAAATCAAACAATCTAGTTACATCTTTCCTCAGTATATTCGTAAAGATATTACTGTAACCAGACCCAATCATCCGGTAACCAGCCAAGCTTCCTTTGACGACTTTAAATCGTATCTAGAAAATTGCATTAATCATTAATTTACATTTCGTTTAAATCTACTCGAATCGCAGTTGTCTAATGGGATTTAGCTAGAGGGTCAGAACTATTTCTTTCACATTGGTTATCCCTTGCTAGTTAGAGAGCCTTTTTCTTATCAAGCAGATGTGCGTCCGCACGCGGCTGTAACGCATCATCCATCATGTGAACTTCGCATGTGAAGTTATTTTGACGCATGGAACCTGCGCGCGTGTGCCGAAGACTTGTTACTCGCATGCGGGCACAGAACCGCTTGAGAGAAAAACGACCCAGAGGCAGTGACTGGATATTCAAAAGCGGGTACCTACATACTTACGAAATGTAACACGCAATTAAAAAATTTGCCGTCCACAAATAAATCAAATATCCCATTGTGTGGACCTTCGTTCATGTTACATTGCAGCAGTCTGTACCCGCCATAAAAACGAATAAATAGTTCCAGTACAACTATCACAGTGAAGGCAATATGTGATTACAATACAAAACGACCTGAACATTCGGTTAAGAATGCTTCTACGAATTAAAGATTAAAACTAACATTTTCCACAGCAGTATTGAGAAATTTATTGCCGGTTCCGAGTTATTTGTGCTCGCAAAGTTAGTGGTTGTATGTTTATATTGTGTGTATGTCAATAAAAAACTTTTCTATTCTATTCTTTCTATTCTATTCAAAGTTCTTTCGTCCCACTACTGTGCACGGGCCTCCCCTCATGAACCAAGGTTAGAGAGTATTGACTTGTATTCGACCATAGTTTAAATGCTATTGATGCTAAAAATTAACAATTTGCTGCCTACTACTTCGATATATAGTTCAACTTAGCAGTACGGATGTAGAAGCACGTACACCGCAATTGTGCAACAGACGGACTGTCCCACGCCTAACATTCGTCAGTACGGCAATTAATCCATAATAATATGCAATATTATGAGTTTTCATAGAAGCAGTTATACATTATTCCACACTTGTCGCGTAGACGCCTAAATGCTAATAGTAACCCTATAATTGAAGTAACAATCGCCATTAAACGTTGATTAGTAAGTAAGGCCCTGCGTGCAGGGCAGGGAAATCGCCCACCTAAGGCTTATTCTTTAACTTAATATAACATAAATGTCGCATTATGTACGATTTAAAACAAATATCCGTTTAAAGTTAGTTTATATACAGTTTATAAGGATCCTACCAAGATCTGAGGAACACAAGCCAACCTCACCTGCAAGTTGTGCACCTGCCGAACAACAGACGAGCATATGGCGAACATAAAAGTTCCCGGTAAGCGGCAATATGCTTGCCATTTATTACGTGGGACCAACAATATAATTGGCAAAATGCCTCAGCCTACCCCATGGGGGAAACAGGATCGATATTACGTATGACGGGTATTAAATAAAGACAATATTATAATTTAATTTAATTATTTTACTTATAACCTCACAGGGCACTTGCAATGTATTAAAATATTCGTAGTAGTTGAATCATTCATAGAAAATTTATCCCTGCCTCTGTAGCAAGCTGCTTTAACAACTGCGATTCGTATGGAACAGCCTTATAATATAACGGCAATGACATAAACTGTCAAGTGTCAATGCCGTATTGGCGCCAATACGGAAAAAAACACAAGGCGGCAGTGTTTAATTTTTCAGAACTGGAATAAATTCGAGTTTTTATTAGTAAATATGTTGGATTTGTAGACATAACTTCTTCGGCAAAGCACACTTGTGTATAAAATTTGAATATTAACGTCAATAGTGATTTTCCGTGTTAATTCGAAAACTCCATAAGCCTCTGGTAAAGTCTCCACTACTTTACTGGGGTAGATGGGTTGAGAGTTTGAGACTGACTTGACTCTCAACGGACTTTTATAGTTTTAAAAAGTTTTAATGTATCTTTTCCCGGGTTGGCGCCAATATTCCGCCGACATTGTATATTAATAAATTTTAGTTATAAGGCGAACTTCTTCATTACACTTTGATTTATTGAACACATTTTAGTAATTTATTGATTCAGACGTTACTTTGCGGAAATCCATTGTAACCAAGTGATGGATTAAAAGTATCTTTGTAACATCTCCCGCGCAACTATATATTCAGGAAAAAACCGAGAAAGAATTCAATACGACGTGTTTCGGCCTTACACAGGGCATCTTCAGGTAAGATAAAATAAATACAGCGTTCAAAACTAAAAACTCACTTACGGGATTTTGTAATGGGAAGGATCGAATAGAAAATAGTAAAAAATCGGGTATAAATAAATAAACTTGTGAGGTTTGTCACAGTGTCTATAAAGGGCAAACTGGACGCAACTTTGAAACCAGATATAAGGAGCTTATAGCTGCTTACAGGCATATTTGTCCAGACATATCTCATTCAAACACCTTATCGACGCTGGGCACACCTTGAGTAATAATCATAATTTTGAAATTTTTCATTCACATGACAAAGGTCTACGGTTGTGTGCATTGGAAAAATTTATTAATAATTAAACACAATGACAAAAACCTACTTGCAAGCGAACAAAATACGTTCTCTAGATCACCTTTATTACGTATGGTCCAGAAATTTCATAACGGTGACTCTGACTCAGACCGAAATAATGTGGCGGACGTTGGTGGCGGACGTTGATGACGGAAGTGGGTAAATATCAAGCTGCTCACTCTCGTCTCAGCGTTGGTCGTGACGACATCGCTGTTTTGAGGCTCCTATATTACCTGAAGATGCCCAGTGTAAGGGCGAAAAACGTGTGGTGTTGAATTGTTATAAAGATATTATTAATCAATCACTTGCTTGATTTGTAATTGACATGAAAAAATGTACACAATTGAGAACCGGACTCTGAACTTAAATTCTTGCACAATTATTACTAGCACTGAAATGGGACCTGGCAACACTTTATTTAAGTACTAAATCCGTACTTCCCATTACACTGTCAAACATATTTGTTTTTAATTTTGTGGCATCACGTCGTCAAACGAATCATCTCATAACATAATGTAGCTCAAAAGTAATTTGCTTACTTTTGATACTTACATGTGATAAAGATTTTTACAATACTTTTTTGAATGTTAAGGAATCCTTTTTACAGATTCTATCTTTTATCTTTCAATGTAACTTTAAATATTTTAATGACAGTAGACACATTATTCAATTTAAGATAAGGCAAGTTTTTTTTAATATATAACAATTGAAGTAATTTTATAATAATGATTTCTTTACTTAATGAACACATCACTTGTGATCGATGTATAAAATGATATAAGTAATATGAATATTGTTTAGTTACACATATTCACAGTAATGCAAGAGCATTTGTGAACATTGGACGGCATGATAGATAACACTAATCATATTTTTTCTTTAAGCCGCCTCCTTCTGTTTTTTACAACATTGTAAGTGATCAAAGGTTTATTTTGAAATAACACTTTTTATTTAATAGCCCATTCTGTCATAATGATTATTCTGTAATATGATTACATACTATAAATAAAAACAGCAATATTCATCAACAATCGAATTAAAATACAAATGTCATAAAATTAATGTTTAATTGAATAAATCTAAATTTGTTAATCTTGATATTTCGAAATTGTAATAACAATACCATCAGTAAGTAAAATATAAAAATGACTAGATTTTAATTTCAGCACAAGTGAATTTACTATGGGAATTCAGCAAATGGATATGCGACTATTATAGATTAAAAAAAAATTTAATACTTATTTAAGGATTAGAAAATTATGAGATCTATCAGAGTTAATTATCGCCTCAGTAGTTAGAATAATCTTCATACGAGTTCATGATACATCACTGTAACTATGTGCCCAAGTATTACACACTCCCAGTACCACAAAGTCATAACTCATTTTGTAACTAATATATATTTGTGTGTGATATATTTGTTATTAAAAGACAATTGGGATAGCTTCCAAGCTTGGCGATTTTACATTAAAAAATAAGAGGAATTAAAATGAAATAACAGTTACGTCACTGTTCAGGGGAACTACTATAACGTCTATGGAGCACCATATTTAGAACACTTTTTGGAACATTCATTCAAAATTTTAGCCTTTAAACGCCGCACTATTCAGCAGGGGCCTCATGATCCAAGGTTTTACTTTTTAAAGTCAAAATCAAAATCATTTATTCAAGTTTGGCTCAAAAGAGCTCTTACGAAGGTAAAAACTTTGCGTTTTAGTTCATACTATTTTTAAAAAATTTCAAGCCTAAATGGTTTAACGAGTATTACATATAGCGATAACTGGGTTCAATATCTTAACGTGCCTGCCGAAGCACCGAAGCGCTCGAAATTAAATGCCAATGAACGGTCAGCCATCCAAGAACTGATCTTTGAACTCTGGTTTACATAGTGATCTTTTCCGACCGCGGAGCTACGAACGCTTCATTCAATGAATATTGAGTAGAAAAGTAATTCGATATTATTAGTTTTGTCTTTGTAGTACTAAAATTGCGAGTTGCCGAACCCACATGGTAAATTCTGTTTTTGCGCTGTTGTCTTAAAAACTTATATGCTACAGTTAAGTAATGTTGTCACAAACGTCAACCATGGTGTAAAAGCTAAAAAAGTGTTAACTAAGTGATTTCACAAACTCACAAGTAAACTTTAAATAGTTTTTTAGTTAAGTTTTTAACAATATAATTCAAAGAGTGCCACAATAGACTTCATCATTAAATCATCATCTTATAGTAAAGACAAATTATTGTCTTCAGAGTAAACACTGTAGTTTATATGGAATGTTGTCTCACATTAAAATTTTATGCCTAATGTTGTTACCTGATCGTTGAACTCGCCAGATTATTATAGGGCTTCGCGTTTTATAAAATGTTGCTTTTTTAGATAATTCTCGACCGATTCAGCCGAGATATATAGCATATATAACGCAAGTATTACGATTTGTATCAAAACCAAGCGGGCCGACTTTTTAATACCTACTGTGACGTCACTGCCCATATTAAGTGACGAGAAATCCAAACTGATACATCGACACTAATGCCGCTTAAGATCGATATTTCATATGTGAAATCGTTCATGTTACAGTATTTAAAAAACAACGAAAGACGCGCGCAGACTGTAAGTAGCGGTATGTCTGTGGAATCAGCCCATTATAACTTAAGGAAACAGGAGCATAGTTATTATTCAGGTCGCATCTTAAGAGAAGAGATAAGAAAAAAATTACGTTGCACCTCAAATAGTAATTGTTTTGCTGCCACTTAATTAGGCATATAATAATGATGTGGCCAATTCAACGATGGGGCAACAATACATATAACACGACACAAAAAGGGTCAGCTTAGATCTTCAGTTCTCACATAATGTTCAAGTTTAATGTTAAAGTTTCATTAACATACTTACGATGTTTTGCGTGGTATCATACCACAGTAAAGTATCATACACATATCATAAAACAGTATCGAGGGAATAAAAGTATGTTATTAACAATAAACATTACATCACCTGACAACTCAAGAGTTAATTTCAAAGTATGATTTACTAGTACATGTCTTTAGTCACTGTGTAACTAAGCTCGTTACAGTTAAATATATATTAAAACTCATCTGGAATGTTGTTTTAAATTACTGTAAACTAAATGCAATAAATTGTCTACATATAATGTAGAAAAGGACTTTTACACTTAAACACAATCTTCATAATAATACACATGATTTTTTAAAGTCAAGATCGTTGTTGATTTTCATGACACAATGTCATATCTTGTTGATGTGTACAAGCCCTTAATTTCAATATGAATATATTGTTTTTATAATTTAAATTTGTCTTTTGAAATGAAGACCTATATAATAAAATTTTGGTGTTTTATCACACATAGCTCACAACTAATAGTGCTATAAATTGTGTTTCATATTATTTTAATAAATTAAAACTTTTCAATATTCAGTTATTGATACCTCCGTTGTATGCATAGTCAGCCTTGTTATGCATTACCAGTTGGTTGTCCACGAAGTAGAAACTGTCAGAGCATGTTTCAAATGGGGCAGCAATCATTTCTTCTACTGCAAGGAAAAATTTTTATTTATTAAATTATTAAGAAAAAAAACATGTCAACAATAGATTTAACTGTTAAAAACTAGCAGATTTGACTGCTTCTTGTGTTTATGACTGATAATTTAACACTGTTTTAGGTTTATGAATTTGTAATTCTATACCAGGCTGGTATTGAAGTAAAATTTGCTATAGCCATTAATTGATGAAGGCCACAAATAAAGCATTTTAAGGTCTACACAAAATGAATGCTCTAGATGTCCGATTGCGGAAAATGCCTTTCTTTTTTTTTTGGATGGAAAATCATCAAATGACCGTCTTCCGCTGTGGGTGAAGCGGAAGGGTGTGTCAGACTTTTACTGACTAAAAACCATCCATGTTCCTTCTTGAGCCTGTAACACCAAGGCCGCGGTAACTCTTTCTAACAGTCCCGCAACCCCGGCAGACTTGGCCCCCTGCCCAGGGGCTCCTCAGTGTGCTGACATCTCTTTGAGGCGCGCGTGGAACACGAACGCGCCGTCGACGCGGCCTGTCGCCTATAGTTGGCGGAAGGGCGGCGAGTTACCCATTATCCACCGCCCACAAGCCAGCGCCTACGGTGGCCGGGAGTCGTCTCTCGGATCCCGACGTCTCGGGCGTCCCCCGCGGCGGCTGGATCCGTGACGAGAGGCACTCTGCCTCTCTCGTTCCGCCGCCTCCTTTGCTAGCATGACTGCTTCGCAAAAGGAGGCAACAGCATCCCATTCCCTCTCGCTCCGGACCATGGTCTCCACCAGGGCCGAACGCGAGAGGTCGCCGCCGCCGATAGCCGCTACGAGGACACGTCGATGCGCCGCCCAAGCGGGGCAGACCGCGGTGGTATGCTCCACCGTGTCCTCCGGCCGATCCTCACAATGGTGACACCCGGACTTTTCCTCCCGTCTGATTCTGTGCAGGAACCTACCAAAACAGCCATGCCCGGTTAGAACCTGCGTCAGGCGGAAGGTGAGGACGCCGTGGCGCCTCTCCAGCCACTCCTCAAAGATGGGACTTACCGCCCCTATTGTGGCGAGCCCTGCACGGGGTTGCGACAGTCGTGCCCTCCATGACGCCATGAGATCGCGTCGGAACTCCGTCCGCTGCGCATCGAGCTGCCGTGGCAGCAGAGTTTCCCTCCGACGAAGTATCTCTACGCGCCACTCATAGAGGCGCGCGAGAACTATCGCCTCCAGATCCCATGGCGGCAAGGAGGCTTGCAGCCTCGCCAGAGATCGTGCGGTAGCCCCGGATCAGCCTAATGGCTACCACCCTTTGGGGCGCGTTCAAGTAGTGAGCGGCTCGTCGCCGCAAAGAACACGCCCACACCGGGGCCCCGTAAAGGGCCATAGACCTCACGATCCCCGCGTAGAGCTTCCGGCAGGGGGCGTTTGGACCTCTCAGGTTGGGCAGGAGCCGCTTGAGGGCAGCACCAGTCCTTTCCAACCTAGGAGCCAAACTTCGAAAATGCTCAACAAAGTTCCACCGGCTGTCGAGGACAAGCCCCAGGTACTTCATCGTCGACTCGACGCCGATGTGAACCCCTCCTACCGTGAGGCGGGAGCCCGACGGTGACGCGTTCCGAAGGCCATGAAAAGGCATGGCCTCAGACTTATGCAAAGCCACTTCGAGACCCAGTTGCCGGATTCTCTCCACGACTATCGCAACCCCGCGTGTCATTAATTCAGCCGCCACCTGGTGCGAACCCCCCTGTGCCAGGATAAGCGTGTCGTCAGCATAACACACTAAGCTGACGCCACTAGGGAGATCGGCGCGCAGCACCCAGTCGTATCCGATGTTCCACAGAAGCGGCCCCAGGACCGAACCCTGTGGAACACTGCACGACATTTCTCGCCGGTTCCACTCTCCGCTGCGACCGGGGTAGATAACGGCCCTATCCGTCAGATATGCCCCGACTATACGACGAAGGTAGGTCGGCATCCGGTGATACCGAAGTGCCTCCCTAATGCAACTCCAGGGCAGGGTGTTAAAGGCGTTGGCGATGTCAAGAGACACTGCCAAGACGACCCTGCCCCGGGACACCGCGTCCCCCGTCGTGAGGGCTCTCACGCGCATGATGGCATCCATGGTCGAGCGGCCTTTGCGAAAACCAAACTGGTTATCATTGCGGAAAATGCCTGCGCGAAGAAGGCATTATAATTGTAATTTTTAGAATTATTCAAGAATAATTAATTGGGTAAACAGGTCTCTTATATCATTGTTAGCGCTAATGGCTCCTATGTACATTATGGCAGAACTATTCAAGATCAAGAATCAGTTCTTCTGAGGATAAGGCATTTTTAGAATGAGGCAATTTGCAAGTAAGTCTTTATACAACTGCAGGTAATTTCGGAAAGAGATGCTATATCTACCAAGCCCTCTGAAAACCGATCATTAAATTTATTACTTTTATTTTTAACAATTTACATGCTAATATCTGCCACTAATAAGGGTGTCATTTAATAACACATCTGATTATGGCTAAACAGTTGATTGCAGATTATGACTAAAAAAAAAACTTTTTACATAACCATGTTCAGCAGTCACATTTAGTCTTAAGAGTTTAGCCAGAATTATACCTTACCTAAATCAGAAGGCAGTGTAGGGAACTCGTAGATGTGTTCACATGTGTTTCTTGAAAACGGAATGCAGAAGCCAAATTCAAAATCGAAAGTTTTGAGCAGAGTATCCCTAAAGAAGTGTTTTTCAATCATCCTGAAGTGGTTCACCGGACGAGCCCCAACAGTGAACTCCACACTGTAAAAAAAATATGACAGATTTATTTTCACATTATTATTTAAGTTGAATAAGATTCACTGCTGAACATTGGCCTCCCAAATATTTATATCAGGGATATTTGCCCATAATCATCATTGGTCATCACAGTTCTAGCCTATATGCAAAATGACGCTGCTGCCAATCATTTGATAGGATTTCTTTTTGTCGATTCTTACTATCATTTTGTTTCAAAGGAACAAAGCTACTATTTAAAAGAAAAGCTTCTAGTGTGACACTCAAAATGGCTTGATGGCAATCAGCTATAATAATTTATTAGTGTGGGTAACACCAAGAGTATTAGTTATTCAATGCGAAGCATAAAAAATGTGAATTAGCCGTAGACGCGGGCAGCTAGAGATCGCTCAATGTGGAGATCATAAGCCTATATTCGAGGGCCTAGAAGATGATGAAGAATACAAAAATAATTATACATACGTAGCTCCAACAGTCTTCAATTTCAAAAATTGTGGTGTAAATTGGTACCGTACAAATCGACCCGCATTAGGGTCGAGTGGTTCCTCAGTAGCATCTTCAGAACCGACTGTCTCAATCCCGAAGTCTGTAGGAGGTTTCGCAATTTCAAATAGCACTGTACCAGTCTCCAAGTCTCTAATTTTGAATCTAGTAAAATCTATATCGTATACATTCGCATCAGGACTACAGAGATATGTGTCCGTTATTCTTTCCAAACGCAATACATAGTCAGGAGTGATGTTACTAGGTACAGAATCATCTTTGTTGGGGTCTAATATGGATATTGATTCGCACTTCTTCCGGACCAAACTCATTTTTACTAGGTACCACAGTAACAATTTAATAGGCACTGGGCAGATTTAACTTTATTAAGGCTCCAAAAGGTAAATATTATACAAAATTCATATACGAAATGTTTATTTGAATATAAATATTTTCACGAAATTTATACAACCAAACAAACCAAAATGTCAACATTTGACAGTAGTTGTTTTTTTTGATTTTCTAAGAAAAGACCAAGATGATCTCATACTGCTTAGAATTCAGTTTAATTTTTATTGCATTAAAATAACATTCCTTTCAGTAGACTTTAATAATGGATATTATTGTATGTGTGTATATTTTAGGATACTTAAATGTAACGTCGGTGAATTTTAATAATTCGCACGAAAATTATTAAATGAATTATCAAACTCGGGTATAAACTATGTTTTTGTACGCAGTTATATCTTATAATCGTAAATGTATAATTTTGGCGTAGGAATAAAACTTGGAACATATTTATTGCTCTAAAATATACTACACATGACATTAATGGTTTTTGCAATGTGTATTTTAGTTAATGTGAACGTGGTTATAAGAGTTGACGTAATATCCGTTGCGTCATGAAACGAGCATGCGCCTTGTCACTTTCATTGGCCAGTCATAGATAAAAATTTACTAATAAATCTGCCAATAATCGAGACCTATCTCGATCATTGCACTGTGATATATTTGCGGTGGTGTGGACTGTCTAATGTGCATTTAAGTGTAATAATATATTGTAAATTCACCATGCTTATCAAAGAATAGTAAGTACATCAAAAAGGTTACTCGTGTTATTTTAGTAATCGATTTTTGACCGTTCTACCTGAATACTCTTGCATTAATTCGTAAGAATAATTCTTCGTGTCTGGAAGTGTTAGTCATGATTTGGTTTTACTGTTTTATACAGTACTTTTAAAGATATTAACTCTTTTTGGAGAGTCCAGAATTGCGAACTGATTGACACTGACAGAAGATGGGTAGCCAGGTCAAGGTTGTCCAGCAGTTGGCTACTTTGTGAGACTGTTACTGAAGTGGCCGTATGCGGAAATATTTTCCTTAACCATTGTATTTTCTTGTTGTTTCAGCCGTGTTACTCTGCCTCTTACTGTAGAAGAGGTAAGATAAACATTGAGAACTTTTTAAAGTTCCTTAAGTCTGTTTTAAGATTTTAACAAAAAAATCTTTACTACATGAAAGTGTAACGATATTGTTTAACGATTGATAAGTTATCAAGGCATGCTAAGTGATATAGATACAAATTATTTTAGAATTATGTAAAGTATATAATAATTTCTTATCCTTTTATGATAAGCACCTGTATGGAAATTAATCATTTGTATATACTGTATTTGTATAGCTGCATTTAGGGTGTCTTAGAATTAACCTACCAAGAGGTATAGACAGTAGTATTATTTTTTAATTTATTAAAAAAATATTATATATATTTTGGAAGTCAAACTGAACTGCTGTCTGAAATAATGATCATAATATATATGTAAAATTAATTTATCTTATACTGACAGTACTTCAAAATGCCTACCATACTTTACTTTGGTTAAAAAAAAATCTTTTAGCCTATTAGAAAAATTTACATTTTATGTGCAGTTGTTATTTTTAAGTTGCAATTATGACTGTATAACTATGAAATATCCTTATCAAATGACTACAATATGCATTAAAATATTATAATCCTATTGATAATTAGGGGCTAGAATTAATCAAATATTATTTAGAATGGACCCAATGATAAATGCCTTAAAAAGCTGGCGACCGATATGGTGTAGTGGCGAGTATACCTGCACTGCAATCCTGGGGTTGCGGGTAGGATTCCCACACAGGAAAAATCATTGTGTGCTAAACATGAAAATTTAAGCATGTATATATGTTCATCTGTTATTTAGTACCCATAACACAAGTTCTTTAAGATACTTATCATGGAACTAAATAATTGGTGTAATTTTCAGAAAATATTTATTTATGTAATATTGAAAATATAGTAGGCCTAGAAGGAATCAAATATATTTTGTATTGGACCCAGACTTAGATGTTAACTATGTTTCTATCAGTTGGTCAGGCTAATGATAACAGACATCATATCTATTCATAATATATACAGACTTGTAACTATGAAAACATACAATCAAAGATCATACAGATCAATCAATAAATTTAAAGACTAAATAGTTAATAGTCATAGAAGTGGTCCTAGGCCAGGTCTTTTTTTTTTTGGTAAACAATAGTCCTAATCTCTTGTGAAAACTTGACTTGGAAATCGTAGCCTAAATTGTGTATGTTTATTAAAGAGTAATTTTTTTAAATTGTAGCCTAAATTGTGTATGTTTCTTAATGAGTAAATTTTTTTATTTAGTACCAAGTGGCTCAGCTTTATTGTGTGGCTGAAGTATCTAAAAACGAAACAGGAGGTGGTGAAGGTATAGAAGTTATAAAGAATGAGCCTTTCAAAGACTACCCGCTGCTCGGTAAGTTAATCCAATTATAATTATTGATTTATCGCTCAAAATTATACTGTAAATAAATAAAATAAGACCAAAAATAAGAAGAGTAAATAAGACTCCATTAAGAATTTCGTCCTCTGCTGTGTGTTGCCTCTTAAATTTACCATCAGACCATACTCAGGAATGCAAAATTTTATTTTGATTTCTCTGTCCTGTTTAAGCTATAAACTTCGAAACAATTTATTCCACTTATCCTATTTTTTCCATTTCCCAACTGATAGGTCGATATCCATATTAAATCATCATTATTAATAATAATTACGTTACCCAGATCATACTATACAAATACAATACAGTTGTATATAAAACAAAAAAATATAATTATGCTTTATTGTGAAAGCTCTGTTTGTCCCTCTAAATAGTTGTGGGGCAACTTGACCCAAATCAAACTCATCCCCACGTTTTAATTTCTTTTTGCTGGTTACTACAATTCTAACCCACCCTAACCAAATATTAAACATAATTATTATATTGTTAGTATTATCACAATTATAAAGATTAGTATGTTTTAATTTAAATTCTGTCTAAATAAATGAAATCTAAATATTAAGAGGAGTTTGATTTGGGATGATTTGCCATCAACCAATTTGTATTTTATAGAAAAATTGTAGGGGATATACGTAACATTAAAGCAGTTGATAATGAGCTAAAACTTCTAGTAAGCTCAAGCAAAAACGGATCAAGCTCTTCAAGTACAGATGAAGGTTGTAAAACATGCCCTTCTTGCCTCGAAGCTATTGGTATACTATTTTGCATATTATATTGTATATTAAAGTAACTTTATTTCAGTAGTAGATATCAGTAATATTAAACTAAGTATCACTCGAAGCTATTGATATAATCTTTTACGTATTATAGTGTATATGAGTCGCTTAACTTCAAACTCGGATAAATCCAATTTCAGACTTTTTTATGATTTTGGCGCCTAAAGAAAGGGTAAAAAGAAAGCCTTTAATCAAACTAATCAGAAGTGTATAAAACCGCATGTTTAACGTGAAAAAGACCGTTAAAATAGTGACGTTATATCAAACTCAGATAGATCCAGATAAAAGTTTTTTTCAAATGTAGTCAAATCCATCCGAGCCAATCAGCGAATGGCATTTGGTCAAGATGGCTGCCAGTTAATACAAATTCTGCGTTGATAGCACTGTGTTGCTCTTGCATTTTATTGTTTGTTTTAATCACAAGTGATTTAAAATGGATAATTCTATTAAAATAATGTCACCCAACAAGGCCCCCAAGCGTCCTAATATAACAGTCAGCCGTAAGAAAGACGAAAAAGCGAAAATTCGGTAAGTTTCAATTACATTTTATGCACCGTGCTAAAAGTACTGAGTTGATAATAGTGTTGTGCTCACCATAAACGGTGTGTCGAATATCGAGTATTTTATTGTTATTCTACTGTTACAGATTATATGGATATAATGAGATTAATGTAAGTTTCACGTAGGAAAATTGTAAGTTTTAAAATGTGTGTGCCTTATGGTTGGTCATCTGGCTTTGGTTAATTATTTTTTATGCACACTTTAATATTCAACATGAATATTTTAGTTGCACGTAAAAATCGCACTGAGATCATTTTCATAACAAAGTCCCCTGCACCAGATTTATCTTAATTTTGAATTGGGTCTGCCATTTTTTATATGCACGCTAATATCTAACATAAATATTTTTGTCGCACGCGGTCATCTCATCAAGTTTCGTTTTCATAAAAATCTCTTGCACCAGATTTTGATAAAACAAATCTCTGTTTCTTTTCATTTTGCATTATTTTGTGGTTGGGCTTGCTTGGTAAAATTTTGGGTGATGATGATTTTAGTATATTCTATTTATGCATGGGATGCTTAGTTTCGCTATGAAATAAAATATAAAATTAAAGATTTAATTTAGTTTCAGATATTCAACCAATCAACCGCCAAGAATGGGCATCTGTCGAACAATTAAAATTTTATAAAAAAGTGCTTTACAGTGAAAACGTGCTGGGAGACCAATGCCCGAAGAAGAAAACGAACAAGATGCCTCTGAAGAATTTTGAAATTTTGCATAACCAATTAGTTCGATACCTACTACTTATCATTTAATATATTGTTCCTTTATACTGTATGTCAATGTTATTTTGTGTTTCCCTAATACATCCCTACTACTATTCATATTTTTTTCAAATCTAGATACATCCAGGTACATTAAATCAAAATGATATAAATCCACATTGAGTTTTTTCAAACATAGATAAATTGCATCCAATTATTTCTAATGGGGGTAAATCCGATCTAAATATCATGTTATCTAAAGAATTATCGGTTTTGAGACATAATTTAATCCACAGGTCGTTTTCTGCAATATTGATCATGTAATGATAAGTAACCCTAACATCTAACAAGCTAATTAAGAATAATATCACTTTTTCATGAATATCTCAGAAACGAGTTAAACGGATTTATCCGAGTTTGAAGTTAAGCGACTCATATTAAAGTAACTTTATTTCAGTAGTACCAGTCAAATTAAACCAAGTAGAAGCTATTAATATAATCTTTTACGAATTACATGGTGTGTTGAAATAACTTTATTTCAGTAGTATCAGATATATTAAAATGAGTATCACTCGAAGCTATTGGTATAATCTTTTACGTGTTATATGGTAAATTTAAGTAACTATATTTCAGTAGTATCAGTTAAATTAAACTAAGTATCACTTGAGTCTATTGGTATAATCTAGGGGCATATTAACGTAACCTTCTTCAGCAGTCACAATAAAATTCATTTTCCAATACAAATAATCAGTAGTCCAGAGCAGTATTTTAGATACAGTAAAGTCGTGTATATGTCGCAGACAAATTGAAAAATGCGTCGTTTTACAAAACGACAAAGCAAATTTTAAAGTAGGGTGCATTAATTTTTTTTTAATTTTACTGGTAGTTTACTGGTTAAATCGTGTGTTACTTAGGTTACCTTGCGCAATTACCCCCCTCAAAGGTAAATGTCATAATAAGTTGCATTGTATGCTATAAATAGAAGTCGAAGTGTACTGTAAGCGCCCTTTTTTTTTGCATGGGAAATTGTTAAATTACCCTTTCCTACTGTGGATGGAGCGAAGGGTATGTCAAACTTTTACTGACTAACAACCATCCATATTACTCCTCGAGCCTGCTATGTCCCGAGGCCGCGGTAATCCTTATGAACATTTCCGCGATGTGATCTGCCTGCTTCTACTTCAGTGCCATGGCATCTAGCAGTTAATTCGTTAA
This sequence comes from Musotima nitidalis, assembly GCA_949126915.1. Lineage (NCBI taxonomy): Eukaryota > Metazoa > Arthropoda > Insecta > Lepidoptera > Crambidae > Musotima > Musotima nitidalis. The sequence continues at coordinate 8,322,384 of OX421434.1, forward strand.
GTAGGTAATAGTGTTAAAGAGATAATGCCGAGAGTCTATAGTTATAAGCTCGTTATATCAGTCTTGTTATAGTAGTTCATTATAATATTGGGAAACGGTTTAGCCGCAGCTGAACGTTAATAGGCACGTTCGCTGTTATTCCTCAATCCACCTTACAAATCAGAACATGCGGTTCTAAATGCCATATCCCACAGACAACGGCTGGCTCGCATTGAAACTGATTACACCCTGGTTAATAAACAATTAAAACTAGCTGACCTCGAATATAAAAGTGTTTTCAACAAAGAAATCTTAATAATAAGACAGAAATGGTTTGTGCCGCCTCAAACTATCGGAACGCATGTCACCTATTTGAAATAGTCACTTGAGTGACGTACCGTACGTTACTTATGGGAGTGCTTAGCTACACAACTAAAAGTTCGAGATTGACGTTGTCATTCAAAACGGACAAGTTATTCTTGAACACAGTACATAGATATTTGCAGTGCCGTACGATATAACAAAGGTATCCGGCATGTATTTAAAAAAAAAAACAGCTTCACTGTCCTTCAGCAACTATACAGCAAATTATGCACTGGTGTCATACGACTGGTGCACAGCACTGCTTTTGTTATATTATAAAGCTTTCTATGGTTTTCAAATTGTCTTTAATTATTATCGCAATAGAACACATTACTGGGATACTAAAGTATTTTAAACGTCAGTCTGACTAGACCTTGGCAAATTTCATGCTAATATGCATCAAAAATGCTGGCAGCTGGTTGAACGAAAGAATAAGGGTTGCGGAGGTCAGACGGCAGTCCCTCCATGTAATAACGGGAATTCAGCCAAATCTGGTTAAACAAGTGAGCAGACCCTGGGCCCTAAGCTTAAGTCTCGGGCAGCTGGAATAATGCTAGCATATCCTTTTTAGCATTTAGCAACTAGGTCGGAGTTAAAAAATGCATTTATTTAGATTGAAGTGTTGACCGTCAAATGGACCAGAAATCACGGATTAAAACATATATAAAATGCATGGAAGACAAGACTATTGGAACACATGAAATAAAATCCTTGTAATATGATAATAACAAAACATGTTTCAAAATACAGACTGCATTGATATTTAATTTCTAGAATGACGTCATTAAGAGTAGTTTATACAGTTGCCACTGGCAGTCGTAAGTTGTGTTTGATTAGGTGTTCGTCGCGCTCTGCGTCTTGTTAAGTCAACATTGTGTCAAGGATACATATGAACGGACCATAGGTCAATAATATATCATTTAAGTGGCGAAAGCCCAGTGGTGAGACTCCTAACCTTAAAATTCAGAGGTTCTCGGGTTGAAACCCTGGATTTTTGAAATTGCGTAATTATCGCTTACTTCGTGCCTCGGGAACCACGTTAAGCCTTTAGTCCCGGCTGTCATAAACATCTATGGCAGTAGTTATTAGGAAGTCAGTGCCTTCTAACATCCTGACAGCTGGTTTAACCATGTGATTGTTGTTTCCCTCTGGTTTGCGGAAGTCAGACGGCAGTCGCTCCATATATAAACTGAAATTCAGTCAAAATCTGGTTAAACTAGTAAGCAGACCCTAAGCTTAAGTCTAGGGCAACCGGGATAATGCTAAAATATGATATGATTAAGATTATAATAATATATTATTGTAAGCATTTTTAGGTAAAATTGCAGATTTTCGAATACTAGGTTACTACTATTACGAAAAGGGTTTCTGTGGGTTTGCAGGTCTTCAGTATAATCAAGCTTTCAGCCACATAAAGTCCACTGCTGAACATAAGTCTTCCAAATTGCTTTCCATTCCGATCGACCTTGGGACTCCAGCCTCCATCTACTTCCCGCCGCCCTGACATGAGATTGAAAATGTATGGAAGTGGCAATGTCATCCTTAAACATTTCATATCGATAAAAGTATGGGGCACGTGTCGTGTGGCACCGGTCTGTGTCGACGTAGATAAATTTTACTGGATGATGGGCAGCAGCGTCATTATGTGGACTGACTGGGGATGCCAATGTTCAGCACTGACTTTATAAGGCTGACATGATGGTGGGGCTCGATATTAGCAACTTGCAAGCTATTGAGATACTAACAATTTTCGGGTTGAAATGAAACCCAGAATTTATGTAGATACGACACGCACTCTACGACCTACTACGACATAATGCAGTAGTACGTACAAACATCATCAAGGGCGGATCCAGCCTTCCAAAAAGGTTGTTGTCACAGCCAGTTGAAATTTATTGCCTTTTATTTTGAGAATAAGGTTTCCTGCCGTCCGTGTTTTTCCGGATATCTACATCCTAGTTTAGAAAACGCCTAGGGAACGTAAAAGCGGGGTTAATATGCGAGTTACTGGTTTTTCGCCCTAGGTGCCACATTTTTGTAATGGCCGCCCTAATTATATATAGTCACCAATAAATCTTGAAAGTGTGGAATCACAAGTCTGTTTGGGTTTGTGGGCATGCTCATCGTGCCCACAACGGTGTATCTGCGCTTGCTCAGCACATTGTCTATTAACTTCACACTACTGAGTGCGGGCCTCCTCTCACGAAGCAAGGTGAGGGGATTCAGGTCATACTACATAGCCTCTTCTTTCTTCTTCAACTTTTCGTAGGGGTAGGTAGAGATCACATCTTTCCACTTGCTACGCTCTTGGCACACATTTTTAGCTTCATTTACCCTCATTAACCTTCTCATAAAAGCCTGTCGGTTTAGGGTACTTTTTACCTGACCTTCCTCCAAAACTTTCAAGTTTTGGTCATGGAAGGTCTTACGTGGTCTTCCCCTCCCAACACTTCCATTCACTTGTCCATCATAATTCACTTTCGTTGTCTACTTTTATTCATCCTCTCAACACGACAAAACCATCTAAGCATACCTTTCTCAATTCTTGTCACTATATCTTCTTTTACACTAGCTTCGACACTTATCACCTAATTCCTAATCCTAGCACTCAATTTCACACCTAGAATACTTCTAAGTGCTCTCTGCATTAATCTTACTTGCATGTTTCTTCTGCCATAACCAGCATTCGCTCCATACGTTAGTATAGGTACCCACACATCTCTACCTATGAACTGCCAGACGTGCCATTTCGGACACTTTCTGACTGCTTACAAAGGCGTGCCCCATTCACTCAAAACGTCATACTACCCAGACCATAGAGCAGTAAAAAAAAATTCATAATTCCGATCGTACAATAACAATATCTTAAATAGTTAATGCATATGTGTTATGCAGGCTGTTTGTTACGCATTAATTTTAAAGTAGGTAATTAAAATTACTGGCATTGTTGACGCGATCCTTGAAATAAGCATGGTCATGTGCTTGACCATGTAAAAATAATTTATTCTAAGTATTCTTAGTTACTTTATGGTGATGGTTAATAAATAATTAATCGCTTCACTATATATTTTCCTTTTTATATATAGTATCCATGGAATTATGTTAAATTCAAATTCAAATTTTTTCAAGTTTGGCTCAAAAGAGCTCTTATGAACGTCAAAACTTTAAAATAAAAAGATTATAAATTAGAGACTTAAAGAGGTTAGAGAGAGAGACTAAGAGAGATCAAGGTTTGAAATTTATGGGGAAGGCCTATGTTCATCTGAGGACTTTCTTGGTCTGATGATGATGATGAAATACGACAGACGCCTAATAAACAACCTAGGTACGTGTGTCAAAGGAAAGCTAAACAATTTTGAACTTTAATTAATTCAGTTGACGACCGATATGGCGTACAGGTTGATATTACTGCAGATACTCTGATGATACTGGGACCTATAACTGATCATCCATCCGTCTAGCGGTTCGATGCGCCGTGTTTTCTGTAATATGGTCTTCATTCCAGAACTCGGCATCAGCCGTCAGCCGCTACTCACTGCTAATTAAGCTTGCTTATTCTTTGAGCGTGTGAGTGAAGTGCTCGTAGCTCTGCGGTGCTCGGTGGTTGGAAACGATCACCGAAGTTCAGCAGAGTGTACAGAAGTCAGTCCTTGGATGGGTGACCGTTTGTGTAGCATTTGATATCGAGCGCTTCCGTGCTTCGGAAGGCACATTAAGCCGTTGGTCCCGGTTATCACTTAAATGTGGTAGTCGTTAAGCCATGTTAGAGGCCTAATGGGCGGCTTGATAACTTCTAACAGCAGGACGCCATACACCTGCCTCCGCCAATCCGCACTGGGTCCGCGTGAGTATGACCCAATACCTTCGAACCTTGGTATGTGAGAGGAGGCTCGTGCTCAGTAGTGGGACGTTTATGGGCTGAGATGATGATGATGATTCTTAGTGCTATGTTTGGTGACTTTGTTTCCCCAAGTCTACATCTAGAGTTTCTCACGGTTCTTAAACAATTGGATATATTCTTTATTGTTTCTAACGAAACTATAAAACGTTATAATGAGTTTTATCATCATAATCACCAGCCTACCTTCGTCCACTGCTGGATAAAGACCTATCCAACGGCACGCGGCTCTGAGCTCGATTTTTAGCTCATGAGTTTTATATCCCCCACTAAATCAGAAAGACCGCCCGTATTTCACCCCCTCGAGAGATGAAATCCGGGACTAAACTTTCCTAAACCCTTTCTAAGCTTCCCAAACTATCTCCATACCAGTTTTAATTTAAATATCTTCAGCGGTTTCAAAGTGCACAAGTCAGAATTACTATGGATTGTTATAGGCATCAAAGACCAAAATAGTATTGTATACTATCTTATATAATGCGTCGCTATAATAATAGAGGTATTATGTTATCATTATCTTAATTATATTAGCTACCAGCTCACCAAACATTCAACACGTGATAAAAACACTGTATGTAAACCAGGTTAGATATAGTATTTTGTAACTTAATGCTGTAGTAATAAAGAACATAGTTATATTAGTTTGAATATGTAGAAAAATACAATCTACGGGTTAAACGTTGCCATTAGGTAACTCCGATTTACTGGCGTACTTATATTATGGTCTCCTTTATAGGATAGTACGCTTGATCAGCTAAAGTTCACATACAGGATGTATATGTAATAAAATTTTAAAGCTCCTGTAAAGTACAGACTGTTTTTTTTCTTTAAGCATGGGCTCGACATGGACTCAAGAGTATTTGTCAGTGTCAAGTAATTAGATAATTGAAGTAATTTAGTCACAGTTAAAGTCATGTCAAGTAAAGTCAGTCACATGACTGTTAAAGTCCTACCCCAGCAAAGTAGTGGTGACTTCACTAGATATTTATGTAGAGTTTTGGAATCAACACGGAAAATCACAGTTCACTGCAATAAACTAGTTTCCTACACTTGTGTACGTTGCTGGCGAAGTAATGTCAAAAATCCACCACATTTACGCATAAAACCTCAAATTTACACTAGTTTTGGAAAATAAAACATTGTTGCGATGTATCTAATTCCGCGTTGGCAACAGGAATCGCAAACAGAAATATTTAAAAAAAATACTTATTTAAACTTCAAAAAATTATGAAGAGGGTCGAGTTTCTGACTCATTTACTTTCGATCTCTCTCGATTTATGAAGTATTTAGTACTAAAATCACCCTCGCATCTCACGAGGAGTCGTAAGATCCGACGAAGAGAAATCCTACCGTATGATGGATGGGCAGTAGCGTCATCCTGCGTACGGGCTGAATCTGCGATCACGAACCCGCCTGCTCAGCGTGGTGATTAGTGGCAAATACCCCCAATGGAATGTAATTTTTGGGGAGGCCAACGTTCAGCAGTGGACTTCATATAGCTGAAATGAAGATGAAAGTAGTTTTAATACTTCACTTCCCATAATTTTATGTTGAATTTTATCGAACAGGTGGAAAATATTCATCGGGTCAGTACACGTACAAGATTTACCATTTGGCGTCGAAAGTGCCAGCTTTCATAAGGCTACTCGCGCCGAAGGGCTCCCTCGAGGTCCACGAGGAGGCGTGGAATGCCTACCCTTACTGCAGAACTGTCCTTACGGTAATATTTTTGCTATATTACTATATATAAAGCGGTATCTTCTCTTACATATAAAAATAAAATTAATAAGAAGTCTCTATTCGCTAGAATATGGTAATAGTACATTTGTTCTTTAAAAAATATATTGTTCTATCGATGGCATCGATGTTTAAAGATACATTCAGTTACCTAATGTCAAAATATTCATTCAGCCAGCCATCCAACGCGTCATAGGTGAGATCTCTGTGCAAAAGTCATGGAAAATTTCATGAAAAGAGTAATTGGAGTCTGTCATCGGAGCCGTGGGGGTCATTTGACGGATATTTTATTCCATACTTAATGGGAACATGTCTTATTTACAATACAATAAAAATATCACAACTCTGTCATAAAATACTTGTTTTTATTTAAAATGAAAAAGTGCACCTTTACTGAGACACCCTTTACTACAGATTTCAAGACTTATAAACTTATGACTAAAGTTACTAATTTTTTTACCACATACGACTCATCTGATAGAAAGTGGTAACCGAAAGTCTTGAACAGCACCAGGAGCATCACAAGCGCATTGCCGACGCTTTAAAAACATTGTCACGTTTTCAGAGCCTTATTCTGTAATCTCTTTGGAAAACCTCAAGAGAGCTAACATAACTAGTATGCTAAATTCTTGGTCAACTAGCTAGAACTTATCAGGGCAGAGCCTGAGTTTATAGCCTGGGGGTATTGAGCTGGCTGGAATAAACCCTCTTCATCAAAACTTCTTTCGAAGCCATGAAATTTTATTAATGTAAATCAGTAGTGACTCAGAGGGCCTACTCTAATTCAACGAAAACGAAACTTCGTTGCATCTATCTCTGTCACTCCTTGGGTATATCATTATCGAGTGAAAGGAATGGATATAACGAAGTTTCGTTTTCGTTGAATTAGAGTAGGCCCTCAGGTCATAAGAGTAACGAACTAAAAAAGTTCAGGAACCATTATACTAGAGGTTACTGTTTGAGAGCGGCAATAGCCCAGTGGCGAGACCCATAGCCATAAAAATTATAAAAAAAAAGAAAGTATCTGATTCAAACCCTGACTTTTCGAAGTTATGTGCGCAATTATCGCGGGCTCCGTGCCTCGGAAAGCACGTTAAGCTGTTGGCCCCGGCTGTCATAAACATCTGAGGCAGTCGTTTTCAGGAAGTCGGTGCCTTCTAACATCCTAACAGCTGGTTTAACCATAGAATGATGTTTCCCTCTGGGTTGCGGAGGTCAGACGGCAGTCGCTTCATGTAATAACTGAAATACAGCCAAATCTGGTTAAACCAGTAAGCAAACCCTGGGGCACTAAGCTTGTGTCTAGTACAACCGGGATACTGCTAGGATGATGATAGATAGGTTAGATTAGTATTTGATAAATGATACAGAATAATCTTTTCAGAATCCCGGCTACATGAAGGAGAATTTCGTCATTTGCATAGAATCATTGCACGTGCCCGACGTCGGTGACCAATACAATGTAAGTAAAATCTAATCTTATTTTTCCTTTTATCCGTGAACGCTTTTTCATAGTTGCCTTCATACGTCACGCACACAATGTAGTCATTTCAATTTCAATACTTAGTTATTACAATTACAATACATACTTATGAGGAATTTGTTACGTTGGATAACCTATATTGTTATCAATACACCTATACAATTGATATATACAATCAAAGGTGGCGAATTTGGGAAACTATGTTTATAAGTTACATATTCAGCTCTACTCGCTTTCCGCTTCTCGCATCGTCGATTCTCTGGAAATAGGTAGTGAGAAATTAAATAAAACAAGTAGTACGATTTTCACTAGAACTAGGGTACCACGTGCTGGTTTCATTTGTCACATTACATACAATTACAGTGATGAAAAATTCAACAATTTGTTTTTTAGTTTACAGTTTCCGATTGACGGCCTATGTTTTAGGAGTTTTGAACTGAGTTCAATTGTACTGATCTTTCAAAACGGATTAAGCCAAAATGTATTTTAAGCTAGTGTGTGGGAAAATCATTTTTGTGTAATCCGTTTAAACTGATCCATGCACAACTGACGGAACTCCTAAGTTTAAGAACCGCCCTAAGTTCGCTTTTAAATAAATTTTAGCAACAGACATTTGTTTCAATAAAGGTGACGTCACGGAAAGATATTCGTCAGACATTTTTAATTAACAATAACGAATGTATTCGGCAATCGCTTACAGTTCTGATTTGGAATTAAGGTCAGTATGATTTGCATTCGTTAGCAATACATTGCAGAGAGTGCGAGGTCGCTATTTTGATATACATCACAGTAGTTTTAGAATTAAGACATAGTCATTATTTCTGCCATGTAAAATCCACTGCACAGGCTGCCATAATAGTATTCAGCGTTAATCTATCTTGTGCCTAGGCTTGTCTCTAGACCTCAAAGGAGAGAATTAAGCCATAGAGAAATTGATACATCATCTGCCGAGACAATAAAAACTGTAAAGGTGATTTTGTGGTCTAAGCCCATCAAATTAAATTAAATTAAATTAAATTAAAAAAATTAAATTAAAAATTCATTTATTCAAGTTTGGCTCAATAGAGCTCTTATGAATGTCATACTTATAAACTAACGCGCCCATTCACTGCGGGCGGGAGCTTGATCGTAAAAGAACGGGCAAGAAAATCGTCAAGGTTGGTTTTTTCTCCCGCCAGTTACAATTAAAATACATAAATCAACATCAACATTCTACTACTAAGTATGGGCCTCAAATCAATGTGAGAGGGATTCAGATCTATCACACCAGAGCAGATTTAGGAAGCATGTAGTTATTAAAATCGCCCAGTAATTTCTAACTTGGCTGAACGACTATTACATGTCATAACTAGGACCAAGTCATAGCCAGCTTTCGGAAACGCTATCTTTTTTATTAATATTATTTATATTACCTCAGCTTAACTTCGTCGATCTACCTACTCAATATCGCGGTGAATTCGTTCCTTTTCTACACAAACAAAACAAACGCTTGTAGTATAATTTATAATTAATGTAATCTTTATTGCACACAAAAAAGTAATACAAAAGCGAACTTAATGCCGAAGGCAATCTCTGCCAGTTAACCATAGGGTTTGCAGAGAGGGTTAAAAGCGGTGCTACAAACTAAACATAAAAGAAAAGTTAATAAACTTACATAAGTCAACACACTTAAGAAAATACTAATAAAGTACACTACATATACATAAATATACATAATACAGGCAAGATTATAGTAGGGAGACTTAAACCGACGAGGGTATAATCATTATTACCGTTTTTGAATGATCTGTAAACCTTTTTTTTTGGTGACACTTAAATGTGACACTGAATTTTTTTTTAAATAATGGCTTCGTGCGTTTTGCACATTTAGCCAGTGTCAAGTAAGATATATTTTAATAACATTTAAATTATAGCAAATGAGAATGAGTAGTGATAAAGATGATAAATGGTAAATGAGATGCCCTCCCCTTAAAACCCTTGAGTCCTCAGTAAAGATGTGGGACTGTAGGTACTGAGATCTCACATGGACTTCTTGAGAGAATTTGATAAGAACTTAACGGTTAATAATCCACCGTTATTACACATTAATGTTCGAAATATCCTTGACGATTTTCTTGCCCGTTCTTTTACGATCAAGCTTCCGCCCGCAGTGAATGGGCGCGCTAGTTTTAAAGTTTTGACCTTCATAAGAGCTCTTTTGAGCCAAACTTGAATAAATTGTTATATCACAAACTTTAGAAAATAAAACAAAACTATGTACATAAATATAAATATTAAATAAATATTCTCTTAGAATCACACCAATTATTTAGTATCACTAAGAACTTGTGTTATGGATACTAAATAACGGATAAACATACTTACATACTTTTTTTTTTGTAAATAAATACTTAATATACATAGGAAAACACCCAGACCAGAACAAATATTCATGTTCATGCACGCAAAGATTTGTCCTGTGTGGGAATCGAACCCAGGACCTCTGGAGTGGAGTGCAGGTATACTGACCTTCACGCCATATCGGTCGTCATGACGCTTCACTTTCTCGCCAAGAAGTCACACTTAGCTTTAAGTATGATTGTGTAGTTTTACTTTTTCTTTCGTACCAGTGATCATCTTGTTGGTTGTCCTAATAAATAAATAAATAAAATAAATTATCATCATATATAAATAATAAATTATCATCATATATAGTCTACTGCTGAACATTGACCTTTCCATTGGGATTACATTCTATTGGGGATATTTGCCCATAACCACCACGCTAAACAGTCGGGTGGGTAATCGCAGTCCAAACAAAAGTACGCAAGATGACGCTGCCGCCCATAATCCGGTAGGATTTCTTTTCGTCCTTTTTTACGACACCCCGTGAAATGAGGGGGGGGTGGCTCTATTTAAGGCCAGAACCTCACGGTACGCTACACAATGTAGTTTAATAGTTCAGCTTTAATTTAAAAAAAACCGCTTGGGCAAATCCGCAGAAACAGCTTGTTGATTAAATATCACGTCATCCTTGATTAGACTGATAAATGTATACTTATTATCTTTTATAGATTATAATAATGTACTTAGTGATATTTTTTTATCAGTGTAAAATAAGTATTATAACAATTGGAGAATTGTGGATTATGTCTAGCTTTTCGATAGTTTATCTTTTCATAGAAAGTGTCGTTTGATAAATAGATACTCTTTGGCTTTAAACACTTGAAAGTAGTATTTATAAATATGTAACTAAGTGATGGATTTCCCGAATCAATTCAACACATATAGAAAATTATAGTTGCGTGGGAATTGTCACAAAGATATTTTTAACTCGTCATTTATTTACAATGGATTTCCGCAAAGTAACGCCTGAATCAATGGATTATTAAAAATAGGTATCTTCGAAATTTTCAGATTTCTTCTCGTAAGTTATTGTTCACCGTTCCACCCCATACGCATCCCGATTTTTTTTGAGAGGAATAGTGGCAAGTCTAATCTAAGCCCATCTATCTTTATAAATCATATTTTCATTCATTGATTTAATCTCTTTAAGTTGAAGAGTGTTGTAGAAATAATTTATTGTTTTTACCGTCTTCCGGTAGCGTGACCTATAATTTCATTTGACTCTTAGGAACTCATTGCTTTGAGGATAATAGTGACCATTTTCCTTCTTCAAGGTCCTGTCTATCTCTTAACCGAAGGATTTCGAAACGTTAAATCTAGTAGTATGATACAAATATTCTTTAATAACTTCCGCTGGCGTGTCCTATAATTTTATTTATCTACTAGAGACCCTGCTTTTTATTAGAATAAATAGGGACCGTCACAGTGACATTGAGAGTCTATCTATTTACCAAAGTCTTATTAAAGTCTCACATGCAAAAGGAGTCGGGAGATGGCTAAAAGAGTAAAGGAGGCAGACTCTCAGGCCGATATAATCCGTCGCAGGCCACCAAGAGCGATAAGACTGTCTTCTTACTCCTTAGAAGTGGTTAGATGGCGTCGTGATTCCTTGTGGTAAAAATACGTGCTCTGCTAAGCAGCTAAGGATAACAGGGATTGTGCCTAAGTTGTTTTATGACCTTTGTATTCACAACATTCGTATTTAAATATAATAAATAAATATAAATATATTCTGACAATTACACCAATTATTTAGTTCCAAGATAAGTATCATTAAGAACTTGTGTTTTGGATCCTAAACAACGGATAAACATACTTAAATACTTCTTTTTTTTTTTTTGTAAATACATACTTAATATACATAGGAAAACACCCAGACCAGAACAAATATTTATGTTCATGCACACAAAGATTTGTCCTGTATGGGAATCGAACCCACGCCCTCTGGAGTGAAGTGTAGGTATACTGACCTCCACACCATATCGGTCGTCAAACAGGCCACACACACAGGTCGTATTTAAACCACGGTTATATAGTGGGGTGCTTAAACGTTTTAAAGAGCATGCTACGAGCGAACCTCTCTTATCCCAACAACAAAGTGCCGAAGTCCCGCGGGGTTTTAGTATGGAAGACCTACTGGTAAGTAAGTAGGTAGAAAAACTGGGAGTCCCACATAACTTGCTGCAGATCGCAAAGCAATTTCCCGCAAAAAAAAGTCTCACATTTGGGTCTCTTCTTGTATTTTTATAGGTGAACTAACTTACGCAGAATATTAGTTGGACGTATCTGGATTTTCCTTAAATGGAGCTGTACAATTAAAAAAAGATAAGTCAATAAAACGTTTATTCCAAAATAATCTTATTATTTGTCTGTAAATTGTAATTCTTTAATCAATATGGTAATTCACAATTCAGCTTTCACGAGAATGCGTTTGAAGGGTGTTATAGTAAAAACGGCTAGTGTAATTACTGGTCGTGAGACTTACTGATTAATGTCTTAGGCGTATTATTTACTACCATGTGATCGTTACGTCTGTCGGTGAACAAAAATACGTATATTCGAGGAGTAAAATTTAAATTGTAAATTTCTCAGATTTGGTCCTTTAACAATTCTCAATTATTGATGGAGGTTTTTTTGTTGTTGATACGGTTTCACGCTTTATATTATCGATATATCTTTACTTTATCGAAGAAAGCTTGATCCAGATCAGGTTTTTATATAATTATTTGTTTTTAGAAATTAAGAACTTAATGAACAAGAACTCATTCCAAAAAAAATTACATGGTGTATGTTTTAATCAATAGTTCACGCGGGCAAAGCTATTTAAACTAAAAAGCCTTTTAAATTAATGTTCATGAATTACGTTCCTACAAATTCAAACAAGAACTGTGATGACGAAGGTTCTCTCCACGCTCAAGGTGGTTTTATTAAAAAATAAGTGTCTTAAGCCGGTTTTGTGACCAAACAAAACAAGTCGTGTTGATTGATGATAAATCTTACGAAATCTTATACAGAAGACTGAGCCGGCTTGGTTGGTGATTTCACCAATGACGTAACCGCTTGCTTACCTACGTCATTCGCGATATTCATATATTGATATCAAATATTCCATATATTCATTAAAAACTGTTTGGCTTACAATTAGAAAGAAGGCACTTATTTTTCTTGTTTGTAATTTTTTTAAATAGAATCTTACGCTTGGTTATAGGTATTGTTGAACAAGCTTCCGCATTTACTTGTTATTTAGTTTTCTATATATTGTGTCTTTTTATAGGACGGTATTATCACGCGATTATGTAACACCTAATAGCAAACAAAACACCTTTTAAGGATTTCAATCGCGGTTATTGTACTATTTTATCCCGATAATTCGATTTGAATTGGGTGTATAGGGATCCTACCAAGACCTCCTTACTCAAGAAAACCTCACCTGCAAGTGGTGCACCTGCCGATCAACGGACGAGGCTCTGGGGAACATAACAGTGCCCGGTAAGCGGCAATAGGCAATAGGCTCGCACCTACTATTGGACCATCTATATAATTGGCGAAGTGTGGGCGCATAATATGCCTCTGCCTACCCCTTCGGAGTAACAGGCGTGATTGTATGTATGCAGTGCCGTAACTAGCCTTATGCACCCGGTACGAGCTTTTAAAACTGCGCCCTTGAAAACTGCTCTGACTAGGCTCTGATAATACAGGCCAGGTACAGTAGGGCGCGTCTGCGCCATGTTCGCAATAAAACAAAATGTACTAGCTACCATGCATGAGATAAAACTAGAAACTAGTCTAGTCATTTCTGTGCCCCTCCTGGGTCTGCGCCCTGTGCCTGGGCACTGCTGGCACCGCCCTAGTTACGGCACTGTATGTATGTATGTATGTAATTCGATTTGAAAATTCGTGGTCCCTGGGACACTGAGATAATAAATGTATCCATATACTAAATCTGAAATTTTGAATTAATACTGTGAAAGTTGACGGACTATGAAAGTATTCGGCTAGACATATATTGCAATATTCTCGTTTTCAAACAAATCCTCGTATACCGCTCTAGGTACTCGGAAACGATCATCGATGTAAAGCGAGGTCATCCTTGGATGAGTGAACGTTTGTGTGGCGTTTACATCGACGGATTGCTATGGAAGGCACGTTAAGACCAATGGGTCTTAATATTACTAGTTTATTGCATTCTTTCTTAGCCCTAGTCAAACTTTGCGTCTTTCTAACAGCAGGACTCCACACACCTGTCTCTGCCAATTCGCAATAGGTCCGTGTTTCTAAATCCCTTTCCCCATTTCAATTTATTCCAACCGCATCTTAGTTCGTTAATTTACGCAATTATCGGTTTGAATTTTTTACAGTGATCACCAGTTTAGGTTCAGAATGTCCAATTCCCCAAATGACCCATGTTCTAAAAATCTATAAGGAGCTCAGTAGGTTAAGGTTTTTTTTTATAACCATGTGAAAGCTATTCAGTTTTTATAATTTATTTTTATTTCTCGTAATATTTTAGAAATAGACCTGTTTTCTTCCGGGGTACATTTTGGGAATTGAATATTCTGAACCTGATCGTAATCACCACCAACTACTAAACAGTGAAATTAATTGTAAGTTGTAAAACATTAATTCGCAATATAAACCTTGCTCATTCCATTGCCGTCACAGTTACAACGAGACACGTGTTTACCTCAAAATATGCCAATTCACTTTAACCTCGTCTCTTCCGACATAATTATTAAGCTAGAAAAACCGGAATTAATAATAGTATAATAGTGGTGGACAATTTATGCAATTTATGTTCATGAACTTCACTCTTTGCATTAAAAAAATATCCATGGGAAACTTTATCTTTATTATTACTCGCAATAATGCGCACGTAACAGTACTTAAGGGCTTGTGTAGACGACGCCGCTCCCGCGCTGATATCGCTATGTACTGTAATAGCCACGTCCCTTCATTTTTAATACCCATTTATACATTTTTGTACTAAACCCGAGTATTTATTAATTTAATCATCGATGCGCTCGTAGCTCCGCCATTATTGATCAATGAAGTAAAGTTTCTTTAGAATTACAAAACGAGCACTTCCATATTTCGGTATATCGTTGGTCCCGGTTATCATTTTATTTTTTTATTTTTGTTATTGTTTTTTTATGTTAGGTTAAGGCAAGTGTAATGTAGGTTAGTCGTTAAGCCATGTTAAATTTTCAATAGGGTTGTTTGAAAAAAAAATGTACATGGTCGCCCACAATCGTCAATCTACACTGGATCCGCTTGGTAGAATATGACCTGAACATCCCTTACGTTGGATTGTAAGTGCTCAGTAGTGGAGCTTGCATTAGCTGATATTTATTAAAACTGTCGTTATTTTGTTTACCTCAAACGATGTCAAATACAAAATCCATGAAAGACAGTTAAATAGTTGAGTTACGTGTAAATTTTTGAATAATTGACATGTAACTCAACTTACGAGCTTGTAACCGCTGTTTTTTTTACCAATGTACAATTTCATTATAATATATAACTGTTTTGGTAATAGGTACCTACTTACGAGAAATGTAGTACAAAGCCAATTCTTTTGAAACGTAATTCACAATTTACTAGAAAAATTCAGCCGTCCGGAGTTCCCGGCAGCTCATTGGTTAGAGCAGTGCATCGGTAATTCAGAGGTCGTGGGTTCGATTCCTACTCGGGTTAATGCGCTCGAGTTGAAAAAAATTCGCCTCATCACTGTGGTGACACATAGTCGCCTTCCGCTGTCTGTCCCTATGTAAGCATAGATTCTTTAAAACTACCCGACGGATTTTGGTGCGGTTTTTCAAGATGGAGGTTTATATGTAGGTTACGCGGACGAAGTTGCAGGCGGTCGCTAGTAACTATATATAGCATTGTAAATGCAAAATATAGAAAGTAATATATTATTTATTTTACTTGCGGTGAAAAGTCGCGGTACCGTTTGCATGAAGCCTTAGGACGAAGTTATTAAATCCGTTTATTATTGTATTTATCTCCAATTACTTCTTTTCATATTTAATTATTTGCACTAATGGCATAGAAATAAGGATTATCGTCTTAGTCTCTTTACTATGACTTATGTTCTATTACATATAGTAGTGTGGTCATATAATATGCCTCTGCCTACCCCTTTGGGGAAACAGCTGTAAATTTATATATGTAGAACATAAAGTGATTTTATACGCCTGCTCCCCCAAAGGGATAAGCAGGGGCATATTATATGCCCACTTATCGCCAGTTACATTGTTGGTCCCACAAAATATGTGGCGAAACTATTGCCGCTTACCAGAAACTATGTTCGCCGAAACCTCGTCTGTTGTTCGGCAGGTGCACCACTTACAGGTGAGGTTGGCTTGGTCCCCTCAGCTCTCGGTAGAATCCCTTCATACCAGTAATGTTCTATTCATCATATCCTAGCATTATCCCAGTTGCCCTAGACTTTAGCTTAGGGCCCAGGGTCTGCTCACTGGTTCAACCAGATTTGACTGAATTTCAGTTATTACGTGGAGCGACTGCCGTCTGACCTCCGCAACCCAGAGAGAAACATCATTCTATGGTTAAACCAGCTGTCAGTCTGTTAGAAGGCACTGTTTTCCTAATAAAGACTGCCATAGATGTTCATGACAGCCGGGACCAACGGCGTAATGTGCTTTCCGAGGCACGGAGCAAGCGATAATTACGCACATAACTTCGAAAAGATATAGATGCGCCACCAAGGTTTGAACCCGAGACAATTTAAAGGCAAGGGGTCTCGCTCGCCGCTGGGCTATCGCCGCTCTCCCAATGTAACCAGTAATGTTCTATTGAGCGGCTTAATCTTATCTATTATTTTAATTGTCTTGAACGAATTAGTCAATTTAGTATGATTAATCATCTACACTATCACCACCTGAAATACTTGAATAGTGCATGTATAAGTTTGAACAGGAAAGATAATTGGTTTTTATTATAACTTAGATTAATTTTGCGATAATATATAAGCGTAATCAAATTTATTGTTCCTAACTACTGCAACAAATTTATCTTTAAAGTCACCATGATAGTGCATACTTTGAAAGTTGCCGGAAAATTTGTGTTAAAATTTTTAACCGTTGTAGGTACCATCGTTTTGTTAATTCGAGATAGAAATACATGTGTCGTAAAAGTTCAGAATAGATTTATTACGTTTTGTTAGTTGCGTTGGAATCACGTCACAGTCGTCATTAATGATTATGATATCATAGGACAATCTTTGATTAGTGTAGGGCTAGATGGCTATGTGTGAGACGTCTCAAGAATGTTTATTTTCATCATTATGTAAATAGGTTTTATGTTTACCAATCACATGTTTGATATATAAGGGAAACCTGTTATTAGCCATTTTAGCTTTAAGGTCTTGTGTCAATTGTTTAGCTATATACGCTGTTGGTTTTCTCAATAAATAAATAATCACCAGCTCTTGGATGTCCACTGTTAAACAAAGGCCTTCCCCTTAAACTTCCTATTTGCCCATTATCAGAGAGATCGTCCGATCTTATGTCCTCATGTCTAACACTATGTTACCTATAAAATCTTTTCCATAACAATATTTAGTAGTGTCCTACAGTTTACAATTATACATACATAATTTCACGTCCGTACGACGTCCCGTTAATTTGGGGTGTAAATAACCTAGCTGCAACTATTTAATACTGTAGCATAGTTCACTAGCACAGAACTAGATAAAACATGCCGAGTGGGAAGAGTTGGCTAGACTTCGTTCGTACTAATCCCTTGCAGGGTTTATTTGAGGACAAAATATTATATTGCACACCAAATGAAACAATAAAGAATGATGATTATTATTATTAGTCACTTTCTACGACTCCCTCTGGCCAGAAATTACAAGGTAGTAGAATTATTTGAAATAAACAAATGATTCCAACACCGTTTAATGGAAATTCAAAATTTAATCTGCACCTCAGCTAGTACTTCACTATTGAATATAGGCCCTAATTTTTGTAATATTACAAGTAGACATTCAACCATACGACCCACTTGACCGAAAGGTGTCACCTCTTACTATGGCCCCTGCAATACTAAGGAATCACTACAATTGCAAAATATGTGACATCACACTAAAGAGGAGGGAGTCTCACAAGTGTGACCAGCTGTGACAAGGACGGAGGGGGGGGTCAAAAGTTCACGAAATTCGTGTGATGACGTAATTTATGGATGATCCCTAAGCTTTATTTGTACGCACAATAAGGATTGAAGTTAAAACTGTGCATGTTTTCGATCTTTCCAGGTCCACGAGCTCCCACCTGAAAAGTTAAAGATCCGAGAGGTTATAAACATTGACATCGCGAATGACCCCATTACCTCCGCCGACTACAAAGCGGAAACCGACCCCACTAAGTTCAAGTCCACGAAGACAGGCCGGGGACCTCTGCTCGGGCCCAACTGGAAGAATGACGTCAAACCTGTTATGACCTGCTATAAACTCGTCACTGCTGAGTTCAAGTGGTTTGGACTTCAAGTTAGTATTGGTTATTGATAAATATTCGAGGAACAAGGGAAGTACCGTCAAACGCACTGGTTAATTGCACACCGGTTTATTCAACAAATAGGAAGGAGTCGTCGCATACAACTGTGACTTCGAGTGAATCTCACAATACAGTTATTATTATATTTTATATATTTTCAGACAATTACACCAATTATTTAGTTCCAAGATAATAGATAACTTATCCTGGAACTAAATAATTGGTGTAATTGTCAGGAAATATTTATTTTTAAAATATTTATATTTGTTTTAGTTTGGCATGGCATGATCGGTTTAGCTTTGCGCGGTCTGAAAGCGTCACTCTAAAAAAACACACTAACGATCCTCTAGTCAAACTGCATTCGACATCTTCGTCTCCAACCGCTGCCAGCAGTTTTGCGTATTTCATCGCAAAATTATTAAAAAGATTGTTATAAGACTTGTAATGCGGAGTAGCTAGTGAGCTGTACCTACACTTTTTTAATATTATTATATGTTTCTCTCTTTTCAGAGTAAAGTAGAAAATGTGATCCTGAAATCAGAAAGACGGTTGTTCACCAATTTTCATAGGTATTTATGTATTTTTTTTCTTTATAAAAAGTCTTGTAGCACTCGAACCAAAATAATTTATAAGAAATTTTCTGTCGGCCCCCATGTCAACCAACTCCTATAGTCCCGGGTCTTTTAAGCGGGACGTGAAACGGCATTTTTGCAGGCAGTTATGAGAGGATGCGCTTGTTACCGTGCTTTTCTCACGGTACGGAGCGTTCCTACTTTTATGGACTGCATCGACTGCTTTTCATCAGGCAGGATGTGGTCATTATGACGTGTCACATTAAAAAAAGGTTTTCAAAAACGTATCCATTTTGAAAGTTCAAAGAACACTATAAAAATCTTTTTTTTTTTTTGGGTACATATATCGTTCCCGACCGCTTACCTTCATTATGCGGTTTCATTTCATTTGGCTGCATTTCAGTTAGGATAGAATCCCTTTTACACCTTACGCTAGCTATTGTTTATAAAAAATTGTCGAATCTAAATGATCCTGTTGATCTTAAAGTATATTTTATTTTATTATTGAATTGATTGCAAATTAAATGTGTATATTGTTTCCAGGCAAGTTTTCTGTTCAATGGACGACTGGTTCGGTATGACAATGGCCGATATCCGCGCCATAGAAGATCGCACTAAGGAGGAACTCGAACGGTTACGTCGCGAGGGCGAAGTGCGCGGTATGCGCGCTGAGAACGAGTAGACTCCCCTACATCTGCCGCCAGTTTTACATACTGCAAACATGATGGTTTAAATAGACAACACAGCTTTGCAATCTATTTATCTCTATACAAGGTGTAGAAAGACCCAGATTAAAGCCAACGCATTATGCACATCGTAACAAAGAGATATACCCAAATAGTAAAACGCAATAAAACGCGCGCACATACGTCTCTGTGTATGTGCCGCACACGCGGGCTGACGAGTTTTTAGCAGTGGTTGTCCAAAGGTCGTAGGTTCGATTCCTACCCGGGTAACCGCGCTCGAGCTGATTTTTTCTAGTAAAAAAAATTGTTTCATAAATATATAGCATTGCAAATCCAAAAAATATAATTAACTAGGAAATAAGAAATAACACTTAAAATTTGTTTTAAAAAAAATCAAAAAAAGGTTCAGTTTCAAAGAAAAGAATTATTGTAATGCTGGGCAGAATACGTAGCTCGCGGCTTTGATCAGGGTCTTATTCAGCCTATATTATATGACATTCTTTATATTGTGCTATATATACTAAATACTGTTAATTTGTCATAAAATAACTCCTAAAACTTTGCTGTTATGGAGGTGCTTTATTTTGTTTATATAAACAAGGAATTGGCGTTTATACATCTATGCAAATATTAGGCTGCAAGCGGCTAATTCTTTGCATTTACAATTGATAATCCGGAAAAAAGTTTAATTCTACTAAAGTATTTTATGCTAGAAAGACTGTTGTGGTATCTATTTAGATCTTTATGTGATTGCTAGTATATACTAACTGCGTGCGTTTTAGCTCAAATGCAGTGCGCGTATCAAATACGTGTCAGTCGGGCGCGACTCCTACATAGAAAAATTCCTCTAGACAGTGACGTATGATTTCAATGTAGCATGTAAATATTTTTGTTACATCTCATCTCAGTGATACATAAATTCGTTTGTATTTTTTTATAATTTATACCAATTTCATGTTGTGCTTCTTTTAAACATGCTACATCGAAAATATAATCAATTGTTACCGTATGTATATTTATAATGAAGCGCCCATTACATACTTTCTCGCTCACTCATGCCCGAGCCTGTGTAGTCATTGAGATTTTTGTCATCTAGTATTATGAAATTTGGATTTGATAGCTGTAGAACAATGTTTCTCAGTGTTATGTATTTACAATCAGACTGCTGGCAGTCTTTTCTTGTTTGTAGGTGCCAACAAGGCCCCGTTTTACGAACAAGCTTCTATGTTCCACGAAAAAACCAGACCTGGCAACTATTTAATTTAACAACAGATTTGACAGTGACATACGCCACTAAGAAAATTTGTTGCCACGTTAAAAAATAACACAATGGTAGTTTTTAGTAGTAACGTAAAACGGGCCTTTGGTGTGAAAATTGTAACGTGTTTAAATAATAAGTTGTACCAAAGCAGAATCCATAGTCAATTTACATTTCGATATATCTACAGTGTTACCCCTATAAAATTGGTCATAGTATGGATATGACATTTTTTGTGTGACTTCACAAAAAGTATTAACTTTCAGATGATATTCTACTTTCAATAACGCGAGTTCATTGACTAGGCCAGTTCCCCCTCTAGCCAAACTGCTTTTGTTAACTTAAATTCGATTAAAAATAATACCAAATGTATCGAAATAAGCTGTAACACTCATAAAATTCCATGAGACTTGCAGTTATTGAAATTTGACTAAGGAGGCCAAGTCCAGACTTACTAGAGGTAAGGGCATCGTTTACCATTAGAAAAATATTTTCATGAGATATGGTATAGATACTATTTAAATGAATAATAACTTATTATAAGTCGACGTAGTCAGTGGTTAACAGGTAGTGCTCTCGTTACCTTATTCAAATATTTTGGCAATTAACTACTCATAGTCGAATGCGATTTGGGGTCTAAATGACCCCGGTTACGATTCACTGTTTAATAAATAAATCTGTTAGATAAATGTCCTGCGTAGAACAGGAAATTTTTGGCTGTTGTGTATTTATATAATAATGATAATTAAAATAAACACTTATTGTAAGTATTTTCTGCGCAATAGTAATTTAGTTCTGGCACGGTGTTACTACAATGGAATAAATTAACGGTGCAATATATTATTAACTGGCAACCCGCGAAATGTGAAATGGCAGTTTGGGTTAATGTAAGCAGGGTGTTGCAAGGTGAATATAACTAACTTATTTACGGTTGTTGGTTGATTAGGTGGGATTATTATGGGTACTATATTTATATTTTATTCCTAAATGGGTTTCGGTTCAAATTGCAACACCCTCGTAAGTGATTGCATGTATTTTTAATTAATAAGTTTTGTTGTTTAACAAATCAGTATTTTTATTGTGTGACATTCCAGATTCTATACCGATAAAGTTGTTAGTTTTGATTTGCTACTTGATCTAATTTTTCTATTGATTTTATTGCTCTCTGTGTGGTGCCCCGTGTTTTATGCAACAATGCATATTATGAAATCAATTATATTTTTTACACAATAGCAGTACAATGTATGTTATCAAATTAATTTTATGTGATGTTTCAATATCTCATTGGTGAAATAATTTATGTGATGTTCATTTTAAACAGTCGTTTTTACAATTATTTAATTGCCGTGTATTTTAATCCTGTTATAGACGATACGATTGGTTGGCAATCAAACTATAAATATGGCCACATAACTAGACAACTGGTTTAAAATTGAGTTTAATGTTAAGTGTTTTGCTTGACCTATGGTTGGCCGTATTATGTACCTATTGCAGTTGACGGCCTGCCCGTCATATCCAATTGATTGCAATTAAATAGTGTCTTCTAGAACAGGTTTAATTTTATATAAGTAGTTCAAAACCCCGACGGAAGCTTCTATGATTATATTTTTTGTAAGTTAGATACTTCTTTTTTTTCGGATGGAAAATCATCTAATGACCTTCTCCCGCTGTGGGTGGAGCGGGAGGGTGTGTCAGACTTTTACCGACTAAAAACCATCCATGTTCCTTCTTGAGCATGCTACGTCCCGTCCCGAGGCCGCGGTAACCCTTTCGAACAGTCCAGAACAGTTGTGCATGCTAATTGGCACCTGAGTTACAGTCTGCAGCACCTGACGTAATTCTTCGTTAATTATGAACCGCGATGACAGCGGAAACGATTCTTCTCGGTGTTGTACATATCTTGCGTAAAAAATCTTGACTGCGAACAAAAATAGTGATACACGATAATATTGATAGATAGTGCGAATTGGTAGTACAACTTCTTGGTTCCAAGAGCTGATAAGTCTGCTATACTCTTCGACCGTAGTGAAACCGACGCCACGGGTGGCGACAGGAAGCGGGTTGGCACGAAGTTGAACCGTGATGTTGAGCTGCTTCTCGTTGGACTTGCATTAACTTAACGTTTGAACTTCTGACAAATTTGTCAGTTGCACGTTGTTTAGCTCCTTTTCCATAAGCTTTCTTCTTTTGGTGCGAAGTACTGGCTTCATTATCCTGGTGTAAGTGGGAGGCGAGCGATTGTTTGGATACGTCTTTGTGTTTTGACAACATTTCGACAAGGGTCCGTACTAACTTGGTCTGGGAAATTGTCAAGTTACATACCTACTACAGCAATAATTAAATTGTTGTTTGCTAAACGTTGGCAGGGGTTATTGAACAAAGAACTATTTAATTTTTTTTCTTATTATGCACTTATTTATTTTAAGTTTTTTTTACTTATGTTGTAATAAGATTTACATCAAATACAGCGTGATATATATATTTGAGTATAGTCTTTTATTAGTAGACATTGGTAAATGTCAACTGTTTTTAGCGTCGTCCAGTTGTTTTGTGAGAAATGAAATTGTTATGAGCATTTGTCCAGGTAAAACGTACTTAAAGTAATAACCCCCACATTTTTTGTCAGATTAACAACGTCTAGTTGGATGATTAATACTTTTTTAGTACAATAACAGACCCAGATTTAAATCAATAGCGTAATTCAAGCGATAACATTTGTTGTAAACGTACGAACGTTTTTATAAATATTGACATTTCGCTTGATATTGTTAAAGCTTATTTGAAGTTACCAAATAAATTAAGTAAAGTTGACAATTTGTTTTTCTTAAGGTCCTAAGGTTATACTTCCATTTTCAATTATCACGTTTTTGCTTCGTATATTAATTTGTGTAATATTTTGTTCACCTTAAAACAATTAAACCGTATTTGTATAGATTGTTTTTGTGTCAGTAGCACATAATATATTGGAGCAGTTCCACAATTAAATAGAAAATAGATCTAAAATTGTCAATTTTAAAATGTTTAGCTAAATCTAAAAAGTTCGTAACGTTTCCGCATTAAAATGTAAGTTTAATATTGTAATAACATTTGTTGTAAAATGTACTATGAATATATTGAGGCCAACAGAAAAATAAAAAACAATTTAATCTGTTATGCTTTGTTTCGTTTGTAGACATACGTAATCTAACGCCCAAATATTCTATTTATAGTAGGCAGAAACCTTTACAAGTATTTAAGAGGTATCTGTATAGCTGTAGCATACAATGATAATGATGGACAAGATAAAAAATCTGAAATGTTGAGGTGGTTAGCCCTTCGCAATTGACACTAGTCGAGATCCCATTTCCTTAGTCGTATTTAACGATATACTCGGGCAAGACATAGGTACGAAGAAATCTTTGAAGGTGTTCCTACCACACAGCACTAGTATGGAATTTCGATTGCAAAATATATAGTTATAGTTCGGCAATCTCGTGCGGGGAAGGGGAACTTCGCTTCGTGTGTGGCCGTGTGCTAGAAAGACACGCTACCTCGTCCCCGCCACCGTCTGTCACCCCGCGGGACGGTCGCGCACGAGATTTCCGGACTATAATGCTTGCACCCAACGGAAAATATATTCATTACCTATCATCCTAGCCGTTTCAGCTGATAAAATACACACTCGAGCAACAAAAAATTTTTGAACGCCATAGTCACCTATGCGTGACAAGCACTTGCGGGCTCCGGACGCCAACGACGTCTATAGTTGACAAAAAACCCAGTCTATAAAAATAATAAAGACATTAGAAGTGCTAACTGGTATTTTAATTCTACATTCCTCAAAAAAAGAAAGTCGCAGCAACATGTGAGGGTAAAAACAGGAACTTCGGAGCCACAAGTACTGAGAAATATGAAACTAAAACACATGTACTTTTATCTTAGTCAATTCCATGTCCAGCACGCCAAAGTCGTCTATGTTTGACCGCATTGTTGTAACAAACATTCCCTGAAAACTATTTAAAAATTGACTCAAACGTTTTATTTACTTAATATTATTGATTTTCGTATGAAACAGAAGGTACTGCTCCAAAAGTAACGGTAACTATGGTATTGTTATTTTTTAATTAACGATATACATCAAGCCGCTGTAACGACACCATATTTTTACTGATATTTCAAACCCTAATTTCAACTCTAGCGTGACACCGATCGATAAATCAGTTCACTGGGCGCCGCCGTGGTCAAGGATAGACTGACATGCTGATGACGTCACATATGCGAAGTGTTTGAAAAGTAGTGCAGTGCAAAATGAGCGATTGCTTGAAACTTCTTCGCATTTTGGAAGGCGTTGGTGATAAAGAAAAATTTTCGGAAGATGAATTTTTATCTGAAGGCAATTTTGAATTTTTTTTTAGATTCCACTTTCTTATTCATACACACATTGCCCTTTTTAAAGTAATAGTCAACCATTACTTTATCACATTTTATTTAATTGTAAATATGCATTATTTTCGAGGTTTAAATAATGATCCTACTTTTTAATATTACTGTCAGTTTGAACATAAAAAAGTATTTATTTGTTAACACATCAAGTTTCGATAAATCGTCAAAATTACAATTAGTTGTAGCCGCTACGCACCACGTACAATTCGAATACAATCAGAATCCGTCAAAAATAAGATTTACAAAACTCAATGGAAAACGGGCAAAAATCGGATCTAATATTCTTTAGGCAAATAAATCTTCATGTTTAAGTATAACATAATTTAAGACATACATACTTTTCGAAAAATACCATACCATAAACGACTCAGGTACAAATCAACCGAATGATTAAGTCAATATTTTAAGACTTACCTACTAGTGACTATAATATTTGATTCTAATAATTTACCAAAAAAAAGTGGTCTTTTACTTAAGATATGAAGAGCAATGATTGTGCAATTTTCTTTCTCATTTTAAGACTTATCTCAAATCCTTGTCGTCATAAGATCGTAACATTGTTCTACTATCTGTGTTTAACTTTGCCTCTTTATTCGATAACATTGATTTCGTAATCGTTACTCAACACGCGATAGGGGTACATCTCTATTGAAAAAAGGAAATATTAGCAGCGCCATGTTGTCCAGTCGTGACAGTGATGGAAAGTAGTGTTGTGGTTTACAACTATTCTATTATAATATTTGTTTTTTTAATGTACTAAATAAAGTATATGTACGTACGTACATACATACAAAGAAAGGAAGATACCACAATATTCAATAAAATAGCCCAGATAATAAGTATCTACTAATTTATTGGACAAAACAACCAACAAAAACAAGTAATTGCGTGTTAGTGTTACCAAGTGTCGATATCCATATATCAACTTTTGAAAACACTTTTCTTTTCGTAGGTATTCTTGTTTACTTTTTGCTTTGACGTAGAGAACAAGGAAATGCGTTTGTTGCGTGGCGCCCAAAAGGTTAACAACAAACATTGTTTAAGTAAAAGGAAACAACTTTCAAATAAAAACAATTTGTAATTTGAAAGCTTGAAACTTAAACGCTTAAATTGCTAGGATAGTCTCGTCTCATAATGACAACCGCTCTTAAACGTAATGAACGAACAAACGCAGAATAACGAAAAAATCGGTAAACTATGTAAACTGCGATTATTTTACTTGGTTGGAAAAAATATATATTTACATCCGGTTGTCATTTTGAGCAGTTGGCATTATGAGACGAGACTATCCTAGCAATTATCTCGGTTGTGCCCTAAACTTACGTTGATTATCTAGGGTCTGCTCACTGCTGTAATCACAGTTAGGTTAGGTTAGGTTACAAAGGAACAATAAATTAAATTGGTAAACGTTCGACATATTTATTGCCAGAAAAAAAAATTGATATTATTTATATCTTATACTTATAAATAAATCGATCTCACTTATTCTCTGCACTAGCTTCACACCTAAAATTGACATCATCAATAACACAATATTAAAGTTCAGTAACTTCAATATAATTTTATTACATAGACATAATTTTTATTACATTAAAAAAACTGACTAGCAGGTAAGTAATACCAGAGTTAGTATTTAAGTGATTTAGTAGCTTTTGCAATGGCTGATTGTCAATCTGTAGAATTACGCCCGAAATTACTAAACCTATCTCAATCCAAAATTTGCTATCTGCGATAGACTGTAAAAACCATTGGAATAAAGATAGGCGTCTATCTAAGATTGACTTCAATCTGGGATTGCGGGTAGGTTGGTATATTTCGGGCGTTAGCGACTACTATTAAAGTTAAGAATATAGGACCAACTTTTTGCATATATGCGGTGCTATTTTGTCATGGACATTGCAGAATGAAATTCAAATTAAAATCAGATTTAATAAATACTAACGCTACAAATGGTGGGGCAGTTATTATCTAGTCATAGTTACAAAAAAATCGAGCTGTCGAAGAACTATAATGTCATTTTAGAGAATCGGGTTTTTTTTTACATTAGTGATAGTTGTCGCATTTATGATCGTATTTATCTGAAAAGTTACTTTATATCATAAGTGTTGAAAAACCTGGCACTGACTTGCTGTTTTTTTCAATTAACAATTATTATCTTATAGACTCGTAAACCGATTTTAACAAAACATTTAACTTAATTCTTATTACTAATTCTAACAGTCTCTGTAAAGCTCATAAGATCTGAGGAGACTTTTCTTAATGCGTATGCTGTGCTATTGGGCATAGAAAATAATTTAGACAGCCTACATCTCTTTTTATTTTTCATGTTTCATATCTAGGATCCATTAGGATCATTATCTATGAATACGCCTTTTCGCGAAAGGTTAGCGAGATATTAGTACAACACTAACAATTATGGGTGCATAGGGATCCTACCAAGATCTGAGGAGCCCAACCCAACCTGGTGCACCTGCCGATCAACGGACGAGGCTCTGGCAAACATTACAGTTCCCGATAAGCGGCAATAGGCTCGCCACCTATTACGTGGGACCGACTATATGGTTGGCGATATTATGTTTATTGTAATGGTATTGTGATATTTGGCGTGCTTTTCGCAAGCAGGCGACACAGGGATCTGTACAAAACCCCTTAATAAAGATTGCTCTGCAATAAAAAACTAAACAACTACAATAAAATATTGACATGAAAAAACGAATTACCAATGTAAATATTACCCTAACACTTATCTTAAATGACATGCTTAAAATTACCAAGACCTTCTCAAAGACATAACAAAATAAATTAAATTTCTTGCTGCATTTTACACTTTGAGTAGCTACTAGCAAAGAATAAAGTATTATCAATAGTTTAGT
The DNA here is from genome assembly GCA_949126915.1 of Musotima nitidalis. NCBI lineage: Eukaryota > Metazoa > Arthropoda > Insecta > Lepidoptera > Crambidae > Musotima > Musotima nitidalis. Next base: position 8,350,556 of record OX421434.1, read on the forward strand.
ATTTGTAAATTAAAGCTTTGATCCAAAATCCATTTATTTGGACAGCAATTTTGTGAAGACAATTCATTAATTTATTATAACTTATGTGAAAACAATAATATTATCAAAACTTTCTGATACTTAATCATCTACTTCCAACTCTAACTCTATATCAGCAAGATTAATTCTTCTGAGTGTGTTAATGACCATGTATCTAGAGAAGAAGACATAGAGATATCGAAACCAGACCATCTGGGAGCGATGCTTCTTCATGGCACGAACTATGTGTCTGCTTTCAGTCCATCGGAGAAAGTATCTGTAAATTAAATATAAACAATGATCACACTTTTGCAGAACAATGTTATCTTAAAAAGTCCATTTGGCTGAGATGAAATATGTTTGCCTATAGGTTCCGAGGTTCTTCATTACCTATGTTAAAAACGGATTAAACATTTTTACTAGCTGAATATTTAATATAAGTTATATTCCTTTGTAAGGTCCATTTTGTTACCTTTTCTTATTTAAGTATAAATAAGGTTATTATGCCAAAACACTGGAAAAAACTGGTAACAGAGGAAACTGGAAAGGGTTAAAAGGGGCCTTTTCTGAAGAGACATGGAAATAAATAGCATTTAATAAAGAAAAGCAGAAATTATTAAAGAATATAATAAATAATAATATATCTGATAAGCCTATATTTTAATTAATAAATTTTATTATGTTGTACTAAAGATTAGGCATCTATAAGTGCTATAAAGCTGGTGACTCTTCTTCTGTTTAAAAATAATATATTATAAAGGATTCAAAAAAATCTCTTACCTTTTGGAAGACAGTACGAAGCTTAAGGGTATGTCCAAGAAGGAAATATATTTTCTAACTATATTTACAGTGTCTAATGTATACACTATGCAACCTGAAAAAAAAAACTTATTTGTACAAGTGATTTAAGGAAATTTTGTTACTTTTTTAAATATTGATATATACATACTAGTAATATTATCACTACATAGTATAAAACAAAGTGCCCTTTAAAGTTTCCTCTGTCTGTCCCCTATGTATGCTTTAATCTTTAAAACAACAGATTTTGATAGGGTTTTATTTAATAGATATAGGACAGAGGAAGGTTTACATATAGGTCATGCGGACAAAGTCACGGGTAGCCACTAGTAAGTAATATATCTTTCTCAACAGTAAGCAAGTGCTACTAATATATACCTAACATTGATTACCACAGCATAAACTGAAACAATTCACAAGTTTCCATAATTGAGACACAAAAGATGTGTCAAATAATTTAAATTGAAAAAGAATTGCAATATTCAATTGTAGTCTTATGTAAACCAGTCTTAAGCACCCCGGATGTTAATTGCAACAATAATTACTTACATTTATTTAACTTTTTATTCAATTTAACATTTTTAAGTTTCAATACCCCCCCCCAATATATTATGGTGGTCTTAATATTTTTCTAATAATATTGATAACGAATAACGATTAAGTAAACTCATTTAAAGGATGCCTTATAAAAAAACCTTTTAAAGTATGTACACTTACTTTTAGGCATAAGTTTTTCCACAAACATATATGCCACAGCAAAGAAAATGGCAGAATGGTTGGCATGGGAAGATACACCTCCTCTGTCAAATGTGACAAGTGTGTCAATATCTAACGCTTCTATTTGATGGTGCATCAGCTTGGCAATAATGGAGACCGGCCACCGAGACTTTGGGTTGTCTGGAAGTCTTGTATCTGTGATGAGGGATATGTTTTGATCTGGGATACCAAGAACATGACATGCTGCCCATAGCTCTTGACGTCGTATATTTCCCTTACGTTCATAGTTACCTGTAAGTATCGCAATATATCATATTCAAACTAGAATAACCTTGCATTAGCAAGGTATGTTGGCTAATTTTGGTATTATTTTTGCTCTATTTTGATGTGTATATACTAAATAAAGATAAATATTTTTTTGTCCACACATTCATATATTTAAATGCTTTTCATATAATACATATATGTCTAATAGACATAGGAAACACCCAGACCAAAGCAAATATATTCATGCACTCAAAGACATGTTCTGTGTGGTAATCGAACCCATAAGCTTAGAAACGGAACGCAGGTATACAGAACCTCCACGCCATATGGGTCATCCAATTGAATTAATTTCCTTACAGTAAGAAAATACCATTATCTGACTGTATAAATGACTAAAATAATATTCATACCATTGGATAAACAGAGTAAATGCACTTCAGCCCCTTGTTCACAGAGTCTGAAAATAGATGGGCCGAAGAACATACATTCATCGTCAGGGTGAGCCACGACAATAAGAACTCTCTTAGCTCTGAGCGCTCCTCGAATACGTGTGGGAAGTCGGCGTGCGTATCTTCGGTAAACCACACAACACACCACTAAGTAACCAAACAACCAAAAACTAGTATATAGTGCAAAGTTTTTAAAGTACAATAATGTTTCTCCCAAAAAATTCAAGTAAAAACTATACAAATGGTCTAAGTCATACTGGGATATATTCTTTAACATTTCTGACTAAAATTATACTGAATAAAGTTTGATAATAGAACGGCTTCTGTAATAATTCATTTGGTAACAAATAATTTAAATTCAAAAATTATATTGAATCTTCAACAAAATTGAACTAAACTGTCAGTTCTTTTACTTCTTTCTTTCTGTCAATAAAATTGTGAGTTGTGACATAACATTTTTTTTCTAATAAGCATGGACCTCTCGCTTAGAAAATGTTCTAGAATCAAGAATTAGTCTTAGTACAATTTATTAAGTTATTTGAAGAAATGCATAATTTTTGTTATTCAAGACAGTCAAAGTCAAATAAAGTAATTTAGATATACCCCAGTAAAACAGTGGAGACTACTAAAGGCTTCTAAAGTTTTGGATTCAACACGCTCGAAAATCACAATTCACAGTAATATATCTCCTTTCTATGTTTGTATACATTGCCAAAGAAGTAATGTGAAAAATACACTATTTTTACACCTAAAAACATATGAATTTTATACTAGTTTTGAACAGTAAAATACTGCAGCAATGAATCTTGCGTTGGCGCCAAAAGTCCGTGATATATCATTATTCATTACTTACAATCTATAGTGCCTTAGTTTACAAGCTTGGGTGCATAAGAATATTATTAGGTTGCGTGCAATATTTCCTAACATTAACTAATATTAAAGTTTAAGGAAGTAAATACTAAGTACTAAAGTTTAAGGAAGAACCTCATAAATTCTGCGATTGCATTAGAGAAAAGCCAAACTGACATTTTGAAAAAAGATTTATAACAATAAAGAAACGATAAATAACTTATTTTATAAAGAAAAAAAATGAGACTGCAGTGCAGCAGCCGTGAAGAGTTGTTAAAAATCAAATTGTCAATGTCAGTGATTGTCAACAAAAAGTTATTTACAAAAAAAAACCTTGATGAAATAGGTAAGTAATTTTGCTATTTTTGTCCACTAGGAAACAAAGTTACCACTTTTTTACAAACAAAACTAATATTTGTGTACGATTTTATTAATTTAATTGCATTGTAGTGAAAAGACATGGTACAACCAGACATGTCTGCAGCTATGGGCTTATTGAGCCACTTGAATTCGGAGGAACTCAAAGAAATATTAAACGACGATGACAAATTCGATACAGTCCTTAAAGATGTAGATCAGGTTTGTGTGTATTGCAATATATCTTCCGTTACAATATAATTTTTACAGACTTAAATGTTTAAGTATGTTTTCCTCAATGTAATGCATTTATGTCAGAATAAACAATAGTAAAGATGAATCACCAATTAATTACATGATTATAGTCGTTGTCTTCATTTGTATGTATGTTGCTAAACAATGTATAATACAAAATAAGATATTATACCTACAACCTGTAATATTTTCTTAAATCTGCAACACTTGTATATATAAAAAAAAAGTCGCACTAACCCATTTAGCAGCTGACTTCCATTCACCATTTAAATCCTATTAAATAATGTCTTTACTTTTTAATGTGAATTCACATTCTTCACATTAAAAAAAAATACATGGAATTGTAGCTATGATTTATCCACTAACATTTAACAATACCAGTACCAAAACATACCAACTATTATGGAGTTTATTGAACACCTTTTGTGTAACTATGCTTCACTGACTTTTTACGAAATGAGTCATCTTGGGGTGGCCTACCCATAGCCCAAAGATCAGGGCCCTTTCTGTCAAGGCTGTCGTAAAAATTATTACAAAGGTATTTGGAGAGAAAGGTAAAGGGTTACACAATAGATGCAACTAAAGTTCCAAGTTGTATAAGGCTATATATTATATATCAAGGCATCAAAATTGCACTGCCTGTGGCCCCTGTAATAAGATAAGATCTGACCTGTGACTCATTAAAACAGTATTAACAATAACTCTTTTAATAATTTTGTAGTTACTGTTCTTTTGTAACAAGCTTATCATTTAGAGTTTAAGATATCTTTATTTCACATAATTATTACAATTCACTTACATGATGTAGTTGAATGGGTAGTTAAATGTAACTTATAAACGGTAGAGATAGCTTATTGTTACAACTTTTAAGTAAAATTACGAAAATAGGAGGAACATTCAAAAATTGAAGGGGTGTATTGCAATCCAATACACTTTCATAGAAACCTGTACACACACATGGTGCTCTAACAATAACAATTACATGTCTTATTTTTGCTAATAATTGTTTTACTTGACAGGTAAAAGAATGGGAAGTTGAAAAGGAGACAATAATAGCCAGTAACAGATCTCTAGCAGAGTTCAATTTGAGTAAAGAACCTGAACTGGAGCAGTTAAAGCAGCGCACAGTCGAGAAATCGGAGACTGGAGAACAGCTGTGTAAACATATTCAAGACTTACTTGAGGAATACAGTAAGCATAAATTTTATTCCAGCCTATATAGGCAGGCATATGTTTAGATCTTAGTTCTAGCCTACAATATGTGTGGCACAGTTTCAGATGTGAATATGAAGTTCAGAACAATTTGTAAAATACCTCTTGGATTGGTGACCATTTTTGTGGTATTTTAGTAAGCATAAATTTCTTTCTGGCCTATATCTGCAGTAGTAGCAACACTGCCGTAACACATGTGAATGTGAAGTAAAGCAATCTGTAAAAAACTCATTGGATTGTTGACCTCTTGTGTGGCATATATATACAAGTGCTTTCATGCTTCGGAAGGGAGCACAACTTTTCGCATAATGTCGATTGTCCTAAAGTTGTTTGTAATACATCAATAATATAAAATTCTTTAGCATAATTTAATTTGCCATAACTATAGAAAAACCTAAACTTATTTGGCATATTATAGATAGTCGTAAAACTTTTAAACATAATTTACAGAAATCCCTAATTTTATATCATCATCTCAGCTCATTAACCTCCGCACTGAGCACGAGCCTCCTCTCAACTGTCAAGGTGTGAGGGTGTTGGGTCATACTCCACCACACTGACCCAGTACGGATTGGCGGAGGCAGGTGTATGGCGTCCTGCTGTTAGAATGTATCAAGCCGCCTATTTGGCCTCTAACATGGCTTAACGACTACCACATTTAATGATAACCGGGATCAATGGTTTTTTTATTTTCTTAAAAAATATAAGATAATTAATAGTATGTTTCAGCCTTAATTGACATAAGATCATTTTCTTAACATTATAATAAGACTTAAATAATTATCTTTTTGCCTTTTATCGCAATTATCCGGATTATAGAATCTCAATCATAGTAACAAAAATACAAATCTATTTTTTTACATGCCCCATCTAAATATTTCCAATGCTGTACTATTCCTTTCAAATAAGTAACTTGTTTTTTGATGAAACTGTGGTCTTGAGTTGACGTTCCTTCGCGTTTTCTTACATTTTGCACTAAAACTAACAAAGTAGTACGAAAAAGTATTTGTTTGACTAATAGGGACAAATAGCCTCCCAGGCTACGGCCAACTTTCAAATTAGTATTACTTACGTATTAAACAATCGATGACTCGATTTTCCTAATTCCGCGGTTGATTTAGCACTTAAACAAAAGATACCAAGATGCGGGGTTGCAGTAAACGGGAGGAAGTGGTCAATTCTAAGAATTTGCAAAACATGAGATGCCTGTGAGATTACATGTCACTATAGGTAAAGGTTAAAGCCATGTTCTAACAATAAAAAAAATTAACAGGTTGACCTTCCGTTGCTTATATGTCTTGGTGTTTGTGAGGTGAGGTATGACCTGAATCTTTCTCTTCTCGATTCTTAGAGGAGGCGTGTCCTTAATAGTGCTCAGCTGATAGGCTGGATATTATGTGAATCACAAACTTTTGTTAATAATAATAGAAATATTTTTAAAATATTTCCAGAAAATAAGTCAGCTGGAATATCAGCAGATACAACATTAGCTTTACTCCAGACTTCGGCTGCAGAATCAGAAGAAAAGTCTGACAACATAGCTCAAGACTTTCTATCAGGAAAAATAGATGCTGAAAAATTTCTAGAAGACTTCGAACCAACTCGTAAAGCAATGCACCTTAGAAAGTTTAAAGCGGAAAAAATGAGCGAACTCTTGAGGTCTGGTCAAAATCTGTATGGAAATGGTTACTCCAGACCATACTTACCCTATCCAAGTTATGGACCCCCCAGTGTTCCAACTGTGCCATATCCAATGGGACCTTTGAACATGCCTATGCCAGGAATGTATGGAAATCACTTCTAGGTTAGAATAACAAATATTATACAGATTTCATAACAGTATATCATGGGTTGTATATACATCATTGAGGCATTGTACGAATGTTGTGTCTCTATATAATACAGGATTAATTTCTCCACAACTGCATAATTTATTAATATAATTTATATGTTTCTTAAATTAGTTCTTAAACATTATGTGAAGTTGATTTATGAATAGAAAACTGCCTTTAAATTTGAAACCAAAATAAAGTTAAAAGAAAACATTCATTGCGGTAATATGAAATATCCTTAAATTATATAACTTTACTCTGACGTGAATTTAATAAGTCAATATTACTTTAATCCATAGAATACTTGCTTGCCCAAATTCAGTAAGTACCTACCTTATTTTCTGACAAAATCTAAGAAGCCCAAATTAACCTCATCTGCAAGTGCTGCAACTGCCGAACAAAGGACGAGGCTCTGGTGAACATAAAAGTTCCCGGTAAGCGGCACTAGGCTCGCCACCTATTATGTGGGATCAACAATGTAATTGGCGAATTCTGGGCATATAATATGCCTCTGCCTACCCCGTCGGGGAAACAGGCGTGCCGCGTGATGTTATGTATTTATTTTCTGACCCCTTAGAAAAATGAATGGACACAAAATTTGCGTTGGAGTAAAGTTGGTCAAAATTCAGTTTTACACCCATTTATGCAATTGAACAGTACGATATAATATGTTGTCCTAATAGATAAACTAGTAGAAATAGTAGATAAAATAGTTATGCCTTGCATAATTCATCACTACATATTATAAAACAAAGTCGCTTTCTCTGTCCCTATGTACGCTTAGATCTTTAAAACTACGAAACGAATTTTGATGTGGTTTTTAACCCTTAATAGGACTATGGTCAATATATTGTTACCGTAAAATGAACCTTATCTAGTTACCGTAAAATTAACCTTATCCAGTTAACGTAAGGTGGAAAACTAATGAATAATTAAAACTCCTTTGTCCGTTTAAGGGTTAATAAATAGTGATTCAAGAGGATTTTATGTAGATCCCCCGGACGAAGTCGCGGGCGGCCGCTAGTTCCGTCTTAAATAAGTAATATGTATTGCAAATTCTCACCTACATAACAAGTGACTTCTTGAAACGTAATATTTGACTATAGAGATTTATTAACTAGAAAATCATTATAAATGTTACACAATCATTTAATAGATTTATCCAAAATAATATATATAAAATGTTTAGAAGACTATTACAAATAAATCGTCAGAAAGTATTTGTACTGAAACAATGAGTTGTTTTTAGTATTTTAAGTTTTTACTCAAATATTTGTAATATTTATACAGAGCTCAAATTACCTTAATCAAAGCCGAGAGCTAGGTATTTTCCCACTAAAAAAGATCGTTTTTTCTTTGAGACTTTAATCAATAACTTTAAACACTCAATTGAACCTTATGAAGTGGATTGATTTATTAAAGGGTTGAAGTTATTGAAGATCAATGTCTACTATTGCCCGCCTTTGGCTTATTTTACAACCTGTAGACTTTTATAGACCGTGGCGCCAGAATATGAGTTGAACAAAGACCTTAATTACACAGTAACACATCGGGTCCCATTTGAAGTGCGGTTTGGGGGGGTGGCGTGTAAATATAGCAACGCGACACCGCGTCGCTCGTTTAGCCACTTTTAGTCCTATTATTATTGTCTAAAATAGTACCTGCGCAGACACCCGCTATTTTTATATCAATATAATTTATTTTATGGAATATAATAAACTAAACCTCTAATAAAAGCTTTTTTGATCATCAAAAATACTGAGTGAGCATCTAATGAGGTGATTAGGTGCTCAATCAGTATTTTTGATGTACAAAAAGGTTAGGTTAGGTTGGCAATTTATTAATTTTGAAGACACGTTAAATATCTTTATTTTACTACCTACTTATGTCAAATATTATTGAATTTTTGTGTCCAATAAAATTGTTGGTATCCGCAAGTAAATGTCCGCTTAAAGGTGGTGCTTTTGTGAAAAGAAATTGTGATTCTAGTAATAGTCGTGCCTATTTAATTTTTTGCATAATTATTGCTATATTTAGGCACCAAATTAGAATAGTAAAAATGTGACTATACATTGTCGAAACATTAAGTAAGCAGGGCGCGATTTACGATTATTATTATGATCTGCTTTACAATATTTTATTCGAGACTTAACATCAATCCATCTGTTAGTAACTATGTCCAAGTTCCATTAGCGTTTATTTGACAGATAGTCAAAAATATCCAGATATTTTTTTGGTGTAAAGTAGTAATGTTTGTTAAACCATTTAGTTCTAGCAACAATCTGTTAAGCTGTTTATAATCTCATATCATTTTTGAATTAGTGTTTTTTTTTAAATTAATTAACATAGAAGACATTTTTATGAATTGTACATAATATTAAAATTTAACATAAGAACTGATAATAATAAATCATGACATGATAATATCAGTTTGTGTCAATCCTTAAATATATTAGTTAATAAATCCATCAATATTACATAACAATAAGTGCATATGCTAATTGGCACCTTTTATTTGGTCTCAGTCCCTACCCATAAAGTAGACTACCTATGTTTAAACACTCCTTCCCGCGGGGCAATATAGCGTAGGTCTACAAGTTAGGCGTATAAAGGGTCCTCATTATGCCCGTAAGCGCTGTCGTAGCCACACATTTTATTGCCTCGCGGGCAGTGAGTGCCATAAGCCGACTGATAGTTAGGTCAACTGTTTATTAGCTTCATAAAGTGATATCTTCATATGTTAGCTTCGTATAGGTAACATACAGAGCAACACACGTCTCTAATTGTCAGGAGCGTTAGGGCGTGTTATATGTGATTTGGGTGCTACTAACTTTTGACGCTGACTGTACAGTCAGTACTAAGGAAGGAATATTTAAAGAGAGGTAGAGATGTTCGTAATTTTATTATCACAGTACTACACTAGTAAATTATTTGCGAAAAATATGTACAGTAAATATTTTATATAAATAATTTAAGTTACATAATGAAAAATTAAAAAAAATAACCATTTTGATACTATTACTGTAGTGATTGGATTTTCACCTTTCATCCTCATTATTTTGATTTCTTTGTTCTGGACATGTTTCACTCGAAGATCTCTTTACTAGGTCATAATCGGTGGTGCCATTTGCAACAAGAACAATAAAAAGACTACAAATTCCTACCAACATGTACATGAGAGCTTCTTGATTAACTGCCTCTTTAAAGTCTTCTTGTTTCTTTATATGTTTCTGAATCATCTTTTTATCGTACTGTGCTTTTTTGAAGACTTTTCCATAGTGCTCTCTGGACCTATAACAAGTTTATTTTAGCTATAGCATAAATTGATACTGTGACACTTGTATTTGTAACAGAGTCTATAAGCTGCACTTTCCACCAGGTTTACTACTATTACGGCTGCCTGCTTTGCAAATGGGACTGATTCATTAGCATGAAGTGTTGTAGGTGTACAGGGGTCCTACCAAGAGCTATGGACCCCTAGCCAGCCTCATTTGCAAGTGGTAAACCTGCCGATCAACAAACGAGGCTCTGGCGAACATACAAGTTCCGATAATCAGCAATAGGTTATGTGGGACAAGCAATATAATTTGCGAAATGTGGGCATATATTACACCTATGCCTACCCCTTTGCGGAAACAGGTGTCATGTATGTAGTATGTAGGACTAGTCCAAGGAAAATGTAGAGAGTGCCAAAATGTATTTAAAAATACTTTAATGTTCTGTCTGTTAACCGTTTAAAGGGTCAAACAGGTTAATTTTTTTTTAATTAAAATTTATTTTATGTTGTAAATATTTGATACCACCCTTGAGGGTTAATCATAACCCTTAATAGGGCAGTTGTCTAGGGAACTATGAATGAGTTTCACCATGAATCGAAGTCATATAAAGGAGTCTTCCCATCCATAGTAGGGGCCACTTGCCGCTGCACTCGGGACTTGTAAAACTTGATTGTTGGATCTGTGGGCTCTGGCTCGGGTTGGTAATCCATTCTCGATTTATTTTCAAGACCCACAATTAGACCTGCAAAATATGTATAGTTAAGGAAGTTATAAATAAATTATAATTGGTCCTAGCTCACTGATTGATTTTTGTCATAGATGTTTTACATCTTTATGGTTTAGATCTCTGCCAATGATGGGTCTCTGGGTCCACATGGTGGAGTATGAATTGTATTCTTCTAACCATGGTTTGTAAGAAAAGGCTCAATAGTAGAATGTTAGTGTATTTAGCTGATGATGGTTTAGACTAACAATGTCTTAAGGAACAAATTTTGTATCAAAGCGCTAAAAGACTAAAACTAGGTGGCTAAAATATCAAGATTGAGGGACCTACGGTCCAGTTACATAATTTTTGAAAATGCTTCACAGCTGTTACTAAAAACATTCAGTAGAAATGATTGTTGTTTCTTAGTAGTGATTGTAATAATGATCATAGTTTACTATAAATATTAGATTCACACATTATTTTGTGATCAATTTATAAATAGATGAAGTTATGCATAAAAAGTTCAACCCAGTTCAACTTTGTTATCGAAATAGGAACATAGTTTACAGTTACTAAAACCAGTAACATAATGTTTGTGGTATAGTAAAGTAACCTTGCAGTTTGTTTATTTTTATTGTAGGATTAATTGATATAAAGAAAATAAGATTTGTACATTAAATTATACAAACCTTTGTCATACATTTTCTTTAAGTTAATATTTCCTAAAACTTCATATGCCTCTGTAATAGCTCTGAATTGTTTTGCTGATGCTTCGTCCTGGAGGCACAAATTAATATTTATCACGATAGATTAACACATTTTATGATAATAACTTGTTTTTTATTTTATTAGATTTAACATACACTGGATTTATCCGGATGATGTAGTTTAGATAGTTTGTAGTATGCTGATTTGATATCATTTTGTGTGGCCTTTGGCGTAATTCCTAAAACATCATAGTGATTGGCATAGCGTTTCGAACATGTATTCAGGAACCGAAAAACGCCATATACGAGATGTAACCTTCCACGACATAACATCTACAAAAAGAATAATAAGTAAACTGTTAACACTGTTTATAAAAAGTCAACATGAGACACGGTAGGCAAAAAAATCCTTGATAACCTTTAATTATGTAAATCAGATTTTAGTACACAGATTATCTATGAAAGTTTTTAAAAACTACGTAATACTAAAAGTTACATTTTCTAATTTTATTTGAGGATTGGTTTCTGTGTTTTTTTCAAAGAACTTGACAATGACATTGTGAATAATGACATTAGTCAGTGAAACTGATAAAGTTGACAGAGTGTAAAATTATTCGAAAAAGGTCCCATTTCTACTTATATTAGATTGAGCGAAGGTAACTTTAAAATTTCATAAATCTTTACTATTAACTGTATAAAAAAAGATATAAGCACTAATATACAAATATTATTTCGTTCATATATATCTATACTTTCGGATCTTTGCATAATTATATTTTTGAGCTCTTCAATCAAATTCAGTAAAAAAAAATATATTAAGTACTCTATTTAATCAGGAAAGCACTTTTGACTACAATAATGAGTCGAGCGAAATGTCTAGTACCGGTGCAGTACATAAAATATTTGGCTCGGTCAAAGCTTGGCTGCCAGCTTAATCATAAATTTTAGATGATTGCATTTATCCTTAACCCTTTGACCGCCACGCTAACCACGCAAAATTATGCTCCTGACGCCAAGCATTATATTTCTAATATTATACCTACAAAAAAATAGTGATGGAAAAAAGTATATCGATAAAGCATCGAAACATTTTGTTTGTGCGTGGTTCACAAATAAAATAATGCTTATACCGCTGAAGATTTAGTTATGATCAAATAATAAACATTACTATATCATTATCCAGTATAATATGCCTCTATAAACATTGATTTTGCAACAATAAAATACCTTATTTTCCCGTAACTAGTCGATTTTCTAGGCATATATTGCTTGAAAACAAGGCGCCCTTTAAAAGGGACGATGCTTTCATCGATACACAAATTCTTGTAAGGAACCAATGATTCTTTATACAATCTACGTGCGTGTTGTATAATAAATTCTAGCTTAGTTAGTCTTAAATCAGACGTTGATGCTGGTGCTGCTGTCAGATCATGGAAACAGAGCATACCTAAAATCATACAATATCTGTTGCGAGTCATTAACTTCCCAAATATAGGAGCACATAATAGGGGATCCGTCGACCAATGTTCTTCAATAGACAAATGTGAATTTCTTGTCATTAACATGGTGACACTTAAAAATATATACATGTCTTGTACTGTGACGTCACTCCATCGGTGTAATCTTGAGTACGTTTTCAATGGAAGAGTTCTCACTAGACGTTGATGGTATTGATTAGTGCATTTAACCATATGTTCGATAAGTTCTAAATTAATAAAATGTTCAAAGATTTCCAGTTCAGACGAAGCCTTTGATATTAAACTTGGTGATATTCCTGACGTAAAATGATCGAACTCGTCGATAACTGGAGGCGGCGGTGCTCCTGCCAACCTATTAAATTCGTCATCTTGTCCCTGAAACAATCGTTGTAAATTACTCACAAAATTCTAATATTTTTAGTAACACGAAATAAAAAATATGAAAATAAATTTGATAGGAAGTTTTTTTTCTAAAGGTAACATCTTTATAGGTATTAATTTCAATATTCCTTTATAAAAAAAGAAAATTACAAACACTATATTGTATCAGAGCAGAGTAACTACACTAGATTGAGAACACTTTATTTTATTGTATTATAATTTTTAATAACTTACCTGTTGATTATGTAAGAACACTTCATCACTTTCAAATTCACCATCACTAGTTCCTTCTAAAATCCTAATCAACTTCTCTGTAGTGGTCATATTTCAATAAATATTAATTTACAATGATAATACATCAACACAGCAACGCAAACATGATAACCCAATAAATAACATGATTTTGCAGGGTACTTCCATAATTTATCGATATCTCCTACCCTCATTGTACAGCACAAAATAAATAGTTCTAGAAACATCTATCGCCTCTGACGTCACTTCCGTGTCTGATTTATCAGACGTTGGCGCACGAGACTGATGCATGATCGTGTCGCTATAGTGTTGTGACATACCATGAAATTTACTGGATTCGATTCAAAACATAATTTGAAAATAATTCCATTTTCTGTGGTAAAACTTGTAAAATAACATCACACTTAAAAATGTTTATGCCCAAAACAAAAATCTGTATAATTCTGACTTTTTTAGAAGTTTCTTTTTAGAGTACCTGATTTATTTTATTTATTTAGGCTTTGGTAGTTACATTGTAATGTAACATCACTAATGTCTTATATATCAGACATTGGCGCTGAGGGTTCAAATAAAAAAAGAGTCGGATTTAATCAATAAACACGGTTTCTTTTTTAATAATTTATTATTAAAATAACGTTATAATACATTGTGAAATTGTTATTTTTGATTAACTAAAGTATAAACTGTCTGAAAATTTTATGCATATGTGATCAGGTACTATAACGATTAGAAAAAATAGAGTTAAATTGGTAAGATTTATTTGTCTGATATATCAGACTTTGGCGGCGAGGGCACGAAACTTAAACGTCTTATATATCAGACTTTGGCGCTGAAAAGGTTAATTTGCCTAGATTTTATAAAGCTAAAATTTACAAAATTTTAATTCCCCTATCAGATACTTTTGCAAGTGTACTTACCTAGTTGTTACATTTCTCTATGAAGTGTACTCTCGACTATATTAATATGTTAAAGAGCATTTTGGAATGTATATAGTACAATTGTCGAAACCGTCCATAGCCAAATTCTTGCGATCCACAGGTTTATTTCATAATACAACACAATTTTTACCAGAATTTACTAAACATAGCCCGAAATGCATACATATTATCTTACATATTACATGATATTATTTGCCGATATGACGCCTTTTTCTTTCAAAGTTCCCGCGCAGCAACTTCTTGTATTGAAATTTACTCTATGGTTATCATGAGTCATTTCGGTCATCATTGCTTGACTTGAATCGCACGTCACGTATAATTGGTTGATTTCATTGTGTCAAGTCAAGTCAATCCTCTGAGAGTCGCTGTTTGTTGAAAATATACTAAACGAAAGGTAAATTCAATATCAGATTAACTTTATGCTTTTAAATGTTATTATTCCGTTTTTTAGCAAGTTTAGATAGCTTAAAATAATGGACGAAAGTTCATTCTCTGTGAAAGTAATTGATGATTGTTAAATCAGGTGGTATGAAGTTGAAAATTCACTCCCTTTTATGGAATAACTTGCTTGTCTCTTGTGACATATTAATACCCTGCCCTAGTTAGCTTTAGTGGTAATAGGCTGGCAGTTGGTTTTAATGAGAGAGAAATAGTGAGTCACGTACAGTAAACAATCAGGCACGTTACTTTTGCTATTACCTTAGTTTCAATTATATATATGATATGCAATCAAAGTCCTTAGTAGTAGTTTGACTACCTATTGGTAAAAAAAACAAGTGAAGATATTATATTCGTTAAACATTTGTGTTAAATATAATTGGATTGTATTGTGCCAGATCATACCAACCCACAACCGAACCAAAATTTTGTTGTATACACCTTTCAATGTGAAGTTGAGCAGATTTTTCCAAATTATTTTTATTTGATAGTTTGCGCATAAGTTTTTTTATATTTGACATTTGCAACTTAAATTATAGAAAAATAAGTCAGTCAATTCAGGAACTATCCCAAACTGAAAAACTTATTCTATGTCAAACTAAAAATCTCGGAACTTTGATGTGGTAGCTATAGTTCACATTCTAATTATCTCTATTACAGCAAAATTTTTATTATTATTGTGTTGACAGCATCATGTCATCACGAAAGACAGCTGGCCGCCGTGGCACCAACAAGAAGCGTGCCCAGCGTGCTACCTCCAATGTATTTGCAATGTTCGACCAGGCTCAGATTGCCGAGTTCAAAGAAGCATTCAACATGATTGATCAGAACAGAGACGGTTTTGTTGATAAGGATGATCTTCATGACATGCTAGCTTCTCTTGGTATGTACCTATCATATCAATATATGAACTCCTCATTTGTGCAAATAAATTATTTGATTTGGAGGCATCCTATTTATATTGGTTCAAGTACTACTTTTCAGGAGAGCTAAACATTAATAGATTTATTTAATTATTATTCTAAAAAAGACTATCTAGTTCAAAATACTTTTTACATTATGTTACAACCTTAGCTAAGTTCTGAATTTGTGGTCTTTCCAGCAAAAAAATAAATATTTAAACAAGTAGTGCAACAAACTCTTCAGCTTTATAACATTAGTATAGACAAGAATATTTTACTGTATTGTGATTTCTATTAAGAAAAGAATATATTTTGTGTCTGTATTTGGCCCTAATAATGGCCCATATGATGCACAAAGAAATAATAGATGTTTATTTTGTGTTAAAATTAATAAGGACAGTCTGTTTCCACACTTTTGTTTAACTATGTGGCTGTGGCTGACTCCTGTCTAATTAAACTACAATATTTTATTATTCATATGAAAACTGGTTGCATAATGTGTAAAGAACTTCATCCAGGTTCATGTTTCAGTTGCAAGCATCTGGAAACTATGCCTTAGCTAAACTCAGGGACAATAGTTTACTGCCTGGAAGAAATTGCTTTAAGCAATAAGGCCCCTCATTGTAAAAAGTTGTATTTACAATTGTATAAATAAAGTCAATAAGTAAAACTTTTTTTTGAAATACGTAGGTAAAAATCCAACTGAGGAGTACCTGGAAGGCATGATGAATGAAGCACCGGGCCCTATCAACTTCACTATGTTCTTAACTTTGTTTGGAGAACGCCTTCAGGGCACCGATCCAGAAGATGTCATCAAAAATGCTTTTGGGTAAGTTCTTGTACCAGAACTTTTTTTAAAGAAGACTGTAGATTGTTAATTAATGTATATATTTTTATTTAATACTATTTGCTGACCCACTCGACACTATCTAGAAAAAGTAGAGTTTATATAGAGATACTATTAATAGTGTCTTTTACTGAATTAAATTTTCATTACAAAAAAATCTCCATTCAATTCCATTTTTTGGCAAAATTTAGAACAAAATATTGCCAAATAATATGATGTGGTTTCATTGGTATATCTTTATATAGTAACAAGCATCTATACTTTAACTTAAATAGACTGAGATGATAAAGTAAAAGAAAGCAGTGGTGAATAAATTAGTTTTTGTTGTATAGAACAAGGTCTGTTTCACAATGTCCAAGTAAGTTCTTGTTAGTGTTACTTCACAGATAGTTTATACAAAACTGTAATATTAGTTTTTTCTTCCTTTTCTTGACTGCATAGACTGCTTCCCATAAGACAGAAAAAAAGGACATGATGTGCTTTCAATTGACTACTTTAAACAAATTTTGAATTAACTGTTGTTCAGATGTTTTGATGAGGAGAACAATGGAGTGATTGGCGAGGAGCGTCTCCGAGAGCTGTTGACCACAATGGGCGACAGGTTCACTGACGACGACGTGGATGAGATGCTACGCGAAGCGCCTATTCGCGACGGCATTTTCGACTATGTCGAATTCACTCGCATTCTTAAACACGGCGCCAAGGAAAAAGATGAACAATAGACCATATTCATCAGTTAGGCTGCGTTACAACTATGTCGTGACGATTAATTTATCGTTGGACGAATATCATCTCTAGCATGATGGGTACAGCTAGCTCGACTGTTTATCGTCACTGTCAAAATATTACGGCAGTCGTCTTCTAAGTCTTGGCATTTGTTTTACGACTTTCATGCTAGCAGTTCCCACAGAACTTAACAAATTGTGTCACTGCAAAAATAATTAGTGGAAGTTTACACCTCTATATAAATACACAAGACACGACGCCTTACACGACACGATAATCTGTCGTCACGACATAGTGTGAACGCGCCCTTAGATTGCACGTGTCAAAGGAATTTCTATGTAATCATATTTTACTGCCATATTCAACAAAGATTTTTTTTTTGTTTTTAAGACATATTTACATCATGTGCAATCTGTATTAAAAGATTGGAAATTTAATATACAAATAAGGGAAATAAAATCTTAATATAATTATAGGACTATTTTATCATTAACACACACGTTAGAGTATATAGGTGCTAATTTTGACCTTATTTTATCATGGCATTTCTGCTGCATTATGCATTTCAAAAACTGTAATAATTCCTGTTAATTTTAAGATTGACCATTTTGATTTCTTGATGGGTTAAAAGTATAAGATTTATGTTGATTGGTTGAGCCATAAAAAGAAGTGTAAATTAGTATTATTTGATCATTCCTTGATTTGGTATAAATTTGACCATATTATGTTCTTGAAATGAAGTGTTACATAAGTTATTAAGATCATTCATGATGTCAACTATAATTTCGAATTATGAATTTAAAATATAACATTTCGTTTTTGCAATATCTAATACAATTTTGATACTAAGTACTAAATCTTTTTGTATTTTTATAACGAACATATTAATTTTTTACAATATTTATAAACATCTCCACTTTTAAAGTATTTAGTTGAATATGTTTTGAAAATTAGTTTGATATAAATACAGTACTTATTGTGTGTTTATTATTGTAGTTATGTAATCATGTAAGTATGTATTGAATACAGTTTTTACTAAAACAATTGTAATTTTTTTGTCTTCCAACTTAACCCTTGGTAATGTCAAATATATTGATACCATAAAATGAACCTTATGCAATGACCTTAAGGTAGAAATTCAATGAAAAATTTTAATCAGCTCTGCTCGCTGAAGGGTTAATGCCTGACTGGCACAGAAGAACCCAAGTAATGCACACATACATTCATAATCTTACGCTTAAATACCTTATATGGAAGAAACTGCTACTACTTTTTGAAAGGGATCTATATAATTGTGCCGATGTTTACTTTTAGACCACATATATCTTAAAATTTTTTTCTTTGTTTCACTCTTATTCTGCAGTACGGTAAGCAGTAGAAATATTAAAGCGATCTATACTTTGAACCTATAATCAATATATTGTTAACATTCACATAAAAAAAACAAACCTTTCACATTTCAAACACCTGGGCTAATTTAAGTAAGTAGATGATAATTCAATAAAGTAAAGGTACCTAACCCTACTTTTATTTTCAAAAAGGTTATGTGAATCACGCGGGTGACCCTCTAGTTCGCATATCAGTAAACTTATAATAAATTATAAACTATCTGATTAATGAACTAATTACGTAAAAAGTGGTAATTAATTTCCTGACGTAGGTTAGACTTTAGCCACTCGATGGTGTTGATGAATTATGCTGTCAGCACTGACGCGAAGTGTCAATGACGACGATCCCAATCCCAAATAAATCAGTATGGGTCACGTTCTACTTGTAGAATAAAGGTGCGTAGACTGCATGACCTTTTTACCTTCATCGCGTTTTATTTTTGAATTATTTTATCGCTGAACTTTTTCCTCTTTGGCGAAGAAGACACATTCAATATTGTTTCATTTTCTAAAATCGGATTAAAGGTTATGGAACTGTAGGATTTTACCAGATATGGCATTGTTCCATATCTGTACACCATTTGGTAAACTTCTCGTTATTGTCGTCTCTCGTTGTAACCTAGTTTTTTATTAAGTAGGTTCCTCCTACTTAACTCACCTATGTCTTAAGCTATGCCTTCACAAAAACTAGTCTATAGGTATGTATATTAAATAAAGTTTTATCTAATATCGTTTACATATCCTACCTGTGTTATGCTATGCTAAAATACACACTAGATTGTAAATAATGTTGTATCAAAAATCGTTATTCAGTTTACGCGTGAAAAGACAGCAAGTATCTGCAAGTGTGTTATTTTAGTTCTATTGATTGTTTAAGGGATAGAGTGATGTAAAATGGCTAATAAATTTTAAATCCAATTTTCTTACTCACCTCTTACACGAAAAGAATCGTAATAATATAAAAATACGTTTTTTTTTACGTAATCTAAGCACAAAAATCGTGTGAAATACCCTCAGACATCCTGATCGATAGTAGGCGCGAGATCATCGGTCTGTCCACGCCTTAATTTGAAATAAGGTCTCACAAGTATTTAACTACAAAAAAGGTTTCATTTGGAGCAGGAAAATAGAGCTTTATAAAATATACAACACATGTGTGATAAATGCTTGCTGTATATGGGTGCCATTCCATATTGAGCGGCGTACATCAACTTTAGCTTACGCAACATGCTTGTAGGTAGGTACTTGAGTGTGTCTAGCAAGTAGCATGAATGTATCGTAAATATTGAGTTAAAAAAATAAGTAACCACGTTCGTTAAAGTTGGCTCGATTTAAGGAACTAACATATTGAGCTTCTATAACAAAAACAATTAATTAAAGCATGATAACAAAGAATTACAGAAAATATATAAGTACCTATTGCACGTTCGGTAAGACAAGGGCATAATTGTCAAAAAATGTGTAAATTACCTAGTTAGGTATGCAAAAGTGTTTTAAAAGTGCCTTTTCAACTGGTGGGACAAAGACACTATAACGTATAGTTTACTTCATGTAAAGAAGAATTATTTTAGAAAGTACCTAGTATTAACTAAACAAGATCGCATTGAGCCCAAAAAATATTAAAATGGCTCTCCTGTGAAATTGCAAATACTGCAATTATGCACTTGTCTTACCGAAGGTGCGATAATAATATGTTAGTCAATTGATTATTATCAAAAGAAGGTAAATAATTATTAAACCAACATTATAATGTGCGTACCTTTTTTTTTTTTTTTTTTAATGTGCGTACCTACATAATTAAATGTTACAAGTCGATCAGCGGTTAACTGTTTGCGTTCTTATCTATTAAATAGGTTTTAATGAGGTATTATTTTTAATACGTTACCTAACACCACCATCATCTCACTGCCCGGTTTAAGTGAAGTTCGACATAAGCCAGTTTCCTTAAGTTAAGATGGTACAATGTTTTGACTAATGAAGAAAATTGATAGATATAGGTACCTCCTACACAAACACAATTAGTCAACGGCAACAGGAAGGAGATAAGTATTATCACTTGTGCTGTCATTGAAAGTACGTAAACTTTGAGACGCTGAAACCAATTCGAAATGCCTTAAGTAATTTTCATTAATTACTCGCAGTGACTGCCGTCTGACCTTCTACTCAGAGGGAAATATAATTCTATGGTTAAACATATGGCTGTACCCGATGTTTTTTTTTGCGTTCCAGAAAACAACAACCTACAAAGAACTACCCCCCCATGGTGGGAGGAGGGAGATAATGCTCCCGCATATCACACCCGGTGTCTGTGGTTATGTCGGACTTTACGTTTCGTTTATCGCTTGTACGGTTTCGCTGCAGATCTACCTATCAATCGCTGTAAAGTGAGTTTACTTATAACGGAGAAACTAGCCTTTCGCCCACATGGTCAATATATGAGATCTTTTTTCCTTAGTATCTACCTGGGTTCCTAGCTTGGTGGAAACTACCCCCGAGGCGGTGAAGCTAGTATTTCGAGGGGGATAGCAAGCCGATTGTTGTGTGGAAGGCTGCATGCCTGAGCTGAACCAGTAAGGGTGACATATCATAAGGAGTAACGAAACTGAAAATATTAGGAATCACTGCGCTGCCTTACTATTTCCTATCGGATGGTAGAATTCTTTAATAAAATACTGAACCTGAAATTTATTTGAAACGTTGGGATCAGATTTGTCGATTTAAATCCGTAAAATGTTTTATTTAGCATTTCGGTGGTGCTCATATTTATTTACATATATTTGATCCCCAATTGGCAATTTAAAATTTGCCAGCGTCTAGTGTTTTATTACGAAATGTTGGAGCGAGATTTGACAACGGTCAGTCTGGCTTAGCGTCGTATCTATGGTCGGCGCAGTCATGTTGAACGTCACGGTTTTTACGAACGTCAACGGCGGGACACCACGAAATGAACGAACCGCCTCAGTCCCACCTCCAGGATTTATTCAACACATAAAGTGATATGGCTAAGCCTGACCAAGGCGGACAGTCGCATTTATATAGCGCATGGTAATTGATAGCACTGAAGTCACAGAACTCAGCTCCTATAAGTAAACACACGCGCTCACGCACACAAATGTGTAAAACTATACGCCCTTTCACGTTAGTATCTCCCGTGACGCCGCCGTGTAGGGGAATGTGGGGTAATTAAGAACGGCGGGCACTACACCGCTCGCACAAATCTAATCCGATGCAATTGCCGTCCCTTAGTATGCCCGCAAAAGCGTGAGTGAGAGGACGAACGCATTTCGTCACGGTGAATCAAGCAATCTTTCACGTGATTTTGTTACAATTTTTGTCGTAAGTTAAAATCAGCGTAAAAAGTATGTTTTTGAGGCTATAATTACAACATATTTGGTTGCCATCTTACAAGTACTATCTGTTTATAAATTACAATTAGTTTTAAGTTCACCGTCGATAATATCGCGAATAACGGTCATTTTGTTTCGACTTTCCAAGTTCGGGTACTTAATTAAGAACGGCATCATGAGGGTAAAAGTGAACGTTCCTAATTACCCCCAATAGTTAATTAATGATGTAAAGTGTTCTAATATTGGAAATTGTTTATATAACTAAATAATTATAATACTTATTAAGACTTAAGTATGTCGTTCGCAATAACCTCATATCGTTCGTATCCCCCTCGGACTGATCTCAATTACCCCACACGATATCGGGTAAATGCGAACGACAATGTTTTTGATTTTCGCTATATTTTTTATTATAAAGTTTAATTCCAATAGTGTTGAGTTAATTTGTTTGTAGCTAGGTTAGTAACGTTCATGCTACAATAAAAGTTGATTACACTTATGACTTTCTTTTATTATTTTACAGGGTTGTAAGTTAGGTGTACCTATTTAGCCCACCTTCTCCTAGTACCTTTCTCAATAAAATTCCGTCCTGTGTGATTAAATGGTGCAAAAACAACACCAAAGCGAAAAAAAAGCTTCAAAAATCGTTAAAAAAATTAAATTTCGCAGTATACCGGGTAAACTTCACTATAAAATGTTTTATAGTGTAGTTTACCCAATTAATTCTTGTAAATGTATAACGTAAATAGTTTTATTTTAACATTCGCATATGAACTGAGTTCTGTTTGATTATATTTGTAATATATGGAGAGATTTTCAAAAAGTGGCAACACTTTAGTCACTTGCACATAGTTAAAAAAATTACTTCACTTTCTTATTAGTATCTAATAAGTTATCTTCCTTTTTTTTACTTGATCTGAGAATTAAATATAAAAAGAAAATACAAAAAAATAGCGTAGGTAATAGTTTTAAAGCAATTTAATTCAATTGCAAACATTTTAACTTTCAACAAAACATTATCACAATTCCCAATGCATCGGTTAAGTAATAAGTTATAAATAATTTATTTAAACTAAACAATATACCTACAAACACATAAGTTTTTACAATACTATAATCCGAGTGGGTATCGACAGTACGCGGCAGTTTATATTGCACATCGACCTTCGAAGCAATTTTACAGCTCTATATATTTTACGCGGGAATCAAAACAAAACAACAATAAAATAGAGTCCTGAATTACAATTGTAATAAACGATAATAAATAATAAATAGATAGATACGGACATTAGCATTGGTTTGTAATTCAAACTGCAATCATGGATGTGCTACATTTACCGCCGGGTACTCCAAATTAACAGTGAATAGGTCAGTCTATTGCCATTGTTCTTTTATGAGAGCAGCTCCGCGTTCGGCGACGGCCATGATGGGACCTTGAGGGTTGCCTGTCATCTGGGTGGGTATCGACGAGGCGTCTATTACCCGGAGACCTGGAAATTTTATTTAAGTCATCATCATCTTATCAACATCTCCTCATTTATGATTAAATCTTCTTGAAAATCGTGGGAAACCATTGCATTGCCCCGTGGCATTGCCCTTAGGGTGACCACGAAGATGAACTGTGTGAAGACCTTGATTCGGAAATTTTTGTAGGTTTGTAGAATTAGGACCCGCAAATTAAAATAGTACCTGAGCCCTTACCTGAGTTTAGAAGTGGAACGTCAACGGACTAATATAACTAGCTGTTTATAAAGCGCTCGTATCTCCGCGAAACTAGGTAGTAGAAAATTATCACCGAAAAATGTACTGTTCACAAAGGTTAGACCTTGGGAATATATATTAGGTCGGGGAAAAAGTCTTTTCGCATAACGTAGGTATAAACTTATTATAAAATTTTTTTGACTGTACTATTTGTGTCTGGCTGGTTTTGGTAACATTAAAAAGGTTCCATTATAAAGAAAAGAAAAAAATTAAAAAAAGTTGTTTCCCGCTATTTTTCATTTGTTTTTCTCTCCGTAAAAATGAGTGAATCTAATGAAGAAATTCGATACATTTTAAAATTTTATTATAAAAAAGGCAAAAATGCAACTCAAGCAGTGAAAAAAATTTGTGATGTTTATGGACCTGATGCAGTGTCAGTAAGAGTAGCACAAATTTGGTTCAAACGTTTTCAGTCCGGAAATTTTGATGTTAAAGATGCACCTCGCTCTGGTCGCCCTGTTACGAATAAAATGGACGCCATTTTTGAAAGAGTGGAGCAAGATCGGCATATTAGTAGTTACGATGTAGCTGAAGAACTGGGAATTGACCACAAAACAGTTTTGACCCATTTGAAGAAAGCTGGTTATACAAAAAAGCTCGATATTTGGGTGCCACACGAGCTCACTCAAAGAAACTTAATGAACCGTGTACTCATTTGCGATTCATTATTGAGACGTAATGAAACCGAGCCGTTTTTGAAGAGATTGATAACTGGCGATGAAAAGTGGATCACGTACGACAAGAACGTGCGAAAAAGGTCGTGGTCGAAAGTTGGCCAGGCTTCACAGACTGTGGCCAAACCTGGCCTAACACGAAATAAGGTGATGCTGTGTGTATGGTGGGATTGGAAGGGTATTGTTTATTATGAGCTTTTACCGCCCGGCAAAACCATCGATTCTGATCTTTACTGCCAGCAACTGATGAGATTAAAGGAAGCAGTCGAGAGAAAACGGCCGGAATTGATCAACAGGAAGGGTGTGGTCTTTCATCACGATAACGCTAGACCACACACATCTTTAGCCACTCAGCAAAAATTAAGAGAGTTCGACTGGGAGGTCCTAGTGCATCCACCATATAGCCCTGACCTTGCGCCTTCAGATTTTCACCTGTTTCGGTCTCTGCAGAATTCTTTAGGTTCTGTAAGGTTGACCTCAAGAGAGGACTGCCAAAACTGTTTGTCCCGTTTTTTTGATCAGAAGTCCTAAAGTTTCTACAGTAACGGGATAATGTCTCTGCCCACAAAATGGCAGAAAGTTATTCAACAAAACGGTACATATATATTGTAAATAAATGTAAATAAACTTTGAAAAAAATGTCTTGACTTTTCATACAAAAATACGAAAAGACTTTTTCCCCAACCTATTATGTTGTATTTAATATCAAACGCTTCCGTGTTTCGCAAGACCGGTAAAGGTGATGGTCCCGGTAAATACTATATGTGGTAGTCGTTAAGCCATGTTAAACGCCCTATGGGTGGCTTGAACAATTCTAACAGCAGAACGACACTCACCTGTGTATTATGAATAAATATGAATGAATCTAAATCGTTACCTTGCTTGAGCTCAAAAGTGGGATGATTAACGTCCTTAGGCTACAATTAGGTACTATTTCTGTTAAATCTATGCCCTCATTTACCTTCAATATTGTAGACTTTTAGCTTAGGATCGATGACCAGCCCTATGGCAGCAGTTCCTAGTTGGTGGTTTTGTGGGTCGGTGTTGACGCGCGCCATGCACTCGATCCATTCATCTGACCATTGGTCGAACTTGGTGCACTTTTCCGTTGTCGAGTTGTCTAGCTCCAATCCATATTTGTTCTTTAAAGTCTGTAACATTTATATTTATTAGAACTGTAGCAAAACCGTACAAGCGATAAAAACGAAACGTAAAAGATGCATAAAATCCTGAATCGCGCAAACGAAATTCCTGAAGCTCGTTGCTATATACAACACCTAACCTTCATCGGTTAAGCCACGATCCTATCGCGGTAGCCAACGCCACACTCGATCAAAGCTCATATCAACACACCCTACTGAGCCCTACTACAACGCGCAAATCACCGCACCCGCCGCAGGGCGCGCCGCCTCGGACATTTACCTACTCTACATTCGCGACACATCAGGTTTAGACCTGATCGCTGTCAACTAAAACCCATGACATCTTGAGCCGAGGTTCGGGTCTATTTGAAACCGCCCTTAGTATGTCGCTCTTCAATTGAAATACTTTTAGTATTTAATCTAGGTTTGAGATCCTCTGTCTCGCCTATATAACCTACCTAACTCATATATCCTACTCGCCGGCGAGAGGTATCTGGGAGTCAGCCGGCTCGCTTGGGCCAAGTTGGCTAGCGTGAAGTAAACGCATCTTCTTTAAAGATGCGCGTACTTTGTTCCGGAACCGCACGCCCGGCTCATCGTCGTCAATGCGCCGTGCATGCGAAGATTCCCGTTTTTCAAATATTTAAAAATAAATATAAATATACAGTGTGGGTTTTCTATAACTCGTAAAGTACCTATTGAAAAACTACTTTTTAATTTATTTAAAATTAATAAACTTATTTTTCCATTCAACATAAATCAAATGATTTGAATCCATGTTAACCACATTTAAGTAAGTTAACAGACAGAATCGCACTAAAAATCTGTTCTGAACCGTCAAAATGTTACAATATGTATACTTACGTCACTTTCAAATAACTTTTGCAGATATTTAGCACCGTCTCTCATCATGACCAAGTCGTCAGGATGCGAGAAGTAGTTTGGGTAGAATAGCGGGGGCTCGAGAGGGTCAGTCGAGTTTAGAGTCAGGTTCCCCACGCTGCGAGGCAGGAGAATCGCCGCGTTAGCCCTGAATGCAAACAGAGAATAAAGTTAGTTCATCCTTATTATTTTATCAGCAGTATATTTCTGCTGAAAATATACCTAAATCATAAACTTTCAATGCGACCGAAGGCAAGCAGCTTGTATCTAACGTGATCCTGCGACCTTTACCAGAGAAATACTTCATGTTAATTCCAAAAATGGGGCCTATCAGAAAACCACTGACAAATACAGAACTAGATCCCCACTGATTACGTTTAAGTTTCATTAAGCCAATCTCGTTACTCTTTTGGGTAATTTGTTAAATATAAGGTGTATAGGATAACCAAACCAACCTCACCTGCCGATCAACGAACGAGGCTTTGGCGAACATAAAAGTTCCCGGTAAATGGCAATAAGCTCGCACACTGCACTGCGCGTAAAATGGATGCGAAATCAAAACGTGGTAGTTACATACAAATGTTCTTAAGTTAAAATAGCATGTTTTGTCCCAAGGGACATGCAAAAATTACATGCAAGTAGATATAATAATAGCAACATTAGTAATTAATAGTAAATAAAAAACAAGAATGTAAGTTTGTCACAATATTTTCAAAGATTAAATGGTCTTTCTTGACATTAAATTTTCCAGGTAATGGAAAATTTTATGTCAAGAAAGGTATAATAAAATTCACTTATTAGTCATTTAAGTAATCCTGGATGGCGTAATAACATTTGTCAACCAAGTGTTCAGATAACCTTCTCTTAAACTGAATTAAATTTAAACTTTTTATTTTCTCAGATACTTAATAGTTAGTGAGGCGCTAAGCTTAATATGCTTTTTCGAAAGAGAGTGGTTTTGCATGGCGGTATAGCTAAAATTTTAGCATACTGTGCTCTCGTAGGGTTTTTTCGTTGGTGTGCTACCTTTTCAAACTTAATTTCATATGTTTTTACAAATATTGCGGCTTCTAAAATATATAAACAAGGCAGTGTCAATATTTTTAAGACTTTAAAATGTGGGATACAACTATCTCGATTCCCGATTTTACAAATTGCCCTTATGCAGCGTAATTGCGCATTAAATATTCTAAATTAAGTTAAAGGACCAGACGTGTAGCGTCATTAGTAAGTCAGTGGACCAGAGTTTAATGCTTTCTAACGATTGCAGTCTATCAAGATTTAAAATTATCTACTAAAATAATATGAAGCGCTCGTAACTCCGCGGTGCTAGTTCGTACAAGACGATCACTAAAGTAAAGCAAAGTTCAAAGAGGCTAGTCCTTGGATAGGTAACCGTTTGTATAGCATTTAATATCGAACGCTTCTGTGTTTCGGAAGGCACGTTAAGCTGCTGATTCTGTCACTAGTTATGTGGTGACACATTTAATTAATTTAATTTTTATTGCAAACAAAAAAGTAATACAAAGGCGAACTTATCCTACACAATTCAAACACCAGGACGCCCCACACCTGCCAATCCGTACTGGGTCTGCGTATGACCTAATATCCTACTTTCGTTCGCCAGAGAAGTCTCGTGCTAAGTAATAGGACGTTAATGGGAGTACAATAATCTAAGAAATCGTTCTGTCTTTTCAACACGCCAAGAGTTGTACTAGGAGAAATTTAATACTTACGATACGTTTCTTCCATTGTAACTATCATCACGGTATTCATTGATCAATCCTGTTTTTGAGCATTCTGCATAAAACCCGTTAAAAAAGAACTGGATATCTGGCTGTTTCCTACTTTTGTCCACCAAACTGGAGTACATAAGGCCCGTGAGCTAAAAAAAATACAAAAGAGGTAACATAATGTGACAAATTAGGTATAGTGGGCAACTTGTGAACGTCAAGTTAAAAACTAAAAGAGTAGAATAATTGGCGTGCTATGACTTTAGAAGTCTCTTTAATGCCCACCTCAAGACAAAAGATGGCCAGTTTGAATAAATATTTATGTGATGTTTTGGAAACAAATATGTATTATTTATTCCCCATAATAAAATGAGGGCTCCTACCAAGATCTGAGGAGCTCCAGCCAACCTCACCTGCAAGTGGTGCACCCGCCGATCAACGGACAAGGCTCTGGCGAACATAAAAGTGTTCAGAAAACGGCGATTGGCTCGCCACTTATTACGTGGGAACAACATTATAAATGGCGAAGTGTGGGCGTATAGTATGCCTATGCCTACCCCTTCGGGGAAACAGGCGTGATATTATGTATATATTAAAATACTGTCAAAAAAATGTGCTCTTCGTTATTTTTTATTCATCGATTACCAAGCAAAAAAACATTATTGAAATAGATATGGTTGAACTCACCTGAGTCACACCAGTCCCTGACATTGGTCCATCATTAGTCAACAAATAATTCGTCAGCACTTTCCAATCCAATTCCTCTATGTTATCCACCTTCGTCAGCACGAAATAAAGCGTAACTCCATAGTGATTTCTTAAATTT
Source organism: Musotima nitidalis (assembly GCA_949126915.1). NCBI lineage: Eukaryota > Metazoa > Arthropoda > Insecta > Lepidoptera > Crambidae > Musotima > Musotima nitidalis. The sequence continues at coordinate 8,379,716 of OX421434.1, forward strand.
TGCCCAACTGGGAGATCTTCGACCAATGGTATTTTGAAGTACTTCATCGTTTCTTTGGGTCCAACGCCTGATAGCAATAGAATTTGCGGACTATTTAACGCTCCTGCACTCAATATTACCTGACGAAGGAGAAAATTAAAATTAAGGCTTATTCAATTTATTTATACAAAACAATGTAGCTACAAGCAGCTCTAAAGTAGAGTTCACAAAGGTCTATTCTTGGACCCTACCGTTTGTGAGGCATTTAATATCTTCGCTGGGCTTCCGAAGGTACGTTAGGCTGTTGGCACAGTCTATCAGCAGGAACTCCCCTGACTGATCTCCACCTTTTCGTGGTGGGGGGGCTAAGTACCTCCCGGTAGGGCGCAGGAGGCGCTAGGGAAAAGGTAACACCCAGAGATTGGCGACTCTGGGTGCCCCTAGTACTGACTACCGGGGGGGAAACTAAGAGGGACCTGTGGAGGGCGCAGCGGGCGGGCCAGGAGGGCTCGACAAGCAGCGCCAGGAGGGTCTTAGGCAGCGGGGACAAGGGGGCCCCTGCTGTCTGACCATGGACTCTCCGAGAAGTCGGCCACGCACGCTATGGTCGCACAAGGAGGTAGGAGGGGCGCGTCCACTGCGTCTCTCTGAGGAGGTCCTCCCGGTTTTGGTCCGGGGGACGTTGTCGCGGGCGGGGTGTCAGAGCTGCAACCCAGGTACTGGCACCCCGCCTCTTTCTCAACAAGCGGCGGGCGTCGTCGGAAGATTTTTAGTGGGTATTACTGCTGGCGGTCGTGTCTGCCGGTGGTGAGTCCCACACACCTCTCGGTCCCCCTCTGGCCGGGAGACAGTGCGTAAATGCATTTTGTTACCGACGTAAATCAAAAAAATAAAGTCTATCAGCAGGAAGCCCACTCCGTTCGTTAGAGGAGGGCCGTGCTCAGTATTTGGACGTTACTGGGCCGAGTTGAATTTGCATAGAATAGGTATAATTAAATTTTGTAAATTTTGACTATAAATTATCGATTGATTGATGGATTGATAAATAAAGTAAGTACTCACCTCTTTTGAAGCGCGTACTGTTTGCTTTTCTCCTTTTTCATCAATAAGCTCTACGCCGACTGCCCTTTTGCCTTCGAATAGCACTTTTGTTACATGAGAGTTTAATTTGACGCTTAAATTGGGTCGTTCTGATTTGGGCTTCAAGAACGCTCTAGCTGTGGTGTATCTTTGTCCATTCCTAAATAAAATAAAAAGATATAGGATAGATTTGGATAGGTTTTATCATCTTAGCCTATTAATGTCCCAGTTCTGGGCTCACTGGCTACTGGGGCATTGTAATGCCAAAATTAGGCTATATATACCATTTAGTAATTCCAATTAGGCATCCCGTCGAAAACTTTAATAATGTAGCGGCCTAGGTGTATTCAGTAAATAGCAACCAAATCGAGTACGTGCCACTAGTGAAATGAAATAATATTTACTCTGAAAATGTTTGCGCGATGGTGAAGCCCTCTGGCGTGTCGGGGTTGTTCATGTCGGTGATGATGGGGAACCCGGTCTCGTTGATGGCCTCCAGGAGCTGATACACGGCCCGCGGTTGGTATCTGAACTGTAAATTCATAACAATAGGATTAAGACGATATTAACATTTTCGACCTATTTTGTACTCTACTTATCCAAACTTATTGTACGAAGTATATGGACCAATAAAAATCTGAACTTTTAAAAGTATTATAATAAAATGTCGCCATCTCTGGGACGGTTCCATTTAAAACCTCCTCAATGCACTTGATAGGTAGGCAAAGGCGAGCGGTACCTATGCATTATGGGGGATGCTAATGCTCTCTTAAGATTCGGAATTATCACTGAGAGTGGTTTTAAGTATTTAACAATCTAATCAAGTATCTTTTTTCTGTCAAACCGTAAGGAAACACCATCATATATAATTTATTGATTCAGCGTTACTTTGCGGAAATCCATTGTAAGCAAGTGATGGATCTTTGTAACAATTCCCGCGCTACTACGAGTATAATTTCCCGAAAAATCGAGAAACAATTCAACACGACAAGTGTTTCGCCCTTACACAGGGCATCTTCAGGTGAGATAGGAGGCTCAGAACAACGATGTCTTCACGAGCAACGCTGAAACGAGAGAAATAAGTTTACAAAGGTATTTTTAATCCATCATTTACCGTCATACATACTGTGCAGACTATTAACACTCGTTCCAAAAAATTATGTGTAAGACTGAGATCAAAGATCTAGAAGATTAAGATTAGAAGATTTTACTGCTCTTTCAGCTTATGTGTTCTTTTGTATCTAGAATACCATTTCTTGGAAACTTGAAGACCCTTGACCCGGAGCACTGTGCAATTGGCAAACTGCCTTATGCTACGGTCGCTTAGTAGAAATTTAAGTTCATGATTATGAACAACAAAATTACCTGTTGAACTGGCAAGGGTCCAGAGTCTGAGTGATGTTTTTCGCTGACGAGCGAGCCAATTTGCTTGTTACCCTCTGTCATGTCGAAATACGGCTGAAGCTCATCCCAGGACCATCCTTCAGCGCCGGCTTTCACCCAGTCTTCGTAGTCGGCGGGGTGGCCCTTGTGGTACATCATTCCATTTAGCACACTCGATCCACCTAAAATAAAAGCAGTTATATATGAGCAAAGACTTCTAATACTAGGGATCATTTTCTTTTGTAACAGCATATTTCATTCGTATACTTGAGTATATTCAATCAATCAAATCATTAATACATAAATATTTGCTATTGATCAAATTGGCATGAATGTGAAAATGGCTTAAATACATATGAATTTTCGTATTTTAGTTTGATCAAAACCAGCCTATTTGGTCAATAGTTTAAGTCAGTCCCTAAGCTCGTAAGTAAATCCCAAAATAGGTTGCCCAATTCATTTTCAAGTAGTTTTTATTGCACTTGATCTCCTTACACACTCTTATTGTAAAAATAATAACAATAAATATTTAATTTAATTCCAATTCGACTTCATGGCGGGAAAGTAAATCGTCATGTCTGCAGTTTTGTTTTATTTTCTAAAATTTGTGATATTTCAAACATTAATGTGTAATAATGGTGGATTATTAACCGTAAAGTGTTTGTGAATATACATGAGTGTTGGTAAATCAAACAAAACGGTGCAACATCACTTTTCAAATTTTCTCTCAAGGAGTCCATGTGAGATCTCAGTTAAGTCCCACATGTTTACTGAGGACTCAAGGGGCTTAGGGGGAGGGGATCTCATTCAACATTTATCATCTTTATCACCACTCATTCTCATTTACTATATTTTATATGATATTAATATATCATTAACTTGACACTGGCTAAATGTGCAAAACGCACGAAACCATTATTTATAAGAAAAAAAAATCCAAATCATCTTAGAACAATTATTATCGAGGACTTCTTGGCGGGAAAGTGAACCGTCATGTCTGGAGTTTTGTTTTATTTTTTAAAATTTGTGATATTTCTAACTTTAATGTGTAATAACGATGGATTATTAAGCGTTCTCTTTTACTATATTTTTTATGATATTAATATAATCTCTTACTTGACACTGGATAAATGTGCAAAACGCACGAAGCCATTATTTAAAAAAATAAAACTACATAAAAGACGTTAAAATGGCCTGCACTCAGCATATTGTCGGGATGCCTGTCTAACACTTCAACAGGTTCTTCCGCGGAAACAGAATAAGAGGTCATAGTCATTACTAAGCTCTTCAGGTGCAGTGCCAAATACGCCGCGATTCGCTATAGCCAATATTAGTTTCATTTCATTATTACATTTTTACATTTAATAGAACGAGTAGCAGAGCTCCCCGAAAACTATTGAGTCTGTATCAGGTAATGGTAATGATACTTACAATCTTACATACATATCTATCACATAATTTTGGTAAAATTGGTAAACATCTAGTCGTTTCTTAAAATAGTGTAGTTCTAAACATTCGAACATCACTTCTGAGGAAGTAGGTAACTACTAATAATAGGTTTTCTCTTAATTATTCATGTTAATTGATATGACATAGTTTTTTATCTATTGCCTATGTGAACGTTACTAAAGTACAAGTAAGCGTAGGTTACTTACCCATTACAGTAAGTACTAATTATTGGGTTGTGTTGAATGCTCATGTTATTGTAATTGAGTTGATTTTAATTTGAGGGCTTAGACTGTTAAGTTTTGAACGACTGTTTTGAGTTTGAATGAGAATTGTTTTAGCTTAATGTTCCCTTGTTTCAAACTTCTGTTTTAAGATTAGTTTACTAATAAACAATAGTTTAAGCTTTGTTCTCATAATATAAATAATAAGGATCATATTTAACGTGTCTTCAAAATTAATAAATTGCCAACCTAACCTAACCTTTTTGTACATCAAAATTACTGATTGAGCACCTAATCACCTATTAGATGCTCACTCAGTATTTTTGATGATCAAAAAAGCTTTTTTTAGGGGTTTAGTTTATTATATTCTAAATAATAATATGAACTCCTCCCATATAATTGCTTAAAGTACGAGCGGTATCACATTTGAATGCCTAGCATTTGTTTAATAAATAGTTTCAAAAGAAAAATGTGGAACTTACCCAAAACTTTTCCTCTATGCCACAAGCAACCCTTGCCTTCCTGATCGAGGCAGTAGTCCTCTGGGATCGTGCGATAGTTCCAGTCCAAAGTCTCGTGGGACCAGAAGGTACGATAGAAGGACGGTGGACGCGCACCAATGGGTTCCTGATCTCCTGCTTCTATTAACAAAACCTAAAGGAAAAAAAACTATTAGAGCCTGTTTTACAACGTCTGATTAGAAGAGCATTCTCATTCCAGCCCATTAACATCCCACTATTGAACACGAAACACTATTGAAGGTGAGAGGAATTAAGATAGTATTCTGCCAGAGTATGTACATGCGGTATGTACAGACCATAGTAATGTGAGACCAATAAGTTCGATAGAAGTACGGCGGACGCTTACTAATGCATTCCTGTTCACCTGCTTCTATTAAAAAAACCTAAAATAACATTTCACTACTAAAACCTGTTTTATAAGTGGGAGATCATCATCAACTCAGACCATTAACAGCCTGTGAACTACTGAGAACGGACCTCCTCTCACAAACCGAGGTAAGAGGGTTTAAGATAGTTCACTAGGACCGTGCAGTAGTTTCATGCCAGTCTCATGGAATCAGAAAGTTCAATAGACGGTGGACGCGCACCAAAGGGTTCCTACTCTCCACCTTCTGTTCACAAAACCTTAGAGAAACATTTTGTTACTAGTGTATGAACGAAACGAGATGAATTTGCAATTAACATGCGAACAAGAAAGTATTGTTATGGAAATCTGTTGACGTTCTTGTTTCAGTAAACAAAGGATAAAGGAAATGTGACACGAACTTTATATGAATTAAATACAAAGCTTCACTTGTTGGTATTATCCACGGCGCATAACTTGAACAATGACTTTGGATGCGCAGTCACACAGTCATTATAGTGTCTTATTTTACACATGCGCCCTGGTTTAGAGGTTCAGTATGTTTATCCGATATTTAGTTAATTCCATTACAGTTATTGGTATGATAAGAATAATTAATTTTATAAACTTCTTTATTCTCTTCTTCTCTGTTCTTCTTCAGCTTCTTTCTGTCCACTGTTGGACCAATGCGTTTCCTATACGTCTTACCCCTCTGCGCTTTATTCAGCCTGTGGTCCAGAAGGGGCCCACACAGTTCCTAATATCACTATCTGGTAGGTGGTCTACCAAAACTCCAGCCAGATGTCGCTAGTTAAACACACAGTAGCTCTATCTATTATCATCCCGTCGACAGACATGCTCGGCGCACGCCCATTTCTACGTAGCCACTCTGCGGCATATGTATTAAGCATTCGCGTATTATTTTATTTCACACTCGTTTATTCACCATCATATCAGCCTTATAAAGCCCCCTGCTGAACATAAGCTTCCCCAATAAATTACATTATATTGGGTTTATTTGGGTTTAGGTGTATAGGGCTCCTACCAAGAACTGAGGAGTCCAAGCCAACCTCACCTGCAAGTGGTGCACCGGCCGATCAACGGACGAGGCTCTGGCGAACATTAAAGTGCCCGGAAAGCGGCAATAGGCTCGCCGCCTATTACGTGGGACCAACAATATAAATGGCGAAGTGTAGGCGTATAGTATGCCTCTGTATTATGTGCATATATATTATGTATTTATGTATGCGTTTATTCGCCCATAAACATCACGCTGGGCAGGCTGGTTGGTGATCGCAGTTCAAGCCAATACGCAGGATGACGCCAAACATCCGGTAGGATTTCTCTTCGTCGACTCTTACGACTCCCCGTATGATGAGAAGGGGTGGCACTATTCTAGGCCGGTACCAAAAGGCACACCTATATTAACTTACCTTAAATTTATCATTTTCCGAGAGTCTTCCAGCAACTATGGACCCGGCGGAACCCGCTCCAACCACGACAAAGTCGTATTCATTCTGGAGCTGGTCTTCAGACTGAACACGCTGGCAAGGCGTCGCGATCTTGCAGCGCCCCTTCAGGAACGCTTGCAGCAATACCATGAAGTACAACGTGCCGCTGCAGATCGCCGTGTCCACGAGAGACGTCCCCTCATCTACCAGCTCACATTGGCAGTTCTGTAAAGGACTTTAGTCTTAATATAACATATTAAAGACGTCATGTGCGAGTCAGCCTCGGCCTCTCGCATAAGAAGACTTTGGTACCGTACATAATTACATTTCATTTCATAGTTTAATGAAAAAATCACATAATCTCTCAGCCCTGCTTTCATATTATTTTTTGTTACAGCAGCAATAAATTTTGTGCAAATCTCAAATAATTGTCTACCTGTTAGGGTTTTAAAGGTACAGCGTGCAGTAAGATAGACTGACAAACGTACAGTGCAGAGTTAGTTATAGGGTTGTGTTGTTTTGGTAGTTTTAATCAATGAATTTACTATTAATTGATTAAAATTTTGGTATGCAGTATAGCAGTTTTGTACGCAGCAATTTGTCTGTAAATCATAATTGCTGTAACTGTCCACAGTCCACAGGAGTAGACAACAAACGAAAAGTACGTCTCCTATAACCACCATAGCGCTATTTAAAGCCAGGGTTACACTAAGGGTCTTGCAAAACGGTAACCTGTTTAGTGTTAAATCTATTAAAAGCATCTTCTGTCTCTCTCAACTTCAAACAAATGACTGAAATGCAATAAAATTTAAAATCAAATTTAGCTTAAATCTAATTATGTCCTGCGACAAGCGAAATCGCATGACTTTGCTTGACACGTCGTCGTCACGTAGGACATTTGTAGTGCGTTCGTCATCCTGAGACATGGATTATAACAGTCAAGTCCATATGTCTTATTTGGCTATCTGCAAATAATTAAGCAAGTATTTAACTAGGGGAAACTGCAGAGGTGGGTCACAGCCAGTAGAGTAGATAATAAAAGTCTGCAGCTTATATGCACGAATCCTATACGGTGAAAACCGGCACCAACAACTGTTTTCAAGTACATTTGTTTCTGGCGGGAGAAACAACCAACATTGACGATTTTCTTTTACGATTAAGCTCCCGCCCGCAGTAAATGGGTGCGTTAGCTTTTAAGTTTAACCTTCATTAGAGCTCTATTGAGCTTAATTTGAATAAATGATTTTGACCTTTGACAACGGCAAATTTTATCATTAGAATGTAGAAGATCGTATCTGGACCAGCTTTCCTTATACAAAATAATTCATAGCAAATTTGACTGTAACCCTTTGCTGAATAATATATATCTACGATTACCCAGTAAATCGCATCGTATCTGAGACTTCCGCGCGCACAAACTCTTTGAGCCCACGTTTTGCAGGACCAGGGGCCTTACCATGAGCTCTTATAGCAGTATTATTGCAGTTGAGAAAGCGAGACGCGTGTTGATACGCCACTACACGCGTCTCGCTTTCTCAACTGCAATAATACTGCTATAAGAGCTCATGGTAAGGCCCCAGGGCGGGTGAGCGTGCTCCACTGCGACGTATTATGCATTTTTACATTAGACATTGCTCCAATATTGATCTATTCAGAATGTCACTTAACCAATTTCGAAACAGTGTACTATCGCAACTTAAAGATAATGATATGGACAATAAAAAATTAATTTTTAAGTAATCAAAATGAATATTTAATTTTTTTTTTCATATTTGTATACGTTAGACTAATCGTTAAATATTACTCTGTGAATAACGTTGTTGGTTACATAATAAGTAGGTAAGTGTAGGTATACCTTAAGATTTATAACTAAGCAAATATTATGTAATTGTTTGTTTTTCCAAATAAATAAAAATACAATAAAATCAAAACGGCTTAACATGCCTCTCAAAACGTTTAATATCATGACCCACAAACGGTCACCCATACAAGAACTGCTATGCGAATGCTGCTTAACTTTGGTGATTGTTTCTGACTACATAGTCTCGCGACATACATACATAAAGTAACGCCTCTTTCCCGTAGGGGTAGGCAGAGTTTCCAATCTTCCACTTGCTATGATCTTGGCACACACTCTTAGAGAGGATTGTACAACAGTTCTAAATTTTATTTTAAATGTCATTCTATTTCAGTTATTTGTTCAAAGTAGAGAGGGACAGAACACTGTTTTAAATTGATTTTGCTCTAATCAAAATTGTGCAAGACACCCTTAGCTTTATTCACACTCATTAACTTTCTCTTACACGACCATCTTTAGGGTACTTTTCATCTGCCCTTTCTCCGAAACTTTTTGTATTTGGTCAAGGAAGGTCTTACGCGCTTTACCCCTCCCACCAATTCTGTTCATTCGTCCATCCTAACTCACTTTAGTTAATTCTTTCATTCATCCTCTCAACAATACCAAACCATCTAAGCATAACCTTCTAAAACTTACAGCAACTCGACTCTATACTCTGATTGTTGATAACTATACTCAGGTAACCCCTTACTTATTACCCAGGAAGATCAAAATAAATAAAGTATCTGCTTATTTGATTTTAACAAAATTTTAGCTTTTTAATAACTTAAAAAGCTCATATTTTACGATTTATGATTATTAGTAAACTAAAGAATTATCTATGATCAAACTTTGTGACACAGTCAAAATTACTCAAAATATTGTTTTAAAAAATAGCGCAAGATATTCTTTGGCTAATCATTGTGTTTTAATTATCACTTTATTATCTACTGGTAGGGAGCAGGAGGTGTGCTCCCTGCTAAAGAGAAGATCTTTCACGGGCGGATGGATGTGCCCAGGGGCCGCGGTCCAACCGACGATAGTTGGGTGTTGTATCATATACATGGCTGAATAATTCTGTTAGCGCGATTCAGGATTTCATTTATCTGTACGTTACATTCATCGCTTGTTCTGTGTCGCCACATTACCATGTTATCAATAACCCACTGGATTATTTATTTATAAACAAAATTAAATTTTGTTGACAATGACTAGAGAAATCTTTAGTCAGTTTTAAACGCAATATTTAAAATAATTTTAACAATAATCCGTTATAGTAATTATATTAGTAATAGTGTTTATACGCTATTTTAGTTAATTAAGTATATCTAATTAATTTGATTTAAATGTTTAATCGCATCCTTTTCAGCTATATAATATTCTGAGTGAATTATTACTATAAAATAATTATGCAGGCATTATATAATTCCTAATTAAGTGTCGAATTGGTTTTGTTGTAATAGTTTTTTTAAAAGAAATGAGATTCAGATTCAGGCGGTAATAGACCTGATCCATGATCACTGGATATGATTAACATATAATAATTATACCAAGTTATTTTATAAGCTACTGAAGTTGCTGGACTGCTTTTGCTATTATAATCTCTACAATCTATGTATCAAGTAATGTGACATGCAATAAATGATTTGATTTCAACGTAGGTACGTGTGTGGTGAAATTAATACAGAAAATTATAGTTTATTGTCTTTAAGATCAACAAGATCATGTAGATTCGTACAATAACATTTTTAACCACAACAAAAGAGATATGTGTGGTACCATAATCTATAAAGAGATAGAAATAATTTAACTACCCAAGTGGCTATTTGCTCCGCGGTTGTGAACTGTGAGAAGGCCTGGACAGTGCTTTGGGCTAATGTAGGTTAAAACAAAAACATATAAATAGGGCACTGATTTTAAAGAGGTCCAAAATAAGATTAATATTGAAAACCACTTACCTCCGGTGACAAAATCATTGCATATTTTTTTAAGTCCTTACTGCACTGAGCTGACTTAATCTGTAGAGTAAAGAAATTTTTATGTGTTTTTAGCCAACAAAATTGTAAAAAAAACAACTCTACGCATAACAATGTTGCGAAAGGTATTATTCATTAAACTGATGCATATTTAAAAAAAACATCCAAACGTAATTTGTAGAATAGAAGTATCAAAATATACTACACTGTTCTAGTGCGAAATGCATAATTAATTTATCTGATGCTTTATAAAAATAAAATCTATTTTAACCAAGCGTATTTTTTAAACGAGAAGTATTAAGATCTATTACACTGTTTTATTGCGAAATGTTTTTTAAATTGAATTAATGCTTTAGAAAAAGAAATATTATTTTATCAAACGTATTTTGCAGAACAAAAGGATCAAGATCTACTGCACTTCTGCGAAAGAAATTATTAATAAAGATGCTTTAGAAGTATCAAGATACACTGTTGCTTTACGAAAGGCTTTATTAATGTAACTGATGTTTTATACAAAGACAAATGAAGAAGCCAGATACTTAATGTTAGATGGTAATAGTTAAGCAGTTAAAGAACCCACCGTTTCCGCGGCAAAACTAACAATTTTCCTTGGCGGCTCTAGCATTTATCTTCATTTGTTCCTTCAGTGCACACGTCACGATATATACCTTCGTTTCTGAATGTAATTAGATAAACAACTAGTGTTATCCTTTTCACAGCTAATTCTCAATTAATGCACTAAATATGCACTAAGATTATTTGTTTGTGACCTAGGCACCCTAACCAGCTGAAGCTGTGAGTTACAATGCTATAGTCATAACAAATAACATTGCTGACTTTAACACAATTACACTCGATAAATAATTGTTTTTAAAAATGTAGGTATATATTTTATCAATTAACGAAACCAACTAAAATTTAGGTTACACGTATTTAAATGTACAAAAATTAACTCGAAATAGCTGATAAAGTTTTCTTGAAAACATTTTTGAATTGCTCCATTGCGTTTTAAGCTGGTTATTAACTATCGGATATAATATAATATAATAAATATTACATCGTGAGATATAAGTTCAGAGTCTTCGTCCTCCGTTCGAGGAGGCAGGGATTTATAAGTAGGTAGGAGACATCACAGGCTCAAGAAGGAACCTGGATGATTTTTAGTCAATAAAAGTAAGTAAGTAGTAGTAAGTAAGACACATACTTACGCTTCACCCACAGCGGGAGATTGTCATTTGATTATTTTCCATCCGGAAATAAAAAGGTAGGTAAAAGATAGGAGGGCCAATTTACAAATACCGTAAAGTTTGGTGGTGACTTAATCAGCTGTTAGGCTGGAGGCTTGGGAATATGTAAAAAAAGGGGTGACTTTCCTTTTAATTTTCTTTGCGACAGTAACCATGTAGACGGAATTGTGCAAAGTTATGATGAGCACGAGATACGCGTACGCTGCGAGCTACTACGCATTTAATAGTATGATAATAGCAAAAAAAGTAATAAATACATATATATATATTTAATCCATACATACATACATACATTCACGCCTGTTTCCCCATGGGGGTAGGCAGAGGCATATTAATACACCCACACTTCGCCAATTATATAGTTGGTCCCACGTAATAGGTGGCGAGCCTATTGCCGCTTACTTGGTACTGTTATGTTCGCCAGAGCCTCGTCCGTTGATCGGCAGGTGCACCACTTGCAGGTGAGGTTGGCTTGGGCTCCTTAAGTCTTGGTAGGATTCCTATACACCTAAATCCATCTATCACTGGTTAAGTTATCCTCCGCCTATCCGCTCTGAAGCGTGGTGAAGTATGAGTAGTGACCGACAAATAGGTTTCGGGGACAGAAATATTGTGTCTGGGAATGGTTTGGAAACATTACATTGTTTTTCCCATAATGCCTGTATTACTGCTCGCGTGTGTTAGTGTGTTTGTTGTGTGTGCGTATCTTACCGTCTGCGTGTTAGAGCATATTTGTTTATTTATGATTAATTGTACACCCTGGTCCGGAGAGGAGGCACGTGCTCAGTAGTGGGAAATGGGCTGAGATGATGATCAAGTAATCGCCATATCCTTTTTTTATAAGGGTTATCATGATATTTCCCGGAGTTTAAGGTATAGCTCTGCATCTTTATATATAACTAGCGGCCGCCCGCGGCTACGCCCGCGTGGATGTCGGTTGCCGCTGCAAAATGCCTACCCAGGAAAGACACGGTCAGCAAAATGATTCCCAGGTCAATTCACAGACACCGACACTAACATCGACGACGACGCAGTCATTATCCGCAGGCTGCATAGATTTTCTAAGTGGATGGTAAAGTTGTTAATGATGAAAATATTTAAATGTAATTAATACTAAGTTTCCACTCCTGCTGGCAGTCCCGGAGTGCAAACCGTTGTTTTGGATAGATAACTAAAGCGATTATTCTAGAGCTTCTCTTTAAACAACATTTCACGTTAAATTATTTTCAGGTAACAAATTAAACTGATGGATTCAATTATTTTGTGGTTCTATCTTTTATAGTTTAGGCAGCTTACGCAAAATGAGTAGGTAACTGTTCTGGTTGATTTTTTACACTTTGTGTCCGAAAAACCCAAATATCTTACAGAACCCTATTTTTTTCCAAATTAAAATCAGCCTATGTTACTCGGTGATAAATAGCTTTCTAATAAAAAAAGAATTATCAAAATCGGTCCAGTACCTACTTTTTGAGTTTATTCGTTACATATAAAAATACAAATCTTTCCTCTTTTTAATATTATTATTATATTTAAGTGTAGATTTCCAACCCATGATAATCTCAGTCGAGGAGGCCCAGAATGTATCAATTAAAAAAAAATTAAAACAGTGTTCCTGCATGTTTTAAACGATAGCAGTTTTAACGAATAGAGAATCCTGCTTTGTCATTGTGCTATACCAACCAAGTTTTTTATTCGAACTGAGATAGGTACCATACTTTTTACCAGGACCTTGATTAAAGTAGAGTTAATTATTGTGAGTTAATCAATGATGCTTAAACAGAACTTAATAATAAACATAATCTAATAGCAACCGCGTGACATATGGAAGCCAGCTTTATAGTCTTTCATCGATATACATAATAATGCCTCTGTTTTACAGTTTGCAACATAGGGTACAGTCCCGTTTGAGGTACTATCAGTATCGTAACAGGTTAGTTCAAAACTAACTCTTATTTCAAGGTACTAAGACGCGAACATACATATATGCAGGTATTTATGTTTGACGTGGCGCTAATTGCAATTATTGTAAATAATAAAGTCTGACAAATGAAAGTCTATGAGTCTTTTCTAAAGAATCTGTTATCGTGAATGATAAAGACTGACTTATTAAAGTTTATGAGCCTTTTCTAAAGCATTTTGATTAGCTGCTATCGGTTCGTAAAGTTTTTTCATAATATGATTCAAGACTTAGTTTTTTTCATAAAGAGTAAAGGACTCCAAGGAGGATGAGAGGAGAGAGAGATGCTACAAAAAGTCTCTGCGTAGTAAGCTATGTTACAGATCATAAGTATAATATGCAGGTAATTTAAAATAAATATATTATTAACTTAACATGCAATGAGTGTATTGTATATACTTATATAAACAAATGAGATCAATTTTAGATATAAACTCTGTTTGCCAGTGTCAGTGTATATACGAGTTATAAATAGGTGTATAGGAATCCTACCTACTTCAATAGTAATTTGAATATAAAACTGGATTACTTTCGAGGTAGGTCACGCTAACGAACGTTCGTTCATCTATATATTATTATATAAAAATCAATTGCTGTTCGTTAGTCTCGCTAAAACTCGAGAACGGCTGGACCGATTTGGCTAATTTTGGTCTTGAATTATTTGTGGAAGTCCAGAGAAGGTTTGTACGTAGAGAAAATAAAAAAAAAACTTGAAAAAGTGTAAAATCAACATATTTCTATACTCCCATATACAAACAATTTGTACTAATACTTCAAAGCCAATTTGAACCTTATCAAACAAATGTAATGTCAAAAGTGACGTTAGTTATATCAAAAAAATTTAATGTCATCATATGTCATTTCATTTTATCAGCGATAATTATTGCTTTGTTGTGTTTATATTTTTAAAAATATTGTTGTTATTGATTGTGTTTATATTTTCCAAAATATTATTGAGTTGTTGAGTGAAGGTAAAATGCCATAAGCAAGACGACAAAACATAGGCCGGCGATTGCACGGCGATCAAGAATACGTCGTGCTGTTTTGGATGAAATGCTGCGTGCTGCTTTTAATTACAACAGTCAGATTGATTATAGTATATACGGATACATTGGAATGATGGACGCAATATGTCCACATTGTGATGCGGCTAACTTTCGTGAATTGGATGAACGTTGTGCAATTGTTTCAAATACAAGACCATCCAAGGTTTTTCCATCAGCATAACGCATTAGTTCAATTGTTCAAAATTGCTCTCGATCGTATGCCAAAATTATTGAACAAATATGAACATTATATGGCAGAAGACATTTTAATTCGTATGCGTCATCATGAAAGAAATCCCGATCTGTTGATAACCTTGGAAATGTACAACGAAGCTTTAATAATAATTGAAGATATGTGTCTAAAGATTTTAAATAAAGCATTAGCACAATTGGGTATGACCGCACCAAATCGTGAGATACATGATTTTTTTGATCGTGAATTGCAATATGAGCAGGAGTTCAATTCTAATGCAAAACTTTCGTTGTATCTTTAAGTTTTGATTTTAGCGACTATTCGATCGCAACAGAAAATTGCATTGCATCTTCGGGAATTGCTGCTACATCATTAGAAGGTGGTCGGACCGCACACTGCATTAAAATTGCCTTTGAATGTACAGGTGATTGAAACTCCAACATGCAATATTTCGAGAAATTCTGCTATGGCAAAAGTTCTGCGATTAACGTCAATTAGTTTATGGGATGAGTGCACAATGGCGAATAAAAAATCAATAGAAGCATTTAATCGAACAATGCAAGATTTACGCGGTAATCAACAGCTTTTTGGTGGTGCTCTGATATTGCTGTCAGGGGACTTTCGTCAAACATTGCCTGTAATTTCTCGATCAACTCCTGCTGATGAAATAAACGCCTGTTTGAAGTCATCAGTTCTTTGGAGATATGTACGAAAATTTACAATGAACATTAATATGCGTATTCACCTACATAATGATGCAACTGCCCATGAGTTTTCAAAACAATTGTTAGAAATTGGTGATGGCAAAATACCAATCGACAGTACCAACGGATTTATCACTTTACCGAACAATTTTTGTACAATTGCGCAATCTATAGATGAGTTGATTAAATGTGTTTTTCCGAATATTCTTCAGAATTACAGAAATCATGATTGGTAGAGAGAACGCGCCATTTTAGCACCGAAAACATTCATATCAATGCCATTAATTTTCAAATTCAAGCGAAACTGCCAGGTGTAGTCACGACATATATATCAATTGACAGTGTTATGAATCAAGATGAGGCAATGAATTATACAATTGAATTTTTAAATTCATTGGAACCGGCTGGTATACCACAGCATTGCTTGAATCTGAAAATTGGTTCTTCGATTATATTATTGCGAAATATTAATCCACCAAAACTGTGTAATGGCACCAGATTGGCAGTGAAAAAGTTATTTCCAAATTTGATTCAACCTACAATCTTAACTGGTAAATCAAAAGGAGAAGTGTGTTTGATACAATATATAAACAATATATCATTTGGGTCATATAGAATTTTAAAATATTTTTTTGTTTGAATAAATGAACTTAATAATCATTTTTTTATTACCATGCCTTATAAGCACGTACCGGGCCGCTAGTTTTCAATAAAAAAATACTTAAGTAAATAAGTCATACAAATAAACCAGGGCTCCTAAGAAAATCCCTTGAGCAAATGTCTCGGCATTTCCCGCTACGGAATGTAGCAGGTATGTATACCGTATATATAAATATTTCCTTTACTAAGAAATAATATTAAGTAAAGCAGAAATATTTATGTACTCGCATTTATTAAGTCACAGGATGTCTAGCATAATATGATTCAGACATTTGTACGCGATTTGCGGGGGTTCGTAAGTTAACTCTGTGAAACGATCATTGAGGTTGAGATTAAATTATTTTCTCATCATTGTATAGCCTCACTTACATTCAATGGCTTCGAGAGCGGCGATAGCCCAGTGGCGAGGCCCCTTGCCTTCAAATTCAGAGGGTCTCGGGTTCAAACTCTGGTGGCGCACCTATGACTTTTCGAAGTAATGTGCGTAATTATCGCTTGCTCTGTGCCTCGGAGAGCACGTTAAGCCGTTGGTCCCGGCTGTCATGAACATCTATGGCAGTCGTTATAAGGAAGTCAGTGCCTTCTAACAGACTGACAGCTGGTTTAATCATGGAATGATATTTTCCTCTGGGTTGCGGAGGTCAGACGGCAGTCGCTCCATGTAATAACTGAAATTCAGACAAATCTGGTTGAATCAGTGAGCATACCCTGGGCCCTAAGCTTAAGTCTAGGGCAACCGGGATAATGCTAGGATATGTGTTTGTAAAGCTTCACAGACGAATTAAGATTTTAATTAAAGTACCTAACCAATTGACGTTTTGACGACCAATGTGGCGTGGAGGTACCTGCACTCCGCTCCTGAGGTCGGACAAACACACAGGACAAATCTTTGTGTGCAGGAATATTAATATTTGTTCTGGTTGGGGTGTTTCCTATGCATATTAAGTATGTAGTTACAAAAAAAGTATTTATGTATGTTTATCCGTTATTTAGTATCCATAACACAAGTTCTTAATGATACTTATCCTGGAACTAAATAATTGGTGTCTTAACGTGCCTTCTGAAACAAGGAAGCGCTGGATACTGTCACGCAAGCGGTCATTCATTTAAGAACCTCTTTCAACTCTTTTTAATTTCGGTGAATTGATACCTAGCCCCATGGAGCTATCAGCGTTTCCTACGCTCGTTTTGTTACCCATCATTATTATAGCAATATAAAGTCCACTGCTGAACGTTGGCCTATCCAATAGTTTAATATATTGGAGGTTTGCCCATAATCACTACGCTGGGCAGGCGGGTTAGTGAGCGCAGTTCAAGTCAGTACGCAGGATAACGCTGCTGCCCATCACCCGGCAGGATTTCTCTTCGTCGACTCTTAAGACTCCCGGATGAGCTGAGGGATGGCACTATTCTAGGCATATTTTGTTACTACAACGTAGTAATGGCTGTTTCAATGATCTACCTACTACATCCCGTCCTGAACGATCCTGTGTAACTATGACCCTTTTTTCTCATTCTTCCAACACTAAGTTTTTCTGTAACTCCTCCCCAGCCCATGCTGTCCGAATGTGGAACAGTCTTCCTTCTCAGATTCGTGAGAGTCCATCACTTCAGTCGTTCAAAAGTAAACTGAGGAATCACTACTTGTCAAATTAGGCACATAATTAGCAATGTTTTTAGCATAAGTTGTATGAATGTAAATATTTTTATTATATTATTAGGAGATTTGTTTCCTATTTTGTTCTTTACTCTTTTCTTTATTAACGCTTTTTTATTTTACTTTTACTTTTTTATTAACACTTAATTAGTAACACTTTTCTTTAACGAAATTAATCCTGTATAACTACATTTTAGTTTACAACTGCTAGGGTTGGCTGGTAGAGATCTGTTCTAGACATAAGCCCTTCTTTGTAGTACATGTAATTTTATATACCTCATGTAATACTTGATTTATTTTGTGCAATAAAGGATTAGTATTATGGCTGAATATTCTGATTTATAACCAATTCAACAACTGTGAAAAAGCATAGAGGTAGAATTATAGGAATGAACAAAATTAAAACAGAATAATAGATGTTGCATATTTTTTTAAACAAGTATGTTACATGATACTTCAAGACGAAAGAATAAATTGAAATCTTGACGAATGAATATTCCATTGGCATTGGCTAAACAAATTCTTCATCCATTAAATTGTTATTTGTGTAATATATAAATTTGTGTTAAATATCGCACAAAGATTTTCCTTCATTTACAAGAGCGGCCCATTCTAAAACGGTGTATATTCTCATTTGTGGATTTTCGTTCTTCCCTGGAACAAAGATAAATAACCTGTTGTAAAAACTTAAGCTAATAAAGACAGCAGATAGGAAGAAGCACTAGGTAATCACTCCAAGGAGATCGGACAATAATCAGATTAAAATTAACATATTAGATACTTATAAAAAATTCAAATTCAAATTCAAATTCATATTCATTTATTCAAGTTTGGCTCAAAAGAGCTCTTATGAACGTCAAAACTTAAAAACTAGCGCGCCCATTCACTGCGGGCGGGAGCTTGATCGTAAAAGAACGGGCAAGAAAATCGTCAAGGTTAGTTTTTTCTCCCGCCAGTTACAAGAATATGTACTTAGTAGTAAAACAATTTGACAAATCTACAAAAACATGTGTTCTGCAGTCACATGATTTAAAATAAAAGAAGAAAATAACTTTTTATTTTAAGTTATACGAGTATGAGTACGAATAAACATAGTAGATATGAGCAGACTAGTCCTCACTGGTGGCACCCGTTCACGAGTATGACGCATGAACCAGCCATCGTTTCGCTCAACCATATTTTAGGGAACGCAACGACCCGACGCATGACGCCACCACCGCAAAGACATTTGAGTGAGCATGACATACTCAAGCTACAGGATAGACTAATTTTAACAAAAATAACATTATATTAATTAAATGTGCTGCAAACCACAAATATTTTTGGTCCTATGAAAGATATCATTTACAGCAATTCAGTCTTAATATCTATATAATCATTTGAACAATACTATGCGTTCTTAATCAAAAACATCATTTAGGAGAATGATAGGACAACAAAAATTGTGTGTGCAGCTATCAGATTAAAAATAATATTAACTTTTCAGTTAGCTAAATCTTTAATTACAAATAAAAATAGTAGACAAGAGCAGACCAGTCCCCACAAGCAGCACTCGTTCACGAGTATGACGAATGAACCAGCCATCGTTTCACTCAACCATATTTTAGGGAATGTAACGACCCGACGCATAACGCCGCCACCCCAGAGATATATATATTTATTATAAATACAATTATACATTAATTTTTCAGTATTATAGTAGGTAAAATTATAAGTTTTCCTCAAATATCATCATCATATCAGCCTTATAAAGTCTATTGATGATTATTGGCCTTCCCAATATATTAAATTCTATGGATTTTTGTATTGTCCTTGCCCACAATCACCACTCTGGGCAGGCGGGTTGGTGAATGCAGTTCTAGCCAGTACGCAGGATGACGCTGCTGCCCTACATGCGGTAAGATTTCTCTTCGTCGAGCCGTACGACTCCTCGTGTGATAAGAAGGTGTGGCACTATTCTAGACCGGTACCAAATGGCACATCCTAGGCCGGTACTCCATGACAAGGTGGCGGCAGGTGCAATCGGACGGACCGATATGGCATACTGAAAGTCAGTGATCAGTATACCTTCACTCCACCACTGCGGTTCCAGGTCCGGTTATCTGTCATGGGTGTTTTTCTATCTACTCTAATAACCAGAGGTCGGAATTAGGTAGAGTTATTTATGTACTTGCATCGAAATGTTGATATTAATGTGGACCTTCCCGGGATTTCAAATGCAAAATTTTGCAACTTCGGTCATCCAATATCATTGATGTAAGTTTGGCAACGTCGCGCGTGCAGTAGTCTAAATTAAAAAAGTAAAAGTAAATAACTTTTTATTAAAAAGTAACGGGATTTTTTCTATTCTTTAAAATTAATCCCGGGATTTGAGGCATATCCACTATATTCTTTCGCTGTGTGAAATCAGAGTAAGTACATGAATAACTCTACCTAATTCCGACCTCTGCTAATAACATAAAGAGGAATGATTTGATTGTTTGTTTGCATTGAATAAGCTTCGAAACTTCAAAAATGTACCATGCATTGATATGAGTGATTGTTTAGTAATAAAATATTTTAGAACACCCGCCATCTTGATGTCAACATGGCGGGTGTATTTTAATTTCGAAATAATTTCGTTTTGAAGAAGGTAGGTACTGATGTTTTAGAGCGAGGTACTAAAAAGTACGTTATAGGTACATTATTTCGGTGACCGATATAATTTAATACCCGCCATTTTGACTCTCATTTTTATGGCGCTTTGGAGGTTAACAACTACCAAGCCAACCTCACCTGCACCTGCCGATCAACGGACGAAGCCCTGGCGAACATAAAAGTTCCCGTTAAGCTTAGGCTTGCCACCAATTTCGTGGAACCAACAATATAACTGGCGAAGTGTGGGCGTATAATAAGCCTCTGCCTTCCCCTTCGGCGAAACAGGCGTGATATTATATTTGTATGTATGTTGAAGGTTAACAAGCTGTATGACGCTGACCGTACAAGCTCTTCTTGGTTTAAGGCTAGAAACGCTAAGTGATATGTCCAAGAATATTTTTATTTATAATTCTTTCCATATTTAATTAAGATGCAACGTTTATTAGACAAGCGCCTACTAAGATATGAGGCCTATTTACATTGCCACATTTATCCAGGTTGTGCATACTGCAGTAAATAATATTTTATTTATAACTGGTTCTTTTGTGAAAGGACGCAACAAGAATATTTTTTTTTTTATTTTAATTATGGACAACCAGTAGCTGTTACATTATTTCTTACATCTAAACATCAAAATACACTATATAAAAGTTAAATGTACAGCATTTTAAGGTGTCACAACATGCACCAAATGTTTTGTAGTGAACCAAAAAAAAAGAAAGAAAATAATTTAAAATAATAGAGAAAAAAAAATTGCTAAAAGTTGTCAAAATTGTCAAAAGTTGTCAAAATATACGATATACTAATAAATAAATAAACATTCTCTTACAATCACACCAATTCTTTAGTTCTAAGATAAGTATCACTAAGAACTTGTGTTATGAATACTAAAGTACGGATAAACATACTTAAATACTTTTTTTTGTAAATACATACTTAATATACATAGAAAACACCCAGACCAGAACAAATATTCATGTTCATGCACACAAAGATTTGTCCTGTGTGGGAATCGAACCCACGACCTCTGGAGTGAAGTGCAGGTATACTGACCTTTACGCCATATCGGCCAATACTGTACTATGTCAAAATAAATTTATACTAGTATTTTTTTATTTTTACCTACCGAATTGTTTGTAATGAACAGAGGGCCCACTCTAATTTAACGAAAACGAAACTTCGTTATAGTTACCTATCCCTTTCACTCGACAATGATATACTTAGAGAGTGAAAGAGATAGGTATAACGAAGTTTCGTTTTCGTTGAATTAGGGTAGGCCCTTAGTTTCAAAAACTATTGAATTTTATTTTATGTTTAAAACTGAGTCTTGTGTAAAATAACGTACCACGTAAAGGAAAACCATTCCGGGTATTTTAAATTCTCCAGACCAGAAAAAAGATTTATTAATTTGTAGTATTAAAGTTTATACCTATACTTTTTATGTTTAACTATCTAATTGTTTGTAATTAACATGTTCAAAAACTACTGTATTATATTTTAATAACTGATTCTTAGGTAATATAACGCAACATATACATTTTATAATGCTTGCTAGGATCTAAGAAATATAGGAAAATAATTCCGGGTATTTTTAAGTCAAACTCAAGATGAGAAAAATAAGATAATTACTAAGTGGTAGGTACTGCCCATAATCACCACGCTGGGCAGGCGGGTTGGTGTTCGCAGTTCAAGCCAGTATGTAGGATGACGCTGCTGCCCATCACCCGGTAGGATTTATCTTCGTCAACTCTCCGAGGTATCACTATTCTAGGCCAATAACCACACGGCACAAATATAGTGCCTACCTCTATCAATATTAATTTATGCTAATAGTATTATCTTTATCTACCTTATTGTTTCAATGTCTTTAATGAAATTAATGAATAGGTCCATAAACTACCGATTCGGGTTATCGTATTTTTTTACTAATGAAAAGCTACATTTTTCGTAACCGAAAAGGGAACAGAGTTTTTTATTGACCAAACTACTTTTCCAAAGTTTAATATTAAAAAACTAATACAAATAAGTTTGATTAGTAAAAAAATTTAATCTTGAAAACAATTTCAAGATAAAACATTTTTTTTTACTAGAAATAAATAAACTTGTCCGCGGTGGCCTAGGTCATAGGTGAGATTTGAACTTATATTATTGTTTTTGTCATACGAAGATATTGTATTTAAAAAGTTTACCTTGCACCCGTACATACTCTTTCGTCGGCAAATCAGATGGTTTCCACTTAGGTCGGCCTAACTGAAAATGAGTTGTTGCTGGTATGCCTTTGTGAAATTCCTGGAAACAAGAAAATTTGTATTTCAGTTATTGTAAAAAAATGAATGTCCCAAAACTTAAAGATAACGTGGTATGATAGGCCACACGATCTGAAAAAAATATGTTATTATACTTACATAATAATATATACTGAGTAAAACAATATAATCATTTTTTTTTGATAATTGACATTACACGATAATATCTACTGAAATCAGATCGGAATTTTACCAACCCTTATTTAAAAGCACTTCAAATGCGGCCTAGACCCGTTTTTACTTTTTGGCAAAGAAGTCTTTCATTGCTTGTCTCAGATCAAGTAAAAAAAAGGTAGATAGCGCATGGCCATTGATAGCACTGAAGTCACAAAACTCAGCTCATTTGTGTAAATACACGCTCTCACGCACACACGTAAAACTACGCTCATTTTACGTTAGTATCTCCCGAGACACCGAGTAGTAACTTTGTCAATGAAATGCCGTCCTGTGTGATTTGAGACTTATACAGCATAACGGATTTTAGATTATTTTGCCCCTCCCAAATATATTACTTTGTGTAATAAAAATACTTTACAAAAGCTGTCTGTTCATTTTACACACAACTATAAAGTTTAAAAAATAATTAAAATATGCCTGATATATCGCAAATTTCTAATTTTTATTTTGCCTTGCGTCTGTTTTTCATTATGTCAAATTATACTAAAATAGTATTGTAATAATATTTACAATAAGTGTTTTAATTAAATTAAAATCGTTAGAAAATTTGAATTTTGCGATATACCGGGTAAATTGATTCTAGTAAAATTACGTAAACGTAAATCGCTTTTACTTATTTATTTATTATTTATTAATTATACTTGTAATATCTGGAGATTTTCAAAAAGTGGCAACACTTCGGTCACTCACACATAGTTAAAAATATGGCTTTACTTTGTTATTAGTAATAAGGTATCTACCTTTTTTACTTGATCTGAGTTGCTTGTAGGTAACTATGTGAGTAACCTTTGAAGATTATTCTAATTTTTCCAGAACCGATAAAACTTGGCCTCACCTTCTACCAGGCTATCTTTATTGCATTTAGAACAAAGACTATTTACAAAATATGCCCATTGTGCCTTTACAATATTAAATCCCATTTGCCCAGACCTTTTCTACTTCATTTTATTCTTAGGCCCGGCGCCCATTACTGACACGCTAAGCCAAGAGATACTTCTGTATCCCTATATAATGACGCACGCTGACGGCATGCTGTGATAAGATAAGATTCTAAGGTACCTACCTAAACAGTCCGCAGTTACATATTTCGAGATAACTATTATATTTACATTCATCAGCTCAAACACTTCTACTGCTGTAAACAGACCTCCTTCGCAAACTTTTAAAATGACCAGCATCCACCGTGATCCAACGGCATTTATCAGCTCGTCCGTCCGTTGCAAGTGGACGTCCTTCGCTACATATCAAAGGGTCTCCATTCCATAACATTGCCGTCTCAACAATCGTCTTTTCCTCTTGCTATCTGCCCTGACTACTACGAATCCCGGTAACACAAAATTCTGTATCTTACTTGCTCCCATATATTTTTCCTGATGATTTTAGGTTCCTGCCTGTCAGATCTTGCGGACTTAGGGTTGTAGTCGGGAGGATGGTATAGCATATCGTATGCACATAATGGTGCCTCCTTTGGTGTCCATTTAGTGTTGAAATAAGTTTCCTTGGACACCGGTATAATCATTTGTGTTTTCAGCCGATCTGGTATTACATGGGTCATGGTGATAGAATCCTTGACAATTTTTCTTTAGCTCAACATGAGCAGTTTTATCGAATTGTGATATAAAAATGGATAAATGTTACAAGAACGCATGACTGCGAGACGCTATAATTTTTTTCAGATTTGTTGAAACCATAGATTTAGTAATACTCTAATAAATGGGCAAAGAAAAAGAGAAGAGCATACTTGTATCGCACACATGCACATCTTATTTATGTTTGCATTGCACACTGATGATTTAAAATTTTTGTTCTTAATCATCTTATTGCTATTAAAAAAAATCTTTATTTTTTAATAATCTTCTGTATTGCTAATGAAAGAACTCCCAAAGGTGTGCTATAGAGAGGTTAATCTTCTTAACTGTCTTTGATCTAAAGATAAATTTCATACCTGTCAAAACTAATAAACACAAACTTCTAACTATTAATATAAGTTCTGTTGTGTTGCTTTTAATATAATACTTACATAATGTCACGGCTCTTTCCCGCAGGGGTAGGCAGAGATCAGATCCATTCACTTGCTACGATCTTGGCACACACTCTTAGCTTCATTCACACTCATTAACCTTCTCATACACGCTAGGTAGTCGGTTTAGGGTACTTTTAATATAATAACGAATGTACATATTTTTTTATTTTAGCGTTGTGTATTTTTATTTACGGGAATTTGTCATAGACTTCGGGCACCTTATTGAAGTTCCGCGTTATGAACCAACTCTCTCATCCTTTACCTATGGTATTTCATACAATTACTAAAACTTTTTGTTGTGGATCTCAAAAGCTACAATAGTCTATGACAGTTTGATAAATTGCCAATTTTTGTTTACACAATGTCTTCCAATACTTTGCGATATTTACTTTTATTATCATAATTAATCGTATCAAAATTGCAATGGATTTTAGCAGTGTGAATTCGGAAATGATAGGTGGGCACTTACTATCCTAACTTTCTTTTACCTATTTGTCTTGTGAATTTTACTTTGGTTTTTATGTAATTTTTTATGTCTGTTAGAATCTGTGGATTTCTTGAGACCACAAGTAAATCGAAATAAAACGAGTGCAGACGCATTCTTAAAGTTGAATAGTGGTTTAAAGAGCATTAAGGGATTGAATGATTTTCGATCTAATATTGCAAAAAAGACTCGATATACTATAACTAAGAAATACTCCTTAGAATCTGCTACTTCTGTATTGGAAAAATGTAACTCCGTAAAAGAGGTAAATTATAATAAAATTAATGACATATTAAATATTTAACTTTTTGCATCAATTCTATTTTTCCAATAACCAATAATTTTCAGGTTAATTTGAAATCAGTAGTTCAGTACTCCAGTAACACCAGTTTTTATAAGACAGACCAAACCGTTAAAAGTAACTTAATCAATCAAGTTTTAGGCATCGAACCAAAACCTATTATAAAGGTAACAGTGATACCCAAACCTGAACGAACACTTGTATCTAACGTATATTCAAAAAGAAAACCTAAGGCAAAGACAATAGATACTACTTTATCTAACTACGAAAACTACACTTTAACGAAGAACCAGTTAGTATCAAAAATCAACCGAAATGAATTATTGAAGGTGAAAACTACAGAAAGTGTTGAATTTACAACAACCAAGTCCATTAGTCAAAATAATGTGTCATTAAAACAAATAACTAGCCTGATATCTGTGTTAGATTCCTTGCAAATGGAAAAGAAAAAGGATAAGGAGAAAAAAAAGAAAAAGAAGTCTAAAACTTACACATCTCCGAAAGGTTCGATAGAAATGATAAAAAATCCACGAGTTGATCACTTTCATGAGTGCAAGTGCATGAATTCCGCCAAGAGTAGAGGTTTGTCGATTGAAAATAAGGGAACAAGCTGTGTGCGGATCACTGGTAAACTAGGGCTAAATGAAAGTGACAGATACGTTCTTAAATGCGCTGCTACCGTAAATGATAAACCAGGTTATTTTCTTTGTAATCTTTAACACCATTCCTCTTCAAACTAGATATAATAAATTAATAAAACAATAAATTTTACAGTAAAAGCAAATATTATTGAAGATTTCGGCAGCCGTCGATACATTTTTAATGATGATGTCTGGTAATATTTTCTACAGTTAATAAAAATTTTTTGAACATACTTACTTTTTTATGTTTTAATTTAAATTGTTTAATTATACCAAAGTTAAATTTGTAAACAGGTCAAAAAAGCAATGTAACACTCACAATTACTGTTCTGAACAGTGTCACATAAGAAAGTTCAGGTATTGAATCTTGGTAAAACATATATATTTTTATAAATATATAATCATCTTAATCAAGCGTAAATAATATATTTGGTTTTTTCTAAATCCAGGAAACAACAAGACTCTACAGTTCAAACAGATGTGCCCCTCGATTGTACCATTCGCACTGGATATAATGATTCTAATATACACAGGTGAGCGAATTAGAAAGAGTATGTATGAGCAACGGAACTTGATTGTACGTGTTGACGTATTAACCCCTAACTAATATTAGAAACTAGTAAATGTGTTTTAATGAAACTTTGCCGTAATATCACTACATAGTATAAAACCTGTCCCTATATATGGTTAGATATTACACGGATGCCACGGATTTTGATGAGGTTTTTTTAATAGATAGAGTGGTTCAAGATAAAGTTCACGCGGACGAACTCACAATCACAATAAGAAATAGGTAAAAATTTCCTGATGCTCGAAATTGCCTGACTTCGTCTGCGCAGTATTAGTACTTCGAGTTGTTTATGTTCTTGTCTATACGGACACCATGACTCACTATAGTCTAATCTTCCTTAAATTAACGCAGGCGAAACCGCGGGGCAAGCTAATAGGATTATCAAGTGTTGAATTTTTATGTTCAGGGTCAACGGTCCGTGCAATTCCTGTTTTGCCTACTGTTGCAATGAAGATGCAATGATTTGCAGGTATCAAAAATATTAGGTTGCAAATATTTTGGTTTATAAGCTGGATGTCATATTAATCTGTAGTTAATTCTTATAGAAACCAGAAAGATTGTTACGTCGAAGCTAATTTCCCTCAAGAAAGTAGAAGATTTCCTTCGGGAACACAATGTGTGATGATGCCGTCCAAAGTTTTGCCTAGGTAAACATTACAAATTGTAATTCGTTTCTTCCCATCATCAGATCTATACTGTACTAATGATCGATTTTTTTTACAAATTTATTAAGAACAATTTTCAAAACCTTTTATTGTTATTGAAAAATTTATAAATTTCAGTGCAGCGGCAAAAGAAACGCAGACTAATTTTGATGCTGAAAGTTACACCAAAACTGATATCTTTCCAAATTTGCATACAGAAGATAAAGATGTGCAATGCTTTTGTTCTCTTAGAGAATTTACAGAAAAAAACGATGATTCGTGTGACGAATATGATGACGACGTTAAATCCATTAAAAGGAGACAAAGTCCTTTAGTTGTTATATCAGTGTATCCAACGCCAGAACGTTGTGAAAACGTTAAAATATATGCTAAGCCTCAAGTTGGGAATGGACACAACAATGTAGCTAGTTCCGTGCCGAAAAGAGACGTTGTTTATAATACCTCAAATTTAGAACGAAAAGATCCTAAGCAAAGTGTAAAACAAGATAAGAACTCTAATAGAACTGCAAGATCTCCCACATCTTTAGGTAAATCTCCAATGCCCAGAAGTAGATCTCCAAGACCCTTAAGTAGATCTCCAGAAATACACAACAAAGCTAAAAGCAATAGTAATCTAACAGATTACAAGTTTGTTACGCCAATGAAAAGAACCCCAAGCCCAAACCGTGAAAATAAATCAGATATACGCAGTACCAATCGTTCACTGAAACATAATCAAGAAAAACCAAGTTGGAATAGAGAAAAAATACAAATCGGTAATAAGAAAACTATAGAATGCGACAAACCAACAACAGCTCCTAATGTTACAAAGAAACTTCTTGTAGAAAACTACACGAAACACCTAACATCTTTTTTGGATAATGTAAATGTTAAGAACGATTTGAAGGCGCCGCAAACTTCATCTAAGGGTAATCCGCTTACGTTACGTAACATTGACACTAATAAGGATTATGGGGTGTGTCAGGTAAACAACATCACTGAATGTAAAGTGAAAAAATCTGTTAAATGTTGTATATGTCCTAAGCAATGTAACCAGGCAGACATAAGAATGAACGACTGTTTCGCCAAACAAGAACAAAAACGCTTTCCCAACGTTCCAACAAGAAATGAGGTGAGATAACATAATATTGTTTTCACTATATCTCAACAATTACTATAGTGTGGTATATTATAATTTATTTGGTTTCAGAAAGAAGTGAAAGACACTTTCTCCAGAATTCAACTGAGAGATAGCTTAGAATTATCTCACAGGTATCATTTTTCATAGAGTTTTTTTTATTTTATTTTATTGGTAGGCTAGAAACTGACTGACGAGTGTTTCCTAAATATCTGATTATATTTTTGGAATAATGCGTATTTACCTTTAAAATGTTGAATGGAAATAAAGCGATAATTCAAGTGTTATTTTCTTAGTTATAAATAATTACATTTGCAGGAGGGAAGACGGATCGTCTTCTGCCAAAGACCAGCCACATAAAAATAAAGACATTAAGGAAAGCAATTCAAAAGGTTTTTACCACTATTTTTTTTTGCAATCTAAAAATTACATAAAATATTGATCTATGACCGACGACTTGGGATAGGTGGCTAGTATCGAAGGAACGCTTTCTGCAAAGGACCGGGATAAATAAATAAATAATAAATAAATAAATATTTCTGACACTTACACCAATTATTTAGTTCCAAGATAAGTATCATTAAGAACTTGTGTTATGGATACTAAATAACGGATAAACATACATAAATACTTTTTTTTTTGTAAATACATACTTAATATACATAGAAAAACACCCAGACCAGAACAAATATTTATATTTATACACACAAATATTGTCCTGTGTGGGAATCGAACCCACGACCTCAGGAGTGGAATGCGGGTATACTCGTCACCACGCCATATCGGTCGTCAAATTCTGTTTGGCGCTTTTTGGGGAGATCTATTTTCAGCAGTGGGGGAAAATTGGCTGATTGATAGATATATTATGATCTTTGTGCAATACCTACTACTTTATTAGTTGTAATTTTTTAAGGTTTTTTCCAATAAAACTTTTTTCACTTCCTGTAGATTATGACTATGTAAAGGGTAATTTTTAAATGCGAGGTTTAGAGTTAATATTTGTGTGTGTATCTCCGTTTTCCTTCAGACCCTCGCAAACATTACATAGGAGATGACTGTTCGATGGTAAATCCTGTGCAGAGGGATCAAGAAATAAGAGCTTTGTTAGGTATTCAAAACAGAAGACAGCAACCTACTGCTTCCAGTATCGTAAGTTTTATTAGTTGTTATCTGTCATTCTCGTTTAGATTTTATAAATTTTTAAAGATGCAACTTAAAACTGAGCAATAAAAAATCACGAGAGTTTTGATGAATACAAAAACATAGACTTCGTTTCTGAAAATTTACACGTTCCTGTGTTTTCTTTCTGTATTGTATTTCTATAAAATATTTTTTTTATTATAGATCTTGTCAGCTGGTTCCACGCACAGCGCCAGCGATAATAGATGGTTTCTTTTTACTTATTTATTTTTGTTATTTGAGACAATTGTAATTAAAACTTTATGTTGATATATAGATTTGTTTTAGAGTTTCTCAAAATGGCTTTAGCCATACTAAAATTGATTTTATTAATTAATTATTAATAAACCATGGACGTTTTTAGAGCATTAAAAATAAGTAAGGCTACATGTAGGTCTTCTACTTATCACAACAAAATTAGTATATTTTGTATGAGCAACACAGCAAATAAGAATTATTTTTATTTTCAGCAATAGTACAATTTCTGTACTGAAAAATATTACGTCAGAAAGGACTTTGCACAAGCAACCGCTTTCTTTTTGCGAAACAAAAGAATTGACCATCCTTAAAAACAAAACTTTTGAACCGAATACAAACAAATTACTGAAATGTCTTATGCTAGCCCCAAGAGAACGGCTTAGTGCTCAAAATTTTTGTAGTCAAAGTAAAATTAGTACTTCGCAACAATTCTCTATCTCTGATAACAGCGCAGGCCAACCGGGATTAAAATATACACCGGAACACTTTCCTTGTGTCTCCTGTAAGAAAGATGCGATCTGTCAAAGTATCATTAACTCGAATCAGATCAGTCGAAGAGTGTCGACTGTTATTCTAAATAAACTGCAATGTACTATTGGCACCCAATACGATTCTCCGTCTATTCAACAAGCTTCTTTAAATCAACAAGTGGTTTTAAAACGAAATATA
This sequence comes from Musotima nitidalis, assembly GCA_949126915.1. Taxonomy (NCBI): domain Eukaryota; kingdom Metazoa; phylum Arthropoda; class Insecta; order Lepidoptera; family Crambidae; genus Musotima; species Musotima nitidalis. Next base: position 8,410,448 of record OX421434.1, read on the forward strand.
CAAGTGTTTTTGCAATTGGATCAGTTTTCCAATCAGAAACCAATCATATTATCACAAAAGCAATACAAAAAAGTTAAGAGAACGATAGAAAATACTGTTTTTAATAAGGCAAAGAAGTCAACAATTAAAAGCAGTTCAATATCTGTTGGTGAAATCAGAAAGACATCTAAGAGTCGTCCAAAAATGTTTAATGATAAAAACATACAAACGGTGGATACAACTAATGATGACGCAGCTTTAAAAGACATTTGTGCTAGAAATGCAAGAGATAACAATGAGCATAAAGACTACAATGCTAGGCTATCTACTTCGTCAGTAGAAGTCCGATACACCAGTGTATCTTACACCAAGAATGTAAATTTTTCGTCAACCAACGTTGAAGCGGGCTCCGCTGCTTCTGCAATGGGGGATAAGGATTCTTTTTCTCTTCACACAATTTATAAAGGTGTGAATTGAATTTTATGATTTTTATTCATAAAACTAATTTATTAATTCAGGTGTTACTTTTCGGAAATCCATTGTAAGCAAGTAATGGTTTAAAAATATATTTGTGAATTGTGTGTCGTGTTGAATTGTTTTAAATTTTTTGGGAAAATATGGTTACGCGAGATTGTCACAAAGATATTTTAATCTTCATCATATTAACTTTTTAATAAAAAGATGTGGCTTTCATCTTATAGGCATATCTTCTTTGTTGATATGAATAAATAATGCAGTTAGAACTCTTCTTCTTCTTCTTCTTGGTTAAGCCTGGCAGAATTTATTGACTTTGTGATTTATCTATTGTAAGCATTATGAATGTGTGTAAATGTAAACAATTACTCTATTACAGGTCGTAGAAGATCTGCAACACCCAACCTAGGAACCTCACAATATTCTATAGATTCAGAAGGAGACAACAAGAGTTTTGAGTCAAAAGTTAAACAAGAGTTTCCTATGCGGGAGCGGCACACAAAGCAGAAAAAGCCGTTTCTGCGGAGGCTGATGTCGTGTCTCGTGATGCGCTCCACCAAGTTTACCGGGCTGGGCAGATTACCGCCAACCAAGCTGAACTCGGGTCGCTCCTTCGATTCCTATCATATAAACACATCACTCGAAGTAAGTTTTAAATTTGTCTTAACTTTTTACATCATTTTTTTACATCTTGAAGCAGTTTTATTCTCAAGTTATTTTTTATTGGATTTTATTCAAACTTTTGATTAGTTTGTGAAATACTTAATGTACGACCAACAGTTCAGTAGTTGAGGTGTTCAGTTATTTTAAGAGGCGAACTATTACTAGCAAAGAACCACTTCTAACGAAAGAAGCGGCGATAGCCCAGGGGTGAGACCCATAGACTTGCTTGTAATTCAGCTCTCGGGTTCGAATCCTGGTTTTTCAATATGTGATATTCAAAGTTATGTACTTACGTAATTATCGCATGCTCCGTGGCCCGGAAAGCCGTGGGTGCCGGCTGTCATGAACACCGATGACAGTCGTTCTGAGAAAGGCAGTGCTTTCTAATAACCTGACAGCTGGTTTACTTTGGGTTTGGGTTTTCGGAGGTCAAACTGCAGTTGCAGGAATAACTGAATTTAGCCTAATCTGGTTAGACGAGCGAGCAGAATCTGGGCCCTAAGCATAACTCTACCGAAACCGGAATAATGCTAGAATCTGATGAATATGAGAAAATTGCAATTTCTATAACGTTTACCGAATAGGAATTATTATTTGACACGTAATGCGTACTTGCGTTAGAACTGCATGACGAATAACGAATTTTTAAATTTTTATTGGTATATCTTCTTATATTAAAATATTGGCTTTGTTAAGTTAAATGTTGTTTTCGTTTTATGAATTATAATTAATCGACCGTCCTTAATTCACTTACCTCTATCATCATCCTACATGTTTATTATAATACATATTTAGATTCAATTGTATTTTACGAAAATTAAACTTTTTGTACAGTAGAGAGTTCTATGAATTTAAAGTAAACTTTTTTTAATCAAATTTGGCTCAATAAATCTCTTGTAAACGTCAATTCAAAAACAAACGCGCTCATTCACTGCGGGTAGGAGCACGATGGCGGTATATTATGAAGAATTATATTTTTACAGGGAATAGAGATGACATCATCTATTTTCGATACATCAGCTTCATTCTACAGCAATCACAGCGTATATCCTGTCAACAGCAGAATGAAACGAGGGTTTCTTAACTCCGTGCGTGAATTCATCAGCAAAGGAAAGTTCTAAATTGTATTTTTCATCCTTTAAAAAAATTATAGTGTTGTTATTGTAATCATTGTTGTTAAACGTAATGTTTTATTTACTTTTGCTATTATTTGTATGATTATATGATTGTAACTGATCTTAAATAATTAATCTGTTTATTTTATTTTACCCCAATACCTTGCATACCGTATAACATATTTTGTTTAATTTAAGTTTTAATTAAATTAAAATGAATAATGATGATATCAAAGCAAAGGCTAATATTTATTAGACATTTACTCACACTGATTTGACGACCGATATGGCGTGGTGGCGAGTATACCCGCACTCCACTCCTGAGGTCGTGGGTTCGATTCCCACACAGGACAAATCTTTGTGTGTATAAATATGAATATTTGTTCTGGTCTGGGTGTTTTTCTATGTATATTAAGTATTTATTTACAAAAAAAAGTATTTATGTATGTTTATCCGTTATTTAGGAACTAAATAATTGGTGTAAGTGTCATAAATATTATATTATATTATTATATTACTGATCATCGTCACCACTCCATGGACGTCCACTACTGAACATAGGCTTCCATGTCTTCAGAACCCGAAATCAGAATCAGAAACTTTATTTAATTTAGTTAAACATAGGTATAGTGTAGATACATAGGTAATCTTAAGTCTAAATTGTACGCTATGTTTTGTCATTAAGACATACAAATATTATAATTTATTAATACAATACAAAAAAAATCTTGAAATATAAAAAGATAAAATGATTCAAAATTAAAGCAAAAAAATTAAATTTAAATTCGAATCAATTTAGTTTGTAAACTGTTATGATTAAACATAGTAAAATGTCAAATGGTAAAAATAAGAAGAAATGTAAAAATATAAAAATGTAAAAATCTCCAACAAAAACAAAATTGCAAACAAACTTATTATAATTAATAACTTTGCTGAAGTTGTTATTCGGGGGAAAATAACACAATATTACACCGTTAAGAAGGAAGTCCCTACCTTAAGAAAAATAAACGCTGACATAAAGGAAGATGTTATATTAGATTGTTCTCGGGAGTATTTAAGGAATACTTTAAAGAGGTTGGGTTTTACATATAAAAAATGCCAGTCCAAACGAAAATTGCTTATAGAGCGCTTTCAAATTACTTCTTTAGGGTGGCACTACCTTTTAGCTATCAAAAAATATCGAAATTAAGGTAGAGCAATATTTTATTTCGGAGAGACATATGTCAGTCAATCGCATATTGTGTCTAACTGCTGGCAATCCAACAATTAACGTGGAATATTGGCAAAGGACTTAGGTTAATTATTGTACATGCTGGTGGGCGAACTTGATTCGTTAAAAATGGCTTTTTGATGTTTAAATCGCATCGCAAAAGCGGCGACTATCATGGAGATATGAACTCCGAAAATTTCGAAAAATGGTTAAAAGAACAACTGCTGCCTAATATTCCAAGTCATTCTGTGATAGTCATCTAGATAACGCAGCGTACCACTGTAAACAAACCAAAAATGAGTAGTACAAAAAAGGTAATGCAAGATTGGCTAATAAAACATAACGTTCCATTTGACGAAACGTTGCGTAAATGCGATTTAATTATATTAATTAACAGCCAAACATTATCAAAACAATATACAGTGGATCCAATTCTAAATCAGGTCGGACATACAGTACTTCGTTTGCCATCCCGACCTCAATCCAATCGAGATTGATGGGTGACCTTGTTTGCTAATTACACTGCTGAAAAATGGACAAAATGCGATGATCACATAGTTAAAAACGAGGATAAATACTACAACGACGATCGAACATGTTACGATGAGTTTGATAGGTTTGTTATAGGTATCATTGAACGACGATTCTGATAGCTTGGGTTACGACAGCGAAGATACTTCGGAACATGACAATGACATGGAATGTGATGACGGTGATTAAATGATGTATATTTATTTGTTTATACTGTTTTTTAAAGATTGGTATTAAACATAAAAACAAACCACAAATTGTTTAATTTTTCAGAATTTTTCAACTCCTTGCAAATATACCTACAGTGCTGCTATTTTTAATTTTTCTAAGAATTAGTAGTTTTAAATTTAATAAAACGCGAGCAATGTCGCGGGCCAAAGCAAGTTATATAAAAAACAAATTTTATTAATTTAGGCAATGAAAGATATTTCTTAGGGATATCTCAGACATATTCGTAACGTAATTCGTACCTTAAGTAACGGTCATCGAATATTACGTCCCCCACCACCCGCGCGGACCATGGGAGTGTCACCAACGAATATGTCAAGCTATAATATAAAATGCGATTCTGATTCCCACCTTTTATGGTCGCACTCTGCTCGATCTACATTTAAAGCGTTAATATAATCATTACCGGAATAAAAAAACATTATTAAGTTACAATATAATAAATTATAGACTTTTAATAAAAGATGTTTGCCTACAAAAAACTACACAATTGACAGGCTGACATTGACATTTGTGCGTGCAGCAAAAACACAGTCACAAAATCGTTGAGGTTATTTAATTATTTTTGTGAATTAAAGTTATGTGCTTCTTAATTTATTATTTCTAAGGAATTTTACCAACGAAATGGCTTTAATTCGACGAATTGTGCCACTGGCACTAAAATCTATTACTATAGGGCCATTGTCAGTGCAGAGTGAGTATTTTAAGAAGTATTTATGAAAATAATTGATCTATAATAGATTTCAAACACCAGTAAAACTATTATTTTTGTTATAGAAAAAGCAATACACAGATATGTCGCTCCCACACTAATGGAGTTAAAGCGACGAGAAGATAAACTTGGAGGGAAAAAGACATATCCTCGAAATACATTTTTAGAATGGAACACTGAAGCCGAATTGTACGCTTTTGGTAAACGATTGAATGAGGAATTCGAATCAGACCTTTTACTTCAGGCTTTTACAGACAGATCGTATGTTATCAAAGAAGAATTGAAACAGAAAGAAATGAATATTGATATCAAAATGAAAGATAACAGAGAATTGGCTGACATTGGTATGTTATTAAATAATTGTGATTTTTCGGACTAATGTTAACATATCCTATATTGCTTATTACTAGCGCTGACAGGTTTTTTAGAGATTGGATGGCTTCAATAATGCTTCGGACACCTGCTTTTGCAATAGGCTCATTACAGCCCAACAAATTTAAAAAGTATCATTTGACATTTTTCATACTGAAACACCTTTGTATAAGCCCAACCAAAAATGTGAAACGTCAAGCGATACTTCTTAAATTTGATGGACTACAGTCTTCAAGATGTGGAAAAATGGTTAAACAAGCAAGAGAGAACAAACAAATATTCCAGTGTATACATATTGATATGTGCTTACAAATCATTATCATCATATCCTAGAATTATCCCGGATGCCATGGACTTAGGCCTACATCATGGAGCAGCTGCCGTCTGACCTCTGCAACCCAGAGAAAAACATCAGACTATGGTTAAACCATCTGTCAGGATATTAGAAGTCTGACTGCCATAGATTTTCATGACTGCGGAGACCAATGACTTAATGTGCTTTCCGAGGCATGGAGCTAGATAATATATATATAACTAATACACACATAACTTCCAAGTCATAATTTTTATACCTGGGTTTGAATTTGAGACCCTCTGAATTTGAAGGCTATGAGGCTTGCTACTGGGCTTTCTCTGCTCTCAGCTTGATGGGTTCACAAATTGCTTTTAGTAAGGGGCTTGTTATTCAATGGTGAAGATATTTTACCATTTGTCAATAAAAACAATCCTATCTTTTATGCTACTCCATGCCTTGCCCGAGGGGGCTAAGGCAACTAAGAGAATAGGATGTTCTCTATTAAGATGTAAAGCCACCTTTATAATTCCCTTTGAAATAGTTGTAGCAAGATTTCTACCTCTCTGAATTGACCCAATATGGCCATAATATTATGAATAAGTATGTATATAAACAATATTATTTACAGGTGAAAGATTTATAAAGCAATATGTACACTTATATTTGGAGACAGTTTTGCCAAAATTCCCATTGCCCGGTGTAACTCAAGTCACAAACCACCTTACCAGTGAAGAGGCTTTGGCACATATTTCTCTGCACCTTGGCACAAAAGACATCATATTAGCAGCAGTAAGTATTATTCTAGTAAAGGCTCTTAATGTAATTTAATAACTTTCTTTCTATTTTCTTTATCATCTTCCTAGAAAATCTTTCGGATCTGTTTCAGAATGATCAGATAAGTTCCCAATAGTGTTTACTAGAGAAATAGTTCATATGAAACTGTAATTTTATCTGCCGAGTATCTTTTATTCAGGCATTATGAAATAATTTGATTCCACTGAATCCCCAGGAAGTAGTTCCATTTATGTTTAAACAAAAAATTTAACTTTGTGTTCCAGGAATATCCAGTTAGTAATTATATTTTAGCAAACACCTTCAAAGCAATTGTGGGAGCATTATTAGAATCATCAGATGGTGACAGAACTGCTCATTTTGTGAGAGACTTTGTTATTACTCAATTACAAGGTAATTTATTTATATTTTACTATGTATTATATTATACTATTATTATAAATGCGTCTGTTTATTTACATATTATTCTTAAAACTAGTTTTGATAAAATTTGGAACAAATTATTATTATGTTTTAAGATAAAATCAAGAGTGAATTGGAAGTGAACTTTTTTTTGAAGTAATGACAATTTTTAATTTTCAGGAAAAGATGTGAATGATTATTATAATATAGAAGACCCCTGCTTGATGCTTAACGAGATATTGAAAAAGGAAGGTACCACAGTGGAGCCCCGGCTTATTGGCGAAGTAGGCAGGAACACTATTCTGGCCTGTTATAGAGTTGGTCTTTATGTAGATAAAAAGATGATATCATCAGGTATATTCACTTTCTATTTTAATTGCATGCTGTCTTCGCCTATAATTATAATGACATTGAGCTAAATACTGCTATGGTTAAGTCTTTTTTGTATTGTTAATGTTTATTATGTTGGTGATCATTTAAATAAATAAATAAAAAACTATTGACTGTTCTAATCTGTTATTGCAAGGCTTTTACAGTTTCGAAACAAGTACCATAATAATACAATATATATTGCATTTTAAGTCAATGGCCCGCAATACATTCCTGCACCCGAATGTATTGGGGGCGATTGACTTAAGGTGATTTTTTATTCTATCATTTGGAGTATAGTTTTCAACATTGTAAAGAGTTTTTTCCACCCTGTATAACTGTTACATTAACTATTCAACCAATATAAGTACAAACAAAATTTGGTTTTAATATTACAAGTAATACAAGCTGTTTAGTTTGAGGCTAGACGGCACTGTAAGAAATGTCCAAATAAAATTTTTCTGTATTTTTTTTTACTGTTTCTTGATTTTTAATTAGGTAATGTACTTAATTCTTTTTTTTATAAACAAGAATGTTAAAACTTTATTTTCAGGTTTTGGTGAAACAGTGGCAATAGCAGAAGAAATGGCGGCGCGTGAGGCTCTTAAAAAGATATTCGGCACTGAAGATCACATGAAACCTATAAACTTTCAGTTGCCAGGGATCCCTAAACCTAACGAGAACAGGGCCCACCAAATATCTGCTAGTTAATTAAATAACTTTATTTAGCTTAGTTAAGGATTAAAATTATAGTACCACATAATTGTATTATTATTAACTTAAAGTAGTGTCGTTTTCTACACTGAAAGTTGAAACTGAAGCATACGGCCTATCTGATGAAAAATTCTTACTGCAGCGCATGCAATACCAAGGTCATTATTAGCGCGTCGAAATGGTAGTGCAGTACTCGGCTCCAGGTAATACATTTTCTGCAGAATTCATGAGCTTGTCCGGGATATTCGGTGGAGCATGGTCTGGGGATAGATACCACCACTCACCCAAGGTCATAAGCTGTGGCGATTAATTTCCATCAGGTGGGCATGCCACATTGAATGCCACCTTGAGGTATATAAAACAAGTCGGAGTCATAAGACCTCTTAACTGATTCGATTATTATACCAGTAGCTGACCTGAGTCAAGTCTTTTTAGAGACTTCCAGGTCGACAATGCCTAATCATGTCTCTCCGAATGAGGCAAAAAGGAGTCCAGCAGTAAAAAGCTGTTCACAAGCTACATTAAGTGGAGAGGGATTGTTTTGAGAGCTTGGGTACTGCAAAAAAGTAATTTATTCATTTACTAATTGAAACACATAGTACAATCAACATTTCATTATATTTAAATACTTCTCTTATCAAATAAATACATGTACAAATCATAAACACTTAATATAAATTATCAGTAAACAATTTTCTAACATTGGCACAATTATAGTTAACAAGAAAGTCGGCTTTACAAATTAACATAAGAGAATCATTGAGTGATATTCTTTAAGTATCTATTTTCTTCTTATAATTAAAATAATTTACAATCTTATCACAGCTTTTCTAATTATTGGCATGTAATGATTAATATTACCTAGTGGCTGAATCCATTATTAAATTGCCGTGTTTATCCTTTACTCGAATACGACCAGAGGCATATCGTGTTTCTGAAGTACCATCATTGTAAACTAGTTTCATCGTACCATCTGGAAACTCTCGACGCTGAAAAACCATGTATATTTTACTTTACTACGGATATATTACAATAAAAGATGGTTTTTACATGTCGGCAACGGCATTTTATGATACATGTTTTTTATCAAGGCCTGGAATTTGATCAAAAGTGGTCACCGACGTTTATGAACTGAGAAATAAGCTTACAATACAATTGAGATAAAGTATAAATGGCTTATTACAAAACCAGATCAAGTTAGACCAGGTTTAAAACTAGTCTTGTCACTGTCTTCAACTTATCAAATGAAAGTGACAGCACTAGTTTTAAACCTTGTCTAACTTTAGATCTCGTTTTGTAATAAGCCTCTTAAGAAAACGATAGTCGCTAAGCGTGGCGTGACAATCTTAATCTTCATTTCTTTTTGTATTATATTAGATTTCAAGACAAGTCAAAAAAGCCGAGATGAGTTTCTTGAGGCATTCTTCTCAATCTCGTTAGCTTTTGGAAGCCTCATTAGAGTCACCGACATACTGACTGACGGACAATCCCGTCTTCCCTTTAGAATCACGACAGGCTGACTGACTGACTTCTTGATTATGGGTACTGCCCATATCTCATGCAATTGATTTTATGAACGACAAGTCTGCCTGAAAGTGACATGAATTGCTCCTTTCTTTCTTAAGATAAGATGAGATATGTTTGATCTTTAGATATTAGATTTTGTTATTTTTAAGAACAGCGGTAATCTTAATATTTTATTTCTTTAATTGTATTGCCGAGATGAGTTTCTTGAGGCGTTCTTCTCAATCTCGTTGCCTTTTGGAAGCCTCTTTAGGGTTACCGACAGACTGACTGACAGACGGACAATCCCCTCCCTCCTTTAGAATCACAACAGGCTGACTGACAGATACCCCCGATAAGAGTCACGGACAGACTGACAAATCTTAAGAAAAACCACAACAGACAGATAAACTGACAAACCTTGACAAAGAACCCATTTGCTTTTACTTTTTTGTTATGGTACCGCTCATATTTCTTTCATTGTTGTTAAAAAAATATATCGAAATTCCATTTTGTGTGTAAATGTTTGACGAATCTAAATGATCATGTTGATCTTAAAGACAATAAAGTATATTTTTTATTTTAATTATGTAATTTTTTTTTGTATTTCGAATCTAAATGATCTTGTTGATCTTAAAAACGGTAAAGTATATTTTATGTTATCTTTTCAATGCAGAGAATTGTAGTTCCGTACAGTTTTAACATTAAAAAATAAAAGTCACTAACCATACATACTATACAAACCTTGGTATTAAATAAAAAGGCCAGAAAGGATTTATATCCCGTATTGAATTGAAAGCAATATATAAACACAAGTGCCGGACATACATAGATTCGGAAAACAATCAACGCTTGCGCGATCTAATAATGTACACTGTCATCTTTTGGGCAAACATAAGCACTATTATTTATACTAAGAACATGTAGTTACACATACAGTTTTGAACACATGTTTAATAAAAGTTCTTTCATATTTTACATACCTTATGATCTTCAGCATGTACTTCAACTTGCCCATTACTGAACACAATGCGCTGCTCGCCATTAGCAGACACGCTTACGGCAGTACCGTCTGGGAAGCGCCACTCTTCACGTACATGCCGGTTCTTTGGATCAAAGTACCGCACACTACCATTTGGTAACCGGATCTCAGAAGAGCCATCTTTGTATCGCTTTTCAACTTGTCCACTGGAATTAATAATCTCGAATAAATGCTAGCAAACGATTAAAACGGAGATCAGCGTCTGCAATTAGTCAGCGTGGTAAAATATAGCCTGAAGTGTTTTAACTTTGTTTTGTGTGATGCCTAAAAGTTGGAGTTCACTATTTTATGTACATCTATTTATTAATGCTACTGTCACCATCTATCGTACGCTCCACGCTTAATGGGGACAAAAACTCGTGGTCGCGACTATCAGCAGATAAAGAAGGATAAGGAAGTAGAATCAGTAATAAAATTTGAAATCACTAATAGCAAACAGTTTGTGAAAACAATAGAGCATGTTTGTTGAATTCTACTTACTCAGAAAACTCCAGCACTTCGAGACCATCAGCATGAGTTGTATGATAAGTTTTTGTCTCTACATAAAAGTACTTTATTCTCCCTTCATCATAGAAATTTTCCTTCACATCTCCATTATAATACACAAACTTACTATATTTCCCATCTGCAGAAATAAACTTAATGTTTCCATTGGGGAATCTAAGTTCCTTAGAACCATCTGGCTTCTTTATCTCAGTTGGATTTAAATTCGTTTTTGTAATGCTTGTTGTACTTATTGTTGGTTCAGGGGTCACATTTAATGTATCTCTAAACTTATCTTTATTTATAACAGTAGCAGGTATTTGACTGCTATTTGTTTTGTTTGAAAGTATTGAACTAGGTGATTTTGAATTACGAGATTTGCTTGAATTAAATGATGCAATAGAAATTTCGTCACTGCTAGATTTAGTATTACCAAAATCTTTATAACCATTACTTGGAGACTTGGAATCATATTTGGAATTAATAGGTGATTTCGATATACGTGAATTTGAATCAGAAGAGTGACTAACTGGTGGAATGTAATGATTTCGGGTAAAATCTTCGTTTGAATTTGACTTAGTAATGAAAAATCTGTCTGATTTATTTGTAATTGGATCATGATTCAAATTTTCAGATCTAATGCTCTTGGGTGAAACAGAATGAAATCTTTCCATATACATTTTTTCTAGATTATTTTCCCCTTCATTTTCAGAATCTACTTGTACAGATTCATCATTCTCTAACATTTCATTATCTGATTCTTCATTATCAGATGGACAACATTTTGATCCATTTGCTATATTTAATGTTTCATTTCTTTCAAGATCACTGGAGGCATCTCTTTGGCTGAAATATTTTGCATATCTTGAAGTAACTTTGAGATTTGGTACACTTTTAGCTCTTACCATAGTCTTTTTTTCATTAGGTTGGACTCTTCTGGACCTACTTTGCCTTTCTATTTCAAACGACTTGTATTTTGCATTACTGTCCAAATTAATTTCTGATTGTGTGTCCTTAGAAGCCATACATGAAAGTTTTTTATTTATTTCTTCTAGATATTTTATATTTGTCATTCTTCTTGTCATATCATTACTGTGTTGAATTTTTCTATTTTCTTTTTTTAATTTTTCTATTACATCCTGTAGTTCTTTCTTCTCCTTTTCCATTAGTCTAAGTTGGTTTCGAAGACGAGCTATGGATGAAGTAGATTTTGCATCTTTCAATCTGATTTCGTCCTTTAATTCATTTACTTCTTTCTTAAGTTGCACTACCTCATCTTTGTCTTTTTTATTGAGACGACCTCTCATCTCTCTCACATATTTTTCATACATTTGTTTCTGCTTACTTAGTTTCTCTTTCTCTTCTGCTAAATAATATTCGGATAATATCTTCTCTTCATTAAACTTCTGTTCAAATAGTGACTTTTCTTCATAAAACTTTTGTCTCTCAAGATCAATCTCTTCGCGCATTTTTACAAGATTCGAATTTTCACGTCTGAAAGTTTCAATTTCATCTTCTAATTCGCGTAGCCTATCCTTCAGAAGTTCACTTGTAGCAATTAATTTTGCATTCATTTCAACCATGTTTGCTTTCATGTCAGTTTCAGTGACATTGCCATCTTTTTTGTCTATTGTATTTACATCTATGCTTTTCTGAACCATTCGGTTTTTTTGATCTGCATCCTTTTTTGACTTTTGATCATTCTTTAATGGATGCAGATAATTTTTCTTTCTATTATCTTCTTGTGGAGTATGTCCGGTTTCTTCAACAGTATTACATGAACAGCAAGTAGATACTGAAGAGCATGCATCACTACAACAATCTGTATACTCACTTGTACAATCTTCATCATAATTAGGTTTTTTAGAGTCCATCTCAGGAAAAATGTGTATCAATTTAGGATTTTTAGCAAGGCATTGTTGCATGACAACTGGAGTACTCTCTCCTGATGTCTCCAGCTGCGTTCGTCGTAAGAAACGTTTAAAAAAGGAATTTTCGAGATCAAAGCTTTCATGTGAAACTTTACTTTCTAGTAACTCAAACATATTTTGTTCTGCAATCTCTTTCTCATGACTATGTTTATGAAGAGTTTCATCACAACTTGCATTAGACACTTCAGATTTAGATGGTGAAACAAAATTTTTATAGTAATCACTTTGTTTGAGCTGCTGCAAAAAATCATTTTGTTCTTTGGATAATACTGATGCCCAAGTTTTTCCTTTAGCTACAGGATGTTTGCTTTTAGGGAGATCTTTCCCATTATAAAGTTGTAATTTTGGTATATTAGCCGGTCTATCATTTGTTGTTGAAATGTTCTTAGATTCAGGCGATTCTTGCTTTGAGGTTTTAACATTAGATTTCATTTCAATTCTTTTAGGTTTACACTCATCTAATGGATGGCTTGCTTTTGAGGCAGGAATATTTTCTACATTAGACCTCTCTGAACTCTTGACATTTTGGAGTACTGATTTTATATGTTTACTAACAGGAGATTGCGTATTGTTGGTATTCGAATCTTTACATCTCCAAGGCAATGATTTTGTGTTTTGTATAACAAAATCTTTTTTTTGTAAGCCATATCGATTAGTACCATCCCCTTTTCTCAAAAAAGGTTTCTTGTTTACTGACGATTTTTTTTCTGGAGGTTTGACAACTTTTTTATTCACTTCACCTTTTAATTTTTCTAATATCAAAGCTTCAAAATCTTTTTTTGGAGATAAGATAGGCATTTCATCGAGAGAAATTTGTTTTTTGGCAACTGTTTTGTAAGAATCTTCTGTCTTTGCTGAAATATTAAGTCCATTGCTATTGCATGTCGCCGAGATCTTGCTTTTTGCTGAATTTGGTGAATTAATTATAAATTCTGATTCCTGTGACAAATTCAGTATTGAAACACCATCAACCAAGTCATTATCTTTTAATATCTTTCTCGTAATACTGGTCGTCAAACGCGGCGAAGAATCACTTGTGTTATCATTAGGTAACTCTAATAAACTACGAAAAGTGTTATAGCTTGTGCAGCTGCTGAAGTGACTTACGATTTCAGTTATATTAGAAGAGCTTTCAGTGGTATCATGGTATTCCAAACGCTGCTTTTGTAGTTTTCCTTGTTGCATCAACTGCAGTTGCCGTAACACTTGCAGGCGCTCAAATATTTGAGATGGCGAAAGTGTAAGATCGTTATCGTAAGATTGATCCATTGTTCATAATTATCACAATGTCTTCATTAGCTATATTTCTGAGAAGAGTATAGCGATTAATAGAACAGAAGTTTAGAAATACTTAATTGAATTGAAAGATTTAAAAAAAATTCAACGGCCTATGATCAACAAGTGCGTTTTGTTTGACATAAGATTAAAAATAAGAAGGGCAAAGCGGGTGTTGTATACAGCATTGGTTTTTTTTTGCAATGAAATTGGTAGAGTATGCCAGTCAGCAATTTATTTTCAACTTTTACTTCTACTATGGAAATTTAACATTAAAAAATTGCTCGTTTTTATTATTTTTAATTTATTTCTTTAGACTGTATCATTATTATTTATGCCGAGTCAAACATATAAAAAAGCTGAGTCAAAGCAGCAAATGTCAAAATTTTTGTCCTATTTTATTCAAAAAACATCTACATTTCTAAAGAACGAACGCATTTTCAGTACAATGTCTAAAAGAAGTACTTTCCATAAATCTCCTAAATTCAAACCTGAAATAAAGGTTCTTAATAATCGTTCCAAACAATCTGTGACTATAAACTCTAGAAAGGAGAAAGTTGATATTCTTTCAGAACCTATCAAATCAGAATCTGATAAAAAAATATACAAGTAAGTTGTTTTTAAATTTTTATTTATAAAAGTGGACTCAAATACTTTCCGTATCCTTACACATAAGTATCCAACCCAAATCCTGTACAATGGTTATGACTTCAATACTTAGTTTGGAGAAATAGAAAGGACAAGTAATTTAGTTACTTCTTAAGTGAATCCCATGCTTTTAGGACCATAAGATTAGAGAATGGGTTGACTGCTCTCTTGATATCTGACCCAAGTCGTCCCACGACAAATGAAACATTGAGCTCAAGTGAGGAAGAAAGCAGTGCATCTGATGAATCCTCGGGACCGGAGAGTGATAGTGGTAAATCAGAACAGTCAGTTGGTAGTGACCACCATGGCAGTAAAAGAAAAGGAGATTTTGATGAAGAAAAGCTGGTAAGTAATGTTTGGTATAATTTTATCTTAATCATTACATAAATTTTTATGTAATAAGGTAAAGTAAAAGGTAATCACATAAATAACAAAAACATGAAATTACCTAATGTGTAATTTTACATAAGTAAAGTAAAAAGTTCTTTATATCATAAAATATCACAAAGCACTTCAAAATGTCAAATTATTAACATTATAAATATTTTTTTGTAAGTGTAATAATTACAATTTATCCTAATGACTACAAGAAAGATATATTTTGCCTAGGCCAAGACAAAGATATATGTTCATGTACACAAATATTTGTCCTGTGTGGGAATGAAACAGTCTTTTCTTTTAATGTTACTTTAAAATGTATCTATTTTTTTTAAAGACTTTAGTTTATTCTCTTTGTCTTTAATATTGTGTAGTTAGTATATGTTTTTAAATTAGTTGTGATTGCTTGTAACGGGGAGGGCACAAGACATGTTTTTTTTGTATATTTTTCATGTATCTGTTGTTGGTTGCAAGAACTGCTTAGCTTAGGGGTATGTGGCGCTGTGTGAGAAAGACCTAATTGTGACTTCAACCCAACTTAGTCTCCAATGGTAAAATACGTGGTGGTGGGCGTAAAATTTGCCTCTGCCTACAGGCGTTGTTGTATGTTTGTAGGTATTGATCAAATTTAAATAGTTGCAGGTTTTTGATCACCCTAAATCGTATATATATAAATATAAATATATTCTGGCAATTATTTAGTTCCAAGATATAATTAAGATTTTGTGTTATGGATACAAAATAAAAAGACAAGAACAAATATTCATGAATGTGCACACAAAAGATTTTTCCAGTGTGGGAATTAAACCCACGTCCTCAGGAGTGGAGTTCTACCACTTGTTAAGATCCTGGCACACACTCTTACTGGCATTTAAAGTCTCATTTGCATTAACTTCTCATATAATAACCTTGTCGACTTACTGTACCTTTGACATGCCCTTTGTCCAAAATCTTCTGGATATGATCATGGAAGGTCTTACGCGGCCTTACCCTCCCAACCCTTCCATTCACTCATCAATCATAAATCACTTTCGTTGAATCTACTTTTGTTCATTGTCTCAACATGGCCACACCAGCATCTGTCCTTATCACTTAATTTGTAATCCTTTCACTCAACTTCACTTCTGGCATACATAAATGAGTGATCTCATCTCTACTGCATTAATCTAACTTTCGTGTATCTTCTGCCATATTCAAAATAACATATTCTACATTTATTAGTTAAATAAAAGACTAAGGGTTAAAAAAATAACCCTAAAATAAAACGTCTATGTAACTGGAAACTTCAAATTTATAATTTTCAAGGCCCCTTTGACCTGTTGCGAATCAGACCAAACGCAACTAAATTCTGCTAGACGTACCAGACCATACGTATCTATCTAAAAAGAAGAATTTGGCTGCAATTTGGCTATTGTGACCTATAAAGTATTTTTTTAAATACAATCCAATCAAGAATTTACAATTTGTTGTTTCGTAGTTAATAATAAAAGATATTTAAAATTTGATAAAAATCCAATTGAGAATTTGAAATTTGTTGTTGCGCAATTTGTTACAATTGTTATTTAAAAAGATCGTGCCGCTGCTTGCTACCAATCATGAGATCATTGAAAAATAAATTTGATTTACTGCAAAAAACCTACAATGTGCATTCGATTGTGCAAGCAGTTCGATCGCATATTACTTTGTTGTAGATAACGTGACTGAGATCGATCTAGTTACGTGCGTTTGGAGTGAAACCACAATCGACGGTATAATATTATTGTCGTCTTGTCTTATTGTATTTATGTACACTTTAATTAATTAATTGGTACTGTGGTTTATCTTGTTACTTAAATCGTTGTTTATTGGACTATTTTATACTAACTTGAAAGCAGTTTTGGGTAAATAGGTACATACAAAAAGCCATTATGTAAATCGATCATAAATTTTAGGCGTAAATTGACTACTTTTGTCCCGTTCGTCCACAATCTTGCTGCAAATAGAAGAAGGGTTTAATAAAACTAGCTGCGTTCTCTTTGTACTAATTTATCCTAATTCAAAGAGGATTTTACGTTCAAGCAGTTATTATGTAGATCGACAAATGGATCTTGAGTCGTAGATGGTCTAATTAATATTTATATGGATAATCGATAATTAGAAGTAGTTTGTCTTGGCCTACTCGCCCTGGTTAGAATCCTTGCGACAAGCTAGAGTAGGGTGCAGTAGCAAAGTAGGCTATGGGCCAAATTGGTTGTTTGGGTTGAAAGTCGTAGCTCTTCCGGTGATTCTGAAAATCCCCAACCCCCTCTGTTACCAGGATCGCTACCATAGTCTGTAGTAGGGGGGCCGCCGAGGACTGGCGCCGTTTTTTATATGTGCTACCAGGTTTTCTTAATAAAAATAATTTACAAGTGTTAGTTACAGTTTGTTAGTGTGTAATATTATAATTTATGCCTTCAGGTATCTCGCTATAAAAGAAATTTGATTAGGCTCATGAAGAACACGTACGACAAAGTATCTAAAAAGAGGTGCAAGTTTCTAACGAATGAACTTTCTCTTGACACGGTATGACTTACCGGTTTATAATATTAGATTTGAAAGTAGGTTCACCTATTCATTGCAAGGATTACAAGAGTGTGGAACTGCTGGTTTGATGGGCTATGGATCTATAACGTATTGAGATGGAACTGGATATAACCAGGTTTAAAACTCGTGCTGTCATTGTCTTCATTTTATCAAATAAAAGAGACAGCACTAGATTTAAACCTGTGTTAACTTTAGATCTTGTTTTGTAATAAGCCCCAGAACGTTTAACCGTCTTATTTAATATGTAAGTGTTAAAAGCTCGACTTAAAGAAAAAAATACGACAAATGAATGTACGAATGTAAAGCTCGTTACACATATGAATAGCACTTTCAATGAACCGAGGAGTGGGAGACAAGGGGTAGTATCGATATCAACTCTTCGTGACATAATATAATATAGAATAAATTTATAACTAATTCAGTTTTCAATGCCGCAATATTTGTATAGCGCCTTAATAAAATACTCGTCCTTTTCAGAAAATTGTATTTGTCCCCCGGGCGGCGCTTTATTTACGTGACGCAAGCATTTTATTAAAAATCCTTTTACTGTGCATGTATAAATATGCAATCATTCCTAGATACCTTACTTTGTGAAAATAATTCTAATAAAGCAATGAAGTTATTCTTGTTGTAAGTAATGACAATAGCAGTTCAGAGAATAATCATTCAAAAATTGTTCAGTCATGCGATTTAAATAATTGATAAGTGTAATTTGCTCACAAATGACAGTCAACCAAACATTGTTCTTTTAAAATTAATATTACTAACCCGTAGGTACTAAATAAAACACGTGTTACGGATTTAAATTGCGGTTTACGGTCCTATTGTTTTCTGACGATGCGAATTATTTTCAATGATTCGTGGTCACGCGGAGACTGCCTCCGGTTTAATCGTAAGTAAATAGAAAAAAAACTTTTTTTATACTCACCCATACTTTACGCCATTTTATCAGCTGTTCTATTCTCTTGTGATGCCTTCTATAGAATAGCTACAGTACATTTAGTTTAAAAAATATATAAAGATGTTAATCAAAGAGTTACAAATAGCCGGATGGTTTTTACATAGTTATATTATCACTAGTTCATTACAACTTGCTTTTCATTATTAAGTAATTTAGGTACTTTTTCGTACGTTTGGTAGTGTGTAGTTAAGGTACTTAAGTACGGCAGTAATTGATGATATTATATTTTGTAACAAAAAAGTCAAATGTGTTAATACTTAGAATAAAATATAGTGGCGATCCAATATAATTACATATAAATAAATATTAATATAGCCCATTTACAATTGCCAAATTCACAGACAAGATACAGAGACTTTGTACAAAAATTGCGTCGAAAATTCATTCTCAAAATAATAATGATGATGAACTTTACATCTCGTATTTGAGAAATAACTGTTAAGTTATTTCTTTCCTGTCCTCCCCTCCAGGGTTTAATTCCCGGATAAAAACTATCCTATACTTGAATAAGTCGTTTTCAGGATCTTAAATTATATCATTACCAATATGCATCTAAATCCTTTCAACTGTTGAAGCGTGACAAAGACAAGGCACAGGCAAACAAGAGCTCCCCCCCGACTGGTCTCCACCTTGTCTTGGTGGGGGGGCTCAGTAACTTCCGGTAGGGCGGAGAAGCCGCTAGGGAAAAGGTCACACTCAGACTCAGAGATTGGCGACTCTGGGTGCTCTTAGTAATGACTACCGGGGGGGAAACTAAGAAGAACCCTTAGAGGGCGCAGCGGGCGTGCCAGGAGGGTCTTAGGCGGCAGGGGCAGGGGGCCCCATGGAACCTCCGGGAAGTCGGCCATGCACGTTTACGTTACTTAGTATCCAAAATACAAGTTCTAAATGATACTTATCTCGGAACGAAATAATTGGTGTAATTACAAGAAAATATTTATTATTTTTATGTAATTCCATATCCCAATTCATTTTACGTACTCCACACATCAATCTAAATACAATCTTCTTTAATCCATCTTAACTGTGCATATTACTTACTACGTATGTGTTATGGTGACGTGCGCAGTGCAATACCAATGGCACTATCCTAAATGACACTGTAATTAATATCAAGTATCATTTACCATAAGCTGATGAACGTTCTGTTCTTCTTGACTTTCTTTAAAATGAAACAAAATTCAGGACAAACAATGACAAGGCTCTGGTCAAACTATGTTCATTATAAAATGAACATTGTACAATTAATTCAAAATAAAAAAAATTACCTGTTTTCCCTGTTAAAGGGTTAAACAACTATGACGATGTTCCATTGCGAACTGTATCAACATGTCTATTCTTTGTTACAGGCGGCATGCGCGTTATGCGTCGGCGTGGGCAGCTACAGCGATCCACCCGACATCCAGGGTCTGGCACATTTCGTAGAGCACATGGTTTTCATGGGCAGCGAGAAGTTTCCCAAGGAGAACGAGTTCGATGCTTTTATCAAGGTTGGTGTTTATATTTTTACTACGCGTTAGTTATTTCCATAAGCTACCGTGCCGTGTGGTACCGGCTTAGAATGGTTCCACCCCCTTTCATCTCAGGGGAAGCCGTAAGAGTCGACGAAGAGAAATCTTACCGGATGATGGACAACAGCGTCATCCTGCGTACTAGCTGGATCTGCGATTACCAACCAGCCCGCGTGCTGATTATTACAAAATACCTCAATTGTGGAGGCCTATATTAAGCAGTGGACTTCAAGATGATAAGCTGCAATTACTATTTTTCTACGGCTACGGCCTACCTAAAGGAAAATATATTGCTACATTAAGGTGTAAAAAAGTCTCTATCCTATTCTTTCATGAGAGGATAAAATACAAATTTGCGTGCGTGCATCCGGCCGTGCGTGTGCGTGCGTGCTTGTGCGTGCGTGTGTGTATTTGTGTATGATAATGTAATGTAGTACGTAAGCCTTCATAGAATAAAAACCATAATAGATATTTCTCGTCATCAGATAATTATAATAACATTAAACTATCTCTATAGTAGATGACGTAATAAAATGTATTATTAAAAAAAGGTGGTTGTGATTAAACTAGAGCATGGAAGTATAACAAGCGACGACCCACTTAAGTATTTGTTTAGGTAACCATATTATGAGTTTCTAGTTCCTAGAACAATTCTATAATGTACTTGCGGTTCGTATTTTCATAAACAGCTTCGGATAATTCTTTTAACTGAATGACATTTATATACAAATGCCTACCCAGGAAAGACACGGTCAGCAAAATGATTCCCAGGTCAATTCACAAACACTGACACTAACATCGACGACGCAGTCATTATCCGCAGGCGGCATAGATTGTCTTTATGTGGATGTTGAAGTTGTTAATGATGAAAATATTTAAATGTAATTAATACTAAGTTTTCACTCCTACCAGCAGTCCCGGAGTGCAACCCGTTGTTTTGGGATAGATAACTAAAGCGATTATTGTAGAGCTTCTCTTTAAACAACATTTGACGTTAAATTATTTTCAGGTAACAAAATAATCGATGGTCGGGAGCCCCGACCGTGATAGGGCGTATTAATTTAATTTCGCCATAACTTCAAAACCAAACGTCCAATTTTGATCATTCCCAAACCAAATATTTTCTACATAAACTGCACTTAGTGAGGAATTGTTTGTAAAAGGAATTTTTTGATAAGAATTAATAGCATAAGTAAAATGAATGCGTTTAAATGTAGTCCAAAAAAATCAAGATTTTTAAATAAATAAAAATGGTTGTTGTGCCTCACTCGACATAGATAGGTATAGTGTGTCGCGGACCTTTTAGTAGATATTTATAAGATCTACAATTAATTTGTACATTTTGTGGTTCTATCTTTTATAGTTCAGGCAGCGTAGGCAAAAGAGTAACTCTTCTGGTGAATTTTTTACACTTTGTGTCCGAAAAACCCAAATATCTTACGGAACCTTACTCTTTTCCAAATTAAAATTATTTAGCTTTCGATAATATAGCTAGCGATAATATAGCTTTCTAATGAAAAAAGAATTATTAAAATCGGTCCTGTAATTTTTAAGTTTATTTGTTACATACAAAAATACAAATCTTTCCTCTTTATAATACTAGTGTAGATAATTTTATCATAATATATCCTTCTTATAAAAAAGCAATGACATTGAAACAAGTATTTCGCTAAGCAATTGAAATTTCAGTCTTCATTCATTACAAAAAGTCCCGACCTAAAAATTTAATCGCACCTAGTTCAAGGAGGTAGGTATATGTGAATTTGTATGGAGTTTATTCGTTTTTATATGCAACTAGCGTTTTTCTTGAACTTCGTCTTCTAATATGAGTTTTTAATGAAATCTTTTGATAGCCTATATAAGACCAAGGTCTAATTCTACTTTTGATTAGAGCATATATCATTAAAATAGCTTTTGCCCGCGACTTCGTTCGCGTGGAATAGTGACTTCCGGCAGATTTTTGGTTATACCCTGTCTCGCGGGATTTTTGAGAAGTTTCCGCTCCCGCGGGATTTTCGGGATAAAAACTATTCCATGTCCTTTCTCGAGTTCCAAATTATGTCTGTACCAAATTTCACACCAATCAGTTCAGTAGTTTAGGCGTGAAGAAAAGACAGACAGACAGAGTTACTTTTGCATTTATAATATTAGTAGAATAGAATTATAATTAAAAAGAAGCGTTAAAATCCATCCAACTACTATCACCAATAAGTACTTGAAAATGTTGTGCAAAATCCGGATTAATTTTGTACCCAAAAAACAAAAAATAAATATATCCATTATGAAACTATAATGATGACAGTTCTGTCAACAGATGTGTCAATGAAATGTCAATGAAACTTCTGTAAATCTTATAATTTATTAGTAGATGTAATAAAATTTTGTATATAATACGAAAAAAATATTAAAAACAAACAATAAAGAATTATGATTATGATTGTAATTTCTCATATTTCTAACCAAAAATCATTTTCGGTGATTATTGAAGGCTTAAAAACCAAAGTAAGTAAGAGGTAATTTAGGTCCTTCTCCACTACGGAGACGCAGTGCGGATTAGCAGAGGCAGGTATGTGGGATCTTGTTGTTAAAATATATTAGGCCGCCCAGTATTACACCTGTACAATTTTCACCATACATCAAACCATAGATTTCATACGGTAGGTGATGTTTAATATTTATAATTAGCTATATCGCTGTACACTTTTGAATCGTGCAAGTATTATGTATGTACGTTCGCATATATACCTCGGCAACGCATGTCTCACCAGGTACTAGCAACCACTGCTTCTCATCTCAATAAATGGCTCCGTGTGAATTGGCCTTTTATTAACGACTCTTCTGAGTTATACAACACCAATGGTGTAAAACCCATCTAAGGAGACTTACTACTTACTTAGACTTACCTTTATCCGTTTACCTATTCTTATTAACGAGTGTAGAACAGTTATATGACTGAAAAGTAAAATGGGTAGCATAAATTATTTTTGTTTGTAACGGACAAACGAAGCAAGGAAGGATCGCCAATCCGCCACGCTTTCGTCGTTTTCACAGTTGCGTCATCTTATGTACAGGCAAAGTAATTATTATTGTGTTACTGGTATGCGAATTATTCTTTAAACTATTAAGTACTTTTATTTTTACATTTGCACACTAAATACCTTATTTACGAATATGACTGGTATGCGAATTATTCGTTGAATAATAACAATTTTTTTTACATACCATGCAATTAATTATAACTTGCTGTAAATACCTTAATTATTTATTTTTGCATTTAAAAAGGTTCCCTGCAGATCGCTCTTAAATATAAATTTTCTAGGGCATCTTCCACAGTGTTTGTAGCTCTAAAGTAAGAAAAGCTTGTATTATGTAAACTACAACGAATAAACAACAATTAATTACTTTTTCGAAATTGTATATATATATTTTTTTTTGAATTCATTTATTCATTTTAAAACATACAGTAAAGACATTACATATATTCCTCGCCAAGCTATAAAGCTTGTGGGCGAGATACGCTCGTTCACATTTTCTTTCCTTATATAAATTAATCTAGTAACATTAACATTAATCAAACAATAACATTATATACTATACTATACAATCATAAACACATTTTACATATATTTGTATTTGTATATACACATAGATATTTAGCGATAAGGGACTTTTTTACCCACTTTCTGTAAATCATATATTTTTGTATTTGTGAGCAATATAATGTTTATCTGTCTACCAATTATTGATTGCCTACTGGGGCAGTGTACTGGGCATATTTTAAGGGATTCGTAACAATATATAAATATACGGAATTTTGGTACAATCAATTTGTTGTCCGTGTGTTCGTCTGTCAAGAGACCATTTAAACTTAAAATTTTCATTTAAATTTAGCCTTGAAACTGTAAAATAATCAATCTCCTAAATTAACGCAATCCAAAGTAAATTTTCTATAATTTTACAAAGGAATCAAAATCTACAGGGTTCTTTTTATACACCCAGAATAATTAAATTTAACTGTCTTTCATACGTAACTATTTTTATATAGTTAGAATATTTGTTTGTTATAGAAAAAAGGCGGTTCAGACAATGCATCGACGGACTGTGAAGCGACGACATTCTACTTCGAGATACAGGAGAAGCACCTGCCTCACGCCATGGATATGTTCAGCCAGTTCTTCGTCAGCCCTCTGATGCTGAAGGAGGCGATGCAACGCGAGCGAGAGGCTATTGAGTCAGGTAAGGGTTGTGTGTATGACGATCTTACGGTGGCGACACAGTACAAGCCATGAATGAAACGTACAGATGAATGAAATCCTTAATCGCGAAAACGGAATTCCTTAGCCTCGTCGCTATGTACCACCAACCCAACCACCATCAATAGTACCGCGGGCACATCAGTTCGCCCGGTGGAAGATCTTCCCTTTAGTACCAACTAAATGCTCCGCTCCCTACAGTGATATCCCCGAATACTTGCTGTGTGACAATCAAGAGGCAAGGCTCTAGCGAACATAAAAGTTCCCGGTAAGCGCAATAGGCTTAACATAGGCCTGTCCCAAAGATCGCCCAATACAATTTCAGCTGGTTCGCGGTCGCCATTAAAAAACCGTAACACCCCTTTAGACATCTTTTAAGATAGTTATTTAGCATGCATATTTCGATTAATTGTTAATGTTTTTCTGTGTGATCGGTGACGCTCTCTCGACCTATGGTTTCCATTGAAAACCAGCGTCAGGTATTGGTTTTCTAATGCTTGGCACATGCTGAGTGAAGTTGCCCTTATTGGTTCCATTTCTTATTTTTTTTGGAATTTCATATCCTTTTTATTTTTATTATTTTTGTGTTATGGACCAATAGAAAGAGACAGTCATCTATTCTATAAATATTATAGTAATTTATTTGTACAATAACAAAAAATAAGTCTGCTTAGTTTTAACGAAGAAGTTTATAATGAAACTACCATTATTGGTCAGTACTTGCTCGTCCATAAATATGCATCGTCAAATAATTGTACGTATGTCCATGGCCAGCATACCGTGAAATTGTTGACTGACTATGCTTAGTCATTGGAAAAATAATGCGCTTAATTAAACTTAGACGTAAATCTTTATCTTCATAAATAAACACAAAATGTCTGTCTGTTAGTTGTGGCTAATCTCCGAAACAGTGGACTGAATTTGACGAGATTTTTACTGGCAGATAGTTGATGTTAATATAAGGCCCAACTTAGGCTAATTATCATAAATAATAATGAGTTTATTTATTTTTTTATTTATTAAGGACAACCAACAAATCTTACACTAAAACAACCACAATAAGTAAGCAAGGAGTAAGAGCTAAGTGCAGATTCAATTACAGGTTGCCACGACTTGCAATGTAAGGTAAATCTATATTGCTTTACTGGTAGTACTCTAGTTACAAGAAAAGAATTTTAAGAAAAGAATTTTAATATATATTTTTTGAAGTTATATAAACTATTTGAATAAATATCAATATCCATTATTTTATTATTAAGTACGTTGTACTGTCGTTGCAACCTGTTTATGATTGAGTGGTGGCCTAGATTGCTTTTGGATACTTTGATATTAAAGGGTAGGTATTTACCTTGCCTAGGTAGTTTAAAAGGTATGTTGAACTGAAGCTGTTCCAAAAGCCTAGGGCAATCCAGTCCACCTCTCAAAATCTTAAATAAAAACAAAAGGTCCAACATTAATCTCCTGTCAGCAAGACTTGACATTTTAAATCTAGAAAGTCTTGCATCATACGAAGACAATTGCTTGGCCAAACCAGATTGAAATGAAATGTGCCATAAAAATCTTTTTTGGACACTCTCTAATCTTTTAGCATGCACTTCATAGTGAGGTGACCATACAGGGCTACAATATTCTAGCGTCGATCGAACATATGCATTATATAGTAGTATCTTGGTGGGGGGTTTTAACTCCTTGCAGTTGCGTATCACAAAACCTAGCATTTTGAAGGCCCTACAGGCAATATGATCAATATGTTTGTGAAAACATAGCTTTTTATCTAATATTACGCCCAGATCACGAACTTCATCTACTTCTTTAAGGGTTCTCCCATTAATGTGGTATGTGCATAATGCTGGTGACTTGCTTTTTGTAAATCTAATAAAATGACATTTATCAGCATTTAGATCCATTAAATTATTATCAACCCAGACCGTCAGACTGTCCAAGTCCTCCTGAAGAAGTGCCTCATCACCCGGTGACTTAATTTCCTTGCAGATTTTTAAGTCATCTGCAAAGAGGTAGGCCCTGGAGTGCTTGACAACCGACACAATGTCATTGATAAAAATAATGAACAGGGTAGGACCGAGATGCGACCCCTGAGGTACGCCTGAGAGCACAGGAAATGAATCCGAAATAAAACCCTCCACAACAACATTTGCCGCTCTGTCTGCCAGATAAGAAGAGAACCACCTGACCAAGCTTTCACCAAAACCGAATTCAATCAACTTGGACAGCAGAATGCCATGATCCACCCTATCAAAAGCCTTGCTGAAATCTGTGTAGATTGCATCAACTGGATGACGTCTATCAACAGACTGACTAACATCAGAAACAAACTCAGCGAGACCGGATGCAGTAGAACGACTCTTCATAAATCCAAACTGACGAGTAGATACAGAATGTTTAATGTGCCATGCCAGAGTAGGACAGAGGAGGGATTCGAAAACTTTGGCAACTATGGGCAAAAGGGAAATAGGTCTGTAATTTTTTACTAGTTTTTCATCACCAGATTTGAAGACGGGTATTATGACGGTTTTTTTCCAAAATGTGGGATAGTGTCCCGAGTGTAAGGATTCGTTAAAAATCAATGAAAGCGGATATGCCAAACACTTAGAACAGTGAAACAAAAAAACCGACGGGATTCCGTCTGCTCCAGCGCCCTTTGTAGGATCTAGTTTAGCAAGAGTATTTTCGATTTGACGTGGCGAGAAAGATATCACTTCAACACAGCCATTACTTGCGGATACTGATGGGACAGTCACTTTTCCAGCTGATTTTATAGGAACGTTGTATGCCTTCATAAAATTGTTTGCGAACAAATTAGCAATTTCCCGCCCAGTGCTAGCTGTACTATTCTCAAAGTGCATTATAGATGGATAATTACTGCTATTGGATTTTTTATGCTTCAAAAAGGACCAGAATACTTTGGGGTTCCAAGCGAGCGATTTCTCGATATCCGATATATATTTTTTATAATTTAATGAAACCAAGATGTCGCACCTTTTTTTTAATGATTGCAAGTATATAAGGTCTAGAGGGTTATGGAACATTTTGCATTTTACTCGGTACTTATTTTTCTCGTGGAGAAGTTGTATCAAACCCTTAGAGTACCAAATAGGATATTTTTTGTTTTTGGGTTTCCGCAATGGAACAAAACGGGATATCACCTGCCTTAATATGCCATAGAAGCGTTCAACTTTATCGTCTAAACTTACACATCCACAGAATTCTTGATCCCAAGAGATACCCGCAAGATCAGAAACAATTCCCTCGTAGTTTGCTTTAAAAAAGTTATGCCTCGCCTTGTTACACTTGTCTCTCAGTCTGGGATCAGTGCTTATAGGAATTAAGATCTCCAAGCTAGGGTGATAAGGATCCTCGATACTAAGACTATAAGGACTTTTCGTAGCTAGATCCAATTTGAAATTTGACAATATCAAATCTAAAATTCTATTTTTAAAATTACATATGTCATTGTATTGCTTTAAGCCATTTAAATTAATAAAATCTGACAGTATGCAGCTAAGAGCACCACTGGTACCCGAGTTACAAGGCATAAAATTCGTCCATGTTTGGGAACTCATATTAAAGTCGCCTACAATAATTGTGTTAGTATATGACTCCATATTACGACTAGTATTATTGGTGAACTCTGTCAACATATGAGTTTGTACTGGAGGGGGTAAGTAAACGGAGCAGATGTGTAAAATTTCTGTCGCTGATTTTGTTTTAAATAACAATGCCACCCACACATCCTCACACTGACTTTCGTATGCCGACAGCCTATACGATGTGATATGTTTTGCAACTGCAATAAGCACGCCCCCCCCGTTCTTTGTGCTATGGTAACCACTACTTTCGCGATCCCTTCTATATACATTATAATAGTTGCCAAACAACTCTCCATCGTAAATCGTACAATTAAGCCATGTTTCAGTTAACACTATTATGTCGTATTTATGCAACAGTAATTGTTTATAAAATTCTGAAGTTTTACTCCTGAGACCTCTAACATTTTGATAGTACAGTTTTAAATTTAACTTAACGAACGTAATTGATATTTTGCCTAACACATTAAATATATTTAAAAAAAAGAAACTTAAAACTAAACGATTTCCCGCAACATATGCATGTTGCGCACACACACAAACTCAGACGACTCCGTTTTCCGCATAAACACTCTGCCCGCGCGCACCCATACAAACTTATAGTTAAGCTCACGAGCGCGTGTACGGGCAGCCGCATGTAAAGCTTTATTTTCAGGTGACAAGTTCTCTACTAAGTATACCGCCGGCTTTTTTTCGTCGCTGAGACTCAAGTGACTAGTATTTAATTTATTGCCGGGGTTTTTCTTGTTATACTCAATGGAGGCAGCCAGCAACTTATCACGGAGGCGTGGGGTCGATAATCGGATTAAGATGGACCTAGGTCTTGAGGATTGCTGGTTAATCTTGGCAGTGCGTGTGCAGTGTGATATTTCGCTCTCGACAATGGGACAGTTCACCGCGCGGCCAAGTTGCTGGACGATTTTAATCACGTTTTCATTTTTGTGCTCGGGAACACATTGCAATTCAAGATTAGTGGAACGGGAAATCTGGTCAATTTGGTTGATGCGTGTAGTCAAGGTATTGACTTCCGCGCGCAGCTTGGTGTTTTCTTCATTGAGCTGCTTAACTTCCAATTTGTGAGTGTTGAGTTCGGCTTTCATTTCTTCGAAATGCTCGTTATAGAAATTCAAAGATTCCTTGAAACTGCCAATTTCCGTCTGTATTTCATTTAATTGCCTAGTAATATTTTTATTCAATTCCTTCATTATTTCCTTCACTATCAAGCGTATCTCAGATCGAGACACAGTTTCAGTGTGTTCGTCATCATCCTCAGGCTGAGAGTCCGTCGGCTTACGCCTCGAAGTCACATTAGCAGAAGAAGCCGACGCTATGGAGGCCCCATCAGAAACAGACACAAAAGAGTCCATACGACTGCCATGTACTGGGGTATTTGTATTATCAAACTTTTTCTGTTTACTCTTGCAAGTTGGGCATTTCCAGTTGTCCTTCTTTTCTTTATCCATAAGGGAAAACAATTTGTATGAGTAGTTGACGCATTCAATATCATAGGTGTCATTGCACAGGCAGCAAAATAAAAATTCGCGGCCAGTTATTTTTTTCGAACAACCCGCACAGCTTTTCGTTTTCGGTGGCATTTTATTTAAAACAACTGAAGGTAAGCCAAGCAATAAACGACTCAAGCGGAGTAATAACCTTCCAGTATGCAATGTTATTGTACACAGCCGTTAGCGAAGCCCACTCACCGTTTGTCGATATAGAAGAATGTCGCGAGAAAAAGGTTGTAAGCGCCAGGGATTCCTCGTCGCTTACGCGTTTGCGTCAAACACTGAATGAATTTAGAAATTAAGTGATCGTTTTTGCACTAAATTGGTTTACTTGGATTAAAAATAGCACTTTGTCGCAAAATTATCACTAGGTACATTTCCCGCAGGAATAGATAATCACTCAGGAACACAATTTCAATAGAAATAAAATCAATAGCTGTAGTTTTACTGTAGATAATGAATATTTTTATGAGAGCACTGCCGTTATGTTCTTTCAAGTAAGTTTTAGGTTCGATTCTTGATTAAAGCGGGCAAAGTTGCAGGCGGCCCCTAGTATCATATAGTTTTACTAAACATGGCCTATGTTCCCCAATTGTTTCCTATGTTAATCAGTATTCTGTATCCACTGATAATTTTTTTAAGGGTGATCC
Organism: Musotima nitidalis; assembly: GCA_949126915.1. NCBI lineage: Eukaryota > Metazoa > Arthropoda > Insecta > Lepidoptera > Crambidae > Musotima > Musotima nitidalis. The sequence continues at coordinate 8,440,614 of OX421434.1, forward strand.
CACTATTGACTATCCCACTATCCATTGGTGGATATTTCGGGATTTTCAACTTACTATATCTGTCTATTGCGATAAAAAAATGCTGAAATACTTTTATCCCTACCGATATATTCAGCGCGCTCCAAGCGGTGTCCTACTGCTAGAATCAAACCGCCTAATAAGGTCTCTTTAGAGATAATCGGTATTTACGTCTTAACGTGCCTTCCGAAGCACAGAAACTGATATCGAATGTCACACAACCAATACTGACCTCAGTATAATCTGCTTTACTTTGGTTATCGATTTTTTTATTGCCGTAACGGTAGTTATTATTGAAAGTTTAATAAAATTTCGTGTTTCTTGCCCTCAGAATTTGCAATAGCATCACCATCGGACTCAAACCGAAAAGACCAGCTCCTATCTAGCCTGTTCCCAAAAGGCCACCCTGCCCGCACATTTACTTGGGGCAACTTGAAGAGCTTGCGTGATGATATCCAAGATGATGAGAGGCTCTACCGCGCTGCCCATGAGTTTAGGAAGAGGCACTACAGCGCTAATAGGATGACAGTGGCAGTCCAGGTATGTTGAGGGGTATCTGTAGTTTTAGAAACGCTACGTTGCTCTATTCCACTGAATACTATTGAACAGGCCAATAAGGCCTATAGCTTCGCCTAACGAATACTAAATGTTGTGATAACCAGGAGATGTTATCCAAGACGATGAGAGTCGCGCGCTGCCCATAAGATCAGTAAGAGGCACTACAGCGCTAATAGGATGTGAGTCGCGGTCCAGGTAAGAGTGGGATGCTTTATCTCACCGTTATTTACATTAAGTCATCAATTCTCATGTCTTGACCTGGGGTCAGCGTGGCATGTCTTAAGGTCAAAGCCCACTTTAATGCCTCCGCTGCGACTCGGCTAAAGAATATAGTTTAAATGAACTCCACCTTATGTCTTGCCCGGCGTGCCCTTCGTATTTTTTCGGATGGAAAATCATCAAATGACCTTCTCCCGCGGTGAGTGGAGCGGGACGGTGTGTCAGACTTTTACTGACTAAAAACCAACCATGTTCCTTCTTGAGCCTGCTACGTCCCTACGTAACCCTTTTGAACAGTCTTGCAACTGCCGGCTTGCTCTAACACCTGCATGCTGGCACTGGGCTCTACTAATATAACTTACCATAGACACGCAAAGAAGAAAAATATGGACTTTGAATTTTGCTCTTTAGATATGTTTTATATTGACAAATAAATTAGCAGACAGCTAATCCTGTCAACGAGCCTACTGCTCGGTAGTAGTTATATTAAGCAAGTGATGGATTAATAATATCTTTGTAACAATTCCCGCGCTACTATAATTTCCCGAAAAATCGAGAAAATATTCAACACGAAACGTGTTTTGCCCTTACACAGGGCATCATCAGGTAAGATAAGCCTCAAAACAACGGTGTCTTCACGACCAACGCTGAAACGAGATTGAGCAGCTGAGCGTATTCGAGCGTATTTATAACCTTTACCCACTTCCGTCATCAACGTCCGCTACGTCATCGCGGTCTGAGTCCAATGTAAAGTATAATCTAAGAAGCAATACTTTAGGCCTATATTTTATATTTTCCGAGTTGGAAAAGAAGCGCTTAAGTGGACCTTTATCCTTTCATGCCTCTCGGTTATTTTTAATCGACTCAGTATCAGTATTTCTTTTATATAATGTAAAAAAATATTATAAGGTCTTATTACTCAAGTGATGACGGTATATGTTTCTCTTCCTAGGCCCGTATGGATCTGTCCGACTTGGAACAGTATGTGATAAATACATTTGGCCGTATCGCCACGAACAAGCTGCCTCCGGATGACTTCGCCGAGTACTCCTTCAACCCCGCCCTGGTCACCCCTGAATTCCGCAGCATATTCTACGTGAAACCAGTCAGCGATACTACTGAGGTTGAGTTGTAGTTTTTTTTTTAAATGCAATATTCTGACTGATGTGTTCTCCCGAATGATGTATGAATGAATAATGTATCTGGTAAAAGCGCGGGAAGCCGGTGGTCACAGATGACTCAAGCACTATTTCATCATCTCATATGACGTCTACTGCTAAACATAGACCTCCACAATCCACATCGAGCGATCCTGAGTCGCCTGCATCCATCGGCTTCCCGCCGCCTTGACCAGATCATCGGTCCATCGCGTGGGAGGCCGTCCTCTTCTACGTTTGCCGGTTCGCGGTCGCCATTGAAGAACCTTAACGCCCCATCGGTCGTCGGTTCTTCGAGCTATGTGCCCCGCCCATTGCCACTTCAGCCTGCAAACTCGCCTCGCTATGTCGGTCACTCCAGTCCTCCTACGGATTTCCTCATTTCTGATTCGATCACTCGCTCCATTGCACGCTGAGCGACTTTTAGCTTTCTAATGAGGCCCATAGTCAGGCACCATGTCAGTACCGTACGTCATCACTGGCAACACATACTGGTCAAAGACTTTCGTCTTCTTAAGACAGATACAGGTATTTTTGACGAGAAGATATAGAGCAGTTTCCCGAACGCGTCCCAACCGAAAGCACTATTTATGTATTTAGTAATTTTCATTCATATCATTTTAGGTTTCTCCGGAAAAAGGATCTTGTTTAGTATTCATGTGGGGGAAATTTAGTCACCTGTCACCTTTGACACGTTTCATCTAGAGATCTCTGTGCTACAACAAAATAGATACATTTTGAAAAGTAATAGGAAAGCATGAAATTAATTATCATTTCATGTCATTTCAGATTCATTTGACGTGGTGTATGCGTTCGTTAATATCTGAATACCAGTCTAAGCCTCATCAGTACATATCGTACCTCCTCGGCCACGAAGGAAAGGGCAGCTTACTCTCATACTTGCGGAAAAAGTGAGTATAAACATATTGAGCAGTACAGTAATTCAAAGCGGACGCAGCTGTGACGTCCTATTGGTACAAAATTTCATGCAGCCTAATAGGGCCTCTGACTAGGCTTACGAATATCACATGCAATGATAACTAAGACAGTTTAACATGTCTTCTGAAACATGAATAAAATTAAATGTCACACAAATCGGTCTCCTATCCTAAGACACCTTTTTTTTTAAAATACTTTTTTATTACCTCAGTGTGATAGAGGGCCGCACTGCGTTATGTGGAATTCTCCAACAACGTCAATGCCCCGTCTTCCGCTCGTCGACGTTTTGCGCGGGACACTTTTTATAGTCTTTCGTAATCCTAGGACTGACTGTTAACTCTGGAGTAGTATGTGTATAATCAGATTCTAGCATTATCCAGGGTCCAGGGTCTACTCACTGGTCTCACCATATTTGGCTGAATATCAGTTATTACATGAAGCGACTGCCGTCTGACCTCCGCAACCCTGTACTCGTATATCTTATCTTATAGCGGGGGCCACAGACTAACCGTGGCGCACTTTGACCCTTATGCCGGATCTTTTGTGCATCCCCTTGCCTATCACTCCAAATCTCCAAATATTGTTACCATCATCTTTATGACAGTCTTTGCAGGTTGGAGCCCATAGTCCCTTGGTTGTGGGTAGGCCACCCCCAGGAGACTCATTCGGCAAGCAGCCAACGAGTCACAGGTACACAGCAGGTGTTCCATAGACTCCTTTTCGTCACCACATCTACGACATAGCGGTGATTGCACTAGTCGCATCCTGTGGAGCATTTTGTTTGTGGCATAATGCCCTGTTAGAGCCCCAATTATCAGTCTGGCTTGATTCCTGCTACCTTCGCAGAGGGCCTTACACCAGCTGCTCCCTGTCACCCCGATGAAGGCCTTTGAATGCTTAAGCGCCGGTAGCAGCTGCCATTCCGATAGATGTTTCTCCACCATATACTTTTTTAGCGTCGTGGCTATTGTACTCATAGAGAGTGCAATGCATGGCCCCGGTCCCGTGAAAATTGATTCCGAGCCCTGTCTGGCAAGCCTGTCAGCGTGCTCATTCCCTTTAAATCCGGCGTGGCCTGGTATCCACATGAGGGTTACCCTGTTTGTCCGGCCCAGTCTGTTAAGAGTTTGAGCAGCTTCTAGTACCAGCCTTGAGTCTACTCGCACTGAGGCGATAGCCTTGAGTGCAGCTTGACTGTCGCTGAGTATGTAAATCACTCGGTCCCTGATGTTCAGGTCGAGGATCTTCATAGCACATATGATTATTGCATATGTTTCAGCCTGAAAAACGGTAGCATATTCGCCTAAGCTTTGGCTAATTTCATGGTTTTTGGAATAAACACCCGCGCCCGTACCAGATTCTATTTTGGAACCATCAGTATACCAGACAAGGCTGTTTACATCAGGAGTAGGTGGCCCTTGCTCCCATTCATCCCTAGTGGGGACCTTTGTTTTGAATTTATTTTTGAACATGAATACAGGACATTGTTTATCTGTCCCCATACTCATGAGCCTTTTGAGGCTGGAATTAGCCTCACATCTTGTATGTTTACCCTGGTTACTAGACGGATCCCACAGACCAGCCACTTTCAATCTGTGGATTGCCTTCCAGGCCTCCGCCTCTATAACAGTATGCAGCGGCGGTAAGTCCAGTAGGATCTCCATCGCTGCCGTTGGTGTAGATCTGAATGCCCCAGTAATGGCCATAAATGCCACCCTTTGAACCTTACTGAGCTCATTTCTACAAATAGATAGCCTCGCTCGAGGCCACCATACAATGCACCCATAGGTCACTATAGGCCGCACCAGTACTGTGTAAATCCACCTTAGGATTCTTGGTTTTAGCCCCCAAGTTTTTCCGTAAGTAAAACGACACAATCCAAAGCTCCTAAGAGCCTTTTTAAGGGTCTGTTCTACATGTGACTTCCAAGTTAGTTCCTTATCTAGGGTTACACCTAGATATTTAACTTCTGTAGTCCAAGGCAGCTGTGTACCACAGAGAGTCAGCGTTTTCAACGCTGACAGGTTTCTCATTTTAGTGAATGTAATCACGGTCGTCTTCCCTGGGTTTACAGAGAGGTGGTTGTCGTCGCACCATTCCTCAAGCTGACCCAGGGCTCTTTGCATCAGTTGTGATACGATATTGGGAAACTTCCCATTGACCATAATGACAAGGTCGTCAGCATAGCCTATTGTCTGATATGGTCCTTGGTTTAGTTTGGTTAGAATAGAATCCACTACAAGACTCCACAGGAGGGGTGACAAAACTCCCCCCTGCGGACACCCTTTCGTGGTCTTTACCATTAGTGTCTCACCAAACTTACCTGAGGTAATGATTCTACCCTTAAGCATGCAGTCTATCCATTTACAGATCGTGTCAGGGATACCGTGGTCCCTAGCTGCTGCTCTTATCGATTCAAAGGTTGTTCTGTCGAAGGCGCCTTCTATATCAACAAAAGCTCCCAGGCACACTTCCTTATTCTCGATCGCGGCCTCTGCCCTCTTAACAACTAGGTGTAGTGCTGTTTCCGTTGATTTCCCGGATTGATACGCACATTGAAACTTGTGTAGGGGAAGTTTCCTGAGCGGACCATCTCTAATGTAACGGTCAATTAGTTTCTCCAGGGTCTTAAGAAGAAACGATTGAAGACTAATGGGCCTGTACGCACGTGGCTCTTCATAGTCCGGTTTGCCTGGCTTCGGTATATATATAACCTCAACCTTTCTCCAGGCTTTCGGAATATATCCAAACGATATGCAGGCCTTATAAAGCCTACAGAGATGAGTGTTCAATTCTGAGGCTCCCTTTTGAAGAATTGCAGGGTAGAATCCGTCAGGGCCAGGAGCTTTAAAAGGTTGGAAGCTACCAGTTGCCCATCTCAGTCTTTTGTCGTCTACAATTCTCTTTGCAATGGTCCAGTCTGCCCTGCAAGTATGTTTTATCTGGTCTTCCAGGCTTAGTGGATCATCATTCGCCCCTAGGGCTATTGACCCCGGAAAGTGGGTCCTTAAAAGTGTGTCTAGGGTCTCATGTATGGACTCCGTGCGCTCCCCATTTGACTTCTTAACAGTCGTGAGTGGGATCGCCTTGGTTGTTGCCATAGCCTTACATAATCTCATTCCCTCAGGAAGTGAGCTTATCTCTTCGCAGTGTGCCCACCATGCCTGACGCTTGGCTTTGCGTACCATTTTGAAACATACATTTTGTACTCGTATATACTATCTTAACTATTTCGTTTTGTAAACAGGGTGTGGGCGCTCGGGATCTACACAGGTAACTCCGAGAGCGGCATCGACTATACATCGATATATAGTTTGTTCTCCACTCAAGTTGTTCTCACAAAGAGTGGCTTGGACCATGTGGATGAGGTAAATAAACCTTTTTGTTTTTTTTAATTCTTCATGCTGGCATTCAAGCATGCGAAAAGGAAGGCCTGCAACACCAGTTGCATCCCTATGGCCTTGCTTGGCCTTCATTAAAGCCGTTTCACAACCTTTTTAAAGGGGAATCTGTAATCTATTGGAAAAAACCTCGCCAGGGAGCTCATTCCACAAAGCCATAGTTGCTTATTGACATTTATTATTACATTGTGTGGTTTTTTTTTAAAAAATAATAATTCTTTATTTATTACAAATAGTTTATGTAAGTAATCTTCTTCTTTTTAGGTTTTAGAAGCAATATTTTCATATATAAATATGCTCAAGAAAATAGGACCATCTGAAAGGATATATAACGAAATTAAAGTAAGTTCATTCCTTAATTAAATAAATAATAATGATAGCCACACGAGTAAAGGAAATAGCATACTGATCTCACCAAACCTAAGGAGCCCAAGCCAACCTCACCTACAAATGGTGTACCTGCTCTGGCGAACATAACAGTGCCCGGTAAGCGGCAATAGGCTCGCCACCTATTACGTGGGACCAACTGTATAATTTGCAAAGTGTGGGCGTATAAGCCTCTGCCTTCCTCTCAGGGAAACAAGCGTGAATGTATGTATGTATCTCACCAAACTTTTTGACAAAATTGTATCTAAATACCTTTATTTAAAAAAAAAACAACTTACTTTTTATTTTTTTTGTTTTAAGATAGTATCTTGTTGTGTTTGTAAGCAATTTCAGCATCCTTTTTATTATATGGTTAGTCATCATCATCATCTCATAAGACGTACTCACTGCTCAGCATATATATGACTTTCCCAATAGATTTTCACATTTCACACTATCCTGAGTCGCCTGCATCCACCGGATAACCGCCGTCTTGACCAGATCATCGGGTCTGGATCGGGTGCTTAAAGAACCTGGCCTATTTTATGGTTAAAACCTTAAAGATCTTATATATGAAACAATAAGTTAATTAATATATTTTAGGCTATTGAGGAGACAAGTTTCCGTTTTGAAGAAGAATCCCAACCAGCCGACTATGTGGAGACGTTGGCTGAAAACATGCACTTCTACCCTCCCGAGCATTACATCACTGGCGACAGGCTCTACTATAAATATGACCCACAGGTAACAGGCAATACAACTGGGCCACAACACTTTTTTAATTTACAGTTGATATGAATTAAATTGAAATAACTATTAAAGTTGCATGACTTATAAAAGGTGCTCATAAATTTGTATTATTATTATTATATAAATTATATTTCTCTGAACTACTAAATGTATCTGTTTAGAATAATTATTAATTAGTCGACTTGAATTTGTAAGTGTTCCTTGCTTTTAAAATGTTATGCTTTTTAAAAATAGCTCGAAAATTTTCATTTGTACGACAACTTTTTAGCATTCTGTTAGTACTTATTGTACTATTTTTTATTTATGACAAATGCATTAATTTGTATTTTTAATTAATATTTCTTGCTTGGATATTTTTTGTTATTAAATTAGATCAGTTGTCTACTGAACTTTTAAATATAAGAGGCACTTGTCACCATAATTTGGAATTAATTCTGTAATGTTAATTATTATATAACTGGTAACTATCAATAGGCTATATTCCATTTCACCAACTTTTACTGTACAATATTTTCTACTGTTTAGGGTATAACTGAACTGTTAGACGGCATGCGAGCAGACAACGTGAACATTATGATCCTGTCTAACAAGCATTCTCCGCCCATTGAGTACGATACCAAGGAGAAGTGGTTCAACACCGAGTATAAGCGAGAAGGTTAGTATTTAGTACTGGCCAAGATAATAAGGACTCAATATATGTGTGTATGTGTGTACGATTGAATAAAATTTAAGTGCAAGTTTATAATGTCCTAATAGTAGACTTTTCTTTATTTCAAATGCATAATGAAAGCAATACAAATACAATTTTTCGGTCTGTTTGTTGTGGCTAATCTTCGGAAAGGCTTGACGTTTATTTTGACGACATGATTTTCACTAGTATATATCTGATTTAAATGTAGTAACGCACGGTAAAAAGCTAATCTTTTTATGACGCCCTGCAAAAATGCCGTTTTACGCCCACTTAAAGGATCTGAAAGAGAATTCCAAAGCACTTGCACAAGAACGACTTACGAAATATCTTGGTTCAAGTGCTGCTGATAGTCCGCACAGAATGTAGATTGTTCCAAATCTTCATCTATTTATTATAGACGTACCCTCGAATTGGCTTCATCGCTGGATGAACGCAGAGCCGTACTCCAACTTCCACTTGCCAGAGAAGAATGTTTACATCACTACCAACTTTGAGCTCATTTCTCCCGCCGAGCCCTATTTGCAGGTAAATTATTTAATGCTACAGGCTTACTACACACTTTACTTTATACTTAGTTTCTACCTTAATTACGTACAATTTTTGCTTAAAACAAATGCTTGTAGCGCTGAAACATTTGAAAGTCGAAATTTATCACCAAAATGAAGCGACTTTTTTGGTTGGATGTCTGTGGCCATGTCATTCAAAGCGCTTCCATGCTTTCAAAGTGTGCCTCCTACATAAGCGTACAAACAATACATGCAAGTAAGCATTGCATACCCAAATATTTGCAGGACTGTTCAAAATTCTTACCACGGCCCCGGGACATAGCAAGCTCAAGAAGGAACAGGGATGGATTTGAATCTGTAAAAGTCTGACACAAACTACCGTATTTAATGGTGTTCCATCGGAAAAAAGCCAAATATTCTGAGCCCTACTCTAGCACGTCCATTTGTTCTTACGGATCTACTAGCGCTACATACACACTGCATACCCTACCCGAAATTTCTGTGCTTGTCCTGTGTACCTAGATGTGTGATAACAAAGGACAAATTATTCTTGACCAACCGATTTCATTTATAACAGTGCGCTAATTAAATGTCCGCACATACAGCAATAAAATAATGAATAAAGGTAAACATTCTTGTGTGATTCTGTAATACACATACAGCAAAACACACATTTACACAAGGACTAGGCTATGCCCTAGACTTATGTTTAGGGCCCAGGGTCTGCTTAGTGGTCTAACCAGATTGGGCAGCATTTTAGTTATAACACGGAGCGACTGTCAAAGTTCAAAGTTCTTTATTGCATTCTTGTTGTACAAATACAGATGTTAACAAAGATAGAAGGTAACAAACATGACCCTGCAAGGGCACAGCAAGTACGTCATATTATTACATAAAATTCAACTTATTATTAAATTAAATATAAATTGTAATAGTATTATAACAAATCCTTAAAATTTACCTAACAATCATATTTATATAATATTTTAAGATCTAAGTTTAATCTGTCGTCTGACCTCCGGACCCCAGAGGGAAACATAACTAACAAACATATAAACCATAGAACTATAATAGTGCTTAATTAACTCCCAAGATATTAATTTTTACAGGTAGCGCACCAGCTAGGAGTAGACCTTTCCAAAAGCACGATAAAGGAAATACACAACAAGGTGGCGACTATGCCACCTAAAACGCAGGTCTTGAAGCAAGGCGATCTTATTGCGACTGTTAACAACTTTAGGTGAGTTAAATTTATGTTACTACAACCAACTGCTAACAACAACGAACAACGATCTATTAACACCCTAACCTATTAATCTAACAGTCACGGCGGCAGACAGAACCAGTTACACTCTTACAAGCACACCCAGACGCACTCACTAACACGCGCACTCCACTCATGCAGACACAAAAATCCTCACTCACACAAACACACTAGATATGCGCAAAATCGTTCACTAAAGTGGAATTAGTGATAAAGTTCAGTGGGAGTTAAAGATATGTATCACTCATCAAGTTTAATTAGTTAATTTAGTTCAGTAGATCTTAAGACTTTTATTTATGCATCGTGGGTACACAGATCTATTCTGACCACTAATACTACTTTTGAAATATTTATAAGATATGGGCCGATAAATATATCAATATTATAACCGAAAATATTACATACTTATCGCGCCTAATGTCGGATTAGGCGCGAAACTAGCTTGACCCCTTACCGGGCGGGATCACCCAGCCGTGAGACTGTCTCGCTCTTGCAGTACTAACGAATATATCCGTACGTTATACTCTTATTCACTTCTCATATACTGAGTTAGTAAACTAAATAAACTGCTTTGGACTATAATAAATGAGTAATACATATGAACTGGATAAGTGAAGTACATCAATTGTGTCATTCATTTAGGAACTACCCATGTCTAATACACACTCTCGCACACAAGAACGAACAGTGAATAAATGCTTTTTATTATTTCCACAGATTAGACCAGCCGAATCTCCTTCGTAAGAACCGTCAGATGGAACTTTGGTACAAGCCTGACTTCAAATTCCGCTTTCCGACCGCCTTGCTGTATTTCTACTTCATATCGCCGCTGAGTCTCAAGTCACCGAAGGAGTAAGTGTTGCCATTTTATTGTCATTGTCGTAATTCAAACAGTTGTGGGTTCGACTCCCACGTAGCTTTTTTTTAGATAATTATGTTTTCATAAAATGTAATATTTTATTAGTGTGTAATTTTATTAGATTTTGTGTTTACTTTTTATTTACACTTTTCATTGAACAAATTTATCCCGCACAGATTATCCCCCAATTTAGATCACAAACCTTTGGGTTGACTGGTGTTTAGACAGATAAGTCTACCTTTTTACCTTAAGTTTTGTTTACTTGTTGTATCCATATTTCGTAATTATTATACTGTTGTGCAAGTGATAAACCCTATTGAAGGACTATTATCCCACTATACGATTTAATATTTTTTTCAATTTTACAATGTAATTTTTTTATGCACATTATTAATTACTTAATCAATCTTTTTTAGAGCATGTCTCATGGATTTATATACAGATGTATTACAACAAGGACTCAAGGTAAGTCACACTGCTTCCTCAATTGTATTTTGTCTTTACTAGAAAATATAGTTTCTTTGGAATGAAATATCAAAAAGTTTTTTATTCACTTCAGGCCATTTTAAAAATAAACATAAATAAGTATGTTTGAAGAAATTGATATCAGACAATATTTATTTCAATAATTTATTGATTCAGTAAATCCATGTACGTCAGGCTGGCCCGGCCCCATGGAATTTAATAATGAGATTGTTATCAATCCAATGTACCCGGGTATACTAATATATGTAACACCTTCATTTTCAATGTAACTCTTTTTAAAAGAAATTACGTGCACTTCTTAGTATGTGTTTACTTAATTATCAATATTGCATTTCCAAATTGGTTTGTAGGAAGAGGTATACCCAGCCAGTATGGCGGACCTATCGCATTCTCTCTACGTGGCGGACAAGGGCCTGACGCTTAGAGTCAGCGGGTACAGCCAGAATCTGCACGTGAGTAATTTTTTCCCCCTTATCTAGCGGGTGTCATAGAAGGCCAGTAAGAGAATTGTGTCTCATCTGTGTCTATATGGGCGAATTGCTAGGCGACCTCTCACCATATGACGCCTCTCAAATAGAGTTGTCTGTGCTAAAAGCGAACATTGCTAAAACTATATACGACTACCGATATGGCGTGGTGGCGAAAATACCTGCTCTCCGCTCATAAGGTCGTGGGTTCGATTCCCACGCAGAACAAATCTTTGTGTGCATGAACATGAATATGTGTTCTGGTCTCGGTGTTGTCCTATGTATATTAAGTTTGTATTTACAAAAAAAAAATGTATGTATGTTTATCCGTTATTTAGTATCCATAACACAAGTTCTTATTGATACTTATCTTGCCACTAAATAATTGGTGTAATTGTCAAAAAATATTTATTAATAGATTCCTCCATATCCTTTCCGAATGATAATTTTTCACATGGCTGTATCATTTGAAGCCGTACTATATACCGATACCCGGTTATCACTATTATATATTGTGGTAGTCGTCAAATGTGCTTACCCTTTTTTGTGTGTTTATTTAATCTATAAGTGTACTAACATATTAGAATGTTTTTGATACAGTTGCTAGTGGAGCTGATTACCCGAGAAATGCGCGGGGCGGCGGATTCCCTGTCCGTCGAAATGTTTGACGCCGTGAGGGACGTACGAGCGCGGTCCTACCACAACGTACTGCACCGGCCGCACAAGCTTGCCAAGTTAGTAAACACTTTCAAATATCTGTACATATTGGATGACCGAATGGCATGGAGTTCGTAGGCTATATACTATCATCATATCCCAGCATTATCCCAGTTGCCATAGACTTAAGCTTAGGGCCCAGGATCTGCTCACTGGTTCCACCAGATTTTACTGAATTTCAGTTATTACGTGGAGCCACTGCCGTCTTACCTCCGCAACCCAGAGGGAAACATTATTCTATGGTTAAACCAGCTGTCAGTCTTTTAGAAGGCGCTGGCTTCCTAATAACGACTACCATTGAAGTTCATGACAGCCGAGACCGGCTTAACGTGCTTTCTGAGGCACGGAGCAAGCGATAATTACGCACATAACTTCGAAAAGTCATAGGTGCGCCACAAGGGTTTGAAGTTTTGAACCCGAGACCCACTGAAATCAAGGCAAGGGGTCTCGCCACTGGGCTATCGCCGCTGTAGTAGTTTATATACTATAGTAGTCTATATACTATAATTCAACGAAAAACTAAAGTACGTCCCAAACTTTGCTTGATTCTTACTTTAATTCCTTTCTTTCTCTAAGTTTTGGATATATTATTTTATCCTAAATTATTTAATATATGTATTATTTAGGATAGAATAATGGTATATTAGGGTGTACGAGTATAAGGATTCTACCAACATCTAGTCAAACACACCTGCAAGTGGTGCACCTACTGATCAACAGACGAGGCTCTGGCGAACGTAACAGATCCCGGCAAGCGGCAATAGGCTCGTCACCTATTACGTGGGACCAACAATTTAATTGGCGAAGTGTAGGCGTATAATTGCCTCTGCCAGGCGGGAAATATGTGTACAAAATAATCCCTTTTTGATGATTCTTATATTGGAACTAAAATATTGCTGTGATTTTGAAGATAATTATTTATTTATAACTGAAACATATGTTTCAGGGACGTCCGTATGAACGTGTTGCTAGATCCGTACATTTCTCCCAGAGAGAAGGCTGAGTTAGTGCACAGCGTCACACTGGACGAACTCAAGGACTTTAGCAAGCGGCTGTTCAGCAAGATGTATCTACAGGTAAGTACAAAAGACAGCCGACTTACACACAATGACGTCCTGTTTCCTCGAATTCATATTGTTTCCATATTATCATATTCATAATTTCAATCAAGAATTCATATTATACGCCCACATTTTGTCAATAATATTTTTGTTCAAACGTAATAGGTAGCGATCATATAGTCGTTTACCGGGAACTTTTATACCTTTAATGCATGCAACACTTTGTGAGAAGATTGGCTTGGGTTCGTAGGATCTTGAACGGTCCAATAGAGTAGTATCTATATTATAAAATAGCCCATAACCAAGGGCGCCGTGGCAAGCCTGCCTTTAAAAATAATCAAGATTAAAAATAAATATGCAAATTTATTTATGAAAGCTTGTTTTATTGCGTCACTTAGTTCTAGGAGCGCAGATTCAAGAATTGGCTAGACACTCGGCAACGTTCTGTCAAATCAAATCAAATCAAATACTTTTTATTTCATTAACTATTACATAGTACTTGAAAACGTTAAAATTATAAAAAATAACAAAAAAAATAAAATATAATTATACTAAAATCACGAAGCTTAGATTCACTTGCAACCAAACAATTTAAAAAAACAAAAACATTTAAGTTTAAGTGAATCTAAGTGCCAGTTCCGAGCCACCGCTCTGTAAGAAGAACTGGCAAGAAACTCACAGGCTATTTAAATTATCGATTGGTTAGTTACAATCTTCATTTGTCTGTGACGCTATACAATATACACTATATATATATATATGTCTCCCGCCAAGCCATTTATAGAAATCTATTGTAAAGTTCTCTTAGAAACCGTAACCAATAAAGTAGAAGGTGAGCCAATGGTCCAATAAGAGGCTTGAATACATGAATAAATTTGTTATTAGTAGAGTAATTGTAAGATACTAGTATTATTAGTAATGAAATGTTGATTTTCCTCTTAGGTGCTGATACAGGGCAACATTCCATGGTACGAGGCCATTCGCATATCCGAGAACGTTCATACAAACATCGGGTTTGAAGGTCTTCTGCCCAGTGAATTACCAATGGTAAGCAATTTTTGATGTAAAATATCTTATACCGCGCCTTAGCAATAAAATCGGCATTATTCTCTAATATCATCATTTCCCCTTCACGGCACCGCTTATGACTATTTACTTTCTTGCTATTTATTGATACATATATTCAGATCGTCTAGTCCCGGATCTGCCATGCTTTGGGAGAGCGGTGCTGCCTATCACAAGCAATTTAGCTTAAAAGAGAGCACCAATCAAAACTTTTTTTCAGTATGTTTATTTTAGCAGTGAAAGAGTTTTTTATGCAGAACGTCATGAGTGTGTGCGTTAGTTGCCGTGTTTATTATACAGTACGGAGCGCTAATTTTTTTTGGACATGCATCGACTGTTTTACGACACATTAAAAAAAGGTTGAAAATTGTAGAAAAGTAATAGGAGAAATATAACTAGTAATGAAATTCTTATGTTAATCCACATTTTTACTGGATTTTATCTGATCAATGAATTTCTTTATTGGTTTTTATGAAGTCGTTGAATGCAGAAACGTGACCGACAATCAATAGGTTTTCTATTGTGTTTTGGACCGATATAGCATTGGATGTGATTTAAGTTTTAATAATTTTTATGTATGTGCAACATGTGCTTTCGACTAAGTTTAGTTAAACTAAGAATAATTTATTAATTCAGGCGTTACTTTGCGGAAATCCATTGTAAGCAAGTGATGGATTAAAAATATCTTTGTAACAATTCCCGCGCCCCGAGTATAATTTCCCGAAAAATCGAGAAACTATTCAACACGACACGTGTTTCGCCCTTACACAGGGCATCTTCAGGTAAGATAGGAGCCTCAGAACAACGATGTCTTCTCGACCAACGCTGAAACGAGAGTGAGCAGCTGAGCGTATTCGAGCGTATTTATACCCTTACCCACTTCCGCTATCAACGTCCGCCACGTCATCGCGGTCTGAGTCAGAGTGACCGTTATGAAATTTCTGAACCATACGTAATAAAGGGGATCTAGAGAACGTATTTTGTTCGTTCAGCAGTAGGTTTTTATCATTGTGTTTAATTATTTCTAGATTTTCCAATACACACAACCGTAGACCTTTTTCATGTATATGTAAAATTTCAAAATTATGATTATTACTCAAGGTGTGCCCAGAGTCGATAAGGTGTTTGGCAAAATGAGATTTGTCTGGACAATTATGCCTATAAGCAGCTATATGCTCCTTATACCTGGTTTCAAAGTTGCGTGCAGTTTGCCCTATATAGACACTGTGACAAACCTCACAAGTTAATTTATATATACCCGATTTTTTACTATTTTATATGCGATCGCGTTGGTCGTGAAGGAATCGTTGTTCTAAGGCTCCTATCTTACCTGAAGATGCCCTGTGTAAGGGCGAAACACGTGTCGTGTTTAATAATAGTTTCTCGATTTTTCGGGAAATTATAGTAGCGCGGGAATTGTTACAAAGATATTTTTAATCCATCACTTGCTTAAACTAAGAAGTTAAAAAAAAATTACACACCATTTTCTTCCCCAGTTAAAAGTCCACCAACTGCCGCTGGGAGAAAGGAAGGTTCGTGTGATGAGTCTGAATCCTCAGTCCACCAACAGCATCGTCACCAACTATTACCAGGGAGAGTCTACCACTGCCGCCGATACAGCCACCTTGGAAGTGCTGATGGTGAGTCTATTTATAGTTTAATTAACTTCCGTGATCAACAGTTCACCATGTCACACATTTTTGACATTTAAAGTAGAATTTTAGATTTCGTTACTACACATTTTATGAAAATCACGGATTTTGATTAAATTTAGTACTGTTTTTTTGTTTATGGAAACACATGGCGACAAGCTGTATTGAACAATAAATGGTTTAAGACCGTAGCGTCCTGGCACCGTTTCACAAGCTACAACTTCACAAGAAAAATACCTGCCCTGGAAATAATTTAGTCAATCCACACACAGATCAATACTATTAATAAATTAACACATGCATTTTTTGAAGCGCTCGAAGTAGTTGTTGGAAACGATCACCAAAGTTAAGCAGAGTTTAAAGAGGTTAATCCTTAAATAAGTGACTGTTTGGTTGTCATTTTATGTCGAACTCTTCCATATTTTTAAGGCACAAGATATTTTTGAAAAATTCTATTGGCTGGTGGCAGCACCTGCGCATCAATGACATAACGCAACACCACTACTTCGTCCATTTTGAATGACCAGTAAAACCAGTCTAAAAAGAAGATGTATTTAGATGCTGATGGAGGAGCCAGTTTTTGACACACTAAGGACTAAGGAGCAACTCGGATACAGTGTGTTCAGTATGATGCGATACACCTTCGGTGTGCTCGGCTTCTCAGTCAGCGTCAACACGCAGGTTGACAAATTCAGGTCAGTCGTCATACATGTTTTAGCATTAAGTTTTTTAAATATTGGTTTAATGTAGTGTTTTTACATAGAACTTTAGGATAACATCGGGATAAAAATGATCTATCGGATAATTCATATCAAAAACAATGTAATGATTGCACTTTACAACCTTTTGTAGTCTTATCAATCAGTACTGCCCAAGGACAACATGTCATTAATTTGCAGAACTAATAGGTGAGAGCACCGAAACCTGCGGCATTCCGGCATTAACTTTGTACTACTCGAAAAAACTGCCCTTACACAGAAAACAAATCTTCCGATCTCCTAGAAAGTCTGCGACCAAAGCGCACAAACAAGGCGGCACACCGAAGGCCGGAAACTTGAAGACGATGCCATACTTTATCAAAAGCCTTGGCGACATCAACGCTAGCAGTTAAAGATATCCTTATCTTTAAACCTTAAAAAAGACCTATCTAATCCTTACTGTGTTTTTTATATTTAAGTAATTTTTGTACTATCAGGAGATAAAAAACTTGACGAGTTTCTTGGCTTATTCATGTCTACTCAAGCTCCTGCCTGCAGTGAATGGGCAGCAAGTTACTTCTTAAAGTTGACGTTAATAAGAGCCAAACTTGAATTTACAAAAACAACTGACTTTATGTTTTTTTAAACATTTATGGTATTAATTGGTATGTACAATAAAACCAAGTACGTTTAATTTGGCAGCGTGTCGCACGTAGACGCGCGCGTTGAGGCGTTCCTTAAGAAGTTCGCCCGCGACATGCGCCGCCTTAAGGAGCGCGCCCTAAGTACAGTACGGGCTTCACTGGTCCAGCTCAAACATACCACCGACTACGAGCTCAAGGAGGAGGTACGTACACACTCACTTTTTCATACATAACCTCACGCCCACAACAGATAGAGTGTTTACTCCACGTTTTGGAAAGCACTCATTTTGCTAGACTGCATCGACTGCTTTCCATCAGGCAGATAAAGTCATTATGACGTATTACATTTAAAAAGACTTAATAAATCTGAGCTTTTAAACAGTCCTACTCTGCCTTCATGAGGCCTTTAAGATTCTACCCTAGATTTTTTTCTCTCCCGAACAACACGTGCTGGTCTTAGAAACCATCCTCATACTGTGCAGACTATCAGCTCTCGAACCAAGAAATTTGGGAAGTCATTTCTGAGCAAGACCACTAAGCTCTGGAATTCGCTGCCGGCAAATGTGTTCGCTTTTTCTTATGATCCCGGGTCTTTTTAGCAGGCCGTCATGAGTGGATGCGCTTTGTACCGTGCTTATTTCACGGTATGAAGCGCTTTAATTTATTTTTGGACTGTTTCGACCTTTAGGCAGGATGTAGTCATTATGATGTGTCACATAAAAAAAAAGATAGCATGGCGTTTAAACAGCA
Organism: Musotima nitidalis; assembly: GCA_949126915.1. NCBI lineage: Eukaryota > Metazoa > Arthropoda > Insecta > Lepidoptera > Crambidae > Musotima > Musotima nitidalis. The sequence continues at coordinate 8,458,882 of OX421434.1, forward strand.
TCCTAAAATAATAATATCATCTTCTAGATAAGACCAAAATATCGTCAAAAACTGGCTTTTAGAATTGTCATAATGATGTCGACACAGGTTTATTTTCTAAATAAATGCTGACATCACATAATTTATTTATTTATCATGATGTTCTTTTTCAGGTGGAAAGAAATTGGAGGGAAATCATAAGCATGGAATACCAGTTCCAGAGATTGTTCATAGAGGTAAAAATATAAGTCCTGATATTCAGTTTTATTGTCTAAAAAATATTGTAGGTAATTTTGCGATAAGTCCGATAATTGGAGTTAAAATAATGAGTATCGTATTTATTATTATAAAAGTAATAAGTGTTTTTAAGTAAATAAACAGATCAAAATGAGATTAGGAAATTTTTGTGTCATCATTTCGAATTGGGTTAAATCTTCGAATCGCCGAATAGGGCTTCCAACAAGGCTTAACGACTACCAGTTTAGTGGTAACTTACCATGATAAAAAAACCTTATTTTTAAATTACCCTTCACCAGTGTGTTAAATGCCTTTTTGTTGCAGGCCGAGGCAATAGAGAATGTGAAACTGACAGATGTAAGGAGCTGGGTTGACAATCACTTTGCTTCAGGCAACCGGACCCACTTCAGAAAACTATCCGTCCAGGTATGTTTCCACACTTAGGTGCAGTAATGGCGTGCACACCATACATATGACGACCGATATGGCGTGGAGGTCAGTATACCTGCACTTCACTTCAGATTTCGTGGAATCGATTTCCACACAGGACAAATCTTTGTGTGCATAAACATGGATATTTGTTCTGGTCTGGGTGTTTTCCTATATATATTAAGTATAATAAAAAAAATGTATGTTTATTCGTTATTTAGTATCCATAACACAAGTTCCTAATGATACTTATCTTGAAACTAAATAATTGGTGTAATTGTCAGAAAGTATTTATTATTTATATAAGTAAGCACTACATACCCAGGCTGCAAGACCTAGCGTAATGAAATTGTTAAATCAATCTCACCTACAAGTGGTGCACCTGCCGTTCAACAGACGAGCCAATCACTAATGTTCCCGGTAAGCGACAATATGCTCGCCACATATTACGTGGGACCAACATTATTAACTCTGCCTACCCCTTCGATAAAAAGGCGTGATGGTATGTATGTATAAGTACTCTGCACATATTGAATTATCAGTGGACAATTACACCACGTCATAGTGTTCCAAATAATGATTAGTTTGTATGAAACCCTAGGTCCGTAACCTGGAGATAAAAGTGGTATTTCTAAGGAGATAAAAGTGGTATTTCTAAGGGGGTAAAGCTGTCTAGAAAGTTCTTTTCCCCCAGGACTTTTTTGGAATGCAGCAACGTAAACTGGCTGAGCAGATAAATCATGCATAATAAGCCAGAAAATTCAGCATCCTGAAGATTCTCTAAATGGGGTCGAAAGATGTGTCGTTTCTCAATGGTTCAAGATTAAAGTTGCAAGGGGATTGCCATATATTCATTTTAATTGCTTACAAAGAATTAATACTTAAGTTAAGTTAAGTTATTTTGCTTACAAACGCAAAATAACGCCTGAATCAATATGTAACTTTTTTCGCGTCATTGTTACAGATTATGGGCCACAAAGTAGACAAAAACAACAGCACAGTTCCAGAGATTAAGGACTATAAGTTGACATACCTGGACGCCACCCAGCCCATAGGCGACACTGCCGAGAACAACGCAGACTTCATCAGAGACATTGATGACTTTAAACACGACCTTCCCATCATTACAGTACCGAAAGTTGAACTAGCTCAATGTTAGGTTTAACTCCGAATTTTACTACATAATATGTAAATGTTTTAGCACCATAAGGCTCAAATTACACTGCCGCGAATTGGAATGGAAGCGACTTTTTGCCGCGAAATGAACATAGCATAATGTACTTTATGTAAATCGTCTAAAGTACAAACTTACGTAACAAGTTATTTGTGTATTAGCCTTACGAACATACATTGGGTTAGTGATGCGGTTAATTAAAGTTTTATCGACCAAAACTAAGTAAACTTAAATACTTGTGTCTAGGGTATCTACATGAGTTAGTGCTTACTTAACATTAACAATGAAGTGTTCCAGGAATTCTTTCACGTTTTCGAGAATACCCTAACGTATTTAGTTCGTACTTTATACAGTTGACGTTAAGTTCATTATGCTATGTACAATTTCGTTGCAAAAAGTCGCTTCCATTTCATACCGCGGCGGTGTAAATTAAGTCTAAGGGCCTCACTCTTAATCAACTCTGTTCAACTTTTGTCTTTAAAACAAAAACAATGATTTTGCATTCGTTCAGATGCGGAAATATGGCCATAAGCTGATCAAAGCTGATTGAGTGTGGTTAGGCCCTTACGATTTACTCAATAAATCGAAATAGTCTTAATAAATTAAAAATATTGGCCTCAGAATATATATTTTACAGATTGTAACTGCTTATAAAAATGTTAGTAAATTCATGACCAATATGTTATTATAGAAAAATCAATGTTTACACATTGTACTTATATAAGCAGTAATATATATAGATATATAAAATATTTGTACAGATTTCAACTGCTTATAACAATTTTAGTAAACTCATGACTGACATATAAAAAAATACCAACATTTACACTCACAATACATATTAGTATATGGCCAATAATATATGCTGTAGATATTTAGAATAGTTTCAAAGAATCCAACTGCTTTTAAAAGTTTTAGTAAATTCAAATATAAAATTACTGAAATATGTATATATTGCTTAAGAAATAAAATACTTAACAGATTGTAATTGCTTATGAAAATGTTATTCATATCTGAAATATAGAAAACCAACGTTTACTATATAATGCCTATATACGCCTTTAAATGTACAGAGTATAAACAACAGACTTTTTAATAGCGTTAGAACGGTTAATCGCGTACGGTCTTATTCGCAATTTTTCAATGATAATTAAATTAAAGAAAAGCGATATTATTAGTTAAATAGATGTTTTAGGTTGAGGTTACGACTTTCTTATTTTCAAAAACCATTTGACTATCGCGGTGTGGACTAAAGAGGTTAGAAGTATCTTTAGAGATCATTCAATAGTTTAAAATAACAAGATTTTAAAATCTGCACTTATTGAATTGTATAATTATATACATACATAGGTACCGATTATTGCCATTGAATATTACAGGAATATTCGATAAATTAGATGTTGTGGATATACACCAGCGTTTTAATTAATATGTATTATATATTAATAATAAATCATCGAAATTAACTAACAATAATAGTAAGCATAATTCAAAATTATGCTCCGTAGATACAGAAATTATCGCTATTTTAATGCATTTTACATAAATATCATCTTTACACTATTGTGAACTAATGAAAAAAAACTGAGCCAATTTAGTCAATTATAAATTCCGATTTATAAGCTATTCATATAGATTAGAGATTATAGATTCATTGTCCAAAATAATAAAACACACATACATCTAACTTATATTTCGTTGTATTATTGGAAATAATGATATCAATTGACATAATGTTACTGACAGTACATAATTTCTTTTGTTTTTTAAAAATATAATGTTGTTTTTACTTTTGTTGTGTAAATATATAGTTTTGACATAATCATTCAAAAGATTTAAAATTAGACTGCGCTTGAAATTATTGGAACATTGACTTAACGATTTATAATTAAGTTATTAGTAACAAAATATTTATTTACTTGTGTTTTTATACCATGATCGATTATGAAATAAAATATTCGTGTGAATTTATTCGATATAGTTAACAATTTAGGTGTATGGAAGAAAAATGGCTGTATTGCGACACGCACACTTAACTGCAGACCAAATAGATGTACTAAAGTTTGAATTACACTGAAAATTTTAGCCTATTCGCTCGCTGATATTATAAACAAGTTAAAATAAAAAACGACTACAGTATTACTTTAGTTTTATTTAAATTACACCCCACGTTACATTATTCATTCCAAAGATGATTCTATTCAATATTGAAAAGTTTTAAGTTATTAAACAAAACAATAATAAATAAAAATTACAGTTTATTATCAATCAGACTCAAATTCATAATGTTTTGTTACATAATCTTGTTGGCGACATGTGGCGACGTTTGCAAAGATGTCGAGTTGAAAGGATATCTGGTTACGCGACCTGACATACATAGATTCCCTCTTTTTAATAAATATTAAATCGGCAATCGCATTGCCGTACGATGAATGCAATTTTTTTGATGTCCATCATTTAACAGATAATTTATATCGTTGGTCAGAATTTGAACTAAGTATTATATTGTTGTTTAGTTTTAATTCCCGCGCGAACCACCTATTTATAGCTGTATAAAACTACATCCTTTAATAAGTTGTTACTGTTGTTTTGTCGAAAAGCCGATATTCAATATATTACTATAACACAAATTAAACATACTGCTAATGTACTAAGAAAAATCGCCAACAAATTTAAATTATTAACTTATATAAATACAATTTCCGATATTATCACCACACAAGCTTGATCCGGCCGTCGATGTCTCTCATCACGTACCCCTGTCTCCTCATATAGTTCTGTAGCATCATGTAGTCAAGGGGGAATGTCTGCAAGTTCTCCCTGTTATTTGATAGCATCTGTGACAAATAAAATTAAACTTATTATATTATGTAAATAATTGTCTTAGGGATTTATCATCAACGCGACAGTATTTAATTTATCAAAACTAGTATAAATTATAGTGACTTAACTCAAAAAAGACGATTTTTGAGACATCACAAAAGAAGATCTTCTAAAGAATACTTGTCCTACTTGTAAGCGCATTAAATTGATACAGATTTATTGATTAGTAATTCTGCTTGTGTTTTGAACGTTTGATTAACATTGATTCGATCTCAGTAAGAAATAGAAATACTGTAAAAGTACGTAACTCAAACCTGACCTATCTATTAATGGGTCGATGTTCCTTTAAGCATGCGATGTGTAAATGGATTGTGATTTTCCTTGTGATTTAAAAAGTCAATAGAGCTTATAGTCTCCACTACTTAACTGAGTATGACCTTGACTTGACTCGGCTATGACAGACTTGACTTTTGGCTGTGACTAAATGACGGCTCTTATGCTAATTTGACGACTGATATGGCGTGGAGGCCAGAATACCTGGCCTTCACTCCAAAGGTCGTGGGTTCGATTCCCACATAGGACAAATCTTTGTGTGCATGAATATGAATATGTGTTCTGGTCTGGGTGTTTTCAAAAATATATATATTAAGTATGTATTTACAAAAAAAAAAAGGTATGTAAGTAAGTATGTTTATCCGTTCTTTAGTATCCATAACACAAGTTCTTAATGATACTTATCTAATTATATTATTATTCTTAATGATTATATCTTATCTTTGTGTGCATGAACATGATAATTGTTCTGGTCAGTGTGTCGTTTTTACAATAGGTATATCGCACTGCTACATGCTATGGTATATTAGAACTGTTACAACTCAAAAAAGTCGAATTTTGATTTAACCAATTTTTTCTGATTCTCCATTCGTTTACCTATATGAAAATGAAACCGTAGTAGGTAAATTTATTTCGGAAAAAGCTAACTAGATAGCATAAGGAATCACTATTGTTGAATGAACGCAATTCCCCCGCTACCGTTTAAACTAAACTATTGCTAGTAGTCCCACAAATGTAATTTTTTGAGTTGATACAGTTTTAATATAACAGTGCGATATGATAACTGTAGTTATATATGTAGTTTTCTTACCGTATAGCCGCCGCCTCCATCGCCGATGTAGTTCTGTGTGAGCACGCGGTAGGTAGCGTTGACATTCAGCGGCTCGAAGCGTGGCACGTCGCACTCTATACAACGGACGTCCACAGACGCCACGCGACTTCCTACTGCCTGCGACAAGTCGTATACCACGCGCATACCTGTTTAAACAATAATGCTTTCTTTATTTTATGCAAATTTACTTACTGAATATACAGATAGGTAAAGCCTTACGGTTATATAATATAGGGCACGTAAATTGAACAGTAATGTCTACAAATACAGGTAGAAAAAAATAAGAAAGGGACCAAGGGCATGCGTGTGACGTAGATTCGCTGCGTTGCTATAATACACCCCCATGCCCTTTTATTTTATAGGAAAGCTGGTCTTCATTCGGAATGGACGGATGTAGGAAAGCGAACCCTGGGCCCGTAAGGCAGCAACCGGGATACCGGTAAGATTAAGAAGAGTCTTCATTCGGAAGCCCGGGCGCCCTGAAGACTGTCCATCTGCATACCAGCCCATTGTGCTTTTCGACGAGGTGGGAAAACTCTTTGAGCGAGTTATTGCAGACCGCCTCGTCGGGCACCTGGTGAGAATTGGGCCAGATCTTGCGGAGAACCAGATTGGGTTCCGCGATCTGCGTTGTGTCCTGATATTGCCAAAGCCTACAACCACCTGCCGCAAGCTTTACGTGGGGATCGTGAGGCCTATGGTTCTTTACGGGGCCCCAGTGTGGGCGCGTTCCCTGTAAGGACAAGCAGCTCACTATCTGAACGCGCCCCAAAGGGTGGAGGCTAGGCTGATCCGGGGCTACCGCACAATCTATGGCGAGGCTGCAAGCCTCCTTGCCGGATTCCCGCCGTTAGATCCGCGTGAAGATACTACGTCGGTGAGAAACTCCGCTAACACGGCAGCTCGATGCGCAGCGGATGGAATTCCGGCGGGATCTCATGGCGTCGAGGAGGTAACGACTGTCGCCTCCTTCTTTGAAGCAGTCATGCTAGCAAAGGGGGCGGCGGAACGAGAAAGGCAGAATTCCACTCGTCTCGGTTCCAGTTGCCGCGGTGGACGCCCGAGACGACTCTCGGCCACCGCAGGTGCTAGCTTGTGGGCGGTGAGTAATGGGTAACTCGCCGCCCTGTCCCTCTTCTATAGACGACAGGCTGCGTAGATGGCGCGTTCGTGTTCCACGCGCGCCTCAAAGAGATGTCAGCACACTGAAGGGCCCTATCGGGGTTGCGGAACTGTTCGAAAGGGTTACCGCGGCCTCGGGACGTAGCAGGCTTAAGAAGGAACATGGATGGTTTTTAGTCAGTAAAAGTCTGACACCCTCCCGTTCCACTCACAGCGGGAGAAGGTCATTTAATGATTTCTCATCCGAAAAAAGGGCAATAATTGTTCAACTAATGCTATTTCAATGACATCTAGATGTTCATCTCAGTATTCCATCCATACCTCCTATCTGCAGCATTCTCCCGCTGCTGAACTCTTCCGGGTTTGACACGAAGACTCCTACAGAGAACTCTAGCGCCTCCAGCACGTACTCTCCCTTCAGGTCGTACACTTGTACGTAGTTCTCGAACGGTATCGCCATCAGTAGTCCTTGGGTTGTCACCCCTGAAATTTTAAAATCCATTTAATATGTGATAAAAGCCAAAAGGGGACCGACTCACCACCGGCAGACACGACCGCCAGCAGTTATACCCACTAAAAATCTTTCGACGTCCCCCGGGGCAATACCGGGGGGACCTTGTCGGTAAGTTACCCCTGCGAGGGTAAAACTGATATTTCGATGGGGTAATGAGAGGGTTTTCCTTTAAACTAAGTATCGCATATGTGGCCAGCGTGTCACATAAAATCAAGTAGCTAATAATATTTTTAAATACTCACGTCCAGGATTAATTTGCACTCGCAATCCGCCCGAGTTGACCATACAAATGTGAGCATAGTTCCACGCGCCCTCAGTCGCATTCGCAATAACCTGGAAGCAAGACTTTTTTAAGGTGCGGAATTATGTAAGATCGCTAAAATTGGGCTTTTTCAATTTGATTGTTCATCATGATGTACATGTACGGAAAAAAATAGACGTAAATCCACATCATACAACACATGAGAACGTTTGGTTAAAAATAAAATAACCTGTTTAGTTTCTCAGTATTAAGTTAAAATCACACTTTTTAAAGCACTATTGTTAGACATTCTACACGAGTAGCCTGTGGGTCAACTTTACACAGAAATCCTACAATGCCCTACGTGTCCAATACAATAAAATCTTCAGGGCTCTGTTCCGGCTCTCACGCTAATTGTTGTGCGTCAGATATGATTGTCGATGTCAGCGTAGATGACTTTTACGCATTAATGCGAAAAAAGGTTGCCTCGCTAGTACGCAGGGTGCGATGGAGCCCGAACAGAGTCCTGAGGATGGTGGGTGATCGACTCGATTCGACCCTGGTTGGCAGGTTCACTGAGCTGCACGGTACAAAGTATTGGTAAGCCTGTCTATCAGGGATTAAAAAAAAATCCTTTTGGTTGTTTTTATTATACCTACTAACATAGTCTATAAGTTTTATTGTTATTAACTACCTATGGATCTTGGCTCTGAACGTAGATGATTTTTTATTTAATATTACATAATTTACAGATGTGCCTCGGCTTTGTTTTTCGGCCATTTTACTTCTAAACTAGTAATCGTTAATATTTTTTGATGACTCCAAGTTATTAGTAGATTGAATATCGAAGAGACAGTTTGATTATTTTTGCCAATTTCATTATTTATAACTTTTGTATGCAATCGATGCACGAAATCCATCTGGAATCTCCTCTGAGCAAGCCGGGGTGCTAGGCATCTAAATCGCCCAATTTCAGCGATATCCACCGTCTTCTTAATATTATCTACCTATGACAGTTTTTTTAACTCGTATTTCCTATAAAGTTGTAGGGAAAAAATCAAAGGGAACATCTTTCAGAGGGCGGATGGATGTGCCCAAACCGTCGCAAGCACAAGTTACACTTATCAGCTAGTTGCCTTCAACCGCTGCCAGCCGTTTATACAGAACTATTATTATCAAATAACAAACCTCTTCCAAGAATCCGTCGCAGGCCCAACTACCCATGTTACACTCCCGCCTGGAACACCAGGACCTGTTGAGCGTCACTTTGGAGGTGCCCAGGACCACCCTCCCCACCGCGTCAACTTCCTGCTTCCAGGGTTCCAGTTCACTCACCATCTGAGGGTCTGAGAGTAATTTAAATTAATTTTGATATTTTTCTTGTAGTTTACTATAAGGAATCTTTAAATGTGGTTTCAGTTATACTATAACTAGAGTTTGGGCGACAAAACATGTTCTAATACACACGTTAAAACTGTGTTGGGCAAACTTAAGCATTTGACAGGCGCTGGAGGACTAGCCTAAAAGAGAAGTGGGAAGCTGGGCTTGCAAGGTCGCAGTCGTTTGCAACGCTTAAATTATGATGATATCAAAAAATCCATAAAGAGATATATAACAAAAAATAGAGACAAGGCTGCACACTATTTGCACAGTAATACAATCTTCTATTGAATCTTCAAATTAACATAGCATAGGATTAACATATTACCTTGCGGTGTAGGATATATACCGCAAGGTAGTATTTTGGGGCCACTAATTGTTTCTAAAACATAAAGAAACTTTACATAATAGCTATATGTTTGTTGACCCAATTCGCTGTTTTATAAGTATATAAGCATGACAAATGTTTTTGATAAATAAAATAAGTACCGACGAGATTTAAACGACATTTCATTATACGATACGACTCAATGACTTAATTCTTAACGTTAACTAAGGAAAACTAAATTAATTTTACCATTTATAAAAAGTTCACGAAATGCTTAAAAAGTATCTCCTGTTCTGAGGTATACGAGGAATCGAATATTAACATCGCCTTCAATAATTTCCATGAACTTTCTGGGTTTTCTACAACTTATGTTAAAATAGGCCAGGAAAATTAAAAAAAACGAGTGGAACGAGTAATTCCTTACCTGGTATAATTGATGTGCCCAAATAGATGGGTTGTCCTTCCCAAGCCTGAATTTTACCGTTGTCGTCAATGAAGAGCTTGATATTCCCCAGGTATCGCGTGTAGCACGACGCTTGGACTATGGGAATCTGACAATGTAAAATGTGTATTAAGACAAAATAGTGCTTTATCGCAAAGTCAGGATTCGCGGGAACACTTTAGGAAACGTTGGGAAATAATACTTTGTGTCTTAGTTGTTAGGCTTACGTTATGGAACGAATTTTGGTAGGGTACCTAAATCAGATAAACGTTCCAACGTGGATGAACCGTACTCGGCCGGAAGCAATGCTTTGTAACCGTAGATTTTTTTAATAAGGGACAGCTTGCACTTACGTCTTCCGGAAGTCCAGCCAGACCATATACCATATTATATAAACCAAATGTAATAACTTTGAGATCAGTGAGCCCTCCAACGGCAGCTCGTGTATTTTTGTGACGTTAAGCTTAAACAATGCTAAAGGTACAGCCAAGACTTTAGGCGACGAGGGACGCGCCGTATCACCCTATAAACTCGAAGCCCATGCTCAAACTACAGGGCAGGCAAATCCCAAAATAAGAGTTGTCCATCGTCTTCTCGTCCGGCTCGATACCAACCTCTTTACGGACTACTCAGTAGTCTTCGAGTCAACCTTTGAGCTTGAGCAATAAACCTTAAAAAAGAAGGAAGTCGGTGCTCTGGTTTGGTTACTGCCAAGGTGATGACGAGTGGGGAGCACCAGGTTATGAAACATAGTATTAGTACCGAGCAAAATCGCATGCAATATTCAAGAGCACAGCACGGCTGTAACTCACAGTCGACATTGCGAGAAAAAATGTTAGATCGAACTTAAGAGTGTGATCCACTTGGAGTTCTTACCCTATGGCCGTCAGATCTGGTAACAACTGTGGGATAGTCGCTCATCGCTGTGTCGTTGTTTGGTGGTTGTCCAGTGTACAAAAGCGTGTGTGAATGAGCGCCCACTATTATGTCAACTTCCGGTGTGATTAGGTTTGCTAGAGCTCTGTTAAACAATATAATATTTATTACATATAACAGTACATTAATGATTCATTCATCCTAGCATTTTCCAGTTTGCCATAGAGTAAAGCTTAGGGGCCCGAGGTCTGCTCACTGGTCCAACCAGGCTTGACTGATTATTTCAGTTACTTACTAGTTGCGATTTATTCTTCACTAAAATAAATGAAAATAAACGCGATTAAACCAAATTACCTAGTCCCTTGTTTACAGATTAGTTCCATCCCAACGATCTAGAAAAATTAAATTGCCCAACTAACATTTAGGCGCTAACATTTAGTTAAAGATTGCTGTAACCCCATATAATACATATATATAATACATCGGCGAATTGGGCAGATTTTTTTGATTCAGATAAAATTTCCTTAATTGTGATTCATAAGAGCAATCAGACGGGATTAACATATATTACAACGTAAATATATAACAGCTCTTACAACGTTACGATAGCGTAACAAACTCTAAGAGCGATAGAAATGAAAAAGTGGCAATTAGGTAAAAAAAATACATTATAAGCGGCTGTACTCGTATATCAGTTATTAAACCGCTTGAAGTTTTTTTTGGGTTTATACACTTCAATATAATTTGCAACAATCACTTTAGGTTCTAGAACTATTTTGAAACATAGAAAATAAATAAATGTATTCAGTACAAATACCTAGTAAATACAGAAAAAAGAAATTAAATAATTTTGTTATGGAAAACACATTCAAACGGCTTTTTCTATGTTTGTGAGGTTAGGCTTTAGTCCATATAATAGCTTATAGAATAGCAAATTTTTATTAAAGACAAAGTCTTCTGAACTACCTTCTTTTTATGAAATAAAAGTGACAGCACTAGTTTTAAGCCTGATTTAATTTTAGACTTTGTTTTGTAATAAGCCCCAAAGAGTTTAACTGTGCTCCGACCTTAGATAAATTGAGGGCAGGGGATGACAACTCATATTAAACTCACTGGTCTCTGTCGAATCCAACGTGTGACAGCACTATGATGATGTCCACGCCGTCAGCCGTCAATATGGCTGCCTCCCTGTTGATGGCGTTCACTTCGTTTTCCAGTATCACTCTTCCGATTGGTGCTGAGAACTGTAAATTTAATAATTTGATTAGTAACTACGCCCGTATTTCATACAGGATTTAGAAGGCAATTTTTTAAAATACATTTTTAAAATCTTTTTTACAGTAAATCATTCTAGCCGTTTCAAATATAATTTTTAGACAAAATTTGTTTATTTTTTTAATAGTTGTTTTTAACCCGAAATTGTTTAGTGAGATTATGTCTACATTGGTTTTGGAAATAAAATGAGACATCAGTGCTAAAAAAAACCTGTGATTTTGCATTAAAGATAGATACATACTTCATTTGTCACATACAATTCAGTTGTTTGAATTAGATCATAGCTATTTCACAAATGTCAAAATGTTACTTTTAACCAGTGGTTGACTGAACCCTAAAACAATATTTATCATTTTATCTATGAAGATAAATATATTTTTAGGACTTCTTGGCGGGAAAGTGAAGTGTCATGTCTGCAGTTTTGTTTTATTTTCTAAAATTTGTGATATTTCTAACATTAATGTGTAATAACGGTGGATTGTTAACCGTTAAGTGTTTGTGAACATACATGAGTGTTGGTAAATCAAACAAAACAGTGCAACATCACTTTTCAAATTTTCTCTCAAGTAGTCCATGTGAGATCTCAGTATAGTCCCACATCTTTACTGAGGACTCAAGGGGCTTAGGGGAGGGTATCTCATTTACCATTTATCATCTTTATCACCTCTCATTCTCATTTACCTACTATGAATTATATATTATTTATATATCACTTACTTGACACTGGCTAAATGTGCTAGACGCACGAAGCCATTATTTAAAATAAAGAAAATAAAGAAAATATATTTTTATTTTTCGATATACGGGTAGGTTATTATATGTAACATTGACACAAAATGACGCCGTATTAGTAATAATAACATTATTGTAGAACAGCGATAGCCCAGTGGTGAGACCATTACATTACAATTCGGAGGGTTTCGGGTTCAAACCCTGGCTCGGTGCCTCGGAAAGCACATTGAGCACATCTATGGCAGTCGTTATTAAAAAGTTATTGCCTTCTAATACCCTGACAGATATGGTTTAACCATAGAATTATGTTTCCCTCTGTGTTGTGGAGGTCAGACGGTAGTCGCTCATTGTAATAACTGAAGTTCAGCCAAAACCTAGGTGGACCAGTAATCAGGGCCGTCTTTAAACTATTTGAGGCCCTGGGCACGTTAGGATCATGGGGCCTCTATGACCTTGAGAAAGCTCACTCACTCCCATCTGTCAAAAAGTTCAAGCTATGTATGTTGTTGTACACGGTATAGCTATGCGCATGCAGCAAGCTAAAGCTAATAAGCAAGTAGGTATTGGAGTAAGTCATTATCATCAGATTTTTCAAAATTAATGTTTTTCGGTAATTCCTAAATATCGGTTATCATTTGGTAATCTGACAGGAACTAGGGGGCCCCATTAGATCGCGGGGCCCTGGGCTCGTGCCCATAGTGCCCAGTGGGAAAGAGGGGCCTGCCAGTAATGATATGAATATGAAAATAGAAGCTTATATAAAAGGTCGGGTAAATTAAAGCAACATACTGAAGTAAGAAGCACACCGATGATTCCTATTCTGCGTCCACGGCGGGTGACCACGACATGGTTCTGCAGGTACTGGTCCAGCTCCGGTTCCAAGCTAGCGTTCACGTTGGCGCCGAGCATAGGCGCGTTCAGGTTCTCCAAGTACGGCACCAAGCCCTCCACTCCGTGATCGAACTCGTGGTTACCTAACACCTAAAAACGTCGCATTATCCAGAATATTTTTACGAGTGTGACTTATCATTGTAGGTAGTACTACAAAAGAAATAGTTTTTTTTGTCGACAATTTATTATGTAACAACCAATTTTTGACTTAGGAATGAAACGAGCCGTGATCATATATTTGTGCTGACAGAGTCCAATATGGAGATCTGTAAGTATCTCTTTTCTAGAGGCCTGGTGTTATATTTATTTAGTAGTATGCTTTGTGATAAAGCCACCCCAAGAATCTACTTTGGTATCTAATAGAAAACGATTCTGTATTTTAAATCACACTTTAACTTAAACTTACTTACATGAGCATCGTGCTTAAGACGATTCATAAAATGGTAGGTCACGTTCCATCTGAGGAAGTTGTACCAGATGGTGCCTTGGAAAGTGTCCCCTCCATTGAGCAGGATAGAGTCAGGTTCTGTCTCCAGCACTTGGTTAACTGCGGTATAGAGACGAGCGAAGCCGCCTACGCAGGGTGCCACTTCTGGTTCACATACTGTGCCTGTTGGGCTAACCTCGTCGAAGCTATTGGACAAAGGAATATGGATAAAGTGCTAAAAGTCTTATTTTATGGAAGTGGGTTAGGTAAGAGCAGGTTTGTTTTCGTCCAAAATAGCTCTTATTGTCTTGACCAGTGTGCGTTGCCAGCGATGGCGTATGTTACCGACTTCGGTCTTAGTAACTTACCTTAACCTACGGCATCCGCCTGATATTAAAGCTCATGGTCGTCTAGCGTACTATGGAATGAACTATGCTCGGTGTAATCCTTACGTAATAGATTCCAAAATGAGCAAGTCCGGAGACGAACATGAGTTACTGACATTGCAAACTGAAGTGCCAATAGGCGAGGCAGAAAAACCGAAGACCGATGTAGCGTTAAGGTTCTTCAACGGCGTTCGCAAAACTGTAATCGTAGTCTATGACGGCCTCCCATCGTCTGATTAATCTAAGTCAGCGGTATGCCGCCGGTAAGAGGCTTAAGATCGATCCACGTAAAAAGAAAGGTTATGAGACCTATTTCGATAGCATTGTTGGACTTGTCGAGGGTGCGATAGTGGTGGTCTAGTTGGTCCTCCTATAATAATGCACACTATGCACTCTTTGTGCACTCACATACTTTTCCGGGCTTTAGTTATACTTATCAGTCCATCACGATAAATTTTAATTCGCTTGTGGCACCATGAGGTTGAGTTGGTTAGAAATTATCGCCGATCTCTAAAATCCGAAGCAGCAACCGTTTGTATCGCATAAAAACAGTAGCTTCCGTGCTTCTGAAGACAAATTAAGCCATTGGTTCAAGTTGTGGTAATGGTTATAAAGGTATACACTGCACAAAGCATTAAAATTTTGGTCTAAAATAAAACAAAGCCTCGATTCATTCATTCATTTATTCATTCATTGTCATGAATGGGATAAAATAGGTAATAAATAGTGTAAACTAAAAGTGTACCTAAAAATGGGTACTTACTGTGCATGAAAATCGTTGTAATGAATAATGTTCAGCTCAAACAGTTCATCGCCATTCTGTGCTATGGCAGCCCCCAAAACAGCTGTCACAAACCACCAATAAACAGCACCCATGACTGAAATTTCTTAACTCCTAACAGAATAATTTTATTTCCTGCTCTTAGAAAAGTACACAACAAACTGGACTGCCAATTTACGGTAGCCTTTGTGATAGCAAACCAATAAGATCTTATCGTTGCTGTAATAAAATAATTTCAAAATCATCATGTTAATAAGTAATGATAAGTTTATCAACATATACATTGCTTATAAATATACTATAGAGACGATATATATCATTTTCTATCTATATTCAAGTGTGATTCATTGGTAGGTTGACATGCAAAGTGAAAGAAATAATATTTCAATAATAAACAAGCTACAAATCAATTCAATCACAAATCATTAATACAATTTCTTTATGCTGCAATATTACTAGGCAAATGCTTTAAACTTTGAGATTGTAGGTAATAATAACCTACAATCGCATGACCGATAATTTATTCTAGATATGACAGATAAAAAAGTTTTATTTACGTAAAATTTTCTACAAATAACATTATTTTCAGGTGGACATTAATGTTTCAACACCGACAAGACGACAGTGAGGACAAATAAAATAAATCAGTCTTCAATAATATCAAAAAAAATTAGGTCTAAGTTTAAGAACGCGTACCTACTAATTAATTCAGAATTTTAAAAAAATATTAAAAGTAAAATCATCTCTTTAGTAGATCTCAAATTGATTGCCGATAATGATTAAAGTAGATACCTATACAATCATAAAATTTTGGATTAAAACAAAATTATGTTTAAACATGTTATTTACCAATAAATACGTAAGTCTTCCTGTTTTGCATCCAAAGTCGAGTTGTTTACTCAAAGTTGGAGAGAATTAAAATATACTCTTCAAAATATCAAAGGACCTTTTAGACAGGACAGAATAATGAAAGACGTCAATAATACGATTATTCACGAAACTCCTTAAAGGTTAAATCAAGTATAGACTTTGTGCCCAGTGATACTGTAATTAAAATCTTTCGGAAATGGTTTCTTTACATATTTTTTTACCGTTCGATGATATAAGAACGGCGCTCAATCCATGTGAGTATCGACATAAATCACGCGGCATTTCGCTAAGGGATGAATAAAGAGATAAATATTAAATATTTTCTAACAATTACACCAATTATTTAGTTCCAAGATAAGCATCATTAAGAACTTGTGTTATGGATACTA
Organism: Musotima nitidalis; assembly: GCA_949126915.1. Taxonomy (NCBI): domain Eukaryota; kingdom Metazoa; phylum Arthropoda; class Insecta; order Lepidoptera; family Crambidae; genus Musotima; species Musotima nitidalis. The sequence continues at coordinate 8,475,343 of OX421434.1, forward strand.
AACAACGTATAAACATACTTACATACTTTTTTTTTGTAAATACATACTTAATATAAATAGGGAAACACCCAGACCAGAACAAATATTCATGTTTATGCACACAAAGATTTGCCCTCTGTGGGAATCGAACCCACGACCTCTGGAGTGAAGTGTAGGTATACTGACCTCCACGCCATATCGGTCGTCAGATATCAGCCTTATCAGGTCCACTGCTAAACATTTGCCTCCCCAATAGATAGATAGACACTATTGGGGGTATTTGCTCTTAATCGCCACGCTGAGCAGGCGGTTGTTGATCGCTGTACGAAGCCAGTACGCAGGATGACGTTGCTGCCAATCATCCAGTAGGATTTCTCTAAGTCGACTCTTACGACTTCTCGTAAAATGAGAGAGAGTGGCACTATTCTAGGCGGGCACCACACGGCATCATATTAAGTAGATATATTATACTTACCTATTTAAAATTTATAGCGTCGCATATACAACAATATCGCATAAGTAAAATTTTACAAGTTTTCAGGAAAGACAAAATACAGTTTTTCTTTACACGAGATTGTATAGCGAACTGACGGCTTGTGCGGTTAATCTTTATTTATAAGCTATTTGTATAACTCCTTGAGTTTAAATCATTTGGTAATTCAAATGACAGCGTATTGTTAGTTAACCCCTCATATGTGAAACACCGGCTCCCGGTATAAACATATCTTCGCCTAATCGGTTGACGTACTGGGAGCCGGTATGGCAAACTGTGTTCTCATATTCGCTCTAAAAAACTTCATTGTATATACCCTATCCTTTCTAACACGTTACAAATGCATAAAGAAGAAACAGGCTGACTAGTAAAGCCAAAATCTCGGCCAACTTTAGCGGAAAAAATTTAAACAAATGTCAAATGAGAAAATCCAGTTACAGTAAGAGTCTATCTCAAAAATGGGCCGTCTGTTGACCATACCGGCTCCCGGCACAACAGATAACGGAAAGTGGGCTAATGTCATTCAACATAAGAGAGGCTAAGCGGCAATATGACAGGGCGTTAAAATGTGTGTGGTGTAGTGTAGGCAGTAGGTACTAAGATATCGATAGATATTGTTACGTAGTATATTACTTTTGTTATCAGAGCAATAAATATTATAAAGCTTAGAATAATAACACCTAGAACGATAGTTCCCTCCAAAGCGGTCTTTCAAAAGCGAGGCAAGAAAAAAATCTATGTGTGCGTAAGATACTTGTATTACGCTCGACGAAACGCACACAGTGAAAAAAATCATGTTGTCATTTCATTCAATTTTCCCTAAAAGTAGGGAAGTTGAAACTTTTACACTTTAGCTTAGCTATTTATTGCATTTCGTTTATGCGAATAACCACTTATACTTTATAATTTCTTTGAAAATGTATTTATATATTTATCCTGCCTGGGGTGAACAATTATTCACTAATTATTTATTTAATATATTTAGAGCTATGTAACTCTTAAATTGTTATATAGTATATAGTTATATAGTTCGTCAACTGTTTTATGTAGATAGACCAGAATAGAATAAAACTATTTAACCTTTTTAAAATGTGATTTATGCCATATCAATTGAAATCAATCAATCAATGAAAAAATAAAGATTTTTTGTGTTATCGTATATAAAAGAAGTTATTCCACGCGAACAAAGTCGCGGGCGGAAGGTAGCAGAAGGTAGGAAGTATCAGATAATTATCAAATAACATTTTGTGAAATTTAATTATTGTCTAATTGAGACGTGTAAGTGAATTACAACAAAATATAGGAGATTTTTTTTCCCCTTAATGGCAACATTTTCATTAACTGTCACGTGACAAATATTGAAATTATTTTTTTCATTTTAATGAATTTTTTACCTAATAATTTAATTTCAAACGCATAATTTACCCGTGTAATGTTATGTCAATATGTTTCTTGTGCTTTTCCGATGTATTGTGATATTCATTCATTGCGCAAACCGTCATTTTTAATAAAAATATCAGAAGTAGTTTTCAATACGACACGACCTTGAGCACTGACGGGCCGCGTCACAAACTTAGCCAATATGGCTAGGTTTTAGTTGCCTCACTTTGACGACGCGCACTGGGCTTCTAGGTGTAATTATTCTAAGTTATAAAGATATAGATTTAAAGCAAGCAATAAAATAATTATTTATTGTATTATTAGTATTTCTTCCTGCGTCCTTTTTTGATACCTAAATTATATTAAAAAATATTACTACTAAAAAATATTGAAGTGTAATAAATAGCAATACTTTTTGTCTGTAACATTTGACAAGGTAACAATAAAATTAGGTCCTGCACAGAGCTTGTATGGAGTTTGAGAAAACTGTCACATGAAGCACTCATGTGACAGTTTTGACTCATGTGACTTTTTCTTTCTTTATTTTATAATGGCTTCGTGCGTCTAGCACATTTAGCCAGTGTCAAGTAAGTGATATATTAATTATATATAATTCATAGTAAATGAGAATGAGTGGTGATAAAGATGATAAATGGTAAATGAGATACCCTCCCCTAAGCCCCTTGAGTCCTCAGTATATATAAGATGTGGGACTATACTGAGATCTCACATGGACTCCTTGAGAGAAAATTTGAAAAGTGATGTTGCACTGTTTTGTTTGATTTACCAACACTCATGTATATTCACAAACACTTGTCGGTTAATAATCCACCGTTATTACACATTAATGTTAGAAATATCACAAATTTTAGAAAATAAAACAAAACTGCAGACATGACGCTTCACTTTCCCGCCAAGAAGTCCGACTCATGTGACTTAGAATAAAAAGAAAAAAGTTCTTTATTCCATAAACTATAACATAGGACTTCTTGGCGGGAAAGTGAAGCGTCATGTCTGCAGTTTTGTTTTATTTTTATAAAATTTGTGATATTTCTAACATTAATGTTTAATAACGGTGGATTATTAACCGTCAAGTGTTTGTGAATATACATGAGTGTTGGTAAATCAAACAAAACGGTGCAACATCACTTTTCATATTTTCTCTCAAGGAGTCCTTGTGAGATCTCAGTATAGTCCCACATCTTTACTGAGGACTCAAGGGGCTTGGGGGAGGGTATCTCATGTACCATTTATCATTTTTATCACCACTCATTCTCATTTACTATGAATTATGTATTATTAATATATCGCTTACTTGACACTGGCTAAATGTGCTAGACGCACGAAGCCATTATTTAAAAAAAAGAAAGAAACTATAACATAGCCCTTTAAGTCAAAATGAAATATGTATGTTTAAGTAATTGATTATTTAGTAATTCTAATAATTATGTATGTTTTCTTTTCTGTGACGTGTAATTTTGTATTACCAATAAATGAGTATGTGAGTATTTGAGTAATCAAATAAAAAATAGAAATATCTGAAAAATCTTTATTCGATATCCGTAACAATATAAATAACAAATGGCTGGGATCTTCTTTTAAGTATGATATATCTGTGTTAGGAGACCCCCGCTCTTCCCTATATATATATGATACTTATTAAATAAAGTGAGCAAAATGTGTGGTGTTAACATGGTGTGACAAAATGAGAAAAATAATGGTAGGAATTATATGGTATTTATATGTAAAAATAATTTATATATAAAATATAACTACACTGAAATCACGAAGGTTAGATTAACTAATATGCATTAAAAAAATTAAGAGTAAGTGAATCTAATTGCCAGTTCCGAACTACCGCTCTGTGAGTTGAACTGACAAGAAACTCAGTCTATGCTCTTTTAAATTATCAATGCATTCCCTAAATACGGGTATCCCTAGTTACACCAAAAGAAAATTGACAAATTATCACTTCCCAAATATTGTTTTGTAAAATTTCATTTGCCAAATTATTACTTGGCAAATAAACTCTTCACAAATAATTGTATCGTAAACGTAATGCTTTCCAAGTGAACGTTTCGACAATAACTCAGTTAGTATTACATATTTTACGCAAAATAAAATAAGCCAAATAATTCGTCTCGAAACTTTTCAAATAACCATTTCTATTTGCATCTTTACTATTAATACTAATCTACAAATATTGGCCATACATAAATCAACAGTAGTATTTTCTGCCGCTTCGCCGGCCGCTACCGCGGCACGCTCGCTTCGCTCGCTCGGCTCGCGCGCTTTGTGGTCACTGTTCTAACCTAACCTAACCAATATGTATCTAAGCCTCACTCATCATCATCACGTTAATTTAAAATTATGAACACATATTAAACAAACATTCCTTATACTATTTTATTTTTAGTATATATTTAGTATTAATATCTTAGTTTGTGATTATTTAAAATAATAAACGTAAAACTTTATGTCCAAACAAATCATTTGATTAAATGTTATTTGTCTAAAGTTTGTTTGCCGTAATAAATTACTTGTTAAAAAACCTAATGCCATAATGTCATTATCCGTAGTAATATACTGCCGAGTAAAAATTTGACCAAATGAAAATTTGCGTACTAAAATAATTCGCAACGTTGCATTGGTGTAAAAAAAGTTTGCTAAAATTTGTTTGGATTATAAATTTTTGTCAAAATAGTTTTGGCAAAACGGCAGGATCCCCCTAAATACAGAATGTCACTAAGTATCGAAGTTTTATCACAGAAATCCTAAACAGATTTGGACTTTGGGATTCTTATATAAAATCGCAACTTCAATTTTATCGCAAAAATATATGTCAGGGTCTTAAATTTATATTGACAACAGTTAAGAGATAAAATAACAAATATAGGTATATAAAATCTGTAAGCCGTGGGAGTGGCGATGTATATGTATCAGCTACGATAGAAATCTAAATAATCAGATAAAATTTCTATTGCTACAACGTTACGTAGGATTGAACGCAGAAACTCAACTACCGTTTTCTGGAAGGATACTATGGAAGGATACAGAACTAGGTATATATTTAAGTACAAGCACTTATTGTGATACCTGTGTGTATCAAGTTTCGAAATTCTGATGATATTAAATTATTATCTGTCGCTAAAAAGATGTTTGTGCCAAATTTGGCAAGAACAGTTCAAATCCTAAAACAACTGGAAGGAGGAAACGACTTGTGCCGAACTCAAATGAAGTGGGATCAGGGTAGTGGGATTATAATGAAAGCGGAATAGTGCCAAAAAGCCAAAACTAATTTAAAAACTCAAATTTGCTCTGTGTGCAAAGGAGAGAGCTCACATTGAATCAGAAATTGGGCATCCGTAGAGGAACTGGAACGAAGTGACCGACATAGCGAAGCGTATTTTAAGTGACAGCACGCGGGGCACATAGCCGTCATTCGTCGGACGTTAAAATTCTTTAATCAGCAAATGTAGTAGAAGGCGGCCTCCCACCCGATGATCTTGTCAAGGCGGCGGGAAACTGATGATGCAGGCATATATGTGTATCCCCCCGCCACTTTTTCAACAGCGGTGAGTGTCGTCGGAAGTTTTTTAGTGGGTAGGACTGCGGCGGTCGCATGAGCCGCAGTGAGCCCCACACTCCCCTCCCGGGCCCCCCATTAGCCGGGCGACAGTGCGTAAACAGCATACACGATAAAAAAAATGCATATATGTATATATTTTTTGTATTTATATAAATTATACATGTGTAATATTAGTTATACATATGCGATCGACAGCATTGTTTGTTATTTATATATGAATTATTTTTATTTGTTAGTAGTATTATAACTTTATAAAAAAGGTGCCTCCTTATCTTACCACTAGGTAAATTACTAAAAGTTAAATCTTGTTCTATATACTTGTTATTTTTAGAGATTATCTGGACGAGGCAGTAGTATGACCCTCTGATATGTGAAAATTTTATATCTCTCATTTCAAGACCTTGTAATTGGAACACGTACACTTTCCTACGTAATAGGGTTAAAAAAATTGATTCTTATCTGTTTGTAACTATGTCTATGTCTGATTATGTCTATATTTTTATAAAAATACGATAAATTTAATTACGGGTGTGTTTATTACTAAAGGTGTGTTCTCACTATGCCACAAATGTTATTTTGTCTAAACCGGTTGGTTTTTGCTCACCGTTGTAGGTAGTCTATCAAGCGCATGGAAGAGGTATTGTCATAGATAGTGGAACAGAAGTCACAATATGTGACCACTAGTCCACACATGATCACATTTTACTTTTCTACCTACAGCAAACAGCGCTGCTGCAGCGAAAAACCGCCTCACCTTATTGAAGAAACCTAACTACTGTAGGCTGCTGAAATTTACACTCTTAGGTAATGTAAAATTTCGAACTAAGTTCGGGGCTAATTCCCTTGCCTAGAATCCTGGGGTTCACCGAAATGGCTTGAGGAGAAATCCGATGTGAAGGAGCAGTAGTTTTGTTCCCCATTTAGATGCACGACTGAAAGTCACATATATTTCGCTCTTGCCTTTAATTTCTGCTAGCTTTGTCGCACTATCACATACTGTAGGTACTACCAGCCGCATTGCAATGAGTATTGACCAAGAACAACATGTCTTACATTCGTCGAACATTAATACATAAAATCACGCCTGATTCGCCGAAGGGGTAGGTAGAGGCATATTATACGCCCACACTTCGCCAATTGTGTTGCTGGTCCCACGTAATAGGTGACGAGCCAGCCGGAAACTTCTATGTTTGCCAGAGCCTCGTCAGGTGGTCATGCAGGTGCATCACTTACAGGTGAGGTTGGCTTGGGCTCCAAAGATGATGGCAGGATCCCTGTACACCATATGTCATTAATATAAAAGAGAATAAATAGTTGAGAGCACAAAAAGACTATCAAGAACTCAGATGAAATACCCTTACAAAGGATACGAATTCTCCGCTTTCCCAGAAAGTATACAGCTATATTATTGAAGTTATATTACCCTTGCAATCCAGAATGTCTGCAACTATATTATTGTAGTTATACTCTTGCAGTTCAGACGGTCGGCATCTATATTATTAAAGTTAAATTACTCTTGCAGTTCAGAAAGTCTGCAACTATATTATTAATATTTTTATGCGGCCACGCCTACTTTCTGGAATCTATATACCGACACAGTGAGGATGCACCTTTACATTATGTTGTTGGCTATTTATCGATAACACGTGCCAACGCATTGCTTTTACATATAAATCGTCTCTTTGATTGATAAAGTAACATGAATATCATGTTTCAATCAGCAATTTGTGCCGTGGATCTCGATGTCTGAAAGTCTGTGATTATTACCTAAATCAGATAGTAAAAAATGTTGTGATCTACACCAATTATTTAGTTCCAAGATAAGTATCATTATGAACTTATGTTATGGATACTAAATAACGGACAAACATACATAAATCCTTTTTTTTGTAAATACATAGGTACTTACGTATACCTGGGCCTGACAATCGATAGTAGACTCAATTGGGAAGAACATGTTGACAAAGTTTGTGATAAGCTGAGAACGCTTTTAACGAAATTTACACTAATTAAAAATAAAACAACTAGGCTACTCTTGTATTTGACTTTGGGTGAATCTATAGTGTCTTACGGCTTAAGTAGTTATGAAAGAACTTTTAAAACGCATTTAGATAAAATATTCCATATTCAAACAAGAATTCTAAAAAATATTGTGCCAGTCAAAATTAAAAACCAATATAAAGACAAATTTCAGGAGCTATTTGAGTACTGCAAATTAATGCATATCCATAATAAGGTTGGGTATACGTTACTGGCTGAACAATATTTTAATGACAGGCTCCAAATTAAACCAACTCAAGCCAGAGTTACTCGCGTAACTGATCTCACGAAACATGTCACTCCAAATTGCAACAACTTTTATGGAAAGCGCAGATTATGTTACATTGTGCCCTATTTATTAAACTCACTGCCTGCTCAAGTTAAAAGCCAGATAAATGAAAAAAATCTTAAACCTAAATTAAAAGCGTACTTTACTGGTTTGTAATTCTCATTTCACACATTTATAACAATAGTGTAGTTGCGGAATTATAGTTATATCAAATTGATGTTTACTTTGTGTAATTATTGTTATTCTTTTTAATTAATGGTGTAATGTATGTTATAGCTGATATCATGAATATCCGATGTACTGTACAAAACTTACTATTTTTTTTTGTACATCGTAATTATTGTATTTGTGTAATGTATGTGTATAATGTAAACATAAATAAATAAAAATAGAAACACACCCAGTTCAAATATTTATGTTCATGCACACAAAGATTTGGCCTCTTTGGGAATCGAACCCACGACCTTAGGAGCCGAGTGCGGGTATACTCGCCTCGCTATATCGGTCGTCACGATCCGTCACGTCCAGCAGGACGCATGAAGCGCAGTAAATAGGACAAATACGAAGAGCACCCAATGCACGGATACAAACTAGGCTGTGGCTCCCAAAACGAAAGAATATCTTTGTAAACAAATAACAAGAGTGACGTGAACAATAATTAATAGTAAACAAAAGGATAATTCTCAGCACATAATTAAAACAATGACCTTGGATGCATCTGATCAGTGCCACATTTTCTCAATCAAAGTGCGGCATGAGGCGTATCTATGAAAGTAAAATAAAACGTTTTGTAACTCTCTGTTCCTTTCTTTCTTTTGTTTACGATTGCACCTACTTGTAGGTACTTTATAATAATTCAATAAAACTACACATCACGTGCTGACTTAATAATAATTCTTCTTCTGAAGAAGAAAGGGAATTAAAAATGATATTACCTATAAACATGCACAAACAAATACACCCATGCATCCACAAACATTACTCACAACATAAAACATACACAACCTTATACACAAATACATATTCTAATATTATATTTTTATTCACTTATAAATACCATATAATTCCTAACATTATTATTCTTTTTTTTTCACACCATATTATCACTACACATTGTACTCACTTTAATTAATAAGTATCCTATGTATTTATAGAGACACTAGAGGTACAGACACTAAAAGGAGACTCCAGCTATTTGTTACTTGTATTGTTGAGGATATCGAATAATAAATTTTGTATTTTTTTTATTACCAATCAGAGTCACATCACACAATGTTTTTTAACATAATAGTATAACCTTGCTGATAACAAACAGTATCTAAAACAAGAGCCCGTGAATTCCGGGCCTTAGTTATTTTGTAAGTGTGATGTGATTTTACAGTGAAGCTTGGTGTATCGTCGTCGCGGCTAAGAATATGTATACTATTATTCGTAGCGTCGCGGGCTTTTCGTCTCTTGGATCGTTATATAGTTTAACCAACACGCATGATCGTTTTATGTTTGCTTACGGCAACGAATACCACTCATGCGGACAAAAAGTCTCACTATAAGAACACACTAAGTGCTGAAAGTTGTCAACGCATGCTCCCAACACACAAAGCAACGATGTATTAAAAAGTTTGGCTCACCTAAAAAGATATTACTCTTGCAGTGGTTACATGGAGTAAATACATAATACAGAGGATACTCTATAAATTTGCTCCATGGGTCACCTTAGCTGTCTAAACTGAAATTATATATCTTTACATACAAAATAATATACTAATTATTGTTACTGCAGAACAAAAGTTTTTGTAGGCGGGAGAAAAAACCAACCTTGACGATTTTCTTGACAATTTTTAACGATCAATGTCCCGCCCCCAATGAATGGGTGCTTTAGTTTTTAAGTTGACTTTCATAATTATGAGGTCTATTGAGCCAAACTTGAATAAATAATTTTGACTTTGACCAATTCGCTTACGGATTCAAATAATTATACTAGTTTTAGGGTGTATAGGAATTCCACCAAGACCTAAGGAGCCCGAGCCAACCTCATCTGCAAGTGGTGCACCTGCCAATCAACGGACGAGACTGGGGATCATAACAGTACTCAGTAAGCGGCAATAGGTTCGCCAGCTATTACGTGGGACCAACTATATAATTGGCGTGGTGTGGGCGTATATTATGCCTCTACCTACCCCTTTGGGGAAACAGGCGTGAATGTATGTATGTATGTATACTAGTTTTAGGCACAGTTATATGTTCATTGGAGCATTGTTATACGGCCGTCAATCTCTGTCGTCACGTATCTCTTTCTCCTTAAGTACTTTCGAAGTATCACGTAGTCCAAGGGGAACGTTTGCAGGTTCTCCCGATACCTACTTTGGCAGCATCTGTGACTGTTGGAGTGAAATTTTTATTTTTGCATTAATAATAATATTTTTTTATAACCTACATTCAATGGCTTAATTTTCTATCAATATTTTTTTTTATTATCAAGTTACAGCCATTGGTTTGTGGGCCAACTCTTTTTATGCAGTTATTTTTAAGGCGCAGTATATTTTTACAATAAAAACACAAATAAAACATTTCTAACCCTTGAAACTGAGAGGTGTCTAGCTGATACCTATTTTTTGTTTTTAAGTAAATAAAATCATTGATATTTGTTTTTCTAACTAGCGAACGTCGTAGGGGACTGCATTTCACCAAATAAAAGTTATTAAGATTTTGTTTTTTCGGAGCGAAAAGTATGTGAAACAAGTAGGTATGATAATAATCAGTCCCAGTAAAAAATGTTAATGTAATATTCAAATAATTATTGTAGATTAATAACATCCCTGCTCATAATCATCCCTTCACTGAGCATGACCTCATCTAACTCACCCAGATGAAGGGATGAACGCCATTCACTTCACATTTTTTATTTTTGAACCAACCTACAAACAAAATTTTATCGGATATATTTTGTACTGTACTTATTAATAAGTTATTTTGATATGAAATTAAAACACCTTATTTCTTTGTTAGAAATATCGCTTTTGAAGTTTAGTGACTATTGTCACTCGACATGCGAGTTCTAAACTTATCTAAAGACGTCTCTACTTAGTTTTGAGCTCAGTTGTGCTAAGTGAAAATTATATCCAAAATTTTAATGGGGGTCATCCATAAATTACGTCACTCGAATTCCGTAATTTTTAGACCCGCCCCTGCGTTCTTGTCACACTTGTGAGACTCCCTCCTCCTTAGTGTGATGTCACAATTTTGCAATAGTACAGCAAGAAATAATTACATCAAAACAGCATTTACAAAATTTTCATAGGACCTGGATTTTGAAATGTGAACGAAATTTAGGATCCCTTCCATCCCCTCGTCACATCATGTTACACATCGTCAACCCGCTCCCACCCCTAAGGGGGTTAAGACGTGTGACGTCATTTATAGATAGCCCCTAATACCTCTTATAAATATGTTGTGTATCTTACATATGCTATTCTAGTATACATTTTATTTAATAACGATCTGTGTCATTCAGAAAGTGCCAAATAGACTCCCATCGAACCGACATCGTGCTCGTAGCTCTGCGGCGATCGGTGGTCGAAAACGATCACCGAAGTACAGCAGAGTTTACAGAAGTTAGTCCTTGGATGGGTGACCGTTTGTGTAGCATTTGATATCGAGCTAGACGGAAGGGGCCCCCTGCCCCCACCGCCTAAGGCCCCCCAGGCGCGGCCGGACAGGCCCTCCTGCGCCAAAGACGTAGCTGGAGAGAGCGGATCCCGCTTCTTCTCCCGCTCCGCGGCCTCCTTCTGCGGCATCACCACTTCGCAGAAGAAGGCCATCGCCTCCCACGCCGATTCCACCCAGTGGTACCTGCCGATCGGCGGACGAGGCTCTGGCAAACATAAAAGTTCCCGGTAAGCGGCAATAGGCTTGCCACCTATTACGTCGGACCAAAAATATAATTGGCGATATGTGGGCGTCCCATGTCCCTGCCCACCACTTCAGGTAAATAGTATGTATGTATGTAGGTAAAATAAAAGAAACAAATAACCACCTAAAACATTAATTTATTAATAACGGTAAGTAATACATCTATTAAACTAAATCTAAGTAAATAGTAATAATTAAAACAGTAAATGCCATTTAAAATGGGTGCACTACATCATCTAACAGTTAATAATAATTTGTATTTTTGCAGTGATTTCTATTAGCTTTAAGATAAACAGAGGTTAGAATTAAAGAGATAGAGCTCGTCTGATGTGCTCAGCCATCTTGTTTGTGACGTCATGCCACGCGCATTATTTAGAATGAAAGTATTTGTTAGCGACGGTCATATTATATATATCAAATTGCTCATGTATTACTTTAATTTTAAGGTAGAACAATATTTATTTGTATTTGTAGGGTAATTCGTTGTAGCGCTAGGGCCATTAACCGCCCGTAGTTTCTGACGAGTCAGTCTAGCTAGTCAACCGCGCTCAGGACGACACCGTTTAACGCCTCTCAAATTTTATTGTAATACACTTGTCAGTGCTGTGTAATTTCAAAATAAACGAAAAGTAAGTACCAAACGGCGTATTATTGTACCTACATCAAACCTGACCCACTACAGTATTATTTTCCTAACCCCCCAAACATATTTCATAGTATTAATTTCATAAGTGCTAAACATCTAAAGAAAAATTGCTTACTAGTTGTTCTATGCTAAGGATTTCTTCATTGGAATAGACCGTATTGTTTGCTAAGGTTATGTCTCACAACATGTGAAAAATGAGAATTAAAGTCTGAAAAAGCAATATCATATTAAGTATTACGTCATTTTGACATCTAACACAACATTATATTATGTGATTATTTCGTCATACAAAACACGTTTTCAAAAATCTAAAGTAAAAAGTTTTAGTGATATTCTTTTTAACTTATCAGACTTAATAAGTCTTTAAGGAACCCCACGGAATTATTTTGAAGGATACTTACATTATATTAAATAAGTTATAATACGCCCTCGACTTTATCTACGTATACCACAGATACACATATCTTATCTATCTGATTTAGTATCCAACCTTTTTAGTTAAGCTGTTTCAACAGCACATTCAGTTTTTATTTTGTTTATTCTATGGCCGTATTTCTAACTGAAACTCTAGGTTGAGGTAATTTCCAAACTCATAATCCCATAATAATTTCAATTAAATCGTCTTTGTAATTTGAAGAGTTAGCATTAAATCTTTATATAAAAAAATCATCAAAGCAGTTCAGCAGTACAAATAGTTATTTTGCTATAATTATATTAGCGTGGACCTTTTATAATGTTTTCAGAACATATATCTAACAGGTATGATCCCTCCCTCTAACATTGGTTGGTGAATGGTGGCCCGTATTTAGTAGTCGGACGTTAATGGGCTAAAATGATAATGACGAGATACACAGATCTGTCAAAGTGATGCAATATATCAAAATTTGTTTTATACTCATAAAAAGGCACTTTTGTTGCATTATTATTAATAGATATATGTATTATCATTTAAAATGCTATAATATCCTATTATTTTGTAGATACATACACAAAAACATTACGAAAACGCAAGAATTTTCTTAAGAAAATTTGAGTAAAAAACTTGATTAAGTACATTCCATGTATTTTCTCTACGAATTGTAGTTAAAATTAGTAGTTAATTAAATTTAGGAACTGCTCCTTATGGGACCACCCTAAATTAAGCAACGTCTTAATTTAGCGACAACTTATGTCATGTCATACAATTTATACTTATCGAACTTTGTCGTATTAAATGTAAACTTTTCTAAACCCTCTGTGTGGTAAAGAAATGAGCTAAAAACAAAGAGCCGGTCAAAAGAGTTCTATATAATGCGGGGATGATTCTTAAATACCACGTGCCCACGTCTGACGTCATATTTGAAAATTCTATAGGTTTTTTTAATGACTTTGTATATATTACTGTATACAAAATCTTATGAATAAAATATAAAAAAACACCTTCGTTCTCTATTAATAACGACATACAATAATTTAATTGAAGTAACATAATGGTGAAAGATAAGGAGGTGCCACTAAAAAGTTAGAATACTACTAATGAATATACACAAATATTTTAACACCTATTTAATTGATAAATAACAAACAATGCTATCACAAATATTAGCAACTAATAATACGTACAAATAATTTAAAATGTTCTTATAAAAGGTGTGTCAGTAAGAGTGCATTTTTTCATTTTAAAATAAAAACAATTATTTAGTAATATTATTCCATACTTAATCGGAACATGTCTTCTTTACAATACAATAAAAATATCACAACTCTGTCGTAAAATACTTGTTTTTATTTTAAAATGAAAAAGTACACTTTTACTGAGACAGCCTCTATAATGTTAAAGTATTGAACAACTTTTGTATTGAAGTTAGTCAATATAAACATTTTTTTCTTCCAAATTACCAATAAACTTTTCAATGAATTAGCTAAATAAGGTTTTCTCTAATTTTGCTTTAATGCATAGTTATAGAAAAAAACAAAATATATCGCATGCTTATAGGAACATCGACCCATTAATAGATAGGTCAGGTTTGGGTTACGTACTTATACAGTCTTTCTATTTCTTACTGAAATCGAATCAAGGTTAATTAAACGTTTAAAACACAAGCAGAATTACTAATTAATGAATCAGTATCAATTTAATGTGCTTACAAGTAGGACAAGTATTCTTTAGAAGATCTTCTTTTTTGATGACCCAAAAATCGTCTTTTTTGAGTTAAGTCCATTAAGCATGCGATATGTCAGCTAATTCGTTGCATAGAATATAAAGTTTATAAGTAAGCCTCTATTTATCCATTAACTTAAATAATATCTATTAAATTACAATTACATAATAGAAAAAAAAACTTAAATTTCAAAAATACAATGAACGAAGTATAATTTATGTATAGCGAATAAACATTTAAAATAAATCGGAAAATAAAAAATCACAAAAAATACATTTCTTTTCAGGAATGTAAAATGAATTAGCTTTCTTTAAGTCGGACCTCATAGTAAGTAACTCAACTATCAATAATAGTTATAGCAATTAATATCTTTCGTAATCGTACATCGTAGAAGTAGCGCTCATTATAATGAACAGAATATATTAAACAGATCCTCTAAAATGTCGTATTTGGATATAAAAAACAAATACAGAACAATGATGTGAAATTTTGTGTTCAATTATTTAGTAGACAATTGAATGAGAGAGAAAGAGACAGAGATAGTGGTATTAGCGCCCACCTCAAGTCGAATAGACATTTTGAAATAGTTGGAAACAATTGAAAAGAGAAATAATAACAATAAAGTTTTGAAAAAGGCAAGGTAATCTTTCTACCTTATCTTAAAAGCATTATGTCCAGCTCCTTTCCTGCCTTATTAAAGCCAGGGATACAGTAGGGGACAAATGTCCTGCGATGCCGGGCCAAGTGGTGCTACGTTGACTTCCCTCGACATGTCACTTCACCTGACGTCGCTGCGCATATAATCCGCCCGGCTTGCTTAACATGTTGCCGACATTTGTCGTGAAACATTTGAATCCTTATACTTGAGTAGTTACAAACGTATGAAATGTCATTAATAAGTATTAATGATATTTCATACGTTTGTAACTGATTTATAAATCATTTTTAGTTCTGCGTGTAACAGAAAAAAAGGATTTGTCAAAACCGATAAAAAATAATGAGAGAGGGAGAACTTAAGGAAATAATGCAAAATGCGTCGCCATAAAAAAATTTTTTTTAAGGTGGAAAATCATCTGATGACCTTCTCCCGCTGTGGGTGGAGAGGGACGGTGTGTCAGACTTTTACTGACCAAAAACCATCCATGTTCCTTCTTGAGCTTGCTAAGTCTCGAGTCCGCCGTTTCGAACAGTCCCGCAGCCGCTTTAGATATCTGCGTTTGTGTTGCTGGGATTGTTCGAAAGGGTTACCGCGGCCCAGGAACATAACGGCTCAAGAAGGATGTTGTGTTTTTAGTCAGTAAAAGTCTGAACACCGTTCCGCTCTTCCCACATCCGTCATTTGACGATTTTCTGTCTTTTTATTTTCTTCAAGCGTCTGAGCGCCATTTTTTATTATTAATGTCTTGCATTGTTTCATTTCTTTGTGATAAACACTATTGATAAAGTTCGCACATTTGTGATTGCTGAAGTTTAATGTATCCTTAGCATAAGAATATAATGTACCTTAGTGTGGTTTTACAGTAACAAATTCCGACCGGGTGGTAATGCACATATATAAATATTTAATTCGAAGTTATAATAATTAAGAACTTGTGTTATAGATGTTAAATAACGGACAAACATATATAAATACTTTTTTCATTGTAATTGCATACTTAATATATATTAGAAAAACTCCAAGACCAGAACAAATATTTATGTTCGTGCAAACAAAGATTTGTCCTGTGTGGGAATCGAACCCGCTACCTCAGGATCGGAGTTCAAGTATACTCGCCAAAGTATATACGTCAAAGCAAACCTGTCAGCAACCATAAAAAGATCATGCGTGTTGGTTGAACTATGTAATCCGTGATATATGTTGATATATATTGATATATGATTATCCAGGAGAAGGAAAACTCGCCCTCAACTCTCACCACACGCGCTGCCAAAAGCGTCACTGTAAAACCACACTTACGACGTTCATGACAAGGTAATAATCTCATAATGCATCTTACTTCGTAGCGAAATCCAGCAGTTTAGGAATATGGTGTGCGCGGGTTCACATTGATCATCTCGGTGGTGCTGAAAAAATACAGTTGGTATAACTAAAATGTTGAAATGTTCTTATTGTGTCAATTAGTAATTAAATTATAATTATTTACATTATTTGTGAGTATAGTAATAATTATATAGGACTGAACGCATCGGAAATATATCATCGATATTAGGAAGTCAATGCCTTCTAATATCCTGACAGCTAGTTGAACCATAGAATTATGTTTGCCTCTAGGTTGCGGAGGTCAGACGGCAGTCGCTCCGTGTAATAATTAAAATTTAGCAAAATCTGGTCAGGTCAGTGAGCAGACTCTGGGCCATAGGTCTAGGGCAACCGGGATAATTCTAGGATATGATATAATAATTTGTCACGTTTAAATATAAAACAGTAAATAAGGTCAATAAACGTATAGCTATTTTGTAATGTTTCTTGACGTTTTAGAAACAATTGTGGCCTCAAAATACTGGCTTGCGATACTATCCTATGTTCGTTTGAAAGGTTTATTCAATAGAAGATTGTATTACTGTGGAAGTATTGTGCAGCCTTGTCTCTTTTCTATTTGTTAGCGTTCGGCCCTAAGCGTAAATCTAGGGATAATGAACGCAAAGGAAATATAAAGTTATTATTATTATAGTCTATGTCAGATACTTTCTACTCTTACCATTTATTTGTTGTTACTCAGGAAGATATACTAATTATATGTACAATAAATAAAATGTTTACGACTTGCTGTAAATATATATCTTTGAAATATTTATTGATCTGATTATAGAAGTAGCAAACTACGTTCCAAATTCTACTGATATTTTAGTACAGTCTACCTCACGCCCTTCGGCCATTTTGCCTTGTCATTATATTATTTTGTATATTTTTATATATATATATAATTTTACTGTATGTGTGGTTCGTCAATGAACTTCTCCTAAGCGGCTGGACCGATTTAAATGTTTTTTTTGTATGCGTTTGGCGCCCGGGATTGTTTAGATTCACAAATAAGCCGGTGTATGGCGCTGCAGTCGGTATCTATGTTATTTATCTATACTGCAACTAAACGGCTGAAACGATTTAAACGAATTTTTGTAAATGCATTTAAGACAAGGTCTGAATGATTTAGATTCACAAATCAGCTCGGCAGATGGCGCTGCAGTGGTTATATAATTAAGCGCTTGGAGCCCCGCAGTACTAAGTGTTCAGATATGATTACCAAAAGTAAAACAGGGTTCGGAGAAACCTTGGATGGGTGACCGTTTGTGAGGCATTTAATATAGAGGTTAGTCGCCGTTTGTGAGGCATTTAATATACATTTGTGCTTTTTGGCGCTTTTGTGCTTCGGAAGACACGTTAAGCTCTTGGTCCCGGATACCACTGAATATGGTTACATGCCATATTAGACAGCTCTGAACATTCGAACAGAATTACTAATTAATGAATCAGTATCAATTTAATGTGCTTACAAGTAGGACAAGTATTCTTTAGAAGATCTTCTTTTTTGATGACCCAAAAATCGTCTTTTTTGAGTTAAGTCCATTAAGCATGCGATATGTCAGCTAATTCGTTGCATAGAATATAAAGTTTATAAGTAAGCCTCTATTTATCCATTAACTTAAATAATATCTATTAAATTACAATTACATAATAGAAAAAAAAACTTAAATTTCAAAAATACAATGAACGAAGTATAATTTATGTATAGCGAATAAACATTTAAAATAAATCGGAAAATAAAAAATCACAAAAAATACATTTCTTTTCAGGAATGTAAAATGAATTAGCTTTCTTTAAGTCGGACCTCATAGTAAGTAACTCAACTATCAATAATAGTTATAGCAATTAATATCTTTCGTAATCGTACATCGTAGAAGTAGCGCTCATTATAATGAACAGAATATATTAAACAGATCCTCTAAAATGTCGTATTTGGATATAAAAAACAAATACAGAACAATGATGTGAAATTTTGTGTTCAATTATTTAGTAGACAATTGAATGAGAGAGAAAGAGACAGAGATAGTGGTATTAGCGCCCACCTCAAGTCGAATAGACATTTTGAAATAGTTGGAAACAATTGAAAAGAGAAATAATAACAATAAAGTTTTGAAAAAGGCAAGGTAATCTTTCTACCTTATCTTAAAAGCATTATGTCCAGCTCCTTTCCTGCCTTATTAAAGCCAGGGATACAGTAGGGGACAAATGTCCTGCGATGCCGGGCCAAGTGGTGCTACGTTGACTTCCCTCGACATGTCACTTCACCTGACGTCGCTGCGCATATAATCCGCCCGGCTTGCTTAACATGTTGCCGACATTTGTCGTGAAACATTTGAATCCTTATACTTGAGTAGTTACAAACGTATGAAATGTCATTAATAAGTATTAATGATATTTCATACGTTTGTAACTGATTTATAAATCATTTTTAGTTCTGCGTGTAACAGAAAAAAAGGATTTGTCAAAACCGATAAAAAATAATGAGAGAGGGAGAACTTAAGGAAATAATGCAAAATGCGTCGCCATAAAAAAATTTTTTTTAAGGTGGAAAATCATCTGATGACCTTCTCCCGCTGTGGGTGGAGAGGGACGGTGTGTCAGACTTTTACTGACCAAAAACCATCCATGTTCCTTCTTGAGCTTGCTAAGTCTCGAGTCCGCCGTTTCGAACAGTCCCGCAGCCGCTTTAGATATCTGCGTTTGTGTTGCTGGGATTGTTCGAAAGGGTTACCGCGGCCCAGGAACATAACGGCTCAAGAAGGATGTTGTGTTTTTAGTCAGTAAAAGTCTGAACACCGTTCCGCTCTTCCCACATCCGTCATTTGACGATTTTCTGTCTTTTTATTTTCTTCAAGCGTCTGAGCGCCATTTTTTATTATTAATGTCTTGCATTGTTTCATTTCTTTGTGATAAACACTATTGATAAAGTTCGCACATTTGTGATTGCTGAAGTTTAATGTATCCTTAGCATAAGAATATAATGTACCTTAGTGTGGTTTTACAGTAACAAATTCCGACCGGGTGGTAATGCACATATATAAATATTTAATTCGAAGTTATAATAATTAAGAACTTGTGTTATAGATGTTAAATAACGGACAAACATATATAAATACTTTTTTCATTGTAATTGCATACTTAATATATATTAGAAAAACTCCAAGACCAGAACAAATATTTATGTTCGTGCAAACAAAGATTTGTCCTGTGTGGGAATCGAACCCGCTACCTCAGGATCGGAGTTCAAGTATACTCGCCAAAGTATATACGTCAAAGCAAACCTGTCAGCAACCATAAAAAGATCATGCGTGTTGGTTGAACTATGTAATCCGTGATATATGTTGATATATATTGATATATGATTATCCAGGAGAAGGAAAACTCGCCCTCAACTCTCACCACACGCGCTGCCAAAAGCGTCACTGTAAAACCACACTTACGACGTTCATGACAAGGTAATAATCTCATAATGCATCTTACTTCGTAGCGAAATCCAGCAGTTTAGGAATATGGTGTGCGCGGGTTCACATTGATCATCTCGGTGGTGCTGAAAAAATACAGTTGGTATAACTAAAATGTTGAAATGTTCTTATTGTGTCAATTAGTAATTAAATTATAATTATTTACATTATTTGTGAGTATAGTAATAATTATATAGGACTGAACGCATCGGAAATATATCATCGATATTAGGAAGTCAATGCCTTCTAATATCCTGACAGCTAGTTGAACCATAGAATTATGTTTGCCTCTAGGTTGCGGAGGTCAGACGGCAGTCGCTCCGTGTAATAATTAAAATTTAGCAAAATCTGGTCAGGTCAGTGAGCAGACTCTGGGCCATAGGTCTAGGGCAACCGGGATAATTCTAGGATATGATATAATAATTTGTCACGTTTAAATATAAAACAGTAAATAAGGTCAATAAACGTATAGCTATTTTGTAATGTTTCTTGACGTTTTAGAAACAATTGTGGCCTCAAAATACTGGCTTGCGATACTATCCTATGTTCGTTTGAAAGGTTTATTCAATAGAAGATTGTATTACTGTGGAAGTATTGTGCAGCCTTGTCTCTTTTCTATTTGTTAGCGTTAGGCCCTAAGCGTAAATCTAGGGATAATGAACGCAAAGGAAATATAAAGTTATTATTATAGTCTATGTCAGATACTTTCTACTCTTACCATTTATTTGTTTTTACTCAGGAAGATATACTAATTATATGTACAATAAATAAAATGTTTACGACTTGCTGTAAATATATATCTTTGAAATATTTATTGCTCTGATTATAGAAGTAGCAAACTACGTTCCAATTTCTACTGATATTTTAGTACAGTCTACCTCACGCTCTTCGGCCATTTTGCCTTTTCATTATATTATTTTGTATATTTTTATATATATATAATTTTACTGTATGTGTGGTTCGTCAATGAACTTCTCCTAAGCGGCTGGACCGATTTAAATGTTTTTTTTTGTATGCGTTTGGAGCCCGGGATTGTTTAGATTCACAAATAAGCCGGTGTATGGCGCTGCAGTCGGTATCTATGTTATTTATCTATACTGCAACTAAACGGCTGAAACGATTTAAACGAATTTTTGTAAATGCATTTAAGAGAAGGTCTGAATGATTTAGATTCACAAATCAGCTCGGCAGATGGCGCTGCAGTGGTTATATAATTAAGCGCTTGGAGCCCTGCAGTACTAAGTGTACCAAAAGTAAAACAGGGTTCGGAGAAACCTTGGATGGGTGACCGTTTGTGAGGCATTTAATATAGAGGTTAGTCGCCGTTTGTGAGGCATTTAATATAAATTTGTGCTTTTTGGCGCTTTTGTGCTTCGGAAGACACGTAAAGCTCTTGGTCCCGGATACCACTGAATATGGTTACATGCCGTATTGGACAGCTCTGAACATTCGAACAGCATGATGCCACCCAACCCTCCGTTAATCTGCACTATGTATGACAAGAATCCCTCTTATCTCGGTTTACGTTAATATGAGCGATGATGAAGATGTAATAAGAAAGCACACCATTCTGGCCTATATATGCTTAAATCTCAGTTTTTTTCTTTTATTGTGGACTTAACCGATAAGCATATTTGCCAGTGTCAAATAATTTGATAATTAAAGTTATTTGCAACAGAGTTTTGGTAATTTAGTTAGAGTCAAGTCAAGTAAATTCTACACAAATTTTGGCAAACTAACGTAATACTTTTTTAATGTATTTAACATACCTTACTTTCAAACTCAAATAATTTACATAAAAACCTTATTCCGCACAAATCGTACTGCGAATCCATTTAACGTCTCTTTCGATGTCTCTAGTTTTATTGGTACTGATATTAACATACAATATTAAACTTTCTAGCTCAAAATACTATTACACTCACTAACACTAGTACTATACTACTCAATAATTTCATATGTATCATTATGTTCAACTCACGCCGTGTTGAGTGTATTAGGTTCTTCAACAAGTAAGTACGTAGGTGCAATTGAAGGGGGGTATCTGGATAACAATTATTTAAATAAGATATAAGGATTAATTTGGCATGCCCTTGGCAAAAATTATTATTATTATTATTATTTAACAGGCAGGTAGTTTGAAAACTGATTGCACCTGTATCCAATTCATCTGCATTTAGTTCATCTTAACCGGTTGCATGTGTTTGTCCAGCTTGTTCTTGAATGAATTGACAGTGGGAGCTGACACTACATCTGCCGGCAGCTTGTTCCACTTTCTCACTACACGGTTGCCTAAGAAGTGCTTATGTGAGTCGTTGTTAGATAAGCTAGTGCAAAGTTGTTAAATTTGTTACGAGTTTGCGGCCCCTCGGGGTGTGTAGAAGGCGACTAAGGCAATGACATCTCGACTAGTCGAAGTAAACGAAGAGATAGCCACGATTCACCATTTGACATTTTTGGAAGGTCTCTATGCTTGAGTGACATTAGCTAAAACTATATAGATCCCTTTTAAATAGTTGACATAAGGTTTCTGTATACCTTCAATTACATATGGGCGTGAGCATATGTATGCCCATTATATATCGAATTATTTTTTTTTTGTTTTTTGTGTGTAATTCTTATCATGGTGTACAATAAAGAGTAGATTAATATTATGCTCTTCTTTGTTTAGTTATTACGACGAAACATTAAATTGAGCCTAAATACTATTTTCATCCAGATATATGCAACAACTTCATATTATTTAAGTATATATTTAATATCGTTATCAGATATAAGTAACTTTATCTCGGACCTAGACCTAGAACGATTACTGTTTTACACAACTTAATATTTTTTTTAATTATAGTTATAAATTTAGTCGTTTATTGCTGGACTGTAAAGACAATGAATTCTTCTCTTCTTAAAGCACCTAACGTTTATAACAAGCATCACGATGCCTAACAGCAGACAGAGAGTGCCCACTAATACAAAGGCAACGCAAAAATAAATACAGTCGTCCATTGCTGGCCTATAAAGACATTGAACTCCTCACCTCTTAGAGCACCGGACGTGTATAACAAGCAGCACGATACCCAACAGCAGACAGAGAGTACCGACCACTACATAGGCAACGCCGAGGAACGGATTCTTCCCGCCGAGGAGAGAAGTGGTCGAGATAATAAACGACTTGGTTCCGTCAAAGTCTTTCACCGGATAATCTGTTACAAAAATATGAAATAAGCAATTTTCGGTAAAGCAAGCATAAGGGTGTTTTCCTTGAATATTAAGTATGTATTTACAAAAAAAAGTATTTAAGTATGTGTATCCGTTGGTTAGTATCCATAACACAAGTTCTTAATGATACTTATCTTGGAACTAAATAATTGGTGTAATTGTCAGGTAAAAAAAATATCATAATAGCTATTATCCACTTGACTCATTGGTTTGTATGATTTCATAGCAAGTAACTGGGTCTCCAACTCATTATGGTCACTAAACCAAGAAAAATACATAATTATCGCTTGCTCCGTGCTTCGGAAAGCCGGTTAAGCCATTAGTCATGGTTGTCACGAGCATCTATGGAAGACGTTATTAAAAAGTCAGTGCCAAAGCTGATTTTACCATACAATAATGTTTCCATCTGGGTTACGGAGGTCAGACGGCAACTGACATTCAGCCAAAACTGGTTAGATTTGTGGTCAGACCCTGAGCCCTAACCTTAAGACTATAGCAACCAGGATAATGCTGGGATATGATGATGAAGGTATTTAAGCCCAGAGAGGGTGGAAGCAACTAATATTACTGTCAGTACCAAGTCCAGCATAATGCTTGAATGTTTTTATATACTTTGTAATAAATGTCAATTATGAATTGACTTATCCGCTATACATATGATGCCAATCACTTATCATTCAGACTCAATTTACTTGTTATTTAGCTGTAAATAAAAACCATATAGACTTACTGTAGTTAATGGTAAGGACGTAGGGTCCCTTTACAAGTCCCTTGCTGAAGCCTAATTCCTTGTGGTCCACGCGTCGGTACAGTTTCCGGAAAGTAGGCAAAGCGGCCGTGCGCATCCATACAATCAGATCTTCGTTCTAGAAAAATTATATATGAATGTTGTAAAAAAAGTTAAAAATTAAAAAAAAACAGTTTTAAAAGTAGGATAGGCTCTTGTTATTGTCATAATTGAAATCAATACGCATTGATTAATCAACTCTTTCTTTTAACGTTTCTGCGGTATGCCTTTATGTACTTGAAGTCATATTATTATGGCATGGTTGATAAACCCAAAGTCATCTCTACCTATATCAGTCCCGCTTATGAGTTCAAGTCTTCTCTCACACGCCAAGGAGAGAGGATTAACCCCCAATCGAACCCAGAGCAGGTTTAGACAGATATATAATAATAGGTTGGGGAAAAAGTCTTTTCGTATTTTTGTATGAAAAGTCAAGACATTTTTTTCAAAGTTTATTTACATTTATTTACAATATATATGTACCGTTTTGTTGAATAACTTTCTGCCATTTTGTGGGCAGAGACATTATCCCGTTACTGTAGAAACTTTGGGACTTCTGATCAAAAAAACGGGACAAATAGTTTTGGCAGTCCTCTCTTGAGGTCAACCTTACAGAACCTAAAGAATTCTGCAGAGACCGAAACAGGTGAAAATCTGAAGGCGCAAGGTCAGGGCTATATGGTGGATGCACTAGGACCTCCCAGTCGAACTCTCTTAATTTTTGCTGAGTGGCTAAAGATGTGTGTGGTCTAGCGTTATCGTGATGAAAGACCACACCCTTCCTGTTGATCAATTCCGGCCGTTTTCTCTCGACTGCTTCCTTTAATCTCATCAGTTGCTGGCAGTAAAGATCAGAATCGATGGTTTTGCCGGGCGGTAAAAGCTCATAATAAACAATGCCCTTCCAATCCCACCATACACACAGCATCACCTTATTTCGTGTTAGGCCAGGTTTGGCCACAGTCTGTGAAGCCTGGCCAACTTTCGACCACGACCTTTTTCGCACGTTCTTGTCGTACGTGATCCACTTTTCATCGCCAGTTATCAATCTCTTCAAAAACGGCTCGGTTTCATTACGTCTCAATAATGAATCGCAAATGAGTACACGGTTCATTTAGTTTCTTTGAGTGAGCTCGTGTGGCACCCAAATATCGAGCTTTTTTGTATAACCAGCTTTCTTCAAATGGGTCAAAACTGTTTTGTGGTCAATTCCCAGTTCTTCAGCTACATCGTAACTACTAATATGCCGATCTTGCTCCACTCTTTCAAAAATGGCGTCCATTTTATTCGTAACAGGGCGACCAGAGCGAGGTGCATCTTTAACATCAAAATTTCCGGACTGAAAACGTTTGAACCAAATTTGTGCTACTCTTACTGACACTGCATCAGGTCCATAAACATCACAAATTTTTTTCACTGCTTGAGTTGCATTTTTGCCTTTTTTATAATAAAATTTTAAAATACATTTATATCGAATTTCTTCATTAGATTCACTCATTTTTACGGAGAGAAAAACAAATGAAAAATAGCGGGAAACAACTTTTTTTTATTTTTTTCTTTTCTTTATAATGGAACCTTTTTAATGTTACCAAAACCAGCCAGACACAAATAGTACAGTCAAAAAAATTTTATAATAAGTTTATACCTACGTTATGCGAAAAGACTTTTTCCCCGACCTAATATATAGTTTTAATAGAATATTTACCTGGAACCCATTATTGTCAGGAATTTCAGTATCAAGCTCCCAAACGTTTAGTCGCCAGTTTACGGGTTTCGTAAAGTTCGCAAATGCTAGAAAAAACAATGGACATAATAATTAATTTTATAACAAATACATTCTTTCAGGCCTAGGCCTAGGCCGTGTGTCGCCGGCCTGGCCGTGTGCCGCCGGCCTAGAATAGCGTCACCCCTTCTCATCTCATGGGAAGTCGTAAAAATTGACGAAGAGAAATGCTACCGGATGATGGGCAGCAGCGTCATCCTGCGTACTGGCTGGAACTGCGATCACCAACCCGCCTGCCCAGCGTGGTGATTATGGGCAAATACCCCCACATGTAAATGGCACTCACGCATAAACGGCCCCCAGTCCCCGGCGGCCCCGCTATTCCAGATTACGGTAGCGGTCTTGGTAACGGCGGGGCAGGGGGTGCTAAGAATCACCGGCAGAGATCCGGCTACCACCCAAAACGACGACTTCTGCACCTGGCAACTTATAACACGCGCACACTGAGGACCGACGAGAAGATTGACGAGCTGAAGGAGGAAATAGAGCGGTTGCACTGGGACATTATCGGGTTATCCGAAGTCCGTAGACAGGGAGAGGATACGGGAATCCTTAAGTCCGGCAACTTGCTCTACCACCGGGAGGGCGATCACCGATCCAAGGTGGCGTCGGTTTTATCGTTCGGAAGTCTATCCGTAACTACGTCGTGTCTATTCGGAGTGTGTCGAACAGGGTAGCGTACCTAATAATCAGAATCACCAAACGGTATTCGTTGAAGGTAATTCAGGTTTACGCACCGACCTCGGCACACCCTGATGAGGACGTGGAGATATTGTATGATGACATTTCTGCCGCCATTCATACTTCACCGACTCACGACACGGTTTTTATGGGAGACTTTAACGCAAGGCTAGGCGAACGAGCAGAAAGTGGGGCAATTTGGAATAGGGCGAAGGAACCATAGGGGACAGCGGTTGGCTGACTTCATGGAGAAGGGCCTCTTTATTTTTATTTTTTTGGTTATTTATTTCATATAAAAAGTATATATAATTTTATGCAGTAAGATGCCAACATAAACTCTTTTAAGGTTTACCGGGCATCAGTGTTGTCGACTTAATTACAATACCAATACTAGCCGATGAGTATACAACTGTTGCAATTTTGTAGTTGCAGGTTTCGTAAAAAAACTAACAATAAAAAGTAATAAATTAAAAATATCAAAATACACGAAATCAAGCATTAAAAGGCAAAGTAAAAGCCATTTGGGCCACGGGGCACAACTAGCCAACTCCTCCAGTCAGTCGATGTGCAAATCACCGAGGTACGCACCTATGGTTAGTGTACTGAACAAGCAAGCGACCGGCGACTGGCCGTCTCGGCCGAAACCGGTTTAGCGATCACAGGTATGAGTGCAAAATTGAGTGCGTTCATACTGGTCGAGTATGTGAAGTGTTTTAAATATTGTATATTTAATGATTTATTTTATTTAAAATTTGTTTATGATGAACTCCTTCTTCAAGAAGCAACCACACAGGAAATGGACCTGGCTGAGCCCCGATGGTTTCACGAGGAATGAGATAGACTTCATCATGACCACTAAGCGCCAAATATTCAATGATGTCTCTGTGATCGCCAAGGTGAAAACCGGTAGCGATCACCGAATGGTAGGGGGCACATTGAATATTAGTATAAAGCTTGAAAGGTCCCGTTTGATGAGGTCTACGCTCCTACCCTCGTCGTCCAGCTGCCCATATTCAAAACCCCGAGAACTTTCAGCTCGAGCTTCAAAACCACTTTGCAGGTCTGGAGAACTGCGTAACCGTTGACGATATGAGCGGCGGGCTGGTTGAGACTGTCCACGTTGTCGGGTCCAAACATTATAAGACTCGACAAACTAAAGCCAATAAACTGTCGACTCAAACTCTTAATCTCATGGAAGCGCGACGAGACATGCGATTGCAGTCTTCAGCGGAAGCGTCTTCTTACCGGCTCATCAATAGACAGATCTCGAAATGCTTGCGACTCGATATTCGCAAATTCAATACAAATTGTATTGAAGATGCAATTGAGAGGAACAGGGGTTCAAAAGTGTTCGCACGGGATCTGTCTATTGGTCAGAGTCAGTTGACACAGCTGAAGACCAACGAAAGCAGTCTAGTCACGTCGAGACCTGAGATTATGAGGGAGATCGAAGGGTTTTATGGACAGTTGTATACCAGTACGCAAGATCCCGCTAATTGTTTGGCTAAAGACCCTAGAGCCAAACTAACTCGACATACCACCGAAGACATCCCGGACGTCAGCCTGTACGAGATTAGGATGGCCCTGAAACATCTAAAAAACAACAAGGCACCGGAGGAAGACGGGATGACAGCAGAGCTTCTGAGAGCGGGTGGTACACCAGTACTTAAGGTACTCCAGAAGCTCTTTAATACCGTCATTCTCGAGGGACGTACGCCACAGGTGTGGTTGTCCTTTTCTTCAAGAAATGTGACAAATCCTTTTTGAAGAATTACAGGCCAATCACGCTACTGAGCCACGTCTATAAGTTGTTTTCACGGGTCATCACGAACCGTCTCGGTCAAATGTTTGACGACTTCCAGCCTCCCGAACAAGCCGGTTTCCGAAAAGGCTTTTCAACCATAGACCACATACACACGCTGCGGCAGGTTATACAGAAGACCGAGGATATACCAGCCACTTTGCTTAGCGTTTGTGGGCTATGAGAAAGCCTTTGATTCGATCGAGAGCTGGGCAGTGTTTCAGTCCCTGCAGCGATGTCGCATTGATCATCGGTATATCGAAGTGCTGAGGAGTTTATACAGAAACGCTACCATGTCCGTACGAGTACTGGACCAGTGCACGAATCCTATCCTCTTGCAGAAAGGCGTGAGACAGGGTGATGTCATTTCACCGAAACTGTTCACTGCTGCTCTGGAGGATGTTTTCAAGCTACTGGACTGGGAAAACTACGGCATCAACATTAATGGCGAGTATATGACTCACCTTCGATTTGCCGACGACATAGTGGTCATAGCGGAGTCGCTTGTGGATCTGGGAACAATACTCGGAGACCTCGACAGAGCTTCCCGAAGGGTAGGTCTTAAAATGAACATGGATAAGACGAAAATCATGTCAAATATCCATGTTGTGCCTACCCCAGTAATAGTGGGAAGCTCGGCCCTCGAAGTTGCCGACGAGTACGTATACCTGGGACAAAAAGTCCAATTAGGTAAGTCCAACTTCGAGAAAGAGGTCAATCGTCGAATCCAGCTCGGTTGGGCTGCGTTCGTAAAACTACGCAAAATCTTCTCGTCCAAAGTACCTCAGTGTCTCAAGACGAAAGTCTTCGACCAGTGTGTGTTGCCAGCGATGACGTATGGGACTGAGACGTGGTGCCTGACTATGGGCCTCATAAGGAAGCTCAAAGTCGCTCAGCGTGCAATGGAGAGAGCTATGCTCGGAGTGTCCCTACGTGATAGAATCAGAAATGCGAAAATCCGTAGGAGAACCAGAGTGACCGACATAGCGAAGCGCGTTTGCAGGCTGAAGTGGCAGTGGGCGGGGCACATAGCTCGAAGAAACGACGACCGATGGGGCGTTAAGGTTCTTGAATGGCGACCACGAATCAGCAAACGTAGTAGAGGGCGGCCCCCAACGCAATAGACCGCGGGACGCGGGGGTGCGGGACGCTTACGCGGGAGCACCCAATTTTCTGTTAAATACAAATATGGGGATTAAAAATATGTTTTACCAATCGACAGGTCACCCTCAGGGTTGCGGAACTTAATCTGCTTGTCGGAG
This sequence comes from Musotima nitidalis, assembly GCA_949126915.1. Classification (NCBI taxonomy): domain Eukaryota; kingdom Metazoa; phylum Arthropoda; class Insecta; order Lepidoptera; family Crambidae; genus Musotima; species Musotima nitidalis. The sequence continues at coordinate 8,504,823 of OX421434.1, forward strand.
TCCCAAGCGATGCCTGTCCGGAACACCGGCACATCTTTGTTTAGCTCAACGGAGTGCACTGTTAATGTATCTGAAAGAAATAGAACAATAGGCTATTTGACAAATTTTGGAAAACAGTTTTATATTATTGTTTATATGATAATAATTACCCTACATTGATATTTCCGAAATATTTAATGTTTTAATGATGAAAAATCAATGTTGAACTTTAAATTTAATAAAACCCGCGTAAAACACTGTTTCTGTAATGGCGCTGGTCACGACACGCACGACGTCACACAATAGTAAACTGTTTGTTTTGATTAGAGCAGTTAGAGTATTTTTAATTGTTAATTGATATTTATGCCTTAAAATGGGTTACAAATGGTGTGTAGTTTCACGTTGCACGAGTACAAGTATAAGGAATCCTCAAAAATTATTTGTTTCTGTGCCAAACAATCCCAAGAGACGAAAAAAATGGTTACAATTAGCTCGAAGAGACCTGTATAGCATTTTATCTCATACATATGTTTTTTTGTGTGAAGATCACTTTGATGTAAGTAATAATTAACTACAATTAAATATGTTTGTAGATTGTAGCTAATAATATGTGATAATCTAACGATATATGTATTGTGTTACCTACTCAATAACATAACCTCAAAATTATGTTTACCTTATTTTGAAATAGATCAAATATAAAGTAGGTAGATAAATCATTTCTTCATGTTACTAACATAGCTGTTTTTACATTCTTAAGCTCCGCAGCATAGTAATCTGCGTTATTCTTGAAGAAATGTGCAACCATGAAGGCATCAATCTTAGGTAGGTTGCTGTTATCGGCTCTCACAAAATTCGGATCCATTTTGAGATTTGTAATAGATAAGTATTACGCAACGAGATGTAACAAAAAATGGAAGAATATCAAAAAACTGTAGGAAAACTGCTAATAAACGTATAAAAACACGAAAAACACTCACGAAGCGAACTATCGAGACAACTGTTTACCTGTGAGTGATGCAACCGGAATGTCAGCCAACCACAGGCCGTTCATGTTCGAGGTAAAAATTTAAAAAATATTACATTTAATTTGCTTTATTTTGTTAAAAATACACATGATTTACATCGAAATAAAGTGGAATATATTTCTTTATAATATAATCTTTTAGGATGACCACAATTTGTTGTATATTTTGAATGTTGTCAAATAGCTTATTGTTGGTGAATAATTTTGTTTATTTCATAAGCCTATTTTATTTTTATCATCTAAGCAATAAGAAGTCTGTAGTGGCCTCCCAAACAATTTCCCCATAAAACAAATATTCAGGACAAGTTCCCCTCAATCATATTTAAATAATAGACATACCATTAAAAAGAGAGTTAGCAATAGCACCACAAGGAGCTACTGGTTTCTGCTTCCCATCCTCATCGGCAAAAGCAAATGGCTGGCAGTCAGAGGATGGCGTCATGGAGAGACGGCCCAGAAGTTGATTGTCATCCCTGGTAAAAAAAATATCGATATGTTATGAAATAATTCACATTAAAAAAAAATTAGGATTGTTTAGGCCACAGGGCCCACCTATAATTAAACAATGTTCAATTATGTTGAATGCTTGAAATGTTGAATGCTTATGTTGAATGCACGAAGCTTAGATTCACTTGCAACTAAACAATTAAAAAAACAAAAAATATTTAAGTGTAAGTGAATCTAAGTGCCAGTTCCGAGCCACCGCTCTGTAAGAAGATCTAGCAAGAAACTTACAGGCTATGCTCTTTTAAATTATCGATTGGTTAGTTACAATCTTCATTTGTCTGTGACGCTATACAATGCAATATAATCAAATATTAACAATATTTATGTTTTAAGTCATTCATATTAGAATAGCCTGTATGAAACGGCAGTTTAATCCCAAACATTTTTATCAGCCATATTTTGTACATTGATAGAATAGTATCCCTTTAAAGACAGCTTGCGTTTTATTGTTAACTTAAATTTATTTAGGCTTAATTGCTGTATATTGCTAGGGATTTTATTATAGAATCGCACACTACTACTTTAAAAGATTTGTTAATTTTTTGGAGCCTAGTGGCAGGTACAGCTAGTTTATGCTTATTCCTTGTGTTTAGGTTATGTATATCGCTTTTCTTACTCAATTTATTAATATTTTTATGTACATATACTAGGTTTACATAAACAAACTGACCCGCCACTGTCAAAATACCAATTTCTTTAAATTTATCCCTTAGTGAATGTCTACATGGTAGATTATAAATTGCTCGTATAGCCTTCTTCTGCAGTGCAAAATTAGTTTGAATATCTGCGGCACAACCCCACAGAAGAATACCATACGACATTACACTATGAAAATAGCAATGATAAACAAGCCTAGCTGTTGTAACGTCTGTTAATCGGCGAATTTTCTTCACCGCGTATGCTGCAGAGCTGAGTCTATTCGACAATTCGCCAAGATGTGGGCCCCACTGCAGCTTAGAATCTAATATAACACCCAAAAATTTGGTGGTATCCACAAGGGTCAACTCATCTTCCTTTATTTTAATAGTGGTGTTTACTTGTCTGACGTCAGGCGTCAGGAATTTAATGCATTTCGTTTTAGCCCCTTCTAATACTAGATTGTTAATGTCAAACCAGTGCACCACCTTTGAGATCGCATAGAATACATCGTCTGAGTTCTGATATCGCTTTATTTTAAATAATAATGATGTATCATCAGCAAACAATACTATCTCGTGATTTTCCTTTACCAAATGTGGCAAATCATTAATATAAATTAAAAAAAACGGGCCGAGAATCAAGCCCTGCGGTACCCCCATTTTTACTACAGAACCCTGAGATCGCTTTCCTTTTGCTTCAACCCTCTGAATTCTATTACTTAAGTAAGAAGTAAGAAGATCCAATGCGGAGCCTCTTATTTCGCAATAATCTATTTTTTTGTATCACTGTTTCATGGGGAACAGAATCAAAAGCTTTGGACAGATCGCAAAAAATACCTAAAGCGTCCAAAGAATCTTACAAAGCATCAAATATATGTTTCAAAAGCTCAACACCTGCATCGGTTGTGGAGCGACCCTTAGAGAATCCAAATTGTTTTGAATGCATTAACCCATTTTCATTAAAAAATCTTAACATTTGGTTGTAAATAAGTTTTTCAAAAATTTTACTAAAAGTAGGCAGCACTGAAATAGGTCTAAAATTAGTTGGGTCTGCCCGATTTAAATAATGGAATGATTTTACTATTTTTCATTAAATCTGGAAATGTGCCGCAATCTATACATTTATTAAATATTATAGCTAAACTGTGCGCCACCGAAACAATGGTAGGCTTGGTAACTACGATGGAATTGCCCCAGAGGTCTGCAGTCTTCTTAACATTAAGAGTATTAAATGTCTTAATAATATCTATGGGTGTTACATAATTAAACATAAAATCTTCTGTACATATATTTACATCACAATACAATAGGATAAATATATAAATACTATATTATTCTCTTTTATTGACGTGATTATACTTTGTCAAAGTCAAAATGAACTTAAAAACTAACGCTCAAGGTAATTGTCTATAACAATATAGTAAGTAGAGAAGATGGTTGGAATGTACTACCCGCTTGGGACATGGTATTACAAGATCTCAAGATATAGTAAACTCATTTTGGGTGAATCCAAATGCATGTAATAATTTGTTATGGTAGATAATAAAATTATAACTTTAAGACACCTGAGTCTCCCTGTGACCACCAATATTTGTAAGGTATTTCAAATGTTAAAATAAAAATAGTTTAGATTCGAATCTATAATAAACCCAGCAAATAAAGTTATTATAATTAAAATATATTGTTTCCTCATACTGACTATAATTAGCTTTGAGAATGCTTAAATGAATTAACATACCTAGATTTGACATAGCGACGGTGATTTTGGTAGTAGTTACTCAAACCATAGTAAAAGTAAACATCTCCCTTGAAGTCTTCTGTCAGGTTGAAATTGATTTGGCACGTGCAAGGCTCCATGAAGTTCTGCTTGATGTACTCAGCGCAGGTTATGTTCTCATCTTCTTTGAGGCAAACTGTGTAGTCTATTACATGTTCTTTGACCTGCAATATTTTATTATTGCCCTTAATGTTTGTAAGAATTGTGTCTCTATATATGTTTAGGTCTTTAAAACTATGCAACGGATTTTGATGCAGTTTTTTTAATAGAGTAGTGATTCAGGAGGAACATTTATATGTAGGTCACGCAGACTAAGTTGCAAAATAGTATAAAAATAAAGTAATAAAATATATAAACACATTGCTAATGGAGTGTTCGTAACTGCAAAACTAAAGATGTTTTACAAGTTTACAAACAATTTTTGTTTTGTGTATTTACAAATCAATGACACTATCACCCTTTCCTGTTGCAGCACCAAAAACATCTTGAGAATGATTGCTAGTAGACTAGACTGTCCATACATGAGTCACTGCTGCGAGACATCCGCCGGGGTGGTGCGGCGGTGAATCATGTGCAGACATAAATGTATAAAATTAAATTGAATAATTTTATTGTTATTATTACTACTAACATAGGATAAGTTTAAATTGTTACTAACAAAAATGAGTCTGATACTTGAAATAAATTATTATTATTATTACTAATAGTTAGTTTATAGTTTGGAGACCTAGAGGAGTCTATCGAACAGGTGCTGTGTACCTGTGACTCACTGGCTGCTAGCTAAAAGAGTCTCTTGTAGGTCCCTTGGCTGTAGGTAGGCCTACCTACAGCCAAGGGACCATATCCACAATATTTGGAGATATGGAGTGAAATGAAAGGTGATGCACAAAATATCTGGCTGATTGGTCAAAAAGCAGAGGGCCATAGCCAACCTGTAAGCTGAGACAACACAAAATAAGTGCATGGGACTATTTTCAAAGAAATTAGTAGTTGGCATTATACCACATTAGTAATCAATAGTAGAACCAAACATCATTCATTTCAGAGCAACTGAAAATTTACAACTGGAAATTTCTTGCTAGAATGGACCTGTGGTATTCAAAGACTTACAAGACAATGGTAAAAATACACATAGTTTTATATTTCAGTTCATTATTGACAAAAGCATTAAAGTAATTAATTAAATAGGTCCTATCTATTTTTAGAAATTACCTCTTCAGAGAAGTACATCAGGCCAATCCCTACTGGAATGAAAGCTATTCCAATAACAAAAAATGTAGGCAGAACCGTTCCAGCCGTAAGTATAGGCTGCCAGGCAGGCAGACGCTGCTGTTTGAAAGCAGATTCTGCAAGAAATTGACATAGGTAAAGTAAATGATGAGTAACATCAATCAATAATATAAACAAGGGCAAAATCATTACCAGCTGGGCGTCTAGATTTCACGTTCTGGTCAGACGTGTCGCTAGACGTCGCCATTGTAAAGGCTTTTTGCTATATTTTGGAACTAATATAAGCCTTTTTATTATTTAATCACAAACTAGAACACGGGGAATTATCAAATTTACAAATCAATGTAATTCAGCTGAGCTGAGCCAAATGACATATGTGTCATTCTAATTCTTATCGATACAAGAAAGGCAATGGTTAACAGCTTTACAGCCATAACAATTAAATTAGTAAAATTTCAAGAAACAGATAAAATGATAAGTATTATTTTTATTGTAATGAATGAGCAATTTTGAACCCTCCGGCTTAAGCTTAATAGTAAATCCATATCAAATCAAATCAAATACTTTTTATTTCATAAACTATTACATAGTACTTGAAAACGTCAAAATTATAAAAAATAACCAAAACAAATAAAATATAATTATACTAAAATCACGAAGCTTAGATTCACTTGCAACCAAACAATTTAAAAAACTAAAAAGAGCAAGTGAATCTGTTCCGAGCCACCGCTCTGTAAGAAGAACTGGCAAGAAACTCACAGGCTATGCTCTTTTAAATTATCGATTGGTTAGTTACAATCTTCATTTGTCTGTGACGCTATACAATGCAACATAATATAACATTAACAATATGCATGTTTTAAGTCATTCATATTAGGATAGCCTGTATGAAACGGCAGTTTAATCCCAAGCATTTTTATCAGCCATATAGTCTTTGATAAAATAGTATCCCTTTAAAGACAGCTTGTGACTTCTTGGCGGGAAAGTGAAGCGTCATGTCTGCAGTTTTGTTTTATTTTCTAAAATTTGTGATATTTCTAACATTAATGTTTTATAACGGAGGATTAATAACCGTTAAGTGTTTGTGAACGTACATGAGTGTTGGTAAATGAAATAAAACAGTGCAACATAACTTTTCAAATACTCTCAAGAAGTCCATGTGAGATCTCAGTATAGTCCAACATCTTTACTGAGGACTCAAGGAGTTTAGGGGAAGGCATCTCATTTACCATTTATCATCTTTATCACCACTTATTCTCATTTACTATAAGTTATATATAATTAATATATCACTTACTTGACACTGGCTAAATGTGCAAACCGCACGAAGCCATTATTTAAAAGAAGACTTTTTGGCGGGTAAGTGAAGCGTCATGTCTGCAGTTTTGCTTTATTTTCTAAAATTTGTGGTGTTTCTCACAATTATGTGTAATAACGGTGGATTATTAACCGTTAAGTGTTTGTGAACATTCATGAGTGTTGGTAAATCAAACAAAACAGTGCAACATCACTACAAATTATCTCTCAAAGAGACCATGTGAGATCTCAGTATAGTCCCACATCTTTACTGAGTACTCAAGGGGCTTAGGGGAGGGTATTTCATCTTCGATTTATCATCTTGATCACCACTCATTCTCATTAACTATAAGTTATATATAATTAATATATCACTTACTTGACACTGGCTAAATGTGCTAGACGCACGAAGCCCTTATTTAAATAGAAGAAGAAGACAGCTTGCGTTTTATTGTTAATTTAAATTTATTTAGGCTTAATTGCTGTATTTTGCTTGGGATTTTATTATAGATTCGCACACATTGACCTTTAAAAGATTTGTTAATTTTTTGGAGCCTAGTGGCAGGTACAACTAGTTTATGCTTATTCCTTGTGTTAAGGTTATGTATATCGCTTTTCCTATTCAATTTATTAATATTTTTATGTATATATACTAGGTTTTCATAAACACACTGACCCACCACTGTCAAAATACCAATTTCTTTAAATTTATCCCTTAGTGAATGTCTACGTGGTAGATTATAAATTGCTCGTATTGCCCTCTTCTGCAGTACAAAAATATTTTGAATATCTGCGGCACAACCCCACAGAAGAATATCATACGACATTACACTATGAAAATAGCAATGATAAACAAGCCTAGCTGTTTCAACGTCTGTTAATTGGCGAATTTTCTTTACCGCGTATGCTGCAGAGCTGAGTCTATTCGACAATTCACCAAGATGTGGGCCCCACTGTAGCTTAGAATCTAATATAACACCCAAAAATTTGGTGGTATCCACAAGGGTCAACTCATCTTCCTTTATTTTAATAGTGGTGTTTACTTGTCTGACGTTAGGCATCACGAATTTAATTCATTTCGTTTTAGCCCTATTTAATAATAAATTGTTAACACAAACCAGTGCACCACCTTAAATCGCATTGAATACATCGTCTGAGTTCTGATATCGCTTTATTTTAAATAATAATGATGTATCATCAGCAAACAATGCTATCTCGTGATTTTCCTTTACCGAATGTGGCAAATCATTAATATAAATTTAAAAAAAACGGGCCGAGAATCGAGCCTTGCGGTAACCCCATTTTTATTTTTACAGAACCCTGGGATCGCTTTCCATTAACTTCAACCCTCTGAATCCTATTACTTAAGTAAGAAGTAAGAAGATCCAATGCGGAGCCTCTTATTTCGCAATAATCTATTTTTTTCTATCACTGTTTCATGGGGAACAGAATCAAAAGCTTTGGACAGATCGCAAAAAATACCTAAAGCGTCCAAAGAATCTTCCCAAGCATCAAATATATGTTTCAAAAGCTCAACACCTGCATCGGTTGTGGAGCGACCCTTAGAGAATCCAAATTGTTTTGAATGCATTAACCCATTTTTATTAACCCATTGTTATTAAAAATCTTAACATTTGGTTGTAAATAAGTTTTTCAAAAATTTTACTAAAAGTAGGCAGCACTGAAATAGGTCTAAAATTAGTTGGGTCTGCCTGATTTAAATAATGGAATGATTTTACTATTCTTCATGAAATCTGGAAACGTGCCACAATCTATAAATGTATTAAATATTATAGCTAAACTGTGCGCCACCGAAACAATGATAGGCTTGGTAACTACGATGGAATTGCCCCAGAGGTCTGCAGTCTTTTTAACATTAAGAGTATTCAATGTCTTAATTATATCTGTGGGTGTTACATGATTAAACATAAAATCTTCTGTACATATGTTTACATTATCTCTTAAAATAGCCTCCGCTAAAGTAGGCGAGGAATTCAAAGTTTTTGTAGTAGACACTGGAATATTAGTAAAGAAGTCTTCAAAAGCATTGGCAATATCTAAGTCAGATGTAAGCGTCTTGCTATCAATATTGAGTTTAAACTTATTATTATAATCCTTTTTTTTTCCCGTTTCACTATTAACAATATTCCATGTCATTTTAATCTTATCATCACTATTTTTAATTTTATAGCTTAAATAACAAGACTTTGCCGTATGACATGCTTTTCTAAATATTTTAGAATATTTCCTTACATAATTATGAAATTGTTCACTATTGTTAACATTTCTTTCGTCATATAGTTCATACAGTCTCTTTCTACTTTTATGTAGCCCAGGAGTAGCCCATTCACTAAAGGCAGCATTATCATTTACCTTAATCGTTTTGGGAGTAAATATTGATTGAAAAGTACTACAAAAGTCGCTAAAAAACATATTAAATAAAATATTAGGGTCATTGCTTTTATCTATCATGGGTAAACTAAAAGATAATAATTTATTGTTAAACCTTTTAAAACGATTATTGGTTTTTGGTATAAATGTTATTGTTCTTTTAGCCACAGTTTTATTTTTATAAAGCAAAGATATTTGTTGACCACAATGATCTGAATCTAATTGATTAATAATTTTTTTACTGTCTTCACTCAGTATAATATCTGTAAATATATTATCCAAGCAAGTGGCAGTAGTGGCTGTAATTCTTGTTGGCTCTAGAAACAAATTTATTAAATTATATGATTTAAAAAGTGCTTTTATTCTTGTACATGCACTCGAACACTCTAGCAAATTAACATTAAAATCTCCACAAACAATAACATTTTTCCCAGCACTTCATCCATAATACTTTCAAATAAATCATATGAAGCTGATGGAGGTCTGTATACACTCAATACAACAAACCGCTCCATTTCGATACAGGCTATTTCAATAATCCGTTCGGCTGAGAAGCTTACTATATCATGGCGCTCCTTGAATCTAAATTTCTTATTTACTATAATTAATGATCCACCATGTATAGCACCCTCCCTGCAAAACGAACTACCTACCTGGTGATTATTAAAATTGAACATGAACTGGTTACTTTTAATCCAATGTTGAGTAATGCAAAAAATGTCAATATGATTACCGTTCATGAACAATTCAATTTCTAGTTCCTTACCCAATATTACTCTAATATTCTGGTGCACCAGGTTTATTACATTATTTCGTTTAGTAAGTACTATGCCAGAGTTTGTCTCTGTTGTCTTAGATCTTAATTTAAATGATTTTCTATATTAGAAATAGAATCAGAATAATTAATGTCAACACAAAAATTATTATCTACAAAATAATAATGCGAAACAGGAATGATTTCAATAGTTATAATAGAAGGATTGTTAGCCATGGCACTGGTTATGGGTCTGTTCATATCTGTTCGACAATGCGTCGCGTATTATCGGTCGCGTAACGCCAAAAAAGACATATTTATTTAAAAAACACTCGACTGTTTACACTCAAACTAAACATACATACGTCTTATCCTAGTTTTTAGAAAATATAGTATTTTTATATTTATTTCAGATTATGGATAAAATGCAGCATATTGACCACGACATAAAGATTCAATCATGTAAAATGCTTAAAACTAAAATGAATTTTACTTTGACAGTTTGACATTGACATTGATAAAGTGAGTTCTGTGAGTAGGTAACACTAAAGAGTAAAGATCGGCGAGTCGGGCTTTTTCTTGATAAGCGTTCGAATATAAACGAATATGTTTAATAATTAATAAATGAAATAAATTTCTTCATTCGCTTTTGTGTTGACCAAAAAACTATATTCTTTTTGGTAAGAGAATAATTGCCTTAGAGGTCAAAAAGCATTACCTATTTTACGTATTGCTATAAGAGAGAAATTTGTGCAACGAAGATGTCCAGCGACACGTCTAATAAAAATGTAAGTTTCTTTGTTTATCGAATAAAATGTCCTTTGTGTGTTTATACTACACCCGATAAGCATAATATATAGATATGTAAAGTAGTGTGTGAGTCATCAATCAGCGTACCATTTGTTTTCACTTAGCTATATGTATTGTTATTTATGCAAGTCGTCGGTGAAATGGATCTCGATACAGTTAGCGGCGGATGTGTGTCACTGTTTGTGAATGCTTGTCGAATATTTTAACTGTGAGCGTATGGACACAATTCCTTTGAAAACTGTAGTGTGTGCTAACATACATACACTACACAATTCAGTTAACAACTAGTGTACCAACATACCTACCTACATCTATTTTTATCAGCAGAGCACTGTGGAAGTTATGCTGGTAACTGGCATATTTCTTTATCAGCAGGTTAATTACTTACAGAACATGCTCATTATTTGTAATTGAGCATTATAACAATAGTGAGATAATAGTATGGAATACTTAAATACAGGGAATATCAGTAATTTTCTTAATGCATTGAATATAAAGTCTATGAATTGGACCAAATTTGTGTTGCTATAGTTTTGAATATAAATAAATAATTATTTATACAGGTAAATTATACCAATACATAGAAAAGAATTAGTTAAACCAAGTAATAGATTTTTATTTAAAAAATGTTTGAGTCTTTGTTTGCCAAATGACAGACAAAAAGTAGGTATTTTATTGCATCTTTGACTAATTGACTTCAATATATTATTTTAATAGCTTTAGTAATAAATATAATTTTATTCCTACAGTTTGGGAATTTGGAGACTCCAGGCTATGTTGGGTTTGCCAACTTGCCAAATCAAGTGCATCGGAAGTCGGTGAAGAAAGGCTTTGAGTTCACCCTCATGGTGGTGGGAGAGAGTGGTCTTGGCAAGTCCACTCTGGTCAATTCACTATTTCTCACCGATCTGTATCCTGAAAGAGTGATTCCTGATGCTACTGGTCTGTATTATTATAGTAACAAGTTTATCAGACAATTTTTGTAAGCAAATATAATATCACCTAACTAGTAATACAAAAAATATAGTGTGGTTGCTGATATACCCGCACTCTGAACCTGAGGTTATGGGTTTGATTCCCACACAGGACAAGTCTGTATGTGCATGAACATGAATATTTCATCTGGCCAACACCCAGAACATGTATATTAAGTAGTTAGTCCAGAAAAATGAAATGAAATAAAATTTATGAAATGAAATAAAATTTATTTAGGCATAAATACATATAAACAAATAACAGAATTCAAAACAGTAAACAATTTTTACACATAAGTATACATATAGTATGCCTAAAAAGTACTCCACTCAGCATGTGCTGCAGTGGAGGACCACAACAGCGCTAGTCTTCCGTGGAGACCTTATAACTTTTGTGTGCAACAGCCTCACAAAAGGCAGAAACTTAACAATAAAACAAAATATTTAAAACCACAAAATACAATTAAATGAAAAGTTAAAGTAGTAAAAGTAGTGAGTTACTGCAGAATTACACTTACTTATGTATATTATATGAAATTTTATAATTTAATTTAATAATTTAAGAAAAGGAGGATTTATGTATATTATTCCATTATTAAGTATCTATAACACAAGTTCTTAATAATACTTATCTTAGAATAAAACAACTGGTTAGTTTGTAAAAGATTTAAGTAGTAATTTAATTATTTACTACCGAATAGAATTTTTATATTCAGTTGTTCTAATAATATTGTACAATTTACCCTTTTAGTTTTATTATGAATCTTAACATAAGTATATTATGATGGAAGTAATCAAACGTTACTTTATTAAGAAACAAATTGTATATGTTTCTCAATGTACATATTAACTTTTTTTTACAAAGTTTGTACATCAAATTTCTAAATGTAATAGACATTGAATACAGTACACTACAATATAAGTTTTGCATAAGAAGGGTGTAGCCGAAATATCTAAATGAAACTGCATTAGACATTAGCCACAGTTAATATTGTATTTAGATTGTCTTTCGTTTTAATTTTAGCTTATTTTTATTTTATATAACTGTAACGTTAAACATATTGTAATTGAGATATATTCTCTAGTTATCTTTTCAAAGTGCATAGTATCAAAAGAAGACATTTTTTTTTTGTTAAAAGTGTTTGTTTAATAGTTTTACACTCATACTTTAATGAGTGTAAAACTATGCTTAGGGTGTTTTAGGTTGTTTACTGGCTATACATTATATATGGAGATAATAGTGCTATATAACAGGAGTAAGAATTAAGCTAAGGTTTCTGTAGTGTGTTTATTGACCTTATAACGAAATCATTAGACTGTGTGTTGTAATTATTGTTAAATTAAACTTTGTGTTTTGTAGAAAAAACCAACCAAACTGTGAAATTGGATGCTTCAACTGTGGAGATTGAAGAACGAGGGGTGAAACTTAGACTTACAGTGGTAGACACACCAGGCTATGGAGATGCTATTGATAACACTGATTGTTTTAAGGTAAGATAGTAATAAGTCACCATCCTAACATTATACCAGATATGCCCTAGACTTACGTTTTCTTTTGGCGATCTGGATTTGACTGAAGTTCAGTTATTATTATTACAGTTATTATTAATATAGTAATAAGTGTATAGTTATTAACATTATTAGACATAGAACATCATAATCTCACCCCATTAAGGTCCCACCAAAGCAAGGGCATAGTAATAGGGATTCACACTGAGAACAATATTATATCAGCCTTATAAAGTCCTCCGCTGATTATTAGCATACCCAATAGAGTACATTCTACTCAGGAGTATCTGCCAATAATGACCATGCTTGGCAGGCCAAAGTTCAAGCCAGTTTGCAGGATGACGCTGCTGCCTATCATCTGGTAGGACTTCTCTTCATGCACTGTTATGTGACTTCATTCATGGAATAATATGTTATTAATGTAGTATATTAGAGAAAAGGTTGTAGCTGTGTCTATGCATATTTTTTTATATTATTATATCCCAGTGTCACAAAAACCAACAATGATTTTACTGGACATTGCCACTATTACTTACGCAGCTATACTAATATGCAGAGTACCTACATACAAAGGAATTTTCGGAGGAGTTACATTTGATATCACAATACTCTCTTATTCTTTGCTCGGTAATTTCAGCAATCGGGTTTGGTTACCTCTATAGTTTTTCGACACGACTCAGATAATCAAAATTTACTGCAGTATATCACTTTCTTACATTTGTGTTCATTTCTGATGAAGGAATGTCTAAAAATCTACGATCCACTATACATAAAGTCTCGAATTTATACTAATTTATACTACTAGGAAAAGAAAATACTGCCGCAATGGGGCTTTTTCTGCGTTTTTCCTCTTTACAACGAATATAATGTATTGGATAAATAGACAAAAATAGAAAGTACTTTTTTCAATTATATAGTACAAACTTGACTTAGTTTGGGATTAGAAGCACTGTGTGAGATGTCCAAGAATATTTGTTTATTTCATAATTTGTAAATTAATAATTAAAAATTAAAATTATTGCCATATAGTTTACAAAATAGAGGTTACAGTTTATACAAATTATAAACCATTTTCATATAGCAGGTTAAAAAATTATCAGATTTGTTATTTCATTGTATCTATCATACACAGAATACACATTTGTACATTTTAGAACTAGTTCTATGTAACTCATTTCTCATGCAACACCCAAGGTGATCTTGCTAATTAATCCCTATTAGTACTAAATGATTCAACCTTCAACTTTTCTTAAGGTTCATTTACTTCCTCTGAGATTCTCTCAGTAAAATCTAGACATGTAGTATTTATGTGACGAATTTTTTTACTAGAAGAAAATTTATGTCTCCGCGGTAACCCGGATAGGAATCGAACTTATGGACAAACGGTCTACTGTTTTAACCACTGAGCTACCGGCGACTCCAATGGACGCGTTGAATTTTTCTAGTACTTTGATGAGCGTTTTAAGCTCGTGTCATTACGTCACTATAAAAGTTGAGATTACTCTCATAGTCGAAAAAACACTTTTACGAGTAATTAATGCAATGCAAAAAAAAATATAAGAATAAATGCATGTGGCGGTCAGGGCATAGATTTATCTTTATCATTGTGCCATCCGACTACTGAGCACGGGCGAAACCAAGGTGAGAGGGAGTCGGGTCATACTTCACTACGCAGACCTAATGCGGAATGCAATGTGTAGCGTTCTGTTGTTAGAATCTTTCTTTTCTTAGAATAGTGCATAAATTTAATGCCCTAATTACACAGAAAATCTTCAGCTTTCGCAACAATTAGTGACAACAACCATTTTGTCTCTAGTACTAGTACAGAAATACTTTTTTCTACTTTTACTAGATTGTAATTTTTTTTTGACAAACATACTCAGTACGGTGGTGTCAACGTTGTGCCAAATACTGGCTGAATATGCACCTGTAATGCTCATGCAACGACACAAACGCATTTGTTTTGAATCAGTTTTAATACTCAATCCGCAAAAGATAGGTTCGGATACCATACATCTACAATGTTACCCGATTTAGCCTACTGCTATTTAGATATTAGTAGTAGATAGTCTAGGAGTATTTACGTCATTTTTTATGCCGTCATTACAAATTTTCACTTAATATAAAATAAAACTGCATACTTTGCTTCGTGTTTTTTCAATTATTTTAGAAATATGCCGTAAATATAAACGGTTAACAAGCAGCGCTTGCGGATTGTAACGCAGACTATTTAGTCTGCGTGCGATAAAATAGGCTACGCCCATCCCTGTTAAAATCATAATCTAGTAGAGAATCAAAGTGCGCATTTGTTATAGCCTCTTTGTTACTTTTTGGTTATGGGAAATGTGTAGAATAATGTAGTATGGTATAAAGTATATACAGGAATACATCGTTTTTGTTGCAGTCAATCATCCAGTACATTGACGAGCAATTCGAGAGGTTCCTGCGCGACGAGAGTGGCCTTAACCGCCGTAACATCGTCGACAATCGCATACATTGCTGCTTCTACTTCATATCGCCTTTTGGACATGGGTATATATTTTTACTATTACTTTATACAAATATTATCAATAAAGTTTGTATTTTATTGCGTTTGATTAAGCTGCATTGATCTAAAATGAAAATGATTGAAATGACTGAATAATGAAGTTAAGCAGAGTTAAGAATTCAGTCCTTGAATGGGTGCCCGTTTGAGTGCCATGTGATATCGAGCTCATTCATATCCCACGCCAAGCCCTTTTTTCCGGTTATTACTATACCAGTTTAGATACACTATTGAGGGGCTTAAAAATTTGAACAGCAAGACGTCACAATGTCAACCAACATTTAAATGTCGTTCGAAAAGAAACCACAATAAAATATTTTAGATATTTATGATTTGTTCTAGGCTGAAACCTCTGGACATTGAATTCATGAAGCAACTACACAACAAAGTGAACATCGTCCCGGTGATCGCCAAGGCAGACTGCCTCACCAAGAAGGAAGTTCAGCGGCTCAAGAGTCGCGTCATGGAGGAGATCGAGAGGGAAGGCATTAAGATATACCCACTTCCCGATTGTGACAGCGATGAGGATGAAGATTATAAGGAACAGGTAATAGAGGCTGGCACGTTAAGCTATAGGTCCCGGTTAATACTATTAATTATCATAGACTTCAAACCATGGTAAAGGCATAATTAGGCGGCTTGAATGGATTCATTCATTCTGTAAGATTTTACAGCAGGACGCCACAGAACTGCCTCCGCCAATCCTCACTAGGTCTGCGTTGTGGAGCAGAACCTGAACCCTCTTACCTTAATTTACGGGAAGAGCCTCGTGTTCAGTAGTGGGACGTTAAAGGGTTGGGGTGATTATGATCTTAAAATGACTTAAATATAGTTAAACTAATATTGAAAACTAAATAATAACGTTTATTTATTTAAGACAATAAAAGTTAACTGTTTATATACATAATTTAAATTATAACGAATACCTACAATAACTGAGATAATACCATATTAGCCTTGTGTAGGTGTCAGAGATTTCAGTGAAATTTGTTTTAAAATATTTTTAAGTTAATAAATTAATAGGAATGGTAATTAATACCTAAGACATAAATATCTAGAATAAGCATAAAGTTTCTTAATAGATACCATAAATATTGCATCACTTAATTCATGCAAACCTCAGATTCTTGTCCCCAAGAGACAGGATTACCTAGTTTGGGGACCAGTGCATCAATGTTGTATGTATTACATTTTGGTAATAAATATTTTTTTAATATTTAATAACCAATTAATTGCTTTTTACCTGCAGGTACGTCAACTGAAAGAAGCGGTACCATTCGCGGTGTGCGGCGCGGGTCAACAGCTCGAAGTAAGGGGCAGGAAAGTGCGTGGTCGACTATACCCGTGGGGCGTGGTTGAGGTCGAAAACCCCGAGCACTGTGATTTTATCAAGCTGAGGACTATGCTTATGTGAGCACTAAAATTATTTTGCTGACTGTATTCTGTATGTCGTATGCTTATGTACGCAATTGATTATTATTATACTATCTGTATTGTCTTTGCCTTATCGTTAAATCAAGCAGATGTTGATTGGCCTAGGCGTTTCATCAAATGACGCTTCTTATAGATACATTTTTGACAGACTAGTGTATGTAAATTACGATTTTATACAAGATATTATTTAAATAGAATGAGGCTTAAGAACAACGATGTCTTCACAACCAACGCTGAAACGAGAGTCAAGCTCTCGCTTCTGAGGCCTGAAGATGCCCTGTGTAAGGGCAAAACACGTGTCGTGTTGAATGTTTCTCGATTTTTTGGGAATTTAATATTGCGCGGAAGTTGTCACAAAAATATTTTTAATCCATCACTTGCTTACAACGGATTTCCGCAAAGTAACGTAAAAGAATTAATACATTATTTAGAATTTTATGGGTTAAAAATATGAACTTTAAAGACTAGTTTATTTGACGCGACTTTTTTTAATGAGCCTCGTATTATCGAAATATTTGCGCTTCATAACTTGGAATAAGCACAGTAACAAACCCACCCATTCAAGTCTGCATACTTGCAGAGAATTCTAAAGTGGAATGGTTTTGCAGGAGAACGGCTTACCACTTTTATTTTGTTCGAGTGCTGACAGTCTACACAGGATGATGGTGGTTACTAAGACCAGCACCTGTTATTCAAGACAGGGAAGGAGAGTGCTAGGTAGCTGTAGCTCTGTGTGAAATGTCATAAAATACATTTTATTATTGATTTCATTAGCACCCACATGCAAGATCTTCAAGAAGTTACCCAGGAGGTGCACTACGAAAACTACCGCTCGGAGCGACTCGCGCGCAACGGACAAGTGCCTAAACGACACACGTAAGTAAACATAAAAGGGTGAGAATCCCTTGGCTGAGTTGGAGTTTTGGTTGGCCTTTAATATATATTTTTTTATTCATTTATTTCGGTTAAAAAGGTTACGAAAGCATATTTTGTGTACCTATAAAGTTATTTCAGTTTTAAAAGTTTGATAAGTACTTAATTTTGCTCGCCAGTGTATTATCTTAATAATTATCAGTGTGTACGATATTTTTGTTTATACCTACATTAAAATTATTATAATTTAAAAGTAACATTTGAAAATAGAAGCTAAATTAAAAGTAATCGATAATGACGTCACTTCTAAGTAATCATTGAGATAAGTACTACACATCATGGTTGCAACATCTCATTGTTAACTTTTATTAAGGTTAAAAATATTACTTTTCTGCCTTTTGGTATAATGATTTGATTATAAAGTTATGTGAAATTTATTGAAAAATGTCTCAATTGTCAGAGGTCGATAATGACGTCACTTTTAAGTAAACATTGAGATAATACTACACTTCCTCATAGCAAAATTATAAATAAGTAAGGGAGGTTATAAATATTATTATTATGCCTTTAAGTATACATTTTATTTGAAAGTTCTAAAACAGTCTCAATTGTCAGATAATAATAGATAAAGACGTCATTTTCAAGTAAATATTGGGATAAATACTTTGTTTACTTTTTGAGGAGTGAAGGCTTATAAATTTTGTTTGGTTATTTCAGTTCCACCGAAAGTGGCTTAAGCGAAGCAGAAACGAATGGTATGAGCAACGGCTCCAGTGAAGATCCGGCGGAGAGGGAGAGGGCTCTGCGAGAAAAGGTAACGTAGAACACGTTTTTAGACAAATGAGGCCTAGGTTTATGCTACGGCAATAGAAATGGGAATAATCAAATTACTTTTGCAATTCAATGTTTTATGTACAGTCAGCGTCAAAAAGTTGGTAACCCCAAAGCGCAAAGAACATCAATCAAATTAAATTCAAAATCCTTTAAGCTAACTAAAAAAGTTACTGGCGGGAGAAAAAACCAAACTTGACGATTTTCTTGCCTGTTCTTTTACGATCAAGCCCCCGCCCGCAGTGAATGAGCGCGTTACATTTTAAGTTTGACCTTCATAAGAGCTCTGTTAAGCCAAACTTGAATAAATGACTTTTGAATTTGATCATGACACTTTGAATGTGACAGACCAACTATATGACAGTGACTGTACATAGATTGACGAATATTATGTGTTTGTCAAAGACTTCCAAGGATTTGCGCGTACTACATTAATTAATTAATTCTCACTCCTGTTAGGGTTGGCTGGAAGAGATCTCTCTTAGAGATAAGCCCGCCTTTGTACTTTTTTAATTGTCTTTTTGTTTTGTTTAATGTGCAATAAATGATATTATTATATACATTAATTATGTTACGGTTACGGGGAATTGGGAATAACAGAACTTCAATAAAGATCATATAATTATCGTGAAAATATATTATATCTTTCAAAATCAAACATTACGGTACACAAAGGCCTGCCACAATCAAGACTGTTTGTACTGGTAAATAATGGATTCGTGGAAGCGTTAACGTGCTCAGTATAGAAAAGAGATAATTATACTTGGCATTGTTTTACAGGAGGCTGAATTACGTCGCATGCAGGAGATGTTGGAGAACATGCAGCGACAAATGCAGTTGCAGGCAGCCGGAGCCGCGGGCACTGCATAGTGTTGCACCGACGCACAGGTATAACGGCTATAACGCAATCATTTTAGAAGGTATTTACGTGAGCTTGATGGCGCTCGCATGTCTGCATAACATAATATATATTAATGTAGGTCTATTTTATAACCTTATTTTATTTTATTTTATACCTTGGACCGCAAAACGCACTAATGTTTCCATCTTGAGTCTCCAACTCAAAATAAAAACCCGCTTGTCGACCATATGCCAACAACGTATTCTTTCGTACTTTGGCCACATAGCGCGCAGAGGCGATGAAAGCCTGGAAAAACTGATTGTCGTTGGAAACACAGAAGGCAAACGATCGCGTGGTCGTGCACCAACCAGATGGAACGATCAAGTGAGGGACTCATCGTCCTCCAAATTCTACGCGGTCGTGAAAGACGCGCTGGATCGGAACCGGTGGAAGCAGATCATTCGCTCCAGATGTTACTCCGATGCTAACCACGATCCTCAGTAACATAACTAACCTAACCTCCTAACCTCTCAGTAGACATGAGGGACCGACTATAGAGAGAGAGAGATTTTATAACCGATTTAACATTAAGAATGAGTTCCTCAATTGCGCCGCCCGTATGTAAGACTTTGAATCGTTACATTTAGGATATTTTGAAGAATCATAAATTCACGCCTGTTTTCCCGAAGGTATAGGCAGAGGCATATTATACGCCCACACTTCGCCAATTATATAGTTGGTCCCACGTAATAGGTGGCGAGCCTATTGCCGCTTACCGGGCACTGTTATGTTCGCCAGAGCCTCGTCCGTTAATCGGCAGGTACACCACTTGCAGGTGAGGTTGGCTTGGGCCCCTTAGGTTTTGTTAGGATCCCTATACACCAAATATGTTTTGGAGAAAGGGCAGATCAAAACACTATAAACCGATGGGAGTGTATTAGAAGGTTGAGCCGTTAAGAGTAAAAGAATGTGATCATTACGGGAATAAGGTGTGGCATCATTATGTATGTATGTTTAATTAATATCATTAGCAATCATGGATATCTTATATGTGAGGGGTATAAAAGCAAATCCGCCACTGTCCATAAATTGTATCGAGGTCATTCAAAGAAACTTTAGCAAAGCGATATTATATTCGATTTTCTATAGCAATGCCTGTTTTTAATGCCTGGGAAGCTATTTTAAATTGAAATCAATATGCATTCTATTGAAAACTAATATAAATTTGATAATACCCAATAAAATAGAAATGAGAGTGGTGACTTTGCATCTCACATTGGATAGTGGTGAATCTGCGTCTAACCGACATTGGACAGTGGTGAATCTGTGTCTAAGGGAAAGGACAGTAGCGCATTTGCTTTTTGGCGTATTTAATAAGACAAAAGTACAGTCAGTGAAACAAGTCAAATGGTTGTAATTTATTTTTATAAATCTCTTTATTTTATAAAATCCAGTAATAACAAATTAAATTTTGGTAAGCAATTAAATTCGTAAGTCCGGTAAAACATGTTTAATTATATAATTAAATTCTTTAAATTCTTAAGTCCGAATCAGGCATTGCAACTTCACATATTTCTTCATCTTCACACTCTTCAGTTTCGTCTATTCCGTTTTCTGCTCGTACCAGTACCTGTTTGTAGAAGTCTAAATCATCCCTAGACCTCCAATTCTCGCCAAAGTGTTTTTTTAGTAGAGCGTCAACATCTTTTATTTTATCTTTCTTTACTACAACTTTGTCTTTTTCAATCAAATCCGGGTTTAGGTCAATAAATGTTTTACCTCTCTTTAAAACTGACTTGTAACTTCCGAGATCAGCATTGTAGTTAGGCTCCCCTCTTATGGAAACATCATTGCTTCTGTTTCGTTTTAAGAAAAATCGTTTACATTGGTTAAATTGGAAATGCCAGTTTCCCGGTGGGCGAATTATATTTCCGAGAGCAGTTTTCCAATCTTTAACGTTGTTCAATGACACAACAGTCCCATATTTTTTAAAGATTTCTATGTATTCCACAGGTTTTAATATGGTCTCCATACGTTTTATTTCCTTCTCAACAAGACCGAAAACCCGATCTGGTGGAATAAACGAGTGACCGGGAATGGGGAAAACTAGCTCGACTGTTTTAATATGCCGCGGTGCCTGAGTCAACCATTTAGCGCACATACCAATCATAATGCTGTTTTTGTTCTGGGCGCCGCATCCATCCGCCACCAGTCGAACAGTTTTGACATTTTCATTTTGCACTGTATTTTGAAGCGTGTTATAGACTGCCGACGCTATTTCATTTGCTCCTTTACGGTGTTCATCTTCAGTCCAGGTATACAGCGTTACGTTGTCCCTGTTCAAGGTATTTTCTGGCACCGACTTTACGACTCCAAAATTATATATATATAATTGGCGACTGTAATATGCCGCCTGATCAGATATTTTAGGCAACACCTGATTTTTTTGGCAATCAAAAGAAAACACAACTAAATCGTCCCTTTTTTCTTTTAGCAGTCGATAAAATGCTCTGGCCTTCAACATATGTACCCTTTTCTCCGTCATTAAATTTACTTTTTCAGTTGGATCTGTTGATTTTTTTATACGTTCAAGTAGCTCATTGCACTTGGAACAAGTGTCTGTACGAGGGCTTCCAAATCCTAGATTGTAGCATGTGTTGAAAATCGATCTAAAGTAACATTCACGTACTTGGACTTCATTGCTTTGATTAAACATTCTCCACATTTTCCGAATGTTTAGAGTAGATGGCAAATATTTTCTCATAACGGTCGATCTGCAATAATGTGACTCTAAGCACTGAAATGACTCTATAAATCTTTTGACTTCTCTCAATTTATAGATATTTTTGGCCGATGTATGATCTCCACCCCTTCTTTCTTGAACTATGGATCCTGTGCTGGCAAATGTTCGAGATACTTTTCTTATTCTGTGCTCAGTAATCCCCAAAATATTTATGAAAGTTTTTTGGCAAACTCGTATTAATTTCACTGAATTTCTCTTTCGAACAAATAATTTTGTTGTATTTTGTGTTGGCTGGCGCTGACCAACTCTTGTCCGGCGTCTTTTCACCCTTGACACCTTGCAGTGCTTCAATAAAAATGCATCTTGGTCCTTTTTATTTCTTGTCTTATAAAATTCTCCATGGAAATTTTGTATATCTAGTATCGTCAATTTGCAACATTTAAACTGTTTATTTTCCGCATCATGATTACAGCGTGGCAAACCTGGTGGCATTTTAGCAGAGTACCTGTAAAAATAAGCAGTCTGAAATAACCATTTTATGAGACCTATTCAATAAATACCCATACGATGGGTTAACAGATCCACGGACAGACAGACGGGCTGAGCAAAAATTATTAATGTTCCGTTTTGGCCGTTTAGACTGGATTCCTAGAAACAATAATTGGGTAGGTATCTATACAAGTATCAGTACAAAAACAACAACAAAGGATTATTTTTGTCCGCTTTACACTCTAACAGTCACGGGCTCAGTTAGTAAGCAATAAAAAGAAACTTGCTATAAAAAAAAATCATGCCATCCCAAACTAAGATTCAATAACTTTACGTGCTGATTGTACAAACACACGCCATTGTAAGGAAAAAATTCTTACCTTTCAACCTTTGATATAGCCCGTTTCCACGTCTCTGGTGCTCGTTTCTTTTTGCGGGCGCGTTCTGGAGTCACTTCCACTACATTTTCTTCCATTTTTTACTGGTTTTATAACGAAATGTAATTTTAAAACGCAAAATAGTCAACCACAGTTTCACAAGGAAATCACAGCCACGACACCATCTGCGGCCATCTTGAACATCTTAAAATAGCGGCCTGTGATTGGCTGAAATGGACAATGGCGTGTTTGCACGTGATTGGTTTAGGACAGTGGCGTTTTTGCTTCTCACCTTAACTTTTAAACACCATTTACTATGGGACAGTGGGAACTTTGCGTCTAAATTGTTAAATGTACTAAATTAGTTTTAACAAGCTCTACTAGATGGCATTCATACTTTAGTTTTCGTTCAAGATGGACAGTGGCGGATTTGCTTTTAGACCCCTCATGTATGAATGGAGCTGTATGCTCAGAGCTACATCGCCTGAACCCGAAATTGGTCGGTGCGATTCTCGTCTCGTTTCGCCTCGCCGATAAATAAGCAGCTTCACCTCGATGATCGTTCGACCACCTAGTGTCGCAGGGCAGTAGTATTTGACATAATTTTAAGTATAGCATTTATGGGATCGCACTGGTGTTGAATGTAACAGCGAAATAGGCATTGTCGATAACAGGTAATGAGGAAGATGTTTCTGAATTTCAGTTAAAAACAAGGACGGTCGTCCCGCCATCAAAAGCCTGTGACGTCGTCAACTCAATACTGCGCGTCATTCCCTACTGTGTCACTTCTAATTGAACGAACTCTATGCCCCAGCCTCTCTTTCTTGATCAAACTACCATAATAACTAACTCATAGAAGCACTGAACTTGAGTCATTACGAACATGCGAACCGAATCATGTAACATTTTCAACGGACCTCTCGCTCCAAAAATTATTCTTATTGAACCTCCCCCCGCACCTGTAGGTTTTGTATCAGAGAGAGAAAGAGATAGTAGGTAGATATTATTTTATGTCCTCTCGTACACTGGTGTTGTGTGTAACTGTAAAAAAGGCTTTTTCGTTAGTTGCTAACAGGTAGTAAGGGCAAGGTTAGGGAAGTAATGCAAAATGCGTTGCCTCAAAAGCCTATTTTCGAGCAGCATCCCCTTTTTGATAACGACTTTCGCAGCATTGTCTCATGACTCAATTTTGCACACTTGTAATGGCTCAAGCTGTTCTTATGTAAAATGTTGTCAGCAAATTTATATTATTTTAACTTGAATTTCAATTAAATACAACAAGAAATGTATAATTATTATAAACAAGAATATATAATTGCTGATAATAATTATTAAAGAAAATAATTATATGATTTTTATCTTATTATAATTTTAATTTTTAACCAATTTGCTGGCTGTACACATATTGAGATTAATAATAATTAACATAATTCTTCCCTTCAAATAGAATAAATACTTTTCCCAAAATAAATCCAGTAATATTAGTAGTAACCTAGTTTATAGAAATAATTAATAAAAATTGTATTACCACTCGAGTGCTGGGATTTTAATCGCCAATATTTTTTAATCATTTAACGAAGTATTATTTTTACTCATTTATTTCATTTATACGTATGTAATTGCGTTTATATTATAATTTTAATATTATATAGAATATACGAATAGTTAGAATTTATCAATTATAAACATCTCTCTATTTAGTAAATAAGATATTGCAATATTGTTGAAATGATAAATAGATATTCTTCAATCTTAAATAAATAACTGTATTCTCGAATAGTTGACTGATTTAGTTAATGTTGAACCATTTATATTTTGACTAACATCGAATTATTGCTTATGATTATTTCTCGAATGTATTTATATTATCTTATCTTCACGGGGGCCATCGGCGAGCCTGCAGCCCACTTTGACCCTAAGTCGGACCTTTTGTGTATCCCCTTGCATCTCACTCCAAAATATAAAAAAATAAAATTAAATATACTTTATTGTCTTTAAGATCTACAGGATCATTTAGATTCGTCAAATTTTTAAACACAAAATGGAAATTCCATAGTTTTGTTTCTTAACAACAATGAAAGAGATGTGAGCGGTACCATAATCAAGAAATAAAAGCAAATGGATTATTTGCTAAAGTTTGTCAGTTTATCTGTCTATTGTGGTTTTTTAAAATAAATATTGCTCCAAAAATTGGAGTCCATAGTCCTTTGGCTGTGGGTAGGCCACCCCCAAGAGGCTCTTCTGGCAAGCAGCCAGCGAGTCACAGGTACACAGCAGGTGTTACATGGACTCCTCTTGTCTCCGAGCCACTGAACTGCGTTCCGTCGCGTAACGTAGACCCGCAAATTTTAATGTATAGAAAACCCAATTCAGTGCAGTTGAAATAGCAATCATAATATAATAGCCATACATATCGGAACATGCCCTAAAGATATTGACAACAGAAACGTGCCGTTTTTTACGATGCTTTGCGTGTTACTAACGATATGATGCTGATCGTACCAAGCGGGTTTTCTATACGAACATACTTGCATACAACGTTCAAATACTACGGTATTGTTGGTTATATATATGGTATGCGTTGTAGGCGGTTGGCTCACTGCACTAGCATTCCAAAGTAAAAAATGTATACAAAGTGGTATTTGGAAATTGGTAGCGAAAGTATCTTTTAGTTTTAATGTATCGCCAATGACCAGCCTAATGATTTATATGTCATCTATGTGACTTTTGTATTATGTGTTCTTATTATTTCTTATCGACACTAAGAGTTGTGGTGACGAGGCCTTAGCTATAAGATGTATACTATATTTCACTCACTCTCATACGCAAGATAACAAGTTTTTGTATCTGAATATTATGTTACTTGTGCCATTTTTTCTTGAATTTATTGTTTAACAAAACCCAAATTGGGTGGAATTTATATGATAATCTGCACATTTGCGCGCACAATAACTATGTTTTATATCGAAAGTTCATATCGTATGTCATATCACGCATTTAAAATTATATTTAAGTAATTGTTCTTTTTATTTGCATTCATGAAATCGTTCTCATTAAAATAGTATTTTTTCTGTCGTAGCAGAATGACTGATGTTTTTGTGTATTATTGTTTACTGATTCTGAGGATTGGATAAAATTGTAGCTGGTGATGGGGCAACTCATTACTTTCACTCGTCCCAATGCGTCAGTTAGTGTAAAAAATAACGTGTTAATAAAAACGTTCAAAAACAAACGGAAAATAGTCGTAAATCCGTCTCTTACTACTTTATCTATTTTTTATATGTAACTTAACAAATCATTCTACTAGTTCTTTCTTGTAATATGATGCAAAACTTTATTGAATAATTGTATGTCAGCCAAAATCTGGTTAGACACTGGTCTACTGAAGCAGGGCCCTAAGCGTAAGTGTAGAGATAGTGCTGGGAATCTGATATTATTGACTCCTCTCTAAATTAATGACGTAATTTATTTGATAAAATAAAGTTCAAACTGACTGGAAAATAAAATCTAAGTATGGGACGAGCGATAAGTCGATTCCAACTCCATTAGAGCGTAGAGTACTTAAAACATTTCCATCAAATTCCAACATTAGTGCATTTATTTTTTCGTTATTAAAGCATAAAAAGTGATTTATGACACTGTTTCAACATTTTGTATATAAGACATCACATTAAGCTTGACTAATGAGGTTAGCAACATTTTGTGAGAATACATACAATTACGCCCGTTTCACCGAAGCCCGCAGAGGCATATTAAACGCCACATTTCGCCAATTATATATTTGGTCCCACGTAATGGGCGAGCCTATTACCGCTTACCGGGAATTTTGAGGTTTTCAAGAGCCTCGTCTGTTGATCAGCAGGTGCACCACCTGCAGGTGAGGTCTTGGTAGGATCCCTATACATATTTTGAGAGCAAATTAAAAGTTAATTAAGTTAAATGTGATGTCTATTGTACAAGGAAAAATATAAATAATAGGTACAAGATATATACAGAAATATAGTAATTAGATATAATAGGTATTTCGCCTACAGTGCAGTTAATAGCTGTGTAGGTGCTATCTTTATTAGTAGAAATGCATTAGAAATTAAAATTGGTGCCAAAGCTACAGAATAGATAAGTGCTGGTTCTAAACTAACATTATTTCGGACTAAAATGAATTTCAGCTAGATTATGAGATAAAAACTCCATTATGTAATCTGTTCACTATATTTTTATATAATAAAAGGTATGATAGCGATAATGCTGTTTTATTTCTCAAACAAACTGAACCTATTGTAAAAACTTAAATTTCAGCTGCAGAATAAGACAGGTGATATGTTTCGTCATACATCGGCTATATGTCTTTTAAAACATTTTTTTACTGACAAACTCACCTCACTGCTGAAGGTCGTGACCTCCCCTCTGCATCACTTTTTCTTTTATTATTTGCCTCCATCTGTTCCTGTCACCCGCGGTGTGAACAGCGGTGCGGATCTGGTCGGACCAAAGAAACGGGCTGCGTTAACGAGGCCTTTTCCCATCTACTTTGCCGGGCGTGATGAGGCTCTCGAGGTTGTTACCATCTTTCCTTGCGACGTGACCAAAGTATTCCAAGATTCGCCACCCGCCCCTGCCAATCTGCAGTGGGTCTGCATGGTGGAAAAAGAACAATTCCCCTTTCACAAGGTTCTGTGATAGGAGACCATTGCTCAGGAGTAGGATATGTTATAGGTTCAAAAAAGATTATTATTATTATATTGATGGGCTGAGATGACGATATGTTCATTAACCGATTATATAATAACGCTATTAAATGTTAAACAGACTATAGTACGACCGTCTAAATCAGTCTTCGCCTGCGCGGTACAGGGGTGAGGGGGTAGGACGACAACGTGTGCGTGTGGACTGAGTGATCTTTACAAAAAACTCATCCAACCACAACCAAATTATAAGAGGATTTAGGAAATAATTGTGAAAACTTCATAGTAAGATAAAAAAATTGTGAAACCTAAACAAAGAAAGTGAGAACTAATTAACTGGATCACTCAATCTGGACACCTGAAGAATAAGCCATAACGCATATCCAAGAATATACAATCTATGTGTTTATGATTTGCATTTGAAATAATTGTGAAAGCTGCTTAACAAATTTTCGATTCGTTTCAATGCCACGTTTTTGATTTAGAACGGATTTTAAGGATCACTCAGAATGCACTATGTTCAGTTGAGTGATCTTTTAAAACACCACCTTATACTGCAAACGTATGAAACAATGTCATGTTTATTATAAATTAAACTTCTGGGAAAATTTGTGAAACAAAGATCGTGATTGACATCTTACTGATTTAAGAGAAAATGAAAATCTTATTTTTTTCGATCGTCCGAACTGAGTGATCCTTATCTTGAACTTTATTTAATAAACCGAAACTTATAGGTAGAAGGTAGTGACATAAGAAATTGTGAAAAATGTTGCTCTAAAATCTAACGAACTGATCGTCCCTGTAAGTGGTATATTTTGAAAGATATCTAATTTTTTACAATTCTGAAGGAAAACGTTGAGTAGGGTGACCATATCGGTTTATTTGAGTATCGAGAGTTTTCCGAGTTTTGTTTTAAACACGTTTTTAGAGTGTATTTACTACATAATTTGCACAACGCCGTCGGCTTCCCAAATTTGAACAAAATGAATCGATTAGGCGATTAGCACACGGCACCGCGCACCGCCGCGGTTGGCGGTAAAGCGGATCTCATGTCGCATTGATCTCTATTAAATCCGTCGATGCCTAACACACGTACACCGCACCGCTCGAACGCGCGATCAGGCGGTGTACGTGTGTTAGGCCTCGACGGATTTAATAGAGATCAATGCGACATGAGATCCGCTTCACCGCCAACCGCGGCGGTGCGCGGTGCCGTGTGCTAATCGCCTTACCCATCGAGAAAAAATCCGACAACATAACGCTACACTTGTCGATGCCTAAGTGATGTTCAAGTGATGTCGTTTTATTTATCGATTAATGTAATAGATAATATATTAAAATTGTAAGTATAAGTTTAATATAGGTAAGTAGTAATATTCTAAATTCAATAATCATTGCGTTGGGGGACTGTTATACACTGTAATAGTAAAACTTTCAATTTAATGTTTATTGCACTCTATAATGTTTTACATAAGGTTATTTTTTTATTTATATTATTACATTTTTTTAAATTGTCATGTCATATATTTAAATAAATTTATTATAACTTTAACTTAAACCAATTTTTTTGAATTTAAAAAGATAACACTTTTACTAAATAAATAATAAGAATCATTGGAAACACCGGATCATGTTATTATGTTTTTTATATCGATTTTGGTGAACCTTAATCAAAATTATCGATACGTCGAATTCTAAGCAAACATCACTACTACAGAGCGACACCTACCGCGGGGTAGATAAAACTTATTCTAAATGTTTTTAATATGCTGTTTTACTTTTCAACGTTAGATGGCGCTTCTTCCGCGCCAGCTTATAGTATTTGTATGAAATAGTCTCTAATAGCCGCTCTATTACTATATTAAATCTCTTTGTAGTAAAAATAACAATTTCCTAACGAATGCTTACACAAACCCGTACTTTGGATAATTTTATGGTAGAACCCACATTTATATAATATTTAAAATAATAATGGAGAAAATGATATTGTTATCAAAACCTGGGTTGGAGTCACAAAAACATATCTCTCTATATTTTAAAAATTATAAAACACCGCGATAATTGTTACGAGCGGAAGCGACAATAACCTACCTCTACTGGTATTAAACACTGGTGCTGAATTTTTTCCCCTCCAATATTCTTAACAAAAATCTCGTGTTAAAAATGTACCTATTGGCTATTTTCTGAACTATTTATTACTCTTTTAGTTACAAGTAGTCTGTGGTCAACTGCTATGTCGTTGTCAGTCAAGTCCCGTCAGTCTGGTTTTAAAGTCAGTGGGTTGGTTAATTTGTGTTTTTACTGAGACAGTGCAGTAATAAGTAGGAGCTTTTGTTTGATATCAAACACAGGTGTTTGAAATTTTATTTATTTACTTGTATAAATCGTAATGGCTATTGTGGAGGACGAAGTAAGAAATGATTCTGAAGAAGAAAATGAGATAGAAGTGGTTGTGGAAGAAGATGATGGCGACCACGACTCCGACGATTCCGAGGTGCGTGCGTTACTGTCATTACATGGCTTTAAATCAAGTGAAATTTAATAATTTACCGCCTGTAAACCATATATAACGTTTATAATTAATATAATCCCTCTAAGTTTGTCCATCACATAGCATACAGATACATTTTCTATTTTGTAAACTTGATTGTCTAATAATACCTATAAGCTAATATTTAAAATCTTTTTATCCGTCAAAAATTTACAAGTCTTGCCATCTATCCGTTTAATAAAACATTTATTTGTATTAATATGAGAATTAAATAAGCCCTATTTGGTATATCCAACTAGCTCTGTTTTCAACAAAAGATTCTTAGGTCTCATAGCGGTCCTATTTACCATAGGAAATTGTAAAGTTACAGTAGTACCAATCAAATTATGGACGTAATGCTCTTATACCAAACATACTATACCATACCAGACATATACCAAAGTGCAGTTCTGTAGCTAGCAAAACTTACTAGGCATTTTTGACATAACAATTGATCTTTTAACATGTTGAGGACATAGCAAGTTCTAATTCGGTTTTTTGAGCTGCTTTAAATGACATGTGCATGAATGATTATGTGCTGATATTATGCTACTTTAAAAGGAAAGTGTTGTAATGAAAGAGAAAGACTTGTGAACTTCATCTTAATCAACTTCACTAAAGCCGGGCCTTTCTATGAGAAGCAGTTGGAACTACAAGGTTCTGTCTCCTGCCATGAGAGATTTAGTGATATTGATATTATATATTCCTAATATATTTTACTTTATTGCATCATCATTAAATAATCAATAGGCTTATGTGATTAAGACTTAGGGTAATAATTTGCCATTTTACAGGATGATGACGATGATGAACTGCTAGAAGCTAAGGTGGCTCATTTGGAGGGTCGTATTGCTGAGTACCCATACAATTATGATGAACACATTGAACTAATTCAAGCATTATGGTAGGTGAAATAATTTATTTTTCTAAGACTTAGGACTCTTACCTTTCTCTAAGACCTCTCACCTTGTTTTACGAGAGCAGGGACATGCTTGGACACTAATCGGCTAAAATTATAATAAGTAAGACTTTCATTTTTATTATTTTTAATTTTATTTATTGAATCATAAGATTTTGACTATGAGCAGATTTGCTAGTGCTAATGCTGTGGAAGGGAATGGTGCACCTTCAAGCACCCCCTTCATATTCTCAACTCTTCAGCAACTCTTTGACCGTCACAGCGTATTTGATTTTGTCAGTTGTTTGGCTGGTTTATTTGGGTGCTGCGTCTAGGTTTCTTATATTTCCTTTAGATGGTTGTGTTTTTTTCCTTGACTGTTTTGACATTAGGAGTTATCGACTTTTGTGTTTCGGATAAACCAAGGCGCATTAGAGATTTAGATGGATAGATAGATACCAACTCTTTATTGACCAAAAAACTTAAAAATTATTATATATTAGATTATAATATTGATTTACTTCACTATATAGTTTTTTGTTGCTTTCACTCACTGATCCCCATAATTGTAGTCTGTAGGACCAGATAGATTTAAGAATAGTGTTGTAGATAAGCAACTCGTTGAATATCTACTAGTGTCCAATGACAACTCGACATTTCTCTTTCTCGTGTTATGCTTTTTTAAAGTGATTTCGAGGCTTTCACTCGATTTGGGATGAATGCCACGATAGTAGTAACATTTGCAAAGGTAGCCACTGTTGTGTCTGGTGTTTATTGTAAATTCGAAGTAAAAATGGTATATGAAATTGGACACAGGACTGAGCTTTGAGGTACTCCTGCTAGTACATCGCGTAAAGAATTTTAGAGAGAGGTTGTGCGAGGAGCATTTTGATTTTGTACAACAATCCTGCATGCCAAACCTTATTGAGCGCTTGTTGTACATCTAGGAAAACTGTGGAGCAATATTCTTTGCACATTTAAACTAGTTCAAAGCTGTCTCATATAAATTTACACCCCTTTAAACTTGCTCTATGGTTCAATATTATTTTTTGATTCCAAACTGATGGTAAGGAATCACTAGTTCTAAGAGTCGTCACTGAACAATGGGTCCGCGATTCAGAATATGGTCTAATTCCCTATCACCTTGGTTTGTGAAAGGGGACCCGTGCCTGGCAGTGGGACGTCAATGGACTGAGATATTGATATAATGTTTTTTTATTTTCAGGAGGCTTTCTGAGTTAGATCGTTGGAGATCAGCATTCGACAGACTGCAGCTGATGACAGTATTGCGTCCCGAACACTGGCTGCTGAGGTTGCAGACAGAAACCACCATTGCGCTTTCGGAGGCAGAGCGAGAGCAACTCACTCAGCTGTTCCACCAGGCAATGCTGGATTGTTACTGTAAGTTTCAAATAAATATATCAAGGAATTACTGAATTAATGCATGTGTTTTAGAAGATATAATAGCAATGAGTTGTGACACAACGCATTACGACAACTTCGATCTGAATAAACATGTATTACTCATGACTACTACTACTGACACAGGTATATAATATATATATTACAATTAAATCTCTAGTGAATAGTATAAACAAATCTGCTAACATAACAAAAAAAATCTAATACGCCAATAATCATTACTAGTGGGTAACACGCGCAAATGCGCAGAGTTAAGATCAATCTATCTTCTCCGAAACAATGAGCGCGCGCGCGAAAATGTTCCCCAGCAAAGTCTATTGATAGTTTATTGAATCATATCAATATAGCTGATCCAGTTATTTGAAATTCCAGAGTTTTCACAATGGTCCCTTTTTTATTTTCGTATCCAAAGGCATTTACGCACTGCCTTCTGGCCAAAGGGGGACCGAAAGGGGGTGTGGAACTTACCACTGGCAGACGCGACCGTCAACAGTAATACCAACTAAAAGTCTTTCGACGACGCCTGTTGCTTGTGAAAAAGAGGTGGGAGGTCAGTAGCTTGGTTGAAGCGTCTGCAACCCCGCCCACGGCCTACGTCCCCCGGGCCATGTAACCAAACCTACCAAATGTATCCCAAAATATATTACACTGGAATATATGCCACAGTATATTAAGCATTATGCAAAACAAAAAAATGCCAAGGGAACTATTGGGCTAGACAATCGCATGCTTAATGGAATAGTGACTTAACTAAAAAAATACGATTTTTGGGACATCACAAAAGAAGATCTTCTACAGAATTCTTGTCCTACTTGTAAGCGCATTAAATTGATACTGATTTAATAATTAGTAGTTCTGCTTGTGCTTCTAAACGTTTAATTGAATTAGTATAAGGCAAAGTTACTACACATGTATATTACCTACCTAACTCTAAACTTATTAAATTATAGCCATATTACAAAAATGACAGATATAATTCATAATTACAGCTATACCAATACTAAGTGAGTGGTGCACTTGGTGTGTCACTGGTGAAGACGCTCGTAGCCAACTTAACACAGTGCTGAGGTTCGCTGGAGCAGATCCCTTCTCCGGAAAACTGTTCTGGGACGCCAAGCTGCAGCTGGAGAAGGCACTACTCGACACTATGAGGTAAAAGGCTTCAAAATACCAGTTGCGGATAGCTATCTAATTGCAATCACTATTCTAATGTGCATAGGCATATAGGCCACCTAAATTCCGTTACAATGGAAGTTTATAGGAGAGGCCTATGTTCAGAAATGGACTCCCTCAGGCTTATGATGATAAGGCCTGCACAGAAGAAGGATCATTTTCCAAAAAAGGCAAATGTCCCTGACTTATTTAAAAAATTAACGCCGGTGTGCAAAGATTTGTAGCCTTGCGACCTATTTGCTCGACTACAGCACACATACAACTCTTTATTTATTTTTTAATAATTTTTATATTTTAACGTTATTCCAGTTGCCCCAGACTTAAGCCCAGGGTCTGCTCACTGGAATAACCAGATTTGGCTGAACTTCAGTTATTACATGGAGTGACTGCCATCTGACCTCCACAACCAAAAGGAAACATTATTCCATGGTTAAACCCGTTTTCAGAATATTAGAAGGCACTGACTTCCTAATAGATGTTCATCACAGCCAGGACCAACGGTTTAACGTTCTTTCCGAGGCACAAAGCAGGCGATATTGTTGTTTTATAAGCCTATGCTATGTCATGTCTTACAAAGTCTAAGTTTAAAGAAGACTCAAACACACTTTAAGGCTCTCGTGTCTTGTTTTAACCTTCTAACAGGCAGAGCATGTTGAAAATATTCATTGGTTTTGTACCTTAAGCTAACCGCATAAGGTAATTTATGGTGGTCATATATTGACCACTGCCTGGTAAAGGGTTAAAATGTTCCACTATGTGTGCAATAAGAATTATCATTTTTAATTAATAAATTATTTCTATGACAGTGAGGATAATCCAGAATATAAAGCACAGCAAGAACGCGTGTTATTCTGCTTAGAAGAGGCGGCGACTCGGCCTCTGTTCCGGAACGAGGACGCCTGGCAACCATTTCAAGAGATGGCTCTCAAAATGCACGACCAGGAGTATGTGGACAAGGTAAACTTTGTTGCGAAAAACCTGATTGATTTTTGATTTGTACATCATCATCATCTCGACAGATGATGATCATGACGACAGTTGAACGTGTCTAGCGAACGCTAACAGCATATTGTGGAGGCCTGGCGAAGACATGTACTCGGTCCTTGCTGTGTTGTATAGTACCTGAAATTAATGGCCGAAGGGAAGATCAAAATTATTTTTGTATAATTGTAAGTTAGAAGATCATATCGAACCAAACAAGATCATGACGACTGATGATGATCATGGTATCACCATGCCACCGCCACCGCCACCGCGAGTATCCCCGTAGTCCACTCCTGAGGTCGTGGGTTCGATTCCCACACAGATCATGTCGTAAACATTATTATTTGTTCTGGTCTGAGTGTATTCCTATGTATATAAATTATGTATTGACAAAAGAATATTAGTATAGTATCCATAACACAGGTGCCTAATGATAGTTATCTTAGATTTGAAAAAAAATATTTATCTTAAGGCGTTAACGCCCCACTAGTGAGTAAGGGACAATTGATACAACAATAGAACTTAAAAGTAGAGGGAGTGGGAGTAAATTATCTGATTGCTTCATTTTAGTTCATAGCCAGTGTTGTTTTGTAGTTATATATTCCATAAAGGGAAGGAACAGTTATAATACAAATTCATGTTTACAGATCAAAAAACAACATGATGCCGCCGTGGATTATTTACAAAAGATCTCAACATTTGAAGACAAGCTGCTTGTAACCAAGTATGTAAAAATTAAATATAACTGTTATTTCATCCTACATTACACTTATGCAAGGTTTTAAAATTTACGTTTTTTATTAGGAATGAAGACGAGAAATTCAAATTGTACGAGGAGTATATAGAGGCTGTGAAAGATCTTTCGCAGGATGAGACATATGGCACTTGTGATAACAATGGAATACTCAAGGTAAGGTACATCACCATAAGGTATTTAATGTCTGTCTGTCTCTATGTATGATTTAGATCTTTAAAACTACGCGATAGATTTTAATGCAGTTTTTTAAAAATAAATACGTAGAGTGATTTAAGAGGAAGGTTTTTATGTACGTCTGGCGTACAAAGTCACTCGCGGACACTAGTTTACTATAATTTTCATCAAAAGTGGTTTCATATTTTTGAGTAATTATTTAGCCTGCTAATGAAAAGCTCGGCTTAATTTATTTTCTAAAATAATATTCAATCAATACACATTAATACTCATCTTGCACAGTGTTTCTAGGTCTAGACAACAAACAAACATACATAAATACAAAGATGATTATGTATCTCTTACAAAAGAATGAAAGAGGTACGAGTATGCTATCTGTAATTGACTTTTAACTTGAAACTTTTTCTTCACAATCATGGAAATAGTTTTGTCGCGATTGAGGTTTATTGGGATTTTCATCACCAACCGTTTTAGTGAGATAAAAATAATACACGGGAAGCGTGGCGATAATCGAATGCTTCTCCCTTTGTTTCGAGATGTCCAAACAAGTAAAGTCTGTACCTTTCATCAACCTTTATCTCGCCGATGATGTTTGGTTCGATATGATTTTCTAACTTACAAACACAAAAATAATTTGGATCTTCCCTACGGCCATTAATTTCAGGTACTATACAATAGAGCGACGACCGAGTGCATATCTTCGCCAGGCCTTCACAATATGCTGTTAGCGTTCGCTAGACACGTTCAACTGTATTCTTCGAGAGTTACCTACAACCGAGTTTTGGATGCTTGTATACGCCGTTGTCCTAGAAGGGACACTTTTTGGTCTATGCAAATACAAAAAGCTGAACGGGAAGGCTACAGCTTCGAAGAGGTATAAAATTCATCCTGTAGTAACACTCTAATCTATTTAACACATCAGCCTTATAAAGTCCAGTGCTGAATGTTGGCCTTCCCAATAGATACCATTCTATCCACCACACCAATTCAATTCACCACACTGGACCGGCGAGTTGGTGATCGCAGAATAAATAAATATTTTCTGACAATTGATACTGAGTGATTGATATGAGTTATGGATACTAAAGAACGGATAAACATACTTAAATACATACATACTTAATATACATAGGAAAACACCCAGACCAGAACAAATATTTATGTTCATGCACACAAAGATTTGTCCTGTGTGGGAATCGAACCCACGACCTCTGGAGTGAGGTGTAGGTATACTGACCTCCACGCCATATCGGTCGTCATATCAGTATGACGACTCTTACGACTCCCCGTGAGCTAAGACTACTACCCGTGACTATTCGATATTTTCGTGACGGCCGATACCACACGGCAAACTTAACATATTGTAACACTTTTATCTGCGTAACATATTTTTATAGTAACATTCTCATCTGACAAATTATAACAGCAGGATTCCGCACCCTTGGCTTCGCCATTTCGCACTAGGAATTCCGGAGTGCTCGGTTAATGTCAATTATGAGATATATTACAAAGTAGTAATGTCATCATATCCTAGCATTATCCCGGTTGCCCTAGACTTAAGCTTAGGGCCCAAGGTCCGCTCACTTTTTTTTATTTTTTTTTATTTACGTCGGTAACAAAATGCATTTACGCACTGCCAAAGGGGGACCGAGAGAGGTGTGTGGGGCTCACCACCGGCAGACACGACCGCCAGCAGTAATACCCACTAAAATTCTTCCGACGACGCCCGCCGCTTGTTGAGAAAGTGGCGGGGTGCCAGTACCTGGGTTGCAGCTCTGACACCCCGCCCGCGGCCAACGTCCCCCGAACCAAAACTGGGAGGACCTCCTCAGAGAGACGCAGTGGACGCGCCCCTCCTACCTTCTTGTGCGACCATAGCGTGTGTGGCCGACTTCTCAAAGGGTCCATGGTTAGACAGCAGGGGCCCCCTGCCCCCGCTGCTTAAGACCCTCCTGGCGCTGCTTGGCGGGCCCTCCTGGCCCGCCCGCTGCGCCCTCCACAGGTCCCTCTTAGTTTCCCCCCCGGTAGTCAGTACTAAGGGCACCCAGAGTCGCCAATCTCTGGCGACGACAAGGTGGAGACCAGTCGGGAGGGAAGGTCCGCTCACTGGTTCAACGAGATTTGACTGAGTTTCAGTTATTACGTAGAGCGACTGCCGACTGACCTCCGCAACCCATAGGGAAACATCATTCTATGGTTAAACCAGCTATCAGTCTGTTAGAAGGCACTGACTTCCTAATAACGACTGCCATAGAAGTTTAGGACAGCCGGGACCAACGGCTTAACGTGCTTTCCGAGGCACGGAGCAAGCGATAATTACGCACATAACTTCGAAAATTCATAGGTGCGCCACCAGGGTTTGAACCCAAGACCCTCTGAATTTAAAGGCAAGAGGTCTCACCACTGGGCTATCGCCGCTCTAAATGTCAATGCTGAGATATATTACAAAGTAGTAATGTAATAAAAAAAAAATTGTTTGTAGGTAAAATCATTATTTGAGACCGCAATCTCGAAAGACATGGAAACTTTTCAAGATTCCGAAACACTTTGGATCAGCTACCTAGAGTACCTTCGGCGACAGACTGATTTCGAAAACGAAGAGCAAGTCACAAAATTACGTCAAACATTCCGTCTTGCTTGGGACTCGCTTGCAGAGGTGAATATAACTAATAATATAATATAACTTTGATCTTTATAATTTATATGTTGCACCTGCCGATCAACGGACGAGGCTCTGGCGAACATAATAGTGCTCGGTAAGCAGCAATAGGCTCGCCTACTATTACGTGGGACCATCTATATAATTGGCAAAGTGTACAATATGCCTCTGCCTACCCCTTCGGGGAAACAGGCGTGAATGTATATATTTATATATATATAGACGCTTAGTGAGTTTTAAATGTTTACAATCTGATACCTCAATTTCACGGTCATAATATCCACAATATATAATGTGCTATTGCAAAAGCTCATTCTAAAGATGGATTCGATTTCTATACATTTTCCGCATGAACTTGAATACTTTTCTTATTCTCTGTATTGTAGGTATGTATTTTAGTATGTTCGTCTCTTGTCTAGTACGCAAATTACAAGCTGTGCTTAGTTTGAAGATAGACTGTGCTGTGTAAAATGTCCGATGTTGTTATTGTTTTATACAACTCAAACAAATCTCACTGTTGCATTTGACTTAGTGTTACACCCCGCGCTACTGCCAAGTTTATACAGTTCAGTGATCGTTTGCGACTATTATGATTATATATTTTTATATTTGAGTTGAATTAATACAGAGTTACAATAGAAATTATTAAGAAAATACCTATCTGTATTTAAGAGTGCCTCAAGGTACTATAGTAGGACCTTTATAATAAGTTTTTTAATTAAATTTATTGTCAATATAATATATATTTTCTCAATAATATCTAGTGCTATATTAACTGTAACATTATGTTGGCAGGCTTGGGCAGAGGAAGCTAATGACTGCGAGATACCTCTTTTCTGGGCACGGTTGGAGTACAGTCGCATAAACGATCCTAAGCAGGGCAAAGAAATTTTTGAAGAAATATTTAGTAAGTGTATTTGTTTTACGTTAACTAGCTAAATAAATCTTTATTATACACTTGGTTAAGCTGCCTACACCAACGGCTTCTCATCGCCTTAAGCAGGAAATACTACTTCTGGTCTAAAGTTTACATTATATTGTCGATTCTTTCAGAATATGGAGACAATAAATCCATGTCCCGATACTGGGAGGCGTTTATAGAGCTAGAAAGCGGCAGGCTATCAGAGAACAAGCGAAGGGACCTTTACAGACGAGCCCTACGGTTCGTCGTCGACTACCCGCCGGCTATTGCAAGACGTTGGATCGACTACGAAAGAGTGTACGGACAGCTGGAGAGTTCGAGAGAGTGCTATGAGACTTGCGAGGTTTGCATTGCTATAGAACAAATTTGTGTTTGGCTGTGTTCATTATGCATGTTATTTTATATTCGTAAGAAAAAAATCATTAGTCATAACCATTTGTGATATCACAATCAAAATAGTTTAAAAGTGAGTCAATAGACCTTTAAAAATGGTTGGAGAAGTCAATTTCAAAAGTATGAAATGGAATATATTTGACACATTTAATATCGAGCGCTTCCGTGCTTAAGGCACGTAAAGCCAATGGCCCCAGTATTGTAGTAGGCTTTAAAAATTTTAACAGCGAGAATTCTTATCAGTAGCGGAACGTTTATAAACCATTCACTGTGCTTTAGTCGAAATACTTTTTTACACACATTTCAGGTAAAACTTAAAGAATGGCGGGAAAGCTACCATTCCATGAAGGAAAAAATGGGTGGCAAAAAATACAAAGGCAAGCAACCGGACAAGAAGTCAAAGTTCGACAAAAAGAAGAAAAAGGAGGAGCCGAAGAGTAGGAATAAAAGGAAATCTGACGAAGGAACCGACGGTAAAGACTCGAAGAGGAAAAAAGAGACTGAGATGGAAGTGGAGGAGAGTACGAGTGGGACAGACACAGCCAAAGCCACCGGCAGCGGGGTGAAACGGACGCATGAGGGTGATAATAAAGATGCTGAAGGTAAGATTATAGCTTATATATTAGATTTTTTATTTGATACAAGACTTTACTCTTGACATTAGGTCCTCATAGTCATCGGCAAAGGAAAGTAGGTGGATGCAGGCGGCACAAGATCGATCCACGTGGAAAACTAGTGGAGAGAATATATTCAAACCAAATGATACAAAGATTTAAACATAAAAACTGCACTTAATTCTTAGTCGCCCTTTTCGGACACAGCAATTTAATAGACCACTTACAATTTATTTCAATGAAAAAAAACTAATTTTAATGGTCATATCAACATAATCGTTTATCATGTAATAGTATGTAAACTGACTCAATCCACTGAGCCACTGACTTCAATCTTCAGCTTTTCGCTCGGGCCGTTTTGTGTATTTCGTAGCTCTACAATGCTGGAGGGCATCCTAAACTACGTTTTCCGTGCCGTTGTCTCCGTAGCACACGTCTACTCCAGCGGTTATCGGTCCTACCGCAGATATGATCGGCCCAATGCCGTGTTTGCTAATCCATTGGGCTACATCGGCAGCTTTAGTTCTTTGTCCGATCATCACAATTTAAAAAAATCCAGATCTTTAAAAAATAGACCGATTAACCTTAGGTAAATGACAGCATAAGAAGCAGTAGATATTATTACAGAACAGTTGGAAGAGATTTTTCCTATCTAAGACAATAGGAATGTGCTCTTATAGTCTCGTCATTTAAGGGGGGCGTGGACCGGTTTCCCGTCGCGTATTTTGTTCCTAATTTCATAAGACGACTTAGCCTAGAAATTGTCTTCCAGTGTATGTGGTCGCGGTTCGTGGCGTGGCTTTGATTCACTAACCTATACTTCTTTCTTTCTTTCCCTTATTAGATGATACGGCATTGTATATCTCTTCAAGAACATGTCGCGCACCTAGCTCTTATAAGACGAATGTCAAAAAATCCAAAATTGAGTTAACTACGCCTAAAGTTTCCTTTTATATAGAAGCATTGCGTGCTAAAAGATCTTTATTGTAAGAGCGCCAAACACCTCATGGAGAGTTTGTTATCGTAGCTATGACAAAAAATATCTTCAAACCGTTCTACTGACATATTATTATACGTTTTTTAAGAACTTGATGTGTTTCCCAGTTACCAGTTAGTGTTCCCACTGACCTACCTAACAAAACAGTCCAAAAAAGTATAAAG
Organism: Musotima nitidalis; assembly: GCA_949126915.1. Taxonomy (NCBI): domain Eukaryota; kingdom Metazoa; phylum Arthropoda; class Insecta; order Lepidoptera; family Crambidae; genus Musotima; species Musotima nitidalis. The sequence goes on from OX421434.1 coordinate 8,546,217, forward strand.
CTTTATGAAATAATGTTTATAGATACTTAAATCAATATCCTAATGTTTTTTTAGCTTCAAGTAGTAAAAAACAGAGGAGAGAAGAAACAGAGAGCGATAGATTTGCAGAACCAAACGCCGCGCGGGACGCGTGCACCTTATTCGTCAGCAACTTGGAATTCAAGTGAGTGTCTATTTTGGGTCTACATTTTATCGTGGAACATTATAAGTCATATAATAAACATACAATGCGTAACATAAGTTGGCATAATCTACATTTCGCTGAAAATTTTAATATATAATAGTAAAATTAAAATTCAAGAATTATAAATATAATTATTTTAGATACTAACACTACAGGGTATATGGTTAGTTCTAACTATTACTTTGAAATCTTTTAAAATGCACAATTGTTTTAAAGTCAATATCGTCTTAAGGCACAAATCCATAATTATTTAAAGACAGTTTGCAATTTCATCATAGACAGTTTACATGATCTGTGATAATTCATAATTTGAATCAGCATATTCCAGAATTTTATGAACGTCCACTAACACCCATTCACTGCTGGCAGGTACTTTAGTGAAGAAAAAAAGCGGCAAAAAACTCCGTATTTTTTTTTATTCGCCCATTCGGCATAAAATATATTACAGTATCTTTGTAATTACATGCCTATGAAATAATTGCAGAGTGGACGAGCAGAAACTCAGATCCGCGTTGTCTAAGTACGGCGACATAATATCGATGCGGGTGAGGGCGGGAGTCAAGGCTTTTGGCGGCTCCATATGCTACTGCCAGTACAACAAGCCGGTAAGTATTTAATCTCATCATCGTCAACATCTCAGCCGATAGGAGTCCACTGCTGAAAATAGGCCTTCCCTATTCTTTTTAACACCTTATCCTGCCTGATGAAAAGCATTTGATGCAATCCAAAATAAGAGTGCTCAATACCTTGGACCAAGCACTATAATAAGCACACCCACTTAATGCCTGCAAAAATACCATTTTATCGTAATATGTTGATACTGTACTAGTATCGTAATATCTTGATACTGTAATAGTATCTATAGGGATGTATAGGGTGTATAGGGATCCTACCAAGACCTAAGGAGCCCAAGCCAACCTCACCTGCAAGTGGTGCACCTGCCGATCAACGGACGAGGCTCTGGCGAACATAACAGTGCCCGGGAGGCGGCAATAGGCTCGCCACCTATTACGTGGGACCAACTATATAATTGGCGAAGTGTGGGCGTATAATATGCCTCTGCCTACCCCGTCGGGGAAATAGGCGTGAATGTATGTTTGTATGTAATAGTATCGTAATATCTTGATACTAGCCCAGTATTGAGCATGGGCCTGGAACCAAGAAACCAAGGTGAGAGCGTATTGGGTCATATTTCATCACGCGGACCCACCGATTGGCGGAAACAGGCGTGTGGCGTCCTGCTGTTAAAATTCACCTCACGCAATCAAGTCTCTAACGTTGATTAACGAGTACTACATATAGTATTAGCGGAACCAACATCTCAACGTGTTTCTGAAGGTTAAGTTTATACTTCATTATAACCTAACTATAATTATGCTAACCCCGAATTCAACCAGTATCGAAATACCAGTCGATAATTGATTATTACCACCATTTATCCCCCAGGAAAGCGTAGATGAAGCCCTAAAACACGACCGCCTGCCCCTGGATGGGCGGCCGATGTTCTTCTCCAGCTATGCAGCCAAAAAAGGGAAGGCCGACTTTAAATACTCCACGGAGACTGAGAAGAACAAACTGTTCGTGAAGAACTTGCCCTTTACGCACTGCACCAAAGAGGCTCTCACCGAAGTGTTCGACAAGTATGGGAAGTTGAACGACGTCCGGATTGTCACGTTCAAGTAAGTAAAACATAAGATTATTTTTTTACTAGAAAAAATCAACTTGTCCACGGTGGTCCGAGTTAGAATCGAATCCACGACCTTTGGATAACTGGTTCACTGCTTTAACCACCGGGCTACCGGAACTCCGATGGACACGCTAACGCGGGGCCGAAAGGGGGTGTAGGAATCACCACCGGTAGACGCGACTGCCAGCAGTAATACCCACTAAAAATCGTCCGACGACGCCCGCCGCTTGTTGAGAAAAAAGCGGGGGCCAGTACCTGGGTTGCAGCGTCTGACACCCCGGAACTGAACCTAAACCAAAACCGGGAGGACCTCCTCAGAGAGGCGCAGTGGACGCGCCCCTCCTACCCCCTTGTGCGACCATAGCGTGTGTGGCCGACTTCTCGGAGGGTCTATGATTAGACAGCAGGGGCCCCCTGCTCCCGCTGCCTAAGACCCTCCTGACGCTGCTTGACGGGCCCGCCCCCACAGGTCCCTCTTAGTTTTCCCTCCGGTAGTCAATACTAAGGGCACTCAGAGTCGCCTATCTCTGGGTGTTACCTTTTCCCTAGCGCCCTCTGCGCCCTACCGGGGTACTCAGCCCCCCCCCACAACGACAAGGAGATCAGTCGGGGGGGGAACGTCTTAGGTTCCCAAGCCAACCTCACCTACAAGTAGCACTACCTGCCGATCAACGGACGAGGCTCTGGCAATCACAACTGTTCTCGGCAATAGGTTCGCCATCTATTACGTGGGACCAACATTATAACTGGCGTAATGTTGGCGTTTAGTTTGTATGCCTCTGCCTACCCATTGTAAGATAAAGTTAAAAATTGTGATAGTATGTAAAAAAAAATGCTTACATACCATACAATGCAACTTGTTATAGCACACCGAACTTAAGAGGGCTTTTGGATAATTGCTCAAGATAACCTAACAAACCCACAAATTGCCATACTTTGACAAATTGCGTAGTCGTTTTGTAAAACATCGTGTTCTTCAATATACTTGCGACATAACGTAACTAATTTATTAAGCACTTTATCTCTTACAGGTCATTTATGCATGTATCTCAAATAATATAATTTTATTAAACAGAGACGGCAAACCCAAAGGCCTAGCGTATATAGAATTTGAGGACGAAAAGTCAGCTGCCCGTGCCATAGACGGAACCCACATGACTGAGCTGGCCTCGCGGAAACTACACGTCACGATAAGCGCACCGCCGCCCAAACAAGGCGCGGCCACTCTAGGACAACCCAAAAGAGAAATCACGCATGGCATGTGAGTATATTTTTAGAGAAAATTCTGGAACTTTTTTTTTTAAAGTTAATGGTAATGACTTCGTGCGGTTTGCACATTTAGCCAGTGTCAAGTAAAAGATATATAAATAATATATAATTGGTTTTTTGTTGGTTTTCTCTCAAGATTTGTCAGTCTGTCGGTGACTCTCACGAGGCTTCCAAAAAGTCAACGAGATTGAGAAAAGTGCCTCAAGAAACTCATCTCGGCTTTTTTAAAATTATGTCTTAAAATCTTATACAAATATTTATATGTACACAGGCGACGGACACAACTAACCAGCCTAATCCCAAGCGTGCTACAGAAGCCTTCGACCAGCTCTGCATCTAACGGACTGAACGCCGATGAAAAGCGCCCTCTGTCCAACTCGGACTTCAGAAGCCTGCTGCTCAAGAAATAACAAGTTTATTTGGACATGCTTTTGTAGGGAAACGTCTGCGCAATAGTGGGATGTGAGTCATTGTGTTCAATAATAGTCAAATCATTTAGACTTTGGCTATAAACGTATGTTATAGGCTAGGTCTGTCTGGCAGCATTCATGGCGTTTAGAAGCATAAGGTCAAAGCCCAAAATGACAGAAGATCGCAAATTGTAAAAGAGTTTAAATGTTTTTTTTTTTTTTTTTCTTCTTTATTTTGGCTTGCACGGTTTGTGCGTATGCCACGACGGTGTTTAAAGGTTGGGATAAGGGTTAAGGTTCATGAAAAATACGAGAAAATTACAATACAAAAGGAGCAATAGGACCAGGATTCAAGGGATAACAATAAATAAGGATATGAGTTTTGGATATTTCTATAATAAGTGATCAATGAGATGAAATGTATACAATGAGTGGAACATTTATAATGATGATAATTATGTAAAATGTATTAGGCTATAATTTAATATTGTTTTTTTTTAATAAAATCCGTTATTAGTCTATAAATGTCATATTCCATGGAGTATAAAAGACAAGGCATCGATGTTGGCAATGAGACACCTAAGGTAATCAGATTATTTAAAAAATATGTGCAATCGTGAGATAGGCAATTAAAGAAAATATGATTGAGATCACCTACTCCATTACCACAGCTGTAGTCGCTACTGTCAACCATATTTATGCGAGCTAAATGGGAAGGTGTTGAGCATTAAAATCTCCCATCAATATATAAGGTTTTGGGAGTTGAAGGAGAATATGTTCTACTTCATCATATATAACAGACGAAGGATGAGGAATATAAACTGACACAAAACATATATTATAAATTGATACAGCTATTATGGAAAAATCAATATTATGACTTGGTAAGGGGACATGTGTATATGGAACCGAGCTGCTTATAAGTAATGCAACTCCACCATGTCCATCACTTCTATCTTCTCTAACACAAGAGTAATTAGATACTTTGAAATTAAAACTTGGCCGAAGCCAGGTCTCTTGTAAGGCAATTAGAAAAGGATTAAATTTATTTATCAAGTATAAAAGTTCAGATTTTTTACTATTAACACTACGACAATTCCACTGGACTATTATTGAATGACTGTCCATTAAAATCGTTTTTATTTAAATTATCTTTATTAAGAGTGGCAGCGTTGGACGGTTCAGACAAAGTCTGATTATTAGTAAGTAGATTCAATAATGCTATGATTAATTCTCTAGTTGTCATATGGGGAATATTATTTTTAAATACAGTACCAACTGAGGGAAGGGGAATATCATATTCACTAGTTAATAAAGCATGTGTTTCTCTGTCATAACCCTTGCCAATTGATGGCAGTTGTCTGGGCTTTGAAAATACAGTTTTTTTATGTGATGATTTATTTGGCATACTTTCTGATAATGAAATGAAAGACTTTTGGTTTTGCATTATTTTCTGTGAAGAAGCAAAGGAGTTTTTGGGAGTGTAAAGAACATCAGCATAGGACTTTGATACAGGAGGGTGTAGTTTAAGGGCTTCAGCATATGAGATGCAGCTTTTTGCCATAGTTTCTTTAACTGCTTTTTGTCTTGCAAATTCTGGGCACTTATGGCTAGTTGCATAGTGAGGTCCAGAACATAAACAGCAAATTAAATCATCTTCATCAATGGAGCATTTGTCAGCACTATGACCTTGACCACACTTATAACAGCGAGGGGTGGATCTACATTGACTTTTTACATGCCCATATCTGCAGCAATTGAAACATTGTATTGTTGGGTATATATATAAATCAACTGGCAAAGAATTATAACACAGAAACACACGTTTAGGCAGAACTTGGCCATCAAATGTGAGAACAACAGTCTCAATCGGTGTATACGTTGGTTTACCATCTACTATATTTTTCCTATTAATTCTACGGACTTTTATAATTTTTCCACAACCTATTGGTACAGAAATGTTTTCAAGCACAACATCATCTGCCCAATCTGCCGGTACTCCTCTTACAACTCCCATTCGGGTTATATTAAAATTAGGAATAAATGCCTTATAGAAAAATCTTTTTAAGGCTTCACTTTCTAAGAAAGCATTGGCATCTTCAAATTTATTAAATGAAATACACAGTTTATTTCTACCTATTTTTTTTAGGCTGCCATTTACTATATTTTTGAAAGAATGTTTCTTTAAAAAATGCCCGAAAGCAACTGGGTGAATATTTATATTTTCTGAAACTGATTGTTCCTTCTGAATGTGAATTAAAAATGGAGACACATCAGTTGACTCATAATGAGTCCTACCAATATGTACCGGTGATTGAACAGATGGTTGTGTTGATTCTAGGACTGCAGGTGGCAATGGAGCAAGAAATTCTTCAGATTTTGAATTTTTTTCTGCTTTATTTTTTTCATTTATTTCACAATTGCATGAAGATTCTGTAGATGTTTTATTATGTTTCCGCTTCTTTTTATTACATAACCTACATTTTTTGTGTGCAGAAACTCTTTTTCGGCTAGATTTTACATTGTCTTGTGAAGCTGAACAGTCAGTATCTATATGTGACCCTTCGGTGTCCATCTCCGATCCATCATGCCCATGACCAATGGTTATAACATTAGACACCTGAGGGCCTGAGCCCCCAGGGTCTTCGGGGTCAAACATAGACCCACTAGAAAAAGAAAATAACTCACCAGTTTCAGGAACAATTTATATATAAAATGAAATAAACAAATACGTAAGAATAAAATAACAGTAATCTGGCCTTATTACATTCACTTAAAAAATAAATAAAAGTTATGAAAATTTTAAGTTGACCGCGAAGTTTACCCTTTCCCGCGCTTTTTTTCTTTTCAAGTTTAAATGTTAGAACTCTCGCAAATTCTATTTAAATAGATGTCTCTAAATGATAAAAAAAAAATCAAAGTAAAATAGTTATTTATGCTCATTTGACATTTTGCGCTTTAGTCTATGTGCGCCTATGGTCATTTACCGTTTAGAAGTATTAGGTCATAAGCGCAAAATGACAAGAGATTGCAAATTGTATAAAGACTATTAATTTTAAAAGCACACTTTCGCAGATCCTGTTCAAATAGATGTCTTTAAATAGTAATAAAAGAAATCAACCTCAAAGTAGAAAAGTTATTTATGCGCATTTGACATTTTGCGCCTCAGTCATTAACGAGATGCATTGTTTAATACAACGGTTATTATTCGTTCTGTATCAATAGAAATGTCGATAATTATAGTCGGCTGACCGTAAGTTGACCAAAGTGTCGATTGTCTTCACAGGTACAATCGTAAACGTAAGAAAGAAAGGGACAAAAAGTGACTATACTTACGCGCCACCCCCCGCACCTCTATTAAGACCCGAAAATGTGTTACTGCGCAGCCGGATTCATGGTTCAATTTATGTCGTACGTATGCGCTTCAAAATTCCGTCTCTTGACCTAAGTCCTAAGGCGCTCTATAGACGGTCAGTAAATATTTTTTTATTTTATTTTAGTAATTTGCAATCAATATAATTGTGTTTGCTTATTTTCTGTATGTATATTTTGAGCACTTACAAAATATCAAGTTTAACCAATATCATAGAACAATAATTATTGTACAGTTCATAATAGTTTCCTGTTAAAAATCTGCTTAGAATCTTCGTCTAACAGCTAAATAAATATATGAGGGAATAATCTTTTTTTACTAAGTGTTAGTTAGCTATAACAATTTTATGCAGGAAGATGATACAATTATTTTACAAAAATAAAGCCAATATTTGTATTTGTGGATGCAGTTTAGTTGGTGGTACTACTTAAGTGAAGCTTATATTAAAAGTGGAAGAATTATAATTATAGTATAATTTATATTATATAAATGGCTGCGTTTTACTTGTAGGGTTTGAACTTTGGTGCAATTTGAATACACTTCATGCGTTTAGTTTTGGGTACCACAAAATTTTACGTTACGACTCAAATGCTCAAGTTGAGATATATATATATTAATACGGGCCTTAGTAATATATTCTTTTATTAGATATATTGACATTTCAAGACAAGATTTTCGCGCTGAAACTAACAATGCTTAACTAGGGTACATGCTAAATTTTCTATGCAAATTTGGAGACTGCTTGATAACTCAAGAGTCCTGTTTTTAATCTCCAGTTAAGTATTATTCATCGTATATTAAATTATACATTAAAAAATTGGCATCTGTCATTTACGAGTTAAATTGTGTCTTTTGGTGGGTTAATAATTTATCAGACTGATATATTGTTATATTATCCAACGATTGAAAAATAGCACGTTAGTCATGTTTATATTAATTAAAAAATCACTATCATTTCACTGTTGTGCAGACAAATTAGTTTATAAGAAATTGACTGTTTATTGTGCAAATGTTGTTACAAAATAATTTATTTTGTTTCGGGCGTTCTATTCAGGTTATATTTGATGAGAATTTTATATTTTAATTTTCCAAAAAACTATATTGAACAGATAAAATTAGCGTAAGTATATGTTGATTTCTTAAAACCAGTTTTATTTGCAAATTTCACGCATTATTCGCATAGTATTCGATGTTAATAAATCTAACATTATTTACCATAAAATAAATACATTGTAAATAAGCGAAGAACCTCGTTGTAATTGAAGATAAGTGTACCACGTTTATTAATTATGTAGTAGGTTCTATACATCACTTAATAATAATATTGCTAAGATTAAATTTGTCTAAATAAAAGATAATTATTAATTTAAGGACAGCGCCGATACCTTTTAAATGTTTGTTAAACAAATATTTTATTTCCACATAATGATTCACATAGTGTGTTACTTCTAAATAATAAGGTTTTATAAAAATCAAAATTCACTCAAAGTTTTTTATCTCCTGGTAAGTAGTTTTGTTTTGTAATATTATGTCCTATTAAATGAGAAAACACGTTTTACAGATTTAATTCCGGCGGTTTTAAAATGGTCCTTTCTTACTTACAATTATTGGAAACGTCGTAGAATAAGACAACAAACTGCGATATAAATCCGTAAAATGTGTTTAATTAAGAATGTATGATAGTACCAAAAATGGAGGAAAATAATATGTTTGGTTGTAATAGAAAACAAATTCAGTATGTGAAAACAGCTCAGTGAATGTCAGTGAAGGGTATTTGTTTTTGTTTCTCATTAGATTTTTATTCTGAGGTGTGATTGCGATTGATTGATAAATTCATATAAATATTAAAGTACTCTTGTAACTTGTTACTGTATATTTGTTTTATTTAAACCTGAAGTAGCCTTAAGCGTAAGCAGCTGAATTGTCAGTAAGCAGGGCATAGTACGTAGAACTGAAGGTCGTTGGGGCAAGAAAAGTTCCTTGACTCTTTGGGGGGAGGCCTATGTTCAGCAGTGAGTGTACTTCCTTGTGTTGATAAAATAATGATGAAATAGCCTCAAAAATACTCTGGCGACTCTCTGGACTTCTGTTCTTGCTTACTAAACCTAATATAGCCATTGGAGGTTCGTTACATTTTTTTCAAGTCCGAGAATCATTTCTAAAAAGAATCTCCCCTAGGCAGTTAGCTTTTGGATACTCCAGCTCGACGAATTATACCCGTCAGCACTAAATAGACTACCACGAACTAAAACGACTTGGTGAGTCGTGCTCGTTATCGTGGTGCTCAAATATAAAATTATTTATTTGCCCCCATAATGTAACAGAATATGGTTATAATACATTACATTAAGGTCTATCGACCGAGTCTCAAAACATTTACAATGTTGTGGTAAATGTGCTGTCTTCATTTCTAATCCTTTCACTTAATTTAACACCTAGAATACTTCTGAGTGCTCTCATCTCCACTGCATTAATCTCACTTTCATGTTTCTTCTGCCATAACCAGCATTCGCTTCCATACGTTATTGTAGGTACCGACACACCTCTATGAACTTAGAGTAAGAGTTAGTTACTAAATAACAAATAATCTTAAAGTGTATCTGTAAAAAAAGCGTATATGTGATAGTAACATTTGTCTAACAGTAATTTTTAAATATTTTTTTTGTTTAAATGAATTGTTAGTTTTTAAACGTTTTCGGAAGCGTAACTGGTAAAGCAAATAACTGGTGCCATACAGAAAACGCAATTCAGCATAAGCGTTCTGTGGCTTGTTCGTAGGCAGAGCTTACTGTAACGGATAACAGTATCACAGATCAAATCCTAATCTAGTAGTAGGAGAGATGGAAGATATATAAGGTAGGTATTTAAGACAATCTAAAGACTTGACTACTCTCCTAAAGAGTATCTTAACGCAAAACTGAAAAACTCTGTTTTTTTTTATAACATTTATTTATTTGACTCCGAAATGGTCCTTTTCAAAACATTAATTTATGTTTCTTTTATTAATGCGATTTGACGATAACGAGTCTCACATTTATTCAGTAGCCTTCCACTTATTTTTTTCTAATTCGTAAGACTTATTTAACTTTTTCAAGAAAACAACAAACTTATAACAAAACAACATTTATTTATACAAAAATATTACACTGTACACTCTCAATAGAGAGTAAAAGTTATATACAGGCTGTTACAATAATATTAAATAACCTCTAAAAGCATTGCACAATATATTACTACAACAATACTTACACACAAAAAAATACAACTTTGTACTTATTAGTTACATCACAAATGGACATCAAAATTTTATATTCGCGCTTCAGGAGGCAATTTTAGTGTATTTTTCAATAATATGTATATGTTATCAAGAAGCTCGTCAAATATGTAGGTATATTGATAACTAAACTAAACTATTATTAAAATGTGAGGTATGATTTAGTGATAAAATGTTTGTTTAGTAACAAAATATATATTTAAAAACATTGTGCTAGTACGACTCACAAAATGAAAATTTTTACGCATAAACAAAAGTACATGATTAAAAAGAAAGAACATCACACATGTTTTGTTAATTAACGAAACTTTACTAAAATATATATTTAGGTAGGTATATTTAGGCATAGACTGGTTATAAGCCAAAAAGAAATGGAAATTCAACAACCCTTAAATGCCAAGACACGCAAATACCCGAAATATATATTTTTAATTTAATTTAGAAAAAAGTCCCCCTTTTGTCAGAACGCCCCCTTTCATCCCTTTATGTTAGGAGTGGCGGTACCTAGAAGTGCTATTCTGCCGTTAATACGATTGCTTTAGGCAATACTGTTTGAAGAGGGTTATAAATAAATTAGCCTAATTAATTTGCCACGAACTGATAACCAAAGCCAAGCGGATATGTTTAATATTGTATGGCATTTTATATTGAGTGAGAGGATGGCACGGTAAACTGGTCTTATCACTGTACCACACCTTTAGGATTGAGATAGGTCATCTCAATATGACTACTTATTGGGGATCTGAGAATAAAGATTCACAAGGCTATTTATTCATTTTGTTTTTAATTACAGATTTTGAGCTATACTTTTCTAATACCAAAATTGTTTAAATTTTAATTATTTTCAAGGTATTTCTCTATTCAAACGAGTAGAAAGAAAGGTAGTAATCTACCTCCAAATTTTGTATAAGGTCTTTACAATTCTAAAGGTGCAATATGTTATAGTCGTTAAGCCAGGTCTCTTACCAAGGCGACTTAAAAAAAATTAACAGCGAACTAATTTGCTTGAGCCTATTTCTCAATTTGCGTGTTTTGACATTGATCTTCGTACCCTTAGGTGTAGACTACAAAATGTTTAGGACAATATTAGGATTTTGCAATTTTAATCAAAGTCGTAAATCGCGTTTAGGAATATGTATTGTTATGATAAAATAGGTTATTTTGAATGCGACCCTTTCAAATAAAAGAGAACAGACAAGTGACTATCTCAAACTACAGTGTTTAAAGTTGACAAATAATATATGTATGTAATATGTGTATTAATTGACATTTAAAGTATGTATGACATAAATATGTAAATGTATAAAGTATTTTAACGAAAATAATTATATACTAGTGCGATATATTTATGTAAATCCAAGCAATAGACTATCTATCTGGCTATTTTGTATAGATAAGGGACAAACACCCAAAGTTACAAAATTTGTGGGTAGAATTATAAAATAGTTTGTGAATTTTCAAACATCGAGATAAAAATTACCTGGCTACATAATTCAGTCATTAATGAGAACCAAAGTCCATAGATAGATGTAAAGTCAATCTAGACTTGGGCCTTCACAGTCAACACACATTCATTATTTTAATATAAAAAAATCGTAAAAGTTGCACATCTATGTAATTATACTAGAAACCGTTAATATATAGTAATATATAAAAACCCGTTGTCTTTGCAAAGACTTCCATAACTATACTCATACAATTTTATAATAAAATATGGTAATAAAATGTTAATATTATTTAATATTTAAGGAATAATCTAAATTCTCAAACAAGTGATGGATTGAAAATATCTTTGTACCAATTCCCGCGATACTATAATTTCTCGAAAAATCGAGAAACTATTCAACACGACACGTGTTTAGCCCTTAGACAGGGCATCTTCAGGTAAGATAGGAGCCTCAGAACAACGATGTCTTCACGACCAACGCTGAAACGAGTTGGTGTTACTATTATAATTATTATTAGTGTGTTACTAATTACGATTTTTCGGGAAATAGCAGTATCGCGGGAATTGTTACAAAGATATTTTTAATTCAAAAAGGTTGTAGCTTAGTTTGAAATTAGAGTGACATAGTACTAAAAATGCTTTACCATCATCATTTGAGCCCATTAACGTGCTTCTACGGAGCTCGAGCCCCTCTCACAAACCAAAGCCATACTTCACGCTTAGCGGGTGTTATATATTAAACGATTTGATATGAAACTCAGTGCACAATATATTTGTATTAGTTAGAGCGTCTAGTTAGGTAGTTAGTCATGGAAGTCTTTGACTCTTTGTATATTAGTTTGAAATTTGAACGCGAACTTCGACTTTACTAGTTACAAAGTGCATGTACCATTTGGAACGTAACCAGTCGGCGTCAGTTGATGTGCTTGCCGTCCTTCCATTTCTTTTTTGATCGCTCAAACGCCTCCTTTATGCATGCCCTAAAAAATAATGTTGCCGTAATTAATTCACACTCTAGTAAATGTTTTAAAATCAGGTCTTGTGTGTGGTATTTGTAATTACATTTAAAAAGTTTTAAATAAGCATGGAGAGGGCATAATGCATACAATATTTGTGAAATACAAATATATTTGTTCGTACATTTATTATGAATACGTTCGGGTGTGAGTCATCATTGCATAAAAATACTTTTTTATCCGTCCTCTAGCAATAGTGGTTTCTGTCTGGTTCTAAGGAGCGTGAATGTAGCTAAAAGTGGGCGCCAGGATCGTAGCAAGTGGAAGGATGTAATCACTGCCTACCACGGAAAATAGGCGTGACAGAATGTATGCATGTATAAATATGTTCTTCTACGGATTGAATATACATATTCGTGAATGCAATGAACAATTGGGGATCGTTTTCACAAAGCAAGTCAATTTGACTTTAAAGAGCAAAAAAGCCAAGTTACCTGAAGAGCGATTGGTGCAGAATGTACGCGGAAACGTGACCAGCGTCCACATAACGCACCTCGGCGCCGGGCCAGATCTCTTCCAGGTTACCCACGTCTTCCCGGGGCACGTAGGCGTCGTGCTTCGCGCAAACCGCTATAAAAAAACATTTCATAAATAAGTCCTCTAACAATTGCACGAATTACTGCTGAACATTAGCCTCCCCAGTATATTACATTCTGTTGGAAGTAATATCTGCTTATAAGCACCACGCTGGGCAGGCGGGTTGGTGATAGCAGTTTAAGCTAGTACGCAGGATGACGCTGCTGCCCATCATCCGGCAGGATTTCTCTTCGTCGATTCTTACCACTCCCCGTGAGATGAGAGGGGATGGCACTATTCTAGGCCGGTATCAATTATTTAGTTACAAAATATCTTGATATATAATGATTCTGATTGATGAATGAGTTCTTAATCATTTAAGAACTTGTGTTACGGATAATAAAATAAAGTTGAATGATAAAGCGTATCTCCGTGGTACTAAGTGGTCGGAAACGATCACCGAAGTAAATCAGAGTCGGCGGTAGGTCAGTCATCCAGTTCTTAAATGGATGACTGACCTACCGCCGAATTTCAGCTATTTCATCTAGATCAAAATTTTCTGAGGTTCATCAATCCGTACCGGGGAATCTGCCAAAAGCCATGGATTATTCATGACCTTGGCTGACTACTAAAGCGACTAATTCATTAAATGATTATTATTTGCGTTTTGATGACACATTTTTACCTAAATATTAATAATTTGTATTATAATTAAAAAAAAACACAGATAGACTTCAATCCTTCCAAATTTGTGTCTTAATTGAGAACGCCATCTTGTATCGAGTCCCATGTGTTCGTCGGTACGACAGAATCAATTCGAAACCGATTTTGCTTAATAACCGATTACCAACAAGATCGGCGGTATGCCCCCTGTTCATGTGGCGTTTATTATCGAGAAGGCATGTTAGGATGTTGGTCTTAGTAATTTCTATACGTTGCAGTCGTTATGCCAAATCAAAGGCTTTATTGGGAGGAAAGTTCTAACAGAAGGAAGCCACGCACCTGTCTACGCCAATCCGCACTGGGTTTTCGTGGTTAGTAAGACCTGACTACCTCTCACCTTGGCTTGTGAGGTCCGTGCTGAGTAGATAATGATATAATTGACCAAATACCAAAACGTAGCGAACGTTAATCTTTTTAGGAGTTTGTAAAAACATATTCATCAATGCCTTATCATTTAATTAATTATCGCTGACAAGCTTACCTATGATCAAGGAGGTGTCAAAAGGCACAGAGAAATTGCTAAGATGCGTGCACTCGTCCATCACGCCTCTCATGAACTGCAGTGCCTCCCTGTCCCTCCAGTTTATTTTGTTTATATCTATCTTCCTTCCGCTTTCTCTTCTCATAAAAGGCAAGTTCACCCAAAAATCTGAAGTCATTTCCGAAACGTTCCAAGACCGTTTCTCCTGCTTTTTCTCTTTAGCTGCATTGCTTTTAGATATTACAACATTATTCGCATTTTTGTCAGAATTTGATGTATTAATAGTTGTTTCTATTTCTTTTTTTATGTCATCTTTTGCAGCAATTCCGCTGATGCCATTAACGTCTTTTGGATCGGTGTTTTTATTTGATTGTTTTTCGATTTCGCTTTGTATAAGACCTGGAAAAATGGAAATGGAATTATAGTCTTAAGCAAAAAAGAATTTATATATATACAACAAAAAGTACATTTCGCATTGCAGTAACCACAAAGTAAGAATTTTATTGACATTTTTTAGATCTAAATCATCTTCAACACCACACACATCATAATACCACATATTGCCTGATGAGTAAGCAGCCGATGCAGTCCAAAGAAATGTAAGCGCTCAAATTATATCGTCAACTTATCTAAACAAAATGAATAGACCTTCACAGTGCACTCGACAACAAAAGAAAAACGTACCGACTTTAAATTTCAATAAAAACTCCTTTATTCGGTCCCCCGTCAATTTGTTTATATCGGCTATGTCTTGCGTGTCAAGTTGAAATTTCTCGTTCGCAATCAATTTGTCGTATAACACTTGGCTGATTTTATTTTCATCAAGTAATCTCTTCAATTCTTCATTTAATGTCTCTATATTTTTGTATCTTTCATCGGTTTGCTTTTTAGGGGCTTTGCTTGTCAATATTAAGTTTTCTGTAGCTTCGACTATGTTGGCGTCTTGGATTGTAGTTTGTTCTCTGTATGTTACATCTAAGCTTGCATGGTTTGTGTTATTTATCGTATCTGATTTGGTTTTTAACTCATCATCCCTAGTCAATTTTGGACTTATATTCTGGGAGTAGTTTTGTGCAAACTTCTTGCCAGCTAGAAATGCTGTGTCTACTATTGTTACCATCTTAGACAGTTTTTCTCTATACGCTCCGTCTGAGAGATATTGATCTTCTAATAGATCCCAGTTGATTGATTGTGACATAACCCCCTAAAAGTGTTGTCAACAAGATAAAAAACCAAATTTCAAACATAAAATAGCAAAATAAAAGGGCCTTTTAATTGTATTATGGTGGTCGGCAATATAATAATTACACGCAGTTTAATCTTTCTTTTTTGTTCATACAATGCTTACTTACATGTTGTCAAAAACATCTTAACATATAATTTTACATAGGATATTTTTAAGTAGGTATCTACTGTTATCCCTTATTAGAGCAATTAGCCCACATTCAATAACTGTTGAATTCCTGCAGGAAACATAATATTTTATTACAAAGTATAGCAATCAAGAGATTTTATAGACAACCTATTTAAAATAATATCTTTTGTAAAATGCAAAAGCAACAACAAAACGTGACAACCACTGGTCAACCCTTTAACCGTTAATGGCAAAACAGTTGCCACCATAATTTGGACTTTACGCACTACGAACAAAGTCGAAAAACAGTAAACCGCCATCAACCACTTCAAGGCTTAATAAGTAAAACTATATGAAATGTTATAATTAATTAATATAATATAGAAATAGAAAATTACATTAATTCAAAAACAGTTACTATAATTTCGATATAACTATATTAATGTCCAAAACCAGTAAATGTTTCCACTAACCAGTTAAAGGGTTAATAAGTAAAACTATAAGAACTGTATTATATAAGCGATAAGCAAATATAGAACTAGACATAAAGACAGATAGTCTCATATTGATAATACCTGTAAGAAAACAGCGGATGCGGTAGACCAGGAGAGACATGGCACTAGTACAAGTGGTTTGGGCCAATTTGTAGCGGCTAACGACGCCATCTGGAAGGTAAGCACTGCAATTGTATAAAACGAATACTCTTGACAATTAGTTAAGCCTGGCTAATTAAAAGTACATGTTTAAGTAAATAAATAGTAGATACAATATTTATTGACTGCTAAAAGTAGTTAATCTCTTAGGGGCATGTGAGGATTGTTGGCGTTGTAAACAGTGCCGTAACTGGGGCGGTGCCAGCAGTGCCCAGGCACAGGGCGCAGACCCTGGAGGGGCGCAGCAATGACCAGGCTAGTATTTAGTTTTATCTCATGCATGGTAGCTAGTAGGTGCATTTTGTTTTATTGCGGAAATGGTTTAGTTGCGCCCTACTGTATCTGGCTTGTATTTTCAGAGCCTGGTCAGAGCATTTTTCATGGGCGCAGTTTTAAATGCTCGCACCGGGTGCATAAAAGGCTAGTTACGGCACTGGTTGTAAAGTATAAATCATACATGTTTATTGCATCAAGTAAACAAGTAGGTACCTAAGTAATACTAGAATACTGATACGTACCCCGTAGGGGCACTGCAATTTGAGAGGGAACTTATACAAAACTACGTATTTAATTATTCTAACTAATTCTCTATCTAATACACAAATATACATACAAAAAATAACAATATTTATACAATATTATTATTATATATAACATTAACTTATACTTATAATTTATATAATAAATCACTATAGGCTTTTAATGGAGTTTGTCTTTAAAATATTCGTGAAGTGTGTAATAACATTTCGCGATCAGTAAGTCTTTTAATTGTTTAGTAAATAGTTTTATATCATCTTCATTTTATAGGTATGTTATAAAATTCATAAAAGCCACATTTAATATAACTATGAAATCGACCTGACGCGATGTTGTTTTGTGCGAAAATGGGAATATGTTACGTTACAATATAGGAGGTCATTGTAAGGTCGTTTAGATATACAGTTTTAAAATTTTCATATCTAGGAAGCCTATTTAATTTTCTCGATAACATAATGATGACAAGAACAGTCGAGTGAGTATAGGCGGCGGCAAGTAGGTTGATCAAAAATTGCGGTTGTCTGTGAAGGAACAATCGTAGACAAAAGGCGATACTATAGGTGCGCGGTACCCCCCCGTGCCGCACTTCGATTGAGACCATGGGTTACTGCGCATCGAAGGGCTTAACCACGTATGTGCCGCGGATTATATACCTTATTATTACTGACATTAGCTAGTACTTACATGGCCACCCATAGAAAGGCCGGTGACGCCCAACGGGCCTAGCCCATTCTTCTCGCACCAGTGGAACAGCACCAGCGACTCCAGTATCAGGCACCCGCCCATCACGAATATGTCGGACACATTATGCAACGACGACCGACTGCAAGAAGCAAGCGAAAACTTTCAATATCAATTGTAGTAGTAAGTGATTACTCTAAAGGCGTGGAAGGTTGGTTGGTATACATGCCTTTAACATGTGTCTCATTGTATGGGAAATTGCGAGATAATCCCGCACAATAATTATCATCATCATCATCATTTCAGCCATCTGAAGTCCACTGCTAAACATAGGCCTCCCCAATTGCTTTCCACGTAGATCGATTCTTTGCCGCCTGCATCCATCGGCTCCCAGCCGCCCTGACCAGATCATCGGTCCATCGCGTTGGGGGCCGCCCTCTACTACGTTTGCTGATTCGTGGTCGCCATTCAAGAACCTTAACGCCCCATCGGTCGTCGGTTCTTCGAGCTATGTAAAATAATATATATACACAATAAAACGTTTTTTTAATTTATTATTAATAAATGAACTTACACCTGATCCGTAGGTTTCCGTAGGCCGTAAAATGGGTTTTCCAGTATGATGCCGCCAATGCCCGCCTCCTTCAGTAGTGGCTTTACCATTAGGTTACGTCGCCGCCAGAAGTACTGCAACAATTAGATTTCATATCCTTGAGACAGATATACAAGAAATAGTGACCATTATGATCTCAAGGATTTAATGAAAATCTAAACATAAAGAAATGGTGCCCCCTTTATATGACTTAATACGAGATCGATCTGCAGTAGTATATTTTTATGCGTAGGTTATTAGGGGAAAGAACCAGTATCTACGTATATAGTTTAGTATTCGGTCGGTAAGTTATTTGTTTGCTTATAACTTCGCTATGATAGCTGTTGATTCTTATTTTAAGTATTATTGTCGTTTTCGTAGGGAATCCTAATTTTTTTAGTAATACATTAAAGTAATATATTAAGCTTAAGTTACTCGGGCATATTGTAGGATGCCAATGATCTAATTATATACTTATTAACGTAAATACCTACTATGGGACAGCGTGGCAACCAAATTTAATATGTCTCATACAAAAATAATTAGGTATGAAAGGATTTAAAAAAATATCCTCAAATCAATAAGGTGAAAACACATATTATTGTGTATATAGGTATTACAGTACCAACAAGATTAAATTTACACCGCACATGTTATTGCCACTTGCCAAAATATTCAGTTTCATTACATACATAATAAGTATTACAACTATGTAATAAAGATTGGAAGCGAATTGGTATGGAAACGATTGTAGCTCCGCGGTGCTCGGTGGTCGGAAACGATCACCGAAGTAAAGTAGAGTTTACAGAGGTCAGTCCTTGGAGGTCAGTCAAATGCTGGCCGCCCGCCGGCCATCTTAATTATATTAATTGAGACTTTATCTGGGAAAACAATAGCCTTAAAGTTATTAAAGTATAGTACCGCAACTTTTTAAAGATTTTTAATTAAAACAAATTTTAAACGCTTTCTCTTATATTTTATTCTTAAAATAGTCAGCGCACTTGAGCTACACAGAAACGCGGTCTGTTGCGCGCATTCCACTGCATGTTACTATTTGCGTGTATAGGGATCCTACGAAGACCTGAGGAGCCCAAGCTGACCTCACCAGCAACTGGTGCACTGCCGATCAACGGACAAGGATCTGGCGAACATAACAGTGCCCGGTCAGCGAAAATAGGCTCGCAACCTATAACGTGGGACCACTTATATAACTGGCGAAGTGTGGGCGTATAATATGCCTCTGCATACCCCTTCGGAAAAACAGGCGTGAGTGTATGTAAGTATATATGACTACAATGTGAAATGTGACTACAATCAACTTTTCCATTTACTCTCAACAAACTCTTGGGATGATGTTCTTCAGTCGAAAGATGTAGTCAGTGCATCTAAAAAGTTTTATGATTTAGTTTATTCTATCTTCGATATTTGTATGCCAAAAAAGCATCGGCCGAAATCCATGAGCCGTCGCTACCCTGTTTGGTTCACTCAGGAAATAATCAAAGACACACAGTTAAAACTTAGGCTACATGCTAAATGGAAACGTACGAACTGTAAAGACTCCTATAAGCTGTTCTCACAACTCAGGCAAAGTTTAAAATCTCGCGTTGCTCTTGCATATGAGTCCTATATTGCTCACATTGAGAATAATATAAAATCCAATCCTCGACTTTTCTGGCGGCATGTGTCGAGTTTACGGTCAAAGGGGGGGTTTGAACCGAGTATTAAATATAGGGGTGTTTCTTATTCTGGCCCAGAAGCTGCAGAGGCATTTGCAAATTTTTTTGCAAGTGTTTTTCTTTCCGAAGTACCGGCACTTGATGCAGAAAAAACAAACCATCTTGATTATTGTTCCAACAGTAATTACATTAACATATTTGCATTTACACGGTCCGATGTAATCTCTGGGATAAATAAATTAAAGTCAAGCAGTTCTATAGGTCCGGATAATATTCCATCTATTATAATAAAGGAGGTTAAGGAGGAGCTCTGCACACCCCTTTGTCATATTTTTAATCTGTCATTAGCAAGTGGTATTTACCCTCCCCAATGGAAGCTTTCTAGGGTAACTCCAATTCAGAAGAGTACTGATAAATGTAATGTTGAAGAATATCGTCCCATTGCAATTCTATCGTGCCCGGGTAAAATATTTGAAGGTATTCTTCATAAACGAATATACGAGCAGGTCGAAAGGTACCTTTGTATGGAACAGCATGGGTTTAGAAACAAACGGTCGGTGAACAGTAACCTCCTTACCTTGGTGAACTATATTGCCAGTTGCCTCGACCGTGGAGGCCAAGTAGATGTCTTATACTTCGACTTCCGGAAGGCCTTTGATAGGGTTAACAATGATATTCTGCTGGAAAAACTATGTGCGATTGGTTTCGCTCCTAGTCTTCTTCATCTCATTGCAGACTATCTTCGCAATCGCCAGCAGTTTGTCAAGCACGGTCTTTATGAGTCTAAGCCCTATCATACGCGTTCTGGAGTGAGTCAAGGGTCAATACTTGGTCCCCTCCTTTTCATTTTAATGATCAATGATTTGCCGTCAGTCGTCCGTTACGCTAGATCGCTTTTATACGCTGATGATCTCAAAATTTTCATGGAAATTAAATCCATTGAGGACTGCTTGTTGCTCCAAAGGGAAATCGACGCCGTTAACGATTGGAGTGTCACTAATAAAATGGAATTTAACTGTGCCAAGTGCTATGGAATGACTTTCGGACGCATGTTTCACCCTTTTGAATTTCAGTACAAATTAGGCCAAAATTTAATAACAAAATCTACAGTCATAAAAGATCTAGGGGTAATATTCGATCGAAAACTAACTTTTCATGACCACATAACCGCTGTCGCAAAGGAGTCGTACCAACGTTTGGGTTTTGTATTGCGAAACTCACGAGACTTTAGGACTGACGGAGTGGTGAAACTAATCTTTAGTGCGCTGGTCCGAACAAAACTTGAAGCCAGTGCAAGTGTGTGGCATCCACATGAAAGCAAATATACACTGCTTTTGGAAAAAGTTCAGAAGGCATTCCTTAGGTTTTTGTATAAACGTAGATACGGTTACTACCCTTATATGTATCCTACCAAGTTTCTCCTTGGCCAATTAGAATACAATTCTTTAGAGGTGAGAAGAGCCTGTGATCAAATCATCACTATAATTAAAATTTTACGTGGTAGTATAGACTCTCCTGATCTTCATGGTGAGCTGTGTCGACTTTATGCACCCGATAATTATTATAGGAGCAGGAAACATAAACTGTTTGCTGGGCCTACCTGCCGAACCGTAGCCCGCTCAAAATCACCCATTCCGCGGACACTCAACGCACTTAATGCCATCCTGGAAACAGCACCCGACTGTGATTTGTTTGCGGATGGATGGCCTGAGATTTTGTCAGTGTGTCTGAGGTATTGTGAGAGAATGGGATAAAAGAAGTTTTTAAGTGTGAGATTTTAATATTATATTAACTTTTACTGTTTTTGATAATTAGTGTAATTGGTTTATTCCGTTCTAATTAAATAAATAAATAAATAAATAAATAAATAAATATATGTTTCTATTTGCAATTATTTTTGGAGTCTCTTGTTATGATGTGTTGAGTACGTAGCCTCATGCTTTAATGAAGGACTTTTTACACCCTATACGCCTGTTGTAATATTACAAGTTATTTAATATCGTAGATGTTTTTGGACTTTTGATTATGCCTTTTAGAGGTAACCGATTATTTTATTTCTCTGAACCTCTGAGAATCAATTTTAGAGAGAACTAAATGTTTAGCGTCAAATTTCAAATTCTTTTTATTTCATAAACCATTACATAGTACTTGAAAAAATATTTAAATTAAAATTATAAAACAATAACAAAACAAATAAAATATAATTATACTAAAATCACGAAGCTTAGATTTACTTGCAACCAAACAATTTAAAAAACAAAAATAATTAAGTGTAAGTGAATCTAAGTGCCAGTTCCGAGCCACCGCTCTGTAAGAAGAACTGGCAAGAAACTCACAGGCTATGCTCTTTTACACACCGTCACCGTTTAACTTGTCATACATATGAAAACGTAATACTTATATCTATTTACGTCCATTTGGTTATATAAGGCACACGTGGATACCAGCGCCAACGCAACGCCCACAACTATCTTTGTGTCTGACGTAGGTGCTAGTAAATATTAGATTAGATAACAAGTTGGCGGAAAATAGCCGATGATGTGAGTTAGTTAAAACATATTCCATAAAATGCAATTTTCTTAACTTCAAAGTTTCAATACAAATTGAAAATGAGTAGTCATGCACGACTTAATTTGTGTCATTTTATTCTGGTGGCTTTAATTTATCCGACTGATGTCCTTAACCAACAATGAAATGGAAAGGAACAAATTAATTATTCCGGTCGGATCCCTCACATCTGATACCCTGGGGGATCCGTTTCATTTTATAATATTTTATATTCCGGTCTGGTACCCCATTTACAGGATCAGAAACAAATAGAAATATTTTGTTCCGATCATATACCTACCCCAGTCATTTGCGAACATGTTTTTAAAACAGTCTGCAACAAAATGTATTTAATTAATAAATAAATATTCTCTTACAATCACACCAATTATTTAGTTCCAAGATAAGAATCATTAAGAACTTGTGTTATGGATACTAAATAACGGATAAACATACATAATTTTTTTATTTTTTTTGTAAACACATACTTAAGATACATAGAGCACCCAGACCAGAACAAATATTCATGATCATGAACACAAAGATTTGTCCTGAACAAATGGCCAAAGAATCATAGAAATTTCGATTCTTTAATAAGTAACCATTTTTGTGTGACATTTGAAATCGAACGCTTCGGTGTTACAGAGTGCACGTTAAGTACGTAGTTAGTCACGGATTTTCAATTAAATTCGTCAATGAATCATGGGCTTGAAAAAATCTAACGGCAGGACGCCATACACATCTAATTCGCACTGCGTCTGCGTGGTTGAGTAAGACCTAAACATGAGACCTAGTGGTGAGAGACCTTGAAAGGAGCCTAGTAGTGGGATAATTATAAGATACGGGTTAATCAAATAAAAAAAAATTGAAATTATAGGTAATAGGTATGTGTCTCGTAATTTCCATTATTTACGCACAACTCTGTTCAGGCCTCTCTTATAATACCCAGAGCGATTCAGATACAAAATACATAATCAGGCTCTAAGACGGAAGGTAGATGGAAAAAACCTTACAGCAACACAAAATTCCTTTTTTTTGGGATGGAAAATCATCATATTATTATAACCTTTGTGGGTGAAGCGGATAGGTGTGTCAGACTTTTGATGACTAAAAACCACGCTTTGCCTTCTTGAGCCCGCTCTCCCGGGGCTTTTTTATTTTTTTTAAGTCGGTAACTAAATGCCTTTACGCACTGCGTCCCGGCACTAACTTCTTCCGATAACGCCCACCGCTGTTAAAAAAGGGCGGGAGGCCAGTGCCAAAGTATAAAGATTCTGACAACCCGCCTGCGGCCAATATCCCCCGGATTAGAACCGGGAGGACCTCCTCAGAGAGGTGCAGTACCTTCTTATGCGACCACCGGCGTATGTAGCTGACTTCGCGGGGAGTCTAAAGTTAAACGATAGGGGCTCCCTGCCCCCGCCGCTTAAGAGCCCCCTGGCGCTGCTGGACGGGCCCTCCTGGCCCGAGAGAGAGCGGATCTCGCTCTATCTAACACTCCGCGGCCTCCTTCTGCGACGTCCCGGGGCTGCGGTAATCCTTTCGAACAGTAACGCAACAGCAGGACACCACTCCTGTTGCAAGGATTTTTCAAGCAGATATATAACAAACAGTGATAATGGCGACTAAACGTCACAGCGTGCCTTCCAACGCTCATTATACATATAATGCTCTATAATACAAACAATCCTCCATCTAACGACAGACTCGGTGAACAATACTTAACTTTGTTGACCACTATTCACATAGAAGAACAAAGTTTTGTTCTGAACTGAGTGTTTCCTATGTATATTAAGTATGTATTTACAACATATAAATACGCTCTTTAGTTTACACAATACAAGTTCTTAATGATACTTATTTTGCAACTAAATGATTGATGAAAACGAGGTTAAATAAAGTAGGGGGAAATTTTAATGCTTAATTTTAACTTCAACGTGTCAATGCAATTATTGAGCAAAAGCTCGTTCGTGCCAAACCTTCGCTATTTTTTTTTCGCATTGAGAAAATTTAAAGAATAAAGAATTGAATTGAGAAAATTTATAGGGTTATACAGAGAAGTACGCTGCTTGCGCCGGCAATTTCTCGGAAGGGTCCCTCCCTTACGAGAAATTGGCCACACACGCTATGGTCGCACAAGAAGGTAGGAGAAGCGAGTCCACTGCGCCTCTCTGAGGTCCTCCCGGTTTTGGTACGGGGGACGTTAGCCGCAGGCGGGGTGTCAGACGCTGCAATACAGGAACTGGCCTCCGCCTTTTTCTCACCAAGCGGCGGGCGTAGTCAGAAGATTTTTAGAGGGTATTACTGCTGGGAGTCGCGTCTGCCAGTAGTGAGACCCACACCCCTTTCGGTCCCACTTTGGCCGGAGCGCAGTGCGTAAATGCATTTTAATACCGACGTAAAACAAAAAAATTGTGCTCAGATCTTGGTAGGATCCTTATACACACTTTGGATAGTCATAGATATAAAATTGTCATTTATTCTCATTTTCACAGCCGAGTCAAAGATTGGGAAACAGGTCACAGCATAAATATTGTTACAATCAGTGATTTTGACGTGAAAACATAACACGGAGATAAGAATTCATATTTATAATAAGTACTAGGAAGGATAACGAGGGTAATGAACTTTCTTTTGTGGCTATCGCATGATAATTGTAACATTTTTTATGACAATAATAAATTAGGAAAGGTCTCGGGTTCAAACCCTGGTCATGACTATGTGCACCCATAATTTTTCGAACTTATGTGCGTAGTGTCGCTTGCTCCTTTCTCGGAAAGCTCGTTAAGCCGTTGGTCCCGGCTGTCATGAACATCTATGCCAGTTGTTATTAGAAAGTCAGTGCCTTCTAAATTCTAAATAGTGTAATAACTGAAGTTCAGTCAAATCTGGTTAATCTAGTGAGCAAATCTAGGCCCTAACCTTAAGTCAGGGGCAACCGGGATAATGCTAGGATGATCATGGCAAAAAAGTGTTTTATGACTGTCGTTAATACTCTCACCAAAGCACCAATTGAATGAAGTATATGTACTTTAAGATAATGGCTTCTTCTCAAAATCATAGTAAAGGTACATTTTTAGAAAATTAGAAAAAAGGGTAAACAAGTGCCACAAATTCAAAATATACTAAATGATTAATTTAACAGATACAAACTGAAATTATACTTATCTTATCTTATAAATTGTGTTAAAGCAATAAAGATTTATGTTCGTAAGATACATGACTTTTATCTACAATCTATGAAAAAAAAGGCTAATGCTACTTTTTAACCCAAACAATAACAAATGTCTGGATTTTCGAGCCCTCTATAAAACTTCTAATCTAAGCTTAATATCTACCACATATTGGAATAACCGGGACCAACCACTCAATGTGATAAACGATCACCTATTCAAGGAGTTACATTTGTGAACTCTGCTCTACTTCGGTAACTGGTTCCCTCCACCTAATACCGCGGATCCATCAGTTTTATAATCATTTAATACTCTATAATATTATATATAAAAAATGCATTTTGTCAACTAATAAATCAAATCGTAATTGACTTGATACATTGTAATGAACAAACATTAAACTGGCTTTGAGCCAACATAGTATAATTAGTCTCCTTGTAAAAATAGTAAACAAGACGTCAAACCAGGAAACAGTTTTCCTAATCATATATATTTCTGAAATATCATAGATAATTGACCCACAAACAATTAGACTTTCAATATGGGTACATTGGAAGTCTGTATGGTTCATGGGCTAAATTATTCTGTTATAATAATTTATAACAATTTTCTCTATTCATTATGGTTACTGATGTGAGTGTAAATCGTAGATGCTGTATACTGCCGTCATAAGAAAAAAGGGTGCAATTAAAAGTTATGACAAAAATCAAGATTTTAATTTTAAAAAGCCGTAATTACATAATACCTATTAAAGTATTATTTCAAAAATGCTACTCTGAAAGGTCGCAATTACAAATTAGGGCTTTTCAAGAAAGCAAAACTATAATAGTGACATGTTGGGCTATCTGTATGTGTGTCATAAACTAGTTAGTAGCCTAAAGTAATAGAAATAATGCTAGAGTAAGCTAAATATCGCAAATAATTTTGTTTGCGAAAGGACACTTCATTGTTATTTATAAGGAATTTTGTTAAGTAAGCAACAACTAATTTTTATTGTAAATAGACACCTAAGACAAGTTATTAAGTTAACTTAGTTTAGGTACATAACAATTTAATTAACTGCATGACTAACCTAATTTATGATAAAATAATGTGTAATTGGGCTAGTTATTAAAAAGAAATTTAAAAAAATTTAAGTACTTCAAAAAAACTTTTTTTTAGGATAATTTTTGTGGTGAGTCATGTCAATAGTTAATTAACAATCCATACAAAGTGAACTACTAAAATGCTCTTTAGTAAAAGTATCTATACGTCTCGGTTAAAGTATCTATACATTTTTTTAAAATTATTTACTTACATGATCTCCAGTTCCAGCTAAATGTAGACATACTGGTTTGCTTGTAGGGTCTGGCCAGTGCACAGGAAGCATTACTTGAAAGTGCGCTTTCTGAGCTATTTCCGGAACTATCCCAGGAAGGAATTTCTCCAGGGGAGATGTAAAATAACCTTCAAGAAGCCTGCAGTCTGCGAGATTTTGTTCCTGTTTAAGCACAGACAAATTACTGTGAAAGTGTTTAATTTCTTTTATAATTTTATCATTACTCTCTTTTCTTACTACTCTGTTATAATTTTATCATTACTCTATTCTTGCTACTGACCATGGGCGACCTCTCACAAACCAAGGTAAGGGAAATACTTTAACTATGCAAACCCAGATAGCCTTGCCTGCTTGCCGAAGCACAGAAGCGCTCACAAAAATGAAAATGTCACCCAGCCAAGGACCAACCTCTTAGAACTCAGCTTTACTTCAGGGACCGTTTCCAACTACTTAGTACCGCAACATATATAAATAAATACTGTCAAACTGATTGTGTTCCGTAAGTATTGGTCAGGAGTCACCAAATAAATTATAGTATGTGTAATAAACACAAACCTTGGTGATAGTAATTGGGTAGTCCTTTTCAATTAGTTTAAAGCACTCATCACGATTTGACACAACTTTTCTGAACTCAAATAACCTAAAAGACAAACAAAGAGGTTAAAATTTTGACAAATTAATATGATAGCTTTATCCAATAGTAGAAATACTTCAAGTATGATTTGCATTGTTTATATCTTGATGAATACCTTCGCAAATTTTCTGGTTTCCCCCAACCTTTCGTAAAGAATTTTGTAAGGAGGATACTCCTATACACAGCGTCTAATTTACTAGCAGACATAGTTTGGATTCATAAAAGATTGTGCGTTGTCTATATGGAATAAGAATTTTGAGCACAGGCGCAGACCTAGACAATTTACACAAAACTTTTTTAATTCATATTTTCGGAATGATGATTGAAATTGAACTGATAGAGTGATCACAGTATTGTCATCTAAAGTTACTTCGCTTCGCTATCAATCAGTGTCAATGTCATTATTTTTTGAGCGGTCAGCTGTTTTAGATTTTTTTAAATTTCTTATAGCATCAGCTTTACAGTTTAAGTCTGTGTAACTGCCAAAATTTACTGTGTAGTCAGAAAGTTAGCTGAATTATTTGTTTATTTAAAGTTAAAAATTTTAGTCATAATTCAATGAAAGTAAATGTTTTCACTTTATATAAATTTTCGCATATTGTTTATCAGAGTAACGAAGCTAACGAAAAAACACCTTAGGAAGATAAAATTGCAAAATAAAAATTCCCAAAATTACTTCTATTGTTTATTTTTACATACTTTGAAGTAGATAATTTTTAAATATATTTTTTTAAGAGTAACAAAGTTTACGAAATAAGATCTTATGAAGATTCAATTGTAAAATAAAAAAACCCAAAATTGCTTCCATTTTTTTATCATTAAGTATGTAGGTATATATGTATTAGGTCGAAACTACTCAAATATTCAGAAAAAAATCATAACTTCAAAATTATAAAATATCGTGAAACACACATGGGGGGATTCGGGTACCCAAAAGGTTGTTCTAACTCTTGACTTCCGCTTGATACTCCTGTCAGGGACCTATAATCAATTGGTTATGTTTCTTTAACGTAGCTCCAGTTTATTTTTATATAAACTCAATAAACTTTATTCATGTGTAATGCTTGACTGTGTCATATAACCTTTTTTTTGTGGCATTTAAGTTTCTCAGCTTGTAGGTTGGATCGTACGTTTTTGGGCGGCATACCTCAGGCCATTAGTACCTTGTGACAATATTAAATTCTTGAGGCGTAATACGAAGCTTCGCTGTACTAGGTGGACAGAAACGATCACCGAAGTAAAGCAGAGTTTGCAGAGGCCAGTCCTTGGATGGGTGACCGTTTGTGTGGCATTTAATTTAAGCGCCTTTTGCTCCGGAATGCACGTTAAGATTTTGGTCCTAGTTATTAGTATATATGATAGTAGGTAAGGCATGTTAGAGGACTTATGGGCGGCTTGAAACATATTAACAACAGGACGCAACTCACCTGCTTAAGCAAATTCGCACCGGTTTAGTGTGACCTGATCTCTCTCACCTTTTTTTTCGAGAGAATACCCGGGCTTAGTAGTGGGACTTGAAAGACCTGAAAAGATAAATATGTAAGTGATCATTATTGGTGACGTATATAGGTGCTCCCACTTACACTTACATACCTACTTGCTATTCACTCAACTACTAAGGCACCCTTTGTAGCTTTGTTATTGCCTCCATTTGGGGGATTTCATCGCGGTTTCTATGAAGAGGCACCTTCGTGTACCGCATTGCATGTACTATATATAGCACAAGCTGCTTTCCTATAACCGACTTGCGTCTCCTTTAGTGTAAGCCACCAGAGAAAATAGGTGGATGAAGCTATTCTTTGCCACACGGAACGCGTTACCACTCCAATATTGTAATATCGAATGAACTTTACATATTTCTATGTAAATAGGTAGGTACCTAAAATTAAACATACATTCTTATCTCTCATCTTATTCTTTATGTGTGTGTATGTGAGCGCGTTTCGTAATTATGTGGGACGAAGGTGGAACGCCAAACGAATCACCATAAAAAACTAAAAAAATAGATCAGTTTTTTGGACAATGCGTTAACCAAAAACTTATGTTAATTATTGGCGATATTTACATAATAATCGGCTTGTTATGTTAATGGCGTTAGCAACTTTGTTTTTCTTGTGGAGCAAATTTCC
This sequence comes from Musotima nitidalis, assembly GCA_949126915.1. Taxonomy (NCBI): domain Eukaryota; kingdom Metazoa; phylum Arthropoda; class Insecta; order Lepidoptera; family Crambidae; genus Musotima; species Musotima nitidalis. Next base: position 8,575,891 of record OX421434.1, read on the forward strand.
CTTTTAATCTGATGGTTTATGTAATTATTGTTGACCCTGATCAACGAATGTTGTTGTTTTGCTGTTGGCAACCGATATTGGGCTCAGATCCGGCATATCCGGCCTTCGCTCCACAGATCGTGGGTTCAATTCCCACACTGGACAATTATTTGTGTGCAGAAATAAATATATTTTCATAAATTAAATAACTTATTGATTCAGGCGTTACTTGGCAGAGATCCATTGTAAGCAAGTGATAGCGCTACTAATAGCGCGGGAATTGTTACAAAGATATTTTAAATCCATCACTTGATTAATATTTGCCATGGAGTTGGAAGAAAAAAAATATTTTGACTAATGTTTAATTATTCGTTGTTGTTAACAGTTTACATACTTGCACAAAAAAATGGTATCTACCTATTTAAAAAAGTAGAAAAAACTAGGATATACTTACAATGGTGCACCTTGTTCCCAAAGACAGTATTTTCTATATGAAAGGTATAAATAACTGTACCCCAAGCACAAAGCACTATCGTACGTGTTTTGATAATCGGCTTATGTCTCTCGTCATCCCAAGACTTCAGTTTTCAAGTTGTGTACCTATTTTAAGTACCTAGGAACCTACAAGGAAGCTAACACCTACCTCTAACAGGAACACAGTTTAGTGTAAGGCAATATCACACACTGGGGTGGTATATATCTATCACAACGAGTCTCCATGATATCAGCCCATTAACGTCCCACTACTAAACACAGACCTCTCACGACACAACCCTCACTCACACCTTAGTTTGTGCATGACTCATGCTCCACCAGCCAGTGCGGATAGGCGGAGTGGCGTTCTGCTCTTAGATTTTACCAGCGGCTCAATTACCCTCTAATACGGCTTAACGCTATATGGTACCGTGTGGTACCGGCCTAGAACAGCCTGTCCCCAACACTCCTCCTCATTTTATGAAAAGTCGTAAGACACAACGAAGAGGAATCTTACGAGATGATGGGCAGCAGCGGGCGCCCACCGTGGTGATTATAACCCCCAGTAAAATGTATTGGGGACGCCAATGTTCACCAGTGGACTTTATGTGTCTCTAATGATGGCTTAACGACACATATAGTAATAAAACCAACGGCTAACGTGTCTTTGGAAGCACGGAAGTATTCTATATATATATATTAAATACCACACAAACGGTCACCCATCCGAGGCCTGACCTCTGTGAACTCTGCTTTACATTGGTTATCGCTTCCGACCGGAATTTACCGCAAAGCTACGAGCGCTTTAAAGCGGCGTAGTGATAATAATTTTATCATATTGCATAAGGTTGCACCAAAATTAAAAAAATAATCCGCTCTTTGAAGAGAAAAAACCTTGCGCTACAATACCAAAAAAGGCCAACTTCCAGGAATATCGAAATACGTTTTTGATAAGAAAACGATTACGTCACTTTCAAGCGGACACTACCTTGACGAATGCGTACATGTTGTGGTGATACTTTGCTCTGTCCGTAGTTTGTACGCATCACCTGATAGAAATCATTTAAAATTTTGATTTACATGACATGCGTCATGTTAATTCTAATCTAGGGAACACAGGAAAATTAAAAAAAAGTATATTAATAATTATTTTCGGTCAAGGTTAAGAAAATACTACTATCTAAACATTCACAAAAAGAGTAATTTTGGTTTAACTTTAGAATTTTGCGAGAATTTATTTATTCATTCTATGGAATAAAAAAATCATTGCTTTTAGCTGGTTGTAGGCTCGTATTCGTAACCTATGCCTACTACGATGGTTTTTCTGGGCTGTTACTAAAGTGACTACCATACCACACCAAATTCTCAGTAAAATAAATTTAAATAAAAAAACTAAGGTTACGAATTACTGCCATTCCTTTCCGAGTTCGTCCGTAAGGCGGAACCTGAAGAGACGAATTTGCACAAAATAGATCGGGTGAGAAGCGTGGGCGCCACAAGCATTATAAGGATGGGTGTAATGTGGACAGATACGTTTTCCTCCTTATAAACACAGGCGAACAGACGTAAGTTTGAATATAGTGCTGTGAAGTTTTTATTTTATTAAAAAGTTTGTTGTGTGTGCTGTCAGTGGTGGTAATGTTTTAGCGCCTTTTTTAAAATGCTCTACCTGAGATTTTGTTTTAAAAAAAAGTACCGTTGTGTAAACAAGGCTTCATTGGCTTCATCGGCTTCATATTAAAGTTACGGAAGACAGTTTGATAACTGTGCTAGATCATTAAAATAAACTAATTTTGATTTGCGTTAAATAAAATTTTTATATACAAACTAAAATAAAGCAATAGCTATTAGATATTGTATTAAACTAAAAAAACAATGTCACTCGTATTGGTAAAATAAAATTAGTATGGTAAAGTAAAATTTACGTAGTAGTTAAAATAGCCTCTGAATGCCGCCGTTTTTTTACTACCGCCAATTGCCGCGCCATTCAAAATAAAACGCTCTGTAGGTACATCGTGCTGTAGTCAAAAACGATTATTGAAGTTAAGCCGTGTTCACAGAGGTTATATTAGTAGTTTGTATTTGTAGTATCGGGTTTGTGTGGTATTGTTTGACGAGTTTTTGCACTAGGAGGGCACGCTTAAATGATTAAGCCCAGATTAAGTAATGGCCACCAATTACGGGCTATAGCTGAAACGAACAAATCCTTTTCAAGGCGGTTCAACCTCAATAGTTTTAATCTCCTTAAATATCTTTTTATGTTATTATAAATTTTGTAAATGGCATTTTGTTTGAATATTGCTGTTTTTATGTGCATCAAATACATTATTTAAGCTTGACTTGAATTCTTTGAAACAATTACCGCAGTAGTAAAGTAATTATTAACAACACCACGTAGGACTCTTTCCTTTTATGGCATAGCTCCGTCACTATCCATACTTGGCGGCTGATTATTCGAATCATGAATAGTTTGTAAGTAGTTTAAATATGTGTTAGTACTGATTAGTCAGTTACCCATCGCGTAGAATATACGAGGATTTTACAATTGTTAATAACTTTTTTATAAAAAAGTGTTGTGAGTTTGTGTTATACTTAATACTACTTCGTTAGCTCTTGGCTGTCATTGTGATAATTTGGGTATCCACCACAAATCAATGTTTAACTTTTTGCTAAGTGGATACCATTTCAGTACTTGTATTTTACAAATAAAATGATATTGGAGTAACTTTCTGGAGAGCTAAATAAATAAATGTATTCTAATACAGATTGATTAATAAACTTTCAATGTACTCAGTGCCGTAACTAGCCTTATATGCACCCGGTGCGAGCTTTCAAAACTGCGCCCTTGAAAAATGCTCTGACCAGGCTCTGAAAATACAGGACAGGTACAGTAGGGCGCCTCTACACCATGTTTGCTATAAAACAAAATGTACCTACCAGCTATCATGCATGAGATAAAACTTAATACTAGTCTGGTCATTTCTGCGCCCCTCCAGGGTCTGCGCCCTGTGCCTGGGCACTGCTGGCACCGCCCTAGTTACGGCACTGAATATGCTTAACGCTAACTTAATTCTATTCAATGGTTAGGTATGTTTGGCATGCTTATTTAATTAAATTTTGTTTGACGAATGATTGCTTACGTCAATTGCGTGACGACTGACGTTTATGGAATACAATATGAGTCACTGTCACTCTTAAATGACCTTCGTCATTTGAAAGTATTTATTTACCCATTTAGTTAAATCCGTTCGTCTTATTCTTATTTACATTATGCCAAGGACTCTTTTGTCACATTTGTAACCAAAGAGATTTAGTAATAGTTAAATGTCTTTGTGTCTATAGTAATAGTTATAGGAAAACACCCAGACCAGAACAAATATTCATATTTGCACAAAATAATTAGTCCTGTGTGGGAATCGAACCAACGACCTCAGAAGTGGAGTGCGGGTACACGCGCCACCACGCGATATCGGTCGTCAGAATAATATAATATAGGACCAGAACAAATATAGTTATATAATAGTGAGCGGATTATTAATGAAGTAATTTGTTAATTCACAGATGGGTAAGACGTTACTGTCGATAGCACCATTGGTGCTAATTGCATTCTTTGGATTGGAAGTTAATGGTAAGTTCAAATGAATATTGGTACCATACATAACATGTACATTACGAGTTTGCTATAAATTAACCACGATCACAACACCCAGACCTAAACAAATAATATTATCTAAGGACACAACTAATATTATCTATACCAAGCTTATTATGTATTAATTATTATCAGAGTCATTATGCAGCTATTACGAAAATGCTTTAAGTTAAGCACGTTTACAATACCTAGGCCTAGAAAAATAATATTAACCAAGCACACAAATTAATGAGTCCAGTGTAGGAATTAAATACACGACCTTAGAAATGTAGTGCAGGTGTGCTGGCTCTTCTAAGCCAAATAGAGTAACACTGGCTGGCATATGGCTAATATATTAGGTCGGGGAAAAAGTCTTTTCGCATAACGTAGGTATAAACTTATTATAAAATTTTTATGACTGTACTATTTGTGTCTGGCTGGTTTTGGTAACATTAAAAAGGTTCCATTATAAAGAAAAGAAAAAAATAAAAAAATGTTGTTTCCCGCTATTTTTCATTTGTTTTTCTCTCCGTAAAAATGAGTGAATCTAATGAAGAAATTCGATACATTTTAAAATTTTATTATAAAAAAGGCAAAAATGCAACTCAAGCAGTGAAAAATTTTTGTGATGTTTATGGACCTGATGCAGTGTCAGTAAGAGTAGCACAAATTTGGTTCAAACGTTTTCAGTCCGGAAATTTTGATGTTAAAGATGCACCTCGCTCTGGTCGCCTTGTTACGAATAAAATGGACGCCATTTTTGAAAGAGTGGAGCAAGATCGGCATATTAGTAGTTACGATGTAGCTGAAGAACTGGGAATTGACCACAAAACAGTTTTGACCCATTTGAAGAAAGCTGGTTATACAAAAAAGCTCGATATTTGGGTGCCACCCGAGCTCACTCAAAGAAACTTAATGAACCGTGTACTCATTTGCGATTCATTATTGAGACGTAATGAAACCGAGCCGTTTTTGAAGAGATTGATAACTGGCGATGAAAAGTGGATCACGTACGACAAGAACGTGCGAAAAAGGTCGTAGTCGAAAGTTGGCCAGGCTTCACAGACTGTGGCCAAACCTGGCCTAACACGAAATAAGGTGATGCTGTGTGTATGGTGGGATTGGAAGGGCATTGTTTATTATGAGCTTTTACCGCCCGGCAAAACCATCGATTCTGATCTTTACTGCCAGCAACTGATGAGATTAAAGGAAGCAGTCGAGAGAAAACGGCCGGAATTGATCAACAGGAAGGGTGTGGTCTTTCATCACGATAACGCTAGACCACACACATCTTTAGCCACTCAGCAAAAATTAAGAGAGTTCGACTGGGAGGTCCTAGTGCATCCACCATATAGCCCTGACCTTGCGCCTTCAGATTTTCACCTGTTTCGGTCTCTGCAGAATTCTTTAGGTTCTGTAAGGTTGACCTCAAGAGAGGACTGCCAAAACTATTTGTCCCGTTTTTTTGATCAGAAGTCCCAAAGTTTCTACAGTAACGGGATAATGTCTCTGCCCACAAAATGGCAGAAAGTTATTCAACAAAACGGTACATATATATTGTAAATAAATGTAAATAAACTTTGAAAAAAATGTCTTGACTTTTCATACAAAAATACGAAAAGACTTTTTCCCCAACCTATTATATATTATTGTCTACATCTATGTACCGTTACGGTACATATACGGTATTATGTATTATTATACTAATGGGTTACGCAATATAACATAGCTGTATATACGACATTCATATAGTCAAAGAAACCTTTCCTTTTCGTATGGAAAATGGTGGGTCAGACTTTTACTGACTAAAAACCATCCATGTTCCTTCTTGAGCCTGCTACGTGCCGAGGCCGCGGTAACCCTTTTGAACAGTACCTACTGCAACAAAATGGCTTGTATTTAACGTGTTATCAGAATTAATAAATTGCCAACCCAACCTAACCTTTTTGTGCATCAAAAATACTGATTGCGCACCTAATCACCTCATTAGGTGCTCACTCAGTATTTTTGATGATCAAAAAGTATTTTTTAGAGGTTCAGTTTATTATATTCCCAACAAAATCCCCTACAAAGTTATAAAAAAGATTAATAATTTACTTAAAATATATTTCAGCTTATAAGATACAGGCATAGTCAATAGAAATATAAGGAATTTTTAATTTTAGTGCATTCTCTTGCAGTGCAGACTCACTTAATTTAATAAGTACCTACAGTCTTACTTAGCCAAATGAGAGTTTAATAATAATAAGGTACATGATATTATCTAAACCTTACGTCACATTCATGATTTATTAATTAACAATGGTGATGACCATATTAGACATTATGTGTGGGCGTCGAGCTTTAATTCATGAATGTAAATCTCAGCTTTTGACTGTAGGCATTGAATTAAGACTATATATTGATTTTAAGCTAATCCATCTCTTAAGAATAGACTGGCGACATACTGTCTGAAAGTACGTATGGCTAAAAATAGGTACTAAGTTCTAAAGCTTTTAATACATTTAGAAATTTACTTTAAACTCAAGCTACAGTTGATCGGTAAAGGGCCTCAGAAGAGATGTAATATGAAACAGACCTTTTAAAAAATAATTTATACCGAAAGAAATAATCTTGACTATGGTGGGTTTTTCGGAATCAGAACTGGTCTGAGATTTGAAATAAAAGCAAATATACTACTTATGCTATAAACAGTGGGGGCTGGGCTGCTCAAGTATGGGTATTATACATTTGTTTAAAATTAATTAATACGCGTTTGTTTATCTCCTTATGCAGAAATAAATAAACTTGCCTACTAATAAGATGACGAGAGAACAAACATAATAATAAATAAACATAAATTTGAATATGCTCGCAATTTTATTTATTTTGAAGCTTAGATAACTTTAATAAACCGTGCTGACTAAATAAAACACATTTAATGGGTTTTTAGCATTTTATTCCAAAATTTTCGATAATTAATGATTGTAACAATCTGTGATTTTACTAGGTATAAGAAAGTTATAGTTTTTATTTTAAATTAATAATTGTACAATCTGTGATTTTATTAGGTATAAGAAAGTTATATTTTTAATTAATAAGTGTAACATGATTCATATATTTTATTTTTTTAACGTACCTACCTAATGGGGATTATTCAACTTTTTAGTTCACTTATCCCCATTAAATAAAATTTTTGGGTCAACGGGGAATAGTGAACAAAAAGTTCACTAATCCCCATCAATGGGGATCATCCAACGGGGAAAAGTGGAATAAGCCAGAAAAAGCGATATAGAAGTTGGAATAATATATTATGTCAGGCAAAATACACTTCGTAAAATGATAACTAAATTTATAGATCACATACCTACTAATGTGCGAAATAAAATATTGTGTTTGCTAATTCCATACACATGAAAATAATCAACAGATTTTATTGAATAAAATGTTTTATAAAAATATCCTAGAGATATCTTAATTAAGGCTAATTTGAAATCAAGCAGTTAGATAAGTACTACGCGTACTAAGTTAATAAAAATATTTTTAAGTATAAACTTATTGATTTCGGAAACCGGTAGTTTGGTAGATAGGTACTTATGAAAGCGACAATATTAGAGAATATTGATTCTTTTGATAATGGCATATGTTTTGATTGACCACGCGGAATCGTCACGGCTCCCACTCGATCATGCATAATTTATTTATAACAAACAATTACAAGCTTAAGGTCATGTTCTGACGATTGATGTTGTGTTACAAGGATATTGGTTCCAGATGTGGGTGTGGCATTGTTTATCTTTAATCTTTTTATTATTTATATCATACCTATGTATTACATAAGAAAATATTTTCTATTTAAATAAAATTGATCGCCGAAATGTATTTACGCGCATAACTTGCAAACCACTGCGTCTTTTTTAAGATGAGGAGTTATGTGAGATCGCTAAAAATGGGCTTTTTCAACTTGTTTGTTTTTTGTCATCTTGTACAGAAAAAATAGACATTAATCTACATCATATAACAAATGTGAAGGTATGGTTAAAAATAAAATAGCCCGTTTAGTTTCTCAACATTAAATATGTAAAATTGCAACTCGTATTTAATGACTCCAATTTATGAGTAGATTCAATACCGAAGAGACCGTTTGGTTGTTTTTGCAATTTCTTTATTTATTATTTTTGATGATTTTTAATATGAAATCGATGCACGAAGTCCATCTGGAATTCCCTCTGCAGCGTGCGCGGCGACGCCTTGTTAGGCTTCTGAAAGAGAGTTCGTTATTGTCGGTTCAAGGTTCGAATATTTAAATAAGTTGAGCGGAACATTAGATAATTTGGGAAAACAACAACAATTTCTCATGTCCTTTTTTTCAATTCACTTCTGACAGTTAAAAACTTATCATTGTAACTATGGCGTTTGAAATATTGTATGAAAAATAGCGCAATTGACAGATTGCATTTAAACAAGACAGGGCAACGGGCTGTCGGGTCACCTAGTTTATAATAATTATTTAATTGAAATTCAGCCAAATCTGGTAAGCTGACTCTGGGTTCTAAGCGTAAACTAAAGGCTAGGGCACCACCTAGATAAATACTATGATGGTGATGTACTAAGATAATATTAGTTATACCTAATTATCATGTACAATTTCGAACCAATCTAATTTTAGGTGGCTTTTGACTGTTATTGCTCAACTTATTTAAGTCATTCACACCATAGCTTCTGCGGTAAAATAATTATTCCCTTTGCAACTAGCTAGACCCATAATTATATGTGTAAGTATTAAAGTTACTAATATACAATTTATAAAATAATTAATAGCGATTGGTGTCGAACATATTATAAACTTTTAATACGCTCTAAAAGATCACACACATTAAATAGCAACATAATATTTTTTAATGATCTAAGGGCGGCTTGCACAATAGTTCTAAATATGATTTAAGCTAAATTTAATTTAAAATGCCATTGCATTTCATTAATTTGTTTGAAGTGGAGACAGTGGAGACAGTGGTCATTAATTTGGTGGAGTGGGACAGAACGATGATTTACATAGATTTATATCTAATCAGAATTAGTGACCGTTGTGCAAGACACCCTTAGTTTAAGTACCAAAAATATCGTGCAAGAGATAAAAAAGGAATCAGAAATACAACGACCTCATTAAGGAGGATTATCCAAATGTTAAGATGCTCCTCGGAAGGACATAACACACACTAAGTGGGCGTTAGTTGTTCACATTCCAAAACTGTTGCCAAGGTTGATTTTGTAGTTTTTTTTTTGTCGGATCTACTCTTTTTATGTTGATGATATAATTTTGGTGAGTTCTGATTGCTTAGTTGTGGGCGTGGGTGTGTTTTTCTTTACCTTCCGAAGATAATCGCAAAATACATGATTGTCTTTTTTTGTGAAAAATAAGTTATTAATCGATTATGTGTTTTCATTGCAAATTTTGCAACATTTAGTCCTACGCATGTCATCCATAAATTTTGCAGTCGAGCAATTTGCATTAATTTTGTAAGTTCAGGTATATTGTGATGGCGTTAAGTTATCAACAAAGTGCAGCTTAAGTGCGCTTAATCGTTATTGCTCAACATAAGTCACTCACATCAGAACGCCTTAGCGGCATATTAATTAATAATCTTAGTACCTACCAAGGTCTACATATACTTGCATGTATATTAAAAACTTAATGTTTATTATAGTTCTAATTGGAAGCCTCTGTCGCTACGCTATATTGTCAGACTTAAAAAATAAACAAATTCTTGGTATAGAGATTCTGTACTGATACTGTTTTGTTGGTTACTTTCTCAAGAATTTTGATTAGTGTGTTTATGTGTTATTTATACATTACTTTCACCTGATACTTATATCTATAAATATAACCGTACGTATTAAGCATTTAGTTCTAGGTCCATGTTCTGTAGTAAATACTCTTACCTTAAATCTGAGAGCAATAGGACCAAATGAGCTGTTAATAAACATGATGAAATGATGTTTTCCTCTGGGTTGCGAAGATCAGATCGATCCTGTGTAACTAAGACCCTTGTTTCTCCTTCCTCCAACACTAAGTTTTCCGTAACTCCTTCTCAGCCCTTGCTGTACGAATGTGGAACAGTATTCCCTCTCAGATCCTTGAGAGTCCACACGTTGTGTCGTTCAAAAGTAAACTGAGGAATCACTACTTGTCTTATCTTATCTTATTACGGGGGCCACAGATTGTTCGTGTCGCACTTTGACCCTTAGCTCGGATCTTTTGTGCATCCCCTTGTCTTTCACTCCATATCTCCAAATATTGTTGTCATCATCTTAATGACAGTCTTTGCAGATTGTACCCCATAGTCTCCTGGCTATGGGTAGGCCACCTCCAAGAGACCAATTCGGCAGGCAGCCAGCGTGTCATAGGTACATAGCAGGTGGTGATTGCACTAGTCGCATTTTATTTGAGGCATAATGGCCTGTTAGAGCCCCATTATCAGTCTGGCTTGTTTCCTAGTACCTTCGGGAAGGTCCATACACCAGCTGCTTCCTGTCTCCCCGCCATACTGTGTGGCGGGGGGAGTGGTCAGTTTCATAGGGAATCTGGCCTATAACAGGCAGAAACCATGTGAAGGAAATAACAGTCAGACTTGCTTGCTTGCTTGCTCATGGTATTGCTATAAAGGATTATTATTATCAGACGACAGTCGCTTCGTGTAATAACTGTAATTCAGTCAAATCTGTTAAGACTAGTAAGCAGACTCTGGGCCCTAAGCTTAAGGCTGCCTGTGCACTAAAGCTGAGCGAGGCTGCGGAGCGTAGAAACGGTGAAATATAAAAGACAAAGACAAAGACAAAGACTTTTTATTTCGCATAAAATATGGTACATAAGTGGTCTTAAAATTTAATACAGTCCGCATATTTCACCAGTAACTGGTATGCAAAAATATAATTAGATGATTCTAATAAAACAAACAAATTTAATTTTCAAAATATTCACTTAGTGAATAAAAACATTTATCAACAAGCCATTTCTAATAGCCTAGCCATAAGCCTAGCCTTTCTTCTAGCCATAACCAATCGGATTCACGGATTTAAGCGCGCAATCTTTTTGCCTTAGTTTAGCCAAAGTCTAAAGTAACCAGGATAATGCGAGGATGATCATGTTGAATAATGGTGACGTAACAATTTTTTTTACAGGCCAACGCTACTACAACTACTATCCTCGAAACTATTATGGCCGAAATCTCTACGAGCACGGGCGGTCAATCTCCGACAACACGGTGTCGTGCGGTCCACACACTTGTGGCGTGGGTGCACACTGCACGCATGGGAGCGTGAGACCTGTATGTGCTTGTCTTCCAGGATACTCCGGAGATCCGTTGTCTCAGTGCATAAGGATTGAATGTGTTGGTAAGTTATTAAATATGAAGTAAGCAAGTGATGGATTAAAAATATCTTTATAACAATTCCCGCGCTACTATAATTTCCCGAAAAATCGAGAAATTATTCAACACGACACGTGTTTCGCCCTTACATCTTCAGGTAAGATAGGAGCCTCAGAACAACGATGTCTTCACGACCAACGCTAAAACGACAGTCAACAGATACAATGGATTTCCGCAAAGGAACGCCTGAATCAATAAATTATTTTAATATAAAGTGTTTGATATTGAAATGGACAAATTCTTCAAAGTTTTCTACTCTATTCTTAAGCAGAATTGTGTTTATATGTTATCTCGATTAAGATCGATAATTTCGAAAAAATATTGTGATGGGAAAATGTTCTAAGCATGTTTAAACTTTATTAGGTATCAGACACGGGCTTAAAGGAACATGAACCTAATCAAAATTACTAAATTGCCACCTTAACGTATTTATTTTTTAATTAAACTCATATGTCAACTTGCCGACTAAATGCCCAATATGGTTATAGTAGGACATGATAATCTGTCCTACTATAACCATGATTAGTTGAACACAAAAACAGATAGGTACAACACAAAGATACAAAAACAAGTCAGGATAAAAATATTCGTGAAATTTCTTACCATCAAACTTGTATATAATTTGATGCTGAGAAATTCCACGAATTATACAATTAACATCATAAATTACTAATTAAAGCACATAAAACGCATACAATTAAAGTCCATTACTTACAAATTTATAAATAATGAATATTTTCGAACTTTTTATAGGAAGGATGTCAGAACAATAATTTGCAATCACAGTGCAACCGAACTTTCTGACAGAGGTGACCAAAGTGGTCAGCAAACAATTCTATATCATTGTGTTGAGCGGGTGGGTCACTAAAAATTTGTAGTACTTTGTGCGCTTAACTTACTGTGAGTACATTAAAAACAGACTTAGCCCCCAAATGTCTCATTTCATTTTCAGTATCTTTAACGCACAACTAGGTTCTTTTTTTGAGTCTACTTCATTAATAATTCTTAGACATCTGATTTATTTTATTATTATAGACAACAGCGAATGCCGCAGCCACCAGACCTGTGTGAATCAGCATTGCGTCAATCCTTGCGAGGGCGCCTGCGGTTCCAACGCCAATTGTAACGTAAGCAACTTCATCCAATGTAATATATTATATATATATATATATGTTTTATTATCTGTCGTGGGTATACATTTAAGAAATGGGGCATTTTAACAAACAAGCCTAGAATCTACCTGCGACGAATTGACTACTAGTGAAATGGTCAACAAATAAAAACCTTCTTACCTACATTTCATTACTGTTTTTAGGTCCGTAATCACATTCCGGTGTGTTCCTGTCCGGCTGGTTACACTGGAAATCCTTTCTCCTCATGCAGAATTGCTGATCCTGGTATTTTTTTATACTTTATTACCAATTTTTTTACTACGTCATTTAAGGTAAGCAGACGGTAGACATTTTGTCCGATCTAGTTTGTGCGTAATCTATATTTCTATGACTATAGAGTTTCAAATATCCAAATATATATAACCTTAAACGTTGAAACTATGGTATGCACAAAAAGTCCATCGTCTGCGTTGACCTTTAGTGAGACAAATCTTAACTTTTTGAAGGTAGCTAAGTAATGTCGATTCTTATTTTCAGAGGAAGCTTGCCACCCATCACCTTGTGGCGCCAATACGAAATGCCACGTCTCCAACGAGCAGGCAATCTGCACCTGCTTGCCAGGATATTTGGTAAATGATTGATAGCCTTACCCAATTCATGACTAAAGAAGATTGAAACAATGATAGCACCATAGTAATCTCAGCTTAGTGAGTAACACACTCAAAAGAAGCAAGTTGGCGCTGACCTATTGTTGACATCTGGAAGTCTAACTCAAGTGCGATTCGACTTTATAGTACAACTATAGCCAATCGCTACTGCAATAAGTGTTCTCTTGTTGATTCCCAATGGCAGCTGATGCTTTAACTACTTTAGCAAGAAATCGTCCTTATAACCGTACAACTGAGTCCTAGTTCTTGTCTGATTGCTGGCAAAACTGCTAGTCAGACGCTATCTTACCTATAACTAAAGCAAACTGCCATTTAATTATGAATTTTCTCCCATGTACCTAATAAAGTTTCCATTGTCTACCTTTCTATTAAATCGTTATTTTGTCCGTAAAACAGGGTAGTCCACTGACAGGTTGCCGACACGAGTGCGAGTCAGATGCGGAGTGCGGCTCGCAGCAGTCGTGTCGCGACTTCAAGTGCGCGAGCCCCTGTTCCGACTGCGGCGTCAACGCTGACTGTGACACCGTTGCTGCACATCGGGCCGTTTGCCGTTGTCCCAGGGTGAGATTTTAAACCATTGCATGTTTAACTCTTGATGTAAGAAAATACCGACAAAATACATACGAATTTCTTTATCAACTGAAATTTAGGAGAATTGTTAGTTGTTTTATTTATTTGCACTTGGCATACGTGGTTGGTAGATGTTCATTTAACTTACTCTACTTTATTAGATATCAGAGAGTTATGAAAATAAAACAGCAGAGCAATTTGTCGTTACCCTGCTATTCTGTTATACATAGATTCTATTATCTATAGAAAAAAATTATTCAGGCCTTTACTTTTGCACAAGTGAGAATCACTTGCTGTAATGTTTTCCACTACACTTTCTTGGATTCCAAATATATGTCGCAGCCCTTGTAGAATTTTCGTTAAATCCACAAATTTATTCTGCAGGGATATCACGGAGATCCTTACAGAATCTGCACCCCAGAATGTTCGTCTGACGGCGAGTGCCCCAGCTACAAGCCAGCCTGCATCTACAACGCTTGCGTCGACCCATGCATCAATGCTTGTGGAGTCAACGCTGACTGCAACCTTCGCGGACTCACGCCTGTGTGCTCCTGCCCGAGGAATATGACTGGGGATCCCTTCACATTCTGCAGGCCTTTCGAAGCCCGTAAGTGGTATTTTATTGTCCATAAATCAATGTGATAGCAAGTTTATAGCATAGAAGTGTGCTTTGCGGACATTGACAAGTGCTACATTGGAGCCAAAATTTTGTACTGAAAGATAGCAATATATATTTTGCCGTGTGGTACTGGCCTAAAATTATGACACCCCGTCTTATCTCACGAGGAGTTGTAAAAGTCAACGAAGAGAAATCCTACCGGATGATAGGCAGCAGCGTTATCTTGCATACTGGCGTGAACTGCGATCACCAATCCGCCTGCCCAGCGTGGTGATTGTGAGCAAATAGATTATATTTTATTGGCGGTATTTGCTCACAATCACCAAGCTGGGCAGGCGGGTTGGTGACCGTTGGTGAAGCGTCTTGTCTTACAAAAACACAAATGCAACAGCTTCCACAGCTTTATTTGCTGCATATCGAACTTGAACAATTTTCGTTATGCATCAATCATAAAATATGTAAATCAAAAGCAAATCGATTTTTTAAGGGCCGGAACGCGCTAGTGACGTGCCTGGTAAGCAAGCGTCCATGGGATACGGTGACCCCTTTTATGAGTGATTTAACGGACATTAGGGGGGCCGGGTCTATAGGGTTTCTCCAAAGATCTAAGGAGCCCAAGCCAACCTCACCTGCAAGTAGTGCACCTGTCGATAACGGACGAGGCTCTGACGAAAATAACAGTGCTCGATAAGCGGCAATAGGCTCGCCACCTATTACGTGGGACCAACTATATTATTGGCGAAATGTGGGCGTAAAATATGCCTTTGCCTACCCCTCTGGTTAACGGGCGTTACATTATGTATGTATGTAAATCATTTCATAATTTATGTTTTTTTACAATGCTATGTATATATATAATTTATCATTTTAATTTTCATATAGGTGACTTATGTGAGCCGAATCCTTGCGGTGTGGACGCCAAGTGCACACCAGGCCACGACCGTACCGGCGCCGAGCGACCCGTATGCACGTGCCCCGCCGGATACATCGGGAACGCACTAGTCTCCTGCGAAAAGGTAAACTTACATTTATAATGGTGCGTAAGTATGAACAATAAACCTTGAATGCGCAGTAACAAGTTTGGGTCTCAATCGAAGTGCGGCATGGGGGTCGTAACCATAGCAACGCGGCGTTTTTTCATATGAAATATTGTTGTTTTCGGTTCAATTGTAATTCTAGCAGTCACTATAAGCAGATGTAATAATGCTCACTTTAAGTTTAATCTTTTTTTTTTAAATATTTCACTATCTTTTCCTATCATCATTGACTGAGGACAGATCTTCAATTTATTTAAAGGTTTGCACACAATTGACTCAATATTCGTGGTTTTCTTGCCTTAGGGAGAATGTGAGCTTGACTCCCAATGCTCAGACCATCTGGCCTGTGTTGGGTACCAGTGCGTGGATCCCTGTCTGGGCAATACACAATGCGGCTCTGGTGCCGTTTGCATGGCTCGCAGACATCTTGCCGTCTGCACCTGCCCTAATGGTAAGTTTATTTTTATATTCTTATTTGTCACATTTTATTGGATTATGTAATCCTGTAGGTATTGGTATTATAGGTTCTTCTCTTCTTTCTCGTTCTTCTTATTCCGGCTCCATAACGGACAAGTAGATACTAAATGAGTTAGAACCTCAATAGTAATTTCATACTAATACAATAAAATATTGTTTGCAGTCACACTTCACACTTATTCTAATAAACTGCTTCTTCATGCATAAAAAAGTATCATATTCTTAACCTGAGAACTTTTTGGCGGCAAAGTGAAGCGTCATTTGTGCAGTTTTGTTTGTATTTCGAAGAATGTGTAATAACGGTGGATTATTAACCGTTAAGTGTTTTGTGAAAGTACATGAGTGTTGGAAAATGAAACAATACAGTTTTCAATTTCTCTCAAGAAGTCCATGCCAGATCTCAGTATAGTCAGTAAATATAGTATATATTTACTGAGGACTCGAGGTGTTTAGGGAGAGGGCATCTCATCATCATCGATCATCTTTATCCCCGCTCATTCTCACTATGTTTTATATATCTCTTACTTGGCACTGGCTAAATGTGCTAAATGCACGAAGCCATTATTTAAAAGGAAAAAAAAATCTTAACCTTAGGTACTGATGATGTTCGCGATATTTAAAACACTTTTTAAAAATAAAATATCTTATAAAAACATTACTGTTCTTTTACAGGCCGCAACGGTGACGCGCTAGTCAACTGCTATGAATCTCGATCGGTAGCTGCGTCCACTCGTTACTATCGATACAAGAGAAACGGTGACATCACTGGTGAAGTCACTCAAGTGACAGAAGTCAACACTACTGACAGTAACGACGCAAAGGAACCTGAACCTGAAGCCCCAGCCGCTGTCAGCGAGCAAAAACCAGAAGAAAAGACAGCTTAATCAGATCTAAAATAATAAATCGACGATCTGCATATGAAAGCATAAAAATCGACGTAACGAACATACAAATGAATTGTGATATTAACATAATTAATTAAAATGCGAAAGTAAAAATAATTTTAATGAAACTGCCATGTGTTAAAATGTTAATAAAGTGCTACTTAATGCAATAAGAATGCTGTGTGAGTAAATAAATACATTAATAACGACGTGGATTTTTTTTCAACCTATTACCAAGGCAAATCCAACAACAACTCAGATTTGTCTCCTAGTTTTAAAATATTGTATCTATTATCAAAAAAAAATTATTATAGCTTTCACATAATTATTTAGTATCAACGAATTTCACTAATTTTACTGCGCCACTTTACTGACCATGTTAGGGTCAGAAATCGTTCTAAATAATTAAAACATGTGCAATCGAGATACTTAAAAGTTTGGAGTTCAATCAAAGTTATGAATATAACCATCAGTACACAAAAAAGTATTCCCGTCCAAATGGGAATAAATGGATAAAAGCTATGAAAAGATTAGATCCAATTGAAGCTATATTAAAAAAGTAATATTTTGAAGTTACCTAATTTTTGCGTTATTGTCAGTAAAACTATCCATAGTTCGGCATCTTTTATTGCAATTAATCTTGCGAATCTCTGCCTATAATAACTGCAAAGCGACATCGTTTAAGCATAGCTCCATTTATTATGATAATTGGACAATAGGGACAAACTTATGTTAGCAGTTGGCATTTGGTAATGCAATAAATCGGGCTTATGTGTATAAAAGGTGACCTATACCAGTACTGAATAATATACGGGGTTCATATTGGATTACCTAACGGTTTTTATCCGAAACTGTTATTCCTACCGATTTGTATTCCGAATTAGTACTCTTCCTTAATACAAAATTATTCCTAAAGTTTTCAGTCATACAATGTAGAAAATTTAGGTGAACTTTGGCGCACCCGACTTTATGATCTACACTGAGCGTCACAAGTTGGGTGCCGTCGTAGAAAGAAGCACTAACAAACCTTTGGTACTTTAAAGAAGTGTGTTGAAACATTGTTTCTTAAAAAGCCCATATCGTATATCATGGTAAATATCGAAAGTAGCTTTTAAAAAACATAAAATAAAACGCAGTTTTAATTACACTAATGCAGTTCTGTGAGTTATCACTCACTCATCTTAGAACCTAATCGCACTAAGCTACAGAAGCGCATGTACCTACTTGAAATTTCGTTGTCTTAATATTTTTTTGTGCCTCTTGGTGGCACTTACACATGCGGCTATTCTGATGGAAAGTGGTCACCACAGCCTATGTACGCCCACAACACCATGGGCATCACTACCACTAGCGCGTAGCCGAACAATTAGTACCGTACGCGCATCCGTCATTCCTAAGGTGTGAGGATGAACTCCTTGCCGATGGCGAGCGGTGCGATGATAGAAAGGCCATTGGCATCATTTCAAATAGAACTCAGAACACACCCCATTTTCAAGCGGTAGAATACACACGAGGAGGTAAAATCTCTTTGCAGACTTAATGGTTTGTTACCCCTTGCAATCTTGGGATCTTGAATAATTCTCATAGCTCGTCTTTGAATCGCGTCAATAGGTACAAGCTGATATCCAGGCGCTCCTGCCCAAAGGACGGCAGCAGTACTCCAGAACTCTGGGTGACAGCTTGATCTTGTGTTGTAGATGACTAGATATGCGAGACGCTAGAGATGTCCATACCAAGAATCCCAATGCCAGGGGTGTATCGAGGAAACGCGCATAATTGTGTCTTTGCTGGGTTAAAATTGAGTAAATTTAGGCGACCCCAATCGTATACTTTGGCTAGAGTACTCTCGATTCGAGACACAAGTTTTCAGAGCACGCTGGGGGAGGCTCAAATTACTCTATGGGGAGGCTCGCGTGACCGGAGTAGTATGCGTCTCCGGTACTGTCACTCGCATAACAATGATTGCTACCACTGGGCAACATGTCATTGACTTATATTGAATGACTACAAACCAGTGATAATAATAAAAAGTACTGGCGCTGACAGTGAGTTTGTTTGACACTGACATTTTAGTTTGATGGGTTGATACGTCCTGTCGTTAGATTATCGAATAATGAGTGAATTTACGTTTTTTACCTTTAATTACCCGTTAAAACTGTAAATATATAAACGTAACAATGTCGGACGTTAATATGGATAAGTTTGCTGTGCAAGACTTTGTACCAGAACGTTACGTGAAGGAGCTAGCTCGTTCCTGTGTCGGGGGGGAGGAGCTCCAACATCAGAAGGAGAACATTGAAACTTTAGCCGAAGAAACCGCAAGTGCCCTCAAGAAGAATGTATACGAGAACTATATGCAGTTCATTGAAACAGCGACGGAAATATCCCACCTGGAAACTGAAATGTACAAGTTGTCCCACCTACTGAGTGAGCAACGCACGGTACTGACTACCTTATCTCATGCATCAATTCTAGGCAATGAAAACGCTTTATCTCGCGAGTCCCTCGATAACCATGACGTAGAAGCTGAAAGAGCTGAGGAGCAGAGGAAAAATAAACTAAATTTGATCATAGAGAAAGTTGAAGGTTGTATGAATTTATTAGATGTGCCAGATAGGACTTTGTTACACGAAGGAGACTTACTAGAGATAGATGCGGAAGAGAATACCGCTTTACAAAGAATGCATGTATATTTATTCAATGACTGCCTTATGTTAACCTCTTGGATATCAAATAGAAGAGGCCCTATGAGATATAAGTTTCTGATTAGTTATCCCATTAGTACTTTAGCTGTTGTTAATGTTAGAGACTTGGGAACAGTGAAGCAAGCCTTTAAAGTATTGGCATTTCCTGATACAAGAGTGTTTCAGTGCAATAGCATTGCAGTCAAGAAAGACTGGCTGGAGAGGTTTGATGTTGCAAAAAAGATGCATATTGAGAAAGAGACTTCTAAGCAGAAGAAAAAAGATGGCCAAGAGAAAATTAAGCCAGAATCATTAGAGTCTCCAAGTTTATCTGTTGAGGAATTGCCCTCTCCTCACATCGCCCCTCTGCCTGAATGGCTAGCAGATGTAACTGAGGAACTTGACGTACTAATTGTAGAAAGACATTTCCAGAAAACATATGAACTCATGGTGTCAGCACAGAAAGCATTCAAGACTGAGGAATACTCAACCCACCCAGAAAAACCAGATATATTAAAGAAAATTGAACTAAAGCAGAAAGCTTTAATAGAAATATTGTTAAAAGAACTTGATGCGACTCACAATTGGAGTCCAAGAGGCGGCTTACGCTCAGCTAGACAACCTGTTATGATCCTCAACAAGTTTAACATGACGAGTCAAGCTTGTGAACTGTTTTTGTCAATATGTAGTCACACTGTTAAATCTCATGTTAAAGGAGTACAATTAGAAGGTTCTATCGATAGTTATGTGGTGCAAGTAGGAGAGGTTTTCTTCTGCTCATTGAGTGATGCCTTGTCAGAGTTTATTCTATTATTCCCTAAGAACAAAATTAGTGCTTTCATAGTGTGGGCCAGCACACAACTCAGGTTATTGATGAGTCAAATTATCAAACAAGTGTTCACCCCACATTGTGCTTTAGAACCAGTGCTTGTGTGTGTTGAAAGTATCAGAGAACAGTGCACACTTTTCTGTGATTTTGGATTAGATTTTAGATTTCATATTAACAGTTGTCTAAGAAGCCCAATAACGAAAGCTCTCAAGGAGTCTAAGGAGAAAATCGTAGATTCTATGAAATCCAAAGTTTCTGATGATAAATGGACTCCAGTTAACATGCACACCAAAGCAGCAGTTAATAAATTTTTAACACAAATGGAAAATTTGGGCCTTATATTAGCTAAGTATGTTATAAATGAAACATGGGTAGATTTGTCTAGCAGTACAATATGGTTTGCTCAGTCGGTGACTCTACTGCAAA
The DNA here is from genome assembly GCA_949126915.1 of Musotima nitidalis. NCBI lineage: Eukaryota > Metazoa > Arthropoda > Insecta > Lepidoptera > Crambidae > Musotima > Musotima nitidalis. Next base: position 8,596,687 of record OX421434.1, read on the forward strand.
AGGTTGGCTTAAAACTGGTCACTAAAGATATGATGGACGTATTAGACGACTGTATCTGTGCTGTGTTCAATTCACGTCTTACACTCACTATAGGCAAAGATTCTAGTTATGCACAGAAAAATTTAAAGTTTATTTTGGAGACAGTCATGTCTTTAATGCTCAGGTGCTACAAAGAAGAGGTTGGTTCAGAGAACGACCGACTTGTCAGTTTAGCAAAAAAATTTGGTGTCAATTATCCACCGCCAAAAAAATCCAACATCACCAAATACACAAGTAATGAGTATTTATGAGGTTGATCCTTACTCGGTGCATGTTGGTGTACGAAATTATTTTTATTATGCTAAAGCTTTAAATATGTAAAATATAGATAGTAAGCATGCAGGATTTTTGAAAGTTTATTTAAAAATGATCAATTTAAAATTTATATTATATGCAAGTTATCAATATAAAATTTTAATAAACTGAAAAAAATAGTTTCCTGTGTATTTTCATTGAAGTAAATTAAACCACCTTTGTAATATAATTATGTTTTAATAATATAAACTTGAATATAAAAGAAATTATGTTCTTTGGTTGCCTAAATATATTTATAATGATATTTTGATTTCTTAATATTTTATTATACATATAATTATTACATTACATTATGCAGGAATGTCTCTAATGGACTAAATAATAATAACACTAATAAGTCATGAATATAAAGACATACAATTTTCAATCTTAACCCCTTCTTTTCACCAAGGTATAATGCATGTATGTAATATAAAACAAAGACAATGTTGTTGTGTCTCATGTACATGTATAAAACATGTTGCATATACAACTTATTATATGCATGTATAATTTGTCGTAAGTATACAAAACTTGTTTAAAAACTATCAGTTTTCCCAATATTTGTTGTAAACAAAACTTGTATGAAACTTGTAGTTGTATTATCTGGTGCCTTGTTTGTACCTACCCTAACATGTAGACTTCGAGACAAATCCATAGTTTTATTATCATTATTATGTCAGCCATATGACGTCTGCTGCTATACATAGGTCTCCTCAAAAGATTTCCACATCGAGCGGTCCTAAGCATCCTGCGTTCACCGGCTTCCAGTTACCTTGACCAGATATTTTGTAGATGAGAATGCTCATTAATAGTCATTATATTAGACAAGTTTTAGACTCACAGGCTTCAGATCAGATTTATACAGTGTTAAAGAAATAATGTTTTAGACAGTCTCAATACATGGATGAAGCCAATAGATTTGTATCGGACTTGTATTATACTTGTTTCGTAGTAAAAACGAGGGGTAAGGATTTGATAGCTGACTGACCTCTTAATAGATTTTCAATCATGTCAGTTACAAAGAAGTTTCAATACTATATACATGAGTCATAGGACCCACCAAAATTCTCACTAATTGACCTTCAAATCGTTTTCCATTAAAGATTCAATAAACGTAGTGCCATTGATTAATTTAGTTGTTAATATGACAAACTCTACACTGGCATCCTCCTGTGATTCTTGTTGGCTTATGGTCCTAAGAGCGGATATTTCTTGATAAGTACAGCCTCCAATAAAGAATACTAGAATTACTCTAGGGTTTTCTGACGAAGAGTTCTCACTGGAGATAGAATTTCGACGAATCATCCTAGGCTGCATAGTCTGCAGCTCTTCGATTGAAGGTCCAGGTAGTGACATTAATACATCTTGGATACCTAAAAAAAAATGCAAACCTTCTTCTTCTTCTTTTAAATAATGGCTTCGTGCGGTTTGCACATTTAGCCAGTGTCAAGTTAAGAGATATATTAATATCATAAAAATTATAGTAAATGAGAATGAGTGGTGATAAAGATGATAAATGGTAAATGAGATTCCCTCCCCCTAAGCCCCTTGAGTTCTCAGTAAAGATGTGGGACTATACTGAGATCTCACATGGACTTCTTGAGAGAATTTGAAAAGTTATGTTGCACTGTTTTATTTGATTTACCAACACTCATGAACGTTCACGAACACTTAACGGTTAATAATCCACCGTTATTAAACATTAATGTTAGAAATATCACAAATTTTAGAAAATAAAACAAAACTGCAGACATGACGCTTCACTTTCCCGCCAAGAAGTCCAAATGCAAACCTAAATCAATACTTTGCCATTATTCGTTCAGCACTATGAAGTGTAAAAAATAATTGAAATGAGGTCAGCAACATGAAGGTTCCAGCAGAAAGGTGCTAATAAAAAAGTTATTTAACATTTAAAAAGATCTGGTATCTATGCAGCCCAGTTCCATTCAGCCTAGTTAAAGGCAGATAACATTTAAAAAGAAATCATTACCTAGTTTTCTACGTGTGCGTTCGCGGAGCGGAATGTTGTTGAATTTAAAGATTTTAAGTATGCAGATAATTAGTGTATGACGTCCTGTAATTGTGTATGGTAAAAAAAAATTTGTGTACGCATCCATTGTGGAGAAATTCACCAAAAACTGATTCCGCTGGGCGAACGTTGTCCTGGCGGAACTTTTTTTAATCCATAGACTTTAGAAGAAAAGAGATGTGTCCAAAAATTAGTGTGTATTTGTGTGTAATTGTTTATGTATGAATGAAATCAGTGCATGCATAAACTTCGGAGAAATTCAAGTTTCCGCTACGCGAACGTTTGGCCATTAGCTAGTTTTCATATAAAGCGCTTACATAGAGAGCTGTAGATTTTTACATACGTTGTTTTGAATTTGTTTATATTTGTTTAAAAAACAGATTTAGAAAAAGTCGTAGGGTTTAAAAGATAAAAATATTAACGTAAAATACACTTATTAGGTCTTAGTTCTTAACGTATGCACTATGGGGTCTAGATTTTCACGTTTATACAAACCTTGTAAGTGTCTGCAACATGTTGCCAAGTATCAATGATGTCCCTTTAGTAATTAAAAAGTTATAAGATAATTTACCATGAATAGATCACTGTTTACAAAGCAGTCGAATATCACGACGTTCTAAAGGAATTGCATGGTAAAATGTATGCCAATAATTAGTTTAATCATTCAACTATTCATATGCAAAATTTCATGTCATTAAATTCAATAATTAAAGAAAGACAATTATAATACTGACGAAGCATCGAAAACCTACATAATCCGACCAAGTTCGGATAGCTACAAAAAAGCGGCCGTGCCATATATCTAAGAAACGTTCTTAACTTGGAAGGTTAGTATTTATTAATATGGTACAGTTGCGTACACAAGCGTTAGTAATACAATATGTTTGTATTTTTTTAATAATAACGTCACTATCTACGATAAAAATAAATCTTCTATTAACAAGTACTTCTCTATTTAAATATCCGTGTACAAAAATATTTTTAATTACTTACATAAAATACTTAACTACGTGATTAAATATAACGTTAATAAACGTTTGCAACGACAGCAATAGACTTAAATGTATTTTAACTAAAATAGGTTTAATAAACGATTATAAATATAAGGGTAAGTATAATATTTCGAGCTTCATTAAAAATTAAAATCACATCACGTAAGACTATTCAGTTGTTTGGATTTGATCAACATTAAAAAAGTGCTTAGAAACTATAACATTGGTATAAAATTCTATTTTTTCACTTCACTAGAATATTTTTGATCAATACGTAACTACAAAACTTAGACTATTTAACCAAAGGACTATTTAACAAGAAATTAGCTGTATGAATATTATTTGTCTTAATTAATATATCTAGATTATATCTCAAGTCTCAAGCGCATACTTAAATAAAGTACCTACGTAATTAGTACCTACTTCCCGTCATAGTCAAATACATTAAAAAAGTAGGAGTAGAAAAATAAATGACCTATAAATTATATCAAAACAACAATTGTGTTATCACCTGTACCAATTCAATACCGGTATTATAATGTAAATTTTGGGATGTTACCTAAATATATCGCACGGCCGCTTTTTAGGGTTCCGTAGTAAACAAGGAACCCTTATAGTTTCGCCATGTCCGTCCGTCCGTCCGTCCGTCCGTCCGTCCGCGGGTTAGCGCAGAGACTATTAACATTAGACAGCTGAAAATTGGTGTGGGTATACATATTAATCACGTCGACAAACCTGTAGAATAAAATTTTTAAAAATATTGTTTTTTAACGTGCCTCTCCTACACGTAAAGTAGGAATGTTTTGTTTTTTCTTAAGTCTATCATATCATGTTGGGTATCGTTAGAAAGGTCTTTCAAAAGTAATAAGAGTTTCTTAAAACCATTTTTCGATTTAGGGATCCGTTTTCGAAATATTAAGCTTTAAAGTGGAAAAAATTGATAGAGTAAGTATCCGCCCCCCGCACCAGGTAAACGGTACTTTCAGAGTGGCTAAAAAAATTCACAATAGTAGTATATATAATGAAGTTAAAAGGAAAACTATCACGGCTAAATAGGCTTTACTGGTTTTCGAGTAATGGACGACAATCGAATAAATTTTTGTATTAAATATATTAAAATTTCATTCATACCGTGGTAGTAATATCTATCGGGGAATAGCTGAACCTGTTCATATAGCGACATTATGGCAAAGGGTGACTACGGAACCCTATATTGCGCGTGGCCAGACACGCACTTGGCCGGTTTTTTTATAGCTATCCGAACTTGGTCGGATTATGTAGGTTTTCGATGCTTCGTCAGTATTATAATTGTCTTTCTTTAATAACTGAATTTAATTACATGAAATTTTGCATATGAATAGTTGAATGATTAAACTAATTATTGGCATACATTTTACCATGCAATTCCTTTAGAACGTCGTGATATTCGACTGCTTTGTAAACAGTGATCTATTCATGGTAAATTATCTTATAACTTTTTAATTACTAAAGGGACATCATTGATACTTGGCAACATGTTGCAGACACTTACAAGGTTTGTATAAACGTGAAAATCTAGACCCCATAGTGCATACGTTAAGAACTAAGACCTAATAAGTGTATTTTACGTTAATATTTTTATCTTTTAAACCCTACGACTTTTTCTAAATCTGTTTTTTAAACAAATATAAACAAATTCAAAACAACGTATGTAAAAATCTACAGCTCTCTATGTAAGCGCTTTATATGAAAACTAGCTAATGGCCAAACGTTCGCGTAGCGGAAACTTGAATTTCTCCGAAGTTTATGCATGCACTGATTTCATTCATACATAAACAATTACACACAAATACACACTAATTTTTGGACACATCTCTTTTCTTCTAAAGTCTATGGATTAAAAAAAGTTCCGCCAGGACAACGTTCGCCCAGCGGAATCAGTTTTTGGTGAATTTCTCCACAATGGCTGCGTACACAAATTTTTTTTTACCATACACAATTACAGGACGTCATACACTAATTATCTGCATACTTAAAATCTTTAAATTCAACAACATTCCGCTCCGCGAACGCACACGTTTTCTACCTCAACTTGACCCCTATAAGGTTAAATAAGTTATAATATGTTGGAAACATAGTTCCTATAGCATAATTTTTATAATTATTTTATAGCTTATAGGATAATCAATAAAGTATGTAGTATGTCTTTGGTTTTTTCCTGTTACAATGTATTTATTGTATGATTATGATTTGAGCATACATTTCGATGCAAATATGTAGCGCGGCGCGTAGTAATGTATTTGCACGGCCCGACGCAATCTAGGTCGACTGTTTTAGTAATGCTAATTTGACTGAACCATAAACTGACATCATCAATTTAGCTTACACCATTTTTAATCAAGTATAATGTTTGAACTTCCTGTTAGGAATAATATAAATTCTTATAAGAAAATGTAAAAAAATATTCAAAATTTTTATTTAGTAGGTAGATTTAATTTGTAAATATAGTTCTTACGGAATAAAGGAATAAACGGTTTAACATGTTTTCCGATACACTTACAATCAAGTATAATGTTTGAACTTCCTGTTAGGAATAATATAAATTCTTATAAGAAAATGTAAAAAAATATTCAAAATTTTTATTTAGTAGGTAGATTTAATTTGTAAATATAGTTCTTACGGAATAAAGGAATAAACGGTTTAACATGTTTTCCGATACACTTACAATCAAGTATAATGTTTGAACTTCCTGTTAGGAATAATATAAATTCTTATAAGAAAATGTAAAAAAATATTCAAAATTTTTATTTAGTAGGTAGATTTAATTTGTAAATATAGTTCTTACGGAATAAAGGAATAAACGGTTTAACATGTTTTCCGATGGTGTGAACACTTACACTACAACATTGAAAAGACATTGGTCGCGCGGCCAGGGTTTAAACCTGAGACCCTCTAAATTTGCAGTCAATGGATCTCTTTACTGGGCTCTTGTAATGCTTTGACTCACCTGTCCAACTTTTGTTCCTAGCGATGTGATCACTCAGTCGCACAGTCAGAGGTATGAACTTGCTGGAGAGGCAGCTCTTCGCACCTTCAGACTCTGGATCTTCCATCGTAAGATTTAAAGCCTGGTCAAAATAAATATGTATAAGGGCCGATTCTACCAAAGTCACGTTTGATTTTAGGTAAATAAGACACATTTGGATTCATTCTTTAAATTTAATCTTTATTATATTAACGAATTACCCCGTCCTACTGCGGGACACTGGCCATCTTTTGCAAACGAAAAAAGGGAGGGCCGGTTTTAGCAAAAATACTTTCATAGGAGAAGAAATAAGGGGTGCCCTTTGGTTCGCCTAAAATTGTTTGTCCTAATATGGTTTAGCCAAACCGTTTTGGCCTAAACTTAAAACGTACAATTATTGTTTCGCCTAAACATTGTTTTGCCACCATTATAGTTTGGCCTAAGAATTGAAAGGCCTAATTTTAGAATGTCTAATGTAAAATAGCCTAAAGTATATTGGCATAAGTTTATTTTGGCATAACGATTATTTCGCAAATTTATAAAAGCTCTAATTTAAGCATATCTAAAATGAAATATGCCAATAATGTATTGGAATAAAAGCATAGAATTTGATTGAGACAATAAATTGATAGAAGCGAATCGCTGCAAACCCGACTCCACAGTGTTGTTTGCCCTACCCTAGAGTGCAATATAAGGCCGCGTAGGCGCGGAGGGGCGAGGCGGCCCGCGAGGTAAGGAGAAGGAACCATCTGCGACGAAAAGCTCGCGTGGGACCGCCGGAGCCCCGCAGCGCCGAAGCCGTGACGGAAACTATGCATGCTGCATGCCTGCATGCATGCTGCATGCCTGCTTGCATGCTGCATGCCCGCTTGCACGCTGCATGACTGCATGCATGTTGCATGCATGATGCATGCCTGCTTGCATGCTGCATGTTTGCATGCTGCATGTTTGCATAAAAATTAGTAGGCGTTTTGTACTTTATGATTTTTAATTTTGTGCGAATTAATATTTAGGAATTGTAAACTTTAGGGATTACGAATTGTTCTGCCAAATGACACATTTGGTAAATGACAATGTGGCGATAAAAAGTTAGGCGAAGTGAAATTAGGGCAAACACGATTCTGAAGAGTGAAATTAGGCGAAAAAATTTTAGGCTTTTCGTTTGGGTGCCATTACAAATTAGGCGTACAAAAAATTAGGCGATCCGATAGGGACCCACTTTATGACCTTAAAATCTAAAAATCTCGCAAACAGCTGATCTTTCAAAAAGGTATTCTGTATAGTGCCTTCCTTTTGACATGTGCCCAATTTAAAACAATGTCAAAAAAACACTTAATAATTTCCTTTTTCTTACGCATACAACCGTTTTATATTAAACTATCGTGCCGCCTAATATAGTAACGATATATCTCTGCAAAGTAACACCTTAAACAATAAGTTAGACAAATAGCTTACCTTCCTCAGTACCGTGTATTGCCTTGCACCAGTCTGTACCTTCAACAGACCACACTTCTCTAAGTTGCACAAAGTCAGCCAAGAGTTGAGGCCGTATACTTGAACGAGCTCCTTCTTGTAATACTCCAGAACTTTCGGCTTAAGACCAGAGCCCGTGGCGCATTGGAGGCATATTAAACGTAGTACCTGGAGAATGAATGGGCATGTCATCATATAAGAGATATGGCGGGAGAAAAAACTAACTTTGACGATTTTCCTGCCCGTTCTTTTATGATCAAGCCCGCCCGCAGTGAATGGGCGGCCTAGTTTTTAAGTTTTGACGTTCATAAGAGCTCTTTTGAGCCAAACTTGAATAAATGAATATCAATTTAAAATTTTAAGCATTATCTCCTAGACTTAATCGTAACGCCCAAGGTCTGCTCACTGGTCTAACCAGATTCCGCTGAATTTCATTTATTCATGGGGCGACTGCCGCCTGACCTCCGCAACCCAGCCCTCTGGGGTGCGAAACATCATTTTATCGTTAAACCTTCTTTTAGGACATTAGAAGGCACTGATTTCCTAATGACAGCCGGAACCAACGGCTTAACGTACTTAAAATAACTTCGAAAAGTTATGGGTAAACTCAAAACCTTCTGAGTTGCAGTCTATTGGCCTCGCGATTGGGCTATTGCTGCTTGGTTAATTAAATAGATGGTTAATGAACATAAATGGTAGCTAAGTTGTGTGCCAGGATCGTAGTAAGTGGGTTGCAGGAAGGAACATAACGGGCTTAGGTAGGAATATGGGTGGCTTTAGTCCATAAAATTAAGTCTTATACAGCCTTCCTCCATGCATAGCGTGAAGCAGTCACTTAATAAATTGTTGTCCATCCGATAAAGGATTTTAGCAAGTGAAAGAATGTGATCTCAGCCTACCCCTATGAGAATACGGCGTCACTATATGTATGTACCGGGAGATTTGAAGACAAATTCAACAATTGTAATTGCTGTTAAAGAAATTATTTGCTTAAATATTTAAAACGATATTCTATATTATAATAATTAAGTCGGTACATTTGGTTATGTAATTGAATCAAATATAGGGTACTTAATTTATATTAGGATAACGCGGTTTCACATTTATGTACTCACAAGTATTCAGAGAAAAAAACACATTCATGTCAAAACTTCAAAAACAATAAAAAAGGTTTTACTTAACTTTTTAAAGAATAAAATACTTTTACTAATTAACTTATTTTGTTTTAACTCAGCACGATTGATAAATAAACAGTCAATTTTATTTCGCTAGTATATTGATTAGTTCAACACATAAAAACAAAATTAATCTCTTCTACAAATCTATCAGAGGCACCACGAGTATTCAGTTCCTCAATTATTTACTGACCTTTGTAAATGGTTCCTTTTTGGCTATGAGATCCTCAATGAACGGGCACACTTTATCATTGTCTATGCAGTTGAGGAAATCTTCTTCGCACTGTATTAAGTCTTGAAAGTCAAAGTCATCGGTGGTCTAAAAACAAGTATATTCATTATTTAATATTGCGTGGGTGTATATGGATTCTTCCAATATCGTACGAGCCTTTTTTTTTGTTTTACGGCGGTAACAAAATGCATTTACGCACTGAACATCGTAGGAGCCGTATTTTTTTTATCGTCGGTAATAAAATGCTGTTTACGCACTGTCTCCCAGCTAATGGGGGGACCGGGAGGGCAGTGTGGGTATGACTGCGGCAGACGCGACCGCCGCAGTCATACCCACTAGAAAACTTCCGACGACGACGCCCATCGCTGTTGAAAGAGGGGCGGGGGGCCAGTGCCGTGGTAGCTTCTGGCACCCCGCCCGCGGCCAACGTCCCCCGGATCAGAACCGGGAGGACCAGAGAGGCGCAGTGTGTCGCGCCCCCCTCTACTTCCTTGTGCGGCCATGGCGTAACTGGCCGACTTCTGGGAGGGTCTATAGCCAGACGAAGAGGGCCCCCTGCCCCCGCCGTCTAAGACCCCCCGGGCGCTGCCGGATGGGCCCTCTTGGCCCGCCCGCTGAGCCCACGGCGTAGCCGGAGACAGAGCGGATCCCGCTCCCTCTCCCGGTCCGCGGCCTCCTTCTGCGACTGCTGCAGGACCTGTCGATGGCGATCCGATATGGAGCTCGCCCAAATTGGGGCCCCATACAAGGCTTTGGGCCGCACCACTCCCATGTAAAGGCGACGGCTACTGCCACCACACCCCCCGAGATTGGGGGGCAGGCGAGAGAGAGCTCTCGCCATGCTTATCAACCTCGGTCCTAGGTGCCGAAGGTGAGCTTCGAAGTCCCATCTGCTGTCAAGAAGGATGCCGAGATATTTAAGCGTGTTCCTGACAGGGATGGGAGTTCCTCCGACCATGATAGTGGAGTCTGGAGGCGGCCGCCTCCGGGAGCCATGAAAAACAGTGGCCCCGGATTTGTGCAGTGCCACCTCGAGCCCCAGCTGCCGTATCCTCTAGACCACGCCGCGATGCCGACAGTGGCCAAAACTTTCGCATCCCGGAAGTCAGAACCCCGGGATGTTACGAGGGTTTCGTCGGCGTAACAGACCACGTCCTCGCCGTGCAGGTTCACACAGCGCAGAACGTAATCATATCCGATGTGCCACAGGAGTGGTCCCAGGACAGACCCCTGCGGAACACCGCACACTATACGCCGAAGACAGCCTCCTCCGTCCATCGTTGGGAAGGAGCCTAAGCCAACCTCAGCGGCAAGAGGCCTTAGGAGCCCGTCGTCATTTTAGGAGGACGTCGCATCCTTGACATTCCCTATCGACAGGTATTAGTATAGAAGCTTATATAACAATCATAGTAGAATTAATATCAAAGCTTGTAGGCTACATACCTCCTTGATGTATTCTGCGATGGCCGTGTGTGTGGCCAGCGATTGTTTGTTGGCCAACATTTGTGGGAGGCGAGACACGAATTGCCGGATCTCTTGCACCGACTTATCCTTGTGTCTTTCGTCGAGCTGGCTTTTTATTACTCGCGCTTTCTTTGACAATGCTGCGCCCACCTAGGAAGTATGAGGTTCTTTAAGCTGACCAATTATTTTTCACGCGTGATGTATAAGAATAGATTGCAATGGTGTGCACTGATGTTCCGGCTATGTGGCATAGTTTACCTGTGGCTTCTATGATATGATAGGCACTGTACTAACTAAGTACCCTAACGTCACAACCGTAATTATTGCTGCGGACCCGTAATTCATCATCATCATCTCAGCCCATTAACGTTCAACTACTGAGCACGAGCCTCCTCTCACATACCAAGGTGCGAGGGTATTGGGTAATACTCCACCACGCGGACCCAGTGCGGATTGCCGGAGGAAGGTGTGGCGTCCTGCTGTAAGATTTTTTCAAGCCGCCCAATAAGGCCTCTAACATAAACGAGCGGCTTAACGACTACCACATTTAGTGATAACCGGGATCAACGGCTTAACGTGCCTTTGGAAGCACGGAATCGCTCGATTTCAAATAGCAGACAAACGGTCACCGATCCAAGGACTGACCTCTGTAAACTCGGCTTTACTTCGGTGATCGTTTCTAACCACCGAGCACCGCGGAGCTACGAGCGCTACGACCCGTTATTAGCTTTAAAGATCGTGAGTACAATTCTACAGCATAAATATAAATATTTGTGTTCATGCACGATGCGGCATGCCTTTATACGGATTGTGACATAGGAAGTGATTCGACAAGATAATTGATGACAGATCTATTTTCCGTTGTTGGTTGGATGTGTCACTTGGTCTGGGTGTTTTATATGTAGTTTTTATTGGGTAGTAGGTTGTGGTTACAGGAATTTAAAAAAATTAAAAGTTACGTAGCAGTAAATACGGATTGTGACATAGGAAGTGATTCGACAAGATAATTGATGACAGATCTATTTTCCGTTGTTGGTTGGGATTGCATTACATGCGTCACATTTTGCATTATTATTTACGTACCTACTCAGGATGTGTCACTTGGTCTGGGTGTTTTATATGTAGTTTTTATTGTGTAGTAGGTTGTGGTTACAGGAATTTAAAAAAATTAAAAGTTACGTAGCAGTAAATACGGATTGTGACATAGGAAGTGATTCGACAAGATAATTGATGACAGATCTATTTTCCGTTGTTGGTTGGGATTGCATTACATGCGTCACATTTTGCATTATTATTTACGTACCTACTCAGGATGTGTCACTTGGTCTGGGTGTTTTATATGTAGTTTTTATTGTGTAGTAGGTTGTGGTTACAGGAATTTAAAAAAATTAAAAGTTACGTAGCAGTAAAGTTACAGTCCCTGAGTTCACTGAACCGTTTGGTTTAAGGAATTAAACGGTACGTACAGCAGTAAAGTTACATTCCCTGAGTTGCTAAACAGCTCGGTTAAAGGAATTAAACAGTACGTACAGCAGTAAAGTTACAGTCCCTCAGTTCGCTGAACAGCTCCTCGCTAGAGTTGAGTATGATGCGCTTCTTCTCCCCAGCAGCCACCTCGGGACTGGCATCGTCGGGGCTTACAAACTTGTGGCCTGGGAACGAAGCTGTCGAGTTCTTTATGCCGAAGAGCTCATCTGAAAAGAATTTGTTATTATTCTTCAAGTCATTAGTATCTTAGCAATAGCAAATAGGCCTGACGAAATGCTGTTTATGCCGATAGAGCCATCATAGATACTCCATGTATCGCATGCTTAAAGGAACATCGACCCATTAATACATAGGTCAGATTTGAGTTACGTACTTATACAGTCTTTCTATTTCATACTGAGATCGAATCAGTGTTAATCAAACGTTCAAGACACAAGCAGATTTTTTTTATTACTTGCTTCGACTAAAATTAAACATGACACTACTCTTAAATACAAAACATTAGAACAGAAATCGTCACCATACCAATAAGTCCTTCATAAGTGAGCTGCGTGGTCATAACACTGGTGAAGTCTATGGCTCGATCTAGCAGGAGGCAGTAGTCGATGCAGGAAGTGGGAGAGCCCTTGGGACCGATGCCTTGCTCCTCTTTGTTGAGTCTGCATAGCAAATCCCATACCTGAAATTTAGAAATTTACAAGTTTTTTAAAGGTGTCAAACATTAAAAGTCGTTTAAAGATTCAAACCCTAACCATCATCATTTCAGCCATGAAAATTCTAGTGCTGATTAGTTTTGGGCCACTTAAATTCGTCAAGTAATTAGCGATATAGACCCACCATTTTGCGAAAAAGAGACTTTGTTATAAGAATCGACATCTGTAATCTGGTTGTGGTGGACATTAATTAGATATAATATTTGATTGCCAAATTTTACTTATATCCATGCAATAAAAAGTTAAATTATGGTCATCTAAATTTCATCATCAGTTTATTTTGATTTACCCATAAAAAGTTTTTATTGGAAATCCTTTACAATTAATCACTAAAATAACTTTAATTAGGACTAGTATATCTGAAGAAAATTTTAAGGGAACCCCTTAAACCTTTCATAGAGACTGACCTGCTTTGCAGCTGATCCTCTCCCATACACTTTAGGTATGATGCCATACAGCTGTTGTATAGTTCGCAGGGCCTGTGCTGCATTGTAGACGCATGTTGGATCACCTTCTAAATAGTTTTCTCTGAAAATATTGAATATACCAATGAGTATTGTATTTTTTACAATCTGCCACGAAATCACTAAGTTTACTTTCTTGAAAGATTAACCAAAAAATTGTATATTGTTATCTATATATCATAGGATCACTATATGTAAGAAAAGACTTTGGCCCATAATTTCAGAACTGGGAAGATTTTAAGCTGAGCTCATCGTTTACCTAACTATTTATAGTGTAATCATATTTTGATTGTTTTTTATATTTAATTTTGACGTTTTCAAGTGCTATGTAATATTTGAAGTTTGAAGTTTATCATTTCAGTCAAACAACACCCACAGCTAGACAAAAGTTTGTCTCAACTTGATTATTTTCTATTTGTGCATCATCCAGACAAGCCACCTGCATTCACCAAATATCTGCCATCTTGACGAGATTGTTTGCCGTTTCGTTACATTTATTTTATAATAGGATAACCTGAAATCATTCTGCAGCTCAAGAGACATAACATCACTGTCAAATGGAAAGATGTCACATTTGAACTCTTGTATTGACAGGTTGTTCATGACACCACGGTTCGTCAGGCTCTTCTCACAAAGCTCACTCTTCCGAGGCACAAAGAAGAGGTGGAACTCCACACCAGGGTTTTGTTTAGATCTGTGTAAAGAGCAATGAAATAACTGATAAAACATTGTGATAAAAAATAAATTAAAAAAATATTTGGACATGAAGTGTCCATTTTAGCATCTTTAGTGGTTTTAATAATTTTATCACAGCATTTCATACATCTTTATTTACAATAAGCAGTCTAGTTTTTTTCTACATATTTTTTTATGGATATCACAAATAAAACCATATTTTGAACCGAAAAAACCTTTAAAAACAAACTGGAATTTTCTTCATACTAAATCAATAAATTGTAAAATAAAATACTTCTATTATCTACTATAAATGCAAAATTACTAAAAAAAATGACTTGTTATTTGTTGGACTGTCAATTAACAAAAAGAATGTTAATAAGTGGCCAGCCCAAAAACTATAGGCCTATTTAACATTGCTAACTTTGTATGAATGCAATAGTAAGTCTATTTGTGTACTTATAGATTGCATACCAAAGACATAAAAAGCTTAAAACTAGGGAAGGACTTAAGCTATATCATTTAATTTTAGAATATCTATATTTGGTTTCTTTGACACGCAATAAACATGCATACTATACACTATATACCCTAGTTCAATGAAAACTAAACTCCATTATACTCATCCCTTTCACTCGATAATGATATACGCAGAGAGTGAAAGAGATAGGTGTAACAAATTTTCGTTTTCGTTAAATTAGGGTAGGGCCTCTTGGTTAAAACAAGTAAGGAAATATTTATACTGCGTTTATGCTTACTCCTTACTTCTTATTATAAGAAAAATTTATCTCACCTCAATGATACAATATAATCAGCAATGACGTCCATCAATGACAGGATAGGCCTGGCAATAAATACTATATGCTTGACAGAGATGGTGGGCAGACTGCCAGGCCTTAGCGGGAACATATCAGCTACCTCATGTTCCTTCAGCAATGAGTATTGAGCCACCAGACCAACAGGGCCAGCCAGCCATTCATCCCAAATAGTCACCTATGAAAAAACAATGATGTATAATAATAATGGTCTGGGTGCTTTCTATGTAAATTAAGTATGTATTTACAAAAAAAGTAGTTAAATATGTTTAACCGTTAGTAGGTATCCACATAACAAGTTTTTAATGATACTTATCTTGGAACTAAACAATTGGTGTAATTGTTAGAATTTAAAATAATGTTTAGAATAACAAATACAACTAACCATTGAATATGAGGTATTTATAGTAATTCTTGATATGTTAGTTATATACTCTTCTAAATGGCCTATCTATATTTCATAAAATAAGAAACTGTGGTCTAGCGAAATAGTTACAATTTAAAACTACTGCAACAAATGTATAAATGCAAGTTATTTAGATATGCGATACTGGTTAATTGTAATGCTATAATAGCCGGTCCGTGAAAAGAATATTAGTATTAATAATAATAGGGTGGTTACTACTATAATGTATAGATATATCATATCATAAAATATGGAAATATTTACTTTAGGCCCTTCACAAAGTTGGAGCAGATTCAACAGCTCTTTTCTCATGGTCTCTTGAAGTAAAGCCACATTAAGACGGCCACCAGAAAGATGAGTACTCATCTTCGTCTCAATCATAGCCGATTGACGTTTAATTTGGTAATTGAAAGAGAAAATTTTACAATAACTCAAGAATGTAAAAAACAGGAAAATATCAACAAATCAAGTGTCAACTGTCATATATGGTGCTGTCAAATGCTGACGTTTGGTTTTTTCAATTGGATTTTAAGATTATTCAGGTAATGCTTTAAAAACTTAATAATAATTTAAAACAAAGAAAGGTGACATTTAATTGTAGTTAAAATATAAGTAAAACATAGATTACAACATATAAGATTTTTCTGTATGTGTATTTACTTTATATAGACCCGACCTCTTTATTCAATTAGATAAACCTCAAATACTCGCAAAGTGCGGTGCGGGGTACTCTCCGGTAGGGGCCCAGGGGGATTTGCTGTCTAACCATAGACTCTTCTAGAAGTCGGCTACACACGCAATGGTCTGCAGTGCCGTAACTAGCCATTTAGGCACCCGGTGCGAGCTTTCAAAACTGCGCCCTTGAAAAATGCTCTGACCAGGCTCTGAAAATACAGGCCAGGTACAGTAGGTCGCGTCTACACCATGTTCGGAATAAAACAAAATGTACCGACTAGCCACCAAGCATGACATAAAACTAGATACTAGTCTGGTCATTTCTGCGCCCCTTCAGGGTCTGCGCCCTGTGCCTGGGCACTGCTGGCACCGCCCTTGTTACGGCACTGATGGTCTGGTCCGGGGGACATTGGCGGGCGGGCGGGGAGTCAGGCCACTGTCAAAACAAGCGGGGAAGATTTTTAGTGGGTATTACTGCTGGCGGTCGCGTCTGCCGGTGGTGAGTCCCACATCCCCTTTCGGTCCCCCTTTGGCCGAAAGGCAGTGCGTTAATGCATTTTGTTACCGACGTAAAAAAAATGTTTCAAAGAAATAAGGTTGAATATTTTTTGACAAGACAGGCAGAGACTTTTTAACTGATCTAAATTTATCGCGGGGAAGTAAAGTAACTTGTACATTAAGATGTCTCGTTCATGAACTTCATGTATGAAGTTTTTTTCAGCTACACTATCGCAAGAGGTATCAAAACTGGTGCGTATTTATACACAGCTTTCGAAACAGATAAATAAAATAGATTTTGTGTTCGCATGTCATCATGAGAGCTCCACCTTCCTTTAAAGTTTTTATACGAGGTACCTCAAATAAAAATTTAAAAATTCCGTTAAAGTCTTAATGTGTTAGTTGGGAGGGGTACGATTGTCATGCCAAGAACATGATAATTAAAAACTTTGCCAATCAGGACCAATGGCTTCATATTTTTTTAATGAGCTTTACGGCGGAGCCCCTACCTACTGCTATAACTTCAAAAGTAGTTCTTTTTATTTTTATATATTCAGTACTCGACAACATGGTCAATCGCCAGGTAGAGATGTGGGTGGACCACTGTCACGGACCCATTTCATTGCAATCGAAATGCGAGGACTATAAAATGCAATGGTAATCGAATATTTGTCAGCGAGTTGGATAGTTGTACCTATACTTAACCTACTTATATATTAAAGTACTTAGAAAAATGCGTCAAGTGTAATTTTGTAAAACATTTATCATTTTAGAATGGCATGTGGTGCTAGATGGTCGGAAACGATCAGCAAAGTAAAGCAGAGTTAAACGAAGGTGAACCTCTGTGAACTCTGGGACCCTAGATTGGTGCGCTTCCGTGCTTCGCAAGACTCGTTTAGCCGTTAGTCCCGACTATCAGGGCCGTCTTTAAACTATTTGAGGCCCTAGGCACGTTAGGATCATGGGGCCTCTATGACCTTGAGAAAGCTCACTCACTCCCATCTGTCAAAAAGTTCAAGCTATATTGGACACGGTATAGCTATGCGCATGCAGCAAGCTAAAGCTAATAAGCAAGTAGGTATTGGAGTAAGTCAATATCATCAGATTTTTCAAAATTAATGTTTTTCGGTAATACCTAAATATCGGTTATCATTTGGTAATCTGGCAGAAACTAGGGGGCCCTATTAAATCGCGGGGCCCTGGGCACGTGCCCATAGTGCCTAGTGGGGAAGAGGGGCCTGCCGACTATCACAAAATTCGTTAAGTTATGTTAAAGGTTTATTTGAAAAAGTTCGACTTGAAAAATTATAATGGCAGGACGCCAGACTCCTGCATTATATTTTATAAATTTTAACTATATCTATATGTACACAAAGTTGCTTTAATAGTTTCCGGGCCATTGCAAAAGCTTTTGCGACTTTTTGATGAGAACTAAGTAAACTTATCTTCTGCCGAATAACAAAAAGAGTCTTTCCATTGCGACGTAAGCCTGACCTTGAGTATCTATCGCATTTTCAATCAGTCTAGTCTTAACGGAAGCCGCATGGGGGTAACAAATACCTACCGCTACAATCAATCGTACTATACGGCCAGAGCCAACACAATACGATGTAACAAGTACAGCTCAGCCGAGTACTAGGCTTATCACCGGCGGCGGCAGGCGGTGCGCGCGGCGACGACGCATCGATTTTTCCACAAAACAACTCATTTCCATCCACCGCTGTCAGTGAAAACACGCTAGTAACAACCCGCTTGTTATTCTAAGCGTTATTTTATTACGGTATTGTGGAAAATGTGAAAGTTTTACCCGCGAAGAACAATGTGTGGCTCCTCACTCCGCGTTTCGGGGAACAATGGATGCACATAATAGAGGTGAGAAGAATGGGGGGTATTTTCCATGACTGTCTTTAAGTTTGTTGATGCGAAATTGTTTTTATGTAAATGCGTCGATAATGTGGAAGGTCGGGCTTTTGGGGCGTGCTAGCGGCGGAGTAGTTGTGATAACAGCATGGCGTGGGCGCTTCGCTTCATGTGAGTTGTTCGTAATCCTTGTTTTGATGGCACACAGATGATACACTATCATCTGAATTATGTTTACGTGTACATAATACATATATGCACACATATTTATGTAAATGCATGGCTTTTGCTCAAGTTTTTGGGCATTATGTTGTAAATAGAAGTTTATTTTAGACTTTGCAAACCTTCGATGCCTTTTTTTTGTACAATTATTTTTTAAATGTATTGTATCAAGTATAATTATGTTACTCGTGTTACTCTGGCAATTTAAACTTCCAAATAAATTTACATTACCTACCTTTTTTCTATAGCCCATGGAGATTATTTGTTTCTACGCGAGATATTATCAGACCTACTTGTTGCGTTGGGCAAATTTGAATAAGTCACGCGAACTTGATGCAAACAATAGTTAAGGACTAAGCTATTTATACTATTTGGCTTGTATTAACTTGGTGTAAGTAAGTAAGTTACTTAAACTTATTGGCTACGTGTCAAACATAGTTAGATTGCCTGTTTAGCAGAGGACTTCTCGTAGCTGATGATAAAAATAATAATAGCATAATGTCACAGTGCAAGACAAAGTTAAAAAAATAGCATATATAGCCGTGCCTAATAGCAAGGCCTTCTCAGAATATCCGTAAAACTATTACAGAAAACATATGAGACTATACCGAGCTTCAGTATGAGATTGTTTAATAGTTAGTTAGTTCTATCCACAACAGGAGTAGTCATTAAACACTTGCACCACAGCCTTGAATTACTAGACGTTTAACCAAGTATATACATGAGTCTTCAAAGAGCAGCTATCTTAAATACATGCCAAACGGTAAGAAAATGAATGCAGCTCGAAGACATAGTTCCCTTAGGAGCTTAAAATAAATCCCCTGCAATAATTACTTGGTCCTGACCCGTAACTATTGTATTAATTACCAGTAAGTTCAATTTGCTGAGAAAAAATAGAACGAAAATAATAAAAATGATTCAATGCCACAATGTGCCGCCACAGCAATAGAACAGGAGGCGCACATCAGGTCCTCCCGCATATATGTTTCCGGGCACAGTGGCCATATAGGTGGGCCATAGTCTGCGGAGACGCCTCATATTGCACACATATCTGCATCATTTGCAAAATCCCACCTGAACCGATTACTTTTGCTTCGGCCGACCTGGGTTCGGACTCTATTTAGAGATCTCGAAATGTTTCTCGGGAGATCAAATTCAGGGGGAGACTTTCCGAGAGCGAGACAACTGGAGAGGGCAGCGAGCTCCTTGCCCGCCAGATATCCCGTCTGGCTTGAGAGGCCTCACCTCTAACAGGAGTAACGACCTTATATAAAACCCCTGCGGCTTATCAGTCGCTGTGGCACAGGGGTGTATTTGTGCATAGGGTTCGTTGAACTGTTTTAAGTTTGGTTCTCTCAATTGCGAAAGCCATGCTTCTGCAAACGTCTGGTGCAGCGATGCCGGTCAGTGGATGCAGCATTTGTACCGCTGTCGTCTTAAGGCAGCTGGTGAAGATGCGGCACGTTTCGTTAGATGCTACGTCCACAAATTTGGCGTGAGAGGAATGACTATTCGCCCGCGATGTCACAAAGTGCCAGACCAGACGTTCGCAGCATCTCTGGTAAAGCTCCCCAGGTCGGACTCGTCAGCTTTCGCAACAGGTTGTTGCGAGCGGCGACTTTCTGCTCGGTGTTCTCGCAGTTTTCTTAAAAGTGAGCAACCTGTCCTATGTAACACCCACATATTTTGGCCACGAGAATTAGTGAGTACCTACTATGATAAAAAAATCGAGATCATCGTCATCTATTTAAAATGATGCTACCTACTTCTTCCTATCGCTTTCCCTTGAGTTGTAGAAAGAGGTCCCAGGCGAGGTTATTCCAACAGTATGGGGCATGAAACTGTCGGCCAGGCGCTAGTGATGCCTTTGGTGTTACAAGAGTTCATAGGCTGCGTGGAGCACTTTCGATCAGGTTTCATGTTTGCGGTATGATAAAAAATCATTACCGTACATTACTGAGCACGGGCCTCCTTTCATAAACCAAAGTGACAATTCATTTTTTTAAGACGCCCAATGGGTTTTCGTTTTAAATGTAATCGTAGCTCCGCGATACTTGAAGGTTAGATACAACTCAGCTGAGTTTATAGAGGCCAGTTCTTGGAAAGGTGACCGTTTTTGTAACATAACATTTTTTTTTTGTTTGTAATAAGTATAATTATAATATAAGTCTTATGGTCATTGCGATCGATAGGATCATTTAATTTCGTTCATCGTTTCGTTAAATTTTTACAAACAAAATGGCTTTTTTTTTTTTTAAAACTAGGAAGGAGATACGAATCAGCGGTACCATAATGAAAAAATAAAAGCAAAATGGATTCTATGTCAGAATTTGTCAAGGTTTGTCAGTTATTACGTCTGTTGTGGGTTTTTCTCAAGATTTGTCAGTTAGTCGGTGACTCTAACGAGGCTTCCGAAAGGCAACGAGATTGAGAAAAATGCCTCAAAAAACTTAATTTGTCTTTTTTGGAACTATGTCTTGAAAACAATACAACAATAAAAAAAATAAGATTACCGCTTAGTTGATCTTAAAACTACCAAGATCCAATGTCTGCTTAAGAAAGAAAGGAGCAATTTATGTTACTTCCAGGCAGTCTTGTCATTCATAAAATGTTTCACACTATAATAAGTCTTGTGGCACAATTTACACTTTAAGGGGCTTCCGTGCTTCGGAAGGCACTTTAAGCCGATGCTCCCGGTAATCACTATATATATGTGAAAGTAGTTATCAACCCCATATTTTATTATTATTAGCCGCTTTGAGTGGCACCACTGCATTTCTTAACGGGATGACTGAAAAGTGTAGTTGAGGTATCGTTTTCGACAAACGTGAATAATTCCTAAATTTACATACATAATCTGACAACAAAAGGTCAGTATACCTGCACTCCTCTCCTAGAGTCGTGGGTTCAATTCCTATATAGTATATAATATGCACACAACGATTTGTCCGTTGTGTGCATGAAAATATTTTTTTGTTTTAGTCACACATCACAGAAGTTAACGATACTTATCTTGGAGCTAAACAACTGGTGTGATTATAAGAGAATATATATCTTATAATTAATTTAATAACTAGATTGTAGTAATAAAACCATTTGCGCGTTTTCCACTAGTACATTGCTTAGTAAAAAAAAGGAAAGAAAAATATCTGTGTGCCGCTGTTCCAGGATCATGCTTTGTCACGAAAGCTGTCAATACTGAGTGGATAACGTGTTATGATCGATGGTCCATCCAAACTGTCCTTTTATTTTTACCGTTTTATCACATTTTTTCTGCTGGAAGACTGGAAAAATCGCTCGAGTTCACAGGCAAGCAATTCATCTTTATTTTTTCAGGCTCAGCAGTCCTAGAAGATTAATGTTGTAGAGAGGGGTTTAGCGAACCAGGCCTCGAATATTTATGACCAGTGGTCGGAGTAGGTATATTGAATTAAGGTCACTGACATCAAACGTATATGTTAATATGGATACGCCTCCGAGTTTCCGGATTATTATGATAAAAATACCGAAACATCGAAATTATTACATGAAACTAGTTAAAAATGTATCAATACTCTCAACGCTATGCTGCTAGTGGTGTAGATGACCAGAATTTAATAGTAAAAAAATTGGTTGCCTGTAAAGTCGGTATACGGGCGAATGTTTTACGTGACAACGACTTTGAGTGGTAAAATAATTTTAATGTGAATATTCATTCGTATAGTAGGAAGAAGGATGAAATAATAGTAACAATTTAAAACATTTTCCTATAGGTTTTTTCCTATGTATATTAAGTATGTATTTACAAAAAAAGTATTTAAGTATGTTTATCCGTTGTTTAGTATCCATAACACAAGTTCTTAATGATACTTATCTTGGAACTAAATAATTGGTGTAATTGTCTGAAAAATATTTATTATTTATATTTATTTATTTATTTATACAAAGAATTATATTTAAAACATTAATTTATACAAAGAATCTCGCACTGAATTTCATATTTCACCGGTACATTCCGGAAGAAATGCATGTCCATGTTATGATATCATGACTATTCATGACGCAAGTATCTAAAATCAATATACCTACTCCGACCACTGTTTATGACGTACAAAATGTACAAATAAGCATTAACATTGTAGAAAAATTACCGTTTTTAGGGTTGTCAACTACTGTATAACATCCGAAACAACTACCGAAATTAATAACCATTTGTCTTATTTAAAAGTAATTTCTTTCTTTCTTTTAAATAATGGCTTCGTGCGTCTAGCACATTGAGTAGTTAAGTAAGTGATATATTAATTATATATAATTTATAGTAAATGAGAATGAGTGTTGATAAAGATGATAAATCGAAGATGAAATACCCTCCCCTTAACCCCTTGAGTCCTCAGTAAAGATGTGGGACTATACTGAGATCCCACATCTCCTTGAGAGAAAATTTGAAAAGTGATGTTGCACTGTTTTGTTTGATTTACCAACACTCATGTATGTTCACAAACACTTAACGGTTAATAATCCACCGTTATTACACATTAATGTTAGAAATATCACAAATTTTAAAAAATAAAACAAAACTGCAAACATGACGCTTCACTTTCCCGCCAAGAAGTCTTAAAGTAATTTATTCCTGCAAAGTATTTTTTATAAAAATTTCTTCTTCTTCTTAATATATGGCTAAATGCACAAACCGTGCAGGTTTGTGCATTTAGCCACTTCTATTAGTTATACACAGACGCTATCTTTTTGTTTTCTTTTTTTTATTCAAACTGACTGCTCGACAAACTAAGGGTTCTCAACTTTTTAATTTGTTCCCTCATTATATCTCCGCCATCAGAAGTCCCTGGTAAACATGTGCCTCCCTAATTGTTTTCCACGTCGATCGTTATCGAGCCACTTTGCCCAAATCAAATCAAAGTAAGTAATTAAATTTCTTCTTCTTCATTCATTATTTATGCTCTAGACTATCAGTGTACCAAAATTCATTGAAATTGATTAAATAGTTCTGGCGTGAAAGCGAGACAGGCAGAAAGAGTTACTTTCGCATTTATAATATTCATATGGAAGTATGGATTTCGTGATTGCTTTGTTCCGTCGACTATTGTTTACATACCTACTATATTTCCTTTTTCTCACAGACCAATATCACTAAAGCTTTTAGGATAATGTAGGGTACATATTGCGGTTAAGCGTATGTGGACCTCTGCCTTGATATTAAAATATAGGGAGTGTTTACCCTTTTACAAAGAGGGTAATGTCAAATAAAGGATCGCTTTAGTGAGACATGAGAGAGGGACTGACAATTTTATTACCTTTTTAGAAACCCGTTAAGGCTTTAAGTCTATTTAAACTACAAAATGAATTAAATATAGGTATACTGGACGAGAAGGGTTTTGGTAGTTTTGTTTAATTCGTTTATACAGAATGTTACATTTGGGTCCTGTTTTACACAGCCTGAATAAGAGATAGGTCCTCGGCAGGTAAAATGACAGTTCTGTGTGGACTATCTGTCAAATAAACACTAATAGGATCTTAGTTGGAAATTGTAAAATAGCCCCCTTACGTTTTTTTGTTTGCAAGATGGACGGACGACTAGACTTAAGTTTTTTTTGTGTACGGTACCTAAATTATTAATAATAATATACATAAATATGTGCCATGCAATAAACTATTTCAATTTAGGTTAAAGCTTTTACTGTCGCTGGAACACGCTAAAAGCGTAGTACCGCCTGCAATTGCAATAAACATTGGAAGACCGTGGGCTGATGATGGCGATGTGATGATAATGAATCTATTTTGTAAGTCTAAGTCAAAGTCAAAATCATTTATTTAAGTTTGGCTCAATAGAACTCTTATGAAAGTCAAAATTAAAAACTTTAAAACTAGCGCGCTCATTCACTGCGGGCAACCGCCCGCCGCTTGATCGTAAAAGAACGGGCAAGAAAATCGTCAAGATTTGTTATTGCTCCCGCCACTTGCAAGAAAAAGTACTTATATGCGATAAAACCGCCTAGGATGCGAGTTGAGGAGCTTGTAGCTTCGCTAGATCAAATGGTAGGAAACGATCATCAATCTGGATCAGTGTGGTAGAGCGTCTCAAATATTCCTTTCCCTTGTGTCCAAATTCTTGTGTTCTAAAGGAAGCCTGAGCCTAGTAGTAGGACGTGAATAGGGTGAGATGATCGTTACCAATAAATTTTAAAGTTTCATATCCTAGCGGGATATGACGTCTTTGAATTTCAGCAGATCTTGTATACTTAACTAGATATGTTAGCTAACTATGTTAGCTAGATAGTGTAAGTGTGGAGGTATTGTATGGAGGTTTATTTGAGAATAACGAAGACGAACTAACGGCACCTGAGAACTTTTGTGGAATCTATAGCTAACTTCCTGTATTAAATGAGCGGTGGAATACTCGTTCCGCAGTATTTAAGATTTTTTATAAAATTGATGGGAATGACATATTTGGCCGTAAGAATATAAATATTTCCTCCTAAAAAAATTTTAGCGACACCTGCTTTGACGACCTGAGGTCACTCCGCTCCTGAGGTCGTGGGTTCGATTTCCACTCAGGACAAATCTTTGTGTGCATGAATATGAATATTTGTTCTGGTATAGGTGTTTCCAATGTATTACAAGTTTGTATTCACAAAAAAAATAGTATATGAGTATGTTTATCCGTTCTTTAGTAGGCATATCACTAGTTCTTAATGATACTTATCTTGGAGCTAAATATATGTTGTTGGTTTGATTGGTATCTGATACTTACTTGGTAAGTTTACAGGACAAGATCGCTGTAGTAGCTATGTTTAAAACTATTGGCAATCCCCAATCAAACTAACTTTTGTTCCTATAGGGCAGGTAAAATAATAGGCCATACAAAACCGTGCCCGAAAGCGGATTTGAATTAAAGCTATCAAAGTCACAGGATCACACTGGATGTGGACCGCCGCAATTTTACCCAAGTCAGTAAGGCTTATATTTGGCTGTGAGAGAGACTCTTTGGCCTGGTGATGACGATGTAATGATGATGATTAACAGAAGGACACTCCCCAAATTTTCGCTCACGTTCGGATTTACACAACGAGTGTACTAAGTAGGTCTTGAGATCTTGCACTTGTTGGTTTAGCTTTAGACTTCACTAACCGTGATAACCACGCGCCACTCCAACTATCTTCTATATTACAATACAAAAGGATGCTTTTTAAATTTGAGAGCTTTAGAATTAGGTAGGAATTAGTCTATACTGGTTATGATTATGTATAAAGCCTTTTCCCACTATGCAGATCTTGTATATCATCTATGTTTTATGTCAGCTGGGTATGTGTTCTTTTCTGTGTAAGAATAAATCCTCGAGGTATTACCCTATACAGCCTGTCTGTTCACACCATTTTAAAAAAATTAAAATTGTCGTTAATACATTCAGACTTTCACATTTATATTACCTCTTAGTAGGTACATCTGACTTTAAATCACAGGCCTATATCATGCAGCAGAGTATTGTAGAGCTGAACCCTGGGGAACGGCGATAGTTGACCTTTTATCAGCTCCAAGACGTACCTCTTTATTAACGGCAACTCATCACTCCCCAAGGAAATCAATTTCAACGGGCCTTAACACAATAAATGTATTTGCTCTCGTCTATAGTTTCGTGTGACTTAACGTCTGTCCCTTCCGCCATGAAGGACATTACATTGAGGATCTGTTTCATAATTAGGCGTACATCATTATATCTCCTAGCATTATCCCGCTTGCCCTTTCTTAAAGTCTTGGGCCCAGGGTCTGCTTACTGGTCTAAGCATACTTGGGGGAATTCAGTTATTACATATTGAGCGATTGCTTTTTGACATCCGCTGCTCAAAGGAAAAAAAACATTAAACCAGCTGGCAATAAATTAGAAGGCACTGACTTAATAAACGTCTGCCATAGATTTTCATGACTGCCGGGACCAACTGCTTATCGTGCTTTCTAAGGCACAGAGCAAGCTATAATTACGCACATAAATTCGAAAAATTATAGGAGCCACCAGGGTTTTAAACGGCAAATAAATTATCTGTCAAGTAAACGCTAAGATAAACTTGGACTTTAAATTGACGCGTTATAAAGACCAAACTCCTGAGTGACAAGCGCACCCAGTCATGGCGGCCTGCATAAATATCTGCCTTATCACGTCCCGTTTAAAAGACCAGGGAATCTATGAGCTGGTATTCACATATTTGTGATATTTTTCAGAGAAACGATCAAGACGAGTAGTCTTTTGGTTGTAGGTAGAAAACTTAGGATCTTGTTATAAAACAAGATCTAAAGTTAAGCCTTTTTTTTTTTTGATTTACGTCGGTAACAAAATGCATTTACGCACTGTCTCCCGGCCAAAAGGGGGAGACCGGGAGGGGGTGTGGGGCTCACTGCGGCAGACGCGACCGCCGCAGTCCTACCCACTAAAAATCTTCCGACGACGCCCACCGCTGTTGAAGAAGGGGCGGGGGGCCAGCACCAGGGGATTTGTAGTTTCTGGCACCCCGCCCGCGGCCAACGTCCCCCGGATCAGAACCGGGAAGACCTCCTCAGAGAGGCGCAGTGTGTCGCGCCCCTCCTACCTCTTTTTGCGGCCATGACGTGACTGGCCGACTTCTGGGGGGTCTATAGCTAGACGGAAAGGGCCCCCTGCCCCCGCCGCCTAAGACCCCCAGGCGCGGCCGGGCGGGCCCTCCTGGATCTAAAGTTAAGCCTGGTTTAAAACTAGTGCTATCACTTTCTTAATTTTATCAAATAAAAGTGACAGCACTGGTTTTAAACTTGGTTTAACTTTAGGTCTTGCTTCGTATTAAGTTTACTTACCGCCTAAAAAGTACATAAAACACGACCAGTAACAAGTTTTCTCGTATAGGAATATTGTCATGTATGCCCACTTTATAATCATATACATAATCTCAAGCCCATTTATAAAGTATTAGGGGTAGGCCTTCGATCATATAAACAATAGACACACGATTGCTGCTCAAAAAACGGCACCACGAAAACAAGGCATAAATCAGAAATATGCCTTGTTTCACTCTCAGTCGTCAACTGATCGCGTAAGTGGACGATGCCGAGATGCTCCGTGAAGAATTGCAAAAACTACACCTTAAAAGTGAAAAAGAAAAATGGTGTGTCATATTTTCACTAAGTATCTCTATAAACTTTAATAATACAAACACAATATTTATAACATACAATATTTTTAATAAACTTTGCTATTTATTTATCTATTTTCTATTTTTTGTTAATTTGCCACCTCCTGCTAACTACGCTGCTATCTCTTTCTCTCCTTCATAGTTAAAGCTTAAAAAAAACATTAAATTTAGAACAGGGTCGGTACGAAAACACATGGAGCCGCTGGCGTTATTTTATTACAAAGTTATAGTGGAATATAATCAATAGAGATTTCATTCTCACTATTCCTTTTCTTTTTTGTTCTGTCTGATTGTTTTCCAAAAAATGTGATACAAAGAGAAAAAATATTAGGAGGGTCATTATAGCGTGTGACAGAGATGATGAATTTTTTAAACCAAATGACTCAAGCGTCATTTGTTCGCACCATTTTTATAAAGATGATATGTATATGTCACCGTAAAATTGTAAATAACGTTAAATTATAATCTATCCCGCGATATTGTAATCTGTCGAAAAATTGAGGCCATGAGAGCCAGAGCGGCCTAACTGCTTTTTTTTCAATTTTATTCGTGCAAACAAATTATCTAGGGTTAATAAAATCTGTAAAATATAAAGAATATCTCATAATTAAAACACTAAAGCAGCAGGACTAAAGGATGTTATGATACATTTATTTACTAAAGTTACAAATATTTGAAATCATGGCTTCTAGTTTTTCCTTAGTACTGTAAACTTTTGTTTGTGCAGTTAGGTCGCTTTGGCTCTCATGGCCTCAATTGTGTTACGAACCAAAGTGCTCACAATTTAACGCATTATTTTTCTATAGATTATAATCTATCGAAGGCAAACCGATACCGAACCGATTGATATCGAGCGCTTCCGTGCTTCGGAAGGCACGTTAAGCCGTTGGTCCCGGTTATCACTAAATGTGGTAGTCGTTAAGCCATGTTAGAGGCCTAATGGGCGGCTTGAAAATTTCTAACAGCAGGACGCCACACACCTGCCTCCGCCAATCCGCACTGGGTCAGCGTGGTGGAGTACGACCCAATACCCTCGCACCTTGGTATGTGAGAGGAGGCTCGTGCTCAGTAGTGGGACGTTAATGGGCTGTGATGATGAAGGCAAACCGTTAAATCACAATCTGTCGCGCGTTAAATTGTCAACTGTTTAAAGCCTGTCCATGATTGGCTGGTCTTGCCATCAAGACCAGCCAACCACTCTCTTATTTATTATTTAACTGCACTTCTTTAGGTTATCACAGGTCCGTTAACACTCCCTACAACTTATTAGAATACAATGCGTTATTATTATTAACACGAAATCTGTTTAAAATCACCAAAACACTGTTTGTTTAAATTTCACAACAAATGAATTTGATATAATGAATAATAACGTTAACGTTTAATAACTATAGTTGAAACAAAGTTTACTATTAGCAGGGAGATCTTCAGGTAAAACGTGTTAAATGGTATGAGGTGGATAGCTCTTCGCCCACATAGAAACATAGCTTTCACGACCCCCTCGAGCAAGACATGGGGCGGTAAAATTCTTTGAAGGCGCGCTATCATACAGCTTTTAATAATATATGAAAGCAAAATGACAAAAGTAGCATTGAACCACGCGACGTAGCATTCCACTGCTCACATAATACACCATCCATATAGGTTCATAGATGCCATTCCTTCGTCTTTGTTATTCATTATAACAACCGAAGATGGCGACGACGGGCGGCTGAGCGGGGAACATGAAGTTCAACCAATCAGAGCGCGAGGTGCGTTCTTTCGCATGCCATTTTACAATCTGACGGTTTGTCTTCGATAGATTATAATCTATCGAAAAATAATGCGTTAAATTGTGTTTGGTTCGGATCACAATTTTTCGACAGATTACAATATCGCGGGATAGATTATAATTTAACGTTAATTACAATTTTACGGTGACATATATAAGGGAGAAAGGATTTAGAAGGATAAAAAAGACAGCCGTACCAAATTTTAAGGTAAATTGTAACAAATATATACTTTTACAGACAGATAAAGACAGAAAAAATAACATCATCAATTTAATTTTTTTTTACACTATGTGATAATTCTGGCATGAAGTGGCGAACGATACCTTCATTACTAGACCGCCACATCGGAACTCCTGGTTCGATTCCCACCCGAATCTATTACATTAATATATTTCAAATTAAAATATTCATTGTGTATAAACATAAAACAATTTCAAAATGTGTGTAAAAGTTAAAAACATTTAAGTTGTTTAAAAAATATAGATATGACCTAGACTCCATACATATTTTGTTCCGTAGTGAAGAGAGTGTAGTAAGTGTAGTTCCAAAATGATGTAACTTCAAATTAGTTCAAAGAATTTGGACTTAAGTGTTCAGAGTTTAAGGTATTTATTTACATTAAATGTTTATTAAAATATTTTGTTTCATTTCTGGATAATTTTAACTTAGGCTATAACGTAATACGTAAGATGCACCCACAAAATGATATACAACCCTTTCGGTTGAATGTAAGGTGTATATTTAAACAAATCCATAATCATTATAGGACTGATTATATGTAGCTATGGTAGTTGAATTATAGATATGTAGGTATCGACGCGGGGACACTATTTGCGTTTAATTTAGTATGAGACACTACATCTATTGTGTATATGATCGAAGGGGTAGGCAGAGATCTGGTTACAGCTACCTTTCATAACAAGTGTAGTGTGTGGTCCAGTGGTCAATATATGATCACCATAAATTGAACCTTATGCGGTTAACGTAAGGTAGAAAACCAATGAATATTTTCAACGTGCTCTGCCTGTTAAAGGGTTAAACTATTAGGGGTAAGCAGAGATCTGGTTACAGCTATAGTTGAAACAAAGTTTACTATTAGCAGGGAGATCTCCAGGTATAACGTGTTAAATGGTATGAGGTGGATAGCTCTTCGCCCACATAGAAACATAGCTTTCACGACCCCCTCGAGCAAGACATGGGGCGGTAAAATTCTTTAAAGGCGCGCTATCATACAGCTTTTAATAATATATGAAAGCAAAATGACAAAAGTAGCATTGAACCACGCGACGTAGCATTCCACTGCTCACATAATACACCATCCATATAGGTCCATATAGGTTCATAGATGCCATTCCTTCGTCTTTGTTATTCTTATATAATCCCCTGTACCACGACCTCATTTATTTTTCTCAGACCACTCGTACAGTCGGCGTATTAAAGTTGGTAATATCCACAAAGATCGACACCCGTCTCTCATGTTAAGAGCATCAAAAGTTAGACCTCTTTTCTACACACTATTTTTCGCCGTCATATCTACTTTTGATTTGCCGTGCGTTGTCACGGTCGTCAGTGTTGTATGGATCACTTGGAAGCTGGTTGACGTGTAAGACGTAGTCGGCGGCGGGGCGGGCGCTGTGAAGTTTTGCTGCCATTTATGTCAATAAACACCCATTATGATATCCATACAACACTGACAATAGTGCCTACATACGTCGAATTAAAAGTAGATTTTCACGTCAAGAAACGTGTGTGTACCTCTAGGCGTGTTCTGATATTTAAGGCGCTGTGTGTGCTCCCAACTAATTGACGTTGACTGTACCTTTCGGACGTAAATGTTTTGTAATCTACTTTGCAGTCTACTACAACAGCCCTCACTCGCAAATGTTATTGGACACTCGGCTAAAATAAATTGTCGAGGTCTGGAAAAAAGCAAATAATTAAACAATAGGGCTGCACACAATTTTATGATTGCTGAATTTTTGTTATGAGGCGACGCGTCCGTTGTTTTGTGTTCAGAGTTATTTATTCGAGAATTTATATGAGTTTAATGTGCTTACGGCGTTTCGGAGATTCTGTAAGAATATTAAATTTTATATAATGGTCCAGTACTTTATATAATAAATATGATTGGAAAAGTTATATTGAATAGGCTTCTAAAATTGTCGTTCTTTCAATTTTAATATTCGGAATACGCTTATTTTAAAGTTGCCTGTTGGCTTGTTATAAAAAGTAATAAAATAGGGCTAAAAATTAGTTTAAGAAAATTGCCACTTAACATACTTAGTAAATTTTAATTGTAGGGGTAGAAACGCTCCATTTTACGATACGGTGACGCCGCTCTGCATAAAAAAATAAAGCTTAAACAATTAGAACTAAAAATAACTAAGTCTTATTATAGGTATGTGTAGTGAGTTGTTGTTCATATTGTTATTTGTGATGGTTGAATGTGCATGTGTATATTTGTGTGCGTGTATGTAGATGTGTGCATTTGTTTTGTATTTTATGCGAGCTGCTATCTTATAAATTGAAACAATGCTTCAGTTTACCTGTAGGTTAAATTCAGTAAGTAATATTTGTACTTGTGAGAGATCAAAACTTATGTTCCTTGGCGTATTCAACCCCCTGCTCGTAGTAAATGGGCGCGTTAAGTTTAATATGATTTTAATAAAAGCTTTATCAAGCCAAACTAGAATAAAGAAATTGACTGCCTTCCTCAAAAGTTTATAAAGAGCGATCAACCCTTTAGTGACAACCCTATCAGAAGCAAGGGATTCACTTCAAAGCCTGCAGCATCTTGCCATTTTAATTATTTACTCTGTTAATTAGTGGTAGCTATGAAGCTAAGCAACTTTCCAACCATTTATTATACTTTGTAGGAATGTTACACATTTTTGTATTTGACATGAGTTACTTTATAAGGAGGTGAAGAAAATTAAACCATAATGATTTTCAATCAAGCAGTTTTGCTAACTTTTTATGCCATATTCATCATTTTGGCTCAATAAAGTCTTTTTAATGGGCACGACACTCTTCTCACAAACATATGTGAGAGGAATTCAGGTAATATCACGTGCATCTAGTAAGAATTGGTAAGGGAGTGCGTACGTGTATACGTACGCGAGTGCGTACGTGTGTACGTACGCGAGTGCGTGCGTGGTATGCAGAGGTATATTGCACGCCCACATTTTACCGAAACATATAGAAAAGATAAAAATATATAGAGGACGTAAACAGTTTGAGGGTAAAGTTTGTTTATTTTATTGCAGCTGACAACGAATCGGAGGAGATGCCTGCTGCCACAGCCACCGATCCCAATGTCGAGCAGAAGGAGCGCCTCATCGCCGCCGTCAAGAAGGAGGTCAAGCAGTTGATGGAAGAGGTTAGTGCACTATACTGGGTCTAACCACCAATAACTGAGGCGTGGCCAAGCCTGCCGGGCTTGCGGGATTCGAGAGGGTTTTCGCGGCCTCGGAATATAATGAAGAACACGGATGGTTTTTTAGTCAGTAAAAGTTTGACATACCCTTCCACCCACCACGGTAGGCTGTCATTTGATGATTTCCCAAAGCCACTAAAATCCAAATACCTTATCATCACATAAACGCCCCTCCACTAGACTTGGGTTCATTCTCTTACGTTCCAAGGGAAAAGTATTAGACCAAAATTAGACTGAGTCTTCGGATTTTTCCCCTACGTTCTTCTTGCCGGTCACCACCAGGCGCTCAAAGTTGTCTCTGCTTCCTTGCAAGGCAGGCCATTGTACTGTTGCACTTGTGTAGGAAGTAGCAGTAACGATGTTCATATGGAAACATTCAAAGTCCTTAATACACTTATCCATTGTCCTCAAATTATAGAGAACTCCTCTTGCGCACCTATAGACACGCGGCAGAGTGTCAAGCCAAGTTCAAGAAAAGAGAATAGCGAGAATCGGGCTTGTGTAATATGACTCGAGATATTTGGAGCAACTTTTGACCCCTTCATACTACATTTCGAAAGACTGTCAAGCTAAGGCACTTCAAGGAAAAATGTATTTATATATGTAAATACATGCATTCAACTAGTAGAAGTACTTCATTTAAATGATAATGATACAGAACCGTTAGTGCGCGAATCCATTGTGAACTTGATTGTGTTTTCTTAATCGAGAATGCGAAATTTTATTACAAACTTCTTCAAGAGTTCTTCAGATAACTTATCATAAGTCTCACTTTCTGTCTTCGATACTTAATAAAGAAAATATAAACTTTGAAAGCATTTCATAAAGTCGCTGGTATTTCATTAATTTAAATTCCAATGAAATCAGTAATCCAATAGGACTTGGAGAATCGCGAAAACATTTTTTTTTCATAGAGTGTAGAGGTTTTATTTAATTGTGTCTGAGACTAAACGAAACTTTTTAGATAAGGTATAAATTGATTCTTCAGATCTCCACTTCAGCCACATTCGACCTACCTAACACGACCTATTTAAAAAGATAGGTATTTAATTTATAAATATGTAAACTTTACTGGGCAAGGGATTAAACAGGACACTAATTGTAATGCCCGAGGGATCATGAATAAAGACAGGTAAAATTAGGCTTCATAATTAATACTTATGTATTCATAGGTGTATAGGGATCCCATCAAGACCTAAGAAGTCCAAGCCAAACGCACCTGCAAGTGGTGCACCTGCCAATCAACGGACGAGGTCCTGGCGTGCCCAGTAAGAGTGCCCGGTAAGCGGAAATAGGCTCGCCACCTATACGTGGGACCAACTATATCATTGGCGAAGTGTGGGCGTGTCGTATATTATGCCTCTGCCTACCCCTTCGGGGAAACAGGCGTGAATGTATGTATTAATACTTATTAAACAAAATATCTTAACCACAGCCGTGAAAAATGATTCTCGTTTGGGAGTTTAACAGTTGTTCAGCACAAGCGTTGTATTAATAAAGTTTTTGTGGTGTGCTGACTTGATGCCTGGTTTTGGCAAAATCTTTTTTCTTATCCAAAGGTTACCTCGTAGTGAATTCCTTGTAGCGTTTTCGCCTTTCGTACTATTTGTACAATAAAATATAAAATAATTAAGAAATACCAATAATACTTTTGGAGTTATCGAAATGGAATTGGACTTTTCAACAATAAAAATAGAAAATACTTTAGAAACTTTTGAATTAACAGATATAAACACATACAACTGAATTGAATACCTTATTCTTATTTCAGGTCGGTTAAAATCTGCTTAAGCATCATACCTGTTATTGCTGAAATGGTAACCGCTAGTGTTTTTTTCAGGCGGTGACCAGAAAGTTCGTACATGAAGACAGCGGCGGAGTGACAGCCCTCTGCGGGGCAGTTGAGGCTTGTTTGGGCCAGGGGCTGCGTAGACGGGCCCTAGGGCTCTTCAAGACCAGCTCTACAACTGCTTTGCTTCATAAGATTGCCAAGGTAAGTAATACTCGAAGGCTTTAATTTCTACCACCTATTCTTCTGTTTCGCTTCATAAAATGGTAAGGTAAGTAACTCGTTAAGTCAAATATTAACAGTCTTTTGGGCTTTAAATCTGCAAACTTCAGCCGTGAATTTAAGACCCATATCAAGGCATTGACGCATGCCCGGAATAGCTTGAGGGTGCATTAGTTTTCACGTTAACTTTCATAAGAGCTTTATCAAAATAACTTATTTTAAACTTGTAAAAACAATTTTGTTCCTTGACATTGCGGGTAACTGCTTTCGTGTCTGAAAAGGCACGTCTGGCAGTTCATAGAGGTGTTTTGGTACCTACACTAATGTATGGAAGCAAATGTTGTTTATGGCAGAGAAACATGAGAGTAAGATTAATGCAGTAGTGGTGAGAGCACTCAGAAGTATTCTAGGTGTGAAATTGAGTGATAGGATTAGAAATGAAGTGATAAGGGTTGAAGCTGGTGAGAAAGAAGATATAGTGGCAAGAATTGAGAAAGGTATGATTAGATGGTTTGGTCATGTTGAGAGGATGAATTAAAGTAGATTAAGGAAAGTGATTTATGATAGACAAGTGATTGGAAGGGGAAGACCAGGTAAGACCTTCCATAACCAAATTCAAAAAAATTAGAGAAAGGGCAGGTCAAAAGTACCCTAAATCGACGGGCGTGTATGAGGAGGTTAATGAGTGTGAATGAAGCTAAAAGTGTGTGCCAAGATCGTAGCAAGTGGAAGGATGTGATCTCTGCCTACCCCTACGGGAAAGAGGTGTGTGTGACATTATGTATGTATGTATGCTTTCGCTGCAGCTGTCCTGTAGCTGGGAAAGACGATGCTAACGATAGAAATAAATATAAGTAAAGATAGAAGTAAATCAAAACCTAAGATCAGAGGGCACAAGGTTCAAATTAATATCAGATTTGGCTTTTAATAAATGCCAATAAGTAATTTAAAAAAAGCCATTTGTAAAAATCTCCAAATTTAAAGGTAAACTGATTTCTTTCATATTTCGTTCTTTCACGACTCCTAGCACAAGTATTCGAGACTCCAAAAGCAGACCGTTTGGGTAAAAGCACTTGAAGTTCGGATATCGATAACGGTGGTAGATAGATTTACGAGAGAAGTTTGTTGGAAGTGTTAGCCATTGATATCAGCATTGAGATAGAAGGTATAATGTACCTCGGGGGTACAATAATGATCGTTCCCGAACAAACTTACCTCGTTTCACTACTTGTCAAAGTTTCGAATACTTGAAACCTTGTAGGTTAACAAAGTAGGTACATTGTTGCCTAGCTAGTTTAGAATATATACATATTGTCACGTCTTATTCCCGACGGGGAAAGCAGAGATCCTTCCACTTGCTACGATCCTGGCACAGACTTAAATTTTCATTGACGCTTATTAACTTTCTTATATAGGTATAATGCCGTGCCGTTGTATTAAGAAGAGTTGTAAAAGTCGATGAAGAGAAATCCTACCGGATGATGGGTAATAGCGTCATCCTGCACACTGGCTAGACCTACGATCGATAACCTTGTGTGGTGATTATGGGCAAATACCCCCTATAGAATGTAATCTAATCTATCTATGCCTGTAATCATATATGAGAGGCAAACGTTCAGCAGTGGACTCATTAGGCTGAAAGGATTTTAATTATAATCCCGTCAGTTTAGGGCTTTTTTGATCTGCCCTTTTACCAAAATCTAGTTGAAAACTTCACACTTCAACTTTATCGTCTTTATGAAGTATTGGTCTGAGCGTAACTACCATATTCTAGCCCAAAGTGAATCGCCCTTTCTCCAAAGTATAGATTTGTTCGTCAATCCACGTGCCTCATACTTATTAGCCCATGGGAACAGGCGTCCTCTCAAACTCCAAGGTGAGCAGAATTCAGGTCGTATTCATTCATTCCACCAAAACTTTAAAGGAAATAACTTAATTCGAAATCGTTTTTACCGTTTTTCGACGATACAGTGCTACAGATACAAGTGCAAACGATGCACTTATAGCTCTATAAAAAGATCTTGAATTCGTAGGTATTTCATAAGACATAATGAAAAGTCTACTTAAGTGCTAAAATTGCTGCTTTTATATGTAAATATGAGGAAAATTTTGCACCTTTTTAAAAGTAAAAGGCTCTCAAAGCGTTTTGAGTGTTGGCAGAGACGGTCCCCCGTGGAAAGCCACTCCAGCTCCCAGGTGCCTCGAGAGTGCTCCTTTGGATTATTACTTTAACTAGTAGCACGCCCTCGCTTCTCTTCGGTAGCTTTTATTAAATAATTTACACCTTAGGTTACTTTATTAAAGTTTTCGTAGGGATCGCAATTTTTTTCTAGTAGTAATTTTTTTGAAGAATTGGTCCATTAGTTTTCGAGTTTATTCATAACAAATATCCAAAAATACATTTTCCTTTATTATTATAAATATATTATTACTTAAATAAACTATTTATAATTTATAACATTGAATTTTTATTAATAAGCAAGTAATGGATTAAAAATACCTTTGTAACTATTCCCGCTTAACTAAAATTTACCGAAAAATCGCGAAACAACAACATGACACGTGTTTAGACAACTCTCGGTGCAGCGTTGGTCGTGAAGACATCGTTGTTCTGAGGCACTTAGCTTATCTAAAGATGCCCCGTGTTAGGGCGAAACAAGTGTCCTGTTGAATTATTTCTCAATTTTTCGGGAAATTATAGTTACGCTGAAATTGTTACAAAGATATTTTAATCCGTCACTTGCTTACAATGTATTTCCGCAAAGTAACGTCTGAATCAATAAATTATTTTTATTAATACTCAATTCTGTATTGCATTCTATAATGTTACAATAGATGGTGACATAAATAATATGGTATCAATTACGGTCCCTGTGGGGCACAACATAGTTTTGTAGGAGAGAGGAAAGAACTTATTTTGTTGGTTGTACCTTATTTTTATTTAATTTTGTAAGTAGATTACTTTTATATTTTCTATAGTTCTATGTTTGTTCACATGTATTATTACATTTATAAAGTAAATTATTTTATTAAAACAGTAGGTACAGGTAGGAACTGTAGGTAAATTAAACTGATAAACAGATAAAAGATTTGGGTTTTTATTATTTCAGATGGTTAATTGCTTATTTTGTATGTTATTTGATTAAATTGTTCTTTTTATATAAGTAGTAAAATATATTCGAAATATATTTATTTCGCAATAATTAATTATTTTTACATATTATTATTTGTGTTCTGAAGAAGAGTTAAATATTGAATGTCGTGTTTGGCTGTAATCGGAGTGAAGCATAGATATAGTATTTAGTATATAAATAATTTATAGTTATACAGCAAATAAATAGATCCAAAAAAATATTTATTTATTTACTACTTTCCAAACTTTCTGAGACAAAATTACAAACGAAACCGTACTGTATTAAAACTTTAAATCATAAAAAGGTTTTAAAAACAAGTTATCAAAACTTTTTGCTCCCAAAAATGTACATGATTTGTTAAGTTCAAAAGACGTTTAATAAATTATGTGACATCTGCACTGATCTCGAGATTCCACGGGACATGAAGTTGGAAACGGGGGGTGTCAAGTGTCACTTCGTGGTGTTTGGCTGAATTTTTTTCTCGTTTCTCGATTTATTACTTTGAAACTTTATTATCCCAAATTAGTTATTGTAATTATTAGTTCCATCCATCTTTATGTAGCCCATGTAAGTATTGTAGATAATATTTGTAAAATAACATCTTAATTAATTGTCGCATTTTTACCTTCATTTGTTTTGAAAAACAAAAGAATTATTAGATAAAGCATGGCCGAATTTTCTGGGGGACCCGTTCCCCCGGACAAAATGGATATTGCTTGCAATCTGACGATTGATGACCGGTCTTCTTTCGATTCGGCGGAAGACTCTGAAGCGGATTTAAAAACTTTAGGGTTTTCAGTAAAACGGGAAAAACACACCAAGCATACTAATAAGAGAAGTAAAAAACCCAAAACTACAACCCCTTCTGAAATTTCTCTGCCCTTAGGACAGAAGAGCGATGCTAATATTAACACTAGTACTGAATGTTCCATTCCTTCGGGACAAAATAATATTCCTTTGACTCAAGAATCAACTGGTTCCAAACATCAGCCTACAGGACGTCAACACTTTTTAAAAAGTGATAAAGGACCTTTTCAAGTCCACATCCAAAAAGTAGAAGAAAATCCTGGATTTTCTTTGAATGCCATAACTTTTGGTAAATTATTAAATCAGCTTAACATTAAAGACATTGTGATAGGTTCTCTCCAGAGAATTGGCAGAAATAGAATGACCATTTGCTTTGTTTCAGCGGAGTCTGCTAACACATTTATTAGTTCTAATCCTTTGGCGTCACATAACTATAAAGTCTTTATACCCACATTTAGTACTACCAGGATGGGCCTTATCAAAGGTGTTCCATCAGATTGGAGTACTGAAGAGGTACTGGAATCAATTTCTGTTCCCTCTGGCTGTGGCCCGGTTCTCCGAGTCCGCAGACTTAATTATAAGGTTGAGGTTGAGGGTTCCAAGACATGGAAACCTTCTCAATCCTGTGTAGTCACTTTTGATGGACAGGTCCTTCCCCCACGTGTATTTATTTTTTTCAATTCCCTCCCAGTGTTACAATATTATTTTCCTACTATACAGTGTTACAGTTGTTGTAGATTTGGACACACTAAAGCCCAGTGTCGATCTAAACCTCGCTGTTTTAAGTGTGGTGATGGTCATACTGGGGATTCCTGTCGTATAGATGAAGATAAAGCTTCTTGTGTTTCATGTTCTGGTTTCCATTTTGCAAATAGCAAGAAGTGCCCAGAATATGAAAGGCAACACTCCATTAAAATTTCAATGGCTGAAAAGTCAATTTCTTATAACGAGGCCTCTAAGTTACATTCATCTTCTAAAATATCTTATAGTGATGTTGCTTCCAAAACGGTATATGCTTCTCCTGACCACCATTTCAGAACGCCTGTTCATACTTCCAAAAAAAAAACAGTTTTTATGAAACCCAAAGGCCCTCCACCTAAAAGTGTAGGCTATGATAGAGAAGCTCATAACAACATAATCTCTCACCCAGTTTTACCTAAGAGTCATAAGTCCATTTATGATTCAATTTCCCACCCCTCTATAGCTGATTTGATCCAAATCCTTATCAAACTTCTTTCATCTGCTTCTCCTTCACTGTCCAACGATGCCTTTATATTACCTACTTCATCTAAATCAACCAATAATGGATCCAGCCCCTTCCATGGCGATTCAATGGAATTGCAGAGGATTGAATCACAAGAAAGCTGAGTTGGCTTTCTTGTGTGCCAAGTTCAATCCTCTTGTAATTGCAATCTCAGAAACGTATTTGAAACCCTCAACCTCCTTCTTTTTTAAAAGATATCACGTATACCGTGACGACCGCGCTGATGGGTATGGCGGTGCATGTCTTTTGGTTAGCGGTCATGTAAATAGTATAAATATTCCTTTTCCATTTCCTCATCCTGAATATTCTATTGTATGTAT
The DNA here is from genome assembly GCA_949126915.1 of Musotima nitidalis. NCBI lineage: Eukaryota > Metazoa > Arthropoda > Insecta > Lepidoptera > Crambidae > Musotima > Musotima nitidalis. Next base: position 8,637,104 of record OX421434.1, read on the forward strand.
AAAATTATATGGTATAATTTTTATCTCTTTATATATACCCTATCCTTCTTACCCTATTCTTCAACAACTCTTTTCTTTTATTCAGTCTATCTCTGATCCTGTGATTGTTATGGGTGATTTTAATATTCATAACAATTCTTGGGGTTGTGAAAAGAATGATAATCTATCTTTTAAATTTATTGAATTTTTAGATTCTACTGGACTTTGCATTTTAAATTCTGGTGTTGCGACTCGCAGAACTAAACCTCAAGAATTTGTTAGTGCAGTAGACTTAACTTTAGCCTCTCCCTTCTTGGCTCCAGTTATGTCTTGGGATGTTCTTCCATCTACTCATGGTAGTGATCACTTCCCTATCTCCATACATTTACCATTCAATAAGCCCTTAAGGCAAAAAAAAAATATTTTACTTAAGTTTAGTATCAATAATTATACTGACTGGACAACATTTTCGGCGTCAGTGTCAGATCTTGTTACTCTTTTACCTGTTATTAATAATAATAACATACATCTTTGTGCTCGGAAGTTATCTGAGTTTCTTATGTCGGCTGCAGAGTGTTCTCTTCCTCTACGTTCAATTGTAACTAGGAACAAACCTTTACCGCCCTGGTGGGATATGGAATGCACGAAAATTGTATATTGTAGAAAGCAAGCGGAGAGAGAATACAAAAGAAATATGAGCGAAGAGAATTTTTCGGCTGTTTCTGACTTATGTCAAAAAGCTAGCTCCTTATTAAGAAGTAAAAAAGCTGCAGGCTGGAGAAAGTTTTGTGAATCCATTTCACCAGAGACTCCGTCCCGGGTGGTTTGGAATCAAATAAAAATTTTTCGCTGTGCTGTTTCCCCCATTAATCCTTCTTCTCCCGATTCTTTACCATGGATCAATTCCTTTTTAGATAAGTTAGTTCCTTGTTTTGTTCCCAATATTTCTGATATTCCAAATATTGCAAGTTCCATACATCCTTCAAGTTCTTTTACTACACTGACTAAGCCTTTTTCTTTAGAGGAATTAAAATTTGTTCTTTCTGCTGTCAAGGATTCTTCTCCTGGCTTAGATGGTATTCCTTATTCTTTTTTAAGTAATAGTAATTCAGACATCCTTTGTTACTTTCTGTCATTGATAAATTTTTGTGTAGACTCTGGATGTGTTCCCGATTCCTGGAAGGTTCAAATTGTTGTTCCTATTTTAAAACCAGGTAAGGATCCCAGACTGGTAGATAGTTATAGACCTATTGCTATGTCTATAACAATGGCTAAAATAACTGAACACCTGATTAAAAACCGTCTTGAATGGTTTTGTGAATCCAATGGAATTCTTTCCGACTTTCAGTTTGGTTTCCGAAAGGGGAAAAGTTGTTTAGACAACTTATCTCTTTTAGTTTCAGAGATTCGTCTCAGTATAGCGTCTAAGAAATTTACTGTTGCAGCCTTTTTAGATATTTCTGCGGCATACGATAACGTTTCTCTTTCTATTCTTAAAACTAAACTTTTTAATCTTGGCTTCCCTCCTAAATTCGTTTCATATATTTTCAATTCTTTCGCCGGTCGCTCAGTTGTGATTAACACAGGCTCTGGTCAGGTTAGCAGAACTGTCTATAAAGGCTTGCCTCAGGGTTCCGTCTTGAGCCCATTACTGTTTAATATTTATACAGCTGATTTAGATCAAACTATTTTGCCTTTCTGCAATGTTCTCCAGTACGCTGATGACATTGTTCTATTTTCATCAGGTAAAAATGCTACTTTGTGTGCTGATTCCATCTCTGATGCGATTAGCGCAATGTCTCTTTGGCTTGAAGATCATAATCTTCAGATATCTCCACAAAAAAGTAAAATTATAACTTTTTCGTCTAAACGTCTTCTGCCTAGAATTAATATTCAGTTAGACGGTATAAGAATTCCAACTGATACATGTGTAAAATTTTTGGGTGTTTTTCTGGATTCAAAATTGTCTGGTGTAAAACATTTTGATTATGTGATAAGTAAATGTGAAAAGAATATAAATCTGCTTAGATGTCTGGCTGGTGTATGGTGGGGTGCTCAACCATGCTCCCTTAAATTAATATATGATGCATTGGTCAGAAGTGTAATGGATTATGGCTCCTTTTTGCTAAATACTTCTAATAAATCTGCCATTAAAAAACTTGACCTTATTCAGTCTCGAGCTCTCAGGATTATTGCTGGAGCCATGAAGTCTACACCTGTAAATGCCTTACAGGTGGAGTGTGTAGAATCCCCATTGTCTTTAAGAAGGCAATATTTAGCTGATCGATTCTTAATTAACAGATGGCAATTTACTAATCATCCACTTTTTGAAAAGTTGAAGGACCTGTCAGTTTTTTATAAGTTTTCAAGCTGGTTAGATGAAAATGTACCATGTCTAATTAAAAGCTTTCACAAAGTTAACACGTTTAAATTCCCTACAAACAATAGTCCCCATCTTCCACTTTTTATGCATAATTTAGATGTAGTTCTGTTTACCCCTAAAATATTTTTAAACTTTGGAGTTAGTAAAGATGATTTGTTTCTTTCTAAAAAATTCGCCCAAATCATGTTTGAGAAATGGTCTAGATGGCATTCAATATTCACAGATGCCTCAAAAAAAGATCCTGAAGGCTGTGTTGGGGTTGGGATATATCATAAGGAATATAACATTCATCAATTAATCAAATGTCCCCCAGGTACTTCCATTTTTACTGGTGAGGGCAGGGGAATTTTAGAAGGTGTAAAGTACATTTTGTTAAGTAAAATCAAACAGGCCATCATATTTACAGATTCATTGAGTAACTTACAAGCTTTACAGGGTAATCCATTCCTTGGAAAGTTTTCTGCCATACTGTTTGAAATTAAATTAAACCTTTTTCTGTGTAACCTGCGAGGCTATGATGTGATTTTAGCTTGGATTCCAGGTCATTCTGGAATCCATGGAAATGATAAGGCTGATTTTTATGCAAAAAGTGCTGTGTTACATGGGGATAGAGTTTATTTTCAAAATTATACTTCTGATCTCTTACTTCTCCCTAAAAAAGACTTGTTTAAATCATGGTCAGTTTCCTGGAAATATTCCTCGAGGTCAAAGGGTAGACGTTACTATAGTCTTCAAGGTTATATACCACAGAAACCATGGTTTCAAAAATTTTTTGCCTCGAGATATGTCTCCTCAATCATTTCCCGTCTTCGATTTGGCCACTGTTGTTCAGCAATTCACCTTAAGAAACTAAAAATTCTTGATTCTTCTTTATGCAAATGTGGTTTAGCTGAAGAAGATCTGAATCATATTTTCTTTTCTTGCCCACTTTATGATCATTCTTTTTTTATTAATGCTCTCATCTCTCATGGTTGTCCACTTCCTACTAATATTGATATTTTACTTTCTTCTATAGATTCCTTCTTAGTTAGTGTATTTAGTGAATTTATTGTAAGTAATAAATTAAAACTTTAGGTAGTGTATTTAAATTTCTAAATGTATAATTAGATTTTTTATGTTATAGTTTGTAAATAATTAACTGTATTGTAATGTAAAGTCGTAATGTAGAATTTGTTTATTTTGTTGCAGGTAGTTTAAGTCTCCTGGGAAAGTAACGTTTGATTTTATATACGTTAATTGTTCAAATTATATTTTTTAAATTTTCTTGACACTTGACACTGGCAAATTTTAAATTGCCAACTGGAGAGAAAAAAAAAAAAAAAAAAAGTTGGAAACAATAACCGAAGTAAAGCAGTGTTTATAAATGGGTGTATAAAAGTGTCTTCAATTATCCTATCTTACACTATTTATGTTAAATTAAGATAATGCATATAAATATGTATCTTTTATGAGAATTGCATCGATAATTTATGGAACAAAGAGCGAGTACATCGCTTATAATCGCTATACATGTGATATCGATAAATGTTTCTTTGGCAGGGGAACAAACCGTACGAAATTCTTACCTAAATCTTCTCCACTTAAGCTTCTACTCGTATTGAGGGGGCTCGTTAATTATTCTGACATTTATAAATGCTCCGTCTAAACCCAAATGGAACAAATCATTATTCATTTTCACTATCGAGAACCCTTAGTGCCTACAGCTCTGTTTAGTTTGGGATACTCCATGGCGCCATTATAAATCAACGAAAAAAATAAAACTTCGTGTTATTCGCACTGCAAGGTACTAATAAAAGGATATTCATGTTTCCTTTGATTAACTTTACTTTGATTTGACATGTATTCGCACTTATTTTTCCTGTCAGCGGCTTTGCTCTCAGCGGTGGACATCGCCCCAAGGCCTCGTCCACACTAAACATTTTACCCGACGCCGACTGTAAGCATTTCTGCAAACGTAGGCATTGTGGGTTCGGTGTGAATGAGAAGTACTAATTAAAGTTGACCATAGAAGGATGTGTCCTTTGCTCCGTGTAATAACTGAAATTCAGCCAAATCTGGTTAGATCATTGACCAGACCCTGAGCCCTAAGCTTAAGTCTAAGGCCACCAGGATAATGCTAGGATAAATTCAATTCAATTTTATATTGCCTGCTACATTTAATTGTCGGTCAATCTATTGAAGTCTATATTATGAATATCTACTAATGGCATGAGGCCACGCGGTGCGGGTAGGTTGCTGGGTGGCTATAAAAAGCTTATGACCTTTAAAATAAATTTTAGCTCAATCGAATACCCGAGTTGTGAGTAGAATATAACGTACAGATTTTGATTACCCACACCAGATCCAGTGTAACTAAATAAAATCTTTTTCAAAAGGGCTTTTACATCCATAACCTCACGTCCATGTTTCTCATTTAAGTTAAGCATATCATCATAATCATATCAGCCTTACAAATTCCACTTTTGATCATAGCCTCCTCAATAGATTACAATTCTATTAAGGGTATTTTTTACCCATTAAAGAATGTAGTCCGTCGTATAGACTGCGCCACGCCGCTCTACGAGCCGCTGGATGTGAACGCTATCTATCGCATGCTCACTCAGAGTTACCTCGGAGATGAGGCGATAGCTACTTATCAAATCAGCCTTACAAATTCCACTTCTGATCATAGTCTCCTCAATAGATTACAATTCTATTAAGGGTATTTTTTACCCATTATAGAATGTAGTCCGCCGTATAGACTGCGCCACGCCGCTCTCTACGAGCCGCTGGATGTGAACGCTATCTATCGCATGCTCACTCAGAGTTACCTCGGAGATGATGCGATAGCTACTTATCAAATCAGCCTTATTAAATCCACTGCTGAACATTAGCCTCCCAAGTAGATTACATTATATTGGGGGTATTTGCCTATAAGCACCACGCTGGGCGAGCGGGTTGGTGATCGCAGTTAAAGCCAGTACACAGGATGACGCTGCTGCCCATCATCCGGTAGGATTCCTCTTCGTAGACTCTTACGACTCCCCGTGCGATGAGAGGAGGTGGCGGCACTATTCTAGGCCGGTACTACACGGCACACGGCAGGAAAGATGAGCATACTAAACCTTGTAATAAATATTCAAAATTCAAGTGACTAGCCCTTTGCCCCCATTGCGATAAGACGAGATTTTATTCCCTTTTTCACCTTCAACGACACCCTAGGGCATGTAAAGTAAAGGATACTTAAGTAAAAAGTTCTTTATTTCATAAACTATTACATAGAACTTGAATATAGAAAAATTAAATAGTTATATTCCGTTTTTTTGTAAAAACAAAATATACCTATCTACACTAAAACCACGAAGCTAGGATTCACTTACATACAAAAAAAAATAAAAATCTGTGTAATTGAACCCGAGCCACCGCTCTGTAAGAATAACTAACAAGAACTCACATTCTTTGCCCTTTAAAATTATCAATCACATATAATAATATAGAACACACAGTGAATGACATAAGATGGTTGATGCCACATGGCAATGACAAATATTGAATGTTAAAATTATTATCCGTACACTGATATTTCGCCAATAATTTGTAATTTGATTAGTTATTGATTGAAATAGAACTCTCTGGGTTGGAGATAATCTAATTAGTTTGGATTGTATAATAAATAAATCAAAGCACGTATTCCCTTAATTTAATCTTAATGAATCCATCAAAGTAGACTAGACTAGGCTTTGTGTTGGCAATTCAATTTGTATTGAATTATGTCTGCCTAATTGAATTATGTGCTTAGTGATGCCGGCCAAGAATAGTGCCAACCCTTCTCATCTCACGGGGAGTTGTAGGCGTCGACGAAGAGAAATCCTACCGGATGATGGGCAGCAGCGTCATCCTGCGTATTGGCTTGATCTGCGATCACCAACCCGTCTGCCCAGCGTGGTGATTATGGGCAAATATTATATTAATCCTTTATATTCCTCAAGAGTGTAAGCTTTTGGAAAGGCCAATGTTCAGCAGTGGACTGTATAAGGCTGTAATAATGATGATGATGATTGGATTCATGAAGCGCTGGTTGCTCCACGGGACTAGGTGGTCGGTGGTAGTCAAATTATAGAAATCGATCCCAACTTTTAGGACTTTCCTCAAGCAATATACAATTATACAACATTCAAGTAGTTTACAAAGTTTCTAAGAATCTAATCTCCTAACACAAATTGTTTTAAACTTGGGTATTAGTTTAGAAATTGATGTGCCTACATACATACATACATACTATAATGCCTGTTTCCCCTTGAGGCTTAGCATACGCCCACGCACCACTTGTAGGTGAGGTAGGATCCCTATACAACTGTATGCAGAGAGAAATAAAGATATTAAGTAATGATATTTGTTCCAGCACTGCCCAGAAGCGGCGTTGGTGTCTGCCCGCGTGTTGGCAGCAGAAGGTGCGCCTGCCACCCGCTCAGCGTCGGGCGTGGAGCGGAGGCCATCAGCTCCCCGCCCGCCGCTGAACAAGCGCGGCTCTGGGTCGCTACTGTCACAGGCTCCTCCTACACCAAGGTAAGTTTAGTTGTAACCCAAGTCGTAGACATAATATCTTGATAGAGAAATTTGGCGATGAGCAGAGCGGAGACTATGGGATCTGCGTGTCATTTGACTTTTATGGAGGATTATTACTATATAATTGTTTTTATTATTTATCTAAAAATAGATTGAATTTAAACTTTATGTAATTACCAAGGATTCGATACAACATGAGTTGCTATCAGTTTGTAAATTCATGTTTGACTTTCTGAGAGAATATAAAAAGTGATGTTGCACTGATTTGTTTCATATAGCAACACTCATGTACGCTCACAAGCGCTTAAAGCTTACTAACCCACAGTGGATTACTACAAATTTCAGTAAAAATTACAAAACTGCAGACATGACGCTTACTTGCCAAGAAGTCCAATATTAAATTGAATTGAATAATCGCTTTAACTAGCAGGACTTTTAGAGTTACTTGCTATCACAGACTACCTACTTAGTCTTAACTGACGTTATGGTAAGTTAAGTTATTAAGCAAAGTCATTGATAACATTTTGTGAAGAATCTGGTCTGAGAATAGGTTTAATAAGTTTGTGCCACATGCCCCAACTACTTAGGTATAACTTACCTTGTTGTCTACAAACATTACGTAAAGACGCTTATATTTATGAAAAGCGTTCCCAGACAAGAGCTTTAAATTTGATGAAACCAAAGCTCTTGTCCTGAGACAAGAAACACATTATCTTAAGCTCGATCTGGATTTTGAGCGAAGCAATTTATGTGCGTTGATATAATCAGCATAAATTTAAATATTTCTATATTCTTTCTCGGTATAAGTACTATTAGAATTATTGACCGATCCGTTCTCGGGGTCGTGGGCTCGACTCTCACACAGGACAAATCTTTGTGGGCATTAACATAAATATTTGTTCTGATCTGGGTGTTTCTTATGTATATGAAGTATTTAAAAATAAAAAAGTATTTATGTATGTTTATCCGTTATTAAGTATCCATAACACAAGTTCTTAAATATACTTATCTTGCAACTAAAATAATTGGTGTAATTGTCAGAAAATATTTATGTGTTTATATGTTTATGTAGATTTAAAAAAAGAGTATCTTTTTTAATTTTGTTGTCAAAAAATTGGTTTTTAACTTAAAATAGACTCTGTTGCTAGCCAGTGCCAAATAATAAGTTGTATAAAAATATACAAGGTATAACAACACAGTGAGACAACGAAACAACATGCATGATGATGGTACTTATAACTAAATTAATACACTAAAAATGTATATCCTCAGTATAATGCCGCGGGTCCGAGAGACACCACGAATCTGATCTTCCGTGGAATACGCAGAGAGGGTTTTTACATAATATTATTAATTGCTATGTGTAATACAAAAGGACTAATAGAAAAATCGGCAGAGTTTTGAGTCCACGTAAGGAATAAGAAAATTTGCAGTGTTAAGTCTGTTTATTTGTCTGTATGACTTCCGGGTACCGCAGTTTTATTTCCTTAAAACTGCGTCATACGAGCCAATATTCTAGTGTAATAGTGCCTGTAACTTTTTAAGGACTGTGTGACAAAAAATAAATAATAATAAAGAAAATACGCCAGGAACACGAATGACAAGGATGAGAGGGCCTTCAGTTTCAGTCCAGCCAATTATTTGCCCCATTTTAGATTACATGCTGAGAAAATCCTGTACTTGAAACACGTGAGATCTCACTTATCAAGACAGGACATTCAATTTCAAAATTATTAATTCAGCCTGCGTGTCGCGGAGTAGTTAACGAATGTAATTTAAATCTAAAGGCGCCAGTACAGTAGGACACGAGGCTTATTACAAGATGATGAGTTAGGCAAACGAGATTTGCTTCTTGATTTATCTTCTTTAAAGGCAGTTAAGAATATTTGAGGAATCATAAGAGTTGGATAATATCAAAGTTTTATACAAAAAATAGTTAATAATTTATTGATTCAGGCGTTACTTTGCGGAAATCCATTGTAAGCAAGTGATGGATTAAAAATATCTTTGTAACAATTCCCGCTGAACGTTCACTCTCGTTTTAGCGTTGGTCGTGAAGACATCGTTGTTCTGAGGCTCCTATCTTACCTGAAGATGCCCTGTGTAAGGGCGAAACACGTGTCGTGTTGAAAAGTTTCTCGGTTTTTCGGGAAATTATAGTAGCGCGGGAATTGTTACAAAGATTTTTTTAATCCATCACTTGCAAAAAATAGTTAATTATTAGAGTCTACAAACTCACTATTGATTGTTTGGTTGGTCTATCTTTTAAGTGTTTGTCGCGTCGACATCGTCGTTTTAAGGTAGTCAAATATTCTTATCTGAATTACTGGAAATATTCATATTTGCTATGTGTGGGGGCGAAGTACGGTACGTGTCGAGATGTTTCTTGGTTTTTCGGGAGACAAAGTAAGTCGAACGCGTCGTTCAACTTTGGAATAGGACACTACACAACACCGCAAGCCTGAACTCAAGATCGACCTCAACAGAGGTAAACAAAGACCCAGTTGAAGTGTCTGCAGAGAAGAGGCCGGGCTAAAGAGCCTCAGGTAAACCGGATGCTGTTTAAGAAGACCTCTTTGATCATTGATTTCACGGGGTATGGAAATTTTTGGTGTATAGTGATCGACCAAGACCGAGGGAGCCAAATCCAACATCACCTGCAAGTGGTGCACCTGCCGATTAACGGACGAGGCTCTGGCGAACATAATAGTGCCCGGTAAGCGGCAATAGGCTCGCCACCTATTACGTGGGACCAATTATATAGTTGGCGAAGTGTGGGCTTGTAATATGCCTCTGCCTACCTCTTCGGGGAAACAGGCGTGAATGTATTTATATATGGAAATTTTTCAAACATGATAAATGGTTCAAGAGTGTTAGGAAACTCATCCTTAATTATTATTCCTATGCCTATTTGTTGCGAAAATAATATTCAAGCAGTATAATGTGTGTCCAGTGTGATATACTTGGGTATGATGCTTTGTAAATAGCTGATGGCAGTATTTTTTGCTTTATACCCGTTGTTAAAAAAAATTATTATCCAAAACTATTTCCTAAAAAATTAAGCAGAAATTCTTACATGTTACTACTACATGTTTTTTTTTAATTTATAGATAACTAAAGACTATTAGAATTATGTTTTCCATATTTATGATTCTAAAATGCTTATGTTAGGCATTAATAAAAGTTAGCACTCCTTAGTTGCTATGCCCTTGCAGGGCGTCACATGTAAACATTTTATTTGTACCATCTATGTAATGTTACAATACATGTGCAATCAATGATTTGATTTCATTTAACCCTTAATTCGACAATGATTAGTATATTGCCTTATTAAAATAAACCCTATGTAGTATAACATAAAGAAGAAAACCATGATTTTTAAACTTCTTATATACGTTTAAGGGTTTACCCGGCAAGTGAGATACATTAGACGTAGCATAGTAACATTAATGAAACCCTTTGTTACATTAATGTAGCTCTATAGCTTAGTAATACCTTGTCGATAAAAATAGGTCAAAGGATAAATGAAGCAAAGTATTTTCTCATTCATTAGAGATGAGTGATATCATCAATGTGTACATAATACTGAGTTAAGTGCACATCTTTCTCGGTAAGTGGGTCGGTGAGAGTGAGTGGTCATTGTTTGCTGTGGAGTATAATATACATTAGAGGGGTAACAAAGCAAGGTATTTTATTAAGGTAGATATGAACTAGAGCTCATATTTCAAAGCCTTTTAGTGTTAATGTCGATGTAGATGGAAAAATTGTTTTATTTATTTATTTAATTAACAAATTTATTGATTTATTCAATCTTACGATGTAGGTTAACAGATCAAGTCCAACACACCTACAAGTCTCAATAAACCCATAATAACATAAGCCAATAATTTTCGAAAATAAATTAAAATATAAATTAACATTTGGTATATAATAGGTATAATCAACAAACCCAGATAACAGAAAAATTAAACAAAAAAGTCAAAGTTAGTAAATTACATAAATTCATATCAAATATTTAAAATTTATTTGTTAGTCAGAACTGAAATGTAATGTAAAAAATTATGTTGGTATACCTGTTCTTTGTCTCCTGGCGGAGTAAAAGGGAAACTTGTCCAATCTGGGTCCCCGGAGAAAATTGGATCAATCGCAAGAATTTTGATATTTGTGAATAACAACACTACTGCTGCCATATGACACAGATTACAAAAATGTACGGGTTTTTTTAGATAAAATCACTCGCTTAGTGTATTTGCCAGTGTCAAGTAATAACTTAACAATAAATTAACTAAGTTCAATAAATTCAGCGTTTTCGTCAATAAATAACGCTCAAAGTCCAGCAAAGTCTATCTTAGTCGAATCAAGTCAACAATTGTTTCTATGGAGTCTGCAATATGCACTTTTCTTAATCAGAGTACGTTGTCTAAAATTTAGGTACTCAATTTACAAAATGTTCGAATTTACACTTGCTTTGGAAAATAAGATACTACAGCGATGTGTCTTTTCACTTTGGCGCTAAAACTCTTTAGAAAATAAGTTAGCAGAAAATCGTTACTACAATTCAACCTTATAGTATTTCCTCCATGCAGGCAGGTATAACTTATAAAAAAGGTTTTAATTAAAACATTCCATTTATGAATTATCGCAAAACGCTACGAGGGTCGAGATAAACCAATCACAAACAGTCAGGTATTAAAATGGCGGCTCGCTGGCGGCAATTACGGCATCTACGGATTCAATTATTGTCATTGCAACGTTCGCTCGCCGGGGATTACTTATAATGGAATTTTGCTGGGAAATTTGTTAGGCAAATGTAATTGTCGAGAAGCGACAACTTGAGTCAGGAAAGACGGCTTAACATTATCTCCGTGGTTTCAAGGATACTTTTTGACATGATTTGACGATCTCATCTTTGCTGGTTTGATAAATAAATATGACTATTTATCTGAGCGGTAATTTCCTCATTAATAAACTTTTACTTCTTAAGATTTCATCTTAGCTGGGAAGACAAAATTTTTTATTTAACTAGTTACATTTTTACTAGGAAGGAAATTGGTAAATTTTAACGATCTTATTTTAGCCGGCTACTGAAGTATGACTTGTTGTCTATACGGGTATATACTCATAAATAAATAAATATCATAAATAAAGTAATAGTTTTCCTAGGAAATAGTTTGTTTTTTACGGTCTCATCTTAACAGTACATTTTTTTTAATTTAGAAGCTTTGGGAGCTTTTGATATTAAATACTTCACAAATAGGCATTTAACTTTAGGCTTTTTTTTGTTTGTTATTTCGGTAACACAATGCATAATTACGCACTGCCTTTCGGCCAAAGGGGGACCGAAAGGAGGTGTGGGGCTCACCACTGGCAGACGCGACTGCCAGCAGTAATACCCATTGAAAATCTGCCGACGACGCCCGCCGCTTGTTGAGAAAAAGGCGGGGGCCAGTACCTGGGATGCAGCGTCTGACACCCCGCCTGCTGAGGACCTCCTCAGAGAGGCGCGGTGGACGCTCCTTGTGCGACCATAGCGTTTGGGTCCATGGTAAGACAGCAGGGTCGCCCTGCCCTTCTGGCCCGCCCGCTGCGCCCTCCACAGGTCCCTCTTAGTTCCCTCCCGGTAGTCAGTACTAAGGGCACGCAGAATCGCCAACCTCTTGGTGTTACCTTTTCCCGGCCTCCGAGACCTGTCCGGGGGGATTTAACTATGGACTGACCTATAAGGACGCAACTTAACTTCGGTAATCGTTTCCATAGTATAAGGAGACACAAACGTCTTTTTTATATAATTTGTTGCACAAATTGCCATCAAGCAATTGAGATTGAAACAACTGATAACGTACATTTATTGATAAAAATTTCTAAATATGAGGTTATATATACATGTTTTTATATATATGTGAGATAGAAGAAGTATTATTTAAGTAGATCACAATTCGCTTTACTTCAAACGTGTGTTAAAAACATTTGAACACGGTTTTTACGGTGTAATTGTTATTCGAAAGGGTTGACAGCGACTATGAATGACAATTATTCCTGATTAAGGCTTTGTTTGTCACCATTCATGTGACATCGCTTCGATACTACATGTCAACAAGGGGCGACTGCGAAAAGTGGGCAAACATTGACAGGGTTCTCTAAACAAATTAATAAAATGAAATGTATTAATTTGTTTCTACGCTAGTAACAGTATTACCATTTCTATTATACCTAATATGGTAAAAGATTTTCAGTTATTAGAGGTCCGTTCTAAATTTTAAATGTTCAAAAAAGATTTCCGAAGTGGTGGGTACTGAATGTTAAATAGTATAGTTTGGTGTTGTGTTCAAAATAAACAATAAAACATTTTCCCATGCTTTATTCGTTTAAGAAAGGGTCAGATTTTGTTCTTTATAGATTCCTTTTATGACCGAAATTGCTACGAGTCGTGTTACGAAAAAGTCTAACGGTAGCGGTCTACGGTTAGACATTTTCGAAACGCGTTGCGTATTTTAAGTACAGTATGTGAATGTACAGACTTTCACTAGTGTAAATCAGTAGCAAGGTGTTTTATGTGGCGTCGCTTTGCATAGCGTAGCTTTTCATCGCTCACGTAGTGAACATGATTTCATTTGCAAAAATATATTAGTACGATCCATGTAGGTCTGAGTGTATCTAGAAGGTTAATGAGAATGTTCAAAACGGTTTGCACAAGGAGATTATCCTCTTTTAAGGAACTAAAATATGCCTTTCATACAAATATCCCATTTAGAGTGAGCAGAAATCTTGCTACACCATTGTCCACATTTACACGAGATTCCAGTGCCTTATTCGCTTTTATGGTACCCTCTGGCGTGAAGTGGGGTGGTAGAATTATTTAGTGGTTCTGATATAACACGGTGTACTTTTTTTCTGCTAAGGATTATGCGCTATAAGCCTATCTATATAAATAAAAAAATATCGTCGAAATTTATGTACGCGCATAACTTTAAAACAACTGCATCTAATTGGATAATATTTCTTTTTTGTGTTCATTATTGTCGGCAGAAGGTTTGTTTAGTAGATAAAATTAGGAAAGTTAAGCAGAAAAATAAAAAAATATCTTATAAAAACTACTTACTAAAATTAATTTTTAGAGATTAATTTTAGGCGAAAACTCGTATACAAATTAATAATATCGAAATAATTTATTCATAAGATTACACTTAATATTTACTTTAAGAAATATATTTTATCAAGAAAAGAACAGGCATTTTGAAGAATCTATTCTCCATCATCCATCTGTCGATAACTTTGTATAAGTGGCGATGTTAGCAAACTTCAAGTCCCTTCCCTCTTTGAGACATGATAAACCTCTTTTTTCTTTAATACTTTTTGGAAAAATAATTATGAATAATTTTGATGTGCTTCTGATACTAAAGTTACTACTTTATCATATTCTTACTTTTTTAAATATATTCATAATTATAATACTTTAAAAATGCAGAAATTACATGTAAGTATTTAAACATATATAGCTTTTGTATAATGTACCTACCTACTGTAATGTCGTAATTCTTAGTAATTAATATCATTTTTTTTTATTATAAAAATATTATAAACAATATATTATATTATAGACCACTGTTAGTATTCAGAAATAGATTAAAGTTATCAAATGAATATTTGATTTAAAAAAATTGTATTTTAATCAAGATGGCAGACATTATATATAGTCTAACCAATGGTTAACAGCAACCGCAGTATATTATTTACCCTCTATCCATATGTGTGTTTAGATTTAAGTGCCACTTCTGTATCTGAAATAACTTTATTCAGTTATTTATTAGTATGTTAGAAAGTATTATAGGTCCGGTGCGCTCTTGAAATTTGTAGTGGAAACCCTCAAAAGTAACATGCATTTATTTTCGGTGAAAAGTACCCACAATCCACCATGATGTTTACCATCAAAGGGTAATATAGACCCATCTGAAATTATATTATCTTTTATACGGATTTATTACAAAAACATATCAAAAGAACGACACATTCAGAGATAGAATTAAAAAAGTTTGAAACGACCAACTGATGTGATCACATTGAATTAGTACTTTAAGGTGTTTTCAAACTTCAAACTTCAAACTTCAAATATTTATTGCGATCATAAGTAGACATAGGATGTTATAAAAGTAAAGGTACATACATGATACCCTGTTAGGGCGCAGCAACACAATTTTAATATAAAATTACTTACATACTATTTAATTAATCTTATATTATATTATTTATATATTATTATACTCATATATACCTCTATTATAATTTTTCGATATATTTATACTATTTACTTTAACATTTAATAATTGAATTATTATTTATTTATTTATATTTTACACTGTGTTACAGTTTAGTTCTGTCCTCGAAAAACTCTTTTATATTATAATAACATTTTTGGGTCAAGTATTTTTTCAATTTATTCTTGAATATATTGAAGCTGGAGGTTTCTTTTAGTTGTTGTGGTATTTTATTATATTTTCAAAATTTGTATGGTACCATTTCCTAATACGTTTTATTCATCTAACTTTCTACTGATATCGGAAATTATTATTACCAAGCCCGAACTTCTCAAAATGTACGGCCATGTTTATCTATCGCACAAATCAAGTTTCATTTAGAGCATTTAATTGGACGAAGCCGTATTTCGAGATCATCTAAGCTTCTCCACAAAAAGAAATTTTAATCTCGTAAAAAGATCTTAGGGTTCTTTGTGAAAGAATCCCAGGCGGCCCGAGTTGACAAATTAGATTGTGGACGTGGTTTGTGGGCTGATCACACGGCGAACGGGGCGTGAATTAGTTGAATTTTAATATCATCCAATGAAAATCTTTACTAACTAGGTACAGGCTGTTTGAAGGGGTTGTTTCACATTGCCACAAAAAAGTTCTCATTAGCGTTTACTTGACAGATAGTTTATATAAAACTGTAAATTTAACTGCCGAGTTACAAGAATTGTTTGGAAGCTAACGTGTCGGAGATGGTTCTAAGCTACAATATATGAAGGTCTACTAGGAAGTTTTAAGATTGCTCTGTCTGTTAGATACCAAAGGAATCTTAGACGCTTTCCATTATCAAAAAGTGAATTGTGCATCACCGAATTTGGCCCAGCGAGTTAATAAATTTTTAGTTAAAACAAATAAAACTTTAAAGAAGTAGAAAAAATGATTTCCATTTGGCTTTTCTTCTTCTGTCGCGTCGATAACAATTAGTTTTAGTAACACTGGATATTCTTTATCTGCCCAATATGCCGCCTTAGCAATAACTAGGTCAGGAAGCGCTCAGTAGGTCCTCTCGCGAAAATGTTTTAGGGCACAGTGTACATAGGTAAATTAGTTATCTATCTGTCTTTGTTATTACGAAATGGCCTTTTAAAGTTACTACGCAAGTTGCTATGCTACGTCAAGTCTATTGATTCAATGTATAAAAATCACCACTTTGTATGTAAAGTCGTATCCACGTCCCGCTCGCTGTATGACGATAGCGTAGAAACTAAAATCGATCTTTCGTTTATCGTCAGTTCGTTGCCAAGGTCGGCTCCATCAAGTCTTAGTAAGGCTTTATTATACTTACACTTCACTGGTTCAGAAACTTCAGCATGCATTTTCTCTAGTTCACCTGTCGCATGTATTAGCATAATTAATAATTCCCCTCACATCAATGCATAAGTTCGAGATAAAACTTGACTGTGATTTAAATCCCATTAGTCTCATCACCAAATTTGTTCAAGCGTGAAAGCGTAATATCATTTATTTTATTTTATTTGGAAAGCTTACAGCTGTATTTACAATATAACAAACTTATAAAATAATTATAGGCTAATTACAAGCTTCCACATATTAGCTTTAAAGAAATTTGACAAACTAGCTTTGTTAATTAATTTTTAATAACGCTTTTTCTAGTAATATCTCAGTGGCCCTAGACTTAGCGTTAGAGCCCAGGCTCTACTTACTGGTCTAGATTTGGCTGGAGTTTAGTTATTACATGGAGCGACTGTCGTCTGACCTCCGCAACCGAGAGAAAAATATTATATTTCTATGCTCAAACCAGCTGTCAGGATGTTAAATTTCCTAATAATGGCTTCCGTCGATGTTCATGACAGCCGGGACTAACGACTAACCGTATTTTACGAAGAACGGAGCAAGCGATAATTACGCACATAACTTTCAAAGGTGCGTCACTAGGGTTTGAACCAGAGACCCACTGAATTTGAAGGTTATTGTTATTGGTCTCGACACGGTGCTATCGTCGCTCGTAAAGCGTTATATGTTGGTTTATCATTTCTAAATAATCAACATCGAAAAGGGTGTATGGGGATTCTAAGACCTATAAAACCCAAGCCAACCTCACCTGTCTGTGGTGTACCTGCCGATCAATGGACGAGGCTCTGGCGAACATAACAGTTCCCGGTAAACGGTAAAAGGCTCGCCACCTATTACGTGGGACCAAGTATATATTTGGCTAAGTGTATAGTATAGTATGCCTCTGCCTACCCCTTCGGAGAAACAGGCGTGAATGTATGTATGTATCATCGCAACCTATGAACGTCCCACTTCTAAACATAAGCAAACCTAGGTACGTTTACGATTGTTTTATAACGTTTGTGTGGAGCGGTCGAAGAAACATGGGACTAGTGACGGAAACAATCATCGAAATTAAGGACTTTTCGAAAGTTCATTCCTCATTCGTTCATTCGAATAGGTGACCCCTTAGGGGTAATTTGATTATAAGTAAAGTGCTTCAGTGGTTTGGCGGTTCCAATTTATGGCGTCTTGAGAAATTAAATCAAGATTGAATACACACACATCGCATGCTTAAACGAACATCAACCCTTTAATAGATAGGTCAAATTTGAGATACGTACCTATGCAGTCTTTCTATTTCTTGCTGAGATCGAAACAATGTTAATCAAACGTTCAAAACACAAGCAGAATGACTAATTAATAAATCAGTATCAATTTAATGCGCTTACAAATAGGATAAGTATTCTTTGGATGATCTTCTTTTGTGATGTTCCAAAAATCGTCTTCTTTGAGTTAAATCACTATTCCATTAAGCATGCGACATGACTCTGCCAATACGCACTGGTTCCGTCTGATGATGACCTGAATGCTTCCTCTGCCCGTTCTCAGAGTAGACTTCAATGGGCTGAGATGATTGTGACGCTTAACGACTTCCACATATAGTTATAACATACCTTTCGAAATATGAAAGCGCTTGATATTATTTAATAAACTTGCCTTAAATGGTAACTCATCCAAGGACCCTACTTTACTTCTGTAATTACTTTCGATAAGAAAGTATCGCGGCTACGAAAGGTTCCTGTTTTTTTTATAAAAAATTGTGTTATTAAATTTAGTACAGGATTTGTCTCGCCTCAGGATATAAATTAATATTAATATATATATATATATAAAATTATAAATTATATATATCAGGATATATATTATGATATTATTAATATTATATCCATTAGTGAAAAAAAATGGATAGCATAACATATGGGGTCCTGCTGTTTGAACCAAAGTCATTTAGCAAAATTACACTTGACAAACAATGTTTGGCAATAAATGGTTTCACCAATTGATCATTTTACAAACGACTTGCTTTTCCAAATGATCAACACTTAAATTAATATTTTATATATAATTATTTAAAGTAATTAATATTTAGCAACTGAGTTATCAGACAAAACTACGATTGGTCTAAAAACGTTTGGTAAAACGTCTTTTAATCTGTTAAATATAATACATAATGACAATCAGGGCGAAACCTTCGATGATACATTAGGTTTAGGTTTATTTTTTGTTGAGCATCACAAAAGTTTAGTTTTGACCTGTTATGGTTGAATAATATAACAACAGATTTTGGACAAATGCTTAATTTGCGAAACATATTATTTGGTTAATATAAAAAAAGGTTACTTGTCATTTTAATATTTAACACATTTCACAGGTGCAGTGTTAGCTAATGGATAATTTACTAAGTGACTTTTTGTAAGATTATACATTTGTCAAATGAACAACTGGTGAAACGTTGTTTGTCGAATGACCATTTGTCAATAATTTTTTGGTCAAACATTAGTTATCCATAATAAATATTGTTTGACTGTAGTAATTTCATTGCAAATATTGTTGATATTAGATTTAATAAAATTAACTCTTATAACCTCTAACCTTGTTTCGTGAAAGGAGGCCTGTGTTGAGTCGGGCCTTTATTTTTCTTTTAAATAATGGCTTCGTGCGGTTTGCACATTTAGCCAGTGTCAAGTAAGAGATAATCATATTTGATTAACATATAAATTATAGTAAATAAAAACGTGTGGTGGAAAGATGATAAATGGTAAACGAGATGCGGGACTATACTGATATCTCACATCTTCAGACTTCTTGAGAGAATTTGAAAAGTGATGATGCACTGTTTTGTTTCATTTACCAACACTTATGTACGTTCACTAACACTTAACGGTTAATAATCCACCGTTATTACACATTAATGTTCGAAATATCACAAATTTTAGAAAATATAATAAAACTACAGACATGACGGTTCACTTTCCCGCCAAGAAGTCTTCTTCCTCGGGAGCCGTTTTTCTTCTTCCATTTAAATAATGACTTCGTGCGTCTAGCACATTTAGCCAGTGTCAAGTAAGTGATATATTAATAATATATAATTCTTAGTAAATGAGAATGAGTGGTGATAAAGATGGTAAATGAGATGCCCCTCCCCTAAACCCCTTGAGTCCTCAGTAAAGATGTGGGACTATACTGAGATCTCACATGGACTCCTTGGAAGAAAATTTGAAAAGTGATGTTGCACTGTTTTGTTTGATTTACCAACACTCATGTATGTTCACAATCACTTAACGGATAATAATCCATCGTTATTACACATTAATGTTAGAAATATCACAAATTTTAGAAAATAAAACAAAACTGAACACGTGACGCCTTACTTTCCCGCCAAGAAGTCCTCTAGAGCCGTTCTTTTTCTTTATTTTAAATAATGGCTTCGTGCGTCTAGCACATTTATCCAGTGTCAAGTAAGTGATATATTAATAATATATAATTCATAGTAAATGAAAATGAGTGATAAAGATGATAAATGGTAAATTAGATACCCTCCCCTTGAGTCCTCAGTAAAGATGTGGGACTATACTGAGATCTCACATGGACTCCTTGAGAGAAAATTTGAAAAGTGATGTTGCACTGTTTTGTTTGATTTACCAACACTTATATATTAGGTCGGGGAAAAAGTCTTTTCGCATAACGTAGGTATAAACTTATTTTATAAATTTTTTTTGACTGTACTATTTGTGTCTGGCTGGTTTTGGTAACATTAAAAAGGTTACATTATAAAGAAAAGAAAAAAATAAAAAAAAGTTGTTTCCCGCTATTTTTCATTTGTTTTTCTCTCCGTTAAAATGAGTGAATCTAATGAAGAAATTCGATACATTTTAAAATTTTATTATAAAAAAGGCAAAAATGCAACTCAAGCAGTGAAAAAAATTTGTGATGTTTATGGACCTGATGCAGTGTCAGTAAGAGTAGCACAAATTTGGTTCAAACGTTTTCAGTCCGGAAATTTTGATGTTAAAGATGCACCTCGCTCTGGTCGCCCTGTTACGAATAAAATGGACGCCATTTTTGAAAGAGTGGAGCAAGATCGGCATATTAGTAGTTACGATGTAGCTGAAGAACTGGGAATTGACCACAAAACAGTTTTGACCCATTTGAAGAAAGCTGGTTATACAAAAAAGCTCGATATTTGGGTGCCACACGAGCTCACTCAAAGAAACTTAATGAACCGTGTACTCATTTGCGATTCATTATTGAGACGTAATGAAACCGAGCCGTTTTTGAAGAGATTGATAACTGGCGATGAAAAGTGGATCACGTACGACAAGAACGTGCGAAAAAGGTCGTGGTCGAAAGTTGGTCAGGCTTCACAGACTGTGGCCAAACCTGGCCTAACACGAAATAAGGTGATGCTGTGTGTATGGTGGGATTGGAAGGGCATTGTTTATTATGAGCTTTTACCGCCCGGCAAAACCATCGATTCTGATCTTTACTGCCAGCAACTGATGAGATTAAAGGAAGCAGTCGAGAGAAAACGGCCGGAATTGATCAACAGGAAGGGTGTGGTCTTTCATCACGATAACGCTAGACCACACACATCTTTAGCCACTCAGCAAAAATTAAGAGAGTTCGACTGGGAGGTCCTAGTGCATCCACCATATAGCCCTGACCTTGCGCCTTCAGATTTTCACCTGTTTCGGTCTCTGCAGAATTCTTTAGGTTCTGTAAGGTTGACCTCAAGAGAGGACTGCCAAAACTATTTGTCCCGTTTTTTTGATCAGAAGTCCCAAAGTTTCTACAGTAACGGGATAATGTCTCTGCCCACAAAATGGCAGAAAGTTATTCAACAAAACGGTACATATATATTGTAAATAAATGTAAATAAACTTTGAAAAAAATGTCTTGACTTTTCATACAAAAATACGAAAAGACTTTTTCCCCAACCTATTATATTCACAAACACTTAACGGTTAATAATCCACCGTTATTACCAGAGGTCGGAATTAGGTAGAGTTATTTATGTACTTGCATCGAAATGTTGATATTAATGTGGACCTTCCCGGGATTTCAAATGGACAATCCCGTGTGGCCAACAATTTCGGTCATCCAATATCATTGATGTAAGTTTGGCAACGTCGCGCGTGCAGTAGTCTAAATTAAAAAAGTAAAAGTAAATAACTTTTTATTAAAAAGTAACGGGATTTTTTCTATTCTTTAAAATTAATCCCGGGATTTGAGGCATATCCACTATATTCTTTCGCTGTGTGAAATCAGTGTGAATAACTCTACCTAATTCCGACCTCTGGTTATTACACATTAATTTTAATAATATCACAAATTTTAGAAAATAAAACAAAACTGCAGACATGACGCCTCACTTTCCCGCCAAGAAGTCCTCGGGAGCCGTTAATCTGATAAGAATTCAATTTTTTTAAAGTTTATTATGTGATACGTCATAGAGACCACATCCTGCCTGTTGGTAACTAGTCGATGCAGCCTATAAATCTTAAAGCGCTCCAAAACGTGGAAATAGCAGCAAAAAAGCGCACACGCTTTACGGCCTGAGAAAAATCCGATTTACTATCCTATCCGCTACATTATAAACAAATTTGCAATTGCAATGATTATATTATGTTGATTTATGAATACTTATGATAAATAGTAAATAGATAAATTGGTAGTATGTAGTAATGAACAATTAATTTCTATGTCTTTACAGGGCGCTACATTGTAGTTAACATCTCTATATACACTTACATTACAGTATATAACTACCCAATGTAGCATGCAATAAAGAATTAAATTGAACACAATCCTCGCAACGCATTCACGCTCATCTATGGTCGAAAAGCACCCTTACGCCCTGCTTAAAAGACTCGAGACTTGAACTGAAAAACTTGCGCCGGCAAAGAATTCTAGAGCCTAATGTTTTTTTTACACAGCAACGAGTACCCAAATGTTCGAGTCTCATAGACTGCACAGTAAGAGGGTGATGATGATAATAGTTTAATTTATATACTTAGTTATACGTAGAAGCTGTTGAGCAACAGCCTGTCGCTTTATATAGTAGAGACAGATAGCAGTACTTAAATGCGTTATTATGCCTCGTAACGAGCGACCTAAATAACCCGGGTCATAAAGTGCTTATTGCCCACCCGCTTTATACGTCCAATCTCAAAAGGCTTCTTTTATCGCCCTTATACGGACTCTAAAGTACTTTGTCATGAAAGAAAATGATTTGTTTTTATTTTACAAATAAAATTATATTGGAAGCTTTGTTTCATATTGTTTATACATTTTAGTATAGAGGCCGTTTGATTTGTATAAAACTCAATCTCCATTGAATTTTTTAGAAATAAAGAAATTGTATTTTGAGTTTCAATCGGTGCTAAGGGCCGTTTTCCACCAAAGCGACAATGAGACGAGCGGAGACGGGATGTTAGTTAAAGAGAGTTGCTTATAACATAGCAACCAATACAATGTCATTATTTACACGTCTCGTATTTTTACTCGACTGTTTAGCGTAACAAAACGGTTGATAACGGCCCTAATGCTTGACCCTTGATAAAATGATTGATTACTTGTTCCCACCAGACCTTAACAGTACTCACTGTTAAGGTCTTGTGGTTGATAAAATGATTGACCAGACCTTTACAGAGAGTTACTCAACCCCTCTCTGAGCTGCTGCGAACCAACTTCATATTAAGTAATATTAATTCATTCAATTATAAGCCCACTTTAACGTGGTAAGATACGTTTTTTTTTACTAAATACTTTGTGCAATATTTTAAATGTGTATATATCCCCGAGCCAGATAATATAAACAGATAAAAGATAAGTAAATTGAGAGGTATCAATTAAAATCCCTTTCAACGTTATTTTGGTTCATGAGGCATTAAAAACTTGACTTTAGTTGTACCACCATGAACAATAGTCACAATTAATAAAAATAAAAAATCGTAAAATAAATATGTCTAAACGCTTAATAAACAAAGTCTTACTATAATAGTTAATGCTGAAAATAGGTCGTGATTTAATCTCTATGCCACTTACGATAGAGTTCCGATTGTCAATCAGCTTACTGAGGTCCATATCAGCTTAAACACCTACTGGTTTCCGCTAGAACAACTAAGTAATGGGATTCAACGTAATTCGGTGACATTTCCCATTCAAGACACGTAATTGAGCAATTCACTCGGGAAATAGGTCGATTGATGCTGTTGTTTTATGCGTAACATCGTATTTATGCGTAAGACATTTGTGCGCCGACAAACTGATATTGAATGCGGAATACATGAATACACATTCAGGAATGAATATTAAGGTAGTGTTGTAGGGTAATGGTAGTATTTTTTTTACCGTTGTCTTTTTGAATTTTACATACATAATAACACGCCTGTTACCCCGAAGGGGTAGGCAGAGGCATATTTTACGCCCACATTTCGCCAGTTATATTGTTGGTCCCACGTAATAGGTGGCGAGCCTATTGCTGCTTACTGAGAACTTTTATGTTCAACAGAGACTCGTCTCTTTTTCGGCAAGTGCACAACTTGCATGTGAGATTGACTTCGGATCCTTAGATCTCGGCAGGATCCCTATACATATTGATTTCGAATTTTTGGGCGAAATAATATAGGTCCACTAATTGCTTAAAATGTTTTAGTTTCCATGTAGTCCCATGTAATAAAGAAATAATTTATACTAATATAAGAAATGCGAAAGTAACTCTGTCTGTTTGTGTCATTTTCACGCCGTTACAACTAAACCAATTTATATGTAATTTAGTATATGGATAGTCTAGAGTCTGAGAAAGGACATAGGCTTATTATTAATGCGAAATTATGTAAGGGGTTGAAACAGGGGATCAATGACATTTATGACATTTAAAGTTTATTAAACCAGATGCGCGATATAATCGTATTTCACGCGGACAAAGTCACCACTAGTTGGGCGAACCACTAGTAGTACTATAAAAACCGATTACTGAGCTTCAAATAAAATTGAAACAAAATTGGGGCCTATGTGTGATAGAAGTCGTATTTTCAAATTTTTTCTTGCTTCGTAATAACTATAAGCTTTTGTGAAACATTTAATTTTAATAACTTTAATTATTATTATATAGAAGACGAACTATAATTTATTGATTCAGGCGTTACTTTGCGGAAATCCATTGTAAGCAAGTGAGTGAAGTGAGTGAGGCTCCCATCTTACCTGAAGATGCCCTGTGTAAGGGCGAAACACGTGTCGTGTTGAATAGTTTCTCGATTTTTCGGGAAATTATAGTAGCGCGGGAATTGTTACAAAGATATTTTTAATACATCACTTGCTTAAGACGAACTATGTCAAATTCTATTCAGTCTTCTTATACTGTAAACCTTCTATTTTATTATATATGAGTAAATTAATTAATTAATAAATATTCTCTTACAATCACACCAATTATTTAGTTCCAAGATAAGTATAACTAAGAACTTGTGTTATGGATACTAAAGAACGGATAAACATACTTAAATACCTTTTCTTTGTAAATACATACTTTATACACATAGGAAAACACCCAGACCAGAAAAAATATTCATATTGATGCAGACAAAGATTTGCCCTTTGTGGGAATCGAACCCACGACCTCTTGAGTAAGGTGCAGGTATACTGACCTCCACGCCATATCGGTCGTCAAAACTGACGAGTATATGCCTGCCTTATGTCAATATTTCGAGATCCTCTCTTATTGTTACCCTTGTCTTCTGCGCTTAACCAGATCATTTGTCCATTGAGTGGAAGGCCTCAACTATCGTTCTGGTTTGCATTCAACAAATACTTAATGCCCCATCGATTGTCGGTTCTTCGAGCTGTGTGCCCTTCGTATTAGCAATTCCTTGCGAATGCGTTTTGCTATGTCGGTCACTGAAGTTCTTCTTATTCTATCTCCATAGCTATGGCATATCTATTACTATCGCACGCTAGTGATCTCAAGGCAAATTCGTCATACTTTAGGCTTAACGTGAATTGCTCGAGAATGCCTTAGGAATCGAGAAAGAGTAATTTCGTAGTGTTAAAATACTAGTAATAAATGAATAGTCCTAATTTCTGTTTGTATCACGTAGGGCCAATCAAAACATAGTTCTCCATATTGCACGTTGGTGATTTCATAGAAAATCTGTCAGACCTTAGCTCATCGTGGAGCCAGTGTGTATTGGCAGAGGTAGGTCAAGACGCCCAAATAGGCCTTTGACATGGCTTACTACCCATCTTCATACTACTACAAATAGTGATAATCGGTGCCCTCCGAAGCACGGAAGCAATCGATATTAAATGCCTCACAAGCGGTCACCTATCCAAAAACCGACCTCTATTAACTTGGCTTTACTTTGGTTGATCGTTTCCGACCCAGGTGGTGCGGTGCTATCAGAGATTAGCTCAATGTTAATTAGCAATGTCTTAGAAACTGAGAACCACTAATGTAGTAGTGCCAAGATACTGTTTTTAAATAAAAATTCTCCAGTTACAGATACCTCTGGATTCGGATTGCGCTCTTCGAGAAGCAGCTAGCGAAGATCATAGAGCATCTGGTGACAAACGCGACCAGATACTACGAGCGCGATGCCCTGGTCACCGACCCGGACTATGGGAGCATCCTGAGCTCCCTCCTCGTGGGACCCTGCGCCCTTGAGTACTCCAAAGCGAAGGCACCTGCTTGCTTCTGGACCGATCCTCCGGCAGATGAACTGGTAAGTTTCACGGAATTAACATACATAATCAAGTATTTCCATTTATAAGAAAAAAAAATAATTTGAAAAAACACACTTGGAAAAAAATCTCCAGAATCCGTTCTATATGGTTTGTGAAAGTAGACCTAAGCACTAGTTCTAGTTTGCATGCCCAGTACAAAATTATTTTAAAAAATATACCTACTTATTCTATAGCAATATCACACGCCCATCTAGTAACATTTTATTATAATACTATAAATGCGAAAGTCTGTGAGTGTGTATGTTTGTTACTTCTTCACGCAAAAACTACTGGACCGATTGTGATGAAACTTGGTGTGTGTATGTGTGTAGCTGCAGTCCTGGAATAACACATGCAATACTTTTTATTTTGGTATTCACGTGGGAACGCGGGGGAAACTGCGGGGCGCTGCTAGTTTACCATAATATTGCTGAATGAATTATCTTGTAGAGTTTGAACAGGGGCGTGCTTAAAGATTTGAGTAGGGTATGCTATGTACCAGATGGTCTAGCTAATGTAGTAATTAGAATTTTATTTAGATTAGCTCAGGAACGCAGTTGTTTTCATTTTATTTATTTTTAAATCACATGGTTACACATATGGTCTTAAAAATTAACAATAATTTACAGTCGCAGTCGCAGTTGGTCCCGGCTGTCAGGAAAAAATATGTCAGTCGTTATTTGGAAGTCGACTTCTTGGCGGGAAAGTGAAGTGTCATGACTGTAGTTTTGTTTTATTTTCTAATATTTGTGATATTTCGAACATTAAGGTGCAATAACGGTGGATTATTAATCGTCAAGTGTTTGTGAATATACATGAGTGTTGGTAAATCAAACAGAACAGTGCAACATCACTTTTCAAATTTTCTCTCAAGGAGTCCATGTGAGATCTCAGTATAGTCCCACATCTTTACTGAGGACTCAAGGGGCTTAGGGGAGGGTATTTCATCTTCGATTTATCATCTTGATCACCACTCATTCTCATTTACTATAAATTATATATAATTAATAGTCACTTACTTGACACTGGCTAAATGTGCTAGACGCACGAAGCCATTATTTAAATGGAAGAAGAAGAACCATATAATAATGTTTTATTCTGTATTGTGGAGGTCAGACGACCTTCGCTCCATTTAATAACTGAAACTCAGCCATAACTAACCAGTTAGTGTCTTGGGCACAACCGGAATAATGCTAGCATAATTATGACATACTTTGACTATACTACATTCATGTAGGTATGATGTGCGCGCTGATGGGTTTCAGTTCCATATATCAAAAATGTAGGTATGGAACTCCCAAA
Source organism: Musotima nitidalis (assembly GCA_949126915.1). Lineage (NCBI taxonomy): Eukaryota > Metazoa > Arthropoda > Insecta > Lepidoptera > Crambidae > Musotima > Musotima nitidalis. The sequence continues at coordinate 8,664,632 of OX421434.1, forward strand.
GCATTTTCAATATGAACGAACACTTCAGAAAGTTCCAGAACAAAGATCAATAGCGGCTTTCATCAACAAACCTCCCATTTGTTTCCAACATCACTCTCATCGTCGGAAAAAGGAAAAATATATTCCAAGCTCTTTTTCATTTTCGGTAGGTAATGAAATACATGCGCCTCGTAATATTTTTCTTTATGAAGGATCTCGGCTTGACGACGGTTCGTAGGTATACAATGATTTCTATATAATTATGGTTATATCGGGCAATTTCAAAGAATTGATTGTTCTGAAGTTGAGTTGTTCATGCTTGATTATATTCGTTTGTAGAAATTACTAATGTTATAAGTACCTACTTGGTTTAATTTGATATTGATTTATTAAACGTAAATACATATAGAACCAGCACATATGGAGATAGCTAAATAGATAGATATACGCTTTATTGACCAAAAAACTACAGATTACAATATTTAAAAAAAATTAAGCCAATCTAGGCGGTAAAAGCGATCTCTTCCTGACTGATCCTGACACAAAGGAGAGAACAGGAAAGCAGTAGGCAGAGCAATAAACACTAAAACTATTTTTTAAATGTGATTAAAATACACATGATAATATATTTAAAAAACTGATACAAACAACTAATCAGATAAATGCAAAAAGTGCTGGAGGATATTGATGACAGGAGTTAAGATCTGGATTATCTTTACAAATAAATAATGTCAACTTATTAACCTTCCACTACTGAACTCATGGATCTTCTTCCAAACACTAGTGAGAAGGTCTTTTAAGGAATTCCGGTATGATTATTCCCGGCATCATACTCGTAAATAACCTAGAACATATTTATTAAATGAAATATCATCATCTCAGCCAATGACATCCACTGCTGAACATAGGCCTTCCCAATAGATTACCACATTGAGCGATCCTGAGTCGTTTGCATCCATTGGGTTCTCGCCGCCTGGACCAGATCATCGATACATCGCGTGGGAGGCCGTCCTCTATGACGTTTGCCGGTTCGCGGTCGCCATTGAAGAACCTTAACGCCCCATCGGTTGTCGGTTCTTCGAGCTATGTACCCCGCCCATTGCCACTTCAGTCTGAAAACTAAATGCATTAAATAAAATATAACATATGACATTTAGACCAGGATACATTTTAGGAGATTTTGTTTGAACCTCTTTGTTTAATAATATAATAATAATAACTGATACCATATGGTATACTACTTTACAGTAAAAGGATTTGTTATTTGCAGTACCTTTGTTGTTTTAATATTAATGAAATTTTTATTTTAGTAAAATTTCCTATATAGCTTGAGTATGTCATGCTCAGATGCTTAAATGTTTCTGCGGTGGTGGCGTCATGTGTCGGGTCGTTACGTTTCCTAAAATATGGTTGAGCGAAACGATGGCTGGTTCATGCGTCATACTCGTGAATGGGTGCCGCCAGTGGGGAATGGTCTGCTTATTTCTACTATTTTTATCCTTTATTATGTTCATCTTGCTGAGAAGTGAGAGATTAATATTTTTTTTTCTTTTCTTAAAATTTTATGACCGCAAAACACAAGTTATTTTTTTTTGGAAACTATACTTTTACTTTAAGTACTTTTGTACCTGGCGGGAGCAAAAACCAAACTTGACGATTTTCTTGCCCGTTCTTTTACGATCAAGCTCCCGCCCGCAGTGAATGGGCGCGTCAAATTTTAATTTTGACCTTCATATGAGCTCTATTTGACTTTGACTTTGGCTTAGGCACCTCTCCAATGGCAGCTCGATCTTTAGCTGTTCGCCTCTAACTGCCTGCCGTTTTGCGTATCCTAGCAGGAGGGCTTTCGGCATAGCGTTACAGTTAGCGGACTAAATTCAAAAGCTAAGCTCAGTAGCTATAGTTATCGGTTCTACGTCAGATATGACCGGCCCACTATCTTTTGCTTCCTAATATGTTGGGCTATGTCGATAGCCTTTGTTCTTCTTTGGATCACCTCATTCTTGAACCGATCTTTTAGAGGAATATCATAAGCGACTTTAAATTACATTCTACCCAATATATCAATAATAATGTTGTGTACCTACATATATACATAAATAAAATATTTTGTTTCCAGGTACAGAGGCATCGCATGTCGGCCGGGACCACCACCCCGCCGTCAGTGCGCAGGCCTATCTTAAACTTCCGAAGAAGCCTCAACGCTTCCTCCGATGACAGCGGCTCTATGAGCACCGGTTGGTTTTATTATCTACTAGGTGATGGAGACGAATAAGCCGTTCAAATAATAACAATTCCGACTACTGGCCATATAGGTCCAAGTTGAGAAAAACTTAATTAGAGATTTCATTTCACTTACGCATTTGTGTAAAGCTTTGTTTTGGGAGCAGGGAGAGAGTCGATACCGGGGTTGCGGGACTTCTTGAAAGCATTACCGCGGCCCAGGGACAAATATATATTCTTTATTGCACAAAAAAAGCCTAAGTTGAAGTACAAAGGTGGACTTATTTCTAAGAGAAATCTCTTCCAGTCAATCTTTTCTGAAGTGGGAGAGATAGTTAGCGGGCATTAATAGCACACTACAATATGATAACATTACACATATAAAAAAATGTGATATAAAATACATATCAGATATATAAACCTACTTATATACATAAATAAATACAAGAAAAATAAATGTAATCAAAATCATAATGACTAGCTCGATAGCAAGTTAAAGAAACAAAGCAGGTTAAAGACGGTATATGGAAGGTTTTTAGTCAGTAAAAGTCTGACACACCCTTCTCTCTCCACCTCTTCGTCTGCTCCAGCAACAGCGGGAGACGGTCATGATAATATTCCATCCAAAAAAAAGGTGGACGGTCGGTAAACTTACTTGGTGTCTCAAGTGATCTGACTTCTTCCAGTACGATGAGGATTGACAAAAGTAATGCTGTTATTACTATAAATTACTTGATTACTTAAATGACTTAAATATAAATTAATTATTTGTCATAGATGTGTTAAATGTATTAAATTCTGTAATAAAAAGTATGTTTGTTAGTATTCAAATGCGGTTGGCCCCTTTCACTTACATACCCTTATGCTAGCTAAAAGAGTAAGGAAAATCATGACTTAAAATGTTTATTATAATGTATGACATATAATTCAGATATTAAGGAATTCGGCAAATATTAACTACTGGAAGACCGTTTACTTTGTTGTTTAATTATAGCATACGGCATAGGGGTTTGGGGTAGTTCTGCTAAAACCCTTATGATAGAACTTGAAAGGGTACAGCGCGCAGTTCTTAAGGTGACGTTAAGAAAGCCTTACAGGTATTGCACCAATGCTTTATACAAGGAAGTCAAGGAACTGGATCTGCTGCGTGTTGTACATAGTAAATGCTTGTCTGTCCATCCATCGATCTGGCGTATAGCCGATTCTTTCAGAGGGTGGGAGACAATTTCGCAACTTACCGGTGTCCCGTGTTAAAACTAGTTTTGCCGAAAGACTCTCTTAATACTTTCACGTCTCAGCGCTGTCACAAAGAGCTGCTGTCTTAATTATATCTCTGTGAAAGAGGCGACATTAAAAATAGTACAGATTCAGTCTTCTCTTGACTAAGAGCAAACGCAGACTCTAATGCCAAAGCGATAGATACACACACACACATACGAGCGTATACATATACCTACACATGCTCTTGCCATTTATTCTTGTTTCTTTAAAAAAGTGCCATATTTTAAATCTCGAATATAATTCCAAATAAAACTCTGAAATCCAAAGGATATTGGTTTTCCAAGATATAAGCTGTGCTTAGTTTGGGTACCACTGGAAACGATGAAGAATGCGAATATTTGTAAACTTAGTTTTAATTTCGTGTTAATTGAGTTACAACAAATACATTTTTCATTCTCATTCATTGCTATCCATGTCGATCGGCCTCGACACATTATCTAATTCTATGTCATACATGTACACTATACTACGAGGGCGGGTCAATAAGTCCGTGACTTTTTAAATTTCCCGACTTTTGATGGATACTCGTATATAGTATTATAATGTCCGTTAACTTACTCTTTCACTTTAGTTATCTTCCAAGTTTAACGATCTCAAGACGTCAGAATTCCTTCTACTTTGCCCACAACATCGGTCCACAGTGTGAAAGGCCGGTATCCACTACATATTATGGAGTCATTTTGTATAATACTTATCAAATTTTCCAAGTTTAACGACTTCAAGACGTAAGACTTCCTTCTATTTTGACGACCTATATGGCGTGGAGGTCAGTATACCTGCACTTCACTCGAGAGGTCGTGGGTTCGATTCCCACACAGGACAAATCTTTGTGTGCATGAACATGAATATTTGTTCTGGTCTGGGTGTTTACCTATGTATCTTAAGTATGTATTTACAAAAAAAGTATTTATGTATGTTTATCCGTTATTCAGTATCCATAACACAAGTTCTTAATGATACTTATCTTGGAACTAAATAATTGGTGTGATTGTAAGAGAATATTTATTTATTTATTATTTATTTACTTTGCCCCCATCATCGGTCCACAGTGTGGCCGTTATCTACTACATATTATTCAGCCATTTTGAATAATCCTAATTAAATTTGAATATTCTAGGCAGCGGTAAAGCTGGGGGCTCCAGTGCCAAAGATTACGTGGAGAGCTTGCATCAGAACTCTACGGCGACTCTCTTGTATGGGAAAAATAACGTTAAAGTGCAGCCGGTACGTATTTACATTATTTTCTGACTAAAATTAAATTACAAGACAACAGAAAATTAAATTTTAAGCTGACATGTTACATCTGTCATCAGACCGAATAGTACAACATAGGAATACTATCTACATAAATAAATGTTAAATCTCCCAGCTTTTTCTGTTAGTTAATGTAAGTAAGAATTTAATAAAGACAGAAAGAAAGAAAGAAAAACGTTTATTCATAACCATGTACAACAATAAGAAGAAAAAATAATATAAAACTGAAGATACCTTCATCTCTACGTGATTATGAAAAGGTGTGTACTCAGCATGTGCCATAGCATCTAAGTGATGTCTCGAAGCTGGTCTTCCTTAGATACCTGAACTAAAATAATATATAAGATACTAAACAAAAATAAAAATATTACAAAATAAAGGGAGGGTACTGCTACAAAGAGTATGTATTAAGAGTTAGGTATACAAATTGCAGATTTAAATTGGACTCCAATTTAATATTATAACATAGCGACGCATTATATGTGTTTCATTTGGCTTGCCTTCAAATAAAATATTTATAGTCATTTAAATAAATAATATATAAGGATGTACACTACTACTTAGTTATTGTCCGTTTGTTTATTAATAAGATATTTTTGTAATTTTCTTTAAAAGCATGTTAATGCTTTACTGAATTCTTTATTAAAACATATGTTTAATAACAGAAAGATGTAGAAGAGCCCATGCCAGGTTACCTAAGCCTGCATCAAACCGCAGCTGGCCTCGTGATCAAGTGGACCCCCAACCAACTCATGAACGGGTATGCAGAGAGCGAAGGCATAGACAAAAGGTAAAATCGGCATCTACAATGTGTATGTTATGTAGCGATGTATATAGTGCTTTATTATAGCTATTTTTGCATACCAAGAAATAATAGTCCCAAGAAGTATTAAATGCTTTTCAAAAGAATATAAAGAAATAGTTCATGTTGATAATTCTTACAATATCAGAGCGGAAAAATATAATTTGAAAGCTACAAAAAATCACGCAATATACGTGGAGTTCTCTGGAGCTCCGCTTAAGGATTTTTTTTGGGACATTCTATATAATTCTGGTGTAGTCTGAATAGAGTGCTTAATGTGGTGTTGTGTATGTTTACAAGTAGTTCTGTGTAAAGAAAACAATCGCGTAAGTTACCCGTATTTTGTTTACTGCACTGTCACTTAGTCTATGCGTATAGTATAGTTATAGCATTCAAGTTAGCTTGTGTATTAATCTAGTATTGTGTATTAATGTAGTATTGTGTACTGTTGTGTACACAAAACATCGCGTATGATACACGTGTTTTATTCACTGCGCCGTCAATTAATCCATACTTTTGCATGTCATAATACAGTTGTCTCTGACATGTACTTTAATGTGGTTGTACTCGTATATTTTTACAAGAAGTGCTGTGTATACAGAACAATTGCGCATGATACACGTGTTTTATTCACTGCGCTGTCAAATAATCCATGCTTTTGCATGATATAATACAGTGGTCTCTTATATGCGCTTTAATGTAGTTTTGTATGTTTACAAGTAGTGCTGTGTATAGAGAACATTTGCGCATGATACACGTGTTTACAAGTGAATACACTGTGCTGTCAATTAATCCATGCTTTTGCATGACATAATACAGTAGTCTCTTACATGTGCTTTAATGTAGTTGTGTATGTTTACAAGTAGTGCTGTGTATAGAGAACAATCGCGTATGATACACGTGTGTTGTTCACTGCGCTGTCACCTAGTACATGCGTCCGCATGTCAAAACACATGTGTTCTGTGCAGCATCGCACCGTGCACTGTCTACAGGCGCCTGTGTTGTGGACCTTTGTGTATTGACTGGTATGACTTATTTCAATTTAGAATTTTTATTGTTTTTTTTTTCTTTACACACATTTTATGTAAAAATGTAGGTTAGGATGTATATAATTATTTATTTTTTCTTACCATTCATTTTGAATTTTTATTGCTTTTTTTTCTTTACACATTTTATGTAAAAATGTAGGTTAGGATGTTTATAATTATTTAGTTTAACTTTAAGGGCGTCTAAAACTTTTACTTAACAGAAATTTGACTTTTACTCTTAATCATGGAAAAGAATTTAGTTCTGATATCTTTACAGTTATTAGGGGTTAAAGTGTGAAATTGTTGGCACTGAGCTGAGTCGTAGGTATATTGATATACAGATGGATAAATAATCTTTTTTTTGAGTACCGTTACAAATTTAATAGTGACTAACAGAATTTGTTAGCGTCAGAACCCCTGGACCAAGTGAGATTTTTATGTTTGGAGACTATCAAGGTTCAATACCTTTTTGATACTATTTGATACCTAAATTAAATTATCTAGTACCTCGACGAGCAGTGAAAAAACATGAAAAGAATGTGGCCAGACATTCTGACGTCAGGTTGTCTGGACCACATTTTTTTCATATAGTTGGAGACAATATATCTGGATTATTTATTTGTAGATATTTAATACCTTTTTAATACCTTAACATGTATATTTTTTTTTAATTTTAGGCGTCCCAGAAAAATGTTACGGGTGAATGAAATTATTGTGCGTGTGGTGTGAGGGCCTGTTTCTTGAAACTCTTCGAAAATATGCTTAGGATTTAGTGCTCACTTCAAAAAAATTGTGCAAGTTGAAATCAGATTTTGTGAAAGTCAGACAAGCGAGTTATGAAGTAAAAAGTTGGGCCCTCAGTTCTCACATAGAGGATTGAGGGCTCACCTGTACCGGACAAACTATGGACGCTAGAGAAAAAGTCTTTACGGCAAAATCTAGCCTAAAGCCAAACAAAAATTGTGCAAACAAAATATTATCGCAAAACTTAGTCATACTTCGTAAATATGATTGGCGCGTGTTGCGATGGAAACTTTTTGAAAAATCATTGAAAATATGCTTAGGAATTAGTGCACGCTATAAAATTAAAAAAAAAAAAAAAAAAATTGTGAAAGTTGAAATCAGATTTTGTGAAAGTCAAATAAGCGAGTTACTAGCTAAAAAGTTGGGCCCTCAGTTCTCATAGAAGATTGATGGCCCACCTGTACCGAACAAACTACGGAAACTAGAAAAAAAGTCTTTACAGCACAATTTAAGGTAACGCTTAACAAAAATTGTGAAAACTAAAAATTGCCGCGAAACTCTGTCTTTCTTTGTATAATATTCGTTCAAAGTGGGCCCTCAGTTCTCACACAGGACAAAGTTTATTACGAAAATAAATTAAACCGTTAACTTACAGGTACTGTTTTAAATCGGGGTCTTGGTCCTTAATTTCTCTTGTTTTCGTGTTACATATTTTATAAATTTTGGCTTAATAAATTTCGCTATAAGAAATAATAAAATTTAGTTTTTTTTTATGTTGGAAATAGGGTGACCACAATTGTATATTACAAGTGTTACATTTAAATTTTTATTCATCAGAAATAATAGTTGAAGCCATACCAATTAGTGAAATCACAATTTATAGTAAAGGTTGAGACATGGGCCCTTATAGTTGGAAAAAACGTTCAGACAGCAGGACTCTTTTTAAATATCTTTTTTTCACACATCCCAATATTGTTAGGAGCTGAAAAAGAATATGCACCGTACAAAGATTTAAAAAAATACTTACTTCTACACGAGGTATTCATGAAAAAACAATCTCGACTTCCCTGATTGATGACTCGTGTAAAAGGGGCTTGCAGGATTTTAGATTGTTTAATTTATGAATATGTGTGTCAATTTGGCTAGCCCCAACGAGATATTTTATATGAGGAAAATATATAATGCTCTCTTATACATACATACAATTTTCCCGAAGGGGAAGGCAGTGGCAGTATGTTATACAACCACACTTCGCCAATATGGTTGTTGGTCCGAGGTAATAGTTGGCTTGCCGGGAACTTCTGTGTTTGCCAGAGCCCCGTCCGTTAATAAGAAGTATACTTGCAGGTTAGGTTGACTTGGACTCCAGAGATAATAGTCTGTACGTCTAATAATCCCTGTACGTCTTTCGTATGTCTAAAATATAACTAATACTAAAACAATTTGATAAGTCTATAAAAATTTGTGTTCTGCAGTCAGAAGATTTGAAAGAAAGAAGACAATAACTCTTTATATACATAGTATCTACACTGTGTGTGTTCCGTATTGTTATATGTATGTGATTGATAATTAAAATAAGCCTGTGGGTTTTTAGTCAGTTCTTCTCACAGAGCGGGAGCTCGAAAATGGCATTTAAATTCACTTACACTTATTTTTTATTTATTTGCATGTAAGTTAATCTAAGCGTCGTGATTTCAGTGTAGTAATATATATTTTTTTAATTTAAATTTTGTTCTATGTAATAGGAAATAAAGAAATTTTTACTTTTAGAACTTTTTACTTTTACAACACATGAGCAGACCAGTTCCCACTGCAAGGCAAACCACCACCTCAAGACAGCTTCTGTCGTCTTAGGGGCTGTTTCTAACGCTCAAAATGATGTACATAAGCGTATTCGTGACAATTTTCTCGAAAAAATTTCAATATATTTTGGTATATAGTATGTAGTTTAATCATTATTCTTGTTTGTAAGAAATACATGAAATTGATGCAGAATATTTTACATAAAAAAAATATAACACGAAAACAAGAGAAATTAAGAACGAAGGCCTCGGGCCCGAATATTTACAAGTTTGTACTTGGAATCAACAAGGAGTGGTGACCCGTTTCCGCTATCGCATATTTTCACAATTTATTTACTAGCCCATAGGATTTGAAACAGTACCTATAAGTTAACGGTTTAATTTATTTTCGTAATAAACTTTGTGTAATAAACGTGTGTGAGAATTGAGGGCCCACTTTAAACGAATATTATACAAAGAAAGGCAGAGTTTTCCGGCAATTTTTTGTTTTCACAATTTTTGTAAAGCGTTACTTTAAATTGTGCCGTAAATACTTTTTCTCTAGTGTCCGTAGTTTTTTCGGTAAAGTTGTTCCCTTCATCTTCGATAAGAACTGGGGGCCCAACTTTTTAGTTAGTAACTAGCTTATTTGACTTTCACAAAATCTGATTTAGACTTTCACAAATATTTTAGAGCATGCCCTAAATCCTAAGCATATTTTCAATGATTTTTAAGAAAGTTTCCATCGCAACACGCGCCAATCATATTTACGAAGTATGACTAAGTTTTGCGATAATATTTTGTTTGCACAATTTTTGTTTGGCTTTAGGCTAGATTTTGCCGTAAAGACTTTTTCTCTAGCGTCCATAGTTTGTCCGGTACAGGTGAGCCCTCAATCCTCTATGTGAGAACTGAGGGCCCAACTTTTTACTTCATAACTCGCTTGTCTGACTTTCACAAAATCTGATTTCAACTTGCACAATTTTTTTGAAGTGAGCACTAAATCCTAAGCATATTTTCGAAGAGTTTCAAGAAACAGGCCCTCACACCACACGCACAATAATTTCATTCACCCGTAACATTTTTCTGGGACGCCTAAAATTAAAAAAAAATATACATGTTAAGGTATTAAAAAGGTATTAAATATCTACAAATAAATAATCCAGATATATTGTCTCCAACTATATGAAAAAAATGTGGTCCAGACAACCTGACGTCAGAATGTCTGGCCACATTCTTTTCATGTTTTTTCACTGCTCGTCGAGGTACTAGATAATTTAATTTAGGTATCAAATAGTATCAAAACGGTATTGAACCTTGATAGTCTCCAAACATAAAATATCTCACTTGGTCCAGGGGTTCTGACGCTAACCAGAATTTTACTTGACATATTTTATTAAGTCAAGAATAGTTGGCTTTAAACTTGTTGAAAACTTATTTGTTATATTTTTCATGTTAATTAATTTTGATCGTCCAAAAAAAAGATATAGACCTTCTTACACCTTAGAAATGAGAGGTACGTTTATTAATACACATAATTACACGTACCTCACAAAGTAAACTTTCTGCTGCGTACCCTTGGTTTGTGGACTGTGCTCCCTGAAAAGATTATAGGCATGGGGCTCTTCAAAACGGGCGTAAAGGGTCGGCAACGCAACATTGCTTATAAATGGGCCGCATTCTTTAAAAATAAGGTGCCAAAAAAAATGTGCTCCCCTATAAGGCTGCCTGTCCACTGAAGCGGAGAGGCTAATATCCAAAGAGAGAGAAATATTATCCAATAGGAATCGCGGACAGGAGAGGAGCGAAGACTTTATGAAATCTGATTGGTTTATATTTGTCCGAGGACAGGCAGCCTAAATGTATATTAACTAAGCAGCTTAAATTATTCTTGCAGCGTATTCTGGGCAATGTCCTTGCAAGTTTGCGTGTGGGAAGTGGTGTACGTGCACGTGCACCGTTCGCAAATAAGCGATGCCCTGATTCTGGTGGGGCAAGATGGCGTCCAACGACCACCAATACAGTTCCCCAAAGGTAATCGACTTTTCTTTTCGTCGTTGTATTTATTTCATATTTCTCTAGTTCATTTTGAGTCTTGGGCTCATACCATAAGTGCGCTATTAATTTTTGAAAGTTATGTGCGTATTTATCGCTTGCTCCGTGCCTCGGAAAGCATGTTAAGCCGTTGGTCTTAGTAGTCATGAAAATCTATGGCAGTCGTTATTATGATGTTTCCTGGGTTGCGGAGGTCAAACGGCAGTCACTCCGTGTAATAACTAAAATTAAGCCGAATCTGGTTGGACCAGTGAGCAGACCCTGGGCCTCAAGCGTAAGGCTGCGTATCCACCAAAGATGTGCGAAGCTTATGTTTCTTAAGAACCAATAGAATCTCTTTATGAACCTAGCTTCGCTTAGCGCACAGATAATAGCACCTCTCTTGTGGAAACGCAGCCTTAGTCTAAGGAAACCCTCTGTAATGGTTTGAGTTAATTTTTGATGAGTGTTATTATTTTCTTTTATTAACTCGATTTTGCGTACGAAATAAAACACAAATATTCTGTTCATTCCAGGTGGTCATTTGCTATCGTTTTTGAGTAATTTGGAAACTGGACTACTTCCACATGGTCAATTGGATCCACCATTATGGTCCCAAAGAGGGTCGGGAAAGGTACGTTGTGAAAGTTAAGGTTATAACCATAGTTTTTATTAAATTATTTTAGAGATTTTTTTAAAGAACATTTTGATATAGGTTACCCTATTTTTCCCATCTCGAACTACACGTCTTAGAAATTATCATACTTCATATACCTCAATAAATCTCCTCCTACACTCATTCACACACTAACATGAAACACACAATGAGGACACACTCACGCAACTCAATAAATCTCCTCCTACACTCATTCACACACTAACATGAAACACACAATGAGGAAACACTCATGCTACTTTTTAATATCAACTTTTTCTTCTTATGTTTGGCTTGTATCATTTTTTGGGTTCACTTGAATTTTTAAAAAAAAATCTTAGATATTAAATGTAATGGGAATGAGCGCTGCTGCCTGAAGCACAGATATTAAGTTATCTAGTTCAGGCGCAGAGATTTAGAATGTAATTGTAAATTATCTAATTATATATGTTTGTTGTTCTGATTGTATTTAGTTTAAATAAAAAATTATTTTATTATTATTATTATACTGTGTAAGTGTGGAGACTACCATCACTCGCACTAAAGCATTGGTTATCCATTTATTCTAAAGACGGTCTGGCTTTAAAATTAACTTTCGGTGAATGTAATAAAATTTCTAGAAAAAAATATGCTTACAATCATTCTGGAAATAATTATACTTACATACATACGTACAATCACGCCGGTTTTCCCGAAAGTGGTAGGCATAGGCATAAAATACGTCCACATTTTGCCAATGATATTATTGGTCCTACGTAATACGTGAGCATAATACCGCTTACCGCGAACTTTTATTTATATAATCTTTACTAAAATTTTATCAACGAACATTTATTGTCAGATTCAATTTTAACGTTAACAGCGGTAGCTAAATTAGTATAATAAAAACCATGAAAGTTTTTTTTCTAATGGCTTCGTGCGTTTAGCAAATATGGCCAGTGTCAAGTAGGTAAGTAATATATTAATAACATATAAATTATAATAAATGAGAATGAGTGGTGATAAAGATGATAAATGGTAAATGATATGCCCTCTCCCTAAACCTCTTGAGTCCTCAGTAAAGATGTGGGACTATACTGAGATCTGACATGGACTTCTTGAGAGAATTTGAAAAGTTATGTTGCACTGTTTTATTTCATTTTCTAACACTCGTGTACGTTCACAAACACTTAACGGTTAATAATCCACCGTTATTTCACATTAATGTTGGAAATATCACAAATTTTAGAAAATAAAACAAATCTGCAGTCATTACGCTTCACTTTCCCGCCAAGAAGTCAAACTCATGAAAGTTATGTGTCATTAATTTCTTAGGTGTTCGGACGAGGCAAAGTCCGTCGCAGGCCAATGCCTAGTCTGTGCGAGAGTGGGGAGAACGAGGAGGCAGAGTGGGAGGAGGCTGCCGGCGACTATGTGTTCCGGATCGTCAACAACGCCATCACGGATAGAGAAGGTACTTTTATAGACTACGATTATAATTTATCATGGTCTTGTTCATTTAATATTATTAGGAAAGGTAAGTTGGTATATTTATATGACCTATCCATCTTCATCCAATTAAATTCCAATTAAATTAAATTCTTTTCATCCAATTGACTAACGTTCGGAACCGGGTCCCTATCGGTACGCCAAATTTTTTGTACGCCTAATTTGTAATGGCACCCAAACGGAAAGCCTAAATTTTTTTCGCCTAATTTCACTCTTCAGAATCGTGTTTGCCCTAATTTCACTTCGCCTAACTTTTTATCGACACATTGTCATTTACCAAATGCGTCATTTGGCAGAACAATTCGTAATCCCTAAAGTTTACAATTCCTAAATATTAATTCGCACAAAATTAAAAATCATAAAGTACAAAACGCCTACTCATTTTTATGCAAACATGCAGCATGCAAGCAGGCATGCAGCATGCATGCAGGCATGCAGCATGGCTTCGGCGCTGCGGGACTCCGACGGTCCCACGCGAGCTTTTCGTCGCAGATGGTTTTCGCTTACCACCGAGTCTTCGGCTTGCTGGCCGGCTCCTTAGCTCGCGGGCCGCCTCGCCCCTCCGCGCCTACGCGGGCTTATATTGCACTCTAGGGTAGGGCAGACAAGACTACGTGGAATCGGGTTTGCAGCGATTCGCTTCTGTCAATTTATTTTCTCAATACAATTCTTTGCTTTTATTCCAATACATTATTGGCACATTTCATTTTAGATATGCTAAAATTAGTGCTTTTACAAATTTGCGAAATAATCGTTATGCCAATATTGTTTAGGCTGTTTTACATTAGACATTCTACAATTAGGCCTTTCAATTCTTAGGCCAAACTATAATGGTGGCAAAACTATTATTAGGCGAAACAATTATTGTACGTTTTAAGTTTAGGCCAAAACGGTTTGGCAAAACCATATTAGGACAAACAATTTTAGGCGAACCAAAGGGCACCCTTCGGGACCATTTACTAACGTGCCCATTCACTACAGGCAGTAGCTCGGAATCGGGCAAGAAACTCTTCAATTCTTCAATTGTGAATTTGTGAGGAATATTTTAATAATCATTTCAGCTATATAAAGTCTATTGCTGAACGTTGGCTCCCTCGATATTTTAGTATATTGGGGGTACTTGCTTATAATCAAAATTCAAGCCAGTACGCAGGATCAAGCTGCAGCCGTCATGATTTTAATAGTTAATTCTTTATTACTTGTAGCAATGCGTCATTCGCTGTTGGAGCGCGCCGTGGCATCACCCCCACGCACGCCACGCCGCCCTCTCGCGTCCACTTCTACTACCTCATCAGACTCGTCCACCATGTCAGTGGACTGCCCGCAATCGGCCGGCCACAACGGAGTATCGCCACAGCTGCCTCCTCCGCAATCGCAACCTGCTGAGGAGGCAAGTCTCACTTCTCTTTACACACGTAAAAATTTTAAAAGATATATTATGACATTTCAATAATTTTAACCGTCAAAAGTGCACTACTGACAATAGCCTTCCCAATAGTTTTCATTATATTGGGGGTATCTGCCCATAATAACCACACTGTGCAGGCAGGTTGGTAGTCGCGGTCTGAACGTTCTCCGGATGGCGTCATCAGCAGCGTTGCTGCGTCCATAATCCGGTAGGATTTCTCTTCGTCGACTCCCTGTGTCATCTCACACGGGATGTGCACTATTCTAGGCCGATGCTAAACGGCACATATTGAGACAGCACATACAATTTTAATGTCAAACTTAAAAGTACGTAAAACTAACGCGCAAGGCATATTAGGCAAGAAATTCAACTCGTTTGTTTTCTCGCCAATATGCATACATAATCATACGAGATACATAATCGTACATGATCATACAAAATCGTACTCAATCATACAGAATCATACACAATCTTACATAATCATGCAAAATCAATAAAAATCATGCAAAATCATGCAAAATCAATAAAAATAATACACAATTATAAAATATCATTCATAATCATACAGAATCGTATACAAGTATACTCGTATTCACGTATATTCACAAAACACTCTTTGATACTAATTAGTTTGCTCATAGGGGCCTAAAGAGGCCTACAAAAAGGCATTCTTTTAATGTTTTGATCCTTAAGAAGGGCAATGATGAGCTCTCACTATCGGCTATAAAAGATAAAAATAAAGATAAATAAAATGTATCAACGGACAATGCAAAATATAGTGCATTATAATTTACATATATCATTAAGGGTATTAATTATTTGTTTCTTATTATTTCAGCCTGCATCAATCGAGTTAGTGTGCAGCACGATGAGGCGGCAAATAATTTCCCGGGCATTTTACGGGTGGCTGGCATACTGCCGGCATTTATCCACTGTCAGGACTCATTTAAGTGGACTGGTGCATCCCATCATCGTTCCTCGAGGTTAGTTTGATGATTGAGTATGGAAATACATACAAAAGAAGTGTACTTCCTTAATTAAATACTGTAACCTTTCACGAAATAGGGCTATTATTGTGCATTTAAACAAACAACAATGCGACGTCTTGTGTTGTGAAAATCTACGATGAGTTTTATAGCAAATGGACGGTGACACTTCGAAACGCATACGATTTATTGCCATAATTTCAAAGGACATACATCATGGCATAAAGATCCAAAAGCATAATATCCTTTTTCATAACATATTATTACGCATAACCATAATAATGCCGAATTGCTGAAAGCCATAATTATAAAAGCCATAATCATATAAATCTATATTTTCATTAGCCACATTTTTACAAAGCATACTTTGAAACGCAGCAGTAGTATTTTTTAAAGTTGGTACAAAGATCTAAACAAAATAGCACCCCGTAAGGGAATTGCAACTGCTAGGAGGACTCTACAGTAATAGTATTAATTAATGACTTGAATTAATTTCAGTATATTATAACGTAAATATTATACTTTTTATCACATTATTAATATTGCATATGAAATAACAATCACAATATACTAAATTTATTATATTTTACATACATTCACTCATGTTTCCCCGAAGGGGTAGGCAGAGGCATATTACGAGTAGATATACGCCCACACTTCGCTTCATATATAGTTGGTGTAAATATAAGAATATTATAATAGGTTGGGGAAAAAGTCTTTTCGTATTTTTGTATGAAAAGTCAAGACATTTTTTTCAAAGTTTATTTACATTTATTTACAATATATATGTACCGTTTTGTTGAATAACTTTCTGCCATTTTGTGGGCAGAGACATTATCCCGTTACTGTAGAAACTTTGGGACTTCTGATCAAAAAAACGGGACAAATAGTTTTGGCAGTCCTCTCTTGAGGTCAACCTTACAGAACCTAAAGAATTCTGCAGAGACCGAAACAGGTGAAAATCTGAAGGCGCAAGGTCAGGGCTATATGGTGGATGCACTAGGACCTCCCAGTCGAACTCTCTTAATTTTTGCTGAGTGGCTAAAGATGTGTGTGGTCTAGCGTTATCGTGATGAAAGACCACACCCTTCCTGTTGATCAATTCCGGCCGTTTTCTCTCGACTGCTTCCTTTAATCTCATCAGTTGCTGGCAGTAAAGATCAGAATCGATGGTTTTGCCGGGCGGTAAAAGCTCATAATAAACAATGCCCTTCCAATCCCACCATACACACAGCATCACCTTATTTCGTGTTAGGCCAGGTTTGGCCACAGTCTGTGAAGCCTGGCCAACTTTCGACCACGACCTTTTTCGCACGTTCTTGTCGTACGTGATCCACTTTTCATCGCCAGTTATCAATCTCTTCAAAAACGGCTCGGTTTCATTACGTCTCAATAATGAATCGCAAATGAGTACACGGTTCATTAAGTTTCTTTGAGTGAGCTCGTGTGGCACCCAAATATCGAGCTTTTTTGTATAACCAGCTTTCTTCAAATGGGTCAAAACTGTTTTGTGGTCAATTCCCAGTTCTTCAGCTACATCGTAACTACTAATATGCCGATCTTGTTCCACTCTTTCAAAAATGGCGTCCATTTTATTCGTAACAGGGCGACCAGAGCGAGGTGCATCTTTAACATCAAAATTTCCGGACTGAAAACGTTTGAACCAAATTTGTGCTTTTCTTAATGACACTGCATCAGGTCCATAAACATCACAAATTTTTTTCACTGCTTGAGTTGCATTTTTGCCTTTTTTATAATAAAATTTTAAAATGTATCGAATTTCTTCATTAGATTCACTCATTTTTACGGAGAGAAAAACAAATGAAAAATAGCGGGAAACAACTATTTTTTATTTTTTTCTTTTCTTTATAATGGAACCTTTTTAATGTTACCAAAACCAGCCAGACACAAATAGTACAGTCAAAAAAATTTTATAATAAGTTTTATACCTACGTTATGCGAAAAGACTTTTTCCCCGACCTAATATTATAGTATTCTTGTTATTATATTTCTCTTGTTATATTTATTTATTACACTATATTTAATCCCATAAAATTACATAAATAATATGTAGGAAAAGAACGCCTACATTGAACATTAATTGTCATTTTAACTGTTGTTACAATTATACAGAAAAATATATTTATTGTTTCTTTATTCGTTCATTCGTTTATACATTTAGCAAAAAACTCATTTATAGTGTAGTATTTTTTTGTATGTAGTTATGAGTGTCTAGTTGTTATTATAATCTTACAATCTGAAGAAAAACAAAATCACGCTCCTTTGCAATCCTAAAATACCTATTACCTAACCAAATTATTTTTACTAAAATCCTTTTATCCAGCTTGAGTATATCACGCTCACTTATATGTTTCCGCGGTGGTAGCGTCATGCGTCGGGTCGTTGCGCTCCCTAAAATATGGTTGAGCGTAACGCGTCTGCTCATGTCTAATATGTTTATCCGTAATTATGTTAATATTGCTAAAAAGAGTTTTGTCTCCCTTTTTTTTTTCAAATCATGTGAGTGCAGAACACAATTGTTTTAATATTATGTATTTTAATTGTAAGTGGCGGGAGAAAAAACCAACCTTGATGATTTTCTTGCCCGTTCTTTTACGATCAAGCTCCCGCCCGCAGTGAATGGGCGCGTTAGTTTATAAGTATGACATTCATAAGAGCTCTATTGAGCCAAACTTGAATAAATGAATTTTTAATTTAATTTAAAAAAATTAAATAATGTGGAAGTGCTTTTCGTTGTTTCTTTTTATGTTACCTTTGTCCAACTTTACCTAATCCTGACAAAATGATGAGATGAGTAATGAATAGGCTTAAAATGCATGTAAAAATTTAGGTCAAGCGGGCGAAATTGTGCTTAACTATCTCAGTATTAAAGTTATTACCAGCCTAAACTAAAAACAAACTAACCTTCTGTAAATTTTACAGAAGGCACGGAGACAGGTCTTACTGAAGAGCTTTGGAGATCAATGACGGACGATCGTGGCGCGGTCACTGACAAAGACGAAGTGCATCGTCAGGTGTACTACCACGGAGTGCAACACGAAATTCGCCGGGAAGTCTGGCCGTATCTGTTGGGATATTACGAGTTAGTAACATACAAACATAATATTAACTGTAACTCACCCTAAGCATAAGTTTAGTGTAACCGGGCTAGTATACGATAATGATAAATTTTCTTTTGTAGATTCGGTTCAACAGCTGAAGAACGCGTCGAGCAAGACGCGGCGTGTCGGCGACAGTACGAGACCACGATGTCAGAGTGGCTGTGTGTGGAAGCGATAGTGAGGCAGAGGGATCGCGAGGCCACAGCTGCATCCATAGCCAGGCTCTCAGAGGCTTCGGGCAAGGCGAAACCGGTGGAAATTATCGAACCGGAGGTGAAAATTCTTGTTCATGTCTTTGAAGTCTTCTTTTTCCTTATAGTCAAACAAATCGTGCATTTCGTCGGAGTAGTTGAGTGTGGGCGATAGTGCGCTAGAGGCCGCTTTCATAGCCAGGCTGTCAGAGGCTTCAAGCAAGGCGAAGTCGGTGAAAATTATTGATACTAAAGTGCAGAATCTTTTGATGTCATCAATGCCATTCTTTGTTGTTGAATTAACCTTTTTTTTTTGTTATCGTCTGTAAAAAAATGCTGCTTACGCACTGTCTCCCGGCCAAAAGGGGGAGACCGGGAGGGGGTGTGGGGCTCACTGCGGCAGACGCGACCACCGCAGTCCTACCCACTAAAAAACTTCAGACGACGCCGACCGCTGTTGAAAAGGGGCGAGGCACCAGTGCCTGGGTTTGTAGCTTCTGGTACCCCGCCCGCGGCCAACGTCCCCCGGATTGGAACCGGGGAGACCTCCTCAGGGAGGCGCGATGTCATGCGCCCCCCCTACCTCTATGTGCGGCCATGGCGTAACTGTCTGACTTCGGGGGGGGTCTATGGCGAGCGGTAGGGGCCCCCTGCCCCCGCCGCCTAATACCCCCCGGGCGCTGCCTGACGGGCCCTCCTGGCCCGCCCGCTGCGCCAACGGCGTAGCCGGAGAGAGAGCGGATCCCGCTCCCTCTCCCGCTCCGCGGCCTCCTTCTGCGACATCACCACTTCGCAGAAGGAGGCCATCGCCTCCCACGCCGTCTCGCTGTCGACCATCTTTTGCATGATGGTCAGCAGCGAGAGAGCCACTCCACCCAGGGCCGCGGCTAACGTCGCCCGCGGCCCCGCCCACGCAGGGCACGCCACCAAAGTGTGCTGCGCGGTGTCTTCCGCGCAGTCACAGTGGTTTGTTGAATTAACCTGCCTCAAGCTAAAAATATATGTTTTCTGTGGCAAAGAGTACCGTTTGTATGCAGGTTATTAGATACAATTATATACGAAAGTGTGCACGCAAACACACAGACCTACAAATGCTCACACTATTACACGCCCAAGAGCAACTTTATAAAAGTTGCAAAAAAATGAAATGCACTTTGGTACATATAAATTACCTACTTAAACAAATCAGAAACGTATAATTGTATGTATTTATTTATTTCAAAATTGTATAATGTATATATTTCAAAATTGTTGAGAAATAAGTAGGTAATATACCTGAATGGGGACTCAAATCTGGATCATGCAATTTTGTTAATATACCGTATAACAGACGCGCCTGCACTATATGCAGCTTGAAGCTAGAAAACTCTCTGGGGATATGTCTAGTATTCATATTACAAGCTCCTGCTTGATCTAATTTTTGATAGCCATTCGTGTCATGTACAAGAACATTTATTTTTCTTGCATAATAAATAAAAGAAATATTCTTGATAAAAAAAACTTCGATTTTCAGGTGTTTGAGGATGACTGTAGCGTAATATCAGACAACCCACCAGTTGTTTCTCCAGAACCAAGTGAAAACGATCAGAAAAAAACTGATACTAAACCAATTTTGTCAAGAGCTCCAAGTATAGACGAAATAGAAAACATAGAAATGGACTCGGAGAGTAAGGATAAAGATGATATGAAAGTTAACGGAGAGACTGAGACGGGTGATAGTAGGGATTTAGATTTAGACAGTCTTAAAGACTTAGATGATGATGAAGATATACATGTTAAGAGTACTGTAGAAAATCCAGATATGAGAAGAGAGAGTATAGCAGAAATTAAAAGATTAGCTGAAGGAATAGTACAAAAGGGCGATGGGAGAGGCTTACTATGTAGCGTAGATAGTGCCAATATGAATATGAATGGAAGCGAATTGAGGTCATCTATAGACGAGACCCAACCTTCGACGCCCCATCAACAGCACACGAGTGTCATCATTACAAATCCTTCAGTAGATTTGGTTCCTTCAGGGTCTCCTGTTTCCGGGGGAACTACAGGTATGTTAATTATTTTTACTTAAGGTTACAATACCGATTTTCATCTTTACTTTTGATCTATTATATTATTTTAATAATTTATTTATTGTATTTTATAGATTTCTTTTCGCGATAATTCTGCCTAATACACTTTCTAAATTTTATTATTAATTTCACTTTATTATTATCAGAATTTGAAACCTCCTCAACAAGGTTCCTAAGAGCGTATCAGATTCTAATAAAATTAGGTTGAGGCAAAAACTTTATCATAAGCAAATAGTTTAAGATATACGAGTATATTTTTTGCGAACAGCGAACGTGAGTCCAGCTCGCAGCCCCCTAGGCGTGGTGCGAGAGGAATCCCACTCAGCAGGCGCTTCTTTCGACACTCTCGAGCCGGCGGCAGATGCGAGGCCCGAAGCACGTTCCAACTGCGTGTCGCCAGCTAGTTCCAATGGTGGAGTCTACACAGTGAGTACACCTTTTAGACTGCCCCATAAAGAATAGTCGTTGATTAATTTTAAGTCTTAGAACTACATTCAGGTCACCCCAAAGACATGAACAGGCGAATACCAGCATAACGCAGCTTGTAGACTGCCTTTCAAGGAATAGTAATTGTAAATATATGGTCGTAGTCCAAAGACATTTAACTATTACTATAGACAGGACATTGAGATCAAAACTGTAATCCACAACTTATTACCAAGTGGTAACAAGTCGCTCAGTTTGAATTTAAGCGCCCTCGAGTGTAGTCGTGTTTGTGCGTGAACAGATTTGACAAATTTTATAGAAAATATGCCAAATTGCGTACTGATATATTGCAAATCCCGTTATGGTAAAAAGGCTGAACGTGATTACAGTTTATTTTTGTAAGTATTTTTTGTATTTACTCAATAATCAGACTATATAATAATTTCCAATAAATTATTCTAGAACATTACCTATGCCCTTTGCCGACCTCTAGCGGTGAAAAGCAAAAGCACTACTTTTAGGATCTCACCACACTTGTCGATGCGGAAGTAGATGATTTAGTGATGTTCAAGTGATGTCGTTTTATTTATCGATTAATGTAATAAATAATATTTTTAAATCGTAAGTATAAGTTTAATATAAGTAGTAATATTCTGATTCAATAATCATTGCGTTGGGGGACTGTTATACACTGTAGTAGTTAAACTTTCAAATCAATGTTTATTGCACTCCATAACGTTTCACAGGTTATTTTATATTTATTTATATTTTTACATTATTTTTTTAAATTTGTCATATCACATTATTAAATACATTTATTATAACTTTAACTTATACTTATTTTTTTATTGTCTTGTCATTGATATAGTCTTTTATGTCGTAGTAGGCCTTATTTACTAATATTTCTTTGATTATGTTCACAAATGTAGCGTTACGGGTTTCTGTTTTATTAATTCAGGGAGTTTATTATAAATTTTTGGCTACTGGCTGTTAAAGTGAAACATTTTACCTGATCATTCTAACGAATTGATTCGTAAATCCAATCACACAACAATGTTAGATATTGCTTTGAAGTAAACTCGATTCTGGTCTACGTATAAAATTGGATTGGATTGTATAAAAAGCTTTATATATGATTAGATATTCGCGGGGTGGGTTTATTTCAAAAATGAGTGTTGTCAACAGGTACTATCTGGGTACTTATGTTAATTCACATTGTTTTTTAATAAGTAGTGTTGAATTTAATAAGTTAACACTTTTACTAAATAAATAATAAGAATCATTAAAAACACCGGAATTTTTATATACTACTCTAAATGTCACTTGCTTATTCATGTTATATGTTTTTTATACCGATTTTGGTTAACCTTCTTCAAAATTATCGATACGTCGAATTCTAAACGGAACATCCCTACTGCAGAGCGACGTCTACCGTGGAGTAGGTAAAACTTATTCTAATTGTTTTTAATATGCTGTTTTGCTTTTCAACGTTAGATAGCGTTACTTCCGCGCCAGCTCAAAGTTTTTGTATGGAATAGTCTCTAATAGCCGCTCTATTACTATATTAAATCTCTTTGTCGTAGTCACTCTTTGAAAGATGCGAACGGGCGGAAGAATCCAGGCAAATGTAAAACAAAAGACAAAGCATTAAACAATTGTGTGATTTTTATTAAAACATCTTACGATCCATGGTACCTAGAATGACGAGTAAAGACCAAACTGTGATAGGATGTTATGTTTTACAGACATAATGTTATTATCTGCTCGAATGTATATATTCAATACAGGTGCATGCTATCTTAATAATTTTGTTTATTTCACAGAATGAGTTAGTCGAGAGTTTCGCTTTGAACCTGCACCGAATTGAGAAGGACGTGCAGCGATGTGATAGAAACTATCCATTCTTCACGGACGATAACCTCGACAAGCTGAGAAATATTATGTGCACGTAAGTTTTCCTAACCGATACTGATGACTTTTATTTTCCATCTCATAAAAAATAAATTCAACTGTAGATATTATTCAAAAATTTATCCTTTTTTTAAAAGCTTCTCAATAACCAATCCTTGAATTGAAATTTCATGAACGATTAAAACCAAGATAGGCGAGTATTTAAGATTGGTTTTAATCTCGGTTTTGCGGATAGGTTGATAATTTCTGAAGTAAGTCAGATTAGGAGCCCTATTGGGCGTTTTAGAAATTCTAAAGGCAGGACGGCACACTATACTATATTCTTTCTTCTCAACGTCTGTTAACGTTTTTAACCTGAAGTAGCGATATTTCTTTTTGTATACATTCCCCAATATCTGAAGCGCTCGTAGCTACGCGGTGCACGGTGGTCGGAAACAATCACGGAAGCAAAGCAGAGTTTACAGAGGTCAGTCCTTGGATGGGTGACCGTTTGTGTGGCAATTGATATCGAGCGCTTCTGTGCTTCGGAAGGCACGTTAAGCCGTTGGTCCCGGTTATCACAAAATGTGGTAGTCGTTAAGCCATGTTAGAGGCCTAAATGGGCGGCTTGAAAAATTCTAACAGCAGGACGCCATACACCTCGGCCAGTTACGCCATGGCCGCACATAGAGGTAGGGGGGGCGCTGCACATTGCGCCTCCCTGAGGAGGTCTCCCCGGTTCTGATCCGGGGGACGTTGGCCGCGGGCGGGGTACCAGAAGCTACAAATCCAGGCACTGGTACCTCGCCCCTTTTCAACAGCGGCGGGCGTCTGTCACGTCCCGTCACACCCCCTCCCGGTCTCCCCCTTTTGGCCGGGAGACAGTGCGTAAGCAGCATTTTTTAACAAACGATAATAAAAAAAAAAGGACGCCATACACCTGCCTCCGCCAATCCGCACTGGGTCAGCGTGGTGGAGTATGACCCAATACCCTCGCACCTTGGTGTGTGAGAAGAGGCTCGTGCTCAGTAGTGGGACGTTAATGGGCTGAAATGATGATGATGATGATGATGATACATTACCCAATATCTAACCCAATACGTCTTCAAAATTCATCTTGTTATCCATAACTTCCAGCTACGTTTGGGAGCACTTGGATATGGGCTATATGCAAGGCATGTGCGACCTAGTTGCTCCACTCCTGGTGATGATGCGCGAGGAGGCCACGGCACACGCACTTTTCTCCCGGCTGATGGAACGAGCCAGCGATAACTTCCCTTCAGGACAAGCTATGGATGCACACTTTGCTGATATGAGGTGAGAATCAGCATAGCTATTTATGGCTTTCGAGATTGCGAGTGCACGGAAAGTGCAAAAAGTGTTTGTATCTTCGCTGATGCTGTTGATATATTTGGTAAAATTGCAAGTAATCTTATGAAATGAATTGTGTCAAGCTTTTGAACATTAAGTAAAAAAAAATAGGAAACCTATACTTACGTTTTGCATACTTTTGGATTACTTCAAAATGTAGAAGATTTACAAAATCAAAATCGAAAGTCACAGTCAAAGATTTTTGCATATCCGAGTTGCCTTTTATTTACCACATCCATAGGTAAGTTAAGATCAGAAGACTACTATTAACATATAATAGTTAGACTACTAATAAGATGGTACTATCACCCCTCGATTTCCTTTCTCACAAATGAATTATCATTTTACAGGTCGCTCATCCAGATCCTGGACTGCGAATTGTATGAGCTGATGCACGCGCACGGAGACTACACACACTTCTACTTCTGCTATCGCTGGTTCCTGCTGGACTTCAAGAGAGAGCTGCTTTATCAGGATGTAAGCTTAAAATTGTTCCATGCATCGTATAGGATAAATTTTATAAGAGAATGTGGAAGGGCATATACAAAGCAAAAATTCCGAAGGTATTAAACCCTTATAACAGAATTTACCTTTCTTAATGAGGCTTTACCAACGCCACCATTGCTGGGAAGGTCTCATATAATGACTATTTCCATACAATATCAGAAGCCGTTATTTTGTCAACATCCTCGGTTTGATTCTTGAAAAAGAAAATTTATATTTGAAAATATTGCTTTCTTTTTTTAGAATCCATTTTTTTTCTCTTTATTTGTTTAGAAGCTTCGATCATAAAATTGATCATGCTAGCTCCATCTTAGAGTCATCATTCATAATAATGAATTCCACCAGGTATTTGCCGCATGGGAGCTGATCTGGGCTGCAAGACACGTGTCTTCAGAGCACATGGTGCTTTTTATAGCCTTAGCCCTTCTGGAGACCTACCGCGACGTAATCCTTGCCAACACCATGGATTTCACTGACATTATCAAATTCTTTAATGGTGAGTACCACTTCATCGATTTATTTGTATGTGTCACTACAAATGATGACCACATCCTGACTGATTGTAAGAACTCTATGCTGTCTAAAAAAATTAAAGCCTCCATATTGTGGTACAATCATGGTAACAAGAGCAACCTATACGACGTCCTGCATGTATGCCGTAACACGTCGCGCTTAAAAACCCGGCATTATAGAAGCCGGGAAACACGGGGGCGCTTTTTCTTACATAACTTTTTAACTCCTAACATCGAAAGTCCGAAAATATGTTTCATACAATTTTATTTCATAATGATCACTCTTCATAATTTTTATTTCAATAAATATTAAAACGCCAAATGAATCGACTTCATAATTTTATTGTTCATACATTTATTTGTACTCATTTTTGCTTTCATATATTTCTTAATCAGAAGTGCTATTTATCCTATACATCAAAAATCATACTGTTAATAAAATGCTCCCAGAAGGTGGGTTAGGTTAGGTTAGAACTGCGACCTTCACAGAACCAAAATGCTCCCAGAAGGTGGGTTAGGTTAGGTTAGAACTGCGACCTTCGCTCTCTTATGAAGAAAACTATTCTGAATAAAAAAAATATTAATTAAACACCTTCTTAATGAAAACATTATGAAATAAAAAAATATGATGACGGGGTGTTATGAGTTCCGATTATAGGAATATTAATGTATGAACATAAAGTTTATGAAGAAAAAAATTATGAAGAGTGATTATTATGAACTCCAATTCGTAGTAAAATCGTAAATATGAATACAAATTTTATGAGAGCCGATATGGACCCGGGAAACACATTAGCCGGTAGAGAACTCGGAAGCTGAATGAGCTTACAAAGGAACGTCTTATAAAATTTCTTGGTTCAGGTGCTGATAGTCTGCACAGTATGAGGGTGGTTCCTAAGATCAGTATGTGTTGTTTGGAAGAGGAAATAAAATAAATAATAAAAATAAATAAATAAAGTAAATATATTCTGACAATTACACCAATTATTTAGTTCCAAGATAAGTATCATTAAGAACTTGTGTTATGAATACTAAACAACGGATAAACATACTTAAATACTTTTTTTTTGTAAATACATACTTTATATACATAGAAAAACACCCAGACCAGAACAAATATTCATATTCTGCACACAAAGATTTGTCCTGTGTGGGAATCGAACCCACGACCTCTGGAGTGAAGTGTAGGTATGCTGACCTCCACGCCATATCGGTCGTCAAAGGATGGACGGGATTAGAACAAAAAGTTCTTCCGAACACTCACTTGTCCACAAAACTTGTGTCAATTTTCGTCCTTGCTATCTAAACAATACATACTTTCGTATAGGTGTATAGGGATCCTACCAAGATCTGAGGAACCCAAGCCAACCTCACCTGCAAGTGGTGCACCTGCCGAAGAACAGACGAGGCTCTGGCGAACATAAAAGTAATTAAGCAGCAATAGGCTTGTTATGTGGGACCGAGAATATAACTGGCGAAATGTGAGCGTCTAATACGCCTCTGCCTTTCCCTTTGGGGAAACAGGAATGATGTAATTAATGTACTTTCGTATAAATATAATGAGTGTGAAGAATGATACCATAGAAAAGAAAGTGGATGATTCTATAAAAAATATCCGAAGAGAGTGTTTGGAAAAAACATGCTGCGCCGCATAATAGATAATCTGAAAGTAGAGCAGGATCATGATGATGTAAAGAGAACTCTGTAATTTAACAAACTGCTGTGCGGTTTCCGTTGAGGTTATATGAATGTACCCTATTGTTTATTAATTATTTCATATTATGCGATCAAAAAAAATTTTTTTTTCCAGAAATGGCTGAACGTCACGATGCGGCTGGAGTTCTATCTTTGGCTAGAGATCTAGTGCTACAAGTTCAAACTTTAATAGAGAATAAATAAGGGTTACCTGAACAAGATAAGGTTGTATAGCTTGATACAAAAGCTGAACATCAGGCCAATCAGGTAATGGACTTACAAATATATATTCCTTTCACAAATATATTAACTATTTTTTAATGCACTTGTAGACTTTTGTACGTACAATAAATGGAAATTATATCAATAGAATGTCAATATCAATAGAATGGGATAAAATTTGCGAAAATTATTTTAAAATATTTTACCTAATTATTGAGACGCAGATTATTATGTAAGCATGAAATTTATTCGCAGTGGATTTTTCTTCACCCGATTTGGCACTATTAAAATACAATGATCCGTTCGGGTCTAAATGCAAATTAGACGGTCACGGCATAAATTGAAAAAATGCACAAAAAATTACAGGTGATTAATTTTATTATTTATTTACCCCATTATTTAAGAAAAGTCCTGAAATATGAACCGATAGCAGAGTTGCTCTTTCAGATTAGTGCGAATTATACAAAATGGAGTAGCAATTTTAAAAATAGTATTAAAATATTAGTAAAATGTATTAGTATTTAATGAGTAATACCTCTCAATAATTAGAAAAGTACGACTATAATATTTTAAATAACAAATATTCGTTATTGTACAGCACTGTTAAGCACATCCTGATATTTTAAATTAGAACAAATATTTAATGAAAAACTTAAATAAAACGAAAAGGTTATTTTTATTAGTCGTTGTGCTCAGCAGTGTGTTGTAGATATTTTATATTTAAATCTGGATATTATATAAAATGTTTATGTCGGTGTTACTGTAGCTAATAATCGCGTGTACCGTATTTATATCTTGTTACATTTATTTATTAAGTAAAAGTATTTATTTGGTTTCGTTAAACACTACAAAAGTACAGAATATAAATGAACCAAAGTCAAAGGGAAAAGTCAATATCAAAGCAGAAGTCAAAGTCAAAGTTAAATATTGCAAAGTTTAAATAAAGTACAATAATGTTTAAATCAATAATTTAAAATACCTAGTTACTAGGCGTAATTTAAAGAATGTTTTGTAATTAACAACGTACTTTGATTTTATTAAGTTGTAATTATTTCATGAGGATAGACAATTGTATTAAGATATATATCATAGTGCAACTTAATAACATATGGACTAAACAGTACGTCTTTCATGAGATGACAAATATAATATATATATATCTATCAATATATCATAGTAAATTTGTAAATACCGTTAGGTTTACTTCTAACTTATGTCGCGAGAACTGGCGAAAAATCTATTGTCATTTTAAAATTCTAGGTCTCTCTTATAGTTTTCTATTTTTATTTCAAATATATCGCGAGTTGATTCAATGCTTGTAACGGTAAGCAATATGTTCGTTATTTACAAGTTTACTATGCCATAATAATATTACATTACTTGATAGACTACTGGAAATATAAAAAAGTGAGTGCTTCAATTATCCATAAGACCACTAAGAAGTTAGTGTTTCTTCTGACTTTTTGTTTTCACTTTTTTACTATTTCAAACAAAGTAAAAAATTAAAAACTCATGCAAGACGTACCCATGGCTATCACCAAAATTTAAACATATCTTTATAAAAGATACAGGAAGTTTTAAGATACGACTATTGTAATAACAGATCCTAATTAATATAAGCTAATAAATATATGAACAAAATTAATATCGAATACATAAATACACGTGTATGAGAATGATTTTTAAGTTTGTTCGGGTCTAATGGTACCCTTTTTAATGTTATCGTTTATAAGACCAACTTTTTCTACAACTGAATTCAATAACTTCTAAGTTTTTTTTAAATAATACAGAAAAATCATTATTATTAATTCAATATTCGCTTTCTTTGGAATAATACTTTAAATAATCATACTTCCCCCTGTGCCTTTATTCAATAAAACCTTTGTCTGTGAATAATTATCAGTATTTTTAAAGAGAACAATTTCTTTTATAAATTTACTTATTTTCATTCACTTTTAAATTAAATATGTTTAGTAAAATTATAAACCTAAAAACTATGTTGTATGTATGTATTTTACTATGTTGATTACTTAGATACTTTGAAGTTCTATAACAATAACGATTGACAATGTACTGCGATTGTCTCTTCGAGAAACCAGTAACCAAGTCATATGCTCAGTAATTTCGCTAGCTACTTGCTGTTTTACAACGTGTAGAGACTTTTTAGGATATAGTCTTCAACTTCACCAAATAAAGAAAATGGCCACCAAAGATTTTCGAACAACTAATTTCTTAATTTAATATTGAACTTTAGCTCTGACAGTTAATATTAGAATGAATTACTTCATAATTATTAAAATCAAGTACTGTTAATTATTGTCCCAATGTACATATTTATAAGCATAAAATATAGGTAAACAAAAAATTATATATTATTACAGACGTTCCATTTGAAATGCACATAGCTTGTAACAGAATAATACCTGAAATATAGATTTTATTTACAAATCATAAACTATTTTTGAATATACTTACTTACTTCAGAGGGAAACGTGTATCTATCTCTATTTATTTACTACAAGTATGATGCTTCTTATAAATTTATATAAATGTACCTATTTACTTGTAATATTTTTGTAAAGAAAATCGTTTATTCATTATATTCATCGAAACAACAAGTATTTATTGTTAAGAACAAAAATATATGTATATTCTAATATTGTTCTATAATTGTCAGATTTATATATTTGTAAAGTGAATGTAGTAAATGCTTCTTTGTGCTGCTCCCCTAGATAAGTGTTATAAGATTTTTTTTTTCTTTTAAATAATGGCTTTGTGCGTTTAGCACATTTAGCCAGTGTCAAGTAAGATATTTATTAATAACATATAAATCATAGTAAATGAGAATAAGTGGTGATAAAGATGATAAATGGTAAATGAGATGCCCTGACCTAACCCCTTGAGTCCTCAGTAAAGATGTGGGACTATACTGAGATTTCACATGGACTTCTTGAGAGAATTTGAAAAGTTATGATGCACTGTTTTGTTTCATTTACCAACACTCATGTACGTTCACAAACACTTAAAGTTTAATAATCTAACGTTATTACACATTAATGTTAGAAATATCACAAATTTTAGAAAATAAAACAAATTATGACGCTTCATTTTCCCGCCAAGAAGTCCCCTCAACATTCATATTTGAGGCGATTTTAGATTTTTTTAAAATATTGGTTGAGATAAAGAGCCTTCCGAGTTTACACGTAGGTATTTCAAAAACGTAAAAGGCGTGCTATAAATATTACAGTGCCCATATGGGACGTCACAAATCGGCCTATATATTTTGTTACAATTTTAATACGTGTGACTTGCAATCAATTATTTGATTGATTGATTAACATGAACCGATAGGCTGCATTTCTTTTAGCCATAAAGTATCAACATTATCTCAGCCTTTTTTTGTCCCACTACTGAACACGAATGATTAAAAGGGCAGAAGTATTTCAAAGCATAGAAAAACGGAAAGCTTTAGAAAATAATCAAAATTACAAACTTTCATATCAATCCATACATTTCTATATAGAACGTCTCTTTACGAGATCGATATATTTTGGAGGACATTAAGTGTACCCGCACTAGCAAGGTGGCAGGTACAATTCCCTTCGAAACAAATATTATTTTGCATGAATATACAACGTTTTAGTCTAAGTGATGTCTATTTATGGTGAAAAATAATTACAAAAGAAACACTTATTAATATATATTTCTTCGTAGTCTAGTATCTTCTAGTTAAATCACCGTTATCATATCTTGGGACTGAATGATGTTCTGAAAGCATTTGTTAGTTGGACACGATTCTAGCAGTTTCTTGCTTAAATTTTAGAAGTTGAAAAGCACGTACTTTGAATATTAGAAGTTAATTTGCATGTGCTTTTTAAATTCAATAAGCATTTAATACTTTAAATCTAGTCGTTAACACATGTCTACGGGGGCATTGGTCCATGTATCATTAATGTGAATATATTACGCTTATTCCGACTTCATACACAAAACTAGGCCTAAAAGTCTAATAAAAGCTTTATGGGAGTCCGTTCTGTGTTAAAATAACTTACGTTGGTGTCAAAAATAGTTTATATAAATTATAATTATTATGACGTAAAATAAATTAAAACTATAAAAAAATACATATATTACTTGTCGTAAATGTTTTTGTAACTTATCTTAATGATTATTATTGACCATGTTTTATAAATCGCACTTGTTAAATTAAGGACTGTTTATATAAATGTGGAAACTATTTAATTTTATTAAATAGTTACTATTGGTAGCCCTAAATTTAAAATTAGAAATTAATGTTTCCTTTATAATTTCATTGTAAAAATAATGTCACGCCGTATTAACTATGTGAGTAACTGTTTAACTGAAAGTTAGTTTCGATAGTCTATTCGTAGATAATTGATATACTTATATTACTAAGATTATAAATGTGAAATTGGTATTTTTTATTTTAAATATCTTGACCTAAATTTTTTATGTACGAAATTTGGTGAAACTGGATATCAAAGTATGATTTGAATTCTGATTTTTGACACATGTTACTCCGACCAAAACAGAATTTACTAAGGCGAATGATTGGGTTACTTTAATCCATAAAATGAATAAAATTTACTTTTTTTATTTTTGACGCACAAATGTGGCGTAATGTCGAAATTCTTTTTTTTAGTATTTACTATTATATATAGCATACTTTACGCCTATAACATACTTCCCTAAGTTCCTCTCTATGTATTTACCAAAATATATTAAGTTTCTTGCAACGGCTATGGCGTAAAAATATAAAATAATACTTCGCATTTATGATGTTAGTATGGATTCGCAGTCATCTTTGTCAAATTATTGTCTGTCGACTGATTAATCAATTTGTTATTTTTATATGACTCTTTATATGCTCAGGGAATGCACTTCCAATTACTTACATTTTAATTATCATGTTAAATATAAATATCATATTGGAACCACGGAGCAAGTATCAAGAGGGTATGGTCTGTTCTTAATGCTTAGGATGCTTAAACTGTTCACATTTGCGGTATGTTTTCTTTGTATTTCTAATATGAATATAGTTCTATGCTTTATAAAGAAAAAAATATGTGTTCTGATGACTAAGATTTATTAAAAGATTAGTTGGGTTGGAACATACATTCACAGAGCATATTATATGCCCACACTTCGCCAATTATATAGTTGGTCCCACGTAATAGTTGGCGAGCCTATCGCCGCTTACCGGGCACTGTTATGTGCGCCAGAGCCCTGTCCGTTGATCGGCAGGTGCACCACTTGCAGGTGAGGTTGGCTTGGGCTCCTTAGGATTTGGAAGGATCCCTATACATTGGGGTGGAACTATTAAAAAAAAATCTCCTATGTGTTGTCGTGTTGCCAAATGAAATCTAGCGTCAGCAAGCAAAACCACGTAGCAAAGTAAAAGTGGGTGGGATCTTAGGCATTGTTCAGACCAAACCTACGGACGGTCGCTGACTGTACACGTGCGATACGCAGTTATTGCTTTTTCATATAATAATGAATTTAACTTCTCGTTCGTACCGAATCGACAATAGGCTTGCAAAATGCTATTGGCTAAATTCAGCATGCTCACAGTGGGCAGCGATGGTCTCTACGTTTGTTATAGACGATAATTATATTTCCCTCTCGCCTTGCAGTAGCAGTACGTGGCATTTCATGGAATATAACACAACCTTTTTAGTATTTGCTCCGTATTTAGAAATCATGTTAATAGAAATAGTAAACTAAATTAAAAAAATATATAAAAAATATGGTTGTTGTCTATGTAACACTTTAGTAATACATTTTTGTTATTATTTCCTTACGTAAAGTAAATATTTAAAACATATATAATGTTGTATAATTTGTGCACGGTGAAAATATGCAATAGGTTTGTATAACATACCTAAAATTCGTAATTATGAATATAAAAAAAAAAATTAAGAAATTCTATAAAACGTATATTTACTACGAATTTTTGTCTACAGATAACTATTATAGTATATATATATATATATATATAATACACAAACTTAAAAAAAGTTTGTATAGACGGTGTAATAGTATACAATTATTTTTGTGAAAATTGACTTGTCAATAAAATAATTACGTTTCCATTTTGACTTCTTTTATTTACACAAAATTGTCACCTCCTGTCACAAGTCCTTATCAATACCTATATATGCATGTATATGTATGTATAAGTTATAAATTCAAAGTAATTTTCAACTTAAATTATGTTTAGTAAAAGTAATATAAAAATAACTTAATTAATAGGTAGTGACAATATGGACCTTAAATATTAAAATAGCTTAATCAATATTTGGTTACTTTACTTATTAAAGGGTTCCCACACACGGGCCACCGGCCACAACCTCAAAACGACGCCCCCTGCATATTTCCTGCAGTTTTCATACATTTTATATGGACTCTGTTAGTAGCGTATAACACACAATGATATATGAATACTTGAGGTTCGAATGAGAACTTTCTATTCGCCTAGCGTAAGCAAGGTGGTCGCTCACAAGCAGTGCCGTAACTAGGGCGGTGCCAGCAGTGCCCAGGCACAGGGCGCAGACCCTGGAGGGGCGCAGAAATGACCAGACTAGTATCTAGTTTCATCTCATGCATGGTAGCTAGTAGTTACATTTTGTTTTATTGCGAACATGGTGTAGACGCGCCCTACTGTACCTGGCCTGTATTATTAGAGCCTGGTCAGAGTATTTTTCAAAGGCGCAGTTTTGAACGCTCGCACCGGGTGCATAAAAGGCTAGTTACGACACTGCTCACAAGGACAAATAACGACATGAATACTTGCAGTTTATTTGTTATCTTGTTACCTTATGTACAATGTAATTTGGTAAGAAAACAACTATAAATATTAATTAATGTTAAATAAAAATACGATACAAAGTTCACTAAGAATAAGTAGCATTACCCCGTATAACGTCTTTCGCATGTGAGGGTATTTCTTCAACGGACAGAAGATCGTTAACAGAAGCAGGGAAGGGACTATAGTGCTTCCAGGTCTTCATTTCGTTGTAGAGCGCGTCTCCTGGACATTCGGTGTCCCGTACTTGTCTGTGTCCAACTAGTTTGTAGCTGGGTTTGATGTAGCCTTGCTTCACGCCTGCTGCGATCAAGGACTTAGCAGTCTCTAGCTGCTTCGCTGGGGGTAGTTCCTCTGCAAGAATTAATAGCTTCGTTTGATTATGCCATTTATAGATTTACAATTTGAATGTTTGAGAAAATGTAAAAAAAAAAATAGTTTTTGCATAAATTTTTCTGAATTGTACTTGATACAATTCAGAAACGACAAGGACACAAGGACCACTTGATTTAATTCAAGAAATTTTGATTATGTTGAATTCATATTGAATTCAATTTCATTTAGCTAAGATCAGCCTCGAACAAGTCACTTTTTAAAATCAAATTTAATTATCAGTTTCACTGCTAGAATACTTAAGAAATACACAGTTATACTTGTTAAACTAATACGAGTAACACCTAGATGGGAATTGAAAACCTCAGAAGGGCAGTTGTCAAAATATAACCATTCCATCATTGCATCACTCGCTATCGCCAAGACTAAGTTTTACAGAAGCGCGTACAATAAATACTTTCTGCCCCGTACGTGGAATAAGTTTATCAATTACAGCATGGTATTCTTCAAAAATGGCAATGCGCTAGTTATGCTCATGCTTATGCTCGTGCTCATGGTGTGCAGGCGTTCATAGGCTACGGTGTCCACTTTCCATGAGGTAGTCGGTATGCTTCAGTGCCACTAAGCACTAAGAAGATATAGTCATCTTGTGGTATAGATAGTAACTCACTTGTCCAGTCTCCGATTAGACAAATGCCTATGCTGACGCTGTTAAAGTGTAAGGAATGGGCACCGAGGACTTCCCAGCCTCGACCTTCGTACACGGCACCATCTCCCCCGACAGCAAAACTGGAAAATTTTACACATAAGTAATTAATATCCCCGGATATTTACACAGTGCTCCTTTATAACGGTAAATTTACGAGAGCTTGTATTATTCAACGATTAAACATAGAGTTAAAATTATATTTGATAAAATAAAGACAGTAATAGCACTAGTTTCAAACCCTGCTTAACTTTAGATCCTGTTTTGTAATAAGCCCCAGAGTCATCTTAATCTCGGCATACGAGTATTAATGTCTTGTGGTCAACTGGCCACTTGGTTTCAGTTAAATGGACTTGCATTAAACTTAGGTAAGACGCATCTCGTTCGGTTCTCACTGGCCGGCCATGTTACAAAACCTATTTCAATAGTGGTTTGTGGTACCAAGATTCAGGAAGTACCAACCTTGAATTTATTAGGCTTTGTTATAGATAGGTCGTTCACATGGTCGGGACTTGGTTGGAGTGCGTGCTACGCGCTGTATCGCGTGACGAAGGTAGTTCCTTGGAACGTGGCTGGGGCGTGCTATTTCGCGACGGTGCACTCGCTGCTGCAGTATGGTGCAGAATGGAAGCGTGCCTTTCGGATGCAAAAACGCGCCATCCGTGCGATTGTCGGGGCAGCACAGGACGATACGGCCAGGCCACAGTTTAAGTCGCTCGGTATTCTAACGTTGCCAAGTATCGTGATAATGCAGGTCGCGGTTTATGTCAGTCTTAACGAGCATACATTTATAAGGCGCGGTGATGTGCATAACACTCGACACGCTAACTTTTTTGGAGATTTTTTTCAGGCGCTTTACGGGGTCTGACAGACTCACGCACATCATGGGACCGTCTGTGTATAATAAATTGCTTCGGGCCATGTTGGCGGCTCCTAATTTATTTTTTTTTGTTTTACGTCGGTAACAAAATGCATTTACGCACTGCCTTCCGGCCAAAGGGGGAACGAAAGGGGGTGTGGGACTCACCACCGGCAGACACGACTGCCAGCAGTAATACCCACTAAAAATTTTCCGACGACGCCCGCCGCTTGATGAGAAAGAGGCGGGAGCCAGTACCTGGGTTGCAGCTTCTGACACCCCGCCTGCGGCCAACGTCCCCCGGACTAAAACCGGGAGGACCTCCTCAGAGAGGCGCAGTGGACGCGCCCCTCCTACCTCCCCGTGCGACCATAGCGTGTGTGGCCGACTTCTCGGAGGGTCCATGGTTAGACAGCAGGGGCCCCCTGTCCCCACTATTTAGACCCTCCTGGCGCTGCTGAGCGGGCCCTCCTGGCCCGCCTGCTGCGCCCTCCACAGCTCCCTCTTAGTTTCCCCCCCGGTAGTCAGTACTAAGGGCACCCAGAGTCGTCGGTCTCTGGGTGTTACCTTTTCCCGGCCTCCGGGAGGTACTCAGCCCCCCCACCACGCCAAGGTGGAGACCTGTTCGGGGGGGCCGCCGCTCCTAACCTGCCTGCCTTCAAAGGGAGGTTAAAAAAAATGGTTGCCTGTAAAGTCGTTTTTACGGGCGAAGATTTTACGTGACAACGTCTTTTTCTCGGTAGAATATTTATTGATATGAATATAATTAAATTGCACAATAGGAACAAGGAATTGAATGAAAATAAGAATTGCACAAATTTTAACTATAGAAATATATTTTGTTTACTAAAACTGCGCGCGCGGCAGACCGATCATAGTTGAGTGGGAGAGAGACGCAAGGCATTCGCCGGGCCTCTCTCTCGTTCGGTGACTCATCGTAACGTTACCGAGCGTTACACTTTTTCATAAGTGACTCCCAGCCGCAACCTAATTTAAGACGTTGTCACGTCAAAAATATCTTCTTGAGCAAACGTTCTATGACATTAATGAATTTATGAAATAATGAATTCTTGAGATTTATAATTTTAATTGTATTGTGTTATGTTATATGTAATTTAATTAAGTAAGAATCTGAAATGAATTTTTTATTTTATTTTAATTTACATAATTATTGACCGTTTATTTTTATTAATTTCATTTGTTATTGACATTTTTGATTTCGACACTATCAATTCCTAATAATATTGTGATTTAATTGAATCTTAATAATTATGTATGTTTTCTATTCTATGACGTGTAATGTTGTATTGCCAATACATGAGTATTTGTATTCGAGTATTTAAAAGCAGTTGGAGCATTTTATTTTAAAACATGTTTATGGAGTCATTTAATTATCCAGATTTGGTTGTTCTTTTCTTTCATTCATAAGATTGTCAACACAAATTAAAACTGTCGCGTATGTGTATAATACTGAAAACCTCTTATCTTATCTTATATGAATTTGAGATAAGTTAAAAACTAATAAACTCCAAATTTGATAAATGCCAAATCTGTTTAATTTACTCGTCTGAAGCTATCTTTAAACATTAACGTTAATACAAATATCAATGTATGTATGTTCCTTATTTATTTAATGAAACTTTATCGCACAAATTAAAAAAAAAAATACAATAGATGAATTTAATGTTACGAGGCATTTTCTACCAATTAATCGTAGAAAAGTATGAGGTTAGTAGAAAAGAATGAGGAATAAATAGTAATTATGATATTTAGACTCAATCAGACGATGACTCTCCAAGAAAGTATTTTATTAGCCGCCCTTTAAAAGTATGAATGGCTTCATAATTTAAGTAATGGTGAAAACTACTAAACTTCACAGTTGATAGTTGCTTTAACGTCAAACCTGTTTAATTTACTAGAATTTAGTTTGCTGTAAAAATTGCCTGACTTTACTGACCTATATCCAATATCCCACCAACCGCGATGATCCATATGGAAGTTCTGCATCTTCTGCATATTCAAACTGCATTCTTCTCTAGTGGAACAGCTCGAAGGCCAAAAGGAGTGGTGGATCACCACATAAGGCACTGGTGTGTGGAGAGGGAGTTTCTCCTTCGGCGGCCTAGCTTCCCATTGCGATCGTGACACATAAGGAAAGTCGTATATTTCGTTTTCTGATAATTGATCTGTAAAGATAATTTATTGTTAATGATAATAAAAAATTGTTAATTTTATTAGGGCTCCAATATTTTACCTTTACTACATTATAATACTATATGATTTGTTTATAAATATTACACAACAACTGGGGCACCTACTGAACAACAGCCTAACCTAGCCGAGGCTCTGGCGAACATAAAAGTTCCCGGTAAGCGGCAATAGCTTCGCCACCTATTACGAAGCACCAAAAATATAAGTGGGGAAATTTACGCGTATCTTATTTGCCTCTGCCTTTCCCTTCGGGGAAATAGGCGTAATAGTATGTTAAATGTATATAGTATGTATATTTTACAGCTATAAATATATTGAAAAGCAACAGATAAGATTTCTTATCTTAAAACCTACACCTTCACACAAATTTACAGCTCGTTTTTCTAAAATAAATATGGCTTCTGTATCTACCGTTCGGCTTTTTCCCAGATAAGAATCCCGTAAGACATTTAGACTATGAAAATAATTAAATTTTACGAATATAATAAAGTGATTCTGAAGAAAAGAAATAAAAAGACAATTCGTTGGGATATTGATTTCTCTCTGTAGTTGGTCTCTCATATCTGAGTATCCTGGTCAGCTTGGGGTCAATATTTGGATTGGACTATCTGCCTCCTTTGATTTCTGTCTAGCCCTCCCTCGCGATAGAACAGAGCTTGGAGGACGAATAGTCCCTCACTAGATCGGTACATCTTGTTGGTGAGCTACCATCTTCTTCCTACATCTTCGTCGTTCGTGTACATCTTCTTCGTGATCGCTTGCCTTCAGTGTTCCCAACAACATTCAGCTTTTCATGACTTTCGTCACCTCTTTGCATTGTTTGGCAGAAGTGTGCACTAAGAGCACACAATTGACAATCCGGTTGTAATGTGAAGTTATGATAGGATCTATACATGGTGCGTTTGGAGATTCATGGCATTCTTACCATTCGTCTCCAGCACCACATCTCGAATGCATCAATCCTCTGATAATGAGATGATACAAATCTATTATATCCTGACTTACTAACCCATACATTTTCATTTACGGATAAGGCACTGTGTTTAGTATATTATACATAGTTTCTGGCTAAACACTGTCATGGTACTTTAATTAAAAGTAATGATTTTCCTCCAAGATGGTAAGTGAGATGTAATGTTATAAAATTCAGTATTCAATAGCTTAACAACACTATTCATACTTTTTTAATGTTGTAACAACATTCAGAAGACATAAATTAAACCTTATTCTAAGTTCTTGCCAATGCGTTTCTATACACGGTAACTAGGTCAATTTGCAAGGTTTGAACTGCTGTCACCTACGAACCGATCTGACCGCTGTAGAGATATTTTACTGACAATAATTAAAATTTTGTCGTTGCATATTTTAAATCAAAACAATAATCTTAATTTTTATATAAACTTAATACTATATAACTAAAACCGTAATTCGATTACAGCCGAACTCGCCATTTACCTATTCTAAGTACACACTAGATAAATATTGAAAAACTACACAGACCAATAAATTACATTAAAAATATAAATTAAAAAAGGGCTTAGATAATAAATAACTACAATTTAGTTTTATATAATTTAAAAAAAATTGCGTTCGAAAAAGAAAGTATATCCAACACCTTAGCGATGACATTGTACTTCTTGCAAATTCGGAATATAGGATCGTTATACACAACGTTATTGCTGCAGGCTGGTAAGAAAAAATCTCTTGAGCTTTTGTGCTACTTACTTAAAAGAATTATGATTTAAGCCAACATACATACATTCACGCCTGTTTCCCCGAAGGGTTAGGCAGAGGCATATTATACGCCCACACTTCGCCAATTATATAGTTGGTCCCACGTAATAGGTGGCGAGCCTATTGCCGCTATTGTTATGTTCGCCAGAGCCTCGTCCGTTGATGCACCACTTGCAGGTGAGGTTAGCTTGGGTTCCTTAGGTCTTGGTAGGATCGGAAGACACCGCGCAGCACACTTTGGTGGCGTGCCCTGCGTGGGCGGGGCCGCGGGCGACGTTAGCCGTGGCCCTGGGTGGAGTGGCTCTCTCGCTGCCGACCATCATGCAAAAGATGGTCGACAGCGAGACGGCGTGGGAGGCGATGGCCTCCTTCTGCGAAGTGGTGATGTCGCAGAAGGAGGCCGCGGAGCGGTAGAGGGAGCGGGATCCGCTCTCTCTCCGGCTACGCCGTTGGCGCAGCGGGCGGGCCAGGAGGGCCCGTCAGGCAGTGCCCGGGGGGTCTTAGGCGGCGGGGGCAGGGGGCCCCTTCCGTTTCGCCATAGACCCCCCCCCGAAGTCGGCCAGTTACGCCATGGCCGCACATAGAGGTAGGGGGGGCGCTGCAAATTGCGCCTTCCTGAGGAGGTCTCCCCGGTTCCGATCCGGGGGACGTTGGCCGCGGGCGGGGTACCAGAAGCTACAAACCCGGGCACTGGTGCCTCGCCCCTTTTCAACAGCGGTGGGCGTCGTCTGAAGTTTTTAAGTGGGTAGGACTGCGGTGGTCGCGTCGGCCGCAGTGAGCCCCACAACCCTTCCGGTCTCCCCCTTTTGGCCGGGAGACAGTGCGTAAGCAGCATTTTTTTACAGACGATAATAAAAAAAAAAAAAAAGGTCTTGGTAGGATCCCTATACTTAAGGCTGAAGCCAAACAAGTTACAAATGAAAAATAGAAAGTACATAACAGAAAAATACAAGTACCTATTGAACTATTGTATTTTGGTAAATTAACAGCGGATAGCAGAGATACTGAAATTATCTATGCAACTCGATCTTCTTTTAATAAAAATAGTAAGAATTCTTTGTGCTTTAAAAAAGAAAGGTGGTGGCATAAGACCGATCGCCGTAGGGTGCACCTTTAGAAGAATTGTTTCGAAAATCTGTGTCAAACATATCCTACCAGACCTCTATTCCAAATTTCAGCCAGTACAACTCGGGTTTGGCTCGAAGGGTGGCTGTGAGGCCGCGGTTCACTCAGCCCGCACCTTCTTGCTCAACGATGGTGGCGAGGTGCTGCTAAAGGTGGATGTGAAAAACGCCTTCAATTCCGTAGACAGGGGTGTCTTGCTGGCGAAGGTAAAGGAGGTAATACCACTGTATTACAACTATCTTTGGCAATGTTACAGTGAACCAACTAGTTTGATTCACCGTAATAATCTTTTGCATTCTGCCGTCGGTTGTCAGCAGGGCGACCCTCTGGGACCAGCTATTTTCTCGTTGGCTATCCACCAAATAATTTCTACTCTAAATTCAAAATTTAACATATGGTATCTCGATGACGGAACTCTAGGAGGAAATTCAAATTTAGTTCTCGGGGACTTACAAAATTTAATAAATCAGTTTGGCGCTATTGGTTTAGAATTAAATTTCTCAAAGTGTGAACTGTACATTTCTAACACCGTGGCCCCGGACCGTCGAGCTCAAATAATTTCTGATTTCAATCTTCTGGCTCCCGAAATCAAAATTCTGACCGACGAATCATTGTTTTTATTAGGCGCTCCGATTCTCGATGCTGCAATTCCGGCTTTTATAAACGATGTCATAGAAAAATTCAATTCTAATTCAGACCGTCTCTTCCAAATTAACTCTCACATGGCGTTTTTTGTAATTCGCTATTGTCTTTTCGTTCCAAAATTTACATACGTTCTCCGATGCTCTCAACTCTGGCGATTTTCATTTTTATTATCAAAATTAGATGATCTAATTAGAAGTATCTACATTAATCAAAATTTTAAATTGTCCCATGAATGACCGCGTTTGGCTACAAGCTTCCCTTCCTGTACGCTTCGGGGGCCTAGGTGTAAGAAATGTTACCAGCGTGGCACTGCCGGCATTTTTGTCTTCTGCTCATTGCACGCACAATCTCTACCGGAAGATTATAAACCCATCTTTGGGTTCCGTAGAGTTGTCGTGCAAGGCAGATGCCATAAACGCCTGGCAGTCCACTTTTCCAAATTCTGACCTCCCTTTATTGCCACAGTCTCAGAGGCACTGGGACGAGCCTTTTTGTAAACGAATTTTTGATGGACTTTTACTAACTTCACGTAACACAGCAGATATCGCTCGTCTCAATGCCGTCTCCGAAAGAGAGTCAGGTCACTGGCTCCAAGCATTACCATCTGCTAATGTCGGTACCTTGTTGGACGGGCCGTCTCTCACTCTAGCGGTTTGCCTCCGCCTTGGCGCCAGGGTAGTCCACCCTCACCGTTGTATTTGTGGGGAGGCCGTTGACGAGCTTGGCCACCACGGTCTCTTGTGTGCCCGTAGTGCTGGTCGAATTTTACGGCACTCCTCACTCAATAGCATCATCCGCAGTGCTTTTGCCACCGTTGGCTTACCTGCTATCTTAGAGCCAGCTGGTATCTCTCGCAACGATGGCAAAAGACCTGACGGTATGACTATCGGACCGTGGAAGCTTGGCAGGCCGGTGGTGTGGGATGCGACTTGTGCAGATACCGTGGCTCCCTCGCATGTTCGCGCGACATCCCTTCGTGTCGGGGCTGCTGCGGTAAGTGCTGAAAGTCGCAAACGGAACAAGTACGCGAATCTGGGAACAAATTATTTATTTGTTCCGTTTGCGGTGGAGACAATGGGTCCATGGGGGCCGGAGGCAAAGCAGCTTGTCAGGCATTTAAGTACTCGCCTTATTGATGCCTCCGGTGACAAGAAGGCTGGTAGCTACTTCTGCCAGCGTATTAGCCTGGCAATCCAAAGAGGAAATGTTGCCAGCGTTCTTGGCACCGTACCCATGGGCCCACAGTTGGAAGACATCTTCTATTTATAGTTTTAAGTTAAGTTAGTTTATTTAAGTTGTTTAGGTACTATATCTTTTTGGTGTTCTTAATGTTATATTTCATCTTTCTACGTTAACCAAAAATAAATAAAATAAATATTATATTAAAATAGTAAGTATTTTATATTTTTTATAATATTGTAAATTAATTGTATTTATTATTATTCTGAAAAATGCAAATAATGTGTAAATTAAATAATTATATACTTATGTAAAAAGGTGCAATGTACGCAATTTAAAAAGTAGTGTTAGTAAATACAATAATAATAAATAACATCAACTAACAACTTGACTAACGTGCTCAGGATTCTGTTCGGACTAAATCTCAATCTACTTAATAGCTCAGACTCATACAGTTACATATAGCCATGGACAGTTGTTACTTATAGTCTGAGATACACATAATCACGCCTATTTTCCCGAAGGGCTATATCTTAGGCAGAGGCATATTATATGCCCAATATGCCCATAGTGCCTATTGCCGCTTGCCGGAAACTTTTATGTTTGCCGGAGCCTCGTTATGGATGTTATTATTAACATAAAACAACTAGAAATACATACGATTATGACCCTGATGGATATCCATATGTTCTGAACGTAATAATCGTTGCGCGTACAAGCGACACGCGACCTATTCACGTGACATTCGTTAACTGTCTGACCGCGAACAAATATAAAACAACATACAAAATATGACGCACTATATTTCTAGCGTAGGTACTTTGTTTTTACGCCCGAAGGATTGAAGTTCTTTATTAATCAATTAATAAAGAACCCACAACTTAAAGAATAATTTAATTAAATTATTTTCATAGCTTTTTATCTAGGGTAGGTAAACAATTATCAATATTATCGTTTCACGAATCAATAAAACGCTCTGTGGATGTAAAAACTGGGCACTCAGATAGAAATTGATAAATTTATGCTTATCGTGTAAGAATAATAACAAAAAATACAATTTAAAATATGTGAAAAACGTTGAAGTTTCTCATTTAAGTAAAACTGTGAGGCTT
The DNA here is from genome assembly GCA_949126915.1 of Musotima nitidalis. NCBI lineage: Eukaryota > Metazoa > Arthropoda > Insecta > Lepidoptera > Crambidae > Musotima > Musotima nitidalis. The sequence continues at coordinate 8,709,027 of OX421434.1, forward strand.
GAACTATTACTCTCTCTGTTCTTTCTTCATAATGTATTTAGTCTCGAAAACCAACTGACAATATTATGCCATATTATACAAACGTTTAGAAAATATAAAACTAACAAAAAAAAAATTATTAATGTATTTTTTTATAGTGTCTGATTTTAGCACATTTAGCCAATGTCAAGTAAAAGATATAATTATTAACAATATATAATTCATAGTAAATGAGTATAAGTGGCGATAAAGATGATAAATGGTAAATGAGATACCCTCGCCCTAAGCGCCTCGAGTCCTCAGTAAAGATGTGGGACTATATTGAGATCTCACATGGACTTCTGGAGTGAATTTGAAGTGATATTGCACTGTGTTGTTTCATTTACCAATACTCAAGTACGTTTACAAACACTTGACGGTTAATATTCCACCGTTATTACTCATTAAGTTCAAAATATCACAAATACTACAACAAAACTGCAGACATATCGCTTCACTCTCCCGCCAAGAAGTACTGTAGATAAATTATTTTGATAATCAAACAAATGACAATTAGGCAAAACCATTTTGTTTTTCGAAAGATCAAAATTAAGTACGTGTAATTCGTAAACTTCACTATGTTAGTTTACTTTAAGTTAATTCATCATCATCATCACCTCAGCCCATAAACGTCCCACTACTGAGCACCAGCCTCCTCTCACATACCAAGGTGCGAGGGTATTGGGTCATACTCCACCACGCGGACCCAGTGCGGATTGGCGGAGGCAGGTGTATGGCGTCCTGCTGTTAGAATTATCAAGCCGCCCATTAGGCCTCTAACATGGCTTAACGACTACCACATTTAGTGATAACCGGGACCAACGGCTTAGCGTGCCTTCTCAAGCACGGAAGCGCTCGATATCAAATGCCACACAAACGGTCACCCATCCAAGGACTGACCTCTGTAAACTCTGCTGTACTTCGGTGATCGTTTCCGACCACCGAGCACCGCAGAGCTACGAGCGCTTCAATAATAATAACAAGCCAATTACAATATATGAATAACTTATTGTGTAAAGTAAGTTACATACCAGAAGGCACCACGTAGAGTCCCATGGACACTGTAAACAGTTTCACCAATGATATCAGCAAAATAAACACCATTCTGAATTACTGATCACCCAAACTGCAACAATAGAAACTCACTTATTTCAGGGTTTTCAAACACTATAATATTTGCTATAATCTTATTTTCTATTATGTTGTTCTTATTTATTTTAACAAATAAAAAGAAATCAAACAAACTCGCTAGTGCACTTATAACCCTTTTTTTTAGGATGTAAAATCATCTTAGGACCTTCTCCCGCTGTGGGTAGAGGGGGTGTCAGACTTTTACTGACTAAAAACTATCCATGTCCTTCTTGAGCCTGCTGCGTCCCGAGGCTGCGGTAACCCTTTCGAACAGTTCCGCACTGCATTTAAAACTCTAGTAGGAAGTTTTTCGACGATCACTCGGTTCTATGTTCTCTTGAAGAAGACACGGTGAATTGTTTGATTTTATTATTAGGAACTGTTTGAATTGTTTGATTTTATTATTAGGAACTGTTTGAATTGTTTGATTTTATTATTAGGAACTAATAAAACTTGTAAGGAATTTGACGACCGATATGGCGTGGTGGCGAGTATACCCGCTTTCCGCTCCAAGGTCGTGGGTTCGATTCCTACACAGAACAAATATTTGTGTGCATGAACATGAATATTTGTTCTGGTCTGGACGTTTTTCTATGTATATTAAGTATTAATTTACAAAAAAGTATTTAAGTATGTTTATCCGTTGTTTAGTATCCATAACACAAGTTCTTATTGATACTTATCTTGGAACTAAATGATTGGTGTAATTGTTAGAAAATATTTATTTATTTATTAAAATTATATTTCTACTTTTAAAAAATTTCACGCTTTTTTTGGCAAAATTGTTGTTATTTAAAAAAGTACTGCTTATTAGTTAGATACACAATTATTGGTATAAATGATTTTCTTATCTTAACTCCATGTAGTAGAAGCACAGAGAATGTTGTGTTTCTCTGATAGGGCAAGAGATAAAACAATAATCTGTGACAACATTCTATCCTTCTAGTATCTATCTATCCCAACATCCTATGATCATTGTGATCGTAGGAACACAGGCACGCGACCAAAGCGACAAAGCTACGCGACGCGACGCGCTGCGAAAACGTCAAACAAACTAACATTTTCGTAACATCTTGTTATACATGGTTTTTGTGTCAAACGCGGTGTATATTTAAAAAATAGGCATTTATCAAACAGCTAAATACTTACATTTTAATAATCTCCTACTTGTCTATAGCTATTTTGGCAATCACAAATTGTATTTTTTGTAACACTCACTATATATATATATACTATACTATGATCATTGTGATAGTAGGATTACAGGCACTCGACCAAAGCGACAAAGCTACGCGTTACGAAAACGTCAAATAAACTAACATTTTTGTAACATCTTGTAATACATGGTTTTTTGTGACAAACGCGGTGTTTATTTAAAAATAGGCATTTATCAAACAGCTAAATACCTACATTTTAATAATCTCCTACTTGTCTATAGCTATTTTGGCAATTAGAAATTGTAATTTTTGTAGCACTCACTCTATATATTAAATGCTCGGACACTTTATCAACTTTTATCGCTGAGATACTTAGTTCATTTTACTTTAACATATTTTTTTACAATATAAAATTTCATACCTACTTCTTCTCAGCCTTACAACAACAGCCTTCACTTCAAATTAAAATTTGCACTATGTAACACTTTGATACTTGAAACACTCGAACTAATTATAGCACTTCAATACGGCAGTCTTTCACCAAAATGACTGTTCCACTTACAATTAAATGAACCGTTTATCAGACACGTTAATTTACAGTTCAATTCACTTGACTATTGATATGCATTTACAGATATCGAGGAAATTGTTATCAGTTTTCTTATGTTGCGTCACGTTCACAGTGATAGGCGATTTGTAAATAATTTCTATAGGTCAAGTTAATTTATCGCAATATTAATTAGATACGATATTTAGTGAGATTAGTTCAGGATACCTATTTGATAAGTTGATGAGGATGATGTCTAATTGACTACAACAAAATGTTTCATTTTCAACAAAATATTGAACAAACTGAAGGCATGTTTCGTTAGTAACTGTTTGATTGATAAAATTTTACTTTGTAATTGCATTGCAAATGTTGCATTTTATCAAGATTTCGATGAAATTAGCGTACGCTAATTATAATAATAATTTATTTCACCGCTAATTACCTTGTTGCGAACAGAATTTGATATTTTTTTCAATTGTTTTTTGGAATTAAGTCTAGATACTTTTACACGTCGACGTGACGTCACAAATTGAAAAATACAATATAAATTAGTTGATATGATACCAAGATAATATACCATCTTTAAGACTAAAACTAAATATTTGGTGTAAGTGTAAAACATATTTATATTTATTTATTTGAAAACAGCAAATCAACTCAGTTTTCATCGTTTTTTATTAATTATATGTAGTTATGTAGCAAGTCGAAATAATAAGCAGTAACAGTACTTAACTCTTCAATTACTAAGAAGAAAGTTCCTGTTTTTTATTGTTTATACATTATATAAAATCACGCCTGTTTCCTCGGAGGGGTATGTAGAGGCATACTATGTTCTCACACTTCGCCAATTGTTTTATTGGTCCCACGTAATAGGCGGCGAGCCCATTGCCGCTTACTGGCAAATTTTAAGGTGCACCACTTGCAGATAAGGTTGGCTTGGTTTCCATAGATGATGGTAGGATCCCTTTATACCCTTTAGTGTTTATAACACTACGTCAACAGAGTTTTTGAATAGTGGAGTAGAGAGATTTTTTAGCTGACATTACAGTAGATAATATGTTTAAATGTTTATTAAGTATGTAATTAATAACACAAGTTCTTAATGGTACTTTTCTTGAAAGTAAATAATTGGTATAATTGACAAAAAATATTTATTTAATGCATTATATTCCGTTATAACACTTTTTAATGTTTAATCTACACTTTGCCACGCTTTTCCTCAATCCATTCCAGTTGCCCTTTATTTGGCCTTTAGAGGACTTTTCACACAACTTATATCTTTACAACCACCTTTGGGGTTAAGCCGGAATAACCTACTAGCCGGTGAAAGGTATCTAGAAGGTACCTGGCTCTCTTGGGCCATCGCTTGACCCAAGTTAGTTAGTGCGTGATATGTTCTTCAAAGATGCGCCTCTCTAACTATAGATGCCAGTGCATGTGTGGACTAGTTTTTGCATGTATAAAAAATCTGTTTTCTGGGTGGTGAAAGATCTTTCATTCGGTGGAGAGCACACCTTCACAATTTCCAGAATATTTGATGACTTGCACTAATATGCATCTAATAGGGCGATATGTCCTATAATTATGTAAATTTTTCATAGCGAGTGTAATTAAATCTAGCATTATTAAGAATATAGCATTATTTTACTACGAAAATTTGCAGAATTATCATTAGTATTTTGTTTGCGTTCACTTAAAGGTCACACGTTAACTGCTGTAGCATTGACATTTTTTATTACGTACCTCTTTGTCATTCGAACTAGTTTAAGAGTAAGTGTCAATAAAACACCTATTCGGTTCGTGATTTGAGCAATATTATGCATTTCCAAACCTAAACTTAAAAATTCGAAACCATTATTTTTAATAGATATATCAATCGTGTATGGGGACTATCCTATCAAGACCTACGGGGCCCAAGCCTTCATGTAATAACTGAAGTTCAGCCAAAAAAGGGACCCTGGGCTAATGCTAGGATATGATGATGACCTAGTTATAATAATAAGAACGATAGGTACTATTTTACGCCGATACCACACGGCACCATGATAATTATAATAAAAACTTATTCCACGAGGAATCAAAACCCAGTTTGTAAAATGTTAATAAAACTTAGAGCACATAAGGGGACTTCTACGAATTCTTTTAAAAGTGGAAAAATTACAGCGATAGTTATTTAAATTATTAATTAAGGGCAATAGGCTCGCCACCTATTGGCACCAATTACATAATTGGCGAAGTGTGGGCGTATAATATGCCTCTGCCTACCCCTTGGAGGAAACAGGCGTGAATGTATGTATGTATGTAATTAAACTTAGAGCACATAAGGAGACTTCAACAAATTCTTTTAAAAGTGGAAATACTACAGCGATAATTTTTTAAATTGAAATACCGAAAATTATAAAGCAAGTTATGTTATTACTGTAATAGCCCATCGTTAAAAAAAATATTCGGATATTATTTTAATAGGCAGAGACATAATTACAACAAAAGATTTTTTTTTTAAATTTCATGTCGTTGTACTGTTATCTATTAAAAATAATAGCGTTTTTACAGATACTGCTAATACATATTATTACTGGCCATTATCATCGCGTAGTCGTAGTCTTTTTAGCATAACTTCATGACGCATATTTGCATAATTATAAGAAGTAACAAAATACTTAAATGTACTCATAGATTTAGAATCTGACTATCACCAAAGTAAAGCTTAGTTAATAAAGGTCAGTATTTGAACGGATGACCTTTTGTGTGGTATTTCATATTAAGCGCTTCGGGACGCACGTTAAGTCTGAGGTCTCGGTCGGCATTATACGTGCTCGCCGTTAGCCATATTAGATTTAGACCAGAGATTAAGACCTGGGGTGCCTAAAAAAGATTTAACAGCACAGACCTGCCGCGGCCTGTCACGTACTTACTTACTACTACCGTGTAGTACAAGTACTACGGTACCTAGTACTACATATTTAAGATATAATCGCCAAACCAATAGACTACGGGATTGGTTTGGTCATTATGAGAGGATGAATGGGAGTGAAAAGAAATGTTTGAAGAAAAAGACCGCAAGCCCTTCAAGATCAACTACAAAAAGAGATAAATAGCAGGTTAAAAGTAACCATTGTTATTATATAGAAGGTTAGTAAGCGTGAATAGAGCTAAAAGTGTGCTAGGATCTATCGAGCGCTGCATCCTACAGGAATAAGTATAGCGTGACAATATATGTTATGTAGTGTAGCAATAGAGCGAAGATAGCCCAGTGTCGTGACCCATATACTTCTAATTCAGAGGGTCTAGGGTTCAAACTCTGGTGGCGCTCCTATGACTTTTCGTAGTTATGTGCGTAATTATCGCTTGCTCTGAGCTTCGGAAAGCACGTTAAGCCGTTTGTCCCGGCTATCATGAACATCTATACCAGTCGTTATTAGAAAGTCAGTGCCTTCTAATGTTCTGACAACTGGTTTAACCATTGAATGATGTTTCCCTCCATGTAATAACTGGAGTTCAGTCAAATCTGGTTATACCAGAGAGCAGACCCTCCCCTCCGGCTGGTCTCCACCTTGTCGTGGGGGGGGGGCTGAGTACCTCCCGGTAGGGCGCAGAGGGGGCTAGGGAAAAGGTAACACCCAGAGATTGGCGACTCTGGGTGCCCTTAGTACTGACTACCGGGGGGGGAAACTAAGAGGGACCTGTGAAGGGCTCAGCGGGCGGCCCAGGAGGGCCCGTCCAGCAGCGCCAGGGAGGTCTTAGCCAGCCGGGAGACAGTGCGTAAATGCATTTTGTTAACGACGTAAAAAAAAAAAAGAGAGCAGGCCGTGGGCCCTGGGTTTAATTTTGGGCAACCGGAATAATGCTAGGATATGAGATGAGATGATGACCATATATGTTATGTTACTTACATTATAGCTTCGTGAACTAGGTTTACTATGGTCACGTGTAGGTACATTATTGTGAGATTTTTACGTAATACTTTGAATTGATTTTGAAAAAAAAATGCCTTTTTTTACACACAGAAGTGAAAAAATAAAAACGATATAGTTAATAGTCTGGTAGGTACTTAAAGATGACTTGGGTGTAAACTGGAGCCTAAACTAGGGCAATACTGTATTTCAGTACTCCAGGTCCCAAGTGGTTCTTATACGAAGGACCTAGAACCACTAGACCTGTCCCAAGGTGGAAATACTCATATAAAGACCCACAAACAGGTCCTCCGTTTGTTTGATAATTTGATATTTTTAGGATACTAAATATAATGGATGGACAATGGATTTCCGCAAAGTAACGCCTGAATCAATAAATTATTTACTAAATATAAGTTTAATAAACTTGGCTTGTCGGTGTCGATTCCAAAAATGGTTGATTAAATTAATAAATTATTGATAATAATATCTAATCACTTTCAATACTTAGTGTATTTTAATTTAATATTAGTCCAGTATTTTTTTTATGCCAGAAAATTTGGGGATTTATTTTTATTTCAATTTATTTAAATTTTGATTTTGAGATAACTTTATTTCTTGACTACAATTATACTGATAATAAATATTCAGTATCATCATAATCAGAACCTATCAACGTCCCCACTACTGAACAAACAATACCTATAACTTAACCTATAACAAATCAATGTGAGAGGGTCATGGGTTCCACCAGGCTGAACCAATGTGAACAGGTGAAGATCATAAATACAAATAATATATTGTAATAGAAGTATCAAATATACTTACTAAATATTTAATGAGACAGTAGAATATAAAACATAAAATATTTAGGATCACTTTCAAGATATTTTTACAATTTCGTATGTATTCCACTTTATATTATATGAAGCACTTTTGACCAACAACTAAGTTACTCTTATATTTATAAACATTAATAACTAAAATACGTTATCGTTTTTTGTCAAAACTTTGGCATAAATGATAAAAAACTAAAAAAATATTTTATACTTTATAATATTTTAGCCAAAATTTGTGTACACTGCACTGTTATGGCCGAGCATTGCTTAGGAACTTGTTTATTGTCGGTTTATACTGAAGTATTTATAGAGAATTCGACGACCAGGTAACTCCCCTGATGAAAACCAATGTGTACGGTAAAAAATGGTTGCAAAAGAAAGGTAAGGTTGACTTATAAACCAACGTCGATTGCGAGCATCTGTAACTCATTGACTTGAGTATTAGTAATTTATATTATGCATTTATACATTTAAGATGCAATAGGCCGATGTTGAGCAGTGGACTCATACGGCTGATACGATGGCTTATACATTTTAATGCTTTGTCATAAGGACTAAAGTTAGGTGCACCTTTTTTTATGACCCACGCTCAAGCATACGGACAACCCTCCAAATACATTTTGACCCCCATTTTGAAGATCCCCATCTTATTTTTGCATCTCGTTTTTAGTTGTAGGTAAGTGAGCAATTTTTATCTCATCCTAACATTTGAAAATGTTATTGATATGTCTATGCCACACCTAACTGGGCTGATGAAGTCAGAAACAGTTATCATCATCATCTTAGCGTTACCCCGGTTGTGCTCCAGCCTTGCGTTTAAGGCTCAGGGTCTGCTTACTGGTCTGACCAGATTTGGCTGTTACTATTACTTAAGCGACTGCCGTCTGACCTCCGAAACCCAGAGGGAACCACTATTCTATAGTTAAGCCAGCTGTCATTATAATAGAAGGCACTAAATTCCTAATAACAACTGACATAAATGTTTATGACAGCAAGTGATACTTACGCACAAAACTTCGATTAGTCACAGGAGTGCGACCAGGATTTTAACAGAGATTCTCTGTATTGAAGACAAAACCGATCATCATTCAGTCATGTGCACTGACAAGATGGAGGGGAAAAGGCAGCCCAATTAGTTGGACTGGCTAGGATCCGCGCCACCTTAGACTCTAGGCTGCACGAGGTTTTACATGTGGCTGAGGACCGGCAACATTGGCGTAGAATCATCAATCAGAAAGTGAAACCTTGGGGTCACGATGATTAGCACTGAGGAAATGACATGAAGCAGGTCCAGGAAGAGAAGTCCACTGTTAAACGTTGGCCTCACTAATAGTTAGTTATTTAAGGTATTTGTCCGTAATCAGCACTATTCAGCACGCTAGGCAGGCGGGTTGGTTAGCCACAGTTCCAGCCAGTACGCAGGATGACGCTTCTCTTCGGTGACTCTCACGAATCCCCGTGAGATAAGTGGGCACACTGCAAGACAGGCGCGACATGACATAAGAAACTTATATAGTTGATTATATATACACTCGATATGGCGCCCCTGAAGTCGTTGGTTTGATTCCCAATATATCTTTGTAACAATAAACATGAATAATTATTTCCGTCTGGGTGTTCTCCATGTATATTAATTATTTAATTACAACAAAAAAAGTAGAGTAGTTATATTAATATAGTGGTAGTATTGTTGAAATTTTTCTTAATTACACTTTTGACTACGCGTAAGGACCCAATGTATCCCGCAATTTTCTTTCAGTTTTTGAGTTATGAATTTTTTAGAATTTGACCTGAACGGCTTGAAAAAAAAACCAATAAAAGAGTAGTATTATGTATTTAAGACGTTTTTTTACTTTGTATATGAATTTAGATATTTTTTCCTTTCCATCGTATAAGAATAAACTATGAAGATTTATGAATATATCATTTTCGTAATTTTGATAAATATTATAAATATGTTGGGATCAAGGATCCGAATATTTTCAAGCAGTTAAAAATATTCAATCTCGAACTTTAAACTATCGCGGAATATATAAGGGGTATTTTCGGATAAACAAAAATGTGATTAACTAAAATTAAAAATTTTGGACGTCGCTTGTAAAAAATCTAAATATTATTTTTTCAGTAAAATGAGAGATTGGACATTTTTTACATATATACATAAACCTAAGCGACTTACAGGGGACGAATATGTTTGCCAGAGCCTCGTTTGTGGATCGGCAGGTGCACCACTGGCAAGTGAGGTTCACTTGGAATCTTGGTAGGAGCCCCCATACACCCTTAACACACAAATTTAGCTTGTCTCTCGGATTATTAAGTCGTCAATTTGCATTATTGAATATTTGAATCACAACACAAACAAGAAAGAAACACAGAAACAAGAAACACCAGAGCAGAAAGAATTTTCATATTTAGGCACACAAAGATTTGTCCTGTGTGGGATTCGAACCCACGACCTCAGGAACGGAGTCCAGGTATACTGACCTCCACGCCAAATCGGTCGTCAATTAGGCTTTAAACAGCTGGCACATAACTGGGATAACCCGTGCTATAAGTACCAGCAGTAAATCAAGAAGAAGTACATGATATTAATTACTGTTACTTAACTACTAATTTCATAGTACTTTGGATGAAGTCACTGGTGAAGCTATTACAACTATAAGATGCAGTTGAGATACATCAAAACTACATATAAATAAATCACTTTTTGTGTTGAAAGAATAATTCAGAGCAATTTATTCGTAATTACAAAATAATTACATACGACATAGGTCATTATAAAGGGTAAGAACCGTCGCCAACACACTGCGTATAATATAAACTCTGTATGAACATTTTAGGTGTTTGAGCGGGTTATATATGCTCAGCTTATTCGTTACCTGAATGATCACTCTCTACTTCATGATCGCCAGTAGGGGTTTAGACCCAAGCGATTTACGAGTGATCTTCTAGCGTTCGTTATTCACGCATAGAGTAAAGCGATGGACAATCATGGCGAAACTTAGGCCGTAAGCCTGGATGTCGCCAAAGTTTTCGATAGTTTGGCATCGTTCCCTTCTTTCAAAGTTGCCGGCCTTCGATGTGCCGCCCCGTTTGTGCGCCTGGGTTGCTGGCTTCCTAGAAGATCGTAGGATTCGTGTCCTGTGTAAGGGCAGTTCAGTTCTAGTACTTCAAAGTCAATGCCGGAGTGCCGCAGGGTTCGGTGCTCTCCCCTACCCTACTTCTTCTGCATAATAATAACATGTTATCCTTCATTGTTATGCCAATGACAGTGCGGTACATGAGCGGTACTTGGTACATCCTGCGGCAAAGCAAGCCGTTATTCTGGTGCAAAGACAAGACCTGGTTGCGGAAGTAAACTGGACTCTCGATCGTGTCTCTCAGTAGGGATTTGAACCTGGTCGATTTTATAGCGTCCAAAAAGATGGTTCGTACATTCTCGTCCAAGGTTTTCTCCCTTCTTTACTCCTCCCTCTTGTCAGAACTGTTCGTTGCCCATTTCGCTACTTTTTGCTACGTCGTGGTTGTTTTTAAACTGCCACCCTTAACTATAAGTTGGGCATCCTCAGTAAGGTGAGGCGGTTTTATGAGCAGCGCTGTTTGTTGTCCAAAACTCAAGTGCGATCGAATGTTTAGTATTGTTTCCATCTTTGGGACGGTACTGCTAAGTACCTCCTCGACGCACTTGATAGACTGCAAAGAGGCTCCCCTTTGCAGTCTATCGGTTCGCATTATTGGGGACGCTGAGGTTACAGCCTGCCTCGAGGACTTACAGCTACGTAGGGACACTGCCTCCCTCAGTGTCTTCTGCCGGAACTACTATAGTGAGTGTTCTAAGGAGCTTTTCGTCCCGCCCGTCTTAAGTCAAAGTCTTACATTTTTCATCTTTCTTCTCTTCATCGCTCAAATAAATCAGTTAAATATTCTATTGTACCTACAGTAGAAACAAAACATTACTTTATAGATCACAAACATTACTAGCCCAGTCATATTAGGTAAAAAAAGGGGTCAACCTCGGAATGAAAGATAATAAGCTGCAAATTGGTATGAACCTTTGTTTTGTCATTCTAAATGTTGTCTCAAAAGTCACAATCTTTATCGTGTCCGCGTCTCAAGATATTCAAGGTCAAAGGTCACAAAAATCGGTTTTTCGCGAATATCTGGCTTCCTATCGGTTAAATGAGATTTGCATTTATTATAAAAGTTGTAGGCTATAAAATTCCCTACAACTTTTGTTCAAACTTTTTTTTCATACAACCAACCGTTTTGAAGGTAGAGCGCGAAGAGTGCACATCGTACAGTCATATACGACCTAATGCAAGGTCAAGCGTGAGTTATGGTTATCAGTACGTTATAAAGTCAATTATTTACTTGGAAATTATAATTATTAAACAATGCCCATTATTTATGTACTAACTATTAATTATTTATATTTAATTAAAGTAAGTAACTTGATTATTTATATATAATTATTCATTTTAACTATTTAAGTATAAAATATTATAAGAAATACGGAAAGGCCCAACAGTAGCTGTGATGAAAATGAACGTTCTCGTATCGAAGCCATTATTGCGTGGCTAATAGATGAAAATGAACGTTCTCGTATCGAAGCCATTATTGCGTGGCTAATAGATGTGCATTTCGTTTTTAAATGATCTACTTGTCCTTTTCTATTTTTTAATATCATTTCTTCCAAAAAATGTGATAATGGTTTTGGTATTTCTTCATTAATACAATCTAGCATTTTATTCGGAGGTGTATACGTTTTTGTTTCAACTACAGATGATCTGATGTCTTCCCTAATAATAGCCGCAGCAGCTTCTACAATCCGTAGACGTTCTTCTACAGGAGTAGGTACTTTTTTTATTTTCGTACCAAGCTTTTGATAATACGTTAAGCTGTGTATCACGGAAAGATATAATTGTAAATGATCCAATTTTTTTTGTGATTATTATATCAGTTAAATACTTTTGTTGTAATTTTGTAATAATTGTCTTATCGTCAGGTATGTATTCCGTAGGGACATCTTTAAGTTCTTTCAAAGTAAATTGAGAATCTTCATTATTTTCTATATAATAAAAAATCTCCTTCATTGCTTGAGTGACTTGATCATCTTGGCGAGGCTTTTTATCTGCAGATGGTACTCGGGTTAAAAAGTTGGTATAGCAAATAGTATGATACTTTGCTTCAGCAGCGATCAAATCATACTCGTAATATATACGTTCCTTTACTAATTCTCCTAAGGAATCGTTTCGTTCTTCTGCTCTCTTAATTACGTTGTCTTTGAATGCAAGAGTACTTACATTACTTATTGTCCGTCTATACTTTAATTTTTTTTTCTTTTCTGCTATTTCATCAGCTTTTTGGCCACAAAATAAGCATAACTTTCCAAAATCAAAGACTTCATTTCGTTTTTTACGAGGTGCACTTGACGTTGAAGGTTCACTCTCATCTGTGCGTCGTTTTGATGCAATAATAACATTTTTACTCGTGTACACTTTTCGACACTCGGAATGCACATTTACAGAACTTAAAGTATTTAAATAGTCTATATGTCCATCATTTCTTTCAATACTTGCAGTTTTTAAAGTTTGTAAACCACGTACGACATTCACAGAAACACCTTCTGAAAGTTTCTTATCACATATAAAACACAAATCAGCCATAGCTCTTAAAACCGTACGTCCGTAGTTGCAACGGTACAATTTCAAACTAACGAATAATCTTGACTCATACAAAGTGGAGAGAGTGGCCTTGAATATTATAGAACATCTGTCCCGGCAATTAATAGAAAAGAGCATAGGGTATTTATATTATTATTATTATTTTTTATAGTATTTCCAGATATATAAGTATTGAGAAATTTACGCGTTTTAAAGAAAAGATATATAATGTCGTGTTAACTTAAAATAAAACTAAAATATATAATCCATAATTAATAATATTTTATACTTAAATAGTTAAATATGAATAATTTTATATAAATAATCAAGTTACTTACTTTAATTAAATATAAATAATTAATAGTTAGTACATAAATAATAGGCATTGTTTAATAATTATAATTTCCAAGTAAATAATTGACTTTATAACGTACTGATAACCATAACTCACGCTTGACCTTGCATTAGGCCGTATATGACTGTACGATGTGCACTCTTCGCGCTCTACCTTCAAAACGGTTGGTCGTATGAAAAAAAAGTTTGAACAAAAGTTGTAGGGAATTTTATAGCCTACAACTTTTATAATAAATGCAAATCTCATTTAACCGATAGGAAGCCAGATATTCGCGAAAAACCGATTTTTGTGACCTTTGACCTTGAATATCTTGAGACGCGGACACGATAACGATTGTGACTTTTGAGACAACATTTAGAATGACAAAACAAAGGTTCATACCAATTTGCAGCTTATTATCTTTCATTCCGAGGTGAAAGCCCTAATATGACTGGGCTATACTTTATATGTCATAGTATCACAACCTACCTATCTATTTAATGTATGTGCATCTGGACATTCTTGGGGCTTCCTACCTCACCTGCAAGATAGTGCACCTATTGACTGATGGACGAGGCTCTGGCGAACATGAATGCATTCCGGTAAGCGGCCATAGACTTGCTACCTATCACGTGGGGCTAAAATTAAGATTGGCGAAATGTGGGCATATAATATGCCTCTGCCTACCCCTTCGGGGAAGCGATTGTATGTATCTTAATTATATACCAAATTTTAGTCACAAAGTTCTACAATTTTTTTACGTACTTTGCGTAAACATTACGTGTTTATATGGATCACTCGGTTCAGCAAGTTTAAAAATATTTCTAATTTTAAATATGACTGCTTCTAGACAATTTATTGGAAATTGTTTTGATGGCTGCATATAGCTTAACTAATACCATATTGTATACTTCTTTATAGTAATAAAATTATGGTTTGCAGCACATTTCATTTATTCTTGTAATATTAATGTTGTTTTTATTAAAGTCCTTTTATACTGTAACTTGATTATGTCACGCTCACTCAAAAGTTTCTGCGATGGTGGCGTCACGAAACGATGGCTGGTTCATGCCTCATACTCGAGAACGGGTGCCGCCAGTGGGGACTGGTCTGCTCATTTCCACTATGTTTATCCGTTTCTATCAGTTTCTATGTTAAAATTGCTAAAAAACGTTTTGTCTTCTTATCTTTTAAATCTTGTGACCTTTTTGTGACGAGGTTTTTGTTGTTTTAATATTAAGTATTTTTATTGTAACTGGCGCGAGAAAAATCCAACCGGGACGATTTTCTTGCCTGTTTTTGTGCCTTGCCTGTGAAGTGGCGCGTTAGTAAGTATGACATTCACAAAAGCTCTCTTGAGCCAAACTAAATATAAAGCCAAAATAAAAAGGAATAAATGAAGTATGTTTTTTTAATTTGTTTATTTAATTGTTCGCAACTTTTTAGCTTTAAACATTTGTGGTGTTATTTTAATTTGTACAAATATATCCGAATCTTACTTCTATGTTTCATACAAAATATCGTGTATGTCGTAAGCCAAATACTTTATCTAAATACTTTATTTCTAGTATTAATCAGTCCGAACGCACCTGGACTGAGTGAAAATCTTGTAAGTTCTTGGACTTTTACTTTGCATCATGATTTTTTCTGAAGTATTGTGACAAATCTATGACTTATTTTTGATATCATATCTTAATCGATTGGGTAAGTATTTGATGAGATTCAGCTTGTGCCATTTTGCCAAATGTCCATATATTGGGCAATATCTTCAATCCCTTAAGAGTGACAATTTATTTGATGACTGTTATGAGTTTTGACATTTGTTTCCTTAAATTATGTATTGGTTTCGATAAACATTTAAAAGGGATCACTCAGTCCAGATGCACTTTTTTTTTTGTTAACCTATAATGCAGTGAGTTTATATGTTCACAAGTATTATATTATTATATATTTTGGAGGCTCCTACTACAGGCATTATATGCTTCAAAAAAGTCTCCAAATACTATTAATTGTAAACAGAAACCGTTTGATGAAATAAAATATTTTGTATTTGTATTTTTTTTGTAAGTATCAAGCGATAATTAAATAATCAATCATAGCCTGCCCATCACTTACGGAATTATTATTACTAGAATATTTAATTCATAACCAAGTTATATATTGTTGTTATTTTTGGTACCCGCGTGAATTTTAAAGAGCCTAGAGCTAGCTAGTGCTAGCTATTTGTGCGTCTATTTATGGTATGACAGTTCCAATTTTTCTAAACGAATTTAAATTTCGCTGAAATGTAGCTTAATCGAAGAAGACTTCTTGGCGGGAAACTGAAGCGTCATGTCAGCAGTTTTGTTGTTTTATTTTCTAAAATTTGTTATATTTCGAACATTAATGTGTAATAACGATGGATTATTAACCGTTAAGTGTTTGTGAACGTATTTAAGTGTTGGTAAATGAAACAAAACAGTGTAACATCACTTTTCAAATTCTCTCAAGAAGTCCATGTGAGATCTCAGTATAGCCCCACATCTTTACTGAGGACTCAAGGGGTTTAGGGGAGGGCATCTCATTTACCATTTATCATCTTTATCATCACTCATTCTCATTTACTATAATTTATACGTTATTAATATATATCTTACTTGACACTAGCTAAATGTGCAAACCGCACGAAGCCATTATTTAAAAGAAGAAGAAGAAGCTTGATCAAATTTGACCTTAGTTGTGTCATCATCATCATCAGCCGACATTTGTTCAGTGCTTGACATAGGCCTAGTTCTATCAAATTACAACCGTTGAAACAATAGTTAACCTGAAGTTTTATTCGTGATGCTGACCCGGCGAACTTCGTACCGCCTCAGAGTTCAGGTTTTTAATAAGATAATATGAATACTCATAATAAATTATGTTCATTAGGTTAATTATTATCGATTGGAAATTATTTTAATTACATTGAAATGAATGTGTTCACGTGGCAGCAAGGCATTTGCTTCATCAAAGCAATTTGAAAATCACGATCGAAAATAGAATTCCCCTGAATTATAAACGAATTTGCCTGGAAAATCAAATAAACAGTTCAAAATTACCGATTGGATAGATAATCGACGTGCGCGCTATGACAAACGACATAACCTTTCACAATGTGCACTTGATCGAACAGTACTCGTCTCTTTACAATCACTTTTTAACCGACTTCCCAAAAAGGAGGAGGTTCTCAATTCGGCCGGTATTTTTTTCCTCATGAATTTTAGAAAAAATCATCTATGGAGAATTAAATCAATCGAAATCAAACGTAGATAAACGTCGTAAAATTAATACACATTGGTTAAAGACTCAAAAAAACTGATAAAACGTGTCGCACGTATGCACAGCATCATCATCTCAGCCCATTAACATCCCACTACTGAGCACGAGCCTCCTCGCACATACCGAAGTGTGAGGGTATTGGGACAAACTCCACCACGCTGACCCAGTGCGGATTGGCAAGGCAGGTGTATGGCGTCCTGCTGTTAGAATATTTCAAGCCGCCCATTAGGCCTCTTAACATGTCTTAACGACTATCACATTTAGTGATAACTGGGACCAACGGCTTAACGTCCCTTCCGAAGCACGGAAGCGCTCGATATCAAATGCCACACAAACGGTCACCAATCCGAAGACTGACTGTCTGTAAACTATGCTATACTTACTTCAATAAATGCACCGCAGAGCTACGAGCGCTTTAGGTAGCTCAATTGTATGCAAAGAAAGGACCGTGTAACTGAATCAACTGTCAAAAAATAATGCACACAACGCCATCTACTTGTTTGATGATAAAATGTTTATTTTCGTCCAAGTTGTATTCCTGTCAAGTATCAGTATGGTGTATACAGATTTCAACTTCCATGCAAAACGAATAATTTTTTTTTGGCGATTTTTTCCTATGTTTTTAAAATATTTTTCTATTCTAGGCTCACCAAAATATCAAAGATCATAAAAGTAGGTTTATTCGTTCTTGAGTTATAAATTAATTAATTATTTAAATTTAAATAATGGTTTCGTGCGTTTAGCACATTTAGCCAGTTTCAAGTAAGAGATATATTAATAACATTAAAATCATAGTAAATGAGAATGAATGGTGATAAAGATGATAAATGGTAAATTAGATGCCCTCCCCCTAAACCCCTTGAGTCCTCAGTAAAGATGTGGGACTATACTGAGATGTCACATAAACTTCTTGAGAGAATTTGAAAAGTCATGTTGCACTGTTTTGTTTCATTTACCAACACTCATGTACGTTCACAAACACTAAACGGTTATTAATTAAATTAATCCACCGTTATTACACAGTAATGTTCGAAATATCACAAATTTTAGAAAATAAAACAAACCGTCAGACAGGACGCTTCACTTTCCCGCCAAGAAGTCCGACATTTAGGTTTATTAACGTATCCAGATTTTATGCATAAATCAATGTAATATCATGTTTTTTTTATCGTAGCTTATATATTTTTACAAAAACTCATTTATATAGGCAAATTTTATTCACATAATATTATTTTTATTACAATATGATTTAAGTACTTTACTAACTTACATTACTTTATTTACAGTATGAAAATCTTATAGCTATATCACTTTGAATTACTGTTACAACAAATTATTCGTTTAGAGATGTCCCATAATTCTTGATCTTGTTTATAATTTCAAACAGGAATACTTTTCATTTCAAGCATATTAGTTCAATTCGAGAAGACGGCAAGAGCGCATTGACCGGGATGGTTGATCTCTCGAGAGATATATATTGAGAAGCAGTGGACGACAATTGCCTTATTGATTAAAAACTTAATTAACCAGCGAAAATTTCAGAATCACCAGTTTGTTTTGCTTTTTAAGTTCTTACAGAACTGTTTTATATTTACAAAACATTTTTAATATTTTTCTAGTTTTATTGATAATTGCACTAATGTCCAGATAATAACTTGATACTAATTCCATTCACTTCCCATTCACTATTCACATTTCCAGCACTTTCAAAATATAATTGCCAGTACATTATAATAATTTATTCACACAGCCGATGGCATTTCAAAGTCTGGCACGAAATGTTCCCATGTTGAAATGTGGTTGAACAACGCTTCCCCCGGGCACTCGGTGTTCATCACTTGCTTGTGACCAACCAGTTTGTAGTCGGGTTTGATGAAACCTCTAGCCACGCCCACTTCGATAAGGGCTTTGGTCGTCTCTAACTGGACTGCTGGGGGTAGTTCCGCTGTAAGTAAAATGTATGGAGATGTACTTGTAAAATGGGTGCATAAAAGATTTTGGTGCATATGGATCCCACCAAGACCTTAGGAGCCCAAGCCAACCTAACCTGCAAGTTGTGCACTTGCCGATCAACGGACGAAGCTCCGGCGAACATAACAGTTCCCAGTAGGTAAGTGACAATAGGCTCGCCAACTATTATGTGGGACCGAGGATTTAAGACATAAATAAAAAAATATAATATGAACCACAGCTGCACGAAAAGGAATCTAGCTCAGGATCATCAACACTATAGCATTATTTCGGTCGTGTCCTGGACTTACGCTTAGGGCCCCGGGTTTAACCCACAGATATATGTAGTTATACAATAGATAACGCAAGTATGTATCACGATTTCGTATTAAAATAAAGCGTGCCGACTTTTTAACACCTAATCTGACGTCACCATATTTGGTGACGGGAAATCCAAACTGATTCATCGGCACTGATGGCGCTAATGATAAATATTTCATTACTTTAAACTCCTTATTATGTGTTACAGTATTTAAAAAACAAGAACGGACGCGCGCGGACTGTAATAGCGGCGGCCAACCCCGACGATTGGTCGGGGTTCGGGCATGCGAATGCATTTGCGTTATCTATTGTACACCAGATTTTTACTGAATATTACTAAGATTTACTGTCGCTCATTATTCTCCCATTCACACATTTACAACAGCCTAAATCGTAAATTCCCACTAAAAAACCAAGCAGTTAACAAGAATCTGATTACTGGACCTTCACGCACCCCATTTTTTATTTAAAAATTATGCAAAGATAGAAGAAAATTCTTGGTCGATTGTTAAATACTTCCAAGTGTTTGTTCCACTGTCAGGGTAATCTCATCTATCTCAGTGACGTAACAACGCGGGCTTTGAACGCAAATCTCAAAGTACTGAAAAGATTCAGTGCCTGGTAGCTCAATCGTTAGATCTGTGGACCGGTTATCTATCCCCCCCGGACAGGTCTCCACCATTACCTATAAAGTAATATAAAAAGAAGAGGTTGGCGACTCTAGGTGCACTTAATACTGACTACCGGGTAGGGAAATTAAAAAGGCTGTAAAGGGCGCAGCGGGTGGGCCAGGAGGGTCTTACGTAGCGGGGGCAGGGGGCCTGGTTCTGGCCCGGAGGACGTTGGCCGCGGACAGGGTGACTGACGCTGAAAGCCAGGTACTGGCCCCCCGCCCCTTTCTGTCAATAAGCGGCGGTCGCGTCTGCCAGTGGTGAGTCCCTCTTCTTTAGCCGGAAGTGCGTTAATGGATATTGTTATCGACGTAAAAAAAATTGTTTACCGGGTATCCATAGGTCGTAGGTTAGACACCCCTTTTGTTATAATTGTAACCTGAATGGCAATAGCACTACGAGCAATACATCATAAAAATCGAAAGTGTTAATGCAAAACATACTTCTCCAATCTCCGGCGAGACAAATGCCGACGCTGACGCCGTTGGCCCTGCCGGCGTGGATGCCCTTTGTCCTCCACCCTCGACCTTCGTAGGCTCCACCTTCGCTTCCTACGCAAAAGCTGAAATGCAAGCACTATATTAATTATCTAAATTTGTCTATAAATTACACGGCTATTGAACATATATCATATTGAATTCACATTATGCGGGTATAAAACGTGGTTTATTGAACTATAATTTGAATACTTCAGTGATTCGCGGTTCTGAGAAGACTGAGACTGTCTTCATAGACGTTCCGGCCGAATACTCAAACGCTACTCAAATCGTCCAATCAGCCGATGGCATCCTACATTTGAGCATCTCTCAAATTTAACTGGTATTCTCAAACGTGACTCAAGCAATTTAAGACCGTGATTAGCTGAGCAGCTGTTATATGTTTACCTACATTATGGCAACATTCATATTTATTGCTAATATTATATTATATATTTTTATTGATAATTGCAGCAATTACAAAGTACAAAGTGACACTGACTGTTTCTGTACAGCTTCTAACAAAAAATAAATTATAAAAACTGTTGCAGTACTTCTGTCAATAGTTTCGGAAAAATATACAGCTATTACATCAACAGACATCGAATTTTCACGCAGTGGTATTGCAAAATACTATAGATGTCTTTTCCGCGTAGGGGTTTTTGCGTCGTTTCACGTTTACACTATGAAGTAGTTTTTAAGACAGCTTAAAGGGATACTTACTATTCTATCAAAGACTATATAGCTGATAAAAATTCTTGGGATAAAGCTGCCGTTTCATACAGGCTATTCTAATATGAATAACTTAAAACATGAATATTGTTAATGTTATATTATATTGCATTGTATAGCGTCACAGAAAAATGAAGATTGTAACTAACCAATCGATAATTTAAAAGAGCATAGCCCGTAAGTTTCTTGCTAGTTCTTCTTACAGAGCGGTGGCTCGGAACTGGCACTTAGATTTACTTACACTTAAATATTTTTTGTTTTTTTAATTGTTTGGTTGCAAGTGAATCTAAGCTTCGTGATTTTAGTATAATTATATATATATTTTTTAATAATTTTGACGTTTTCAAGTACTATGTAGTAATAGTTTATGAAATAAAAAGTTTATTTATTTATTTAGTTCCATGACATAACTTCTACAAAAAAATTGTGCATAGCACGAAAAACAAAATAGTCGCGTCAAGCTGATGCATGTTTTGTAAAAAAATATTTTTATACGTGAGTTTATTGATATTGCACAAATTTATATTCTGCTTAAAAGAACCGTTACTAAAACATCAATTACTGGTTCTTAGATTTATAGTTTCGCCATTTCTGTCTGCCTGTAGCTCATAGATTATGTACAGGGACCAAAAAAAAATTTATTTAATGACGACCGATATGGCGTGGTGGCGACTATACCCGCACTCCACTCCTGAGATCGTGGGTACAGGACAAATATTTGTGTGTATGAATATGAATATTTGTTCTGCTCTGGGTGTTTTCCTATGTACATTAAGTACGTATGTACAAAAAAAAAGTATTTTTATACACATACATACATGCATTCACGCCTGTTTCCCCGAAGCGGTAGGCAGAGGCATATTATACGCTCACACTTCGCCAATTATATAGTTGGTTCCACGTAATAGGTGGCGAGCCTATTGCCGATTACCGGGCACTGTTATATTCGCCAGAGCCTCGTCCGTTTATCGGCAGGTGCACCACTTGCAGGTGAGGTTGGCTTGGGCTCCATAGATCTCGGTAGGATCCCTATATACAATTTTACACAAATGCAACAAACCATTGATTTTCACAATTTTTTTTAACAAACGCTACTGTAATAATTAATATTATTAACTTACTATCACACGAATTATTTAGTTTCAAAGTGAGTATCATCGAGTATGTTGTGTTGTGGATACAAAAAAACTGATTTACTCATGATATGATGTCATAGGTAGGTATTCATGTAATTATTAATTATTTAAACCTAATATCTATTAAACTTAGCACAGCCTTTAGGGTAGAGAGCATAGATACATATAAGAACAGGTTAGACCTAGCTTAGGTATTTAAGTGTAGGTACCAAATGTATGTGAAAATGTGTTTTGTTCAATAAACTTTTTATTATTATTATTTTGTATTCTTTATTTTTTCCTTCTCGAAATAATATTTAAGAAGTTTTAGGTCGGTTTCTAATGAAAACCACGGGCTTAAGCCAAGTGGAGTTCATTTGGGTGAATAATAGTGGCACTATCGTCCTGCAAAAACTTACGTACGATCCGGCATGTAAATTGATCGTGTTGTTTTTTGCAGTACATTGTCCTATCTGTTTCTAGCTTAGTGATATATAGATATGTGCGTATGATAAAAGTATTAATTTCATCATTCCATTGCATTGCATTGCAGGTTTGCCGGCTTTGGTGGTCGCAGGACAAGTGGCTAATGCCTCCTGCGAAACATCCTCGGCTGGGTTTGGAGCACTAATATTATATATGTTCATCACTATCGTTATTACTCATCGAAGGTGATGTTAATACTGATGGTACGTAAGAAGCGGTACTAGGGCTAAATGGTTCTATTGGGCTACTTGTTCTATCTATATTGTCGGTAGTTTCGGCTGTAGTATTTTTGCCGGTGGGAGCCCGCCTGCTCAACTCCTCACCGCTGACGGTTCGCATGCTGAGACACGCGTCAGCTCCAGGTGTGCCCCGGCGATCGCCCCCGGGCAGCGGTCCTCTCAGTTTCTTTTTAGAACGGGTCTCCATATTTATGGGTTACCAGAGCCATGTTAGCCACGCCAGTAAAAAATTATCGTGTGTCCGCCCCCCACGTGTATCAGATGTTCGACACGGACGTATAGTTGGATTTTAGGGGGCTTATTATTATTATTATTATATATACTCTACGAAGGACTCTAAAGTACAGATTTACTGACCTCCACTTTACGCTATATCCGTTGTCAAAGTTTTAATGTACCTACATATTTACTTCCTCTGCCGAATTACTAGCATAGCAACGAGTCTGTTATTTTGGTATTACTTCCGTGCAACAAACAGTCAGGTGTAACATGTCAGTTTAAAATTGACTCCTATCACCAAGCGTTAAGGTGCTAACATACTTCAAAGTGTTACTCTTACCCTGTTGCTGACTATATCTCCACAAAAAAGGTCATATTTAACCGACCATTTTGGCAGTCGTTGACCTTTTTAAAATGCAAATTAGTTTTATAAATAAACATTGATGGTATTCCCCTATATGTTTTTTGTTGAAGTCACATGTGTTGAGAGTATTTAATATTAGACTTAAGGCCCGAACATATGAAGGCAAGTGCTTTATATGGGTTGTATGCGTCAATCTGATAAAAAGAGTTCACCGCAGCTTATGGATGCATGCAAAGCCAAGGGCATAGCTCACTAGCGCTTTGCCAAACCTTTAAAAACCGTTAACGCCCTTTTTGGTGCCCTTTTTGTCGCCCATGCTGCTCGAAATCATTTATTTCAGACTAAGTAAAAAAAAAAACAAAATACTTAATTGTCTTTAAGATCAACAGGATCATTTAGATTCACAAATTTATATACACAAAATAGAAATTCAACAATTAAAGAGATATGAGCGGTACCATAATCAAGAAATAAATATCTCTACGTAAGGTATACAGTTTCATATATTCTTTATATAATTTTAGTATAAATAAAAACAATACAAAACAAAAGTAGCAGTACAAAATTAAGTTAAATTAAAATTAAAAATATATAGTAATGCCATATGGAATTAATAAACATTGTTACAAAAAATAATTAAGACTATGAGCTTTGAAGTGTTTGCAGCCAGCCAGCCATCCATACTTTCTTAACATAAACTATTCAATTTAACAGTTTTTCAAGCTAATATATGACCCATCGGCAAATGCGATAGTGAAAATAAACTTGAAAATTATTCCTACATTTACCTTGACAATAGCAATAATTATCATAAACCTTGAGATTTTATTAATTAGCGCATAAAAATCGACAAAAGTCAATATATTCCCTCCCACAAACATATCTCCCTACTTTCATATACTATCAGGCCATTTTAGCAACCTTATAAAATGAAATTAAAGTTATAATGTTGAACATTAGCCTCCCCAATAGATTACATTCTATTGGGAGTATTTGCCCATTATCACCACGCTAGGCTGGCGGGCTGGTTGGTGATCGCAAGCCACTACGCAGGATGACGCAGCTGCTCATCATCCGTTAGGATTTCTCTTTGTCAACTCTTACGACTCCCTGTGAGATTGCACAGGGAGTCGTAACACTACTTCTATTCTAGACCGGTACCACACGGTACTCATATTGTATCACGTCAATTCATATAACACACAAATAAAGATGTGTTGCCATGTGGAGGAGTGTGACCTCGTCCTTAGGAATATCAAAGTTTTAATAATGACACTGTTAGCCGAGAACGGATAATAATGACCATAATTTACACCTTTTTCCTGTGACCATCATACGTTGTGTTTACCTTTTTATGAATAGTAGCTTATTATCTCTAAATACTGTATTATAAATGCCGTCGTACATACATTGAGTGGAATTGAATCAATTGGCAAAACTTGAGTATAATATATGATATGATATATATGAGTAATATGAGTTGTTGGAGTCGAAGAAATTTCTCTCTTCCTTTGTTTTTTTTTTTTGTTTTTCTAGTATGGACTCACTGGATTAGAGTTTTTGCCAGTGTCAAGTAAGTAGATATTTCTATTATTTGCAACAATGTGCAGCATTTTCGTAATTTAATTACTTTAAAGTCATATCAAAGGCCTTCACAGTCAAGTCAAAGTCCTCACCCTTTAAAGTACTTTATTAGAGGTTTCTATGCAAAAAACTTGTTTCTATGCAGTTTTAGAATCAACAAGGAAAATCACAATTCTCTAAAAGCATTATTGTACTAGAAACGCAAGTCACTGTAGTAAGTCCGCTGCTTGAAACTCACCCACTGACTGCAAGTGTAGAATGATGAACAGACAAATTGAAGGCCTCGAAGGGAGTAGTAGGCTAATCTTACTGTTATATTTTCAAATACGACAATGTCTGATGGATAGACTGATATATTTTCAAATAGAATATGTATGTTTAAAAGTAACTAATTAATAAAATGCTATTAAAATTACAACTTATTACATATACTTTTATGAAATATTTTATTATTACATACCTATTGCCAAAAAATTTTACTGCTAATGTTATCTCGAAAAAAAAGGTGTGATAAATGAATGATTGGATTCGATTCGTCTAAGATTGACGAACATGGAATTGGACTAGATGACCCTTCAATCTGGAATGAACATAATATTATAAAGTGTAGATTTTTTTGTAAAATTCAAAAGTTTGTTATTCCAATCGATCCTATATCGATAACAAACCATATTTTCTAGATTAAATCCTCAAGGGTTTTAAGGTATAAAAATGTCCCATCCCAAAACCATGGCCCATCCCTGACATCTTTCTGCCTAAATTTTAGTCCTAAAAAGTTTGTTATAAAAAGATTGGCTAAAAAAGTAAGTAAATACAAGTTTAGATCCAATTCAAATATATTTAGGTGATTCTTTTGTTTGCATAGAAAAGAAAATTCTAAAGTAGTTAGTAGCAATTTCTGAACTGAAAACAACAACTTTTGAACTTTTTATTTTTTTAAAAGCAGTTGAAAAACGAAACTACACTCACGAGCAACTAAATCTACTCAACCGCTAACTCTACATTCAAATATTGTTTTAAGTAAAAGTATACAAGATTTGATTAAAAACAATATGTCAATGGAAAGCTTGAAATTAAGCGCTTGAGCGACTTGGTTGCTCGCAAATGTATAAATCTTTTCCGTAACCGAAAAACATTGAGTAACTCATGACGAATAACTTATCATAATGTTGTTGATTAACAGATCTTATTAATCAATCAATTAATGAGTCATACACGATGCTCGAGGCAATGTAAACAGAGTGTAAACAGTCGATAGTCGTCATCGAATCGTGACTTCTTCAACTGAAGGGTTAAGAACCGCGTTATACCTACTAGAGTAAATATTATTATGATTTACGTCGTAGATAGTATTGTTATCAGATACGATGTTCTTGCTACAATACATTACGTACTAGCTTTACAGTTTAATAATCGCGATCGCGACTTCTGCGTGATCCGTAGAAAAATATTATGTATCGGATAATATTTTTTGCGGCATCAGGAGTACGTACTTCTACTTGCTACAAACCAGGCCGCCTCGAATCTCAGCCAAAAAGCTGTTTTGATAGGTCCGTTCTTTCTGTCATCATTACACACATTACTTGACATACGTATAGAGTTTATGTAAAACTTTTTATAAATGACTAGAGCGCTTACAGTACTTTTCAAAAAACTTTCTGCCGTGTACGTGTACCCCTGCCGATTTTAGAATGATGTTTTTTGCAAAAGTTTACAACAGAGGGCTCTTTCAAAACAGCGTGAAACGGATTTTAATGAGTCAATAACACGCTAGTGATTTCCCTGGTTTCCCTGGCGTCTTGCTGCGGTTAACACTTTCCAGCAAGTTGGCTACAAGCTGGATTGCCACCTAGTGGTATACGAATAACGAAAAAGGTTCGAAGTAATACTCACTTGTAACCAATGTCACCCCAGTCCTTGCTCATGTGATAGTCCTGCATAGACCTCATGCCACTCCCACATTCCTCGGTAGTGTTGCAGGCAGCTGGCATGTATGTGTGGTGGATGACCACGTAAGGAACTGGTGTTTTCAATGGTCTGACGTCAGTGGGCGTCTTGGCATTCCAAAAGCTACGTTGATAGTATTTGAATGGTAGTTCTGTGTATAGTTAAAATAAATTAATAGGTACCTAAAAAATTTCTTCTATGGAGTTGACTCTAATCTAAACAAAGAGCTTATATAATAAATAAAATCAAATTATGACAACTTTTTAATTATTTTTGACAATTACACCAATAATTTAGTTCCAAGATAAGTATCATTAAAAACCTGTGTTATATTAAATAACGGAAAAAATACTTCATATACTCGTATATAGGAAACAACCAGACCAGAACAAATATTAATTAATGCAAACTAAGATTTGTCCTGCGTGGAAATCGAACCCACGACCTCAGAAGCGGAGTGGTATAGGTACTCGCCACCACGCCATATCAGTCGTCAAATTGTACACAAGGGTAACAATTTTGTGAAATACATTTATTGCATTTCGTATTTATAGCTGCTGACTTTAATAATAACAAAACCACTGTAAGTGATAAAATATAATACTGAAACTCATACCTTTCTCTGTTCTAGCTTCAGGGGCGGCATCCCCAACTTTCACCATAAGTACAAATGCGCACAAAATCAATACGAAACCTTCCATATCAATTAAATTAAGAATCTCTCTCAAAAACACGTATTATCTCCCCAGTACCATCTACGGATTGAAGTTTTAATACGTTGGATCCGATTTTATATACAATTTATCCGGTCCACGGTAATTTCCCAGACTAAAGAGGTCCATGATCTTTGATTCAATGATGAGCTGATTATATGGAATCGATGAAACCAGATAATACGTAAGCAATAATTAGGATTAACTCAGAGGGTGACCTTAATACAAGTGTTCTAATATTTTTTGGGTTATAATAACTACATTTCTTTATATGGTACTCATCGATGAATACAGATAAGACGCTTGTAATAATTAGGATTAACTCAGAGGGTGACCTTAATGATGAAAGTGTTCTAGTATTTTTTGTTTAAAACAATATTATTTTTTTCAACATTTAATACAGTAGTAGGTACTGTTGATATCTACTACTAAACACATTTATTCTTTAGAAAGGTGTACTTAAAGTTTTTAAACCTTAAATTATGATCTATGTTCGTCATCGTAGTAATCTCATCCTTCAGTAGAACAATCAACTGTTAAAAAAGCCTCCTCAATCATTTTCCACGTAGATTTTGAGGCGTCTGAATCCATTGGCTTAATGCCGCCTGGCCCAAAGCATCAGTCCATTCGGTATAACGCCGTCATCTACAGTTTGCCAGTTCGCGGGCGCCATCGCAGAACCTTAGAGCTCCATCAATCCTCGGTTCATCGAACTATGTGCTCCGCCCACTGCCGAATAAGCCTTGCTATGTTGGTCACTCCAGTTCTTCTTCGGATTTCCTCTTTAATTTTATCAGAAGCAAAACTCTCTCCTAAGCACTGAGACTTTTATGAGGCCCCTAGTCAGGAACCAAGTCTTAGGAATGACGTTAGGGCTGGCAGCACATACGCCCATGTCGAAGAGTCTCATCTAAAGACATTGAGGTATTTTGAACAATAATATGGGTTGAATCTCAAAAATATTTTTAATAAAAGGCCAAGTGTGCATTCAACTTCGATATTCACTATGGTTTTGAAACCAGTTTGCTTAAAACAAGTTTCTTAATTATTATTTATGTCCAAAAACATAGGTGTAACTAATTCATAGTTATGACAGTGACAATAAAGTATTTGTAAAATAGTTATACCAACCTATATGAAACTAGTACTAATTATTACTGTATGGCAGATTAATCTGTCTTAACCGTACATAAAATATTAAAGACAAATTAAAAAAAAACATATTTATTTATTCTAGTCTTAGCTCATTAGCGTACACTATGAGTGATAGCGAATAGGGATCCAACAGTCATTTAAGGAGCCCAAGCCAACCTCACCTGCAAGTGGAGCACCATTTTTTTTAAATTATCGTCGGTAAAAAATGACCGAGGGGGAGTGTGGGGCTTACTGCGGCAGACGCGACCACTGCAGTCCTACTCACTATAAATCATCCGACGATGCCCACCGCTGTTAAAAAAAGGGACAGGGGGCCATTACCAAGGTTTAAAGCTTCTGATACCCCGGCCGCGGCCAACGTCACCCGGATCAGAACCGGGAGGACCTCCTCAGAGAGGCGCAGTGTGTCGCGCCCTCTCTACCTCCTTATGCGACCGAAATCTTTTTGTGCATGAATATGACTATTAGTTCTGGTCTAAAATGTGTTCTATGTATCTTAAGTATGTATGTACTTGTTTACCGTTATTTAGCATCCATAACACAGGTTCTATTATACTTGTCTGGGAACTAAATAATTTGTGTCATTGTTAGAAAATATTTATTTACACTGACCTCCATACCATATTGGTTGTATCACAATGTCTATAATAAAACAAGGCCCTACTATTCAAACGTTTATTGTATAATATATCACAGCCTAAACACATTTTATGCTATCCGTTCACGTTTTACGACCTGAAGTGAGGCCAGGAGGAAATTTCTTTGAAAAGGGCTTCCCCTGGACACTCGGTGCTGGTGGCTTGTCGGTGACCGATAAGCTCGTAGCTGGGAGCTATGTAGCCCAGTTCTACACCAGCTGCTATCAGAACTTTGGCCGCATCCAACTGGATTTTACTGGGAACCTCCGCTGAAATAGAAGAAAGATCAAAATATTAATCATAATTTTAGAGACTTTGTTTTGTATTTTCTTAAAGTGGACTAACTATCACTAGTATTGATAGTTATATTTTGCACTAACAAGTAATTTGATAATTCAAACTCGTCAAAATCGAGTAAAGTCAGTCACAGTCAAGTCAAAACCCCCAGTAAAATAGTATAGGCTTTAGCGGCTTCTATTGAATTTTGTAATCAACATGGTGATATGAGGAGAAGTTGGCTAGATACTCAGCAAGTTTCTATTTTCCGCCAAGGCATGTTGTTGTCGCCGAATGTTCGAAAGTTCGCTCAGAAGCCGTAACCAATATAAAGCATTAAGGAAACCCTCCATCATATACTGATGACATCACAAATGGATTCTTTGTCAGAATTTGTCAAAGTTTGTCAGATTATCTGTCTGTTGTGGTTTTTTCTCAAGATTTGTCAGTCTGTCGGTTACTCTTATAGGGGATCTGTCAGTCAGCCTGTCGTGATTCTAAAGAGAGGATTGTCCGTCAATCAGTCAGTCTGTCGGTGACTCTAACGAGGCTTCCAAAAAGGCAACGAGATTGAGAAGAATGCCTCAAGAAACTCATCTCGTCTTTTTTTAAATTATTAAGTCTAACTATACTCACAAACCCAATCGCCAATGAGTACTATCCCGAGGCTCCTAGAGTTGTAGCTTACAGCGTGAGCACCAACCGCCTCCCAGCCCCGGCCTTCGTATACACGACCTTCTCCTCCTACCGCGAAGCTGAAACAGAATAATACGATCAATACCCTTGCATGTGAAAAAGTCTTTGAAAATATTTATTTATCCTGCTGCCGTATACCTAAAAATTGCTTATATTTGCTACATTCTTTTGATTCATGCTTCATATAGTAATAAATTTAGAAAAAAAAGCTATAACATACGTTTTTTATCAACTTATGCAATTATAATTAAATAATAGGTTGGGGAAAAAGTCTTTTCGTATTTTTGTATGAAAAGTCAAGACATTTTTTTCAAAGTTTATTTACATTTATTTACAATATATATGTACCGTTTTGTTGAATAACTTTCTGCCATTTTGTGGGCAGAGACATTATCCCGTTACTGTAGAAACATTGGGACTTCTGATCAAAAAAACGGGACAAATAGTTTTGGCAGTCCTCTCTTGAGGTCAACCTTACAGAACCTAAAGAATTCTGCAGAGACCGAAACAGGTGAAAATCTGAAGGCGCAAGGTCAGGGCTATATGGTGGATGCACTAGGACCTCCCAGTCGAACTCTCTTAATTTTTGCTGAGTGGCTAAAGATGTGTGGTCTAGCGTTATCGTGATGAAAGACCACACCCTTCCTGTTGATCAATTCCGGCCGTTTTCTCTCGACTGCTTCCTTTAATCTCATCAGTTGCTGGCAGTAAAGATCAGAATCGATGGTTTTGCCGGGCGGTAAAAGCTCATAATAAACAATGCCCTTCCAATCCCACCATACACACAGCATCACCTTATTTCGTGTTAGGCCAGGTTTGGCCACAGTCTGTGAAGCCTGGCCAACTTTCGACCACGACCTTTTTCGCACGTTCTTGTCGTACGTGATCCACTTTTCATCGCCAGTTATCAATCTCTTCAAAAACGGCTCGGTTTCATTACGTCTCAATAATGAATCGCAAATGAGTACACGGTTCATTAAGTTTCTTTGAGTGAGCTCGTGTGGCACCCAAATATCGAGCTTTTTTGTATAACCAGCTTTCTTCAAATGGGTCAAAACTGTTTTGTGGTCAATTCCAGTAACAGGGCGACCAGAGCGAGGTGCATCTTTAACATCAAAATTTCCGGACTGAAAACGTTTGAACCAAATTTGTGCTACTCTTACTGACACTGCATCAGGTCCATAAACATCACAAATTTTTTTCACTGCTTGAGTTGCATTTTTGCCTTTTTTATAATAAAATTTTAAAATGTATCGTACCTAATATTACCTACCTAATATTAGGTCGGGGAAAAAGTCTTTTCGCATAACGTAGGTATAAACTTATTATAAAAATTTTTTGACTGTACTATTTGTGTCTGGCTGGTTTTGGTAACATTAAAAAGGTTCCATTATAAAGAAAAGAAAAAAATAAAAAAAAGTTGTTTCCCGCTATTTTTCATTTGTTTTTCTCTCCGTTAAAATGAGTGAATCTAATGAAGAAATTCGATACATTTTAAAATTTTATTATAAAAAAGGCAAAAATGCAACTCAAGCAGTGAAAAAAATTTGTGATGTTTATGGACCTGATGCAGTGTCAGTAAGAGTAGCACAAATTTGGTTCAAACGTTTTCAGTCCGGAAATTTTGATGTTAAAGATGCACCTCGCTCTGGTCGCCCTGTTACGAATAAAATGGACGCCATTTTTGAAAGAGTGGAGCAAGATCGGCATATTAGTAGTTACGATGCAGCTGAAGAACTGGGAATTGACCACAA
Source organism: Musotima nitidalis (assembly GCA_949126915.1). Taxonomy (NCBI): domain Eukaryota; kingdom Metazoa; phylum Arthropoda; class Insecta; order Lepidoptera; family Crambidae; genus Musotima; species Musotima nitidalis. The sequence continues at coordinate 8,741,248 of OX421434.1, forward strand.
AACAGTTTTGACCCATTTGAAGAAAGCTGGTTATACAAAAAAGCTCGATATTTGGGTGCCACACGAGCTCACTCAAAGAAACTTAATGAACCGTGTACTCATTTGCGATTCATTATTGAGACGTAATGAAACCGAGCCGTTTTTGAAGAGATTGATAACTGGCGATGAAAAGTGGATCACGTACGACAAGAACGTGCGAAAAAGGTCGTGGTCGAAAGTTGGCCAGGCTTCACAGACTGTGGCCAAACCTGGCCTAACACGAAATAAGGTGATGCTGTGTGTATGGTGGGATTGGAAGGGCATTGTTTATTATGAGCTTTTACCGCCCGGCAAAACCATCGATTCTGATCTTTACTGCCAGCAACTGATGAGATTAAAGGAAGCAGTCGAGAGAAAACGGCCGGAATTGATCAACAGGAAGGGTGTGGTCTTTCATCACGATAACGCTAGACCACACACATCTTTAGCCACTCAGCAAAAATTAAGAGAGTTCGACTGGGAGGTCCTAGTGCATCCACCATATAGCCCTGACCTTGCGCCTTCAGATTTTCACCTGTTTCGGTCTCTGCAGAATTCTTTAGGTTCTGTAAGGTTGACCTCAAGAGAGGACTGCCAAAACTATTTGTCCCGTTTTTTTGATCAGAAGTCCCAAAGTTTCTACAGTAACGGGATAATGTCTCTGCCCACAAAATGGCAGAAAGTTATTCAACAAAACGGTACATATATATTGTAAATAAATGTAAATAAACTTTGAAAAAAATGTCTTGACTTTTCATACAAAAATACGAAAAGACTTTTTCCCCAACCTATTATATATTTATTATTTTTATGCAGTATTTTTTTCTTTGTTTTTTATTGAGATAAAAAAATTATTAAAAATAATAATAATAAATAAATTATAAAAAAATAAATAATATAGATATTTCAAAAAGTCATTAAAAGTTCTGCATTTTATCGATAGATGGAAAAACTAAAAAGTATCACCGCTGTGCCGGTCGGAGTGGGGGGGGTGTATGGTTTTTTTTTCGTTACGGAATTTCTGGATTCGGTCTCCACGCTCAAGGCCCGCGATAGAAGCTAGTAAATTTTGACCACCTATTCTGATATCTTGGTCGTTTAATATTTAGTCGTAGCGTTTAATTTCCTTAAATGTAAAATATATATATAGCGTCCATAAGATAAAATGCAAAGTGGGTTAATATAATTATTTCTTATTAGATTGTTTTAATGCAACCAGCCATTCTGACGTATTTAATAACTATATTTAAATAAATATATTATCATTATTTCAGCCATATTACGTCCACTGCTGAACATAACATTTAATTCAATTAGTAAAAACATAATAGCATTATATGAATGTATGTTTAGTTGATTTATTTTTATGGTTGTTTAATTTTTAATGTTTTTAATTTCTTTATATAATATAAGGAAGAAATGTGTTCCTATTTTAAATTGTGATACCCATGCCGGGTTCATTTGAGGACAAAATGTTATTTTTAGACCTAATTGTACATCAAATTAAACAATTAAGAATTATGTATTAAACAATATAAATTATTAATTCCACACTTAGCGATTCTGAGTCGCCTGTATCCTTCGGCTTCCCGTTGCCTTGAACAGATCAACGGTACATCGCGTGGGAAGCCGAAAATATATATTTTCTGTCAATTACACAAATGATTTAGTTCCACGATAAGTATCATTAAAAACTGGTGCTAAGGATACTAAAAAACTAATAAACATACAGTTAGTTACGTTAAACATACTTTGGGCCAGTACGTGTGATGGATGTTCAGATATGGTATGGTATCCTTCCACTGGCTATGATCCTGACACATACTTTTAGCTTTATTCAAGCACATAAGATTTATGTGCCTAAATAAAAGTAAAAGCTCATAGACTCCCGTTGTTTTAAGATACTTTTAAACTGCCCTTTCTTAAAAACTTTATACATTTGGTAAAGAAATATCTTACGCGACAACTGTCCCAACATTTCCTAGAATACACTAGAGCAAATACTCAAAAAATCTTACTTGTAACCAATATCTGCCCATCCATTATCCATCTGGTGGAATATCTGCATGCTTCTCATGGCTGCTGAGCAGGTTTCGAGAGTGAAGCAGACGTTGGGGCGGTACGTGTGGTGGATAACCACATATGGCACCGGCGTTACGAGCTTAGTCACCGACGTCGGCAGCTTGGCTCCCCATTCTTGGCGGCTGACAAATGGAAATGGGTAAGCTGGAAAAATAATCAAAGATAGGTTTTGTTTGCTATTCTCATACTTTTCCTTCTGTAACATTTAGTTTTAATTACTGCCAATGGAAGAGTGGTCAGTTCCATGAAAGGCTATCGATTTGTAAAGAAATGGTAAAGGTTTTCCAAGTAGATATGAGGCCGTGCTTTTTTTTTCAACATATGTACAGTACTCCGCGTTAAATAGTGCACATAGACAATCATCGAATTACCAAATACGAATGCTATTTGCGTGTCGATCAATTATTACATATTATCGTTATTTTGAATTTGAATTCAGAACTAAGTACTAAAATGTTGTTTTGTTTTGATTCTCTCATTAACTGTATAGAGCTGTAAAACTACTTCCTTTTTCAAAGATGTGCAATATTTACTGTAGGTGTTGGTATTTTTTTACTTACACAAGAGTGCTTTATTCGACTTTATCGAGTGGCAATGACAGGTGACCAACAGCACGGCCAATATGAAGAACTTTAACTGCGACATTTTACAATTTTCTGGAAATAAAAAATTACATTTTAATACCATGCCTTATTCCCGATAGGCAGAGATCACATCCTTTTACTTAGGGCCATCCGTCCGAAATTCCCTAGATATATCCTAGTTTGAAAGCCGTCCGGGATCCATCCGCCACGGGTTTTAAAATAGGATTTTTTATTTAAAAAAAAAAACGATAAAAAATAAGTCAATACTAAGGGCACCCAGGGTCGGCAATCTCTAGGGGTTTTTCCCGACCTGCGGGAGGTACTCAGCCCCCCCCCACCACGCCAAGGTCCTGTCCGCGGGAGAGGTGGTGGCAAACCTACTTTTACTTGTTGCAATCCTGGCACAAACTTTTAGCTTTCCCCACGCTCATTAACCTGCTCATAAACTCCCATCTTTATTATAGTAAATATTAAAAAATCAAGGCAATCTGTTTATAATAATAAAAATATTAATTGGTGCACCATACAATTAAAACGATGCACCAAAATGACCCAACTCAGCATATGCTAGTCCAGTGTTCTAGCGCTGGTTTTCAGCTGGGCCATTTTTGGTGTAGTGCGGAACGGACACATCTTATACTTTATAATGTACATTATATACATTATAATGTACATTAAATGTACAAAACTCATGTACGTTCATAAACATTTAAGAACAAGAACACATCTTCTTTTCAAAAGATTTTCCAGCTTGTTTTCATTTTTATAATCTATAGATATGTTATTAATTAAACGTACACTGATTACAATTAAGTGTTTTAATTGACTGATAAAAAGATAAACATATAAAATTACTATGATAAGTATTTTTGAATAAATTTATTTCTTTCTTTCCTACATATTGAAAGTTGATTTACGAACAATTAAGGCCTTAGCCTTTAAGTAGAAACTTCGATTTAAAAGGCTACTGTAAAAAAAGTAATTTTAAATATTTATGACAGACCTTTATTTCCACTAATGGCGAAATATATATGTGAATAGAAAATAATTACCGAAACTGCCCCACACTTTTCTTGTACATTTCTTAAAAAAATCATAAGCTTTATGTCCTCAAATTATATATGCTTGTATGTCCAAAATTTAAACTAAAATCTCCAAAAAACTTGTAATACAACCTATCATGACGTAATAAAAATCTATAAATACCCAAATCATAAAAAGTTTATTAATAAAATTACTCATATTATAAAGTCTTATAAGTTAAGCGTTATAATAAAAAAGACTTACGTTTGTGTAGATGCTCCAAAGTTTGAATGAACGAATAAGAACTCGTTTCTATAATTTTAAGTTTGAATAAAAACTTTTTAACAGCCACCGCCTGTGTGCCTTCTGGTGAACAACAAATTAATGTTTCAAACAACAATCAGTGAACGGTATTTAAATGTACAACGTCAATACATAGATAAAACAAATCGTGACAGTTTTCTCGGGATTATATCTGAGATATTATTTGGATTGGCGAAAATTTACGCTTTTCATTATTAATTGTAATAATGTATGATTGCCGGGTATTTACCTTATCATAATAATTTATTAATTTGAATTCGTATACTTTCCCACGACAAATTAAATTGATAACCTTATGATTTGACAATAATTAATTACGAAGCGCACGTAGCTCTGTGGTGCTCGGTGGTTGAAAACGTTCACCGAAGTACAGCAGAGTTTACAGAGGTCAATCTTTGGATGGGTGACCGTTTGTGTGGCATTTAATATCGAACGCTTCCGTGCTTCGGAAGGCACGTTAAGCCGTTAGTCCCGGTTATTACTAAATGTGGTAGTCGTGAAGCCATGTTAGAGGCCTAATGGGCGGCTTGATAAATTCTAACAGCAGGACGCTATACACCTGCCTCCGCCAATCCGCACTGAGTCAGCGTGGTGGAGTGTGACTCAATGCCCTCACACCTTGATATGTGAGAGGAGACTCGTGCTCTGTAGTGGGACATTAATGGGCTGAAATGATGATGATGATGAATTACTTATGTGAATTTGTAAGGTAAGTTACTAACGGTTTTTGGGTAGTTTATATTGCTAAGGGGTTTCAAAGCTGTCTGGTGTAGTTGAAGCGCTTGGTCTGAACTTAAAGGTCTGCTAGTTCAAAAACAAGGTCGGGTTGGGAGTGATTTTGTTAACGACCACACTTATTCAGACATAGGTATATGATACCTTTATTCAAACGTTCGTAAATAATTTTACAACTGTATTAAACTTAGAAAACACCCAGACCGGAACAAATATTCATGTTCATGCACACACACTTTTTATCCTGGGTGGAAATCGTACCCACGATGTCAGGAGTGGAGTGCAGGTATACTGACCTCTACGCTATATTGGTTATTAAAATGTATGTAACTGTATGTTTCTTTCTAGTGAACGAAATATCTACACACATTTATTCGTACATATATTAATTACCTTCAATGTCAATTTAATAAGGTCAACCAACACACTATTAAGTAATTTAAACGAGAGGAAATGAAGTCAATCAGTCTGCCAGGGGACTTACCTTCAGAAACGGCATCTAGAAGTGGGGACTTTCTTTACGACAAAATCTTGCCGTTGACCTATAATGAAACAAGATGGATTCGGAATTCAATACAATTCATTCATTCCAAACAATAACATAATTTGACGACTGATATGGCCTGTCGATAATTATACGTGCATTCCGCTCCTGAGGTCGTGGTTTCGATTCCCACACAGGACATATCTCTATTTTCATAAAGACGAATATTTGTTCTGGTCTGGGTGTTTCCTATGTATATTAAGTATATATTTCCAAAAAAATAAAACTATAAAAATAGTGTATGTATGTTTTTCAGTTAAGTAGCATTTATAACCCAAGTTCATAATAATACTTATAATGAAACTAAATAATTGGTGTGATTGTAAAATTATTTAGTGTTGTTTTCAGATACAGTGTGGTATCGGCACTTCCAAAAAATTCAAATACGTTCGTCAGGCGACAGCCGCAGATCGAGTCTTCAAAAAAAGTTGTTATCACAGCCAACTATCCGGAAATCATTGTTTTTTTTATCTTAAGGCATTTGATATAGACATCAGGCTCTCAGTTTCTCTAGATCACAATCTCAATAGACCGTGAAAACTTGACATTAGAAGTCTCTTAGGGTTTTGGGCATTGCCCATCGCACCCACTACGGTGGATCCGCGCTTGTAAGGCAACCAAGGCAATGGTATGTTATCTAGTGTCCATGTAGGCAAAGTTCTCGCCACCTGTCACCATTTAACACGTTTTATCGATTAGAAAACTTTGCTACATCTCAGAACTAAATATCGCTTTGAAGAAAATCTTTTATTGCTCCCTATTTTTATTTTGAATCCGAGTAGCGCATGACTATAGACTGCATATCCATTGCGGTTAGGTTATATTGTTTTTTTTTATTATTGAGTTGTAAGTTGCGATCCTCCCCGACTGGTCTCCACCTAGTCGTGGTGGGGGGCTGAGTACCTCTCGGTACGGCGCAGAAGGCGCTAGGGAAAAGGTAACACCCAGAGATTGGCGACTCTGGGTGCCCTTAGTACTGACTACCGGGGGGAAACTAAGAGGGACCTGTGGAGGGCGCAGCGGGCGTGCCAGGAGGGCCTGTCCCTGAAAATTTTTTGTGGGTATTACTGCTGGCAGTCGCGTCTGCCGAAGTGAGTCCCACAACCCCTTTCGGTCCCCCTTTGGCCGGAAGGCAGTGCGTAAATGTATTTTATCGACGTAAAACAAACAATAACAAAAAAGGAGTAAGTTGCGGTGGTACTGGCCTTGATTAGTGCCACCCTCTCTCATGTCACGGGAAGTCGTAAAAGTCGACAAAGACAAATCCTATCGGATGATGAGCAGAAGCGACATCCTGCATACTGTCTTGAACTTCGACGGGCCTGTTGTGATTATTGGCAAATACCCCTGATAAAATGTAAACTATGGGAGAGGCAAATGTGCAGCAGTGGACTTTACATGGCTAAATTAATGAAGGTGCAAACGATAAAATCCTTCTGTTATTCCATATGCGAAGCAGGGAACAGTGAGATTCTCGGCGGTGTTTCAAAGTATGCATAAAGGCATTATCACTTAAAATAAGAGGTAAGAAATGTAATGATTTTTATGACACTTTAAATTTGGCGAACAAAACAGTGCCCGATAAGCGGCAATAGGTTCGCCATCTATTACGTGGGACCAACTATAGAATTGGCGAAGTGTGGGCGTATATTATGCCTCTGCCTACCGCAACTGGTAATTTATTGCCAGAGCCTCGTCAACAACCAAGCTACGTTTGGCCTCCTAAGTTCTTGGTTGCCATCCATATACTTACACCCATACTAAAAGGATAATTGTTATTTTAAGTTTGAAGGATTCTGAATATTTAATACTCTTGGACAACGAAGAAAAATACATAAATAATATTACATACGTTTTGTTTTGCAGCGCTCTAGTGATGTTCCTTGGTGATGCAAGCGTCCATAGACTACCACTAGGGGCAATATGTGACCAATTTCCATTAGGTGGGCCAAAAGTTTGAGTGATATAAAATAAATTAAAAAAAAACATAGCAAACACCTATAACAAAAACAAATCACGTTAACGCTTGAAAAATTACATATATATTTATAATATTAGAAGACACTTAATATGGATACTTGATTTTTTTTTTCAATAGCCTACATTTAATTAAACTCTTATGTAAATATTTCTTTGTTTCCATATTATTAACTCGTTAGATTTAAAACAGTGGTGTTTATTTCAATCTTTAAAAAAAATAAAAGATTTCCTATCTGTAAAAATCTATTTATCATTTATTGATTCTGAGTGCTGATAAAAATATAAGAACGTTAACTTAATCTTGTAAATAAAACAGTGTTTATGAATAATATTATTTATCAGATAAAACATGTACTAATATGGTTATACCTTATAACGTGTATTGTGTCATCATCTCAGTCCATTAAAGTCTCAAATTTATTCAGCACTTCCAAAAGTACTTATATGGCGTGGAGGTCAGTATACCTACACTTCACTCCAGAGGTCGTGGGTTCGATTCCCACACACAGGACAAATATTTGTGTGCATGAACATGAATATGAATATTTGTTCTGGTCTGGGTGTTTTCCTATGTATATGAAGTATGTAATTACAAAAAAAAAAAGTATGTTTATTCGTTATTTAGTATCCATAACACAAGTTCTTAATGATACTTATCTTGGAACTAAATAATTGGTGTAATGGTTAGAAAATATTTATTTGCGAGACTGTTCGCAAGGGTCACCGCGGCCTCGGTACGTAGCAGGCTCAAAAAATGGAACATGGATGGTTTTTAGTCAGAAGAAGTCTGACACACTCTCGCTCTACCCACAGCGGGGAAAAGTCATATGATGATTTTCCATCCCAAAAAAAAAAAGTTCCATACATACATACTTATTACCACACCTGTATCCCGAAGGGAGCAGGCAGAGGCGTACTATACGTCCACACTTCGCCAATTATGTCGTTGGTCCCACGTAATAGCGAACCTATTGCCGCATACCGGGAACTCTTATGTTCATCAATATAACAGCCTTATAAATCCACTGCTAAACATTAACCTCCCTAATAGACTACATTCTATTGGGGCGCATAATCACCACGCTAGGCAGGCGGGTTGGTGATCGCATTTCCAGCCAGTACGCAAGATGACGCTGCTGCCCATCATCCGGTAGGATTTTTCGTCGTCGACTCTTACGACTCCCCGTGAGATGGGAGGGGGTGGCACTATTATAGGCTGGTACCACACGGCACGGCTGAATACAAATCTGTAGCTGAGAGGTAAAAAAATAACAATTCCCTTTTTTTTAAATTGTTATTTTCATGGTTTCTGTTTTTTTTTATTATTTTCTTGAATATCTGTTTTGAATATTTGAATGTATGTACTCTAGTACGTGGTAAACAGGAACAAATTAAAAAAAAAGATGACTTATTATTCTTTACCACTCAGCTACAAAAATTGTTTCAAATAGTTGATCATGCATATCAGTGTGTCGTAATAAAAATTAAAGTTAAACAATACTATTAAATAGGAATAATATTTCATCCGCCCTCTTAACCTTCGATTTCGGGACCACTTACCAAATTGTACTTTTGAATAGACCCATTTTGATTCCACACTCCAGTGCTTAAAGACAATAGTGCTGTCAAATACAAGGTATCGATAATGTATATTTCTATTTATTGATTATCTGAATCAAATCAAGATCTGATTTGAATATCGATTTATTAATTCTTTAATAAAAAAATTTTTATTATAAGTCATTCTCAAACACCTGTTCTTTCGTATGTAAAAAAAGATTTAACATTGTTGGTGTTACCAATTATGTTGTTACACCCAAACTATTATAACTCGCTTCCTTTCTGTATTTTTCTAATCTTTTAGCTTAAATATTCTTAAGAGAACATATATTTCTATATGAGAAAATTTGGACGTATAGTTTTAAGGTTTTTTTTAATAAAGAGTGTCTATGTATCTAAGTAATATAAAAGCTAATGCAATAATAAAGCTATCTAAGTCGGGAATATGTTTCTACTGTTCTTATAGCTGGGAAACAGGCAGTAATATCCCTCATGTTCCAAACAAATATAGGTACTGGTCGTACTTATTAGACTAATAGCAATATTAAAAGGTCCTACCAATTATTTTTCAATAACAATAAATATCATAAACATTATACATATAGCGTTATCTAATAAACTAGCTGCAGTCCTGCCGCAAATATTTTTGGAGTCGTAGACAACCAGGGCCTAGGTCAAACTGTAAACGCTATTTCACTATAATCGGTTAATCAGACAGTCTATGTCATCCGAAAAAAAATTAAATTTTCCATAGTTTTCAGTAAACAAATTCATGGAATAGACTCACGTAAGTCGTTACTGTGAAGTAAATATATCTAAGAAAAGAAAAAGAAACAATACTACTGCTCTTTCATTTTTTGCAGACACATTATTTTTCATACATTGTGATATTTATGTGTGTGAATGAATCTGAGAAATATCTTCAAAACATTTTTTTTACAAATATCGAATTTTCAACAACACGGGAACAACACGGCGCGGGAGTGCCGAAACTTACGTAAGCAGCGCGGGCGCAGTCCGGAAGCGAGGCGTCAATCGATAAATCGCCAGATGATCGATACTATTCATTCATCGATTGGTTATTCGCATTGTTTCGAGTAGTTTCCATGTACTTAGATTTCGATGTAGTTTATACCTGCAAATGTAATTCTATTGTTTATATCCATTCTGAATAATTACATATATTATGTACCTATTAACTAACAGTACCGCATAGCCAATAGACGGCCATATCACAAGGAATTAAGGAGTGGATATTATCTTATACCATTAACGAATCCTTTCTTTGCTTAAAACTTATCTCACAAAATAATGCGATAGGGAGACTTTCAAGTGTGGTGGCAAAGGCAGATAGATTTATATATTTTTATTGTGTACTATAGTATTTTTTCTTAAACTATAGTACGGTATCAAATATTTGACGTGCGTGAATGTAATAAGCCCAAATATAAGGTAATTGATGAATCATTATCTTCATCATTCATTCTTGAATAGGGCCTCTCCCTCGGTCACGGTCGTAAGAGGCGGCGAAGAGAAATCCTACCGAATAATGGGCAGCTCCGTCATCCTGTGTGTGTACTAGATTCAATTGCGATAACCAACTCGCCTGCCTAGCGTGGTGATTATAGGCAAATACCCCCAATAGAATATTATCTATTGAAAAGCCCAATGTTTAGCAGTGGACTTCATAAGGCTGATATGATAGTACGAGACCAAATACTTGACGCGCGTGAATATAATAAGCCCAAATATAAAGTAGCTATTGTGAAACGTTTCCTCCATAATGATGTCATCATCCCCGTTGGCTTACAAGTGAAAAATAAGTTTATGTAATTTTTTTAACAATAAACATCTATATAAATATGCAAAAGGCCATATAACCTATTCGCCAAGTAATAATTTTGGTCCCACCTAATAGGTGGCGAGGCTATTGGCGCTTATCAGAAACTTTTACGTTTTACAAAAGCCTCATCCGTTGATCGGCAGATGCAGCATTTGCAGTCACCTGCACCTGCATTGGCTTGGAGTCCTAAGATTTTGGTTGGATTTTTATACACCTCATAAAATATGCCTCTGCCTACCTAACAGGCGTGATTCAATAATGTACGAGTATATATGTATGTATCCACTTTAACAGCGAAATGTGTCATTGCATGACCAGTACCGACATCGCCGGATACACATCCAACTAACAACTACAATTTGTTACCACAATGCACTAAATACAAAACTTGATAATAAATCAGTGGGAAGTTGGAGTTTTTAACAGTTGAGGACTTCTATCTTATGTTTTCCTCTAAAATCATCAGGTCAGCAACAAGTCTCCATCGTTTTGTACATAAATACTTAATAGTGTGATGGTTGACCTTATTAAATTGTTAGTGGAGTTTATTAACATATGTACGAATATATTTGATTTGTCTATGACTTACATAGTCGTACATACATTTTAACGACAGATATAGCTTGGAGGTCACCTGCACTCCTAATTGTAAAAAAATATTTAAGTATTTATTATTACGCCTTTACTTTTGCTTCACTCACTCTTATTGACCCTCTGTGTGCCCTTCCTCCAAAATTTTTATGGGGTTGGGTTAAAAGTGTGACTCGGCCTTCCCCTCTCAACAGTTAATTTATTAACTCATTCATCATAAATAACATTATCGATATCGTATGGAAATCTCATAATTATGTGAGCCAAGTATCACATCGACAACTAAACATTTAGTGAACAAAAAATATCAAACCAGTCATCAAAAAAAAAAAGTTGGTCTGGTGGGCAAAATTATGTCAAAATTATGTCAATTATGTCACATGTCCTTTTTATTTGTAATGTTTTTTTATTTTTTTACCAAGTGGTCATAAGTTCAGATATCGTTCGAAGGAGAGTTGCTGAACGAAATGTGACTCCAAAGAGAGCTGCTACAGGCCCAAAATTAACGGTAGCCCACCGTAGACCACGACTTGAATTTGCTCGAGAGCATAGGGATTGGACGTTAGAGCAGTGGGGCAATGTACTCTTTACTGATGTGACCAGGGTGAGTCTACAAGGAAGTGATCATTTTAACCATCATGAAAAGCCTTTTTTGTAGGCATAACTTTGATAGTTGTAAGTTTTATACTTTTTGAGAAAATTGAATCAGAGTTCCAAGGTAGCGGGTGGCCCGGTTTATTTGCTGTACAGTGTAGTTATGCTTTATAAAATAGTAAATGGCAAAATCAACAGTCCACACTTATTGGCCAAAATTAACTTTCAAAGTAGGGTTCGTCTCCCCATACGTTCTAATCGTATATTGTGCCCCTTCGTCCCTCCAATGCACCGGAAGAAATATACTCGAAATAACTTTTTTGCTAGATCAATTTCGACCTATCGTCGGGAATTTACTGATATGGATTTGTTCGGTGTCTCTCTAATGAGTCTCAAGGCCAAGTTATGCAAGACCTTAGAAATCAGGTACTAATTTTGTGGAAATCTCGTACTTACATGTGTGTTCGTGCGTGTGTATGTGTGTGTATGTATGTATGTATGCGTGGTTTCATGGTATGGGTGATTATGTGTATGTATATTTTATTTTTTTTCTTCATATTTTTTAGTTTGTAAAGACGTGTTTGTTGTTAACCTAGCTCTTAATTTGTACTTTTCTTTTCAATGTTTTACTCGGCACTCGTTGTCCTTCACATATTTAATATTATTTAATGTACTTTTTTTTTGTAATGACTGTTTGTGCCAGAATAAATAAAAATAAAAAATACATAGCAAAATGAATTGATTAAATAGAATGATCAGCTATATTGGGAGTCAGCGCTCTCAATGCAAGTTTGTTATATTTTTAATTTGTAGGGCATTGTCCAGACAATGCCAGCACCGAACCTAAATATACCTAGCAGACTGTTTTTGACTATGTCAGACAAAACAAATATCCCTACATACAATTTCAGTTGCAAACAAGTTATGCACAAACATCAGAAATCAATCGAATTGAGAAACCTCGGTGTCTTAAAGTAAAGTGAGGACTTTCTACAGAATATAAAATTGTGCAAGGGAGGGACATGAATCTTATAATGTATGTGTAAAGTATATAATGCGTTAATGCCCTTACATTAAAAAAATCTTCAACTCGGCCTACTCTATAAAAAGTTACACGTCGTTACGTACATACATTCACGCCTATTTACCCGAAAGTTTAACTGAAAGGCATACTATACGCCCACACCTCGCCAATGATATAGTTGGTCCTACGTAATAGAGGCGAACCGATTGCCGTATACCGGGAACTGTTATGTTCGCCAGAGCCTCGTCAGTTGATCGGCACGTGCACCACTTGCAAGTGAGTTTGGCTTGGGCTCCTTATGTCTTTGTAGGATCCATGTGCACCAATTTTATGTCCCACTTAGTAGCACGGGTCCCAAAAATCAATCCGAGAGACATAAAGGTAATAATCTGAAGTTGTAAACGATCACCGAAGTAAATCAGAGTTCGCATAGGTCAGGTTTTTGGATGGGTGACCGTTTAACTGTTTGGTCCAAGTTATCAATAAATGCCTTCGGCAATCTGTGCTGGGTCAACGTAAAGTAATATGATCCAATATCCTCTCTCCTTGGTTCGCAAGATGAGGCCCGTGTTCAGTAGTAGGAAGTAGATGGGCTAATATGAATGAATTCAACAATTTCCGTTTCGTTGCTGAAGCTGAAGAGCAAAAATTTTTTGTTTAGTTTAACAAATATTACTGGCAGTATCATTCCAATAGAATAGACCGTTTTGTTTAATGAAGCGAGCTAGGATGCGCAAGAGCAAGGCGATTGTCCGAAATAGAATCACTAGTGTTAGACGTTCCATTTAATTTAAAACATCTCTCGTCGTTTATTGCGAACTAGATTATTATTGCAACACTACAATATTCACTTTGAGAGCCCTAAGGTTTAAATCATAATAAAAATTGTGGGCTCTCTTAGTGCCAAATTGTCTACAATTGTTAGAAAATAAAATTAAAATAAATATAATATATAAACAAAGAGATATGAGCGGTACCATAGTCAAGAAATAAAAGCAAAAAGATTCTTTGTCAGTATTTTTCAAGGTTTGTCGGTGACTATTATCGAGAGGAACTGTCAGTCAGCCTATAGTGATTCTAAAGAGAGGAGAGGACTGTCTGTCAGCCAGTCAGTCTGTCGGTGACTCTAACGAGGCTTCCGAAAGACAACGAGATTGAGAAGAATGACTCAAGGAACTCATCCCGGCTTTTTTCAAATTACGTATGTCTTTAAAACGAATACAATCAACATAATAAAATATAATTAAGATTACCGCTAAGGTGTTCTTAAAACAATTAACATCTAAGATCACATCTTATCTAACATCCTAAGAAAGAAAGGCAATTCATGTCACTTTAAGGCAGCCGTGTCGTTCCTAAAATCTTTCACACTATAATAAGCATTCTGGCACAATTTACACTTCATGCATTTTTCAAATTTATTTATTGATAAATTTGCCACATTTGTATCTTTATGGAGCCTATTCATTCTTATTTCTTCAGTTTAAATGATGTCTATCTATATTTTTACATAACTTAGTTTTATTTTTATGAGTATGCAGTAAGTTTTCATAAATGTACTGTAAATACACTCATTATGCCTATTTCCTTAAACTTATCCCTCAATTAGTAGCGAGATCTTAAACCATAGATAGTACGAACAGCCCTTATCTGATCAGCACAAAGATACATTCAATATCTGCAGCATTACCTTACTGTAATATGCCATATGTAATAATAATACTGTGGAAGCAGCTGAAGTAGACTAGACGAGCTGTTTTAATGTCCGTTCTGGCTGAATTGTCGTTACCACTACCCTTGATGAAACATTAATGGCACATTAATTTAAAATAGAAGAAGAATAATGTCCGTTTGTGGACGGATCTTCTTCACGGCATAGGCTGTAGAACTCTTCCCTATGTAAAACCCCCATTCATTCCCATCTAGAGTCTAGTGCTACACACAGAAAAACCGTTTAATTTTTAAGCAAGTGATGGATTAAAAATATCTTTGTAACAATTCCCGAGCTACTATAATTTCCCGAAAAATCGAGAAACTATTCAACACGACACGTGTTTCGCCCTTACACAGGGCATCTTCAGGTAAGATAGGAGCCTCAGAACAACGATGTCTTCACGACCAACGCTGAAACGAGAGTGAGCAGCTGAGCGTATTCGAGCGTATTTATACCCTCACCCACTTCCGCCATCAACGTCCGCCACGTCATCGCGGTCTGAGTCAGAGTGACCGTTATGAAATTTCTGAACCATACGTAATAGAGGTGATCTAGAGAACGTATTTTGTTCGTTCAGCAGTAGGTTTTGATCATTGTGTTTAATTATTTCTAGATTTTCCAATACACACAACCGTAGACCTTTTTCATGTATATGTAAAATTTCAAAATTATGATTATTACTCAAGGTGTGCCCAGAGTCGATAAGGTGTTTGGCAAAATGAGATTTGTCTGGACAATTATGCCTATAAGCAGCTATATGCTCCTTATACCTGGTTTCAAAGTTGCGTCCAGTTTGCCCTATATAGACACTGTGACAAACCTCACAAGTTAATTTATATATACCCGACTTTTTACTATTTTCTATGCGATCCTTTCCGTTACAAAGACGACTAAGTGAGTTTTTAGTTTTGAACGCTGTATTTATTTCATTATTCTTAAGCAGTTTTGAAATCTGTCTACTAACTGAGCCCATATAAGTTAAACTGCCTGTATATTTAGTAATCTTGTCGCTGTCTAAAGCACACAACATCGATCTTACAATACTCTGTTGTTTACTTTTAATCAAATTATCAACCAAAGTAGTATCATATCCATTATTAATTGCTAACTGATAAATTGTGTTCAATTCTTTATCATAGTTAGTGGACGACATAGGTATGGTCATTAAACGATGAATGTAACTTCTAAACGCTGCTAATTTATGTTGGATGGGATGGCACGAGGATGCTGGAATAGTAGTGTCGGTATGAGTTGGTTTTCTGAATATTTGAAAATCGTGTTTATTTCCGACTCTTGAAATAGTTAAATCAAGGAAATTAAGTGAGCTGTTTTCCTCTATTTCTAATTTAAACTTTATTTTCGGATGTATTTTCAAGATATTTTTAATCCATCACTTGCTTACAATGGATTTCCGCAAAGTAACGCCTGAATCAATAAATTATTTAAAATCGTTTAATTTTTTACCGATTTAGTCTTATTTTTATTTTATAATCAATTGTTTGCATTAAACCGGTGGACTATCCTAGAAAGCGCATTAGTTACGTCGACAAGTTCACGTTGTCCATTATTAACTTTAAATATTAAAGACGTATCGACTGCAAATAAAACAATCTCGTAATCATAATTTATGAGGTGGTAGACAAACTCATAACCACAGTCTTGCCTTATTTTTATGTAGTCTAAGATAATAGGGTAGTAGAGTGGTTTTTTGCATGTTAACAAAGAGTGTGAACAATCATAGGAAAATCGTAAAAGACTCACGTCTTTAGCTTGATAATACTTTAAATATTATTATTGTACTGATCGATTGAATGCACCAAGAGACCAATCAAAGCGCCTTGTAGATGCGACTGCGTTGCTTTGTTGGTGGACACTTGTAAGTTTATGGAAATTAGCTAACTCCTGGTTCGCACTTGAGCCTCACTGGATCGCGTTAAGTAAAGTAAAGTAAAAAGTTCTTTATTTCATAAACTATTACATAGCACTTGAAAACGTCAAAACAATATAAAAATTGAAAAAAAATATATATCAACCCTGAAATCACGAAGCTTAGATTCACTTACATGCAAATAAATAAAAATTAGGTGTAAGTGAATCTAAGTGCCAGTTCCGAGCCTCCGCTCTGTGAGAAGAACTGACAAGAAACTCACAGGCTATGCTCTTTTAAATTATTTTTGTTACATGACACACACAGTGTAAATTTGATGATACTGAAAGGGTCCCCCGAAGCTGTAACCAATAAAGTAGCACTAAGGGAACCTTCCATCACAGTCAAGTAAGTATGTATTGTGAAACTGAGCTGAGCCTGTACAATAAGGGATGGTCACGACAATGATCTGGTTGACTTTTTACTCTAATATACACATACAAGTTGAAAATGTTAAGCCCAAGCTTGTTTATCCGATAAGTAATCATTAACAGCATAATACCCCTTTTGAAGAAACTGCTTTTTAACTACAGTTTTAAAAGTTGCCAATGGTAGATCAATTATTTCCTGCGGAATTTTATTAAAAAATCTGATACTATTACCCAAAAATGAATTTTTAGTTTTGTGAAGTCGACAATTTGGCAGAGAGAGCTTATTTCTATTCCTAGTATTAAAATTATGTACTTTTGAATTTTTATCAAATGTATTAATGTTTTTGCGAACATACATTATATTATCAAATATATACTGAGATGCAACCGTTAATATGTTAATTCTTTTAAACATCTCTCTAAGAGAATCTCTGGACTTAAGATTATAGATAGCTCTTATGGCGCGCTTTTGTAGTACAAATATATTATGTATGTCCGCAGCAGATCCCCACAATAACATACCATATGACATAATGCTATGAAAATAGCTAAAATAAACTAATCTAGCTGTTTCTTCGTCTGTTATGAGTCTTATCTTTTTGATGGCATAGCATGCTGAGCTAAGCCTTCCGGACAAATCCATTATATGGGGGTTCCACTGCAATTTAAAATCAATATTGATGCCTAAGAACTTTGTGTCATTTAATAACTCGATATTCTTGCCATTCATTTTCAAGTTAGTTGAGACTTTTGTAACATTAGGCAATGAGAACTTTATACATTTAGTTTTACTTGCGTTAAGAGATAGATTGTTAACCGTAAACCAATGTAAAACCTTCGCAAGAGCATTATTTATCACGTCAGAATGATCCTTGCCTCTGTTCACTTTAAATATCAGAGATGTATCGTCAGCAAACAAAACTGTTTCGCACAGATCTCTAGTATAGAAAGGTAGATCGTTAATATAAATTAGAAACAATAAAGGGCCTAAAATCGAACCTTGTGGAACTCCCATAAGCAATGGCGCGCCAGAAGACTCGACTCTATTAATAACTACTTTTTGAGTTCTGTCACTCAAGTAAGATTTAATTAATTTTAAAGAATGACTATTAACACCATAATATGTCAATTTAGCTAACAAAGTAGGATGGTCAACGCAATCGAATGCCTTCGAAAGATCACAAAATACTCCAATCGCATCCTGCCTGTCCTCCCAGGCGTCAAATATATGCTTCATTAGGGCTACACCAGCATCTGTAGTGGATTTACTCTTAGTGAAACCATACTGCTGAGAATGAAATAAGGAATTCAGAGAGAAATGACAAAGTAATTGATTAAAAATAACTTTTTCAAATATTTTACTAAGAGCTGGGAGTACTGATATTGGTCTATAGTTAGTAGGATCAGACTTCTCACCAGCTTTAAAAAGAGGTATTACTTTACTGTATTTCATTAAACTTGGAAATGAACCATCATCAATACATTGATTAAAAATGACTGCCAACTGAGGAGCAATAATATTAATGATAGATTTAATAATGTTGGTTGAGATTCCCCATAAATCCTCAGTTAATTTTAAATTTATTGTATTAAAAGTATTAACTATTGTAGAGCCATCAATATGTCTAAAACTAAATAATTCACTACAAAGAGGTACATTGTCTTCAAGAAGAAAGACTGCACGCTGAGTAGAGGAGTCAAGTGCTTGAGTTGTCTCTAATGGTATATTCACAAAGAATCTCCGAAATGCGTTGGCCACCTCTTCTTCTTCTACAATATCTTTATCATCGACTTTAAGAGTTATCATGCTATGATTATTCTTGTATTTTCCAGATTCTTGGTTTATGACATTCCATGTAGCTTTAATTTTATTTTTGGAATTCATAATTTTATTTTTAAGATGCATTGACTTAGCAGTGGTGCAAACAAGTTTGAACAATTTTGAATAATTTCTAACATATTGAATAAAATTTGAATCTGTTGAAGTACTTTTTTCTCTATATAAATCAAAAAGTTTCTTCCTACTTTTATAAATTCCGGGAGTAGCCCAATCACAAAACTTCCTTTTGTTTGAAATTTCCACACTTTTCAGCTTAAAGTTATTCTTAAATTCTTGTTGTACAATTCCGAACAATTTATCATAATTTATAGCGGAATTGTTTTCTAACGTGGTAAGCTTTTCGTTGACATTGCTTTGAAATTTCAAAACCAGATTCTTTGTTATTGGTCTAATTAATATTTTTTTAGTTACATTTTGAAAATTATATTCAAAACTAATAATCTGTCCACTGTGGTCGGAAGTTACGCCATACTCAATTGATTTATGTATAATAGTAAAATTACAAAAAATATTGTCTAAGCATGTTGAAGACGTAGGCGTAATTCTAGTGGGTTCAAGAAAAGAATTAAGTAAATTAAAAGACTTGAACAAATTCAAAAACCTAACTGATATTGAGGAAGATTCCAAAATATTAACATTAAAGTCACCACATACTATAACTTTTTTATTACTTTTGCATAAGGTTGCTAAAACATCCTCCATTGCAGTTTCAAACTGTTGATAATTGCCACTAGGCGGTCTATAAACACATAAAACAATAAAATGGTTAAGCTCTGTACAAGACAATTCTAAAACACGTTCAACTGAAGATGTTTCAACATCCCTACGAGCCCTATTGTTTAAACTATTATGTACTAAAATAAGTGATCCACCTCTTATAGATTGTTTCCTGTGAAATGCACTAGCTACTTTATAATTTTGTAGTCCCAGTAGAGACTCATTAACATTTAGCCAATGCTCAGTTATACACATTACATGGATATTTAATGACTCTAATAACAAACTTAATTCTAGATCTTTGCCTGAAATGCCTTGAACATTCTGATGAAATAAATTTAAGAGCGGCTTTTCATTGGTCAATCTATTGCAAGAGAACTCCTCTATTGTCTTATGAGTAAATTTAAATTATTTGGAATTGATTCCAAGTTTGAATTATTAATAATGTTCTGCTCAATAAAAGCAGGTTTCACAGCCAAGTTTTTGGCTAAGTTAAAAATGTAATAATATAGCGTAGAAGCTAATCGTTTTTTAATATATTTAGGTATGTAATAATTACCATTTGTCAAATAGAAATTAATACCTAAGTTATTTATATCAATAACATGAAATTTGTTATTGTAATAAAATGTCAAACTATCAATTGATAGATTTAAATTATATCTAACATAATTTTCTTTTTGAGATAAGCTCTTACTAAAAGGAAAAGAAAAGATAACTATTTTATTACAAGTGACCATAGACAATTTTTCTATATAGTAGGCAACAGTTTTTTTTGTGACTGTACCCCTATTAGCTATACAAATTATGACATTGGTATCCCTTGAAAATTGAGTTCGAGTGAGACTCAAGTGCAACACTCACACTGGATAAATATTTACAACACAACATTATTGCAGGAAAATATATAGAATGTCTTAGGTATTTAACCTAAGCTGGAACACGCAAAATAAATTCTGAAAAAATGCATAAATACTTCTTGTGTGTTAGAAAGTCTTCCGCGACATATTGATTCCTAATGAAACAGTGATAAAGCACACTGCTATCAATAGCTTGTTTTAAGCTTGACCTGCCACAATGAGATATATAGATGAAACCATTGCAAGTACCAATCGTCTTGCAAGGACACCGAGTCGGGTACTCATTGAGCTTTTCGTATGCGCATTTAAGCATAGACTAATCCCATAGCGCGCGTTTTAATATTAGTCTCCCACGCCCGCGGGACGTGCCACGTCGGCGCACCTATTTATAATTTCCAGAGATCGTTCTCAGACAAAATTCCTGCGTTAGTGGCGATTTGTGCGCGTGAGTCTCCGTGTCCGGAGGAGAATCCGGTAATAATCGTTTTTCCCGCAACGTTCCAAGTGCAAAATATGACATTTGACAAGTCAACCAACAGCCAGTGACGAATCGGTGTTGCCTAAAAGTTCGTAAAGTCAATTGTGAACACGGAAACACATACAACACACTTACACTCAACTGTTTGTAGAACATGTAAGATGATATGATGCTGTTTAGTTATAATGTTATTCATGTTTTATTTGTGTTATGTTATGTTAGGTACTTAAAAGTCCTTCAGATAAATATTAGATAGCAAAGATTTTTTGAATAGTGTGATATTTGAACTGAATGATACGCTTGTGGCGCCTAGAGTTATTTGATCGGAAAAAAATCACCGACATTAAGCAAAGTGTATATAGCTACAAAGATCAATCCTTGGATGGATGACCATCTGATATCCCGAGCTATATGCTTCTAAAGAGTATATTAAGTTGTTGATCTCAGATATCACTGGGCATGGAAGGTGTTTAGCAAAGTTAGAGGCCCCATGGGTAACTTGAACATTATAACAGCTGACGCCACTCACCTGTTTTTGCCTATCCACAATTGGCTTGTGTGAATAAGAATTACCAGAAATCCTCTCACCTTGGTTTGTTAGGGAAGGCCAGAGCCCAATTGTAGGACATTAATAGACTGAGATTACATACATACATTATATCACGCCTGTTTCCCCGAAGGAGTAGGCAGAGGCATATTGTATGCCATTTCGCCAATTGTATTGTTGGTCCCACGTAATAGGTGGCGAGCCTATAGCCGCTTATCGGGAACTTTTATGTCCTCGTCCGTTGATCGGCAGGTGCACCACTTGCAGTTGAGGTTGGCTTGGGCTCCGTAGGTCTTGGTAGGATCCCTATACACCCTACTTAACATAATAATAAATTACAGTGTAGGTTTATTCCTATCTATTATCAGAAGCAGTTAAATAAATCGACTAACTTAACACTAAAAATATTACCACAAAGAAGCTCTATTGAAGAAGTTTTGAAATGAGTAGCTTGAAACGTATCACTTCTTATACTGTGTAAAAATGGATTTAATCAGTTGCAATGTAGGCTTTAAAAATAACGTATTCATTGTTTAGCTAATTAGGTTTCTTAGGAGATTATATATTAAACCTGAATGATTCTCACCCGATATTTATGCACACAAGAAACATACACAAAGATACAAAATAATGAAAGACATGTACAACGGCACTATATTATTGATATTGTGGTTTTCTCCCTAGATTTAGTTACTGTACAGAAATCATACCTATTTCAAATGGATGTCATAAAACTGCGCGTGAAGTTATTCTTGAGAAAAGTAAATTCATTTTATATATACATACAATATTATATAAGTATTTAAAGATTTCCTTAAAAAAACATGTTATTCAACGTTGTTGTAAAGTAAAAAAGAAACAAGCTTAAAAACTAACGCATCACTACATAGTATAAAAAACAGTCAGACAAAAACTAGTTTCCTCTGTATATCCCTATGTATGCTTAAATCTTTAAAAGTACGCAACGGATTTAAATGCGATTTGTTTTAATAGATAGAGTGATTCATGTATAGAAAGGTTTAAGTATAATCCAGTGAGCAGATCCTAGGACCTAAACTTAAGTCTATGGCAACCGGATTAAGCTAGGATATATACGTATATATGATGATAATGACAGGCCTGGGCGTTTAATAAAATGACGCTTTTTAATGAATTAATTCTTGACAGACTCCGTCTATGTTAAATAGCAAAAACGACTATTTATAACTTAGGTTTATTAAGTTCTATGAATTTTTATGGTTTAAGTATTGATAACTTTTATGGTTTATGAAAAATAACCTTAAACAAAAAATACTAATTACTTTGCCGCAATTTTATTAGACATAATATACGATCTGACTTATTTAACAATCGGGTAACGACACATATCTACAATAATCGGACCTTATTCCAAAAATATTTAATTCGACCCAGAAGGTTACGCTACGATCATTTATATCTGTCATATCAATTTATTAATAAAAAACCGAAATACGTAATAATTATTATGTTTTGTTGGAAATTCCGAGGGCACATTAGATAACTACAAATATTTCTGTTTAAGTTTGACTCTTAATGAGATTTTCTCAAAAAATCATGACATAATTTTAGGGTCACTTAAAGATTTTGGTAAATTATTAAAATTCAAATTTCCTATTATTTTATACTATCCTTACATTCCCATATTGTTTTCAAATTTCTTAAAATTTCAAATGTACTCTAGCGTTTTTGCCAAAGTATATAAATGCACCCTCATACTCTGCAGACTATCAGCATTCGAACCAAAAAATTTGGGAAGTCGTTCCTGAGCAAGACCACTAAGCTCTGGAATTCGCTGCCGGCTCATATGTTTCCTATTTCCTATGATACCGGGTCTTTGAAGCGGGCGTGAAACGGCATTTTAGCAGGCCGTCATGACTGCGCTTTGTACCGTGCTTATTTCAAGGTATGAAGCGCTTCCATTTATTTTTTGGACTGCATCGACTGCTTACCGCCAGGCAGGATGTAGTCATTATGACGTGTCACATTTAAAAAAAATCTTTTATATTTTATTGCCAAAACTAAAAAAACAATTGTAATTTATTGAAATAACTGAAAACAACAATTATTATGTAGTGAAATTAATAAAATATTTTATAACTTAGTTATTTGTTTAAAAAAATAATAAGCAGGCATTTAGAACCTGAGACTTGTTTCCAACTATCGTTAATATTATTTCTATTAGGTACTTCATGTATTTTTCTTCTTATAAAGTCTTTTTAACGCGGTTTGCTGATATAACCAATTATAATTTTATATATTCATATACGACGCAATGATCTTAGTCATTTACATCGTACTACTGGGTTGAGATCTCCTTTCACAACACAAGGTGTAATTAAGGTCATAGTTTTACGTGGAGCCAGGGCTGATGACCAAGAGAGAGGCAGAATTTAAAGCCATCTAATAAAGCCTTAGTTAAAGTGCCTTTTGAACCTGTGGCGACACAGTATAAACGCTGAATGAAACGTCACATCCATCCGCCCGGTGGAAGATCTTCCCTTTAGTAGGGGGCACCTCATATATCATATTCTAGCATTATCCCGGTTGCCCTAGACTTAAGCTTAGGGCCCAGGATCTGCTCACTGATTCAACCAGATTTGACTGAATTTCAGTTATTACGTGGAGCGACTGCCGTCTGAACTCCGAAACATCATTCCATGATTAAACCAGCTGTCAGTCTGTTAGAAGGCACTGAATTCCTAATAACGAGTGGCATAGATGTTCATGACAGCCGGGACCAACGGCTTAACGTTCTTTCCGAGGCACGGAGCAAGCGATAATTATGCATATAACTTCGAAAAGTCATAGGTGCGCCACCAGGGTTTGAACCCGAGACCCTCTGAACTTAAAGACGAAAGGTCTCGCTACTGGGCTATCGCTGCTCTTAGTAGGGGGGGCACACCTCTCTCACTACAAAACTCTTCCTAGCTTCAGAAGACTTCATAATAAATACAACGTCGAAATATCTGACAACAGAGTTCTGTATACTCCTCTTTATTGTGAAGTTCCCTCTTGTCCAGTTCCCTGTTGAACCCTCTTGTATCGCTGCCCAAGACTGTTTCAACTGCAACATATTACAATTATTCAGAAATCAATCAAAATTATATAAATTCGTGACCTAAACTTTTTATACTGTTCTTTTTATATATTTTTTTATTTAAACACACTTCCACAAGAACCACTACAAATTATCCTACTTACATGAACTTGAAACGATCCATCACACTTACATTTCTCTTACCACAGTAAACCACAATGCCAATCGGTAACGTGAGCCGTGAGGGGCCTAAAAGGGAGAACTACCGACCTCCTTGGGTCAAGGAGAAGGACACAGAAGCACCGCCTCCTTGGATGCAGAGGAAGCTGAAGCCAGTGGACGCAGTGAAGACTGTTGAAGCTGAGGTGCCACCACCAGCGCCTACAGCAAAACCCTTAAAACGTGAGTAAAAAAGACGTGTGGCACTCTGAGACTGCCGCGGTAAAGCTATTGCATAGCATTTTTTATCAACTTATGCAATTATAATTATTTATTTAATATACTCATGCAGTAGTTTTTTTTTCTTTGATATTAATTCAAGTTACACTTTTAGGGTGGTGACCGATAAGAAAACAAATTTTAGCCACCCGATACAACCAATGCCACCTAAAGAGCTTCTGAACTAAAGAGACAAGCGTGATATTTCCAAAGAAAGTCATTAAAAGTTCTACTATTTATTGATAGATGGAAAAACTAAAAAGTATCACCGCTGTGCCGGTCGGAGTGGGGGATGTTAGGTTTTTTTTTCGTTACGGAATTTCTCTATTCGGTCTCCACGCTCAAGGCCCGCGATAGAAGCTATGCAATAGCTTAAAAATATTTCTTAAATATGTTCTCCCTCGAATAGAGTATTTGTCAAGGAAATTGTTAAATCAACTTATTGCAATTAACTCAATAAAAAGTTCTTATTTCATAAACTATTACATAGCACTTGAGAACAAACCATTAATTTAAAAACACTAACTGTTACTACAATGAAATCACGAAGCTTATATTCACTTACATGCAAAAAAATAAAATTAAGTGAAAGTAAAACTAAGTGCCAGTTCCGAACCACCGCTCTGTGAGAAAAACTGACAAGAAACTCACAGGCTATGCTCTTTCAAATTATCAATCAAATATAACAGTACACACAGTGAATATTTGAAGATATTGAATGGGTCCCCAGAAGCCGTAACCAATAAAGTAGATATATATATATATATATATATATTACGTATATATATATACGTCATACATGTGTACGTCACAGGCAAATTAAAGTCCTGCCTCTGTAAAGTAGTGGAGACCAGTACAGTAGTCGAGACTTTACTGGAGACTTATAATAAATATATAAATGCTTTCTGCCAATTACACAAGTTATTTCCAAGCTAAATATCATTTAGAACTTGTGTTATGGATACAAAATAATACACATATACTTTTTTCTTTGTAAATACGTACTTAATAAACATAGGACAACACTCAGGCCAGAACAAATTTTCAAGTTCATGCACACAAAGATTTGTCCTGTGTGGGAATAGAATTATAGAGTTTTGGAGTCAACACGGAATATCACAATTCACGTTAATATGGCAATTTCCTACACTTTATTCTAATTATTGAAAATAAAAACTCGAACTTACACCGGAGGGCCTACTCCAATTTAACGAAAACGAAACTTCGTTATACCTATTATTATTATAATTAGTTGTAATGTATAAAGTAGTATAAAAGAGACTGTGACCCACAGCCAAACCAGTCAAACGGTTTTGTGGGATATGTTTTTATATAACTTGTATTATTTAAACGAAATAAACGTATTATCTATCTATCTATCTACCTATCTCTTTTACCCTCTCGGTATATAATTATCGAGTGAAAGGGATGGGTATAATGAAGTTTCGTTTTCGTTAAATTAGAGTAGGCCCTCATTTTTAGAAAATAAAACACTGCCAAAACTTATCAACATGCATACATATAATAACGCCTGATTACCCATAGGGATAGGCCGAGTCATATAGGTAATATGCTCACATTTCGCTAATTATGCATTTGGCTCCACGTAATAGGTGGCGAACCTATTGTCGCTTGGGACCTTTTTAATGTTTTCCAGAGCCTCGTCCGTTGATCGGCAGGTTTCTGGTGAATTTGGCTTGGGTTCCTGAGGTCGTCACTTACCCCTCAAACTTTAAGGGCCTGTTTCACAATGTCCAAATAAGTTCCCAGTAATTCTACTCCTAAGTCTAGTAAATTCTTAATAGACAGATACAGACTTAAGTAATTTTCACTGCAGAGTATCTCCTAAGACATTGTAGAACAGGCCAAAAGTGTTTAGATAAATGTTCCTTGATAAAGAATACAAATTCATGAAGACTATTACAATGGATATAGAAGTTAAAAATAATTGTTTTACATTATAATGTAAATATTACCTAAAATAAGTTACCCATACCCATATACATGCGTGATTGTATGTATGTATAAGTCTTTTCTTAGCTTGTAGCTTTTTACAGAAAGTCACGCGCGATTTTGATTAGACATTACAATTATTAAAATCAAGATCAAAAGTTTGAATGAACGATCCCGTTATCAAACGAGATATGAATAGATTATCGCATATTAATATTTTATTACTTACGACGTCCAAGAACAAGTTTGACGCTATTAAAAAAATTAATAAAATACACGAACGCGGCGACGACGAGCCTCGCCATCTTTAATACCATAGTAAAAACTAATAAGTATACTAACTCGAGTCTCAAACTATGATAGCGTAAACACGTAGTGCTGTCCCTTTTAGTATATCTTTCATCATCATCAATCTTAGCATTATCCCGGTTGCCTTAGACTTAAGCTTAGGGCCCAGAGTCTGCTCACTAGTCTAATCAGATTTCAGTTATTACACGAAGCGACTGCTGTCTGACCTTCGCAAACCAGAGGGAAACATCATACTAAGGTTAAACCAGCCGTCAGGATATGACATGACACTGCATTCCTAATAACGATTGCCTTAAATGTTCATGACAGCCGGCCCCAATGGCTTAACGTGCTCGTTCAAATTGTTCTCGTATTTGACTTAAAATTCATCATTCGCGCTTTTATAACCACGTATTACAAACGAGCTTGACATAAATACAATCTTTTATATTGCAATTTTGTCCCACATAGGACAAATCTTTGTGTGTATGAACATGAATATTTGTTCTAGTTGAGTGTTTTCCTATGTATATGAAGTATGTATTTACAAAAAAAAAGTTTTTAAGTATTTATGTTTATTTGTTCTTTAGTATCCATAACACAAGTTCTTAGTGATATATATCTTGGAACTAAAGAATTGGTGTGATTGTAAGAGAATATTTATTTAATTTGATTAAAGGACATCAAATGCGCAAAGTTATTTATTTATTTATTTAATCTTTATTGCACACAAAAAAAAAGTGATACAAAAGGCGAACTTAATGCCGAAGGCATTCTCTACCAGTTAACCATAGGGTTAGCAGAGAGGGTTAAAGGCGGTGCTACAAATTAAAAAAAAGGAATATTAATAAACTTACATAAATCAACACACTAATAAAATACACTACATAATATAAATATAAGTTAAGTTAGTTTACACAGCGACGGGCGGTGCTTACTTGTTCACGGACGATATCAGGTAAAGCGGGCAGTGCAAAAACGACCGACGTAACTTTACGAACGATAATTTGGTTCAATGTGTGCGTGAGAGAACACATTCGTTTGAGCGCACTCGTATAGAAACCCTGCTCGGTACGTATTATATTATATTACATATTATACTTCTTTATTTTTACTATGCCGATACCGGTGGCCATTCTTCCTACGCATACTCTGTCCCATAACGATGACAACTAGATCTTATACCAACTGTATAAGTGTTATTTCAGTACTGCTGACGCTATCAGTGGCATGTTGACAATAGTACATGATTTATTGTTCTGGCGCGAATATAAAATACCAAATTGCTTGTCTTACACTGTGCGTCGGTTTTGTTAATGAAATGCCATTTTCTGTGGCTAATTTAAACAATATGCAATTGACTCTATGTATTGTACATCAAATAACAGTTATCAAAACTTTTTGTGTATTGTATTTCTAACTAATTAACTATTCCTAAACCATACCTGCACGGGAATAGACTTCTTGGCGGGAAAGTGAAGCGTCATATCTGCAGTTGTACAAGATTTTTGATTTCTGCGCAATAACGGTCAGCGCTAGAGTTTCGTGCCGCTACTGGTAAAACAAACAAAACAGGGCAACATCACTTTTCATATTCTCTCAAGCAGTCCATGTGAGATTTGAGTATAGTCCCACATCTTTACTGAGGGCTCGAATGGTTTAGGGGAAGGGCATCTCATTTGACATTTATTATCTTTATCACCACTCGTACTCATTTACTATGATTTATATATTATCAATATTTCTCTTACTTGACACTGGCTAAATGTGCTAAACGCATGAAGTAACTTTTTATAAGAAAAAAAACACGAGAATACGTACTAAGAAAACGATAGAATAATTTAATGTCAAATCAGAATAACTTAAATATTTTGTACCTAAGTGTATGTCTTAAAGCTTGTAGTATATCGTTACTTTAACATCAAGCAAAAAAGAGATTTTAGATCTTTGTGATTTCATACCCTCACACACATAATTAAAAGTTGTAAAAGTTTCTCAGATCGTTTATCTTGCTACAAAAGGCACCTCGAAGATACAGGATAAAGATACGTAGATCTCGAGGTTTTTTTTTTCTACGCAGTTAGAAATCGCCAAGAGATCAGCTTAAACTGGAACGATCCGGGGCATTGCATTGCACGTTGTATTAATCGTAAGGCCCCCTAAGGTTTCAGGAGTCCTTATTGAGGGCAGCTTGAACAACAGTTCTTAATTTGAATTAGCTAAGTTTTATTTAAAATGTCATTGCATTTCAGTCATTTGTTTGAAGTTGAGAGGGACAGAATGATGTTTTAAATAGATTTAGCCCTAAACAGGATTAGTGACCGTTGTGCAAGACACCCTTTGGACAGATTACTATGGAATACATCACAATGTACAATATATTATAGTATTATAATGCGTACAGTAACTAAGTACTACTGGATGAAATCAATAAGTCAGAGTGCTTAAAACAGACAATATTCTTAAATATAAAAATGTTTTGACCCAGTTCAGGATTTTATTAAAAGTTATAGTAGTATCTTTCTTAATGTATGTTACTGGTATGGGTGTATAGGGTTTCTCATAACAGGTTAGGAGCTCAAGCTAACCTCACCTGCAAGTGGTGTACCTACGGATTAACGGACGAGGCTCTGGCTAACATTAAAGTTCCCGGTAAGCGGCAATAGAGCGGCCCGGAAGCGACTTATTACGTGGGACCAAAATAAAAAATGGCGAAATGTGGGCTTATAATGTGCCTCTGCCTACCCCTTTGGGAAAACAGGCGTGATAGTATGTATGTATGTCACTTAAGACATCGCGTCTAATATCCATTACAAGTATGCTGAGGTCAGCAGACATTGGCAGAGGAGCTTTCTGAGAAGTAAATTTGGATTTTATTGGCACGGAACGGCAATTAATTTCAAAGTCAAATTTACAAGGATGCCACTTAGAAAGGACCCTTTTATTAACAAAATTGTTAATAAAATTACCCGAAATGTATACTGAAAGCATTCCCGTCAAACAAATACTGCTCAAATAGTTCTGCTTACTCCCGGGGGCTAGAACACTGAGTTAGTACCACCTATTAATATCCTAGCTTATGAGCAGTAAGTTGCCGCTTTACT
Organism: Musotima nitidalis; assembly: GCA_949126915.1. Taxonomy (NCBI): domain Eukaryota; kingdom Metazoa; phylum Arthropoda; class Insecta; order Lepidoptera; family Crambidae; genus Musotima; species Musotima nitidalis. Next base: position 8,771,445 of record OX421434.1, read on the forward strand.
AGAATGCGGTCACAAATTGATACCTTTATAATCGGAAGAAAAAGTGTTAGTTGGTAGCTCTGCCATAGAAGAGCCAGATATCCTGAATCGTTTAGGAGCCACGGAAATATGAGAATGTTATGTCTCAGAATCACAATCATAGTGCATTGCCAATCAGAATTATCCTGAGTAGATCAAGAATCGGGGAAAGAGCAGAGAAGAGCTTTTCTGCTGTCCAGTGTGTTCATGGCAGTTTTGGTAATGAAGTGCCAGAGGGCTTATGGGGATCATTTTGTGAAGGGGGTGTGGGACTCACTACCGGCAGACGCGACTGCCAGCAGTAATCCCCATTAAAAATCTTCCGACTACGCCCGCCGCTTGTTGAGAAAGAGGCAGGGGTGAGTACCTGGGTTGCAGCGTCTGATACCCCGCCTACGGCCAACGTCCCCCGGACCAAAACCGGGAGGACCTCCTCAGAGAGGAGCAGTGGACGCGCCCCTCCTACCTCCTTGTGCGACCATAGCGTGTGTGACCGACTTCTCGGAGGGTCTATGGTTAGACAGAAAGTTTCCCAGTTTTCCCTAAGGGGTAGGCAGAGGCATATTATACGCCCACACTTCGCCACTTATATAGTTGGTCCTACGTAATAGGTGGCGAGCCTATTGCCGCTTACCGGGCACTGTTATCTTCGCGAAACCCTCGTCCATTGTTCGGCAGGTGCACCACTTGCAGGTGAGGTTGGCTTGGGCTTCTTAGGTCTAGGATCCCTATATACTCTTCACAAACAGTTAAAATAATAATAATATGATGTTAATATATATTACAAATCGTTGTAGAGCAAACGGAGTCAATATCTAAACGGAAAGTAGAAGAGAGGACGACATAATGCTTTAAATTATAATTAAAAAGTTAATTTAATGTTGTTAATTTATAATTATTGCTTAGGTTCAATTATGTATTTAATTATTTTCACGGTGTGATGCGCTCTCATTTTCGACTGCTTATTGTCAGTCAAAAGACGTTTCACATAAAAAAATACTGAGGCAGTTTTCACAAAACCAGTTTTAGGTGAAGCACCAATAAATCAGACACTACTGAAAAACTGCGAGTAAAGAGTGTCAATATATTTGTATCATTTCACTTGCTTTGAACACGTAACATTGAAAGTAGAGTGGGTGAATGGGTACCGTCAGCAAATCAGGGTAAAGTCTCTCATTTCGATATTTTTATTTAATTCAAATAAGTTCGGAGCACAATCAGATAATAACTTGCAGTGCTTAATTTAAGATGAAAAAAAAAAGTTCAATTCATGATTAAAGGAAATCAGTTAAGCAGGTTTGTATTATTTGGCAGTAAACTCCAAACCAAGAGGTTATGAAATTTTTACTAACATATAGACAAGCTATCTGATGTAACTGATGTAGAAGTAACCTAGGTTACTTGAACTTAGTTTACTTCTAGAAGTATTGAGCTCGTTCATAATAAAATTTTACATTTATGCTACCACTACTAGCAGTTCTAGCTTGATACGGTGTTACTCTCGATTCCTCAACATATATTTGTCTAGTATGGGAAAAGAACTGGAAATCAGGGAGCGTAGTGCCACATCTTTCGTCAATGCCTTTTGTTACCTTTCATCGTCGCGCTTACGATGCAAGACTCCTAGTAATACGAGTGAAACGATTTAAATATTTACTCCATCGAATATATTGGATGGGGTGTAACTTTAAAGTATGTACTTCGCTTATTATCTTCAACAATTAGAAGATAGAAAGAGTTTCTGTATGAATATTAATGCTACTACATCTACTTAAACAAGGTTTTAGCCATATAAGTATTTCGCATTAAATATTCAGTATCAAATAATTTTTGTAAAAATAAACTGACGATGAAATAATATCAAATTCAAATGTTTTTTTAGAAATATGACTAACAACAATTACTGAATAGACTTAATACACTATTCGTTCGAGTAAATGTTTAAAAAATGTCAATACGTACGCCCACGTTTTAAAATAAATCCTTATCCTTGGTTTGTTAAATGAGCTCTCACGAATTTAGATAATGTTCAATCAAAGAGCCCCTCTTTGATTGAACATTATCAAGCTTTTTTTAAAACAAATTATGTTTTTTCATAACTAAAAAAAACGTTTTTCTGCAAACTCTACACTCATCAAATATGATTATAAATCGTACATACAACTGTAGGTGCGTTGATGTACGTATGTGTAAGTGTGACGTAAGCACCTGAAAGTTTGGCAGGAGACTCGTTCGTCCCAAATATTGGACACTTCCAAGCCGAAAGCGTCAAAAGTTTAGTCTGGAGTTTGGAACGAACTCATACTGGTGTGTGCTTTGTTTCTTATTAAACCCAATAAAAACGACTACAAGTAAAGATTCAATAGTGAAGTGAATTTTACTTAAGTGTTCAAAAGTTCATCATCATGAAATGTTTATCATACTAGTGAACTGTCTACCAGCTTCGAAGATCTAATAAAAAGTTCACTTATAAGCGTTCATATTTATATGAGCCAGGTGGGTCGGTTTCTAAAATTTGGCACTCTCCATCCATCGTCCATGACAAGTTCAAATAAATAAACGCGTTAGCTATGGCATAATTGATTCATTGTATTGCTCATTGTTATTTATAATATCTTATATCTGAACACCGATATATTTACAATAAGTAAAAATATGTAGTTGTTGTTGTATTTTTTTTTCTAATTTTTTTCTTTTTTACTTTGTTATATCCGACTTAGGATTTTTATATAAATGTTTCTGTGTGTGACAAAACTTCATATTGTGATGTGTGTTCGCCTGAGTGTCCCTATCACGATTCAAAGTAAAAATTAAAGGTAAAAATGTTACAGAAAAGGTCCAGAAGAGAACTTTCTTTCAATAACAGTACATTGACATGTAGTTGTACAGATATTAAAACTGGCTACTATTCTTGTTCTAAAATCTTTTGTAATATTAGGTTTTTCATGTACAATGTTCTATAAATTTCAGACATGATCATTATTTCTCAGAGCGTAAAGTCGGTGAAAATTAACTCTATAGTCGTATAAATATATATTTACAGACTTTGTCGGACAAAAAGGACGCTATTCTTGCAGCCTGTTAATGTAACTTGTAGTGTTAGCTGAACAGGAGCCAGTCAACACAAAATTTAGAGTCAAAAATACTTATTAGACCAATAGCCATCTGATAATTATATAGTAAAAAGAGTTTTTTCCTGTGATAATATTTAGTACTAGTAATTTTCGTGAAGTGTGCTGCGTGAACGGGTTGGTAGTCGAATACTGCAAAAACATCGATATTCATTCAAGTAAATGTGTCTAGAAATAGATATCAGCATTTGGTCAATTTATAAAACATTCATCTAACCTCGTATGGAAAGGAATTTAAGGAACAAATATATTTTTTTATTTACACGTAAAATTGACATTGTATTGACTTCCATTGTAAAATTCTTATCAAACTAATACTTACTGTCTACTAATCATACTAATTATGTCATATAATAATATAATTGTACGTTTGGATCTCAAAAATGCTTATAATGCACCTAAAACGAATGTAGTGGTTTTTGCACAATAATCTATTTTAACGTTTTTTATTTTCGTGTACCTGAAGAATAGGTCATAACCATTACTTTCTGCCTTAACCCTGATCAGTTGCAAGCTAAAGTCCTCTACCAAATGGGCTCAAATTTAGCACCTGGATCTTGTTAAACAGATTTAATTCTTTGATCGTGTACTCGAACGATAATCACCAATTCTCTTTCAGCTTATTTCTGAACTGTCGCTTGACCCGAATCGGCTGAAATTCTGTCTAAAGCTTTACAAATTATATACTTTGTTCGTGTTCCAGAAAGAAGATTTTCTTCTTTAGCTTAACTCTGAACTCAACACAAATAGTCGTACAATCGCATATCGTCGGGGATAGTGCAAATACTCACACAATCGCATATCGTCGGGGATAGTGCAAATACTCATACAGACGCATATCGTCGGGGATGGTGAAATCCGCGTAAATTGGATAATTCGGCATAACTGAAATATTCAGCTAATTTAATGTTATGCGCGTCATTCCGCAGAGCCAATTATGTACTTTCAGAAAAATCTTTTTACAACAAGAGATAGAACATATAATAAATTATATTATGTGTAAAAATGAGCCCAAAATTAGTTGAAATAAGAAACTTATTAAGTTTTTTTACCTTCACCTGTAAAACTAGATCTATTGCAGAAACGTGGACTTTACGTATGGTAGTTTCACGAATTTGCACTATCCCCGACGATATACAAAATTTTACTGAACAATCTAATGCTTAATAAAATGTATTCTTTGTTCATATACCAAAAGGATAATTATCCCCTTTAGCTTAATTCTGAACTCTACACAAATACAATCGCGGACAGAAGCCAATAATTAGGTACAAAAGAAATAAACAACTTTAATTTTTAGCGGTCGTATAATTGACGCGATCTGATGAACTTTGGCGATGTACACACGGTGATATTCCGGACGTTGGCGGCAGATATATATAGACGGGACACGCTTTTTTACAAAATAAAGCTGAGAGTTGGAATTACACGCATATTTATAAGAGGCATACGTCATTTGTTGGCTTATAATACGTCAATATAGGTTTAACGAAATACAGAATTAGACGTGCCATTATTAATTATGCAGACTTTGATAAATGTATTAATGAATGGAGCTTTCACGTAGAGTCGTAAGAATCGACGAAAAGAAATCCCACAGGATTATGGACAACATCGTCCCGCGAACTGGCTTAAATTGCCCATCTTAAACTGCCCATCGTGGTGATTATTGGCAAACACCCCCAATAAAATGCAATCTATTGGGAAGGCTAATGTTTTGCAGTGTTCTTTATAAGGCTGATATGACGATACATTAATGGACTAGCAGTAATATTAGTACCAAAAGCTCGTATGTGTTAGAAGTAAGTTTATCATCATATGCTAGCATTACTCCGGTTGCCCTAGCCTCAAGCTTAAAGCCCAGGATCTGCTCAGTTGTCTAACCAGATTTGGCTGAATTTCAGTCATGTATTAGAGAGGTCAGTTCAAAACATACTCAATATCTACATTGCTCTCCAAGAACAGTTACATGATACTATAAAGGCCAATAGTTATTTTCTCGTCTTAGGTCATAATTGACATGTTTTGGCAATATATGGATTGATTTTCATTAGGTTATGTCATTAAATACTTCAGTACATTATTAAAGAAGTACAAAATAATGTCGTAGTAGAGAACGGCCTCCCACCCGATGGACAGATGAGCTAGTCAAAGCGGTGGGAAGCCGATGGATATAGGCGGCTCAGGTTCGTTAAAATAGGCATAGACATATGTGCAGCATGTGCTTGAGACAATAATGAAACAAAATGAAGAACTTGTCAGTAGTAAATTTACAAAAGTGTTCAAATGTAAATTTAGGGTCTACTAAGATCAGTTTGTCATATTTTAACACTTAATATAAAGGTATCATCATATCCTAGCATTATCCCGTTTGCCCTCGACTCAAGCCCAGGGCCCAAGGTCTGTTTACTGGTCTAACCAGATTTGGCTGAACTTCAGTTATTACATGGAGTGACTGCCATCTGACCTCCACAACCCAATGGGAAACATTATTCCATGGTTAAACCAGCCGTCAGGATATTAGAAAGCACTGACTTCCTAGTAACGACTTTATTACACTCCATACGTTTACATTAGGTAAGAATTGAGAAGTAATTTCCTAACAACGAAGTCAAATCATGACATTAGCAAAAAGTGTAATGTTGTCATTTATACAATACGGTATGTAAAACGTTACTTCAACCATGCCTTCAGGTGTTTACATAAACTGTATGACGTACGAATATCTCCGTCTCTGAGGTGATGGCATATCTATTACATCTGGTTACGTATCAACAATCATTTTACGTGCGTTTCTATATAAACGAAACAAAAATCTGAATGAAAATGGATAAGAAATATCAAAATATACAAATTTAAACTTTTAAAGATTCTGAAAGATGAATCTTCTTAGTTCTTAATTATTAACTTTTTATATACATAAATAATCCAAATATAAAGCATACTATAATTCATTAATTATGATTTACGAATTTTCCGAGTCCCCTTGGCCATATAATAGGGAATTTTGTGGTGGCCGCGCTAAAATAGCGAAGGTCGGCCATCTTGGCAGTCGCCATGTTTATTTACGCACGAATGCGATGCAACACTGAGTCGCTCAGCACGTGCTTCCATCCATTTCCCTGATTTCACTTCAGAATTAAGCATTAAACAGCGACCGGCCTATATCTACACTTGAGAATTTCTTTGACTCCCAATTTGAATATCCGTTTAGAATATTCAGACGTCTGTCTGGATATTCAATGAAAACTTATGTAAAACATTGTCTTTTTGTATGATTTACAGCTGCCCTAAAGAAACAGTCAACAATTAAAGATAAACCAGAAAACGGCGTGTCTGAACCAGTCGAAGACAAGTTGGTCAAACCTTCTGCAGCTAAGCAGGCAGACAAAGCATCCAGACCGGCAGATGAGAAACCTAGATTTACAAAATCAAGTCTTAAATCAGCTGATAAATCTAAAACAGAAGAAAAAACGAACGACAAGGTGCCTGAAAAGCCTACACTCAGAAGCGTAAGAACTATAGATGACAAGGCAAAAGAAAAATCTGTGACTATAGTAGATAGAAAGACTGCAGATAAAAATGGCACCACAAAGACTAATAATACGCTAAATGAGAAGGCGAAAGAGAAAATTGTAAACAATAATAAAGAACTAAAACCAACTCCCAAAGCGTCTGAATCGTCTAAAGCTACTGAAAGTCCGAAAGTGGAAGAGAAATCCAAAATGGCAACAAAACCGCCAACACCGCTTGAAAAGACTCCTTCTAAGGTAATGATGAATTATCCTTTTTATGCACTCACTGGACAGGAAAAGCTCGTTAAATATAAATTTCAAAACTTTTATTCAGGGCTATGCTTTGTTGAGACACCAGTGAAAATCACTTTTCTTTTTCGGGCAGTTTACTATGGCGTGATACAATAAAAATAAGGCAAGAAAAAGGCAAGGTGTATAGGGATTCTACTAATCAGCAGTGTCATCCTGCGTACTGGCTTGAGCTACGAACCCGCCTGCCCAGTGTGGCAATTATGGGCAATTAGCCCCTATATTATGTAATCTATTAAGGGAATTTTGGATTATACTCCACCACACAGACCCAATTTTCACAGCTCCGTTAATAATTGACTTCTTACAATTCCAGCTACCACCACGGAAGCCGTCTATGCAAAAGCAACCTTCAAAAGATGAGCCAGTAAAGAAATGGAGAGACCCGCTTCACGAACGTGTCAAGGAAAATATTGACAAAACCCTTGCCAATGAGATTCCAAAGGGACACACCCTCACTAAGAATGAGAGCTTGAGAAGTAAGTACATTACCATTTTTTTAAATTTAACCTATATTGTCTCACTGCAGGGCAAAGGTCTTCTTCTGATGTCTCTATTACTCCCAGTCGTAGGTGAGTCTCTTCCAGTCCGAGACGTATGAGACAAAATTGTCACGCCACTAAACGCTAAACTAAAATATACGTAAAAAATCTTTGACATATGTATACTTTTAATTATTAACTTTATAAAATCAGAAGAATGTATGTATGACGATGAATATTTCATATTGAGCATTCCGCAAGCAACGAATGCTTAATGTGTAATGTAACAGAGTTTGTTTTTTGACCAAGATCTGAAGTTAAATCAGGTTTCAAACTACTGATGTCACTTTTATTTGATAAAATGAAGACAGTGACGGCACTAGTATTGTAATACGCCTCAAGTTCTTCATTGTTGTCTTGTTTTTAGTCCCGCGTGAGCAATATAACAAGGACGTAGGTTTTTGATGGTCGATGTCCAATACATATCGCCATGTACTTGTATAAAGCTTAGGAAATAAATACTGAACAAACAGAACCAACAGAAACTAAAAAAGATAGTTCTTTTTTTATTAGAGATTTGTATTTATTCCATTTAAGAGTCATTATTTAAAAAAAACTTAGCAAATTAACGCTTATATAATTTTATTTAAAAACATAGAAGATGTAATTGTGTATTAGAAACAAATTAGAAGACGAACCGTATTATAATATTTATAAATATCACCCACTAAGGGCGGCCGTTCATAATTTGATTTAAGAAATGTTTGATTTAAAATGTCATTGGCTTTCTGTCATTTGTTTGAAGTTGAAAGGGAGAGAACGATTTTTCAATATATTTAGCACTGAACAGGATCAGTCACCGTTGTGCAAAATACCCCTAAGAGTAAGGAGAAATAGGATGACAAGCAAAAAACATAACAGCTAAAAAAACAAATGAGTGTGTGCATATCTAACGCTTGCAATCAAATTCAATAACAGACTGATGAATCAAAGTTTGAGAATAGCTCCAGCACATGTTAATCTATTTGCCTGCGTGTGACACAACATTGACACAGTAGCATAATAATGTGCAGTATATAATTAGCACTTTCTTGTAGCGCACTCGATCGCGCGGGTTCTGCGTTACGTGGATCTATCAAAATCGATTTGGCAAAGTCATTGTGACCGAACACAGATGAGAGGATTATCTCTGGATATAAATATATTTTTATTTTTGATAAATAGCAAATTTGTCTTTTTTGACGTGACAACGTCTTAAATTAGGTTGCGGCTGGGAGTCACTTATGAAAAAGTGTAACGCTCGGTAACGTTACGATGAGTCACCGAACGAGAGAGAGGCCCGGCGAATGCCTTGCGTCTCTCTCCCACTCAACTATGATCGGTCTGCCGCGCGCGCAGCACTAGAATTCCTTGTTCCTATTGTGCAATTTAATTATATTCATATCAATAAATATTCTACCGAGAAAAAGACGTTGTCACGTAAAATCTTCGCCCGTAAAAACGACTTTACAGGCAACCATTTTTTATGTTTTGTTTACATACTTACTTGTTGAAGTACAACAATGCATTTACTAACTAATCCGTCTTTTTACGAATTTCGATTGCAATTTCTTTTTACTCTTTCTTTAACGTTTTACGTCAAGGGAGACGGAGATGACAAAGCCACAAATTTAAGACAAAAACATGAACCTTTTTTTAATTTAAGACAAAAAAATAAAACACGATTTAAATCAGTAAAATGTGTGTTCAAATCATATAAAAGACGTGACATGTTTGAATTATTGTATTACTTTGCAGCAAATTGAATATTACCACATACATTTTTTATCTTATCAAGAATATTATGAAGAAGGAAAAACATTAAGAAAATAAAAGAAAACATGTAGATGCCTCTATGATAGATCCTCTATCTAGCTAGCTTAGATCAAATTTAATTAAGTATTTTCCAATTTCTGACATGAGCGAGTGATGGGTTTTATTTAATTCAACAAGAATAAGTTAGGACTGTCTCGCATATTTGTAACTTATTTTACAATACGTACGCACAGACAATTCCGCCTGTTTCCCCAAAGGGGTAGGCTAATCATTAGACATACTTACTTAGTCCTCAAACTCCCCAATGCTTGATCAATACTTTTCATATGACAAACAAACTTTTTTATAGAGGAAAATACCTATGAGTTAAAAGATTTGCGCATTTTGTAGTCTACTTAAAAGCTAAATAATATTTTTAATACATTTCTAATTAAAATACCTTAGTGCGCAATTTTGTCGCCTGCTATTCATTCTGCACAGATTTAGATCGTTACCTCTTAATCACTTGTGCAGCGGACTATCTTTTGGTCTAAATACGGTCCAATGTAGGCCTCAGTTCCGCATGCATCTCGAAGACGTCAGGTGCAAATGGTTCAGTCTACCGAATAGGATTTAATAACTCTATGAATGTAACTGTGTTTTAGAAATTACCCAAAGCTTGTGGTAATATTTTTGTGACTGACGTTATTTAAGGTGACATTTTTAAAATGGATAAAGATGAGCAAGGGAATCTTTTTACAGGTATTTTGACATAGTTTTATATTTTTTGTTTGAGAAATTGTGTATTATCTTCAATTGTTCTCTTGGTTTAAATATATTTGGATTCTAACAGACACGTATTATATTTTTGACATTATATAAATTTTCATTCTAGTTTATAAATAATTGAGTATTTTTTTCATACTTAAAAATCTATTTTCTAATTAAACTATTTTTTTTTAAATACCTCTTTAAAAAAAGCTTTCTAAAATGTTTTTTTGTGACAAAAAAAAAGATTAAGGTATTTCTTTTTATCCATCGAATTAGAATTAAATTTTTTGATTCGAACTAATTACCTACTTTGACAGACTATCGACTTTCAAAAAAGTGTTTGTGACGTGCTTCATTCTTAGTTACAATTAATTAATTTAATTTGTACAAAAAGTTTTTAAGTTACCAATTCGAAAATTATTATTTGGTAAATTTCGATAAATATGAATTGAGTATAACTTCAAAAAAGGCTTTAAAGAAAACATCAGACTAATCCTTTATAGGTGTTTATTCAATCGTGTATTCCATAATACGTACTTCTTTGTTTTGTTGTAAGAAATTTTTTCTGACTAGCGACTATAGTTATGTCTGTCGTTATGGCTAATTGCGTTCCGATGTTTAAAAAACAGTATGATCACACAGTTGGGTCACATCATTCCAAAATATTTTCATATGTAGAAATTTTATCAGAAAAGATAGTATGTTATTACAATGTATAATGTCTACCAATTTGAATAACGTAAGAAACAAAAGTGTAATAGTAGCCATAGCTTTCCACCTACTCTGATTTTAAACTAAAGACTTAGGGCTATGTGTAGGTTAGACAATCTGATACGTTAAATAAACCTATGCCAAGATGAGTTCCTTGAGGCATTTTTTACAATCTCATTTTCTTTTGGGAGCCTCGTTGGATTTACCAACAGACTGACTGACTGCCGGACAGTCCCGAATGCTTTCACCTTTAGAATCACGACTGGCTGACTGATAAAACCCCTCTATAAACGTCACCGGCATACTGACAAATCTTGAGAAAAAAGCACAACAGTCAGTATAACTGACAAACCTGGACAAACTCTGACAGAGAATTCTGCTTTTATTTCTTGATTATGGTACTGGTCATATCTCGTTCATTGTTGTCAAAAAATTATTGTATGTCGATTTTGATTCTAAAAATTTGACGAATCTCAATGATCCTGTTGATCTTAAAGACAATAAAGTATATTTTGTTTTACGTCAATAAATATACTGTGTAAAAAAATACAATCATTATAAACATACAGTATACACAAGAGACAAACAGGATCAGCCGACGCAGGAGCAATGTCCCTGGACAGCGCTGATCATATACCTCACCCGGCTCTCGATAGGTATAAATTGAGGGCATCATTGTGTAACTAAGACGGCTGGCCGTATAAAAGCCCTTACAAGAAACGAACGAAAGTACAGCAGAGTTTACAGAGGTCAGTCCTTGGATGGTTGACCGTTTGTGTGGCATTTGATATCGAGCGCTTCCATGCTTCGGAAGGCACGTTAAGCCTTCCCGTTAAGTTGGTCCCGGTTATCACTAAATGTGGTAGTCGTTAAGCCATGTTAGAGGTCTAATGGGCGGCTTGATAAATTCTAACAGCAGGACGCCATACACCTGCCTTCGCCAATCCGCACTGGGTCAGCGTGGTGGAGTATGACCCAATACTCTCGCACCTTGGTATGTGAGAGGAGGCTCGTGCTCAGTAGTGGGACGTTAATGAGATGTGATGATAATGATGAAGAAACGAAAAAAATTCATTAAACAATAATAACACAAGTGACAGAGTTTGATAAAGGGCTGTTTCTTTTCAATAAAGGACTACTTTGAGGCAAACCAAGGATTTTGGATTTAAAAAAATTATAATTATTACTTCAATAAATTGGAAATTACATTTTAATATATCGAATAATTATTTCTTTAAATTCAATATTAATAATTTTTAACATTTACACACTTAAATATAAGTAGATTTTGACGATACAATTAACCTGTATAACTTGGGATACCCCCACTTGCCAGAATTTCATTTGCCCGAATTTTAATTGCCATACTATTCAACAGACATATTATTGTTTCTCATAATATTTATATGTCATACTCATTGTTTACTATAATAGTCACGTGCTAGAAACTTTGTTTCCCATAAAGTTAATTTCCATAATATCACTTGTTATAATCATTGTTTTCCATAAAATCACTTTCCATAATATCACTTGTTTGTAAGCTGGAATTATCACATGCCATGTCACATGGATTGATTATAGTGATAAGTAGGTACTTAATAGAAATAAAAACAATATCAATATTATCTTATAATGTTATAAAATAGGTTAAAATTATTATAAAATTAGGTTAGGTTAGGTTTGAAACATGAAAGACAACGCACGAGCCGAGCGAGCGAAGCGAGCGTGCCGCGGCAGCGGCCGGCGAAGTGCCAGAAAGCCAATCGTTTATTTATTAGAACAAAGGCGTTAAGTTAAATTTGTACGGAAGCGACTTGGATTGATTATAGTGATAAGTAGGTATTAGAAATAAAAACAATTTTAATATTATAATCATACTATATTTTTGATTGACTATTACATTTATTACAGTTTTATTTTTAGTGCAAATACAGATTCGATGCTAAAGCTCGCAAAAATTCTTCTTTTGTATATTCACCTTTTTTAGTTAATATCTCATTGATTTTAAGTGTACGATTTAAGGTTTTTTTACGTTTTTTTTTCTCTGGTTCTCCGAAAATTCGGTTAAATAATATTAGTGCAATTAAAATTATGGATAACAATATTTATGGCATTCGAATCATTATGGAATCTGAAGTTCGGGCAAACAAGAGTATGTCACATGTCTTTTATGGTAAACGAAACATTGGGGCAAATGAAACTCGGGCAAATTAAATTCGGGCATATGATTATTATGGCATATACTTGTCGGGCAAACAATAGACAACCGTATAACTTACCTTCATGTAAGCACGCAAAATCAAAGAAAATTAATCTATTTCATTTCAGAAATAAAATTAAGCACTCTTTTTTCCTGGGTGTAATATATGTTGCATAAGTATAGTGTAAGTGATAACAAGATTTTACTTGCATTTTGAAGGCCTTCTCAAGCCGACGCCTCCCCCGATGCCACCGCCGCTGCCGCCTAAGTTGCCCCCTCCTCCAGAGTTCAAGAAACCATCCCTGGACCCCAACAAACTGAAGAAGCTGGACTCACTGCGAAGTCGGCCTCGCAAGCGACCAGACTGGAGCGACATGATGAAGGAGGTGGAAGATGGGAAGAAGCTGAAACATGTCGTGTGTAACGATAGGTATAATCTAATCAATTCTACTAAATGTGTTCGTCATTAAGCCACGTTAGAGTTCCATTTGGGTGACTTTAAAAATTCTTACAGCAACACTCCACACATTTGCCTTTGCAAATTTGGGTCTTCGTCGTGGAGTTTTACCCAATACTATTTTACCTTGGTTCAGGAGAGGCTTGCATGATGCGGGCTGACATGATGGTGATAATGAATAAAATCAAAAGAACGTTGTTCTTCCTTTTCGCAATTCTCTTGTCAGAGCCGTTTTTATCGTTGACACTAAAAGACACCTACTTAGAAAAGTTCTTATGGCATTTCTTATAAAGACTAGATCTATAACAAATCTCTGAATTAACATGCTCTCAAAATTTCAGATCGAGTCCAATCATCACAAAATCAACAGTAGTTAAAAACAAAGACCAGTTTATATTTGAATCTGAAAAACCAAATTCTCACAATAATCTCCTTAAAGAAATTAACAAAGGCATTCGGCTTAAGAAAGTAAAAACGAATGACAGAAGTAAACCTAACTTAGAAGGGTTGAGGAAATTCAGAAGACAAATGACAATAGAAGAACAAGTTCAGAAATCGATGTCACAAGCAAATCTAGCAGCATCGCCCTCAGGGGTATCTGTAGCTGAAGTAAGTTAAATTATTACAAAAGTCTTTGGAGATACTTACATATTTGGCACTCACTCATCTCTATTAAAAAATCAAATCATTATTAGAAAGCATTTAGTAATTAAGTTGGAATTGTATCTTTATAGATTCCGGGAGCTGAAGAGGAGGAAATCGATGAAATGGATGACATAGACAAAGTAAGAGACGATTTACAGTCTACGAAACAACTTTTAGCTATTGAACTTAGGTAAGAATTTCGTAATTTATTTTATGCGTGTCCTAAAGTAAATTATAATTTCAATTACCCTTACAATTATACTAATACGCTTTCTTTGACCGTAGAAACAAGGAAGCACAAGAACGAGAAAACAAACGTTTATTAACAAGAATACAAAATCTGGAGGCAGAATTAGCTAGAGAACGAGCTATTATCAAGCAGGAGCAACACAAAACTGTCATATCCGTCACAGACGCATATGACGAAAGGCTAGTCAACAGTCTGAAAATGGAAGTTGAAAAAACGAAAGAGAATTCCGACAACTTAGAAAAACAATATTTAGACGCAGCAGAGGATCGTGATACAGCACTCACTGAGTTGGAAGAAGTAAAAAGAAGAAACGCTGAACTGGAAAAGAAATTAGAACAAGCATTATCGGTAACTTTTAGACGATTTATAGAACACTATTATATAGAAACTTTTGCATTTATAAAATGAATTATATTTAAGTGTGTTCAGCCCAATGCTAACTACTTCGACTTTTAAAATGTTATTTTCTTTACAACGAGTTCAAAATTGCGTCTATAGTGGGTTTTTGAAACGGCAAATAGTACAAACTGCCTCAATAGAATTTATAATTAATCTAATATTGCTTCTACTAACACGTTTGCAGAATAACATAGAAGAAATGTACATCTCTGAAGAGCCTCTCTCGTTTTATCAAAAGAGACAGGTTGAATTTGAGAAGCAGTGTAAGTTGTTGAATATAGACATCAGGTCTGAGGAGGCCCAGCAGCTAAGAAGGAATGCTTCAGAAAATAACCAAAGCTTTGCAGCAACTAATGCTTATTCTAACAACATCTATGCAGATGATGAGGTGACTTAATTTTAATTTTAAATCGTAATTTCTTCCTAACAATTTTTCAATTTTTCATTGTTAATCAAAGTGTTTATCACGCTGGACGTAGGCCGCCTGCAATCGATCACATTGTAAGTTGACAGGGTAGGCCTATGTTAGGGAGTGGACGTCCTTGGCCTGATAATAATGACTATGACCCCTCAAGATAACTGAAGTTAGTTACGAGCTCAGAGTATCTTCTGTAGTATTTCAGGGAGGATATAGTTCAAGCCGCGGACAAGGGCTTTACGGTCGTAAACCTTTTGAGTTTACCTTGAGAGTACTCGCCTTCTAAACTATAATTTAAGAACCTTGCTTGACTTCTGTGATTGTTTCAGACGACCCGTGGCGCCGTCCAAGCTTTCTGTCAAATCTTTCAGCTTAGCGCCACTAGAGCTCCAACTAAAACTATATGTTGCATGAATTGTTATGTAATAGCTAAATTGCATGCTCAAATTGGCTTTTTACAACATAACCTACTTACTTCGATAGCTCAGCGACCCAAGGTGGATCTTGGCCTCCGCCATCAAAGTTGGCGATTTTTATCCGGTTCTGTGCCAGTTTTGCTCATTCACTTACGTTCAGCGTCCTCAGATCCTTGGCGACTTCCTCCTTCCATTGAAACCTTATTACTTATGTTCACAAATAACATTAAGAGTTTTAATAGGAGATGAAATAATTAATGGAATATTGGTTAAACAGGGTATAATGCCAACAAGTATGGGTTCGAGAAGATCCAGTCACGCCATCAAACAGCTCTCTGTCACCAGAGACGATAGCTTTGAAGAAGAAGAGGAATCTGAACCTGAAGAGGTTTGTTTATTATTATAAATACATACATAATCACGCCTGTTTCACCCGAAGAGGTAGACAGGGGCATATTATTCGCCAACATTTCGCCAATCATATATATTGGTCCCACACAAGAGGTAGCGAGCTTATTGCCGCTTAAAGGGAACTTTTATGTTGGTGAAATACACTGCCGATTAATGACGTTTTGCTAATCTAACAATCATTATCACGCGCCTACTTCTTAATAGTATTGTTTAATTTGTAATGTATTTTAAAAATCGATTAAATATCAATAATATTATTCTAGTGTAAATGATTTTCAAAATACTCTGAGCTTTGAAGCCTATGTTGGTTTAGTTTAGGTTAACTTTAAGTAAAGCCTGTGTTGGTGTTTATGACACGAGGCTAAGCATCATTCGAAATGAATAACGTTGTGCATATACATAAAATTATTTCTACTAGAAAAGGTTGAACGGGTTCTTAAGATATCCCATAATAACATGGTAATATAATATATAATAACATAGTAATATAATATAATATTGCACACTTAAAAGTATTACAAAAGGCGAACTTAATGCCATAAGGCATTCTCTGCCAGTTAACCTTAGAGTTAGCAGAAAACTTTAAAGGCTTTTTTTCTTTATAAAGTGTAAAGGGATCTTACCAAGTCCTAACAAGCTAAAACCAACCTCACCTGCCAGTGGTGCACCTGCCGATCAACGGACGAGGCTCTAGCGAACATAACAGTTCCCGGTAAACGACAATAGGCTCGGCACCTATTACGTGGGTCCTACTATATAATTGGCGAAGTGGGGGCGTTTAGTACTTATACGTCTGCCTCTTTGGGGAAACAGGCGAGAATGTATGTAATATATATGAACTTGAATTTCATTTCATAAGGAAATCAAAAACCTACTCAAAACGTTCAGAAATATTTGTATACTCTCAGTTAATTCACGCAATAGAAGGTTAAGCCCTCGGAGAAAATCCAGAGAGGAGAAGGCTTAAGTAACTGTTCGCGTGTTAAGTCTTATAGGAAACTGCTCCTAAATTTAAAAATATCTTAACTTCAGGAGGAGAGCGAGGAGAAAAAGCAAAAAAGAATAGAAAAGGAAGTCCGCAACATGAGGAACAAGATGAGGCATCTCAAAGAGAAGCAGGACAACATGAAGCGAGAACGCATGGGCTACAAGATGTCTTTGAAGAACCAGCAGGCCGCGCTTAAGTAAGATCTTTAAATCATTGATAACTAGTTTCAGCCCGCTACTTCGTCTGCGTGACCTAAATATATACCTTCCTCTTGAATCACTCTATCTATTAATAACATCATCAAAATGTCCACTTCTAATGATCTTGAGCCGTCTATATCCACCAGCTGCCTGGGTCGGATCATTAGCTCGTCTCGGGTAGGAGGCCCCAATTCTATTACTTTTGCTGGTCACCATTAAATAACTTTAATGGCCCATCAGCCGTTGGTTCTTCAGATGGTAATGCGTTTGCGGCCGTACGAGAATGAATATCCTGACTCGTACAACAAACGTGTATCTGCATTTTATTGCAGCTGGCTGTCTAATAAAAAAACCGAAATTGCTGTTCCTTCTTTCTAGAAAGGGGTGATATCGTCATTCACCATAATAAATACATAATATTTTCAGAGATATATTTTAATATATCAATACAATATAATATACATAATATATTTGAAATAAATACACAAAATTTTCAGAGAGGAAAAACGAAAATACAAGGAGTTGAAACGCGAAGTGGACAAAATGGCGGCTATGATGAAAGAAGTCGGCTCAGATGAAGACGAAGAAGATGAGGAATCTGAGGAGGAAGAAGAAGAAAAGAAGAGTGAGACCGAAGAAGAATCAGAAACTGAGACAGAACAGGACACAGAGAGCGAGACGGAGAGTGAGAGCGAACCAGAGGTAAATTTCCTACTTAGATATTTCACTTTTATATTACAGTACCCGCAGCTGTCCACCATCTGAAAAATAAGACTCTTTTGCTCATGAATTACCCAATCTACAAAACCTATATAGATAGGTCCCGTAAAGATCTAGGTATCCAGTATGTATTGATATCTAAGCGTACAAGTACGGTAACGAGAAAGTTTAGGCTAAATGAGAAAGTTTAGTTGAAATAAGCGACAGTGGGTTACCTTTTCCCGGAGCATAGATAATGAACAAAAAGGCAAAAGTATTCCTTTAAAATCTTTAAACTCTACTCGTGGCTGAATAAGCTCGTGGGTACTTTGCATCAATTTTATATAAAAATATTAATTTTTTATTTTATTTATTTACAGGATGCACCATTACCAAATAAGAAAGACAACCTTACGAAGCGGGTAAAACGTCATGAAACACGAGTAAATGCTTTGAAGAAGGGTAATGCCCTGCTCATGGCCAATGTAGACCGGCTGAAGGACGACGTGCTCAAGCAGAGAGAGGAATCTGTCACGCTGCAGAAAGAACTAGACTCCTTGATTGATGACCTGGAGTAGTCATAGCTTTATTTTAAAACTATAAAAGCTAAGGAGTTTATAACTGATCAGTCGCAAAAGGATTAAGCCAAATTATTTCCCCACGCGCTGACTTTCACAACCACATTGGCTTTTCAATTAACAACAGACTGAAAGTCCTTAGTTTTAGGAGAATTAATATTAAATTTAAAGTATTGAATTAAACACAATTTTTATCACTCCTACTTCTGTGTCGGTATGGCTGAAACGGAATTATTTATTTATTGGTTGCATTTTGGAGGTGTCGGTTAAAACTTTCTTTTTTGAAATTCATTTGCTTGTCAAATTATTAAAAAAAGTCAGGTATATTTTTTTCTTGTATAGTGATGTGACATCAGCATTCAATTGATTTGAAAGTTTTAAATCTCTAATTAAAATACCTAATGTATTATTATTAAACAATTAAGATAAAGTCAATCTAAAATATAACGAAAGTAACTAACAATTTTCTGAAATAATGTAAAGCTCACTATATTTTTAAAAACTTATTAAAATATTTGGCATTCATAAATTTATTGAATTTGAATTTATGGTATTGAAAAGATATCTATGCCTTACAGTTCAATATTTTTTATAACATTGAAGTTTCTGATATTGTTTGAAATTAATACCACGCCCAAAATTTTACTAAACTATTATATTTATGGGCAAAATACTTTTTTATGTTCATGTTATATAGCACAAAAGAGATGACAACATTACGAAGTTATAGTAAAAGTAAGGCAAAATCATAATTTGATAAATTAAAGGAACGTTAAATAACTACCTATTATAGCTAACATTGATAATTGTATGCGGTTTACTTATAATATGTACGAAGACAAAAACGTACTGAATCAAACATGTTATAGCATAAAATTGTCAATGTTACTAGAAACTACTAAGTAATCAATGTAAAATGTTATTTCTAGAAACTTTCACAATATTCTAGTGAACGATACTTAATTTTTGACTCCATTCTGCATAAATGAATTTGTGCATAAGATATCCGTAAAAATTATTACAACATAATTTGACATTTCATAAGGATTTTTTTTAAATATACGAGTAATTATTGCTTTTCAAGTACACTATTCAAATTTCTTGCTTATTTGGTTACATTTTAAATAAGTTTATCTAATATTATTATCGGTATTAATTAATTTTATAATCAATGAAACATACAAAGCATTGAATTATTTTTTCATAACAAAAATGCTTTATTTACCTAACTCTTGTGATTTGTACATATTATTTTAATGTAAGCATAATTTAAAAGGTAACAGGTACAGATAGTCACGCGTAACAACATGTTATTTACCTGCAGCTGACTGTTTAAGTATCAAATATTCATTACAATAAAGATTTGTTTAAAATTTGTTTGTTTTAATCTTATATTATAAAACCCTTACTAATTTATTTTCTATAACCGATAAACAATGTTTCAACAATATATATTGATTTTATAAAAGTGATATAACTTTTATAAATGTTGAAAAAATTTGAAACGAATAAGGCAATTGGTTTTTTGGTTATTTATTACAATTTCATGTATTAAATGCTGCACCTTGGCAGAGTAATTGATGTTTCTATTAATAAATATGTTAATACATCTAACCAATAGTTCCCTCATATGTACCTACACTAAAATTATATAGTGTACACTAAAATTATTTACAAGTTCTTATTGCTACAGTGAAGTAGCAATAAGAACTTGTAAATTTATAAATAACATAAATTTTGTTCCTTTGTTCTGTAAATATAAAAAGAAATCACGAGTCATGGGCTAGTTCCACTAGTAATATTTTGTCTTTTTTTCAACATAGAAAATTATGGCAATGTTTTCAATAATTTTGAGCAACTAGCTAATACGCCAGGTAGTCTCAGATTTTTAACAATGTTATTTAATCAGTTTTTGTTTAGTTGTATCATATCCTAATATATTGAAATATGTACAAAAAATATTTAAAAAATAAAATAAAAACAATTCCTTAAATCACAATAACAACAATTGAATAATTTTGGAAATGCCGTTGACAGCGAATTACCCCTAGTCCTAGTTGGTGCGACAATCTATTTTTGTTGTATAAAAATGATTTTTGTGAAGTATGCAGCCAACTATATTACTATTTTTAAATTGTTAACTGGTGGATGGTTCGATATACTTATATGAACGAATACATACATATATTTGACTGAGATTACAAATAACGATATATATAAATCGCCAAGAAAAAACCACGTGTTATTTTTATTTATAATAACGTTAAAATCATAAGCGGTAACGGACAAGACGGACGAGCGTCATAATAAGAATGATCTATTGCTGTTCTTTCCCGATTAAACAATGTCCAATTAGCATAATATTATTTTAGGATGTTCAAATGAATGTCAAATACCAAAAAAATGTTTATTGAATAAAACCAATTCTATTTTCCATAAATAAAATGAGAAATTGATAAATTAAGTATAGTAACAATTAGTAATAACCGTATAAAATTTTGAAGAATAAAGGTATTTACAATACATCATATCACTCATAACCTGTTATTGTTGCTAGAAGCAGGTAGCGGGGACCGTAAGGCGTATTTATGATATCAGATGTGTATTTTAAAACATAATAATTATAACAGTTAATTGTATATATTAAGAATAAAATCTGATTCTGTCAATAAAATATACTCTCCCAAATATTTAAGCAGATTACAATATAAAAAAAATTTACTTTTCGGCTGAAGTCTAATAAAATCTTATTAAATTATAAGATTATAATTATGTACCCTTTCGTATGAACTTGGGCAAAATTGTTTCATATTGCAAGACGATTAACATTATTAAACACGTGAAAAGAATATGAATTTAGTTTAATGAGGGGGACAGCGCGTACGCAGTCCCCACTACCAAAAATTACGCGTCCGAGTTATCCACATTAGGGATAATCGCAAGGGTCAACCCCATCGCAGTGCAATGAAGGAGCCTCGCCCTGGGGGAACCGCCTATTTGATCACGGTGTCCCCTACGCCAGGTAAGTATGCTTATGAGAAACTGTCTAGGGGTAGTCTATAAATCTAAACAAGTTTTAATATCGCTAACTAAAATGTGTAATAACATGTACAGCGTCATCTGGTGGCTTCAGCGTGTACTACAACGATGTATTCGGGACTATGGAATAGAAACTGAAGCACCTTTAAAATATTCTCTCTGTATGCAATTTAATTTTTTAGGTTCATAATATTTTAAGGCAATACGTGATGAGTGAATAAAGTGTTTTAAAAGTTTGTACACACAAATTTATTAAAATAATATAGAGATTGTGTAAATGCTGTATTTTCAATTTTATATAATGTATTTTAATATACCTATGTCTTGTTATCTTGCACTATACACTTCGTTTGAAGCAGTATCCAGAGAATCACGAAATTCTTAAATTTAAAATTTACGAATGAGACTTTATTTTTAATATTTCTGAATAAAATATAAAATTTATTTATAAAACATATAATTGACATGATATAGTTACAAAGCATTCCAATGTTACTTCTTTCTGCATTTTATTTTGCAGAACTTAGCCTTTTAGAAATATACCCAAATAAAAAAATATGACATAAAAGAAAAACAAAAAGTAAGTCACAATAAAGTACCGACATTATTTTATGGATTAAATCATGACACGACAATCTAATAATATTTTGGTACTATATATCTATTAATAATAGAACTACATTTTATGACAATGAAGAAGGGAATAGACCTAAATAGAATATTAATTCAAATTTTTACACATGGAAGTGTTATTCTTATTTGAAATTTGATACTTGGTTGAGCAAAATAAATAAGTATGTAAGTGTTAATTAATTGATCCAATGACTAAGTATCACGTGAATTTAATTTTGAGTCTATTTTGCATAACATCATTCAATAACATGTACTACGTCAGGCTCGTTTATTAAGTTTTGGAGATAGTTAGTGGAATTAAAAAGTTAAATGATGTAAGTTTTTGTTTTAACAAGTCTTATTAATGTTAATTTTTTATTTGTTTTAAGTATTTTTGATTGCAACTCCCCTCTCTTCAGTCTTAAAGTTGCGTACCCGACAGGGTCCATAAAATAGGTTCTAAAATTGTATAACACCTATGTACACTCTGTACACTATTGTACACATTATGGTTTAGCAATAAATAATTTGTATTTGTAAAGTTACAATTGTTATTAAAACACAAAAAATATCAGAGTGATGGTAGCACGTACTATACACCCTCTTTCATTAATAATACTAATAAATATTACTATTGAGCACTTAAAAAAATGTACTTTGCATTTTATTGACCTGTTCTAAGAAATTTCGCTCATGATAAACAATTTACAGCAAATCGCTACAAAAAAGAAATAATATTTGTGCTTTACTCAAGCACCATGAATATTAATACTAATTAATTAATGTCCTAAAAAAACCAATTGAAGTTTATTTCAAGTAAGCTTATTGAGCTTTTTCAATCGTATTTCAATTAAACTCCCATCACTACTGCTGTCAAAAGCGAGTGGTGTCAATGTCAAAATGTTGGACGAATAATTGAATTTAAATCAAAACAAACCGTTTTCCTGAGCTTCTTTCTTCTTTGTATTTGTTTACTTTCTTTAGGCGAAAATCGAATTAATTTGCCGACAGTTGCGTGCTAAATAATTACTGTTTTGGTATTGGTTTATATTATCAACTCAAAACAATATTCAAAATGCCACCCAAAGACGTGGATACACCACCGACCGTTGCTGTGAAACCAAACCCTCGTAACAATTCGACTATGTTCAAAATATTTCAAAACGTTCAATACAACGTTGTTCAACATAAAAAATACGTGAAAGAAATGATTAAATTATATAAAAAAGTAAGTTAAACCGTATCATTTAGTTTAAATTTATTATTGAAAAACCAACAGAGTTAAAAGGATATTTTTGATATCCTAAAAACAAAATACATAATTTTTAATTGTCCTTTGCTTGTTCTTTTATAGATAGATGAAGATTGCTTCCGTGAAAGTTTCAGAAATGCATTACAATATTTGTTCACTTTTGGAGATACCAGTGCCAATGTTGATCGGGTAATTCAGTTCATAGCTACATTCTGCACTTCCCTTGATGATGAGGAAGAGTTTCTCATGTTTATATGTGATATCATATTTGAGGTAAGCAATATGTGAATATACATTTTTTCTTAATAAGATAATGCAGCTTCCTTTCACTATAGGCAGGAGTTTATTTGGAGAAATTGGTCTAAAAAATTTGTTAATTTTATCCTTCCGCCAGTTAGTGTTAAGTCTTTCTTTAACCCTAGATCACTAAACTTATTTTTCAACGTTTAATACTAACCTTCGTCGTTTCGACTACGCTGTCAAAAAGTAGGTTTTTAAGGTATTATTGAATGAAATATATGTATTTATTTTACATAATTTATTTATTAGAATCTTTTATTAGGAAAAATATAACATTTTTATTCATTTAAATCACATATTTATTTCTTAATCAGCCTTTTTACTGAGGCCATATTTTTGCTCCAAATAATGAAATTTGATTCTTTGAGAGCTTACCTATGAAAAACTAAAACACAGCACAACGAAAAAAACTCAAATAATCACAATTTATACATGGAATCAATAAAAAAAATAATATTTTTATAATAAAACTATGAACTAATACATTTGTGACACACATCAAGTTTGTGTTCGCCAAACAATAATTTATTGCACTTGTAGCAACTAAACTTCGTTTTGCTGACGGGCATATGGCACAAATTTTTGTTTTATCTCAAAAGGATTATCTGCAGCTTCACTTTCTTCAGTCTTAAGTGTCAAACTCGATCTACTACTTCCTGGCATTGAGCTGGAGGTGGATTTAGTGTCAAAAAAGAGACCTCATCTTCATATGCTGACTCATAAGCGGGATCAACCTCGATGTGGTCTTCCTTCTCACTCTTTGATGAATTTTCTTCGTCACCATTATCTGCCAATAATAGCTGAACAATCGTACGTAATGAAAATAAAAAAAAAATTAAAATATTAGAAACATAATA
This sequence comes from Musotima nitidalis, assembly GCA_949126915.1. Lineage (NCBI taxonomy): Eukaryota > Metazoa > Arthropoda > Insecta > Lepidoptera > Crambidae > Musotima > Musotima nitidalis. The sequence goes on from OX421434.1 coordinate 8,795,897, forward strand.
GTACAAAATATATCGTTAACACTAACCTTCGTCGATGCGACGAGTCATGGTTGCTGATTCGGCGCAAATAGGCCTTCCGCAAAAGAAACACTATCGTCCGTCGCGGGGGCATCGGGTCAACTGAGATTACACGGGAGCTGAAATAGGTGCGACCGCGCACTCAAAATGTACGACACTTTTTTCGAATTCGCGTCGTCGTTTCGACGAAGCTTAGTGATCTAGGGTTAAATAGGCCAGTTTGATGAAATACACCATGCCTCTGTTTTGATGTGAGGGTGTTATTCTGCTTGTTTCTAATTAAATAAAAATCTTTTTTCTGTGTTGGATAAGAAACTCCTCAAGTTGGTCCTCCTGCAAATTTATCTAAATTTGTTCATTTTATAAGCCAGCTAGCAAACATTTAACTTTTGAAAAGCAAATTTTAGCAATTTGTTTGGGGTGTCTCCCTAGGAATAGAAGAACACAATATTTCTTTATGGAATTTGCCATGCCCAGCATCCAATGATTCTTTGTTTTAATTTGTTTGTATTCACATGTGTGTACTAATTAAATTAAAATCTTATTTTTAGTGTCAATGTGTCTCTGGCCAGTCAGTGCGATACCGAGCAAGCCAACTGCTGGCAGCTGTGCTTTCTGCTCTTGGGGAAGATGCATCTTTAGATGATGACTTATGTGACAAGTTACTGGCTTCACAGGTATGCATTTAATTAAAATACTGTATAAATGGTGGCATGTATTTTGATAAATAATGACAAATGGCTGTGTAACAAATACATCAAACCAATCATAGGCAAAAGAAAGTGTTAAGTGCATGTATGCAACGCTCCACCCACCATGCCCCAGTCCTACTTCATTGTTTGACATTTGCGCCACCGAAGAAGATTGTGTTGTTAATCCATTATTACAAAATTAACTAGCTTTAATGTACTTAAATTTAGAACAACTGGTTTCTTTCATCATCATCATTTCAGCCATTTGAAGTCCACTGCTGAACATAGAACTCTCCAATCTAATTTGTAAGTTTGAGTGTTTAGGGGTCCCACAAAGAACTTTGGACACCAAGCCAACCGCACCTGGAAGTGGTGCAACTGCCGATCAACGGACGAGGCTCTTGCGAACATAACTGTTCCTGGTAATTATGTGGGACCAGAATTTTAATTGGCGAAATGTAGGCATATAGCATGTCTCTGCTTACCCGTTCGGGAAAACAGGCTAAATTGTATATATATATTTATGTAATCGAATTTGTTTGCATGACACAGAAATGCAATAACATATTGCACACATTTGTAAGAAATAAGCTGCAATTCGACATTACCAAATGATACTACTGCATATTACTGATTGCTTACTTTAATTGATGTTGCACAGATGCAACGCTTACAAGACACTCGTGGTGCAGTCAGATGTCGAGCTGCTTTGGCTCTGCAGCGGCTTCAGAACCCGATGGAACCTGATGATGAAGTCACCCGAGCCTACCGGTTTCATATGAGCTGTGATCCCAGTTCTTCAGTTAGAAGGTACAGTTATCTAGGTCAATCTTTTCTGAAGTCTTTATTGTTGATCATAATTTAAGTCCAGATATTGTTACCTTGTAAACATTAAGCCAATAATATAAAATAAACATTAGCATTCCCAATAGTTATATTTAGTTAGATTTTATGAACGACAATTCTGCCTGGAAGTGACATGAATTGCTCCTTTCTTTCTCAAGACTAGATGAGATATGAGATAGGCTAGCTAGATGATAGATATCTTTAGATATTAGATTTTGCTAGTTTTAAGAACAGCGGTAATCTTTATAATTTATTTCTTTAATTGTATTAGATCTTAAGACATAATTAAAAAAAAGCCGAGATGAGTTTCTTGAGGCTTTCTTCTCAGTCTCATTGCCTTTTGGAAGCCTCGTTAGAATCACCGACAGACGTACAATCCCTTCCCTCCTTTAAAATCACGACAGGCTGACTGACAGATCAGTATCACTTAGCATACTAACTTGACTGTTCTTTAAAGTTCTCTCAGTGCTTATTTTATCACTAGGAGCCACTGGTTGCCTGTGGCGCATTTTGACCTTTCAGTCGGATCTTTTGTGCATCCCCTTGCCTTTTACTCCATATCTTCAAATATTGTTGTCATTATCTTTATGGTAGCCTTTGCAGATTGGAGGCCATAGTCTCTTTGCTGTGGGTATGCCACCAAAGTCTAGTTCTATGAGAATTCTGTAACGAAATTATCTGGCAGAGTTTCTTGCCAACTTCTTTTCTTAGCATGTTCCTGCTTTATTGAAGCAGTGCTGCTAGATTTATGTGATGTGCTCAAGTGCTTCGTAATAAAGTCGAGCTTTAAAAAAAGACTATTATATGACCACTTCCTTCCTAATGCTAAGCACCCGATACAATCCAAAAAAGTATCAGCGCTTTATACAGTGGAATAATCACACTCAGTAACCTTAATTTTGTTAACTAAAAATTTCTATTTTACAGAGCGGTGGTGATGTCTATAGCAAAGTGTACGAGAAACGTACCGTACGTTCTAGAACGATTGTGTGACGTAGACGAGGCGGTGCGGAGGGCGGCATTCCTCTATATAGCTGGAGTCAATGTCACTCAGCTTCGGGTTCGACAGAGGGTGCTTACTTTGAAGGTATGCTTTTTGTCAATGCCTTATGTAAATACAAAGAGTAAATGTACCTGTTACTTTTCATCAGTTTGTCCAAAAAGGCAAAGCAGTACTTTACACCGGTACAACGACTTTGTTCTGCAAGTCGCAAATCATTTATTTATCTAACTATTATTACCAATTTCAAAAAACATTAAAAAAGAAAATAGATTTAAAAAGCACTCCCTACCTATTTATAATGAGTGGTTTAAATTCTTATAAAGCTAAATCATAAAAAGAAAGGAACAAACTACATTAAAATAACTACGAATACATAAAAACAAACAAAAAAAATAAAATTATTATGATTTGTTACAAATACAAAGTTTAAGGAGGAGTTACTAAATAAATAATAATTATATAAAAATATAGTTTATTTTTCTCATACAAGCAAACAAAAGACATAAATAAGTAAGCTAGGTACACAAATACACTTGTATAAAAACTGGTGTGCCTGTTTATCAGAAAAACCTGTGTTACAGCTCACCAGGTCTCAACTCTTGGAATATAAACATACATATATAATAAAATAATAAGAATGAGAAAAATTTAAAAATATTGAAAACATATGAATTAAGCATAATTATGTTGTGTATGAATTTGTGGAGTGTGGAGAAACCTCTCGGGAAAGGAACTATACTATGGATAAACATACATAAATACCTGTTTTTAATACATACTTACATATTATATATTCATACATACAACCAAGACCTTTCCATGCACACATATATTTGTCTTGAGTGTTACTCCACACCATATTGGTCGTCAAAACAACTTGCCATTTAACTGCGAGCCTGTGAGTTTCTTGTCAGTTCTTCGCACAGAGCGTTAGCTTCGAATTGGCACTTGATTCACTTACACTTAATTTAGTTTGAAGTAGTTTTTTTATATTTCATTTTGACGTTTTAAAGGGCTATATCATAGTTTTTTTATTTTTTTTATTTTGGTAATATAGTATGTAGATTTAATTAATAAATTACAGCAAATATATTTAGTACCTAAACAACTTTAATTTATGTAATTAAGAACTTTTTACTTTGTCCTAACTTTATAGTCCATATTTTTCTAGATTTAAATGTGTTTAGCCAGTGTAAGGCAAATTAATTTTTTCTATATTTTTATCATTTGTTTCGTTAGATACAACACGTTTACATCATAGTACATATACCACCGCGGATTTACATACTCAAACAAACAAACCGCCTAAGAGGCATAAATATCTAAATAGTATGCGGTCTAACATTTTCGTAATTCAATTTAGGTGGGTCTAACGGAACGCAGCTCGCGCGTTCGTCGTGTGGTGGAAGAAGTGCTGATCCCGGGTTGGCTTAGTACATTCCAGGGAAACATAGTTCACCTGCTAAAGGCTATACGTTTAGACAACGCACACGACGCCAAGGACTCCCAGTATGTCGCTGGGAAACTTTTGGAGTCTTTGTTTAAGTGAGTATGAATATATTTTTGTAATGGGATATAGGTGGGACTAAACGTAGTTTGTGAGTTCGTCGTATGGTGGAATAAATGCTGATCACAGGCTGGCTCAGTACGTTCCACGTGAACATAGTTCATATGCTGAAGGACAAGGACTACCAGTATGTTGCTGGGAAACTTTTGGAGTCTTTGTTAGTATAAAATTACTTTAACAAAGTATGCTCTTGAGTGCTCTGGACCCCGGATCGCCACCGGACGCTCATGATGATGGTGATGATGACAAATTTATTTTTAAGTCTCATGGGCTCTGTATTTTATTAAGGTAGTTGTAGTGCTTGGAGCTACAACGTTCTAGCTTTGCTAAGATAAAGAAAACGATCATCGATGTTAAGCAGTGTTCACAGAGATAACTTGAATAGGTGAAAGTATGTGCATTTGACATCGAGTCCTTCCGAACTCTGGAGGGCACGTTGTCCTTTCATTATTGTTACTAAAACCTAGCAAAATGCGTTTTGTCTTACTCTCAATTAATGCCGTCCGATGCTTGTCTGATTGATTTAAACTCCTCAGACGTCTACCAATATCCGAACTGCTGGAATGGCTGCCCACCGACAAGACTCTACGCCTAATTCCTGCCGAGAAGTTGAACAAGGAGACGGCGTGGTACTGGCGACATCTAGCGGAACATCTGCAAAAGATCGACGACGATGAGACGTTGGAACTAGTTTTACCTGACTTGGTTGTCCTTACTGGATATATTCGAGCGTGAGTCAATATATTTTATTATTATTATTCACGAATAGGTATTAAGGTAACTTTACAATAAGCATTTTTTACAATACCTACTTATTAAAAAAATTATACAATATTGTAACAAATATTCAAAAAAACTTGAGACCGCCAGCCTCTAGGTACAACTCAAATGAATGGTGGCCTGGGGCTGCAGAGGGAAAAACCTCCTCTCAATTCGAGCCGTTAAGATGTCGTTTTCAACCTTCACTGAACTGTGATGTCAACAATTGCCCGGCACTCTGATCGGTTATTATAACTTTTGTTAGGCACCGAAGTTAATCAGTGTTCAAAGAGGCCTGTCCTTGGATTGGTGACCGTTGGTATAGTATTTAATATCAAGTGCTTCCGTGCTTCGGAAGGCACGTTAAACCCGTTATCACTATTTGTGTGATATTACTATCCCTCTCACTGTGGTTTGTGAAGGGAAACCTATTCATATCCTAACATTCTCCCGGTTGCCCTAGACTTAAGCATAGGGCCCAGGGTCTGCTCACTAGTTTAACTAGATTTGACTGAATTTCAGTTATTACGTAGAGCGACTGTCGTCTGACCTCCGCCACCCAGAGGGAAACATCATTCTATGGTTAAACCAGCTGTCAGGATGTCAGAAGACCCTGACTTCCTAATAACGACTGCCATAAATGTTCATGACAGCCGGGACCAACGGCTTTACGTGCTTCCCGAGGCACGGAGCAAGCGATAATTTCGCACACAACTTTGAAAAGCCATAGGTGCGCCACTCGCCACTGGGCTATCGCCGCTCACCTATGCTCAGTAGTAAGACCCTAATAGGTTGAGACATAGAAATTTTATATAAGTAATACTATTTCGTTATACAGAATCGTTGAATCCCCCTGTCCTTCGGAGACCGATGACCCTGTTAGCTTCAGTACGAGGCAGTATGTGCTGCACGAGCTTGGCAGTATGCTGGGAGTCTACGACGCCACTGATCCTTCTGGAAGAACTTCATTGCAAACCCTCATTACCGATATCCTCACTGGTAAATTACCTAAGTTGTTATATAAGTGTAAGAACCGGCAATCGTAATAGAGGACGGCCTCCCACCCGATGATCCGATGATCTGATGAAGACGGCGGGTAGGTGGCTTCAGATCGCTGGACGTGGATAATTGGAAGTGGCCGTTTAATGGATGAGATGATGATGACTCTAGTTCTTTGACTACCAGAAAGGGAAAAAAACTGTTTGACGGTACTGGACATAGAGTTTTAAAAATTGGTCGGGGTCAAGCAACGATCCGCAGCAGAGCTAAACGCGTGGCTGCGGACATACCCCAAAGCATTTCGGCCATAATAACCCTTCAGGTTGGTATGTGCCATGGGTTGGAGGTGGGTTCAGTCCGGCAAAATAATAATAATAATATTCTTTTATTTCAGACCAAGTCCATATTCATTTCACTAAAATACAATCAATCAAATTCAATTAAAATATAATAAAATTAAATTAAAAATAAGCTCACACTAGTCGTGTGCATTCGCATCCAGCGCGCGAGCATCGGTGAGTCCCAACAATCAACAATCAACGTTGGGACTATATAAAATTTTTAAATACTATATTCGTGGTAAACTAGTGTCTCCATCGCTTTATTAGCTTAAGATATAGCTTGAAAGCTAGTGCTGTCCCTAACGGTCATGAATGAGTGACCAAGTTATATTATCAGGTTTCTGTTACCCCTTGACCATATCACATTTGACTCGTATAACCTAGTCACCACATTATACTTTGACGTCCTATGTGGCTTGGAGGTATTGGAGGCGTGAAGGCCTGCGCTCCGCTCCGGAGGTCGTGGGTTCAATTCCAGCCTGCCTGCACAAATGCCGTTTTACGTCCGGCTTAAAAAACTTGGGTTAGGATCTGGCCTCACGCGCCGGATGAGAAATTTAAACCCGAATGACCTTACAATGAGAGGACATACAAAATTTTACGTTTTGTGTTATGATAGCCTGCATAATATGAACCACCACAATGATCAGACCGTGTTCAGCCGGGGTCAAGATATAGTGGGGTTTACTTATTGGTCTTTGCAGGTGACTACGGTCCTTTGAACTCTGATGTGGTCCGAGCATTCGTATCTGCGCTGGAACTGGTCGTGCCAGAGGTGTTTATTCGAGTGGAGGTGATTCGCGGAGTAATCCAGGCACTGAGGGACCCTCCTGAAGCAGAAGTTGTATCGCCGCCGCCGCCGCCTGTTGATTGTGATGAGCTTAAACTGCAAGTGAGTTAAATAGTTCATAATTTTTTTATACACACAAATACACACACACATACACACACACACACAGTGAGTTAAATTGAGTTAAATAGTTCATAGTTGTTTTTTACACACACATACACACACACATACACACACACATGCACACACACATGCACACACACATGCACACACACATGCACACACACATACTCGTACGTATATTACACGCGCACACTTCACCAATTATATAGTTGGTCCCGCGTAATAATAGGTGGCGAGCCTATTGCCACTTACCGTGCACTGTTATGTTCGCCAGAGCCTCGTCCGTTGATCGGCAGCTGAACCACTTACAGGTGAGGTTGGCTTGGGCTCTTTAGGTCTTGGTAGGATGACTTATTTACTTTATTATCTCAATTAAAAAAGAATAATAAAATTCGGTGCTTAGTTTTATAGATCTAAGCATACATAGGGATAAAGGAAAGCGACTTTGTTATCTATAATAATCGCTTTGATTGCTTTTTATACTAAATATTGATCTGTAACTTTTAGGTGAATAATTTACATAGTAGACTCTAGAATACCTAATCTTGTAATGATAGCTTTCTGTTTGGTGATGAATTAAATTAATATTTTTTTGCAGCGAGCCCGTTTACGCGTATCGTTAAATGTAGCGATAGAGGCACAAGAAGAGGCGGTACGGGATCAAAACTACGCACTTGCAGCTCAATGTAAAACTAAGGTAAGAACTGTGTGGTGGCGGCAACTACAAAAAAAAAGTTGTGTTCGTAGACACCCAAAAATGATTGTTTTGTATTTTATAAAGACTTTGGAAATATAGTAAAATTATCCTATCGATTTTAATAGCTCGTAAATAGTGACGTCATAAGTCTTTTCAAATTGTGGGCATGCCCATCTTGCCCACAAAGCCAAAGACCCACGCTTGACCCCATTTCTTGGTTTGTAATTTTATTTTTAATGCAGTTACTTTATTAAAATAAAGTATAAGTACAAAATATGTCTTTTTTTAAAGCGTGGCGTGGGACGTCCCCCCGCAAGATAGAACGGACGATCTTATAAAGGTCGTAGGATCACGATAGATGCAGGTCGGTTTAAGTCCGACATAACCACACACACCGGGTGTGTGGTATGCGGGGGCATTATCTCCCTCTTCCCACCGTGGGGGGTAGTTCCTTGTAGGGTTGTTGTTGTTTTTCTAAAACGAGAAAAAAAATAGATGCAGGTCGCCTATAATAGGTCACGCTGGATAGTTATGGAGTAGGAAGGCCTATGTTCAACAGTGGACTTCCTTGGTCTTATAATGATGTCAAATCTATTCTTTTTTGTTTCTACTGCGACTTGGCTATCTGTAATTACACAATGAGCCGTTTATATGGCGTTTTGCGGTAATTGGTATTGTCAGCGGAAGGATCTCTTAAGATTCCCTTTCATATACTGTGTCCCTTCTATAAAAGTTAAAAACATTTATTTATGCTTGTCTAAATTAAAGCTCTCGGGAATGTTAACTTAAAAACTAATGCCCTATTCACTGCGGACAAAAGCTTTCACAAAGTATATTGTCTTTTGTGCTTTGTTTAATACGAATGGTAAAAGGTGATATTTTTGTGTGATATCATTATTATAATCATTTATTGCAGAAAACAAACAACGTTAATAAAAACTTTAGGCATCGTCATCATGACTTTAGCCATATAAAATTTATTGCTTAACATTAGCCCAATTTTTTACGTTATACTGGGGGTATGTGCACAAATCACCACTGAGCAAACAGGTTGGTGATCGCAGATCAAGCCAATACGCAGGATGACGCTGCTGCCTATCATCCCGTAGTTCTCTTCGATGACTTTTACGTCTCCCCGTGCGATGAGAGGGGTGACACTTTTCTGGGCCGGTATCACGCGGCAAAATCTTTAGTTAAACGGTGGATTTATCACTAATATATACATTTTTTTATCGAAGTTTCCCAATTGTATGTATTTAATTAAGTTTAATGTTAATAAACATAGTAATTTTTTATTGCTTGATGTATAACTTTATTAGGTGGAAGACATCCAGAAGAAGTTGGAAGATTTAGCAGTTCCAAGTATACCTGCTCCCCCGCCTGTCATACATGTAAGTTGTTATGTAAAAAATTCATATTATTTACTGCTGTCGTTTCATAACGACCGATATGGCGTAGAGGTCCTATACCTGCACTTCGCTCCTGAGGTCGTGGGTTCGATTCCAGTTCAGGATAAATCTTTGTGTGCATAAACGTGAATATTTGTTCTGATCTGGGTGTTTTTTATGTATACTAAGTATCTTTTTACAAAAAAAAGTATTGAAGTACGTTTATCCGTTAATTAGTATTTTTAGTAAAATAATTATTATCCAGTAAAATGAAAACTTGTTTTGATTTATATTAGATTATTTTAATTACATTACATTTAAAATTTCTTAATTTTGATATTATTATAATTATTTTTTTTGTCTGATATTTTATTTTAATTAAAAAAATATTATAATTCAATTTGTGAATAATAATAATAATTTATTTATTTTGCTGTGCCCTATCCGGGTCTATGTTTGATACTACCTTTTATAAAACATCTGTATATACAACATAGTTTTGGCAATAAATACTTTGACTTTGACTCAACACAAGTTCTTATTAATGCTTATCGCGGAACGAAATAATTGGTGTAATTGTTAGAAAATATTTATATTGGTGGCACTGTTCTAGGTACCAATGAAGCATAGTATATGTAAAACGCGGTTTCTTCTCAATTACATTTTTTCTTCGTAAGTGTCGTATTGAAAAAAACAAAGCTAAATATACATATTCTATAGGTGTATTATATACTATACTACTGGTACTATAGAAAAGTCAATGTTCTATGTTTTCCAGACAATAAAAGAAAAAGTATCGGATACGGAGACGCTGAATAAATGCCTCAATATACTAAACTGTGCTCTCGACACACCACAGCTTACATCCATCACTCCAATGCTACAAATGATATTCAACGAGCTAGAGGTAACTGTTATATGCTTTTTTATACATATAATTATATGGTTATCTCATTATGAAAAACCATCTTAATCCGTTTTAGTGGTAGTATGGTACAAGAGTCTGGAAAAACAATGCAAATTAAATATTGATTCCTAGATATTAGGATTGATGATGATTATAATTTGTCAAATTATTTTATATCTACTTGTGTTTAGAATTACAACTTACTAACTTTTTCTTATTAAGGTTGAAATACTCCAGAATCCAGAAGTACTAGAAAATGCCCTTGAGACTGTCGCGTTGTATGGAATGCTGGATAAGGAGTTCGCTAAAGAAAATAAAGCTTTCTTCTTTGCTCATGTAAGTATTCTTAATATTTTTTTTCCACTCTATTTTCTAAGATTTTATAATAGGACAAATGAATTAATTTATTTGTTAGTGTAAAATGAGTTTGCAACGATTTAGTTAAATGCCTACAGTCGCAACGGCTTATAGACTACGGTATTCATTTTCCATCAAGTGGCTTGAGTAGCACATGTATGCAATGATTCATTATATTGAGACAAAAGAGGCCTAGGTCTTTCAGGAGTCTGCAACAAGCTAGTTAAATGCCTACAGTCGCATTGTTTAACTGAGGTTTACTTCCCATCAAGTGGCTGTTTGAGTGGCGCCAAGAAGTTTCCAAAACGGAAAATTTCTGGAGTACTTCCGGAAATATTCCCGAAAACTTCAAAGTATTCAATACATATAAGTTATATAGTTATATAAGCACATATAAGTTTTCAATACATATTTCTTGGAAACTGCGGATACTTTGAAAATACATACATACATAGTATTACTGCGTGCACGCACAAAATTCCAACAAAAGCCGCAATTTCGTGTTTTATTTTATGTGGCTTTATTTATAGCGTTGTGTTTTCAAGTGCTTAACTAAATTAAATGCAGTTATTGTACCTCACATTAAGTAAAAAATATATGGAAAACTTCTGGAGTTTCCGGAAGTTTTCGAAGATTTCGAGAATACTTCCTTAGAAGTGGAATCTTTCTTGAAAGTTTTCACCTCTAGTGGCACCTAAGCATCACGTTTTTTTTTGCGCTCGAAACGCGATGTTAATAAATTAAATAATAGTTTACTTTTAGCAGCAAAAAAGTGGTGTGTGCATACGGCATGTACACTAGCGGCAACTCGCAACTTCAAACGCGTCACAATTCATACAGTATCTTTATAAGTTATAGCCTATGTGTTATTCTTATGCACAAGCTATATTATTGTAGTTCAATTTTAATACATTAAATAGTTTTTGAGTGAAAAATGAACAAATCCATACAAACTGTCGCGTCTATAATATTAGTATTATTAACCATTGTTTTTCAGCTGATCGACACATCAAACGAACCAGTGGTGACTACAGTGTTAAAATGTATTGTGGATCTACTGTGCGTGCACGGTGCGAGAGTTTTCGAAGATGAAAACACAGATGCTACCCAAAGAGATGAGTCAAAAATGTCCAAGAAAAGAAGCACATGTCATTCTGTTGATGCCCTTGACGCTGATGGTACGTTCTTTTTGCAAATATTTTTTTAGCTTACTGTTGATTAACTGCTTTAAAATTCTAGCACCTAATATAGCGCTTAATCACTTTTCAAATGTCTAAGCAAAAATGCATTTTTATAATTTTGATGCCCTTGGCACTGACGGTACGTTCTTTTGCATTTTTTTTGTATGTGTCTACTTTATTAATTCTAGTAACAAAAAAGCTATTTCTTACCACGTTTTAAATTTTTCAGAAAATAAGCACTTGTCATTCTATGAATGCTATCGACGTTGATGGTACTTTCTTTTGCATTTTTTCTCTATCTGACCGATGACTGACAGTTTTTTTAGATTCTAGCTAAAAACTCCCCTCATAAACTTCCAATGTGACAGATTGCAGCCAACGTGATCGTTTTAACTTTATCATCCGTCCGTCTTAAGGTGGACTTAAGCTACGCTACGTTTCCTATCAATGGGTCTCTGTTTCAAAACATATCGACCCCTTCAGCCGTCTGTTCTTCGTGCCATGTGCCCTGCCCACTTACGTATCTTACAATGTTTCAAATATCTCAGTATGGAGGATAGAAGTAAGGAGAATAATCTTAAATCAAAATTCTTTGACTCCTTTACGTCATAACCTTCGCACTTAAATCCGATATGTTTATTCAACAGCTGGTGAACTTTACTCTCGATTGTGTCTAATAAATAAAGCAATATTTGATGAGACATAGCACTACTGATAGTTAAGTGTACTACCGTGTAGTGTAAAGCCTACCATATTATTATGTTGAATCAAAAAATAATTTGTACCCATACCTGGGTACAAAATATTTAATTTTTAATAGGTTTAGAGGATACGTAAAAAAGCGTAAACGGTGTTGATTTCTCACTTATTGAGTCTCTTATATTTCAGGAAGTATATCAGAGTCTGTGATATCGCTGTCACCAGCCCACAGCACTGTTATTGAGCTACTATTGAAGATAATGGACAGTACAGTATGTATATTTTATTAATAAAATTCACTGTATTTTTTTTTATTATCGCAATTAATAATTATTGTAATATTATATTATTTTATCAGGACTCCTTAAAAAACAATTGACGGCATATAATTTTAGCTTAAAAAATTAATATGATAATTTTTAAGTTAAATTGAGTGTGAACATATGTGATGATGGTGATGTAGTTACTGCATGTGTGTGAAAAATGCTTTAAATAAAGCACCCGCAATTAATTTTAACGCGCCCATTAATTATAGGCATGAGTTTGAGTAGAGAAAAATTAGGCAAAAAAGTCGTCCATGAATTCCTATATGCGATAGGGTAGCGGACTGTTTTTTTACATGTTATCAAAGAACGTTACAATCATAGAAATATTCGTGAAATAAATATTTCTTTAGCTTGATAACTCCAGCAGATATGACTTTTTAATGTCTAACTATAAGAATTTCCCAAAGACGCTCAAAAGGCCCACCACCACCTTATGACGCCATATGTTAGTATTTTGTATGGGTCGCGTGGGAAATTTCTTCAACAGCTATATTAAATATTGCGTTGAATACTTAACAAAAGTTGCTATAAATTGTGTGAGATTTCGGATTGTAAATATATTTTAAATTTATTCCATACTTTTGAAATGAACTTGCCCATCCAATTTTAATGTCCTGTTAAAGTATAATTATTTAAGCAGATTCAATTGTGTTTTCTCTAATGTGTATGATATTAACCCTTTAAACGCCACGAACGGATTAATCCGCCAAATATTTTCGTGCCCATTTCGCTATGGACGGATTTTTACGCTCAAATACAACTACTCAGTTAATCTGCCTTTTAGTTTTATAGCTCTGTATTTCATAACAATAGTGTACATTACTTGATAAATAGACAATCTATTATTTACAATTGATTACACTTAAGTTTCTTAATTATAAGATTTAAAAATAACGTCTAAATTTAGAATAGTGTATTGGGTTGGTGGTGGTTTATTGCAAAATAAAACACAGCATACCCTATTGATGCGGTTGTTATGTTTCAGTGCGCGACCTACCGACTGATAATCGTAGAGGGTTTATGCCGACTTTTACATCTTGGCCATTTGGAATCGCCGGCCATACTCAGTCGTCTTATGCTTCTATGGTTCAATCCCGCTACAGGTATTTAAATATAGTTGAACAAATAAAATAGATTTCAGTTAATGGGAGGACAAAATATAGGACCAATGGTTATATAAATCTTCAGAACATTAAATAAACTGTAATAGTTTAAGTAAGTATATAAAAGTTTTATGTCTTCCCGTTAAATATAATCAATTTTTTAAATGTTTCTAGGAAATTCGTTTTATATTTATTACAATAGTATAATTCAAGTAGGTAACCAATTTTGTAATATTTTTACTTTAGTGGAAGAAGACATGCTTCGTCAAACCATCGGAGTGTTCTTCCAAACTTTCCCAGCGAATGTCGACGGTGCCCAAGAGCAGATACAGGTCAGTGATTAAAATTTTAACTATGTTTCTCACGAGCATAAACAAGATTAGCTCACAGACTTTGCTTTTACTTTAGCAGATAACTCCAGTCCAACCTATATTAGCCTGCTGCGTATACGTCGTGTCAACCCAGAACACGGTTCTCTTGAATATAGCGTTTTTGTTCAATATTGCGCTTTATTCTATTAATCATAAGGTGTTTCATAGCTATATAACTGCATGCATAAAACAGTGTTTAGGCTTTTCTCGACAGCATACGGAGCAATGCATAGTGTCAGTGATCAACAGTGATAGATATATTATGTAGATTGTTATTTGCAGATTGTTATTTGCCTAAAATTCTCGATGAGACATAATATGGAGATAACTTCTGACACCACCAAATTTGGTACTGATATATCCCATAACTTCGATTTTTTATTCTCCCCAAGTTATGTCTTGTCGTGAATTTTATGTAAATATAATCTAGCTATTCCTATCACTGGCAATACTAAACTATTTCTGTCAGTCTTAATTTTTTATGATTCTATTATAGTATTATTAATTTGTTGCTTGTGTAGTTGCATTGCTATTTAGTGAACACATAGTTACCACTAACTGTGTTTCTTACTCTCTTCCATTCTTGTATGTCAAAGAAAGCTACTCTGCCTACACTACGAGCGCTGGCCAACGCACCGTCGAGTTCGCCTTTAGCTGAGATAGACCAGGAGGCTGTCGTGAAGTTTATCGTCTCACTTACCAGGGTTAATCACGAAGTAAGAGTAATAAAAACCCCCTGCCTTTTTTTCCGTATGTACGCTGATCCTTACATACATATATTATTATTTTTTTTACATATATATATACTTTTTTGTACCAAAAGATGGCACTTAACTCGTCCCCTCTGAAGGAATGTGGTCTATACAGCCTATAGACGCTACCAACCACAAGGGTATTACTAGCGCATTGCCGACCCATTATAAACCGTATCCCCTCACTCTGAAGGTAAGTCTAAAAGCAAAGATAACATCCTTCTACTTGCTAAGATCCTGGCACACTTAGCTCCTTCTTCAGAACTTTATGGATTTGCCAATTGACGGTCTGACACGGGTCTTCCCCTCATAAAATTTCCATGTAATCGTCCATCATAAATATCTTCCTTAAATCTACATCCCTTAAATATGACCGACTAGCAGCGCCCCGCGGTTTTACCCGCGTGGTCCCCGTTCCCGTGGAAATATCGGGATAAAGAGTGTCCTATATGTTAGTCCAGGACTGCAGCTATACACGTACAAAATTTCATCACAATCGCTCCAGTAGTTTTTGCGTGAAAGAGTAACAAACATCCAAACATCCATACATACAAACTTTCACGTTTATAATATTAGTAGGAAGTATACCATTTCAATTTTCCTAACACTATTTTTTATTTAAAGAGATTTAACATCATTGTTTTGTTTTTAAGCTTATAGACAGCCAAGGCGCTATGGCGATGACGTTATGTAACTATATAATGCGTCGCTCCAACTCGGCAGAAGTGGGATTGGCGTGTCGAATGTTAGCGTTACTGTCCCCGCCTCGAGAAGCGCATACCGCCTCAGAACTAGCTGCCACGCTGCGGCCGCTGTGTGAGGTATGTAACTACATGAACTCAGCGGGACATAAGACTCAGCAGGACATAGGTGTAGAATGTTGGTGTTACTGATTTTAAGGTAGGTAAAAAAAAGGTATTTATGTATGTTTATCCGTTATTTAGTATCCATAACACAAGTTCTTAATGATACTTATCTTGGAACAAAATAATTGGTGTAAGTGTCAGAAATATTTATTATTATTATGTAATAACCACACACTTTGTTATCTAAGCTGCTATCCTCTAATTTCAAGTTTATAGAAGACTCAAGATTCGATTTCTGTTTTAGCACTCGAGTTTTGTTTAAGGTTTCGAGTAGTCGTGAAATGACTAGCTCGGCTCAACTCGAGACTCCGAGTTTAGTTAGTTCACTGAATTCGGTAAATTTGAGCTGAGTCTATCGAATGAAAACTCTTGAAGTCAGGGCAAAAGTTCTTTACAACAACAAAAACCAACTGATAACCAAATAATACAAAAGAAACCCAACCCCACCGAAGTCTGTGACCTTAGACCAATAAGCATCCTGCCTTGCTTCTCTAAAATTGTGGAGAAGGTTGTTTATAATCAGATTGTAAAATACTTAGAAAGCAATAAAATCTTACCTCATTTACAGTCCGGCTTTCGCAAAAAAAGAGGAACTACAACAGCATTGCTTGATGTTGTGGACAGTGTCCTTACAAATCAAGACAATGGATTAGGGACAGTATTGGTTTTGCTGGACTACTCTCGTGCTTTTGACTGTTTGAGTGTTCCTCTTTTGTTGTCCAAACTTACATACTATGGCTTCGATTATGCATCGATTAGGTGGTTTCACAATTATTTCAAAAATAGGTCACAGATGGTAGAATTAAAAAAGAACAATGGTTCCAGCCATTTTTCTATATGTAGGGAAGTTACAAGAGGGGTACCTCAAGGCTCTATTCTCGGTCCACTTCTGTTTATTCTCTACAGCGCTGACATAGTCAACGGCATCCAAAACTGTAGCTACCATTTATATGCTGATGATGTACAGATTTATACCAGTTTTCATCCAGATAAGACAACTGAAACGATGCAGAGGGTTAATGAAGATCTGGAAAGAATTTCTGAGTGGTCAATAAAAAATGGTTTGACACTGAATGCTACAAAGACCAAATTTATGATTCTTGGCACTAGAAAGCAGGTCGAGAAAATAAAACTTAATTCTCCCAAAGTATTGGTTTCAGGGCAGTCCATTGAATTGGTCACTGAGGCTCGTAACCTTGGGGTCACATTTGACCAGAACCTTCACTTTGAGAGTCATGTTGTAGAGGCGGTTCGCAACTGTTTTTATCGCTTGAGAGTTCTCTATAAATTTCGTACATTCCTGAGTGAAGAGTTTAGAATCAGATTGTGTGAGTCCTTGGTTCTGTCAAAGCTGAATTTTGCTGATGTGGTGATTGGGCCATGCTTGTTATCAAGGTCAGAGCGGTTGATCCAACGCGTTCAGAATGCATGTGCTCGGTTTTGCTTTTATATTCCTCCACGAACACATGTCACGCCATTTATAAACACATCCAATCTAATGAAAATGGCTGCCCGAAGGCATTTGCATCTGGCAGCTTTGTTATTTGACGTAATCCACACAGGAGTACCGGAATACCTTTATGAGAAACTTACATGGGCGAGGGATAAAAATCCGTATAACATAAGATCCGCTCCATGCAGGCTGCGTACTCCATCACACAAAACAGTCTCCTTCCGTGGTTCGTTCAAGTATGCGGCAACACACTGTTGGAATAATCTCCCTCCTCCCATTCGAGCGCTGAAAGCCAAATATAACTTTAAAATATGTCTTAAGAAGTTTTTATTAGCGCAACAGAAGGAATTTACACCTTCTTGATCCTTGCGATGCGTAGCTGACGGGGGGAGATACCAAAATTTCTGTTAAATAACACAATACCCAAGGTTTCCCGGATAAATATAGATTTTTAAGTTTTGAGACTTATGAGGTGAGGTTATGCCATGCCCATGCAATGCTTACGTGTCATTCATTATATGTACAAGTGACATATTATTTTATTTTCATAATGATGTCATTATGCAGCCTATTGTTGCTAGTATTAATTTATTTTTTCTTTTATTACTTTGTGTTTCTTTTAGTATTAGTTTTTGTTGTATTTAGTATAAAATTTAATTTAGTTTTTTTTGGCGTCTTATATTTTTTAGTTTATTGTTGTAGTTTTTAATGGTGAATCTGGCCCATGCTGAAAATCAGTGCAGTGGGTTTGTTCACAGACTCACTGCGAATACTGAGCAGGGGCCTTTTTCAATATTATGCAACCTTTACGTGTCCTATATATTGTATTATTTCTTTATTATGTTGTGTGATATTGAAATAAATAATTTTTCATTTCATTTCATTTTTCATTTCATAATAACTAAACTAACTTTACCTAACTCAGCGGATTAATTTATCTTGTACGTTAGGGACAGCTTGCACAACAGTTCGTCACTTGATTTAAGCAAAATTTTATATAAAATGTCATTGCATTGTCATTTGTTTGAAGTTGAGAGGAACAGAACGATGTTTTAAATAGAAATAGCTTTAATCAGACTAAGTTACCATTGTGCATCACGCCCAAAAAATATCTATAAATATCGATGCCAAGTCTGATTTCAAGGTGTAAATTTTATAGATGATTAAATAGCAATCTTTTTTATAAGGTTCTTGATTAGAACTGTAACAGTAAATATTTTCCATTTTACAGAAGTTGCCTGACAAACAGTCTTGTCGAAATCTTACTCGTTATTTGAGTTCTTTGGAAGCAATGGAACGAGCAAGTCTCAACAAGATGCATAGTATGGGTAAGTGTTGAGACCGGATATCCTAAACAGTATATTATTGTTTCATTTATCACTGAAAACTCTTTTACCATCGAAAACTTTAATTGTAGGCATCACAGAATCGACAATACAAGGAGAAGATACTTTGGGACAACTCATAGGGAGAGTGACAACATCTTTACGTAAGTATTTTAATGTTTATTGACTTAAACTTACATAATTGTTTCAAGCTGTATAAGAATTAAGACAAAATAGTTAATATGTTACCTCAGCAGTAGACCCCGTGCCCGTAAGGTGGCAACCGGGATAAAACACGATAAATGCTGAGTTCAGACCTCATCTACATATCAGTGCAATAATGAAATATAAAAACATAATTGCTAGACTGCTCGGTCGAAAGTCTAGTCTTACGCTGCCTGCCCACGTCCGACAATCGGTAAGCGATTTATTGTAAAAGAAAAATATAATGTACTGATTGCAATACCGCAGCGCACACGTCATATAAAAAATAGGTCAGCAAAGGGAAAAAACGGTCCTACAAAATTCAGACGTGGGCGAGCATCCTTAAAATGTAGACTGACTTGGAGCTTTTATAGCCTGTTATAATCCGACCAGACTCGGTCCCAGATTAGTCAAAACAAACAACATTGTTTTTGTTGTTATAATTACCATATATTAGGCCATTATTAGGTTTCGTGTTGGAAAGCTGCGGTCCCGATGCAGTGCATTTGTCGTTTATTCCTTTTCATACAAAGCGCGCAGTGCGGCAACAGTACCGCGCCAACCGTAAGCGCAACAGCATTGCCATTCTGCTTTCTAACGTGTCGCACCGCAAACGCTGGAAAGTAGAATGGCATTGCGCTTTGTATGAAAAAATAATATCGTGTGCAGTACTTCTACCGAACCGCTTCGATACTGCAGCAGGACGACAACAAACGTCTAAATTAAAAGAGAGAGTCTGAATCAATAAATAAACAGCTCTTATTTTAAAATTACAAGTTTGCACTCAAGCATGCGGCCCACCTGACAAAAGTGAATACTTTCCACTTTTTTCCAATTTATTTGGGTAAACAAACAGTGACAATACATTATATTATATAACAGCCTTACTAGTACGATTGATAGAATTTCCACCAACACCGTTTACTACATAGTAATTAACATAAGATTTGGTGTGTTGGCGATGAAGTGCCTCTGCATATCTTGCAAAGTGCTAAATTGACAAATCATAGTCACTAGTCGTTTTACAGATTAAATTCAAGGGTATTCATAGTTATCTCTGTTAACTGATTGTGCTATACTATTGAACAGGTGTGTTCTCCAGCTTTAGGTTCAGTCGACCTTCCAGTGGTGTTTTCAACAAGTGTTTAAGTACCTACCTGTTTCTATGTATTTTTTGTAGAATAAAATTGTTTGTACGTTACAGATCATTAAATACAAAAATTCTAGTCTTATAATCAGTATTTTTAAACCAGCTGGTCATTAGTTACACACGAAATGATCATTTAGACTAGTTAGGTGCTACCACAAAAAAATTGTTTGTTGTATTTGTTTCGACTACTTTTTAGTAGGTTTTCACTACTTTTTAGTAGGTTAGTAGGCTTTCACAATTGTAAACCCTATAATCATAAAATATACTGTTTTTAGTGTTGAAGTAAGTAATGAACTAGTAGGTTGCCTTTCGGTGAAACTAATAACAGATTAAACAGTTTGTTAGTTACCTGAAAATTATTATTTTAAAATTAACGAACACCTTAAGAATTTATTTAGGGCCATTTGTATTTTTTTTCATGCATGAAGTAAATACATAATTAGAACTCATGTAATGTGCAATAAATGATTTGATTTTTTTATATACATTTTCTTATTCTTTAGCTGATCGAGTCCATAGAGTACTAGAGTCTAACCAGTTCATAGAGAATCATAGACTTACTACTGTAATTATAATTGTCCTATATTTCATTAGTAATTTGTTGTTTTTCCTGTGTGTAGTTACAACTCATTTTGAATAAGATAATTCTATTTTGAATAAGATATTTTACAACGTACTTATGAAACTTTTACTATTTAAGTTTAACGTGAAAATTATAGATCCTTTAGAGAAGAAGATGTAATCCCTTTATATAATATAAAATGTTTCTTAATAATAATGTAATCAAAAATTTCAGCGCAACCAATAGCACGAAGCACCCACGTTGTGATAAACGAGACTGTTGAAGAGGAAGTGGAGATCGATGAAACATCGCCTTCGGAAATCCTGGCCAGTATCTCTGAAGGTAACATTATCCTTAACTACTTCTAATACGCACTTTACGCATTTTAGGTTTACATTTGGGGTATTTTTTTGTGGTTATTTATAGTAACCATATCCTGGCAGATAGTATTTATTAGTAGTTAACCCTTCACCAGGCTGTGGTCCACATATTGCCACCATAAATTGAACCTTATGGAGTTGAGTTAAGGTAGAAAACCAATGAAAAAATCAACATGTTCTGCCCGTTGAAGGGTTAAACTATTTTATTGAATTAAAGGACAAAGATCTCTAGGTGAAACGTGTCATTGACACCAGATGAGATACCATACCTTTAGAAGCCCTCGTGGTCTACATCAGGTGGCAAAAGTCTTCGGAGGTACCGCTACCAGACGGCACAAGAATATTTACACGTAAGCATAAGTTATGGTAAAACGTTATGATAAAGTTATGGTAAGTTAGGGGATGCAGATGTAACAGCCTCACTCGAGAATCTACAGCTGCGTAGAGACATTGCATCTCTGCGTCTTCTACCGAAACTACTATGGCGAGTGTTTTTAAGGAGCTTGTAAATCTCATCCCGCCTCTCCTTTCCTTTTCCGAACAACACTAGCTAATCTTAGAAACCATCCTCATACTGACTATCAGCACTCGAACCAAGAAATTTGCCAATAGGCCGTCATGAGTGGGTGCGCTTCATATCGTGCTTATTTCTCGATATGAAGCGCTTTAGTTTTCTTTGGACTGCATCGACTGCGTACCATCAGGCAGGGGGTAGTCATTATGACGTGTCACATTAAAAAAAACTAGGTATGGTAAACATAGCTCGAAGAACCGACGACCGATGAAGCGGTTAGGTTCTCCAATGGTGACTGCGAACTGGCCAATAGTAGAGAACGACTTTCCACCCGATGGACCGATGATATGGTCAAGATGTCCGGTAGTCTGATTATTCAGACAACTCTAGTGGAAAGCTATTGGGGGGCTATGTTCATGTACTTCTAATGGGTGAGACGATGATAAAATTAGATCTAAGCTATGAGTGGGTGCGCTTGTTACCATGCTTATTCCACGGTCTGGAATGCTCTCATTTTCCTAGACTACATCTACTGCTTATCATCCGGCAAGATGGGGATATTTTGACGACTAGTATAAAAAAATATATACATATCGCACCGAAGTAAGACAAGGGCATAATAGTCAAAAAATTTAAAAATTAGTTAGGTATGCAAAAGTCTTTTAAAAATCTGTTTTCAACTGGTGGACAAATACACCACAAATTTCTTTATGTAAAGGAGAATTACTTTAGAGTAATATTAACTAAACAAGATCGCATTAAGCACTGAAAAAATCTTAAAATGACTTTTCTGAAAAATTGCAAATACTGCAATTATGTCCTTGTCTTACCGAAGGTGCGATATATCAAAATGTATGTATGTACCATGGTTGAGAGAAATAAATGATTTAATTTTATTTCCTTGTTTTAGTAAATTTAACGGATAAGTCACAAAAAGCCGAATTAAGTTCAATAACTTCAGATACAAGAGGTATGGAAGAGGAGGCAGATGGGAAGCCTCAGGCCTCCCTTTCGGACTCCAGCAGTGGAGTATCACCGGTCAAGAAGGCAAAGATCCCTAAAGGTAAAAATAACATAATTATTAGGAAATACACATGTCTGTAACATATTACGTATTATCCTCCTTACCTTATAATGGAAAGAACATGTAAAAAAAGTGAAATCATGTATTTAATAACCTAAAGATCTTTTTAATTCACCATTTTGTTCATACTTTATTGATTCTTTCGCTGAAAACGTGTCAGAGTCTCTGTCCCTCTCATTTGTTTGAAGTTGAGAGGGACAGAACGATGTTTTAAGTAGATTTAGCACTAAACAGGATTAGTGACCGTTGTGCGAGCTGGCCTAAGAAGGCGGTTTGTGCTGAACCTAATTTAACGGAATATATTATCATGTCTTTACGTTATCTCATACCCTTACGACATCCTTCTACGACACCCTAAGGCATGACATGTGGTGATAGAATTATTGGATTAGTGGTTCGGAACTGGCACTTAGATTCACTTAAATATTTTTTGTTTTTTTAATTGTTTGGTTGCAAGTGAATCTAAGCTTCGTGATTAAAGTATAATTATATTTTGATTGTTTTTATTTTCGTTTTCAAGTACTATGTAATAGTTTATAAAATAAAAAGATTTTGAATTTTTGGAATTTATTGAATTTTATTTTAATCATATTTTTGTTATAATGGCACACAGTTTGTTTATAATGGGGCTACGTATGTTTGATAATATTCTTTGAATACATAGATAGATAGAAAATTCTTTATTGTACACTAAATTAAAATAAAACAAGGAAACAATTGCATAAGAAAAGTGATACAATTGGCGGCAATTGTTTTACATATTGTAAGGTAATATTGTTTGAAAGAAATAATAAATATACATACATACAAAAAACACGCCTATTTTCCCTTCTTATCTATCTTACGAGCATACGCTCACACTTCGCGGTGGCGAGCCTATTGCTTACCGGGAACTTTTATGTTCGCCAGAGCCTCGTCCTTTGATCGGCAGATGCACCATTTGTAGGTGAGGTTGGCTTGGGCTCCTAAGATGTAGATCCCTATACACCTAACAGAAATAATTAACTGATCTAAATCAAAAATAAATAATGAACAATTGCATATTTTCTGTTACTATGACATAGGAAAGAAGAAAAAATTGTCTCTGAGCAATCAAGTTTCAACCGAATCTAAAAAGAAAGGCAGAAGAAATGCGAAACAGCCCGAAGTGCCTCCAGAAGACAAGGAGAAGGGCGGCATCAAAAGGAGCCGCTCGCAAAGGTCTTTGGTGGATATCGAGAGAGGTAAGAGCTATAACCGTCGTTGTATCTCGCTACACGCGGGGCATTAAAATGTGCGAACGCAGTGAACTATATTGCTCGCCCACTTTCACTTATGAGCAATGCGCACAAGGTAATGCGTAGTGAAGCATAATGCGCGTATCAATATGTATTCGTAAATGTATACAAAATGAAATGAAATCAAAAAATAAGTCTTGTTTTTTGTACGAACCATGTATTCAAATATTGAAGCGCTCGTAGCTCTGCGGTGGAAGCGCTCGTAGCTCTGCGGTGCTCAGTGGTCGGAAACGATCGCCGAAGTACAGCAGAGTTTACAGAGGTCAGTCCTTGGATGGGTGACCGTTTGTGTGGCTTCCGTGCTTCGGAAGGCACGTTAAGCCGTTGGTCCCGGTTATCACTAAATGTGGTAGTCATTTAGCCATTTTAGAGGCCTAATGGGCGGCTTGAAAATTTTTAACAGCAGGACGCTACACACCTGCCTCCGCCAATCCGCACTGGGTCAGCGTGGTGGAGTATGACCCAATACCCTCACACCTTGATATGTGAGAGGAGGCTCGTGCTCAGTAGTGGGACGTTAATGGGCTGTGATGATGATGTATTCAATTGTTTCAAAATTACCATCACTAACAAATTAATAATAAAAGTGATTGTTTTAACTTAATCGTCTTATAACTGTTTAAAAGTGTTTATTTTACGCACTATTCTTAGTGCTATTGATAGCGCGTGCTCGACTCAAGCACAACACTGCGCCAAACATGTATTATGACTTGTATAATTCCAGGCATTTTATAATAATAATGCGCAGAAAGTTTTGCTGATGACTCTGAATAAAAATATAGACACTTTGTTATTTCTGTAATAAGGTACATCATAATGTTCATGGCAATATATAAACATATTAGCTTAGGGTCAGTTCTTATATGTATGTGTATTCATACGTACATACTGTCACGCCTCTTTCCCGTAGGGGTAGGCAGAGATCACATCCTTCCACTTGCTACGATCTTGGCACGTATTCTTCGCTTCATTTACCTTCACCTTTTATATACACGCCCGTCGGCTTAGGGTACTTTTGAACTGCCCTTTCTCCAAAACCTGAATTTGGTCATGAAAGGACTGCCCCTCCAAACACCTCCATTCACTCGTCCATCATAAATCACTAGTCTAACTTCATTCATCCTCACAACATGGCCAAACCATCTAAGCAATTCTTGTCTCTTTATTTTCTTGTACAGATTCTTGTAGTTGATGCTAGCGGCCTTTATCACTTCATACCCAATCCTATCACTTAATTTCACACCTAGAATACGTTTAAGTACTCTAATCTCTACTGCATTAATGTTGTTTCATGTTTCTTCTGCCTTCTTCATGTGTATTCACAACTGTATAATATGTGTATTGAGAATTCATTATTTAGTTTCTTTCACTTATTAACTCACTCACTGTTTCAGCACAAAAAGCAAAAGAAAAGATTGACTCTTCACCCAACGAATCGTTGTCTTCTCCGCCGTTCAATGACCTGGACAACTCAAACGTGACGGTACGGAGGTCTACCAGAGGCCTGCAGTCAGGCTCCAGTCCAGAATCCAGCGGCTCGGCCAAGAATAAGGCACAGGCAAAGAAAAAAACTGAAGGTAAGGCTAACTCATCATCTAGCATTATCCCGGTGTAAGATTGGGGCCCAGGTGTTGCTTACTGTTCTTACCGGGTGTGGCCCAATTTCAGTTATTACACAGAGCAACTGCCGTCTGACCTCCGCTACCTAGAGAAAACCTCTGGAATAATCATTATTTGGTTAATCCAGCTGCCATAATTGACTGATTCATTGACTTTTCTTAATACTGACTACCGGGACCAACGGTTTGGACGTGCTTTCGGAGGCACGAAGCAGGCAATAATTACGAACATAACTTCGGAAAGCCATAGGGTTTGAACCCTCTGAATTTGCAGTCTATAGGTCTCGCCACCAGTCTGTAGCTGCTTTTTTTAAGGAGAGTCTAATTAATTGACGTATTTTATCATTGACATGGTTTTGATTTTATTTGAATAAATTATAAGGTTTTGTTATTTTTAATTTAAGTATATGTATACAGAGTAATCTATAGTAAAGGCAGAGAAGAACGAAAAGCTCTATGGGTTTAGGGCTAAGCTCAGATTCTTAATTAGCTTCTCCTGTTCAATCTTCGCGAGTGCCCCTTTTAATACAGTTTAATGCTTGACAGTAGTTAAATCCCGTCCGGTGACACGTTTGTCGCAAAACTCCGGCCGCAGCAGTACAGCATCACGTACCTCGTTTCTAGAAGATTCCTCAGACGACACGGAGCTACATACCATCGTTTATGACAACGATATCGTAAGTACTGTGTAACTAAATGTTTATTAACAAAAGCTACCACACACTGTTACTAATGTAATTTGCAATAGTCTACTAGGGTATGGCTTACTAATAGATCAAAACAACACATGCACACTTTTACCCACACCCACAAACACTTGCGCGCGCGCATGCACAATATACGCATGTCCGGGACACAATGACTGTCTCTCTCGCACACAAGCATATAAACTCATACTAATAATAAATAAAATATTCTATGTGAACAGTATTAGAAACTTCTGAAATGGTTAAAAAATGGGTTATTCAGTTTTTTACTATAATTTTTTATTCGAATAGTAAACTCTTAAAAAAAATCATTTCGAACGCATATAATAATATAACATTGTCTATCACAGGCCCAATCTCTCCTTGACGACTCGAGTGAGTTAAATGACAGCAAACAGGTGTCCAAGGGAAACGTCACCATCCCAGAGACGCCGGACGCAAGTGATGAGTGAGTATTTTCTTAAGGAATTGAATTTTCTATAGAATCACGCCACTAAAGTCTAAGAGCGCCAATTCAAAGGTCGACGTACAATAATTACTATAATATAAGACAATGTGACCAAATGTGCCGTGTGGTGCCCGCCTAGAATAGTGCCACCCCTTGTCATCTCACGGGGAGTCGTAAGAGTCGATGAAGAGAAATCCTACCGGCTGGTTGATCGGCAGCAGCGTCATCCTGCGTACTGTCTTGAACTGCGATCACCAACTCGCCTGCCCAGCGTGGTGATTATGGGCAAATACCCCGAATAGAATTTAATCTTCTGGGGAGGCTAATGCAGCAGTGGACTTTATAAGGCTGACATGATGAAGACAATGTTATACTTTAACTTATAGTATAGAAGCGCTCGTAGCTCCGCGGTGCTCGATGGCCGTTTGTGTGGCATTTGATGTCGAGCGCTTCCGTGCTTCGGAAGGCACGTTAAGCCGTTGGTCTTGGTTATATGTGCGTGTGGTGTGAGGGCCCGTTTCTTGAAACTCTTTGAAAATATGCTTAGGATTTAGTGCTCACTTCAAAAGAATTGTGCAAGTTTATATCAGATTTTGTGAAAGTCAGACAAGCGAGTTATGAAGTAAAAAGTTGGGCCCCCAGTTCTCACATAGAGGATTGAGGGCCCATCTGTACCGTTCAAACTATGGACGCTAAAGAAAAAATCTTTATGGCAAAATTTAGCCTAAAGCCAAACAAAAATTGTGCAATCAAGATATTATCGCAGAACTTAGTCCTACTTCGTAAATATGACTTGCGCGTGTTGCGATGGAACCTTTTTGAAAAATCATTGAAAATATGCTTAGGAATTAGTGCACGCTATAAAATAATTGTGAAAGTTGAAATCAGATTTTGTGAAAGTCAAATAAGCGAGTTACTAGCTAAAAAGTTGGGCCCTCAGTTCTTATAGAAGTTTGATGGCCCACCTGTACCGAACAAACTACGGAAACTAGAGAAAAAGTATTTACGGCACAATTTAAGGTAACGCTTAACAAAAATTGTGAAAACAAAAATTGCCGCGAAACTCTGTCTTTCTTTATATAATATTCGTTCAAAGTGGGCCCTCAGTTCTTATAGAAGATGGAGGCCCCACCTGTACCGAAAAAACTACGTACATTAGAGAAAAAGTATTTACTGCACAATTTAAGGTAACGCTTAGCAAAAATTGTGAAAACAAGAAATTGCCGCATAACTCTGTCTTTCTTAATATAATATTCGTTTAAAATTGGCCCTTAGTTCTCACACAGGACAAAGTTTATTACGAAAATAAATTAAACCGTTAACTTACAGGTACTGTTTCAAATCCTATGGGCTAGTAAATAAATTGTGAAAATATGCGATAGCAGAAACAGGTCACCACTTCTTGTTGATTCCAAGTACAACCTTGTAAAAAATTCGGGCCCTCGGTTCTTAATTTATCTTGTTTTATATTCCGCATCAATTTCGTGTATTTGTTACAAACAAGAATAATGATTAAACTATATAAATTATGTTTTCCACATGTCGGAGGGTGCAAGAAGGAAACGAGAATAACTTAAAATGACATTTATTAATCTAAATTAACCTAAAGATGAATGAGTTCGATGTGAGAACTACATCCTATCTGTACATACAACTAATTACTAACTAATACTAGGCGCGATGCCTAACCTCTGCCTCTCCGTCTCTGCAGATGCCTTATATATGCTTCCGAAATAATTTCATCTAGTTGCGTAATAACTGCAGCCCGTAAATGATGTCGATGCTGATGCAGCGCCTCGTGCCAGATTTAGTAGGAAATGCTGATTCGAGGCATGTGTAGTTATTGAGGTCGCTGGCCTTTGGCACGTGTTAGCACCGATACGTAACACCTCCACCCTTAGAACAGCAACTATTTGAAAACGAAGTTGAGAATAGTGCTGATCTATGCAATAGATTTCTGCATATTTTAATATTCCTAGGTTTTGCTTATACTGCATTTTATAATTTATTCCTTTTTTGTAATATAATATAGCGGTGGATAGGTAAATTGTGTTGCATTCGTTTGCATTCTCTTGCCCAGGCACTATACGTATATATTGTTTTCCTCCTTTCTAATGATGGAAATAATCGACTTTGAAGATTGTGAAGTGTATCCGGTTGTTGCCTTGCGCTGTCCTTTCCGTGGCGCTGCTCTTGTGATGATGGTTCTGGGGATTGGCGAGGATAAGCTGGCTCACTACGACGCAGTGCCGTGGATCATCTCCATGGCCATACCGGATGTCAACCTGATGCTGAGCCGGTTACGTCCAGAACACGGTTACCTAGTGAATTGTAATGATGGCACTACACGGGTGTTCATTAACGCCTTGGGGTTGGTATACCTGTATAGATACCACCTCTTTCGTCACTCACGAAGGTATGGATGACCCAGTGGTGGTGTCAGCTGAGTAATTTTCTCTATTTCTTAAAAAATTCTTAACTTCAGTTGTAGTTTCTTTTTTCTTTTTCATGTGTTTCCTATATAATTTTTTTTTCATAAACTTAGCAGGATGTTGCGTTGTGACTCGATGACTGGCAGTCCAGATTATCTTCACGAAGACCATTGTTCCATTACATCTTTGATACGTGGCAGGGATACCATAAAGGTTATTTCAGACTTTCTGTCACTATGTACTTAGAAGATATTCATGAATTGCTATATGGGATGAGGATAGGTTCAGTTTATGGTGGATAATTTATATTACATACATATAGGTTTCTAGGTAAGGCTATCTGCAACATTATCTCTATTACTATAACTATCTGTTCTAACTAACTAATCTGTTTTCTTATAACCAATTTTACTTTATCCAACAAACATTTAATAGGTCGCTTCAATTTTTCCTTTTAACTAGAGGCGTTAAAACCAATGAGAAAGGCCTATTTTGTACGAATTGGTACCGTACTGGAGTCACTAAACAGTCGTATAAACTCTAATATGTCTGTATAGTGATCATTAATAGGTGTCGTGATGTACACCAATATATAAAACTATTTATCTTTTATACACAAAAACGTATTACAATGTACATGAATATTTAACCGACAAATTTTAAACATAAAATTTAGATATTTGTTACACAATTTAATTAAATTGTTGTTATATGTATTACTGCTACTATATATATTATATCTTTACTGGATGTGTTCCATTTGTACGCCGCTTATGGCAAGACATAACGAACTTTATTATTATATTAAGCAAAAGTCTGTATTTCTACCTATGATCTACAATTAAATTATTTGAATTTGAATTACACTTCATTACGTAATGATGGTTACTATTACCGCTGCTTTATGACATTTTATCGAAACCGAGTTTATTTCAATACGATTTTTATATGGGTTTTTGATATCCAGGATAGATAAACGTGACTAAAAATAGATATTATAGAACCAAACAGTTATATTTTATATTGCTTTTAAAGAAGCCATTTAGTTTGGTATATATGCATATTACATCTTCAAAACTTATGCTGAGGTACATAAAAGTGTTGGGAAATTAATACTATCGGTTAATATAGGTTAATTTTATCAATATAATGAACGTGTTAATGGTTGCCTATAGGAAACGAATTTAATTAATTATTTTTTCTTGCTCTGTCAGCCATTAAAGAATTAATTAACAAGAGACGGAAAGATCTGGTTTGTATAAGAATAGATAATAGAAAAATAAAAATGTTAATTATTTATAGTTTAGATTATAGGCAATGTAATATAATCCTCACTAAGCATGTTCAAACCCTGACTACCTAACAGTGATATGGAGAATCTGCTTACATTTGCGAAATAGCAAATGAATGCAACAATTGTAAATTGTAGCTTAAGCATTCTTTGAATACTTATAAAACAGTTATCTATACGCATTGACCTATTTATTTAATAGTTTTATTTAGGGTTCCTTCTTAGATTATCTAGAACCTTAGTGAATTTAATTAGTGCTTGGTGATTAATAGTATACATAGTTAGAGTTGGGTTAATTAATAAGGTCTGTCTTAATTTTCTCTCAATTGTAATGAATTTCTAGTTATAACGGTGAAATCGTATTCAGTTAATTTCAAACGCCATCTTGTAAGTCTTATTATTACAATTAGGTTTTAAGGCTCATAATCCGCTGCAAGGGCTTATGATCTGTAACAACTTTAAACTTGCAAATCATGGTTGTGCATTTCTGATAATTAACCATGGAATAGTAAGACAGGTAACACTGAGTGCCCAGCAAAGTTAATATCCGAAATACGTTATATTTTAATTCTGTTATAACTGCACCTAAATCGCATTAAGCTTTATTGTAAAATAATTTTAGGTACCGCTAAAATTTTAAGTAAGCAAAGTATTATATATATCTTAAAGTCAACTATTTATATAACATGATATTTTTCCTTTAAATAGAACCCGTATTAGTGATATCATTCGATATCGTTTCTATGCATAATTAATGTATACTGCAATAAATCTGACACTGCAATTTAATTTTTCGCGATTCGCATAATCAGCAATTTTAAATGACATTGTTTATTAATTACGTTTTAGTTTTATAGGTACTTAAAATGTCTACCTATCATTTTATAAATAATTTCGCTTGTCCTAGTTTTACTTCGTATTAGTAATAAGTACCTATTGCACAAATTTTATACCCTTTTATTTTTCTTAGAACTTCTTATAGCTTGTGACTATCCTAATGTAGGCATGGAATTTACTTTATGGGACATCTAACTATTAAATAGCAATGTAAAAGTAAATATGCTTATATGAATAGACTTTTTCATGCTTCCAGGACCATTTTTGTACAATGAGTTAGATAAATTACTAGATTTAAGTAGTACAAACTATAGAGACTGTAATATAGTTGTAACACAATACTTAGACTTTAACATAATGTAGATACAGAAAATTCGCTGATAGTAATAAAATACTTTACTACTTTAGTTTATCTTATTTTAATATTTTTTTATGAGTTTGCGTTTAATGTTATATTTAATGAAGTTTGACCTCACAGAATTTAATGTAGATTTATCATGTAATATTATAGTCTAGGATAACATGAAACACAGTTATCCTACCTAATTCAGGCAGTAAATGTAAGTCTCTGAACTTAAGTCATTTATGATCTTAGACACAAAATTGAATAGATAGTTTTACTTTAGACAGATTATATAATAATATCTAGATATATAATATTTTATTTTATTACTTATTTATTATATGTCGGTGTAAGAGTTGCATAGTCGTTGCTAATACGACAGAATTGGTTTATGACTGAAAATCGTGTAATAATCACATGAACAGTTGTATAGAAGCTTATACGACGTTTTTAAACTACTGTAAGCTGTATAAATATAAAAGGCACTAAGTAGTATTATATCCTTAAAATAATTCAATACGACGTATTTAATCGCTTTCAATTTCGTAACTTATACATGGTCATATACGACAAAAACAAAGGTTTGTTGGTTATTCATCTCTAAGGTAATTTAAAACCACAAATTATTCCTTCTTTTAAATATAATTGATTTATTTACCTTGTTATATGTAACTCAAAAAAAAAACAAATCAAATATTATAATAATATAATTTCATTTACAGTTCCGTTAATTAACTATAGTACAAAAGTTTAGCTTTTAAGTTAATTATCCATCTTGTTTTCTGAATATATCATATATTTTAATGTTATCCAAGAGAAAGAATCATATGAGTATCACGTTAACGTTCTAGGTAATAATTTAAAATAATACATCCTGTAATTTATTGATCTATGAGTAAAATTGGTTATATGGTGTAATAAATCGCGTTAATAATTTTTCTCGACATCTTAACTAATATCTATACTACAAAAATATATTTTGCAATCTAAAGGAGTCCAATTACTGCACTAGACTGCATTCTAATATGTAGAATCTATGCAAGCTCTAAATATATGTCCTAATCTAGGTATCCTTGATTATCTACGATAGAAAATCTGAGTAGGAGGTTCTAAAGATAATGATTCTAGAGTAGTTACTTAAATATATCCTAATCTAGGTATCCTCGATTTATCTATAAAAGAAAATCTATGAGGAGGGTTCTAAAAATAAGGGGAAGCAATTCGAGAACGATTCTAGAGTACTTACTTAACTCTGTTGTCCTTTTTGCGGTATCAATGTCTGGATAACCTCCGATGCATGTTTCTTCAAGTTGATTCTTGGATACTCGGAGCGGCGACTTGAAAGTCCCCCAGGTTGTAGTGTTGCCGTTGATGTGTCTTCTTTACGATAAAGAAATGTCCACGATCTAGCTAGCTAACTAACCCGCGAGTATCCTACCGACTGCGCCAATTATGTTTTCCACATGTCGGAGGGTGCAAGAAGGAAACGAGAATAACTTAAAATGACATTTATTAATCTAAATTAACCTAAAGATGAATGAGTTCGATGTGAGAACTACATCCTATCTGTACATACAACTAATTACTAACTAATACTAGGCGCGATGCCTAACCTCTGCCTCTCCGTCTCTGCAGATGCCTTATATATGCTTCCGAAATAATTTCATCTAGTTGCGTAATAACTGCAGCCCGTAAATGATGTCGATGCTGATGCAGCGCCTCGTGCCAGATTTAGTAGGAAATGCTGATTCGAGGCATGTGTAGTTATTGAGGTCGCTGGCCTTTGGCACGTGTTAGCACCGATACGTAACATATACCAAAATATTTTGAAAATCTATAGGTGGCTAGGAGGACAATAAATATTTTTACCCTTATACTTATACTGGTTAGTAGCGATTCTAAGTAAAGTTTTAGTAGCTTCTACAGTTGCATAGTTGTTATATTGAGCAAGCAATATATCTGCTGCATTTTGCATTATTATCCTAGCGTTAGTTATTGTAATTTATTAGACAGATTTAGCTGAATTTCAGTTATTTCAGTAAGGCTACGTAGCGACAGCCGTCTGACCTCCGCAACTCATAGGGAAACATCATTGTTAATGTATTTATTATAATAATTCAAATTAAACTAATCAGATATTAAATGACACTGACTTCCAATAACGACTGTCATAGATGGTCATGCCAGCCGGGATCAACGCTACGCTTATGTACATCATTTTGAGCATCCGGAACAGCCCCCAAGACGAAAGAAGCTGTCTTGAGGTGGTTTGTCTTGGAGTAGGAACTGGTCTGCTCATGTGTTTTAAAAATAAAAGTAAAAAGTTCTTTATTTCATAAACTATTAATAAAAAAAAACTATATATTACTACACTGAAATTACGAAGCTTAGATTAACTTACACGCAAATAAATAAAAATTAAGTGAATCTAAGCGCCAGTTCCGTGCCCGCTCTGTGAGAAGAACTGACCAAAAACTCACAGGCTATGCCCTATTAAATTATCAATCAAATACATTTAACAGTACGGAACACACACAGTGTATAAATGTCTTCTTTCTTTCAAATCTTCTAACTGCAGAACACAAATTCCCGGCAAGCCACCTATTACCTCGGACCAACAACCACATTGGCGAAGTGTGGTTGTATAATATGCCACTGCCTACCCCTTCTGGGTGATTGTATGTATGAATGCGAAATTGATTTTTTACATGTGAAAAGGAAAACAGTCGAGGTCGAGTACCTACATACATTTTATATATTTTCCTTGTATAAAAGATCTCGTTAGGGCCCGCCAAATTCACCCACATATTCATAAATTAAACAATCTAGAATCCTGCAAGTCCCTTTTACACTAGTCATCAATCAGGAAAGTCGATATGTTTTTTTCTTGAATACTTCGTGTAGAAGTAAGTGTTTTTTTAATCTTTGTACGGTGCATATTCTTCTTCAGCTCCTAACAAAAATATATTAAAAAGAGTCCTGCTGTCTGAACGTTTTTACCAACTATGTCTCAAATTTACTATTATTGTGATTTTACAAATTTGATGGCTTTAACTATTATTTCTGATGAATAAAAATAAAAATGCAAAATATTACACTTGTAATATACAATTGTGGTCACCCTATTTTCAACATAAAAATAAAACTAAATTTTATTATTTCTTGTAGCGTAATTTCTTGCTGGTACCAAATTTGATAAAATATGTAACATGAAAACAAGAGAAATTAAGGACCAAGAGCCCAATTTAAAACAGTAGTACCTGTAAGTTGACGGTTTAATTTATTTTCGTAATAAACTTTGTCCTGTGTGAGAACTGAGGGCCCATTTTGAACGAATATTATATCAAGAATGACAGAGTTTTGCGGAAATTTCTTGTTTTCACAATTTTTGTTAAGCTTTACCTTAAATTGTGCAGTAAATACTTTTTCTCTAGTTTCCGTAGTTTGTTCGGTACAGGTGGGCCATCAAACTTCTATAAGAACTGAGGGCCCAACTTTTTAGCTAGTAACTCG
Source organism: Musotima nitidalis (assembly GCA_949126915.1). Classification (NCBI taxonomy): domain Eukaryota; kingdom Metazoa; phylum Arthropoda; class Insecta; order Lepidoptera; family Crambidae; genus Musotima; species Musotima nitidalis. The sequence continues at coordinate 8,830,821 of OX421434.1, forward strand.
CTTATTTGACTTTCACAAAATCTGATTTCAACTTTCACAATTATTTTATAGCGTGCACTAATTCCTAAGCATATTTTCAATGATTTTTCAAAAAGTTTCCATCGCAACACGCGCAAGTAATATTTACGAAGTAGGACTAAGTTCTGCGATAATATCTTGATTGCACAATTTTTGTTTGGGTTTAGGCTTAATTTTGCCGTAAAGATTTTTTCTTTAGCGTCCATAGTTTGAACGGTACAGGTGGGCCTTCAATCCTCTATGTGAGAACTGAGGGCCCAACTTTTTACTTCATAACTCGCTTGTCTGACTTTCACAAAATCTGATATAAACTTGCACAATTCTTTTGAAGTGAGCACTAAATCCTAAGCATATTTTCAAAGAGTTTCAAGAAACGGGCCCTCACACCACACGCACATCCGGTTATCACTAAATGTGATAGTCGTTAAGCCATGTTAGAGGCCTAATTGGGCGGCTGGAAAAATTTTAACAGCAGGACGCCATACACCTGCCTCCGCCATTCCGCACTGGGTCAGCGTGGAGGAGTATGACCCAATACCCTCGCACCTTGGTGTGTTGGAGGCTTGTGCTCAGTATTGGGACGTTAATGGGCTGAGATGATTTTTATTTATTTATTTATTTCTCCTCATGATAGTAGTAGTATAATGCAGTATCTTCAACTATTGTTCTATGTTTCAGATCTGAACCCGAACCGGAACCTGTAGTCGCAAAGCCTAAAAATAAACGCGGCGGGAAAAAGAAATAGTGTGCTGAATGATTAAGTTTTTTTAGTTAGTTAATAAATTACTTCTTACTTATCCTGTTTTTTAATGTGTATTTCGGAAATATTATAGATTTGAAAGAAATTGATACTAATTTTAAGCAAGGGAATTAAAGATTAGCGTCGACGGAGAATTTTTTAAACTGACTTTGTCAGCTCTTGACACTTGGCCCCGGGAGCATGAACTCTATGTTAGTTTAGTTTATAAACTCTTAAGTTAGTTTAGTTTCATAAAACATCTCTGCGTTTCTATCAGTGCGTTGTAAGTTTACACTAAAGAAAAATTGCTTGATGCATTGAAAACACTTAATAGTTTAATTTAAATTTTATCGATAGAATTTTAAGGCCCTGATCATCTCTTCAATCTACAAATTTTTTTCTAGACAAATGACATTGGCAATTTCATAGAGGGCGCTATACTGCGCAGATCTAGAATTCCCAAAAGCATTTCGACTATAAGCATATTTAATTCTATAGTCATAGCATAGAGCATATTGCAACCTCTTACCTTATTACCTTTTACCTTATTTCAAGCTGCTTAATTAGGCCTCTAACATGGCTTAACGACTACACGGGACCACAGGCTTAACGTGCCTGCCGAAGATGACCACTAGTACTTCTCCTAATAGGCTGTCTTTAAAGGGATACTATTCTATCAATTCTGCCGTTTCATACAGGCTATTCAAATATGAGCGACTTACAACATGAATATTGTTAATGTTATATTATATTGCATTGCATAGCTTCACAGACAAATGAAGATTGTAACTTACCAATTATTAATTTAAAAGAGCATAGCCTGTGAGTTTCTTGCTAGTTCTTCTTAGAGAGCGGTGGCTCGCGGAACTGGCACTTAGATTCACTTACACTTAAATATTTTTTGTTTTTTTAATTGTTTGTTTGCAAGTGAATCTAAGCTTTGTGATTTCAGTATAATTATATTTTGATTGTTTTTTTATATTTGTTATAAATTTTGACGTTTTCAAGTACTATGTAATAGTTTATGAAATAAAAAGTTTTTGAAGTTTGAATAAATTTAGAGATTCGTATTGAAGTCGTATGGGTGAAATAAAATACATTCATACTTAAACAGTCATGGCATATTATTATCCTAAAATTGCAGTTGAAAATGTTTTAACTATCTGAGTGTTGGTACTCTTGTGCATGTTTCTTATGCCACTCGGGGTTATGTTGGAATCCCGGCTTGTCCCAGTGTTGCCAGTTTTTTTCCCACGGCTTCCAACGCTGGTCCCATCTGTCTTGGCCCTTGTTTGTCTTGTTGTCTGTTAGTTTTGCTTCGTTGCTTGTGTAATCTCCGTAGTTGTTCCATCTGTTGTGAACATTTTTAGGTTATAGGATGTTTATAAATTATTCGCTTTGTACAATTATGTAACATTTCATATAGCTATAAATAATTTCCAACCGCAAACATTCCATTAAAAAGTATAAGCTTTGTAAAGTGTTGTTTGAAAGTTTGTGGGTTTTTGAAATGTATATATTTTTGTACGTAGAGTAAGTAACGCAATGGGAAAAATAACTTTTTATACGCTTAGAATGAACAGGTCGTAAGCGCTGCTACTCTAACTGGACCACTTGACACATTTATATACTGCGTTTAATAGCCACATCCGAGTAACTGCAACTGTCATCTGTTTATCCTTTTTTATGACAAGGTACTGATTGTTATAAAACAAAAGGTGCAAAGTGGTATTTAATAATCCAATAATATAAAATTTGTATTGTGACTTGTGTATTTGGCTTGTGAAACTAACCAAAAAGTTTTTATTCAATAAATAAAGTAACCTTTTTATCCCAGTGCTTTTGTGACCTTAAAGTACCCTTATTATACCGATAATGGCCTGATTGCTGTAGACAAAAAGGTGCTAAATAGCTATTTCAAAATTCAATAGTATGCAACTTGTTTTTTTCTCTTTATTTCTGTGTATGTAGCTAGTGAAACCCATAGATAAATTTTACCTTTATTTTGTTACAATTATATTCATAAGCAACCTAAAAAGTGCTTTTTGAAAGTGTTGTGTTATGAATTTATACCATTATACCTTTAAACCGGTTCGCACCTGATTGTTGTAAAATAAAAAAGGTAAAGTGAATTTCAATAGCATCGTGATTTTTGTGCAAGTGTCGTGCAACTTATAGCTAACGTATGTATATATATATGTATATATATATATATATACGAGCGATTACTTCATCCCTGAGCTTTTTGCGAGTGTTGTGAAGAGTGAAACTTATAACATTTTCCCTCCGATTCTGTTTTACTGATATTAAACCTAATTGCCAATTAAATTAAAGCGAAGCTATAATAAAGTATACAGGTCTAAGTATTAGGTCGGGGAAAAAGTCTTTTCGCATAACGTAGGTATAAACTTATTATAAAATTTTTTTGACTGTACTATTTGTGTCTGGCTGGTTTTGGTAACATTAAAAAGGTTCCATTATAAAGAAAAGAAAAAAATAAAAAAAAGTTGTTTCCCGCTATTTTTCATTTGTTTTTCTCTCCGTTAAAATGAGTGAATCTAATGAAGAAATTCGATACATTTTAAAATTTTATTATAAAAAAGGCAAAAATGCAACTCAAGCAGTGAAAAAAATTTGTGATGTTTATGGACCTGATGCAGTGTCAGTAAGAGTAGCACAAATTTGGTTCAAACGTTTTCAGTCCGGAAATTTTGATGTTAAAGATGCACCTCGCTCTGGTCGCCCTGTTACGAATAAAATGGACGCCATTTTTGAAAGAGTGGAGCAAGATCGGCATATTAGTAGTTACGATGTAGCTGAAGAACTGGGAATTGACCACAAAACAGTTTTGACCCATTTGAAGAAAGCTGGTTATACAAAAAAGCTCGATATTTGGGTGCCACACGAGCTCACTCAAAGAAACTTAATGAACCGTGTACTCATTTGCGATTCATTATTGAGACGTAATGAAACCGAGCCGTTTTTAAAGAGATTGATAACTGGCGATGAAAAGTGGATCACGTACGACAAGAACGTGCGAAAAAGGTCGTGGTCGAAAGTTGGCCAGGCTTCACAGACTGTGGCCAAACCTGGCCTAACACGAAATAAGGTGATGCTGTGTGTATGGTGGGATTGGAAGGGCATTGTTTATTATGAGCTTTTACCGCCCGGCAAAACCATCGATTCTGATCTTTACTGCCAGCAACTGATGAGATTAAAGGAAGCAGTCGAGAGAAAACGGCCGGAATTGATCAACAGGAAGGGTGTGGTCTTTCATCACGATAACGCTAGACCACACACATCTTTAGCCACTCAGCAAAAATTAAGAGAGTTCGACTGGGAGGTCCTAGTGCATCCACCATATAGCCCTGACCTTGCGCCTTCAGATTTTCACCTGTTTCGGTCTCTGCAGAATTCTTTAGGTTCTGTAAGGTTGACCTCAAGAGAGGACTGCCAAAACTATTTGTCCCGTTTTTTTGATCAGAAGTCCCAAAGTTTCTACAGTAACGGGATAATGTCTCTGCCCACAAAATGGCAGAAAGTTATTCAACAAAACGGTACATATATATTGTAAATAAATGTAAATAAACTTTGAAAAAAATGTCTTGACTTTTCATACAAAAATACGAAAAGACTTTTTCCCCAACCTATTATACATTGATGTCGTGTAGTTTCCTGTATTGTGTCACAGATGGCGCTAGTGTTGTAGTAGTGTTATCCTCTCCGGATTTCGGCGAGTGTAAGTGTTCGTAGTGAGACTTTTTCGATTGTAACTGTGTAATGCTGCCTTCTGTAAATGTAAGTTGGATAAGTATAATCGATTTTTTGTTATATTGAATTATATTATTGTATAATCATTGCCATGGTCTTGAAAGGTTTCATTTCTGTTTCCTATTGGAGGTGTAATGGAAGGTTTAGGATTGTGGTAGTACTTTGTACCGTTGTCGTTTTGTGCCGTGTGGCACCGGCCTAGAATAGTGTCACCTCATGAGGAATCGTAGGAGTCGACGAAGAGAAATTCTACCGGATGATGGGCTGAATCTGCGATCACCAACCCGCCTGCCCAGCGTGGTGATTATTATGAGCAAATACCCTCAATTTATTAAACTATTGGGTAGGTCAATGTACAGCAGTGGAATTTATGTGGCTGTAATGATGATGATGAGTACTTTGTATGATGGAATTTGTTAAGTTAGATACATCCCCAAGTCTTCTCTCACTATACCAATCCTGCTAATTGCCAACTGGCCTTGAAACTTTCTTTTCGTTACTTATGGTTCAATTTAAACATACATACAATCACGCCTAATCCCCCGAAGGGGGTAGTCAGAGGCATATTGTACGCCCACACTTCGCCAATTATATAGTTGGCAAACCTATAGCCGCTTAGCTGGCACTGTTATGTTCGTCAGTGCCTCGTCCGTTGATCGCCAGGTGCACCACTTGCAGGCGAGGTTGACTTGGGCTCCTTAGGGTTTGGTAGGATCCCTATACACCCCCAATTTAAAGTGGTCATATATTGTTCTAGCATCTGTCTTTTTAAGGATTAAGACAATGTGGAGTCGCGTGTCTCACCTGTCCCCTTCGTTGCTAGCCTGCCCTGCCCCCAGGTCGACGTCTCCGAACCGGTTGTCGACACTGGCGCCTGGCTGTTTCTTCACGAGCTGATAGCGTGTCGTTATGAACTCCGCCGCCCGCTCGGCTATCATCACTGTTGGTGCTGCTGTATTGCCTGCGAAATTGTCATATTTGAAAGGTAGCGGTAGTAATTTTAGTAGTAATAAAAGTCACAGATTTGTTTATGGTTAAAATATCTCAACTTACTTGTAACAATATTTGGCATAATGGACGCATCTGCAATTCTGAGTCCTGTAAATATGACAATAGTAAAATAAGAAATGGTTAAATAAAACAATTTTTTTCGCATTTTTCATTGTCAGTGTAAGCAGAGTAAAGCCAGATAGGATTATACATGTATAGTATCAAGATTTTACGAGTGCTTGTTATATAATTACCTCATTAATGTCCTTTGTTTGATATAAAGAAATAGCATTATATGTAATAATAGGTTGGGGAAAAAGTCTTTTCGTTTTTTTGTATGAAAAGTCAAAACATTTTTTTCAAAGTTTATTTACATTTATTTACAATATATATGTACCGTTTTGTTGAATAACTTTCTGCCATTTTGTGGGCAGAGACATTATCCCGTTACTGTAGAAACTTTGGGACTTCTGATCAAAAAAACGGGACAAATAGTTTTGGCAGTCCTCTCTTGAGGTCAACCTTACAGAACCTAAAGAATTCTGCAGAGACCGAAACAGGTGAAAATCTGAAGGCGCAAGGTCAGAGCTATATGGTGGATGCACTAGGACCTCCCAGTCAAACTCTCTTAATTTTTGCTGATGGCTAAAGATGTGTGTGGTCTAGCGTTATCGTGATGAAAGACCACACCCTTCCTGTTGATCAATTCCGGCCGTTTTCTCTCGACTGCTTCCTTTAATCTCATCAGTTGCTGGCAGTAAAGATCAGAATCGTTGGTTTTGCCGGGCGGTAAAAGCTCATAATAAACAATGCCCTTTCAATCCCACCATACACACAGCATCACCTTATTTCGTGTTAGGCCAGGTTTGGCCACAGTCTGTGAAGCCTGGCCAACTTTCGACCACAACCTTTTTCGCACGTTCTTGTCGTACGTGATCTACTTTTCATCGCCAGTTATCAATCTCTTCAAAAACGGCTCGGTTTCATTACGTCTCAATAATGAATCGCAAATGAGTACACGGTTCATTAAGTTTCTTTGAGTGAGCTCGTGTGGCACCCAAATATCGAGCTTTTTTGTATAACCAGCTTTCTTCAAATGGGTCAAAACTGTTTTGTGGTCAATTCCCAGTTCTTCAGCTACATCGTAACTACTAATATGCCGATCTTGCTCCACTCTTTCAAAAATGGCGTCCATTTTATTCGTAACAGGGCGACCAGAGCGAGGTGCATCTTTAACATCAAAATTTCCGGACTGAAAACGTTTGAACCAAATTTGTGCTACTCTTACTGACACTGCATCAGGTCCATAAACATCACAAATCTTTTTCACTGCTTGAGTTGCATTTTTGCCTTTTTTATAATAAAATTTTAAAATGTATCGAATTTCTTCATTAGATTCACTCATTTTTACGGAGAGAAAAACAAATGAAAAATAGCGGGAAACAACTTTTTTTAATTTTTTTCTTTTCTTTATAATGGAACCTTTTTAATGTTACCAAAACCACCAGACACAAATAGTACAGTCAAAAAAATTTTACAATAAGTTTATACCTACGTTATGCGAAAAGACTTTTTCCCCGACCTAATAGATAAACTACAAAGGTGGAATTATTTCTTAGTGGATTCTCTTCCGGCCAACCATAGCTGTTGTGAGAGAGACATGAATTTGGACCAATTCTTACCTTCAATGCCATGGACCTTCAGCTGCATATCCACCACCGCCATGGGGTCGGTCTTGGGCCCCATCTTGCAAGTGCCGACCTGATGGTTCTCCGGCGCGGTGTGGTGCTTCGCTAGGCATCTAAAGAAGTCGTCTGGAGGGGACTCTCCGTTCTCTCCACATTCTTTGCCGTAACCTTCGGTGGGCGTCATCCCGTATTTTTCACGCATAATCTAGAAAAAAATAGAACCATTTTACCATAGATATTGATGATTCCTTTTGGGTTACGGAGGTCAGATGGCTGTCCCATTTTACCTTTTATTTGTTTTAAAGTATTGTGCAAATTGTTAGCCCTCGTACCAATATTTTTTTGTATCCGGTTCCTCTGTGAGACGCATAATACATTAAGTTAGGCTTTAGAATTCTCTGCCAGCTCCTATTCTATGTTCTCTGTGTGTCCGGGTCTTTAAGGCGGGACGTGAGACGGCATTTATGCAGGAGTAGATGCGTTTGTGACCATGCTCTTACGCACTCTAATTACCTAACCATCAAACAGAATGTGGTCATAATGACAAGTCACATTAAAAATGTACATCAACACAAAGGCCGCTATATTACTTTATTAGAGGCCAACAATAGCAGTGGAAAATTTATATAATCCTATCGCTATACATAAGTTCAAGCAGTAATTAAGCTCATAACTTGTTTAAGTAAATAAAAAATATACCGTAGTGTTAGCGAGTCTGTATGCGATTTTGGCAGCGTCGACGATGACGTTGAGCTCGTGCTCGTCCAGGAAGTAGTTGGGCTGCATCAGCGGAGGCTTCAGCGGGTCTATCGACTGGATTGTCACGTAACCTCGACTGCGTGGCTGAAGGGATATCGCTGATATGCTGCAACAACATTTATTTTAAAACACTCACTGTCTTCATTGTATCAAATATAAGTGACAGCATTAGTTTTAAACCTGGTTTAACTTTAGATCTTGTTTTGTAATAAGCCTCTATGTTTTTTTTTGGGGTTCATAAAAATGTAATTTCGTCATCACCATTTAAATCGGACTTTAAATGGTGATGATGAAATTACATTTTTAGAACTTAGTCGATTCTTCGTGGTATGTGCCCACTGCCACTTCAGCATCCTCCTCTTCTTTCCTTTTCCGAACAACACGTGCTGATCTTAGAAACCATCCTCATATTGTGCAGACTATCAGCACTCTAACCAAGAAATTTGGGAAGTCGTTTCTGAGCAAGACCGCTAAGCTCTGGAATTCGCTGCCGGCTCATGTGTTTCCTATTTCCTATGATGAAAGACCCGGGCTTATAAGCGGTACGTGAAACAGCAGATTTTTTAGCAGGCCGTCATGAGTGGGTGCGCTTTGTACCGTGCTTTTTTCACGGTATGAAGCAATTTAATTTTTTTTTGGACTGCATCGACTGCTTACCATTAGGCAGGATGTAGGTAGTCGTTATGACGTGTCACATTAAAAAAAAAGCATGCAAACTGGCCTCGCTATGTCGGTTACTCTCGGTATCTTTACATAGGTATGCATAAATTTTGTAAGTTGGTGGAGCTTAATATTTTATACCAACAGAATGTATCAACAAAAACAAAAAGGCATATTCTGATGCTAAGGTGCTATTTGTCGGGATAATACTACCACAGAAGTTGCCTACTAGACCTTGTCTCATAAATAGAACTACCACTTACGAGACTTCTCTCTTATCCTTCACATCTTCAGGCTTCTCGATCTCGCCGTTGCTGCATGTGGCGTAGAATCCGCCAAAGAAGAACTGGACGTCGGGCTGTCTGCCACCGGCTGGGGCGTACCGGGAGTTCACTATACCGGTTAGCTGCAACATTGTACCAACGAAATTGAAGTTAGCAACAGCTCGATATACTTTCTTCTGTCTGTTTTCTATTCCACGGCGAGCATAAACTAGCAAAAATAAAAAACGGCCTCCTACTCTATTAGGCTGATGAAATCTGATGAATGAAGTTGGCTTTCGATTTATCGGCGTGAAATGCAGTTAAGGAGAGCTATGTTAAGCAGTGGCTTTCTTGTATCTGAGATTTTGACGATGATCCGTTTCTAGAGTGGTGGTTTAATATTGTAACATTACTTTAAAATAAAATTCACGATAATGGGTTACTACCTACTGGTCTTACGTTCTCGGATACACCGGCTTATAAATTAAAAACGAACAAGTATCCCGAAAGGCACCAAGAAAATTCCTACAAGCTCTACTTCAATTATAAGTTCCAGAAAGGTTTATTAGGATTCTTCAATGTCGTAAAAATCAGAAGCGTAATCGCCCGCCCCAAATTCTTAATATAAGGTTATATGTTGAGCGTTTCATACGCAGCATTATTTTTAGAATTTAATAGTGACAGTTAAAATTAGACAGAAAGAAAAACTGTATAGGTATATATAATCATGTACAAGACTACCTATTTTTAATAGACGAATGCAATAATGTAAGGTAAGTGTTATGTCTTTCGTAGATACTTTGAATAAAATAAAGTCTAATTTTTATCTTTTCACCTGAGAAAGTCCTGTGGCAGATAACGGACCTTGCCTCTGCAGCATATACTCCATCGCCGTAACCCAGTTCAGTTCTGGCACGTCAGGATCCTTCTTCAGAGTGAAGCTCAGGTGCGCCCCGACGTGGTTGTGCAGATTTTGCCCGACTCCCGGCAAGTTTTTGATGACAGGTATATTGAATTTATCCAAAGTCTCCTGTGGTCCGATGCCAGAAAGCATCAGAATTTGGGGAGTGTTTATTGTTCCGCCAGAGACTATAGCCTGCAAAGAAGATAATATAAGTATATGAATATGATCGTATGTTTTCAAATAGATATATATTACATTCTATTGGGGGTATTTTTTCACATAGTCACCACACTGGGCAGGCGGGTCAGTGATCGCAGTTCAAGACAATACGCAGAATAACCCTGCTGCCCATCATACTGTAGGATTTCTCATCGTCGACTCTTACGACTCGCCGTGTGATGAGAGCGGGTTAATGCAATAGTTGTATACAAACTTATAAAAAATGTTGTGGTTAAGATTATTCCGAACAAACCGAAAGAAATGTTGTATTTTTTGGAAATAAATCCTATCCCCATACAACCCTGATCTTATGATCCCAAGTCAACCTCACCTGCAAATGAGACTCAGGCAATCACAAATGTTCCCGGTAAGCGGCAATAGGCTCGCACCTATTTCGTGGGACCAACATTATAGCTGGCGAGTTGTGAGCGTTTAATATGCCTCTGCCTACCCCTTCGGCGAAAAAGACGTCATTATATGTAGGTATATATGTAAGATGTCATGCTATTTCCTGTAATGTTCCTGTTTCGTCTATTGATAGGAACTTACGAACAGATTCTATTATTATCTATTATTGTACGTACTGTTATTATACCTACGTAGTATTATTATGGTACTTAATGTTAAAAAGGCTATAGAAGAGCGGTTTCTCTTATCACAAGCAAACATTTTTCTTAAAAAGAGATACCCACAAATGTAATAGGTCCATATTTGTAAGTTACAGAAATAAAATATTTGTTTATTGTTGTTGTTATTTGTTGTTTGTTTCATACCTCTTTTTTAACGTTGACCACTTTCTTGTGTCCGTCCTTGAGGTACTCGACCCCGGAGACCTTCTTGGTGGACGGGTTCACGATGACCCTGGAGACGTGGGCGTTCAGAAGAACGTGCAAGTTCTCCCGGTGTTGAGCTGGTCGCAAATAAGCCCTCGCTGTGCTGTATCGGGAACCGCCACTGGAAGAAGAGAAAATCTATTCTAGATAAAATAGTTTTATTTGGGTAACTTCGTATCTACAGTTAAAATTTTGGATATTTTGTATAGCTGAAGATTTATGCAGAATTGACAATATTTTATTTATTTATTTATGTATGATTCATATCATGTCCTAGCATTATCCCGGTTGCCCTAGACTTAAACTTAGGGCCCAGGGTCTGCTCACTGGTCAAAACAGATTTGGCTGAATTTCAGTTATTACATGGATCGACTGCCGTCTGGCCTCCGCAACCTAGAGGAAAACATTATAACATAGTTAAACCAGCTTTCAGGATTTTACAAGGCACTGGCTTCGTTATAACGACTGCCATAAATGTTCATGACAATCGGGACCAACGGCTTAATGTGCTTTCCGAGGCACGGAGCAATCGATAATTACGCATATAACTTGGAAAAGTCATAGGTTTTGGCAAGGGTTTGAACCCGAGATCTTCTGAATTTGAAGTCTACGGGTCTTGCCACTGGGCTATCACCGCTCAATCGGCAATATTCCTTAATTGATGCTGAGTATAGTACAGAGTAGAGGTTTGAATAGGTGATCATTCGATTCTGTTCTTCGAAAAATGCGTTAAAAATGTTATCTTTACTGGGCCCGCGTGGTAAAGGCTCCCTTCAGCCCTCACTTTAGTTTGTGAGGACAGGTCTGAGCCCAGTGATGGGACATTTATAGGTTGAGATCATAATTTTCGTAGGTACTACGTATAGGACCAACCATGTCCCACGTGAGACCTACCTAATTGTTCAAACATAATAAGACTCAACACTTCAAAGTGTACCGTTTTGCACGTGGGAAATAGGAATCCTCGATTAACCTACAAACTGGATGATGCTAATTTGGTAGATGTGAGAGCGCAAACGGATCTGGGAGTGAAGATCACTGAAGACCTAAAGTGGGCAGAGCATATAGTTTCAATAACTAAGAAAGCTAGAAACTTGATATACCTCATTAGGAAAGCTTTCGGGATTTTGACACCAGAAATGATGCTTCGAGCTTATAAAACATTTATTAGACCCATTCTCGAGTATGCTTTCCAAGTCTGGAGCCCCTATTTTGTTAAAGACGTCGAACTGCTAGAAAAAGTACAGCGCAGCTTCACTAAAATACCACGGCAGTTGAAACACCAATCATACGAGGCTCGCTTGGAACTCTTGAAGCTCACAACCTTAAAGGATCGCAGAGATCGGGGAGATCTAATTGAAACATACAAGATTCTACATAAACACTATAACATTGAAGACCTTGACGCCAAACTATTCACATATAGCGGCAATACCCACCTAAGAGGCCATCACCTCAAACTTTGCACTAGCTTATCTACCAACAACCCACATAAGCACTTCTTAGGCAACCGTGTAGTGAGACAGTGGAACGAGCTGCCGGCAGATATAGTGTCAGCTCCCACTGTCAATTCATTCAAGAACAAGCTGGACAAACACATGCAACCGGTTAAGAGGAACTAGATGCAGATGAATTGGATACAGGCGCAATCAGTTTTCAAACTGCCTGCCTGTTAATTAATAATAATAATAATAATAATTCTCTTACAATCACACTAATTACGTAGTATTTAGTTCCAAGATAAGTATCATACTTACATACACTTGTGTTATATATACTAAATAACGGATACACATACTTATATAATTAATTTTTGTAAAAAACTACTTAATATACATAGAAAACCCCGGACCAGAACAAATAATTATGTTCATGCACATAAAGATTTGTCCTGTGTAGAAATCGAACCCACAACCTCATGAGCGGAGTGCAGGAATACTGAATATATTTAATATTGTGTTGATTCTCACCTCCACGCCATATCGGTCGTCGTAACATAAGGTGAGGCCTACCCCCGAACAGTATAAAAAATTATAAAAATACTTAACAAGGTGCTTACTCATTCTGTGTCTGTGCTATTGTGAATCCTGTGATGGTCCCTCCGTTCAGATCGGTAGTTGGTGGGTAGCCCAGTTCAATGCCAGCTGACACCACGTCGTGAGCAAACTTGGGCGCGTAGCGGAACTGACAAACAAATATCCTAAGATTATGCAAATAAATTATTGTAATAAATACAAACATTATTAAGAGTGGAACGAAAAATTTTCTGAATCAACTGATAAAAAAGTTATATTTTTATTTTTACGGAAACACGTCCATTCCTTACGGAAATGACGATTTAAAATTTGGTGCATCAGGGAATCTTCAGGTATAACATCATACCTGAACATTATACCTTATTCCCGATATTATACAACTTTTGACAACTTATAAACAATGGCGTATAGGTCTCACACACACGACACGACACTGAAACGTGTAGGGGCGAAACAAGTGTCGTGTTAATTCTCAATTACTTAAACTAGTACAGTTGCACGGAAATTGTCACAAAAGTTAACTAACACCTTTGTGATAATTTCTGCTGAACCTTAACTTGCCTCATACAAAAAGTATTTCAATATAAATATCTTCAATTTGGCTAAGTATTACCTTCTGAACTGGAATCGGCCCGCCGGTGGAATGGTATTGGCCAGAGACACCTGCGCCGATCTCCTTGTTGTCCTCGCTGCGGAGGAAGTACGGCATCACATCGTACCAGGACCAGCCCGTCGCGCCGTTGATGGCCCAGCCGTCATAGTCGGCGGCGTGGCCTCTCATGTACATCATACCGTTGGTCACCGAACAGCCTCCTGTATTATAAGCAAGCAATGTTAAACCTTGGATAGGACAAAATCCCCCGATTCAAAAAGCGTTAATGTACTCTTAAATACTTAATTATAACATAAAAATATTTATGCATGCATAGGGATTCTACTAAGATCTGAGAAGCCCAAGCCAACCTCACCTGCAAGTGGTGCACCTGCTGATCAAAGATCGAAGAGGCTCTAGCGAACATAAGTTAAGTAGCGAAAAAAACCATTCGAAGAATAAAGCGTGAATGTATGTAACATATTTATGAACTTACCTAACATTTTAGCCCTGGTCCACTCGCATTTTCCACCTTCGGAGAGACAGGCTTTCTCTTGTGGTTCGGTGTGGTATTGCCAATCGGTGTCCTCGCGGTTCCAGTAGGCGGTCACCCATGCAGGCACCGATGACTGCGTCGGTTCATCTCCGCCAGCTTCTATTAGTAAAACCTGCAACGATCGTCAAAGATTATGTTGCACGGTACAAGCAATTAATGAAATCCTAAATCGAGCAACCGGAATTCCTCATAAGTTCCTTCCATCTTCCATCCGCCTGGTAAAAAAAATAGATTTATCCCAATGCCTAAAGGGGACATTTGAAGCTCTTGGGGGTTTTTTAAACTGTCATACGTTATGTATTGAGAGTGTTTATGAAATAGTCAGAAAGAAAATAGTGTTATATTAGGCATTTGATGAATCATTTAAAAAATCTTATATACTTCTGACCTATGGTATCCTTTAAAATTTCTAGCTGTAAAGGGTAACCTTGATGTTAACCCAGGTTCTAACACTCCATCCTATTTACGATGCTGCGAGCTTAACGAGTTGCTTGCCCAATTATTTTTTAAGTATAATTATTACAATATCCACCATATAATTATCTCGTTAGTCATACGTGAAGTCTTTGTTGTTTCAAACCTATAAAAATCTGTGTTATTCCTCTTTAATGCTAATGTGCACCAAAAACGACTTGACTTCCGCGAAATAAAACGATCTATATGTGCTAATGTTTGTAAAAAAAAGTAAATCATCGTTTTATTGTCTTCTCGTCTAATTACCCGTGGATAATCGAGATTCTCTGATTTATTAATACCTACATATCCGGAACAATATTACATTAAATACAAAGAGAACGAACACGCATTTGATATTAGAGTCAACCTATCATCTGAAATTGCAAAAAATAAATACATCCAAAATATTTATTTATTATCCATTTAAACTTTATCGCACAATTTAAAATAATGTGCTAAAGTGCTAAACTTAATGCTACAAGGAATTCTCTAACAGTTAACCTTTGGGTTAGGAGAAGAGTGAGTATAAGGCAGTAAGAACAAGAAAACACATATATACATACATAATGGCAATACATATATACATAGGCGATGTTTGCAGAGGCCAGAGTCGATGATTTTTGCGCGATAATTCGCAAAAAAACAGACTCACTTCTAAGCAGAATGAGATCTAGTTCCAACAGAATCCTGAACATGTTAGTGAATAAGTTTGATGCACCAATTATTGGGCACTTTGTGTCTGTATTGGTGCATCAAAAGCCACCACGGTTAAAATATTGTAAAATTTTAGTTTTTTTAAAATTATTATTGTTTTTACTAATACTAGTCTTTAAGTGGTATAAATTACTAACAATTGGACTATTGTTGTCAATAAATGAAATTAATTATTATTAATAATATCACGCCTGCTGCCCCGAGTTGTAGGCAGAGGCATATTATATGCCCACATTTCGCCAATTATATAGCTGGTCCCACGTAACAGATGGCGAGCCTATTGCCGTTTACCGGGAACTTTTACGTTCGCGACAACCTCGTCCGTCAATCGGCAGTTGCACCACTTGCATGTAAGACTGTTGACTTGGGCTTCTCAGATCTACCAAGATCTATCAAAACTTGGTATGCACTTGGACTTGTTACGTGCACTAGGTAGGACACCCAAATATACAATAAAAGAAACAGGGAAACTATTTTAGAATAGGCATTTATCGCACTTATGTGATACCATTAACATTGTAATTTTAATTTAAAAAAATAATTTTCTTGCATTCAAGTTTGGCTTAAAAGTCTCATATGAACGCAATTCACTGCGCTGAATGAAACAAAAGCTTGAGTAAAGAAAGGGCAAGAAACTGGCCAAGTTATTTCCTCAAGACAGTACAGAAATTACTTAAAATAATATTAAACACCATAATGAATTCGGACTTGATAAGTCTAGATAAAAAAATGAAAATACTTTTTAGTAATATGAACTAACAATTTACAAATAAACACAATAACTAGTCGTGATCAGTCCAGTCCCCGCTGGCAGTAAATTGATGTATTACCACCACTACAGTAGCTATTACAAAAAATAGCATAATTGATAGGTCATCGATAAGATTAGACGCATCCATGAGACTGGACAATGGCTGGGAAACAATGTGCGGATTCGCGCTTCGACAACGAAGGTGACGGACCGGTGACCAATACAATTCAACCAATTACACACGAAGCTTGTCTTCACGGCGGAGATGTGGAAAGGTCACTCGATAGGAGATGAATATTTTGAGGAAACTTCTTTGGAGTTCACAAACAAAAAAAAAACAAATAGACGTATATTCTATGTGATATTTATATACAAACAAAAAGAAAACCCATGGTCGTGTGGGTGGCCTAGAAAAGTGTCACCACGAAAAATCTTACCGGATGATGGGCAGCAGCGTCATACTGGCTTGATCTGCGATTAACAACCCGCCTACTCGGCGTGGTGATTATCGGCAAATACCTAGATTACAGCCTATTGGGGAGACCAATATTCAGTGAACATTGTAATACTGATGTGATGATGATATCTAAATAAGAACATTAACAAGTTATAATTACCTTCCACTGTGGATTTTCTGACAACCTAGCAGCGATGACGGACCCCGCCGTGCCTCCTCCAGCCACTACGAAGTCGTAGCTGCCCTCCAAGTTTTCTGTGCTCGTTACTCTGCAACATATTGTCTTAAATTAGAATTTACTTATAACTTCAGGTTATCCAGACCGACGCAAAGTCATAACAAAAGAGAATACTCATACTTTGGCGTCCGATACAGGCTCCTAAGTTCTTAGTTTTGATGTATTTTGTTCCCCATCAATTATTGTTAAATTTGTAATTTAAACGTGTGTGAATTATTATGGAAATATCACCTCTTGCATGGATCTGCCAAGTCGCATCTGCCGTTTATGTAAGCCTCCAAAACTGTCATGAACAGCATGAACTGTGATGGGCAAGAGGCTACCATGGACGGCCCCACCTCCCTGATTGGGCAGGAACAAGCCTGTGGACATCAAAGATAATATTTTGTCTGAATTTAATATTCCTGTCTGAATTCATACTAATATTAAAAATGCGAATGTAACTCTGCCTGTCTAGCTTTTACGCCAATACTACGAAACCTATTTAAATGAAATTTGGAACACAGATAAGAGCCTGAGAAAGGACATATGATTATCCTACTTTTTCATCGGAATTACCTATAACTCTACCTAAGCCTGTAGGTGACGCGGACGAAGTCGAACAATTTTCTTTGTAGCATTTAAATATTCGAAACGTCGCGTCGTCGAGTTAAAAAATTGTTAAATGAATCGCAATATGAAGGTGTCTAAATTTAAAGAATACCCATTCTTTAAATTTAGTAAGGGATTTTATCAAACCTAAAAAATCCAACCCAATCTCACCTGCAAGTGGTGCATCTGCCGATCAACGGTCGAGCGAGGTTCTGGCGAACTTAAAAGTTTCCAGTAAGCGGCAATAGGCTCGCCACCTTTTACGTGGGACTAAAAATATGGCGAAATGTAGTCGTTTAAGATGCCTCTGCCTTTATCCACCTTTCGGGGAAATAGGCGTGAATGTATTTAAATTAAACAATTAAATACAACTAGTAAAGCCTATATATGTTGTGGTTTGGACATTTGCTTCTTTTGATATTATGTAAATACATTTAATAGTAGGTACTTTAATGTACAATTAGAAATCCTATCAACATAAAGAAATTAAACAAAATTAAATTCTTATAGACGCTTAACATTTCTGTATGTCACTCGGCAGAATCGGCGCACGAAAGCTATGTATGTATGTATGAATGGCGTTGAAAACCCAGATGTATGTACATTAATTGACCACAGTAATGACTATTGATGATACATTAATTGATCCTACGATGGTACTCAACAATTACTATTGATGCAATTGAGAAGATATCACGGAAGTATTTATAACAAACATGGAGATACAAAAATAATAGATTTCTTAATTGTATATCTATGATTACAAAGGGTAATTTCCATGGATGACAAACAATCATTTTGTTTTACATTGTTCATGAATATGTACTAGGTACTACACAATAGCTCGTAGCTCATGCATTTTCTAGTTCCTATAATCCCGGGTCTTTTAAGCCGGGAGTGAAACGGCATTTTAGCAGGCCGTCATGAGTGGGTGCGCTTTGTACCGTGCTTATTTCACGGTATGATTGCTTACCTTTAGGCAGGATGTAGTAATTATGACGAGTCACATAAAAAAAAGAAGCTCCGCGATATTCGTTGTTAGGAAACGATCAGCTAAGTAAAGCACAGTTCAGTCCGAGAATGGCAATTTATATCTAGCTAGGGCTTTCTTAGTTCAGAAGGCTCGTAAGTTATTTCTAAAATAATAATAATATATATTGGTAATGCTAGGCCAAATGGGCGGCTTGCCAAAATATCCACCTCATTTTCTTTCGTCAAACCGCAATAATAATAATTCTTTATTCAAGACCATGGGCTCAATATTTTGTTTGTATAAATATTTATCTTATAAATTAATGTTAGTAGGGAATTTATATAATATAATGTGTTATATATATGCAAGTCAATGCTGTTCAATCCCACTTAAAACCGCGCAGCAGTGACCTACATATACACAGTCCAGCCTGCTAGCGATCAAACCCGCTGTTGCCGCTGGCACGAACCCTGCGCACCAGACATGCGCATCTTTTACGCATAGTGGCGTAAAAGCAATCTACGTGATGCTCCGCGAACATGCCTGATGCACTACAGAATCGTGGCAGCCCCATGCCACCTGCCTGAATGCCTTATTATACTGGACACGTATAGCACTGTAGGACTTTCGGCAATGAGTCCGCGTGGAGGAGAATGACCACAATCCTTCTTACCTTGGTTCGTAAGAGGAGTTCCGTGCTTGGTGATAAGATTTTAGGGGCTGAGATAATTAAGCTACATAAACAATTAACATAGATTCTCACACAGTGCTTCTGATTCTAAACTAAGCAGTGCTTGGATGGACAATGGGTACTAGAGAACGGATTTTAATTGTATTTATAGACACAAATTCTGTGTGGGAATCGAACCCGACCTGCTCCTGAGGGCAGACTGCAGATCCTCATCATATCCTAGGATTATCCCGGTTGCCTTAGACTTAAGCTTAGGGCCCAGGGTCTGCTCACTGGTTTAACCAGATTTGGTTGAAATTCAATGATTACATGAAGCGATTGCCGTCTGACCTCCGCAACCCGAAGGGGAACATCATTCTATGGTTAAAACAGCTGTCAAGATTTTAGAAGGCCATGACTTTCTAATAACGACTGCAATAGATGTTCATGACAGCCGGGACCAACGGCTTAACGAACTTTCCGAGGCACGGAGCAAGCGATAATTATGCGTACATAACTTTGAAAAGTCATAGGTGCGGCACCAGGGTTTGAACCCTGCTGCGGGACTGTCCGAAAGGGTTACCGCGGCCTCTGGACGTAGCAGGCACAAGAAGGAACATTGGTTTTTAGTCAGTAAAAGTCTGACACACCCTTCCGCTCCACCCACATCGGGAGAAGGTCCTTAGATGATTTTCCATCCGAAAAAAAAAAAAGGGTTTGAACCCGATACCCTCTGAATTTGAAGGCAACGGGTCTCGCTACTGGGATATCGCCGCTCTTACAATACTGCAGATATACCTAAGTAATGTAGTTGGAGAGTACATCACCCGAGTAACCTCCACTTTCATTTTTGGGTAGCTCAGTAAAACATTCCCACATACCTAACTTATTGTCTTTTATCCTCTCAGTAGGTGATAAGAATGCGTAACGATTCTCTGCGTTATCAAAATAGTTTACTTGTTACTACTCTACCATGCTGACCCAATAGGCGGAGGCAGATTTGTGGCGTACCTACCTACTGCTGTTAGAATATGGCTTTTTGACTACCAAACATAGTGGCCAGGACCAACGACGTAACGTGGCTTCGTAAGTACGGAATGCTAGATTTTATATAAAACGATCACCCATCCATTGACTATAAACGGAACAAAACACACGGATGTAAAAATGCTTTCCTTTACACAATTCACCAGCACTTCATATTTATTTTTTGAAAAACACAAATATTCGATAGTCCTAAGATTTTTTTCTAGTTGGCTAAGGTTGGTTGGGTTGCACTATTATAATTTCTGGTTGATTGGAGATTGTGATCGGAATAAACCATGAGAAAACACCGTTACCTAGGAAAATCATGAATATGTGACGCATATATATTACGTAAATACCTCTTTCATTAATTATAACAGGAATTAAGTTCCACAAAGTATCGTGATTTCATTTGCTATAATAATTTGCGCAAGTCATGGTGCCAATATCTACTGAGAATAATGCCATCTCACACTGGTATATTACATTAAGTAGGTATATTTCTACGTATATTTAGTACACATTACGTTATTGATACATCAACAATATTTAACACATATTATTATAATGTTACTCATACATAAAAGATATCATGAGATTACGCTACGGAGTACGTCTCCCTGTATTGTATTTTCTAATTGTTAAAATTTAATTTACAGCTAATGTTTTATGCTAGTTTCTAATTATTGATCCTACAGTCAAAATGTTTGAACAGTTTAATGGGTTATATTGAAAAACCGCTAGACTATACTTAGTGGTATTATCCACGGTACCAGATGGTCGGTAACGAACGCCGAAGTTAAGAAGGGTACTGAGAGGTCAATCCTTGGTTGGGTGGCCGCTCATGTTGCATTTAGTATTGAGCGTTTTTTAGGCTGCGGAAGCAACGTCAAGATGTAGGTCCCGGTTTTATGTGGTAGTCGATAAACAAAATGGGGCTTATCACAAAACAAGATCTAAAGTTAAACCAGGTTTAAAACTAGTGCTGTCGCTGTCTTTATACATACACACATAATACCCTGTTTCCCCAAAGTGGTAAGCAGAGGCATACGGGAGCTTTTATGTTCGCCAGAGCCTCGTCAGTTGATCGGCAGGTGCACCACTTGCAGGAGAGGTTGGCTTGGGCTCCTTAGATCTTGGTAGAAACGCTATACACCTGCTGTCACTGTCTTCATTTTATCAAATAAATGTGACAGCAATAGTTTTAAACCTGGTTTAACTTTAGATCCTGTTTGATAATAAGCCCCAATGTCTTTACACATTGTTAATCGACTAGCGGCGGATGGCGGTCTGTAAAATTCTAACAGCAGAAGGTCGACGTGTCGTCAATGTAAGACTAGTATTCAAATGCACACAGATTTGTATGAATATCTTAATGTAGTGAAAGATTTATAAGTCATGACGTCGCACTTTTATACAAACTTTGGTTCCCTATTTCTACCCCTTACAACCATTATTTCGCATTAAAATGTAGCCTACGTCTTTACTCAGGCTCTAGACTATCTGTGTACAAAATTTAATTTATATTAGCAGTTTTGGCGTGAAAGCGAGACAAGAGTTACTTTATAACAATAGAAAGGAAAATAAATTAAAAATAATATTCACTTACGTCGGGAGAGCGTATCATTTTCTTTATTTAAAAAAAAAACAGCAATATCTGTGGAGAGAAGAAAAACAAATTTAAAACAATGTTCGCTTACATAATAATGTTTTTGTTATGACGAGATTTTTCAAAAAAAGTATGGGGCAGATAATATTTATAATTAACTAGCGGCCGCCAGCGACTTTTTCCGCGTGACCCACATATAAACCTTCCTGTTGAATTATTCTATTTATACAAAAAACCCCTTTCAAAATCCGTTGCATAGTTTTAAAGATCTAATCATACGAGTACATAGGGGCAGATAGCGGGAAGCGACTTTGTTTAGTATTAAAATGATGACGTAATGATAAAAGGAGAGAGGTCCTACTAAGAGTTTTGGACCCCAAGCCAACCTCAGCTGCAAGTGGTGCACCCGCCAATTGACGGACGCGGCTTTGGCGAACATACAAGTTCCTGATAAGCGGCAATAGGCTCACCACATATTACGTGGAACCAGCAATATAATTGGCAAACGTGGCCTTACAATATGCCTCTGCCTGCCCCTACGGGGAAACAGGCGTGGTTTTATGTATGTATCATCATATCAGCCTTATAAATTAAACATAGGCCTCCCAATAAGATTACATTATGCGCAGGCGGTTGGTGAACGCAGTTCCAGCCAGTACGCAGGATGACGCTGCTGCCTATCATCCGGTAGGATTTCTCATCGTCGGCTCTTAAGACTCCCCGTGAGTTGAGAGGGGCTGGCACTATTCTAGGCCTATACAACCTATATAGGTTTAGATACGATAAAATCCTTTACAATAAAAAAAAACGAAAGAAACAAAGAATTATCTATCATCTACAGGTATACCTCATACTGAACTACTTACCTAGTAAACTAATGACACAACCAATCAGATCAAAATATTATACGTAAATAGATTGTACCTTAATATAATTGGCAATTAACTTAATTATATAATCAATTAATGTATAGAGTCTGTTATTACAATAATTCAAAATTAGGCCTATATGTATAATATTTTTATTCTATATAGCAATGTTGCTAGCTTCATTTAGCTTTCAGGTACTTAAAAATTATACTTAAGAATTAAAAACCAACTGTTAAATCTTTAATAAATTCTTATTCTTGATTCGACTATGTTTTAACTACAAATTAATCCAGCACACTGTCACCACAGCTATGTCCGTTTCTGCGAGGAAAGTCCCAACTTTCCAACAGCTGATTTACTAGCCAGAAACTTCAAGGTGCTTTCTATTATATATATTGTTATACTCTTACTTACTTTCTAATACTCGTATACCTATAGCCTTTAAAGATGGGCATCTTTTATGGTACTAATTGTGTTGACTGCTACTCAACTATCTGATTTTATGTAATATATTTAAAAGTCCAATAACTAACTAAAAATAGACAAGGGACAAAAAATATAAACTTATTAAAATTCATTATAATTAAAAAAAATATATATCTAAAAAAAGAAATTGTGTCGTATTTTTTAGATTTTAGGCCAAGGAATAGTATGGCGAATGATAAGAGGACAGAAACTTTATATACAGAAAGTATTAATGCACTGTATAGTTTTGAAAAGTTTTTATCAAACAATAAAGCAGTAAATATATAATGTAGGGCAAACATTTTAAACAAATTTTAATTAAATACATAAATTGCATTTAAATGTTAAATCGAACAGCGGAATTCAGCGAAGTATAGAGAAACCTTAATAGGTGTATGTGATGTCCCATATATACAGTAGTATTCTCGTAATACATAAATGGAAGACATAGTTGTTTTTTTCTTCTCTGAACTGAAGTTCTGTTAACACATATAATATTTTTATATTTATATCGAGTGTGTTATTCAGAGAACAGCAACAGGAAGACTCTTCCTCCTGATGCTGCTTATACAAAGACGAGCGATATGAAGTGATGGCGAGCATACCCGCACTCCGCTCCTGAGGTCGTGGGTTTGATTCCCACACAGCACAAATCTTTGTGTGTATAAATATGAACATTTGGTCTGGTCTGGGTGTTCTCCTATGTATACTTAATATCTATTTAATAACAGAAAAAAAATTGTTTTAAAAATCCGTTACTTAGTATTCATAACACAAGTTTTTAACTTGGAACTAAATAATTGGTGTAATGGTAAAAAAATGTTTATTTATTTATACAAACCGCGAAATAAAGTTTCTTTAGTGGCTTAACAACTACCACATTTCAGGGTTCGATATCAAATGACACTGAAACTGTTTTCCATCCAGAGATTGATGTCAGTAACCTCTGATTTACTTCGAGATCTAGTTCGCTTTCGAGTTGGTTAAATAATAATTTTCGAATATTTGACCTCTTATTAGCTTTTTGTCTTTATTAGTAATTAGTATAGGTAGCTGTATAAAATGTGCTACAAAAATGATTTAGAATTTTTTGTATGAATTGTTGAATGGATAATAAGCTGATCTAAATATTTAATACAACGAGGAAGGCAGCCATTAGTGCATGAAATATGAATACATACAAACAATATTTTAGGAAACCAAACCATTCAAGGCTTTTTATTTCGACATTCTGTGTCATTGTGTTATGGTCTAATCTGTGTTCATATTTGCATATAAAACTATTTTGTTCTTTGTTCAAATACTCATTCGATTATAGTATTTGCTATTGTCAACTAATTTAATAACTCAAGTTATTTCCACTTGACCTTAACATGCAGCGTTTGACTGTGACTAAAGTACGAATCATTTAGTTAAAGTAAAGTCCTTGACAGACAAGTCTAAGTCCTTCTCCAGTAAAGCAACGGAGGAAGTTCACAATTCACGTTACTATGCCAGTTTCCTACACTTGTGTACGTTGTCGAAGAAGTTATGTCTAAAAATTTTTATTTGTTATACCAATTATTTAGTTCCGAGATAAGTAGTATCATTAAGAATTTGTGTTATAGATACTAAGAACGGATAAAAATATAAAATACATACTTAATATACATAGGAAAACACCCAGACCAGAACAAACATTCATGTATATATACACAAAGATTTTTCCTGCGTGGGAATCGAACCCACGACTTCTGAAGCGGACTGCGGGAATACTCGCCACCACGCCATGTCGGTCGTCGCATGAAAACTTGAATTTATACCTATTATAGAAAATGTAATATGTATGTATGTAATAGAAAATAAATCACTGCCTCAATGTGTCTTTTCCCGCATTGGCGCCAACATTCCATAAAAGTACCTTTATTATTTTAATATATTTTGTGAGCCTGGTTCACAATGTCTACATAAGTTCCTATTAACGTTTTCTTGATAGACAACCCATACAAAACTATAATTTTGCATAGTGTGGGTGTGTATGGATCCGACTAAGATCTGAGAAGCCCAAACCAACCTCATCTGCAAGTCGTGCACCTGCCGCTCAACGGACGAGGCTCTGGCGAACATAAAAGTTCCAGATAAGCGGCAATAGGCTCGCGACCTATTACGTGGGACCAACAATATAATTGGCGAAATGTGGGCGTATAATATGCCACTGCCTACCCCGTCGGGGAAACAGGCGTGATACTAAGTATGTATGTAACTATAATTTTAATTGCCGAGTAGCTCCGATATTGTGAAACAGGCCCTTATGGGGTTACGACTTTGTTAAAACATTTATAAAACTTTCTTTTTCTTTCTGTAATTTTCTCCCAAAGTGTTTTTAATATATTATTGCAAAAAGTTTTTTATTGCCAAGAAAAATGAAAGATAAGAAAAGAAGCATGGGAGAGAGCCAAAAACTTACACTGCACTTAGAAAAAATAATTCTTTTATTTTATAAGTACTTTTTATTAAATCATTTGATTCAACTTCTTGCCTGATCATTAATAATCTTACCATGAATTTTACCCTTTTTACTTACTTAATTTACCCTATTTTTACTTATAATTAACCCTACCCTTTGCCTTTTATTAAAAATCTTATAATAACTGAATGTAAAATTCTTCGCAGAATAAGCACAGAATAAGAATCAACCTATATGTATGTATGTAATTACTCAAATAAATATTTATAATAAAGATCAAAAATGTTTACATAATTTCGAATCAAATATTTACGTAATATTATTTTTTAATTTCCAAAGAGTCATTCAATATTCAATTTATATGAAATTATCAGTAAATTTCTAACAACCAGTGCTAGAATAATAACAGTAATAGATTAAATTTCATATAACTAAACTATGAATATTTTTCGTTTTTTTGCAATGTATAACACAATGAAAATAATGCAAATAACACTTAACCCTTTAACAGGCAGAGCACCGTGAAAATATTCATTGGTTTTCCAACTTAAGTTAACCGCATAAGGTTCAATTTATGGTGCTCATAAATGGTAAAGGGTTAAAGGTTCACCTTCAAGTGTGCAAATAAAACCTAACCGGTAAATCTCATTATTCAATTGAAATTAAAAAGTTTGCAATTAAATTCAAAAGGTACGTACCTCACAAAAACACTACAACACCATGATACAACACAATCACACAAAAAACACACCGTTTCGCGCTCGTGGCACTGCGCACTGCGCGATGACACCGGTGCACGACCTAACGTTTTGTTTATAAATGAGGATGGCCATCTCGGAGCGAGCCTTTTGAGGCGTGTTTAAGAGGAAAAGCTTTTTCTGAAAATGTTTTTTGCCGAATCATCACTTTGTTACTACACAAGTACTTTGGCTACAATATAGACTACATTTTTTATTTATTTAAATAATATCAACAAAATCGATAACAATAATAAATTTTGACTAACTCTGTTCGAGTAATCTCTGAAATCTTCTTGGTCGATTTTAATGGAATAAAATAAACTGATCCTCTAAAAATGTCTTGTATGCACATCCAAAATACTAATTGAGCACCTATTAGACGTTTGACGTTTCTGGTGTACAATAAGAAGTTAGGTTGACAATTTATTTATTTAGTTAAATTTTAATACAAATCGTTTTTAATGAGTCGAGCATGAAGTGATGTAAATAGTCGTTAGCCTGGAATTTTTAACCCGAAAAAAATTATCACCACAATAAAGTCGGCAAATGTTAAAACAATTGATTTAATAAAGAGTTCTTATATAATACAAGGATTCCATTATCTCAGTATATATTATCTCGCGACCCGCCGCTAGTTGAAAATAAGAATTTGTCATTCATCATATCAGCCCTATAAAGTGTACTGCCGAACATTGGCCTCCCAAATAGACAGCATTCTATTGGAGGTGTTTGTCCAGAATCACCACGCTGGGCAGTCGGTTTGGTGATCGCAGTTCCAGCCAGTAAGCACGATGCTGCGGGACTATTCAAAAGGGTTACCGCGGCATCGAGACATAGCAGACTCAAGAAGGAAGTTTTTAGTCTGTGAAAGTCTGACACACCCTCTCGCTCCACCCCCAGCGGGAGAAGGTCATTAAATGACTATCCATCCAAAAAAAAAGCCATTACGCAGGAGCGTACTACTGCTCATCAACCGGTACGATTTACCTTCGTCGACTCTTTTGACTTGCCGTGAGACGAGGGGTTTAGTATTCTAGGCCGGTACCCGACGGCATTAGTCAATTAGTCATTAAACAATAGCAAATTTTATATTATACCTGGTATAATAGTGTAATTGGTTCAAATTATAGACATTTGTATATAGCTCCTCATTGTGCCTATAAAGACGTAGTTATCATTAATCATTAACCTCCCAATTAACGTTGCTTCTTAATCATATAATTGATGGAAGTATTTATTGGCTTATTCAATTAAAGTTCTGTCTATTGACGGAAATCGCTAGTCCTTTCAACACGAAAATGATGACAATTGTTACTCAATACAAGATAATCTTCATAGATTATGTCTTTCGAGAGACTTAAAGGATCCAGGGTTTTCAGTTTTACTTCTTGATACATAATATCACGCCTGTTTCCCCGAAGGGGTAGGTATACTATATGCCCACATTTTGCCAATTATATTGCTGGTCCCGCGTAATAGCGAGCCTATTGCTGCTTACCAGAAACTGTT
Source organism: Musotima nitidalis (assembly GCA_949126915.1). Lineage (NCBI taxonomy): Eukaryota > Metazoa > Arthropoda > Insecta > Lepidoptera > Crambidae > Musotima > Musotima nitidalis. The sequence goes on from OX421434.1 coordinate 8,858,363, forward strand.
ATGTTCGCCGAAGCCTCGTTCATTGATCGGCAGGTCAAAGTTCTTAGTGGGACCCCTATATAGGTATATATATATATATTTCCAAATAAACAGTGTTTTAATTTAACATGTAAACTAAAAAACGATAGTTATGTAGTAGATACTTAGATACCAATTAATTTAATCTAAACGTATAAAATACTTTAAAATTTTATATTAATGCGACATTATGTTTTAATTTCACCCAGCACAATCATCCTAAAATAGAAAATCAAACTTTGGCAAAGGAAATAGTGGTCGAATTCCACCTTACATAATTTTTAATTTTACAAAATATTTAACCCGTCAGCCCCTTACTTGTTAATTTTCCAACCAAATCTATGACTACACAATTGCTATAAGTAAGTAAAAAATACATTAATGAAGACAGAGAGAGCCACACGTGATTTTAAGTTGCGAAATAAGACAATGTTTAAATGTTAAGTTATGTTAAGTATTTAAAGAAAAACAGTAAATAATCAATGTATTTGTGTCAAAAATGCCGTAGAGTTTACAACGGCACATGGTGGCGGCCGCGGGACCGGCTGCGGCAAGGAGCGGTCACTGTCATTGCCAAGGTGACGCCAGAATGCAATCTGCCGACACAACTGAGCTTGGAACAGCTGGCTCATACTGTTGGATTTCTGGGTACTTACATGACCGCTATCAACGCGTTAGGTGCGACGACGCCTTCTCTGAATGGGTTTCCTTATCTGCTGGCGTCCCTCAAGGAGGAGTTTTATCCCCTCTTCTGTTTTCAGTATTTATTAACGCGGTGACCAAAGTTATTTCAGGGAATTACCACTTGTATGCTGATGATTTACAAATTTACAGCCACTTTGATGTAACAAATACTTACTCTGCCATTGAAGCAATCAATGCTGATCTTCGAGCTGTAAAGATGTGGGCAGACTCTTTTGGGCTTGTTGTTAACCCTTCCAAGTCGCAGGCGATGGCGATAGGCAGTACTAGAATCCGTAGCAAACTTTCATGTTACTCTTTGCCTAAGGTGGTTTACGGTACATCGCATATTGAGTTCGCTGCTCAGGCTAAGAATCTTGGTCTTACACTTGACTGTGACCTTTCCTGGGGTGCACATATTAATGAAGTTAGTCGCCGTATGCACTTCTCCTATCATTCTCTCAGGCGACTGCAATATTTCCTGCCATTCAAAACGAAAATTATGTTGGCTCAAACTCTGCTGCTGCCTGTTCTGGACTATGCTGACGTTTGTTACCTGGACGCTACAGAGGTACTACTTAACAAATTGGAACGACTCCAGAACCTGGCAATTCGATTTATTTTTGGGCTTAGAAAATTTGATCATGTCTCGGAATACCGCGCTAAGCTAAAATGGCTCCCCATTCGGCTTCGCAGAGATATGCATATCCTTTGTCTCGTTTATACAATTCTGAATTTTCCTCAACTCCCCCTTTATTTACGATCTCGGTTTACATACCTGTCTCCCACATCCCGTCCCAAGCGCTCCTGTGTTACTAAAACACTTGAGTATCCTTCCTTTAATACTAAATTCTTCCGAAATTCATTCACTGCCCGTGGTGCACAGTTGTGGAATAAGTTGCCAAGTGATGTCCGGGACAGTCCGTCAATTGTGTCTTTTAAGACAAACTTAAAGAAGCACTTGCTATCGAGCTAGTCATTATGATTTTTGTTTATTATTTATTTTTCTTTGTATTTATTTATGTATATAAGTAGGTTTATATATCTGATATGTATCTTATATAATATTTTTGTATGTGTATATGTGTAATATTATCATATTTTAGTCTGTTATTAATGCCCGCTAACTATCTCTCCCACTTCAGTTAAGGTACATCGTAAGGTACATAATAAGGTTTGTACATCGTCTTTTTCACATAAGGCTTTTTTTTGTTATTATTTGTTTTTTGTGCAATAAAGAATATATATATAATAGCTCGTTATCAACCTTTTTTAAACTGTTTCGAGCCCTTTTTAAAGAGCCCTATCCTCTAATCTCTTGGATAATCCTTGACAGGAAGCTCGCCTAAGGGTAAGCGGTAGAAGCCAATACGTACTCAATGTCTTTGAGTCAAAAATGCCGGAGAGTGTTACAACGCCACCATGATGGCAGCCGCGGGACCGGCTGCGGCAAGAAGCGATCACTGGCAAGGAGACGCCAGAATGCAGTCAGAAGATATCTTATACTGTGATTTATTTATTTACTGTGAAAAAAACGACATACACCAATTGAACAGAAGTTGAAAACCTTATTGTAGAAAAAAAAAATTTATCTGTCAAAGTAAAAAATGGGACAAGCTTTATCAATAGTCTCATCGTCATCATCATCATCTCAGCCCATTAACGTCCCACTACTGAGCACGGGCTTAGGCGAGATGTCATTGGGTCATACTCCACCCCGCTGACTCGGTGTAGATAGATTAATAGTTTGTATGGCTCTATATCAAATCGAGCATGTCACAATTAGTGCATTTGTTTTTCCTGTTTAGGATTAAATCTTCATTGCGTCACGTTCATATATCGTTTGAATACGGAAGAATAATTATTTTCCTATTAGTATCCTAACTGTCATGTTTATTCTGGAATTAAGAGATTTGAATCGAAACTTACTCATATATGATTCGTTGATTTAGTCTGTGCGGAAATCCATTGTAAGCAATAATACTGTTTACCTTATACTGCTCACTGTCGCTTCAGCGTTTTTCGTGCTAAACCTGTGTGCGATTATAATAATAATTGCCACAGAACATTATTTTATTGAAATCTAAAAGTTACAATTTTATTTAAAAAATATTATGTATATATACGTATATGACGGCTGTCATGAGTGGAACGGAGCGCTCTCAATTTTTTGAACTGTTTACCATTTCTTTTTTTACAGATTTGCAAAACTAGATGTTACAATTATAATATTATTGTAGTTGTGATGTTAGTGATATTGTAATAGTGGCTACTATTGGCTCACACAATAATTACAATGAGAGTTGTTGAATATACATATACATACATACATATATTTTCTACTTTAATATTCAAAGTCTATAACTTTACTTTTTAGTCGATTGTAGGCTTCGAAGTGAGCTGTCTGTTATGCCCTACGCTATGCCGAGGCGAAGACCGCTCCACTCCGCTCACAAGTATTACATCAATATTTCTGCTCGGCAAACTTTGTAATCTCGTCACATAACTGTTGCTAATATACTTAAGGCGCTACCATATTATTATGCGAATGTTTCGCAAAAATAAGAAACAATATATTTTTTTATATATATATCCCTACTGTTTCTTTTGACTTATTTAATGAAATACATAAAAAATCTCTTAAGTGCGCGATTATTTCGCAAAAATTGAAAAATAATACATTGTTTTCAAAAGTAATGTTAAAGTAACGCTAATTGTTTTCAAATTTAATTTATATTTAATATATTTTTTTTCTTTCATTTTCAAGTTTTATATAACTGTTAATAATACGACAAACAACAAACTGGCGAGGTTTTCCCAAAAGATTACGCATGTGGCTTTTCAAATACGCGTGTAACGGCAAATGCAAATTTACATCAAGTTGACTCTGTTGGTTTGAGTGTCGAATAGGACCTTTTTTCGGGATGCTATCGAAAAAAAATGCTCTTTATCCATGTAGTGTTTTTTAAACAGAACATTAACACTTTTAAGAATTATGTTGCCTATGCGAATTAACTCACAAAATGTATTATTTATTTAGTTCTAAACTTTGTGATAATAGGCACCTAACATAATTATTATTTCCTTTACTAAAATATTTACACTTTCCTTAAAACTTAGTGGTGCGTGTGCCTTAAGTCTGTTATTTTATTTATTTAAGAATAAATTATGTCGCTCGATAATGTTCTGCCCTTTTTACATAATTTAACTTTTGATATAAAAGAGTGTCAAATAACGTTTTGGCGTTAACGGCTAGGGAGAAATATTTTCTTTTTTTTGGGATTTAAGAATATAGCAATTTTTATTACATAGCACCTACTCTTTTTGTAACATAGAGTTCTTTAAAAATTCTTATTTTAAATTTTTATTTTGTAGAGTGCTTCAGGACGAAAAGTATGTAAGGAACTGTATATAGTCAGGTCACATGTCAGCAATATTGAGGAGTTCAAAAGCTCTTGCCATTGGTCTTGATCAGAACTACCTACGTCAATCAAAAAAAAAGACAAAATTAAAATTACAAGTAACGTCTATATTCTTTTAGGCGTAACTTGTAATTTTCTATACAGCCATCTGCTATAAAATAAAATAATTAAATATTCAAAATTTTTAATTCAGTTTCTAAACATAGATTATCAATTTATCACAATATATTTTGTGTATGTTCACCATTACTATGATTTTAGAGGTTGTTACTACGTGTGTTAAAGTGATCAAAAGCAAAGGATGAATGTAAATATTCAAACCGGTTTAGCAAAAAAATATGAAGTATAAGTAATTACAGTGAACGAAACCAGTATCCAATTTTCTATATTGAGTTAGGCATGTCTTTGAGGTTGATTCAGAAGTAGTTGACGCCATGATTGAAGCAATTATTCAAGACTCTTTAAGATTGCAGTATGGGGTTCTAAAAAGAGCAGGACTTGGTATCGTAAGAGTCTGCATCGTTCAAGTGATGCCGCTGGTGATCCTTGGATCATGTCCTGGCTGCGATGACCACTTTCAATCAGGTGGGGCCGCATGTTTGAGTGCTACCTTGTGCTGCCTATGGGGACAGATCTCCTTGTTAGTGCTGGGTTTAAAAAATATATATATTTGATGTACCATCGAGTTTTTGTTTATATGGTGACTGTATATTATAACCCTTAGAAATCTTATCAAGTCCTATCCTAATCAGAACTGTGTTTCATAGTAAGTATTTTTTTTGTACTGGCAACACGCAGCCAATCAGAGTTATTTTCGTATTTCAATACTTTCCACTAGCTAGACATATACAAAGTTAAATTTTATAAAACTCTTTCTCTATTCTATTGGTTTATTTTGTCTTCAATTTTAATAGATTATACCTATAGATAGATAGGATAGGAGAAGAGAATAATCGGTTAGTGTGATTGAATAATATTGATAGCACCCCGTGGTTGATAGAATTGATTGATATTTGAATGAGCGTCTGTTTCATGCATTGTGGACCTGTCAATCTCGTAGCGTAGGTATATGTTTTACTATATAATGACCTAGGTAATTACATGTTCTATGATATTCTTACTTATATAATTTCAAACCTGTTTATTTATTTCTAGGAGGTGTGATTATGAACCCTATGCCTTTGCCTGTGAACATCATTTACTTATAATATGCGTGTTGTAGGGTAGGTTGAGTGACGTTTGTCCTTTAATCCTTATTATGACAGTATTTTGTTTAATTACTTGAACGTATTATCAACATTTCCTAATATTCCATTATATATATCATTATAACCATTATATATATTATACCAGTTTTTTTTTGGTAAATTATCGTCCTACATGCAGGCCGTCATAAGTGCGTGTCCTTATTACTGAAAGTCACGGCACAAAAAAGAACGCTCCCAATTTTTGGACTGCATCGACTGCTCACCTTCAGACAGGATGTCATTAAGGCAATTCATATTATAAAAATCGTACTTATAACAAACGGTAACAAAATGCGAAGCGATGCATAGCGAAAACATAGTTTTGTATCTGTACATTCGCTTGACAGTTAGTCTGGATACTTCCGGATATGAGTTCTGGCTTCAGGCCGTGGATTATTCCCCAGGCTTCACTTCATGAGGCTTCTAACTTACGAGCATGTGTACTTTGATACGCGGCCATCATCAAACAAAACTGCCGGGAAAAAAGGCAGTGGCTTGGGTAGGGGTAAATTGTTTAGTAAGTCAGCAGTGACGTTTATAAATAAATAAATAAATATTCTCTTACAATCACACCAATTATTTAATTCCAAGATAAGTATCACTAAGAACTTGTGTTATGGATACTAAAGAACGGATAAACATACTTAAATACTTTCCTTTTGTAAATATATACTTAATATACATAGGAAAACACCCAGACCAGTACAAATATTCATGTTCATGCACATAAAGAATTGTCCTGTGTGGGAATCGAACCCACGACCTCTGGAGTGAAATGCAGGTATACTGACCTCCACGCCATATCGGTCGTTTATATGTAGCTTATCTTCGCTATCTTAAGACAAGGAATCTTCCTGTACTTCTTTATCAAAACATCTTACATTCCTCCTCAGTACCCTCTCACGTTGTCACATTTTTTCGTCCGATGTGCTTTAAAAAATATCTAGAAACCATAAACTTTTTCGAGTTATTTAATTTCGAGAGAATTAACTTACATAGAATCTACGTTAAACTAACATAACATAAAATACTGCACAAATATTCCGGAAATGATTGAAATCCAGACAGATCGCTACACCACCGTCACTGATGTGTCCGGTGCGACTCACATTTGTATGTCCAATTCAACTGTTGAGCCAAGTACGAATCAGCTGCTGAACGTGGCTAATTCAATGACTCTGTTTTCCTACTTTTGTATTTGTACTTCAATGTTTACGTCACTATGCTTTAATTGATTGATATTAGAGGCCCTCGTGGCAACTTTAGGAGCGATACCCCAGTGGTGTGTCCAATAAACGGCCATTTCAGGTCTCAGGTTTAAATTCTTTTCGTGCAGCACCAATGACTTTTTGAACTTATGTGCGGCATTATCGCTAGCTCCTGCTGGGACTAGGCCATAATGACGCAGCACGCTAGCATGAACATCTACAGCAGTCGTTATTAGAACGTCAGTTCCTTTTAATATCCTGCCAGCTGGTTTAACCATAAAATTATGTTTGCCTCTAGAGACCTGAAGCAGTTGCTCAGTCAACTGGAATTTAACTAAAACTGGTTGAACCTGTGAGCGGACCCTGGGCTATAAGAGTAAAATTAGGGCACAACCGGGATAATACTAGGATCGATATGACGATTGGAGGTGATTGTGATTTTCAATGATAGTGGCTTGTGACTTCATCCGTTTCATAGTCTGAAATACTTAATAGTGGATCCCGCATCGGAGCCCGCTGGTTTTGGTGCTTAACGTCAATTATGGGCTAGACTAAATAGGTGCAGAACAGGATGCGGACGTTCCAATCACCATCTTTATAAATGGGGAATAAAGGAATCTTCGGCCTGTGATTGTGGAGCGCCAGATCAAACTATAGCTCATATTGTAAACGATTGCCCGCTGTACTCTTTTCCCGGTGGTCTTGAAGAACTTCATCTTCTGACTCCGGCTGCTGAGAAGTGGCTACGACAACTGCCATTGAAAATTTAAATTAGGATTCAGGCAGCTCAACGCCATACGATATGATGATGATGGTGTGAAACATTGCGAAACTGGATAAAATATTGTCAAAAACAGTCACTGAAGCCTTCTATGTATACTTCTACAACTGCGTATTTCCATTATACTAAAATAAATAATTTTCATTCCACAGTTTTTCAATAATATTTTGACACATACCTATTCTGCTTTAAAGAAAAACTCGTAATTATTTAGGGAACTTACTTAAAAAGCATTTTTGCACGTTAGATACTGATCTGTTGTTTTATTTCTTACTTCTCATGAACTAACAAACCCAAATCAATCTTTAACAATTTATTTTGGAAACTACCTAGGTATTTTAATTGTTGGGGTAATACCATGTTTGTGAACGATTACGTAATGGTAGATTGGAAAAAATACATGGATAGGTAGTTGTTTTTTACAGCTGAACTCAACATTAAAATAATATGTATTTATATCATGATACCCAAATTACTTAACGTAGGTAGATATACTTTTTTTCTCATCTTCATCAAAAGATTTATTCGTCATCAATTTTACTGTACAGATGTATCTTAAGTTTAAGAAATTCATAATTTTTATATTCATTTCACTTTGTCTGATTTGCTACGCTTGATTGAGTTTCATTAATGTACTTTTTAAATAGTATCTAGGCATTAGAACCTACCAAGAGTGCATTAAATGAATTTAATCTGTTAATGGTGGTGCAGCAATAAATATATTTGAGAAAAAACTTCATTTGAATTGCTTTTGGGTGTGGGTAAAAGATCTTCTGTTCCTGAGACAGCTAAACTCCGCAAAACACGTTTTTGCTTAACTCACCTTCGCTCGTCTTTGATTAGGATACCCGTATCAAGTGATTATATCTTTGAAATTGATCTCCCATACCTTTTTACTAAGTAGTCTTAGTATTCCTTTGTGACAAATTTAGTTGTTGTTTTTAAAAATATTGTCAACAAAGAGTTTTGCTATCTTATTTTCCATTCCAGCAAAGAGGTCAACGTCTCGCGCGCGTGTCAGCATTTCGCGCCGGTTTGTATACGGTGACTAACGGGACACTTTTTATTTTGTTAAAATAATCGTTTTATTTGTTGGTTATGTGAAAAACATTGGCTGGAATCGCACCGCCAAACAAGATGTTCAGAAACAATTCCGCTGTGGCATATTATACGCTCACATTTCGCCAATTATATTGGTCCCACGTAATAGGAGTCAAGCCTATTGCCGCTTACCGGGAACTTTTATGTTAGTCAGACAGAGCCTCGTTCATTTATGGGCAGGTACCCCACTTGCAGGTGAGCAGTCAACGAGCGGCGGGCGTCGTCGGGTAAATTTTAAATTAATAAATAATAATAATAATTTTTTCTGACACTTACACCAATTCTTTAGTTACAAGATAAGCATCATTAAGAACTTGTGTTATGGATACTAAATAACGGATAAACATACATCAATACTTCTTTTTTGTAAAAACATACTTAGTATACATAGAAAAACACCCAAATCAGAAAAAATATACTTACATATTTATACACACAAATATTTGTGTGGGAATCGAACCCACAACCTCAGGAGTGGAATTTTGTTACCGACGTATAAAATAATTAAGGCGTTTCATACCGTAGAGTGAGCACAGCACAAAGCGCACCTACTCATGATGGCCAGCTATAATGCTGTTTCAAGCCCCGCTTTAATGACCCAGGATTATAGGAACTAGGAAACACACAGCCGGCTGCAAATTCCAGAGCTTAATTAACTCCACGTAGCTGTAGGTCCTCAAAAGAGGCTGTGTTCTCAGCGTCCCATATAATGTGAACCGCTCGCCTTTGCAGCCTATCAAGTGCGTCAAGCAGGTACTTAGCAGAATCATCCCAACGATGGAAACGATACTCTACACTCGATCGTACATGAGTCTTGTATAACAATCAGCGCTGCTCGGGAGTTGAAAACCGCCTTATCTTATTGAGGATACCCAACTTACGGGAGGCAGTTGAAATAACACCCTCAATGTTGCTAATGCACATCCTGGACGATGACGAATGCTGAGGCCATCGAAATAGGCAACGGAGAGTCCTGAAGAGAGGGAGAAGTAAGGAAGGAAGTAACCTTGGACAAGATTGCATAAACCTGGGTTTCAGTGGCATCAATCTCGACCAGGTTTTCAGATCGTCATAGAGAGATACGATTGAGAGTCCGGTTTACTTCGGCAACTAGGTCTTGCCTTTGTACCAAGATATCAGCTTGCTTTGCCGCAGGATGTCTCAAGTAACCCTCATGCACCGTGCTGTCATATCAACGAATATTGCCCAAAAACATATCATTGATATGCAGAAGAAATAGGATAACCGAACCCTGCGGCACTCTGGAATTGACTTTTTGGAACTCGGAGGACACGAATCTTCAATATTCTAGAAAGCCTGCCATTCCAGCGCACAAACGGGGCGGCACACCGAAGGCCGGTAACTTGGAAAGAAGGGAACGATGCCATGCTATATCGTATTTGGCGACATCCAGGTTTACGTTTTCAAGTACTATATAATAGTTTATGGAATAAAAAGTTTTTGAAGCTTTTTTTTAAGTTTACAGAGAAAGATCCACCATGCTTGTCCATTGCTTCACCCTATACGTAGATACTTATTCTAAAGAATTGATATTTTATGAAAAGCCCAGACCCATAATAATCTGACCAATTTAACGATCCATAATGCTGAACTACAAAAAAAATTATATTTAACCTGTATATTGTTCAAGAGCGCTGTCATCTAGAAAACTTAATCATTAATCTTTCATAAGTCCATAATTATTATAATAAAACCCTGAAGGTTGAGCGTTTAATGATAAAATCAACAAAACGTTTACTGAGTAAAATGTGTTCCTTCCGTTAGAATTTATAAGCTAAATGCAAATTAATTAATATTTATTTTATTGTGGCTATTCTTACCAAGACAGAATTGATTATGTTTCAACAAAAACTCCTAACAATTCATTTTTTATTCTTACATATAATTAACTCGCGTCGTGATTCGGGTTAAGATTACTTAGGTAAAAAGCTGTTTTTTGCATGTTCCTATTGCGCATATCTGTTAATTACGTTTATTTGTGGGTAATTTTGATTGATATTCCATAAACGTCTTTTTACAAAACGACTTGACAAGTTATAAAGATAATAATAGCTCCATTTTGTTTCAGAGCATAAATCTCAAAGCGCATAGAAGCTAGATAAGTCTCAGGTGGTGAAATACGATCACCAAAGTTAGACAAACTTCACCGAGTGAGTTCAATCCTTGAATGTTTTCGTGCTTCAAAAGGCACGTTAAGCGAGATTCAGGTCTTACTCGACCACGTGGACTCAATGCGGATTTGGTAAGGTTGCCGCCAGTTCCAGATCACAATATGTGCTAAGGGCCTTTTTCCTATAAAGCGGATTTGCGGATTTGCGGGTGTACCCGGCATCCGTGTCACACAGGTCCCATCGTTTCATACAATTTCAATTAAAAGGGGAACTATTGAGGGAGTGCAACTTTACAATAATCTACCAACTGACATAAATTAATGTACACATATAAGTATTTTTAAAACTAAACTAAAGCAGCATATGATTAATGCCAAACTATAAATTAGTAAGGGGTTGTGAATACGCCCAGAGGTATAATAATTAATAATTATAGTTATTATTACCTTATTATACAGTAATTATGTATCTCATTATAACTGAACTTATTGTTTTTATGAGAATAAATGTCTTTAAACCTAAAGGGCTTTTAGCGTCTACCACGTGTTGTGATCTGGGACTGGCGGCAATCTTATCAATCCACATTGGGTCCGCGTGGTCGAGTATTACCGAAAAAAATAGCCAAATGGCAAAGGTACGTTTGTAGGTTGCAATTGTAGGTTTTTATTTATTTTCAATTATACAGTACTGCAACTACTACAACAGCAGTATAGAAAATAATAATTCGAATTTATTATGCATAATTAATAATTCGAGGCACTGGCAATCACAAATGTTCCCGATAAGCGGCAATAGGTGAGACCTATTAAGTGGGACCAACAATGTAGTTGGCGAAACTTGGGTGTATGCCTCTGCCTACCCCTTCGGGGAAACAGGCAGTCATTACACGAATCTATTAAGATGCGACTCTGTTAATGCGCGAATCTGTCCATACGCGAATCTGTCATTTTGCGACACCTGTCGACAATTTGCTAATCTGTCATTTTGCGCTTCTGACGTTTTACGTCCAAACCGGTTAATCATGAAATGAGTAAGTAGTAGGTGTATAAAAATTATAGAAGTGTTCCCATTTTATGTACAATCAATATTGATTCGTTTTTTTTAATAAATTATGTGAACTATACGTTTCCACCGCCATGTTTCCTCTGACATAGCGATCAGAGACCTGTATATCGTGGGTTTAGCTATTTGTTAACCTTGTTATTTATATCATATATACCTATTTATATATACCTTATTTACTATTGCATACTACAAAGCTTCACATAATACGGTAAAACCACAGAACGTGACAATTGTGCAGGAAATTTCAATAGATTCATATGGAATACTGTTTTCTAAGAAACTGTATGAAATAATAACGTATAATTAATTATCTATAACTAATTTCAAACTTAGTCATAAATAAATACCGTATACGAATAGAATAACGCAGCAATCAACCTCATATATACGTAATATTCGTAGGTATTGCTTTTTACATTTCATACTAATATTTTATATTATTATCTTCAATATCTTCAAATATTTACTGTGTGTGTTCCGTATTGTTATATTTGATTGATAATTTAAAAGAGCAGCCTGTGAGTTTCTGGTCAGTTCTTCTCACAGAGCGAGGGCTCGGAACTGGCACTTAGATTCACTTACACCAAATTTTTATTTATTTGCATGTAAGTGAATCTAAGCTTCGTGATTTCAGTGTTGTAATATTTAGTTTTTTTAAATTTATATTTTGTTTTGACGTTTTCAAGTGCTATGTAATAGTTTATGACATAAAGAACTTTTTACTTTTACTTTACTATAAAATTTGAAAAATAATTTTTTCATTTTTCTGGAGAACGTAACCAGGGCAAAATGAGCTATTATGGAGCGGCGATAGCCCAGTGGCGAGAACCATGGCATAAATTCAGAGGGACTCTGGGTCAAACCCTGGTGGTGCACCTATGACTTTCTGAAGTGGCCCCTGTCCTCCTGCTTAACTTCTATGTTATTTAACTGTTGCTGGTATAGTCTATGTCAAATAGTTGGTGGTAAGCCAAGCGCCACTTATATATGGGAACACGTCCTTAGGGCAGGTCAAAAGTACCCTAAACCGACGGGCGTGTATTAGGAGGTTAAAGAGTGTGAATGAAGCTAAAAGTGTGTGCCAAGATCGTAGCAAGTGGAAGGATGTGATCTCTGCCTACCCCTACGGGAAAGAGGCGTGACATTATGTAAAGTTCAAAGTTCTTTATTGCATTCATGTTGTACAGATACAGGTGTTAACAAAGATAGAAGGTAACAAACATGACCCTGCAAGGGCACAGCAAGTTCATATTATTATATATATTACAAGTAACTTATTATTAAATAAAATATAAATCGTAATAGTATTTTAACAAATCCTTAAATATTTACGTAACAATCATATTTATATAATATTTTAAGATCTAAGTTGAAAAACATACCTGTATGTAGTATGTACGTCCCAACGCTCTTGACAATAGTGACGTGTGTAGATCTTAATGGCGGTTTGGATGTTCAAAATGTTGTGCTTCAAAAACTGTATCAGGAAGACGCTATCTTGTGGAAATGTGGGAGGCCCGTGGTCTATACATACTTTGGGATTGCGGGACTGTTCGAAAGAGATACCCGGGACATATCAGGCTCAAGAAGGAACATGGATTTAAAGCCTGACACACACTTTTGCTCCAACCAATTTACCATTCGAAAAAGAAGGTCAACAACACAACAACACGCAGCATGCGTTACCTGCTTTTCAGAATGTAGATATCGTTGGCCCATCGGTAAATCGGGCAAAACATTATAGGCTTGGGCGTTTCATAAAATGACGATAGATTCAGTCCATGTTATTCTTTAGAAAATAGAACTACTATTTAATGTGTGAACATGAATATTAGTTCTGGTCTGGGTGTTTTCCTATGTATATGAAGTAATTATTAACAAAAAATATATTTAGTATTTATATGTATGTTCATCCGTTATTTAGTATATCTATAAAACAAGTTCTTAATGATACTTATCTTGGAACTAAATAATTGGTGTAATTGTCAGAAAATATTTACTTATTGATTTGCCTTGACTTTACCTATGTATCATTTGTACGTAGGACATGTCGTAAATTCTGTTATGACTAGGCACAAATTAGGTGGAACACGCTTACGACATAACATCGGACACTATAAGTATTAAATGAATACAAAACCTTATCAACATAAACTATTTAACATAACTGACATTGAATAAAGACAACCCAGATGATGGTACATTCAATGAAGTTAATAATACATAATGATGACGGGCGATTTCTCATATGATTCACTGGGCTATCCTAAATGAACCTTGACGCCATACGGGTGACATACTCCACTTTTATCAGATTTCCATATCATTGTGTCTTAATGTAACTGATATTTGTAGACCAACGTCGTCACCACAACTGGGTTTTCACTTATAACCCACAACATAAAGTAAGTTCAGAAGATAAATAACAAATGTATTCATGTTTATTTATTTAATTTATACAGTTGGCTTTCTTTGTAACTTGAAAAAAACCGAAATTATGCTAGTTTTACATACATACATGCACGCCTGTTTCCCCGGTAGCCAGAGGCATATTATACGCCCACACTTCGCCAATTATATAATTGGTGCCACGTAATAGGTGGCGAGCCTATTGCCACTTACCGGGCACTGTTATGTTCGCCAAAACCTCGTCCGTTGATCGGCAGGTGCACCACTTGCAGGTGAGGTTGGCTTCGACTCCTTAAGTCTTGATAGGATCCCTAAACAAAAAAAAACCCGAAATTATGCTAGTTTTATATCTGAGAAAGAAAAGAAGAACTTAAGCCGGTTCACCGTAAAAATGCCTCGATCACGAGATTATTCTGTAAGAACGAAAAAAATAGAGAAACAATTTACTCATGGAACAATAGTACAACAATATAGAAAAAGAAACACATGTGGCACCGAAAAGGTTTAATACTCAGTATATGCCGTGTCCGTAAATGCTTCAAACAAAAAACTTTCACAGTTAACGCTAGGCAAGACCAAGACGTGAAATATATGTGAATTAAATGTTTGTGTTTGTTTGGCGTCCTTGATGATCGATTCGCTAAGCAGTATTAGCGAGACATATAATTTAAGAAAGAGAATCAGATTTTTGTCAGAACGTCTAAGGGACTCTCACTCTCAGTTTTGTTTAAACAAGGTCGAAGCTATTGATATGACATTGTACATATTTTTGAAGTAAGTAATTCAAACATTTTCACCAACAAGACCTTAACGCATCCCTAACTAAAGTGTTACCTACGTTAAGAGCTCTCCTGATTCGTTTAAGTACCTAAATTCATTATCACAAGCTAAGCGTCACCAAGTAAGGTTATTACTAAGTAAGTGACAGTCAAGTTTGTGTATATTTTGTACTGTTACTACGTCTGTTTAGCTGTTTTGAAATTTAATCGATATGGATTTGTAACATATAACTTTTATAAAAAAAATGAAATTTGACATAAATGTGAATTTATAAAAAATTGATGTAGTACTCAACTCGTCAAACACAAAGAAAGTTCCAATTGGTCAAGCGTGTTTTAACCGCGCATTTTGGTTCTAATTCGTCAAGTAATATAAAAGTATTGATTATCCAAATCTAAATTTTGTTTCGATTTGCCAAACCTTATTTTTGTTTCAACTGGTCAAGGCAATAAAAAGTTCTGATTCGTCAAATGTCGTCAAATGTCAAAATGCGTAAAATCCTCTATTTTTTTATCTTTGTTTAATGTAATGTTTAAGTATTTGATCTAATTATTTTTGAAGCTTCGATTGCTTTAGATGCACTCTCAATAAACGAATTTTAATCGCTCTTCATTTTGGGATAAGTCTAATCGTTTTGAAAAAATAACTGTCTTGTATCGTTAGGGAACGGTTAAAGAGCGGAAGATCGGGCTCCTAAACTTAAGGTCTCTCGTAGATGTTTAGATGACTCTTAAACGTTAATGAAAACGAATGCATTCTAAACCGTTTCCTAAATGCTACTTATCTATTGGTTTTCTTAGCTTGAAATTAGTACAGTTAGTGAAAATGGGCTTTATTTTTCTTTAATCTTGTTATAATTTTTCACCCTTGGACTCCTCTTGGACTCCTCTTGGACCATATAAAAGCTATAGCTACGCCCGTGCTTCTATCGTTCACTATAATAAGCACAGAGTGATTGACATCCTTATTCCTACCAGCAGTTTCTTAGCAACATTTTAATTTTGTGTTGTTTTGCTGTAGTATATTTCAAAGGTACTGTAAAATTTCAACGCCACGTGCCAATAGGGTCATACAGTGAGGTAAGTAACATATTTATATTATTAAAGCATAGATGTCACTGGAAGATCTTTCATTTGGTGGGGTCTACCATCAGCTCCCCAAAAACGCTTTAATTTGTTGCGCTACTCAAACATCAGTATAGTTTACATCAAAAAATTGTGGGATCTATGAAAACTTTCAGCCCGCATCTCTGAACCGCATCAAGCCGGTATACAGGATCTCCAGTCCAAAGATAGCCGCAGTACCTACTCCAAGTATTATGTGTGAATTACCGCTTTGCTTAATTGGGTAAGCTGAGCTTTTTGGATTCCAGCTTGACTTTACGTTCTAAATGACTTCGGAACTAAATTTCTCTAGCGAGAAACCGATGGGACTTTTAAAGCAGTAAACGCGCTTACCTATGTCATTGCTGGGTTTAACCCCAATCGAATACTTTCACAAGAGTACTCTCGTCTTAAGACAAAATTAATTCAGGACTTTCGTCCACAGCACTCTAAAGTTTACTAAATCTTTTATATATTATTTTCAGATAAAGTAAACCACCCGAGCCTTAATATTAGTAAACAAATTTTATTTATTATTTCAAAAGCAAAACTTCATCATCACAGCCATTAGAAGTCCATAACTGAACTAGGGCCTCCCAATTAATTTCCACGTCGATCGAAATCGAGTCGCCTGCACCCGCCGCACCTTCATCGGTCCAACAGTCAGAATGACTTATTGTGGAATTGCGTACAACGTTCTATCAGGAGAAAAGAAGTTCTACTAAGCCTTTGACTCCAATAGTTGTTCTGAGTGTCTATAAATGCTTACAAAAAAAAGTATTGGAAGTATGTTTCCACTCTGTAGTATCTATTGTATAAAATCTGCTTAGTTTGAGGCTATATTGTGCTGTGTGAGCCGCCCGAGGATTGTTATATGAAACGCACTCGTGTAAGCATCTGAATAAAACCTCACGTAAATACTAAGTTCCATTTACATCAGTCCGCTGTTAGAAGTAAAACCGTAACAAATCAATTTTTTTTTCCTGCGTAATATTATTTTACTGACTGATATTCGTCCTGTTATTCGGCCATTTTAATGTAAGATAGAACATAAGAAAATATTTAATGTTAAGAGTAAAACTTTAAAGAACTTTATTCGTGGTGGTAAATAAGATAAACGAAATAAGCTGTCAGGTGAAAAAGCTCACGGAAGTCAGGATTAGTAAAAAAAAATTATTTATCTATATATTATTTCTATCATCAGCCCAGGACGTTCACTGCTGAACAAAGATCTCTCCTATAAACTTCCGATGTTGCAAGCAGCCTGCATCCGATGTAAAAACTGCGGCCATTAACAGGTCGTCCGTTTAACTTTGTCTCCGTTCCAGATTTTTCTGCCTGAACGGTCGTCAATTATTCCTGCTATGTGCCCTTTTTTTATTTTTATCGTTGGTAACAAAATGCTTTTACGCACTGTATTCCGGCCAAAGGGGGACCGAGAGAGGTGTGTGGGAATCACACCTGGCAGACACGACGCCCGCCGCTTGTTGAGAAAGAGGACGGGGGGCCAGTACCTGGGATGCAGCTCTGACACCCTGCCCGCGGCCAACGTCCCCCGTACCAAAACCGGGAGGACCTCCTCAGAAAGACGCAGTGGACGCGCCACTTCTACCTCCTTGTGCGACCATAGCGTGTGTGGCCGACTTCTCAGAGGGCCCATGGCTAGACAGCAGTGAGCAGGGGCCCCCTGCCCCCGCTGCCTAAGACCCTCCTGGCGCTGCTTGACGGGCCCTCCTGGCTCGCCCGCTGCGCCCTCCACAGGTCCCTCTTAGTTTCCCCCCCGGTAGTCAGTACTAAGGGCACCCAGAGTTGCCAATCTCCAAGGTGGAGACCTGTCGGGGGGGTCTGCTATGTGCCCTGCCCTACTGCCACTTTAACTTATTGATTATTTGAGCTATGTTGGTGACATTCTTTCTCCAGAGATCCAATACAGTCAAATTATTATTATTATCTCCATTGTGACGACCGATATGGCGTGGAGGTCAGTATACCTGCACTTCACTCGAGAGGTCGTGGGTTCGATTCCCACACAGGACAAATCTTTGTGTGCATGAACATGTATATTTGTTCTGGTCTGGGTGTTCTCCTATGTATCTTAAGTATGTATGTACAAAAAAAAAGTATTTAAGTATGTTTATCCGTTATTTAGTATCCATAACACAAATTCTTAATTATACTTATCTTGGAGCTAAATAATTGGTGTAATTGTAAGAGAATATTTATGTATTTAATATTTAATTGATCGCTGTGCGACTCTAAGATTTCTTGAAAGAAGAAGAAGAAGCTTTCTATACTGTAAGTTGGGTAAAATTTAATAGATTTATGTTTCAAGTTGTTGTTGCAAGGTTTCTGCCCAACCCAAATGAGATATATGGCCGGTATTTGATATATAAATTAATTAACATTTGATATATGAAAAAAATGCTGGCTTGACGTCGTAAGGGATGACATGCGTGCCAATAACGTATCGAACAAGGATGCCGAAGACTGTGCGAAGTTGAGGGATAGATGTAGGAAACCGGACTCCGGGCGAGTAAGGCACAAACCTGCAAAAAGCTAAGATGAAGAATAAGAGGAATTAGTAAACGGATACGGTTCCCAGTTCTAAGTGAATGCACTTGTAAGAGTTTGGAAGCACATCTTAGGTCAGCTCCTCCGGATCATTATAAAACGTGGATCGTTTATTCAAGTTTGGCTCAAAAGAGCTCTTATGAACTGCAAAACTTAAAAACTAGCGCGCCCATTCACTGCGGGCGGGAGCTTGATCGTAAAAGAACGGGCAACAAAATCGTCAAGGTTAGTTTTTCTCCCGCCAGTTACAAGAAAATGTACTTAGTAGTAAAACAATTTGATAGGTCTACAAAACCTGTGTTCTGCAGTCACAAAATTTAAAATAAAAGAAGAAAATAACTTTTTTTTAAGTTATACGAGCATGATTACGAATAAACATAGTAGACATGAGCAGACCAGTCCCCACTGGCGGCACCCGTTCACGAGTATGACGCATGAACCAGCCATTGTTTCGCTCAACCATATTGTAGGGAACGTAACGACCCTTTTTTTTATTTTTTTATTATCGTCTGTAAAAAAATGCTGCTTACGCACTGTCTCCCGGCCAAAAGGGGGAGACCGGGAGGGGGTGTGGGGCTCACTGCGGCCGACGCGGAACGTAACGACCCTTTTTTTTTATTTTTTTTATTATCGTCTGTAAAAAAATGCTGCTTACGCACTGTCTCCCGGCCAAAAGGGGGAGACCGGGAGGGGGTGTGGGGCTCACTGCGGCCGACGCGACCACCGCAGTCCTACCTACACTAAAAAACTTCAGACGACGCCCACCGCTGTTGAAAAGGGGCGAGGCACCAGTGCCCGGGTTTGTAGCTTCTGGTACCCCGCCCGCGGCCAACGTCCCCCGGATCAGAACCAGGGAGACCTCCTCAGGAAGGCGCAATTTGCAGCGCCCCCCCTACCTCTATGTGCGGCCATGGCGTAACTGGCCGACTTCGGGGGGGGTGTATGGCTAGAGGGCCCCCTGCCTCCGCCGCCTAAGACCCCCCGGGCGCTGCCTGACGGGCCCTCCTGGCCCGCCCGCTGCGCCAACGGCGTAGCCAGAGAGAGAGCGGATCCCGCTCTCTCTCCCGCTCCCTCTCCCGCTCCCTCTCCCGCTCCGCGGCTTCCTTCTGCGACATCACCACTTCGCAGAAGGAGGCCATCGCCTCCCACGCCGTCTCGCTGTCGACCATCTTTTGCATGATGGTCGGCAGCGAGAGAGCCACTCCACCTAGGGCCGCAGCTAACGTCGACCGCGGCCCCGCCCACGCAGGGCACGCCACCAAAGTGTCGACTCCCCCCCGGCGACGTCACACAGATACTTCCCAAAGCACCCGTGCCCGGAAAGTACCTGTGTGAGCCGGAAAGTCATCGACCCCCACCGACGGCCGACCCATCGCTCTAAGATGGGCCCGACCGCCTCGAGGATACGGCGCCTCGATCCTTCGGCACGTAGTTCGGCGCTCCTGTGTAGCTGCCGCCGCCATGCGCCCAGAGCCTGTGTCTGAGCGTCGGAACGTAACGACCCTTTTTTTTTTTTGTTTTACGTCGGTAACAAAATGCATTTACGCACTGCCTTCCGGCCAAAGGGGGACCGAAAGGGGGTGTGGGACTCACCACCGGCAGACACGACCGCCGGCAGCAATACCCACTAAAAATCTTCCGACGACGCCCGCCGCTTGTTGAGAAAGAGGCGGGGGCCAGTACCTGGGTTGCAGCTTCTGACACCCCGCCTGCGGCCAACGTCCCCCGGACCAAAACCGGGAGGACCTCCTCAGAGAGGCGCAGTGGACGCGCCCCTCCTACCTCCCCCTGCGACCATAGCGTGTGTGGCCGACTTCCCGGAGGGTCCATGGTTAGACAGCAGGGGCCCCCTGCCCCAGCTGCCTAGACCCTCCTGGCGCTGCTGAGCGGGCCCTCCTGGCCTACCCGCAGCGCCCTCCATAGGTCCCTCTTAGTTTCCCCCCCGGTAGTCAGTACTAAGGGCACCCAGAGTCGTCGGTCTCTGGGTGTTACCTTTTCCCTAGCGCCTCCTGCGCCCTACCGGGAGGTACTCAGCCCCCACACAACACACCACAAGGTGGAGACCAGTCGGGGGGGGAACGTAACGACCCGACGCAAGACGCCACAACCGCAAAGACCTTGAATATTATTATGTCATGCTCAGTTAAAAGCATGACATAATAATATTCAAGCCACAAAATAAGAAGATTTATATAAATAAGAAATAAAAATAATATTATGAAAATTAAATAGCTGCAGACCACAAAATTGTTTGTCCAGTGATAGATATAATTTACAGCCATGCCGTTTTATCATCTATATAATCTTGCGTACAATAGTATGCTTTCTTAATCAATTTTCCTTTAATAGCTAATTTAAATTTATGTAAGGGCAAATTCAATATATCCTGCGAAATGTTGTTGTAGTATTTCATACCTTGCCCCATAAAAGACTTGCGAATTTTTAGAAGTCTTAGAAATGGATTTAACAGTTTATTTTTATTTCTTGTGTTAATTAAAGCTGTAACGTTGACAGCGTGTAGAATAATTATTTATATTTTTCCGTACAAACAAAATATAAAATAAAGATAAACTGCGAGGCAATAGTTAAAATATCAATTTCCCGAAATAACTCTCTAAGGAATGATCTAGACCGTAGTTTATAAATAAAACATATAGCTCGTAATTTATTGATTCAGGCGTTACTTTGCGGAAATCCATTGTAAGCAAGTGATGGATTAAAAATATCTTTGTAACAATTCCCGCGCTACTATAATTTCCCGAAAAATCGAGAAACTATTCAACACGACACGTGTTTCGCCCTTACACAGGACATCTTCAGGTAAGATAGGAGCCTCAGAACAACGATGTCTTCACGACCAACGCTGAAACGAATCGTTTGCATATAGCTCGTTACTGTAAAATGAAAATAGTCTCAATTTCAGCGGCAGATCCCCACACTAAAATACCGTACGATATCAAACTGTGAAAATTGCTAAAATAAACAATTCTAGCAGATTCGACATCCGTTATCTCACGAATTTTTCGAGTCGCATATGCGGCTGAACTTTAACAGAAAAGCTTTCGATATGTGGGCCCCACTGAAGGTTTTCATCTAGTGTTACACCTAGAAATAAGGTTGAATCGACCATTTCCAACCTCTGACCATTCAATTCTATATTGGTTTCAACATCTCTTACATTAGGAAGTGAAAAATACGTAGATGTTTTTGCGTCTAATATGTAACAGGGTGACCGAAAGGACCGCAGGACTTAAAGTGCTTCAATTAATCATTAAAAATCGTTAGTAAGGATAACAGAAAAATAAGATATAGGTTGCCTCGGTTGATTTGATCTTTTAATAACCTGAGGGCAATAAATAATCCTTGATTAATGATAATGAAAATGATTGATACTTTAGTGTTAAAATGTTTGTAACTGAGAAGAAGCAACTTTAAATATATATTTTTAATAAACTGTGCGAGTGTTCCAACAGTGTGCGCCGTGACGTTCTAAAGTGCTTCTAAATCATATTTCATGTTAAAAGCATTCTATACACTATACGTTGCATTTAGTGCAAGTTATCGTATTAACCATTTGTTGTTATATGTTTGGTTTTTTTTTTTATAACTATGGTTTACACAAACAAAGGGTAAAAAAAGACTAAAGTAAAATTATAAACTTTTTTATTTACATTTTCATGTTCGCTCTACAAGAGTTCGCAGTTTGCATTACACAGTCATTCTTTATACAGATATTTATTTAGATATTTTTTGAAGTTTTATGTACATTTTGTATAAAAAAGCAGTCATCAGTAGTGGAGTTTAGTTCCATCCGTGGGCGCCATGACCCCATGGTTCCTCGGGCGCGGCGGCGGCGGCGTGGGCTGCGTGCGCGAACTGGGCAAGGTGAGCAGCGCGGGCATGCTGGACTTCAGGGGTGTCCACCACGTATTGGCCGTCGTGGGTCAGCTGGATGTGGGCCTGGGGGGTAGTTAGGGTTAGTCATATATTTTATTCAGGATAACCACAGCATAGGTATATTTAAGCAAGTGCAATTGTACACTTTTAATTTACTGTAAATAGATTGAGATTGATTTAATAGTAACGGAAGGCAATATACGATAATAACGTGTTTAGAAACATATTTCAATTATTTCAATAGATCATCAGTAATACATTAATAAAATACGAAATGCACACTCACTTTTGGAGGCGCTAATGTATAATCAGATGTTTTTTTATCTGTGACTTTCACAAGACTAGTGTAGACAGGACCTAATTCGCTAACGCCGTCTGGTAAGCTTTAAAAGCACCGTACTTATTATGGGAACTGTTTTATCTTACAAGACGTTCATCTTGTCAATCGATGAAGTAACAAAACAATTACTTGACCGCAAATAAATGGCAATTTTATCAGATTGTAGACCTCAGGATTTCTGTCAAGTTTAATTTGAAAATTCGTTATTATAGATAATCAATCAATCAGCCAATTGCCACTCACGGCTCAACATAGGCCTCTCCCAAAGAGCACCAACTATCACGGTCCTCTGCAGAACGCCCAGCTATAATAATAAATAAAAAAGTATAACAAATTACCGGGGGGCCGGTCCATTTTCCGTAGCCAGCGGCATAGCCCGCTCCGTGAGCGACAGGAGCGCCGTAAGCGAGAGGAGCGGCGTGAGCGAGAGCCCCTTGAGCGCCGTAGCCGTGAGCGCCGTAGCCGTGAGCGGCGGAGTGCGCGGCGGCGTGAGCGGCCTTAAGGTGCGCTACCTCGGGGGTGTCCAGGACGCGACCGTCATGGGCGAGAGGGGCGGGGCCGTATTTGATCAGACCTGGCGAGAAAACATAATAATTGAAGATATTCCTATCTGGATGTTATTTTGTTGAATAATGCTTAATCGTATGAATATCAGCACTTTTACATTGTAATTACATATTTAAGGCAATGACAGTGAAATATGCTTTATTCAATTAGTACTCTGGTGGAGCACATTCACTACGAGCAAGAACTCAAGTGGAGAATAATGGCTTCTCATCTTTGTCTTCAGCCTTGCGCTGTAAACCTTATGACCCTTCAAAACATATTCTAATCTAGTAAGTGTCAACTTCAAACTTGTCAGTTGTCAATCTGACTATAATTTGTGTTAATAAAGAATAGTTTTACTAGGGGCAGGAGGTTGAGGGCTCCCTTCGAGCTTTTGAAATGATTAAGAAACTGTCTGGCTTTAAAAATTAAACCAGCGGTTTCTGTTGAGGTTATTAGGAAGTCTTTTATTGCCAAAAAACCAACAAACAACACAATTTACGTTGTGTCTGGGACTGCATTATTTTAAACGTGTTAAACAAATTGTTCCTTACCAGCGGCAGGAGCGCCGTAATGTCCACCAGCATAGGCAGCGGGGGCACCGAGGTAGCCAGCACCTTGGGCTCCATGGTAGCCGGCGGACGGGGCCCACGCGCCGTGGGAGGTGGAAGCCTGAGCGTGCGCGGCGAGGTGAGCCGCCTAGAATAGAATAAGTATATTAGTACGATAGTTTATGAAACAACTCTCTCACCCTAGTTTGTGAGAGGACGCCTGTGCTTAGTTATATCACATCCTAGAATTATCATGGTTGCCCTAGACTAAAACTTTTTGTGCTTGCCAGAGTCTCGTCCGTTGATCGGCAGGTGCACATGTAGTTGAGGTTGGCTTGGGCTCCCTATACACCCTAATATGCTTTAAAAAATTAACTTGTATTTTTTACCTTAGCGTGCGCTACCTCGGGCGTATCCAGCAAGTATTTGCCGTCGTGGCTGAGCTGGATGTG
Organism: Musotima nitidalis; assembly: GCA_949126915.1. NCBI lineage: Eukaryota > Metazoa > Arthropoda > Insecta > Lepidoptera > Crambidae > Musotima > Musotima nitidalis. Next base: position 8,882,667 of record OX421434.1, read on the forward strand.
GGCCGGGGGACCCGCGTAGTAGGAAGCCCTAGCCAGGCAAAGGGTGGCGGCGAAGATGATCTGTTGACAACAAAGAGTTTTGTTATAGTAAAAACTTTTTACAAATCGCTAAAATTTATATAAAATATTTGGGAAGAACGTAGAGTAGTTATGCTCTTTATCACATTATGTGTTTAAAGGTGTTATATATACTCGTAATAATTATATAACAAATCTTGCAAAAATAACCTAGTTCAGACTGCAAGCTCATTGTTTTTTTTTAAATATAATTAAAAAAAATGTCTACAAAAATCTGGTATACAATTTTAAGCAAAGTATTTTTTTAATAAATTATTTTATTATTAAAATGCTTTTTAATAAAGTACTTCATTTAGAGTGTCTTGCACAACGGTTAATAATAATCCGAGCTAAATCTATTTAAAACATCGTTCTGTCCCTCTTTACTTAGAAGTAACTGACATGGAATGACATTTTAAGCCAAAATTAAATCAAAATTAGAAATATTATGCAAACCGCCCTTACTTACGAAAGCTGATATTGGTATTAATTAAGTATCAAATCATTGTGTCGAGAAAAGTTTATCTATGATATCGGTTTGATATTTATTGGAAAAATTTATAGAGAAACTCTTGATTGCGTGGTGGTACTACCAGTTCTCACATTTCCTAACACCACTTAGCCGGTGCAGAATTCTAAATAGTGTTACATTTAAGGTCGATCGGCCCATTAAAGTATTATACGCTTCAGTTGTTTCATATTCGGGTCGGACATTTGTAATTATTGCTTTTGAAATTATTGTAATTGGTATCACGCGCATGACTTCATTCTGGAGGCGAAGAAATTTAAACGCAAAAACGTTTTTACATTATGCTTGTATTTCATTTAAATAATGCATAGAGCATTTTCGATGAAAATTGTTACAGTACCAAATAGTTCATATTTACTATTATTAAGGCTCATTAGAGATGATTTACCAATTCACAATAAATATATATTCACCTTCTTGGCTTGCTACAGTTTGAAGATATTACCGATGAATATTACGTAGGTACTAGATACGTATGAAATATTTTGTAACAGAAACAAAAGATTTTTTAATCATATGCTTATACATTCTCATGTTCTATAAAACAACAACATAGTTAATTCCAAACAGTTTACATAATTAATGTTTCGTAGTCTATGGAATGAAGAAATGATGTGCTATTAATTCCAAAACAAATGAAACACATATTCTTTTTTAATTACGGTAGCGTTTCATTTCACATAATCTAAAGCTCTTGTTAGCAGATTGCTGTTCTCACGTTCTGTATTGTCACATGGCCGCGTCATATTTTTGAGTTTATACGTGCGAATTTAACAGTTTAAAAGACATGATGCAAGAGTGTTGTGTTTCTATTTCAAAAATGTGTGATTTTTTTTCATCAGATGTATGGCATACCGTTTTATAGCTAAAACTAAACGCAATTTTGCCAATGCATGTAAGCCAAACAGCAGGCAGGCAAAAAGGCGGGAGCCGTAAGGACTTATTTATTAACAAATTAATTTACAACAGGCTAGCGCTCAAAATATTTCAACAGAAAGTCGTCTATCTAATTTATCAATATTACCAAAACGTTTGATAGGTTTAACATAAAAAGAGCTGCGTAATTAGGAACGCGTTCACAAGAACTTGCATTCCGTGTTATGCAGTTCATCCGTTTTATTACAAAGTAAATTACGGTCATTAGTTACAATTACTATAGTTTGCATAACCTGATATTTTGCATCTAAATAAGAAAGCTACTTATTTAGCTAATTAAATTTAAACAAAACTTTTCTTTCTCCTTTCATAGGTCGAAATTTCGAGAAGTTTTACTTACTTATTCCTTCTTTTGGAAACCTTTATCGAATAAGATTTCTAAATCAATAGGCACAGTCTGAATTTAAATAAACAAATTTTATCTGCCAGTGCAATTTTATAACAAAATGTCAACCATTTACACAATAGTTAAATATATATTAAACTGCGATAAGACGTGGTTAGTTAAAACTGCTAAGAGTTACGTTATGCGTCCAGGGCGGGGCATAGTTGCACGCGACAAGCCGTCAGATATAGCAAGTGCTATAGGAAATCATTGACACAGGGCCCATAAATTCTAAAACTGGACGCGGAAATTTAATAAAACAACTGCCACCCACAGATAAGATAAACTAATGACTAGAAATCGATATGGAGGTTAGTTACCAAACAGTTTGTATACATAATATCATAAAAAGGTATCATTTACGTAATAGCTGTCTTTTACTAAAGGTGCCCAAGTATCCAAGTATCCTGTTCTGTATGTTTGGCTTTATCAACGATAGGATAGAAAGATAAATTTAAAAAGGATTAGGTGGGAAAAATAATCTTGCGTTTTTCAAGCTTTAACCTTATGAAATGGAGGATAGGTCCTAAAATTAATTGAACTTTAATCTAAAATATAATTTTATTTTTAGCTTACATGTTTAATAAGTTCGATACTATTGGTTCTAACTAACTAACCCGCAGACTTCACATATAGTGAAAGACGATTAAAACCTTTTCTAATATCCCCATATTGTGTATTTTTTCTTGAATATAAAGATATGTACTTGAAATTAGCCATTGTTTGCAAAACTATCTTGTTTAACTTCGTCACATTGTTTTGCTTGAGGATGTGTTCTTGAAAATGCAAGGAGAGGAAGGCAGCGATTTTTTTTTCTATTGTCTAATTTCACCGGTTTGAAGTTTGAATGTCAAAATTTACATCAATAATTGAGACGGAAATATTTACATTAGTGTCGGATTTAAGGCAGTGTGACTTTGTTTAATTAGAATGAATAGTGTATTATACTATATATTTTAACAAAAAACTACTAAAGTCAAACAAAGTACTATGTATTATGTAAACAATACATTAATATGACAAAATTTTGCTAGTTTTCTTATAACGGGTAGATATTCAATTTCGGGTAGATAACTAATAATCGCGCATTATTTTAAAGTTCTTGAACTACATTTTCATTTAACTAGATAAGGATTTAAAGTAATACATAAGTATCTTGAAATAATCGCAATCTTGATAATGAACGTTAATATATCAAAACATATAAATAATCGCAACTAAATGCAATATAATTAAATACGAGCGGGTGCCAATACATAAGTAGGCGTCTCTATAGACTAGGACAGTAACCGAAATTATTGAAACATTACACTTTACCGCAAACTGCGATTTGAATTGCAAAGTAATTTTGTACGTAAACCACAAATGAATTACAATACTGTTGTATGTATTATCTGTTTATACTGATATTATTTGAATATAATTTATCCTTCGTTAAATATTTAGTGAGGTTTGTGTAGTTATTTATGTAAGATACTTATTTTTGTTGTACATTTAAGCGGGTACATTCCTAAGTGCAACTTTAATATTATCATATTCTATTGTTAGAATGATTTTAATTTTCTTATTTTGAAAATCTCTTTGTAGCATATTTTTGAAGATTATCTATAATAAATAAAATAAATAAATAAAAAAATAAATATTCTCTTACAGTCACACCAATTATTTAGTTCCAAGTTAAGTATCATGAAGAACTTGTGTTATGGATACTAAAGAACGGATAAACATACTTAAATACTTTTTTTTTGTAAATTTTATACTTAATATACATAGGATACACCCAGACCAGAACAAATATTCATATTCATGCACACAAAGATTTGTCCTGTGTGGGAATCGAACCCACGACCTCTGGAGTAAAGTGCAGGTATACTGACCTCCACGCCATATATAATAATAGTACAATTATTCAAGTAACAACCTCAGGAGTTTCTAAAAACGTCTGCAGGCAACATGCGAGGTTGGAACTTCATACCTTAAAGACTGAATTTATTCAAAACGACTTAAATATCCTTCATAATTCTTTAGAAAATTGATTCTAATTAGAACAAAACACATTCCGCCAGCTAATTTCTATGTACGAAATGTTGAATTAAATATTCATTACCAACTCTGATAAAGTTCTAATGAGGAATTGTTCCGTTTAGAATTAAGGACTGAAATTAAACCTAAAGCCTAATATCCTAAATAACACTTGTAAAGCTGTGATTTCTAAACGGATTTAATTAACCACCTAGGCGGTAAGCATACACTTCTCTTGCCCAACTTTGCCCGGCATACTTGGGCATACAATTATTGTATTATGCGTCTTAACTAGCACGGACTTGATAAGAATAATAGATATAATGTTTAATTATATGCTTATTTCACTTTGCGCTTGCGTCACTCATCTATGGAGCGCTTAATTTCATCTGCAACACGAAAGAACGTTTAAGAGCTATGAATATGTTGCTGTCTCTTTTTTATATAACTTATTTTGTCTGCGTAGTGTACGTATAAAAAGCGTTAAAATTTTTAAAAATAAATGATATCTTTATGTTTAATAGAGAAAACAAATAGTTTGTATAATAAGATGACATATAGTTAGGTACTTCTTTAAGGTTAGGTAATTTGTTATTAGATTACAATCTTAAAAACTCTAGGAAAAGTTAGACCTTTAGTCAGAAATGTCAGTAAAATTTAATAGCAAGTATAGCTAATAACACCCATGGCCCATTTTGAAAGTAAGTAACAAGTTAAGTTAGAACAACAAAAAGCATTAAGTGCTGGCGGCCTAGCATTATTGATACCATTTACGAAAGCGTTGCCATGGCGACGGTGTTATAACTTTGCACTTCAAGTCGGCGCAAGCGCAACTTGGACAATCGATCTCAACTTTAGCAAATAACTCACGTCGTTTTATAAACAATCAGAGTTGTGCAATGATAATTTGTTGTAGAAAGGATTTGCTCTCAATTTACTATATATTGCGCTAGTTATATTGTCGATAACTGCTAATGCGCTTCAAATAGGATTGGTAATATAGAAATACATATTTTTAAGTAAAATGATCTTGTTATGTGATTTTGCTTGAGTGTTTATTGATACTTTTATAGTAATTTGTTATACACAACATTGTTGAATTGAAATGTGATCTAAAAACTTTTTATATCCATAGTAAATTTCATAACATAAAATGTATGTAGAGCTGCCCATAGCATTGACTTCAAACCTCTCCGATACATTAAAGAAGTAAAAACACTTGTAATGAAAACGCCATACGCTTACTAGTTAGACACTTTTCTAGAAATTATATAGATTTTAAATTATTTTTTATGCCCATGGATTTAAAGGTCAATAATAATTAACAATTGTTATCCGTTATTTAGTATCCACAATACAAGTTCCAAATTATACTTCTTTAACGTTATGTTACATTTAAATTGTATGCATATAGAAGACGCAAAATTAAGATGAAGTTGTCTTGGTGGTTATAAAAGAGTTTATAACTCATATGGGAACTAAATAATTGATGTAATTGTCAGAAATATTTTTTTTTTTTAGACTAATAATCACTACCTAACCGATGGACCTTTAAGTCATATAATTTGCCAATGTAAAGAAAACCGAAGGACGTCAGACAAAGCGGAACGTGGCAGTAGGTAATTCGTGGGCGTGGACCTCATATCAGGCCGTCGCATTCTGTTGCAAACCCATTTTGCAACAGATCGGAATTATCATTCGGCGAACTGGTGCACAACCAGTATTGCAATTCAGTTACCCAAGTTCCTAGCGGGAAGTGTTATGGTTTTCACAAGGTCATAACACATTTTTTATTCAATATTTGTAATTGCGGCCAGGGTTCACTGAATGTCAATTGATTTTGCTGTTGTTTCAGTGAAATTATAAATTTATTAAACTAGCTTTGTGCTTATTGATATTACTAGTGGATTATTGATATTCTGTTGTGGTTTTCACAAAGTCATAACACATTAATGTTTTCGAAATTTTTATCGTGGCCACGGTTCTCTCAATGTCTATTGATTTTGCTGTTGTTTCAGTGAACTTAGGAATTTATTAAACTAGCTTTGTGTCTATCATAGTGGGTTTTCATGGTAATATGGAGAAAAAGTTTTTAGATCCAGCTTATAAACAGTATGCCTTAATTAAAATAATATGTCAATTGATTTAGCTGTTCTTTCACTGAACTTGGGAATTTACTGAATAAAGATTAGTGTAATCTGATGTTCCGTGGTAATTAGGGATTGTTTTATTGTGCAATACAAATAATTTATATCCAGGTTATTTGAATGCCCTATTTCATCTAAATGTTTTGAAGATATTTGAGATGAACGTAAATAGGATTTAGTGATTTAAACAAACTTTATTTTAAAAGCATTATAAATGGTTCCTTTTACGTAAATAAAGTGTATCTAATATCGCATTAACATAAACTATGTTTTTACCTAAATATGTACTTAATGTTAAAGATATCTAAGACAATTAGTTATATGTAAAGAAATGGCTAACTACCTGGAACAAGCTTATAAGTTAGCTAATTAAATCAATTTTAGTTAACTAAGAAGTTATGCAACTCACTTATTGGTCAAAAGAACATGCGGCACTTTGCGATTTTATTACTAACAAACACGAAACGATAGAGCAATCCATATAACTAACTTCTGGTATAACTGTTACACTGTACCATTTTTTAAAATTAATTATTTATTTTATTTGTTATGACGCAGAAATACTAAACAGTTCAATTAGTGGTAACGGGCTTAGCTTATTTCGTAGGGAAATATATATACATACTATTAAAACATAGTTAAAATGAGAGATTGACATGAGATTTTTAAATTTTGGTTGTAACATTTTTCGTTGTTACGTTTAAAAGGAAAAAAAAGATCTGCTGCTTCAGATTATGCCTATATTCAAATATAGCTGTAATAGTTATCGAAAATGCGCCCATAAGAGGCGCCCGCCCATAACCCATATTAAAAACAATGTGCCTACATAAAAGTTGTTTAGGCGCGAAAACAATGGCGCCGTATTCAACTTTGACACAACATGTTCGATCCTTATTATAATTGATAAGTAGGAACAGCAACGTAGGCGAAGCCGGATGCATGATATTAGTCATCAAACACATTGTTCGACAGGGATCCTTGACATAAAATGCAATACGACAAACTAATCAAAAGTTGTAGTAATTGTTTATAAGGGCATTACTGGCAAGTAGTACTAATTGTGGGCTGGGTTTTGTGTAGAGTTATATTTGAATAGTTTGAAAAAATTAAGAATAAAATTATTACCAAAAAGTGTTTAAGAAGGATTTATAAGTTACATTATACCTACTGGCCAATTTAATTTTTTTTTGAAAAAAACAAAAATTTGAATATTATTGAATTATTAAAAAAATCAACTCACCATAGACTGCATGATTTCTGTTTTATTTTCTATTGTTCTCGAGATCTCAAACGAACTAACTTAAGCGCTGCTGGTTATCCAGTACTCGCTTAGAAAATTTCGTCTAAGCGACGTGTGCACGGTTTCACCTTCGAAGTCGGAATGTGGATTGGTCACAGCTAGCCCCCTTTTATATGTAACACCCCGCCGTGGTGGTAATTGGAAACAATTAGCCGGTCAACAAGTGCACTGGTGTAATTTTTAATGAGAGATGGACGAATTTCCGGCTGAACGCAATGGGGATGAAGCGCCCCTTTTTCTCTCTTAAAATATACCCAGAAAAAACTTCAATCATGACTTAAATAATTACAACTTTGAGTGAAATTATCAAGCAAAGAATTGAATAGTTTGTTTCCATTTACATATATAACTGAAAAGATTTTTTTAAATACCTAGTTCAGTATCTATTTTACCATCACGTATAACGAAGCCTTGAAATAAATATAGTTTTTATGGAGTCAAAATTGTCAATGTAGGTTTATTAGATGTTATTTGTTAGTAAAGTCGGTTGAAGGTCCGGTTGGGACTCGGTCGTCACGGAATTCAATCCTCGCCGACGTAATACAGAAGCTTAGACGTGTTAATCTTGCCACGGGGGATTAACGGGAATATGAATAAAGTGGTCGTAATTTTTTTATAGAGTTTAAAAAATGCATTTTCTTTTCGACAAACAAAGTACAATTAGCTGCTGAATCGCACATACGAAAGGCTAGCTTACACCTGCGAAATAGTCTGGGTCACTCACAGTTTGTCGTGTTATAAAAATCATGCAATTTTCGGCCTATAATATTAATGTTAATTTCTAAAGTTTCATTAACATAGGCCTAGTCGTTTTAATACCTATGAACTCTTAACAAAACTCTCTGTTATTTATATTTTTATTAATTTTAAGTAGTGCTACTTAATTGACGTCGTGTGTCTTTAAGATTTTGAGTTATTCTTATTGAGTACATTCGAAATATACGTAATACATGGAAGAGCTTAGCATGATTTGAATATATTTTAAAGCATCTTCGACGACTTCTTTTAGACGACCGATATGGCGTGAAGGTCAGGATACCTACAACTCATTTTCCTATGTATATTAAGTATGTATTTACAAAAAAAAAAGTATTTAAATATGTTAATCCATCATAGTCGTCCTCCTATCCTGCTCCTAGTTTATTATGGGTCTTCTCATTCTTCTCCTTCCATTTACCTCTGTCTTTCGTCATCGACAGACCCACCCCTTTCTCGACCATCTCACATACATAATATCAGGCAGAATATTAATATTAGGCAGAGGCATATTATACGCCCACACTTCGCCAGTTATATTGTTGGTCCCACGTTATACGTAGCGAGCCTATTGCCCCTTGCCGGGAACTTTTATGTTTGTCAGTGCCTCGTCTGTTGTTCGGCCTCCTCAGATCTTTGTCTCAACCTATCCTACTAGTATTATAAATGCGAAAATTTGTGAAAATTTAAGTTTGTTACTCTCTTACGCAAAAACTAATAAATGGATTTTGGAGGAAATTTTTCCCACAAGTAGTATACAACCTGGATTAAAGCATAGGATACTTTTCTTCCCGATATTCTAACGTGAACGGGAATCATGTGGGTAACACCGCAGGGCGCTGCTAGTATGATATATAATTTTTTCGATAAATATCTAAAGACAGAAGTAGAACAGAACTTCTAAAGACAGAAGTAGTAGTAGACAGTAGAAAAAATATGTTTTAGCAAATGTGGTCCTCTAAGTAAATAAATAATTCTCTTCATACCAATTATTTAGGTTTATTAGAAGTATCATTAAGACCTCCACGCCATATCGGTTGTCAGACCTCTGGTTTGCTCCAAAGCTATATAATATACTACGAAAAAGGTTGGTTTGAAGATCAAAGTCTTTAAACGCTCTCCTATAACATTTTTAGAATTACCACCAGTACTAGTTTAAGACAGTAATTTCCAAATAAATACAAAAGTATAAATTAAATATATTATATAAGTATAGCTAACTTGAATCATACCTAGACTAACGAGGGAAAGTACTCGATCTTAGTATTTGTATCTAATACGCAATCAATTAATTACTTTAATTTTCATTAAAATAGTTAGGTGACGCTCGAATTATTATAGTACATCATGTTATTTAATTCACATATAAATCAGTACAATCAGTGATTACAATATATATATTAACCAAATTCACATCGACTTCATTTTAACTGCAGAAATTTCAATAGTATATAAATAACTTGAGGTGTTTAGGGATCCTACCAAGATCTAAGGAGCCCAAGCCAACCTCACCTGCAAGTGATGCACCTGCTGATTAGCAGACGAGGTTCTGGCGAGCGGCAATGGGCTCACCACCTATTACGTGGGATCAACTATATAGTTGGCGAAGTGTGGGCGTATAATATGCCTATGCCTAAACCTTCGGGGAAACAGGCGTGAATGTATGCATATATGTTTATTTGTAAAAAAAAGTGTGTAAGTATTCTAATTTTAAGAGTTTTTATGAAAAGAGAGAAAGAATGCATTTACAATGTTAAAACATCTTTATAAGAAATAAATGTCGAATAATATTACTTTTACAATTACACTATTTAGTTTACATTATTTAGTTCCAAGATAAGTATCAATAAGAACTTGTGTTGTGGATATAAAATAACGGATATACATACTTCTTTTTTAGTAAAACATCCCTAATATACATATATGAAACATCCAGACCGGAACAAATATTTGTTCATGCACACAAAGAATTGTCCTGTGCGGGAATCGAATCCACGACCTCAGGAGTGGAGTGCAGGTATACTGAACTCCACGCCATATCGGTCGTCTGTTAAAATAACTATATATATATGAACATTAAAACAAAAATAAGATTTCTAGAGCAAAAATCTAAAGTGTTGTCATCTATCTCATCTGAACTTGTGCGCATCTGAGCAATGAACTTCATGTTGCATTTTGAGGACAAAACACTCGAACGCAATGTATCTATTAAAAATAGCAAATTAAATACCTATTCGAGAAAAATATTTCACTTTCATATTCTTATCCGTTTATGAAATCAGTGTCAGTCAATTGATTTCATATTTATGTATTTGCATATCACATGGTTATAAATATGGTCTTTTCTGTTGGCGCTGTTAATATACTCGTATATATTTCAGAGTCGCTCATGGGGCAATGGAGAGGGCTTTGGTTGGGGTTTCCCTACGAGGTCTGTAAAAGAATAGAAGTCACCGACATAACTCAAAAAAAATTTATGTTGAAGCGGCAGTGTGGTCCTATGACGAAGAAGTGAAAGCAATTGAATCAAAAATTGGCGCGTTAGTTTTTAAGTTAAATAAATGACTTTGACATTGAAAAGTTTCAGAACAATGGCCTAACAGATAACGCAGCGTTTGAAGTCTAACCGCAAGATGGATGGACGACTTGATAAAGCTACCTGTCCACTGAAGCGGAGTGAGGATGCGGATCGGAGAAACGGACAAATATTAACCAATGAGATTTCATAAAATCTTCGCTCCTCTCCTGTCCAGGAATCGCGGACAGGAAATTGGATTGGATAATATTTGTCCGTTTCTCCGCTCCGCATCCTCGCTCCGCTTCAGTGGACAGGCAGCCTTAAGGTTGAAAGCGGGCCGCCTGCAGTTGGTCACTTTGTAAGTCTTTTATAGGGTAGGCCTAATTTTATGCTTAAGCTGGATTCAAGTAGCCTCTAGGAATATTCTTCTTTATACGAGTTCAATAATATTCCATGGTCCCATATGTCTCTACCAAAACTTGATATCCAATTTGAAACAAAACCCCGTCGCAAATGTCTGCTAATAACTACATCATCATTATCGTTTCTCTCGTTCTGACCAAGGAATAAAACCAAGTGATACATATAATCACGCCTGTTTCCCCGGAGGAGTAGGCAGAGGCAAATTATACGCCCACATTTTGCCAATCATGCCGAAATCAAGCTATGATCAACCTTATATAGTGTGCAGCCCCAGAAAGGGGATAATGCAGAGACAGGGACAGCATAGAAATAAATAATTTGTTGGGGGACAAGAAGCGCCCGGAAAATGACAGAGTGCGCCATACGCCGTCTGCAGGCGATTCCCCAAAGCATTTCAGCAATCATAACCGGAAGACCATTCAATTTGAATGGTCATGGGAAGGAGGTGAGTTAAGGTATACATACTTCACCATGTAGCTCTAAAGTAGATAGACCAAGACAGGTGTCTGACTTTCTATTGTTGGATTTTCTCCAGACCTTTAAAAACTAGGTTGCCGTAGAAAAATCCTTGTCAAGCAAAGATTACAATGGCCCTTGAATGGGTGGCCAACTTGTGGCATTACATATTGATCGCTTTCGTGATTTGAAGGACACGTAAAACCGTTGGTTCCGGTTATCACTAATCTGGTCGTCGTTAAGTCAAGTTAAAGATAAATAGAAAATTCTTTTTGTACACCAAATTGAAATAAAACAAGAAAACAATTGCAAAAGAAAAGCGATACAATTGGCGGCGACAGTTCTTCCAGCAACCTTAGGATGGCGAATGATTTAAATTAAAAGAAAAGGATATAGTTATAGGATTTCGAGTAATTATTTATTAGCAATATGGTCACAATTACCTAAAAGCAAGACGCTAAAAACGTGGCACCATCAAACTGCCTTTAGTCCCTTTAACCTTGGCTTACGAGAGATGGCCAGATGTGAATCAATGAATGAACACTTTATTGTATACTAAGTATAAAAAAGTAATCAAATCACATAAACAAATATATGGTACAATGGGCGGCCTTATTGCTAACAGCAATTTCTTCCAGGCAACCTTAATGAGACATTAATAGACTAAGTTAAACTCCGGAAAAGGGTATGAATATTTTTGTTTAGCACTGAACCTTAGATTTACGCGGTCACGGATTGTAATCCTATAAAAAAATTGGTAGGCATTGTACGAAAGCACGCTAAATGACTTCATCAATATCAGCCTGTAATCACGGCTTTTGTTCAAAACCAGGTGTGTCGTTAGCTGTTTACATTCTTCAATAGGTAATGGTCTCATTATTGTAATCGGTGCAAATTTGTAGGTACTTGTAATAATCTGTTGTATACTTAGTTTATAGCAAGCTACCACGGCTTGTGTCTTCGTTCAAGCTCCTAATAAATGTCTTTTTACAGCCTGTATCTATAAACGGGGTGTAAAAAGAACTTTATCAAAGCTTAAGGCTACGCATTCTACACATTGTTACAACCATGTTACAACAGACATTACCTAAAAATTATCATTGGAAAACGATTATCATTGAATAAACTGCAAATAGTACCATACAATGAAATGTGAAAATTATCATGAAAATTAATTTATGACTGTGACCTTTATATCTATAAAGCTATTGATTTCCCAGGTATAGTTTCGAAAAAGCAGTTATCCTGATGTTGGGCGGAATACGTAGCTGTCGGCTTTGATCAGGGACTTCTTAAACTATATATGTATGACCAGTGCTAAGCCTGAGCACAGGCCTCTTTCGCATCAAGGTGACATGGTATGGGGTCATATTTCACCAAGCGGACCCGTTTTTCACCGATGGTTTCCGAGCTGATGGGTGGTGTCAATATATTTCAAGTCGCCTTTTAAAGTCTAAGGGTTCTTTTACAACGATCACTAATCCTAATTATTGCCAAATCTAATTAAATCATCGCTCTGTCCCTCACAACTTAAAACAAATGACTGAAATGTACTGACATTTAATTTAGCTTAAATTTAATTTTTATAACTTTGGTCAAGCCGCCATTAGAATGTCTAGCCTAGCTTAACGACTACCGCATACAGTGATAACCGGGACGACTAAAACGTGCACATCGAAGCACGGAGGTGCTCGATAGAAAATACGACACAAACGGTAACCAATACAAGAACTTTTCTTCCCAAACGCTACTCAACTTTGGTGATCGCTCGATCGAATCGAATCGATCGAATGCTAGCTGACCGAATAAATAAAATTAACGACCAAAATGCCTCCATAACTCGGTGGTATAGTGAATTAGAATTGAATGGCTCAAACAAGTGCACTTCAATCGGTATACTGTAATCGCGCCGCCCACGCGCTGTCGCAACTAGAATTATATTGCATTCCATTTGCAGGGTTGATTTTTAAACTGTATTTTCTCTTAACATTGCTATAATATAAATATCTCTATTACTATGGGTTCGTGAAAGGAGGCCCGTGCTCAGTTACTCCTGACCACGTCCTACTAGACGTTTATAGGCAGAAATTATGATTGATAATTGATTCTCAAAGACGAACGATTTGATCGATTGAGCAAATAAATGCTGTGAATATGCTCCGAAAGTACTGCGCCGAATTGAAAATTTGTTTCACTCCGAACAAAACAAAACTCTAATAATGTAACCCAAGATATAAAATACTTAATGAATAGCGAATGGAGCTAAGCGAGAGCGTGCCACTAGTTTATATAATACATACATACAATCACACCTGTTTCCCCGAAGGGGTAGGCAGAGGCATCACATACGCCCACACTTCGCCAATTGTGTTGTTTGGTTGTATTACGTGTAATAAGTGGCAAGCCTATTGTCGCTTACCGGGTACTTCTATGTTCTCCAGAGCCTCGTCTGTCAATCGGCAGGTGCACCACTTGCAGGTGAGGTGGCTTGGGCTCCAAAGATGATGGTAGGATCCCCGTGCACCACCTGTAGTTTATATAATAATAATTTTGTTTACAATTTAGGTTGGGCAGATATATTTCTATTTAAAACGGATCTATATAAACAAAGCCAAAAGCGAAATTCATTTTTAGCATACTGATTTCTAGATAAAACGTGTTAAATGGTAAAAAATGGCTAACCTTTCGCCCACATCGACGCCAAAAGAGATCCCAATCACTTTACCTTACCTTCTACTACACCCTGAGGCATGACATGATGATGAGTTTTTGTCATTGGTAAAATCAAACCAGTGAGTTCATCCAGATCATGATTTAGAATCTAAATCTAAATTTTAGATTAATGAAGTAAAGTAAAGTAAAAAGTTCTTTATTTCATAAACTACTACATATCACTTGAAAACGTCAAAACAAAATTTATATAAAAAACAACGAAATATTACTACACTGAAATCACGAAGCATAGATTCACTTACATGCAAATAAATAAAAATTAGGTGTAAGTGAATCTAAGTGCCAGTTCCGAGCCCCCGCTCTGTGAGAAGAACTGACAAGAAACTCACAGGCTATGCTCTTTTAAATTATCAATCAAATATAGTTTAAATTAACAATACAAAACACAAACACCGTAATATCCCTTGATATTCTATCATATCATATCAATATCAGTAAACGCGTGATTGAGGGACAAGTGGGCATTGAGTGATTGTATTACATGAAGTTAAGGTTTTAAGGAGCACAATGTTCTCGGCAAGGGCCATTTCCCGCGACATTTTTTTCTGTTCGCGTGCTTAGTTGATTTAACACCCCAAAAGAAACTGAGAATCAACCTCCGCCTAATCGCACTGTGCGTCGTGGTAGAATGAGTTTAATTTTTTTTTTTAAGAAGAGGCCTATTCCCAGAAGTGTTCTCTCATCATCATCATCATCACAGCCCATTAACGTCCCACGACTGAGCACGAGCCTTCTCTCACATATCAAGGTGCGAGGGTATTGGGTCATACTCCACCACGCTGACCCAGTGCGGATTGGCGGAGGCAGGTGTATGGCGTCCTGCTGTTAGAATTTATCAAGCCGCCCATTAGGCCTCTAACATGGCTTAACGACTACCACATTTAGTGGTAACCGGGACCAACGGCTTAAGGTGCTTTCCGAAGCACGGAAGCGCTTGATATCAAATGCCACACAAACGGTCACCCATCCAAGGACTGACCTCTGTAAACTCTGCTGTACTTCGGTGATCGTTTCCG
The DNA here is from genome assembly GCA_949126915.1 of Musotima nitidalis. Lineage (NCBI taxonomy): Eukaryota > Metazoa > Arthropoda > Insecta > Lepidoptera > Crambidae > Musotima > Musotima nitidalis. The sequence goes on from OX421434.1 coordinate 8,897,945, forward strand.
ACCACCGAGCACCGCAGAGCTACGAGCGCTGTTGCTGCGCAGTGTTCACTATCGTCCCACAACTGGGCACAGTTTGAAATGACAATAACCCTAGTCTTAAAAGGTTAACTAGTCATATAAAAGTCAAAAAGTCAAAATCATTTATTCAATTTTGGCTGAAGAGAGCTTTTATTAAGGTCAAAACTTAAAAACTAGCGCGCCCATTTACTGCGTGCGGGAGCTTGATCGTAAATGAACGGGCAAGAAAATCGTCAAGGTTAGTTTTTTCTCCCGCCAGTTACAAGAAAATGTACTTATAAATCGCATCCTAAAATTGATTTCCTTAATAAGACGTGTTTCATCTTATGATACCTACATGATTACATGACATAGACAATGTGATTCTGCTCATAGACGAAGGTTAACGTGTAAGGTTGTAATTACACACTCGAAAATCTAGTTCCCATTAAGGACGTTATCGGACAAACATTAACAAGATCATTCCAACTAAACCCGTTTAGTACATTTAATGAGCTATTAAGATTTTTTTTTGAATAAATACTTTTGCGCGAATTCATTGAGTGCGATTTAGCGTTTAATATGTTATTTAATGCCAGTTTTTAAAGTACCATCATTATATTTTAATATGTATGATTCACTGTCTGTAAGTAGATTATTGTAACTAAGTGTAAATCATATGATGTCAAATTATATTTGTGTTAATAATAATGATTAACTGTACTTAAACTGTATATAAGGGTGTATAGGGCTCCTTTCTCTTGGTAGAGGTGAGGTGTCTTGGTCTGAGGAGCCCTAGCCAGCCTCACCTGCAAGTGGTGCACCTTTTTTTTTTTTATTTTTTTTTTTTTTATCGTCTGTTAAAAAATGCTGCTTACGCACTGTCTCCCGGCCAAAAGGGGAAGACCGGGAGGGGGTGTGGGGCTCACTGCAGCAGACGCGACCACCGCAGTCCTACCCACTAAAAAACTTCAGACGACGCCCACCGCTGTTGAAAAGGGGCGAGGCACCAGTGCCCGGGTTTGTAGCTTCTGGTACCCCGCCCGCGGCCAACGTCCCCCGGATCAGAACCGGGGAGACCTCCTCAGGGAGGCGCAATGTGCAGCGCCCCCCCTACCTCTATGTGCGGCCATGGCGTAACTGGCCGACTTCGGGGGGGGTCTATGGCGAGACGGAAGGAGCCCCCTGCCCCCGCCGCCTAAGACCCCCCGGGCGCTGCCGGACGGGCCCTCCTGGCCCGCCCGCTGCGCCAACGGCGTAGCCGGAGAGAGAGCGGATCCCGCTCCCTCTCCCGCTCCGCGGCCTCCTTCTGCGACATCACCACTTCGCAGAAGGAGGCCATCGCCTCCCACGCCGTCTCGCTGTCGACCATCTTTTGCATGATGGTCGGCAGCGAGAGAGCCACTCCACCCAGGGCCGCGGCTAACGTCGACCGGCAAGTGGTGCACCTGCCGATCAACGGATGAGGCTCAGGCGAACATAAAAGTTCCCCGTAAGCGGCAATAGGCTCGCTACTAATTACGTGAGACCAAAAATATAATTGGCGAAATGTGGGCATAAAATATGCCTCTTCCTACCTCTTCGGGGAAACAGGGGTAAATGGATGTATGTTTGCATGTGCCAATTTTGATTGTGTCTAAATACTTATGGCTAATACTAAGGTTGCCTGGAAGAAATTGCTGTTAGCAATAAGGCCGCCCATTGTACCATATATTTGTTTATGTAATTTTCTTACTTTTTTATATGTAGTGTACAATAAAGTGTTCATTTATTCGTTAATTCATTCATTCATTCATCCATTTATTAATGGCATTAAAAATTATACTAACCATTTTGAAATTCACTGCAGTCTGTGACTACCGGTTCTAAATGCAGCGATACTAAAGATAAAGTGCCGTTGGGTTTTTTCTGATGCTTGAGGGTTCAAAACTCATCTCACATTAATACTGCTAGAAAACCAGTGATGTCGTGAAAGCAGCTCTCACAGCCGACAGTATACTTTTTTTTTTTCTTCATCATGATTTCAGCCCACTACGTTCCCCTACTTATTACGTGTCTTGCCTCACTTACCAAGGTTAAAGAGGCTCATGTCATACTCTACAGGCAAACAGGTGTGTGGCGTTCTGCTGTTAGATTTTTTCAAGGAGTCTAACTGTGCTTGAAGATTAGGTATTTTTTCTTACGTCAGTAACAAAATGCATTTACGCACTGCCTCCAGGCCAAAGATAGACCGAGAGGGGGTGTGGGGCCACCGGCAAACACGACCGCCAGCAGTAGAGACCTTGAAGTTAAGAGTGGTAACCGGGCTTGATGTGCCCTTCCAAAAAGAGCGTATTCATCATCATCATCATCATCACAGCCCATTAACGTCCCACTACTGAGCACGAGCCTCCTCTCACATATCAAGGTGTGAGGGTATTAGGTCATACTCCACCACGCTGACCCAGTGCGGATTGGCGAAGGCAGGTGCATGGCGTCCTGCTGTTAGAATTATTCAAGCCGCCCATTAGGCCTCTAACATGGCTTAACGACTACCACATTTAGTGATAACCGGGACCAACGGCTTAACGTGCCTTCCGAAGCACGGAAGCGCTCGATATCAAATGCCACACAAACGGTCACCCATCCAAGAACTGACCTTTATAAAATCTGCTGTACTTCGGTGATCGTTTCCGACCACCGAGCACCGCAGAGCTACGAGCGCTTCTTTGTAAAAATTGTATTTACTGTTATGTTTTCTGTTCTTTGTTTTTATGTATTTATGTCTAAATAAAATTTTATTTCATTTTATATCATTTTTGTCACATGCTGTCACTGTCACCTATGATTCAATTTTCAAATCCTTTTAAATGGCCAAGCGTGAAATTTATAGCTTGATAAACAAACTGTTGTTAAATCGTAAAGCAATACGCAAACCATCTGCCATTTAAGAAACTAGCAATCTACTATGAAAACGAACTACATAATGAACGAACAAGCGTATGGTTTTGTTTCAAAATTATGCTCCTAGTTAATGCAAGTTACTAGTGTTGTTACTTGCATTAACTAGGAGCTCTGATCCAAATAGCTTGATAATTGAGTCTTTACGTTGTGCTATAAGATAATCTACCCAAGGACTGACCTTTGTGAACTATCCCTTCTTTATATGGACTCACTCGTTTACAATATTTGCCAGTGTCAAGTAATTTAATTAATCAAGATTTTTGTGTTTTTTAAATGCAGCGATTTCGTCATTCAGTACTGTCAAAGTCAAATGTAATACGTCGTCAAGAAAGAGTCATACTACAGTAAAGTAGTGGACACATTAATAGAGATTCCATAGAGTTTCGGAATCAGCACGGAAAATCACACATCACTGTAAAATGCCGTTTTTCTACAGTTGCCGTACGTTGCCGTACAAAAATCCACTATATTGACACATAAAAAGTCAAACTTACACATGTTATGAAAAGTATATTATTACCGCAGTTTGTTTTTTCCTATACGTTTTTTCATCCTTAACGAAAGAAATTGTGTCTGACTATGTAAATTCCTTCTCTCTTCACTTGTTTTCGCGTGTTATTTTTATTTTAGAATTTTGTAGCTATTTATCTCTTTTATTAAAAATTAAATTAATGAAATTTTTTCTGTTTTAATAAAATTTTGGTTAAAACTATTTAATGTATTGTTGTATATTCTTTTGTTTTATTATATCAGCCTTATACAGTCCAATGCTGAAATTTATCCCCCCAATACATTATATTCTATTGGGGGTATCTGCCCATGATCCCCACGCTAGGCAGGCGGGTTGGTGATGACGCTGCTACGCGTCACCCGGTTGTTTTTCCTTCGTCGACTTTTACGACTCCTCGTGAGATGAGAGAGGGTGGCACGGCACTATTCTAGGCCATTACCACACTGCCGGGACCACGGCTGCGTTTCTTACACATACTTGCCAACTTCATTTAAAGTCTTTCCTTTCGCGGGCCAGCTGGAAGGCAGCTGTGCCCTGTACCCAATATTCCTTAGTTGTAACTTTGTAAATATTTGGGTTTGTACTAAGTAAATAATACATTCAAAGCTTAAATAACTTTGCTCATCGTAAATAAGACTGGTTTCTAAGGGCCGATAAGAGCAATATATGGATTAGTATCCGCAAAAGTAAGGGGATCCTACTAAGACCTGAGACCAACCTCACTTGCAAGCGCTACACCTGCCGATTTGAAGACGAGGCTTTGGCAAACCAATGGTCCCGGTACAAGGCTTGTTATCTATTACGTGGGGTGGGACTAACAATATAATTGACAAAATGTGGGCGTATAATAAAAATCATGCGTCTGCATGTCAAGGGGTCTTCGGGAAAACAGTTGTGATTGTATGTATCTATGTTCGCATTCATGGTCATGTGATGTCGGTGATCGCTACTTAACTTAAATATTTTTGTACTAATCTATTATTTTGCCAAACAGTTTTATGAGGACACTGCAATATTACTTTGGTAACACATAATAAGAAGTGTTAATAATGTAATTGTGTTGTAAAACATGAGCAATATTGTTTTAATGCTTTATTTTATGGCCAATAAACTTAGCGAACATTTTTTTCGTATTTGTATTCCTAAGCTAAGTTTTAGTAAGATTATATTAGCCGGGATTTACAAAGACAAAGCTGCTGTCGTAAACTAGTATGTGTGTTATAATTGTGAGACTATTACCCGCTCGGTGTGTTCGAGTTTCGTAAGGTACATGTTTAATTAAAGAATTTTAATGTAAGTATTGTAATCGAGATCGCAATCAGTGCTGTTCGTTGGATAAAATATTTTTACTAGGCTTCTTGTTCATTTCATTTAGGTACTAGCGCTTGTTTGCGACTTTGTCCGCTTGAACCACAGAAATAGTGCAAAACAATACGTTGCCGACTTAAAGGTCGATATAATATTTAAAAATTTAAAAACAATACATTTTTGCTTTTTTAATATTACTGACTAGAGTTTAGGCTGATATATATATAGCTTTTCCCGTCTCACATTAAGTTTTTTCCTTAGTATTTTTTTTTGATATCACTTGGCATTATGACAACCATCTACCTCATGATACATAAATGTTGCCTGAACTTCTTGGCAGGAAAGTGAAGCAACATGTCTGCAGTTTTGTTTTATTTTCTAAAATTTGTGATATTTCGAACATTAATGTGTAATAACGGTGGATTATGAGTGTTGGTAAATGAAACCAAACAGTGCAACATAACTTTTCAAATTCTCATAAGAAGTCCATGTGAGATCTCAGTATAGTCCCACATCTTTACTGGGGACTCAATGGGTTCAGGGAAAGGGCATCTCATTTACCATTTATTATCTTTATCACCACTCATTCTCATTTACTATAATTTATATGTTATTGATATTTCTCTTACTTGACACTGGCTAAATGTGCAAACGGCACAAAGCCATTTTTTGAAAGAAAAAAAATATTGACTAAAAAATATAATAGTTTATTCAAGCATGCAACTGCACCCTAGGACGCTTGGAATACTGGAGTCATCAATAGCGCATTGCCAATCCTTTAAAAACCGTCTCACGCCCTTACATTGTAAGCTTTAAACGGTAGTAGCCCTAGTAAAATCGTGAAATTCGTGAATAATTGAAAATTCAAATTTGAAAATATATCATTCCTTATACCTGGGCGTTTGAAATGGTTACTGATTTATTTCGACTTAAAGCCCATGAGCAAATGATTTATGATAATTGATTAAGGGAATTGACTTATTCGACTGACATTTGATTGCTGTGATAAGATTTGTTGTCTATGTCAATCTGACAACTTTTACAACCTATTAGACATTGATACACCTACCTGAATTCCATTCCTAAGCCCTCAGGACTGATTACCAAAATGACAAATATTTGCGATAATACCGAAGTAAAGCTGAGATTAGTCCTTGGATATGTTTGTTTGTGTGGATATTGATGGCTTTTATGTTTGAGAACAGTAACCCTTTGAACCGGATTTCACTCAGTGTGTGTCTGACTTAAAAAAATCTAACAGCAGGCACACATTTCCTGTCAATCCGCACTGGGTTCGCGTGCTGGAGTACGACCCATACTCAGTAGTAGGACTTTAGTTTAGTTTAGGTGCTAGGATAATAATGCGTAGAACTTGGCGTTCATCAGGTGGTAAGTAATAGGATCCTTGTTTATATAAATATCGTCTCAACTTTAAACAAATGACTGAAATGCTAAGACATTTTTAATCAAATTTAGCATAAATCAAATTAAGAACTGTTGTGCAAGCCGCAAATTAACTTGACTTGTCAAATTATTTAATTTTATGAGACCTTAGAAAAGGGTTTTCTTGTTCCATACCCTAATGAAATTAACATGATATTAAGAAGCGATAGCTTATAAGTATGAAATTTATAAAAGCTCTATTGAGCCAAACTTGAATAACTGATTTTTGGTTTTGAGTATAAAATATTCTTAATCACAACCTTTTCCAACCTAAACGAAATATTAAATATCTTTTGACACTTTTCTTAAATAGATACTGATGCGACTATGACTCAAGACCACGTGTTGAAACACTGAGCAAGTATTCATTTGAACGCGTTAACAAAATGCATCAGCTAAATTACGTCTAAGTGACAAGGATCTGCTAAACTAGCTATAGTGTGGGACATTTTGTCGTTCGTGACTGCGCGATCTTGGGCACGCGTCTCGTAGGCGGTGTTAGCTCCGTCAATTACCATACGGCTACGAAAGATATCAACGCGTTTTGTTACACTGCGCCTTGAAACACGCAGTGTGCAGCGAATAAGTACATATTTAAACTAAGCTACAAAACTATGCACTGATGGGGTAAGAAAAACCGTCTTCTTATTAAAAGGCGTTAAATTGGGATTGCTCTTAAATATCAGATGGTTCATAGTTTTTTCTTAGTTCTTTGTTCATAGTTAGTTGTTGTTATTTTCAGTTGTTATTCAAGGTTCAAATACGCATGTTGCAACTTTGACCCAATAAACTTCGAAATAGTAAAATGCCATCGGTCAATGAGGGCCAGGCGGACCCGCTCTTTGTTCGAACTTAAACCTGACCTTTCTACAGAAGGAGTGGCTTGATCAAAGCGAAGTAACACAGTAACTCTTTGTTTTATTAAAAAAGTTAAATGATTCAAACGAACTATCACGTTATGCAAAAAAATTTACGTCAATAATTTACTGTTATATTATTTTGTCCCTATATTTTGTTTGTTTCGAAAACAAAAAAGCATAGCGACTCACATAAAATAACATATAGCTGGCATAAAACATGGACAACATATAAAATTTGCATTCTGTACCTTACCTTAGATAAACCCAACCATAGATATAAATTTAAAAAAACGTCTCTAAAGAAGTCTTTAGAATAATCCGCGAGGCAATTGAAATAAAAAAATATACCAATTTCAATTGAGAAGGTTGTTGAAACATTAGAGCAGTTATGGATGATTTTCACCAAAAGGGTCGCATTGTATCGTCCCGGAAAGGACACGAACGGATGTGGCAGCCTTCAATCGGTTCCGCCAAGGTTGTCGACGGATACGATGGATTCCAAAGGTGTACCACTATTGGCTGCAAGCTTATCCGTTTGCTAGAAATCATCAGTACAAGATCTTAATGCGTAGGAAAATCGATCTGTGTGTTTCTAAACCTGTGCAATTAATAATTTATTTTGAGATTTTCTCTAAAAGATGCAGAAATAAATTTACAATAATATTTGTTACTAAACAAACCTATTTGCTTGCGAAAATAACCTGTTGACGTCACACCACTAGGCCCAGGCTCTCACAAACCTGAGTGATAAGGATTCAGGTCAATCAACACGGATTGGCGGAGGATAAAACTTTGATAATAAAACAATTATGTTAATGTTAAAATTAATTAAGTCACAGTTCATGTAATGAGAAGGCAACGACAATACAAATTACATTAAGCTTCTGTCTGTATGTTAATCTGCGGTTTGACAAGTCAATAATATTGTTCAGGTCTAAGTATTAAAGCTGTCGGTAATCACACTTTATTGTACCACGACACTGGTACCGCTAGCCGGGGCAAAAAGTCACGTTTTAGTAAAACGTCAGTACAATTCACGACTTCAGTGACAACTCTCTAGATATAATGTTGCAAGTCGGCACTGGTCTTGTTACGTGCGGACGAAATCATTATCTTTAAGTATATCATGGGTCATATATGCAGTAGGACCGATAACCGATGATGTAGCCTGTTCTTCAGTGGAAACCACGTCTCGGTAAGCGCAGTGTAGGTCGCCGTCTGGCTAGGTGGAGCGACGAAAATCGCAAAGCAGTTCGATACGAGGAGCTGAAGATCGAGTTTAGTGGCATGCCATTGGAGAGTCCTATGTCCAGCAGTGGACAAATGTAGACTGATGATGATGATGATGATGAAGTATATTATTGTATCGCAAGTGATGGATTAAAAATATCTTTGTAACAATTTCCGCGCTACTAAAATTTTCCGAAAAATCGAGAAACTATTTAACACGACACGTGTTTCGCCCTTAATCAGGGCATCTTCATGTAAGATAGGAGCCTCAAAACAACGATGTCTTCACGACCAACGCTGAAACGAGAGTGAGAGTGTCTTAAGCGGGAATTGTTACAAAGATATTTTTTATCCATCACTTGCTTACAATGGATTTCCGCAAAGTAGGTAACGCCTGAATCAATAAATTATTATTGTGTCGTTTATCCCGAATAACTTTTAACGCACAGCCAGAACTTCTAAAACAAATTGGAATAAAGTCTAGTGTTATAGAATCCGCTAAGAATGTATTATAAAAAATGTTGACCACGTTCTCTGTTAATTTTCATTATTTGTTTATATTTTAATATTACCCATTGTGAATAAATTAGTATCTAATCAATACGTATCTCAAGTGTTTTTAAGATCCGATAAATCTTTTGGGAGAAAAATGTTACAAATTTTTTGTGGCACTCCGTAATTTTCTTCTTGCTCTTTTTCAGAAATTATCTCAACTGTTATACTTAGATTGGCTTGGGCTTCTTAGGTCTTTTTAGGATCACTATACACTTAAATTTATAATAATGTAATATATATATATTTGATAATAATTCTATGTGTGTACTGTTGGAATGTCTAATAAATAAATTAATTAAATCGTTGTTTTTACAATGAAATCTTGCTTTTACAAATTTTATGTTCTTCGCAATTTGCAACACTGCAATGACTTTACAAAGTTGTAAACTTGTAATTGTATCGCTAAGGTACGTTTATATTTTATGTTCTCAAAATTCTTGACGAATGTCTCACTCGCGCTGCTAAAATTAATTTTATGTAACAACCCGTGAAACGCTTAATTTACCGTTGATATAATCGTGTTTCATATTTTGCAGCGAGTTTTATTATCTCATTATGTGGTAGTGACGTTATAAGTACTTACGTAGGAAACAGTTTGTACATAATTAAATGTGGAAGTTGCATTAAAGAGGCATTAAGTAGTAGCGCTGCACTTGGCAATGTCCTAACTTTTAAAGAGAAATACAAAAATAATGTGTGGATTCGCTATAATACCCGTCATTGGGACCACCCTCATTGTTTGGATTTAATGCATTGACATTAATCGCTCATTATTCAGTTCTTTATACGTGTAGTAGATGGGTAGATGGTAGCCTTATCATATGAGCCTTATAAAGTCCACTGCTAAACATTTGCCTCTCCAATAGATTACATTCTTTCGTAGGTATTTGCCCATAATCATTACCAGCGTAATGCGACAGTGTAAGCCAATACGCAGGATGGCGCTGCTGCCCGTCATCCGGTAGGATTTCTCTTCGTCGACCCCCCATGATATGGGGTGGCACTTTACTAGACCGGTACCACACGGCAAAGCTTAAGGGTAGCTTAAGAATCCTTAGAAATTCGGAGATAACGAAATAATGAATGTTAAGAGTCTTTTTTTTTCCCTATCTCCGCATTTTTCGGAGAGATATAAAGAGCCCATATACTGCGATATTATCGCTAGCTCCGTGCCTCGGAGAAAAACGACAAGCCGTTGGTCCCATTAAGCAGTCGTTATTAGGAAGTCAGTACCTTCTAACATCCCTCTGGGATGCGAAGGTCAAGCGGCAGCCACTCCGTGGAAAAACTGAAATTCGGGCAAACCAGTTGTACCATTGTACCAGTGTGCAGACCTCGGGCCTTAAGCTCTAGCCTAAGGCAACCGAGAATGCTAGGATCTGATAAAGACTGCGATGGCTTTGCTATGACGACAGGTTCATCGTCTTTGCCATATAAATGTTTGTATCCTAGTATGATACTTATCATCATATCGTAGCATTATCCCGGTTGCCCTACACTTAAGCTTAAGCGTTGGGCCCAGGGTCTGCTGACTGGTTCAACCAGTATTGACTTACGTTCAGTTATTACGTAGAGCGACTGCCGTCTGACCTCCGCAACTCAGAGGGAAACGTCATTATATGATTAACCAGCTGTTAGTCTGTTAGAAGGCACTGACTTCCTCATAACGACTGCCATAGATGTTCATGACAGCCGGGACCAACGGCTTAATGTGCTTTTCGAGGCACGGAGCAAGCGATAATTACGCACATAACTTTAAAATGTCATAGTCCACCAGGGCTTGAAACCGAGATCCTCTGAATTTACTTGCCACTGGGCTATAGCCGCAATTAGTATGATACTTAAAGTCGTAATATAGTTATATCCCTGGATAAAAAAATACCTATGAATTAGTATGTAATCTGTGACTTTCCATATAATTTTAAAAATCAATGGTGCAACAATTTGCATAAAACTACGTTACAGGGTATTTTGTATCTTACAAGCTTTATTATGTTTGTACAAGCGTAGCTTTAGCTAAAGTAAAATTCGTAAATGTTATGCATAAAAAAAACTATAAATCCTGAGGGATTTATGGTTTTTTTTATGCATAACACATAGTACTAACCAATATCTTGTAGAGATGAGTCTCTACAAGATATTGGTTAGTACTCAGATAACAAATTAAATCAAAATCATTTGTAATATGCCTTTTTAGTTAAATATCATGACTATTGTTCCGATAAAGTATAACTCGGTCAGCTCATAATTACTTATCATTTACAAGATTCCATTGTTATCGAGGCCACTCGTAGTTCGTGTACATATATCGTATTGTTTAATAGACGACTGTGGCCAGCTTGGCAAATCTGACATAACGTCAGTCCCTAAGGTCTGGTTTCCATTATAAACTTAATTGTTTGTAACTTCAATGATAGTTTATGTAAATGTATACCAATGCTTTTGTATTAAAACCGAATTAACATATCTAATTAATGACTAATGGAATGTGCAAAAATTACCCTTTCACCGGATACAATAAATGCAAAATTTTATTTTCGTTTAATCTTTTGATGTACACCAATTTTTCCAAATTCCCAAATAAATATTGTAAGCAATGTATGCTTTACTTACTTCATTATGATGATTATATTATTCATTTAATCACAGACATTTTAGAATTTAGATGGTTGCATAAAATAATTCGTAGCTTACTACAAAAAATGTACAACTCGCGCGGTCTATCTCAACTAAAATTGCTAAAAGAACATGTGCTGAGTGTACATCGTTTCAGTAAATGTTGTAATGTCGTCTTTTGCATGTGAAAATTTAATCGCTTCTGTTTTCTGTCTAGGTACTTACTATATTTTTAGTACTGAATAAATTTATTTTCTTTTCTTTCTTTCTATGTCATTCATTTCTATTAAAATTTCAGTTATCAAAATACCTATTTCGGGTGCTCTCAAATACTTATATGGAATTAACAAAAACATTTATATCCATATTGCACAACAGTTCTAAATCTGATGTAAGCTAAATTTGAATTTCAAATGTCAATTCATTTCAGTCATTTGCTTGAAGTTGAGAGGGACACATCGAAGTTTTAAATAGGTTTTGCTGTAATCAGGGTAAGTGACCGTTGTGCCAGACACCCTTAGTAACAATGTAAAATAAATTCCGTCATAGTCCAGACGTGTCAAGACGTGTGTAGTGTATCCCCAGTAAAACAGTAGAGACTTGACTAAAGGCTAATATAGAGCTTTAGAATGAACACGGAAAATCATAATAATATGCCACTCTCTCACAGTTGTGTACGTTGTCGAATAACTTATAACCAAAAAAGAAATGAAATGAAGTATTTTTACTTAGTCATAAATACATATAAACAAAAAACAGAAAACATAAAAGTTAACAATTTTTAAAAATAAGTTTATATATAATATGCCTAAAAAGGACTAAAAAGTCCACCTTATTTACAATTAAAAACAATTTACACCAGTTTTAGGAAATTAAAGAAGTGTTGTTTTTTAATGGGTCTCCCAAATTTATTTACGACTATATTCTTTAAGGCCCTGTACGTACAAATTTGTGCAATCAGAAAGTATGTTCCGTGTAGTTGCAACGCAGTTTATTGTAAACGGGGATTGTTTCCTTGTCGATAAAATCAATCTAAAGAGATATTACTAATTCTACTAGGTATTTCCATTAACTATGGTTGTAAAGTCTGAATAAAATCAAATTAGCTAACGGAATCTAGAACTTACGCAGTAAGAACTTAAATAGGCATTATGCATATCGATTCGTTTCGTATATACACAAAGACAGTTAAGTTTTAATAGTGTCTAAGATTAGGTAGAGTAAATGAGAAGTAATTACATACCGACCAAGTTATACTTTATGGTACCGGTAGGGGTTATGGTAGCTAGTAAAGGGCACTTTAAATATGAAGCTAACCTTAGCCAGAGGTTTTGCTTGCAAATAAATAAATAATTTATATATATATATATATTACACCAGTTATATAGTTCCATGATAAGTATCATTAAGAACGTGTGTTATGGATACTAAATAACGGATAAACATACTTAAATACCTTTATTTTTTGTAAATACATACTTAATATACATAGGAAACACCCAGACCAGAACAAATATTCATATTCATGTCCGCAAAGGTTTATCCTGTGTGCGAATCGAACTTACGACCTCAGGAGCGGAGTGCAAGTATACTGACCTCCACGCCATATCGGTCAATAAGGAAAATTGCATTTTTTGCCTCTGGAGCCTTCTTTGATATCACAAAACCTGTACGTGTCCTATGTATTGTTCTCTTTCTCTGTTTTCGTTATAATTATTTTATCAAAATCAATAGTTTTGTATGCCATTTCATTTTAATTATGCTTTCATTGCCTCTTTTACCGAATAAGAAAATTAATTTAGGAACTATTTCTTGCCTTCATATCCTGCCTATTAGTAAGAAGTTTATGCATTTCTAATCAGTAAGCTCTCATTTTTCCAGACTAAGCACGGTAACAAGCGCATCAACTCATCCAGAGATGGTCTGTATAAATGTCGCTACACACCCTTCTTTGGGACTGCTTAAAAAGGGTAGCAGCTGAAATCGCTTAAGAAAAGCTCGTCGGAGGGCTCATTTTACAATACAGCAGCGTAAGAAAGCTTCAGAAAAACAGCAAAAAGTTTCTTTAAAATTGATAAAATCCTAATCCCAACGGAGACAATGATTAAAAGGTACCATCTGCTTTGGAACCCTATATTAAAGTCAGTAAAATCCGAAGCTATGACTTCAAGACGCAGTGAGTGCGTTTTGCGTGAATCGAATCGTGTGAACCGATACTAATTTTGTGACGGTAGTATAAAATTTGCATCTTTGTTCCTGGACACACCTTTTTTTTTTTTTTTTTTATTTACGTCGGTAACAAAATGCTTTTACGCACTGTCTCTCGGCCAAAGGGGGACCGAGAGAGGTGTGTGGGACTCACCACCGGCAGACACGACCGCCAGCAGTAATACCCACTAAAAATCTTCCGACGACGCCCGCCGCTTGTTGAGAAAGAGGCGGGGCGCCAGTACCTGGGTTGCAGCTCTGACACCCCGCCCGCGGCCAACGTCCCCCGGACCAAAACCGGGAGGACCTCCTCAGAGAGACGCAGTGGACGCGCCCCTCCTACCTCCCTGTGCGACCATAGCGTGTGTGGCCGACTTCTCGGAGGGTCCATGGTTAGACAGCAGGAGCCCCCTGCCCCCGCTGCCTGAGACCATCCCGGCGCTGCTTGACGGGCCCTCCTGGCCTTCCCGCCGCGCCCTCCACAGGTCCCTCTTAGTTTCCCCCCCGGTAGTCAGTACTAAGGGCACCCAGAGTCGTCGGTCTCTAGGTGTTACCTTTTCCCTGGCGCCTCCTGCGCCCTACCGGGAGGTACTCAGCCCCCCCACCACGACAAGGTGGAGACCAGTCGGGGGGGTTCCTGGACACACCTTGCTGTCATCTAAATCTTACTGTGACGACGATTCACTTTATCTAAAGTATTTAAAACGTAGAGTAATGTAGAACGATGTACCTCGATGTAGCTACTGTACCTCGATGTCAATCCGGGATCTTCTGCCAGACGGCAGGTGTTCGGGCTTCGAGCCATAGGCTCATTCCCCGGGTTTCTTCACACAGGGCATCAACCCTGAGGCGCCGTCTGGCAGTGGTGGTGGTGGGTCGCGCGGTGGCGACGGTCGGGCTGGCTGCGGTAGGGCTCCGGCGGCGCGGCCGTGCTCTAGCGGTGATGCGCTGCCAGGAGATGTCCCAAGCCTTGTAGTAAGGCCTGGACGGGGTCCATCCCGGCGGCAATCTCCCTGAGCACGGCGTAGATTGCGTCTATCGCCATCTGTAACGGAGCATAGTTTAGGTTGGCGGAGGGGGGAGCGGTGTCGGGAGGCGATGGCCTCCTTCTGCGAAGTGGTGATGTCGCAGAAGGAGGCCGCGGAGCGGGAGAGGGAGAGGGAGCGGGACCCGCTCTCTCTCCGGCTACGCCGTTGGCGCAGCGCCTGGGGGTCTTAGGCGGCGGGGGCAGGGGGCCCCTTCCGTCTAGCTATAGACCCCCCAGAAGTCGGCCAGTCACGTCATGGCCGCAAAAAAAGGTAGGAGGGGCGCGACACACTGCGCCTCTCTGAGGAGGTCCTCCCGGTTCTGATCCGGGGGACGTTGGCCGCGGGCGGGGTGCCAGAAACTACAAATCCCCTGGTGCTGGCCCCCCGCCCCTTCTTCAACAGCGGTGGGCGTCGTCGGAAGATTTTTAGTGGGTAGGACTGCGGCGGTCGCGTCTGCCGCAGTGAGCCCCACACCCCCTCCCGGTCTCCCCCTTTTGGCCGGGAGACAGTGCGTAGGGGGGAGCGGTGTGCTGGCTCGATGTAGTACTTCGAACATCATATATATGTAATCCGTAGTTGAAAACGCTAGCGCGATTCAACTGAAGAGAGTGACATCTGTTGACAGTATGCGGAATAATCTTTCTGACCCAAAACAAACGTTTGCAACTTAGACAAACTGTTTGACGCCTTTTTTAAGAACTAGAGAGAATCTTGTGAGGAAGCTCATTCCACAACCGAAAGCAGAATGTTTCTTAACCGTAAAATGAATTTTATTCAACAAAGATATATTGTTTGTAAACTAAAGAGAGCGTTTATAATATATTATCATTGAAATGTAATAATTATTAAAATTATTCAAAGTTACCTAATTTAGCACCTACTTCCACCACTCGACAATTTATCAGTTGGCTCAAATCGCAGTTATTTTAAGGCGTATTAAGTAAGCCAGCGTTATAAGCCCTTTGGGTTGGTTTACTCATTCCAGTTGGGACATAATGCAAGGTCATAAATGCTTCGTTAAGCTGTTTCGCAAACAAATAAGTGTTTATCTAATAACTAACGGTTCACCCGTGACTTAGTCCGCGTGAAATTCGATTATATCACGCATCTTGTTTGAGTAACATTATTTATCACATTATATCAGCTAATAATAAAACTACTAAAATAGGCACGCTTCTTCAGGCAGCTTTTAAATCAAAGACTTTCCATACAAAATTTCATCCCTCTTTTCAACCCTTTACAACACTTTTTCCAATTAAAAAGTAGTCTATGTCCTTTCTCAGGTCCTAGACTATCTGTGTACCAAATTTCATTCGAATTGGTTTGTCGTTAAAGCAAGATAGACAGACAAGTTGATTTCGCATTTACAATATTAGTATGGATGTGAGGAAAGTAAGTACTCAAAGATTACAAAACATCGATTCGATGTTTCGTCTTTCGATATTTTCACCCGAAACATCGAAAGACATATATGTAGGTACAGTTCCGATATATCGAATCAAAAAAAACATCAATGTTTTTTTAAAGTGAACTACACTTTTAGTTAATAGCCCTTTGGGTTGATTTACCTTTTCCAGTTGGGACATCATTCAAGGTCAATAATACTTCGTTAGGCTGTTTCGCAAACAAAAAAGTATTTATCTAATAATAACGCGAGGCAGGTACGCAATTAAATGAATCGGTTTCCTTAAAATTACAACACGTGTTACCAATTTGATCAGTAGTTCAGTACACAGGTTGGCATTGCGTGAAATTAGCAATACTGCAGTTAATGGCATATGAATATTTATATTGAATTAAATTGAGATATTTAGTCAAATTGTAATACGTGTCGCTGATAAAACTATATTTGTCGTTAGTAAGTAGTTAGTAAACTTTAGATTTGTATAAGATTTGGAGAAGTTTTATGTGATCTTAGGTTATAAATATAAATCAATCAATCAAAATCGTTTATTGCGAACATAGGTTACAGGTTAGGTGTTACAGTACAGGTTTAGATCTAGCTGTGGTCTGCCTCATGGGCGTATAATGGTTGCGATTTTAGATAGAACGAAATTAGATTTTTATGGACATTAAAATAATACTAACAAGTCGAACTTGGTCAAAAGTTTATATTGATAAGTCGTTTAAATAATCTTTGAGATTATAATAGCATTTTTCTCTTAATTCACGTATTTTCATCTTAAAGAGATTTTCGGAACGCAATATTGAATAGATCGTAAGCAACTTAATCTTAATTGTGTAGACTAGTTCAGTTTATCAAAGGTTAAAGAGGAACAAACACAAAACATTTACATTCGATATAAGTACCAATTATTAGGACGAGTGTATGCAGGCGTCTAGAAATCGATCGACATAAAACACAATCAGTTCAATCATTTATACATTGTGTGGAACAATTTTATTATATAAATTACATGCGAATACAAATGTCAAATTATTAAAATAATTAATAAATTAATTAACAATTCACAATCAAAAGTCACATATAATATAAAAAAAGAAACATTTAACCCACATTGCCATTATTAATAAACCAATAATTGCCTTTAACAACTAGCAAAGTTCAAAAAAGCACCTACTTACTACAACAGTATAACAGAGATGAAGATTATTAATTATGTAAATAAATACTTAAATAAAAATTAAACAAGTTTTCGGTAAATACCTGTATAATTGTATTCAACATTCTACAATTATTGCTACAAACGCATTACAAACCCAATATTTCCGGTCATAATTGCTGTGTCATAATAATTAATAAAACCTTAATTATATCTAATATTCGACGATATTTCATACTACACATTCTTAGACCAGTAAGTAGTAATCCTTTCATTAAGTGTAGGAACACTCAGTTGAATTAGTAAACAGCAGTCTAGCGGTACAAAATTATTTGTGATACTTCCATCATCATTACCATCATTGGCCTCCCCAATTGCTTATATTATATTGAAGGTATTTATAATAATCGATGGGCAGGATCGCAGTTTAAGCCATAACGCAGGATGACGCTGCTGTCCGTCATCCGGTAGGATTAATCTTCGTCGACTCTTACGACTCCCCATGATATAAAAGGGGGTGACACTATTCTAGGCCGGTACCACACGGCAATACTGCCATATATACTATACTAGCTGTTACCCGCGACTTCGTCCGCGTGGAATAGTATCTTTGGGTAGCATTTACAACCCCCTTTTCGCAATAAAAAGTAGCCTATATCCTTTCTCAGGGTCTAGACTATCTGTATACCAAATTTCATTTAAATCCGTTCAGTAGTTTTGGCGTGAAAGAGTAACAGACAGACAGACAGACAGACAGACAGACAGACACACAGAGTTACTTTCGCATTTATAATATTATATTAGTAAGGATTATTGTTTTTAAAGGAATATATTTAAACTATTGTATCAATTTTCCAAAATATTATTGTGTACGTGTATTTTTTTTGTCAAATGCTTGATTTTTAAACCCAAAAACAGCGTGGTCGTCCTTCACGTAACCTTATGCGACGGTCGATCGATACTTTTTACATTACAAGATAATTTTCTTAAGTATTTTAATTCCTTGTAGGTGCAAAAATATACACCTGATTTTTGATGGGGGGGGGGTAGTTTTAAATCTGAACGATGTGTGTTGATGCGATTAATGAACAGCCCCTAGCCCATGTATTTGGAAAAGTAAATCACACGTGTAATTAATTTTTGAAGTAAGTGAACGTAAAAAGTTCTTTATTTCATAAACTATGTCATGGCATTTGGAAACGTATAAAAACATAAAAATATAACTACACTGAAATCACGAAGCTTAGATTCACTTGCATGAAAAAAAATTGGTTTAGTGAATATGAGTGCTAGTTGCGAGCCACCGCTTTGTAAGAACTGACAAGAAACTCACAGGCTATGCTCTTTTAAATTATCATTTATTAAAAATTAAGTAGTACAACCAATCCCTTACAAATTTACTAACAACTTTAATTTTGTGAAATTTTGTTACATACTTGGTTGGTTGACTCCTACCTAGATCTGAGGAGCCCAAGCCAACCTCACCTGCAAGTGGTGCACCTGTCAATGAACGAACGAGGCTCCCGATAAGCGGCAATAGCCTCGCCACCTATTACGTGGGACCAACAAAATAACTGGCGAAATGTGGGCGTATAATATACATCTGCCTACCCCTTCGGGAAAACAGGCGTGATATTATGTATGTATGTAGTAGGTTAAATTATAGTGAAAAAATCAAAAAACTTCCAACATTTTTATAAACAAAATACTCAAATATACATATTATAGCAATTAGGGTACAAAGATCAGTTGGTAATATGTTCCGTCGAAGGCTGTTACGGCCCGAGCTCAGGTGCTCAGTGACAAATTACACAAGCTAAAACAGTTCCTGATCTATCAATCAGGTTTTGTATAGAAAATTTAACAGGATTTCCTTTTTGTTGTAAAGAAATATTTAAGTACATAATGGAGAATAAATTATGATTAAGATAGTAAGTAACTACTAGCTTCTGACCACGACTAATTCTGCGTAGGGTACACCTATTATGGTAGAACTTTTTAAGTAATAATTTTATATTGCATAACAACTAATAGCATAAACCTCTTTTCGCAGAATATCATTTGGCATAAACTCATTTAGCATACATTGAAACCCATAATTTTGTAAGTCAGAATCATCTGTACGCATAATTTTGGTATCCATAATAATCACAATGTATAATCATCACATCGCAGAAAGTTCAAAACCAGATTCACCTTTTGGCATATATTTCTTATCCATAACTATTTAAAAGTAGAACCATCATTTCACATAATGCTTACAGCAAGAATCATCTTTTATGATTATTGCAACACTTTTCTAATCAGGCGTTATCATTTTTACTATTGCTATTTGTTGGAGGTAGTAATCACATGAATCATTATTAGTTGTCGGGTACCCTTAGTTGTTATATCGATATTGTGTTATTGTGTTGATCAAAACAAGTTAAAGTATATTAAATATGGCTTGCCCATGAGAGCATGTTCGTTTCTGACCCTCGCCGGCCGCTGCCGCGGCACGCTCGCTTCGCTCGCTCGGCTCGTGCATAAGAGGTCACAGTTCTAACCTAACCTAACCTACGCATTTTTAAAGAAGAAAGTAACCCAATCTATATTATTCTAATTGAAATTCTATGATCTTCATAGTATGCCTAGTCAAATTATGCCAAATAATCTGTACTCTAAATGAACGTTATGCTAAATGAAATTATACAAAATTTTAACTATGCCAAAGGTAATTATGCCAATAAAAATTCTACTATCTTAAATGTATGCCATTCTAAATTCGATCATAAGCACATTATGCCTAAAAATATTTATGTCAAATATTTTTTATGCCTAATAAATGATCGACTAAAGAAGTTTCTGCGAAGTCAGTTATCCCAAATAGGTTTCGGAGTATCAAGTTTCTACCAAATAGGGCGCACCCTTCTGCGTAACCTAATTTTTTGCATCATTGGATCGGTGTGTTGGAACCCCACCAAGATCTGAGGAGCCCAAGCCAACCTTATCTGCAAGTGGTGCATCTGCTGAACAACGGACGAAGCATTGGCAAACATAAAAGTTCCCGGTAAGCGGCAATAGGCTCGCCACCTACATGGGACCAAAAAGGAATTGTGGGCGTATAGTATACAAGGCATTGTAATATTAAGTATGATTGCATCGTTGCAACTTACTTTAAATCGATTTCTCACGAAAAATTTTGCTTTCTAATGGTGACAGAATGTTTTAAACCGGTTCAGTACTTTCAGTCTGTATTCAATGCAAACAATAAATCTTTCCTCTTTATAATAATATTAATGTATCATAAAGTTTATAGCCGATTCCTCCTATCCCACCCACCCGCTGGACCGATGATCTAGTCAATGCGGCTGAGAGCCGGTGGATGCAGGCGGCACAGGACGTCAAATCATTTTGAGAGGCTTATGTTCAGCAGTGGACGTCGAATGGCTGAATGATGAAGTTTATAGCTAAGCTTCGCCAATCCAATCTACACTGAGTAATTAGACCTGTGTACTGTGTGTACCTAAGATTTGAGAGAAATCCTGTGCACTGTTTATGGGGTAAGATTTGTTTATATAATACACCCAGACCAGAACTAATGCTCATCTTTATTTTGGTACCGCTTATATCTCTTTCATTGTTGTTAAAAAAAATTATCGAATTTCCATTTTGTGTGTGAATATTTGACGAATCTAAATGATCATGTTGATCTTAAAGACAATAAAGTCTATTTTATTTTATTTTATTTCATCAAGTCTTAAGTCGTGGTATCGATTTCCGCAAAGTCGAACCAATTACCTTAGAATGATGCCAACCTTCTCGAATTTTATCGAGTAATATTCTATATATCGCTGGCTTAATGAAATACTGACTTAACACGAAAAGATGATTTTTTTTCGTCATTCATAATACTCACAACAATCTTTACAGGCAGCAAACCTAATACGATAGAGTAGCTGAGCTTACAATACCTAAATATATGACTAAAAACTTTTACATAATTCTTATCTACTAATCACTAAACTATTACATTATTATCTACTGCAGAAGCAATATGCTGCTTTTGCGAATTCGTTCAGTGAACATGCAAATAAATCTATCCGGTCGGACAGTGACAGTGCATTGAGTACCTGCAGCGCCCGCACGAGCGGGGACATCGTAAAAGAAGATCTTGTTATAAGGACTTTCATCATATTTGTTGACGCATAACATGCAAAAGCGATATATTATTTAATCATGCTTCTTTTCTTTTACACGTTTGATTAACATTGATGAGATCTCAGTGAAAAATAAAAAGACTGTCTGTACGAAACTAAATCTGACCTGTCTGTGGACTTAATCTTCCATTAAGCCAGCGATATATTCTACGGCTTTATGCTGAGTACCTTTTCTGTGACACTCTATAAGAAGGTACTTAAATATAATGTATGTCTATTTTTTTTCTTATTTCACAGAATTTTCATTTCCGTTTTTCTTTCTGTCTTTCTTTTTTCTGTCTTCCTTTCTTTCTGTCTTTCTTTATTTCTGTCTATCTTTCTTTCTTTCTATATTATACATAATCACAAGCTCATATATACCATTTGGAGTGGATAAAGACCTTACTACAACTATTTAAAAGGGATCTTTAAAAGTGTTAGTGAAATTTTCTTTTAGTACAGATATATCTTGATGAAACGTCACAAATTGTAAGTGATGTATAGTTGACACAAAAAAAATTCAATTCACTTGGTCGCCTTCTGCGACACGCTAGGCAAAGACATGTAGTAATACAATTTATCACCGCTACCACCTCACTAACTAAATATGCTCAAGCTTATCTGTTACCAAAACATATTGTCGTAATTAACCAAGACATTGTAGTAACAGCGGGATTGCTAGCCGTAACGTCTACCAAAGTTATTAATTCCTATAGATAAGTCAATCTAGCCTTTGTGACTTGTAAATAAAGTTCTACACGTCGAACAAAATGCCCATCAATCGCGTGTGTTGACTCTCGATTTCTCGCTCCATTAATTTCATATAATTACTCAGTCTTAAGCGTTACAAAAGATTGATTATACGATGATTGAAATAGGCAGTAAGTTCAAGGTTTAATTGCGGAGGCTTAGACTCGTAATAACTCTCAATCTATCCATGTAATAAAAACTTTTTAAAAATATTCGTTGCTTTCAGTAACAATATATCACAACAAATATTGATATTATTATCACTACATAGCATATTAAGTCGCTTTCCTCAGTCTGTCCCTATATACGCTTAGATCCTTAAAACTATGCAACGGATTTGTTTTGTTGCGGTTTTTTTTAATAGATAGAATGCATGATCATACAGACGAAGTGGCGGGCGGCCGCCAGTTTTTATATAAGAAGCAATGGCAGCTCCGCAGGGTGGTCGAAAAAGATTACCAAAATGAAGCATCACAGAGCCAATAATTGGACACAAATTTCATCTAGATCTAAATTTTCTGAGGATCATCAATCCGTACCGGGGAATCTGCCGAAAGCCATAGATTATTCATGACCTTGGCAGACTACTAAAGCTACTAAGTAATGAAATGATTATTATTTGCGTTTCGATGACACATTATTACCTAAATATTAATAAAACACAGATTGAGACTGTCAAATACTGCGTCAATCCTTCAAAATGTGTGTCTAAATGGAGAACGCCTTCTTGTATAGAGTTCCATGTGTTCGGCGGTACGACAGAATCAATTCGATATCGATTAGGCCTCCTGTTCTGCAGTTTTGTGCTAAGGTATTATAGCAGACGTATATGACATATTTTCAGCTTGCCTCAAATAATGCCAATAGCCAAAAATTGTCTACCATCTTACGAATTATTTGTTAAAAAATCTACTTAACTAAGTAAAGCCTAAGTAGTGTTTATAAGTAAGGACGTACAAGAATTATGTTTCCTAATGTGTAAAGCCTTAGTATAATGTGTGAAGTAAGCATAACAGGTAATGATCCATTAAGGTAAGCTTGATAACATCTTAGAGAAGAGGAAAGGGATTATTTCAATAGCATACCGTAATGTTAATTAGGTTTTCCACGCGTTGCATAGTTGCAGTATGTGCTAACGACTGATTTGGAGCAGACGTCTTACCCGTTGTTACGCTGTTTTAGTCGTAGGTAAGATGTTATAGACAGGACAAATATTTGCGTACAAAGACAAAAGTATCTGCAGAATCGTACACCTGTATTTTACCGTTAAAAACTGTATGAACAAACATAATAACTATCCAGAGAGCAAGCTCTGCTTAGAATAGGCTAAATATGGTTTTTCCTTATGGCATCAGACCAGCTGGTGGTATACCAACACTCCGTCTACCAGCTTGAGGTCTCCAGTTTAAGTCACAGTAGCTTCATCTGATATCATCTCGTCAACAAAAATGTCCGACCCACGCCGTTGTCAACTATACGGTACATATTGTTTGTTTTATTTAAGAATGTATACACCCATATAATACAAAAATACAACAATATAATAATAAGAAAAATATAATAAATATAAGTTCATATAGATGAATGAATGGATATTTTCTAACAATATACCAACTATTTAATTTTAAGATAAACTTTCATTAAGAACTATTATGGATACTAAATAACGGATAAACATATCTACTTAAATGCTTTTTTTGTAAACACATACTAAATATACATAGAAAACATAGATTTGTCTAGTATGGGAATCGAATCCACGACTTTAGGAGCGGACTGCTGGTATACTGACGCCCGCGCCATATCGGTTGTTAAAGTAAGAGACAGCAATAATGTAGTCTAACAAAAACATTTGTATGCAAACAATTATTTTTATAAATAAAACGTGTCATGCTTACTTAAGAAATATCGCATAAGGTATCTGCAATAGATATTAACGTTGTAATATAAACCACAATAACTTGAACAATTTTCTCTCTCATTACGCACCAGTTTTTTTTCTTATTCACCAATACAATGTCAACCTTGTAAATAACAACAATTTGATGGTGCAAGTTCCCGACCTTGAGCTAAACAGGCAATTAGCTCAACGTATTCTAGTATTTCATCAAACGACCAAAATCAGTAAGCGTGGAACACAGATAAGATGCTATATTGAGATATTAATATTAAATCTGCAATAAGTGTGAGGAAGTAGAGAATTTTTAATCATTTCAAATATTAATTACAATTTTTTTATTATTAAAGATCTAAGTTAATTTTATGGATGCATGGTTATATGCAAAGAACGTATTCTAATTTGTAAAACAACTTTAAAATCTGTAAAATCTGTTGTCTTAGGAATTATTATAATCCATAATCATAAGGCCAAAATTACTAAGCGAGGCCCACAGAAACCTAAATATTAGTGTCTTGTTTTATATATTCTTAGGCGAGGTCGAGAAGGGACAGACCAGTGGTGAGATGAAAATACTGCAATTCAATTAACGCTTGCTCCGCGCCTCAAAAATTGTGTTATGCCGTTGTCCCGACTGTCATAAAGTACTCTAATATAATGACAGCTGGTTTAACCATTAAATGGTGGTTCCCTCTGGGTTGCGGAGGACAGGCGGTAGAGTTGCTCCGTGTAATTACTAAAAATTAGCCAAATCTGACTCATCTGTCTGCTCATTAGACCAGTACCCTGGGCCCTATGTTTAAGTCACAACAGTTATGTGTTGTCTTGGGCACAACCGGGATAATGATAGGATGATATGCGTGGATCACTCATAAGATGCTAAGTGGTATTGTTATATTTGATTGATAATTAAAGAGAGCATAGCCTGTGAGTTTCTTGTCAGTACTTCTCACAGAGCGGGGGCTCGGAACTGGCACTTAGATTCACTTACACCATATTTTTTTTATTTGCATGTAAGTTAATCTTAGCTTTGTGTTTTCAGTGTAGAAATATTTAGTTTTTTTTTATTTATATTTTGGTTTGACGTTTTCAAGTGCTATGTAATAGTTTATGAAATGAAGAACTTTTTACTTTTACTTTTAACATGTCTGGTAGTATGAGTACTAGGGACGCATCTGTCGGACATATTTCTAGGGCCTGTCAATACTGACGATACTCGTGTTAACAGAAGCAATAAAATTGCTTATTGAGACGTGACGTAAACGACAGACCAAATATGCCGTAAGCAGTGTGCTGGTATGCAGACAAAACGTTGGCATTTACGACAAATAGATTTCGTCGATGTGCATTCGAAATGTGGATCGATTATCGGAACCAACCGCCCGCGGACCATTAATTAGGATACATTTAGTTTTGTAATACATTGCTAGCTAATTATGAATTACAATTTGGTAACAAGGTGAGAACTCTGTCTACGAGTGAGGCCAATTTTTAAGTGGCTATAGACTACATCTAAAATAAACATATGTCTAACACGCGTAACAATAAAAAAACATTACATTATTATTAACCATGATTGTATTGCAACAATTAAATGTAGTAATAATTTCAATATGTCCGCCACTCCAATATGGCGGATTTCTTAATAACTTATTATGGGTATCAACGGGCAAAAAAAAAAAAAAATACTATGTGTTATATCTTGAAAATTCAATATGGCCACTGCTTTAAGATGGTGGATTTCTTATTTCTTGTTATTCCCCATAATATGGGTATTAAGTGAAAAACGATGTCTGACGTAATACTTACTTTTACTTCGTCTAAAAAGTTAACTCCAATTATTTTTTGAAGTCTTCATTGTTAAATAACTTTATTTCTTTTTAAAAATTACATGTTTGTTACAAAATGTTAACAATTACCTATATCTATAAATCTCTGCTATAAATAAATCTCCATGTACTTTTAATGGGCTCATATTTAATGTGTCATCAAAATTAATAAATTACCAACCTAACCTAACCTTTTTGTACATCAAAAAATTCTGATGGAGCACCTAATCCCCTATTAGATGCTAGATCAGTATTTTTGATGATCAAAAAAGTATTTTTTAGAGGTTCAGTTTATTATATTCCCTTTTAATGTACGACCTATGTACTCGTTAATGTCAAAATGGCACAAACTTAAACGTAATTCCAATGAGATAGGTATTATCCACGAGCCATTTAACTTCAGTGCCCGGTAGCAGCTAAACACTTTACCGCTCAAACTTGACATGAGAAATATACATAATACTGGTATAAAACTGGTCCAAATAGTTACTACTCGCCCAAGCTGGCTTGAAACATCTGTCTACGTAAATGGCACATTATTTTTATATAGTTAATATGGCGTTGTATACAGATTTCGATTTCCATGCAAAAAGTGTGAGAAAATTAAATTTCTTTGGTTAGAGTTTTTGGTTAAATTAGAGGTAATAATGAAAAAACTGTGGATTTTCAGACATAAGTCAACATTTTATGTACTAGGGTATTATTCAGATTTGTCTATGATTGTGACTAAATGACGATAAATCTTCGTGATGTTAATTACTTGACACTGGCACGTTCTCTAATCGATCGGGTCTATATAAAAAAAGTAAGAACCCTGTATTGTATGTTATACTTTTTAACTCGCGAAAATAGCTATGTTACGTGACAAAACACGCAAAACTAGTTGTTAATAATCTTTAACCGTAATTCAATATTGCTATGAATAAGACGAAGAACAAATGTATTTCGAAGGCATATCAGACATTAAGGTATTATTGAATGCAATAAAGATCGCAATAAAACAAGGTGTTAACATAATTTTGTATCTGCGCTCGCGTCTACATCCTGTCCTACTACCTACAAGTACAGTCTGTTGCAAATTTAATTAACTTATTGCGCATTTTGTACCTATAATAGTCTGCGCTCATTCATATTATAATGTAGTTGGTACTTATTTCGCTTGCCGTCTTCTAGCACTCCACGGTACTACGTTATTGGTAACGATCACAAAACAGAGTTTACAGAAGTAATTTCTTGGATAACCTTCATCATATCGGCCTTGCTATGTCCACAGCTCAACATTAGCCTCCCCAATAGATTACATTATATATACCCCAATCCCATAATCACAATGCGCCATAGGCAGGCGGGTTGGTGATCGCAGATCAGGCCAGTACGCAGGCTGACGCTGCTGCAGCTGCGGTAAGATTTCTCTTTGTCGACTCTTACGACTCCCTGTGAGATGGGAGGGGGTGGGGGGGAGGGGATGGCACTATTGATGGCTGCTTTTACAGCGCACTAGATGATCTTAGTGACCGTTTCCATGCTTTGGACTGCATGTTAAGCTGTGAAGGCTCTGGTTATCACTATACAGGGTACCAAATAAATTGCTATTTAAAATACCAACAGCAAGAAGCCACACACCTGCCTTCAATTTGCACTGGGTCTCGGTGGTAGTAGTAGTAGTAGGGGGTAGAGTAAGAGGAGTCTCATTTTCAATAGTGTCTATTGTCAATTTCTCAAGAGCAGACACTGTCGTTGGATTGTGAGATTAGGTTTTTTATATCGATGATCTCTAATCTCTAAGCTAAAAAAATAATTAATTAATATACCTGTAAAATAATGTAATAAATTTACCATTGGAATATCGCAGTTTCAAGAAGCTTATACAAAACATATGTTAATAACGTCCACATATCTTGTACATAACTACTAATAGCATTTAGTTATTTCGCTCTATGTAAATGAATATCGCACAAGCGTAAATAAAGAAATAAATATTTTCTGACAATTACACCAATTATTTTGTTCCAATAGGTAAGTATCATAAGAACTTATGTTATGGATACTAAGTAACGAATAAACATATATAAATATATTTTTTTTTGTATATACATACTTAGTATACATAGGGTAACACCAAGACAACAACAAATATTCATGTTTATGCACAAAAAGATTTGACCTTAGTGGGAATCGAACCCACGACCTCAAGAGCGAAGTGCGGATATACTCACTTCCACGCCATTACGGTCGTCATTCAAATACCAGATGCACTATCTATGTCAACATATAATTGATATATTTCGTAAAAAGAAGTTACAGATTACTTATTTCTGATATCGAGTATACAGCCGACCAGCCATATTATTAGTAATATGAAAAATTACTATTCTGGCAACAAATTACTTGGCTGATTGATACTTGACAGCTAAGTCGTTGTAGTTAAAAATAAAATACTACTTACTCTACCCCTGCCATAGATGCAAATCTAAGGTGTAGGTAATAACAAGATATTGCACGATAGATCACGGTAATCGATCAACAATACACTTAGGGTCAAAAATATAGTGATTAATAAATTGGTTATCTGGTAATACGATCGTACGGCACCTGTTCCGAATGACAATTTAATGGATTTATTAACGACGCTAACAAGTGTCCGACCTTACTGTTTCATGTTTTGTTTTTATGAAAAAATATGACAAGTTATTGTCTTGCGATAGATGATAAGATTTTAACTAAATAAGAACTGTAAAATGTGCACGCGTGAGTCCAAAATTACACCCTGATTGCTAGTAAATTATGTACTAATATGCATAGTTTTTTATCACAAAGACCACTATTATATGATCTTATAGTTAGTATATTCATTTCGATTAAGTGCACTTATATCTTGATTACATTAGTGTTTGTTTAATATTAATATCCTATGACATGTTACACAATGCTTTCTAGTGCCAGTTTGTTAAATGTGAGCACTACATATATACATTCACGCCTGTATCCCTGAAGGGGTAGGCAGAGGCATATTATACGCCCACATTTCGCCCACTATATAGTTGGTACCACGTAATAGGTGGCGAGTTTATTGCCGCTTACCGGAATCTGTTACGATCGCCAGAGCCTCGTTCGTTAATCGGCAGGTATACTACTTGCAGGTGAGATTGGCTTCGGATCCTTAGGTCTTAGTAGGATCCCTATACACCCTGATAGGATCCCTATACACCTATGTAAGAACAATGGATACATATCTAAATTCTTTTTTTGCATTTAACACTGACTTTCAAGCACACAATTTAGCCTCTGCAGATATCGAGCGCAACGCGTTCTAGAAATTTTCAATAATTACTCTGCCACTCTTGCTCTATATCTTGGGGATTTGGTGCTCATACAAAAGTGATCAGGCGCCTTGACTTCTTCAAGCAATTCGTGATCGGCCTCCTAATTCTAAGATACTAAGAAGCTCATAAGTAACAGGGATGTTCTCTATTAAAGGATCAACTGCGCTGGTGTGAACTTTTTGCGTGTAACTGAAGTCCTCCAGGTTACCTAAAAATGTTAAGGTAACGTGAACCTTACTGACGTTACAGGGATGTCATAAAACGCCACCTGACTGCAATCGCCATTGTCGAAACGGTTTTAGCTAACTTTGATATTTCTATCTAGCTTGAAACCATAACGCTTGATTTCAAGCGTTAGTTCCAAAACCTTGTACTTAACCCTCCTATTACACATACATTATACTATTACTATTACTTACACATACAATTTAGACTTAAGAGGTTAAACTAAATTGCGCCTCTTGCATGCGACTAGTCCAAATATGATTTTATTAGTCAGCAAAAAACGAAGAGCCCAGACTATCACCCATACCAAGTCAGTCTGTACTCTGTGCGAAAAAGTCCTGTTGAATATTAAACGATGTTTTATTTCAGGTCATTTCTGATGGATATTATAAGATATTATTTTTCCTATTAGTCTATTTTTTAGTATTTTCGCTCATGGGGTCCGTTTTTTTATGTGTCTATTCAGAAAACATCACAATTAATAAAAAGTATTACAACACCAATTATTTATTATCTAACAGTAAATTTATATACTTTTAATTTTGTATTATTGCAAAATTTTACTAGTAAAAATAAACCCGTCCCATTTATTTAGGCTACCGCAGATTGGTTAACTAATATCGTAAGTCGAATTCGGTTACTCGATGCCGGTTGGTGTTTTTTCTTAATCCGAACGAACAATCGCCTTAAATTGGATGTTTGTTTCAATAAAACATATTAAACATTATAGTTACAGAACTGTAATTGTTTTGTTTTCATCGGGTAATAGATCGTTTGTGTTATTATTATATTGCGGTCAAATTTAAGTACATTCGATTATTTTTATCGTGGTTGTATCTAAATATTTGCTCCAATATACTTTGGTTCATGACAACACAGTTTATTGCGTTTATCGGTTATCAATACCTTTAGAGTGAATTCTGGGCGATTCTCAAAGACCTGTTCTATTATTTTTAAAAGAAGACAATGTGTTATCTTATACTTAATCGAAAATACTATTTTAAATTATTATTTTAAATGATTATAACGGGGTAGCCTAGCCGGGGTACCTTTATCTCAGTATATTAACGTCCCACTTATGGGCCTTATGGTCCACTTTGACTTTTGACTTGATTGACAAACCAAAGTGATAGTGATTCGTGTCATACACCACAACGCTGATCCCATTCGGATTGCTGGAGTTAAGTGGCTTCCTGCCTTTTCCTTTGCCTGTTTCGAACTCACAGAAGCTCTCGATGTACAATGCCACATTTTCAGTTACCGAACTGTACGAAACCTACTGACAAAGCTACGAACGCTTTTCTTTTATAACCTACATGGAAAAGAATAAAATTTTTCTGAAGAGGTTATTGAAAAATTTGCTTGGAGGAGTTTAAGAATAACCCAAGTTTTGTATAGTACTGACCGACAATTTGCGTACAATTTACTTGCATTTTACATATCGGATTGAGTTAAAAGTCGTTAAAGCAGTAAGCCTGGGGCGAGCGCTGTAATGTGCTCTAATTTGTTACTTCATTTGAAGAAGTGATTTGATCGTCTCTTGTTGTGGTTTGAGCGGTAGCTCGTCATCCGGAGGCTATGGGTTTTCTTCTGGGAACAACCACCTAGATACCATTTCGGGCAAGGGTCATAAGCTATAACTAGATTAATTTGGTACTATATCATTTGACACTACATCATTTAACACTATATCATTTGACACTATACCATTTGACACTATACCATTTGACACTATACCAATGGACACTATATCATTTGACACTATACCATTTGACACTATACCATTTGACACTATACCAATGGACACTATATCATTTGACACTATATCAATTGACACTACCATTTGACACTATATCATTTGACAATATATCATTTGACACTATATCATTTGACAATATATCATTTGACACTATATCATATGACACTATATCATAAGCTAGCTTCCGCTTAAAGTAATATTTTATAAGTGATTATTTATTGATATAGAAGATATTTTGCAGATCAACTTTTATAAAAGACTCCTAGTGCAGGGACGGAACGCGTTGATGTTTTTTATACCGTCTCTCATTATATTTCCATACAAACAGAATTTACTGTGTGTTCGTACACAAATAAACCATCACCATTAAGTTCACAGCTGAATTTAGGCCTTTTCAACTATTTCGCCTTAAACATATCATCAGGCATGGCTTTCTTGCCTCGATCATGATCATGCCTTGGGCATCATCTCAACCTATCGTCCTAATACTGAGCCAGTGCGAGCCAGTCATACTCAGTCATACTACCATTCGGACCCAGCGCGGATTGGAGGAGGCAGGTGTGTGGCATTCTGCTGATATAAGACCCTCAGTAGGGCTTCTAAGATGGGTAAACGACTTCCACGTTGATAACTAGGATCAACAATCTTCCGAATAAATTAATGACACTCAAACGGTCACCAATTTTATGATTGGCTTCTGTGAATTATGTGGTCGTTCCAACAAGCTAATTTCGAAGCTGTAAGCGCTTCAAGCATAAACGATAATTCTTAATATAAAGTACTAGTAAATTGACTGACTAGTAAATTCTTATTTTAATAAGTCATAGTTTAAGTGTTGTACAACCGTTTTGAAATTTAGCCCGTAATTGATTTAATTCTACAGTTAAAGACCAGCCTATAACTTAATATGAAACCAATTTAATAGGGGCATTAGCTACGTATATAAGCTTTTGTGGCAAACGAGGCAAGCACACCGCGAGGGAGTGGCCACGTGGAGTTCTTTACTAAGTAATTTTAACTATTTATATATTAAGTATTAACTATATTAAGTATTAATATTTACTATATTAAGTATTTAAATTGAAATAAATCATATTATATTGCAAAAAATTTGACATAATAATGCGAAAGAAATTAGACTGGCTAGATAGTTGTACTAAGCTGTAGTAAGTATTTTTTATATACATACATACTTTTACAAGTAATTTGACTGTCTAGATAGTTGTAAGGTGTAGTAAGTATTGCATATAGTTGCTGGTTACATTATTTAGTACGTTATTTATTTATATAAGCAAGTATGTACAATTACAATTACAACGATTATATTTTATATGAATAAACTTTTCTCTTCTTCTTCTTTTAAATAATGGCTTCGTGCGGTTTGCACATTTAGCCAGTGTCAAGTTAGAGATATATTCATATCATATAAATTATAGTAA
Source organism: Musotima nitidalis (assembly GCA_949126915.1). NCBI lineage: Eukaryota > Metazoa > Arthropoda > Insecta > Lepidoptera > Crambidae > Musotima > Musotima nitidalis. The sequence goes on from OX421434.1 coordinate 8,930,608, forward strand.
ATGAGAATGAGTGGTGATAAAGATAATAAATGGTAAATGAGATCCCCTCTCCCTAAGCCCCTTGAGTCCTCAGTAAAGATGTGGGACTATACTGAGATTTCACATGGACTTCTTGAGAGAATGTGAAAAGTTATGTTGCACTGTTTTATTTCATTTACCAACACTCATGAACGTTCACAAACACTTAACGGTTAATAATCCACCGTTATTAAACATTAATGTTAGAAATATCACAAATTTTAGAAAATAAAACAAAACTGCAGTCATGACGCTTCACTTTCCCGCCAAGAAGTCGAATAAACTTTTCAATATATGTATATGTTTATAATATTTTTTTAATTTATTTTGAAATACTGCTGTGAAAGAGCAAAGTCGCATGTCACAGGCATCGTTTGCTTACTAGGCGGCTTCGATCACTATATTATAATGTAAACCTCTGTAAAGAAAATAAATAATTTGAAGGGATCCCTTTCATTGGCATAATGTGTTCTGTCCTAAAATGGATTAGCATAATGAAATTGGCATAATTTATTTAGCATAATATTAATTTGGCCGAATTTGGTTTTTGCATAATATGTACTATGGCATAATTATTATTTAGCATAATGCATTTATGCATTTTTTTTTGGCACAATTTTTTTAGGCATAATGGAAAGTCGCATAACAATATTTTCCAGTATTTCCTATATTATATAGAGTAAAAGTAGGTTTAGGTGCGGCGGGTGTGGCCCAGCCGCTTTTATGTCTATTTTTGTTATGGTAAAACTCCATTATGCCTTTTTAAATTTATGGTTCATTATTTTATGCTTAATCATGTTTATGCTTGTTGCATTTATGCTAAAGATTTTATGCAATCCCATTAATTAATCATCATCATCATATTATCCTAGCATTATCCCTGTTGCTCTAGACTTAAGCTTAGGGCCCAGGGTCTGCTCACTGGTTCAACCAGATTTGACTGAATTTCAGTTATTACGTGGAGCGACTGCCGTCTGACCTCCGCAATCCAAAGGGAAACATCATTCTATGGTTAACCCAGCTGTCAGTCTGTTAGAAGGCATTGACTCCCTAATAACGACTGCCATAGATGTTCATGACAGCCGGGACCAAAAGGTACGAAGCAAGCGATAATTACGCACATATCTTCGAAAAGTCATAGGTACGCCACTAGGGTTTGAACCTGAGACCCTTAGAATTTAAAGGCAAGAAGTCTCGCCACTGGGCTATCGCCGCTCTTTTAATCCCATTAATTAATAATCCTCCATTTCTCCGCTCCGTTTCCGCGCTCCGCTTGAATGGACGCTTTAGAATGATCGCCAGGTTAACTAATAAAAAAATCCTTGCCAATGTAGGTTATGTCGCGGGCGTATGAACTTCTCAGTTCAGGCATACATACAAATGTGTACTCGCATATTATTAAATTATGTGTATCATGTATTTATTTTGTTTATGTAAGTATATGTACGTTTATATTTAGTTGTTTATATGTATATCTATAATAATAAGTAACCATTCAAACTTATTGTACGAAAAGGGAAGAACTTCTAAAATTACAGTGGACTTTATATGTAACTGTTTTAAATCATAGAAATAGGTTGATGTTGATACTTAACTGGTTGATGGTTAACTTAGGTTTCACTATAATTAGATAGCTTATAATATAAAACGTTTTTATAATGTATTTTTATTAAAGCTGTTGGTTTTCTTAATAAATAAACTCTGCTGATTACTTAAACCATATTTACCTTTTCCTCGTTATGTAGTAAGAAATATAGTCCGTCATATGTAGTATCGTTTAAGAAAGGAGTCAACAGGTTGGGAGTTGAGTACGATATATAATAAGTTACATATGTATTTAGAAAATTTGCATTTACAACGCTGTATATACGTATAAAACGAAATTTTTACTAGAAAATATTAACCCGTTCGCGGTAGCTTGAATGGAATTCTTTTAACCTTTGGAAAACATTGGAGCAGTAGACGGTATATTTTGTGAAGAGAATTTTTAACTCCCTGTCAATAATATCTTAACATTTAGATTTAGACTTTATCCGTCACTGTAATTTTCTTTTATGAAAATAATGTTTCTATTCATATTTAAGTAATATTCCACCTATTAAAGTATTAGTCAGCACCGACCCATTTCGGCACTAAACAAAATCAAGTTACCCAAATACTTCCGCGTTTTTGTCCGATATATTTAAGTATTAAAACGAATACGTCTGACAGGGTAATAAATTGAAACATTTATCTAATTGAAAGAGGTCCTTGAGAAAATGTCAATGTGTTTTACGCCCGGTTCTCATATGTCAATAACAGTCGATTGTCAAATTATCTAATATTACCTAGTAACAAATTTTCTTTATTGCATAGTACAATTATTTGCTCATATTCACTTGTGTGTAGGGAGCTTTAATATTTTATGGGTCATAAAACTGAACAAAATAATAATAAATAAATATTCTTAGACATCTCACACAGTGCTTCTATTTCAGGCTAGATGGCGCTAAGTGAGCAGTTTCGACATTTTGGCGTTCAAAGGTATTAATATAATTCAGGTCAATTTTATTACAAAATAATTTCAATTGCAACCGATAGATAAATGGCAAATTTACGTAAAGTTTTTGATTATTTTCCCTAATATAAAACTGTCCGTTTTTATTATACTGTGAGAACATATTGGAAAAAAGATTAGAAACACATTATTAGAAGTCCTGTCATCAATATATACCTACACATATATATCACTCAAAAACAAAAAATCAATATAAAACATTCAAGAACTTAGCTAAGTTTGAATTCGGTGATTCTTTGACCAAAAGCTGATCAGAAACGCTCCTATCTTAACTTCCTATACGTTATTAGCATGCAAATGTGATGTCAGCTTAAAGCGATATCGGCATTTCTTGATAAAAAACAGTTGGCTAGATTTTTTTTTAAATACGAGCATAATCTGCTATTTAAAAAACCAGCATACAACAAAACCGAACTACATAATGAACCGCTCACAACAAGCGTATGGTTTTGTTACAAAATTATGCTACTAGTTAATGCAAGTTAAACACTGGAGCTCTGATCCAAATAGCTTGATAATTGAGTCCTTACGTTATGCTAAAATCTAAACGCATGTCCGAGGTGTATTTTCCTAATTCTGCCCGCAGCACGGCTTCTTTCACAACTGTATCAATTTGCCCAACGACAGTGGCATATACTTGGTCGCCCGTTTCAGTAGGTCTTGTTAAGTGCCAATCATATGCAGCAATAAGTTGCAATATAATATCCTTATTTATAACTTGTTTAGTAATAAGTGCGTTTTTGGAAGCGCTCATAGGTTAGCATTAGACAAAAACATACATACATATATTCACGCTTTTTCCCTTGAAGGGGTAAGCAGAGGCATATTATACCCCACACTTGCCTCTCGCTTATAAGAGGTGGCGAGGCTATTGCCGCTTACCGGGAACTTTTATGTTCGCCAGCGCCTCGTTCGTTGTTTAGCAGGTGCACCACTCGCAGGTGATGTTGGCTTGGGCTCTTTAGATCTTGGTAGAATCCCTATACACCTGTATATAAATATAAAATATACCTAGATATAAAATAATTTGTAGTGAAAAAAGTCCGTTAAACAGGATTCGCAAAGACTTATATAATAATTCTACTTAGCTGGATATGAAGCACTAATGCCAATTAGACATTACGTACAGTAGCGTGTCAACGAACAATTCACAAATCGTAATATAATCTCTTTATCACGTCAAACCGCGTTCATTCTAGTAAACCGTCAAATACTGACGCCCACTTTATCATAAGCCAAAGTATGTAGCAAAATATTAATTGGCATTAATGCTTGCAGACATTCTTGCGTCTATTAGCGCAGCGGGGTAACTACAAGATACATTGACTTGATAGGCATTGTTATAATAATCGCAGTATACCTACATCGAGAATGGGAGTGGCGCTATCGTTTAAAAGATGTTTCAATGATGTTTCCCGAATAGCGCCCACAAAACCCTATGATACAAGGGCTATTTTTGTCCAACTGCTGAGCATGGCCTTCTCTTCAGACCAATATAAAAGAGATCCAGTGCGGTATGGTAGAGGCCTGTGTGTGGCCTCCTGCTGTCAGAATTGCTTAGGCCGCCCAACACGGCCTCTAACATTGCTTGATGACTTCCAAATAAAGTGATAACCGAGACCAACAGCTTAACGTGCCTTCCTCACCATGAAAGCGTTTTATATTATGTGCCACACAAACGGTCTCCTATCCAAGAATTAGCCTCGATGAAGTCAGCTTTACTTCAGTGATCGTTTCAAATCACCCAGTACAATACTCAAACTTCCTATCACAATCGTATTATACTTACAATATATAAGAGACAGCTTGCCAAAACTGAAAATAGCATGTGTAACCATGATTCCTAATGGAATGGATAAAAATTACTCTGTTTTGTTTAGGACAATTATATTATAATACAAGTAATATTTTGCGTGGAGCCCCTTTTAAGAAATTACAAATATCGGATAGCCAAATAACGGATATACCTTTTTCCTTCTATAAATACATACTTAATATACATAGGAAACACCCAGACTGGAAGAAATATTCATGCACACAAAGAGGGTTCTATGTGGGAATCCCCAGGAGCGCAGGTATACTAACTCCACGCCAGATTAATCGTCAAATAATTATAAAAAAATTATGTAAATCATTATCCTCCTACCCTGTTTCCAGTTTCTCTGGAGTCGGTGCAGCATGTCTTTTCTTCCTTCATTTACCTCGGTTATTTGTCAGCGACTCATCTCTTTCTAAATCATATATACTTCACGCACTCTATCCATCTCTTTTTTTGGTCGTCCTTCTTTCCTTCACCCATTCATATTCCTTACTTTTCTCATCACATCATCTTCATCCCTTCAGAATGAACTTTGAATGAATATGGATTCAATTAATTAATTACGCCAAGAATATAAAAATATATCTTACAAATGTGATTTTATCTTATGAAGTTAACTTTGGCCATTGACGTACCTATATCTGGCAAGCTCCCTAATACGATAACCAAATATTTACTTGGCTACTGCAATTGTGATTTTAATGTGTGTCTTTTTTATTGATAACCGAAGTGCCGACCTTGTATTTTTTGAAAGTTAAGGTTGACATTTAAAGAGTTCCAAGAAAAAGCTTTTGTTAACTGAAAGGCGTGAAAATGGTTTTAATGCGCACGTGTCAGAGGCCCTATTACTTATAATCATCAAATTTATTAAGTAATATCCCTGATATAGATCTTCGAACAAGGCATTCGGCAATATCACGTATCATTAACTAATGACACACCAAGTGGCACACCACTACAATACAATCCAATTTAATGTATTACGCAATCCGCTCCAGTTGAAATTAATAACGATATTAACAGCACACATACGCACATGCGTTAGTTAATGAGTTATGTATCGCATTGTTAAGGTTCAAATACAAATAGAAGTATCAGTATAGTGTTCGCAGGGACCTTATTATGTTAGCGGTTGTAATAACTGCGACACAGGCTGCCAGCGGACTGCCGCGCCCACCTGTCTCTTGGAACATTCGAGAACAATAGTGCTTTATAATACTGTAATATTTTTGTGGTGAATAGCCTGCGACTTGTGATTAAGGTTTTTAAAATAGATATTAAATTATCAGACGAAATTTGTGTAGAAAAAAACAATCCGTCCGCGGTAGCCTGAATAGGGTTTGACCTACCATTACACCGATGTACTAGCTGAACCCATCCAGTATTTTTAAAATTTGTGAATGCATCAATCGGAGTACCTACTTTTTTAAATTGTTTGGGTTGGACGTTGATCTTTGATTAAATTAGGACTTATCTTCATCATCATCCCAACCATAAGGCCTCATTTGCCGACACGCGCTGAATATAGACGCGACGCAGACGCGCCGAATATAAACATATGGCGTAATTTATTATACGGACAGCAAAACAAATAGGTAACAACCATGAAAAATAAAACAGTAATTAATTACACAGTCCTGTACTAGAATATTACTCTAAACATGATACATCAATTAAAAACTTTCAATTATTCTGAACTAAATTAATATGAGAGCATTTACAGAAAACGAGAGAGGAGCGATAGTTTGATGCGCCCGCTAGGCGCTTCACCATACGACTCAGACGACGCCCATCTCCGTAAATGCTTTAGGTATCTATTGCTGAACACGGTCTGTGTTTCCTCCCATTGTTTTCTACGTCGAGCGATCTCAACTAGCATCCCACCACTTTAACCAGATCATTTGTCCTTCGAAGGTATATACTAGTTAATGTAAATAAATTAACCTAAACGATTTAGATTTAGTCGCCGAGGCTACCTCACGCTATCAACGAGGCATTGTTGGAGGCATTGGCACGAACGATAAGCCTTGCGCAACGCCGACAGACAGGGCTACTTTCGTTTGTTACACCTTAGGAACGTTAGCGCCAGCGCGGTCCCAACGTCGTTACTTATTTAAAACTATCCTATATATTATTTGCCTAAGCCACAATTTGTATACCACTTCACGCGTTAAAGGGTCGACATATAAATATGTCATATGTTGAGGTGCCATATCTTAGAACAACCCCCCCCCCCCATCCTGGCTGGTCACGGTAGCAACCAGAGTGCTCTTAGTACTGACTACCGGGGGAGAAACAAAGAGGAACCTGTGGAGGGTGCTGCGGGCGGCCCAAGAGGGCCCGTCAATCAGCACCAAGAAGGTCTTTAGGAGGCTCCTGCTGTCTAACCATAGACCCTCCGAGAAATCACACGCTGCAACTTAAGTAATGACCCCCCGCCACTTTCTCAACAAGCGGAGGGCGTTAAAAAGTGATGATGCACTGTTTTGTTTCATTTACCAACACTCATGTACGTTCACAAACACTAAACGGTTAATAATCCACCGTTATTAAACATTAATGTTAGAAATATCACATATTTTAGAAAACAAAATAAAACTGCAGACATGACGCTTCACTTTTCCGCCAAAAAGTCCAAGTTTCAAAAGGACAGAACAATATTTTAATTACTTATTTATATGTAACTTAAAAATGGATCATAATCACGGCCATCAGATGACAACTGCTAAACATAGGCCTTCTCAACCATTCTCCACGTTGCAAATAAAAAAATAAAAACTTTAACGTTGCCGCTGTAATCGCGTAAAGATATCAACTTGAATGTCCACAGGCCGCAGAACTGCTTTTGACATTATCACAAACGCAGGGCCCTTTGAAGTACGACTTTTACTTAGAATAAATTTATTTTAACATAAAAAATCGCTTTTTCCATGATCTTTTTAACATGCAAAATTGTAAAAAAGATTAAGGTAAGGCTTCCGCGGGCCAGCTGGAATAGAATAGAATAAGAACTTAATTATGACATGAAATAATGTGCAATATTTCTTTGTTTTTCGGATTTTTTAAATATTTTTATAAGCATTAATATATAAAATACTAAGCGGTATTACAAGTATATGCTACATTACGCAATGTTCAACTATATGAAAAACAAATATTTTGATTATAGATTACTGTAAAATCTTTTCCTGAAATTTCCTTAAGTTGATGAAATTTTTAAATAACATTAATTCAATATAAAAACTAACTTCCATACGGAACTACCTACGAAGTGAAGCAAGAAAACAATATCCTCTATGAATATAATAAACTCAAACGCGCTAGTGGGTCTGGGTCTAAAGAAGAAGACACTGTTCGGACAACCTCATTTAAATAACCTTGATCAAGAATCATAACTGACGGGAAATTGTTCCGGTTTGTTGGGGTTTTTGGGGGCGAAGGCAAAAGCTTTACATACATAATTATCACGCCGTGAGAGGCATATTATATGCCCACACTTCGCCAATTATATTATTGGTCCCACGTAATAGGTGGCGAGCCTATTGCCGCTTACTGGAAACTTTTTTTTATATCCAGAGCCTCGTCCGTCACCACTTGCAGGTGAGATTGACTTGGGTTCCAAAGTTGATGTTAGCATCCCTTTACTCACTAATTTACTTTTATTATGTGAGCAGTATATACACGCAGGCTCAAGGTTTTCGAAACGAGCTCTCAAAGCACACCAGGTGATAAGAGTGGAGTTACATAAGTGCGCACAATATCAAATTGAGAACTCTAAATATTATAGGTGGCTAGCTCGCTCGCCGCCCAATACGGCTATCAAATAATGACCTAATACCGCAAACCATTGCATTCAGATACAATTACAATAAAGTTAACATTGTTTATTGTTCGTTTATTGGGTAACAGATTTCAATCATCATAAATTGTACAATGCTCTTACTAACTAAATGTTAGACCTACATTCGATCACATCTCATTTGGGTTAGCCAATCCATAGGAAGCGCTCGCAGCTCCACGATACTAGGTAATCGAAAATGAGCATCGACACATCGAACATAAGCACTGCCCATTATAAAATTTGCCTTACTAGGCTAGGCTTAATTTTATAATGGTTAGTTCTTAAATAGGTGACCCTTTGTCTGTTGTTTTAATAGTCAAGGTTATCACTATACGTGGTAGTCGTTAAGCCATGTGAGAGGCCGTATTGATGAATTCTTTAAGCTGGACGCCTAACACCTGCTTCCGCTAATCCGCACTGGTTTGTGTGGAGTATGACGACCGATATGGCGTGTAGGTCAGTATACCTTCACTCCAGAGTTCGTCGGTTCGATTCCCACACAGGACAAATCTTTGTGTGCATGAACATGAATATTTGTTCTGGTCTGGGTGTATTCCTATGTATATTAAGTATGTATTTACAAAAAAAAAGGTATTTAAGTATGTTAATCCGTTCATTAGTATCCATAACACAAGTTCTTAGTGATACTTATCTTGGAACTAAATAACTGGTGTGATTGTAAGAGAATATTTATTTATTATTATTATTTATTATGACCTGAATCTTTCTCACCTTGGCCCGTGGAAGGTGCCCCGAACAGGTGCTCTGTGGAGGGACGTTAATGGGCAGATATTATAAATCCAATTGTGTTATGTATAAGGTTCCTACCAAGACCTAAGGGGCCGAAGCCGGTTGGTTTGGGCCCCTGCCTCACCTGCAAGTGGTGCACCTACCGATTAACGGAAGAGGCTCTGGCGAACATAACAGTGCCCGGTAAGCGGCAATAGGCTCGCCACCTATTACGTGGGTCTAACTATATAATTGGCGAAGCGTGAGCGTATAAGCCTCTGCCTTCTCCCTTCAGGGAAACAGGCGTGAATGTATGTATGTTATAAATCCAAAGAATATTCATTTCTTTAGCATTTTTTTCTGAAATTCTTATACCTTACTGGCTTCAGTTCTTGGCACATAAGTGCTGCACAAGAATTGAACAAATCTTTGACGAGTGTTATACCCCGTAGTTACGCTCAAAAGCTGGTCTCTAACGATTCGATTCCCAAACAGGACAAATATGTGTGTGCATGAACATAATATTTGTCTTCGTCTGGATATATTCTCCATCGTGTTCTGACATTATCCCGGTTGAAGCTTAGGTTAGGGCCCAGGGTCTGTTAATTAGTTTAACCAGATTTTGGCTGAGTATCGGTTATTACATGGACTGACTGCCGGAACCCAGGGGAAAACATCATTATATGGTTAAACCAGCTGTCAGGATGTTAGAAGGCACCGACTTCCTAATAACGACTGTCATAGATGTTCATGACAGCCGAGACCAACGGCTTAACGTGCTTTTCGAGGCACAGAGCCAACGATAATGGCGTAGGTGCGCCACCAGGGTTTAAACCCGAAACTCTCTGAATTTGTAGGCTTCGCCACTGGGCTATCGGCGCCGCATGCATTATATTATATACGATGTAAGTATGAATTAAGTGTGTTTATCAGTTGATTAGTTCCCATTTAGGGCTGTACAAGATGATTTTAAAAAATAAAAAAATTATGAATAAAATAATTTAAAATTTGCTAACGTAAAATCTTGTTCACTCTGCATAACATTTTAAGAAACAACTATTATACCATTTATCATAAATCAATTCGAATAAATGTTTTCAATTCATGTTTTTAAACAAAATTTGAATAATCTGCTCTTAAATTCGTCCTTTGGCTGTTGTGAATAGTTAATAGTTAAGAACAGCTTTGAAGTGCGTGTTACCCCGCAGTAAATTACAAACGGCTCCATTTTGCCGCGCAAAGCAGCGGAGGCCAACAGTCGATGCAGTGTTGGGTTATTAGACCAACATTAAGCTTGGGCGTTACCTTATAATTAACTACTTACAATGTTCCCTATATATTGAGAACATTAAAGTAATTATATTCTTGTAATAATTAACTTCTGTAGAATAAGCCGTGAGGTACCGTAATAGTGCCTCTTACGGAGAGTCGTAAAGTCGACGAAAAGAAATCCTACCAGATGGCGGGCAGCAGCGTCATCCTGTTCAGATACTGATTGGAACTACGATCACCAACCCACTCTAAACACTGGCGTCCCCAATAGATAAAATTTTATTAGGAGTATTTTCCCATAATCTCTAGGTGACAGGTTCAGCAGTGGACTTTATGTGGCTGTTATGATGAAAAATTAACTGTATCCCGAATGTGCTAACCAGCAGTAATTTTGTAAATACTTTTTGTTTGGCTGAATCACTCTCTCAACTCTGTCAACTCACAACGTCCCTCTACTGAGCACGGGCCTTTTTATTATCGTTGGTTTAAAAATGCTGTTTACGCACTGCCGCCCGGCCAATAGGGGACCGAAGGTAGGTCTCCTCTAACGAACCAAGTTGAAAATTATTCAAGTCATACTCCAAAGAACCTAGTGCGGATTGTACTACTGTTAGTTTTTTTTAAACTGCTGAATACGGTTTCCAACCAATCTATAACTGTCACCAACATCGTCACGTGCGTTTCGAAGAACTAAAGCGCTCAAAAATAAATATCGCACAAAAGTAAAAAATTTTTTGGATCGAATGTAGTAAAAAGCAAATCTTATTTTACTAACAAACTAAGAAACTTCTTGCCCTCCTTATTCCTTGAAGCCTCCACTTTTCTCGGTTGGGAAAAACGAATAGTACTTACAACATTTTCAATGACTTTAAATTATCATAAACAAATTGTAATTACGAAACAACTTGTAATAAATCAATAACGTTTTACAATTAGTCGTTTACTCGATATAATAATAATTATGACAACTATGGCCAGGGTTGCCAAATCTATTTTAAAAAACCGAACTAGGATGAAGATAGTCAGTTCTCACATTTATCATCATCAAGTCGTAGTCCTGGTATGGTATGGTAGCACCATATAGGCCCAAAGTCCAGGATTTTCTTCTCCACTTCGCACGGTCTTCTGCAATCACTATCACTAATCATTAGCGATATCATACTTATATTATTAGTTCCTTTGCTTGTTTGCTTTGACAGAGTTATTTGTGAGTAACATATGATATATTATTACACGTTGTAAATTATTAATACGTAAAAACTCCATTAATGTAATCCAAGGTGTAAAATATTTAATAAATGATTCGCTACCGAAGCGACGCGTGGACGCGGGGATAAAAAAAACATGGTAGGAAGTAAAAAGTTACATAAGTTAAAAGCCAATAATAAGATATGCACGAATTAAATTTATTTCATATTCATCTATAATATGCCGTGTAGTACCGACCTAGATTAGTGCCACCCCCTCTCATCTCACGGGGAGTCTTAAGAGTCGACGAAGAGGAATCCAAACGGATGATGGACAGCAGCAACATCCTGCGTACTGGCTTGAACTACGATCACCAACCTGCCTCCCAGCGTGCTGATCATGGGCAGATACCCCCAATAGAATGTAATCTATTGAGAAGGCCAATGTTCAGGACAATATGACAAAACTTTAAAGCCTTAAATATTATAGAGAAAATTATATTGATTTCGAACTATTTTTTTATTATTGTCATACCGAACGGCATAGTACGCTACCGAACCCCTGGAATGGAAACCCTGTTAAAAATCCTATCAATAATATAAATAGTAAATAATTATGCTATTTGTTATGGACAGGCAATATACATGTCCAGTGTGACCATCATTGGTTTGATAACCGCTTGTGGTCACCCTGCGCAGCCGGAGCCGCTCATATCGTATACAGATATTGGATCAGTGGAGCAATAATCTTGGGCGTTGTCCAGTGCCAAGTACCTAGTCTGATTGCGGGCGAGATTGTTATCGTTCTGTTATAGTAATGTTAAAACTGACATCGCCAGAATTGTTTCTGCTTACAAAGTTGTTTGCCATAGGGATTTAGGATTTTCTGGCTATAAAATTAATGTTATTTTAAAATCTTAGCTTATAATCTAAAACGATTAGTTTCACGCGCCCGATTGATATTTGCTTCTGCATACATAGTTGTTATACTAGTACCCATAGACATTACAGATATATCTCCAATCAAAAGTATTCTATTTATTGATATTAAGGCCTTAACTAGCAATCTATTCCGATAACTTTCACTCAAACAACTTATGCTGACTTTATTCAAATGCCTTATCAATCTGTGTACGAGCTTCGATGAAAATTATAAATTCAAAGAGCGGTGATTTAGAACGGCGATAGCCCAGTGGCGAGACCCATAGACTTTTAAATTCAGAGGGTTTCGGGTTCAAACCCTGGTGGCGCTTAATTTTCGCTTACTCCGTGCCTCGGAAAACACTTTAAGCCTTTGGTCCTGAACATCAATGGCAGTCGTTATAAGGAAGTCATAGCCTTCTTACATCCTGACAGGTGGTTAAACCATATAATAATGTTTCCCCTGGGTTGCAGAGATCAGACGGCAGTCAAAAAAACACCCCAGAATATGATGATGATGTGAAATTCAAAATATGTTTAAAGTTCAGTGTATAAGTTGAGATTTTGTAGTTGGGGCTGTAATATCTGAGGAGCACTTAGAGATTACTTTTTACTACGACATTTGTGGAAAATACATTAGTTACCTAAATACCCGGCCTAAACAGCTATCATTTTATAATTGGGATCATCTAAAATGGGATAGTAATTCATTTATTCATTGTTTCATGCGGTTATTAAGATGTTTACATAAAATTATCCGACACACGAATCTTGGAAGACACAACAATAATAGCAAAAATCAAAGAGATTTAATATAGTAATAGAGCGACTGTTGGAGACTATTTCATACAAAAACTTTGATCTAGCGCGGAAGTAGCGCCATCTAACGTTGAAAAGCAAAACAGCATATTACAAACAATTAGAATAATTTTTGTCTACCCCACGGTAGGTATCGCTCTGCAATAGGGATGTTCCGTTTAAAATTCGATGTATCGACAAATACTTCTTGTCTAGCCTTGGTTAGGTACTCGGAAACAGAGATCCTAGTCCCCTTTAATGAAGTTTTGTTGTTCAAAACTCTAGAACTAGAACCAGCATCCACAAATCGAACCAGAATAGGTCTGGGGACATCTCTCTTCATACCAAGCCCCAAAGGATGAATTTTGAATAGACTTTCATCTGATCACAAATAAGCCTGCTTACTCTGCTTGGAAGATTGTCGTCTTGCTCTTCTGGTACTCCATGAGATAGTAGAACCTTTCTGCATGAATGGCACTCTAGACGATCAAACCCTGCCATCAAAATATTCAACTCAAGCTTAAATGTTGACAAGGCTTGCAACATGAAATTCTTGAAGTTTTAGAGTTTTCAGTGTCTGTGGGGCTGGAGAAGGTGAAGGTGCAGACTGCTCCCGCAACTGCTTTTCAAACTCTTCCATCCGTGAATAAAAAAGTGTAGTCATTTCTTCCACATTTGTGTGAATAAGTGCAGATGTATTCATAGTGAGAGTTTTATGAAACTTATTTGCCAAATGGTGAGAGAGAATGTCCACAAATAACAAAATATAAATTTTAAATAATTAAATTTCTCTTAAGTAAATTTCAAGTGTGTTGACTGTTTCTACACCTACCCTCAAAAAAAAGTACTTATTACAACTCATATCAAACTTATACTTACGATTTAAAAATATTATCTTTTACATTAATCGATATATGAAACGACATCAATTGACATCACTTAATCATCTACTTCCGCATCGACAAGTGTGGCGAGGACTTCTTGGCGGGAAAGTGAAGCGTCATGTCTGCAGTTTTGTTTTATTTTCTAAAACTTGTGATATTTCTAACATTAATGTTTAATAACGGTGGATTATTAACCGTTAAGTGTTCGTGAACGTTCATGAGTGTTGGTAAATCAAATAAAACAGTGCAACATAACTTTTCAAATTCTCTCAAGAAGTCCATGTGAGATCTCAGTATAGTCCCACATCTTTACTGAGAACTCAAGGGGCTTAGGGGGAGGGAATCTCATTTACCATTTATCATCTTTATCACCACTCATTCTCATTTACTATTATTTTTATGATATTAATATATCTCTTAACTTGACACTGGCTAAATGTGCAAACCGCACGAAGCCATTATTTAAAAGAAGAAGAAGAAGAAGTGTGGCGAGATCCTAAAAGTGGTGCTTTTGCTTTTCCCCGCTAGAGGTCGGCAAAGGGCATAGGTAATGTTCTAGAATAATTTATTGGAAATTATTATAAAGTCTGATTATTGAGTAAATATAAAAAATACTCACGAAAATAAACTGTAATCACGATCAGCCGTTTTACCATAACGGGATTTGCAATATCGCAATACGAAATTTGGCATATTTTCTATAGAATTTGTCAAATCTGTTCACGCTAAAACACGACTACACTAGAGGGCGCATGAAATCAAACTGAGCGACTTGTTACCACTTGGTAATAAGTTGTGGATTACAGTTTTGATCTCCATGTCCTGTCTATAGTAATAGTTGAATGTCTTTGGCAAAAACACATAATAGCATAAATTTATATAATTGTCAACATATTAAATTTTATAAGTCGGCCCGAATACAAAACATGTCAATTAGTTATTACGTTAATCATAAGTTAAGTTTTTTTTTTTAAAATATGTCAACACCGAAATAAATAAATTAAAAAATCTAGTAGCCTATCGGTTGAGCTTTTTCTCCAAGACTTCGTCTTACTGCCGATATGAGCACAATCTTAACGACGACCTATATGGCGTGGAGGCGAGTCAAATAAAATCAAATCAAAAATCATTAATTTCATAAACTATTACATAGTATCTGAAAACGTCATAATTATAAATAAAAAACAAACGAAATATGATTACACTGAAGCTTAGATTCACTTACATCAAACAAAACAATTAAAACACGAAAAATATTTAAGTGTGAGTGAATCAAAGTGCCAGTTCCGAGCCACTGCTCTGTAAGAACTGGCAAGAAACTCTTATTAATAGTTATGCTCTTTTGACGACCGATATGGCGTGGAGGTCAGCATACCTAAACTTCACTCCAGAGGTCGTGGGTTCGATTCCCATACAGGTCAAATCATTGTGTGCATGAACATGAATATTTGTTCTGGTCTCGGTGTTTTTCTATGTATATTAAGTATGTATTTACAAAATAAAAATATTTTAAATATGTTTATCCGTTCTTTAGTATCCATAACACAAGTTCTTAATGATACTTACCTTGGAACTAAATAATTGGTGTAATTGTCAGGAAATATTTATTTATTATTATTATTTATTAAATTTGTCAATTGGTTTGGTACTTTAATTACGATCTTCATTTGTCTGTAAATCTATACAATGCATTATAATATAACATTAACAATATATATCTCGCTAGGAATCAGAAGCCATCAGATAAGTGCCTACTCATTACAGATTGTCCACGGCCAAACAAAGCCGGCAATAAAGAAATGCATCATTTTGCAACAATGCAGTGCAGTATAATTCTATAACCGTCAATCGTAATGACGCTATTAAATGAAGATCTGTGGCTTGGGTGTAGTTATGTCAATTTGGAATAAAATAAATTATATTGGAAATAGAGCAGAATTTGATTATCTACACTAACATCAGACAACGCAGTGATTTGAAGGATTGATTCCTCGAGTTCGATGTGGTACGAACTTTACTATATATTTTTCTTTGTAATACCTATCTTATCATATTGTGACGAAATTAGATTAAGGGCCAGTATAAAGAAGTCGCTTTTATCGGGATTTAAACCAGCGTTTTCCTGGTTTCACAGCAAGGGTTTGAACTACACCGTAAGGCGTTTATTTTTTATCCGTATTTGTAGAACGTGTTACGCTAGTAATAGTTTTATCAGAAGATCTTGCAGACTGTATAATAATAAACTCATACATGTTGACTTTTTTAGTGAAAGTTTAAATTGTTTTAAGAAAAAATCGTTGCAATTACTTGCCTCGTCTTAACTGTGGTGTTTATATTTTAATGGTTGTATCCTATTATTATATGTTAGTAGTATCTGTAAAGATACTGTTCATATACATATGGATATGAGTAGGTATGTGTGTGTGTATATATTACATTGTTTAAATATTGCATTGGTATGTGTGTCTAAGTATGTGTACGGGCGTATATATAGCTGTGTGCATATATGTATGTATGTGTATGCACTTGTATGTAATTGTTATAATTATCTAGTTTTTATATAATTTCGAGGAAACTCTTTATTTTTCCATTTAAGTGCCTTAGATATGAAACTATAGGTCTAAAACTATGTTTAATTTTAGTACTAATCTCTTTTTGTATATGACTGTTTGTTTCTAAATATAATAAATAAATAAAATAAATATAAATAAATAAATATTTCTGACACTTACACCAATTATTTAGTTCCAAGATAAGTATCATTAAGAACTTGTGTTATGGATACTAAATAACGGATAAACATACATAAATACTTTTTTTTTTTTTTTTGTAAATACATACTTAATATACATAGAAAAACACCCAGACCAGAACAAATATTCATATTTATACACACAAATATTGTCCTGTGTGGGAATCGAACCCACGACCTCAGGAGTGGAATGCGGGTATACTCGCCACCACGCCATATCGGTCGTCAAAATAAATATATAATATACACATGATAAATAATTTTGTTACAAGTCTTTAAAAGAGATTTAATATACTGTTATTTAATGATGTGTGATTTAATGAACTGTGTCATATCATACAAGGTAATCTTATGTCATGAGATTTTGCCCCGGGCTACAACCTAAAGAAACTGATGGTTTGGAAACTCAGTGAGAGCGGGAGAAGATCACAGCGTCACTAAAACTTATTGTACCCGGCTGACTAGTCGTCTACAGATTGGTCGCCCTAGTATTTGCAAGCAAATGACTGTTTAACCATTGCGCTTATTACTACGCGGTGATAGGATGTCGGAAAAGATCACTGAAGTACAGCAGAGATCACAGACCTCAGAGGATGGTGGACCGTTTGTGTGCCATTTCATGTCATTCGGAAGGTACGTTAGGACGTAGGTCCCGGTTACAACTATATGTGGTAGTCGTAAAGCCAAGTAAACTAGTAAGTAGCCTTATCGGGCGGCTAGAACGGTCCCCATCGATGCGCACAGGGTTTGCATGGTGGAGTCTGCCCATGCTCAGTAAAGGGACGTTAATGGGCTGAGTGATCATGATGATTGTTAGACCAAACAAACCGCAGTCACGAGAAGGTGCGCTTGCAATATGGAGCCCTTCAAATTTAAAGAACTCTAATAGAACACTAAGATTCACTTTCGGTCACTGAGCCATCGGCGTAAGTAAAAACTTAACTCAACACTAAAAACGGGGTACTATTAGCCGTTTTGAATATACGGGTTTATCAAACATTTTGGGTGGGGCCCGAAAGGTCACAAAGTAGGTCAATCTTATATAAAGGTCGATTGCAAGCTTTTGTCCGCCTCGCTAACACAGTACAGCAATCTGTCCCTGCAGTAGTTTAACTTTTTTGCAGAACATCAGTAGCCTTCTACCTCATGAGTGGTATATTCGTCATCAGTCTCCACAGCACGGAAACCACGCGAACATCCACCTACAGCATTACTCCAAGCGATCTTGTCAATCTTCAGACTTTTCCTGGCTCGCTTCACCATTTCCAAGTTTGAATGCATGCAAACACAGACTTAGCAAAGCAGTATCATGGCAAGTCCTTTACGTGATAGAAACAGGTATGAAGGAATCCGTAGGAGTACTAGAGTGACCGGCAAGACAGATTTCCTGAACGGGAAAAATATACTTACATAATTAAAACACATAAGATTATTATTCAAATCGTAATCAAGGAATATGTACATAGAAAAACCCCGAACTATGAAGAACCTCCTCTCAATTTTTAAAGTTGTTTAAAATAGAAAATCTACTTCAAGATAAGGTCGTTTAAACTGTGGCCGGCCGTCGCCCAGTAGCCCGTAATGAGTGCACTCGATATGCAGATATGCGGATGCAGTTCTACAGTAATTTATAAGCTTGTCGAATCAATTCGGATCAAATGGTCCATATTTCACTTATTTGTCCAGAGATAACTATGATAATCAGGTATGAAGTGGTTGGTGGAGGCTAATTAATTGATTATTTTCAAGATAAATTTACCTAAATTATTTAATGTGGCAGTGTGGCACTGTCTTTATTTAACAGTGATTTAACATTTTTTTAACAAAATTCAACAATTAAATTGATAGTAAATTTTACTTTACACTTTGTTTCCTTTGATAATTTTGACGTAATCAAAATATTATACGCCCACACTTCGCCAATTATATTGTTGGTCCCACGTTATAGGTGGCGAGCCTATTGCCGCTTACCGGGCACTGTTATGTTTGCCAGAGCCTCGTCCGTTGATCTGCAACTGCACCACTTGCAGGTAAGGTTGGCATTGGCCCCTCCATGGGCAGTGAGTAAAAGCATTTTTTTACTGAAGTAAATAAAAAAAGGTCTTGGTAGGATTCCTAAAAATTAAATAGTTAGATAGATTAGATAAGAGTAAATAGTTATAGGTACTCATAATTAAAGTCGTTGCCGTCAATACAAGTTAGACTTTAAATAGCCTATTTAACCGCTAAGTCTATCTTATCTATTTAAGACTTTAAGTACCTAATAAGTTTGTAATGGTAAGTAAATTTCAAAAACCGGACTTCGATATTTTATTTATTAGGTAGGTACAGTCAGCGTCATTATAGTTGTTATTGTGATAAAGAAAGATAAATAAAATAAAGAGAGACAAACTGACACCACAGAACTGACATGACACTTCTCTATTGTCAAGAGTGTTACGGCGTGTTCCGATATATATTTATACAGTGTGATTCTTTTCAAAGTGCACTTATGAAAAGTAAAACTAGGTCTATTTTAATTGACATACATTTTTTTGGGTTTCATGGTGGTTTCATTTTTTAAAGTTAAAAGCGCATACCCCATGTGAAGATATTCTTTTAACTTTGATTCCAAAAAAAGGCAGCAAGCTCAAACATAGACTAATGTAATCCTAGAGTGGCCAAAGATAATACAAATGTAGAGTTTTACGCAAAAAAACATCATAATCTACAAAAAATACGAGCTTACTTTAGAAAAATTGGCCTAGTTTCACCCTTTTTTATATAATTATGCTCATGAATAAAAATCACACTGTATAACTATTTGTCCATGTCCACATATATTATATTTTTACTACTTTAATTGATATACTAGTTATATTATAAGTTTTTTTTATATTAGTCAAGGGAACAACATTTATTTAAATTTTAAATGTATTTAATGTTCCAAATACAATAATTAATACCCGGAGTTAGTTTATGATTAATTGTTAATCATAATATTTGTACTAAACCTAGATCATTTCTACCTACGTAGGCTACGTATGTAGGTCTGCAAATAGAAGGAATTTAATGAATACTAAATTACTTAGTTAGCTGATAATAATGTTTAATTAGTCCATTTCTATAATTAATAGAGTGACCCACAAATACTACCTACGGCGTTTGTTAGCTTGAAATTACTTAATATTATGATATATATATATAGATATATAGATAGTTAGTTTAGTTTTTTTTAGTGGTTCCTTCAATATTTTTTGCTTTGACATTTGACTGATGACCTGAACGTAACCCAATCTTTTCCTAACATAGCATAATATATCTAAAATTTTGCGTATCTGACACAAATAAATAATTTAATTGATTTTATTTACCATTATTGACTAAGTATCCCACGTAATATATGGCGAGTTTATTGCCGCTAACCAGGAATGATTGATGTTTTCCAAAGATTCGTCCTTTGAGTGCCAGGCGCATCATCTTAATCTCGGACAAACAAAGTGAACTAAGTAATACTAAACTCGATGGGGGGTCTTCTTCAACCGCATGCGGTTTCAGGTGCGGGCCTCGAGCGTATGCTCTCTGCCCGGACTTCATCTCTGCCGAGGTACCGGCAGGGTCACGTATCATCTCCCGTCATCTCAGTGGAGAGGGAGAGGATTTGTAGGTTTAAAATTTTTAATTTTAATTTTTTAGGGTAGGATAGGACCCACCCCTCCAGGTCCAAGCAACCCTCGGCGCGGTCATGCCCATGTGGTGAGACTGAGGCCACGTGAACGCCAGCGAGCGCGTTGCCCCTCTGGAGGGGTGGGTGCTAGTGTTAGCTAATTATTCTAATTCTTATCCGCGGCGCGGGAGGGGGCTCTGGCCGCGGGGTGGTGGAAGGGGACAATATGAGCGTTCTTGGCAGCGCTCTGCGTCCTTTTCTTCTCGTGGGATTCTCACTGTTGGGAGCAATATTCTTGAGATGAGAGTGGGAGCCGTGGTCCGCTCGGTCGTACATGTTGCGCGCTAGTCTTGATATAAATGACTCCACACTCTCAATCTTTACATCCCTAGCTATTACGTCATTTCTGACGTACCTCTCCGCGCGGGTTATGACGCGCAAGGAGATATTCTGCTGCGTTTGGAGCCGTTTTCGTTGGGTGGGGGAGCAGAGCGCGTACCAAGCTGCTGCTGCATATGTGAGTCAATACTAAACTACCAAAGATAAATAATTTATTGATTCAGGCGTTACTTTGCGGAAATCCATTGTAAGCTTACTAAAGATAACTCTAACCATACTTGCCACATCCTTTTTTAATCTGCTCCTGCGCGTAGTAAATAGACGCGACAATTAAGCTTTATTAAGCCAACTTAAAACCCAACTTGTTGAAAAAAAAAGTCCTTTGTCGCATACTTGGGTTCTAATTTGTCAATTTTTTAAGTGTTTTTTAACGGAACTTTAAAGAATAGAATGTACTTAAGCTTAATAAAATAAGGTATAGGCGGTATGATCGTTTTATATAAAAAATTGAGATTGAGCAATGGAACTTTCTTTCTATATGCGGAATTGGTTCCTAAATCATGTTACTTATTATTATTATTTAAGGAAAATCTGTTGTCCCACTGCAGGGCCAAGGTTTCCTCATGATGTCTCAATTCCTCGCTGTCGTAGGCGCGTCTCTCCTCTAGGGAAAAAATGCACAGAATAGGTTGCGTAGGACGACAAAAGACATGTTATTATAGAAAACTTGCGTGTACTTACAATAAAATGATACATAAATATGCGAGTGTAAGTTTGTTTGTCCTAATGTTATCCGAAATAGCTTTACATCTACATAAACTGCAATGTAAATGTAAGATAAAGATAAATGGGAGTTCTCGGCAATTAGCGCGGATTGCATAGGTTCTCGTTAATCCATATTTAAATTGCTAAACTTATAAAATCTATAAATTACTCTCATATCGACAGACGGTACGAATCTACGTTACAGATTTGCGAAATTGCATTTAATAAAGATTTATTACCTGGCTATGTAAATATGTCGAATATTATATTTTCTCATGTTCTAAGAAAATTATAATTACGAGGTGTATAGGGATCCTACCAAGACCTAAAAAGCCCAAGCTAACCTCACCTGCAAGTGGTGCACCTGCAGATCAACGAGGATCAACGAGCCTCTGGCGAACATAACAGTGCCCGGTAAGCGGCAATAGGCTCGCCACCTATTACGTGGGACCTGCTATATAGTTGGCGAAGTGTGGGCGTATAATATGTCTCTGCCTACCCCTTCGGAAAAATAGGCGTAAATGTATGTATGTATGTAAGAAAATTAAAAGAATTTATTGACCACAAAATGAAACACGTGAACTTTATTTAAGGACTTCGTAGATACTACAGATTTAAAGGATCATCTGGTTGTCCGTCTGTCTTTATCTCGGATATATGTGTTATTAATAGATATTTTTAATAGTAAATGGTTTGCGTTTTATCAAGATTACGGACATTACAACTAAAAGAAACAGTAGGTTACTATGTCTAAGTACTCTATTGATGGGTAGATTTACGAAGGAAAAATAAGCGTAAGCTTCATGACGTAACTCTTTTATCGGTTACTTGCTTCAAAACTCCTTTTACAAATTACAAATTGATGAAAGAGGTATTCAGGAAATACATATATTTTTTTCATAAACGACACGTCATAATGACTAAATCCTGCCCGGTAAGCAGTCGATGCAGTCCTGCATAATGAGAGCGCTGCATACAGTAAAGTAAGCACGGTAATAAGCGCACCCACTCATGACGGCCTGCAAAAATGCCGTTTCACGCCCCGTTTAAAATACCGGGGACTAGCTGGGAAACACATGCGCCGGCAAAAACATCCAAAGCCTTCCTCCACAGGGGTCTTGCACAGGAACGAATTAGCAAATTTCTTGGTTCGAGTGCTGACAGTCTGCACTGTATAAGAATAATAATAAAAAAGTGGCATCTCGTTGCGTCCAGTATTCTGCCCTAACTGAAAGTATACTAGATCTTTTTTATACTATGTGTTTCATAATAGCGTCTACAATGAATGAATGAATGAATGAACTATTTATTGTACACTAAATATAAGAAAAGTAATAAAATCATATTAATAAAATCAAATATATGGTACAATGGGCGGCCTTATTGCTAACAGCAATTTCTTCCAGGCAACCTTGGGTGTACAGGAAACAATGAATAAAAAATAATGATATAGAGAAGGCACAACAGAGTGCTCTTGCTGACTTATAAGTAAATAATAAATTTACACATACATATTAAATAAATTGCCGCTCGTGTATGCCTTACTAATTTACTTTCACTAAGACTACCAAAATAACAAGGTAGTGTAAGTAAGAGGAAACCACAATAGTGGTGGATGTTCTAAGTTCCAATACAAAGTAACAGACACAATTAAAAAGGTTTATTTTAATTATGCAACTAGAAATAAATTATAGGATTCGACCGATATGGCGTGGAGGTCAGCATACCTACACTTCACTCGAGAGGTCGTGGGTTCGATACCCACACAGGACAAATCTTTGTGTACATGAACATGAATATTTTTTCTAGTGTGTTGTGTGTCTGGGTGTTTTCCTATGTATATGAAGTATGTATTTACAAAAAAAAAGTATTTAAGTATGTTTATCCGTTGTTTAGCATCCAAACACAAGTTCTTAATGATACTTATCTTGGAACTAAATAATTGGTATAATTGTCAGGAAATATTTATTTATTAGGCTCTGGAATTCTCTGCAAACTCATGTGTTTCCTAGATCCCATAATCCCGGGTCTTTTAAGCGGGGCGTGAAATGCATTTTTGCAGGCCGTCATAAGTGGGTGCACTTTTACCGTGCGTATTCCACAGTATGAAGCGCCTTTAATTTTTTTATGTGCATTGACTGCTGGCAGACCTGCATGGCAACCCATGGCAGGTTGTGGTCATTATAACGTGTCTCATATAAAAATACACGGTTGGATAATTGTGAGTTTAGTTATTGGAATTCCAATTTAATATAGAAATAAATTTGAAAGAAGTTTAATTCGACAGAACCTGGTAATTATTTAGAACCTAGTAACTATTTTTTTTAGTCTCTATGTTGTGATCGTAGCTATTTATCGATCGTAACATATGTAGTGTGAGGTTAGATATAAGGAGGACAAGGTAAAGTTATCATTTGTAACAGTGTTTAGTTACAAAGAACATTTTCAAATTCCTAACTAAAGTAGCAAAAGAGTATGACATAATTACATCATCATACGAGAGACGAGAAGTTACGGCGCTTACTTTATTGAACACTTTTGCATCCATACACATGGTTCTCCTTACCTCAACCCTCCAATTAGGTCAATTTACTCATTTCTCGTTCCGTCTCATTCAATCGTATAATCGACTGTTTGGCTCTGTTATTATGTTCTAGTTTTTACTCTGTGGTAAAGATGATTCATTATTTGATTCTTCATTCGTTCACCAATCACCGGTACATTAGTACACTTTCGTATCTAAATATTATGAAATTGTTGAATAGCAAATAGGTATTTCAAAATACTATTCGAATAAAAAGTTTGCAAAGGCGGGGTACGTATAAAAATGTATTATTATATTAAAAAAAGACTTTTGAAATTCATTATACAAAACGTAGAACCGAGTACCAGCAGTAAATAATGCATATCATCATAGGCAGTCATCGCATTCTTTTGATTAAAACTATGATTCAAAAAACTATACACACATTTTTTAATTCTCTTTGCATATTTTTATATTATAATTTATATTATGAAATTATACAGCAATATTTAAGGTTTAACGAAGGGTGTTTTGATAACATTATGAACACTGCGTGCAATAGATTGTTAGGTCATTAGTTGTGGGCAATTTCTAATTTTTTAACATGTGATCTTCGTGAGACTGTACCTAATATGCAGTTGCAGAATGCTCACTGTATATATTTTTATTTTAATCAATAAAATGTATTTTTTATTTATGAATACCTACATCTCTCTGTTTTTAAATTAGTTATGAGTGTTTACTATTTGTATAGATTTTGTTTGCAACAAATGTGTTATTATAACTCTTTAGAAGGCAATTGTAAGAAATCTAACCATAAGGAGCTTTTTTTTTGTTTTACGTCGGTAACAAAATGCCCCTCCTACCTGTTACCGACGTAAAACAAAAAAAAAATTAAAGGTCTTGGTAGGATCCCTATACACACGGTCTATTATATTCCATGATGGGTAAGCTTTATCAGCATCCCAGCATTTATCCAGGTTGTGCCCGACCGCTCCACTTACGCTAAATACCCTAATAAACTTGATTAGCACATAGTGAAGGTTCTTTTTGCCACGGTAAAATCCCGAACGAAAACACGCGACAGAACATGACAGTTAGAAGAATATAATTTATGTACCTACACCATTTGCCTGAAACTTAATTGAATAAATGATTTAAAAAAACAAAACCGAATTTCACGCATATGCGACCGAAATACAGTGAAGTGATAATTTCCTAAACTGATTTTAGAAATTACGCGGGCTTATAATGCAAATTATAAAGTCCTAGAAAAAATCAATAGGTCTATCGGAGTTCGTGGACCGGTTATTCAAAGGTCAGAGGTTCGGTTTCCCTCCGGGTTACCGCGGACGAGATGATTTTTCCTAGTAAAAAAACCGTCTCATGATTTTAAATATTTTAAAATTAAACGAGAACAATTTGGTTAAAATACGACATCTATTATAGTTTGTTTTTGTGTCTGTGATATTAAAATTACCGCTTTTTACTATTCACATAGGATTAAAAAATCATTTTTTAATTTTTATCTGTTTATTTGTTTCGGCTGATCTCTGAAACGGCCGGACCAATTTTGACAGGACTTTCACTGGCTGATGTAATAAAAATTAATTAAGGCAACATTTCTATAACCTACGGGCTCGCAATTTTGAGCCGTTACTTTACAAATAAAATTAAAATAAGTAAAGTTAATAACGGTACTGTTAAATCAATTCAGATTATTTTGAAGCACATGGCACAATCCATGAGCCACATTAAGAGATAAAAATGTTATGAGTAGGTACTTTATTATCGCTATCTCTCATCGATATCAATTTAAATTATGGTGTAGGTACTCTACTGAACTGATTAAAATATAAATTTCTTCTTATACTTGATAATTACGAATTTCGTTTCGATCAAAATATGTTTATAACGATACACTCATAAAAAATATATACATGATTTAAACTATTAATAGTATTATCACATAATGATCTCATATCTTCTATAAATGTAAATTTAATGTTAAAAAAGGAAACTTTATTGTATATTGATGATATACGGAGGCGAGACCCTCTAACACAGGTATTTTTATATATAAAATTTTGATTAAGTTAAAGAAATAAATATTTTGTATTTGTATAGATTAATGTAAATAACAAGGATTAACAAAAGTAGTTTAGTGTGTATGATAGTAGGTAGGTTTATAACAAACAATATGAATAAGTAATAAATTTGATTAGGTACATACTTTAAATTAATGTTTAACATCATGATACATTTTTCTTTTCCAGGTACAACATGGCACCACTTGTACTAGAAGGCGACTTGCTTGGACATAAACATCGAGATTTTAACCGCCATGTGAAGGTTGCCCTAGACGATGACACGTATACTCTGACGAAAATAGACCACAACGATTCTGATATAGACAACCTATTCAGGATAGACGTCGCCTGCGCTAGAAAAGATGTACAGTACCTACTAGATGTTCTTAAATGTGACGATATGCTGTATGTCTCCAGAGCTATAAACAAAAGCATATGGTTTGTCACTGAACAACAGTATAGTCACATTATTAACCCTAAATATCTTCACGAAGTATTGTTCCTTGACATGTCGTCTAAAGCAAAAACCAAACTGTTACTTACGATCCGATTAAATCTCAAAGACATATCGCGTGTGGAAGATTTTTATCATTATTTCAAAAAAGACTTTTTAACGGCCTGTAAATGGTTGCCAGGCTGCTCAGTGGCTCTTATAAAAAAAACAGTTCAAGAAAAGGGCAGAAAAATAAGCGATGACATTCTAAAAAGATTATGTGAAAAATCTTTTGAAGTCTTTAAAATTTACTGCCTTAATAAAGACAATTACGTTTCAAGTACTTTTTTGAAAGACACAAGTTTCCTAGTTAAGGACAATCCAAAAGAATACCTGGACGTATACTATGAGCTTCCCCATTATTTGAAACCGTCATTAGGAAAGAAAGTTACACAAATATTAATGACAAACTGCCGAGAAAAAATTATGAATAACTTTGAGAAATATTGCTATAACATCGATGTTCCTACATTAGCGAAGAATTTGAAAAGTGAGGAAATAGAAAACTTTTTATTGGAGCAAAGAAAAAATGAAATGTTAAACGATTGGTTTAGATATGATAACATAAGGCACTTCCTGAAACACATCCCGAAAGAAACGAGGTTTTCATTTGCCAAATCTTTAACATTCGAAAAAGATAAAAATGTAGTAAGCAGTGAAGAATATAGCGGTAAGGGTTATGCAGCTTTAAAGTGCCAGTCGAGTGTACTGGCAGCGGATTGCGGATTTACACGGGGACGCTCTTCATCTAGTAATGCGCACATTTATAAATGGTATAGATTTGCTCCGTTTAACACAGCTTTCGATGACCTAAAAAAGTTAATACTTATAGAATCCTCGCCTTCTGAACGCAATGCTATAACAACAATACTTATACATTGTGCTGGCTCAAACCAAAAGCATTTACAAACTTTACTTGAGTTTTATAGGGAGAAACACGTTAACGAGCCTTTTAAGTTTAAAATTCAATTCGTTAATACTTTTCTCACTAAAACTAAGTGGCACCTGTTCAATGAAAACATTTGGAAGGTTCTGAACGATATATTTTCAAGTATGGAAGTATATAATGAATCCGAAAACAGCGTTCAATTCTGTGTTGAAGCCATTATTGTATATAAACTACTACATAATCAAAATATACCTGAAGTCATTGAAGAAAAATTTAAGTATAACACTCTGAAAGAATTGCGAAAGAAACTGAACAAAGACGAACAAGACAAAGTGTTTAATTATCTTTGCGACAAAGTGATGAAAGATCTATCAAAAGAGGTTAACAATAAAAGTGAGATGCTTTCTATCGTCGACACTATTCAAAATATGGTGACGTTATTGTCTGACTGGAATCGGAACATAGTTGATCACCCAGTCATAACAAACAAAATTAAAGAATTACTTCAAATCAGGACACAGAACTCATGGCAAATAAACTTACAGACCATATACAACATAAACAAAGAATGTAAAAGACATTTATTTGAACAATCTATTGCTATGAATCCTTGCGGTGCCACCATAATGAACGCCTTAAAGCATGATTCCAGTATGTTGTCTCGCTATAATACTGAGGTTGAATCGCTTTGGTGTAAAGACTCGAAATCACTGCGTCAAGTTCTAAAAAAACTGCGAGTGTACTGGCAGCAGTCAATTAGAAAAGAATGGGCTGATGGACATCTTAAACGTCTAGAGGAGCACAAAGGGCAAAAGTTTGTAGTAGCAGGTATTTTCACCCTTGTGCCTCGGGGTGAAATCCTGCCACTTATACTTAAATATGTTCCCGTTGAAAGCAAAATAAATTGGGATTCTACCGATACTGTATTAACTCTAAGAAAAAATATCGCCAGCCAAATGCATCTAGTCCGCCCATCGATAAATTTAGAGACTGTGCTGATATATGCAAAAGAAGACTATTTATGGCACACACTCCCTTCTCTCAACGCGGTTTTGTACAATATAAGCCCAAGCAAAACTTCAATGTATATTGGCAGGTTACTAAACGCACCAGTCTCCCTACAAAAGCATGGCATACGTGTGGTCTTCCAAAAGTTAAAACTTGAAGAAATTAAGGATATTATGCATAATATATGGAAAAATACGAAAAATTCTTCCATCAAGACCGTGTTGTTTAAAGAGACTTATCTGATACTATGTAAGGAGAAAAAAGATTCTGTCGTTGATACCACTTGGGAACTACTGCAAATGTTCATTGACAGTTTATTACCTGAAGAAAACAGAATAATCTATAATATAATGTCCAGAGTAGAAAAAGTGCCAGAAAGGGTAAGGCATCTATTTTTCATGAAAAGCTATTTGTATATAAAATCCCTCCCCGCTAAAGCAAACTGCGAGCCTATCTTGGCAAACTTAACGAACTACTCTAAAAATATTATAGACCTTTTAGAGCCAAGTTTTGTTGAAAATGAGCTATTAGCAGCAGCTGAAGAAAAAATAGTAACAAAAAATGTTAATTCAGTAGTAAATGTGACGGTTAATATTTTATCGTCCTATTTGCTCAGTTGCAATTCAGAAGAACCACAAATGTTGAGATACAAAAAACTAGTGGTCCCGATTTTAGACAAATCGTTTTCTATATGGAATTTACGTCATAAAGGCAACCTATATGTTAAAAATAGCGTAAAGAATTTTTACGAGGATTTGATGCATAATTTGAAAGTTCATGTCGTGAATAATAAAAGCATTATTCCGGTAAAATTGTTCAAAACCTTACATCAGAAATTTGGAGAGTGTTTAAAAGCAGAAGAGAATTACTATTTGTTTTTACAAAGTCATATTGTAAGTTTATTTGTTGAATTATTAAATGAACACATCAAAAACAACCCTATGGCAATGGTCATGGAACTAGAAGAAGAAAGCAAAAGATGTTTATCCAACAGTAACAAACATACGGATGATGTGTGGCAGAAAATATGCTTAAAGCTTTCCTCTCCCCTTGGTTTAGGCTGCCTTAAACTTTTAAAAGAAGAATCACTTATAACACATTATCCTTCTTTGTACGCAATTGTATCAAACGTGTTGACGAATGTTTGTAATATATTAAGTTTTTCTGATATGGCAAAATGTAAGCTACTGAAATCTATGCTGTCTGATGAAAATGCTAGCATTGTTTACTGCGTTGTAATCGAAATGCTCCGCGGTATGACTTATACAACAGGAGTAAAAGCTGAAAAGAAAGAAATTCGTGATATATTACGGGCTAATGACTCGACTAATGTTAAGGTGCATTTCTATGACTATGAGAACTCAAACTGTTCTGATTTGGAATCTGATGATCTTCCATATAATGCTTGTTAGAATAAGGCATCCGCCCATGATGTGCCTATTTGTTTATTTCACGAGTTATAAGGGAACAAGAAACAGCAAACTTTGTTTTGAGTCATATATTGGTTTTATTAAAAAACAACAAACATAACAGTTTTAATGTTGAAATAATTAAAACACAGCTACTCTAGTTTATAAGTTGGCACAATTTCTGTGATCGAAAATATATTTTTTTAATACATACTTTTTTGCATAATCACATGTTGAACATGTCAATTAGTCAAGAATAATGTTATTATAAAATTTATTTTTTGTTTTTTATATAATTTAATATAATTAACTTGCTTTATGTTTTGTTTAAAAATATTTATTTACTTAGTTCGACCTATTTCCTAAGTTATGCATTATATAAAATCTTTGCTTATTATCTACAGCAATAAAACAATGCAACTACTTGTAATTGTCATCTATATGTTTGCAAATTATCTTTCCTTAATAAAATATTTAAAACATTAATAGTTTTATTGTTTAAGTACTATTTAGTCTAAGAGGAGCAAAGGGTACCGTGTCAGATAACATTTTTAGTCAGTTTTGTCAGATTTAAAGTTTTTACACACAGGCAGCAAATAGACGACAGCAGAGGCAACTTTCGTCGCCGTCACCTTGTCGACAGCTTGCTGCGGCATGTCGACGTCAGCCGTTTATCTGACACGGTTCTGCGGTAAGTTGACCTTTACTGGTCGAGTTAGAGCTCTTACAAACAGATGTTTGCTGAAAACGTATGCAACTGCTGTCGACTTTAGGAGGCAGCGGCTAGTTGTCGACAGGCCGTCTACTGACAGGCGGGGGTGAATCGTCTCTCGCTGCGTGCTTTAAAGCTCTTCAAAGATTGAAAGTGGTTCCATTGTACCTACCCCTGACTATAGTTAAGGGTTAAGTTACCAATTCATTTAACGCAACATTTTGAATATGGTTCCCACGCGACCCATACAAAATAGCAACGTGGAAGCAGTTTAAATGAAGCGTGTGTGAAAATGTAATATTTAAATAGTCATATCCTCTAGTTATTAAGCTAAAGAAATAATTATTTCACGAATGTTCCACATGCAAAGAAACAGTCCGCTGCCCTATTATTCCTACTTAAAAAACGAAGGTTCAAAATACAAGAATATAAAATAAACTAAATATTTATATGTCAAATGTATTTATTGCATTACACTTAAAATTAACTGGAACATTTATATGGAATTATGGTTATTACAAAAAATGATTCTACAGAAAATTCATTTATTCGAATATAATGCAATGTAACTGTTTCAACTCAACATTTCGAAGAATGTTCCTTACAAAAATTAAGGCGCTTGAAACTTTTTCTGCTATCCAACAGAAAAGATTGCCTTAACTAGAATATTACATGTATAACTATTATTCATTTTCTCATAAAAGTTACCTAAGGCTTATCCATATTTTTAACGTACTTTTAAATTTTAATATCACGTACAAAACACTGTTTTATACAATGTTACAATTTTGATACAATCGACGCAGTACGAACGTAACACACGAGTTCTAAAAATACGTGTATGAAAGAAACATTTGGTTACTAAATAAAAAGAACATATTTATATTTGCGTGAGAAATGTAAATATGAAAATGGTGTAATTCAAAACCAATCTCACAATCACGGTTTTAATAACTTCAGCTCTAAAGGTGCTTTTCACATAAAGATGGGAGAAATTTTATAGTTATATCTGACGTAGCTCGATCGTAAAATTTCCAGGTCGTACGATATTCGTCATAAAATCTGGGCATATGCATTAGAAAATATTATTATAGGTTTAAAGTAAGGTTTTTGGTTAATCGTAAAATGCTATCTGATTCTCTATGTTTAAAACTCTGCTATTTAATTGAGATTTGATTCATTAAAAATTGCCCGTTGGACAATGGAACGATAGGATGAAGATAATTATATAGACAGTAGGATGGTAGTCATGACGTTGTCGTATAAGCAATCGGAATTAATTTTAAATATCACAACCATGACCTACAGCATTTAGTTCTAACTGAATTATCATCATCTGAGCGTAATCCCGATTGTAACCTTACGGGCCCGGAGTCTGGTTACTGAATTGTAACTGGAACTAAATCTCATACTCATATTTCATAACACTTCAATACTAAGGGTATGTTCCATGGTGTTTGATTAAAAGCTAATTAGCAGTTATGCTTTTTTATAGACAATCCGTCAAGTAAACTCTAATGGAAAACTAGGAGACTGAAACAGACTCTTGCTTTAGTAATCTATAGCATAATATACTTCAACGTATACGTCAACAGAATGAAAGCAAATTTTCCATAATGTCAATATCTTTAGATGTCTTATAGAAATATTGTCGTTCCTATAGTGAAAAGTTAAAAAACACAATCACCATACAAGCTGATATGAATGTATACATTTTAAAGTTTCACATTACACATCTTGATTTCTAAATATATTTATAAACTAAAATGTTCATTTTTTAAACTGTAATAGTTACTTTTGTAACAATCTCATATCCTTCTTGAAAATGCAGCATCTGTAACATAAAATTTTATTTCATTTAAAATTGCAAATATTGTGTAATTTTACAATTATTATTATTATATATATTGTGTAATTTTACAATTACAACAAATTTAAGAGCCTGTTGTTGGAATTACTTCAATGGACCTGTTTACTTATAACCTCATGGAAACTACTGTACTGTACTGTATTTATTTATTTATTGTATTCGTGCTTACAAATGCTGCTTTAGAATGAGTCCAAAGCATAACAGGGTATATTTAGAATGGGGCGTATCGCAACTAACTATTTGTTTATCTTTCGTGCTGGGGAGTACTAAGTGTATATTTGGAAACTCTATTAACAATCAGTAATTTTAGTTTTGTAAATAATTCACCGTAGATGTTGTTGTTTTTTTATCTATACCCTGGCTTTTTCCCTATTTGGAGATACTGATCCTGATACTTATATGGCATTCTTGGCGATTGTGTCATTTTGACACTAGTTAGTGTCAGCATGTCCTTGTCCAAGCAAATTATGTTCTGTGAACCTACTTATTTAGCAAACTTAAAACAATACGACGAACTTTTACCTCATTTAGACCTCAGCAGCTGCCTCGTCGGGTGCAGGCGTGTGCCAAGTGAGGCGCTCCTCGTAGAACTGTATGACGACCTGTGGACAGCGAGTGTTTGCCTGCTTAGCTGGCACCAAATCGGCCTCATCAGTTCCTTGCCACTTCATTAGGAACATAAGCTCCCCACTGCTGTCTGTCGCTCCTGTAACATAATAAAAATGCTAAATTCAGTATTGGTATCTTTACTATTTAAATGCACACCAAACATTTCTCTTTTTCCTTTCACTCATAAAAAACTCTCTCAGTAAATTATTTTAAAAGTAACTTTATTGCTATATCCTTTATTGTACATTAAAAAGGTGGTCTTATTTACAAGGTGGACTTATTTCTACAATAAATCACTTCCAGCCAACCTTTACTATAGTGAGAGAGATATTAAGCAGGCTTTAATTAAGCAATAGGAACTATGATGCCACTACATTTTCAATCTTGTTGCATTAAGGTACAAAACCAATGAAAAATTGCTACAAAAAATTTATACATAAATAAACAAAGAAAACAAAAAAAGACGAGTTCTACAACCAACTCTCGACTACACTAGAGACTACTCACAAAAACATTATCGTCATGGGGGACTTTAATGGTCAAATAGGTAAACAGAAACAAGGCGAGGAGGATGTAATAGGAAACTTTGGCATAAGGACAAGAAGCAAAAATGGGAAGAGAATCGTAAATATGGCTCTCGAGAACAACCTAACCATTATGAACAGTCTCTTTAAGAAAAAACCTACTAAGAAATGGACCTGGATATCACCAGACGGGACTTACCGAAACGAAATAGATTTTATAATAAGCAATCGACCCAAATCATTCAAAGACGTAAGCATAATACATAACTTTAACTTCAATACCAATCACCGCATGGTCAGAGCAACCCTATCATACAAAGAACAAAAGAAACAGAGGAAACACTTCAACCAGGGAGATACTATGTCAACAACCTGCAGAACGGCACAAGAGACATTTAAAGAAATAGACAAAACACAAGAACTTTATAACATAGAAATAAACGATATGTACAATGTGAAGCAAAAATTTAAATTAAATAAAAATAAAAGTACACTTACCTCTAAAACATTAGATCTAATACAGACAAGGAAAGAGTTACTCAAAAACAGAAGAGATAAAATAACACGACAAAAATAACTGAAATTAGTAAAAGAATAAGTAGCTGCATAAAACAAGATAGGTCCAGTAGAAGGATCAGAATCATCACACAACACATAACCAAAACAGGAGGTATAAACAAAGCACTAAAAGAACTGAAAGGTGAGAAGCTATGGATCCCGAAAGTAAAGAAACTAAATAATAAACAAGAAACAAGGAGAAAGCCAATCCTAAAGATCGCTACAGACTACTATCGCAAACTATACTCAACAAAAAACACCCTAGAAAGTAACCTAGACCTTGAATACAACACTGATGAAACTCCTCATATTCTCGAAAGCGAAACACAGTATGCTGTAAAGACGCAAAAAAACGAAAAAGCCCCTGGACCAGATCAAGTAACCAACGAGATGATGAAAGCGTCACTGCCAGAAACAAACAAAAGGCTGACCAACCTTTTTAATCTTATCCTCACCACTGAAACTATACCCACACAATGGACAACAAGCACTATAACCCTCATTTATAAGAAAGGAGACAGATCTGAAATAAGCAACTACCGCCCAATAAGCCTTATGTCTAATATATATAAGGTGTTCTCAAAAATAATACTAAATCGCATTACAAAAAAACTTGATGAACAACAATCAAGAGAACAGGCTGGATTTAGATCTGGCTTTTCCACAATAGACCACATACACGTGATAAAACAGCTGATCGAAAAATGTCAAGAATATAACTACCCACTGTATATTGCTTTTGTGGACTATAATAAAGCATTTGACTCTTTAGAGCATGACAAAATTTGGGAAGCTTTGAAAAACCAAGGTATAGAAAAGAAATATATAAGAATAATAAAAAATGTATACTCAAACAGCACAGCACGAATAAAGCTAGAATCCGAAGGGGAAACTTTTCCAATAGGCAGAGGAGTGAGACAGGGAGACCCACTTTCGCCAAAACTTTTCTCTTCGGTACTAGAAGAAGTCTTTAGAAAAATGGAATGGGACGATATAGGAATTAATATCAATGGAACACTCCTAAACCACCTAAAATTCGCAGATGACATTGTACTTATAACAGATAATGCAAAAAGCCTCCAAACAATGCTAAGAGATCTGTCACAAGAAAGCAAAAAGGTAGGTTTAACAATGAACAAGACAAAGACTAAAATAATAACAAACAGATCTAGTAAAGAAAAAATCAAAGTAGAAGAGGAAGAAATAGAATACGTAAATTCCTATATATATTTGGGCCAACTAATCGCTTTCCACGACCAAATGGCACTAGAAATAGAAAGACGGATTGCCAACTCATGGAAAAGGTATTGGTCTCTTAAAGAAATAATGAAAAGTAAACAATATAGCACTACAATAAAAAGAAAAATATACCAAACATGCATATTACCAATATTAACTTATGGTTGTCAGACCTGGGCAAACACACAAAAACAACACCAAAAACTAATCACGTGTCAAAGAGCTATGGAAAGGAGTATATTGGGCCTTACAAAAAGAGACAGAAAAAGGGCTATGGATATAAGACGCATAACAAAAATAGAAGATGTCGAGACCAAAATAAAAAAAACTAAAATGAAGATGGGTAGGCCACATGCTCAGAGAAAATAGAAACAAATGGACAAAGGACATAACAGAGTGGACACCTAGATTTCAAACAAAAAGAAACAGAGGAAGACAAAGGAAACGTTGGTCGGATGACATTAAAAAGATTGCAGGACCACTATGGCAAAGAATCGCTACAATAAGTGAAGACTGGAAAAAGCTGGAGGAGGCCTTTGTGTCGCAAAACACGCCAACAACAACAATTAGCTAGCATGTTATTTCAACATACATACTTACAACATACTTATAAATTGTGAAAGTTGGCAATAAAGGCTAATAAATAAATAAAAAAACCGGCCAAGTGCGTGTCGGGCCACGCGCAATATAGGGTTCCGTAGTCACCCTTTGCCATAATGTCGCTATATGAACAGGTTCAGCTATTCCCCGATAGATATCACTACTACGGTATGAATGAAATTTTAATACATTTAATACAAAAAAATATTTGATTGTCGTCCATTACTCGAAAACCAGTAAAGCCTACTTAGCCGTGATAGTTTTCCTTTTAACTTCATTATATATACTACTATTGTGAATTTTTTCAGCCACTCTGAAAGTACCGTTTACCTGGTGGGGGGGGCGGATACTTAACTCTATAAATTTTTTCCACTTTAAAGCTTAATATTTTGGAAACGGATTCCTAAATCGAAAAATGGTTTTAAGAAACTCTTATTACTTTTAAAAGACCTTTCTAACAATACCCAACATGATAAGATAGACTCGAGAAAAAAAAATCATTCCTACTTTACGTGTATGGGGAGATACGTTAAAAACAATATTTTTAAAAATTTTATTCTACAGGTTTGTCGACGTGATTAATATGTATACCCATACCAATTTTCAGCTGTCTAATGTTAACAGTCTCTGTGCTAACCCGCGGACGGACGGACGGACGGACATGGCGAAACTATAAGGGTTCCTTGTTTACTACGGAACCCTAAAAACAAAGAAAACATATTATAAGGCAATATCATTTTGAATTAATTTCAGGACTCACCTATGATTTTTTCAGGCTCCAAACCACGATCAAACCCAGAAGCTTTTTTGTCATCACTCTTGGATTTCTTGGCACCTTTCAGATCTGGAGTGGCAGCTGACGACTTGCGTTTCTTCACGTCTTTATCAACAGGTTTAATTTTGCCTTCTAAAATAAAACAAAACGAAGCTCAATCAACTCACTACGAATATATAATTAATGACTTATGCCATTGTAATTGTAATAGTTCATAAGATACCTATTGTACCTTTTTGAGAGAAATAAATCTTATTATTATTATTATATTTATCTAGGAAAACTTCTAAAATGTCTATTAAACTACTAATTGCAAATTTATTTTTTTATTTAAAAAATGGTCTAACATTAGAACAATTTACACATTGGTCCAATGATTTGAAAAATTTAAGTTTTAAGGGCTTAATCACGGGATTAGCCACGGCGCTAGGGTAATAATTAGCCCTTTCGTCTGGCCCTATAATATTTAATTTTCTTTATTTTCTGTGACTGATGGCATACATGTTACGCATCATCCTGAGACCTTGCTTTTATGTCCCATAATATGCCTAGTAATTTCCTAATATAAATTAGTATTAAAACTAGTCTATAGTAAGCTAGATGGTAGAATAACAATTAATTTACCCGCTTCCTTTTTTTTCCTAGCATCTTCAAAAGTTTGTATAAGATCAGGACAGTCTAAATTCTCTTCTGGCTCCCAGGTATTGTCCTCATCATTGTAGCCTTTCCATTTCAGGTAATACTCTACCTATAAATTAAGATTCAGTTGTTACATGGTTTGTTGAGATAAATAGAGACACCTATTTATCTTTAAGGGGGGGATCTCATTTTAATTTAATAAAATGATTTCCTTAATTTATTCACAGCATTATATATCCAAGCCCTCTTAAGGGGTAAATATATTATTTTAATACAATACTGTATTAAAAAAATAGAAGTTAGTATGAGCATCACAATAGGTTTTGGGTTTGCACCTTACAAGATACTTTTACTGAGATAATAAAAGATACAGAATATTTTGTTTACCTTGCCATTTCTGATTCTTCTATCAAGAACTTTCTCCACAGAGAATTCTTCTTCCACTTCTGGTTCACCTTCTTTCTTCTTTTCTGCCATTCTGCAATTGGAACAGTTTCAACTTTAGCTACTATTATTACCTGAGGGAGCTCTGGATTGATATGTACTAAAGCAACTCTTTCCCTATAGACAGCTACATTTATAGGACCAGAGGCATGCATTGCACTCTCCATTAATATGACAGAAACAATGAGCAAATAGTAGATAAACACTCATAGGAATGGCAGCTGCACCTCTCCAACACTCGAAGGCCTTCATTGGGGTGGCAAGGAGTAGTTGGTGCAAGGCCATATGTGAAGGCTCTAACAGCACTATGCCACAAATAAATTGATCCCAAGGATATGACTGGTGCAATCTACGCTATGTCTTAGAGATGGCGATCAAGATACCTGTGATTTGCTGACTGCTTGCCGAATGAGTGTTTTGGGAAGGGCCTATCTGCAACCAAGAGACTATGGGCTCCTTTCTAAAAAAGGCTGTCATTAAGACTGACAACCTATTTGGAAATAAGGAGTAAATGGACAGGGGTTGCACTAAAGATTGGGTTAGAGTGAGCTTGATGGCCTACGGAACAAGATAAGATAACTCCTCGTAAAACTGTATGACAACATGTTTTGTTTGTTTGTTTTCTTGGGTTCGTTTTGAAAATTACCCGTAATCTTGACACATGAATGGTAAAGAGTCGATTATATAAGTAGAGCCTTGCGAAAATATTTAGGGTACATAAGTCGGAATGAAAACCCATCTCACATTGGTTTGTGAGAGGAGGCCTGCGATCGGTAGTAGGAAAACTGAATAGGGTGAGTTGATGATTGAATATAATTAAATATAAAACTAGTGCAATAGGTCATCAATACACATTTCAAAACAAAAAGACCGAATTTGTCACAAACACAACATGCTAGAGAAAAGAAATACATGAAAACATAACCAAGAAACTTTTAAGAACACACACAGAAGACAGTGGTAGGAAGTTAAATTCTTGTTTAGTTTTGCTTACAGTGGCTGTTCTTGTATAAATCTGCAAATATATTAAAGTAAAACAAATATAATAAAAATAACTAAATTTATACTTGAGAGCTTCTGTCGGTCCCGCCATTTTGATTATACGACTACAATTACAAAGGAACGCTTTGTTTACGTTACACTGTATTTAGGATCATATGAAAGTAACTGTATGAAGACGATATCACATGTTCAGTATACAGATTTATTTTAAAAACTTACGTAAAGTTACAATTAAAATTCAATTTACAAAACCCGGCTTTCAATCTATCAAACTTTCTTATCTTAGGTACCAAAGAGAAGCATCAAACAAAGCATGGTAATGTCATAGAGTAATTTGTATATATAGGAAATGTACGACACAGAACATGTTGTTGTAAGTAAATACTACACCGTCGTGGCATACGCACAAACCGTGCAAGCCAAAATAAAGAAGAAAAAAAGTAAATACTATGCTATACGGAAAAAAGAATGAATGAAACTATGAATGAAATAAAGCCACGCAACAACGGTGAAACCGAAATTATGCATTACATGTGAGCATAATAACAATAATAAACAAATCAATATTTTCTGATAATTACACCAATTTTAAACATATATAAATACTTCTTTTGACGTGACAACGTCTTATAAATTGGTTTGCCGGGTGATACTTCAAGAAACTGCGTTACGCTCCGCTCACGTTATGCGCTCACAATGAGAGCGAGTGAGAGGCACGCGTCCCTTCCACTCGGGCATGGTTAGCCCGCCTTAAAATTATTTTACCACTCAAAGTCGTTGTCACGTAAAACTTTCGCCGACCAATTTTTTTAATAACATACTTATTGGACTTCTTGGAAAGTGAACAGTCAGTCTTCAGTTTTGTTTTATTTTCTAAAATTTATGATATTTCGAACAATAATGTGCAATAATTAACCATTGAGTGTTTGTGAACCAACACGAGTTTTGGTAAATGTAACAAAACAGTGCAACATCACTTTTCAAATTCTTTCGAGAAGTCCATGTGAGATCTCAGTAATGAGAACGCAATGGGCTTAGTGAAAGAGCAACTTATTTATTATCATTATCACCACTTATTCTCGTTTACTATAACTTATATGTTTTAAATATACTCTTTTTGAACATTAGCTAAATGTGCAAACCGCACAAAGCCATTATTTAAAAGAAAAGAAAACTAGACTATTCATGTTGTCTGGCTAAATTCACAAGCCGTGCGAGCCATATATTAAGAAGAAAACTATTCATGTTTATACACAAAAAGTATAGTTCGTGTGTCGTGTGTGAATCGAACCCAATACCTCAGGAGTAGATTGCGACTTGCGAGTATACATACTGTAGATCTTAAATCAGAATCATTATATATGTATTGTATAATATACATATACATTATAGCTTTTATTCACTTAAAGCTTAGGCTTTCGGCTAAAGTTCATAAGTGGTTGCACAAATGCGAGCATTACGATCGAATGATAATCCTTCAGTGGCGGAACGAGACCAATAGACTGCAATATAAAGGGTTGAAATTCTGGTCGCGATCTATCTCTTTTTCAAGTTTTAAGCGTTGTCGAGTTTAAGTTATTACGTGTTGGTAAGCTTTTTACTTTGGGAGAGGGGACCGTCTTATTATCGTGCCTCATGCGTTAAACTTTTAAGTAAAGTATGTATAATTCAGTCAAGACTGTTTCTTTGAAGAATGTCTTGTTGGTGCTATTTTCTTGTTTCAAAGGCATGTAGGATGTGGACACACTTGTGTACGTCGCAAGGCATGGAAAAATATATAAAGTTAACACTTAATATACCAATTCATATCCTAGCATTATTTTGGTTGTCCTAGACTTAAGCTTAGGGCCCAGGGTCTATTCACTGGTCTTACCAGATTTCGCTGAATTTCAGCTATTTCGTAGAGCGACTACCATCTGACCTCCGTAACCCAAAAGAAAACGTCAATTCTTGGTTCTACTTACACCGTCTGTCAGGATGTAGAAAGTGCCTTCTACATCCCAATAACATGTGTGGATATCCACCCATAGCGCAATCCACGATCGATCCTGCACTTCTATCTATAGGTCGTGGTTCGCGAATAACTGTGGTTTTTGAATGTTGATTTTAAATATATTCTTTAGTGTGACAATTAATTTAATCAAACTCATAAATTGAATAATCAGCTGGCAACTTCGCTTACTCTGCTAGGTCGAATTTGTCTACAGTCTTGTTTTGTCTATGCCTTTCTGTGCGAGAAAGTTGTAATTTATTTTTACACAGAATTTTATCTTGTTTCGATTTAAAACGAGAGTGAAATATTTAGGAAGTGAATCAATTGTGGTTTTGTGTCTTTTAAAGTGATGGTTTTCTGCATTAGTAGTGACATGTGAAACAAAAAACTATCATTGCGCACGATAGCTCTACGCCATTTTGAAGCGAAAATTTGTATGTAAGTGCCAAGTATTTTGCAATATTTTCTATTTTTTCTTAGGAAATGGGCATCTAATGTATTGAAAACAGGTAATGATTTATTGGAAATGTGTTTCAAAATAGTTTCCATATAAAAATGTCACATACGGTGTGACTATTGTGGAAACTGGCTGCCCTTAGCAGCACAGTGCCGTTTACCTGTAACTCAAATAATTAGATTAAGTTTTGATTTCTATACCTATTATTATCTTTTACGTTTGTAGTTTTGGTAATTACTGCTGATATGTTTATCGCATACAAGATAATTTAAGTTTCAGTGTGGTGGCGTGTTATCGTTGGCGTTTCCGATTGTTTCAGATAACGGGTGGCATAGAGGATGGCCCCGGTTGACGGGAGAGGTTTCAATAACTGACGGACGTCGCCGGCTTACAGCTGGCGCAAGCAGTAGGTCTTATTCAATATTTTAGTCTTATATTTATAACATAATGAGTTACACAAGAAATTGAAACAAATGAGATGTCATTTGTTTGAATTTCTTCTGACTTTTATTTAGTACACTATTTTGTTTTTATTAATCAGTATAATTAACTTCAGGGACCCATCCTATGTATGGTATAGTTACTTACTACTATATATCACAAGTCTGTAAGATGTAAATATATGATATTGGTTCTAATTGGAGGTTTTGTCACAAGTAAGGATGCAGTGAAGAAAAGACATGATAGTATCTAAAGATAAAAAAATAGAGGACTGAGTTTAGGACTGATGGCTGTTAATGACTTGTGAACTGAAATGATGTGTGTTTTAAGTACATATTTTTTACAAAATATTTTTTATTTTGTTTAGGTTGATTTGATGGTTGATACTAACACAAATTAAATCTGCCATCTATTATGTGAATAATCTTGTAAATTTATATGGTACTTTTTTTATAACAAGCATTTTTTATAAAATACCCTTTTTTTAAATTTGTTGTGCTGCTTAGCACTGTTTAACACTGTACACGGTTACCGTATACTTATAACTTCGTCTATGATTCAAAAACTATAAAATATGTCTATATTCTTATCATACATAGGGAGTGATAAAATGACAGTCAAACAGATTTACATTAACATTTTGGGTATGAAAACTTGTAAGCCAATAAACTAAGTCTCCATTCATAGTTTATAATAAAAAAATTATAGATTATAAAAATAGTTAGCTAACTTTTTTCATAGCTATTCTATGTGTATTCTATTCTACTTTGTCATAAATTATTTAATTATTTCCTTTGGCTTGTGAAATGAGTTACCTGGTGAGGATTTCCCAAGAGATAACAGCATAAGGCTATTCAACCAAGGTGTGAAACTGTTTTTGAAAGATTTGTTGATGCACTAGTGATGCCCCTGTCATTGGAAGGGATATGGTAACCGCTTTACATCAGGTATCTTAAGTGGCACCTTGTGGTATTAAAGAAAAAATACATGAATGTCTCAAACAAAAAAAGACATAGAAAATATGTAATAAATACTTGTGCCTATAATATTTTTTAATTTTGCATGTCATGGTTTCCTAATAAACCAAATGAAGGCTTCGTGGTAAAATAAAATCTACACAATTTTTAGAATTGAGTGATAGGATTAGGAATGAAGTGATAAGGGTCGAAGCTGGTGTATAATAAGATATAGTGACAAGAATTGAGGAAGGTATGCTTAGATGGTTTGGTCATGTTGAGAGGATGAATGAAAGTATACTAACAAAAGTGATATATGATGAACAAGTGATTGGAAATGTTGGGAGGGGAAGACCACATAAGACCTTCCATGACCAAATTCAGAAAATTTTGTAGAAAGGGCAGGTCAAAAGTGTCTACAGTGTGTGCCAAGATTGTAGGAAGTGGGAAATTGTGATCTCTGCCTATCCCTACGGGAAAGAGGCGTGACATTATGTATTATTTAAAATACGTAAAGTATGGAAGATAACTCATTCTATAATACCATATGGAGATACTACTGCACTCCTTTATCTAATCACTTCTCTTCTACTCACTGCCCTAATATCTTAGATTGAAATTCTTTAATTGAGTTTTTCAAAACCAGTTTTTAATTTAGATTTGTACTGAATGGTCAACTAGTTCTTTATTCTGTTATGGATATTCATAATGGTTTACTATACAATTAAT
The DNA here is from genome assembly GCA_949126915.1 of Musotima nitidalis. Classification (NCBI taxonomy): domain Eukaryota; kingdom Metazoa; phylum Arthropoda; class Insecta; order Lepidoptera; family Crambidae; genus Musotima; species Musotima nitidalis. The sequence goes on from OX421434.1 coordinate 8,974,097, forward strand.
TTAACAAACTATACTTATACAATTATTTTTTTATCTATTTCTTGACACATAATTTTTTTTAAATTTTATGTTAAAATTGTGATAGGCATAATTTGAACTAAAGAAATAAGAGTAAAATGGCCATGCCTAATTATAATACCTCTATAAAGTTACAAATTCTTTTGTGGAAAATATTACTTGTATGTGCAATATGCTGTCAGATGATGTGGCAAAATTATCTATAAATAAATTTTAAAAGTATATAAAATGTAAATTGTGTCAGAAGGCTTATTATAGTGTGAAAGATTTTATAAATGACAAGGCTGGCCAGAACTGACATCAATTGCTGCTTTCTTTTTAAGTAGGTATAAGGTGTTGGTAGTTTTAAGAACAACTGGGCGGTAATTTTAATTTTTTTTTTTGATCTTATTAGATTTAACACATAATTAGGAAAACTCATAGATTAGTTTCTTGAGGCATTCTTCTTATTTTTCTTGCTTTTTGGAAGCCTCATTAGAGTCACCGACAGATTGACTAGCAGACAATCCCCTCCCCATCATTAGAATCACGACAGGCTGTCTAATAAATCCCTGGTTAGAGTCACTGAAAGACTGACAAATCTCGAAAAAAAAAAAAACAACAGACAGATTAATTAAAAAAAATTTACAAATTCTGACGAAGCTTCCATTTTGCTTTTCTCTCTATTTCTTGCTTTTGGTACCATGTCTCTTTCATTGTTGTTAAAAACATATTGTACTTCCATTTTGTATGTAAAAATGTTATTAATCTAAATGATCCTGTTGATGTTTGATGAGACATTAAAGTATATTTTAGAATTTTAGTGTAAAATAGAATCTTATGTTGCAATGATCATGCTTGGTATATTTATGACATGCAGTTAAGTTTTATGCAGTTATATAGTTCTAATACAAAAAAAAATGTGGCCATTTTAATTTTGAGTACTTTTTTGAGGATAACTTTATAATAGTTGCAGGATCACATTGGATGCTGGCTGCATGTAATTGGTCACATTGGAAGCAAAGGGGAGGCCTATGTTTAGCATTGGATGTCTTTGGGTTGATAATGATAATTGTATTTAATTTCTTTTACTGATATACAAATATATCTATGTTGACAGATAAAAATGCCACGGCCTGGCAGCCTCAAAGACCCAGACATTGCTGAATTGTTCAGCAAACATGATCCAGAGAAAATATTTGAGGATCTACGCGAGATTGGCCATGGGTCCTTTGGGGCGGTCTACTATGCCCGCTGCAATCTCACTAAAGAGATTGTGGCTATTAAAAAAATGACATACCTGGGGAAGCAGAGTGAAGAGAAATGGCAAGACATATTAAAGGAAATAAAGTAAGCAACTGTCATATTTTCTGTGTTTTAGAGTTATTGCAAACAAAATGTAGCAAAACTGACACTAATAGGTTTGTATTTGTGAATGTACATTGCAAAAGAGAACCATGAACACCTTACTAACAAAATCAACTTTTGGCCACACTCCGTTACCTAACCTAATGACCCCACTCTCGATTTTAGGTAAATATAGTATTGTATGTTAGTGGAATGCAAACCAAGGAATTCAGCTTGTTCTGGTACTTTAGTTCGTGCATTAGGTTGTCTACATTTATGTAGGTCAAGCTTGACAGACCCTGTGTACGTAATACCTGCAAAATTAAAAAGAATGGTATGTAGGCCAAGCTTGACAGACCCTGTGCACGTAATACCTGCAATAATTCAAAAGAAAGGTCTGATAAAGTTAGGATAATTATGATTGTACTAAAATGAGATTGTTAGCCATTTTGGAGATAAACAATATAATTTTTGTTAAATTATAATAATATTTTAGTGTGAAAATAGCGTAGTCTTTTGGATACAGATGATAAATCTAAAATTTTGTTTCTGCAGATTTCTTAAGCAACTTGACCATCCAAACACTATTGAATACAAGGGCTGTTACAAACGGGAACATACAGCATGGCTTGTGATGGAATATTGTGTTGGATCAGCTTCAGATATTATTGAGGTCAGTATGCAATTTTATTGTTTACGCATTAAATATAAAAGACTATTGTCTTATAAGTGCATCTTATTTTCTTCTGAATTTCAGATTAGTTTTTACGGGCTTATTAAAAAACAAGACCTAAAGTTAAACTAGGTTTAAATCTAGTGCTATTTAAGTTATTCAAATCTGGTTTAGCCCCTTTATTTTATTAATTTATTTCTGTTCTATTTCTTAATTAAGTTCAAAGAATGAAAACGTTTCAATGTAGCCTCATAAAGGCCTTGGATACCTGCTATGGTCAAGACTGAAGTCTTTGTTGAGTGACCACTGTGAATGTAGCTTAATATTGGTGATCTTTTCTGGCCATATTCTAATCAATTGGCGCCATTGGTTATTTGTGTAAGATCGACACGAGAACACACTTATTTGTAAAACATAATGATATTTTTGTCTGGTGCGGCTTTAAATGGCAATATTTTTCATCAACTAGACACAAGATACTAAGTCTAGTTGGTAAAACTGAAATTTGTATATTTATTATTTCATCAACTGGATTCATTTAGATTTTGGCATTATTATGAATAACTTTTTTAAACTTGTGACATTATAATTATTGTTACTAGATCAGGGACCACGGTATCACTGATTCACTCCTTATTTATTAAGAATTTCAGCAAAAGCTATGACTCAGTTTCCTCCAAAAATGCATAGTACCTTACATAAAATGATGTCACTGAGACTCATTTTATTCAAACATGCAGAACATAAATCTTACACAAAAATGGTTTAAGACATCATCAAATTATTAATCAATAAATAAATTAGTGCTAAACATAATTAGTATGCTTGTTTAAACTTTTATGTATTGATTTACAGAGCTTCATTTTAGATACATAAAACAAATCCATTATTGGGAAAGATTTAAGGCAGTATAGATTTTATATTTTTAGTATACCCTTGGGTGTATTGTGCAGTATATAGTACGCAGTATATTGTGTAAAGTAATGTGATAAACATAAATGTTTATTAATATGCCTAAATCAGTGATTCCTCAAGTCACGAGTCACGAAAATTATCATATCCTAGCATTATCCCGGTTGCCCTAGACTCAAGCTTAGGGCCCAGGGTTTTGCTCACTGGCTTAACCAGATTTTGACTGAATTTCAGTTATTACATGAAGCGACTGCCGTCTGACCTTCGCAACCCAAAGAGAAACATTATTCTATGGTTAAACCAGCTGTCAGTCTGTTAGTAGGCACTGACTTCTTAATAACGACTGCCTTAGATGTTAATGACAGCCGGGACCAACGGCTTATTGTGCTTTCCGAGGCACGGAGCAAGCGCTAATTACGCACATAACTTCAAAGTCATAGGACTTCTCACCAGGGCCCAGGGTTAGAACCCGACACCCTCAAAATTTAGGCTAGGGGTCTCGCCACTGGGCTTTCGCGGCTCTTCACGAGTCACGAAAATTTTTACCTTTAATTAGTACACAAATAAAGAAGATATCTTTCATCATCAGGTGCACAAACGTCCCCTGCGAGAGGAAGAAATAGCTGCAATATGCGAGGGTGTAGTCTGCGGTCTCTCATATCTACACAGCCTAGGCCGAATACACAGGGACATAAAGGCCGGGAACATTCTCCTGACCGAGAATGGGACAGTGAAACTGGCTGATTTTGGCAGTGCCAGCATCAAGTGTCCAGCAAACAGTTTCGTTGGCACGCCTTATTGGATGGCTCCAGAAGTGATATTAGCTATGGATGAGGGGCAATACGATGGGAAGGTATGTGCTCATTCTTTATAAATAAACTTTCAAAAAAAATTCAGACTACTAAGCATGGGATTCGTAAGAGTAGACAAACCAAGGTGAGAGGGAGTTGTTATACTCCAACAAGCGTCCAACGCAAATGTTGGCGTTTAAGTAAATACCTTCATATATTCCCAACACCAAAATTTTATAGATGTGGGCTATATTTTCGTGTATAAACTTATTATTACCCTTTATTACACATCAAAATATTTAAATAATATTTAAAAACATAATATATGTTCCAGGATTAACAAAAACACATTATCATACTATAATCTATAACTCATAGATTTTAATCTCTATTTTCTTTAGATATGAAATAATAATTTACAAATTTAAGATATAAAGATGTGGGTATATTGTTGTCTTGTAACTATATAATTGCTTAGTTTAGGACTAGATGGCACTGTATAAGCTGCCAGAGGACATTCATTCTTATTATTTAATAATATATTTTTAACATAATTGGGATTATAATGTATATTGCATTTGTAGGTGGATGTGTGGTCCCTGGGCATCACATGTATCGAGCTGGCAGAAAGGAAGCCACCATACTTCAATATGAACGCCATGTCTGCACTGTACCATATCGCGCAAAACGATTCCCCCACATTACAAGTAAGTTTTTATACTGTTAGATCTGTTCATCATTACATTTATCAATTTGACTCATCCAACTGCTTTTTGACAAAAATAAAGTTTGAAATGCGTTTTTGTTGGATATTACGTAAGGTTAGGTTTTGAGATCAATCTGCCTAATGACATATTTACTTAATACAAATAGTAATTTATTCTGAACAGTAGTTAAAAATGTTGTATGTAAGTATTTATGTAAATTTTCAATAAGCCATAAATATTAAATGTTTAATGGCATGCCTAAAATTATACCTTATTAAATAAATAAGGAACTAAACTCATTCGGTTTATTTCAGTTTACTTTGATTAAATTTAATATTACTTAAAGTAATACAGACTCATGTCCGCCTCAGACAGTTGGACAGAAAAATAGGAGATATAAATACTCTTGACTAGTCCTCAATATATAATTTGTCAATGGTCAAGAAGCTTGCAATACGATTGTTTTCCAGGCGCCTGAATGGACAGACATATTCCGCTATTTCGTGGAAGCGTGCCTTCAAAAGAATCCACAAGACCGGCCGTCTTCTACGAAACTCCTGTCTCACCACTTCATCACAAGGACTCGATCACCCAACTCTTTAGTAGATCTTATACAAAGGACAAAGGCCGCCGTAAGGGACCTGGATAATCTCAACTATAGGAAAATGAAGAAAATCCTCATGGTGGATGGTGACAATGAAAGTGCTATAGGTGAGTTCATACTATTCTTAAAATAATATCATATCATAACATTGAATCCCAATTTTGACCTAGACCTACTCTAAGGAGCTGGGTCTGCTCGAGGTCGGATTTGGCGGGATTTCAGTTTACACTTACAGTTTATATGTTTTTAATCCTATTGTAAATGTAACGCCTCCTATTGTGGGTAGATTTAGTGTAATTTAAAAACAGGTTGGCAGTATTTATGTAGGCTTAGTGTCATGGATTAAAAATTGTTTTCTTAAGAAAGTAGAGAAATTATGGGGACACATAATTTACACAAAGATTACTTTGGCCAGGCATATAATTATTTACAAATAAAGTAAAGTAAAGTAAAGCAAATTTCATATTATGACTCAGTGAGAATCAGTTCGTAATTCTTACGTATAAAGGGTAAATATACGTATAAATTACATATAATCATATGTACAGAAGAATGTGAACAAATCTATAAGGGTTCTTACTAAATAAAACGGTTTGTTGGAATTTTAAACGGGAGTGTATTGTACAGTTTTTTTCCGATGTGTCGAATATTTTAGTGATTCGTGGTTACGAAGTTGCATATATGTATAGATGAAGTTACCTTTCGGGCTTAGAAACGATAACAGCACTGTGACCTCAACTATAAAATAAATATATTTTTAACCTATGTTCTCGTATGCTCCAGAGTCGGGGCTAATCATTCGCTTTACACAATTTATTCAACTACACCAGCACCTGAATAATACATCGCGTTACATACATACACTTTGAAAGATATATCGGCTGGGAATGTGGGCTCTCGTTGTGTGCATTTAGTTATTTCAGGAAATACATATCATGCCAAAAGTAGTAATTTTTCTGTTTTGTAAACTTATGATACTGTCAGATAAGGCAGATAAACTTAATGAATAAATATGAAGAAATCAGTACAAATGTATTTAAACAGTAAGATTTATAATTTATTAGTTACATGACGTGCATGACTATATATTATCTCATAGATTATACTATGTGCATATATCTTAATTAATATAAGTAACTATAAAAGATAGACAATGTAATCATTATATATAATACAATATTCGCACGAAAATATTACAGTATACCTTAGTACACAAGAACTGTTTAATATTTCTGAGAATTTCAGTCCACTATGTGAAGCTTATCTATCACATATGTATCATAGTAATGCTTATTGTAATTTAGCATTGAAATTATGGATAATCATATTGCGAATACAATCATACAGTTTGGGAACTTTTGTGAAATGCTTATCATGCAGTATCTTGAAATTCTTAAACAGTTTGAGTTGCTTTAAATACAAAGTCGCATTTCATTTTGACACTTATTTAAACCTCCAATGCATCGTATCGGGCCCGTTTACGCTATTACTCTATAGTAAGTAGATATAAAACGCTTCTTAGGTGGCTTTCTTTTGTTACATCAAGACTATTTTTATTAGAATTTCATTTAAGGTAGAAATATATAGCACATCTGGTTCTTAAAAGACGTAAATGTAATTTTGTCAATTTTACAGCAGAACGATTTTAAGATTTCAACTATGATAACATATTCGATTTGTGTGGCGCTCCCTATCGGACAGTTGTCGAATTTTAAAAATTTACAATAATACCTGAATTTCAGTTTTGGAATTAAAAATAAGTTAAATAATTATATTAAACATATTTACAGGCGACAGTGAAGAAACGACAGAGGAACGTTCTGGAGGCGACAGTAGCAAGTCGAACTCGGCAACGTCTGAGCACAGCGCAGCGGGGGCATCTAGCCAGAGCTCGTCTTCGGGCAGTCTAAGGAGGCGACCGCATCCTGTAAGTTTCTCTTTTATTCATCATATCAGCCTTATGGACTCCCCTTCTGAACATTAGCTTCCCCAATAAATTACATTCTGTAAGGGATTTTTATACATCATGCAGGCTTATGAATACATAATTATCCTCATCTCCGATCTATTAATTATTGTTAATTCTCATACAAACAAAAATATTCAATATGGCAATGAGTATTAAGAGTTATGCTCATAAAAGTTTGTCTTGTGTGTGAATTGAACCCATCTCATTTTGAAATGAAATATTATTTGTACTGTAAATAATATCTTATATTAAAATATTACCTATTTATATTTTATTGAACTTTTGGAATCAATTAAATTCTCTAAAACAAATTGAATCAACTCAGCGAAGTTCCTCCATCCTTTAAGTATTTATGTATAAATTATACTGAATTTTGCTGATAATATAAAGAAATAAAGACGGAATCATATGAATAATATTTTAATTATTTTCGTCACGGAATTTTTGAAAGTCTTGCCACCAACTTTGGAGCCCAAGCTGACCTCACCTGCTTGCAAGTGTGCAGGTGGTACACCTGCCGATTAACGGACAAGGCTCAGGCAAACATAGAAGTTCCCGATAAGCGGCAATAGACTCGCCACTTATTACGTGGGACCAGCAACACAATTGGCGAAGTGTGGGCGTATAATATGCCTCTGCCTTCCCCTTCAGGGAATGTATGTATGTATGTATCTTTGAAAGTTTCAAGAATTAATGTTTATATTTATTTTTCTATGTACAGCTAAATGCTAACCATCACAGCCAGCATCAGCCCCAACAACCCTACCAGCATCATAACCATCAGCATTCATCACATTCAGCAAGGTAAGAGGGGATTTCCACACTAATAATTATGTGTAAAGAATTTTATTAGTAGTTGAGTAGTAGTAGTAGTTGAGTAGTAGGTATAGTTTGGAATGGATTCATTTTTACGTTGAGAAATTAGGAATTTTTTGTTATTAATTGTATGTACTTTTATAATACTCTTGACATATTTTTTTAGCATGTGTAATTATGTTTAAATTTATAATTCGTTTTTTTATAATAAAGACTAGTCTGCATGTAAAACTAGCAATGTTTTTTAGATTTATTTTTATATTACTTTATACAGTTATAATGTAGACTCATTTCCACATACTCAAAGCAAGTTTTTTCAATCTTTTAAAACTGTAATAGTGTTGTAATTTATTTTAGTTGGAATTTTTCATACAAAATATTTTACGACTATACAGCGTGTCGTCCCGAAAGGGGTAAAATTAGATCAATAAAACTATAGACAACAAAAAGCCTAAAGTTAATTTCATTGAGAAATCTTTAATTACTTACAAATTAAAAAAAAGTATTCATGCCAAATACTTGGTTATTACGATAAAATTACAAATAGCTCATAAATATGTCGATATCAGATCTCATAGGGTGACCCAGTTCAGTATTGCACTTTATTAAGGGGCACGGGACTGTATAAAAAAACATTTACGTGATATATAACAACCTCGTTAGCCTTATTTACTTTAAACTTGCATGCACTTGAAAGGGATCAAAAAGGTTAAGGCTTATTGGTTCCTCATTAATTATTCACATGTATAAAAGTCACGTTATTTGTAGTTTGTATATTAGTGTACATAAAATTCGTTGTTAAAGCTTGTATGTTAATTAGAGTAGCAGCTTTTGTATGCATTTGCACGCGCTCGCACTTGACTTTCAGAATTCACAAGCGTTGGCTTTACTCATGTTGCTGTTTCGTACTCAGAGAGAGCGAGAGCCCTCTACCGCCGGTCCACGACGACTACGTCAATCGGGACGCGTTACGGGACTATGCGAACCGAGACTCCCTCTGTGACGACTATGGGGATGACTACGCGAATAGAGATGCGATTCGTGAAGCGCAGCGGGAGAGAGAGAGGGAGAGGCAGGCGAATGAATATAGGGAATATGTGAACGCTCCCGCGGCGTGGCAGCAAGACGCCGCTGATGACAATAGGAATACGCAGCGGCGGCAGAATACTAGAAGTGAGTGTTAGTTTTTTATAATAGTTTTGTATTAAATCTAATTGGGTTCGGTTTGAATAAAATGCCACCGTATCGCGGAGGAAGATGTGTGACATCCTGACGTTATGATTTTTCAATTTGTACAAAAGAGCCCCCAATTTAATTCAACGTATTGATAACTAGGACAAACGGCTTATAGTGCCTTCTGAAGCACGGAAGCGCTCGATACCTAATTGCAACACAAACTGGGTAAATGTTGGACATATATTTGTCATTTAACCCTTTATGGAATATGACTTCCTTCCTAAACTATTATGAATTTAAATTAAAAATTTCTACCCTAATTGCTGCAAATTTTAACTTGCTCTGCCAAATTTTTATATTTCATAAAATAAAGTAATTCATCTTAAAAACAACGTTATTATTGTCAAACATTTCATAAGTCAACATCAGAATATCATTTAGAACTTTGTTACGAATAACCGTAGCCTATCATTACCAATTTTTTTTACACAGCTACCTTGCAATAATGGTTTTTATTTTTAAAAGATAACTGTTTTTAAATACAGCTCTACATTTATGAACTTCTTAAGGCTCAAAATCTACGGCATTTAACATTAAAGTTATTTGAATCTGTACCAGTCTTTAAAGCTAATTTCGTTTCCAATATATTTCTCATTACTTTACAGGTCTAAGCAATAATGTGTCTGCTGCTATGTCGCTAGTGTCTGAACACGGAGCAAACAATTTCGCCACCATTCGGACGACGAGCATTGTCACTAAACAACAGAAGGAACACAATCAGGTAATGTACAAGTTTTTCGAAAATCTTTTTTTTTTCCTGATTTTCCTATCACCCCGTGCTTAGGTTTAGTTCAAGTGGTATGTGATAATTTTTAATTAATTACAAAGGTAAAATAAGAATCAAATAGCGCGTATTGGCTGGCTCAGCTGGGCAAAACAAAAATTTGTCATAACATGTATCATCTACGCTCCGCCCTTATCCAAAATATCATTTTTTACTCCAACGTTTATATAGGATTCGGTTACGGAGATGTTTTTATTTCGGGTATCCGAAAGTTTCAGCTACAGTTATGGAGCTTCATAAAATTTCTGCCTGTACACCAGGTTTCATTATATCAGCCATAAAAGTCCACTGCTAAACATTGACCTCCCCAATAGATTACATTTTGTGATCGCAGTTTTAGCCAGTATGCAGGACGACTTCTGCCCTTCATCTGATAGGATTTCTCTTCATAGACTCTGACAACTTCTCAAGAGATGAGAAGGGGTGGCACTATTTAAGGCCAGTTACACACGGCATCTGGTTTAAATATAAAACAGCTACATAAGTTTTCCTTTAAAATGGTTGATAGACGGCCAGCAAACTCCGTACAGTCATTACAGGAAATACGCATTGTTTCAGGAGATGCACGAACAAATGTCCGGCTACAAGCGAATGCGCCGCGAGCACCAAGCAGCGCTATTGAAGCTGGAAGAGCGTTGCAAGGCGGACGTAGACGCGCACAAAGCGCAACTAGACCGCGAGTACGACGCGCTTCTGCAACAACTGTGTCGGGAACTAGAAAGGCTCCAGGTAATTAATTGATTCAGGTGTAACTGAAGCTGGAAGAGCGTTACAAGGAAAACGTTAAATAAAATAAGGTCATATAACGTTAGCACAAAAGAAATTTTTTAATCTTCCTGTAAATGCAGACAGGTTAAGAGCTGCACACATGTCGTGAGGCAGTAATTATACACAGACGGTCCCATGATGTCTAATTAGTTATGTGTGAATATTATAGGCTCCGAAACTGCTAGACCGATTTGGTGGTCGGCGGAAACAATAAATAAAATATTAAAATAATGTGTTCTTAAAGGTCGAGTGTCAAATCCAACTACTTTATAATTAAACGCACGTATTAATGTCAAAACGTTTTTTTCAGACAAAACACGCGCAGGAATTAGAACGAAAGTTAAAACTAAACTCAGCAGCGGAGAAGAAGTTAATGAAAGACATAATTTCCCGACAAGAGCAGGACCGCAAAACGTTTGAGACGCAACGCAAGCGCGAGTATAAGGCCACCAAGGAGCGCTGGAAGAAGGAGCTCAGTATGGACGACGCCACGCCGAAGAGACAACGAGACGCCACCTTACAGTTCGTTCCATTTTATTTATTCGTCCGCGTCACCCTCATATAAACCATCTACTTGAATCACTATACATTAAAAAAACCGCGTCAAAAAGTTTTATAGATACATAAGGACAGACAGAGGAAAGCGACATTGTTTTGATCATATGTAGTAATATATTAATCGCATCATTTATCATCATAGCTACCCAATAGCAGCATATATCTGCGCGCGCGCATACTTGTTTGTTACCACCAAAATTATATTATCTATCGAAACTCAAAATATGAAGTATCAATTACACACAACATCTGTTCTGGATGACAATATGTAGTCTACGAAAATGCCCAGTCCTGATTTGCATCTTTCATAGAACTGTATTATAATAGGACTTTTTGTCCGATTGGATAGCAAACATCACTCTTTAAGATACACATTACAGATACAGACTGACAAATCTTGAGAAAACCACAACAGACAGATAAACTGACAAATTCTGACAAAGAACCCATTTGCTTTTACTCCTTTATTATGTTACCGCTCATATTTCTTTCATTGTTGTTAAAAAAATATATGGAATTTCCATTTTGTGTAAATGTTTGACGAATCTAAATGATCATGTTGATCTTAAAGACAGTAAAGTATATTTTATTTTAAGACCCAGTGTACTCAGAAAAACCTGGTACCACACATTTTATATGGACACCACCATTAAACGTACTATAAACGGATATCCATCGCCATAAACAGAACTTATCGCTGATAAATAATTGTAATACTTTCGTTGCAGATCTCAAAAAGATAACATGAAACAAGCAGAGGCGGCAGAAGATGCGAGAATGGTGCGATCTCAGCGGGAGTACTTGGAATTGGAGCTGCGTCGATTCCGTCGTCGACGGATGTTGGCTCTGCATCACAAGGAGCAGGAATTGCTTCGAGAGGTACAGCATATCATTTAGAATAAAAACAACAAACATACATATTATCACATAATTTTAAGGGCATAATTTATACGCCCACATTTCGCCAATTTTATTGTCAGTCCCACGTAATAAGTGGCGAGCTTATTACCGGGAACCGTTATGCTTGCCAGAGCCTCGTCCGTTGATTGACAGGTGCACCACTTGCAGGTGAGGTTGGCTTGGTTTCCTAAGGTCTTGGTAATCCCGATAATCCCTGTACACCCTTACCACCCGTTGTCCCTAAACTAAATACTTTACATCAGCGTAATGCTGCTGCATCTGAGGAGACAGCATAGCACTTATGGCAGTTGTCTATATCATTAGAAGTTATAATCGTAGACAAAATAAACAAAGGGACAGCAAGTGAGTAAGTGCATGAACGCGACTAAAACGTCGCTGCGTTGCTATAGTTACGCGCCACGCTCCCATGCCGCACTTCGATTGAGACCTGATAATCGTTATAATATCCATGTTCATTGTTCAACTTATGTGCATCCATGTTCATTGTTCAACTTATATGCACCCATATTCATTGTTCAACTTATGCGCCGCGGAAAATGTTTCACTTTTTGCTATTATAATTTTTACCAACCAATCACGTAAATATTAGGTCGGGGAAAAAGTCTTTTCGCATAACGTAGGTATAAACTTATTATAAAATTTTTTTGACTGTACTATTTGTGTCTGGCTGGTTTTGGTAACATTAAAAAGGTTCCATTATAAAGAAAAGAAAAAAATAAAAAAAAGTTGTTTCCCGCTATTTTCCATTTGTTTTTCTCTCCGTAAAAATGAGTGAATCTAATGAAGAAATTCGATACATTTTAAAATTTTATTATAAAAAAGGCAAAAATGCAACTCAAGCAGTGAAAAAAATTTGTGATGTTTATGGACCTGATGCAGTGTCAGTAAGAGTAGCACAAATTTGGTTCAAACGTTTTCGGTCCGGAAATTTTGATGTTAAAGATGCACCTCGCTCTGGTCGCCCTGTTACGAATTAAAATGGACGCCATTTTTGAAAGAGTGGAGCAAGATCGGCATATTAGTAGTAACGATGTAGCTGAAGAACTGGGAATTGACCACAAAACAGTTTTGACCCATTTGAAGAAAGCTGGTTATACAAAAAAGCTCGATATTTGGGTGCCACACGAGCTCACTCAAAGAAACTTAATGAACCGTGTACTCATTTGCGATTCATTATTGAGACGTAATGAAACCGAGCCGTTTTTGAAGAGATTGATAACTGGCGATGAAAAGTGGATCACGTACGACAAGAACGTGCGAAAAAGGTCGTGGTCGAAAGTTGGCCATGCTTCACAGACTGTGGCCAAACCTGGCCTAACACGGAATAAGGTGATGCTGTGTGTATGGTGGGATTGGAAGGGCATTGTTTTTTATGAGCTTTTACCGCCCGGCAAAACCATCGATTCTGATCTTTACTGCCAGCAACTGATGAGATTAAAGGAAGCAGTCGAGAGAAAACGGCCGGAATTGATCAACAGGAAGGGTGTGGTCTTTCATCACGATAACGCTAGACCACACACATCTTTAGCCACTCAGCAAAAATTAAGAGAGTTCGACTGGGAGGTCCTAGTGCATCCACCATATAGCCCTGACCTTGCGCCTTCAGATTTTCACCTGTTTCGGTCTCTGCAGAATTCTTTAGGTTCTGTAAGGTTGACCTCAAGAGAGGACTGCCAAAACTATTTGTCCCGTTTTTTTGATCAGAAGTCCCAAAGTTTCTACAGTAACGGGATAATGTCTCTGCCCACAAAATGGCAGAAAGTTATTCAACAAAACGGTACATATATATTGTAAATAAATGTAAATAAACTTTGAAAAAAATGTCTTGACTTTTCATACAAAAATACGAAAAGACTTTTTCCCCAACCTATTACAACGGTTGATGGGGACCGAAAGTTTGAAGCGGGGCAACCCCTGTCAACATTGGTGCTCTTTCACAGATCTCATATTACTTGTACTTTTTTAAGTTATAAATAATTATAGCTTATTATGTCTAACTAACTAACAGGACAAGTATACTAATAATATATAAGGTTCCACCAAGTGCCAACAAATAAAATAAAAAAATATTCGTTTTTTTGCAGGAATTGAACAAAAGACAACAACAGCTAGAGCAGGCGCACGCGATGCTCCTGCGGCACCACGAGAAGACGCAGGAGCTGGAGTACCGGCAGCAGAAGGGCGTGCATGCCTTAAGGTAAATGCTGTTTAGTTAGTCTCTTAATAACCGAGACGTCTAGGTATGTCGACTAATATGTTTAAAGGTGTAAGTGAAACCCTTTAGTAAGTGGCAAACACGCTCAGACCTCTGTCAATGATTTAATACGTATGCCAAAATAGGCAGATATTGAACTTTTTTTGTAAAATTGTAAAATTTTATGTATTTTTATGTTGGAGCCTGATTGTCTGTGCCATCGTAATTTTGAGTTAAGATGCCACAAGCGTTTAATAATACTCGTTTTATATGTCTTAACAAACCTTTTTTTGGCCACTTTAATATTCTATACGTAATGCACTTATTAAATAAATATTCAAATATTTTCTGACAATTACAGCAATTATTTAGTTCCTAACTAAGTATCACTAAGACTTGTATTATGGATACTAAATAACGGATAAACATACAAAAATACAATTTTTTTTGTAAATACATACTTAATATACATAGGAAAACATTCAGTGCAGATTAATTATTCATGTTCATGCGCACAAAGATTAGTCGTCGTGGGAATCGAACCCTAGACCTTAGGAGCGGAGAGCCGGTATTCTCGCCACCACGCCATATCGGTCGTCTAATTCGTCGTCGTCTGTTGTTCTTATAAGTCTTCTTATACGCGACAGCTTTATGAAAACGAACTATAAATATTTTTCAGAGAGGAACAGCTGTCGAACCAGCACGCGACAGAACTGGCCAACCAGCGCGAGTACATGCAACGGGCCGAGCACGACCTGCGGAAGAAACATGCGCTGCAACTCAAGCAACAGCCCAAGAGTCTCAAGGCATGTCCCCTTACACTACTTATGTCCATATCCATACGAAACACGCGCTGCAACTCAAGCAACAGCCCAAGAGTCTCAAGGCATGTCCCCTTACACTACTTATGTCCATATCCATACGAAACACGCGCTGCAACTCAAGCAACAGCCCAAGAGTTTTAAGGCATGTCCCTTACACTACTTATGTCCATATCCATACGAAACACGCGCTGCAACTCAAGCAACAGCCCAAGAGTCTCAAGGCATGTCCCTTACACTACTTATGTCCATATCCATACGAAACACGCGCTGCAACTCAAGCAACAGCCCAAGAGTCTCAAGGCATGTCCCCTTACACTACATATGTCCATATCCATCCGAAACACGCGCTGCAACTCAAGCAACAGCCCAAGAGTCTCAAGGCATGTCCCTTACACTACTTATGTTCATATCCATCCGAAACACGCGCTGCAACTCAAGCAACAGCCCAAGAGTCTCAAGGCATGTCCCTTACACTACTTATGTTCATATCCATCCGAAACACGCGCTGCAACTCAAGCAACAGCCCAAGAGTCTCAAGGCATGTCCCCTTACACTACTTATGTCCATATCCATACGAAACACGCGCTGCAACTCAAGCAACAGCCCAAGAGTCTCAAGGCATGTCCCTTACACTACTTATGTTCATATCCATCCGAAACACGCGCTGCAACTCAAGCAACAGCCCAAGAGTCTCAAGGCATGTCCCTTACACTACTTATGTTCATATCCATCCGAAACACGCGCTGCAACTCAAGCAACAGCCCAAGAGTCTCAAGGCATGTCCCTTACACTACTTATGTTCATATCCATCCGAAACACGCGCTGCAACTCAAGCAACAGCCCAAGAGTCTCAAGGCATGTCCCTTACACTACTTATGTTCATATCCATCCGACACGCGCTGCAACTCAAGCAACAGCCCAAGAGTCTCAAGGCATGTCCCTTACACTACTTATCCAAACTATGTTATACAAACGACGCAAAGATATACTTTTCGCTAAAAGACCAACTTTTAGTCACCAGTCTGCAAGATGTACTTTCCGTTCTTTGGTCCTTATTTCTATAAAAAAAAAAAAAAATTTACCTGGAATGTCTAAATAATAGACAATGTAAGCAAACATTAACTGAATATTTATTAA
The DNA here is from genome assembly GCA_949126915.1 of Musotima nitidalis. Classification (NCBI taxonomy): domain Eukaryota; kingdom Metazoa; phylum Arthropoda; class Insecta; order Lepidoptera; family Crambidae; genus Musotima; species Musotima nitidalis. Next base: position 8,990,335 of record OX421434.1, read on the forward strand.
CCCTTAACTATGATAAAACCGAACAGTTACTTCATATGCCTCAATAAATCTCCTCCTACACTCATTCACACAATAACATGAAACACACAAGAGGACACACCACACTCATGCTACTTTTTAATATTAACTATTTCTTCTTATGTTTGGCTTGTATCATTTGGTTTTCTTGAATTTAAAAAAAAACAATCTTAGATATTAAATGTAATGGGAATGAGCGCTGCTGCCTGAAGCACAGATACTAAGTTATCTAGTTTAGGCGCAGAGATTTAAAATGTAGTTGTAAATTATCTAATTGTATATGTTTGTTGTTCTGATTGTATTTAGTTTGAATAAAGAATTATTATTACATCTCCATATCCATACGGAAATGCAGCGATAGCATAGGGTGAGACCAATAGACTGTAATTCACAGGGTCTCTGGTTCAAACCCTGGTCGCGCAAAACCTTTGTTTCTAATGTGCGTAATTACCGTTTGCTCCGTGCCTCGGAAAGCACGTTAAGCTATTGGTCCTTATTAGGAACTCAGTGCTAGTTTACCAATACATGAATGTTACCGTCTGGGTTGCGGAGCTCAAGCGGCAGTCGCTCCGTCTATTAATTTCAATAAGATGTACTAAATAATAATATGTTTTATTTACAGCAAAAAGAAATGCAAATCCGGAAACAATTTCGGGAAACGTGTAAGATCCAGACGCGTCAGTACAAGGCGTTAAAGGCGCAGATATTGCAGATAACGGCTAAAGTATGTTTTATTTAAATTTATGTAAAACGTTAAGGTAAATGATAACATCAAAGCGGGGTTAATGATCGCCTGAATTATTTTATTTTACGACTGGTTGTCAAACAAAAAGTCTAAACTACGCTATGTTTTTTTATATACAATGACTTTAAAACCTTTGCTTTGAAAAACGAAAATATTTTTTTTGTGTTTGACTCTTCTCAGCGCGTTAAGATACAATTAAAATGGGCGTAAAACCCATAGAATATGATTAAACGGTTTTCTAAAAGCGAGCCTCTTTTGAAGCTGAAGAAGGTTAATATGTTGAGAATTGACATTTTAAAAAGCTCTTTGGAGAGTCCTATATTAAGGCAGTTACAGCAAGTTAATAAAGACAAGTCGTTAAACGTATTAAGATATATGTAATTACAAACTGTAATTACAATTACAGGAACAGCAGAAAGAGGTGATAAAAACGCTGAAAGATGAGAAACGGCGCAAATTGGTGCTACTGGGAGAGCAGTACGACCAGAGTATCACGGAGATGCTACAGAAGCAGACCGTCAGACTAGACGAGAGTCAAATGGTATGTGGGACATATATTTTTTATTCTGATACCACTAATAATTCTGTTTTATTTTAAAACTATGAGCAAAGAGTACATAAAGATACCAGGTTTGGTAGCGGCATCCCCAAAATATTTTTTGTCACTATATATTATTATATTGCCCGGGGGTATTGTAGAAAGCGCTTGAAGGAATCAAATTTTATTTAGTATCAATGTAGGTATAAAAGGATTATATTTCTATTACAATTTGACACGTTTTATTAAAGTCAAACTCCAAGTAACCGACAAACAATAGATTTGGTCTGGGACCGATGGCGTTCAACGTGTTAACTGAACTTAAAATCTTATAGAACATCTTTATATAGGATTGTAAGGCTAAATATGTTTATAGAATTTTAGGTATACGGATTTTAGTCAAGTTGCAGTTCAAAAATCAAGTGCCATTTTGTCCCCACAGATGGAGTGCCAGCAGTTAAAAATGCAGCTGGAACACGAGTTGGATATGCTGACGGCGTACCAAAGTAAAAGCAAGATGCAAGCCGAGGCTCAGCGGAACCGGGAGAGGCGCGAACTGGAGGAGAGGGTCGCAGTGCGGCGCGCGCTTTTGGAGCAGAAGGTACCTTCATCCTATTAATATTGACGACTCGTTAAGACAGTGGTTCATACCCTTTTCTGTACTGAAAGCACTATACTGATTTATGCCCCCCACATGTGAAATTTTATGGCTTGACAGTTTAGCCCATTCAGCATTTCAGGAGGGGGGGAAGGCCCTTTCTTTCAAACAAACTCGAACCGCGGCAGGCTAAGTTTCGCTCCATGCACTTCAATAGGTCGCTGCGCATCCAAGTCATGCTTTTTTTTTAAATTAGATACCGACTACTTTTATAAATATAAATAAATAAATATTTCTGACACTTACACCAATTATTTAGTTCCAAGATAAGTATCATTAAGAACTTGTGTTATAGATACTAAATAACGGATAAACATACATAGATACTTTTTTTTTTTTTTGTAAATACATACTTAATATACATAGAAACCCAGACCAGAACAAATATTCATATTTATAGACACAAATCTTTGTCCTGTGTGGGAATCGAACCCACGACCTCAGGAATGGAATGCGGGTATACTCGCCACCACGCCATTTCGGTCGTCAAAATAATAGTCGGTTTATAAGATAAACCATTAAGATGTAAATACTTTATTCCAGATGGAGTGCGAGTGCGCCCAGTTCGTGGCGGACCGCGCTGAGCGCACGCGGCAACTTCACGAGCGGCACGAGAGGGACCTCGACCACTTCGACAATGAGAGCGCGCGACTAGGCTTCAGGTCAGTTATCTTCATCATCATCATCGCAGCCGATATGGTAGGGCTACATTAGCGGGATATACCGGATATTCTCGACAAGTCATCATCATCACAGTCATATGAGCCCTATAAAGTCAACTGTTGACAATTTATTGGGGGTATTTGCCCATAATCGCCACCGTTGGCCAGCCAGTACGCAGCTCCCCATCACCCAGTAGGATCCTACTCATCTACTCTTAGGACTCCCCGTGAGATGAGAGAAGGTGGCGCCGGGTAAATGTCTGTAATCTGGCGTGCATCAAAGTTTGTCGTGACAATATTCGTTTGCTTTGCTGCAACGAAACGAACGTTTGCCCGCTTTTTACCCTAATTGCTTTCCACGTCGATCATTCTGGAACCGCCTGCATCCTCCGGCCTCCAGCCGCTTAAATCATTTTTTTAAAATTTTATATGAAAGAGATTTTAGTTAAATTTAACTAAAATATAGACTACATAAACATCTTAAGGTTTCCGTTCTTGACACATGTAAATGAAAATGCTGATCGATTATAAGTGAATAATAACGCGTCAATGGCCGGTTAGGCATCCCGCTAAATATATGTTTTAAAATATTGTCTCATTTACTAAATATTGTTACAGTGCGATGGCGATAGCAGAAGGCAGCCGAGAGGGCTACGGAGAAGAGGAGCAATCGCTATCAGGATCCATGCTATCGCTGGCGCATAGCAACTCATCGGCGAGCTTTCCCGCCGGCTCTCTGTAGCCATACCCGCCTATCGCCCGTACCCGAGCCTTGCAGTCTGTACCTTACTGTACCTCCGACCTTGCTGTAGCCTGATCACTCAAACATCCCTCACTCATCATACTAGTTATACTTATTCAGCTTTGATCAGAGAAAACCGCTTCTTGCAGTCTGTAACTTATTATACCTCCGACCTTGCTGTAGCCTGATACTCAATCATCCCTCACACATCATACTTCGAACCCTGCATTATTAGATCAGTACAGTCCTCGGCGCCTATTGGACTACTCATACATATTCAGCTCTATTAAGCGTATGTTCATAGAAAACAACGATTTTGTTCAGTTGCTGTGTCTATTTTATGCGTACGCGTCTGTATGGAAATACAGAATCGTTGTTTAGCTCTATGCAAAGAAAACCGAGGCTTGCAGTCTGCACCTAACTGTCCGAACTCGTAGCTTGATCAAGCAGTCCCTTCTTCAGATTCACGAAAATTTACACTCATACTTGGACACCTGATTTATTAAATCAGTATAGTCCGCCGAGCATAAGGGACTACTCACACTTATTCAGCTCCATTCAGAGAAAACCTAGCCTTGCAGTTTATGCATACGCTTAATAGCGTAAATCGGCGAACGCATAAAATAGACGCGGAAAGCTGAACGTTTTGCCATGGACATACGTTGAATAAGTGTAAGTAGTCCATAAGTTGAACAAATGACCTTTGATACGAAACACATTATCGAGGTGTCCATAGAAGTGCGGCATGAGAGGTGGTGCGTAACTATAGCAACGCGGCGTTTCTTTCTGTTGTCTCCGATTGTACCTACGCGGACCTCCGCAATTTTGTTCAACTTACGTGTCGCTGATTATACGACTCGTTCTGCTGCATAGTGTAGTGATTTCGAACGTACATAGCCTGCTTATGTCAACTTGTCAGACATGTATAAGAAATAAGATTTACAATCTAACGAGCACGTTACAATTTATTTTAACTCAGTTTTGCCAATTACAAATTTGGAACCGTAATTGGAAAATATCAAAGTTTTTTTGTTATGCTTTCACAATATCAATTCATCACTTCGACTACTTATAATCGAAATTACTGTTATTTGTCTGCTACAGTAGCTTACTGCATATGCGTAGGTACATTGTAGAATACGCTGTTTTTGTTAACAGCTAAAATTGTACATTTTGGAGCATTACTCGTTTTTTATAACACAAAAGCACTCAAGCAAAAGCTTTAGTGGATAATCGTGGTTTCAAGCCCTTTTCAAAAACCTAACTAGCTCAAACCAAACAAAAAGCACACAAACCAAAGGCACGCAGCCGAAAGTTCTTAGTTACGAGTGTTAGTTTTAAAGTTAATTGGGCGACCAACCAGAAGCTCCACTAAGTGAGAGCTGACCATAAGTCCCATCGTATTATTATCTTAAAAAGCTGTTAAATGAATCAGAGTTCACCACAATTTGCCTAAAACAAATACAATTACAGACGGTTTTTTCTAATCACTAACACTGCTACTAAACTCAAATACTTGTTAAAAGCAGTAGAATATTTTCAGCACTTTATCCGTTTGGGGACTAATCACACTGTACTTTTAATTAGAAATGTATTCAAAAAGTTAATATTAGCTATACAATTATATGAAAGCTGAAGCTGTCTTCGTTAGTAGAATTCCTTGTCTGATAACCATCATACGAGAATCAATTACTTCCTGTCAGTAAAATAGACAATTTAAGCATCTAAATAAAATTCATAGTTAATATTGCCTTTCATAGCAATCGAAAACATATAATTTTCTTGTTATACTCTGCGGCGCATAAGTTGAACAATATCCTTTTACGCGCAGTAACACATTCGGGTCTTAATCGAAGCGTTACTATAGCGACGGCCCATAGCTCGCGCGCTTAACTTTCTGACCCTTTTTTTCTGTGGTCTACGATTCTGCCTGCGCAGACAACCGCCATTTTTGTTGAATTTACGTGCCGACTTGGACTATCTTGCACCATCAATGATTCCTTAACAAATTTTGTTGTGTCAGAATATTTAACTAGGGCATTTACACCATAAGTACCTAACAGCTCCTGTTAGGCCTAATTTATTATTTATAAACTGAACTGAGTAAGATATCTAGATAAAGAACAAATACATCGCTGTGTTAAAATGTCAATTATTTTGTGATTAGACTGACTGGCCATTTGGACAACTAACAATAGGTGAAGTAGGAATTAAAAATTCCTCTTGTCTCTTTGCAATAAATATTTTAAAATGATATTGAATTTATCCACATAATACAGCGTAGCTCTCTAGAACTGTAACTTATTCTCAAAAAATTATTCGATTAATTAAAAACTTCATTGTTTTTTTATTAAACTGCGTAAACACGTTGGGTACATAAAGCAATCAATAAATATTTTACAAATCTTTAGCTTTTAGCTTTACGTATAAAGTGAAATATTTATTTCGTGTTATGTGAATCACACTACTAAGTTTGTTTTTATTTCTTTTACGGACATGTTCAATTGTGTATATGTTTTTTATAGTTAGACTAAATTCGCGTATTTCAGAGGGTTATATAATATACATACATCCTTCGAGTGATAAGTTTTATATCAATGGCCAATGAAGTGATGTTTGCAAGGTTTTGTATTCCAAACTACTAAAATAAGTGCTGTGGCGGCGGGCCCTCCCGCGGTGCTTCGCGATTAACTAAACGATGCGCTTGAAGCCAAATTTTATTTATTATTATTTTTTCGTCTTCCAAACGAGCGTCAGTATTTATGTAGTCAACCACGGAGGTTCGGGAGGGCATTTCCTATTCTATTACACTATTAAGTTTACTGCACTCCGTAATTAAATTAACACTAATTATAGGACGCGGTGATCGTGTTAAGATTTACAACATTTTCAGTTTTTATTTATTTTAGGTTGAACAGATGACAAATAAATTGCTTGAGTATTAAATATAGCAGTTGATACATCAGGAAGTCTGACTTATCAATATTCTAAAGTCTTTAAACAATCATCGCGTCCTTAGCTAAGTGCACCAGTGTGTTTCTGGTATTTTTTATATACAAATAACCCGGGATTGGTTCATTTATTATAATAATATAGGAGACACACGCGTCGCTATTAAATAATACTCCTCTGACCAGTATTTTATCTCTTTGAACCATAGATATTGTGTACATAGATGTGTGCGCCTATGAGAATATTAGTGCGTGCCAGAGACATACTGTTGTTGTTTATATAAGAAAATATATTTGTAAAATATTAATAAAAAGAGGTTATCGCCAGTTAGTATGCAGGTAGAGTGATGTTTCTAATGATAATTAATTGACGTGAGAATGAAAGCGCTTTTATACTAGTAATTTAAATTTAAAAAACAAATGTTCTGTTGGTTTTGGTGAAATGTAAGGACATAATCGCTTTTCTAATTAAAATATATAAATTCAAAAACTTGCACGTAGATTCGGCTTGAATCATGTCTGTTGAAACGATCTCTTAGACACTAAGAAATTTTAATTTTTGTTATTTTAGCATAAATCTAAATTAAAGTCTTTAGAGTATTAGGCCGTCCAGCTTGAACAATCGCAGGTCTCAAAATCAACAGAACAGAGCTATGTAGAAGCATGTTTAATGAAAATAAACATACAATCTAGTATTCTTGATCTATTATTGTATAAATGTATTATGCCAACAACCGTATTCATGTACAATTCAACCACTTGGGCCTATATATCCTTACAGGTTACCTTACTAAAATTTAGCTTAAGCTGAATTTTGTCTACTGTCGATTGGAGATATTGTTGAATACGGAAGTCAGTCCCCATAAGGGTGTATCTACACCGCAATTACTTTTTTGCTCAGCAACATTCGACAGCAAAAAGTTATATAGAGTACATTTAATTCAGTATCAAAGTTGGATGTTACAGACTGATGCTTAAAAATAAGTTATTGCGTTGTGGAAGCCCTGTAAAGCGTGGTTCTAGAGAATATTCCTTGTTGGTATCTTTGGTACGTGATTGCGATGCAGTGCGTTGTAAGATGTTGAGTCGGCAGTCGGTTAGCAGCCGCCACTGAGCCCCGCGTCTCGCCATTATTTAATTAATTAATTATTTTACAAACATAGATAGTCCAAATTCTAATATTCATATCATTAGATTTTACTTTAGGGACAAATTATTATCGCATGTCTTTTATTAATTTGTAAGTTAAGGTTTTTTGACTGAAGATATATTTTGATTAATTGCTAATTATAGTTTATTACTTATTGAAATTTGTTGTATCTAAGCGAAAAGATAGTTCGGTATACTTACGTTATTTAGATTAAATGTTAACACGTTCCACTAACAGTAACCAAATCGCGGGTGCTGATCGAGTGGTTATGTAAATATGTATGTTTCACTAAAGTTGCTTTGCATACGATTGCCTTGCAGGCGCGTCGCGCGGTGCTCAGTGCTGTATATAATGAACAATAATTCAATTAATTAACTATTATACATAGTTTGTTACATTTTGTAAGGTGCAAATTCTGTTTGTGTAGATACATTAGGAACGCGATGCAATCTGCCTTGGGGTCTACATGTGCTATTTTGTCATTATTTAGTTTCTATACACTATTGTATTTAAACTAAGCAACCAGTCATGTCTGTAGATGATTATTATTATTTAATTTAATGTCGATTTTAGTCATAACAATCCAAATTTAGTTAATATTTTTAATGAAAAGTATTTTTTTACTTTAATTATGTATTACTTCCTATATCACATTGCCCGTAAGCATCACACGAAGTGATCGTACTGTATTATATAGTCTGTTAGCCATGTCTTTTATTTATTCCATATTATGACGCCTAATTAGATGGGACTAAAATTTAATGTAGCTATGTTGGTCCGATCTTAATATTTTAATAATGCATATTTTCGACAAATTCTGAACAAGTTTTGTAGTAACTTGTAAGCAGTGCTGTGTGACGTAAATGTATCAATTCGTATCTTCTAAAATTATCTTCCACCTGAACTGACCAAGTAAATGACAATAATCTCTAGACACAGCCTATCGATGTCCCGTCTTCTCTATATATACAATTTAGGGAACTGAAAATAGTGGAGCGGTGATCATAGTAATCAATTGGGAAGGTGGCTTTATAATGATTAAAATGACCTATGAAACTGGGCCTTGTAAGTTAGTTTAGATTGACGAAAGTTTCATTATTGTTAAAAAATTGCATGTAGGCGTATTACTATGTTTATCGCAACACTTTCCAAAACTTAAACATAAACTGAAGCACTAAGGAATTGAAAGTCGTAAGCTGTAATCCTGCTTGCAATAGCGAGGTTCTTGACGCTAATAACCGACCATGTTTAAGTACGTCTCCGCTTCGGGAGGCGGGCAGTGCTTTAGCCAAATTATTATCCTCCTATCTCCCACCACTTAGCTGTTCTAGAGTTAGTTATCAGGTATCATTACTTCAACAGCCCGCCAGATTATTATTATTACAATATAGAAGTACCAAACTGTAGCTAGCTCACGTATTATGTAAATTGTAATTAAATAATTTTATATTTTACCATTGTATAGACGTTTATCACTGATAGGTAGTTAGCGACATTGTGAGGGAGTGACAAGGTGGGCGGGCGGCCGCACTTTTATATAGTTTGCGATTGGTTGCGACTCGCCCGCTACATCGTTGTTGTTTTCTTTAATTTTTTTTGTTATATATTTAAATAACACAATGGTAGTTTTAATAATTATTATTAATTATTATATTGTAATATAATCTTATTAATGAAAAAATCAAACTGAAATAAATAGAAAGGAAATCAAAATATTATGTTGTTTTTTTACCACTAACTAGTATTAAGAGACGGTCAAAGCCTCGGTTGGGAGGTTTTTGAATCAATTGGCACCGAGTTCAAACTGAGCCGATATACTACGTGGACCCGTTAGGAAGGTAAGCGATTTAACTTGAACACTGGGGGTAAAAGCGATCACTAAGTGGAATTAAATGTGGTGTGTATCTTTGGTAATATCTTGGTACCCATTTGGATGGCACTAGTTTTACTAAGTACAATCCGATGGCTTCAGTCTAGTGTAGGTACTCGCCTCCAGATACGTTTTTCTCGAGAGAATCATTACATTAGTATTCTTACTGTTTTTTTATATTTACTTCGCTGTCGCACATTTCAGAATGTTTGTATATTGGAGAAGGAATCTTGTCTGATGGATAAAAAATAAGAAAACTAGTTTTTAGTTGAGCCAATTGGATGTCCACGTTAAAAAATTAGAAACTCTTACATTAATACAAACTTCAAAGTGTCAATCTTAACTTACTGCTGCACCAATGTAGTGGACCGCTCTAATTGCCATATGATTGTAGCGAGTAGCTTACAAGGCCAGCTCAATCCGCGAAGACGCATGGCGACGCTCTTAACACCAACCTATAGAGTTCATAATTGCTCAATTCATGCGTTATCGTGTATTGAACTATCTATAGCGTAAAAGCCTTAATGCGATCGTAAAACATTCCTAAAAAACAATTACTTTCGTCAATACTCTAACTCCCCTGGGTTGTTTTGTAATGCTTATCATTAAATTAGCATTTAAGACTACAACCAGCTGGTATCGTAATGTGCTCATTACCCTCTTACCCCCTAAATACCAGTTTTACCCCCAGGAGGACAATTATCACAGGTTATGAACCCAGGGACTAGAATCATTACAAGCCACTTTTTAAGAAATGCCTAGGCCGGTAATGATGATTATGATTATATAATATGGTCAATTTAACGATCGGACGAAGACGGCAGTACTAAGGAAATATAGGATAAAAGTCAAACTACATATCAACTATTTAAAATATCTATTCAGCTAATTTACATCATATTATAGAAATAAAAAACAAAAAAAAGTAGTTGAGTAAACAACAACAAACATTACAATTATACTTTTGCAAAAACGGATGCATTTATTTTCATTAGTGTAGATCTTAAACTATAATAAAGAATGATTTATCTTTAAAGTTAAATAAATGCTATAAAAAAATAAACGAAATATAGTAGACACCCAAAGTTGATTGGGATTGGCTGTACCAATCACAAAAAAATATATTACAATTATTTACATGATTTATTGTGAATGGTTGATTGATGAATTTGTGCATTTAAGCTATTTCATATAAAATGTAAAATTTATTTAGCCAATACAAGGTTATTCTAAAGACAAAGTGCGTTGACGACATTCAAAATCATTATAAAACCTTAAATTCATTTAAGAATTGATGAATGAAATCTGTATTACAAAGACAATTATTAGTAAATTTTACTGTTTCAACGTTGAATTAAGTAGCTATATTTTCACAATTTACCGACGGTTTTCTGCGACATGCGAGCTACCATTTTAAGTGTCAAATGAGCCAAATTTAAAAGCGCTCATACAAAGTTGTGATAAGGTGTGCCCATGCAAGTTTTCGTCGAATCCACTATCCGGTACAATTTCTAGCCAGCCCTATTACACTTTTCACGTAGCTTTCGGAGACTGCGACAGATAGACAAAATATACAAGTTTTACTAAATTGGTCTGGATTAAGCTTATAAAAAAGACTGCGACAGAAAGACAAAATATTCTTTTAACAAGTTTTACTAAATTGGTCTGGATTAAGCTTATAAAAGTTATTGTCTATTTGTCGTGTTGTTTCTTCTATTATTTATTTTTTTACAAAAGTAACTGTGAAAATTTGTTTTTTTGAATTCGATCTGTTTGTTTACGCAAGAAACAGTAGATGCCTTATGTCACTCTTCCACCTAATAGTAGGATTCGGCGTTAGTCCACTTCATCCATTAATAGGCAGGCATTCATTGGTTTTTCTTAAAGTTTTTATATAAGATAGCTATATAAAGAGTAACTCTTCAATAGGCATAGGATCTGGTTAATCTAATTATAACCACCATAAATTAAACCTAATTAAAAACCAATGAAAAAATTCAAACTGCCTTATCCGGTTGCCTTAATGGTTTAAGAGATAAGTAAAATAACTTAATATAATACATTTTGCGGTATGGCCTACTAATCGCAACCTTCGAAAGCCACTCTTTGAGGGATGTATGTACGACAGGCTCTTCGTTTTGAATGTTTTACTGTGTGGGTGAGAACTCGGTGGGCTCCAGAATGCGGCAGTGCATCTCCCGGATAAGCGGCACGGTGTAGGCGACGCACTCGTCCCAGCCAGGGTTCCTCCAGGTACTTTCACGGGTCTCGCGTCTTGCTTGCAGATTTTTGTAACCTAGGGATAGATTTTTTTAATTAAAAATAATTTGATGCTATTTGTCCCTTTAACTGACTGAAAAGAATAAAGCCGTTTGCTATGGACATTATTATTAAAATTAAAGTCAAAATCATTTATTCAAGTTTGGCTTATAAAGATCTTATGAAAGTCATTTAAAAGATCCTATAAAAGTCATTAAAAAATATATGTTACGCCTTCTAACTAAAAAATAACAAAGCCATATATAGGCTTGGAATGAGACTTCTCATGACGACGACAGAAATCATTGGACCAGAAGAGTAATAAATACGAATGTAACCGGGTGAAGCGGACGATCTTTTTTACGCAAATACGAAAAAACAAAGATTGTGGAATAGGATAAGACTATTTTGTTGTTTGCTAACTATTGCACTATTTAATAATAATAATTCTCTTATATTTATTTAGTTCTAAAATAAGTATTATTGTGGTGTATAGGGCTCCTACCAAGATCTGAGACCCCAAGCCAACCTCACCTGCAAGTGGTGCAGCTGCCGATCAACAGACGAGGCTATGGCGAACATAAAAGTGCCCGGAAAGCGGCAATAGGCTCGCCACCTATTACGTGGGACCAACAATATACATGGCGAAGTGTTGGCGTATAGTATGCCTCTGCCTACCCCTTCGGGGAAACAGGCGTGATATTATGTATGTATGTATAAGTATCATTAAGAACTTGAATGTATACTTCATAAATATATACATACATAATTTTTTTTGTAAATACATACTTTATATACGTAGGAAAACACCCAGATTAGAACGAAAATTCATTTTTAAACACAGAAAATTTGTCCTGTGTAGGAATCTAACCCACGAACCCAGGAGCTGATTGCAGGTATACTGACCTCCATGCCATATTGATCGTCAAATTTTGAATTATGTAAGTACTATTTATTTACTTCTTCCACAAAATGAAGATTTCAATATAATGCAACATCTTATAGTGTTACCAAATTACTTGTATTATTGTTATAGATCGATAAAGGATAACTATTTAATATTTGGGAGATAAGAAAGAGACTTCAATAAATACTTTATCATGTTATGTAAAAACTTTCTAAAGCATATATTTATATATATATTTATATTTAAGTAACTGACATACTGCATTTCATTAGTGTTTGTTTAAGGGGACCGTAAATGTCTCTGACTTTCAGTGGCTACTGAAAGTCAGAGACAGACATTTGCTAGGCTTAGCAAGGCGTCCCAGCGCCGACTGTTGAACAGGGCGACAGATGCATTTCGTGCATCGATAGCATATAAAAATACTTACGTATAATAGCTTAGAAGTAAAATGGCCAAAAAGAAAAGACGAGACGCAACTTTAAATATATAATATTGGGAAACTAAACAAGTTATTTAATTTTTAACCACACATGCTTATGAGTTCATATAACTATATGATATAAATTTATGTAAATTTTTTTCATATTTTTTCTTACAAAATGACCAAGAAAAAAATCAAATTTAAAAAGCCCAATTTTAGCGATCTCACATAAGTTAGCGCCTTAAAAGAATTTATCGCAACTTAAGCTTCTGCTTATACTTTTTTCAAAAATAAGTGTTATACCTTTTTGGGATGATGCATCTTTATAAACAATGAAGTTTTCTTAAAAATAAAATTTGTCATAAATAGACTTCTCGTTTTTATTTTTTACAATTAAGGACATGAAATTGATGATTTTGTTGCTCACTATATCACTACTCAACCTCCTGGCCTTATTAATGGGCCCATCAGTATTAAGTTATTTCGAGAGTCATAAGTGCTCAAAAAATAAAAGCATTTTTGATTTTAAAATACTTACACCAGATATGGTGGACGTTGTAGAGCCTGCCGATCTGCGAGAAGTACCCGGCGAAGGCCTCGTTCTGCGACTGGCGGTACGACAGGCCGCGGGCCCAGTTGTTGCCCCACTCGATCATCGTGCCGGGCTTGAGACTGACAAATAAAGATTTTTTTTTCCTATATGTTACCTTATGTATCTTATAAATAAGACATTTATAATATTATTAGTTTTAAATAATTTGATTTTTCCCGTTTTACGCCATAATGCGTAAGCGGTGCGCGTCCATGCTCAAGAGGCTGCGAGCAAGTTCGAACGGCATCCTGGGTGCGTTGGCTGTACGTTGGGACTCACCGATGCTCGCGCGTGTGTATTCGCGTCCAGTGTGAGCTTATTTTTAATTTTATTTATAGTATTTCAATTGAATTTGATTGATTGTATTATAGTGTGAATATGGACTTGGTGTGAAATAAACGATTATTATTATTTTAACTTTTTCGAACACATAATGCTGCGGCAACATTCTATAACTTCCCCACAACGCAGTAGCAACAATGAAACTGACTGGGTGACAGCAAACAACAAAAAAAATTATGTTTTCATGTGTTTTTGTTTTTATGAGTGTCTAAGCAGACAACGACGACATATTATCATCTCAACCAATTGGTGTGGTGTGCCGTACTGCTGTTAAGAAATTTTCAAGACGCCGGATAGGGCCTTTGAACAAGGCTTCACTACACATATATTGATAACTGGTCCCATCATATCATCATCTGGTGTATAGGGATCCTACCAAAACCTTAGGAGCCCAAGCCAACCTCACCTGCATGTGGTGCATCTGCCGATCAACGGACGAGGCTCTGGAGAACATAACAGTGCCAGGTAAGCGGCAATAGGCTTGCCACCTATTACGTAGGACAAACTATATAATTGGCAAAGGCTCTTTTAAAGCATGGAAGCGCTCAATATAAAATACCACACACACGGTCCCACCAATCCAAGAACCGAACTCTGTAAATGTTTTAGTAATAGTTTCTTAATATATTTTTTGCATTTACAATGCTATTTATATTTTTTATTTATTTGAGACGAATTTTATTATTTTTTTTTATTTTCTCTTTACCGGGTTACCGCGGACGAGTTGACTTTTTCTAGTAAAAAAAATCGTCTGTGATCTATGTTTTACTTTGGTGATTGTTTTGGACAACTAGTAGTGAGAAGCTACAAGTGTTTCAAACCGGACGTATATTGATATAAAACAAGAGTATGTACACAATATAACTTACCTATAGGAACGAATCTCATAGATATTGTTGGTTTGCCGCGGCTCGCCATTGGGCCAAAAACTGAACGCAAGCAGGTACTGCAAGTGTCGGGATCTCACAAAGTTTCCTCTTTCTTTTTCTAATCCTCTGTAATCCTGAAAGATATAAAATTGTTAGCACTCAGAAGGGTCAGACAAAGCTTCTAGTTGGGACCAGGACATTAGGTATGTAATATTTCTATTTAGATTAGGGGTCATCCATAAATTACGTCACACGATTTTCATGATCTCTTGACCCCCCCCTCCATCCTTGTCACATTTGTGACACTCCCCCCTCTCGAGTGTAATGTCTTATATTTTCCATTTGTACAGCAAGTAATCTTTTTAAATTAGTTTAGGACCTAGATTTTGAAATGTGACGACACCAAAATTTTGGATACCTCCCACCATCTAGTCACATCATGTCACACTTCGTCAACCCCTTTTCGCCCCCTTAACGTGTGACGTAATTTATGGATAGCCCCTTATAGGGTTAATGGCTTATGGATAGATAAATCTAAAAAATATTATCATTGCCATTATATTGTTCCCTCTGCCAATGGACTTCTTCCACTTTGGTTTGTAAAAGAAGGCACAAGCCCAACCAAACACATTTGGTTGAAATAGTTAAACAATAATTTGTTTTTACTTCCATATTATAGACTTATAAAAGTGCTTGAAGAAATGAACTAACTGTTACCATGTAAGTAATAAACTAAAATTATAACTACAAGAAAAAATTATAATAATTTTTGTTATATAAACAGACTACTATTTATTAAACCAAAAGTAACTTTTACGTTTTAAAAACTCTCATAATTGGATATAATAGATTTATTCAAATTTACAGATTTGTTTACACACATAGATTAATGTCCCCATCTGACAGGGTAGCTTGATACCATACAATGATGAATGATATGCTAATCAAAATTGAGCAAATGATATTTTGACAGATTAGTCAGCAAAATTACTTACAGGATTTTCACGGAACAATGTCTTTGCTTTGTCAATCTTCTCGAAGCCACCAACATAACGCCATAAGTGCAGGGCTTGGTCCATATCTCCGACAGACACCGTCCATGATCCCACCAGCTCACAGCCCAGTTCAGATTTTCGGGAATGTACAAACTCTACAGACTGCTTACTAAAACACAATAAAAAAGATGTGTGTACAATACTGTAATATGTCGCACTTTTAAATTAAATTTAGACTGTTGAAACCTGTAAATTCTGAACTGATTAACATTCATTTTATTGAAACTCACTGAAAAAACGGATTTTTGAAATTATATTGATAGATACATACAGTTTTGATATTGTAGAAATAAATGGTTAAAGTAACAAACACTTGTTGGCCCTTTAGTTCATTTATAATAATGACTTACTCTACTCTGCTATTTAGGAAAAGAAGCGCTGTATAAAATTTCCTGGATTTTTGATATTTATTTTTAAAAATCAGTAACATTTCATAGCAGAGATCACCTAGAATCATATTGTGTAAATGATACAGTAAAAATTTCATATTCATAGCACAGTTATTGAGTCTGAGATATACTTACTACATAAACAATACAATATTTAAATGCTAATTCATTATTACAAATATGTACTGTTCAAATTATCTAAATTAATCAAAACTTTTATTAGTCATTGTATTTAAAAGTAATAATAAAGTGCAACTAAAATAGTGAATTTTTACCACAAAGAAAACTATTTTTCTTTCTTACTATGTAATGAATAGAATACATTAAACTTGAAGGAAAATAACTCATAAGAAGAGAGATAATACATACAATGATAAACTGATAACATGATCCTGTTCTTTTTAACAACCTACATTGTCTCACAAACACTTTTTTTCTATTATTATTTCATCACTATTTATTGATAAAAGTACTGGTACAACTCTCAACATCAAATTACATTTAAAAGGTCAGAGTTCACAAATGATAACTTTAATGTAAACAAGCTATTCGCCGCAACAATAGAATTGTTAGGCTAGTCTATTTACAGAGTGTTGCATAACTGACCATTGCAACTTGCCGGTCGGCAAGCTAGTTTACATAATAATACAATATAATATACAATTTTTATAGAAACGTACTAGTTATTTAGATACTTGTCCACGGAATCGGGCCGAATATTGTGCGTATGAAGCGCGTATACTATCTCCTTGTCACTAAGCATACGACTGTGGGACTCCTTGGTAGGCTCTATCCTTCGCACCAGGAGTTTCGACAACCATCCATCATCAGCATTGAGACGAGCACTAGTAGTATTGACCAATCTACAAAAATAACTCGCTATCGTAAAATGTTCAAGAGACGAAGTTTATCTAACGAAATAAAAAAACAACCTAGCATTTCGCGGTGTACACAAACTAAGAGCTTTATTTATAGAATTCATGTTCACTTTTACACTAATACTTAGATCTAAAGTATCCTTATGATAATCTAATAAATTAAATTTTGTGATTTAATATAACACAGCTGTTGTTATACGATACTTGTTATCAATTCATTTGACAAAATCATTTGAAGGTTATCTCAAAAATAGATTTAAGGTGAGTGCTGCCATCTGTTTTAACTGACCCTAACGAATCGAAATGTCAAATATAAAGATTTTAGAATGAAACGTAATTTGCTCATATTACTGAGACTACAAAATGATAGAACTACAATATGTAATATGGACGCATAAAAATAAATATGTAACATAATAAATTACTTCATAACTTATACTTTTGTGTCATTTGGGGTATCAATTTTATTTACACATTTATAATAGCTGCCAATAATGGAACGCTTTGTTAGTTTTATTTGAATTCTTTAGCGTAGCGTAGTTAGCTATACTGCCTAAATATCTATCTTTTTCAGTGACTATAATGACATCTTATTTCTCACTTTATTCTATTCCGACACCCAAACTTGTTGTCAAAGGAAGTCCTAATCTGAAAACACTTTGGAAATGACGAGCACAAACAACGAAGCGTTCAAAAAATTATAAATTGAGTTTGGCTTGATAATAAAGTGCGAGTAAATCTTTAAGTTTTATGATATATATTAATAAAATTCAAAGATATTATACCTACAACAATAAGTATTCGGAAACAAAGCAGATTATTATTTTCGCAATGTCCTATAAAATGTATATAAGTATATATATCCACAACTTTTAAAATGCATGCAGTATGACATTTGTACCGATACGTATTGTTTATATTGCATTAATTCCTATTAGATATTGAACGATTTTTTGTTAGTAGGTACTCTGTGCACCATTAATTTGGAAAAAAAAAGTCAATTTGATTTTTTACAAAAGTTATCGCAGGGTTTTTATTTAATTTCTTTAAAGAAGTGGTGTAAGCTAATTCAAGGTATTTTTTGTCAAATCAACGTCTTTACATCAAGAGCTCGTCATGGGTGAGTAGTTTGCAAGATCGTGACCACTTCACGTATTTTATTTGTGATTGTGGGCGGTGTTGTTGTACTGTTGTTGTGACTATGTCTTCTTGTTTAGCTTCGAGCGAAGTGACGAAGCTGCAGCAGCACTTAACTCTACTGAAGGAGGAGTACAGTAAGCTTCAGAGTCATTGTGCGGAAGTGGAGCGAAAGTATACTTTAGTGGCGGCATCCGCCGGTGATCTGAGTGAGACTAGTTTCGTAGCAAGACTTCTGATGACCGTCGCCAGTCTATATGCCAGAGAGACATATTCGGATATCTCTATCAAGCTGCAGAGCAAATCCATGCCTGGACATAAATTTGTTCTTAATGCTCGTTCTGATGACTGGAATGAAGATTCACTAAAGAACCTTGATGAACTAGGTGAGTTTCTAATTAAGCTGTTGCATATATTCTTGATTTTAGTTTGTGTCCGATAAAAATAATATTAAATATATAGGTATTTGCTTCAAAATACTAATGCTTACCATGCCTACCCATTCTGGGAAATAGACGTGATACTTTGTATATATGAACTGTTACTAATGTTAATATTTATGATTTGGTCTTGAATTAAATAAAGTCTTCAAATTTGACATATAAATACTTGACTTTTTTAAAAAAATTGTGCAAGAAGTATGCTATCACTAATACTAATACTCATGATAAATAACAAAGACTGAAATCATGCCAAGAACTAACTTAAACTTCCTTCTATCCAATGCCCCTTTCATTGGAATTGAAAGTCTTAGTCAGCAGATCGTACAACTCCCTTATATCTTAGATTTAACCTTCCGTATATGAGGTGGGGTATGACATACCCCAGTGGAAAAAAAATCGTTGCAATTTCTAACGAAAAAAACGTGCAAGTTGGTTTTCTCAGTTGCTGCAAATGCCATGTTGCCACTCCGATCCGTGCAAAACATTTAGTCCAGCGTCTGCCGCAAGTTGTGTGACAAGTGCTTAAAGTGTGCTTGGGTATCACACACCCCTCTTTTGATTAAGATCTGATTTATTATAGTTTGTTTTTACTAAATTGTTAATGTTTAAAACTAGTTGTAGTCTTATAAATTAAAAAGACTGTGATTGTGATATTATGTGCCACATAATTTTAGTACTCAAGAAAAGGCTTAATAGATTATTATAGTTTCAAAAGTTAAGTTTTTGTATTTTTATTATGAAAAGTCAATTCTCATATAAAAATATTTTATTTTTTATTTTATCCAATTCGTTATTAGATAAATTAAATTAAAATTCATTTATTCAAGTACATACTTACAAACTAACGCGCCCATTCACTGCGGGCGGGAGCTTGATCGTAAAAGAACGGGTATAAAAACATATTTATTATTATTTAACAAACTTAAATATAAATTTTGCGAATTTCACTACCTTATATATTTGGGGACATATCAAACCCCACCTAGTATAGCATGATGAGATTAGTCACCTCATATGTGGAAGGTTAGTTTAGAATATTTGTAATGAGAATAATTGAGTCATCTTCCTTAATATATTTTAAATCTATATTTTGTTATCTATATTTTATTATCTATATTTTGTCACTGGAAGTATAATTTTTTAAGATTAAAATTACCATAATTATGTCTCATCTAAAAATTTTGGCCAATGGTTTACCTATGAAATCATTTTCAATTCATAAGATTATTGTTGCATATAATAATATGTACATTAAAAATCCCTTTGAAAGATCTGTTTAGAAGTTATGCTTGGTATTCCAGATTGGTCAAACCTACCAGATGACATAGGAGCAGCTCTCCTCAAGTGGTTGTACACAGATGTGGTAGACCTTTCGAAAGGTGACACCTTTGCTTTGCAGCTGATGAAGTCTGCTGCCAATTTCAAACTTTACGGGCTGGTGGGGAAGTGTGAACAAGCTCTCATTACTACAGTTGGTGTCAGGTAAAACACTATTTTTGTATATGCTAAATACATTCAGCATTTTCTCATGTTCTATATGTAATTATTTAATGATTTTTATGTAAGCAAGTAAAACCAGATTATTTGTTGTAATATTACATCAGCATATTTAAGAAATAAAATGTGAAAACCAACTGGTAATACGTACAGTCTTATGACAATATTTTAAATCAAGATTTAAAAGTAGGCGTACTAACTTTAAAGACCTATGGGTTTTTTTTTTAAATTCAGAGGGTCTCGGATTCAAACCTTGGTAGTGATTTTTGAAGTTATATGCATAATAATCACTTTCTTGGTGACTCAGAAAGCATGTCAAGCCGTTGGTCCTAGCAAGGTGAGATGGGAGTGACTCTATGTAATCTGGTTAGACCAGTGAGCCGACTCTGGGCTAAGAGCGTCAGTGTAGGGCAACCAGAATAATGCTAGGATTTGATGATGCAAATGTAATATAAAAATATAAAATAAAACAAAACTTTAACAAGTATTTAAGGATAAAAATGGCAGTACGACTTTAGCCGGGTCAGCTACTAAACAAGAAAATGGTTGTATCCAGAGCTACTGCTATTTGCTTAAATGGTTCTGGTACTAAAACAAACAAAAATCATCAAATAAGTGGTTAACAATTAAATGGCTTCCAGCGTCCAACAGGCTGGGGTCAGAAAAGACAATGATTCCTATTCCTATGATTTTTTTGATTATATTAGATTTTAAGACATATCTTGAAAAAAGGCGAGATGAGTTTTTAAAGTATTCTTCTCAATTTCGTTGCCTTTTGGAAGCCTCGTTAGAGTCAACGACAGACAGACTGACTGACTGACGGACAATCCCCTCTTCCCTTTAGAATTACGACAGGCTGACTGACAGATCCCCCGGATAAAAGTCACAAGAGAGACTGATAACCTTGACAAATTCTGACAAAGAATCCATTTGCTTTATCTTGATCATTTATTGTACCGCTAATATCTCTTTTATTGTTGTTAAAAAAATATCAAATTTTTATTTTGTTTGTAAAAATTTGACTATCTAAATGATTGTATTGATCTTAAGACAATAAAGTACAATAAGTATTTTGTTTTTTTATTTTTTTTATTTTATTTTAGTACTGTTAGGAGTCATAGTAATCTATTTATTAATGACTTATTTCTTTGCTATTTCTTACATTCCTGTTCACTAATTATTCATTTGCCAGTATCATTATAGTTGTTTTTTATTTTGTTTTCAGAACATGTGTAAAGTTTTACTCTGCAGCAGATGAAATTGGGGCATCCGCACTGAAGGAACACTGTTCAGGATTAATATCTGCCCATTGGGATGATCTCACAGGTAATTTTACGACATTGACAACCATTGGACCTCCATGGTAAAACTTCTCAGAAAGCCAGTCATACCTCATTTTCCTGATACGTCCCGGTCCGATCCGTATGTGCATTGATATGTAGCAACCAAATAGCCACTTGTTTGATTATTTTACTAAGGAAATCGAATATATTTTATATTCAGCTAGGATTCAATTTCAGTCTTTACGTGCAAAGTACCTTATTTAAAAACTAAATTATACATATAAAATTAATACATCGTCTAGTGCATTTGTGGATATTTAGCAATAATAATATTGGGGTTATAACACATTTCAATACTTCAATATATTGCTGGTCTATGCTGCAAGAATTTTCGACGAGACAACATTCAGAGATATTTCATGTTAAACCTTTTTAGTAACGGGTCCGTTCACTGCCATAAAAAAAGAACCACAAGCAATCTTTTGATGTTGGGAACTTTGTGTTTGGATGATGATGGGCGCGAAAATATAGCAAAGCTGATGGTATGAGTAAAATTCTGGTGACAGATAATCTCGTTTGCTCATTTGATCGTAACTAATGTAAATAAATTGAAGTTTGAATAAAAAAAATGCACCGAAACAATAATGAGCGGCGTGCCTAAATAGCTTAGACACAGGACATAGTTACTACCGTCTCTATTATATACGCTTCTTACGAATCCTGTGCAATGGCTACATGTCTTTTTTATTTAATTTCTATATACTACAAGGTGGCACTCGGGCATTCGGCCTACCTGATGGCAAGTGGTTACCGCAAGGAACCTTGTAAGGTTTAGCCGCAGAATAGCAAAATAGCCCTCGATGTAAAAATATAAAAGTAGCCTCTTAGGTTTTTCTATAACCAAGTAAAAGGATAGATAGATAGATGTACTCTTTATGGACAAAAAACTTGAAAACTACAGATTACAATAAATATTGAAAAGATAAAAGATACTTTTTTTTGTTAAATTTGAAAAATATTATTATGCTTTCTTGGACAAGGGTTATTTTGGGAAAGGGGCAATATTTTTCTCTGTATTATTTTCGCCTTCTGTATATTTTAGTTTTACATACAATATTATAATATTTTTGCTAACAATAATGTAATTTTCGGATGGAAACTCGAGCCCTCCGAGTTTTGAGATAAAGGCAGTTGCCTACTTCAGACTCCAGTGTCCCACTCATATAGACACGATTTTCAATTGTTTACCAATTAAGTATGTAATCTACAGAGATTAACAGAATTGTGGTAAGAAAAAAGCACTATTATTATTTTTAAATCCAACATTACTATCTTCACTGTGACAGATTAAAATAAACAATTTTCCTACAGGTGAAGACTTCGCTCACATGTCGTCTGCGCTTCTGTACCGAATGCTGAAGAGCAAGACCACGCAGCCTTTGCATGGAGCAGTGCGTTTGCTTAGAGAGGACGTCGTTTTCCTGTGTTTGGTCGAAAATCATGCCAATGTAAGTACACTTTCTATTCGCGAGACGTTAGCTTTTTACTTTGTAGACTGCATTATTAAAGATGCCCCTTTAAGATGAATATTTTTAGATTAGTTATTAATAACAGTAATTATAACGAACTTAAAACTACAAGCTGCAGTGAACTGAAGTGCAATTGAAGTGACATAATTTTACATACATAATGTCACGCCTCTTTCCCGTAGGGGTAGGCAGAGATCACATCCTTCCACTTGCTATGATCTTGGCACACACTCTTAGCTTCATTCACACTCATTAACCTTCTCATACACGCCCGTTGGTTTAGAGTGCTTTTGACCTGCCCTTTCTCTAAAATCTTCTGGATTTGGTCATGGAAGGTCTTACGTTTATATAATTTTATTTCTTTAAGTTCTCAACTTATCCAATTTAAAAACTTTTTACTGAGTCGAAGTATCAATTACAAAAAATATAAAACAACTAGTTGACTCGACGTACTTCGTACTGCCTCAAATAAATGTTGTTTTAACTTATTCGCTAAATCAAATTCAGGTTTTTATTAAGATAATATGAATACTCAAAATAAATTCTGTTTATGAAGCAGAAAGTCGGGCCATTTCAGTCAGGCTCTTTTCGTGCAATTTCTTGTTCTTCCGCAGTGGATTGATTTGCAACATTTCGAGGTCATTGCGGCTTCGTTGTGAAATAATATATAGATCTTCTGCGCGAGCAACACTGGAAAATAACACAATTCAAAATTACATGAAAAAAAATGTCGAAGCGCGCAGTAATAAACGTGATAATCTTACAAAGTTGCGTAACAGATTAATAACCTGCCTAAAATAACAGCAAACGAAAATACACGTGGACAAATATACTAAGAAAAATAAAATTCATGTACGAAATACTGATATTTACTAATTTTAATTATAGCATTATCGAGATTAAAACTCATAGTTTCAGCAAATCAGTGTAATATGCGCCCGAGTTGTCAGACCGTTTTCCACACGGAAATAATATAATTTATGTATCTGTAGGTCTAGCATTAAGCATATTATTAAAATTAACTTTTATATGTAAAGACTGTTTGTATCCTGAATAAAATAAAATAAATAAAATAACAAATTGATAAGCATACAAAATACAAATTGCTAATGAATATAGAAATAACTATATGATATATATAACTAAAAAAATATATATTTACATTGAAAAAATATATTTTTTTAGAAATATATTATATTGTATTATTATTACAATATATTTTTATTTGCGGACATTTTAGTTTGTTTGTGGACCAACTATAAAATTGGCAAAGTGTGCGCATATAATATGCCTCTGCCTACACCTTTAGGGAAACAGGCGTGATTTATTGATGGTAGCAATTTATTAACGATGTCGTAAGTGAAAAGTCTTTTCTTTAACAATATCATAAGGGATAAGTCGTTACTTTTCACTTACGATATTGTTTAAAGTAACGACTTTTCACTTACGACATAATTTTTTGCTGCCGTCATTATGTGTGTATTTTGAGTTTGCGGTTTTTTCTCTGCGGATATTTCGTCGCAGATATTTTTTCACCCCTTATATAGTAAATATCTTCAAAGGCTACTTACCGTTTGAAATTCAATTATCGAAAACATAATTCCACTGAATTATGATCGAAACTGCTTGAATAATCAAATACACAGTTCAAAATTACCGATTGGATAGATGATCGATTCCCGCACAATGGCAAACGACATAACCTTTCACAATGTGAACTCATCTCTTTGGAATCACTTTTTGCTGATGAATTTCAGAAATAATCGTTTAGAGAAAATTCACTGAATCAAACTCAAATGTAAAAAATAATAAAGTACGCACACAACGCCATCTACTTATATTAATGGAACCAGCATGCTATTCCATTCCTGTCATGTATCAAAAATGGCGTTTTATACAGATTTCAATTTTCAGGCAAAATGTATGGAATAGGTACGAATTTTCTTTGCGTTTTTTTCCCTATGTTTTTAAAGTTATTCTGTTATTCTCGGCGGAGAGAAATCCAAAAAATCTAAGATCATAAAAATCGGTGCAGCCGCAGCAAATTGTCAACGACTTTCTTTTATATATGTAGATACTTAGAATAATTACACCTAGAAGCCCAGTACGCGTCGTCAAAGTGAGGCAACTTAAACCTAGCCATTTTGGCTAAGTTCGTTACGCGGCCCGTCAGTGCTCAAGGTCGTGTCGTATTGAAAACTACTCCTGATATTTTTATTAAAAATGACGGTTTGCGCTATGAACGGATATCACAACACGTCGGAAAAGCACAAAAAACATATTAATATAACATTACACGGGTAAATTCTGCGTTTGAACTTAAATTATTAAGTAAAACATTCATTATAATGAATAAAATAATTTCAATATTTGTTACGTGACAGTTCATAAAAATGTTGCCATTGGGGGGAAAAAATCTCCTACATTTTGTTGTAAGTGAAACACGTCTCAATAAGACAAAAATTAAATTGCACAAAATGTTATTTGACAATTATCTGCTACTACCTTCCGCCCACGACTTTGTTCGCGTGGAATAATTTCTTTAATATACGATAACACAAACATATTTTTTTTTATTGATTGATTGATTTCAATTCATATGGCATAAATCACATTTTAAAAGGTGTAATAGTTTTATTCGATTATGGCCTATCTACATAAAACAGTTGATTAACTATTACAATTTAACTCTAAAAATCTTGAATAAATATTAAGTGAAAAATTATTCACCCCAGGCAGGATAAATATATATACATTTTTTATGAAATTATAAAGTAAGTGGTTTTTCGCATAAACTAAATGCAATAAATAGCTAAGCTAAAGTGTAAAAGTTTCAATTTCCCTACTTTTAGGGAACATTGAATGAAATGACAACATGATTTTTTTCACTGTGTGCGTTTCGTCGAGCGTAAATACAAGTATCTTACGCACACATAGATTTTTTTCTTGCCTCGCTTTTGAAAAACCGCTTTGGAGGGAACTATCGTTCTAGGTGTTATTATTCTAAGTGTAGATATACTTATGATTGCTATGCTAGCTTGGGGTATACAATAAAAAGCTGCAATGTGAAATGAGGTTCTTTTTCTAATTAAAGGCGGCATAAAAAGTTAATTAAGATATTACTTTCATAATTTGTAACTTTATGTCGTACTACCTACCGTCTATAATTTAATGTAACACCTGGTTAGGCGCCATATATTTGACGCAAAGGTCGTTTATTTGTTGTCCTCTCTTATTCCCACACATATTTCTACGCATAAATATGAGCATTTGCCTTGGCCAGATTGTTTTATCTGCACTTATATATTTGATAATATTTATCAATAGATATTGCATACCCATGTTCAAAGTTTGATGAATTTTGTGGGATTTAACATGTGGTGCCGTCGTGAACCCGACCTGAATCCCTAGTACTGTTCTACCTTAGAACTTTTGCAGAAAAACTGTCCAAGACCTCAATTTAAATTAAAGGATGTTTTTAAATCAAAAGAAAAAAAATAGCAATACAAAAGGAATTACGGAGGACGAGAAGGATACCCCATTCAAACACAAATATCAGTAAAGTATTTTAAGCAGGAATGATTTAATATATTTATTTTAAATTCAAAAAAGTCGGCTTTACCCCTCTGTACATAAAACTTATTTTAATAGGTATAGCATAATGAACACAAATTCTTCATACGCATATGACTAGATAAATCGTTTTAGTACAAGAAATTATATTAAAATTTATTCATTATACAATTCTTTGGAAAAGTTATATTAGGTAATATATAATTGTTTGCACAGTTGGTTGAATGCCAAAATAGTACCACTATGTACACATATGTACCCTTATATTCAAAACATTGAAATAACATCGTCTGGTAATTTTCTAAATGGTTTCAAAACTATTAACATATGCTTCCTCCTTTTCAAAACTGTTTGTTAGGCTCCTAAGAAATCCCCTTTAAAAAAGAGGACAAAAGCTAGGCCTTGTCCAGGGTCCCACTATTCGTAGAGAAAACTCAGAAATAGATATGATAGTGTAGCAACGAACAAAACTAGGTATATGTGCATTACATTAAAATACATTTTTGAAATTTTTCTTTTCCTTCCTTCCTTTCATGTGATTACACTAAAATATTTCAATAACTTTCAATATGTATTTATACTAATAAATGTTATGAATGCGAAAGGAACATTATATATCTGATATCATTGCACGCTTGAACAGCCGAACAACATAACTTTGCAAATTATTTATTGAAAAAAGGAGTAAAAGTTATGAAATATCTATCGTTTTTTAAATTAGGATTAAAAATTAATTTACATTTTAAAAAAATGTTATATTTCTGAACGGTTAGAACCGCGCGCCGAAAATAATTGCATATGCTTTCGTTTCTTACAACACCACAATAAGTAAGGAACTATGTTATAAAAGGAATGTTATTTTAATAAATATGAACAATGTTTCCGTTGTGACTAGGAATCGTCGAAAATAAAATTATCGCATAAATGAGTCGCTAGTTTTTCAACTTTTTTGTGTTGTTTGTAGTTATGTAACAGTATGTGGAAAATATAATGAACCTAATTTAACATTAGACAGTCACTTATAAAAAATTCAAGTCCTCGAAAAGTTATTTTATAGAGTTCTTTGTAGCTAGCAGTATTCAATAATTATGTTGTACCTAATCAGTCCAAGTTTAATTGTAATAACAAACCAACTAGAACTATGACTGGTACTGCAAAATGTAAGCATTTGGTAGAAGCATCGTTGCACAGGTTTCCTCGGCAGTAACAGTCGACTGTCTTCGAAGGCTGATCATAAAAGATGGCCTTTTCCTGGCAGGACTCGTCGTAAACATCATAGATGTCCTTGACTGCTATCCACTTCCCTTTCACTTTCCTTTGGTCACCGCTGAATGTTTGCGGGGCGCAAGCCCGCTCCTCGCTTGAAGCAACTGAAAGTATAAAAGTGTTTGTATTACTAAAGTCCCATCCAACCAGCCATTTTTTATGTATACGAGTATAGATATCATAAGTTCTAATGACCACTGCAGTCGTTACACATACTCAAAAACCATGTTGTACTAGAAGTTATAGTGTATATTGTTGAGGCATGTTGTCATATCAGCATATTCTGACCTTAAGCCTTCTCGTACAAACCAAGGTTAAAGAATTTCAGGCCTCGAAATTCACTTCTATACAGTATAATGCGGATTTCGATTTCTTGGTTTGATGTTGTAGTGTCATGCTTCGAAGATGATTTGATTTTCGCAAGTTTCTAACTTGACGTATCGACTATCATATAATGTCATACGTAACAATATTAAAAGAAATAGTAAAACCTATTTTAATACGGTTTTCGTTGGTTAGTAACCATAATTCAAGCTCTGCTTAGTTCGTGCATATTGAAGCAGGAAGATAGCTTCTTTCATTCTGACAGTACCAAGTCCGAAGTAACGTTTGAATGACGCACAAGCAAAAAGTTGTACAACGGGGGCATTGTTTCATTAACTCCTCATTAGCGCATCTGCATCACATGCACTTATCTGGCGAAATACTATTGGTAATTGGTTTAGAAGAGCCGAATATATTCACACAAACGAGTACACTTCAAAATTAAAAGGTGTTGATACATATCAACGTCTATAAACTAACACATGTTAATTGACTATAATTAAGCTTTTGTTATTACAATATTTCTCCGTGTAAAGGGATCCTACCCAGACCTAAGGAGCCCAAGCCAACCTTACCTGCAAGTGGTGCACCTGCCGATCAACGGACGAGGTTCTGGCGAATATAACAGTGCCCGGAAAGCGGCAATAGGCTCGCCATCTATTACGTGGGAGTGGGACCAACTATATAATTGGCGAAGTGTGGGCGTTTAATATGCCTCTGTATATTTAACGAAAAAAATCTGAGAAAAACACACGTTGGCGCAAAGAGTTGTCCCAAATACATTAAAGTTTTAATAATTTGTTTAGCCTTTATAAAACATAGGAATCTGATTTATTTAAATATATATTTTAGGTAAGTATATTTTAATCTATAAAAAGTACCAAAACAAATCGGTACTTCGTTTAAACATACTATCCAATCCATTTATGTTAAGATGTTAATTATAGAAGAGGAACTACTATTAAAATTAGTAACTTGTGGTAAATAATTTTCTAAATTTTACTTTAAACCTGTGAGTTTCTTGCTAGTTCTTCTTACAGAGCGGTGGCTCGGAACTGGCACTTAGATTCACTTACACTTCAATAGTTTTTTTTTAATTGTTTGGTTGGAAGTGAATCTAAGCTTCGTGATTTTAGTATAATTATATTTTGTTTTTTTTATTTTTTTATAATTTTGACGTTTTCAAATACTATGTAATAGTTTATAATAATAAAAAGTCATGAATTTGAAAATTTAAAAAAAAAACGTACGTCGTAACGTTGCTGAACGTTGGTTGGATGGTTCTAATTCAAAGTGTCTTTTTGTATAAGATGTTGTAGCTATATTTTTTTATATTTGTATTTTGCGCTTCAGGTTCCACAGATTTATTTACACTCATTACAAAGTATCGAGCAATGTCAGCTGCATATATCCACACCTTAATATAACAAGGATAAATTGAGTATTGTTATTATTGAGTAGTATTTCAAAGCGTCCGGTCAAATGACTAAAAGATGATAACGAATTGGTCATCATTATGATGTTTCCTTATTATTCACTTATTGGCAGGTTCCGGCTTCTTTTTTCATGGTTTGCAACATCAGGTTTTTTAAACCTTAAAGTCAAAATCAATTTATTCAATAAACGTCAAATTAAAAAATTTACGCGACCATTCTTTGCGAGCGCAAGCTTAAACTGCAAGAAACAATCAAGATTGATTTTTTTCTCCCGCAAATCTAAGGATTAATAAGAATTGATATCAAAATAATAAGCTACTTTAAGCAGATTTTCTCGATGTCTTTTAAACAAGTTAAAAGGAAAACAGCTACTATAGTTTACTGACCGTGAACAAACAAACATTATAGTAACGTAAGACTTTCTTCCCCATTCAGATTCCTTTTCTGTTTATAGGTACTCTAGTGTCTTTACTTTGTATTTCTTCTTTTTAGTTTTTTCGGTATCGAATATATCAAATCACTTCTTACCGTGAGATTAGCACGGTAACAAGCACACTGCCTTCATATTAATTTTGTTTCATTCCCTTTAATGATCAAATTTTCTGGACAACTTACAGGTCAAAAAGTTGACTAATGTCACCAAAAGTCATTCCGTCTCCATTTTTTGGAATTGAATTTAAAGCGTTCAAGGCAACCATTCATTCGGCCAACATATGGTGTCAATCCTTTTAAGATTCGCATAAAGAAGTCACGCCACTCTCTAGTCTCACGACTTTAGCAATATTGTCTAGACATGTCTCTGACAGCTGTTTTGTAGAGAATAAATTGCCTCATTAAATATGTCCTTACATTGATGATCGTTTGTGAGTCATTTCGAACAAACGATTGTCATGTGTATACTTTACACTTGGTCTATGATTCGATTAAACAAATATCCTTACTGACAGTAGCGGATGTGCTTTATACAAATTATGGTGTATAATTAACCGTAGTCTTTTGTTGAAACTTCTTTTGTAGACAATTTATGAATAAGTTACGATTTGAGTATAATTTACAGTTGAATTGTTTTAAAACTTATACCTGTAGATAGCGTTTGCTGTGTTGATATAAGTTTATATTACCATACTAAATCCTTGCTGGACTGGCTAATTTTCGCATCAAGTCGATTGTCAAAAATTCAGAAAAATGTTTTTACAAGAAAAATGATTGTGATGAAATTTCAGTATATCCTTTACCTACTTCAGAAATGATATAGTCCTCAACAAACTTAGGGTCTGCTCCCTGGTCTAACTAGTTTTTACTGAATTTCAATGTATTGTTTATGTTTGAAATAACCGCTCATGTACCCAACTTTATATTGATCATAGGTTTACTGTAGTCGATTGTAACATATTATTATTGCGCATTAAATTCCCCATATAAAGAAAATTGCTCGTTTGGTAATAAAGTCGCGACTGGTCATGGAGGCGACAATCGCCATAAATGAAGACGCATATAAGTAAGTGTGTTGTGTAAGTGTTCGGCTCGCCAAATGAAACTGGCGCTAAGCTTGGTTTTATAACCGCTTGTATATGTTCATAACTTGTAATATTATCGTGTGGTAACGGCACATTCAAAGAACTCTTTCACCCCAAGTATTGACCGAGGTTGTCGTAGAAGGCGACTAAAAAAAAAATTCGTGTAGTGTGAATGTGGGCGACGGAATAGCCACCTTTTACCATTAGATCACCACCTTCCATCATGAGATCTCTGTGTTAAAAATGAACATTGCTTATGAATATTTAAGATCCCTTTTAAATAGCTAAAATATGGTTTCTGACCATTCCAAATAGAATATTGGAGCGAAAAATGATGTACATACATACTAAAATACATAATTATATACGTTATCTATACTAATATTATAAAGAGGAAAGATTTGTTTGTTTGTTTGTTTGTTTGTTTGTTTGTTTGTAACGAATAGGCTCCGAAACTACTGGACCGATTTCAAAAATTCTTTCACCTTTAGAAAGCTACATTATCCCCGAGTAATATAGGCTATATTATATTTTTAAAAAAATTAGGGATCCTTACTAAAAATCTAATAATATAACCCAAGGTGTAAAAAAATGACCTGAAAAATTCCTTACGTAGCGTGCGCAGCGAAAACTATTGATGATAGAACAAAATTATGTACTACGACTTTGCAGTACTCATCATTATCTACAAAAAGTGTCGCGACAGCATATGTCTAAATATTATAGTTACGTCACAATAAGCGGTTTTTTATTCTAAAAATTTAATTTATATGCCGCCGCTTGAAAAGGCTCTATATTTGTACCTTGGTATTAATCCTTATCAAAAAAAATTACTTTGTATTCAAGACGGCTTCAATACCTTTTTATAACTTTTTGAATTATTCAATTCGGACATTTCATTCGGAAGATATCACGAGTTTAAAAATGCAAGTATTAGAAAAAAGTCGCGTGGTTGCCGCTCACCGCGCTCAGCTAGCCAGCATGCGATGTAGGCTCCATGTAAGCGTCAGTGGGGTACGGGAGGGGAGTTAATGTAATCTATATTATAAAGAGGAAGGATTTGTATTTTTGTATGTAACGAATAAACTCAAAAATTACTGGACCGATATTAATAATTCTTTTTTCATTAGAAAGCTACGTTATTACGATTTCCGGGCTCCCGACCATCAGTTTATTTTGTCACCTAAAAATAATTTAATGTCAAATGTTGTTTATGGGGAAGATTTACAATAATCGCTTTAGTTATCTATCCCAAAACAACAGGTTGCTCTCCGGGACTGCCGGTAAGAGTAAAAACTAAGTATTATTTAGATTTAAATATTTTCATCATTAACAACTTCAACATCCACATAAAGACAATCTATGCAGCCTGCGGATAATTACTGCGTCGTCGATGTTAGTGTCCGTGTCTGTGATTTGATCTGGAAATCATTTTGCTGACCGTGTCTTTTCTGGGTAGGCATTTTACAGCGGTAGCCGACATCCACGCGGGCGGAGCCGCGGGCGGCTGCTAGTTATATTATAAAGCTAAAGAGTTTGTTTGTTTGGTTGAACGCAAAAAAAATCAGAAGCTATTAATTCGAATCGACAAAATTTTGTGTTGGATAGTTCATTAATTGAGAATTGCGGCTTTGCAACATTACGGCAATAGAAGCGGGACATCATTATTTTTTTTCCAAACGTTCAAAATATTATTATTTCGTTGCGTGCGCTGTTGCTAATAAATAAAATGATTTAGTGCTTGTCCTAGTGGTATATATAACATATAATTACAAAGGTACTGTTATTAAAAAAGCCGGCCAAGTGCGAGTCGTACTCGCGCATGAAAGGTTCCGTACTATTATTTATAACAATGGCACTGAATTTTATTTGTTGTTAAATCTAATGTTTTATTGAAAGGTAACTAAAGAGGAAGTATAATTTAATATTCTGTTGCCGTTATCAATATCGAGCCGAAATAAGTAAAAATATCACATTTGTTGTATGGGTGTCTCAAATAATTATTTTATTCTGTTTCTTAGTAATTGTTGTAACAGCGCCAACAGAAATACATCATCTGTATAAATTTCAGTAGACAGCGGAGTCCCAGTAATGGGTCCCATTTTTTACCCTCTGGGTAGGAAACCCTAGACCATTCAAGTCCAGGAAATTCACAATTGATATTTTATTGTATCTTGTCTTCCGGCAGTCATCTGCCGCCTCTTAGATAAATGTAACCTTTATTAGTACTAGTGCAGGTACTGGTAAAAATCCATACGTATTTATTTCACGTTAAATTGTATGCGGTAATAAAATTTAACTTCCTGAATGGTTCGTTACTCGATTAAAGATTTAATTTAGTTATTGTATTCAAGTCATACCAAATCAAACATTTTTTGTCGCACCACGTGAATATAAATTAATAGCGACACGCGGCTTTGGTCTCCATATGTGTAACGGTAACTTTACACATATTTTACTTACATATAGATACCTCCTACGTATATTATGTTAACTAAGAAAATGCATTTTTTTGTTTTTTTCCATAAAAATATCTCTTTTTAATAATATTAAAAAGATTATTAAAAAGAGGTATTTTTATTGAAAAAAACAAAAATGATTTTTCTTAGTTAAAATATTATACGTAAAGAGTTATTTTTATGGAAGAAAGCAAAAATTCCATTTTCTTAGTTAACATATTATACGTAGGAGGTATCGATATTCTGATCGAGATATCGTGAAGATCAGAATACCCGCACCCCGCTCTATGAATTCTTCTATTTGTCTAGGTATTTCTTTGAGTGTTGTTTATAGGTATTACAATATATTTTACTAATAAAAAGTTCTAATTAATGTGTTTCAGTGGTTCTAGAATTGATAATACAGTCTATGCTTAGTTTGGGGCTAGAAGGCATTTTGTGATTTATTTTAATTGATTCCTCGTACAATCTCCTACTCCTTTCCATCCTCTCAAGGGATGATTATCTGCCATAAAAACTATCCTGTACATTTTTTATAGTATTATGAGTGTATGACTGTGTGTTAGTGTGATGTTTAAGCTTTATTTTTGTGAAGTATTATCAAAATCCACTTATTAGATATTAAGTGAGAAAGTATCAAACAAGCATAAAATTCAGTAGGATTACTTATTCGTACCAGTGTGAAATATGACAAATGCACATTTAAATAAAAAAATCCTCTCCTCTCCTATATCGGCAGATATTGTTCGAGTAATCCTATTAAATTTAATAAGGATTTTATAGTTGTTTGATACACTAGCATGCAATAAGCAAACAAACCATTTGTTTACTGTTTGTTCTTCATGAATATTTAATTAAAATGGTTGATTGTTCATGGTTGAGACGCCTAGCACCCAAAATGGAAATAGTAAATTTACTTCTGATCCATATCGGCTTGGAGGTCGTTTTTCGCTACTAAGCTCGTGGGTTCGTACTCGACAAATATTTATGTGGGTTGATATATATATTTGCTTTGCTCTCTCTCACTGTGTGTTATTTGTAATTATATCTATTTGATACTAGTGTCTCTAGAAAATGTCAAAATATAAGCTTCTTAGCAGGAGAAAGTAACAGGTATTTTTTATTACAGAAATACTGATACATATAATTTTGGTTGTTTGTTAAAGCTGGGTCGTAAGTGATTTGAAAGGTCTAAGCGAATTTTGACTTACTTTTTATATCCTTTATTAATCTCTACTCTAATACATTATCGTCAGCCTAAAGACGTGTACTGCTGATCTTAGACCTACCCTCGTAGATCACGTTAAAATAAATATATAAATATTTTCTGACAATTACACCAATTATTTAGTTCCAAGATAAGTATTATTAAGAACTTGTGTTATGGATACTAAATGACGGATTGTAAATACCTATTTAATATAATAATAATAATAATTCTTTATTCAAACTAAATACAATCAGAACAACAAACATATACAATTAGATAATTTACAATAACATATACATAGGAAAACACCCAGACCAGAATAAATATTTATGTTCATGCACACAAAGATTAGTCCTGCGTGGGAATCGAACACATGACATTAGGAGCGGAGAGCGGGTATTCTCGCCACCACGCCAAATCAGTCGTCAATCACGTTGAATACAGGCCGTCAGCAGCATCCAACGTGACCGTTAAAAAGTCTGTATATAGTATATTTAAGGCATAGAAAACATTAAATTACTCATTTTATATTATTATGGTACACAAACTCTGTTCAATTTCGGACCAGATACTCCGATGGCGCTGCGAAGTCTTTCAAAGAATATTTTATCTGATAATGTATATGCTTTTATTGTAACGTAGCCCGTTCATTACAATAAAATCTCGTAAATTGATACGAGGTAAAGTGCGATCGTATAAAAACAGTGTTTTTCAATCCCAATTTAGAATATATTTTATTCAATAACCAACATAGCGATATTTGCACGCATATCGTACTACATGTATTATGTTGATACAAATTTTACGTAAACTAGCGGCCGTCCGTGACTTCTTCGGGGTGACTTACCGGTTCTTTGTTAACTATTGGGTTAAAAAGTAGACGTAGTTAGTAAGTAGATTAGACAGTAATAATCGGTCAAGCTGAAACGAGTTTAGCAGTAACAATGACATATACAAAAAAAAAGACGTTTTATTATGAGTAACGTCTGTCATATGTATTTCATAATATATGTTTTTTGGACTTGACAAATAGACACTTCAATTTAGTTATTTGTATATTTAGTGATATCTATCCGCCTAAGACACGAGTTATTAAGTTTACTTATTTAAGGTAGATAACATTCAAATACTGCACTAGTAACCCCAATTTATTATATAACTAGGCTATCATTACATAGACATATTTGTTAGTATATATGTTCCTAATGTGACATATGTATCATTGTATACTGTCGTCTTCCTGTTTCTGTTGGACATAAATGTATACTAGTAGTAAACCCAGAAACCCTTAAGCATAGCACCAGGCTATAGAAAAATGTACTTTTATGCAATTAGATAGGCTAGAGGAGTCAAGTTAGCACATTCTGTTTTATAGATTCATATGTAAATATATTATTTAAATGATTATAAAATTATAATCTACCCACATAATTTACTATTTTAAAAGGAAAAGGTCATACTGATTTGATTAATCCGGCCGAACGCAGCGGAAAGTTTAAAAACCGGCCAACCGAGTCAGACTAGCGCAAGGGTTCCGTACCATTATGTATAACAATGGTACTGAATTTTATTTGTTGGGAATCTAATGCTTAATTCGAAATTGTATAAATAAAGGGTAATGGTAACTAAAGAGGGCGTATATCTAAATATTTCAAGCGCCTATCTATCAATATTGATATTGACGGATCCTACCGAGACCTAAGGAGCCCAAGCCAACCTCACCTGCCCCAACAAATTAAACATCATCATCATCATAGCCATATCACTGCTGAACATTGGCCTCCACAATAAATCGATTGTGAGTTGCCTGAGTCCACCGGCTTTCGGCCGCATTATTAAACATACATCATCTGAAGTCCATATATCCCATTTGGGTTGGACAATCTTATTATAAATTTTAAAAAAGATTATTTCTAGTTGCAGCAAATTATACAGTTATTTATTTATTGGGTGTATATTTATCAATATTAGTAATAGAAGTAACAATGAACAAACCTACTGTTCCAAACATATGAACTCAACACTAGTTTTATTAATAATGTGATTCAACATTTATGTACTCAGTTAATTAAACAATGCTTACCTAATTAATTCGACGTTTACAGTATTATCCACTTAAATGGATTAGTTGGGCTCACCAGTATCTAGGACAAGCTTAATAGGTCTAGGCATTCAATGAATTTCATTGCTATTTCCAATTAAGAGTAAATCGAATAAAAACTGACTAACTATGTATAGAAAACTGAGGTCATGTCTGGTTCTGTGTTAAAAATAATTAAATATCTTTGGCCACACAGATATAGCGCCATCTAGAATTAAACTAAGCAGTGCTAGATAACGGATAAATATAATTAAATACTTGTTTTTTGTAATAAACATACTTATATTATTACTATGTATTAAGAAAAATCCAAACCAAAACAGATATTTCTATTGGCCCACACAATTTGTGGAAATCGAATCCACTGTTAGGCGTCAAAGTTGTATGCGTCTTCACAATATCTTCGTCTTCAAATATAGTTTACTATCTTTCTTAATGCAAGCAACACGAAATAGTTTTTGTGATCGCGCTGTAAAAGTCAAAAGCTTTAAGCTAATAGAAACGAGTTTCGCTTATAACAGGGTCAAGGTTCGTTTGATAAAATATTATACTATCTACCAATATTTTTAATTGAATATTGTTAAGTCATTCTCTAATATAAAACTTGAAGATGCACGTGAAATATTATTATGTAATTAAACTAACTGCTTAGTAATATTTTTATCGTTATTTATTACTAGTGTACATTTCTAAAAGGAAGATTATATAGTAATAATTTTAAAGGTTGGCGGGGACACTAAATACTGATATTTTATTAGTAAAAACAAACTAAGTCCTAAATCTTTTTTTTTTAAATACATTAGCTTAGTTCAAAATTTACCATTGATTGACAATACTCGTATTATTTATGTCACATACATGTAGTTTTTTAAAAATATGATTACCTACCAAAATATAGAAAAAATTATACCTAATAGTCATAATCTATAAAAACAATACATACTTGCAAACAATGTTAACAGCAAGCTATGTTCTGATAGTAACTTTTGATGATATGATATCTCTCTGACAGTTCTAACAAGACAAGTTACATTGATTTCTCAAGTTCAACATGATAATTTTGAAGCACATGGCGAATAATAGCTGACGTTTTATGATAGTTCGTTTACATTATGGTATGATTTCCTTGAAATTATGAAGCACTCGACCAGAAATGATCACCAATATAAAGCAGAGTTCACGAAGCTCATAAGAGCTTTTCTCTCATGTCATAAGACAGTTAGGTGACTGTTTGTGGCATTTGATATTGCGTACTTCGGTAAGCCCGTTAAGCTGTTGGTCCTGTGGTGTTACGCCATGTTAGAGGCCTTCTTGGGCGGCTTGAAAAATTCTAACAGGATGCTACACAACTCTCCGCCAATCCGAACTGGGTTTCCGTGGTCGAGTATGACCCAATACCCTTTCACCCTGGTTAGTGAGAGGAGAGTTCGTATATGGTACTGACAGTGGTAGTCGTTAAGCCATATAAGAGGCCTTCTTGGGCGTAAAAATCTAACAGCAATACACGCGTAGATCCTACCTTAGGGATCCTACCAAAACCTAAGGAGCCCAAGCCAACCTCACCTGCAAGTGGTGCATCTGCCGATCAACGGACGAGGCTCTGGCGAACATAACAGTACCCGGTAAGCGGCAATAGGCTCGCCACCTTTTACGTGGGACCAACAATATGATTGGCGAAGTGTGGGCGTATAATATGCCTCTGCCTACCCCTTCGGGGAAACAGGCGTGATGTTTGTATGTACACGCTTAAATCCGCGTGGTAGAGTATGGCCCGTGCTCAGTAGTGGGACAGTAATAGGCTGAGATGATGATTTGCCCGACGGTTCTTACATAATTATCAAGAAACCACTTACATCTGTCTCCCAAGCCCAAGGTGGTGGTTCTTTTATAGCACATAGTCGATGATGGACATTCGATTATGAATTTGTTGCCTCCATCGAATTCCTCGCAGGCTGGACGCTTACTTAGCGGGTTCGGCTTGGTTTCGCAATGGTAACACTGTATGCTCTGTGAGGCTAGAAACAAATACATCATGTCATGTTAATCTTCTTCGAAATCAACTTAGAATGTCTTTGCCAAGCAATGGCTGGTTATACTACAAATGTTAATAGGTAAAGCATTCTGTATTAATAAGACTTTACCTGTTGTAAGGACAGTGTTTTTTATTAGTTACAAAAGTAGACTTTGTGTAGAGTCCCAATATATTATATGCCTTTCAAAGGTCTACACAGCATTTGCCACAAACGTTTTACTGTGTTTATTTATAGTAAACATTTGTTTTACACAATATTACTATAAATTACGTAAATATAAATAATAAGAAATATTTTCTGACAGTTACATCAATAATTTAGTTCCAAGATAAATACCATTTACAATTTTTGTTATGGGTACTAAATAACATACATGAAAACTTTATTTTTGTAAATACATACATAAACACTTAGAAAATCACCCAGACCAGAACAAACATTCATCTTCAAGCACACAAAGATTTGTCCTGTGTGGGAATCGAACCCACGACCTTAGAAGCGGAGTGTGGGTATACTCGCTACCACGCCATAACGGTCGTCAATTGTTACATATTAGGAAATACTCGAGTCATTTTCTACACTTTCTCTTTAAAATCTTTAAATTTGTCAAATAATATGCCGACTGTAACTGTTTTCATAACATAACATAATATAATATAGCGTAAAGCGATATTGTTTTGATGGGTAATCCAGCTAGTAAACCTAATGGAAATAATTATTAAGCTTAAGGACTGATGTCTTCGGGTGATAAGGTGTTATGCCAAAAAGAACTTTCTTTAACTGTAGGGGTATCATTTAGCAATCTGAATAAATTTCTTTTTGAATTTACTGCTATTAAATCAACGGATTTCAAGTTATTTGTAAGTAATATCAACTTTCCAAATAGCACTACGTCCTTAACCACTCATGAGATCGACGTTTATCATCTTTTGTCAGCTAAACGGCAATCGATCTGAGCAAAATAACACATGTCACGTAAAAGCCATGTCTGGGTTTGGGGAATTCGAGGAACAACCTTACTAATTCAATAGATTTAGTCTAGTATAGTCAAATGACTAAAACTCATAGTTAAGGCGATACATCTTATCTGATTAATCATATGTGAGAACTATCAAGACTTTAAAATATAATCTACAGACATAAGGGTGACCCAGTTGGTCACGGCCAAAGTACCCATGGTACACCATTAACCGTTTAAATTCTAAAGTTTTATCAATTATTTTTAATAGTCATTATGACTCACTTAATTGTATGAAAATGTTTATTTTATCTGTTATAAAAAATACGTATCTTTCATTTATATGGCAATATCAACCCAATGAAAAATTAAAGATTACTATTGTCACTGTTTTAAAACGACAACACTGAAGCACTTACGTTTCCAAAACAATGCGAACGCCAACAATAACACCACACAATCCATCTTCATAAAATAAACTCTACTTAAAATTATGAAAAAACACACTTTACACAGAATTAAATCGTGTTTAATTTTGCGTCACTGTAAAGTTGAACTGTAAATTAGTGTGGTCACAACGCCCCGGAGAGTTCAACTGAAATCTTTCACCTCCACATATGAGTCTTGATTGTGATTCACAGGACGGAAACCCAGTGGCAAAACAGGACATATCCAAATATCGTATAAGTGGGGCTCCCATGGAAGCGCGATGTCGCTGATTCATACGATCGATGCTGGCGCCGTTCGTGGCGATACTGACCGACTACTGAGCTTTGTCGGCCCGTTCCTTCCCACTGATCGGTAGATTCACAACATTTTTTCGCTGCGATTATGTTTTGATAATGAACATCTTTGCTAAATGGTCTTCACATGCTTCATGTACCTCTTGCGGTAAATGCATAATAAATATCCAGGTCTGCAACCATCTAAACAAAGCGTTTGCGTTCTTTTGAGCTGTATTTATTTTTATAACACTTGTTGATGGAATGGTCGCACTTGATATTATTAGTATGCCTCATGAAGAAGCATAGCGCTGTTTTGTAGATTTGTTTGCAAATTTATATTTTTTTAGCAGTCTGTGTATCTAGGTTGTTTTGTTTAACAAGTGTTTTATATTTTAACTAATAGATAGATAGACATAGCGCGACTTTGTCCGCTGAACGTAGTATGAAATTATTCTTTTTATTTTGGTCTTCGATCTAATAAGAAGTTTTATGTATGTGACTTAAATACCATTTAGAGTGAAGAAGAATTGCCTTTTGTTATAGTGGATTCTCCCACAGAAACCCATATATTGAATGCCTTAAAAAATGTAATATGTTAAGTCTCAGCAACCGGAGACTGTTGTTAAGTATGTGTTTCTCACATAGGCTCGTTCATGGTCAAGCTCAGTGCAGCGTCTTGCCTTGGCTGTACCATATAGTTACCCTAGATATAAAGTAAAAAAAATATTTATGACACCCGCCTTTAGAACTAATCT
Organism: Musotima nitidalis; assembly: GCA_949126915.1. NCBI lineage: Eukaryota > Metazoa > Arthropoda > Insecta > Lepidoptera > Crambidae > Musotima > Musotima nitidalis. The sequence continues at coordinate 9,031,627 of OX421434.1, forward strand.
TGATCTCCAATCCCCAATAAATAGAATACAAAACGACTACAATATGCTTCAGAAAAGAGTCACAGATTTGGACATTTTTGGCGACACCTACATTAAATTTAAAAGAAGGATACGGCAGTTTTTGTTCTCCCATTGACTTCATTTGTTTTACAAAATTTTTTTTTTTCTCAAAGTTTAGATTAAGATGGTTGTGATAGTGTTGTGCTCACCCATAAGAGACATGTATATTAGATTAAATTTTTTAGATTTAATTTTGTATTTACAATGTGAGATATATAATTATGTTGTTGGTGTGCCTTAATAAATAAAGTAAAATAAAGAATCTATTAAGGACCTTGGCTACTTTTATTCTCTTTTCAATGCAGATTACTTTTTCAAGAAAATTCCAGAATAAGATATCGTGCTGCATTTAAAGTGCGACTGCCAATACAGTAAGTCGACTAAAAATTATAGTTGAGTTGAGCTTTTGTAAATTTACTACGGAGTATAGAATCTAAAATTGATGCGATTTTTAATTGAGAGCATTTGCGCTTATTTTCCGCTAGTTTTTAGTACTTGTTATAAAGTTGCTGTGATCGTCACTATTGGAAACATTGATGTTAATATGTTATGTCACACGAACGGAATGTATCGAGAAGCGACTGTTAATATATTCTTGCTTCAGACAATTATTTGAGTGATAATGAGTCCTTGAAACGTTCACCGATATATATCTAGCCGCAAACAATATAGAGCTTGTACTGTAGTTATGATACTAGAAAACGGAAAATCATATTAACATATATAGGGCTTATTACAAAACAAAATCTAAAGTTAAACCATGTTTAAAACTATTGCTGTCACTTTTACTTGCTACTATGAAGACAGTGATAGCACTCGTTTTGAACCTGGCTTAACTTTAAATCTTGTTTTGTAATAAGCCCTATATATTTTAATATGATTTTTTAATGTTGTTATGACGTTGACGTTAAGACGTTGAGATAGACAGACGACCTGATAATAATAATAATAAATATTTCTGACACTTCCACCAATTATTTAGTTCCAAGATAAGTGCCATTAAGAACTTGTGTTATGGAAACTAAATAACGGATAAACATGCATAAAAACTTAAACATACATATTTTTTTTTTGTAAATACATACTTCATATACATAGGAAAACACCCAGACCAGAACAAATTATTATATGTGTACACACAAAGATTTGTCCTGTGTGGGAATCGGACCCACGACCTCAAGAGTGGAGTGCGGATATACTCGCCACCACGCCATATCGGTCGTCAAAAAAATTAAGAAAGATCACGTTAGATGCAGGCAGCCTGCAATCGGTCACATTGGAAGCTCATGGGGGAGGCCAGGAGACATCTCTGAGGATGATGATGATAATACGTATTTTAATGTAATATTTGTCTTGTATGGGAATCGAACTCTTGAAGCGTAGGTTTGGTTGTTTTCTATGTATTACAATAAGCAAGTATTTACAAAAAACAGTTTGATACTATTTTTTTTGTCATAATCTATTTTATTCAACTATAACAGAGTCCATAATGTTCTATCTAGTGAATAATGTACAGTAACATCTCATTCATACTTATGGAGTACAAAAAAATATTGAATTTGAAGCGCTGTTTCAAATACTTAAAGATATATATTTATTTAGGTACCTAGATTTTTTTTTAAACTGTTGTTGCAATATATTGGTCACAGTTGATAACTCGCAACGCACATCCTTTAATGTAAGATAAAAAGCATAAAGCAATATATGACTCGTTGTTGAAGCCAATGTAGTAGTGTTTTATTTATGTACATACATACTACAAGTATACAGACAGATTACAGTTGATACATTAAAATGAAGTGTTAACTGAACAAAGTTGAACGAACCGTAATCTGTAAAAAATATATAAACTCGTCATATTTAGTAAGATAATTAAATATTAAGACAAGTGCAATCAGCACGACACATATCGGTTTTCGTATTTTACTTGCGTCTATACACCTTACTTTAAAAAATGTACTTGTTCTAAAAATAATAATTATATTATTTGATTTTGTGGGTACGAGTAGTCATCCTTTTGCTCTGCACCTAGTTTATTTGGGTTCGCCGCAAAATATGCAAATAATCCAACAACCCTCGTCCACTTCCAACAATTGCTGAGTGCTGCATCTGCTAGCCGCCTGACGATATCAATATAATCGTCATGTTAGCATTGTCCCGGTTGCTCTACCAGGGTCTGCTCAAAGGTCTAACCAGATTTCGGCTGAATTTCAGTTAATACACGGTCGCTTGAAGACATCGCTGCAAAAGCCTTTGGCAAAGAATTTTACAGTTGGCCGCCTGTCTGACAGCAACCCACACCTAGTGTTTGAGTACACCGTTTTACGAGATTTTACGTTTTTCTTTTACCTCCTGGCCCGTTCCCCCTCCCATAAAAGGATTTTTTGTGTATCATCGTCATCATCATCACTTCAGCCATATGAAGATCACTGCTGAACATTATTTTCTTTTAAATCTTGTGACTGCAGAGCACAAGTTATTGTAGACTTATAAAATTGTTATAATATAAAATACGTATTTTTATAAATGGCGGGAGAAAAATGTAACCTTGACGATTTTCTTGCCCTTTCTTTTAGGATCAAGCTCCCGTCCGCAGTGAATAAGCGCATTGGTTTTGAAGTGACTTTCATAAGAGCTCTATTGAGCCAAACTTGAATAAATGATTTTGACGTAAGGGTAGGCTTACGTCAAAATAGTTTTGTGGATTCAAGTATTACTACATTTATTATTATTTGTATCTGTTCGTATCTGTGAGTTGAGTCAGATTTGTTTTGATTTTTGTTATAATATCCTAATCAGAGAAACTGATATAAAAATATTGCTGGGTTTTTTATTGTCAGTTTCCATTGTAAATTCCGTGATTGTTTACATTAAATTTCATCCATTTAATTAGGTTTTTGTCGTAAGTCTTTGAAACTTATTATTAGTGATATGTGTATTTTGCTTATAATATTTTGACCTACTAAAATGTTATTTACGGCATAGGGTTTTGAAACAGATAGTAAAGTTAAATAAATTTAAAAAAATATATAGTTTTTTCTTCTGGTAAGTCTAATAAATTACATAAACTTACTCATACCCTACATTTAGACACTAGACTGTTACTGTGTTAAATAGTTAAATTTATAATTCTCATCAGGTTCAAAACGAATTAAGTGCATGACTTCCAAACAAATACTTTTTTTTTGCTGGAAATGAAATGAATTTGTAAGTAATTTGTCGAAGAAATCAATTAATAATTACTAAAAATTCTATGTTCCTAATCCTACTTAAAATTAATGAGTATCAATGGAAATATCGTATATTATTTCTATATGTTGTTTAAAATGTTTGTATAAGTTATAAATGAACTAAATCAGTTACCAATTGTGAAATAAGTCTTATTCTGTAATTATATGGAGAGTTTAAAGAAGAAACGGTCGATAGATGACAAAGCCATTGAAACTTTTCGCCCTTATCGATTTTTAACATTAAACAGATGGGAGCGTCAAGGTTTCCATTATCTCCATTGAACTAACTTGTTATCTTTCAAAAACTGTGATTAAATTTATTTTGTTATTATGTTGATTGAAGTTTGGTTCTTTGTATAAAAAATAAGTCTATATCGGATATGTATGAATAAAAATATACAAAAAATTTAATAGTATAAGTTCTGTTTAGTTCGGGAGTAAAAGTCCTGTGTAAATGTGTAAGAATATTTATTCTTATACTTGAACTTCGTTCTGAAAGTGTCATAATTAAGCAATAAATATCTTTACAATCATAAATGAGCAAAACAATTTACTAGACGACACTGCTCAGAAGCTTCGCGTAGGTGCTTGTTTCGAACAAACTTCTTACAACATTTTATTTTGCGCTAGCTGTTTTATTTCTTTAATATATCGAGAGATATATGTAATGGACTTCATTTAAATTTGAAATCTTATTTAGCTGAGTCTTATTTGTTTTATTGACAAGGCTGTGTGTATGTATGCCAAAAAGGTTTTCAATTAATTCATAAATAGTAACGATTTATACCTCATTTTATCTCATGCTAATTTTATTTTATTTTATATATGAGAATCCAAAAAAGACTTACAAGAGGTGCATTCACTCTGCAATGCTATATTTATGGATCAATAAAATGAGCAAAAAAAGTTAAACAGGTTTCAACATTTCTTATCTATCAATTTGCAATATAACATGACATTTGATAACTTTTGGCGAACCACTTGTTGCTATTTAATGAACATTTCTCATTATAATCTAGGTATCCGTGGGGCACGATCCTAACGCACATGTACGTACATGGGTCTTAGATATGACTAACCAGGAATTGATTAATGCCGGAACATGTATTCTCTTAATAATTTGAGACAAAAAAAAAGCTCGATTTTGATCTTATCAATTGTTGCCACTCCGTACTTTCTGTACTAAAAGAGAGAAATAAAATAAATAAATAGAATGAGAGAAATATATCAATATTTTTTTGGATTTAACTAGCCGCCATGTCAGATCAAATTTTCTAAATAGTACTATAGTAATATATATGATCTGTGCAAATAGTTTCAAATATAATCTCATAATTTCAAATATGTGGATCTAAAGACTCATCTATTGTCTCTATTGGACTAATCTAGTAAAAAAATTTGGCGTCAGATAACATTTGAATCTTTGAAACGCTCTCTTATAAACTTCAAAAATTCTAGTTCCGACTTATGGTAGTGCTCCAATAAGTTGTAATAAAATGTTTAAAATGTTACCTTAACTATAAAAATCAAGTTGCATAATGTTTTCCTATAAAGTAGCTGCAGTCTGAAGAGTTTTATGTAGTGTGGACAAAACTACATTCCAATTATAGGTTTATTGAAATATAGGTTCAATAAAATACCAACATGTAATTAAAATTGTCATTTATTTTTGGACAACCAATTTTAAAATAAATATGCAGACAATAACAAACATTTAGTGATTACTTATCCAAAATTAAATTTCCGTCACACGAAAAGATATAGAGCAGACGAAATGTTATATGTATATTTTACTTAGACGAAGAAGGATTTTTGTGTTATAAATTCATAAAACTGCATTCGTAAATTACATAAAAATATAAATTGACTCGTGTGAAGTATATTATGGTGTATCTGTTACGTTCTAATAGTTCGAAGATGACTGGCATTGCCAATATTCGCGGCGAAGGAGTGCACAATGTGGACATGTCAGGTCATCAGCTGTTGGCATTTACTATATTGTGACTAATGGCTGGTCGCGTTAAACATCGAGGTTATATTGATGGATTACTAATAACTAGGCAAATAACATTACGTTTCCCAAATTATCACATACTATTTTCACAATATTTTTAGGAAAATTGTTGTCTAACCAATTATTACCTACTTTGTCATGTCTTATTTAGCGAAGGCGAGTAAACTCGTGAATAAAATTCGAAATGTAAATATGCCAAATATTCATACTGGCTGCTCCTTGAATTTGTGCACTTGCCTCTGCATATTATCGTAATATATATTATGAAATATCATCGCCATCTGCTTATGAGAGAGTAAGGGGGCTTTCACCTGTCAGCATTCGCATGAAGTTTATCAAATCTTAGTATCTACTAAGAAGATTAAAACCACTTTTGGCTAAAGTTGTCGATCAAAATCAATTAAAAAGCTATTCAAAAATAACTCGGACCTAAGTTAAACATATTTTGAGATTGGTTTACAAATAGGGATTGAAATGTTTAAGTAGGAACTTAAATATCTTCATTAAATTATGTAACTACCAATTCTTAAGTCTACATATAACTTAAATTAAAACTATTAATAGCATGAATAATGACTTTCCAGTACAAACTTATACTTATTTTAATATCACAATATTTCAGCGAGCGTCTTACTCAGATATATTATCACTTTACTTGTAAGTTTTATCCTAAAAGAAATAGCACTATGTACCTACTATTAATATATTGAAATAATATTTAAATATAAAATTATTTAATTTTGTCCGGAAAGTATTACTAATCCAAAATAAACAATAATGTAGCAATCACTGTTTTTCTTATAAAATTATTTAATATAAAAACATTCACGCCTGTTTCCCCGAAGGCGTAGGTGCCTGTAATATGTAAATAATAAACCAATTCAGTCTGTTGTAGACAGGCAGCCACATCGAAAGTCTGAGATAAATTGACGAAGTATGAAAGGTGTACTGGACCATCCAACGATTTTCTATTTCATAATTCAAAGAGTTTTTGGACGAATGAGATATTATTCTGATGATATGTGACATACCTGTTGATATTTATTTCAGTTTCCAATTAGGAATTGCGTACGTCACCCCAGGAAAACAGATGTTAAGTCCAATTCAGTAATTACACTGCTAATAACAGCATAGCATAAGTGTCCTTGATCTAGAAAATACTTAACCAATTAATAATGCTATTTCTTTTAGGGAAATTTGTTAATAATAAAAATAGATAAACTGTCGTAATCTCGACTACCTAAGGCTGTTAATGTACTTCATAAGATTGAAGACAACAATCACACCCATTATGTCTGTGTAACCCTCGTGGCTTGTGGCTGGTGTAGCGTTGCAGAGGTTCTGGCGACAGTAGCAGTATCTAGAAAATAAAAATAAAACACATTGTTTAAGAATTTCTATATTTACTGATCATCATCGTCATGTATATGGGGCTTCTACCAGGCCTTGAGAACCCAAGCCAACCTCTCTTGCAGGTTATGCACGTGCTGATTAGCGGACGAGGCTCTGGCAAACGTAAAAGTTATCGGCAAGCGGCAATAGGCTCGCCACCTATTACGTGGGACCAAAATAAATATTACTGGCGAAGTGTGAGCGTATATTATGCCTCTGTCTGCCCCTACGGCGAAATAGGCGCGTTGGTATGTATGTATCATCATCATCTCAGCTCATTATCTAAGGTCTTAATTATAAGCAAGAGCCTCCTCTTAGAGAATTAAGGTAAAAAGTATTCGGATCATACTCGTACTTCCACCACACTCCCTAATTTTTCGCCGTTGATGGATCTTCATTAACGTCGAACCAACTTCCCGTCGCCCGCCATGACCAGCTTATCGGTTCATGGGGTCGGCCGTCCTCTATGACGTTTTGTTCACTAATCGTAATCGCCATTGAAGAACCTTAATGCCCAATAAGTCGCCCGTTCTTCGAACTATGTGCCCCACCCACTGCCACTCCAGGTCGACAATCCGGCTAGCTATATTGACTAAACTATACATATGTATGTTATATAACTATAATATAAGAAATTTATGGTTTCTGTAAAATATGTATGTTTTTTACCTGTTGTAAGAAGTCGTCCTTTCGCCCTTGTCGTCTATATCCTGGCAACCGTCTTGGTAGGGTTCCAATATCTCCATTTTTGGTAACCATTTGCCATTTTGATAGTCGTAGTATTCGTTCTTCTGCGAAGCACAGTCTCGCAATACGCCCTTTATTGTTACTGTAAGTAAGGAGTTTTCATTTTTTATACGTGTCACAATAGTATTATAAAACATGTTAAAAGGCAACTAATAGTGGAAAGCATTCAAAGTTTTTAATGGAAAATTATGTGGGCCCAACCTTACAATAAAGCTCACAGGAGTGGCTTCGAATGATGCGCACCACGACCACGCAAAATTTTCTGCTGTGGTTGGCTAGAAATGTTTATATATTCTTCGTACTTAAGTACGCTAAAAGTGACTGCTTTTAAGTGGGCTTCGACTAACAACATTAAAAATAATAATAGATCTGAATTATTTACTGTTTTGACTTCCAGATATTATGTAAAGGTTTAAAAAAACATTGATTCTAATATGTCGAGAGTCGATTAAACTGCAACGTGTATTGGACCTCCTTTGAGATTTTTTTAAACATATGGCATTATATATTCAGATTACTTAGGTCCAACAACGGTTAGGTGTTAAAACGTGTTTTGTTCATAGGCATTGTGATTGGCATTCTATTTAGATATTGTAACACGTAACCCCAAATTATAGTTGAATGATCCTTAATCTTACATAAATGAACTGGTTAATTTTAAAAAGATGTTTACTAGTACTTAAGTTATGAAAGAACATACCTCCCCCTAATATGTCTAATCTGAAGTCTTGCTTCATGCACATGGTGGAGTAGGGACATTCGACGATGAACTTGTCGGAGTGGTCGAAGTTTATGCAGAGATTCTTGGTGGTGTTGTAGTGCTTGCCGGGTGGAGGATTGATCAGGCACTGGTAGCACTGTAGCGAAGACATTCCTGCAAGTACAATGAGTACAAAGTTAATAGATATTAAAAAAATGTGCAAAGCTAAATAAATTAATATTCCTGCATTTTTCATAGTGCTTTAAACCCCATTTTTCATAGAGCTTGTAAAAATATTACACAAAATCCAGTAATCTTAATAAACATAGTTTCGATATTACTTATTAAATACGCAATTTCTCAATTAATGCTCTGGCTTTAAATAAGTATTTTTCTGACAGTTGCATAAAAAATATTATTTTCCTATTATAACTATGTAATGAGTTTTATACTTATTGCCTTTTAGTATAACGACGTGCTAATTAGCAGAACATTTTGTTAGAGGCTATAAATATTAATTGAATAGTAAATATATGAGGGACTAGGTAAACTCAATTTAAAGTACAATGTGAGTCAAGGTACTATTATGTATTTGCTAACATCTTAGCACCTACGCCTACTATGTAAATTATTTACTTTGAAAACATCTGTTCTCAGAGACTTTTCGCCTATGCTAAAATACAGCTCTTCACAGAATACCAGTTTCTTATATGGCATCGCTTAACTTACAATTAGTATAGAATTAAATGCAATGATAAATATAATTACGTGTTACCTAGGGTGACTGGTGGCGTGACTTCCATCAATGCCATTCCAAAAGGCTACACACAATAACCTTGAGATAGGTGCATTGTCTAAATGTCCCATACCGACACTGTCGTTGCTAAATGAGTTGTGCCTATCGTGACCTTTCCACGTTAACACAACTACTAAGACGGGATGTTGATATTATTGTCAATGATAATAAACATAGAACATTTTTATGTTAAAAATTTCATTCAAGTCAGAAAGGGTTAGTGTATGAGCCGGATAATTTATATATGAATTATCGTATATATTAATTATATGTAAAATGACTAACAAAATAAAGAGTGTGATTCACGGAAAGGCGGGAATACACTTTTGGACTTTGATCTTGTACAATTTTTTTAATCGACACCCGAATTCTATAAAAAAAACACCTATAAGTAAGAACTTATGACTCAACGAGATCATTGACATTAACTTATTGGTTATAGTTAGTGCCGTAAAACAAAACTACAGACTTTGTATTCGTCACTTCTGTACAGTACTTTATCGACGCCCACTCATAAGGTTCATAAACCTTTATGAATCTCTATATACACTCCGAATCTTTTTGACCCTCAGGACGATAGTTAATCGTGGTCACGGGGAAGAGGCTAAAGGCGCCTTGAAAAAGGTAGTAGGTTAAAATACTGTGGTTTTATCGTTTTTAAAGAAAAAAAACACCAGTATTTTTACTAATTATAGCACATGTCATTATATCGAGCACGATTTTAAATTTCCAAAGTTGTGACGCAAATAAATACTTTATTATTCCAGTTGGTCAAATATATCATAACGTCATGTCACTCTTATCTTGTAAAACGTATAGCTTTACTGTATTACTTTTAGTGAATTTAATCAATAATTGTATTCTTATATCGGAGGAATATTACGAATATGTATCGCCTTATAACGATTCTGACATAAATCCATCTGACTCACGTAGAACCTCCTCTAATGAAAGCAGCGTACAAGATTATTATGATGTCTTGGGAAAAGTAAAACGTAACGATTACGATAGCGAATTAACTGACGATGAATTCAAAATATTTGTAATAAGTAAGAAATATTCTAAAAATGCAGATAAAAAAATTGATAAGTTTGACTTGTTACAACTTAAATCAATTAAAGAAAACCCTGAAACTACAACATCAGATAACATGTCAGATGTGATTTCAAATAGTTTACAGACAAGAAAGATGCAGATTTTCTATAAAGATTACGAGTATATGTATGAAGAAAAAGAAAGAACTTACACTAAAAGTAGCGTGAGTAAATTAGTAACAGACGTCAATGAAGACATAGATACATCCGAAAGAAACAATGTTACCACTACGCACCTTACTGATTTCTATAATATAGAGCCTGCTGCTATGATGCCTGACATAAATCAAAGTTACAAAACTCCGATTGAGAATAATACGTGGTATGTTCCAGAAAGGTATCCATGCTGGCATTTACCTGCTTTGTATGGCGAATTAGGTAAAAAAAGAAAAGCTTCTGATATATTTCTGATTCACAGTGGTAATTTAAAGAATGTTGTAGATTTACAGCAATCAAATCCACCTGTCTCCAAATATTTCCCAGTTTCCCGCACGTCATCGCATAATAAGTGGTGTGGGGTAGAACCTTGTTATGGAGATCATACGCTTTGTCTGTTTCCAGTTTATGTTGTGTCTAAACTATGTGATAAGAGGTATAAAGTTAAAACTCCTACTATGACTGAGCAAATTGCGTTAGTAAACACGGTAAATTCCATGAGAAATCGTATAGCGAGTGGTGATGCGAAAGAGTACGCACACCTACCACCTGCTTCAAATATGAAACAAATGATGTATGATTCCGATCTAGAAAATATGGCTGTTGCTTGGCTGTATCAATGTCTTCCTGGCTCTGCGCCATGTTCAGCTCTTGATAGTAATTTAGTGACACAGTTGGAATGTACTAAATACTCAGAAGAATGTTGCCTACAAAAGTTTAAGCACGATGCTACGTCTAAATGGTAATTGTTGTTTCCTACCTGTTTACTTTATGTATTATTATTCATATTGTTTCCAATATGTAAATTTTCTTTTCAGCGTACCAAAAGATCAATGTTTTGTCCCCGCTATAATCGGGTGCGTATACGCTTGGTTCTTGAGTGCAGGACAAAACTTAGAAGAATCCGATGTCAGATGTGGATATACCGATGCTGACACGTATAGTACAGTGCAACTTATTTGGGCTAAAACAAACAAAATAGGTTGCGCTTATGGTATAAGAAATAATGGCGATACTAGAGTAGTATGCAATTTCGCTCCAGGTGCTCCGTTTTTTTTAAATACGAAATATTACTGTGGTCTTATTTCGCACAAAGATATAACAAAACGCGTCGACCAAGGTAATGAAAAAGATAAGGACTTTACAGACTTAAATTATTTAAAATCCTTGGGTCTTAGTTTGAGTAAAATAAGTGAAATAGTTAGCTACCATGTAAAGAATCTCAGTTCTTCCTTTAATTTGTCATACAGCTATCTTGACAATTTTCATTGGAATTTAAATTCTTTGAGAAAAGTGTATAAAGAGTCTCATTTAAGAGCGAATGTTGAAAACTCTTCGAATGGTACATGGGGTTTGATTGCGAGACTTGTAACGAGGTATACTTTTCTGGAGGAAAGTGCAGGTAGATGTGACACAGACGAGTCCATTTACGCGATAGGAGAACCAGGATCATTGTGTATAGAGAATGGAAGAAGATATAACGCTCTTTGTTACGACTTCAGGGATCCTACACCCGGGTATAGGCTCGTTGCTGTGATAGCACCGATCGCTTTGTTTTCATTGATATTATATGATTTGTTTAGTGGTGTGGTTAGGCAAACTAATTACTAGTAAATTGTAAAATGCTAATTTGATTTAATAAATTATTAAATGTTTGAAAATTCTTTATGTTTTTCTTTTGAACAAGATTTTATTTTGCAAATAGTAATGTTTAATTACAGTATTAAAATTTAAGACCATCATCATATCCTGGCCTTTTTCCGGTTGCGGTAGACTTAAGCTCAGTCAGGGACCAGGGTCGGCACACTGGTCTAACCAGATTTTGACTGAATTTAGTTATTCCATGGAGCGGCTGCTGTCTCACCTCCGCAACCTAGAAGGAAACATCATTCCTGCGTTAAACTAGCTGTCAGGATATTAGAAGACACTGACTTCCTAATAACGACTGCTATAGCTGTTCATGACAGCCGGGTCCAACGGCTTAACGTGCTTTCCGAGGCACGGAGTGAGGGATAATTACACACATGACTTCGAAAAGTCATAGGTGCTCGTATAGAGTTTGAACCCGAGACCCTCTTAATTTAAAGTGTACGATGAGCCGCTTCAGAATTTGAAAAAATGTATTCAGTATGCTAGCATATCAATTATTCCACCACGAAATAAATTTATAGAAATCTAAATTTCTCATTAGTACCTATTGTTATGTGTAACGGTTTTACGGTTTGTTGCTTAACTTCAATTACCTTCGCGCAATTCCCGTTCCATCTCGATTATGGTCAAGGTAATTTGTCGCCCTTGATTAATGAAACAGTTTTGATTGCAAAAAGTTATTGCGGTAGTTGTTTTTATTTGTAATACGCATAAGTTACGCATTATTATTATAAATTGTTGCCCATCTGTGCGACGCATTGAAATGTAAACATCAATTAATCATTTATTTAATCAAGAAATTAGTTAATAAATGAAACATGTTGAAATTTTTGAATTTATTGAATGGATTTATATTTTTAAACACACATAGGAGTAAACTTCCAGTCATGGACAAATAACAAGCATTATGAAGGCTTTGAATAGTTTATGAACACATTTACAAAGAGCCGTCCAAAATATATTATTATTTTATTAGTTTAATATGTTATTATAATTGAAATCCACTTTCACAGCCATTATAGATCCTAGAATGTTTATTAAAAATATTTAGCTGGTTGTATTGCAATAAGTAATCATGCATTTGAGAGAACCATTTCCTGATATCAGATTCCAAAACACACGCACACGCACTAGACTAAATACGAAACACAATAGCTGGGTTTCATCTTAAAAATCATCTTACCAATACATCTCCAGGGTAATTAAATTAATGAACTTATTGGTTCGTTGATTTTCGGTCAAAAACTGGAATATACTTTGTTTTTACATCGTCACGCTTTAAAGGGATGGATCTCTTTACTCATAACTTTCTTTATTCAAAGTTCTAGAGTACGTAAGAGTCTTCAGTCTGAACAGGATGTGGACCAAATTATGTTGTTGGATTTTTTAGTTTAAAATGTAAGGTAAACTTGGGAATATTGTATATTCGCGCAATTTTTTTCATTTTATCAGTTATTCTTATTTCATTAAGTGCTAGGTTTAAAGTATTAGGATCATAGTCTTTTCTTTTTGTTCTTAGGCATTTTTTTACCTCCTAAAAACCGCTATCCAAGATTACCTGCAGCCAACGAGACTCATTAATATGAGTCGTAGGACACCCTGTCCAAAGACTAGTAGGAAATGTCTTTAAACAATAATATAAAAGGTAGTTGGTACAGCTTAAAGTCTAAGGCATAAAAAAATTAATAAGTAAAATAAATATTTTCTGACAATTACACCAATTACTTAGTTCCAAGATAAGTATCATTAAGAACTTGTGTTATGTATACTAAACAACGGATAAACATACTTAAATACTTTTTTTTTGTAAATACATACTTAATATACTTACATAGGAAAACACCCAGACCAGAACAAATATTCATGTTCATGCACACAAAGATTTGTCCTGTGTGGGAATCGAACCCACGACCTCTGGAGTGAAGTGTAGGAATACTGACCTCCACGCCATATCGGTCCTCAAAATTAAGGCAGGAGAGTCTATAATAGTTTAAATTTATTTCTATTTCAAAAACACAGTTATTGGAAACATGACCATTAAATCGATTTTTAAATTAAAAAAAATTTCAAGCAAATTCTGACCTAAACAATATGTTTTAAGGCAGCAATTCTTAATAAATCCTATACAAAATACGACAATAATTTACCGTGTAAAAGGGTAAGCATATGGAATTGATGTTAAGAAAATTAATTGTTATAAACTTATCGAAATCTTTATTTTTCACTAGAAACACCGCCAACTGTGAAGATACCCCGAAAAGTAAATATTTTAAACTACTACTGCCATCTATTACAATTTTTTTGAACTATTAAGTATTGTCAACAAGCCGAGTTTAGAAAGAGATCAGTTCCAGTGTATTTGTTTTGAGAGAGGTTTTATTTGTTCTGTCCAATGACTGGAAGTTTACCTATGTGCTAATGTAAAATAGCTAAAAAGTTTAAATAAAATGGTATATAATTAGTTATATAGAAGAAACCAATATTCAAACTCTTTCGTGTTGGTCAATTTATATCTACTAGCATGAGATATCACCAAACAGTATCTTGCAATGGCAATGTTCATTCGCGACTCTGCTTGCGGCTATGTGCATTTCCTGTGTTGAAAAGTAATCATTACCAACTATTGCTGTCCCATTTCTGACCGGTCTTTTCTAACGGACTAAGGTTAGAGGGATTCAGATCATACTCAACTACGCGGACCCCGTGCGGATTGGGAGATGCAAGCATTTTGGTGTTAGATTTTTTACAAACCGCCCTTTAGGGCTCTCCAAGTAAAAGTGTTCTGTGTTAATCATGATTGTAAACTGGGTATTTTCCAAATTTTATCTAAATCCGGCTGTTGTTGGTTGATTAAAGAAGAAGTTGAAATATGTAAACATAAAAATGTAACTTGTGTGTAACATAAAAATGTAAATGTGACATTTCTATGTTTAAAATGCATTAGGTTTTGTGTTATGCTAATACTATGCATAGTCATTGTGTCCATATTATTGTTAGCTTTACTCAGCTGTCCGTAACAAAACTGTTTCGTATGCAGATAACATAGTGCCAAATAGATTTAAGTAGATACGAGGTCGTCATTCTCGTCCGATTAGATTGTGTAAACGGATTGCTGTTTTGTTGTTTGTGTTAAGCATTACGAAAAGTTTACTAAGTTATTGAAATTTTATGTGACTATGGAAAAATTGCTTTACATAATGGCAACTCCTAAACTTGTAAGAGCTATTTATGAAGAAAAGTTAAGAAGTGTATTTCCTAGTGGTGCTGTACTATTTCATCCTTCAGATATAGAACGTGTGAAAGATGATAAATATCTTAT
Source organism: Musotima nitidalis (assembly GCA_949126915.1). Taxonomy (NCBI): domain Eukaryota; kingdom Metazoa; phylum Arthropoda; class Insecta; order Lepidoptera; family Crambidae; genus Musotima; species Musotima nitidalis. Next base: position 9,046,785 of record OX421434.1, read on the forward strand.
GAGGATTTTAGCACATGTAGAAAATAATACAGATCAAGCTGTATGTATGCTCTGGGAAATAATGACGTGGAGAAAAGCTGTTGGCGCCAATGACATCAATGAAAATAACATTAAAATGGAATATATCAAAGAAGGATTTGTCTTTCCATATGGCAGGGATATAGACGGTTGTCTTTTACTCGTTTTAAGATCAAAAGTATACGCGAGCACTAAAAAAGATTTAGAAGAAGTGAAAAAGATATTCATATATTGGCTCGATCGGATAGATAGGGAACAACATGGCAATAAAATTAGTTTGTTTTGTGATATGACAAATTGTGGTGTGAGTGACTTTGATGTTGAACTTAGCAACTTTGTGAAAAATCTATTTCAGAAATATTATCCGTTTTTATTAAACTATGTGATCATATTTCAGATGCCATTTGTTTTGTCCGTGACTTTTAGAGTAATTAAATCTTTTCTTTCCGTGAGAGCCGCCGCAAGAATGAAGTTTGTAACTAAAAATACTTTAGGTAAAGTTGTACAATTGGAACATGGCTTAGAATCATGGGGTGGAAAAAGCAAATATGTTTTTAACTTTATTTCTGAAAGCGAGAGCAAAGTTGTCCAAAATACAACAATTCAACACTTAGAGTCAATAGAGCACCTAAATAGCATGATTTCTATCAAAGGAAATAACACTACAGTTTTTAAGGGTAATGACAACAAATTAATTTTATCAATTGAGTTAAGTATAATAAATATGAAAGATACAGCAATTTTCTTCGAAATCAAAAATCATTCTTCAGGAATATTTTACGTAAACAACAGTAGTGGCACTTTAGAAAAAGGGTGCTCTAAAACCATGATAATGGTAGTAGAAAATGACTTTCGTACATTTACATTTGAGGCTTTGACAAAGCAAAAAATATTCATCATGACCTTGGAAATACCCAAGCTTGATTTATCCAAGGAAGAATTGTTTAATATATGGCAAAATTATCCAACGTACAGGATAGACGAATACAATTTAGGTCAACTTTTGGATAAAATTTCTGACAGTGCATCAGTTGTCAATTCTTTGAATACTCTTCGCTCAAGTAATGAAGCCATACTAGATCAAATAGAAATTCTAAAGTGGTATCAATTTCTGTCCCTGTTTGCTATAACTTTATTTGCTTTTTCTTTATGTTATCAGAGTGTTTTCTAAACATCGCAAAATGTTTTCATTGAGAATATGTAAGTTATATATTTTTAATTCAATTAAATTTTTGTCGGATATCTGAGAGTGTGAATAAATATTGAGAACAATAGTTTCTGTGAAACTCTTTTATTCCTAATATTTCAATATATTTTTTTAGCATTAGGGACATTACTTCTATGTTAATACTAACCTGGATTAAGAATGGACACCAAAATTAATGTTACTGCTGCTATAATTTGTTCTGAACCACTCATTATTCAATTTTAATTTGTTTCTGGGTGATAGAGGCTGTATGTTCAATCTGTAACAAAAAAAAATTAATCACTTACATTGGAAATACATCTTCTTGCCATTCATATATCATTTGTGCCGTGTGTTACCGGCCTAAAATAGTGTGGTACCGGCCTAGAATATTGCCACTCTCTCTCATCTCACGGGGAGTTGTAGTCGACGAAGATAAATCCTACCGGATGACGGGAAGCAGCGTCATTCTGCGTAGTGGCTTGAACTGCGATCACCAACCCGCCTGCCCCGCGTGGTGATTATAAATTATGGGCAAATACCCCCCAATGTAACGTCATATATTGGGGAATCAAATGTTCAGTAGGGGTAATTATAAGGTTGAATGATGATATAGCATTTGTAGTCTTCTAAATACAGACAACATTAGTAAAAATAACAAATCTTTTTAATTTCTGAATTTATTTTCTTTAAAATGTGATTAAATACTTAATATGACTTCTGGTTTTGATTATGATATTATGTACTAGATAATATAATCACATGTAATAGTTTTATCTATATTGTAAATTATACTCTGCGTAATGCTTCTTCCGCAAGGACAAAGTTTAAATTATATACACGAACCATTTTAAACTTAGACGAAATGAACCCTTTTTTTCGTTTCCTGTAAAATATGGATTTCTGGACATACGAGGTTATCATTCTACAGCGACGATATGTCGTATAATAAGTATTCTCTCGATTAATAGATTATTGACAATGATACAACTTATTTGAATTTTTCTAAAGTATTATTACTTCCTTTAATGCCAACTCTATAAGCGGGCACATATATTAGTAAAAGTAATTTAAAAAAGATAAAAGGCAGTTACTTGTTTTTTCAGATGATCATTTGCTCACGATAGATATTTGGCATTTTGTACCGTGGACAATTTGTTATTATAATTGAATGCCAAATATTGATTTGCAACGACGACGTACTGGGGCAACTATTATTAGTTTTATTTATATATTACTAGCGGCCGCCCGCGACTTCGACCTAGATAAAAGCCTTCCTCTTGGATCATTCTATCTATAAAAACCGCATTATAATCAATTGCGTTGTTTTAAAAATCTAAGCATACATAGAGGCAGAGAGCTAAAAGCGACTTTGTTTTATAAAACAATGATTGAAAATAGTGATTACTAGGATAACGACAGGTCTTGTCCAGATCCCAGATCTCAACAACATCTCCAGATGGTAACAAGGCCATTTCACAACGGCCAAGATCCTGAATGGAGACTGGAGACGAAGTTTTCAAGTTTGTAAGACCAGAAGAAACAAGTTGAATGAATGATTGGGATCCATTTAATGAATGAATGAACACTTTATTGCACACTAAATATAAAAAAAGTAATAAAATCACATTAACAAGTATATGGTACAATGGGCGGCCTTATTGCTAACAGCAATTTCTTCCAGGCAACCTTAGGATGGACAGGAAACAAAGAATAAAAAATAATGATATAGAGTAGGCACAACAGAGTGCTCTTGCTTACTTAAAAGTAAATAATAAATTTACACATACATATTATATTATTATATTACATGAAATATATAATTTAAAGTTACACACATAATATAACATATTTAAAATTACACAGAAAAATAATGCTCCCAGACTGATTTCTTAAATAAATCTAATGAATTTAATTTTCGTATGCCGACGGGCAGCTCATTCCAAAGACGAACTGCCCGCACAGTAAACGACGAGTCGTAAAATTTTTTGGCATGCATTGGCATATTTAAAGTCAGATTCTTTTCTGACCTCAAGTTTCGAGAGTGACCATCATGGAGGAATTTAAAACGCTCCTTAAGATAGATTGGAGCTGCTGGATTAAATAATACACTATAGAGAAGATAAAGAATGTGAGCATTTCTGCGAAGTCTTATAGGCAACCACTGAAGCTTAAATCGGAATTCAGATACGTGATCATATTTTCGTAAGCCAAAAACAATTCTAATACAAAAATTTTGTAGCCTCTCAAGTTTATTGAGCTGATCCTGGTTGAGATCCAAATAACTGACATCTGCATAATCGAGGATAGGGAGGAGTAGGGACTGCACAAGTGCTATTTTAGTTTTAGTTGGAAGGAAATTACGGATACGTCTCAAGGACCCGGCTGAGGCATAAATTTTTCGGCTGACTTCTTGTAGCTGAGGACCCCAAGTAAGGTTCTTGTCTATGAAAATGCCCAAATTCTTAACTTTGTCCGAAAGTGGAATAAGTGCACCATCAAATAGTATAGGAGGAATGGTGGTCCAGTCTACCTTAGCCCTCATACGCTGGCTACCAATGACAATGACTTGGGACTTGGATGGATTTACACGAAGTCCATACAGCTTACTCCATTTGGAAATTCGTTCCAAATCAGCATTTATATTATCAGCAGCGGCTGCTAGATGTTCAGCAGGGGCTTGAGAAAAAAATTGTAGGTCATCTGCATAAAGGTGACACGATGAAGCCAAGCCATTGGAAACGGAGTTGATAAAGATAGCAAAAAGCAAAGGAGAAAGAACTCCACCCTGTGGTACTCCAGTAAGCGAGTCACACCACGAGGAAAGGGAATTATCTACTCGAACCTGATGGCGTCGGCCATGCAAATAACTTTGAAACCAATCTAATGCAGACGGTGACAAATTAATTGAACGTAAGATTCCGAGCAAGATATCAAAATCTACAGTATTAAACGCGTTGCTAAAATCGAGCAGAGCCAGAATTGTCAGGTTTCCGTTTTCCATGCCTGCTCTTACGTTATCTGTGACATTTATCAATGCCGTGGTAGTGCTATGTCCGACTCGAAAGCCTCAAAAGACTGACTGAGAAGGGCTCAACAGTTTATTTTGAGAAATAAATGAACTGAGCTGAGTATGTACGAGGCGCTCAAGGACCTTGGACAGGAAGGGCAAAATGGAGATAGGTCGATAATCAGAGAATGTTGTAGGATTAGATTTTTTAGGTAGAGGGATTATCTGAGCAGATTTCCAAGAAGATGGAAATACAGCACAGGATATTGAACTATTGAAAAGATGAGTAATAACAGGAAGGAGCTCGCGTAGTATAGGCACAATCATTTTTCTGCTAAGACTGTCACAACCAACGGCGTCAGAGGAGATCGACATAACACTCTTTTTTACATCCAATTCTGTAAAAGAGCGAAAATTAAACGGGGAATAATCAAGAAACGGAAGAGATGATATGTAATTTAGATGATATAGAATTTTATACACAATGATATAAACTAAGTAGCTACCTAAAACATTGTGTGTAGTTATGGATTATCTGTCAACTTATCTCTTCATATCAAAAAACGTAATTTTGTTCGTGCCTGAGCTGTAAATCCAGACCTAATCACATGTGTTAATAATTGATCAACTTTTGTCAGCGACTTCGTCATCATAAACTTCCTAAGTCGAATGAACCATTTTGTCTTACCTAGAAAAGAGAATAGATGTCAGTGTGGAGAAGAAAGGTAATTTAGGAAATAACTTAAAGCTCGAAAGCAGCAAATACTGGATGAAACCTCCTGATTCATTATTTATTCTGTGTGCAAATTTCACTTATTTCTTTTAATTTCTGATTGAGCAATAGTCATACAATTATTGACATTTTTATAATGCCCCCGACAAAGGATTAGCAAATTGAAGTGGCAGTTGGCTGGTCATATTTGCCCCAGGACCGATAACCGATAGACGTGTTCTACAGTGGAGACCACAGCTCGGAAAACCAGTATATAACATCTTCCAGCTAGATGGAACGACGACATTCTCAAAATAGCTGGCAGCGGTTGGAGAAGAAGAGCTGAAGATCAAGCTCAGTGGTGTGTCATTGTAGAGGTCTATGTCCAGCAGTGAACGAATATGGGCTGATGATGATGATCAGATTCCTTCAGATGTAAATTTATAATGAAATATTCTGAATGAAATACACTTTAGAGCAGAACTTGCCTCAACAAAAGGAAGCGTGTTTGACAAAAAACTTAACGCAACACTAAAGAACAGGTGCGCAGTAATTATTGTTGCTAGTGTTTCCGTGTTTTAAGTGCATTTACATTCATAGTCCCACGACTGTAGCGTGTTTTGCTATACACGGAGCTGTTTCTAAATTAATTATAGCTTATCAAAGTATTGAAAAAGGAAACGAAAAGAAGTGAAAAATAAAATAAAATAAAGGGCGTCTTAAGAAGAATTGATTTGCTCGTCTATCGAATCTATCGATCGATTTACAACCTTCATACAAATTTACATGTGTTTGTTTGTGTGTCCCCACGTATATTTCGACGATAAGTTTTGTATTGTGTTTATGTGTAACTAATGAAGAATTAACAATTATAATAACTATCATTAGTAGTTGTTATACGATAGACGAATACGTCTGACGAATTCTGATCTCTTTTAAAAAGGCATCAACATCATAAAGCAGACTACTTTTGGACGTGTTCCTCTTTAATTCAATTTTGATAAAACACCGTATTTCTGAAAATATTCGTATATTGTGTCAAAATTCTATAACCAAATGACCTCTTTTAAAGTATGGTCAAATAAATTTACCAGCTAACAGCAAACTTGCTCGATATGTAATCAAAACCACTTGTGAACACACTATTCGATTTCGAACTTTACTCTTTGTTAATCTCCATGTCCATGCTTGGCTTATGTAATAAATGTTGGTCGACCATAGCAAGATAACTGCATTACACTTGGCCATTTAAAACTGGCGCAGACTTTAATTTTCAAGGTCCCGACCCGCTTCGCTGCCTTTCTCCCACAGGCCTATAGTATAAGTTACAGTGACTTTGACCGTATCGCGAAATTTGCCAATTAAGCAATGTATTGCGTCGCGATTGTGCGTAGTTCACATTTTAAATCTTTATTCATGCATATTTGTAACGAAATTAACTTGTCTATTAATTTTATTTGGGATAAAAAGTTCACTTCGAGTTTCTGGCCTGGTTCTTCTACAATCAAGCTCCCGCCCGCAGTGAATGACCCAAACTTGAATATATTATTTTGACTTTAACACTTAGAAATTTACTAGCAAGTATTAAGGTAGGCTTGTATTATTTATTTAGATTATTATTAATATTATAGAGACCATTAAATGAAGATAAAAATTTATTATTGGACAGAATAACGGTATTTTTCTTGTAAATTCTAGCGTTAGTAAAACAGGACTTAGATGATAAGCGACACAGAATCAGAAAACTACTCCTCTGGGCGCACCTCTCTATGTCGGTTTACAACTTTACTAGATTTAATATAAACCTAAGGATACACTTACAAAATAAATCATCATCATCATTAAAGCCACTACTGCTAAACATAAGCCATAAGAAAAATTAAATGTAAAAATATTATACGCTTATATTTTATGTGCCTTTGTTGGGACATATGTACATGTATAAATATTTAATGAGACATTTATCTATGCGGTGGAAGACGACAGCAGATGGAAGTTAAACAATAGGATACCAATTAATTGGGTTTGGGAACCGGTTGCTTGACGATGTAAATTAGCAAAACATAACGACTTTATTTTAAATATGTTGTCAAAACCAGTTCGGTTAGTATTAAATCTGCTACGAGTACTACTTTTTCGTTTAAAATCAAACTTGCTTCAAAAGACAAAATTTCATTAGTATTTCTTATTTTGATAAAATAAAATAATTATAAATTTGGGGTCAGCGCCGTAAATTTATTTATTTAAATATATAGGTATTTTATATCGATGTGTATACAAGAATAAAATGACACAAACAGACGAACATAAAATCTTCTCCTTTTTTTTTGAAAAATTCTTTGCTCTTTGAAATTTATTCTTCGGGGAAACACCCCTTATTTAGAATTACCTACCCTTAGTTTGTAGCATAATTTAAAAAGTAAAACTAATATTAATAAAGAAAAAATAATTAAATAACCACAACAATTTTTATCAGAGCGATTATGATTTAATGTTGAAATTGGAAGCTTTCTTGGTAGTGGAAAGCTAATTATTTTCTCTTAATAGCGAAAACTATGATTAAACAAATTGTTTCGTAATTAAATGTATTATAAAGACAAGGTTAGAACATAATAATACCCAGGGGATAGCATAGACCACACCTTTCTCTGTGGTAATGAAAGCATTAAACATCAGTGGAGACACATTATGTTATTAAAATTTCATTCAATGTTATATTTCCTCACTCTTACTATAGAAATTGCACTATGCTCAGACTCTTCCTTATCTTAATAGCCAACTTTTATTCCATACTCTTTTATACTGTATACTTTCAGCTCGTACGAAATAGCTCGCGACTGCCAGTGTCATTACAAGAATTATTATACAGTGAGACTTTGATGTAGCTTTAGTACTATGTCGCGCCAAGATATCTTTTAAACAATAAGGCCGCAACCTTCTGAACTACAGTTTTATTTAGAGTGACAAAGAGTAATAAAATGATCAGCTAGAAGCCGATTGTAATATGTATATAGTTGGTATGTGATAGTCGTTTATTAGCAGCAATAAGTACTTTCTAAGCTCGCCACGTTCTGTACATAACATTAATTACAATGCGATAATAAGACTATTAAATCATTTCTATTTGAAGCGTGTCCTGTGTTCCGTTCCTCCCATTCTGTAGCATGCCAATTTCCTTATGCTTAATCCTTTGAACTTCACTGACCCGAACGATTTTCTATTGTCTGTTTTATGCCAAAGGTCTTTCAAAAGTAGTGTGGGGTCCTTTAATCTCCACCTTCACCATGCAGTTGAAACACATTTAAATATTTTCTCTAAGGAACGTCTTTGTGTAACGTTTAAAAATCATATAAACTACGACTGAACGTTAATCACCATTTTTTGCTTCTTTATATTATATACACAATTTTATAAATGAAATACTGTTTATAAAACTTGCTAGCACAGTAAACTTTATAAATTTTATGAAACGCATCGTACGTATTTGAAAATATATATTCAATTTACGAGCTAACCACACTTAGCTATTAAAATTAACTGCTTCGTAAACGACATTGATTGTCACCTATATATATGTATAAATAATATTAACACAACTTTTAAGTAGATTTGTTTATTTGTGTAGTCTTCTTGAGAAATATATTATTTATTGTAGTATTAACATATTGTGTCCTTGTTATATTTTATTAATTTCCTAAGACATCTACGAGTATTATTATTTCTAAATCTAAATCCACGAAGCATACCAAAGTTGACCTCCGCCCACGCGATCAAGTTTAGAGTTCTCTAATACGTTATTGGTCATTGTCTGTTTGTTATTATTCCGGTTCAGGGGTCTTCCTAGCTTGGTTCGTGATTGGCCTGGTAAGGAATTTTAGTTCAAGGCCTTTATCTAATTGGTATGTTTATCGATCTTGCGAGATAAAAGTTATAACACATTGCTTATCGTTATATGTAATAATCAGGTGCGCGTGTTCGTAATTATTCGTGACCGAATTTTTAATTACGTAAATTTGGGCTATTACCCATGATATTATAACTAAAACAGGTAGATGTCGCACTAGCCCCTGGAAAATGAGGCGACCAAATTAAGACGATTGTCATAATTTGATTTAGCGCTATAGCATTCGAAACGTAATATCTGTCTCATTTATTGATTTTACCATAAATACGACGGAGGTAAATATGACGTATGGATCCAGTAACATTTTGTAGGACTAAATATGAGTATAGCGAAGTATGAATCTTTACATCTTTAAGTAAAAAATCATTGCTATTACCGCTATGCTATGCGTCCATGGGCGCGTTAGTTTAAGGTGACTTTGATAAGTGGTCCGTCGAAACCCAAATTAATTAAATAATTTTCATTAGGTCAGCTAGTCCTACATTTCTTTTGAATGTGAATGTAATTTGATGATTTAATGTGAATGGAAATGTGAATGGTATTTACTCTGATAAAAACCCTTCAACGGGAAGGGTTGTTAAAATTTTCCTTAGGCTTTGTTCTTTTTACGGTGGCAAAATTATATAATAATATAGTGCCTGTGCACTATTAAGACCAAGGTTTTTAAAAATTATTAGACGAATTTATGTAACGAATGGGCTGAAAACAACCACTAGTTCAAAATCAGTTATATGTTCAATAATAGCTGTTACAAAACACAAAGAAATCATATTAAAGTAATCTTTGTTTAGTCGTTTACAATACGGGCTTTCATATAATTGTTATCTACAATTCTCTTAGTATCGCTTCAACAGTTAAAACTTATACCACGGTATATATGACGTTGCTCTTGTAACAGGTCCAACTTCACAGTCTACATTTATCAACAGACATTTCGCGTTCATAACGCTAACACGTTACTTAAGTAATACTAGTTTTTACGGAAGTCCGCTATTCATTCCGGTTGCAAATATTTCTGCTTTCCTCAAAATGCTTCTGTAATCTATTCAGCTTATTCACTTTTAATTTACTTTTATTTATACCGTTAAATAAAACAGCATTACGATTACATGAAACGTTTATCATTGTTCAAATTCATGCAAGTACGTTCAATCTATTACCTTTATTGACCGCAATACATTTAAGTATGTATCTCATTTTTTTCATAGCATTTGCATATTAGAACAAACGTTAGCAGCCTTAATTTTAAACGATGCTAACCTATTAATTAGCAAAATAGTGTTCCGTTCTAACACGCTGAATGCAAATGAAACGCACAATGAAAAAGTTCTGTATAGCCAATTATTTGTTTGGGAATGCATAATATTTAAATAGTTACCGCTTATTAGCTACAGTCTGGGAATGAACTGTTTAAGACGTAATTTATAAGGGAAGTAAATTTGTCAGAACATTAGTGCATTTTAGTTGCCTTTCTTTTTATCATTGATCAGATTTTATTACGTTTTACATTTCATATTAACTTGGTCCGGCCAGTGATAGATGTTTTGCTTTAAGTCTCCACAACACCCCGTTTTTTGTTTAACCACCTCAAAATAAAAATAGTACAAAAGGCGTACTTATGCTACTAAGCATTCTCTACCAGTTAACATTAGCTGAAAATGAGGCAGTGCGGACAAGAATACAAATGTACTGACATAGATTAAAATATGTATTATTGAAGAATTACATATGTATAATAATTATTATGATGTTTTTCCTAAACCATAAAGCTTTCAGCCTTCTACTTCAATTTTGTCCGTATAAAAGATACGTGTCAGAAGACTACAGTTTGCAGTTAAATCAAATCAACATAATTAAGTATTTTCGCTTAGTGACAGGTCAACCTCACAACAATGCTCAGTAAAACGGCTTGCTATGCTTGACCTGCCCCTGTTACCCACAATGTTATTGCATTGTGAAACGTTTCGCATATTTGCAGATGGCATTTTTGTCTGTTTTAAGAAAAATATATTCAACGATGTGGAATATGAATTGAAAACCTAATGTATGTGCGTTGCTTACATCTTTTTCATCATCATCATTTTGTTTTATAGAAATTCTAAATCAATTTGACTTGTTTATTATTAAAAGTATTTAATGAGTTGAAAAGGCCGAGAGGTTCAAGCAAATATCACCTTGAGAAAATTATAAATTAAAAAAAACATTTCAATGTTAAGTTAGGTCAGGTCTGTTGACATCATGTTTATCTATGCTTGCTGTTTGTCTATGCTACTATTAAATATAATCAATGATTTTACCTCCTGTGAAGACCAACGAGAGAGGGTTTATCTTTTTTTGTGTGTTGTATATATTTCCAATCTTAATATATAATTAATATTTTATTTAAAAATTGTCGTTTCTTTTAAAAGTGGTTTAAAATCGTTTTTCTTTTATTATAAATGAAGTTAAGCCTACCGCCTAGTCTTTATGCATTTACTAAACAGGTTTCATTATAGAGTGAAGGGACAAACAGGATGTTCACTTGATGGTAAATGGCCTGTTAATTATTATAGATCTTGTTTAAAATCAATCAAAATCGAAAAAACACTCGTCTCTTCTCTGTGAATCATACCCAATTATTTTGCTGCCTAATATCACTTATCAAAATTAAAGCCATCTACAGATAATAGTTAAACCCCCTTTGTCAGAAACAGTAATATTAGCAGGCTTTTGTATAATCTGTGGGACTGTTCGAAAAGGTTACAGCGGCCTCGGGACCTAGCAGGCTCAAGAAGGAACATGGATGGTTTTTAGTCAGTAAGAGTCTGACACGACGTCCCGCTCCACCCACAGCGGGAGAAGATCATTTGATGATTTTCCATAGGAAATAATAAGTCTTTTGCATAATGTAAATACTGAATGACTAGTAAACATATTCAAAACTTAGAGCTGTGGTTTTAGTTCAATTAATTAGTTCTTTGCGCAATAATAATTTTATATTTAAGAAAAACAAAAAATAAATCTTTTGTTTCCCTTGAAAAATGTAAATTGGTCTCTATGATGTATTAAAGTAACTTTAATAGCATTTGTGGTGATGATGTAAGAAAATATGACACATAAGTGCGCTATAAATACTCAGAATCTGATTCTAGTTGCTGGTGGGTTGTTTTCATAATTTTAATAAATCCACGTTGAGCGTTTAGCACTGCGGATGAGTAACGAATCATGCCTTGTTAAAATTAAAAGGTCTATAATTATGTACAGAGAAGATTGATTTTTGTTAAATTAGCTAAATGTTTGTTATTGTAAACATATACTCATTAATAAATCATTACGCGATTTATGAACAAAAATTTGTTTGATGCATATGACTTTAATTGTTTGAGCCGTATTTTTTTAAATTTTCGTCTGCTATGTTTTTTTTTAAATTTTGATTTAAGGTAAAATTGGTATACGTGTAGTGTATGGTTCTTTAATGTTTCTCAGCTCTCGATTTAGTCGTATATTAGTTAATAAGGCGGTCGTAAAACAGTGGCTGATTGTCCGGCTAAGACCCAGTTGGCACTGAGTGCCATCCACGCCAATGTGTACATCGATAAACTAAGTTTAATTTTAATAGGATTACCGTGTGAATAATATTTTCAGTCTATTGTTAAGGAATAATCATTATTGATTTAAGAAATGATATAATTTTTAGCTACACAATGACTATTCCCAAGGTCAATGTAAAATAAGTATAATTTTAGAATTAACGTAATATGAGTCAGGCTCCACATCTAAACGAGAATCACTATCCTTTTAAACCAACTTTTTATATTATTATTGATAAATTTTACCTTCGCGTTGACTGGGTAAACCACTATATACAATCACAAGATCACAGTAAATTGCACCTTATCACAGTGTATTTTGTAAACAAGCTCCAGTGTTTATCGAGGTCGGCCACGTGCGATTGGTAGAGACTTTCGGTTTCAGCTGCGTGCGTTTTGACGCGGCGCCTGCTCACAACTGGTCTCTCAGCCAGTGCCGGTTTCATTTCTTGCAAGGACTTGTCTCATAGAACGTAAGTCAGGGCGTAACACTTGTGCAATGACGAATGAAGAAATTATTGTATTATTAAATGAATCATTGACACTATCAAACCCATTCGTTATTTAAATATGGTATATATACATCTTAATGGTATAAATGTCGTTTCCAAATGGTTAAATTGGCACTTATGATATGCCCAATAAAATCGCGGCAAATCAACTACATCGTATGATGTGCTTATAAACCTTGAACTTAAATAGTGTATTAGGTTCAATAGTATTTTTTCTAACGTTAAAATACCTACCTTAATAATGTCTGGTCATGTTTCCTAATGTCCTAACATGGAATGAATCGGTCAAAAATCTATAAAGGCGACATTTTATGAAATATCCCAGGCCTATCATGATAGGATATTACAGATGATCTGGCCAATCAAACAAACGAGCAACGACAAACATATACAGTTACATACATGGTTATAGATACAACGTAAATGAACATAGGTGGCTGGTAAAGCGAAAAAAAATAGCATTTTTTGTATCAAAATTTTTAAGAGAATCGAAAACTACGGAAGTATTATATACATTAATAGCAATTTGTGATGAGAATGCATTTATCATATTTTACCATGTAGCCAGACCAATAAACGTAAAAAAAACAAACCTTCAAGGTAATTTTTTAATACTCATAGTATAGAAATATGTAAATGACAAGCCACATAAAGTAGTCAAATGTTGTTTATTTTAATTAACTTAATATGTTGCAGCAACATTTAATAAAACATGTACTTACTACTCAGATTAACTATGCTAATATAATTAAATACAAGTGAATAATAATTAACCAGGTTTAAAACTAGTGCTGTCACTTTAATTTGATAAAATGAAGACATCTATTTCTATCTATTTTATGTTTTTGTGCGTTCAAAGAAAAAAAAGAAAATCTGTAAATTATAGAAAAGATCCTAAAATAAGTAAATAGTATAATTTTGTTATTGTATGAGATGCGGTGCAAGATGTGCAATATAAATGACTGTAATAGTATCAGTTCAGTATATCTAGAATTAGTGCCGCATATTTTTATGCATACCATAGAAAATACGTTGCCGTGTGGCACCGGCCTGGAATAGTCCCACCGCCTCTCATCTCATAGGGAGTCGTAAAATCGACGAAGAGAAATCGTACCGGGTGATGGGCAGCAGCGTCATCCTACATACTGGCTTGAACTGCGATCACCAACCTGCATGCCCAGCGTGGCGATTGTGGGCAGATACCCCCAATAGAATGTAATCTATTGGGGAGGGTAATTTTCAGTAGTGGGCTTTATAAGACTGATATAAAAATGAAAATCCGCATATTTTCGGTAATACTACAGGTTAAGCTTTCGGATATATAATATTAGGTATCAATTCTTAAAATGAGCAGCTGTTATGTTCATTGCATAAATAAATATAAGGCAAAACGCCTGCTTTTGTGCCAACAATTTCTTTAAAGAATCCGAAAATATACTTTAAAATATCTAAGCCAAACTAATGTATGCAAAATTATGGTCGCAGGATCACGATAGGCCGCCTACAATAGTTCACACTGGAAATTTTTGGGGAATTTCCAGCAAAAAATTTCAGCCGTGGAGTTCCTTGGGCTGATGATGATGATTATAATATGTTTTATTGAAACGGTTCATTCTTTTAATTTAGTGGTCAGCAATTCTTGAATTTGTCATTGTAAACGTTGCTAACTTTTATAATCAAAGCGATCACAACCTAATCAGTTAGCGAATCAAATTAATGATTTGCTGAATAGCCTCTTAATTCTTTAAAATTACTACATAGTTGAGAATATAATGCAAGTTGCAAAATTTTTTATACGAATCTGTTTTCAAAATGGATCCAGTGTAAGATGACTTTTGCCCGAAATTAACAACCTGGTCAAATCATTCCATTTTTCAAGGAAAGCGTATCAATAACCAATTCTTGGCGACGTAACATCCAACTAAATTCTTGTTTGCTGCTTCTGTGGCATAAATCAGCGAATACCTTACCTGCAACAATCACCGAGTTCAAATCCATCAACATCTAATTGTATATACATCACCAACAAGTTGAATATTTTTTTTACTTTTGACTTAATAAAAATATTTCGTGTAGAACAAAGCCGATTCCTACGGAATATTGAAATTTCGTGCGCTCTATAAAAGTCTGTGAAATTAAATATTGTTATTTTGTAAACTATCCTGCTATAATTTATCATTCAAACAAGCTTGTGTTGTTGTACGACGCATGCCTCACATGTGATCTCATCAGACCAATCGTTATTATCCGGTTTTGGTATTTGCTGCCTATCAGTCGGTATTGTTCGAGCAAATTTACTAGATGGGGGGCTACAACATTGTTCATTTTGTTCAATACATCTATTTATGCATCTATGTAGATAATTATTTGATTCTTTGTCAAGCATGCTGTTTATACATATTTAAGATATCTTAGAGGTATAACGATAGTATCATCTATAACTAAAAAAAGTATGATATGGGAATGTAAGGAGAATAGACTAAGAATAAGAGAAAAAGAGGAATGTTAGCGCCTGAAAAAGAAGGGAACGACCAAAAAAGGTGTTGAATGAGCGAAAAATACATGCTGAGACAAACCCAGATAAACTCGGATCAGGACAGAAGGATAATACTGCTCTATGAGTCGACGACGAATGACCGGGGTGAATGGAATGCATGCTGCGACAAACCTAGATAAACTAGGACCAGGCCATGAGGATAATGGTGCTCTATATACAATTGTTTTGACACTTTAGAAGTAGAAGTCTTGCTACATTTACTGTCGGTTTTATAGATATCGCCTTGTATGTGATCCCACTAGACGAATCGTTGTCATCCGGCTTTTGCGCGGTAATTGGGGGCTAACTATCGTTACGATCTAGTGGTTCTACGAGTGTAGGTGTGACTAGAACAGATCCATTTGGATAAAATATCATTAACCTTTTTTTAGGCACGCTTCTAAGAAGTTTTATATTTTTATGGTATAGTGTAATTTAAAAATCAAATCAAATCTTTTATTGCCGACCAAGTGTAGATATAAAGATGTAAACATAAAAATAGCACTTAATGCGAAGTCGCTTTTCGGAAAAAGATAACCCGCAAAGATAAATTATGGCCTATAAAATCATATGCAGGTTAATAGTCTGTATCTAGATTTTGGGGAAGTAGCTATACTTAATACTTGTAGCGTCAATAGTTTCACTGAGTAGCAAAAAATTTGAGTCATAAATCTGATTGTTATGGATACTGCCGGACACAATAAAGATTACTTAAGATTAATAGGAGAGAGGAGAATTAAATTTTGATTATCTAGTGCATTTCTCAAAAAGGTTTAATCCATATCCTTCTCTTAGTATAAAGTATTATATTAATTAAAAACCCCCGACCTTAGAAGCGGAGTGCAGGTATACTGACCTACACGCCATATCGGTCGTTAGGTCGTCGACATCACTTGAAGGGAATAATATAAACTGATTCTCAAAAAATGTCTTATTTGCGTATCGCAGACGGCTAATTTAGTATTTCTGGTGTACAATAAGGTTAGGTTAGGTCAGCAATTTATCAATTTTGATGACAAGCCTACTTAAAGTACGGTAAACATACCTGGATCAAAAAGAAAATTAGAAGTTCGTCGTGAGCTCGTAAGTTTAATACAGGTCGTATTAAACTTACATAACTTTATTCTGATCGCTGTTATAATATTTACCTTGCAATATATAAAGCTATTATCGGCCATGTAAGTTCAAGATGAAGTGCTTTGATTGCATACCAATGAGATGGATATGAAACGTTACGTAAGAAAAGTGCAGCTCAGATTTAAAAACCGTTGCGTAAAGGATATCTGGAGAAATCAGATTTCATCGTTTGTCACGGGCTTGCAGGTAATATAAATTGTGTGAAAGAAATGTAAAGTAAGTATTTTATGTTTCTGCAAGAAATACGTTTCTAGTGTTTATCAAACAAAATGACAGTTTTAATTTTACAATTTACTACAAGAGAAATTAAACCGTTAATTGAGTATGTTCTGTTGTCGTGATTGTGAACTTAATTACAACTGCTGTGACTTCAGCTGAGCCCATAGTTAGATGCCATCATAATATCATCATTTATCGGTATATTCGGTGTAGACAAATAATTTTAGATTAAGGGTGTATAGGGATCCTACCATTTTTTTATCTCGGTAACAAAATGCATTTACCCCTCTGCTTTCCGGCCAAAGGCGGAGAGAAAGGGGGTTCCTGGCCTCTGGGAGGTAATCAACCCCCCCCCCCCCCCCCACCACGCCAAGCAATCTCATAGGAGCCCATGCCAAGCTTACCTGCAAGTGGTGCACCTGCCGATCAACGGACGATGCTCTGAACATACAAGTTTCCGGTAAGCGGCAATAGACTCGCCACCTATTACGCGGGATCAATAGTATGATTGGCGAAATGGGCGTGATTGTATTTATTTTAAATTCTAGAAATGCTACATTCTACGACGCAGACTACAGCCCTTCAACCAATTTAACTCCCAACACATCTTTTCCTTCTATTCATTTGTCATCGCCTCATCCACCCCCTTTTCGATCATATAATTTTTCACACACTATATTATTATATCTTATTTTCCATCATCCTTTTTAATGAATATGATAATTTACTCTTTTCGTCATAAAGCCCTTGTAATATCCTTTTATACGCCCATACTCAGGGCACATGAGTTAACTTTGTATGGAATTGACAAGTACCATCAAGTGGGCTGATGACACGTCTACTTACTAGTGCGTAAAAATTATAAAAAAGATATGCTAATCATGATTCGATAATATAATGAAGCTAGGTAGGTGAGCGATTTCTTGCGGACATGACCTTTGAGGTAGACCTTCTCAAATATTACCTTGAGTTTAATTTGAAGGGGTACAGACTGACGCTAATAATAGAACCTCGTTCTTGACACCTGCATCATATATAGCGATATATGCGGTCATTCCTTGAAATGAAATCAGTAATGTTTGATCAATGTCAATTGGATCATTAAAGCATTATTTGAATTTAAAAAGTACCTATATTTGACGACTTTACTCCAGAGGTCGTGGGTTCGATTCCCACACAGGACAAATCTTTGTGTGCATGAACATGAATATTTGTTCTGGTCTGGGTGTTTTCCTATGTATATTAAGTAGTTATGTATTTACAAAAAAAAAGTATTTTAGTATGTTTATCCGTTGTTTAGTATCCATAACTCAAGTTCTTAATGATACTTATCTTGGAACTAAATAATTGGTGTAATTGTCTGAAAATATTTATTTATTATTCTGTTAACATAAAATGTTTTATGTTAATGCTTTGTACAATAAACACTAACATGAATACAATTTTATTGTGAAACCTACCTATGGATATTTTGCAAAAGTATCAAAATATTTTCAATAATTGTCCCTTGAAATTAATATACAATGCAAATTGATAATAAAGTTAGAAGACTTACCAGCTGTTGCCGTTGACTTCGTTCAAGTCATCAAAATAAAATATAGTCTTTGAGTCTACTGAAGCTCTACATAACCCTTTTTTGTATTAATTATTTCTGAGTCATGTTAATGTTTTTATTGTTTCATTATTTCTAATATATGTTTTAATGTTTTAATTAAGGTCCAAAATTTCAAAAAGAATTATTGTTATATAACTAATCATCCTCAACTGCTGTGCCCTTGCAGGGCGTCACATGTAGACCTATTATATTTACCATCTATGTATCATGTTATTAACTCTATTTTTTTTTAATCGGATCATTGATTGTAAATATTACAAACTTTACCTTATACATACTACATTTAGAAAAAATCCGGTAATACCAACTTCTGCTTCATATAGTTCGTCGCATTGCAGCAAACTTTATTATAAAATTTGTTAAGATGAGCAAAAGCTATAATTAATGAAACTATAATCATAGCCTGATCGTTTGTCACGACTTCTTTCACAATCGCGGATATTATTATAAAGAACTTTTTGTTTTATTATAATAAACTGTTGATCTTTGTATTGCAGTGTAATTGATCAATAGATAGTTGATCAATGATAGATAATACATGTAAATATTTTAATAGTTATAGTATTTTTTTAAACTAATAGAAAATAAAGAAAAGTTTATACTTTTAAGCCTATTTAAACTTATAATGAACTAACTAATCATACTTTATTATCTCATTAACAATCCCGGGGCTTTCAAATGAGGTCTTAATCGGCATTTATCCAGGCCGACATGAGTGGGTGCGCTTGTTACTGTGCCTATTCCACGGTAGACATATACTGACCAAATCAAATTTATATGCTCAAACAAGTGCATGTTTCTTTGTTGTAAATAATATGATCAATATTCGTTTATTTATTGCGCTCAGTCAACCATACAATTTGCACTTGTTAGAACAAATAACAATTGATAATGTTAAGTAGGCCAAAATACACGTGTATATTTATGATTACGTTGTACATTTAAATAAAATCATCATAGTTACATCGAGTTGTTTATGATTCATTTACAAACACGCACTTATTATTAAGAAATAAATGATTCATTGAAAACTATTGGTTCGCCCGTGCGTACTGTTGCGCATCTTATATTATTATAAACTTTAAATATCACCTAAGGGGACGTCCATTAATTACGTGAGTCTAAAATAGGGGAGGGTCCGGCCACATCTCACCAAAACTCACCAAGGTGGAGGGGGGGGGGTCCAATTTTAAAAAAAAACACCTTACGTAAGTAATGGACGTCCCCTAACAAAAAACCTAACATAAAAGCTTCACGCTTCTAGCTTCAAAAATAAAGACATTCCATACAAACTTTGATCCCCTACCTTTTTTTCGCATAAAATTTAAGTGTCCTCTGGCTCTAAACTATCCTTTAGAATTAAAAGTAGAGTTAATAATATAAGAAAAAGTAAAATAAAAAAGACGTGTGGCACTCCGAGACTGCCGCGGTAAAGCTATTGCATAGCATTTTTATCAACTTATGCAATTGTAATTATTTTAAGTAATTATTTATCGATAGATAGAAAAACTAAAAAGTATCACCGCTGTGCCGGTCGGAGTGGGGGTTGTTAGGTTTTTTTCGTTACGGAATTTCTGGTTTCGGTCCCCACGCTCAAGGCCCGCGATATGCAATAGCTTAAAAGTAAAATATGTTCAAAGTTGTGTAACAAATTTGTAGGCAGTTTAAATAAACAGTATTGAGTCTATAATCAGTCGCTCCATCTTATATTTAATTTTAAGAACAATAAACGACTTTTAATCGTTCCATATATAATTACGCCATTAAAATATGACAAGTTGCTTGTCTTATTTTAAAGGCGTGTGTTAGTTTGCACTTTGCAGTCGCATTCTGCCGAAATTAATTCGTACATCTTATACCTAATTGGCTCACGGGGTTACATAACCGTGAAAGTGGACTATTGTAATTCATCAGTTACATTGACGGGTCGCGTGTGATGCGCATTCGTAACGCTTACTTTTAACGTTCATTGTATTTTAATTTGGCTTACTTGTTGTTGTACTTGATTAAGCACCGAAACCCTAATGGGAGTGTGCCTGCCATCTGTAGTCGTAATAGTTGATGTCAATAAAACTTAGTTAATGTCGACATTTGACACCTGTTAGTTTGTTAGAATAGGTAAACCAATAGTATAAGCACAAAATAATGAATAACGCAATAGGTTCTCCTGAAACTACATTAATTCCAATTTTTTTTTATTTTCGAAAAAACAAATTTGACTTTAACCTGCAAGCTTTGGCATAGTAATAATTACACTTTTCCTAATTAAAAATGGTCCCAGTGTAAGCAAATTAGAAGACTTAGTTTGAATTCACTGTTTTCGTAAAGTTGTCATTTATACGTTGTATATTCCTATTACCGATGAACGCATTGTATAAAATATGTTAAAATTCGTATGTTCTTGCAATAAATATATAAGTACAATATGTGAATATTTTATTGTGTCTTTTAAATTATAACTGGCAACATATGTCATTGTTGCTTTTGCTCGATTTATTTCTTTATAGTCATCACTTAAGTATGTTTGTTGTAAATACTGTGATAAAAACATAGTTTTTTTATGCTCACGGCTATAGTACGTCGATCAGTCGTATATTGTAATCAGTTTCTAAAACATAATCTTATTTTCATATTTCCATTATCTCATTCCACCCAATGATCACTTATACATAAGGTCTTAAAGCAATTGACCTCTCAAGGTTTATACGATAGCCTTCAACGATAACGTTAATTGTTACAGCTAACGGACATAGTGAATGCTATGTCGTCCCGAGGCGAGCTCCCACTAGAGCTGGCGCTGCGCGGGCGCAGTACTTCGATCGCCACGACGTTGCTGCAACATTGCGCAGACGCAGATGCGCGCGGCCCACGTGGGCGCACGCTTCTCCATAGAGCCATCGATTCTAGAGACGCGTTCTCAGCCAAATTCCTTGTGGAAAATGGCGCAGATTCGAATCTTGCTACCAAGTAAGTTATATGTGCAACATATTGCCATCACAAGTGATTTGCGAATCTTCCATCTCCTTTTATTTTCTCTTCTATATAAATAAAGATGAACCCCGAAATGAATGTACGCGCATAACTTCCGAACGACTGCGTCAAAAAGGATGATTCTTCTTTTCATGATTTTTATTTTGGACTAGGTTTGTATTAAGGAAATTACGAAAAAAAACTACGATATGAAGTTCGTCGGGTCAACTTCATCATTCAAAATATAGTCTTAGATTTTAAGACACTATTTAAAATCTTATTGTTTCCTGTTTCCTGGCAGTTGTCTGCAAAATCTAATTGTGGTACTTAGTAGCAACCTCAGTTGTGGTACTTCGTTAAGTGTCATTTGTGCTAATGTCTCGATATCACGCTGTTAAACAAAGCAATCCGATGTTTTTGGGAGCCTGATGAGGTTTTTGGATCTCAGGCATCAGTCTCACACAAACAAACTGTCAATTAAAGTTTTCTTTGTAATGATTATAATCATCTACACACGGCTAATGAACCTACCAATTGTTAGTTTGTAAAAAAAAATTGCCGAAGCACTTGTGAACTTGTCTTATATATATGAGCGCTTGCTGCAAGAAGAATTTGAAACTCTGCTAGTTTTTGTGCCACGCCAAAATTGAAGTACATATTTCTTTAACACTATTACGAAATTTATCAGGACGTTTTAAGCCCATATCATGTCTACATATAACTAAAGAAATTCTAAATAAATTGAAATCAAATGCGTTTAAGGTTCTATTATGCGAAGCTACGCTAAAAAAGAAACTTGACGCTAGCATAAATTAACCAGCTTGTCTTAAGGTGAGTATAAACTAAAGCATTTTTTCGAGCATTACTGTGTAATGTAACGTTTTTACGAATGGTACAATACAAGTAAAAGCTCAGTTTCCGAAGCATTTCCATGTAATATAATGTTCCTGCGAATGCTCGTCGTAATACTCACAGCGAGTTTGCATTTACCCGTAACATTTCGTTGCACCTTGCGTTCATTCTTTTTTGAATTGTCGGACCTACAAAGTGAGCAAAGGCTCGACGAAATATTACACCAATACGCTCGTTAGTTTCTACAATTATTGTTGTAATAAAACGGCGAGCGTGCTCGATGTCTGGGTCGTGAAGGGTGATGCACTAAAACATTTCATAGAGTGGATCGTTTTTCAGTTACAAGTAAATGCTCTTGTCTATTCTAACCTTTAGGGATTTATATTGATTAAATACCTACCTATATGAAAAGAAATGTCACTATTATATGATTTTATAGAAGCAATTTTTAACATTATATGAAACGACTGATATTTAGATAGATTTACGTTATGTTTTATGCAAAATAGGAACGGTCAGTTAGAGGACATGGTTCGTTTTTGGTCGCATGTTACTCCTTTATCAATCATCCCATTGAAGTGTCAAAAGGGGAAAATAGGTTAACCTTAATATGGAATATGGAACACGCTGATGTATTGTCCAATACGGGGTGTAGAAAGACCCTTACTAAATCCAAAGGCTAAATTCTGCACATCATTTCAAGAGACATACCCAAAAAATACGATTGATGCGATTTATTTTTTGAATAAATAGCTTGATTCGAGTAAAGCAATCTGTATGTTGTCTGGTGAACTAATAATTTTAAGAAAACCCACAAAGCAACTAAATAAATCTTTTTTTTTCAGAGATGAGGGTGATACAGTTTTACATCTAATAGCGGCCTTAACGTCAAGTTCGTGTGACGATGAAACAATGGACAATATGGCGGAAATAGTTGAAACTATGATAGAGAAAGGGGCAGATGTGAACAGACAAAATAGGAAAGGATTGTACGTATGATTCTTATTGACTAATATTAATCATAGTATATAATGAGATTTTCCGATACTTACTAATATCTAGAATTCATCATCATCTTAGTCTATTAAAGTCCGACTACCTAGCTCATACCTACTCTCAGAAACAAAGGCGTCTTGAAGTGCCTTTCGGAGCACGGAAAAGAAAGGAAGAAGCGCTCGTCAGTAGCCAAACAAACGGAACCCATCCAGAGAATGACTTATTTAATCTATGCTTGATTTCGATGAACATTTCCGACTACCCAAGTCTGAGGGAGGCTTCCAGCGCTTTAAATAATCAGACTACTACGTAATCCAAAGTGATTTTAAATTTGTGTTAAGATTACCTATCCATGCTGACTGCGCCGATAAATCCATTTCTGTTTTACTTGTACATATACTTTACAGTTTCGAAGTTAATTATCCGTTTATATTATATTTCAGTACACCAGTGCATCAAGCAGTAATAGCCCGTAACCACAGAATATTTGACATTCTTCTAAAACAACCAAACTTAGACACGAACCTGCGAACATTATCTGATGAGCATCCTCCCCTGTACTACGCGCTCGTAGACGATAGAAGAGCTTCGATATCATCTAGCGAGACTTTAGTAATGAACGGCTCCAACCCTTTCGACACTCCAGTGACGAACAAGAATGCATTTGCCGAAGACCCGGTAGAAGGGAAGACGGAGAGTGTAGTGGAGCGTGGCTTTGCGGCGAAGCTGTTGCAGAAAGGATGTCAACCAAATCCAATTTATTCTGGATCTGGAGATAGTTTATTACACGTCTTAGCGCAAGGCTGGTTTGAGGTAAGAGTTTTTTTTTTATGCCACTCTCTTATGACCACATTCTGCCTGATGGTATGCAGCCGATGCAGTCTAAAAAAGGGAGCTTCCCACCGTGGAATTAGCATGATAACAAGCGCACCCACTTATGGCGGCTTGCTTTAATACCATTTCACACCCGTTAAAAACAGGGGTCTATAGAAGCTGGGATACACGTGCGCCGGTAGAGAATTTCAAAGCCGAATGGTCTTACACAGGAACGTGTAGTTTGGGAGAGTTTTCTTTAGTATCTGATTACCAGCTACTAAAAATACTGCATAAATACTTAAAACTCATAGGTCTTAACTGATTTTTTGCCACTTGTATACAAGAATATTGTAAATGTCTCTCTATATTCTATGACAGGAATCAGCAGTATTTTTAGCGGCCAATCTAAACGGTGAACTCAACCATACAAACGAGGCTGGTCTCTCGGCACTGCATATAGCGTGCTCCGGAGGCTTAGCGCGTCTCACTGCCGCTTTACTGGAACACGGTGCCAAGCCTAACTTACAAACTGCATATGGGGAGCAAGAAGATACAGTGTACAGGTGAGATCATGATATTATAATAACCCTTATAACTTATAAAAAATAACAAACAATTTTACAAATAATTAGTAAAGTTAGTTTAACTAGTGCCCATAGTCAATTAGCGCGTTATTTTTCAATATAATCGACATTCATAAGTACTCCATCGGATCCCAAATTAAACAAAGCAAAAAAAGGACTCCAATGGAATTACAACACATAGCTCTCTATGCAGCATTTCCTATGTTATGTTTCGTAGTAACAGTTAAGTCTTTGATTTGATTTACGAGGCATGTTATCATTAAATATTGTCTGTTACGATCTTAATTATTTTACGAATATTGTTGTAATGATTGAAACGTGATATTTTTTTTACGGCAGCATAGCTGACATTTAAATAACCTGTTTGCGCACCACAAATCAACAAAAAACGCTATTTTTGTCGACTGATGGAACTGGATGGTCTTGTTTTTGGAACATTTGAAAATATTGCAGCCATATAAAGATACTTTTAAAAGACAATTATGACAACCCATTTGGGTTATTGTATTCGGTCTTACGCTTTAAAAGTCTGATTTCCAAACAGGACGTTTATTTGTCTTGGCCCGAGTGTAATCTAATATGTATTATAACTATGTTGTATTTGCAAAAGATTTATTTAAGTACTTATATTTCTACGTTGTTTCGTGCCAATTGTGTGCTTAGTTTGGGGCTAGGTGGATATGTTATGACTATATTTTTTCGTGAAGATTTTTGTTTAATAATTAGCTTCTGACCATGACACATGGATTTCATTATTGGAGTTTCCGTGAAAATCCCTAATTGATATCGAATAATAATAAAGCATAAATTAATGAATTTCCAACATAACCTAACCTTATTGTACATTAAAAAATTCTGATTGAGCACCTATTCCCATATTAGATTCTTAATCAGTATTTTTGATGATGAAAAAAGATTTTTTTTTAGAGGTTCTGTTTATTATATTCCTTTTCCAAATAGGCCTAATAGTTTCGGAGCTTATTCAATGCAAACAAACAATAAAATATTCATAATTATTTTTTGTTTATCAAACAATAAATACAGAATGTAACTATTACATCGCCAATCCTTTACTTTGACTAAACAGACAAACGCCGCTTCACCTGGCAGTACTTAACAACCACGAAGCTGCGGTTCTATCAATTATCGAGTACAAGAAGCAAGCAGAGAAAGAAGAGTCATCATCACCCGATCGAACCAACAGTATACCCAACTTCAACTTGAAGAACTCCGAAGGGGATACGCCTGTCAGTCTAGCGCTATCTGAAGGTCGGTATTGTTATTATCAAGCCATTTAAATGTGACGTATCGTAATGACATGAATACTACCCGATAGTAGGCAGTTGATGCATCTCAAAAAAATTTGATCGCTTTTTATTACGGATAGAGAATCCAGTGTGTGATTGCACTAAAGTAGATACCGCAATTTGATTAAGCATGGCTTAAGGTATGCAGTGCTTATTTGCATGCATATTATGCGCACCCATCCATGTTGGTCGCAATTATATCAAAAGAGTAAAGAAAACCACCAACTTTAATTTCATCACACGACTCTAGAATAAACTCTTAGTCAAGTAAGGGTGCTAAAGGATCCTATCAACATTTCACAGCCAACCTTACCTGCAAATGGTGCACCTGCCGATTGAGGGATGTGGCTCAGGCGAATATAAAAGTTCCCGGCAATAGGCTTGCCTCCTTTTACGTGGGACCAACAATCTAATTGGAAAAATATGGCGTGTAATATGCCTCTGCCTACCTCTTTGGGGAAACAGGCGTGATTGTATGTATGTTATTTTTAAATCCACAGGTCACAAGAATCTCGTTGTACCGTTGATTGAAGGCGGAGCTGACCCTAACGTCCGCAACGGAAAAGGGTTTACTCTCCTGCATCAAGCGATAGTGGAAGAAGATTCCAGAACAGCTATTTACTTATTAGACCACGGAGCAGACATGGATGCCTTGTGAGTACATTGCCTGTAGATGCTTCAAAGTTTACGGAATTATTTAAATACCTATTGTTTACCGTCTTGGCGAAGAAACGTTCATTCTCGTGCGAATAAGTTCTAAAACGAGCTTCCAGTCGATCAATCAAAATAAGACAAGACATAAATTATGTTTAAAAAGTTTAAATGAGATTATTCGGGTGATGCCGTTGGTCCAGCGTCCAATACATTACATGCCTCATTTACTGTAGTATTATAACAATTTTAATCATATTCGTTATTTTTTGTATCACAGAGATGGTCTCTATCCTTTGATGAGTGACCTTGATGACAATTTATATTGATTTAGTGCTTCTAAAGCACGTGATGTTATTGGTTCCGTTTTTAATATGCTAGTCTCGTAAAGCTAAGTTTAATGAACCTATAGGGAGCGGATGGTTCTGCCCGCCAAAGGCAAGATCTTTCACCGGTCGGGTCGATGTCCCGCGGCCCAAACGTTGATGGTTGGATGTTGTATATATAGTTACGAGTTTAAGGAATTTCGATTGCGCGATTCAGGATTTTACGTGTCGTTCATCGCTTGTACGGTGACGCTACAGACTTATGGGCGGCTGGAAGAGCTACATACCTGCTTACATCTATCGACACTGGGTCCGCGTTTCCACGTCCACTGAAAAACTCGCTTTGGTGTGTAAATTGGAAGCTGGAGCTCAGAAGAAGAAAGTTAACTTAATGAGACGATAATGATTTTCTTTCAAGAAAATTAGTGCAAATTAGTTACTCGGCTCTTATAATGACTATTCCTATAGAACAGAGGCCGGCGAGACTCCGTTGCAGCTAGCCATCCATTGCCGCCTCGGGTTGGTAGTAGAAGCATTATGTGTACGAGGAGTGGACATGAGCAAACTCGATGCGAATGGAGTGCCGCCTCTATGGGCTGCTTTGGACTCTGGCCAAGAGGAAGTTGCTAGCGTAAGTTATATTTCGAGCATTTTAAATTATAATACTTGTACCAAAGTTTTGTAGAGCCAGTTTAGCCGGCCAAAGTATAAGACAAATATTTTTTATAGTTTTATAGGAATATTTCAAGGCTAAATCCGATTTTTATATGTTACTCCCGATTTCGATTCTTTATTACCAGCAGTTTGAACTCTGCAGTAACAGATAGCAGGTGAAACTGTAATAGTCTTTAATTTTGTATAAAATTCATTCGTAACTCGGATTCACTTCCTATGACCATACAAACCATTTGGCTTTTGCAGTCTGGCTCTGTGTAGTTAGCGGTTGCCTTCGGAATGTTTCATTAATATTACAAGTAACGCAACAAATAAGAAAAAAGCTGAATAAATATTTTCTGACAATTACACCAATTATTTAGTTCCAAGTAAGTAACGATAAATATATATAAATACTTTGTTTTTTTGTAAATACATACTTAATATACATAGGAAACCACCCAGACCAGAACAAATATTCATGTTCATGCACTCAAAGATTTGTCCTGCGTGGGAATCAAACCCACGACCTTAGGAGCGGAGAGCGGGTATTCTCGCCACCACGCCATATCGGTCGTCGAATATCGTCAATAGAATTTAGTATATAAGTAAAATTTTGCAGTAGTAGCGTAATATAATAGGTTGGGGAAAAAGTCTTTTCGTATTTTTGTATGAAAAGTCAAGACATTTTTTTCAAAGTTTATTTACATTTATTTACAACATATATGTACCGTTTTGTTGAATAACTTTCTGCCATTTTGTGGGCAGAGACATTATCCCGTTACTGTAGAAACTTTGGTACTTCTGATCAAAAAAACGGGACAAATAGTTTTGGCAGTCCTCTCTTGAGGTCAACCTTACAGAACCTAAAGAATTCTGCAGAGACCGAAACAGGTGAAAATCTGAAGGCGCAAGGTCAGGGCTATATGGTGGATGCACTGGGACCTCCCAGTCGAACTCTCTTAATTTTTGCTGAGTGGCTAAAGATGTGTGTGGTCTAGCGTTATCGTGATGAAAGACCACACCCTTCCTGTTGATCAATTCCGGCCGTTTTCTCTCGACTGCTTCCTTTAATCTCATCAGTTGCTGGCAGTAAAGATCAGAATCGATGGTTTTGCCGAACGGTAGCTCATAATAAACAATGCCCTTCCAATCCCACCATACACACAGCATCACCTTATTTCGTGTTAGGCCAGGTTTGGCCACAGTCTGTGAAGCCTGGCCAACTTTCGACCACGACCTTTTTCGCACGTTCTTGTCGTACGTGATCCACTTTTCATCTCCAGTTATCAATCTCTTCAAAAACGGCTCGGTTTCATTACGTCTCAATAATGAATCGCAAATGAGTACACGGTTCATTAAGTTTCTTTGAGTGAGCTCGTGTGGCACCCAAATATCGAGCTTTTTTGTATAACCAGCTTTCTTCAAATGGGTCAAAACTGTTTTGTGGTCAATTCCCAGTTCTTCAGCTACATCGTAACTACTAATATGCCGATCTTGCTCCACTCTTTCAAAAATGGCGTCCATTTTATTCGTAACAGGGCGACCAGAGCGAGGTGCATCTTTAACATCAAAATTTCCGGACTGAAAACGTTTGAACCAAATTTGTGCTACTCTTACTGACACTGCATCAGGTCCATAAACATCACAAATTTTTTTCACTGCTTGAGTTGCATTTTTGCCTTTTTTATAATAAAATTTTAAAATGTATCGAATTTCTTCATTAGATTCACTCATTTTTACGGAGAGAAAAACAAATGAAAAATAGCGGGAAACAACTTTCTTTTATTTTTTTCTTTTCTTTATAATGGAACCTTTTTAATGTTACCAAAACCAGCCAGACACAAATAGTACAGTCAAAAAAATTTTATAATAAGTTTATACCTACGTTATGCAAAAAGACTTTTTCCCCGACCTAATATGTCGTAAGTATATTTTTTTATTTGTGATACATTTTTTATTTTTTTCCTCTTTAGATACTAGTAAGAAATGGTGCGGACGCTGATTGTTGGGGCCCTGGACCCGACGGATGTCTTCAAACATTATTGCACAAGTTAGTTCCTTTGTATTAATATTAAATGTATAAATTTATGTTTTATTTTATTTATTATGCGGACAAAATAAAACAGTTAACAACCATAATAAAATAATATAGGAATAAATTACAAAGTCTTGTACTAGATTATGTGGAAAAAGTCGAGTGCATTAGCCATTTCACTTTTTTCTTAGAGCAATAAATTTTAGACAATTGAAATTCTTGTAGAGCCGCTTCGAGTGCTACGTGCCCCGAATGGTGTGATGTTGATGTCATTTTCAGAGAATTACGACTGTGCACTGGCTGCATACAAAATGGATTCATAATAATTGTTACATGGTGCATTACATCAAGGGAACCGTTTACGTCATTCTATATAATTTATATTAGTCTGCGTGTTAAAAGGGTGATATTTGAATTGAACGGCAATGGAAACCATTTCAAAATGCTTGAAGATTAATCATGAAACAATAAGCTCGTTAGGCGTACGAATCCTGAACGACAAATTTAATTAAAATATTTGTGCTCGCTGGTTGCATACCGCCTGCAGTAGTTCACATTGGAAGTTTGTTGGGGAGGCGTACGTTCAGCAGTGGACTTCAGTGAGACGACAGTGGTTGATGTAATTGGACTGATTGATGGTGCTCTGGACTTTAACAATGTTAATTATTTGTATAGAGCAATAGACGAGAACAAAGAAGCATTGGCAACATTTCTCATTCGTTCCGGCTGTGACGTGGAGTCGACAAGACGCGCAGGCTCTGCGGGAAGTGGGTCGGACGTAGTGGCGGATTCACACTCGCCTTTACATCTATGCTGCACTTGGGGCCTCACTGACGTCATACAGGTGAAGTATCTGATATTTTAAAAGAAGCATTGAACTATGAATCCCTTTTACCTTTCTTTTGTTAGAGATGTCCCGTGCTCTGTAGTGGGACGTTAATAGGATAAGATTGCGATTGAGTATTGTTTATAATGCTCTGTCGGACGTAGTGCCAGATTCACACTTACCCTTACATTTATGCTGAACGTGAGGCCTTACTGATGACTTTATCTGTAAAGCATCTGTTTTCACAAAGAAGCATTGAACTATGAATTCCTTTCAACTTGGTTTGTGAGAGAAAACCCGTGCTCGGTAGTGGGACGTCTATGGGATGAGATGACGGTTGAGCAATGTTTCTCTTTCGTTTCGGTTATAAAGTGAAGTAGCCGAGGCGCACGTGTTCTAAAAGGACTGGGCCTGACGTGACACTCGCCCTGTTTTACACATAAAGTCTTAATGACGTCGTACAGGTGAATAATCTGACGTTGCAAAAGCCATAACGGCATACGAGTAAAACAGATACTATACTTGACCAATTACAAACGTATCATTATATCGAAGTCACATGCTGCGCAAATTGTTATCGTTATAGGGATGCAACTCGGGGGCAGGCAGCTGAACCGAAAACTCTTTTTTATTACCCTTTATGGACTGTCGACAAGAGCAGTTCCATAAGTGAGGTCCAATAAAAACTAATTCTGACTCAGTTCGCACGTTTGTAATGGGGTTAAGTATAGGTCTTCAGGCTTCCCAAATTCTGTTATTGACAGACCACTTATTGTATGTTGGTCGAGGAGTCTCTTAATTGGTATATGTGACTCAATGCATGGCAGTATGGTCAAGAAATACATGCGCTTACGTCTATTCTGCATTTGAATCTTTACTAAGTTGCTATGACGTCGTAACAATCAGCACAACGCTATATACTATAGACAAAATAATGAATCGGTTCTAAAGTTTTTCATAAAAGAGTATCGGTGGGATCTTAAGAAATGGTTATCAATATCGTGCCGTTCCTATATTATTCCAGACACTCCTAGAACACGGCGCCAATATTAACTCCAAAGATGCTGAAGGCAAAACGCCTTTACACATAGCCATAGAGAACCAGCATTCTGCGATAATCTCCCTCCTGCTATCGCAAGCTGGTATAGACTTGTCGGCTCGGGACGACAAGGGAGTCTCACCATTCGCGGCGGCATTGACTGCGAGGAATAATAAAGCTGCCCAGGCTATATTGGAGAAGAATCCCTCGGCAGCTGAACAGGTTGGTGGAACTTTTTTGTTTTAAGTAAGGAACATTTAGAAACTTTCTGCCGCGTACGCAGCTTTAGAGTATTTCTTAGAGTAAGCACTTTGGCTAGGTTTTTAAAAAAAAGTAACAGCTCTGCAAAGAGGGCGTGAGCACTAGTGATGCCCCTGGTAATCCACCAATTGACTGTGATGATCACTTTTCATTCGGTGGTCCGCTTGCTACCCCTTGTTGTATGAAAATAAAACTTAGTGATTCGATGTTAACTTAGATATTGACATATTTCCAAATCATATATTGGCGCTTAATTATGGAATGATATTTTCATAGTATAAAACTATTTCGTGCTTCAATCTATAATGAGACTATCTTATTTTGAAAGGCATAGTGAATCTGTAACATTTAAGACTGTTAATTCGAACATAGATCTCTTTTTACTTTAATTTTAAATATTCCAACTGTTTAGTTTATATAAATATGAAAATTAAATATTTTATTATACCAGTAAATGGTTTGTTGGTTTTCTAGGTAGACAAGAAAGGTCGCAACTTCCTTCACGTGGCCATACAGAAATGCGACATGGAGAGTGTAATGTTCCTGCTGTCTGTGGAGGTGGATGTGAACTCGCGCGTGCAGGACGCGACACTAGCGCCGCCGCTGCACCTAGCGGCCGAGGCGGGAAACGAAGTACTCTTGAGAAGCTTGCTACTGGCTGGTGCTAGGCCTAACGATCGGGATGCGCATAAGTAGGTTTTGTTTACTATTATACTATATACGTGAAATGTAGTATTTGTGACACAATCAACACTTGAAAATGTTAAAAATGATGCATAAAACAATATAATTAATGACTGTCTTGCGCGGAAAGCATCACTGGCAGTTGTGGCCAACCGCGCGTAGGGGGGTTTCCCCTTTTATCATCCAACTGATAAATTCCACCGCAGCCCCGATTCACGCTGCGATTGATGGTTTGCTGCAAGTATTATTATTCATAAGTATTAGTATTCGAGTATTTTCCACGATAATATAAATAATTAACTGTTGCGACTTGTTTGACGTCCATCATGTTCAAAAATTCACAGGTTGCGGTTGCACTTGCAGCCAACAGACAGCCATCATTACGGTTAACACAGTGAGTGTTTTAACGGACAGTGCGTATAGCGACAGTCATGGTTTGCGGTCGAGTTAGGCCATCAATCACAGTGCGGATTCAGGTAGAGCTTGTCTACATAGCGCATTTTGAGCGCGAGTTGATTTGCGCTTTTAAAATGTATATATGTTCCATTTGGAACTTAAACTTAAACTCTTAAACGAGCGGTGTTGTTTTTAAACGACATACTATAAACCACATATAAAACTGACCTTCCTTTGAATTACTATTAATTTTGACAAGCTGTTGTTTCAAAAAAATATATTAAATTGAAGTCAGATTTATTTTATTATTTGTTTTTTCCTACGCATGTATTTCCTATTACGTGATCTTTATCAGAAATATTTTATGCAAAGGTAAAAAAAAATAGTCTATTTAAGGGTTTTAGATCGCGCGATTCAGAAAGTAAGCAAAAACGCGTCACCTGAACAAGGTTTCATAGTTCTGTTTGTTTCCGTAGACGCACAGCGCTGCACGTGGCGGCGGGCGCGGGCCACGCGACCATAATCGGCGCGCTGGCCAGCGGCGGCGCCGAGTGTGGCGCCGTGGACGCGGCCGGGGACTCGGCGCTGCACGTGGCCGCGCGCCGCGGGTGCGCCGCCGCCGTGCGCGCGCTGCTGGCCGACACAGAGCTGAGGCCCGCCGCCACCAACCTCCAGGGTACACACCACCACCACCACACACCACCACCACCACCACCAAACACCACCGCTACTACCACACACCACCACCACAACAACACACCACCACCACAACACCACATCACACCACCACCACAACACCACATCACACCACCACCACAACAACACCACGTCACACTACCACCACACACACACAACCACCACAACACACCACCAACAATACCACCACAACATCACAACACACCACCACCACACACCACTACCACACACCACCACCACAACAACACACCACCACCACACACCACCGCTACTACCAAACACCACCACCACAACAACACACCACCACCACCACAACAACACACCACAACCACCACCACAACACCACATCACACCACCACCACATCACACCACCACCACAACATAATACCACAACACATCACCACCACACACACCACCACCACCACCACCACGACACACCACAACACAACACCACCAACACACACCAACACAACACACCACCACCACCACGACAACACAACACACCACAACACAACACCACCAACACACACCACCACTACCACACACCACTACCACACACCACTACCACCGCAACACACCACCACCCCCACAACAACACATCACAACCACCACACACAACCATCACCACACACCCCCTTAATTGCAGCTGGAATTGCAATAGCTTCCCTGCTTGTAGTACCTAATACCTCGCGGTTTTAATTTGTAGAATCGTGCAAGGTTTGGCGGAGTTGAGTCTCCGGAATTTGTCTGTGCACTATTTAAATCTACCTTAAAGAAGGCTTTGCTAATTACACGTAAAAGGCTGATTACGTCAGATCCGCGAGTGCGCTGCATAATTCCACATAATTAATTAGCTATAAATTATATGAAGCTAATATGTGGATGTACTATAAACTAAGTTATAATAACTATGACTATAAGGTAAAAATGAATTGTACAATTGTTTTTCGTCCCAAATAAAACAAATAAAAATAACATAGCTCATAAACCTTCTTACATACTCCTGTCGGTCTATGTACCATTTGACCTGCTCTTTCCACAAAACATACTAGATTTTAGTAATGGAAGTGTTTAACCCTTGTATGCTACCCAGGTCGGAATCCCTTGCACGAGTTATGTTGGTGCAAAAAAGACAACGCGGCGACGATTTGCGAAACGTTCCTGGAATTCGTGCCCGACTACCCTATTAACAAGACTGATTTACATGTAAGTCATCATCATCTTAGCATTATCCCGGTTGCTAGTGCTCATTGGTCTCACCAGTTTTTGGCTGAATTTCAGTTATTACACCGATTTATGTGTAAGTATTCCTTTTAATGAAGCGCTTATAGCCCTGCGGTACTAAGTGGTCGGAAACATTAACTGAAATAAACTAGATTATACAAAGATCAGTCCTTGACGATGGGTGCTTGTAAAAAGTCAAAAAATATTTATTCATAAACTATTAGACATAGTACTTGAAAACGTCAAAATTAAATATTTTAAAAAACAATCGAAATATTATTACACTGATATCACGAAGCTTAGATTGACTAACATGCAAACAAAACAATTTAAAAACAAAAAATAATTAAGTGTAAGTGAATCTAAGTACCAGTCTTGAGCCACCGCTCTGTAAGAAGAACTAGCAAGAAACTCAGTCTATCCTCTTTTATATATATCCACATAAAGACACATTAAGGCACTGGTCCCGTTTTACACATTTTATTAGTTTAGACGTGTTAATGATCCTGTCGTTTTAAATATGCACTGGCCCTGCGGGGTGGAGTATGACCCAATTCCCTATAACTTTGCTTAGTGAGAGGAGGAATGTGCTCTGTAATGGGACACTAATAGACCTTATAACTTGGCATAACAATTGAAAAAGTTCTTTTTATTTATATGTCATACATACCTTCCTTTTCAAAAGAAAGTACCACATACCAACTACTATGTAGTCGAAAAATACTAATAAGTCTTTTTTTTTCTTTGTCGAAATTTTCTTCTAACATAAGAACCTCATATGTTTAAAGTAAGAATTTGTCCCAAAACACTATTCTTATTGTCTCTATTAAAGCGAAGTAAAATAGTAACAAATCGAATAAAAATATTAAATGTTTCTTTTTTCGCTACGCAGGGCCATTCTCTATATATAAACAGACTAGGACCTATTTTCCGCGTTTTCTAACACAAATAATATCACCAATGGATATTTGCCATTACTTTTTCGTATATGAAGAGACAAGGAGCCATATGCCGCGTTCTCGAACACAAATAATATCAGGTGTGAGGGTATAAGAGGCTAAAGTAAAAATCCTGTTTCCTCCCCCAGGGCAATTCGCCTTTGCTGTTAGCGTATATGAACGGACAGGGAGCCATGTGCCGCGTCCTAGTGCGTGCTGGCGCCTGTCTCGCCCAGGAGAACAAAGATGCCATCTCCATATTCAACTACCAGGTATTTATACTTATAGCTATTTTTATTAATACATAGGCAGAAGAACATCTGATAATGAATATACCGCCGTAAGTGCCGTTCAAATCTTTTTTGTTTTTATAGATTTTTAATAGCTATTTATATATATATGTGACGACCGATATACCGTGGAGGTCAGTAAACCGGCACTCCGCTTCTGTGGTTGTGGGTTCAATTACCATACGAGACAAAATATTGTATATAAAACATAAATATTCGTTCTGGGCTCTGTGTTTCCTATATATTTTAATGGTATATTTTTCTTAAAATAAAAGTAATCAAGTATTATGTAATCTTCTTATAGTATTCATAACACAAGTTCATCGTGATAGTTGTCCTGAAACATAATAATTGGTGTGATTGTAAAAGAATTATTTATTTATAATTTGATGTCAATACATATTTTTAACCACCCCCTCAAAACTTTAACAATTACATTAATTAATTTCCGTTACAATCATTGTGATTGAGTATTTCAATAATTAACAGGTAGCAACGAAGCAACTGTTACACAGGCTACTAGACGCACTGCCAGCGGAGGCTCCGTGGGCTGAGAGCGATCTTTGCCAGGAGTGCGGCACCAAGTTCACGCTCACCATGAGGAAGCATCACTGGTAAACTATATTCCAGACTAACGAATAAGGAGGAGTTCCTCCGAACAGAATAGTGCTACTACCCTCACATCTCACGGGAAGACGTAAGAGTCGACGAAAATATATCCTACTGGCTGATGGGCATCAGCGTCATCCTGCGATCACCAACCCGCCTGCACAGTGCTGATTATGGGCAAATATCCCAATAGAATGTTGGGGAAGCCAATGTTCAGCAGTAGACTTTATAAGGCTGAGATGGTGATGTTTCAGATCATTTGTATGATTTCTTAAAATGATAAATAATTTTCTCAGTCGAACTATAGCAATGATGCGACGTTTTCTGACGACGATCAATGGAAATTGATGTATCTTTTCTATATATTCACAAAATTAAATGTTAACAATCGTGCTGTCACGACATCTGTTTTAAGTGTAGAAACTGAGAGGTTTTATGAAAGAAATAAATAAAAAAAGCATTATGGTGTGAAGGCCGCTGATAATGGTCATCATATAGTATAAGTTTTTTTATAACCAAATTAATTATTTCTTCCTTATCATAGTCGTCACTGCGGCCGGATGCTGTGCAACAAATGTTCAAGCCAAGACGTGCCTATACTAAAGTTCGGGATGACAAAACCGCAACGGGTTTGCGAAATATGCTTCAACGTGCTTCAAGTTGGCGCTAGTTAGCCGATTCATCACGTCGCTAGTAATGATAAGGAGACCTTGTGACCATAGTATAGTCACAATACACTCCGACATTTAAGGTATGCAGCAATGTAGGTTATCTCTTTTTAAATGCATAGGAATGAATAAGACAGCAATAATATACCAGTCTCGTAATATAATTTACAAAGAGGACATATTTGTCTGCTGTGTCGACGTTTTCGACATATGAGATTAATAAGTGACGTATGCGTTTGAAATTGAGTTAAACTCAATACTATTTATAGTCCCAAGTCTTTTAATCGG
Source organism: Musotima nitidalis (assembly GCA_949126915.1). Classification (NCBI taxonomy): domain Eukaryota; kingdom Metazoa; phylum Arthropoda; class Insecta; order Lepidoptera; family Crambidae; genus Musotima; species Musotima nitidalis. The sequence goes on from OX421434.1 coordinate 9,084,316, forward strand.
GTGAGAAATAGCTTTTATGCAAGCCGTTTCTAGTGGGCGCTTGTCCTTCCACGGTATGAAGTGTTCTAATCATTGTAAACTGCATCGACTGCTTACCATTAGGCAAAGTGGCAAATTGACGAATGACATTTCAAAATATATTTTAATAGATTTTGTAAATTGATGAGATTAATTACTTATTACAGTGAATACAGTAACACTTAGGTGCTTAAACTTTTGAATATAGACAATGGGTATTCGAGCCTATTGGCGCCATTTTCACTCATTTAGTTTCTGAGCTAACAAGTTCTCAGTCATCAATGGAGGCACTTTTAGAACAGGTACGTAATTTTTTCGTTTCGTGCGTTAAATAGCCAAAGAACCGAGATAAAATAAGAATTTGGAAAATAAGTTTCTGATGGATTTAAAATAATACTTTAGACTGTGCCTCCCCATTGTCGTATTTACAGTTTTCTACATCAACGAAATAGCAGTTGTAAGAAATAAGATAGAACTTTTTACACTTTTCATGAAAAAAGTCACATTTATGGTAATGATCTTTATGTTATTAATTTAAGATATAATAATGTTGTAATTTCACAATGTCATAAAAAATGTCACAAAACTTTTATATGTAGGTATGTTTGTATCAAAGAAATAGTAAGTTAAGTGTTAGAAGATTTTATTTGTATTTACTTTATGGCTAAAGTAATGTCTGTAATCCTGTTTATGCATTTTACCATAAATGGCAACAATTCTTTATAATGAATACTTTTCTTTTTAAATATTTATTTTTTTGTTGTGCCATTTGAATTCTTCTCTTAACATAAAAATTGGTGTGCACACACCTGCCCTATGGTATTTTTGAACTCTCTTTTTTCATACTTAATGTATGAAATTTAACTTGTAACTTGCAACTACTATTTGGACACTAAAACATTGACCCTTTTGAATGCTCTATTTGTAGATTTAGTAGTCAAAAAATTGTCAATTTAATAAAATGACAAATTGAATAAATCTTGTGCCTCAAAAGTTTATTTGTGATTTAGAAGTTGCATCATTAGTATATATGCCAAAGTTTAAGTCTTATAAACTTAGGAAGTAGATTTATATGTGCAGCAATAATAATTATAAAATATATTGTGTTTCTTAGATTTTGTTACATTTTAAGAGCACTGTTTATATTGTTATTAATAACAAATATGTTTTGTAATTTTGCTTGTGATATTGGCATTTAAAATTGATGAATTGAAAAATCTAACATTCCACTGAATGAAAAGAAAAATGCTTTATTTCTAGTAAAAGTCTCCTTAAAGGCTTTAACAATATATAAGCATATTAAATATTTATTTTTCTTAAAACTTATTAATTTATTTGTATTACATAACTGTGCCATTATTTTTATATTTCTTGGGCTATGTTTTGAAATTTTATGTATTGTCATCATTATCAATTTGTATTGTTTTACTTTCAAAGTGTTTATATTTGCTACAATAAAAGATAAAATTTAAATATTATTGTTTTACTCAAACAAACAGTCCAATCCATGTAAGTAGATTCAAAAGCATAGAAAAGTGAAACACAAGAACTGTAGTATAGATTTTATTTACAAACAAACAAATAATAAGAGCAGGGCCTGGCATTTCTCACATATTATTATTAAATAATTATCTACTTTAAAGTACTAATAATCCATCCCTCAAACAAAGGTCAAAGACAAATTTAAATCATCTTTTGTTTTGTTTAGGGTAAGAATATGTTAACAAAATTTACTTTAGCCTTTTGAAAAGGTCTTTGGTGACACACTTGTCGAGGACATGGAGGTAGTCAATGAGTTCCTCTTCACAGGTCTCTGCAGTGTTGGAGCGAGAGTTCACTCTGTCGTTGCATTGTTGGTATTTAGCCCAGTGGTTCTGGGCATCTGGTTTTTGGGCGCATTCCTCCTACAATATCAAGAAATATAGGTTTGGCATCTCATTGTTATTCAAAGTTGTGTTACTAAAAAATACTTAAAAATACAATCTATTAATACAGCATAAATGTAATGACATATGGAAAAAAACGTAATAATATGAGGTTTTTCAAGTCAAACCAAACTACCTATATATAAATACAAAAGTTAATGAAAAAATACAACTACTAAAGAAAAAGAAAAACACCTTGTTGATTTTCACTCCATAACTCTTGTGACAATTACTAAGAACAAAAATAAAGTGCTTTAGTTTCTTATATTATCATAAAAAAATATTTTTATCATTCTAGGAACAACAATATTATTTGACTTTATTGTGACGGCAACTATTACACTTGTGTTAGGTTCTGTAAAAATTAAAAAATTGGGTGAATTCAGAAACAACTACATATGTTTAGTATGCCACAAACAGGCTTGAAAAAGGCATTTTTACAATGTTGTGGATTTATATTAGAAAATACTGGTAAATCTTGTATGCTAGATCTTTCCAACCTATTGAATGTTCCATCTGAATTTTTGACCCTGTAACTATGTTGGATAAAGAACGCTTTTGTTAACACATTAACTGCCAAGCTAATTAAGAAGGGTAGCATGCCGGTCACCGGTGCCCCCCATGGCGGTTAATGTGTTAATTAACTAAGGTTCATTATTTCCAACCCGCTGAAATAAAAGTTACCAAGAAATAATTAAGAAGCAGTTTTACACAATAATTCAAAGGATCCGTAACATGTAAACTATTTGGTCTTGGTTGTTGTTAAGCCAAGTTACAGGCTTGAAAATTAATAACAGCAGCACGCATGCCTCCGCCAGTCTCCACTTGATCCGCTTGTTGGAGTATGACCAGATCTCTTCTCACCTAGGTTCATGAAATGTTGGTTCTAGGATTCAGAACCATAAAAATTCTATTTTCACTAACTTGATGTTTTATCATATCGAAGTTGATTGATTTATAGAACAAATGTACAAAACCTACTCTAAGGACCGGCTGCGGGTCTACGAGTTCCTCCTCCTCAGCAGCAGCCTCTTCGGCCTTCACCACGGGTATCAGTTTGTCGGACATTTCGCCTGAAAAGAAAGTTCTGTCAAAGTATATTCTTTGTGCCTTAATTCTAAAACATAGAGCTTTGGACAAAATGTTGAAAATATTACCTGAAATTCGGTGATGCAATCACAGTTCACACATTCACAATCACGACAACACAGAGCGTTAAATATATAGAGATCACTAGAGAGGCGATATCACAGGCTACAAACTAACTAAATCGCAACTCACAATTTTTAATAGAGTTGCCGAACTTTCGACGGCTTAAGACGATAATATTTTTATCGACTACATTAAAAAATCACTGTATTGGGTGTGATATACGTCAATTATAGTCATGTATAGCAACTGTCAGCAACAGTATTAGTATCGACCCTATTAGACACCAATATTGAGTATCAAGAAATTCGATACGATATAATAAAGAAAGCCATAAATTATACCAAATTAAAAACTGTAATCAGAATTCTAGTAGTATATTTTTAAAACCTATAAATGAACATGAAAATGGTAAAATAATAAATAGTCTTAATTCTGCAAATAAAACTGAGTACGACGAAATTAAATCAATTATAATAAAAGTATGTAAATCGGAGATTGCACCCATTTTAGAACATCTGATAAATCTGTCGTTTAGTACAGGCGTTTATTCAGAAGCCCTTAAGATCTTGATTACTAAGCCTATTCATAAAAAGGACACAAGGGATACAGTAGAGAACTATAGACAAATAAATAGCTTTAATACCAGTTTTATCAATAAAAATTGAAAAAGAAATAAATGTTAGAATAATAATTACTTTGTTAACAAATTTCAATTACTAAAATCAGAATAATTTGGTTTTTCAAAAGGGAAATCAACAGCATTAGCTACCTCTTCACTAGTCAACGAATTACTGGAACAAACTGATAACAGAAAGCCAGTAACAGCGATGTTTCTTGATATAAGTAGTGCTTTAGTAGTACATAACATTCTTCCTCAAAAACATAAATTTTATGATGTTAGAAGATTGACTAATAATTTTACCAATAGAAAACAATATAATATAGAGATTGCGAGGATAGAAGTAATTAATAATAATAATTTATAAAGATCATTCATAAAAATCACTAACGTGGGTGTACCCCAAGGGAGTGTCCTCGGAACCTTACTTTTTTTATTATAATAATATATTAATGATTTGCCTGATGTTACTGATTACGATTGCACTCTATTTGCTGATGATATAAGTATAATTATACTCAAAAACAATGGTAAGTAAAACAATGAGACCAAATGTGCAAAATAGATTACCTACTGGCTATGTAAAATAATAATTAAAAATTAAATTAAGAAAAACGGCACACGTACAGTTAATAATAAAAAAGCAAAAAAACATTCCCTTACTGTGAGAGATAAAAAAAATCTTGAAAATAATGAAATTAAATTTCTTGGTATAGTTTTAGACGACAAATGGGACTGGGAAAATTGGGGATCGTTACTTAGATAAGGAATTATTATTTGGGGTAATTCCTGTCATATAAAAAAAGCATAAATTTCCCAAAAAGCCTGTATCTGCCTGAGCAATCTATAATTTTGACATCACGACGTCCTGTAGGCCTTTGTTTATAAATCTTAAAATATTAACTGTTGCATACGAGATTTGTGTTTTTATTCGGTCACATCCCGAATTGTATCAAAAAGAGCGTAGACATATAAGTCGGTATCCAAATAAGCTGACTTTTCCAATCATATATTTGTAAGAAAAATAATATACTGCGCTTATATTTACAGCAAATTTTATGCAAAACATAGCTAAGGATATACTTCTATGGATTCTGCTTAATTGTTTACAGAAAGGCAGTACACAAGAGTGGATAATGATAATACAAGCTCAAGTTAATTTAGGACCATGCATCAAAGGCATAGTTTGGAATGATTTCACCCCAACAAACACTATTAGCGAAGAAATATGAATCTCAGACTTTTGTTTATGCCCATAAGAGACAGGTTTTCTAATTGACGATAAATAATTTAACCTAAAGTTCAGTTAGTTTTTTAATTCTATTACAATCTGAGTCGATTAATCGAACGAGTAGTAGTTTGTATATTACATTATTTCAAAATGGCAACGTATTTTGACATTATATTCAAAGCTGCCAACCTTAAGGCAATCTATTCATGACTATGAAGTATCATAATTCTTAATATTTATTTGTATAGAATTTTACAAAATAAAACTGTAACTTCATGGTAAACATTGACCATAGAAAAAGTCAAGCAAAAGTCTTTAGTGTAGAAGTGAAAAATATTTTTTGATCACGATTTACGAAAGTTGAGTGAAATAATGTAAATATAAATGCAGCGTAGAAATAAACAAGAAACATAGATGTAAGTATTTCTTTTTATTCAAATCGGTTTTGCATTCAGTCACCACGGAGAGAGCTTGTAATAGTATTTCGTTTAACATTTTTAGGGTTTTTTAGTATCGTGATAATAAAATGATCATTATTAATTCTAAACTAATTTAAATACATAGCAGGCCAGACTTCATTATCTGAAGATTCATAAGCCCATGAAAACCTTATGTTCTAACTGTAACAGTTGTTAGAATGTATTTTCAGGTTTCTGAAAGTATTTAAATATTAAATAATGAATTTATATCATGTTCCAGGTCCTCAGTATTGTTTTTTCTATCCAGCCACGAAATTCTGATACATTCAGATATTTTCTTAGCAAATTGAGGTTATATGGTATGAAAATAACTTCTTAATTTGTCCAACAGAATGAATGGAGGAATGGAGCACAAAACGCCAGGGCACAATGCAGTGCTTCATAAAGCACCCAAAAACTACAAATTGCTTATGGACCCATTTCTTGTGAAGGGAGCAACAAAACTATATAGATATGATGGTTGTGTATCCGGAGACTCCACTTATCCTTCAGTTCAGTGTAGGGACCCTAGATCATCACTATCAAGAATATGGAATCGAATAGAACCTGCTGACCTTCCTGTTCCTAGGTAATTCTTTAAAACTTAACTTAATTAAAATAAATGTATGAAAGTCTAGAAATTTGTTGTCGACTATATTTTTTACAATCAGATTAGAAACACAAGAATATTGTTCTTGTATTTTTTTTGTAGTAACTAATTAAATATCATCACTTACATATATTTATTATTATATAGTTATTGGTTTTCTAATAAATTGTTAAAAGGTATATTTTACAAAATTAAAACCAAGTTTATGATTTCCAATTTATGAGTTTTGCACATTTTATTAGGTTATATCTATGTAAATTGCCAGTTTAGATATTTAATTTCATATTAATTAGCGATCTGTGCTCAATTTCTTCATAATGATGAAATAATCCAAAATGAAATTGCCAATTTTTTGGTTAGAATCTTTGTTTTTATTATAGCTTTGACACACTGCTGCCAACTATCAGATTGTTATATACTAAAATGAATGTGGCGGGAAATTCAAAATTTGATTGCTGTGTTATTTATTTTTCATTTCAGATTCAAGATTGATAAAAACTATGTAGGGATTCCACCACAGCTAGAAATAACTGTAGGAAATTTGAATGATAATATAGATAAAGCATTTCTGTCTGATATGATGAATAAAGTGGGCCCCTATGAGGAATTGACAATTTATTATCACCCGCACACAAACCGGCATTTGAGTTTTGCTAGGATAGTGTTTCAAGATGTCAAATATTCGAAACTGTGCATAGAAAAATATAATGGAAAATCGGTTATGGGTCAGGTATGTCAAAATTTATCTTATTATGTTTATAACAACATTGATGGATACTACTTATGGTTTGTATTTTTAAGTTATCTTGGTCTGATAACAATTTAAAAGCTACTTTACTTTTCAAAGTACAAAAGAAAAATCTATACATTATATACTAAGTAAGTGAAGTGTGGCCCAGTGCTAGAGAGATACTTCCATATTAAATTATTCCATAAGATGTGGAATACTGGCTATTGTAAGTTCTTAAAGTTTTTGATATTGACAAAACCTTTTTACACTACACAGGTAGTTTTCGTATATAAAGTACAAAAAAATTAGGCCTTTACATATTAATGATCGCCGTCATGAGATGCTCTTGTTACTATGCTTATTCCACAGTAGGAGAGCTAAAAAGTTTTAACTACTCACCATCAGGCCTTTATATCAAGTCACTTTGAATATAAAAAAGATATATGGCAATAGACTTGGATGGTAAAAAAAGCACTATAAGATTTTTTTTGAACAGGTACTTGACGTCTTCCATGATCCATTTGGCAAAAAGTGTCAGGAGATGTTTGAGGATAAAACTATGGACAAAAAGGTACATATGCAAGCAGCAATGCCCATAGTTAAACCACCTCTGGTCCTTCCCGAAGATACTCGCCCTCAGATTGTAGATTCTGCTCTCAGCAAACGGTTAGAAGAGACGAAGATACAAGAAAAGGTATGTAGTAATTTATTTTTTATTTCTATACTAGTCTTTCGTTTATTAAAATTTAGGTGCTCATATTTATGGGGTGAAATCCTTCTCTTGTAATTTACAAAGTTTGTATGTATTGTACATGTATGTCATTAGTATGAGAATAATATTTTTTTATTGTTAATACCAAAAATGTAGCATACCAACGCGTGCAACAACACGGCCATCACTGGCGTGTGGCCCACACTTTAAAAACCGTTTCACAAAGAGGTTTCTTCAAGAAAGGTTGAAGGGCTGTTGTATTCTCTTGACGTAACTATTCGCCAAGGAGCTCATCAGCTCAGCCTAAAATGTTTATGTTCTAAATAAAATTTTTCAGGAGGTGTATAATCCTCGTTACAAAGAAGTGCCTTTACTCGGGGTAGGACAGGAGCTCAGTGATAGTAACACTCGGTGGTCGGACGAAGAACGAGAACGTGAGTATCGGCACCACAGGCATCGGGGCAGAAATAGGGATAAGGATCGAGAGAGGGACAGAGATAGAGAGCCCGACCGAGAGAGGGAGCGAGACCGCGATAGAGACAGGGATCGAGATAGAGAAAGGTAAGGGTTAAGCTTTAATACTATTTTAACTATAACTTATTGTTAGCTCATTTTGTATACAAAATACACATATTATTGTGCCAAATTGTAATAGCTTTACGAATTACTAGTTCAGTTCCAGTAAGCTAATATACAGTAGTATCTTGATTGCTTTAGGCAGTAAAGTCTGCAGATCTGTCACATGACATAAGAGCCGTAATACAAATATTAATTGCCAGATTAATAATAGCAACATGTTGCTTTGAAATAAATGAAATCTTGAATAAAGCAGGCTAACACCAACGTCTGTCTCTGTGGAAAATACACTTATCTCCGTATAGCGTAACAGACTAAAGGATGCCGTTACTAATATTTGGGACTTGAAAACAACTGATGATGTAATGCTACAAAACATTTCCTGATGAGCACTAATGAAAGGGACGTCTGTCAAACGTCACTGTTTAAAAAAAATGTTTTATGAAATCGTCAATGTATTTTTTTAATTTTATGGTAAGTTCTATGAAAAAATGCTTTGCGAATATGAATAACAATAGTTTGTTTATTTTGCAAGCGGACGATGCAGAAGGAAATGTAGAAGAAGGTATAATAACCAAATAAAATATTATTTTGTTTTGTAGTTATATTTCAAACAATTGTTTGATAAATGCATTAAATAGGTGCTATGATTACGCTTTCATACTTAAGCATGTGCTTCTATCCCAAGTATTAGCAAAATAAATCACATAATATTTAAGAAATGGCATGATAAATTACCCCAAACCGACTGATTGTTGCTTGCCCCTACATAAAGGGAATCATAAATATTGTTAGGGGGTTGATATACCTGCTTTGCAACTACAAAATATGTTAGATTAATTCTCACACAGGGTTATTATTTGTGTACTTAAAACATATTGTATTTTTATATTAGGTCCTTACATATGAAATTAGCACTATATCGAACTGGCCACAAGGAATTCCAAATTTAAATTATTTTCAATTTAAAGCTTGTCTATTTGTGTTCTGAATGTGATAATTTATTTATTTTCGCGCCATTTATGTAATTCTGTTTTGTGAAAGAGTATTTATTTTGGCATCGTTCTGTGCTCAATATGGAAAATTTCATTGTGACTCAAGTGCTGCAAAAACAGCTCGAAGGATTAATGATGTGTACCCGTGGAGGGCCGGTGACCCTTGTCAATAAGAAATTCAAAGTGGTGGTGGAAACGGATCCATCTGAAGCCACGTCAGAGGGCTGCAGGCTTTGGTGTGAATGATAAAACCATCTGGGATCATTTAAAACAAATTGGAAAGATAAGAAGCTTGAAAGATGGGCAATAAAACTCATCGACTGCTGCCTGACATTACTCAACTGTCACAATTTTTTTTGGATCGTTTCAAACCAGGGCGCCTACCGCCGAATTCGATGGATTACCGGTAATCCATCTAGATCAAACTTTGTTTACGTTCATTAATCCGTACCGGGGAATCTGCCGACAGCCACGTCTCATTCATGACCTTCAGTCCGTGACAGACCAATAGGTAAATGGAGAACGCCATTTTGTTTCGATTTCCATGAGTTCGGCGGTACGACAGAATCAATTCGAAATCCATTTTGCCTTGTAATCGATTGCCATCGAAATCGGCGGTAGGCCCCCTGATATGATAATCGGATACGCTCATTACTGTGGTGAACAGGCTATATCTTGCCCCAAGCTTAAGTTGACCCAAAAAAAGTTAGATTTCCTTTTTCCATGTGAAACATAAATTTTATAAATACGGACCTAACAATATAATATCTTCATGTATGTGTAAGTAGTTTACGAGTTTTAGGTTCACCAAGAAAAAAAATACTATTCCTTTTTTCAAAATATTTTAGCTATTAAATATTTATGCTTAGTTTGCATGTTAACCTTAAGCTGTAACTACAAAAAGATGTACAAATTTTTACTTTTGATGAGATCAGCCGGTTTAGTAAATTTACCTGATTTTTTGATGATTTTTGATGTTGATGCAATAAAACATTTGTTGACACTATAGAATAATATGCTATTTCTCCTCTATATTTTTTAAAGGTTTTCTTCGCTACCGTATTTAATATGTATTGGATCAGGCTGAAAAACTAATTCGTTATTAATTAAAGGTCTACTTGTTTTCCATAGCATTAAAAATAGTATGGGAATGCGAATTAAAAGGCATTTATTCAATAGGTTATGCCCACGGATACATAATAAAAGCAGAAGCTACAAATTGTAGCCTACAATAGACATGATAAGTAATCTACATACTACTTATAGACACATTTTTGACTTACATCCCCGATTTCACCTCTCAATAATATTTTTCTAAAATATAGTAGGGTATTTCTTAATACATCAGATATCTCCCAGTAAAAGCCCCGTCAGTAACGGTTCGGGCGTATCATAGATTAGCCGGAATAAACAGAGAAAAATTATAATAAAATATTATTTTGATCTACAAGTATGTACCGAATATGCATTTAGTAAAAATCGGTTATTTTAATATTACAAACACACCCCAATTTTATTTACCTGTGTAAATGAATAGTTATATATTATGCCAAAGAAACAACAGTGGACTTTGAATTGAAAACAAAAATGCTTCTCACTGCGCTTACATCGGTGAGTGCTGACCCTAAGGCTGCATTTACACCAGAGAAAAAGTTAAAAACCAATAGAATCGCTGCGCTAACCGAAGCTAAGAAATGATTCTATTGGTTCTTAACAAACACATCCAACGCATCCTCCCACATCTTTGGTGGAACTGCAGCTTAAGAGTCCACAAATGACTTATAGACATCGCGAGCGGTACGGGCGAGGCACGAGTGAGACCAGCGACTCTACCTTCACGACGGCCTCTACCCATCCACCCGAGATCCCCTACACTCCTGCAGCTGTGCCCTATGACCCTTACTATCAACCCAGGTGAGCTTACACATTAAATAATATATAATGTTCACCAACGCGATCGTTTTTCAATAGTCCTGTTACGATAGTTTATTTATTATAAATTCTTATCTTCTTTCTACCTTCATTCAGAGGATGTTACAATATTGCTCACATCTAAATACGTATTATTAAAAATACTATAATAAAAAATAAGTTTTAATGTATGGTAGCCACATCATTTATTTATTTGCCGACCGATATGGCGTGTTCGCCACCACCCGTACCCGCTCTCCACCCCTGAGGTCGATTCCCACGACCATTTATATGAACATTTGGAAGGTATGCGTGGTGCTGAAGCCATTGAGAGGCACTGTACACAGTTTTAATAAAATGCTTAAGTGACACTAACCGGCGATTATCTCTATGTGCACTGTAGGAATACAGCTCAGGATAATCCCCGGTTGGTGCAGTATTATAACTTTTTTATAGTCTTTTGTAGCCAGACAAAAGTTGGTGCAAGTGTTTTTACAAAAGACTATAAATTAGTAATAGAACTGCACCAACTTTAACATCTATTTTTTAGTCTTTATGTAATAAGAAGTACTAAATAATGTGGATGTTGTTAGTTACGGGTACGGCTACAGTGCCGGCTCGACCCCGGCCGCCGGCGGCAGCAGCAGCATGTGGTGGCCTGAGTGGAGACACCCTCACACGCCTCACCATCACGGACACGTAAGTATTTATACTCGGCGCAACATCTCGCTGCACACAGAGTCATAAACATCATTTGTGCAGTGTTGTGATTGCACCGAGCACGCGCTATCGATAAAAATAATTGTGACAAAGTTTGCGCTTTAAAACTATTAGACTATCTAGGGATAACGGTCATTTTTGTTACTTGTTTTTTAATGAGGGTCATATTGAAGCAGTGAACATGTAGATTGTATAAACAATAAGATTGATTGCTTTGATTTTGTAAGTATTTAACGATAACATATCGATTTTCGCGTTTTACTTCACTGCGCGTTGTTATAAGTTGGAGTGAGCGAGCAATATAGTTCACTGCGCTCGCACTCCGCGTGCAGCGAGACATTCCGTTGATAATAACTCTTGTATTCGGCGTTTATTTTCGTTTAAGAAAACGCCTAGATAGGCACCAACCTCGCACTGCGGAAATTCTGCCGCAAATATAATCTCTTTTTGCAATACTATGTTTGGGTGTTAGCGAATCACGAAGTTACTAATATTTTGTGGCAAAGGCTGGAAAACAGTGAAAATTCAAAACATTTTTTATGGCACTATATTGATAATGGGGAGGCGTATAAAGAATATAAGAACAGTTTAATGTCTTGTTCGACTGTATGCTCGATGACATACAAATATTTTTGAGGGAGCAAACACAAGAATTCCATAATACTTTTGGCGCGGTGTCAAGGGGATCCTATGATAGGGGTCTCCTTTGAGACTGCTACATGAGCAACTTAAGAGAGAGGCCTAATTAAATAAGACCAGAGAACGCCATGCAAGAGTTACCTTTGCTATTTTATAATGGCTTTTAATCTTAAGACTAGAGATGCTACTTAACTTGACCGTCCGTAAAATGTATTACTCATTATTTAATGGACAATAAATAATACTTTTCTATGATAATATTATCAAGTTTTGCCACAAAATTGATTAGATCACTTTTTTATTTTGATATTTCCTTTTTATTTCTTTTTGCTTTTAAACATACTGAGACTTATTATCATGTTTTTCATACTGTTGTTTATTGTGTTTTTCTTAATTTCACTTCATTTTTATAACACTACCATACTTCATTTTGCGTGTTTGTGTGTTTGAATGTACTAACAGTCATGTCACCTCTATTATTCCATTTCAAACATAAATTCTATATTATTTGGTTTTGTTCTTTTTTCCACCATACATTTTTTTTATGAAAGGAACAACGCTACTTGTGCATCGATTATGAAATATTTAGTAAAATTTAATTGGAAATACGGCCACCAAATAATAATGCTTAAGCATTACTGTATCAAATCGAATGGAATATATTTACCGTCAGCGCTGCGCTTCAGCTGAGCCAGTAATGTAGGCCATCATTAAGCAAGTGTCAACATCAGTGCATGGCATAGTAGCATATTATTCCTATGAGAACAATATTGGTCAACATAGCCAAAACATGGACTTTTAAAAGTCGATCGATTATAGTGTCGTAGTAGCGGACAAGTTATTGCTTGTTTACCGGTCGTTTGGCGTTCAAAGACTTATTAAGTAATGTCTTGGCGTTCCAAATCTTATAAATAACAATATTTAAGAATGGTTTTGACCCTCGGGTGTCATTTGATTTGACGCTCGGTATAATAAAAAATATGGTTAACGTTGTAGGGTAAATCTTGTGAGATTAATCTGCCTTACGAAAGATTAATGAATGCTTTGGAAAGCACGAAAAGCCGTTGGTCCCGGCTGTCATGAACATCTATGACAGTCGTTATTAGGAAGTCAATGCCTTCTAGTATTATTACAACTGGTTTAACCATAAAATGATGATTCACTATAGGCTGTGGAAGACATATGGCAGTCGCTCCATGTAATAACTGAAGCTCAGCCAAATCTGGTCAAACCAGTGAGCAGACCCTGGATCCTGGGCTTAAGTCTGGGGCAACCGGGATAATGCTGGGATATGATGGCTCACAACAATTTAATAGAAAAAGATAATGATATTTCGGTTATTAAGTCTTTATACTGCGTCTTCATAAAGGCAACGATTTTTAAAGTAAGTTTTAGGAATGTCTGCCTGAAAAATTACAATGTATGTAAATCTATAAAATTAGGCGAGTTTGTTGGGTGTTCTATTCTTAAAGTTTAGGAAGCTCTAGGTGAATACTCATAACCGTTATGTAGTTTAAATGTAACTTTAACTAAAGCTGGACCGCCGCTCGGGCGCGACGCCGGGTTGGAAAAACAACACGCCTTCGCAACGGGAGCCGTCGCCGGAACCCAAGGAAAAACGGGAGAAGGAAAAGGTTGGATGTCGGAAGGACGTTGTGTATTACTGTTGATGCATCGTAGTTTTGTGGTAAATGGCTAATGTATGAACTTGACCAGGGATATTTAAAATTAGTGGCCGCTTGCGATTTCGTTTGCGTGACGTACATGTAGGTACTTTGTCATTGTTTGGGTTAAAACAATACCTACAACATCAGCTATCTGCTAGAGAAAATATCGCCAACATCGGTCCATTAACAAAATAGACAATAAATTAAAAGTTTTGTTTCAGTAATAAATTCAGTATTACTATAAAATGAGAGATATAGATCTCTTTCTTTAGAAAGACCTGAAACTAAAGGAAGCACGTGTATCATTAATTAGAATTATGAGAATAAAAATAATGAAAGTGTAGAAAACAATGCTAGATGTATATAGTATTGCATGATCGCATGATGTATTTGTTGCACGAATGTAATTAACGTTGAAACTACACACACTTCATTCATTCTCAGTCATCATCTATTTTAATGTAAAGGTAAGTAGAAACACAAACTACCTTACTAATAAACACTTCTTAAGCTTTACTTAGTGACTGTTCTTAATTATAAGATATATAAATGTATGTATATAAGCATATATAGTTTTTTGAATGATTTTATAGTTTCTTTTTTCTCTCTGGATCTGTAACAAATTTCATTCCGTACGTAACTTAATTTACAACTGCTAGGGTTGGCTGGTAGAGATGTCTTCTAGAGATAAGTCCACATTTTTACATTTAGTTACTTTTTGTAATGTGATTATGTTTTATGTGCAATAAGAGATAAATTAATTAGTTGAGTACGATTTTGTTTAGTCATATAAATGCCATTTTAAATTTAAGCAAGAAATAGACCACTACTTAACTAAGTGCATATTTCTCAATTGTCTGATTAGATTTATCATTCGAGTTATAATACGGCTTAAAACCTGTTTCATAGTTTCTTACACTTCACTTCTTCACAGGGCAATATATTAAACTAGATATCTGTCAAATATACGCTATTAGGAACAATTATAATGATTATCCGTTTGCAAATAGGAGTTACCAGTGGAAAAACCATTGGAATCCGTCGAGCCGCGGCCACCTGAAGATGCGGCGGAAAGTAAAGAGCCTGAACCAAAGCCGCCACCCCCTGCCGAAGAATCCAAGAATGTTGATCTCGATACCAGGTATTACTGACTATTGATGTTCTTTAGCTACTTTAGAGGTATGTGGGGCAGTAATTACAAGTGATAGTTTTGTAGTGTGGGTGACCCACATTTCATTTCTGATTTATCCACCCTAAATTATAATGAACTTTATATTGCCAACGTTAAGCACCGTTCACATATTTGGCTCTTGGAAAGGTTGCTTGTTTGTGTAAAATTTTATATCCAAAGCTTTCGTGCGTCAGAAGCCACTTCAAACCGTTGATCCACAAGGATAACAATAGCACTAATTTGAGTTTGAGCGGGCTTAAGATTCTAACAGCAGTACTTTCTAACCTACCTAATAACATCCGAAAAAAAAGTCCGCTGATTCCATCTACCTTGGCCTGTTAGAGAAGACGTTATGGAGTAGTAGGATACATAACTACAAAATAAGATAACTCACGGGTCAACAGTTCTTAAATTTCTTTTCTGTATTGTAGAATAGCAATGCTGTTGAAAGGCGCTAGCGGCGGCGGCGGCCTGGCCCCGCCTTTCTTAACGCTCGGATTGTCGTCTGAAGAGGAAGATGACGACCGCCTGCCTGCCAACATTCCGGATCTCGACGCGCCGCAGCCGCCTTCAGATGATGATGGTAAAGTAGTGGAGACTACTATTACTCTAGAGGAGTCTATGGAGGTTTGGAGTCAACATGGAAAATATCACAATTCACTGTAATATGCCACTTTCCTACACGCGGTACGCGCATACGTTGTCTAAAAATTTACTATATGTACGCATAAAAACTCGAATGTACACTAGTTTTGGAAAATAAAATACTGCCGCGATGTGTCTTATACCGCGTTGGCGCCAAACCTTTAAATTTTATAGTGTGCCGAATGTTATTGAGGATGTCTCCTAATCAAAATATATCTTTAGGTTCATGTAGCGACGACAGAGGAAGTATAATATCAATAGGCGAGAGGAAGGAACCGAATCCCGAACCACTGTCGGCGACACCCTCGCCTTTTCTCTCTCGGGAGTTCTACCTGGACTGTCTCAAGATCTCAGTGGAATGGGTAAACATTGTTTTAGAAATATTGTTTATTATACATAATATTACTTGTTTGTCTTTTATTATTATAAAGAGCCACAATATATTTTTAACATCTCAGACCCACCAAGGGCATTGTTATTAGCACTGTACCACAACTGCTTCTATTTATTTTTTTAATAAAATACGTGTTTATATGTTAGGGAAACCTGTTAGTGTCCGTACTAGCTTTAAGTCTTTTGTCAATTATTGACTGTACATACACTGTTGGTGTTCTAAATAAATAAAATAAAAATATTTAATCAAACTTAATTGAAATGGTTTTTGTATGTTTTTTATTATTACTATTCTAAAAAAATACTTAGTAGTGCAATATGAATTATATGCCCTACTTGTAAGTTTAGATATCTCTGTGGTGCATTTTGCATTAAAATTCCGGTTAATTATACTATTTTATCTAAAGTTTTTAGATACTTTACCTTTATGTCATTAAATATATTAATTTTTTTGTGTAATTATTTTGAAGCCATAGAAATCATTAATTACATTTACAGAATTCCAAAAAAGAAGAGCGTAATAACAAGTTACCGGCCATTGATAAGATCGGATCAGATATATCCTCTTCTGAAGATGAGTTGTTAACTGGGCATGATCCGAGACGATCTCCTCCGCCCCTTGATTCCCGTCCTGACAACCTTGATGATGATCAGGTAATGCACTGCTAAACATTATTATCAAATTATTGTGCTTATAGGTTAGTTTAACGATGCATATAAATGATATTAAAAATTGTTCGGTACTGTCGGTCCCATCCTTCGAGTTTGAAAAACTACTGTTCAGTATAATTAGATCATCCAAAATAATATTTTTCACTTTTGAATTATAAAAAGAACTAAATGCCGGGTCCTTGCCTTTTATAGACCATTAGGTGTTGAACTGTAAGGTTTCAATATATTGGTTTGGTAAAAAAATCAAATGTGTCAAAATTTAAGTACTTCTTGTATATGATGAAATACCAACGATGTATCGAAGATATAGAAAAATACTAGTAGAAAAAATAGATTCTGATATACCAATAATATTTCTTTAACACATGGAACGACATTGTTCTTAGAGACAATAGATGGTTTTTCCAACATTTGGCGTACAAAGACTTAAATATTTAATGATCTCGTCCCGACTACCGTTACAATAAGTTTTACTAAAGTTTATTGTTTGATGCCCCTTATAGATGTCCCTATCATCATTGTCGTCTACTGAAGCTAAGATCGAAGAGCAAGTTCCAGCAGATGCGTACTATTGTCCGCCAGTTGCGCCTTCGCCGTATTACCAACATGTCTGGCCTCCAACTGGTAAGGCTTCATATGTTAATTTAATTATACATTATTTTGGTTGAGATTTCAATTCTAAAGCGTTTATAATCTCATTATAGCCTTTACGATTATAGTAAAATTACTAAATTTACTGTTAAATAAACTTAAGTAAGCTTTCAGGAAATATTTAAATTTTGTAAATTGAGTCTGTAATTTATTTTGATACACTGAAGCTGTAATTTTTTTGCGGAATCTGACAATATACTATCAAAGTTTAATTATAAGTAAAACCTACTCTTACTAGAAAATCTACTAGGTCGTCGTTTTTTGGGAGATTATGGATGTGCAGGACTGTCACAAACCTATTTTAAACCTTAACTTGCATATGGATATCCGCAAAGTAACGCCTGAATCAATAAATTATGTGGATACTTCTAAACTTTAAGATTCGTATTGTACAGCATACCCGCCCGGCGCCTACCCTTCAGAAGTTCCGCTATCATATGGACAAGCGTTCGCCGCGCCTCCGATATTACCACATCACTACCAACCCTATACGCAGCCAGTCGCTCAGACACAGGTAACTATCATCTGATATATTTTGTTTTAAGCCGTATTTTACATTACAGTACTAACTTGATATGTTAACGCAGGAACTCGACAACCCGTACTACCCAACAATAAACACGGTGATCGAAAGATTGACGACGGAACTGAAGGTGATTCTAAAGAAAGACTTCAACAAAAAGATGATCGAGAGCACTGCGTTCAAGAGCTTCGAGGTTTGGTGGGACGAGCAAAGTAGAAAAGCGAGACTACCTACTAAGTCGAAAGAGGAGGCGGGTCAGCCGTTACAGGTAAATTGTTTCCACCATTGAATTTTCCTAGCATTTTTATTAAATCTTTCAATATCATACTTTAGCAACTTATTCTAATAACAATTTGCGCCATAGCTATTCAAGTTTGAATGGCGATTGCACTAAAATAATCAATAAAAGATTATCAAGTCAAGTACATGAAATAACATTTAATTTTAGGATATTTCCAACAAGAAAGAGGAAGCAGTTGACTCCATCAAGTCCATCATGGAGTCTCGAGAATTGGGTCTTGAACTCGGGGGTTACAGTACGGGTATTGGTCTGGGTCTCCGGGCAGCTATACCTAAGATGCCCAGCTTTAGACGGAAGAGGAAGATACCATCGCCTGTCGTTATGGACGAAGACTCTTCTAAGAGGCTTAGTGACCAGGTATGTGATATGCTCATTTATGTAATTATTATTGTCACATACTTTATATATGTAAAAAAATTTGAAATTTCTCAACTCAGGACAATGATTGCCAGATGTTGATCTGGCAGTCATTGTCCTGTTCAAGAACTGTACCTAAGATATGTGTTATCAATTTTGATGTGACGGCGCAGAAAAGTCGAAATATAAAAAAAATCTACTAATACTTAGTTAGCCTAAGTGTTATCCGAATTTGGAAAGTTCCGCATTTTTTTGTATAATTATTCTCTTATACAACCTTTGTGGTGGCTGGCAAGAGCTGAATCATAGCCCATTAAACGGGCTTAATGGGGTGCAATTGGAGATGCCAATGTACTATAGACTAATGAGAAGATTAAATTATCAGTGCACCACAATGTTTTCGATATCACAAAAGAAGGTTTTGTTTCTACAGATTATTTTTTTTAATTAATTTCAAATATGTCTCACATTCATAAAACTTAATGTTTTAGGAGGAAATGGTGCAACATTCAGACGAGGAAAAAGATGTACCGTCAGCAAGCCCCCGGACGAGAAACGCGGGTTCGTACCTGTCCAGGAGTCGGCGAAGGCAATCCAGCAGTTCTTCCAGGTAAATAAATGGAATTAACTAATATATTAGAACTTGGCTTTCCTATAGTTCCTATGGGCGACTCAAATAAAATTGATATCAAAACGCCACACTCTCGCTCGGCAAATCACACTGGACCCGCGTAGTGTAGTATAACCTAAATCTCTGCCATCTTAGTGTGAGGAATGCCGTGCTCTGTAGTGAAACTTTAATGGGCTGAGATGTCATTAGTTGCAAAATAAATTCGCAAGTTACCATATCACGTACCTAGAGTAGAACAATGACGTCCTCCTTTGAGAGAATTCGTTATCAGCTTGGTTCAGCCGGATTAGCGCACACGGCAGTCGCAGGAGCTCTCATAATAAATGCACACAAGGTTATAGATAGAGATAGATAGATAGAGATAGTGTTAAATGCAACTGCCCTCCGTCCTAAATTAAAACTGGCGGCAAAGAGTGCAGTGGCATTTTGTTACTGTACAATTTTTAATCATCGATAATAAACATTAATAAAATGAAATACGATGACAGAACACTTGCTCTTGATAAAAGGCTCGCAATGACTACTTTTTATCGGAAATTACAGACCTTCTGTAAAGTAGTGTAGGATAAGGCTAGGTCTCCACGAGGGATGTGTTTGTTGCGAACCAATAGATTTGCTGCGCTGCGAGAAGCTAGATAAATGAAACAATTCTATTGATTCTTAACAAACACATTTCTCGCACATCTCTAATGGGAAAGCAGATCAAGAGAGCACTGCCAGACTAATTCTTTTGAAATGCCCCCTAAACTTATTTCTTTTGGCTCCCAGGTCCTCTATGTCTTCGAGTCGTTCATCATCAACTGAGTCCGGTTCGGAAGCGGAGCAAAAGGTACCGCCTGCCGCCCCGCGGATCTACTCCGACACCGAAGACGACTCTGAGATCGACGAGGCCGAGGTAGTAGATATCGCTTTGATTTCATTGTGTATGTCTTCACTAATACTACTATTTAGTTTTAATTAAACTGGTTTAGGATTTACCTAAAAGATTTACTAACCCTCATATGCATAAGATGGCTTGTCTCACTTTTCATTTGTAGGCAAAAAATTCAAGTAACTTTTACATTGCCTATCATTAACATCCTATTATAATATCTGAATTAAAATTTCACCCATTTTTATTACACTACTACACTCTTCACGCCAACCAACTATGAACAGGCAAATGTCAATAACATTAAGGTTCTGGCTTAAATGACTTTGACATTGAACATTATACCAATTTAACCAATGTTGGTTTTTTTGACACTGGGATTAGTATAATCAATGTTATAATTTTTTGTAATAATATAATAAATAAAATAAAAAATGGTGATATTTTGATTAATAATGATAATATACATTTTTAACGAAATATGACACGAACGTTGTACTTCCAAATCATCTTAAAAAAAACTTACAAATATAAGATGTTACAAATATAATTCTTATCTGCTCTTAATATGAAGCAGCATTAATGACACTATATAATTTACGGAACGTCAAACTTTGATATTCAGTAAGGAACCCATCAGGCTAATAACTATATTGATGACAACACTAAAACATTAAAATCTTACCCTAGTTCAAGGTGGTATCAAGCAAGGAGAGGTTAAGACGGGTGTACTCATCAACGGACACCGAGGAAGAGATGAGTAGACGAGAGAAAACGCCTATTCCCGAAGAAGACGCGTCAGACGACCGCCTTGGGTCGCCCATACAGTCTCCCGAGGAGCCCCGGGACCAGTTGCTAGACCGAGTTTACTCGGATTCAGAGGAGGAGAGAGAATATCAGGTTAGTAGATGGTATTGTTATTAAATAATCATCATCGTTAGAGTCACCGACAGACTGACTAATCTTAAGAAAAAACTACAACAGACAGATTAACTGACAAATTCTGACAAAGAATCCATTTTGCTTTTATTTCTCTCTTTCTTGATTATGGTACCGCCCATATCTTTTTAATTGTTGTTCAAAAAATTATTGTATTTCCATTTTGTTTGTAAAAAATTTGAAGAATGTTTTTTTTTCTTTTAAATAATGGCTTCGTGCGTCTATCACATTTAGCCAGTGTCAAGTAAGTGATATATTAATAAATTATATAAATTTATAGTAAATGAGAATGAGTGATGATAAGTAGTGAATGAGATACCCTTCCCAAAGCCCCTTGAGTCCTCAGTAAAGATGTGGGACTATACTGAGATCTCACATGGACTTCTTGAAAGAATTTGAAAAGTGATGTTGCACTGCTTTGTTTGATTTACCAACACTCATGTATATTCACAAATACTTAACGCTTAATAATCCACCGTTATTACACATTAATGTTAGAAATATCACAAGTTTTAGAAAATAAAACAAAACTGCAGACATGACGCTTCACTTTCCCGCCAAGAAGTCCTAAAGAACGTTAATGATCATGTTAATCTTTTTCTTTTTTTATATATTTATTTTATTTCATCACCTACGCGGCGAAGCATCACTCGCGCGCAGTCGTTTACGATCTTTCTGCCTTTTATTAATTGTCTACGAAAATACTTGCAACCACAATGTTTGATCCATTTACGTGCGGACAAGCTGAGTTGAGTTTAGAACTCTTTGGCACTGGGATATGATTAAAGATTCGGTTAGTAATATAAAGGAGTAAGGGCCCTGCGTGGCATTTGCGTTTGCAGACAGAAATATATTGTAAATGGTTTATTTTACAGGAAAGAAGACGAAGAAACACGGAATACATGGAGCAAATCGAACGGGAATTCTTCGAGGAGCAAAAAAAAAAGTTGGAGACAGATATCAGTCCGCAACCAGAGAAACCTCCCGACGAAAGGTACTCTTCTAAAATTGTATTATTTTGTAACAAAGTATTTTGCAAGGTGGTTAGTGTCGTTGTGGTAGAATACATCTAGAAGGTATAGTCCGCGGCGCATAAGTTGAACAAAGCATCAAGATGCACAATAACACATTGTCGGGTCTTAATCAAAGTGTAGCATGGAGGGTGGCGCGTTACTATAGCAACGTGGCGACGCATCATCATGGTGTTTTTGCACGTTACCAGAGAGCAGTACAATCATGTCACATAGAATCACCGGAATCAATTAATTAGCTTAATCATTCCTCCAGATAATGAGTATTTAAAATGTGATGTTATTAAAAACCATGTTTTGAATTACACACGTCGTCGAAAATTATTGTGTAAAATACTCCCAAAATCGCTTCATTCAAACGGCTCCCACGTTGTGACGTCAGATTTTGCTATTTTTTTGTGTGTTGCGTAGAAACTTTGCTTTAAGGCTATGTTAAATGTAACGTTTATTGAAATGTTTCTTAACAAAAATGCTATAATTTATACACCCAACTGTAAATAACTTTTGAAGTCCCATTTTTAAACAATAATCATTTTAATTGTGATTTCCCTAATGCAAAATTAAACACAGGAAAATACCTTATTGTATCTGTGCAGACAAAACATAAAACGTATAATTTTATTGAAAGATCACAAGAAAACGTTCGTTAGTTTAAAAAGTTATTTACAAATAAATTGCAATATTTTTAAAGGACAAACAATGTAATATCTTTTTTGTTCACAAATCTTTTGCTTGACATTTTAACTTGCTTATTTCCAGCCCACCCGAACCCAAGGTACCTGATGTCCAAAGTCCAGTCCAGAACCATCTGAAATCTCCTGAGAAGAAAGAGCCTAAGCCTAAAGAAGTAGAAGAAGGTGAAATCAGTTCGGAAGAAGAACCGGCGGCGCCTGTACCGAAAGAGAAGAAAGAGAGGAGGCCTAAGAAGAAGAGTGAAAAGAGACAGCGGGTCGTCTCTGTGACGAGCGACCAGGATCACAGCAACAACGAAGCTGCGGTCAGCGTTAATGGTGTCAAAGAGGTAAATACTGTTGAATATATGGCGTAGATATATACTCTCTTCTAAGGTGGGTTCAGAAAAGTGAAGACAGACAGCAAGTGGACGCAGTGACAAGTGACCAGGATTACAGCAACAACGAAGCTGCGGTCATGGTAGGTATTGTGGAAAATATGGCGTAGAAGTACCAGCACTCTGTCCTAGGGTCGTGGTTTCGACAAAAGACAAATATGTATTTCGACGATCCCTACGTATAAAAGGACATGTCTAAAACTAAGGTTTACAGAAGAGTGAAATGAAAGTTGAAATATTAGTTTAGTTCAGTAGTTTCATTTATAAATATTCACGTAATGTTTTGTTTAATTTACATTTTATTTAATCTAGAGCCTTTTCAACTTTTATTTCACTCTCCTGTTAACCTTAGTTTTAGACATGTCCATACGTAGAGATCGTCGATATATAAACAACGAACACAAACCTATTATCGGCCGCTTCGACCGTAACCTTAGGTATTACCAGATCTGTCGCTCGATTGAAGTTGATCGACAGGTAGCTTTGATTGATCGACGGATACGACCTTCGATCGATTGGCTTGCTAGAAGCAATTGATCGATCATCGTCCAAAGACGATCGATCAAAATATCATTTAAATGCCTTTGTGTTGCAATGCGGCTTGAATTATAATTTGTGTTAAAACCTAGCCCTGATCCTTATACACATACAAATATTAATCTTTTAAATTTAACATTAAGCAGGCAAGCAGCGCCCAGTCAGAGACATGGTCGCCACAATCCCAGGCGTCGCAAGCGTCTCAAGCGTCGCAAGTGGCACTGGACCATTCATACTGCCGGCCGCCGCCCGCCGACGATGCTGAGAAACACACGCCCAACCATCTGCAGCACGACCATGGTATGGCCAACTATACTCCTTACTGTTTTTACTTTCTCTCCCACTCTCTCAAACACAATCTCTTTATCTTTATATATAACTAGCTTCTAACCACGACTTTACCCGCATGCCCTAAATTTTTACATACTAGGTTACGGTAAAAAATAATATAATTGAAATCCATAAACAGGTTACACGTGGATGGCAGAACCGCAAAGCGAATCCCCAGTGGAGGAACCGAATCTTAAAAAGGAGAAGAGGCCCTACAAGAGGAAACACGAGACAAAGAAACTTGCCGAAATACAGAACAAGTAAGTGACTGAGACAGAGAACTAATTCCTATCTTTATTGGTTTAACTTTTTGCATTGGCATTTGTCAATGAATCTTATGCATTTAAAATAGAAAAGCAATGCAAATCATCAATCTGCTTTTTTCGTTAAAGAGACTACGTTTGAAGTAAAAGAAATGCAGCCTCTTTCAGTATTTTATAACAAAAAAATGTATGAGTGAAAGACGCTACCGATCACCATAAAATAATATTTTTTCTACAATACATACATACCATATCTACATTACATACTGACCCTATATATCTACAATACACACTAACACTATAAACATACACTGCATACCTGGGCTATATATCTACACTATATAATATAAAGCTGCATATTTGGTTGACAGCGGATAGTTAAATGGAGACTCAGCCTTAACAAATAAACCGCTGCGCGGTTTCCGTTAATAATTTTTAATATTATACCCATTGTATGTTTGTAATTTTTTATTATGCAATAAAATAAAATTAGGTTACAGTTCATCTGCACACAAATGAATAAAAAAACAGTAGTAAACGGTACTGCTATTTGCCAAAAGAAACAGACTGAGAAAGCACATATTTTTTGAACATTTAAAATTCGTTCACATAAGAAACCAGAAACAATAAAGATGAAATATAAATTTTTTACCATTCATTATAAAAATCATTGCGTCAAATGCAGTGTAAGTCTTGAACGCTGTATATAATGAAAATGCATTTTCTTGTACACGAATAAATACGTGCCATCAACATTTGCATAGAAGTTTTTGTTCGACGGTGATTTATGATGATGGTTAATTTCTAATCAAATATCAGCTCATTAGACGAGAAGAAGCATCTGTATTGTATAAATAATGTTCCTTTCCATTACCCAGGTTATACGAGTCTCACGAGGATGCTCTATCGTACCCGAACGTTGCGTTCAAACAGCGAGACATAATGGCAGAAATGCACGTAATGTACGAATTCTTGACGCGAGGCATCGACAGAGAGGACGTCGAGTATTTACGGAGGGCGTACGAATCTTTGTTGGCCGAAGATGCACAGGGGTACTGGCTCAACGATACCCATTGGGTCGATCATCCGCCCACAGATGTTTGCTATAGTCCGCCCAGGAAAAAGTCCAAAAGGCATAATAATATTTATGAAGATTTACAGGTAAGGTTCTACTTTGTTCGCTTCTATCTTCTATGTTATTGATATCAAAGTTCCAAAGAAGCACTAACAAAATAATTCTTTGTATTCGAAAAATTAAAAAAATTCTAATCGCACCGTCGTTGAGTTGAACGTTAAAATTACACGCCCGTATACGTACGAGCGTACAACCAAACCACACTTTTTCTGCGTCTGCAATATTTTTTGTGCGGTAAATTTCATGGGATAATAAGTAAGAGCGTTAATTTCCTTATACACTTCAGAAGCACTTATGGCAATTCAATCTACTGAAAATTTTTTGGCAAAATTTTTCTAGATAGTACTGGTCATTTTAAACAATAGTTAAAAAATATTTATATTCTTCAGGGTCATTCTAGCGGGTCAGCGCGAACAGAGGGCTACTACAAAATGGACGCGCGTCTAAAAGCCAAGTACAAGTACCATCACGGGCGAAGTACCGGCGCCGCGGCGGCTGCGCATAACCAGCACGACGACAAGAAGGCTTCCAAAATGCAACTCTTGTCTCGGGAAGCGAGATCTAACCAACGAAGACTTCTTACGGCCTTTGGTAAGTATCTAAACTATATCAATGTATTTTTAAAAAACGACATATTATAGAGCGCCCAGGCTTTAAAAAAAAGTTTAAATTTCGCTGCTTACATGAATAATATACATACATAAAAATAAACTTTTTACAGTTCAATATAATTTTTCATAAAAAGCGCCCTGTAAAGATCTTTCCATTTATTGTAGCGATTCGTCTATTCAATAAAATCGCCTTTTTTAGCCTGTTGTTTGCACTGTTGCTGTATTTATTTACCTTTTATATTTATTTATTGCACTCACTAGATGTCTTACTGATAAATAAAGTTTTACAATTACTTTATAACGCTGTCAATGAAAAGATATGTCTTTTTAACTATTTATATTGGTTTTCTCACATGGAGATAAGTAGTATCAGAACATTTGCAATGCAAAGAAAACACAATGTAAATTCACATTAAATATTTTCTTTTACAGGTACAGACACAGACTCCGATTTGCTCAAATTTAATCAGTTGAAGTTTAGGAAAAAGCAGCTGAAGTTCGCTAAGTCCGGCATTCACGACTGGGGCTTGTTTGCTCAGGTAACCAACTCTACATACTACTTTAACATAAAATAAATCGTTGATAATGATAATAATACGTAAATAATATACCATAATAATGCCTTACCCTTCGGGGAAGAAGGCGTTATTGTATTTACCTATGTATCTAATAAAACCAAAGCAAGTTTCTGTCTGAAGGTTATATTTTGTTGATTGCCACCAACTTAGTTCGAAAATTAAATATGTTTCGAAATAGGGCGTAAATAACGTAACCTAACCTTAAAAGTCCCGATTTGAACTGACTGTAACGTAAAGAAAGATCGAAACATATGAACAATCTGGATAAAAAACGTATACCAAATTTCAATAACAATGACATAATGTTATGCATGAAATTAAAATAATTTTGTAGGCAACTAAAAATTTTTCTCCTTCTTTTGGAAACTTATTACCCAAAGTAATTTTTAGCGAACACGCATCCGCGCTGTCGACCTAGGTCCGTGGGGATTGCTCGTGCTCATTAGTAGGCTTAAGTTATAATGATTCTAACTCCGCTTTACCAATATTACAGGAACCAATAGCAGCAGATGAGATGGTAATAGAATACGTGGGCCAGATGATAAGGCCTATAGTGGCGGACGTGAGAGAGGCGCAGTACGAAGCGACAGGCATCGGCAGTTCCTATCTGTTCCGGATCGATCTGGATAACATCATCGACGCTACCAAGTGCGGGAATCTCGCACGGTTCATCAATCATAGTTGTAATGTGAGTACTGCCTTTTGGATGTTGAATATTTTAGTATATTGAACTTAATGTCAATTATATAAAGTACCAAACTAAATACGCGGACAGTAGTTAGGGATTTTTATAAAACGTAAAAGGATTATGGGAAGACTTGGACTTTATACAATTGACATAAAGTTAATTATGCTATGTACAATTTCAAGGCAAAGAGTCGCTTCCATTCCATTTCGTGGCAGTGAAAATTGAGCCTAACTCTTTAAAACAAAATGAACTTTTTTAATAATTTATTAATATCGCAACAAAGTTAATAATAATATATAACATTTTGTTTTTCTCCAGCCAAACTGCTACGCCAAGATTATAACAATAGAGTCGCAGAAGAAAATTGTCATATACTCGAAGCAGCCGATCGGGGTTGATGAAGAAATCACATACGATTACAAGTTCCCTCTTGAAGACGAGAAGATCCCGTGTCTGTGTGGTGCGGCGCAGTGTCGAGGATTCCTTAACTAACGGACTATTTAATATTTAAAAAAAACATTTTACATTTTAGCAGAATTCAGAGATCAGTCCTCGGGTGAGTGACCTTTTTTGTGGCATTTAATATCGAGCGCATTAGTGCTTCGGAAGGTAAATTAACATGTTGGTGGCGCTTATCACTACTTATGTAATAAACGTTAACCCATGTTAGAGGTCCTATTGGGCTTTATAACTTGTAACAGCAAGACGCAACGAACCTGCCTCCGCCAATCTGTTATGGGTCCGCGTGGTGGAGTATAACACGAATCCGTCTTACCAATTTTTGTGAGAGGAGGCTCGTGCTCGGTCATCATCTCAGCTCAATAACGTCCCATTGGGATTAAGGGTGTTGGGACTTGGTGTGACGTTAATTGGCTGAGATGATGATGTTTATTTACATTTTCTGATCTGTTTACGAGCGTGAGATGCGTTTTTGAACAGGCGTTTCCGTACGTCTAGGAAAATCTACTGTTGCAGACATTGTTCGCAAAGATCGACTGTATTTGTAGATAGTTATAATTTAATAATCCCTACCTAAATTAGAACTGTGTTAAACTTAAAACTTGGGTAAAGTCTTAAGTTTAAAACAGTTCTATTCGCATATTTTTCTCTGTGTCCAAATATGAGGTATATTTAGTTGTAGTTTAAGGATGTTTGGTTTCTCTTAAAAGTCGACATCGATCACATTACAGATTTACAATAAGCTAGTCCTTCACTTAGTATAAATACTATGACAGTAATCATTTACAAATAATCTGGGTTACATTTTATTGCATTAAAAGTTATGAGGGCGACGCAATACCGTCCCAATATAAATTATTGTGGGTCACAGATTAATGTCGTTATATTACAAAGTTTTTCGTCAGTAATAAAACTATATGACGACTGATATGGCGTGGAGGTCAGTATACCTACACTTCACTACAGAGGTCGTGGGTGCGATTCCCACACAGGACAAATCTTTGTGTACATGAACATGAATATTTGTTCTGGTCTGGGTGTTTTCCTATTTATAAAAAAACAAATAAAAAGTATTTAAGTATGTTTATCCGTTGTTTAGTATCCATAACACAAGTTCTTAATGATACTTATCTTGAAACTAAATAATTGGTAAAATTGTCAGAAAATATTTATTATTTTATTACTTATATAAAGTGAAACTCAGACTGGTAAAATAAAATCTAAATATTAGGAGATGACTTCCCCGATCCCACATAATATTGACCTTTAAAATTGAAAATGGTAACTCTTATTCACATTGCTGCAAATTAAAACATGTTTGACCTTTTTATATTTCTTTATTGCACTCACTGAATGTTTTACTGGTATAGAAATTTTTATGATAACGTGAAACTTTTTAAGATGCTAGAAAGATAAAAATACGGATGTCTCCTTAAAACCGTAAAATGTAATTTTAGAAATTCCGTATAACGTATTTAATTTAGGAAGAAGTTATCAGCTCAATTCAACTTTATTTCATTATGTCGCGCACAACAATCTCACTTATCATGGACGTCATTCGAAAACGTAAGTTTAGTGATGAATACTGCCTTTATATAATTTTTAATCAATGACTTGTAAATATAGTACGTCTAATATGTTATTGAATACATAATCCCCAACTAAATCAAAGAGATTATTGTTTCTTTAATAATAGGGTATTTATCCTGTTGTAGATTAGCGTGACTACCTCATATGAATTTTATAATATTTTTGATGTTATGGTTATCATGATATTGATAGTTTCCGCAAGGTGTATGTTCTTCCGTGTGATCTAAGGCTACTTAGCTGGTTTGACCGTGGTTCGATAAATGAGATGCATTGATTGGTTATTTTATACTGAACTATAATGTAACTGTGTGCTGTGTGAAGAAGTGTTTTTACCCTTGTATTTATGTGGGGATTCGATGCATCTTGTTTGTATAAATTAATCTTTATAATGATCCTTGTATTATAATATTATATTAATATACATGTTTCGACTGACTCAGAAAAAATATTTTTTTGACGTAGGCTGTCGATACTATTGTGCTGTATAATTTTGTTTGTTTGTACATTGTTTGTGAATAAAGATCTCTGCTGTGGAGTCAGATTAATGTAGTACACTTTTAAGTACATCTTGTAAAATTGGAGGTTGATTCATTGAATGATTAGCGATTATTTTATTGTTTCCTTGTTTTTATGATGATTATTTGCAGTCATTGCCGAATTTCAAATTGTGAGTGGCTAATCGACTGAAGTTGTGTAATTAATATAACTTGTGATTCTCTATCGCACTTCACATTTTGTATATTAAAATTGTATAAGTTTGTAAATAAATGATTCCAACAATTTTATACGATTATCTTTAATGAATTTCCTAAATACAGTATAAAAAATATTTATTTCGGCGTTTAAAAGCAATGTGGTCAACAAAGCAAGAGTTTAACTTTAACTATACTAACAGATAGCTATAGCTGGTTAAAATCATTCTACAGTGACAAAAGAGTAAAGTATAAGCAAATATTTCAAATAAACCTGCGGTTTAAAAAAAAATATTGTTACAAATTGGCGTACGAGTCTTTTTGGCGGTGGGGTAAAGCGTCTCATCTGCAATTTTGTTTATTTTCAAAAATTGTCGTATTCCGAAGTTTGCTAGCCGATATCTTGGTGCAAAGGCAAAACCTGGTTGCCAAAGTAAATCGGACTCTCGATCTCGATCGTGTCTCTCAGTGGGGATCTGAAAACCTGGTCGAGTTTAATGCCACCAAAACACAGCTTTGTCGAAGGTTACTCCCTTACTCCTCCCTCTCCTCAGAACGCTCCGTTGCCCCTTACTTGAGGATCTATAGCTGCGTAGAGACATTGCATCTCGCAGTGTTTTCTACCGGAACTACTATGGCGCGTGTTCTGAGGTCTGCGCTTTTCGATATCATCCCGCCCTCTCTTTTCTTCTCCCGAATAACACGTGCTGGTCTAAGAAACCATCCACATACTGTGCAGACTATCAGCACTCGAACCAAGTTTGGCTGCCGGCTCATGTGTTTCCTATGTTCCCGGGTCCTTTAAGCGAGGCGTGAAACGGCATTTTAGTAGGCCGTCATGAGTGAGTGCGCTTTGTACCGTGCTTATTTCACGGTATGAAGCGCCTTTCTTTTTGTTTTTGGATTGCATCGATTGCTTACCATCAGGCGTGATGTAGTCATTACGACGTGTCACATTAAACAAAAAAATATAAATGTGTAACAATGGTGGATTATTAACCGTTAAGGGGCTTATTTCAAAACAAGATCTAAAGTTAAACCGGGTTTAAAACTATTTCTGTCACTGTCTTCATTTTATCAAATAAAGTGAATGTAAAAGGTGTTAGTAAATGAAACAAAACATTAACATTATTTTTCAGATGATCTCGAGTAGTCCACGTGAGTTCTCTATATAGTTCCACAAGTTTACTGAGGACTCAAGAAGTTTAGGGGGGGAGGGAGGATCTCATTAACCATTTATCATTGTTATCACTCCATTTTTTATTTTAATAAGAAGTAAATATAATATCTTTCTATCTTTTACTTGAAACTGGCTAAATGTGCCAACTGCATGAAGCCATCTGGCATGGCACAAAGCAATGTCCAACTAAGTCGGGGATGCTGTAAATATAAATTATTAAAACAAGGTTTTTTAAAATATTGATGTGACTACGACGTGTGATACGACGGGTTACGCTAAAGTAACGTACATCGAGCATAGGGACATAGGGATGTGCTAAGTTAAAGTTAACACTTCTGAATCATTTATTGCAGCTACATCAACTCATTGTTGCGTACTTTACAAAGCTAACCAAAACCGTACCTAGCTCATATACGTAGCTCGAATTATTAGCACTCTTCCGAATATTAAATAATCCATTTAATTATACTAATGATAGCATGGAAAAAACTATGTACATTCTACAAAAGTTTTGTTAAGATTTTTAAATTGAGCTATGCCATTGGTGGAAATCTAAAATACACACACGCAGACTTTTTTAAGTATTAATGCTTTTACGCATGTTTGGCTCTTCATACGGGGACGGTGCAGACGGGGTCCCTGGCTGAGACGGTGTGGTGTGGCCAAGTGGCAAACACTACCGACTAAACCCACTGTTCCATGCTCTGTGTATAGTGCCAAGGTGATAGAAAAGACCTTATCCTTCAACGACACCGTACGCCCATCTAGTTCCTAGTCTCGTTCTTACAGTCTCTCATTTTGGTGACTCACGGTTGGTCACCTTTGGGTGGCGGCACATCAGGTACATGTGTGCAGTCTCCAACTCCCTTCAGGCGACTGAAAAAGGTGCGAATAGTAGTTTTCCGACCTACTACCCCCGTCCCTGGCTAATTTATTTGGGCGCCAACGTAAACACGCCGCCCTCTTCCTCGGCGTCTCGGCTGTCCACAATTGGATTATTATTATTATTGATATATGTTTCATGATCTTTCACTGCCGAACATGGCCCCGACCATTCACAGGCAGTATCACCCCCACTAACATATACGCATCCTCTTCAGTGGGCCCTAACTCAATAAAGAAGGTGGGGGAAACAGAAGAAGAAACTCTGGTAAGTAAATGAAAATGAAAATAATATGTTATAAAAATATATTTTGTAACATGTCATACATACAAAAACAAACATCACTTAGAATACCAACCGTACCTACAAAAGACTTGGCAAATAGCGAAGTACCGCTAAACAAGGCTAAAAAATCTTTACAAATATATTAAAACTAAATCTAGCACAAGCTAAAATTTAAGTATCAAATCACAGTATAACGACTAATTATTAAATACACCAATTAACTTACAAAATATCAAATAAGAACACATATTATTAACTTCACCTATTAGTTTCGACGTAGTTAATTTAATTAATGTATTATTATAAAAGTTCAGACAAGCAAAGTTGTCAGTCTCAATATTTAAAAAATCTAAAATACTTGTAGTACGTGATACTAATACTTTCTTACATATTAATTAATTACTTGACATGTTTGTTTAAGACAAAACTCAGAAACTAGTGAAGCAATTTTGTATATAGTTTCTACGAATAATTATCAGACTCAGGAATAATCGTAGCTGGCAATGAATTCTATGCGGACACGGACGGAAGCTAGCTCATAATAAATGTTATTTACTTATAATGGTTTTATTTCTATGGAATTATAAGTTTATAAAGATATTAATACCAAGTATATATACAAATTAAAATAAATAGTTAAAAATAAAATTACCTAAAATAATAGTCATGGAATCTCAAGGTTTAGACAAGAAAAAAAAATATAACACCTAACACATTATTTCACTTAAAATGTAAAGTTATTTATTTTATGTATACAGATTAGATAATAATTCACCAAATTATTTCGGTTTCGGTAACACGGCGCTATAATTTATTAATTTAGTCCTTACCCAAAGAAATGTTTTTAAAATTAATTATTATGGCAAGGTTTTTGTTAGATAATCAGTCACAAAATCAGTAAATTAACTGAAACATTAATAGCAAAGGCAGCTCTACTGGAAGCGCACCTGCCTCGTAAACATTTCTGCGCATAAGTCGTTCGTACCTTTAGTAGACTCCGTCCTGTCCTCGCTCTCCGTCGAATCAGAGTCAAACTCAGAAATACTGGACGGAGATTTCCTGCCGTTCCCGTTAGAACGCTTTAGGCCCACTTCAGTGGTTAGGATTTCCTTGATAACATCGTCCGGACTGCGTTCTTTGTTATTTTTATTTCTCAATTGCTGCGCTCTTTTTCTAATATCTGCTAGGAACCCAGTGCTGGCTTCGATGCTCTCCCTGGAAATCTGCGACGCATCATGCTCGCGTGGAGACAAATCTGTCATGGATTGAGCTAAATCAGATTGGGAAGAGGTTTTAGAATCCGGCACGGTTTCGAGAGATTCAACGGACGCGCCAACGCTTCTAAACGCGGTCAATCCCTCCACAGTCGACACACTGTATCCATCGTCTTCTTTAGAGCGAATAATGATACCGTTCTGGGTTGTTCCTAACAGCATAGGTTCGTAAACTTTTATGTTAAATATTTCGGGCATGAAACACTCCGAAGCGCTCGATGCCAAAGATGAAGTGTCGCAAGTACACGGGGGTGCTTTGTACGCGTCATCGGTGATATAAAGAATAGTGACTTTTTCTTCGCCGACAATGTACAGGAAAGGGTGGACGAAAGCCCAATCGCGGACGGCGGAGCTCCACTTGGGATCCTCGTTCCGGGTGCGGCGCCCGTTTTCGTCGACGAAGAAGCCGCATTCGGCGTAGCAGAGGAGGATCTCGACGGGGTTGCGTTTAATGAGGAAGATGGCTTTGGGAGGGGAGTGTTTCCGGGCGGCGGCTGCGATGATGGGTTCGTCGGTGGCGAATGTTTCGAGGGCTCCAGATGGGAGGGTAATTCGGAGCGGTTTCTCCCCGGCGATGTAGAGGGAGGTTGAAGTGAGGAGAAGTGCGTGCGGCGCGCGGTCCACGGTGAGGGAGCGGGCGACTCGGAAGTCGTCGTGGGTCGCGCGATACCGCAGCACAAACACGCGCCGTCCGCACGCGACGGCCGCGCACGCACCATCCGATGCGTCGCCACTCATACTCTGAAAAATTAACAGTAGCGTTTATTCATTACATAACATTATTTATTAGTTGGTCTTGAATATGGCTTAGTTACCGGATTCAGCTCAGGGTCGCCCAGCGTCCCCCCCGACTGGTCTCCACCTTGGCGTGGTGGGGGGGCTGAGTACCTCCCGGAAGCCGATAAAAGGTAACACCCAGAGACCGACGACTCTGGGTGCCCTTAGTACTGACTACCGGGGGGGAAACGGAGAGGGACCTGTGGAGGGCGCAGCGGGCGAGCCAGGAGGGCCCGTCAAGCAGCGCCAGGAGGGTCTTAGGTAGCGGGGGCAGGGGGCCCCTGCTGTCTAGCCATGGACCCTCCGAGAAGTCGGCTACACACGCTATGGTCGCACAAGGAGGTAGGAGGGGCGCGTCCACTGCGCCTCTCTGAGGAGGTCCTCCCGGTTTTGGTCCGGGGGACGTTGGCCGCGGGCGGGGTGTCAGACGCTGCAACCCAGGTACTGGCCCCCGCCTTTTTCTCAACAAGCGGTGGGCGTCGTCGGAATATTTTTAGTGGGTATTACTGCTAGCAGTCGCGTCTATCGGTGGTGAGCCCCACGCCCCCTTTCGGTCCCCCTTTGGCCGGAAGGCAGTGCATAAATGCATTTTGTTACCGACGTAAAACAAAAAAAAAATATGGGTCGCCCAGCGTGCAATAGAGAACTATGCAAAAAATATTCTATTAGGTCCCACCAGAATATTAGCGTTGCGGTGGCAGCATTGCTTCTGCTGTGGCATTAAGCTGAGGCCGGGGCATAGTTAGCCACAAATTCCTTTTTTTATAAATTTTTGTTTGCTTTCTCTGATTACTTCTTTCCTTCTTTAAATATTTATAATTTTTGCCAGTGATTCTTAAGCAACCTCAACATCCGGCTCACCTGTTAGAAGCTGCAATACTAGGGGCATTACTAGCGTGATGTCGACCTTTTAAAAGCTTTCATACCTTTATTGAGAGTAACTGTAATCTCTTTGAAAAACCTAGCCAACCGAGCTCATTCCACAACCCAAAGTTACAAAAAGACATACCTGCAATAGTTGCGGAGGCGTAGTATCCGGCAGCGGCACCCTTTGCAGTGTGAGAGTGGGCTTTAGAGCCTCAGCCCGCAGGGCAGCTGACGCCAGCGCCCCTAGCGATGCCTGCATGAGTGAGGCGCCTACTATCAGCAGGACTCGGTTCCCACAAGGTGCTATGGCTTTAACCGACATCGGATTGTCAGTAGTGCGACTGCGCATCACCGGGGATTGAGCCTCGAATTCCAACTGAATAGGACCGCGGAGCGAGTGCAAGCCGTCGGCGCAGCCTGAAATAAAGAGAAAGAAATGATGAATTTAATAGCCATATTATTTATATGTAATACTGGCTGCAATTAAAGCTTAAAAGTGAGAATGGTCGGGCACTAAATATTATAGGTACTTCAGAACCGGGTATTTCCAAGACACTGAACCGTTTGCGGACCTAAGACAACCATCATTTTAATTTAAATTGTTGCATTGATTTATTATTTTGTTATTACTATACTCGTTATATTTGGTTGTTACTATACTCGTATGTGGTAGTCGTCAATTCAAGTTGAAGTTCCTGTAAATTTTAACAGTAATCCGTACTTGTGTGAATCCTCACGTGGTTGTATTTACCCGATCCACCTTGGTTCATGGGAAAAAGCTCATGTTCATAAGTGGGATTATTTTTAATGGACGTAAAATACTCATCATCATCATCATCTCAGCCCATAAACATCCCACTACTGAGAACGAGCCTCCTCTCACATACCAAGGTGCGAGGGTATTGGGTCATACTCCACCACGCGGACCCAGTGCGGATTGGCGGAGGCAGGTGTATGGCGTCCTGCTGTTAGAATTTATCAAGCCGCCCATTAGGCCTCTAACATGGCTTAACGACTACCACATTTAGTGATAACCGGGACCAACGGCTTAACGTGCCTTCCGAAGCACGGAAGCGCTCGATATTAAATGCCACACAAACGGTCACCCATCCAATGACTGACCTCTGTAAACTCTGCTTTACTTCGGTTATCGTTTCCGATCACCGAGCACCGCAGAGCTACAAAGGCTTCAAATACGTAAAATACTCATTTGATTCTTTTGGTGGGTAAAGCGAAAGAATGTGTCCGACTCTTACTGACTAAAACCCATCCATGTTCCTTCCATCCACCTCGGGGTCAAGATGATGATTATGTGTGGAATCAAAATATATAAAAGCGAAATATGAAATCTCAGAAATAATAACACCTCCAAACTTGAAATATCTTTGTAGGATTTAGACATCTGCTAAGCACGGATTTCACGTAACTCCACCACTATGGGGGTAAAAGGGGGGTCGAACGTTTGTATAATATGAGTTTCTCACCGATCGCCATAGCAGCAGGCGTCGCTTGCAAGGCCACGGTAGGGCTCCAGTCCTGGGTGGCCAATATCCGCGGCGTGTACCCCAGCGCGCGTTGTAACTGCGTCACCAGCTCGCTGCGTTGGGAGACATTGCTGCACACCAATGTTGCGTGCTTGTCCTTCGTAGGGTTCTCTATTTCTATCTGAAGTTGATAAATTTTATTACTGTTACTTCTTTAACTTAATTCGAACATCATTATAGCCTCATTAGTTGGTATTAAGGTTAACTATAGTTCGTACGAGCGTTCACGCTTGCGTTTTGCGTATGAGCTCCTATAATTTTATTTACTCCTATATTTAATTTAATGACGTTCACAAAAGCTTCGAATAATACCAAGCTTGCATAAATGAATTTGATTTTTTTGTGCATGTGTGAAAGATGTTTTTAATCTAGTGTAGTTATAAAGTGTGAACCATGTTTATCAC
Source organism: Musotima nitidalis (assembly GCA_949126915.1). NCBI lineage: Eukaryota > Metazoa > Arthropoda > Insecta > Lepidoptera > Crambidae > Musotima > Musotima nitidalis. Next base: position 9,121,630 of record OX421434.1, read on the forward strand.
TTTCATGATGAGACTAGTTAAAATATTTTTTTATTTATTTTCACTTATATTAAATATTGTTAGAAAATGTCTTATTATAGTAGATTAACTTACAAAAAATCTTTAAGACTCACCGTGAAAGATCGACTAGCCTCATTTTGCGGAAGCGAGCGCGATGCAACGGCCGATAGCAATCGCGCGCGGATCGTCTTACCGCCCTCCACACTGCTCAGAACGAGCACGCCGTCTGACATCCGCGGACGCATGCGATCGCGGCTACAGTCGTTCCTACGCAACATATTAATAATTTAATCACTCATCAACATCGTCACTTTACCCATTTGAAGTCCATTACTTAACATATGCTGAACTTTTAAGTAGTCTTTCACGTTGTTAGATCTTGTGCCGCTTGCATAGCACTCCGACATAAATAATTCATTATTTGACAATTTAAACTAGGTGTTAAGACAAAAGAGAACTGTTTTTCTGGCAATAAAAAGTACACAAAGCAGAAACAAAATGATGTTATCAACCTGATTCACCAAAACATTAGAGGAATATTGGGCAAGGAACTGGAAATTGAATTGTTCATGAGCGATAATCATATTGATATTTTGTGTATTACTGAACATTGGCTAAATTGTAACCAGCTCATGTTCAATTTCAACAGTCACCTGTTAGGTAGTTCGTTTTGCAGGAGTGGTGCTATACATGGCGGATCATTAATTATAGTAAATAAACAGTTTAAATTCAAGGAGCGCCATGATATAGTCAATCTCTCTGTTGAACGTATTATAGAAATGGCCTGTATAGAAATGCAGCAGTTTATTGTATTGAGTGTGTACAGACCTCCTTCAGCTTCATATGATTTATTTGAAGGTATTATGGATAAAGCCTTAGGAAAATTTTGTAAAAGTAATAAAAAAGTTATTGTGTGTGGAGATTTTAATGTTAATTTGTTAGAGTGTTCCAGTCCATGTACAAGATTAAAGGCACTTTTTAAATCTCATAATTTGGTTAATTTGTTTCTGGAGCCAACAAGAATTACTGCTACTTCTGCTACTTGCTTAGATAACATTTTTACAAATATTATGCTAAGTGATAACAATAAAAAAATTATTAATCAATTAGATTCAGATCATTGCGGACAACAAATGTCTTTTATTTGTAAAAATGAAACTGTAGCTAAAAAAACTATTACATTTGTACCAAAAACCAATAATCGTTTTGAGAGGTTTAATAGTAAATTATTATGCTATAGTTTACCTTTTATAGATGAAAGCTGTGACCCAAATTTTTTATATAATGATTTTTTCAGCAGCTTTTCTAACACATTTAAATCAATATTTACTCCCAGAACGGTTAAGGTAAATAATAAAGCTACCTTTAGTGAATGGGCTACTCCTGGGCTACATAAATGTAGAAAGAGGCTGTATGAACTGTATGATGAGAAAAAATTAAACAACAGTGAACAATTTTATAATTATGTAAGAAATAATTCTAAAATATTTAGAAAAGCATGTCATACGGCCAAGTCTTATTATTTAAGCTCTAAAATAAAAAATTGTGATGATAAGATTAAAATGACCTGGAATATTATTAATAGTGAAACGGGAAAAAGTAAAAATTATAATACTGAGTTTAAACTTAACATTGATAAAAAAACTCTTACATCTGACTTAGATGTAGCCAATGCTTTCGAAAACTTTTTTACTAATATTCCAGTGTCTATCACAAAAGATTTAAATTGTTCGCCCACTTTAGCGGAGTCTATTTTGAAAGATAACGTGAGTATATGTACAGTAGATTTTACGTTTAGTCATGTTACATCTATGGATATAATTAAGACATTCAATACTCTTAGTGTTAAGAAAGCTGCAGACCTCTGGGGCAATTCCATAGTAGTTACCAAGCCTATCATTGTTTCGGTGGCGCACAGTTTGGCTCTAATATTTAATAAATGTGTAGATTGCGGCAAATTTCCCGATCTAATGAAAGAAAGTAAAATCATTCCATTATATAAATCGGGCAGTACAACAGACCCAACAAATTTTCGACCTATCTCAGTGCTGCCTACATTTAGTAAAATTTTTGAAAAACTTGTTCACAACCAGATGTTAATATTTTTCAATAATAATGGATTAATGCATTCAAAACAATTTGGATTCACTAAGGGTCGCTCTACAACCGATGCAGGTGTTGAGCTTTTAAAACATATATTTGATGCTTGGGATAATTCTTTGGACGCTTTAGGTATTTTTTGCGATCTGTCCAAAGCTTTTGACTGTGTTCCTCATGAAGCATTGATAAAAAAATTAGAATATTACGGAATAAGAAACTCCGCATTGGATCTTCTCACTTCATATCTAAGTAATAGAATTCAAAGGGTTGAGGTTAATGGAAAGCGATCTCAGGGGTCTGTTGTAAAAATGGGGGTACCGCAGGGCTCGATTCTCGGTCCGTTTTTGTTTTTGATTTATATGAATGATTTGCCATATTTTGTTAAAGAAAACCACGAGATAGTTTTGTTTGCTGATGATACATCATTATTGTTTAAGTTAAAACGAAATCAGAATTTAGACGAAGTAAACAGTGCAATCTCGAAGGTGGTGCACTGGTTTGACGTTAACAATTTGCTATTAAATGGGGCTAAAACGAAATGTATTAAATTCGTGACGCCTAACGTCAGACAGGCAAACTCTACTATTATGGTAAAGGAGGATGAGTTGACCCTTGTGGATACTACCAAGTTTTTAGGGATTACTTTAGACTCTAAGCTACAGTGGGGCCTACATATTGGTGAATTGTCGAGTAGACTTAGCTATGCAGCATTCGCGGTAAAGAAAATTCGCCAATTAACAGACGTTGTAACAGCTAGGCTAGTTTATCATAGCTATTTCCATAGTGTTATGTCCTATGGTATTCTTCTGTGGGGTTGTGCCGCAGACATTCAAACAATCTTTGTGCTGCAGAAGAGGGCTATTCGAGCAATTTATAATCTCCCGTGTGGACATTCACTAAGGGAAAAGTTTAAAGAAATTGGTATTTTAACAGTGGCCGGTCAATTCATTTATGATAACCTGGTTTATGTACATAAGAATACTGATCAATTTAGTAAGAAAAGCTGTGTACATAACCTAAACACAAGGAATAAGCATAAATTAGTTGTACCTGCCACTAGGCTCCAAAAGATAAACAAATCTTTTAAAGGTCAATGTGTGCGATTCTACAATAAAATCCCAAGCAACATACAGCAATTGAGCCTAAATAAATTTAAATTAACAATAAAACACAAGCTGTCTTCAAAGGGATATTATTCTATTAAAGACTATATGGCAGATAAAAATGCTTGGGATTAAACTGCCGTTTCATACAGGCTATTCTAATATGAATGACTTAAAAACATTAATATTGTTAAGGTTATGTTATATTGCATTGTATAGCTTCACAGACAAATGAAGATTGTAATTCTAGTACCAAACTAATGGACATATTTAAAAGAGCATAGCCTGTGAGTTTCTTGCCAGTTCTTCTTACAGAGCGGTGGCTCGGAACTGGCACTTAGATTCACTTACACTTAATTATTTTTTATTTTTAAATTGTTTTGTTGCATGTAAGTGAATCTAAGCTTCGTGATTTAGTGTAATATTATTTCGATTGTTTTTTTTTTCATTTGTGATCATGACGTTTTCAAGTACTATGTATAATAGTTTATGAAATAAATAATTTTTTTACTTTACTTTACTTTACATACACCGGCCTTCGTCTCTATCATCATCAGTCTATCGAGTGAAAGGCCGCGCCCCTCTACTACGTTTGCTGGGCCCTGGTCGCCCATCGGTCGTCGGCTCTTCATGCTATATGCCCCGCCTAGTACTTACCACTTTAGCTTGCAAATCCGCCTCGCTATGTCGGTCAATACAGCCCTCTTACGTATTTCCTCATTTCTGATTCTATCACGTAGACACTTAAAACGTAGTCCATACCACGCTGACGCGACTTTGAGCTTTCTTATGATAAAGTGTGACTACCAACATAAGTCTCGCCTCCAGGTGCCGTTGAAGGCAACTAAGAGAATAGGACCTCGTGTAGTCTCGTCTAGATCGTGTTTATCTGTCCATGTGAAGAGGACCTTTCACTATTTGGCACGTTTTATCTAAAAATCTCTGTGCTGAAAGAGAATGATGCTACAACAGCTATATAATAACAAACTAAATCTTACCAAATAATCTGAACTGTATCGTCGTCTTGCGGTCCGTCTGGAGCGTCTATACTTTTTTTTCTGGAAATACAAACATATTTTTGAAACTGGAAACTTGAGAGTATATTTATGTTTTTTTATAATGGTCTCCTCATTTTTTGAATTCTAATTTGACTTTAGCTTTTTAAATATCAAAACATATGTCTCGTACAGTTTTCTCATTATAATAAACTTTATTTCGGAGCAAATTCTTTCTCTGCAGAGGGTAATCCAAACCGGACCCGTTTTGTTTGTTTCTCAGTAAAGGTAAGATCTTCCAACGGAAAGAGTCCGGGACAAAATCAATGATGTTTACGTATAGTATATAGACGTGCTAGAACGTTTCTGTTAGCGCGATTCAGTATTGACATTTACTGTGTTGTGGGATTTTTCTTGCCGAGTTTTTTTCTTCTAGCAGGCTCTTGCTCTATTGAATTAGTGGTTCTAGATTTAAGTGATTATAGTGGGTGCTTCAAAATAAAGGCAAGAATATAATAAATAAATTCATCGCGCATCACATTTAACACCAGAAAAATCTATAAAAAATATGGACGAGTCTCTTGTTCAGTGGCGTCACATATTTAAAACGAGAAAAACTAATAATAATTACTCACACAATGACTGTATCATTATTTTTCTGCTTCTCACGTCGAGGCGTCGTGGCATATGGTGGATAACTGAAACAAAAGTTAAAACTAAATTAAAGAACAGCATAGATTTGCAAGAATAAAATTACATGTATCAACTCCAAAATCTGGTTAAACCAGTGACCAGACCCTTGGCTCTAAGCTCAAGTCTAGGGCAACCGGAATAATTCTAGTATATGTTGATTAGGATAAAATTACGAAGTTATAAAGTGAGTTACATACTCATTTGCGTCTCCATTTCTTGAAACTACTTGTGCACGTAACCTCTCCACCTCCATACGGAGATCTCTGCAAGAAAAAATATTTTATAATATAAGTAACGATAGAAATTTACCTAAGGAGTAACCCAAGTTCCTCTGTATGAGTCATTTCTATCAACATATTAGTGCATTCCCGAACGTTATGCCAGGAAAACTAGAAAACTACCCATTAGGATACGTTTACATTAAGTCCGCTTGGTTGGGCATTTTTATTGCATCTATGTGATAGAGATACAAACAAAAAAAAATATCCACTCCCTCACAATATATTATTGACGTAACACAGCAGGCCATTATAGCGACATATTTTGCTAGCTAGTCAGAAACCTACCACAAATCGATATCATCTAAAAACGAATTATTTATTACAATATATAAAATAACAGAGGTAACTTTAATAATCTAAGTACCTATTTTCGCGTCTAAGGGGCGGCGACGCGGCGGTCCTTCGACCGGAGCGGCCGAACAACTTGTTGCCGAGGGAGCATTTCTTACGCGCCGATTCTTCTAGTTTAGCCTGTAAAATGAAATTTCAGTTAAAATAAAATAAGCTAATAGATGCACAGCAATTCCGGTTATAGGCAATTCTTTTTTATTTATACCACAAAGTGCACTGAGTCCCATGAACTACCCAGTGCGGATTGGCAAAGGCAAGTAGCGGCGTTTTGTATTAGTTTTTTTCAAGCCGCCTAATTGGGCCTCGAACTTGGTTTAACGACTACCACATATAGTTTTAGTTTTAACCGAAACCAATATATTAACGTGCCTTTTTTCTGAGTACAGTTAGTGAGGTAACACACAGTTACCGTACAACAGTAAAACTCAAAGCTATGAAAGCATCATACGTCATCTATAAAAAATATACACCCATGACAATGCAGCATTGTACGGAAGACCAGCGCCGCGGGGCCATAGTGACCCCTCGGCATATGCTGAGTATAAGCCTTTTCGGTGCCACATGTGTATATTAATTTTTATTTTTGTAAGCCAATGTATCATGTGTCACAGAATAAATAATTTTCTTTCTTCTTTCTTTCTTTCTAATAGTAAAATAATTTTTGAAATCAGTGCAGTAGTTTTTGAGTTTTCTCAACACAAACATACAAATCTTTCCTTAAGGACTATGACAGTACCTGCAGGAAGTCGATGAGCTTAGCCTGTTGCCGCAGCGTGGCGTCCGCTTTGGTCTCCCGCGTCCTCCACCAGGCCGCGGCCGCTTCGGAAGCTTCTTTCGCCGCTGCTGCTTCCTCCTGCGAAACAAATCACATGTTATTTTTGGGTTATTCGAAAAACGTCAAAGAAACCCAGCAGGTAAACATTTTTTGCGTCACTCATAGTAAAAACGATTTTTACGTAAAAAATTCAGAACAAATTATTAAGAAAGTTTTTAATTATTTCTGAATTCACAATTTCCGTTCGCTTGAAAATTTTATGTGTGCTGGCGTACTATATATAGCCTGTTATCAGTAAATGAAACACTATCGACCTTTAAATTTATACCACATGAATGCAATAAACGATTATGAATCATCAAGGTCATCGCTCGCAAGTATATCCTCGTCCGCAGCGCACTGCTTTTATCCATGAATCCTAAAGACAAGCTATTCCTTGCAGGTGGCCCATATTTACCAGTCAGTCTTGAAGAAAAGGCTATTCCTTACTATTTCTAACAAGTTGCCCATTTTTACCTGTGAGTCTTGAAGGCTGGCTTGTAATGACATCGCTCGAGAGTGATGCTCGTGTATCCTAGTACGAAGCGCGCTGCTTTCCTCCTGCAGTTCCCTCACTCGGCGCATCGCACTGTTCAGGGCCGCCTCGGTAGACGAGTGCTGGCTTTCCAATGACGCCAGGGCTGATTCTAACTCTGCTACGCGGGATTCGCGACTTTCTAGACGTTCCTGGAAAATTCATAAATATTTTGTTTAAAATATGTGTCATATTTTTATGATCTTAAATCTTCGCATTTACAACGCTATGTTTAGTTATGAGATGATTTTGTACAAGAAAAAATCAACTTGTTCCTTATAAACTTATAAATATGTAGGACATCCACATTACAGCCTCCTTTATACCTCTCAGTGCTCTGCCGCGCTAAGGATATAGCAATAAGTCGAAACGTTCAAAGTTGAGAAAATGGCGGTCAAAGTTTTCGATTCAATTTTGACATACCTTTTACATTTTTTTCAATATGTAGCTCAAATTGAGCCCTTTCATTGTACTCATAATTAGGTAATATAATTTCATTGACTAACTGCTGTTAAGCTAAATGGTATTTTTAGGTACAAGTAAAGCTAGAAACACGGGAGTAAAACCAGTTTGTAGAGCATTACGTGGCGATCCAGGACATATACTTGACAAAACTCGACTTGCTGCTCTTATTGTTAGCGCGGCAGTGCTGATCCCAGATTTTTTAAGAAAAGGCTTGGGCGGGCTCCTTAGGTCTTGGTAGGATCCCTATACATCCATTTGCGCTATATATAGTTTTTCTATTATCAATATTCTTATTAGCAGAAGTCATATTTATGTATATAAATGATAGTTTACCTTAAACAGCTGCAGCTGTGTGTTGGCGTGGCGAGCCTGGTCGGTGGCGTCCTCGTGCTGCTGGGTCAGGAGGTTGACAGCGGCTTCTTTCTCAGCCGCCAGCCGTTCGGCTACCACGACCCGACCGCGGTATGACTCTAACTCCACCCGTAGGCGATGAGACTCGTTCTACATAAAGAAATAATTTCAATATAAATACTATGCTCAGATAAATTTATTGATTGATTGGACCGGACATTTCCACAATGTATCACTGTTATTTGAAAAGAAGATTGTTGAAATGGCGACCCCGCGCTAACACCCGCCCAAAAGATGGACAGATGATATCCGAGCAGCGAGCTGGCATCGATTGGTTGCGTGTGGCGGTCAAGAGTGAAGTAGCAGGGAAGAGGCCTATGTAACAGGACAGGCGCTACAAGGGCTGCGATAAAAGTAAATGAAAATATTGTAACTGTTTTTATTTCTATAAGAGATTAACATAACATATCCGCTAACAAGCATAAGCAGTAAGGTGAGCAGCAGCTAACTTTTATAGAGCATCAAATGCCGAAGCTAAATTAGTATTTTTAATTTGTAATTAGGTTAGGTACATTTCATAATGTCAAAAATTTATCAGTTCTTTAATTACTTTGAAAATAGTGTGGTTGCAAGTTTATGCAAAGATTTGCAGTACGTTGCATTTATTTTCGGCAGTCTGTACCTGGCCTAGGAGACAAAAAGTGAGAGTCTTGTTTATAAACAAGTTAAAATACTTATTGAAACAGCTTTAATTATGTGCCACACTTCTTGCAAATAATAGATATTTGAAAAATTTTTTTTAAATAATGGCTTCGTGCTTTTAACACATTTAGCCAAGAGATATATTAATAATATATACATCATAGTAAATGAGAAAGAGTGGTGATAAAGATGATTAATGGTAAATGAGACGCTCTTCCCTAAACTCCTTGAGTCATCAGCAAAAATGTGGGACTATTGACTATTTACTGAGATCTCACATAGACTTTTTGAGCAAAATGTTAAAAGTGATGTCGCACTGTTTTGTTCATTTACCAACACTCATGTAAGTTCTTAAACACTTAACGGTTAATAACCTACCGTTATAATACATTAATGTTCAAAATATCACAAATTTTGGAAAATAAAACAAAACTGCAGGCATGACGCTTCACTTTCCCGCCAAGAAGTCCCATATTATATTAAGTACTCACTTCAAGGTCCTTATTCTTCTGCTCGTGAATGTCAGCCAGTTTTTCCAAATCTGTGAGCTGCTCTTCAAGTATGCTGCAAGCCTCTTGCAAGGCTTTGTTGTTCTGAAATTAATGATAGTTGTTATATTATAATTAGGAGTGGTTTCTGTTTTTGACTGTGATGAAACACTTCTTTTCCCTAATAAAAGATAACAAGAAGAAACAACATAATTATTTCTATAAAACCAAATGATTATTGAAGAAAATGGTTGTTTTTATATCATTTTCACAAAGCTCAAATTCAGTTTTTTTTTCTTATATTTAAATTTAATATTTTAAGATAGCTTTACAGAGTCATAATTAGAATTCTTTTGTTTTATGTTTCTTAGCACTAGTCCGTTATCTAATTAGTTAATATGATACATAATTACAAAAATATCTGCAAGCAATCAAAATAATATGATGTACTATTGACAAAATCTATCAATATGAATAGTAATAAAACTTATAGTTTCTCCATAACACCTAGTTGAATAATTCCTTACATAATTATGTTAAAAAACGCAATACTAACTGTAGATATTACCGTAAATATGTGACTACTAATAGCGGTAATGGCACCGTCGGCTGCTCGACAGCGGCCCTGGAGCAAATCCGCCGCCAACGCAAACCGCACGCGACGGGCCCATACATCTTCCTTAATGCGACCTGACGTCGTCCCTATCACACTAATAATGCTACGAAGGAACTGCGGCTTTGGACGAATAGGAGGCTTGTCTACAAACAATCTCCTCTTTGAACGCACACACAAAGTCGGATCCATTTTGGAAGAAAATTTCGAATGTAAAATCATCAAAGTATCATTATCCGTTGACGTAATTTAATTATGTTACAACACAACGCAAATGCACTGTAACGTTTCGATTGAAACTGAATTACTGAACGGAACAATCATCTCGCTCGAGGGAAGTGATACAACGATTGTTTACAGTTTACAAAATTCTATCGATACAAACATTACATAGGAATTTAAACAATATACACGCGATTATCATAACAATAAACATCGACATAATTAGAATTTAGAGCATAGTTCTTTGTAAATTACCTGTTACAGTGGAGATTAAGCGTTACATCATCTTCTAATAAGTCTTACTTTTAATATAAAAAGGAGCGCCCTCTGACGATTAATACTTTACTGTGTTTAATGTGCCAAATTTTAGCTAATTTCGTTTAGCCGTTTCAGTGTGTTTGTTTATCACTATTTAAATATATACAACCTTTAATGTGAAATGTGAAGTGCAGTGTGTTTAATGTGAAGTGCAGTAGAGATGAGAGCACTCAGAAGTATTCTTGGTGTGAAATTGAGTGATAGGATAAGGAATGAAGTGATAAGGGTTGAAGCTGGTGTAAAAGAAGATATAGTGACAAGAATTGAGAAAGGTATGCTTAGATGTTTTGGTCATGTTAAGAGGATGAATGTAAGTAGATTAACGAAAGTGATTTATAATGGACAAGTGGATGGAAGTGTTGGGAGAGGAAGACCACGTAAGATCTTCCATGACCAAATACAAAAAATGTTAGAGAAAGGGCAGGTCAAAAGTACCCTACACCGACGGGCGTGTATGAGGAGGTTAATGAGTGTGAATGAAGCTAAAAGTGTGTGCCAAGATCGGAGCAAGACAATCGTGTGTGCAAGTGGAAGGATGTGATCTCTGCCTACCTCTACGGGAAAGAGGCGTGACATTATGTATGTATGTATGTATGTTTAATGTGAAATTATACACATTAACTAAGTGGTGTTTCATTATGAGAGAATCCGGCAATGGCACAGTTGCAAATACTGTATTCTGGTTTGTAAGGTGGTAGTGAAGTTGCTGGACAAATAAAACTTAATTATCGGTATGATGATAAACAAATGTGTGTAGATAAGCAATTAACATAAGATAAACCGAGTTAATAGCCTTTGCAATAATGACAATAATTACGAAATATTTAAACTTTATACAATTTCCACGCACATCAGTTACTTAAGCAAATAAAACGATATGCCTGAGGTATGAGGAGGAAATAGGCGTATTTTTATGTATTCGGTACGGTGTGAATCATTTTTATAACAGCTGGCACCTAAAACTACTATACTAGGTTAGTTATAATTCTAACCTGTAGCATCTCATTGTGCTGCCCCCTGAGCTGTTGCAACTCGTCTCGCAGCTGACACCGCTCGCGGCTCGACAGTTCTTCCTGTTCCTCTGCGTGAAGACGACGCTTCTCGCTGTATTGTAGCTCGCTCTTCAACTTTCTGATGTCGTTGCGGGATCTATGGACATATTATGAAAAGTTTAAATCAGAAAAAAGAACAGCTGGTCAAACTGTAACAACTGGTGGCATGTGTGAATTGTTGATCTTGTTGATTTCATAACTCCATAGAAGCCTATTTCTGCTTTACTTTTCGGGTAGGACTTTAACTTGACTATAATGGAATTTATTACACTTTGACTAAATGAGGAAAGCGCTGCATAATCTTATATTTACAAAGCACAGAATCGCTTAATACCAAATGATATACAAGGCCATCCATTAGTTTGAGGAGTATAATGTCAAGCGCTTCTTTGCGTCGGAATGCACGTTAAGCCGTTGGTCCCGGTTATACCCGTATCTGGTAGTCGTTAAGTCAAGTTAGACGTCCTATTGAGTAGCTTGGAATATTTTAGCAGCACACCTGCCTTCGCCAATTCAGTTCGCCCTGCATTCCTCTCACCTTAGTTTGTGAGCTGAGTCCAGTCCCCAGTAGTGGGATGGCATATAGCCTAGCCTTAGTTGTAGTTTAAAAAACATTTTGTGTATCAATGTAGCACCATACCTGTCCACTTCAGCTTGCGCAGTGTCATAGATTCTCTGTATCTTTTCCAGGCGTTCCTTCAACCTCGCCACCTCCTTCGTTGCTTGTTCGTGTTGCGGCTTTAACGTAGCCATTTCATTCTCCAACGCAGTCGCCTTCTCCTCGGCTGCCTTTCTGGCCTCTATAGCAGCTGCCAGCCTTTCCTCAGCTCGTTTGAGCTCCCTGGTTGTGGATTTGTGTTCCACTGAAAGTTCGTTGAACTCTCGCTCTTTTCGCCATCTGGCAAGATTTGCAGTTCTGGCTTCTTGACGTAATGCTGCTATTTCGTCTGCTTTAACCTGTAACAAATTTATAACATTTCTATGAATTGATCATTGATGAGCAGACCCTGAGTCCATAGCATAAGTATAGGGGTCAACCGAGATAAATGCTAGGATATTACTATGTACTCGTATTATCGTTTAAAGCCTAATGGAAACTATTCCCTTTTTAAATTACATATGAAGTAGTTACACTTACTTGCATCTGTGACTCAGCCCTTTCAAGCTGTTCCTTCAATAGCGTTAGTTGCGCGTGCGCACCATCAGTGACGCTCTCAGTATCACTCTGCGCGTCGGCTTTGTGGTGGTCTGCCGGGTTTTCTTCCACCCTAGTAGCACATGTGACGCATCCACGATTTTCCAATGCGCTTACTTCTCGCTCTAACTGGCGTACTAGTTGTTCCAGCGTGTTTACCTAGAAAATACGTTGGGGTAACTTATGGGACACGATTATAGAGTTTAAATAATAGCACAGTCTTATTTAACGAAATGTAGTATTAGCAGAAAGAGGATAACTTTATAACAGTTCAATGAAATAACGCTTTAAAAAAGTTAAAACCTTATCATAAATTGAATCATCTAACTCTTGCCACAGTCTTATCAAATTAAGTAACTATTTATTAAGTTCACAAAAATTATTGTTAAATATTAATACATTAAAAAACATCAAGTAGTGTGCTTTGATTTCCGAGCCTTACTTCTAATTGTTTACGAATTCTGAACTCAGTAACAATAAATTAATGTCATCATAATCATCATTATTTCAGCCACACAAAGTCCACTGCCGAACATAAGTCTCCCCGATAGTTTTCCACGTTTATCGATCTTGTGCCACTCGCATCCACTGACTTCCGTGATCAATATCATTATAAGATAAAATAAATAAATAATCTCTTACAATCACACCAATTATTTAGTCCCAATATAAGTTTCATTACAACTTGTGTTATGGATAAAGAACGGATAAACATACTTAAATCGTGTTTTTCATCATACTTAATATACATAGGACAACACCCAGACCAGAACAAACATACATGTTATTGCAAGATTTGTCCTGCGTGGGAATCGATTCCACGACCTCTGGAGTGAAGAGCAGGTATACTGACCTCCACGCCATACGGTCGTCAAAGATTCATGAAAGAGATAATACTTCAATGCACACCTTTGCTCTATGACGAGATTCGTCGCTTATAGCGGCGGTGGCGCGCGCTTCGGCAGCGTCCAGCCTCTCGTGCAGGCGCGCTTCAGTACGCGAGCACTGCTCTTCAAGGGCTGCTTCTCGACGAGAAGATTCTTCTAGACCTCTTTCAAGTTCCTTAAATCAAAGGATATTGTATATTTGATGGTGTCGATTTGATTAAAGGAAATTGGTGTAGTTACACATTTTATTTAATTAGTGCATACACAGATATATACAAACAGAAACACTAAAAACTAAGAAACATTGGGTACAGGGCACAGCTTATTCCAAATCTTTTAGCTGGCCCGCGATAGGAAAAAAAAACTTAAGATTAAACTGGATATTTAACTATTTTAATTTATTACCTAGGTATACAAAGTCAAAGTGTTTTATTTGTAAAAAGTTGATTTTTTAAATCACAATAGAATACAAAATAGGTGAAATGGAGGAAAATAAATGGATATTAAAAATTAAATCAACTTTTAAATCTATTCTATTATTTAATATCCGATAAAAAATATTCGTATTGTATAAGTGTACAGGCTCAACAATTTATTGAATAACAATTTTAATTTAACATTGTTGGAATGATAACTTTTGATGTTAAGATGATTAAAGTCGCATCTTAGCCTAATTAGGGCTTTAATTTCAATACCTTGACTTGTGCCAGAAGCGATGACATACGAACACGTTCTTGTGCCAGCTGCTGCTGCAAATGTTTCATGTGCTCCGAAGACACGTCGGCTTGTATTTGCTTCTCCGATGATGATTCCTAGACATAATCGAATGTAGATATATTTTGCTGGTCTCCCAATAAACCATATCAAACACAGATATTCCATAGTACTATAAACATTACTTAAAACTATGTTATAAATATTTAATTGCCTAAAGATATTTGAAAAGAAAATATCGGTTTTGCCAATATAAAATATCAACGATCACAATTCGTATGAATTCTCGTTTTATATAACATCATTACAGCCCATTATCGTCCCACTACTGAGCACGAGCCTGTGTGAGGGTATTATATAGTATATATAGTTTTATATATAGTATAAATAAATTAGGAAATTTAAGAGTGTTGAAAGTAAATACCGACCTTCCATATAATTTTATAAATTAATATTAGTTACTAACAAAATCTTTACATTTTTATACAGGGGAGCTTTGCCATTTGCTTCGCTATTAGAATCAATTTAATTCATTTATTCAGCAAAGTAAGAGGCTTTATTAGGCAAGACGAGCAAAAGGGCCTGTTATGTTAGAAGTACTACTGATACAGCGCGGGTTTCGCTCAGAAACTCAAGTATAGAGCGGTTTTGAGCAAAAAAGTAGTATTATAGCAAAACCACTTCTCTCCCGGCGGCTGGCGGTAGCGAATACCCCTAAGGTTTTATGTCTAGAACAGGCTTTAAATGGTAAAGTATTATACCTTAGCAACAGACAGCTCTTTCCTGGCTGCGTCCAACTCAGCTTGCATCGTAGAGATCTCAGCCTGCGCCCTGCCATACTCGTCTTCCTGGTCCGCCAATCTCTTCTCCAAGTGTTCCTTAGCCCTGGTCTCGCGCGCCGCGGTCGCCTCCGCTGTGGCTAGTCGCATCGCTAGGTCGCGGCTTTCCGCTTCGCCGCCGCTTAGCGTTTGACGACGTAAGGCGCGTTCTTTTGCTACTGAATCCTTCAAAAAAGCCATTAACCTTTTATTGAAAAATATATTATTCTGATATTATTGTTTTCTAATTTTTTGAAGATAATTTTCACATTACTACGGCTACTAATGCTACTCTAACAACTAAAAAGGTCTAAGGCTACTGAGTTCTAAACGTAAAACCAAAAGATCACTTTATTAAAAAAAATGTCAATCTGTTAATGTTTTCAGTGATTCTTCTTTATTATAATTTTTAACTACTGGATAAGAATTAAAAATTCAATGAAGATTTTGTTAGAAAACAAATTGTGCAATTAAGCAAGTGATGGATTAAAAATATCTTTGTAACAATTCCCGCGCTACTATAATTTCCCGAAAAAACGAGAAACTATTCAACACGACACGCGTTTCGCCCTTACACAGGGCATCTTCAGGTAAGATAGGAGCCTCAGAACAACGATGTCCCCACGACCAACGCTGAAACGAGAGTGTTACAAAGATATTTTTAATCCATCACTTGCTTACAATGGATTTCCGCAAAATAACGCCTGAATCAATAAATTATTTGTGCAATTAATTTGTGCGTCGAATGTTTCTAGTTCATTCTAATTTTCTACAGAGCATTTTTTTTTTCTACTTCTGAGATCAGCATTCTAGCTGTAGTTTACATCGTATCTGATGTAGCCATTTCAATAGTTGCGCCAAAAGTGCCGTGTGTTACCGGCCCAGAATAGCTCACCCCGCTCATCTCATGGGGAGTCGTAAGAGTCGACGAAGAGAAAACCTACCGAAAGACGGGCAGCAGCGTCATCCTGCTAACTGGCTTGAACTGCGATCACTTACCAGCCCGCCCTGATAATGGGCAAATACCCTCAATATTACATTTTAGTCCGCCTAAAGTTCTGTAGTTGACTTTTTATGGCTGAAATGATTAATGATGATATAAGTCTACCTAGATCAGGGAGGAGTGTAGCTGGACAGGTCTCCACCTTGGCGTGGTGGGGGGGTCTGAGTACTGCCCGGAAGCCGGGAAAAGGTAACACCCAGATGGTTGCTCTTAGTACTGACTACCGGGGGGGATACTAAGAGGAACCTGTGGAGGGCGCAGTGGTCGGGCCAGGAGGGTCTTAGGCAGCGGGGTCAAGGGGCCCCTGCTGTCTAAACATAGTCCCTCCGAGAAGTCGGCGACACACGCTATGGTCTCATAAAGAGCTAGGGGGCCGCGTCCATTGCGCCTCTCTAAGTAGGTCCTCCCGGTTTTGGCCCGGGGGACGATGGCCGCGGGCGAGGTGTCAGATGCTGCAACCGAGGTACTGGCCCCCGCCTCTTTCTCAACAAGCGGCGGGCGTCGTCGAAAGATTTTTAGTGGGTAATACTGCTGGCGGTCGTGTTTACTGGTGGTGAGTCCCACTCACCTCTCTCGGTCCCCCTTTGGCCGGGAGGCAGTGCGTAAATGCATTTTGTTACTGACGTAAAGAAAAGGGAGGAGTGCAACCCGCGGCACATAAGTCAAACAAGGACTGCGGCAACGCACGGAACTATAGCCACGCGGCGAAATTACGATTACGTACTCTCTTTAATTTGATTACCGTTATACTCCGCACAGACAACCGCCATTTTTGTTACTTGATCCCTGACTTTAAACAGTGACTACTACATTTATAATCAATCAATAAATTCTATATAATAAGAGTTTAAAGAAACTGGTTGTTAGTTTGCGTAATATGAATGACTAGAGATTTTCTACATCATATTATTCTACTGCTACTATACTACATAACCAACCATCTACATCAATGCATAACGAGACTCACTATAGCGCGCACGTCGATTTCTGTAAACCTTCTGTGCTGCAATTCTTTCACATGGTGTATTATATCCTATTTAGAACATTACATTTGTTTTATTATAGTCATAAATTTACCACGATCAGAAATTGAGCTCTATATGGATAAGACTGAAGTATGCAAAAAGAATAAATAGTAATATGCTTTTTGGGTATCCGTGCATATATGAGTGGTCTTAAATGCTATATTTTTTACATTAGATTTAGAAAATATACATAAATATATAATTTATCACAGTGATAGGGAAATATTAGAAGAACAATCTAACCGAAGTTCTGTGGTATAGTAGAACTTCCATTTGGTATAAAATCTACCTGCTAGGTCTTTATGACTTACTAAGTCACTAGTTTATAAGTATACTTAATTTCAATATAATTCGAAATGAGATAGTTGTATAGTAAATCTTACCCGATAATGTTGGTGCTGCATCCTAGCAGTGTCTGCAGCGGCAAGGGCACGCGCACATTCAGCCTTCAGTTCCGCTATTTGCTCTTCTAGTCTATGCAAATCCCCTGAGGGCAGAATTAAATTTGTAAGTTTACTCATAAGTGAGAGTTTCGTAAAAGTTAGTTTCCAATGTGTATTGATCCCAAAATTTATGGACGTACCTTGTAGCACGTCTTTATCCGCTTGGTAGCCGGCAGCCTGCGCACGCGCCGCCCTCACTTCTGAGTTGGTCCTCTCCATTATACCAGACGACAGCTCTTGGTTGGTGCGCTCTAGAGCCATGCGTTCCTCTTTTTCTACTTCTACTTGGCGTTCTAGGCGTCTATTAAAAAAAATAAGAAAATTATAAGACCACTTCTATGGAGGATTTAATACAAAGCGTCCAAGTTAACAAAAATTACTGATTTTGAAAAAAGGGCAGTTTAATAGTGGCCTAAACCGGCGAAAGTGTCATCATCATCATGTCAGGAATATGAATTCCATTGCTGAACATAGGCCTACCGAAAAAAAATCTGATATTAGAAGTGTTTGTCCATAATAACCACGTACGGCTAGCAGGTTGGTGATCCATCGTCAAAGATTACTCTTCGTCATCTCTTCCGACTCCCCATAAGATAAGGGATAAAGACATGCGAAGCACGGGGGCTAACACGGCATCGCGGCGGCAATAATGCATAAGCGTTAATCAAGCTAAAAATGTGTTCCAGGATCATAGCAAGTAAAAAGATGTGATTTTAACCTATACCGATAATATAGTTTTGTAAAAAGTACACAATAAAAGACTTTGGCAGTACTTGTTTTGCAGTGTTAAAGCAGTGATATCCGCTTGCAGTCGCGCCCTGGTCCGCTCGGCTTCCACCTCCACCTCCCGCTTGGAACGCTCAGCCTCGTTGGCCGCAGCCGACGCTGATTCAGCCAACGCCAGCTTGCTCTGTAGGGATGCTATTTCGCGGGCACGCATCACTGCTAGCTTCTCAGCTGATCTAAAGATTTGAATATATGAAATATCAACCATTTAAATTTAATTTACTCAAGCTTGGCTTCATTCCAAAGCACATGGGAATGTCACTTAAATCTAGAAGCGTCACTTCACTAAGGCGGGAGAATGACATTATATCTTTATGCAAGTACGAAGCTTATGTTTAAGATCTTTAATTGATGAGACATGCAGGATATGCAATAAAGAAAAACATAATTACGAGTAACCGATAAAAATCAAAGCCTATGATAAGATAGATAAGCAAAGATTATTTACAAACGATTATATCATTTTAAATGCTTTATTGCTTGTTTTCATGGCACCCAATCCGACTAACTATATTACTATTACACCATGGGATTGAGGACTTAATTTCTCCTTCTCCTCAACATCAAATTCCACTTTAAACTTGGTTAGAGCTAAGACTTCCCGGGGCTTATTACAAAACAAAGTCTAAAGTTAACTAGGTTTAAAACTAGTGCTCTCTTTTTTTTTGATAGAATGAAAACAGTGTCAGCCCTAGTTTTAAACCAGGTTTAACTTTAGATGTTGTTTTGTAATATAAGGGCTTATTACAAAACAAGATCTAAAGTTTGAATAACAACCACACACCCAATTATAATCAAAAAGCAAGTACAAGATCTTGCATGCTAATAGTTGGTGCTATAAGTGGTGATAGGTAAGGATTGTGTTAGAGAGTATCACTTACTTGAATGTGGCCAGGTCTATAGCAGTGCAGTCATGTGACGTGCTGAAGCTACTGACTTCTTCACTTTCTTCCGGTGCCACATAAGAATAACCTTACAAAATAAATAATACATTGTAAAATTTAATTTTATAAGAATAATGTGACTCTCGTATACAGATATAGATTTACAATATTGGATCTTTGAGACAGGGTTCACAAAACAAAAACATATCTTGATTAAAAAAGAACTTAGTATGTAGTATTGTGCAAGAAAATATACAAACTAAGATCGGTAACATCGAGAAAGCTGTTTAAATTAGCAACCGAAAATTTATTTGAATCGATTCACGTTTTAGTTGTAGAAAGGTACTTCCGCATTTTCCATATTAATATTTTTAATTTATTGCATTGCATTTCGATATCTTAATTTGCGCTCGTAGCGCTCGTAGCTCTGCGGTGCTCGGTGGTTGGAAACGATCGCCGAAGTACAGCAGAGTTTACAGAGGTCAGTCCTTGGATGGGTGACCGTTTGTGTGGCATTTGATATCGAGCGCTTCCGTGCTTCGGAAGGCACGTTAAGCCGTTGGTCCCGGCTATCACTAAATGTGGTAGTCGTTAAGCCATGTTAGAGGCCTAATGGGCGGCTTGAAAAAATCTAACAGCAGGACGCCATACACCTGCCTCCGCCAATCCGCACTGGGTCAGCGTGGTGGAGTATGACCCAATACCCTCGCACCTTGATATGTGAGAGGAGGCTCGTGCTCAGTAGTGGGACGTTAATGGGCTGTGATGATGATGATGATCTTAATTTGCAAGCCAGCCAACTTCACATGTCGGAACATTTTATTATTTAATTAGTAATTTGCAAACACAATAATTACAAATCTTTTGTCTTCTTTTCAATAACTACAAAGAAAGTGGCTCAGTGAGTAAAGGCATCGATTTATAATTTAGTTTCTTACCTACGAAGGGAAGTTGTCCCGCGAAGGGCTGCCTCGCGCGAAAGGGCGCGGCAGAGGGCGGCGGCGCTGACCGCGGGGACGCGCTGAAGCAAGATGCGTCTTCCGCGCCGCGCACGCAAGGCACCCAAGGCGGGGCCTAGCAGTAACATAACACATAAGTCAAAGTCACTCAGCGTGCGGGGAGAGAGCTATGACGGAGTATCCCTACGTGATAGAATCAGAAATTTAAAAAAAAACTGAATTCAAATGGGCTTGTTGTTGCACGCAAGCTGAAGTGGCACATAGCTCGAAGAACCGACGAACGATGGGGTGTTAAGGTTCTTCAATGGCGACCACGAACTACGGAGTGGTTGAGGGCGCCCTCCCAACCGATGGCGGTATGTATTAAAAACCTTAAAGCCAGTAGAACCCCGAACTTGTCTTTCTTTTATTTACCGCATGGTAATAACCGGGATTTACGTAAATACGAACATCAGAACACCGCACACCTACTTCCGACAATTCGCATTGGGATGATAAGGGCCCGTGCTCAGTAGTGGGACGTTAATGGTCTGAGTGATAATCTCATAAATAATCATAATACTTTTTTTTTCGTCGTTCGGACGCTTAACAGAGTGGTCGCGTGTTGTTTTTTCCTTAAAATTTAAGCTCAAGTGTCATCCAAAACTGAATCCAATATCAATTAAATAAAAACAAGTTTAGTGTATTCATAGTTCAGTGTGATTTAGACATTTCGCTACTGTGATAGTTCGCAAACAAGAAGACTGCCGCGCTGTTGCGTTAGGCCCGCGCGAGGCACCCCCGCGGAAAGAGAGCAGTTGTTATTTTTGCGCTCGCTCACGCGAAAGGCAGCGAGCAGGTTCATTAGCAGCATCTTTCATTGCGGCGCTTGAATAAGACACCAACAAGCAATCATTCTACTGTGCCGTCAGTGTACGCTGAGTAAGTTGTTTGTTGCATCCACACAACAGCAGTTAGTATTCAACCCAGGGCGATGATGCGCTCACCTATAAACACTACAACAGGCGGTGGCTCACAGCCGGAACTGTCCAGGCTAAATAGTATGGAGGCGGACTCGCTTGTAACTTTTCGAAAAAGAAAACATCGTTTCGATCACGATTGTGAATGTTCAACTGAAATAATCGAAATGCATACAGAAATTACCACTATAAAGTCCTTGTTAGAAAAATATATTGGTTCAAACAAACAAATAATGACTAAGCTGCAAGATAATATTACTGAAATAAAAACCCAGATTTCAGAAATGATATCAGCCAATGAACACACTACTACTTTGATTAATCAAAACATAAATGATATCAAGGGACAGATCGACGGTATTAAGTCGTCATCATTGGGTATTTTGAAGGAGCACGATGAAATCAAGGCAAAAGTTACCTCCCTGGATAACAAAATATCTCAAAGCGAAGTCGTAATTAAATCTCTTTTATCAGAGTTCAGTATGGTGAACCTTACAAACATGAAGCCTGATAATCATCTACATTCAAATGAATCTCTGATACGAGAAGTTCGTGAACGTAATGAGAAAGAGAAAAACATCATTGTAGTAGGACTTCGTGAACAAACCTCAGCCAACGCTGAAGAAAGAAAATGGAAGGACAAGGCAGACATAATGAAAATTACTTCTGTAGTCTCCAAGAATATCCTAAACCCAATTAATTTAATTCGAATCGGAAAGTATAACCCAGTAAAACATCGCAGTGTTAGTCTTCTACGAATCAAAAGATGCTGTAAGGGAGTTGCTACGTAACAAAGATAAATTACCCGAAAACATAAAAATTTACTCTGATCAAACTCCAGCCCAGCAGAAGTATTTCAAAAACTTGAAAGATGAACTTAACCGTCGTGTGGAAAATGGTGAACCAAATCTCACAATAAAATATAGTGGAACCCCCAGCATCATAAGTATAACTCCAAAAAACTTACCCAAGTAAATACTGTAAAAACAACTCTATGCAGCAATAGCTATCAAGCGCTTAACAACTATCAAAATCTGGAAACATACCAACCACGTTTAGCTTTTTTGTACCTCAACGCTCGCAGTATTAGAAAGAAAGGAAAGTTTGATGAAAAGCAATGCATCCTGAGAACTATACCAACAACAGCGCATATGATACTTATAACAGAAACCTGGATCCGAACTGAGGAGCAGGCATTACAACTACAATTATCCAATTATACGCATTACTATAACTATCGTACGGATTCGAGAGGAGGTGGTACTTCAATATTTGTGCATAATAACCTCAAACATAGTATGTCTGAATCCATTTATACTGGTGGAAATAACTATTTATGGGTACATCTTCAAAACTATGATCTAGAGGTTGGAGTAATATACAACCCAGGAGATACGAATTTCCTAAACTTTCTTCAAACGTATAACACACAACTACACCAAAGAAAAAGAGCAATCATATTTGGAGATTATAAATAAATAAATAAATAAATATTTCTGACACTTACACCCATTATTTAGTTCCAAGATAAGTATCATTAAGAACTTGTGTTATGGATACTAAATAACGGATAAACATACATAAATACCGTTTTTATTTTTGTAAATACATACTTAATATACATAGAAAAACACCCAGACCAGAACAAATATTTATATTTATACACACAAATATTAGTCCTGTGTGGGAATCGAACCCACGACCTCAGGAGTGGAATGCGGGTATACTCGCCACCACGCCATATCGGTCGTCAAATAATATAATTATAATATCGACCTTTTGATGAAGGACAAAAAAAGTAAGGATTATAAAGAATTTATTGATGAAGCTGGATATACAATCTATATATATAAAAATCAATTGCTGTTCGTTAGTCTCGCTAAAACTCGAGAACGGCTGGACCGATTTGGCTAATTTTGGTCTTGAATTATTTGTGGAAGTCCAGAGAAGGTTTGTACGTAGAGAAAATAAAAAAAAAATCTTGAAAAAGTGTAAAATCAACATATTTTTATACTCCCATATACAAACAATTTGTACTAATACTTAAAAGCCAATTGAACCTTATCAAACAATTTTAATGTCAAAAGTGACGTTAGTTATATCAAAAAAATGTAATGTCATCATATGTCATTTCATTTTATCAGCGATAATTATTCCTTTGTTGTGTTTATATTTTCAAAAATATTGTTGTTATTGATTTGTGTTTACTTATATTTTCCAAAATATTATTGAGTTGTTGAGTGAAGGTAAAATGCCATGAGCAAGACGACAAAACATAGGCCGGCGATCAAGAATACGTCGTGCTGTTTTGGAAGAAATGCTGCGTGCTGCTTTTAATTAGAACAGTCAGATTGATTATAGTATATACGGATACATTGGAATGATGGACGCAATATGTCCACATTGTGATGCGGCTAACTTTCGTGAATTGGATGAACGTTGTGCAATTGTTTCAAATACAAGACCATCCAAGGTTTTTCCATCAGCATAACGCATTAGTTCAATTGTTCAAAATTGCTCTCGATCGTATGCCAAAATTATTGAACAAATATGAACATTATATGGCAGAAGACATTTTAATTCGTATGCGTCATCATGAAAGAAATCCCGATTTGTTGATAACCTTGGAAATGTACAACGAAGCTTTAATAATAATTGAAGATATGTGTCTAAAGATTTTAAATAAAGCATTAGCACAATTGGGTATGACCGCACCAAATCGTGAGATACATGACTTTTGATCGTGAATTGCAATATGAGCAGGAGTTCAATTCTAATGCAAAACTTTCGTTGTATCATTTATTTTAGCGACTATTCGATCGGAACAGAGAATTGTCTTGCATCTTCGGGAATTGCTGCTACATTATTAGATGGTGGTCGGACCGCACACTGCATTAAAATTGCCTTTGAATGTACAGGTGATTGAAACTCCAACATGCAATATTTCGAGAAATTCTGCTATGGCAAAAGTTCTGCGATTAACGTCAATTATTTTATGGGATGAGTGAACAATGACGAATAAAAAATCAATAAGTGGTAATCAACAGCTTTTTGGTGGTGCTCTGATATTGCTGTCCCTGACTTTCGTCAAACATTGCCTGTAATTTCTCGATCAACTCCTGCTGATGAAATAAACGCCTGTTTGAAGTCATCAGTTCTTGGGTCATTTGGAATTTTAAATAGCTAGCAATTTAAAATATTTTTTTGTTTGAATAAATGAACTTAATAATCATTTTTTTTTAATACTATGCCTTATACGTAGCGAAGCACGTACCGGGCCGCTAGTACTAAATAAAATTTCAAAAAAGTACTGCACCAGAGAATCAGTAACAAGAAAATCCATTTTGGACCATGTGACTATCAATTTAAAAAGTGATCACTTTCATATAGCAGTAATTAACTCCTCAATGTCCGATCATAATCAAATATATGTCGAAATAAAAAAAACTAAACCTCCACCTAAGATACATCATGACTATGAGACAATAAATTACACCAAATTATTTGAAAAAGTTGAAAGAGTCGACTTTGATAAAATTGGTAGTAACTACCTTTCCTTAGAAAATACACTAAAAAACGTAATAGAAGAAGCAAGGAAAAAAAAACTAAAATTCTTAACTTACCCCAAAAAGACTGGATTAACAAACATATTATGCACGGGATTAATCGTAGGAACTACTTATGGGCAGAAGTAAAGAAAGATAAAGAGAACAAACTTTTGGAGGATGAATATAATAATTACAAGAAATATGAAAAAAAATTTAATAAAAGATACAAAAAACAGTTACTATCACAATAAAATCACTCAATGTTTAAATAAACCTAAAAAACTATGGAACTTGATTAATGGTTTAGCTATGAATAAAATCAAACAAAGTTGCGCTCTTTCAAATTTTAAATTAAAAATTGGATCTAATGAAATTACAGACACTAGGCAAGTATGCGAAGCATTTAATAACTATTTTTCTAAGATAGGCAGCCAACTGGCTAAAGAAATTCCCGAAATCTATCATACTGAGTCCATTAAAGCTCTGCCTGTTGCAACAAAAACATCAGAACTTACACAATTACAACCTTGTAGCTCGGACGAAATTATCAAAATTATTGACAAACTTGATTCAAATTCTAGTACTGGTATAGATAACATCAATACTAAAGTCATAAAATGTATAAAAGACCTAATTTCAAATAATTTGGCGAGATGTTTCAATGAATTGTTGATATCTGGTGTTTTTCCAGAATCATTTAAAACGGCAAAAGTTACTCCACTATATAAGGCAGGTATAAAAAGTGACCCTGGTAATTTCAGGCCAATTTCGGTTTTGCTAGTATTGTCTAAAATTCTTGAAAAAATCGTACATAAACAATTAGAAAGTTATTTAAATTCAATAAATTTTATTCATAAACGACAATTTGGGATTCGTTCAAAAAGTAACACTCTTTTTTACACACTTGATTTAGTAACTAAAATAAAATCAGAAATTGATAAAAAGAATATAGTCTTAGGTATCTTTATCGATCTAAAAAAAGCTTTCGACACAGTAAGTCATGAAATATTAATAAAAAAATTAGAAAAAATAGGTATTAAAGACTTGGCCCTTAAAATGTTTCAGTCCTATTTAACCAACAGATTTCAAGTAGTTAAAATCAATAAAATAAAAAGTGAAAGGTGCTCAGTGGTATGCGGGATTCAACAAGGTTGGATACTGGGTCCATTGCTTTTTAATATTTTTATTAACAATATACACGAATTAAGGTTGCATGGCCAAATAACATTATACGCTGACGATACTTGTATATTTTATTTCGGATCGGATGTTCGTAGCATGATTAAAAAAGCCCAAGAGGATTTGAACACCTTATGTTCTTGGTTTCAATACAACTTACTTACTATAAATACATCTTAAACTTGCTTCGTAATCTTTAACGCAAAAAATAAACCAATTCCATCATTCGAGCCATTAACAATAAATAATATAACACTGGAACAAAAGTCTTGCGAAAAATATCTTGGCCTTAGAATCGATCGCAGATTGGCATGGAACGCACATATTGAATACATCAGAACTAAATTATTATCCCTTATCGGCTCACTCAGACAAATTACTCATTGCATCCCGCACAATTTAAGATACACTATATACAATTGTTTAGTCAAACCACATCTTTTATATTTAATAGAAATTTGGGGCAGTGCTTGCAAAACTAAATTAGCGGATCTTCAAGTGGCTGAAAACAAAGTAATCAAAATTCTATTTAGATATCACTATTTAACACCAACAAAAAAAATATACAATGATTTAAATTTAATGAATATCAAACAATTACATAATTACAGTTTATGCATTCTAGTAAAAAAAATATTAAATAGCTCTCTCCATACAAGTTTAACATTTGATACCGCTAAACAACTCAATAATCGAAGTACCCGCCGAGCTAGTTTCCTTGTGTTGCCCAAAGTAAGAACGAATTATGGAAAAAAAATGATCACCTTTGAAGGCGCGCAGCTTTATAACAAAATACCCTCGAACATTAAAAATGTAAGCTCGTTTAATGTATTCAAACGAAAAGTCTCACAACATATTATTGATACTTATACTTAACTATTCAATTGAATACATTGGATGGGCGAGCGTAATCTTTAAGTGACGACGATGTAATTTATAATTATTTGTATGTTAATTTAAGTTCTCATTCAAGTGACTGTATATGTCTTTTTGAGAATAAATATCTTTAACCATTAATAGTTACCTGGTCCCTCACGGCGACAGTGGCGCATGTAGACAAAGCAGCGTGTCGCACCGTGTCGAGGTAGCTGTACCGACGACCAGCCGCCACCCGCAATAAGCCTGCCACTAAAGACCGCCACGTAGAAGACGGACCGTTTGGTAACGGCTCAAAAGGCGGTTCTGCTTTTGGGGACCTTTCGTAACTGTAATATAAAAAAATATCTTCAAAGAAATGAGATCAAAAAACTGTAGGTACTGCTGACATAAGCAACTGTTTCCAATATATATAAATGTGTGTATTCAATAAAAATTTGACAAGAAACTTTATGATGTGTATGCCTGTAATTGGTCCTCATGTATGTCTGGAACCTATGATCCTTTTTATGAATATCGATATTTTATATACGTGACAAATATTCTGCGTTGCCAGCGACGTCGACTTAAGTTTTGAAACATTGCTGGACTTCGTTCGACATATCTGACAAACATCAATTTTGTCTTACGTCGCTATGAACATAGTTCGCGGACAAATATATCCCACGTGGTCTGTTAGCGACATATCCCTGTCTAAAAGTTTACAACGAGATGTCACAGAAGATATAAAAAATTAAATAAATAAAAATAAACCCGATAACCTAATCAGGGTGGCGGGAAGCCGGTGCATGCAGGCGGCACAAGATCGATCAATATATCAGGTCGGGGAAAAAGTCTTTTCGCATAACGTAGGTATAAACTTATTATAAAATTTTTTTGACTGTACTATTTGTGTCTGGCTGGTTTTGGTAACATTAAAAAGGTTCCATTATAAAGAAAAGAAAAAAATAAAAAAAAGTTGTTTCCCGCTATTTTTCATTTGTTTTTCTCTCCGTAAAAATGAGTGAATCTAATGAAGAAATTCGATACATTTTAAAATTTTATTATAAAAAAGGCAAAAATGCAACTCAAGCAGTGAAAAAAATTTGTGATGTTTATGGACCTGATGCAGTGTCAGTAAGAGTAGCACAAATTTGGTTCAAACGTTTTCAGTCCGGAAATTTTGATGTTAAAGATGCACCTCGCTCTGGTCGCCCTGTTACGAATAAAATGGACGCCATTTTTGAAAGAGTGGAGCAAGATCGGCATATTAGTAGTTACGATGTAGCTGAAGAACTGGGAATTGACCACAAAACAGTTTTGACCCATTTGAAGAAAGCTGGTTATACAAAAAAGCTCGATATTTGGGTGCCACACGAGCTCACTCAAAGAAACTTAATGAACCGTGTACTCATTTACGATTCATTATTGAGACGTAATGAAACCGAGCCGTTTTTGAAGAGATTGATAACTGGCGATGAAAAGTGGATCACGTACGACAAGAACGTGCGAAAAAGGTCGTGGTCGAAAGTTGGCCAGGCTTCACAGACTGTGGCCAAACCTGGCCTAACACGAAATAAGGTGATGCTGTGTGTATGGTGGGATTGGAAGGGCATTGTTTATTATGAGCTTTTACCGCCCGGCAAAACCATCGATTCTGATCTTTACTGCCAGCAACTGATGAGATTAAAGGAAGCAGTCGAGAGAAAACGGCCGGAATTGATCAACAGGAAGGGTGTGGTCTTTCATCACGATAACGCTAGACCACACACATCTTTAGCCACTCAGCAAAAATTAAGAGAGTTCGACTGGGAGGTCCTAGTGCATCCACCATATAGCCCTGACCTTGCGCCTTCAGATTTTTACCTGTTTCGGTCTCTGCAGAATTCTTTAGGTTCTGTAAGGTTGACCTCAAGAGAGGACTGCCAAAACTATTTGTCCCGTTTTTTTGATCAGAAGTCCCAAAGTTTCTACAGTAACGGGATAATGTCTCTGCCCACAAAATGGCAGAAAGTTATTCAACAAAACGGTACATATATATTGTAAATAAATGTAAATAAACTTTGAAAAAAATGTCTTGACTTTTCATACAAAAATACGAAAAGACTTTTTCCCCAACCTATTATGTTTATATGTTCAGCAGTGGACTTCATATGGCAAAAATTTTGATGATATAGAACTGAAAATTGCTTACTTTTGTATGTTGGCAAGTACTTCGGCGACGGAATCTTCATCTCCGGATGAGAACGGCGTCTTGAGCGTGACTAGTTCGAACGCCACCACGCCCAGCGACCAGTAATCACACGCAGTCTGTCATTAAATAATAAAAAAATATGATCTTGCAATCAAACCAATTATTAAGTTGCAACATAAGCATCATTAGGAACTTTCATTAAAAATAAGAGATACACTTATACACTTTTTTTGTACATAAATACATACTTAATATTCGTCCTGTGTGGGAATCGAACCCACTAACTAAGGAGCGGAGACAGGTATACTGCCAGGTGTATCCACGCCATATCGGTTGTCAAAATTGTACAACATTATTATGAACAATTTGAATATAATTATTTTTATATTATTCCTTTCCTACACAAGCATATCTATTATTTACTGGAGACATCTGACAAAGGAATGTATGTTAACATTTTGGAAACAAATTTATCATTATTTAACACCTATTATTTTTATTTAAAATTATATTTTATGACCCCTATTATTTTTTACTATTTATAAAATTAGTTCCAAAAAAAAAAATATTTTCCTGGACATCTCACACATAGCAACACAGCCTTAAATGAGACTTGTACTATGAATAACTAGGCAACAAATAAACTTACATAAGTAAATAAAGAACAAAAAAAAAGACTAATATTTATTATATATGCACACAAATATTATGTCCTGTGTGAGTATCGAACCCACGGCTCCAGAAACGGAGTGATAACAACACTCCGCGATATATTGGTCGTCTATAAATAAATAGCTTGTACCTATTATTATTGTTTACGCGACATATTTTTTTAAATTATAAACCAATTAATAAAACAGAATTAAAATACAGGGCTTCATTTGTGCTAATTTCAAAACACTTCTAGTTGAACCTGACAGACTGTGTCAGGTTCAACTATAATCATGGAAATTGGAACTAGGAACTTTTAATCTCAAGCCATAAAATTTACTACATATTACAATCTAAATACTACAAAAACGCAACATATTAATACTATAAGCCATCAAATAATTGAATACTAAAAGCAGTGCCGGCCCAAAACCACAATAAATTTAAAGTGCTACTAAATTTAAACTACACAACACCGTTCTAACCATACAGGGTTATTTCTACTGTTCATGCGTCCACCATTGCTAACTGTGGGTGTAACTGAGAAACTCTGTTGTTTAAATTAAGAAAGGTATGTAGTTAATTAAATATTTAGTCAACAGAGAGAAGCGAAAGTACAACTGTGTCCCGGGGAATGTGAAAGTATTATATAACAACATTATTAAAGGGTCTATAATAAAATCGCACTTGTATGCAGGTAGAGCATAGGTATGCATAGAATACACATATCATTATAAAGCAAAATGATAGTTGTGATGTTTAGAAAGATTTTTTAAATAAATTACTTTAAAAAATATGAATTTATTCACATTGAATGTAGTTTTCTGTTCTGTATAGTCCATATATATGATTTAATATTTGATTATTAATGTTTTTCTATCTGGTTGCTTTTAAGTGTCATCATGCATTTTATACAACTGGATTAGGAATGTAGCCTTTTTTTTAAAATAAAATAGGACTATATTTTTTAGATGAAAAACCTACCATTCTTTGGAGCCCAAGCGAACCTCACCTGCAAGTGGTGCACCTGCCGATGAATGGACGGGGTTCTGGCAACATTACAGATCCCGGTAAGTGGCAATAGGCTCTCCACCTTTTACAATCGCAATTCGCGAAGTGTGGGCGTATATTTTGCCTACCCCTTCAGGGAACCGGGCGTGATTATATGTGTATTATTTTTTAATTTTAGAATCAAATTAAATTTATTAAATCCCTACTGTCTTTAATTATAGATTAGGTATAAAGTAGAGACAAGATAGTTTTATTTATCGAAGAAATAAATATATGATATGAATTATCCCCGGGAGAGTCGTACTAGCGTGGGTGCAAGTAAGCAGCGCAGACCCACAATGGCGGTGGCGGCGATTCCGCGACAGTACTGCAGACAGACTGAGTGGCGACGCGCGCAGTCCGCGGCTGCTAGCAACTCGGGCGCCACGTAGTCAGCGGTGCCACCAGCCGTCACGCCGCATGATGCTGTACCGCCTTCAGACAAACGGGCGCACGAACCGAAGTCGCCTAGCTTTACGTGGCCGCATCTGTACACGAAATAATTATATTCAACTTCATATATCAGGAGTACAGTTCGCTCCGCCTAGAATAGAGTCATCCCTTCTCATCTCACGGGGAGTCGTAAGAGTTGACGAAGAGAAATCCTACCAGATGATGGGACGCAGCATCATCCTGCTTACTGGCTTGAACTGGGATCACCAACCCGCCTGTTCAGCGTGGTGCCGATACCCGCACATAATCATAAGTTGAATAACCTTAGATGCTCACTAACACATATTATTATTATTACAGGGGGATAAGCTACCCATAGCAAAGTGGTGATACTACACACATACGCATGCTCATAGTCACGTTTTGTCCCATTGTTTAGTAAATTGAAGAAATGTTATTAAGCTTGCAAGGTTAATTGTACCTGCGCATTATAATAAGACATAACTTATATGACTTTCATGAGATTTCTTTCTCTGCAGCCCTAACGTTTGGCTTCTGCCTCACGAATGGCGGTCTCGGTTTTTTTTAATTACAATATTGTTTATTTAGTTTTGTATATTATTTTAATAATATAACATATAATAATAATTCAAAATTCACAACACAAACCTGTCCAAAAATATGTTCTGCGGTTTGACATCTCGGTGAACGTAGCCCATTCCATGTAATGCTTTGAGAGCGTGCGCGATCTCAGCCACGTAGAAGGCGGCGTCCCTCTCAGAGAGCGGGTGAGAGCGCCGAGCGAGCAGCCCCGCCAGATCACCGCCGGAACATAGCTCCATGACCAGGTATAGGCTACTTTGGTCCTGGAAAATATTATATTAGTTTATTGTTCCTTATAATCTAAGGCACAATTCATATTACACAAACATAACACATAAAGTGAAAGCATAACAAGTAAACAAACCTACCAGGATCCTACCAGGGTGTATAGGGATCCTACCAAGACCTGAGGAGCCCAAGCCAACCTCGCCTGCAAGTGGTGCACCTGCCGATCAACGGACGAGGCTCTGGCGAATATAACAGTGCCCGGTAAGCGGCAATAGGCTCGCAACCCATTACGTGGGACCAACTATATAATTGGTGAAGTGTGGGCGTATAATATGCCTCTGCCTACCCCTTCGGGGAAAAAGGTGTGAATGTATGTATGTATTGTATGTACTATTTTAATTAAATATTATATATGTATTGCCTTGTATTATTTTTATATGCAATTGATAAAATAATTGGATATTTTAAAATCCAAGTTTTAATTGTTGTATATTTGCATGTTTAATGTTAATGACCGGACTGCCATACTCAACATCAAACTACCTATCTTCAAAAAAACATGGACAATTATCCAAGCCTATGCTCCTACGGAGCAAGCAGATGAACTTAAACATAAATCTTTTTACAACGACCTATCCCAAGCTATTATAAGTAATTACTCAAAAAATATAATTATAATAATGGGAGATTTTAATGCGCAAGTGGGAATTAAACAGTGTAAAGAAGAATATGTGTTAGGAAACTTTGGCTTTGGCAAAAGAAGCAAAAATGGGCAAAGGCTGGTTGAGTTCTTATTAGAACACAATCTAACTCTCCTAAATAGTATTTTTAAGAAAAACAAAAACATCAAGTGGACCTGGGTCTCTCCAGGCGGGAATCATAGAAACGAAATAGATTATATCATAAGCAGCCATCCAAATTTATTTGCAAACACAGCAGTTATATCAAAATTAAACTTTAATACCGACCACCGCATGGTAAGGGCGTCACTTAAGACTATACCACCCAAAGGATCCAGAAAGTTTGCTATACATGCTGCACTCCCGACATGCAGCACAGAACCCAACAAAACAATGGAGAATGTCTTGTCAATGCTCAGCAGAGAACTATTAGAAACCGATGCAATAGATGTAAAAACATGTTACAACAAACTACAAAACCAAATTTCATGTCAAAGAGGTCAAAAAAGGTCACAACACAAATACAATTTAAGTAATTCAACACTACAACTTATAAAAGAGAGAAAAAGTTTACTTGACTGCAAAATAAGAAAACAGAACATTCAAAAAATAACTAACTTAAGTAAAAAAATCAAAGAAGGCATCAAGAAGGATAGGAAAGTCAAAAGGCTTCAAACCCTAGAAAAATATATAGAGAGGACAGGAGGAACTAGAAAAGCTCTAAAAGAACTCCGAGAATCAAACCAATGGATTCCGAAATTAAAAAACAACCAAAAAACCGTAACAGGTCGAAAGAACATAAATAAAATAGCTACAAAATTCTACTGCAATCTTTATTCCAACCAAGACACCACTACACATGTAAGTCGAGAAACCCTAAATTATAATCTGCTCTCAGAGAACCTAGAACCTGACATACTACCCAGTGAAACTAGAAAATCCATACTAAGCCAAAAGTTAGACAAAGCACCAGGTCCTGATAAAGTCACAAACGAGTTACTGAGAGGAACTGTAGAAGAACTGGTCCCCATTTTAACTAAAATCTTCAACTGTATCCTGAGATCGGGGCAAGTTCCAGAACAATGGGAAACATCCCACATCATTCTCATACATAAAAAAGGACAAAAAGACGACATAGGAAACTACAGACCAATAAGTCTAATGTCTAACATATATAAGATTTTCTCCAAAATTATTTTAAACCGAATAAGCAACACACTTAATGAAAATCAACCGAAGGAACAAGCTGGCTTTAGAAAAAATTTCTCCACGATAGATCATATTCACACAGTAAAGCAAATTATGGAAAAATACAATGAGTATAACAAACCATTATATATGGCTTTTATTGACTATTCTAAGGCATTTGACAGTATTAGCCACACTGCCATATGGGAAAGCCTACGAAACCAGGGAATCCCAAAAGTGTACATCAACACTGTTAAAAAAATTTACTCCAACAGTAAGGCAAGAGTACAACTCGAAACCTTAGGTGAGATATTCCAAGTAAAAAGAGGGGTCAGACAGGGTGACCCAATGTCCCCAAAGCTGTTCTCGGCGGTGCTGGAAAACATATTTCGTAAGTTAATATGGGACGAACATGGATTAAATATTGATGGTCAAAGATTAAACCATCTTAGATTTGCTGATGATATTGTTTTGTTTGAAGAACAACCAGGGATCCTAGAGAAAATGATACAAGATCTAAATAAAGAGAGCGAGAAAGTGGGCTTATCTATGAATATAAACAAAACGAGGCTATTAACGAACTCAAGCAAATATGAAATAAAAATTAACAACCAACCTGTTGAATATGTAGATGAATATATCTATTTAGGACAAATCATCTCACATACAGATCCTACTACAAAAGAAATCAAGAGACGAATAGCTAATGGATGGAAAAGATATTGGTCACTGAAAGAGATCATGAAATCCACAGATCTTAGTATTGGTATCAAAAGGAAGGTCTTCAATACCTGCGTTCTCCCATGTATTACATATGGATGTGAAACCTGGGCTCTTACAAAAAATCACAGAAACATGCTAGAACACTGCCAAAGAGCTATGGAACGAAGTATGATAGGTATTAAGAAACAAGATAAGATATGAAACACCTTGATAAGAAGTAAGACAAAAGTCACAGACATACTCACTAGAATAGACAGTTTGAAATGGAGATGGACTGGGCACATGCTGCGCGGTACTCGAGAGAAGTGGAGCAACACGACTACAGACTGGTACCCTAGAGATGGAAAAAGGAACAGAGGAAGACAAAGCAAGAGATGGGAAGACGAACTAAAACTGACGGCAGGCCCAAAATGGAGAAGGGTTGCTAGAGACAGAGTACAGTGGAAATTGTTAGAGGAGGCCTTTGCCAGGAGGCACACTGAACTGAGAGACATTTTATAACATAAGAGACAATTACAATACAAAGAAAGTAGAATTCAGTTCAGGATAAGAGGCTTATTATTATTTGCATGTTTATTATAGCTGAAGCAGCTAGACGATTTTAACAAGATTTTCAATAGCAGATAATAAATGTTTTTGCATGTTTATTATAGCTGAAGCAGCTAGACGATTTTAACAAGATTTTCAATAGCAGATAATAAATGTTTTACAGAGTATTAGACTACTTTCTTAGTTCCTGTAGTATGCAGATGAAATTGTAGGTGGGCACTAAGAATAAATAAGATAAAATTCAAGCAGTGAGCGTACCTGGAAGGCATACTGAAGTTTTGGAATCCAAGGTACAGTGGCATTGGCAAGTACATCACGCTCATCCTCAGCACTGGCAGCACGCTTCCTTGCTTCTTCTTTACGTAATGTTTTCAGGGCATATACATCTCCACTTTCTTTCTCACGCACCATCTGTTGTTATAGAAAATAAAAATATTTATTATAATAATTCAGACTTAATTTTAAAAAGTCATAATTAATATTAAAAAGGATTTTATATCAAAATTTCTAGCCAGATACAAATCTGTCTATGCTTTACAATGTTATGAAATATTACTTAATAACAAATCCAAGTATTATTGACAACGTAAGAAACAAAAGAATTTATAATGGATTTTATATAAGTAATTTTTATAATGGAATTTATATAAGTTAAAAAACACAATTGGACTGAAGATCTTGTAACACAAAATTCAAATAAACATTCATCCAACATTCAACTATCACATAATATTATATATCAAATTTTTGTCACATATAAATTCTTCTTAATTAAAAAAGATTATTTTGGAAAGTAATTTCTCTCTTGAAACTCTGGACAGGTACTTAGAATAATTTTCAGTATATTAACAGCCCAATAGGGCTCAGGCCTCTTGAGTTCCAGGTTCCTTCCACCTTCACTACGCTGAATAGGTTATTACGTAAATATTTACAAAAGAGGACATTTCATAATAATGTTACTTACATGAACATCTCCAAAATATCCTCTGCCAATAGTGTGTATCACTTCAAAGTCTGAATAACA
Organism: Musotima nitidalis; assembly: GCA_949126915.1. Lineage (NCBI taxonomy): Eukaryota > Metazoa > Arthropoda > Insecta > Lepidoptera > Crambidae > Musotima > Musotima nitidalis. Next base: position 9,157,251 of record OX421434.1, read on the forward strand.
TACTCGCATTCGACGTAGTTCTGCAAGTGTACTTCGATCTGAGTAAAATAAAGATCATTTATTACATGAGTATTATCAAGATATTACAATTTATGTACAGTACAGATGGAAAATTTGTAGGAAAAACTATTGTATTGTTTTATAATAATGTAAGGTACACACATTTATTATCACAAGGATTTTCTATTATGCACCTTTGTTGATATATGTATTTTAACTTTTTATTTATGTACATTGCCTTACATATAAAATTAAAACAATAAGCCACCAAACTATTTAAAGAGTTTGACTTCTACAACAATTAAATATTAGTGATTGTATCTAACTCCTTATTACTAAACATCCCAAAAGTATTAATATATTTTTATTCATGGTAAAGTTGTGACATTAATATTCAACATTTATAGTATTTGAAGTTCATCGAACTTCAAAAACCTTTTGCATTCTTGAAAAGGTTAACCAGTGGGCATTGACCACTGTATATTCTAAATATAGGTGTACAGAAGGCATTGAAACACCTGCCTCAGTACAGCTGCTTTTACTTACATCGGTCCACGAAAGCTTTAACAAGGTCATCACTTTTCTTAACAGGATCCTCATTGCACTCATCGTATAAAACTGTTAGAGCATCCAAAAGTGCTTCACGATCTATTGTCTTCTTACTTAATCTATTTGAACCACTGCTCACTTTGCCAACAATTTGGCGGTTTAGCCTTGTAATACGAACAGCTATAGCTTCCTTAGACGGCTCCATCACGCCCGTAATTAATTTATTTTAACACTGAATATCCATAATATAAATATCAATCACAAATTAGTTTTAAATTGTTTCAAGTTTGTTTGTTTTTGAAACAACGACACTGCAAGCGGCCCAGTTTTGCGAGCCGTTAATTTCGAAATAGGAAAGACAGAACATGACATTGACAATGACATGACTTTTGTACAACATTTTACAAAATGTTGCTAGAAAAAAAATCACATTGGAAATAGTATTGATGTTATTAGATATTGCAAATATAAACAGCATAAAAAATCACGTACGTATCACAATTTCAGCTATATTTCACTTTCCTACACTTGAGAACGTTGTCGAAGAAGTTATGTCTAAAAATCCACAGTATTTACATTATAGTTTTGGATAATAACATATTGCTGCAAAGAACTATACGAAGAAGAAAACACACAGAAAAAGTTACTCAGTTGAAAAAGGGTAGCGTGTGGGTAGCGTCGTCTATTGTAAAGTAGCAGAACCCTAAAATGTTAATAAATTTCTCTAAAGGTAAAAGTAACCAGTGGTTAGTAGAGGTACATGGTATTAAAATAATTAATTTATTCTTACGACTTTAAAAATCTCAAGTTGGGTCTCCAATTTTCATGTTAATTAGTATCCAAAATATGAATTAATTAAATATAAATATTTAATCGATACATAAATATTTTTATGGCAATTACACCAGTTATTTAATTGCAAGTGAAGTATCATTACTTCGCTTGGAATTAAATAACCGGTTTTTTTGCCAATAAATACTTAATATACCTACTTAATAACACCGAGACCAAAACAAATATTCATGACTGTGCAACAAAGATTTGTCCTGTGTGGCAATCGAACCCACGTCCTCAGGAGCGGAGTGCAGGTATAGGTTCTTTAATGTGGGGAGTTATGCGAGATCTTTAAAATTGGGCTTTTTCCATTTGATTGTTCTTAAAAAAATAGACAAATAAATCTACATCATAATTGTAACAGATGAGAACGTGTGGTTATTAATAAAATAACCCGTTTAGTTTCTTAATATTTTTAATGACTCCAGGTTATTAGTAGATTAAATACCGAAGAGACCGTTTGTTTATTTATGCCAATTTTCTTAATCTATTATTATTCTTTCTAATCTATTATTTTTGATGAATTTTTATGTGCAGTCGATGCACGTAATCCATCTGGAATCTCCTCTGCCGCGGGCGCGGAGACGCCTTGCTAGGTTTCTGAAAGTCAGCGACATCCACCATCCCCGTATAATTCTTTGATTAGGCCATTAATAACCGAGTTAAATTTTTGATTATATTGATACATTTATGATATATGTATTAACAATATTGTATGTATTATTATGATACCTATGTGATAAATCTTTACGATTTAACTTTACGTATATCTTTACGATATACTAATAAATAAATATTTTTGGAGATTTTAATTATCTTGAGTTTTAGTAAAGACGAATAAAATTTTTGTTTTTTTTTTCTCAGAATTATATACCTCAACGATGGGACGAAGCAGGGATGGTGGAAAGAGGACCGCCAGCTTCTCTAATAATGCAGCAAGCCCGCGGCGGACATTTTTATGAAATAAATAAGTTAGGATAGGTTACAGTTACTACATTGCACTTACACGTCCATATCCGTACCCTACTCTGCCTAAATTTGAAAATAACTTCTTCCAAAACATGAAAAAGTACTTTTTTATACCTTTCATATAAATAATATAAAATACCTTTGTTTGATCATCATTGCACAATATGTTTACTTTAAATTCTTCTTCAGAATATATTTTATTATCACGAATTTATCATTCAACCTCCGTCATGAGAAATCAATTCTCAGAAAAAATCCGTGGTAGCCAGACACAGGTACTTCATACATAATACTGTATTCCATTTTAGGGTCCCGTTCCGTATGCCACCATAGAGAAATACCCCAGCTAACGACTCGCTTTCGATACTAGGTGGCTAGCCCTTTGCCCCTCTTGAGATTAGACGAGATTGCCCTATCTTGAATTTTTGTAGTGATAATTAAAGAGAATTAGGACCTTGCAGTCTTTGGAAAAAGGCATTCGCTATTTTTATTCAGTTTTAGGAAAATAATGATATAATGATCACATGGAAGAAGTCGCAGGAGCGTTCTTATATTTTTAACCCAAGTGCTGTACGGTGGACAGATACCAAGTTTTGACTTTAAAACTGAACAAGTAAACCGACTGATAAAGTCACTCTCGCATAATAATATTGTGTCATCATATCATCATCATCATATCCTAGAATTATCCCGGTTGCCCCAGACTTAAGCTTAGGGCCCAGGGTCTGCTCACTGGTTCAACCAGATTTGACTGAATTTCAGTTATTACGTGGAGCGACTGCCGTCTGACCTCCGCCACCCAGAAAGAAACATTATTCTATGGTTAAACCAGCTGTCAGTCTGTTAGAAGGCACTGACTTCCTAATAACGACTGCCATAGATATTCATGACAGCCGGGACCAACGTCTTGACGTGCTTTCCGAGGCACGGAGCAAGCGAATATTACGCGCATATATTCGAAAAGTTTATAGGCCACCAGGGTTTGAACCCGAGACCCACTGAATTTAAAGGCAAGGGGTCTTGCGGGCTATCGTCGCGCATAATAATATTATGTGATATGTAAGAAAGTACCTATACATATTTCGTTACTGTAAAGTACTGGGTTAAGTAAAAGGCACGAATAAGTTAAGGTGCGGTATAAAATAAAAAAGACGTGTGGCACTCGGAGACTGCCGCGGTAAAGCTATTGCATAGCAGTTTATATCAACTTATGCAATTATAATTATTTATTTATTTTATTTATGCAGTATTTTTTCTAAGCAAATCTTGAAACTCTATGCAGGCATGAGTCACCAGATTGCAGGGCGAAGAAGGGGATTACGCATGCGCAGTAACGCTGATACAACCAATGCGGGTTGCCGAACTAAAGAGATAAGTTGATATTTCAAAAAGTCATTAAAAGTTCTGCTATTTATCGATAGATAAAAAAAACTAAAAAGTATCACCGCTCGGAGCCGGTGGTGCCGGTCGGAGTGGTAGGTGTTAAGTTTTTTTTTCGTTACGGAATTTCTGGATTCGGTCTCCACGCTCAAGGCCCGCGATAGAAGCTATGCAATAGGTTAAAAAGGCATTGTAAACCCGTGAAAGGTCAAAGTTGTAGTATTGGTATTCTGGTAGTATACGATTAGACTATTTGATTTTCATACGATCAATATCTCCCAGTTTTTACTTATTTTTATAAGCACTTTTCACTTTCTTCGCCACGTGGTAGGTACATCCAAAGCGCCTTAAAGATCGGCTATTGTCAAGAGCGTTAGAGTGTGATCTTATATATATGGCGCATTTTTTATTATTGCAACATTGTTTTTTTGAAATGCATGTGTGTCTTTCGTTGCATTAAATATTTCATATATCTATCTATCATTGCGTTCTACCAACTATGTAGTTGACGCTGACTATACGGAACCCCTCGTATGCGAGATTCGACTCGCACTAGGCCACTTTTTAAGATCACGAACCGCCGTGTAAGTGCAATGTAGTAACATGTCAATGTAAACATTTTGAACCAAATGAATAATTTAAAGTACATAATAAAATTAGTAGAGTAGGGGCCGCTTTAAATCCATTCTTATTCTAAATACATTATGGGTTTCTCATGTATTAAACGCACTTTTTATTTTACTACATACATAGTATTCCGCCTGTTTACCGAAGGGGTAGGCCAAAAACATATCCGAAGTAATAGGTGGCGAGATTATTGCCGCTTACCCGGAAGTTTTATGTTCACCAGAGCCTCTTCTGTAGATCATATGTGACATTTTACAAGAATAATATGTCACAATGTAAGAGATTTATATATTTTGATTAGGATGGAGGAGGTGCCTTAAAATCCTGTAATTATTGTATGTAATTTATATTGATTATAATTAAAGTTGTTTTAATTATTACAAGGTATTATAAATGATATTTTAAGTTGATTCATCTTACAGAGGAACTTGGTAGTCTGCAAGAAGGACAAAGGGTACAACGTCTTATAGTGAAGAGAAAAAAAGATAATCAAAAAAGTTTTCATCCTTTCGGTAAAAATAAAATAAAAGTATCCTATTGTCTTAATCATAATCATAATCATAATTCTTTATTGTTTCATTTGGTACTTAGATCTTAACCCTAGAAAGATAATATCTATACGTCTTTGAGACGCTAGCCCGACACAAATATTGCTATCTTCTTTTTATTTCGCAACGAAGCGCGCTGTTCTTCTCAGTTATATCCCAGTCGCCGAGCAAAGCTTACGGGAGACGGCTGTGTATCTACGGTAAGTACAATAATTACGTAGATATAGGGATGGCTTACGTTCGACGGACGTATGCTTATCCTTAGTGTAACTTTTGAACTTCGTTCAATGTAGTAATAATTCTTCTTATTTATCGATTAATTTTATGTTTTAGGTATTTTTGGTAATCTATTGCAATAGCTAAAACCAGAAAAAAGGTGAAGTCGACACATTTGACCAAATAAGGTCATCTATGTCTTGTTCAAGAAAGACCATTAGGTGGCCCATGGAAATATTTTATTGTATGATGAATATATCGTTTGAGTTATTATGTCATATACTGTCACAATAACGAAGAACCAGATAACAAAAAGAAGAGATATTGTGCGTATTTCCGTCAAAAATAAGAAGAATGTCGGAAATGACATGTTATCAATGCAAAAAAAGCATTTGCGGGAAACACAAAACTGATGACTGTAAAGGCTGTATCTAAATGTGATTTAAACATAAAACTTGTTGATTTTTTATATCAAACTTTTAACTAGTAATTATTCTTTAGTATCAAGTAAAAAAAAATGATTTTATACTAAAATTAACATAATTACTCAATAAAGAAAGACTTAATATTTTTTTGTTAATTTGTTTGGTATACAAAATAAGTTTATATATTTCCTTAATCTATTTAATTTTCTATTGTTAATATAGTTTTATTTGTAGTAAAACACACTAAACTGATTGTCCAATCACTTTTTAAAAGTTTATTTATTGCAACTTGTCCAATAGGCCCTTGTAAATTCAAATACGTCTCAAAGACGTAAGATTATCTTTAAAGTAGGTCAAAATAAGATTATCTTTCTAGGGTTAAAAATAATATTTTGTCCTCAAATGAACCCTGCAAGGGTATTACAATTTAAAATAGGAAAACATTTCTTCCTTATATTATTTATAGAAATTAAATACATCATAAATTAAACAACCATAAAAATCAATATACACATTATGTTTTTACTAATTATATTAAATGTATTTAATTGTTCAATTATATGGTTAAGAATGTAGGTATTCGTTCAGACTGTAGTAAGCATTTTGCAATAGATGTTCCTTTAGATTAATATAAAATTTGGAATCTTTAGATATGCATTTAATATTTTTGGGTAACTTATTATATATTTTTATTGACATGTGCTCGGTACCCGAGCTCACTTCTCCATACATACTTCTCATATTTAAACGGGATAAACTGATCCTCTACAAACAATTTGATTTTGCATTAAAAATATTGATTTCGCATCGAACGGAGAACTCAGGAGATATATTATTATTTTTAGTGTTAAATTACACTCATCATTTAACACGTTTCATTTAGGTACTAGAGATTTCTCAAAGTGCACTTTGCTCTATATAGATTTAGACCTTTTCAATAGTTGTAGCAGGTGTTTAGCCACTCCAAAGAGATATAAATACCTTTTTTGTCGGATGGAAAATCATCTAATGCTGCTGTGGGTGGAGCGGGAGGGTGTGTCAGACTGTTACTGACTAAAAACCATCCATGTTCCTTCTAATGCCTGCTACGTCCAGAGGCCGCCGTAATCCTTTCGGACAGCCCCGCAGTCCCGGCAAAAGGGATATAAATACCTGCACTATGCTTGCTGTGGGCCCAATTAACAGACATTGACAGTGGAGCATATCTTTTAGTGTGCAATAACATTAAAACTTGGTTTATTCTGGGTGTATTTCCAATGTATCATAACCAAGTTTGTAGATATTTACAAAAAAAAGAAAATTTTAAGTATCTATGTCTCGCCTACAAAATAACTCGATCGATTTTAATGAATAAATGGGTTATCAAATATTTTTCACTCGATAGCAGAGTCTTACGCTTAATCACGTTTTTAGTATTTTCGTTTCGAAATTTAGTTTTAATGGAAGAACAACAGTATATTATATCAATCGCTTGCGGCTACTAGGAGATTCGCGAGTCAAGTATTCGGAAACGGAAGTCATATTAACTGTTGGTTCCGGTTAACCTAAACGACATAAGGTGTAATTTACAGTGATTTGAGTTAGTGGATACAGGTACCTAATGATGTGAAGATGAGCAAATATCTTGTGGCCGTTAATATAAAAAATACATATGTCGGTTTTCAAGCAAGTATTGAATACAACAATAGGGTACTACACCCTCTATCCCGTGCAACGATTGCTTCGCTTTCAGCTGGTTCCGAAAATCACGTCTTTGTCGACCGGAGAAGTATAACGATTCATCAGTGGAAGTAACTCGCAAATGTTGAGCAACAAATTAATTTTTAAGATTTTATGATTTCAAAAATTGTTAGAAAATAATCTGTACAGTTCAAAATTATAAAAATTATATGTAACATCTTCAAGTTTATTTAGAAAAACTTCTGAAAATAAGAAAACCTATAAAAAGGAACGAATGTCATTATATCATCTATAAAAGTCTATTGTGTGAATGAGTTTCTTTATTTCGAAACAAACAATAGTTTGAACATACATATTAGAAAACAGATTTACGCGTACAAGTTGTCTGATATTAAAAATGTTTACGTACTGGTAACTGGGTCATTAATGAGTGCAACACAATACGTAAAATTAAAAATGTGTAAAATAGTTTTTGTTTTTTTCTCTTTGCTCTTATTTAAAAATGTTACTAATGTATAGTTAACTCGTTTCAGAGATAGCTGATTATAAGTATTTGCTATAAAATCCTATTTTATTTTAAATATCTTACTTCTTTAGATTAAAAATGAAACAATTTTAAAAGTGCGTTAAGACGCATTGTGCTGGTGGCGTAAACATCAATATCTTTTCAAACTTATACCATATCTTTTCAAACCTATTCATACAAAATAGTAAAAACAAGAGCGCGTAAAAACGCAGTGTGCAGACGCCCTAAACGTCCTTACGTTATCTTACTTCTATTGTTGATTAAAAAAGAAAATAAGTGTAGTATCTACTTACCCAATGCTATTTCTTACCTAACCGTAAACACAAAAGAACGCGTAAAGCCACAGTGTGCAGGCGGCCTAAACATCCTTACCTTTTCTAATCGAGTCTCATTTATAAAGGTGCTGATCATAAAATTGCGGCAGTTTCGCATTAGTCCGCTCGCCGTGCGCATTGTAAACATTCTGTAAAGTTCCGCAGTGTAGTGATGGCGTTACTCCAAGGGCCCTCTCTCAAACAGGCGGAGGTGATGAAGCAGGAATGGGCGGAGAGTCCCAATGATTTGGAGGCAGGCATCCAGGACTTGAGAAGTATGCTGGCAGCCTCTCCCCACCTGCCCGACCCCAAGACAGTAGGTAGGAATCGATTTATCATAATAAGGTCATAACGTAAATAGTTTCGTTGTTCGAATGACGGTTTCAATGCATTTATTCAAAAGTGCTTAGTTTTCAATTTAATTGTACTCAATCATGTGTTAAATTATAAATAATTGCGTACGCGGCACTTTTGGTCACAACTTACAGTTGTCGTTTATTGTATGACTAGCGAGTGCTAACTACTTAGTGAGTATGTGGGTCTTGCTCCTTAAATAGTGGATTCGATTCCCTTACAAAACAATAATAAGTGTATATGAACATAAACAGGTACATGTATTTTCAACCGACTTAAAAAAGGATAAGGTTTTATGTCCGTTGGCATGTATCTTTTGTTCTCATAATAAAATGTCAATAATAAAACCGATTTAAAAAAATCCTTTCAAAGAGTATTTAATGCAAGGTGGTCCCATGAATACTTTCCGATGTAGACGATGAAAATATTTCAATAATTAAAATGGCTTTGTGATTGCTGGGTATTCATATTTATTGATTATTTACGCAAATACGTAGCACAATATTACATAAATGTTATAAAAAATACACAGAGAACAAATAACATTCAAATTAATGTTATATGATAAAAAATTATTTATACTAATCTTAATATTTTGACTGATCTACAAAATATGACAAGATGTCACATATAAGTAAAAACTAGGGGATCTAGTCACTTTCGTAATAATCTGGTAAATGTTTTAATATGCCTCTGCTTATTTTCTTTCCAAAACGGGCGTGATTGTTTGTGTATGTGATGTTTTCTATATATTATAGACATGTATTTATAAACAACAAGTATTTCGAAACATATTCATCATCATCATCTCAGCCCATTTACGTCCCCCTACTGACCACGGGCCTCCTCTCATATATCAAGGTGTGAGGGTATTAGGTCATACTCCACCACGCTGACCCAGTGCGGATTGGCGGAGGCAGGTGTATGGCGTCCATATTAGGAGATGTTTTTTCACAAGTCTAGAGAACGTCTATGTGCTAATTCCTACTTAAGTGTTGGTAATCTTTTAATTTGTCAACCCCAAAGTGGTACATATATATATATAATTAAATATAAAAATTAATTAGTCTCAGACATCGGAAAGCGACAACCAGTTTGGGAAGTTATTGGTCATTGACTTGGCCGTATCACGGACGTATATTTGTTTATATACCACCAGGGTAACATTACAGATTTCCGAATTCATACATCGCAGATAGAATTTTGACGCTAACGCAGACAAAAAGTAACGTCAAGACACTGTTTAATTTTCTTAAACAGGTGTAAATTCGACATACCTATAACTTCTTCGAAGCGCTCGTAGCTCTGCGGTGTTCGGTGGTTGGAAACGATCACCAAAGTACAGCAGCGTTTACAGAGGTCAGTCCTTGGATGGGTGACCGTTTGTGTGGCATTTGATATCGAGCGCTTCCGTGCTTCGGAAGGCACGTTAAGCCGTTGGTCCCGGTTATCACTAAATGTGGTAGTCGTTAAGCCATGTTAGAGGCCTCATGGGCGGCTTTAAAAATTCTAACAGCAGGACGCCATACACCTGCCTCCGCCAATCCGCACTGGGTCAGCGTGGTGGAGTATGACCCAATACCCTCACACCTTGATTTGTGTGAGGAGGCTCGTGCTCAGTAGTGGGACGTTAATGGGCTGTGATGATGATGATGATGATGATAACTTCTTCGACTATATAAACATAAACAAGCCCAATCCCTGATTGTGTCACCTTCGGGTATAATAAGGATCAGGGTTCTCGCGATCGTTCTTGACTCTTTTACAACAAATAGCGCTGATCGGGAGTGAAAAACTGCCTCATATTATTGAGGATACCCAACTTACAGGAGGTCGTTAAAATAACACCCTCGATGCAGCTTTTCGGGTATAAGTCCTGGCCACTCCTGACCGATGTCCATGCCAAAAATGCTGAAGTCCACCGAAATGGGCAACGGAGAGTTCTGAAGAGAGGAACTAGTAAGGAAGGGAGTAACCTTGGACTGCACAAACCTGGTTTTTTTGGTGGCATTAAACTTCACTAGGTTTTCAGATCCTCACTGGGAGACACGATCGAGAGTCCGGTTCACTTTAGCAACCAGATCTTGCCATTGAACCAGGATATCGGCTTTCTTTGCCGCAGGATGTCCCAAGTACCGCTCATGTACGGTATTGTCCGCATAACAAAGAATTTTCTCAAGGACAAAGTGACATTAATATGCAGAAGAAATAAGGTAGGACAGAACACCAAACCCCTGCGGCATTGACTTTGAAAAACTCGGAGGATCTGCCCGCACGAAGTCACGAATCTCCCGATCATCTAGAAAACCTGCCACCCAGGCGCACAAACGGGGCGACATAGCGAAGACCGGCAACTTGGAAAGAAGGGAACGATGCCAAACTCTATCAAAACCTTTGGCGACATCCACTTTGGACTTTCCTTTACTCGTGGCAAGATCTAATTTTTAATTATTTGATGACCACTATTGCATCTTCAGCGAATATTATTTTGATAAAACAAATGTGATGAAATAATTTAAGTAGGTATGTCAATTTTTGTTGTTGTGTAAAATGTAGAGCTGCCTTTCCACGACTCTCTAAAAAGCTCTAAATTATGAAAATGGATTTTATGTATATGTCTGAATTTAATTATTCTACCATAATTGCTACATATAGACCGTGGGCGTACCTTAACCGAATTTAATGTACAATTAGAATTATTAGAATGCTTGCGGGAAACCAGGCCTGAATGTATGTATGTATGCTTGCATTATGCTATGTGATTTTATAAAAAACCCGACGATTTGAAATGCGACATCTAGTGGTATCAAAGTCAAACAATCAACATTGTTTAAAATTTTATAAATTCTCTTATTTACATATTAGGGTTTTATTTATTGTAGTATTTTCTCAAAACTAAGGAAATACTTCGATCTTCTGAAGTATCATTAAAATCACAGACATTATTTGCTATTTTATGATACAAGAAGAATAATTAGACTTAACGATTATCATAAATAAATATTTTACTATGAAGATACTCGGAAGCATGCGATGCAAACATTTATATACCTACATCTGACGTCAAATGTGTTAAATGTTACAGTTTGGTCAATGATTACAATAAATTAACAATAATTTGTTACTATTTGAGTTTTGCAGTTCTTGGTGAACATAAAACATTTATTAAAAACAAATATGTAATCGCTTACATGTCGAAGTACATAGGTACTAATAATACATACATTCGTCGTCATAAGTTATAATAATTTATGTATTTATAACTTTCAAAATATATTAAAGAAAAAATGAGAACACGCGAATTCAAGTGGTTACATGAATTCATAGTAGGTAGTGAATGTAATGTAATGTTGAACCAGAGTATAAGCTATCTGTATTACAATTCGTAGGCTTTTGTGACAAACATTACGTTATTATAACAAAGAGATTTAATTTAGTAATAGTTAAATGTCTTTGCGTTATAAGAATGTATTATAATTCAGGTAGGCACTTTATTAGGCAACAAACAAAAAAACATTTTTTTACACAATTATTTTATTGCAAATGGTATAATCAGTACTAAGATAGTACAAAAAAAAAATATGTAAAAACGTAATGTTTTGTGACAAACGAGATATTTGTAAGTCCTTCAATAAAATTTTAAATGCTTTGTATGTAAATGACATTATTGGGAATTACTTATAGTTACTCATTATGATTGTGCACAATGTTAACTAGCTGTCGTTTCCTGACCTCGAGTAGTGGAAGTAGTATCTTATTTCAACTGGTTAGAGTGGCACACATTTAGGTATTTACGGAAGTATCTATCTCTAGAACTTAAAGGGGCTTATTACAAAACGAGATCAAAAGATAGACCATGTTTAAAACTAGTGCTATCACTGTCTTCATCTTACTAAATGAAAGTGACAGCATTAGTTTTAAGCCTGGTTTAACTTTAGATCTAGTTCTGTGCCCAGTCATGCTTATTGAATTCATTCGTTAACATTTAAGTACTACATACGTTAACAACTAGGTTCAGTATTTAAGTTATTTATTGTATGAGACTCTTTAGTTAATCTCTACAATCGCAAATCTAGTTTTTAAAAGAAGTAAATGTCATTTTGACAATTTTACAGTAGAACGGTTTAAAGAAATTAAATTTTCATAACTACGATAACATTCTCTATCGGACAGTTGTCAAATTACAAACAAGCAATCTTTATGCACTCAATGCATCCACATGAAAAGATTGTTGCATGGCAAAGAGATTTAATATAGTAATAGAGCGGCTATTAGAGACTTTTCCATACAAAAAATTTGAGCTGGCGCGGAAGTAGCGTTATCTAACGTTGAAAAGCAAAACAGCATATTAAAAACAATTAGAATAAGTTTTACCTACTCCACGGTAGGCGTCGCTTTGCAGTAGGGATGTTCTAAACTAAATTAATTTCATTTTATCCTTATCAGTAAGGAAGGAGGAGAAAACCCTTAATAATTAACTTCCACAATAGAAAATACTAATGAATTCTCTCATAATCGCATAACTATAGATAGTAACTTAAACTGGAAGACCCACATTAAAAACCTTCGATAAAAAAATATCCAGATTCTCCTATGCCCTTCAATAAATTAAAAGAACAACAGATTTGCAAACAGCTTTAACTACATACTATGCCTATGCATATGCAAGGTTTAGTTACGGGATTATTTTGTGGGGAAGTAGTACTGACACACCTTCTCTTTTTATTCTTCAAATGAAATAATTTGAACTTTGGCAAACATTGAACAGACTGACACTTGCAAGCCCTACTTTATAAAACTTAACATACTAACTCTACCAGGCATTTATATTTCAGAAATATGTAATTTTGTAAGAAATAAGATCACCTCCTTTTACAAAACGTGGAGAAAAACCAATAAATAAACTACTAAGACACAAAAACAGATTATTACTTCTAACATGACTCTACACTCCAATAGTCCATAATAATATGTAATGTCAATAAAAATTTATAATAAACTCCCTGAATTAATAAAACAGAAACCTGTAACGCTACATTTGTGAACATAATCAAAGAAATATTAGTAAATAAGGCCTACTACGACATAAAAGACTATATCAATGACAAGACAATAAAAAAATAAGTAAAAGTTAAAGTTATAATACATTTATTTAAATATGTGATATGATAATTTTAAAAAAAATATGTAAAAATATAAATAAAAAATAACCTTCTGTGAAACGTTATGGAGTGCCATAAACATTGATTTGATAGTTTTACTATTATAGTGTATAACAGTCCCCCAACGCAATTATTATTGCATCAGAATATTCCTACTTATATCAAACTTATACTTACAATTTAAAAATATTATTTATTACAATGATGTCTTTGCGTTATAAGAATGTATTATAATTCAGGTAGGCACTTTATTAGGCAACAAACAAAAAAACATTTTTTTACACAATTATTTTATTGCAAATGGTATAATCAGTACTAAGATAGTACAAAAAAAAAATATGTAAAAACGTAATGTTTTGTGACAAACGAGATATTTGTAAGTCCTTCAATAAAATTTTAAATGCTTTGTATGTAAATGACATTATTGGGAATAATTAATCATTAAATAAAACGACATCACTTGAACATCACTAAATCATCTACTTCCGCATCGACAACTGTGGCGAGATCCTAAAAGTAGTGCTTTTGCTTCTCACCGCTAGAGGTCGGCAAAGGGCATAAGTAATGTTCTAGAACAATTTATTGAAAATTATTATATAGTCTGATTATTGAGTAAATATAAAAAATACTTACGAAAATAAACTGTAATCACGTTCAGTCTTTTTACCATAACGGGATTTGCAATATCGCAGTACGCAATTTGGCATATTTTCTATAAAATTTGTCAAATCTGTTCCCGCACAAACACGACTACACTAGAGGGCGCATAAAATCATACTAAGCGACTTGTTACCACTTGGTAATAAGTTGTGGATTACAGTTTTGATCTCAATGTCCTGTCTATAGTAATAGTTAAATGTCTTTGTTGCATGGTTAACAAAATTTTGATTATTTTGACATTTAATTACGTCTTGTAAGAACAGAATAGTAAAAGTTAGGCACCTTAAGCCGTTCGTCCCGCTGCACGCTGGCCAAATTCGGCTGCTTATAAGATTCTAATAGCACAGCGCCACTCTACTCACTACTGCCACCGCCATTTCGCAAAGTGTCAGACACAATACTAATACTTGACGACCGATACGGCGTGGTGGCGAGGATACCCGTACTCCACTCCTCGTGGTCGTGGGTTCGATTCCCACACAGGAAAAATATTTGTGTGTATAAATATGAATATTTGTTCTGGTCTGGGTGTTTTCCTATGTATTTTATATGTATTTACAAAAAAAAAGTATTTATGTATGTTCATCCGTTATTTAGCATTCATAACAAAAGTTCTTAATGATACTTATCTTGAAACTAAATAATTGGTGTAAGTGTCAGAAGTATTTACTTATTATTATTTTATTATTACCTCTTAGCTTGGTTCGTGAGTCATTGAGCTGAGTAGTGGAAACTACTTGCCGTGCCCAACAGGGTCCGTAAAAATATGTAACATATATTACCACAAAACTATAATGCACATATTAAGTATAAATAAGTAGCTGGGGGCTGAAATGATGATAATTATATTTGAAAGATGATAGGCAATACGGTTGTCCCCTTCTATATGGTTTTCTTCCTTTTCATCAATCTCTAAAATTATTATAATTTTTGTTTTAAGTTGTTTCTTTAGTATATTTTTTGCATATGCACTTCTCATAAGATTAGTAAAAAAATAATGATACCTAATACTGCCGGCATTATTTACAGTAATTACAATATTTACATTACTTACAACATATAAGACCCTTAAACTGCGAAGGGCCCGATTCGGCCTTGGCCAGATTTAATTTTAGCATATTATATTTGACACAAACAACCTAATAAAACATTTGAACTACCTCAGTGATGTAAGCTTATTTTTTTTCTTCTAAAGTAATACAAAGTAATCAACCACCTTATATCATTAACTTGTAAATAAAACAGTCTTGAATCGGTGTGGATTGAAAAATACGAACTTCAATCTCGATGGATAATTATAAAATAGTTCTTATACAAGTTGTTAGTATAAAATATAGTAGTATAACAGTCTATAGGGATCCTACCACGACCTAAGGAGCCCAAGCCAACCTCACCTGCAAGTGGTGCACCTGCCGATCAACGGACGAGGCTCTGGCAAACATAACAGTGCCCGGTAAGCGGCAATAGGCTCGCCACCTATTACGTGGCACCAACTATATAATTGGCGACGTGTGGACGTATAATATGCCTCTGCCTACCCTTTCAGGGAAACAGGCGTGAATGTATGTATGCTAATTAGCATGCCAATTAGCTTTACCAAGTAATCACTTTTTTATTTCTTACGGGCTGTCAATATAGGGTAAACTCACCTAATTCTATGACTTACCTAATTCGGTGATATTTGGTTTGAGGGCTAACAGAGAGATGTGCGAGTGAAACCAAGAAATAAAAATACAACCATAAGCTTCGATAATACAGTCCCAATTCGTGTGTAAAGTTTAGGTTCATTGGATTGAGCGAGATGACAACAATCAACGGTTTTGTCAGATCGCGCGCAAATCGCGCCCGCTTCGGCAGTGTTTGTAAGTAGGTCGCGATTTTTGCTGTATTTAAGTAAGTATTTAACCAATTTCTTAGCTTCTTTCTATTAAAGTGAAATCTATATAATATTTACTAGTTGTGGCTGTAAAAAAACCGTCATAATTCTGTGAAGTTTAAATATAAGAGCTTATTTTGTGCATCATAAATATAAGTGTTTTAGTGGTTGAGGGGTTTCTGTGCTATCACGGAATTATGGTAGTTATTGAAGTTTTAACTAAAAATATAGACATATTTTGTGTTTAAACGACAAGGTTAATGTTTTTTTAGTGGGTTTATCTTTCCATATTTCGAATGACGTCTTTAAGCCTATATAGCTATATAAATAAATATTTTGCTATCACGGATTTAAGTGAGTAATTTTATTATTTTTATTTGCTTGTTTGCTTTCAGATATCATTATTGACCCTAACAAAAAAAAACAGAAAAAACTCTAGTTCGATCTCAAAGCTGCCATCGAAAATGTTTTAAGTTTAAAAATGACAGTTTACAGAGCTTCTAAGGAGTTTAAGATACCATAGTCGACGTTAAAAGAGAACGTGATGAACTATAAAGCTTTACGAGAGAGCAATCAAAACACACAAACAGTTATGTCGAATATAGAAAAGCCGTTTGCGTTACCCATTGAAATTGAGCAAAAGTTATTAGCATACATTATTGAATTATGATATTATGATGCTGCTGTCACCGCCACATCTAGAACGAAGCGCTTTAGAAATATATATAACACTGCTGTTCCTAGCAGGTCAAAATCTGAAATAAGAGTGAAACGAGGTAATAGAGAAAAGAAAAATAAAGCTGCACCTGCAAAACAGCAATTTAAAAAGAATATTAGAACTATTAACGACAATTGGCTATGTGAAATATGTGGGTATGGTACTCAGAAGATACAGCTTCGAAAAATGGAGCAGACTGGGTTTCTTGTTCCTACTGCTTGAAAACGTACCACGTACATTGCCAAAGTCAAACACTTGAGGATAATACGTCGATTTTTAAGTGTGATATGTGTTACGCCGATGATTAATGCAAGATTTAATTTTTTATGTTTGTGTCCATCTTATAATATAAATTTTGTACAATGGAAATCACGTTAACTTACCTAATTCCGTTACATCAAAATTAAAGTAGTGCCTATCACGGACTTAAAGAGGTCACCACGGAATTAGGCATGTTGACGGGCTTTAGTAAATGTGTTATATCTTTTACGTATTTAAGAAAAAGAGTAATATAATGTTTCTATAATTCTCATAAAAGACTGATTAAAGCTCATGCAAGATATGAATAATATTAATAAATTATTTATTGGTGTATTATTACTTAAAATCCTTTGTCACGAGATTAGATGAGTTTACCCTACATTTAACAGCAAAATTTTATTGTTAATAGCGAACTTAATAATTATTTGTTCGTCAATGATTGTGCGTCATTCACTACGATTTATATAATATTTAATATGTAGTTGTTATCAATTTGGTACCTAGGACTAAAGTTGTAAGTATATATCAGATGACAGTTTGCATGCCAATTAGCTTTACCAAGTAATCACTTCTTTAGTTCATACCGTCTGTCTATATAGATTTAACAGAAAAAATTTCTTGTTAATCGCGAACTTAATTAAATTTGTTCGTTAATGGTTGTGCGTCATTCACTTAAGTTTACATAATATTTCATAAATAGTTGTCATCATCATTAATTTGGTACCTAGGGCTTATTAGTACTTGTAGTACGGAATAGTGCTAGTGTAACTATTCCGTAACAGCAGTGGCTTGCGTTAACGTTACCTACTTGTGTTCAAATTTTGTGTTTTAGAGGTGACTAGTGAAATTTTGTGGAATAATGAGAATTATTCGAGTTTCAAATAGTTTTAAACAGAATTGAAAATCTTTACTTTATAAGAACTTATTTTAAATCGAATTTTAATTACGAGTTAATTACTTTGAAGGTAAATTAAGAACTGTTTTGCCATTGGTACGCTCTTTACCCATAATCCTTATCTTTTGTCGTCTGTCCTCAAAATTCCAGAGGGGATCATCATTCTAAGGTTAGACCAGCTAACAGGATAATAAAAAGCAAAGTCTTAATAACAACTGACAGAGATGGTCATGACAACGGCTTAACATGCTTTCCGTTACACGAAGCAAGCGATAAGCGACTTCGAAAAATTATTTTTGAGTTCGAATTTGAAGTTTTTCTGCTGGGCTATTACTGCTTAGAACAGCACAATAAACCACGTTTGAAATTCGTATAATGTTTTTTTATTTTTCAAACTATAAACTATAAGTTATAAAAATCTTTGTTTGAAGTACTTGTTAGCTATAAGTAGAGTGGTAAACAAACCAATGATGTATCATATTTTTAGGTCCATTATAAGTATTGACAATATAATTATTTACATATGACGTGAGAATCGATAAAAAGGTATTTACATACACGGTTTTACCACTGTTTGTCGTTAAACTTCACATCTCCATGACGGCTAAATATAATATAAAATAGATATCGTGAAAAAGACATTACACATGTTTTGTATTTAACTTTGAATCACTGTGGAGAATGTAAATAAATCGAACAGCTCGTGTTAATTAGTTATTTGGAGATGTCATTTTGACATTTATGAGAAGAAGTTAAAAACATAAGCAAATAGAAACTAACATAACATTAGCTGGTTTGGAGCCGACGCGGAAAAAGACACTTCGCGGTTGTATTTTATTTTCCAAAACTAGTGTAAATTCGAGTTTATGTGTGAATATAGTGGATTTTTTTACATAACTTCTTTGGCAATATACACTAATGTAGGAAAGTGATATATTAAGTACTGTGAATTGTGATTTTCCGTGTTGATTTCAAAACTCCCTAGAAGCCTTCAATATAGTCTCCACTATTATACTGGGGTATGACTGACTTGACTAGACTATGGCGGACTTTACTCGACTTTAACTGTACTGAATAACGAAAATAATGCATTTTAATTTGTTTGAATAATAAGTATTTTTTAGTAATGTAAAAACTCTACTATGAAAAGTATGAAGTTTCAAATACACTTTTCCACCCGTTCTTACCCTCTTAGGATTTTTTTTTTGCAAAATCCCGCCCCCTAGCACTTGTAGTTTCTAAGATATCGTGTTGAGTGAGTGAGTAATATTCGCTTTTATAGATTAGTTTTACAATAGGGACCGAATAATTTTGGAAAATTTACTAAGGCCGGCTAGCACAACAGTTTTTAAGCTAAATTCGAGAATGAAATACTTTACAAAAATTTACATACATTGTACGCTTAAACGACTTATAAACAAACGTCTTTGTTAGATTTGCTTCTAAACTATTTAAATTAAAACCGCATAAGTGCCCGCAAAACATTTGCAAAATAGTAACTTTAAGAAATGAATTAGATCTGATTTGAGCACGATGGAGCGGTTTACACAAACTCTTGGACATACAATAAACAGTTGTCTTATATTTATATATTTACTTTAAGACCTTAATTAGTATAAGTATGAAAAGGTACATAAAACTAAGAATGTGTATTAGGTTTGTAGCAAGTAGATGTGATCTCTGCCTACCCCTATAGAAAAAAAGCGTGATCATATGTATATATTGAATGTAACCATTAAGATGGTCGGTGTCTTTGTTTTGAAAGGAACATTCAATCAAGCTTTACAAAAATCTTGGTAAATCGTTTTGATCAGGTTTATTACACTTATTAATTATCTATCTTTAAAGTTTTTTTATTACTTTTTAACATCTAAACTTATATAGGCACACAAATAAATCGTAACTTGAATTAAAGCAGGGAATTTGATAACTCAGAAAGACTTCAATTTTAAACACTTGTAAGCAAATTTTCCGTGGCATGAAACTATCTTGTCAAATTAAAGTCAAACAGCTTGAACAGGCCCGTCCCACTGTGCGGCGATGACATTGCAGGCTGCATCGAGATAGCAGCCCGGTGGCGCAACTGTTGCGATACGGCCACACGCCACTGAATTAAGATTAGTTTCTGCTGCTTACGAACCTACAATACCACCAGATTGGGAACTTGACTCGCATTTTAAATAGGCTACGTACGTTCAGCTGCCTTTAAGTCAAGAGAAACAATTTGAACCGGGTTCTGTTAACATTGGTTTTGTATTCTTTTTGTCCCGGCGATGTTTGCCTATTGTTTATTTAATTATTTATTGCACACAAAAAATACAAACCATTGAATTTAAAAAGTCATTAACTTATCTGTTCAAGAGATATCTTAAAGTTCTATTTCTACACATTATGTCTTGCCTTTTGTTAAGTGTATTTATAATATTAAAGCAGAGTTTACAGAGATCAATTCTTGGATGAGTAACCATTTGTGTGGCATTAATATCGAGCATTTATGTTTTACCAAGTTAAAACGCTACGTTGCCATTTGGGCGGAGCAAAATATTCTCGATTATTCTTAGTAGTCCCGTTTAGCACTATCCTCCGGTGTGGTATGTCGTAGAACAGATAGACGATCCTTACTCTTAACTGGTCTGAGTGAATAACTAGGAAGGGATCGTAGCATTAAAAACATTTACTCACACAAACATTCGCTACAATAATAATAATAATCGATAATATAATATTAATATCCTTCTCCCCGATAATAGATTCAAATAATTAATTTATTGAAAGTATGAATGATATATTAATGTAAATGTTATATTCAATATTAAATTGGTATCTATGAAATATAATCTTATATAAGATAAATTTATTGTTTGCTTGTACATTTTTTTCAAAAATATACTTTATAAAGTGCACATTATTATGAGTCACACTGCTATTACGCACATTTATTGCTATTATTTACAAGTAATTAACGCATTGCAATTATTACATCACTTGAATTCATTAATAAATTATTTCTACTTGATTTTTATGACATAATAACCTACACTAACGGCGTGTTTTCTGAAATACGGAAGCCACACAAATGGTCCACGGTGCAAATACTCTTTGAACGCTGCTTCACTTTTGTGATCGCTTTCACCTAGTAACCGCGCCTGTTTCCTCGAAGGGGTAGGCAGAGGTATATATTATATACCCACATTTCGCCATTTGCTTTATTTGTCCCAAGTAATAGGCGAGCCTTACCGGGAACGTTAATTTTCGCCAGAGCCTCGTCCGTTGATTGGCAGGTGCACCACTTGCAAGTGAGGTTGGCTTGGGCTCCTCAGGCCTTGGTAGAATCCCTATACACCCTATGTCTTGATGTAAGCATTTTTTTATTTTCATAGGAACATCTACTTACAAAAGGGTGACCTACAGGGACTGATTTTAAATTGTATCTACTTATTGGAAAAGATGTCCCATCTAACTATATACCAAAATTTGGTTCACACAAACAGAGACTTACCAATTAATAAAAAAAATATTTTTCTAAAATATGACAACATTGATATATCTCGTTGATGTTTTTCTTGGGCAAAGAAAAAATTTGATGTCACCTGAATTGTGTTGTTTTGTGAAAGAAGGCCTGAGCTCAGTAGCTCGTTAATAGTTTAAACGATGATGTTCTTACATACAACTTCTTGAGTCTATTTCACAACAGTTCGATAAACAATAGAATTACAATTATATCTAAATTTATATTATTCCAAATTCCGAAAACGCAATCGTGGTCTGGATACAAACCTAATATTGTACACACCCAATATTTTTAACTTAGTTTGTTCTTAAATCATAGCTAGCTAAAAATTTAACACCATAAATTTACATCATCAAGTCTCAACTCTTATTTACATAATTTTTTTTTACTTATCACCAACGCAAGCAAACACTGAACGACCTCTAGTTCAATTAGACAGAATACCTTCTAGAGGTGCTTAAAAAGAAGTCGATGGGTGTGACAAACAGCTCGTACACGCGACTGGACATTGTGAAAAGACACATGTATACAATCACGCTTATTTTCCCGAAGGTATATGCAAATACATATTGTGTGTACACATTTCGATACAAAGATTGTTAGTCCCACGTAAAAGGTGGCAAGTCTATTGCCGAACACCAGGAACCTTTATGTTTGCCAAACCTCGTCTATTGAAAGGCATGTGCACCATTTGCAGTTGATGGTGGCGTGGGCTTCTGTCTCGGTAGGATCCCTATACACCCTATTTAGCTAACATTAAATAATAAACATCCTAGTCTCTTAATTCGTATTTACAGCACTTTTTTTCTCATAATGACCAACGCAAACACTGCGGCAGTCATTGAACGACCTCTAGCTCAATTATACAGAATACCTGCCAATGATGTGCTTATAGCAGTCGGCAGATGTGACCAATATCTCGTACAAGCCGCTGGACATTATTATAAGATGACGTAGGAAAAACAAATTTGTTTAAGAGACGTAGTATAGAAGGCGTCTATTCTTTGTCTGTCTCCACACTAGATGTACAATAAAAATAAATATACTTTGTTATCTTTAAGATCAACATGGATTCATAAATTTTTTACAAACAAAATGGAAATACAATTTTTTTTAACAACAATGAGCGATACCATAATCAGGAAATAAAAGTAAAAAGCTTTTATTTATACTTTAAACTATACTTATACGGCACATTTTTACACAAGAACAGACACTTCGATACTATTCGATATTAGAGGAAGAAAGAAGGAAAGGTATATGGTATCCTGAAGGTGCATTTCTTTACAGAAAATAGTGGCATCAGTTCACATCGCTTCGGTTGACTGATTAAATATTTTACACCTTGGCTAGCTTGCGTTACATTATTGGAGTTTTGGTAGGGATTTCTATTATTTTTAGTTATAAATATAATGTGCCTATGTTAATAATGAATTATGTTGCATTTTGAAGGCGAAAGATTTTTTTTAATCTATTTAGTAATTTTTGGGTTTATTAATTAGAAACATTCAAAAACATACTTTATGATTTACTAACATGCAACGAAACAATTTAGAAACAAATAAGTATGTATATATATGTATCCGGTGACAAGAAGGCTGGCAGCTACTTCTGCCAGCGTATTAGCCTGGCAATCCAAAGAGGAAATGTTGCCAGCGTTCTTGGCACCGTACCCATGGGCCCACAGTTGGAAGACATCTTCTATTTATAGTTTTAAGTTAAGGTAGTTTATTTAAGTTGTTTAGGTACTATATATTTTTGTAGTATGTAAGTAAATGAAACTTAGAGCCAGTTTCGAGGCACCGCTCTGTAAGAAGAACTGGCAAGAAACTCGCAGGCTATAAGTTAATAATATAAATCATTCTGTTTTATAACATTACTATGAAGTATGATAATGCAAATGGTATATATCTACTGGTAGAAAGATCAGGTGCGGTCACAAGTAAATAAATAAAACATAATATATTCACTGTTGAAATCTGCGCTCAAGTACTCATCAATATACTCGTCTTATAAAATACTTATTTTAATACTAGTACTGAGAATGAAATCTTAGGAATCAAAAGTTTTCATGAGCATGTCGGCGTCCTCACTGTAACGGAAACGTGACTTGAACCCGGAAGTACGAGTTCGTATGTTTATTACGTTTTGTGTGTTTATTAAAGTTACACAATTATTAGCAGGTACTCACCAATTTAAGCGAGTTGACGATACAAAAATGTTCAGAAATGTGTTAGTTTAAAATGTTGCTTATTATGGTGGTACCTACCTCCGTATGAATGTTCTCTAATTGTTGCCTTATTTAGATCTCTTTGGATCTTTTGCATACTTGACGTATGCTTGCTCTCATAAAAATTATCGAAAAACAGGAAGCCGTTACAAGGGTATAGACAGAAGTGCTGGTATAAAAATTTTAAAATGCTGCTTATTTCGGGACTACTTTCTCTCGAACTAAAAAAATAAATATTACCTGACTAAGTAATTACACGAATTAGTTGGTCCCAAGATAAGTATCATTAACTTGTTTTCTGGATCCTAAACAACGTATAAACATAAATATATACTTTATTTCTCGTAAATATATACTTTGATATACATAGAAAAACACCCCGACCAGAACTACTTATTTTTTATTTTGTTTATTCATTTGGCAACACAATCACATACAATACAATTGCTTATATTAGGATACCCCTGCAATAACGACCGGCTACCTCCTTCGATTCGATTTACAGTAATGTTATATAATAGTACCAATATTATATTACCACGCCATATCGGTCATCAAAGTGTTGCCATACTTGGGGCTTCTCAGATGCAGCTTCAACTTGAAGTATGCTTGCACTCATAACATGTATGAGCTGAACACAGGAAGCCATTACAAGGCTACAACAGACATAAGTAGAAATGTGTATGCTAGAATATCAGTCAGAGGTTGCTATGTACATAAATTGTTGTCTTGTCTTCTATATACAAGTCGTTTTTCGATGGGGTCAAGTGCATCTTGTCGGTTAGGTTTTGGTGCAGAATGAGTAAGCCCTATGTACAGTAGTGAAAATCTTTGCGTTGATGACGATGACTACTAAACAAAGAGTTGGGTAAATGCGACCAGTGGCAAAGGTGCCTTTCTAAGAGAAGTGCTCGATTTCAAATGACACAAACTGTGACCCATTTGAACTTTGTAAGCGGTGATCGTATTTGTTAAGAAAATATTGATCGTTAAGACTCACGACGCAAGGCTACGACCGTTAATGAATAATGAAATTTTAAAAAAATGCATTTAATCTCCAGTATAATTTATATCCAACTCAAAGCTAAGACATGTAGATAGTCGTAAATTATAAAACTAGAACCGGTTCAAATTTGTTCATTTCGCGCCGATCGTAATCTCTCCAATTTATTTCTGTTATTCCCAATTTCTAGATAATTTATTCTTCGAAATAAAGAATCAAAGTATCAATTTCCTGCTTCGTTTCAAATAGAATTTTAAAAGATATATATGTATATATAAGCTTTGTCTGAGTATTCATTTAGTTTTATTTAATCGCTCCTAACCCAAAAAAAACTTTAATTATATTTTGCATGTTATAAAACCCTTTGTAAGTGCAGAGGCCAAATAACATTATTCGGTTCGAAGGACCATAACACACTTGAAGATAGTATAGACAGCAGTTGAATTAAAAGTTAAAGCTTTATTGCGTTTGCATACAATTTAATTTAATAGACTTTTCTTGATCGCTAGCAACCAGTGCCACACTAAATGTAAAAAAACATAACTATAATAATATAAGTTATTTGCTAGACGTAGAAGCAGTGACGTTGACGCGACTGTAAAATGATATGTATGTCTGAGATTGTACAAGTCAGTACGTACACTCTCAGAGATAAGTGATCCATGCCATGGCTATAGCTGCAGCTGCGTCGACTTGGGAAACACCTGACTCATCAGATATCAATCACACTCTAGGCATTACCAATCGCACTGATGATAACCATTGCATCTGGAACAATGACAAAACAGAAAATGTAAATTTGTGTGCGAAAATATTGGTCAAGGCACTGCGCGGTAATCCACACTCCTTCTATAATTCAAGTAACGAAGTACGACATACGTGCACACACATTATAAATAGGTGTAGTACTACACATTAAACGTAGACACTGAAATACTACTAACAATGATAGGTCTCGAAACGCCTGCAATTACTTACTGAGGTCCACTCCTCTTAATTTGGTATTTATAATGGAGACATGTGCTGGATATATGAATATTTGAGTTGAATTGAGTACAGTGTTATACTGTTGTAGGTTATTAGTTGTATTTGTAAGTTTTTGATGATTTATGCGTCTTTGTCTTATAATATTGTAAATGCATTACTTTCTCATGTTTAAACCACTTAGATAAAATTGGTTAGGAGTTATTTAGAGTCCCTGGAAGGACATAGGATAGTTCCTATCCCATAAATAATTATCTAATGGGTTGATAGAAGGGCATTCGTTTTTTGTGAAATTAATAATAATCATATTCATATCGATTGATAACCAAGCCTTATAAAGTCCATTGCTAAACATTGGCCACCCCAATAGATAAAAATATATTGGGTATATTTGCTTATCACCACGCTGGGCAGGCGGGTTGGTGATCGCAGTTTAAGCCAGTACGCAGAATGACGCTGCTGCCCATCATCCCGAAGGATTTCTCTTCGTCAACTGTTACGACTCCCCTACTCTTCTAGACTCTTCTAGACCGGCACCACACGGCGCCCTCTCTAAATTATATAATAAATTTAAATATTATACCTATAATAAATTGCATGAAATAAATTACATTAACAAAATATTGAATAATACCAGAAAAAAAAATTAATAAATGAAACAATTCATAATACCATTTGTCTTCATTACATTACAACTAATCTACTACGTTTAGTGAAACAGATTTGCCATGTCCACGTTTTATAGCAGTTTTTTTCAAACGGATTTTCCGCGGTACAGTCGCAGCGGTTGTCACGAAAGCCAAGACAATGGTGTGAACGTCGGAAATCTGTGTCTAGGGCAACATTTTTACATAATAGAGTCTAGTAAGTGTTTTGTTTGTACATAAATGAAGTTCAAGTTTGTCACAAACCAGTTTGTTCGCGACCATTTGCAACTGTTGAAGGATATCTGGTGATTAAAACTGTTTATGTAAGATCATACGCATTAAATAATTTATTGATTCAGACGTTACTTTGCGGAAATCCATTGTAAGCAAGTAATGGATAAAAAATATATAATCGGAAAATTATAAAAGCGCGGGAAATGTTACAAAGAAATTTTTGACCCATCACTTGCTTTCATACGCATTGTATGACTTGCGGTATATATGCTTTAATATATTGTTTTCGATCAATCGTATAGCGGTAATGATTTTTAAAAATACTCAAATGTTTTTTTACTAAATATTTGTTTCTTAATGACTAACATTATTTAAGTAATTTAAACAATGATGATAGCAAAATTGTTACAGTTATAGCCCGTAAGTTCGTAGTTGAAGTTTCCTACATCAAAATTCTACTAAGTACTGAATTAAAATTACCTTAATAAAATGCAAGTTAGTTGTAAGCCTTTTATTTTAATAGCGTTCTATGATCTCAGCCTGTCTCATCATCTGAGCCCATTAACGTCCCACTAATGGGCACTGGCCTCTACGGGATACAGATTTCACTCCACCAGGCTAATTGTGAGTATATTGACGGAGGCCTTTCTACAAATATAATATTAAATAAAGCATTTTCTTCTCCAGATACCAAACTTCTGGAGTTATTCGTACGAGGATGCCGCATGAACATGGAGCGCGCACGCAAGAAGCTCGAGTCCTTCTATATCACCAGGTCGCGATTCAGGGACCTGTACGACCATACATCTCTCAATGATCCTCCGCTTGATGAAGTTAGCAAATATTTGTAAGGAATACTGATACTTTAGTATAGTTTAATTGCTGGAATGTTTTAAAGGGTTGCCGCGGCTCCGGGGCATAGCAGTCTCAAGAAGGAACATGAATGGTTTTTAGTCAGTAATAGTATGACACACCCTCTCGCTCTTCCTATAGCGGAAGATGATCATTTGATGATTTTGCATCCGGAAAAAAAGCACCGAATAATTTTACCGTATATAGTTAATTCCCATTAAAATTATTATTTGTACATTCCTACGTGCTGACTAATGTTTATTTTACTTTCATTAACCATACCTTATTTTGATCTGCTCTTTGCTAAATGTAGAATATAATATCTATAAAATTCGTGGGATCAACAATATAATTGGCAAAATGTGGGCGTATTGTATTATAAAATATTAGATTGTATGTAGATATGTATAAAATTAAAATGTCCCCATAATGTTCAAAGTCAGCTTATATAAAAAGTCTTTCTTCTTCTTTTTTAAATTAATGGCACTATGTCATCAAGGTTAGAGACGACAAATAACGCCAAAAAAAAGGCTAACTCGGTTCACTACTTTCTTGTCTTGAGAGTCTGTCACGTTCACACCTTTAATTCGTCAGTGATGAAAGTGCGGCTTTGAGTATATAGTTAGTTATAAACAATATATTTCTTTTGAGGGCCCTGGCTGACTCACAGCTGTCCAAGTGAAGATGATATGATAGGTTTTGAGGTACTCAATTATTCTATCACTTCTAGGTATATTTATTTATATCACTCTACCTTAATGCATAGTCATCGTTGTCAGGTGTGTAGGGATCCTACCAACATCAAGCCTCACCTGCAAGTAACGAGACTGCAACTAGGCTCTGGCAAACAGAACAGTTCCCAACCAGCGGCAATAGGCTCGCCCCCTATTACGTGGGATGAATTATGTAGGTGGCAAAGTGTGGACGTACAATATGCCTCTACCTACCCTTTCCGGAAAACAGGCGTAAATGTATGTATTTATCATCGTCATCATCTTTGCCCATTAAATACTTACTACAGAGCATGGGTCTCCTTTCAGGAACAATAGTGAGAGGGTTCTACGTTCTACTCCAAAACGCAGGCCCATTACCCAATAGTAAGATGCTATTAGATCAAAATGTTATTTTATAATGTAAATTACTTTTACAGAGACATAGTTCCTCTACCAAAAGTGACAGAGGAGGGCTATAGAGTGACGTTGTTCAGACTGAAGAACATCTCGCCCGAGACCAACGTGGACATAGCGGACGCGGTGCGGGCCATCCTCCTCATCAGCGACGCGCGGATGCACGACGAGACCGTCATAGCCGGCGATGTTTTCATTTGGGAGGTGAGTGAAGTGTACCGAAATATGTAAAAGAGGTAGAAAAATAAACCGTATGTTGTAACCGTAGTACCGGGAAGGAGTTGTGAGACCCTCGCGGTTAAGAAGTGAAGAGAAACGCGGACTAATCCATCTCGTAGTTCAGCACGAAATGGAATGGAAACAGCGTTCGTTTCGTGACAATTGGAACTGCTTTTGAAGAACACGCGACACACAGACAAACAAATAAGATATCGTAATAATTTTGAGTCCATGATGTTTGTTTTTTTTTTGAGCTGAAGGCGTCCCCAACTCTCAAGTCATGGCCTCCAACAATAAAAACACTGTCTGTTTGCACAAGACTACTCCACCTCTTGCTATTAGTTTTGCCTTGATGTCTGCGTAATTTAAATAACTGTACAATAAGATGACATAATTTGTATGCCCAGTCATCAACGCTGCGAGGGTCAATGGCAGCGAAGATTATAGCAGCAGCAAATACAGTGCGCAAGAGTATATATCTGGCTCAGGCCGCGTACCCTCAGCGTATGAAGCGCATCCACGTCGTCGGCGCCCGGCCGTTCTTGGCTTCCGTCTTGCAGCTTATGAGATCGTGTGTCAACGAAAAGATTCGCCAACGGGTGAGTGAGAAATATCATGTTATATTTTTTGTATTTCGAAGAGTTTATAGTTTATTGGCAAAGGCAGGTGTGTGGCGGGCGATTGCTGTTTATTTTATAAGGCCTCTAACTTAGCTCAGCGATTGGCTAAACATAGCACCCGAACCACGGAACCGCTCGATATCAAATGCCACACAAACGGTCACCCATCCAAGGACTGATCTCTGTGAACTTCGTATTTAATTCGTTGATCGTCTCTGACCACTGAAAGTAAGTTCCATGTAGTTCTTCAGACAGTTTTATGTATAAAATAACAATACATAAATCCTTATGATAATTTTCTCACGTCATAACAAAAACAATGTATCATTATTTTAATTTTCAATGCGATAAGATAACTTAAATTACAGCAATGACATATTTTTATTACGTAATTGCATAAAATCTTCGACAGACTTTACAAAAAAAACTAATATAATAAACAAATAAAGATTTTTTACTTACTTAGAATATGATTATAATTGTTATTAAATACGAAGATATCTACCATGAGAGCATAAAAGCATATTAAATAAGATACTACTGCTGACCATCAGAATATGTAAAATTAACATTAATCAGCAAACGGACTTATATATATATAAAGCAAGTAAATAGTCATAAATTGAACCTAGCTCACCTTACAATACGCGGTATGCGCCCTCAGTAGCACAGACAGAGTTAAGTACAAGTTCTATTTACTGCCATATATTCAGAATTAGTCCCTTGTTCCTACTGCCATATACTTCGGTATGATATTTAAATGGAATTTATATTATTATTTTAAGCTTCTTTTAAATTACTGCAAATTATGTAGTTCTGTTAAATTCATAGGAAAAGTAAACTTCTTTATTAGACTCAATGGTTACATTAGGTGTTGAAATTTATTTCAAATACTTAGTTGTAGTACAATTATAGTATTATTTGTGGTTGTGACAGAAACCTTGTAAGAGATTAGCTATGTACTCGTTAAATTCATAAATAATTGTTTTATTTAAGACTTGTTTTATTTTTGCGACATATTTTTATTTATTTTTTCTCTCGTTTTAATCTCTATTATCAAACTTGTCAGCTCTTTTGAATGTTTCTGAAAATACGTACGTATAGTTTAGTCATCAGTAAGTTTTATTATAATTTGTTGCAGTACTTCATCCACACAAAAGCAGAGGAACTTCTTAACCACATTTCACCAAAAATATTGCCCAAAGAGCTGGGCGGCGAGGAGCAATCTATCGAAATCCTATCCAAGCAATGGAGGCACCGAGTCAGCGAACTGCAGGACTACTTAAAAGACTTGAAAGACCAATGCAACACCACGCCCGCCCCAGTACTCGACACGGATATTTACGGGACCGTGGGAGCCTTCAGAAAACTCGATATCGATTAAATTTAACTTGATGATAACAACAATACTATGTGGACTGCAGCCGCTAGGCAAGCAGCATAGTAAAAACAATTAAGTAGGAACACGTAAGGCTGTCGCTTATAAGTTATTACGATCGCGATCCCTGCTCGGTGCGTATTTATAAAGATATCATACTATATTGTTTCTACTATGCAAGCAGTGTACGTCTCTGGACAAGTGGGGAGGTACACGATGACTGATCAACAATCTATTAAATCAAGAATGAACCATTCAACGTTATATATAAGTAATGATTTTGTAAAGACACAAAGCTTAGGTCAGCGATATTACATTAAAAGATAACATTAAAGAATTAATATTCAATACTTTGGATGGATACTGTTATTAGTAGATATTACTTAATTGTTTATCCATACAAAAAATATTTATGAGGTGAGAACTATAATCCTGTTTACAATTTTGATAACTATATAAATAAAATAATGGCAATAATTTTGTACGTTAGAGAAAATCTGGCAGTAATAATACGTCGCCTATGTAATAAGAAAAAACATATTTTTTATAAAAAATAGAGTTGACATATTTAAAACTATAACAAATCAGATACAACGTTCATTCCACTGAAATCCCAAAATATTTATAAAGTAATTCATCTATTTATAATTAAATCGATACAGTAATATATAATCTGTGCGATAAATCACCAGTACTCAATGAACATTTACATAAATGCAAATTTTACTTTCTTCGACATATGGAATCTACCATATTTCCTCATCGACTATTGACAGTCGATATCGCCACGACCTTTAATGCAACTTAGTGATTTCTACTGTAATGTTCAAAAAGTTTTAATACAGCAAAAAAAAATCAATTGGTATCGAGCGGAATTGGCACACGGCGTAGTTTTTATATTATTCTATGGCACTGCCGGATTATGACATACTGGTCTGGCGACACTACCAAGAGAGAAAATTTTAAGGACAGCCGACAAAAGCATTCATTGTTCAAGTTATTAAAAACTGCCTCTGAGGCTTTTAACAACAAAAAGGTAGTCAACCAATGTTGTTATTAATAACAACATTTATTTTTATATTTTTAAGAAATTTTCATTGTACTTTTAAAAATTGTGGCGACATCGTTATGATGTACTAAATGATTTTGAAGATTGACGAACTGATAATTAATATATAAACACTTTATTGCTATATAATTAATGTAAAGTAAATAATCTAAGGCATTCTCAGGCAGACTAGAAAACGTCTCAATTAGGACGTTTTTATTTTTTTAAATGACAACTTTATATAATAATATGGTTTATTACTACACTAGTACTTAATAGATGTATAGTTTATGGTCTATAAAATTAAAGTTAGAAACATTTATATGTTAAAGTAATTCTTTGTCTATTTACAAATCATAAAAAAATAGGGATTTTAAACATATTATAGTTATATTTCTGTGCAATCGCGTTTTGACACGTGGAATGGAAGGAGGCCTCGAGATAACTGTAACATTAAATAAATTAAAATGAAATGAAATGACAATAAAGACGGCGAAGAATGACAATAAATAAAAAGTCGCGCATAGAGAAAGCAGAGAGCTCAAGCCGAATTATTTTCCAATCTTTTATATTGCCCCAGTGCTAGTTTCTCGCTGGTAATAAACTATCTTTTTACATATTATGTAGTTATCTATACTAAATGATCATGTTATAAAAATAACAATAATAATATCTCTTACAATCACACGAATTATTTAGTTCCAGTGTTTCAGTAGGAACTTGTCTTATGAATAGGTACCTACTAAATAACGGATTAACAAACTTAAATACTTTTTTTTGCATACATACTTAATATAACATATACATAAACACTGATGCCCGGTAAAACTTGAAAGAGTTTATGTTGGCATCTTACTGCATAAAATTATATATACTTTTAATATGATATAAATAAATAATAATAATAATAAAATAAGTAGTTACATAACTGTAATTAAATCATTTTGTAATGGCGCTTTTAAACCGAATGTTGCAAAACTCTGCTAATTAAAGTACTCACGTGAATAAAAAAGAAGATATTATAGATCTTCGATCAACAATACAACTAGATAACGCAGCACGAACAAAAACAGAACTCAAATATGGCACCGAGTGACTATAGAATAAATAGATATAGGTATACCCTATGAAATGGAGCAAAACGACTTTTAGCTTTAATAATTTTTATCAAACTTACACCTTATCTGGAATATATAAAGCATGCTTTTGTTTGTGTCAACATTCACTTACGCTTTTACGACATGAATGACAGAAAGCGATAAGAAATAGAAGCTGCACTGTTCTCTTTTACAACCAAGTTATGGCGAACTCACGCGCCAACATTTGCCAATGTTGGCGCGTAGGTTGGCTTTACAAAGTTAATAGTGTAATGTTATTAAAAAGGCGAATAGTTAATCTATTATATTATAAAGTTATATTTACTTACCGAAAGTACGATATTCCGTCCGATACATTTTTTTTCGATAGTTATTTCCACAGTTTTTGAACACACACTGAGGCATTGTGGCACTTCCGCACGTTGGCGCAATTACAAGTGAACTAACTCGAAAATAAGACCCCACTTTGAAGTGAGGCGTTATTTTCTCGGCCGTTTTTGAGACTCTGACCCGTTATCTAGTTGTATTGTTGATCGAAGATATAGATAGATATAGATAGAAGATATTATGCATTAGTAGTGCCAGTAAGTATAATTTAAGAACTTCTTATAGCTACAGAACTTGCTATGTCTTCTGCTATGTGTCTTTACATTATTATGTACTATATAAAATAAATAAACAGGCTCAAAAGCATCGCATTTCTCTACATGCCCCACAAGGGTGATAAGTAATTGGTAATATTGGGTTCATGTGGTATTCTTATAGTTAAACGGTCAAGATTGTGTTAAATGTGGATACATTAATTTATATTGTGATATTGAAAATATTGATGTTTATGAATATTATTAAAGCTATAAATAATAATTGGGTTGTTTTATTCTTACCATCTTGCAGTGTGTGTTAGTAAAGGTTGATAGTGGATTGACCGACGATTGGTGGTTGATTGTGGATAAGTGACATTAATACGGAACATGAAATGGAGACCATGAGAGGAAACGTCCCACCCCGCAACAGATTTGAAATAGGTGTCATTTAGAGGGTCTAGTAGAACTGTAGAATACTTATTTTTTTGCTATGCCGACCTTCTCCAAACAGATACGTGGGTTTTTGGTTACTTCATATGTTTATTTTTATTTTTACTAACACATCTAATTAGTGTGCAATGGTAATGTTTTGTTTCATTTACCAACACTCATTTACGTTCACAAACACTTAACTTTATAATCCACCGTTATTATATTACACTTTAATGTTCGAAATATCACAAATTTAAAAAAGCTTTTGCTTTTTGGTACTGCACTTGCCTTACAGGCAATCGCACAGTGGGAAGTTGTGCGCACATAATATCCATACGGTTCATTGAAGTCACTCAATATATAATATGAATCCTACTTTTAGAAATTCTATCTAAAAGTGCATTCATAAATTGTTTATAAACAGATTCAATCAGCCACGATTGGTGCTAGAAACACAAAATAGTAAAGTTATCTAAATCTACATATTAAGATTTCTATGGTACTAACCTACTACTGATTTAAAAAGATAAAATCTTGAAAAAAAATTTAAAATATATTTAACACGTCACACTAGGACTCCTATCAAACCTAAATTATCCCAAGAGTCTCTCAGTGATAATCGACTACGAAGCACGGAAGCGCTTTAAACCGAATGACACACAAACGTTCTCCCTCCAATATCCGAACCCAGTAGACGGGCTCTGTTACACGAAGAGTATCACTGTTCTCATCCTCTTCGCTTACATGCTGCGATGCAACCACCCGAGATACACTAAGAGCAAGGATGATGAAGCTCCAAGTATTACTCATGAACCATTGTTCATGTGTTGTAATTAATAAAAACATTTTGATTTTGAATTTAGCTGTTTTAACTATTTAACGAATTTAGCTATTTGACTATTAGGTCGGGGAAAAAGTCTTTTCGCATAACGTAGGTATAAACTTATTATAAAAATTTTTTGACTGTACTATTTGTGTCTGGCTGGTTTTGGTAACATTAAAAAGATTCCATTATAAAGAAAAGAAGAAATAAAAAAAAGTTGTTTCCCGCTATTTTTCATTTGTTTTTCTCTCCGTAAAAATGAGTGAATCTAATGAAGAAATTCGATACATTTTAAAATTTTATTATAAAAAAGGCAAAAATGCAACTCAAGCAGTGAAAAAAATTTGTGATGTTTATGGACCTGATGCAGTGTCAGTAAGAGTAGCACAAATTTGGTTCAAACGTTTTCAGTCCGGAAATTTTGATGTTAAAGATGCACCTCGCTCTGGTCGCCCTGTTACGAATAAAATGGACGCCATTTTTGAAAGAGTGGAGCAAGATCGGCATATTAGTAGTTACGATGTAGCTGAAGAACTGGGAATTGACCACAAAACAGTTTTGACCCATTTGAAGAAAGCTGGTTATACAAAAAAGCTCGATATTTGGGTGCCACACGAGCTCACTCAAAGAAACTTAATGAACCGTGTACTCATTTGCGATTCATTATTGAGACGTAATGAAACCGAGCCGATTTTGAAGAGATTGATAACTGGCGATGAAAAGTGGATCACGTACGACAAGAACGTGCGAAAAAGGTCATGGTCGACAGTTGGCCAGGCTTCACAGACTGTGGCCAAACCTGGCCTAACACGAAATAAGGTGATGCTGTGTGTATGGTGGGATTGGAAGGGCATTGTTTATTATGAGCTTTTACCGCCCGGCAAAACCATCGATTCTGATCTTTACTGCCAGCAACTGATGAGATTAAAGGAAGCAGTCGAGAGAAAACGGCCGGAATTGATCAACAGGAAGGGTGTGGTCTTTCATCACGATAACGCTAGACCACACACATCTTTAGCCACTCAGCAAAAATTAAGAGAGTTCGACTGGGAGGTCCTAGTGCATCCACCATATAGCCCTGACCTTGCGCCTTCAGATTTTCACCTGTTTCGGTCTCTGCAGAATTCTTTAGGTTCTGTAAGGTTGACCTCGAGAGAGGACTGCCAAAACTATTTGTCCCGTTTTTTTGATCAGAAGTCCCAAAGTTTCTACAGTAACGGGATAATGTCTCTGCCCACAAAATGGCAGAAAGTTATTCAACAAAACGGTACATATATATTGTAAATAAATGTAAATAAACTTTAAAAAAAATGTCTTGACTTATCATACAAAAATACGAAAAGACTTTTTCCCCAACCTATTATTTAACGAGAACTTAGCTATTTAACTATTAAAGGAATTTAGCTATTTAACGAGAAACAAACATTCACGTTTATTACAGTACGATCCTTAGGTGACCTTGGAAAAATACAGGTCAAATTGTACGGTATAAATAAATTTTTTGAACATTCGCATTTATATATGCTACTCTACGGCCGGCATTCTAATGGTTTGTGGGTGTTGTCACACCTGCGCTAAGAGATTAATTAGCATAATTCTGACAGAGATAATTTATCAGGGCGGCGTTGTGCAGGAAGTAGGCCGATTAATTACGAGTTTTATACTTCCATTTCCCTATAACCTCCAATGTGTAAAAATAAGCCTCTAGGCCGTGCGCTAAAATACTTGCTGTTGTTTGCCTTCTTCTTCTTCGTAGCCTGCCTCCATTAACAAACACAAATAAGTATTTGTTGGCAAAACGGCGCACTAAGTCAAAGGAGAGTTTATTCCGCCGTGTGTTTGCAGTAGAACACAACCGCTTAAACGGATTGTGCTGTGAGGAATTGTTTCAGCCAACGGTCTTTTTATAATCGCTCCACTCGCTATGGGAGAAGACTATATCTTCACATCTTGGAAATGACCAAAGCGCGTATGGAACGGGTCCATAAAAAAAAATCTGTCCGTGATTGATATCAGCGATAGCCCCGTGGCTAGATTAAAAGACTGCACCTCTGCATTGCAGATTATTATTCTCTGGATTTACAACCTGGAGATAGGTGGCCAGTAATAGGTACCTATGACTTTTCGAAGTTAGGCCCTGATATCACGTTTAGCCGTTGTTCCCCGGCTGTCATAATCATCAAGTCAGACTTTTAATCTTCTGGCATTTGCTTAACCATAAACATTATGTTTCCCTCTGGGTGGCGAAGGTCAGACGACACTCGCTCCGTGGAATAACTGAAATTCAGCCTAATCTGGTAAGACCAGTGAGCAGACCCTGGGCCCTAAGCGTAAACTTAGAGGATAACCGGGGTAAAGCTAGAATGATGATGACTTTGGGGTTGTTGAAAGAGCTCCCACGAAGGGATCAAATGAGAAGAAGAGCCTTAAAAGGCCCTAATTCGTAAGTTGCTAGTAATTTTTATTTCGACATACCACTGTTTGAGACCAAATCGGTCGGACTTAGAAGTTGTGCCTAGCACAAAACTTAAAAGCTAGAAAATACATACATACATAATGTCACGCCTCTTTCCCGTAGGCGTAGGCAGAGATCGTGAGTAATAAAATCAAATAATAAATTTCTAACTTACTGAACATGCGTTTTAGAGTGACAAAGTAATAAAACGATTATTAATCAGGCCGGACAGTACAAATAAACTCGTTATATGTCCGGAAACCCGTGGTACTAACATAAAAACACTGGAAAAAAACTGTCATGATGGGACTGCGAAGATATTTGTAAACTGGTTTCAAATGAGAATAGGGTACAAACGTACTGTATTTTTATTTTGTAAGTAGACAAGCCAAACACAAAAAACATACAAAAGTTAAGTAAGTATCTACATTTATATAATATTTGACAAACATTACGATCCTTGAAGAGTCAAGAAAACATGATAATAAATTAAGAAATAATCGCATAAACATCCTCATTACTAAAAGTTTCAATTAACAACTGTGGAATGCAGGAAATTTGAATGGTCGATATTTTGTTTGCTTGAGTTCTACTTGAAATATTTATTAGTCCTCAATTTATTTTAAACCAATTTGATTACCACTACCAGCTTCTTTTTATATAATTGATTTGTTGAAACTTTTGACAAGGGCAAGGTATATAGGCAAGGCTGAAACCGGGATAACGCTCGAATGATGAGAATATCTTTAAAAATATTAAACGTAATTGAAACAGTTAATGTAATAACTGGTCTTGAGTTGTGTAGTTGAGCCTTTTCTGTACTTTTTAAGTAAGTATTAAGAATATGACTTGTCTTGTTTAATTAAAGTTTAATTTGTGGATATTGGTGTAGGTAGATTGTTGTTTTGGAATAGTGTAGATATATTTCGCATAAATGTAATGTAATAGGTTTGCCACCTATTACGTGGGACCAACTACATAATTGGCGAAGTGTGGGCTTATAACATGCCTCCGCCTACCCTTTCGGGGAAACAGGTGTGAATGCATGTATATATGTATGGATGTATGTAATGTAATACAAAATATATAACTGTTTTTTGTCCCAATTAAGCAAAATAAAATATCTGTATCGTTCTATTTCGTCCAAACCATCACGCACGACTGACGCTAACATAGTTATCAATGTGTGTGGTATTTGTTAAGGCAAGTTTACAAGGGGTAAAAATCTACTGCTGGACGCTTAACTCCTGCCTCCACCAATTGGCAAAGGGTCCGTGTAATGATTATGTCTTATTAAAATAGTCGTAAATGGGGATGTGAGATCCTTCAATGATCAACAACTACCTACTTGATAGTGAATTTATAAAATTATAACTAAATTAAGTAAGGGTTTTTCTACCCAGTGTTCAGTTAGACACTATGACTTATTTACAATTTAAAACCTCGGCGACGGAAAAGGTTATTGAGAAATATTTTTACCTACCAGAATAATGCAAGTGTCTATTCGATCACCAGTATGTGACAACAAGGTAATCATTTTGTGTAGGTACATTATCAGACAATTTCTTAAATTGCACTTATAACTTTGTAATGTTTTGTGTAAAATTTTGTCTTTGTAAATGTTCACTGTACACGCTTTGTAAGTAACTCCAGCTCAAAATGTCTTACTCAAGATATCTCCAACATAATTAACGTCTGTTGTGTTGCCTATTAAATAAAATAAAAGATTGCTGAAATTTTATTGAAGGTAAGAGATTACAGCACGACGCCCTCCGGCTAGGTGGAGCGACGACATACGCAAAACAGCTGGCAACAGTTGGAGAGGAAGAGCTGAAGATCGAGTTCTGTGGAGTGCCATGTAGAGGCCTATAGACATATCCAGCAGTGGACAAGAGTACGCTGATGATTTTTATTTTATAATATTTAGGACAACAAACAGTTACACAACATATTAAAAAGGCTAAAACTAAATTTAGTTCATTGCGTAATCAGCGACGTTATCCACAACAGAATGTTAAACATATGAAACGAAACTTAACTTAATCGATTATAGACATATTGCTTCATCTAATAATAAATACAATAATATTTTATCCTGGGATACAAAAAGGTTTATAGGATTAGATTTATGTATACATTTAAAAAATAAATAAAGCCAGTAAAAAACATTGTGTGCTTTATTCTACTGGTGACAGTGCTTGCAATATCTCCCACTTAAACTTATATGGAGAGAGTGCAAATATGTCAATGCCCTTTGTGTTGTCATTGAAAGAATTGACGATACGTGAGAGAGGTACGCGATGATGATTACAGAACGGGAAGAGTCCCGTTCTGTAAGTTGAAGAGTCAAGAAGGGCGTGAAACGGTTTTTAATGGATTGTCTACGCGCTAGTTATGCCCCTGGGGTTACAAGCGTCCTTAGGCTGCGGTGGTCACCTTCCATCAGGTACATGCATGAGTGCCACCAAGCAGTGAGATAAAAAAAGTTGTTATTAGTTTAGGGTGCGTAGGGATCCTAACAAGACCTAAGGAGCCCAAGTCAACCTCACCTGCAAGTGGTGCACCTGCCGATCAACGAACGAGGCTCTGGTGAACAAAACAGCGCCCAATAAGCGGCAATAGGTTCGCCACCTATTTTGTGGGACCAACTATATAATTGGCGAAGTGTGGGCGTTTAAATATGCCTCTGCCTACCCCTTCGGGGAAACCGGTGTGAATTGTATGTGTGTATGTTGTTAGTTTAGTATACATTTTATTCTCAGTTGGAGATAGAAAAAGAAGATACCTACCTACCGGCGTTTTATAAAGCAAGTAGGCCTTAAATAGTAGAGTTAACATCACCGGGATTGCAACTTGGTCTTTCTTAATAATAAAGGTTCCCGATGTCGTAAATGTCTAACATAATGATGTTGAACATACTTCCTTAAACTTACCGTTATAATGTGAAAAGCAGCAAAAACTCCGTCCACACTGAAACAGATTACGGAAGCTTTTCTAAGCTATTTATATTTCTATTTACGAGTGGCCGTTGTATATATAACTTCCGGTTAGGCTTTGGCAACTAATACTTTCAACTTTTACTAATATTAGACAGCTCACAGAATTCTACTATGTATTAGGTCGGGGAAAAAGTCTTTTCGCATAACGTAGGTATAAACTTATTATAAAATTTTTTTGACTGTACTATTTGTGTCTGGCTGGTTATGGTAACATTAAAAAGGTTCCATTATAAAGAAAAGAAAAAAATAAAAAAAAGTTGTTTCCCGCTATTTTTCATTTGTTTTTCTCTCCGTAAAAATGAGTGAATCTAATGAAGAAATTCGATACATTTTAAAATTTTATTATAAAAAAGGCAAAAATGCAACTCAAGCAGTGAAAAAAATTTGTGATGTTTATGGACCTGATGCAGTGTCAGTAAGAGTAGCACAAATTTGGTTCAAACGTTTTCAGTCCGGAAATTTTGATGTTAAAGATGCACCTCGCTCTGGTCGCCCTGTTACGAATAAAACGACGCCATTTTTGAAAGAGTGGAGCAAGATCGGCATATTAGTAGTTACGATGTAGCTGAAGAACTGGGAATTGACCACAAAACAGTTTTGACCCATTTGAAGAAAGCTGGTTATACAAAAAAGCTCGATATTTGGGTGCCACACGAGCTCACTCAAAGAAACTTAATGAACCGTGTACTCATTTGCGATTCATTATTGAGACGGAATGAAACCGAGCCGTTTTTGAAGAGATTGATAACTGGCGATGAAAAGTGGATCACGTACGACAAGAACGTGCGAAAAAGGTCGTGGTCGAAAGTTGGCCAGGCTTCACAAACTGTGGCCAAACCTGGCCTAACACGAAATAAGGTGATGCTGTGTGTATGGTGGGATTGGAAGGGCATTGTTTATTATGAGCTTTTACCGCCCGGCAAAACCATCGATTCTGATCTTTACTGCCAGCAACTGATGAGATTAAAGGAAGCAGTCGAGAGAAAACGGCCGGAATTGATCAACAGGAAGGGTGTGGTCTTTCATCACGATAACGCTAGACCACACACATCTTTAGCCACTCAGCAAAAATTAAGAGAGTTCGACTGGGAGGTCCTAGTGCATCCACCATATAGCCCTGACCTTGCGCCTTCAGATTTTCACCTGTTTCGGTCTCTGCAGAATTCTTTAGGTTCTGTAAGGTTGACCTCAAGAGAGGACTGCCAAAACTATTTGTCCCGTTTTTTTTATCAGAAGTCCCAAAGTTTCTACAGTAACGGGATAATGTCTCTGCCCACAAAATGGCAGAAAGTTATTCAACAAAACGGTACATATATATTGTAAATAAATGTAAATAAACTTTGAAAAAAATGTCTTGACTTTTCATACAAAAATACGAAAAGACTTTTTCCCCAACCTATTATTAAGATATCAATTAAGTTATTATATCAGGATTTTTTAATTTCGTACTAGTAAAAAATATAGGCACTAGTGTTTTTATAAAAAAAGTTTAATAATTTTTTCAGAACACATTATGGAACAAGATCTCTCGAAGCAAATCTTTTAATTCAGAACGCAATTCAATATATTTATTATCTAAACAACTTAAATAAATTACCTTAACTTAAAACTGTAAATAAAAGATGTCTTCCAACAGTGGGCCCATGGGTACGGTGCCATGAACGCTGGCAACATTTCCTCTTTGGATTGCCAGTCACCGGAGGCATCCATAAGGCAAGTACTTAAATGCCTGACGAGCTGCTTTGCCTCCGGCCCCCATGGAACCATTGTCTCCACCGCAAACGGAACAAACAAATACCTAATAAGTTCCCAGGTTCGCGTATTTGTTCCGTTTGCGACTTTCAGCACTTACCGCAGCAGCCCCGACACGAAGGGATGTCGCGCGTACATGCGAGTGAGCCACGGTATCTGCACAGGTCGCATCAAACACCACCGGCCTGCCAAGCTTCCACGGTCCGATAGTCATACCGTCGGGTCTTTTGCCATCGCTGCGAGAGATACCAGCTGGCTCTGAGATAGCAGGTAAGCCAGCATTGGCAAAAGCACTGCGAATGATGCTGTTGAGTGAGGAGTGCCTCTGGAATATACCACAAAGTAAACGCAATTAATCACCAAGCCGCTTATTGTTAAGGACTAAAAATTTCCTATGTAATGTTAATGAGATATACGTTTAGTGTTTATTATATTTATTTTGATATGGCAAACAAATCAAGGACTTTTGTAATAAAATTATTTTAATTTTGGTTTGTAATTGTTAAGGGTTGTGACAATTATGACTATCAAATTAATGTATATTTACATATATATTCTTTATTGTACAAAAAAAATTAATTACGAAAGAATTTAGTATGAAAGGAAGGACACTCAAGTGTTTCAGTAACACAGGAGCGCTTGGGACGGGATTTGGTAGACAGGTATGTAAACCGAGAACGTAAATAAAGGGGGAGTTGAGGAAAATTCTGAATTTTATAAACGAGACAAAGGATATGCATATATCTGCGAAGCCGAATGGGGAGCCATGTCAGCTTAGCGTGGTATTCGGAGACATGATCAAA
Organism: Musotima nitidalis; assembly: GCA_949126915.1. Taxonomy (NCBI): domain Eukaryota; kingdom Metazoa; phylum Arthropoda; class Insecta; order Lepidoptera; family Crambidae; genus Musotima; species Musotima nitidalis. The sequence continues at coordinate 9,200,043 of OX421434.1, forward strand.
TTTTCTAAGCCCAAAAATAAATCGAATTGCTAGGTTCTGAAGTCGTTCCACACCTCTATACCGTCCAGGTAACAAACGTCAGCATAGTCCAGAACAGGCAGCAGAGTTTGAGCCAACATAATCTTCGTTTTGAATGGCAGGAAATATTGCAGTCGCCTGAGAGAATGATAGGAGAAGTGCATACGGCGACTAACCTCATTAATATGTGCACCCCAGGAAAGGTCACAATCAAATGTAAGACCAATATTATTAGACTGCGTAGCGAACTCAATATGCGATGTACCGTAAACCACCTTAGGCAAAGAGTTACATAATATGAATATTAACTTAATTCATAAAATTAAACAGCTAATTAAGTAATATTTAACTATCTAATCCTGTTCCTGACGGGAGCAAATGCTTGTGTGAAACGATAGCAGAGAATAGAGTGAGTGAGAGAGTGAGAGAAGACAGAGTGATTTTGTCAGTTCCCTTAAGCAAAATCAAAATCTTTTACGCAACTTTGGCTCAATTAAGCTTTTATGAACGTCAACTTAAAAACTAACGCGTCACTCACTTCGCTTCATTCACTGCAGGTGGAAGATTTCGTTTATTTAAATAGTTAAATTGATGTTTCCGAGATTTTCTTCCTTTCTGACAAATGTGGTAGACTGAAATTATTTGATCTCAGACTTACCAATATAGAATTTGCGTATATTAAAAAAAACATATAATGGTAATGTTAAATATATGTAAGGTTTTAGGTAAGGATCTCTCCCTGTAAAAAATATACAACTAAATGTCCGGCTGACATCCGTGTCATGTCACACTGATAGCATTTTGTGTCAGATTACTCGAATTGTCAATACGTGGCCCGGTTGTCGTATTACGAAAAAACATAAATCGGAGTTCATGTGCTAATTTTATACTAATTTGGATAGTATTTTAGTAAATTAAGATGACTTCTAGAAACTCATTATGGTTTGCTACAGTTTTAGTGGCTGCTTTATTCAGCACAGTGAATTGTTACACTATAACTGTAGATGCACACGCCGAGGAATGTTTTTTTGAAAATGTTGAAGCTGAAACAAAAATGGGTAAGGATTCGATATTCCTCAGTGGTTTCTTATGAACGAAAGTATATTAATCGGATATTCTGTAAATGTGATGTTGTTGGTTTAACACATTAAACTAAAAATAAAAATCATGCAAATTTTCTTGTTTAGGTTTAAAATTTGAGATAGCAGAAGGTGGTTTCTTGGACATAGATGTTACTATAACTGGTCCTGATGGTTCTGTGATCACACGAGGCGAAAGGGAGTCATCTGGAGTGTACACATTCTCAGCGCCCACAACCGGACGTTATACTTACTGCTTTAGCAACAAAATGTCCACTATGACTCCTAAGGTTTGTGTCTTGTTTACTCTTTTTACTTTCTCCGATTTGCAACAGCATAGTTAATCAGATCTTTAACAAATCAAGCTATTAGCTTCAACTATTGAAATTCTAGTCATTGTTTTATTTAATTGATTGCTCATTGTTATGTAGTTGTTGTGGCTTTTTAAACCTATGACATTTCGAAGTTATGTGCGTAATTATCACTTGCTCCGTGCGTTGGAAAGCACATTAAGCCGTTGGTCCCAGCTGTCATGAACATCTATGGCAGTCGTCATTAGGATGCCAGTGCCTTCTAAAAAGACCGACACCTGGTTGGCATAGAATGATGTTTCCATCTGGGTTGGGTCTGGGTTGCGGACGTCAGACAGCAGTTGCTCTATGTAAAAACTGAAATTCAGTCAAATCTGGTTGAACCAGTGAGCAGACCCTGGGCCCTAAGCTTAAGTCTATTGCAACTGGGATAATGCTAGGATATGATGACTGATTTAAACAAAAAACAATAACTACCATGTCTCATATAAGAAACACTTGCTATCTTATGTAATGCACACACACCAAGAGATTGTAGTTGCTATATACATAAGCTTGATTTAATGCTCTATGATATAATTTTGATTTATTTTTTTCTATTGTATGTAGTATCGAGTATGTCAGTTGAGAATTTGTTAAGAACAGTTATTGGCAATATTATGTTGAAACCTATTTATGAAAACTTAAGTGATGGGTTCACTCATGAAACACGCACACCTATTTTACCCCTTGTTTTTACAATAAGGGATCAAGAGGGCTATTACTGTTAACTTAATTAATATATTTAGGTCATAAACAAAATAAAATATTGACACTTGCTATGATCTTGGCACACATTTAAAGCTTCATTAGCTCATTACTCATACTCTCCTCAAACACTTATTTCAGTTAAAGGTACCTTTAATTTACCCCTTTTCAAAACTAGAATTAGAAATAACTGGTAGTACAATTCCTTTTTATTTTGTAATTTCAGGTAGTGATGTTTAATTTGGAAGTGGGAGACGCACCAAGCAAAGCTGATGGGAAAGAGGAGGAAGTAGACCATAATAAGCTCGATGAAATGTTGAAAGAGCTAGCAACAACGCTTAAGACTGTTAAACATGAACAAGAATACATGCAGGTGATCTTAGTTCATTCATATGGTACCATTTTATGGCTTTAACTTACAGTTTAACTACTAAACAAATATAATAATTCACCAAATGATTTACTAACATTGGAAGATAGAGCAGTCAATGTGTCAATACCATTTAAAATTAATATGTAATTAACTCTTTATTTTGTGCATCTCTTTGCAATTTGGTAAAAGTATTCAAAATAGAATATGTACCTGCTATGACTTCAATGTCAATAATCAATCACCTGAATGGTCTATCTTGTTGCACTTCTATTTAATTATTTTTATGACATCTTAATTTTTCTTATTTGCTGTTAGGCATTTGTTTTTTTTTATTATTGCATAATGTATTGCTAATGTTATCTTTCTTTTTATTGCCCCGTACTTAGAATGCTAGTAGGAATTACGTACTTCAATACTACTTTAATACAGCTGGAATGTAGATCTACATTATTTATATAAAGATATTATATATATAAGGAGAGGTATCACCCTCACCTTATAGCGGCTGCGGCTGATAGGAAACAATGGAGAGAGTTGGAGGAGGCCTTTGCCGTAAGGCATACCGAATTAAGGGACATTCTATAAAACAATGTGCACCTTAAACTAAATTTATGTACCTATATTTTAAATTGGAATCTCTGTTATTGTGTTTCATGTAACTACAAAAATTCGGAAATAAAAGGCTTTATTATTATTATTATGTACCTAATGCGCCATGCAAGAGGTCTAATTTTCATAATACTTATCTTTCCACAGGTACGAGATCGAATCCACCGCGCCATCAACGAAAGCACAAACTCCCGCGTAGTCCTGTGGTCAGTTTTTGAAGCATCAGTTCTTCTAGTCATGACCCTAGGACAAGTGTACTACCTCAAGAGATTCTTTGAAGTGCAGCGAGTAGTGTAACACTTACTTTCTACATAAGCTAATAAATCATGTTGAATTATTAGCCAGATTATACTCAACAGGTTGTATTTCTTAATGAACTGCCAATTCAAATGTTTATATGTTTGAAATGAATTTTCTATGTACTTTATTTATTCTTTTTTCTCATCATATTAATGTCATCAAGAAATACTTCCAGTTTTAGTGTAATGTCACTACATGTTCCTCGTCCCTTACATTTATCATTACTCATAGTGCTGTCCTTAACGAAATATAGTTTAAATGTTACTTATGTCTATGAATGCTAACAATACCTTTGCGCACATTCAAGTCTTAAAGTTAATGTAAATAAAATATTCACACTTCATTAGAGGGGCGAGGTAGAGAGAACTTCCGATCTGAAGTGTACATGAAAGAGAGTTTGGTGCATTTATCTACCTGTTTTAAAAAAGAATAAAAAAGTGTTTTTTGATATGTGGCTTTCAAACTTTTATCCTCAACTTTACCTATACCAAATTAAAATTATCCATTTCTTGAATCCAATGAAGGGGGCCAATGCCCTACTACACTCCACCATAATAAAATACGTAAGTTTTGTAATATAGATTCATCATATCCTAGCATTATTCCGGATGCCCTAGACTTAAGCTTAGATAGATAGAGTCTGCTAATATAGATTAGGACATAAAAATACGACTAAAATTCTGATTTAGTTACAGGTGCCATCTAGATCACTCAGTAGTCTTCGGATTTTAGATCATAGACCAGAGATTATGATTGTAAGACTAGTCAATAATATGCTAATTCATTATTGTGATCTTAGATTTTTGAAGTGTGTTTATATTGCAGTTTTTAAAATAAGAAAATAAGAAGTTATTTGACTGTGTGACAGTGTAGGGGTTGGTCAGTGCAGTCCAGTTTTTCAGACACGATTTACTTCAACCATAGACACCTTATTTAAAAGTAGTTACCGCTTTAAATAAAATTATTATTAGACGGTGAATGAACCAGCTCATATGTTAATTTAAAGATTAATTAATTAAAAAAAACTTGTCATTAAAATCAGGATTAAAAAATAAACAGAATTTTGGTAACAAACAAATATATTCTGAAATAAAACATGCTTAATTTGGCAATATTGAGAAACCAAAAATACATAACAGAAAACGTTTAAAAATCTAATCATAAGTAAGTACATGAATTTATAACATAATACAACAAAAGTTACATAATCTAGTGTAGACTTACACCACATGAGATTGCAAAAGATTCATTTATGTTTTAGAAAATACTTAAATTTATAAAACATACATCGTAAATACACAAAGACTTTTTATTTCACATGAAATATGGTACATGAGTGGTCTTAAAATTTAATACAGTCCGCATATTTCGCAAACAACAACTTATACAAAAGGGTGGTCCTTCCATGCATTAATCTACATATTATTATATTATTTCATAGTAATATTTTGGTTGTTTTAATCCATTTTAAGTGACAGGAGGTGGTAATGGCATTATATACATTAATAATCTTTAATTTCATTTTAATACTTGCGAATCAGTGCCAGAAGACCGCGGGACTATTGAACTCGAAGTGGATAGCGTTGGGCTAAACTTAGGTAGATTTCTTAACTTTTATGGCAATTATAAAAAAAAAATGATTCTTGCCTTAATAATATTCTTTAACGAACGTTTGTCTCGTTGTGCACGAGTCTTAAGGGGACGGTCGCTCACTTTCCGAAGCCTAGCAAGGCGTCTTTGCGCCCGCGTCAAAAGGGATTTCAAATGGATTTCGTGCATCGATTGCATCTAAAAATTTATCAAATATAATAAATAAAGAAGTTGGCATAAACAAACAAACGATTTCTTTAGGATTTAACCTACTAATAACCTTATGTATTCAAAGAAAACTTGCGATAAATAGATTAGAAGTAAAATGGCCAAAAAAACGAGACGCAACTTTACATGTTAAATTGAGAATCTAAACGGGTTATTTCATTAGTATGTGTTAGTATTATATGATGTTTATTTTTCGTACAATATGACAAAGAACAATTAAATTGAAAAAGTCCAATTTTAGCGATCCCACATATCTACCCACCTTAACAAATCAGGATTAAGGGTTAGGTTTCGGGTCGAGGATTATAGGACAAACATAAAGGATCAAAAATACCAAAATTTTACCTTTTTTCAAAGAAAACAAATATTACGGTTTATGATTCACAACCATTGAAAGATTCACTTAGGTACTTAATTTAACTAGTTTGTCCACTCGAGTGCGGCAACAGAAAGTATTACTTAGTGGCGGTAAAGAAAGCGTCCGTTTAAGTTGATTAATGACCTTGGATGCGCGGCCCCACTTTGTCGGGACTCAATCGAAGTGCGGTATGGGGGGGGGGTGCATAACTACAACGCGGCGACGATACGCTCGAACTTATGGTTTAGTCACTTTCTGTGCTTTTCATTCCTTTATCTACGATACAGACATCTGCAACTTTTGTTCAACTTCCGTGCCGCCGACTATAAGAATAGTACTAAATACTACTACAAAACACATAAAATTTCTATTAAATCAACAAGAAATAAAAATCGTTGCTAAAAGAGGAATACCAGTTAACAATTATTTGCAAATATTTAACTAAAACGGGTTAATAAATCTGTATAGTATTTTTTTCTGTAGCAACATAATTTCTAAATTTAACTAACAAATTGACAAAAGCAATATAATGTACAAAACAATTTAACATGAAAAATAAAACGTTGTATACAACGATTTTTAAGTTCTATAGAAAAATATTGTCACATATCAACAATTGATTAAAGTTGTTTTATCTAGTAGATAAAACAATTTTAATAAATTGTTTTATCTAGTAGATAAAACAATTTTAATAAATTGTTTTATTTAATATCGCACCATATTAATAGGTTTCATGCAGGTCTTTAATGGAAAAATAAAGCAGGATAAGAAACAACCATCTAAAAAAACCAACATAAAAGTACTTTAGAGAAAACCAAAAAGTAGGACGTAAGGTTTATAAGTAACATTGCTCATATAAGTAGTGTAGGAGTGGCTGTAGAAATAAACATCATAAGTCCTTGTAACTGTCCTTCTACTGAAATCCGACAGCTGCTATTCGTTTAGGACCGTTAGAGCCCATTTTTAATTTAATCTAACAGGTTGCAGTTACTTAATGCATCTTGGTTCTGAAGTGGTGAGCACTGGATCTTCTAGTTTTTTTTGGATCGTAGAGTTATCACAACTAATATGAAATTGAACTATAGGAACAGGGCATAAACCTACGAAAGGGTTATATTTCTAAGGTGTTAAAATTGGATACGGTTAGCGAGCGCCATCAAAGCGTCCCGTAACAAGCGCTGAGACGATAGATCCGCTCGGCAGTTCTCGGACGCTGTCGGAAGCGCTCGGCAACTCCAGGAGAACGCTTGCGCCGCATACGCTCAGCAAACGGCTGCTGCACTGTTTTTAAAAACAAATTGATTATTATATTGCAAAAATCTTTGAGCGAAGAGGATCCAATGTACCCCAATCATTGAGATTTTGCGTCAATTATTTGTTGCAACTAATATAAATGCTACAATATATGTTCGTTCACTATTGACAAAACAAATTTTAAGCTTCACATCAACCTGGGTGGAACTTGGTAAAGAGCTGAAGATCGAGGTCAGTGACAGAGGCCTATGTCCAGCAGTGCACCAAGATAAGCTTAAGTAAACTAACCTGGTTGCCCAATACCCTGGCAATGGGCAGGCCATCATCGTCTGGGAAGCTGAGTATAGCGCGAGCGTACTCTGGTCGAGGATCCAGTGTCACTGGGCCCGCCAACCTCGCCCTAAGTCGGGGCCACGCGCCCACTCGGCCCGTGCACACTCGCAGCGCTCTTATAACGAAAAGCAGGCAACACACGTATGCTGATACAGGATTTCCTGGAAATTAAAAAGAACATAATATCATATGACGAGACAGTATGCCAGGAAGAGAGAAACAGGGCGACCGAACAAGTGGCGGATTGAGTGCATATAAAGTGGATAAGTTTTCATGGAAATACATTGCTGCGTTATTTTGACGTGACAACGTCTTAAATTAGGTTGCGGCTGGGAGTCACTTATGAAAAAGTGTAACGCTCGGTAACGTTACGATGAGTCACCGAACGAGAGAGAGGCCCGGCGAATGCCTTGCGTCTCTCTCCCACTCAACTATGATCGGTCTGCCGCGCGCGCAGCACTAGTGTACAATGTTTTAGTAAACAAAATATATTTCTATAGTTAAAATTTGTGCAATTCTTATTTTCATTCAATTCCTTGTTCCTATTGTGCAATTTAATTATATTCATATCAATAAATATTCTACCGAGAAAAAGACGTTGTCACGTAAAATCTTCGCCCGTAAAAACGACTTTACAGGCAACCATTTTTTTTTTTAATTCTTTATATTATATCTATTATGAAACGAGATCCTGGTTGTATGATAAATCAAATTAAGAACAGTCTTATAATTATGGTGAATGGCCCCAGGTAGACTAAAAAGTAGTTTACTGCCCGAACTATATACTGTCTGTACCTACCTACAAAATTAAAATATATCCTCTATCTATCTAGTAAAAATGGGATTATATTATTAAAAAAAAAAGAATATTTTCTTACCAGGTAGGGCAAAAATATATTTGGTTTTTCCCTCGAATTCGCAAGTTGCAAAAGTGCTTGGTTTTCCGGGCTTCATCCGCACGCGACCAAACTGCAAAGTTGCGCCGAAGTCCTGAAAAATAATAATTAGAAAATTAAGTTCTTTCTACAAAATTATTTCACTTCAGCAATTTAATATAAACTATATTATATTTACAGAAGACGAAATACCTTTTGAAAGCTATATTACTTAGTGCTGTATAATAAGTAAACTTTCCTAAATTTTCGGTCAAATTTGCAAGTGCTTCGGATAGAATTCTATATCGAATTTCGAAGTTTATGAGGGGTAATCGCAACTGCGGCCGGTGTTATTCCACAAAGAATAAGTCCCTCCATTCTATAGAGTAGCCTCTCTTACAGACCAGCATGTTCGCGCGACCCAACGCATCGCCTACAGCCGCTACGAACACTAGCTAGTGAAGCAATTTACTAAGCTCTATGGTTATTTTAAATGAATCCAAAAAATTTAAAATAGTCCTTACCTGTAACAACACTGGTTTGAGAAGGTCCCTCTCTCCCATGGACACGCCCCCCGTACAAACAAGGACGTCTGCCCGACGAAACGCATCACCTATAGCCGCCGCGAGCACCTCTGGCGAATCCCGCGCTATACCACAGTCAATGCTGTCGTAGCCGTGTTCCCTGCAAATAATTTTATACATCACTGCGGTGATTGTATTCCTCATTTCAGCCCATTAATGTCACATGGCTTAACCTTAATGACGGCTACCCCACATATTGATAACCGGGACCAACATCTTAAAGTGCCTTCCGAAGCACGAAAGCGCTCGATATTAAGTGCTACACGAACTGCCACCTTTCCAAGGATATTATTGTTTTATATATTGTTCAAAACATGACACGTTGCTCACCTAATGGTAAGCAGTAATAGCAATAATAACTTTTCGTTGAGGCACTTCCACATACTGGCTTCAATCATGTAAGCGCCAATTAAAAGTATACTAATTCGTACCTTTCATTTATAAAAAAACCTTAATGTGCAAACGCGTTAAAGACTATACAACGTCGCCTAGCTCGACCGAACGGAAAACTCGGATTTTAGTTAAAAGCAACCCCTAACTAAAAAAGGTAAAAAGGGGCAATAGTTAGTGACTTGTCAAATGGAAACGCTCCTTAATTCGTTGTGATAAGAGTCTATTTGGTACAGGCTTGTACAATCGGTAACGAGGCCGCATATAGGTCTCCATCTTATGCTATTGTATATTTAAATTACCTATTAGTACTATAAATATTTTCTATTACAAAAACAAATTAAGATATGTATGAAGTAATAAACTAATCTCAATATAAACTAAATCACATTATTTTGTTTGGTCAAGGTCCGTTTCCTGTAGATTGAATAACACTTCAGCTTGCGTCATACTGTAAGAGTTTTCTTTGAAGAATTATCTTAATTGAATGACAATGTTCAACATTAGTTTTTTCAAGTGTGAGAATTGATGGCGCCTAACACATATACCTACACATTGATATTTTTTAGATTATCTAGATAAGCCTTCTAACGCAGGCTAAGAGATATAACTTAATTGCCTTCGAGCATTCATAATTACTATTCAGATGAAAAAAAAACTAAAAATACCTTAACAATTATTACTTTCTTAAGCGAGTCGCTGTAGATATTTAAAACATTATTAGTTTGCATGCTACAGCTGTACACATAATTATGTAAACTGAATAAATATTCAATACATTTTTAAAAAACTAACCAAGTCGCTTAATATAATAAGCATTAAATAAATTTTAATTAGAAATGTTTAAGTGAGACTTATAAGTGACTTGAAAAGTTTCATTACTAATCAGTATGCTCTATTTATATACTTACTTAAACAGTGCTTTTAGCATAGTTCTGTTGGAGTCTCGTATGTGGGCAGGTCTTAACTTCAACTCTGAAGGTTCTTGCAACTCATTTCCAGTGGACATCAGCGCTACCTGTAAATGGGTTCCTGTTAATTGAGCAAATCTAAAACAGGCTGTAATATCATAGTACTCTATAGCCTATGCCAGCTAGCATGCTAGCCTTTATGAAAACCTAGTATATGTACATAAAAATATTGATAAATTGAGTAAGAAAAGCGATATACATAACCTTAACACAAGGAATAAGCATAAACTAGTTGTACCTGCCACTAGGCTCCAAAAAATTAACAAATCTTTTAAAGGTCAATGTGTGCGATTCTATAATAAAATCCCAAGCAATATACAGCAACTAAGCCTAAATAAATTTAAATTAACAATAAAACGCAAGCTGTCTTTAAAGGGATACTATTCTATCAAAGACTATATGGCTGATAAAAATGCCTGGGATTAAACTGCCGTTTCATACAGGCTATTCTAATATGAATGACTTAAAACATGAATATTGTTAATGTTGTATTATGTTGCATTGTATAGCGTCACAGACAAATGAAGATTGTAACTAACCAATCGATAATTTAAAAGAGCATAGCCTGTGAGTTTCTTGCCAGTTCTTCTTACAGAGCGGTGGCTCGGAACTGGCACTTAGATTCACTTACACTTAAATATTTTTTGTTTTTTTAAATTGTTTGGTTGCAAGTGAATCTAAGCTTCGTAATTTTAGTATAATTATATTTTATTTGTTTTTGTTATTGTTTTATAATTTTGACGTTTTCAAGTACTATGTAATAGTTTATGAAATAAAAAGTATTTTGATTTTGATTTTTTGATTTAAGAACTTCTTGTTCTTATTATGGTAGCTTTGCTCAAATAGAAATTAAAAAGTAAAGCAAAGTATTTACATAAAAAATTCAGTTATTTCTTTTGTAACATTTCATTAATTCTTCTTATTATTTTAGCTTATTTAAAATGTAATTTGGTTGGATTTTTAATTTTTATATTTTATTGAACACCATGTATTTAAATTAATTATTGTATTTTTAATATTTTATTTTATTTTTATTTTCTGTGCATGGGTATAATTTGCTTATTGTTATAAGAAGAATAAGAACTTATTATTATTATAAGTCTTTGCCTTTGATTCGTAATCATTCGATTATTAAAATATTACGTAAATACGTTACCAAATGGTAGGTGTTACGTTCTCTTAAAAGTTTAGGAATCCCAGCTAAAAAAATTACAGTATATCTAAAGAATTACAGTATATTAAGCGTAGTTTATACAGAGAAGGTTGGAAGTGCTCGTAGTTGTGCGATACTAGGTAGTCGGAAACGTTCACTGAAGTAACGCAGAGTTTACAAGGGTCAGTCCTCGGATGGGTGACCGTTTATGTGTCATTTAATTTTAAATACTTTAATGCTAAACCGGTAAACGTAGTAGAGGACAGCCTCCCACCCGATGGACAGATGATCTGGTCAATACGGCGGGAAGCCTGTGGATGCAGGCGACTCAAGATGGCTAAATGTTTCTTTTGGGGAGTTCAAATTTTTTTTTTTTAATCTTTATTGGTGGTTACGAAATTAAAATGCTACTTTGTTCTAGATTTTTCTTTCTATTTTATGCCTTTATGTATTCAAAGTCACCTGTACTTTAGAAAATATAATAAACAACGCGGTAGCCGTCTTAACGATGATAATATATGCACCGTCCTCGTAGTGACACAATAATGGTAATTAGCTTAATATATTCACCGTCGTCGTAGTGACACAATAATGGTAATTAAATTAATCACAACACAGCGTGTTCTTTAAAAACCGTCATATAAGTTAGTTGCATAGTTGCACACCTTGTACAGTGACTTATGCAGTAGATTTTAATCATCAACTCATCTTTAAAAACTTTTTTCTAAAGACTGCTAGCATCCCCTAGTAAAGGATTCTGAAGAAACTATTAAGTCATTATTTATAACAAACTACCTGACCCGGCCTTTTTAAATTGTTAAAAATAACGCGGAAAACGTACACAAAATTTTTCAGACGCTTGTTTTTCAAGAATCATTTACGACTAGATCTTTCTATCATAATAATCTGACTCGAATTATTCCGAACACGTTTATATAATATACCTAATTTTCAAATCGGTTATATGATTCCAATGTGTGCGATTCTACAACAGAATTCCACGCAATATACACCAATTAAGCCTAAATGAATTTAAATTAATAATAAAACGGAAGCTGACTTCAAATATTCTACATTCGGATATATATTCTACATAGGAATACTATTCTATCAACGATTATATGGCAGATAAAAATGCTTGGGATTAAACTGCCGTTTCTTGCAGGCTATTCGACTATAAATGACATAAAACGTGAATATTGGTAATGTTATAATTTTATTGCACTGTATAGCTACCAATTGATAATTTAAAAGAGCATAGCCTTTGAATTTCTTGCCAGTACTTCTTACAGAGCAGTGGCTCGGAACTGGCACTTAGTTTTACTTACACTTAGATATTTTTTGTTTTTAATTGTTTCGTTGCATGCTAAAAAATCTAAGCTTCGTGATTTTAGTGTAATCATATTTTCAAGTGCTATGTAATAGTTTATGAAATAAATATTTTTGAGAATGGTGCATCGGTTTAAACAGTTCAGCATCAAGTGATGTACTTACCAACGAGTGGCGACTCATTGTTATTTATGTAAATAGATGTTACAATCTCTCGAATAACAACATTACAATCTCTCACACTTCATGATAAGATTTAGGCGTTAAAGCACATAATGAAATGATGGATTGGATGACCCTGGTTTAATTTTTTATCAGGTAGTACATACCTTAGGATACGCACGAACTGTCACATTTTGGTAACCAGCTCCAGCGATTATACCAATTTGAGCTGCATCTAAAATATCACCTGCAAAATAGAATAAACATGTACATATATTAAGCAGTCAACGTTTAGGATAAAACTGACGGCACGGGCTTCCACGTCTCTCTTCTACGGCAAGTTTGAAGAAGATTCTGTGTGCCAAATTCCGAATAGATACTCTCATATTGTAAGTATTAAGGGGACGGTGGATGTCGCTGACTTTCAGAAGCCTAGTAAGGCGTCTCCACGCCCGCGGCTGAGGGGATTCCAGATGGATTTCGTGCATGCAAAATTTATCAAAAATAAGAAATAAAAAATTGGCGTAAAACAAACGGTCTCTTCGGTATTTAATCTACTAATAACCTGGAGTCATTAAAAATACGAGACGGAACTTTACATATGTAATATTAAGAAACTAAACGGGTTATTTTATTAGTATGTATTATATGATGTAGATTTATGTCTATTTTTTCCGTACAAGATGACAAAGAACAATCTAATTGATAAAGCCCTAAATTTTAGCGATCTCACATAACTCCTCACCTTAAGAGTATCCCTATAATGATGTATCTTCGCTTAGCTTATGAAAATAGTGGCCTATGTTGGAAGTGTGATAAAATTTGCACAGGTAATTGTAACATTTTGAAGAAGTAATGTCACTTTTTCAATATAAATTGACCTCTTTTTTGAATCGAAGAATTAAACTCTATTAATAATCCTCATGGAATTATACTAGATAATGCCTCGCCCTCATGGGCGAAAGCGCTCGTAGCTCCGCAGTACTAGGTAGCCAGAAAAGAGTACCAAAGTTAAACGGAGTTCAGAGATGTCAGTACTTATATGGGTGGACCATTTGTGTCATTTCATATCGCTCGTAGCTCTGCAAGACTTGATGTTTAGTAACAACTACTAGAGGGACTTGGCGGGAAAGTGAAGCGTCATGAGTTTTGTTTTATTTTCAAAAAATTGTCATATTTCGAACATTAATGTGTAATACCGGTGGATTATTAACCGTTAAGTGTTTGTAAATGTACATGAGTGTTGATAAATAAAACAAGTGCAACATCACTTTTCAAATTCTCTCAAGAAGTCCATGTAAGATCTCAGTATAGTCCTACATCTTTACTGAGGACTCAAGGGTTTAAGGGGAGGGGATCTCATTTATCATCTTTATCACCACTCATTCTCATTTACTATAATTTATATGTTATTAATATATCTTTTACTTGACACTGGCTAAATGTGCAAACCGCACGAAGCTATTATTTAAAAGAAAAAAATTACTACTGGAGTTAAGCAGAGTTTACAGAGTTGTCCTTGGACTGGTAACTTTTGTTTGGTATTTTATATCGAGCGCTTGTGTGCTTCTAAGGCCACGTTAGATCGTTTCGATTTATAACTGTATGTGCAAATTAAGCCAAGTTGATACTATTGTGCGGTTTAAATCTTACAGAATAATGCCACACTCTTACCTCCGCCAAACTGCAATGAGTCTGCGTGGTTGAGTATTACCTGAATCACTTTCATCTTGGTTCGTGTGAGGAGACCCTTGCTCGACAATAAGACGTTAATGGGCTAAAATGACTACAGATAGAACTAAGGTATACCAACCTTTATTGACCAATACAGTGCCCATAGGTATATCCGATCCTATTAGCCGCACGTCTTGCTGAGGCTTGGGCGCCACCAATATCTCAATTTCTAGCTCGGTTTGGCCATCTTCTGATGCAGAAACCAACTTTGTGTCTTCTACCTGCAATAAAGGAGAAGTATATTTTAACGATTAATATAATATTAATTTGTACTTATATTTGTTAGACTTACGTGTTACCAAAGTATTCGCAATAGATTAAAGAATTTGATTGGCATGCTCTTAGAATACCTACTGTAAACTAAAACAAAATGAATAAGATAAACTTGCACAAAGGTATTATTAGATTTTAAGAATTTGTAATTTTAACAATTTGACATTATGAAGTCTTTCCATATATATTTGATTATACATTGTAAGAAGGTGACTTTATACTTATTTGATCTTATAATAATGTTATGAGAAATTAACTTAAACTTATAAGACAATAAGGAAATTGGACGTGATAATAATTTGACATTTTGAGTTTATAACATAAAGCGAATTTTTAATATGAGTGTTGTGTTATGACCTGCACTACACAGTCGGCCCCGGCCGGCAGGGCTGCGCCGGTGTTGATTCGGCCGCACGTGCCCGCTACCAGTGGCGCAGTAGGAGCGTCTCCCGCAGTCAGCGCGGTTCGCACTTGACGCACGCCCGCACCGTCAGAACTGATGCACGCGTAACCTGTACGTACAATACTATCGCTATATACTCAAGTCATTATAAACGTGCGAAATTAGTCGTATATCATTTCATCGAACTTCTCGCTCTTATGGAGTTTTGTGAAGCAGACAAAAGGTTTTTATAGTCGAACAGGTAATGGGAAATAAATATGCCTAAGTACGAGCAGATATTTTTGTCAATGACACAGTTCGCACATTTTTTATGGCTCAAATATGGGCGTTCAGTTAGAGGCACGTAAGTTAAACAAAATGGCGATTTTCTTGCGCAATCGCAGACAAAAGAAAGAAAGAGACTTCAAGTGACCAAACGCGTCAGTCGCGCCACCCTCCATACCGCACTTCGATTAAGATCCGATAATAAGTAATATATTAGTACCCGTAACACGTACTATTGCAACGTCTTAACTGAGTCACGTATTATCTTATAGATATTATACAGTTATTATAGCGTTCAGTCTTTCCGTGCTTCAGAAGACACTATATTTCCTTGATTCATGATGCGTAAAAGTCTTTAGACCGAGACCTAAATTAAGCCAATTTCTATTTTATTAAGAATCGTTTTTCGCAATCTTATGTGTTTGCCAAGAATTTCAAGTTAACTCGTCACGGTGCGTGCCTCTTGAAGTGTTCATGCATGAATGTTTTTGTGACAAGACGGAAAGCCATTAAAGTTCAACAGGATACCTGCAATTTATTACTTGTTTCAACTGCCTGCCTGTTCAATAATAATAACAAAAATAATAATAACAAAAATAACAATATATCGCACAATATATTGCTTACATTTTTAAATTTTTATCTTTGTCTGCCTATCTAATGCATAAAATAGGTACTGAACTAAGCAATAGTACATATTTTAATAATGACGAATTCCTCAGTCTATATTTTGTTATTAATAGGTAAAATCATAATTAATTCAATAAATTTTATGCATGAAATTAAAAGAATATTTAAAAAGGTGGCAGCCTAAAAGTAAACAGATAATTATCATTTACATAATGTAATGTCTTTTATATTTCTGGCATAAAGTTAAATACAAAATTGGTTAATTGTCAGGTGAATAAACAAAAGTCAGTCTTTGGAACCAATTGGTTTGTTGTAAAGGATATTGAACTCCACTTTACACTAAGTGTGTATACCATTGGCACGGGTAAAGAAATTATTATGATGGAACATAATTTCTAAGCAATCGTTTTTAAGGTTCAGCAGTAAACAAGGAACTCTTATAGTTTTGACACATCTGTCTGTCCACGGTTTACCAACCACACATAGAACCCTACCTACAGTGCCTACGAGCAGTGAAACACGTGTAATCTTTGTAACTCTAGTAGACAAAATAATAAATGCATTCAGTCAAGTATCGGGAATGAATGTTTTGTTTATGGTTCTAATTTCAAGTTTTTGTTTTTTTTGTTTGTTAAATTGTCACATTTATTTTCCATTTTGGCGCGTAGTTTGAGTTGCATCTGTCATTTATATTAAAAACAGTGCTGTTTTTAGTTTTATAATTTATGTATGGATTACGTACAATAATTTTAATGCTGACCACGCGACTTTATTCGGCGCGACTCAAACATCTTTAGTGGTCCTTCGAGCCGGAGCCTATTATATATACCGGCTAGAGCATTCAGCAACATCTCTTGAACTCTTTGATAAGTTATAGTTGACTGGACCGGGATCACAGTATAGTTAAGTTTATTATAAGTTGCTTACAGGTTGGAGGTATGATAGGAACTAAATATAATTAATCAAATAAAAGTCATTACTGCCGCGTGCCGAATAATGTCGCGTGGTCAGCATTAAAATTATTGTACGTAATTCGTATAATATCTATATTGTGAATTTCGTAATGGACAAAAACATTGAACAAAGAGTTTGTCTTAAATTTGGCATCGCCAATGGAATTTCGTGTTCGGAGACACTGAAAACGTTTCAGAAGGCATACGGTAAATCGACTTTATAAAATCACGTGCTTATGAGTGATGCAAAGCCTGTAAAAGCGGTCGAGATATGATGGAAGATTTGCCTCGTTCTGGTAGGCCATCAACGTCTGCAACTGAAGTTGACATCGCAAAAGTGAAGGAAAGAGTGACTGAAAATCCTCATTCAAGTTTGAGAGAGATAGCCGCCAAACTTTCTGTATCTCAAGAGTCGATCCGTACCATTAATTATAATAATTTGGGTATAAAACGTGTTGCCACCCGGCTAGTCCCAAAAAACCAGAATTTTTTTCAAAAACTAAATCGTATGAGAGTCGCTGAGGACATGCTAGAACGAGTAAATACTGGCCTAACATTCATGAAACACGTTGTTACTGGTGATGAGACGTGGGTTTACGAGTTTGACATGCTAACTAGTCAACAGGCTTCGGAATGGCGCCTTCCAACTGAACCAAAACCGAAAAAATCACGTCAAAGTCGATTAAAAGTCAAAGTCATGTTGACTGTTTTCTTTGAATAGCGCGGTGTTGTACATGAATTCATGCCGGAAGGTCAAACGATAAATAAAGAATATTATTTGAGCGTTATGCGGCGTTTAAGAGAACAAATTCGACGAAAAATGGCCAAAATTCTTGGATTTCGCGCCTTCGCATGCCTTTCTTTTTCCTACACTCAAATTACCACTTAGCGGCACCCGTTTTTAATCGGTAGAAGACGGAGAATTCGCAGCGAGAACTGAACTCAATTCCGGAAACAGCCTTTAATAAATGTTTTGATGATTGGATTATTCGTAGGCGTAAGTGAATCGTTTCTGAAGGAGCATACTTTGAAGGTGATAAAATAAATTTGGATAAATAACGAAAATTTTGTGTATTATTGATTTTTTCCCAGTACTTTCTCGACAGAGT
Source organism: Musotima nitidalis (assembly GCA_949126915.1). Classification (NCBI taxonomy): domain Eukaryota; kingdom Metazoa; phylum Arthropoda; class Insecta; order Lepidoptera; family Crambidae; genus Musotima; species Musotima nitidalis. The sequence continues at coordinate 9,218,073 of OX421434.1, forward strand.
AGTATACATACAAGTTTCACCAACTGGACACATGTGTGTTCGTTCAGTTTATAGTGTCGAGTTGACGAATAACTCAATGGTTCCATAGTTGCACATTTTGGTGTACTGACTTGTTTTTGAATTGACAGACATGATGCTCAGCCCAAATAAAACTATTCATATGAAGTATTTAAAGTCAGTCATTACAAATAAAAAACAATTACTATACAAGCACACAATAAATAAAAAACAATTTATGAAATATTTAAGTATTTTAATTTAAAAGTAAACTTACCATCTTTGACAGAAGCATCAAATGGAGGCATAGGTTCCATTGCACTTAAGGGTTGTGCTACTACTCTTCCCAAGCTATCTTCCAAAGCAACAATCTCAAAATGTTCCGGCCATTTCCCAATAATACTGTCTACTACCCTCCAAGCTTCTGACATCTCTAGCATAGCATACGGTGACTCTCTTGGTCTAAATGCTACTTTAGTAACATCCACTTTACTTTGGTGTGGACAAACATGACCAAACTGCATTGAATCGTGGATAGTTCTTACTTCATTCAGATCATTTTGTAGCAGAGATATAGCATGAGATAATACGGGACGGATCACCTCAAAACATTCCAGAACAGCTTTTTTGCTGCCTGGGAAGTTTATTATAAGTGTTTTATCTCTTATTCCGGCAATAGAACGAGACAACATTGCCATTTGAGTTTTTTTTAGACTTTCAATAGTCATTGCAGTCATTATTGCTGGTACTTCCTTCTGGATAACCGCTTTCGTGGCTTCAGGTGTTACATCCCTGTGAGCTAAGCCTGTTCCTCCCGTTGTTAACACTAACTCCACATTTGAATCACAGTAGTACTTTAATTCACGCTCAATTAATTCTTTTTCATCCGGAATAATCAGCGTGTGAATGTTAGCCTCGGGGTAGTGTCTCTGAGCTAATTCAGCTAAAGATGGACCGGATGTGTCTTTTGAATGATCTTTAAAACACGTATCACTAACTGTGATAACAGCTACTGCTTTCACCATTGTTGAATTTGGACCTATTCCTAAAAACATAAAGAAATTAAATTATACAAACATTCACACCTGTTTACCCGAGGGGATAGGCAGAGGCATATTATATGCCAACATTTCGCCAATTATAAAGCTGGTCCGACGTAATTGGTGTCGAGCTTATTGCCGCTTACTGGGAACTTTTACGTTTGCCAGAACCTTGTCTTATTGAGGTTGGCTTAGGCTCCTCAGATCTTGGTAGAAGCCCTATACACCCCTATTAAATTAAATTATTTCATGAAAAAACTACTATATAGAGTTACTTTATAATATTCGTATTTAAAATGTATAATAAAAAAATTATATCAAATAAATAAGTTTAAATAAATAAAAATATACTAAAAGTTTAAATAAATATATCCATTATTAAGTTACAAAATAACAAAATATTAAGTTATAAATTAAATAGTAGTATTTTTTTATTAAGTACCAATCTAATTATTTTTTTTTAAAAACAAATTGAAAATTTACATACGTACTTTTTATTAGTAGAAAAGTTTCAGCTGTTGAAATGTTCGCTCACTACGATGTTATACCGCTTAATGAATTCTATGTGCGATCGCTACATTCATTATGTACTTCACTAAATTGTCTCAACACATAAGTTACATCACTTTGATAAGCGTTTTGTTTAAAAATAACAATAAAACTGATAACACCGAAACAACCGGCGAGACGGACGAGGAAGTTTCTTTACTTACTTACGTCACGTCAACTTCATTTGTTTTGACAGCATACGAACGAATATGTGCCTGACTATTTTAGTGTAGGCAACATTACGGAAAAATTTTTGCACGCTAAAAGTATCTAGGTAACGCAGTGGAAAGTGCAGAAGGTCGGTTTATCAATAAAGGAAGTATAGCTTTCATTAAAGAAATGTTTTTTTTAAATTATGATGCATATCTTATAGGTGAATCTACAGTGGAAGACAGTATTACTCACATTGCAAAGTGCTTTTGACCAAATCGAGCGGCCTTAGGTGTTAGAGGCCCTTCCAGGGCCTGAGCCAGCGAAGTAAGAAGCAATCAAAAGGTTTTAAGGTCAGACAAACGCAATAGCAGCGAGGCAACTAACCATTTATGAATCTAATTTCGACTTTAACAGCTCAACAATACAATTGAAAATGGCATAACCATAAATTTACCGATTAAAAGGGCGGCAAAAGGCACGTTTCTGCTGCGTGTGGTAATAGCATATTAGTTGGCAGCTACACCGTGCTCTGAGTTGACCCTTATAATCCTAATGAAGACCGGAATTATTTAACAAAATTATTATAGCGAGTGGCTCATTTGTTCTTGTAAATTTGCAGCTTTTAATAAAACGTAAAACGTCATAAAACTGCTTTTAAACTCATAGAGTATTTACAAAAACATAGCGTTTTGGCTATATTGAGCCATAACAGGAGTGCCAATTTAGTTTTCGTTTAAAACAAAATTACGTCATTTCCATTTATATTATTGTGTATTTCAAGCAAATAGAAACTAACATAACATTAGCAAAAAAAGACACTTTGCGGCAGTGTTTTATTTTTCAAAACTAGTGTAAATTTGAGTTTTTAAGGGGCCTGATAAATAATAGGTTGGGGAAAAAGTCTTTTCGTATTTTTGTATGAAAAGTCAAGACATTTTTTTCAAAGTTTATTTATATTTATTTACAATATATATGTACCGTTTTGTTGAATAACTTTCTGCCATTTTGTGGGCAGAGACATTATCCCGTTACTGTAGAAACTTTGGGACTTCTGATCAAAAAAACGGGACAAATAGTTTTGGCAGTCCTCTCTTGAGGTCAACCTTACAGAACCTAAAGAATTCTGCAGAGACCGAAACAGGTGAAAATCTGAAGGCGCAAGGTCAGGGCTATATGGTGGATGCACTAGGACCTCCCAGTCGAACTCTCTTAATTTTTGCTGAGTGGCTAAAGATGTGTGTGGTCTAGCGTTATCGTGATGAAAGACCACACCTTTCCTGTTGATCAATTCCGGCCGTTTTCTCTCGACTGCTTCCTTTAATCTCATCAGTTGCTGGCAGTAAAGATCAGAATCGATGGTTTTGCCGGGCGGTAAAAGCTCATAATAAACAATGCCCTTCCAATCCCACCATACACACAGCATCACCTTATTTCGTGTTAGGCCAGGTTTGGCCACAGTCTGTGAAGCCTGGCCAACTTTCGACTACGACCTTTTTCGCACGTTCTTGTCGTACGTGATCCACTTTTCATCGCCAGTTACCAATCTCTTCAAAAACGCCTCGGTTTCATTACGTCTCAATAATGAATCGCAAATGAGTACACGGTTCATTAAGTTTCTTTGAGTGAGCTCGTGTGGCACCCAAATATCGAGCTTTTTTGTATAACCAGCTTTCTTCAAATGGGTCAAAACTGTTTTGTGGTCAATTCCCAGTTCTTCAGCTACATCGTAACTACTAATATGCCGATCTTGCTCCACTCTTTCAAAAATGGCGTCCATTTTATTCGTAACAGGGCGACCAGAGCGAGGTGCATCTTTAACATCAAAATTTCCGGACTGAAAACGTTTGAACCAAATTTGTGCTACTCTTACACATCTGCACTGCATCAGGTCCATAAACATCACAAATTTTTTTCACTGCTTGAGTTGCATTTTTGCCTTTTTTATAATAAAATTTTAAAATGTATCGAATTTCTTCATTAGATTCACTCATTTTAACGGAGAGAAAAACAAATGAAAAATAGCGGGAAACAACTTTTTTTTATTTTTTTCTTTTCTTTATAATGGAACCTTTTTAATGTTACCAAAACCAGCCAGACACAAATAATAAGTTTATACCTACGTTATGCGAAAAGACTTTTTCCCCGACCTAATATGATTTCTCCCTTAAAAGTAATAATCTGCAAGAATCGAATTGTAAGATTATTTAAACCAACCTTCTGCATCTTACTTGGCATAAAAGCAACTGCCAAGAATGTCCATGCTATTTATAGTTTATTAAGACTGCAGTTTTATCCTAAACAGGACCATGTGATTAGAACGATAAAGGTTTTTTTACAATGAACTATGTTAATAAAAAATAGTTTTGTGTGCATTTTCCTTTATTATACTTTGCATTAATATAAAACACGACATAATTATAAATAAAAAACAATTCAGTACCTACGCACAGCAAATATAGCACGTGTTACAAACTAACAAGCATTCACACTTGATATACGCAATCTTACTTGAGAACTTAATTATAATTAAATTATCACAGAAATTTACATGACATGCTAAACAACAACAAAATTATACAATTAATACAAAATAAATGCAAAATTACATGATTTAGTTTTTAACTTTTATGAGCAATTAAATGGTTATCAACCAAAAACAAAATATATACGTATGTTTAACCTTTATTTGCGCGATCATATTATAATAAAACAAATTAAATAATTATGTTCTTTATTTAATTTGGCACTAACTTCTAATCAAAAATGCTGTCTCACTCAGTGATTATAATTTTTACATTAAAAAAATAGAAAAGTTAGACAGTCTAAATTATGAGTGACATTAACTATTTTCACATAAAAACAATTAGAATCGTTTCTTTCATAGCACTAGACTAAGGTAATCACATAATAATAATTTTTAAAAACTTTCAGAACCATGATTTTCGTATTACTAAACTACGGTAAATTATACGGTAATTCTTATTTTAATACTTTTCAGCCTAAACAAAAAAAGTTGAGAATCATTACTTTCATAGGAAAACAAATTAAAGTCTTAATTCTTAGTGATACCTACTTGTTAATATTACTCGCATTACTAATTTTCACAAAAAATCTTATAGAATCATTCCTTTAATAGCACGAGAACATGGTGATATTCATGGGTATATGTTATTTATTCTGTTGTATATCATTAATGGCTCTTGTTATGACTACATCCTGGCTAAAGTCTAAACATAAATGGCTTATTACAAAACAAGATCTAATTAAACCTAGTGCTGTCACTTTTATTTTATAAAATTAAAACAGCACTAGTTTTACACCTGGTTTAACTTTAGATTTTGTTTTGTAATAAGCCCCAAAATCTTTTATTATGATTCCTTTCATAGCACTAAACCATGGTGAATATTAATGGTTATTTACCCAGTTGGTGTGAGTATTTCCGTTGTACATCATTAATATGTTGTTTGGTTAACACAAGAGTGTGGCAAGCGTCAATAAGGCGAAGCAGCGGCCCGTAACGGCGGAGCGCACGCGAGTCGCCGATTACTACGAGCTTATGTTTCGCTCGAGTCACGCTCACTGCCAATCTTCGTTGGTCGTTCAAAATGTCTCCATCCTGTGAATTTTAATAAATAATATAGTTACGACTTGGTGTCAGTATAAGATCCATCGGGCTTAAGCCCTGGTCGCACACCGTTGTCTTTTCGAAGTTATGTGCGTAATTATCGCTTTCTCTGTGTCTCTGAAAGCACGTTAAGTCGTTGGTCCCGGCTGTCATGAACATCAATCTTGTCGTTATTAGGAAGTCCTTTAAATTTATTCGTTTAAAACATAGAAAGATGTTTCCCTTAAGGTTGTAGAGTCGGTTCGTGTAATAGCTGAAATTCTGATAACCATATCTGATTAATCCAGTGAGCAGCCTGGGCCGTAAGCTTAAGTCTTGAGCAATGATAGGATTAGATGATGATACAGTTTCAACGACCGACGACTAACGCAAAACGGCTGACAGCGGTTGGAGGTGAAGAGCTAAAGATCGAGCTGAGTGGCGTGGCATTGGAGAGGTCTATGTTCAGAAGTTAAGTAATGTAGGCTGATGATGATATAGTTATTCTAATACGACTTATCAACGTCATAGATAAAGGTAAAGACGATGCAGTCAAAGAGCATATTCAAAAATATTAATAGTATATTTTTTAAATGCGAGCCATTCATACTACTTGAAAGCGCATTCACTCATGACTCGCACCAATAAATAAATAAATATTTCTGAATCTTACATCAATTATGAAGTTCAAAGATAAGTATCATTAAGAACTTGTGGTTTAGATACTAAATAACTACTTTTACTTTTTTACATACATAAATACTTTTTTTTTGTAAATATATGTTTAATTTATATACAAAGGAAAACACCCAGACCAGCACAAATATTCATATTTGTACACACAAAGATTTGTCCTGTGTGGGAATCGAACCCACGACCTCAGGAGTGGAGTGCCGCTTCAAACCGCCCCGCTGATCCAGTACACATACGCCGAAGAGGTCGTACTTCATTACGCAGACCCAGTACGGATTGGTGGAGGGAGAAATTTCAACATTAAACAAATAATAGATTGTATGAAAAAAAGATGGTCTATTTTATTTTTTATTAAATAATGCCTACATTCTACAGTCACACGGCGCCCTAAAATTTAAGACCTATATTATTTTAAGTTTATGTAAAAAACTACTTCTAAACTCTTAGAATAACTACTTTTTTACCTAAGATATAAGTTCAAAAGTACATAGTTTAAAGTTTCCTACAAACCTTAACAGTCTTATCATCCTCGCAGTTCTTCTTAGTACACGAATACAGTATGACCGGTTTATCTCTGCCCTGGAACTGGTCGACAGTACTAGCCTCCACACGGCCCGCGAGACAACGCTTTAGAAGGGACACCTGGTCCCGGAATGGTGCTACCACGCCTATATCTGAACTTTGTACGCCGCCCTATAAGGAATAAAGTTTTTGATACACCAGTAAATTTGTTATAATGAATGGGGTTTAACATACGCAAGACAAAAAAAAGGAGCCCATATAGGACCATTCATGTGACAGTCTTCACATGCTTTGCCTTGTACTTGTTAAGCCAACTTATAGGCCCTACCTTACCTTAAAAGTAAAAGTTCTTTATTTCATAAACTATTACATAGCACTTAAAAACGTCAAAACAATATATAAATTAAATAAAAAACTAAATATTACTACACTGAAATCACGAAGCTTAGATTCACTTACATGCAAATAAATAAAAAATAGGTGTAAGTGAATCTAAGTGCCAGTTCCGAGCCCCTGCTTTGTGAGAAGAACTGACAAGAAACTCACAGGCTATGCTTTTTTAAATTATCAATTAACAAGATGTATAGGGATCCTACCAAGATCTGTGGAGCCATGCCAATCTCACCTGCAAGTGGTGTGCACCTGTCGATCTGTCTGTCACGAGACTCTGGCAAATTAAAAAGTTCTCGGTATGCGGCAATAGGCCTGCCACTGATTACGTGGGAATAACAATTTAGAAGGCGAAATGTGGGCGTATAATGTTCCTCTGCCTGCCTACCTCTTCGGGTAAACAGGTGATTGATAGGAAACAATTGACAGGAAACAGGTGAGATTATAATAACATACCTCAATAAGCGCATCAATGAGCGCCATTACTACGCTAGCCTCAAAGTAGTTGGAGCGAGTTTTTGAGTGTGAAGATTCTTCCGTCTGCAAGTCCAAGAATACCGCGGCGTGCTCAGACTCTGGACTACAGGCCACCGAGATCCATGGTGCGCAGTCTAGGTACTGGGATATTTTCTATTGCAAAATATTAAAACCGATCAGTTATAGTCATGTGAACCCGATTCCCATAGGATTTTTTTTTCTGTGCATGAACAAAAGTATTTGTTTTGGTCTGTTTTTTATAATGAAGTACATATGTATTTAAAAATGTTTGTTATTTAGTAAACATAACAAGTTCCTATTAATACTTACCTTGGAACTAACTAATGTCATTGTAAGATATTTATCATTACTATTTCTTTTAGTACTTTTGTGAAAAGCGAAAATGCGACAAAGCGAAGATACTACTGATTGTAGGAAGCGAACCCACGACCTGCAGTGCAGGTATACTGCATATATATACATCTACTACCGTATACTGTATATACATCTACTCCAAATTAGTCGTTAGAAATAAAAAAATCAAATCGTAAAATAGCTGCTATATTTATACCTGGAGATCAATATTCAGCTTGGCTTCCGCCACGGCGTCGCCTGCGCACTTGAGCTGCCCGTTATAAGCGACCTTGTTGGCCACTTCTGCTAATGGCCCGTTCATTCTGTACTGCAGTTGTAAGGTCGACGTAGACTCCTCAGTCATCAGGCGGTGGAACAAACTCTCTTCCATGCCCATGCGCCTTAAAATCGTTAAAGTCATTTAAAGTAATTATTAACTTAGCCGTTGGTCCTAACATGAACATCTATGGCAATAAGAAACAGTAAGACAGTGCTTTCTAATATTCTGACAGCTAGTTTAACGCTGAGTTGCGGAGGTCAGACGTCAGTCGCTCCGTGTATTAACTCAAATTCAGTCAATTCTGGTTAGACCAGTAAGCAGGCCCTAAAGGTAAGTGTACAAGCGAGATAATGCTAGAATATGATGATATGGATAAAAATATGGATTCATTAAAGGAAAATAAATAAATGAGAAGCAGGGTATGGAGGACAGAGGTAATAAGAAATATTTCTTTCGATGCATAAGAGTGTGTTAGCCTTTCTCAATTATTTAGAAGCAAAGCACTTTGCTCCTTAATAAAAAGTCAACCAGTTCATTGTCGTGACCATCCCTTCTATCACTTGACTGTGATAGAAGCTTCCCTTAGTGCTACTTATTGGTTACGGCTTCTGGGGACCCTTTGATATATTTGATTGATAATTTAAAAGAGCATAGCCAGTGAGTTTCTTTTCAGTTCCTTTCACAGAGCGGGGGCTCGGAACTGGCACTTAGAATCACTCACACTTAATTTTATTTGCATGTAAGTTAATCTAAGCTTATTTTTCTTGAATTAAAACGATGTAATTAACCAATTACAATAAATAAAAATAACTATTAACCTTAAAAACACAATTATGTAGATAGATAGATAGATAGAAAATTCTTTATTGTATACCAAATTAAAAATAAAACAAGAAAACAGTTGCAAAAGAAAAGTGATACAATTGGCGGCCTTATCGCTTACAGCGATTTCTTCCAGGCAACCTTAGGATGGAGAGTGATTAAATTAAATGAAAACCGGGGGTGTAGAAAAGAATAAAAATATATAGTTGTATTTTTAATAAACATAAACAAAAATAAATACTATTAATTAAATTAAATAAACGTACATACATAAATACGTACATGATATAGGAACACTGAGCAGCAGGACATTACTTCTCTAAAAGGAAAAGCTTCTTTATTCCAATTTTGAACACATTTAGTGATTGCGCTTGTCTTATAGTAACTGGGAGAGAATTCCAGAGACGAGCAGCTTGTACAGTAAAAGATGAATCGTAAAAAGAAGTGATATGTGACGGAATCTCAAGGCTCAGACTCTCTGATGACCGCAAAGAACGCGAATGTGAGCAGTGAAGGAAGTTAAAGTTATCTTTAAGATAGTGAGGGTAAGTAGGATTGTGCAAAATGTTAAAAAGAAGAGATAGAATGTAGTTATGCATAGAAAGCAGTATATAATATGTTTACCTGGCAGCTCGACTCCTAACCACCGGTGGCAGTTGATCGGGATCCCCTACAAGCACGAACCGCCGCGCTGCAAATAACGGCCGAAGCACGGTGCATTGAAGGACCTGTTTAGGATATATTAATCTACATTATATAGCTTAATATACACCAATCTATGTATTTCACATACATACACTATCACGCGTGTTTTCCCGGCGGAGGGGTAGCGTAGCATGCTGTAAAACTGTACCTGTGTGGCTTCGTCTACTATGCAGACGTCGAAAGTAGTCCTCGACAGCATTGCGTGCGCTGCCCCCAAACAGGTCACGCCCACCACTTCCTAAAATAATTATTACTCTTTCAAATATAAGAATATATATCGATGTAATTCTTGGTCCAAAACGATTAATTATAAAAAAATCACTTATCACGCTTTAACATTACAACCAAGACTTTGTTGAATCAGATGGCTAACAACAGTGTTAGGGCATAATTTGCAAAAATAACGCAAAAAAAAGCATTTGGTCATGTTAGGAAATGCCAAGTCTCTTTACCACAATGTTTTTTCAAAATTATAAATCAAAATCTTAAGTTCTAAATATTGTGTTCAAATAATGTATGCCAAAAGACTTGCCATAGAGTCGTATAAGTTTTCTAAATCCTTAGTAGTACTGCAAGAGGCGACCAGGCTCTGCTCGCAAAGATCTACCAAGCGCGCCGCCACGCGAGCTTTTGTGCCCAGACGCATCATACGGATCGACTTCGGCAATCTGATAAACATAAAATAATAGATATAATGAAAAATAGACAGATTCATGGGATTCGCAACAATAATATACCAAAGCAAATAATTTATTGCTTCAGGCGTTACCTTTAACGCTAAATCGAGAGATGGGACTTTCGTTTCAGCGTTGGTCGAGTAGACATCGTTCTGAGGCTGTCTGATATTTTACCTAAAGATGCCCTGTGTAAGGTGAAACACGAGTCGTGTTGATTTTCGTGTTGATCTCGGGAAAGTACAGTCGTGCGGGAATTGTCACAAAGTTATTATAAACTATTACTTGCATACCATGGCAACATTGCAAGATATAATAAATGGAATTATAAATGTTAGTTTTAACGCTACCGACTAATAAATTTTACACTGCTATTGCAAAGATCAAGGGAAATCACAAATCGGCTTAAACATTTCGTTGCAATTTTAAAACGTGTGACTTGTAATAACTGATTTGATTTTATGGAACACCGGTTGTAATTCGCTGGCTGCTTACAGAATGGGTTCTTTTCTAACAAAGCTGACATAAACATCATGAAAACATTTGGAAATACAAAGGAAAGTGCTGCCTATTAACAGTGGTTCCCACTGTAATATAAGATCGCAAAACATTGTTTCGAATCCAAACAATATCGTCGAAGTGTTGGTCTTATGAGATCTAAACGTAACTATCTATTCTACGAAATAACAAACATCACCTGCTCAACACGGTATCGACAGCAGAATGCGTGTGCGCAGTGACAAGTACCCGTTGCTTTAGCGCCACTAGCATCTGTATCAGAACGCTTATTGTCTGGGTTTTACCTGTTAAAATAGATAAATATTATCGTAATATTAGCATTACTTATAACGTAGCACATAATATAAAAACTATTCAGAAAATACACATTGTAGTTAAGTTAGAACTGATCAATATCACCTCTATCTGGGAAACAAGGCGGAGGTAAGCCGGCTCAAGATGGATCGACGTGGAAAACAATTGGAAAGGCCTATGTTTAGCAGTGTTGTTGATGATTATGAGTAGTATGAGTAGATGCTTACACCACCATACTAATGTGATCATTGTTCCACATGCTTGTAATATTATTATTATTATATTATATTAATCTCATGCGCGACTTTCCCGCGGGGTGACAGACGGTGGCGGGGACAAGGTAAACAAGATGCCAGCGGGTAGCGGGTGGGGTAGCGGGGAAGGGGGAACTTCTCTTCGTGTGTAGCCGTGTGCTAGAATGACACGCTACCTCGTCCTCGCCACCGTCTGTCACCCCGCGGGACAGTCGTGCACGAAATTGCTGGACAATAGTACTCACCGGTGCCAGGCAGTCCTCGCAGTAAGCAATAGTCCTTAGCAGCCAGCGCTCGTAACACTGCCCGCTGCTGCTCTATGTTCAGCGAGCGCATCAATTTGGCTCCCAACCGACCTACTTCACGAGGCAACTTCTTATCGAATTCGGGAGCTTCTTTATCTATTATCAACCTGTAAGGGAATATTGCTTAATTTCGATAACGCTTGCTCCGTGCCTCAAAAAGCAAGTTAAGCCGTTGGTCCCGGCTGTCATGAACATCTATGGCAGTCGTTATTAGGAAAGCTGGTTTAATGTTTCTCTCTGGATTGCGGAGGTCAGACGGCAGTCGCTTCATGTAATAACTGAAATTCAGCCAAATCTGGTTAAAATAGTGAGCAGACCATGGGACCTAAGCTTGAGTATAGGGCAACCGGGACAATGCTAGGATATAATGATGACCAATTGATTAACAGAAATAACCTTTTATTAACCCACAAAAGAGTTTCATTTGCTTAATAAGCTAGAACTCCGGAGTAACCACGAAATCATAGTTTCCAGCTGTAAGGTAAATTGTGTATCTTTTACTTGTACGGCAAAAGATGTCTATAACTTTGTTGAGTTTCTTGCCTGTTCCCTTTTGGATCTAACACTCGCCCTAGCTTAGCCCTGACACTTTTAGGTTACAGGACCTTATTATTTTAATAGCCTCCTCCTCCATTTATCGTTTTCATCAGTGCTTAGGGTTTTGAGGTGTGACCCCTCGGTTTTTTACTTTCTGAATGATAACTTTTTTTTTGGGATGGAAAATCATCTAATGCCCTTATCCCGCTGTGGGTGGAGCGGAAGGGTGGGTCAGTCTTTTACTGACTAAAAACCATCCATGTTCCTTCTTGTGCCTGCTACGTCCAGAGGCCGCGGTAACCCTTTCGGACAGTCCCGCTCCCGCAGGAGTGATAACCCTACGCCAATGTTGCCGGTCCTCGGACACAATTAAAGCCTCGTGGAGCCTAGTGTCTAGAGCGACGCCGATCTGGTGACCTTTTTGCCTCTATCTTGCTATGGTTGGCATGATTATGTCAACTGTAGAAATCTGTCTCACATTTAGACATATTTTTCTTATTATACTTTTTAATTGCACTAAAGCATATGTGTGTTATTAGGTGCGATTTTTTCCACATACTTATAAAATATGATTTATGTACTTAACTGTTTTGCGACAGAAGTTACAAAAGACATGTTATACGGTACTGCTTATCTCTAAAAAGAAATCTAATATTAGAACTCACCGCCGAAGACGTTGTGACCTTTCGGTGTCTTCAAGTAGAACTCCCAAGTTGGTCAAGTTCTGTACAGTACTGGCGTAGGACTCATACTGGTCGACGTGAAAAACTGTACTTTTGGTAGAACGACGGCTTAGGTCTCTGAAAACGATTTGAGTTTATTAAATATTCACCACTTCATAGTAGGACTTAAGAGAAATTGTGTATTTTTTCATTGAAACATTGAAGAAAATATTAGTGAAGGACATGTATAATAAATATTAAGCAGGCACTGAAAGAATCTGTCAAAGTACTAAATAATATAACTATATTTCTTATTAAAATAAATTCATCATTCATGATAAATACAAAAGGATTTTTTAAATACTAAACTGGAATGGTTTATCTTTACCATAACTTCAGTCATATATTATTAATAAAAAATGCTATAATATAGTTTTTTTTTAATTACAGGATGGCAAATTTCGCTTGATGACAAATTAAGATAATCTTAATTTGTTACCTAAACTTAGACATATCAACACTGGTCGGTCTGGTCTAACACATGGTTGAGTTTCAAAAGGAACCATCATTATTTTAGCCATATAAAGTCCACTTCTGAACGTTGACCTCCCCAATAGTTTATTATATTAGGGGTCATTGCCCATAATCTACACGCTGAGCAGGCGGGTTGGTGATCGCAGTTCCAGCCAGTACGCAGGATGACGCTGCTGCCCATCATCCGGTAGGATTTCTTTTCGTCGACTCCCCGTGAGATGAGAGGGGTTGGCACTATTCTAGGCCGGTACCACACAGCACCATAAGGGAACGGCGAAGGGAACAATAACAAAGCAGATACAAATACACTATTACCTCTCTAAATACATGTGAATTTCACTGTCTTTCGCTAGTGCTACCACTCCGGCAGCTATCCAAGCGCGGTCGACCGTGCTCACTATACAATATTCACCTTCTTGTGGGCCGTGGGATTCATCTGTTACATATCCTGCAAGCATTTTATTATTTAGAAAGAAAGATTAACGGTCTATTGGGTCGGTGGAATCAGGCGGCTGAAGATCGACCGACGTGAAAAACAATTAGGGAATATAAGCCATTTTAAGTCTACTGTCTTTAATAGGTCGCTCAGTAAAATAAAAAATATTTTCTGGCAATTAAACCAATTATTTAGTTTTATTAATAAGATAAGTATCATTAAGAACATGGTTTAAGGATATAATGGATAAACATACATAAATACTTTTTTTTTGTAAATACATACTTAATATACATAGGATGTATATTAAGTATGTATTTGTTGCTCAGTAGTAGACTTAAATAGATATCACGTATTATATCGATCCATTGACGCATCAAATTTACTACAAAATACGGCTTAGAACGTTTACAAATAAGATATAAAATTACCCTTATTTTCTCGTTGCTTTTCAAATATATGTAGGAATCTGGTATCTGATACAACAACAGACTTCAATTTAAGATTTGCTGCACAAGTCCCTTTCTTTTCGCTGGAAAAAAATGAATTCTTTAAATATTTATAATAAACACTTCTGCCTTCTTGGCGGGAAAGTAAAGCGTCATGTCTGCAGTTATCTTTTATTTTCAAAAATTTGTGATATTTCGAACATTAATGTGTAATAATGGTAGATAATTAACCGTGTTTGTGAACGTACATGAGAGTTGGTAAATGAGACAAAACAGTGCAACATAACTTTTGAAATTATCTCAAGAAGTCCATGTGAGATCTCAGTATAGTCCCACATCTTTACTGAGAACTCAAGGGATTTAGAATTAGGGGCACCTGATTTTCTATTTATCATCTCTCTCATTCTCATTTACTATGATTTTTATATTATTGATATATTATCTCTTACTTGACATTGGCTAATTGTGCAAAACGCACAAAGCTATTAATTTTAAAAAACCTTCTAGTTCCTTAATAATCATCTCCGTTGCATGCATTTTGCTCATATTATCTTTAAAATATTGTAATTTTTTATAAATTTCAAAATAATTTTAAAATAAATCAATATAAGAATGTAGTTTTAAGAATAATAAAAACAACAACAAGTTTCCTTATCAAAATACATAAATTTAATTAAGTAACATAAGTACCGTACCGTATTTCAGCGCTGTCAGTCCATAGAGAATGTAAAGGCGACCGATGTGAATGTCCCTTATCTTCCATTTTGAGTAGGGCCGTCCAATTAAGAAAATATTTTATGTGTTCTGGTGATATGTGACCCAATGCTGTATCTCGTAATTTTGACAATGAGTGGCTTTCCGATACTCTAGGTTCATCTGTGTTCCTAAAATAAATGTTTAATTTTGTATGTATCCGGTAGGTAGGACTATTGCAATTAATAACAAAGGTCAGTATATAGTCGGACAACTGCTAAAAGAACCACGAATGTATATTTGGCTTAAGATCTTAAACTCTTTTAGCATAAACTCCGAACAGCTGTTTTAGCAAAAACAGATCTTTGAGAAAACACAATAATTTCCAAATATTTTTTTCTATTTTGTCTATTCGTTGCCAATAATAACAGTTCCAGCAAAGTTTGGAACTGTATTTTGATGTGTGTGAAATATCTGACGACATATAGCAAATTTTCTATACATATCTATGTAGACATTTGAATCATTTCGATGTTACCATCGAACTTACCATAGATGTAGGGAACAGATAGTGAGATACGGACACTTGGAACAAATGTTTTCTCTATTTATTGGGTCCGGCAGCTTTTGTTGAAGACAGGATGAAGCTTCTTCTATATCTACCAATTGTTCTAAAAATTAAATAAACTTGATAAGTATAAAATATCGCCGTTTAAGTTACTTATTACGTAACTCTTTTTTTGGCAGTTTTGTAATTTAGATGCCATTCGCTAGAGAATCGAAAGACGCGACCTTTCGCGTTTTAGGTGCGCGAGAGTCGCCTCGTTGCTATAGTTCGCAGCACCTTGCATGCCGCACTTCGATTAAGACCCGATATGTTACCGCGCATCTAAGTCCAAGCCACAACTTATGCGCTGCGGATTATTATTTTATTCATTGTGACAGGACGTATTGGTATCTACCACCGCAGTAACAAAGTATGGGCTACGGGACTGTCCGAAAGGGTTACTGCGACCTCCGGACGGAAGAAGGAACATGGATGGTTTTTAGTCAGTAAAAGTAACACCTTTGAAACTCCTATGACTTTTTCAAGTTATGTGCGTAATTGTCGCTTGCTCCGTAACTCGGATATCCTAATGAAATTCAGCCAAACCTGAATAGACCGGTGAGTAGACCCCTAGGACATAAATCTGGGGCAACCAGGATATGATGATATAGCATAAGATACATCAACTGATATTATGCTATATTGAAGAGAGCAGTGAAATCCTTATTAAGTTTTCTCTGAAATGGCAATTCCTTTAAGTGGCAAAACGTATGCCACCTTAAATTATACTTTACATGCCTCTAATACGTTCGAGTTTTAAAAAAAATGCTGTACCAGTTAAAGTGCTAAAACATATAGTGTACCTGGATCAGTGTCATGTGGACTAGTAGCTAAGTGTTGGACAAGCTGGTTCCGTAGCATTATTAGGTCTCGCCGCTCTGGGTAGCCGCAAGATATCTCTTGCAGCTCTACGCGGTCTCTGCATCAAACATTTTATCCTTTTAAAGCCTTTGAACGCCAAACGGCCGACAACAGAATAGTCGATTACTGAAGTAAATCAGAATCCCTGGATGATTACCGTTTGTGTGGCATTTGATATCTAGCGCTTTCGTAATTCCGAAGGCACGTTAAGATGTTGATTCTTGTTATTACTAAGTGTGGTAGTTGTTAACCCTTTACCAGGCAGTATATGACCACCATAAATTGAACCGTATGCGGTTAGCTTAACGTGGAAAACAACAATGAATATTTTCAACGTGCTCTGCCTGTTAAAGGGTTAAGCTAAATAAGAAGCTTGCAATAATCGAAAACCACTTTGCCTTCGCACTTCCACACTAGCTCAATGTGGTTGAGTTTTACCTGAACCCTTCTCATCTTGGTTCGTAAGAGGAGGACAGTGCTCAGTAGTTAGACGTTTACGAGCTGAGAAGATGATACTGAAACATTTTCTATTGGTTGTGTTCAACGTGTTAAAAGTAGTAATGGTTAATTACATAAAATTTGCCCGATACGACGCTTTAAAGAAAAAAATACTATTTAAGTGAGCAGAATAAGCCTGCTGGTATTTACTCTATATACCTAAAAGCCTCTAGCTTTTTACCTCTTTTTATAATAGGTTGTAAGTTAAAATGTAGATAGAATAACAATAATACAACAACTATTTATAAATCGTCCTACTTTCTAATAGAATGTCCTCCCCGAGACGTACAAATCGGAAAAAGAAATGGAATCGCGACTTATTCGAATGTGGGAGAAGAGCTATTCACCTCCCACCATTTAACACGTTATAATTAAAAATGGATAGTACAGGAATCCTAACATCTACCTCATTTGCAAGTGGTGCACCTGCCGATCAACGGACGAGGCTCTGGCGAAAATAAAAGTTCCCGGTAAGCGGCAATAGGCTCGTCACCTATTACGTAAGACCAACAATAACATTGGCGAAATGTACGTATATTTAGAAATCTTTGTTCTAAAAGTTAACTCTGCTACAACTATTACCAGCGCAAGCATTGTTAGGTTATGTATTTAATTTAATGTCAACTGCTAGAAATCACTCTACCAGACAAGCTCAGTCAATCCTCTTTTTATATCTTCTTGATATTTTTTATCTTTAAGATATTTTCTAGAAATAAGTCTACATTTGTACATTTAGTTTAAGATGTTTGTGACCTTTTATTTTAATTGTACAATAAAGGATTATTATGTATGTAAGTCATACTTTAAATACAGCAATAGTCCTCGTTGCTCCGATCTCGTCGGGTCTTGCTTCTGAAGAGCGCTCAGCATCATTCCATAGAGGACCAATTGACCACGGTGTTCCGCTGACATTGACGCTTTGCCACTCTTCAATTCTAGTGGCACTACATGTTGCTTGTCCCCTACAACATTAATACATAAATAATTCTCTTATAACCCCAATTATTTAGTTTCAAGATTAGTATTATTAGAAACTTGTGTTATGGACACCAAAATAACGAATAAACATAATTATATACATACTTTATTATTAAACAGATACTTGATATACATAGATAACACCCACACCAGAGCACATATCGATGTTCAAGCTCACAAAGATTTGTCCTGTGGGAATCGAACTCACAACCTCAGGAGTGCAGGTATACTGACCGCCACGCCATATCGCTCGTCCCAAGTCCCACATTGTACCTTTTTTTAGAGTATTTACCGGGCACTATATTCTCAGCCTGATCTTTAGAATTTAAAAAGGTTAAAGGTAGCTTATATCGTACTTGCTCATACAACTCACCTTCACTATTTACGAGAAGCGTAAGAAGCGGAAAAATTGTCAGTGTTTGCGGTATTGTGACAGTGTCCAAATTCGTTGTTTTGTAATAATTATGTTCTTTAATTGTTATAATTAGTTGTTCATTTTAATCAAAGTAAAATAAATAAATTTGGTACTATGGTACTTAAAGAGTTTTTTTTATTACATTACTTAAAGAAAGAAGAAAGAAATAAATTTATTCAGCACTTCCAAAAATATTGTGCATTCCACCCACTCAGCAAAAAGTCGGACAATGAATGAATGTCACGGCGCTGATCTTCTGTAGGTACTTCTTAGTTAAATATGGATATAATTCATAGCTTCGAGAGAAGCGAAACATGTCAGATAAAAATAATGCTTCATCATTATCATGTTGGCCCTACAAAGTCCTCTGCTAAAGATTGGCTTCCCCAATAAAAGTTTTCACTTTTAGCACTTTTCTTTTTTTAGGGGTCCTATCAAGACCTAAGAAGCCCAAGCCAACCTTACCTGCCAGTGGTGCACCTGCAGATCAACGAACGAGGCTCTGGCGAACATAACAGTGCCTGGTAAGCGGGCCATGGGCTGATGAGAGACCATGGTCCTGCCTTTTTGCCAACTAGTGACGGGCGTCGTCAGTTTTTTAGTGGGTAGGCTGAAAAGTTCCTGCAGGAGCCCCACATAACCGCTGTCCGGACCCCCGACCGGTTGGGTATGCGTAAATGCATTTTTCTGACGTTTAAAAAAAAAAAGTGCCTGGTAAGCGGCAATAGGCTCACCACCTATTACGTAGGACCAACTATATAGTTGGCGAAGTGTGGGCGTGTAATTTGCCTCTGCCTACCCCTTCGGGGAAACAGGCGTGAATGTAAATTCTAATTGTATAATATTTATGTCAAATTGATAAGAAAACATTTTGGGTAAGCTTAGCTATTAACATTAATTTTAAAAAACTTTTACCCTTAGTTTGATGTATAGTAACTTCCAAGGTAGCATCAATCTTTCCCTTCAGCCCAAGTTGGGGGCAGCATAGGTTTTCTTCTATGTCTAAAACTTTATTTATATGGCCCTTCCATTTATTCTTCTGATCTTTCTGAAATTACACAAATCTAATAATGACAAACATGGTTCTACTGACAGGATACCATTATCTTTCTAATAGCATTATATGAATGAAATATTCGGTTCGAAGGACCAATCCTTCGAACAGAATTTAATAATATTTCACAATTTCGAGAATCAAAATTTGCATACTTTATGCTTAAATGACTCTCTTTAAAGTTGGCTGGAAGAGATCTCATTTAAAGGTAAGTTAGCCTTTGTACATCTCTGTTGTAATTCAAAGTGTCACATAAATATTTCGTGTGTAATAAATATAATAAATGCATTACCTTAGATAAATTACTATTGGATGATTTCCTGCAAAAATATGACTGCATAAAGTCTGCAAGAGGCATTATATATATTTGCATATTATTCCGGACTTCCTCTTCAGTTAAGCCTGCATCATATATCATCTGAATAGATTCTTTCAAAATGATCTCTGCTTCCTTTTTCAACCGTGTTATATCAGTAATTAATTCTTTTAATGCTTTTTGAACTAGTTCATGTATTATGCTGCCAATAGTCATCTGAAAACATACAACAGAAATGAGAACTCGGAAATTTCTTATTAGTAAATATTTTTATAGTAAATTTTAAACACTTGTAAATCAAAGAGTGGCGTTAATTTCTTAAAGGAACATTAATTGACTAGGAAATGAAGGGTAATGGCACCTTCAAAGAATTCTATTACCGTGAATCTTGCTGAATGTGAGCGAAGAATAGTGAACTGTCAGCGAAGGGCTAGCCACCGCACGACATTTGACTTGTTCATCCAAAGACCTCTGTGCAAAATTAAACCTTGCTATTTGATATAGTGGTTTCTGCCCACCCTGAATAATGGGATATACGAGCGTAATATTACATAATATATGTGAAAAAAGTTTTTTTTTTCTTTTTGATTTTAATTGGGATTTTATTTATTTATGATTTCATGTTTTTTCGTCTGTATCTTTATTTTTTAAGTTATTGAGAATATGTAAATTTTTGTTTACATGCAATGAATATTGTGTACATCTGTTAGAGATATACATACAAGTTCTCTGTCTCGGCCATAAATTTAAAAAAAAAGTATTTTTATGTATATTGGTACTTTATTAAATAAATAAAAGTTATACAAACAGCAGCATTGGCAGAATCCAATCCTCTCCAGCGATCTTGTAAGACAGCCTTCCTTTTACAGAATACCCCTGCAACCACACTAGTGGAAGACACCAGGTGATCAGGCCTCAGTACCAGCAAGCCTGAGCAGTTGTCTACTTTAAAGTTTCCAGAAGGCTCTCGAGTTGCAATCACTCCAATGATGTCACCAGGGCATAGTGGAGTGTCTAACCTAAATTGGGATTACATTTTATGAAAGATTTTAGATAATTTTTTTTTTATTTAATTAGATAAAAATATTTTAATTTTATAATATTATTTTTCAGTTAGCAGGCTTCCGTGTGTAGTCAAGTGGGGCTGCTAGATTTAATCAACGCTCACAAATGCTTCGAAATACAGCCAAGCTTGTATAAATGAATTTGAATTTTAAAACTATCTTTTCATTATAAAAAATATATTATTGCTTTTAGCCCCAATCTAAAAAAAGCTTGACTAGATAAGAATAATCATTTATAAAGTTTGTAAATACAAAATAATAATACCCATTCAAAGGTAACACCCAGGCCAAGATAATATTTTTATACATGCACAGATATAGTATGGGAATCGAACTCACAACTTTAGAGGCAGAGAGTTAAGAGAACCATAACAGTTGTCTAGCTAAATATTGTACCCATATAATATATAATACCTTATAGTAAATTACATTATACTTAATAGGTCACTGTTAAATACCAGAATCCTTCAATGTAGCAAGTTCCTCTTTGTTTACATATATTTTTTAGTCTTAGCTCAAATCTACTAGGGTGCTGTATTACTTCCAAAATTTCACATCTTTGCATCACTGATAGATCTAATTCTCCTGAACCCTGAAATTATAACATTAATTCCTTATTATTAATCAGAATATACATGTAAATTTAAGCCTTTATTTTGTTATGAAACCAATCATTTAACATAACTTTAATACTATGTTTTTTTTTTAATTTAGTGGTTTTTAGACCAAAAGGTGGCACTCAAGATTGTGGCCTACTAGATGGAAAGTTGTGACTGAAACCTATGGATGCATGCTGGCAACACTAGGGGCATCACAAGCACGTAGACGAAACTTTAAAAACCTATAGGAAAACGTCACCAATTATCTGATTCCATAACCCAAGAATATACAGCATAAAGTTTCATTTAAGATACTCTGTACATGCACCGGCCTGTTATAAGGTGTGAGGATGAACTTCCTGCCAATGGTGACTGGTATGATGATGGGAATAGGCTGTTGCTCATTTCAAACAGCTCCTTATATCAGAACACACCCTATTTTATAGAACTTTTACAGAACACCTACAAAAATCATTATTCTTTGTAGATTTTTAAATATTTACACATTTATATACACCAGTATGAAAAATCGCTGTTCTTGGTGGACCTTCAAATATATACTCATATCTAGTAGGATTATTTACCTCATCAACTTCATTAAACTCCCAATCGCCATCAAACATATCACCAAGCTCAACACCATTGTATTCAGCAAAACAAAGGGTTCTAACTGTTGATCCAATCTTAGATGGCGATGCATTAAGAGAAACAGTTTCTTTCGAACTTGAGTTTGAACTTATTGGTGTTGGGCACTTAACTGAAAAAAGAATAAAATTTTACACAAAAAGCTCTAGTCGGTTGTGTTTTCATTTATATTAAATAGATTTTGCAACAATAAATATAAAAATTATTGGTAAAATGTTGCATCCTACGGAAAGGAAATTGAACATTTTGTTGGATTTTAAGATTAGACATAGCAATTTAAGATGATGATGAAAATTTCTATATGTTGTAAATTTACCTTGAAATGGACTCTTAACTGGGGTGGTATGTCTGCTGCCATGGTTATTTTTAGACAACTTTTCAGGTGAAAAGTATTGCTGTATGTTCCCTAACTCTTTTGTTTCAAAGTCATTTCTTTTAGATGGACTTTTTATGGGAGAGTTGTGATTACTATCATCCTTTTTAATATTTATCTTATCTGGTGACAGTAATTTACCATTACAAAAATCCATTTTAACAGGAGAGGCCCCATTGTTATGATTCTTCTTGATAATTATCTTATCTGGTGACAATAATTCACCATGACTTAAAGCTTTCTTTTGAGGACTTTTTTTTCTATTTTCCGATGCCTTAACTTTTTTTTGTGGACTACATTTTGTACTAAGTTCACTATGTTCGGGTTTCATATTATTGCTACCATTTTCTACCAATTTCAATGTAACTGATTTTTCAGAGTCTTTTATTAGACTTAATTCTTGTTTATCTTGAGTTATGTGGGCACTTTTGTGTTTATTATTCTCTTTCCGAGGAGAAACTTGTTTGTCTTTATTATGTGTACTTTTTTTTGGAGAACAAGAGGTGTGGTTCTGAGACAATTTAATTTTCTTATTACTTTTCTCATGTTGGACGCTACTTGAGTTTGGTATATATGGTGAATCAACAAGTATTGGAGATAGAGCTTTTCTTTTGTTTTGCACTACATCTTCTCCAGCATGTTTTGATAACTTTTCATTTTCATTCTGATGACATGGTTTAGAATTATTATCATTTTTGAAAAATTGTGTAATAGATTTTTGATTTGCAGGTGGGACTGCTTGTGTCTGCAAATACCATTAAAATTATTAATTAAGTTTACTGAAAGCAATTAATAGCATTAGTATTGATAACAAGAAAAAGTATTATGAAAATATCTGTAAGTCAAACCTTTTTCAAACTTAATGTCTTGCGCATTTTAAACCGCTGATAACTTAATCGATTCTTATTAAAATATACTTCTATTTACAAATATTCAGCGACCATCACAACTTTCGCGCGCTGTCAAAGTGAAAACCAAAAAAGTATTCTTTCTTTCTTTCAAATAATGGCTTTGTGCGTCTAGCACATTTAGCCAGTGTCAAGTAAGTGATAAATTAATAATTTATAATTCATAGTAAATGAGAATGAGTGGTGATAAAGATGATAAATGGTAAATAAGACGCTCTCCCCTAATCTCCTTAAGTCCTCAGTACAGATGTGGGACTAAACTGAGATCTCACATGGAGAGACTCCTTGAGAGAATTTGAAAAATGATGTTTGATTTACCAACACTTATGAATGTTCACAAACACTTGGCGGTTAGTAATCTACAGTTATTACACATTCATGTTAGAAATATCACAAATTTTAGAAAGTAAAACAAAACTGCAGACATGACGCTTTACTTTTCCGCCAAGAAGTCAAGCCGTCACACTTGAAATAAGTTATAGTTATACAGATTCTTGAAGGATGACAATGGATTTGTGGCTCTATTTTGTCAGTGAAGCAAGAATTTTTTTCTGATGCTTTTGTTTCAGCTTAAATATCAAATGTAAGATTGTGTTAATTTTATTACTTATTCATTTTTTTAGAGCGCGGCTTAAATTAGCTCAATCGAGACCATTGAAAAAAGTTACTGTCGTAAATGGTTAGGTTATGTTTACTTACAACAATACAATCTATTAGAAATTCAGAACCCATTAGTTAATATTGTTTCATTTCCCCTGAATTGTATTAAAAGTTTATGTTACATTTAGTGCGATTACCTGAAAATACTTTAATATGGCTAGAAGACCGGAACATCAAGCACCACCAGAAGTAGTAAGTAAAAGTAACCTGAAATAGCATACCAGTAATTTACATCACGTTTGATTTTTATTTAATATTATTTTTATTTTATACAGTTCTACAATGAAACAGAAGCAAGGAAATACACTCAGAAGTAAGTCATAATAGAGAATTAAAAAAAAACAATAGCTAAAGTAGTAATTTTGTAATAATAATTATTATCGGTAATTTTGATTTTGGTTGCTTTTATATTGTTTTTGGTGCTTGTTTTATGTCAGTATGTTTTACATATATACATTCACGCCTGTGTCCCCGAAGGGTGCCTACCCCTTCGGGGACACAGGCGTAGGACAGAGGCATATTATACGCCCACACTTCACCAATTACATAGTTGGTCCCACATAATAGGTGGCGAGCCTATTGCCTCTTGCCGGGCACTGTTATGTTCGCCAGAGCCTCGTCCGTTGATCGGCAGGTGCACCACTTGCAGGTTAGGCTGGCTTGGGCTTCTTAGGTCTAGGTAGGAATCCCATACACCCGAACAATATGTTGTAAAACTTTAAAATATTTTTTAAAATTATTTATATTCCGTATATCCTTTTCACAGTGGTTCATGAGAGGAGGCCTATGCTTTGTAGTAGGATGTTAATGGGCTGGAATGGTGATAATGATAAAGACTCGTATTTCTCGTCATTAGGATATAGTCACCTCTACCATTACCAATCAAGTTAAATTTTTTTTTTTTTCAGTTCAAGGATTATGGACATACAAGCTCAAATGACAGAGCGATGTCTAGAGCTTCTGCTTCTGCCTGAAGACTCACCATGTTTGTTGCTAGACATTGGATGTGGCTCCGGGTTGTCAGGGTCAGTGCTGGAGGAGAACGGTCACATGTGGATAGGAATGGACATATCACCATCTATGCTTGGTAAGTTTTGGCTGGAGTAAGAATCTTGCTACTTTTTTCTCATAGCAAATCCCCACTTTAGTTTAGTGGCACTTCTAGATTTGTTTGTCACAAGTGAATCATAATTAAGCCAATCTTTATTTAATAAATTTAAAGACATAATCTTTATATGTTTAATGGTAAACATCCGATAAGTTTATTATTTCCTCTTTAGGCTGAAAAGTTTTTTATTGTAAAATTTGTTATTTAAGTCTTTCTTGTTTCCTATGGTTAAATAAATTTTATTTTCATTTGTTTTAGAAAAAATTACTATTTTTATTACCTAAGAAGCCTTTATTTTTCCTTAATCATGTTTAAAGTTTCCACTTTTCATCAGTTGGGATGTATGCTATCTTTTTGTAAAAATAAAGGACATTAATACTTTATTAACGTTATATCAATGATCACAACAAAAGGTACCCAAGAATTTATTACACATTTCATTACATGCCTCTCTATTCATAATTTCAAAAACCTGTGTTACAGATGTGGCTTTAGAAAGAGATATTGAAGGAGACCTTGTACTTGCCGACATGGGAGAAGGCATACCATTCAGGGCTGGCAGTTTTGATGGAGCAATCTCAGTGTCGGCTCTACAGTGGCTATTTAATGCTGATAAGAAATCTCACAAGCCTGTAAAGAGGCTTTATCAATTCTTCAGCACATTGTATGCATCATTAGTAAGTTTTTCAGATTAATTTAACATATGGTTTGGTGACACTGAACATTACAGTACTGGTGTATGTAATTTTGCAAAAAAAAAATTGTAACTAATCAAATATTGTTGCTCAATATGTTTCTGCTATTAACACCGTAAGTACAGTAAATTATCCCATATTTCTTTGTACAGACAATAAAATACAACATAGAAAAATTGTTTTTAGTCTAGATCAGCAAGAGCAGTGTTCCAGTTTTATCCAGAAAACGAGAGCCAGTTAGAATTACTCACATCACAGGCTATGAAAGCAGGGTTCTATGGAGGGGTGGTCATTGATTATCCTAATTCTGCAAAAGCTAAGAAGTTTTTTTTGGTACTCATGACTGGAGGTTCGGCGCCACTGCCAAAAGCTTTAGGTAAATATATAGAACTATAATTTATTATATAAAAACTCCTCATTCTTTTTATAAATCTCTAACCAAAACTACAGAATATTACATAAAGTATATTCAGGAATACAAATATACTGGTATTTAATAGTTTTTGTTTGGTAAATAAAAGTAGCATTAGCTGTTTGACCCTTTTAGATGTAATTAACTGTAAAAACCAACTTGTAACAATTGACTGAGAATACTTTGCTGCTTTTATTGATTTCAAATTGTACACACATAGGGTGTATAGGGACCCTTCCAAGACCTAAGGAGCCCAAGCCAACCTCACCTGCAAGTAGTACACCTGCCAATCAACAGATTAGGCTCTGGCGAACTTAACAGTGCCCATTAAGCAGCAATTGGCTCGTTACCTATTATGTGGGACCAACTATATAATTGGTTAAGTTTGGGCGTGTAATATGCCTCTGCCTATCCTTTCGGGGAAACAGGCGTGAATGTATGTATACATGTATGTAATTTGTACACACAGAAAACTAAAATTCTTAAATAATCTGAATTAAATATTTCAATTTAAAATATTTTTAGCAGGCCTATCAAAGGAAAACGAAAAATTTACTGCAAACTAAATAATTTATGGTGAAGAACAAAACCTCACTTTTCCACTTTTTCTGATTTTGGAGAAAACAGTAAAATGTAAATAACTAACTGACTACAACATCTGCATTTTGTTTTAGTTGTGTCATTTAAAGTAGTGTTTCAGTCAATCTGATGTACCAAATGACTGATAAAAATTATAAGAATCTTAGCCAAGATTTTGAAATTAAATTTGGAAATGTGAGGTTTTGATTAAACATTTTTGGAAAAGTGTGGTTTTGATAAAGACTTCTGGAAAAGCGAGGTTATGATATTTACCAAAAAAAAAGGTGTGGTTTTGAAAATGACTGAAAAGATAACCTTACTTTAAAAAAATATATTTTTGTTCTCATGACTGTACGAGCTTTGGCATATTCTTATTTTAATCACTTATTTTCTTATCTTTTCTTATTTTACTTTTTTTTTTATTCTTATTTTATTTTTATTTTTTTTTATTTTTAATTTTTTTACTGGTTGCTGCACAATTTAAGCCTTATGACAAAATCACTCATCATTTTTATTATCACCAAATCAGTATCTAAATTCTTATAGTGTTGGTGTCAGGTTCAAGACAGTCACACTCTTCATTTTCACTAACATCTCCGGCATCTCCAACTTCTATTGTATGTGAAGAACTATTATCTAAGATCCCAACGTACCATTGAAGCTCTTCAATATCCCTCCACTTATTTCCAAATTGTTTCACCAATAAATTGTCAATGTCTTTCTTTTTAGCGTCTGCTATATCCCGTCCCAGAGAATGTAGTTGTAACAGTTTAGGATGATTTTTACCTTTTTTCAGTAATATTACTCCTGTGTCGCTGTCAGTCTCATATTTAAATGTGGTTTTGATGAAGTCTCAGTGATACATTGAATTTTACTCCAATAAAGCGAGCTTTTGAAAATAATCAAGGGAGACTGATTTTTTTTAGGTATAAAGTGTGGTTTTGTTCGAAACTCTCTATTTCAAATGAAAATTTATATAAGAAAAGAGGTGTTTTTGACAAGGTTTTACTTATTTGCTCTATTCAATTTAACATCATTTTGCACATCCACTAAAAAAAAACATTTTTATTTTAAACGGAAAAGTGAGGTTTTGTTCTTCACCTCCTCATTATTGTAATATATTTAATATTAAATCTTTCATTCTATAAATCCATAAAATTTATTACAGGCACAGATGAAGTTGATGATAGCCTACAAGTGAAGTATGCCAGAAGAGAAGCATCAAAAGCAGCTCGTGGGAAACCCCTTAAGAACACCAAAGCTTGGCTTTTAGAGAAAAAGGAAAAGAGAAGGAAACAGGGCAAGGACACAAAACCTGACACAAAGTACACAGGCAGAAAGAGAAGCGGGAGGTTCTGATAACTAAATACACAGTAACATTGTATATACTATTTTAATCTAATCTCTAAGAAAATAAAGTTTGTTATTATATTGTTCACTATCTTTTGATTTCATATTTCCAAACAGTATCCACACCATGTCCTATAGTTTCAACTGGGATCATATTGGGTAGTGGAAATCTGCAGGCAACTACCACAGTGCCTGTATTTGCTTCCGTCAATAATTTGTTTTCAAAATCTTTCATCATCTGTTCCACTCCAAATATAACAATGTTATTGTATTGGTTTAGGTTAAATGACCATAAATTTTGTCTGTAAAACTTAGTTCCACGGTACTGGCGGTTCAGCAAAGCTGCTAATCTTGAGTAGAATACTAGCCAAGGATTTAACTCCACACCGTCGGCTTTAAATCCTAATTTGGTGGCAGTGAAGACTATTCTTCCATCTCCGGAACCTACATCTAGCAATTTTCCGCTCCGATTTTCCAGAGCCCTGGTTACACAAGCTAACTGCTCAGTTGTAGCCGGCACGTATGGTAAACAAATTTTCCTTAGAGCTGGGGAGACGAACGGAACACAAATTATACTAACTCCCACTGCTAAACCACCAGTAGCATAAATCAAAACTTTACCAACAGTTGACAATTTAGAAGGTTTAGCAGGTCTTCTGTTGCTGCTGAATTCTAACTCCATTTTTATACTTCATTTCCAACCGTAATCATCTTAAAGCCAATAAATAGATAAGCACAAATAAAAATTGTGTATTCTTAGGTTAGCTGTTCTGTCACAATCAGCTGTACTGTGATGTGAGCCACAGAGTAATTATACAATACAAACAAAAAATGGAGGGTAGAGGTAAGGCGCACTATTAAATTAGGGCACGCTACAGGAGCCGGGTACATTATAGAAAAAACACCAATATTTTTGAATTCTCAGCAAACTCCGTCTTGCAAAAATGGCTAAAATCCTATTTTATTTCATACCCTTGTAGTGCTCGCGCAATTTTGATATTCTGGGATATGTTTATTGAAATGATAGAGGCATAATTAAATAAAATAATAAAAAAATAAAAGTATTTTAAATATTGCAGATCGTTTAAAAGTTAGACTGAGTTATATGGCGTGGTGGCGAGTATATTCGCATTCCACTCCTGAGGGCGTGGGTTCGATTCACACACAGGGCAAATATTTGTATGTAAAAATATGAATATTTGTTCTGGTCTGGGTGTTTTTGTATGTACCTGAAGTATGTATTTACAAAAAAAAGTATTTATGTATGTTTACTAGTTATTTAGAATCCATAACACAAGTTTTTAATGATGCTTATTTTGGAACTAAATAATTGGTGTAAGTGTCTGAAATATTTATTATTTATATGATTAGGCAGTATGGTAACTTTAGCTAATGATAAAAAATATATGAGTAAGTCAGACACTTTGGTGTTAGACAGAGTCAAATTTCTCACATTGCCGGTATTACTTATTGAGTTAATTCCTATAAAAATAAATATTTGATATTACTATTGTAAAATGACGGCGTTCGAGGAGTTCGGCGTTTTGTCTGAGCTAGGGAAGGCTATAGAAGAGATGGATTGGAACTTGCCAACAGATGTCCAAGCTGAAGCAATCCCATTGATTCTTGGTGGAGGAGACGTCCTTATGGCAGCTGAGACTGGGAGTGGAAAGACTGGTGCATTTTGTTTGCCCATTTTGCAAATAGTCTGGGAGACATTAAAGGATATGCAGGAAGGAAAGACTAGTAAGGAAGTTCGTCAGACATCTTCAGAGTGGACATTTTCCTTTTTTGACCGTACCGATGCTTTGGCTGTGACCCCTGATGGTCTGCGGTGTCAGTCTCGTGACCCCCAAGGCTGGCATGGAGCCAGAGCTACTAAAAGTGTAACCTTAAAGGGTAATTACTATTATGAAGCAACAGTTACTGATGAAGGCCTATGTAGAGTAGGCTGGTCTACACAAGCTGTAAGTGTCTTACATCAGTCCTTTTACTTTAAGCCAAATTCTATTAAAGAGGTGGTTCTATGTTTTCCTGTACTTTTATGTTATGATAACTGTGTAATATGTTATTGTTTTGCTTAAAATTAGTTTTTTTTTGCATAAAAAAACCTTTATCTTAAACAATCGGATAAAAGCTTTTGAATATAGACAAATTAACTTTTTAATGGCATTTGAGTTAGTTCGTAGTTGCATCTAACTTATGACACAATTTTTTAAAATATATATGAAATATTCATATATGCTAATATTTACAGTTCACATATACAGCAAAGAATGTCAGATATAGGATTTAAAAATTACAGTAAATTATTCTTTGGTATCCTAGTGCCTAATAGTAAAAAGAAGTTACACAGTGTTTTGTATGTATACACAACTGGTATATCATGGTATGGTGATAAATACATAATTATAGTAACTGTAAATACTGTTCAATGACCTGTCTTAAGTGTAGACAATGTATGTGTATCATGTTTATACCCAGCATATGCATTTAATTATTTTTCTGTCAAAGGTAGTGTGTGGCAACTTTGAATACAAATTTCATTATAAAAAAAAAACATATAGTAAAAAAAAAATTTATTGCAGGCAAGGCTGGATCTTGGAACAGACAGGTTAGGGTATGGTTATGGAGGCACTGGCAAAAAATCTAATGCTAAACAATTTGATGACTATGGATCTGCTTATGGAATTAATGATGTCATTGGTAAGTTCTCTTGTAGAATTTAAATAAAGAATGATAACTGCTAATATGCACTTAGGGATTTGCACATTTCCTCAAAATTAAGTGATTGTAGCTCTTATCCACACTGGTAATCACCGGCACTTAAAAAGATAATGAAGGAAAAAAGTATTACACAAAATTTTAAGCTTACGGCAACCGATTGGACTTAGATGCTTTTAAAATTTTACGTGATCGAGTAAAAAAGGTTGAGCAGTTATGTTATGACTACTACTTATCTAAGGTCTTACATAAAGTCCAAAAACAAAAGTAATGCTCGGCCTAACAGCCTTGATTACAACAACACTATTTTAAACAAATTTTTATCTTTTTTTTCTTTCTATTTTAAATTTGCGATGCATTTTCTACATACTTTAGTTTGACTTTTTCCCTATCTGGTACTCAGTCGAGTCCTTTGCAAAATTAGCTTTGGTGTGGTGTAGCTTGTAACACGTTGTCATTGTTTGACATAACTTACCAGTCAGTTGAAATATTGCTCAAGGGATTGGATCCTTCTAATGGCTCTGATCAATTATCAATTGCGCCACAACTGTAGCAGTCTCGCTAACAATACTATTTCGGCCATATCTAGCTTAAGTTAAGAAGTTCCTCATTTATGGAAACAAGCTTATATCCATACATAAAAAAGGCCAAAAACAACCATCACAAACATAGACCTATTTCAAATTGTGTATAATATCGAAAATTTTAGAAATAAGTTTATAGCACAGTTTACTCGACATTATCACAGTCCTTTAGTCCTCACCAACACGGTTTTCTGAGGAAAAGTTCCACTGTTACCAATCTAGCTTTTCTTAATGACGATAACACTGTCATGGCGGATGGGCAGCAGGTGGATGTCATGTACACGGACTATAGTAAGGCATTCAATTGAATATGGAAAATGATACTTAACTTTTATATTTACATATGCAAGGATAATGTTTAGGTGTAGAATCCTAAATGAATAGATTAAATTCAGTGTGCCACAAGCAACAGAGTAGCGAACATAT
The DNA here is from genome assembly GCA_949126915.1 of Musotima nitidalis. Lineage (NCBI taxonomy): Eukaryota > Metazoa > Arthropoda > Insecta > Lepidoptera > Crambidae > Musotima > Musotima nitidalis. The sequence goes on from OX421434.1 coordinate 9,249,872, forward strand.
TTTAGTCAGCATATTTTTTATATAGTTGTTATTAGTATCAGCTTTAGTCATTCGGAATTTCATTTGTCATATGTCAGAAAATATTGAAGTTCAGTGCATCTTCTTCTTCTTCGCCGTGCAGGCTTTTTCTGCAATTAGACGTCTATTTTGCGTAGGAGGGTGAGAGCTGAATTACTCTAGCCATCCCATTTCCTCCAGGAATCCTATCACCGCCTTAACGTCGCTGAAGGCTTCTGGAAGGCTGCCTGGTTTCTTCAGGAACCTCACCCGGCAATCAGCCACCACCCTGCATTCCAGCAAGACGTGTGCGTCTGTCTCCTTAGTCCCAATGCATGCTCTGCACAGAGGACTGTTTGTTATTCCTATGTTAAAGCTACCATGACCCGTTAGAGAAGTTCAGTGCATATAGATAGTATAAAACCTATAATTTTTGGTCATTTGCTCAGGTTGCCTTCTCAGCTTGGACCGTGGTGAAATTAGTTACACCAAGAATGGTGAAGATCTTGGTGTGGCATTTAAGCTGAATGATTCAAGAAAAGGAGAACATTATTTCCCAGCAGTTGTACTTAAAAATGCTGAAATGAGCTTCAATTTCGGTGCTCAACCCTTTAAGGTAATTAATATTTTAATGTTTGAAATTGTATTGGAATATTATAGTGAATATGGATAATACCAAAAGAGTTTCATAGAATAAATCAATATAAATATTCTTTTACAATTACACCAACTATTTAGTTCCAAGATAAGTATCATTAAGAACTTGTGTTATGGATACTAAAGATTGGATAAACATACTTACATACCTGTTTTTTTTAAATACATACTTAATATACAAAGGAAAACACCCAGACCAGAACAAATATTCATGTTCATGCACACAATGATTTGTCGTGTGTGGGAATCGAACCCACAACCTCTGGAGTGAAGTGCAGGTAATCTGACTTCCACGCCATATCAGTCGTCAAATAAAATAAAGATCCTGGTTTGAATTGAACAAAGTGATTCCATCTGCTAAATACTATAATAATTTTGATAAACTCAATCTTTTACAAACCTTTTTTTAAAAAAATGATTTTGTTAGCATATAGCAAATTGGTTCCAATTTAGTAAAGTACTAATAAAAGGCACTAGAACTTTGTATAAAACAGTGTATCCTTGTTGGGATTGACTAATAAAAACAGTTTATTAGTCAATCCTAGCAAGGATACACTTCAGAATACTTCTGAGTGCTCTCATCTCTACTGCATTAGTCTTACTTTCATGTTTCTTCTGCCATAACCAGCATTCGCTTCCATACGTTAGTGTAGGTACCAACACACCTCTATGACCTGCCAGACGTGCCTTAGCGCACTCTTTCTGATGTTTCCAGCATTCACTCTTCCATCGATGTCGCTTTCCGACTTTCCATCTCTCGTAAGTTTCGATCCCAAATACACAAACTCATTCACTTGTTCTACTTTCCCACTTCCGATCAAAATTTCACAATCTATCACTTCGTCTTCTCTCTCTAAAACCATAATTTTCATCTTACTAACGTTTACTTTCATTCCTTTTGCTATTAAAAAATCCTGAATAATCGTTACCTGCAACTCTGCAACTCCTTACTTAACTCCTTAGCCAACGAAGAAACTTGGTCATTTATACTTATATGTAGTTTAGTTTTCAGCTGCGAAATAAATAAATAAATGCCATAGAGGTCGTCAAAACACTTCGGTTTTCCGTATTGTTATTTAAGCACACTGTTACTGTGGTTTATAAGTGAACATTTCTTTCAGCATTCACCACCATCAGGCTATGTCGCAATAAACCAAGCTCCCAAGGAGTGTGTGAAGAACAATATTGTCGGAGCTGTGGCAGATTGCAAACTAGTCAACAATGCACCACAAGCCATTATTATTGAGGTATGACTGATTACTGTTTAATTCTAATGGTGATTTTAGAGCCCCACTGATTTTTATATTCTGTTCTTGTATAATGCGTTTGAAAAACATTCCAAACACACTTTAAAAGCTTAACAGAATCATTCAAATTAAAAGTGTGTTACTTATTGTTTCCTGTGTTATTGCCGTAGATCTCTTATGTCAATTAATCATTCAGCGCTGGCTCAGCGCCCCGAAGTGGATCATGATCTTTGACACTAGATTTCGTCACTCTGCTCTGTTCTCAGCCAATTGTCGCTAATTTGGCCATTGCCAGCTGGGTGACTTAGATCTTTTTCGACCTGGTCTATTCAGCGATAGCGAGGGTGTACGACTAGACGCTTCCCGTGTGGTCGACCCAGGTATGCTCTTTTGACAGCTCGATCCGCCTCCATTCTCTCAACGTGGCCGAGCCAGTGCATCTCCTATGTAAATCTCTATAGTTATGTCTATGTAAATATCTCTAACTTTATTATAATAAACAACGTATCGTCATAATTTGTTACAGCCATCCCGCGAGTTAGCAGAACAAACTTGTGCACAAATCACTAAGTTCAAAAAGCACTTAGACAATCCTAAAGTTCGAGAACTGTTGGTGGTCGGCGGGGTGAATGTCAAGGACCAGATTAGTCAGCTCAACGCCGGGATCGACATTGTGGTTGGAACTCCCGGCCGGCTGGAGGATCTCATTCAAGGAGGTTTGTTACATTTGAAACCTTTGACATAAAATTATACAATACTAATGTTGTAATAAAAAACGCGGTTAAAACTGGCTATCATCATAGGATCAGTCTTACTACTTCAGAATTCAACATAGTCCTTCGAGCCGGATCCGAACTAGCAACCTACGAACCTATTCAGATAGCTTGTTAAATCAGTACTCAATTTTATTATTGATTTAAACTTTATCGCACAAATTAAAAAGGCTAAATGCTACCAGGCATTTTCCACCTGTTAACTAAGTTACCAGGAAATTTATTTTCTCTTGTGCTTTTTAGGATACCTTGCTCTAACCCACTGCCGCTTCTTCGTACTGGATGAGGCCGACGGTTTGCTGAAGGCGGGGTATGAGGGGTTGATCGACCGGCTGCATCGCCAGATCCCCAAAATCACATCTGATGGGCGCAGGTTGCAGATGGTAGTATGTTCCGCCACTCTACATGCTTTTGAAGTCAAGAAAATGGCTGTAAGTACCTCTTTTGAATTGGCGTGTTAGTTTTTAAGTTGACAATCATAAGAGCTTTATTAAGTTTTTTTTTATTAAATACGGAAATATCATTAAATTATGTAATCTGAAATTGCTGGACATTTTGCGAAAGGGAAAAATGTGATTTAAAAATAGGCATTCTGCGACTAATGCTGTAGCCAAAGAAAAACAGGTTATTCCTTCGCCAGTCCCCACGGGGTTGCGTCGTGGGTGGGTAGCATGATTTGAATCCCGCATACCTTTGTTTTGTGAGGCCTTGCACAGTAGGCAGGTTGATGAAAACTCCTTTAAAGTAAAGCGAAAAGTATAGTGTACCGTTCTAAAGCCACATAAGGTGATACTAATCGACGGTCCCTACGTATAAAAGGACATGTCTAAAACTAAAGTAAAAAGTTCAAATCGCTCTAGAAAAAAAAACGTTTATTTATAAATATAAGTATTATTCACGTTCAATTTTCAATTCCTTTTATTCTAGAGCCATTTCAACTTTTATTTCACTCTCCTGTAAACTTTAGTTTTAGACATGTCCATTTATATATAGGTACCTCGGCTTGTGTGCTATTCCTATTTCAATACCTGTATGAGGTGAAGGTCGTTAAACCAGCATTCCTCGTAAGTAGTAACATTGTTTTTTTGTTTAGGAAAGACTTATGCACTTCCCTACCTGGGTGGACTTGAAAGGCGAAGACGCAGTTCCGGAAACAGTTCACCACGTCGTGGTCACTGTAGACCCCCAAAAGGATCGCCAGTGGGAAACACTCCGCAAGTAAGTTCTCATTTTTATACTTTAGACTTGACCCCACTCGTATAGCAGTCGGCCACATAATGTCATAAGCCACTAGGTCAAACGCCTTGGAGAGGTTCAGGAAGCAGGCGTACACTTTTTCCTATCGGTATAATATTGAACAGACCCTTTCAAACATAATATGGCGCACTCAGTACACAACGCGGGTCTGAACCCGAACTGTGCGTCATTAAGGTGCACGTGCTTATCTAATTGTTTTTCTAACAGACCGTCCCAACAGTTTTAGCCAGTGAGAAAGCCTGGTATTACACCTATCGGAGATGTCTCCCGTTTTGTTTTTTACAATAGGGACAATAATAGTTCATCTCATTAGACAGAAACGAATGACTCAGACACAAAGAGTAAAAGGTAGCCAATATTTTTGGAAGGTGCACCGCCGCATGCATCAGATGCTCAAAGCTGAGACCGTCGTGTCCTGGCAATTTTCCCTTAGATATCTTGTATGATAGATTGAACTTGTTTGGCAGGGATTAAAAGTAGCTCGCGATCACGGTCTATTGAAGCATCGAGCACCCGAGAGTGCTTGCCTAGCGAAAAAGACACCCTGAATCTATCCTAAAACAAATTGGCATTATCCTCCGGCTTGCAACTCCCCCCTACGCTCACCGGCAGACCCCGCCTAGCATTCATCTTTCCAGTAGCTCTCCAAAAGTCTCTAAAATTTCTATTCGATATGTGCGACGCGATGTTTCCATTCCATTCCATTTAAACTTGATTTTCATGTTTTGGCACCATTTAAGTCTACTTCCGAAAATCTTTTGAGACTGTCTCATCTCATCTTATACATACCGTCTTTTGTGAAACATAAAGGTCAGCTAAGGTAATGCGCAATAAAAACGTTTATAAGATTTATTTTTTATTTCGTTTGCAAAATAGCATATACTCTCTTTATAATGTTTGTTGGTTTTCAGACACATCCAAACAGACGGCGTTCACGCAAAAGACAACATTCGTAGCGGCAACACCACGCCCGAGACTCTGTCTGAGGCCGTGAAGATACTCAAGGGCGAATATTGTTTGACGGCCATCAAGGAACATAAGATGGACAGGTAACTAAAGCGTTCCACGAAAGTTTGGAGTCTGCAACTATTGAAATGGAATCAGAAGTCCTATGTTAAGATGGTAGACCCATGCTAACAAAGGCCTACCACGCAGTGTTGCAACGTCACAAGCCTTCGTTTCTTTCTTATTTACGTCGACAACAAAATGCCTTTACGCACTGCCTCCCGGCCAAAGAACCAAGGAGGAATTGTGGGGCTAACTGCGGCAGACGCGACCCTTAGGTCAGAATCGGGAGGAACGCCTCAGGGAGACGCAGTGTGACGCGCCCCCCCCTACCGCCTTATGCAACCATGGCGTATGTGGCGACTTCGCAGAGGGTCTATCATTAGACAGCACCTGCTGCGCCGCGGGGCCCCCTGCCTCCGCTGCCTAAGACCCTCCTCGCACTGCTCCTCCACAGATCCCTTTTACTTTCCCCCCTTAGTAATCTGTGCTAAGAGTCGCCGGTCTCTGGGTGTAACCATTTCCCTAGCGGCTTCTTCGCATTACCGGTAGGTAGCAAGGTGGAGGGGACAGTCGGGGGAGGAACGTCACAAGCCTTTCTTAACGCTAATGTCTTTTCACCAGGGCCATAATATTTTGTCGCACAAAGATGGATTGCGACAACTTGGAGCGATATTTGAAATCCTTCGGCAAGGAGTACAGTTGCGTATGCCTGCACGGTGACCGCAAACCTAACGAGAGGAAGGCCAACTTATCTTCATTCAAAGATAGCCAAGTCAAGTTCCTCATCTGCACAGACGTCGCTGCTAGGGGTATCGACATCGCCGGATTGCCGTTCAGTAAGTTATTCAGTTTTTCAACTATCTAGTTTGTTTTCAGCCACTTGGGCCAGGTCTCTGAATAGGTTTAAACATTTAATGAATTAATGCATATTTATATATAGTTATATAAATACCCTCATACCTTGATATGTGAGAGGAGGCTCGTGCTCAGTAGTGGGACGTTAATGGGCTGTGATGATGATGATATAGTTATGATTACTGATGAATATTATCCGTTTCGAAGCGCTGTAAAACCTGAACAAATGAATTAATTTTAAAATGTTAACAAGTTTTTAAATACCATCCATAAAAATGGTCTGATATATTTTTTTGTAAATTTAATAAGAAAAAAAAAATTATTTTGTAATTACATACTTAATATATTTATATAGGAAAACACCCAAACCAGAACAAATATTCATATTTATACACACAAATATGTGTCCTGTGTGGGAATCGAACCCACGACCTCTGGAGTGAAGTGTAGGTATACTGACCTCCACGCCATATCGGTCGTCATAATAATAATAATGAAGGAATAATATAAAAATATAATTATATATAAATTATTACCGTGTGTCGCAGTGATAAATATGACGTTGCCCGATGATAAGTCTAACTACGTGCACCGCATCGGGCGAGTGGGTCGCGCCGAGAGGATGGGACTCGCCATCAGCCTCGTGTCTTCCGTCCCGGAGAAGGTATACCTCGTAGAGTAAACAAGTATAGATATAGCCATACTTACTAATGTTCATCATTTATTAATTAAAAAGAATCACCAACATGACGTAATACCATTACAAAAAAAAAAAGGTCACAGCTAAGTATTGTCACAAATACTGAAGATCACATCATGCAATAAAATTTAAAAAAAAAAGTCATGACAATCAAAAATACACTACCCAAATGTATGTGTATGCAAACTTTATAACAATAATAGCAACTATTGCGGCCTTAAAATACGTCATACTCTCTAATAATCAATCATCTGTAGACCATTAATCTGCTGCGGGATTGTTCGAAAGGTTTACTACCCAGATGATAACGTGCTTGATAAGGAACATGGAGAACTGGAGTGAACATAGAGAGGCTAGTTTGCAAGCTGGCAGTGGGCGCGGCATATAGCTCAGGAAACCCGACGGCCGATGGGGAGTTAAGGTTTTTTAGTTGCGACCACGAACCAGCAAACATAGTACAGGGCGGCCTTTCACCCGAATATACCTATGATCTGGTTAAGGCGGCGAAAAGCCGGTGGGTGCAAGCGGCACAAGATCGATCAACGTCGAATATAATTGGGGAGGCCTATGTTCACTACCAGTGCGGAGTAACGACTACCACTAGACTTCTTGACGTCCCTTCCAAACAAACCATAGAGTTTTTTACACCACCACAATGTTTTGACTTTTTTATTTTTCATTAAATGTACCATGTACATCTTATCCTATCAACCTTATTATATTCCAGGATGAAATATTATTGTATTTATTATGGTATTTTAGAAATATGCAATATGTTTTTAATTGATTAAGTTAAATTTCGTTTCATATGTTTTACATTATTTCGTGGATAACGTCGCTGGTTACACAATGAACCACATTTAAGTTTAGCCTTTTTTATATTATACATTATGTAACTGTTTGTTGTCCTAAATATGATAAAATAAAATAAAGGTGCTAGATTTAAAATACCATAACAATGGACTTACATCTATGAGCTCTGGTTTATTTTGGTAATATTGTTACCATGCCATAAGGGGTCATCCATAAATTACGTGACACGAATTCTGTAATTTTTTTACCCCCCCTCCGTCCTTGTCCCACAGCTGGCCACACTTGTGAGACTCCCTCCTTCTAAGTGAGATGTTACATATTTTGCAATTATACAGCAAGAAATAATTACATCAATACAGCAGTTACAAAATTTTTATAGGACCTGGATTTTGAAATGTGTCGTCAAGAAATTTAGGATCCCTCCCATCCCCTTGTCACACCATGTCACACTTCGTCAAACCCCTCCCAACCCCTTAATGTTTGATGTCATTTATGGATAGTCCCTAAAAGTAAACTTGTTTTTGTGTTCTAAGGGATGTTTATTCCACTTTGGCTAAGCAGAAGTTTGTACTCATTCCACCCTGGCTTCACCACGCAGATGCTAGTCACGAAACAGAATCAAACTCTTACTAAGGATCCGTGTTTAGGTATGGTACCACGGCGAGTGGTGCTCCTTTCGCGGCAGCAGAACTTGTTTTAACACCAACCTCATCGACGATCGACCCAAGGGCTGCTGCATGTGGTACAATGAACCGCAGGTATTACTTTCTGATGTTTTTATTTTGCTTTAGTATTTTTTTTTGCATTAGATAATTTTATAAGTCCAGTCCAGAAAGCTATAGAATTTGATAGAGAAAGAAACTTAAAGATCATGTGTTTGACGACCGATATGGTGTGGTGACGAGATTACCCGCTCTCCGCTCCTAAGGTAAGCTTCCCTCGGTTCGATTCCCTCGCAGGACAAAGGTTTGAGTGTGCATGGACATGAATATTTGTTCTGGTCTGGTTGTTTTTCTATGTATATCAAGTATTTAATTACAAAAAAAAGTATGTACGTATGTTTATCCGTTATTTAGTATCCATAACACAAGTTCTTAATGATACTTATCTTGGAATTAAATAATTGGTATAATTGTCTGAAAATTATTTATTTATGTCTTTTACTATATTCTAAGAAATAAATGCCATGTCATGATTATTATAACTAATATAGGGACTTGTGCGGAAAAAGATGGGAACAAATAGATCTAAAAGGTGGTCTGAATTTCTTTAACAGATTTTATTTTTCTATTGTTCATGCTAATTTGGTTTACCAGCTACATATACTTATAATCGGGACCAAACGGCTTAACAATCGTGCTAAAGCACTAAAAAGCTCGACGTCAAATGCCAAAGAAACGGTCCTTCAAATAGGAACTGACCTTTGTGAATTCTGATTAACTTTGGTATTTATTTTGGACCAACTAGTCTCGCGGCACTACACGCTTTTCAGCTTATCCACACAAATTAAAATCTGTAATTTCTAACTCTTTAAAAATCATATATCAAAGTGGCCAGTATGCTAATATTCAAGACAATATAAAATGTATTTATTTCTTTATTTGCAGTACTTGGCTGATATTGAAGATCACTTAAATATCACTATTCAGCAAGTGGAAAGCGACATTAAAGTCCCATGCAACGAATTTGACGGCAAAGTAGTGTATGGTGAGAAGAGGAAACATATGGGCACTGGCTATCAGGTAACAGTCGTTATAATATCTACAAGTTAACTTAATATTTAAGTTTTTGCCGACCGATATGGCGTGGAGGTCAGTATACCTATACTTCACTCCAGAGGTCGTGGGTTCGATTCCCACGCAGGACAAATCTTTGTGTGCATGTACATGAATATTTGTTCTGGTCTGGGTGTGTTTCTATGTATATTAAGTATGTATTTACTAAAAAAGAGTATTCAAGTAGGTTTATCCGTTGTTTAGTATCCATACCACAAGTACTTATCTTGGAACTAAGTAATTGGTGTAATTGTCAGAAAATATTTAATTATTTAAGTTTTTATTTTGAGACTCGTAATTCCACAAGATATTTAAATAGTTTTGTGGAACTACTGTATTTTCAATGCTGAACCCTTTGTTTGTTTATTAAATAAATAATTACTAATAAAAGAAGCTGCCTTTTTTGTTAGTTTATTAAATAAATAATTACTAATAAAAGAAGCTGCCTTTTTTGTTAGTTTATTAAATAAATAATTACTAATAAAAGAAGCTGCCTTTTTTGTTAGTTTATTAAATAAATAATTACTAATAAAAGAAGCTGCCTTTTTTGTTATCTTGTGCCCGACAGGGTTCGTGATTGAGAACATATTATTAAAGCCACCATATACTGTTACATTATGGAACGCAATAAAGTATTCAGTAATAATTCTCTCACAATCACAACAATTATTTAGTTCCAAGGTAATATGTTACCAATACCTAATTCAAAAAATTGACATTAAAAGTTATGGACCCTCTAGTCAAGCTTCTTTCGACAAATGAATATGGAGAGTGTATAAAGACCCTGATCAAAGGAATGTGAATGTATTTGGTGATTTAAAACAGATTTCGTGTTAATAATAATAACGCATTGTATTATAATAAGTTGTAGGGAGTGTTAACGGACCTGTGATAACCTAAAGAAGTGCAGTTAAATAATAAATAAGAGAGTGGTTGTCTGGTCTTGATGGCAAGACCAGCCAATCATGGACAGGCTTTAAACAGTTGACAATTTAACGCGCGACAGATTGTGATCTAACGGTTTGTCTTCGATAGATTATAATCTATTGAAATATAATGCGTTAAATTGTGAGCAGTTTGTTACGGATCACAATTTTTCGACAGATTACAATATCGCGGGATAGATTATAATTTAACGTTATTTACAATTTTACGGTGACATATACAAGAACCAAACACATTTTTTTTTCTAGGACCATGTGACCCAAATGGCGCCGGTTGTCAGATCGCTACAAGAATTAGAGTCGCAGGCGCAGCTATATTATCTGAAGATGCATCATAATATTTCCGTTGCCTAATTAATATACTAAATTTATTAATAACGTAATTTTTATTTTCGCAATTTTTTCAACAATAATAATATTAGGTCGGGGAAAAAGTCTTTTCGCATAACGTAGGTATAAACTTATTATAAAATTTTTTTGACTGTACTATTTGTGTCTGGCTGGTTTTGGTAACATTAAAAAGGTTCCATTATAAAGAAAAGAAAAAAATAAAAAAAAGTTGTTTCCCGCTATTTTTCATTTGTTTTTCTCTCCGTAAAAATGAGTGAATCTAATGAAGAAATTCGATACATTTTAAAATTTTATTATAAAAAAGGCAAAAATGCAACTCAAGCAGTGAAAAAAATTTGTGATGTTTATGGACCTGATGCAGTGTCAGTAAGAGTAGCACAAATTTGGTTCAAACGTTTTCAGTCCGGAAATTTTGATGTTAAAGATGCACCTCGCTCTGGTCGCCCTGTTACGAATAAAATGGACGCCATTTTTGAAAGAGTGGAGCAAGATCGGCATATTAGTAGTTACGATGTAGCTGAAGAACTGGGAATTGACCACAAAACAGTTTTGACCCATTTGAAGAAAGCTGGTTATACAAAAAAGCTCGATATTTGGGTGCCACACGAGCTCACTCAAAGAAACTTAATGAACCGTGTACTCATTTGCGATTCATTATTGAGACGTAATGAAACCGAGCCGTTTTTGAAGAGATTGATAACTGGCGATGAAAAGTGGATCACGTACGACAAGAACGTGCGAAAAAGGTCGTGGTCGAAAGTTGGCCAGGCTTCACAGACTGTGGCCAAACCTGGCCTAACACGAAATAAGGTGATGCTGTGTGTATGGTGGGATTGGAAGGGCATTGTTTATTATGAGCTTTTACCGCCCGGCAAAACCATCGATTCTGATCTTTACTGCCAGCAACTGATGAGATTAAAGGAAGCAGTCGAGAGAAAACGGCCGGAATTGATCAACAGGAAGGGTGTGGTCTTTCATCACGATAACGCTAGACCACACACATCTTTAGCCACTCAGCAAAAATTAAGAGAGTTCGACTGGGAGGTCCTAGTGCATCCACCATATAGCCCTGACCTTGCGCCTTCAGATTTTCACCTGTTTCGGTCTCTGCAGAATTCTTTAGGTTCTGTAAGGTTGACCTCAAGAGAGGACTGCCAAAACTATTTGTCCCGTTTTTTTGATCAGAAGTCCCAAAGTTTCTACAGTAACGGGATAATGTCTCTGCCCACAAAATGGCAGAAAGTTATTCAACAAAACGGTACATATATATTGTAAATAAATGTAAATAAACTTTGAAAAAAATGTCTTGACTTTTCATACAAAAATACGAAAAGACTTTTTCCCCAACCTATTATTTAGGCCAATACAGGTTGATTGACGTTATAAACTGGGCCAAATTGCAGAATAAAAAGCAATGTTCGTAAGAAGCTATAGAACGGAGTACATCGGCGGCGAAATATTATATTCTTTCTTGTATGGACAAATAATCGATCACGCATTGCGACTAGACTCCACAATTTAAGTACTTACCTATGTAGTTCAGATGTATCACTCATATACAGTTCATTTTGTTCACTAACTCAGTGATATAAGAGTAAAACGTACGAATATATTTGTTAGTACTGCAAGAGCGAGACAGTCGCACGGTACGGCTTGTTGTGTGACCCCGCCCGGCAAGGGGTCAAGCTAGTTTCGCGCCTAATCCGACATTAGGCGCGATTAGTATGTAATATTTTCGGTTTTATGATTTTAATTATTCTTGACTACCAATATGTTATAAATATTTTAAAAGTTGTCATGAACATAGTAGTCATGAAAAAAGATCTATTTACCAACAATGCATAACTTATGCGATGTAAATGAACTCGATGAATGATACAAATCTTTAACTCCCACTGAACTATATCACTCATTTCACTTCAGTGAACGATTTTGCGCATGTTTAATTGCGACTAGGGATTGCAAACCCGCGGATCCTGCACATTTTGTAAGTTGGTGCCCAATATTAAGAATACTCGATTTTACTGTTAATTTTCTGAATTTATGACTATTTAATAATACATTTAGTCAACAAAGTATCGGGAATTAATGTTTTGTTTATTGGCACAATTGTTTTCCATTTTGGCGCGGAGTTTTAATTGCATCTGTCATTTATATTACAAAAAAATTGCTGTCTTTAGTTTTATAATATCTGTGTGTATTGCGAATTTCATAATGGACAAAACCATCGAACAAAGAGTTTGTCTTAAATTTTGCATCGCGAATGGAATTTCGTGTTCGGAGACACTGAAATCTGAAAATGTTACAGGAGGCTTACGGTGAATCGATTTTATCAAAAACACGTACTTATGAGTGGTACAAAGCGGTTGAGACATGATGGAAGATTTGCCTCGTTCTGGTAGGCCATCAACGGCTGCAACTGAAGTTAACATAGCAAAAGTAAAGGAAATAGTGACTGAAAATCCTCATTCAATTTTGTGAGAGATGGCCGCCGAACTTTCTGTATCTCACGAGTCGATCCGTACCATTTTAACTAACAATTTGGGTATGAAACGTGTTGCCACCCGGCTAGTCCCAAAGGACCTAAATTTTCTAAAAACTAAATCGCATAAGAGTCGCTGAGGACATACTAGAACGAGTCAATACCGATCCAACATTTATGAAACACTTTGTTACTGTGGACGAGAAGTGGGTTTACGAGTTTGACATGAAACCTAGTCAACAAGCTTCGGAATGGCGCCTCCCAACTGAACCAAAACCGAAAAAACCACGTCAAAGTCGATCAAAAGTCAAACTCATGTTGACTGTTTTCTTTGACTATCGCGGCGTTGTGCACTCGAAATTCTTGCCGAAGGTCAAACGGTAAATAAAGATGTTATTTGAGCGTTATGCGGCGTTTAAGAGAACAAGTTCGACGAAAAAGGCCAGATTTGTGGAAAGAAAGTTCTTGGATTTTGCACCACGATAATGCGCCTTTGCACAAGGCCATTGTGAACGAAGTTTTGTCCAAACACTCAACAAATACCATCGAGCAACCACCATAATTATTCACCAGATATGGCTCCAGCCGACTTCTTTCTTTTTCCTACACTCAAATTACCACTTCGCGGCACTCGTTTTTAATCGGTAGAAACATAAAGACATAAAGGAGAATTCGCGGCGAGAACTGAACTCAATTCCGGAAACAGCGTTTAAAAAATGATTTTATGATTGGATTATTCGTTGGCGTAAGTGTATCGTTTCTGAAGGAGCATACTTTGAAGGTGATAAAATAAATTTGGATGAATAACAAAAATGTTGTGTATTATTGATTTTTTTCCGGTACTTTCTTGACAGAGTAGTGTATAGAAAATGAGGTGATTAACCTAACCTAACCTAAACCTCTTATTTATTTCGCGTAAGTAGAAAAGAATTATTATAATCATATTAGTTACCAAAAATCTGCTGGATGGAGGTTGCTGAAGGTGTTAATTATCTTATATAGTTAGATTAAGAACACTAAATAAGTAATTTCTCTTTATTATACACTCGGCGTCAAAAAGATCGCACCTCTGTGAAAATCACTTTCAACTGTCATTAACTCTTGACATAATAATAATAATAATATGCTTTATTGAGACTTAAAACCTTATATATACATTTTAAACCCACCAAACTGCTTCCCAGTTTGTCGGCGGGATTAGCACTCTTTATTAAAAAGGTATATAATGTTAAAAATTTATAATAAAATAACAGTAATCAGGAACAATTTATCATAATTATCTTTACATCGAAGTTAAGTATTTGAATCCACTAGTTATTTCATGAAGCGGATTTGTAGTGCTTTGATATTGTCTAGATATGATTTAAACGTACGGCCATACGTGTTTAAACCATAGCTTAGCAGTGACTCGGCCAGGGCAAAGTAAATGACACGCAACGTCTTCTTACTTAATGTGTTATTCAGAGTATAAAACTTGCTCAGCACCGATCTTAGTCTGGTACACACTGAGTCCACATGTGCCATCCATTTAATGTGAGAGTCTACCCACACGCCTAAATATTTAAATTTAATTACTGTTTCTAAGTTTGAGCAACAACAGTTAATATTATTCACATGCATACAATCGTACGTGTGTCCTATGATATTTATATTTGATTTATTTGTTTTTTTTTGCTTTTATAAGTATTATGCGGTGAATATATATGCATTACTTTAGTTTTGTTTATATTAAGTATTATCCCGTATCGTGGGCCCATTTAATAATATTGTTGAAGTCGGCTTGCAATACCTCCCTGACCTCCTGTATTTGCCTCGATGAATATACTAAACACATGTCATCTGCGTACATGTAGACCCGGCATCTTTTGACTACGTTACTGACACTGTTGACATGCATAACATAACCAACCGGTCCAAATACCGAGCCGGTGGGTAGGTACACCCAGGCTCACCAGAGCTTCATTCCCAGTCACACCCGCAATGCAAGTCTGCATCGATCTACCACTTAAGTAGTTTCGAAACCATCTAATCCCACACTCTTCCATTGAATGGAGCAGAACCTCGTGATCCAGGGTATCGCATGCCTTTTTGTAGTCAATATACAACACCATAGCCTGATGACCCTGGTCCAGACTTTTGTTTAAGTCCTCCGAGAACTGAGATAAAGCTGTTGCGGTGCTAAGTCCGCTTCTAAAACCGTGTTGTGCGTCGGATAAGATGTTATTTTGTTCCAAGAAGTCGCTGATTTGTCCCACTACAACCGTTTCAATAATTTTATTGATTACAGACAATATAGCAATCGGTCTGTAATTACAATAATCCGAATGCTCGCCTTGTTTAAAAACGGGCCATATTATTGCTTTTTTACGGTATTGCGGATATTCCCCAATGGATAAAGACTTGTTGACAAAATACGCCAGGACCGGTGAAATACATTTTTTAATATTCTTTATATCCGTCACTCGAATATAATCTATCCCCGGGTCCTTATCACTGCTCAGCCGATCTATTATTTTGCACACAGTATAACTAGTAACGGGCTTGTAACGAAATGACACGTCACTGACTTTCACATATTCGTTTCTATTCAATAATTTTATGCTACAATAATTATGCTTAATATTAGTAATTTCTTTAGTAAAAGTATCCGTAAACTTAGTACATATATTATACAGAGAGTCCTTATTTCCTAAATACCTACCTTTTAATAATATCATCAATGCTTGTTTTTTTACTACCAATCCAACTATTTATAACTTCCCAAATTTTCCTTGGATTCCCGTTACAATTCCTTATTTCCTCCTGTCTGTATTTATTTTTTTCCTTAAGTATTAACTTATTAACTTTATTTCTCAGTCTTGTGTGCTCTAGTCTTTTTGTATTATTATCAGGTGATACCTTCCACTCTTTGAATAGTTTATCTCACGCAACATCATATTTTTAAGAGTATTTTTTATCCATGGTTGTGAAAGTCGTTTTTTAGTGCAGCGGTGGCTCTGTAAGAAGAACTAGCAAGAAACTCACAGGCTATGCTCTTTTAAATTATCAATTGGTTAGTTACAATCTTCATTTATCTGTGAAGCTATACAATGCAATATAATATAACATTAACAATATTCATGTTTTGAAGTCATTCATATTAGAATAGCCTGTATGAAACGGCACTTTAATCCCAAGCATTTTGCTGTTGTTTGCTGCAGGGTGTCAGAGTTGCAGCTCTGACACCCCGCCCGCGGCCATCGTCCCAGGGACCAAAACCGGGAGGACCTCCTCAGAGAGACGCAGTGGACGCGCCCCTCCTACCTCCTTGTGCGACCATAGCGTGTGTGACCGACTTCTCGGAGGGTCCATGGTTAGACAACAATGGCCCCCAGCCCCCGCTGCCTAAGACCCTCCTGGCGCTGCTTGAAGGGCCCTCCTGGCCCGCCCGCTGCGCCCTCCACAGGTCCCTCTTAGTTTCTCCCCCGGTAGTCAGTACTAAGGGCACCCAGAGTCGCCAATCTCTGGGTTACCTTTTCCCTAGCGCCCTCTGCGCCCTGCCGGGAGGTATTCAGCCCCCCCACAACGATAAGGTCGGGTCGACCAGTCGGGGGGGTTCATACTCGCTCCCTGCGGAGAGGAGCGTCAAGATCGCCAACAGGGGTATACCGGCGGATACCGACCCCCTGGAGATACAAGAGGAGCTCACTTCCCTCGGCTACAGCCCGAAATTTGTGCGGCCCATCCGGGCTCGGCAAGGACGACCGGGCTGTATCTACTTCGCCCAACTTAAGAGTTCGATGCGCTTTGAGCAGTGGAGTGCTGTTCTCTACCCAGACGAGACAAGATTGTCTTTTCAGCAACGACCGACCAACCGACGCTTTAGATACTCCTTTTTATTACCTTTCTAATGATGATGATGATACCCAACACTATCCTCTAAATAAGGTTTCTGAAATATTAAAGATTTTTAAATGGTGTAATTTTTTACGCCGAGTGCATAATAATATTTCGCCCCATCATTAAAGATGCGCGGGATCCGTAGTTTTGCGGGATTGCAATCTCTAATTGCGACCATGTATACATACTTACATAATCACACGCATGGGGGATGAGCAGAAATCTTTTTGCAATCATTTAAAAGGGATCATGATCACATCAGCCCAGTCATGTCCCACTACTGAGCAAGAGCCTCCTCTTACAAACCAAGGTGAGAAGGTGTTGGGTCATACGCGGTTCCAGTGCGGAATAGCGAAAGCGACAAATATGGAAACCTTTGAAATGGTTCATCCTTTAATTACCTATTAAGATATATAATTTATTTATTATAATGACATTTCATGTGGATTATCCGCAATGCAATGAAGGTGCAATCACAGGCAAATATATTTAAAGCATGGATTTGATAGTCAAAGATTACTGGAAAACGCTATTGGTAATAAATAAATATTATTTTACAAATAAAAATTTTATCGGCTACTTATTATAAGAACAAGATATATTCTACGGTGATAAATATTTAATATAAAAAAACCTATCTAACTTAGAGTCCATGTTTTTGATTTGATCACAGGCTTGTTTAAAAAGGATATACCTAATGTGTGTATAAATAATGATCAGCCTTTATGAAAGAGATGTTAAGCCATTATGGCAATCAAGCAAGAGAGTTTGTTTTGTTTGGTTTGTGATTTTTAGAGAAGAGGGGTAGCCGTAAGCTTTTTTGTAGCGTGAAGTACGACACTATAAACAGCCCGTTTTAAAAATAGAGACGTTGTATCTTATGTACCTAGCTTTTCGAAACGGCGTCCGTGACGATAATAATGTTAAATTCTCGATGAAACAAATTGCAACTTTTTATTTCGTTGACATCAGTTTCCAGAATTTTTGCTGCTTTTTTCTGGATATGTTAGTTGCTATAATATAAAGCGTAGACAGAGTAAGGTTCTATTTTACGCTATATAATATGGTGTATGGTATTCAAGACTTATACTTATTAAAGAAGAGGACATAAAATAATGTATATCTCTTTTTTTGCCGAATGAAGTTGAAGTGACGATTCTAGTTTCATTGTATTTATGTCATTGCTACGAATACGAGTGAGTGGATGCGTTTTGTTACTACAGAAATCTGACGTGTCATTACAAAGTTCGAATTTGAGACATCAATTTATTATTACTTTTATTTAGACGAAATGGTAAATAAAATATTTAAGTCTGCTATTCAATTTAAGTGAAAATCACAAATGCAAGTATATTTCACATTTTTTATTCAATATTTTTAGTTCATGTGTCTGACATTGATTTGTGACTGAAATAATAAAACGATTTTTTTAGTGATGGTGGTCGTCGTATTTTGCGGTGCGCTATCTATCACTGACATTTCATCGTGAGTATTGTTATCTGCCCTGATTATTATGTTGATATTGCGGATGATTGGTTATAATAATTAGTGAAAACATTCAGGAAGCCCCAACAATACCATAATCTGTAAAGTACATCAACTGCAATGGCTGCAACTAGAAGACTTCAGAAGGTGAGACAATCAATTTTCCCGTTAGTCACTAAAATAATGATTCTGATTTGTTTTAAAAAGATGACTCATTGTCATATTTTCTTAGAGACTTACCAATAATTATCTATACCAGATAGTATTGTCGCTATGCTACTTCTTTCAATAATAAATCGGGACATTCTGTATGACATTTTTGTCAATAACTTTATTTTATTAAATGATGTTTTTAATAATAACTCTCTAATTTCAGGAACTAAACGATATAAGGCAGTCAGGCCTAAAATCATTCAGAGACATCCAAGTGGATGAATCTAACATCCTTACATGGCAAGGACTTATTGTACCTGTAAGTGAATATTGTATTTGTGCCTATTTATTCTTGTACATTTCATGAATTTTCAACAAGCTATATTTCCACTTTAATAATTTAAGGAATTAATTAAAAGTATCTACTCACTTTTTCTACATATTCTCCTTGGCCTCAAATGAGATAATTAAAGGGCTTTTGAGCCTCTTTAAGTTCTAAAGAATTGTATTTATAGTTTTATTTGTATTTCTTCACAAAATTGTTTTTTTTATATGTATACAAATTTGAAATAACTTAATTAAAGCTTTATTTTATTTAACATTCATGTATTATGAAAGAATAAAATTTCAAGGAATCTCTTTAAACTCAAAAAAAAAAAAAAACTTTTAGTATGTTACCTTCTAAACAATCACCACAACAATAACAATATATAATTTTCTTCAGGAATTAGCTGTACCATTGTACATGCTGTTTCTCTCACCTTTTATATGTACATGAACCATTAAAAAAATAAAATGGTATTCCACATAAATGGCTGAAAACCTAATAAAAACCTGTTTTATCACTTACAATAAATAATTATGTTTTGCAGGATAATCCCCCTTACAATAAGGGAGCTTTTCGTATTGAGATCAACTTCCCTGCAGAATACCCATTCAAACCTCCTAAAATTAGTTTCAAAACAAAGATTTATCACCCCAACATTGATGAGAAGGGCCAGGTGTGCTTGCCTATAATAAGTGCGGAGAATTGGAAGCCGGCTACAAAGACTGATCAAGGTATATGCTGTATTATATATTTTATTACTATGCTGTAATGTAATACCAAGTTAGAATAATCTTTCCCTCCGAGTTCCGCAGTTGAGACCTCCGCAGGTCAGATGCCAGTTGCTCTATGTAAAAACTGAAATTCAGCCAAATCTGGTTAGACCAGTGGACAGATCCTGGGCCCTAAGCTTACGTTTAGGGTTGAACTGGGATAAAAATAGAATGATAATATCAAGTTAGATGGCTGCGATGAATTAATTAATAAGGTTAACCCACCTACTCAGGTGCACAACATGTGTACATTGCCACATGACAATGTAGTATTAATAATTTTAGCCAGGGTACATGTGTTGCCAGTGATGATGGGTGAAGTGGAGCAACATTTTTGGATTTCTCTCGACATGTCTGTCCTCATTTTGGCATTGTCTCCTAGTGTATCCCTGGCTTTTAGTTTTTTATGCTTCAGCAACATTTATATTGTTTTATTGAGTTTATGTACACTTTAAAACAGTCAGAGGGTCATATACCCATATCTAAATGATTTTCAGAGTAATCATATCTTAGATACCAAAACTTATTATATCTATTAGAATACCCTTCATAGATTTGTACATTCCTAAAAAATGTTTTATCATTTGGAGTAGTGGAAGGGATTAAGAATTCAGTGGTACTATTGATATACCTAAAAGATACTTGTTTTTAGATGTTAGCCTTTATTGCCAATATCTTTTACAGTTTTAATAGTAAGTTGTTATTACTATTATTAAAATATTGGCAAATATAAGAGACATAAAGGGAGGCCTTTTGCTTATTACATTATGTTCTCCCTGATGCTGTTCGGTGCCATAATTAGTCAGCTATTTGTGTTATATTTTTTTAAGACTAGTTTCTTTTTTTTCGTAACCTAATGCTCTTTTCTGGTATGTCTTTGAGTCTTTTATTTTTGTTTGCATATGTGCAATCCTCTTTCATTATTTTGTTTTAGTTTTGGTCACACCTTTTTACTTTGTTACATTTCTTATATCTGTTATTAGGTATATTGTCAATAAAACATTACATATACTTTTCAGTTATTCAAGCATTAGTGGCACTTGTAAATGACCCAGAGCCTGAGCATCCATTGCGTGCTGAACTCGCTGAAGAATTCCTTAAAGATAGGAAGAAATTCACGAAAAATGCAGAAGAATTTACTAAAAAACATAGTGAAAAGCGGCCTACTGATTAAATAATTATACAATTCCACTTTAGCATGGTTTTACAGCAATCAATATTATTTCGTCAAGCTATACTATTGCTACTACATCCCTGTTTGCATTTATTCTATACTTTTAATTTAATAGATTCATTGCCCTTAATTATACTGTTTTAATCATTGCTGTATATCCAGGTTAAAATATGTTACCACTGTATTGTATTTAAAGTGCTTTTAGTCACTGCTTGCTGAGAACGGGCACTGTTATATATATAAATGTATTAAATTAGCGATATAACATTAATTGCAACGTTAAGCTTAAAATTTGATGCTTTGTCTCTTTTTTAAAGTTTTGGAATTGTCAAATAATTGGAAATTGTTTATTAGTTTTTTATAATTGATAAATTATTCACTTAACATTGGGAATAATTTCTTGTAATACTATTAAGTTACTGTTCACCTGTATATCTATAATTATATTATAATGCAGTAGCAAATTTAATTCATTTACACTACAGGATTGTAAGCACAGTTTTTAATTGGTGTGTTATAGAAACGTATGTACCTACGCAAATCTATTTAATGTAAGCCCGAGTATTTAAATGTCCCATACCTATGTGTTTGTTACTTGGTAACTAACTTACTGTGTTCTGAACAATTCAGTAAGGAAACTTTAAATATATATATTTTTTTCGAACTAAATTTCAGCTTTTATTTTATATGTTGTAATATTCTGCCGCCAAGCTCCCTGCCTACCATGGCACATGATGGAAACGGCTTTCATACAAGTCTTTGCTCGATATAAGTCCAACATAGACGATGTACTTTTTTTCCAACTAAGTCCCTGCTCTTTATTGGATATTTAAGATTAATATTTCAAATTGCGCATACACGTGGATATTATGAACTTTAAAATTCATAGAAATAAAGATTATACACAGCGTCGCATATGCAACAATACCGCGTAAGTAAATAAAAGTTTTGACGAGATAAGAAAAACAGAATTTCCAGACACGATTGTATGGCGAACTGACGATTTGTGCGGTTTTTCGCAGCAAAACTATTACAACCCCTTTGCGTTTAAATAATTTGGAAATTCAAATAACAGTGTTGGGTGGGAACCTCTACCACGTCACTCCTCGGGGGGCCATCACTAGTCCCTTTTAGTTTTCCGACCACACAGAGCCTGACACAAGACCTTGGAGTCTGTCCAGGTGATTTGTTTTGATTAGCGCTATTTTCAGAATCTGAGGTTCATACATTAAAAGGTTCCCTTAGTGCTACTTTATTGGTTACACTTTCAGTATCTTGAAATATTCACTGTTTTGTAAAAAAAATAATATAAAAGAGTCTCAAGAGTTAGAGTTAGCCTGTGAGTTTCTTGTCAGTTCTTCTCACAGAGCGGGGGCTCGGAACTGGCACTTAGATTCACTTACACCAATTTTTTATTTATTTGCATATAAGTGAATCTAAGCTTCGTGATTTCAGGGTATTAATATTTAACTTTTTTTAATGTATTTTCTGTTTTGACGTTTTCAAGTGCCATGTAATAGTTTATGAAATAAAGAACTTTTTACTTTTGCATTACGTCGACATGCAGTCGCGTGTTTTGCGATACATAAATTCGCAAGTTCTTAGTACGGTATTCGGTCTGGTACCTCTGGGTGTTCAACCTTTTCTCTGCAGCCTGCTGGGATAGGAGGAACTTTGTCCAAAAGCTTAATATCGTCTAGACTACGAAAGAGTGTATAGGGAACCTACCAAGATCTGAGGAGGCCAAGCCAACCTCACCTGCAAGTGATGCACCTGCCGAACAACGGACGACGCTCTGGCGAACACAAAAAGTTCCGGTAAGCGGCAATAGGCTCGCCACCTATTACATGGGACCAACTATATAATTGGTGAAATGTGGGCATACAATATGACTCTCCCTCCCCCTTCGGGGAAACAGGAGTGATATAATGTATGAGTGTATGTTATGTAGACTACGAAAGTAACTAAAATATTATTATAGATATCAAAAGGTGCTTAATGAGCAATATAACAGAATGGGAAAGTCAGTTTAAAACGAGCAGCGATCTCGTAATTTTGACGTTCATGATAAGTTCTTCCCATTCCACATGGAGGAGGCTAGTCTACAGATTAGTCTGTGAGTTAAATATTAGCCCTGAACCCTATTACTACACAGATTACGTTAAAAATAATAGCATTATGTAGATAAACAATTTAAATGAGCAAGAATGTTTATTACAAGAATATTTATTCAACAAAGTCATAAATATTAGATGTTGCTTGACCACATGTATTGTGTTGTCTAGATTGGTTCTTCCATACCACAGTTTTCTCCGGCACCAAGTCAACTTTAGACGCCTCTTTTGCTGAAGTATTGTTTATCTTGTTTTGATTTAAAATTGACTCAGTTTCTTTCACTTCATCTGTACAAGGAGTTGGGCTTGAATACTTTTCTAAATTGTCTGAAAATAAATAGTATTAAAAGACTTTAAAAAGGAGTTTCCCAATTCGATTGTGTTTGTTACTTCAGAACATTCACGAAATGTGTGTTATTTTGTAAAATATTTATTGAAAAATTACATTATTTATTTATTAGGAACACTTACAGCTAAACATATATTATATGCAAGCCATTACAAGTATTCACATCATTATTTTTTACTTATTTCTACTTGTATTTTTTAAAGTTATGACTAATAATCAATATATTTTAGGAAAATATGATTTTTTTTATATAATCACTAGGGATGTGGGTCATTGAGCAGCTTCAACAGGGTGTCTTTGAACACTTTTTGCGAGACAGAAAAGATATCAAGGTCGGGTGACTTTGCATTCAAGCTGTTGTAGGAGTTACAAATTCTTGCTAAAGAAGAGTGAAGGCCAAGATTGGTTCTATGCGGTGGTAATGTAAAAGATTTTGTGAGTGGTTTTCGAGGGCATCTACGGGGGACAGTGAAGCCGATTCTGGCAAGTAGGTCAGGGCATAAAACTTTATTATGGATAAGCTTATAAAGGAATAATAAATCTATGATTGTGCGACGGTTTTTTAGCGATGTCATGCCAAAGAAAGATAAACGCATGTTGTATGGAACTTTGTGATGTATTCCGGGGGACATGTATGCCAGGTGCCTCGTGAACGCCCGTTGAATACTTTCTATCCGTTGAGACGAGTTAGCATACACAGGGCTCCATGCTATTGACGCAAACTCAAGCCTGCTGCGAACCAGGCTATTGAAAAGGATAGTTCGTATTTCTTGCCGCTTGAATCCTTTTAAGTTTCGTTTTACGAAACCCAGCATTTGAGCAGACTTTTTAACGATCATGTCAACATGAGTATTAAATTTCAACTTGCTATCTATGATAACACCGAGATCCCTTATCTTGTCGACCCTTGCCAAAACCTTGCCGTCTAGCGAGTACTCTGTGTCTATTGCACTTTTTTTTTTTTTGGTGAAACTTATATGAAAACACTTATCTGGGTTCAGAGTCATGCTGTTATGTATGCTCCAAATCTTTACTTGATCCAGGTCAGCTTGTAGATGTTTAATGTCAGTGGAATCGTTAATAACTTTACAGATTTTTAGATCGTCGGCAAAGAGAAAGACGTTACTGTGCTGTATTTTTGTGGTAATGTCGTTTATAAAAAGCAAGAACAGTATCGGACCCAAATGAGAGCCCTGTGGTACACCAGACAGACTGTAATACATATTGGAGTCATACCCAGCCACTGATACTATCTGAGGTCTTTTTGCTAGGTAAGAATTAAACCAAAAGATCAGAGAACCACCGATACCATAGTTTTTTAACTTTTCTACTAAAATAGCATGACTGACTTTGTCAAATGCGCTGCTGAAATCAGTGTAAATAGTATCCACCCGTCTACCAGCATCAACTTCCATGGCAATGTTAGAAACCATAAGTGCCAAATTTGTGTCCACCGATCTTCCTTGCCTGAATCCATGTTGCGATTCCGATAAACTACTATCTACCAATTTGAAAACATGTGTATAGACAAGAGACTCAAATATCTTAGAAAATGTAGACAGCAAGGATATAGGTCGATAATTACTGACAACAGTTAGGTCACCATTTTTGTGAATGGGCACTATTCTAGCTCTCTTCCACTCAACTGGAAAGACTCCCTGCTTTAAAGATTTTTGGAATAGAATCTGCAACGGTGTTGAGAGAGAGCGTCCACATCGTTTTACAAATAAAGGAGGAATATTATCTGGACCAGTACCTTTATGTATGTTGAGGCCTTTAATAATTTTTAGGATGTCGTTTTCAGTGAATTGTAATGATGTGATATAATTATTTGTTATTACTTCAATATTTGAGGGGACTGAATAACTATTGCTGTAGACAGAAGAGAATTGTTCAGCAAACAAGTCAACTACTTCAGGACCAGACTATACCGTTCTATCACCGTTTGTCATTAATGTTGGAATAGATGACCGGCCTTTTCGCTTATCTTTAACGTATCTCCAAAACAGTTTGGGATTCATACAAATATTTGATTCCATGTTGTATTTATAGTTGCTTTTGCATATTTTAATAAGTTTGTGACATCGTTCGCGGAGTAATTTAAATTCTATATTGTCTCTAGGATTGTTAAATATACGTAATCTTTGTCTTATCTTATTTTTCTCATTTAAGAGTGACACGAGAGTTTTACTGAACCAACTAGGATACTTATGGGAGATGACGCGACGCTTGGGGACAAATTTTTCGATAATAGTACATAGAGTATCATAAAAAGTTGAGACTGCTCGATTCACATCGTCTATATCATATAACATTTTTATCCAATCACAACTGAATAGTTTGGTCTTGATTGACTCATAGTCTGCCCTATAATAATAATAACCTTTTGTTAGGTAGAAGACCCTGGACATCGCCATTCACAGAAACGGGTATCTCCAGCACAACACTAGGGTGATGGTTATCCATCTTACTTAACAAATCTAAGGGTTCTGATACATGTAAACTTTCAACATTGCTTAAAACTAAATCCAAAATTCTTCCCGATTCATTATGCTGTTAATAGGCATTGCAGGAAATCCTCAAATATGCAGATTTGTGTTTCCTATTCTATTAATTAGCTAAGACCAACCATTATAGACATTCACCATGTCGTTCGAAAAGAACTTTATATTTACTTATTTCAATTAAATTATTTAGCATAATTTTTTTACATTAATAATTAAAACATACCTTTAATCATACCAATAGTTTTATCTAAATATTCTTTTTTATTAGAATCTCTGGCCATCATGGGCTGAATGTTCAGGGTATAGTCAGGTCCATATTTAGTCCAATACTCATGCTCTGGTATGTTTTCATCTAAACTGTGATTTACCACTAATGCACTGAGGGATGTCCATAACCGTGCTGTATTTGCGTGATTGTATCCCCCTGTAATTATATATCTATAAAATACACTGTAGATATAATTTGTATTAGATGATCTAAAGGTGCATGTAATAGTTTCCCTCGGGAGGTCGGACACAAGGCATTCCATGTAATAACTGAAGTTTAGCAAAATCTATTTAAACCAGTGAGCAACCCTTGGGGGCCCTTAGGGTAATTCTAGGGCACACAAAACCGGGTTAAGAGCTAAAATGATAAACGTAATATCTGTAACTTAACCCTTAATCAGGCATAGTATGATTTATCGACCACCTAGGTAATTGGAGTCTTTTAGTGATATTTGTATTTTTTTAATTCATAAAACCTTTATTCGATTACCAATATTTGTACCTTTCGTATGAAGCTAAACATTTTTTATTAAACAATTTATTTTGGGAAAAATTATTAGTCAAAGAAAGTGGTCTTTATATGCCCTATGCCCGTCTGGGGGTAGTATGATTTGGACACTGTTTCCATTAAAGCTGATTTTTAAATTAAATTATAATTGTATCTTATTTGTTTTTTAACAAAAATAACATTCTACGTTTTTTTACATAACAAAAATAACAATCTGCTTTTTTTTAAACATAAATAACATTATTCTAGAAGCGTACAAATTTTTTTTTATTTAATCTACGATAAAAACATGGGACCGCCACAGTTTCGACAAAAAAGTTCATTTATTGTCGCAGTACCACGTCGACAATAAAAAAAGTTTCGTTGCACATCTTAAACATACATCAATTTAAAAATAAGGATAATGAAAACAAATTATAAAACGACAGAGAGCTCCTTTACAGGCATAGTGCATAACACAACCACTTTGTTTTTGTCTTCCTTTCATTATTTTTTAAGAAACAGATCTTAGGTATACATTGTACAGGTAAAAATTAAGGCCACACCATATTTTAAAATCTGTTTAATGCCAGTGCACATGTGGCCTGATTAAGGGTTAAAACTATGAAAAAGTCACATTACGAAATTTTCTGCCGCACTTTTTGATTGTTAAATGGCTGAATAAAAAGGTTTCTATAGGTTCGGCAACGCGTTAGTGATGCCCCTTGTGCTGCAAGCGTCCGAACTCTGCGGCGACCTCGTTTCATCAGGAGGGCCGCATTGGCATTTTTTATAGTACAAGGTGGCCCTTGTAGTATAAAAAAAAACTTACTTACCACCGCCTAAAAGTATAGTAGGTTTCCGTTTATCGAGGACCCTCGAGACACACGTGCAGTACCCGCGTGTCGTCAGATTGCCGCCACCGTTAGGATCATGAGCCAGCGCATCAGCTCCACATTGCACTACTATGGCATCTGGGGAGAATCTTTTGTACACTTCAGGGAATATCCTGCAATTATAAGTATAGTTAGCAAGTTAAGCGTAAGGCTCAATTTACATTGCCGCGGAATCACGTTTCAAGTATCTTCACGTTTTCAAGAATTCCCTAGCTACTGTCAGCGTATTTAGTTCGACTTTATACAAATAACGTTAAGTTCATTATGCTATGTACAATTTAGTTGCAATAGGTCGCTTCAGACAGGGATCAGAATTTAATTTTGCTAGGGTATGCAGTGCTTATATGCAAATAGGGTGCACACCACTGTTTGCAATAAGAGTTAAATTTTCATTTTTTTAAAACAAACATGTTAACAATGTGAACAAAATATTTATGGGTAAATCATTATACCTCCTGGTTATTACTCTTTTCCAAAATACATACAAATTATATATTACGTAATTTATTTCTTCACAAACTAAAAATGTTTATATCCACATAATACAATTAAAAGTAATAACATTTTACACTTACTCTCCAAAAACATATTCAATAGTATCATCTGTATACCAAGCGTGTAATGGGAAATTACATGAGTAGCTCTTGCCAGCTAGCGTGCCAATGTCGTCCAGGCTACCTGTGCCGGGATAAAACCCTGGTTCGTATTTGTGAAAGGACAGGCTGAACACAGATTTACTTAGATTGTATGCATCTTGTACACCATTACCTAAAAGCCATCATGGTTTTATTAAAATTTACCAAAATTATGATCATCACATATTTCAAAACAACAAAAAAAATATTTTATTAAATATTTAATACATCTAAAATACTAATTGCTGTTTTTCTTCATTTTAATTTCGCAGACATGTAGGTAGGTATTATTTGATTTTTGAATAATCATCTCAGCCCTTTAACGTCCCACTATTGAGCACAAACCTCCCCTCACATACCAAGGTGCGAGGTATTGCTTAATGAATTAATGTAAAAGGCATCATTTGTATTATTTCCTAATTAGATACACACTTTTATTTCAAAAAACATTATGTGACGGACGACTCAAAAGTTCTATCACTATTGAGGGAAGTCTATAAAATTTAGGAAACTAGTTTATTAATCATATCATTACAATATGTAATGTATTTCTATCTATCTATATGTAATTACAATTTTATTACCATGATGAACATCTAGATCAATATATAGCACCTTAGAAAATTTCTTTCTCAGAGTTTCAATTGCTAGAACAATATCATTGACGTAACAAAAACCATCAGCTCCAAATCTAAAAAGAGAATGAATAGGTATTACTCATTCACAATATTCCTTTAGTGGATGCAGGCAGCTCGAGTTTGCTCGATATGTAAAGCATTTGGTGAGGCCTATGTTCAACAGTGGACTTCTATTTCTATATTTGATACTGATAGTATACAAATAAAATATTGGAAAATACATATTAGGTCAGGGAAAAAGTCTTTTCGCATAACGTAGGTATAAACTTATTATAAATTTTTTTTGACTGTACTATTTGTGTCTGGCTGGTTTTGGTAACATTAAAAAGGTTCCATTATAAAGAAAAGAAAAAAATAAAAAAAAGTTGTTTCCCGCTATTTTTCATTTGTTTTTCTCTCCGTAAAAATGAGTGAATCTAATGAAGAAATTCGATACATTTTAAAATTTTATTATAAAAAAGGCAAAAATGCAACTCAAGCAGTGAAAAAAATTTGTGATGTTTATGGACCTGATGCAGTGTCAGTAAGAGTAGCACAAATTTGGTTCAAACGTTTTCAGTCCGGAAATTTTGATGTTAAAGATGCACCTCGCTCTGGTCGCCCTGTTACGAATAAAATGGACGCCATTTTTGAAAGAGTGGAGCAAGATCGGCATATTAGTAGTTACGATGTAGCTGAAGAACTGGGAATTGACCACAAAACAGTTTTGACCCATTTGAAGAAAGCTGGTTATACAAAAAAGCTCGATATTTGGGTGCAACACGAGCTCACTCAAAGAAACTTAATGAACCGTGTACTCATTTGCGATTCATTATTGAGACGTAATGAAACCGAGCCGTTTTTGAAGAGATTGATAACTGGCGATGAAAAGTGGATCACGTACGACAAGAACGTGCGAAAAAGGTCGTGGTCGAAAGTTGGCCAGGCTTCGCAGACTGTGGCCAAACCTGGCCTAACACGAAATAAGGTGATGCTGTGTGTATGGTGGGATTGGAAGGGCATTGTTTATTATGAGCTTTTACCGCCCGGCAAAACCATCGATTCTGATCTTTACTGCCAGCAACTGATGAGATTAAAGGAAGCAGTCGAGAGAAAACGGCCGGAATTGATCAACAGGAAGGGTGTGGTCTTTCATCACGATAACGCTAGACCACACACATCTTTAGCCACTCAGCAAAAATTAAGAGAGTTCGACTGGGAGGTCCTAGTGCATTCACCACATAGCCCTGACCTTGTGCCTTCAGATTTCCACCTGTTTCGGTCTCAGCAGAATTCTTTAGGTTCTGTAAGGTTGACCTCAAGAGAGGACTGCCAAAACTATTTGTCCCGTTTTTTTGATCAGAAGTCCCAAAGTTTCTACAGTAACGGGATAATGTCTCTGCCCACAAAATGGCAGAAAGTTATTCAACAAAACGGTACATATATATTGTAAATAAATGTAAATAAACTTTGAAAAAAATGTCTTGACTTTTCATACAAAAATATGAAAAGACTTTTTCCCCAACCTATTATAAAAAACAATAGTACACAAGGCTACTTATTTGATAACAAATCTAATAGCTGAAATAACAATGATTCTTCATTAATATAGCACTTTTAGTAATTAGTGTAATTTGAAGTACAAATGAGTTTACCAGAACCTTTGAGCATGATGCCAGCCACCACACCAGTTGATGGCAATATTACATAAGCCTTGGACCAGGCACTTTGCTGCAGTAATAGATCCTCCTGCTATAGTGGAGACCAGCCCGTACATATTTGACACCGGTGGGCAATCATATCCTGGAATAATAACCACAGGGAATCGACAATAAAAATTAATGGTGATAAAATATGTCATTATTAAATAAGATATTAAATCAACAATTTATTGGTTCTCTTTGGAAGTTAATTTTAAACAACTGAAGGTTTAAGAAACCAGGACTTTCATAAATTCTTTATTGTCTTATAATAGCTGTATATAATTGCAATAGCTTATTTTGTCTCTGTAACTTAATTTAATTATTTGAGATTTAAAAAAATCTTTTTTACTCACCCAGACCATGCACTTCATCATTTTCATTTGTCATATAATCATCATCAACCCCTTTAATTGATTTTAAGTAGTCTAAATAAAGTTCAGAGTGGAACTGTCTAAGCTCTTCATAAGAAGCAGGGGTTGATAGAACCACCTTAAAACTTGCATTAAGTCCATACGATACAATTAAATCATGAACCATTGAAGCCTAGGATACAAAGGGAAAGTGTCTTATAATATAAGTTACAAAAAAGTAAATTATCTTATTTTTCTATAATCTATAGATAATGTAACGCATTTGTTTACTAACTCGTCCACATACAGCTGGTAATCGATCACATTCTAAGATAAGGTTTAAATCCCAAACGTAGCATACTTTAGAGTTCATGATTAAAATTAATTTTAACAAATAACAACTACTACTTTGGCATTATTTTTTAATACAGGAACAAAAAGTAAAACGAACGGTTACTAAAATACCAAATACTGTCAAACAAATTGGTGGCAAAATTATCAAAATTCAAATCATTTTTTTTTTATTCTGACATGTGGCTTTAGGTTATCTTCAGTAAAACCTTTAGATGTTATTGGAACTTAAGTCAATTCAATTAAATAAATACAATCACTATATTTAAACAATACAAAGAAGAAGGATCATCAAATTTTGTTAATTTCTGTTGCCTACATTAATAAGTAAATTATCTCATGAATTTTTATACCACCGTTATGTATACAATTTATAAATGTCATTAAACAACTTAATTGCCCTTTCTTGTTGTTTAAACCTGTATTAAACAAATATTTTTCTTTCTTCTCTTCTTAATATTTTTCTAGAATCCTTGAAATTAGTAATTAGAACGTGGAAAAAAGAATTGTTGTCTGTGGTATTGTGAACCTATAGTCTTGAGTACTATTGGACGACATCTAGAGAACCCACTTTTATTGGTTGAATTACTGTGAACGAGGAACCAATTAGAGTTCTTGTTATAAAAAGCGGCGTCCATTTCATTTTCTCTATGAAATTTACGATAATGTTGCTTTGCTTTCTTGACGTTTGTTATAATTTTTGTTAACTCTAGCGTCTTTGTGCATTAAATCAAATGTAATTTAAATCAGTCGTGTTAATTTGTAAAACTGTGAATGATTTAAGTTACAATTCATTTTTCATGACATCAAATTAGTTTTATTATAAGGTATCATGTAAAAAGATGCATCTTGTAATACTCAAACATAATGTGACAAGGTCCGTTACAAAACATTGGTAACACGAGCACAATCAAGAGGAGATTATTGTTATTTTGTAACACAGAAGCGAAGTTCCGAATTATTTTCAAGCGTTTGAGGATGGTTCGAGGTTAGTCTACTTTGCATATTCGTTCATGTATTAAAAATGTCATTGTTCAGCATGATCACAACTATTAGAATACATAAACATTGGGCAAAAATACCTTTTTATATGTATAATTTTTTTTAAATTATTATTATTACATTATAGCACACATTTTCTTTCCTCTCAATTTATTTTATCATTACCTGATTAACTCAATATTTTCCTATTCTATCAAATACTTACTAATAGTGTCACAGATAGATAGGTTATTCCAATAGCCTATTAATTTCTATGTGATATATGAATGATATGATATCATGATATGTCAATTGTCAGTCTGGTTTCAGGCGATGCTTTGATGGCTGCACAAGATGGGGTTAAAACCCCACATCGCATTGAGCTTTGTGAAGAGAAACCTTCCAGACCTAAGAGAAACTATAGGAAGCGCAGGTACAAAAATATTGATATTTTAGGAAATCTTAATATCTATCTTTTGTAAACATAGAATAACATATTTGGGATATGTTTTTATGTAACTTGCATTATTTAAAGGAAATAAATAGATCCTAGTAAACGGCAATATGCTCACCACCCATGGAATTAACAATGCATTAGGCGAAATTTTGGGCATATAATATAAATTTGGGCACATTCGCCCATCCTTTCAGGGAAACAAGCATATTAGTATGTATGTCTCTTTAATGAATAAATTACCCTCAAAATGGTTTTAAATTTCTGAATAGAACTTGTGTCAAAATTTTTATTAGTTTATTTCACAATATATCTTAAAATATAATAACTACAATTCCATATCTTAGGAAACTTCAACTTCTATAATTATTATTCTTCCTTATTCTTAAACACTATTCACATTTAAGTATTTGTAATTATTAAACTAACCATATTTACCCAGAAACCTACAACATTATTTATAAACATGTCTTATATCTTGGCCAGCGATAAACCACACTTCAGTTGTGTATTACTATTATTATTATTATTACTACTAAAACAACTATTGAACCTGACTCCAAAATCTGAATTTTTAAATATGTAAATATAAATTGAACTTGATTGATAGGTATGGAAAGTGGGTAATAAATCTGAACTGAATGTGTTTTAGGATTATAACTGCTACACCTTCTAAGACAGAAAATGTATTGAAGACAGTGAAAGCAGAACCATTGTCACCAAAGATCGAATTGGAATCCAAACCATTGAAGACAAGTAACGGCATTAGCAACATGACAAACGGTCACATAATACGATCCAGGGCCACTCGTGCCACAGCCCGTGCAGTAGAGAGTCACAAACTAACAGAGTATTTCAAAGAGGAACTCAAAAGTCCTAAAATCGAGCCTCCGCTCTCACCTGCACTGATTGAGAAGACTATTGGTGTGGATACCAAAGTTCCTAATGGAGATAGCAATCACAAGCTGACAGAATACTTCCCTGTTCGCCGCAGTGTAAGGAAGACGTCCAAGTGTGTGATGGCTGAGAAAATGCGGGACTTGGAAAGGGCTATCAGAGAACAGAGAGAGGATGGCCTTCAAGTAAGTGCACTGCAACTTTTTGACATCTATGAAATTTATACTTACCACAGTAAGTGTGTACTTAATGTGGTATTAAATTTGTATCTCCCAGTACACAACCTAACAAAATGCAGGTTATTACACAAAGATTTTTTTAAATTTGGTTTTTTTTTGTTGTCAAATGTGTGACTTATTCACTGAATTGTAAATTTATGAGATTAGCTGTGAACCATAAGAAAATAACAAGTTAAAATAAAAACCGAGTTTTGGCGCCAATGCAAGAAAAGAACATCAAAGCATTGTTTTAATCTGAACCTGGTGTAAATTCTCATTTTAATGCATTAAAAGGTGGATTTTTAGACATGGCCATGACCCTAGGTTCTGGCTGGCCTGGGTTCCTAACCTGGAGTTAATTACCCTGGAGGCTGGAGTAAAACTGGCTCATTGATTGTTGTTAATGAAAGGCTGATTTCCTAGACATAATGGCAACCAATTCAGCATTTGAAACAACAATTATAGGAGTTCAAAATAAATCATTATTGACATAAGTTGTAAGGGTACCAGAACTGAAAAGAACCACTGACCTTCAGTTCCATGGCATATTATTGTGAACAGAGCATATTTTAATTTCGAAATAAAACAGCATATTTAAAATTCAGGTAGCATACTTCGACTGCAAAGGCAGGGGCGTTATTGCCACGCGGCCATTTTGTCGGGGCCAGTTCGTGGTGGAGTATGCGGGAGAGCTGGTCGGAGTGGCGGCGGCGAGGGAGAGAGAGGCTCAATATGCCCTGGACCCAGCTGCGGGCTGCTACATGTACTACTTCCGTCACGGCGATCAACAGTACTGGTAAGTTTGAAATAAATATATATTAACTAGCTAATGCCTGCGACTTTGTCTTCGACGGATTAGTTCTTCACGAAGTATCTTCATAAATTAGCCTATGTGTTCTTCTTCTTCTTCTCCGTCGTGCAGGTATTATCTCCAATTTGACGTCCCATGCGTCCATTTTGCGTAGGAGGGTGAGAGCTGAATTACTCCAGCCATCCTAATTCCTTCAGGAATCCTATCTGCGCCTTAACGTCGCTGAAGGCTTCCGGAAGGCTGCCTGGTGTCTTCAGGAACCTCGCCCGGCAATCAGCCACCACCCTAAATAGGCTGTCTCCTCAGTCCCCATGCATGCTCTGCACAGAAGACTGTTTGTTATACCTATCTTAAAAAGATGTCTATTAAAGCTACCATGACCTGTTACAGCGCTTGTGACCAGGCGCATTTGAGGTTTAGTAAGCTGCATTAAAATTCTTAAAAAGCGTGGTTTGATCCGCTGTAGTACGAGTCTAGCTTCTGCTTTTGAGCCAGTTTATGGGTAGTGGCAAAATTTGTTCCGGTTTTTCAAGTTCCTTATAAAGACAATACTATTAAAACTTATTAATTTCACACGTAAATTTTTTACGAAGATTATACCATACTAGCGGCCGCTCGCGACTACAAACAAATTCGTTGTTCAGTTTTAAAGATCTAAAAGATCATACATATAGAAAGAAAAGCCACTTTGTTTTATACTATGTAGTTATGAAGCTTCTCTATTTATTGAGTTAATCTAATATTTATAAATAAAACTTTTTAATATTGCAAGTAAATCTTTATAAAAGACAGTATAAAGCTTCTTACCGTGCCTGACACGGTCCACAATCTGCATTATTTAAATATCATCACATTACTGTTTGTGGGGAAAAAGGGTAGCGAGTGACAGAAACTAGTGGAAATTGTTAGAAGAAGCCTATGCGAAGAGGCACACTGAATTTCCCGTCATTCATAAACCTTCAATCTTACATTTATATCCAGTATGGGGTAATAAAAATATTAAGTGTTACATAATGTCTCAAATAAATCTAACCTTAAATTGTTGCAGCATTGACGCGACAGCTGAGTCAGGTAGACTGGGTCGTTTGGTGAACCACTCCCGTAACGGCAACCTGGTGACTAAGGCCGTGTGGGTGGATGGCCCGCGACTGGTGCTATTGGCCGGACAAGACATAGCAGCTGGAGAGGAACTCACCTATGACTATGGAGACAGATCCAAGGAGTCGTTGCAGCATCATCCCTGGCTTGCGCTTTGACCTGGGTAAGTGTTTACTACATGGTGGTGCTCAAGCATGTGGCTCGTCTGAAGGAAAGTAGTGACCGCAGGCTATGGAGGCTTGCAACACCATTGTTCCAAAGGGTTCCCATGGCCCCAGGACATAGCAGGCTCAAGAAAGAATGGGGATGGTTTTTAGTTAGTAAATGTCTGACACACCATTCTTCCGCTCCAGCCACAGCGCGATATGGTCAATCAATAGTTTTTCATCAGAAAAAAAATAAAGATTATAGTGTGAAAGAAGCAGTGACGAAGATTAGATAGGTATGCTTAGATGGTTTGGTCATGTTGAGAGAAGAATCAAAGCTGACTACCGGAAGAGATGGACGAGTGAACCCCCCACCTTTCATCTCACGGGGAGCAGTAAGAGTCGATGAAGAGAAATCCTACTGAATGATCGGCAGCAGCGTCATCCTGCGTACTTGCTTGAACTGCGATCACCAACCCGCCTGCCTAAGGTGGTGATTATAGGCAAATACCCGCAATCTACTACTGGCTAATGTTCAGCAGTGGACTTTATAAGGCTGGGGGCCTACCGCCGAGTTCAATGGCAATCAATTATAAGGCAAATGGATTTCGAATTGATTCTGTCGTACCGCCGAACTCATGGAAATCGAAACAAAATGGCGTTCTCCATTTACCTATTGGTCTGTCACGGACTGAAGGTCATGAATGAGTCGGCGTCTGTCGGCAGATTCCCCGGTACGAATTAATTAACGTAAACAAAGTTTGATCTAGATGGATTACCGGTAATCCATCGAATTCGGCGGTAGGCCCCCTGATATGATGCGTGAAAGGAAATGTTGAAAAGGAAAAATCGCAAAAGACCTACGACATTGTAACTAATAATTTGTTTTTGTTCGCAGGTATACATCCAAAAATCTCAAATGGACTACTAAATATTATTTATTAATTTAATTTTAGTTAATCTTATGAAGTTTGTTATTGACGTTTTTGTTAAAGAATGGACTATTGTGGGTTATATTTCTTAGTGAGACAAGTGGCCTAATTTGATATACGAACTAATTGAATGACAAATACTGCCTTATGCCACAGGTAATAATCAAAAATACGTACGTCTTTTTAACAAAGCTGAAGGAGTTGTTAGGAACCATATGAGGCCTTTACAGAAAGTTAATAGCTTCCTGAAATTTAAAGGACAAGATGTTTGTTGTTAAGTAAAATTACTAAGTTGTGTTACTTAAATATAATGTGAAATGAAATCAACCTTTCTAAGGATTTCATAGGAATTAAATCAATCTATATTCCTTATGAAAGTAGAACATGGTACATATTACATGGAACTCATGAGTGAGAACTGATCGACGTATATATTCAATATAATTATGATTATCGCAGTTTATTGTCATGGCTGATTTTCAATTGTCTATTATGAAATATCGCTGAGTAAAGTTGAATAATACTAACATCATCACGTTTGGGGACAATAATCTTGCAGATTGAACCCACCACCCACTTTTTTGAGGGAAGCAATTCCTTCTAGGCAGAAACTGCAGCATTACTCCTCGTCTAACATTCTCTTTGCAGTCCTTGCTGCATTCATCCACGGAGATGTGTATTGACCCCCGGATATGATGTCCAAAATGTTACACCATGTCATACTGTCTTGTTCTATGAAAAGAAGAGAAGCATATGCGTTTTGGAGATATACCTTGAAAGTTTGAGCTCTTGCATTTTTATCCATGGACTGCCAGTCTTTTTTCTTTTGATTAATTATTTGGGATAATAACATGTTGGGATAAAAGAATGCATTTAAAATCTTTGCCGAGCTTAATCGCCCGTCATCGCTTGTCATGTCGTTTGACATTTTTATAGACAATTGAAATATCAGACGTAAGCTGCACAATATCGAAGCCATTAAGAACTGCAGGCTAAGCCAGCGACGCTGGTTACTATGGTACAAACGCTGTAACAACTACTAAACGTTAATGTATGAGTATAATGTGTAATGGACGACTTGGCGTGACTAAAGTCAATAATACACCAATCTTGATTGTGACTCCAACTCGAATTTGTAGTAGTTTTTATATTTATAACTAGAATATACCACATTAGTATAAAGTACTGTCCGATTGATGAGATGATATTAAGTTGTTGAGATTCTCAGTGTTTTTAATTACATATAAATACAAATTGATTTATAGTGCAACAAAAGACCTAAATTATTTCAATGATATTATAAACATGTTTTATTAGCCAGCGCTAACCCGCAATGAATCCGCGTGGTGTGTCAAGGAAAAAGGAGATGAGTCAAAAAAATTAAAATAATATTTTTGCACCTATTGGTACAAAACTTTTCCTTGACACCACAGATATATCTCTCCAATAGAGGAAATGTAGTAACATATTCGGAGCTAATGTTCTAAGTCGCCCACCGCCCGTTTTCTTAAGTAAGCTTATAGAAAACACATAAAACTTTTCTTTTTAAAAGTCCTGTCAGTTTTTTATTTTTGAAGAAAAAACTGTTCACCTATTTTTTTAATTACTATTCTCGTTACGTAGTATTTTTATGTCAAGAAATAATAGTTTAAGGAACCTACTGCCTTTTTAATAATAAATATTATAAAATGTTCTGTTGAGGTACAATTGATTTCGTATAATATACAACATATTTTTTGTACGAGTGATATTAAATGTGTCTACATATTTTTTATTTAAGGATTTTAGTACAACTATTTTGAAAGAGAAGAGCATCATCGGTTAGGAGTCATATATTTTTGCATACATACGATCACGCCCGTTTTCC
The DNA here is from genome assembly GCA_949126915.1 of Musotima nitidalis. Lineage (NCBI taxonomy): Eukaryota > Metazoa > Arthropoda > Insecta > Lepidoptera > Crambidae > Musotima > Musotima nitidalis. Next base: position 9,288,200 of record OX421434.1, read on the forward strand.
CGAAGGGGTGGGTGATGGCATATTATGCAGCCCACATTTCGCTAATTATATTGTTGTTCCCACGTAATAGGTGGCGAACCTATTGCCGCTTACCGGGAACTTTTATGTTCGCCAGATCGGCAGGTGCGCCAATAGTGTGACACCAGTTCAGGTGAGGTTGGCTTGGGCAACTCAGATCTTGGTAGGATCCCTATGCACCTATATTTTTGTACCAAATTATGTCAAAAAAATATGTTGTATATGTAGGTATACTGATCTTTATGCATTTTCATTAATAATATATACATTTTCTCAATATCTAGAAATTAAAAGCGTATGTGTGATAGACTATTCCCGGATTGGAAAGAAAAGGAACAAAATTAAGATGTAGCCTTTCATACATCGAGAGGCTGAGGGCGTGATGTTAACAGAAATCATCTTGGTTATTCACGAATAGAATAATAGGATTTGATACATGAATAAGAAAAATATAATATATTGAAATAAGTTTTGTATGTATCGTAGAATAATATATCTAAATTGTATAGTGCTGGTATTAATAACCATGATTTCCTAGAATTAATATTCCTGATAATTTATTGACTTGTGAGAGGGAAGGTAATGATAAATTAATTATAAGATTACATTAAATTGATATTTATTTTTTGAGTTTATGTACAGGGTGGGCCGAAAATAAGCGCTTACAATAAGAAAGTACTTATCTATTTCGAAGGTACTACCACTGTACATAGTCAAATGCAATAAATACGTCAATTTAGTATGATAAATAACTATACGCCCCGATTCGCGGTATATTGTAGTTTATTTAACAGAAAGTTATCACATGTTTTGAACTAACAACCTCAAAAAACTGCGAACCAGGGTCTTATTTAGTATAGTAAGAATAAGATTGTATGCATATAAAATAGGCGGTTTACAGAAATCGCCGTTTTAAATGTCAAGGGCATTTTTGTATTTCGGAACCGGATAGGAGACATATTGGTCTGGTTTTGCACATGTTTCGAAGTTCACAATCCGCCTGGCTGTCGTGAAAAACGACGGATACGATATGTCTGCGACATTTACTATTGATATAACTTTATATTCTTTTTTCAACCTTGCTGGGAGCTGAGCTTAAAACACCAAAGATTGGATTAACAATAAATTGGCGTTTATTATGTAACGTATAATTCAGTGATGATTTGTACAGGTGGAAAAAACCTTAACAAAGTATCTATGCATTAACATAATTATTAAACTCTAGCAGGTGCCCGCGACTTGGCTGCGTAGTATCAGTACTTCACATAATATCTTTATAAATTTTAGCCCATGTTATTCTAAAGTTTCATTAAAATCCAAGCAGTAATAATTGAATGTCTAAAAATATATAATGTGTACTCTTTACACGTATTTGAGATCAAAGTTACCGACTATATTTTCAGTCTCCTACGTTGAGTTGGAACTTGTTTTCAAGTGATAATTTGTTTTTTATTGACTTTTATGAAGTATAGAGTACTTAATTTTTAGGTTTGTTAAAGGTTTTTCCACCTTTTATCTACTGCTTTCTTAGCTTTTATTAGGGTCAATCTCTAGAGTGCTAATGCAAAAAATACTAACCCATCACTGAGTAACAATTTCTTGGTTAGCAGTGATTTAAGTATGTTAACTTTTTTTTATATAATTTCTTCTCATATACCTGCATTTCGAAATGTAACTATTCTTACTAACGAAGTTTATCTCGCTCATAAGACTAATCAATGCTTAAATTGTTATTTTAATGGAACTAACTTATATTAATACTAAAATTATTATGTGAAAAAAATCTATTAAAAAAGGCGCCATTGTAGGTTTTTCAAGTTCATACTGTCTCTTAAATTGTAATGTATAAAAGGAAATTAAGGAATCGAGCTATGCGACGAGACGCGGCGCGTTAGGTACTAATCTACAAAAATACTAAAAGCAAATGGAGCTGAATAAGTATATTCAGCTCCATTCGCTTTTCGGTCAACGGTTTATTTAGATTTTAAGCTGCGTTACGATAGTTACGCAGCACCCCGATTATACTGCGCGTCCAAGGTCATTGTTGAACTTATGCGCCCCGGAAATTGTGTGACTCAGTCCAGCGGTATCACGCTATAAATAATATTGCTTCAGTAGTTCCTATCGTATCATTACTTACTCCTTGTGTGTGCCTACTTGTCCTATTGATGTTACTGGTAAATAATAATATATTAAAAATAAGCATTCAATGTTTAAAATAAATAATTCACACTGGTAGTTGCTTAACTTTTCTGCATCACTAGGCTAATTACACAAATAATTATTGGTACGAGTTACTTTTGTTTTAACATTTTAATTAATTAATTTTAATTATTTAGAAGACGTGGTACATTGTAAAGTTCAAACATAATTTGTCTATGATTTTGTGAATTAATGTAAAAAATATATTTATATATATATTGGTTTTGTCATGAAGATTATTAAGTCCTAACGGATATTAGGTAAAAAAATACATGCGTAATAATTTGAGTTCGCTAAATGTTTTCAGTTTGTACACTTATTATAGATAAACAGCAATATTTTTATACAAAACCGAAGTTGCGTTTCTTCCCCGTCAATTTTATAACAATTTTGTATGGTAGGAAAATATTGTGAGTCGACTGAATCTTTCATTGTAATAATTATAGTAATTTAAAGCTATTTTTGTTACTAGCGGTGTTAAGAGACTTAATATTATTTAAAAACGCGGGCCGCCACGCACTGCCCTAGGTAAAGAAATCAGTAGTGATCGAGTGAAATATATAAATATGAATTGATTTTATTTTTCCTTTTATTATATGGACAGTCAGCTGCAATAAAATGTATATACCTTTGTTCTTAAGTCAATGTAGTAAGATTCTAATTTGAATGCACATGTATATGTCACCGTAAAATTGTAAATAACGTTAAATTATAATCTATCCCGCGATATTGTAATCTGTCGAAAAATTGTGATCCGTAACAAACTGCTCACAATTTAACGCATTATTTTTCGATAGATTATAATCTATCGAAGACAAACCGTCAGATTGTAAAAAGGCATGCGAAAGAACGCACCTCGCGCTCTGATTGGTTGAACTTCATGTTTCCCGCTCAGCCGCCCGTCGTCGCCATCTTTGATTGTTATTAGTCAAATTCATTTGTTGTGAAATGTAAACAAACAGTGTTTTGGTGATTTAAAACAGATTTCGTGTTAATAATATTAACGCATTGTTTCATAATAAGTTGTAGGGAGTGTTAACGGACCTGTGATAACCTAAAGAAGTGCAGTTAAATAATAAATAAGAGAGTGGTTGGCTGGTCTTGATGGCAAGTCCAGCCAATCATGGACAGGTTTTAAACAGTTGACAATTTAACGCACGACAGATTGTGATTTAACGGTTTGTCTTCGATAGATTATAATCTATCGAAAAATAATGCGTTAAATTGTGAGCACTTTGTTTCGGATCACAATTTTTCGACAGATTACAATATCGCGGGATAGATTATAATTTAACGTTATTTACAATTTTACGGTGACATATACATATTATTGCACTTTACGATACATTTTCCTTCTGAATATATTTTTTCTCTCTTTCTTACGTCGGTAACAAAATGCATTTACGCTCTGCCTCCTGGCCAAAAGAGTGGGGGGGGGGGACTCTCCTCTGGCAGACGCGACCGCAACCAGTAATACCCACTAAATATATTCTGACGATACACGCCGCTTGTTGACAAAAAAGGAAAGGCGGGGCCTGGATTGCAGCGTTTGACAACCCACCCGCGGTCCCCTCTGAATACCACTGGAATCCAGCCTCCGCTCGCTGCAGCAATCTGCAAAAGTGCTCTGATATTTCATACATAAATGTAGTTGACGGCATATTTATTAGGTTATTATAGTTTTATGGCCTGTCTGAAAGAACCGAAAGCTGGTCGATCTTTCCAAAGTAATAACAAAAATATTCAAGCTAAATATAATTTTTTTGCTTTTATATAAAAATATAAAAGCAAAAAAACTAAATAGCCAAGTTTCAGGTCTGATATAATGATGATGAATGAATCAACTCTGGCAATTATATTTATAACGCGTCCGCCAAATAACTTTTTTTTTTGAAAATGCTATGAAAAAAAAACTACTGAATATTTTTTCAAATTTCTTTTTTTATTTGAAAGTACAATCTTTCCGGTTAATGATGGAAGATAATTTCATTCATATGGCTACCTCGGCTGGCCATGCAGTAGCCTACACGATCGGTCCAATTTTCAAGCACTTTAACGATTGTGTGCAGCTGTATTTCACCAATGGCTTCACGAATATTGTCCTTTAAAGCGTCAATTGTCTCTGGCTTGTCGGCGTAACACTTATCTTTGACGGCACCCCACAGGTAACAGTCTAACGGTGTCAAATCGCAGCTCCGAGGTGGCCAAACGACATCAGTTCTGCGGCTGATGATGCGATTTTCAAAAACAGGGCGCAAAACATCGAGTGTAGAGTCGGCTGTGTGGCACGTAGCGCCGTCCTGTTGAAACCAAATGTCGCCAATATCCTCATTTTCAATTTCTTTAAACAAAAATTCATTCAACATGGCCCGATAACGATCGCCGTTGACTGTAACGGCCGCTCCTTGCTCATTTTCGAAGAAAAATGGCCCAATTATGCCTCTGGACCAAAATCCGCACCAAACAGTGACTCGTTTTGGGTGTATCGGTTTTTCAGTGAATGCGTGCGGGTTTTCTGTGCCCCAAATGCGACAATTTTGCTTGTTAACATACCCTACAAGATCGAAATGAGCTTCATCTGAAAAGATGATTTTTTGGCAAAATCGGCATCTTCTGCAAGTCGATCACAGGCCCACTTAGCAATATTTCCCAGCGTTGTTCAAGCGTATACACAACCATATTCGTTCAGCGGAAGGATAAAACTAATTAACTGTCAAATCAGACATAAGCTAAGTGTTGCCATTCACGAAATAAGCACTAGTTGAAAAAAAAAACCTTAGATGGCGGAGCCTTTATGTTCCTGGTAAGCAGCAATAGGCTTACCACCTCTTACGTAGGACTAACAATAATAGTGAAACGTGGGCGTATAATAATGACTGCCTACCTTCGGGAAAACAGGCGTGACTTCGACTATAATACTTCAATAGTAGAAATCTTTTGTATAGTGAAGATAATGAGAGCGCTCTTTGTTTGCAGTTTCATTACACAGAAATCCAAAATTATTCCAATCATTTAAATAGAAACTTAAATTCAAATTAAATCTTGAATAATATCTACTCTAGTTAACTCATACTGGTACATTGAGTTCCGTGCTTCAAAGGACACGTTAAAATAGTGGTCCCGGTTTCCACTAATGTGGTAGTCGTTAAGCCATGTTAAAGGCCTTATTAGGCGGCTAATAGCAGGACGCCACGCACCATCGGGGTCGCGGGAATTGTTTAGGAGGGTTACCACGGCCCCGGAAGTGCTTAAAAAACCACAACTGCATCTGGCAACATAATTAGTAGCTGTAGTCAAAATCATTTATTCAAGTTTCGCTCAATAGAACTCTTATGAAAGTCGACTTTACATTTGATGACATAGTGCCATTAATTTAATAAAAAGAAGAAAATCGACTTAAAAACTAACGCGTGTGTAGACAGGTGGGACCTTGGAGATGGACATAGGCATGGTATAACCTCCTAATAAAGTGTTTTAATGCAGGTTTGATTAGTTCCACCGTTCCACAAGTTAGTCCAAATTAATTATACAAATACTTATTTTTCTTTTCAATAGTATATTGAAAGTTAACAAATTACATTGTTATCTACAGTTTTCTCAAAGAGAATAAGTGATATTTAACCAAGTCCTCGATGCTGTTGGAATGGATAAGCTTGGGCGCAGAATAATCAACATCGGGCAGTTTTTTCAAGTAAAAATTGTGATTTCTACCCCTATATTCTAATTATGATATCGAAAGCCTTAGGCATGTAGGCGTAGGCATGTATCAGTGGTTTGCATGGGTGAAATAATGAGTTCGAGAGAAAGAAACAAAGATGATGATGGAAATACTCTCTTTTATTAGACAAACAATCTCGGCAGAGGTTTAAAAAAGATGACAAAAGTTGATTTTATGCGACCAAGCCTTTGGGCATATTGAAGCAATTCCAGCCCTTGCATTGTGATTTAGACGCAAAATGTCCTATTCAAAAACGTCACCTGCCGAAAAAATACTACTAAATACTGGACAAAATCAATATAATATATCAACTGAATTGCTTTTACATGGTTATAAAAAAAACCTTAAACTATTGGGCGCCTTTAATATTCTTAGTGCAGTGCAGTTGCAAATAGGACAATCTACAGCTAAACTTTAGTATAGTCGACAGCGCGTAAGTTGAACAAAATGGCGGTTGTCTGCGCAGGTACACTTAAAGGCAAAAGAAATAAAAGTGACTTAAGCGCATGAGCACGAGAGTAGCAAAGACGCGATGCTGTAGAGGACCTCCACGCTTTGCGACTGTATAGAACAACACGAACAGAGATACCTATAAGCAACGCCAGAATACGCATTCATGCTTTACAGTACGTGGAAGTTTGTTAATTTCCATAGCACCCCCCACTTGATTGACACCCGATACTGTGTTACTGCGCATTCAAGGCCATTATTCAACTTATGGGCTGCTGACTGTACCTATGTAGTACATGGTTGTATTTAATCGTCGTGTGAGCGTTCGTCGTCGCGGCGTCGGTTGCGCGTGCGTCGGTTCCAGCCTTCGCGGCGCTGCTCGCGCTGCCGACCCTCCCCGCCGCGACCCGCGCCGCCACGCTGGAAGAACGATCCTTGCTTCTCGAATATACGCTCGTTGGAATCCACTACGTTGCCGACCTATAGAGAAATAATTGGATTATGTAGAATATAAGCACTTGAGAGTATAATAGAATTTCGCAACTTATCTGTCATCCAACTCATAATTTCATAAACAAAAACTTGCAGTTCGAATGTAGTTAGAACGACTGCAATATAATCTGGTTTTAGATTATATTGCAGTCGTTTGCTGTGCAAACCGATTGCAATCGGCGCGCAGTCAAAATGCAGTTCGTCTGAGATGAAGCCTCCTTGGCTGAGAGATTGCTAAAAGTAGCTATACAGATATATCCGACATAATCACATTTACATATCACACCATATGAAGAGTGATATCTCCGTGAGATAGTTTTACTTATTCGCCGGAATGCAAAAAAATATGTAATAGATAGAGAATTCTGCGTGTTGCATGAATAAATAATCCATAGCACACATTCGTATCAAATTGAGCAAGCAATCAGATTAAAAAAATATGAAGTGGGTGTATAGTGAGGATCCCAACCAAGACCTGCAAGGGGTGCACCTGTCGATCTCAGGCTCTGGCGATCATAACAGTGACCGGTAAGCGGCAATACGCTCGCCTATTACGTGGCACCAACTATATAATTGGCGAAGTGTGGACGTATAATATGCCTCTGCCTACCCCTTTGGGGAAACAGGCAGTGAATTTACGTATGAATGTATTTCAACTGATTATGTCTTCTTTGAATATGAAAACCGAAGTATCAACTCACAGCATGCAAAAATTTAAATTAGAATCAGTAGGACAGTTACCTTATCAGCAAGCTGCAGAGCTAAAGCTTGCATTCGAGTAGGCTCCGAGCGGTGGAGGATAGCACATTCGCTGGGGTCGTCCAATGAAGCCAGGAGCTCCTCGTTGATTATCATTTTGGACACGAGCGAGTGGACTCTTTGACGAGGTAACTCGAACATATCGGCCAATGATTTCAGAGACAACGAGGCGTACACGTGGGCGTATGTGAATAGATATGTTCGTACAGACTCTTCTCGGATCAATCTTCCTAGCATAGCCCTTACGTTGTCGGCGCCAACCATTAGGTCCCATACCTGAAATGTTACGGATTATTAAAACATTGAAAGAAAAATCAGGCCATTAAGCACACTTTGGTTTGCATTTTCAGCCAATTTTGTCAATGTTTGTCTCATTGTAATCCCCATTTGCTATAATATTCGATACCCACACATTTTATTGAAATACATTTATAACTAGGTACATTTATTTATTGCTAAGGTCAGCTGCATATATATCATTCGCATCAAAGCTACCTTAGAAAATTCTTTTTAGTTTTGTATTCGAGGGTTCCGTGCTCAAACCCGATAAGTGACAACATCAGATACATAATTTCTGCCGCTTTTTCTTGTGATATTATCAGATAAGTCGATTTCAGAAAAGAAGACTGAAAACTAAGGACTTCATAATCCAATAAGTAAACCTTTTAAGTTTCATTTTTTTTAAATAACCGATAAATTCTTTTAAGTACTGTTTTAAGCCCAAAAACACTTATCGGGTTTGAGCACGGAACCCTCGATATATGTTTTTGTTTATTGGTTGTCTAGTACCCACAGAACAAGCTTCACTTAACACACCGAAGTTAACAGCTTAGTTCAAACGTTCGCGTTGATTCTATTGTATTTTGTAGTCTTAGTTTCCAGACAACAACATCCCGTTTTAAAGAAAAGAGCCAAGAATGGATAAATTCAATATCAAAAAATTTGTCAACTTACTTTTGCATTCATTTTATCGTTGACAATAAAATTGAGACAAGCTCTCCAGTCGCCGCGGCGCATCGCCCTCGCGGCCGCCACTGCGTGCTCCCGCATGGACTCTGGCGGCCCCACCAGCGCCTGCCTCTCACTCGCACGAAGGTTCTGGTAGAACGTCTTACTGATCATGCGACGTCTAGCATCAAACTCGTGCGCTGCCATGTAAGGAATCTCTATCAACATAGCAGACACTAAGTACACGCACTCCAGCAACTCTAAGTTGATGTGCATGTGGAATGGCATCTGTCGCTGTTTCTCTATTTTCTCCTGCTCTTTCGAACGCTCGTGCTGCCTCTGTGGAAGCAGCCCTTGCGCCAATAACTCCTTTGGCTTGCCGGTCATCATCAATTCCGCGAGACAACCGTGCGCTTCCTTTACGTTCCCGCGACGAAAAGCGCAAAGACCCAAATTAGCCATTGTACGGTTGTATAGAATTTGAGTGCTCGGGTCCGAATGTTGCACGTTCTCTTGGAGATGAGACATCAGCAATAAATCGCGCGCTTGGAACCAATTGTCGTGCAATGCGTGGTGATAAATGTGAGAAAGAATAGCGCGGGTACGAAGACGGTCAGAATCATCATTCCCGTAAATATACTTGCAGAGACGATCCATTTTCTTGATAGTAGTCTCCTCACCAGGAGGCAGATCTTTCCTAACTGCGCGTGGATCGAACTTGTAATACAAGTGGTCAATCTTTCGAAGATATGCTCTGCATATTTCTTGCGGGGTCCCGTCGCGCTCGACAACCTGGCAAACGCGGTCAATTAGAGCCGAAACCCTAACTTCATCTTTAAGTCTCTCCACATATTCATTAGAATGTGGGTCACATTCTTTTAATAGTTTTGTAAATTCATCGTCCAATCTCTCTAATGCTGTCAATAGACAACCACGCACTTTATAAGGCGGAGTGACAAGCTGCTCGTATTCCTCAGTAATAGACTCACTGAGTACCATTTCCTCGTGAGACAGCAGGAGTGTAACCATGTGATCGATGTTTTCGACCAATTTAGCCCAGTATTCGGGTTTCATGGCATCTGAAACTTTAGGATTGTAGTCGAACAGTGCGGCGACAGTTGCTGCCCGAAGTTTGAGCTGGAGAGCATCGCCCAAGTTGTGCTGTTGAGCCACAGTGCGGAGCTCATGCAGCAGTTCCAGCTGAGCGCGACGGTCAGTGCGCTTGCGACCTCGAGCTGCACTGATTTCACCTAGTTTCTTGACCACAAGAGCAGCATCTATGTCACTGTCCTGAAATATGATAATGTGAAATCAAAACACTATTTAGTACGATTTAAAAGGTCAAGAACTGTGAACTTAGCAGCTCTCATTTACCAATCTTTAAGCTTACCTTAGCAAACATTTTAGGCTTCTCAGAAGTGGCAGCCCCTTTCCTCTCCACTGTCTCCCACTCGCCGCCATCATCAGCTTGATCTTTCTTGACCTTCACAGGTTTCCCTGGCCTATCCCTTTTAATTGTTCTCTTGTCTTTATCTTCGTCTTTTTCTGTGATTTTCTTAAGGAACCGTTCACGAATTGTTGCTGCTCCACGCTCTTCAAAATCAGAGTCAGGACTGGACTCTGAGGAGCTGCTTCCCCAGTCCATGGTGTCGGATGAATCCTCGTCTTGGGGCGGTGCCCGGCGCGGCATCTCGGGCGAACGCTTCGCTCGTGGCTTTTCTTTAGGTTTGTCTTCATCGTCATCTGAGTCGTCTGATGATACTGATTCTGAGGATATCAGAACTACATTAATATACACAACTTGGGATTATTAAGAATCGCGTAAATAAGTTAGAGAATAATTTTATTGCAAATTGCTTTTCATTTGCTAAAAATTGCTAATTCATTTTCATTAAGAAAGGTTAATTCCATATTTCCTGAGCATTGGCACTGTAATATAAGCTTTATGTTTAGTATGGACGTTGCTAGTTACGAGGTTATTATTGTCATTTACTACTTTTAAAACTAAGTAGTATGTAACAAGGATTGAAATGGCACTGTAATTATTTTTTTAGGGAAAAACTCTACATCAGTTGAACAGCTTGATGGCTATTGTCAATAAGTGAAATAAAAAATGAACATACCTTTACGATCATCTTCATCATCAGGTAGTTCAGGATCCTCTCTGAACTTAGCTATTTCAGCTTCAAATTCTTTAGTATACTTTCTTAGCTTCTGCCTAAGTGAAGTAAGAGCTTTGCTGTTGCCTTTAGAGAGAGATTTCCTTGAATCGCGATCACCCCAAGCAGCCACTACCCAATCATCTAACTCTACCAAGGCCCTTATGAAGAACCGCGGTGCCACACCATTTTCTTCCTTTAGAACAACAGGTGCCGCCCGAGTATAGGCTCTCTGAAGTTCTTCAAAAGAAGCCAGTGCAGACGAGTAGTCTTTGATTTTCTTGTGGTTGCGTATGGAGTGAATAAACCCTTCCAGTTCCTCATAACGCTTCTCTTTCATAGAGCGCACTACACGCTTCGTTTCCTCCTCATCATCACTGAACTGTAGATAACAAAAACTAAATTAAAAGGGAGATTTTTGTACATTTGGATAGAGAATGATTATTTTAACATAAAAATATCCATTAGTAGCAAGAGTATTTCCACAAAATATAAAATATTTCAAATGTGAAATATTTATCCTTTTCATCCAAACTAAACCACTGTTTTCTTAGTTCTTATTGGGTAGTAGTAATTATATACTAAAAAAATATATATTATTATATTTAATTAACTCAATGATTGGATAATGAAATATTTACCTTTATTACCAGCCCAAATACATATAGGTACATAGCTTTAGAGATTTTTCAACTTGTACATCTCTGTAAAAATGTTTGCAAATCTTTTGACATTGACTTGGAATAGGAATAACAATACTTACAGTGTAAACTGGTGCTGGTGCACGGACTACTGGCTCCTCATCGGTGACACTCTCAGACTCGGAGTCCGAGCCGGTAGCAAAAAATCTACTCATTTTGCTGACAAACCCTTATTTATCTGAAAACAAAAAGTTCAGTTTTGTATTAATTAATCAGGATTTTTTTCTAAAAGTTTAATATCTAAATATAGGTTTCCAAAAACTATTAGCTCAGCAATTTATTTCATACTAAGGATACCATTTCTTCAGATTGACTTGTCCACATAGTCAACAATCTTATCATTCAGTTGAATAACTGACCAGCCAGCAATAAGAAGTATAAGGTCTACCATGTGCTCAAACTGGTAAGAAAATTATACACCAAACATTGTAAGGTGAACTGGAGAGTAATTGCCAACTGACAGTGATTGCCAGCTTTAGGAAAAATATGGCCAGGTACAAACTTTTAATCAATTTAGTTCTATTAGAATTTACTAAATGGCTGTGTGATCAATGTATATACAGATTTAAAATTAACAACAATAAAATAAAAAAAACAGTAATCGCGGATTTTGTCAAGACAGGTGAAAGTGTTTTTAAAAAGGAAAAAAAGTTGCAATTTACGTAAGGAATTACTTGCTAAACGGATTTTTTCTTATGCAAAGAAAGTTTTATATTTAACTATTGGTATACCTATATTGTAATGGTTTTATTAGAATTACCTAATTTTTAATGGAACATATCATATGCTTCGAGCTTACAAAACATTTATTAGACCCACTATTTTATTAAAGACGTGGAACTGCTAGAAAACGTACAGTGCATACATACATACATAATGTCACGCCTCTTTCCCGTAGGGGTAGGCAGAGATCACATCCTTCCACTTGCTACGATTTTGGCACACACTTTTAGCTTCATTCACACTCATTAACCTCCTCATACAGCTTCACTAAAATACCACGGCAGTTGAAACACTGATCATACGAGGCTCGCTTGAAACTCTTGAAGCTCACAACCTTAAAAGATCGCAGAGATCTAATTGAAACATACAAGATTCTACATAAACACTATACATATACATTGAAGGCCTTGATGCCAAACTATTCACATGTCGCTACAATACCCACCTAAGAGGCCATCACCTCAAACTTTGCTTATCTACCAACAACACATAAGCACTTCTTAGACAACCGTGTAGTGAGACAGTGGAACGAGCTGCCGGCAGATGTAGTGTCAGCTCCCACTGTCAATTCATTCAAGAACAAGCTGGACAAACACATGCAACCGGTTAAGAGAAACTAGATGCAGATAAATTGGATACAGGCGCAATCAGTTTCCAAACTCCTGCCTGTTAATTAATAATAATAAAATGTGATTCTCAAAGGTTATTTTATGGGTGGGCAATCACAGCACGTAGATCTTCATATTTTCAGTTATTGCCCTCCATCATAAAAATAATTGCCATATGTTATTGCTCAGGGCAATTATTGTCATGGGCATTGTTTTGAAAAAGTGTATTGCCATAAAATGCAGAAGTTAGATTTCTCATTGCGCAACTTGTCTTGTAATATTTAAATGATTATTATAGTTTCATTTGCAGTATGCCAAAGACACCAAAATTTCAAAATAGCCCTTTACCTATATTAACTGTATCTAAAGCAAGTAAGACTAGAGGATTGGATAATAATTTCTTCAAGAAAAAGATTTCGTCAAAATAAAGAAGCCATATTAGACACCGTGCAATAGTTCTTGGTGGAAAACCCACATCTCATTTCTTTTTTGAATAATAGGTCTGGTGATGGTTGGTGAAAGTCATATTTAAAAAGACATCCCAAGGCAATTAGAACACCAGAAAGAGTGAAGTAAGAAGAAGAAAAACAAGTTCTTGTGTTTTGGAAAAGGATATCAGAAGGTTAACTGAAATTCAAAATTATGCTACCGAAAAAGACTTGACTCCCATAGGGCATTTACTGTGCTGTGATGTGGGCAATTAGTACAAGCAATGGGCAATTCTTATATTTTTAAGATAACTTTAATTGTATTTAATTTATTTTCTAAGTTATGCAAGTTTTACCTAAAAACTGTTAAGTAATACTCTGTTACACTTTATTAGGCTAAAAGAACAAGTTAAAAAATGGTTGATAGATTAAATACTTTAAAGTTTTTTGAATACCAATATGTTTAAAGTTTTTAAGTGGGCAATAGTTATATGGTTTACCCTATATAGGATTTTGGAAAAGAAGCTTTCAATGGATGTAAAATATCTCTGCTCTTTCTATAGATAAAACACATCTCATCAAATTGACTTAGTAAAAAAAAATGTGACCAGTTTACGCCAGTTAGTTATGAGAAGAATCAGGTAAGAAACTGTCATTATATTACAATTAAAAATTAAAGTAAATATTTCAAATAATTAAAAAACTGTCATTCTCTTCCTTGTTTGCTTTACTTTTCTCAGTTGTAACGATTTTGTGTAATATTTAACCTAAAAGTAAAATTAATTGTGAATCTCAGAATGACAGTTTATAATCTTGTCTGTTTTCAGCATTGAGGATGAGGTGCCATCTAAGCAGTGAGCCAATATCATTTAAAGCACTGTCTGAATAGACCTTCATGCTATGTCAGTGGCTGGTTTGCAGTCATCTTGAACTCTTATATCTTGGGTATTGATTATACCAGATATACATAAAATTGTGCATGATTTACAAATTATGCAGATGTCATACTAGTAAATCTTTTTTAAAACTTTCTGTTTTTAAATTATTATTTTTTAGTAATTTTCATGAAAATCTAACTCGAAAGTCTTAACTTAACACAATTTCTGTAGATTATTCATTCCAGATTTTTTTATAAAACTAAGTAAAAGTGAGCTGACGTTGAGGACCTCTATAGCACATCATTCACCGAAACCTTATGACGATTGACGATTGTAAATAAAATAAATAATTAGAAAACGTTAGTATTCCACAGTGTTAAGATGAATAAATAGACAAAAAATCAAAAATGCACCAGAGAATTACCAGTGATACCCTGCTGCCGCACATTGAGGTTAGATTTAATAAGTAACAATTGAAACGTACCGCTTGTACCAAGTTTTACAAGATTTTTTGTAGTAGAATACGAGTATCACTCCTCTATTCATGAAAGTAGCTGAAATATATAATAAAACTGGAATTTCTCCAGTATGCCAACAATACACCTTCCTCACACACTGACACACACTTTCAAAGGATTTATGTTTTTTAAATTACATTATTGCAAATCATGAATCATGAATACTTCCTATCATAATTAAATGGTAGAAATTGAAAGAAATGAAATAAAAAATGTTTTATGTATGAATAATTATATTGTAAATTATTTATTTATTTTATATTATTTGGCCAAAATACAAGGTTTGTACGAAATGCCATTACAAAAATAATTTATCATTGACTTAAAAGGATATAAGAATGTACTATTTGTTAGGAACACTGCCATATGCATATTTTTTTATATTATTTGTTTCATAATTTAAAGCTAGTTATAAATACGTAAATGTCGATATTTTATCATAGTTTCAAAACTCGTGTCAAGAAAAAATTGGGAAAATGTTTAACTATGTCATTGAAGCGGATAAAGCAACACAGATTAACCTTTTATTGAAATTTACATATTTTTCAAAAAATGGTCCTAAAGACATAATTATTCACATGTAACAAAAATGTTAAAAATTGGGCAGTATGGTTGATATCTTGCCCATATCTACAATTTTAGGAAATTTAAAAGTTTAAGTTTCTCATTCGTTCATTTACCTGAAAATGACAAAATGTCCGACGACGACGAATCGAATACAGATCTAATAACACGTTAAAGATAAAATCGTGATTATTTGCATAGCAGCCTCTGTTACACATTTACAATTATGAGTTCATTACTATCTTGAAAAAATAATGGAGTTTACTATACTGCCACTAACTAAAAATATCTGTAGGACATGTCTTTTGGAATATGATGATACCATGTTTATGAATATACAAGATTTGATTGAACATGAAATGCATAAAATAAAGCTTATTGATATTCTCGTTTTCCTTAACTGTTTGGAGGTAAGAGCTCAGTCGTTTACATTTTTTTAAAAAACCATTTAAAAACATAAACAGATTTAAGTTTTAAACTCTTTTTCAGAACAATGATGAAGAAAACTGGCCTCAAGGAATGTGCTCTTCGTGTGTGTCAAATGCTGTAGTGGCATATAACTTCAAGTTAAACTGTCTCAAAGCTAACTCAACTTTATCACAAATATTTTTAATACAATCCCCTCAAAACTTGCAAAGATCTGAAATAGATTCAATTGACATCAATGTTGTTTATCAGGACCATGAATATGATGTACCACTTTTTAGTAACCATTCTGTATTAGATTTTGAGTCCAATTTGACTGCTAACAAAGAGTTAACTCCTTTACCACCTGTCTCTGAAATAACTGCCGCAGAACAGCCTCCAAGAAAGGAAGGGGATAAGAGATATGCTTGCACTATGTGCTCGAAATCATTTACAAAAATTTATGGTCTAAGATATCATATGAATAAGCATACTGGGGTTCGTAAGCATTTGTGCCCAAAATGTGGAAAAAGATTTTTCACATCAAATGGTCTAAAACAACATGCTTTATCACATAAGGACATTGCTCAATTTAAATGTGGCTTCTGTAACAAGACATACAAATCTCGACAATCACTAAAGGAGCATTTTAGAGTAGCACATTCGAGCAATCGTAAACTATTTGTTTGTGTTACTTGCGGTAAAAGATTTACAGCCAAATCAACTCTCGTAATGCATATCAAGACACATGATGGTAATAAAGAGTTTGCCTGTCCAAGCTGTCCTAAGACTTATACAAGAGCCTCATATTTGAAGGCCCACAGTGTTGTTCACACAGCACAAGGAAAACCTAAGCCTTTCTCCTGCCAGCACACAGACTGTGATAGAAGTTTTTCCACTAAATATTCCTTACTAGTGCATGTCGCTCACACGCACAGTGTGGATAGACCTCATAAGTGTGATATCTGCTATAAAGGATTTGCTACTTCATCGGGAATGAAAGTTCATAGAGAGTGTCATTATATTAAGGAGCTTCATTGCAATGTGTGCGACAAGAAGTTTGCTAACAAAAGGGTTCTCCAAAAGCACACTCGCACCCACATTACTGATGCCAATGTTGTTACTTTGGGACAGTAGACAATTCTTTTTTTTTAGATACCTAGATAGTCATTTTGAAATTATTAGAATTGTTTTGTGATATTAATGGACTGCAGTATGTAGAATAACTTTGCATTAGTCATTATCTCCCACCATTGTTGAATTAATGAAAGTTAATGTACCTAACATATGTACTATTTATTAAAAAAATAAAGTATAGGGATCATTAATTGTTTCATTATTTTACTCTGTTTGCATGTTTTTTTTTCTTAAATACTATGTAATAACAGCATTTCAAGATCTTACACATATTTATTCAGGGAGACTTTATGAACATGTTATATTCTTGATCATTTATAAAGAATAATCTGACAAGATTGCCTTTAAACCAATGCAGTAACATATAAGCAAAAAAAAGAAACAATATCTAAAGGTTGCTTCGAACTAAAAACATTATATCTGTTTATAATGACAAGCCTACTCACACCATAAATATAACAGAAATATTTAAGGAAAACAATTATATAAATTTAAGCTAAAAAAATTCTAACATAAAACTTAACTAAATCATTATGTAACATTAGAGTAAAGTAAATAATAATAAAAGAATCTCTAAATGAAACAAACAGGTATAAGCAAACTCATTGCTATTTACCATACTTGTTCCATAAGATGGTTATAATTCAATAAGTAGGTAGTTCATGCCATAATCTCGTTTAAAATATTTTTATTTAAGGAAAATAACTATGTAGCATATAAAATACTATGTGTTTGTTCTTATTAGCTTAATAGCACTTTTATTGCTTTGGAATGTTAATTACAACAATAGTTCAAGGTTTTGTTAAAATAAATTAAAACCAAGAGATATTTTAAGGGCTAAAAAAGCCTTGAAACCTATTAGTTTTTTTTAAACCAAAAGAATTTGGTTTATATCCTAGATAACTATACAAGTATTAAATTTTATATGAATGTAATTAAATAAATAAGAGGTAAATATTTTCATGCAGCAAGTTAACCCTTAATAAGGCAAAATTTCAACAATAAATATTTATTGATTAAAATTTTTGTTTTCTGATTTCAAGTAAATATTTTTAGGGTTTCTCACATCTTCTAATAAGCTAAACTTAGCAGTTAAAATTACAGTTTTCTATGGACCATCTGTCAAGTAATTTGGATATTTTGAAAAACTTTGATATTGTGTTAAATCCAGTTACACAAAATTAATATGATATTTTTCTAATATAAAACCACTGGCACTCTTCTGCCCTATTAAGGGTTAATCCATAAAACTTAAAATTTATGTCTTTACTATTTTCCAAGCAGTTTATTCATTTGTTTATTTTGGCTTCCAATTTTAAGGTCAGCGCCTTCCACTTTGTCTTGTATGTTATCAATAAGTTCGTTCTGCTGTTCTATCTCTTCACCAAGGGCCACACCAAGCCCTTTAAGTTGAGATATAGAATGCAGCATCTCATCTAAGTTAGCGTCTAGCATGTCATTTACATGTTTACTATCAGTCATTTGTGCCTGTGCACTTCTTTCATCTAAGCCTCTCAAGCGGGTAGATGGGTGAGAATTAAATCGGTCTTCATTAGAGAAATTTGTAGACAAATCATTGTACAATGCCTCATCTAATTGGCTACTTGTTCCACTCATGGCAGTGCTATCAGCATTTGGTGATGCTTGACTCCTTGGAAGAGATGTTTCAGCAGACTTTCCAGATATATAATTTTTGAGCCCGTAGAAAACAGACTTTATACCATTCAAGTGTTTTTGTGTGACAGTTAGATTGGTGTTGATATCGTCGAGTCTTCTATTAGTATTTTGTAGTTGCTCCCGCTGCCGAGCGAGTTCCTCAGCCGTCGCTATACCAATTTGTGTTGAGTGCCGCAGAAGACCAACACTTCGTGCAGAAGAATCCAAAGTTCTTTGTTCTATTTCGCGTTGTCTTTCTAACATAGTTTGTCTTTGTCTTTCCAAATCTGCTAAGTGACCTCCACCGTACGATGAAGACGCTGGCTTAGGTTGGGAAGGTGGATTTCTAGTTCTGTAACTGCTTACGAATGTGTCGTCGTCGACATCGTCGTCCGCGAACAAGTTGTTGGTGTTAATAATGCTCTTATGTCCTGCCATTTTCACACTTCCTACAAAGTTATTTGCGGAAATACAACTGATTACCAATTAGTAAACACATCTAAATACTTGACTGTTTCGTTAGATTTGTATGGGTATCACTATCTGAATTAACTTTATCCACTGTAATATTGGTGCTAATTTGTAAGTTTTTCCTATTAACTTTGTCTTCCCAAATGACGATTATGATTACACAAAGAGGAACGAAATTAATTAGACGCCCTGTCTCTGGAACTGACATGCTGACGTGACGTCTTTGACGTTTTCTTTCTTACTGACTGACGTGAGTGTGAGGTGAGGTGAAAGTGTTTTTTGTAGTGCCTAGCTTTTCCACTATTAAAACGAAGTGATTGTATTGTAATTAAAAAAGTATTTCTTTTACGGGAGAAAGATAAATAAAAGATTATAATATGTTCGTGTACAGCGTAGGGTAAATATAAAAGTAACGACTGCGCCTGTGTTATTTTGTTTTGTCAACGACCAGAAACTGTAAGTAGTCTGTAATCACGTAGTACTTACTAAGTTACCTGTGAATTTATGACAAAATAGAATGAAATATATATTACCGTCGTGGCATACGCACAAGCCGTGCAAGCCAAAATAAAGAAGAAAAAAAAAATATTTTGAATGAATGAAGTTTTTCTTTACGTTAAAATTATTCTAAGGTTAAACGTAATAAACGTTAGCTTCCATCAACTTGTTATTTAGTCCTAAATACATCTTAAAGTTTTAATATTATAAACAAATAATGGAACGGTGATAGGAGGCTATAGCTTATAAAATCTAGAACGCAGATAGCAGCTCGATTTTATTGCTGCAATTTTTTTTGTAGTTTTGCTACCAAGATGATGGCTGGAAAAGGTAGTTTTGTAATAAGTTGTGTATATATTAGGCATAAGTTTAAAATTTGCACGCCAAATTACTTTCACACCTCTTCACTTTCTAGTTTTACCAGAGACAGAAGAACAGAATAGAATAAGATTTCAAATTGAACTAGAGTTTGTTCAGTGTCTAGCCAATCCTAACTATATTCATTGTAAGTATGTTTCTGAGGTGATTCTTAAGTTAAATATAGTAAATATGATTAATTAAACTATTATTTAACTACAGTTTTAGCACAACGAGGTTACCTCAAAGAGCAGACATTTGTGAACTACGTTCGATACCTGCAATATTGGCGGGAGCCTGAATATGCTCGTTACTTAAAGTACCCAATGTGCTTACACTTTCTGGAGCTGCTACAGCATGAGGCGTTTAGGAGGGAATGTGTGTCTGCCCAGGTTTGTAAATACTTTATTAAATAAATACATGAAAGTTCTTAGTACTGACAAAAATATTTTTATGTACAAATCCAAAAATTGTTTCTTATAATGTGATATGCGAAGGTGTTAATTTTTTATTGTTAAATAGAATCCCTTCGTTTGCTATATCTTCACAATATAATTCCACATATATTCCTTTGTCATGTGAACTAACTTAATTTCATTGGTTTGAGTACCTTCATTTATGAAGTATCTAGTATCATAGGTTATAACTTATAAGTTTTAAATAGACTTATACTTGTATCCACAGGCAAATAATGAGTAGTACATGTTTGTGTTTTTTTTTTACTTTTGCCAGTTCATAAGTTTTTGAAGTTTTTGTTTGACCAACAAACAATAGATTTTCTATTGTGTCCAGGACCAATAATGTAAATGTGTTAACAGTATTTTTATGGTGACAGGTTTGCAAGTTTATGGATGACCAAGCTATTCTGCTATGGCAGCACTACACACGGAGAAGAACCCGCACTCTGCAGCCCCCAGACACGGCCACTCCTGCACCTGTTACTACTGCACCCCCTGTGCCACCTCGACAGCAGTCATAAAATTAACTTAAATTAATCTTATAGATACAAAAGGGGTATTTATTCTAACTGAATCGAAATTATATGTCATCATCACCTAAGCCTAGGCCCATGGTCTCCAGAAGCAGAATTTGTGTAAAATCTAATAATTGGACAAGTGTGCCATTGATGAATAGTGAAAGACACATGTTCCTGAGTCGCAGATATTAAGGATTCAGTGTAATCAACTTTAGTTTACATGAAGTATGAAAGTAATATATTATTCCTGTATGTGACACCTGAATTGTTACTCATTTGTTTTGCATTTTTGATATGTTACTCAGATGTTGCTGGTGTATGGGATGCAAGCTATGGCATCTATGTATCAAAGTCAAGGTAACACCAAAATACATACATATCCTGATGCAACAAGCAATTATAAAAAAAAGTTTTTTTGTGTGAATAGCACGAAATTTACTGATATTTGGTACCTTAAAAAAAATATTATAATATTGATAAATTCTTCAGATACAAACTTGCAAATTGTGTTATTAGTATTGATGGCATTAATTTTTTCAAGCAACTGTAAATATTCATGTTTAGCTATCCTGAAAAGATGTATTTAGCACTTGCACCAGTAAACATAGGACCTGGTGTGGTGACTGGCTAGTTTATTGTGTAGATAGACAGTTAGCTGCATAGGATTGGTCATTGTGGTCACGTTAGGATGTAACAGTGGATACAAAGTGGCTGATATGATAATGAACAGTATAACTTAAAACACTAACTTAATTTAACATAATTGTAATCTCGAATTAAGTAAACATATGTACGTTGAGATACAAAATTAGATATTATTTTTTTACCAATAAATTAAAAAAACACGTCACTTCTATTTTCATTTTATTGCGAATTATTAATGTAAAGTTTAACCAAAAAGTTTCCCTGCTGCTAGTGTAGTGCCCCCCAAAATTTAAAGCCTTTTGATGGACATGCATACACAGAGATTGTTATGTATGTATGTACATGGTAGTCATGGCCTAAAAATTCCCCCCCCCTAAGTCTGTCTACGTCCTTCCGAATATCAACTCGATTCAGTCGCTAAAACTCGCAAGTTTTTTTCATGCAGATGTTTCTTATGCGTACAGTTAGCGACAAATAGTTGGTAGTACCCAAAGCGCTGTATAAATCGGAACACGCTTCCCTAACGCTTTAGCTGACTGTAACAGCTGTTTAGCTAAGGCAGTGTTGATTTAACGATTTATTCGCCGATAGCAAAACCGTTGCTTATCTCCCTAAGGTATTTAGTACTAAATACTAAGTGAAGTCACTTACAATCTAGTGATTCATACAAATAAGGGAGAAAATAACTTTATCAAATAAATAGTTTTTTTTTGAAACAGTTTTATTTATTTGACTGTGTTATGTATGACAACACTAGATGCTACAAACCTGAAACATTTGTTTAACATAACCGTAATTAGTTTAAGTTGTTTTAACTATGCAGTTGTTTTGACAAATAATTGCGCAGATTTGTTTAACTGCTTGATAACGTATTGGAACGAGATACCAATTAACTCTGTTTATGCTGAAAACAAATCTGAGTTTGTGTGTAGCTTTCTTTCGTGGTATATAGTACTCGCTTATTTAACGTTCACAAAATCTCACAAATATCCATCACAAAATGTTGACTTTAACAATCCTTTTGGAATGTGCTCTAAATCCTTAGCATATTTTCAAAGAGTTTCAAGAACGGAGCCCTCACACCAAATAAGTAGGTAGGTATATATTTAAAGTTACATGCTCGTATTAGGTAGGTACTGTGCCGTGATAACTAATTTTCATACAACACAACGTCAGATCAGTATTTTAAATTAGTTATTTAGTGAATGGGTGTTTAGGTTTGCGATGCCTGGCCATGCAGAGCGCCCGTAGCGTCAGGTAGTACAGTAACTCCACAGCGCTCATCATGCTAAAGCCCATGCATAACCCAAGCAATCCTCCAGTATTTGCTGTAAAAACAAGAATTTATCATACTAGCTGTACCCGTGGTTTCTCCTGAGTTGATTTGTGGAAGATTTAACTATGGTGATAGGTGGTGCCTGACTATGGGCCTCATAAGAAAGCGCAGTGTCGCTCAACGCGCATTGGAGATTATATGTTATTTAAAGCCATGTGTTATTTTGACCTTTTGGTTATATATTTGTAAAGTTTTATTAAAACCCATTTAAGCAAGTGATATATTCAAAATACTTTATCGTAACAATTCCCGCGTATATATTTATTTTCGGAAAAAAATTAGAAACCATCCAACACGACACGGGTTTGCCCTTACACAGGGCATCTTCTGGTAAGATAGAAGCCTCAGAACAAGGATGTCTTCACGACCAACGCTGAAACGAGTCAAACTCTCGTTTCAGCGTTGTAAAATCGTTTTTAATATTAAGCTTCGTTTTACAATGGAATTCTGCAAAGTAACGCCTGAAGCATTAAATTATTTAAAATCCATTTTAGTAGCTTTTGCTGAAGAAGAAACATCCATGAATTTAAACTTTGTCAGCACACCACGTGACGTGTATTAACATTTGAGTTCGGCTTAAAAATACGGGAAAAAAAAATATTAGGGTGTCTTGCACAACGGTAACTAATCCTGATTAGAGCTAAATCTATTTAAAACATCGTTCCGTCCCTCTTAACTTTAAATGACATGCAATTACATTTTAAATTAAATTTAGGTTAAATCAAGTGTAGCCCCACTTAGTAGGAAAACTAGGTAGGTGTACTCACACAAAAATTCGGTGAGACCGAAAATTTCTCCTTTTGTGAACCGCATGAAAGTGTCGTCTTCGAAGAAGAAATGAATCACCAGCATATTTTCTCTAAAAAACAAATAAGTTTACAAAATAATTTCTCTTATAGTTCATTTGTCTAAAAACAATAAAGTTACCATCATATTCTATTTTATTTTCTATATATTTGTGTTTGAGCTAAATAAATCAATTAAAACTAGTGTTCTTTAGACTACGGTAACCCAGTCGAAAAAAATATATGAGAAACTGTGTCCGAAATCGTTACGTGATGTTGTTAATAGCCCGGAGAAAGTTCTGAATGAGCGGATTGCTGAGAGGGGCCTTGCTTCTATATTCAGACTCAACATCATCAGCTCAGCCTATTAAAGTCCCACAGGCTCAGTAGCACAGGCCACCTCTCATCAACCAAGGTTAAGCAGTCTACGGCAATCTTAACCGGTGTATTATAACTTATAAGGCTGCCTGTTCAGTAAAGCGGAGCGGGCAGCAGATTGAAGAAATATTAACCTATGAGATTTACACACAGGAGAGGAGCGAAGATTTAATGCAACTATGCTCCACATTCTTGCTCAGCTTCAATGGACAGCCAGCCCTAAAATTGGTGTGAATAGTTACACGAAGTAGTCGGTGGTCCTGTTCAAGGTTCGGGCGAGATGCTGAACGAGTGGCTTGCTAAGAGGCGCAGTGCTCATCCTCTCGAAGTATGCGATTTCTGTGCACGCGGGAAGACACTCCTCGCATTCCTTCCCTATGTTTACAGATATTAGAATATATACTTAGTTTAGAAAGGCGCACAATAATGGGCGAAGTTAAAGAGTGTCTTGATACAATACGATAAAAAGATGAATATATTTAATTGAAGATTGCTTTAAGTTGTTGTAATTGCTTTTATTTGTTTTGAGTTCATCGATTCGATCTACGAAAGAAGATTTTGATGTTTGTTCGACCGTTTAGAAAGAAGACAGATTTTGTGGATTCGCCTCTTTCTTCTAAACGGATCACGTAGGTACCTAATAGCTTCGAGAATACTAGGTAGGCCAACTTCTTGCAATCCAAGTCTTACATTGCTGCTCGATACAACAGATCCACGATAAAATAAAAAATTGTTAGTAACATACTGACACCCTCCATTGTTTGCCTTCGACTTGTGGACCAAGAAGGTGCTTTCAATTCTAAGTTTGAATAAAAAGGAGTAACTTACTTTTAGGTTTGAATCCTGTAGAGTTTTCATAGCATTTAGCGTCACCTTTGCCGCAGATTCGGGTCGTTTTATTTTCTAAAATAAACAAAAATACTTAAATAGAATATAAGCTTACATATTATCTAGTATTTGTAATGAGAAAGGTAAATTGTGTGGTTTGGTTAAACCAGCAGCAAGACCAATAAATGCAATGCGGAGGGTCTCGGGTTAAAATACTGTTCCTTGTAAGTTTTGTGTGTAATTACCATTTGCGTAGTGCCTCGCAAAGGACGTTATACCTCATATTGTTAGACCGGTGAGCCGACCCTGTGTCCTTACTTACCCCAATTAGAGCACAAATGGGATAAATTCTAGAACGATAATGAAAATAAATTGTGTGGTATACTTACTAGGCATATAGTAGAAAACGCACTCGCACAACTCCAACATTGCTGTAGCTTCGCATTCCATCTCGCAGTTCTTCAAGGTGTAGGTTCTGCAGAACACATTAATTGTTGTATGACATTATGTTATTTATAATATGTGTGTGTCATGTGTTCCCGGCGTGGTATAGTGCTACCCTCTTTAATTTGAGATGAGTTTTTTGAGGCATCCTTTTCAAACTCGTTGCCTTTTGGAAGCCTCGTTAGAGTCACCGACAGACTGACTGACTGACGGACAATCCCCTTCCCCTTTAGAATACGACAGGCTGACTGACAGATCCCCCCGATAAGAGACACCGACAGACTGACAAATCTTGAAAAAAAAAACCACAACACAGATCAACTGACAAACCTTGACACAAATTCTGACTAAGAATCCATTTACTATAATTTTTTTATTATGACACCGCTCATATCTCTTTCATTGTTGTTAAAAAAAATTATCGAATTTCCATTTTGTGTGTAAATTTTTGACGAATCTAAATGATCCTGTTGATCTTAAAGACAATAAAGTATATTTTATTTTATCTCTAATTTCACAGGAAGAGTCGACGAAGAGAAATCCTACCCGATGAAGGGCAGCAGCGTCATCCTGCGTACTGGCTTGAACTGCGCTTTTCAACCCGCCTGCCCAGCGTGCAGATAATTATGGGCAGATACTTCCAAACGAATGTAATCTATTGGGAAGGCTAATGTTCTGCAGTGTACTTGATAGGACTGATATGTTGATGATGATTATGTTTTAAACAAGACATATTTGCTTACGTTGATTAAATAAATAAAAGCAAAATCACTTCCTTTCTGGCCTGTGAGAACTCAAACTAAACTGTATTACTCTGTTCTTGGCTTGTGAGAGAAATATTTTATTCAAGTTCAGGGTCATTAACGGCTGATATACAAATCAAAAAAGTTAAGTAGTAATCTTGTGTAACTTATTAATTTAAATCTACAACTAAACAAAACAATTTAAGGGTCAACATGCCAATGTCAGCATTATGTAATCAAGCTCCTGTTCGTACTGAATGGGATCGTGTAATTTTAAGGTGTCCTGATATTCATAAGTGCCCCATTGAAATATATAATCAAACAAAGAACAACCGTGAATAACATTAAAATTTAAAAAACCAGCCTTGCAAGAGTCCTCTTTCCAAAGTAAGTTGCGCAGTTTGAGCTTTGATACCTGAAGAATATGAGGTCCTTTTCACTGGAGAACAAGCACAGCCTCTTGCTGATCTCAATGGAGCGCAGGTCAGGCAGGGCGTCCAGGATTCGAGGCTGGACGGTGACGCGCGCCTCCACGCCAGGCCCGTATATGTCTCCCAGGTAGGCTATCTTAGGCGTCTCCGTTGGATTGTGAAGAAGTATCTGATTTCCAACAAAAATTGTGAGATACACTAGAGTATGGGTTCTTAAACTCTCAAGATATTACAATATTTATATAATGATAATATCTATTGTCGTTATTGTATGGGGTCGTTGTTATGGTATCTTGAGAAAAAATTAGAACATTGAAGGTTCAAATAAGGTTTACTTATTGAGCTGCCATATTTTGAACTCTTGTTATATATAATTTATAAAATGTGTGTACCGTGTGGCCTACAATAGTGCCACCCCTTGCATCTTATAGGGAGTCGTAAGAGTCGACAAAGAGAAATCATACCGGATGTCAAGGAGCAGCGTCATCTTGCGTACTGGCTTGAACTGTCTGATCATCGGCCAATACCCCCCATAGAATGTAATCCATGGTGGACGCTAATGTCCAGCAGTGGACTTCATAAGGCTGATATGATGATAAATGTGTGTGTAGTATATTATATTAGACCCAAATCAAATATATTAGCCAATTTAGAAACAGTGTACTATCGCAACTTAAAGATAATGATATGGACACTTAATAATTAATTTTGAAGTAACTCTAAATGAATATTATAAAATATTATTATTTTCCGTTTTTGCATACGTACTTAGACTAATTAAAACTTCAAAAACGTTTTATTTCATAAACTATTACATAGGACAGTGGGGGCACAATGGAACACGGGGCACACTGGTACAAGGTCAATAAATACTTAAATTCAAATTAAATTCCCGCTCTTTATCATTAGCCAATCACAACGTCTCACCCGCCATATGATGGCGCAGTGCAATGTGGCCGGTCTGCGCTGACTGAGTTAATAATTGAAAAAAAATGTTTTAAGCGATAAAAAGTTAGATTTACGTGACGAAAGACTTTTTTTTTGGAAAAAAAAGTATTGATAGCAGGTATGTGGTATTTTTTCGTGTAAATCTTAGTTAATTTATCTACAAAAATCAGTTAATTGTGTAGTGAAAAATATAACCTAAAATATTTGCCGATTTTTTGAAATTTACGATACTCTATGGGGCACAATGGAACGGGGACTATGGAACACTATTCCATTGTACCTCGTTTAGTTCCTTATAGTCTCACTGGCTTTGTTGCAGATGTTGAAGTCATAATAGCGCTAAATCGCAAAAGAAGAACTGACAGAGGCTTGCACAGTGAGGTGGCTATGCGGGAAGCAGTAGAATTGGTCGAAGAAGGAATGAGTTTGAGAGCTGCTGCTGAGTTAAAGTGTGTAAAATGCACTACGTTGCATCGATATGCAAAAAAAAAGAGAGCAGCTGAAACCGGAGCAACATATTCAATGACGCCTAACTATCTAAAAGTCTTGCATTTTTCTGATTCAGATGATGATAAATAATATATTATCATCATCTGAATCAGAAAAACTTTAACTGAGTCAAGTGATGATGAGGATGAGATAGGCCTGCCAGTGAGCGTTTTTAAAACTCCTAAAGCTGAAGACTTTGTATTAGTAAATTTCTCTCAAAAACAAACAATAAAATATTTTGTTGGTCAACTATTGACGGATATGGACGAAAATATGGAGTACGAAGTCAATTATATGCGCAGAAGTGCAAAAATTTAAACAAACAAAGCGCCAAAGAATATGTTTTCATTCTCTAAAAAGTTGTTAAAAAGATATATGTTAGGTTAATTATATAATTTTTGTCATGTTCCAATGTACCCCAGAGGTCGTTTCATTGTACCCCAGATCTGGGGCACTTTGGAACAATGGAAGCGTCTTGTTCAAAAGCTTTTTTTTTAGTGTTAAGGTTAATTTTTGATCTTACTTTTCTATTCAATCAATGCTCGAAGAGCTGTTGTTAACTATTCAATCAATGCTCGAAGAGCTGTTGTTAACTATTCAACAAAGAATTTTTAAAAATAGTAAGAATATATTTTTTTAAAAACAGAAATAATTTTTTTGTTCCATTGTACCCCAACGGTCCCTACTTGAAAACGTCAAAATTTATTATAAATATAAAAAAAACAATCAAAATATAATTATACTGAAATCACGAAGCTTAGGCACACAAATTAAAAATTAAATACGCACACACAATATTATAAAAGGAATTGTTATCCAAATTGTGTTAAGATATATAATAAGTTACCAAACTCAATGAGAGAGCTTAGTTTACCCATATTCAAAATAAAACTACAGTTATGGCTTAAAACTAAATGTTTTTATTCACTCGCAGAATATTTTAACACTAAAATTGAAATTATATAATTTGATAATATTTGTTATTTTGACATCAATTTTATTTTATTATGATTATTACAATGACTTTTTAATTCTACTTATTTTATATTGTCATTCACACGCCCTGCGTTTGGCAAAATAGATGTTCTTTTATATACGAAAACCACCTCATGTTACTCTATTTTATGTGAATAAATTATTTCATTTCATTTCATTTCATTTCATTTCATTTCATTTCATTTAGGGTTCTTACAGACGAACTGCAATTTGTGAACGGCAGAGGCTACTTTAGCCGTCGCCACCTGTCGACGGCTGCCGTCGACGCGTCGACGCGTCGCGTCAAAATATAATTATACTGAAATCACGAAGCTTAGGGTTCTTACAGACGAACTGCAATTTGTGAACGGCAGAGGCTACTTTAGCCGTCGCCACCTGTCGACGGCTGCCGTCGACGCGTCGGCGGCAGCGGT
This sequence comes from Musotima nitidalis, assembly GCA_949126915.1. NCBI lineage: Eukaryota > Metazoa > Arthropoda > Insecta > Lepidoptera > Crambidae > Musotima > Musotima nitidalis. The sequence goes on from OX421434.1 coordinate 9,317,302, forward strand.
CAATACGTTGACGACTGCCGCCGACAGTGGCGACGTTTGCAGTCTTGGCGTGTTTTGTCCGCTATTTTGTCAGTCGACGGCAAATCGACCAAGAGTGCGCAAGCGTCGCGCGTCCAAAAAAATGAACGCTGGAGACGAAATTGATGATGAATTGTTAATTATGGCAGTAAAAAACGGTTTGTCTTTGGAATTTTAAGCTACAAGACTACAGTAATAACATAACAAAAAATAGAGCATGGGTAGCAAACGTGGATAGAGTGTATAAAAATATCCCTCTTGTACTCTATACATTAATATTTCTTCAACCCACACTGAACGTATCTTTCTTTTTCGCTGTTGACGCCGACGGCGGAGTAAAAGCAATAACAGTGTTTCTTTGTCGGAAGACATTTTGCAACTGGCTCCTGGACAAGCCGATCACGACTGCTAGTACGCGGCACTCCAACTGCAAGCGTTGTCGCCTGCCAACGGCAGCCGTCAACGCATTGACTGCTGCCGCCGACGCGTCGACGGACTGGTGGCGACGGCTGAAGTAGCCTCTGCCGTTCTCAAATTGCAGTTCGTCTGTAAGAACCCTTAGACTCACTTACATGCAACCAAACCATAAAAAAACAAAAAAAAAATAATATTACTTTATATATTTAAAAAAACAAAAAAAATTTATATTACTTTTTGATTAACGTTGTTGGTTACATAATAAGTAAGTGTATACCTTAAGAAAATATGAGGAAATTGTTTGTTGTTCCAAATAATTAAAAATAACAAATCAAAGCGTTCTGCTTCCATACTTTTCTCTTTTACCAAAACTATTGGCTTATACTTCATAAAAAAATCGTGGACTTACATATAGTTTATTACATATAGTTAATAGTTTAATATTTCGATTGAACTCTCACCTTGAACCCAGCACTTTTAGTTGAAGCACAGTGATATTCTGCAACGTTAGCATCCAATACTAAAGTCAGTCCATGTCTTGTTCCTATGCCTTAAATTAAAAAAGACACTTAGTAATGCGTAGGTAAGTTAAATCGTCGACTCGTTTCTATTTTGCATTTTAAGAGCCTAGAAGTTTGAAGTTTCTATATCAAAGCTAACCTGAACTAGAATTGAAGTGACTCCTATAAGATATAGGTTTACTTGATAAGCGATTAAAGCTTTGTTCCACAAGCGAGGCTAGGCGAGACGAGATGAGACGAGAATTAAAATTTCCATAAATAATTGCCATTTATAGCTATATATCGCGAGCTAGCGAGCTATATAGCTGAGAGTTTAGGCCCGTTTGTAATGCGAGTAGAATAATATCCGGAGATATCGCTAAACATACATACGAATTGGTATACTAATGCAATTGAATTGAGAACTTCTTCTTTATTATGAAGTAGGTACAAAATCCTTGGGATCATCCTTGCCTAATGGCTGGTTTACATTTGCTATTTTTTTATACTTTTTTAGCACGCTTTTTTAGACCATACTAAAAAGCATGCATTTAGCAAATGTAAATACGCTTTGCTTTTTAGCAGGCAAAAAAATCTGACTGATGGTCAGATTTTTTATCCTTGATCTGTGCTTTAAAAAAAAAAGCAACAAAAATGGCGTCGCAAGTAAAATGGACACGCGATTTAACAATTAAACTAATAAACGAATATGAAAAACATGAGTGTCTGTGGGATTCCTACAGTGAAAGCTATAAAATCAAAATTCTTAGAGACAATGCGTATGCAGAAATTGAAAAAAAATTTAAACATTACCTTGAATGATGTAAAATCAAAAATCAAAAACATTCGCTCCTCATACAGTACTGAGCTGCTTTCTTCGCATTTTCTATCTTTTAATGATGAAAAAAGAATAGCAAATGTAAATCGGCGTCTTTTTTAGCACTCTTTTATTTAGCATGCTTAAAAATCAATAGCACGGAAATTAAGCAAATGTAAACCAGCCATAAGCCATTTTTAGCGTTTTTTATTCGTAGATTTTTTTGTATTGTCTCATCTGTAGCACATAAATATTTTGAATTCCAATTTAAATTTTTTGCCTTGCCTTGTCGGTTGAAGACCGGGCAAGGCGATGTGAGACGACAAAAAAGCATTTAACTTATTTAAGTAAGTATCCCTCTACACTCTAGAGGGATCTTACAAAGACCTAAGGACCCCCAGCCAACCTCACCTGCAAGTGGTGCACCTGCCGAACAACGGACGAGGCTCTGGCGAACATAACAGTGCCCCCTTTGGGGAAACAGGCGTGAATGTATGTATGTAAGTAAGTAGTAAAACGCAATTCAAACCTTTAGGCCTCCATGGGAAGCCGTTAGCCGGGGCGTCTGGTGGGTACCCATTCTCGGGCGTCCAGTCCACGGCGGGCAGCGGGAACGTCAGATTTAAGTCATTCAACGATTTTCTGGTAATCAGAAATTGTTAAAGTATTATTACAAAAAAAGTAAATTATTTTATTAAAGCTAAAAGCTCTGAAGTGGTCGAAACCGATAATTAAAGTAAAGCCAAGTTCACTGATGCCAATATTTATACGGGTGGTGGATTTTGCATGGGCTTCGGAATGCACGTTACTATTGTTGGACGCGGTATACCAATACACCACGTTGCGGGACTGTTCGAAAGGGTTACCGCGGCCTTGGTGTTACAGGCTCAAGAAGGAACATGGATGGTTTTTAGTCAGTAAAAGTCTGACCACCAGCTTCACCCACAGCGGAAGACGGTCATTTGATGATTTACCAAATAATAATACACCATAAGTGGTACTCGTTAAGCCATGCTAGATGTCTTGACTGTATGTTACGAATGAAGATGCAAGAAAAAATGTCTGTGTATAAGTGTTCACTATACGGATATTTTACATGCCTCGTAAATATTCCTAGGTGTATAGGGATCCTACCAAGACCTAAGGAGCCCAAGCGAAACCCACCTGCAAGTGGTGTACCTGCCGATCAACGGACGAGGCTCTGGCGAACATAACAGTGCCCGGTAAGCGGCAATAGGCTCGCCACCTATTACGTGGGACCAACTATATAATTGTGTGTGGGCGTATAATATGCCTTTGCCTACCCCTTAGGGGAAACAGGCGTGTATGTATGTATGTAAAAATGCAGCTCAAAATAAAAAATGAATGCTTTGTGAAATACTGACGGATTCCGGAACATCTTCTCCCTGTGCACGACGTTGAAGGTGCAGCAGAGCCCCTCATCCGTGAGCTGCGCGTTGAACAGGTCCGTGCAGCTCACGCTGCGCGAGTTCCACGAGCAGGCAGTCAGCATCTCCACACATGGTTGGGTTACCTACCGTGTAATAATGAATCATGGAGTATTGGCATGTATTATGTCGTAAAAATGCTACATACTTCGAAAGCTTCGGTCACACTTGTATCGATTTTAAAAGTTACATTTATCACCTATTTATAATAAATAAATAATAAATATTCTCTTACAATCACACCAGTTATTTAGTTCCAAGATAAGTATCCCTAAGAACTTGTGTTATGGATACTAAAGAACGGCAAAACAAACTTAAATATATATATATATATATATATATTTTTTGTAATTATTTACTTAATATACATAGAAAAACACCCAGACCAGAACAAATATTCATGTTCATGCACACAAATATTTGCCCTGTGTGGGATCGATCACACGACCTACGGAGTGAAGTGCAGGTATACTGACCTACACACCATATTGGTCGTCATCGTATTTACACCCAAATGAACTAAATATAATATGTATTGTCGCAATTTACTCTAATCGAAATATGCTAATAATTTGGAGTAGCAATTGTATGAATTGCTCTGGTGCTATATCTTTTTATATTATATTATTTTTTTATTACTATAAGTGTGAACTAACCTATCGAATTGATATACATTACACATTAGCCTATATCTATTATTAAAGGTCTTTAACCTAATGCAACAGAAAAAGCTAAACTCAATAAAGCGCTATTCTTATAAATTCATTCAGAGAACATTGAAATAGATAGGTACAGTCTTTCTGATATTGAGTTGAGGGTGTGCAGAGCATGCTTCAGCGGAGCCTGTTTTTAAAGGCTACATATATATAATAGGGTATTTAATGTTTACTATGTCTTAATATGTATGTTATTTGACATGCATTTTTCTGTCCAGTGGATAGAATTAATATATTTTGTAGCACCACAGTAGAAAGTATATTTCTTTGTTCCACATATTTTATTTATAAACAACATTACACTTTCCAAGATAAATCAAAAGTTTTTGAAGCTAGGAAGGTAAATTATTCCAGTTTCTATGATAAGCAATTATATAGCTATTTCATCATAGACTGAACAAATGATATTTACCTAATATGTTTGTATGTGTTTAAACTAAGATATTTACTCAAAAAATAAATTAATTGCGTTATTCATGAGATAAAAACAATCTTATATTGAAAAAATGTAAATCGTTTAGCCTGCATTTTATAGATTGCATTTTATAAAACGCATAAAGTATTCTTAACTTTTGCCAGATTAAGTTGTTTTCAAAAGCGTCAATGCCAACAAGCCAATCTTTATGATACTTTGTAAATACTAACGTTGATAAGAAAAGATCGCGTGTAGTCCCAGTCAGCACTTTCTGCCAAACTGTCTTCAAATATGTCCGTGTCGTTTTGAGTAGAGCAGAGGCTCTCGAGTAGCTTTTTATCTACAGACGATCTGGAAATATAATATTGTCATATGGGGCTAATTCAATATCAAGTAACCATTTACGAGGATTACAAGAAGTATATTATTATACAGGTATATGTTTTAATTTTAAAAATATAATAAAGTTGCATTATGGTCAAGTAATAAAAAATAAATAATAATAATAAATATTTTTTGACAATTACACCAATTATTTAGATTCCAAGATAAGTATCATTAAGAACTTGTGTTATGGATACTAAACAACGGATGAACATACTTAAATACTTTTTTTTAGTAAATACATACTTAATATACATAGGAAAACACCCAGACCAGAAAAAATATTCATGTTCATGCACACAAAGATTTCTCCTGTGTGGAAATCGAACCCACGACCTCTGGAGTGAAGTGTAGATACACTGACCTCCACGCCATATCGGTCGTCAAGTCGAGGTTACAATGGTGGTTAAATGGATTTCAAATAAGCATAATTATGTAACGATTTTAAGAACTTAACGATAGTGTCTTATCGGGCATGCTATGATAGGTACAGGTATGGAATGAAAATAAATAAGTAAAATATAATGCTAATCAGCTAGGTTTTCTGTTCCAAATTTTTCCATATTAGGATTTTAGGTCTTTAGATAGATGCTAAGAAATCTGTCTCATGTACAATGTTGAAATGCATTTTTAGAAGTAATAATAATCTTCTATTGCACATAAAATATAAACAGACAACAAAGATTATTTAAAAGTTTAAAGGTGGATCCAGTATCTAGAGATCTCTACTAGCCAACCCTAGCAGTAGGTCAGGTAGGCTGTAATAAATTGTTATTTTTTTAAAATATAAATTTTTAGTTAAATCTTCAATGGCTACATCTCTTGACCAAGCTGTGAACCCTTTAACCGAACCAAGCACTCAGCAAAGTTGCATTATGCCTCGTTTGCAGATTAAATATGTAAACCAACCCGGAATGCAGATACCGCTGCGCCACCGATTTCTTGGCCTGGTTGACGTTGCAGATGGTAATGGCTGGGAACGGCAGGTTGTCCAGCTCCATGTTTTCTGGGTTGATGCTCACTATCATAGGGGACAGTCGCCACTTGGCGTACACGTTCATTATGAAGAAGCCAGCGCATACCAGCGAGCACAAGAACGCCGCTAGCCAGAAGAATCTAAGGTAGAATTGTTAAATGAATTTGCTATATATCGATAGTTTAGTTCACATTTGAACTAACTACAAATTTTCAATGCCAAGTACACTAATTTCATGTTACAAATATTACTTCTGGCTTCTGTATTCTAGGAAAAGACCGCGCAAATATTTTAATTTTTCAATTAATAAACAGACAAAATTGAAATTCTATCATTTACTGCCTCCCCGCAATCGTCTGATTAAAAAAATTACAGCAGGTTCCCCTGCTCGGCTCGGAAAGATATTGTGCCAGGTTATCAGCCTTTTGAGTCCACTGCTGAACATTGGCCTCCCCAATAGATAAAATAAAAATTGATTTTATTGCTCAATAAATCATAAATACACATGCAAAGTTTCCCCAATAATTAACGCAGTAGGCCTACTTGTGTTGGGGATAACTTGCTCTATCCCATGGTTTAACAAAGATTTTATTAAGTTAACAACAGACAAAACTAAGCAAACTATCTACTAGTATACAATAGATTACATTCTATTGAGGGTATTTGCCCATAATCACCACAATGGGCAGGCGGGTTGGTGATCGCAGTTCAAGCCTGTACACAGAATGACGCTGCTGCCCCATTATCAGGTAAGATTTCACGTCGTCAACTCTTACGACTCTTCGTTAGATAAGAGAGGGTAGCACTATTCTAGGCAGGTACCACACGGCAGTGTTTCTTATATTTTTATCTAATTTATGAATAAATACCTTTCAAACCAGGTGAGTTTCTTTTCTCCTATATATCTTAGGCCGTGAAGAGTTGAAGAAAACAGGTAGTCACTCAGATCCCTGTTGAAAGCCTTAATCAGCTCGCTGTTGGCGGTATGTAGCTTTGTCAACCTCTCCTAGTAACAAATAATAAATTATCCCTAATATAATATGAGGTCCTTACATATGAAATTAGCATTTTATCGAACTGGCCACTTTGATCTAAAACAATTGGCGTTTGGCCACGAATTCCAAGTTATTTCAATATAAAGCTTATCTATAGGTGTCCTCAATATGAAAATATGTGATAACTCATTTGTTTTTGCGCCAATTTAATTTTGTTTTGACATCGTTCTGTGCTCAGTTACGGAAATTTCAAATATTGCATTTCTTGTAAACACGAGTTCCATCGTGGCACGAGCGCTGCAGAAATAGCTCAAAGAATTAATGATGTATACTTAGAAGCCACTGTTAAAGAAAACCCGGTACGTTTGTGGTTCCCACGCTTTCGTTCTAGAAATTTTGACCTCCAGAACAAACCTCGTGGACGGTCTGAGACCCTAGTTGTCAATGATGAAAACGAACGTGGAAGCGGATCTATCTAAAACCACGTCAGAGTTGGCTGCAGGTAAAGTGAAGAACGCCTTCAAAGATTTGGTTAATTCTAGCTCCCGCATTTTTTCAGCCAAGGAATCAATGAACTCTTTATACAATGGCAAAAATGCAAAGATAATAATGGTACATACTTTGACTGATTAAAGTAAAATATTATAAAAATAAAATAGAATACCTTTTTCCATGTAAAAAATAAATTTCGTATACCTAATAATAAAAATATATAATCATGTTTCATAAAGGCTAAAAAGAATATACTTCACTTTTCCTTTCAACTATATTATATGTTCTGTTAACATTATGTACAAAATATAAGACATAATAAAAAAGGGAATACATACTGCGCCGACGAATTGAAAGCAGACAGCATGATGATGATATACCTACTACTTAGCTTAACTTCTAATACTTACCAACATTTCTGAAAATTACAGTTACCCTACGTATTAATTTCTGATTTTATCACATAGGGCGACTTCGCGTCTTCATTGCAATTTGCGACTTTGAACTTTATTATGACGCCCATAGTAGAAGTTTTGGGTGGAGAATAATATAGCAAGGAATGATGTGGATTTATGTACAGATTCAATTAAGGACCTAATAATAATAATAAATCTTTAATAATTAAGGACCTCATTGAAACTATCGATATAATATCAGCAAAATTATTTTATAAAAGGAATATGTAAATGATTTATTTAAGTGAAACGTTATATATCTACTATGTTATTATACATGGTATAAACATGGGTCGGAGTTTGTATATTCTCAGTGATGCAGTTCTTGCGCTGCTGAAACTCGCCCGAGCAGATTAATATATCCATTATGCCGTAAAAATCATAAGAACTGCAATGTCGTATCGCTGCTATATTGTACAGAAACTAATTAATTCTTCATTAAAAGAAAACTCAAAAATTATTGCAAAACTCAATTGAACTTATTAGAATAGTACTCTGGTCTATGTACTACTCTGTCAAGAAAGTATCGGGAAAATCAATAATACGTACACAATATTTTTGTTATTCATTAAAACATTTTTCAAACGCTGTTTCCGGAATTGAGTTCAGTTCTCACCGCGAATTCTTCTTTATGTCTTCTACTGGCTGAAAACGGGTGCCACGAAGTAGTAATTAGAGTGTACGAAAAAGAAAGAAGTCGGCTGGAGCCATATCTGGTGAATATGGTGGTTGCTCGATGGTATTTGTTGAGTGTTGGAACAGAAATTCTTTCACAATGATGGCCTTGTGCGCAGGCCCATTATCGTGGTGCAAAATCCAAGAATTTTCTTTTCACAAATCTCGCCTTTTTCGTCTAATTTGTTTGTTTGAACACCGCGATAGTCAAAGAAAACAGCTAACATTACTTTGACGTGGTATTTTCGGGTTTGGTTTAATAGGAAGGCAACATTCAGAAGCTTGTAGACTAGTTTCTAACTAACTCTTAAACCCACGTCTCGTCACCAGTAATTAATGATTGTTGGGTCGTTATTGACTTGTTCTAGCATGTCCTCAGCGACTCTTATGCAAGTTTTTGAAGAAAATTCAGTTTTTTTGGGGCTAGCCGGGCGGCAACACGTTTCATATCCAAATTATTAGTTAAAATGGTATGGTTCGACTCGTGAGATACAGAAAGTTCGGCGGCCATCTCTCTCAAACTTGAATGAGGATTTTCAGTCACTATTTCCTTCACTTTTGCGATGTTAACTTCAGTTGCAGACGTTGATGACCTACCAAAACGAGGCAAAACTTCCATCATACCTCGACCGCTTTTGAACGCTTTGTACCACTCATAAGCACGTGTTTTTGATAAAGTCGATTCACCATAAGCCTTCTGTAACATTTTCAGTGTCTCCGAACACGAAATTCCATCGGTGATGCAAAATTTAAGACAAACTCTTTGTTTGATGTTTTTGTCCATTATGAAATGCGCAATACACACTAGATATAATAAAACTAAGAACAGCATTGTTTTTATATAAATGACAGATGCAACTTAAACTCCGCGCAAAAATGGAAACAATTATTATTGTGCCAATCTAACAAAAACAAAAATAAAAATTGAATTTGGAACCATAAACAAAACACTAATTCCCCATACTTTGTTGACTGAATGTATAATAGGTTGGGGAAAAAGTCTTTTCGTATTTTTGTATGAAAAGTCAAGACATTTTTTTCAAAGTTTATTTACATTTATTTACAATATATATGTACCGTTTTGTTGAATAACTTTCTGCCATTTTGTGGGCAGAGACATTATCCCGTTACTGTAGAAACTTTGGGACTTCTGATCAAAAAAACGGGACAAATAGTTTTGGCAGTCCTCTCTTGAGGTCAACCTTACAGAACCTAAAGAATTCTGCAGAGACCGAAACAGGTGAAAATCTGAAGGCGCAAGGTCAGGGCTATATGGTGGATGCACAAGGACCTCCCAGTCGAACTCTCTTAATTTTTGCTGAGTGGCTAAAGATGTGTGTGGTCTAGCGTTATCGTGATGAAAGACCACACCCTTCCTGTTGATCAATTCCGGCCGTTTTCTCTCGACTGCTTCCTTTAATCTCATCAGTTGCTGGCAGTAAAGATCAGAATCGATGGTTTTGCCGGGCGGTAAAAGCTCATAATAAACAATGCCCTTCCAATCCCACCATACACACAGTATCACCTTATTTCGGGTTAGGCCAGGTTTGGCCACAGTCTGTGAAGCCTGGCCAACTTTCGACCACGACCTTTTTCGCACGTTCTTGTCGTACGTGATCCACTTTTCATCGCCAGTTATCAATCTCTTCAAAAACGGCTCGGTTTCATTACGTCTCAATAATGAATCGCAAATGAGTACACGGTTCATTAAGTTTCTTTGAGTGAGCTCGTGTGGCACCCAAATATCGAGCTTTTTTGTATAACCAGCTTTCTTCAAATGGGTCAAAACTGTTTTGTGGTCAATTCCCAGTTCTTCAGCTGCATCGTAACTACTAATATGCCGATCTTGCTCCACTCTTTCAAAAATGGCGTCCATTTTATTCGTAACAGGGCGACCAGAGCGAGGTGCATCTTTAACATCAAAATTTCCGGACTGAAAACGTTTGAACCAAATTTGTGCTACTCTTACTGACACTGCATCAGGTCCATAAACATCACAAATTTTTTTCACTGCTTGAGTTGCATTTTTGCCTTTTTTATAATAAAATTTTAAAATGTATCGAATTTCTTCATTAGATTCACTCATTTTAACGGAGAGAAAAACAAATGAAAAATAGCGGGAAACAACTTTTTTTTATTTTTTTCTTTTCTTTATAATGGAACCTTTTTAATGTTACCAAAACCAGCCAGACACAAATAGAACAGTCAAAAAAAATTTATAATAAGTTTATACCTACGTTATGCGAAAAGACTTTTTCCCCGACCTAATATGTTGACATTTTGCTTACCTCACTTTTACTTCTACTGATAGGTATTTTGGTGTCCCATATGTACCACGGTGTATGTTCCTGGTTGCCGTCGTTTACCCATGAAGGCAATACACGATTTTGCTAAAATATAGATGCGTGTTTATTGAAAAACAAAATAATGATGGAACCCAAAAATTCATCCTCTTGACCTACGATAACAGTAAAAATCTGGATAAAATACCGCGCCTCTTGTCATTTCTCAGGTCCCGTACATTTCGGGATTTAAATTAGCCTATTGGGTTCTTTTCTACGGTATACGGTAAAAAAAGCAGTAAGATAAGATGTGTCAGTGATATAAAGATCATATTCATTTATTAACCAGGCAGTGGGAAATATATTCCCACCATAAATTGAACCTAATGTATTTGAGTTAAGGTGGAAAACCAATGAAAAATTTCAACATGTTCTGCCCGTTAAAGGGTTAAGAAACTTTTATATACCTCAAAATATTTTTTTATTAAATGTTGCTGAGACTATCTCGCTCGAACTTTTAAAAGGTATCAGATCTTATGTAGACCCAATCTTTTAATTCTACATGCCCTGACTTGACCAACTTTAATTCTTAGACAAATATGTGGTTTCGTCGTTTTATACCGTCTACCGTCAGTTTTATATTAATTAATTGTGGAAGTAAAGAAAGGGCCCAGAAATATATCTTGAATAAAGTAGCGGGGGCACTACCGCTCCCCTAAAAAGGTAGACCGCCGTCGCGCATAAGCTGGTACTATAAATTATTTAAAAAAAGAAAACACATGTCTCAACTGTTTTTTTACCTTAGAAGTTTTGAGTTTATCTAACGACTTCCTTGGAAGAGTGATGAAATCATTCCGAGGATGAACCATCATTTCGGATTTAAACTTTTCAGTCCGTGCCTGTAGCGATGAACGTGACGAATGCTAAATGCTAGTCGACCGCTAGATCCACTAGTAAACTAATTTCAGCGGCTGTTTGCCAAGCAATCGTGTGATTGCGTCGATCAAATGACGAATCGACCCGGCGCCGCCTTTGCTAGATTTCGATAGCAAAATTACACATTTTCCAAGTGCTTGTCCTTTAGCCTCTTGCCGAGTAATTACGTGGCCGGTTTGATCATAAATTCGATACACAACCGATAATTTTACGCTATGTAATTCGAATGAATTTGATTTGTTTTTGATAACGTTCGGTCGGTTGTCATTAGGTGGTGTAGTCAATGAGACTAATCAATGGGTTGTTCGTATTTGTAAAAAATAATATAGAAGACGTTAGTTATAGGTAAAAATTTATGAGATTTCAATTAGTATAATCTGTGTATAAAGGTGTGATAATAGGCAATTTAGATGACAATTCGTAAGCAAGTGATAGATTATAAGTATCTTTGTAATAATTCCCGCGATAGAATAATTTCCCGAAAAATTGAGAAACAGTTCAACACGACACGTGTTTCACCCTTACACAGGGCATCTTTTGGTAAAATAGGAGCCTCAGAACAATGATGTCTTCACGACCAACGCTGAAACGAGAATTTACTCTGTCTCACTACACGTGTCGTGTTGAATTGTATCTCGATTTTTCGGGAAATTATAGTAGCCTGGAAATTATTACAAAGATACTTTTAATCTCTCACTTGCTTAGGTACAATAGATTTCCGCAAAGTGACACCTAAATCCATAAATTATGACAATTCGGGTTTATAAAACAAAATTATGACTTTTTTTAAAAAAAAAATCTTGAATTTCTCGAAAATACTTATGTAAGAAAAAAAACTAATCATTTGAATAACTACAAAATAAACGGTGATCTGTGTGTAATAATAACTCGTTTATATGAATCCTCCTACACTTAGAGCTACTAGAAAAGAGTTCAATTGTTTTCCGAATATATTTCCGAATGTCTTTTAAAAAGAATCCATTAGTGTTTTGTAAACTTTAAGAATAACGCTACTGTTTTGAGCTGCACCTTTATCTCTGGTGCCACTGAAACATTGACTCCTAATGACGCGGCCTAAATGCGAAGAGATATTAATATCCGCTTTGTACTATTTTTGGATTTGATGTGATATTTGTATTTTGATGAAAGGTAGGAATCAATATTTTTCGTTCATTCCAAGTTTTCAATAAAATGTAGTCGTCAGATCTCACTATACTTCAGACACAATTTTCTTTGCACATTGTATATTAGAATTACATTGTTATTTTATATAACCACATCTTCAACTGTCAATACAAACTGCACTAAATTAATCATCTTTCATATTGCAATTATTTTATTTCTATGTATTTATAAAAAACTAAATACAGTGAACATTACTTTGGTGCCTTGTATCTATGTAGAGATCTATGCAATATCGTCTGTTCGTGACACGCCACGGCACGGTGTGCCCAGGTAACTATATTGTAATTATAACTATCAGGCATGCACAACACTGCTAATTGGACTAATGCGGAAATCACGCACCAAAATAATTATTTGTGCACAATTAATATTTAGTTGTTAAACTCTTTTCCACAGAACCCCACAGAATTACTACGAACCTACAATGTAAGCAATCATATAATTTAGAGCAGCTAGTTAGAGGAAGGCATATATTTGCTGTCACGTTCAACGTGGTTAAGGCTCTGCAATTTCATATGTAAACTACATTCGTATTGGTTTTTCCATGAAAGGTTATAAATAACTAAAACAATAAATAAAATTTTCCGTTCCATATAATTCGTTTGTAACGCATACATATTATAATTATTATGTACAAAATGTTCGTTTTCATAGAAATTTCTTATAAAAGTAACAAAAAGCCACAAGGATAGAACAGGCTGACGCACTTGCACTTGAAAAATTTCTACAAGAAGAAGAGATCGAAGGAAGTAAGAAGAGGAGACCCGGACGCAGTCCTAGGGCGTAAGGCACTCAGGCGGTCTCCGGGACCGCAGACTACGGACTAGTGCTGCGAGCGGGGGGAAGAGGGGTGCTTAAAGAGAGAGGAGAGGGTGGTTTTCACCAGCGTTGCTGGTGCTGCTGGGGCGCTTGCGCTCCGTGACCGGCCTGCGCGTGGGCGGCCAAGTGAGCGGCGCGGGCAGCTGCCACCTCAGGAGTGTCCAGGATGCCGGAGCCGTCGTTTGCTAGTCTGATGTTGGCCGCCTGGTGAGCGGGGGCGCCCTGCCAGGAGGGAGCTCCGTTCCATTGCTGTTGAGCGGGGGCGTTCCACTGCTGCTGGGCAGGAGCGTTCCACTGCTGCTGGGCGGGAGCGTTCCACTGTTGCTCAGCGGGTGCGTTCCATTGGTCGTGACCGTTATTGTTCCATTGCTGTTGGGCGGGAGCGGCAGACTTGGCGGCAGAGTAGGCGGCGAGGTGAGCGGCGCGGGCCTGGGCTACTTCGGGGGTCTCAGCGACGGGGGCGGGGCCGGCGGGGGCGCCGTTCCATTGGTTGGCGGGGGCGGCGTTCCAGGACTGAGCGGGGGCGGCGTTCCAGGACTGAGCGGGGGCAGCGTTCCACTTGGGCTGCTCGGCGCGCTGCCAGTACTCTTCGTTGTCCCAGCGGGGGTCGTAGGCGCCGTCGTCGTGGGGGTTGGGGTTGTTCTGGTTGGCCCGCTGCAGCGCGGCGAGGTGGGAGGCGCGTGCCTGGGCCACCTCGGGCGTGTCGAGGATGTTGCGGCCGTCCTGCGACAGAGCGATGTTGGCGGGAGGTCCAGCCCAGCCCGACGCGTGCGCGCCACACGCCAACGCCAAACAAGCGACAACAATCTGGGAACAACAAAAAAATGCCGTCAGTAAACTCTTGACTATTATCGCAAGATTGTCATTGATACTAAAGATAGGACTAGAATTGAGTCAAAGAAGATGTTTTTATACCTATAACTGAATCATAAGTACGCCCAGTTAAGACTTAATATATACCAAAAACACCAGTGTAACCCATTTTTAACAATAGAGAGCTTTAATTTTATACTTGAAGTTAACAAAGCTTTTTACCGTGACCTTATTACATTAATTCAAAATTGAGTGGTATTATTATCAAATAGTGTAATTACAGTAGTTATAATGAATAAGTATAATATATTCTTATATTGTATGCCCTAGATTATTTACAACTGTAGTAGGTACTGACATGGAGAGTAAGTAAGAGGGCAGTTGACCACAGGCTATAATTTCTGCGTACTCGATAGAACTCGCTAAGTGTTCTGTAATCGCTGCGCTGGTTACTATAGATCGTTATCTAGTATTGTCCGCTTTCGATCTGATTCTGATTACGAGTTATCGGTACAGTCAGCGTTATATAGTTGGTAACATCCAAAGCACCAAAAAGTCATCACCACTCTATGTCAAGAGCGTTAGGGCGTATTCCGCTTTATATGCCGCTTTCAATAACTCTGAGTATTATTTCGTATAAAGGATACTCCAAGGCGATTAGATACTATTACGCAGGTACAATCAGAGTCATATAGTTGGTAACATATAATGCGCTATTAAGATTAACTAACCACTCTATTGTCAAGAGCGTTGGAGCGTGTTTTGATGTACATGACGCTTTGGTTATCAACTATATTTGATAGCTGTATTTGCGCAGTATTATCTGTTCGCCTTAAGAATATCCTTTATTAACGAGATTATATTCAGAGTTATTGCTAGTATCTGCGACCAATTATTGCGGAGTGGTGTAGCTAGTTCGCAGCCCTCTCATTACAGCTCGGACAACTCGCAGCGATATTTATATAATTCCAGTGTCGATGATAAGTCGCCCTCGTTTTAGTCAGGTGTATAGAACTGGCTAGCTACGGTTTTAAGACGAGTTCACGACTGACGAACTTGTTCAAGAGATTTATTAGGGCGTGATTTTTATTTCTAATTGAGCGTATTTGGTTGGTCATACTCGAAAAGTCTGATATAAATCTGTGTAGTATTAGAAGTGTACTGGAAATGCTGTCTTGTCTACCCGTGTCTTGAAAAACTGTACAGCCTTTGAGCAAAATGTGCTCGTAAATTGATACACATGGCTACAGTGGATATGCACTATGAAACATATGCACTCTTCTGTTTATATCAAACAAAGGCAAAATGTAAATCTTTAGGACAAAAAAAAATATGCACAGAAAGCATGTAGAAACGACTCGACTTATTACTGACTTATGACTTGAATATATTACTTTGTAAGATTATCTTAAATCCTCACTAACTTACGGCTTAAAATAAGTTACAATAAGTACTTATTATGTAAACAAAATACGTTTAACATACCTACATTTACTAGCAAAGTGGTTTAGTAAAACATATAACTTGAAGTGGCAGATTTGACCGATTGTGGTCTAATCGTTCATCCGGTTTCGACATAAGTACCGATTCATTCTCCAGATAAACAGGAGTATTGAGGAATGGCCTCGAGATTGGAATATATCATAAGAAACAAATTGATTTAATTTTGATACATTGTAAGTTAGTCTTATATTTATATGTACGACATAATAATATAATGTTTTTAGTCAAATATCTTCGTAAACTGCTATTGTAATGTAAAAAAAGGATCTGATTTATCGACTAAAAAGTTTAATTATCCATGAAAACAAACAATCGAATTAAGAACACCTTTGTGAATTCGTTTTAAAAAAAGGCGGAATGATTAAGGATTTGATTCAAAAACCAAATTAAGATTTTGAAAAACAAGTGACTTTCTTTAATCTGTTGCTAGAAAAAGCTAGGGATAAACATCTGTTTATCTTCTATTCTATATTATAATGGACTTTAAGCCTCGTTAAAGAGCTGAATTTACAAGGGATAACATTGTGAAATAATGACATAGGTTTGAGTTAAAGTTGGCCCAACGGCGCCGCCCTCGTGGGCGAGTCGTGAGAAGGCTTGTGCCGGTGCGTGCTAGCATTGTCGATAAGCGGCACAGCTTGACAATCTTTATTGACAACGTGTCACGGGGCACTGGGCTAATCCACTTGGGTATTTTATCGCTAGAAAATTAAAAGGTGATGACAGAGGCTTAAAGATTTCATAGAAAATCCTTGCAAGAGTTAAAGAGACTTGATGTCTTTTGTTTTTTATGTTGATATGACACGTCTACCGGATAAAAAGTTATTACCAAATTCTATTACATTATACGAAAATAATAACTATATGTCCTACCATACGCTCTAACACACTTTTATTTCTAGAACACAGTAAGCCTTTACATTAAATGTACTATCAGCCAGATTCTGGACAGCAGAAGAGATAGGAGATAGGGATTGAATTGAAGACGAAGTACTTGAAAAACTTCAGAGGAAAATTGTGGAACTCACAAAGAAAAAAACGAAATATATAAGACAATTAAATACACGAAAACTAGGAGCTTGTCGGTTATAAAATTGTTAATTGGATAATTCATTAAATATATTGCATCACAAATCATTTTAAATAAATATCCAAGATTAAGCTTTTGAACTTCCGATTGAAATATATTTTCTGTGTTGAACATTTAAGTTTCAATTTTAAAAACTACTGATACAGTAAACAGAAACAACTTCAAGTAAACTTCAATGTAAGTAAGTAATTACAGCAGATACACTTACTGCAGAACATTGCAACAGTTAAGGTCATTCATAAATTAACCCTGATACACTGCAGCAACTTTTATGCGATGACAGTGCGACTCAGGAATGCATGCGATCTACTTAAATTTCAGTGTCGCAAAAGGGCCGTGTATTAAAATCCACCTTCTGTTATGATAAAGATTTCACTTACATCTATAATCTCCAATTAATAATGACCGTTTTGAACGTGAGTTGAATTTTAATGTATGATTTACATTTCAATAAGGGGTTTACTAAAAACTGGATAAAGTGTGTAGAGAATGATACGATGAAGTCAAAAAGGGTAAATCAAAGATGAACGACCCAGGTGAATGAAAGGACAAAACATGGCCAAGTCGACCATATAAAGTGGGAGCAGGGCAGGAGGATAAATGAGGGTTTACTAACCTTAAGGTTACCACATAAAAAGATGATGGTATCAGACAATTTTTAGGAGTGGTGTGGAGCAATGAAGCTTATGATAGACATGAATCGATAAGGATACAAAAGACTTTTCCCAAATGGCACAAATATTTACTGTCAATATCTAAAAAAAATAAACACTAAAAATCTAATAACATTATAAGTTATTAATATATACTTCTGAATCTTCTGATGCGATCGATCTAAGTGAAAGGCTGTATTCATAATAAAGAGTTAAATTATAAGAGATTTATTAATTTCACTTCAGACTTCAAATATTTTTTTTTAATGTGATTCAATTACCGGGTGTATTTCCTAACAATGTTCTGTTTAAAATACATTATTATTGCAATTAATTCAAGAAATTATATCGTTTTATTTGCGTTACCACTGTGAAAGTGAAAACTAAAGTTATAAACATTATATAGTTAAATATTATCTTTGAATAACAATTAACGAGTGCTGTAAATATCTAAAGCAATATTAATTTGATGCATAACTGCGATTAGCTTTTGCTTATAATTATTTTAAACTATCAATAAAGTGTACTTATGACACATTTATTGCGGAAATTAATTTAAAATCTAGATAGTGAATTCTTTATGACTGTTTGTAAATAATCTTAAGTAAGAGTATAGATTAAAAAAGGTTTAACTGCAATATATTAGTATGATAATGGTTTAAACAGTTTATGTTAATGAATGAAGGCTGGAATTTGTAACAAGCCTATGATGTTTTTTTCAAATGTGTCAGGGTTCGCAACCGTCGCTCTAGTTCTATTTATTCATAAACGTTCATTCACATTCATCACGATTTGAAATCCATCTTCGGGATACTTATTGATGAATATTTATGGTATATTGTACCTATTTATATTAACATAACAGGCCTGCTTTAAATTAAATATAAGGTCATAATATAATATAATTTACTAGCACGTATGTTTTGAGATTCTCTCTGTTATTGGGGTTTTCATTATAATTTTAACATTGACAATGAAAGATTGTGTAGGTGATGAGGTGGTATGGGTTGAGCCGTGTGTACCGGCCTATAATAGTGCCACTCCCTCTTATCTCACGGGGAGTCGTTAGAGTCGATGAAGAGAAATCCTACTGGATGATGGACAGCAGCGTCACCCTGCGTGATTGGAACTGCGATCACCAGCCCGCCTGCCCAGCGCGCTGATTATGGTCAAATAGAATGCATCTTTTTTATTGGGGACTCATAAGGCTGATTTGATTATGATCATATCATGATGGTGTAGGCATTATCTATAAATGGAACTTTGTTAATCGAATCACAGATAAGTGAAATTATTTTGATATTATCCCTCTACACTTAGATCTCACTTGGTTTGTAAGAGAAGGATCATGCCCAGGCATAGAACGTTAGTGGACTGATAATGTTAAGGTGAAGGAATACAAGAGACATACTTACATATAGCATCTAATATGCTAATTAATGAAGTCTCTATATTACTATTTATATATTACTACTTTACTTTATGCGGTGAAATAAAGAAAGCAAACATAGTTGCCTGCGTTCACTAGTAATAATTAATGTAACATTTTATATGTCTTCCGGCTCTCGTTACAGACATTAACTTTCGAGGTTATAGTTGCTAATCAGTAAAAATATGCGCCCTTGAAATTCTTATGAAACTGTAGGTATTTCTATGAT
Source organism: Musotima nitidalis (assembly GCA_949126915.1). Taxonomy (NCBI): domain Eukaryota; kingdom Metazoa; phylum Arthropoda; class Insecta; order Lepidoptera; family Crambidae; genus Musotima; species Musotima nitidalis. The sequence continues at coordinate 9,336,549 of OX421434.1, forward strand.
CCAATTACTAAATAAGTGTAAAAACATTAACGGGTCTTAGTCGCTTCATAAAAAAATGTTGCTTAAGTATTAGAATCGTGAATTTATTTGCATGTGCTGTTACTGAAATGTAACTTATATTGTAAAATTGGCATAATAAGAGATAAGTTGTATTTTTTTATTAACTATCGCTTTGTGATTATCAAGAATTAAATTTACGTTTCTTATGAATCATAATTTTAATAGTTTTTTTGAATTGAAAAAGTGCGTAAACATTTTTGTTTATCACAGAATTCAGCCCTATTTTATATAAAAACGACGTTAGAACGTATTAATGTTGCTTTCCGTTTTGTCTTATTGGAATAAATTTTTGCCTGTCAATTTATTTGGATACAGAAAATAAGATAATTGATTTATACTTCTCATGCCTAGCCTAGTCAAAACCTTACTTTATCTTTTATCAGTCTGAATATAATTACATAAAAACAAATTAATGGGTCTTTAAGATCATACTCCATATACATATGAGTGCTGAGATCGATTTGATGGATAAGCAAATGATCGATCAAACAGCTTTCGCTATTAAATCGGCGGACAAAGGCAAGTGAGTGGTGACTGAAGGCCAGGCGAAGGTCGCGCACCAGGAAGCCAGGCTTCCGACTCGTTATCCTCGCCTGTACATATAGCCTACTTGTTTTACTTTTTATTCTTTCACACTACCTCATACGTAATAGTTGAAATAGAAGCGTTCTTGGTGTATTTGCCATAATCATAAAGCACAAAAAAGTTTCTAATGTAAATTTGTCAAGAAGCCCAAATAAGTACCTAAGCCAAATGTATGTTTACAAAATTATGCGTCAAAAGGTAAGCTCAGCCCAATTCCGTTTTTAAAACTAAACACAAAAGACTATCTATCCCATTTTTAAAATATGAAAATTATATGACTGTTTAATTGTTGAGAACTGGTGCAGTGACAATGTGTTATAATAATAAGTACTATGCAGCAACCTGTTTGGTAATCCTAATTCACGGAAAAATATTAATTAATTCATTTATTTGAGTGTTTGTCGGAGCAATAAGGTGACTTAATCTAAATTCTGTACCAAGTAATTAAATATAATGCTACATGCGCATAGGTGTAAATACTTTTTATTGCTATAAACATGGGTCTAAGTAATAAAATGGAATTAGAGTTGACACATTCGAAGCTCATACCGTTTTTAGTATTATTCCGATTGGTACTGTTTTTATCATAAAATTTTACGTCCAATCGATAATTATAATTGATCGAATTCCATTGCATACATTAAGAAAAATGAATTTGATTTGTTTAAAAGAGACTTTTTTCATTTCAAATATTACAAGAATTTTTACATAAATGTTTGTAAATTTTTAAATTGTAGATCAGAGTAATATAGCAGGTATTGTAGATATCGATCTTTTTGTTTCTTCAAAACACTATAGAACCAACTTTAGTAAGAAATGTATGAAATCTAAAATTACATAAATTATTAACAGGTAAGCTATAATTTCGTTTATTTAATTAGAACCGTTGACCGATAGTGGTGGGTGTTATATAATAATTAGGTTTTCGATAAGCTACCTCGGGCGACTGCGTGGGCCTGCCCTTCTAAATTGGTGCGCGTAGGAATGCAGGCAAAAAGCCCCAGTGAGCGGTGGCAGAAACACTAGGCGTGCCCTTCAATGACAAAACTCAATTAGTGACGTTCTTATCGTTCGCGTTATCGATATCACGACATTCATTGTGTTATTTGTTCGATTGCTCTCTTGTTTTCAAAGTCGGGACGTGGGAATCAAAATACGGAGTTGGACCAGATCTTAACTGTCGATGCAGGTGTAAGCAGATTGAGTCGATAAGTTGCGATGTCTTTACCGAAATTGTATGTAGTTTACAATCGAAGTCAACAAGTCTCTTATACAATTGAGATTTATCTGATTATAAAGATCATTTTGCTTTATATTTTGCAACTGATATAATCTTGTTGACATTGTACATTTATAGAGCATAGTCAAGACAGTATGCTTGAATGTACATGAAGGGTTCTGTCGCTAGGCGTAGGCGTACCTTTGTGTTAAAATGTGACTAGTTGCAAGCGCATGCAAATTTATTATGCGCAAGAATCGACGGAAGGGAATTTGCGATCGAACTAACTCAGCTACGAAATTATTCGATTAAATATTAAGAAATAATAAAGTTTTGGTTGGGCCTTGTTATATCGTCCTAGAATAGTGCCACCCCCACCCCCTCCCATCTCACGGGGAGTCAACGAAGAGAAACCTGCCAGATGATGGGTAGCATCGTCATCCTGCGTACTGTTTGGTACTGCTATCACCAACCCGTCTGCCCAGCGTAGTGATATTATTAGCAAATACCACCAATATAATGGTATATCGGGGAGGCTAACGTGCAACAGTGAACTTATATGTAATAATTGCCATATGCACATCGCGAAGCAGACAAATTTTTCCTGAAAAAATTTACACACCTGTTTTTTTTTCAAACGAAGCAAACCTTGTACTGTGGATAATACACAAAAGATATATGCAAACTTTTTTTATAAATGCATACTAATAACATATAATGCCATAAAGACATTCGTCTACTCAACCATAGAAAAGAGTCAAAAAGATTCTATTTAAAATTCAAAAGTTAAGTAATGGTGCAAGAATGGAAAACCACTATATGGTAGTAATCAAATAAATACAGTTGGCAGTTAAATATAACTGTTCAAATGATATCACCACTGATTAACTTTAATAGCAAATGGAACAAGTAACAAAGTTCCCGGTACACCGACAATTTACGTTTTATTGATTTATATGAGCATAATTGCAGTTCAACTTAATTATATTGAGTACGTCTTTAGTACATAAATAACACATTTGCACATTTGAATTAACATTTCGGTCACATAGGATTATGTTTAACATTTTAAGTAGGAGGGCAATTGTCATTTAAGTTGCAGGCTCAACCTTACAAGCCACGGGCAGTCGTTTGCTTTTTCACAGACTATCGTAGACTTTTTTTTTGTTGTTAATATATAAATAAACTTTAAGTCGATTTTTTTCATAACAATTGTTACTTTAACAGCACATCCCTTATTTATTATACCGCAGATATATTATCTTATTATACTATCAATTACTTAAACTTTTATAGTTTTCTTTGTCTATCGAATAGGAACGAAAAACATATAAATTTCTGAAGTATCTAATTATTTATTATGTTTTAAGAATAGTTTTTAAAATTGCTGCAAAAGTAGTGTAATCACTTATTAAAATTATCTTTAACCCACATTGTAATGTACAAAATGTACGAAAAATATGCCATGCTAAAACTATACGTTACACTCATATGTCCGTTGTAGTAAAAAAATATGTTAAGTAGAAAAAAATACCGAAAGCATGAAGGTCGCATACCAATGTTTGTACAAAAGAATGCAACCTTATTTTAAATTCAAATATTCATAAATAGATAATGTGTTAATGTTTCAATTATTTGAAATGACGTGAAGAAGGTTTGATATACTTTTATCTCTCTATCATTTTATATATATCAAGGGAAGTATAAAAATCTCTACATAAAAACCAGTACATTTGTGTTATTTTTTCAGTGTAAAGTAAAATTACGCTTAAATGTAAAAAAATTAAATGAATTATAACATTTTTTACAACATGAATGTTTTTATTCGATTCAAAAAGTTTACAAAGCAAAACACTATGTAGCATAGAGTACATAATACTGTGTTTCACATATTGCCGACACATTTAGTAAAAGTCGATATAATTATGAATGAATAATAAATTTTGAAAAGTTATTAAAGTGTTAAGGACAAGTTACAATGGAATCTAACTTTCAGCGACATTGAAGTGAGTATGCCTGCTCTGATTCACTTAACCATGATACAGCCTACGACAATGGAAGGGCGACACTCTGACAACACACGTACTTTATTACCAACACCATAAGACACAAATTACCCTAGCCCTGATTTTGTGCTGCTGACTATACAAACCTTAACCGCATTGCATTACACTTTTTTATTACAAAAAAAAAATCGAAAAGTCGATCGAATACTGATTGATTTCTCTATAATGAGCTAAGTTCAAGGCGTTGTATTGTTTCAAAATCAATTACTATTTGCGAATGAGAATTTACAAATAAACTAGAGCACATAGGTTTTGCCATAGTTAATAAAGCATGACTTTATTTTTACAATTGCGTTAGCTTCTTAAACACAATAGTGTGCATGGAACTTAAACAACATATGACTTCGCACCCATAGTAGGGTTTAGCATATGAGATCAGTGTGACACATAAAATTTATATTTTTCCATCGGTTTAGTGGAAAAAAATTCCTTTTAGGAATAAGCAGTACCGTTGTACATGCACATTATAACTTCTATCTTTTAGTGTGTTTCTTATGTGCATAAATACTTAAATAAAAGATCTTTATGTGGCAAAGATTCTGTATGCATATGTGTAGTGAAAATGTGATCTCATTTTAACATATATAGCGTATTACCACATTGCCGCAATCTTTCAAAACATTAAGATATATATTAGATACACAAATGTTAATATTATGTCAAAAGTTATCGCAGAAAGAAAATTAAGCGGAACAAAACTAGCTAATCATATAAAAAGTATTTTAATTGGAATATTTAATTTACAAATATATTGCAGTTAATTACTGAAAAGTCTGTGCTAAGTGACTAGTTAGTTAGTGATCGCTTAATTAGCTAGTTACAACAAAAAATTCACATGAACAGCGAAATGGAGCGTAGAACTACAATGCGTAATTGACAGTGACCGCGAGTTCAGTTTTCGTCACACCCAGTTAACTGCTTATTAATTGCAAGTTTCTTAAGCCTCTACCATTATTGAATGTTTGGAAACTGCATACGGTATACGGTAGTGATTAATCAACCGCATTAAGGTAAGATTAATGGATTTCTTTAAAGTTACTTTACAACATATTGAACTTTTATTGCCAGTTTACACGAATCGCTTTCCAACAGGGTCACATGCGTTGTAAACTACAGTACTGAATGATATTATTGAATTGATTCAAACACGATATATAAAATAATTCGATTACAAAATATACATCTTGTTCTGTTGTTAAGGAATCAGGCCGTACTTGTTGTATATAATTGAGGTGTGTAGATGTGGTCTTGTTAGGCTACGAACTAACAGATTAGGCAAGTCACTGTTTGAAAACAAAGCACCAACTGGTTCCATATCAGATTTGATAATAAATTAAGTTATCTAAGACACGCTGGAACACGGTAAATCATTGAACGGAATAGGGGCATTTACATAAGTGATACATCATTACTTCGTTACAGATCAATTTTAGTTTGATACATTAATCTGATTTAAGACAAAGGCATACAATTTTATCGTTTGTTTGTTATTTAAGTGTCATAATTGCAGTAAATAAATAAATAATTGGTATTAATAAAAATATATACTTAAAATGAATATTATATTAAAAACATAACTAAAATATAAAAAAGAAATAAAAAGAAAGATCATAATGAAGAAAGAAATTGATTACAAAGATAGTACTCACCATGGATTTCATTATTGTTAAGAGGTTAAAGCACAGGAGATAGAAAGAAGGATAGTTTTGATTGTTTTTTTGATTTGATATCAATATATAGCGCTACTGGAAGACTAGATCCTTCCAGGACTCGCTATGTGATAGTGCAACTTGCGTCTGTCTGAAATGAGGGCGGGAGCGAGTATATATACCCAGCGTAGGCGCAGCGGGGGTGCGGCTGCGCGACGTGGAAAGTAGGGGACTTGCCATTGATAATAGCCGAATATCATTACATTTCAATGGCGGACGGCCGCGCATGCGCACCACGCGTCAAACTTAACAGGGAATAATTATGAAACTTACAGTGTAAATAATGTATCACGTTTTTAGTAGTTATTAAGACTAGAATGAATGAAATGTGTGATGTCAATGTGATTTACTTTATCATAGAGTGTTTAGCAAGAGATGGAAACAGTGCCATGTGTCTACGTTTTTTTGGAAAAAAGTTAAATTTCTTTCACGTGTAGGTATTTGTTATAATCTTTGTAACTGCTAGTGTTGTTTACTTCATTTCTTTTAAAGTTATAATTTTATTCACGTATATAATTGATATAGTTTCACTGCCACTACTAGTGTCCTTTACATCAATAACTTAAAATTTTCGGATATAATTTTCGCCAAATTCAGAGATGCAGTACAATATTTAGAGATAACGTTAAATCTGTAATCGCGTTTACTTCAAAGGAAACTATCATAAACATATTGGAGCTTATTACAAAACAAGATCTATAGTTAAACCACGTTTAAAACTAGTACTGTCACTGTCTTCATTTTATCAAATAAAAATGACAGCTCTAGTTTTAAACCTGGTTTAACTTTAGATTTTGTTTTGTAATAAGCCCGATTACGTTTTAGTTTTAATTCATTCCAAGTAGCAAATAACTAAAACAAAAGATGTCCACCACCAGACTTTGTGTTTCATATTTGCCATAGAATTTTAGTTCTTGGGAAATATTTTATAAGTATTACATTAAACAAACCCAGTAAATCAAATGACTGTTTCAATGAAATTAGTATTGAGTATCTTATGCTTAAAAACATATGCAAAGCTTAGATCAACGTTTAAAGAACGTTTTGTTACTTTAAAGTCTAGATCAAAGATATGAATTCTCACATAAGTACATCATTTATAAATCAAAGAGTTTCGTGACTACATATTTCCAATTGATATATTGCATACTTAACACAAATATTTAAATAAGTATTTATATCTCAATAAATCTATTCGTAGTTTGTAAATGAGCTCCACTTATACCAACATATTGAAATTAATAATGATTAAGAAATATGTATTAACATAGAACTCAATATTTTATGTCGCGACAACTGTTTCAACTTTAATTATTATATTGACAGTGAATAAACAATCATATTTATTTCACTGCTAAACATTGGCCTCGTCAATAGATATATAATGAATGGTATATAGATATAGATGTATATAGATGGATGTGAATGTCATATTTATTTATATAGGGTGTATAGTGTTCCTATCAAGATTATAGGAGCCCAAGCCAACCTTAACTGCAAGTGGAGCACCTGCCGATCAACAGACGAGGCTCTGGCGAACATAAAGTTCCCGGCTCGCCATCTATAACGTGGGACCAACATTATTATTTGCGAAACGTGGGCGTTTATTTTGCCTTGCCTATGTATGTATGTATATTTATTTAAAAATGAAAATTACGTTTCGAATAATTTACAGCCATTTGTGGACACGGGGAGACCCGCAACTTAAATCAGCCAACTTAAGCCAGCAAAGTGTTTCATTTGCTATGTTTAAATTAAAAAAAACAATACATGGAAATTATTGTCTTAAAAATCTTCTTAATTGATCAAGTTTTCTATCGTTAACTGATTTTATAACATAAAATACCTTGTATAATAAACTCTAATCTAATTTAAACAACTGTTATATTCATTGCTGGTATGCAGAATTATTTAAGATCGACTTTAGTCTGTTGCTTCCCCGCGTAAATAAAAATTTTATAACATTCACCATAGGAATCTTAATCTATATTAACTTCTTAAATTTCAGGTGATAAATAGCATATTCGTAACTATAGCATTAATAATATTAGTACGGAAGTATGTATTGAATAAACAATTCAATTTATTTTACTGAAATGAGCAATCATAGAGTTGTATAAAAGTAGCCTCGGTATTTGCAAAGGTCGCGAGTTCGAGCCCGTCGAAAGGTGAATTTGGCGAATGTAATCGTATCACTGAAGTGAAGGAAAACGTCTCGATATAAAAGTTTTATTATTGGACGTAAAGGTTTAGTTTGTACTAACGGATTACTGTGACTTCGGTAGTTTAAAACGATATTTCTCATTAAAACTTCAATTGAAATAAAACTTATTTCTGGAAATGAATACAATGTATGGGGCATGTATGGTATTACAAAACAAGACTTAATTGTCTTAATTTTATCAAACGACAGTGACAGCACTAGTTTTAAACCTGGTTTAACTTTAGAACTCGTTTTGTTTTAAGACCTTATGTGTTTGTAATGTCAAAATAAGATCTTATAAAATGCAACGAAGCTCAGCTTTTGTACAGTCAAGCCTGAAATTTCGTGTTGCTTGGGATATACTGTGATTATCATATTACTCCAGATTCATAAAGCAGGCAAGAAACATCAATTATCTGTTGTTTAATTGCAGTTTTAGAACACATTGTTATCTTAGCGCGAGATGGCTTACAAAACAAAAGATCGCAGACTTTTATAAGCGTTTGTGTTGAAACTCTTCTTCATAAAAAAAGTTATTATAAATTGGTTACTACGGCGACGACCTGATTATACTTAAAATATTTAAGCTTTTAGGTATATTTATGAAATGTAGAGATAGAGAAATAAATAAACTTATGAAATGTTACAGGGATAAGACAGTATTATTATAAATTTATAAAGTTTAGTTATAACGGGAATAAAACAAAAAAAAATGTAAATCCTATTATGCACAATTTTTTTTTTTGTAGAAATGGTAATTTTTTTATGGAATAGTTCCATATTTTCATCATAGTATTTAATCTCTCTCTTACCTCGTTTATCTCTTATTAGATTACATACATAATATCACGCCTGTTTCCCTAAAAGGATAGGCAGAGGCATATTATATTAGGCAGATCAAAAATACAATGTTACATAAGAAATTTTAATGTATAGAAAACGACAAAGAAAAAGATTAGCTAAGATAAAAAATATAAAACAAAAGTGTGAATTGTGTAAGAAGTCGTGTGTTTGAGTGTGTGTTGTGTGTATGAGTTTATGTGTTCGGAGCGTGTGTAAGTGGTTTTTGTGTGTGTTGGTGTGATTGTGCACGTGATGTCTCCATAAAACAAATGTTTTTTATGGTTGTACGAGTATGTAATAAAGGGGTTTAAAAAGCAGATGATTAAATTTCTAAGGAGAGTGTTCTAACGAACTTTTCAATATAATCCCACCTTCTCCTTTCCTCTTCTAGACAACGCGTGCCGGTCTTTGGAACCACCATCATATTAATATACACGCATAAAATTACATTACACAAATGATTATAAACTAAGGTACGTGCTGCTTGTTTACAAAAGAAGTTTCTTCCAGCACATTAGAAGATGGAAAGGTTATTTATAAAGGTAAGGCGCGTGCACTAAAAGAAAAGACAAAATTCTTAAAACCAGGCATACACATAATATATAAAAAAACATAAAACAACACAATATTCAATACCGTGCAAACTATCAGCACTCTTATATAGCACGATAGCCCAGTGGCCAGATCTATACACTTCTTATTCAGAGAGACTCTGGTTCAAACCCTGGTGGCGCACCTATGATATTTCGAAGTTACGTGCGTATTCATCGGTTGCTCTGTGCCTCGGAAAGCACGTTAAACCCTTGGTCCCGGCTGTCGTAATTAGGGAGTCAGTGCCTTTTAATTTTCTGACTACTGATGTAACCACTGAATGATGTTTCCCTCTGAGTTGTGGAGGTCAGACGGCAGTCGCTCTATGTAATAACTGAAGTTCAGCTAAGCCTGGTTAGACCAGAGAGCAGACCCTGAGCTTAAGTATTTAGTGTTTTATGGTTAAAGATATTTATTCTCAAAAAGACATATACAGTCACTGGAATGAGAACTTAAATTAACATACAAATAATTATAAATTACATCGTCGTCACTTAAAGATTACGCTCGCCCATCCAATGTATTCAATTGAATAGTTAAGTATAAGTATCAATAATATATTGTGAGAGTTTTCGTTTGATTATATTAAACGAGCTTACATTTTTAATGTTCGAGGGTATTTTGTTATAAAGCTGCGCGCCTTCAAAGGTGATCATTTTTTTTCCATAATTCGTTCTTACTTTGGGCAACACAAGGAAACTAGCTCGGCGGGTACTTCGATTATGGAGTTGTTTGAGGTGGTTTTACGCGGTAAAACCCACAATCCGCGTATTTTGGAGACGGTTCAGCTTTGCTTGCCGAATGAGTTCGTAGGACGCCGCCGGCGGCCGACGCTGCTGGCGGTACCCAGCGCGCGCACCAACCTGCTGCAGCGCGCCCCGCTCGTGCGGGCGCTGCGGGTACTCAATGCACTGTCACTGTCCGACCGGATAGATATATTTGCATGTTCACTGAACGAATTCGCAAAAGCAGCATATTGCTTCTGCAGTAGATAACGCACCTTTCATACAATAGGGGCCCAATTCGAAAAATCATGATTTTTAGAAAAACGCATTTAAAGATTTTTTAAGTCTTTATATTTTCACAAAATCGATCATAACTAAATTAATTTATTTTTTGAGATGTACCCCTTTAATAGGAAAGCTGCGATAATAATGTAGTAGTTTTATGATTAGTAAATAAGAATGATGTGAAAGTTTTAGTCAGGTATTTATTGTAAGCTCAGCTACTCTATCGTATTAGGTTTGGTGCCTGTAAAGATAGTTGTAAGTTTTATGGTTGAATAAAGATAAAAAATAATATATAAAAAAAGTCTGGGGCATCCGGGATAATGCTAGGTTATGATGAAACTATCAGCACTCTTACTAAGAAATTTTGTAAATCGTTCCTGTAACTATTCGGCTGTGGAATGCCATGTGTTTCCAAACTTCTATAGACCCGAATCTTTGAAGCAGAGCTTGAAACGGCACTCAAGTAGGCAGCTGTGATGAGTGCTCTTGTTACCATGCTTACTCCACGGTACGGAGCGTCCTCATTTTGTGGGACCACATAGACTGCTTTCCATAAGTCAGAATAATGTGGTAATTGCGACGCGTCACATAAAAAAAGTTCGAGTTTGGCTTTTGTTTGTAAGGTCTCTGTAGGATTCCTATACATCCACTTCTTATTTCCAATAATTATTAAAAACCTGTACCATTGACCATCAATTATTGAGCAATAGTGGCCCAATTAGCAAACGGGACGGCCGGTAACGACACCGTTTTGCAACGCCTAATGGTGTTTGTTCGTAATGATTCAAAAAACTGCACATTCCGGCGGTATCGCGCGATCATCTCGTTCCTGTAGCGATAGTGACTAGAAATTGCGTGAAAATAATTATCTATTTTTTTACAATACTAGTTTCTGTTCATGACTTGACTCATATGGTCTATTTTATTTTATTCTAGAATTATTTGGTGATGTTTAAGCCAGTGGGAGTACAAAATAACCGGTCAAGCGCAAATTGAACTCGCGCAACGAGGGTTTAGACATAGGTAGACGATTAGTTTACCAATTGAAATCGAAAAAAATATTTTTTACTGATATTTACATTTTAGGTTTTTTTCCTATTTTGTTGTAGGACTGTCCTTCGCAAATTTTATGATTGTGGCTAGCACATAATTGATAAGCACTACCAACGTTTACCATTATCATAAATATTTTTTATAGAGATGCGCGTACGCATTTTGCGCACACAGACTGAGCCTGAACGCGCATAAAAGTCGCTTTAAAGAAAAGACATCAACGCGCGCCTTCGTCGGCCCACACAGATATCGCCGATGATGATAAATAATTTTCATTTGTAAATAAACGTTGAAAATATCTTCCTTATTTATATTACATATTCGAAACAGGGAAATACAATACAGTGATTCGTGGTGATATTAGTCTCACCGTATTCGGAACGTCCGTGATGAAAAATAAATAACATTAAACTTTAAATAACATTAAGGTTTAAAAATAATGATATTGGATGTGTAAATAAATATAAGTTTGCGAGAATACGAATATTGTCCTGTGTCTTGGTGCTTTATATGTATTAGATGTATATATTTACAACAAAAAAAGCATGTATCTATAGTAGAGGCTGTGATTAGTTTGGGGCTAAATGGCGAGGTGAGAGATGCCAACTGCAACTTAATAATTTATTCAATAAGGTCTGGAATTAATAATCAAATCACAATAAACCGTGGATGCCATAACTAATATATACATTGTTTTATATTTAGTTTTTACCAAAGCTGGTGTGGCGTATTTAGTTCACGGTTACATAACATTATTCATCCACTTCATGTCGACAATTTTGCAAAAGAGATAACAGATAAGGCCATAGTTATCTCTTCTGAACACGAACTGTGTTGCTGCAATGGACGTGTGGAGCCTGGGCCATGAGATTTTTGTACAAGTTTCTTAGTATGAGTGAAGCATAATCGCCATAAAGCTTCATTAACGTTAAATCATTTTAAAACAAATCTATCAAACATTTTTAAATCCATCTCTTCTTTATACTGATTTATTTTTGGGGCTTATTCTAAAACAAGTTCTAAAACTAAACCAGGTTTAAAACTAGTGCTGTCACTTTTATTTCATAAAAGGAAGACAGTGACAGCAGTAGATTTAAATCTGGTTTAACTTTAGATCTTGTTTTATAGTAAGCTTCTTTATCACTTATCCAAAATGTTTGAAGAACTTGAACTTATTATTATTATTATTAATTAACAGGCAGGCAGTTTGAAGACTGATTGCGCCTGTATCCAATTCATCTGCATCTAGTTCCTTTTAACCGGTTGCATGTGTTTGTCCAGCTTGTTCTTGAATGAATTGACTATTTACTTCATATTCCATTTCAGCTCCAGCCCAATAAAAATACGTTATTATAGAAATACATTAGGTATAAAAGATCTTATTTTTCTACAATAACAACCAACGATCACTCTTCTGTTCTACTCTTAGTTTATCTGGGGTCTTTACACTGTTTATAAGATTTGAAGCATATAAACAAATACTTGTACAAGTATTTGTTCGAATATGAGGGTAATTTTAACTTTAATAGTGACGTAATAACGCGGACTTAAACCGCAAATCATAAATTTGTGGAAATATTCAATGCGTCTATCAGAGTCCCCGGTAGCTCAGTGGTTAGAGCAGTGAACAGGTTATCCAGATATGGGTTTCTTTAGGCATTCTTCTCAATCTCGTTGCCGTTTGGAAGCCTCGTTAGAGTTACCGACAGACTGACAAATCTAGAGAAAAATCCACAACAGACAGATAAACTGACAAATCTTGACAAAGTCTGACAAATAATACATTTTGCTTTTATTTCTTGATTATGATACCTCTCGTATCTCTTTCATTGTTGTAAAAAAATATTAAATTTCCATTTTGTTTGTAAAAAATTTGATGTATCTAAATGATTCTGTGGATCTAAAAGACAATTAAGGATTTTTACATACAGACATACATTCACGCCTGTTTCCCTGAAGGGGTAGGCAGAGGCATATTATACGCCCTCACTTCGCCAATTATATAGCTGGCCCCATGTAATAGGTGGCGAGCCTATTGCCGCTTAGCGGGCACTGTTATGTTCACCAGAACCTCGTCCGTTGATCGGCAGGTGCACCACTTAAGTATATTTCATTTTATTTATTTTATTTTATCCAAAGGTCAAAGGTTCGATTCCTCTCAGGGTTACCACGGACGAGTTGTTTTTATTTAGTAAAAAATTCGTCTCATAAAAAAAAGAAGTGCTTTGCAATATCTAGATATTCATAATTTATGAGGAGTAATAATATCAGTATATGCTCTGTGATTTATACTCCGTAACATATCTTAGTCATACAGTTTTAGTTGTTACTTATCTGGTCCCATATTTCATGACGATTGGACAAGCTCAGTTAGTACTTGTTCATAGATTAAAGTGTTATACGACTTATACTCTTAAATCTATAAATAAACGTGACTGTGAAAAAATACCACGATGCAATAACACATTTAGAGATACATTAAATTCATATCATAACAGTACCTGTTATTAAAGTTGACGCCGCGAACTTGATATTTTCTGTGCAGTCGCTCGAAAGATATGCGAGTAGCATATTTATTTATGTGGTACTTTATATTTACAATATTAATCAGCTCATCATCATCTCAGCTTTATGAAGTCCACTGCTGAACAGAGGCCAACCCAATTTCCACACTGAGCAATTATCGGGTGAGAGGCCGTCCTCTATTACGTTTGAAGAACCTTAACGCCACGTCATAAAATATGTATATTGTATGGTTAATATCATGCAGTGTTAAAGTGTATTAACAATCAAACTTAATATTAATATATTGAATTTGATTGTTTATTACACATTAACGAAAGTTTCATACAAATTTGGTCCGAAGAATGGCTGACATCAAAGGCATACAGATCTAATAAAGTGCATGGTTCTTGTTTTATTTACTTGATAGTCTAATAAAGAGTACTCGTATGTGGGGGTACTTCTTGTTGCTTCTGAAGATAAGCTAACCCGTTGGTCTCGTTACTACCTTATGATAGCAGTAGGACGGCTAGAAAATTTCTAATCTTCTCCAATTCGCACTGGTTCCGAATGGTGAGAGACGACTTGTGCTGTCGATGATATTTTATTTGTACAGAACAAAAAATCCTTGACTTTTAGCTTTTAACAATACACACAATACTTTTCTTATAGTTCCGATAAAAACACAGTGAAAAATTGTATTAAAATAAAGCTATTTCAATGATGGATATGTGCCCATTTGTCTTCACGTAACGATACTGTCGGCGATGACGCGTGGAGAACCAAGGCTCTTAGCCCTTAATAGGGCCCTGTGTTGCTATCATGAAATATACCTTATGCAAAATGTTATTTATTTATTTGTTCAAGTCTCAATACAGCTTTTATTAACGTCAACTTAAAAACGCATAATTCTGTTAATGTGCCTGCTAATGTGCGTGCCTGTTACTGCCTATTGCCGCTCACCGGGAACTTTTATATTCGTCAGAGCCTCACCGTTGATCGGCAGGTGACCACTTGCAAGTGAGGTTGGCATGATTCCTGAGATATTGGTAGGAGCCTTAGACACCCTAGTTCTAATATATCGAGTTCAAACCTGACCGATACGCCACAAACATCTCAAACGGTTTTAGCTCATCATGAGGAAGGCCTAATGGAACTATTAATGATGTGTTTTATTCTTGTCAATACTTCCGAAAGATAAATATTCAGCCACCCATCGCGTTGCCAGCGGGGCTTGTTAACTCATCACGCAATCACTTAAGACTAGCGATCTTCTACGACTTTGTCTGGGTCACAAAGACATATTGCAGAACCAGTGCGGTCTGTTCAAAAAGAAGTTAATGCCCTTTACGATACAACCTAAAACCAATTAAAATTCGTTCGATAATTTAAGTTCTACTTACAGTGATCAGTTCTTGAGTGGGTGGCTCCTAAATTGATCCTGCTTATCATAAATTTTCTAAAATTTCGTAAAAATAATAGACATTCGGCAAAGTTAGACCAAATTAAGGTGACTTAAAAAGTTCTAGCAGCAGGACCACAGCCCTGTCATCGCCAAACCGCACTGGTTCCGTGTAGTGACCTTTATCCAAACTTCTTGTTTTATGATGGAAGGCCCGTGCTTATAACCTCACCTGCAAGTGGTGTTCCTGTCGATCAACGGACGAGGCTCTGGCTAACATAACAGTGCCCGGTAAGCGGCAATAGGCTCGCCATCTATTACGTGGGACCAACTATATAATTGGCAAAGTGTGGGCGTATAATATGCCCCTGCCTATCCCTTCGGGGAAATAGGCGTGACTATATGTATGTGTATAATTTACTTACATTTATAGACAGAATTATTTTCTGTACATTACTATGGATGAACATTGTATTGCGTTTGGTTATAGGGTGACATTTTAAGTGATTACTTTTTGGATATTCTCGCTTTATTATAGTCATTTATATAACGAGTAGTTGTCCTTCCTGATGATGAGTATAATTGATAATGACTCGTTCCAATAATTGATGTCTCGAATCAGCAGTCGATATTCAATGTCAGTGACGAATGATATGGGGCAGAAGGTCAGTTCTGCCTACTCTCCTAGGGTGATGTGTTCGGTTCCTACATAAGACAAAATTAGATATTTGCGTGCATGAATAGTTAAATAAAAAGAAAACCGCTTATTTAAGTCTACATACAAACTGTATCTATTAAACTCTTAAAAGTCTCAACAGCTCTGTGTTGTGTCATGCGTTACTTAATGTTATATATGTTCACATTCCTGTTTCCTCTATATATACATGTTTCTTATATTATTATCTTTTTTGTATCATCATCTCAGCCCATTAACGTCCCACTACTGAGCACGAGCCTCCTCTCACATATTAAGGTGTGAGGGTATTGGGTCATACTCCACCATGCTTACCCAGTGCGGATTGACGGAGGCAGGTGTATGGCGTCCTGCTGTTAGAATTTATCAAGCCGCCCATTAGGCCTCTAACATGGCTTAACGACTACCACATTTAGTGATAACCGGGACCAACGGCTTAACGCGCCTTCCGAAGCACGGAAGCGCTCGATATCAAATGCCACACAAACGGTCACCCATCCAAGGACTTACCTCTGTAAACTCTGCTGTACTTCGGTGATCGTTTCCAACCACCTAGCACCGCAGATCGTAGCTCTTCTTTTTTGTATAAACATATTTAAAATTGAAATCGATTGGTGAGTGCAAATATTACCTTCTGAAAAGGTGCTTGCGGAAGGTCAGCGTCGTGACATATCTGTGATGCCTGACAATATGCTGAGGCACCATTTCAATACAAGTAAAGTTCTTCTTTAAATTAATCTATTCTTGATTTGTGGTAATTATATTTTGTACTTATTTTATTTTATTATTTTATGCAACTTGCATTGAACATATATTTTTTTTTCTTCCAAATAAATTAGTCTTTATTGTTTTGGTCTGGGTGTTTATTTGTATAATAAATATAAAATATAAAAATGTCAGACGTGCCTGTTATGCTATAAATATTTTAGCGACGACATACGTATTTGTAAAAATAATTAAATTGCTGTATAAATCAAATTACATTGTTCATAAAGCTTTTTAAAGTTGTAAACATTTTTGTGTTTAGTTCAATTTTTTTTTATTATAGCTAATAAATAAAATCCATTCTTTATCTGCTATAGCACCAGCTTGCTTGAATCTAGATAACGCTCTGTAAGATATCTTAAATGATTTAATAAATAATAATAATAATAAATATTTTCTGACAACTACACCAATTATTTAGTTCCAAGATAAGTATCATTAAGAACTTGTGGTATGGATACTAAACAACGGATAAACATACTTAAATACTTTTTTTTTTTAAATACATACTTAGTATACATAGATTTAAATCCTCTTATTTTCTGCTTTCCGACAGGGTGAAAGGCTCACATAATTAAAAGCAATTGATGTAAGAACCAAAGTGTGTCGATTTTTTTTAACGTAAAGTCCTTTCTGTTGATGGGTCTTAATAAGGGTCATTCCAATAATTGATGTATCGACTCAACATTCTATATATTATTGAAGTATGTACAGTTTAATTAAATAATTGGTTGGAAGATCGATATGTACGAGCTTCTTTTTTTAAACGTAATTTTATTATAATTAAAATTATTTACAATTTTGTATGATGATATAAATTGAAAGGTATTAAGTGGATTCTTTTAGTAATAAGGTTTATTATTTTAGTACAAAAAGCTATTCGAATATTTTTGACAACCGATATGGCGTGGAGGTCAGTATACCTGCACTCCGTTCCTGAGGTCGTGGGTTCGATTCCCACACAGGACAAGTCTTTGTGAGCATAAATATTCATATGTGTTCTGATCTGGGTGTTTCCTGTATATGTAAAGTAGATGCGTATTTAAAAAAAAAAAAAAAAAATAGTGTTTAAATATGTTTATCCGTTATTTAGTATCCATAACGCAAGTTCTCAGATACTTATCTTGAAACTAAATAATTGGTGTAATTGTTAGAAATTATTTGTTTGAAGCGCTTGTCTTCGCGATACTATAATTTCCATTTTCAATCTGTTCCAAATATCCTTCTTCTTCTTCTTGTCGTTTCGACGACAAATCAGTCCAATACTAGTGCGTATACTAAGTCAGACCAATACGCCGCCACAACAACAGCTCAGGTAAAAGCGCTCATCAGGTCCTCCCGCGAACATGACGGTCTGCTGTACAAGCTGTCAACGTCCCCAGCGCCCAGACGCATCATCCGTGTCCTGTCCTCGTTCCTCGAGGACAGACGCTTCAGGGTGGTGGTGGAGGACGCCCTATCTGGAGAGAAGAAGATAGAGGCCGGAGTACCCCAAGGCAGCTGCCTTTCGCCAGTTCTGTACTCTCGCTACACTGACGACATCCCAAGATCAGAAGGCGTACAACTCGCCCTATACGCGGACGACGCCGCGTACTACGCCTCCTCCTACCGAAGGAACATCGCTGCAGCCAGAGTACAGAACACATTAGACTCCCTGCCAGAATGGCTCAGCAAGTGGCGTCTGACGGTCAACGTCGCGAAGACCCAAGCCATCCTGGTACGTAAGGTTCTGAAGTACCCACCACCACTCCGATTACACGGACAGGATATCTCGTGGTCTCTCAAGGTCAAGTACCTAGGAGTCTGTATAGATCGCGACCTCAACATGACGCCTCACGTAACGAACACGATTAACAAGGCCAAAGCAGCTCGGAACCTCCTGCGACCAGTGCTCGACTCCAAGCTGCCGTTACGAACGAAGCTCGGGGTATACAAAACATACCTCAGACCCCTGATCACGTACGCAGCCCCAGCCTGGTACGCACTACTGAGAACCTCGCTCAAGAAGAAGCTCGAGACATTCCAGAATGTGTCCCTCCGAACCATCGTGCGAGCTCCACGTTACGTGAGGAACGCGACGATCGCGAGGGATCTGAAATCAGAGAGCATTGAAGCCTTCGTGGGACGCCTAGCGGGACCGATGTTCGCGCGGGCGGATGCGTCAGGCCGTGAATCACTTCGCGGCCTGGCGCCGCTGCACGCGCGGCCACCGGATGCTAAGGCATATGCCCGAAGCCTGATCCCTCGAACGACGTAGGATTGACCAGACCACGAGCACAGGACTAACTACATGCTAGCTGATCGCCCCAGGGCCAACTGCCTAGGGGCTTGATCGCAGCCACCACCGGACTGACACCCCGGACTATACCAGGCTTTCTAGCCGCCCCAACGACGCGTCCGTAGCTACGGACGCCGCAAGAAACTGCGGTCAGGGGGCACTGCCCCGATACCGCGCCGTGACCCCCCTGCGGGGGCTCACGTAGAAGACCACGATCGATCGCGAACATGTTTCCGGGCGCAGTGGAAAAGTAATTAGGTGGGCCATGGTCTGCGGAACCTACATTTGCACCTCAAATCCGCCTCAACTGCAAAACTCCACCGGCCGACCTGGGTTCGGAGTCTATGTAGACATCTCCAAATCTTTCTCAGGAGATCGAGTCCAGGGGGAGACTTTCCGAGAGCGAGACAAAAGACACAAATGAAGAGGGCAGCGAGCTCCTTGCCCGCCAGATATCCCATCTGGCTTGACAGGCCTTAACAGGAGCAACGACCTTGTAAAAACCCTTGCGGCTTTTTAGTCGCTGTGGCATAGGGGTGTATTGTCCATGGGGTGTCGTTTATCTGTTTCAAGTTTCGCTTTCTCGATCGCGCAAACCACACTTCTGCGAACATATCGTGGAATTCGGCCAATGGATGCAGCGGTTAATAATCCATCACTTTCCCGCCAAGAAGTCCAAGTCTGCAGTTATGTTTTATTTTCTAAAATTTTTGTTATTGTTCTAAAATATTAGTAAAAAAACTTGTGTATAAAATATTTGTAAAAAAACTTTGCAGTCACAAAATTTTAAGATAAGAAAACATAACCGCAGACTTGGCTTCTTGGCGGGAAAGTGAAGGATTATTAACCACTGCATCCATTGGCCATTGGAAAAACTTGTGTTTTGCAGTCACAAAATTTTAAGAAATGAAAAAAAAAATCTCGAAATCGTTAGCTAGATGTATATAATTAAGGATAAAAATAGTAGAAATGAGCAGACCAGTCCCCACTAGTAGTGATACAAGGTCAGTACATAGAAAACGGAACAGTTTGGAGTGTTATTGTATTACTCAAACAATAATTCGGACCACTTACAGCCTACGTTTCGTCAGAGACGTGTTTATAGTTAAAAGTTTGTATTGTTTCGATACATGCGAGAAGTAATGTGGTTACACATTCCATAGTAACAACAGAATGTTACGGTTGATGAATGTGTATCTTGTAAGCTAAATTTCTAATAAGGTTCAAGTAAAAAGAATTCATGTAAAAAATCATACAGCCATAAATTTCTATAAGTCTAAATAAATAAATAAATATTTCTTACACTTACACCAAATATTTAGTTCCAAAATAAGTATCATTAAGAACTGGATACTACATAACGGATAAATATATGTAAATACTTTTTTTTGTATATACATACTTAATATACATAGGAACACCAAGACCAGAACAAATATTCATGTTTATACACACAAAGATTTGTCCTGTGTGGGACGAACCCATGACCTCAGTAGTGGAGTGCGGGTATACTCGCTATATCGGTCGTAAAGTATATTGTTGTGGTCACATATTTGATAAGAAAAATATAAAAATGGTACAGTTTAAGAATGTTTGTGCTATTTATCAGTTATTTTTCTCCAGTCCCTAAACAGACACAGAAAAACCTAAGTTGTAACACTATATAAAGAGAAGAAATTAATAAATAAATAAACGTACACTAAATCACTATTTAATATAATGTACAAATTATAATATTAGGCACTGAGTAAAATATTTAAATAATTATAAATGTAACATAAATTATTATTTCAAAATAAAACTCTATACAAAAAACTATAAATAAAAGTTGTCTTCCAACTGTGGGCCTAAAGATACGGTGCTAAGAATGCTGGCAACATTTCCCCTTTTCATTGCCAGGCTGGAAAAGTAGGCTTCTTGTCATCAGAAGCATCAATAAGGCGTGCACTCCACTCTTACACGAGCTGCTTTGCTTTTGACCCCAATGATTCCCAATGACCCCAATTCTATTAAAGACTATATGGCTGATAAAAATGCTTGGGATTAAACTGCCCTTTCATACAGGCTATTCTAATATGAATGACTTAAAGCATGAATATTGTTATATTATGTTGCATTGTATAGCGTCACAGACAAATGAAGATTGTAACTAACCAATCGATAATTTAAAAGAGTGCCTACTATGTACCTACATAGCCTGTGAGTTTCTTGCCAGTTCTTCTTACTGAGCGGTGGCTCGGAACTGGCACTTAGATTCACTTACACTTAAATATTTTTTGTTTTTTTAAATAGTTCAACCATGCAAGTGAATCTAAGCTTCGTGGTTTTAGTATGATTATATTTTATTTGTTTTTGTTATTTTTTTATAATTTTGACGTTTTCAAGTACTATGTAATAGTTTATGAAATAAAAAGTATTTTGACTTTGACTTGACTTAAAAAAATGGACCTCCATCCACCGCAAACAGAACAAATAAATAGTTAAGCCCTAAGTTTCAGCATTTGTTCTGTTTGAAATTTTCAGTATCCATAGTACAATCTCTGCATTGTTTGGGGCTAGACGCGCTGTGTGAGTTGTCCAATAATATTTAATTGAATGTTATATTTTTTATGTTGACTGTACTGCTATACTCGTTAGCACAATTTTCTAATGAGCCATAGTGTGTTAAATAGTAGTAGTGACTATAAAAATAAAAACTCCGAGAGTCATGGCAAGAGCAAGTTGGGTCAAGGTGAAGGCGAGCATAGCGAGAGATAGACGATCTTAATTGCATTATAAATAAGTGTTTATATTTCAATATATGAGTTACTTCAAATGCCTTTGATTGCCGTTAAATAGGTTTATGCTTCAAATATACTTGTCGTAGGCATCTTAACTTTGAAATGTAATGTGATATATTTTTGTTTTTTATCTTCTGGGTTTATTTTTGTTATGTCCAAAAGATACGTAAAAGTAAGTAAATTACGCCAAGAAACAGTTTTTATCAAAAAATAGAAGAGAAAAGCTAGAAATAATGAAATCAAGATACCACTATTCCATAGTATATAGAACACCAGGACTAACATCGTAACGTTTTCGAAGCACGGAAGCGCTTGAGATTACTAAGCACCTGAGAGCATGATCTTATTTAACGAAAACGAAACTTCGATATATCTAACTCTTTCACTCTCTAGGTAACACTTTATCGAGTGAAAGGGATGGGAATAACGAAGATTCGTTTTCGTTGAATTAAAGTAGGCCCTCTGTTTAGAATGAGTTTAATTACAAAAAAATAAGTCAAAAAAATATACTTTATTGTCTTTCAGATCAACAGGATCATTTAGATTCGTCAATTTTTTACAAACAAAATGGAAATTTAATTTTTTTTTTATAACAACAGTCTGTTGCAGATTTTTTGAACATTTGTCGACAAATTTGGTATTAAAACATTAGCACTGAATAGAAATAAACATATACAGTAAATTCTGTAAGAATCAAGACATTATAATGTAGTATACGTATAGAGAATAAAATACGGCTTTATTTCTTCGAATCAGAAAAATAAACTTTAAGTATGAAATAAAAATAAAAACTGCTCCAATTACTAACCTCTTTTTAAGTATCGCGTGTATATAAATGTGAAATACGGAAGTTTGACAAAGTGGAGAATACAATACTACATTGCTGAGGTTCAATGAAAAGTTGATAGCTGTCATAACCCGCAATGTATGCTATTGAAGGCAGTCGAACATCTTTCCTTGGCTGATCTTGTATTTCTCGCATCATTCATCGTGGTAGCAAAGTAAAAGAAATCAGTAGGATAACTTTGTGTATTTTTATTTTATCTTTGTGAAAGTCAGAGACTTGCAGGTGAGGTTGACTTGGGCTTCTCAGGTCTTGATAGAAGCCCAAAACCCCAATTACTATAAAAAAATTTACTGTAACTATATTACTCTTATTTAATACACTATGCAACATTCAACCTTGCGCATTTTCCACTTGCATAGCACACGCTTCCGCTCAATACGACACTTTTTATTTTATTTAACCGTCTTATAAGGCATCTGGTTGAATTAAACAGAAACGCGTTAATGTATGCAATTAATGACTATCGTGGGCAGTTTTTATATTAATCAAGCCTTGGACGATTCTATTATTTTATTTAGTCACTACGGAATTTATTTTGAAGGAATGAATTTTTATTTTTCACTGCCGTTATTGCAACGTTTGTTTCAATCGGGATATATCGTAGAAACTACATAAATGCAATAACGCCTGTTTTCCCGAAGGCAGAGGCATTTGATACGCCAACATTTCGCCAATTATATTTTCGGTCCCACGTGGCAAGGTGGCGAGCCTATTGCTGCTTGCTGGGAACTGTTATGTTCGCCAGAGCCTCGTTCGATGATCGGCAGGTGCACCACTTGCAGGTAAGGTCGTTTTGGGCTCCTAAGGTATTGGTACTATGTAGCCCTACTACAGCTACTAGGTACCCTTTGAAGGAATATGTAGTAAATTTAATATTAATATTGTGAGAAATCTCACACATCGCTTCAAGCTCTTAACAAAGCAGAGCATATACTATAACTAGAAAACGGATAAGAACTTCGGGGTTCGTGAAGCCCTTTTTTTCTTCCAATCACCTTAATTATCAATCGACTCATCAAGCCCCTTCCATAGAGCTTGTAGCGCCGCGGTGCTCAGTGGTTGGAAACGATCACCGAAGTAAAGCAGAGTTTACATAGGGTCAGTTGTTGGAGGGGTAACCTCCCCTAAGCCCCTTGAGTCCACAGTAAAGATGTGGGACTATACTGAGATCTCACATAGACTTCTTCAGAGAATTTGAAAAGTGATGTTGCACTGTTTTGTTTAATTTACCAACACTCATGTATCTTCACAAACACTTAACGGTTCATAACCCATCGTTATTACACATTAATGTCAGAAATATCACAATTTTTTAAAAATAAAACAAAACTGCAGACATGACACTTCACTTTCCCGCCAAGAAGTCATTGCATGCTGTTACAGTGACATGTCGTCATTCAATTTAATCTGTGTAGATACGGGTAAATATAAATCAAACTTTTCTGTTGAGTATTTACTTAAAATACATAAATAACTCCCGAAAAAATAATCGTATTTATGCTCGATGGAGTTTCCATTATGGAAACTAACCTCAACGCCATATTGATCTTCTAAAAATATAATAAGGACATGAGTAATGATATGATGCAATTTCGTCAGTTACCCTTCAAACGACATATTAACTCCATTCAACTCAGTTACATAGCAGAACTCGGCAAATGTTACAAATTAAAACTGACTCCTTTTTCATACATGTGCATTAAGTTGGTTTTATAATGATTAAATCAAGCAAACAAGTTAAATGACTTGGCTAAATACCAAATATATAATTAGAAACGTAAATTTGCTCCATTGACGTCTAAAAGTATCCACAAATTTCCTAATAATGATTTTAGTTCTAAGTACTCGTATTTCACTGTGAAATTGGTAGCATTAATTTGCGTAAATGTGGTGACGTCACTAAATGCTACGTTAGTCAGTCAAATTAGTCATTAGTCTGTGCGAAAAGATGTAAAACGCTGTAAATGCAGAGCTAGGATAACAGCTTAATTTGTGCAGTAATTTCTTCGACATAAACATTATTAGCAGTGATTAAGATATCTTTGAGTGGTTTTGTAAGATATGAGTAAGGTTGGGCTTGCTTTATGTTATCGTTTTTACTTGTGTTAATTACTACATACATACATAAATTCACGCCTGTTGCCCCGAAGGGATAGGCAGAGGCATATTATACGCTCACACTTCGCCAATTATATAGTTAGTCCTACGTAATAGGTGGCGAGCCTATTGCCGCTTACAGGGCACTGTTATGTTCACCAGAGCCTCGTCCGTTGATCGGCAGGTGCACCACTTGTAGGTGAGGTTGGCTTGGGCTTCTTAAATCTTGGTAGGATCCCTATACACCCTGTGTTTTAAACTGTTAATTACTCTGTATGGTATTTTTATTAAATCGTGTAGGACAAGACACTATGCACCTGCCTTCAACAATTTCTACTGGGTCTGCGGGGTGAACCTGTATCCTTCTTACCTTGGTTTGTAAGACTGGATTGATTGAACATTCTAATGTCCTAAAAACATACTGCAAGCATCTTCTTTAATAGGTGGCCCGACAGCACATTTTAGGGATGCAAAATGTATAATAGACCAGCGCTTCGGTCGATCAGACCTTTCCAAATTCTTAGTATTAACTTGGTAGGTCCTTCCTACGCCTCCATCTAGAACAGTACTTTTCTTGTAATTTATTTTTTAGTAATCTATTTTCTTGTAATCTATTTTTTGTAATCTATCTTCTATATTTTTATCGAAAATGAAAAATCAAATAGATGGAGGCATAGGAAGGACCTGCGAAGTCAATACTAAAAACTTGAAAAGGTCTGATCGGGCGTAGCTGTGATCTATAATAAATTTTGCATCCTATTGTCTTATTGAAGAAGATGCTTGTGGTATGTTTAAGCACATTAGAGGATCTGTAAATCATTACATGTTTAATTTCTATATCATACATAGTTTTACTATTGGGGCATGAAACCGCGTTGACGCAGGCTTATTATCAAAACACTTTTTTTTCTTTTAAATAATGGCTTCGTGAGTTTAGCACATTTAGCCAGTGTCAAGTAAGAGATATATTAATTATATATGATTCATAGTAAATAAGAATGAGTGGTGATAAAGATTATAAATGATAAATGAGATGCCCTCCCTTAAACCCATTGAGTCCTCAGTAAAGATGTGTGACTATACTGAGATCTCACATGGACTTCTTGAGAGAATTTGAAAAGTTATGTTGCACTTTTTTGTTTTATTTACCAACCCTCATGTACTTTCACAAACACTTAACGGTTAATAATCCACCGTTATTACACATTAATGTTCGGAATACCACAAATGTAGTAAATTTATATAAAACAACACTGCAAACATGATGCTTCACTTTCCCGCCAAAAAATCATCAAAACACTTCAAAAAAACCGTTTGTTTTCTTGTATAAACCACTGAGACCTTTGTGAAACCTATCCTGAAACCTAGACATTCTCTATAACTTTATATAGGCTATTTTTATCTAGAAAATACGTAGTTATTTCGGAACAAGATAAAACGTAGGTCGCTTGGGCGGAAGCCTATCATACCATTGATAATGCCATTTCATTATCATATAACGTACACATGAATAATCCGTAAGTGATATGATAAATTGGTAAATGTCAGGGGCGCCCTCGCGTGGTTTCGCGGCCCAGTGGGCCAGGGTATCTCGTGGTTAACCTTAGGCGAGTACTTAACACTTTTCAACTTGCACTACTTAATAGAAAACCTTACTATTATAATAATCTCAATTTCCAAACGCGGAAGTTTGTGTGGATGTTTTGTTAATGTTTCATATAAAAAGTAGTTTTTAATGAAAACCTTTTAGTAGTGAAAGGTTTTCATGGGTTTTGATGAAACTTTAAAATAATATTTACATATTACATTTTTAGGAGAACAAGTTAAATTACGTTAATTAAGTTTTTGCAGTCTCATTTAGTCCCAACTATCAGACAAAGAGCTTGTGGAATGTAGTAATGTAGAATACAAAGATATTTATTTTTTGGTAATCCAAACAGCTTTATAAGTTCCACTGCTGAACATTAGCCTCCCTAATAGATTACAGTCTATCACCACGCTGGGCAGGCGAGTTGGTGATCGCAGTTCAAGTCAGGGCGCAGAATGACGCTGCTGCCCATCATCCGGTAGGAGTTGTCTTCGTCGACTCTTACGAATCCCCGTCAAATGAGAGAGGTGGCACTATTCTAGTCCAGAGGGCCTACTTTATTTTAACGAAAACGAAACTTCGTTATATTCATCCCTTTCACTCGATAAGGAAATGCCTAAAGAGTGAAAGAGATAGGTATAACGAAGTTTCGTTTTCGTTGAATAAGAGTACGCCCTTAGTTCCACACTGCACGGTTTTTCAAAATAATTTTAATTAAGTCACTGTAGCCTTTGTTGTAGAACCGTAAACCGTTTAAACCCATTTTAAAGAGCCGCATGGTTTAATCTGTTCGGGAGCGAGCTTACTCCACAATGAAATTTTTCTTAATTTCTAAGGTGTGAGGATGAGAGATGATAAAGATGATAAACGGTAAATGAGATACCATCCCCTAAGCCCCTTGAGTCCTCAGTAAAGATGTGAGGCTATACTGAGATCTCACATGGACTTCTTGAGAGAATTTGAAAAGTGATGTTGCACTGCTTTGTTTGATTTACCAACACTCGTGTATATTCACTATATACTACTATATTTTAGAAAATAAAACAAAATTGCAGACATGACGCTTCACTTTCCCGCCAAGAAGTCGACCGCAGTCTATTGGTTTGATCTGTGGTATTTTTTTTCGAAAAGAGGTTTTGTTTAGACTTATAATAGGTAGTAGGCGCCTCAGCATTGCCTGGGTGGGCTCAGTTAGTGTGTAGTTACTACCCTATCTGCTTCGTCTTCTTCAAGCCTCCTGCGCACGTAAGTGGAGCATATTGTGTGAAAGCCGTAAGCGTCGCTACAGCAGTCTTTTGGGTTTGGTCTCTGATGACATAAGTTAGCAAAGAGGTTTTAATATGGTTAATATAACGTAGGCGCCTAAGCATTGTGCGGGTGGGCTTAGTTAGTATGTACCCTATTTAGTTAGTCTTCTTCAAGCCTCCTGCGCACTGAAGTGGAGCACGCGTGCGCGCTGTATCGTGTGACAGCCTTACGCGCGGCAACCGCAGTCTATCGGTGTCGGCCTGTCATTGACATGCTCTCCGATCTACTGACCTCAATGATGATGTGAATTGGAAACGTGTACATGCATACCCTGTCTTGACTCTTGGCATGTGTTAAAATTCTGCTTCGTGGAGTTTGAATTGGTGTGTCCTATTGTTACTATTTTTCGCATTTCTTACTTATTGTAAGTAAACCATTATGTTTATTTATTGTACGAGTTCTTGTACGAAAATAAACCTCTTTAAACCACCCTGGCATACTCATTTTAAGTACTGAATGTGCAATATATTATTAAAAAGTTATCCTACCTAGTCGTGATATAATCCAGTTATAATTTGAAGTGTGCACCAATGACATCATGGGTTCACTGGGTGCACTCGTGACTGGCCCAAGGTCGGCGGGTCAGCTGGCACAAGACTTGTCTTGGCCATAGTCAAATATGACTTTGGAAGTGGTTCGACCACTCAAACTCATACATACATAAAATATGAAATGTTGTGCCTAGTGCTTGTAAGTTTTATGCTAGAAGCCTATTTGTGATATTTGAAAAAAATATAACTGTTCGACCACGCACCTGAATCCGTCAGTCCGCACTGGGTTTCCTTGGAATATGACCCAATACCCTCTCTCCTTGGTAAGAGGACGCCTGCGTCAGGAGTGGGATGCTAATGAGAGCAATAATAGTAAGCTCGTAGGGCAACTTGTGGCGAGTTGCTGCTGAGAGGCGATACCACAAGCGTATATCACGATACTGCTCTATAGGTCTCTATCGACGGATTGGATCCCAAGCTGCTAGCAGGACCATCGCCTATGGATTGCTTTCGTTGGATGTCCGTGATGGAGTTGCAGGAGCTACATACTCGCAGGGTGTAAGTAAAAAATGCATAAGTCGAGAGTTACTACACTGTTCTTTTGGGCAGAAATTTAAAAACTGCTTACACTTTGGAGCCCCGAAGCTGAGGACGTCAACCTGAGTGCGCCCACAAATTAAGTGCGCTTCAGCCCAGAACTTAAGCCAGCCATAGTAATTTTCTTAATGTACTAGCGGCCGCACGCGACTTCGTCAGCGTGACTTAAAGGTTTTTTTATTTAAATCGCATTCCGCGGGTAAAATTTACTGTTTGTTTATCTTTCAAGAATGAGTATTTTCTAGTAGTTTGGTAATCTTGCTATCAATACTGTAGAAGTTTTATACAAACTTTGAAACATCTTTTTACCCCCTAAGGTATTGAATTTTGGAAAATCCCTTTTTAGCGAGCATCTACGTCTTAAAAGCACTTAGTCCCATACTAAATTTGAGCATTATAGCTTTTGTAGTTTTTGTGATAAGATAATGACTGAGTTACCTTTCGCTTTTCTTCCTTTATAGACAATATATAAAGATTCCTTTATAAAGATCATATATTTCTTTTTATTAATGAATACTTAAACTCGTTATCTTCGTACTGCACATCTCAAGCTTAGGTGCTTACTTTACAAAGTAAGCACTGATTTCAAAACAACCTAAAAACACATAGCATTGATGAGTTTTGTGTCTTTTACTTTGGCAGATAAATGTTCAATGATATGAAGAGAGTATACTACCGTTATTTAACTATAGTTCAGCCCACAACACGACACATGTCTCTGGACCACGCCACCGCCTATTTGGATGTATGAATTCAAGATATGCGGAAATATGCACTTGATTGAAAGTGTACTCAATGATTGCATTCAAAAGTCTCGCCGTCTCAAGGTAACTTTCAATCGTGTTTCAAAAAATATATAAGTTATAGTTTTACGCTCTCATACGTAACAGACAAGACCCAGTTTTGAAGTAAGGTTCGACTTCTTTTTGACTGTCACATTTTAAGGACGCATGGAAAGTTTTGCAAATTATTAACAAGTTACCTGGTGTAAAAACGAAATTTAGTCGATTCGTTATTTTCTTAGTTCACTCATTTAAGCCTAGTCTAATAACTATAAAAACTCCACTACTACTATTGTAAAAGAGCTCAAGAGTAGGGTGTTATTGGGGATTCTGGAATCATTTGTTCTCGCTTCGCTCGAACTGCATGATCCCAGAATCCCCAATTGTTTTTATCGAGCGATGACTAATGAGGCTTCCGACGATATGATTTATAACATAGGTATTGTGTTTTCATTACGCGCCGAGCGATGCTCGAGCTGCGTGATGCAGAGCGCCCCAATTCTTTTCCCTACTTAAATGCCGGTCTATCGACTGCATATCGTATTCAATCACAAAGGCGTATAGGATCATTCGATTCGTAACTGTTATGTGTTGGGAATCCGATCCGCTAAAGCGATGTGCGAGCTGTAATTAGCTATTGCACATCTGTTTAGAATAATTGACAGAAAATGAATTATGAGCTGCTTTTTAAATATTCTAGAATTAAGGAGATTTCCTCTTTGTAAATAAAACAAAAAATATTTATTTGAAAATTTATTATATAATCTTTACACATTTAAATTATAGTCTTTACACCATTTTTTTAAACAGATAACGTTTTTTAAAGCACATATTGAATCATGATAAATACAGGTGTACAGATCTTGAGAGTGTTCATATTGCTTGTACAGGTTTATTAAACTAGGACATCCCTTATCTTCTAAGTTGTTAATATTATTATTAATTACAATATTTTTTAACCACAACACTTTTTCAGAACCTTTAGTATAAACACATTTATCTCTTAAAATATTTATAATCAAATTCTGATAATTCGAGTAAGGTACAACACCTTCATTCCAGTATATTTTTCTATTGCGTTCAATCCAACTTATTTGTCGTCGTTCTCCTTTAGTCAAATCGTAAAATGGGAATGGGGCTTTTATAAGAAAAACCTGAATTTTTTTATCACATAGTATAGCAATTTCTTTTATTATGAATTCGTTTGCTTCTGTTTTGAAGCCTTGTACATCTACAATAGCACTCATGATAACCGCCGCACTATGTTACTTAAAGGTTTGTATTCCACTAGTCGATCGTTTATGATCAAACAATACGCAGTTGTGTTATCTGGTATCAATGTTGAACACTCAAACTCCAATCTTACGTCTACTGGACCCGTTTTTAAACTATCGTTTTGTCTTGAACAATCTATGATGAAAAGTGGAGCTTTTTCTTTAAAATTTTTCAGATCGAGTAAAGGATCAGCTGGACTGTTGTAATACGACTGACGAAATTTCACATACATTTCATATAATATACCATACTTGTTCTCAGAAAACTTTAAGCCTAATGGTTCATACGGATAATATTGAGAGTTCAAAAAGAGCATAATATTTGTTACTTCACAATGATCGAAGAGAGAACTATCTTTTAGTTTATTACTTTTTTTATTTGTTTGTAAACAGAAAATAACATATCTAGGTTTTTCCAATTGTGATGCAGTTTTAACTGACCACGAATGCTTTGTTGTTTTAGGTAATAAAGGGTATTCATACAAATCCCAATTTCTAAATGCCATTTGAATAGGCCTATCTTTTTCTAAATGTTTTAAAAGTGTTAGTCGTTCTCGATCTGACACTTTTATGTGTGGAACTCTCCACTGTACTCTATCAAGATTTATTTGGAAGTGGGTAATATCATCTGTCAATATAACGCTGTTTAAATTAGAGTTACTTCTGGTCAATATAAGTTCATGTTTACAATTTATCACAATTTTATTATAATCCTCTGCAAAGCCCAATATCTTATTTAACGGTATAACAGCACTAAAATGAGCATCATTTTGAAATCCGTTTAAGTTCCAACCCCATAAGGCAGCAACTTTATTTTCGGCTTCGTTCAATGAAATGTATGACTTTATTGTTGACGTTATACCCGAATTTTTGATGCGATCTATTTCAATACCATTTATTTCGTATCTGATGTCTTGAAACAGAAACAGAACAGGGTTATTAGTAAATTTAACAGCTTTCTCAATCGGTTTTCCATCTTTTCCATACAACTTTGTATGACCTTCGATGTAAACTGAACTGGCTGATGGTAACACGTATATATCTTGCTGGTGGATGGGTATTCTGATTTCATCGTTTTCTCTAAAGCAGTTGTTGTAAGGATTGTAAGAATGAATCTCAAAACCTTCGATAGAAGTATCGAAGCTCGGTGAATTATTAATTTGTAGTATATTCATACTTTAAAACCCAGTGCTTTTAGAAAGTCTTTATTTGTTTTAGTCAATTTTTTCACTTTTTTCTTACGTCTATGCACCTTACTGGTTGTAGAAGAAGTACGGTGTTTTATTTTAAGGGCTGGCTTTATATTGTATACTATCATTTTGCTTTTCTTAAATGAAGACGTAGTTGAATATGTTCTATAAAAGGGATGCTGTAGCCGAACTCATCAACAACCTTAATAGATATAGATGTAATTATATTTTTATTCACTGGGAAGTAAATAACGTTCCGAGGCGTTTCTAGATAATGATGTCCTGCATTAGTACTATTAGACACAAATTCATGAATAATATGGGCTGGTATACCGTTACTGTAAGAACCATATATTAAATCACATTCAATTCTGATTACAGACGGAGTATTATTAGAAAGCACATTAATTGGTGCAGAGCTTAATACTGAATAGTACAACAAGCCGCACTCATATTTTTCAGATAAACTAAGAGGTGGTTGAAAATACGATTCTAATTCTGATTTATTCCCAGAGATAGTCACAGTTATAGACATAGTTGCATACTGATCACTTTCAATAATTTTGTTTATTATATTCTATGCCTACTCCAAAAGTTTGTTAAAAAATGTAAGCAAAGATGCCCGCAATTGTAAGGGTGATCACCCTGTATATTTTCATAGTTATAGTGGATTTTCGAGCCTAAGTATTTTATCAATTCCTTGAAGGGTTTTAGATTTCCATAACTGTCAAAATATTCAATATAATCACCACATTTTGCATAGGCTACCCAATGAGAACCAGGATTGTTAGAACTATCTAAATTAACAACTCCACATTCATTTTTTTTAGGACATTTAGGAAGTTCATTTCTCATAAAGACGCCTCTTAAGTAGGGAATACTATTTCCATATTTTAAAATGTCAAAGTTAGTTAGAGCTCGTTTGGGTAGCCGATGTATTAGTTTTTTTCTTTTGATACATAAATTCCAAGTCCACCTTTGTGCGGTTTAAGATGTAGTCCTTTTCCAATGCAGAGAGCCTCCATTTTTTCATTATGTCTCATCGACTCATCATACAGTTTTTTAGCCATCTTGAATTCATTTATAGTTTTAGCAATACCAGCTGCTCCACCTGCTATAGCTCCCACAGCTGATAATCCAGCAAAAATAGGAATCAGAGGTAATACTCCACCAGTTTTTGGTATCGGAATAACGCGAGGAAGTTTAATGGATGAATCATTAGCTAATTCTCTGACAGCGGTCATAGCTAATGCTATCGCAGTTTTTTTGCATTTTGGTTTTAATTTTTTTATATGTTTTTTCGTCATAGATATTACAGTTTTCAATTTCTTTTTAAGACCTTTTCCACTAGTAGTTTTTGGTGAAGAGTTTTGGCGACGAGTTTTTTTTAAGCCAGTACCGGTTTTAATTTTCGTTAACATAGCATTTTTTACTAGACGTGCTGCGAATTTTTCTCCTGTACTCGCATCAGGAGCAACTGATCGTTTTTTTGCCATTTTTAATAGAACTAGATCAGCGTTGTGACGATCCTCTAAGTTTGACGACTTGTAGTATGCAATATCGTGGTCTTTGCAATATTCATCCAATTTATTAATGCCTTGGTCTCCGCGCGTAAGCCGCGCAATTAATTTTGTACCAGGACCACAATAATTATATCCGCGCAAATGTAATTCAAAAGGTAGGTGGTTTATTAGCCAATTAAGAAGACTATTCTCTCCAATACACATCATAAGACTGGTCAATCAAGGACTTAACACTTTATAATATATTAAGGAGTTTGGTAATTCAACTAGGTTTATTTATATCTCAAAGCACGTTTGTCTTATCTATCCAGCTATTTTCGTTAGAAGGCAAACCAAGCCATTTTACGAAAACTTTATTCCCTTTCCTTTTAATAACTTTCTCAACTAAATATATATCAGGGTGTTTTGTCTTCTGAAGTTCTTGTTCATAAAATGCTCCTAGGATAGGCCGTCCTCTGCTGGTATCTTCAATTAAGTAAGTGATAGGAGTAGTATTCTGCTTATATCTTATTTTAAATATTTCTGTCGACCAATTGGGAGTATAACCTTTTTCAAATGTTCCTTTGTACTTACTGATACGAACGTAATCACCCACTTTAAACTTACATTTTATACTTTTTTGCTTTTTCACTAAACTATTAAATCTTTTTAATATTTTTTTCTTATTTACATTGCTGACATTTGCTGGTACTTCATTAATCGTTCGATGATAGGTATGAT
The DNA here is from genome assembly GCA_949126915.1 of Musotima nitidalis. Lineage (NCBI taxonomy): Eukaryota > Metazoa > Arthropoda > Insecta > Lepidoptera > Crambidae > Musotima > Musotima nitidalis. Next base: position 9,370,726 of record OX421434.1, read on the forward strand.
TGTATTTATGAACAACATCGTCCAATGTATTTTTTATCCAATTATAATTACCTTTTAAACTAAACTCTTTATACAGTTTAGATTTTAATGTTCTTATAAATCTCTCCACAATTGAAGCTTTTTTAGATGAAAATGTTGAATAATGATTAATATTATACGACTGCATAAGACATTTAAATTTGTTATTGTAAAATTCTGTACCATTATCTGTTTGCAAATTTTTAGGTATGCGATTATCTTTTAATAGAATTGCAAAAGCATTATACACCTCATTTTTGTTCTTACTTTTCAAAGGAAGTGTCCAAGCATATTTTGAAAATGTGTCAATTATGGCGAGAATATATTTATAATTATTGTTTTCCCTCGATGATGTTTGCATATCTATTAAATCTGCTTGCCATAGATCATCTATATCCTTCATAATAACATGCCTTCGCGGAAAGTTCATCCTCGCACTTTTATGAATTTCATTTACCACATCCGCTTTGCTCATGTTAAAAAAATATCTTAAATATATTTTATTTAGATATTCATATGTATACACCTATACATATTTTAGGTACACTGTGTATTTATAATATAGAATGCACCAACTTTTCAATGTTCATAATGAATGACGTTGTAATACTGAATGAAAAGCTTCCTAATGATCAATATTTATTCTCTAATTATATTAGCTTCTTTTAATTCTTCAATTATTGATAAAATTTCATTGTCGTGGTTTGTATTACCTGCATCTCTTGAAGCTACTAATAATTTTAATCTTTCAACCAATTCGTTCGGATCGTCCCAATATACTAAGTCAGTATTCTTTTTATATGTTTTAAGCATCGGCAAACTTCCTCCAATTTTTTTCTGATTGTTTTCCAACAAAGTCTCAGAAAATAATGGTCTGATTATATCCCGATATTTAAGCCCTTTGTCACCTCTAATTTGACCTCTAGGATTAAAATCCCTCTTATGGGCGCTGGTATAATGTAGTATATCTTTGTAAACAAATTTATCAGCGTCACTTACAATCTTTAAATCAGGTTTCTTTCGAAGTAAAAGTTCTTTTAGTCCAGGGGTCAAATCGTAACTTCTATCTCCAATTTTAACCAAAACTAAGTTATCTCCATCAATATTTTGAATTTTAGAAAATGATGCTATGGAGTTACCCATCATTAAAGTTTTATCGACGGTTCTTATTCCAAATGGCACATTTATACCATCATAAATACCATAGATATCTTCACTTTCCAACGAAAGTTCTAAATTATCTTTTGCTTCTTTTTTAGGAGAGCTTGAAAAATTTATATCAGCATCGTAAAAATCTTCACATTCAGTAGCTGGAGTGCTTTCACAATTTGAATCTGATTCAATAGGCGCAGAATTATCGGACACGTTTTTATTATGCTTAATATTTTCAATTAATCTTTTAGAATTTATAAAAGTTTTAAGAGGGTCTGAAACTGGTTTCAACATTTTATCTAAGGATAAGTTAACTTCATGCTCATGATTTTTCATTTCTTTTATTTTATTTTTTATAGAGTCGACAGACTTCATTAATTCTATTTTAATATTTTTTTCCATCTTATGTAATCACAACTGTGTTCAACTAAGAGAGAAATAACACTAGCAATGTTTCTGTATAGAATTCATTTATATGTATCACATACATACATCTCTGCGATGATTAAAATTTAAAAAATGTGTCGAAATTCTTTCTGTACCTCCCATTATTTAATGTAGACTCTTTGTTAATAAGTAAAAAATTGAAAGGATTACTCCAAACTGTTTTACAGATTTCTTTGAACTGGTTCCAGTGTAAATCAGGACTGACATGTTCCTCATAAATATGTTTTAAGTTCACATCATCTTGTCTAAATACTATAAGAAAATTAGCATTGTCACGCAACAATTGTTTCGGAATCTTTGAATAGGTCTGAGATAAATAAAAACAATCGATTTGCTTATGCCTCCCCATGCAAAAATAATTGCGAATATTCGTTTGATTTTCTGTTACAACATCATCAAAAATAAATATAGAATTTGGTAATGCTTCACTGGGTGATATAACATCTTTATTGTCGCTAAACTCATAGAATTTAATTTGAGGTACTCTTCTTAACACTTCACTTAAGAAACGATATTTTGGTTGGAAGTTCGTTTTTGAGTAAAGATAGAGATTTTCAAATTTGAGACCATTTTCATGTAATAATAAACTGATCATAACGTTTGTTTTACCACAATTTGAGGGCCCGCATATTATACAACGAATCGTATTAGGCAATAAAGCGCTGTGTCGGATCTGGCACCTAGAGTCATTAAAATTAATATTATTTACATTTAGAGATATGGGTTGTTTGATCAACTTCATCTTTACTAATGATGGTATTATAACCATCCTTTCATAAATATATTATACCTAAAATAAGACTATTACTGTTGATTAAAATGAGAAGACGTGTCATTGAACTGTATTAAGAACATTATATATCATATTTCAAGAATGTGTAATCCAACCATCCAGTTTAGCAGTAATAAAATAGTTCGCTGAGGACGATCATCACGAGCAGTCACTTTGTTAGCGTCTTCTATTTGCGATTTACAGATAAAATGTCTCAATCACCATCATACAGTCCTAGTATTGTGTTCAATGATAATGTGCATTCTGATAGACGCGAAGCATCTGGATTATGTGAGGTACGTAACTTCAAGCTCTATTTAGTGTGTGTGTGTGTATACAAAATGTCTTATAATTATCAGATTTGTATTTTGTTATAAATGTTTTAGTTTTCTGCCTCCGTAGTACAGCTGTATATTGTTATAATGTGACTGCGACACAGAGGGCTCGGGTTTGATTCCTGAGTCGGATAAAGTATCGAGTTTTTCTGATAGGGATTCTTAGTATCGGTTGCGTGTTTTGGTTTGTGTCCCACTAAATGGCAATAGGCTCACCGCCTTTTTGGTAAACGGTGTGATGTTATCTATTAGTTTTCAAAATGTTAATTTCTTTACAGAGGGGGTTAGCGGATCTAAACGATGAAGATTTCATAACTAGCCCATATTTTTATTCTTCTCAAGGCAATTACAAATCTTATTTTGATAAAATAGAAAAAAATGAAAAGCTGTGTAATCAAAAGAGAGCATTAAATGAACAGCGTCAAACCAAGACAAAGTTGAAAAGAAAGAGGGAGTGTTCATTAAAATCTTCATCATCGACATCATATATTGTTCGACGAGGCAGAAGCGGTGCTAAAGGACGATATTTAATTAAAATTAACATCCATGAACTTACAGACCGTGAGGATGACTGTAGCGACAGTGATGATGCTAGTGTAAGTGTACAATATATTGTGCATGAACCTTTTGATGAAATTATGGATGCTACTCAAGGTCTAGTGCGAAAAATTTGTAACAAATTAGAGTAACATGTACTTATAAATTACCTTTAAATTAACTTTATATAGAATTAAATTTAAATGTTATTATGGATATGTTATTGATTCATTTATTCATATAAATAAATATAAAGAATATTACCTCAGTATCTTGTTTTATTTTTATGTATAAGCCTGTTTAGTAAAATGGGGTTGTTTAGTAAATAAAAGTACAGTTATTTCATATTTGAATCGAACCCAGGACCTCTCGGTCAGCGATCGCTCTCACGACCACTGGACCAACGAGGCAGTCAGGCAGTGTGTATTAATAACAACATAAATCAAACACAAATCAGTTGAATGCAAGAAATTATATTTATTTCATTTCAAAAATAAAAAATACAGAATGTCTTAATTTTATTACAAATATAATAATATAAAATCAAACACAAATCAGTTGAATACAAGGTATTATATTTATTACATTTTTAAAATAAAAAATACATTAGTAATGTCTTAATTTTATTACAAATATAATAATATAATTATCCTGTTAAGGAAAATAGTATTAAATATCTGCTTCAGATTAGAATAGAGAACTATAATGACCCCATGGTAAAGTTAAAGCATTTTTTATTTTTATTTGACGTTTGTCATCATTTCCATCAAGCACCACTTTATTGATTCTTTGTGTGTAGAGTTTATGATTTTTAGATCTTATAACAAACATAGGGTATCTAAAATTAATGTTACAATTTAATGCATTTTTATATTTGTTTATGGTAATTTTTTTTGAAACAGATTTTTTTACCCCTTTGGCTTTTTTAACTATATCACTCAGCGTATTAATACAATACAGCTTAGCTCTCAAACCAATAAACTCTGATATGACATCTCCACCCATTTCATCCTTAAAGAAACCAGGTATCTGTTTATTGCAATGTGGTATTCCATAAATATTGTTAATTTTAAAATTACTTGTATCAAAGTATTGAATATTATTTCTCATGTCTTCATAGAAATCTTTGGTACGTATTAAATATAAGAGACTATCGGTATCGGTATAACATAGTTGAATGTTATTTTGGTATATTTTTTTCATTATGGAATAATGAAAATGATATAGGTGACTCTTTGCTAGTTCCAATATCGTAAAGCCCATATATATTGGTCGGTCTAAAACTACTTTTGACGGTTGTAATTGAATAGCAACAAGATTTTCAGAAATTATAGCAAGGTTTTTGAAATTAGGAGCCCCTATATACTTTTCAGCACCATTAACTTTGTTAGTTTTATTGAAGTCATCTTTCCATACGTTAACTAACTTAACATCAACTTGTTTTCTTTTATTTTCAATAGTTTTCCCAAATATTGAATTGTTTTGCTTTTTAAAAAAATCCCTTTCAAAATCTGAAGTAGCTTTCTGTCTGAGTCGAGTATTTAAAGTTATATATGGTTCTAAGATCTTTTTTTGTGTAAATGAAAGTATTCTATGAATTTTTAACACTACAAGACCATTTTTTAGGCACTCTTGCAAATGAATATAATGTATAACATATTTATATTTATCATAAAGATTAGCTATTAATTTACTTGTTTTACTGGAGCATGGTATAGGAGGAATTATTTTTTCTGCTGCAAATGGTAGATCAGAATGTTCGTCGTGTATTGCAAGAGGATAATGAATATCTACTTCAAGTATATATCCTTCATCACTGTCAGATGAAATAGAGTTAATATTGAATTTGATAATTTCACTATCCGTAAGGAATCTAAAATTTCCGACCGGTAATCTATGCATCATGGCATAACCATATAAATTAACACAATCTAAGTAAGCTAGAAAAGTATTAGGTTCTTGTTCATTATAATTTGACAGGTATTTGTTATTAGCTTTTGCATACCTTAACGAGCACTGGGCTAACCCTCCTCTGATGCCATTTTCTAGCATTTCATACATTTCTATATCAGATAATAAGTCCAATTCAACTTTAGTAACTAATAACATAGCATCCCAACTTAATGACGGTGATGAAACATAATGACAGGGATCTAGCCCATAGTGTTTTAAACTCATAGATCTAAATTTTTCAAAAATATCACATAATAATAGCACATCACATTTTAGGTATAAATCAGTGTATTCTCCTATATTATTTATGCGAAATTTATTCCATACAGTTAATGCATGATTATAATCTTCTTCTGATACAGTTTCGGATGTGAGTCTACTATAGAATTTATTTCGATCAGGTAATTGTGTCTCTTCATATTTTTCCCAAGAGTTTATATATTCATAGCAATATATACCCTTTTTTTGACACAATCTCAGTAAATCTTCATCAATGAAAAATGATTTTAAATGCCTGAAATCTGCCACATTTAGAGTTTTCGCTAAATTATCCAAACTAGAACTTAAAAAATTAAAAGAGTCAATAAATTTTAGTTGGACTGTGTTTTTAGAATCCAGTGGCACAAATTTACTAAAAGAAATATATTTTTCTTTATTTTTTGGAATTAAATTTATGTAACCACATACTGAAGAAATTTCATTGATAAATAGATGGCTGTCATATCCAGAAAGGTTATGAAATATAACTGGAATAAAATTACATGTTTTAGAATTTAGATTACATTTATTATGAGCCGGCCCACGATATTTACCAGTGAAATGATCATGATCATGAACAACATGATCATCAGATGTAAATTTTGTTTTACAGATATGACATTTCACAGCAGTTTTAAAGGAATGGTATTCTTCATTCGTCAAAGGTAACATTTGTCTATGCATTGACAAAATCTGATACAATCTTTGCGAGTCGCTGATAATTGACTCAACGAATTTTTTTGAACAATTTGGGCCACGATATGATACTAAATTATTTAATTCAGGGTTAGACTCACAGCATATGTAATAAGCAAAACAAGTGGCTTCATGAATTTGAATGTTTTCAATATATTGGCTTTTACTTTTATCTGAATATTCGCGTAATAAGCTTTCAAAATCTCCATAAATGACGATTGGAACTCTTTGAGTTTTTTGATAATTTGAAAATCTAAGTTTACTATTTTCTTCAGGAAGAACGGTTTGTAATCTACCACAATTATGATTATTTAGTTTTTCAGACGTTATAAAATATAAAAAACATTCTTCACATAGATGAATCTTAGATTTATGTTTTGTAAGTTGACTGCGAACAATTTTTTCAAGGTTTTTAATTAAGCAGAAATGATTTTTACCATTCTTGTTAATAAATAATAAGTTTACATGATTTAACTTTCGTAGCTTAGTTTTGTATAACGGACCCGTTATAGTATTGTTTTTTTCCAAACCATAAATATTGATACTTATATTAAAATTATGTTTTTCAAACCATTTTATATCTTCAAATGTTGGGGGAAAAGACATTCCGATAGTATTTAATATCTTAGAATAATGCGGATAAGATGAAACTCTGTTAGGATTATTTTTAGCTGGATACATATGAGCAATGATACACCAAAGAAAACAATGATTATCCATATTCTGAATATTAACACATGCCTTTATTTTGTTAATTCTCGAAGGTAAAGCAATGTAACTTCCTGCTCTCAAAGGATTATATTTTGCAATATTCATTTCTAAATGACTTATTTTCTCTATAGTCCAACCAGATTCTGATAATTCAAACTCGAAGCATTTACATATTAATCGTTGTATGCAATCTTTGTATAAAGATAAGATATCTGTACTCTGATTCACTATGGAATATTTAGTATTAAAAGACTTTAGAGATAGTTCTTCATTTTTGGGAAGTAAATATAGTACAAAAAGTTCAAAGTTTATCTTAAGTGATTTATGTTTTTGTAATAATGGTTGTAATAAGTTAAAAATGGTGTTGAATACATGAGATAAAAATAATTCAGGTGTTATTATTTCAGTGGTTTGAGGATTTATTTTGTAGCTAGCTATTCTGTCTTTGAAAGCACTGGCTATCAGCTGAACATTTTCGTATTCAGTACGAAGTAAACAATTTGCTTTATGTTTGTTACTTTTCTTATGTGATGAATACTTTGACTTTGAGACATGTAACTGACAACTATGACAGAATTTCATTTTTGTAAAGAATAGAGCAAGATAATCAATACTTGTCAACTTCGATAACTAGACTTTTATATTACTTTGAGCTTTTATTTTTAAATTATACTGTATAAATAATGTATAGGTATTTGAATTTCAGAGTTTCATAAATTCTGAGCAATATTGGAATATCAGAGTTTTAGTAAATTTTTGGTTTAGATCTGTAAGAAAGTTAAACAACGTAAAAGTAAATTATTATGATGAATATTTAATATTCTAGATATTTGAATTTCAGAGTTTCATAAATTCTGAGCAGTATTGGAATATCAGTTTTTGTAAATTTTTTGGTTTAGATCTGTAAGAAAGTTAAACAACGTAAAAGTAAATTATTATGATGAATATTTAATATTCTAGATTTCTAGATATTTGAATTTCAGAGTTTCATAAATTCTGAGCAATATTGAAATATATCAGAGATTCAGAGTTTAATAAAATGTTTGGCTGAGACCTGTGAAGTAGCACAATGCATTATATTGTAATATCATACCGAAAAAGGGTCAATACTAAATTCTAAATCTGAAGCAGATAAGTGCTACAAACAAATGTATAATAAAAATAAGATAATCGTTTCTACAAAATATAGCATAACATGTTACAGTTATTAAAAAAACGTTTGATGGTTATAATATACCGAGACTTTATATTTGGATACAGGATTAACTAATCCGGTAATACCTACTCAATTCCTATATGAAGCAAGAGTAAACAAAAATAACTGTATAGTGTAATTTAGAAAACATTTGATGGATATAATATAGGTTTTATGTTTGCATACTCTTGCTTAGCAGCGCTAACTAAACCAGTAAGAGCTTTCCATACCGGACCGCCATCGTCATGTGATGAGCGAAGTGTGAAAAGCGCTCGCTTCCAACGATTAGCGGCAAGCGTCTCTGCTTCCTTGCTGTTGTAGACCCGCAGCTCTACGTAAAACTGGCCGATGCGAGTTGGATCACGCTGTAGGGTGTACCCGGAACCCACGCGCCGTGCCAGATAACTTCTTAGAGCAGCAGCTCTAACAGGCTCCGCTCCGTCGTCCTGAAAATATAATAAAATCATTATTAATTTAATTAAACAGCATAGCAACAAACCCATAAAAAAGTTTACTGTTAGGCTACTAAATTCACTCTATAAATTTATACTATTCTCATTAATTATAAAAAGAGACCGAGTTGTTGTTGTTGTTAGTATACATATAACTCTCAGAAACTATAGCAACAATTTAACATCCTCTTAGTTTGAGAACCACTAACTGCATGAAAACGGTGCAAATAAAGTAGATGTAAACAGATAGTAGGCACCTACTTCATGTTCGAGTAAGATATTTCATTTAAACACGTTTTATCATGATGACGAAAACAACAGGTAAAAAATTAAATATTAAACTATTGTTAACTGTAAAAGTATTAGATGATTATTATGCTTACCTCAGAGTCTGAAAATATTGAGGATTGTTTTCGAACAGTAGCTGATACTGGCTCGGCTTCAGAGTCTTCGGATAAATCACGAGGAGGCGCAGTTTTCTTGTTATGTTTAACTTTGTTGCTGCTGGTTTTCCTTTTCCTCGATTTTTGAGGCTTTTCACCGCTCGTACTTGCTTGCAAAGTAATCTCTGTATCAGAGTCAAAAGGATTCCGAGATGCCCTAAAATGATATAATGATTCATTAGAATGTATTTGTTATTTGTAATTAAAAGTATTTATTCATTGAACATAGTACGTTCTGCCTATTGAAAACTCTGTAAAATTCAAGACTAGATATTATAATTAAAAATTAATAGGTACATACATACTTATTGTCGCCGATCTTGTCACTCAACACAATACAATAATTCACGCTACACAGACAATGCACACCGATATCACAAAATTTCTGGATGCGCTCCTCAGTGATAGCTTTTTATACTACTATAAAATAAGGTAGCGATTATATTAAATATTGCAAAGCTAGATATCAATATATCGTCAACGATATATTGGTATTTCAATCATATGTACTAGTCAAATACAGTCGATAATTAATTAATCATGTTTACTCACTAAGCTCACTGCCTTACATTCCCTAATTTGGCAGTGGGCGCCACGATGTCGCGGATACCTGAGACGAAATTCTAAAAAGGAAATTCTATGTACTTTACTGTTCTAGTGCTGATCTTTATGAGTATCACATTTAAATAGTTATTACAATTTTTTCAAAAGCGATAACCAATATAATTTGAACTTTATATTTTTTATGTTATAAAACCTATAAATATCTCAATACTTAGGAATATAAATACTAACATAGTAATGTACTACTAATAAAAATCTTTTAAATTCAAAAGTAAACAAATCATTATTATAATTTATGTAACGAATTTAATCTAGTTGATTGCAAATTATTGATATGACTGAATTAGAAACATTTTCCAGTAGGTATTGTTTAAAATACGTTTATTATACAATATTACTTTATGTATTATCAGTGAATTATACAAACAATTTACAGATAGCAAGAACAGTTAAAATCATCGCATTTTATTATTTTATTTTAGGAAATTTTGCGCAATGCGCTGTTAAGTTATAATAATATATTTTAGGACCTACTTATTTAGAATATCGTTTCGTGTTACAATACTTATAAATTATTAGCATGTAAAGTGTTGTGGGGGGGTTTTTAGAAATTCTCAACAGCAGCACGGAGTCTGGTATTGTGTCCGGTGGATGGCAATAGGCTCGCCCCTATTACATGGAAACCAAAACTCATAACATAACTGGCGAAGAGTGGGTGTTGTAGTACACCTCTGCCTACCCCTATGGGGAAATACATGCGTGATGTTATGTTGTGTGTGTTATTTTATAAATGAAACGTTTAGATTACTACCTATACATATTTATTTGGTAGTAGATAATTAAATTTCACTGAAGCATGCATTTTTTCCTTATGACCAAATATTCTCTTTTCTATCTGTATCGCCACATCGTTTTTCTGATGAACCAGGGTCCAGCCATATCCGACTAGTTGGTATATGCTGAATAAATATAATATGGCGGCTAGCATTCTTGAAAATAATTTTACAAAATGCCTTCTAATTCAGAGTTAACCAAAATAAACCTTAAGATAAAATATCAGCTTATTAAATTTAGTGATAATACTTAATTAATTATGTTTTGTTACTCAATCATACAGAAACAGCTTGGATTGCATAAATCCTATTAATATTATAAATGCGAAAGTAATTCTGTCTGTATGTTACTCAATCACGCCTAAACTACATAGGTAGTACTTGGTACAGGGATACTCTAGAGCCTGAGAAAGTACATAGGCTACTTTTTACGTGATAACCGACACCCACGTTGGTGGAGCCGGAAAAAAAAATCTAGTAACAAATAAAATACCTGATGCTGTGAATGCTGTATGCCATATAATTTCTAGTTAACAGCAACATAAAAAGATGAGTTATAAACTGATAACGCAATTGAGTTGGCTGTTTAATATTCTTATTTATTATTGCTCGCTGTATCGGTCGGCGCGTAATGAAACACACTACCTATGTTATAAATCATATCATCGGAAGCCACATTAGTCATCGCTCGATAAAAACAATTGGGGATTCTGGGATCATGCAGTTCGAGCGAAGCGAGAGCAATTGATTTGGCTGTTTAATATTCTTATTTATTATTGCTCGCTGTATCGGTCGGCGCGTAATGAAACACAATACCAATGTTATAAATCATATCGTCGGAAGCCTCATTAGTCATCGCTCGATAAAAACAATTGGGGATTCTGGAATCATGCAGTTCGAGCGAAGCGAGAACAAATGATTCCAGAATCCCCAATAACACCCTACTCTCAAGATATAAAAAAATACGTTTTTATACGCAGTTACGTACACCTATATTAATAATAATTTATTTTCGTTTCATCAACAGCTTGTCTCCAATCGCCATGTGGGCTTTTTATTGCTCTTTGCTATTAGATCAGCCTATTTAGTGTAATTTCCTTATTTACAAGAAGAGTTTGAGAACAGTGTGAACCTATGAACACGAGTAACATCGTATCAGCCTTAGAAAGTCCACTGCTGAACATTGGCCTCCCCATAGATTACAATCTATTGGGGATATTTTCCCATATTTCCCACACAGGAGAGGCGGGATGCTGATCGCAGTTCAAGCCAGTACACAGGATGACGCTGCTGCTCTTTATCTGGTAATATTTCTCTTCGTTGATCTTACGAATCCCCTTGAAATGAGATAGGGTGGCACCATTCTAGGCCGGTACACACGACCAAGACGAGTAACATGATCATCAAATAAAAGCTTTTATCGTCTATCGTTAATCGGCTACTGGATGTTGACGCAAATTCTGCATGCGCAACGTTGATCGGAGTCGCGGACATAAATCGCGTAGCAATTTACGTGTCCGACACCAGGCGCCGGCGTCGTCACCGCGGCCCTCGCGTGGGCGACACTAGCGTCAAACTTCCGATATAGATAGTTTTATCCACGAAGACGCATAGCGACGCTCTTAACACCAATCTATAGAGTTCAATATTGCTCAGTTCATGCGTCATCGTGGATTAAACTGTCTATAGATGCCCTCAATGTGACATATTTGCATCTTAATTTTCAATATTGATACACGGTGATTTCGATATAGATTTACAATTATATTGATAAGGATAGCAGCTTGTCTAAAAGATTCATTTAGCAGATACCGCCTTGACATTATGTGAACAAGAGACCGTATGCACACACGAATAGTGCACCTGCCTTACTAATAAGTATTATGAATGCGAAAGTAACTTTGTCAGTTCTGTTTCTGTCTGACTTTCACTCCTTAACTCTCAGCCAAATTTAATATAAGTCGGAGAGACTATGAATGAACCCTAGAACGTAAGCTACTTTTTATTAAAAATATATTGAGTTATTTACTCGTAGATTCGTGAGGTCCAGACGGACGACCTTCAGCCCTATAACATAGGCTTTCAATTTACGTAATTAGTTATTCGTTGATTCTTTATAAATATTTAAATTAGAACCGAGTGAAGCACGTGTTGGGTTTCCTGGTTACCCAACTAATATCCAGCATTGTGATTTTGATTAAAACCTTAAATTTAATTGCGATCTCGTTATATTTTGAGGTGCGAAAACGGTTCTCTATTTTGTTTGATAATTATATTTTGTACATCATCTAACATGTCATGATGTTTTGTGACCTAATTATACATACATCTATTCCACTTGTGAATTTGTTAGAAAACACCCTGATTTCTTTCCTTACCACCAACGTCCACTAAATCTGAGACCACAAAATAAATTAGCACAACCTACCAGCAATTATGAAATGTTTCGAAGTGGCCCCTTATCAATGTGCGTGAAAATTTATAACAGGTTACCAAATGAAATTAAAGATATAAAGGACTTAACCAAATTTAAATTCATATTAAAAAATATCTCCAAAGAAACTGTTTTTATTCGCCGCAGGAGTTTTTGGTGAAAAATAATTTAGATAATAGTTAATTAGGTAGGTATGTTTTTTCAACAAATATTATTGGTACGTAAATTTTTAAGAATTTGTTAAAATACTATTACGATTTATATTTTATTTAATAATAAGTTACTTTTAATATATATAATAATATGTACTTGCTGTGCCCTTGCAGGGTCATGTTTGTTACCTTCTATCTTTGTTAACACCTGTATATGTACAACATGAATGCAATAAAGAACTTTGAACTTTGAACTTTATCATGTGAACGAATTAAAAGTAGCCCTAACTTAATGTCTCATTATATCGCTATTCCTATAACCGAAATACCTCAATAGAATAAGTTATGGTTAAATAATTTAATTATTTTTTTTCTCATTAGAATTACAATAGGTATTCACTTATTGAGAAACAAATTTTACTTATTAAACTAAGACCACAATATGATACAAACGAGCGCCATACAAACACATTATCTAAGCACATAAAACAGGGTAGTTTAGTAGTTTAGTAGGTTAGTAAGGGAAACTCCATATAACTAGTATTATTTTCAGATTTAGAAAGTCCACTGCCGAAAATTGGCCTCCCAATAGATACATTCCATAGAGGGTAATTGCCCATAACCACGCTGGGCAAGCGGGTTGGTCGCAGTTCCAGCCAGTATACAGGATGACGCTGCTGCCCATTATCGACTTTTACGACTCCCCGTGAGATGAGAGGGGGTGGCACTATTCTAGGCCGGTACCACACGGCACATAACTAGAATATTAAAATACTTTTAAATGGTAAGAACAAAAAAAAAACCTGCAAAGAAGGTATATAAAGTGTTTAAGTTCCCAATAACTATTAACTAGACTCAATTTCCCTTTCAGAGGAACTCTGTTTTGTGTTTAAACAAAAACATTTTTTCCAGTTAAATCTCTACAAAGGATTGTGGTTATAAACATGGTTCTGCCGTCCCCAGTGGTGGGCTCTGAATGAGCAGTAGATTGTCGATGACAGGGCATTAATCTACATTCGCCCCCGCATGCATTTTAGTGGCAGAATGTCTACTTCACAAAATGTTCGATGTATTATAAATTTAAATTCATATTAAAAAATATCTCCAAAGAAACTGTTTTTATTCGCCGCAGGAGTTTTTGGTGAAAAATAATTTAGATATTAGTTAATTAGGTAGGTATGTTTTTTCAACAAATATTATTGTTACGTAAATTTTTAAGAATTTGTTAAAATACTATTACGATTTATATTTTATTTAATAATAAGTTACTTTTAATATATATTTATTTATTTATTGAGAAAACCAACAGCGTATACAGTTAAACAATTAACATAAGTACTTAAAGCTAGTATGGCCAATAACAGGTTTCCCTAATATATCAAACAATGTGAGTGGTAAGCAAAGAAACAATTACAAGTAATAAAATATAAAAGAGGCAGTTGCTGTCTAGTGCTAATAACTCCTGGTAATTCTGGCAGTTATGTGGTAATTAAAGAACATGAAACTATTATAAAACTAATATAATTACATAAATAAAATAACAATATAATAGAGGCTATGAAATAATGTTAATATAATGGCTATGAAATAATGTTAAAGTAATGGTTATAAAATAATGTTAAAATAAAGGCTATGGATTAAATGAAAAAACAATTTTAAGGAATTGCGGAAACTAAAAAGACTTAATTTTGTCCTTTAGCGTGGTCTGTACATGGTGTTTGAAGGAACTTTTAGAATTAGAAAAGATATCAATGTGTCCAAATAGTTCGTTATAGGTACGTGCCAGACGAGAGAGAACTGAGTTACGATGATACTTAGCATTGTGTCTCGGAGTCTGCAACAAGGGAGTGACGCGGGTGCGGTACTTTGGAGCACTGAACATAATTTTAGAAACGAGATCCGTACAGTCAATTTTACTGTTTAGTACATTATATAACAAAGCCATGTCCAAAACAATACGCCTATGCTCCAAAGACATAATATCAAACTCAAGGCAACCGTCATTATAACTGTCCAGACTTTTACGGCAACGAAAACTAAGATGGTTTATAAATATTTTCTGAATACGCTCCAAACGGGTTTTATAAAGATTATACTGTGGAGACCATACAGGGCTTGCATTCTCCAGTACACTCCTAACATAAGCAAAGTAGGCAATCTTAATGACTCGGACATCAGAAAATGGCTTACAGGTGCGAATAATAAAACCAAGATTTTTATAAGCCTTGGAGACAATTTCATCGATATGAGAGGATAGTATCATTTTTTGATCGAGATAAACGCCTAAATCTCTTACACAATATTTACGGCTGATTTGAACTCCATCAAAGTGATAATTATGTACAATGGGCTTGGGTTTCCGCGTAAATGTAATACACTCACACTTAGCCGAGTTTACTATAATATTATTTTCTTTGTAATATACAAATAAACGATCCAAGTCTCCTTGCAAAAGTTTGCAATCATAAACAGTATTAATCCTACAGAAAATCTTTTTGTCGTCCGCGTACATAAGGTAATTAGCATGTTCGAGGCACTGTCCTATGTCATAAAGGTATGCATTATAAAGAAGAGGGCCCAAATGCGAGCCCTGGGGAACTCCTGTAGGGATGTTGACAAAATTCGAGCGATAACCACCTATTACGACAGCCTGAGAACGATTCATGAGATATGATTTGGTCCACCGGAGCAAGTCACCGTGAATGCCTAGGACTTTCAACTTGTTAAGCAGGATCACGTGATCCACACGATCGAATGCTTTTTCAAAATCAGTGTAAATCACGTCAACCTGCCCTCCACGGTCCATATTCTCAAGAACAAATTCAGAAAAACATGCTAAATTAGTTGTAGTGGAGCGCCCCCTAAGGAAACCATGCTGGCGCTCGGGGATAGAGCGTGAAAGCAGACCATAAATAGCCTCATACACAATTCTTTCGAGCATTTTAGCAGCAGTGTTTAATAAAGAAATGCCTCTGTAATTCTTTATGTCGATTCGCGAGTTCTTTTTATGCACGGGAACAATATGTGCCATTTTCCATTTATGAGGAAAGATTCCCTCACGCAAAGAGCGATTAAATAAAAGAGTAAGAGGAAGAGCAAGCGATTTAGCACAACGCGACCAAAATAGAGAAGGTAGCCCATCACAACCGGCACCCTTATTTATATCTAAGGTTTTCAGCATTTTTTCGATGGTTTTTTTATTTGTTTGTATGTTAGATACTACATCAGAACACACGAACTCATCAGATGGTGGCGCCTGATTGTTGCTAGGTTCACCAAATACACTTCGAAAGAATGAGTTGAAAGCATTGCATATTTCCTGCCCCTCTGTGTACTCCTCGCCATTCAAACACATTTTCCTAGGAAAGGCAGATCCACCACGAACGGTTTTAACAAAACTCCAAAAAGATTTAGGATTTGTATGTATGCTTCTTTCACATCTAGATATAAAAGTATTAAAACATTCCTTTTGAACGTGGCGTTCTCTACACCGAAGCAATGAAAACTCATCGTAATCTAACCTATTCCCAAACTTTTTCCAACGAATGTGAGCCTTAGTTTTTTCTTTAATTATTTTTATCAAAGCTGGTGAGTACCATCTAGGATATGAACGCTTCCCCGTATTATTACTAAGAGGCACATACAAACGTACACAATCATCAAGTACATTATACATGGTTATAGTAGCCTCATCTACAGTACCTGTACACATAAGAGACCGCCAGTCCTGTTTTAAAATATATGTATTAATACCATCATAATCAGCCCTTCTGAAATCCCGTCTCAGTGCAGCGGACTCCCGTAGTGGAACAATACTTAAATCCAAAACAGTAACACTAAATGAAGGGTGCGCACGATCCTCTCTGAGGAGCGGTGCACACACAGAGGCGACGCTCATTGCCTGATTCGAGAACACTAAATCCAATATATTACCAGCATAATTTTTTAAATTATTATATTGCTTAAGTCCGAAAAAAGTAAGCGTATCTAATAGTTTGGTACCGGCTTCCTGAACATCCGCTGACCCCTTTTTCAAGATTGTGTAACCATGAGGATTCCAGGAAATAAAGGACATGTTAAAATCACCAATTAAAACAAGATTATCGCTTGGAAAAAGCTCAAGAACGCTCTCAATTTTTTGTTTGACCAATTCAATATTCGAAGGCAGTTGACGGCTATCAGGAGGAATGTACGTCGCACAGATATGTAAATCCGCATTAGAAGCGCACGCACGAGAAGGTATGGTAATCCACAATAGCTCAGTAGTGCCGCACACCCCCATAGCACGGGGCATGGCGCCGAGAGTACGTCGGGCTAATATTAACACACCACCACCTGTACTCTTGCCACTAAAATGCAAGTCTCGGTCAGCCCTAAAAACATCATACCTAACGTCACACAATTCACCATCAAAAATGCCACCATGTAGCCACGATTCTGTCAAAACTATGACGTCATAATTGTTGGCCAATATACTTAGTCGAAGTTCAAGACATTTAGTTCTAAGACCACGAACATTCTGGTAGTATAGTTTTAGATTATTTACCGCCATCAGTAACAAGAAAAATTAAACCAAGCGTTAGTTATATTTGTAAACCAAAATAAGACCGCAAAGTGCACTACATACAATAATAAATTAAGGACGTTTTCATTCCAACCCAATTTTAAACAACCACACACTTTTCGCCACACCTTTTCGTCACAAAGATATATATACACACTGCATACACACTGACAGTCTCCATTAAGGCACCGTACAAAAAATTTCTTGACTATCATTGAATCTACCCAGTGTAACACCATTGAGTTGGTTACGTGTTTGTTCATAATAAACATTAATATTGAATTAGATTTCGCCACATCAAAACACAAATACAACCATATACACAATCAATAACAACTAACCACATACAATATTTCTTCATCCTTCCAAATAAACCAAACCACTTCATGAAACATACATTCCTATAACAGTCAATTATTATCCTCAAAAATAAAATTATTAAACTAACACAATGTATGGGAGCATGATTACTAATATCAAAAACATCTTTACAGGTAAGTACCGCATACAAATATCTCCTAATCGGACAGTGCATAATACAAAATGACTTCATTTTTTGCGATTGGAGGTAGACAGCAAACTCCCGGAGAGGGAGACAGCTCATGGATTTCTTTGAAAGAGCAAGCAATATATAATCGTCAACAAAAATAGGTGCGACCTTATGTTGAAACTTTATAGTGTCGTAAAGTGATTTATAAACATGTATATATATAAAACTGAATAAAAATATAGATGCATTTTGTACACTAGCTAGACTTGATAAAAAAGAAATAACAAAACCCAGTTTATCATTAGTGAATATAAACAAAAAATAAATGTAAGTTTTTAGATTTGCCAAAAAATCAAAATAATTAATATAAATAACAAAAAAATGCAAAGAAAAAAGCCGAAATGCATTTATAGTCTTAAATTTATCACAAAAATTTTGTTTACGCCGTCCATGTCGTCGCACATATGTCATGCGTACCGCCGACACAGGCAAAACGCAAGTCATTCCGCTTATTGAGTTACATAAAAGCAAGACCAAAGAGTAGCAACGCACAGAGTAGACCAACTCACTACGAAAATAAAAATGAATAGACTCAACATCAACTTTAAAAATTGAATAAACTAAAACAATAACAAAATTGCTCTTACATGAAAAATAATAACATACAAAAAATAGAATTAAACCATTCTTAAAATGTCCTTTTCCAGTGACACCTGCAAAGCCGGGGACTTGTCGTTCTTCCTCACGTAGATCCTCCCGTTTTTTGTCCACACATATTGGTATTGCTTGGTTTTTGCCATCTCCCTGCATCCTTTAAGCAATTGTTTGTTAAACTGTGTAAGATGCTCATTAACGTATACAGGTCGCAGGCTACCATGGATATCCATGTCCTTGGTGGTTAGCCGATTCCTTCGTATCCCCGAGATAATATTGTCCTTTAGAAGACGGGTTTTAAGCTTCACAACTATATTCCTATATTATATATAATATATTTATATTATATATAATAATATGTACTTGCTGTGCCCTTGCAGGGTCATGTTTGTTACCTTCTATCTTTGTTAACACCTGTATTATGTACAACATGAATGCAATAAAGAATTTTGAACTTTGAACTTTATCATGTGAACGAATTAAAAGTAGCCCTAACTTAATGTCTCATTATATCGCTATTCCTATAACCGAAATACCTCAATAGAATAAGTTATGGTTAAATAATTTAATTTTTTTTTTCTCATTAGAATTACAATAGGTATTCACTTATTGAGAAACAAATTTTACTTATTAAACTAAGACCACAATATGATACAAACGAGCGCCATACAAACACATTATCTAAGCACATAAAACAGGGTAGTTTAGTAGGTTAGTAAGGGAAACTCCATATAACTAGTATTATTATCAGACTTAGGAAGTCCACTGCCTAAAATTGGCCTCCCAATAGATACATTCTATCGAGGGTAATTGCCCATAACCACGCTGGGCAAGCGGGTTGGTCGCAGTTCGAGCCAGTATACAGGATGACGCTGCTGCCCATCATCCGGCAGGATTTCTCTTCGTCGACTCTTACGACTCCCCGTAAGATGAGAGGGGGTGGCACTATTCAAGGCCGGCACTATTCAAGGCCGGTACCACACGGCACATAACTAGAATATTAAAATCCACAGCCTAACAAAAAAATAGTGACTGAGGAAAAATTTAAATACATCATTAATTAATTAACTAAGTCATTTTTTTCATTGTTGTGCATAACAATACATTCATTATACAATATAACACTTAGAACATGTGACTTTATAAGGAAAAGACAATTTTGGATAGCTAATTATTATAGCACCCGATAATTGTGTAATTAATGGTGTATTCTTTAATTGTAATGCTTTTGTAAACGTTACAATTAAACTTAATAGTTTAATTGTAACGTAGCCTAATGGCTAAATAAAATTTTGTATATGCCAATATTATGGTTACCAAACGCGTTAGGGATTTTGATTTTCTAACGAACGATATTCGGAAGCGCTCATAGCTCTGCGGTGCTCGGTGGTTGGAAATAATCACCTTGGATGGGTGACCGTCTGTGTGACATTTCATATCGAGCGCTTCCGTGCTTCGGAAGGCACGTTCGGCCGTTGGTCCCGGTTATAACTCAATGTGGTAGTCCTTAAGCCAGTTGTTTTGTTAGTGACCTAATTGGACGGCTTGAAAAATTCCAGCAGCAGGACGCCATACCTCCGCCAATCCGCATTGGGTCCGCGTGGTGGAGTATGACCCAATGTGTGAGGAGGCTCGTGCTCAGTAGTGGGACGTTAATGGGCTGAGATGATGATGATTATATTCGGAGAAGAAAGGGACTACCTGCTAAAACATTAGTTTAAGCTGATAAAAATTTAGATATATAGATAGACTAACCTTTGACGACCAATGAGCCGTGGTTGCAAGTATACCCGCACTCCACTCCTGAGGTCGTGGGTTCGATTCCTACACAGGACAAATCTTTTGTGCATGAACACGAATATTTGTTCTGGTCTGAATTTTTTCCTATATATATTAAAAAAAAGTATGTAAAAAAAGAAAAATTTATGTATATTCATCCGTTATTTAGTATCCATAACACAAGTTCTTAATGACACTTATCTTGGGACTTAATAATTGGAGTAATAATATTTATTTATTTCCTTCTTAGGGTTCTATTTGGCCTGTATAGCCACATGCAATGGGTACCTCTTATATTAATTTTTAAATAATAATAATAATGTTGCCTGCAAAGAAGGTATATAAAGTGTTTAAGTTCCCAATAACTATTAATTAGACTCAATTTCCCTTTCAGAGAAACTCTGTTTTGTGTTTAAACAAAAACCTTTTCTCCAGTTAAATCTCTACAAAGGATTGTGGTTATAAACTTGGTTCTGCCGTCCCCAGTAGTGGGCTCTGAATGGGCAGTAGATTGTAGGTGACAAGGCATTAATCTACATTCGCGCCCACATGCATTTTAGTGGCAGAATGTCTATTTCACTAAATGTCATTACGCATAACGTTTGAATACTTATTGTCGATCCTAAAACTGAAAAATATTAAGGCATTTATCTTCATTCGCGTCCGCATGCAAGTTAGAGGAAGAATGTCTATTTCACATAATGTCCACTGTATGCCAACGATTTACATACTGTAGCTTTACGATCCCAAACCTGAGGAGTACTAGATTCGATCAGTTGTAACTGATTAAGAAACGTGTTATTTTCTCGTATTTTAAGTCAGTGATGGGGGAAATCATATTCTCTTAATGCGCTTCTGACTAATTAATTCACAACTGGCCTGTAACTCAATTAATTATATTAACCAAATTAACTTCATTTGGATATATAAAACAAACTGGAGCTATTAGATGTCTATAATATTATTATAGCCATATAAAAAAAAGTTACATTTGACATACGAAGAACGACGAGCCTAATATGCATGGTAATGCTGTGGCATTATGGCGGCATAAGAGCCGTCAATATTTAGTAATAATTTAGCGACGTCATATGTCAAGTCCTCACTTAACAACTTGTTAGAACTCGGCATTATGTTATGTCTATATAGAAAATAAAATGCACTGCGAAACCTTATTTAAAAACGAATACCATTATCTACGGACAGGAAAAGAATGGGGCAAGAAACTCGTCAAGAAGAAAGTCAATACATTTTAGTCTTATCGAATTCCATTTTAGTTTGTAAAAATTAACTTTGTCTAAGTCTCATGGACATTTGGCGAAACCGACATTCTGCGCCTAGCCCCCCACATCCACAACCGCCGCCGGCCGCTGTTGGTCCAATGCACTTAAAACTTGTTAATTCATCGTTTGCATTCACTTTATTAATGGCGCTAACTTAGGTAAACTGTGTTCATTTATATTGAACATAAGTTTTCTTTTAAATTATTAATATTAGGTCGGGGAAAAAGTCTTTTCGCATAACGTAGGTATAAACTTATTATAATTTTTTTTTGACTGTACTATTTGTGTCTGACTGGTTTTGGTAACATTAAAAAGGTTCCATTATAAAGAAAAGAAAAAAATAAAAAAAAGTTGTTTCCCGCTATTTTTCATTTGTTTTTCTCTCCGTTAAAATGAGTGAATCTAATGAAGAAATTCGATACATTTTAAAATTTTATTATAAAAAAGGCAAAAATGCAACTCAAGCAGTGAAAAAAATTTGTGATGTTTATGGACCTGATGCAGTGTCAGTAAGAGTAGCACAAATTTGGTTCAAACGTTTTCAGTCCGGAAATTTTGATGTTAAAGATGCACCTCGCTCTGGTCGCCCTGTTACGAATAAAATGGACGCCATTTTTGAAAGAGTGGAGCAAGATCGGCATATTAGTAGTTACGATGTAGCTGAAGAACTGGGAATTGACCACAAAACAGTTTTGACCCATTTGAAGAAAGCTGGTTATACAAAAAAGCTCGATATTTGGGTGCCACACGAGCTCACTCAAAGAAACTTAATGAACCGTGTACTCATTTGCGATTCATTATTGAGACGTAATGAAACCGAGCCGTTTTTGAAGAGATTGATAACTGGCGATGAAAAGTGGATCACGTACGACAAGAACGTGCGAAAAAGGTCGTGGTCGAAAGTTGGCCAGGCTTCACAGACTGTGGCCAAACCTGGCCTAACACGAAATAAGGTGATGCTGTGTGTATGGTGGGATTGGAAGGGCATTGTTTATTATGAGCTTTTACCGCCCGGCAAAACCATCGATTCTGATCTTTACTGCCAGCAACTGATGAGATTAAAGGAAGCAGTCGAGAGAAAACGGCCGGAATTGATCAACAGGAAGGGTGTGGTCTCTCATCACGATAACGCTAGACCACACACATCTTTAGCCACTCAGCAAAAATTAAGAGAGTTCGACTGGGAGGTCCTAGTGCATCCACCATATAGCCCTGACCTTGCGCCTTAAGATTTTCACCTGTTTCGGTCTCTGCAGAATTCTTTAGGTTCTGTAAGGTTGACCTCAAGAGAGGACTGCCAAAACTATTTGTCCCGTTTTTTTGATCAGAAGTCCCAAAGTTTCTACAGTAACGGGATAATGTCTCTGCCCACAAAATGGCAGAAAGTTATTTAACAAAACGGTACATATATATTGTAAATAAATGTAAATAAACTTTGAAAAAAATGTCTTGACTTTTCATACAAAAATACGAAAAGACTTTTTCCCCAACCTATTATTAATGACACAAGACAAAAGGCTTATGACGCGAAAAGTAAAGATTATATTTAATTTAGCCTAAGCAAATCAACTATCTCGTCGGAATTCAGTTTCTGAGAACTCCTTAGAAGAGTTAAATCATCATCCACATTTCAGCCTATCACTGTGCTATCAAGTAGGTAGGACTACTGGGTTGAGGCCTCCTTTTACAAACCATAGTCCCTTCGGGGATTGGTGGCGCCAGCTGCCTAGACGCCTTAATTATTGCCTAGTGCCTTTCAAAGCATGGGCTCGAAGTCAAAATGAAATCTTTATTTTGCACTCAGTGTAATATATATCAGTTGCTATAGATAGTAGATACTTATTGGCTACTCCAGCCAGGGATCCATCGCAGAAAATTTATTTGTAAGCCAGCAAATTAGAATTTTATTTACGGAAAAATTTATGTAATAATTTATATATAATTGTTGATTTTAATATGTAATAATGTGTGCAATGTGTGCGATTCTATAATAAAATCCCAAGCAATATACAGCAATTAAGCCTAAATAAATTTAAATTAACAATAAAACGCAAGCTGTCTTCAAAGGGATATTATTCTATTAAAGACTATATGGCTGATAAAAATGCTTGGGATTAAACCGCCGTTTCATACAGGCTATTCTAATATGAATGACTTAAAGCATGAATATTGTTATATTATGTTGCATTGTATAGCGTCACAGACAAATGAAGATTGTTACTAACCAATCGATAATTTAAAAGAGCATAGCCTGTGAGTTTCTTGCCAGTTCTTCTTACAGAGCGGTGGCTCGGAACTGGCACTTAGATTCGCTTGCACTTAAATGTTTTTTGTTTTTTTTAAATTATTTGGTTGCAAGTGAATCTAAGCTTCGTGATTTTAGTATAGTTATATTTTATTTGTTTTTGTTATTTTTTTATAATTTTGACGTTTTCAAGTACTATGTAATAGTTTATGAAATAAAGTATTTTTGACTTTTTTTGACTTGACCATAGAAACAGCAGCATGCTATAATTATCTGCCCCAAATCTTGAGTAGATACGAGCGCTTAAATAATATATATATCTATTGACCTTTTCGAAAACGTATTTAGATGAAATTCATTATAGAATGAGCAATTCATACAAAGATGTAGATAGTTTTTTTAATACATACTAACATACATGTCAAATCAGAGTTATAAAAAAAAGTCAACTATTCGTTTAGCAACTAGGTACTGATATATATTTTGTAGTGAGAGGTGGAATAAGCTTACTTAATTAGTTTCAGAATAATAAGACAAATCTGTCAAACCAGAAACGGGTTCTTAATTTAATAAAAGAACAAATGAATTCGCGTTTGTTGCCAACCCGGGCGGTCTGAATGCAGAGGAATGTCAATTGCCTTCTAAAAAACTAGCGTGAACGGAAAGCGTGAAACGCACGCGCACCGTGTAGGTGGTTTGATTGAGTATTCAGACTTTTGAAAAGTCAGTGGTAAAATGGAAATATGTATCCTTATTTTAATAAAGAGACAAATGAACTCACGGTCGTTAGCAACCAGAGCAGTCTGAATGCAGAGGAATGTCAATTGTCTTCTAAAAAACTAGCATGAAAGGCGGGTATATGTGAAACGCACGCGTACGCAATGTGGGTGGCTTTGATTGAGTATTGTATTGAAATTTTCTGTCGGTGCATATATTTCCCAGCTTCTAAAGTACTTTGTCTTTAAAGCGGGGCGTGAAACGGCATTTATGTCGTAATGAGTAGGTGTGCTTGTTACCGTGCTTGCGTGTGCGTCTACTGAATGTAGCTTATTTTTTTGGACAGCACTGCTTACCGTCGGGAAGGATGTAGTTATTCTGACGAGCCAAATTAGAAGTAAAAACTTTTGAGGCGAGTGATGGATTCAAAATGCCTTTGTGACAATTCCCGCGCAACTATAATTTCCCGTATGGAATGTTAATCTTAACAACAGCTAAGGATCCCAAGCCAACCTCCCCTGCTAATGGTGCACCTGCTGGTCAACAGACGAGGCTCTGGCGAACGTAACAGATCCACAGATCCCGGTTAGCGGCAATATAAGCTTGCCACCTATTGCGAGGGACTAACAATATGATTGCCGAAATGTGGGCGTAAATTATATGCCTTTGCCTACACCTTTGAGGAACAAAACGTGAAAGTATGTATGATTTTCCAAAAAAAAACGAGGAACTATTCAACATGACACGTGTTTCACCCTTACACAGGGCATCTTCAGGTAAGATACGAGCGTCAGAGTAAACTTGCTTACAATGGATGTCCGCAAATTCAAATTCAAACATTTTATTTCAGATAATAACAATCCATATTTTATTAGTAGAAGTATGACTTAGCCTAATGTTAGTATGTATATTATTTATCTACTACTAATATAAAGTAAGAACTAAAGCAACTTTTTATAGCATATTATTTGGATAAGGGTATCTGCACACTTACCCAATTTCGTATAAGGGGAGAGTCCCATCGATTTGAAAACACATTCAGGATGCCATTAGGGGAGAGCGCAAGCGCGCCATCGCGGAGGCACAAGACTTCCGTATGATCGCGGCGAAGCCGTCCACACACGCTTCCGCGAACATCCCTGACGCGCTACATCTCCATGGCAACCCCAAGAGCACCCTGTAACGCCTTAATCATTTACTTTTGCGGCATCCTTGGCAACATATAGAGTGTGACTTAGGAGATAGGAAAGATAGCTAATCTCTAGATGAAATAGTAATAAGTGGCTCTTATTATTTGACACGTCTTGACATTGCAGTGCTAAAAGTTAACTTTCAAATAATTTTTGCTCATCCTAAATTGGATATAGGTATAGGTGTGAGATTATAAGACCGTAAAAAGTCAGTGAGTTCGGTTCAAAGAATAGTTTTGGAGTTGAAATTTCGCTGATACTTTAGAGAATCCACTAGGGAAAAATCTGATCACGATTCATCGGGATAACATTTTTTCAGTGGTATCTAGAATATGAATTATAACGCTAGGCTAGGCTCACCTATATTGTTTACATCCAACACCAAGATAAAACGAAGTTACGTAATAAAATAACGCTAACAATTATGATATAACTTTTACTAATGAACTTGCTCGCCAACTCACTATGGAGCAGTATGTAAAACGACTTAAACGTCACCAAATCCTAGAGCTAGAAGATCTGTAGTAGCTCTTGGCGACAGATGAGTAGATGCTTTCAATGGGAAGCCGCTCAGCCTGACATCAGCACGGAACTGATTTGCTCATAGTCTTAGGACTGATCGCAAATAAACAAAAAAAAAACTTTTACAATTCATTTAAATTCAGCGTTTACTCGATGAATGCAGTGTTAAAGTACCTACACGAAAAATAACAAACACACTTAACATTATGCAAATTAGCGTTGAAGGTTGATTTTGATTAGACAATGAATTGAACATGCCCGAAATGCAATAGCTATAATTTATACATTCTAAAGTATCTCTTGAAATCAGTGGCCGTAAATAAGGCACAATTATTATTAAGCAAAGATAAATATTTTATATAAAAAAGATTAAAGATTTTTATGTTATTTAAAGTTATATGCAGATTATGAAATGGCGCATATGTAAGATGTATATGTGCACTATGCTTCTATGGTCGTCCTGGTTTCGATTCCCACACAAGACAAATATTGATGAGCAGAAAAACAGAAATTTGGATTGGTCTGGTCGTGCAAAAAAGTCTACAAAAAAAATATATTTATATATGTTCAACACTTGTCTAGTAACTATAGTTTAAGTTGTACCAAGTTTAAAGCTAAGATGGTTGTGGGGGATGTTAAGGAATGTGATGCACCGACAGGAATCATATAAATTCTATAATTTTTCTACGTGCTTGTCATTTGCTTACATGAATGCAACGTACTTCCGCTATGGTGGTCTCTAAAAATCACTGACTGTTAACATTTTATCGAAGCGCTAGGCAGTGCTAATGACAACATTCGCTTATAATTAAGTGTTCCGTAATAATATACTAGATGTAGATATTTTTATCATGGCACTAGATAATGTGACTAAAGGTATTGTCGGCATGGCGTCTTTTATAAAAAAAGAGCTATGATAGTTATAAAAACCGTAATAACATATTAGTATTAACAGCTGCAAAATTGAAGGACTGGCCGGAGGCTAAGCTCTGTCAAGTTTCTTGCCAAGTTTATCTAGTGACAGGCTTCCGTTTTAGTAAAATGGCGCTTCTAGATTTAAGTGACGATTACATGTGGTTCTGAGAGAAGTTTAACACGAATAAATAAAATTTGAATTTGAACTATGTCGCAGCTGTTGACCTCTACCCTAAGACAAGCGATTTAAACATAAATTTTAGTTATAATAATAGGAATTGTTAGCTTTGCCAGTTACGTACAGTTAATTGGCAGGTACAGGTAGGTGCGCCGAGTACTAAAAGAAGAAATATACCTACCCTACCCTTTTAACCAATTGAATGACATGTTAATAATATATAATTATACATTACTATAAAACGAAGTGATAGTATCTCCGCAATTTTAGGTGTCCGGAAACGATCACCGAATAAAACCTTATGTACACTTAGATGGCAATAAATAAATTAAATTTAGTATAGAGCGCTTCCATGTTTCGGAGACCAGTTATGCCGTTAGTCCTGGTTATCACAATGTGTGATAATAGTTAAGTTATGTAAGAGGAAGATCTGAGGAGCCAAGCCAACCTCACCGGCAAGTGGGGCACCTGCCGATCAACGGACGAGGATCTGGCGAATATAAAAGTTCCCGGTAAGCGGCAATAGTCTCGCCACCTATTACGTGGGACCAATAATTGTCGAAGTGTGGGCATATAGTATGCTGGTGTGAATTTATATATGTAACAGGGCTAAATAGCTCGGCTTAAAAAAATCTATGGGCACAAACCCCTGGCTTAATGGAATACTGGCTAAAATCAAAATAAAAATTTGTGAATCATCACACAAGAAAATGTTGTTATGAGGACTTATAAAAGAATAACTGAATTATCATTATATCATGCTGCTTGTTTTTTAAAAACTTTGATTAACATTTATGTGATCTCAGTGAAAAATTAAAAAAAACTGTACATGTACATAACTAAAATCTGACCTATCTACTAATGGCTCTGTGTTCGATTAAGCCAGCGAAATGCTATTACACATTTCCTCTAACAATAGTTTCCTATTGGTACATTCCGACTACCTATTTGTCGCGTCTAAACTGGTTCAGAAAAGTCCGTCTTCGGATAAACGTACTGTTGTGTCACAAACAGAAATAGCCACTTTTATATTATTATCGCTATATTTCCGATAAGCTAAAACGTGGCGTTAATTGTCGTGTAAT
Source organism: Musotima nitidalis (assembly GCA_949126915.1). NCBI lineage: Eukaryota > Metazoa > Arthropoda > Insecta > Lepidoptera > Crambidae > Musotima > Musotima nitidalis. Next base: position 9,399,300 of record OX421434.1, read on the forward strand.
GTCTACATTACCCTGTAACGGTAGCGGTATGCTTTATAAAATTAAGTTTTTAGTGGCCAATGCACCTTGACCTCTCCAATTAAATCTTACACAGAAACTTAAAACCGGCCTAGTGCGTGTCGGGGCATGACTATTGTAGACTTTATTTTTTTATTTTATTTATTTCATATAAAATGTATATATAATTTTATGCAGTAAGATGTTAACATAAACTCTTTCAAGTTTTACCGGGCATTAGTGTTGTCGACTTAATTACAATACCAATACTAGCCAATGAGTACAACAACTGTTGCAATGAACTTAAAAAAGAAAAGAAAATAAAAAAAACATAAGTAGGTATACAGTTTTCGTAAAAACCGAACAAAAATAAGTGATAAATTAAAAGACTTAGACTTTTGTGTGTAGCTGTTCCTTTATTTTTTTGTAATATTATTCTTGTAAAAGTATACCTGTAACGACAGATATGGCAAGGAGATCAGTATACCTGCAGTCCGCTCCTGATGTTGTGGGTTCGATTTCAACATACGGCAAATCTTTGAGAATTTTTATAAATATTTGTACTGTTTACATAATAACGTTTTTATGTATGTTTACCCGTTATTAATATCTATAACACAAGTTCTTAATGAAATGAAATAAAATGTATGTAGACATAAATACATAAACAAAGAACAGAAAATATTACAATACACAATTTTTACAAATAAGTATATATTTAATATACCTAAAAAGGACTCCACTCAGCATGTGCTGCAGTGGAGGACCACAACAACGCTGGTCTTCCGTGGAGACCTGAACAGTCACACAAAGGTTCTACAACAATTCTTAACGACAATCATCTTGGAACTAAACAATTGTGGTGCGATTTTGAGAGAATTGTTTTTATCTGGTACAATAGCATTAACCTAGAACTCTCATAAAACTTGTTTTATATATCGACTCTCCAATTAATTTATATGCGATTTTTGTAACGTATATAATTTTAATTAGCCTTGTCGATTTACTGTTATTTAATTGCAATAGTAATGTGTTTAAAACTAGAATTACGCACAAGTTTAACATACAAATTATAAAATAATACTTAAACTATTTCCTCTGTGAAGGTTAAGGTGAGTTGGTACTTATTTATGGTAAAACTGACAATTATAATGTCCGCCAAAAAGAAGTCGTTCGCAATCAATAAAGTAATGCTAAATGCGTATTATATTGGTTTCCTCAATTTCAATACTCATACGCAACATCCTAATAATTTTCAAAATAATACCTATGTTAGTAATTAAATGACGTTGGCACATAAAATAATTTGTAACGTATGTTTAAGAATTAACGTAATGTTCAGTCCAAAGTACTGTGTGTATTTGAAATCAATAGAGTTTTGAATGTAATTAAGAGAGCATTTACACTATTTCTATGTATGGCATACACGATTAAACACAACTAAATAAAAGTTAGATTCATATTAACTAGATTATTAAGTATTTTATCAATTATTGTATTGAAGTTATGGAAGTGCGGAGTCTCCTAACACAGACTTTCTCTAGTCTAAATGGAGGCTCCAATCACGATTTAAAAAAAATATGTACTTGTTGAGGAAATAAACTTTTTGTATTTTTGTATTTTGTATGTAAATTAAAGTACATCGAGTCGTTGCTATTTGCAAATAAAACTACATGAAACTACATTCTTAAATAAGAAATATTAGATTTTAATGTGGTAATAATATTATAAGTATATAATATTTGCGGATATCTTATGTATTTATGCTACAAAAAATTATTGTTTTTTATATGCTTCGTTATAATGATCATATCCTACCTGATACAGCATTTGATGTAAAATAAGAGAACTCCATATTGTAGAACAATTACTATATATAACATAAGACCTTGAAGAGGAACTATGGTCACATGTTAATCTGCAGAAGTCTCATAAATTATTTGGGCTTATTTTACACACTAAAAATAAGCCCAATAAATCCTCGCTTAATGTGAAACGCCTTCCGGGGGCTCGTCTTAAGTAAAAATATCTATATAATTTGTAATAATGGTAATTTACTTCGTACAAGAACCGTTAAAATAAATTATTAATATTCTGACATATATTTATCTCCTACATATTCAGTATATTTAATGATTTTAATAAATTTTCCTAACACTTCGAAATTTATATATATTTTAATTTCTCTTAAATTCTAAAGAAAGACAATTACACAAAAAGGTCTTTTTTGTAACTTACACATACATAGATGGCGAGCCTATTGCCGTTTTCCGGGAACTTTTGTGTTCGCCAGAGCCTCGTCTGTGGTTCGGTAGGTGCACCACTTGCAGGTGAGGTTGGCTTGGGCTCCTCAAATCTTAGAAGGATCCCTCTACACCCTTATTTGTAAGTTCACTATGAAAATCAAATAAAATCATTTATTGCATGTCACATGACATGATTCTTAGATGGTACAAATAAATGGTGTACATGTGACGCCCTGCAAGGACATGGGAACTAAGGAATGCTAACTAGGAGTATTCTTAACTTAATAATACTTACGTAACAAAAAAATTTTTTTACTGAAAAACATATGTCTACAGGTCTTTAAAATTGAAAAACTCTTGATTATAAAAACACTCATTAAGTCGAATACTATAGTTTTGGGTTATCGAAGTTTTTAATATAGTTAGGTAAATGATTACAAATTTAATCACCATCTTATGTGAAATGCACGAAACTAAACTTAATGTAACTTTAAAACTTTAAAAAAATTAACTAACTATAGGTGTGTTACATAGTGTAATAGCCCTCTTATAAGCCTTAGGCTAAGTTTACGGTGGTGAAGGCTACTAATAATTGTTTTATTGGCTACGGAAGATATATAGCTTAATAAATAAGTACAGCGGTAATAATACGTCCAAACGAATGTGGCCGGGCTTATATAATTGATACATTAGGAGGCACTATTATTTTTCTGTCTCTAATTACTTTTTTAATACGCTACTGTCATTCGGAACGAGCTTAATGATGACATTCCGAGTAGATTTAGTGGATTGTATTGTAATATTTTTTTTTACGGAACGTATTATTATTTATGTTTATAAGTATACAGTTTATAACTGATTGAGTGTTTTATCTGACTCATTTGTTACGTAGATGTTGAAAAGTAAAAAGTCGAATTTGTTGTTTCTTTTCATCATTATATTATCAGCCTTATAAAGTCCACTGAACATTTGCCTCTACAAAAGATAACCATAGGGATATTTGCCCATAATCATCACGCGGGGCAGGCGGGTTGGTGATCGCAGTTCAAGTCAGTACGTAGGAAGACGCTGCTGCCCCATCATCCGGTAGGATTTATTTTCGTCGACTCTCGACGAGAAGTCGCAATGAGAAAGAGATTATTCCTTGCTTGTTGCAGCGAAGATACGGAGAACCAAATACGGCTCTGATGGTAGGTCAAACGCCGGGCACACCAGTGTTAGAGGAATAAAATCCTGATTAGCGATATATGGAGCACGTTACTTGATGTAGCAATTGGTAAGTACTAATTCATACCAGCATTACAACTTTTATTATATTTATTTATTTTGAATCCTAATTACATTACTATTACATAAACTTAATCCTAAGGCAATAATGTAAATAATAAAAATAAAATACCAAATTAACTTAGCTTAACTATCTTATTCTAATAACAACTACCTATAACATAATACCCTACAGATGATCCTTGTGAATATATATATCCTATATTGTCCCACCGCAAGGCTAACAAATTAATTCTAATGTTATTACTGTTTTATGAATATTTCTAGTAATATATAGCTACTATTAAGACCTGTAACTGAAATTAGGCTAATGCTAGGATATGATGCTGACATTATTATAAAGACCATATATTATCTTTTTCTTATTTCGATTTATTTTATTTGTCTTGGGGTTGTTGAGAGATAGAATCTAGTATTTATTTCTTGTAATTTTGTTGTATTGTATTGTTTAAACCAATCTTAATTTTAATTCGTTCTCATCCCATATCTTATTTTCATTTCTTATAGTTTACTTTGATAATAAGCCTGTTAGAGTATTTATATGCATGTTGTGTACCTTCAAATGTTGTACATTTAGCTTGTTATAATGAATATTTACTTAGACATAAGAAAATAATGTCACAGCTACTGGTTGTCCATAATAAATAAATAAATAAATTTAAGTAAGTCATAAAGAAGACTTGCTTGCTTTAAAGTAATGAATTATTTGATCCAAGCAGAACAACAATTAGTCTGTGTCTCATAAAAAACCGACGATCGTAAGTAATCCTGACTCGTTATCACCAAAGATTGCCTACCATATCGAGGTGTAAGGTATAATGGGTACAGTTTTAATGCCTTGCCTTATTAATCTTTAGTAGTTACTAGCTTTTGTCGGCAATTACGTTCGTATATATTTATTGTTTTACCCTACGAATGCATCAAATTTCAAACATATTTACGTGATGGAGCAAAAATAAGATACAAACTTTTATAATATTGAATGGGTAGGATATTTATGGTCATGATATGTCATAGACTTTCTTATCTATACAGATATATAATATTATAGTGTCTTTTTGTAATCTTTTTTATCTTCATATCATATTAGCCCAACGAAGCCCACAGCTGAAGTTAGGTCTCCCCAATCCATACGATATTAGGGGATTGCCGATACTCGCCACTATTGGCAGGCAACAAATTGTTGTTTAAATATAAACATAAAATACAACATAAAATAAAACAGTATGGACGACCTATATGGCGAGTATATCCGCATCGTGGGTTCGATTTCCACACAGGACAAATATTTGAGTGCATAAACATAAATATTTGTTCTGGTCTGGGTGTTTTCCTATGTATATTAAGAATGTATTTACAAAAAAAAAGTATTTATATATGTTTATCCGTTTTTAAATAACACAAGTTCTTAACGATTACTTACTTTGGAACTAAATAATTGGTGTACTTGACAGAAAATATTTATTATTTATATAATAAATGCCAAATGCGAAGTGCCAAGAATGTTCATGAACAGACATTTTGGTCCTATGTGTTGGAATTCAACCTTAAACTAAAAAAAAACACTACAGAACATAAACAATTATTTTGGTTTACCCTATTATTACTGAATGACTGAACAAATTCGTATAATTAAACAAGGTATTAATCATTAAGGCCGTTTAAAGTCGATGTGTAAATTAGTATTCTTTTAGTTCTTCAGCTTCAGAGCTGTGTTATCATACTCCTTGTATTGAAAACCGGCATAATTATAACTACACTTAATATGTAGTTGTGTCGGTAGAGTAAAGAAATTTCTGTTATTAGAGTTTTGTAGTAATTTTTTTTTGGAAAAAGATGGGCCCCGTTGTTCGTATAAAATGTCCTAGATTTGTACAAACCATTTTCTCAAGCGAGATTCGTTTGCGAATTATTTATAAGACAGTAACTTAGTTAAAAGGAAATCTTTCAGAGGCTCATGACAAAACAAGACCTAAAGTTAAACCACGTTTAGTAATAATAATAATGTTAATTGGTGCTCCATACAATTAAAAATTAAAACTAAAAACAATGTACAAATGTTTATATGATGCACCAAAATTATCCAACATATGCTAATATGCATATGCTAGTCCAATGTTCTAGCGCTGGTTTTCAGCTGGGCCATTTTGGGTGCAGTGCGGAACGTACATCTTATACATTATAATTATTTACAAAGTATTGCTAAAACTAAACTTGGATCAAAAAATAAAATCAAAATATCTGGTACAATAATAAACAAAAAGACAAACAACAACTGAAAACTGTAAATAATAAAATATAATTTAATCATTCGTAATAAAATAGAAAGTTTGTAATGAATAGCTCTGGGACTAATTACTGTGGAGTTGATTAGAGAGTAGAATATTTTTATATTTAAATTTAAAGCTTGAAATACTGCGTTTAAAACTAGTGTTGTCACTTTTATTAAAAAAAGACAGTGACATCACTTGTTTTAAACCTGGTTTAACTTTAGATCGTGTTTTGTAATATGCCCCTGATACTTCTTTTAGTCGTCCAACTTATTGTAAACATTTCATACAAAATTGAAATCAAAATCGGTCTAATTGTGTCTAGGGGTAGGGGAGACCAAAGAAGACAAAATACATGCAGCGATTCGAGTTTGACTCTTATTTTGTAACACATCAGATTGATATTGTGATGTGTTAATTTTGGGTAAAATGCTTTCAAATAATGCTGGTTGTGATGGGCTGTCGCCGCATCCTTTAGTTTTCTTTCCGATCCGATGCGATGCGAGTCGTTTGGTGAAAATGTTTTTTATGAACGCTTTTCCAAAAAAAGAAAAAAGTTACTATGAATGTTAATAAGCTAACAATAAATGAAACCATAGTACAAGCTCTGCTCAATTAGGTTGTCCTCAACTAGTAAGCGTTTTGTAAGATATCCAAGTTTATTTAAAAAAATAAAAACATTCACGCCTGATTACCCGAAGGGGTAGGCAGGGGCATATTATACGCCTACTCTTCGCCAGTTATATAGTTGCCGGGCTGTTATGTTCGCCAGAGCCTCGTCCGTTGATCGGCAGGTGCACCACTGGCAGGTGAGGTTGGCTTGGGCTCCTTAGGGCTTGGTAGGATACACCAATCAATAATCTTTATTGAAAATGGGTCGTCGAAATGTATATACGCGCATAACTTTCAAACGACTGCATCTAAATGGATAATTAATTTTTATTGTATTCGCTATTGTCGGGCCAAGGTTTGTAATGTAGTAAAAATTAAGAAGTTGAGCAAAACATTAGAATTTTTTTAAAAAAAAAAAGTGTTTCTAAATAAAAACTTTTTAATGTAACTATCCAGGAAGTTTGACATATCTGTCAGTCATTTAACAGTTAGCGCCATTGTCTGAATAAATATCAATAAGAATAATTGTAGCGGTGTTGAGTGTCAAGTGTCACTTCGTGGTGTTTGGCTGAATTTTTTTCTCGTTTCTCGATTTATTACTTTGAAGCTTTATTATCCCAAATTAGTTATTGTAATTATTAGTTCCATCCATCTTTATGTAGCCCATGTAAGTATTGTAGATAATATTTGTAAAATAACATCTTAATTAATTGTCGCATTTTTACCTTCATTTGTTTTGAAAAACAAAAGAATTATTTGATAAAGCATGGCCGAATTTTCTGGGGGACCCGTTCCCCCGGACAAAATGGATATTGCTTGCAATCTGACGATTGATGACCGGTCTTCTTTCGATTCGGCGGAAGACTCTGAAGCGGATTTAAAAACTTTAGGGTTTTCAGTAAAACGGGAAAAACACACCAAGCATACTAATAAGAGAAGTAAAAAACCCAAAACTACCACCCCTTCTGAAATTTCTCTGCCCTTAGGACAGAAGAGCGATGCTAATATTAACACTAGTACTGAATGTTCCATTCCTTCGGGACAAAATAATATTCCTTTGACTCAAGAATCAACTGGTTCCAAACATCAGCCTACAGGACGTCAACACTTTTTAAAAAGTGATAAAGGACCTTTTCAAGTCCACATCCAAAAAGTAGAAGAAAATCCTGGATTTTCTTTGAATGCCATAACTTTTGGTAAATTATTAAATCAGCTTAACATTAAAGACATTGTGATAGGTTCTCTCCAGAGAATTGGCAGAAATAGAATGACCATTTGCTTTGTTTCAGCGGAGTCTGCTAACTCATTTATTAGTTCTAATCCTTTGGCGTCACATAACTATAAAGTCTTTATACCCACATTTAGTACTACCAGGATGGGCCTTATCAAAGGTGTTCCATCAGATTGGAGTACTGAAGAGGTACTGGAATCAATTTCTGTTCCCTCTGGCTGTGGCCCGGTTCTCCGAGTCCGCAGACTTAATTATAAGGTTGAGGTTGAGGGTTCCAAGACATGGAAACCTTCTCAATCCTGTGTAGTCACATTTGATGGACAGGTCCTTCCCCCACGTGTATTTATTTTTTTCAATTCCCTCCCAGTGTTACAATATTATTTTCCTACTATACAGTGTTACAGTTGTTGTAGATTTGGACACACTAAAGCCCAGTGTCGATCTAAACCTCGCTGTTTTAAGTGTGGTGATGGTCATACTGGGGATTCCTGTCGTATAGATGAAGATAAAGCTTCTTGTGTTTCATGTTCTGGTTTCCATTTTGCAAATAGCAAGAAGTGCCCAGAATATGAAAGGCAACACTCCATTAAAATTTCAATGGCTGAAAAGTCAATTTCTTATAACGAGGCCTCTAAGTTACATTCATCTTCTAAAATATCTTATAGTGATGTTGCTTCCAAAACGGTATATGCTTCTCCTGACCACCATTTCAGAACGCCTGTTCATACTTCCAAAAAAAAAACTGTTTTTATGAAACCCAAAGGCCCTCCACCTAAAAGTGTAGGCTATGATAGAGAAGCTCATAACAACATAATCTCTCACCCAGTTTTACCTAAGAGTCATAAGTCCATTTATGATTCAATTTCCCACCCCTCTATAGCTGATTTGATCCAAATCCTTATCAAACTTCTCTCATCTGCTTCTCCTTCACTGTCCAACGATGCCTTTATATTACCTACTTCATCTAAATCAACCAATAATGGATCCAGCCCCTTCCATGGCGATTCAATGGAATTGCAGAGGATTGAATCACAAGAAAGCTGAGTTGGCTTTCTTGTGTGCCAAGTTCAATCCTCTTGTAATTGCAATCTCAGAAACATATTTGAAACCCTCAACCTCCTTCTTTTTTAAAAGATATCACGTATACCGTGACGACCGCGCTGATGGGTATGGCGGTGCATGTCTTTTGGTTAGCGGTCATGTAAATAGTATAAATATTCCTTTTCCATTTCCTCATCCTGAATATTCTATTGTATGTATGAAATTATATGGTATAATTTTTATCTCTTTATATATTCCCTATCCTTCTTACCCTATTCTTCAACAACTCTTTTCTTTTATTCAGTCTATCTCTGATCCTGTGATTGTTATGGGTGATTTTAATATTCATAACAATTCTTGGGGTTGTGAAAAGAATGATAATCTATCTTTTAACTTTATTGAATTTTTAGATTCTACTGGACTTTGCATTTTAAATTCTGGTGTTGCGACTCGCAGAACTAAACCTCAAGAATTTGTTAGTGCAGTAGACTTAACTTTAGCCTCTCCCTTCTTGGCTCCAGTTATGTCTTGGGATGTTCTCCCATCTACTCATGGTAGTGATCACTTCCCTATCTCCATACATTTACCATTCAATAAGCCCTTAAGGCAAAAAAAAAATATTTTACTTAAGTTTAGTATCAATAATTATACCGACTGGACAACATTTTCGGCGTCAGTGTCAGATCTTGTTACTCTTTTACCTGTTATTAATATTAATAACATACATCTTTGTGCTCGGAAATTATCTGAGTTTCTTATGTCGGCTGCAGAGTGTTCTCTTCCTCTACGTTCAATTGTAACTAGGAACAAACCTTTACCTCCCTGGTGGGATATGGAATGCACGAAAATTGTATATTGTAGAAAGCAAGCGGAGAGAGAATACAAAAGAAATATGAGCGAAGAGAATTTTTCGGCTGTTTCTGACTTATGTCAAAAAGCTAGCTCCTTATTAAGAAGTAAAAAAGCTGCAGGCTGGAGAAAGTTTTGTGAATCCATTTCACCAGAGACTCCGTCCCAGGTGGTTTGGAATCAAATAAAAATTTTTCGCCGTGCTGTTTCCCCCATTAATCCTTCTTCTCCCGATTCTTTACCATGGATCAATTCCTTTTTAGATAAGTTAGTTCCTTGTTTTGTTCCCAATATTTCTGATATTCCAAATATTGCAAGTTCCATACATCCTTCAAGTTCTTTTACTACACTGACTAAGCCTTTTTCTTTAGAGGAATTAAAATTTGTTCTTTCTACTGTCAAGGATTCTTCTCCTGGCTTAGATGGTATTCCTTATTCTTTCTTAAGTAATAGTAATTCAGACATCCTTTGTTACTTTCTGTCATTGATAAATTTTTGTGTAGACTCTGGATGTGTTCCCGATTCCTGGAAGGTTCAAATTGTTGTTCCTATTTTAAAACCAGGTAAGGATCCCAGACTGGTAGATAGTTATAGACCTATTGCTATGTCTATAACAATGGCTAAAATAACTGAACACCTGATTAAAAACCGTCTTGAATGGTTTTGCGAATCCAATGGAATTCTTTCCGACTTTCAGTTTGGTTTCCGAAAGGGGAAAAGTTGTTTAGACAATTTATCTCTTTTAGTTTCAGAGATTCGTCTCAGTATAGCGTCTAAGAAATTTACTGTTGCAGCCTTTTTAGATATTTCTGCGGCATACGATAACGTTTCTCTTTCTATTCTTAAAACTAAACTTTTTAATCTTGGCTTCCCTCCTAAATTCGTTTCATATATTTTTAATTCTTTCGCCGGTCGCTCAGTTGTGATTAACACAGGCTCTGGTCAGGTTAGCAGAACTGTTTATAAAGGCTTGCCTCAGGGTTCCGTCTTGAGCCCATTACTGTTTAATATTTATACAGCTGATTTAGATCAAACTATTTTGCCTTTCTGCAATGTTCTCCAGTACGCTGATGACATTGTTCTATTTTCTTCAGGTAAAAATGCTACTTTGTGTGCTGATTCCATCTCTGATGCGATTAGCGCAATGTCTCTTTGGCTTGAAGATCATAATCTTCAGATATCTCCACAAAAAAGTAAAATTATAACTTTTTCGTCTAAACGTCTTCTGCCTAGAATTAATATTCAGTTAGACGGTATAAGAATTCCAACTGATACATGTGTAAAATTTTTGGGTGTTTTTCTGGATTCAAAATTGTCTGGTGTAAAACATTTTGATTATGTGATAAGTAAATGTGAAAAGAATATAAATCTGCTTAGATGCCTGGCTGGTGTATGGTGGGGTGCTCAACCATGCTCCCTTAAATTAATATATGATGCATTGGTCAGAAGTGTGATGGATTATGGCTCCTTTTTGTTAAATACTTCTAATAAATCTGCCATTAAAAAACTTGATCTTATTCAGTCTCGAGCTCTCAGGATTATTGCTGGAGCCATGAAGTCTACACCTGTAAATGCCTTACAGGTGGAGTGTGTAGAATCCCCATTGTCTTTAAGGAGGCAATATTTAGCTGATCGATTCTTAATTAACAGATGGCAATTTACGAATCATCCACTTTTTGAAAAGTTGAAGGACCTGTCAGTTTTTTATAAGTTTTCAAGCTGGTTAGATGAAAATGTACCATGTCTAATTAAAAGCTTTCACAAAGTTAACACGTTTAAATTCCCTACAAACAATAGTCCCCATCTTCCACTTTTTATGCATAATTTAGATGTAGTTCTGTTTACCCCTAAAATATTTTTAAACTTTGGAGTTAGTAAAGATGATTTGTTTCCTTCTAAAAAATTCGCCCAAATCATGTTTGAGAAATGGTCTAGATGGCATTCAATATTCACAGATGCCTCAAAAAAAGATCCTGAAGGCTGTGTTGGGGTTGGGATATATCATAAGGAATATAATATTCATCAATTAATCAAATGTCCCCCAGGTACTTCCATTTTTACTGGTGAGGGCAGGGGAATTTTAGAAGGTGTAAAGTACATTTTGTTAAGTAAAATCAAACAGGCCATCATATTTACAGATTCATTGAGTAACTTACAAGCTTTACAGGGTAATCCATTCCTTGGAAAGTTTTCTGCCATACTGTTTGAAATTAAATTAAACCTTTTTCTGTGTAACCTGCGAGGCTATGATGTGATTTTAGCTTGGATTCCAGGTCATTCTGGAATCTATGGAAATGATAAGGCTGATTTTTATGCAAAAAGTGCTGTGTTACATGGGGATAGAGTTTATTTTCAAAATTATATTTCTGATCTCTTACTTCTCCCTAAAAAAGACTTGTTTAAATCATGGTCAGTTTCCTGGAAAAATTCCTCGAGGTCAAAGGGTAGACGTTACTATAGTCTTCAAGGTTTTATACCACAGAAACCATGGTTTCAAAAATTTTTTGCCTCGAGATATGTCTCCTCAATCATTTCCCGTCTTCGATTTGGCCACTGTTGTTCAGCAATTCACCTTAAGAAACTAAAAATTCTTGATTCTTCTTTATGCAAATGTGGTTTAGCTGAAGAAGATCTGAATCATATTTTCTTTTCTTGCCCACTTTATGATCATTCTTTTTTTATTAATGCTCTCATCTCTCATGGTTGTCCACTTCCTACTCATATTGATATTTTACTTTCTTCTATAGATTCCTTCTTAGTTAGTGTATTTAGTGAATTTATTGTAAGTAATAAATTAAAACTTTAGGTAGTGTATTTAAATTTCTAAATGTATAATTAGATTTTTTATGTTATAGTTTGTAAATAATTAACTGTATTGTAATGTAAAGTCGTAATGTAGAATTTGTTTATTTTGTTGCAGGTAGTTTAAGTCTCCTGGGAAAGTAACGTTTGATTTTATATACGTTAATTGTTCAAATTATATTTTTTAAATTTTCTTGACACTTGACACTGGCAAATTTTAAATTGCCAATTGGGGAGAAAAAAAAAAAAAAAAAATAATTGTAGCGCCAACGCGAAAAGAAACACATCGTGGTAGTATTTCATTTCCCCAAACTTGTGTACTTCCGAGTTGTTATGTGTGTTGTGGATTTTTCTTACATAACTTTTTTGAAAGCTTACACAAGTGTAGGAAAGTTGTATATTGAGTGGATTGTGATTTTTAGTGTTGATTTCAAAACTCTATAGAAATTCGAGAAAAGTCTCCATTTCTTTACTGGTGTATACTTTGACTTGACTTGACTGTGATGGACTTTTCTTGTATTGACTTTAGCTGTGACTAAAGAATGAAAACACTGCACATTGATCCAAATAACTTGAATTAACAAATTACTTGACACTGGTAAATAATTTAATCGAGTGAGACCACACTAAAAGAAAAACAAAATGTACAAGACAAGACAACGGTCTGTGGGATCAGCTCGTTTTAGCTAAAGTATTAATTTTACATACATACATAACGTCACGCCTCTTTCCCGTAGGGGACGGCAGAGATCACATCCTTCCACTTGCAATTATAAAAAAAACTTAGGCCGTGTGAAACATCGGGTATATACTTGTATATAAGTATGTAGACCTGTCAGCTCTGATATGACAAGATCAAGGTTTCATACATTTAATGAATAGCATAGTCACTTAAAGGAGACAATGCAGAACAAGGAAATACATTAGAATACAATGGGTACAAATACATTAATTGATATCGATGCGAATTAATGTCTGTCAAAATATTTGGATATTTGGCTCTTAGGGCCACTACACACTGGGAACTGGGGCATGTAAACTACGATTACTATCGGTTCGATTATTTTTGCGATTGCTATCTAAGCGCAAAAATAATTGAATAGAACACGAATTATATTACATAGCCCAACAAAATAACATTTCGAAAATTTTACGACTGATGTTGCGCGCGGTTGTTCTCCGTTCCTCGGTCGTGTGTTCGATTCTTCCATAGCATAAATGTTTTCATTACAAATAAAAGGTATTAGTTTCTTAGTTATAGACTAAATGGTGACGTGTGAAATGTCCATTATTATTATTATTATTATTTCGGTTTTAATGTTGTTTATTGTCTTCCATATTTGTAATAACTCTTTCTTTAACACCGTATTCAGTATAATGAAAAAGTTTCAATTCGGTGCCACCTTTCTCTAATCTGGTAGACTACGAGCGCCCGAATAAATATAGCTCTGACTTTTTGAGAACTGCACTTAAGTAATAATTTGCGAAGGAAAGTTTGATAGAAATAAATTCGTTTCCAGTATGATTTTAGTAATTATTGTATAAATATATAAAGGTAAGCTTATGTTAAACTATCGTGTTCATTTTATTGTGAGTGTATCTATATTGTGGTATTGTAAAACTACAGTTTTCGTGGTATTTGATTCCGTAAGCGCTTCATTCTATTTCAAAATACACAAGTCAAAGTAAAAGGGTATAAATTTGTTGCTAAAGTTTTGGCGCCAAGCAGGAGTATTTTATTTTCCAAAACTTGTGTACATTCGAGTTTTATGTGTAAATAAAGTGGCTTTTCAGACATGATGTCTTCGGCAGTACACACGTATAAGAAAGTGGTTCACTGTACTATGAATTGTGCTTTCTCCGTGTTGATTTCAAAACTCGATGGAACCTTTAGTAAAGTCGCCACTATACTGGGGGACTTTGACTTGACTCGAACATGACTGACTTTACTTGACTTAACGACAAAACCGCTGCTTCTAAGCAAACAACTTCAATTATCATATATCTACTTGACACTAGCAAATACTCTAAACAAGTGTGTTCCAATCTAAAAAAAAAAAAATTGTTGTGTTACATTATTTTCGTTATTGTACAAATCTAAAAGCTTGAGTTAACTCCTTATCCTAATTTGTTGTTTCTCTCATATTGGAGAATTACAATTTCCATGGTATATGATTTCGAAATTAACTGTTACAAAGAAATACACACTGAATGTCATTATTAGTATCGTAACATGTAGCTATTATAACCTACTAAGTGGAGTATCTAAGTTTCGAAAATTATAACGAAATAAGTAATTAAGATTAAATACAAGATTTGGGTAAAGTCATGGTGTAAATATAAACTTGTACCTAAGATTAAGGCACGTTCTTAATGGAAATATTAACATGTACCCAAGATAAAGACATGTTTTTGATGGAAATATTAACATGTACCTAAGATTACTGCACTTTCTTGGTGGAAATTTTTACTTAGTTCGTTACTGGTTTCATCATCGTCATCATTATAGTTTTTCAACCCCCGTTCTACAGGTGCAACAAATTCATAGATTTCGCATTGTTTTATGTTTGCATTTATTCCTATAATATAATATTATTTATGTATAAGTTCTGTGGCTTTACATTTGGTTTCTATATTTATTTTTGCGATTATGAGTTGTGTTTGCGAATACCTGTAAATAGCGATATTGAAATAAATAGTGTATACACAAAATGTATTATGTGCTGTTGGTGGTTGAATAAAATAAAATAAAATAAATGATGTATAGGGATCCTACCAACATCTATGGAGCCCACGCTAACCTCACCTGCAAATGGTTCACCTGCCGATTAACAGACGAGGCTCTGGCAATCATAAAAGCGGCCCGGTAAGCGGCAATAGGCTCTCCACCTATTACGTGGGACCAGCAATAAAACTGGTGAACTGTGGGCGTATAAGCCTCTGCCTATCTCTTCGGGGAAACAGGAGTGATACTATGTATATGTTACTGTAAAAGCTCGAACTGCAGTAAATCCTAAGATATTCCAGTAAAACCAAAGATCTACCAATTCCTAATGGTAAATGTCCCAAAAGGTTGGCGATTCGAACCTTTACCACCATTCCGTTGGTAAATCTTAGGATTTACATTAATGGCACGGTGAATGGTGAAAAACAAAACATGTCATAACGTGCTCAGTAATTTGATTTCTAATAGTAGTTTTGGTGTTTAAAAGTTATTTGTAAATAAAAAAGAGTATGAAGCATAGACTTTATGAAATAATGGACCAGCTTGTGACAAAAGATAATAACTTTTATCTGGATAAGGACAAATGTTTAAGGAAGACGCTAAGTGTTTAGAGGAAGTAAAAACTACAAAGAACATTAAAAAGAAGAAAGCTATTCATTACAGGCGTATAAGACGCTGTGATATTTTGACTATATGCGGCGAAGTAAAGTAAAGTAAAGTAAAAAATTATTTATTTCATAAACTATTATACATAGTACTTGAAAACGTCATGATTACAAATGAAAAAAAAACAATCGAAATAATATTACACTAAATCACGAAGCTTAGATTCACTTACATGCAACAAAACAATTTAAAAACAAAAAATAATTAAGTGTAAGTGAATCTAAGTGCCAGTTCCGAGCCACCGCTCTGTAAGAGGAACTGGCAAGAAACTCACAGGCTATGCTCTTTTAAATATGTCCATTAGTTTGGTACTAGAATTACAATCTTCATTTGTCTGTGAAGCTATACATTGCAATATAACATAACCTTAACAATATTTATGTTTTCAAGTCATTCATATTAGAATAGCCTGTATGAAACGGCAGTTTAATCCCAAGCAATTTATCTGCCATATATGAACACCGATATTTAGCCAGAGCACACGGGAAGTGGCCGTCGCGATCGCGGTTTGGAAGCTACTGCCAGCAGGGGCGTGCGCTCGCCTGCATACTAATTTCAATCTACCCTCAATATAAATTCGCAGACGGCAACTACCCGTGTTTATTTTATTTAAATAATACAAAAAATACAAAATTAAGCAACCATACTAAAATTAACAATAAAACTATAGGTAGGTGTGTGTGCGTCGCCTACAATATTTGCCCCTTAGTGTTGACAACACTATCATCCCGTGGGTTAAGCAGGGCGACGCGCGTCACAGGACGGCGTAATGTCCCAGTGCGAGTGCGCACATCAACGACGCGTACGCGGCCATCAGTGCCTGGGTGGGCCGCAGTCACTACTCCGTGGCGCCAACTATTACGATCCAAGTTAGGCTCCACTAAAATCACATAGTCTCCCACCTCTAACGACCTTGTGTCCTGAGTCCATTTTTTGCGAGGTATAAGCGTGGGTAAGTATTCTTTAGTCCAACGTGCCCAGAAGGAATCCGCTAGACGTTGGGCTACTCGCCACCTCTTCCTCAGGCAAAGGTCACCGTCATTGTACTTACCGAAGACTGGATTATTTGACGATGACCCAATCAAAAAGTGATTGGGTGTAAGTGCCTCTGGATAATTGGGGTCAGTAGATACGTAGGTTATGGGACGACTGTTGACTAAAGCTTCCACCTCCGTTAGCAATGTCGCTAAAGTATCAGGGTGAGGAGCCCGTTCCTTTAAAATTACCTTTAATGACGACTTAACGGTACGTATCATGCGCTCCCACGAGCCACCCATTTCCGGTGCCCCTGGTGGGATAAATTTCCATTCAATTCCACGAACAGTCCCGTCCTCCCGTAACAAATCGGTTTTTAGTTCGGCCAGACTCCGCTTCAACTCATTGTCAGCGCCGCGTAGATTTGTACCGTTATCAGAGTAGATGACAGTCGGAAACCCACGACGAGCACCCATCCGACGCAATGCCATGATTGTAGCGTCAGCACTGAGATCCTCGGTCAATTCTATGTGTATGGCACATATGGTTAGACAGGTAAATAACATTCCATAGCGTTTATGTCTCCTACGGCCCACTGTTACTTCGAGTGGCCCAAAAAAATCGACGCCCGTGAAACTGAAAGGGCGACGGTGATGCTCCAGTCTGGCTGCTGGTAAGTCAGCCATACGTTGCGGCGTAGCCGTCGCTCTTCTATGGCGGCAAAATAAACAATGGGCGGATACTGAGCGAACAGATGGTCTTAGGCGCAATACCCAATAACGTTGTCTCAGCTCATTAACAACGAGCTCGTTGGCACCATGAAGTGCCCTCCGATGATAGTCTTCTATTAATAGTCGTGTGATCCTATGCTGGCCATCTAAAATGGCTGGTCTTCGCACCGACTGCATAACACCAACGACTCTGTCGATACGGCCGCCAACGCGGAGAATGCCATGCTCGTCACAGTAAGGCGATAACTGAAGTAAACGACTGTTTGATGGTAGCGGCTTACCTTGTTGTAAGCATGTTAGTTCAGCTCCAAATGTGGCTTGTTGACATTTTTTAATAACCCTCTCTTCTGCATCTTTCATTAAATGAACGTCCAGGGTAGCTTGCTGACGTCTACATTTACTGATGAAGAGGAGAATTCTAGCTGTAGCACGCACTAGGATTGTCCACTTCGAAATATTATTTTCATTTGGTAAAGACCAGTCTGACGATTCAACCACGAGTACTGTCCGCTCTTCACAAGTTACATCTTCTGTATGCCTAGTGAATTTTATATCCTTTGGCCATTCACTTTCAGGGCGGCGTAAAAATAAAGGACCCTGAAACCAAGTGTTACAATATTCCAATGCCGGGGCGTCCTCTCGCGTTGCTACGTCGGCGACATTGAGTCCTGACGGCACATGGCGCCATTCGTTAATCATGGTTAATTCATCGATCTCACCGAGACGATGAGCTACATATGGTTTGTAGCTTCTTGGGTCACTGCGAATCCATTGTAACACAGTGCTTGAATCGGTCCAGTAAAAACGCTTTGCGGCTTTAATTGTATGCTCACGACAAATAGTACCCGCGAGACGAGCGCCTAACAACGCGCCCTGTAGCTCTAGTCGAGGTATAGAAATAGGGCGTAAAGGACTAACTCGGCTTTTACTAGCGACAAAACAAACTAATACTCGACCATCAATTAAAATAAAACGAAAATAAATTACAGCAGCGTACGCTTTCATTGACGCATCACAAAATATGTGAAGCTGTGTGTCTAAAATATTCGTAGCATTAAAATTCTTAGAATCACATTGTTCCTGTACACCCGCGTAGCAAGGTGTCCAGTCACCTGTTTTCATATAGCAGCGTGGAATGCGCAATGTACTTAATAATTGTAAATCTTTTAACCAATTAATCCATTTTTCATGTTCATCACAAAGAATTTGGCAATTCCATTCTACACCGCTGCGATGAACCGATTGAAAAATTATTTTACCTTTAATAACAAAAGGAGACAAAAAACCATGTAAGTCATAAATAGACATAATAAGACTTAGCATCTGTGATTTAGTAGGGGGTTGTTTACCGCTTAATATATCTTTAGAAATACGATTAAATGAAATTTTAAATCCAAAACAATCATCATTAGGATACCACATGAGACCGAGCGCACGCTCGGTGACATTCATAGCACCGTGACTAAATTCTATCGCAGCCTGCGCGAGCGCGTCAGGCGGGATAGTCTGCAAAACATGTTTACTATTACTCGACCAGCGCGTTATTTCAAAGCCGCCTTTGCTGTGAATGAGAGTAATATCGCGAACTAGTTGAATCGCCTGGGTTTCGCTGTTACAGGAATGTATACAGTCGTCCATGTAGTGATTATTAGTAATTACGTCTACAGCATCAGGATATGCGTCCTGATACGTCAAGGCATTTTTATTTCTGATATACTGGGCGATAAACGGTGAACACGTAGCACCAAATATCAAACCTTGCATGACACATACTTTTATAGCGTCGTTAGCACTATTCTGCCATAAAAATCTAAAAACATGCTGATCTTCAGCACGTATCTTTATTCTTAAAAACATATCTTTTATGTCAGCAATTAAAACAAAATTATTTTGGCGAAAACGTAACATTATTCCTAAAAGAGAGTTATATAAATCGGGACCCGTTAGTAGATAATTATTCAAGCATACACCATTAACTTTACCAGCACCATCAAAGACCAGTCTTAATTTGCCGGGTTTATTTGGATTTTGTACCCCAAAATGTGACAAATACCAAACGTGACTAGCTGATAGCTCGTTTTCCTTGAGCTCCCGAGCGTAGCCTAACTCGAATAGCTTCTGTATTTCCTTACGGTACCTGACTGCGTATAAATCATCTGCTTGAAATTTTTTCATCAAACCTTTTAAACGTGACAATGAGTAATTATAACTTTCAGGCATTGAAAATTCATCCTTATTGAATGGCAATCCTACTTCCCAACAATTACCAACATTTCTTGAAGTCTCGTCCAAAATACGAACAGCTCTCAAGTGTGCCGTATTTTCACGGCGTACGGGTGATATTCCAATAGAATCTAATTCATAAGACTGTTTAATTAAATCGGTCAATTCAATCGTATCTTTTTCCTGTAATGAATCGGAGTGAGCGAGATGGAACGTATGCGCATTGACAGGAGTGCGACTGCGACCAACGCAGCCATGAATGGTCCAACCTAACCTGCACATCGTAGCATAAGGTTCATGTTCGTTACCGTGCAAAATTTCTAAGGGAGCCATTAAAAAATAATTATCTTCCCCAATAAGCAGGCGAGGCACAACACACTCTTTACAAACAAATTGCTTAATATTAGAAAAGTTATCACTAGCAATATAATTAATAACTGACAAGTTTTGCTTAGGCAGCTGTAGTCTATCGACTTGACGTAAATTAATATCATACAAAATATTGTCATTGTGAATACCAGATATCTTTGTACATACTTTAGGAGCATCACTTTGAAAAATTTCTAAACCAAAAGCATCTATAAATTTAATAGAACTAGGTTCGAAACAACTTAACCCTAATTCTTGCACTAAAGTCTTATCTATCATAGAGATCGCGGCACCGTCGTCTAATAATGCAAATGTACTCACAGTACCGAGGGGTCCACTGACGTTCACTTTTACCACTTTGAGCAAAACCTGTGCTGAGAGCGCGATGTTCCCGCGCTGCGGTGCCAGGGGCTGCGGTGACAGGGGCGGCGGCGCCGGTGTGGAGCCCGACACATGAGCCACGGTGGTGCGCGCCTGCGGCCCGGCCTCGCGCGGCGGTGGCGTGCTGGCGCCGTCCTCGGTGCGGGCGGCCTGGAGCGATGTAGGGGCAGCGCGCGGCTGCACTTGCACGTTTGGTGTCACGTGAGACGTCGTGTGGCTCGTTGTTGGTTTGTTGTAGTGTAACAAGTGATGGTGAGCAAGCCCGCAGTTGTCGATATCACATAATGGCGCTGGGCACTCGTTGCGGTCGTGTTTAATTGATAAACAGCAGAAACACAAGTTGTTTGATTTCACGAACCTCCAGCGATCCCGTCTCATTGCTCGTTTAAATATACGGCAATTTGGGATAGTATGTGAAAATTTCTTACAAAACTTGCATATAGTCTCATTGTTGTCGCTCGTAGAAGTCGTAGTGAGAACCGGCCTATTATAGGCACTATACCGCGGATCAGCTGTTTTCCTTGTGTAGATAACAGGTTCAGGTTTTTTATATTCTCTTAGCTGCGTCATACCCACTTTAGACAACATTTCAGCCTCGCGCTTGAGAAATGATGCCAATATTTCCAACTTAGTCACATTTGGATGTAGCTTGTCATATGCATAGTCTGTCCATTTGCCGATCAGTGTACTCGGTAGCTTGGAAGTTATAGCGCACATTAATTCTGGACTACATAGATAATCATTCTGCTTAATTGCTCGTAAAGTAGCTACACAGTTGCTTACTTTTACTGAAAATATAAATATATCTTGCTGATAATTATTAGGTAGCGGGGTTAACTTTTTTATCTGATTTATCAAATGATGAGTGATAATATCTGATCTACCAAATCGTAATTCTAGTGCCTCGAGTATATGTGAAGGCGAAGTGTTGCCAATCAGGAGATCAGTGACTGCCTCTTTGGCGTCTCCTCTTAAAGCACGACGTAGTCGCCACAGATTTTCAGACTCGGTATATTGACACATTCGAGATGTTTCGTTATAGGCACTTTTAAAATGTAACCACTCAATACAGTCTCCGCTGAAGACTGGTAGTTCACGAGGGGTGGAGAGACGTGTGAGAAGTTTTTCTTCCTGTTGCTTAGAAGATGTGACCATGATATTCTTTAGAGTATGTGCTAGTTGTAGAACGCCGTCGACAGGCAGGGCGGAGGGTGGCGCGTGGCTCGTCTTCATGAAGCTAGTAGCCGGCGCTGTCTCCGTGGCCGTCGCTGCTGCCATGGGCTGGGGCCCAGGCGGATGCGTACTGCTCTGTTCTAGCCAATCCTCTACTTGGGAACGTCTGGACTGGTTGTCGTCATCTTCGTTTATTAGAGCCAAATTTACTTCAAGCTCCTTATCAATAAGCTCCATCTGTATTTTTGCCTTCGCTTGAGCAGCCTCTAGTTCCAGCTGTTTGCGCCGAGCCTGAGATGACGTCGACTTTTTTGATGAAGATATTGATTCATTTTTAATAGATTGTCGCGAAATTGTCACTTTTGAATGTCCTGGATGTAATTTTAACGATAAATTATCACTAGGCAACGGCACTGCCATGGCACTACTTTTAGCGAGCACATGTTCGGAAGCACATTCTAACCGTTCCGTTAACTTTAACCGGTCTTTATATGTAAAATTACACGGCGGTGTTCGTTCCATAACTAATAACTGGTTATTAAGATTTGGCTCGAAGGATCAGTTTTGTAAGGGATGGGAAATATGAACACCGATATTTAGCCAGAGCACACGGGAAGTGGCCGTCGCGATCGCGGTTTGGAAGCTACTGCCAGCAGGGGCGTGCGCTCGCCTGCATACTAATTTCAATCTACCCTCAATATAAATTCGCAGACGGCAACTACCCGTGTTTATTTTATTTAAATAATACAAAAAATACAAAATTAAGCAACCATACTAAAATTAACAATAAAACTATAGGTAGGTGTGTGTGCGTCGCCTACAGTCTTTAATAGAAATAGAAATAGAAGAAAAGCTAATTGCCCCAATGAAAGAAGATAATGGAGAAATCAGATATTATGTTTGTTACGACGATTTATTTAACATTCTCGAAAAAACGCCTTTCTTCTAAACCGAATAATAAAGACAAATATTTTTTTAAGTTTGACAAGCGTACTGATTCAGTTAGATAATAAGACCTTCCATGACCACATACAAAAAATGTTAGAGAAAGGGCAGGTCAAAAGTACCCTAATCCGACGGGCGTGTATGAGGAGGTTAATGAGTGTAAATGAAGCTAAAAGTGTGTGCCAAGATCGTAGCAAGTGGAAGGATGTGATCTCTGCCTACCCCTACGGGAAAGAGGCGTGACATTATGTATGTATGTAGATATGATAGAGATTGAGATATTCAGAGATATACTTACGTTATGTGTTTTTTCAAAATAATTTAAATAAGTTGATATTAGTTTGTACTTATTACTATCATATGATACCTTTATAATACTATGTACCTGTTTTGTCTAATAGTTTATTAAAGTAAATAATTAAGAATTACTCATTGTTTTATTCCTAAAACCAACATCTACCAGCTGACAGTGGTAAAAACTAGCATATACTAAATTCGAATGGTAAAAGCTCGAAAAAATCGTCGTATTTTCAGAAATACTTACATTTACCAACTCGTGTCGGTAAATCCTAAGACTTACACTTTAATCTTAAGATTTACCGTAGTTCGAGCTTTTACAGTATAATATATATATATAATTACGTTTGTAGTTACATTTCAGCCATTTGAAGTTCACTGCTTACTGTGATACTTGATACTGGTTTGGATTAGCATAATGTAGATAATTTAATAGTTTTAATAGATAAATTAAATAGTTTGTTTAATGTATATAGAAGCGCTCGTAGCTCCGCAGTGCTCGGTGGTCGGAAATGATCACCGAAGTAAAGCAGAGTTTACAGAGGTCAGTCCTTGGATGGATGACCGTTTGTGTAGCATTTGATATCGAGCGCTTCCGTGCTTCGGAAGGCACGTTAAGCCGTTGGTCCTGGTTAACACTAAATGTAGTAGTCGTTAAGCTATGTAAAATTATAACAGCAGGACGCCATACATCTGCCTCCGCCAATCCGCACTGAGTCAGCGTGGTGGAGTATGACCCAATACCCTCACACCTTGGTATGTGAGAGGAGGCTTGAAATTACCCACCTGCTCAGCGTGGTGATTATGGGCAATTACCCCCAATAGAGTTTAATATGTTGGATCTAATGTTCATCAAATTCATCTTGCGCTTGAGAGGAGCTTCAGAGGCTTGTGCTCAGTAGTGGGACGTTAATGGGCTGTGATGATGAATGTTCATCAGTAGAAGTCAAAGTCAAAATCATTAATTCAATTTTGACTCCATAGAGTCAAAATAACAAATACTAACGCGCCCATTCATTGCGGGCGGGAGCTTGATCGTAAAAAAACGGGCAAGAAAATCGTCAAAGCTGATATGATGATGTTATGATTTATTGTGACGGTAGTATGCCACTTTTCTACACTTAGTGCGTTGTCGAAGACGATTTGTCTAAAAAACTTATAACAACTCAAATGTAGTGATAGTAGTTTTAGTAAATTAAATTTATTCTGTTGTAACTGTTATTCTTTGTAATTTTGTTTAGTAAAGTAAAGTTCTTATTAAAAAAAATATATGTAAAGAAACTAAATATAAACTAACTAAACACTGAAATTACGAAACTTAGATTCACTTACATGCAAAAAAAAAAAAAGTCGTGTAAGTGAATCTAAGTGCCAGTTCCGAGCCACCGCTCTGTGAGAAGAACTGACAAGAAACTCACAGGTTTTGCTCTTTTAAATTATCAATTAATTATGACAATATAGAATACACACAGTAAATATTTAAAGATATTGAAAGGGTCCCCAGAAGCCGTGACCAATAAAGTAGCACCTAGGTAACCTTCCATCACAGTCAAGTAAGTATGTAATGTGAAACTGAGCTGAATTTGTTTAATAGGGTAGGGTCACAGCAATGATCTGGTTGACTTTTATTGAAATTTACACAAATTCAAAATGAAAATATTAAACTCTCCTTATTCTCCAAATTGTTACACGTAGGCACGAACACATAATATATGTGTTAAGTTCATAATTCTGTATTTGATTCGATTTTACATGTTCAAATGAATAATAATTCAAGTTCTAATGGGCTGTAAGGAATTTAATCGGTGTGCACTCTCTTTACATTTGGCGGTTTGGCGCCCATTCACAAACGCGACAATAACACCTAATATTATAATATAACACAGGTTTAGCGCTCTAATCCGATTATGAACTATTTGCATGATTTGTTCGACACGACTCGGTTCCGAAATAGGTATACCGTGTTTGGAAGAAATGCTAAGCCTGATACTTGTTACATAATCATTTACAATAATTATAGTGTATAATAATAATAATAATTATGTTTGTTTGGGCAATGGTCTCAGATTTTATTAAAAAAAACCGCGGGAAATAATTGATCTACCATTGCCAACTTTTAAAACTGTAGTTAAATAGCAGTTTCTTCAAAAGGGGCTATTATGTTGTTAACAAGTTTGGGCTTAATATTTTCAATTTATTTATATTTGTGTCTACCAGATCATTGTCGTGACCATCCCTTATTGTACAAATTCAGCTCAGTTTTACATTACTTGACTGTGATGTTAGGATGGGGACCCTTTCAATATCTTCAAATATTCACAGTGTGTTCCGTATTGTTACATGTGATTGATAATTTAAAGGAGCAGCCTGTGAGTTTTTTGTCAGTTCTTCTCACAGAGCGGGGGCTCGGAACTGGCACTTTGGATTCACTTACACCAAATTTTTATTTATTTGCATGTAAGTGAATCTAAGCTTCGTGATTTTAGTGTAGTAATATTTAGTTTTTGTTATTTATATTTTATTTTGACGTTTTTAAGTGCTATGCAATAATTTATGAAATAAAGAACTTTTTCTTTTACTTTTATAGAAATTGTGTTCACAAACTGAAATAAAATCCGTAAATGTTTTTTAATATAATGTCGCTGAAATTATTGTTTGTATTATTAAGCGAAGCGTAGTCGTCCGTCCACCTGCAAGATGGACAGACGACCTGATAAGAGTTGCAGGATCTAGTTGGAGGCAGGCCACTTGCAATCGGTCACATTAAAAGCTGATGGGGAGGCCTATGTTCAGCAGTGGACGTCTTTGGGGTTGTAATGTTAATGAAAAATTAATAAAAAAAAAAAAAAATGTTTATTGCGTATACAAAGTATGTTTCTCTATACAGAGTTTGGATTGTCCTTTTTAGTGAGTAGATCACTTGTGACAGGAGAGTCCTCTTTTTTTTTAAATCTCTTTCGACAGCAAAATCGATTAACCAGTAAAATCTGAAAGCAATAATAGGAAGGACAAAGTACTAAAATGTCCGACTACATCTGGGGCCGACAGTATTTTGTGTTGGGTGCCAGTATGTCACGCGTGTGCTATAAGAGCAAACTATTGTTTATTGCAAATATTTTCTATTTGGTGAACATAAAGAAGGCGGTCGCGGCCCTGACTATCGATTGAACTACATGTTTATCTCACAATAACACCGCAAGCCAAGGCAACTTCGGGTTCGTGGTGTAAATATTGTTTAAAGTTCCGTTGTCAAATCAAATCAAATTCTTTAACTGTGAACACAAGGTACAGGCTAGCTGTAACAGTACAGGTTTAGATCTACTGTGGCCTGCCTCACATGGGCGTACTTTACATATAAGGTCAATAAAGAACAGCATATGATAGTAAGTCTGTCAGCTCCTATAAAAACGGTGTGTTGGTTGGTTGGTTTGAAAATTTTGTGAACACTGTTTTTGAACGATCGATATGGCGTGGAAGTCAATATACCTGCGCTATGCTCCTGAGGTCTTGAATGTGTGTAAGTGTTCACCTGCATGAGATAGTTCCATTGTTTTAATCCAAACGCAATCAATAAACTATCGTACAGCCTTCAACTGCATGCATGTAATATCTCAATGTAAAATTAAATTGCTTCTGTGTATCAAAATGCAGTTTGGCATATCATGGTCAATACCAATCTAGTTATACTTACCTATCCAAATAAGATCTAATTTATTGTACAGTAACTGATGTATGTCAGTTTTGTTAAGTATCAATTACATAAAACTGTTATGCATTGTGAAATAGAAATTTTAACGGTTTCCGCTCTTGCTAATCAAGATTTATTGATATAAGTAATATGGTTTGCAAAACCTGGAAAAGTACCCGAGTCTTCACTGGGTTAGGTAGGTAGTTAAGAATGTTCATCGAACTATGCAGGGTTCACGAAGGTCAGATGGGCGACCGTTTGTAAGGCGTTTTAAAATAGGAAAAACTATCAATGTAACCTATATAATATAAATATATCTATATGTATACTGTTTCGGCAAAAGCTGACAATCGGTGTTTTGCTCTCGCAGAGGAAAAAAAACCAACTAAGCCGTAGCCATTCTGCAGCGATGCGACACACATGCACACTATGCGAATGCTTTACTTTTAGTTTTTATTGTTGTTATATTTTTTTATTATTGTAATTTGGTTTTTATTGTTTTATATGTATGTGTGTCTTTCGTTGCAATCAAAAGTTTATCTATCTATCTATCTCATTAAGCCATTCACGCGCACAATGATTACAGAGTTGAATCACTATACGGAAACATAAAGCGGCATAGGCCCATGTGTATTTTGTTGACTAAAAAGTATTCCACCTACTGGAATAAAATAGCTATAATATTTTATTATTTCCGAAATATGAACATTCATGCATACATAATGTCATGGCTCTTTCCCGTAGGGGTAGGCAATTTTAGCTTCATTCACACTCATTAACCTCCTCAAACACGCCGGTCGGTTTAGATTACTCACTTGTTAAGAGTATTTTAAAATAAATAATTTATTATTCATGTATTTATAATTTATTTATAAATAAATAAATTTATAAATAAATAAATAAATAAATTTTCCAGTGTCAAGTAATTAAAATAGTCAAGTTTTTGCATAAAAGCAGCATTTTAGTCATTCGGTACAAGTCAAAGTCAACTAAAGTCCGTCCGAGACAGAGTCATACTCCAGTAAACTAGTGGTTGCTTTACTTGAGTCTTTTGTTTTGGAATCACCACGGAAAGTTACACTGCAATATGTCACTTTCCTACATTTGTATACGTTGTCGGCAAAGTTATGTCTAAAAATCCACAAAAAGTACACTAGATTTGGGAAATAAATACTGGCGCAATGTGTCATTTTCTGCGTCGGCATAAAAATTACTATAAAAATTACGTTTGTTTATATCAATATCATACTTGTCACAAACCACAATAGTCTCCACACCAACTAATTGAGTATAAAAACTGATTTTCTGAAATATACTCGACTGTGCATCGAAAATACTTATTGAGCAATTAACGAGGGTTCTGGAGGTTGATGTGCAATAAGGTTGGGCGCGTTGCAATTTATTAATTTTGATGACACGTTACATACAAGCCAGGTCTGATTTTTTAAATACTCCCTCTATTTACGAACTATACTCAAGAGTTACCATTTACAAACTTCAACCTTGAACCCCTTAAAGAGCAAAGAAGGTTACAATTGTTCATTCGTTTCCTACTCTAAGTTTACTGCTAAGGTTTATTAAATAAAGGTATTGGCCACTGCCATATTAAAACCAAAAATATCAGGTCTTCTATACTTTTCTGTCAGTTGAACTAAGTGTGTGTTGGCAGACAGGTTGGCCATGTCACACATATGACATTGTGCGACTATTTATCAATATTGTGAATGTGAAAGTGGATATATTTGACAGCTTGGATGTTATGGATATTGATATTATGTGTCTGTTATTTGACGAAATGTGGCAAACATTGATCGTTACCAGCATTCTATACCGATTTACACTTCGTTTATAAAAATACAAGATAAATGCATTTAACTCAAATACCTCCCTCAGGAAGTTTATTGGTATAGCAGAGCATACTATATCAGATTTATTGCCAAATGTGGTTACAATATCAGATGGTACAGTCAAAATGTTATGAAAGTTCCATTCAACTATTGCAACAATTAGAGAAAGACATTTACTGATTTATTTACCGGGAAGTTTTTTTCCTTTTACACTTAAGCTTCTGTCCACAGTAAAAGGGTGCTTAGTGTTATCCCGACACTCATAAGTAATATGGTACTCCAGCGAAACTCAAATTAAAAAAAACATTTTTTCATTATCATATCAACGCTATATTGCTATATGTACACAGTATGGGGCGGGTTAGTTTTTACATTTAATCGTTTATCAATAATTTGAATATCAGCAGATTTGTTGTGTGAATTGTAGTGTGGAGCGTGGTGCCATATTGAGCATCCAATATGGATGGATTTATAAAGTTACTACAGTCAGGATTACATTTTATTGCCAATTCAAGCGTCATATCAAGTCCGGTAGAATCAGTGGTTTTTGACCAGTGCATTTGTCTAAGGAAGCTCTGGTGCCTGATATAACGTTTGGGCAGCATCTCATATAAGAGTACATATAACTTTGTTGGGCTTTCATTTTCTTTAAATTTATTAAAAGGGCTGATTTTTTCGCTTTAGCTTTGGGTTTATATAACCGTTACGACATATGCCTAGATAACAAAGGGTCTTCAAAGAAAAGGTTTCTTGAAAAGTCAATCCCTATAGGGAATAAGTAATAAAGGAAACAAGTTTATGTTGTCAGTTTTGGTGTACCTACTAAAATTTTAGGCTGTTCATTAAATATATATCATGAATCATGTGTATCATTAATCCAGCTCGGTTGGGCTGCGCTTCGAAAGCTGCGAATTATCGTCTAGTCCAAAATATCTTAGTGTATCAAGATAAAAGTAATCGACCAGTGTGTGTTGCTAGCGATGACGGATGGTACTAAAACGTGGTGCTTGACTATGGGCCTCATAAGAAAGCCCAAAGTCGCTCACTGCAATGGTTAAGCTATGCTCGGAGTTTCCCTACGTGATAGAAATGAGGAAATCCATAGAAGAACTGGAGTGACCGACATAGCGAGGCGAGTTTGCAAGCTAAAGTACGCGCGTGTGACTATGTGCGCATAGCTCAAAGAACCGACTACCAATGGGGCGTTAAGGTTCTTCAATGGTAACTGCGAACCAGCAAACGTAGTAGAGAGCGGCATCCCACCTGATGGAACAATGATCTGGGCTTGCAGATGCATGCGGCACAAGATCGATCAACGTGGAAAATAATTAGGGTGGCCTAGTGGATTTTAAATAGCTGAAATGATGATGATGATGATGAATCATGTGTTAAATTGACCAGATCAATTATATTCCTAATAAAGTCATGGAAAATGTACTAGAATTTTGGGTTCAAGGATACTGGATTTATTTTGTATACGTAGTATCCGTAGGGCGTAAGACCTAAGGAGCCCTTTTTTTTTTTTTTTTTTTATTATCGTCTGTAAAAAAATGCTGCTTACGCACTGTCTCCCGGCCAAAAGGGGGAGACCGGGAGGGGGTGTGGGGCTCACTGCGGCCGACGCGACCACCGAAGTCCTACCCACTAAAAAACTTCAGACGACGCCCACCGCTGTTGAAAAGGGGCGAGGCACCAGTGCCCGGGTTTATAGCTTCTGGTACCCCGCCCGCGGCCAACGTCCCCCGGATCAGAACCGGGAGACCTCCTCAGGAAGGCGCAATTCGCAGCGCCCCCCCCTACCTCTATGTGCGGCCATGGCGTAACTGGCCGACTTCGGGGGGGGGGGTCTATGGCGAGACGGAAGGGGCCCCCTGCCCCCGCCGCCTAAGACCCCCCGGGCGCTGCCTGACGGGCCCTCCTGGCCCGCCCGCTGCGCCAACGGCGTAGCCGGAGAGAGAGCGGATCTCGCTCCCTCTCCCGCTCCGCGGCCTCCTTCTGCGACATCACCACTTCGCAGAAGGAGGCCATCGCCTCCCACGCCGTCTCGCTGTCGACCATCTTTTGCGTGATGGTCGGCAGCGAGAGAGCCATTCCACCCAGGGCCGCGGCTAACGTCGACCGCGGCCCCGCCCACGCAGGGCACGCCACAAGACCTAAGGAGCCCAAACCAACCTCTCCAGCAAGTGGTGCACCTGCCAATCAACTGATGAGGCTATGGCGAACATAACATGGTATCGTGCGAAGGAATAAGCAAAATTACGTAAAATCATGTTATGGTATGGAATGTGTTTTTGTTCTAAAATGTGCTAAGTAAGTACACTGCCCAAGTAGACTGTTCCCAATTTAATTTATTTTATTTATTTTTTTATACCTACTCGACAGATTAATCCTTACCCACATTTATTGTAAATTTCTCATGTAAGTGACTGTATGGTTTTTAATGAGATAATAAATATTCTTTAAACCCAACAGTAAGCGGCAATAGGCTCGCCACCCATTACTTGAGACCAACTATATATTTGGCGAAGTGTGGGCGAATAATATGCCTCTGCCTACCCCTTTAGGGAAACAGGCGTGAATATGTTAAATATAAAAGGCTAGCTTTGTTACTAAATAATAACGATTGGTCCACGAAATATATATCATAAATACAGTGTAACGTGGTTTCTTAAAATTAAACAACAAATCATTATTGCATCATTTTATTATTATTTACAGAAAGTAATTACTGAAAATGGCAAGATTAACTTTATATAACATACTATTATTACGATTACGTCTATTACAAACATACTTCATATTTAACAGTTTAAGGAATGACTTCAATTATTTAAACGAAATAAATAGCTTAATATATAACTAACAGTGTTTAGTAAGTATACAACTTTTAATCTATGCATAATATCTGATTTATATAATAAGCTAGTCTTATAATAATATAAAGCATACCATACCTGTTCTTTAAATATCTTGGTACATTACAATTGTTCTTTTCCTCTAATCATAGCCTATTTTTATAAATAAAAACAGTATTTAGGAAGGTATTTTTTAATAATTATATTTTTTAGGAATTAACTAGGTTGATAAGAAATAAATAAAGTCGATAAATATACAAGTAATTAAGTATATGTAACATTATTATTTTAATATATGTATGTACTTCAATTAATTACATGGACGCAAGCAAAAGAATCCGTCAAATATGTTTTATTTAATATAGATATAAAAATCGCATAAACTATTGATTATCTTTACTAAAAAATAAACTAATTAATTTTTAAGTAATTATTTACAAATTATACACTTTATTACAAAATTATTAAGCTCTACCTATGCGTACGAAAAAAGAGTGGTATTATTATATAGGTACACAGACACATATAACTTGTAATACTATACTTTCTTTTCAGGAGTAAAAAGGGCCTTCTCGCGATCAAATAAAAAAACTATTACTAACAGCCCATAAACTCCCAACAAATAAATGCTAACAGTCGATCTCTTAATTAATTGCTTACTTAGTACATTGTCATACTAACTACAAGGTTTATTCAGTAAGGTTCCATTTTAGTTAAGGAACCACATTTTTCTTTCTTCATTGGCTTCGCTTTGTCCAAAAACGAGTGTAATAACTTTCAACGGTAGATGCTTTTTGAGTACTCATTGAATTCTTTCACCTTTTTGTCATCATCATCATACAAGCGTTATTCCGGTTGCAGCCTAATGGGCCCGAGATCCGCTACAATTCCTCATCCTTTATTAGGAGGAAAACCCAAAGTGCTAGCGTATGGAGGGCGAGTGCGGGGCACGGGGGGCCGACGCAGGCGGGGGTGCGTCTTTACTCCCTCCGCACTCACTTCGCCCTCCTCTGGCAGGTATGGCGTCCGCGGACTAAGCACCAAGGCTTTATAAGAGGAATGCGAATCAGCTATACTCCTCCCGTCCCCTTCGTCCCTACGAGACATTTCCGAAAACGGAGATACCGATCGCTTCTCTATCCCACTCGGACCTGGCGTCTCTTCTTTAGGTTTCAATTCGTAAGCGTTTTCTTCTTTTCTTTTTGGCTCTACTTCCTTTTTGAATTTTCTTTGTCGCTTTATAATCTCAGCAGTCGTTAGATCAGATCCCTGCACGTCGGTCTCCAAAGGCGGCGCCGACAGCCATGGTCTTGCGTTAGTGCCGCACCACCTTTCTTCATTTTCGCTGGTGTCACCGAGCAGACCGAGTTTCTCCAAGTTCTGCAGCAGCAAGTTTTCACTCGAGCTCGCCGTTCGCAACTCGGTCTTCGACTCCTCCGCTAGGAGCAACTCAGCTAGCGGGGGAGCGAGGCCCAGGCCTATGTTTCTCTCGTGGTAGACCTCCGATATAGTAGGGGTGAGCTCGCCGCTCATGTGTCGCACCTGAGCCATCGGGTCCCTGCTGCCGGTTCCCATCTTTGGTCGCGGCGTCCGTTTGGAGGTGGACGGTTGTGTTTGATCAGGTTTTTCCTCGTCGGTGCGGCGCGGCTGGGCAGAGGCTAGATCGTAGAAGGCGTCTAGATACCTCGCGTGCGAGTGGTCCGGCCGACGGCGCAGGACCGTGTCGTGGCCGGAGCTCTCCCAGTCAGAGTCGTCTGAGGGCGGCCGGCGCGTGTACAGGGTGCGTATTTTGGTCTGGTGGGCGAGCGCGAGGGACACGTCGCGAACTGGTGCGGCGGAGGGCGCGGGTGCGGGAGCGGCGGGTGGGGAGGGCGTGAAGGCGGCGTCGCTCTCGCCCCGGTAACGCGGCGGCGGCGGGGCAGGGGGCGCTGTGCGGCCGTCCGGCTCGCCACGCCCTGCTTCGCCTGCACCGCTCCCTCCTCCTCCCATCCCGCCGCTAACCCCCCCGCTTCCGCCCCCACTGCCCGCTCCCCCCGAGCTGGTGGTGCTGGTCCCACGAACGTACATGGTGAATGCGCCCCCGCAAGAACCCAGCGGCAAGGGTGGTGGAGGCACCGATGATACGCTTTCTGTTGTAACAAATGACAATTTATTCATATAGTTCATTATCATCTAGCTGTCATACCTAAACAACAATAAAAATACAAAGACAGGGCACTCCCTGCTTCGCCAAATCCACGTGATAAAGTATGACCTGAATTCTTCTTACCTTGGTTGAGACCCGTGGTCAGTAACAGGATGTTAATGAACTCGGAAGATGAACTAAATAATCGTTGGTAGACTTACGTCGTCGCTGCGCGGGCGGCGGCTCGCCATCAGAGTGCGGCTCGAGGTCGCCGTCGTCGATGGACGCGAGAGACTCCACACTCGAGCTCGACTCCAAACTCAAGCTACGCGGCGCTTCCTGGGTATCTAAAGAATTAAAGTGTAATATTGAGACAAAGTAAGATGAAGTAATCAACGCCTTTTCCCTATTCTACACAGTTTCACTAAACTTGGCTTAAATTTAAAAAAAAAATGGCTTACCAAATAGCGCCAGTAGTGCTTGCAAAACGAACTGTATGTGCCTTCGGTTGGCGGCCTTCCCGGTCCGCAGCGTCACTTCGTCCTGACCAACCTCAGCCAAATCGAAACCAAGGGATGCTAATAACTCGTGGCACCCATTGACTCGCCATAACCTATAAACAAAATATTACAACAATGTGTTACAAATTAATGGAATATAATAAACTGGTACTCTAAAAAGTCATTTGTTGTTAATCAAAAATACTGATTGATCATCTAATAGGGGAGATTAGGCGGCTAAGTTATTATTTTTGATGTACAAGAAAGTAAGGCTAGGTCTGCGTTTGATTAATTATGATGATACGTTAAATACAAGCCCAAATTAATTAAATATTCTCTTACAATCACACCAATTATTTAGTTCCAAGATAAGTATCATTAAGAACTTGTGTTATGGATACTAAATAACGGATAAACATACTTAAATACTTTTTTTTTTTTGTAAATACATACTTAAGATACATAGGAGAACACCCAGACCAGAACAAATATTCATGTTCATGCACACAAAGATTTGTCCTGTGTGGGAATCGAACCCACGACCTCTGGAGTGAAGTGCAGGTATACTGACCTCCACGCCATATCGGTCGCCAAATTAGTTTTTCATTATGCAAATTATAATGGACTTTGCTTGTAAGGTTGACCAACACACGCGGTCATCTCAGCCATTAGAAGTCCACTACTGAAGAAGGCCTTTCTAATTGTTTTCCACATCAAGCGTTCTCGAGGCATGCACCTACCCGCCATCATGACCAAACCATCGGTCGATCGTGCGGTTAGTTAGAGTTGAGCATAAAACATTTATTAAGAAAAAAATACTTCTGTATTTCTATAGCACATGCCACAGTATTCCAAATATCATAATCATAGAATACAAACCTGACGTTAACCGGAACTTCAATTGTATCAGTATCAGAATTCTTCACCGAAAACTGAGATATGACAGAGCGAATGACCCCAATAATGTCATCGGCAACATCGCCATTTGCTATTAATTTTGATAAAGCTTGCAGTGTAGTCGGTGTCAGCCCTGTAAAAATAAGAAAAGTAAGTATATCAAAAAACAAGTAATAATGCAAAAACGCTGCTTTCAGGTACAAAAACTTAAGTACACATTTCAACATTTTCACAAGGTAGTGTGTTAGTTCCGCTTTATAACCCTTCCTATTAGAATAAAAGTGAGCTAAACTTACCTAACAAAGCTTGCAAACTAGCAGAACATTGTGTCAATCTTTCTTCAGGATCACTTTGAGGGAAAAATACGCTTGAGGGAATACCATTTGCTGCAGGTTCAAATCTATAAATAAATTTGGCATATTAGTAACGAAATGCTTAAGTTTATAAATCGAAGCGATAGCGGCTTATCCTGATACAAATATTTTCACCCTTAAAAGGGGATACTGATCCTATACTTTAAACCTGTATGTTTATGAAAATATAAGATTTATGTTATATTCAATTTTAGTAAAAATTTACAAAACAGAATCTTGGTACTTTATTTGTTACTTACGTTTTACTTCTGCGTTAATAAGATAAGACAGATTTATTGCAAATGTTTGTATAATTTTACCTGAATCCAACGCTCATTAGTAGTTCTTTCCAACCGGGAGCATTGCCCGCTTTGTTTTCGATACTTTTTTGTGTCGTATACATAGCATTTTTTTGGCCTCGTACTATTCTTTGTAGTGATTTCTCAACCAGATGCAAACTGACTCGAAGAGCATCCCTAAAAAAAGTAATTTAGATAATTTAATAGAGTTCGATATCGGAACCAGAAAACATAGCTATAAAATAAGTTGAACAGCTATTACGGTCTCATTCTTTGTACGCTCCAGAATGTGAGGCATTAACTGTTGTCAAGCCCAAATAGTTTTCTTCAAAACTTAAAATTGCTTTCGTAATTTTTTTAGATAATTATCTAAAATACAACTAACCTGCACTTTTCTGGGGCAGCGAGGAGTTCACAGAGTGCTTGTCCCATAAGAGCGACTTTGTTGCTGAGTCTAACGTTGGCTCCCAGCAATACCAATCCCGACCAATGTGCTGGATGGGCAAAATGTTTCGTATGTCGTACTGTTTGCATTGCGTCTCCTAAAGCTCTGAAAGAAAGAATAAACAAATTAATACCAAAGATTAAACAAAGGTCGACGAGTGTAGCATCAAAAAATTTATAGATATAATTCAGACTTCACCCATTTCATCAGTAAAATCGTGTCAGTTTATTCTACACAGAATAATATTAGTAAGCCAGTTTTTAAAAAGACAACATTTAACAAAGTTAAACTTACTTTGCAACTCTGCTTCCTTGTAATAATGCAGAATATAGTGATCTATATAAAATTTTTGTGGCTGTATCTTGAGGTGCTGGCCATAGTGTCAGTAGAACTGATTGAGCTCCCGCAACCAGAAGGGCTCTACATAATTTGGAGACGCCGTCTCCTGCTACATTCACTTCTTCTGTTTCTTCGGCAGAGGCACTTTGCAGAGCCGCACTTGACGGGGCACATGATATCACCACCTAAAATATTTCATTAAATATTCGTAAATTATCTGCAGTTTGAGAACCGATACCACCGGCGTGGTGGCACTCCACACCTGAGGTCGTGGGTTCGATTCCCACACAGGACAAATCTTTAAGTATCAAACATGAATATATGTTCTGGTCAGGGTGTTTTGCTCATATTAAGGATGTATTTACAAATAAAAAGTATGTATCTATTTTTATTCATTATTTAGTGTCCAACACAAGTTCTTAATAATACTTATCTTTGAACTCGAAGTGTCAGAAATATCTATTTATAATTTCTTAGTTTTGGGGCTCGAAATCGGATCCAGGTAACATGTGTCTATAGATTTTGGTCCATTATTACATTATTTATTGAGAAATTCCTGCAGTTGATTCAAAACTATTGGGGCTTTTCTCTCATATCAAAAGTGAGTCATCTCTTTAGTAAGTACGCCTATTTTCTAATGTTAATATATCTTACACAATTCACTTACCAGTCTTGCTGTAATTTTCAGATTCATTATGTCATTGGCAGTCAACATGAACTCTGATGCAGGCGGAAGCTCTTCGTTACTTGGAGCAATTTCAGCATCTAAATGTTCAACACAGTATGTTAGAAGGTATATATAATTTTGATAATGATTATTGTTACAGGTAGAATTACATTTGTACATACTTTCTTCTTCTATTTCTGTTGATACATCGGCACCCCCATTTCCTACACTGGTATTCAGCAAACGTTTTGCTTGAGAGTCAACCTGACAAAAACAAATGTTATTAGTAAGTAAACTTGTAAAGAATTTCGACATTCCATGAAACTTTATTTTAATATGATGGACATAAATATGATTAAGAAATAACATTTAAACGAAACACCCGTACGCCAGTGATGGCACTAGTGGATACAGAACATATTACATACATTGCCAATTGCGTTCGTTATATCTGAATCGTACCTCACTACAAACAATCAATGTGTCGGTTCAAGAATAACTTGTAGTCCGTGGTACACGACAGCAACGTCAATGCGTTCTTTTCCAAATTGGCGAACTTTGTTCCGATAGTTTTACGTGACACATATCATTTCTACTTTCTTATTATTTCGATTTATTCGGGAAATATAGTAACAATAATGCTATATTTCATTAAACGTATATGTTAATAGTATGGAATCAATTTTACCACTTCTCCGGGACTGAGTACAATAGCTGGAGTCTTCCAGCAAACGTGTGTTGCGAAGTGGATGCATTCCGCTTGGGAGATTTGAGCCAAGACCGCTTCTTTAGATGCCTGTGATAAAAGTCATTGGGTTGATCAAAAACTTATTATGAATAATTCAGTCGGTAAAGCAATAATAAAAGATTTATAATGTATTGATACAATTGGCGATTACGATAAACTTCATATCAGCCTTATAAAGTCCACTACTGAACATTGTCCTCCACAATAGATTACATCACATATTTGTCTTTATTTACCACGCTGGGCAGGCGGGTTGGTGATTGCAGTTGCTGTCCATCATCCAGTAGGATTTCTCTTCGTCGACATTTACGACTTTCCGTGAGATAAGAGATGCTGGCACTATTCTAGGCGGCACACGTTAAACATAGTAATATATTGATAGGTATATTTTATTATGTTGAGAAATAAAAAGTGAGATAGAAACAGTGTACATTAAGAATCTTGTGCCAGTAAAGTATACTCGGCTTTCTGTTTATGATATTATAAATGCAAAACTAAGTATATTTGGCTGTTACGCTTTCTTGTCCAAACTTGTTTGATTTAAATGAAATTTGTTACCTGCTGGAGTCGGTTCAATGAAATTGAGAAAAAGGACTTAAGCAAACTTCTTTCGATACCGATATAACGGGCGATAAAAAGATATACCGATGAAAAGAAACGATAAGCTGAACGTAATATAATCAAAATGCTAGGATTATGCGACTTGAAAACACTACATAGAAACACACATATTCTCACGCCTGTTTTCCGAAGGGGAAGGCAGAGGCATATTATATGCCAATTATATTGGTTCCAAGTAATCGGTGGCGAGCCTATTGCCGTTAATTGTTACTTGGTACCAATAGGTGTTGAAAATACCTGATAGTCAGTAAGCGGTGTAACCCTCAGCATATCAGCGACGAGTTCAGCCTCCTTGAGCTGTGCGACGGGCGCCGCCCACCTGGCGCCACCGACTCGCGCGCCGCCCACCACGAGGCACCTCATGCCGGCTTCAGTACCACTCGCTGCATTGGTGCCAGCTGCCGCCACTGTTTAGGAAATTATTTGATTGATTTACGTACTTCTATATTCAGGATTAGAGTTTGCGAGTAAGTCTACACTTTATTAAAGAGCCAAGAAGTACGCTCGCATAGCA
Source organism: Musotima nitidalis (assembly GCA_949126915.1). Classification (NCBI taxonomy): domain Eukaryota; kingdom Metazoa; phylum Arthropoda; class Insecta; order Lepidoptera; family Crambidae; genus Musotima; species Musotima nitidalis. The sequence goes on from OX421434.1 coordinate 9,438,018, forward strand.
ACAAAGCGAATATGAATTGAAATAAATAAATAAAAAAATTTTCAATCAATATACTTGTAATGTGCGTGTTTGATTTTCCTTGCTGTTATAATTCGGTATTATATATAATATATTTTATGTAGTATATGATAAGTGCAGTTTGCCTTTTTTATAGTTTATGTATGTTTATTAACTACCGCACCGCCTTTAAAGTTTTCTGCTAACCCTAAGGTTAACTGGTAGTGATTGCCTTATGGCATTAAGTTTGCCTTTTGTAATACTTATAAGTGTGCAATAAAGATTAAATAAATAAATTGATTAACGGTGGTTGTAATGCCCCTGTTGCTGATGGTATCTTTATTTTTTCCGTCGATGCAGCTGAACTATTTGCCTTATCCCCTTCTTCCCCATTTACAGCACTCTGCATTGAAACTGATACAGCATCCATACCCCCTGGTACAGCATCAATTTCCTTTCCGCTTGGCCAGGGCACCACCTGGTTCAGAATCTTATCCCTACTTTTACATGGCGGCGAGCGGTGGATTACGATCGCTTGCGTACTGCCCGTACATTCATGATATTATGTAAAGTAGACTGATTGTGAACCGATAGCTCTGTCGCTATTGGATTTACACATAAGTCAAGATACATACCTATATTGTGGACTGAACCGTTATCGCGGCTACCCTGTATCTATGTTATAAACTCAATGATGTCTCACCGTGGTCACGGTGCGTCCTCCTTAGATGCCGCTTCCGCTGGGGCCCTACTGCTGTTAGTAAAGTATGAGTCCTGTCCTCTAGTTAATATACTTGTAATGTTTCTCACCATGGTCATGATGCGTCCTCCTCAGATGCCGCTGCCGCTGGTGTCTCAGCGCCGGCGCGGCCAGCAGTGCGTACCGCTCACACAACGGCTCAGCATCCCGCTCGTTGGGCCGCAGCGCGCCCCACGGACACGCGTAAAGCGCACGCTCCACCACCACCACCAGCTCGCGACGACCACCGCACCCGCGACGACCGTGAGATGCTACATACAAGGTACACATTTATATAAACAAATTTTTTTTTTAAATAATGGTTTCGTGCGTTTAGTACATTTAGCCAGTGCCAAGTTAGTGATATATTTAAATATTATTTATCATAGTAAATGAGAATGAGTGGTGATAAAGATGATAAATAGTGAATGAGATACCCTCCCCTAAGCCCCTTGAGTCCTCAGTAAAGATGTGGGACTATACCGAGATCTCACATGGAATTTGAAAAGTGATGTTGCACTGCTTTGTTTGATTTACCAACAATCATATATGTTTACAGACACTTAAAGGTTAATGATCCACCGTTATTACACATTAATGTTAGAAATATCACAAATTTTAGAAAATTAAACAAAACTGCAGACATGACGCTTCACTTTCCCGCCAAGAAGTCATAACCAGCTTTAAGAGGTCATTTTCCTATTCATAACAAACTAGGGAATGTCTATACCTATAAAATAGGAGACTCTAAATATAAGATACAATTTTAGTATAGTCGGCGGCCCGTAAGTTGATTAGAAATGGGTGTTGTCTGCGGGTCCAACCATAGACAAAAGAAAGGATATGAATAAAGACAAGAAGCTGAATGTAGCGTCGCTGCTTTACTAAAGTAACAGATATTTAATTTTTTTTTAATTTATCGATTGAGATCCGACAATGCGTTCCTTATTATTATAATTATTAATAATTCCACACCTCGAATTTAGATAACCCAATTATTTTGCACATTTTGTGTTTGACTTTGTATTAAATACTTCTCCTTGTTTTTAAAAAAAAAGACAAGGCTGTATTTTGTATGTCTGTAAAGGTTAAGTGTGAGATTCTGCAATTATATTTTTCCATCTTTACTATGAACCACATTTATTGCAAAGAAAATTTGATTGATTGATTATCCATCCATGGTAATTATTTAACAGTGTACCAACAGAAACCTTTATAGGAAAAGAACCTACATAGTTGGAGTATAATTAATTTTCACCACAGAAATTTTTAGGTCAAATGGTGAGAGATGGCTAGCCTGCACCCACTTAGACACTAGATCATATTCCCACGACGACGCAATCGGAAAAGACAGGGGATGGTGTTATTTATGAAGGTACCGCAACCACACATAATCCTGAAGATGAACTCCTTGTCGATGGCGAGCGATGCGACGATTGAAAGAGGCCGTTAGCATACAGTTCCTTAGAACATATCACGTTATACACGCGCATAATGAAAGAAAGAAAAATATTTTTTCAATACAAGTTGCAAGAAAAAAAAATAACATAAAATAAGTACAAAATAGAGTTAACACAAATCAAGAATAAAAAGAACTTAAGTGAAATAAGAACTCAACTTGAAATGGTAGTGGGGTCCCTTCTTAGGTTTTATAGTTCAATACCACTTCTAAGCCAGTGATTTCAGAAAATATTATTATCAATCAATAATGCACTCAAGTAGCATTAAAACCACAGCGGACCTAGAAGGGTTTAAATATCCTAAGATAACTAGGTACGTCATAGCCAGTGCCGCAACTAGCCTTGTATGCACCCGGTGCGAGCTTTCAGAACTGCGCCCTCGAAAAATACTATTCCCAGGCTCTGAAAATAGGCCAGGTCCAGTAGGGCGAGTCTACACCATGTTCGCAATAAAACAAAATGTACCTACTACCCGCCATGCGTGACAGAAAACTAGATACTAGTCTGGTCATTTCTGCGCCCCTCCAGGTTCTGCGCCCTGTGCCTGGGCACTGCTGGCACCGCCCTAGTTACGGCACTGATCATAGCTAGTCAAATTAATACACATACCATGGTTGTTATTGCAAGAAGCGGGAAGTAAATCTTCAAAAGGCGCCAGCAACATTTGGTACAGCGTGGTGAGGCACGGCGGACCCTGCCATGACGCCGGCTTCTTACGTGGCCCGTGGACACTGGACCTAATGGAAATTATACATGTTGATGAGTTGAAAACCTGTACACCGCTTGATCGATTCCCCACACATACACACATATATAAAATCACGCCTGTTTCCCCGAAGGAGTAGGAAGAGGCGGATTTAATGCTAACATTTTGCCAATTATAAAGTAGTTTCCATGTAATAGATGGAGAGCCTATTGCCGCTTACCGGGAACTTTTATGTTCACCAGAGCCTCGTCCGTTGATCGGTAGGTGCACCACTTACAGGTGAGGTTGGCTTGGGCTCCTAGGATGTTAGTAGGATCCCTATATTCCCCACACAGTATAAATATTTGTGTGCATGAACATTATTATTTGACACATACCAGTGTTTCTTATGAATATTGTTTGTATTTTTTTTAATGAAATGAATAATGACGTGTAAAAGTCAATATAAAATAAGTGAAATTAATAGTCATTATAATAATAATAAAAAAATAAATATCATGTCATAATTACGAATAAGTGATATAATATCAATTTGTGTATCAAAAAAATTATGCAAATGAACAAAAACATTGAATTTTCAGCCATAAATGTAGTTTTCCTTTGAATATGGATAAACTAAGCTCTCTCGTTGAGTTGGGTAACTTATTAAATATTTTAACATACTAACAGTTCCTTTTTTTAAACTGTATTAGGCAACATCAGCCATCATTGGAAGTATTGTATACAAGGTTTATTAATCTTAACATGTCTTAGTGATGCTTATCTTGTAATAGAAAATGGTGTGACTGTAAAAAAACTACTATTGTTCGAGAAAATCCATATTTTTATTATATATTTAGCTACCGCCGCGTTTGCTACCAGATAACCTTTGAAAGTAGCATAATTTAGTAGTATTATATTATTTATTATCATTTCAATATCCATCGATTTCGGATTTTTTTATTATTAGCATTAACAATATATTTATGTATAGTTAATAGACTATACATAATTAATGGTCCTTTGAGCCGGATATGAACTAGAGACCTATGGATTACATACATACATACTGTAATGCCTATTTCCTATAAGTGGTAGGCAGAGACACATTATACGCCCACATTTCGGCAATTATGTTGGTGGTCCCACGTAATAGGCGGCGAGCCTATTGCCGCTTACTAAGAACTTTTCATTATTTTTTTTCTTACCTAGTAGACCCCTGTAAGCTGGCCACAGACCCGGCGACAGATCCACCGACTGAACCCACACTGAACAGTGAGCTTAACGAGTAGTTTGAGGAGTTGAGCAGGTGGTTGCGGGATACCTGATGGAAATTATTGAAGCATAGATTAGAATTAAACTAATATTATTTGGTCTAGCGATAAGACTGCCTAGATTGACAATTATTATTTATTAGAAAGTGGTTTCTGTTTTTGTATCTATTTATTTTATAAAGAGAAACATAGGGTTTCTATTTCATTGCGGGACTGTTCGAAAGGGTTGCCGCGTAATTGATGTTATAGGCTCAAGAAGGAACATGGATGGTTTTTAGTCACTAAAAGTCTGACACACCCTTCCGCTTAACCCACAGCGGAAGACGGTCATTTGATGATTTCCCATCCGAAAAAAAAGAAAAAAAAGGCAAGTATGAAAAGACATCGGGCATGTATTTCCACTGCAAACTGGTAGGTAGTAAATGTATCATACGTAGGAAAGATATCGGACATGTATTTCCACTGTAAACTGGTAGCTAGCAAATGTATCATACGTAGGAAAAGACATCGGACATGTATTTCCACTGTAAGTGGTAGCTAGTAAATGTATCGTACCATCCTAGTAAGTCCGCTGGGCCGCTCGTCGGGCTCCCAAAGCTCTTCGTCACGCTCGGCCGCGCGCAGCCACGCCGACCATTCGCCAATGCAACGCTCTAATTTGCCCATACCTGTGGAAATAAATTCACATGTTTAAAAAGTTAGAAATAGAAAAAACATACATGTAATCACGGCAGAGGCATATTATATGCCCACATTTCGCCAATTCTTTGGTTGGTTGGCAAGCCAATTGCCGCTTACCGGGAACTGTTATTTTCGCCAAAACCTTGTCCGTTGGTTGGCAGGTGCACCACTTGCAGGTGAGGATGGCTTGGGTTCTTCAGATCTTGGTAGGATCCCTATGCAACGATAAATTCTATTGGTATTGCTTTTGTAAAACATTAGCAAAGAACTTTCTGAATCAGTTCAAAATCTGCAAAGTTTTGGATGAATATACAACATAATATTACACTACATAGAAACTATTCTTTTTTAAAGTCGATTAATTTAAACTATGAGCTTTATACTAACAGACATACATTTAATAAAACCAGCTAGGAAATTACAGTGTAGTTAGCTACAACTAAACATTACCAGTATAAGGTTTAAGATAAATTGGAGAACATAATATCAATGTATACGAACCCATATTAGACTGCAGATCATCAGGATTGAAGTCTGGCAGGCTGCTGTTGCCCTCTTCAGCTTCCTCTTGTAGAGATACTTGGTGGAACCGTAAAATTCCTGGAAAAACCATCAAAAATCAGAAACTGATTTTCCATGCTTGCAGTTTAACAATATTCTGCGTACTGATAGGGATCTATTGGTAACACAGTGCATTAACTAAGGAAGCCATTTCATTCTAGAATTGGGTAGTTTACTGGATAATTTTATGTCTATTCTAAAATCACACCTTTCAAATGGCTTCCACGTTGTGACGTCACTCTTTGCTATATTCTATGGGTCACGTGGTAACTTTGTTCTAAAGGTGCGTTTATTAAACTTAAGTTGCTATAAATTGTGTGAGAGTACCGATTGTATTGTTTTTATGTAATTTACTTTCGAAATGGACTTGCCCAACAAACTTCAAAGGCTTATTAAAGTATAATTTTTCAAACAAGCTTAGGTAATTGTGGTTTCACTAATGTGTGTTATTTTATTGATTCCTTCTGATGAATATAATTTTACGTGGAAAATGAAAGACAGGCAAATACCCGTTTCAGAATCCGTGCAATTTGCTTATATATTGCTAAATAAGCGCTTTATTAAAAAATGCTTTAATGCAGCGCTTAGATTACATGCTGATATTGGTGGCGTGCTGTAAAAGGGATGACTGAAGTCGCGCTATCACCCTGCGCGAGCGTTTTTTGTAAAAACATATTTAATGTACATAGAAATCACCAAGACAAAAACAAATATTCATATTCATGCACACAAAGATTTATCCTGTGTGGGATTCGAACCCACGGCCTCAGGAGCGGAGTGCAGGTTTACTGACCTCCACGCCATATGGGTCGTCGATGGTCGTTAATGGAAAACTTACTTTGCTGATTTCTTTAAGTACTAAATATAAAGTATGTACTAATAACCACCTTTGTGCGGCAGCAACAACCACGCATAGAGGCGACCGGCTGCGATGCTGTAGTACAACACAGGAGCTTTCTGTTTGTTCACCACCTCCAAGATCTGGTCCACCGTGGAAGGTGACCAGGGTTCTGGACGGTCTTTGTTGGCATCTTCCGAAGAGTTCCTATATTCATACAAAATCGTTAAATTATATTCGCAATACGGTTGATTTCGCGTAAATTGGGAAAAAAGCGCAGCATACTGAAATAGTCAATTCTTTTCATTTAGAAATTTTAAAATATATTTGCGTAGCCAAAGTTACTTTTATTACATAAACAAGTTAATTTGAAGATATTAAAAAAAATAATTGAGCATTTAAAATTATCTTAGTGTCATATAATGTGTAATAGACCATAGACAATTCAATGCAGGTATTACCGAAATGAATATTAAAAAATTGCCTTTCCGAAATTGAAAAGTTGTTGTAGATAAACGATTATATTTTTAAAAACGCGCTTTCAAAATTACCTTTGTGACATTGGCATATCTGGGCTCTCCAGAGACAATTTGTCTCGAGCTCTGCCACGTTCCGCTACCACTAGAGCCTCTGGATGTCGTCCCAACTCTGTTGATAATTGTCAATTTTAATTAGAATTGTAGAAATCGTTATTAGTGGACAATGTTTCTTTTATTCATAGTTAGCGACATAATAATACATTGTATAGTTGGCGCTACGTATATTTACACAAAAACGTTTGTCTGTGCAAGTACAATCTAAATGAACAAATGTTATCAAAATTCAAGCATGTGAGTCATTTTAAAGTGGTTACTGTATCCTATAGACGCTAGTAATACCAGGGCGTTTATTCGATAAAACGTCGAAACTTTTGCAAAAAAGGTTTGTCAAATAAACAATGATAATTAAACATTTAATTGAAAGGAAGACATAATGTGATAAGTCAATAATGATAATTACGTTTTTAAAAAAAATCTGATGCTTTAGCAATGAAGGGATAGCCCAGTGGTAAGACCAATAGACTGCAGTCCAGAGAGTTTTGGGTTCAAACCCTGGTCGCCCACCTGTTACACATACAATGGGTTGCAGAAATCAGACGAGGATACTCCGTGTAATAACTGAAGTTCAGCCAAATCTGGTTAAACCTCAGAGCAGACCCAGGGCCCAAGCTTAAGTCTAGGATTCCTAGATAATAACTTAAGCAACAAGGAACTCTTATGTATGTCATTCTTATAAACTTATTCACTGCGGGCGGGAGCTTGATCGTGGAAGAACGGGCAAGAAAATCGTTAAGATTGGATTTTTCTCCCGCCAGTTACAATGAAAACACTTAATATTATAACAACAAAAACTACAAGTTTCTTACAAGTTTCTGCAGTCACAAGATTTGAAATTTAATTTATTTATTTCAATAACTTAAAACATATTTGACATTTTGTTTGGAACTTCCCTTTAAGTATATAGATGCTTGTGTTGGGAAACTTCGCTCTCCCATAACATAAGATTTTTAAGCTCCTGAACACAAACCAAAAAAAAAAAAATTATATTTAGTAACTACGTATAAATTTAGCAGACATGAGCAGACCAGTTCTCACTGGCGGCATACATTAAAGACAATACAGGGCTTATTAGAAGTTTTGTTCGCAACTTACCAACAAGTACTCTTTGCAGGGCATGGTGTGTGGACGTATACAAGGCAGCTAGTTTCATATTGCGGTACTTCTCGCCTCCAGATTCGAGGACTGTGAGGGCGGCGTGAAGTTGCTCTTTCGCCTCTTCTAACTCCCCTGATGCCCATAGAGCAAAACCGAGCTTATGACGCACTCGAGCCTGTAGAGACAAATATATCTTTTTAGAGGAATGTTCAATGTGTATAGTTATTGTGGTTTATCATGCTAACGGAAACCCCATCGTATTACAAACTGAAATCAAAAACTCTAGGTTTTTGTAATGAAAATCTAGGGCACACCGAGACTGCTGCGGGACTGTTCGCACGGGTTACCGCGGCCTCGGTACCTAGCAGGCTCAAAAGAAGGAACATGGATGGTTTTAGTCAGTAGAAGTCTGACACACCCTCCCGCTCCACCCACAGCGGGAGAAGGTCATTTGATGATTTTCCATCCCAAAAAAAAAGGGCACACCGAGACTAACTCAGCGTACATAAATACATTCAGGCCTGTTTCCCCGAAGGGGAAGGCAGAGGCATATTACACGCCCACACTTCGCCAATCATATAATTGGTCCCACGTAATAGGTGGCGAGCCTATTGCCGCATATCGGGCACTGTTATGCTAGCCAGAGCCACGTCCGTTTATCGGCAGGTGCACCACTTGCAGGTGAGGTTGACTTGGGCTCCTTAAGTCTTGGTAGGATCCCTATACACCCGTTATGGAAATTACACCTTAATGCCTTAAACATAAAGGAAATGCCGCTCGAGCATGTTCGCAATGCCTTGTGCCTTATTGACCCGCTTGAATAATTCTAACCGAAGGAGTGAGCCCCTCCAGCAGCACCTACGTTTTTTCTACCAGCAATGATATTTGCGCGACTATATTTTATAATACCCCTCGGTTATAATATTCCGTCGTTTTAATTAAATATATCGCATGCTTAATGTACTATATACATAACTCAAAAAAAAAACTATTTTTGGGAAATTACAAAAGAAGATCTTCTAAAGAATACTTGTCCTACTTGTAAGCGCATTAAATTGATACTGATTTATTAATTAGTAATTCTGCTTGTGTTTTGAACTTTTGATTAACATTGATTCGATCTCAGTAATAAATAGAAAGACTGTATATATATGTAACTCAAACCTGTCCTATCTATTAATGGGTCGATGTTCCTTTAAGCATGCGATATAACATGACAGGCAGTTAATGTATTTCCATCTATAGCAGGACATATGCCACCAAACTGCAATGGGTTCATCTGCATCTTTCTCACATTGGTTTGTGAAATGAGCCCAGCTCGGTAGTAAAACGGATAAGCTGAGATGATGACTAGGACATTAAATGAAATAACACGGAAAAGGTTACAATTACCTCTTGATGAATGTCAGCTAGACCCTCTATGGCGGCGAGCGCTTGTCGAAGGTACGAGACTGCACTTCCACACGCTCCCATTGCAAGGTGGGCTCCTCCTAAGTCAGCTAAAGCCTGGGCACGACCTCTGGAGTCACCTGTAATAAAGTTATGGTATGCCCTCGATAGATCTTTTCACTAGCTACTAGTTTAGACGAGGAGTCTAGAACTAGACGAGAAGATCAAGTAATCGGAGTTTCGGGGAATAACGGCTTATAACGGATATACGAAATATCGGTATAATTTGGGTGGTCTTAAATAGAAGAAAGATTTGCGCCTAGCAATTAGAAAACAAATAAAGAAAGTCAACAATAAGTCAAGGGTGAATTCAGAAATTTCTTATTCGGATTGGGCATGCCGTGCACAGATCAGGAAGACGGCCACACACGCTATGGTCGCACGAGGAGGTAGGAGGGGCGCGTCCACTGAGCCTCTCTGAGGAGGTCCTCCCAGTTTTGGTCAGGGGGTCGTCAGCATGTAACGAATACAAAATAAAGAAGATAACTGAATTTCATAACGTTTGGCGCAGGGTATGCAGTGTTTATTTGCGTGTATACTGTGCACACCAACTTGGGGTGTAGACTTTATTCAGCAGTGGCATTAGGCAGGCTGTCGATTTACTGATTGGCCCCTAGTGATCCTTACCAGCAGCAGTAGCGTGTCGTAGTCGTGCCTCGTGCCAGCGTGCCGCCTCAGCGTGCGCTCCCATCGCAGCGTGCGCCGTTCCCAAACCACCACACGCGCGTGCCTGCAAAACGCAACAAATGAACAAATTGCACACTTGTATTCGAGTTTCATTGGCATATTGTTAGTGACGACCAAAAATCTGAAAGGCAATACAAGGTCTTGTAGTGTCGACAGATTTTTTTAGCATTTTTGCCTATTAAACATTTAAATTGGATAGGAGTTATATGGTAACATAATATCAGTAAAACTTGATGTCAAAATAGTTTATACAAGTTATTCAAACTTCTTATTCTTTTTAAATCTTTTGCCATATAACTCTGTAATTCTGGGGTTATCAGTGTTACCCAATTCCTGATTGTGGCACCTACTGTGTGTGTCCGTAACAACTACTGTGTGGTTTAGGTTAGATCCTCCACATGATGCAGAAAAATTTAAGCAGCATGACACACTTAAGTACTAAAAATTCAATATCATTCAGTCTTTTTTTTTATGTGAAACGTCATAATGACTACATCCTGCCTGATGGTAAGCAGTCGATGCAGTCCAAAAAACAAATGAAAGCGCTTCATATCGCGAATAAGCACAGTACAAAGCGCATTCACTCATGTCCCGCTTAAAAGACCCGGGATCATAGGAAATAGGAAACACATGAGCCGGCAGCGAATTCCAGAGCTTAGTAGTCTTGTCTTTTTAAGTACCTGGAGATGAGTCATCCCGAGGCAATGCGCCAGTTCCAGCTCGGCGCGGTGATGTCGCACGGAGGCTGCGTGCTCGCCCAGGGAATGCTGCGCCGCGCCCAGCGAGTGGCAAGCTTCCGCCTCCATTATTTGGTTGTTTAATTCCCTGAACACATCAATTGCATTGAGTATTAGATGATAGAGAGTGAGCGCCGTGATTATATCACCTCAATAGAATTCCTACCACCACACATGATGTCTTTTGCGAAGGTGTCATTGACGGCGACTAAAGGATGGAGATCTAATATAGTGCCCATAAGGGCAAAGAGCTAGCCACTTGCACTATTTGACACGTTTTATCCTTGTGATCTGTCTGCTAAAAGTGAACCTTGCCACAACTATATAGGTTTGAATTTAAATAGTTTAAATTGATATTGCACTGCTTTAATAATCACGAGACTTTAGCGGTCAAGTGTCATATTCCAGGCAACTTATCGATTAGTAATAAGTTTGTTTTACATCCATCATTAATATTAGTGATGTGCCGGGTCGTTAAAAATGTATATCCGCGGATACGGATCTGAATACGGATATTAAGTGTAAAGATCCGCGGACACGGATACGGATACAGATCTTTATTTTCTTACTCAGCTGCGAAGTTGCTTTTTTTGAAATACAATTTACCATTAATTTCAATTATGATTAATCAATTTTTCAAGCTTTTTTAATGTTTCCTGTCCTTACTCACTCATGTAAGCTAATGTTTAAACTTTACATGACACGCAGTATTAATTTACTTAATTAGAAATATCATTTAATTAGAGTTTTTTATTTAATAATTCTACTTAATCACCTGAAAAAGATCCGTAAAAGATCCGCGTGAAAAGTAACGGACACGGATACGGATACGGATTTTTCTTTTGCCTCGGATATCCGCGGATACGGATACGAATACGGATATTCGGAACATCACTAATTAATATATACTCAAAACCTTTATGTTAAAGAAAAAAGTATGCAATCCATAGGAGTTCATATGTACAACGGTTATCCAAGTTTGACATGAGTAGCCTTTATGATCGCAGACGAATCTCTGACCTTTGTTTTCTACATAAAATTATTCATAATAAAATAAATTGCAACAATCTTCTACAAAGAGTTCAGCTAAAGGTACCTTATTCTTATCCTAGACATAGAATCGATAAATTATTTCGTACGAATTTTTGTAGGACCAATTTGGGTCGTAAATCACCTATTAACAGAATCCTCGATCAGTACAATACTCTCCAAAATCAAGATTCAAATGTTGACATATTTGGTAATAGGTTTGACAACTTTAAAACTATATTAAAAATACTTTTGTTTGCTCTTAACTTCCCAGTCTTTAAATAATTGTAACACATAGTTATTGTTTGAAATAGTTTACATAGTTTATAGTTAAATATTTATATAAAATACTTTATTATAGTAAATGTTATGTACACCGTAATTGTTAAGTATATCAGATGTAAGCTTATTAAAATAAAAATGATTTTATAATGTGTAATATGGTTAATGTGGTTGTGCTATATAAATAAATAAATGAAAGAAATATGTTTGCTGCTGTCTAGTCGCACGTATGCATTCGACACTATTACGAGAACAACAAAACCGTACTCACTTGGCTATAGTTTTCTGATGTTCCAGACAGAACACGGCCTGTTCTAAGTTATTGAGAGCAATATGCAAAGCTCCGAGCTCTCCATACGCCTGGGCTTTCGCTTCTGGCGCGCCCAGCTCGTGAGAAACTACCAGTCTCTTCTCAAGGCACACTAAGGCTTGTTGTAAATTACCGATGTTTCTAAAATGAAGTGAATTTGAATAATTACTTTATTTATATTAGTGAAATCCGCAGAAATCTACATAATATATACTGAAATCACTTTAGGAGAAAGTAATAAGAAATTCAAAACGAACGTGAGTTTTGATTTATGAAAATTAATTACAATAACTATTTAATGAAATATGGAAATATGGTAACCACATGGTAAAACATTAAAAAAGTGTCCCTAAATAAAACACATTTTACGGACATGATTATAACTTAAATAATTAATTTAAAACGACTGTCACTTAAACATTAAATATTGCACACGTCATATACTATGATCTTAATTGTAAAAGCGGTTCTGCAGTAGTTTATTTAGCTTTATGCAACCAGAGCAAGAACTCACGATTTATTTTCGTAAGATGTATAATAAAAGAAAAATAGAAGAAAACAATATACCTATTAGGTATATCTTTTTAATAAAATTAGAAAGTAATTCTGGGTACGATAGTTGAATTGAGTAAATAGAGTGCTGTTAAACTCACTTGTGGCTGGACCCAAGTCCTCTGTAGGCCCTTTCCTGTTCCCTCTTGTTGTCCAGTTTTAAGGCTGCAGCAAGATGCTGTTCGTGGTACTTGACAGCCTCGTCGGGGTCTCCCAGGGCGTCGTAGCAGTCCCCGAGCGAACCCAGGGCGCGCGCCTTGTCAAGCTGGCATGTTGCGGTGTTTACTCGTTCGAGAATTGCAAGTTGCTAAAACGTTAAACATATATCACCATTTGTACGGTCAGCAACCGCACATTGTACTCTGGCCTAGTTTGTATTATTGCACATTAAGTTAATTTATATAATTTAGAAAAATCACGTACGCAAGTACGTCAGTTATCGGTTTACCATCGAGCTCGCTTAACATTTTTTAACATTTTAAACATTTAATTTTAACATTTTTTTTGTAACATTATTATAATCAACTTTTATTAAACATTTCCTATCATAAACATTTATTTAATTGAACATTTAACATTCAACATTAAATGTAAAGGCATCTGCCCTTACATTTTGGTCCTTCGAGCATTTAGAAGTAGAATCAGTGCCGTGGTATAATTCACTTGTGCGAACATTTGAACATTAACATAACAGAACATTAAAATCAGTGTAAAAACTAACATTAAGTGACTGTGAAAGTGGTAACAGATCGCAGAGCAGTATAGCAACAGGCGGTAGCTGCAAACCCGGTGAGCACGTTCTATTTTAACTACCTTTTGGGAAACTTGGCATATTCCGTGTACACCAAACTCCGCTAAACAACAACAATGGCTTCCTACGATGACCTTCTTACCAATCAATCTACAATTCTTGATGCAATTAAAAAGATCAAGGATAATTTTATGAAAGATGGTCCCTCGCGTAAAACGTCTCTTGAATATCACGATGATAGACTTAACAAGCTAGAAACTTTATGGAGCGAATTTAAGAAAAACGACGTTAAGTTATCATTATTTGATTGCGAAAAGTCAGGGCCTTACTACGAGAATCGTGTGTATGATCGATTAGAACAACTCTACGAAGAAACCAAGTCTATGATAAACAAGTCAAAACAAAGATTGTTAGTTAAGATCGAAGATGAAAATCTTGGCTTCGTTACTCAACACCAAAAACACGGAGAAAGTAGCGCTACATGTACTCAAGAGAAGGATTTAGGACAACATGACGACGAGGAGACCCCACATAATAGTAGGAGAATGTCAGACGAGAGAAAAGACGTAGACCAGCGTACAAGGGACATAATGAATGAACAGCGGTCGAACATTAGAGCCTTTGAGAGGGCGGTAAGAAACATGGATCTGGAGAACGTGAAAGAAAAGTGGCAACTTGAAGATAAGTTGAAGACAGTTACACAACGCTGGGAAAAGGTCGATAGTACCTACTGGAAACTCGACAACATCTTGGACGACACGAGAGCGTTTGAGACAGATTACAACAGATTAGAAAGGCTGTATGAATTCAGCAAGGAACAAATAAACAAGAGAATTTGGGATAGCAAACATCAGGAAAAATCTACGCCTAAAATTGAACTTCCTACGTTCAGTGGCAGCTACGCCCAGTGGACAACATTTAAAGATTTATTCATAGAAATTGTCCATCGCAACACTTTCATCTCTAACGCTCAGAAAATGCAACATTTGAAGTCAAAATTGAAGGGAGAACCTGAGCGATTGATTCAACACTTAAACATTAGTTCGGACAATTACGAAACCAGTTGGCAGATTCTTCAGCAGAGATACGATAATGAGAGACTATTATTCACCTACCAGGCTAACATTCTGCTGAACCAACCCAACATACAAACCCCAACGGCGTCTCAGCTGAAAAGAATGCATGATACTACTATCGAGTGCATCGAGGCTATCAAAAATTTAAATTTTGATACCTCGTCGTGGGACCCCTTGGTGGTTTATATTTTAATGCAAAAGCTGGATCCCGAAACAAACCAGTTTTTTACAGCAACATTGGACAACCCGAGAAGCATGCCAGCTTTAAAGGAGTTCCTGAAATTCATTGAGACCAAATTTATGTCACTGGAATCAAGTCCGTATCGCCCACGTAACACAAACAGCCAACATCAAAATAATCAAACGAAAACAGTTCATAATGCAACATACAGTAAGCCTAAATTGCAACATCAAAATACTCAGGCAGAAACTAAAAATTTAGTAAAAACATTTCACAACAAAAAGACATTTCATAATTACATTATAACTTGCCCTAGATGTAATAAACAGCATGGTTTGTATAATTGCAAAGAATTCTTAAGCATGTCACCAGAAGAGCGTTTGAAAACTGCTAACGAGTTACGTGTTTGCTTAAATTGCCTTTTTAGCCATAGAGGCGAAAAATGTATGTCGGATAAAAAGTGCAAGCACTGCGAAGAACCGCATAGTAGCATCTTGCATGACGCAATTGAGATTGCAAAATCGCGCGGAAATAAATCTAATGTAGGTCCGCGGTTAAACACGCACCTAGCGCATGACAACTCTAACGAAGTGCTGCTAGCCACAGCTCAAGTTAAGGTGACAGCTATTGATGGTACTACAGTTACCTTACGCGCCTTGCTAGACCAAGGCTCTTAAGTGAGTCTTATTACAGAAAACGCTGCACAAAGATTACAGTTAAAGCGGAACAAGATGAGCGCGGTGGTATCAGGCATTGGTGCTTCAGCCACCACCAAGTGCAAAGGCGTGCTTCATCTTAAATGTCAAGCGTTATACACCAACTTCAACATTAACATTAATGCACTTATTATGAAGTCTATAACAAACAAACTGCCGAGTAAAACAGTTGATATGGATCATTTTGAGCACATTCAACATTTACAACTTGCTGATCCTGAATTTAATGTGTCTCAGGATATAGATTTATTACTGGGAGCCGATGTTTATTCGGAAATTCTGTTAGAAGGGCTCATCAGATCAAATACATCATCCATCATAGCTCAACAAACTCAGCTAGGATGGGTAGTGTGCGGCAACTACACACACAAAACATTTAACTGTCATGTAGTTGTCAACAACATTGAAGATCTTGCTCAATTCTGGGAACAGGAGTCATTGCAGGACGACAAGGCAAATACGGACCCAAACGATAAGTGCGAACAATTGTACAAAGAAACAACAACACGACTGCCTGACGGGAGATATCAAGTCCATCTCCCTCTGAAGGACAAGTTCGATGAACACCTGGGAACATCCAAGCCGCAGGCCATCGCCCAGTTTCAACAATTAGAGCGAAAGATGGCAAGAAACCATGCTTTTGCAGAGGAATATGCAGAATTCATGAAAGAATACGAAGAAATGGGTCACATGGAACAAATCAACACTACACACAACAAGATTGAGTACTTCCTACCACACCACGGAGTAGTGCGACCAGGCGCTATAACAACAAAATTGAGAGTCGTTTTCAACGCGTCAGCCAAAACAAGTACAAAACACAGTCTCAACGATTTAATGGAGGCAGGACCTAACCTACAGAAAGATATTCTTAGCATCCTGCTGAAGTGGAGACAGTACAAATATGTCTTTACATCCGACATTGAAAAAATGTATCGCTTTATAGCGGTACATCCTGAACATCAACCCTTACAGAAAATAGTGTGGAGAAATTGCCCACAACAACTGCTAAAGGAATATCAACTGTGTACAGTTACGTATGGCACTAAGGCCGCTCCATTCTTAGCGCTCCGAACACTTCAACAGCTGGCGTTGGACGAGGGTGACAAGTACCCGGAAGCAAAAAACATTTTACTCAATCAGTTTTTCGTCGATGACGCGTTATTTGGTAAGGATACCATAGACGAGGCTCGAGTTACGAGAGACCAACTAATAAATTTATTAAAAGAAGGAGGGTTCAACCTTAGGAAGTGGTCAAGCAATGAACATCAATTGTTAGAACACCTGCCAGAACATATGATTAGCCCTACAAGTTTCAGCTTTACAGAGGCATCAACATCAAAGGCTTTAGGGTTGGCATGGAATCCGAAACAAGATAAATTCATATTTACACCCACGATCAAAAACAAAAACAACACTGAAACTAACAAACACTCAACAAAGCGTCAAATCTTAAGCGACATATCTACCATTTTTGATCCGCTGGGATTGCTCTCTCCAATAACAATCAAGGCAAAAATCCTGTTTCAAAAAGTATGGAAGCATAATATGGAATGGGATGATGCAGTTCCCGACGACGTAGAACAAGAATGGAAAACACTTAAAAACGAGTTAATAAACATGCAACCTTTCAAAATAAACCGTTGGCTTGGCTTGAAAACGAGCGAAGAATGCGAACTACACGCGTTCTGTGACGCATCGGAAAAAGCGTTCGCCTGTGTTGTGTACAGCAGGGTCCCAGCGGGAATACTTAAACATCAAATTTCATTAGTTGCAGCGAAAACAAAGGTCGCTCCAATTAAAAAACAACAAACACTTCCCAGACTTGAGTTATGCGGCGCTCAGTTGCTGGCTCAGCTGGTTAAGAAAATAAAACACTGCCTTGATAAACCGAACATTAAAGTAACTGCATGGACGGACTCCATGATCGTGCTTGGTTGGCTGAAAGGAGATATCTCACGATGGAAGGCCTTCGTTGGACACAGAGTACAGGAGATAACATCGGTCGTGCCCGCGGAAAGTTGGAAACACGTGAGATCGGAGCAGAACCCGGCCGACTGCGCTTCACGAGGACTATTACCTTCTCAGTTACATAACTTTCCTCTGTGGTTTAAGGGACCCGAATGGCTTAGCTGTGAAGACATTCCTGAAACATGTGACACGTATATGACCCCAGAAATAGAAGTCAAAAAGGTGCATATAGTTACGTCTCAAACTACAGACAACAAAAACATTAACATTGTATCACAACTCCTTATCAAGTACAGCTGTATTATGACTATAATACGCATCGTGGCTTGGGTAATGCGTTTTATTACAAACTCATCACGAATAAATTGTCACGGGGCAGCCCTGCCCATGAATCACCCGTCAAAACAATGTAATTTAACACTCGCCGATATTCAACGCGCTACTTACATAATAATTAAACAAGTGCAGAATGAACACTTTGAACAAGAAATCACGGCCATAAAAACAAAAGGGAAAATTAATAACAACAGTGGACTTTTAAAACTTAACCCTTATCTAGATGATAACAACATTTTACGAGTTGGAGGGAGATTACAAAATTCCAACTTACCCGAAGACACAAAACACCCTATTATCATACCAAAAAACAGCAAACTGACGCAACTTCTCATTGACCGGGCGCATGCCACAACGCTACACGGTGGAGCGAGATTAACATTAGCTACATTGAGACAAAAGTATTGGATAATAGGAGGAAATAATACTGTCAAAAAACACCTACAAGGCTGTGTGAAGTGCTGTCGTTTCAGACCATCAAAACCTTACCAATTGATGGCTGACTTACCCAGTGAGAGGATAACGCAATCACCACCTTTTTATCACACAGGGGTAGACTTTACAGGATTTGTTGACGTCAAACTCAACAAGGGCCGAGGTGTAAAAACAAGTAAAGGTTACGTCGTGGTCTTTGTATGCATGACAACAAAAGCGGTACATTTAGAACTCGCGTCGGACTTATCATCCCAAACATTTATACTTGCGCTTAATCGCATGATTGCGCGACGAGGCTGCCCGAAACACATGTACTCCGACAATGGAACAAACTTTGTTGGAGCCGAAAAAGAATTAGCTAAACAACTACACATTGCTCAAACATTCAACAACGACACTTTGTCGAGAAAGAATAGTGAAATGGGAATAGAATGGCACTTTAACGCACCGAGCTGGCCGACTGCAGGCGGACTCTGGGAGGCTGCAGTTAAGTCTATGAAATACCATCTAAAACGAGTTTTAGGAGAACAAAAGTTAACATACGAGGAGTTCCTAACACTGCTCACCCAAATCGAAGCGTGTATGAACTCTAGACCACTTTGCCCTTTAACAGAAGACGTTGAGGATATAGACTACCTTACACCATCACACTTTTTGATCGGCCGACCAGCAACTTTCCTATCACATGAAAACATCGAAGAGCAAAACATTAGCATTCGACAAAGATGGCAGTTGCTTAACAAAATGCAGCAAGGGTTCTGGGCCAGATGGTCTTCTGAATACCTGCAACAACTTCAAGTTCGAAGTAAATGGCTACATAAAACGATAAATTTAACAATCGGGGATATTGTCTTAATCAAGGAGGACAACCTGCCTCCAGCAAAATGGGCTCTTGGCAGAATACAAGAGGTTCACCAGGGAAAAAATAATCTGGTTAGGGTTGTAACATTGAAAACAAAAACAGGCTTACTAACAAGACCAATAACAAAATTAGTTAAACTCCCGATACCAGAGTCTCAAACAGAAAAACCTGATACCGACACCTCTAGTATAACAAACCAGGATAATAAAAAACCAACATCAAACAATAACAATCAAAAACCACCATTCAAATCAAAGAAAACAAGTACCAGCTTGCTCTGCATGCTTATAACATTATTAACATTGTTTCAACCTTCTACACAAAACAGTAACGTCATAAACATCACGCCGTTTGAACCAAACAGAGCTATCTACTTTGACAAAATCGGCAATTTACAAACCGTGCATGACGACTGGAAGATTGTTACCTACTATAACATGACGTCATATTGGCAAGGCATAAATAACATACATAGAGTTGTGAAACACCTTGGGGAAAGGTGTGAGCAATTCGATTATAAAACGATGTGCAAAACGATTATGACGGAATTCGAACAGGAACTAAACGAACTTGATCATAACAATTACATGCTGGAAACACACCATGGTCAAACAAGAGGACGCATCACCCGAGGTCTTATTAATGGAATAGGCTACCTTGCAAACAGTCTATTCGGTGTGCTGGACGAAAGATTTGCAGCGCAATATAAACAAGACATAGAAACATTGCATAACAACAGAGACCATTTACTGAAACTGATTAAAGGTCAGACATCAATTATTGAGGCGCAAAACAACATTTTAAAGAGAAACGAAGAGTCTATGATTACCCAGTTCAATCTTTTATCTCAACACCTCAACACTACAGACGACTACCTACGAAAATTGGGTAAAGCTGTTCAGGAGGAGGAAGAATTGAACTACTTCAACATCATGGCCACCACCACCTCAATAATGTTGTCTAAGTTGCGACACATCCAACACATGCTACTAGACACCTCAACTAATATTCACAATGGTCACGTAGATACCAGACTTCTACCCCAGAGTCAGCTCTTCCAGGAACTGAACATTATTTCTGGACAGTTACCTCAGCAGTTATCTATACCTGTGGACAACATTCAAACCCAACTAGCAGATATATACAAGCTACTTGAGGTCAAGTCAAGAGTATTAGAAAATTACTTCATCATAGAAATTACATTGCCTCTAACAGGTGACACACCGTTTACTGTATATAAAACAGTTCCGATACCGATGAAAGCTAACAATAAGACGTCGCTTTCCATGAAAACAAGCTCCGAATACGTTGCAGTTAACATGAGAAAAGAAACATTTATGCAACTCACAGGCAGCGACCTTGACCGTTGCATAAAAATAGAACCAAGCACATATGTTTGCTCAGTCAACAAACCAACACGGAACATGAGGAGTCATCAAATTCCATGTGAAATTGGAGCCATAACAAATATTACTATAGCAAAATGTGTATACACATCGGAAACTTGTAATAGTAACTGGACACCATTACGTAAACCAAACACATGGCTGTATGCCTGTTGCACGGAGTGTCAACTACAGATCATATGTGAAGGTCGCATGACTTCTAAGGCTATACATTCAACCGGCATCTTAGAAGCCAAGGAAGGATGCATAATAAGAAACAATGAAGAAACATACCACACACAGGTCTATTACACAAATAACATTTACGTCAACCCAGAGATACCTTTATTAGACCTGGAAGGTATCAATAATCTCACATCTTTGCAACCTATTGATTTATCACTTCGCCAACCAAACACACAATTCATAAAACACGATTACGACAAACTTCATAATTCATTGAAGGAATTAGAAGAACAGACAAAACAGACTGAAATGTCTCAACACGATGTACACCAATACATCGTGTCATACGTCACGATGGGGCTACTGATCCTGTCAGCATTCGTCGCGGGAGGACTCTACGTGTACTGCAAACGCCGCGGCACCCTCGCCGTCAACACTGCCAACACGACCACCACAGTACCACCACCAAAGCCAAGAAGGGCAGAAAATATAGAAAGGACCGTAAACAGGAGTTCTTCTTACGCGACACCTCATTCTTTTAACATTTAGATTTTCTTACTTTTCAATTTTTATATTTTTTGTATAATTTAACTTTAACTATTAGTATTTTAAAATACCTTATTTAACTTTTAACCTATTAACATTATTTTGTTGCCCCGCCAAGATGTACGGTCAGCAACCGCACATTGTACTCTGGCCTAGTTTGTATTATTGCACATTAAGTTAATTTATATAATTTAGAAAAATCACGTACGCAAGTACGTCAGTTATCGGTTTACCATCGAGCTCGCTTAACATTTTTTAACATTTTAAACATTTAATTTTAACATTTTTTTTGTAACATTATTATAATCAACTTTTATTAAACATTTCCTATCATAAACATTTATTTAATTGAACATTTAACATTCAACATTAAATGTAAAGGCATCTGCCCTTACACCATTATAAACGCAAAGTTTGTATATATGGATGTTTATTCATCTTTTATGCTAAAACTACTGAATGTATACCTTTTTATTACCTTATAACTTAAGGGCGTCTCATTAGGAGTGCACTTTTTCATTTTAAAATTAAAAAAAGAATTTTATGACAGAGTTGTGATATGTTTATTGTATTGTAAAGAAGTTTGATGTTCCGATTAAGTATGGAATCAAATATACGTCAAATGACCCCCACAATTTTCTATGACTTTTGCACAGAGATGTGGCTGTATCTCACCGATGACACGTTGGATTTCCGATTTGAGCTCAGGAATTGTTTCGGGTTTATTCGCATAAGCCCGTGATTTCACAAAACTCTAGACATTGACTAGTCATGCTGTTTTCTACAGCCTATTTATACAATTTAACATGTAACATTATTAAGTCCTTACTGTATCTCTGTTTTTTGTGACTAATAAATAAATAGAAAATAATATTGCGTGAAGTATGTACTGATACTGCGCAGAAGAAGTTGCGGTCACCAGCTAGTTACATTTACGCCCATATTATCCCCATTGGGGTGGGCAAAAACATTACCTTTCAACAAATACTTAAAAGTGATCTATAAAGTTGTGTTGTTTAAATTTTAGCACAAAAATGTCTGGTTGAAATTTGTGTAATGGTGAGAGGTGGCCTTTCGTCTACATTCACACTAGGCGAAATTCCTTAGTGGCCTTCTACACCCTCGGGAAGACATGGGTTGGTAAGATCCTATGACGATCAATACTCAAAACTCAATACTCAAACCTCAATACTTAAAACTCAAAACTCAATACTCAAAACTCAATTCTTTATTGCGTTCCACAATGGTTTTATAAGGTGGTGAACATTACAATTTGGTTCATTTGTCCCCTGTCGGGCACAGCATAGGAGAGAGGAGGAAGGGCGCCGTATAAATCTTATTATTATTATTAAATTACTATTATTAAATTATCGTTATTAAATAACTGTTATTAAATTATTATTTATTTATGGAGTATGTATCAAATGATGTCAGTAGTTATAAACAATATTATAACAGTTAACAATATCATAACAATCAAGGAACTTATGACATTTATTTGTTCTTTGTTCTGATTTTTAAAGAAAGTTAAGGTTTAAGTATGTTTATCCGTTTCCTAGTATTCATAGCAAAAACTTTGCTAAGATAAGGGCCTAATTCCATTGGTCATCTCGAAGGACATAAATTTATATATATGAAAAAATTTACCTGCTCTAAGTATCCTATGGCGTCTTCGTAATGCCCCATGTTGAGCTTCGCTATGCCTAAATTTCCATACGCTTGTGCTTCCAAAGCACAGTCTTGCAACTCTTGCGCTCTTTCTAGCTGCTCCTATAATATAAATACAGGCTGAGTTATGAACAGGTAACTTCTCAAATATTATTATAATGAAAAACTCCGTCACTAATTTCTTAATTTATTTTTATTGCATTTACAATGCTATATATAGTTCGGGCATCGGAGACCCCGGTAGCTCAGTGGTCAGAGTAGTGGACCGGTTATTCAAAAGTCGGAGGTTCGATTCCTCTCCGGGTTACCGAGGACGAATTGATTTTATCTAGTAAAAAAATAATTATTTAGTTAATGGGCCTTTATTCTAAAACTTGCTGAGGACGATCCCAGGAATTCAACTATCGAAACTGCCCCGGCTCCTCTCCCGTTTTCTTCTAATGCATTTTAGGGCTAATTGATACATATATCATACATACATATCGCAGGGCATAAATTGCAAAAATTAGTTAGGTAGGCAAAAGAGTTTTCAAAATGCCTTTTCAACTGGTGGGACTAACACACCATAATATTGGTTTACTTCATGTAAAGGAGAATTATTATTACTTTAGAGTATTATTAACTATATACAAGATCGCATGGAGCGCAAAAAAAAATCTTAAAATGCCTTTCCTGTAAAATTGCAAATACTGCAATTATTTCTTGTCTTACCGAAGGTGCGATATGTATATTCAATTAACCCTAAACTGCCTCTTGTCGGAGTCAGCTCTTACATTACATATACTGACCCTGTAGCAGCGTGCCGCGTGCGAGTAGTGTCCCAGCGCCATGTGGACTGCCCCCAGGTGCGAGTGGGCGCGCGCCTCGCCTGCTTCTTGTGGGAGTCACCTCTTACATTACATATACTGACCCTGTAGCAGCGTGCCGCGTGCGAGTAGTGTCCCAGCGCCATGTGGACTGCCCCCAGGTGCGAGTGGGCGCGCGCCTCGCCTGCTTCTTGTGGGAGTCACCTCTTACATTACATATACTGACCCTGTAGCAGCGTGCCGCGTGCGAGTAGTGTCCCAGCGCCATGTGGACTGCCCCCAGGTGCGAGTGGGCGCGCGCCTCGCCTGCCGCGTCGCCTGCCTCTTGCCTCAGAGTCAGCTCCTATAACATTATATAACACTTCTTTAATCCGTGCGTGATATTTTGAGGGTTCTCACTACGAGATCGAGTAAGAAATGAGGAGATACATAGATGAACTAATATTATCTAGATTGCTGAAAAAACTTGTAACCTGAAGTTGCAGAGGGAATAGCACAACGCATGAAGAATTAAAGGCCGTTGAGGCAGATAAGTTCAGACCACGTAACGTAACATGACACGTGAACGTAACGTAATTCTGCGACCTTTTTCGTGTCACGACACGATTAAGGTCGCAGAATTACGTTGAATGCAGGCCGCCTACAATCGGTCTCATTAGAAGCTTATGGGGGAGGCCTATGTTCAGCAGTGGACGTTCTTGGTCTGACGATGATAATCACGAATTTGTTGGTACTATTACCTGACTTAGACATAAAAAAAATACCACAAAGTAGCACTCAAGCATGCAGCCCACCTGATAGAATGTGGTCATTATGGACACTTGGAGTACCAGAGGAATCACTATAGCGGTCCCGACCTTTTAAATTTTATCGTATGTAAAGAGCCTCATGCTGTATACATAAATAAATAATAATAATAAATATATATTGTATAAAAATCCAACCAAGACCTAAGGAGCCCAAGCCAACCTCACCTGCACCCCAGACCAGAATAAATTTTAATGAACATTAGCACACAAAGATTTGTCCTGTGTGGGAATCGAACCCACGACCTTAGGAGCGGAATGCGGGTATACTCGCCACCACGCCATATCGGTCGCCATATGTTATAGACTACAGTGCAAGCTCAGTTTCCAAAGCATTTCCCGCAACCGCGCATCGCCCGTACTCGTAGCTCGACGAAATGTTACACAATACGTTCGACAAAATGTTACACCAATATGCTCGTTGGTTTATAACAAAGTGGCGAGCGTGCTCGACGTTTAGTTCGTAAAAGGATGATACACTAGAACATATCATAGAGCTCGTTGTTCTGTTACAAGTAAATGTTGTAGTCTATACTCACTTTTAGAAAAATTACTGATTTAGGCGGTCTGCATTTATGTGACCCCGCGAACTTTAACGGATCGCCCTTCCATCTTGGGGAAACGTGTGAATAAACTAAAATAAATCGACGATTGTTCAGAAGAGTTTTATTTACCTGAGTGTGGTGGCCCAACGCTGCGTCAAGCCTTCTTTGCAGTCGTCGCGCTAAGCCCAAAGCACCACACGCTGCGGCTTCTAACGACCGATCTCGAGCCTGTAGAAATGAAGAACAGTTATAATATCTCTGTGATTTGAAATTCTTTGTGACAATACTCTCATGTCCTTAAAATACTTTTTGTCCGATCTAGCCCGTGCACGATCAATATTTCTATAAATATACTTTTTAATATGTCCCCGTATGGATCTGGGCCTTAAAGGTATACTCGTAGAATATACAAGGTGCCATTATACCAAGAAACTCTAGGAGTTCTGAATCACCAGTGCCGTAACTAGGGCGGTGCCAGCAGTGCCCAGGCACAGGGCGCAGACCCGGGAGGGGCGCAGATATGACCAGACTAGTATCTAGTTTTATCTCATGCATTGTAGCTAGTAAGTGCATTTTGTTTTATTGCGAACATGGTGTAGACGCGCCCTACTGTACCTAGCCTGTATTTTCAGGGCCTGGTCAGAGCATTTTTCAAGGGCGCAGTTTTGAAAGCTCACACCGGGTGCATAAAAGGCTAGTTACGGCACTGTGAATCACTACATAGTATAAAACAAAGTCGCTTTCCTCTGTCTCTATGAATGCTTAGATCTTTAAAAACTACGCAAAGAGTTTTGATGCGGTTTTTTTAAATAGATAGAATGATTCAAGACCAAGGCTTACATGTAGGTCACGAAGTTGCGGGCGAATCGCATCGAGAGAATTTAAAAAAGAAAAATTAGACTTAGTCAGAATAGGTACAATAAAAAATGCAAAAAAAATAAGGGAATCTCAAACACTAGTATGTATGTAGTATGTAATTCAAGTACCAAACCAATGGCTATATTTAAAAGAGCCTGTGAGTTTCTTGCCAGTTCTTCTTACAGAGCGGTGGCTCGGAACTGGCACTTAGATTCACTTACACTTATTATTTTTTGTTTTTAAATTGTTTTGTTGCATGTGAGTGAATCTAAGCTTCGTGGTTTAGTGTTTATTGTTTTTCGATTGTTTTTTCTCATTTTTAATTATGACGTTTTCAAGTACTTTACTTTACTTTACTTTACTGACCTGTCGAGCGAATCCCAATTGCCTTTGATACATCTTCACAGCCTCCTCGACGTCCCCCATTTTGATCAGCACATCCCCGATATTGCCCAAAGCTCTGAATTTCCCTTGTAAATGTTGCGTCATATGGGCGATGGCTAGGAAGTATTTTTGGCATTCAAGAGCTGTTTCCAAATTGCCCAGGGCGAGATGGGCGAGACCTAAGTTGCAGTACGCGCGGCCCATATTCATTTTGTCTTGGAGGTCTTTGGCTAGAGAGAGGTCTTGGTCGTAATACCTGTAAACAATGCTCTTAGTAAACAAAAAGTATTTTTATAATAATAATTTATTTATTTCCGCAAAATCTTAAGATTAATACATATACAAATACTGCTTAAATCTAAGGTACAATTAACATAAAGGACATCTATTTCTAGACTAGATAAATAAATATCTATAAAATATAAAATTATTTGTAATTAGTATAAAAGAGACTGTGACCCACAGACAAACCAGTCCAACGGTTTTGCGGGATATGTTTTTATGTAACTTGCATTATTTAAAGGAAATAAACGTTTTATCTATCTATCTGTATTCCAGAAAACAGCACTCTTCCTCAAAATAGAACTACACTAACTACACTTATGACCTAATTCAATTTTAAAATATTATCAAGAACCGACGTTTAGACAAATTACAAAAAATGTAAAGTTTCGAAGTTTTAAGTAGAAAAAAACAACAAGGAACACAAATAAGATTTACGACGACTTATTAGATGATGACAACAATATTTGGAGATATGGAGTGAAAGGCATAGGGGATGCACAAAAGATCCGACATAAGGGTCAAAGTGCGCCACGATCAGGCTGTGGCCCCCGTGATAAGATAAGAGTATTACTTCTATTCTTCTAGTGTTATCATAAATAAATAAATAATCATTTTCTTCTAGAGTTGCAGACAGAACGACACTAAAAGATCGAATTTTCCTTAACTGCGCTACTTGTCAGTTCAAGCTGCCCAATGAGTGGGACTCTTGGAGGACAAAGTGTCAAGTTAATAGATCTGGTGATTCCAAATCAAGCGCTAATAATAAATTAAGACGTCAGGCTGAGTAGTATAAAAATATCTAGGTATATTTATGTGTTTACTACTAAGTACATATTCTTGTAACTGGCGGGAGAAAAAACTAACCTTGACGATTTTCTTGCCCGTTCTTTTACGATCAAGCTCCCGCCCGCAGTGAATGGGCGCGCTAGTTTTTAAGTTTTGACGTTCATAAGAGCTCTTTTGAGCCAAACTTGAATAAATGAATATGAATTTTGAATTTTGAATTTTTTGAATTTTAATTTGCAAAGAGGCTTACAGAGTTAACTCAAACATATCATTAAGTTATGTTAAATATTAAGTAACTATTTCGCATATTACAAGATAAGATTCAATAATGTCAGGACTAGAATTAAATCATGTCAAAATACAGTTATAAATATTAAGTTGATTAAAATAAAAATCCTACATGTTGTAAATTTACAGCCTTACTAATAGAAAATGTTTACACAGCTATTTAAAGATTAAATAGTTACCCAGTGAACAAACCTTGAGTAAAGTTATATGTTCATGAGTAAATAAGCCCTGTGTAAATTTTCTTCTGCGCTAAAACACACCTATACATCTGATATGTCAAAATTGTTTTTATTGGTAGCTCCATGGCTTGCAATACGTGTATAACTAATATATACACCCGCGTTTATCTTTATTAGTACGGCTGTTATGAAGCATTAACATTCATAAAGACACTTGTCTAGAAGAAAATATATTACCTGACCGCTTCTCTGTAGTTCCCGAGACAATAATGGGCATATCCTAAAAAATGGCACGCTTTAGCCTCCGCGGTGACGTCACCCAGTTCCTGGGACAGCATTAGGTGCTGCTCGTAGTATGGGACGGCTTGAGCGAACTCTCCTCGAGAAGATAGGCAGTTTCCAAGATTCAGCAGGGCACATGCTTCGCCTGCCGCGTCCTTTAACTCCCTGGCAATACCTAAAATATATTCCTGATGTATAAACTATGCTTAGATTATAGATTAACGTTCCACAACTGGGAACGGGTCTACTCTCAGAAGCCAAGATGCGAAGGGTTCAGATGATATTCTACCAAACTGACTCAGTGAGGATTGGCCGAGCCAGGCGTATGGTCTACTGTTAAAATTGTCAAATTGTCTGCTGTTAGCTCACCTCAATCAAGTGCGTAAAAATATTCTATTCTATTCTATTCTAGAATTTGTCATGCTAGCCAATGGACTTGACTGGGTGTCTTTAACATGTCTTAACAACTACCACGTACAGTAATGTGGTGAGTACTTCGAGTCACTTTAAAAATATAACTGAGGCCTATAAACTTGTAGTTTGAGTGGCATATCAAATGCCACAAAAACGGCCATCTATCAAGACTGAACTATGCTTAATCTCGATGATCGATTCGACCACCTAGACTCGCAGAGTTACGGAAATACTTTCGACTTACCTAAGTGTGCTCTATAATGAAACAAAGCCATGTCATGTGCTCCTAAGGCCTGGTATGCCACCGCTAGGTTCCCATGGGTCGATGCCTCCGAACTTCTGTCGTGTACTTCTTTGGATATTGTCAACTCTTGCTTGTGGTACTTGATAGCTTGTTCGTAGAATCCGGCTGCCGAGTACGCGTTGCCAATGTTACCGTATGCCCGACCCATGCCGGCTTTGTCCTTAACATTTATTAATCAGCATTACAAAAAAAACCTATATTATTAACCCATTAATGAGTAGCGGAGGATTTTCTACTAAAAGGTAACTGCATAATGGTTGATGTAAAGATAATTGTGAAGCGAATTCGTTCGTTCACTTGTCGGAATGTTACGCTGCAATGAATCATTTTTATGAAATTCTTTGAAAAAATACTGCGAGTGGTGCACCTGCCGATCAACGGACAAGGCTCTGGCGAATATAAAAGTTGCCGGTTAGCGGCAATAGGCTCGCCACCTATTGCGTGGGACCAACAATACAACTGGCGAAATGTGGGCGTATAATATGCCTCTGCCGAACCTTTCAGGGAAACAAGCGTGATATTATGTGTATGTATGTATTACACTGATCAATCAGAGATAAGTTAACAATCTGCCTAGTAAGATTGTAAAACTGTAATAAAAAATAATTTTAAAATGTAACAAGACTGTAAGATTACTAGTATGTTCACGGATAGAAATACTTATTTGGTTAAATGGAAATGGTTGTTTTAACCTATTAATATAACACTAAAGCACTTGATAGACTTACAACAAAATTAATAGCTGTAGTAATAAAAATGGGCAAAAGATTTAGTTAAAATAAATAGTACAAGCATTCGT
This sequence comes from Musotima nitidalis, assembly GCA_949126915.1. NCBI lineage: Eukaryota > Metazoa > Arthropoda > Insecta > Lepidoptera > Crambidae > Musotima > Musotima nitidalis. The sequence continues at coordinate 9,467,842 of OX421434.1, forward strand.
CCAATGTAGATATAGCTCAAGCGAACTCAAGTCACCACTTGGTGTCTAAATTACATGGAATAAAACTAATTTCTAGCTTGAATGGAGTAAACGAGTATGGAATTATATAGTACTTAGTTACGCCATTAAGCTTACCTGTAACTGTCTTGCAATGGATAAATGAGCTTGATGTAGTTTTAGAGCAGCGTCGTGCTCTCCTAACAATTGATATACGATTCCTAAATTTGAACAGGCTCTACCTTCCCCAACCTGTAAAAAACGTAAAACATATCATTTAAAATCTGTTTACCATTGTTATCCAACTGGAAATGTATTTTCTTGTTTTGAGACTGTTTTGAACTATAGCAATTACTCTCTCACAATTCACTCAATAATAAAACTCATAAAACATTTAAGTTAGAAAAGTGTAATAGGCTTAAGAAATACTTATCTATTGCTTTCCGAATGGAAATCCTATTTTTGTTTTGTGCCAGTTTATTATCTATTTAAAGCTGTATTTAAAAAAAAATGTAAAATATTTAATTATGATTTACAGATAGTTTTGACTTAAAAGTTGTGCTTGCTGGAAATAACAAAATTTTGTGCCTGTTTTGATGTATGTTACCTTGTCTCTAGCCGCTAACGCCACGTCTAATTGACGCTCATGCCACTTTTTAGCTTGTGCGTAGTCTCCAGCACATCTGTAAAGAAATTTCAAAGTGTTTCATTTTGGAAACTTCACTTGATCCAAGGACAGAAAGCAAATTTTTTTTTAAACATAGTAGTCATAATGATCATATAAAACCAGTTGGAGTCTAAAATCAATTGTCGGTTATGTCACTTTTTAGATTGTAACTATTTCATATTGAATAGACTTAAAGCTTCAGCTTACAATCCATTATGCTACTTAATTCACAAACATAAAACATATTTTTCAGTGTTGTAGTGAGGTAAAATTGAATATCATTTTGTTGGTAATTTATTTTGACGATACATATCGCGATGGTATAGTGTTGAGGTCCTTCCCCATGTTCTCACCACATATATTTCACGGGCTGGTTAACATCAAGTTTTCGATTAACACATTTTGACGAGCGATATTTTAACTAAACGGAACGAACAAAAATTTGTGTTTTTTCATATTCAATTGATATTCGTTATGGTATAAAAACATTACTAAAATAGATTTATGAGTTATTTGTATATTTACACTCTTGGGTATTTGTTGTTTTATTAAAATTTTTACAATAAACACAAGACGGCTGTATTAAACTATACATGTTATCATGTTTATTTATATGTATTGATAATTTATTTTATAAAGAGACATAAACATACTTTTTTCTTCTGCTTTACCCAGTTAAGTAGGTAAGAATGTTCTCTCAGGAACCCTCCACAATAAACATTCTGCCGTCGGTTGTGAAATGAGTTTTACCAATAAGATTGCTATAATCTTCATCTTATGGGGCTCTTCAAAAAGGGTATGAAACGGTTTTTAACGATCGGATCGCCAACGCACTAGTGATGGAAATTCAAGCGTCTATAGGCAGCAAGAACCAATTTTCGCTTGCGTGCTATCTTGTTGAATAAAAAAAGTAGTTCTTAGGAAAATAAATAAATAAATATTTTCTGACAATTACACCAATTATTTAGTTCCAAGATAAGTATCATTAAGAACTTGTGTTATGGATACTAAACAACGAAAAACATACTTTTTTTTTTGTAAATAGACAGAGTATATTTATCTTCAGACCAGAACAAATATTTATGTTCATGTTCACAAAGATTTGTCCTGTGTGGAAATCGAATTCTGGAGTGAAGTGAAGAATACTGACCTCCACGCCATATCGGTCGCCAAAAATGGTAAAAAAACGGTGTCGGAAAAGGTGAGTGAGAGCAATGATAGACCAGAGGCGAGACCTATAGACTTAATTTAGATCGGGTTCTAACCTTGGTGGGCGCACCTAGGACTTTTCGAAGTCATGTGCGTAATTATCGCTTGCTCCGTGTCTTGCACGTTAAGCCGTTGGTCTCGGCTTTCATGAACATCTCTGACAGTCGTCATTAGGAAGTCAGTGCCTGAGAGCTGATTTAACAGTAGAATGATGTTTCCCTCTGGGTTGCTGAGATCAGACGGCTGTCGCTTCATGTAATAATTGACATTTAGCTAATTCTGGTTAAATCAGTGAGCAGACCCTGGGCTTTACACTTAAATCCGGTAACCGGGACAATGTTAGGATATGAAGAGGAAAAAGCTCATTGCTGGCTAAAATCAAATGAAACCTTACCTAGCAGCGTGGCCAAGCCCAGCGTACGCCCGTGCTTCAATGGCTCTGTCTCCCAGATTCTGTGCTATCCTCAGCACGTTCTCATGATATGCAATAGCTTGGGAGAAGTTTCTTCTGTAGTGGTACGATGATCCAAGGTTTGAGTACGCTCTTGCTTCTTCCACCTTTAAAAAAAATAATTTTTAATTAAAAGATGAAAATTGTAAAAAAAGCGTTAAGATAATTTGCAAGTACAATTTCTCGTACGGTATTATTATGTTTCCAACTGTATTTATTTATTAATGGATCTGCAAAAAGTCATACACTTTTTTTAATCATAAAACCAATCAAAATGTTAACTGGCCCCGTGTTAATAGTAATTTTACATTTTTCTTTAATTAAAACTTATTTTAAAATTTCAAATATCATGATGAAACAAAAATATTTAAAAAAAACATCTTAAAGTTAATTACTTAATGAAATATTATTAAATGAAGTTAAAATTATGAAAATCACACTAAACAATAAATTTAAATAACACAATTAAATTTACATTAAGAAAAATTACGCTGACTGTACTAGAAGGTGCTGTGGGGTAATAAATAAAGTGTAACAGGTATTTATTCATTGATACTTATTAAGTAGGTGACAATGCGGTGGCAATCTGTTACATTTCAACAAATAGGAACACTTTCTAGGAGAGAAAAGCTTAATGTGTTTCCTTGTATCGATGTGCCTTGGAAATATCCATTAAATATCTTAGTTCAGTGTATTTAATATTGAAACTGAAATTAATGAACGCGTTTTATGTTTTTCAAAGTATCTTTGCCTAAGGTAACCTAAAAGTTCTTAATTTTATTTTTAGAAAATATTGTCGTTAGAGAAATTCAAGGCACAGCCAAAATCTCGGAAAGATAATAATATAATCTCACAGACTACGCTGGCCATCTTGAAAAAATGAGGATGGATGGAGTATGCCTACCCACACTTATCCTTAGGTGAAAGATGCAAAAAAAAAAAAAAAGGTGACGGATGCTAATATAATCGTAACAAAGAATAATCGTAGAAAAAATAATGTTAACTTCCTAAACGAGTTTTGGTACCAGAAATACGATTAAACTTTAGCTCTGTTACGTGGTTAAAATATATACCAAAATAGAGTCTTCTTATGTGTAATTTTATCATAAAATGCCAAATACGCTCTTAATTTTAGAACAATAACCCCACCATAGAATCAAGCTCATCTCTATTCTTAGACACAGACAAAACAATGTCACTAAATGAACCTGCATATACTAAAATAATGTTCTTACCTGATCACCAAGTCTTCTCGCAAGCCTCAAGTGCTGCGTGTGGCAGTCCACAGCAGAATCAAACTCCCCCATCGCGAGATAGACGGCTCCAACGTTGCCGATTTCGCGGGCCTCCTGCAGCCGGTCACCCATCTGCTTCACCAGCTGCACGCATTGCTTGTGGCTGGCGAGCGCGTTGGGGTAGTCGCCAATGGCTGTGTACACATGGCCTAGTGAGGTCAGAGCTGCGGCGGCTGCTTGTGTATCCTATAAAATAAAGAGTTGGTTAGTCACTGAAGTTCTCATAGCTTTACTTCTTTTTTTTACTATGGACTTATTCGTTTAGAGTGTTTGCCAGTGTAAAGTAATAACATAAATCAATTTTCGTTATTCAGTCACAGTGAAGGTCGAATAAAGTCAATCATAGTCGAGCCAAGTCAAAGTCAGGCCCCAGTAAAGTTTTACCCAGACTTTACTAAAGGCGTCTATCGAGTTTTATACTCAACACGGAAAAATCAAAATACACAGTATAATGTGACTTTCCTACAGTTGCCTAAGAAGTTACGTCTCTATAAAATATATAAATAACGAGCTGACCCGGCGAACTTTTTTCCGCCTTAATGGCAATAAATAAGCAGATTGTGTTTTTATTTGATAGAAAAATTACAAAAAAATTAAATACGTACATTAATCATTCATTATTATTTCTGTATTTTAGTACAAAGTTGCTCTTCAATTAAGTACTTTGTGATACACGACATTTTTTGTATTATTATTATTTATTGAGAAGCACGAAGTCGAGCCATACTATTGCGGCGATGTTCACGTGCAATTTCTTGTTCTTCTTCAGTCCTTTCATTTCCAGTATTTCGTATTCTTCTTGCATTACGGCTTTGTCGGTAAAGATTCGATAGTCTTGTTCGCGGCATTATTAATTAAACTTCACTTCAATTCACCTAAAAAATTATTTCAAAACTCATATTCACATTCCCGCTAAGAAGTCAGAAATAGTTTGAATATTGATTTCTTACAAATATCAAATTGTCATCCATACGTCACTATATAGCTGTCATTTGCGCTTTGTTATTCCAAGTCTGATTCTTTTTTGTTATATCCCGTTTTATAGTGACTGACGTTTCATGTCAAGTCACACGGGAACGCTGTCGAACGGGATAAAAAGTATCCTATGTCCGTCTCCTGGCTCTAAGCTACCTCCCTACCAATTTTCGCCCAAATCTGTTCTGCCGTTCTTAAGTTATAAGTGCTGTAACTAACACGACTTTCTTTTATATATATAGATATATAAATATATCCTCTATAAAATACTGCTGCTATCTGTCTTTTTTTGGCGTTGGCGGCAACTCATACTTTTACTTATGGAACAAGTTTGTTCGCAGTATAAATGACTTCGAAGTCTTGAGAGACGTATGAAATGCTCTAGTATTTGGATGTGACATATCTGTCGGTTTGCTTTAGCACCATTAATGATGATGTTAGTGATACAACTAACACTATTATTATTATTTGTTTCGTTTCGAGTATTTTAGTCAACACCACTTCGACTATCACTGTAGATCTTTGAATATTGCTTCAGATCTTAAATAGGGCACAGTGCAAAGTAACATGCGTTGTAAAGATTGGTAAAATGGTGAAAAAAATGAGTCAGAAGAGAATATCCAAGGCCTGTCTTGCCAATGTTGTTTTCTTATTGGTAGTGCTGATAGCTGAGTCTTCACAGTGTTTGGGTAATCCGTAAGACTAGCACGTGTGAGAAGGCGGACCAAGATATAAATTTTCTTCAGAACATTCTTTTTAATAGTTCCTGTCATCACATCGGCCTTATAAGTCCTTTGCTGAACATTGGCGTCCCCAATAGATTACGGGGATATTTGCTGATAATCACCACACTGGGCAGGCGGATTAGTGATCTCTGTTCAACCCAGGATTATGTTGCTGCCCATCATCTGATAGGATTTCTGACGACTTTTATTACTCCCCATAAGATCAAAAAGGGTGGGACTATCCTAGGCCGGTACCACACGGTACATATAGTTAATAGTTTCCGTAGAAGACACTAAAAGCAGCTATGTCCCTACACAGCAGGAGGCAGCCATTAAATAGAGTTTACATGTAATATAAATCGTGAAGGTGTAATGTTAGCTATTTCTAAGCAGTGAGCACATTCGCCGGGGCTCGTTGACCTGCAAAATTACTTCGTGACTTTATCTCACATTACTGTAAATAACAGCAATTTGCTTAATTCTTTACGAAATTAGACTAAGTATATGTTTTATCAACGGTGACTAATCAAGTGTGGAAAAATTCGAGGAAACTGACTTCACTTATGCCAACCCAATTTAAAACTAAAGAATTTAATTATACGTAAGTGAAATACTGGTGGTAGATATGCGATATTAAGCGGTCGGAAACAATCACAAAAAAAGAGCAGATTACACAGAAGGCAGTGCTCATTTTGTATTATAATACTTAATGTACATAGGAAAGCTTAAAGCTAATCAGCGTGTAATGGAGAGAGCTATGCTCGGAGTGTCCCTACGTGATAGAAATAAGAAAATCCATAGGAGATCTGGGGTGACCGACATAGCGAAGCGAATATGCAAGATGAAGTGGCAATAGCGGGGCACATAGCTCGAAGAACCGACGACCGATGGGGCGAAAAGGTTCTTTAATGGCGACCAGGAACCAGCAAACGTAGTAGAAGAAGAACTCCACCCGATGGACCGATCATTTGTTTAAGGCGGCGGAATTTCCTTTCTTTTTGTGCATGAACACACAAAGATTTGTCCTGTGTAGGTAGAAACCCTACGACCTCAGAATCGGAGGGAAGGTATACTGACCTCCAAGCTATATCGGTGGTCATAGTTATATAAGCAAAAACATATAAATATAATGACATCTTTAGACAAAACTAACATGGACTCAAATTTACTTTTAAGCAAATAGTATAATAAAAACAACAACAGATATTCCTAAGTCAAATTGAAAAATTCGTAGCTTTTCAAATAAACGTATCCTACTAGATATGACAAGCAGTTCAATTTCAATAAACTGTGGAATTGGGACATTTAATAAACAGTGTAGGTGTTTAAATAGTTGAAGACAGGTTAGTAAAATATTAAACCAGGAATAAGGCTTAATAACTTAAGCGACGGTAGTTATTTAAGCTCCCAGATTTACAGCAAACAATTTATCCAAAGTGATTTTAATAAATAAGGTTTTCTCGACGTTAGAACCCAACTCGACATTAGTTATTGCATTGAAAAGTTAACTGTGATTACTTAATATCTGTTGCCATTCATTAGGCAATTTCATATTTTAAACAAGTTATCTAGAGTTACATCTAATTGCTCGTAGCTATAAATTCTAAGATATAATTTTAAAATGTTTCTCATGCTTCCTCTATGCATAAATCGGATAAAATGAGGCTATAAAACACGTTAAAACCAGGAGAATATGCGGACAAGTATCAGCTATTTATAATAAATTCCTACTACATCAAATAGTTCCACATTTCTAACCGCGGTGCGCATAGCAAACGGTATTATTAAAGCAAATAAAGGTGGGATAGAATGCACTGCATCCTTTTCACTGAGAAGTGGGGACAAACGGTAAAACAAAAGGAGACAGCCCGCCAATAGGGCCATTGTCTTAACGTAGAGATGAGGGCCGCTTGTCGATGTTCAACGGATGGAGATTAATACGATTCAAATAACTTTCTTCGTGTCAAAACAGTTGAGACGTTCACTGCACCTATCTACAAGGAGATGTACGAATATATGTCCATTGGTAAGATGAGTGCCAGGATCATAGCGAGTGTAAACAAAGGTAAGAGAGAACGCACTGCATCCTTTTCACTGAGAAGTGGGGGACAAAAGAAAAAACAAATGGAGAATGCCCACCAATAGGGCCATTGTCTTAACGTAGAGATGAGGGCCGCTAGTCGATATTCTACGGGAAAAGATTTATACGACTCGAATAACTTTCTTCGGTGTCAAAACAGTTCGGATGGACGTTCACCGCACCTATCTGCAAGGAGATTTATATATCCATTGGTGAAATGAGTGCCAGGATCGGAGCTAGTGTAAACAAAGGTAAGAGAGAACGCACTGCATCCTTTTCACTGAGAAGTGGGGGACAAAAAGAAAAACAAATGGAGACAGCCCGCCAATATGGCCATTGTCTTAACGTAGTGATGAGGGCCGCTTGTTGATATTCTACGGGAAGAGATTTATACGACTCGATTAACTTTCTTCGGTGTCAAAACAGTTCGGATGGACGTTCATCGCACCTATCTGCAAGGAGATGTATATATCCATTGGTAAATGAGTGCCAGGATCGGAGCAAAGCGGACAAAAATGGTAAATAAGTGCGCTGAAATTATATAGGTGAAATAAGTAAAGCTAAAAGATTGTGCCAAGATCGTAGCAAATGTAAGAGAATACGATTTTGGATTCAATATCATATATATTATTTGCTCCAACCACCTAGAAGAACCTAATTGATCGATCGATGTTACTAAAGCTATTTAATATATCGACAAAAATGGTAAATAAGTGCGCTAAAATTATATGTTTTTTATCTATAACATTTCCTCTTAAGTCAATAACCTATTGGTTAAATCGATATCAAAAAGAGCACACACAAACAACCTATTGCATCATTAAAATTATGCAGCTCGTGCACACATTTAGACCGCGCGGTGTCGACAAATCGACAATCTCACGACATTCACAGGGTCCATCACTAAACAGTGTAGTTGGAGAAGCCTCAACAATCTAGCTAATTAAGTATGTGCAACATGATACGATAACACAGTGATTTACATACTGACTCGAGACCTCTGGCTGACTGGCGCTGCGGATTACTGGCAGGAGGCCGTCTTTATATAAACAAACAGGAATTGCAAGCGCACGCACGCACACTATGATAAATGTTGGAGAGCATTTTGAAATGCTTAAAGTAGGTTGACTGTTGAATTCTAGAACAATTTTTACAGACTAAGGTGCAAACTATGAACAAAATATTGTTGGTTTTTTAACTGTTAACTAATTCATTACATCTTGAGTTGCTTCTCTCATTGAGTCAGTGCTTTTATTCTGTAAGGCCCATTACGCAAAGCTTTCAAATAGAACTTATGCATATTCAAGGATATATAGCAGCGCTCTTGAAACACGTCGCTTTTTCACGAGCATATTTCACACTCTTTTATAAGCGCCTAAGAAAATATTTGTAAATTTGTTATAGCCGTCAAGAAAGTACGAGGCATCCTTCTGTACTGGGGTATACCGTGCCGAATCGCATACCCGCTGGCTGCAGCCCAAGTGGCATTATCGAGTGCTGTGTGAAGTACGCAACACCTGGTGTGGCACCGCCTTCGCAAATAATAAGTGACATCGTAAATGAGACGCATGTTTATTAAGCTGTAATTTGTTCCTTCTGTATAGATGGTTTCATTGCTAAATTATACGTAAACATATATACATAATCTCGTATCACATTTGTAGTGGGCATACAACTTTCGGCAATTTTTTTTGTAGCAAAATTAACATTTAACACATTCATCTCTACTTGAAAAGTGTAAAGTGTTGATTGCTTTTCCTCCTCTTTAAAACTAGACGAGATCCTATTCCCGACCTCATTACGTCATCGGGCAAGACATGGACGTGATGGTAGACTACCACTGGGCACCAACATGTTATATATCTTTTTTCAGAAATCATTAGTTATTAGACTAAAAGTTTGAGACACATATGCCCAGTAATTTACTAAGCTACATGCGCTAGAAACGAATGACATAAGCGGTATGGTAACGACACAAATACATTCACTCAACATTTTATTTCTTCAATAAAATTAAGAGCTGATAACACTTATCCAGATACCGTCGATACCGTGACAGATTCGACATGGCTATTATCTGACATTTTAAGTATACAACCAAATAAAACCTGTCAGATTGAAGATCGGCATCCAAGTTACAAAACCACGCAGCGACGATCCGACAAGTATGAATGCGGCTCGAAAGTTAATATGACTTTGAATTTGTTAAGAATTTGCAATTCATGAATATTCATACGAGTTGGGAGTTCTTCGTATTCTTAATATGAACATGACTTATAATCGGCGTCGGGGATATTTTTGCACTTTGCAAATTAGATTTGGTTTTAATCAAAACTCATCTTTGTTTATACAGTTGATGTGCTGTAGGTTGTTTTACATACTGTGAGACTTTAGTAATTTTACTTTGGCATGGCACAATTATTAGTGTATTGGATACAAGTGTTTTCTGTATAAGATCTTTTTGTTAATTTTTTTTATTCAATTTCGATTTACATAATGTTCAAGGGATATTTTAGCCGATATTGAATTAAATATAATATGTGTGAGCTGTCGTATAGCTATAGGACCTACAATTAAAATTATCTAGCTAATGAAATAGTAACAAACATATAATTAAATATTATGATAGGAATATGTGACATACAGTCACATATTCCTAATATTTCTTCATAATATTTACATACAGTGTAATATTTACATCAGTGACATACAGTTTGTGTGTTTGACATTGATACAACTAAATTATTAGGCAGTACTATGATAAAACACAGATCAAACTAAACGATTAGGTTGAAATTAAACATAAACAGAGACATGACATCAAAGTAGGCGGACAATTGGGTAGATTCACGAGAATACAAATGTAACCCTGAATCTGACAAGGGGATTAACTGGTATTGCATTAGAATTATTATACAGAAATGACACATTCTCTCTGTCTTTTATGCGTAAGTAATAAAAATAGTAGTATTAGCAGCTAAAGACAGGCGGTTACCAGCATGTCTAATCGAAAACCGAGCCCCCTTATCAAAGCTCTTACGTAATCTGCCCAGCGTCAGGGTAATTTTTATCTTTTATATCTGGGAAATCAATAGCCTTGTAATTATTATAGGTAAAATTTACGACTTTTTTCATAATTTTAATGAAAACAATGTATTTGAACATTAATTCTTGAGTTTTTTTTCGTAAAATAACGTCAGGACGCTTGGGCCACACAGAAACACGGCCTGTTACGCGCATTCTTTTTTTAGCATACTACTTGCAGTTTTTTTGACACGAAAAATTTAAATTATTTCTCAACGAATATTTCCAGGTAATTTCTCTTGTTATGATGTGAAAACGTTTTGGCCTTTGGCCTTGGGCTTTTAACACGCTGTATAATATAGTTTAATCAATAAAAAATTCCGAACGACTGCGCTAAAATGAAGATATGGCGATACGTCGTTTGTCGGAATTCTATACAATTTTAGTATTGTATAGGATACCTCTCGGAGCTCAGGGCTGTCTAGATACAAGCTAATATTCATACGAACAGCTGAATAGTTGCTAGTATGTGCGCAAGTAATAATGTAAATGAAGGAACCATTTTAATCCGTATATTCAATTGAAAAGCGCGCATTATTCGTATATTCAATTGATAAGCTTTGCCGTTTCTGTTTTGTATAAATTAGTGTTAATATTATTACTTAGTGACTACCGCTAGAACAAGAAAGGACCTTCGTTTGATGTGTGTGTTGGTATACTCTTAATAGATTGAGAGCGGGACTAAGGTTATACGATATAAGTTTGTTTTTAATTTGTTATTGTTGTGGAATATTTTATCTGGATAAATTGTATAAAATAATTTACACAATTTGATAGAAGTATGATGATTTTACTGGAATCGAAATAAGGTTAATCTAAAGAAATTTGTATTTTAACAGTGGCCGGTTTATGTAGATAAGAATACTGATCAATTTAGTAAGAAAAGCTGTGTACATAACCTAAACACAAGGAATAAGCATAAATTAGTTGTACCTGTCACCAGGCTCCAAAAGATAAACAAATCTTTTAAAGGTCAATGTGTGCGATTCTACAACAAAATCCCAAGCAACATACATAAATGAATGAAATACATGAAATAAATAATTTTTTACTTTACTTTACTTTACTTTAGTTTTAGTTCTGCGATCGGAAAACTGTGAAATATCATCTCGTCCAAAATGCCTCAGTCTCAAGACCTAAGTCTTCGAACAGTGTGTGCATGAGGAAATCCATAGAAGAACTGGACTGACCGACACAGCTAGATGTATTTGTAGGCTGGTAAGTGAGGGGGGCAAAAGCTCGAAAAACCGACTACTGATTGCGTTAAGGTTCTCTAATAGTGGTTGCGAACCAGCAAACTTAGTAGAGAACGGCCTCCTAATCGATTGAACGATGATCAGGTCTAGAAAGCGGGTAGACGGCGTATGCAGGCGGCTCTAGATCGCTCGACGTGGAAAACAACTGGGGAGGACTTTATGACTTCTAATGACTGAGATGACGATGTTGAAAATAGTTTATGTCAAAATAAGATCTTTTTATTGAATGCATATGAAAGTAATATCACACATATAACAAAACAGTAATTTAGTTGTTTTTAGTGGTTTTTCTCCATAACAACTGTGAATAAAAATAAAATAAAGAAATAATACCCTTGCCCTTGGAAATGTTAAACATTTTTTTTTTATGCATACAAACAATTGTCTTGTAAGGTTATCGAACATACGAACTTAATAGACGTGTTTACATATATTGGCTTCGGCGCAATATCGATCATTAAGTAAAACAAGAAGGTCCGCACTAAAACTAAACAAATTGTACCTAATTACTTTCCTGTTTAAATCTTATAGGCAACCATGTATTATTTTATTTAACATATGAATTTCGTATTAACTGATGAATTACAAGAAATGTAATTATGAGTCTAAGTAATTTGACAGTAACATGTTAGCATAAGCTTGTAGGGATCATATCAACCTCTTAGGAGCCCAAGCCAACCTCACCTGCAAGTGGTGCACCTGCCGACCAATGGATGAGGCATGAGATGATGTATGAACAGTTCCCTGTAAGCGGCAATAGGTTTGCCACCTATTACGTGCGACCACCAATGTAATTGGCGAAATGTGGGCGTATAAAATGCCTCTGCCTACCCCTAAAGGGAAACAGGCGTGGTTGTAATATGTAATAGGCGTATGTATGTAATTTAAAAATCATAAGAAAAATATATTAAGTTGTCAGCCTACTATTACTTTAGACTTAAAGCGAACTTAACTTAACTTGTAATTAGTAACCCTGTTAAATCTTTGTTACTATTGCAAAAGAATTTTATGAGTAAAACCCCTTTTCTATACCTTTTAACACAACCTATTACATTTGATCCGAATACTTACCGTTTATAAGCACTAACAGCCAAGTGACACTTAAACTTATGCGAAATGAAGTTGGTCTCCATAAAGCTTATGATTTTATGGTTTTTACCGCAGTCATCGTGACTAAGTTTCATATTTAAGTTGCCACATAAATCTGAAGCTTAAGTTTTCCTAGAATTACTTGCCTATCTTTATTAAATTCACATGTTTATACATTAATGCAGAGATTAAAAAAATAAGTATGTCACATAAAAGACATTTAAATTATAAAACCATAATTTCAAAAAATTCCCTTTTCCTGATTAGTGCACTTTTCTAAAGTATATTAAATTTACGATTCAGAATCGCAAAATAAGATATTAATCAGTAAACCAATATTTACTGACAATTACACCATTATTTAGTTCCAAGATAAGTATCATCCAGAACTTGGTTATGTATACTAAATAACAGATAAATATTTATTTTGTAAATCCTTTTTCAATATACATAGGAAAACACCCATACCAGAACAAGTATTCATGTTTATGCATACAAAGATTTGTTCTGTGTGGGAAACGACTCCACAACCTTAGGAGCGGAGTGCTTGCCACCACGCCATATCTGTCGTCGATATACGTAGAAAGTTTTAAATTTAAACGACATTTGCAAGTTGTGAAACATTTAGTAGAGCAATGGTGTATGGGGATCCTATTAAGACCCATGGAACCAAAGCCATCCTCACCTACAAGTGGTGCACCAGCCGATCAACGAAAGAAGCTCTGGCGAACATATAAGTTCCCGGTAAGCGGCAATAGGCTCGCAACCTATTACGTTAGTAGTTAGTGGTATACAATTGGCGTAGTGTGGGCATATACGACTAAAGCCTCTGTCTATCAACAGGCGCGTATGTGTGTAGATTTTGATTTGACCTAGATTTGCCCATTAATGGCTGTATTTGACTTAAACTGAAGTTAACGTTACTTTGAGGTAAACCTAAAAAACGGTGCTAAAAACAAGATTCTGTGGGTATACTATGTTCCTACATGCATGCACCTGCAAAACGTGACTTTCCTAGGCATTCTAGGCATGTCTCATTGGATGCAGGCCTCCGTCGTGCCCTGAAACTGACAGCCACGGTTACACATATCTCTGGCGGATTATTCGCGCCCAGCCTCTCGTGGTCAACGCAACTGTCATTCCAACTATAGTTTAGTTTATGTAAGAGCACAGTTCATTGCCAGTTTTTACAAAGAAGAAATAAATGATATATTTAACTTATAAAAGTCTTAGGAACGAGAATTTACACAGTTAGCTTAGTAAGTTATAGGTAATGCTAATAATAATTATATTAAAAAGAATAAACTCGCGTAGATGTATGTTCAGACATACATGCACCTGCTATACGGGACTTTCCTAGGCATCATAGGCATGTCTCATTGAATGCAGGCACCGTCGTGCCCTGACACAGACAGCCGCGTCTACACATATCTGTGGCGGATTATTCGCGCTCAACCTCAGACGGGCGTGTTCAATATCCAACTGTCATTCCAACTGTATTTTAGTTTTTGTGGAGGTACTTATTACATATCAGTTATTTGTTCTTTGTAAAAACTAGCAATGCTATGCGCTGGCTTGTTTTGGTAACTCTTCTAATATGTTTGAGTTTAATCATTCAAACTCCATCTATCAAAAATACATGAGTCTAAAGATCAGTACAAAAGGATATATTTATACACAACTAGCTTTTTCCTGCGAATTCTTGCGCGTGGAATAGTGACTACCGGCGGATTTTTGGTTTTACCCACATAGTTCCCGATCTCGCGGGATTTTTGAGAATTTCCTACTCCCGCGGGATTTTTCGGGATAAAAACTATCTATGCCCTTTCTCGAGTTTCAAACTATGTCTGTACCAAAGTTCACACAAATCGGTTCAGTAGTTTAGGCGTGAAGAAAAGACAGACAGACAGAGTTACTTTCGCATTTATAATATTAATTGGGAAGTTTGGACAGAGTTAAGAACCTCTATCTTTTATGAAGTTGGCTAAAAATAAAGGGAACTATCAACTTTCATCACTCTTACTTAAATTAAATTAAATTAAAATATTAAATTAAATTAAAATGATATAGAAGACCGTCCATTCAGCTCCATGTGAAGTAAAGGCAGGTAAGTGACTTCTTGCTGTTAGAAATATCCAGTAGATTTGCTTAAGAAATCTGTGTTAAATGTTATTTGTAGGTACGTAATATTAATGTAGACGAGTACCCGCAAAAGATAAATCACACAATGATTTCGTCATACCCCGGCAGAAACATGGCCGGTGCTTTACTCAAGCAAGAAATATAAAAAAATCAATACAAGGTTTTAAATTTATTACGAATAAAATTAACAATGTGGTTTATAGCAGTAATCTGTTGCAATAAGTGATATGGTATATTTGTCGAGCGGTGTAGTATCTATTGTGAAGTTTGTTTAATTTTATTTATAAAACTTATGTTAAATCTCGTATTAATAATTACTAACTCAGATTTACGCACCCTTTGAGTACCAACGTCAGAGTTGATGTTAGTGAGACATCATATTTATATATTAAACACAAAAGTAAAAAGCAAGTAAGTTCCCATAAAAAATCCCTGGTATATAATTTTTTTTATTTAAAAAAAACGGCTTTCATACCGTTTAAATAGTATACCTGAAGCGATAGAATGGAATCAAACAAAAATAAGTACAAAGCAAATTAAAAAAAACACTATATTGGTGTATGTGCAAAATTGTAATTTATTTATTTATAAAATTAGTTGTAATTAGTATAAAAGCGACTGTGACCCACAGACAAATCAGTCAAACGGTTTTGTGGTAAATGTTTTTATGTAACTTGCATTATTTAAAGGAAATAAACGTTTTATCTATCTATAAAGTGTGAGTTCTCACAATGAAGAGAGAAAATACAATTTCTTATCATGTAAATAAAACTCATACTACAGATACAAAACCTCACGCTCATATATCCCATTTGAAATAGATCAAAATTTTGCTACCGCTATTAATAAAGGCATCTTCAAAGCTGAAGAAAAGTTCACTTTCGGCACAGAGATCTTTAGGTGTAACCTAAGAAACGGTGAAAGGTAGCCCCGGAGACGACATTTCATGTGATGATGAAAACTTAAAAGTTTATTATGTAATATAAAAAAAGGTTTTTCAATATTAAACCATAAAACTTTATCGTTAAAATATTCGAGTTGTCGACGCGGCCGAGCGGGCGAATAGGTAAGTCGGCCACAATAATAAGAGTCGGCTTTTTCATCGTCACCCTCCCGGCTTCAGATTACTGGAAAACAAATTCCACTGTTGAACATTTCGCGGTTATTTTAAAGCGGCCGCCATACTGCGAGCGGCTATAAGACGGCAGTGTATAACGATGTTTTGTACAACAAAATAGATTTACAGCAAATTCATTACAGTACTTACATGATTAGTAAAATGAAGATGCATTGCAACTCCTCAAATATTTGTAAACATTGGAAGTTTTAAAAAATATTATATTTTTTAGATATCTTTGAAATTTTTGTCAAGAATCTTGGCATTCATCATATCACGTCTACCACGTCATATTTCTCGAGAAGATTTCTCTTAATTTTTTTTGGGTATGCGTATGTTAGATGATTATAACCAAGTGATACAATATTCCCAGGTACATAAATTGGTTCTCACAACTAATTTCGCGTCTTCATAAGTCTATCTTTGGTATAACAGGTAGTTTTTAAGCAATACAAGTAAATTCCCTTTCATAACTGTTTCTAAGCCATGCCAACAAGGTAACTCTGAGGTGGACTCTAAACCGGTGATGGTTTATGGTTACGATCGCTTCAATATTTATGTACTTCATTATAATGCTCCCATTACATTACAACAACGACGCTATATGTCGTCGCGCCGCCGTCCCGCCCACGACTGCTTTGTGACCGGACCTTAATTCGAGTAGCTATTTTTTGCCGGTCGGCAGCGTGGACGCGCAAAGTAAATATTTTTTACGACTATTTGTTCGGTCGTTCGCGACTGCCATTCGTGATTGCAAACGTTGCATTTTTATTAAGTTGGCATTGGAGGTGTTTTCATGGGCTTTATAAAGTAAGGTATTGTATATTACTGGTATTAACTTGAGACTTTGGTTATTTCTATAAATTGTAAGCTATAAGTGAATTTGTTTTTCAAGCTTTCGCGTTTAAAATACTTTATGGACTTTGACGAATGTTTCTGCAGAGATTTAAGGGACTTATATTTTATGTATCTGGAGAAACAAAGGCTACTTCTTATCCAGTATTTCCAACTCTCGTGCATCACTTTATTTACTAAACTCCCGGTTGAATATGAAAGAGAGTTGGAATTTTGAAAGGTATAAATTTTTTTTTTCTTTTTCAATACGAGTAAACAGATGAAATTAAAATGCTATTTATTTCTGTTTCTTTCTGCTCGGAAAAAAGCAGCATGTTATTTTAATTTTTCAATTCAGATTGATGTTTATAACCTGAAGACTATGGCATTGTGGCACTCAGGGCATGTATTCATTTATACACATTTATACACATGGGAACATACCTTTATTACAATACGAAGACTGGAAATAAACCAATGCCAAATTCCCCGCGGATAAAGCCCTTGATTTTAAAATTATACCTATAAGCATTTGTAATAGTCCAAAAGATGCTAATTAGATACTGGTCTGAAAGGGCTGGAGTTTGACGCACACAGATCTCTATAAACGCCTCTGTGTTAAATAGGAATTAGCATTAGTGCGCGCCGATCCCTGCCTGCGGCGACATTCAAAGGCCGCAATAAAGACGAGACTTCACTATTTGTAATGTTTCTTTTAAAGCGTAATACAGATGCCTACATACTGAGGTATTCAGATAAACCACTATAAATGACGGCTCATTGGTAAGGTAAACGATATAAAATGTTTTACGCTGACTGACGTTCAATATGCGTTTCTTTTGATATTAGTTACTTAAGTTAAATTATAGTGTATTGTGAAGTATGTGTTATATAAGTGTATTTATTTATGTGGAGTCATGTGCCTTCTCTAGCAGTGTCTTTGGTACTATGATCTATGTATGTGATCTGTGTATGGGTATGTGATCTCAGCCCATTACGACTAACTAGTATAGTGACGAATTAAGACTGATTTCCCAATAATAAACAAAATTATCATAATATAGAGAAAAGATACGATTTTTTGTCTGATTGTTAGGATTAAATACATTAGAAACTATTACCGATTAAAAAATATATATATTTGAAAAGATTTTGGTAACTATGAGGTCCCTACGAATCCTAGAATAATATTAAACATTTTTTTTACATACATGACTGTGTAATTTTTTTTATAATGCGTGGCATGCAGTGGTCAGAGGTCTGATTAATATAAAAAAAATTACAATTATATCAATTATTTAGATCACAGAAAAGTATCATTAAGAACTTGTAAAGTATTAAGTAAAGGATAAACATACGTAAATACTTTTTATTTTGTAAATATATACTTAATATACATAGAACAAATATTCATGTTCATGAACACAAAGATTTGTCTTGTGTGGGAATCGAACCCACCACCTTAGGAGCGGAGGGGTCGTCAAACTTTACATACAGCTCTATTTTAACTACAAGTATAAGTGTACAAGTACAAAGTTGCAACCTCAGACTAATTATTTATAAAGTTCTGTTATATTGAAGAGACATTAGCAGTGCGTGGGACTGCGTCGGCGCCTCTGTCCTTATCAAGATGTATTCAGCTTTTATCACGACTTCATAACTCAGACACGCAATAATTAAGTATAATTATAGCCTTAATATTACTTACAACTGGATTAAATGGAGTAAGGAGTAGTGTTCATATTTTATCTTACATAGCACTAATGACTTGCCTAGCACATTCATTAGAGATTGATTGTTTAGTGAGTCCGTTCATACTAATATCCGACACTAGGAGTGAAGTTTTTTAAATTACCCTTTTTAAAATACTTTATGTGTTTATATAACGCTCGTTTGCTTTATATTGTGATATTAGTTTAATAAGTAAAATTTGTTTCTCAATAAGAATACCTGTGGTAACTCTGATGAGAATTAATTTTCTTTAACCATATCAAATACCGGTAAAACTTGAAAGAGTATGAAAAAAAATAAATAAAAAAAAAACTATTTTTATTCATAGTCTTGAAATAAAGCAGGAAGTTCTATTTTTATCTGTGTAGGGGTTTTTTATATGTACTTACTGATGTGTTCGTCAATTGTAGAGTAATATTTGAATGAGTATTTCTTCGTGGTTCAATAAGAGTTTTATGATGATGAGGTGATGAAAACTTTCGGAGGAAAGAGTAGGTTTCGGAGTAGAAGTTTACATGTAAGATTTTGAGACGTTTATTTAAGAGTATCCGTCGGCACTAAATTCTCATAATTATATCTGTTTATTCCATCAAATCAAGAGATGGATAAAAAATATCTTTGCAACAATTCCCGCGCAACTTAAATTTCCCGAAAAATCGAGAAACAATTGAACACGACGCGTGTTTAGCCCTTACATAGGGCAACTTAAGGTAAAATAGGAGCTTGAGAACAACGATGCCTTCACGACCAACGCTGAAACGAGAGTTTACACTTGAAATTATAGTTGCGCGGGAATTGTTACAAAGATATTTTTAATCCATCTATGGCTTACAATGGATTTCGTAGTAATTTGGAAGAAACGCCCGAATCAATAAATTATCCATCCAATCAATATAAGGACCAAGTGAGATCTTGATATTTAAATAAATAAACGACAATTGCTATAGAGACTTTTCTTCACTTTATCGTAATTTGATTTTCTTTAACACGCATTGGATTTTTTTAATTAATAACATAGGTAAACATAAAGTGAAAGACTCATTGAATTAATAATTTAAGATTTAATTGTTTTTCTTACAATTAATGTATGAAGTTTGTTAGAGAGATTTCATCCTTATAATTAAATCTACTAACGATCGACGCAATAAAAGAACAGGGTGCAACTTTCACAGATTTTAGTCAGCTTGATTACTAAGTGCAGCAAATGAATTTAAAAAATTCTTGGAATGCAGTTTTCTTTTTTTTCAAAAGTAAAGGCATGTTGTGTTTGAGTCAAATTTTCTATCTGCAGTAGTAAGAGTACTTCCCCTTCAGATGGCTTTACAAAATTCCACTCTGTATAGGACAAATTTTTTTTCATAGTTGAAGATAGATTTATAGAATCACCCACAATCCTAATTATCACTTAATTCTGCTGAGAAATTAAAAGTTACATCTTAATTTTGTCATCCACAGGAAATTCCAACCAAATTGATGTATTCTTCATTTAGTTAGGCGGAAATCCATCCTTGTATAAATTAAATGATATATACCTACATACTTTAACAAATATCACATTGTTTTTAACATTTCCTGTCAATGCCAATGAGACTGGTTAAGACGTTTTTTTGTTCATAATATGCTTACGTATTTAAGTCGCAGCCGTGGGTTAGGATGCAATTACGTTAATGGTGGGCTTACTAATTAAATTACAGGTAATTTATTTCGGAATGTTGTGTGTTTTAACCGTCTGTATCCAAAGGCACCTGCAACGTGGTTGATCTACCTTCTAGTGATTTCGTAGTGACAAATATTGTCTGTGTACCATTTTCATTCTAGTGAGGATATATCGTCTCTATTACCAAAAAAGTAAAATTAAAGAGTAATATATCGCATGCTTAATGGAATAGTGACTTAACTCAATAAGACGATTTTTGGGACATAACAAAAGAAGATCTTCTAAAGAATACTCGTCTTACTTGTAAGCGCATTAAATTGATACTGATTTATTAATTAGTAATTCTGCTTGTGTTTTGAACGTTTAATTAACATTGATTCGATCTCAGTAAGAAAATGAAAGACTGTATAAGTACGTAACTCAAACCTGACCTATCTATTAATGGGTCGATGTTCCCTTAAGAATGCGATATAGTGGCAAATTTCTCTAGGATTTATTAATAACACTCCAAAGTAGGTTCTATTGGCTGACGTTCCACTTCAGGGCCTCTTAAAAGCTAAGGTGAGAGGGATTTAGGTAGATTGGAGTGTAGACAGGTGTGTTGAATCTACCAGATAACTTTTTTTAAACCAGCCAATAAGCCCTTCAACTCGGCTTAACGCCTACCATGTACTTGTATAGTGATAGAAGTTTGCGACCACGTAAAATAGCGGAGCTACAAGCACTTTAAGATACTACTAGTGATGAAAAATACATTATAAAAAAATTTTATTACCACTGTTTTTCCACAGATTATCCATGAATAAATTTAAATACTTACTTACTGATTGCGAAATGTTATTACACACTTCACGAATATTTTGACGACAAACTCCATTAAAAGCCTATAGTGATTTATTATATAAATTACAAGTATAAGTTAATGTTATAAATATAATAATAACATTGTATACATATTGTTATTTGTTGTTTTTACATTTGTGTTTTAGTTAGAGTTTATTAATTTATAGAATAATAAAGATTTATAGAATTATTAATTATAATTAACAATTAATTAATTAAGTACGTAGTTTTGTAATATGTTTAAGTTCCCTCTCAAATTGCAGTACCCCTACGGGGTATCAGTATTCATTGTATTACTTAGGTACCTTGTTTACTTTACTTGTTTACTTGATGCAATAAAGATTTATGATTTTAAATTTATACTAACTCTTACCTTGCACTTCATGGCTAACACCAGTTGATATCGATGAGCAGTCAAAGCATCCTTATAGGAGCCCTGGCTAAAGTAGGCTGCTCCAAGGTTTCCATGAGCTCGACATTCACCAGCCGTGTCTCCCAAGGACTTGGCAACCGCCAGGTCCTGCTGCATGTAGTTTATTGCGGCATCAAGCTGGCTTAGAGCCCAATGTGCTGATGATAAGGCACTGAATACTGAACCCCTGTGGACAATCAGATATATTTTTTAAACTTACATACAAATTTCACGTCCATATATTAGGGTGTTAAGGGATACCTACTAAGATCTTAGAAGCCTAATCCAACTTAACCCTTTGCGGAAACAGGCTGCACCAGGTGGCAGGTCCTGCCGAGCATCGGACGAGGCTCTGGCAAGCATAACAGTTCCCGGTAAGCGGCAATAGGCTCGCCACCTATTACGTAGGACCAAATGTGCGATTGGCAAAACGTGGGGCAAAATTTCCTTTTGGGGAAACAGACGTAATTGCATCTATATCACAATATATGACCTTTATTCGTAAGAGCAGACTCGTGGTCACCGAGGACATGGGCTGAGATTATGATCATACCCGATTTGGGATGGGTTGAAACATAGCTATAAATATTTAAAAGGGATCTATCTATACTAGATAGATCCCTTTTAAATATTGTTGCTTCAAACCAAAATCCAATTTTAGTAAGGAGATCTCTATGTTACAGGTCAAACAGTAAGGGCAAGCCTTCGCTTAATGAATGAATGAATGGTCACTTTATTATACACCAAAATAACGAGAAATACACTAAGGGAAAAATTACATAAAAATGTATTGTACAATGGGCGGCCTTATTGCTCACAGCAATTTTTTACTCTAGTTATGTTCCCATTAGTCGTCTCCTATTACTACGCCATAGAGTGGACCTAGAGCAGGACATGGGGTGGGAGAATTCTTCAAGTACGATCGAGTGTAGAGTATTGTTCCCATCTTTGGGACAGTTCTGCTAAGTACCTCCTCGACGCACTTGACAGACTGCAACAGCGAGCGGTTCGCACTATAGGAGATGCTGAGGTAACAGCCTCACTCGAGGATCTACAGCTGCGTAGAGACATTGCATCTCTCAGTGTTTTCTACTATTGCGAGTGTTCTGAGGAGCTTTTCGACTTCATCCCGCCCTCTCCTTTCCTCTCCCGAACAATACATGCTGGTCTTAGAAACCATCCTCATACTGTGCAGACTATCAGCACTCGAACCAAGAAATTTGGGATTCGTTTCTAAGCAAGACCACTAAAATCTGGGAATCTCTGCTGTCTCATGTGTTTCTTATGATCCCGGGTCTTTTCAACGGGCAGTGAAACGGGATTCTAGCAGGCCGTCATGAGTGGATGCGCTTTGTACCGTGCTTATTTCACGGTATGAAGCGCTTTCATTGTCGCTACCAAACGATATATCTAATATTCAAGCAATCACAGATATTATTATTAGACAGAAAGGAGGTAATTGGGTATTACAAGGAACAATTGAAACGGCATTTTTCAGTTAGTATATGCCATCAAACCACGTTCTAACACAATACAAGATAGACGAACAGGTCCCTGCCAACTATTAAAATGATTAATGCTTTGTGTAATTTGGCTCCTATGAAACTATAATTAAGGTTAAAACGTCTCAATACTAACGCGTTCCTATAATTAATGGAATTATAGGCAGAAGCTTCTGAAAAATTTTAGAACATGAAACTCGTGAAGTTTATTTTTCCGCTAAAATTATAAAAAATTGAGAGGCATGTAAGGTTAAGGTTTAGTTCTTGGATAGGTGAATGTGTGTCATTTAGTATTGAACATTTTTGCGCTACAGTAGGCGGATTAAGTCGTTGGTCCCGGTTATCACTGTAGGGGGTATTTGTTAAGAGAGAATCCACCAAACTCTCAGTTATATTTTTCACCCGCTGTTTCATAGACTCTTCTGCTTTTTATGTTATTCCAGTTAACATACATTATAATGCCACCTACATCTGCTTAAAGGTAAGCTATTTCGATAAAGGTACTTGATGTAAATTCTATGCGTGCTATGCTTTTGTTTCTCTGGTTTCAAGACAACTGAAATTATATTGTCACTATTTATTAAATTTGGAACAAAGCAACTCATGGCATATACTTATGTAAGTGTAGCTACAAGCCGGACTTATAAACATAATTTGGGCTCTAATATTAAATTAACTGAAATTTTATTGTTCCTTTTATTTACTGGTGGAACACAGCAAATCATGACTACAGATTTTTGTACTTATAGCCGCTACCAGACCATAAACCACCAAACTCAGGCAGGATTCGAAACAACGGCTTTCTGTTTACAGACCAAACGCTAGAACCACTACACAAAAAGGCGATCTTTATACCTACTTAAAGCAAATTTATTAATCTACATGAACCGCGTCATATATTATATTTGTTTCATAATTAAGGCAGTTTTAAATACACATCGAGGCAGGGCTGTCAATCTATTAAGATAATTGCCGGAATCCGAACGCCGGACGTCATGTGCTCATGTAGATAAAATCATGTCATTGAACCTTTGTTATGGTTGTCACTCATTATTATAACTGTTAATAATAATAAGAAAGATATTATATTATGGCAAGTTATTAGTCTGCTCATTTCATTCCATCAAGAGTATCTTTACTGAGCACGAGCCACGAACAAACCAAGGTGAGAAAGGTCTACGCGGATATACGCGTTCTTTTTAGTAATGTTTCGGATGGAAAATCATCTACTGACCTTCTCCCGCTGTAGGTAGAGCGGGAGGGACAGACTTTTACTGAATAAAAATCATCCATGTTCCTTCTTAAGGGTCTCAGCACACATATGGGATCGGAAACCGTATCGCCTCGAGCCGTTCAGAATGGTTTGTATTAAACTCCCTACTGCAACGCACACTAATCGGAATAATAACGTAATCGCCTCGCCTCGGAACAGGCTCCGAACTAGAATTCCCGCGCTTACGGCTCATCGTCCCCGCGCTTACGTTTCTCCGTCCCCGCGCTTACGTCTCTCCGTACCCGAGCTCACATCTCTTCGTCCACCCTTTCCCCTTTCCCCTCCCGCGACTTGCCTGCTAAAGACGCCGCCATTCGCAAGGAGTATTTCAGGGGGCGGCGAGGCGTAAGCGCGGTGTCGCCTAGCCGTAGCCGAGTTGACGTACAGGCGCTGCTAATACGCTTTCGTTACGTGCATACGGTAGGTTGACGCCTGGTTGACAGCGAGGCGAAAGGCGTTACGGTTACGATCCCTTTCCGATCCCATATGTGTGCTGAGACCTTAAGTCTGCTACGTCCCGGCACCGCGGTAACAGTTTCGAAACGTCGCGCAGTAATGTGTGGCGTCCTGCTTTTAGATTGATTTAAACCACCCAATTGGGTCTCCCATTCAGAAATAGTTCATAAACGATATCATCGTCATAATCGTTCCACATAACCGATTACCCATTCAAGGACTGGGATGGGATTATTATAATCATATCCCTTAAGT
This sequence comes from Musotima nitidalis, assembly GCA_949126915.1. Classification (NCBI taxonomy): domain Eukaryota; kingdom Metazoa; phylum Arthropoda; class Insecta; order Lepidoptera; family Crambidae; genus Musotima; species Musotima nitidalis. Next base: position 9,492,892 of record OX421434.1, read on the forward strand.
ACCGTGTGGTACCGGCCTAGAGTCGATAACGAGAAATTCTACCGGATATTGGTCAGCAGCGTCATCCTGCGTATTGGCTTCAACTGCGATCACCAACCCGCCTGCCCAACGTGGTGAATAGAATGCAACCTAATTGGGAGGCTAATGTTCAGCAGTGGACTTTATAATGCTTTTGTGATATTCCCTTAAGTATCTTCATTGGGTAAGGACGTGGCTTCCCAACTTTATCATGGAGAATACTTAAATGAGCATACATACATAATATCACGCCTGTTTCCCCGAAGGGGTAGGCAGCGGCACATTATAAGTCCACATTTCGCCAGTTATATTGTTGGTCCCACGTAATAGCTGGCGAGCCTATTGACGCTTACCAGGAACTGATATGTTCGCCAGAGCCCCGTCCGTTGATCAGCATGGAGATCCTACCAAGACCTGAGGAGCCCAAGCCAACCTCACCTGCAAGTGCACCAGTATGGGCGAATAATATGCCTACCTCTTCGGGGAAACAGGCGTGAATATATGTAAGTAAAATGAATAAAAATGTTATAAAAGCTTCTACTAAAATATTTATATTTTACCAGCTGGCCGTCATGAGTGGTAACGCTTGTTACAGAGCTTATTCCATGGTACCCAACGCTCTATTTTTTGCAATGCATCGACTGTTTACCACTATGCAATATGTGGTAGTGATGATCAGTTACATAAATAAATAGCGAAGATATCTAAGGTATGTCTAAACATTTTCACACCTAAACCGCGAAAATATTTTTTATAGTTTAGGTAGTTTATTTAATTGTTTAGCTGTTCTTTTGTTTATTTTGTATGTCACAACGAAAAAACAAAGAGAAACCATTTATAGATGCTTTCGTATTACGTAGAAGGGATGTTTAAAAACACTATCTTTATTTTGAAAACCGACAGATAGCAAAGATCTTTCTGCATTCCCATTTTTAGCATAAAATTTTGTGGCTTAAGACTTTTGTGGTTATTTACAAAAGAAACATATTTAAGCATTATCATCCGTTTTCTAATTATCCATATTACAAGTCTATGTATGAGAATTTCATTAACAAATCTGCACAACTATTGTTCTTTTTTTAAACTAAGTCGATAGCAGTTAGTAGTTTTCACTAAATATTAAACAATTGAGTATAACAATAATAATAATAATTTTTATTTGGTTCAACAAAACTTATACATAATAAGCTTACTGTTACAATAAAAAGTAAGTGCTTATGTGATAACTGAAGAACGGCACATACAACAACAGTAAGATTCGCTTAACTCCACACTAGGATTCCCTGTGTCGTGGAGATCAATATCTTATCTTTATTGAACAACTATTAAGTAATTTTTAAAAGGCTATCTAAAACTTTAAAATACCTAAAAAGACTGGCAACCATAACCCAGCCAGTCCGGTCCACACAGGTATAGTATAAAATAGTCGGTGTGAAATCGATTAAAATGATCCGAGATAAGTATTTTAATTCGTGAGCCCGCTAATGAATCACCCCGCGCGATGAGATTTGACATCACACTTTACACCTCGCTAAGGGAATTCCAGATTGCCGATGCACAGTGATAAGATGCGACAGATCCGAGGGAATATTCTTTATATATGTACATACACTTCGGCTCACACGGCTTTACTTGCGTTAAAATTTACTTTATTATTGAAAATTTGTGGCCAGCCCGATCTCTCTTCGCTTGGATAGTTATTTATTAAATTATCGTAGGACTATCTATCTATAGGATTATATTATCTATCGATCCTTTTTTTTCTAGCAATAAAGCCCAATTTAGCTAGAGACACTGCATTATAATGGTTAAAGATTTTTTTTAATTGGTCAAGTAGTTTTAGAGTTTAACGTTACAAAAATATAAATCTTTCCGCTTTATTATAATATTAAGTATTGGTGGAATATGCGGATATTGGTGGATTATTCGGACATTGGTGGAATATACGGACATTGGAGGAATATGCGGACATTGGTGGAATATGCTGACATTTGTGACATTTGCGGACTTTGTTTTATTTTGAAACTACTTATACCGAAATATTATTTCAATTGCAGTCAGGAAATCTGTTAAAACCTCAAGAAATATTACCAACCTCTTGTAGAGTTAAAAAAAATTGCATGCTTAATATAACGAATATATTCACTTATATAAAAGTTAAATTAACTTAAGTTTAGTTCATTTTTAGCGACTTTTTGTATAATAATCTTTATTATTTTCTACAGTACTACACAAAAGTACTTAAACAATGATGATGTATTTTCAATTTGTAATGTATTTTTTAAATATTCTTCTGGCCATATGTTATGCGTAAGCTGCCTAGTAGGGTGTATAGGGATCCTACCAAGACCTAAGGAGCCCGGTTGGCTCACCTGCATAAAACAGTGCCCGGAAAGCGGCAATAGGCTCGCCACGTATTACGTGGGACCAACTATATAACTGGCGAAGTGTGGGCGTATAATATGCCTCTGCCTACCCCTTCGGGGAAACAGGCTTGAAAGTATGTGTAAAGTAAAAAAATATTAACAAAAATTAGAATAGTACTGAAGCAATGTCTCCACAGATCCTTACCGACTTTGTAATGGAGTATGACCTGAATTTCTCTTATCTTGGGTCGTGAAAGAAGACCCGTGCTCAGTTAAAGGGCTAAGGGTAAGGTTATGAATACTATATAAATTTAGTCAACTATGGAACGGAAAGTGGAGAGTATTTCAGTATACAATTGATAGTTCAATTGACAATCAAATAATCTGTATAAGGGAAAGAGACTGTATGTCTTTGAACAGAGTTTCGGAATTCCTTTGCGAGTACAGTCAGCGTTAAATAGTTGGTAGTACCCCAAAGAGCCATTTATATCAGAACACGCTCTAAAGGTCTTGGCAATGTAGAAATTTTTTTTTCGGGTGGTAAGTCATCAAATGACCGTCTTCCGTTTTGGGTGAAGCGGAAGGGTGTGTCAGACTTTTACTGACTAAAAACCATCCATGTTCTTTCTTGAGCCTGTAACATCAGGACCGCGGTAAACACCAAGGCCGCGATATGGCAACGTAGACATGTGTCGATCTTTGTGGGTGTAATATATCCTTTATTGTACATTAAAAATAACAAAATAGCATTTTTAGAAACAAAAGAAGTATAAAGGTAATTCCTAAAAGAAATCTCTTCCAGCCAACTAGTAAGAGAGATTGTTTGAGAATTAATATCCACATGAAAAGTTATTTCAAAACATAAACTTACAACAAGTAAATTCAAATATGTGTTAATAAATTCTAGTGGTAAGCATTATAAAAGGAAATATACTTTATTGTCTTTAATATCGACATAATAATTTAGATTCGTCAAATTTAAACAAACAAAATGGAAATACAATTTTAGTTTTATTAACAATGCAAGCTCGACAGAAAGTGCTCAATTAAGTTTATCTTAAAAGACGCAAATGATAGTATGTCCCGAATATCGTTTCGCAACATATTTCACAACTATAAAACTATATTATTTAGCTTATTTAAAATGTAATTTTGTTAGAAATATGGGTGCCCTGGTAGCTCAGTGATTAAAGCAGTGGACCAGTTATCCAAATGTCGCAAGTTTGATTGCTATTAGGGCCACCGCAAACTAGTTGATTTATTTCTATTAAGAAATTTCGTCTCATAAAAAGGTATTTAAATTTACTGTATTTTTGTTTCAGATCGAAAATCATCGAATGACTGTCTCCCGCTGTGTGTGAGCAGGAAAGCGTGTCAGACTGACTAAAAACCATCCATGACCATTCTTCTTCTTCTATGTCCCGTGGCCGCGGTAAACATCTCGAACAGTCCCGTAACAGGTTAACTGAATTAAATTAATATGATTTTGGTAATGGTATAATTTACCTGAATAAACAACTGTTTATTTATATTTTTTATTTTCATTTACTTTTCATTTCTTATATGTTTACTGTTTATTGATGTATTATTAATGTTCTCTTTATTCATTTAATTATTTTTTATGTCTTATTTATTTATAACATGCTGACTGTACCTTCGTACGTACAGAATAGGTCCGTATCGGTTGAGATTCGATCCATCAAACCGGAGATAACATCTCGCCGAGGTGTGGCTTTCGACGCGGACGCTTCGAGAACAATCTAGGGACCGTTCGTAACTTTTCTCTCACTATTTCACAATGTAATTTGTAACTGAATTTTTATGTTTCTTTCACAGAGGGACTGGGACATTACAAATTTTCTTCATTTCCATAAAATAATTTCATATTATGTGCTATTTGAAATATAATTGCTATTAATTAAATTACAATAAAAATAAATTGCATATACTCACTCTCAGGTAGGTACTTGTAAATATATTTTTATAATAAATTCTTTAAATATAAAATCAGCTGTACGATTTACTAGCGTTCCGTAAATTAAAACACCATTTTCCAGCTGCTCCGAAATGTACATATTTTTTAAAATGATTTTTCCTAATTAATTGATGCTCAGAAATGCGCATTACGGACGGTACGGAAATCTTACGAAAAAGTTATAGTCGTAACAAGTGGGTTGAAACAGTTCAAAGAAGGTTGTATGTTGAGGTTAAATCTAAAGAAGTTTATTGTTTAATTATTTTTGTTACAGTCCCTCGCTATTAGTATTTTGGAGCCCTTGAATCTTAGTAATCTACAATATTGATATAGCAATACTAACGAGTTTAGGCTAAAAAAAATAATGACAGCTTATGAGTTTGATAACAAAGCCGAAGAAAGCCTATACAAAAGTTTGGACTGTTAGTGCACTTGGATGATAAACCGGTAGATAAATATAACCAAGAGAGAACATCCTAAAATATTACTTTTGCTTGTATTCCTTATCCCTTCATGGGCAGAAAAGGCAAAGTGATCCAAATGAAACTTTTCATTCATTTATTCAAATAAATATCAATGTAAGTAATTAAATATTCTAGTAGTTCACTGGTTAGCACCTGTCTCGTTGACATTCTTGGATGATATTTAATGTAACACCAAATGAACTGAGAAAATGGAGGTTGTTTACTCAACTTTAAAGCGACGATACAATTTTAATGATGGTGGTCGTGTTTTTTTTACCGCTCAGTTTTGAGCCGTTCGATACTAAGTTCAAATCTTGCCAACGTATGTTTATTAGTCTGAATTAAAAAAGAAGAATTGAAGCACATGTGTATTAAGCATATTATTTTTTCATGTAACTATTTCTCTTTTTATGCGGCGATGTATTTTTTTATAAATTTAACTGTAAGACTTTTATTTGCTTATAGTTTGTTGTTGTATGTCTGCAACAAATAAACATGCATTCGGTTATTAGACTTGTTTCTATCTTAATAAACTTTACTGAAAATATACTTATTATTAATATTAAAAGTGTACCTAAAGTATTTTCCTATTGCAACTTCGCTCGCGTAACCTAACCATTAAGATCTTGCATATTTTTGGGATAAAAAATAACAACCCTTTTTTAGGGTTTTCTTTGCGTCAGATTAAATAAATATAGACTAAAGGGTCATTTAGAACCAGTAAAAGCGTATCAAACCAACAAACTTTTGCATTTATAGTATTAATAAGGATAACGTTTTCGCTGTAAGTGCGATAAATTAGAGATTTATCTTTCAATGTTTATGGTTTATAATTACAATAATCTTGTGTAGAATGAGCGTAGAAAGATCATTAGTTCTAGCTGGTACAGTCAGGGTAAAATTAGTTGCTAAAAAGAGTTATGTCTTCTATTTAATACATTTTGTGACTGCAGAACACATGTTTTTGTTTTTATTTTGAGTATTTGTATTGTAACTGGCGGGAGAAAATTCCAACGACGATTTTCTTGCCCGCTCTTTTACGATCAAGCTCCCAGCCGCAGTGAATGGGTGCGTATTTTAATAATTGTGAAATCCATAAGAGCCAAAATAAATGATTTTTGATTTTAATTTAAATAGTTGGTACTAACTAAAGCGCCATATGAATCGAATCACGCATTAACGCTCTTTACAATAGAGACGTGTGTTGATTTCATGGCGCTTTGGATGTTATCAACTTTTTGATGCCGACTGTACACTCTGCGTCTGTACATTACACTCTCAGTCCTACTTTATGCTACAAGATAAGGCAATGTTAATTAAATAATAAACAAATGGCTAGAGGAAGGCCTAGTATTTCTCATCTTATATAAGTTATAGGTTACAGTCATCTAACTGTTTTCAGTACTCGTTATGACTGAGAAAGCCTGGGTAGATTTCACAGTGGTGCCGTATTCTGATGAAATATAGGGGAAACTATCCACGATTCCGATCCGGTTTTCAGTGTGCAGTAGTTTATGATATTACCAGACAAATGAAACTTAGCTTAGGGTGTATGAAGATCTAATCAAGACCTCAGGAACCCAAACCAACCTCACTTGCAAGTGGTAAACCTGCCGATCAACACACGAGGCTCTGGTGAACATACAAATTCTCGGTAAGCGGCAATAGGCTCGCCACCTATTACGTGAAACGAAAAATATAATTGGCAAAGTGTGGGTGTTTAATATGCCACTGCCTACACCTTCGGTGAAACAGGCATGACTATATGTATGTATATATCTTCTACAATCACGCCAATTATTTAGATCCAAGTTCGTGAGAGAAGTGATGAATGAATGATTCATCATGATGAGGACTCACTTGGTCAGATACACGTTTAACTCGTCGTGTCACTATTTGACATGCTAAAAAAATGAGATTAATTGTCTTTTCGTACATTCTCTCTAAAGAGCACAAAAAATATGGCAACAAATTTCTGCTTTGTAGCTGAGCCACTGAAAACAATAGCCATATGATTGCAATATTTAAATGTAGTACCAGAGCTGCATTTTAAATACAAACATTAAAAAGCCATCTTGTTTCAAACCAAGTTTCACTATTAATTGATAAACAGCCAATACATTATTCAACAGATTTTATACAATGAGCATTCCTCTATAAAATTTTCCATAGATTTCATTTACCGGCTTCAAAACTGGTCTCCGGGCTATCACAATCAACATGAGGTATTTATGTGTAACGATTTGTAAATGAGGCTGTAACATCGTAAAAACAGTTACTAGAGCTTTATAGTACAATTTGTGGCGGAGAAAAAAATTCCGCCGTTCTTCTTGAGTAGCAGATGTTTTTGTTCGTGAGTATTATCAAAGAAGTTTCTACACTTATGTTCAAAGTAACTTGTATTGTGGTCAGGCCCCTCTTCCCCACTGGGCACTATGGGCACGTGCCCAGGGCCCCGCGATCTAATGGGGCCCCCTAGTTCCTGCCAGATTACCAAATGATAACCGATATTTAGGTATTACCGAAAAACATTAATTTTGAAAAAACTGATGATGTCTTACTCCAATACCTACTTGCTTATTAGCTTTAGCTTGCTGCATGCGCATAGCTATACCGTGTACAACATAGCTTGAACTTTTTGACAAATGGGAATGAGTGAGCTTTCTCAAGGTCATAGAGGCCCCATGATCCTAACGTGCCCAGGGCCTCAAATAGTTTAAAGACGGCCCTGATTGTGGTAGGTATAGTATAAAAGGTATACAACAAGCAGAGTCACAGGTGGGCAATAATTTACCATACGATTGTATCGCTAAAATTCTGAAATGTCAATTAGACAACATTGCTCTTAATAAGAACCGGGCGTACTATACCCCACCGGAATTTATGAAGTCTTTATTTCCTCGACACTCGTACATTATAAATCAAAACGTCGAAATTCCAACAAAGATAACCGTTTCTTCAGTACGTATGGACTGCAAGCGGTTACCAATTTGACTCTTAATCCCTATGGTATTGAGAGCATTAAGCTTTGTTGGTTATATAGTTGTGTAAATTATCCACTGTCAACTTGTTATATACGGTTGGCGATTAAAAATAATAATGTTACGGCATTAATGAACGTGAATTTGCAAGGTAGTCATTTGTCTTCTTCTTATTAAGAAGCCGAGAGGTTGGGATGAAGTGACGGTGTGAAATTGTTGCCGGCCGAGCGGGCACCGCGGCCAAACGGCCATTTGTAATGTGTTTAATGAATTTCGCCATTTAAATGAACAGCCAATGGAAGAACACTGCAGGGGCTACGAATCGTCTGCAATTAGTTGGAACGTTTAATCAATTGTTTGTTGAGTTTTGTTTAATACTTACTAATGTTTGAAATTCGAAAGTGGTATGCTTCTGTGGGTAAACGTTTAATGTGTAAGCCGCCTAATTATTAATGATGGTGTACAGCGATAGACATTTAAAGAGTATAATAATAAACTTATTGTTTGCATTGTTCCTGTAGGCCATAGGAGACAAAACTCAAAACGTCGCTATCCCTTAAACAAAAAAATATCTTATACTGCCACTGTTAGAGTTCTTTTTTACTCTGGTTGGGTTGCATTTGATATTTAATACATAAATACCTTTATTATAAAATCATTATTGTTGGAATATGAGAACGCACCCATATTTATTATGTTGTCAGTACCGATTTTGTTTGTATTATATTGGCAACACTTTTTTCACTGCTTCCTTCCCTTTGTCTTGTCAATGTCATTCTTCCGTTCGTGTAAAGTTTTTCTATAATATACGTTTGGCATTTTTATCCGAGTTCATCAGGTTATTTTTACATTTATTTATCAACCCCGATATTATCCAACATGGTAGCAGAGCGTGGTTAATGGTTGATAGTTGAAATTTGCCAATTGACAGTCGAAAAACTCCGTGAACTAATAAAAACCGGCCGGCGTAGAATACGAGGTTACCGCCTTAACCCCGAAGTTAGCGTCATTATTGAAAACTCTGTTAATACATGAAAAAGATGTCCAATACTAGCCATAATCCGTTTCACATAGACAGACTCGTAGGACGAGAAAATTATGCGAGTTGGAAATTCGCCGTGGAGGCTTATTTTAAACTAGAAGATCTATGGGGCTGTGTAGATGGAACTAACAAGGATGAAAAGAAAGAAGTAAAGGCAAAGTCTAAGCTGATACTCCTACTAGATCCTGTCAACTACGTGCATGTACAGAGTGCAAATACATGTAAAGAAGTCTGGGACAGTTTACAACAAGCTTTTGATGACAGCGGGTTGTACAGAAGAGTAGCCTTGTTAAGAGATCTCATCACAACTACATTGGACAGCTCACGGAACGTAGACGACTATGTGAACAAGATCATGTCAACAGCTCACAAACTCAGGAATATAAAGTTTGAGATTGACGATGAGTGGCTCGGTACACTCATGCTAGCTGGCTTACCTGAAACATATAAGCCAATGATAATGGGTCTGGAGAGTTCAGGGATAAAGATTAGCGCAGATTCCATTAAAACGAAGCTCCTGCAGGAAGTTCAATGCTCAGACAGCACAGCGTTCTTCACTAGGAAAGTAGCCAGTCAAAGGAATACAGCTAAGGTTCAAAACAATAGAGGGCCCCGATGTTACAATTGCAATAAACATGGACATTTTGCTAAGAATTGTTGTGTCACAAAGAAGAAAAATGAAGAAAAAGCAGACACCAGTAAAAGTTTTGTTGCAGCATTTTCAGCTTCACCAATGACTATGAATACAGACCAATGGTATGTGGACTCCGGTGCCTCAATGCACATGACTAACAGATGTGACTGGATGTATGATATAGTAAGTCCACCGATACCCACCATAACAGTTGCCAGTAAGACACCGCTACCTGTGGAGAATATGGGAAAGGTTAATTTGTATATAAATAGTAAGGAACAAATTAAAATTCAGGTAAGAGATGTTTTATACATTCCAAAACTTGCTTTCAATCTCTTATCAGTAAGTGCAATGGTAAAAAATGGCTGTAAAGTAAATTTTAGAGATAAATCATGTGATATTTATGACAAAAACAATAAATTGCTGTGTTCAGCTACTCTAGTCAACAATTTGTACCAATTAAATACTCACAGAGAAGTTTTTTCAAATTTAACTTGCTCAAATAACTTATATGATGTTGTCTTATGGCATAGGCGCATGGGACACCTGAACTTCACAGATGTAAACAAGTTACCGGAGTGTGTAGAAGGAGTCAGCCCATTTCAAGAACAAAGTAAAGGTATAATCAGATGTACTACCTGCCTCCAAGGTAAACAGAGCAGACTACCATTCAATAATATTGGTTCGAGAGCATCACAACCACTGCAGCTCATCCACACTGATTTATGTGGACCGATGGAGCAAACATCTCTGGGAGGTATGAAGTATTTTATTACCTTTATTGATGACTTCACTAGAAAAGTATATGTTTATTTTTTGAAAGACAAATTGAGTATTCTGGAAGTATTTAAAGCATTTAAAAGCAGAGTAGAGAATGAACTTGGTACTAAGATTAAAATTGTTCGGTCAGACAATGGAAGAGAGTACTGTAACAAAGAATTTGATGGTTTCTTAAGTAGGCATGGGATTGAACACCAAACTAGTACCCCATACTCACCCCAACAGAATGGCCTCGCAGAAAGGATGAACAGAACACTGGTAGAAAGGGCCAAATGTATGTTATTTGATGCTCACTTGTCAAAATTATATTGGGGAGAGGCGCTAGCAACAGCGGCTTATATAGTGAATAGATCACCTACTAAGTCAATTGATGGTAAAACACCTGTAGAAATGTGGTCCGGCAAGAAACCTAACTTATCTAATATAAAGATTTTTGGCTCAGAAGTTATGGCTCAAATACCAAAAGAAAAACGCCAAAAATGGGATGCTAAATCTAGAAAATATATCTTTGTTGGTTATTGTGAGTCTACCAAAGGATACAGATTGCTAGATCCAGGCATTAATAAAATCATCAAGAGTAGAGATGTTGTATTTTTAGAAAATGTACAAAAATTTGATAATTCTGTGTACTTACCTTGTTTACCTGATAGCAGTCCTGAAATGCAGTCACCTGAAGAACCCTGTAAGGAAGAAATTGAACACAACTTGGACCAGAGTTCCAGTGACGACTATCAGTCCGGAGATGATAATGATCCATCCTATATACCAGAGAGATCAGTGGAAATTCCGACTCCAGCACACAATATAAATTTACGTCCACGCAGAGCAGCACGGTATGTAGAGGAGGATGACCCGGACGTGAGTTATTTTTTGTCATATATTTGATTTAAATGACCCTCAGACACTTGATGAAGCTCTTTCATCTCCGCATGCTGAGCAATGGAAGAAGGCCATGCAGGAGGAGTATGATTCTTTGATAAAGAATAAAACTTGGTCACTAGTAGATTTACCAACAGATAAAAGAGCTTTACCATGTAAATGGGTATTTAAAAGTAAAACAAATGAGAAAGGAGATATTGTTTGATTTAAAGCAAGATTAGTAATCAAAGGATGTGCTCAAAGAAAAGGAAATGACTATGATGAGGTATATGCTCCTGTGGTTAGATATTCCTCAGTTCGATTCTTGCTTGCTCTAGCTGCTAAGTATGACCTGGAAATGATTCAGATGGATGCAATAAGTGCATTTCTTCAGGGTGACATTGACACAGAGATTTACATGTCACAGCCAGAATGTTACAAAGAAAATGCTCAGGTATGTCACCTCCATAAATCAATCTACGGACTTAAGCAGGCTAGCCGGCAATGGAACCTAAAATTGAACAATACTTTAATTAAAATAGGATTAGAAAGGTCTAAGATTGACCCATGTATATATTATTTAGTAAGTAAGTTTAAAATGATATACATTGCAGTATGGGTCGATGATTTTCTTATTTTTACTAATGATAAAAATACAGTTATAGAAATCAAAGAAAAATTAATGTCAGAGTTCTGTATGAAAGACCTAGGTGAGATTCAGCAATGTATTGGTATAAGTGTCAAAAGAAACCGTGAGACAGGTGTGATTATGATTGACCAGGAGAAATATGTCAACTTAATTTTGGAACGCTTTGGCATGTCTGAATGCAAACCAGTACGTACTCCTATAGAGGCAAATATGAAATTTGATAAGAAACCTGAAAATGAAAACAGCAATTTCCCATACAGGCAAGCGGTTGGTTGTCTTATATATCTGGCACAGGTCACACGACCTGATATCACATTTGCAGTGAATAAGTTGAGTCAGTTCTGTAATAATCCAGGGATTCAACACTGGCTTGGAGTTAAAAGGATCATGAGATACCTTCAGGGCACCAAGGATCTCAAGTTATGTTATGTCAAAGAAGACTCTAAAGAAATAACTGGGTATTGCGATGCAGATTGGGCAAGTGACCCATTAGACAGGAGATCATGCACAGGTTACAGTTTTATTTATCAAAATGCATGCATATCCTGGAGCTCCTGTAAGCAACAGACTGTAGCCCTATCTACAGCAGAGGCCGAGTATATGGCAATGGCGTCGGCGACCCAGGAGGCCTTGTGGCTTCGCCAACTACAAGAAGAACTGGGCCAAGGCCTGGACAGTGCGTTAGTTATTTATAGTGATAATCAAAGTGCAATAAGACTAGCGTCAACAGACTGTTATAAACCTAAGACTAAGCACATAGACATTAGATTACATTTTCTTAGGGAAAACATTGTTAAGTGTAAAGTTAAATTTCTATTTATTAATGGTTGTAATATGATAGCTGATAATTTAACTAAGGGTGTAACACTTGAAAAACATTTATATTGTATAAGTAAAATGGGTTTGCGTTCAGGAGGGAGTGTTGGAATATGAGAACGCACCCATATTTATTATGTTGTCAGTACCGATTTTGTTTGTATTATATTGGCAACACTTTTTTCACTGCTTCCTTCCCTTTGTCTTGTCAATGTCATTCTTCCGTTCGTGTAAAGTTTTTCTATAATATACGTTTGGCATTTTTATCCGAGTTCATCAGGTTATTTTTACATTTATTTATCAACCCCGATATTATCCAACAATTATCTCTTTATTTAATCTAAGGACACCCAAACTAAATTAACTGCCGATCCGTAGTATCCAAGTAAGAACTCAGTAAAGCTTACAGTAGCCTATATTGTAATAATAAAAATATAATACGAGTTTAAAGTGGAAAAATATCGTTCGACCAATATGGTTCAGATTTTTTTTAAATATACAAACATACATGATGAAACGCATCTTTGCCGTAGGGGTAGACAAAGATCACATCTTTCTACTGGCTACGATCATGGCACACACTCTTAGCTTCATGTACACTCATTAACCTTCTCACACATGCCCGTCGGTTTAGGGTACTTTTGACATGGCCTTTCTCCAAAATCTGGTCATGGAAGGTCTCACATGGTCTTCCCCTGCCAACACTTCCATTCACTTGTCCATCATAAATCACTTTCGTTAGTCTACTTTCATTTCATTTTTTTTTTAAATATTATTAGTCTTAGTATCCACAGCAGTGTCAAGCAGTCAATTTAACGAGCACCCACTCATTACGGCCTTCAAAGTAGCCGTTTCGCGCCCCGCTTAAAAGACATAAGAAGACCTAATGTGTAGTAATGGATAGAAGTGCCTGTTATGAGCACTATTTCGTAGGGTTAACCAGAGATCACACCCTTACATGCTACGATCTTGGCACACACTCTTAGCTTAGTTTGAGCCCACCTATCTCCTAGATTTTTTGGAATTGGTTATGGATAATCTTACGCGCTAAGCAGCGACTTTAATGTATGTAATCATTGAAATTAACTAACTTTAATATATGTCTTACCTCAACTTCAACGAGCAGGATCCTATCCTGAGAGCCGCTTCCAAGACTGTAACGGCAGCTTGGTACTGGCCAGCCGCCAACAATTCTTGGCCCACCACCTGAGGACAATGATGAATAAGTATAACTACTTACAATCGCAACAATAATTTATATACATAAGTACAGTCAAGTCTTATAGTTGGCAACTTTCAATGAGCTATGAGATCAAGATCGTTATGTAGTATTCCGATATATATCGTACTTTTTGTGCTACTAACTATCTGACGCTGTCTGTACATAGCTCTATATATAATCACAGCTGCATATAACCCACCCACATTTCGACAATTATATTTTTGGTCCCACGTTTTACGGTGTTGAGACTTTTGCTTACCGGGAACTTTTATGTTCGCCAGAGCCTCGTCTGTCGATCAGCAGGTGCTCCAAATGCAGGTGAGGATGGCTTGGGCTCCTGACACGTTTGTAGGATCCCCTTATAACAATAAATTAGTTTCAAGATAAATTGCTAATAACTAGTGGTATGAATGAATGCAATAAAGGACCAACATTCATAAATACATAGGAAACACAAAGCCCAAAACAAATATTCATGTTTATTCACACACATTTGTGCTATGTGGGAATCGAACCCACGAACTCTGCGGAGTGCAGGTATACTGCCTTTCACCTTAAATCAATCATTGAATATTCATGTTCAACCTTGACTAAAACACCATAACCGCTTCCTGGTTCAATGAATAGAGACTATTTTAAGTATTTTCCAATCAATACTAATATTTTTAAAAAGAAAGATTTGATTGTTGGTTTGCACTAGGCACCGAAAGTACTGGGTCGTTTCAAGAGATTATTTCATTAATGGAAATCCACATTCTATGTTAATAACATAGGCTACATTATTAAATTATTTTAAATTAGGGATCCCTACAAAACCACAACAGTTATCAAAGCGATGGACAGAAATAAATAATGACTCGTGTTAATAGTCCAGTTAACTTTTAGTGGTACGCTTAAGGTCATGAACACCGACGAAGTTCTTACTCAGGACCAATGAGTTAACCAATCAGTTTTGTCAAAAGTTTAGGACCACCTGAAATATTATAATACATTTGCATTACCCTTCGCTACTTACAATAAATAAAATGTCTGCACCGGCTTATCTGCTGTAAGACGACAAGCATTTAAGGTACCTGAATCACCAAATTCCCTCAAGACACCGGGCGTCTTTGATCTCATCTCACCCATATAATAATGAACTAATACACAAAAATGAGCATTTGAGTATTATGAACCGCACAAAAACTCTTACGATTCGTAAGAACACATCAGAGGACGCATTAAGACGGCGATTGTAAATTCCTTAAACGATTTTGTGTTATCGCGATGTATAAAAATAATGATATACTGAAAGTTTGATGACAAAATGTAACAAATTTTATATATATGCGTAAATTTCACCTTTGTGAGCAATAAAACTTATAATTTCAACAAATTGCATTGATTATTACACCATTCTGGTCTTCGTTTTGTGGAACACCCACGGTGTGCAAAACGCATAAACGTATATTTATTAAAAAACGCATAAGAAGCTTATTGATGAATAAACTTTGGTTATTAATTAATGATGATAATATAAATATACATATTGCTTGTAATTTATTTTGAAATACCTAAAGGATGCCGTTTGTTTTGGACAAAGAGCAGCGAAAAGCATTTTTGGTTCTTATTTTTTCTTTCTAATAAGCACAATCATTAATGCCAAATAAAATAAAAAAGACTGTATATTACTTTAATACATTATGTCAAGAATTTTTTTTAAAAATTACGAGTTTTTATAAGTTTTTAATAATGGATATATTTAGTAGGTTCATTAGATCGATTAGTAGAGAGAGGAGGTAGGTGGTTTGAAGCCTTGCATTAACAACACAGACTCTAAATACATATAACTATAAATAATTAATAAATATTTTTTGACAATTACACCAATTATTTAGATTCCAAGATAAGTATCATTAGGAATTTGTGTTATGGATACTAAACAACGGATAAACATACTTAAATACTTTTTTTTGTAAATACCTACCCAATATACTCGTACATAGGAAAACACCCAGACCAGAACAAATATTCATGGTCATGCCCACAAAGATTTGTCCTATGTGGGGATCGAACCCACGACCTCTGGAGTGAAGTGTCGGTATACTGACCTCCACGCCATATCGGTCGTCAAAACTTATAACGTCGTCATAACTGATTGTTTTTATTATACTCACAAG
Organism: Musotima nitidalis; assembly: GCA_949126915.1. Taxonomy (NCBI): domain Eukaryota; kingdom Metazoa; phylum Arthropoda; class Insecta; order Lepidoptera; family Crambidae; genus Musotima; species Musotima nitidalis. Next base: position 9,508,856 of record OX421434.1, read on the forward strand.
CCCATTTGCTATAAAGTATTTAAGGGTTTGTGGTTGGAGGCGAAGAGCTGAAGATCGAGTTCTGTGGCGTGCCATTGGAGAGGCCTTTGGCCAGCAGTGGACACGTGTGGGTTGATGATGATGATGATTTGAGAGTTCCATTCTTGGAGATGTGCAAAGATGATTATTATTGCTTTGCCCTTTGAGAGTTATAATATGTAGATATTGCTCTTCAAAACAACGGAACAAGAATTTTCCTAACGTGATTAAGAAGTTGAAATTTGGCACACAGTGTTCAAACCTATACAGACATACGTCTATTTATATGTCTATTCATTTATTTTATTTAATCTTTATTGCACACTTAAAAGTATTACAAAAGGCGAACTTAATGCCATAAGACATTCTCTGCCAGTTAACCTTAGGGTTAGCAGAAAACTTTACTCTTTTACTTTAGTCTATATTATTATGTTCTTAGTATGAATAATAGTGCTAATGTTGTTTGCCCAAAAGATGGCAGTATACGTAATTAAATCGCGCAAGCGTTGATTGTTTTCCGGATCAATATAGGTCCGGCAGTTGTTTATATATATTGCTTTTCGATTCAATACACGTTAAATCCTTCCTGGCCTTTTTAATGAATACCAATATATGGTCATGGTCCTTCGAGCCGGACATATAAATACACATAAAGGATTGAACACACAGAAACATCATTACCTGGATAAAAAGTGTGTTTTTATCCCGGATAATTGTTCCTGTATGAAAACGAATAACATACATACATTATATAACGGCTGTTTCCCCGAAGGGGTAGGCAGATTCATATTATACTCCCACATTTCGCTTTTTTTATTTTTGGTCCCACGTAATAAATAGGTGGCGATCCTATTGCCGCTTACCGGGAACTTTTTTGTTCGCCAGAGTACTACATCTAATAGTGTTATATAGAAACTGTTGCCCAAGGCTTCGTTCATGTTATTAAAACACAATACAGCGTGTACTGCCCACATTCATTGATCACATTAAACTGTGTACAACTTCGACTTGAAAAATTCTACAGTTTTGATGTTTAGACTTTGGTAGCCAAAACACTAGTTTAGTTATAAAACTTTATAAATTAGTCTTTACTATATATAAGCCTTAAAAGCCTGAGTCTCTTGCATCAGTATCAGGATCACAAATACAGATTACTCTTACCAACAACCAATTTAAAGTCTTTTTAATATTAGTACAAATAAAGGGCAATATTACATGGAAATACTCCACCAATCGTTTTTGGTGCCATTAAGAAAGTTTTACTGCAAATACAACCTTTAAATATAAAACGGATCGTTTGGCAAGCGGTGGCGTTTCGATCATCCATCGCAGATTGTATGTAAATTCGCGAAGGTTGTATTTATGGGGCTGTGATCACTCCGGCCCATTGTCTGCGGTAAATGCGCCGAAAAATGTTCGGATGTCGCGTTTCGAACAGGAATGTATGCAAATATGGACTGCGAGCCTTCTGTGCAGCGTGAGCCAGGCTCAGACTTAGTTCAGGGTTCCCATCCGTACTGCTTAAAACTGTATTATACCTTGCAATTTGATACTTTTTACATAAAAACAGTGTGTAAAAATATATACTGTTATAATGACAGATATAATTACCACCAAAGTAAAAAGAATTAGATTTTTTAATTCTATGAAAATTAAGGTACTGTTTACTATATGTGGTTTCTACGACCTTATTATAGGACATTTCTGATACAATAAGTTGGGAACCCGAACTTCGGTCTAAAGAGTTACAATGTTCTTTGTTAACCCCTAGGACATAAGACAGACAGGGGGCTCAATAACTTAATATTTTTTTATATTTTATATTTATATTAAGTAGGAATTATATTTGGGTTTGTGTCGGATTGTAATGTAAAAGTAATCATAAAATACAATATCATAGAAGGAATACTTGAATTATTCACGAACCACATGAAAGATTACATACAATATTAGAACTAATTATACAATTCAGTGAGACTTGTGTGGTCAAAAAGGCCCCAGCCTCAGCTGGCTTTGGTCAGCATAATTCTGTATTTTAGTATAAATTTATTTATTTTTTTGTATATATTTAATTATGACTATTGTAGTGACTGCAGTACACAAGTTTTTGTAGACTTATTTTACATTGTTTTAGTATTAAGTACTCTTACTTGTACCAGGAAAAAACTTACCTTGACGATTTTCTTGCCCTTTTTTTTAAGATCAAGCGAGGAGGCCGCAGCAAAGGGGCGCGCTAGTTTTTAAGGTTTAAATTTTGAATTTCGTAATAGCTCTACTGAGCCAACATTTTTGACTATGACTTGAATTTTTCACTTGACTTTTGACTTAACTTTTGACTATGAGAAACTTCCAAACCAAAACCAAGTAGTCAGTACTAAATTGAGGTTTTATACCTATGTTTCTATACACTTTGGTATGAGATATTTGTTCCATTAAAATATTATTATTACTGCGTCATAGAACTGTTACCGTTATGATCTTATCGTCTAAGTATCCAACTAAAGTCAACCAAACTTGTTTTTTAACGATGTAATTTTTTTTATAATCAAATGTTTATCATAATTAAATAGTGGCCGATCTATATCTCACTTTTTTAACAGTCCAAAACATTAGCGTTAAATACTGTTCTGGTTTTAAGCAAACAGAGTAAACGGATTAAAATCATACTCAAGTAGGTACGTAACACAAGTTACAGGCAAGAAAATGTAAAACGAATTCCTATTTTGATATTTTATACACGATTCATATGTGAAGGACCTTGCAAAGGTATGTCATTCAACACATTTTGTGACAGCATATAACTGCAAGGTATTCAATACGTCTCTAAATTCCAAAAGCTCTAAATTTATAATGTACTAATGATAACAAAGAAATGAATTAAAACACGTAGCAAAATCTCCTAAGTTCAACCCTGCTGCGAGCGCTGCCAACAAAATGGCTCCGATTGTTATTTTTGTTGCTCCCGCCCTGAGCCGTTCGTCTTGTCGATTGACACAGACATCTAATCTACTAGACGACTCGGTACATTTATTTATGCTAACCAAGACTGCGACGTAGGCAGAGGCATTCCTGGAGTAGGTACGACATTTACTGCTGGAACGGAGATCGTGATGTGGTGAACTTGAATCTTATGTTGCTTGTTATTGAAGTAATTTTTACGATTTATTTACATATTATATTCTTTAAATATCCTACTAGCCGACAAGATGACATTTTCTAGACTTTTATAAAGGAGAGCTTTTCAAAAATAGATCATGTGTATTAATTGCAAAACTAGGCAATGATCCAATCCAATGATGATATATATTTTTTATTTTTTCTACAACATTTGACATACTAATACGATATATAAGAGGTTTCCTAAAATATTGCGTTTAGATAATAATTAAAAAATCACTTTATTTTGCTTATGGAAGAAAATCGAATCTTCGTGTATTTGAAACTAATTTGTAAAGATACCTAAGCGAAATGTTTTTTTTAAATAACCGATACCACACTTTATGTATTTTCAAAAGTCCGGCAAACGATTTTAGAAAGTTTTAAATGGAAGTGCTTAACTATGATGATCAATTGAATAAATAAATATAAACCACAAAATATCAAAAGCTACATGAAAATAATCTGTAGGTTATTAACTTATTTCTTAACTAGCGACTGTGTCTTCCCGTCCGCAAAGCCCGCCTGCTATAGGGACAGTGTTAATCAGGAGAGTACTCTCCTTCTCCTATTTTAACGATTTCATAAAAATTGGTGAAACTGTTTAGGCGTGAAAACGTTTGTCATATTTGGAAGGGTTTCTATCTTGCTCTAGATCAAAAATCATAAAAACGGTCTAAATAGATTTAAACATTTGTTTATAATGATAAAAGATAGACAACGAAATGTCAATAAAAACAGACATTATTTCTATAAATTGCTTCTTACTTTACATCTGAACCTTAAAAGATAAAATATATGTAAGAAGCACAGCAGTGGCTAGTCACCGAACTCGAGAAACAAAATGAGTGACAGACCCCATATTTCCGGAGTCACGTTAATGGTTGTCATTATTTCGGGACCGTATATCAAGGTATCAGATGTCTCTTAAACAGAAACTCGTCGACGGCATAAATAAGTTGGGATTCGACGCATCGACGGCCGGACGATTCACACAATGTTATGCCGTTTTAGTGCGTATTTATGTAACCCTTTTCGGTAAAATAATGACGGTCGAACTGAAATGGTCGAATAAAGTAAGTCATTCAGGAAATTTTGGACTTTTATTTTGGTTTCGATTGCTTTTAGAACGTTTCTAAGTACATAACATATTTATATTTGGTAGTTAAAGGACATTCTTTAATGAAAGCACACATAACTCGAAGTTTAGGATACTGTACTGAAATTGGAAAACGATCGGGAATAATTTTTACGTACTTTGGTGGTTTTAAGTTAATTTGTTTCTTTCTTTTTTCTTTCCTTTAAATAATGGCTTCGTGCGGTTTGCACATTTAGCCAGTGTCAAGTAAGAGATATATTAATAACATATAAATTATAATAAATGAGAATGAGTGGTGATAAAGATGATAAATGGTAAAATGAGATGCCCTCCCCCTAAACCCCTTGAGTCCTCAGTAAAGATGTGGGACTATACTGAGATCTCACATGGGCTTCTTGAGAGAATTTGAAAAGTGATGTTGCACTGTTTTGTTTCATTTACCATACGTTCACAAACACTTAACGGTTAATAATCCACCGTTTATTACACATTAACGTTCGAAATATCACAAATTTTAGAAAATTAAACAAAACTACAAACATGACGCTTCACTTTCCCGCCAAGAAGTCTGTTACTTTGTTTTATGTTACTAGACGAACGATTGTCGTGGAGGTTGGCATACCAATTACCACTCCCTCACTCCCAATGGGTTCGTTTTGCACTCTTGTCAAATATTTATTACATTGTATGACCATCTTATGTCCTATATAATGTGAAATGCAATAAACTATTTGATTTTATGTAAGGTGCTGCCATACTACCGTTTAAAAATGTTTACAACCGTTAGTAAATATTTGTAAATAAACATACGATCACAATGTTAAAAAATGTTTTCATGTTAGGTAATGTTAGTAAATAGGTATTTTTAAACAAAGTTCTAGGAGAACTTAAGACATTTTTATACAGCATTGTGGTAGAACCATAAGTATATATTTTTTATAACAAGGATATCTAGAGACTTCTTGGCGGGAAAGTGAAGCGTCATGTCTGTAGTTTTGTTTTATTTTTAAAAAAATGTGATATTTCAAAAGTAAATGTGTGTTAACTGTGGATTGTTAGCCGTTAAGTGTTTGTGAACGTACATGAGTGTTTGTATGAATTAATGTAATGAAACTAAACAGTGCAACATAACTTTCAAATTCTCTCAAGAAGCCCATGTGAGATCTCAGTAAAGCCCTACATCTTTACGGAGGGTTCGAGGGGTTTAGGGGGAGGGCATCTCATTTACCATTTATCATCTATATCACCACTCATCCTCATTTACTATGATTTATACGTTATTAATATGTCTCTTTCTTTACATTGGCTAAATGTGCTAAAAGCACGAAACCATTATTTAAAAGAAAAGAAAAAAGAATATCTATCTTAGTTCTGTAAAAGTGTCTTTCTCAAGGAAGATCATTTGATATAGACTCGTCAGTTCACTATCGTCAAGAACTTTATTATTAGAAATATTGAACATGAAAGTCGCCAAGGTTTCAGGGTTGCCAGTATATATATCGCCGAAACTAAAATCCTATCTTGATCCAAAATTTGCTATCTGCGATAGACAAATCAACACCTTTTTCTGAAAAAGCATTTCCATAACCAATCCTTGGATTGTTTGAATTAAGGAACTATTGAAACTGAGGTGTTTATTTATCATTGGTTTCAATCTCGTATTGCGAATAGGTTATTAATTTAGGTCGTTAGATAGTTATTTAACGTGAATCTACTTACAGATATAAGCAGACCAGTCAGCAGAAGGGTCTGCTCATTATCAGGTATAAGAATTCTGTATTTTAGACTCTAGGACCCATTTTTGTTAGAAACAATATTATAATAATGCTAGGATGATATATACTTACAGATATAAGCACAAAAGGCGACTGGTCCAATTTCATGGCCTCCAGCTGTCTGAAGGTAGGCTCCAAGGTGGCACGCAGGGGAGACTTGAGAGATGCTTCCACCAGGGCTGCCAGCAGTTGCCTGGAAGACGGTTCCACGCCCAGCCCGGAGCTGAAGGCCGCCAGCGCCTCGCCATGCCTGCCCAGGCATTGTAGGGCTACACCTGTTGGAATAGATTTAGAGTGAATCCTACGTCTTTCGTTTTTTAATCACGCCAAGCGGTACGAACTAAGCGTTTCTTTGTACTCGTAACCGACAACGACGCGTACATTAGAACGCTGGCTTGTACGGAATAAACAGATTTGCAAAATTACATACTGTTGATCAGCTGGTGCACCACTTTCTGGTGTATTCGACGAATTAGCCGAATTTGATATCAAAATTTTACTTTTCTTACTTTCAATGTGACCACTTTCGCATTTGAGTTACATATATAAATAAGTTTTATTTATTCTTACTGTCTGACCCATAGACTATACATTCAGAGGATTCTCGGGTTTGAACCCAGATCCGGAGATGCGAACGTACGACAATTCGAAGTAATGTGCGTAATTATCGCTTGGTCGTAAGTCGTGGGTCCTGTACATAAAGATGATGATGATTGACTACCTGATAACGACTGCTAAATCTTTTAATATGCTGACAGCTGGTTTAACCATACAATGATGTTTCCCTTTCCAGGTCAGATGGCAGTCGTTCCATGTAATAACTGAAGTTCAGTCAAATCAGGTTCGACCAGTGAGCAGATCCTGAACCCTGGGCAGGGACAACCAGGATAGTGCTGGGATAATTATGATGATTAATGGTTTCTATATCAACTTTTTAGATTACTAAAAATAGACTGCCTTTAAAGTACTCAAAGCCTTTTAGTATGTATGTTAGTATGTTTCCCTCTGAGTGGCGGAAGTCCGATGGCAGTCGGTCCATGTAATAACTGGAATTCACCTGTTTTAACCTGTGAGCAGACACTGAGCCCTAAAACATAGCCAATTGACATAGGTGTTATTATATATATAAATATGTATATAGCCAAAAACATACGATTGAATATACAACTATCCAGTTATGTCACACCAAACTTACGGAAAGAAGACAAAAGAATTGTAATGGATAAAGTAATAAGTAATAAACCAACTTAAACTTTGTAATAGCAAGCCAGTCACATTATGATTCAAGTTACTAGTGAGAGTGAAACTTTCTTTACAATCGTAAGTAGTTTACACGCACTGTTGTCTATACTCGTATGTAACTTGTGAATACATGTTTACAATTTGCATCAGTAATATTTCGTTTTGTAAACGGCTATTAATTAAGCATAATTTATGTATATTAAGTATGTATTTACAAAAAATAAGTAATGATGTGTGTTTATTCGTTAATAATAATAATCCGTCTACTTATCGTGAAACTAAATAATTGGTGTGATTTAAGTGAATTAAGACAAGGCAAAGTATTGGAGCTCTTCAAGGTTTTAATATGGTCAGCAAGTTATACCTATGGTTCAGAAACGTGCATCGAACGCGAACAAGTGAAGCATTCATAATCATCTCGTCCCTCAAGTCCCTCTCGGCTAAGGTCTCCTCTCAAAACCAAGAGAGGGGTTCAGGTCATATTCTACCACGAGAATCCTATACGGATTAGTTAAGGGAGTGTGGAGTATTGTTTGTGTATTTTAAAAGCTAGGTACTTAACACTTGGCTTGATGTTTGCACTAAGTTTGCGAAGTGAACTACCTATATATGCACCGGTCATAACGATAGTATTATGCATGCCATATCACGCAACAGCATTTAATAACGTGATATCCGACATGTTCGTTATAAATATTACCAGTCACTGCTAACTTGGTATAATTATAAACACCAATACGTCGGTATCGTAGGCTTTGATTTCGGCACTAGACTTATACATACTTGTATATGTTACCGGCCAAACCCGATTTTAGGACAAACTAGTATATAGCCTAGTCCAAACTAATTTAGGTGGGCTACTATTATAGTAAAATGTTTTTTAATGGTAAGAACAAGAAAAATAACCTCAACCTAACCCATAAAGAGAAGTAGGTATCTCTTTTTGGATACAACACGGAAAACCTGTGTTTTGCCGTAGTAGTTCATATTCTAGCATTATCCCGGTTGGCCTAAATTTAAGCTAAGGGCTCAGGTTCTCTTTACTGGTTTAACTAAATTTGGCTAATTTTCGGTTATTACATGGTGCGATTGCAGTCTGACCTCCGCAATCCAGAGGGAAACATCGGTCTATGTTTAAAGCAGCTGTCAGGATGTTAGACGGACTGACTTCCTAACAACGACTGCTAATATATTAATGACAGCCGGGACCAACGGCTTAACGTGCTTTCCGAGGCATGGAGCAAGCGATAATTACGAGCATAACTCGAAAAATCATAGGTAAGCCACCAGGGTGCCTTCCCCTTCGTTTTGTCGCTTTTTGTCGAACCAATTATGTTCTAAAAATTCACTATATCGAAATTTCGCCAGTTCTAACATATTAAAGACTGCTTGTTGACAAACAAACATGTGTTTATTTTTGCGTGGGCCCAAAATCTCCATTTTAATTTGCCGAAATAGGAACAATAATGTTGGTATATAGTGATAGTTACCTTGTCGGTAGTAAGCTTTAGGCCAGTTGGGGCACAGCTCCCTGGCGCGGGTGGCATCCTGGAGAGCTGCCGCGAACTGACCCTGCTTCAGCCGCGCTGCCGACCTGGGGAACAATGGAGATATTAAAACACACATTTTACTTCAAACCAGTTGCATACCCTCACTTTCTATCGATAATTACGAAGATATTTTACACCTTGGTTATTGGCCATACTGTTTGATTTTCCATAGAGTTGAGAGGGTTAACAGGGAACAAGACCTTCAAATCACCAGCAAACAACACCTTCAAGTGGTGCACCTGCCGATCAACGGACGAGGCTCAGGCAAACATACAAGTTCCCGGAAAGCTGCAACAGGCTCGCCTTTATTACGTGAGACCAACAATATAATTGGCGATGTGTGGGCGTATAATATGCCTCTGCTTATCCATTCAGGGAAACAGGCGTGATTGTATATACTTACAATACCGATCAATACCTTTGTAGTCTTATTTAAAGAAATAACCTCGGAGCCTATTCAATGCTCTTAATTATATTAGGACGAAGTATGAGAAAATATTTACTTTCATATTTATGATACTAATGGGAGGACGTCCCCCCACCTGGTCTGATGAGCCTTTGGATGCAGGCGACTCAGGATCACTCAATGAGAAAATCTATTCGGGAGGCCTATGTTCAGCAGTGGACGTCTAATGGCTGAGATGATGATGATGAATGTGAGATGGATTGACTTTGTGAGCAATGATATGATCGAAATGGGGGTAGACGAGTCGGTGACTAATCAAGATGAGAAAGAAAAAGATATGCTGCAGCGTCCCCAGATAAATTAGGAGCAGAGCAGGACAAAGACACTTATCATACATTTTTTTTCAAAGACCATTAGAACCTTCACTGTGTATGGTTGTCTATAATAGTTATTGCTACATTCTTTGCGAGAAATGAGGTGGGTGATACGCCACGGGAAGCAATTTATCAGGAATTTTTATGGACTGTTAACGTAACACTACTTATAAAGTAACAAACATGTACAAAAATGATTTTTGTCCTCTTTAATTATAAAGAAGTATAGATATAGTTAAAATACATTACATACATATTCACATATTATACACCCACATTTCGCCATTTATATTTCTGGTCCCACGTAATAAGTGGCTTGCCTATTGCCGTTTACCGGGAACTGTTATGTTCGCCAGAGCCTGGTCCGTTGATCGGCAAGTGCACCACTTGCAGGTGAGGTTGGATTGGGCTTCTTAGTTCACCCCCGACAGGTCTCCACCTTGGCGTGGTGGGGGGGCTGAGTACCTTCCGGAGGCCGGGAAAAGGTAACACCCAGAGATTGGCGACGCTGGGTGCCCTTAGTACCGATTACCGGGGGGGAGGGACCTATGGAGGGTGCAGGGGCGAGCCAGGAAGGTCTTAGGCAGTGGGGGCAGGGGGCCCCTGCTGTCTAACCCTGGACCCTCCGTGACCAATGCGCCTCTCTGAAGAGGTTCTCCCGGTTTTGGCCCGGGGGACGTTGGCCGCAGGCGGGGCGTCAGAAGCTGCAACCCAGGTACTGGCCCCCGCCTTTTTTAACAAGCGGCGGGCGTAGTCAAAAGATTTTGAGTAGGTATTACTGCTGGCAGTCACTTCAGCTGGTGATGAGTCCCACAACCCCTTTCCGGGGGGACCCCTTTTGGCCGGAAGGCAGAGCGTAAACGCATTTTGTTACCGACGTAAAACAAAAAAAAGGGCTTCTTAGTTATTAGTAGAATCCTTGTACTGTATAAAAAGGTATTGTATAAGGTATTGGAGCTTACCGGTTGCTGTAAAGGATGTGGTTAGCCGGGTCTAAGGTGAGCGCGTCGGTGTAAAGTGCTACCGCGGTGGCGAAGTCCCCGGCCTGGCACGCCGCGTTGGACGCCCGCACCTTCTCCACGAAGAGGGCGCGGGATGCTGCACCCAAGGACGCCGATCCGGTCGGCTCAACCTGGAAGAAAATCGTCTATTAGTATTCTTATTTTCAAGGAACGTAATATTAGGTAAGGATAGATAGCGCTCGTCGCTCTGCGGTGCTTGGTGGACAGAATCGATCACCGAAGTATAACAGAGTTTACAGAGGTCAGTCCTTGGATGGGTGACCGTTTGTGTGGCATTTGATATCGAGCGCTTCCGTGCTTCGGAAGGCACATTAAGCCGTTGGTCCCGGTTATCACTAAATGTGGTGGTCGTCAAGCCATGTTAGAGGCCTAATGGGCGGCTTGCTATTATTATAATGTAAATTTCTGTATGTTTTTTTAAAATACAGGAAATATAAAGTAACAAAGTTAAATAAACCTTAGTGCATGTTTTTTAAAATCAAACTTTGTTTAACCGTCTGTCACTAATATGAAGTTAGCCACTACATACAACGTTGTAATACTTGTAACAAAACATTAAAGAAACATATGAAATTCAATGAGGTTTAGTTAAAGCCTGAAATTCTTTGAGTGATGCACATTTTGAGAAGTTCCTACCGAGACATGGTGCGTGCTCGTGCACACCAACAAATAGTAATTTAATACTCCACCCGTTGATTTGTTTCCACATTAATGTTTACAACCGCACAGTAATGGCGCACTTTTCGCTTTTCCCGCCATTTGCCGCTTTCTCATCATGATGGTCATGGCGTTGCTTTTTTTTAAATCCTGATGACAGCCAACGGTATAATTTTCCTCTAGATCTTATCTCAGTGTTTGTTAACATAAGATTAAGGTTATTAAATGCTTTTCGATATTGTGAATTGTTTCAGTTTTTCGACGTCATCTTGAATAAGCTGACTTCTTTGTTGTATAAGTATATTTTTCTCCCTTTAAACAACTTTAACCCAGGTTTAAAACTACTGCTGTCACAGTCTTCATTTTATTACATAAAAGTGACAGCACTAATTTTAAACCTGGTTTATTTTTAGATCTTGTTTTATAATAGGCCCCTTAGAGTAAGTTGCACAAATCATTAGATAAAGTAATTTTCGCCCGCGTTTCAGTTCGCGTTTAATTCGATTTTTTTATATTTTAGGGATTTTTCCGCTGTAAAAATTCGTCTTCGTGTTATTCCAGGTCATAAATGTTGTAAGTTTTATAAATCCGTTTTTACTAGAGTTTGAAACAAATATATATATTAAACAATATAAGTAATAAATGTATGTACTATTAGCCGGAAGAAGGTTAAATTACATTTTAAAAGGTTTTATTTTTGTTTGAAAGATACACGTTTTTTTAACAAGTAAGTTACAAAAACTTACTTACTACCGAATTCCACAATCCTCACTCACCGGCGTGATTTCTCACAAAAACTTGTGAATTATCCGAATTTTTATTAAAGGGTCTTGGAGTTTTTACATAAGTTAAGGTGACAGACAGCTGACGCGGTTTAAGCCAATGAGCAGGTTCTTTATGTCGACATTGAAAGTGGTCGTAATGATATGAAAGTCGCAAGAAACACGGGCTCATTTTGTGAAAGTTTATGCTAAAAATCTCATCTTTGCCATTAATGGTTATAATCATTAATTTTAAGTTTTATGCTTAAGTGAATAAGTTTGTCATAGTGATGTTACTATGGATATTGTCTATGTAAGATTATTAGGTGTGAAGTTAAAATACGTAGAGTTTTGATTACTGTATTGACATGACTTTTCGAATCGTGAAAGTGAAGAACGTTTTCAAAATATTAATTGTTTCGTACATTTTTTTATGTGTAAACAAACTTTTTCGAAATTTGCTTGCTCATTTCAATGTTATTTCATACAAAAATAATTTTAATTTTGAATATTTGAGTTCCAAAATGGTTCCAAAATTAAAATATGACGCGGGCGTGCCAACGTTCACCACCTGCGCTTATCTATCCGAGCGCATCGGAAGCGAGAGAGCATTTTTTTTCTCACGGACTGCATTCTCAAACCCAACCGTGAAACAATCGACTTTATAACCTCCCACTCTTCACGATATACAATGCCTCATTACTTAGCGTCATAGCTAAAAAGTTTAGAACATAGCACGTAATGTATTTCATTCAGTGCAGTAATCAAAGTTTTTATGTCAGATTTAGTGATTTGTGCCAAGCACGCCCTTTAAACTATTCATTCGAAAGGTTACTTTGTAACAAGGATTGTGTTGAAACAAAATCTTATGATTTAAAATGTTCATGAATATATATGACAGTTATGTTTAAACAGGACGTTTGTTTGCATTTAAAACACATATTTTTATGACAGAGGCTAACTATAACTATACGAGTAACGATTCATTTTCATAAGTTGCTAAAGTTGTTTAAGTGTAGTTTTACTTACGTCAATATAATTACAGATAAAATCCAAATTATATGTGGTAAAAATATCAAGCGGTCTTTTCCATGCTAAAAGGCTTTGCGTAATTTAAAAGCCTTTTTAGTAATCTAGAGAGTTAATATAGAAAACATTAATAAAAGTAATATAGATAGAATCTTTACAGATGTAATAGGTTATTTCAAAACTGTCTTATATTACAAGCACTTTGGGTCAGAAACGATTAAGTGTTATGCTTAACATGAAGCTGTGCGTATTGGTGGTTTATTGTGAATAAAATACATCAGACTTTGGCAGACAGGGAATTTGGAAAGGATATGAGTAAGCAGTAGTTAACTGTATGTGAAGAAAAGCTATCTAGTAGAATGATTCCGGCCTTAGTTTTAGAATAAGGCCAGAGGTTTATAAAGAAAGAAATAAATATTTTCTGACAATTATTTTAGTTCCAAGATAAGTATCATGTATAACTTGTGTTATGGATACCAAATAACGGATAAACATACATAAATACTTTTTGTTTTTGTAAATACGTACTTAATATACATAAGAAAACACCCAGACCAGATTAAACATGTTTATGCACACAAAGATTTGTCCTGTGTGGGAATCGAACCAGCTCAGAAGCGGAGTGAGAGTATACCCGCCCACCACAACATATTGGTCGTCAAAAGAACAAAGAAAGAAAGGTTAAAATGAGATTAAGTGTTTATTAGATAAAGTGTTTATTTCATTAAATAAGAGACGATACGAACGAGATGTCACCTGATTACAAGTGACACGGCTGTACATATTCATAATGACATTTAAGATAAATTTAATTAAGCACTTCTTAGCACTCGGCATCCCAGGATATGAGTTATAAAATTCCAATGAACTGTGATATCACAACTTTTGAGTATATCACGCTCACTTATATGTTTCCGCGGTGGTAGCGTCATGCGTCGGGTCGTTACGCTCCCTAAAATATGGTTGAGCGTAACGCGTCTGCTCATGTCTACTATGTTTATCCGTAATTATGTTAATATTGCTAAAAAGAGTCTTCCTTCTTTTTTTTTTTTTAAATCTTGTGGCTTCAGAACACAATTGTTTTATATTATGTATTTTAATTGTAACTGGCGGGAGAAAAAACCAACCTTGACGATTTTCTTGCCCGTTCTTTTACGATCAAGCGGGCGGGACCCGCAGTAAATGGGCGCGCTAGTTTTTAAGTTTTGACGTTCATAAGAGCTCTTTTGAGCCAAACTTGAATAAATGAATATGAATTTTAATTTTTTAATTTTAATTTTATTCTAAATCTCTTTACTATATAATTCCCTATTATTTTAATAGAGCTTAATTACCTATTCACTATAACTGTTTTTTTTATAAAATTTCATAATATGTAGCTAAGGTTACTACAAGGTTACTATAAGGTTTTGCCTTACACAGAAACCATAGCATATTATAACAAATATTTTTGTCGGACACTTGGAATTAAATAATGTTGTAGAGATAACTTAAACAGTTGACGGTCTTAAATCGATCTTTAAAACAATAGAGTAAGGCGTTCTTAAATCAAAATTTATAAACAAAAGAAACATGAAGTAAGAAACGTAACGTAAACTTTACGCGAATAGGTTTATTTTTAGCCTTTGTAACTCTATACAAGTAATAAGTAAGTATTTGTAAGTCTATTTATAGTGTGGAATAAAAGTCTGTCAAGTAGACGTATGTAAAGTTATTCAAATAAGTGAAATACAGTTAGAATCTTCGCGGATATTTGCACTTAGGAAGTCATGGCTTCTGTACTTTATTTATACTTCTTTACATACAGTCACGCCTGTTTCCCCGAAGAGGTAGGCAGAGGCATATTACACGCCCACACCTCGCCAATTATATTGTTGGTCTCACGTAAATAGGTGGCGAGCCTATTGCCGCTGGCCGGGCACTGTCATGTTCGCCAGAGCCTCGTCCGTTGATCGGCAGGTGCACCACTTGCAGGTGAGGTGGACTTGGGCTCCTTAGGTCTTGGTAGAATAACGGTGGATTATTAGGCGTTAAGTGTTTGTGAACATATATGAGACATGCGTGTTGGTAAATGAAACAAAACAGTGCAACATTACTTTTCAAAGTCCATTTGAGATCTCAGTATAGTCTTAGGGTTTATGGGAGGGCATCTCATTTATCATCTTTATCACCGAAACAGCGGTCGTTTACTATGTATGAAAAAATATTATTATTTATATTATTATAACTTGACACTGGCTAAATATACTAAACGCACGAAGCCATTATTTGAAAGAAAAAAATTAAACTGTAACATTTGCCTTGAGATTTAATAAAAAACATTAGTTCGTCGATTGTTCCAAATTTCTGACGTCGCTTCGGCCATTTTTTTTTGACGGACGTAACCGGCCGGCCCTTGCGCGTTATTAAAATTTCGTTTAAAAGACGCATGATAACCGCGCCCGACATATTGGGTAATTATTTTTTCTCTCAACGACCTTTCGTTTATCTTAAAACGTTCCTTTTTGAAAAACAAAAGCGATGACCGGCGTACCTCCTCTTCTTGGATTTATAAAATACATAGGATTTTTTTGGTTTATGAAATGTGAAAAAAATGTTGCGAATCTGTCGCACAGGTGAGTTAAAGATCAAAACCAATGAAACATTTAAACAAATTCTGTCCGTTAAAGGAATAACAAAACATTTTTATTTAGTTAGGATACTTCCTTGTAACTACCATTTACTTTAAAATGCTTTCTGCAACATCAAAAATGTTCGCTATAATCGTATATGTCAATTTGTCTAGTCGTCTTTTAAAGGTCGATTTGCAATATTTACCGCCGTCTACTGTACAATTTACGACTGGGAAATCATTACTTAACTGTACTTTGATTGAAACCACTTTGTAAATGGCGGTGTCGCTGCCGGAAGCTTATTGTCTTCAATTTTAAATCACACTCAGACAAGGATTATATGATTAGAATATAAGATATGTTGAATTATAATTTATAAACATTTTCTATGAAATATTTCAGAGACTTCATTTAAGTTCAATACAACTTGGATTTTATTAAAGTTTTACGATTACGCATCCTTTACTTAGACCACGATTGCATGTGCTTGCAGAGACTTAACTATATGGTGGGATTCTTATATTAAATAAGTATTCTTTTTTGTCGTTAACTTACAAGCCCTTAATTTTTTAAGCTGTTGCATAGCTTTTATCGCGGGCCTTGAGCGTGGAGACCGAATCCAGAAATTCCGTAACGAAAAACCTAACACATCCGTTATTGGTGATACTTTTTAGTTTTTCCATCTATCGGTAAAGTGCAGAACTTTTAATGACTTTTTGAAATATCACGCTTGTCTCTTTAGTTCAGCAACCCGCCTTTAGGTGGCATTGGCTGAATCGGGTGGCTAAAATTTTTTTTCTTATCGGCACCACGCTCAAAGTGTAACTTGAATTAATATCAAAGAAAAAAAAACTGCATAAATAAAATAAATAAATATTATAATTGCATAAGTTGATATTTTTTAAGTTTGATTGGTTTATAATCTCTTTTTAATATGAGGCTTGGGTAACTGCCGATGAGGACTTTGTCTGCGAGGTGGGGTGGTGATGACATGAATCACTAACACTTGGTTCGTGAGAGAAAGCCCGTGATCGGTAGTGGGACACTAATGTTCTGAGCTGATGATGATATAATTTTACTAATTCCCTCATTAGTACCACTGCTATGTAAAAATAATTTGCAAGATTTAGAATCTCATATCTATTTCCATCACGCAGGGACACTCTCTGTGGTTCTTCTTAGTATATCCTATACAGAGTCTGAGATTACTATGGGCTTCTATCAATCAAGCTGTCTTACATTATGACCTTGACTTCTAGAGATAAAGCAAAGGAGTTTATATAAGATCTGACTTAAGGACTAGAGTCACTGCGGGCTTATCTTCGGCCCCTCTTGATATCACTACATAGTATCAAACAAATTATCTTTCCTCTGTATGCTTATATCTTTAAAACAACGCAACGGATTTTGATGCGATTTTTTAATAGATAGTGATTTAAGACTTATGTAGGTTTATATCTAGGTTACGCGGACGAAGTAGCGGGCGGCCGCTAGTATGATATGAAATGATGTGATATGTTATGATATGAAATATGCACGGTTTCTGTGGTACACGATAAACTGTATATGTATAATATGGGAAAGAGCTAGTAAAATATAATCTAGTGAGCACTTTTCCTTTATTAAAAGCGTAAATCCATGCAAAATTTATAGTCATTACATAATTAATGCTATCATTAGAGTTTTATGCTCCATTACCCATAGAACACATTAATTTAGTGTCATTTACGCCCGCTTAAATCTTCCTTACATTGTAGTTTTACTATCTGTTATAATCCAGTTTCTATGTTAACTCGGTTTTTCATAAAGTTATTGTAATTACTTACCAGTTTTAAACATTAGGATCGACTTTTATTGTAGTTTTTTATTTAAAAGAAAAAAGGGTGTAAATACATAGACAGTTGTTATGACAAATATAATGTCACATAAATAAATAAATATAAATATTTTCTAACAATTATACCAATTATTTTAGTTCCAAGATAAGTGTCATCACATCAAGAACTTGTATTATGGATACATGTTCTTCAATAACTACGGACTGACAAACACAGTCTCCCTACTGATAAACCGAACATCTGAAGGCGAAAGGGAAGAACTATACGAAAAACGTGGACTGAAATAAAAGTAATAAAAAAAGGCACCGGTAATTTTTTTTAAAATTTCAACTGATATAAGTTTTTTGAACTTAGACCGCAGATAACTTAACGTGAATTGACACAGTCGGTAGCTAAATTTACTACTTGCACTGCTACTTAGCAAATATATTTAATTGCCTTGAGAAAGCCTTTGTTTTGTGCTTACGAAGAAGTCACAGAAAAATACTTAGAAACAAAGAGAATGCGACAAATTGAGTATCAAAAATCGTACGTGCACGCTCATTAAGGCTGACTTATCTCAGGTAGAAATCCAAGGGTTAAACAAAAAGCAACCGCGGCGTCGTCGGTCGTCTTTTGTCTATTTTTTCCCTCCTATTTTTGTATTGTGCGCACCGCTCGATAATTACGAGATTTTACCTGCCGAAATAAAACAATTATCTCGGGTGTGCGCCGAGACAAATCACACAATAATTTTATACCGGATTTTAGTAATTTTCTTAGATTATTATATATTTTTTTCCTTTAGCCAACACTCGTGTGGATTTTATGGGAAATGTTCTGACGTGTGTTCCGGTCGTAAACAAATTCGATTTGGACATCGTTGGTTGAATTAATTTGAAAATAATTACTGTAGGTATGTCTCGTGTTGGGCCCACGTCGTATTGTTTGCTTTGAGATGATGATTGTTTTTGGTAGACATGTTTACAGATCCTGAGGCGACAGTTGATTATGCATCAAAAAATCTTCGTATTCATTTGACTTCCGCGCATCTGTTCTGTGGGGCCCTCGGGCGTGGGTTCCATCACGACTCCCATACTTATTTGTGTAAACCTGTCGAGATGGGGAGTCGCGTGGTTGTTGCGGACGGGCGGAACGTGGTGTCGACGCGAAACTGACGGGGTTATAGCCGCCAAATCGCACGCGAACCCAGTGGATTCTCAGCATTCCACGACAATTACCATTTCGTGAGTGACCGCCCTCCCCCTCCACCCCTCGCCGCACCGCCAGACTCTCCCGTCGAGATTTAACCTCTGACATGCGACCGTATAAATTGATATTTGGGAAGAAAACATTCAATTTGTACCTTCTCTTGTACATGACATTGGAAACGAAGTATTTGTCATTCGTTATTGTAAGACTTTTTTGTAAGAACTTTGTTGTAAGACCATTGTTTGACCTCTGACATGAGACTGTATTCGGCTTGAATTGATATTTGGGATAAAAGCATTCAATTAGTACTCTTTTCGATGACATTGTAAACGAAATATTCACTCATTTATTATTTTTGACCTTGAATATCATACAAGAATTTGGTTATATACCTTTATTTAATGTTTACTTTTACTTACACGGTTATGTAATACACAGATACTTATCTTTGTAAAGTATTCGAAATAAAGGGATAAAAATAGTTAAAAAAAACCGTTACTTACATAAATCCGCAAGATCCGTTTTATTTAGTAGTGCTTAGATGATTAAAAAAATATTGCTATCGGGTCTGATTTGTAGTTCCAAATATTGTAATTTCGAATCACGTTAATTTGAAAACCGTTAATAGTGAACACCAATTTCATATTAAGACTTAAAGCTTATCTAGCTTGATACAGTTTAAGAGCAACTACAAATCACGGCTTCTTCAAATAGATATTCTGTTAAATAAATTATAGGTGTGCGTCTTATAGCAGTAGATATAGCAATTCTAGCTCATGGCAGGCTATAATCAAGATAGGCCCTGATTATCTGGATACCAGCAGGTACATAGGGGTCCGGTGGATAATCCTACCATTATTATGGAGGTGGGACTTCCGTGATACTGCCGGGGTATCTGCCACGTGTACTAGGGTTGACTCTGATTTCTAATCAATGAATAAGATTTAATAAAAGTGCTGTGGTTTTAAAATTAAGATCAACCTTTCCTGCTGAAGTTTTAAGGGTGTAGGTATCCTACCAAACTCTGACAATAAAAATATACCAGCTCAGTCGGACAGTGTTCGGAAAACTGCTACATAGCTTCTTTGGAGATTTGAAGTGACTGACATAGCAAGACGTACTTGCAAGCTAGTGCAAGTGACAGTTCGTTAAGGGATAATTCGAAGAGCTGTCGACTGAAAGAAAATGTTATGTTCTTTCATAGCGACTGTGAACCAGCAAACGTCGTCAAGGTTACAACAGGACACTCCAGTTCTTCTTCGTCCTGGGTTCCTAACTTGGGAGTAATTACTTCTGTAGCGGTAAGCTGGTATTTTGAGGGGCCCGTGAGCTGGCGGTTGTATGAAATGTTGAATTGGCTCATTTCTTAAGCCCAGAAAATACAGCATTTTAGCCACGCTTCCACGTAATAGGTGGCGAGCCCATTGCCGTTTACCGGAAACATTAAAAAAAATAGTCGCAAGTGAGGTTGGCTTCGGTTCCTAAGGTATTAGTGGGATCCCTATACACTGTGTGTGGGGCTCACTGCGGCAGAAGTCCCCCTTTGGCCGGTAGGCAGTGCGTAAAGGCATTTTGTTATCAACGTAAATAAAAAAAAATAAAAAAAGGATCCCTATACACATATTTTACATTTAAAGCCATTAAATTATAATTGTAATACCTTATCAGCCAAAAACATTTCTACTAGATAATAGGTTTGATACTGCGTTGATGAGTCAGACACTTTTTACATTTTTATACTGTATCAGTATTTGCTCTAAGAGGGAATCAAACCCACAACCTCAGTGTTAAATAGATTGTTATAGTAGTGAAACCCTTACTTTATGGAAATTATTCTGACCAACATTAACAAACTCCAAATAGCCGTCCTTGTCCGATCGCTGCAATGATAACCGATAAAATTATTCAACAAGAGAAACGGTTGAAGTTCACACCGAACTCTCTACGATATCTTTACTTATAAACGTTCTTGGTATGTATTTCGTACTCCAATCGGTAAATTGGACATATTTTACGACATTCCTAATAAAACTAAGGCAGGTCTATACGGCTTATAACTTAATCATAACTTGGAATTACCTATCCTACAACTTAATCATAACTTGGCATTATCCTGGTTGCCCTACACTTACGCTTAGGGTCTGCTGACTGATTTAACCAGATTTTGGCTGCATTTCAGTTATTAGATGGAGCGACTGCCGTCCGCAACCCAAAGGGAAACATCAATCTATTGTTAAACCAGTTGTCAGGATGTTAGAAGACACTGACTTCCTAAAACGACATAATTTTTATACGCCCACATTTCGCTAATTATATAGTTGGTCCCGCGCAAAAGGTAGCGAGCCTATTGCCGCTTACCGGGCACTTTTATGCAACGATTTTTTGACATATACAAATTTATCTGGCAAATAAATAAAATACAGCTGCAAGTATCCAAAAATCATTAAAACTCTATTAACTCCTCTCTCTACGTTACAGATTATATGTTTATTTACTGAATCTTTATTGCAGCACAAAAAACTGCACATTCGAAACAGCGCCATTTGGCACAGTTTTAATTTTCTTAACAAACCGTTATTTTAACAAATCCATAGCATCTATTGGATTAACAATAACTTGCAATACGTTATCATAGTAGGTACATACTCCAGTATGCTATTAAAATATATATTAGGTCGGGGAAAAAGTCTTTTCGCATAACGTAGGTATAAACTTATTATAAATTTTTTTTGACTGTACTATTTGTGTCTGGCTGGTTTTGGTAACATTAAAAAGGTTCCATTATAAAGAAAAGAAAAAAATAAAAAAAAGTTGTTTCCCGCTATTTTTCATTTGTTTTTCTCTCCGTTAAAATGAGTGAATCTAATGAAGAAATTCGATACATTTTAAAATTTTATTATAAAAAAGGCAAAAATGCAACTCAAGCAGTGAAAAAAATTTGTGATGTTTATGGACCTGATGCAGTGTCAGTAAGAGTAGCACAAATTTGGTTCAAACGTTTTCAGTCCGGAAATTTTGATGTTAAAGATGCACCTCGCTCTGGTCGCCCTGTTACGAATAAAATGAACGCCATTTTTGAAAGAGTGGAACAAGATCGGCATATTAGTAGTTACGATGTAGCTGAAGAACTGGGAATTGACCACAAAACAGTTTTGACCCATTTGAAGAAAGCTGGTTATACAAAAAAGCTCGATATTTGGGTGCCACACGAGCTCACTCAAAGAAACTTAATGAACCGTGTACTCATTTGCGATTCATTATTGAGACGTAATGAAACCGAGCCGTTTTTGAAGAGATTGACAACTGGCGATGAAAAGTGGATCACGTACGACAAGAACGTGCGAAAAAGGTCGAGGTCGAAAGTTGGCCAGGCTTCACAGACTGTGGCCAAACCTGACCTAACACGAAATAAGGTGATGCTGTGTGTATGGTGGGATTGGAAGGGCATTGTTTATTATGAGCTTTTACCGCCCGGCAAAACCATCGATTCTGATCTTTACTGCCAGCAACTGATGAGATTAAAGGAAGCAGTCGAGAGAAAACGGCCGGAATTGATCAACAGGAAGGGTGTGGTCTTTCATCACGATAACGCTAGACCACACACATCTTTAGCCACTCAGCAAAAATTAAGAGAGTTCGACTGGGAGGTCCTAGTGCATCCACCATATAGCCCTGACCTTGCGCCTTCAGATTTTCACCTGTTTCGGTCTCTGCAGAATTCTTTAGGTTCTGTAAGGTTGACCTCAAGAGAGGACTGCCAAAACTATTTGTCCCGTTTTTTTGATCAGAAGTCCCAAAGTTTCTACAGTAACGGGATAATGTCTCTGCCCACAAAATGGCAGAAAGTTATTCAACAAAACGGTACATATATATTGTAAATAAATGTAAATAAACTTTGAAAAAAATGTCTTGACTTTTCATACAAAAATACGAAAAGACTTTTTCCCCAACCTATATATAACTATCGTATAATATTATATTACGTAACAAGCCAAAACGTAACATAATTACCATGTTTGAGCGTGCAGTGCCAAGGTAGGGTTGGAATGTCCATTGTATTCTGTTTTCGGAACCACTTGCTAAGGTAAACTGTACTAAGATTAATTTAGGGGTCATTTATAGTAAAATTGTAACAATCGCTTACCTTTTATAGGTATAAAGCCGTGAGCATAAAAATATTTAGTAAATTATTGTAATAAGGTTTAAGATTCACAGTCCATTCCTCAGTGCAGTAAAGGATTTTTCTTTTCTTTTAAATAATGGCTTCGTGCGTTTGGCACATTTAGCCAATGTCAAGTAAGAGTTGCATTAATAATATATAAATCATAGTAAATGAGAGTGAGAAGAAGCGCTCGTAGCTCTGCGGTGCTCGGTGGTCGGAAACGATCACGGAAGTACAGCACAGTTTACAGAGCTCAGTCCATGGATGGGTTAACGTTTGTGTGGCATTTGATATCGAGCGCTTCCGTGCTTCGGAAGGCACGTTAAGCCGTTGGTCCCGGTTATCACTAAAATTTGGTAGTCGTTAAGTCATGTTAGAGGCCTAATGGGCGGCTTGATAAATTCTAACAGCAGGATGCTATACAACTGCCTCCGCCAATCCGCACTGGGTCCGCGTCGTGGAGTATGACCCAATACCCTCGCACCTTGGTATGTGAGAGGAGGCTCGTGCTCAGTAGTAGGACGGTTATGGGCTGATATGATGAAATGAGAATGAGTGGTGAAAGAGATGATTAATGGTAAATATGATGCCTTCCCTCTCAGTAAAGATGTGGGACTATACTGAGATCTCACTCGAAATAGACTTCTTGGGAGAAATCATAAGTGATGTTGCACTGTTTTGTTTTATTTACCAACTTTCATATACGTTTACAAACACTTATCGGTTAATGACCGACCGTTATAACTCATTAATGTTCTAAATATCACATATTTTAGAAAATAAAACAAAACTGCAGACATGACGCTTTACTTTCCCGCCAAGAAGTCCTAAAGGATTATTATTATGTGCTTTAGCAGTTGGCAGGTGTCATCTAAGTATTCCCTGAGACTAATATTCCGAAGAGAATTACTTTCACGTTTTAGTTTTTGTTCCGGCACGCGTACCAGTGCGAGTGGAATGCGCTCGTGACGATCGATTTCGCGCGCAATCACGGTCGGCCATGTTGTTTTTACTGTCAAAATTAAAGGGATGTACGAGTTTGTATTCTTTAAGTTTTACTACGTATCGATAGAAATATCTCTTTTAAAAGTGCATTTTTTGAGATAAGATTAAGATTATGTGAGGTAATATGTATGTGAGGTGGGTTTACTATAACGTCAAAACTATAATGTGTGTATTATTAAATATTTATTCATCGTCGCCAGTATAATAACGCTAAAGAATCCAGACAAATAAAAAAAATCGTGCTTACACGAGGAACATGGATGCAAAAGTCAAAACGATTAAACAAAAAAACTAAAATACATCTTCACCGTAAGTATATCAATATCGTATGTGAACTGATAAGCACTATTGTAAGTGGTTTACAAGCACATTAAACAATGAAAAGTATTGCTTTTTTATTCTTATTTATTAATTATATCAACACGACAACAATCTTATTCTATAACATAATCGGAATATAATTTTAAAAAAAATCTTTGTAACTGGGGCGGGAGAAAAAACTAACCTTGACGATTTTCTTGCTTGTTTTTTCAGCTGCAAATGGGCGCGTTAGTTTTTAAGTTTGACGTTTTGAGCTTAATTGAGCCAAAATTAAAAAAGTGATTTTGACTTTGATTTTACACATTAAGTTAGCGATATTCTCCAACATCGTTTGAGTCTACATATCATAATTACTATTTTTTTGTGTATTGGTATATGTAGTTTATTAACAACACATATTTAATTCTATGTAAGTTTATATGTTGTCTTGTTCGTACTGCCTCATACTTTTCTGCTAACCCAAAGGTTAACTGGTAGCGAATGCCTTGTAGCATTAAGTTCGCCTTTTTGTACAATTTTTGAATTTTTGCGATAAAGTTTAAATTAATAAATAAACATCGATACGTGTCTTGAATCACGACGACCTTTACTATCTAACCACGATTTAAATCAGGTGTATCACGCACACTCACTGACCGTATTTTACAAGTGTAAGAATGCGTTTTTATTACATTTTACAAAAAAAAAAGATAATGGATAATATGTATGACGGGGAATGACATGACATTCTACAGTGCCCATTAAATAAACTTTTCCTTTTATTTAGATTTGAAGTATACTGAATCATCAGAAAAGAATAAAACCTACCTATTTTCTGAATCTCACAAATGAAATATTTCTTTATGCAATATTTTGAATCTATCTTTGTATGACTTCGGATTGCGATTTTGTTTGTTTTACATTAAATAATTTATTGATTCAGGCGTTACTTTGCGGAAATCCATTGTAAGCAAGTGATGGTTTAAAAAATATCTTTGTAACAATTCCCGCGCTACTATAATTTTCCGAAAAATCGAGAAACTTTGACTCTCGTTTCAGCGTTGGTCGTGAAGACGTCGTTGTTCTGAGGCTCCTATCTTACCTGAAGATGCCCTATGTAAGGGCGAAACACGTGTCGTGTTGAATAGTTTCTCGATTTTTCGGGAAATTATAGTAGCGCGGGAATTGTTACAAAGATATTTTTTAATCCATCACTTGTTTTACGTTATATAACATTATTATTAAAGAATTTATTGATTCAGACGTTACTTTGCGGAAATACATTGCAAGTGATGGATTTAAAAATATCTCTGAACAATATATTAATGATACAACACTTGTTAACATTAGTATTTATTTAATAATATAACGTTGTTTTTTAACGATATACATTATCACTTTTCGAAATCTTATATCGATTACAATCTAGCCTAAGTAAGGATTAATTAGTAACTTTTTCAAACAATACAAATACATATTTTGAAAGTTAGAATTTGTTCCATAACACTCATCCATTCCATATCAGATTAAACTATAAAACGCATTTCAGGAATCACTTGTGAAAGTCACTTATATCTAGAAGCTTTCACTAGACCGGGACCTTGAAACCAGAAGAAGTCATAATAGTTCTGAACTAACGCCTCATAGAAACCTCACAAGTTTAACAATTGTCTAATACAGTCACATACATACATAATTCCACAGCTGGCAGGAGCTTGAATAGAGAAGAATTAGACAAGAAACTCTTAAAGTTTTGTCGTCCAGTCTAAGATGAGACGTTGAGCACCTACTGAACCGTACACGGCCCGTAGCCACTTACACTTGGCCGGTTTTAACATGAACGATCTCTTGTAATAAAATTTCAGTCTATAATTTGCTGTTTTATTAACACCAACTCATAGAATATAAAAAGATTTAATGATACCTCAATTATATGTTTTCTTAACACTTTTATTGCTTATTTGTTACTTCATTTAACTTTTTATTTCAATAGGATACTTTAGAAAATATATTAGGTGCTACAAGTTAACACTGTATAATATGCCTCTGCCTACCTTTGGAGAAACAGCCGTGATATTATGTATGTATGCAAGGTAATATAAATTAACCGCAGTGTACAAAGAAATCATCAACTCGTCATCAAGCAGCGTCTATTTATTTAATCTTTATTACACACTTAAAAGTATTACAAAAGGGAAACTTAATGCCATAAGGTATTCTCTGCCAGTTAACCGTAGGGTTAGCAGAAAACTTTAAAGGCGGTGCGGTAGTTAATAAACATACATAAACTAAAATAAAAAAAAGATAAACTACCTACACTTATTTTAAATGAGTTATCATCTATTAGATCTGGTTCGGACTCGTATCCTTCAATACTTCATACTTCTTATAAAATTCAGCCAAGTCTCAAGGCGATGATTTTTCTATACAGCACCTTGTTGTTGAGAGGAGAGAAGAGGCACTAGGCCGCGTGAGAGGTCACCCATGCGATGGACAGATCAAGTTTGCTGTAGGCGATCCTTTGCATGAGTGCATCAGAAGCACCAAAACAGAAGAAGATGGGGTGATGTTGTAAGGTGACAGTGACATCTACATACGAATTATGTATGTATATACATACATAATTCACGCCTGTTTCCTGGTCGTGGTTTCCTGGTTCCATATTATTGGTCCCACGAAATAGGTGACGAGTCTGTTGCCGCTTACCGGGAACTTTTATGTTCGCCAGAGCCTCGTCCGTTGATCGGCAGGTGCACCACTTGCAGGTAAGGTTGGCTTGGTCTCTTCAGATCTACGGATCACTATACATCCTTATACACAATTTTAAATACAGTGTATACTAATACAATCCTAAGATCTACCGCACAAATAGAATCTACAACCTCTGTACCACTTTCTCTTTAAGCAAACTAAGCAACAATAAACAAATGCAATCTTGCTTTCAGATCCCTATTTTCGGTTTGTTCATCATTAAAAAGGTTAACGCACATCGAATTGGTTCATTTCGTTTTATGCAGGCTGTTATTACTGCGAACATTATCACGGATTAAGGATCGTGTATTTTTTTCGAGCCCTTATTCGTAAGCCGGCCCTGTGGGCGTGGTAGACAACTTGAGTTTTATAGTCAGCGCGGGAGATTGCCACACAGATGCGACTGCAATCCTTATAGGTTGTTTATATTTTTATTATAAAGTCGGTTTAATAACTGGTATGGCGCAGATACTTGGTATTTGATGATATTCCGCTCTTAAGATCACGTGTTCAATTTACTCATAGAACAATGTGTGCATGAACACGAAAATTTGTACTAGCCTATACAAAAGATAAGCTAAGAAAACAAATATAAATATAAATTACCAAAAAAATAAATTTAGTTGAAAGTCTCTGAAAGTATTCCTGGCAAAGTCGTTTCGTATCGTATCTGTTCCAAATATCATCATCACAATATTTGTATTATCTCGTTTGCTAGCTTTCGGGCCCGGATATATTCAGC
The DNA here is from genome assembly GCA_949126915.1 of Musotima nitidalis. Classification (NCBI taxonomy): domain Eukaryota; kingdom Metazoa; phylum Arthropoda; class Insecta; order Lepidoptera; family Crambidae; genus Musotima; species Musotima nitidalis. Next base: position 9,536,546 of record OX421434.1, read on the forward strand.
AATTACAATGATAGTTTTTCATGGGCGATCTGTCAAGTAAACGCTAATGGGTAACTTTCATTCATTGACAGACAAAAAGACATTCTAAAGCAGACCCTCAACAATCAGTTTTGCATTAACACATTGTCTGTGATGCTGACTTTATTTGTCATTGTACGTATTATTGTGGCGGGCGCATGACCCGCAGACTGCCAAACGTATGGCGATAGGAATGCATCGAAGGAGGTTATGAACCGTAGGAGCTCCCACTCAACAACTCGGGTGAATCTTCGCACCTAAAACAATAAATAAAAAAATATCTAAGCTAGCCTGGATTCCGAATTTACTAAAAAGCAACGCCACCGCTGCAAGCGTAAAGAATTGTGTTGCTAATTTTCAAAATTTAAAAAAAATACAACCAAAATGTAGGTACAATAAAATAGCAAATTAATAGTTGACGAAATTTTATGAGTTTCAATATAGAAAAGGTTTTATTTATAATTACTTTATGGTAAATAATGGAAAGAGCAAATCCATAGGAGAACATAGCACGAAGAACCGACGACCAATGGGGCGTTGAGGTTCTGCGAACGGTCAAGGCGGCGAGTAGCCGGTGGATGCAGGCGAATTAGGATCGCCCAATGTGAAAATCTATTGGGAAGGCCTATGTTCAGCAGTGGACGTGATATGACTGAGATGATGAAATAATTAAACATGTTATTTTTTACGTCTACATACAAAACAATGTTGGCTAAACTTTCAATTTTATCCTTTACCTGCTAATGGGGATTCAAACACGAACTTTCAGCCTGCCAGGAATGACCCAGCGAAACGTACAGATTCGCTCGTTTATCGCATATGTAATTATCGTATAGGGACACGGGGGTAATTTTTCATGGGAATCTTAATACGTGTATTTTCAATACGAGATAGCGGTACGGAATAAAATAATAACCTCGCGTGGACTGGCTGCGAACTGTTACAACTCGTTTCGTTCTGACTATGAAGGTATAATTAACTGAACGTAATAAAAAGCAGCGGTTGTTTTCTTATTTGGTTGGGGAGTTCATAAGTAAAAAATACTTTATGAATATATAGGTACTTCGACAATAAATATTTGAATGTTCATTTCACAGGCAGCTAGAATGCGTCGTTTTACAAAGCGACTAAGCGGTGATAGTTTGGCGACCATTTTTGATTTCACCAAAAAATTTAGTTGCTCCCAGTTTTTTAGGTTTCCTTGTACAATTACCAAAAGAAAATCTCCCCACCTAAGTTAAACAGAACAGGGCTTACAGTATGGGGATCCTACCAAGATCTAAGGAGCCCAAAAGCAACCTCACCTACACCTGTTGATCAACAGACGAGGTTTTGGCGAACATAAAAGTTCTCGGTAAGCGGCAATAGGCTAGTCGTATAATAAGACTCTGCCTACCCCTTCGGGAAATCAGTCATGAATTTACGTATGTATGTATGTTTGTACTTTTCCCATACTTCCACTATATACCTAGTCGTTTTGAAAAATTTCGCATTTGTTTAATCAGCCTGCGACATTCATATTACTTAGGTACTCCCTAACTGAATTTATAAAACATTATGAATTCCAAATTCTGTCCACGTTTTCTAGGATTTAGATGAAAATATAAATGAATTTAAAAAAACAGTTGATCGTTTCATTCCTTTCACTTCATTCTAGAAATTTATTGGCAGGTCCACTGTACACATCCGTTTTAAGGGCTATCTAGAAACGACAATAGTTGATGTTATAATCATGACACTTATTAACATACGAATGTGTTCAAAATTTAATGATGGACTATACAACCAGCTTATAAATCAAAATTATAAATAAATGTTACGTTAATATCAAGTAATCAGATTGTTTTGCATGGAATTCTTTGTTGTGATTTACTTTGGCCAACTATATGAATTATTAAAATTTCTAAAATATATTCTTCATCATCTAACAAACAAAGGACCACACGGACCCAGTGCGGATTGCGAGGCAGGTTTGTGACATACTTATTATATACGTAAGATTTTTCCTAGCCAATATGGCCTGTATCTTACTTTGCCTGAATAACTAGTATGTGTAGTAAAAACCGAGAACAAAAACTTAGCGTGCCTTCTGACGCAAGAAATCCTGTGATATAACATCCCAAATTTAGTTATTTTTCTATAAATTTGGTTCCATATCGCTTGGTATTCGAATAATTTGACCACGTCTCTTACACGTGAGTAAATATTTTATTGATTCAGGCGTTACTTTGCGGAAATTCATTGTAAGCAAGTGATGGATTAAAAATATCATTGTAACAATTCCCGCGCTACTATAATTTCCCGAAAAATCGATGACGTGGCGGACGTTGATGACGGAAGTGGGTAAGGGTATAAATACGCTTAGCTGCCCACTCTCGTTTCAGCGTTGGTCGTGAAGACATTGTTGTTCTGAGGCTCCTATCTTACCTAAAGATGCCCTGTGTAAACACTGCGAAACACGTGTCGTGTTGAATAGTTTCTCGATTTTTCGGAAATTTATAGTAGCGCGGGAATTGTTACAAAGATATTTTTAATCCATCACTTGCTTACACGAGAGTGTCGTAGAAGGCGACTAAGGTAATCGGATTTCGTATAGTGTCCACGTGGGCGAAGGGGGTAGCCACCTCTCACCATAAAATATGTGTCATCAAGAGATCTCTGTGCTAAGCGGTTACTTTACTACAACTATATAAGATCCCTTTCAAATAATTGTAGCGAGGTAATTGTCCACGCCAAATTGAATATATGACGGTGATGTATGTCTATTCCATTCATTCGCATCAGATAATTTATTATCCCTGTTCGTTACAGTTTGAATGTCTGTTGACACAACCTTGTCAATAGATGACGCTGTACTATTGTGATCAGTTTCTGATTCGCGCTATTATTATTTGTTTGTACAATATATATATTAATGTTGTAATTTAACATTAGGTTATAACATTATTTGAAACAGTATATACTTTTGTTTAATCATCCAGTATTCTGTGGTGTCTAAATTTCATGGTCCTTCGAACCGGATAGTGGTACAGTCGCGAAGTTAAATGTGTCAGTGGTGATCGAGTGAGCGAGCAAGTGTAGTACCCGGGACAAACTGTAAGTTATTTAATTTATTAAGTCCCGACAATCCCTAACTATATGTGAGGTACATAAGCATTATTAAAGATAAACGACTGTTAAGGCTGTATATGGCGTAACCAGTAATATCTTCTGCAGTTTCTCATTACATTGGACGCGGGAGGCATCACTGGTGATTAGTTTTCATGATATGAAGACCTTAAAATTAAATATAAACGCCGGTCAACCGTGAAAAACAAATAAAAGTGTGAAGGATCGAAAATTGCATTATCCGGCGGGACGAGCTCCGTAATGGACGCTTCGTAAACTTATTATAACTGAGATACGGAGATTATGCTGATAACCAGAGACGGATTTGGGACAATGCCTCCTTATGTTACTAAGTATTAGCTGTTGCACGCAGCTCTTTTCGCGTAAAAGATATTTCTATTGCTCCTTGATTATGGGAAAAAATATATCCATGTAAAGTATGCGTTTATTAATTTCCTATTTGAAAAAAACTATTTAAAAACTTGTTTTTTATATTAGCGCATTAGGCATCTTATTATTAATAGTTATATTAATATGAAATTATGGTTTATCTTGAAATTAAAATATACTTTTAACTATCCAACAATAACTATTTATTGTGCTAACAATAAACACTATTAGTTATAAATGGTGCATACGGATCCTACCAAGATCTGAGGAGCAAAAGCCAAGCCAAGTCAAGTAGTGTACCTGCCGAATAACGGACGAGGTTCTGGAGAGCAACACAAAAGTTCCCGATAAGCGAGAATAGGCTCGCCACCTATTACGTGAGACCAACAATATAATTGACGAAATGTGGGCATACATAATTCCTCTGCCTACCCCTTCGGGGAAACAGGCGTGATATTATGTATGTATGTTATAAAAGTTCTTGTATGTATGATATAAACCTTCTATGTATCTAACTTTCATATGATTGAATTAAACTTAAACAATAAGAGCGAAAATAAAAGTTAATATGCTAAAAGATATAATTTACTATAGTTACGTGACGTAAGTAATATAATGGTTTATTTGCCATGTATAATTACCACATAGATAAATGTAAGACAACAGTAAAATCCTAATAAAAATGAATAAGTATTAAGAAACGATTCATTTTATTATCAAAATAAAAACACAAAAACGCAATACCTATTAATTTAAAACAATAAGAGGCTGCAAGATTGAATAATTTGCATAATCCATAGAACATGTGGAGTTATGGGTTGTTACTTTATTATAAGTCGTTAAATAAATGGAAATAGCTATTTTTATAGCAAACTACATTCCCGGAGTTGAGTACGTATGCCACACACCGTCCACGATTTTGATCTTGTATCATTAACTATACTTACTTGTACGTTTGCTCATTAACTTCTACGCCTTAATGTCGTTTAAATTATAATTTAAAGTTACATGTTCACGTCAGACATTGCCCTTTTTAAATGATGTAACCTTTTTAAGGGTGGAAGCCGTGTAGTAGCCGCTTAGAATAGTGCCCTTTCATTTGACAAAGAAAAATCTTACCTACGTAGGTACTAGCTTGAACTGCGATTACGAGTCCGCCTTTTCTGCGTGGTAATTATGGGCAAATACCCCCAATAGAGTAGAATCCATTGCGGAGGCTAATGTTCTGCAGTAGACTTTATAAGGCTGATGTGATAACGTACGATACGTTCCTAATGATTATTAAAAAAACTTTCCTTTGATATTACACAGCGCCATCTATCATCACATCAGGCAGAACTTGTACTACGCTACTGCACACTTTTATACTTTTCGTGGACAATATACACACTATTACGCACGACTATAACACATAGACAAATACCTATGTCCACGTAAACAATTTTTTTATGTAAAAGCTATGTGAACTTTATATCTGGTGTAAAATATCAGTTCAAAATTGAGCTTATTTTTTTTAGGCAGTAGGCTTAACATTTTTTAATTAAGTTTAATTATTTTTTCCTATACAAAATATATTAATAAAAACGATAAATAATTGCATTAAAAGTTTTTAATCTTAAAATATGAGCACAGTTTTTTTTGTTTTATAAGATACATTTTCAATTCTTATAACATGGCACAATTTTTCAAATACTGACAAAATACACTGGCTTGCAAAAAATTCTATCACACTTTTTAAATTATTTATTTGCATAAAATGTAGGTACAGAAATAAAGGTATTCGTTATTACATTTCACCCTTATGCCAGAAAAATTTTGTATTTAATACTAACACTTCGATTTTTTCATTTCTTTTCAATTAATTAAATTTTAAACTGTAGTTTAATATGTAAAAATTTAAAAGTCATTATAACATATAATTCTAACAAAAAACATCGTAATAATACATTATATGAGTTCTCAAGTCACAGTCTTTCTTCTAATTTAAAATGTTGATGAAACAATCTTTTAGAAATGGTAGTCCTTAATTTTGCAGCGTATCATAATTATACGTAGCCATATCTGGCAATATATTTTTTTGTCTGAATACGTCTCTGGCGCTCGCTCTCCTAGGGTTGGGCCACAACAGAGTAGAACCTTAATTACTTATTAGACGGCCAAGAATGTAGCCTATGCAAGGCGCTATCCGCAAATTAGCTCCAGCCAAATTATCTTGGCTGCAGTTGCACTACAGATTTTTAATGATAATTTTATACATAACCGAAGGTAGATTTAAACTGGTAGTTTATCTGAAGTCGTGTTATGTTCTTTGTTTTTTTGCAGGGTTTTAATAATTGTCTGTTAATGCTAGACTATTGGGTACAGGTTTCAACTTTTGTATATGCTGGAAAATACGAAAGCTGGTGGAGTTTTTTTTACCATAAAATAATTGCATGCTAACTATTCTATATCATAAATAATAAATATTGTTATACAATTACACCAATTATTTATCTCTAAGATAATTATTTTTAAGAACTTGTGTTATGAATACTTAAGATCGAATCAACATACTTATATTTTTAAGCTATTGTATAGCTTCTGTCGCGGGCCTTGAGCGTGGAGACCGAATCCAGAAATTCTATAACGAAAAAAAACCTAACACCCCCCCCCCTCCTATCGGCACAGCGGTGATACTTTTTCCATATAAATAGTAGGACTTTTAATGACTTTTTGAAATATCACGCTTGTCTCTTTAGTTCAGCAACCCGCCTTTAGGTGGCATTGGTTATATCGGGTGGCTAAAATTTGTTTTCTTTTGTACGGTCACCACGGTCAAAGTGTAACTCGAATTAATATAAATGAAAAAAATATACTGCATAAATAAAATAATTATAATTGCATAAATTGATAAAGAATGCTATGCAATAGCTTTATCGAGGCAGTCTCCGAGTGCCACACGTCTTTTATTTAAATTGTAAATACATAGGTATACAGGAAATATTCATATAAAGCATACAATGATTTGTACTGTGTGGAAATAGAACCCACGACCTCTGGATTGAAGTGCAGGTATACTGACCTTCATATCGGTCATCGTCAAAACAACGTAAGTTTGTATTCTATAAAACAGCTGGTTTTACAGAATACGGTCTTAAATTAATAATAATTATATATTTGGACAGCAATTCTAAAGTGTTTGTTGAGCGTTAGGTAAACATGAGTACCGAGTTCAAACCCTGCCGTTTCAGAGTAGTACACATATAATTCACAAGATGTTATCGGAGCCATAAACAATTATATTAATATTATGATATATTTTTAATGACAAAATGAGAATAAATAGTTCTACTTAGGCGATGTTTTGAGTAGAAAATATCATATTTTACATAAGTTATAAACTTCAGACACTTCTTGGTTGATTGATTGTTGAGTTACTGACTTACAGATAACTACTCTGTCTACACTTACGGCTTCGGAACTTTGATTTTACCGAAGTATTCCTTTTGCAACTGGGACGAGCGTTCAGATAGTTATTTTTGCAATTATCTTTGCAAAATAATCAAAAAAGGCTTAATAATTATCATAACAAAAAAAACGTACGTATGCTTAAAACGTTATGGCCGTTAAGGTTCTTCAATGGCGAACGCGAACCGGTATACGAAATAGAGGACGGCCTCTTACGTGATGGAGCGATGATATGTTCAAGGCGGCGGGAAGCCGATGAATGCAGGCGACTCAGGATCGCTCAATGTAGAATCTATTGGGGAGGCTTATGTTCAGCAGTTGACGTCATATTGCTGAGATAATAAATAATAAATAAATATTCTCTTACAATCACACCAATTATTTAGTTCCAAGATAAGTATCATTAAGAACTTGTGTTATGGATACCAAATAAAGGATAAACATACTTAATACTTTATTTTTTTTTACATATACATAAAATGTCTGGGTGTTCTCCTATGTAAATTTTAAAATATACATAGGAGAACACCCAGACCAGAACAAATATTCATGTTCATGCACACAAAGATTTGTCCTGTGTGGGAATCGAACCCACGACCTCTCGAGTGAAGTGCAGGTATACTGACCTCCACGCCATATCGGTCGTCAATATGATGATAATGCTTAATACAGGACAACAAACAAAAGCACTCGTCACTTTCTATCACAATCTTTTGTTTCAACATTGAGGTTATAATTGGCAGCAAAACCAGTAGGAACATTATCTAATAATGTTGATTTTTCTACCCGATACCGAGTTGAACATCAATTATTTCTTGTTACTAAAGCTAACTAAGGCATGTAGTTGTAGAATCTAGTTGGTTTCGCTTCTATGCTTGCGTCAATTCCCACTTGTTCGCTTTCAAGTTATTTGCTCCTAACAAGCATTCGCCTTACACGTGAAACTAGTTAGAGACGTTGAATCGTGTGATGTAAGAATATACTACAAAGTTATCTACAGGATATACTGATAGGAAGCATCATTGCCTTTATTAATTGAACCCTTAGTTGATGGCATGTTATGATAGACATCACCTGGCGAAATGAGATGCTGGAAAGTGGGCGGAAGATTTAGTAATGGTAACAATTTTAGTTATATCTAAGTAATTATAATATCTAAGTGGATGCCTTTTAAGGACTTCTAAGGCTTCGTGAGGCGTGAGACTCTAAGGGTGTCTTGCACATCACTAATCCTGTTTCGTGCTACATCTATTTAAAACATCGCTCTGTCCCTCGCAACTTCATACAAATGAGTGAAATGCAATGACATTTTAAATCAAATTAAGAACTGTTTTGCAAGCTGCCCTTAGTCTAAAGCGTTTACAAAGACTAGTGGTGGATGGGAAACAGTGTATGTAACAAAAAGCGTTGCCGTGCATCAGAAGGCACGTTCAATTTTGTTACTATAACTGTTAGTGGTGGTCGCAGTTGATACTTCTTTATTTATTTAACAATTTATGTACACATAAAACATATAAAGGAAACAAAATTATAAAACAATGCACAATGGAGCTGCTTATTCCAATAATTTAATGTTTGCCAACTCAATGACTTGATTTGATACAACAGTCTTGTAGGAAATGACATCTTACAGCTCTCTTAAACAGGTCGACATTTTTGCAAGTGCGAATATTGGGAGGCAACGCATTCCACAGTCAAACTACATGAACAGAAAAGTAATAGGAGAAGAAATCGGAATTGATTCTAAAAGTAGAATGATCACTCCTCACAGCGCGTACGCGATCTGCGTAGTGAAACAAAAGTCAAGTGCCTATAAGCATGATTAGGGCGTGGAGGCTGTACTGAGGCGTAAATAGACTTAGATTGAAATGAGATATTAGATGTGTACAACTTAGATGTAGAGTTAAGAATGAGTACTTTTTTAGTTTGCATCGACTGCTTACCATCAGGCAGGATTAGGTTATTATCACTCGTCACATTAAAAAAAAAACAATAACATATTTGACATTAATTGTACATTTTCAAACGGTCGTATATATTTCTTTGCTTCATCATTTACTATTACTATGTATTTATCAAACAAACCGTAAAAATACCGTAGTCCCACTAAACTATTTTGTCTGTGGGATCGATCACGAGTCTCTAACTAGCATATCCTAGCATTATCGTAAGCAACTAGACGACAATCACAGTACTAAAGTTTAAGAAATTTAAATTAAATTGTATGCTTAAGTTAATGTAAATGCAAGCGATTTTCTATGAGCCGTTGCTTGGCAGTGGCGTGGGAAAGTATACGTTTATACCAGAGTGTACATATCCTAACAAAAATGGTTCTAGATAAAGTAACTTCTGTAATATGTTACATATGTTAGTAAATGGTCTTTCTCGCAGCATCAAGTATATGTGTATGTATAGCATATTGTACATACGGTTCTAAATCGAATGTGATATATTATAATCTTTGTATGCATGAACATGAATGGTGTTTTCTATGTACAAAAAAGTATGCTTACGTTATGTTATGTATTAACGGATAAACACACATAAATACTTTTTTTTAGTATCCATAATAAAAGTTCTATAGGATTCTCATCTTGGAACTAAATAATTGGTGTAATTGTCAAATTAAAAAAAAAATACAATTAATAACAATCAACAGTATTTATCCGTTATGTAGTACCAATAACACAAGGTATTAGTGATACTTATCTTGAAACTAAATAAGCTCGAGTATTTCCCATATGTTTTCTTAATATTAAATGGTCTCTCTCAGTATGAATGTTATTAATCTAGTAGGATAACTTATTCAGCTTTACATAGTACTTAAAAACGTCAAAAATAAATATAAAAAAGAATCGATATATGCACATACATTGAAGTAACGAAGCTTTGATTCACTTCCATGAAACAAAACAATTAAAAAACAAAAAATATTGAAGTGTTAGTGAATCTAAGTGCCAGTTCCGAGCCAGGCTATGTATGCTTTTTTAAATTGACTGTACTTTGAAGGTACTTTGATTACATTGTATCTTATCTTAAGGGTTCATTAAACAGTCCGTTTTATTTTTTGTCTTCTTTTACTTCATCGAAATATTTATTGAGAACATATTTCAAGTACATTGTAAGCAGTACTTAGTGAGATCATTAAATTAAACAGGCATCGCCATATTTGACCGCGCGAGACTCTCATTTGTGGAGAACATTTGGATTTGTTTCAGTTTTGTTCTTCGACCATTTTATTGTGACCGCGAATCGTCCGGGAATCGATCTCGGGTCTTTGTCGGCATCCATACCGCAAAAGCTATTCACCACGAAGCATCGCTGTCATTAAAGCTTTAGCACTTGGAATCGCTTTTGCGAATGAGCGGCCGCAATTATGTACGTTGAAACGTATGAAATTGTGTATTCTACGGTTTTTATTTCAAATTTATATTTGCAAACATAAAATATAAGTATTTTTTATCTTATTGATGCTCGTATTCATGACTTATAAGATCGTTTATGTGGCGTTTACTTGTGCTTCAGAAGGCTCTCAAAAACGTTATTGTTGTATCAGTCAATGTCAATGTATGAGGAGATGACGATTTGTCGACCTTAGGAGACAAATAGTCATAACAAACACTGTCTCTTAAAAAAATACATACATTCACATCTGTTTTTCCGAAGGGAAAAGCAGATGGATATTATACGTCCATCCATACTTCCCCAATTATATTTTTGGTCCCAGGTGGCGAGCCTGTTGTCGCTTGCTTATTGCAGCTAATAAAAGTTGGTGAACAAACCTTGTTATTAAATAAATAGGCCAGGAAGGATTTAACTTGTATTGAACTGATAGCACTATATAAATACAGCAGGCGGACCTATATGGGTCCGGAAAACAATAAACGCTTGCGCGATCTAAATAACGTTACGTGCCATCTATTGGCGAACTTACGAACTAACATTTATATACAGTTTGAACAGTTGGTGTAGTTTAAACTTAATATTACCGTACGCCCGTTACGGTAATATAGTATGTTTGTATCAAATCCGTATTTGATAATATCTCTTTGAGTTATACTCTGACTAACTATTCATTTAAAGTCATAACTTTTTCCACAATCAACACATTTAATCTAAAATATTTTCATAAGAACTTAATAAATATGCCTTAATCAATGAATAATCAAACAGTAATACGTAAACCAACAATTTCACATGCATTATTGGAATTTCACAAACATTTTGTATAACATGTCAAGCGAGAACATTTATTTTTACGCCTGTCGTAAATTAGAAAGTGTTACAAAATAGGTACGAAGATAAATTTGATTTATAATTGTTGTAAGTCTTAAGACTAGCTTAGAATTTTCGAACGGTTCTCTTTCTGCAAATTAATTATAATTAATTTTCCGTATCAAATATGTTAATGAGGTCTAGCGAATGGAAAGCGGTCGCTTCAGCCCAGCTGGATAACAAATATACAAGTTCCACGTTGCCATGTCCACTATCGTTCGAACAAGAATGCGGACATCAATTTGTTTGCCATATTAGTGATGTTTAAAGGCGACAAATTGCTATTTTTTAATTTAATTATCAAAAGGGTCTTACGTAAGTATATTTTAAGTTTTATAAATTAAGAAATTGCATAACTAAAACACCTTATTCAGTCAATTACGTAAACTAAAGAAAGTTTTTTAGGATATCTTTTAGATATTTATCTTTTAGATAAAAGTACATTAATTTAATTTCTTTCTTGTAAAATATATACTTTTAATACAAGACAAATGTTTGCCATGCTAGTGATGTTTTAAAGAGAGAAATGGCTCCAGAGGTCGTGGGTTCGATTCCTACACAGGACAAATCTTCGTGTGCATGACAATGAATATTTGTTCTGGTCTGGTTGTTTTCCTATGTATATTATATATTAAGTATGTATATGCAGAAGAAATTAGCTGAAAACACATTCCTGAAAAGAGGCCAACAATTCCAGTTCAAAGCTGGTCATAATAAACATGTTTTCCTTAAAATTTACTGCTTTTACGTCATCTTTACCTCTTGATTATTGATTCACCCAGCTTGAGAAACTACGGTATAAACAAAATAGCCTACATTACGCAGGCACTAAAGGCGAATGCCGTTATATTTAGCACCGCGGTGTTACAGCGTGTCAACTCGGTAATCATGGGGTCGAGTAGGACCCGCTTTACCCTGGGGGCGTCTCGTCTTTTATCATGAGATAATGAACTTAATGTTAATGGGCATAGCTAGTTGGATTTGCAGGATAAAGTGGCAATTGGCGGTGTGTATAGCTCGAGGAACTGATGACGGCGTTCAGGTTCTTCATTGGCGTACTAGAACCAGCAATGATATGGAACAATGATCTGGTCAAAGCGGCAAGAAGCAGTTCAATGATATTGGTTTAAGATCGGTAGACTATGCGTGGGGTATATAACTCGAGGAACTGATAATTGATGGGGCAATAAGGATCTTCATTGGCGAATATGAACCAGCAAACGTAGAAGAATGATGATTGAGACAAGGTGGCAGGAAGTCGGTGGATGATATTGATGACTATGGGTGGAATATATATCTCGAGGAACTGATGATGGCGTTAAAGTTCTTCATTGGCGTACTAGAACCAACAATCATATAGAACAATGATCTGGTCAAGGCGGCAAGAAGCAGTTGGATAATATTGGTTTAAAATCGGTAGACTATGAGCGGGGTATAAAACTCGAGGAACTGATAACTGATGGGGCGATAAGGATCATCATTGGCGAATCTGGACCAGCAAACGTAGTAGAATGATGGTTTCAACAAGGTGGCAGGAAGTCGGTGGATGATATTGGTTATAGTTCGGTAGAATATGGGAGGTATATATAGCTCGAGGAACTGAACAGAAGAGTTCAGCAGAGGACTGATTGCGTTTGCGAAGATGATGGACGAACTTCAAGTTCCAATTTCGAAACGCTAATGAAAGATGTTAACGATTTTATTGGTTTGACGACCATGATGGCGCGAAAACCGCGGAACACTGTTACCTCAAAAGTAGTATATATATTCATTTCCAATATAGAATTAATGACTTTCCAAATGCCTAGTTAAATCAAACATTTATAAATGCGTAGTGAAACAGCGCAGACATTTTAGAAATCATACTTATGATACTTCTAAATAACACCCTCTCATCTCACGGGTAGTCGTAAGAGTCGACGAATTAATAAATAATAAATAAATATTTCTTACACTTACACCAATTATTTAGTTCCAAGATAAGTATTATTAAGAACTTGTGTTATGGATACTAAATAACGGATAAACATACATAAATACTTTTTTTTTGTAAATACATACTTAATATACATAGGAAAACACACCCAGACCAGAACAAATATTCATATTTATACACACAAATATTTGTCCTGTGTGGGAATCGAACCCACGACCTCAGGACTGGAATGCGGGTATACTCCCCACCACGCCATATCGGTCGTCAATAGATATCCATCAATAGATATCCTACCGGATATAGGGCAGCCTTATCCTGCGTACTGGCTTTAACAATGCCTGCCCAGCGTGGTGATTTAGGCAATTATCCCCAATTGAATGTAATATATTGGGGACGCCAATGTTTAGCATCGAACTTTATAAGACTGATATGATGACTTATCCTACTTTTTAGAACATTCTTCAAAATTTATTTGAATTGAATAGTTTACAGCATACTCAATACTTTTATTTAAACTTTTTATTATAATATTCCCAAACTACTTTATAAGTATATTTATGATAATTTATTTTTAATTATTTAAATAGATGCATTTCACAAATACTGCGCGTAGTAACACTTCATGCCTAGGTGTTCACGGAAGATCAGCGCCGTGGCATCCTATGGTGTCCGACAGTGTGCTGAGTGGACACCGTTTCAGTACATGGTTTAATGTTGTATTTTGCTTGTGTAAATTTAATCGTTGCTTTTTTGTGTACTTAATTTCTATGTTTATGTTTCCATGTTTATTTGTACTGAATAAATTTATTTTCTTTCTTTCTTTCTTTCTTTCTTTCATATTTGCATAGCCGCGAAGAAATTAACTCGAGCTAGAATATTCGAGAAACCAACCATAGCTTCCCTAAAAGTATTTAATTACATCAACAACCATAGAATTATTGAAACCTTTCAAACTACATACCATACTTCTAATATTACTGCTAGAGATTTAAAAATAAATATATTTGTAGTAAACGACGATATCCCAGTGGCGATATAGAGATAGAGAGATAGAGACCCATAGAGAGATACTGAGGGTCTAGGGATCAAACCCTGGTCGCACATATGACTTTTCGAAGATAAACCACATCAAGATGATGAGTAATTATCGCTTGCTCTGTGCCTCGGAAAGCACGTTAAGCCGTTGGTCGTTCCCGGCTGTCATGAATATCTATGGCAGTCGTTATAGGGAAGTCAGTACCTTCTTAATTTTCTATCAACTAGTTTAACTACAGAATGATGTTTCCCTTAGGGTTGTGGAGGTCAAATGGCTGTCGCTCCATGTAATAACTAAAGTTCAGCCAAATCTGGTTAATCAGAACCGCGAGGACCTCCTCAGAGAAGCGCAGTATGTCGCGCCCCCCCTTCCTCCTTGTGCGGCCATGGCGTAACTGGCCGATTTCTGGGAGGGTCTTTAGCTAGACGGAAGGGGCCCCCTTCCCCCGCCGCCTAAGGCCCCCCAGGCGCGACCGGACGGGCCCTTCTGGCCCCCGCTACGCCAACGGCGTAGCCAAAGAGAGCGGATCCCGCTCCCTCTCCCGCTCCGCGGCCTCCTTCTGCGACATCACCACTTCGCAGAAGAAGGCCATCGCCTCCCACGCCGTCTCGCTGTTGAGAGAGAGCGACAGACCCTGAGCCCTGGGTTTAAGGCTGGGGCAACCAAGATTATGCTAGGACATGATGATATAGTTAACTATATTTTTGGAGTCCTTCTTATTTCGAAAGTATATTATCGATACATACTATAAAACAAAGTCATATTTCCCTCTGTCTGTCCTTATGTATGCTTAGATCTTTGAAACTACGCAACAGATTTTGATGGATTTTTTTTAAATAGATAAAGTGATTCAGTGGTTTTTTTTTAAAAAGTAAAAAAGTAAAAGTAAAAGTAAAAAAATTATTTATTTCATAAACTATTATACATAGTACTTGAAAACGTCATGATCACAAATGAAAAAAAAACAATCGAAATAATATTACATTAAATCACGAAGCTTAGATTCACTTACATGCAACAAAACAATTTAAAAATAAAAAATAATTAAGTGTAAGTGAATCTAAGTGCCAGTTCCGAGCCACCGCTCTGTAAGAAGAACTGGCAAGAAACTCACAGGCTATGCTCTTTTAAATATGTCCATTAGTTTGGTACTAGAATTACAATCTTCATTTGTCTGTGAAGCTATACAATGCAATATAACATAACCTTAACAATATTTATGTTTTCAAGTCATTCATATTAGAATAGCCTGTATGAAACGGCAGTTTAATCCCAAGCATTTTTATCTGCCATATAGTCTTTAATAGAATAATATCCCTTTGAAGACAGCTTGTGTTTTATTGTTAATTTAAATTTATTTAGGCTCAATTGCTGTATGTTGCTTGGGATTTTATTGTAGAATCGCACACATTGACCTTTAAAAGATTTGTTTATCTTTTGGAGCCTAGTGGCAGGTACAACTAATTTATGCTTATTCCTTGTGTTTAGGTTATGTACACAGCTTTTCTTACTAAATTGATCAGTATTCTTGTGTACATAAACCAGGTTATCATAAATGAATTGACCGGCCACTGTTAAAATACCAATTTCTTTAAACTTTTCCCTTAGTGAATGTCCACACGGGAGATTATAAATTGCTCGAATAGCCCTCTTCTGCAGCACAAAGATTGTTTGAATGTCTGCGGCACAACCCCACAGAAGAATACCATAGGACATAACACTATGGAAATAGCTATGATAAACTAGCCTAGCTGTTACAACGTCTGTTAATTGGCGAATTTTCTTTACCGCGAATGCTGCAGAGCTAAGTCTACTCGACAATTCACCAATATGTGGGCCCCACTGTAGCTTAGAGTCTAAAGTAATCCCTAAAAACTTGGTAGTATCCACAAGGGTCAACTCATCCTCCTTTACCATAATAGTAGAGTTTGCCTGTCTGACGTTAGGCGTCACGAATTTAATACATTTCGTTTTAGCCCCATTTAATAGCAAATTGTTAACGTCAAACCAGTGCACCACCTTCGAGATCGCACTGTTTACTTCGTCTAAATTCTGATTTCGTTTTAACTTAAACAATAATGATGTATCATCAGCAAACAAAACTATCTCGTGGTTTTCTTTAACAAAATATGGCAAATCATTCATATAAATCAAAAACAAAAACGGACCGAGAATCGAGCCCTGCGGTACCCCCATTTTTACAACAGACCCCTGAGATCGCTTTCCATTAACCTCAACCCTTTGAATCCTATCACTTAGATATGAAGTGAGAAGATTCAATGCGGAGTTTCTTATTCCGTAATATTCTAATTTTTTTATCAATGCTTCATGAGGAACACAGTCAAAAGCTTTGGACAGATCGCAAAAAATACCTAAAGCGTCCAAAGAATTATCCCAAGCATCAAATATATGTTTTAAAAGCTCAACACCTGCATCGGTTGTAGAGCGACCCTTAGTGAATCCAAATTGTTTCGAATGCATTAATCCATTTTTATTGAAAAATATTAACAGCTGGTTGTAAACAAGTTTTTCAAAAATTTTACTAAATGTAGGCAGCACTGAGATAGGTCGAAAATTTGTTGGGTCTGTTGTACTGCCCGATTTATATAATGGAATGATTTTACTTTCTTTCATTAGATCGGGAAATTTGCCGCAATCTACACATTTATTAAATATTAGAGCCAAACTGTGCGCCACTGAAACAATGATAGGCTTGGTAACTACTATGGAATTGCCCCAGAGGTCTGCAGCTTTCTTAACACTAAGAGTATTGAATGTCTTAATTATATCCATAGATGTAACATGACTAAACGTAAAATCTACTGTACATATATTCACGTTATCTTTCAAAATAGACTCCGCTAAAGTGGGCGAACAATTTAAAGCTTTTGTGATAGACACTGGAATATTAGTAAAAAAATTTTCGAAAGCATTGGCTACATCTAAGTCAGATGTAAGAGTTTTTTTATCAATATTAAGTTTAAACTCAGTATTATAATTTTTACTTTTTCCCGTTTCACTATTAATAATATTCCAGGTCATTTTAATCTTATCATCACAATTTTTTATTTTAGAGCTTAAATAATAAGACTTGGCCGTATGACATGCTTTTCTAAATATTTTAGAATATTTTCTTACATAATTATAAAATTGTTCACTGTTGTTTAATTTTTTCTCATCATACAGTTCATACAGCCTCTTTCTACTTTTATGTAGCCCAGGAGTAGCCCATTCACTAAAGGTAGCTTTATTATTTACCTTAACCGTTCTGGGAGTAAATATTGATTTAAATGTGTTAGAAAAGCTGCTGAAAAAATCATTATATAAAAAATTTGGGTCACAGCTTTCATCTATAAAAGGTAAACTATAGCATAATAATTTACTGTTAAACCTCTCAAAACGATTATTGGTTTTTGGTACAAATGTAATAGTTTTTTTAGCTTCAGTTTCATTTTTACAAATAAAAGACGTTTATTATACAAGGTCACGCGGACGAAGTTGCGGCACCCGCTAGTTAGTTATAGGTTGACCTGTAAAACTAAGTACTATTAAAATATAAATTTAGAATATATTTAAACTATAGAAGCTACAGATTTAAAATATTTTCTAGAAACTATCACCTGTAATGTTTTGTGTTTTTTTTATCTCGAAAGTATGTTTCCCTGTGTACTTAAAAAGCAGCACAAGTCAAGTAGGTATGTGGTATTTGAAAAGAAAATTGCCACATCAAAAGCTATTATTTTACACCAAAACATTCTCCTTACTCCTAAGCAGTAAACAGTAAAACGTGGAGAATGCAACACAAACAAATTGACTTTGTCATAAGCATACAAGTTACATTGTGAGCGGACTTCGTAATGTGTTATCAACTTTGATCAGAATAGGTAGAGCAATTTTTATACTTACGATATGTTGCGTTAATATGGACATTCCCGGAATGCTTAATTCTCACGATTTAGCTCGGTAAAATTTACTCATAATTTTTTGACTACAGCAATTCGCTTAAAATTTGCCACGAATGATATAAACATAATTATGAATAAAATTTGAAATATCCCTTGATCTCACATTTATAGCCAGTTGCATTAAAATATTGGATTTTGAGAAGCGTTTGCGGTCAACGGTTGTAGTAATCATCTCATCTCACCGGGAGTAGTAAGAATCAACGAAGCGAAATCTTACCGGATGATGAGGAGCAGCGTCATCCTACGTACTTGCTTGAACTGCAATTACCAAGCCGCCTGCCCAGCGTGGTGATTATGGGCAAATACCCTTAATATAATGTATTCTATTGGGTGGCAAGCAGTGGACTTCATAAGGCTGACATAATGAGTGCGGTCAATGAGCAGAAATAGCTCTACCAACAACGATCCCTGGTTTTCAAGCGTACAGTGCGTAACATAATAGGTTGGGGAAAAAGTCTTTTCGTATTTTTGTATGAAAAGTCAAGACATTTTTTTCAAAGTTTATTTACATTTATTTACAATATATATGTACCGTTTTGTTGAATAACTTTCTGCCATTTTGTGGACAGAGACATTATCCCGTTACTGTAGAAACTTTGGGACTTCTGATCAAAAAAACGGGACAAATAGTTTTGGCAGTCCTCTCTTGAGGTCAACCTTACAGAACCTAAAGAATTCTGCAGAGACCGAAAAAGGTGAAAATCTGAAGGCGCGAGGTCAGGGCTATATGGTGGATGCACTAGGACCTCCCAGTCGAACTCTCTTAATTTTTGCTGAGTGGCTAAAGATGTGTGTGGTCTAGCGTTATCGTGATGAAAGACCACACCCTTCCTGTTGATCAATTCCGGCCGTTTTCTCTCGACTGCTTCCTTTAATCTCATCAGTTGCTGGCAGTAAAGATCAGAATCGATGGTTTTGCCGGGCGGTAAAAGCTCATAATAAACAATGCCCTTCCAATCCCACCATACACACAGCATCACCTTATTTCGTGTTAGGCCAGGTTTGGCCACAGTCTGTGAAGCCTGGCCAACTTTCGACCACGACCTTTTTCGCACGTTCTTGTAGTACGTGATCCACTTTTCATCGCCAGTTATCAATCTCTTCAAAAACGGCTCGGTTTCATTACGTCTCAATAATGAATCGCAAATGAGTACACGGTTCATTAAGTTTCTTTGAGTGAGCTCGTGTGGCACCCAAATATCGAGCTTTTTTGTATAACCAGCTTTCTTCAAATGGGTCAAAACTGTTTTGTGGTCAATTCCCAGTTCTTCAGCTACATCGTAACTACTAATATGCCGATCTTGCTCCACTCTTTCAAAAATGGCGTCCATTTTATTCGTAACAGGGCGACCAGAGCGAGGTGCATCTTTAACATCAAAATTTCTGGACTGAAAACGTTTGAACCAAATTTGTGCTACTCTTACTGACACTGCATCAGGTCCATAAACATCACAAATTTTTTTCACTGCTTGAGTTGCATTTTTGCCTTTTTTATAATAAAATTTTAAAATGTATCGAATTTCTTCATTAGATTCACTCATTTTTACGGAGAGAAAAACAAATGAAAAATAGCGGGAAACAACTTTTTTTTATTTTTTTCTTTTCTTTATAATGGAACCTTTTTAATGTTACCAAAACCAGCCAGACACAAATAGTACAGTCAAAAAAAATTTATAATAAGTTTATACCTACGTTATGCGAAAAGACTTTTTCCCCGACCTAATACATTGAATTCCAACCGCTGTTGCTTGGAAACCTTAAATCAAAGCACTAAGAGCCAGTTTGGTCCTTTCAGCCAAGCTGTGCTGAAGATTTAAGCCCAACAGTATGCTTGTGCCATTATTTAATGTCAATTGTTGCCTGGTTTACGATTGTAGTCGTCTGGCTTACGTAACGTAGTCCCACAGCACACATAGACTCGTCAGGTGCTAAAATACCACACGTTGTCAGCGCGGCATTCGTGTCTTTTGCGTTACTTCTAAAAGTATTTTGGTGTTCTGAAGTAAACGAGGGACCCTTATAGTGTTGCTAAGTCCATTTGTATGGCTTAGCCCATAAACTATTTGTAGTAGGAGACAAATTTTTTATTAATTTGGTATGGATACACAAAGTAAATCACATTTTACTGATTAACTATGTGTATGCCAATCACGAAGTTTTGAATGCTTTACAATAATTCGTGGTCACATGGTCTCAAGGTGAAAGCTTGAGATGGCAAGTGTCTTAATATAACGAGAACATAATTTAAATAGCTAGAAGAAGCTTTAAGAAGTTGCAATAAGCAAAGAAGTAAAATAATGTGTTTTATTCCTTTTGTTGCATACATTTGTAGACTAGGCTAGAAGTGTTCTGGCAACAGTCTTGTGATAGGTTGTATAGTATTAGTTTTACTAAGATAACTTACATACATACACAATCACGCCTCTTTCCCGAAAGAGTAGGCAGAGGCATAATATACGCCCACACTTGGCCAATTGTGTTGTTGGTCCCACGTAATAGGTAGCGAGCCCATTGCCGCTTACCGGGCAATTCTATGTTCACTAGAGCCTCGTCTGTTAATCAGGTGCACCACTTGCAGGTGAGGTTGGCTTGGGCTCCGGATATGATGGTAGAATCCCCGTACACACCCTAAGATAACTAATACAATTAATGTTATACTGGGACGAAATACATCCAATATAGTCCATATCTTTGTCAATATATTACAATTGTACAGATTACAGATTTGTACGTAATTCTCTTAGACTCTTTTTTACTTCTGTAAAGTAAACAATAGGTTTAAGTTGTATAGGGATCCTACCAAGACCTTAAGACCCCAAGCCAACCTCTCTTGCAAGTGGTGCACCTGCCGATAGGCTCGATACCTATTACGTGGTAGGTACCAACTATATGATTGTATGAGCGTATAATATGCCTCTGCCTACCCCTTCGGGGATACAAGCATGGTTATATGTAGTATGTGTGTGTGTATGTAAAGTATATATAAAGGTACTTGCTATCTAGTTGAAAGTAGCAGAGTCCTACCTCCCGCTATTCTTAGGTGCAAATGAATCCTTTATACACATGGTTTCAAGAACTCACCTGAACCAGAGTGCGGTTTTAGTTGTCATCGATGTCAAATAAACATGATATTATAGTCACAGATGTTCAGTAGGCATAAACGAGCCCACACAGTCATAAACTCGACATTATTTATGACAAAAATCAACACTGGACATCAATATTAATTCACGATTAATAAAATGAAGTGTCAGTTTAAAGTTACGACTAATAAAATAAAAATCACCAAAACGATGTTTTCGCGTAATTAAATGCGCAAGTTTTTTTTTTATTATAAGCCATAAAACAAATGAACGATATACTAACAGTATTTATATACGCTTAAGTGTGTAAAATAAATACTAAATACTTCCTACTCGGATTTAACTTCTTTTATTTCTGTTCATATTTTAAGTCATATTCTACTTTAGGCAGATTTTCGTCGGTGTCAACGTTTTTTTTTTTATATTGGTATCGTGTGCTTAGCACATTTAACTGGTTTTAAGTAAAAATAATATATGTATGTATAAATATTATATAATTCATAGTAAATCAGAATAAGAGATGATAAATGGTAAATGAGTTGCCTTTCCTCTAAGCCCCTTGAGTTCTCAGTAAAAATGTGGGACTATACTGCTATCTCACATGGACTTCTTGAGAGAATTAAAAAATGATGTTGCACTGTTTTGTTTTATTTACCAACACTCATGTACGTTCACAATCATTTAACGGTTAATAATCCACCGTTATTGTTAATGTTCTAAATTTCACAAATTTTAGAAAAAAAAACAATGTTTCCACTTTCCCGCCAGGAAGTAAGGGTATAAAAGTATCGCTGCACGGAATAGAATGAACAAACATATTTTTAAATCATTGCAAAGGCATCCAGGCATACAGCCTATCTGTTAGGAAGTGATAACCGCAGAATATAAACTTCTGCACCAAGGGAAACTTTTTGTATCATCTATCAATGGTATTATTACAAAGAGAAATAATTTTATTGTATGTTTGCAATGGCTGTTAAAAAGCTCCGAAACTATTGGACAGATTCGAAAAAATCTTTCAGCAATAGATATCTTCATTCGTCGAAACATAGGCTATTAAGCATACTATTAATAAATTGAAATTAGGGATCCCTACAACATCTCCAATAATGGAAACCATATTTGTAAATATATAGGTCACGCGAGCCAAGCCGTAGTCAGAAACTAGTTGCTAATTGCTTAAAGTTGGGTACCCGAAACAATTATTAAAGAAAAGCAGATTTTATATAAATCTGGCTTTGGACGGGTAAACGGGTATTTTTATATCGTGCGCTTTCGTGCTTCTAAAGGCACCTTAAGCTTTTGGTCAGTTTTTACTATTTGTTGTATTAACATTAGTTAAAAGCTGTAATGCTTAAGAAATTATAACAGCGACATAAATAAATAAATGTTCATTTACTATCACACTAAATATTTATCTTCAAGATAAGTATCATTAAGAACTTGTGTTATGGATACTAAAGAACGGATAAACATATTTACATTTTTTTGTAAATACATTAAATTAGTCCTTATATACTGACATAAGGTTGACATTGTAGTACCTATCAGTTATTCAGAGTTTTTATAGACATAACTTGTATAACCTCTTACTAGTAAATGACATGCGTCAAGTTTAACGAACCAATAGGTTAGGTTGTTAGACGACGCAGGAAACGGATGTCATAATGGAATCACAGTTTAAAAAACTGGATTTTAATAATTAATAATTCTTCGCTGATTTATAGTAAAATTTACTAATTAAAGAGGTAAAATTATGTAATAAAACAAAGACTTTATTAGAAATTTTAGTTTTATTTACTTGGTAACAACCAGTAATCAAGTCAGGAAGAAGCAAATATAAAACATTCGTACACTATTACGTGTAATAATGACGATTTTATTTATTAGTTTCACAAACGCTAGTGATCCTACAATTGCTAAATTTCTGTAAGACGGAAAACTGTAGGACATAACTTGGAAGTTTTTCAGACTTGATTTTAGTGCATTACACACACCACACAGACTATAACTTACTAAATTCTAAGTAATTTTAAAACTTCATTTTATGTATTACCATTTAGTGCTATAAATATTAAATTTATGAATTAAGTAAGTGTCAGAAAGGCATCAGATAGGCACCACTTTTTATGGAACTACTTAAGCGGTTTTTTTGGTAGAGAAATCTTTTTGGTCTCAGACTTGTAGGAAATGACACGTATTAAAAGATACATATTGACAAACACAACAAAGACAACTTAAATAAATTATTTATATCAATTAAAAGTGTGAGTATTCACGTACACGCATTTAGTTATAAATTTATTTTATTGGTATTTAGTTTTATTCTTTTAAGTCTTTTGTTATTTTGTTCAATGTATCACAAATTGGTCTTCTTAAATTTATACTGTGTAATTTTAATTATATTATGTAATTGTGTATAATTTTAATTTTATTTTATTAATAATTTATCTATGATTTTAATAATTTAAATTTCATTGTTTTATGTAATTTTAATGTAGATGTGTTGTTTACTGTTATTATTTAGTATGATTAAAAATTAGTTTCACAATTTATTGTTAAAAACTTCAGTTCATTTTATAATTACATGGTATATTTTTCATTTCATAATGTTTAAAATTATAAATCTAAGTTTAAGGTGTTATTGATACATAATGTGATGTCCTATAACTAAGAAAACACGAGGTCAGTTAAAGTGTGATTTAATTTTGTGTATTGGAAATGTGTATTTCTTGTTGGAGTTCCAAAATAAATAAACACATGACTACTTCCTGGTTTTATGAAATAAGTTAAAAAAATACACAAAACCACCTCAGAACGAACTACAAAACGCAAAAGGAACAACTTTTTGAACCTATAACAAGACTATTATGCGCAGTAAACATTTCCATACCAAAGCCAATTCCATATTACTTTTCCCCCTTGTTTAGAAATACCAAGCAGTATTCGGGATGCACTTTGTACCGCCATAATGTGAAACAATAACTATAATACGAGGAGGTTATAATGACAGGCCCGCCGCCCACTCCATCCTCACGTCTGCAGCCTAACAATTTGAATTACATTTATTTGTACCTTACCTTATGTTAGAATGCAGTGTTGTGTGGTACAAGTGACGAGAGAAGCGCTGTTAATATAAAGCTAATACTACTAGATGCTGTATAAGATATTTTAAAAGGATACAGATACAATTTTGTACAAACGACAGTGTTATGGGAAACCATATGGTGGTTTTGCTACCTATCTTTTTATTTATTGTATTAGTTGAATTATAAATCTTCCTTTAAAATTTTCCTTTTAAGTTCAATTAGTCATAAACGAAGCGTGATTTTACCGCTATTGATCGTGATATAGAAATGACGAGAAACTTCACAATATTTAATCCTTGAAACCTTAATAGCAATATCAAAACATTTTATTTGATATTCCGTAAGTTATTTTGTTTTTCTATTGAATATTTTTCAAAAATCCTGAAATCCTTGAACGGACTGAGCGTTCCAATTAAGCGTGAAATAGGGATAATATGTATTAAATACGAGTAAAGGTGATACTGGTGGATGATATAAGGGTTGCTTTAGGCACAGACTGGTCTCCACCTTGTCGTGGTGGGGGGGCTGAGTACCTCCTGGTAGGGCGCAGGAGGCGCCAGGAAAAAGGTAACACCCAGAGATTGGCGACTCTGGGTGCCCTTAGTACTGACTACCGGGGGGGAAACTAAGAGGGACCTGTGGAGGGTGCAGCGGGCGGGCCAGGAGGGCCCGTCAAGCAGCGCCAGGAGGGTCTTAGGCAGCGGGGGCAGGGGGCCCCTGCTGTCCAACCATGGACCTTCCGAGAAGTCGGCCACATACGCTATGGTCGCACAAGGAGGTAGGTGGGGCGCGTCCACTGCGTCTCTCTGAGGTGGTCCTCCCGGTTTTGGTCCGGGGGACGTTGGCCGCGGGTGTCAGAGCTGCAACCCAGGTACTGGCACCCCGCCTCTTTCTCAACAAGCGGTGGGCGTCGTCGGAAGATTTTTAGTGGGTATTACTGCTGGCGGTCGTGTCCGCCGGTGGTGAGTCCCACACACCTCTCTCGGTCCCCCTTTGGCCGGGAGACAGTGCGTAAATGCATTTTGTTACCGACGTAAATCAAAAAAAAATCAAAAAAAAAAAAGGCACAGACCATAACCCACCCGGACAGGTCTCCACCTTGACGTGGTGGGTGCCCTTACCACCGGGTAGGGAAACTAAGAGAGCTCGTGAAAGGCGCAGCAGGCGGGCCAGAAGTATCTTAGGCGGCGGGGGCAGGGGGCCCCCTGCTGTCTTACCATACACCCTCCGAATCTGAATAGTCAGCCACACACGGAGGGACACTAAGGAGGTCCTACCGTTTCTGACCCGGGGAACTTTTGCCGCGGACGGGGTTTTAGACGCTGAAACTTAGATACTGGCCCCCCGCCGGTTTCTCAACAAGCGGCGAGCGTCGTCGGAAGATTTTTAGTGGGTAGTACTGCTAAAAGTAAAAAAGGTACGGACCAGAATACCTGTGTATGTGTAACCGCCTACACGTAATGAGGAACGGTTAATAAAGCCTTACAAATTCCCGCTACTTGCTTTAAGCTTGTGCCACATGACTAAGCCGCAAGTCACGGCGCCCAGACGCGTTCACACGTCACACGCCGTATGGCGGAACATGACGTAACGACAACGGCGACATTGTGAACGCCCCTTGCCGTATTGTGCTTTAAATATTATCCGACTCCTTATGTTTTTTGTTTTTTTATAGACTAGATATGGACTCAATCGTTTAGAGTATTTGCCAGAGTAAAGTAATTTGCGTTTTTATTATTTCGTTACTGTCAAAGTCAAATAAAGTGCATCACAGTAAAGTCAAAGGCCTACCAATTATAAAAAACACGTAAAATCGCAATTCAGGGTGATAAGCCAATTTCCTACACTTGTGTACGCTTCCGAAGTTATGTCTAAAAATCCATCGTATTTACACATGAAATCAAATCAAAAATCATTTATTCAAGTTTGGCTCAATAGAGCTCTTATGAATGTCATAGGAGCTTTATCGTAAATGAACGGGCAAGAAAATCGTCAAAGTTTGTTTATTCTCCCGCCTGTTACAATAAAAATACTTTATATTTTATATTTATACAACAAAAACTTGTTGCAGAACACAAGGTTTTAAAGACAAGAAGACAAAACTCTTTTTAGCAATATTAACATAACTAAAATTTAATTTACACCAGTTTCAGAAAATGAAACACCGTCACTATGTGTCTTGTGCCAAACATAGTATACTTATTGTACAAGGTTATATAATATCTGCTTCGTAATTTGCCGTTTATACTCTTTAATTGAAGTGACAGTTGTAAGGAAAGTCGTGATGCTGATTAAAATAAACTTAAATGTTTATGAAGCGTAGCGAAAATTATTAAATGGCTAAGTCTTGTGTAATAACATGATTAAAATAACAAATTCAAGATGATTTAAGCAAGTTATTACTGTTCTATATTTATTTATGTAAGGATCGCCGATAGGATACAAATACGCTAAAAACATATTAAACAAATGTTGTGCCCATTTTATTTACAATTAAAATAAAAAGGTGAATGCATGGTAGCGTCATAAAAGAGTTTTGTAATAATATGTTACAAAACACGATATCTTCTAGTGATAACCTTTACCTCCCCCTTTTATAAACTTTTTAATATTTTGTAAAAACATTTGAGAATACTCCAACGTTACCAGTCTTTTTTCGTTCTTATTTGTTCTCTAATATAGGTACCGCAAGTAGCACTAAAGCATTCGGCCTACCTGATGAAAAGTGTTATTTGGATTCGGTCACCGTCTGGCCAACAACATAACTCGAATATAAACTAAAAAATAACAGAACTGACCTCGGAGAAGTCTCTCTGCGACATCTTTTTCATTTATTCGCTTCTAAATCGTATCTGAAAAGAAAACATTGAGTTAATTCAGAGTTGAACTTAAAATACTAATTCATTTACCGCCACTTTAAAAGACCTATCGCAGATTTAGCCAATTTACAGATCAGACTACGACATAATCTACTGCTGAACATTGGCCTCCCCAATAGATTATCCACAATCGCCACGCTGGGCAGGCGGGTTGGTGATCGCAGTTGAAGCCAGTATGCAGGATGACGCTGCTGCCCATCATCCGGTAGCATTTCTCTTTGTCGACTCTTACGACACCGCGTGAGATGAGAGGGGGTAACATTATTCTAGGCACACGGCATAATCTATCTATAAAATTGACAATGAATTTTAGGAGACTACTTTTACCAAAAAAAACCATGTTATGGAAAACCGGTAATTCAAAGGTCATGGGTTCGATCCCTTACTCAATAATATATCTAATCTAATATCTTTATTGCTCCCCTTTTTTGTGTATAACTTAACATAAATTATAATTGCAAAAAAAAACACATTTATAATTAAAAATAATGTTCAATCTGCGTTCGACATTATATACTACGACGTTATAATAGCTACTTCACTACGACTACTAATCATCTACCTAGAAAATATTTGTCTTCAAGAATCTATGTGTTTTTTGTAGTATAAGTTACAAAAAGTCTTACAAAAAATCTCAACAACGAGCACAAAGGAAGAAAATAATTACGTATAATGCCGGATTGTTACCCAGTTTTGGGGTTCCCTTGTAATATTTTTGAATCTTATTCATAGTTGAATAATGGTTGTTACACCCGAAGAAACATTATTGGAAATGCTTGGTATATAGGGATGGGACCTGAGGAGCCCAAGCCAACCTCACCTGAAAGTGGTGCACCTGCTGACCACCGGTCGAGGCTCTGGCAAATATAACAGTGCCTGGTAAGCGGCAATAGGCTCGCCACCTATTACGTGGGACTATATAACTGGCGAAGTGTGGGCGTATAATTTGCATCTGCTTACCCCTTCGGGAAAACAGGCGTTAATGTATGTATGTATGTGGAAATGGTAGGTATGTATTTTTTTATACTATATAGTGACAATTATGTATACATCTGGTAGTAAGTTGCCACTGCAGCCTGTCTACGCTTGCCATACTAGAGGCATCACAGGCACGTTGCTGATTCCTTAAAAATCGTTTCACGATTTATTTAATTCATTTAACTATTTATTTTTTCATCTATTAATAAAAAAATCAATAATAGATTTGACAAAGGGTGAAGACAATAAAATATATCTAAGCAGCCTTATACATATATCAACACACAAAAGCGACGGAACCCAATCGAACTGTGGAGCTCTCCACATACCTGCTCTCAGTGTAGTTTTGTGCCCGAGGCAGTGCACGGAAGCTGCGAGTCAGGTGAGCACCTTCATATAACGGCAATGTCATAACTCTGTCCGCAGGTAGCGCGCGTACTTAGCTGAATTAGGACAAATCGTTCATATTGTTTTGTGACTATTCAGACTGATGTTTAAAGTATATAATGTCCTATGTAACAGACTGAAGTTAATCTGTACTATTTTTTATATAATTGATATGGTGCACAGGTTAGTAGGTATATCTGCAATGTGCTTTTATTTATACATAAGCTTTTCATTATAGATAAGCGCCTATGTTCATGCCTACATCTTAAGCGCTCGTAGCTCCGCGGTGGTTGGTGGTCGGAAACGATTACCGAAGGAAAGCAGAGTTTACAGATGTTAGTCCTTGGATGGGTGACCGTTAGTGTGCCGTTTAATATCGAGCGCTTCCGTGCTTCGAAAGGCATGTTAAGCCTTAGGTCCCGGCTATCACTAAATGTGGTAGTCGTTAAGCCATGTTAGAGGCCTAGTTGGGCGGCTTAAAAATTTCGTTTACATAAATTAAAGGCTATAATAATATATAATGCTCGAGAAATTATAGCAGCGAGGTAAATAAATAAATAAATATTTTTTTACAATCACACAAATTATTTAGCTCCAAGATAAGTATCATTAAGAAGTAACGGATAAACCTATATACATACTTTTTTTTTGTACATACATACTTAAATAGGAAACACTCAGACCGGGCAAATATTCACCTTCATGCACACAACACATAATTTGTCCTGTGTGGGAATCGAACTCACGACCTCAGGAGCGGAGTGCAGGTATACTGACATCCACGCCATATCGGTCTTCAAATATAATATAACCTCTATTATAATTTGATGACAGTGATAACCAGGCCCAACATGTGAACGTGCCTTTTGAAGCATGGAACCGCTTAATGTTGTTTGCCTTTTTTTTATTATTGCAGCGGATATATAAATTTAAATTTCATTTTAATTTTTCCTTCTTTATAAGTTTAGTTTTTGTTAATAGTTATAATGTATAAGATGTGTAACAAAATTAATATAATAAAATGTATACGTTTCGCACTGCACCCAAAATGGCCCAGCTGAAAACCAGTGCTAGAACATTGGACTAGCATATAATTTTGTAACAATTCCCGTGCCAATAATAATTTCCCGAAAAATCGAGAAACGTGTTTTGCCCTTATAAATGACATCTACAGGTAAGATAGGAGCCTCAGAACAACGATGTCTTCACGACCAACGCTAAACCGAGAGACTTAATACTTTTTAGTTTTAATTTTAAATTGTATGATGAATAACCATTTTTATTATTATACTACTCCAATTGGGCCCCTAACATAGCTTAACGACTAAAACAAATCTCAAAGCAAAGCGCTCGAAACAAATCGTACCAATTAAATTTCACTACAAAGGTAAAAATAACCCGAGCGAGGCACGCGCCTCTCAAAAACAGTTTTTTTCATACATAAATGGTTATTTAATTACATGATGAAAGAATCAGAAGCGGTCGCGTGAGGCGCGTGACGCCGGGGGGCAAGACACTGCGATTACGTATTTTATTTACATGCGATACAAAACGAATCACGAACGACGGCTACTGGTTCCAGATTATTCTGTGATTATTTTAAGCCTTAAGTTAAGTAAAAAATATCTGATAGAGTTATTGATTCTCATTTCTGGCAACTTAAAATTTACACAAATTTCTTGTTTTTAGTTAATTTATTTTCGGAGCTTATTACCAAACGAGATATAAAGTTAGACCAGGATAAAAAATATAGCTGTCTTCATCACTGTCTTCATCACTGTCTTCATCATATCAAATGAAAGTGACAGCACTAGTTTTAAACTTGGTCTAACTTTAGATATCGTTTTGTAATACAACCTTATGTGTTTAATATTGTGTAGTCAGCTTAAGATTTTCATTGCCTGTAACTGAGATGGCATAAGATGTAAATAAGATGTATATTTTATATTTGTTTGTTTTATATTTCGTGTGTTAGCAATCCTTACAATGCTACACAATTAATATTACAGAAATACAGTACAACAGAAACAATAGTACTTAAATAAATAAATAAATAAATATTTCTTACACTTACACTATTATTTAGTTCCAAGATAAGTATCATTAAGAACTTGTGTTATGGATACTAAATAACGGATAAACATACATAAATACTTTTTTTTTTTGTAAATACATACTTAATATACATAGAAAAACACCCAGACCAGAACAAATATTCATATTTATAGACACAAATATTTGTCCTGTGTGGGAATCGAACCCACGACCTCAGGAGTGGAATGCGGGTATACTCGCCACCACGCCATATCGGTCGTCAAAACTTAACTTATTTCCAAAGAAATTTCTCACAGCAGCCCCGCGAGAGGAAATTGGAAAGAGACGGATATAATACAAGTCTTAAATAAAACGAATGCTTGAATGATTCTGATTTTTGTAGACGACTTTTTGTTAAATAAGGGATCGCAAATGGCCTATTGTTGTTGTGAGATATTTTCAACATTGTAGAATGGCAATGGCAAATTTGAAAAAAGTGTGATTTCAAAATTGTTACAATTTTTAAATTTTCTGTATGATTTTGCTTCGCTATCAATGGAAAAAATATATATTTTCCAAATAGAACATAATCATACACGCGTTGATGTCTTTTATAAAATATCAACGCAGGCTCATGCCGTGCTTTTATTAATTTATATAGTAATTTTTATTTTATTATACACTACTCATTTTTAAATAGAAAAAATCTCGTTTGGGTTACCACAGAAGGGTTGAATTTTTCTAGTAAAAAAAAAGAATTTTATAACGCGTATATGGTTATACGCGTTGATGTCTATTGTAAGAAATCAACGGATGCGCACGCGCAGTCGCTGTCGCTGCGTAGTTGCCGCGCTCGAGTGAGCATTAGGCTGTTCGCTGCACATTATAGCCACTCTAGTAAAAACTATACCGTGCTATCAGAACCATTCATATTTATGAGATCATTTTAATAGCGAAATATCGATTCTCTTTTTAATGGAAAATACGTTTTACAAATTTATTTATACTATTTGGTACCTCCGGCTTCAATCGAGTGAAATATAACACACAGTAAACACGCAGTATTTCATGAGAGAATTTGTTTTACATTGTTTTATAACATCAAATTTCGTTATAGTTTGCCGGTTGGTTAAATCATTATTTTAAGATAAAATGGAGACGACGTATCATCATTTAATGAATATGAATACGACATCGTAAAAGATGTAAGAGATCTCTCTTTTTATTAATAACGAAGTTGTAACAAAAAAAAAACAACTTTGTTGTTGTACAAGCGAAGATATTTTACCACAGAAGATGGAGAGGCTTTGATTTGAGACATAAAAATTCGAAGTCTTATGAATATAAGTTGTAGTTATGCAAAAGAAATGCAATAACAAGTTAAGCGTTTGAGCTCTAGAACTTAGTGGACGCAGAAACTGTCTCAACGACAAACAACTTTCTCGACTCCATGTGTTCGCTGTTCTCGAGGTGCAATTTCAGCGAGTTATAAAGCGTTAGTCTAGGATATTATTGGGGTGAGAAAGTGATTATCTGTATCTAAATCTTTGAAAGAGAAAGATCACTCACTCACTCATCACGAAAATAAAAATAAATATTCAAAAAAATTGCATTGGAGTTCCTTTTAATTTCGAAATTCAACCCCTAAGGAGTTAAAATGAGGTGACAAAGGTTGTTTTCATAGTAGGTTTTCCAATTTACTAGAATATTCTTATTATTTTGTGATATTTGTAAATTAAATTAATAACTTTTCCAACTAATAATAATCAAATAATTTTTATAATAAGTAAATATGTATATTATATGCGGTATATGAAACAGATTTAATGAATGAAATTAGAAATTTTCACAAATCATTGACAATGTGCCTAGTCGTTTTATAACGGGTGTTTTTTTAAGCTAGATAGAACTTTACATTGTAAAAAGTAACACAAAAAATTAAATTTTGATGAAACTATTTTTTTTATTTGTTTCAGTATACTCTGACAAATCATCATGAATAGACTCACGCTTAAACAACGCTACGAAATTATCCAAATTTACTTTGAAAATCAGTCGTCGATTCGCGCCACTTATAGACGACTTCGTCATTTGTATGGCGTACATAATCGTCCATCTGAACAAGCCATTCGTCGAACTGTGGATAGATTTCGTACCACATACTCTCTAGAGGATGCAATAACACCAGCACGTCGAAGGAATGTGCGTACTGAAGACAATATCGCCGCTGTAAACGAAAGTGTGGAAGAAGATCCAAATTTATCGATTCGTCGTCGGTCGCAGGAATTGGGGCTCTGTCCGTCCACTACGTGGAAAATTTTGCGCAAAGATCTCGGCCTACACCCGTATAAGATCCAGCTGGTGCAGGAATTGAAGCCACGAGACCATTATATGCGTCGTTCTTTCGCCGATTGGGCTCTAGAGCAGTTGGCAACTGACCTGTTGTTTTATCGCAAAATTGTGTTCAGCGATGAGGCGCATTTTTGGCTTAACGGGTTTGTTAATAAGCAAAATTGCTGCATATGGAGTGAGACCAATCCACAACAGACCCTACAGACTCCATTACATCCAGAAAAATGCACCGTATGGTGCGGTTTTCACGCTGGAGGCATCATCGGACCTTATTTCTTCAAAAATGAGGCCGGAGCTCGCGTTACGGTCAATGGAGATCGTTACCGCACCATGATCAATGATTTTTTGATGACATTGATCCGGAGGAGATGTGGTTTCAACAGGATGGCGCTACGTGCTACTTATTGAAATCAAAATTTGGCGATAAGTTGATTTCGAGAAATGGACCTGTCAATTGGCCTCCAAGGTCGTGCGATTTGACACCTCTCGATTATTTCCTGTGGGGCTACGTGAAGTCACAGGTTTATGCTGATAAGCCAGCAACAATTGACGCCTTGGAGGCCAGCATTGTTCGTGTTATTCGTGACATACGGCCAGCAGTGCTCGAAAAAGTGACCCAAAATTGGACGTCCAGAATGCACTTCGTCAAGAACAGCCGCGGTGCCCATATGCCCAAAATCATTTTCAAATGTTAATGTCACGTATTGATCTTTTGAATAAAAAAAAATTTTTGATTACAATTTAATTTTTTGTGTTATTTTTTACAATTTAAAGTTCTATCGGGCTTAAAAAAACACCCTTTAAGTATATAGTCGAATTCTTTTATATTCCTGCGAGGTTTGTAGTACATGGTTTGTAGCTTAACAGTAAAGAGTTGACGGTACTATTAACAATCTGTGTCTATAATTGTTAAAAACATTTTTATAAAATATTAATAACTAAAAAAAAGATATGGCAATAAGCTTACCACCTATTACGTATGATTCGCGAAATGTGGTCTTATAATATGATTAATCCCACCCCTTCGGGGAAACAGGCGTGATATAATATATGTAACAAAAATATATGTGAATGTACCGTACTGCACCGTGCACTAACTCTTTTGCATTTTACCGTTTATTTTTTACGACTTATGACCAATAATTTTTAAAAAGTTCTTAAAACTGGGTTTACCGTAGAAATTATGCACTTGTGGTTTATGAAACTTATTCATTGAACATATGAGACATCCATGAGAAGTCTACTAACCATATATTAGTAAAAAGTCTTGAACAACAGTAAATCTCTGTTTTTTTTGATAGAGCTCTATAAGAAAATATAATAATGTTGTCAAAAATAATAAGAATATAAAAAAATTACATATACTTAATTGTCTTTAAGATCAACAGGTCACTTAGATTCGTAATTTTTTACGTATAAAATGAAAATTCAATATATGTATTATTAAAAACAATGAAAAATATATGAGCGGTACCATAATCACGAAATAAAATTCGATGTCAGAATTTGTCAAGGTTTGTCAGTTTATCTGTCTGTTGTGGTTTAGTCTCAATATTTGTCAGTCTGTCAGTGACTCTTATCAGGGAAATCTGTCAGTCAGCCTGTCGTGATTCTTAAAGCGGGAGGGGATTGTCCATCAGTCAGTGACTCTAACGAGACTTCCAAAAGGCAACGAGATTCAGAAGAATGCCTCACGAAACTCATCTCGGCACCCTCATATCATCATCTCTGTAGTATGAGCACCTGTCTGTCTGTCACGCCTAAATTATTAGGCAAAATTTGATGAAATGTGATATTGAAATAGACGGAAACTTAAAGAGGAACGTCCCGAAAAAATCATATGATTTTTTAAGACGATACCCTAGCTTTCAGTTGACGTTCATAAGAGCTTCATTGATCGAAACTTGACATACTATTAGGTCTGTGAAAAATTCTGTGTCAATCATTTCTGATTACGAGATCCCATAATGGCACAATATTGATTTTGACAATTGTCTTCTATATTTAAGTGACCCTCTACTTAGTATTGTCATTCATCATCACAGCCCATTAACGTCCCACTACTGAGCACGAGCCTCCTCTCACATATCAAGGTGTGAGGGTATTGGGTCATACTCCACCACGCTGACCCAGTGCGGATTGGCGGAGGCAGGTGTGTGGCTTCCTGCTGTTAGAATTTTTCAAGTCGCCCATTAGGCCTCTAACATGGCTTAACGACTACCACATTTAGTGATAACCGGTACCAACGGCTTAACGTGCCTTCCGAAGCACGGAAGCGCTCGATATCAAATGCCACACAAACGGTCACCCATCCAAGGACTGACCTCTGTAAACTCTGCTGTACTTCGGCTATCGTTTCCGACCACCGAGCACCGCAGAGCTTCGCTTCATATTGTATTGTCATTAGATACAATTATATAACTACAATCTTCTCCTGAGATTTCGCCTGCTTGACCTACCTTGTTCATCGTCTCTCACTGTTCGGTATAAAAAGCTACCTATCACCTTCGCCCAGGTTCTATTATTGTCTTTATCAAATTTTATTAAAATCTGTCTAAAATGATTATGCGTTTCTTGATATATTACTAATGCATGTACAAAGTGAAAGACTTTCAATTTCAACCCATCAAGTAACGATTCACGAGAAAAAACTGTGTTATGTCCTTTCTAAGGTCAAAAACTATCTTCATATAAAATTTCATCAAAATAGATTCAGCGGCTTAAGCGTAAATAGTGACATGCAGAGATACATTCAAATATTTGTGTAGATAAACAAACAGTACATAAACATTAAATTATTTCGCATTTAACAAATTTATATAATTCGTTCTGTTAAATAGATGCTCATATAAACTATATAAAGAATCATGCCGATTCAAAAGCTCTTAAAAGCATTTTCATGAGACACACACACATAATGTACAGCTACACAAATACCATCTTTATCTCTAACCCTTAAGAACGGTTTTACCAATAATGTGTAAAGAACGATTTTATTCGACAATACACATAAAAGCTTAGTTTTACGTTTGATATAACTTACCATCGCCTGGTTTGATTTAGACCAATTATAAAGTCATCTCTGTTCTTACAACGGCTGTTAGAGGCTGACAAACAAAAAACTATCAATCGTGAACCACTCTACGTACACACATTACGAGCATTCCAAACAATTCACTTAAGTATTTTACACTGAAACATCGCTTGAACACTGGTTAATATCACTTTGCTAGTGTCTTTTATGTAAAATACTAAGGTTTGATGTCGAAAATCGGAGTTTTTATTTTAAGGTTGCGCGTACGCGTTGAGGCTGTATGCGCGAGCGCTCGCGTAGCCTGCATTCG
This sequence comes from Musotima nitidalis, assembly GCA_949126915.1. Classification (NCBI taxonomy): domain Eukaryota; kingdom Metazoa; phylum Arthropoda; class Insecta; order Lepidoptera; family Crambidae; genus Musotima; species Musotima nitidalis. The sequence goes on from OX421434.1 coordinate 9,572,867, forward strand.
ACTGCCGGCGCGCGGTGCTGCCAGGTTAAGACGTATAATATTACCAAAGTGGCCCATTAAAGCCTTGAAAATTGTACCAAAGTCAAGGTTTTAGTAACCGATTGTAATCCGTTATGTAAATTACATAAGTTTCCTTAACAACTTGGCCTATTGCAATATTACTCAACCAGTTTTTGAAAAGTATTTTCCCGATATATTGTCAAATAATTCATCGGAAAACATTCAGCAATTAAAAGAATACAAACGCAGTACAATAATTTATTAAATGTTACGGAAATTGATATATTCACTCGCTGGTGAATTCACTCGCACGAAGGTCAAAAGTGATCTACTTACTTATTTCAAATCTACATAAAATTCATAAATAGATATAAAGATGTTTTTAATCCTCATTAAAATTCTAAGGCATTATTTACCTGTTACTACTATTTACTTGTATTTACAAATATTTACTTGTTACCTATTAATTAGCGAATATTATAAATATAGTGTTAGTATCTATATTTATAAAATTTTGTTATACCACTTTTGCATGCAGTGGCTTCCTATAAGTAAGACAGCAATTAGCTTTTCATAAAAAATAATGCAAGTTTTATTGTATATTGTTATAATGTATGTTTTGTTGGTTGCCCAAGAATAAATAAATATTTCACAAAGTTTATTTTCACCCATACTAAATAATGTTCTCGTAAAAAGTACAAGACAACGAAAACTAAGAAAAATATTAAATATTCCTATTTCCAGATATATTTTGAACAACAAACTTATTATTATTATGAAATTGCACATTTTTCTTTTACCACTAACAAACAAAAAAATATCGCTTCTCTACCAAAATCGTAGAAAATTATTATGCGCTGGCAACACCGAGTGTATCTCCACTGTGGTGTAGGAGTGGGATAGGCAGTTGCTATCTCGTTCTACATGTCGGAATGTGACCCGCTACCACGTTGAAGGCCGCTCCGCAACTAGCAAAGACTCTCAATGAGAGCTTTAAGCTCTGCCGTCTTCAGATCGCTTTGCTGGACCAAGCTTATGTAACTCGATACGTTTGACAACTGTTATGTAAATGTTGTCAAATTTACCAATTATATCTGACAGATATATTAGGGACTAGATATGTATATTTCATCAAAGTATCGCATTTTCGCACTTTGCCGCCAAATAGTATAGCTATACGAACTACTATGTTACGTATTGAGAGGTGCTGTATGTAGCGATATTACTGTTCTTGAAATACATTTACATCTGAATGCAGTACTGTGTTAAATACGATTCGGGCGAAACTATTTCATCACATTCACTTATCATCCGGTGAAAGTCATGTTCGATACATTTACGATAAAGAATTTTTTATTTAGTCTATTAGATTTACTGCATTATAAATAAATAGGTAAAATATATAACGATAGATTGAAATTATTATTTTAATAGTCTTTAAACGCCAAGTGATCGACAGGCAATAGATTTTCTTGCATACATTATTACATATTGTGTCTAGGACCGCTAGCGTTCAACGTATTAACCTCCAACCCTAGTAAATATAATTACTAAAATTGACCATCAGGGAAGTGTCTCTTTCGTCTGTCACCCATTAAAATAAAATAAATATTAATAAACTTTCCTGTCCTAAAATAATAAAGTTTTGAAAAAAAATTAGTTAGTATAAGGATGAATCCCAGCAAACAAAGTTAAAAGGAGAATAATATGAGAGAAAGGAATAAGTCCTGAAATAAAAATAAATAAGTTTGAAAATTCAAATTCAATTAAAAATTCAGTGCAGAGGAGGGGTCCTGCTCTAGTGAATTTATTATCGCTACGTAGAGTAAAAACTATTTTAAATAAATAATTCTTCTTTCATACGTACATGCAAGACAGGGGAAAATGGCGCGATTTGGGGGAGGCCTATGTCCAGCAGTGGACTAGTATAGGCTGATGATGATGTACATGCTTATGCAAGCAAGTTCACACCCTAAACTTGCTAAGACCCGGTTATTATAACCGTTCGCGTTCCCTCTACATCTGCTACCAGTGAGCCAGTATACTTCTCTCCCCTCCCTGTTGGACGGACGGTTGAACATCTATGGCTGGCTGTTAACCCTTTAATAGGCAGAACACGTTGAAATTTTTCATTGGTTTTCTCCCTTAAGTTAACTGCATAAGGCTAATTTTTGGTGGTCATATATTGACCGCTGCCCGGTAAAGGGTTAAGAAACTAGTGCTGCTGGAGGAGGAGGTTGTAAGGTTACGCAGTCTATGGACGCTTACAACACCAGGGGCATCACGATCGCGTTGCCGACACATTAAAAACCGTTTCACGCCCTTTTGGAAAAGCCCCTTGATGTGATCTTTTGCATTATGTTTTGCTTGGATACATCAATTCAATCTATCCATAAACTACTTAATTAATAATTGCCTCTGTTCTGTAACTGATTATCTAACAACCAAATAAACCTATTTACTTACGACTATTACAAATAAATATTGAAACAATAATACGATTAATAAAATAATAATAAAAATACTTTAAATATATAAATAATAATATAATTTTATTTAATATAAAATTTACATTATGACGGACTATTTTTTTATTATTTTAAATAAAGGCGTTGTGCGATTTGCACATTTAGCCATCGTGAAGTAAGAGATATATAAATTACAATGTATGAGAATATGTGGTGATAAAAATGATAAATCGTAAGCGAGATGTCCTCCCCCTAAACCTCTTGAGTCCTCAGTAAAGATATGGGACTGTACTGAGATCTCACATAGACTTCTTGAGATAATTTGAAAAGTTATGTTGCACTGCTTTGTTTCATTTAGCAACACTCATGTACGTTAACAAACACTGAACGGTTCATAATCCACTGTTACTACACATGAATGTTCAAAATATCACAAATTTCAGAAAAAAAACAAAACTGCAGACATGACGCTTCACTTTCCCGCCAAGTAGTCCAGCTTACCATACTTATAATGACAGAAGATGTAGTTATAATTTAAATCTTGAAATATTTTTTTATTTTATTTAACATTGATAATTTAATAATAAATACGGGTACTCAATGAACTGTCATTGTCCGACCAGAAAGATTTATTTGCATATTCACTGAACGATTTCGCAAAAGCAGCATATTGCTTCTGCAGCAGATAATAATGTAGTAGTTTAATGATTAGTAGATAATAATGATTTGAAAGTTTTTAGTCAGGTATTTATTGTAAGCTCAGCTACTCTATAGTATTAGGTTTGGTTCCTGTAAAGATAGTTGTAAGTTTTATGGTTTGATAAATAAATTGGAAGCGCTATATTAAATGGCTGCGTCCGAAAAGGGCGACTAAGTATTAAGTGCTATATTTATATTAATATCTTGGTATCTACACTTGGTCGATTTCTACATATTATTCGATTGCTAAACATCCTAACACGGTCTTCCTAACACGAACAGTTGTACCTTATATGTTTATTTCAATAAAATTTGTTAATGGTTTTATGATAAAACTAGACAATTCTCAATAACGACATCTGATTCAGAGTATTCTTAAATAATGTTATAAATGCGAAAGTTTGTGAGTATGTAAGGATAATATGTTTAGGACTCATTTACCTACGTAGAGTTTCTAATATTCTTACCTGAAGTTGCGCTGAGTGAGGACGAAATACATATATGTCGTTATTTAATGTTGTCTTCATTTTTTAAAAGATCACTTGGGATATGTCGCTAAGTTAATTTAAACCTTCACTACACAATCCTAGCTCACAATGAATTTCTGCAAAGTAATATATAGATATAATAATAATATTCCTTTAATAATGAATAATTAAGGACATACTTATTCTATCTAACACACAAGCGTATGTCTTCATAGTGAGTAGTGTCGCTGACTATTGGACTATATCGCTGCTGACAGCTCTGATAAAGTCTACTGTGGTGGAAGACACATACTTTTTTCTTGTTAAAATTAAATAGCAATAGCAGTGGCAGTGGGCCTTTCTTATCTGCCGTAGGACTGATAACCGCTATTGGGGTAGAAGTGTACTACAGTGGAGTCCACGACTCAGTAAGCGTAGTGTAGGATACCCTCCGGCTAGGTGGAGCGACGATATACGCAAAACGGCTGGCAGCGGTTGCAGACGAAGAGCGAGCTCAGTGAAATGCTATTTTAGAGGCCTGTGGACGAAGATAGCCTGATGATGGTATAAAAGAACGAGAATATTTATTAAAAACAATAATAGCCCCTACACATTAGGTCATAGCAAAGTTTGTAAACTGTAACATATTAGGTCGGGGAAAAAGTCTTTTCGCATAACGTAGGTATAAACTTATTATAAAATTTTTTTGACTGTACTATTTGTGTCTGGCTGGTTTTGGTAACATTAAAAAGATTCCATTATAAAGAAAAGAAAAAAATAAAAAAAAGTTGTTTCCCGCTATTTTTCATTTGTTTTTCTCTCCGTAAAAATGAGTGAATCTAATGAAGAAATTCGATACATTTTAAAATTTTATTATAAAAAAGGCAAAAATGCAACTCAAGCAGTGAAAAAAATTTGTGATGTTTATGGACCTGATGAAGTGTCAGTAAGAGTAGCACAAATTTGGTTCAAACGTTTTCAGTCCGGAAATTTTGATGTTAAAGATGCACCTCGCTCTGGTCGCCCTGTTACGAATAAAATGGACGCCATTTTTGAAAGAGTGGAGCAAGATCGGCATATTAGTAGTTACGATGTAGCTGAAGAACTGGGAATTGACCACAAAACAGTTTTGACCCATTTGAAGAAAGCTGGTTATACAAAAAAGCTCGATATTTGGGTGCCACACGAGCTCACTCAAAGAAACTTAATGAACCGTGTACTCATTTGCGATTCATTATTGAGACGTAATGAAACCGAGCCGTTTTTGAAGAGATTGATAACTGGCGATGAAAAGTGGATCACGTACGACAAGAACGTGCGAAAAAGGTCGTGGTCGAAAGTTGGCCAGGCTTCACAGACTGTGGCCAAACCTGGCCTAACACGAAATAAGGTGATGCTGTGTGTATGGTGGGATTGGAAGGGCATTGTTTATTATGAGCTTTTACCGCCCGGCAAAACCATCGATTCTGATCTTTACTGCCAGCAACTGATGAGATTAAAGGAAGCAGTCGAGAGAAAACGGCCGGAATTGATCAACAGGAAGGGTGTGGTCTTTCATCACGATAACGCTAGACCACACACATCTTTAGCCACTCAGCAAAAATTAAGAGAGTTCGACTGGGAGGTCCTAGTGCATCCACCATATAGCCCTGACCTTGCGCCTTCAGATTTTCACCTGTTTCGGTCTCTGCAGAATTCTTTAGGTTCTGTAAGGTTGACCTCAAGAGAGGACTGCCAAAACTATTTGTCCCGTTTTTTTGATCAGAAGTCCCAAAGTTTCTACAGTAACGGGATAATGTCTCTGCCCACAAAATGGCAGAAAGTTATTCAACAAAACGGTACATATATATTGTAAATAAATGTAAATAAACTTTGAAAAAAATGTCTTGACTTTTCATACAAAAATACGAAAAGACTTTTTCCCCAACCTATTATAAAAGAATATTCTACTTGCGTTTATAATAATATGTCGAGATGAGTTTCTCGAGGCATTCTTCTCAATCACGTTGCCTTTTGGAAGCCTCGTTAGAGTCACCGACAGACTGACTGACGGACAATCCTCTCCCACCTTTAGAATCACGACAGGCCGACTGACAGTTCCCCCGATAAGAGTCACAGAAAGAATCTGGAGAAAAACTACAACAGACAGATAAACTGACAATCCTTGACAAATTCTGACAAAGAAGCCATTTGTTTTATTTCTTTATTATGGTACCGCTCATATCTCTTTCATTGTTGTTAAAAAAGTATATCGAATTTCCATTTTGTGTTTAAATGTTTGACGAATCTAAATGATCATGTTGATCTTAAAGACAATACAGTATATTTTATTTTGTTTTTCATTTTATGTTAGTCCATTCCATTTACATGTTACACATTATGTGAGTTTTATAAGCTAAGTATTAAGATTTTTATTAAACAGTTTGATCCGATGTATCTATTACCTCATTAAGGCAATTTCATAGCATAACCCCTATTATTTAAGACAGCCTAAGCTAAATATTTAACATAATTAAGTTATTTTTTATGACTTCAGAAAATACCTACAGGTTGTAAACCCATTTCGGAACTTCAGAAAAGTCGTTGCCTAGCAACTGTCAACTTGACAAGTGTTTGTTTTCGTCTGACCGTCAGCCCGCATTGTATACACAAAATATGAAAAGATTTAAGAAATAGATAAATAAAAAACTTTTTGCTGTACGAAAAGATAGGAGTCTATATATTGCTACAATTGATTTATATCTTTGTGTGTAAGAAAGTAATAATTCCAAAATTAGTGATGTTGTGATGACTCCGACCTCGTTTATTTCAATTACAAACAATAATGACACCCACCCGAATTTAAACTGTAATGCCAGTGTGGTCGTTTGGAATGAACCTGCGAAATTAAATTTATTGATCTCACAAGTGACTCACTTTTTTGTCACTTGTTGTGTGGTGTTGGTTTGAGCTGTAATAAGAACTTTGAAAGTGTCTAGTGAGTAATTTTAAGAATACCTTTATACTTAATCTATCCTATCTTACAACTTTTTGACTATAATATTGCTTTCTTTAATATTTCTTAGATTCTTTTAGATAAGATACAAAGTATTATTTTCTTTGTTTGATGAAAAGAAATTTGTATTAATATGATTTATTGTATTTTTATTTTTAAACACCAGTGATTTGACTAAAATGTATCTAGAACTAAATGAGATTTAGGCATATTTAGTTACCCTCTGTGTTATAATTCTGCCATAGGTTTATTTGTAATAAATTTGAAGCAGTGTTTCATGCTCTTTACAAGGTTTACTTTAACATTAAAGGCATATCACCTACTCTTACATTTAGATCATGGTTTGAATAAAAAAGAACATTTTAACTTCATTCAGATAATGTCTCGTCCCCGCCCACAATGGCAATTGCAAGCTCTGGCAGCTCAACGCAGGGATAATGAGCTTAAACGAGCTGAAGATTTAAATAAGGTGAGCTACTTTTTCTTAAATATATATAATCATATTTCTTTATTGTTACATTTGGTGTACAATTAGGTCTTAAAAATAATATTTTGCCCTCAAATGAACCCTGCAAGGGTATCACAATTTAAAATAGGAACACATTTCTTACTAGTTTACTTACATCATTATATAGAAATTGATAAATTATATATTTTTTAAAATGTAATATGGTTAGTTACATTGGACTATAGCCTATACTGTAAAGGGTTGGCCTGAACTGCAAAGAATAGTGGTTGAGTTTGTATTAGAGAATGAAGAATAATTTAGTATTAAAATTTTGATATATTTTCCAGTGTTATTAACATATTGATATACCAATTAATCATGCCACCAAACTATTGTACCACAGTTTTGCCAATAAATGTTTTTGATTCTGATAAATAATCCCCTGATTATTATAACAATTACTATTAGCAAATATCAAACTCTTATGGTAACTTTAAAAAAAAAGGAGAGACCGTGGTAGCTCAGCAGGTCATGTCCTCATGCAGAACCCTAATTCAATCCAAGAGTTTCAAGAGTCATTTACATTTGCGTACATGACATATACTATGTCAGTGATTAAGGAGACAGTATACTTTTTATTGCTGTAATCCACACAGCAAAAAGTAATAAGTACAGTAAAAAGAGTTGTACGTGTAGAAAATATTATTTTTAAACACCAGTGATTTGACTTAAATGTATCTAGAACTAAATGGGATTAGGAATATTTGGTTACCCTCTGTGTTATAATTCTGACATATTTTTATTTGTAATTAATTTGAAGCGTGTTTCATGCTCTTTACAAGGTTTACTTTAACAGTGAAGGCAAATCATATTGTAGATAGTGTAGAAAATATCAACGACCATTGAACCAGATATTCAAAGGTTATGAGTTTAATTCTCACCTGGGCCAAATTGTAAATACAAATAAAGAAATCAAACACTAAAAAAAATATAAAAAATTGTTTTTTTAGATTGCAAACTACTTTGAAACCAATACCAGTAAGTCAAGGCATCATGAGCAGTGGACTACAGAAGGCTACTATGTGAAAGCGAATAAGGAAGCAGAGTTGCTTAGTGAGAAGAAGGTTAGGGCTGCGTAAGTATGATAATACAATTTATTTTTTATTAATTCTGATAAAGAATCCAAAGTTTATAAACTGATATGAGTTTTAAAGTTAGTTGCAGTTGCTTGTAACTGAGAGGGCAAAGGACGTGATATTGTAAGCGTCTTGATGATAATTTTTTAATTGTGTTTTAAAAATAAAAAGAGTGCTTTAAAAAATTTTTTCAGTGGTATAAAATAGAGTTGTTTGTGGAGGTCAGTAAGTGCACTTTGCTTCCGAGGTCGTGGGCTCGAATCCCACTCAGGACAATTTTTTGACATGATATATTCTGGTCTCGGAGTAAGTATTTATGTATGTTAATCTGTCCATCCATAACACTTTAATCTCGATCTTAATGATACTTATCTTGAAACTTAATAATTGGTGTGATTTGTTACAGAATTATTTATGCATTTTGACGACCGATATGGCGTGGTGGCGATTATACCCGCACTCCACTCCTGAGGTTGTGGATTCGATTCCCACACAGTACAAATATTTGTGTATAAATATGAATATTTGTTCTGGTCTGGGTGTTTTCCTATGTATATTAAGTATGTATTTACAAATAAAAAGAAAGTATTTATATATAAATAATAAATAAATAAATAAATATTCTCTTACAATCACACCAATTATTTAGTTCCAAGATAAGTATCATTAAGAACTTGTGTTATGGATACTAAATAACGGATAAACATACATAAATCCTTTTTTTTTTTTTTATATATGTTTATCTGTTATTTAGTATCCATAAAACAAGTCCAATCTTAATGATACTTATCTTGAAACTAAATAATTGGTGTAAGTATTTGTTTATATAATCTTACATACAGTTTGAAAAGTTAATGTGTTTTATTATTGATGTTCCAGTCAGCTGGAGGAACGACGCAAGAAGTTGGAGATGATGTTGTTCCAAGAGAATATGCAATATCAACAGGAAATGAAAACATTAGCTGCACAACCTAAGTTTTATAAAAATGGGTAAGGTTCTACGTACTTACATACATACATGTTGTAACATTTTATGCAGGCTGTCACGAGTGGGTACGCTTGTTAATGTGCCTATCCCATGATAAGGAGTTTATTTTTAATCCAGGATGTGATCAATATAACCAAGCACAAAGCCAAGCATTTTTACTTCAAAACTAAATAAAGCTTGTAGAATGGATACGAAACAACCGAATAAACATAAATAAATACACATTTTGTTTTGTTGTAAATTATACTGAAAATTAGTTGCAAACACCCAGACTAAGACAAATTATATTCATATATATGAACTTAATTATTTGTTCTGGGTGGGGATCGAACGCACGACATTAGGAGCGGAATGCAGGTGTACGGACCTGACCTTCACGAAAAATCGTGGCCGTAGATCGTCAATTACGAAAAGTTATATTAAAACAAAATTGTACTTTGATTTCAGCTCTTACATAAACAAAGTGCCAACTTCAACACTGGAGGAAATCAACCAAGGCATAAAGGCTAAGGAAGAACAGCTGCGAAGACATGAGGCTGAACTAAAGCTTCACCACGCCTGGAGACTTCGTCAGCCTGAACTACGGGCTGCTACTTCTTATGTGGCTAATGGGAAATGCAAGTCAGCATGGTAAATTAAACCCCTATTGAGTATAGCAAGCAATACCGAAGACATGGGGCTGAGTGGAAGTTATCAACACTCATTAAGACTTCGAAGCCTGAGCTACGGGCTGCCACTTCATATGTGGCTAACGGAAATTGCAAGTCTGCATGGTAAGTCTAACGCCTCTTGAGTATAGCAAGCAGTTGAGTAGACATGAGGCTGAGTTGAATTTATCAACACTCTTGAAGACTTGACCACTTCTTATGTGGCATACGGGAAGTGCAAGTCTGCATGGTGAGTAAAGCCTTAACTGAGCAGGGCAAGCAGTTGCGTATGAAGTTTCACTACGGTTGAAGACTAAGGCAGCCCTAGCTAAAGACTGCCATTTCATATGTGGCTTATGGAAAGTGCAATTCTGCGTGGTGAAAAAACCTTAACTGAGCAGGGCATGCAGTTGCGTATGAAGCTTTACCAGGCGTCTGGAGACTAAAGCAACCTGAGCTACAGGCCGCCACTTCTTATGTAGCCAATGGGAAGAGCAAGTCTGGATGGTGAGTCAAGCCATAAGAGCCAGTTGAAATGTTTAATGGGTGTCTGTGAATTTCAGTTATCATTTCCAATTACCTGGTCTTGTGGATCCACGAACTGTTAGTTGAATTTACCTACTTAATAACTTGCTTATTCACTTTTCTGGACAGCATCTACTTACCATCAGGCAGGATTTGGTCACTGCCGAGTAACATAAAAAAAACTTTATAAGCTTCATTATTTTAAGATGTTATCATTTATGCTATTAATAAATGTTAAAAGGTGTAAAATGTTTTTTATAGGATGGAGCAGATTGTGGAGAAAGAATTGGAACGAAAAAAAGATCAAGAAGAGACACGCCGGATATTGCAAGACAGAGACGAAATGCTGCGGAGACAGATACAAAGCGAGGAGGCCAGACTGAAAGAGAAGGAGCTGCAAATGAGAGTAAGTAAATGATGTCAATAACTTTAAAATATTAATGAAATGAAAATATAGTTGATATATAAAATATAAATATTTATTAAATAACACACACTTACCATATACAAATACTTGGAACTAAACACTACTCCAAATATTTTAAATCTCTCTTCCGCACATCTCAAACAATTCTCATTCACACATACCTACAATATATTCTGTTTGTAATTGGTTTGAAACATAGATATCTATAAGCATTTTCTTTTTTTTTCATTGTATTGTAATTATTTATTCAATGCTGCAACCTTAGTGGTGGTACTAAGTATAGTGTGAAGTGTGCTAATGTCTCGATATCACCCTATTAAACAAACCAATCCGAGGTTTTTGGGAGCCTGATGACCTGCAAAACACGTATGTACTCATACCTATCTCAGGCATCAGTCTCCAACGAACAAACTGTCAATTAAAGTTTACTTTGTAATCATCTCCTCATCATATCCAAGCATTGTCCCATTTTCCCACTTGCCCTAGACTTAAGCTTAGGTGAGCAGACCCTCACTGGTTCAACCAGATTTGACTGAATGTCAGTTATTACGTTTCGACCAGAGTTTGAACCCGAGACCCTCTGAATTTAAAGGCAACGGGTCTAGCCACTTTTTTTTTGTTTTACGTCGGTAACAAAATGCATTTACGCACTGCTTTCCGGCCAAAGGGGGACCGAATGGGGGTGTGGGACTCACCACCGACTGCCAGCAGTAATACCCACTAAAAATCTTCCAATGACGCCCGCCGCTTGTTGAGAAAAAGGCGGGGGCCAGTACCTGGGTTGCAGCGTCTGACACCCCGCCTGCGGCCAACGTCCCACGAACCAAAACCGGGAGGACCTCCTCAGAGAGGCGCAGTGGACGCGTACGTCCTTATGCCATCATAGCGTGAGTGGCCGACTTCTCGGAGGGTCTATGGTTAGACAGCAGGAGCCCCCTGCCCCCGCTGCCTAAGACCCTGCTGGCGTTGCTTGACGGTCCCCTTGTGGCCTGCCCGCTGCGCCCTCCAAAGGTCCCTCTTAGTTTCCCCCCCGGTAGTCAGTACTAAGGGCACCCAAAGTCGCCAATCTCTGGGTGTTACCTTTTTCCTAGCGCCCTCTGCGCCCTACCGGGAGGTACTCGGCCCCCCCACCACAACAAGGTGGAGACCAGTCAGGGGGAAACGGGTCTAGCCACTGGGCTATCGCCGATCATGCTTGTATTCATCTACACTTGCTAATGTACCAATTGTTTGTGATAAGAAATATAATAATAATAATTATTGTAGAGCCGAACGAGTTTATTAACTTCTTACTGCTGGGCTCAGGTTGCATCAAACGGAGGCGTGAATGTTTCACGTCATACTCCCAAAGTTGAACACAGAGCGGATCGGCAGAGGCTGGTTTGGCGTCCGGCTTTTAGAGCGTATCTAGACGTTTAATATAGGTTTTTACCTTTTTTTTTTTTTTTGTTTTACGTCGGTAACAAAATGCATTTACGCACTGCCTTCCGGCCAAAGGGGGACCGAAAGGGGGTGTGGGACTCACCACCGGCAGACACGACCGCCGGCAGCAATACCCACTAAAAATCTTCCGACGACGCTCGCCGCTTGTTGAGAAAGAGGCGGGGGCCAGTACCTGGGTTGCAGCTTCTGACACCCCGCCTGCGGCCAACGACCCCCGGACTAAAACCGGGAGGACCTCCTCAGAGAGGCGCAGTGGACGCGCCCCTCCTACCTCCCCCTGCGACCATAGCGTGTGTGGCCGACTTCCCGGAGGGTCCATGGTTAGACAGCAGGGGCCCCCTGCCCCCGCTGCCTAGACCCTCCTGGCGCTGCTGAGCGGGCCCTCCTGGCCTACCCGCAGCGCCCTCCATAGGTCCCTCTTAGTTTCCCCCCCGGTAGTCAGTACTAAGGGCACCCAGAGTCGTCGGTCTCTGGGTGTTACCTTTTCCCTAGCGCCTCCTGCGCCCTACCGGGAGGTACTCAGCCCCCCCACCACGACAAGGTGGAGACCAGTCGGGGGGATACAGGTTTTTACCTGACTTAACGACTACCACGTACATTGCATGATGACACATCATGTCGGAATTGATAGTGTGGGTACACGGGTAACCGTTCTTTTCGGGGATTTTTTAACGTTACCGTCCTCGGGTTCGAGACAGGAGAGTTGTCGGTCCGAGAAGCGGTGACCTTCCTCTGCTTAAGGTCGAGAAAGGTCCACGACAGCGGTTTTTTTCGACATCTTGATTTCTTCCAAATATTATTTGAGTATATCCTTCACTACTCGATACTTTGAGACTTACTTGTGTTATACTCGTCGCAATATCTCGCTGCACGCCGGGTCATAAAACGTGGGAGCGCATGGAACTATATTGCTCACTCACTCCCACTTATGGGTCTTATTGCAGCGCGCAGTGAAACATACCGCGCGTAATGATATGATGTTGGTAAATGTTAACAAATTTCAATAAAACAGGAAGTATTATTTATTGGAAGAAACCACATGTTCACTGTTTTGACAGACCCTAGCCCTAACCCTTCAACAGGCAGAGTACGTTGAAAATATTTATTGGTTTTCCACCTTAAGTTAACCGCATAAGGTTCAATTTATGGTGGTCATAAATTGACCACTGCCTGGCAAAGGGTTAACAACTATATAATAAAAGTGACCGTTAACCCTTGATCGTCTTCTAATGGTTTTAAAGTGCATTCTTTACTCGGCTATAGCGCGGGCTCGATGCAAGGGCGGGCAGGGAGATCTTGCGCCGAGTATAGGTTACTTGTTACAATTAGATACTTGTATTACTTTGTTGTGGGTAGTACAAGATTAGTGTTCATAAGATTCAATAATCGTTTATACCAACATGGGTTTTTAAGAAGCACTTGTGTTACCTAAATCTCGGGCTACTAGAGAAATATTAAAAAGCCAAGCAATTAGTAAATTTATCTCTCTTTTCCAGGACCTTCGAGAAGGTTTGGAAAGTCAAATAGCAGAACTGAGCGACAAAGAATCTGCAGTTAAAAAGCTTCGCAAAATGGAGGAAAGAGAAAGACTGATCCTTGACGAGTTGCAGTTTATATCCAGCCAGAGAGAGAAGGAGATAACGCGGCTTGTGTCAGAAAGAGATGCCTGTATTGTCAATATGGGTCTTCATAAGTACAAGTTGAAGAGAAAAGTGATTTCTGTGCTAAAGGAAATTGAGTTGGATTTGGAAATGCTTGAGAAAATACGTAAAGCTGTTCTTAGAGTAAGTATTTTGGCTTAGGTTATTTTTTCACAGTAAACTCTTACAACAAAACAGTAATTAATAATTTCTTAATTTGCATTCACTATGTATAATTGTGACACGATTTTCTTTTTACTAAACGAATCCTTATTTTAGAAGAAATATTTTTTTTACTAGATAACGCTAACGATAATCACAAAGTACTGGAAAGATTCAGCGCGTCTATCGGTGTCCCCGGTAGCTCAGTGGTTAGAGCAGTGGACCGGTTATCTAAAAGTCGTAGGTTCGATTCCTACCGGGTAACCGCGAAAGAGTTGATTTTTTCTAGTTTAAACATTCGTCTTAAAACAGTTTTTTTTAAAATATTTACCAGAAACTACCAACAACCGACATGTCGTAACGTAATGTAATAACTATTTAGGAATTAAATAAACCTGGTTAATTACTTTCACAGATAAATTATATAATTGACCTCATGTGTTATTACTTTTTGCTCAAAACTGCCTGTTTTCTACTAAGTCGAAATTATATGGTTGTCGTTGAATTACTTTTCTAGGATTACGAAATGGAACAAGAAAAATCGTCGAAGTATAAACGAGTACTAGACACTGCTCTTCGTGAGTTAGAGGAGTACCGCGACAAGGAGCGACAGAGACAGAAGAATATTGAAGCAATGTACGACGGGGAAGCGAGGCAGATTAACGAAAAACAAGATAAGGTTAGCCTTTAATTGGACTATGCGACTTCAGAGACTAGGTCATGTTTTATATTTATTCTTAAAATATTCTGATATAAACATATATAGAGTTTATATACAAATAATTTTTGAGTTTGAGTTATATTATATTGCATTGTATAGCTTCACAGACAAATGAAGATTGTAGTTCAAGTACCAAACCGATGGATAAATTTAAAATTTGCCTTTGAAATTCTTGCCAGTTCTTCTTACAGAGCGGTGGCTCGGAACTGGCACTTAGATTCACTTACACTTAAATATTTTTTGTTGCATATAAGTCAATCTAAGCTTTGTGATTTCAGTGTAATAATAGTTCGATTGTTTTTTTATTTATATGTTATCAAGTACTATGTAATTTTTAATAATTAATTATACGTTTTTAATTATTATGTAATAATTTATGAAATATGATGATGATGATTATGAGAAGACTCTTCAAAAAGAGCATGAAACGGTATTGTAATAGGTCTTTTAAATGGGGCAACGCGTTAGTGATCCCCTAGTGTTGCTGCACCTCTCTGTATAAAAAGATGTAGAAATTGACGCTTAAATAATAGTCACTTTCACTTAAGCTATAATGTAGTTAATTGAAAAAAGCATCATATGATGATAAAAATATGACCTAAATCCCTTACACCTCAGTTGTTGAGAGGACACCTGAGCGCAGTAGTACTTCAATTAGCTGGGATTCATGAGATAACATGATGAAAGCCATCGGTCCAAAACACTTTAGAAAATACTTTAATTAGATGAGTTAACACGTAGAAATAATAGAAATACGTTGTTTGTCGGTCATTCGGCTTATAAAAACTTAAGAAGAGGTGGCCCTATAGATAACATTTTTTGGCGCTACTAAAGTTTTACAATCAAACATCAGTGTTCTTAATTACAGTTATGGCAAAAAGAACGTGACTCCCGTTCAATGCTCATGAATGAAGTTATATCTACCCTAAAAAGACAGCTGGAAGAGAAGATTGAAACCAATCGGTTGCAGCAGAAAGAGAACGTCTTGGAAAGGGAGCAGATCCTCGAACAGATGGACAGTTTCCATCAGGAAGTCAAGTCGAAGGAGAGGGAAACTCAGGTACTTTCTAGCTGTTTTCGTAACATGTATACAGAGTGTAAAATACCCTGAACAAAGCAGCTATGAATCCTCCTCAGTATTCAAATCTCAAAGGGAGTTGTAAGACTCGACGGAGAGTGATGTTACCGGAACATGGGCAGCAACGTCATCCGGCGTACTGGCGTGAACTGCAATTATCAACCTGCCTGCCCAGGGTGGTGATTATGTGCAAATACCCCCAATAGAATTAATCTATGGGGGAGGCCAATGTTCAGCAGTGGAATAAAGTTGATATGATGATCATCGTATCCTAACATTATCCCGGTTGCCCTAGACTTAAGCTTAGGGCCCAGGGTCTGCTCACTGGTTCAACCAGATTTGGCTGAATTTCAGTTATTACGTGGAGCGACTGCCGTCTAACCTCCGCAACACAGAGGGAAACATCATTCTATGCTTTAACCAGCTGTCAGTCTGTTAGAAGGCACTGACTTCCTAATAACGACTGCCACAGATGTTCATGACAGCCGGGACCAACGGCTTAACGTGCTTTCCGAGGCACAAAGCAGCGATAATTACGCACATAGCTTCGAAAAGTCATTGGTACGCTACCAGAGTTTGAACCCGAGACCCTCTGAATTTAAAGGCAAGGGGTCTCGCCACTGGGCTATCGCCGCTTAAAGCCGATATGACGATGATACCTGGAAACTCAATAGTCTTGACATTAAAAGCCGCAGTGAATGGGCGCGCTAGTTTTTAAGTTGTGACCTTCATAAAAGCTCTTTTGAGCCAAACTTAAATAAATCATTTTGTTTTTTTTTTAAAGTTAGATGAAACGTTTCAAAATGTGAGTGGTGGCCAGCCCTTCGCCCATATTGACTCTAGATAACATTCCATTTTTTGTTTCTGTTGTATAATATTTTTATTACAGATTAAGTTATTGTGTTACATTTTTTACTTTACCAATAGACGACTCAAGAGTAATTACCGACGATTTATACGGCGTGGAGGTCAGGTCAGGTCAGGTCATTCAGAGATAAGTTATTGATGATAAGCGTCAAGTGTCTGTGTCATGAATAGGATCACGTTTGAATGAAAAACGTTTGAAATTGAATATCGGTAAGATTTGAACAGGGTGCCAATTGATTCTTTGATAACGCTTAGCCGATTTTACGATTGCCTTAAGTAAGCATTTATCGTAATAACATTTTCTTTACAGTTTAAAAACTCCCAATACTCAACAATGACAGCACTCCAATCCCAGTTGAACAGCCTCCGTCTTCAGCAACAGCAGTTGGAAGATGCCCATACGCACGAAACGGAACTGAGGGATGCAATCTCGCGGGAGAGGGACGTGCGGAGGGAGATAGCTAGAGTGCAGCGGGCTGGCAGCGCGCATGCTTGGGTGTAACCAGAACCAAACTTGAAGTAAGGAATCCACATGCAAAATGTCGAAATAAGTCTATTTGAATATTTTCCCAAGGTGTGTATGACCAGTGAAAAAGTTAAAATAAAAGTGTCGACTAATTAGTCTGAATGTAATGAATTAAGTCGAACGGTATTGTTAAGGTTCCTGTGACCACCAAGAATTTAAAAGTAAGTCGTCGACTACCTATAAAATTGAAGCGAATTAGGTCGAATGGTATTTATTTCTAAGGTGTGTTTAGATCAGTATGAAATTAAAAAGAAAGACCTGCCGGTCGAATTGAAGCGGCTTGAGTCGAATGATATTTATTCCTAAGATTTGTATGACCAGTAAAAAAATAAAAGTCTATCGTCGCTATTCTTGATAAAGACAACGAAGCAAATCCCGATAGGAGATGACCAAAGTAAAGCAAGTATCACAGTGAAAATCAAGTAGGCTCTGACGTCATAAATGTGGACGTGGCTTATTTCGTATGCATTTTGCTTTCATCCCATCAGCACTGCGTATGCGCAACTGTGTGTAATTTTAGCATATTATTGTGTTTATTCAAATAACGTGTGTTCTTATTACACTAAGCTTAATATAACCGTCCGCTAATAAAAAATTGTTAGGCGCAGAATGTCATTAACATGTTTTAAATATATTTTAAATTATAAAAAAAAAAACCAATGCAGGTCGCTTGCATGCCTGGTGCATTGAATGTATAAAAATGCCGTCAAAGTAATATGATAGAATAAGTCAACTTATGTCTGAAAAAATATTCAAATAGATATAAAAATTAATTTCAATCTCAAATATACTAATAAATCTTAAACGGTGCTTGATATTGTGTTGTTGAGTGTTAAAATACTCGTTTTACAAATTTAGGTATAGTTAAAGAGTATAATAATCTTTTAAATTATTTTTGTAATGATATAGTGGCATATCAGTGATATACTCCAGAATAAAACCGTAGTATAAAAATAATTAAAACAACTTTTCATTAAGCAAGTATGTATGTGATGTTTAGTTAAAATACTATAAATGCTGAATAATACATAATATATAAGAAAACCTTGTTCTAACAGACAGACAACTTTCAGCTCTCAAGTACTTTATGTAAAAGTATGAGATGCGTTTTGGTATTTTTATGCTATAAAATAACTGTACTTTTAATTTTATGTAACTAAACAACTCTCGTCGAACGAGACATTAATTGTAATATGTTTATTTATTAGAACAATATAATATATAGATAATTACTTCATTACCATTTCGTCGTTATTCTGGGAAAACCCAGTAAATAACTTTTTCATAAAATGATTTAACACAAATAATCGACTCAGTTTTTCATGCTCTTCGTCTGCGAAATACAATAGCATGATATCGAAACACAAAAACTTAAGTTCATATGTTTTTTAATAAAAATATTTTTTATCTGACTTATTATTTGCCTATAACTCAAATTAGGTAACCATCTATTTACAGGGTTTTTCCCAGAACAACGACGATTTGTTCTGCTCTCATTACCATGAACCAAAAGTTATCAAGTATCATGTTAAATTCAAATTTAATTATTTTACTGCCACATAGAAAAAAATTCTGATTACTATAATGATATATTGGATACCCCGTTAAGGGGGTTTGCAATAATTTGGCTTAAAATGGTTTGATTATGCCAGACATTATTTTACACAGTTACTTTAAATAGTTTTTTTATGTCCGTAGAACCTAGGGCATATTTTTGTCAGAAAAGTAAGAGTGTTCCCACCCACCCACTCATAACGGCCTCACAAATTACTATATTTTATTTTATTCATGTATTAGTTGCATGGGTCTGGTCCAATTACAATAACTAACTTAGTGAATAATTTTACAAGGATATGAAGTTAAAAATATAATAAAAGAGGATAATTATATTAACAAAAGGGTAAAACTTTGCCCGGATTGATTCCGCTATCTACTAATGTGTATGAAATAAAATGATGAAATAAAATTTTATTTAGGCATAAATACATAAAATAAAATAATAAAATACAACTTGGACAAACTAGTATAGCCTAGTCCAAACTAATTTAGGTGGGCTGCATAAAAAATAACCTCAACCTAACTCAAAAAGAGAAGTATAAGTATCTCTTTTTGGGTTAGTTTGAGGTTATTTTATATCTTACCATTAAAAAACATTTTATTATATATGTTGCAGCCCACCTAAATTAGTTTGGACTGGGCCATACTAGTTTGTCCTAAAAGCGGGTTTGGCCGGTAACATATATACCATTACTAGTCGGGCAAATTTAGTCTTATTTGCATATTAACTAAACCATAGCTTGTAATAATCGGACTATCTTATTTATATTCTATACTATGTCAAAGAGACTGATAACAGTGTCAAAGAAATAACTAATATTATATATAAGAATAAGATGTTTGATATTAAGTAAATAAATTATAAGTTACGATTTTTTTTTGTGTGCATGTACCTATGTGCCTTTGCTTTAAAAGTGTGAAAATGAATTATATAGTTTTTGAAAAAAATTGAGATATTTTTATTGAATTGTTCCCAATTACCAAACCAATAGATATATTTAAAAGAGCATAGCCTGTGAGTTTCTTGCCAGTTCTTCTTACAGAGCGGTGGCTCGGAACTGGCATTTAGATTCACTTACACTATTTTTTTTTGTTTTTAAATTGTTTTTTTGCATGTAAGTGAATCTAAGCTTAGTGATTTAGTGTAACAATATTTCGATTGTTTTTTTTTATATTTTAATTATGACGTTTTCAAGTACAATGTATAATAGTTTATGAAATAAATATGTTTTTTACTTTACTTTACTTTAATTAGAGCGGCGATAGCCCAGAGGCGAGACCCTTCGCCTTTAAATTCAGTTCTGCGGTCCGGGTGGCGGACATAGGACTTTTCGAAACTATGTGCGTAATTATCGCTTGCTCCGAAATCAAACCAAAGAGTCACTTACCCAGTTTTTATGTGCTTCTCCTACACAAACGGGATCTAGGATAGGCAAGGTGTAGCAAGCTCGCAGGAATTCCGCGCACCGGTCGCTAAAGGTATTCTGTCAACAAAAGATACTAATGGCATATAATTATTAAATACTTTTTTATCATTATATAAAAATGGGGTTCACACCACGAGACCAATAGAGCGTCACCGCGGTTTGAACCCGGGTCACTGGTTCAAACTCTGGTGATGCACCTATGACTTTTAGAAGTTATGTGCTACGCCCGCTGCTTGTTGAGAAAGAGGCAGAGGCCAGTACCTGGGTTGCAGCGTCTGACAACCCGCCTGCGGCCAACGTCCCCCGGACCAAAACCGGGAGAACCTCCTCAGAGACCTCCTACCTCTCTGTGCGATCATAGCGTGTGTGGCCGACTTCCCGGAGGTTCCATGGTTAGACAGCAGAGGCTCCCTGCACCCACTGCCTAAAACCCTTCTGGCGCTGCTGGACCAGCCCTCCTGGCCCGCCCGCTGCGCCCTCCACAGGTCCCCCTTAGTTTCCCCTCGCCAATCTCTCTCGCCTAAATCCTCCTTACTTTGTTTCTTGAAGCATCAGGTGTTTACTTTGCTACGATTTATATAAAGTTTAATCACAATAAGGTATCTTCAATATATGGTAGGTAGCAGCTGGTGATCAAAATAGTAAAGTCTATGTTAGCTTCATCTAGTAATGTGTATAAGAAACATTTTCTAAACCTTACAGCAAGGGGTTCACGCGTGTTCCGCTCGATGGCGCTAGCAATATTAAATTGTCAAAATTTATTAATGCGCGTTCTTCTTCCATTTTAAATAATGGCTTCGTGCGTCTAGCACATTTAGCCAGTGTCAAGTAAGTGATATATTAATTATATATAATTTATAGTAAACGAGCTGACCCGGCGAACTTTGTTCCGCCTTAAAGGCAATAAATAAGCAGATTGTGTTTTTATTTTATTGGAAAAATTACAAAAAAATTAAATACCTACATTAATCATTCATTATTATTTCTGTATTTTAGTACAAAGTTGCTCTTCACTTAATTACTTTGTGATACACGACATTTTTTGTTTTATTATTATTTATTGAGAAGCACGAAGTCGAGCCATACTATTGCGGCGATGTTCACGTGCAATTTCTTGTTCTTCTTCAGTCCTTTCATTTCCAGTATTTCGTATTCTTCTTGCATTACGGCTTTGTCGGTAAAGATTCGATAGTCTTGTTCGCGGCAATATTAATTAAACTTCACTTCACTTCAATTCACCTAAAAAAATATTTAAAAACTCATATTCACATTCTCGCCAAGAAGTCAGAAATAGTTTGAATATTGATTTCTTACAAATATCAAATTGTCATCCACATAGCTGTCATTTGCTTTTTGTTATTCCAAGTCTGATTCTTTTTTTGTTATATCACGTTTTATAGTGACTGACGTTTCATGTCAAGTCATACGGGAACGCTGTCGAACGGGATAAAAAGTATCCTATGTCCGTCTCCTGGCTCTAAGCTACCTCCCTACCAATTTTCGCCCAAATCTGTTCTGCCGTTCTTGAGTTATAAGTGCTGTAACTAACACGACTTTCTTTTATATATATATAGATGAGAATGAGTGGTGATCAAGATGATAAATCGATGATGAAATATCCTCCCCTAAACCCCTTGAGTCCTCAGTAAAGATGTAGGACTATACTGAGATCTCACATGGACTCCTTGAAAGAAAATTTGAAAAGTGATGTTGCACTGTTTTGTTTGATTTACCAACACTCATGTATGTTCACAAACTCTTAACGGTTAATAATCCACCGTTATTACACATTAATGTTAGCAATATCACAAATTTTAGAAAATAAAACAAAACTGCAGACATGACGCTTTACTTTCCCGCCAAGAAGTTTAATGCGCGTTATTATTTTGCTATTCTTAACTTATGAACGTCTAAAAATATGACCAGTTATAATTATTGTAACTATTTTATAAACAATAGGACTAGGACTTAACATTATTAAAAGATTGTAAAAAATATATGTAGGTAGGTACAAAAGTTTTTTTTGTTAATTAAATCAAAAATATTATTTAATTTGAGGTGTAGGCAGATAAGAACTACAGGAGGCCCAATGAAATATATGTTCATAGTGAGCAATCCTGCGCAGACCGGATTCACCGGCTTCCCGGGACTCTCATCGGTCGTCGGTCCACCTTGTGAAGAGGCTTCTCACGCTACGTGCCGGTCAACGGCAACGTAACTTAGATTCGCTTGCACTTAAATGTTTTTTGTTTTTTAAAATTATTTGGTTGCAAGTGAATTTAAGCTTCGTGATTTTAGTATAGTTATATTTTAATTGTTTTTGTTATTTTTTTATAATTTTGACGTTTTCAAGTACTATGTAATAGTTTATGAAATAAAGTATTTTTGACTTTTGACTTTTGTAGGTACAGCGATATAAGTGTTAACTGTAGGTACAAAAATTACATTGTAGCTAATGTAGGATACATTATTAATTATAGACTTACCAATGCGAAATAGTTAATTCCTTTAGACTATACTAAGCAGTTTCTAGAACAAAAATCTTCTGAACTATAAGAACTTTCGAGACTAGAACGGTCGGCCGGCAATGTGAAAGATGTAACAGATCCGTTATAAAATGATTCTTATCACAAGGCGTTACCGTACATACGTCAGAGCGTCACTCTTGAACTGCGAATAACTAATAATACATCTCAGTTGGATATACCATTTAAAAAAATATTTGCTGATGTAAATTAATAGGTTCTAGTATGCAGTATTCTATCCTGCGGTACCTTCGATCAACAATACAACTAGATAACGCATCACATACAAAAACAGAACTCAAATATGGCACCGAGTGACTATAGAATAAATAGATATAGGTATACCCTATGAAATGGAGCAAAACGACTTTTAGCTTTAATATTTTTTATCAAACTTACACCTTATCTGGAATATATAAAGCAAGCTTTTGTTTGTGTCAACATTCACTTACGCTTTTACGACATGAATGACAGAAAGCGATAAGAAATAGAAGTTCTTATCTAAACATTTTTATACACATTGACTATTGTGTCTAAATTAGACTTTATTTGTTAATAAATAAGTTTAATAATAACTTAAAAAGTAAATCCATAGCTGCACTGTTCTGACACAACCAACTTATGGCAAACTCACGCGCCAACATTTGCCAATGTTGGCGCGTAGGTTGGCTTTACAAAGTTAATAGTGTAATGTTATTAAAAAGGCGAATATTTAATCTATTATATGATAAAATTATATTTACTTACCGAAAGTACGATATTCCGTCCGATACATTTTTTTTCGATAGTTATTTCCACAGTTTTTGAACACACACTGAGGCATTGTGGCACTTCCGCACGTTGGCGCAATCACAAGTGAACTAACTCGAAAATAAGACCCCACTTTAAAGTGAGGCGTTATTTTCTCGGCCGTTTTTAAGACTCTGACCCGTTATCTAGTTGTATTGTTGATCGAAGTGCGGTACACAGCGGAGGACACAGAATCGTATTTGAAGTGCTTTAGAAAGAAACCTAACCTAAAAAAATAATTATAGATTTGTTCAAGGTATGGGTTTCTATATTATATCGTATTGTTTTATCGTGTTGTTTACACATATTTCTGGAGTTACAGACCACATAGGTATATACTAATAAATCGTGAAAGGACTTTAATGAATTAGCTGTAAATCTGTTTTGTGTAATAAAATAAATAAATATGTAAAAAATACCGCCATTGCTCGGTCGCCCCGTTTGTTGTCAGCAATATGCAACACGGGCAAGTGAAGTTGACTGGCGCTACAAATGGAATGTGTGCTACCTTACTTTCTACATTTACCAACATTAAACAAACTAAGGATATAAAATAAAAATGTATATATTTTACAAATATTACAAGTGGGTACCTACATGCAATAATAGGTATAGACATAGTGTTTCTTACTATTTTGCTAAATAATGTTATTAAGTTGTCATAACATAAAGTTACCTAATATAAGGTAGATATAGGTATATCGTATGCTTAATGGAATAGTGACTTAACTCAAATAAGACGATTTTTGGGACATCACAAAAGAAGATCTTCTAAAGAATACTTGTACTACTTGTAAGCGCATTAAATTGATACTGATTTATTGAATAGTAATTCTGCTTGTGTTTTGAACGTTGAATTAAGATTGATTCGATCTGAGTAAGACATAGAAAAACTGTATAAGTACGTAACTCAAACCTGACCTATGTATTAATAGGTCGATGTTCCTTAAGCATGCGATATGTCAAATTTGCAGAGAACAGCGAATAGATTGATACTGTTCTAGACCCCCACTACTTGGATCTAAGCTAAGGCGCTTGTTTTTCCCAGCTCTTAAAGTCTCGGTTCCAGGAAGCGGTAGCCGACTAGCGAGACCCATAGACTTCCAATTCAGAGGGAAGAAGATGCAGATTCAGTCAGCGTCGAATAGTTAGTAGTACCCAAAACGCTATACATAGGTTTGAAAATTCTTAGATCAAAGCCGAGAGCTGCATAATCTGCATAGCAGTAGCTGAAAATCAGTGTTTTGCTCTCTCAGAGCAAAAGAACCCACTGAGCCGTAGCCATTCTGCAGCGCTGCGACACACATGCACAATGTATTTTTTTAAATTATGGTAAAATTTGTTTTAAATGTTTTATATGTATGTGTGTCTTTCGTTGCAATAAATAGTTTATCTACTAGATATCAATCTATCAGTAGAAACATTTTTATTGAGACTATTCCTAGGTTGTTAAAGTTATTGAAGGTCCAAACCGGGTGTAAGCCCGCACCCAGACTTTTCGAAATGATATGCGTACTTATAG
The DNA here is from genome assembly GCA_949126915.1 of Musotima nitidalis. Lineage (NCBI taxonomy): Eukaryota > Metazoa > Arthropoda > Insecta > Lepidoptera > Crambidae > Musotima > Musotima nitidalis. The sequence continues at coordinate 9,597,924 of OX421434.1, forward strand.
CTTGCTTGGTGACTCGGAAATCACGCTAAGCCGTTCTGGCATGAACATCTATGGCATTCGTTAGGAAGTCAGTGCCTTCTAACATCCTGACAGCTGGTTTAACCATATAATAAATAAATAAATATCCCCTTACAATCAGACCAATTATTTAATTCTAAGATAAGTATCACTAAGAACTAAATACACCCAGTCCAGAACAAATATTCATATTCATGCACACAAAGATGTGTGCATGAACTGCTGTGTGGGAGTCGAACCCGCCACCTCTGAAGTGAAGGGCAGGTATACTGACCTCGACGGCATATCGGTTACCTCTGGATTACAGAGGTCTGACGCCAGCCGCCCCATGTAATAACTGTAATTCAGCCAGATCTGGACAGACTAGTGAGCAGACCCTGGGCCCTAAGCTTAAGTCTAGGGCAACCGGGATAATGCTATATCCCGGGCATTTATGCTGGTCATAAATAGGTGCATTTATTCCGTGCTTAAGCCAGAACGCTTCATGTGTTCAAGTTTTTTCGGACTGCATCGACTGCACAGCAGAGGGACTGCAGCATCAGGCATATTTAGTTCTGATTAGTCACAATAATAAAATCCAGGTAACTACATTGACGTTAAAACTTTACTGCACCAGGTTCATAGGTTTTTTAAGTTAACTGCTTAATGTTGAATTGACGTTTTGATTAAGGGTTAAGTACTTTTACGATTAGAGGTTTTGGAGATTAAAATTTACAGATTATTTATTTATTCAAACTTCGAAAATAAAAGTATAAGGTAAGCTTGATGCTTTTAATCATTGTTTATCAGTTTACCTCTGGGTCAGCAAAAAAGTATATATGAGACAATGCGAATACGCCTGTTTCCCCGTAGGGGTAGGCAGAGGCACATTATACGCCCACACTTCGCCAATTATATAGTTGGTCCCACGTAATAGGGGGCTAACTGTGATGTTCGCCAGAGCCTCATCCGTTGATCGGCAGGTCCACCACTTGCAGGTGAGGTTGACTTGGGCTCCTTAAGTCTTGGTAGGATCCCTATACACCGCAATACAATGCGAATAAGAAGCTAATTAATTGGTATATTTATGTATATGGATTTAAATAAGTAAATATTAAGTATTAATAAACTACATAAACACACAAAAACAGTAAATATTATTATGGAGTTTTTTTTACTTCTTGAAATTGATAAGTCTTCAAGAAAGGTATTTTTTAGTAAACCCTTTAAGGGTAACTCTATCACGTTTGGCACTGCCTTAAGTTGAACCCCGATTTTATAAAGTTTATCTCAGCACGGTAGCTCTGTTTATGATTGGTTTTGATATGATGGCCATGACATTAGGTGCTAACATTATACTGTTGTAATATATAATAAAATAAAGCGGAGATAGCTCGCTGGCCCATAGCCTTCAAATTCAGAGGGTCTCGGGATCAAAACCTAATGGCGCACCAACGACTTTTCGAAATTATGTGTATAATTATCGCTTGCTACGTGCCTCGAAAATGACATTAAGCCGTTGGCCCCGGCTGGCATGAACATCTATGACAGTAGCTATTAGCAAGTCAGCGCCTTCTAATATCCTGACAGCTGGTTTAACCATAGAATGACATTTCCCTCTGGGTTGCGGAGGTCAGACAGTCGCTCCATGTAATAACTGATATTCAGCCAGTTTGACCAGTGAGTAGACCCTGGGTTTTAAGCTAAAGTCTAAGGTAACCGGAATAATGCTAAGATTGAGGGATATATAATAAAATAAGTAATCGGTGGTGAAGCGCTCGTAGCTCTGCTGTCGGAAACGATCACCGAAGTACAGCAGAGTTTACAGAGGTCAGTCCGTCGATGGGTGACCGTATGTGTGGCATTTGATATCGAGCGCTTCCGTGCTTCGGAAGGCACGTTAAGCCGTTGGTCCCGGTTTTCACTAAATGTGGTAGTCGTTAAGCCATGTTAGAGGCCTAATGGGCGGCTTGAAAAAATCTAACAGCAGGACGCGATACATCTGCCTCCGCCAATCCGCACTGGGTCAGCGTGGTGGAGTATGACCCAATACCCTCACACCTTGATATGTGAGAGGAGGCTCGTGCTCAGTAGTGGGACGTTAATTGGCTGTGATGATGAAGTAATCGATATGTAATGTCAGAGAGAATATATAATAATAGTTCTTTTTCTTCTGGGCAAAGCTTTTAAAGAATAGGTACTTTGCATGTAAGTACCTATCTAATTTGCACTATAAGTGTCCAAGGAGAAGATGGGGTTCAGTGGATTATGTTTTATACTGAATTCATTTATTACTAAGTACTTAATTAAGCAAATAGAACCATCGTTTAACGATAAAGTGTCTTTCTAATGATGCTCTAAATTACCGTTTTATATATAGTTCTTAGGGGTATCCATACTGATATCAATACAGCGATGGATACCAAAGAAAATAAAGTATGTACGAGTACCTCAATACACAGACTAACTTGGCCCCCAAACTCCCCATTAATTACTCAATCTTTTTTTTGATGCAGCAACAAGTCTTTTTTAGGGGTCAGTTTATTTTAAGTATTCCTTAAAATAATAGTTTCTCGTTATTTTGTATATAACTACTTACTAACCGACAGAAGGTAGGTATGTACTAACACACTGTAGAGTGACTTCCACCGTTCTAACAGACCTTTCCAACCGATTTATATAGATGTCCTAGCGTGGGACAGAACGTTGTCAAGTTCCTTGTAAACTTTTTCTCGTAGCAAGCTCCTGCTGAAGTCGCGCTCCTTTATTTTAGTGACGTTTACAAGTGCTTCGGATTGAAACCAAACTTAAATAAATGACTTTGAGTTGTCAGAAACATGGTAGTACTTAACGACAACTGCATGACGTGAAACAATATATCTAACTTTAGTTGTGTCTAGAAACTGGTGATATTTTATTTTTTCTTTTATTGTTTTTTAATGTAGATATTGCATTCAGCATTATTAGATAGAGGCTAAATACACTAATTAGATAAAAACTTCTTTATTGTCTACAAAACGTTGATAATGGTGTGGCCTTTACAATTATGTAATTTATTTAAGCAATTACTGGTTAGTTGCTATTTTATTGTATTATTTTTGTTATTCTCAAAAAATAAAAATTTTCATTTCCATAAGACGCCTATAGAATGAGACCTAAAAAACATCCTTGTGAAACAGCTTTCGTAATTAATATCATTTATTTGAAAAGGAATAATTTTGTCACATATATCTATATATTAATTGAGATTAAGTATCTACCTAGTTTTGTATCAAACTTTATGACCTCTTTAGAAGCAGTTCACAAAAAACAAATCCTTTAGAATGATAGCTTTTATGCAATACTTTAACAAATGCTTCTGTGAAGTTGAAACAAAATGTGACTATGTCCAAACTATTTTGAAGTTTAAAAGTATGTATTGTAGTGTTTAAAATATTAGTTATGTTACTTAAAATACTTAATCACGATTGAACGTAGAAAAGCCAAATATATTTGAGTAACCAACACGTAAGAACCACCAATAACACGTAAGAACGTAATTACCAACAATATTCACAATAAGAAACAAATATTATGGCATATTAAATCGTAGAACTCCTGTTTGGATACAAAAACGTGGAGGCGACCAGTAAATACAGGTCTGAAGCCGCTCGTAAAAGTAATTATCCACCGAATGCGAACTCTAGCCGGCACCGGCCTTATCACAGCTATAAAGAAAACGAAAAGCGAACGTCTCGGAGGCGGCTCTACATAAACAGCGCACGCCCCCCGTCAAAACAACCTCGCACACCCGACGAACATAAAATAAGACCCGGCCAGCCTAGAGACGAAACCGAAAAATCCTGGCTCTATAATTATGTTCAGCTACCACCCGATCTGCCGGCAAGCCAATTTAAATTTACTGCGAACACCGCACGTGTCCCACAAAATGAAATCCTACTACCGCACAGAAACACGCACGGGAAAAAAAATAAAGGAAAAAAGTGTACACCGCAGGCGCCACCCCTCGTATGCTAGTGGCTGCTCACTGGGACCACGCCTGTTTCCGAACGCTACTATTTCCATCTCCCTCTGACTGCAAGGATCAAGATAATGTAGTCTCTTTCTGTCGTGCGCTGCCGTATTGAAAAGTGTATCTTTTTTGGTAGTACGCGTTTGACTGTCGCGCGTGTTAGAAGTGCCGCGCTCGCGAGCCGCGGTGTGTCAAGTGAAGTGCCGTGTAGAGGTGCCGAAGTGGCGGGTTTCCTTGCCGCAGGACGGGGGGCCCATGCCCCCTTCCACCAGCACCACATTGGTAAAAGTTAGTGTCCTGTGATTGAGGCAACACTTTGTCTATGTTTCGGTGGAACTGTGAATGTGCTTGACGATGCGGACCTTTGGAGGTTATATATGTTGTTTTGTTTTTGTTTTCGTCGTATTCATTTGTTTGCAATCTTCTAAATCTGTACATGGCTCTAAAACTAAGAAATTTTAAGTTTGTTGTGCACTGATCAGTCGCAATAAATGAAGCTTTAATGTGTTCTAAGCCAGTGCGCGAAAAAATCATTTTAGCCTAAATCGTTTTGACTGATTAGATCACAACTGATGTACCCAAAACTCTTTAGCTTAAGGACCGTGAACAGCAAGCTTTTATTGTACCTTACCTACACCATTACCAATATCTTACTACTACTTACTATGCTTACAACAAATCAGTAATAAAAATCTATGCCTTTAAAACCAAAATAATGTTCAATGTTACCACCATATCAACTGTATCAACAGCTAGGTACCATAAACAAGAAACACATTGATATTACAATAAACATTATTGCGAAGTTGTCTACAGCAAATCACACTTGGTCCTTCGAGCCGGATTTGCACCAACGCATTCATACAACAATGAATATTTAAGTTGATACTTAATTATGTAAAGCGGAAAGCTCATTAACACCCTTTAGTCTAACAATGTTGCTCTGCTTGCTTACAACACTTATATTGAAGAGCTAACAAGTTTAGTTAAACTTAAATACATTATGCAATGTTGTATGAATTTAATGGAAAAATATAGTTTGTTAATTGTTTTTGCTGACACGAATGAAAGGATGGCACACACGAATCAATTTAACAAATAAACCTAAGCTTACTTAACTTTAAACATGTTTTTGTACAAATATATGTATTCATTTATATACATATTTGCTAGTTTTAATAACAGATTGGATTAATAATAATTCAAAATTCTTATAACAGTAAGGACAATTTATTTTCTTTCTCATTTTTAGTGCTAATTATATCATATTTCATGTACCTAAGCAAAGCTTGAGATACTCGACAACGGTTTAATGTTCAAATTATTTTTTGTATTAAATAATTAATTTACATTTAGTATCAAAATCTATTCATGCACACAAATATTAGTCTAGTCTGGAATCGAGTCCACGGTGTCAGGTGCGAAGATCAGGTATGTTCCACCTACACGACACATAGGCCATCTGAATGTGCGAATAGTCTATAAATCTATTTTTTTTTTAATAAGAGTTTTTAATTCACCAAGGAAACTAATTATTTTCATTTTGCAAAACTGTATTATGTATATTCAACCATTAAAATTATTATGTATAATGTCTATACAAATATACTTACTTACTTTATAAAACACTTAAACTACATAAACACTGTCAATTTCACTGTCTCTTTTAAAGCAGGCATTGTACCTACCACTATACAGCTTATTTTTCAAAGAATATCTTTAAGCAGAATACAAAATATTTAAGTACAAAAAGTACTTACTTAAACATTTTTAACCACAATAATAAATTAGAATCTTAAATACAAGAACAGTTATACCTCAGTTAAAAAATAACTTGCCAAACTTACTAAGAAGCTTAAAATCTCAAGTCCATTCAAAATTTTAAGTTTTTTCGCAAAGATTAAGAAAATACAACTGCCCATTTCTCACTTTTTTAATAAAAAAAGGTTTTGAATAAAAGAGCTACTTAAGAGTGTTTACTTTGAGCGTGTGCCAAAAGACCTTTAGGCGATTTTGAAACTTTTTCGATAATTACAGAACTTAAACAGTAAAAGGTGTTAAGTAGCAAAAAAGTAACCATCATTAAAGTTTATTGTTTTGTAACAATAAGTTTGGTAAGGTTTATCTTTCGTTGCTTTTTAAAGTCAAACTATGCCAAATTATAGTATTTTTTTTATTAATCATTATGATAATAATTATTTATGCCAATATTTTATTTATTTAACAATTTATGCACATACGGATCATACACAAAGACAGAAGTTATGAAAGACATGTACAACGGCACTGCTTATCCCTACAAGAAATTTCTTCCAGCAGACCGAAAAAAGGAAAAACATAATAGGTTGGGGAAAAAGTCTTTTCGTATTTTTGTATGAAAAGTCAAGACATTTTTTTCAAAGTTTATTTACATTTATTTACAATATATATGTACCGTTTTGTTGAATAACTTTCTGCCATTTTGTGGGCAGAGACATTATCCCGTTACTGTAGAAACTTTGGGACTTCTGATCAAAAAAACGGGACAAATAGTTTTGGCAGTCCTCTCTTGAGGTCAACCTTACAGAACCTAAAGAATTCTGCAGAGACCGAAACAGGTGAAAATCTGAAGGCGCAAGGTCAGGGCTATATGGTGGATGCACTAGGACCTCCCAGTCGAACTCTCTTAATTTTTGCTGAGTGGCTAAAGATGTGTGTGGTCTAGCGTTATCGTGATGAAAGACCACACCCTTCCTGTTGATCAATTCCGGCCGTTTTCTCTCGACTGCTTCCTTTAATCTCATCAGTTGCTGGCAGTAAAGATCAGAATCGATGGTTTTGCCGGGCGGTAAAAGCTCATAATAAACAATGCCCTTCCAATCCCACCATACACACAGCATCACCTTATTTCGTGTTAGGCCAGGTTTGGCCACAGTCTGTGAAGCCTGGCCAACTTTCGACCACGACCTTTTTCGCACGTTCTTGTCGTACGTGATCCACTTTTCATCGCCAGTTATCAATCTCTTCAAAAACGGCTCGGTTTCATTACGTCTCAATAATGAATCGCAAATGAGTACACGGTTCATTAAGTTTCTTTGAGTGAGCTCGTGTGGCACCCAAATATCGAGCTTTTTTGTATAACCAGCTTTCTTCAAATGGGTCAAAACTGTTTTGTGGTCAATTCCCAGTTCTTCAGCTACATCGTAACTACTAATATGCCGATATTGCTCCACTCTTTTAAAAATGGCGTCCATTTTATTCGTAACAGGGCGACCAGAGCGAGGTGCATCTTTAACATCAAAATTTCCGGACTGAAAACGTTTGAACCAAATTTGTGCTACTCTTACTGACACTGCATCAGGTCCATAAACATCACAAATTTTTTTCACTGCTTGAGTTGCATTTTTGCCTTTTTTATAATAAAATTTTAAAATGTATCGAATTTCTTCATTAGATTCACTCATTTTAACGGAGAGAAAAACAAATGAAAAATAGCGGGAAACAACTTTTTTTAATTTTTTTCTTTTCTTTATAATGGAACCTTTTTAATGTTACCAAAACCAGCCAGACACAAATAGTACAGTCAAAAAAAATTTATAATAAGTTTATACCTACGTTATGCGAAAAGACTTTTTCCCCGACCTAATATACAAAGTAGACACGATTAGTAGATTTTGTATCCATAACATAAATTCTCGATGATAACTACTTAAATTGGTACTGAGCAGGTACGTAATTGGGCGATCGTAAGATATATTTTTTTATCAATATTATGTACATTTATTAATTTGTAATTAAATTCTTAGACATTTTACACAGCGCCATGAATTCTTGGCTGTAAAGTTATAACAATTTTTTTTTATACATACTTTTAAAATATATTGCAAAAAACCAACTTGAGATAAATATCTATGTTCCATGGACAAGAATATTTGTCTTGTGAGGTAATCGAAGCACCGATAATCCTCTATAGTTCAGAAATATATAAAATTTTAATTTTATAGTACGACCTTAGTTTTGCTGTCCAGTGTTCTGTTAAGTACAGAGGAAAAAAAAGTTCAGTTAGTCACAGTAGGTAAGTATACTTACTATGTTTCATGTATGTTCCACCTGCACTAACTTCCCAGTTAATGATTACAAGGCTCATTGGCTATGATGAAGCCCGGATCATAAGACGAGCCGTAAATGTTTTAGCGGTTTCATAGTAATTGGGAGACAAATAAAGTCCGCAGTTATGGTTCACAGTATGTTTTGTTAGTGGATGTGGTAACCGCAGACTTTAAAGTACCTAGCTGTGTACACTAGACTGTAATACCACTACATATTACATTGTATTTTTGTACTAAACTATTGAGTGAACTAAATTGCTGTCGTGCAAAATCGTTTTTTTATAGATCTTTAAGACAAAGGTAAGACAATATATTATTTGGAGTGGACAGAAACCTTGCTGAAACATATTGAAATTGATCTAAGTACATTTTTGTAAATTTTTGTGCAAAGTTGACTTTTAGCAAGACTCTCGTTTCAGCGTTGGTCGTAAAGACATCTTTGTTCTGAGGCTCCTATCTTACCTGAAGACGCCCTGTGTAAGAGCGAAACGCGTGTCGAGTTGAATTGTTTCTCGATTTTTCGGGAAATTATAGTTCTATAATTTTAGAAATCAATAAATTATCTAGAGATGAAACCTGTCAAACGTGCTCGTCTTCAATCGCCTTCGCCCTATTGACACCAGACGAAATCCCATTCCTTTAGTTGCTATCTATGTCGCTGTTGGAAAATACATAGATTGGTATAATTCTATGAAGTATTTCAATTGGTGAGAGAGAGAGAGGAGGTGCTAGCTCTTCGCCCACATTGTCACAAGCCAAGATCCTATTACCTAAGTCGCATTGCCCTTGGACAAAACATTGAGTGGTAGAATACCGCGGAGGTGCCGTTACCAGACGACTTAGATTTTTATATATCCTTCCTTTTGTATTTTTGTTCCAACAATCCAGAAACAACTAAATAAAGGAACAATCGCAAAACGGAACAGACGTGGCCTGACACGCACTTTTCTTTTTCTTTACACATTTCCTTGTCTTTGATTTTCCTTTTGTGTTTTACATAATACAACGTTTTTTTCTTTGAAGCCAGTAATTACAACTTTTGCTTAAATTCAAAATATCAACTGCGTCTCTCTATACCTACCTATCTTCCAAATAGATTCTATATCTCGTCAAAATCTGTCTAGCGGATAAATCCACAACAAATAACAAAATTTAAAAAAAAAATTATAAAGTATTTCTTTGTAAAAGGGAGAATATACCGTCTTATTTGAATTAACCATTATTAAGTTAACTGATGCCTAATTACTACAAGACCTCAATATTTGTCCTGTATGGCATTAGAATTCACGGCGACATATCGGTCGTCAATATAAAACAAAATAACGTAGGTATCTAATAATGAACATACAATAAAAATATATCTTTTCATATTTATGCCACAAAAGGTTTCATAATCCTCTGGCCAGTTTTAATCCTACTTTAAAAAGTTTTTATAAATATTATGTGCATTCAGTTATATTTGCCACTCAAAGAATAAAGCGATTTTTTTTTGTTTAATATTTGAAATGAATACAGGAGATTAAAAGATTTAACGCTTATTTGTTTTTTTATAAGTATTTTATTTTGCCGTTAAAACAATTAAGTATAACAAGTCGAAATCTTAAAAACCAATGTTCCATAATTTACGTCAGAAAGTTTAGTACCTACAGTTTTTAGGATAGTATTTAACATTGATCTTTTTTTTAAATGTAACTCATAGTACAATTGTTTCATTGTATTAAAGTAAAATGTATAAATCTACGTTAAAGTATTATTGTAGGTATATATATTTAAAAAAAGTATATTTTATATCCGTGACTTTGAACCAGTAGTACAATAGTTCAGGGATAGATGGAGCTAGTTGCAATGCTTGAATAAATTTAGGCTACTATTTAGCGCTATCTAATGTAGATTCCACTGCGCCCATTTACTGCGAGCAAGAGAAAAAAAATGGGAAAAAGTCATTACGTTTTTTTCCCGCTATTTAAAATATTATGTGTTAAAAAAAATGTTGTTATACTTTTGTACATACGAGCCGTCTGCTCATGATGACCATGACAGTTTAGAAATACATTTGTATGCCCTCTATATTGATTCCGTATGTCGTTATATCGTTGAACTTGAAGGAAAATTACAAGTTCATTTACACACAATGTCTTATTTGCAATTAAATTGATTATTTGGCTCAATGGCTCCATACAAACCGTTTCCATTCGATAAGGACTTTCTGCCACCGAACTAATATACTCAATAACAAACACATATACAAGCTTTACCATAAATTATCCTTATATTGTTAAATAGTAAAGATCGATATGGCGCGGAGGTCAGTAAAACTGCACTCTGCTCTGCTCAGTGTCAGAGCAGAGCTTGTCTTGACAAGTATTTGTGTGCTTTAACTTGAATCTTTGTCATGGTCTGGGGTTTACTTAAACAAAACGGTATCCACGTTTATCTGTCATTTAATATTCATAACACAAATTCTTTAAGATAATTATTTTGAAATTAAATAGTGGAGTAATTGCAAAGAACTAAATCAAGTTAATGTAAATGTGCATAGTAAATTAACTTAACTTTAATCGCTGAGGTGAAGATGATGTTAATAAATGAATGTAATCAATTTGATTGTTCAAAAAAAATATATTAAATAAATACCTTTATAAATTTTTCTAATATAACTTCAATTCGTTTAACTTATATATCACTAAAAAATTCAAATATAAGCCGTAATCACGGGAAATAGGAAATGAACAACAATTGATATAATTTATATACTTATGAAACTGTGTCTATCATATCATATCATTTGACGACCGATATGGCGTGGTGGCAAGAATATCTACCCACACTCCGCTCCTCAGGTCGTGGGTTCGATTCCCACACATGACAAATATTTGTGTGCATAAACATGAAAATTAGGTACTCATATATTTTTCGTGATTAAAAAAAATGGTTGCCTGTAAAGTCGTTTTTACGGGCGAAGATTTTACGTGACAACGTCTTTTTCTCGGTAGAATATTTATTGATATGAATATAATTAAATTGCACAATAGGAACAAGGAATTGAATGAAAATAAGAATTGCACAAATTTTAACTATAGAAATATATTTTGTTTACTAAAACATTGTACACTAGTGCTGCGCGCGCGGCAGACCGATCATAGTTGAGTGGGAGAGAGACGCAAGGCATTCGCCGGGCCTCTCTCTCGTTCGGTGACTCATCGTAACGTTACCGAGCGTTACACTTTTTCATAAGTGACTCCCAGCCGCAACCTAATTTAAGACGTTGTCACGTCAAAATCTAGAGCTTATCAATGAAAAATAATGGCTTATGCTTATAATTTTAGTAGGAATGCTTTTAAGACACTATGTAATATAAGAATTAGAAGAATTAAGACAGTATGTAAAAAAGTAGGTAGGTAAGTACTAAATATAATTACAAAATGTTTCTCTAAATTATTAGCAAACAGTTATATTTACAATCCTGAACTACATATTTAATTAGTAATCTATAATTATAATGCTTCAAAATTCTTAACCAACATTGCTCACGCTTTCCGCTGCCATAACTCATTCTTTAAATAAAAGCTTGCGAAATCGTAATGATCGTTTTGTATTCCGTGAAATCTGACACAATCTTTAAGAGAGACACTACTGTCATCTCATAATTTTACTCAAAAAATCCACAGCCTTAAATACCGTGACAAGAAGTTAAGTTTTAAAAAAAATCATACGCACCACTGCATGCGCATAGCAGCAGTAAATCGTCGTCACAGACCGATTTCTGAACGGACCGACTGAAATGGCGCGCGTCCAATCGGACGTTCTGATTTGAATATGGAATATTAAACTTTATACCGCCACGGCGACCTTCATAAATTCAACCAATAAATGTCAAACTCAAAATGCGCGGCATGCACAAAAAAAACAATAATGCGATTGTTAAAAAAGGTTTCAGTTGACACACGAGCTTCTTGGTTAAATCGCGCACGCTTGCTAGGTGTTAACTTTTTAATTGTTCAATAAAATGCAATGCTGTAGATAGGCTTCCTACTAAATATATCTTAGATAACTTATATTCTAAAGTAGTTTAGAAATAAAAATTCTAATATTAGCATTTTTCTAAAAGAAACCTCTGTCCACCCAAGCTTAACCCAGTCTTTGGGATTACTGTGAGGGATAAAATGAATTAAAGTACAATTGCAAAATTTGGGCTTTTTATTGGATTGTTCTTTGTCATCTTGTATGGAAAAAATATGACAAAAATACATCATATAATAAATGAAAATGTTTCATTAAAATAAAATAACCCGTTTAGTTTCTCAAAATTAAATATTTAAAGTTGCGTCTCGTCTTATTTTCAGCCATTTTACTTCTAAACTATTCATCGCAAGATTTTTTTTGACTTTGGTTATTACTAGATTAAATGACGCAGAGACCGTTTGGTTGTTTTTGCTAATTTCTTTGTTTCTAATTTTTTTATGTATTTTTATATGGAAGCGATGCACGAAACTCATATGGAATCCCCTCTGACGCCCTGTTCGACAGTGGGCGACATTCACCGCCCCTTAAGGGTATAGAACTCTTTGTAAACAGCTAGACTAAATTATACTACAATTAATAGTTTTTAAAATAACCCGAGATTTGTATAATACTACAGGCATTAAATGAACATAGCACAGAAATAACATAGGTATACTAAATAGTAAAACCTTATTCAACCTAAACTTTATCGATCGTAAAACTCAGTCCTATTATGTTTGTAGCTGTTCATTGCTTCCAAGTTTATGATAAACTGAAGTATTGTAGGGCCTGTATGCTGAAACATTTATAATGTAAACTTCTATGGAATTTGAGAGCAAGTTATGGAAATGTCGTTTGATTATATTTTATATCTATATTTCTTAGAATTCTCATATAATCTATCCCTTTTATTGATGAATGATAAAATGTACAGCACTTTTTCATATTGCGCCATTTGTTAAATAGGGAGATATATATTCGTACTTTTATCATATAAATATTTTACATTACGGTACAGCTCTTTGACATGGCTATGTAACATAAACTTTATGGTTTTCAAGTAACTATTGTAAATATTTCTTACATTAAGTTCTTAGAACACGACTAAATAATGGAAAATGGTACTTGATTTGTACCTAATATTATACCTATTCAATTCCATTTGATAAAGTACCTATCTAGTAACTTGAATGTATGAATATCATAAAGCAATAATAAGTGATTGTGTGCAAAATTATGTAGTACCTACTTTTTAGTAATCTTACAATATATAATTAAAAACGTATTGAAAGAAGGAATACTTTCTTTTGTTATAAGATATTAAATGTTTTAAAAAAAAACTCAATTCTTATTTTTATATTATTACAAAACAAGATCTGAATTAAAACGAATGCTGTCACTAAGTACTTTAAAGATTATATTAGGTGATAAAATATGACAAACAGTATCTTAAATCCTGCCGGGCACGGTAATTAAAATATGTATATAATAGGTTGGGGAAAAAGTCTTTTCGTATTTTTGTATGAAAAGTCAAGACATTTTTTTCAAAGTTTATTTACATTTATTTACAATATATATGTACCTTTTGTTAAATAACTTTCTGCCATTTTGTGGGCAGAGACATTATCCCGTTACTGTAGAAACTTTGGAACTTCTGATCAAAAAAACGGGACAAATAGTTTTGGCAGTCCTCTCTTGAGGTCAACCTTACAGAACCTAAAGAATTCTGCAGAGACCGAAACAGGTGAAAATCTGAAGGCGCAAGGTCAGGGCTATATGGTGGATGCACTAGGACCTCCCAGTCGAACTCTCTTAATTTTTGCTGAGTGGCTAAAGATGTGTGTGGTCTAGCGTTATCGTGATGAAAGACCACACCCTTCCTGTTGATCAATTCCGGCCGTTTTCTCTCGACTGCTTCCTTTAATCTCATCAGTTGCTGGCAGTAAAGATCAGAATCGATGGTTTTGCCGGGCGGTAAAAGCTCATAATAAACAATGCCCTTCCAATCCCACCATACACACAGCATCACCTTATTTCGTGTTAGGCCAGGTTTGGCCACAGTCCCCCCCCGACTGGTCTCCACCTTGTCGTGGTGGGGGGGCTGAGTATCTCCCGGTAGGGCGCAGGAGGCGCTAGGGAAAAGGTAACACCCAGAGACCGACGACTCTGGGTGCCCTTAGTACTGACTACCGGGGGGGAAACTAAGAGGGACCTATGGAGGGCGCTGCGGGTAGGCCAGGAGGGCCCGCTCAGCAGCGCCAGGAGGGTCTAAGCAGCGGGGGCAGGGGGCCCCCGCTGTCTAACCATGGACCCTCCGGGAAGTCGGCCACACACGCTATGGTCGCAGGGGGAGGTAGGAGGGGCGCGTCCACTGCGCTTCTCTGAGGAGGTCCTCCCGGTTTTGGTCCGGGGGACGTTGGCCGCAGGCGGGGTGTCAGAAGCTGCAACCCAGGTACTGGCCCCCGCCTCTTTCTCAACAAGCGGCGGGCGTCGTCGGAAGATTTTTAGTGGGTATTGCTGCCGGCGGTCGTGTCTGCCGGTGGTGAGTCCCACACCCCCTTTCGGTCCCCCTTTGGCCGGAAGGCAGTGCGTAAATGCATTTTGTTACCGACGTAAAACAAAAAAAAAAAAAAAAAGGTTTGGCCACAGTCTGTGAAGCCTGGCCAACTTTCGACCACGACCTTTTTCGCACGTTCTTGTCGTACGTGATCCACTTTTCATCGCCAGTTATCAATCTCTTCAAAAACGGCTCGGTTTCATTACGTCTCAATAATGAATCGCAAATGAGTACACGGTTCATTAAGTTTCTTTGAGTGAGCTCGTGTGGCACCCAAATATCGAGCTTTTTTGTATAACCAGCTTTCTTCAAATGGGTCAAAACTGTTTTGTGGTCAATTCCCAGTTCTTCAGCTACATCGTAACTACTAATATGCCGATCTTGCTCCACTCTTTCAAAAATGGCGTCCATTTTATTCGTAACAGGGCGACCAGAGCGAGGTGCATCTTTAACATCAAAATTTCCGGACTGAAAACGTTTGGACTAAATTTGTACTACTCTTACTGACACTGCATCAGGTCCATAAACATCACAAATTTTTTTCACTGCTTGAGTTGCATTTTTGCCTTTTTTATAATAAAATTTTAAAATGTATCGAATTTCTTCATTAGATTCACTCATTTTTACGGAGAGAAAAACAAATGAAAAATAGCGGGAAACAACTTTTTTTTATTTTTTTCTTTTCTTTATAATGGAACCTTTTTAATGTTACCAAAACCAGCCAGACACAAATAGTACAGTCAAAAAAAATTTATAATAAGTTTATACCTACGTTATGCGAAAAGACTTTTTCCCCGACCTAATAAGTATATTTACTAGTCTTCTACAGTAATTGATCGTGTCTGTTATATACTTGAATATGCTTTTGAACTCCAAAGAGTTCTCAGTCTCACCCCATATCTTGCCCGAGAATGACGTGCAGGTGACTAAGGGAATGCCATATCGTCTAGTGTCAATATGGGCGAAGGGAGTATGTGCCAGGATCATAGCAAGTAGAAGGATGATAAAGATAATAATGATATACAATATTCTTTCCTAGCCACCTCTTACCATGACATTTTTAACCTAGAGATCTCTTTTTTAAAAGTAAACTTTATTAAAACTATTTAGACCCTTTTTGAATAGTTGTAGAAAGTTTAAGTGGGCCTCAAGTTGTATATATGGGCGTCATATCCTAGCATTGTCCCGGTTGCCCTTAAACTTAAGCATAGGGCCCAGGTCTGGTGGCTAGTCTAACGAGATTTGGTTAAAATTTTATAATTATATGAAGGGAGCGACCCAGAGGGAAACATCATTCTATGGTTAAATCAGCTGTCAGCATGTCTAATAACGACTGCCATAGATGTTCATGACAGCCGGGACCAACGGCTTAGCGTGCTTTTCGAGACATGGAACAAGCGATACCGTCACATCACGGGCGTGTAATTATAAAAGTTCCCGGCAAGCTGCAATATGCTTGCGACCTATTATGTTGGACTAAAATATAATTCGGGAAATAGGCGTGGTTATATGTATATATGTAGATTGTGTATGTTTTTCTACCATGCTTTTACCGGACCTTCTATCACGGGTTTCCCACAACATCAACCGTCCAAGAATGCCCATTGCTGAACTTAGGCCTCTCCCGTAAACTTTCAATATGACCGATTGCAGCATTTAAATCCCGTAGGGGTATGCATCCTTCTACTTGCTATGATCCTGGCATATACTCCTAGCTTCATTCACCAGCCAATCTAAATTGAACTCTAAAGTTTGGCTCAATAAAGCTAAAGAACGTCAACTTAAAAACAAACGCGCCTATTCACTGCCGGCGGGTGCTTTAGCGTAGAAAAATCGGGCAAGAAACGTCAAGGTTGATTTTTTCTCCAGCCAGTGACAAAAATAATTTACTTAATATTAAATAACACGCACAGTGCAGATTTGAAAAGATTGAAATGTTCGCTCTAGGCTGTAACCAAAAAATTTGGAAAAAAATTATTCCGGTCTAGTAAGTACCCATTATGAAACTGAGCGGAATTTATTAGATAGGGGATGGTCAGAACAATAACCTGGTAGATGTTTTATTCTTATTTTAAAAATACAAGTTAATTGCCGTTTACTGCTGAAAATAGGCCTCCCCCAAAAAATAGTCCTCTGCAGAACGTCTCCATGAACTTTGTTGGTACGTTATGAGTTCTTATTAAAGACATTTGACAACCGATATGGTGTGAAGGTCAGTATACCTACACTTCACTCCAGAGGTCGTGGGTTCGATTCCCACACAGGACAAATCTTTGTGTGCATGAACATGAATATGTGTTCTGGTCAGTGTGTTTTTCTATGTATATTAAGTATGTATTTATAAAAAAAAGTTTTTAAGTATGTTTATCCGTTGTGTAGTATCCATAACACAAGTTCTTAATGATACTTATCTTGGAACTAAATAATTGGAGTAATTGTAACAAAATATTATTATTATAAAGACAATGTGTTGTTTCAGGACGCGGCGAGGCAGGCGGCGCGATGGCGTGCGCCGGCTGCGAAAAGCCGATCCTGGACAAGTTCCTGCTGCACGTGCTGGAGCGCGCGTGGCACGCGGCCTGCGTGCGCTGCGCCGATTGCCGCGCACCACTCGCCGACAAGTGCTACTCTAGGGACAACAAGCTCTTCTGTCGGAATGACTTCTTCAGGTCAGTACAGCCTGCAGTGCATAGGTTTAATAAAGACTTTGGATGCTCGACAAGTGACAACACTAAGGACCACGAGCTTTTCTATAGGAATGACTTCTTCAGGTCAGTACAGTCTGCGGGGCATTAGGTTCAATAAAGACTTTGAATGCTCGACAAGTGACATCACTAGGAACCACAAGCTCTTCTATAGGAATGACTTCGTCAGTACACTTAAACCTTGTATGCGTCATCATCATCAACTGGGATTTAGTCGCTACCTCTCTATGTCGGACTCCGCTGTCGGGTCTCAAACGAAAGTCGGCAAGGGGCCACCCCCTTCGGCAAGTTATAAAAATAATTTATCATACGCTTAGTCACTTTTTGTAAATTATATTTCTTTGGCCTATGACTTCACCTTTTTTTTTTTGGATGGAAAATCATCAATTGGCCTTCCCTCGCTGTGGGTGGAGCGGGAGGGTGTGTCAGACTTCTACTGAGTAAAAACCATCCATATTCCTTCTTTTGAGCCTGCTACGTACCGAGGCCGCGGTAACCCCACTACCGACGACGACTACGACTTTACCTGCGTCGACAATCGCTAATTTTGTTCAACTTATGTGCCGGGCACTATATCTTTTCATTATGTAATACTAACGTGGGCATGGTTCTCCCCTTATAAGCAATGTATAAAAGCATGCACACCGTAAATGCAACTAAGCACTGCATACCCTAAGCCTATCTCAATAAAATTACCTGCACTATATTATTGATAAAATGTTAGTAAAACACAAATTAATAAACATCCTTACATAAGCTGATCCTATGCAAAAACCCAATGTAAAAACGAGCAGCCTGAAAAATTATTTTAAATATAAAAGAAGTTTGTTTTTGAATAATAATATTTTTTACAGTGGCCTATTTTGTACCCAACTACGTTTAAAGTAATAACCGAAAAGTTTATAGAAACCTAAAGGAGCAATTTCGACCACACACAACAAAAAGTTATAATGTCTTATAATAGCCATAATCTTCTCTACGCCTAACATCAAACTGCTACAATATTTATTGTTAAATTGTATGGCGCCAAAAATATAAAAAAGTGGGATATAATAGGTCAGGTACGGGCGGAAACAGTTCACTTACGACTTCCGGTGTCTTGATAGCGTAAGTCAGTTGGTAGTATTAAGTAATCTTGGGTTTTGATAATGCTTTTTTTACTTGATGTGGATTCCTTCGTTCAGAGTATTTGCCGATGTCACACACCTGCCTCCGCTAGTCCGCACTGGGTCAGCATAGAGATAACTAATACGAATAACATTATAAAATCTGCATACCTACTCATTACACAAAACGTTGCCGAAACACTGGTGTATAGCCATTATTTTGCGACCTTGTCACAATGTTGCCACCCCAAATAAATACCGATGACTTTGTAGTGACATTTGAAATAAGTGACGTCATTTCCGCCTGCCGTCGCCCGCTATTGCCTTAATACTTCCTTGGCTCGTTACCATTATTCTGATAAGTTTATTAGCTTTTTATATTTACAAGTCTTTACTTTTTGTCGCTGGTTCGATGCTTGTCATACATTAGTTCAGCTTAATAAAACAATTAGCGAGCAATTAAAAATGCAATTTATAGCAATCAAATAGTGATAAAGAAAATATCCTACTCTTATAATGTCCTACTATAAAATTATAAATGTGAAGTAAATGTTAATTCTAATTGAGTAGCAAGCGGAAACTTGTAATAAAAACTTCTTCAAACATCTCACATAGCGCCATATAAGTAAAGTTTGTATTGAGGAACTAGACAATGGGTAATCGTACGGTAATCAAACATTATACTAAAACAAATATGCGCATTGGTTTGGTTATCCGTGGCTTTTAAAGTTTTTAAGAAAATTATCATCATCAGTCTATCTTCGTCCACTGCTGGACATCACTGCCACTGACCTCGGTCTTCAGCCAGCCGCCTGTAATATAAACAATTATTTGTCAATCGCTCCACCTAGCTGGGGGACGGCCTACACTACCTATCCGAGGACAGGTATTAAATCTTCATTCATTAATCATTATTGGAATATATTTATTCATTATTCCAATAATGAATATATTTTTATTCATATTCAGTTTTGGAATTTTTACTTTAAGAAAGTGAATAAAACAGCCATGAAGGGTTTATTTTTCAGTACTGCAGGACCTATGTGGGCCCGAACCTAATAACCGCTGGCGCGATTTAACAACGATCACTGTCATCTATTAGCCAACTTACGAACTAATATGTTTACCACGATTAAATAAATTACAGTTTTGAAGAACAATAATTATGCATATCCATATAATCGGTGACATTGGAAATCTGATCTATGTCCTGTGCAAAGTGCACGGCGCAGTTGATAATATTTTTGTTGAAACATCGTTGTTTAAAAAGCTTGGAAAAAGTATTGGTGAAAATATTAGTCAATAAATTTAAAGAAATATCCGAAGTGTCCATAGTTATATAAATAATAACTCATTGTCAACAATAATGTTTGCATTTTCATTCATTTGTTAAAAAAGTATCTTTTTATTTTTGTGTGTTGCCATATATCAAGCCGTCAAGTATTTTGTGGTTTTAATTCTTTTAAAATGAACGCTAAGGCTCGGGGCGGCCCATTTGTTATGAACATAACATATTTATGAGAACGTGATATACATAATTAAAAAAGGAGAATTCCTTCGATTCTTATTTTGACGATTTCATATCTTTTGAAACCTTCATTCTGTATTGGAGTATTATTCTGATGTATCTTTATCAAGTCACTTTAAATTCTTCTGTTGTAAGTATTATTTATATTACTTACATATAATTAATAATATTTTCTGACAATTTCATCAAAGTTTGAAGATAAATATCATTAAGAACTTGTGTTATGGATACGAAATAACAAATAAACATACATAAGTAATTTAATGTTTTTGTAAATATATACCAAATATACATAGGAAAATACACAGACCAGAAATAAAATTCATATTCATGCACACAAAGATTTGTCCTGTCTGGGAATAGGAACCTACGAACTTAGGAGCGGAGTGCAGATATACTCGCGTCCACGCCATATCGGTCGTCAAAGATATCGATTCAAAGAAATTGATTTTACAACTGTCAATTTCTTTCAATATCTTTATAATGATGGATTTTTAGTATCTGACTCAAAAAAGATTTAAAGTATAAAACTCGAGTTTTACTTAACTAAGTTTATTTAAAAAAATTACCAACATGTGGTATTAAATAATATGATTAAGTAAGGATATGTTTCACATAAAATAGGCGTAACTTTATTTTTTAACTTTATTTTCAATTAAACAGTGTTTAAAAAGTAAGATCATTATGAGGATTAACGTAAATTTTGTAGATTCCGGTAGTTTTACGCCACTCTACGTGTTACTATATAATAAAAATAAAAAAATCTTAAAACTAACATCAACTTAAATATAAACATACATACATTCACGCCTGTTTTCCCTAAGAGGTAGGCAGAGGCATATTAAAAGCCCACACTTCGCCAATTATATTGCCGCTTACCGGGCACTGTTATGTTCGCCAGAGCCTCGTCCGTTGATCGGCAGGTGCACCACTTGCAGGTTGGCTTCGGCTCCTTAGATCTTGGAAGGATCCTTATACACCAAATAGATAAACATAAATATAAAATTGTACCTACCAAAAAGACCCCCGCTCAGCATTATGTATGGATGCCGTATGTAGTAAGATTCTGCGGATGCCGGATGATGTAGGTAGTATGTTGTACTTATGCCTATTAAATACTTACTTACAACAAAAATCCTTAAGTTAACAAAATTTGCCATCGCTTTCTTGCCTCTCTACAAGAGAAAAAAATTACACGAAATTTACGTCAATTTTTTTTTGTTTTTATATCTTCAAAAAAAAAAGACAAAATATTTCTGCCCCGGAACTATCAAAATCCTTTTAACAACACCGCCAACATGCTATATATTAAGATTATAAGGCTTCGAATGGCATCAGCAGCGGCTTAGTCGCCATATGTATTATTCATACGACCTACAACGTTTATGCTAATCATTTATGTGTAATAATTCAAAGTGGTGATAAACTTGTAAAGCGAAAAAATATTTTTTGCAAATTTCGCCATCTTTTATATCTCCACACAAGGTTATTGTTGCATTTGAAGTGTTGCAAATATGTGTGAGACAATATTGTTTTATATTTAATAAGATGGTTTTGTAAATGCATTTTTAAAAAAAGAGTTTTTATTCTGATTTTTAATTAATAACACGATGTCATCAAGGTTTCTCATTAATTAGATACTAATAATTATTAAAAGATATTAATATTTAGGAATTGTGTTGTATACTATATTCCTAATAGATATAGATGTTATGGAGAGAGTTGTTGTTAAATTCACTTGTTAAATTCACTATATTATATATCTTAGACTATAGCGTGTTATAGAATAGAAGCGGTGCTCGGTGGTCGGAAACGATCACCAAAGTACAGCAGATTTTACAGAGGTCAGTCCTTGGATGGGTGACCGTTTGTGTGGCATTTGATATCGAGCGCTTCCGTGATTCGGAAGGCACGTTAAGCCGTTGGTCCCGGTTATCACTAAATGTGGCAGTCGTTAAGCCATGTTAGAGGCCTCATGGGCGGCTTGAAAAATTCTAACAGCAGGACGCCATACACCTGCCTCCGCCAATCCGCACTGGGTCAGCGTGGTGGAGTATGACCCAATACCCTCACACCTTGATATGTGTGAGGATGCTCGTGCTCAGTAGTGGGACGTTAATGGGCTGTGATGATGATAGCGTGTTAATTCCTTACTGCCTGATCGGTACGTGACTAACTCTGGCTAGCGATAGGCACACCGCCGTGATGCCGTCATTGCTATGTCAGCCCTTTTGTGTCCCTACAAATATTTATTAGTATTAATACTTTTTAATGCTTTTTATCGCTTTCTGTAGTCGGTCCCTGATCTTTGAGGATCGTGGTCAGCTTGGGGTCCATTTCGGGATCGGACTCCATCGGTTTCTGTCTAGCGCCTCCCTCACGACAGTATAGAGCTTGAAGGGCAATAGAAGAACTTGTTATTAGGACTTATCCTATTTATTTGTTCATTAAGCCAGCGTGTGCTTTTCTCAGAAACACTTCTGAACGGATTCTAGGAGCTTTTCGACGACTGATAAGGCGTGGTCGCCACCAGAGCAGACTGCGGGTATACTCGCCAGTATACCCGCAGTCTGCTGCTGAAGTCGTGGATTCGATTCCCACATAGCTCACAAAGATTTGTATCTTTGTGTGCATAAACATGAATATATGTTCTGGTCTGGATGTTTTCCTATATATTAGGTCGGGGAAAAAGTCTTTTCGCATAACGTAGGTATAAACTTATTATAAAATTTTTTTGACTGTACTATTTGTGTCTGGCTGGTTTTGGTAACATTAAAAAGGTTCCACTATAAAGAAAAGAAAAAAATAAAAAAAAGTTGTTTCCCGCTATTTTTCATTTGTTTTTCTCTCCGTTAAAATGAGTGAATCTAATGAAGAAATTCGATACATTTTAAAATTTTATTATAAAAAAGGCAAAAATGCAACTCAAGCAGTGAAAAAAATTTGTGATGTTTATGGACCTGATGCAGTGTCAGTAAGAGTAGCACAAATTTGGTTCAAACGTTTTCAGTCCGGAAATTTTGATGTTAAAGATGCACCTCGCTCTGGTCGCCCTGTTACGAATAAAATGGACGCCATTTTTGAAAGAGTGGAGCAAGATCGGCATATTAGTAGTTACGATGCAGCTGAAGAACTGGGAATTGACCACAAAACAGTTTTGACCCATTTGAAGAAAGCTGGTTATACAAAAAAGCTCGATATTTGGGTGCCACACGAGCTCACTCAAAGAAACTTAATGAACCGTGTACTCATTTGCGATTCATTATTGAGACGTAATGAAACCGAGCCGTTTTTGAAGAGATTGATAACTGGCGATGAAAAGTGGATCACGTACGACAAGAACGTGCGAAACAGGTCGTGGTTGAAAGTTGGCCAGGCTTCACAGACTGTGGCCAAACCTGGCCTAACACGAAATAAGGTGATGCTGTGTGTATGGTGGGATTGGAAGGGCATTGTTTATTATGAGCTTTTACCGCCCGGCAAAACCATCGATTCTGATCTTTACTGCCAGCAACTGATGAGATTAAAGGAAGCAGTCGAGAGAAAACGGCCGGAATTGATCAACAGGAAGGGTGTGGTCTTTCATCACGATAACGCTAGACCACACACATCTTTAGCCACTCAGCAAAAATTAAGAGAGTTCGACTGGGAGGTCCTAGTGCATCCACCATATAGCCCTGACCTTGCGCCTTCAGATTTTCACCTGTTTCGGTCTCCGCAGAATTCTTTAGGTTCTGTAAGGTTGACCTCAAGAGAGGACTGCCAAAACTATTTGTCCCGTTTTTTTGATCAGAAGTCCCAAAGTTTCTACAGTAACGGGATAATGTCTCTGCCCACAAAATGGCAGAAAGTTATTCAACAAAACGGTACAAATATATTGTAAATAAATGTAAATAAACTTTGAAAAAAATGTCTTGACTTTTCATACAAAAATACGAAAAGACTTTTTCCCCAACCTATTATAAAAACCAAGTTTGATGTTATCCGTAAGTCCCTCTTTATATTTATTTCAAGATTGGATACAGTAGTTTTTTCTACGTCAGTAGCCGAGTTCAGAAGTTAACTGTGCACAAAATAACGAATACTGACTTATAAAACACAATAAATAACAATAATTGCTAATAAAACTAGAAATCTACCAGTTTGAATGACCATTGCGTTTCACAGAAGCGGATCTGACTGACACTGACCTACTAAACAATCGATCGTTTACAAACATCACAAACCGTTGTTATTAGATTATTATTTTATACATTATAATACTATTTACATTCTTATGCTGTCAATACTTATTTATGGACAGTAAAGATGCTTGTCCAATGTTCATTGTTTGCTCGCTGATCCGTCAAATCATTATATAAAATTTTATTTCTAAGCAAAGCTTCTTCTGAAAAAACGTCTAAAACAAAAAATTATAATTATGCAATTTCTATTTAGTAAAAAAATGTCGTGCTGTACTGGCATAGAATAGTGCAACCCCCTTTTATTTCACGGGGAGTCGTAAAACTCGACGTAAATAAATCCTACCGGATGATGGGCAGCAGCGTCATTCTGCGTACGGGCTGGAACTGCAATCACCAACCAGCCTGCCCAGAGTGGTGATTATGTCCAGATACCCCCAACAGAATGTAATCTATAAGGGAGGCCAATGTTCAGCAGTAGACTATGTAAGGCTGATATGATGATGAAAAAAAATGTTTCGTCACTGTTTTAAAATATATATAAATCAATTTATTTTGCAATAAACAACGAATCCTACTGATACTCATAATTCTTCCGATACTCAATCAAAGCTCTCGAAAGCATGTTAATCACAATATTTTTTCCTCCACAGACGATACGGGACCAAATGCTCAGGTTGTGGCCATGGCATTTCACCGTCAGACCTGGTGCGGAAGGCCAGGGAAAAAGTTTTCCATCTCAACTGCTTCACTTGCCTGGTCTGCAGAAAACAGCTGTCGACAGGCGAAGAGTTGTACGTTCTAGAAGACAACAAGTTTATATGCAAAGAGGATTATTTAGCGGGGAAGGTGCCAACTCGATGTGAGTATATACTCTTTTCTTGTCATAGATTTTTTTTTTGGTATATTTTTTGCAAAGAGGAATGGCAATAGGTACTAAGCTCAAATAGCTGTTATTAAATGGCGTCTAGAAGCTCTTGGTATAGGAGTTGTTAAGGACTGATGTTAATTCTTCACCAATTATATCTTTTGATGGAAATATCTGCCATGTATTTTAGTGACGAACCCGGATTTAAGTTTTCAATGTATTTATTAGAATCGGCCTGATTCACTAGTTAAAGAAGATAATTTAATTAATTACGCGCGATTTTCAACACTCCGGCCAAATGCATATTTATAATGGCTAGTTAGCTAAAAGAGTACTTTGGAAAATGCACCAAAACTCGATGCCAAATAACAATACTTCTCAAATACACTGTGTACTTACTGGCTAAATTTAAATTACAAAAGACGTTTCAGAAATTAAAAAAAAATAGTATTCGATTTTTCAAATCGAAATTTATAAGCTAGTTTGCATTTAGTTGATGGTTGACTATAAACTTGCTGACACATAATAATATGTTATTAAATATAAATACAAACTGCACATACGAAAATACCTTTTGTCCCATGTTAGAAAGGATATTTAAATTGGCCAATGTCATAAAAAGTAGTACTTTACTTCTATTTAAATCAAATTGTTGCTATTCATGTTTGCAAATATTTACGTAAGTCCAATCAAACATTGATACATGTATATATTACACTATCACGTAGGTAGGTAGTTACCACAATCTTATCATGTACACAATGCAAAGTTGCCACATGAAAAAATAAATGAGATCTTTTATTACCGTCCGCCGCTCGAACCAATCGATACCGAATAATTACTTTTCTAAAACACGACCGAGTTGCCTTCAATTTCCGAACGTGACATGTGAGAATTGCATTCTCAGTTCAAAATGCGTTTTTTATTGTTTAAGAACGTATCGCGGCAACAATAAAACGCCGAGCACCCATTTTAAAATCAGATTTTTCGATCAATACGAACCGTAACAGAATCGGAGTGAAAAAAAAGTTAAAAAGGCAAAAGAGCCGGACAAAAAGCCAACCGCATTACACATTAGCTACGTCTCTACGCGGTAGTGGCATAGACAACTTTTTTACTTTTTTACCAGCCTCTTTGTAGCGGCAGCTTGATGTGGTATAGAAAAAAGTGACGAATTGTTCACAAGATACAAAAGTCGTGAGCAACTGAAACTCAAAATATAGAGATAGTATAAATATTTTGATTGGATGAGTGATACGAACCTTATTGTTATGAAATTTGAGAAAGGTGTTGAGGCGTGGTCTCTTCTTATGATATAAATACACCCCTATTCATAGCTTACTTCCTTAAGTTGAGGCCATTTAAGTTACTTTTAAAAGTTGACTAAGCTAAACGCCTCCTTCAAAACGCCTGAGTTGCAATTTTCTGTCTATTCAGATTTCAATGTCTATATAGAGTCAAGCTATCTTTGTACCAAATGTTTCAATCGCTTTAGAGTTTATTTAACAAACAAACAAGTTACTTTTATATTAGTAGAACCAATCAGGAGTTTTGTTTTGTGTTAATAACCGGGTGTCTGAAAACTAGTCATTTAGCATTGTTCATTCATATTGAAATTAAGACATCTGTGTGTTCATAACGTGTGTTTTTTTTTATTTAAGTCATAGATGTGCACACAATCGCATGAGATAGATACTACTGTATTATATTGTACAAAACTATTTAATAACCTAATAGCTATGCAGTGTCATACAAATATGACATGAAACCTAAAAAAAACTTGCATTAGAAATTGCAATTACCCACGAAACGAGCATTATTTTATTGAAACCATTTCGTAACCAACACTGCGCACAGACTATAAAAACACTCTTCCCGAACATAATAAAAGAGGTGTAGGTTTAACTGCGTTTAAATTCGATTTAACAGTAACTGTCAAAATTTGACGTACAACGTACTCGTAAAAGAATATACACAAAAGACCGTTTTAAATTATTATATGGGGATTTCAGACATTAAAGAATTTAACCAGTTATAAAATAAAGGCTTCGCAGGAACATAATTCCGGTATTTCTAGTTTCGACATTAGATAGGTACTTTACCTACTATATTTGTGGTCCAATGTTAATAATTAACATATTGGTGTAGTAATGTATTCGTGGCTACTGTGGGCTTTACAGCTTTGAATATCATTAAACTAGAATATTACAAGTACATCATATATCAAATATTTGACTGACTTATTCTTACTATGAATCATAGTAGGCCTACTTTTCTACTATAAAGATTTATTAAATATTTGCAGAAATTGGTTTAACTAAAACATACTTTTCATTTCTAATTCAAAAAGTTTCATGAAATTTGACGCTTATGAGTGTGTGCGTGTTTGTAAGTCTATAAATAATCATAATACATAAATATTTCTCTTATTATTTTTCTAATTTCGTTTTTCTATATACTAATCATTACTCATTGACTTTTAAAGTCTATACAAACGAAAGTCGCAGCCAGAAACTAGTATCTACATTAAAAAAACGAAACCCATGCATTATTTTGTTTAAATTTATTTTGTGCAATGTATCACAAACCCTTGATCCGGCAATGGGTCCGGAGTACCCCTGCTTCACGCAAAGTAAACAGAACAACAAGAGCTGTGGGGTACACCGTGCCGACGCAACATGTGCTCGCCCGCGGCGTCTCTTGTGTTTGTACGAAGTAATTGTGTTTAGACATTGTTAGAGTGGAACAACTCGTCAAACAAACGAGTAATCCATTGGCAAATCGACCACTGTATAAATGAAAATATGAGAAACAACACGACACGTCACCATCTTTATCATGAGCCCAAGTCTACATCTGAATTTCCACACGTGCAAATGTGATCTAAATCAAACAAAATATCCGAAATTTATACTGTGCCTTTTATTCCAGTACAGATTATTTTAAAATAAAAATCAAAAATAAGTATCTACTTATTAGAAAAAGATCTTACACGACGATATGCAGTCATTTATTTCAAAACTATTAAGACTACAGGCAATTTTAGAAATAACTTCTAATAAAGCATAAAAAAGAAAAGTTATTCATTCATGATAATGATCAAACTTGACATTTTCTTCATCAATTGTTTACACAGATAAAATATCTCCCCCCGAGCGCAGTACGCCAAATGATACAGATATTGCAAACAAGGTATTGTTTCCACTGGCTGCGCAAAGCTCGCGTGGGTAGATTAGACCCGCCGCGCGAGGGTTAAGAAGCTTACGCGGCTAATATGAGATTGTGCAACTATTCAGCTATGATCATATTTTATACGATGCCTCTTCAGAATCAGACTTAATTTATTTTTTATATTATTGAAGAAATATAATTTGCTATAAATTTTATGCTGATTAAATTAGGTTATATTTAAAAATCTGTTAAATGCAAATACGGTAATGATTAATATATGTTTTTAATTAGTAAATTGATCCGTTTCGACTTTTCATGTTAAATTCATCTTAGTAAATTGTATACTCTTTTATGCCATGTCCTGGTTATTATGTTATTACTTCATAAAAAAGTATTTCCAAATTTTGTACTCCATTGAACCCTACAAAATATGAACGTAGGCAAGAGTACGTAGAACGAGGGAAATATTTTCTAACCCTCTTTTGCTGATAACGTCTCCACGTCTATTTCCAGAACGTTGCTCCATACAACCGGTATCTGAAAAGAGCAGAGGGGTCTGGCCGGCCCCGTGCCGATAACGCTTATCAATCAAACGCACGCGCCACACGTAGGGTTGAGTCATGCGGACTAACTTGCAATTCTGCGTTTTCACTGCGAACCTTAGTTTACCTACGTCATTTTTTTGGAATACTAGCTGTTGCTCGTGGCTATGTCTGTGTTGCCTTATACCAGTTCGAAACATTTAATTCTAGCAAACATGACAAGCAAATACCCTTTTATCTATGTAAATGTCAACTAGTTGATAAAAAAAAGTCTACTTCTGTTTCAGCATGTGCAAATTTTTGAAGTTTTTTTTGGCTTTATTGTACTGACGTATATTTCAACTTATATTGACTAGTTCCAACATTTCAGATTTATTTTATACTTGAAGCCTTTTCTATATAGAGAGTAAATAGATTCATATATCTTATAGAGTTCACATTGCGTGTGTTAGCTTTATCAATCAACTTCAAATGCAGCCTTCTTGATAATTGGACTTCTTGTTCATTGTTACGTGCACCTTTTGTAGTAAACTTGAAACGTCTATAATACAAGTGAGTTTATATCTGTAGTATATTGGTAACTTTTGAATAAGAATATTTAGTAAAGTTAGTTTAACGAGTATTTTCAATAAACAACCGCCTAAAAATACTTTTAAATTTATTACAAACCTACAGCTACTGAAACAATGAGTTTAGAAATAAAACTATTCCGAACGGCACCAGTTAAAAGATCTTTCTTACAAAACCAGTAATTTAACTACGTTGCATTTTATTTATTCGGAAAAACTATTGCCTGCTGTCAGTGCTACGTGCTAGACTACTGACTTTCAGTACTAGCCGTCAGTAAAAATTCAATGTGCATTTTTGGCTTATAAAAAGTGTTTTTAAAAGGCTTCATAATGTTTAGATTCTGCCCACATAAACAGTTCTGCAGGGTAACATTTGGATCTCGATTCAATTTTAATGTTCTATTAATAACGAAAGTTCATCCCTTCGTAGGGTGCTACCCTACCCGGGTATGCCTCCGCAGGCTATTTGCCGCTCTGATAGAACTCATCTGTTGTTGTTAAGGGCACGCTCTACCGCCTTCGATGTTATGGATGCCTGGTACATCTATAGACGTGTTTTTGTACAGTCGACTCCATTTTATACAGTAGCTACTAGGTATTAGGTATTTTTAAGATTATATTTTATAAATATATGCAGACATTAGAATATATTAAAAGAATTTGATTCAGATTCAGAAAGATGTAAAGAAACCGTAGTCATTTAAATTTCCGGTAAAGTATATTTTCATGTTTTTATTATTCGATTTAAGTCAATTGTTGGACTTACTGTTAGATGATATCTGGCGAACTGAAGCTCTGGCGAACATAAAAGTTTCCGGTACGCGGCAATAGGCTCGCCACCTATTATGTCGGGCCAAAAACATTATTTGCGAAGTGAGGGCGTTTAATATGCCTCTGTTTATCCCTTTGGGGAAACAGGCATATGAAAATGTATATAGGTACTGTTAGATGAAACTTGAGGAGTCACTTCCATGTTTTTTTTTATAATGGTAGAATACAGAGGGTTATTTATTACCATCAACTCCTTATAGTTAATCAGGTCTCCTAATACTTAGTTTAATTTGTGTCAAGGTGTCCACAAAA
Organism: Musotima nitidalis; assembly: GCA_949126915.1. Lineage (NCBI taxonomy): Eukaryota > Metazoa > Arthropoda > Insecta > Lepidoptera > Crambidae > Musotima > Musotima nitidalis. The sequence continues at coordinate 9,628,333 of OX421434.1, forward strand.
CGTTATGATGATAATTAATATTATTAATGACGATAAAATTTGGTGATACAGTCGTATAATAATTATATTAAAACAATTATTATAAGGCAATGAGGTGGTTATGATTATTATAACTCAATGAACTTACATATTGTTATTAACGAGTTATGGTAGTTTATTTTAAATGGGATATTAAGTTTTGCTAATAATATACATATACATACATACATAACATCACGCCTGTTTCCCAGCAGTAGGCAAAGGCATGTATGCCCACGTTTGGCCAATTATATTGTTGGTCCCACATAATAGGTGGCGAGCCTATTGCCGCTTTTCGGGAACTTTTGTGTGCGCCATAGCCTCGTCCGTTGTTCGGCAGGTGCACCACTTGCAGGTGAGGTTTGCTTGGGTTCCTTAGATCTTGGTAGGATCCCTGATAATATTCAGGGAGTAAATAGAACCTGATCAACGTATTCTGCCCAGCATCAGGGTATTTTTTTTCTTGTAGACTATACCTGGGAAATTATTAGTCTCATAGTTATGGAAGGTCGAATTCATTAATTATTTGTATGATATTTGCCTAATAAGATTTTCTTGGGTTTTTTTCTTAAAATTGCGTTAGCACGCTTGAGCCACACAAAAACGCGGTATTTTTCACGAATTCCTTTGCATACTATTTGCAGTTTTTATTAACACCAAAAATGTAAATCGTTTTCGACCGATTTTTTTTAGTTAATGTGGAGACGTTTTATTATAATGTGTAAAATGCCTTTGATCAAGGTCTTTTTACACCCTGTAGGTATATTGTTACTAATAAGCAAGATAAATAAAAATCAGCATTACTATCGTGATCTCCCAATAGCAGACCAGTAATACCGAAACGACGTGCAAACCTTTTGTCGACACAACAAAAAATAATTTTACTGGACATTATTAATTATTTTAACTGTAAAAATTTATGGGCTAAAATCATTCAATGAAAAACTAAGAAAAATTTATTGACAACAATTGATCTTCTCGTTTGTCAACATTCACTGTTCCTAACAAAAAGTTATTACAAATTCAGTAAAAGTTCTCACGAACACAAAAGTCCACGCGAAAAACAAAACTTTATAAAATGCGACGTAAACAAAGCTTACGTGTCGATTGAAATCGAACTCTATCTGGTTAGGCTAAGGTTCTATTGAGGCGCTGTTGTGGTTGTAGGTATATTCGGTCACGTAGGTAGGACGGCGTGGAATGGAAGAGATGGATAGAATTCCATTTCGTGTCCCCGACTCCCCCTAAAGGGTGGGGAAGGGGACGTCCTGCATCCGACGGATGATCGAGGTAATAAGACTGGCAGACAAAACGATTTCAAATGAAAAGTGATTATAAATACGTAAATTTATGTGAACATTTTATGTAACTAGGTTTTAATGTAATATTTGATTATTTTAAATTTCATAGTTTTATTTTATGAATGATCGAAGTAGTATTTGACTGGTAGACAAAGTTATTTGTAATTTAATAAACCTATATTATATTTTATAATTTTGTCCGACGTATCAACGAGGTGCAAACGTGCAGACAAAACGATTTTAAATGAAAAGTTATTAAAATATATATGTATATGAATATAATAGATATACTTAACTAGGACTTAAATATATATGAATATGGCCGAGGAGTAAGCGCTTGAAGTTTCGCGTTATGAGGTTATAGAACCGATCAAGAAAGTTAAGCAGAGATGATAAACGTAATTCTTTGGATGGGTGACATGTGATTTTCTTTAATGAGTTCGACTCTCGCGGTTAAAAAATATTTGTTTTTATAATTTATGGTCAAATGTCTTTGGTTCCATAGTATTACGTACTTACTTTGTGCTAGATGGCTGCTGTCACAGAAACGAAGACATTATAATTTACTTAAAAAAACAATTTTGTACGTTATGAAAGTTACTTATATAAGATTTTCACAAAAATTTCTCATTTTTTGTAATAAGGAGAAGTTGCGAAATTTCTATGCGCTCATTTTATTCAATGTGAAATGTTACAATTTGCTTAATTTGGTTACAAAATGGCAGAGCTATATTATTAATATTTCTGTATATTCCGTCTGTCTTAAACAGTTTGCTCGTAAATTGAAAAGTTTACAGTGATTGTATATTAACATAAATTGACAAATAGTTTTTTGTATAATTAAAAAGGAACATTACATTTAATTTTAAACGCGCTTCAGAACGCAAATATTTATCAACGGTTCAACACACACATGAAGAGAATGCCTCAACGTAAAGGTGGCATTATGAAATTATCGAAACTTAACCCTTCCGATGCCAGCGCCTCGCGAATCCTTCTCCACTGGTTATTGCGCCTCACGTCTCAAGCCACTGCGATTGCGTCCTATGTCTGTCCATTAATTTTTATTTATCGTTAAAAACGATCGATAGGTAGCGTGCTCGTAAAACGGGCGCAGTTAACGTTTATGTTTGAGTTTTATGATGTTTTAATGTTGCGTTTTTGAAAGCTCGCGAGTCCCAAGTTTCTATTTTATATGGACTCGTGGAATAGAATTATAGGTAGTAAAACATGCTGAGGTGCACCTTAACGGTCCGTATTGTAGACGCTGGGATAATATCCGCGCGAAAATTATATTTTGTGTTGCCTCGGAACGGTGCGAACGCAATACTGATATTCCTTTACGCGTTTTGCGTCGCCTATGTCTATATAGTTTAATAGTTAGTTAGTTAAAGCGGTCGTAGCTCGGCGAGACTAGGTGGTCGGGAACGATCTGCGTAGTTAAGCTAAATTCATAGAGGTCATCTTGGTGTTTCGTGCTACGGTAGGCACGTTAAGTCTTTGGTCCCGGTTGTCACTGTATGTAGTAGTCGGTAAGCCAAGTTAGGGATTTAGACTTGAGAATTTTCAATAGCTGGAAGCAATATACCTGTCTCTGCCAATCCGCAATGGGTCTGTATGTTGCACCCTCTGATAGGTGTCAGAAGCAGAAAGGATGGAAGTTGCTGACTGTTTTAAAGGTGCTATCGCATTTAGTGCATTAAAGACTCCACGAATGTCATTTCTGTAAGCGTTAAAACAATTGCTAAAGAAAAATAACTGTAGTACTACAATTAATTAAAGTAGGTTATCAAGCTTATTCTCGCTTTTCGTTCGTAAAAGAGGATAAGCAGATTGTGCATATTTCCACCGATCACGTACCAACAAATAGAGACAATAAAAAACTAATCGGTCAACGATTTACGGCGTCAGGAGCGTACCCCGAGGGCAAATTATCGATAATCGAGCGACTAACCAAATAGCCGGTGTCGATACAAGTTATCGACAGTAATCGTCATAATCGTAGTGCCGCGTGATTGTTGCCGCTCGCCATTATAGGACGTGCGCGGTGTTTTAAAACTTAACCACCCTTAATTGACCCATCATTTTCAACAAAGGCTGCACCAATTTGCCACTTCGCGGTACCGCTTAGGGGTCAATCGAAACTGGTGATCCCAAAAACTTTTTGTGCGCGCTTATTATTGAAATTATTATTTATTAACTGTAATTGTCGGTGACGTTTCGAGGGTTAAGCTCGGCGTTTAGCGTAATTTGGTCGGTTTGGCTTTTCGGAGGGTTTATTGGTAATTATTAGTTGTCAAACCGCAGACGTAATTGTGTTTATGACTATCAGAAATAATGTTTCCTGTCGGCACTTGCGATGAACAAGTGAATAGTGGGACCCAGTGGGACACTATATAGCCCTTGTTATATACAAACAGATAATTGCAGAAATAATTTCATGTGAAATGCAAACATAGGTATAGCTAGAAGACGTTTTTATATACAGTAAAATAAACAAATAATTTTGTAAACCAAATAAAGGTAAAATAAAAATACACGAAAAAGAAGCATGCTTTTTCTTGTAAGCAAAAAACGAGGTGCACTACCACAGATTTTTCCTGAAATCTTTGTTGCTTTTTTATTATAGAGCGATGGCATCTATTGTTCAACTAAAATCTTACTGTTGGAGTAATGTGCACGTAAAAGTGGTTGTTTTTTCGAAGGACCATTTTTCCGTTGCGCGTGCGTATTGTGAACGGGTAAATGGCGTGAAATTGACGTGTGGCCCGTGTTTGGAGAACGTTTCTGCATCGCATACGATATGGCCACTTAAATTCGAGTCAATGTACTAAATAAGCAGCATTAATCTTGCCAAAGCTGCCTGACTGTGACATTAAAGCAACATAATTAAATACAAATATATTTTTATAACTATATCGATTACAACAATGGACTTTTTGGTGGGGCTTTTTTTCTTAAATACGTACCTACTTATTCGTTTAAATTATTTGCCAGTGTCAAGTAATTTGATAAATTAAGTTATTTGCATAAATGGAGAGTTTTCGTCATTTAGTTACGGCCAAAGTTAAATAAAGTCCGTCACAGTCGAGTCAAGTTAAAGTCACACCCCAGTAAAGTACTGGAGACTTCACTAGAGGCGTCTATGAAGTTTTGGAGTCAACGCGGAGTTTGTATACCTACTAAGGTCTAAGAATACGGGAATCGAATCCGCAACCTTTGAAGTTTTAGTATAATTATCGCGAAATTAAAAGATAGCAGTTAAAATAAACATTTATTAATAATAATAATAGTTAAATTCATTTAATTGACAACAATGGTCCAATTGCTAGTAATTTACACAATAAGACTAGTATTAGTAAATACAATAATAATATTAAAAAAATATTACCTACTTGCCCGGATAAATTTATTAAGATATTACTTACATAATTTCAGATCAAATATGGTTCGATTTCACTGATGAAAATTGTAATTTCCTCAAATTGAGTAATATAGTACGACAAAAGTAGTAAGCTCTAATCAGTATTATGGAATTTAGAACAAGCCAACAGGTTTTAGCAGCACCTATGATCATGCTTTCATTAAAATAATTAACCAAAGCCGTTCCTACATGTAAGGCAGGCAATAAAAACTAAATACTTTGCCCATATTTTAATAGCACAGTTCCTGTAGAAGAGTAGTGCTGGCTAATAACACTGTAGAAACTAAATGCTCGAATTAAAATTAAATGCTTTAATGATGGGTTTTGTTACGCTGGTTCTGGGTGATTCTTCAAAATACGAGTAGAGTCGCGAATTGTAACTAATAAATAAATATTTATTCTCAGTGCTTCTAGCCCCATGCTAAGCAGACACCAAAATGCATAAATACTTTTTTTTCTTTGTAAAATATTTTGTGAGAATTCATTAGCATTAATGAAGTGTTAAAGGACTTCTTGGCGGGAAAGTAAAGCGTCATGTCTGCAGTTTTGTTTTATTTTCTAAAATTTATGATATTTCTAACATTAATGTGTAATAACGGTGGATTATTAACCGTTAGGTGTTTGTGAACATACATGAGTGTTGGTAAATCAAACAAAACAGTGCAACATCACTTTTCAAATTTTCCATAAGAAGTCCATGTGAGATCTCAGTATAGTCCCACATCTTTACTGAGGACTCAAGGGGCTTAGGGTAGGGTATCTCATATACCATTTATCATCTTTATCATCACTCATTCTCCTTGACTATGAATTATATATTATTAATATATCACTTACTTCACACTGGCTAAATGTGCTAGACGCACGAAGCCATTATTTAAATGAAGAAGAAGAAGTGTTAAATTGAAGTGTTAAAGCGCTCGTAGCACCGCGGTACTTGGTGGTCGGAAACACGGAAGTAAAGCAGAGTTAACAGAGGTCAGTCCTTGGATGGGTGACCGTTTGAGTGGCATTTGATATCGAGCGCTTCCGTGCTTCGGAAGGCACGTTAAGCCGTTGGTCCCGGTTATTACTAAATGTGGTAGTCGTTAAGCCATGTTAGAGGCCAAAATGGGCGGCTTGAAAAATTCTAACAGCAGGACGCTATACACCTGCCTCCGCCAATCCGCACTGGGTCAGCGTGGTGGAGTATGACCCAATACCCTCGCACCTTGGTGTGTGAGAGGAGGCTCGTGCTCAGTAGTGGGACGTTAATGGGCTAAGATGACGAAGTGTTGGCGTGTGTTCCATGATAGGTGTGTGATAATGAGTGTGTGATAGGCTACGGCCTATAAGTAAGGGACGTGACAATAAGTGTGCATATATACTTTTCTTAAAATACTACTCCTACATTTAATTCTGTAAGTCATTTCATCGACTGAGAGGCCTATACAAACGCTGATCTTTGAACATGTCTTTTCTTCACCCTTAAAAGGTCAATCATATTCTAGCATTATCCTGGTTGCCCTGGTCTTAAGCTCTGGTCTAATCAGATTTGGCTCATTTCATACAAGCGACTGCTGAACTCCACAACCCAAAGAAAAATATCATACTATGATTAAACCAGCTGTCGGGATGTTAGAAGGCACTGACTTGCTAATAGCTACTGCCATATGTTCATGACAGCCGGGACTAACGGCTTAACGTGTTTTCCCAGGCACGGTACAAGCCAAAATTACGTACGTAACTTTGATAAAATCATAGTACTAGGGTTTGAATCTGAGACCATCTGAATTTGAAGTGGTCTCGTCACTGAGCTATTGCCGCTTACCCCTTAATAGGATTTTTTTTTCAAAATAACTTATCGTAAATAAGTACGCTTCACAGTTCAATTATTAATTAAAGAGTCGCTATAGAAGTAAATTCTGATTGAGAATGTCTGTAAATGATTTTAAAGGCACTTTCTAAACCTACCTATCTAAGAAAAACACATGGCATCGCGGGACGGGCGTCGAGTTGAGAAAGGAAATATTATTTCCTTATCTTCCCCCACCAGCGTACCCTCCTACCCCCCTCCCCTTAGCTAGGGTTATCATACTTGCCATTCGTCCCGGTTTTCCCCGGATTTTACCCTAGTTTATAGTAATAACAATTCTTGAGATCATAAGTTGAAAGCTTTTGTGTTAGTAACGATCAGCCTTAAAATCTATATAACTTAGTAAAAATTTGTAGATATATTTAAAAATAATATAAATGTGCTAAAAGTCATCCAACGCATGAATTTGCTTATATAATAATACATAGAGATTATAATTGTAGGCCGTGTGGTATGAATACATTTATTTTTAAAAAAACTTTATTTTCTCGTGGATTAAAAATATTACACGTCGTGCGGGTTCAAGCTCCAGAGTCCGGATTGGTCGTCCCCGTGCAAAATTTTAGAGATGGCAACCCTTTTTTTTTTTTTTTTTTTTTTTTCGGATGGAAAATCATCAAATGACCGTCTTCCGCTGTGGGTGAAGCGGAAGGGTGTGTCAGACTTTTACTGACTAAAAACCATCCATGTTCCTTCTTGAGCCTGTAACACCAAGGCCGCGGTAACTCTTTCGAACAGTCCCGCAACAAGAGATGGCAACCCTACTCCAAGCGAACGAGCGCGGGTTCAAAGGTCATTTCAAGAAGCACGATGACTATTTCTGAACAACTCAAACAAGCGGAATGGAAACTCCTTCGTCGGAGCTCTTTCGCGTTCTGTCTTATGTTTTTGTTTAATCTGTGGTGGAGTTGCTATTATTACGAAAAAGGAAGAAAGATATTTAAAATGTTCTAAAATAAATTCCTTGAATGATTTCTTGACGGAAAAGTGACGCGTTATGTCTGCCGTTTTGTTTTATTTTCTAGAATTTGTGATATTTCGGACATAATGTGTAAAAATTATGTTTGTGGATAGGGTGTTTGTGAACGTATCTACATAGTGTTGGTAAATGGAAAAGTGCATAAAACAATATTTATTTGACATTATCAATTAACAACCTATCAATTTACCTAATTTATAATGAAAGATATAACCTATATAATAATATATGGTATACTTCATGAATCTCAAATCGTATACATAGTGTCAAGCAGGACTTATTTGCGGGCATAAAGCTATTTTGGCATTTATTTTTTTGTGATCATTTTAGACTGTTTATTTTACTTGGTAGGATATTTGTCTAGATTCCAAGTAAGTATAATTATTGCAACGGGATAATTATATTCTATTTATTTTGATGGGTAACATTTTAAAGCTAATATATGTACTTTAAAAACAGTACCTACAAATATATCCAAAATAAAGCTAAGAAAAAAAAAACAACGCCACTTAAATATTGAAATATTTAACTATAAATAGAAAATGTCTTTCAACTGTATGTGTGTAATGAAAACAATGATAAGCGTAACATATTATTATACTTTAAGAAGTAAGTAAATGGTATTAGTAGCTTAGTAGCTCTTCTTACTCTGGCAATAGATGGCGCTGTATGTAATATTTATTTAAATAACCTCTTAACAGAAAAGGTTGAGGTTGCGCTTAGAACTAAGGACCAAGGACTATACGCCGGCGTGTGCAAAGGAGGCTTTTCTCAACAGGAGGGCCCGGTATAATTGGGCCCCCTGCGTCAGTCGCGTTAAAGCCTCCATTCGAGGGTTATTTATTGATCAATCGTTTATTATTGCCCCGTTGTAATGAGGCTTTGGAGGTGTCTCGGAGAGGAGTTTTTGAATTGTGGTATTTTTTTTGTTATTGAAATAATGTTTGATAATTTTATATTGTTGGTATTTTTACGCATTTTAATAATAATAATACTTTATTGATACTTTCACAATTTCACAATGAATTACAGACACTGAATCCTATGTTAGGATTCCATCCCATATAGAGATAAAACTAATTGTGACGCCAACATAAAAGGTACTCCTGAAGGTCTAAACTAAATACAAAAAAGAAAACATACAAAATTTTAGAAAAAATAGATACAGAATTGTGTTATATTCTAGGACTAAGCTAATCGTAGCTTTTTTATAGGTATGGCTTATATTTTTTTCTTCTTGCATAGATAGAAGACATCCAGGCCGGTACACATACCGGTACGTATAGGAACACAAATTTATCTTGTGTGAAAATGGAAATAACAACCTTATGCACTATAACAATCGTCTTGTCAATAAATTAGCACAAAGCGGATACAAATCAGATTTACCTGACTAGCTCTTTTACATTCGTTAGGTACACCAACAGCATTGTATTTTTTTTGCATAATAATAAAAATAAAGGTTATATTCTTTTAATAAGGTAACTGACTCGTTTAGTTAGACATGGAGGTCGACATATAAAAATAGCTGATAATTATCATAGCTGCTGCCTAGTCACAATCTTTTTCTGCTTTCCGTTTTCATAGTATATTCATTTTTATATGAGTGTTGTCTAGTTTTCAGCTACATATGCTTGCATTATTAGCAGCAGTCATGATCTCGAAGGTGCACGCAGGGCAGGATATTAGGTCACAATGTTAGGTCAGTTGTTAGATCTCATATTCTCAGCAATTTCGCTAGCTAATTTCGTATAGTTTGAACTGACTCTCTATTGACTAATTATGTTGACAATATGATACTGTCCAGTGCCTTATCTTAAGCGCTTGAGTTAATACGTAACAACAAAACGGACACAACCAATGAACCCGATAAATAAGTAGCTAACCCTTTCAAAAGTCAATATACAAATAAAATAAAAGCTATAATTCCCAGAATCATAACAACGCTGAACGTCATCCGACACTCTCTTGACTGTTATTCAGTCAAAACGTTCCATTCATTCAGAACATATGCCCGCAGGCCAACCGTGGCCAAGATTTAATAGCCTGAATCTGGAATCGAACCTGTGACGCCTCATTTGACTTCACTTCCTCAACGCTTGCTTTGCAATGGGAATTAGCTCTTAATCATATTACACAAAAGAGTTAATTTTGTACTAAATCAAAATTGCAAGTCTTAATTGGGCGTCTTATGTTGAATAGGTCATAAGTATTAGAAGCTTTTAAAATGAACCATAAAGTAATAGCAGTAAGAACGAGAATATTTTTCCTTGTGAGTTTACAGTAGCTGTGTTTTTTTAATAGGCAAGGAATGCAATCGGTAATCCAAGTCAACTGCGAAACAATTAAAAAAATAATACACAATGATTACAAATCAAATAAACATTGTAAATTTTTACTTCAGCATTAAACAGTGAGAATTTAATGCAATAAAAAATATAAGTGTCTAATCAATGAATGGGATCTTGGACTTCTTGGCGGGAAAGTGAAGCGTCATGTCTGCAGTTTTGTTTTATTTTCTAAAATTTGTGACATTTCTAACATTAATGTGTAATAACGGTGGATTATTAACCGTTAAGTGTTTGTACATGAGTGAGTATACATGAGTGTTGGTAAATCAAACAAAGCAGTGCAACATCACTTTTCATATTCTCTCAAGGAGTCCATGTGAGATCTCAGTATAGTCCCACATCTTTACTGAGGACTCAAGGGGCTTATGGGAGGGTATCTCATTTACCATTTATCATCTTTATCACCACTCATTCTCATTTACTATGAATTATAATATATTAATAATATATCACTTACTTGACTCTGGCTAAATGTGCTAGACGCACGAAGCCATTATTTAAAATAAAGAATAACCCTTAATTTGGACATTTATAGTGACACACATAATCGATATTCGTCTATTTACGTTACGCCGCCGTGTTTGTGTCACAATTATTTTTGACCAAAATTTATCTCGGCCCATCATCGCCATTTATCTCGGTTCACGCTTTGTTTTCCGTGAAAGGGTCTTTCATTCAGAACTTTTCTGCACCAACACTAGTCAGTTCTATTAGCTATATAAAACCCTGCCGGCTGTAAAAAGTAAGTTCTAGCGGCAATCACTTCAAATTATTATGTCCTTGAGTTATATCCACAGTTAGTCCCAAGTTCTTCTACAAATCTCCTCAGTTCTGATTCCTTCTTATATTTGAAGTCTGTCGCCAATAAATGGTCGTATTTCGGCATTTTACAAACATGCAAACCAGTGTAGGCAGTTACATTTATGGGTTAAAATAATAGAGAAACCCTAAGTATGCCAGACGATTGATGTCTGCCAACTTGAATACCATAAAAAGTTTATTTCCATCGAGTCGGGCGTCATGAAATTTCCAATTAATGTTTATTACGAAATATTTCTTAGTATTTTTCAACAAGCTGTCGTGAATTCTTTGCTATTTCATACACCTGTTAGGCAAGTGTTTCTTGTATTTTTGAGGCTTCTAAAATAATTTGTGGAAAGAGATTCCAATTTCATTTCTTCAAAATATTTGCCAATGTCAAGCAATAAAATTAATCAAGTTAATTTGCATTAATGCAGCATTTTCGTCATTCAGTACAGTCAAATATTAATTTCGTTAGAGTCGAGTTGAGTCAGAGACAAGTCAAACTCCAGTAAAATAATGGCGACTTTACTAGAAACTTCTAGAAATTTTTGGAATCAACACGGAAAATGACAATTTACTGCAATATGTCACTTTCCTACATTTGTGTACATTACCGAAGAAGTTTGTTTAAAAATTCACTATATTTTCACATAAAAATGATTTTACACTAATAATGGGAAATAAAATAAAGCCGCAATTTATCTTTTCAAGCGTTGTCTATCTTTTCAAGCGTTGGAAACAAAAATCCATTCCAGTTCTTTTTTTTCTTTTAAATAATGGTTTCGTGCGTTTAGCACATTTAGCCAGTGTCAAGTAAGAGATATATTAATAAATCATAGGAATAAGAATGAGTGGTGACAAAGTGGTAAATGAGATGCCCTACCCTAAGCCATGGACTTCTTGAGAGAATTCAAGAGAATAAAACTATCCTTTGTCCTTTCCAGGTCTGAAACTTTTACCATATCAAATGTGATAACTCACAAACAGGCATTTATAAACATATGCCATAATTAAGTAATATTTTGATGACATATTGCAATCGGTAAGCTTTAAACATGACTATAGGTGTAAAGAACATGAGTACTTATGTCATCCAATATCCGTAAAACTATGGAACGGCTACCGACGAGACGACAACCTCCAATTTTATCGTTTTTAAAATTTTACAACCGCATTAAATCATTCGTTTCTCGGAAACGTCAATTTCATTTCTAATCCACAATCGTTGACGGCTAATAATCAGAAAACTTGTTTTGGTAAAAATTAACGTCGTCCGACTTCTCCAGGGTAGCAGACGTATCTTTCCCACCTATGGTCTTAAATCAGATTGAACTATAGAATATTATAAATAAATAGAAACAAAACTAAGCTGTATTAATAATAATGCAAAATAAAAACAAAAAGGCTTTATTCTAAAATCGAACGGCGGGAACCAAACATCCATAGACAATAATGGAAATGAACAAAGAAGTTAAAAAGCGGGAAGAAACCTGTCGACGCCATGTTGTGTGGCAGTCGGCCTTCACGCCTTGGCCGCCGAAGATTATCTTTCGAAAAAAGAACCAAACGGGAGGTGCAGTTGTTCGTGAATAAAGGTCTCAACTGCGAGCTAGTTTCGTGGTATTGTGTTTCTTACTGCTAGCAATTAAGAAATATATTTGCGTGGACGCATGATTGTTGTTACACGATTCTCGGTAGATGAAAAGAAAGAGCTTCGTCAGTGCGGCTGCGCCGTAGCTGATGACCTGTCAATTTCGTCGTGTACGTCGGCCGGCGCTGAGAAAAAAGTGACATTAGAGAGGCCATCTATTATTTTGACTTTATGTGCGGAGATGGAGTTGAGATTGATTGTTTTTGGCTCAGCCCTTTTAATTACAGCATATTCAGGCGAGTAGCTTTGTGTATTGTGTCTACTGTTCGGTAGGTAGTGATTATTTATGTATGGGATGTAATTTTATGTAAGTTAGATGTTTTTTTTCTTTTTTCTTATAGCATTTTTTCGTAAGCATAGGGATAGGTCTGAAATTTATAATTACAGTAGATTCATACCTCCCACATATCATTTCCCATTCATATTCCTTCTAACATTGAAAATGCGCATAGCTTTTTCTGGGGTTTCTTTCCGCTAACACTACAGGTACTAGGTGTGCTTTTCAAATGTCTTTCATAATTTACGATTGTACATTCTAAAATGATGTGATAATTTTTTTTTTTGGGGCTTCTGCCGCAAGATACGATCTCAGCAGTAACTAGGTATACCACTAAGATCCTAACGATACTAGCCCACTTGACTATGAAATGCAAAATCGCGATAATCTCGGTGTTTCCGCGGATTACAGTATATTCATACTAAAGCCTATGCAAAAATTCATTTAAAGATCTTGCTACAAAAATTTATGCTACAAACTTTTGTGGAATTATAACGGTATTAATAACAATTGATATTAATATTAAAAACACTTTTACTTGTTTCACAAATTAATACTTGACTAGTCTCAATGTAACATTCACGGCGTGTGCGTTTGCGACTCGCGCCCAAGCTTGCGCGCGCGCCGGCCTTTTCTTATAGCGTCTCATTGTGCTTTACCAACAACCATAATATCTTTTCAAATGTCTGTCATAAGCAGAGGTCGGAATTAGGTAGAGTTATTTATGTACTTGCATCGAAATGTTGATATTAATGTGGACCTTCCCGGGATTTCAAATGGATTTCAAACGGGAGTGCTCCGCATTTTCGCTATTGTATTCTTTTGTTCTCACAAGCTATGTAGTGCGAACAATAAACGTGGCAACATCGCGCGTGTGCGTATTGGAATTTTGCAACTTCGGTCATCCAATATCATTGATGTAAGTTTGGCAACGTCGCGCGTGCAGTAGTCTAAATTAAAAAAGTAAAAGTAAATAAATTTTTATTAAAAAGTAACGGGATTTTTTCTATTCTTTAAAATTAATCCCGGGATTGGAGGCATATCCACTATATTCTTTCGCTGTGTGAAATCAGTGTAAGTACATGAATAACTCTACCTAATTCCGACCTCTGGTCATAAGCTAATATTCGTCAACAAATTTATGCTTAAATTTTATTTTCCTTCATTTTGTAAATTTATTATATGCCGTACAATTGATATTGATTATTGTACAGATACACATTTACTTTTTCATGTTTAGAACACAAATAAATACATGACTAGTTTCAATGTAACATTCACAGCGTGTGCGTTTGCGATTCGCGCCCGTGCGTGCGCGCGCGCCCGTTTCTTGCTTCATCTTATTGTGCAATTTTGCATGCATCACCTGAATAGTGTAATGATGATCAGTGTTATGGCTGTATCTACATTGATATTTTTTATATGTTTGTATTCTAAAAGTCTAAATGTATCTCCTTTATTCTAAGTTGTATGTCACCTATAGGTATTGTATCTTCTTTCTTCTACTTAATTATATATCTTCTGAGAATAACTCATAATAAGACAATAGTATTAGCATGGTCTATTAAAAATATAGACTAATCCTGCATTTTACAATAAGGAAACATAAGGATAACCTTCTGTACTAACGAAGCCGGCAGGCTATTCCATAATTTTCTATTGGCAAAACGAATCATATTATATCGTGAAACAATAAAAAGTTGACATACTTCATCTATATGCACCGTCATTATGTCTTTGCACATTATTATGTGACAACTTGTTCTCGGTCGGTTCGTTTTGTTTATTTGCAAAATGCTCAGTTTTTGCGCGAGTTAGTAGCAAGCAAGCAACCAACCTGTTCGTAGGAATGTTGAATTGCTTGTGTCAAGAACTGTGTTATTTAAATTACTTATGGTGTAAATATGCTAATGTTGAAGCGCATCAATCAAAATTTTCTATGATCACCATTACCATACATTATCATACGGCGATTGTATTTAGTCAGCGGGGTTTATTTTAAGGCATAATCTGATAATATATGCCTCAGTCATATTGTTAGCAAGGTCTTTGTATTCTTATAAGGACTGTAATTATTCTCTGCTCGCTGCTTTATACATTTTTAGGGTCAGTTTATATAATATTATTCTAATGTTAATTCTCTTAATGTTTGATATTTAATTCTTTAGCGTTATCATACCGCTTCGAGTTTATATTTATTTTATTTGGAACCAAAAGTACTTAACTGAAAATCTTAAAATTTGTAAAGCCTTCTGAAACATGACATTAAATAAAACACGTTCCCTTGATAAAGAGCTGTCTGTATATCATACGATCACAACTTAGACCATAGTGAAAAGAAAGCTTTGTAAACCTTTAGTAAACTTACGTGGAGAATCAGCTGAACCTATACAGAATGATATACGAGTATAATATAAATATGGCCACCGCGCACGCCGAATGACGCGGCAACTGCCCATGCGCAATCAGTGCGGTCACGACCGGCGGTCACGTCCGTCCCGCACCCCGCACCTCTGGCCCATGTATCGCCCACTATATTTCTACTAATGATACTCGGGTACCTACGGAACTTTTTAATGACTGGGTAGTAGCTACTTCATTAAACGTATGGTGAGAAATGTCTTGTCGTGCTGGAATTTCTGTATGTATATGCTATAAGTTTCAATCAATTCTCTGGTGTTAAAAAATCGTTGCCTCTTATTTTTTTTCTAAAATTGTAGGTATATTCGAAAGCTGGATCGGAAAATCACTTAGATTAATAAGCTGTTACCGTTTCATGGCTTAGGTTTTGCCATATTATCTACTTAAAATATGTTATCAATTGTTCCTCGTGTAATTCTGAGATTTTACGGGTGGCAAATTAAATTTAAAATTGTCTGTTTGAGATTGTCTTGACATTCATATTTGCTTTACCGAAGTCTGTTTTCACTTACATTATTTTACATTTGGTCAAACCCTTTTGAATCCTGATGGATATGATCCTTTTCCAAATAAAGTAAAATCACGTATTCAGAAAAGATATAAATAACTACTTCTCACGCACAGACAGATGCTAGAAATCTGCGGCATCACGATTTGTGGTCACGATGGTTGGACGCTCCCACTGCTTACCAACGTGTAGCTATGTATACGGTGATGCTATAACTCCATAGTCTTGTCTACAATTGCTAGTATTCTTTGATTTTAAATCATAGAAATATGTGATACTAACAATTCAATTAAAAAATCTTCCCAGAAAATATTAATGCCAAAATTTGCAACGTTATGTAGGTACCTAACCAAAAAAATTTCTCGAAGAGGGTATTTTTATTGCAAAGAACTATTTGGTTGCAAGACTACCAACTTGACTGTGAAATAGTTCTCGTACATCGTTTTTTATAGTAGCAGTACCTGTATAGGGATCCTACCAAAACCTAAGGAGCCCAAGCCAACCTCATCTGGCGAACATAACAGTTCCCGGCAAGCAGCAATAGGTTCGCCACCTATAACGTGGGACCAACTATATAATTGGCAACTGTGGGCGTGTAATATGCCTCTGCCTACCCCTTCAGGGAAACAGGCTTGAATGAATGTTTGTTTGCAGTACCTACATTTTATGATTATGTACTGAATATTGATAATGTTCTCTGTAGATTTAATTATTATCTACAGAATAACTGCTGTTTACTACGACATATTTCTCGATTAAACATAACTCATCGTAATAACCATAGTTCTTTGCGATAACAATAGTTATAAATTTAAAGCCCCAAACAGATATATATCTCAAGGAAAGGGTCTTTATGTTGACATCACCGCGTGATATGACGACGTAAATGGTCTGTTTAATAATGTTTATGGTTTGAAATGCCATCTTAAATAACATTAAGTGGTCACCCCAATATACTTCATATAAGTTTGTTCTGGTCTGTAAGTCTTTTAAAGTGAATCTTTTGTATTTCTCATAAATGTAAGACATAATTAAATTTTGTCTTAAATTCCCTTTTAAGAGCATAAGGCTTAATAGGTTACAATTAATGCTTTTTCAATTCAACTTTAGTTTTTGTGTGAAATGCAATGCTGTAAAAGATCGCTAATGAATCTCATACTATCGTAATATTCTGAAATAACTATGAGATAACTACGTGTCTTATTGTAATGCCCAATCACAAATAATGCATTAGGCACCAACGAACGAAGAGTTTCTACTACAAAAAGTTTCAATTTATAAAGTGGCATTCGTTGTAGGTACTATTGCTTATAAACAAACCGTAAATAAACTGAGAAATTGAAAAATTATACGGGAAGTACGTTTAAATCTCCGATTCGAACTCGCTACGGGTCAAAGAATTTACTTCGCGGCATAAAAAATAATTTAACACCAATTTTTCACAGCTATCGGATGGATGGGCGGCTAATTTGTCCGAATGGTGCGTACGCGCATCTATTGTGTTAGATCAAACATGGCGTCTCTAATGGCGCCTATAGACGCTGACATATTACTTTTTCGAGTGTTGTAAAAGATTATTTATTAGTTTGACTTTGTTAGTGGGAGGTTGAAGAAGCTTGTGTATGAGAACTGATTAGGTTAATTATTTATGGTTTTTATAATATCAATATTGTAAACTGCTTGTTATTCAAACTAGTAGCGTAGTGTATAGTGGTCCAAAAGCCCAAAATTATGGCCCTTCTAGAGTTAAACATTTACAAAAACACTATAAGTCCCACATCTTTACTGAGGACTCAAGGGGTTTAGTTAGGGGCAGGGCATCTCATTTACCATTTGTCATCTTTATCACCACTCATTCTCATTTACTCTCTTACTTGAAACTGGCCAAATGTTTCTGGCAGATTTCATATGTCAGTACTTACACTATAATTCAAGATACTGCTTTAAATACAACGGATTATTTCCCATGGAACAACGATTAAATTTAGATGATGTTATTGGTAAAAAACAATAAAAACTTATTAGTCATTCCGTAGGTCGGACGCGAAGGCGCCGCGAATCAAAATCCAGCAAAAACTCAACTCATGCTATCGTAAGCTTTTTAATTGTGTTTCTGGCAACCCTCCCACCGCTACCTGGTGAAGTCACGACTGCCTTGTCGCAACCGGTGTGTTAGGTCAGCCAGCTTAGCTAGACCTCCTCAACCCCTTGACTTTCTTACAAAAGCCTTTGCCAACGCGTAAGCCGAGGGCCTTCTCCACTGGTTGTAACCGGATTTTCGGTAGATGTATACTAGGTAGGTACTTACCTACGTCTACGTATTATGGGGTATTGCATCTGCGTTTGGCAGGGTCATTCGAACGTTAATAAGATAGAGGGTAGTAATTTCGGCTTATTTGATAAAGTTTGCGTTGAATATTATGTCAACTTGACATGGGTTTTGTGGTTGTCTTAGCTTTATCTATAAATTTTCCTTCTAGTCCATTGCTAGTATTTCGTCCATAAAATTCGTTCGTTTTTGTTGGTATTAGGTAGGTACATTATTTAAGAAAAAAATTAGCTTTGGTTGGAAATTTTTAATTGTGTTCAGTTATGAAACAGTGACATTTATTTAGTCTAGTTACTTCTATTTCTTTACGAAAACTCTGTGTAAAATACTGATTACAATCAGACGTGCAATATTAGATAATAATAATATTATATATATATATATATATATATATATATATAATAAAAAAAATATTTTCTCGTCTTTTACCTTTTTTATTCTACATACCTATTGTGAACAAGGATTTTTTTATCGTCACATTTTACTAAGCTATGTTAGTTGCAAAATATACTGATATTTCTTCTATTTAAACGATATACCTATAGAAGTATAGCATTGAAAATACTGCCATCCAGAATCACCAACAATATTAAGAGTGCTCAATAGAATTGATTGACATTTTAAACAGGACTTGTCATATAGCTCGGTTTGCATATAGCGATGTTTCGCACGCACGCTCCCTGCGCAACGTCGATAAAAGTGGGCGTGGCAGTCGTCTCGGTGCGGACCAATCAGAACGCGCGCTCGGATGCGTGCGAGCGACCCGCTGTCACACGTGCGAGTGTGAGTGAGACACCATACACTAGGGTTATCATCCGTAGTTTAAAAAGAAAGTATTTTATTATAACACTGAAACGCTTTATTATTTCAGCAGTACCGTTCGTAAGTGAATACTGCTGAATTGCCGCTAGCATTCTTAGCGTACGATGATTTTCTACTTAATGCTACACATTTATGAGTAATTAAAATGAATAAAAATCCTTTCATATTAAGAGATTTTTAAAAATTGTATCTAATATACATTTAAATTGATTATGAAATCTGTAATTAATACAATAGCCAAAATATAAACTTAGATAGTGAAAGTCTTCATTGTAGTGTCATTAAATTATATATGTGGAAGTGAGAGAAATTAAATAATGATTTGGCTCCTTAACTTTTTTTAACTTATAATTTGTTTGTGTGCTCAAAGTGTCTACACTATAGTGTTACCAGATTGAGTATACTTATGCAAGTACTTTAAAAGACAAGTAAAGACTAAAGCAGATAATTTAATCATAATTTGAAAACCTTACCGTGTAGGTACGAACTTTTGCACAAGTAAAATCGCAACTCCTATTGATATATTACACTGGAATAATAAAAAAATGTATACGTTAAAAGCTTAAAGGACAGTAGATATTAATACTAACTGTTATAGTTACAATAGTAGGCATATATTAAAAAAATTGCAGGTATGAGTAGGACTTTGTTTCAATACTCTTTATTTATATATTTTTATTTACTCTTCTATAAGTCACACCTCTACCCATTCGGATATAATAAAAAACCATATTCCTTGCCGTAAAAAGATAGTGGCAACCCTACCACAGAGTATATAACTTAGCATACGGCTATACGCTACCGGCACCACAAAAGAGTTCCCATATCTTTTATGTTCTTAGATTCTTATCTCGCTGATTCTTATTTTACATTCGAGATGGTGGCCTGGAATTAACGGACGGGCGCCATAAACACGCTATAACATACTTTAATGCGCTATAATACGAAATAATCTGTGATTTTTATAGCCCTAATTGGTTGTTACAGATTTTGAGATACAAAACTAATTTTCGGGTACCTACAGAAAATTTATTCATGAACCAACGATGATTGAATTGTTAATAACTTCTAATTGCTGATTATCATGTTTTAGACATTTCACTTTAACGTGCGTTTGTGTTAAAATAATAATGTGGTACAGCAGCTATTATCTTATAAAATAACATGATCATTAACTCACCTAATGTGGTTTTATAACTCAGATAACAAATATTTTATGATTACTTAAGTATTAATGTTATACTCAAATTCATACAAAGAATATTACCTATATCTATCGAGTATTTTTTGGTGTTATGCACAATTTTCCAGAAATGTGATAGTTTCTCTAACATACCTACACCTATACCACTTATAGAAAATGTTTTGAAATAAATATAGTAGGTATACGTTTCAGAAAAAACAATAAGAATATAATGTAGTAAAATCATATTTGCCTTACAAATTTTCCGTTAGTTTATTAAATTTCTATAAATAAGGTTTTAATCAATTTCAAAACATCTAAATGGTATGGCTTCAGTACCCTTAAAAAAAATTCAATTTAAATATTTGAATTCAAATAAAGAAGCCGCATCGTTTTCGAATTTCCCCACTTCAAAGGGCGTGTCGTGTGTTCGAACGTTTGAATTTAACGACAAAGACAGTTTTCCCCGGGAATTCGATTAGGTTCCCGCGACAAAGGTCGTTACTCGGGGGAAAGGCCGTTTTAAAATTGATTTTGGAATTGGGGTGATGCTGGCTGTCATAGAGGTTAACTGTAGAACTTTCTGTGCTTAGGTACACAGGTTCTGGCGTCGTTATATTTTTTAAATGTGGAACAGGTATCGATGATGTCTGTGTCATTATATTTTTAATGTAGAATATATTGAAGTTTAGACATTGATTGATGTTGTAGTAGTGAAAGGTTCTCTGAACAAGTTACAGAGAGCTTTGCACCTATATACGTAGGTAAATAATCTCACACCCGTGTATCCCATTTTAGATGAAACCATGCTTCAACTACCTATAAGGGGGCACTTCGCCTTTAAGGCCTGCTACTATGAAAAAGTTATATATTAATTTTATTATGTTTTTTAGTATATGTTGTTATAGCGGCTACAGAAATCTTTATCTGTAAAAATTTCAACTATCTGACCAATACGGTTCATGAGATATAACCTGGTGACAGACGGGAAGACGGACAGCGGAGTCTTAGTAATAGGGTCCCGTACTTTAACCTTTTGAGCACGGAACCCTAAAAATTTAATAGTACAATTCTTCAAAGGGGCCACTATCACAAGGCATATTATTAAAGCTAAATATTATAAAGTATTTCCCATGTAAGTAACAAAAAACATGAAAGGAATGAAGTGTTTGCTAACTTACACAGTGGGCCCTTGAGAGCCGAGCGTTTTGGTCGAGTGTTAGTATAATGTATTATATTCAGGGGTTCACACGGGGGCATCGAGACTGTAGAGTTAAGCTCTGGGACATATTCATTTGAGAAAAAATCCACAACAGACAGATAAACTGACAAACCTTGACAGATTCTATCAAAGAATCCATTTGCTTTTATTTCCTGATTATAGTACCGCTCATATCTCTTTCATTGTTGTTAAGAAGATAAATTAGGGAATTTTCATTTTGTGTACAAAAAATTTATGAATCTAAATGATCCTGTTGATCTTATGATAATTATGATAGTTATATGCGTATTGAAAAGCTATTTAGAAGCAACTGAAAGTATTTTATTTCTTCTTTTAGTCATTATCATTCATTCAGGGAAACATTTATTTCATCCTTTTACTTGTATGGTACATACATACATGCACGCCTGTTTCCCCGAAAGGGTAGGCAGAGGCATATTATCATCTAAATTAGATAAATTAAAAGACAGAAATGCAATCGCTGCATTTCTGTCATTTGTTTGAAGTTGAGAGGGACAGAAGCATGTTTTAAATAGATTTAGTACCAAACAGGATTAGTTACTGGTGGTGCAAGCTGGCCTCAATCCACCTCTTTTTCGGATATCCTCGTCCTCTTCACCCAGTAACATTCAAATTTATTACTCTTCGTGTTCTCTCATTACTTCGATGCAAGGATCAATTGAAGAAAAATATCAATAACTCCTACGTAGGTATAATAGTTAACTAAGAAAATGGCATTTTTGCTTTTTTTTTTTCAGTTAACATATTATACGTAGGAGGTCTCGATGTATGCTGCACTGACTGTAAATATACTGGTATCAGGCCAGAAAAATTATGTTGTAAATAAAATTATGTCAATTTTTTTTGAAAAAGTTAATCGGCTTTTTAATACGGTTAAATCTCTGACCGCTAATAAAGTCGCCCCTACCCTTGGCACACATCCACCGTGGACCTCCCCTCATGATGACTTGCACCAGGAGTTGCCAGTCATCGGCAGAAGTAGCCAACTATTAATACAAGTCAAGCCTTCGAAAAATCCCACTTGGTACTAGTTATAGGGGCTACGAGTAAAACTGTTATGCCTGCTAACAACTATTATAAAAATTATGCTTTATTCAATTCGGACACATTTAAAAGTCGAGATGTCTTAATATTGCCAGGATTATTAAAAAAATATATTTATACTTATATGCATTTCGAGGAAGACCATCAGCGACAAAATGAGATTAAGTAAAAGCAACTCTGCATAAAGTATAATACATACTATAGGTCACCGCTGGGGAAGGCATTTTACAGGTAATTTTCATTTTTGTTTTAAGACGCTCAAAAAAGTCCTAATAAGGTTTTTAGAGGGATGAAAAAAAACTACTAAAAAAGGGATCACTTTTAGTTATTTGGGTTTTTTGGAAAATACTAAAGAGGATTTAATAACTATTCTAGATAGTTTTATTCCATCATCAAATTGAACTGATTCAATAATTTCTGAAATTTTTACATTGATGATAGTCTAGCCCCTAAAAACCGAAAACGAAAAACCGTTTTCCCATTACCGGCTTATAATTTGCCATCAGCATTCATATTCCACATCAAGTTAAACAGGAGGCGAGAGATCTCGACGCTGAAGCACCCTCCTCGGTCACTTCAGCCCCGCAAATATTTTATAACTGCCCCATGTTTGCGGAGCGTAAACGGTTTTTGAGCCCCTACCATTTGCATTGTTCTGTTTTGCTAGAGAGCTATTGGTGATATAATCGTAGATGGGTAAACTTTGAAGATCTTGAATGTAAGAGATCAATGAACAACATTATTACAAAGAAACACATGAAAATCACTTTGTTTTGTTGAAGAATTACATATTGGCGTGATAAATAGATAGATACCCTTAAAATCTTGAGTGTAGTGGTATCAGTAATAACTAATAACGCACATTTCATACTATTCCCAATAGGCCCAATTCGAAAAATCATGATATTTGGAAAAACACGTTTAAAGATTTTTGAAGCCCCTATATTTTCACAAAATCGATCATAACTAAATTAATTTTCTTTCTGAGATGTGCCCCTATAGTAGAAAATTATTACATCAAAGAAACAAGCACCTATCATGAAAAGGTCAACACATTTTCTTGTCATGAACATCATAGGGTAATTTATGAACAAAAACTTAGGTACTCTAATTATATAAAGAAGAATTTTCATTTGTAATATGTATGAAGTACGAGAAAAAAGCAGTAGTTTTTTCTTGAAACTAATTCAAAGAGATATAGAGAAAGGCTGATATTTTGTTTGTCAAATATAATTTGACAATTCATTAAATCATTATTCACAAATTACAGTAGGTACTGTAATTTACTGTAAGACGAACAAAATTTACATATCACATACGTAAATTAAGATTGTATATTAATTTTACTTCTTTAAAAAGTTTCATCAGCTGAAGTTTTAAATCCGATGTTTCTTTAGGAGAACTCGATTTACGAGTGTCATTCGAGAAAACATAGTGAGGGTTTCCTCATTTCTCTCTCCCTCCAGTACAAGCAATTGTTTTTGCGGCTAATTCTTTCCCTTCCTCTTTGAGGGAAGTCCCCGGAATTGCATTTTTATTTAGTTAAACCAACCGCGGGGCGCGCGATTGCTTTTTCATAAGTCAATTAAAGAATAAAGTGTTATTCATATATAGAAAATATTTGGTATCATTGGCGAGGGCATGCTCAGCCATAATATGTTTTGCTGATTGTTGTCAGTGTGAGTGTGATTTTTTGGAGGGATATAAGCATATAGCAGGCGCTTCGGAAAAATTACTAATAAGTTACCCAAAAATTAATTAATAAGTTACCCAAAAATATTAAATGCATATCTAAAGATTCCATATTTTATATTAATCTAAAGGAACATCTATTGCAAAATGCTTACTACAGTCTGAACGAATACCTACATTCTTAAACATATAATTGGACATTTAATATAATTAGTAAAAAAATAATGTTATAGTTTATTGATTTTTATGGTCGTTTAATTTATAATGTATTTAATTTCTATAAATAATATAAGGAAGAAATGTATTCCTATTTTAAATTGTGATACCCTTGCAGGGTTCATTTGAGGACAAAATATTATTTTTAAGATCTAAGTGTACACCAAATGAAACAATAAAGAATTATGATTATGATTATGATTATGAAATATTGGGAAGGTCTATGTTTAGAAGTCGGCTTCTGGTGACTAAAATTATGATGATTTTAACTATAATGACAAACCCCCATATTGGACCATTAGCTCAGTTTCATATTACTTCTTTGACTGTGATGGAACTCTCAGTGCTACTTTATTAAAAATAGTTTCTAATCCATTTATCTTAATGTCTTGGCGAAATACTTGACTCCTCTACTCAGCGTGCAGTCTTTCTTCTTGAAGACAATGTACCTCTTTGTAGTGAATTATTTAGTTTTAGACATATTGATGGCTCTACAATAGTTAATACTTTTAATACAATAAATTTAAAATTAACTGAGGATTTATGGGGAATCTCAACCAACATTATTAAATCTATCATTAATATTATTGCTCCTCAGTTGGCAGTTATTTTTAATCAATGTATTGATGATGGTTCATTTCCAAGTTTAATGAAATACAGTAAAGTAATACCTCTTTTTAAAGCTGGTGAGAAGTCTGATCCTACTAACTATAGACCAATATCAGTACTCCCAGCTCTTAGTAAAATATTTGAAAAAGTTATTTTTAATCAATTACTTTGTCATTTCTCTCTCAATTCCTTATTTCATTCTCAGCAGTATGGTTTCACTAAGAGTAAATCCACTACAGATGCTGGTGTAGCCCTAATGAAGCATATATTTGACGCCTGGGAGGACAGGCAGGATGCGATTGGAGTATTTTGTGATCTTTCGAAGGCATTCGATTGCGTTGACCATCCTACTTTGTTAGCTAAATTGACATATTATGGTGTTAATAGTAATTCTTTAAAATTAATTAAATCTTACTTGAGTGACAGAACTCAAAAAGTAGTTATTAATAGAGTCGAGTCTTCTGGCGCGCCATTGCTTATGGGAGTTCCACAAGGTTCGATTTTAGGCCCTTTATTGTTTCTAATTTATATTAACGATCTACCTTTCTATACTAGAGATCTGTGCGAAACAGTTTTGTTTGCTGACGATACATCTCTGATATTTAAAGTGAACAGAGGCAAGGATCATTCTGACGTGATAAATAATGCTCTTGCGAAGGTTTTACATTGGTTTACGGTTAACAATCTATCTCTTAACGCAAGTAAAACTAAATGTATAAAGTTCTCATTGCCTAATGTTACAAAAGTCTCAACTAACTTGAAAATGAATGGCAAGAATATCGAGTTATTAAATGACACAAAGTTCTTAGGCATCAATATTGATTTTAAATTGCAGTGGAACCCCCATATAATGGATTTGTCCGGAAGGCTTAGCTCAGCATGCTATGCCATCAAAAAGATAAGACTCATAACAGACGAAGAAACAGCTAGATTAGTTTATTTTAGCTATTTTCATAGCATTATGTCATATGGTATGTTATTGTGGGGATCTGCTGCGGACATACATAATATATTTGTACTACAAAAGCGCGCCATAAGAGCTATATATAATCTTAAGTCCAGAGATTCTCTTAGAGAGATGTTTAAAAGAATTAACATATTAACGGTTGCATCTCAGTATATATTCGATAATATAATGTATGTTCGCAAAAACATTAATACATTTGATAAAAATTCAAAAGTACATAATTTTAATACTAGGAATAGAAATAAGCTCTGTCTGCCAAATTGTCGACTTCACAAAACAAAAAATTCATTTTTGGGTAATAGTATCAGATTTTTTAATAAAATTCCGCAGGAAATAATTGATCTACCATTGGCAACTTTTAAAACTGTAGTTAAAAAAATGGTTGCCTGTAAAGTCGTTTTTACGGGCGAAGATTTTACGTGACAACGTCTTTTTCTCGGTAGAATATTTATTGATATGAATATAATTAAATTGCACAATAGGAACAAGGAATTGAATGAAAATAAGAATTGCACAAATTTTAACTATAGAAATATATTTTGTTTACTAAAACATTGTACACTAGTGCTGCGCGCGCGGCAGACCGATCATAGTTGAGTGGGAGAGAGACGCAAGGCATTCGCCGGGCCTCTCTCTCGTTCGGTGACTCATCGTAACGTTACCGAGCGTTACACTTTTTCATAAGTGACTCCCAGCCGCAACCTAATTTAAGACGTTGTCACGTCAAAAGCAGTTTCTTCAAAAGGGGTATTATGCTGTTAATGATTACTTATCGGATAAACAAGCTTGGGCTTAACATTTTCAACTTGTATTTGTATATTAGAATAAAAAGTCAACCAGATCATTGTCGTGACCATCCCTTATTGTACAGGCTCAGCTCAGTTTCACAATACATACTTAGTTGACTGTGATGGAAGGTTCCCTTAGTGCTACTTTATTGGTTACAGCTTCGGGGGACCCTTTCAGTATCATCAAATTTACACTGTGTGTGTCATGTAATAAAAATAATTTAAAAGAGCATAGCCTGTGAGTTTCTTGTCAGTTCTTCTCACAGAGCGGAGGCTCGGAACTGGCACTTAGATTCACTTACACCTAATTTTTATTTATTTGCATGTAAGTGAATCTAAGCTTCGTGATTTCAGGGTTAATATAATTTTTTTTTTTCTCATGTATATTTTGTTTTGACGTTTTCAAGTGCTATGTAATAGTTTATGAAATAAAGAACTTTTTACTTTTTACTTTTACTTTTAATATAGAAACTTGCCGGCTTTCTTGCCAACTGCTTCCAGTAACAAGGTCCCGCTATATTGTAGCGTCGTTTTATCTAGGGTATCTCTATCTTTTCATAATAAGTGACGATCACAAGTACGTATCCTGGGACCCTGTTCAATATTGTTTATATTTTCTATATATTGTTACAAAAGCAATAAAATTACGCACTTAGTGAATATTTTAACACTATTTCTAACATGTTTCATGCGATACAGGTCGCTGACAGACCGACAGCAGAAACATAAGAATACAATATAAGTAATAAGCATTAAATTTCCCTTTCTCCCAATCGTTTGGCAACTCACAGATCAATTAAAATTTCCAATCAAACAGGAACAATGTGTAATAAAGCAATATAACTGATTGCATCTATCATTTATACGTCTACCTATCTTCGTATAAAAGAAAATTGACCTTCGAATGAACCATCAATAACTATAGGAAGCGGCGATGCTTATTAGCATACTGTGGCACGTTTGATGTTAAGCAGTTTGTTCTTGTATAAATACATCACATTTGATGCACTCTAGCTCTGAAATATAAGGTAATTGTAGAATATCACCAAAGTATAGCAAAGTTGACGGAGGTCCTTTGTTAGTCACCTAAACAAGCAATGTATATCACCTGAACTAGCAACCTACTTCTACCTCAAATAGGTATACACTGGAAACCTTCCAGACAAATCACTCTGCCTATTGGTAAAAACCGTACGAAAATATACTAAATTTCTATATCACGTTCATTAGCTACAAGCCGGGGTATTTAGTTTGTAGGTATCATCATCATTTTTTATTTATTTATTTTTATTCAACCATAAAACTTACAACTATCTTTACATGCACCAAACCTAATACGATAGAGTAGCTGAGCTTACAATAAATACCTGACTAAAAACTTTCACATCAATCTTATCTACTAATCATTAAACTACTACATTATTATCTGCTGCAGAAGCAATATGCTGCTTTTGCAAATTCGATTATAATTAACATCTCTGCCGAATGACTCTACTTTAAACCTAGGCCTCCCAAAAAAATCTTCACAGGTACCGAACTCATATAGACCTGACTTCTCGCTACTTTACCAAGTTATCGGACCTTTATAAGTTCTGCCCACGCTTCGGCACGTTGCTTTATAATACATAGTGGTAATAACGAGTGTAAACTTATTTAAATAAATGAATGTTATGTAACTGACTTAGTGTTCGGATGCTCCGGGCGGTTCGTACCCGTGCCATCAGCGGGGTCGAAGCCCTGTAATAATTCGCAAGGATGAACTTAAGATTACTTTAAAAGCTATTGTAATTTTCATACATTTATTATTCTTCGTTGATTCAATCCAGCATTTAAATTCTTTACATTTTGTAAGGCTCATATTTAATGTGTCATCAAAATTAATAAATTACCAACCTAACCTAACCTTTTTGTACATCAAAAAATTCTGATGGAGCACCTAATCCCCTATTAGATGCTAGATCAGTATTTTTGATGATCAAAAAAGTATTTTTTAGAGGTTCAGTTTATTATATTCCATTTTGTAATACAGATACATCAACATGGGAACTATTAATTTATTTACATTTATCACGTAACATGGAAGGTGTCGTGTATTCTGGAGTAGAGTGTGGTGAGGATATGATTCTTCAAGACCACGGACAAGCCTTATTACTGCCTAGCTTTTTCAGTTCTCAATAGCTTTAAAGCTATCCCTGTTCTATACTAAAGCTGTTGTATTCATTTAAAGCTAAACTTTATGTTTCTTTCCAGCGGACTCCCTTCTCGGATCAGGATCAGATGAGGAGGAAGAGGACGAAGCCCGCGCAGTCAACAATGCAAGCAGTCCAGCCCACGCGCCTCATCCCGCGCTCCATTCTGATATTTCACATAATGGCGACGCCAAGCCGCATGAAGATTCGGAAGACCAGGTTCGTATACCATTCACGTTCAAATTTCATTGATCTATGAATTTTTTAATCGAAGGAATTCCTTGCAGGTATTCTTCTCATTACAAAAACAAGCCTTAGTTGTGTGCTGTACCCAATCATGTGCATAACTACTCAGTCTCTTGGAAGTCTTGAAACCTTAATATTGTTTTCGTACAAATATAATTTAATATCCAAATTTATTATTTATTGATTCAGGTGTTACTTTGCGGAAATTCATTGTAAGCAAGTGAAATAGGGGAAATTATAGTAGCGCGGGAATTGTTACAAAGATATTTTTAATTCATCACATACAAACAAATATATAGTAAAGGCAAATGTCCACGATCACACATACAATACATTTTGTCGTGTGTAAATCGAAATCACCACCTTTAAAACGAACACCGAGTATACATTTCATCATCCACACCATTTTCCAAATCAGACTGCCAAAACTTTTGATACCACACTATTATACCCTGGATATTTTTTTATTTTTTATTTGATAGTTCATGTACACATAAATGGTAATAAATAGTCTCTTTCAAACAAACCCATTACTTCCTACAGGGTTCTTTGGATGGTGACCCAGAAACGCGAGATTCTCAAGCCGAAAACAAATCACCTGACGATGGGAATGGAGGTTCGAAGCGAAGAGGACCTCGAACAACGATTAAAGCGAAACAACTAGAAATCCTCAAGTCTGCCTTCTCCCAAACGCCGAAACCAACGAGACATATACGAGAGCAGCTGGCGAAAGAAACTGGGCTTCCCATGAGAGTTATACAGGTTTGTGTTTTGTTTTTATGTTTCTATGTTTTCTAATTCGTTATGCCTCATACTTTTCTGCTTACCCAAAGGTTAACTGATAGAAAATGCCTTGCAGCATTAAGTTCGCCTTTTGTACATTTTAATTTTAATTTGTGCGATAAAGTTTAAATAAATAATTAAATAGTGTAGCCGATCGTAAGTCTTATGCTTTACCAAATTCACTTTCAGTTCGTTTCGTAAATTAAGCCTTATTTTATCAACAAAAGTCTAGTCTTAATGGAAAGCGTGACACCAATAGTTTTATAGCCGGCGGCCCGCATCAATTCTTAGAAATTCAAAATGTTTTTAATAATTAGGTAGTAATTTCGTCACTAATAAAAAAACGTATTAAATACTTTTTAAGCACTAGTGCATCCGATAGTTCTACAACCTTTTTTCTTTCATGTGAAATCAGGTGGCTCATTGTGTAGCTGTTTTTAAGAAAGAAGTTTATACATTTGACAGTTCTATGAGTATTTCGCAACTGAACTACATTACTATAAATAATTAACAACGCAAAATTATCTCTAAAGACATTTGGGGGCTAATTACAAAATGAGATCTAAAGTTAAACCAGGTTAAAAACTAGTGCTGTCGCTGTCTTCATTTTTTCCAATAAAGATAAAAATTGTAATAAAAAAAATTTTAAGCCGAATAATATTGCTTTTTGTCGACCATCTCGTGATCAATCTAGACAATATGATATAAACCTAAGCGCTAGATAGACTTCTATTAAAAATACATAAAATCCGTAACCCTGAAATCGTTTTTGGACGAAAATTATACGTCCGCGTTCCCCATAATAGTAATAATTTTACCATAAAATTGATTTGAACAATACCTCTATTCACCACACGCATAACCTTCGGTAACCGTTACAAATGGCGTGTGCTTTATCATACGCTGTTCGCGAATTAAAATTTTGAATTGAATCTTGCTTCGTTCTGAAACGGTGATTGGTGCCGACCTGACAAATATTCTGAATAACCATACCACAGGCGTTGCTTGCACTGACTTGGAGTATCTTTTTAAATAGAGAAAACTATAAGGAAATGCTCTTTTTGTACCTGAAGCTAATAATAATAAGAGATGATATGGAACTTAAAAAGAGAGTAGGAGGTAGATAAGAAATGCAATCCGTGCCTTTTCGCAGTCAATTAAAACTCTTTGTGATTTTCTTAAGAAGACAAAACTAAGAATATACTCTTTTGTCAACCTTAAAACCATGACAGACATGAACTTCATCTGTTAATTGAGTAAGGAAGTCAATCTAATCCTTTTTTCGCGGCCAGTCGAAAGTCTATGCGAAATTTTTCCAATCGGCCAAGGTAACACAACCCAATCTAACATATGGCATTATACAATTTTCCACACCGAAAATATTTTTTTTTGTAAATCCTAAAACAATAACAAAAAGGGACTCCATCTTTAAATGTAAAATTTGAGTAGGAAGTAGATAGGAAATGCAATCCTTGCCAATTCGCGGCCAATCAAAAATGTTTTTGAAATTTGTCGAACCAATCATTCAAGGTGAGCAATCGGTTCCCGAAAGTTCCGACTCAACCCAATCTAACACATGGCATTATGCAATTCTCCACACCGTCGACAGCTCAGCAGATGTCTGTGAGCCGTCCGTCTGTCCGTCACGCTTTTTGCGCTCCTTCCTCTTTGTTTCAGACTTTTTGTTGCGTCATGTTTCCGAACGAAAAAATCTGAAGTTTTTAGTGCCCCCTAGCGGAGTGTTTGTTAAACATAAGTTTCGTCACCGCACTCCGGCCCGGCTGTGGTAATGATTAATTAAAACGTAAGACGGTTTAAAACAGCAAGAAGTTTGATGCGGTTGGAAATGGAGTGCAACGCCGAAAAAAGCTGGTGATAATTTTTTGATGTCTCCATCGAATACTTAGTTACTTGTAAGTCGTTAGTAAATTTCTGTTTATTTTAACTGTAGATATACTTTACATAAACAGAATAGTCGTAACTTATAGTAACACTTAAATTAATAGCACGATCTACTTCGAATTGACTTTCTTGAGCTCCGCCTAAAGCTGGACATTCATGAATGTCCAGTGCCTCTTTTAGTTTTAAATTTTAATATAATTGTTTAAATCAGTAAAATCTTATATGAAACAGTCATGCTCTATAACACTTTGATTGCTGTTAGTGGTTGTCATTTGAAACCTATTAATTATGAACATGAAAGCGGCGGAGTCGTCCTTCATTCAATATTTTTTCTTGTTGAAAAACATTGTCAAGTATGTTAAGTGGC
The DNA here is from genome assembly GCA_949126915.1 of Musotima nitidalis. Taxonomy (NCBI): domain Eukaryota; kingdom Metazoa; phylum Arthropoda; class Insecta; order Lepidoptera; family Crambidae; genus Musotima; species Musotima nitidalis. The sequence continues at coordinate 9,660,302 of OX421434.1, forward strand.
ATCATAAACAACGTTTTTGTGAGGAACACTCGAGCCAACGTCATCGCGCGTGTCAAATGTTTGTGCCAACATATGGTGGGCAATAGCTGTAAAAGTGTTTTTGTATCAATATACCGGATTTAACTAGTTATCACCGGTTCGTGTGAACTTTTGAGGGTGCCGCTTTTCGGTTCCTTTGCAGATTTTGTGGCTAATTGACTAATCTGTCTTATGTTCGAGATGTTTTTTTAATATAATGCTCAAATATCTTGTAAAATAAGCGTTTCATCCTTACTTATACACCACATCCTTAACGAGTGTGAATTTGAACAAAGATCTTTTTGTAGGTCTACGCATTAAGATGTTTCTGTTTTTTGATAATTAATTCAGACTTATTGTACATGTATTATTAGCAGCCTCTCACGACTTTAGTTGCGCAAAAAAATCGGTGCAATAAAATCTAGTCTACATTCCTTCTACCTTTTTTATACAGTGATAGCAATTTAGTACAGTGAACAAACAATCATACCTACATGTATTATAGTGCTTCTGAATTCTATTATTAGTATAGATCATAAAAATACATTACTTCATACCTTATCCATAAATTAAAATAGTTTTAGGCACCTATGTCCAAAAACAATTTCAGTAACTTTAACTGCATCCCAGTTTAAATTAACCGAGAGCAAGGAATTCTATTACAAGAACGTCATCGATAGACATGTGAGGAAGTTGAAAATAATCTATCCCATCACGACACTGTCAGTCGAGCGGCTAACGAAAAGGAAGAAAAAAGTGAAATATTTTAATAAGTTCATATATCGCGTTGTAACTGCCGCGTGACGGCCCTGTCGACTTGTCGCGAGCTTATTGGCTCATATTTTATTTTGACAGTTCGCGTTGTTACTGTCTTAGGGCTGTCAATTGTATGAAGATGTTATAAATATTTGCTGTGTAATTTATTATTGTGAATGTTGATCTTTATAACTCGTGAGTCGATAAAAAAATATATCATAACACCTTATCTTGTGTTATTTTTGCAAATAATTTATGAGTTTCACTTTTTTCAGTTGATTACATTTCTATAAATACCATGACAGAAATGCGCTACTTGTAAAAAAGCTTGACAATTAGTTGCATGAACTGTTGGATTAGTTTTAATTCAGTATCATTTAAACTTGAGTTATAAAGTCACGATTATCTAATGCCATATTTAATTCAATATTCTAGCATTATGGTTGTGCCCTATATTTACTAAAGCTCAGGGTTCAGGGTCTTCCTACTGGTCTCATCAGATTTAGCTGAATTTTATACCAAGGCCTCTGCTTACCAGAGGGAAATATTTTCTAGGGCTAAAACATTACAATTATTGTATGTGATATACCAAATATATATCATACTTAGTATAGAGCTATAAAGCGTTCGGGCACAACCAGGATCTTTCTAGGATATTGAATTAAATACGTAACATGGCTTTATTTATAGATTTAGTAACTACTACACATTATGGCGTATAGGAATCCTACTATCATCTTAGGAGCCCAAGTCAACTTGACCTGCAAATGGTGCACCTGCTGATCAACAGACGAGGCTCTGGCGAATATAAAAGATCCCGGTAAGCGGTAATAGGCTCGCCACGTATTACGCGGGACCAACAATAAAATTGGCGAAATGTGGACTTGTATTATGCCTCTGCCTATCCCTTCAAGGTAACAGGCGTGATTGTATTTATGTCATATATGTGACACATTACAAACAAAAAAGTAGTACCTTATTGACATTTTAACAAGATCGTGATACAAAAACGTTGTTTGTTTGCGTGACAGAGGCAATTATAGTCGCAGTGAAAGCATGACCGCTCCACGTATCTCCTCTTCTTGTAGATACTAAAGGGTTAATTTTCTGAATAAATTAGCTATAACTTATTATTTACCTACATCGTTGAGTGTCGTCAGTTAAGTTTTATAAATTGCCCGCCTTATTACTCAAAAGAATATTTACCGCAAGCGGAGGGTATTAACTAGGGAATGGAGAACCGGGACTGTTTCATGGAACCGGGATTTTCGGTACCGAACTATGCTGGAACCGGGAATTCCCGGGATTTTCGGGACTTCCGGGTTTTTTTATTTTATTTCGGTAAAGTTTCAATTATATTATATTATATGATACTTATTGATAAATTTAAATTATAATGGTCTTACCTAAATAATAAAACTACAAATAAGAATCATAAAACACTTATATTTCAATAGTAATCAGCTTTAGCTTCAACCAAACTTAATATTAATACTTATAATTTAGACTAGATACAATCAGTCAGTATTAATATGGCATTGTAGGAGATCAATGGAAATGAAATTATGCTATATCTATCTAATCAACACAAAAACGTCTAAAAACAATCAACATATTCTAAATAAAATTTAAGTCTCAACGATAACCAACATAATAAAATTTTCACAATTACTTTTGTAAGGAAAGGAACAAATCACTTATTGAATAAGAATAATGTAAAACAACAATTATTAAAATCTAGTAAAAATCAGTCTTACAAGTAATCGTAATTTAAATACGTCATCACATTAATATTAATAGGAACGCTGAATGAACTTATAGTATTAACAATCAAAGCGAAATTATTTGTTCTTTTTGAAAGCTTTTTTTTCATTGTAATATGTCCTTAAAAAGATCAACGCGTCCAAAGTTACATCACCTAAACGCGATCTAATTTTATTACACAGCAGTCCAGCTGAAGAAAAGATCCTTTCAGGTTCAACACTGGTAGGTGGAATACTCAGAAGCTGGTCATAAGCTTGTGATAAATGTCGCCCACGATCGCCTCCATTCTCGAAAAGGGCCATTTCAATTCTTACATTTGTTTCAAGATCGTCACTCTGAGTTGATCTAACACGTTCCTTGCTAATTTTCTTGAGTTCTGCATTTAACTCTTCGCTTTTTGATAGGATACTTCTTTCCACTGCAGGTTCGGAGTCCTCTTCTATTTCTATTGAATATTGGGGTGTTGTTGATGGCGGGGGACGAGTACGGTTTAGTAGAAATACAATATTGGCGCACATTTCGTCACTGTTTGGTCGAGAAAATACACTTAAATCCTCATCATTTATATTAGAGAAATATGTGTCTGGATTCTGCAAATAATTAAGTATAGATGCTTCTATTAACCGTCGTTGTGTGTATCGTGCTTTCAAAGCTGATGTCATCTTTCTGCTAAGATAAGTATTAATATTAGATAACTTATTTAGTGCGAATTTGACGGCCACATCGGCTGTGAGTAATGTAGCATCTCTACGACACAGCGCTTCTAAAACAGTTTTCACTATGTCAAGAATTTCATGTAACTGTTCAAGATCTTTCCAGTCATTGTCTGAAAAATGTATGTGGACTTTCAGGTCAATCAAAGCCTTAACGATACAGTTTCGTAACTTTAAAAACCTGTCAAGGGTGTTGGCCAGACTGCTCCAGCGTGTTATTGTATCGTAATTTAAAGCATATTCTCTTCCAAACTCATCTACGACATATTTTTGAAGTATGTCGTCGTTTTTAGTAGGTGATTTCCTAAATATTTTGACGACCTTTTTGACTTTGGCAATCAAATCATGATATACGAATTGCTGCTCAGATACTTCGTTACGTGCCAAAACATTTGATGAGAACTCTGCGCCGTCTAAGCTGTCTTCGTCATCTTCAGAATCATTATCCGATTCTGTGTTTTGGTGTAGTTGTTTAACGAAGAAAGATAAAGGTAAGTCGTCCTCGTCTTCTTCTGATTCTTCTACCGCTTGTGATGTGATAAGTGTTTCGTCTACCGTGTCACTCTTTTTATAAAATACGTCTGCAATGGCAAGTTGAAGACCATGGGCAATGCATTTCTGGTGGTATGAAGATAGAAATTTTCCAAATTTTATCATCATACTGCATCCATCTGTCGTTGCAGCCACGATATCTTTTTCCAAGGAAACTCCAAATTCATTCAACTTGCGTTTTATCTCTTCAACGCATTTTTTTGCTGGTAAAGAACCGTAAATTCTTATAAGCCCCAGGTTTTTAAAATTGTTACCTCCAGAGAAGTTATGTGAGTGTAGATTTAAACTCAGATATCGTCGATTTCTGATTGAAGTCCACTCATCGAATGAAATGGAAAATGTATGCCTTTCTTTTAACAATGTTTGTATTTCTTCCCTTAATAGTTGTTTTATTTTTTCAGCCTCTTTTACGACTATATTTCGAATAGTATTAGCGCACAGTGGTAATTTGTGGCCTGATTTTAGGAAAAGCAGTCTCAAATCTTCACATTCTATGAAGGTCCGGAATGAATACCCATTCATTGACGTCATACGGGAAATCATAAGTTCCATGGAAGGGTTTGAATCAGATTCATAGTAATCAGTTACTTTGGATTTTTTCTTGGGAATGTCTTCAGCACTTGTGGACGGAATCGCCTGATTTGAAACCCCGCTATGCGATTCAATAATACTGACTTGCTTCTCAGCCGTTATTTTATGCACATTTTTCAGATGTTTCTGAAGCCCACTTGTACTGCCTCCGCCACATTTTAGAATTTTTTGGCATTTTTTACATTTAGCACTTATTTTATCACGTGCTCGAAGAAAGTAATACCATACCGACGACTTGTCGCTAGCTCTGCTCGTAACCTCTTCAAAATCCATCAGGTTGACTATAGATAAGATTTAACTGTAACAAAACAACCAATTTTAAAGATTTTGTATTTCCAGTAAAGAACATAGCAAGCAATTTTGCACGCGTGTACTAGAGACAAAAGAAGTAGTAATACCACGTGTACAATACTAGTACTCCATATCCAACTATTTGAAGCATATTCGGCCAGTCAACAGTGTAAAAAAATATTAATAATACTGTGTGAATAACTACAGTAAAAATGTTAATAAAGAAAATTCTGATGTACCCTGTATCACAAGAAAATAGTAAATATTTGCATTTTACAATTACTTGAAATCCAAAGTAGTACCTAGCTTAGAAATGGTTGTTTGTTTGTTATGAAATTATGCAGTAGTTATAAATAAATACTATTAGGTATTAAAACCATAACTTACCGTAAAGAATAGTTTTGGTTACACAACAACCGAAATGGTACGAGATACAAAAACACCACTCACATCACTGTTCTACCAACGACTAACTAGTTACCGGGGGCGCGGGAGTTGGGAGCGGGTGGGGTAGAGTGATGAAAACAAAATGGCCGCTCCGCGCTCGGAAGCAGCGTCGCTGGCAAGTAACGTCAGTGTTTCCAGTTGTCATATAAATTTTGTTTGTTTAGACGTTGACATTTTATATTCTTAATTTCTTTGCAACTGCATTTTAAATTTCAATTAATTTAATATTTTTCTCATATGGGCCCGTATCTACTCTGTAGATAGTAGTTGCCTAAAAGAAATGAATGTAATTTATTTTGTATAAAAAAAAACGAAAGTACCGAAAGTACCGAAAATCCCGGTTACTTGTATTTGAATTCCCGGTTCTTTTACCGTTACGAAATCCCGGGAATTCCCGGGATTTTCGGTACCGGGATTTCCCGGTTCCATACACTAGACTATTAACATTCATAATTTCTGTACGGTGTCCATTAATCACCATTAATTAAAGATGAGGCGTTTTTTTTTATTTAAGTAGATTCAAATTGTGATTCTCGTGCTGTTATTTACATACTAGATAGTGTTTCAGAGACGTTTCGTTTCTATTGTAAATATTTGTCTAAAAATCATGAACATTTCGCGTAGCACTTTTAGTCCCGAACTAAGCATAGCTTGTATTATGGAGACTACACTTAAGCAAATATACAACCCGTTTTTAAACTTTGTAAAAAATACCCTGACTAATACAATTATTTGTCTGGGAATCGATCCCACAACTTTAGGAGCAGATTACAAGTATACCTCCACCGCTATATTCGCCATAATATGTAATCTAATAATCTATGACATATGAAGAATACTTATTACTAAATAACATTAAATATAAGGCAGAAATAAAATAAAATATGAACATAGGATAAGTGTCTAAAAAATATCAGAATTCTAAACCCGCCGCCTTTGTGGAAAAGTGTAGTGTCTAATACTATATTTAAGATCTCATTCTTTCGTAAGAGGAATTAGGCCTTAAAAATTAGATGCCTTATACTAGTGATTAGCCAACCCTATGACAATGAGAAATTCCTTCCATTCCTTACTATATTTTACTACAGCACATTGAAAGGACGCCTTCAACTTGTAAGGCAGGGTAGGTACTAAAGCAATTTGATGCATACGGAAGCACGTGTCACAGGTTGATTGATAGGTGTGCGATAAAAACTGTTTGTCAGCATAGCCGCGAACACGGTATTATGTCACCGAGCGGCTACTGCAGTGGAGCGGCTGATTAATGTGCTGTCATGTGGCAGTTTAATGCGCTCTGTCTTATACTGTCTTGCAGTCAGAGGCTCATAGGGGTTTGATATTTTAATAGAAATCTCATTGCTGCAAAAAATTCAAATCTTAATTTGAAAAAGGAATTTTGTGTAAGTGTGTTGATCAATTTTCGTGATTTTGAATGACGAGCTTGAAATGATTTTTTCTTCAAATCCTAATCACTGTCAGTAAGAGTTGGGATTTAACGTTTTAAAACAAACAACTAATAGCTAGCTAATAAACTGCTATGATGATTTTGAACTTACATATTTGTTCTGAACACAAAGAGATTTTAATCCGAAAATCTTGTAAAAAATATTTTTTATACTGGTTCCGTTTGGGTTTTGTACAAATTACGCACGCAGTTTATATTTAGACCACTACAGGTCTTTACTGGTAGGTAATTGATCAAATCAAACGACGTATTTAAAGTAGTATGGGTGCTCATTATGAAACCGTTCTAAAACTGGTTGAGCCGTAAAATCGGGCTGTCAATTAAGGCGAGTACATCCAAAAAATGTAAAGGAATTGGGTCTGAATGAGCCATACGTCGGCGGTCGCACGGCCGTATCTCATAATTTAATGTCCGTCGGTTACTTTGAACTCCACCAAATACTATAACTTCCACAAGTTATGACTTTGAGGTAAACTGGGCGGTGTGTGCGCGGCCTTAGCCTACCCGACGCTGCGTGGAGGTTTTATGACAGATTGTTCAACCTCTTTTGATTCATCAATTCTTAAACGCTCTGTTCTGCTTTTGAATTAGTTTATATATTAGTAGATAATGTTCATTCATAATTTATCTGTGTTTTTTCGAGATTTTTGCTTAAGCCACAGATATTATAATATTAATTTCAATACCCACTTAGTAATCCTCCAGATTATATTTAACTCTTAACTGTAGAATTAAATACCACCAAACTTTTAGTTAATTTACGTTTTTGTATTACACGTATCAACTTTAAAAATGTTTGTTTCGGTTGTTGCATGAATATTTAATAAACGCGAAGTAATATTTATTGATTCACATTACCTACATGTGAATATTTAAACGAAAGTCGACCATTTAACTGCCTCAATCATTTTAATACTTAAGTCAATTATGTTAAGATGTCAATTAACTAGTATTAAATTTTGCTATTTACAAAAGACTCCGCTTGTGGCACAAGCCGACAAAATGTTATGGCTGTTTGAAACTCGAAGTTAATCCGCAACGCGTTCGAATAAAAAATAAATTGTGTGACATTTAAATATGGAAGGGCAAATGCATTCACGCCGTTCTGCCGAAGTCAGTGCACGTCAAATGTATTCGGGGCCAACATGGCCGTTTTGCGATCAGCTGCCATCCAAATAAAGTACTCTTTATTGGAAATTCAATAATTATCATTTCAGCATTTAGTTGACGCCGAGCATCGAACAGGTAGTGCACAAAAACATTCGAAGAGTCTGACAACGAACGTTAATATCTGCAAATGCAGCGCTTATCCCAATAAATTGTTAATTTTAATCTTTATTATTAAAACAACGGCATCGCGCACGCATGAACGAACAATAAAATAGACATTTTACAGCGCGTTTCGTGTCAATTCTCGTAAAAATGTTGGTCGTATGGCGCGTAGCGGGATTTGCATCAAAGAATGACGTTTAGTGCGCTTATTGTGTATTAAACCCCATGAAATGTCTTGCCTCCATCTTGCGGCTGCGGTGTTATGGTCGATTGCGCCGGAAAATAACCTGTCTACGTTCGCTTTTTACGGATTCGAACACAAACGTAGTGGCTTTATTTTTATTCCGATATTGTGCGTGCTTTATGTTATTGTTTATTATACTTTTATTCATAAACCAATTAGTTTATGCGTTCAAGGACCTAAGGAGTAATCGTGTTGCGCAATCCTCCTTTCTATTAATTCTCTTCAGTCTCACGATTAATTAGAAAAATACTATGAACGTTTATGATTTATGACCATTCGGACAGAAGCACCTTGCGTTACAAGAACAGGTGCGGCCTTACAAAGGATCTCGACGAAAGCAATAAATTATTAATTATGACAAAAAGCCGCGTCATATTGTGTTTAATACGGTATATCTTTCGCGAAATATTTCTGGGGAAAAAACTTGGAGAGCGGCGCCATCTTTTGTCTGCGTGGCGTCCCGCGGTCGATGGACAAAGCAGGCCGATATGCCGACTCGACCTGCATAGAGGGACACAAAGCGCACCCCGCACGGACAAAAAATGACATCATTTATTTTATTGCCCCGGGTGAGAATGTGGTACATTAATATTGCGTAGGGCTTAATGTTCCTACAGCCCGAGGCTAGTCATCAGTCAATTCGGCTGCTGTCTTATAAGTTCTATGTGTCTTCGACGGTTCAATTGGATTTGTGTATGTCGCCTTGTCGCGCAAGACTACACTATCGGGTCTAGATGTTTTAAATGTTAATTAGGTAGATAAAAATATTGCTGTTAGTAACTCTTTCGATATTACTTTCAATTAAACAGATAGGACTAAAATATTAATTATAGATTTTCATGCGTTGATTTTAAAATCAAATTATGACTGTTGCTCAAAAAATAATGTGAACACATTTTGTTAAGATGTATTTCGTACTATATTGATATATAACGAACAAATTTATATAATACTCATAAAATACTTATCTTGTCGTAACTTTATCTTATGTACATTTAAATCGTCCTCGACTCACGGATGTTGTACTTACAATGCTTTTTAATTTTCTACTAAGAATTGTTTAAATTACTTTTTAAAAGCCGTTTTTTTACTTTATGCTCAGTTACGAAGTTTGTTACAAGAATCAGAGTATAATTTCCCTAGCTTGATGTCTAAATACACACTGTGCCATAGTTTTCATAAAACAAAATGTCAGGGATATTATAGAACATTTTAGCGAGGTTAGAGCATTTCAGCTTCGCTTTTGTTTATAAGAAAAAAGAATTGAGAAAAAAAAGAAGCTAAATTATAAACCAAACTACTGAACTGTGCCGCAGTTGACTTAAAAACAAAATGTCGAGATTATTTTATTACATTTTAGCGAGGTAGTTTTAGCGTGCTAAATATATTTATCTCAAACAATTTATTGATTCAGGCGTTACATTGCGGAAATCCATTGTGAGCAAGTTATGGGTAAAAATATCTTTGTGACATTTCCCGCGCAACTAGCGTGCTTACTTGTTTAGGGAATTGTCACAAAGATCACCTGTATATTTATTCCACTCCACCCACATAAAGATGCGTACGCATTTGGAAAGCTTTGTACAGCTACAGCACTGTACAAAATCGTTGTTTTCTATAGACAAAAGATGAACCAAGCTGAACAAGTGTAGCAAAGTCCTTAGCGTGCAAACGGTGGGTAATAATTAAAAATAATGGCAAGGCTGTCGGCGCGTGCGCCTGTGCGTTCACCATATCGCGCAAATCGCGTGCAAAAAACTCACGTTCTAGATATTATCTATGCATGTTACATTTTTATCTTTGCAACGAAAAAAGTAACAGAGATTTTCTTTATAGTTGGAATTGACCTTATAATTTTTTTATTTATTGCACCTCTGGATAATTTACAGAATTATTAAAATTAAGTTGTTTTCACAGAGTTATGTAAGAGTTTACTTTAGAGTGACAAAAATGCTCTAAAGATGTTTATACCATATCCTAGCATTATCCCCGTTGCCCTTTTTTTTTCTTTTATTTTTTTTTTCGGATGGAAAATCATCTAATGCCCTTCTCCCGCTGTGGGTGGAGCGGAAGGGTGTGTCAGACTTTTACTGACTAAAAACCATCCATGTTCCTTCTTGTGCCTGCTACGGCCAGAGGCCACGGTAACCCTTTCGGACAGTCCCGCAGCCCCGGCAGGCTTGACCCCTCCCTGGGGGCCCTCACTGTGCTGACATATCCCTGTTGCCCTAGACTTAAGCTTGGTCAGGGTCAGCTCACTGGTCTAACCAGATTTAAAGGTAAACACCGTTTACCTGTTCACCTGTTTACCTGTGTTTATTCACATAGTGAATAAAAGACATTGTTGCAATATTCAGAAAATAGCGGTGCTGAATATCATTTAAATCTTTAAAACGCTCGAATTTTGGAAAATTCACAAAACGGCAGTTCTGACAGAAGACGTACGATATTAATTACAAAATAATAAATAAATGACAGTATACAGACAAAAGCCGTAGTAGGAGTTGTTAAAACTTTTAGATTAGTAATCAGACTGTAAATGTATATGTACCTTTATGTTATTTTGAAATAAGTTGCCAATGTCACAAAAGCCATGAAATTTTAGAAGTGTGTAGGACTGTTCTTTCAGACATATAATAACGCCTGTTTCCCCGAAGAGGTAGACAGAGGCATATCATACGTCCACACTTCGCCAATTGTATCGTTGGTCCCATGTAATAAGTGGCGAGCCTATTGCCGCTTACCGGGAACTATTATATTGCCAGAGCGTCGTCCGTTGATTGGTAGGTCTGCAATTGGTGCAGGTTGAATGATGTTTGCAATGATGATGGTAGGGTACCCTGTACTCTATGTTCTTAAACACTTCTCTAAAATTTTCATTACATTTCATCCACAAAACAGGTACTAAATCATAAACCGTTATCTATTTTAATGTAGACTGTAGGTACAATATAGAAATAGATAGGTATATTAAACTATTACAGTATGCACGAGAGCGTGCCGTCCAATCTTTCATTTCTCACTACTTGAACTTAAGGCGAAGCTCTCACACTTTATAACTTCCATGGTAAGCGGCCTACCCAAAGGTTATAGGATAGAGAATGCTTGTAAAATTAATTTGTATTTGCCTTTTGTACTCTTTTTATTCTATATGCATAATGTATTTATAGCGATCGAGTTACCGTCAAGCACGAAATTATCGAATTACCGATGTTGAGTGTTCACTAAGGTCAGTCTTGGAATGTTTGTAAATTATATTAGTTAATGATGGCAAGAATCAGTTTTGGTGACCTGAAGACTTAACACTAGATCGCTTATTTCGTTGCCTCCCCCGTTTTACCCTAAAACTCGTGGTGACTCGAATCCTCACACTAAGCGCTGGCTCATTAGTGAACCTGAATACCTCGCACCTCGTTTTATAAGTAAAATTAAACTAAACTGAGAGCTTTATGCCGACATATTTTTATCGTTATAAACTGTTTGTTATGTTTATAGATCTATATGGTAAGAAATAAGTGAAAGTGTCAGAAATATTAATTTATATGGGCAAGACTTATATGCACATAATATTAGGTCGGGGAAAAAGTCTTTTCGCATAACGTAGGTATAAACTTATTATAAATTTTTTTTGACTGTACTATTTGTGTCTGGCTGGTTTTGGTAACATTAAAAAGGTTCCATTATAAAGAAAAGAAAAAAATAAAAAAAAGTTGTTTCCCGCTATTTTTCATTTGTTTTTCTCTCCGTTAAAATGAGTGAATCTAATGAAGAAATTCGATACATTTTAAAATTTTATTATAAAAAAGGCAAAAATGCAACTCAAGCAGTGAAAAAAATTTGTGATGTTTATGGACCTGATGCAGTGCCAGTAAGAGTAGCACAAATTTGGTTCAAACGTTTTCAGTCCGGAAATTTTGATGTTAAAGATGCACCTCGCTCTGGTCGCCCTGTTACGAATAAAATGGACGCCATTTTTGAAAGAGTGGAGCAAGATCGGCATATTAGTAGTTACGATGTAGCTGAATAACTGGGAATTGACCACAAAACAGGTTTGACCCATTTAAAGAAAGCTGGTTATACAAAAAAGCTCGATATTTGGGTGCCACACGAGCTCACTCAAAGAAACTTAATGAACCGTGTACTCATTTGCGATTCATTATTGAGACGTAATGAAACCGAGCCGTTTTTGAAGAGATTGATAACTGGCGATGAAAAGTGGATCACGTACGACAAGAACGTGCGAAAAAGGTCGTGGTCGAAAGTTGGCCAGGCTTCACAGACTGTGGCCAAACCTGGCCTAACACGAAATAAGGTGATGCTGTGTGTATGGTGGGATTGGAAGGGCATTGTTTATTATGAGCTTTTACCGCCCGGCAAAACCATCGATTCTGATCTTTACTGCCAGCAACTGATGAGATTAAAGGAAGCAGTCGAGAGAAAACGGCCGGAATTGATCAACAGGAAGGGTGTGGTCTTTCATCACGATAACGCTAGACCACACACATCTTTAGCCACTCAGCAAAAATTAAGAGAGTTCGACTGGGAGGTCCCAGTGCATCCACCATATAGCCCTGACCTTGCGCCTTCAGATTTTCACCTGTTTCGGTCTCTGCAGAATTCTTTAGGTTCTGTAAGGTTGACCTCAAGAGAGGACTGCCAAAACCATTTGTCCCGTTTTTTTGATCAGAAGTCCCAAAGTTTCTACAGTAACGGGATAATGTCTCTGCCCACAAAATGGCAGAAAGTTATTCAACAAAACGGTACATATATATTGTAAATAAATGTAAATAAACTTTGAAAAAAATGTCTTGACTTTTCATACAAAAATACGAAAAGACTTTTTCCCCAACCTATTATGTATTCAAAACACATTTTGTTTATAACTAGATATTATCTTTATATGTAAAATAAAAAGCATATAAGTTTTGAAACGCGTCTGACGGAGCTTCCTTTTCTACAAGTAATTCCGTAGCGCCTAGCCTTAACATAAAGTTTTCTCTCCAAGTTGTGATTGATTTTTGAACCGTTCTAAGTCATTGATACTACAACCTCTTTTCGCTACCTTAAAAATACCTCCTACCTATACTTATAATGAGCCAATATCAAAATATATCATTCAAGAATCGAATTATGATTTATTGGCTACATTATATCTTACAGCTACGTATAAAAATATATTCGTAGATACATCTCAATTCGTTATGCTCGTTAGGGTTGGCAGTTTAATTATAACCTCTTTTTTTATAAATGCATTATAAACTATTTTAAGTTTTGTGTTTTTGAAATAAACTTTCTAAATTTTACATAGTCCCACCTGAATGTATCATCATTATATTAGCCCCTTAACGTCCCACTACTGAGACTCACGCGGAGGAAGATGTGTGGCGTCTCGCAGTTAGAATTTTTCTAGCCTCTCAATAAGGGTCAATTCGCACTGAAAGAGCAGTGGCGCGTAGCGGCCGTAAGAGCAAGTTACTGACCACGAAAAAAGATTCCCTAGAAGGTTGGAGCAGCCTCTTGGCGCCGCGTCTCCTTTGTATTCAAATTACTATGAACTATATAATCACATGGATAATATCCACAAAGATTTGTAATATTTGGCTCCTCTTTCAGTGGGAATTGGGCCTAAGGCCTCTAACATGGCTCTAGAACTACTACGTATAGTAACAACCGAGACCTACATTATCATAACAGGCCTTCTGAAGCATTGAATGCCTTACAGACGGTCCCTAATCCAAGGACACTTTATGAACTCTGCTTTACTTCGGTGATCGTTATCGACCACCTTGGGGCTACCATTACTATTATATGTAAAAAATCTCAATTTAGTCTTATTCAAGAGAAAACTTCATAAATGGTTGCTAGACAAATGCTTCTACTCTATTAATGAATTTTATGACTGGAATAAAAATAGAATAGTTAGGTAGACTGTTCGACATTATATACTTGCTTTCAATTTTATTCTTAGACCTATATTTGTGAAATATTTGCACGCTATTTCGGCAAAAATGTGAGACGCCTATTATTATTATAAAGATTACATTCCGCCCGGTAATATCAACACTTGTTTAAAGTTGTATTTTTGCAATTAATTGTGAGTACTTACACTCGTCTAAATATGGGCTCCGAACACTGGTTTGTAGTTGCTATATCTTGTTCCTGTTTTATTTTTTTGTAAACATTGTATTCTCCTATTTTTAGAAATAGTTTTGTTGTACACATTGGCATTATTAATATATTTTTTTAATGTTCTTTGATAATTTCAATAATGTCTGCGTAGTATAAATACACCACCACCACAGCGGTGGCTTAATCTGTAATTTTATTTTGTTAAAATTTGTAAATACTAATTCAAAATCATTTATTCAAGCTCACAAGGTCAAACTTAAAATTTAACGGGCTTTCTACGACAAATACATTTTTAAAAATAGTACTAAACAAGATACAATACTCAAATATCACTGTAAATGTGTTTTGTACTGTGCTACTGTACAAATGTCTCTCGCATATTGATAGCCCTGCTATAGTGAAAAGCACTTGCGTACGCGCAGGCAATCCATCATGGCGCCCACGTCTTGGCTGATTTATCACGAAGCGGCCACCAGCTTCCAATGGTGGTTGTATTATGGCAAATTAATTACAGCCCGGCGATAGACTGCGAGCCGAATTATTTTGTGGGGCCATGGCAATATATGGAATATTTAATTTTAATTAAACTTTTCTAGATGTTTTAGAAACAATATTGCTTTACTTACAAGAAGACGATTTGCCACGAAGGTATGCTGCTTATGATCGTAGGTTCGATTCCCACGATAGACAAGATAGAGGTTCGATGATAATGAATACAGCAACCGAACGCTTAAGCAAGGTACGATCTCCTAATATCACCTAATATAAGTATTTTATTAAAATCAAAACATCTTTAAAATTTTGAGTATAATTAAATTCTAATAATTATAATACTACAATCATACTAATTATAATACAAATGCGAAGGTTTTTGAGTATGGATTATCACATACGATACTTTTCCCAGTATTCCCACGGGAACGAGAGACACAAAACTAAACACACCTCTATAATGTTTTCAATGTTAGGAGAATTAAAATTGAAACGACAAAGTGAATTGAGTGTTGTATTATCACAAAAATAACGCGAAGCGCTGCTAGTAAATGGTAATAATGCCTAAAAAGGACTCCACTCGGCATTATGCTGCTGTGGAGTACCACAGCGCTATAATCTTCTGTGGAGATCTTAAATCGTTGAATGTGCAACAGTCACCTGTATTGTTTTAATAGTAAATTGAAGTTCATTGACCTTTTTACCGGTATAGTTCCTCAAAATGAGGCACGTAGCAGGCGATTCACGCTTCGCCAGAACAGCTGGTGCGCTCTACCGGTTGTCAATGTTGGTTTTTGCAGTGAGAAATAGATTTTTTGTGTTAAAACAGTTTGTTTTATTGTACTGTATTAACCTTAGGTGCCGGGAAATCACTTTTTCTGAATTCGTCGTAATTTTTGGTTCCTACTATCTTCTATAATTATAAAAGTGTGAATGTTTTTATGTATGTATAGGTTTCTGTTATTTAGTCACTAGTAGTTAGGGTGTATAGGGATACTACCAAGACCTAAGGGGCCCAAGCCAACCTCACCTGCAAGTGATGCACCTACCAATCAACGGACGACGCTCTGGCAATATAATAGTTCCCGGTAAGCGGCAATAGGCTCGCCACCTATTATGTGGGACCAACAATGCAATTGGCGAAGTGTGGGCATATCGTATGCCTCGGCCTACCGGGGAAACAGGCGTGAATGTATGTGTGTATGTATTTAGTCACGAAAAGTTTAGTTTGATATGTATTTGATATAATAGTATTTTCTTTATTTATTATGATTATCTTGAGTCAAAGGTTTTTTCTATTATTTATAACTATAACTAGCTTATAGTTATATCTTTTACATTTGCAACATCAAAATGATTTTGGATTAAATTATTGAAGACTTCGTAGGGATCCCCAATTATTTCTAGTAAAAACTACGCAGGGATAACGTAGCATTCTAATAGTGAAATTATTATGTAAATCCGTCAAGTAGTTATTGAGTTTATTCGTTACAACTATTCATAGGAAATACAAATCTTTCCTTTAAGTAATATTAATATAGATATAGAAAATCGCAAGTTATGCTACCGATCAAAACACTCTTCCGATGTCTACTTATATTGTGTTTACATATTCTCTTCAGGCATTAACAATTTGTTAATCATAATCAATTAATCACTCATTCCAGATTATTCTTCAAGTTATTAATTTATTATTAACTTTCTCTTACAATCACACCAATTATTTAATTCCAAGATAAGTGTTTATGTAAGTATCATTAAGAACTAGTGTTATGGATACTAAAGAACGGATAAACATACTTATATAATTTTTTTTATGTATATGAATACTTAATATACATAGGAAAACACCCAGACCAGAACAAATATTTATGATCGTGCGCACAAAGATTTGTCCTATGTGGGTATCGCCTCCTAGGCGCATTGGGAATCGAAACCGCTACGCCATATCAGCCGTCAAAGTTATGAAACCAATAGGTACATCTTTGTAGCTTATACAAATTCTCAGTAAAAAAACCCTGATTCTGCAATGAATTGACAAAGTTCGATGGAGCGGAGGTGTGAAAGTATTTCGTCTGAGCCTCCGTCACGGGCGGGCGGCGATCGCGAGGTCATAGGGCTTCCGCGTTTCGACGTTACCGTGACCTCTGCCCGCTTCCTTCTGCTCTTCCGGGAATCTCTGTTATGAAAAAAATATCGCTATTATGAAAGAAGTAAGTTATTGATGGAGTTTTGGCGACAAAGCGGAAAAAGACAATATGTCTATTATGATAAAAGTAACTTCGTTATGGGAGTTACAACGAAAACGCAGGAAAAGACACATACCTGTTATGAATAAAGTTCTTCTTGGAAGAAAAGGGACTTTTTGGCGGGAAAGTGAAGCGTCATGTCTGCATTTTTGTGTTATTTTCTAAAATTTGTGATATTTCTTAAATTAATGTGTAATAACGGTGGATTATTAACCGTTTAGTGTTTGTGAACATACATGAGTGTTGGTAAATGAAGGAAAGCAGTGCAACATCACTTTTCACATTTTTTCTAAAGTCTCAGTATAGTCCCAAATTTTTACTGAGGACTCAAGGGGTTTAGGGGAGTGCAACTCATTTACTATTTATCGTCTTTATCACCACTCATTCTCATTTACTATGATTTATATATTTTTAATATATCACTTACTTGACACTGGCTAAATGCACGAATCCATTATTAAAAAAAAAAAACTTTATTATGGAAAGTTTGGCGCTAACGCGGAAAAAGACATGTCCCTGTAATGAAAAAAAGTATAAATAAAAAAAGTAACTTCATTATGGGAAATTTTGCGCTAACGCGAAAAAAGACATGTCCCTGTCTGAAAGGGTTATTTCTAACACTCATCTCCTGCATTAAGCAAAGAGAATGTAATCTTGTCTAGTGTTAGTGAAGGGCCATTTGACCCGTTCTATTTAGAGATCTCTAAACTAAAAGTGAACGTTGCTATAACTATAAAGAGCCCTTTTCAGTAGTTATTGCAAAGTTTCTGTCCACTCAATGGAATACATAAAAGATTTATCTTATAAATTTAATGGCTTACATAAAATGGACCTACCTTTATACTGCACCTATTTAATTCATAAGTAAAACCAATCTGAATAAATAAATTCCTAAATATGAAAAGCATAGTTGGAGGTATATAATGAATAAAATAATAGGAATTTCTGATAAGATCCCGCCATTTTGAAAAGCGTGACCAATGGCCTTTGGGTGCGCTATCAGCGAGCTGATAACAGTTCGAATTATAAATGCCGTACGCTGATTGGCCAGCTTGTTGGCTGCCATAAAACCTCGTTATCACAAATTAAATGTGGAATCTTGTTAGCAGAGTAGTTTAATACTGCTTTGTGTTCCTATTTTGATTTAAAATTGATTAGCTCTAATGTAACCTCTTTTTTTATCGTATTTTAGGGTAATATGCTTTCCTGCACTGTTAACGAAGTTATATCTAAAAATCCACCATATTCACTTATACAAATTCAAATTGAGAACAGCATTAGAAAATGAAACAACGCCAGGATCAGTCGTTTTTGGCGCCAAACTTCAAACTCGTTGTTTCAATGTGACTTCTAATATTTTTAAAACGCTTTTTGTTTTTATCATTATCTGTTTTAATGTTTTTAAACCGTCTACGCACTATTATTGAAATAATACACAAAACAGAATGAGTTAAATAAAAATAACAACTACCTACATCATCGAGCTAACAGCTAATTAACTAAAATAAAACAAGTCTTAAATTGGAATCAACGAAACAAACTGCACGGTAAATTTAGCCAAGAACACATCAAGAACCGACTTATTAACATTTTTAAATTTAGACAAATCTGCCGGAGCATGCGGGCTGACGTGAAATATTATTTGACAATTTTGTTTTTTAACTAGTTCCTGCCTTAACTTGATACATTTAAATAATGTTTATACTATGTATTATAGTACTTAACTTTGCTGAAATGGTGATACGAACACAAAAATCTTAATATTCCCAAATGTGTGTAACGAAGTATTATTTTGGTATTACATTAAAGTGTTTCGACAGAGTTTAAACATAAACTCGACATTATTTTTGTTTATATATTATTTATGTATTATTGCGTACCTTATGTACCTATGGATATTTTTAATAAATTTCAACAATACAAACATTTTGTATTTTTTTAAATTATTAATATTTTAATTGAATTTGAAATCTGTCCTAATCAATTACTGTTTTGTAATATTACAATTGAAACTGGATAATTTTTCGCTTCTATTGACCATGAAAACGTCGATGTAGGTCGATAATTTAACTCTTGCTTTATATAGCTCTGCATTTTTTGAAACGGGCGTGACATTCTATGTACTTTTTAGCCATTTCAACCAATTAGTTGAAATAGTGGAAAATTGCCGGAAAAACATTACTTTAGGGTAATATGGTGGAACAGGCTGGCGTGCGACGACGATTAGTAATTAGTGTGACTAGTAGTTAGTAGTTACTTTTTTTACCGTATTTACTGTTTATGTTAGTTAAGCAAAAGCCAACAAAAAATGGATGAGCGTAGTTCTTTTTCCATTTGTTAGAATTTCATGGTTTTACTTTACTATTCCATAAAGAAGTTAAGGGTAACCTTGAGTTTAATTTTAATTTGTTTCTTCTTCATTTGGAATTCCCGAAATTTGGGAAAAAAAGATTGCGTCAGTTTTGGTTAGCTGAATTGCGATCACCCTCTTTAGACTATCGTCACATTTTTATTTGGTTGCAAAAAAGTTTGAAAGCCAAATAACTTTATGCCAAAGACGATTTTAATATTTCAGAGTCGATTCAAAATATTTATTTATTTATTTATTAAGGAACTCCAACAAAGGATACACAGTACATGTAATATTATATAAAATTGTCAGAAGATTTGTGCTCCTTCAGTTACAGGAGAATACATCATGCATACATTATCTTTTAAATATAATTTTTAAATATGTTAATTTAAACACAACAAAATACAATTCAAAATAAAGTAAACGACAAAGTAAAGAACACAAGATAAAAAAAATATTTAAAATTAAAATACGGAATATTATCTTAAAATATTACACAATAAAAATTCAAAACTCAAAAAACGAAAAGAAAAAAAACAAACGGAACCAAAACAATAAAAAAAACAGGATACAAATAAAACAAAACAAAAGAGTAAATAAAAAAAATGTAAATATAAAATATATTGTAAATATTCTTCAACGGTTTTGCCAAGAGTTACAACATTGTACATTACATCTATACCTACTTTAATAATATTAAATAAATAGAGATAGAAAACTGCAGAAGTGTTTTTTTTTAAACTAAGCTTTAAAGAGTCTCAGAAAGCATGGGTACGTTTTCTTCATAATAATCAGGAGAAAACAATTAACTGTAGCGCTATTTCTACAAATCTATGTATGTGATTTCTTACTGTTTACATATCTGTCTGTACAAACTTCAACAATATAAAATAAAATAAGAAGACACCTACTATAAGAGTGACTACGAAAAAGCCCGTCATGGTTTTGGGGTTAGTTGTAAAGGCTTATATAGTTGAATAGCAGATTGCAGATATATCGGTAGACTGTAAGACATAAAATAAAAAATAAAGCTAAACTTTTAATAGTCTCAGAAAGCCAAG
The DNA here is from genome assembly GCA_949126915.1 of Musotima nitidalis. NCBI lineage: Eukaryota > Metazoa > Arthropoda > Insecta > Lepidoptera > Crambidae > Musotima > Musotima nitidalis. The sequence continues at coordinate 9,680,699 of OX421434.1, forward strand.
GTATGTTTGCTGCATAATAATCAGGAGAAAACAATTAACTGCAGCGCTACGCCAATTGGCTGTAGATGGCGCATGGCGTCCGCGCCGTGTGGTCGACTCTTCAGCGACGGCATCTTAAATCGCGTTTCTTTTTTAAAATTTCTCAATCGATGTTTTCTTCTTTTCTTAATTTACTGCGATTCCGTCTTGAGGGTTAATTTTTTGCAATGTCCTAGTAAGTTTCCATTAGTTTTAATTTGACAGATGGTTTATATAGAAATGTCATTTTGACTGCCGAAAATTCCTAATCAGATATTCGTGAAACAAGTCATTTTGGTTTCGATGATACAACATTATAAATAGGGCAACATGATATAGGTCGCGGAATCGTGCTGGCTTGAAGCTGCCTGCAATATGACATATTGGAACTCAATGATGGCGGCCTTTATTCAGCAGTGGACTTCATTGTTTGAATGATGTAACAAAATCAATCTGAATAGAAAACTTAAACATTCTCACTAATTCGAAGCTGGAATATCGTCGTCAGCGTCAAACGAGGCAAAGCTTAACAATCAAATTAGCTTATAGCATAAAATACCTCTCAACAAACTGCTCCAAATCAACTCACGATAACAACAATTAGGTGTCGTCGAAATTTTACATGTACAGTAACACCTACCTAATAAGAAATTCATAATTCTCGTCACGTCTCTCGAACTTGAACGTCTCACTCAATTCGATTCAAGTCGATGTTTACGCACTTAATTTATTGGGTACCATAATATTGACGGGTCCTACGTATACTGGTGTAAGTGCTTCATACAACTTTTCGGGAGAGCTATACATCAATGTTGACAGTAGCTTGAATAAAATATTGTCGTAACTTCTACTTACACCAGTATGCAAGGTAGTAATTTAAGAAATTATTCATATGTTAGCATAATTTGTATAGGATACAAAATGTAAAATGTTGCAAGTGTAAAATAAAACTTTTAAGGTGAGCTAAACATCATGTTGATAGTTGTTTAAAATAAATAATGTCATGACTACCAAGTGTTAATTATGACATTAATGTAAGTACCTACATCAGTATACAAGTTTGTATCTTAATTAATTATTAATACTTGAATCTCTAGGAACAAAATTATAGTTATTTTAATGATCATCATCATTTTAGCTCATTAACGTCGAACTACTCAGCACTGATCTCCACTAATAAAACCAGGTGACATGGTAAAGGTCACCACCACGCGAGGCGAATTTTATTTTGAAGATTCGCTACTTGCGCCAGTATATGTAGGGCTAGTCGATTAGCAAATTTGTGGCAAGCTGGTCATAAATTATTCAGCGAGCACAAGAAGGGTGTCCAAAATATGCGGCGTTTACCACAGTTCCATATGTGCCATGACGGGATAAAATCATCGAAAACTTAGAAAAAAAAGCGATCGATTAAACGTGCACAACTGTTATAAAGTATAGTATGATATACTCGTGTATTTTAACTTGTTAATATAAAATGTAACTTAGGATGCTGGTGTTAAGCTTTTTTTTCGCTTAAGTTACATTAAAAGGTATATTGTTTGAGCGTCAGCGGGACGCGGGCCGCCCGCTGTGCGCTCTCAACGCTTCAAACCCAAATTACTAGTGCACCTTTGTTTTGTCTGTTGTAAAATAAAATTCTAGGTATTCAAGTGTTATGAGTAGGTATTGCTAATCTTTGCTTCGGCTTAATTTTTTTACGGGTTCGTGGATCTAGCTAATAACCGATAAATCGTGTTTAGTGTGTCGTAAAAAGCGGACATAAGTTAGCTTGACGTTAAGATTTTTTCTATGCGAAATAACATAATTAAATTAAATATAGATTGATAAATATAATCACAATTATATACTTTATACTTAAATATCAGATGTTGATGGATTCCTAATAGTAACAGCTATATAGATATATATTTCAGCTTCATCTCATATTAGTTTCTACTCATACTAGGTTTCAACAATTATAATTTCACACTAATTATTTAATATATTTCAGTTGGAACTCATAATTAATTTTTTTTTAAAATAGGTTTGGACAGTTGTAATTTTACATTACTTCAACTTAATAATAATTTCTAAGAGAAATATTACTTTAACTCCAAACCATAACGTCTGCTAGAGGGCCACGACTCGTAATAAACGCTCATTAGCTGGTAGGGGGCGCCTCTGAAGCAGGTAGTCGGTAAATAACAATTTATATCGAACACGAGCAGAACAATGTCCACGCACATCTCTTATATCAATCATCCCTTTATTGTGCGCCGCCTGGGCGATTCTTAAGTCCTGGTATTTGTGTATTATTATATTAATTTAATTTTTTTATATAAAAAAAAAATTTTTTTTGAAGAAAGACTTTAAGCGCGATTTATTTTCTTATAAGTGGGATGATACTGCTTAATACATAATGCGGATCTTTTAAAGGATGTGAAACCCAATTAGGTCCTCTTCTACATAAGTATTCACACAATATAATGTTGGAATAAAGGTTGTAAAGGTCTACTATATACCTAGTATATTTGGTGTTATATTGATACACACTAGTAAATGGCAAAGTGTACCAGTCATGTCTTTTCCTAGCTTAGAATGCTCACTACTCATAATTATCGTAGCGTTATCCCGTTTGCCCATAACTTAAGCTGAGAGCCCAGGGTCTGATCACTGATCTAATCCAGATTTTGGCTGAATTACAATTATTACAATACTAGCTGACCCGGCGAACTTTGTTCCGCCTTAATGGCAATAAATAAGCAGATTGTGTTTTATTTTTATTGGAAAAAATATAAAAAAATTAAAAACCTACATTAATCATTAATTATTATTTCTGTATTTTAGTACATAGGTTGCTCTTTACTTAAGTACCTTGTGATACACGACATTTTTTGTTTTATTATTATTTATTAGCTATGAGAAGCACGAAGTCGAGCCATACTATCGCGGCTCTGTTCACGTGCAATTTCTTGTTCTTCTTCAGTCCTTTCATTTCCAGTATTTCGTATTCTTCTTGCATTACGGCTTTGTCGGTAAAGATTCGATAGTCTTGTTCGCGGCATTATTAATTAAACTTCACTTCAATTCACCTAAAATTTCAAAACTCATTCACATTCCCACCAAGAAGTCAGAAATAGTTTGAATATTGATTTCTTACAAATATCAAATTGTCATCCATACGTCACTACATAGCTGTCATTTGCGTTTTGTTATTCCAAGTCTGATTCTTTTTTGTTATAACACGTTTTATAGTGACTGACGTTTCATGTCGTCACACGGGAACGCTGTCGAACGGGATAAAAAGTATCCTATGTCCGTCTCCTGGCTCTAAGCTACCTCCCTACCAATTTTCGCCCAAATCTGTTCTGCCGTTCTTGAGTTATAAGTGCTGTAACTAACACGACTTTCTTTTATATATATAGATAATGTTTGCTAAAACAATATAATATTAAATAAATATTTCTAACACTTACACCAATTATTTAGTTCCAAGATAAGTACCATTAAGAACTTGTGTTATGGATACTAAATAACGGATAAACATGCATAAATACTTCTTTATTTTTTGTAAATATATACTTAATATGCATAGGAAAACACCCAGACCAGAACAAATACTCATGTTGATGCACACAAAGATTTGTCCTGCGTGGGAATCGAACCCACGACCTCAGGAGTGGAGTGCGGGTATACTCGCCACCACACCATATCGGTCGTCAAAAAATATTGATTGAAACCTGCAACGAGCATCCCAAAATTAAAGCAATAACTGAATACACTTACAAAAATTACACAATACCGGTATACACCACAAGAAGTCGTAAAGACGTCGGGTAGCAACATTAAACTTCACCGTTAATTAATATTAACGTAAACTTTAATGACAGCTATAAAACAATGCGATCTAGTGAGGCGCCGGTATTATATCAACTGCTTCTTCTATCTTGACGAAGATTGGTTTGCCTTAATGACTTCAGCCAAATGTCCAATAGGACCCGTAGCGTTTACATTCAGTAGGTCTCGGGTTCAAACCCTGTTAAACCTGTGACTTTTTGATGATATGAGCGTAATTATCGCTTGCTCCATATCTATAAATGTTATGTAGTATGTTAAGCCGTTGGTCTCGACTGTCATGAACATCTATGACAGTCTTAGTGCCATCTAATATCTTCACAACCATAGAATGATGTATCCCTCTGGATTGCGAAAGTCAGACGGCAGTCGCTCCATGTAAAATTCGACCAAAATATGGTTAGACCAGTGAAAGACTTTCTAGGGCAACCGGTATAATTATAGGATATGAATGATTCAAGCTAAATGGCGCTATTTACTGATTCAGTTATATTCTGAATCGTTTACAATAAAATTCTGCAGACACCAATTGTTGTAAAAAATTTAATGTCACTTTAAGTTAAAGATACTTTATGTTTGTCGTTCTAAGCTTTGTTACGGCAGTAAAAACTATGACATTTTGTTTACTCGTGTACTCTGTTATATCGGAATGACCAAAAGTATTATTTAGACTGACAATTCTATTAGAGTATATATGTTTAATAATTTGACTTATAAGCATGTAAGACTTTACTATTGCAGAAAACAAATATGTTTTTGTAACTTGTACTATAATTCCAACGTAACAAACTAAAAAGAAAAAAATCAGCAATAAAATGTAATTTGATTCCTTTCTACCATTTCAAAGATACCCTATTATAAAAGCACTTACCTTTTGCGTGCTTACTAAAACTCTCTCAATGCGTCAATGGACGTTAATGGTCAAGAGTTAGCAGGTACTTATGATGCGGTTTTACGATGTCGAGGCGTCGGCGCAGTGGTAAGAGAATGGCCCCTGCAGTGTGGACGTATGAAATATCGTGTTTAACACCACGCGGCTTGTCCGCCGGACGCCCCGCTGTGAGGCCTGTGTTGCCAGTTTGGTTCATATAAAAGTTACCTAGCCACGCCAAAAAATGTTACGTTGCTGGTAATGACATAAAAATGAAATGTCAATTTTACTTAAAAGCTAACGACTGGGCATTTACTACAGTTTGAGTTGAGAAGAATCTCGTCCAGATTGTCCCTTTGCCAGTAAAGATTGAATTATTACAATCAGCAGTACATAGATAGATAAGTCACAGCTGTAAAACGCAAGTGTATTGCCAGTTTGGTCGACATAAAGTTACCTATACATGCCAATAAGGTCACTTTATTATGCTAGTAAGGTCATAAAAAGAAAGGTAAAACGCATGATGAGAGAGGAACTTATAAAACTATTACATAGAATGCTATGCTATCTTGGGTTTATGTAAAATGACATATTGCTAAATCTTATAACCGGAGAGTTAAGCAAATATCACATCCTTCCTTTTGCTAATCTCAGCAGCGGCCTTAGGGGGTGGCAAACAGGGCAATCGCCCGGGGCCTCGCGTCAAGAAAAAAAATACTATTTTTTGCTATTTTTTACTATTTTTTTATGTTAAACTTTTCATTTTGATCCCTAATTATTTATTAAGTTTATATATAACATAACGATAAATTAAATATAACCATACAAAATTTTCCTAATTATCTCGGTGCTAAAATACATTATTGGAAAAAAAATAACTGAAGTTTACCCCACTATCGCAACAGTTCTGAGAATTATTGCCACCACACCTGTTACAGTTGCGTCAGCTGAAAGGAGTTTTTCGAGGCTTCAAATTATTAAAACATATTTGAGGAATTCGATGACACAAGATCGGTTTTCAGCTCTTGCTATTATTTTAATCGAAAATGACGTAGCGTATTCGTTTGGATATTGTGCTTTAACTAAAGATTTTAGTTTTAAAATGTATCATCTCTGTATTTGTTATCCTGTAAATATTTCTATGTAAAATAATTAAAAACTCATTTTTTTATTTGTCTCACTTTACTATTTCTCGTCAAACATGTCAAACTTATTAACGTACAAAAGGCCTCGCAAAGACCTGCCGCCCGGGGCCTCGCAATGGGTAAGGCCGCCGCTTCGTAATCTTTGCACACTAACACACAGCTTCACTAATGCTCAAGGGCAAGGGTAATGGATAATACACTCCCTTCGGTTTGTACTTTGGACTTGTCCTTGTTGAAATTTAAAACAATCTGGATTAACCCTAGTTAGCTTCTATTTACGGTTTCCAATGTCTGGAAATTATTTTAAAGCTCTCCTCAATCTAACCTAGCCATTTATCTAGCTAGACGAGGCACATCTATAAAAAAACATAGGTTATAAAGGTTGATCAACACGTGGGCGCGACGCGGCAAATACAAAGTTAAGAGTTAACCTTATTAACAGCGATTTGTATTTCAAACATTAAGATTTATATTTTAATTCGATTGCTATACTGACCTTATTCATATGATTAATCTGCATTCATATTATTAGACTAGATAAGTCCATTTAGACAAATTTATAGTTCAGGGGCAGTTTTTTTACGTCGTTGGTAATATAGATATTTAAATATAGCTAATAAATTTTAAATATGAATATTGTGATATCTGAATTTCGAAAGCCATTTTAGCCATATCTTTTCAAATGGAGAAGATAAATAAAAGGCAGTCTGTTTTATAAAATACAACTGAAAGTCTCATATAAATCTGCGACGCTTTAGTTAAACATGTAGTTAGGATTTTTATTTCAATCAATAGTTTAACTATTATAGTTGGTATTAAACTGGGTTCAAGGTAGTAAACAAGAGGCGTTGAGCCTTTAAATGCAGAGGGTGTCGGGTTCAAACCCTGGAGGCGCACCTATGACTTTTCGAAGTTATGTGCGTAATTATCGCTTGCTCCGTGTCTCGGAAAGCACGTTTAGCCGTTGGTTCCGGCTGTCATGAAAATCTATTGCAGTCGTTATTAGGAAGTCAGTGCCCTCTATCAGATTGACAACTGGTTTAACCATATAATGATGTTTTCCTCCGGGCTGCGGAGGTCAGACGTCAGTCGCTCCACGTGATAACTGAAATTCAGTCAAATCTGGTTAAACCAGTGAGCAGACCCTGGGCCCTAAGCTTAAGTCTAGGCAACCGGGATAATGCTAGGATATGATGATGACAATTAAACTAGGTTTATGATGACGGAAAATTGTCCCATACTACCTACAAGAAGTAATGAAAGTACTTTTTACTACACTCATCCTAAGCCTTTTCTTTTTTGTGCACAATTTTTCAAACATTTTTATTGTTTTATTTAGCATTTCAATTCTTCAATAAAAACACAACGGGTTAGTCTGGTGATATTTTATTGAATAAGGTCCATGAAATTGTTTATTTGCTCACATGTTCTTTGAGAGAATTCGAACTAGTGACACTAAAACTTCTGTGTGTAATGTGTGTGTGTGTAATTTTTAATTTTAGATACAGTATCGCATAATAAATAAATAATTTTCCGATTCTCTTTTATTTTAAGCGCTAAACTTCTTTGCTTACTTATTTAATTCTCTGTAGCGTGCTTCGAAATTGTATTTACCACAGTTAAATCTCAGAGCAAAATATTCGCCATCTATTACGTGGGACCAACAATATAATGGGCATATAAGATGCCTCTGCCCCTTCGGGAAAACAGAAATATATTTCTATGTATGTACTAACATTTTAATCTAAAACAGGGCACTTATGTATACCGTATAATAATAAATTACAGAAAACAATAATTAATTCTTAAACGTGTAATTATTAACAGACTAATTGCTTTACAAATGAATTGTTACAATCATTAACACGTTAACTAGTGTTGACTAAATAATTCATTAAGTTGTATTTAGATCATAGAATTCATAATCAGTCTTTTAATTACTAAGACTATCACTTTATAGCTATATATATTTGCAATTTATGGGGTTGTGTGTGCTTTTTAGGGACTCTTAGAAAGGTTTACTGCGGCCCCGGGAAATAGCAGGCTTATGAAAGAACATGGATGGTGTAGAGTCAGTAAAATTTTGCCACATCCTCCCGCTCCACCCACAGCGATAGAAAGAAATTTAATGATTTTCCATTTGGAAAAAAAAGGGTTTACGACTTTTGTATATCGACAAGGTTTGATCTCGGTGCCAACTGATTATTTAACCGAACGCTCAACCAGGCTATGACTACTAAAATCTATAAACACAGATTCTAATAGAGGTGTCTCTATAAAATACATGGCAAGGTCAATGTCAATATAAAACTGCAAGATTGAACAAATCTGGAGTAACTGGTATTTCACATGAAACTCGTGAAGACAAGTATCTATATATTGAACGTAGGGATGCTGTATTCAATGTTACAATATAAAAATAAGAAAAGAAGAAATATAAATAAATAAATATTCTCTTACAATCACACCAATTATTTAGTTCCAAGATAAGTATCACAAATAACTTGTGTTTTAGATACTAAAGAACGGATAAACATACTTAAATACTTTTTTTTTGAAAACACCCAGACCAGAACAAATATTCATGTCCATGCACACAAAGATTTGTCCTATGTGGAAAATCGAACCAACCACCTCTGGAGTGAAGTGCAGGTATACTGACCTCCACGCCATATCACGGCAATTGTACGAATAATTAGTACTGGAAGAATCTACAACGTCAATATATTCCTAGTTTAAGTTTTTGCAGTAGTTAGTATTTAATACAGAAATTAAAATAGATCGTTCAATAATCGCGGAACATCAGAAACTAAATTTGAGTCCTATTATTTAGCGAACGCATTGCAATGGTCGTGCATATCTGTTTGAAACAAAAATCAAGCAGAACTTTATAAGTGTTAAGTTTTTAACAAAAAATAGGCATTTAAACTTTTTCTTCTAAAAATATGCTCTGTTATTGGCAACCCTATTGATTGGTCGGCGGATGAACGTATGGCACGCGACGGTCTAAAAACCGTGAACTTAAATGTCCGTTTCGGGGTATTGATGTAAATTGGATCATATAACGATTTATTGTGTATCGATTTTTTAATCGGTCTTAAAGTATCAATTGTTTACTAACTGATTCGAGAAACACAGTTCTAGTTTTGTTACCTTTAATCTTTCCTATCTTTGCATTATCCCGTTTGTTATCTATAATAAAATAAGAAATACTAATTAAACTTTTAATGATTTACTTTTCTTAGTAACGGTGTAGTAACACACATGCAGAAGTATGATTACTGATTATAAAGTATTTTTTTAATGTGTAAATTTCTTGCGACATATAAATGTTGAAAAAAAGTTATTAACAAAGTGAAATAAAACTAGATTTGCAATCTCTCCATACCGTTAAATAAGCACAATAACAAGCGCATTCACTTATGACAATCTTGCTTAAATGCCGTTTCACGCCCCGATTTAAAGACCGGGACTATAGAAGCTGCGAATCACTTGCAGACTATTCCAAGGACGAGGTGCCTTTTCTTTTCTATATGACTGTGCCTGAATATATTGTACATACATAATCACAACACGGATTCTTATTATAACTTTGTGTTCAGTTTTCATAATATATTTTACATACATACATACAATCACGCCTTTTTTCCCGAAGGGGTAGGGCAGAGGCATACCTATTATAATTATGCCAACATTTCGCCAATCTTTCGTTGGTCCCACGTAATAGGTGAAAAGCATTTTGCAGCTTACCGGCAGGTGCACCATTCGCAGGTGAGGTTGGCTTGGGCTCCTAAGATGTTGTTAGGAACCCTTAATAATATATTTTCCACATACATATTTCTACATAATAAAAAAATGTCGTTTTACGAATAACAAATATAAGGTCGGTTAGCCACAGATCATCCTGCGGTCTGTCGGCTACAAACATTATGTCGGAGCCGACAAAGTTCGAGATATTTGCATTTTTTAACTTTCCCGTCATAATGCGACTTTGTGACAGACGACTTTTGACATTTATTTTTGTGGTCACAAAGGATTTATGACAATTATTTACAAGAATGTATTTTTATTGACCATCATGTTACGTGAAAGCTATGTGGATTCTGAAATTTTCTATTATATTTTATCATTACAGTTGCCCTTATGAAATCTTATAAATTTATTTTATATATTGATCCAAACCGTGCGAGAATTAATTAAGTTGCACATTTTTAAATATATATTTTTCAGTTTAATATTATACTAGCAGTCCTTTGCGTGCATATAAAGCTTATTCTAATTTATAAAAAATTGCATTATATCCGCTGCGTGGTTCTAAAGATATAATCTAAGCATATACAGGGCTAGAAAGACAGCGGAAAGCGATTTTATTTTATACTATGTTGTGATTTACAAATTTATTGTGATATTTCTAGTCTTTCCCCGTGTGAGGTCTTCAAAGAGTACAAATCTTACTTTCTTCCTCAGGTGTGGTTCCAAAACAAGAGATCGAAAGAGCGTCGTTTGAAGCAGCTGACATCAATGGGTAGGGGCCCTTTCTTCGGCTCCTCCCGCAAGATGCGAGGGTTCCCCATGAATCTGTCCCCCGGGGGCCTAGAGGAGGGTCCCCCGGGGTTTCCGTACTTCGCGACGGCCGATGGCAAGTTCGAGTTTGGCTATGGCCCGCCGTTCCACCATGATGCGCCGTTCTTCCATCCGCCGCCGGCCATGCCTTTCAATCAGCCAGGTTGGTAGACGTTTTTTGTGGCCAATATTTTTCTAAAAGATTCGATGACAATTTTTATTCAATTAGTAATTTTCAGTGCTCAGCTACATGTAGGTACTGCATTTTCTGAAGCATTTATGAGCTCGGTGATAAAGATGGAAACCACATTCATCAAAAATCTCCTTAACTCTCCTAAATCTGTTTAGACACTTCGCTATTTTAATCGATACAATAGGCCCCCAGTAACAATTAAAAGGAGGTTAGCGTTGATGTTTCAAACAAAGGAAACTTCTAGAAAATAAAAACACGGGTTATGTCAGAAAAAAATAAAATATTAGTTTAAAACTATGAATGTAGAAAACCTCAAAAGCTGATCTTCTAGATCAGCGGCTTTGCTTTATATCCTGATTCTGTAAGGAGACTTTAGTTTTAAGATGCATACATCGCGGTGCTAGACTAACTGGAGCAGGTCGTTTCGCAGGGATGGAATCGCTGCCTGTCGGCGAGTTCTCTGACCAGTTTCCTCCGCCCGAGCACCTGGTCCTGCCGCGGCCCTCGTCCCCTGAGTTCACCTTTGGAGACGCGCCGCCGCCCCTCCACCCCGAGGGTCTGGTCTGGTAGCTGAAGCCGGAGCCGCGAGACTACCACGACTGATGCGGCTCGACGGGCTACCTAGTGGACTAAAGTGCACGTCTGTGAAGTGAAGTGACACTGACTTTTCGTGGTTAATGTAACTTTAAGTTTTTTGTTCGGAATATTTAGTTTAAAGCTGGTTTTTGCACAATGGGATATAATATATATCAGTGGTACCAGCCTAAAATAGTGCCACGCTTCTCTTATCTTACGGGGAGTCTTAAGAGTCGACGAAGATAAATCGTTGGGCAGCAGCGTCATTCTGGATACTGGCTGGAACTTGAGGTATTATAAAATATTTTTACGTGTAAAGTACGGTGAACGAGAGCAATTTATATCCTGCTGAAAAGCCAGCTTTTAACTTCTTAAAGCGACATTCACTTTCTTATAAATGAGGAGTTTTAACTCAGACGGACTGACCTAAGTGCAAAATTAAAAAAAAATACTTACAGCTTGACACTCACGGTAAATATTGAGATTTACCTCAGTCCAACCGAGTTTTACGTTCATTTTTTAGGACTGTGAATGGCAAGCTATAAATTTTCAGATGGTGAAACTAGTTTTCGATCTTCTTTTGTTTATATTAGTAATAAATAGTTGTTTCCTAATTTGAATCTACGATTTCATAAATCCGGCGACTAAAATTATTTACCTGGTGCTATATTTTAATTCTTTATTTTCAATAAATTCTCTTTTGATTTATTATTGAATTTACATATACATCCTTTTTTGAAATTTAAACTTTTTATTGTAAATAATTAAACATTCGACCATCATTTAGGTATTCATAATATTAGAAGAATTAACTTGTGAATAAACTACATTTTGTGAATAGATAAATTTAAGTGTACAGAATAGAGTTTTATAAAATACTTAAATGTATCGATAATTTATTAAGTTACAAATATTTATTTACAATGGGTTTACGTTGTTTGCATAGTTAATAATTTTGGTTCCTATTTTAAGATAGATACAGCAATTGTGACGCATTTTACTTTTTTTTGTATATTTATTAATATTTTTAATATAAATGTAAGTACAATGAAATAGTCTAGCATATTTAAATGAACATACATAGGTGTAAATATCAATTCTGTATATAAAATTAAACTACTGCATATTTCACACAACTATGTACTTAATTCTAATTTTAGTGTTTTTGTACAAAATGAAATAAAATTTGTACTAACAAGTTTTCACGTTTTAAATAACTAAGGCCTTTTACTAATGCCGCGGATGAATGTTCCACGAACTATGTTTCTATAAACGCGTCGTTTGTAAACGGCTTTAGTTATTGTCGAATTCTTTTGATAGTAATATTTCATTAATGTTTTTATTAAAAGAGTAAAGGGATGTGTGTTGAGCCCTTTCAAGGCATTATTATATTACTATGATGTTGTAAAGGAGCTCGCAGATGTAACACAATTGCATCTTACAGCTAAGTTAAGCTAAAGAAGTTAAAATATCTTGTTCTTAATCTTTTTGTGAAGTTAAAACTTTGTACTACATTTCGATTAGAACTGCGCAACTGTATTCATCATATGAAGACTTCAGCCGTTCTAAAATTTCTTTTAAATATAAAAATAACTGAATTGCATCAATTTGGGACGAGCGATTTTTTTGAATTATTAACAATGGCAGAAAACGCTAAGAGCAAGACTCCAACGAAATCTTGTTTGAATATCATTCATGAATATGTTATTAATAGCGTTTCTGCAACAAAAACATACTGTAACATATCTCTTATAACAATAAAAAAGTTTTTACTACAGCAACAATAGATGCTTTGAATAGTTAAAGTACTTAATTTCGTAAATAACTTATTAAACTTTTATGAAACCATTAGGTTTTTGCAATGAAACTACAACATACTATTATCTCTAAAGTCACGAAAAATATAATTAAAATACGGACATATGGGTGTCACACTATGAACGTGAATAGGGCGTGTTGACAGCTATCAGCGTTGTGCAACTTGCGTATAAGCCTGAAGTGTTTATTTTTGCGACTTGGATTTAAGCACAAATTAGCAGCTGTGTAACATTTCTTTAACTATATGCAGTTAAGAGCCCTTAAGAGCTAAGTGGATTAGTCGTTAACGGACAGATTTGGTGGACATATTTGGCAGCCATGTAACTTTTGTAGGTATGAATATAACAAAACCTATGTCCTATTAAAAAAAAGCTTCAGTTGAATTTAAACGGTGCTTTTCTCTAAAGTATACCTAGTAGGTACTGTTTTTGAAATACGTATCTTTTTATAAAAGAAATAGTCGCAATATTTCAAAAATAGACATGTTGAAAATTGGTCATTCAGTGACTAAGCAATTTTCCAAGTGGCATTGAATATAATTACGCTAAAGTCGCGTCGCTATCCCGCCCGCTTTGTGACTTCACGTTAAGTTGTAAGAGGACCGCGAATAACTGTCAACTTAATTGAAAAATACATTGTATGTAGTTTTTTACGTTTAAACGCTTCAGTAGCTTAATTTTCGTTTATGTGTGTACCTAGTAATTGCAAAAGCTTATCTAAGTAATTTAGTAAAGCCATAAAAGTGCAGTTTGCAGCAAAAAGTAAATTATATAAGTAGGTTAGAAACATTTTTAAATGAAAGCATTCTGTGAAATGGTAGGTATAGCAGTGTTTTTTTTTAATCTTTGGTGACACGTACTAGATTTGTTTTTTATTACTTCTAATAGTATATTATACATTTGAGCACTATTATTTGTTTTTGAAATGGTATCAAAACTTTTTTGTTAACTTATGTACAGTGGTCTAAAATAGGAATTTTATTTGTAACTTTATTTGAAATTTGAATTTCGTGATTTCTAAAAATATTTCAACGGTGAGAAACAGGACTACAATTTTATATGTATGTACTATAGTTTAAGTGTTAATATGCGGTACATACTGTTGTCTACTTTATCTAGTGTAATAAAAGTATAATGGAATTGTCTGTAAGAATAAAATCTATTCGGAAAAAATATGATTTTTGTTTTCCTTTCTACATACATACAATCACGCCTGCTTTCCCTAAGGGGTAGGCAGAGGCATATTATAAGCCCTAAAAGCCCTATAAGCCTAAGTATTATAATTACACTTCGCCAAATATATAGTTGTTCCACGTAATAGTTGGCGAGCCTATTGCCGTTCACCGGGCACTGTTATGTTCGCCAGAGCCTGGTCCGTTGATCGGCAAGTGCAACACTTGCAGGTGAGGTTGGCGCGGGCTCCTTAAGTTTTGGTAGGATCCCTATACACTGTTTTCCTACCTACCCTTTAAAAAATATACCTTCATAGCTTTTACAACGACCTGGAGATTGGGATATCGTCCAGTGTTTGTTTAGGCGAAGGGTTACCTTTTAACATTTGACACGATTCATCTAGATAGAGATCTCTCTGTTGAAAGTGAACTTTGCCACAAGTATATTGAATCTGTAGTTACCTCAATTTTGTTGTAAGGAAACAGAGAATCAACAGGCCCCGAGAAGGACTAAAGATTTTGTTAAGTAAAAAAGCCCTGAAAAGAATTGTTTTGTGACCGACTCCTTCCAGATATTTGTTAAGTATAATGCCCTGAAAAGGACTGTTTATCTTCTGCAATCTTGAAGCCAAGGCGAAGTCACCAACAATAATGCAACGTAGACGGTGCGTGTGTTTAGTTTTTTATACTCTGTCTTAGTGACGAATGACACTGGTCACCTAATTAAATATCACCTCAAAGAAGTATATTCCTCTGCCAAGAAGTACTGTAGGCTGGACGCATTGCAGTGTTCTGGTTTAAAATGTGCTGTAGGTTTCAATTTACTAATCCCTTTAGATATATATTTATATATATCACGATACCCTGTATTAATGATATCATATTTGTGAAAACCCAAGAAATGACTATCGGAAAAATTATCAAAAATATTCCTTTAATTCTCACTCACATTACAAAAGTTACCTAATAGTTCTAAATCGTGAAACCGCAAGGTATGAAGGCAGTTATGAACAAAGGGGAGATCTCCCATCACTGGCGAAGGGTGGACACGTGGTCACTCTCACGGTTCATAGCTGGGTGTCTGCTACAGAAACAAAACAACAGTTTTAAGGGAAGCCGCGAAATGTTTACCATAATAGTAAATTTTTCCGACATTGCTTGTGTTAATAAAGGTGACAGAGTATGCTTGGGTAGGTAACACAATAGTGTTGAATATGTAGTTACCCGATCGTATAACTTTTGTCAGATCGTATTTGCCTAATAAAGCCACGGCAAGTCAACTAGTAAATTGGGCATATGAAAGTCTGATAAAATCGCGGTAAATCCGCTAGTAAGTATTTTAGGTTCAGGGTTTTTTTTAAAAGGCCCAAGTTTATTAAGATCTTGCCAAGGTAACGATCAGTAAAGACATAACAGCTTCAGTAAAAAAAGAAGTGAAAAAAGTAATATGTACAATTCTTATTTAACGTACATCTGTACCAAGAGGGTACAGAAACTTCGTAAACAAGAAAGTATAGGCAACAGAAACACGACATTCGTTATCCGTTTTAGACTATTCCATTCCTACAGTAATTCTACTTTTAATAAATACAAAAACCATATTACTTTAAAATATATACATACATTCACATATTATACGCCCACACTTTGCCAATTATATAGTTTGTCCCACGTAAAAGGTGGCGAGTCTATTGCCGCTTACCGGGCACTGTTATGCTCGCCAGAGCCTCGTCCGTTGATCGGCAGGTGCACCACTTGCAGGTGAGGTTGGCTTGAACTCCTCAGATCCTGGTAGGAGCCTTGTACACCTTCTAAATAAATCTACATATATAACAAGTAAATATAGAAACTACGTAAACAAAAAAGTATTGGAAACAGAAACTAGGCTTGGAGTATTTTTGAAAGCATGTTTTGCACTATTTTTAATTTAGCATAATGAACTTAGAAGGTACATAAACGAATGAGAAAACAAACTAAGTTTCTTCAACTCTTAATAATATTTAAATATTTATATTTTTATTTTTAGTAAGATGGTTGTCGTATTTATTAAAAGTAGGTAGAACTACTGTAGGAATAGTCTTAAACGGATAACAAATGTCGTGTCTGTTGCCTATACTTTCTCGTTTACGAAGTTTCTGTACCCTCTTGGTACAGATGTACGTTAAATAAGAATTGTATATATTACTTTTTTCACTTCTTTTTTTACTGAAGCTGTTATGTCTTTTCTCTTAATTTTTATTTTTGTATTTTTGTAAACCTATGTATCATGTGTCACAGAATAAATTATTTTCTTTCTTTCTTATGTTATCATTATCACACATCTATATAAAAACTAGGTATAGAAACTTCGTAAACAAAAAATTATTGGCAACAGAAACACGGCATGCGGTATCGTGTAATAATTATTAGTGGGCTGTGTGACCAATGCTGATTGATTGGATATTACTAATGGGAGGGTTTCACGCTCGACCCGTCTAGACACACAAGTAGTTTTACCGTACCAAGTAATGGTAAGATTATATAGACCATTCACAAAATAGCTGAGCCGCAGGATATATTTATATGATGTAGGTACTGTGAGTTGGTTCAAAAATTAGATAACTGTGTAATTGCAATCAGACGGAGCGACAAAATTTGATATATTACCAAATATACTCGTATGAACATTCAAAAAATAGCTGAGCTGCATTTATATAATTGCATTTCGATATTGGTATGCAATTGGATGCAATTTAGAATTTCTCAAAACCAACTTAAATTTTTTACTAAAAATATCCATGTGTTTTAAACTCAATTTATTCATAATTTTTTGTTCTTCGCTGCAGAAAATATAAAAGTAAAATTTTAATCATTAACAAGCGATATCATAAGGTTTTTTAATAATGGAAAGCACAGTTTTTTTAAACTGAGACTGCTGCTTTGAAAGGTTAATACTACAATCGATTGTATCAAAAATATTTTGACACGCAATAGATGTTCAGTTTTACAAATAAAGAATCATTTTTATCGATTTAAAAAAACGAATTTGCTGGTAAACATCGAACTTGCCTGCACAAATCAATGATAGAGTCATGAACAATACACACATAGGCACTGCGCTACGCTTGTTATTTGAAAATATTTGCTACGCTCAGCATTTTAGCAATATTTTATTATTTTAGCTAGGTTATCGATACTGTATATCGATAGACGTTTCCTATAGTGCAGACCACGGCTTGTATATCGTAGAGTAGAAAACCCTCCAGCTAGGCTCATGACGCATTATTAATTTTAAGAACTACTACATCCTCTGTGACAAACCAACACGCAATGAAACCTCTTTGCAATAACAATTAAAAACTAGTCCTAAAATAGCAAATAGTCCTAATGAATGCTTGCAATATAAATTCCATTCAAAATAACAAATAAAAACAAGTGCTTCAAGTCCATTAATTAGTACAATTGTTGTTTTGTCCAGGGGTAGATGGTGAGCACCCTTTTCATGTACATAGAGCATGCTATACCGTTATTTCGTTTTATTGTTAATTAAGAGCAGCTTTATCACACGATCGCAATATCAAAAGCGTAATTAATTAAATAGATGTAGTGAAAATTATGTGTTAACGTTGTTAGCAGCAGTTAATAAAAGAGCTGTTCTATACTATTAAATAATATTTTACTAAAGAGAATTAGCTATTTAATTAATCATTCCGTAAATATGTACAAAAAATAGTTTACAGAATAGCTCTACTAACTCCGATGGCACAGCGACCCAAAATTTCTCATGTTACTAAAAATTATCCAATACGTGATCTTGCCATATTTCCCGGTCTTGAGTGATCGCAAGCTTTGAAGTTTTTGAAGGTTAAGGTGGATTATATTGTGAAAGCTCCTCTGTTAAGGATTTCCGAAAATTCCCACAATGACATTTAGTGTATACTATGTGTTTTTGCTGTTTTTATCAGACCAATTACAATAATAAACCAGACAAAAGACACTTCAAAATGTGAAATTTGCATGTAAACGTAAATAAAATCAATATAGATTAAAATTAAAGTCAAAATGAACCTATTACGATCTATCACACTTCCTATTTATAACACTTTTTTAGTCTGTGTTTGCTGCCTGCTATTCTAAACTTAGGGATAGAGTACCTACACAGATGGTTGGGTCCCACTTTAACGGAGTTTTATTGTCATCTTAGCACTCAAAAGGAGTAAAGTAAAAGTAAAAAGTTCTTAATTTCATTTAACTATTACATAGCACTTGAAAACGCCAAAACAAAATATACATAAAAAAAACTAAATATTACTACACTGAGGTCTTAGTTATTCCCTATAACAACTTCTCATCAGCTGGTGATCAAACGAGAAACCCCTGGTAGCTGGTCACGAGGCGGTGTCGGAACTGGGCTCCTTGACGGCGGTCTCTGGCGGCGTCCGTGACTATTGCACTGTAACCTCTCACCTTGGGTTCTGAGAACAGGCACGTGCTCAGTAGTGGGACGTTGTTAAACTAAAATTATGATTATAAAGAAAACAATGTTTTGGCCTATTGTTTAGTCATCATCTTAGCAACATCATCTTAGAGAGTGTCAGAATTTAACTTACTAAAAATTATCTACGATCCTTCTTGAGCCTTTTGAACAGTCCCGTAACTTTGAACGGTCCTGCAAAATCCCGGTTGCCCTAGACTAAATCTTAGAACCCTAGGTAATGTTCAAAAAAAATGTTTAGTAAGTGGTATTATCAGCTCTATGTAAGTGCGTGCTGCACGTGTGTGGATTGACATTTGCGTGTGCGCGCCCCATTGGTCAGTCGTGTGATCTTTGCCGCCTAAATCACCGACTGAGGGAAATGTCAGATGCTTTTATAATTTCTTACAAAATAAAGTGACACTATAGGCGGCACGCGACTTTGTCCGTATCATAATCATCATCTCAGCCATCAGACGTCCACTGCTGAACATAGGCCTCCCCAATAGATTTCCACATTGAGCTATCCTGAGTCGCCTGCATCCATCGGCTTCCCGCCGCCTTGACCAGATCATCGGTCCATCGCGTAGGAGGCCGTCCTCTATTACATTTGCCGGTTCGCGGTCGCCGTTGAAGAACCTTAACGCCCCATCGGTCGTCGGATAAGCCACGGATATAGTTTAAAACTCTATCTATATCTAAAGGATTTCCTTCTTTTTTAGTTTGAACTAACGCCTCCCGTCAACATAACATCACCTATCTGCCAGTGAAAGTATCGTCAAAATCAATACGGCTGTTTCGGTGTTAGCAACAGCAATAAACAGACAGACAGTTAAAATAGTTTTTTTTTGATTTGTCATTATTATTACCTTTTTCTTTTTATATTCGTTTAGCAGTTAATGCTCTTATTTTGACATAACGATCATATATTCTAATTTTATTTATTTGTAAAGTATAAATAAAAGATGTATAAATAAAATTGGCATATTCTATGCACACATTTCGCCAATTATATTGTTGGTCCCACGTAATAGGTGGCGCGCCTATTGCCGCTTACCGAAAACTTTTACGTTTGCCAGAGTCTCGTTACAGGTGAGGTGGACTTGAACTCCACAGATCTTAGTAGAATCCCTATACAGTTTTCAATATACGATACGAAAATAAACTATATATTTTGTATCTAAATCAATTGTTTAGTTTAGTAGCCTTAAAGTAGCTGTGCTTAGTTCAGGGATAGACGGCAATGTGTGAGATGTTGAACAATATATCTTATATTTTTTGTATAATTTTTTTTTTTACAGTTACACAGTTTTATGCAACATTTGACCCCTTGATCATAAGTTACTAAGTAAGGGGAGTGGCGGGCTGCCGAATAAAATGTAACCATTCATTATAAAATTCTAACCAGAAAAATATCGTAAACAAACCACTTTTTAAACTAAACATTAATAATGACTGCAATATTTCACATACTACCAACTCACCTAGCTTTACCTGTGTAAAAAAAATTTAAAACGAAGCCGAACCGAAAAATGCCACGGAGATTAATTACCGTTTTTTTCTATTAGGGTTCCTTAAAAATGCTGAAGCAGAAATTATTTGGTGTTTAGCCGGCAGGGGCGTGGTCGTTATGATTAATACATTTCTTAGGAAATACATTTTTAACGAGCAGACACTCCGAATGTCCTTGTTTTTTACTGTCAGGGTTACGATAGGAACTGACTGCCTCGACTAAACAATGAAATATTGTTTTCAGAACTTTTTCAATTTAACAAAAAATAGATATAGAAGCGCTCAAAAGCTCCAAGGCAGAAGGTGTCCGAAAACGATCATTAAAATTGAGGTTCTAATCTCGGACCTTGGACTAATAAAAAAGTAAAGTAGGAACAATAGTTAAAACACTTAACTTTAAATAATAATAAGTAGTGCTAACGCACCATACCCAAACTGACCCACACATCGCAATTTATTAATAATGTTAACATATTACATCAATCCATTAATAATATGGGTTAAAAATCAAAACGTAAACGCTGTAAAATTAATAAAAAGACATAAAAACATAAACGTAAATTAAAAAATGTTTTAATATAAATTTAAATAATTTGTTACGTATTAATTACTAAAATATTTACTTAGTAGGTATCCAGAGAAAATACAGTGAGAATACCAAATTTACAGAAAAGGTCTCTTTCACAATGTTCTTCTTCTTCTTTCTTCTTTATTTTAAATAATGGCTTCGTGCGTCTAGCACATTTAGCCAGTGTCAAGTAAGTGATATATTAATAATATACTTATAATTCATAGTAAATGAGTATGAGTGGTGATAAAGATGATAAATGGTAAATGAGATACCCTCCCCTAAGCCCCTTGAGTCCTCAGTAAAGATGTGATGTTGCACTGTTTTGTTTGATTTACCAACACTCATGTATGTTCACAAACACTTAACGGTTAATAATCCACCGTTATTACACATTAATGTAAGATATATCACAAATTTAAAAAATAAAAACAAAACTGCAGACATGACGCTTCAATTTCCCGCCAAGAAGTCTCCTTTCACAATGTTCTAGTAATGCTACTAGATATATTTTATTATAGATGACCGGTTACAAGCTACGTGTCATGCTAATATCATCATCATAGTTATTAGCCTTCAGATAGATAGATAGATAGATATATTTATTGACTAAAAAAATTAAAAAGCCATTCTTGGCGTTCTTTTCGCTAAAAGCGTCTCTCAAGAAAAATCTTCCAGACAACCCGACGCAAATTAGAGAACAGGAAAGCAGTAGGCAGAGCACATAAACTTTAAAAAGAATAAACACTAAAACGATTTGTTAAATATGAATAAAATATATATGTGATTAGTTGTTTTTTTTACATATTATATATATCTAATCACATATATGCAAAAAGTAAGACTTCATTCTCTCGTTAAAAGAGTTAAATGTCTGAGCCTGTCTAATGGAAACAGGTAAGGAATTCCAGAGGCGGATAGCCTGAAGGGTAAAAGACTCATGATATTTTTGGAAACATGCGCGGGGACATTATGGCATAGGTTATCAGAAGAACGCAGATTACAGGAATTTGTAGAGGATATACATATATATTTTTAACGAGATTTAAGGTAGGAAGGAGTGCACGGATGGAAAAAAACGGAATACAACATGGAAAGGATATAAAGGTCTCTATGCCGACGCTATAGATTGATATAGATTTCATTCTATTGGGGATATTTGTCCATAATGGGCCTGGGCATGGTGATCGCAGTTCCAGCCAGGACGCAGGATGACGCTGCTGCCCATCATATGTTAGGATCTCTCTTCGTCGACTCTTGAGATGAGAAGGGGTGGCTCTATTCTAGGTCGGTACCGCACGATATGCTAACATGAAGAACGAATTTATTTATCAGACCATAGGTCCTTGTCAATTTTAATGGTAGGTTTGGGCGATTAATTAAATGACAATTTTTAGAGATCAATTCTGACAGATTCATTCCTTTTTATCCCGTAAGGAACAGGTCTGATATTATTTAAGCAGTATTGTAAAAACTAAGAAAGAAATCGATCGAACCTAAAGTTTTATTAGTTTTGCAGCGACTTTATTAGGCATATCATAAGATCTGGCCAATTACACGATCGAGCAACGACTATAATGAACCTTTACGTATCATGTGTATAGGGATCCTACCAAGACCTAAGGAGCCCAAGCCAACCTCACCTCCAAGTGGTGCACCTGCCGATCAACGGACGAGGCTCTGGCGAACATAACAGTGCCCGGTAAGCGGCAATAGGCTCGCCACCTATTACGTGGGACCAACTATATATTTGGCGAAATGTGGGCATATAATATGCCTTTGCCTACCCCTTTGGGGAAACAGGCGTAATTAGATGTATGTACGTATCATAAATTGATGCCGTAGCACTACAGCTGGATAATAGAAATCTAATACTTCACTGGTTAAATACTTACATGTCACTGTCGTATAAAAAAAAAGTTTGGTGACATTTACTAGAATATTGCAATAAAATAATTGCATTTATTTAATTACCATCTCAGCTACATTTCGGAACCCAAAGGTATGAAATATTAATTTCATTACACAATAATAATTGTAAATTACACACATTACACAATGGTCTACATTCTATAAATCTATTTCTTGACAGGTTAAATATATAAATGTCTCTATAAAGAAACAAAAAGTCTTGTAACTGTTACCAGAATGTTGCATATTTACCTGCACCTGTAAAAAATAACAATAAACACTTATTACGTGATGCGCGATAACATTAACGTTGTGAAGATTACCAGAAAATGTAATATTAGTTACAAATTTGTATGAGAAGATTATAATTGACAAATTACTATGATCATTCTGTCTTCTTTTAATATTGGACATGCTTGTCTTTTAACTTCAAAATAAATATTTATAAGTCTGGACCATCCGCTGTTTTTTATTAGTCTGATATAAACAAGCAGCTTAAACCTATATTCCATGATCCCTGTCCACGCATTGTCATATTTACTCGAAAATAAACTAATATTTTTAAAGCATATCTGACGACAACTGTACCTTCAAAATACCTTTTTTAACACCAACAAATAAAGTGTTAACATTATTATCAGCGCTTCACGTACGGTCGCAACATTCAAAATAATTTTTTTTGAGTAAAAATATTATGTTATAACCAGAGGTCGGAATTAGGTAGAGTTATTCATGTACTTACACTGATTTCACACAGCGAAAGAATATAGTGGATATGCCTCAAATCCCGGGATTAATTTTAAAGAATAGAAAAAATCCCGTTACTTTTTAATAAAAAGTTATTTACTTTTACTTTTTTAATTTAGACTACTGCACGCGCGACGTTGCCAAACTTACATCAATGATATTGGATGACCGAAGTTGCAAAATTCCAATACGCACACGCGCGATGTTGCCACGTTTATTGTTCGCACTACATAGCTTGTGAGAACAAAAGAATACAATAACGAAAATGCGGAGCACTCCCATTTAAAATCCATTTGAAATCCCGGGAAGGTCCACATTAATATCAACATTTCGATGCAAGTACATAAATAACTCTACCTAATTCCGACCTCTGGTTATAACGCGAGGGAATGACAAATAAACATGTTTGTTTATTGACTCAGACCATGTACGTCCCACTACTGAGGATAGGCCTCTTCTTGCGAACTTGATGAGAGGTATACAGGTACTCGACCAGGCAGACCCAGCGTGGTTTTGCGGAGGGTATTCATCATCATATCCTAGCATTATCCCGGTTGTCCCTGACTTAAGCTTAGGGCCCAGGGTCTGCTCACTGGTTTTACCAGATTTGACTGAATTTCTGTTACTACGTGGAGCCACTGCCGTCTGACCTCCGCAACCCAGAGAGAAACATCGTTCTGTCCAACCAGCTGTCAGTGTGCTAAAAGGCACTGACTTCCTAATAACGACTGCCATAGATGTTCATGACAGCCGAGACCAATGGCTTAACGTGTTCCGAGGCACGGAGCAAGCGATAATTTCGCGGAGGCTAATGCAGCGTCTTTTTTCGAATGAAATTTTTTTAAATGACTGTCTCCCGCTGTGAGAGGAGCGGAAGAGTGTGTCAGACTTTTACTGACTAAAACCCATCCATGTTCCTTCTTGAGTCTTTTGAATAATCCCGACAGGCTGGTCCCCTTGCCTCTCAGTGTTAGTTGAAGGTGTATGGTGTTCTGCTGTTATAACGTTGCAGGCCACTGAGATAGGTTTCTAACATGGTGTAATAATTTTCATACATAAGCTTAACATTATAAATCAACAATAAATGCTACACAAACGGTCACCCATCCCAGGACTGATCTTTATGAACTATGCTTTACTTCAGTAATCTTTTTTAACCTAGAACCGCAGAGCTAAGAGCTTTATATTTATAACAACAGTTATTTTTTAAAATACCAAACTTACAAGCTACAAAGGCGATATGTTTTTTTGCGGACCGTGTTCGCGTTATGAGGGGCCCCGCCCACGGTCCTAAGATTAGCATTCTGTGTAATCATTCATTGTCCGAAATGTCTATGGGTAAAAACCAACGAGGATCGCCTGGGAACTCTTTTAGTTCAGCTACTGTGCAGGATTGTGTTTTAAACCTAGCGTGTATTACTTCGATGTATCTTGCATTAAAAGTAAAACAAAATATAAATAATTTAAAAAAACTAAATATTCTCTACTACACTATAATCACGAAGCTTAGATTCACTTACATGCAAATAAATAACAATTAGGTGTAAGTGAATCTAAGTGCCAGTTCCGAGCCCCCGCTCTGTGAGAAGAACTGACAAGAAACTCACAGGCTATGCTCTTTTAAATTATCAGTCAAATACAACAATACTCAACACACACAATTTGAAGATATTGAAAATTACGACTGTGAAAATTAATCCAGTGTTTACAGAACTGCATAAAACATTTTAAGGATTTAAGAAGAAAAATAAAGTTTACAGATGTTTATTGGAATTGGTGACCGTTTGTATGTTATTTAATATTGAGGGCTTTGGTAAGAACAATTAGCCCAAGAGCTAAGGCCTGCTAGACATGCGTCATTTTAAAACATACATTAATTCACGCCTGTTTCCCCGAAGGGGTAAGCAGTGGAATATTAAACGCCCACACTTCGCCAATTATATTGTTGGTCTCACGTAATAGATGGTGAGCCTATTGTCGCTTACCGGGAGCCGTTACATTTGCCAGAGCCTCGTCCGTTGATCGGCAGGTGCAGCTTTTGCAGGTGAGGTTGACTTGGGCTCCTAAGATGTTGATAAAATCTCATCACGTAATTTTATAAAGATTGCAAATTTCTGTATATATGGTCCCGTATACAGATAAATAATAAATAAATCAATATTTTCTGACAATTACACCAATTATTTAGTTCCAAGATATGTATCATTAAGATCTTATGTCATGGATACTAAATATTATTTTTTGTAAATATATACTTAAAATGCATAAGAAAACACCCAGACCAGAATAAATATTCATGTTTGTGAACACAAAGATTTGATCGTATGGGAATCGAACCCAAGACCTCAGGAGCGGAGTGCGGGTATACTCGCCTCCACCCCATATCGGTCGTCTAGAAGAAATCTTCGCTCGTTCAAGACATGAGGTACTTTTGCTTTTCATCTTGCTTTGAGTCAATATGATGATACTTTTGCATTGCATTAGTAGATACTTTTTTTTTGTAAATACATACTTAATATACATAGGAAAACACTCAGACCAGAACAAATATTCATGTTCATGCACACAAAGATTTGTTCTGTGTGGGAATCAAACCCAAGACCTCAGGAGCGGAGTGCTAAGAAAGCGTCGCTCGTTCAAGACATAATGTGCTTTTGCTTTTCATCTTGCTTTGAGTTAACATGATGGTACTATTGCGTCACAGCCCCATGTTATATTGCGTTGGTCATGGCTTCCACTATATTTTATGTAGTAGTCGGTCAGTCATGATATAGTCCTTATTGGGCGGCTTGCAAAATTCTAATAGCAGGACGCCAGGCCTCGGCCAATACACGTCCACTTGGTGGAGTACGGCCCAATGAACTCTAACCTTGGTTTGAGACCCGTGCTCAGTCATCATTATCAGTGTTATAAAGTCCACTGCTGAACATTAGCCTCACCAAAAGATTATTTTACATAGTATTTGCCCAAAATTACCACCCTGGGCAGGCGGGTTGGTGATCGCAGTTCAAGCCATTACGCAGGATGACGCTGCTGCCTATCATCCGGTAGGATTTCTCTTTGTCGACTCTGACGACTACCCGTGAGATGAGAGGGGTTGGCAACATTATAGGGCTAGTATTCTAATATTTTAGACCTCAGTAGTGGGGCGATAAGGAATTGAGATAATAATGATGACGAAAGGAACTGAGATGATAATCACGACCATTTTATTATTTCAGAAGTGTTGAGGGTAATAGAGCCTTAAAGTATATTTGCTCATGTAGTTTGAGGATGATGTTTTTTATCAACATCTGTGAATTGTAGCGACTCGAGTCCCTGATGTCATAAATTCAAGTCACCCGTCACTCAAATACCTCCGGACCGTTAGCAGTGCGTTTCCATACAACCATATCTTACTAATATGTTTTTATACATATTTTAATATAAAATATGAAGCGCTCGTAGTTCCGCGGTGCTAGGTGATCGCAAAACGATTATCGATATAAAGCGAAGTTCACTTAGGTCCTTAGATGGGTGACTGTTTGTGTGGCATTTAGTATTGAGCGCTATCGTGCTTTGGAAAGCAACGTGCCTCCCGGTTATCACAATATGTGATACAAAGGCGAGACATCACACATCTGCCTGCGCTAATCGGTACTGGTCCGCGTGGTGGAGTATGATCCACTATCCTCTTACCTTAGTTTGTGAGAGGAGCCTTGTGCTCAAAAGTGGGACGTAATGTGCTTACAATCGAAAGCACGTAAGTTGAACAAAAATGGCGGTTGTATGCGCAGGTGCAATCATAGACAAAAGAAAGCAAGGGACACAAAGTGACTAACTTTTGCGCATAAATACGATAAGCACTTATGCGCCGGGTATAATTTTTAATTTTAAGATCAATATGGCTTAGACTTCAGTTTATGTAGGTCTTGAGGTCGTAGATTCGATTTGAATACAGGACCTAGTATTAATATGCACGATTGTGTACCATTAATTTAATTTGATGTACGATTAAATTTTAAAGAAAAATGTTTTATGCCAAAACTATTTTGTACATTATATGGTCTTATAAATATGTAATTTTGAAACATAAGAACTTGATAGGTCACGGCCACGAGAAACCCCTACGTTGTGGGTTCGATTCTCAGACAGGCCAATAGTTGTCAGTATGAACATGGGTATTTGGCTTGAGCTAAGCGTTTTCTGTATTGTATGTATATATTAAAAAAAAATTATTACTTAATTACAGTAAATTGAGTTAGCTGCACCTTGGTGGCATTTGTGTTATGTAATATGATTGATCGTCTTATAAATTATGATAACAAGACGGTTATAAATTCTAGTTATGAATAAGATATCAATAAATACATAAATTATGTTCTGATGACAATTTATCACGCCGTCATTTTGCCCCAATTAAGTTGTTATAGTGAAAACCTCATTTAGTGTCATATAATATCTACTGACTGATTAAGTCGATTGCACTAGATTGATAAACATATAGATTAAATATTTCTCATCAATATTTCTCAATGAAAATCCAATGCTACACCGACTTATACAGAGATTTAAAGCTTTTTTTTAATGCTAGTAAAATTATAATATCGTTTTTTTAAACAAAACCAAATAAACCAACCACGCATACTTTTCAAAACTTGATTCTGTAAAATGATATTTAATATCACTAATGTACTTCTTGGTGGGAAGGTGAAGCGTTTTATTTTCTAAATTTGTGATATTTTGAAAAGTAATGTGTTATAACGGTGAATTATTAGCCGTTAAGTGTTTGTGAACGTACACGAGTGTTGGTAAATGAAACAAAACAATGCAACATAACTTTTCAAATTCTCTCAAGAAGTCTATGTGAGATCTCAGTATAGCCCCACATCTTTACTAAGGACTCAAGGGGCTTAGGGAAGGGTATCTCATTTACCATTTATCATCCTTATCACTTCTCATTCTTATTTACTATGATTTATATATTATTAATATATCTCTTACTTGACACTGGCTAAATGTGCTAAACGCACGAAGCCATTATTTAAAAAAAAATATATACATATATCAGTAATAAAAGTGTACAATGGAAACCCACTACGGAGTGAAGCAAAAAATCTTAATATTCGCGTTGGCACTCCGCCTGCGGCGTCTTCGCAAAATTATAACAAAATAAAAACTAACCTCACTCCGATTTATAATGAAAAAGGCATAAATAATATCAGATACCCAATTTACTCTGAACCCTTCCCCAGAGAAATGGTGTTACATACGGCAGTTTCCTCAATTCTGGTTTCCCTTAAAGACAATGCAGGACGTCATCAAGGAATGAATGTGTATGTATGTCATTAGCATATAAGAACGGACAACTCGTAAACAAGATATGTAAATGATACGGCGCTGCTTTGTACATATATAGATATATAATCTAGATACTTAAATTAGTATGTTTTTGCTTCGAAGCCCGTAATGACCAGAATTTGCGTAATGCATAAGTAATGACAATGTTACTTAATATTTATTTTCTTGATATAAGTTTAACTATGATTGTTTTGTGATTGACCTCTTGTCTCATCTCATATGACGACCGATATGGCGTGGAGGTCAGTATACCTGCACTTCACTCCAGAGGTCGTGGGTTCGATTCCCACACAGGACAAATCTTTGTGTGCATGAACATGAATATTTGTTCTGGTCTGGGTGTTTTCCTATGTATATTAAGTATGTATTTACAAAAAAAAAAAAGTATTTAAGTATGTTTATCCGTTCTTTAGTATCCATAACACAAGTTCTTAGTGATACTTATCTTGGAACTGAAGAATTGGTGTGATTGTAAGAGAATATTATATTATTATTATTATTATTATATGTTTTTCATATGAAGTGGTATCGTATTTTATAAGAAGAAAAATCTGTTTTTTACAACGCGTATTCAGACAGACTCGAACAATGCGCAATTTATAGGTTAACGTACAGATATTTTTAGTTATTCGTTATCATGTTTGAACGCGGACGAAGTCATGGGCGGCAGCTAGTATTAACACAAGTATTAATTAGTGTTAACACTAGAGTTCACGCTGATTTTTTTTTAGTTTTTGGGTAAGATGTAGCCTCTTTGAAACTTATAAAATCAAGTAGGTAGGTACTTATATTTCAAAATACCCGTCATAATCGGTCTAGCTGTATTGGGGACTAGCCACAACAAGCGAACAATCAAAAAAAGTATTTACGCTATGAATTCCGCATGACAGTTCTGAACAGTATTTATTTATTTATATAGTGTATAGGGAGGCGAAGATCTGAGGAGCCCAAGTCAACCTCACCTGCAAGTGATGCACCTGCACGAGGCTCTGGCGAACACAAAAGTTCCCAAAAAGCGGCAATAGGCTCGCCACCTATTACGTAGGACCAGAAATATAATTGGAGAAATGTGGGCATATAATATCCCTCTGCCTACCCCTTCGGAGAAACAGGCGTGGTATTATACTATGTTACTAATACTATGGGCTCTGCCTGAAATAAAAATTATTATTATTATTATTATGTATGTAATGCAAGAACATATCAATTTAATGATAATTTGAAAAGGGCAGCTGTAGGTGTATTATGTTGTAAGCGGAAAGTACTGGGCGTGGGCGAGACGCTTCTATATAATATCTGTGCGATCCTTGCTTCGGGGCATACACTTCAAACATTCAAATAAGATTGATTTTCGACAGTTTAAAAAAAATACGTACTCTCTTCTGTTATATGTAGATTAGCATTATTTTTATTACTAGATTCACATTTAGAAGTGTTATAAAAATATCTGTGCGATCTTTGATTGAAGTGTATGCTTCAAAAATTTTAATAATATTTAATAAGACGGTTTGGTCATCTTGAGAGGATGAATGACAGTAGACTAACGGAAATGATTTATGATGACTAGTGAATGGAAGTGTTGGGAGGGGAAGAATACGTAAGACCTTCCATGATCACATCCAGAAGATTTTTTAGAAAGGGCAGGTCAATCGTAACCTAATCCGACGGGCGTGTATGAGAAGGATAATGAGTGTGAATTAAGCTAATAGTGTGTGCCAAGATCGTAGCAAGTGGAAGGATGTGATCTCTGCCTACTCCTACGGGGAAGCGGCGTGACATTATGTATGTATATGTAGCCTGTGAGTTTCTTGCCAGTTCTTCTTACAGAGCGGTGGCTCGGAACTGGCACTTAGATTCACTTACACCTAATTATTTTTTGTTTTTAAATTGTTCTGTTGCATGTAAGTGAATCTAAGCTTCGTGATTTAGTGTAATTATATTTCTATTGTTTTTTTATTATTTTTAATTATGACGTTTTCAAGTACTATGTATGTACTATGTAGTTTATAAAATAAATATTTTTTTACTTTTTACTTTTCTTTACTATGTATGTAAAAATAAGATTGTCTTTCGGCAATAAAATGTTTTATGGAAAATCATTTTGTATAAATATGTGGACTAGAATTAATTGCACCTGGTTATGACTCGTAATTTGAATTGTTGACATGCATTTGTGTAATTTACTAATTTGGCTTTTTTTGTTTTGTGTGTTTGTTGACTATGTTGTGTAAATGTTTAATTAAATTTTTGATAATTATCGAATTGTTTATGTAATGATTGTGGCTTTTGGGTGTGTTGGACTTGATCTGTTAATCTATATTGAAATATTGAATAATGAAATGAATAAACGAACTACTAAACTAACTAACTAACTAGTACTTATCTAATAAATATATTTGGTAGGTGCTAAAAATAAATAATGATTATAAATACGTTATTTGATTTTTAAACAATATTTATTTACTGATGTATAACAATGTTTGTATAGTACCGGCCTAGAACAGTGACACCTCCTCTCATGGGGAGTCGTAAGAGTGGACGAAGAAAAATCTTAGCGTCCTTCTGTGTACTACCTTAAACTGCGATTGCCAACCCGCCTGCCCAGCGTGGGGATTATGGGCAAATACCCCCTATAGAATGTAATCTATTGAGGAGGCCATTGTTCAGCAGTGGACTCATAAGGCTGATATGATTATCATGAAGGTTAGGATTAGATATACCTCTTGTCTACCCCAAGTCTTGTTTAAAAAGAAAAAAAAGTGAACCATAACCCCCGACCTCAATGCTTTTGACTCTTCTACATATGAATATTTGAAACGCGATTTCTCAGGGGCGTAAAAATATTAATATAAGTACGAAGGTTGTGATAGGATTCGTCCTGTGATGCCCATTTCGAAAACTGCAAAGTACTGTAACAATTACGACAAGTTAATTAACATGTTTTTTGTTAGTTCATAGTTCCTAATCGGCCTTATCTCTACCCAGTTATCATTATTAATCAAATTACTGCATTTGTTCCTTATGAAATATTATAATATCGACGTTCAATTTATATTTAAAAATACTTTTCCACATGTTTACTGCGATAAATCTTAAATACGATATTTTAGTGGTAGCGGTGGGCGGCGCGCTTCTATATAATGCCAGCCTCATTTCGCTTCAGGCTGTACGCGATGACTCCTCTGCCCAACCAAAGAAAAGGAACGTTTCGAGTAAAACCTCTAATTTGATTTCAAAATTAAATTTTAGAATTCATCATTTTGTCTTTTTAATTTTGAAATGTAAGTGTTGTTTTATTTTTTATTTTCACAAGTGTTTGTTTAATTTTATTGACAAAGCTAACAGTTATGAAATAACTGAGGAATATAAATAGCATAATTCCTATTACAAAGCTACGACAGGATAACATTTTAAAATGTATATTAAATTCATAATAGTTATTGCTGTCCTCAGTACCTCATTATTTTAGATCAAGGAAAATAGCTCTTATTATGACATGACAGAGACATTCATTTTAGTGCCAACATTATCAGCCTATCTTCCTCTCTGATGAACTTAGGGCTCTAAAATGCCAAAGCTCGATCTTCAACCTTTCGTTTATAACTGTTGTGTGTTTAACGTCCATCTAGTTTTGAATCAAGTTTAGTTAATGTAAACAGGATATTGCCATGTGGTAGTTGAGTGGCTTAAAAAAATAGAACTCCTCATTCCTGGGCTCGCCACGACAGTAAGTCCACTCTTTGAGGAGTGGCTAGAGAGGCGCTACGGCGCCCTTACCTCTCGCCTGACGCAGGTACTCATGTGTGAGGTCATGGTCCGGAGCGAGAGGGATTGGGTGGCTACCGTCTCCTTTTGCGAAGCAGTCATGCTAGCAAAAGAGGACTCTCGTTTCGGTTCCAGCCGCCACAATGGATGCTCCAAGATATCAAAGTTGTATGAAATCCCAAAAATACACCAAATAAATAAAATAAAAAAAAAAAATATTTTCTGACAATTACACCAATTATTTAGTTCTAACAAAAGTATCACAAAGAACTTGTGTTATGGATACAAAAGAACGGATAAACATACTTACATATTTTTTTTTGTAAATACCTACTTAATATAATTAAAACACCCAGACCAGAACAAATATTCATTCATGCACACAAAGATTTGTCCTGTGTGGGAATCGAACCCACGACCTGTGGAGTGAAGTGTAGGTATACTGACCTCCACGCTATATCGGTCGTCAAAGAAGTCCAAAATACAGAGGTTACAGTTCTCTGAAATATTGTCCGCTACCGTATAAGCGCCGCTCATGGCCGCCCGCGGGCCTAGGGGCCTCACACCACGCCTTCTTACAAAACATGTAATTTCGCTTTCCAGGTTTATCTTTTTAACTTATAAAAACTGGCACTTTTGTTTGTTACTTTGAGTTTAAACAGTTTACTATAATTGTTTTGCAAGCCATTTGATGTTTTAAGTTTCAAGTATGATTTTAAACAATTATTGTTTTCTGGTTGCTAAACTGTTAGATGAGAAAATTACAATGATTATTAAAATTTGGACCTACAAACTAAATGATTAAAAACAAAATTTTCATTAAAATACTTTATTTTTCATATTCGAGTGAATTACTCATAAGGAAATGATATTGAATCATCATCATCATCATCGTCATCATCAACAATAAGTCATTTAACTAATTTAATAAGGAAATTGAAATGGTTGTGCAAAATGTGTTAAACAAATTAAAAACCTTTCTCGTCGCCACACAGATCATGACAGACGCCGCCGTCTCGTCTTGGTTTTAGAGAGACTTGAGAGTCTAAGTAAAATACCGCAATTCGTCTACGCGTCAATTACGCGTCTGCCGCAAAGTGTCCCACACCCCCTCCCGGTCTCCTCCTTTGGCCGGGAGTCAGTGCGTAAATGCATTATGTTACCGGCGTAAATCAAAAAAAAAGAACATCCTATAGGTACTACGTTTGCCCAAACGCGGTCTCCAATCCGACACGTGTCGGCTCCATTAGTACCTACGTCTGAAGACATGACCTGGGGGCCTACCGCCGAATTCGATAGATTACCGGTAATCCATCTAGATCACAAATTGTTTTGCGTTCATTAATCCGTACCGGGGAATCTGCCGACAGCCACCTCTCATTTATGACCTTCAGTCCGTGACAGACTAATAGGTAAATGGAGAACGCCATTTTGTTTCGATTATTATGAGTTCGGCGGTACGACAGAATCAATTCGAAATCCATTTTGCTTTATAATCGATTGCCATCGAACTCGGGCGGTAGGCCCCCAGCTCAATTGCACTTCAACGTACTGATCTAATGCGCAATGTAGGTAAATTTAGTTCTCTGGCAAATTACTGAACTGCGAATTCTGACCTCCAGAGAAACCCCGAGTATGAATATACGCGTTAGTTTTAAGTTATCTTTTACAAAGTATTTTGACTTTAAGCCAATTAGAGGTCAAATTAAAAAGTATGACTAAATTTATTTTATTTACTTTATTATATCATAGAAATAAGAGCATAAAAACACAAAATGAAAGAATAAAATATTATGAAAAGGGGATACAACGAGCACACAACGAATATCGGCATATGTATGTACGTTTATTTAATTTAATTAATAGTATTTATTTTTGTTTATGTTTATTAAAAATACAACTATATATTTTTATTCT
Source organism: Musotima nitidalis (assembly GCA_949126915.1). Classification (NCBI taxonomy): domain Eukaryota; kingdom Metazoa; phylum Arthropoda; class Insecta; order Lepidoptera; family Crambidae; genus Musotima; species Musotima nitidalis. Next base: position 9,715,104 of record OX421434.1, read on the forward strand.
TTTCTACACCCTCGGTTTTCATTTAATTTTAATCACTCTCCATCCTAAAGTTGCCTGGAAGAAATCGCTGTAATTATATTACTTTTCTTTTGCAACTGTTTTCTTGTTTTATTTTTAATTTGGTGTACAATAAAGAACTTTCTATCTATCTATCTATCGGCATTAGTTTCAAGCTTTCAAGTTTAGATTTATAATGTTAGACTGACTAAGTTTGAATTTGACTTAAACAAAAAATCTACAAGTAAGTTTCTAAAGAAGCTAAACGATTTGGCCCGTACTATTGTGTGTGAACGTTACATAAAAAAGCACATAGCTTTCTATTCCTATTCACACTGAAGCAATACCTACCTTTACAAACATACTATTAACTATACATATCCGCTACTATTTACGAGCGGGTAACTAAGGGTACTTTTTTACTTTTTTAGATCAAAGCCTTCCTTTCTCACAGTCTCCGCCTTGCTATTAATGCTGGGTCATCGTGAAATTTGTATGCAGTATCTCTGCTTTCAAAATGTTGGTGCTTTTTAAGTTTTGGTTTCGGTGTGGTTTCGAGATTTTGTTAGCATATATTTTATAAAGTAATATGTATTTTAAACAGAACAAGTCAAATATTGTCTTAACTAATGTAGTACCGACATAAAATTGTACTCAACTTAGAAAAGCTGGCACATTGGCAATATCTCAGAACCGTAATAAATCAAGTAGAGTTAATAAAATAACATGAAACTATAATTTAAAATTTATTATACAACTTAAAACTATACTTATGTAGTAAATTTAAGCGTAGGTATGTAATATTATTTGAGTGATTCTGTGAGGCATATAGGTACTCATATGAGTTATATTTACTGGACGAATAATTAAAACATTGGCTTAAGACTAAAGTTCTAGTAGCCTAAAGAAAGGGTTTACAGTATTCTACTAATTAGCAGATAAAAATGTCAGAAAAGCAGTCGGATGCGAAACGTTAATCTCAAACAAAGATACTGCGACCATAATTGACTGTGTACATAAGTTTCATTTAACTTTTTTGAAGAATAAAATTTAATCATAGTCCAATCTAATGTTCGAATAGGCGGGGTTTTAATGTATTTGTTAATAGAAGGTTTTGTTATTCAGTACGACTACTGTCTGCGGAGGTCTAATCAATTCACACTACAAAAAAAAAGTACTACAAGGTTTAAAAAAATAACTGACAGAACTCCTGTTACATGGGAAACAAAAGAGGGTTTTATTCAGTTTGATTCTTTGTTATTTAAAAAGTCTTGCATTATCAATAATTATCATTCCTTATATGTAAATACATTCTTTCAAATACATAATCCCACGTTTATAACTAAATCCCATTTGGAGTAGGCTACGTTGCTACAATTAAGTATATAAAAGTGATGTACATAGCTGCAATTATGTTCAATCTTAGCACAGAGATCTTTAGATGAAACCGAGTTCCTAGGATCCCGGGTCTTTTTAAAAGCGTAAAACGGCATTTTAGGCCGTCATGTGTGGGTGCGCCTATGATATAAGGCGCACCCACTCATAGCTTATTCCCGGATATAAAGGGCCTTAATTTTTTGGCATTTCATCGTCTGCTTACAAATATGAAAAAAAAAGGCAAAGAAATTTAATATTGACAGGGCAGAGGACAGAGGTGGCCACGTGAACACTAGACGAAATTGTATTCCCATATGAGAGCACTCAGAAGTATTCTAGGTGTGAAATTGACTGATAGGATTAGGAATGAAGTGATAAGGGTCGAAGCTGGTGTAAAAGAAGATATAGTGATGATGAATGAAAGTAGACTATCGAAAGTGATTTATGATGGAAAAGTGATTGGTAGTGTTGGGAGGTGAAGACTATATAAGACCTTCAATTACCAACTTCAGAAAATTTTGGAGAAAGGGCAGGTCAAAAGTACCCTAAACCGACGGGCGTGTATGAGGAGGATAATGAGTTTGAATGAAGCTAAAAGTGTGTGCCAAGATCGTAGCAAGTGGAAGGATGTGATCTCTGCCTACCCCTACGGGAAAGAGGCGTGACATTATGTATGTATGTACCTTTTATACGGACACATGAACGTGTCTACAACTTATACCAGAGAGATATAAAGATCATTATCATCTCAGTGAGTCTTCGGTTGAAAATAGGCTTTCCTAACTGGTTTGGGTGTATGGGGATCCTATCAAGCCCAACCTGCAAGTAGTTTACCTGCCGATCAACAGACGAGGCTCTAGCAAACGTCAAAGTTCCCGATAAGTGGCAATAGGCTCGCCACCTATTGGCGAAATGTGGGCGTAAATTATATGCCTCTGTCTATCCTTTTAGGGAAACAGGCGTGATAGTATGTATGTATGTAACTGCTTATTGCGATCGATATTAAGCAGTTCGAATTCACAGAATTCCCGCCGTCCTGATACTAGATGAGATAATGTATGGTTAAATATCTTAAATAGCAGAAATGTCAGCCATATTTGCTAACTCAATTTTGTCCAAAATCATGTAGACTTAACTTTTCGCTATCCCTTCGACATCGTCGATATCTTTACAGCGAGCTTTTGCTGCAATAAACAGGTGTCAGTTTTCCCTCTTTATGGGATTTACAAAGACATTCAAACATACTTTATGGAATAGGTAATAGTATAGGAATACTCGTAGCATTATAAAGCTATGATTAATTACGGTAGCTAATATTTTGTCTATATGCCTGTCCTTTACGGTGCATCCACACTGCAGTTACTTTTCGTTTAGCAACACGGTAACATTTGACAACATTTGGTAACTTATTGTAAGTTTTATACCGCATTTTATATAACTTTTTTTTGTCAGATCTCGCTGAGTTACAAAAAGCACCGCTTTCAGGGTTTTTGTCAGTTAAAGTGATGTACTTTAATGTGTCTGCTCTCTTTACACGACAAGTACTATACTATCTAATGTAACCGTCTTCTTTGTTTAAGTAGACTTGCAGAATTAAGAGGGATCAAGTATAATTATCACTTGGCTAGGATCGTATGAACACTTGGAAACGTTGGTCAGCAAAAAGTAGCTGCGGTGTGGTTGCATCGTTTTGCTTCAAGGTTAAAGGATTTTAGGTTTGTTTTCCAAAACCTATATTTTTTGTACGTGCTAGAATTAGGAACCACTCTCATTTCGGGCAGTCTTTCAGCACTAGAACCCAAAAAAGGTGAGTCGCTCCTGTGTAAGTATCTCCTCCCGTCAGTGTTATATCGAGTACCTAATTAAATGAATTTGAGGATAACGATGTGGGCACGATAATTAATTCTCTTTTTTTTATATTTAATTAGTTTTAAGATTTTACAAGCTCTTTGTTATCCCAAATAAAGACCATTCAGCTCAGGAATTCACTGCCGGCGAATGTGTGTCTTCAGCTCCTTTCAACCTTCGAGCGGGCCGTGTAATCGCCTATTTGCAGGCCGCCATGAGTGGGTGTTACCGTGATTATTCCACGGAATTAGAGCGCTTTTATTTTTCTGGGCTGCACTAACAGGTTACCTTTAGCAGGAAGTATGTTTAATAGTTATTTAGTACGTAATTATAGGAAAAGCTGTGTTTAGTATGCCACTACGAAATGAATAAGAATCGTTTATACGGGTTACTATACTGGCTTTTAATTATGTAACCAAAAGTTGAAAACGTAAATTCTCTACGGAGATCGCATGGGCGGCGCGCGTATCATAATAATTACGGGGTAGCTGCTCCCGCGCTTGTAAGGCTGCTTTTCCAGTAAGATGTGCTATGCAGCTATGAAAAATATTAACCTTTACTGGCTACAAATTATGCCATCATCTCAGCCCATCAACGTCGCACTACTGAGCACGAGCCTCCTCTCATATATCAAGGAGCGAGGGTATTGGATCATGCTCCACCAACCGAGACCAACGGCTTAACGTGCCTTCCTAAGCACGGAAGCGCTCCATATCAAATGTCACACAAAAGAACTCAGTCTTTGGATGGGTGACATCCAAAGACTGAGCTTTGAAAACTCTTCTGTACGTCGGTGATCGTTTCCAACCATCGAGCACCGCAGTGCTACGAGCGCTTCTAACAAATTATGTAACGATTAGGACAAAATAATACCTTCATCAATCAACACAATCAATCGGGCCTTTGGCACTGCTATAAGCCTCCGTCAAAATGTTACAACTAACTCGGTCGTCTACAAACTGCGTTCATTAAGTACCCTTTTTTTTTTTTGTTTTTTTTTTTACGGTAACAAAATGCGTTTACGCACTACCTTCCGGCCAAAGGGGGACCGAAAGGGGGTGTGGGACTCACCACCGGCATATGACCCCGGCTTCGGGGGGCGTTCATTAAGTACCCAGGTCAACTTTCTCAAGTCGTCTGTCGATCTTACAGCCTTACACATCTTAGATCAGATCTTACAGGTCAGTTAAAGCTTTCGAACAAAAACACTGTTTTCAAGAATACCGTGTTCAAGAATACCGTGTGTTGGCTTCAAACGACAGCAGTATACATTCAGGAAGCTGATAGGACTGTTCCGATTTTTCATCGCGGCAGATACGCACACGTAGTTGGACTGCTTCTACACTATCATGGTTCTCGTCTCTGTTGCGCAGGATTCGGCCGGCTCCAACAGCATATTAAGCGTATTTGCGAACTGTTTGGACTCTCAGAACACACGCCGTTGTTTTCTGATGGGTTATGCTGACTTATTAACCTATTGACATCTCACTACCGCACTCCCTTTGGTATGAGAGGGGTACACCCTCGATGCGCTTATATTGTTGACACTCTGTTTTGCACGCACCACTCGCAATGATCCATCCATATAAAATATATAGTTTAATAAAGCCCATTTCCACCAGCGGTATGCTATGTGGACCTTTTAATAGGTTTGGTGAATATCAGATGCAAGCGTAGCATAGCACATGGTGGAAAGTGGTTCTAAAGCAAGCCGCAATCAGTAGGAGTCGTGGCAATCGCAGCAACTGCAGAACGAATAGCAATCTTTCTTTCTTGCAATAGACAGCGGCCTGCTTCAGTCTTTTCGAATAGCCAGTATAAGGACACGGAAATCAAAATGTGAGGTATCTTTAACGACCGATATGGCAAGAAGGTTTTATTCCGCTCTCCAAATTTGTAACTGCTGGAGTAAGTGTATCCTACATTAGATGTAAGACGTCCTCTAGTAGGTGGAGCAACAACATACGCTAAACAGCTGGAAGCGGTTGCAGGCGAAGAGCGTAGCGTGCCATTGGAAAGGCCGATGTCCAGCAGTGAACGAAGATACACTGATTAAGATGATAGTGAAAATATCTTGCTGAAGATACGCAGACGCTGCGAGATACTTGAATTCTGCATACTTCTTAAGCATAGAATACTATGACTCAAGCAAAATGGCGTTAATAATAATTCATGAATTATCCACAGCAATCTAGAGAAAGATTGAATGTTAACTATAAAATATGAAAACATTATATGCCTTTTAGATAGAAGCAATTTTATCGATGCATAAGATGAATAAGGCTTTTATTAATAGTTATAAAAAGGTAGTTATGGTGTAATAACGAAAACTATTTAATATTTATATTTTTAATATCATTCCATTAATTGCGTGTATAATTCTCTTTCAGGGAGATTACGTCTAGATTATTATGCAGTGGCGTACATTAGCGTAAAATTGTTTAAAGGGTGTGCAAGCTTGTGAAATTTTTTCGAATTTTTCTTTTGTTTTTTTTTATTGTGATAATAATGACATATGTCAGTTATGTCTATTACAGGAATTGAAGTCAATAACAGATTGGAATTAAACTGCCGTTTGATACAGGCTATTCTAATATGAATGACTTAAAACATTAATATTGTTAATGTTATATTATATTGCATTGTATAGCGTCACAGACAAATGAAGATAGTAACTAACCAATCGATAATTTAAAAGTGCATAGCCTGTGAGTTTCTTGCTAGTTCTTCTTACAGAGCGGTGGCTCGGAACCGGCACTTAGATTCACTTACACTTAAATATTTTTTGTTTTTTTAATCGTTTGGTTGCAAGTGAATGTAAGCTTCGTGATTTTAGTATAATTATATTTTAATTGTTTTTTTATTGACGTTTTCAAGTACCATGTAATTGATTGAGTTTATGAAATAAAAAGTTTTCAATTTTGTTTTTTTTGAATTTTTTGGATTATTTACAATACAATAGTATTTAATTATACAATTAAGTGGGTAAGTACATCATTCACTATCTATATGGTCTGGGTTACATATTACTTGACTGAACCCACAAATATTCACATTATCATCATATCAGCCTTTAATAGGGCTGATGAGCGGGCTCCATTACGACGAATTATGCACTCATATAATACCAATTTTCTAGACATTGATCTATTCTTAATATCTGAAAATAAATTTAGGGGACAGAGTACTTCTGCAGCTTAAAGGTATGGATAGAAATGTGTAGTTAATAAACATAAACGTATTTTGTCTATTTTGTAAATTTATTTCATTTGTATTGTTATTTTTTATGTATTTTTTGTTTATTAATGTTATTTTCCTTTTTTAAATGCACAGTTAAAATCATTATTTTGTGAATAAGGCCGTGTCTCCAGTAGGCAAACTGTTAGCGGCCGACTGAGTTGCAAGACTGAGAGACCGACGCCTACTGGGGACACAGCCTAACGCTATTGGTTACATTATAAGTAACTGTAAATGTTTTGATTTATATGTAACCTTAATATTGTAATTGTTGGTAGTTCCAAATAAATAAAATAGTCCACTGCTTAACATTAGCCTCCCCAACAGATTACATTCTATTAGGGGTGTTTGTCCATAATCACCAAGCTGGGTAGGCGGGTTGGTGGTCACAGCTCCAGTCAGTCCGCAGGATGATGCTGCTGCCCATCATCCGGTAGGATTTCCCTTCTTTGACTCTTACGACCCCCCTTAAGATGAGAGGGGGTGGCACTATTATAGGCCGGTACCACACGGCACAGTATATAAACTTACATCAATTAAAATCAAATTAATCACTTGTTTGATATACAAAAATACAAAAAATACAAAAAAGTTTATTTCAGTTTCTTAGTCTACTACAGGCATAAGTGGTTGATGCTCCCTTTTAAGCTAAATTGCTAGTGATAGGCAGCACCGCTCTTCCATAGCATGGTTACAAAATAGACTAACCACCATAACAGTTATAAATTAACGGCAGCTAATATTAGGTCGGGGAAAAAGTCTTTTCGCATAACGTAGGTATAAACTTATTATAAAATTATTTTGACTGTACTATTTGTGTCTGGCTGGTTTTGGTAACATTAAAAAGGTTCCATTATAAAGAAAAGAAAAAAATAAAAAAAAGTTGTTTCCCGCTATTTTTCATTTGTTTTTCTCTCCGTAAAAATGAGTGAATCTAATGAAGAAATTCGATACATTTTAAAATTTTATTATAAAAAAGGCAAAAATGCAACTCAAGCAGTGAAAAAAATTTGTGATGTTTATGGACCTGATGCAGTGTCAGTAAGAGTAGCACAAATTTGGTTCAAACGTTTTCAGTCCGGAAATTTTGATGTTAAAGATGCACCTCGCTCTGGTCGCCCTGTTACGAATAAAATGGACGCCATTTTTGAAATAGTGGAGCAAGATCGGCATATTAGTAGTTACGATGTAGCTGAAGAACTGGGAATTGACCACAAAACAGTTTTGACCCATTTGAAGAAAGCTGGTTATACAAAAAAGCTCGATATTTGGGTGCCACACGAGCTCACTCAAAGAAACTTAATGAACCGTGTACTCATTTGCGATTCATTATTGAGACGTAATGAAACCGAGCCGTTTTTGAAGAGATTGATAACTGGCGATGAAAAGTGGATCACGTACGACAAGAACGTGCGAAAAAGGTCGTGGTCGAAAGTTGGCCAGGCTTCACAGACTGTGGCCAAACCTGGCCTAACACGAAATAAGGTGATGCTGTGTGTATGGTGGGATTGGAAGGGCATTGTTTATTATGAGCTTTTACCGCCCGGCAAAACCATCGATTCTGATCTTTACTGCCAGCAACTGATGAGATTAAAGGAAGCAGTCGAGAGAAAACGGCCGGAATTGATCAACAGGAAGGGTGTGGTCTTTCATCACGATAACGCTAGACCACACACATCTTTAGCCACTCAGCAAAAATTAAGAGAGTTCGACTGGGAGGTCCTAGTGCATCCACCATATAGCCCTGACCTTGCGCCTTCAGATTTTCACCTGTTTCGGTCTCTGCAGAATTCTTTAGGTTCTGTAAGATTGACCTCAAGAGAGGACTGCCAAAACTATTTGTCCCGTTTTTTTGATCAGAAGTCCCAAAGTTTCTACAGTAACGGGATAATGTCTCTGCCCACAAAATGGCAGAAAGTTATTCAACAAAACGGTACATATATATTGTAAATAAATGTAAATAAACTTTGAAAAAAATGTCTTGACTTTTCATACAAAAATACGAAAAGACTTTTTCCCCAACCTATTATAATCTAAGACAATAAAAATAAAAAATAAAAACATTACAAATCAAATCGTTAACATAAAAATAAATATAAAAGAAAATTATTAAAGGATTTAGAAAATTGTGTGTGTGTTTGTAAGTGTGAGTGTGTTTGTGAGTGTGTGTGTGTGTGCCTGTGTGTGTGTCACGAGTGCGAGTGTGTGATATATTAGGAAACTTGTTATTGACTCATACTAGCTATAAGTTCTTATGTCAATTGTTTCGCTATATACGCTGTTGGTTTTCTCAATTAATAAATAAATAAAATACTTATGGAAATACTAAAAAAGGACACTACACTCTTCGTTGCTTTATAAAGTCACAAATAATTTTTTATATAAATACTCACTCGATTACATATAATTATATTTTCATAAGCACATAATTATAGGGAGTTTCCTAAAAGCATTAAGTAAGATTCGATAAAAGGAAATTCTACTTGATGATGAGCAGCAGCGTCATTCTGCGTATTGGCTTGAATTGCGATTACCAACCCGCCTGCCTAGCGTGGTGATTATGATAAAATACACCCAATAGAATGTTATCTATAGGGGAGGCTATGTTTAGCAGTGGACTCATAAGGCAAGGAAGTATATTAATATTTCTTTTTTCTAGTTCGTAGCACCACCTTTAACCCTCTCTGCTAACCCTAAGGTTAACTAATAGAGAACGCCTTCGGCATTGAGTTCGCCTTTGAATTACTTTTATGTGTGCAATAAAGATTAAATTAATAAATAAACGATAAGGTAATAACGGCAAGTGTTTGAATTTACTATGACAAGTAAACAATTTACTTAATTTACGAATCTAGAAAGTTCTTATAAATGATAAAAATGTGTCCTTTCTCAGCCTCCTACGCTTATTACGAACGACGAGAAGTTACAGAGAGATAGATAGGTCTGTACGTCCGCCTATATTGCAACTTAAAGGCAGGCAACCTTGTCCATTACGTAGGAAATACAAATGAAAAAAATGTCTCGAGCCTCCTGTGCTTATTACGAACAAGAGATGTAGGTGTATATATAAAATATACGTTCGCCGGCCTGTATTACAGAGGTAGGCAACCTTGTCCATAATTACGTTGGGCTGCTGGCCCGCCCATCGCTGCTAGATGCGAGATTACTGTCGGAACGGGGTTTGACTCCAGCCCGAGCTTAATATACTTTATATAGCTATGGAAGACTAAACGGCATCTGCTATTAATACGGATGTATAGAAATTTATAAGCTTATGTTGAATAAAAAATATCATTTAGCTATAAATTACGAAACAAAGCTGATTAAATTAGCGAATAAAGAGAAGAAAAACATTAAGGAGATTATTACCAAACAATATCTAAAGTTAAACCAGGTTTCAAACTAATGCTGACACTGTTTTAATTTTATCAAATATGATATTTTATGAAAGTTTTAGCACTTGTTTTAAACCTGGTTTAACTTGTTGTGGAATAAGACCTTTTATAGTACCTAGTAGTAACATTTTTTAAGTCGCTTATAATTAATGAACACCAAAAAATATTAAAAGATCTTCAGAATTTAAAGCCTAGACAAAAACTATAGTAATTTGTAATTAATCGACGACCGATATGGCGTAGAGCTCAGTATACCTGCATTCCGCTTCTGAGGTCGTGGGTTCGATTCCCACACAGGACAAATCTTTGTGTGCATGAATATGAATATTTGTTCTGGTCTGGGTGTTTCCTATGTATAATAAATAAATATTTTCAGACAATTACACCAATTATTTAGTTCCAAGATAAAAATCATTAAGAACTTGTGTTATGGATACTAAACAACGGATAAACATACTTAAATACTTTTTTTTGTAAATACATACTTAATATACATAGGAAAACACCCAGACCAGAACAAATATTCATGTTCATGCACACAAAGATTTGTCATGTGTGGGAATCGAACCCACGACCTCTGGAGTGAAGTGCAGGTATACTGACCTCAACGCCATAACGGTCGTCAAAAATGTATATCAAGTATGAAGTTATAAAATATATTTTTAATATGTTTATACGTTATTTAGTATCCATAACACAAGTTCTTAATGATACTTATCTTGGAACTAAAAAATTGGTGTAATTGTTGAAAATTATTTATTATCAACATCAATTACCAACTATATGTCCCCGACTGTAATAGTAAATATGTATATTGTTTTCCTAGAACTCTGAAACAAGCTACCTACTATTGATCATCGCTTTTCAACCGGTCGCTATTGACTACCTACTTCAGATCACCGGTGCACTGGGCAGAGCATCTCACGACCTGGTACTCCCATTTTGAGAACCCGTTTATTCACCACAAGCCCGTGAAGTTTTAGTTTGACCTTGAATGTAGTTTTGGTGACACTTGCAGCCTGTTTCACAAAATTTTATAATATTTTGCAGCTCTTTGATTGTATGTACAGGGCAAAACGGCCATGGATTATACATAGTACTTTTATGAGAACGGCAGTATAGGGTATTTGGTATTTCACAATATTCGTCACAATATATTCTCCACTATATCTTCTATACTGTATACTAATTGTGAATTGGAAGAGGGAAATGTATAGTCCAGCTGATAGAATCTTAAGGCAGCCTAATGTGGAGGCATTCTATGATTGGCGCTAAAGTCGGCGTAGAGAAACGTCAAAAAAACAAAAGCGCTTGAACTCACTTGCAATACTAAAATAGTAACCTTCAAAAGTAATATTTAGACTGATCACACACTGGGGAATCACATACGGGAATCCTACCATTATCTTTGGAGCCCAAGCCATCCTCACCTGCAAGTGGTGCATCTGCCGATTAACAGACGAGGCTCTGGCGAACATAAAAGTTTCCGATAAGCGGCATTAGGCTCGTGGGCGTATAATACGCCTATGCCTACACTTCGGGGAAATAGGCGTGACATTCTGTATGTATGTATGTCACACATTTGTCCATCTTTGAATACTCCATGTATGTGTTTTTAAGGTAGTTATGAATTTTTGACCTGAAATCGTCATTATATCCTAATATATATAATAATTTTTAAATCATATTATAATCTCCAAAGCAAAACCCGCGTAAATAAAACCTAGCTCAGCCCAAACAACTTTCACATAGAAGCCGAAGATCCGAGATAACCTTAAAACCTGTATAAAATTATACCTTGACAGCCTGTTTGTACTGACCACTAAACAAAGCCCCTTCACACGACCTATACGTAATTAAAATGATAAAAAAAGCATTGAATGAATGAATATTCCCGAGATAGCCTCTTATGTTTATTAAAATCTTAGCTGGGATCAGGCTCTTATGATTTATGTGCAGAAGGAGCGCGCCGCCTCCATTCATTTGTTTTTTTATCTTAGACTTTCTTTTTTTTTTCTTTAGTCCACTCGGGAACGGTGGGGTTTTGTAAGTCCATTTTCATATAGACTTGATTAGTTTTTAGCTTGGATTAATCGATGTGAATCATTTTTTGGTGGTCGTGTCTGGGCGTTGAGTGGACCCTATGATTTGTTAGGTGAACAAAGGTGTATTGTGAAAGTTAAGTTTTTTTGCCCTAAAATCGTCTTTTATTGCTACCAGTTGGGCGCAGGCGATGTAGTGAATTCTTGTGGTAATATTTGTAAAAATAATTCTTAATTTGTAATTTCTTTATTGTTTATAAATATGATACAAATTGGTTAATAGTCTCTCTAATTCTACACTTACAAGGTTTATCTAGATACTAGGTTAGTTCTTAATAATTATAATTTTATCTATAATTATATAAAATAAAAACACTTGAAAATCAACTATAACTATATTAATATAATTTTTATACGAAATGTTTCTTTAAATATTTTTTTAAGTTTGATTCGGTTATTTAATTTTTTAAATCTAATGGCAAATTATTAATTAAATGGGGAATAAAGGAGTTACATAATTATATTAGCATCTTGCATTCTACCAATACTGGTGTACAAATATTGGTCTTATAAACTAGCAAATTTAAATGAAAGAAATCAATTGATTATTGTATAAATATTATTTATTTAAATATTCGTTAATAGTGTAATAACATTTTCCTTTTAGTTTAAAATATAATTTATGTTTGAATTTCCCAATTTTTTAAGTCATTTGGTAGTTTATTATAAATTCGAATAGCCAAATAATATGAATTCTTACTGAACATGCTAGTGCGTTGGGTTAAATTCTCCTTTAGGCATTAGATAATGTCAAATAGTCTCTTTTTTATTGTTTGTCCTTGTCAATACTTGCTTAGATGGTGGCTATGGGTGTCAGCCTCAGCATATGCCAGGCACACAGGGTTTTCAGTTTGAACCTACTTGCATGCGAAGTTGAATTGAGTTCCTAAGGTCTTGAACACACATTGTCACCTCGTTTAAACATTACCATATATATTACGTATACAGATATATGCTAGGAGTGAAACTAAATGAGATAATTGGAAATGAGGTGTTAGTGGAATTTTAGTGAGAAAGAAGAGAAAGAATTGTTAGATCATGTTAAGAGAATGAATGGAAGTAGATTTCCGAAAGCGATTTTTGATGGACGAGTGAATAAAAATTTTGGGGGGAAATGACCAAGCCTTTCAGAGACCAAATCCATAAAATGTGGAGAAGCCTGTTTGTAAGTACCCTAAACCATTGGGAATTCACGGGTAAGTTAATGTGTCCCAGGATCGTAGCAAGTGGAAGAATGTGGTCTCTGCCTGTTCCTTACAAGGCGCAATTATATATCCTTTTTTTGTTTTTCTTTCCTTTTTAAAAAACTTAAGTTTTTGTAGACACTATTTAAATACTTTTCTTGTAAATGGCGGCAGAAAAAACCAACCTTGACGATTTTCTTGCCCGTTTTCGATCCCGCCCGCAGTGAATAGGCGCGTTAGTTTATAAGTTTGACTTTCACAAGAGCTCTATCGAGCCCAACTTTAATAAATAATTTTGCTTTTGACTATAAAAATAATGAAGAGGTATATTTTGATTTTTTATGAACTTGTAAATAATTTCCAAAATTCAATAACAGGAAAGTTTTACTACACACTACTTTTTAGTACATTTATTTTTATTTTAACTTAATATAACAGTCTATTTTTTAAGTGGTTCCATAGGATCTTCATACGCGACAGCAAAATAATGTCACACACCTGTAAAAAACATATGTCGTCAATTCTAATTTAAAGTCACGAAGGAAAATTCTTAGTGAATGTATAGTACATACCTTTTGAATATACAGTAAACCCGCAAGAGCAACGTATTATTTAAAATTAAAAAGACTTTTAAAATTAAACGGATTTGTTTTTTCTTACTGTTTTCGAAAAAATAGTGCAAAACTTCGAACTTACCGTATAAGTAGGTATGCGAAAGGAGTGTATGTTTCACAAAACTAATTAAGTGAACTTGTTTTGATTTTAAATACATTTTTGAAAAATTTTACAAACCTTTTGAATATAGAACAGAATATAACTTATTTATGTCAACTAAAAGTCATATGAATAGTAATTGTACTTAATAACCATCAAAATTAAAATTAAATTACAATACGCATTAGCAATCAATTTAATAAAATTATCTCACTGTCACTTATTGTTCTATAATTTTAACAATTTGTTCATTGTTTCAGTACATGAGCCATATAACCATGGGTTACTGACAGTCAAATAGTGTTATAGTTATGCAAAAGAAATGTATTTTTGGACATTAACGAAACTCATCAAGTGGACGTGGTGCAAAACATCGAGACATCATGTTTTATGGGGTACGAATCAGCGCGGGCGCATTGATGTGGTCACTAACCACAGCCGATGTATTGTGGGAAACTTGGTTTGGGTGGCTATACTGATATTGCTTTACTTTGTATGCTTGTAAAGTCACTTATGAACATCTTATAATTAACACAAAAAAAGCATTATGTTTGAATCTAGAACAGTCTGACATTTCAATCTAGCTCCAAAATATATCATACTTTACATACATACATAATATCACGCCTGTTTCCCCGAAAGGGTAGGCAAAGGCATATTATACACCCACGTCTCGCCAGTTACTTATATTGTTGGTCCCACGTAATAGGTGGCGAGCCTATTGCCACACTTAATGTAATACATACGCTACATTACATGTACCTACAGCGCCAAAATACAACATGCACAATACTGAAACAATTATCACATATTTTTTCATAAATTTATAATTTTTTTTATAAATTTCTTGTATGGACTTGTATGTAACTAATTGACATTTTCTATTTATAAGGAAAACTCCCCATATTAAAACTAATTTTTGTCACCACAAAAACTAATTTACCACTGTTAAAACTGTAAAAAACAATTTTTAAATTTTTGTTATTCATACGTATGTGTAATTTTAATTTGTAATAAAGAATTTTAAAATAATATTTGTTACAATTTAATAATATTTTTTGCAATACCCTTGCAGGGTTCATGTTTCAGAACCATTGTATATAACATTAAGATCCTTATGTTACAATATGACGCAAATAAAGAACTATGAACCGTATAGGTTAACTACGTACTTTTAACATGTTGACATGAAACTGGGCAAGGTGCGGACACAGAACCTTGTAGAATTTTTGGCAGAAGACATTTAGATAAATTCTTTTAGTAACTGTACTACATACTTACAATGCGAATTTCTATAACATATGACGTTTTATTTATCATGAAACAGCTTACAACTATTATGTTTTATTAAAATAAATGCACCCCAAAACACCCAAACCTATGTTCAAATTTCGTAACACGGTGTTTATTTTAAATTCATCCAAAAACCGTGCTGTCATCTGTCACGATGTGCTGTCATGCGCGGGCGCCGACAACCGATCACCGCCAATAACGAAATTGGAACACTTACCGCCCGCGCCAAACCGACCTAACCTCAACTCTATCGTATTTTATTATAAAATTCCAAATTTATAAACGATTACTCTTTTCTCTTAACCCCATAAACGGCTTATGTACAAAATTTCTGTTTTATAATTTTATGATTTGAGTTTTAGACTGTAAGGTTTTTTATGAGGTTTTTATAAGTATTCTATTGTTTCGGTCGAACAACTATAATGACATAATGGGTCGATCCGATGCAATTACGTGGCACACGATCGATTATTGTGATCAATACGGGGGTTAGCCAGCGGTTCGCTGCCAATTTTACATCTTTTTTCATATAATTTGTTGTAAAACAATGTGGTCTTGATTCGATTATCGATAAGTCAATTTAGCAGATGTTCGACTGAATTATTTGTTCTTTATAGATCGATATATTTCGATGCGTAAATTAATTAAATATTAACAGAATAATTAAAATTCTATAGAGAAATGGTGCAAACTAAAAAAAAATACAAAATTTGTGTGAATTGTTTTTAAGCAAAATTTAATACCTTGCAATTGAAACATATTAAATGAAATAGAATACTAATGAACATTTCACAAAGGAGCTCCCTTAAACTTCTTTATAACACAAAGGAAACACCAAAACATATATTCAAATCTACACATACATACAAAATACAAATGAAATAAATATTTATTTTATTAACTTAGTGTCTTATCCAATATGGAAACTACCTTTTAAGCAAAAATATGCTTGTGTTAGGTAACATCGCTCTTCCATTGGTTATAATAGACTGATTTAGCCCAATTGGATTGCGTCTACCATAAAATAAACATTAAATAGGTTTTGATTTAAACATGTGCTAGAATTCAAACTGGCAAACGTAGTAGAGGCCGGCCTCCCACGCGATGATCTGGTCAAGGCGGCGGGAAGCCGATGGATGCAGGCGACTCAGGATCGCTCAATGTAGAAATCTATTGGGAAGGCCTATGTTCAGCAGTGGACGTCAGATGGCTGAGATGATGATGAAGATCATCTCAGCCATCTGACTCAGGTTCTTTGCAAGCTTTTGTCTTATTTGTATGCCTATGTCTTATGTGTATTTGTATTTCTTGTTTGTATGCTTATGTCTTACTGTAACTGTATGTATGTATTGTGTTTTACCATGTATATAATGAATGTGTCATAGCAGTGTTCTCACAAACGGTATCAACGGTAGACCAGCGTCGAGGTGTTTTCGTGACACCTCGGCTTTATGCTGAGTGGATACCTTTTCTGTGACACTCTTTAAATTGTTACTTAAATATAATGTATCTGTTTTCTTTTGTCACAGAATAAATTCTTTTTCTTTAATTCTTTCTTTCAAGATGATGTGCTAATAAAATAAAATTACTAATTGATAAATGTTATAATAATACATACTTTTTGGTAAGCCCTTTTCCTGTAGGGGAAGGCAGAGGGCACATGCTTCTACTTGCAACGAACTTGGCACACGTGGAGCTGGAGCTTTATTCCCTCTCATTAACCTTCTCACTATTAGAGTACTGTTGACTTGCCCT
This sequence comes from Musotima nitidalis, assembly GCA_949126915.1. Lineage (NCBI taxonomy): Eukaryota > Metazoa > Arthropoda > Insecta > Lepidoptera > Crambidae > Musotima > Musotima nitidalis. Next base: position 9,732,006 of record OX421434.1, read on the forward strand.
TCCTCCAAAATCTTCTGGATTTGGTCATGGAATTCCCCTCCCAATACTTCCATTCGTTCGTACATTATAAATCACTTTTGTTAAAATTCAAATTCAATACACCAAGCCTACCTTAACCAGGCCTACCTTATAAACTTCCAAAGTATTCGAAGGAACGTGATCTAACAACCTTTATCAGGTCGTCCATGTGGCTGCGGGACGCTACTTTTACAATGATACATACATACATTCACGCCTGTTTCCCCGAAGGGGTAGGCAGAGGCATATTACACGCCCACTCTTCTCCAACTATATAGTTGGTCCCACATAACAGGTAACGAGCCTATTGCCGCTTGCCGGGCACTGTTATGTTCGCCAGAGCCTCGTCCGTTGATCGGCAGGTGCACCTCTTGCAGGTTGGCTTGGGCTCCATAAGTCGTGGTAAGATCCCGATACATCCAAATTCAATCCCACAAATATTTATAAAGTGTGGGAAACCACGACCTTAAAGATAAATGTAGATACAGTGTCCTAAACGACATATAGGATGTTTGTATACTTATTGTACATTTTTAATCATTATAATAATATTCATAATATTCTTTTGAATTATTGTTCCTAACTATATAATCATTGATACTATTTCCTGCGTCATTTCCAAATGAAACTACTGCAAAACTAGATAACAATTAGTAACTAGTACTATAAGGATCCTGTTCACCAAACCATTACAATCACACTAATTATTTAGTTCCAAGATTATCATGAAGAACTTGTGCTATGTATACTAAGGAACGCATAAACATTCTTATTTTTTTTTGTACATACATAATTAATATACATATGAAACACCCGGACCAGAACAAATATTCTTATTTAGGACACAAAAAAATCCTGTGTGAGAATCGAACCCACGACCTCAGGAGCGGAGTGCAGGTATATTGACCTCCACGCTATATCAGTCTTCGAAATAATAATTAAGTAATTACTAATGTCTACTGTCAATCCGATTTCTGTACGATGCTGATAGATTGTGTAATATTCTTCTTTTAATGTTTTTCTATAGACTTACTCGTTTATAGTATGTGTCAGTGCAGTGATTTGAAATTACTCTTACAGTTGGAAAACTTTTGAACTATCTCGCAACTCCGGTAGGATTGCCCCTATCGTTTTTAAGTGCACTGCTAAACATTGGCCTCCTCAATAGTTAAGGTTATATTGGGGGTATTTGGCCATAATCACCACACTGCGTAGGCGGGTTGGTGATAGCAGTTCCAGCCAGTACGCAACTCACCATGAGGTTGCGTTGGAACTATTTTAGGCTGGCATCACACGGCATATTTATTTCTAAATTGTATTTATTTAATAGATTAATCCAAAAATCGATACTACATCTCCCATCCCTCGTCGGTCGTCCGTACGACGTCGGGGCAGAGCAGTCGCCGACATGTATCGACAATTTCGTAAATTGTAGGCCGATTAGCGGACGATTACGACCATTACCGCCCGGCGGACACCCGTGCCCGACCGGCCCGATTAAAATAATCGGCAACCGATAAAAACCAGTAAAATAATAATCGATAAAATAGACGGCCGCTAAAGGCCGCCGTTTTCGGCAGTTAGACTGAACACTTGATTGTGACCTAATCGTAGCGGTTGCAAGAGCAAAAAATACACGTTTCATCACCTGTTTGGAAGCATTAGTGTATAGGTTCGTGTTTTTTAGATTTGAGTGAAAGCCAGCGAGGAAAATAGTTACATATTCAATTTATTTATCACACTTCATCATATCCCAGCATTATCCCGGTTGCCCTAGACTTGGGCCCAGGGTCTGCTTACTGGTGTAACTAGATTTGGACTTAGAGGGAAACATCATTAAATATTTTTTAAATATTTTTTGACAATTACACCAAATATTTAGTTTCAAATAAGTATCGTTAAGAACTTGTGTTATGGATACTAAACAACGGATAAACATACTTACTTACATACTTTTTTTTTTTTGTAAATACATACTTAATATACATAGGAAAACACCCAGACCAGAACAAATATTCATGTTATGCACACAAAGATTTGTCCTGTGCGGGAATCGAACCCACGACCTCTGAAGTGAAGTGTAGGTATACTGACCTCCACGCCATATCGGTCGTCAATCATTCAATGGTTAATTCAGCTGTCAAGATGTTAGAAGGCACTGACTCCCTAAAAACGACTGCCATAGATGTTCATGCCAGCCGGGACCAACCGCTTTACGTGCTTTCCGAGGCAAGGAGCAAGCGATAATTATGCACATCACTTCGAAAAGTCATAGCGCATCTATGACCTTTCAAAGTTATGTGCGTAATTATGGTTTGAACACGAAACCCTCTGAATTTGAAGGTTGTGGGTCTCGCCACTGAACTATCGCCGACTATCATGTGGAAGTAGTGGGAGTGTAAGTGAAGCTGAAACTGTGTGCCAGGATCGTAGAAAGAAGATGATCTCTGCCTACTCCTACTGGAACAGGGCATGATAATTAATTACAATATTTATTAGGAAATAAACAGCATTGCCTGGAAAACACCTAAGAAACCTATTGATAATTGAAAAATCTAATGTATGGTTTATTTTATCTTAGATTAAAACATGAGCTTATTGACATTTGTATCTTACCTGTTCTTACTTTCGGTGAGTACTTGGTCGGTAACCGAACGTCGGAATACCACAGTTTAGGTTTGCCAAAGAGCAATCGAGCGCAGCATACTGTTATCAAGAAGACAGGACTGGCATTAAAACCCCAATCAAAATCTGGGATAGCCGATGTCAGATCAAAAACGGCATTATCGAAGTGGGAATAGGCAAGCCATAATTCATCCACAGCAAATGGGCTGAAATCAGCACAGAATGGGTCCCGAAGAATGGTAAGAAGCATAAAGGGAAGAACCTTCCGAGGACTTACTCTATGCCTTCATTGTGTGTTTCGTCCTAGACTCGAGAAGATTTGCCAAGGGCAAAGAACATTGCAGACAACAAAAGGATACATTTGCCTTGCAGTTACTTTATTATCGTTGAGATCAACAAGATCATTTAGCTTCGTCAAATTTTTCACATACAAAATGGAAACACAAAATAAATGTTAACAACAATGCAAGAGATATGGGCGGAACCATAATTAAGAAACAGAGGACAGAGAAATTGATTGTTTGTCGGAATTTGTCCAGGTTAGTCAGTTAATCTGTCTGTTGTGGTTTTTTCTTAAGAATTGTCAGTCTATCGAGGACTCCAATAGGGGCTTTGTCAGTCAGCTTGTGGAAATTCTAAAAAGGGAAGTAGATTGACAGTCTGTCGGTGACTCTAACGAGGCTTCCAAACAAGATTGAAAAGAATGCCTCAAGAAACTCACATAATAAGTTTAAGGTAAGAAAAGCCAATAGTAAGCCCTATTAAGTTTTCCGTTTGTTGGTAATCAAGTGTTTAAATTTGATAGTTTATGATTTACACTTACAAAACTTGTCAAAAACCACCTCGTATAAGATAGATCTAACGAAGTGGTTTTCTCATGTTGTGTGAATCTAAGAGGGTGCAATAATAAATGTTTTATTGACGACTACTGTCCTCATTATCCCGTGACCACGAATCACTGTAAAAATAGTAAAGTAAACCGCGATTTCTATCCTTAAAATTGTTTGATGTAGTAGATAAAGTTGACAAGACAAAGTCTAGTTTTTTCGCAACCTACAGCTCTCTTCATAATATCTTACTCTATGGAACGTTACAAAGTTATGTCGCACTTCATAGCCGTCACGCAAGTGGCCAGAACTACCCACTGAACTCACTGTTCCCTGCTCCACGCATGGTTACACAAACTCCAAATCAGATTGGACGAATGATTGAAGTAAAGTAAAAGTAAAAATGTAAAGAGTTCTTTACTTCGTAAACTATTATATAGCAGTTGAAAACGTAAAAACAAAATATAAATAAAAGAAACTATATATATACTAAAACTACAATGAAATAAGTGAGAGGATTTCAGACGAACGGCGCGATGAGGGTAGACAACCGCTCGCTCTGTTAAAGTATCACATTCTGAAAATAATTAAACCTTTAGTGCCGAACATGTATCCTGTATCATGTATGTACGTGTGTTTTCCATTAACATTATATGTGCGGTAATATCAACCATACAAAGTACACATTTCACGTCAGCTAATAGATATAAATCATATAAGCCGAGGACTGAACAGAAGATCAGACCACAAAATGTTTTCAGTACACCTTGCGTAGCTAACGGTAGGCGTGTAGGGATCTCCAAAGACACGTCAAAGCCTGTCCTAATTTAAACAGGGCTGTTTACGTCCCAGAGCTTCGGGTCACGGCAGATAAGTGTGCGGCCGCACTTAAAGCGGGTAGCTTTAATAAATCTATACACATTGTATTTTAATATTCGGCAGTAGCTTCATTTATTAAATGAAAATTAGTCAAATCTGGTTAGACTAGTGACCAAGCCCTGAGCTTAAGTCTGGAGCAACCGGGATAATGTGTATTACGTAAAATATTCTTTAAACCGAACGTAACTCTCTGTATTGACGGTTTCACTTCTACACAAATTTAAAAAACGCCAGGGAAGACTTGACTATTATTATTAGTGGGCGCTCACTAGTTCACTATCTGCTTACTTCATTGCCAATGGTCGCAAACAATCGCCAATGTTGAACAGAAATCACAGAGGTAAGTCCTAAAATGAGGTTTGTTTATGTAGCGCTTCAGAGATTTAAAAGATATGTTAGCCGTTAGCTTGGTTTCGTTATATGTAGTAGTGAAACCAAAATAAGTTTGTTAAGTCGTTGAGCTATATTGAAGCTATTTAGTGGCGTGAGAAATTTTAATTACAAGGCCTCGCCTGTACAGATTGGATCCGCGTGGTAGAATATGATATCCCTATGTGTACGGGTGTTTCCTATGTGTATTATGTATTAATTTACAAAAAAATTATGTAAGTATGTTTATCTGTTATGTAGTATCCATAACACAAGTTCTTAATGATACTTATCTCGGAACTGAATAATTGGTGTAATTGTTATAAATTATTAATTAATTTATTAATATCTTACCTTGTCTTGTGAGAGGAGGCCAAATTTTAAAATTCAATATTCGGAATGAAGTGGTTATTTATATGACTATTATCAATAATCGTTTCATTCTTGAGACGAAATAAAATAATGCGAAGAACATGTGACGAGGAAAGTAATGAATATGAATGATCCCGAGTAGAGAGTAATAGTTCAAGTTATAAAGGTATGGATTTAGTGGATGATGTTGTCGAGAAAGGGGTGAATGAGTCGATGACGCATAATCGAAAAGGACAAGACATGCTGCACCGACCTGAAATAAAATGGGGGCAAGTCAGGAGGGTACTGAAGATTTTTATTTCCTATACAGTGATTGCCGCTATCAGTGTGACCGGCGCTCGCTCCAAACTCATTTCAGGGTTGAGCGAGCACCCACCGCCTCGCCCCTGCAGCGGTTTGTCGATCCACCGATTGTCGCGTCGCCGCCTACCGCTGCCTACCGCTGCCTACCGCTGCCTACCGCAGCCTATCTACCTGCCACTAGGCTCCAAAAGATAAACAAATCTTTTAAAGGTCAATGTGTACGATTCTACAATAAAATCCCAAGCAACATACAGCAATTGAGCCTAAATAAATTTAAATTATCCATAAAACACAAGCTGTCTTCAAAGGGATACTATTCTATTAAAGACTATATGGCAGATAAAAATGCTTGGGATTAAACTGCCGTTTCATACAGGCTATTCTAATATGAATGACTTGAAAAAATAAACATTGTTAAGGTTATGTTATATTGCATTGTATAGCTTCACAGACAAATGAAGATTGTTATTCTAGTACCAAACTAATGGACATATTTAAAAGAGCATAGCCTGTGAGTTTCTTGCCAGTTCTTCTTACAGAGCGGTGGCTCGGAACTGGCACTTAGATTCACTTACACTTAATTATTTTTTGTTTTTAAATTGTTTTGTTGCATGTAAGTGAATCTAAGCTTCGTGATTTAGTGTAATATTATTTCGATTGTATTTTTTTTTCATTTGTAATCATGACGTTTTCAAGTACTATGTATAATAGTTTATGAAATAAATATTTTTTTTACTTTTACTTTTACTTTATCGATGCCTACCGCTGCCTGCTAAATACTTGCGAAACTTTGTTTTAAAACTATCAGCCTTTTCGACACTTACTATCTGCTTGCCATTTAGTAGCGATAATATAAGTTAAGCAGCATTTCTATAGGTCAGTTTTTGGATGGGTGACCGTTTTTGTAGCTTGTCATGTTGAATTCGTGTTTCAAAAGGTGTCTTCATAAATACTATATTATTAAACCTTTACGATGTTTAAAACTTCCCGATAGGACCACTATTCAAATTTATAAATCAATGTATGCCATTTTCTTTTAGACATACCAACCTGGTGGATTATCACAATTTCGAAATGGGATACGCCCGCGATATAACTCAAAGCGCACTTTCACCATTGCATACGATAACTGGGCTACAAGTTATGGAAAATTCTAAATATGTCGCTATGATGAGTCCTTCCTGTTCTAGTTCTAAAAAAAACGGCTTCAATACCTTTTAAATAGTATACCTGAAGCCATTAGAATGAAAACAAACAAAAAAAAGTACAAAACAAATTTAAAAAAACACAATATTGTTGTAAGTGAAAAATTGTAATTTATTTATTTATAAAATTAGTTGTATATATAAAAGAGTATAAAAGAGACTGTGACCCACAGACAAACCAGTCAAACGGTTTTGTGGGGTATGTTTTTATATAACTTGTATTATTTAAAGGAAATAAATTTATCTATCTATTAGGTCGGGGAAAAAGTCTTTTCGCATAACGTAGGTATAAACTTATTATAAAATTTTTTTGACTGTACTATTTGTGTCTGGCTGGTTTTGGTAACATTAAAAAGGTTCCATTATAAAGAAAAGAAAAAAATAAAAAAAAGTTGTTTCCCGCTATTTTTCATTTGTTTTTCTCTCCGTAAAAATGAGTGAATCTAATGAAGAAATTCGATACATTTTAAAATTTTATTATAAAAAAGGCAAAAATGCAACTCAAGCAGTGAAAAAAATTTGTGATGTTTATGGACCTGATGCAGTGTCAGTAAGAGTAGCACAAATTTGGTTCAAACGTTTTCAGTCCGGAAATTTTGATGTTAAAGATGCACCTCGCTCTGGTCGCCCTGTTACGGATAAAATGGACGCCATTTTTGAAAGAGTGCAGCAAGATCGGCATATTAGTAGTTACGATGTAGCTGAAGAACTGGGAATTGACCACAAAACAGTTTTGACCCATTTGAAGAAAGCTGGTTATACAAAAAAGCTCGTTATTTGGGTGCCACACGAGCTCACTCAAAGAAACTTAATGAACCGTGTACTCATTTGCGATTCATTATTGAGACGTAATGAAACCGAGCCGTTTTTGAAGAGATTGATAACTGGCGATGAAAAGTGGATCACGTACGACAAGAACGTGCGAAAAAGGTCGTGGTCGAAAGTTGGCCAGGCTTCACAGACTGTGGCCAAACCTGGCCTAACACGTAATAAGGTGATGCTGTGTGTATGGTGGGATTGGAAGGGCATTGTTTATTATGAGCTTTTACCGCCCGGCAAAACCATCGATTCTGATCTTTACTGCCAGCAACTGATGAGATTAAAGGAAGCAGTCGAGAGAAAACGGCCGGAATTGATCAACAGGAAGGGTGTGGTCTTTCATCACGATAACGCTAGACCACACACATCTTTAGCCACTCAGCAAAAATTAAGAGAGTTCGACTGGGAGGTCCTAGTGCATCCACCATATAGCCCTGACCTTGCGCCTTCAGATTTTCACCTGTTTCGGTCTCTGCAGAATTCTTTAGGTTCTGTAAGGTTGACCTCAAGAGAGGACTGCCAAAACTATTTGTCCCGTTTTTTTGATCAGAAGTCCCAAAGTTTCTACAGTAACGGGATAATGTCTCTGCCCACAAAATGGCAGAAAGTTATTCAACAAAACGGTACATATATATTGTAAATAAATGTAAATAAACTTTGAAAAAAATGTCTTGACTTTTCATACAAAAATACGAAAAGACTTTTTCCCCAACCTATTATCTAGTTGTCACTGTGTGTGTTCTTTGTTATTATACTAGGCATAGCCTGTGAGTTTTTTGTCAGTTCTTCTCACAAAACAGTGGTTTGATACTGGCACTTAGATTCACTTATACTTAATGATTTATTTGCTATGTGAGTGAATCCAAGCTTCGTGATTTCAGTGTAGTTTTACTTTATATTTCATTTTGACGTTTTTAAGTGCTATGTAATAGTTTATGAGACAACGAACTTTTCACTTCTGAATAGGACTAACTTTTTTTCGAACTTTATATACATTGAAAAAAATATCATAAGCAAGTGATGGTTAAAAAAATCTTTGTAACAATTCCCGCGCTACTATAATTATCCGAAAAATCGAGAAACTATTCAACACGACACGTGGGGCCCTTACACAGGGCATCTTTAGGTAACGATGTCTTCTCGACCAACACTGCCGTTTCAACGAAATGACATGTTATAAATTCTTGTAACCATATAAGATTAGTTAAATTAAAAGTGGTGGTAAACCCAGTGGTGAGACCCTTGGTTTTTTTAATTCAGAGGGTCTCAGGTTTAAAACCTACGACTTGTCGATGTATGTGCGTAATTAACACTTTCTCCGTGGCACTGAAAGCATGCAGTCTTTATGAGGGAGTCAGTGTTTTCTGACAACCTGATAAGTTAATATAGAATAATGTCTCCTTCTGGGTTGCGGAGGTTAGACGCCATTCGATCCTTGACATGACTGAAATTCAGCTAAATCGGGTTAGACAAGTTAGCAGCAGTTAAGCAGCTGTTAAGCAGCTTGTCTAACCCGATTTAGCTGAATTTCAGTCATGTCAAGGATCGAATGGCGTCTGGGGCACCCAGGACAATGCGAGGATGTGATGACCATATCATATTGGTATAAATTCATAGTTTATGTTATGACAGCTTTTATTTTTTAAATCCTTTAACTTTTTGGGTGCATAGCGATCCTACCAAGATCTGAGGAGCACAAGCCAACCTCACCTGCAAATGGTGCACCTGCCGATCAACGGACGAGGCTCTGGCAAATATTACAGTTCTCAATAAGCGGCAATAGGCTCGCCACTTATTATCAAGTCAAGTCAAAAATTATTTATTTCAGAAACAATTACATAGTACTTGAAAACGTCAAAATTAAATATAAAAAAGCAATCGAAATATTATTATACTAAAATCACGAAGCTTAGATTCACTTATTTGCAACAAAACAATTCAAAAACAAAAAAATATTAAGTGTAAGTGAATCTAAGAGCCAGTTCCGAGCCACCGCTCTGTAAGCAGAACTGGCAAAAAACTCACAGGCTTATGCTCTTTTAAATTTATCTATTGGTTTGGTACTTAAATTATAATTGGCGAAGTGTGGGCGTATAATGTGCCTCTGCCTACCCGCAAAGACGGAAACCCGGAACGGCGTGATATTATGTATGTACATGTATGTTTTTTTAAGCTTTCAAGTATGTGAAAAATTACATTTGCACCTAATCACACCGAGTAGATTTATAGCAACCGCAGTATATACATGCGCTGCGGTTGCGGCGTGGTCTGCGCACTACATTGCTAAAATTACTCTCTTTACTCAGAATTAGGTGCCGATGTGTAACAGTATTACAATAAACAAGAAAAAACATGAACCGCAAAGTTACATGTTGCCCAAGAGAATACTTTGTTCGCTGTTGGCCAAGATGTGGTCGATTACACGCTTCTTATTAGTCTATTTGTTGGGCACCGCGTTTAATGTATCCTTTGTGGTGTACCTATCCAATTTAAAGTATGAGAATTGCTATAATGTTGCCATAATGTCATATTACTTATTTGTTGCGAAAAAGGTGACATGGAAAGATAACAAATGACACTGTTTGCTTTTATTTTAGATATGGACTCAATCGCTTAGAGTATTTACCAGTCAAGTAACTAAAGAAATCAGATTTTTGGCAACATTGTTTCGTTATTTAGTCACAGTCTAATGAATTCCGTCATAGTCTAGTCCTTTAGTCTATACTTTGGGGCTTATTACAAAACAAGATCTAAAGTTTAAGCAGGTTTAAAACTAGTGCTATGACTGTTTTTATTTAATCAAATTAAAGATACAGCACTAGTTTTAAACTTGGTGTAACTTTAGATCATATTGTGTAATAAGCCCCTTTATATTTAAAAATATAGAAACAACATTTCAACCGTCAAGAGACTCCCATTTCGGCAACGTTTTGTCAAATTTGTCCGCGGCAGGGTGCTATAACGCCTCCTGTCGCGAAGGGGGCTAGACCTCCGACTGGGCCCAACACGGGGGTCACAAGTCATTACAGTAAGGGGTAATGTTTTACCAAGCTTTGCTAATTTGTATCGGCACTTTGGTTTCATATTGGGTTATGAGTTACGACGGTGTAGCGATGGGGTTGTGTAACTATGTTTTACGCTACGATTGATTCTAGTGAAATGGTTTTAGCAAGAACATGATTGCTAAGATACATTATTTGGAATAAGGATTCTCAAGGCTCTCTAATTTATTTTAAAGTGTGGCTAGTAGGCTTAGTAAAGGATCATGTATGATTTATAGTGTGATTGGTCATGAAAAATTTAGATTGGAAGGAAGAGTCTATAAATTAGGGTGAAGGTGCCATTAAGGGAGTAACATGTCTGTCACCCTTGTGATCATAGTATCAGCAGAGCAGGGAACAGTGGATTTAGCAGATAGTCCTTACCATTGCTACTTTTGCCAGGATTCCATTAAGGGCCCCGTTGCTTCTTTTGCTTATTTATGTTTATTAATTGATACGCCTGTACCCTTAAAAAAAAGAGTGTTTTATCAAATGCACATGATTTTTTATTGGAATACATCTGACGTTTTTAGAAGTGAGTTTTTAGGACCGATATGGCGTGGAGGTCAGTATGCCTGCACCCCGCTCTAAAGGTCGTGAATTCAATTCCCACACAGGTCAAACCTCTGTGCGCATTAACATAATTATTTGTTCTCGTCTGGGTGTTTCCTATGTATATTAAATAGTAAAAAACAAAGCATTTAAGTTTGTTAATCCATTCGCACGTTAGTATCAATTGCACGAGTTCTTAATGATACTTATCTTGGAACTAAATAATTGGTGTGATTGATTGGAGAATATTTATCTAACTTTCTATGCGGACGAAGTCGCAGAAAGCAGCTAGCAGATAATAAATTTATTGCAAGTCATTGTATATTATGGACATTAAATTAATAAATTTGAACAACGTCAAAGTTCAATTCTTATCAAAAAACTTAAGCAATTTCATAAGAACAGGAAATTATTGTCCACGATCACATAAAATGTTTCGTTACAAGAAGTTAATAAGCCTCAAACGAAATAGATTAAAGATATTACAATTCATTACAAAGTTAAAAAGGTTAAATACGCAATGTAATTTCCCGTAAAATATACTTTTAACTGAGTTTATCATTTTCCTGCATCGTCTATAACACGGTTATTGTTCCAATTACGCCCGGTATCCAATTGTTATTATTGGTGAATAATCGAAAATGATCGGAAACTCGATGATGCCTGACGGAATAAATACTTTTTAGTGTTTATTTGTTTTACGGATCTTTGTGTTACATCTCTAGCAATAGATTATAATTATAATATCCGAACATTTTATAGTGATTGGTACACGGTTTTCTAGACATTTAAACATATGGGTAACTTGACTTACTTACTGAAAGCGATTTTTGTGTCAAATCTCTAGCAATAATTAGGAATAGCTCCGATAGCATTGCTATTTCCAAATACTTCGTATAGTGATTCGAACACATTAGAGAATTCATGCAATAAATAATAAATAAATAAACATAAAACTTGACTGATTGACTGAAAGCCTTTCAAGAAGTTTACAGTTAAAAAGATAACTCTCCATATAATTTTCTAAAGGCTGCATCATCATCTTATATCAGCCATGACGTCCCCTGCTGACCATAGGCCTCTCGATAAGATTTCCACATTGAGCTATCCTGAAGGTTACTTAACATAATATAATTTAACAATGGGATTGATATTAGGACTGCACTAAACAATAATTACAAAGGTTACCTCACCAAACTTAAAAGCTAAATCATACAAAAAAATCCTAAAATGTCGCCATCATTTGACACGAAACAGGCAACGGTATCCTGTATCCGCATTATGCAATATCAAATACATAACAGCACTAATAATAGCATAATATGAGCAATTTAATCGATAAACATCGTACCGGAAGTCAGTGGAAGCACTGTGGGCGGCGCGCGCGCATCCGACAGGCGTCATGGCAGAAACATCGGTTCTCATCATTATTATTTTTTTCCAACACACAAAACTGCCAGCAACATTTTATGGCCTTTAATAAGTATTTATACTTACCTTCACGGAACAAAGGTTATTCTCGATGAACTTCGACGATTATCGGTTATACTTTTTGTTTGGGATGTTCATATTGGATTCCAAAGCGTGCTTGCTACCGGTGCGGTTTGCGTACCTGCCTTAGTTTTATGTTGTATTATTTCTTAGCAATAGTTGCTTATTATATATATATATATATATATATATATTATATATATATAATATATTTTAATATATATAATATATTTTAATATATATAATATATTTATTATATACTTATTTTATATAAAATATTTTCAGACAATTACACCAATTATTTAGTTCCAAGATAAGTATCATTACGAACTTGTGTTATGGATACTAAACAACGGATAATCATACTTAAATATATATTTTTTTGTAAATACATACCTAATATACTCGTACATAGGAAAACACCCAGACCAGAACAAATATTCATGTTCATGCACACAAAGATTTGTCCTGTGTGGGAATCGAACCCACGACCTCTGGAGTAAAATGCAGGTATACTGACCTCCACGCCATTTTGGTCGTCAGTATATAGTATATATATAGTGTATATAGTTATTAAACAAAAAAGAAGGACTAATACATTGCCTTATTAGTTTAGATAACAATTATCAGTAAAAATTGTAAACGCTCGAAATAAAGTGCAACCATTTGTTTAACATATAAGTCGAGTGCTTCATTGCTTTGAAGGAACTTTCTTATAGTAAAGGCACTTAAAGTGGCACAATGACTATTCCAAGTTAACGTGTGGATAGACCCCGGCTACCATGCGCCTTTTTTTTTTTTTTGTGATGGAAAATTATCAAATGACCTTCTCCCGCTGTGGGTGGAGCGGGAGGATGTGTTAGACTTCTACTAACTAAAAACCATCCATGTTCTTTCTTTTGAGCCTGCTACGTACCGCGGCCGCGGTAACCCTTGCGAACAGTCCCGCAACAGGCTACCATGCGCCTACTGTCGCGTACGAGGGGATTTTTCACGACTCTTGTGCATCGATTACGTAGAAAACCATTAAAAATCATTAATATCTTTATTTGTTATCCTTATAACAGAAAAAAATAAGATAAAGGTAGCCTCTATACTAAATTAAGTTATTAGTAGAACCTGGGGACATACTCGCGATTGATAATTTAGGAGTGAAGTGATTGTAACTGACAAATACTCAAACAAATTTTAATATTATATTTCTGATAAACTAAAAAGGTTATCCTATGTTTTTCATCAAGTATTCATTACCTTTAATTTTTTTAGATTCCTGAAAAAATAACTATTTGTGGCATTGAATATTTTTTATTTATCAAAAATTATTAAGAATTTTAATTATAAAGAAGTTCGGCTTAACAATTACAGGTACTTTTTTCATTATGTTATTAAGTAATGGTTTGAAATTATACCACATCAGACTTTCAACAAACTTATTATGTAAATGCAATCATAACTTAAGTCAAAAGATGGACATGACAGCATGTAAAGTGCGACGTACACTTGTACATGGCACACGTGTTGCGCCAATTTAGTCACAGGCCACACGCGACATTACACTCCTTACGGAAGGATGAGCATTAAGCATTCCACGTTAGCGTCAGTAAAGATTCTGCTCACTTATTTACTACTGAACACCAGCTATATCCGCCGGGTGACCCACATGTATTTTTTATTGGAATAAAAATTAATTTATATATTTTTGCAATTGTCTTTTTATTAAAATAAATAGAAGAAATTTTAGTACAATACGAAAACTTTGATAATGTGACCCAAGATGTAAAATATTTAATAAATAGGTACGGAAGCGAAGAGGGGGCTGGCCACTATTATAAATTATAAAAATTACAAAAAATATTTTAAATTAAATATTTGGCTATTTTCTTTACTATAGACAAATACGTTGTTTATTTTATGATAGAAATTGTTAAATACTGTTGTTTAAATTCTATTCTACTACAACTAAAGTTACATGAAATATATAATGATGTTGTACGCCAATTGTAAAGTTAGGTCTCTCAGTAGGGCTAAGTAACTAACATTATTCAAAGCTTTCTGTCAGGGTATTTACGCGAGTGGTATATGGGCCACTATATTCATTATATGCATGTTTGCATAAGCAAATGTTGATTGTTTTTATATAATAATGCGCAAAAAGACTGCTTCGTTGTTGCAGCGAATGCGGGGTGGCAGCAATCTAATCATGAAGATGATAGAAGCTGCTTGCACTGATTTTGCGTGGTGGAGTATAACTCACTTTTATTCTTGCTAAGGAGTGGTCGTCAATGAGATGTGGGCTGAGATGATGATTATACTGATGGTGAACGCGCTAGTGATGCAGCTGATATTGCAATTGCGTCCATATCGTCAGTCAAATTTTCAAACTGCGAAACTCCAATAAATACAAATATTGTAATAAATATTAATATATTGAAGTCGATGGATCTCGAAATAATTTAACACTAGATGGCAGGCATATATATCGTCCAACACCTCAACGGCAAACTTACGAATCTGCAGTTTTTGTAAATTTGACATTTCTATTTAAAAATGCACCTTATGTTGTACTACATAGGTGTGAAAATATTCAAACATCTATAGACTTAGGTGTGAGATCTCTCAAGTCCCATAAATTAATATTTAATTAGTTATGAACGAATTGGAATAACATCTATAACCTATATTCAATTAGTGCCTTAACTATTAAAAATAAACAGATTTTACTTCCTCCTATAAAGTTTGTTCAAAAGAACATAAGCAGTTAAGCAAAATTAGGCTGACGATGTGCTTTTTTTTTTTGGATGGAAAATCTTTTAATGACTGTATTCTTCTATTTGTGGATCAGAAGATTGTGTCAGAGTTTTACGGACTAAAAACCATCCATGTTCTTACTTTAGACTGTTATGTCGCGAGGCAGCGGTAACCCTTTCAAACAATACCGCAACCCAGCCATGGCAGGGAAAATCGTATATAGGCTGCAGTTATCACTCTCTATAAGGTAGGCAATAAGCTTGAGCTTAATCTTGTAATATAAAAAAAACTTGTAAGCAAAAAGTCATAAATACAAAACACTTGCGCCTAAAACACGTGGTGCGCATTATCTACAGCCCTCGCAACATTACACAACTCACGCTACATTGCGCTGCACCAATCATTACCAGCACACAACAGGAATGAACATTTTTTTCACGCTAACATTAATCAAAATTATTCTTCTGAACTTGACATCCCGGGCTATTTTCGAGGTTAAGCATGTTTCTCTTAAAGACTTTACTCCCTTTGATTGTTTGTAAAATTATAATTCAATTTGCCACATTTTTTTTATACTATGTGTACATAGCATTGTATATTACAGTCATCATAACAGTCTTATAAAGTCCCCTGCTAAACATTAACCTCACCAACAAATCACATTTTAAATTTAAATTCTAAATTTTATTAGTAACACTTTTCTTGGACAACATTTATCCCGTACAACTATTTAGTTTACAATTGCTAGGGTTGGCTGGTAGAGATCTCTTCTAGAGATAAGTCCACCTTTGTATATGTTATTTTATATACCTCATGTAATACTTAAAATTATTTTTGTGCAATAAAGATAATTATTATTATTCTATTGGGATATTAGCCCATAGTCACCACTGACTGTTGGTGATCGCAGTTCAAGCCAGTACGCAGAATGACGCTACTGCCAATCATCAGGTAGAATTTCTCTTCGTCGACTCTTACGACTCCCTGTGAGAAGAGAGGGGGTAGCACTATTCTACGCCGGTACCACACAGCCCAATATTATAGATTTTTTTAAATATAATTATATAATAAAATAAACTAGTGTGCTTTGTACTAAGATAATAGGTTGGGGAAAAAGTCTTTTCGTATTTTTGTATGAAAAGTCAAGACATTTTTTTCAAAGTTTATTTACATTTCTTTACAATATATATGTACCGTTTTGTTGAATAACTTTCTGCCATTTTGTGGGCAGAGACATTATCCCGTTACTGTAGAAACTTTGGGACTTCTGATCAAAAAAACGGGACAAATAGTTTTGGCAGTCCTCTCTTGAGGTCAACCTTACAGAACCTAAAGAATTCTGCAGAGACCGAAACAGGTGAAAATCTGAAGGCGCAAGGTCAGGGCTATATGGTGGATGCACTAGGACCTCCCAGTCGAACTCTCTTAATTTTTGCTGAGTGGCTAAAGATGTGTGTGGTCTAGCGTTACGTTATGAAAGACCACACCCTTCCTGTTGATCAATTCCGGCCGTTTTCTCTCGACTGCTTCCTTTAATCTCATCAGTTGCTGGCAGTAAAGATCAGAATCGATGGTTTTGCCGGGCGGTAAAAGCTCATAATAAACAATGCCCTTCCAATCCCACCATACACACAGCATCACCTTATTTCGTGTTAGGCCAGGTTTGGCCACAGTCTGTGAAGCCTGGCCAACTTTCGACCACGACCTTTTTCGCACGTTCTTGTCGTACGTGATCCACTTTTCATCGCCAGTTATCTAATCTCTTCAAAAACGGCTCGGTTTCATTACGTCTCAATAATGAATCGCAAATGAGTACACGGTTCATTAAGTTTCTTTGAGTGAGCTCGTGTGGCACCAAAATATCGAGCTTTTTTGTATAACCAGCTTTCTTCAAATGGGTCAAAACTGTTTTGTGGTCAATTCCCAGTTCTTCAGCTACATCGTAACTACTAATATGCCGATCTTGCTCCACTCTTTCAAAACGGCGTCCATTTTATTCGTAACAGGGCGACCAGAGCGAGGTGCATCTTTAACATCAAAATTTCCGGACTGAAAACGTTTGAACATGGTACTGTGACATGATCTCTTTCATATTTAAAATATTTATCATCAGCGGCATCAGTATCGATAAACTAGATTAGATTTCCCGTCCCTAAATATTGGCAGTGACGTCAAAGTGGTGTTAGAAAGTCGGCAAGCTTGACTTTAATACAAATCATGATACTTGCGTTATCTATTGTATTATATTTTATACATTATATACATAACTAAATATCCTGTTACAATCACACCAATTATTTAGTTCCAAGATAAATATCATTAAGAACTTGTGTTATGAATACAAAAGAACGGATAAACATACTTAAATACATTTTCTTATTGTACATAGATACTTCATATGCATAGGACCAAAACAAATATTCATATTCAAGTAAACTATAATTTGTACTGTGTGGGAATCGAATGCAAGACCTCAGAAGCGGAGTGCAGGTATATTGACCTTCACGCCATATCGGTCGTCGTCGTATATTTATGTCAACGCTTGTAAATATAAGTGCGCGTCTAATTCTGTATATACCGCAGAGCTTCGATATAATACAGAATTAGAAACGCCACATTTAAAATAAATAAGATTATTATTATTATTATTTAATCTTTATTGCACACACATAAAAATACAATATACAAAAGGCGAACTTAATGCCATTAGGCATTCTCTACCAGTCAACCTTGGGGTTAGAGACATTAAAAAGAAGAAAGAAAGAAAGAAAAAGTGTTTATTTAAATATTTAAATCATGACAACAAATACTTAACATCTGCCAAACTGTAAAACAGTTTGTTGGCAGTTGTAGCTCCCAAAAAAACCAGTCACATTATACTTATACAATGTATATACACTTCTTCACTATAAAACAAATTTCGAAAATAAAAAGTATACATCATCCATCATTAACTATATATATCACTACGTAAACTATCAAGAAATAGCTTTGTTATTTTAAACCTAAATGATTTTATTGATTCTGAGTTAGTTTATATTGGTTAGTTAGTTATTGGTAGGCTACTAAAAATTATTAGAACCAAGTACTTGTTACACCTTCGTCCATAGTAGTAAAGGCGGTGCGAGTAAGAGATAATATTTATAGTTATGATATACTTACATGAAATAGTATCAAGAAAAGAGATTATCAAAAAGATTCAACAAAGTCGCTGCAATCTTACAGTAATACTTGTATACCTACCGACAAAACACAACACTGGCCGGTAGAGAGCAAGATCACGTACCTCCAGGTAATCCTCGAACACTATAATTTGTGATATTACCCGCTACGGCGGTAGCTTGATTAAAAATTGGATAAAATTGGATATGGATAGCGAAATGAATGCAGTTTCTCGGACGGTGGGAAGTGGCGCTCGGTCGGGTGGGAAAACTCGCCGGCCTCTAATGTATCTAGATTCGTATCGCTACCGATCGATTTGTTCTGAGATTGAATCTCAATGAGGTTTCGAATGCGGAGACCGTCGCTTATATATCTAAATAGATAATATAATAATTAAGCTATTACATATATGAATATGTGTTCTGGGCTGGGTGTGTATGTATTATAAGGATGTATTTACAAAAAAAAAGTAATTACTAATGTTTATCCGTTATTTTGTATCCATAATACAAGTTGTATATACTTAATGGTAGTTATCTCGGAACTAAATAATTGGTGTAATTGTCAGAAAATATAATAAATATAGGGTGTATAGAGGTCCTACCATCATCTTTTGAGTCCAAGCCAACCTCACCTGCAAGTGGTGCACCTGCCGATTAACGGACGAGGCTCTGGCAAACATGAAAGTTCCCGATAAGCGGCAATAGGCTCGCCACCTAAAACGTGGGACCAATGACACAAATGGCGAAGTGTGGGCGTATATTATGCCTCTGTCTTTCCCTTCGGGGAAACTGGCGTGATTGTATGTATGCACATATAAATATTTAATCAAATATATATATATTTGAATTAAATCATGTGTTTGATACATACATACATAATGCCTCTTTCCCGTAGGGGTAGGCAGAGATCACATCCCCCCCGAACAGGTCTCCACCTTGGCGTGGTGGGGGGGCTGAGTACCTCCTGGAGGCCGGGAAAAGGTAACACCCAGAGACCGACGACTCTGGGTGCGCTTAGTACTGACTACCGGGGGGGAAACTGAGAGGGACCTGTGGAGAGCGCAGCGAGCGGGCCAGGAGGGCCCGCTTAGCAGCGCCAGGAGGGTCTAGGCAGTGGGGGCAGGTGGCCCCTGCTGTCTAACCATGGACCCTCCGGGAAGTCGACCAACCACGCTATGGTCGACGTTGGCCGCAGGCAGGGTGTCAGAAGCTGCAACCCAGGTACTGGCCCCCGCCTCTTTCTCAACAAGCGGCGGGCGTCGTCGGTAGATTTTAGTGGGTATTGCTGCTGGCAGTCGTGTCTGCCGGTGGTGAGTCCCACACCCCCTTTCGGTCCCCCTTTGGCCGGAAGGCAGTGCGTAAATGCATTTTGTTACCGACGTAAAACAAAAAAAAAATGGCAGAGATCACATCCTTCCACTTGCTACGATCTTGGCACACACTTTTAGCTTTATTCACACTCATTAACCTCCTCATACACGCCCGTCGGTTTAGGGTGTTTGATACATGGGAATAACCCCAATTACAATGACTAACTCAGGTTCCTATACTTTGAAATTTTTGCAGTTACTAAGCTATATTACTATTTTACATTTGGGTGTCCAAGGAAGAGCAGCGTCGTGACATCTTGTGGTTTCCGACAGTGAGCTGAGGGACACCTATTCAGTACAGATACTAAAATGTATATTTATGTACTTTAGATTTTGTATACTAGTTGATTCATTTGTTTCTTTTTTTTCATACTTTAAAATGTGTTATGTATCTGATACTAACATACATTTATTTTCTTTCTCTCTTTCTATATAAGGCGAAAACATATTCTAGTAAGGGATAGATAGGATCTATAGATAAAGATATTTCTAACAAAAATTACGTCTCGTATAACTTTCACATGTTTCTTCTGCGTTTGATTTTTGTATTTTATGTTTTAATATAGGTTTTATTACATGCCAGCTGGAAGATATTTCTTTTTGGAATAAGCTGTGCTCTGTACCCAATGTTTCTTAGTTTTTAGATATTTTTGTTTGTATATTTCTGTATGTGTACTAAATAAATAAAATAACTCAAAGTTCAAAAAAATACTGCCATAGATCCACAGGTTTACAGGTTGGCTACATGGGATGTCTTGCAAACTTCTAACCGACGGACGCCGCACACCTATAATAATAATTTATTTATTGCTCATCAAACTTACATTACTATTACAGAGTTGTATATTTCTTACTTCGCGTTTCTTAATTTTACTTACAGCGAAAACATATTCAAACACAAATGACCAATAAATTTATTAACTATTTATGAGGTAGAAATACAACAACAAGCAAAACGTGACAACTACCCTCCGCACTGTGTTGCGGCAGATTAGTATCGTCGTCCACTATTGACAAGTCGTACCTGAGATACGTTAACCTTAATACACCCTCAATATAAGAGCTCAGGAATAAATGGCAAAAGCCGTGACCGATTACAGTATACGTAACCTATCTCCGCCAATCCGCACTGGATCAGCGTGGTGGAGTCCACGCTCAGTAGTGGAACGTTAATAGGCTGGGATTAATGACAATTTAATTATGTGTCCATAGTATCACTCAGTAATACAGTTTTTGCACTATTACTAGGCGTGGCAGATTGTGAGGAAGAGGAGGCAAATGTGTGATTACAGGAAATATATCTATGATCATTAATCTGCCAGGAAATACGTATAATGAATGTTATATCAACTGCATGTGTGGCCTGCCCACCCAGTTCTGTGATTCCTCACATATTTTTATCTAGATTTATTTATCATGTGTTTTTAAATATAAAAAATAGTTTTATACAAATCCATTCCAAATTATGTTATATAAAATCAATTGTATGCACAAATCAATATCAGTATAATGTAAGTAATAATATAACTTAACCTCGAATTACCTAAACTAACTAACTAAACTAAACCTTAACTTTTTGGTCGTAGCAAATACACATATTATTCTGGATCTTAGCAATGTGGGCGAAGAGCATTATGCCCACATTGCCATTATTTCGCACCATTTGGTGGTCGGAAACGATTACCGAAGTACAGCAGAGTTTACAGAGGTCAGTCCGTGGATGGGTGACCGTTTGTGTGACATTTGATATCGAGCGCTTCCGTGCTTCGGAAGGCACGCTAAGCCGTTGGTCCCGGTTATCACTAAATGTGGTAGTCGTTAAGCCATGTTAGAGGCCTAATTGGGCGGTTTGAAAAATTCTAACAGCAGGACGCCATTCACCTGCCTCCGCCAATCCGCACTGGGTCAGCGTGGTGGAGTATGACCCAATATCCTCACAACTTGATATGTGAGAGGAGGCTCGTGCTCAGTAGTGGGACGTTAATGGGCTGAGATGATTATGATACATAATAGATCTGCACTGTACCCTATGATGGAGTACAATCTGAAACCCTCTCACCTTAATTCGTGAACGGAGGTGTCCGTGCAGAGCAGAGCAGAGCGAAGTTAATGATTTGCAATAATTATGATAATATTTCAGATGCACATATTCATTGTGAGTGAGATAGCTCAAGATAAATCATGAAATCAAAGAAGCAATACAAATGCCATAAATACTAAGAAAACGCTCTTCGAAAATATGATTTCAACAAAATTTTACACAACACCGCTACAATTAAAAAACCCGAAAAACGGCAATCACGTTTGACATTTAACAAGCTATTACACGGCAAACAAATAGTCTATTATGAATGAGAAAAACAATCGGTGCACGTGTTAGAATCGACCGAGTCGATTTCACGTGCGAATAATTTAATAGACCGGTGTAAATCGAGACTCCGAGCGGGGATCGAGAAAGGGCCGGCCGATTCTTCGCCTATCGATTATAGCGTGACTCGATGTTTTAATTGTTTTGTCTATACTTAAAATCAACATACAAACTCTAATATTTACCTACATATATAATGGACGACAACGTTTCAGAAAAGTTGCCCAAAAAAATAAGTTATATTTACCGTCATATCTCATTCAGTCAGTCGGAGTCATTGAACCCCCACCCCCCATGAACCGATTATCCATACACTGGCTGACCTGAGTCCGAAATCTGTTCAGAGATTTCCAGGTCGACCATGGGAATTTGGTGCAAATGTCTAAAGGTCCAAAGGAGTACGGAGGGGCAAATCTTTCTAGCCACAAGCTACATCAAACAGTGGATCTGTTTCGAAAGACTGGGTAGGTACATTACAAGAATTGCCGAATCTTTAATCTTTGGAATGATGATGAGTTGGTGATTATAACTTATCTATTGCGCAACTGTTTTGGAGCGTTGTCTCCAAGTAAAAAGAAGTGTTTGTATGTTTGTGTGTGGCGTCCTACTGTTAAAACTTCTCAAGCCGCCTCAGCATAGTCACACCACTGCCATATACAGTGACTAGGGCCATTGGCCTAACGTACCTTCTGATGCACGGCATCACTCGATATCAAAGTTCGACAATCATCAATCAAAGAACGAACTGTTCTGCTGTAAATGCTGCTTTACTTTGGTGATCGTTCTCGATAAGTCATTGGAACCACAGATATAGATTTACAGTAGATAGCGCGAGTATCACAGTTGCAAGAGTGTCGACTTTTTAACACCTACAGTAACGTCTATGCCGATATCTAGTGACAGGAAATTCATATTTCTTGATGTTGCTGATATAATATTTTATATGTAAAGGCGTTTATGATACGGGATTTAAAAAAACAACAACTGTAAGCGGTGTCAGTCAGCCCCGACACTTAGTCGACACCGCAGTCGATAACGCAAATGCATGTGATTCACGTGACAGAACCCCGACTAATTGTGTCTATTGTTTATATAAATCTATGCTGTGAAGGGTAAACCTATTATACAGGCTGGAGTGAACCGATTGATAAATAATAAAGATACTTATTCAAAATTTATAGTTTTAATTTGTATAAATTTGAACGCTAACAAAAAAAATATGTGACCTCTTTCAAACAAAGCGTTGTAAAAAATTATAATCGCAAAACCGTTGGGCAACCTTCAACCTCTTTAGTTAAAACAAAAAGTTTGTATAATTTTAAGGATCTCGTCAATGTCAACGTCAGCCATGACATGGGATGACACGTTTGTGATATACAGACGGACAGACGGAGGTATTCGCGAAATATCTTAATTATTTCATGACGTGCAGTATAAGTTTATGATCCAGACGTATTATAGCATGATTTTTAGATGTCATGAAGGTTTTAGATGTTTTATTAATCCATGAATATTGTAATAAAAAATATAGTTTTGATGTGATCTTACACATAGGGTATTCGAAAGGGATCACGAAAGTTAAGCAGAGTTCACAGAAGGTAAACATCGACGACTTCTTCATATTTCAGTTGATTATTCTTATTATACAATAGTTATTGTATAATATTAATCTATAGTAGTGTTTATTTTAACGTTACTCACCCTAACCCACTATCCTAGTTTGCCGCCAAAACAACACTGTCATCACAAAAAGTCTTCTATCTCAACCAGAATAGAGTTCATTTTATTTGCCTTTAAAGTGTGAGTTTTAATACTATTATATATTGTTGACATTCACACTTATCGAAGCCCAGTCGACATTAAGTAGGATTACTTCCAATATATCGCTACTTCGGGGAAGAAAGGGCGTAAAAGCCACTTTTGGCCAAAATGAGTTAATAATGCAACTTTGTTTAGTTTTCGACGCTCTATCGATCTGTATATTTAAAATTTCAATATTCCCAAAAAAATGGCTTTTACCCCCATGATTTTTTTCTCACCAAAACCATTTTTATTAAAAAAAATTGACGTATATGACATTATTTAATTATTTCAAATTAATAAGGGCGTATCACCATAGTATGAAAGAATATTTGGTCGTAAATACAATATTTATTACGTAATGACTTTTACGACATTTTTACTTGGCAATTTAAATATGATTTGGCTTTTACGCCCTTGCACAAAAATAAAAACTTGGAGTTACAGCATTCAAATCGTAACAATAACAATTTGAGATGAGGAAGCTTTAGACTTTTCTGGTGGTAGTTCTGATGATTGGACTTGCAATGAATCTGAATCTAGTGGTTCACCTGAAAAGAAAAAGAAGAAAAAAGAAAAAAAGAAGAAAGCCCAAAAGGATGATACAAGTAAAAATATAACAAGGAAGAAACAGAAACTAATAAATAAACGGAAAGAACGAAAACAATTAAAAGATGAGGGAAAATCCTACCAAACCAAGAAAGGGGACATAGTTAAAGAAAAATCTATGGGAGAAAACCCATGTAAGCAGGATAAATATAAAAGAGGTTGTTTTAATATAACGGAAGAAAGGCGAAAGTCTCTGTTTGACTTCTTTTGGAGCATAAGTTCACAACGGAGGAAAGATTGGCTTATTAATTGTACTCGCCAGGTATCAATTTCCAGGAAAAGAACGGACTCTCCAAATAGTAGGAGAAATTTAACATACGAGTACTTTATCAATAATGGTGAAGATCGTCAAAAAGTTTGTCAAAAGTTCTTGCTTGAGACATTGAATGTGACCCAGAAATATTTATTATACAATCTGTCTCATTCTAAAGAATATAATATGTCTCAGGATGATCGGAGGACACGTACATTTCCGGATAAGTATTCTCCAGAAGCAAAAGCACATGCAAAGTCTTTTATTGAAAAATTGCCAGCAGTCCCTTCACACTATAACCGGAAACGAACCAGCAGGGTGTATCTTCCCCAAGAATTAAAAAATGTATCCAATTTGTATAGACTTTATGTGAAAGAATGTGAAGATAAAAATCAAGATGCAGTTGGAGATACTATATTTAGAAATATATTTAATAATGAATATAATATCAGCTTTCATTGTCCAAAAAAAGACAAATGTCTTCTGTGTACAAGAGCCGACCGAAAAGAAATAAGCAGCGAAGAAGATAAAACCATTTTAGAAAATCTTTATCTATCTAATAGGTTTCTAGCACATCAAAATTTAAGTAATCATTATAATATTAATGGTACTTTGACAGCTAGCTTTGATTTACAAAAGGTATTGACAACACCCCACGGAGATAGCATGTTGTTAGGGTACTTAAGAAAGTATGCAGTTTTTAATTTCACCATTTATGAAAGTGGAACTCAAAATGTGAATTGCTACATTTGGGGAGAGTGTGACGGAAAACGAGGTAGCCAAGAAATAGCAACTTGTCTCTTTAAGTATTTACAAGAAGTTGACGAAAGAAAAATAAAAAATTTGATTTTATACTGCGATTCCTGTACAGGTCAAAATAAAAATAAAGTAGTTCTATCTGCCATAAACTATTACCTCAAAAAGTCCGTAAATTTAGAAACAATACAGCTTAACTTTTTGTTGCCTGGACATACATACATGCCTGTTGATTCAGTGCATGCAACAATAGAACGAGAAATAAAAAAACTCACCGTCTGGAGTCCTTCCCAGTGGATGCCTTACATTGCTTCTGCCCGAAAACGGCCACGATCTTATCGTGTTATTGTCATGGAGCATAGTGATTTTATTAGTTGGGACGAACTAGCTACAAAGACTTTCACTAAGGAAGCGCTAAAAAACATGCAATTTAAAAATATTCGGATTGCTACATTTAAGAAGAAGAATGTTGATCAAGTTGAAATTAAGTACTCCATGCATGAAGACACATCAGTACAAAAAGTCATTCTATTTGAAGTACCTGAAAAAAGGCCAAATACAAAAGGGAAATCTAAAGCGAGAGGAAGACCTAAAAAAAATATTTGTTTAGATACAACTAATAATCACTGCCAAGCTGAAAAATCAAACGAATTTGTGTTGCGTAAGTTATATGCCGCCAGATTACCAATTTCGACTGCAAAATATAACGATTTAAAACTTCTTTGTGACAATCACACAATACCCAGACCGTTCCAACAAGATTTTTTGTCGCTGCCTCATTTTAAAACAGTAGTAGACCAATTACTAGATACCGACGAAGAAGACGATGTAGTAGAGGAATTAGAATGAATGGGTACTTATCTACATTTTAATTTCATTAGAATAATGCATGAATGATTAATAAGTAGAAGAAAGATTTATTTTACAAATTATAATTAAAAAAAAGGTTAAACAAATAAGAAAAAGAAAAAAATATATAAGAAGAGAAAGAAGATGAATAAAAAGAAAGTAAAAGATAAAAAAAATAAAGAAGAATACGATTACAAGCAATAAAATTAAAAAAGTAAGAAAACGAAACAAAAAACAGAAAAGGAAATAGAAAAAAAAGAAGATTACTAATTATTGTCAATTTGATTTGATTTATGAATGAATAAAACTGATTTGCATCTTAACTAAATTTATTTATTTAATACACCAATACCTACCTAGTAGAATAAATTACAAACATACCATTATTTTATACTATTTTATCAATTTTAGTTAATTTATTTCTTAATTAATTAATATTAGATGATAGTAATTATTTATCACAGTTAACTTAAAATTTAAATTAATGAAAATAATCAAAGTTCAATTCAATTAAATCTTTTCTTTTGTTTCACTATTCATGAATCGTGTGCATTTAACTTAACAGGTAGGTAACCTAATTCGTTATAATAAATTTTGTAATATAGAACTATGATAAATCAGATAATAATAATTATTATGCTATTATTTTGAGCTTCTATGCACCTTAATTTCAATATTCACCACATTAAATCTTACAAAATTATAATAATTGTAGGTTTACTCACGATAATTGTTATAAGTGGTGCAGTCATTACGACCTTTTCACTGTCTAAAGATGGTTTATACGACACGATGTATGTTAGCATTATAGATATTTGTGGATTTACGTCCTATAGTACGTATTTATAGACGGTGTAAAAGCCATTTTTATTAAAATTTTGGGTCGTAAATCCATCCTATCTTCTAAACCATAAGGTCTACTTAAAATTAAGCTTCTTGATATTAAAGAGCACTTAAATGCAAGTAAATATCACCAATTCATTCGAATTTAACTCTATTGCAAAAAAAGTTATTTTCCAAAATTTAAAAAAAAAAACGTTTTTTCGCTGCCCTGTAAAGTTGCTATTTTGGCTTTTACGCCCTTTCTTCCCCGAAGTAGCGATATCTTTGTTAACTAAACAGATTAACTATGTGCTTATAAATAATATTAAAATATTTCCCACGAATAATTTTGCTGTTGTTTGATGTATGTAAACTATCATCACCTTTGATTCCTTTATGGACCTAGAAAGACATCTGGGGGCTAAGATAATCTGATATTTCTCATAATTTCCTTTGTAGGCATATTATATATAAACTTATTTGTAACAATTATTTACTGTTATGTTTTCTGTTCATTGTTTTTATGTTTATATGTCTAAATAAAATTTTAATTCATTTCAATTCAATTTTTTTCTCTTGTAACCGATTACTTACATACATACATCTACATATAATCAAGCCTGTTTCCTCAAAGGGTTAGGCCAGAGGCACATTAATCGGGTAACCGAGAAAAAGCTAATAAAAATCAATATCCAAGGGAATAGATTGCAACAAAGATAAGCAAATGTAATCTGTATTTGCAAATGTGATTAGGCACAGGACATAGTACATTTTACACATGACGAGGTGCTTAAATTCCGATCTATCACCGAGGCGGGTACGGTCGCCACGTGTGCTGCGTGCAGCGTGCGCGCGCGCAACTTTGCGGAACCAATGCATTAGGGACGAGTAGTGTGCGACCGAGAGGGATTATGATTAGGGATCCATGCTGCAATATTTATGCAAGTACCGCGGTAAGATTTTTACTTTCGCTGTGATTCTTTTGTAGCAAAGTGTAGTTGACGATAAATTAATGAAAAGAGATGTAACTGTCGTCCTTTGAGGTTTGAGAGAGACAATGGATGTTCTAAGAGTCTTAATTTAATATTTACGTGCCGAAAAGCCATGAAATATATTGGATTTACGACATATCAAATCTTATATGTAAGGATTTCTGGTAAATAAATTATGTAGATATAATTATTAATTTCATATCAAAAATATACTTATGTGCTCAACTGTCTAATTTAGTACTTTAAAAGGGTAAGTATACTTTTAGGGTTTGTCTTTCGAACAAATTCTTTATTATTGCGCTTAAGTTGAAATTTAAAAGTACGAACATAAAAAAAACCTTACACAAAAAAATTACAAATCTCGGTTGGATTTAGACCACTGTTAGAAAATTTAAGTATGTAAGTTCTTGGCGGGAAAATAAAGAGTCATGCCTGCAGTTTTGTTTTATTTTCTAAAATTTGTGATATTTTGAACATTAATGAGTAATAACGGTGGATTATTAACCGTTAAGTGTTTGTGAACGTACATGAGTGTTGGTAAATGAAAAAACAGTTCAACATCACTTTTCAAATTCTCTCAAGAAGTCCATATGAGATTTCAGTGTAGTCCCACATCTTTACTGAGGATTCAAGGGGCTTAAGGGCAGGGCATCTCATTTACCATTTATCTTTATCACCACACATTTTCATGTACTATGATTTATATATTTTAAATATATCTCTTACTTGACTCTGGCTAAATGTGCTTAACGCACGATGCCATTATTTAAAAAAAAAGAAGTTGTAATGTGTAACTAAAAGAGCGGTTTCTTTAAATACCACATTGAACAGTTATTACAATACAACCGAATAACTCAGATAACAAGCGAATAAAAAATATACTCAACTCGGCATTGAAAATCACATTAACGTTTTTTAAAAGCCATTTCTCATAGAACTAATCAAAGAGCAGTTAGTCAATTTTGTATAGAAAGGACAAGAAAAGCTTCCCATAGATGGCCACGTGTCCTATTTAGACGCGGCACTGCCTACAAATACTGCATTATGACAAAAACTTTCTCACTCGAATATCAATCTTAACTCTAATAAATACAGTTCAATTTATAAACCGCCAATTTGTAAATTAGGGTGTAAATATTACTACGCACAATAGCGAATGGGGAATACAACGTTAAAGATGAAACGTGGGATAATGTAAAAGTAAATTTATTTTACTGTAGGCTTAAGGTAGAATTTAGCTTGCAACTAAAATTGCCAAATTAGGAACTTAATAAGCATAAAATAGATAAATATGATTGTGTGTGGGTGTGGAAAATTAGCTAAATATTATCTGTGGGGCGTGTTTGCCGCGTGTTCCCAGTTAAGAAGTATTCCCATGACTACTGCAGCCATAGGGATGTTAATTAAGTAGTTTCTAAGTATTCGAATAAAGGGATGTCAAAGAGAGAAAAAAAGATTTTATTGTCTACACAAAAAAAAGCAAAAAAAGAGGACGAATACAAGGAGGATGTGATTATTCTTATCCCTTGCTTGCCTTTTCTTTCCTTAATCAGATGTAAATTAAGTAGCTTTTTATTCATAATTAGGTAATACATTTTTTCATCACTTTCTTGCCTTATAGTTTGTCTGAAAATACATTTAATATCTGTTGTAGTTTAGGTAGTTTTTAGATATATATTCTTATTTCTTCTTAGCCTTAGCTTTCCTTGATCTAAAAAAAGATTTTTATACAAATAATGTTATAGTAATACAACTTTTGTTTTAAGATGTGGCAATATCCAGACCTGTACCTCATCAGAAACAAGTGCAAGTGAGCAATTTTTCCATATTTTTAAAGGCTTTTGTTATTGGCACGAGCAGCATCGTGACACAGTATGTGACATGGTTGTTTAAATGTAATCCAACTACAATATAGTTTTTAACACACATACACTCATAATATCACGCCTGTTTCCCCGAAAGGGTAGGCAGAGGCATATTTTACGCCCTCATTTTGCCAGTTATATTATCCCACGTAATAGGTGGCGAGCCTATTGCCGCTTATCGGAAACTTTTATGTTCGCCAGAGCCTCGTCCGTTGATCGGTAGGTGCATCACTTACAGGTGAGGTTGGCTTGGGCTCTTTAGATCTTACAGTCATATGGCCCGTTGGTGCATTGTGCTGAACTACAAACGAATAGAGGAGGTTCAAATCTCACTTCAGGGCTCTTTAAATCTTGGTAGAAACCCTATATAATAGTTTTTAAGTTTTATTCATATTATCATCATCTATATCCATAAACGTCCCACTATTGAGCATGTGCCCCCGCTTACGACCCAAGGTAAGAGTGATTACGGCCATACTCGAGCACGAACAAAGTGCGAATTGACGAAATCACCTTACAAATAAATACACAACATTTTAACAAACCCACACCACTAAACCACAGACAAAACGGACCACCACAAACCCACCAAAGGTGTTCACAATTCAACGCCACAAAAGCGGCTTTTACAAACTAATTATTAATAGAAAAACCACAAAAAACCCCACGAAATTACTTCTCGATGACAGTTCAAAAATATATATACATACTTTTTTTTTCGGGTCAACGAATAAAAAACGCTGGGACTAAGCGCCATGCACAACACGCGGGCCCTTTGGTCCCAGCGGGTGTCTTCAAGTAACGATTATAAATTTCCTCTGGCATATTTATTCACCTCGCCGAGAATCGAGATTATTTTCTACTAGAGTTTTATGATAATCGTTGTGGCTTAACGACTAATGAATTACGTGATGTCAGAACGGGCACCATGCGACTCGCGTCCGTGTTTTTGTCGTGTCTGTGTTAACACGAGATAAAGATCTGTGTACCTTTGTTTCTTTTAAAAGTGATTAGATGTTTATTGGGTGCTAAGGTGCTGTTTTGTCGCTAATTGAGTGTTCTAATTTATGTTTATATCCTTTGAATATCAATTAATATAACCTTAACTTACGCTATAGGGGTAGAAATATAAATGAAAAATTATTGAAAATTTGCATGGAGGGTACTAGTATTAAAAACGTAACTTTTATAAGTACTTAATTAAATGATTGCAGAATAATTGCAAGTATTAGATGAAAAAGTGTATATATGTTATACTTGATTTCTAATATGGTGTAGATTTCTAGAAATTGAAGGATTATTTTCGTACTTCTAGATTAACTTACAAAGGATAATGTCCGCTTAAAAATCAACAGTCAAAATGGGAAGTAGCTAGACTAGATATCATCATTAGCTCAGTTTATTCACGTTCCACCACTGAGGACGGGTCTCCTCATGAACCTAGATGAGAAGGATTCGGGTTATAGTATTGGCTTAGACAGGTTTGTGGCGTCCTGCTGTTAGATTTTTTCAAGCCCGGAATAGCGTTAGCGAAAAGCGGAACTCACGGCTTAACGTGTCTCCCAAGGTACGAAAGCACAAAATATCAAGCAAGGATGTGTTGCAGGTGATGTGTTTGTAACGAACTAAAAGAGTCGCGGCGCTGACTGAAGCTAGATAAATAAAGCGATTCTATTGGTTCTTAACAAACACATACCTCGCACATCTCTGGTGGAAACGCAGCCTTAGAGTGGTAAATGTATGACTATTACGACTGGCGCGCCCTTCAGCTAAGGCTTCCCACCTTCCAACATACGCCACCTAGCATTCCGCTTAGTGCGCGGCCGTCAACAAAGGCCTCCCGCCTTCCAACATGCGCCACCTAGCATTCCGCTTAGTGCGCGGCCGTCAACAAAGGCTTCCCGCCTTCCAACATGCGCCACCTAGCATTCCGCTTAGTGCGCGCCGCGTCGGCGCCTCCCCAGGTGCCGACCGCTTCAGATGTCACTTCAAAGTAGAAATACTAAAGGCTATTACAGGGAGAGGTTTAGTCGGTTCAAGTCCGACATTACCACACACACCGGGTGTGTGGTATGCGGGGGCATTATCTCCCTCCTCCCACCGTGGGGGGTAGTTCCAAGAAGGGTTGTTGTTGTTTTTCTGGAACGCAACTGACTGCCGGTATACAATTTTCCAATACAATAATTTTTGTTCAAACAAAAATAAACAATTCTTCAAGTCACAAGGTCGCACGCCTGCGGTCATTTAAAAAAATTAATGCGAGTGGAGGGTCAACTGACAGGCCGCCGCCATCAATCACAACGGCCGCTGATGATGAATGGCTTCTGGACACTTTGCTCTGGCTATAATTACCTTAGGATCAAATTTAGGCGTGCTACATTAACCCAAAATCACCGTGACCGAAATCACAACGTAGGAATATAAAAAAAATTGGTTTGTAGAATGTTGTTGAATCTCTTAGACTTACTAATATTTTAAAATAATGCGAAAGGACATTTGACGACAGATATCACGTGAAAGTCAGTACACTGAGGTCGTAGATTTGATTACGGATGGGCCACAGGACAAAAACAATTGCTTTAGACACAAAATATTTTTTTTGTTATGATCGTTTTTTTTGTATGTGTGTGTATGCATGTATTAACAAAAAATATTATGTAAGTATGTTTATACTATGTCTAGATCGAATCGGTGCATAAGAATCCTACCAAGATCTGAGGAGCCTTTTTTTTTTTTTTTTTGATTTACGTCGGTAACAAAATGCATTTACGCACTGTCTCTCGGCCAAAGGGGGACCGAGAGAGGTGTGTGGGACTCACCACCGGCAGACACGATTGCCAGCAGTAATACCCACTAAAAATCTTCCGACGACGCCCGCCGCTTGTTGAGAAAGAGGCGGGGTGCCAGTACCTGGGTTGCAGCTCTGACACCCAGCCCGCGGCCAACGTCCCCCGGATCGAAACCGGGAGGACCTCCTCAGAGAGGCGCAGTGGACGCACCCCTCCTACCTCCCCGTGCGACCATAGCGTGTGTGGCCGACTTCCCGGAGGGTCCATGGTGAGACAGCAGGGGCCCCCTGCCACCGCTGCCTAGACCCTCCTGGCGCTGCTGAGCGGGCCCTCCTGGCCTACCCGCTGCGCCCTCCATAGGTCCCTCTTAGTTTCCCCCCCGGTAGTCAGTACTAAGGGCACCCAGAGTCGTCGGTCTCTGGGTGTTGCCTTTTTCCGGCCTCCGGGAGGTACTCAGCCCCCCCACCACGACAAGGTGGAGACCAGTCGGGGGGGAAGATCTGAGGAGCCTAAGCCAACCTGCATCTGACGATCAACAGACGAGGTTAATTATGGCAAACATAAAAGTTCCCGGTAAGTGGCAATAGGCTCGCCACCTATAACGTGGGACCAATGTGGGCGTATAATATGCCTCTGCCTACCCCTACGCTAAAACAGGCGTGATTGTATAGATATATGTATGAAATTTGGCATGAAGAATCTCGGGCCCAAGAGAAGGATGCCACGGCGCCAAGAATAGAAGAGGTGATACATGAACATTTTTCTCTTAAACAATGCATGATGCTTCGCAAGGCAAATGGACGTCCTATTTCAGAGTATGAAGAAGAATAGAAAAAGAGCGAGGACGTAATGATAGACGTCTGATGGCCGAGAAGGGCAATGCTTCTGACTGAGTGTACCTGCAAGTCCTTGATGGTATACCTAAGGACGCCTGCTATGGATACACCTTGGCAATAATATCTGTCAATGTGCGGCTGCACGCTGAAAGATCCCTTAATGCGCCCAAGTATTATTATTTTGATCTACTTGTTCCACATCACTATGATCATATCCGACCACCTACAAGTATCAAACTGATTTCATCTTTATAGTTAAAACTAAAACTAAGGTTGTCTTGCACAACGGTCACTAATCCTCTCTCTATATTCGGTCCCTCATGTCTGAGGATTGTGGTTAGCATCGGAGTATCATCTGGAGCGGATGATCTGCTTCCACCGGTTCCGATCCAGCGCGTCTTTAACGACCGCGTAGAATTTGGAGGACGATGAGTCTTTCACTTGATCGTTCCATCAGGTTGGTGCACGAACACGCGATCGTTTGCCTTCTGTGTTTCCAACGACAATCAGTTTTTCCAGGCTTTCATCTCCTCTGCACGCTATGTGGCCAAAGTATAAAAGAACACGTTGTTGGCATATGGTCGACAAGCGGGTTTTTATTTTTAATCCTGATTAGTGCTAAATCTATTTAAAAGATCGTTCTGTTCCTTTCAACTTCAAACAAATGATAGAATTGCAAGGACATTTTAAAACAAATTAAGCTTATATAAACTGAACTGAAGAACTGTTGTGCAAGTCGGCCTTAGAGTCCAAATTCCTTTAAATCGTAGCAAACCATTACAAAATCATTTTTGTTCAGCATTAACGCGCAAATTGCGCTGTAAACATTTAGCGAATAGCGCACAAATTAAAAAATATGCCCCAAAAGACGCTAATTAGCTATACAAAGCTAAACTGGCCTTTGGGAAAAATCTCTTATGTTTACACCGAGCCCCTACCATCGGTCTTTATTAGGAAAACGAAGTCATAAAACATTTTTTATCAATGTGACATGTCATGATGACTACATTCTGCATAATGGTAAGCAGTCGATGCAGGCAATAATTAAGGTGCTAATGATGAACGGGAAAAAATGCCGTTTCACACCCTGCTTAAAAGACCCAGAATCGTAGAAGCTAGGAAACACATGAGCCGGCAAAGAATTGCAATCCTTAATGTTATGTCCTTAAGCATTTAGTTTGGCTTAGCTAAACCAATTCAAATCACGAGGTCTCAAAATATCAAAACAGCTTCAATTATTTTTAATGTTCTTAAGCATTGTTTTAGCTAAAATATCACTTGAAACGTTAGTCTTCCTAAGTCTATCTCCAAATAAAGTGTGCAAAGTTGCATTTGGTAGTGCTGTCTTCTACGTGAGCCCCCGTAGGGGGGTCACGGCGCGGGATCGGGGCAGTGCCCCCTGGCCGCGGTGTCCTGCGGCGCCCGTGAATACGGGCGCGTCGTTGGGGTGGCTGTTCTCAGCCGATGATAAAAGTCCGGGGGTGTCAAGTCCGGTGGTGCTGCGATCAAGCCCTGGGGCGATCAGCTAGCATGGTGTTCTGATCTGGTATAATGGCGTCAGGTCACTCCCTAGGTCTCCCGAGGGATAAGGCTTCGGGCATAGGCCTTGGCGTCTGGTGGTCGAGCGTGCAGCGGCGCCAGGTCACGAAGGTGTTCGTGGCCTGAGGCATCCGCCCGTCCGAACATCAGTTCCGCCAGGCGACCCACGAAGGCTTCAACGCTCTCTAAGTGCAAATCCCTTGCGATCGTGGCATTCCTCACGTAGCGTGGAGCATGAACGATGCGTCGTAGGGTGGCGCTCTGCAGCACCTCCAACTTCTTCTTGCCTGTGGGGCTCAACAATGCGTACCAGGCTGGCGCTGCATAGGTAACCAAGGGTCTAATGTAGATCTTATAGACCCCGAGCTTCGTCCTCAATGCGAGCGTGGAGTTGAGCACTGGTCGCAGGAGGAATCGCGCGGACTTGGCCTTTGCGATGATCTTCGCTACGTGAGTGCTCATGCTTAGGCCACGATCAATCGTGACCCCGAGGTAAGTGACCTGATGGGACCATTCGACGTCGTGTCCCTGCAGGTGGAGTAGTGGTGGGTGTTTACGCTTGTGCGTGTGGCGTGTCACCATGGCTTGGGTCTTCGGGGCGTTCACTCTGAGCCTCCACTTCTCAAGCCATGCTGGCAGGGCATCCAGGGTCTCCTGTATTCTTCTTACAGCGAAGAAGCTCCTGTACGACGACGAGAAGTACGCGGCGTCATCAGCGTACAGCGCCAGCTGTACTCCTTCTGTGACAGGAATGTCGTTGGTGTATCGCGCGTACAGGAGCGGGGAGAGGCAGCTTCCCTGCGGAACTCCGGCTTCGGCTCTCCGTTCGGTGGAGACGGCGTCCTCCACCACTACTCGGAATCTTCTATTCCTTAAGAATGAGGCTATCACCTGCAGGACTCTTCTGGGCACGCTGGACGTCGTCAGCTTGTGCAGCATACCTTCTTGTTTTTCGCCACGGTGAAGTGGTGCAGTACTCTGGAGAGCTGCAGCGTCGTCGAGTGTTCGGCACGGAATCCGAACTGCTCTTCACGCAGTTTTAGGTGAGGAGTCAGGTGGGCGAGCAGGAGCTTCTCGAACAGCTTCGATGTCGCGGACAGCAGTGAGATGGGGCGGTAGCTCGCGGCATGTTGCACGTTCTTCCCGGGTTTGGGCAACATAATAATATTTCCGGACTTCCATGTGTCCGGGAAGTGACCAGTGCGCATGATGCCGTTGAAGATTCTGGTCATGGCGGCTACCGCCCTTGGAGGCAGGTGTTGTAAGGCGAGGTTCGTAACGCCGTCGGCGCCCGGTGCCTTTCTGGGCTTGGAGCGCCTGATAGCCCTCTGCACCTGGCCCGGCGAGAAGACAATGGGATCCTCGTTGGTCGCCATCGGTGCAGAGAAGTATACGGCGTTACTCTCCATGACGTGGCGCTCGTGGTCCTCATTGGTGGTTGCGTTCAGGCGGAACTGCTGTTCGAGATGCTCTGCGAATATCTCCGCTCTGTCTGCTGCACGGTAGTAGGTCGTCTGATCCTTTCAGTGGTATGACTGGGGGACGGGCCCTGGAGAGTTGGCGGCAAAGACGGTGAATGCCCGTCCAGTCCTCTCCCGCCTTCTCTATGTGTCTGTCCCATGTCATCGATTCGTGTGAGCTGATGGCAGTCTTCACACGTTCGGAGATCGAGTTTAGCTGCGTCTTGATGGTTGGACAGCGGGTGCGCTGCCAATCCTTCCTGAGGCGCCTCTTCCTCGCTAGTAAGTTCCTGATGCCCGCGGGAACAGGGGGACGTCCCTTGTGCGCGGGCATGGTGTGCGATGATGCCGAGAGGGCGCCCTGGATGCAAGACGTCAGGTCGGCAGCTAAACTCTCCACTTGGTCTGGAGTCTCGGTGGGGTACGACGGTGTACCGTGGTCGATCAGCTCACAGAATCTGCCCCAGTCAGTGCAGCGTCTGGGTGCCGGTGGCTTCGCTGCAGTCAGGACCACTGATATTTCCATCAGTACCGGGAGGTGGTCAGATTGGATGTCCTCTAAGAGGACTTCCTGCGTCAGCTGGCAGTCAAAGTTGTGGAGGATAGCTATGTCCAGTACGTCCGGTGTGTGCGCCGCGTTGTACGGGTAGTGAGTGGGTGTCTCTGGTCCATGGACATAGTATCCTCTGGTCTCGGCGTCCTTGAAGAGTCGGCGACCGCATGCGTTGGGGATGTTGGAGTTCCACGCCGCGTGCTTGCAGTTCAGGTCACCCGCTATTATGGTGGGGTGTGGGGCGTCTATTAGGTGATGTATGTCGCCCACATCCAGCGGATCCTGAGGTGGTTTGTAGGCTGCAAACACGCGGACGGGGTTCCCGTTCAGGCAGAGCTCTACACCCAGTGAGTAGAGTGACGTGGGTGGCTCTGACCGTGACGGAATCAGTTGGTGCACGACTCTTCTCTTGATCAGGACCGCCAGCCCGCGATAAGCTCTGTTCGAGGTCGTGACCTGGTCCTGTCGGTACATGATGTAATGGCTAATCTTCTTGAGGGTGTCGGTTGGTCGTAGATGTGTTTCTGAAATAAGGCACACATCCACGTTGAAGTCTTGGAGTAAGATCTTCAATTGACCGATCTTCCCCGTAAGTCCATTGGCATTCCAGTGGACAATCTTCAGATTAGCCATTAGTCTGAAGTAAGGTAGCCATACGTCCTAGGAGGACATTGACGGGGTCTTTGTCCTGTTGAAGAGCCGCCAGTACGTCAGAGAGGATCTGGATCTGGGCGGCTCTCGCGGTGGTGGCACTCTGTGCGTTCACCGGTGTGGTGGCTGCGGCGGCGGGAGGCTCGCTCGGCTTGGTGCCTTTCTTCTTCTTCTTCTGCTTCCCCCTCTTCCCGCGGGAGGGGGGAGGCTTGTCGTTGGCTGGGGCCATTAGATGGGGCACTCCAGCGTCCGCCGGCACGGCAGAATTCTGAGCCAGCGGTCGTCCCGCTCTGGCTACCGTGCCGGCGCGCTTCAGCTTCGCCTCCTGCAGGTAGGCCGGGCACCTTGAATTGTTGGCCGGGTGCGAGCCCCCGCAGTTCGCGCAGGTAGCAGGCTCCGTCAATGGCCTCGGACACTCCCTCGCTGGGTGCTCTTCCCCGCACCGGACGCAGGCTTGTTGGCGGTGGCAGCAGTGCGACGAGTGCCGAAACTGTTGGCACCTGTGGCACTGCGCCGGCCCGCGCTTACTCCTCCAGGCTTCAATTTTCACCCCTGGCATGCAGAGGAGCTCGGTGATGGAGTAGATGTTGGCTACTCCCTCGGTCCTCTTCAGTTGGGCGAAAAATATACACCCCGGTCGTCCCTGCCTAGCCCGTATGGGCCGTACAAATTCCGGGGTGTACCCGAGGGAGGTGAGCTCCTCCAGCAGCTCCAGGGGCTCGGTGTCAGCCGGGATGCCCCTGATGGCGACCTTGAAGCTCCTCTCTGCAGGGAGCGAATATGAAAACCACGCCAAGTTGGTCTCCTTCGATATGTCAGTGAGGTACCGCTGTATGATGCGGTACTCTTCGGCGTCGGTGGGCGTGAAACGTACGCCCTGCTGGAAGGGGCGCGCGTTCGGTGCTCTGCCCAGGCGTTTCTTCAGCTCCCTGAAGTGAGTGCTCCAGCGAAAGTACCGGTGGGCGCGCGGGCCGCTGGTGTAGGTGGTGGGGGTAGGAAATGTTGGGTTGGGGGGTAATACGTAGGGGTGGGGATAGAGGGGGAAGGAACCCCCGCTGAGGTGCGGGGGGTGGTGGAGGGGGGCGTCCCACCGCTGGTAGTGGTGGGGGGAGGTGGGGATATGGAGTGGGGATACGCGGGCGCGAACGGTCGCGCGTGTCGCGGCGCGCGCTGCGGCTTCGGCGTCGGTAATAGCGGCGCGGCTTCGTAAAGCTCCGGCGTCGACGGAGCTGTGGGCGTCGAAGGTGGCGTCGCCGTGGTTGGCGGTTTCCTCTTCGGCGGCGGGGTTGCAGGTGGCGGCATAGCTGCCGTGGAGGCCTCCACGCGTCCGCTGGCACTACGGGACCTCGGCCCTTGTACTGTTGCGGTACGGCGCCTCTTGTCGGCGTTTTCCTTTCTGGAAGCGGGCGATATCTCCTTCCTTTTCGTTCCCCTAAGCAGGGGGAGGATGTAGGGTATCTGGGCGGCGAGTTCGAGGGCCGCGCTGTCAATCGGCAACAGTTCTTCCGTATAGCCGAGGTCAAATTCGGCCAAGCGGATATATGCCGACATCCAACGGAGTAGGCCTTCTGATAAAAACCCCGATTCCGCCAGTCTGGCAGTCATAACGCAGTCGCGGTCGTGCCTCGATCGCGGCGACGTCGCTGGAGGGGCCCGAATCGTTACGGGACTTTCTTCCGGCGTCGGAACGTAATAGTGCCCGGAGAGCGTCGGCGTCGACGGGCCGGGCGCACGCCCCCCCCCCCACTTCATGCCCTTCCCCGGCATCGGATGGGGTCGGCCATGAGTGGTGGGGGTACGCGGCTCCTCGGCTCGCTCTTCACCTGCAGAATCTCTGGGCGAGGTGTCCATCTTCTCTTGGTATCTTCCTGGTTTTCTTCCCGCGTCACCAAGTACTACCAGCTCGTTCGTGAGCGCGTATGCCCACAAACAAGCGATGTGCAAAGGATCGGAAAGGGGTGGGGAGTCGGACGTGCATGCGCGCACGGCTGCTAAGGGCGACGGGTTGTAGTCCGTCGCCCCGGAGGCGCGTTAGGGTTAGCGAGTCCCTCCAGGCGAACCTGGGCGCAATTGCTCCTCTTTTCTGACGAAAAGGGGAAGTAATTTGCTTGCTCAACAAAATCAGCCCGTGTGCGTGCGCATGCGAGTCGGAGCGATAGTGGTTGTCACCGTTAGGTTACTAGCGCTCCGAAACCGTCCGCAAAGTTGCATATTTACAAGAGGTAGCTTTAATACTGCGGGTTATCATGTTAGACCTTATCGCCATCCCTTTCTGCTCCATGTATGCTTTGTATGTATGTAAATATATTTTTGACCTATTGTCTTCGTAAGTGCAGATGCTATCTATAGCAACAATTTGTAGTTACAACTAGCTGCGGGTTATCATGTTAGCCCTTATCGACAACGCCATCTTTCGATCCATGTTTGCTAATTATTTATCGGTTTTTTATTAAATACAAGTAGTCTATCCTTTTTTTGGGGTTCAAACGTTTCAATCGTTTTTTTTATATGGAAAATCGTATGACGACCTTTTCCCGCTGAGGTGCGGGAGAGTGTGTCAGACTTTTACTGACTGAAACCATCCATGTTCCTTCTTAAGCCATTACTCACCGCCCACAAGCCAGCGCCTACGGTGGCCGGGAGCCGTCTCGTGGCTCCCCAAATCTCGGGCGCCCACCGCAGCGGCTAGGACCGTGACGAGAGGCACTCTGCCTCTCTCATTTTGCAAACGTTTCAAGCCTGGAAAAGCTAGCCGGTTTCTAGGCTCGTCCATCACAATGTACCTACACTTCTTTATGTGTAACTAAATTTTGTCAACATAGTGATTTAGGTATGGAAACTTAACCGACGGACAAAATGTATAAGAAAACTATAAATTCATTTAAATGAGACAGTAGATACTGTTATTAGTACCCTAACAAGAAAAATTCTTTTCAATAAATCTGCAATATTTAATAAGTAAACAATTATAAAAGTTACAACGAGCAAACCTATAGTAGTGGCCATGGCCGTCTCAAACATTGCCATCACAAAAAAATACTCCATAAATTATGTAATTTATATCCGTTTTGGACGTTTAACGCCGCCCGTGCAACGGGAGGCTTAAAGCCGCCGCTTCCTATCCATTAAACAGTCTAGATAGTAAATGTCATAGTAAACAGACTAAAGGACTCCGGCTTTAAACGCTTAATCGCTTAAAACGCTCTTGAGACACAAAACCGGTGCGTTTTAATTTACTTGTGAATATCTACTATGTGTTGTGAAACTTTGTGCCGTTTGCAAGGCTTTGGGCAAGAAAACAGCACAGTGGAAATAGTTATAATAATAATACCCGCCTCCTTTAATCCGCACTAGACCAGCGTCGGATGAAATATATAGGATAAGTTTTACCGCTTAATGTGGAAATCTATTGTGGAGGTCTATGGTCAGCAGTGGATGTCTAATGGTTGTGACGATGATGAGAATGATTTACTCATAGACAGTTTATATTGCTTTAAAAATATTTGGTACATTTCATAAAATATAAAATTTCAAAATAATATCAACACAGTCGTGTGCATAACTTTGCGACAGAAAACAACGCTAAGTATTTAAGTGAGATACTCATTATTATCTCTGCTTCCGTTAATCCGGAGCAAGATCAGTATGGTAGATAAGGTTTATTGATATATTTTTTTACTGCGATGGCTATATTATACATATTGCATAAATAAAAATATATTAAATGTCATAATGAAATGAAATCTTTTGCATCGCTTTGCGACAGAAAACATTGCTAAGTCTTTAAGTTACTCATAATTATCTTTGCTTCCGTTAATCCGCACTAGATCAGCATGTTAGATGAAATAAATATGATTTATTTGTAAACAATTTTAAATGTGTTTGAAATATTAGGTAGGTACATTCATAACAATCTTACTACTATAACGCTTATGTAGATTTCTATGGGTACAATGGATAATAAAAATAAAAAATGTCAAATCAATCGTTTACGTAGCAGGAAACGGTGCTAAGTATTTAGGTTCCTATTGTATTGTCCCTGCCTCCGCCAATCCGAACTAGATCAGCATCGTGGATCTGTGTGTCTATCGAGAGGAATATTGAATAGTAATTAGATTTGAAGGAAGTCCCAATTAAAGGCTTTAAACTTCTAATAACCGGTCACTTGCCACCACTATTCCGCTCTAGTGGAATATACCTGAATCCCTCTCAT
Source organism: Musotima nitidalis (assembly GCA_949126915.1). Lineage (NCBI taxonomy): Eukaryota > Metazoa > Arthropoda > Insecta > Lepidoptera > Crambidae > Musotima > Musotima nitidalis. The sequence goes on from OX421434.1 coordinate 9,774,144, forward strand.
CTTGGTTTATAAAAAGAGGCCTTGACATTTATTTATCATCGTCATCATTGTATTAGCTTTATAAAGCTGCTGCTGAACATTAGCCTTCCCAATAGATTACATTATATTGGAGGTATCGGCCTGTAATCCCCACGCTGGACAGGCGGGTTGGTGATCGCAGTTCAAGCCAGTACGCAGGATGACGCTGCTGCCCATCTTCCAGTAGGATTTATCTTTGTCGACTCTTACGACTTTCCGTGAGAACAAACGAAAGGATCATCAAAGTTGTATGTTCAGATAAATTTTTAAAAAATATTATAGATATTTCTCAGCGCTTCTAGCTTCAAACTAAGCAAAACCTAAAAGCAATTTATTATAAACTACAACTTAACTTAGCTATATTTCAAACGTAAAAAAATCTATCATAAAATTAGTTTAAAAAAAGTAACCCTCTTAAAGTAAGTTATCTATAAGTAAGGATATAAAAACAGTGATAACGAGACTATCAAAACACTTTAGCGACTTTATAAAAACTATTCATTTAATTATGTCCCCATAAAAATGAAGTTATTAAAATTACATAACGTCCATTACTCACTCATAGCAACGAGTCGACGATTCTACCGGCTGTTCGTTATTATGAAGAATTATTGTTATTATTATTACACCGAAGAGTTGACAACGCACTGAATTTAAGTTCCGAACTTCGCTATTTGACGTAATTTTGACATAGTGCAACAATGTAACATTAATTTGTTTTTTTAAAATTTTGTATTAATTTTTTATTGGCTTCTTCGCTTAGAAACGAGACCACTATATTGACTTTATAAAAACTATTAATGTAATTATGTCCATATAAATAAATTTATAATAATGTTGACATGGTGCCAATGTAAGTTGATTGAAATTGGTGAATTTATTATACTAAAAGGGTATGTATTATAGCTGCAAGGAACCTTCAAAGACCTTAGGAGCCCAAGCCAACTTCACCTGCAAGTGATGCACCTTCCGATCAATGGACGAGTCTCTGAGTCTCTGGCGAATAGAAGCGTGATAGAGAAACACATTCAAAATAACTTGAAAACTTTTGCATTAAAAATACTTATAAATAGGATTAACTTTTTGTGTCACTTTACTTTCCAAGCTTGTCTGCAAGCTTTATTAGCATACTAGCTTAATTTTCTTCACTATGCCAGAGGCGTCTGGTTAACTGGTTAATAAGGCGTATTAAGGTCTTCGCACATTACACCGACTCGACGTCATCTCAACTCCAACTTAACTCACAGTGTGGCATTGAAATGTAAGTTTTATGTTATGTCGCATAAGAGTAAATTCTTTAAATTGTAGCTTGAAAGCTTACGACGTGTGTACGACGCGGTCGTTTCAACTTATAATTTGACGAATTCACTCGTAAGTCACATAACATAAAGCTTACATTTCAATGCCACATTGTGAGTGTGGTGGAGTGGAGTTGGCGTCGAGTCGTTGTAATGTGCGAAGACCTTTACTAGTCTATTAGTGCCTATTACACGAGCAAACATATTTTACAGGAAAATGTAAAAACAAAACGTCACAAAGCCATTTTTTACATTACAAGTCAGTAATATAAAAAAATATATATTACTATATCTTGATTCTTGCTCTAATGAAATTTAAAGTAGGTTATTTGTTGATACCATGCCTCGATATTAAGAACTATTAAAGAAACTATATACAAACATACAAACACAGAATGCATAATAAGAACAATATTTATTGTTTAAATTGTTTATTTTAAGTTTTCTTAGTTCAACAATGAATATGAAAATCTACTCTGTCTCTTCACTTGTTTTTCCACGTTTATCTTTTTATGTTCCTCTGCGTCAGCTTAGGGTACCCCTCTGTGTTTATTTATCCTCACCTCTCGTCTGTTCTAAAGTTATATTGTCGTTCTCTTCAGCCTTCTTCAGCCTTTCTGTTGTTTTACTTTCATCTGTTTTCTCCTTTGTCTCTCGTTGATCGATTGTTTTTTCATTTTCCTCTAAACTAGAAAGTTTTTCTACTTTCCCCTCCAATCTTTCAATTCTCTTTTCGCTAACTATAACATATTCCTCGTTTTTATTAGCTTCAACTCTGTTATTATTTTCAAATTTAACATCCTCTTTCCTGTCGACACTACTATCTATTCTATCGTCTGTTTTATTTCCATTGTCTGTAATATTCTGTTCTGCTAAATTCTTTATTTTGTTATAGTTCTGATTTATTTCCTGTTGCCTTATCTTACTTTTCATCTTATTTACCTCCATCATCTTTCTCATCTTTCGTTCGAACTTTGCACTCTTCTTAATGAAATCTTCTTGATGTATCATTTTGTTTAACTTTTCCTTTTCCCTTTGATGTTCCTCATGAGTCATCCAGTATGTGTTCTCGTCATCTTCAGGTATTGGCATCCATTCGTGACCCTGGTACAAGTAGGATTTTGGCGAGCGACCCCTGTAACCTATTCGGGCAGCTTCATCCTGTATGTCTTTTTTCTTTGGAATTTCTGTCTTTTTACACAAGGCGTAGACGTAGTCTTCCTGGAAATGAATAAGTCAAAGGTGTTAGTTACTATAGGAGTTCATAGATTTACATCCCTAAAGATTTACCTAGTCTTTAAAAAAAAAAATGTAATTTTGAAAAGAACACAGAGAATAATTTAACCTGTGAGCAAACACCATTTAAGTACTACTAAATTGACCACTAGTGCTTCGGAATGAGGCCAAGCTTGAAGAAATGTCTTTGAATATGTTGATGTATACTAATAAACGTCTTGTTAGCCTCAACAGACGGCAAAATTTCAAATTACGATTAAAAAGCAGAACTCTTACCTTACACATCATGAAGCCAATGTATTTCCCGTCTCCTGTCTGCTTTAATCGAACGTCGATAGGTATTATTATTGGATCCTTCTTTTGTCCTGAAAATAATTAATTAATAGCGACTATAAGACACAACTCATGTTTTTAAATCTAAATTAACAAATTCTCTAACTCTAAACTAACAAAACTAAAAACTGGACTAACCGTTGTAGTAGCTCGGTGTTGAAGTTACAATTTATGTGGACAAATATTTAATCTGGCAAACATAAAAGTTTCCGGGAAGAGACAATATGCTCGCTACCTATTACGTGGGACCGACTATATAATTGGCCAAATGTGGGCGTACCTATAATATGCCTTTGCCTACCCCTTCGGGGAAACAGGCGTTATGTATGTATGTAAATATTTAATGAAAATTACAGAGGACGCCTTGATAGGAACCACCATAGAGCAAGCAATATTTTTGAAATATAAGATAATAATTCGGATTGGTGCTTTTTGTATTTTTTGGCACCAAAGACTGGCTAACTGTTGGAACGAAAGTATTGCCAATCGGCATTTTTTGTCAAACTTTTTTTTTGAATCTTTTGCAAGATGGAGGCTCTGCCGCTGAAGTAAGAAGGTGCTGAAGGACAAAAATGGAAAGCTATAGGATTGTTGGTTAGCGTTTCTTTGATGAGGCCTATTTTTGGTAATAAACTCCTGGTGTTTTGATTAAATAAAGATTTAAAAACTTACGTAATATTACAGGATAAAGTAAATATTGTCCTCGGTCTCCAACTTCGACCAGTAGAGACGTGTCGTTAGTTAGAATGTTCCTCATCTCCACGAATCGTGCAGTCCAGTTGATCGGCACCGACACGTGCTCGTCCAGCACGTAGTGAAGAAAGATTTTCTGCTGGAAATTTAATTAGATATTTATTATAACGTGGCCCAAATGACTGATCATCTGTAATCGGAGTATGTAAAGCTTTCTTTTAATTATGTATAATAAACATATTCCCGGAATGCAAGGTTCAGCCTGGTCTCATAAGCGCAAATATTAAAGATATGCTCACAATAATTAGGATAGAGCTGTAAGGTGGTACGAATGTTGGGAACATCATAAATAAAATTGGAAAAGTCCCCATCGATCCCACATTAGCAAAGTAATGTAAGTTTGACGTCGCTCGTCGTCGTGCGCTTACTGCTTTAAGACAAGACATAGTTATCCTTCAAATTTAAACCAATTTTCCTAGAAAATACCACACATTGTTTTTGAATCGAAAACGAATGTTTATAAAAATCTATATAATTTATGCATGTCCCGGATTTTTGTTCAAATCCCAGGGAATATTATTTCCGGTCTATGCACCGAAATAGCTCTACCCACTCTGATCACTGCAGAAGCCCCAAATTTGTTATCCAAAAAAATCATTGATAACTGCATATATTTTTTATTACCTTGGGAGTTGGATATTCGAACACAAACTCCATTCTCGGTGAATCCGGTGCCCAGTAGTAAAAGACGAACCAAGTTACTCCCAGAACAGAGTAAGGGTTAAACCTGGCATATCTGCCGAATTCCTCACAAGTGGTCGAGATGTGTAAACCTTCAGGATACATTGTACTAGTCTCTTCAGCACGAACAGTTGACAGAAATATTAACACGACAAACACTGATATTAATTTGCCGACCCCATAAAACATCTTTCGATATAAGAGTTCTTCTAGCTTCTCGTCCTTAACTTTTATTATATTCCTTAGAGTGCAACCCAGAATTGTAATGATTAAACAAACAAAATTTTGAAACTGTACTAAATCATACGCCTTCCGCTGAATCGTGAGAAATTTTAGTATTTTCCCCGACGCGATTTTTGAATACTCAATAGTAATTGGTGATTGCAAGAAGACAGAGATATGAGGTCTTATTACTTATTACAAAACGAGATCTAAAGTTAGACCATGCTTAAAACTAGTGCTGTCACTTTCATTTGATAAGACGAAGAAAGTGACAGCACTAGTTTTAAACATGGTCTAACTTTAGACCTCGTTTTGTAATAAGCCCCATAATGTTTATAGATAAAATAACAAATCTCAACTGTCACTACAACATTAAATATTGCCCTTGCGTCTAATCATATAAAACTAGCTTGCTGTCTAACCAATTGTATAAGTGTCTAAGAAGGTGGTCTACTTTGGCTATCAAATATATTGAAAATATAATTATTATTTAATTTTATTATGATAAGCGCAAGGATCACTATTTTATTCTATTGAAATCACTGTAACGTATTCGAACAGTTGTTGTCGGTGTTAAATAACACAATACCCTCGTTTTAAATCCGTTAATGAATTTTATTTAGTTACAATGTTCAATTACCGTCTAAGAAGAAAATTATATACTGAAAGTCGTGCAGCGAAACTAAAAAATATTCTATCAAAGATTCATTATTAATTTTGATCTGAGGAATCGCAAATATGAATAATAACACACTAGTAACGAATATCAGTAATATTCACAGTACAGTAAGATTTAAAGTAATCTTCATCTCTTCTTATACTCGTAGATGCATTTATGTTTGTTTGTCGTTTTACAGAACGTGTATTGATGGTAGCATTTCCAGAAAACAATACAGATTTGTTTAGAATTCACTGGATGCTTGAATTTTGAAATTTCTTTATACTCTTTTATGCTTGTTAGTCTTGGACAAGCCTTGAGTTAGTGTTAGACTTCAAATATGCGAACCATATGGTATCTACCATAGACAAACTTACCCCAGCAGACGTTTAATCGGCGAAAAATGTACACAAACGGACCTGTAATGAGAGGAACAAAACTGCTGCTACAGGTTTCAATAAAAGTGAGCAGTATTTTTGCATTAAATCTCATGTTATGTCTATTGGAGAAAGGTCTATGGTTCAAAGTAGTAATAAAGTGGTGTTAACTCCTTACCAGGGACTTCTTGGCGGGAAAGTAAAGCGTCATGTTCTTATTTTTATATTTTTGTTTTATTTTCTAAAATTTGTGATATTTCGAACATTAATGTGAAATAATGGTGGATTATTAGGTATAGGTATATGAGTGTTGGTAAATAAAAAAACCAGTGCAACATCACTTTTAATTTCTTCCAAGAAGTCCATATCGAGTGAGATCTCAGTATAGTCCCATATCTTTATTGAGGCACAAGGGGTTTAGGGGGTGGGCATCTTATTTCACTCTCATTTACTATGAATTAAATTTTAGCAGTATATCTTTTACTTGTCACTGAGTAAATATGCTAAACGCCATTATTTAAATAAATAAAAAATCACTAAGAAGCACTAGATTGTCCGAAACTATCACCGGATAAAGCGGAGTACTAAGATGTCAGTTTTTGGATGACCGTTTAGGGGGCATTTTATATCGAGCACTTCTAAATGCAGGACGCTTTTACCTGCCTCCATAAAAACCACTTTAATACGTACAAAAAAAAAGATGATTTAAAAAGAATTTGAAGAATTACAACATTTGTTGCGCTTATCTTTATTTCATTATTTCTGGATTAGCTCTCACTTCTTTAGGTTCGAACGAAATTTCTGGCATTGTTTTATTCTTTTCTCTAGCCTCCATATCTTTAAACTCTTCTTGCCACATCATTTCTAGCTCTCTATCTCTGGATACAGGATAGCCTTCTCCTCTGAACTTCAAAATAGCTGCTTCTTCAACCTTTTCCTCATCTGTTTTGAAACTATTTTCAGGAGTGGACATGATAGCTGCGTAAAGATCGTCGCAGTACATTAATGCGAGATACGGATCAGCTATTTTCATACGCAATTTCACTAGTGGTAGTGTAATGTTTTTATCTGTAAAAGTATTAGAAGATGAAATTCAATGTATAACACAAACATTAATTCATATATTTAACCGTACAACGCTATCGGTCACAGACACAATAAAAATACCTAATCATCATTTCAGCCATATAAAATCCACTGCTGAACGTTCGCCTCCCCAAGAGTTCATTATATTGGGGGATTTTGCCCATAATCACCAGACTACGCAGTCGTGTTTGTGATCGCTGATCAGTCAGCAAGCAGTATGACACTTCTGCGTACTATCCGGGTCGATTTATCTTCGTCGACTCTTACGACTCCCTATGAGATAAGAAGGGGAAAAAACCTAATGTTGGTTCGTAATTAGGCGTTTTAATATAGCTGAACATAGTCATCCCCAATTATTTTCCCCGTCGATCGATCGATCTCAAACCGCCTGTATCCACGGACTACCCACCGTCTTGATTTGGTCTGTTGCGTTTTTATTATTTGATAGTTTTTAATTGATGGCATACTTTTGATATAATTATGTAACCACTTACTAACTGCACAGTATTGTCATATTTGTACACCAGTTATGGTAAAACATGTTGAAACAATGTAATTATATCTTAAAATCTTGTAATAGGCATTAATATGATGTTTTATTATTACCAACACATGTTTTGACAAATAAATGAATCTTTATCTTTTATCTTTACTGCTTACCATAATTTTCCTGGAATGGGATTATACGAATTGAGCGAGCTTTTCATTTGGTATAATGGCAATTTCTCTGGATTAAATAAAATTTTATTAAAGAAAACATACGTTTAACTGAATACGGTATTTCATGTTTCGGTATCCCGTAGAAAAGTCCCACTCTGTCGCCAGCTATGAGAAGCATTTCTGTAGCTTCCTTTAGGAGTAGCTTTGGTTGATTCCAATCTAAAGTCTTACTGTAGTAAGGACCAAATTTTTCTTTGTACTCCTTTACGACCTACCGAAAAATATAATAATTTGTTATAATAATAATATAAGATTAAAGTTCCAAGGTTTCAGGTATCCTCAGTAGTTTCTAAGATTAGTTGGAAAGTTATAATACATAGACAGAATCACAATCGCGTTTATGACATTAGTGTGGATTTAATGTAGGTCTAAATAATAAAGATAACATCACTGAGTTTTTACGAGACCTTTTGTCCATTTATGAAACTCCTAATAGAAATGTTACTCATAATTTAAAAAATAATACCTTTTTTGTAGGATATTGGAATCTATGAGGAATAGATACGCCATTTCTTGCCGGTGACCAAATAAAAAATGGTTCCCAGTCGATATTAACAATGTCAGCCGGATGCAAAACACTTTTAGGTCCGATTCCTCTGACGAATTCATCGCAGGTTGTCCAATTCATGTAGTAGCCAGTTTCATCTGGCAATAGGTCGAAGGATGTTTGGGGAAACTTCTCTATCCTCTCATTATTAAGCTTAATTGGTGATTGTCCCTCTGTATCATGTGGAATAGGCCTTGGCAGATTAACATTATTTTGTATGATCTTTTCAAAATTAAACCATTCCGGTTCATTGTCATGTCCTTTCTTATCTTTATCCTTCGTAAAGTCTTCATCGAATATATCTTCGCGAAGTTGAAATTTAATATTCCAAGGCTTGTGTATTTTTGTAATACGACTTTTATTGGCTTCTTTTAGCAGTCTTTCACTTTCTTCTCTAGATCTTGGTGTCACCAAGCGTAATTCTAATAGGTCTATTGGCACCTTGTAGCCTGCCGATAAATCGTCTATGCCTTCTCTGAAAATATGACCAAAAGGAACGGGAATGTGACTGGCATATGGGTCAAATTTTTTGTCGTTCTTCTCAACTGGGTCTAACAAATCGTCTGTTTCAGACCTCACATTGCAAACTATAAGGAGCAGAATGAGAAACCACAACATTTTTTGTGAAAAATTAACCCGCGACCGACATTGAACTGACTTATATCAAACAGTTCATGATCAATCCAGAAATGAAAAACATTTTAAAAAACTGTGTGTCACTATGTTATGTTAGTTCAGGTTTCTTAGTCGTCAATTAACCGAACCTGGCCCACCGTTGGTCACAGGTAACCCCTTATTTTTTCCATAACGACCGATCTAGAACTGCCCTGATTTATAATCCACCTGCAATTTGTTAAAATCATAATAGCCATGCGAACGTTTAGTTTTCCGGCTTATGACAATGATAGTGTATGTGTCGTAACGGCCACCAGTTTAATATTAAACTTCAAAATTTAAAAAGACATCTTAATTAAATAAGAAAAATTACTAAAAGAAAATTATTTTATTACCTTTTCAATACACTAGCACTCAAAATTTGTTGAGTAATTAAAAGAAAAGTGTGAACATATGAAATGGTTGGCCACCAATGGTTAGGTAAAAATATGCTATGTTTCATGTGTGTCAAATTACTTCCCGTACTAATTCATATGAACCGGACCACTTATTCATTGTTCCATTTGAAGCTATTGCAGTTACTCACATGATAAACAAGCATATGAGAGACTTGTCTGGTTTGTAAAGAGGGAAACCATATTTCCTATTATTTCTTTACAAAAACCTTCTTTATGTAATGGTGGTAGCAAGTCTTCCGTTGTCACTGAGTAAGAATGTCATTTTATTAATGTGTTATTGTCGATATAAAATTGTATGTACTGGTGAAGACTAGCAAAATCAAAGAAGATTTTTATACGAGATGATTTATTCGTTTAGAAGACTAATATGAATACAAACAATTAGAATTCCTTATGGTAATAGAGCTATAGCCGCAGAGTTTGTTTATCCGTTCCTGCGTCCATACTTTAAAGTACAACAAAACACGAATAAATTCGTGAAATGAGTATGACGAAGAATATTCACAATAACAGCTATGGGCTAATAAATTGAATTCCCATACGTGTGAAGAAAATTAAAAAAATCAAATTTACGCTTTAGGTGCGGCGAGAGGGACATAAAAGCGTACATACATTCAAAATAGCTTTATTGCATTATACAATATCACTATTAAAACATCTTACAATCTGCCCTATCTATATAAATTTGTTATCTTCATAGATCACTTTATTCATACATACAGAAATACAGGCACGCCTGTTTCTCCGAAGGGGTAGGCAAGGCATAATATACGCCAACATTTCGCCAGTGATAATATTGATCCCACGTAATAGGTGGCGAGCCTCTTGTCGCTTACTCCTCCTTATCTAACAGACATATAAAGTGAAAAACTAGAAAAATATATATGGGAAGACATAGAACAGTAAAGTAGAGTGACTAACAGGGATAAGACAGAGAATACATATGAAATATTAAAGAAACACCTGCGACAGATATAATTAAAGGGTAAATTCATGATATGGACATGTTATAGGAAAAGTTGAAGATCATGTAACGAGAAGAGTTTCTAATACGTATGACAATTGTAAAAGAGATGTATGAGAGCGTAAATGATATAATCGAGAACGGGGTAAATTTATTGATTACGAAGAACCGAGGTAAATGGAAAGTAAACACATTCATAGCGAAGAACCCAGATAACCTAGCAGCCGGGTAGGAAGATAATGAAAGCAAGAAAAAGTGGCTTCTAAAACATGTCTGAAAATATGTAGTATGTTAAGAGAGACAGTCTGAAGTCATGATCATTATAGCGCCCTTAACTTACTCTTAGGAGGGTCTGCTCACTCCCTTCCTCCCCGGACTGGTCTTCACCTTGACGTGGTGGGGGGGGCTATATACCTTTTGGTAGGGTGACGAAGACTGCCGGGAAAAGGGCGAAAGGCCAAATGGAAAGGCTGAATTAAGTATTTTGGTCACGCCACTGCGATACGCTTATATCAGGATAAGGACAATCTGAAGTAAATAATAATATGTAAATAAGTATGAAACACATCAGTATGTCCCGGTGGGTTACGGAGCTCAGACGGTAGTCGCTTCGTGTAATTACTTATATTCAGCAAAATCTGATAAGACTAGTGTGCAGGCCCTCTCTCGTCTCTTCTTGTCAACAAACGGCGGACTTTAAGTGGGTATTAGTGCTGGTGGTCTGGTCAGCCAACGGTGAGTACCAAACATCCCTCCCGGTCCCCACATTGCCGGAAAGCAAAGCGTAAACAAAAGTGAGCAGAGCCTGGTTCCTTAGCATTAGTCGAAATCACAATCAGGATGCTAGGATGATGATGCTTATTTTACAGACACGCTACAAGGTCTCATACTCCGCCCTGTCTATCTTAATCTCCATTTCCTCATTGTCCGGCATGTCATCTAGGTCTTCCACTTGACGTAGTGGTACCTCCAGGGTATTGTTTGACTTCACAGCATACGACCTTCCGATTGGATTCCAGAAACCTATTCTGGCAGATGCCTTTTCAACCTAAAGTGGGAAGACATAGTAAATGATATTAAAATTTTCCTGTAATTAAAATAAAATAGTTAACATAAATCCGTTGTCCAGTATTTATATTAAAAGTTCTGCTTAGTTTTGCGCTGGAAGCGCTGTATAAGGTTTTTTTTTATTATTTAAACTGAGCAGAAATTGTGCCACGGTAATTGGAGAATAGATATTTGAGGTAAAAATACTTTTTTGACGTGACAACGTCTTAAATTAGGTTGCGGCTGGGAGTCACTTATGAAAAAGTGTAACGCTCGGTAACGTTACGATGAGTCACCGAACGAGAGAGAGGCCCGGCGAATGCCTTGCGTCTCTCTCCCACTCAACTATGATCGGTCTGCCGCGCGCGCAGCACTAGAATTCCTTGTTCCTATTGTGCAATTTAATTATATTCATATCAATAAATATTCTACCGAGAAAAAGACGTTGTCACGTAAAATCTTCGCCCGTAAAAACGACTTTACAGGCAACCATTTTTTAATAGATAAAAATAACGCAAATGAGAACAAATATTCATATACATGAAGAAAATATTTGTCCTGTGTGGAAATCAAACGCTGGATGATGCTGCTGCCCATCATCCGGTACAAATTCTCTTTGTAGACTCTTACAACCTATGAGATGAGAGGGGGTGGCACGCATGCCGATACCAACCGGTGTATAAGATATAAATACCTCTAGAGCACTGGGCATATTATCTATGGGAGCCATCGCATATGCAAACTGCAGCTTGCAGTTCATTATTCCCAGGTAGCCGTCCACCAGTTTCAGAGCAATTTCAAAGATCGGAAATGTCATGTCTGTGAAGAAGATTTAATGGTTATATTAAAATATACATGTAGAACCTAAATGCTTATCAATGGTTTCGGTGATCATATTCATCAGAAGTCTATAAGCTATTGAAAAAATTAGCGCCATCCGTTTGTCTATGCCAATCTGCACTGGGTTCGCGTGGTTGCAGTATGAGCCAGATCGTTCTTGCCTTGGTTTTTGAGAAAAGGCTAGTATATAGGCTACGATGACAATGTGCCTGACAGGCTGCCTGTTTGATAGTAAATACTTTTTTAATTGTACTGCTGCGAAAGTAACCATCTTTTACATTTTGATGCCTTTGCTACCGATAGTTCTAACCAATTTAAACGTATTTTGGAATAAAGATGAGATAGAGACGCAGCTACTGAAAATTAACGTAAAATATTTCATAACTCTCTATGTGAGAATTCATTAATTTAGGCATTATTTTGCGGAAATCTATTGTCAGCAAGTAATGGTTTGAACTAACTTTGTGACAATTCCTGCGCAACTATAATCCCTTAAAAAGTCGAGAAACCACTCAACACGACCCATATTTCAGCCTTTATTCTGGGCATCTTCAGAAAATATATTGGACAGCCTCTGAACAACGACGTCTACAAGATCAACGCTATCTCTCGCGCTTCGGGAGATCACAAATACGCGGAAATTGTTTGAAAGTTATTTTAAGCCGTCACTTGTCCGACTCATAATTACATGCTAAATGTGAGCAGGTCACACACTGGTAGACCCCTCGCCTCTCTGTCCTGATAAGTATGCTGCTCCAATCAGTCGATGTCTCCATGAACAGCTCTGCTGCTGACCAGTTCACCTTCTGGCTAACTTCTGGACCCACCGTCACGTGCATTCTATCTATTAACTGATAAGGAAACAAAATATGTTAATCAATCAGCCAATTGTCGTCCACTGCTAAACATAGGCTTCCCTTATAAACTTCCAATGTTAACGATTTACAGCGGCCTGCATTTAAAAGATAATGATGATGATGATAACTTATTCCAGTTTGAAGCCAACAAGACTGGGTCTTTTGCAGAACGTGGATACGCTCCTGTATTAGTCACCTTCTCGCTCCATTTTGCTGCAAGCAGTACTACGTTTGCCTAAATTCGATCTCCACTCCTAAACAAGTCGGCTACATCGTTCATTTGTCCGTCTCGTCTCGTTCTTTTATGAACAACGGCTGTCTCCCCCAGGGTACTTTTACATAAATAATTGTGACGTTCCATATTCTCTCTCCTTGATTTGTAATAGGAGACTTAAGTCTGTGGGGTATTTAAATCATTCACGTCCCGATCGCAAGAGATACGCTTGCGTTTCGAGAAATGTGACTTCACTGATTCATAAATTCATGGTTTTCTAATGACCATGACCTGGTCTTCTATTTTCGTTTGCTTTTCTGATAAGCTACGATTTTTATATATAAGTCTTTTGACAATACTAACTATTAGAGCTAGTACAGTTTCAGTTGGACTATAGATTCATGGAAGAGAATCCAGAATTGGTGAATAAAGTGTCAGTGGTTCATATAATAAGGCATAACAACAAGCATAATTAATATTTACCCTCATCAGAATACCACTATCTAACCTAGACCTTATATAATTTATTGATTCAGGCGTTACTTTGCGGAAATCCATTGTAAGCAAGTGATGGATTAAAAATATCTTTGTAATAGTTCCCGCGCTACTATAGTTTCCCGAAAAATCGAGAAACTATTCAACACGACACGTGGGTCGCCCTTACACAGGGCATCTTCAGGTAAGATAGGAGCCTCAGAACAACGATGTCTTCACGACCAACGCTGAAACGAGAGTCAACTCGATTGCGATTGCTTAACCTGCCAATCTATATTGATGTCTTCTCTGCAAACATGATTTTTATAAAAAATATAATTAAATGTGTATAGATACTAACCAAAGGCGTTGGTTTACTAAACCTAAAGTCGTAGCTGTTCTTAGAGATGACATCCCAAAAGTAAAACACCTTCCAATCGACATCTATCACACTTTCAGGGTAAAAATTTGTCTTTGACAGAAATTTATCACAGGTCGTCCAGTTGGCCTTACTCATCATATAGTTCACCACATCCTCGTTCATTTCTTTACCACTTAACACCTTTATTAAAAACATTAGACCCAAACATTTTAACATGTTTCTCTCTTAACGCTTTGTTGAATAAGTAAAACTCGTGATATGAATTGAAACTGATTGGAAACTGAGTGAGAGTAAGTCTTATATTCAAATATGTTGTTTGTTTATGTTGGACGTAAAGTAAACGATATAGTAACGCTTCAGCAATGTCAGTCTTTCCTGTGGATATGTGTTCTTCGGTAAACATTGTATAGAATTAAAGGGGCTTATTACAAAACAAGATCTAAAGTTAAACCAGGGTTAAAACTAGTCCCCCCCGACTGGTCTCCACCTTGTCGTGGTGGGGGGGCTGAGTACCTCCCGGTAGGGCGCAGGAGGCGCTAGGGAAAAGGTAACACCCAGAGACCGACGACTCTGGGTGCCCTTAGTACTGACTACCGGGGGGGAAACTAAGAGGGACCTATGGAGGGCGCTGCGGGTAGGCCAGGAGGGCCCGCTCAGCAGCGCCAGGAGGGTCTAGGCAGCGGGGGCAGGGCGTCCACTGCGCCTCTCTGAGGAGGTCCTCCCGGTTTTGGTCCGGGGGACGTTGGCCGCAGGCGGGGTGTCAGAAGCTGCAACCCAGGTACTGGCCCCCGCCTCTTTCTCAACAAGCGGCGGGCGTCGTCGGAAGATTTTTAGTGGGTATTGCTGCCGGCGGTCGTGTCTGCCGGTGGTGAGTCCCACACCCCCTTTCGGTCCCCCTTTGGCCGGAAGGCAGTGCGTAAATGCATTTTGTTACCGACGTAAAACAAAAAAATAAATAAAAAGGGTTAAAACTAGTGCTGTCACTGTCTTCATTTTATTAAATAAAAGTGATAGCATTCGTTTTAATCCTTTAAGCATCCTCCTCCGTTTAAGCCTCAAAGAATTTGCGTTCCTCACTATGCTTTCACGCATACTTGTTTAAACAGCATCTTCTGCTTATGATCTGGACGAATAAAGCAGATAGATGTGAGAGACGTTATGAAGTCCTTGTCCCTAACTAATTCTGTTTGTTAAAGAAAACATAGAGATTTCTTACAGCAGAAAAGTGCAAATAAAGATTTTTCTATCTGCACTTATTAACTATGAATCAGAGATGGTAATTGAGATTTGTAATTAACAAACCTATTTAAGTAACACAGATTCTGTTTAAGAAGCATTGTTATGAAAAACAGTTTGGAGTATTTATGTGCAGAGACTTTTAGGAACCTAAAGGAAATTCAGAAAAAATAAAGGAAAATAGGGTCAGAACCATTTATTCAATAGATATTTCAGGAACAATTTCGCCCATGTTAGTCTCGTCGATGCAGGCCAAGAACCCGTCGCCTAGATTGAGCTTGGCCTCGTCAATTGCCGACAGTATTTCGGAGCGGTATGGGATCTCGTCTGCCCGGGCCATCAGGGAGGACACCCCTGTGTGGCAGTCGGCCATCACTAAAAACTTCCCTTCACGCAGAAGCTTCAGTTGAAATTTCAAAAGTGGTACACCTTGCCTCTCCGGCGGAATGTCTGCAAGTAAAGATCATACAATCCTTTGAGTTTTGTTGCTAGTTATTCTCACAGAGCGGTGGCTCGAAACTAGCACTTTAATTCACTTTTGCATGTAAGTGAATTTAAGCTTCGTGATTTCAGTGTAGTCATATTTCGATTGTTTCTATATTTAATTTTGACGTTTTCAAGTTCTATGTAATAGATGATGACATTAAAGAATTTTTAATTTCATTTGACTTAATAGATTTTGGGTAGACGTGGCCTACTGTGGAAACCACGGCTTAAACTAGTCATCTATAGAATTCGTCAATGTTTTGTCTCAAGAGGGAGGGAGAGGTCAGGGGTTATATTTAATCTGAATCAAAGTTAAATTTAATTAAATCTGAAGAGCGCTGCTGTGTCGCCTTAGGTGTGTCAAAGTATTCCGCCCGATGCATCGGCTGCATCAATAGCGTGTTCGTGTTCCACGTGTGCCTCAAAGAGATGTCAGCTAGGACTGAGGGGCCAGTACGGAGGGGACCCAGCCTGCCAGGGTTATGAGATTGTTCCAATAGGAATACAACAAGCTTATTTTTTTAGGTGACACGTCATACTACATACTGCCTGATAGTAAGCATTCGATGCAGTCCATGCTTCAGAAACATTAGCAGTAGCCGAAGAAGAAGTCGTCAGAAGCTTTAGTCAGTAAAAGTCTGAAACATCCTTATACTCCACGCACAGAAGGAGGCTGTCATAATATTCCATCCTGTGTGTAAAAGTATTGAATAGAACTGACTGGCATCTCTCATGACGTTGGGGACTCCAACGAAGCTGCCGGCTGGGCCCTGGTCTGCGAGTAGGAGCAGCTGGTGGCCCTTTCCGATGGTGGCGAACAGGGTGGCTGCATCCCATGAAGGCTGCTGCTGCATGTAGTCATACATGTCTGTCATGGTTCGTTGCACTATCTGTAGACAAATCAGGATTTACTTATACATACATACATACAGTCACGCCTGTTTCCTCAAAGGAGAAAGTATTTATAATGTTGGTCCCACGTAATAGATGGCGAGCTTATTGCCGCTTTTCGGGCACTTTTATGTTCGCCAGAGCCTCGTCCGTCGATCGGCGGGTGCACAACTTGCAGAAGAAGTTGGCTTGGACTCCTCAGATCTTGGTAAAAGCTCTTTACATTTACTTATTATCCGACATCCATAATATATATAGGTAGGTACAATCAGCGCAGGTCAGGGCCAGGGGTAGGCAGTCAGGTAGACAGTAGTCAGCGCCAAATAGTTGGAAGCACCAAAGCGCAAAATATATACACGCAATGATGTTTATTTTATTTTATTCAGGTAAACAAACAGTAACAAATTATGTAATACAGACATACATTTAAAACATTGACCTAAATTTTACACTATCATCGCTTACCACATATTTATAGTGCAGATAAATAATATAACACAAGTCTAACGTACTCTGCAATATATAAATGACATTTAAATAAAATTAATCTTTTTGTCATAGTAGCTAAAGTTAAAAATACTTCTACAACTTATTGGGAAATCACAAAGGAAGATTTTGTTTGTTGAAGAGTTTGATATTTAAAATGTTTATTTAATATTGACGAGATCGCAGTAAGAAATGTATAGATTGTACTCGTATATATGCGTAACTCAAATCTGACCTGTCTACTAATGGGTCAATGTTCCATTATAAATACGATATGTCTGCTGAGAATCCATCTACATATTTATATGGAATCAATTCAATAAAATATACTAAATAACCTAACTATAAAATAGACCCCTCCAAAATCTTACTCTCAAAAACAGCAAAACTAACCTGAGGAGTAGCGTGCCGGAATACCATATTCATACATTTTTTATCCATCTTCAGATTCCACGAGTAAAAAGCCCGCCAAGGCTTTCCCAATACCATTTCAGGCTCAAAATACGGATCCCTTGCCACTATATCGCAATATTCCTTGTGTTTTTGCAATGATTCAGGCTTCAACTCATATGCACCAGTTAAAACTATATTAAAATAGATACTTGCAAATAAAGATGAAAGAATTGAACTAATTCCTAGGCCTGTCATCTTCAGTGTGCAATTATGGGAACCCATTCAAGCTATTTTAAACTACGACAGTGGGAAAATTTAGCCAAAGTAGTGCTACATTGACAGGTTTCATTTCAAAACAAAGTTCTGTACAAAGAACTTCTATAACAGTGTTTGTAAACGTTTTCGAGTGGTTTGAATGTTCTTCGATATTTATATTTATGTTCATCTTCTCATTCAGCTGCGATAGTTTTTGTTGTAATCTCGCGGTATGTTTATTTTTTGTAATATAATGACTTTGTGCGTTTAGCACATTTAGCCAGTGTCAAGTAAAAGATATATTAATAATATATAATTCATAGTAAATGAGAATGAGTGGTGATAAAGATGATAAATGGTAAATGAGATTCCCACCCCCTGGACCTCTTAAGTCCTACAAGATCAACATGATCATTTAGATTCGTTAAACATTCACACACAAAATGGAAATTCGATATATTTTTAACAACAATGAAAAAGATATGAGCGGTACCATAATAAAGAAATAAAAACAAACGGGTTCTTTGTCAGAATTTGTCAAGGTCTGTCAGTTTATCTGTCTGTTGTGGTTTTTCTCAAGATTTGTCCAGTCTGTCTGTGACTCTTATCGGGGGTATCTGTCAGTCAGCCTGTCGTGATTCTAAAGGAGGGAGGGGATTGTCCGTCAGTCAGTCAGTCTGTTGGTGTCTCTAACGAGGCTTCAAAAAGGCACCGAGATTGAGAAAAATACTTCAAGAAACTCATCTCGGCTTTTTTCAAATTATGTCTTAAGATCTAATACAATTGAAGAAATAAAATATTAAGATTACCGCTGTTCTTAAAACTAACAAAATCTAATATCTAAAGATTATACATATCTCATCTTATCTTAAGAAAGAAAGGAGCAATTCATGTCACTTTCAGGCAGACTTGTCGTTCGTAAAATCTTTTACACTATAATAAGCCTTCTGGCACAATTTATTCTTTATGTAATTTTTAAATTTATTTATAGATAAATTAGCCACACCATCTGGCAGCGTATTGAACATGCGAATACTGTTCTCCGCAAAAGAATTTGTAATTTTATGGAGCCTATTCTTGGGAAAGCAAAAACCTTATGTTTAATTTTATGGAGCCTATTCTTGGGCATATAGTTTATTCTGATTTCTTAAGTTAAAATTATGTCTATCACTATTTTTACTCAACTTACTTTTATTTTTAGAGATCTCACTTGGACTCCTGTAGAGAATTTGAAAAGTTATGTTTTACGGTTTTGTTTCATTTAACAACACTCATGAACGTTCATAAACACTTAATGCACCTGCCATGTTTTTTTTTTAAATTTTGGTAACTTTTCGCATAGCATAGACGCGAAAAGCTAAGCCGATGTGTTCTCGTTTCCATACAAAATCGTTGTTTTCTATGGACAAAGTGTGTGTAGAGCCTTATACAGTCAAGTGCGTAACAAATTTGGTCATTTTGAACCTTTTGAAATTTCAAACAATCCTTGCACAGTCACAGGTACTTTATACCTATATATGTTTTGTGTGTACATAAATTGTTAAATAAGTACCCCGCATTTCTGGCTTAAGCCTTAATATTGTTTCATAGCTCCACCAGCCCATTTCTCAAGGCTTGAAAGCATAACACAGAAAAACTTACATACAATAAAGTACACTCATGCAGTAAAGTATGTAACAGATTTGGTCCCGCACATTCAAACCTCGCATCGGTGGCTCAAGACCCCGTACGTCGCGTGTTTAATAGCTCTACCAGCCCATTTGTTCAGCCGTGGGCGTTCCGGCCACCGATGCATATCTTCGAATAGGTGGAATTGGTAGGCGGAATATTATTATCGGTCGTTATGCGCAATGACAGAATCGAGCCCGTAGTAATGACTGCACCGCCCAGCAGCGGTGGAAACTTAAAAAAAGCGATTAAAAATACCGTGTGATAGATCAGAACTCCTTTGTTACATTAGGTCGAGGTTGTTTTTTACAGGTGCCCTGATGGTTTTATTATAACAATGTTTTTCAAAAGATATCATTGTATATTTACTTCTTATATGACAGTAAATGTGTTTGATGACAATATAATTATTACAATTATGATTCCTATGTCTAAAAGATAAAGTTTTTACATAAATAATAATCCACTTTTACAATAGTTAGTCTTTCAATTACAAACGAAAATAAAAAATTACTCCAGCTTTTACCTAACTTCCGTAAAAAAATTGTTTTAATTACATAATAAGCATTACAGGCAAAAAATATTATTTAAAAAAATTGTATAGAAAAATACCATGAAGACGGTCCCAAATTGTTAATTAATATGGCACCTCTAAACCAACATTGACAATCTGTGTAGCACCGCTTTATGTTTACATAGCGGTGGCGTCATAAAAAAATAATACGTGACATTCACATGATATAAACTGAGAAAAATCAAATTTCTATAAAAAGCAGGAAAACACTCGTATCATTTTGTGCTATAACTTAAGATCCCATAAAAATTATCGCATGCTTAATGGAATAGTGACTTAACTCAAAAAATATGATTTTTGGGACATCACAAAAGAAGATCTTCTAAAGAATACTTGTCCTACTTGTAAGCGCATTAAATTGATACTGAATTTTTATTAGTAATTCTGCTTGTGTTTTTAACGTTTGATTAACATCGATTCGATCTCAGTAAGAAATTGAAGGACTGTATAAGTACGTAACTCAAACCTGACCTATGGGTCGATATTCCTTTAAGAATGCGTTATATCAAAGCAAAAACTTTGGAGTAAGACAAGGAGAAGAGTAGAATCACAAACAAAGATAGTGGACATGCCATGTAGCATTAAATTGCCTTTTGTAAAATGTTTGTTAGGCGATAATCTCTAGATTAATATATTTGTCACAAGCCTTTCTGTTCAATACTAAAACGGCTTGCCGTTGAAGCGCAACAGTGGAGAGTTGTCTATTTGTGGAGATTTATAAATGGCGTATTCGAAAAATTAAGTATATATTGTAAACTATGTAATTAGACTATGAATCTTCTAAAGAGAAAATATATAAAAATACAGTGTAAAAACATACTAAACTCATTTATTTTTCAGTGTCAAATAATTTGACAAATCAAGTTATTTGTATACAAAATACATTATGCAGCGTTTTCGTCATTTAGACATGACTATGAATATAGTCAAGTAAACATTGTCATAGTCAAGTCAAAGTGACTTTTTGGCGGGAAAGTGAAGATCCAAGTCTGAAGTTTTGTTTTATTTCCTAAAATTCGTGATATCACGAACATGAATGTGTAATAACGGTGGATTATTAACCGTTAAGTGTTTGTGAACGTACATGAGTGTTGGTAAATGAAACAAAATGTGCAACATCACTTTTCAAATTCTCTCAAGAAGTCCATGTGAGATCTCAGTATAGTGCCACATCTTTCTGAGGACTCAAGGTGTTTAGGGGTAGAGCATCTTATTTATCATCTTCATCACCACTCATTTACATTTCCTATGATTTATATATTATTCATATATCTCTTACTTGACACTGGCTAAATGTGCAAACCGCACGAAGCCAATGTTTAAAAGAAAGAAAATGTAGTGAAGAATAGAGTAAAGACTACTAATACTAGCTAGAGACCTCTATGGAGTTTTAGAAACAACATATAAAATCATTATCCTCGCTTATATGATTGTATACATACAACATGTAACATGTAACATTTCGTTATGTACTCAAGTGTAGGAAAGCCTACAATTGCATATGTTGTTAAAGACGTTGAAATGAGGTCTTAATACACATTTTATTCATATTGTTATGGATTTCCTAGACTAACAACGTTGACGCTCCGGAATAAAAAAATCTAAAAATGTTATAATATTAACCATTAACATTCTGCTTCCAATTGGGGAGAAAAAAAAAACAATCTACTCCTGTCCACAGACATCTCAACAACTTTATATTGGTGACATAATTTTGGGAGTGCGGATTGTTGGAAGCAGGAGTATGGCGTCTTGTTGTTAGAATTTGTCAGGCCACTCATTTGGATCCCTAACGACTAACACATATAGTTATTACCGGGATTAACGGCTGAATATTCCTTTTAAAACAGGAAGAGTCACACAAATGATCACCCATCTAAGAATCTCTAAGAACTCTTCTACACTAAATTGATCGTATTCGATCACCAATTTTTGCGAGCTATTAGCGCTTTTTTTAACATTGACAACATGAGATTATAGGACAATCTTAATTAATTTCTATCCATCACTAAACGTGTTCTTATAGACTTCCTTAAACAGTTATAGCACTAGCGGCAAAACCATCTTGAGCTGTCTTTCGTCATGTCCAGCTTATATGTTTGAACAAACCATTTAGAACATTAAATTTCATCATCATTATTTCAGCCATTTGAAGTCCACTGCTGAACATACGCCTCCCCAATTGCATTCCACGTTGATCGATCCTGTGCCACCTGCATCCACCGGCTCCCCGCCGCCTTGATCAGATCATCGGGTGGTAGGTATTTCAGGACATCTCACACAGCGCTTATAGCCCCTAGCTTATACTTCAAAAGCTGGATATAACGAAAGACAGCTCAAGATGGTTTTGCCGCTGATGCTATAACTGTTTAAGGAGCTGGACAACAAATAAACATACATTTACACTTATTTTATGAATAAATACTTCATCATGACAAGTGTTCTCAAGTTGCTACAATAAAATATTTGCCATGTGTGGGAAATGAGCACATGAACTCAGAGCGCCATTCAGTAATATCAACATCCACGCCGTAGCTCTCATCAAAATATTAAAATTCCATACATTTTTGTAAAATAATTAAGCATTTACATTGAAATATTTCTTCACAAATTATTTTAGCTTATTGTAAATAAGAAAATAATGACAGCTTACTAAAATGTCTTATTTAAATCCTTCAACTTTGAAAGTCCCACAAGATGATATGATTGCCTCGGTGACATGATAAAATACAGCCCTAAAGCTTTGAAGCATCACAAACAACAGGAAATAGGACAAATAGTTCAGTCGTCGAACATCAAGCCAACCAATTTCGCGAAACTCAATAACAGGACTCAAGCAGTAGTTAGCAACAATCCCGAACGATATCACTCTCTCTACTTTTCCTTTCTATTGCGAATAACTTGGGGAAAACATTTTCCCTGGACCCTCCTATAATCCTCTACCTGCTGAGATATACCGTGCTTACCCCGCGCATCCACTATCATCTATACCTACCATTTGTCTAGTTTACAAAAGTCTTACAAAGCCTATCGTATTACAAAACAAAAACCGACCGTGAGGTGGTTGAGACAAAAGTGAATTTCATAAAAACACTTTGCAGATAAGCCCTTTTGGTTTCCGCAACGTTTCCCCCACCAAACGACTCTCGCGCCCTACCTCATGCATTTAAATTGCTTCATTACAGAACTAGACGTCCAAGCGTAGGGTTGTCAGCTGGGAATGTTTTCTAGTTTCACAACTACGATTGCTTGTCGCTGTATGACTTTTGTATTACTATTTAGAACAATAACACCGAGGCAACTTTTATAAGGCGGTAACTTTTGTCTTTGTGGAGGAAATGGGGGAATCTATGTTGGAGTCAAGGATGACACTTGTTTTTGTTATTACCATAATTTTGTATTATAAAAGTGAAATAATTAACTACGACTTTCATACAAAAATGTTTTCTTTTCAAACCATCATAAAGATAATATTAAAATATGACATTACTTGAATGGTATCCCATATTACCTATAATCATATCGTTTGTCACAATTAAAGACAAAAAATTAAAAAAAATTAAAAACATTATTTTTGCAGTTACAAACTTAATTGCAGTTGGTAAACTTATGGCGAAATATTTTTACCAATATGGACACAAAAGTAATCGACTAAACAAGTTTATATGAGAATCTCGGAAATCCGACTCGCACTTGACCGCTTATTTTTTCTTACACGTCACTTTAATTAAAACCACCTAGATAAAAACTTCAAGAAAAATTACTTAGGGATAATTATTATACTTTCAGCCATTTTAATACTATCCGTGAGAACAGCTTCCACAATCTTCCACACTTTCTAAAAAATTCAATCTCATTTTCATTATGTATTACAAAATAAAAGAGACCCAAATAATGAAAACAACTCAGTAATAACAGCTAACTTTCTCGATATAAAGATTTAAAAAATACTGGTCAAATGCGAATCGGACTCGCGCGCCGAGGCGCCAGGGTTTCAAACAAAATTGTTTTTTTCTGTTGAAGCACAATAGTTTTGTTCCCATACATCGACATAGGTCGCTATAAATTTTATATATCACAAATCAACAGGGTCGAGAATAGATCACCATACCAGAAATTAAGGACTTTCGATTTGTCCTTCACTTGTTCTGTTAGACCATCCTTCTTGCCAAATTTCATGATTCTAGTGTCTAGCGAAGTCGTAGAATAACGGGTTAAGGCCGATATCTTTCGATTGCATTGATTTTTTACAACTGCATGGGACCACATATTTTTAATTATTTTATGTTAATTTTAACTGAATACCTCCAGACGTTCGCGAGAAAAAAGGGCTTGACTAAGAGATAGGCTGAGAACACAGTTAAGTTTATCTTTTAGTGGCACATAACCCTTTTTTAGAATGGAAAATCATGAAATTACGGTCATCCGCTGTGGGTGGAACGTTCTTTCCATATGTCATGTTCCTTCTTGAGCCCATTTTATTCTTGCGCCGCTGTAACTCTTTACAACGATCCCGCAACCCAAACCAAGGAACCCTAAAAAAGCATTCTGTTTTAAAATATATTCGGGCAAGTAGAATCGATAATTAACATCAAAATCGCTTTTAATTAGACAAGCTTTGCGAGCGTACCTTTAATTTTTGTTGGACAACTTTCGTTAATATTAAATTTTAATTAATTGTTTGACAACCCTGGGGCTGTAGGCGGGTATCTGCGCGCCGATCATTTGCGCTACCAGTGGGCAGAAATTTTGCATGCCACCAACAGTATTACAGGCTAATGAGTTTGTGACCGTTTTTCAGCTTGATAGCTTAAACTGAAAGCATGTTGACTCAATGTTTATGTAGTTCAAGCTAATGTAGCTAGTGTAGTTTGAAATTGACTATGTTCAAGCTAATATAGCTGCTAGTTATAGTGTACTTTGAAATTGACTATAGTTCTATTAACTTCACGCGGCTAATTCATTCAACTTCTTTTAAAACAGATGTATTCATTTCTTGGCCTTTATAAAATGGCAGCAAGGCATTATTCAAAGCTAAAGATTTAGAGACCATTTTAAGCTTGATAGCTTACACTGTAAGCATTTTGACTCAATGTTTGTTTTCGAAAAACTTTACGCGGAAAATTATTTGAACTTTACTTTTTACCTCCAAAAAAGACAGCAAAGCAATATTGTAGGTTAATGAGTTTGTGTGTGTGTTGTGTTAAATTTAAAGCAAGTTGACTCAATGTTTATGTAGTTCGAGCTATACTTATTTGGAATTGACTACAGTTCTATTAACTTCATGCAGATAACTCTACCAACTTTAAAAGATTCCTATGTAATTTTATTTGCCATCAGCAATGCACTATTGTAAGCTTAATATTAAGTGACCATTTTAAACTTAATAGCTTACACAAAAATCGTGTTGACTTAATGCTTATGTAGTTTACGCTGTACTTGTTGTAAATTGACTATAGTTGTATTAACTTTACGCGACAAAGTTACGAAAGTATGTTAAAAAAATGTGCAACTAGACAAACATAAAAAAAAATATTCCAGGCTAAAGAGTTTCTGACCGTTTTCAGTTTGATAGAATTAAATAGAAGCATGTTCTTCGAGTGCCACTTGTTACAAAAGTGTCTGTAGTTGTACTAGATGTTCAAAGTAAATGCTTAGTGCCACTTGTTACAAAAGTGTCTGTAGTTGTACTAGATGTTCAAAGTAAATGCTTAGTGCCACTTGTTACAAAAGTGTCTGTAGTTGTACTAGATGTTCAAAGTAAATGCTTAGTGCCACTTGTTACAAAAGTGTCTGTAGTTGTACTAGATGTTCAAAGTAAATGCTTAGTGCCACTTGTTACAAAAGTGTCTGTAGTTGTACTAGATGTTCAAAGTAAATGCTTAG
Organism: Musotima nitidalis; assembly: GCA_949126915.1. Taxonomy (NCBI): domain Eukaryota; kingdom Metazoa; phylum Arthropoda; class Insecta; order Lepidoptera; family Crambidae; genus Musotima; species Musotima nitidalis. The sequence goes on from OX421434.1 coordinate 9,799,799, forward strand.
TGCCACTTGTTACAAAAGTGTCTGTAGTTGTACTAGATGTTCAAAGTAAATGCTTAGTGCCACTTGTTACAAAAGTGTCTGTAGTTGTACTAGATGTTCAAAGTAAATGCTTAGTACCACTTGTTACAAAAGTGTCTGTAGTTGTACTAGATGTTTAAAGTAAATGCTTAGTGCCACTTGTTACAAAAGTGTCTGTAGTTGTACTAGATGTTCAACGTAAATGCTTCGAAATAACTCATTCGAATTGAAAAAGTTTGGTTGATTTTTTTTTATTTACTAGAAGTGCAGAAGTTACATTAGTAGGCTAAACATTTTGTGACCTTATTTCACAGTTATGTGACAGTAAGAGGCCTTATTAGGCGGCTTGAAGAATCCTAACAACATGACCGCATACTCCGGCCTTCGTGAATCGCACTGCACGATGAGGAGGATTTTATAATAAATAAATATTTTCATACAATTACACCAATTATTTAGTTCCAAGATAAGTATCATTAAGAACTTGTGTTATGGATACTAAGTAACCGATAAACATACATATATATATTTGTAAATAATAGGTTGGGGAAAAAGTCTTTTCGTATTTTTGTATGAAAAGTCAAGACATTTTTTTCAAAGTTTATTTACATTTATTTACAATATATATGTACCGTTTTGTTGAATAACTTTCTGCCATTTTGTGGGCAGAGACATTATCCCGTTACTGTAAAAACTTTGGGACTTCTGATCAAAAAAACGGGACAAATAGTTTTGGCAGTCCTCTCTTGAGGTCAACCTTACAGAACCTAAAGAATTCTGCAGAGACCGAAACAGGTGAAAATCTGAAGGCGCAAGGTCAGGGCTATATGGTGGATGCACTAGGACCTCCCAGTCGAACTCTCTTAATTTTTGCTGAGTGGCTAAAGATGTGTGTGGTCTAGCGTTATCGTGATGAAAGACCACACCCTTCCTGTTGATCAATTCCGGCCGTTTTCTCTCGACTGCTTCCTTTAATCTCATCAGTTGCTGGCAGTAAAGATCAGAATCGATGGTTTTGCAGGGCGGTAAAAGCTCATAACAAACAATGCCCTTCCAATCCCACCATACACACAGCATCACCTTATTTCGTGTTAGGCCAGGTTTGGCCACAGTCTGTGAAGCCTGGCCAACTTTCGACCACGACCTTTTTCGCACGTTCTTGTCGTACGTGATCCACTTTTCATCGCCAGTTATCAATCTCTTCAAAAACGGCTCGGTTTCATTACGTCTCAATAATGAATCGCAAATGAGTACACGGTTCATTAAGTTTCTTTGAGTGAGCTCGTGTGGCACCCAAATATCGAGCTTTTTTGTATAACCAGCTTTCTTCAAATGGGTCAAAACTGTTATGTGGTCAATTCCCAGTTCTTCAGCTACATCGTAACTACTAATATGCCGATCTTGCTCCACTCTTTCAAAAATGGCGTCCATTTTATTCGTAACAGGGCGACCAGAGCGAGGTGCATCTTTAACATCAAAATTTCCGGACTGAAAACGTTTGAACCAAATTTGTGCTACTCTTACTGACACTGCATAAGGTCCATAAACATCACAAATTTTTTTCACTGCTTGAGTTGCATTTTTGCCTTTTTTATAATAAAATTTTAAAATGTATCGAATTTCTTTATTAGATTCACTCATTTTTACGGAGAGAAAAACAAATGAAAAATAGCGGGGAACAACTTTTTTTTATTTTTTTCTTTTCTTTATAATGGAACCTTTTTAATGTTACCAAAACCAGCCAGACACAAATAGTACAGTCAAAAAAATTTTATAATAAGTTTATACCTACGTTATGCGAAAAGACTTTTTCCCCGACCTAATACATACCTAATATATATAGAAAAACACCCAGACTAAAACAAATATTTATATTCATATAGGTCCACAAAGATTAGTCATGTGTGGGAATTGAACTCACAACCTCTGGACCGGAGCGGAGGTATACTGACCTCCACGCCATATCGGTCGTCAAACAGACATCATCATCATTGTCATAATGTTGGTGAACATTCCCACCAACCTTCCCATGGCCCAACTCAACCCTTAGGTTATACAGGCCGAAACGCGGGAGATACGCGCGGTACCTGCGTACACAACGATGGTGTTAGCACTCTACCGCGCGTACTTCTTGACTCCCTACAAGTTTTTTAACAATTCTCAAACTATGTCCCTACCTGTCCTTCTTCCCTTCTGGGGCGGACAACCACACGTACGCCTTCGGTGCCTTCCGGTCGTTATGTGCGCCGCTCCTTGGCGGTACCGCTGGCTCCCCTATTCTTCGGTCTCTTCGCCTTCTATTGGCATTTCTTCGCCTCTCTCTAAGCCACTCCGAATCCTGTGCCATCTTCGGGCGTATGTCTGTAGCAGTTTGAAGTTAACCTCCGATCCTACGAGGTCGTGATAATAAACCGGGCCCAACTCAAGCGTCTTCACCCCGTCAAATAGGTCCCTTCGGGCCTCGCCTTAGAGCTCACACTCCCACAGCGCGTGGTGTACGTCCTCTACTTCCGCTCCACAGTAGCAGGACCCCACGTCCGCTAGCTTCATACGGTGAAGCCTAGCCCTAAAGCAGCCGTGTTCCGACAGTAGCTGTGAGGTTTCATAGTCAAGCTCTATCCAAGTTGCCTTGAGACGAGCCGAATCGATAAAGTTCCCTCCCCTTGTCCGATGTTTCCCAATTGATTTGATGTTGGTGAACACTAGATTACGTAATACATTTAAAATTCTAAATTCTATCTTATTTTACTTATTGCGAAAATTATATTTTTAAACAAAGATTTTCGAGCCAGCTCTTTGCCTAATTAAAACATATAATGATATAACCAATGAATACACCAGCGACTACCACGTCGGGCCAGATGCGAATATTAATTATTCATTATCGACTCCTGTTAATTATGAACCAGTGACCTATTAATCGGGCTTACAGGTTAACCGGGGATTAACCCGTATATATGATTAACCTGTATACATTTCGGATTAACCCGTATCATATTACTGATTATTCAGAATGAACGAGATAGAAAATTCAGAAGAGATACTTGAAGGAGCTAGGAGCGGCGGCGCGGCGCACAGTGGGTCGAAACTGTAATTCGAGTGACTTAGGATCCGACTTTCTTTTTAACTTTGGACTCCTGAAGCATAGTAAATATAAATATAACAATAATAACAGAAAATTTCTGGAAATTTACAACAATGCACTTTAATGATCCTCATGTACTTAATTTATATTACCTTTTTACATATCGTTTTTTGTTTGTGTAATTACTATTTATTGACTAAATTCATTGTAAAAAAGTAATCTTAATGCGTATCATTAGCAATTTGCTAAATTACGGAATCGTTATTGTGACTGAGGGTATATATATTAAGTAACTGATGATTTTAGCATATTAGTATTAGTTTTGACGTATCTGTCCGCATCTCACTGTGTATTGTAAATGTGATTATTCTTTTCGCTATAATGGGGAGTCTAGTGAATAATTTATTTATGACCTTAAGAGAACAACTAGGGTCTCTTTCAGACAGTGAGAATTTTATTAATTTTTTTACAACAGGAAATTATTGTGAACAAGGTAACCAGTGATGTGCTTAAAAAGATGGGAAAAGTGTAGCCGTGTTATAAGAAAAAACGGTGATTGGTTAGAGAGCCCATTAAATTGACCTGAAGAAATTGCACAAAATGTTGTAAACACCGAGACCTTGGCCGAGTCCTGACCGGCAGTTAGTGGTGCGACGCACAGTGGGCTGGATTTTGGCTTTCATAGACATATAATCTTTTTTTATAAAGTTTTGCCTTTTGTGCTTGAATATGTTTTAAAAGACCAATTACATGAATAAAAATATCAACACTAAGGAATCTCACTGCTACCGGCACTCACAGATTATTTTCTCCAAAACTTTGTATGGAGCTGGTAAGAAAAATCCTGATATCTCCACTATCGCACAATTGGCCGTAAGGCGCCGGCCAGGTTTACTAGGGTTGACAACTTATTGAAAGAAAGCAATGTAACTTATTTTTTGAAATAGGAAATTCAAATACATATCTGAAGAAAATATGGTTCCTAAATTTTAGTTTTTATTGTATTGATTTTCATTGTACCCGTACATACGGGTTAATCGGAAGCTTTGGGTTTTGAGCAGAATCGTATGTCGATTCTGCTCAAAACCCAAAGCTTCCGACGATTAAACGGATTAAAACACCTAAATGATTAACCTTTTCGGTCCCTGTTATAAACTGAATTTTTGTACGTGGGCGTTAGCTCTATGGCAAACTATATCCTGAAAGTAATAATTAAAACATTAAACTACTACTTATTAATAAAAAAACAATCAAAATTATATTATATAGGTTTTTCGGTAACTTCTTGGCGGGAAAGTAAAGCATCATATCTGCAGTCTTGTTTTATTTTCTAATTGATATTTCGAACATTAATGTGTAATAACGGTGGATTATGAAAACCGTTAATTGTTTGCAAACTTACATGAGTGTTGGTAAATAAAACAATGCAACATATTTTTTTCAAAATCTCTCAAGCAGCCCATGCGAGATCTCAATATTGTCCTACAATGTCTTTACTGAGGACTCAAAGGTTTTTGGGGGAGGGCATCTCATTTACCATTTATCATCTGATTCTCATTGACTATATATTAAATATTATTAATATATGTTTTAAATGACACTGGCTAAAAGTGACACACGAAGCCATTATTTAAAAGAAAAAAGATGTCATCACTAGCGCATTGCTGATCCTGTAGATGACATCACTAGCGCGTTGCTGATCCTTTAGATGACAGCGGCTGAGATATCTATAGATATTTTTCATCAAGATGGTGATAATTATCTCATCTTAATACAGCTGAGGAACTACAGGCGAGACAGCGGCGCACTTTGACACTTTAGTTAAGTCTAATCTATTGTGCAACCAATATATTTATGAAGATGCTGCATCCTTTAATATACGTGTCAATACAAAATCCGAGTCAACAAAGTCTAAAAACAATTAATTTAAACCTTACTGGGGTAGTAACTTAAGTGGGGTACTTTGTCAAAACTTTTAAAGAGAACTTGGCCAAAGCGTTACTTTAGTGTCAAGAGGACTTAATTCAGTAAAAATAATCTATTTACAATGAGCGAAAAGTCAAAATGGTATTGTACAGAACGGAACTGCCGATACCACTTAACAATGCCATAGTTACAATTGTTACAAAGTGGTTACAAAGCGTTCTGTGTGGTCTAGGAAAGGACTCATTCATACTCTCATACCCTTTTTGTTTTATTTTTTTACTATACGCTCTTGGGCTTAATGAATGCCGCGCGTACTTAAATATTTATAGTATAAAAACTGAAATGTATAAAAATCAAAACCACAAATCATTTATTCAAGTTTGGCTCAGTATAACTCTTATGAATGTCATACTTATAAACTAACGCGCTCAATCACTGCAGGTGAGAGTGCTAGAGAGTGAAAGAGATAGGTATAACGAAGTTTTCGTTGAATAAGAGAAGGCCCTCTGATGCTATAGGTATAGGCATAGTTGGGCACCGTTAATCTAATAGTTAACTTCGTTAATCGTTAATCCGCTACAAAAAAAATTAGCTTCGTTAAACGTTAAAGCGTTACATTTCGGAAGAATTAACGCAAGTTAACGTTAATCGTTAATACATATAAAATTGCATTTTTATATCTTTGCAATAATGAACATATAAAACCTGTTGGTTAAGGTTCTGAAAGGAAGTTAACAGGACAAAATACAAAACAAAATACTTATAAAATTCAAATTGTAATTTATAAGGAGCATATTCCCCGAAACGCTCGTAGCTCTGCGGAACTTGGTGATCGTTTCCGAAGTACAGCACAGTTTACATAGGTCAGTCCTTGGATGGGTGACCGTTTGTGTGGCATTTGATATCGAGCGCTTCCGTGCTTCGAAAGGCACGTTAAGCCGTTGGTCCCGGTTATCACTAAAATGTGGTAGTCGTTAAGCCAAGTTAGAGGCCTCATGGGCAGCTTGATAAATTGTAACAGCAGGACGCCATACCTGCCTCCGCCAATCCGCACTGGGTCAGCGTGGTGGAGTATGACCCAATACACTCACACCTTGATTTGTGAGAGGAGACTCGTGCTCAGTAGCGGGACGTTAATGGGCTGAAATGATGATGATGATATTTCCCTTCATGAACATTAACATGTTGAAGTTCTCGTCTGCAAGCTAGGCTCGTTATGGTGTTAAAATGTCTTTACTTGTAGAAAACAGACATTGAGAACTGCAGCGCTTGAGGATATAGCAGTATTGTATTTAATGAATAGATTTATGAATATCTGTTCCCCGATGACTGCAGCATCGTTGAATGAGTCTTTTGATTCCATGTCCAGCCACATTTTAACGAGACTTTTCGCTTTACTCTTTAAAGAACTGGAGCTCTTTGGTTTTTCTATAGACTGAGTGACAGAATTGAAAAAATCTTCCTCGACATCATTGATGATACTCTCATTGGTCCCTCCGCCACTAAAATTATCTCTGTCCCTCGAATTGTCCGCTGCTTTTTGTCGTAAGGCATCTTATACCTTTTCTTCCATGCTCTTTTTTACTGCATCCACTCTGCTGCTGTCATACGTTTCCAGCCATATCAATCGGAACTTTGGGTGAAATGCTGCGGCAAGTTGGCATTGTTCATCATTCAGGAGTGGTCCAAACCTTTTCTCTAAGCCATTTAATGAGGCATGCAAAGCTGGCTAAAGCTGTGCAATTTACTAGGCCCTTAGATTTAATATTTTTTAACTTATAGACAATTGCTGCAATCGTCGGTAATAGTGATCCAAGATATGCTGGAGCTTCTCCTTGAACTATATTTCCCGCCGCGCCGCGGTGCCGTGCGGTAAATAGTAGGTATTGGATTAACGATTAACGGAATCTTTTGCATACTAACGGAAATTAACGTATCCGTTAACATTTTTAAAAGTTAACTTAAAAGTTAATCCGTTAATCAAAATGTTAACTTTGTTAATTAACGGATTAACGAGTTAATGCCCAGCTATGGGTATAGGAGCTTGAAAATACATGCGCCGGCAGATAATTCAAATGGCGAATTGTCTTACAGAGGAAATAATATTAATACTCATCCGTATCATGTTATTTACATGATACACTCGACTACTAAGCAAGTTTTTGGTCTAACAGACCAAAGTAAGAGGGTTCTAGTTCCATATTCTATCTCGCGAATCCAGTGCAGATTGTCAGAAACAGGGGCGGCTTCCAGCTGTTAGATTTTTATTAAAATCTAGCAAAGCCTTTCCGCCTAATAAAGCCTGGCCCATCATTATTGTTGGGAACAACTGCTTAACGTGCCGTCAAAACCACGGAAGTAATAGATTATTACCGTATTTTCAGACCACAAAATTATAAGCGCTCTTAATAAGAATTATAGGCCGTCTTGTACCACATATATTCACGCCTGTTTCCCCGAAGGGGTAGACAGAGGCGTATTATGCGCCAACACTTCGCCAATTATATAGTTGGTCCCACGTAATAGGCGGCGAGCCTATCGCCGCTTACCGGGCACTGTTATGTTCGCCAGAGCCTCGTCCGTTGATCGACAGGTGGACCATCTGCAGGTGGGGTTGCCTTGGGATTCCCAGATCCTGGTTATATCTATTAATAGAATGAAATCACTGCTTTATTTAGTTTCACGTTTTTTTTAGTTTCACGCCAAGTAAAATGCGTGAGACCTCTTTTAATGTTTGAGGTTAACATAAGCACATCAGTAGTATCTTTCATACAATAGTCAAAATCCTACTAGCCTTGATTACGAGGTAAATTCATGACATACGCAATTATTGGTTTAAGTACTTTTAAGTGTATTTGCGCGTTATTTTTTATATAAAACTTCGAATATCACAAAAAGTCAAGATTCCAAAACATTAAAAAAGGATGATACAACTAAAGCTCAAAGAGATATCTTCAAATTATCTCCATACCCTAGCAGTTAATAAAATGTGGAATATCATAATAAGTAGGTAAACCAAATTAGTCACATAGTGTATAAAATAGTCACATAAAGCATAAGATGAGTCAGAATTTTTCATACCTACCTACTTTCTTTTCTTTCTTTTAAATAATGGCGTCGATAAATAATAAAAGAGATAATTCGTAGTATATGAGAACGTTGGATGATAAATCGTAAATGAGAACCCTCCCCTAAACCCCTTGAGTCCTCAGTAAAGATGTGGGACTATACTGAGATCTCACATGGACTCCTTGAGAGAATTTGAAAAATGATGTTGCACTGTTTTGTTTCATTTACCAACACTCATGTACGTTCAAAAACACTTAACGGTTAATAATCCACCGTTATTACACATTAATGTTCGAAATATCACAAATTTTAGAAAATAAAACACAACTGCAGACATGAAGCTTCACATTCCCGCCAAGAAGTCCTCATAGGTATGAGGACTTACTTACTTACTTAGGAAAGTAGGTACTTTAGTTATTAAAATATTATATTAACAAGAGAGTTTCCGTTCAAACATTGCCGCTATGTAAGCTTAACTATCATTCATAGACAATTTATATTGAAAAAAAATTACGAAAAAGAGACTAGCTACCTTTTATAAGCAGAAAAGGAACTCTGTCACTCATCCATACATCCGAATACAAACCCACGCCCAAATAATTTTACTGCAAATTAACAAATTATCAAACAACAATAAACCTATTCTGAACAGCTGCGTCTATTTCATCCATTTAATACCGCGAAACGTCAACTATTTGCTTTGTTCGCCAGCCGCCGCGATGATGCTACTTATAAACCATACGTGGGCAAAGGTGTCACATTACGTACAGCCTTTGTTACCAAGGAGGTCTGTTTACAAACAAAATAAGGGCTTGTCATAATCTCTTTTTGAATGCGCTCGTCTCTATTTTTCGGATTGGCAACTTTTGGGTGGGATTGTTATTTTTTCGGCAAGCAAAAGCTAGCGAAGGTATGGATTTCAACGCCTTTTTGTTGGTTTATCCACTGTACACAATAAAGGTGTTCCACGGAAAGGGAAGGTAGGTAATGCAATTTTTTTATACAGCTTAACAATAATCGTACTTAGGGCGGTGTTCACTTTAGTGGAATTCGCTTGTATGGACTGTTGACATTTTTGAAGCGGGTTGACGGCGACGACGTAATCTCATAACAATTTCACTCTCTTTCATAGAAATACAATGGCACTAGCTCAGGTACTAACTACTATCGGCAATTAGATCTTCTCGCATGTCAGAATATTGCAAGGAAAATCTTCTATCTAGGTTCATTTCGTTTAAAAAAAACATTTTTTTTAATGTTTTCGTTCATTTATTACAACTAGCATGTGTATTATATGTAGTTATACCCTCGACTTCACTCGCCTGAAAAGAGTTTTGAAGATTAAACTCATATATAAGTTGAATTATTATCTTATGAGAATAAATTACAAGAGCCAATAAATAGAGAGATTACTAGAGTTAAAGCTTGACTGAAGTGAAGCTTCCAAAAGATGATTGGATATGGCCCACTTTTTACAAACCAAAAAATTATTATATTCAGGATTCAGTTAATATTTCAAAGCTAAGTGCTTATGGGCAGAAGCAGTTGTTTGACTTATAGCTGTTATAATTTTTCAAGCTATATAGGCAGGCCTATAACTTGGCCTTAATGACTACTATATAAACCAGGACCAACAGCTTAACTTGCCTCCAAAAGCCAGGATACTAAAAGCCACACAAAAGGTTGGATGAGAGATCCAAGGACTGATCTTTGTATCATGTGTGTGTGTTAGTTCGGTGATTGTTTTCGGTTCCGACCACCTTTTACCGCGGAGCTATGTAACTGTAGAATACTCTTATCTTACCATATAGTGATTTTATGTAATAGAAAGTATAAGAAACCCATTGCAAATAAATCTGTACACATAACCATGTTATTTTTTCCAGAAGAGCAGTAAGAAAATATTCTTCCCCAAGTGATCTAAAATTATAATACAACAATTTTGGAACACACGCAAAACTAAGAGAAGCATTTAAAACACGGTCCCCCCAGGCATGCGCTTTGCGCCGAAATCTCGCGACGTGCATCTGACGCCGACTGCCAATCAAAAAGGCTTCACGTTAATCCCGGTTAGGATTACAGAAAAAATAAACCGACGGACCCCTCTTGTCCCGAGCAAGCGTTCACGCTTCGCCGCTTGCATGCCCCAAACATTATACCACGGTTGTTGTAAAACGAAACAACAAGGCATTATAGGTTTTACCTCTTTGCCTCTATGGTGATTTATATAGTTTCGATGTTCCAAATTTAAATTTGTAGCAAATGTAAAGAACTTTTTACAGAGACACGTAAGCAAAAATTTTAGTTCTTGCCAGTATGGAAATAAAGTGCAGAATTAATATTGCCAGTATTATATGTTACACCTAGGAAAAATCAGCGCATTTCACGCTTGACGTTTTGCATTGGTGTAATTATTGTTTAAATGTAAGTATAGTTTGTTTTGTCAATATTCGCTTAACTGATTACGAAAGGTGCGAATATTTTTTTTGTGCGAAGTAACACCATTAAACCTGCAAAAAAGAAATAAACAAAAGTTTTGGTGAAATCCATTCTTCAGTACCTTCTTTAACGAATGAAATACGTTTAATAATTTATTAAAACATGGCAACTCATTGTGAGGCCATCTTTCAAACTTGCTTCAGTTAGTAACAGCAGAAACCACACCACAGTCGTTGGGCGAGGTAAATTCTAGAGTGGAGACCCCGTGCCACCCGAGGCAGAGGCAGACCACCACGGAGATGGGTGGATGACATCCGTCAGCAGGCAGGTGTAAACTGGATGCAGAAGGCGGTAGATCGACACGCGTGGAGAGCTGGAGAGGAGGCCCATGTCCGACGACGGGAGCAAAACGGGCTGATATAAAAAAAAAAATGTGCTGGCTAGAATGACTCCCTCCCCCCCATATTGCCGTATAAATCTGTAGTGACATACCTTATAGGGGTAACGGAACTGAAGAGGTTAGGCACCACTGGTATATAGGTCTTGGAGTGAGTGTTTACTCTGTTTGATTCGGTATCTCACGTTACCAACCGAGCTGGCGGCAACAGATAAAGTACGTAGGAAGTACAGAATACTCCAAAGTTTCTGATGTCTTTTCCCACCGGTCTATTTCCACCCCCAATCACTCTGGTAAGTACTTGACTCACTGCTGTGGCATTCCTTATAGACAATCTCCAAAACAAGACACAATATCCTGCGTAGGAAACAAAGCGCTCATACAATGTGATCGGACATGATTATTAAAGTAAAGCATAGTTAACAGAGCTCTATACTTCGATGGGGTGCTTCTGAAGGTATGTTTACCGCCAAATAAGGCTTCTGACACCAACGGTAAGGCTGACGCTCATTGCCGCGATTCTATTCGTTCTTATCAAACACATTCCCTGCAACGCATCCTGGATCGATTCTGGTGGAAACGCAAATCTATGGCAGCATGGAACATTAGAACAGCAAGACGCCACATACATGCCTTCCCTAACCTGCTTTGGGTCTGCGTGTTGGAACAAAACACTTTTTTCTCGATATGAAGCCCGTGCTTAGTAGTGGGACATTAGTGGACTGAGAAGATGATGTAGGAATCAAAGCCTAAAGTTTTCAATCGGCAACTGACCTTCGCGGCATATAGCTTGTGACAATAACAAAATGGTCAACGACCTATGTGGACGTCTGTACCATTTTATGACCGCATTAGTTAGTGGACGACCTTGCCTACGTCGAGGTGTCAGTGTCAACTGTCATCCCGTCATGACGTTTCTCACGCGCTACTCGTCTTGGGCGTGTCGCGCTCACCGTGAGCGGATTATACCGGCTACCAGTGTTACCAACTTAGGGGTTTTCCCCCTAGATTTAGGGGCTAAATAAGTGAAATGGGATTTTTTTAGGGACCTAATTTTTTTAGGGGTATTTTTAGGGATTTTTAGACTCTTGGAATTTTCTTTAAGATAAATTTAGTACCATAGGCGTCATCTAACTACTGCTGTATGGCAGTACTCGTTCTTCAATAAAATTAAAAAAGGTATTTCATGTATTAAATAATTTAGATTTAATAAACTTTTGAAACATATTACAACATATTATTTCTAAATCATTATGAATTTATAATTACACTAATTATAGTAGACGGTCCTCGCTCTATAAAGTTACGTTTTTAAAAGTTACCTTTGCCTCATATTGAAATTAGTTCCCCACTCTAACTGGCTATTGGCTACAAATCTCTTAATCACGCCTCTGAATGTCCGTTTTTAAAAGTTACGCTTCCCCCGATAGCGTAACTTTATAGAGCGTCTACTGTAAATATTTTTTAGGGGGAAAACTCAATAATTAAGGCGATTTTAGGGGTTTTCACACAAACTTTAGGGATAAATATTTTTGAGAGTTGGTAACACTGCCGGCTACCGTTGTAGGGTTGACTGTTATTGGATTATATTAACTTAAATGTTGTTTTTTTTTATTTCTAAAGTGACGAGATAACGCGTAATAGGGTTCAGTTTTCAAACGCTACAATAATAAAACCAAAACTGTTTAGTAGCAAGGGGCAACTATTTAGTTTTGTTAAAATCAACTCTTGGTTCACTGCAAAAGCGATAACACTCACTTTTTAGTGAAGGTATCAAAAGTGAATTGTCCATCATTACAATTTGAGAATTCTGTGCACCAAAACTAACCCCAATAAAACATATTGAATTTGCGAAAATGGGTTGATTTTGAACACCGTTGGTACTCGCAAACGAGCATTTTAAGCTCAATGGTTAGTGAAGTCCTTAGCTACAACAATCGTGTAACGAAGCAGCGCCAATCGGTACGTGGTAGACGTGTACTATAATTGATGTTTTAAAGACGGAATCCTTTGGAATAAAATACTTCAAAAAACCGTAATTTGTGTCAATTTAATTTTTTATTTTCCATGTGGGATAATCGAAATTATTAGTATACATTCATCATCATCAGCCATATTACGTCTACTACTACTTATCAACTAATAAACTGACCTAACTTATAAACTTCGGAAGTATCCGAAGCAACGTGATCTAACAACCTTTATCAGGTCGCCCATGTGGCTGCAGGACGCAACTTTTACAATGATACATACATTCATGACTGTTTCCTCGAAGGAATGGTCAAAGCCACGTCCGTTGATCGGCAGGTGCATCTCTTACAGATGAGGTTGGCTTGGGCTTCTTAGATCTTGGTAGGATCCCTATAGACCCCTTTACAAAGACTACTATACTATCAAATATATTGTTTAATTTAAATGGTTGCAAAATTTTATTTAGGATTTTCCAAGACTTCACTAGAAATGCAATTAATTATATAGGTCGCTTACCATCAGGCGACCCCACCTTCTACATTGCAAATTAAAAGAATAAAAATTATATATAATTATCAGAACATTACCTACTTTCAACAAAATTTCACCAATACCAGACATGTTTTCACGCTTTTAAATAAATGAGATAAAATGCCAACCCTATGAGAAATGTCAATGTAGATTGACAGTGACAATTCATTCAGACTACCTGCGCGCGCCTAATCCGAGTGACACACGAGACGTGACCAAAGATCAACGAGGTTTAGCTTAAAAAGGTTTAATATTAATATTTATTCTCTACCCATGGTCCTTGCCATACAGACACTAGATACAGCATTGTTAAATACGCTGGACTATCAATTTGCTATTCTATAGCATGATACTAGGTTCGCGTATTAGAATATAAATACTCCTCAGATGAACAGTAAAAACGGTTAAAAGCATTTATTTCTATTTAAAGGCTAGTGCTCAGTAGTAAGTGAGTTAAAAGAAAGAAAATCACATTATAAAATTAGGAAATAACGAAAATTCAATTGCATATGGTTAGACCAGCAAGCAGACCCAGGACTCTAAGCTTAAATCGGGATGATGCTAGGTAGAGGTAGGCAGAGGTGTATAATACGGCCACACTTCGCCAGTTATATAGTCCCACGTAATAGGTGGCGAGCCTATTGCCTTTTATCGGGCTCTGTTATGTTCGCCAGAGCTCGTCCGTTGATCGGCAGGTGCACCACTTGCAGGTGAGGTTTGCTTGGGCTCCTTAGGTCTTGGTAGGATCCCTATACACCCCATATATATTGTAATGATGACAACTTTAAAAAAAACTGGATGTTTAATATTGGCTTAAAATTTGCTGAAAAATCCTATTTTGTATTATGTTTATCCAAGGAGGTCCCAACAAGAATGTTTTATCACCAAAACCTATTAATTAAATTGTTACCTCTGCTTTCTCTACTCCCTGCTACTGTCCATATTCTTTGTGGCGATTTGAAACATTTATTGGTTTAAGTATTGATTCTTGAGTGGATTTATTTCAAATATCTCTAATAGTATCTGACATAATACGTTTGGGTTTCTTGTCTCTCGCAGGGGGAGTAACGAACAGGCATTGTAGACAGTTTTTTTACTTCTTTATATTACGGGCTCAATTGATTAGGGTATTTGCTACTGTCAAGAAATTTGAAAGTTTTGGTTGGCTAAATAAATGTTTGCGTAATATGAATTCAGCATCGTCATTTAGTTACAGTCTAAGTCAAGTAAAGTTTTTTATAGTCAAGTCAAGTATATACCATAGTGAAGTAGTGAAGACTTTACTGGAAGCGCATATGGTAATATGCCACTTGTGAACGTTGGGTATAAAAACTGGAATTTACACCAGTTTTTGAAAATGGAACAATACCCTGATGTGTTTAAAACTTAAACAAACGTGAGCTCAGTAAGGGAATTAGAAATGTATTAATAAATGTATTTCCGACTCATTATTTTTGATCTGGTTATCGGATGTGTGCAGAACGATATTTCTTCAGCTTCTACTAGTGATAAAATAAATTTAGTAGTAGCCAGTTTCTTTCTCCAAACCATCAGGTGGGCGATCTGTGCTAACGTTCTGCTACAAAATGTTTTGAGAATCCGCGTAAGACCTTCCATGATCAAATACAAAAGAGCAGGTCGAAAGAACCCTAGATTAACTGGGAGTTTATGGGAAATTAATGAGCGAGAGCTTTTCGCATTCGAGATTCCCGAATGAAGCTTAAAGTGTGTACCAGGATTGTAGCAGGTGGAAGGATGTGATCTCTTCTCTGCCTTTCCTTAACCGGAATAAGGCGTGACACTCTGAAATGAAACTGCGTGGTATTGTAGGACCCAATACCCGCTGGTTCGTGAGAGGAGGCTTATGCTCAATGCTGGGACGGTTATATACTGAGGTGATGATTGTGAATATGTACAATCATCACCTCACTTGACAACCAATATGGCCTGGAGGCGAGTATACCCGCACTCCGCTCCCGAGGTCGTGGGTTCGATTCCCACACAGGACAAATCTTTGTGTGCATAAACATGAATGTTTGTTCTGATCTGGGTTTTTTTCTTATGTATATTAAGTATCAATTTATTTACTAAAAAAGTATTTCTGTATATTTAGTATCCATAACACGTTCAAGTTCTTAATGATACTTATCTTGGAACTAAATAGTTGGTGTAATTGTCAGAAAATATTTATATATATATATTTTAATAGCATAGTCCCTAGTCTCGCCTTACCATAAGATGGGGTGCCTATTATATTTACCAATATGCATAACATAAAAAACACCTTAACAAAACAGTTTTGTCAGGAGTTATGAATGAAACCATAAGTCTGGTAAACCGGAAGCGTGAACAATGGTGTATCATACAAAATTAGTGCAGCGATCAACATTGGCCGGACAGATTATGGCAATGGTTCACAGATCTACGCACTGGGCGGGAAACATGCTGCATGAAATCTAACGTTTCTTGTGGTTTATTCATGACTTCAAACCGAGGTATTTGAATCTAGGAGCACCACTTGACGAAGGAAAAAAGTTGTCAAAACATTTTGAATGATTTTTTGTTAAAATAGCTTTGGTATTTATGAAGTGGTGACGTAAAAGACAGCACTGTAGAGTGACAGTGGTAAAGATTTTTTCCAGAAATATGATTCTACAATCACCATGCACGTATTTAAAGAGAAAAGTTTACTAATAAAATGATACTGTAAAGTATTCAAAACTTTTTGGATCAAGTAGTACAATAAACCCATTTTTAATTCATGAAATTTACGAAATTTGATATCTTGAATAAATGTGTAAATATACGAAAAGCTACTATGTTCTCAGTAGTATTTATAACTACGACGTTAATCCTACCCAGTGCGTACAAGATGCCAATCTCTATCAGGCGCATCTCAGCTTATGTGCAGCGTCGTCACATAATCGCGTTTTTGTATTTAAATCTCGAGATTTGAATACAATGCGGCTACCGAGAGTGATCTGTTGATGGGATGGGCGCGTCCAACGACACAAAACTCACGCAAATATGAAATTAACCACAAAGAATTTTAAGTTTATTCTCAAATAGCAATTTCAATTGTAGTTAAGACTGATAGTTGTAAAATAGTAAACTTTTCACACCATTAAAGATGGTGATTGTTGTTTTAAGTCAACACGGGCAAGCCATGGGAAACTTGGAACATATAATGACATAACAGAGTCATACTCAAGTTCACACTCAAGAGGTTCTAAATATTAAATGTTTAGACTAAGTAATCAATTTGAAGAGTATCTTTTTTATATCAATGAAATATATTTTAATTAAGCTAGCGGGCATCCGCGAAATGGTTGGCTAACTCACAAAAATCACCTATTTCTGTATATATCTTTGTAACTGATATCATCTCTGTACCTAGGTCCTATAGGTAATGGTTGGAACTGCCAAAAAAGAAGCCACATTAATTCTAAATAAAATGGGTGTATAGGAGTCCTACCACGATTAGAGGAGCCCAAGCCAACCTCACCTGCAAGTGAGTGCACCCACAAACCACTTACACTGGGTCAGCGTGGTGGAGTAAGACCCAACCCTCGCACCTTGGTATGTGAGAGGAGGCTCGTGCTCAGTAGTGGGACGTTAATGGGCTGAGATGATGATGTAAGTGAATCTAAGCTTCGTGCTTTTAGTGTCATTATATTTGGATTGTTTTTTGTATTTATATTCAATTTTGACGTTTTCTAGTACTATGTAATAGTTTATGGAATAAAATGATTTAAAGTTTAAGTTTGCTTCAACAACTGGAACGGATTGGCAGGTGTATGGCGTCCTGGGGGGTCTTAGGCGGCGGGGGCAGGGGGCCCCTTCCGTCTCGCCATAGACCCCCCCCGAAGTCGGCCAGTTACGCCATGGCCGCACATAGAGGTAGGGGGGGCGCTGCACATTGCGCCTCCCTGAGGAGGTCTCCCCGGTTGTGATCCGGGGGACGTTGGCCGCGGGCGGGGTACCAGAAGCTACAAATCCAGGCACTGGTACCTCGCCCCTTTTCAACAGCGGTGGGCG
Source organism: Musotima nitidalis (assembly GCA_949126915.1). NCBI lineage: Eukaryota > Metazoa > Arthropoda > Insecta > Lepidoptera > Crambidae > Musotima > Musotima nitidalis. Next base: position 9,817,273 of record OX421434.1, read on the forward strand.
TCGTCTGAAGTTTTTTAGTGGGTAGGACTGCGGTGGTCGCGTCTGCCGCAGTGAGCCCCACACCCCCTCCCGGTCTCCCCTTTTGGCCGGGAGACAGTGCGTAAGCAGCATTTTATAACAGACAATAATAAAAAAAAAAAAAAAAAAAAAAAGAAAAAAAAAAAAATAGGTGTGTGGCGTCCTGCTGTTAGAATTTTTCAAGTCGCCCATTAGGCCTCTAACATGGCTTAACGACTACCACATTTAGTGATAACCGGGACCAACGGCTTAACGTGCCTTCCGAAGCACGGAAGTGTTCTATATCAAATACCACACAAACGGTCACCCATCCGAGGACTGACCTCTCTAAGAATCGTTTCCGACCACCGAGCACCGCAGAGCTACGAGCGCTTCTCTTACATGCAACAAAACAATTAAAAAACAAAAAATATTGAAGTGTAAGTGAATCTAAGTGCCAGTTCCGAGCCACCGCTTTTAACGGCAAGATACTTACAGGCTATGCTCTTTTTGGAAAGCATTTGCTCTTCTAGGAAATCATTACAAACATACATGCATAATATTATGCCTGTTTCCCCGTAGGGATAGGCAGAGACATATTATATGCCCACATTTCGAGAATTATTTTGTTGGTTCCACGTTATAGGTGGCAAGCCTATTGCCGTTTACCGGGAACTTTTATGTTTGCCAGAGCCTCGAGAGAAATCATTACAAACAACAAATCGTAATTAATATTCCTAACATCCTGTACAGTCAGTAATACAAAAAACAAAAACCCTCCAGTTTATGCGCAGACCACACAGGCGTCGTAAGGTCTTAATATTATCTAGATTACTTACAGCGCAAAAACAAACCCACGCCTTATAATAAGTTCTATAATATCTAGGTTGTTCGAATGAAATTCGTTTAGCATATAGATGCTTTAATGAACTAAGCTGTTTTTTTTTGTTTTGTTTACTTGGATTAGTCTAAGCCGGCCAAGTCTGGCGTCAGTTTACATAAACGACCGATATTTCGTGGAGGTCAGCATACCTGCTGAGGTCGTGGGTTTGATTTTCACATATGACAACTCTTTGTTTACGCCAACAAAAATATGTGTCTAGTATTTCGTATGTATAATTAAGTCAGTATTTCCAAAAAATACAGGACTTATATATTTTAATCCGTTATTAAGTATCCAAAACACAAGTTCTTAGTGATACTTAACTTGGTAATTAAATAATTGATGTGATTGTTTGAGCACAATTATTTATTTACTTAAAACTTCGCGCTTATAGGAAATTTTTTCTTACCTTAGTTTGAGGCCCGTGAATGGTCTTCCTTATTATGGAACCTAGGCTTTCTTTTCTTTATGTTTTTCTTTTACATAATAGCTTCGTGCGTTTAGCACATTTAGCCAGTGTCAAGTAAGAGATATATTAATAATATAACATATAATCATACTAAATGAGAATGAGTGGTGATAAAGATGATAAATGGTAAATGAGCTGCCCTCTCCCTATACCCCTTGAGTACTTAGTAAAGATGTGGGACTATACTGAGATCTCTCACATGGACTTCTTGAAAGAGTTTGAAAAGTTATGATGCACTGTTTTGTTTCATTTATCAACACTCGTGTACGTTCACAAACACTAAACGGTTAATAATCCACCGTTACTACACATTAATGTTAGAAATATCAAACACAAACAGCAAATTGTATATTATATCAACTCTTTATTGCACATAAAACAAAAAAAATAACAAAACATTACAAATAAAAAGGACATGTACAAAGGCGAACTTATCTCTATAAGAGATCTCTTCCAGCCAACCTCATGAGGAGTCAGAAAGATAAAACAAGGATAGGTAAAATACATATGCAAAAAAGTAAAACAAAATAAATTAAAACAACAAATTTCGTAAGAGTATAGGTACAATAGCAAATAATATATACATACACAAAACTCATAAGAAAACATATACATACTATTAAATAGCAACAACGTATAATAATAAAACTAACAGACAATTTGTCACAACAACAACAACAACAACAGATTGTCACAAATTTTTAAAAATAAAACAAAACTGCAGACATGACGCTTCACTTTCCCGCCAAGAAGGCTTTATTAAGTCTATAGTTATATATATATCGAGTTATTAAATGACACAAAGTTCTTAGGCATCAATATTGATTTTAAATTGCAGTGGAACCCCCATATAATGGATTTGTCCGGAAGGCTTAGCTCAGCATGCTATGCCATCAAAAAGATAAGACTCATAACAGACGAAGAAACAGCTAGATTAGTTTATTTTAGCTATTTTCATAGCATTATGTCATATGGTATGTTATTGTGGGGATCTGCTGCGGACATACATAATATATTTGTACTACAAAAGCGCGCCATAAGAGCTATCTATAATCTTAAGTCCAGAGATTCTCTTAGAGAGATGTTTAAAAGAATTAACATATTAACGGTTGCATCTCAGTATATATTCGATAATATAATGTATGTTCGCAAAAACATTAATACATTTGATAAAAATTCAAAAGTACATAATTTTAATACTAGGAATAGAAATAAGCTCTCTCTGCCAAATTGTCGACTTCACAAAACAAAAAATTCATTTTTGGGTAATAGTATCAGATTTTTTAATAAAATTCCGCAGGAAATAATTGATCTACCATTGGCAACTTTTAAAACTGTAGTTAAAAAGCAGTTTCTTCAAAAGGGGTATTATGCTGTTAATGATTACTTATCGGATAAACAAGCTTGGGCTTAACATTTTCAACTTGTATGTGTATATTAGAATAAAAAGTCAACCAGATCATTGTCGTGACCATCCCTTATTGTACAGGCTCAGCTCAGTTTCACAATACATACTTACTTGACTGTGATGGAAGGTTCCCTTAGTGCTACTTTATTGGTTACAGCTTCGGGGGACCCTTTCAGTATCATCAAATTTACACTGTGTGTGTCATGTAATAAAAATAATTTAAAAGAGCATAGCCTGTGAGTTTCTTGTCAGTTCTTCTCACAGAGCGGAGGCTCGGAACTGGCACATTTATTTGCATGTAAGTGAATCTAAGCTTCGTGATTTCAGGGTTGATATAATTTTTTTTTTCATGTATATTTTGTTTTGACGTTTTCAAGTGCTATGTAATAGTTTACGAAATAAAGAACTTTTTACTTTACTTACTTTACTTATAAATAATTAATAACAGTTGCCATTTTTTATAATATGAACGAAGTACGTTCATATCATAACAAATGTCTATGTCTTCTGGGTGCAATAATATAGTTTTCTATGTGTTCATATCTAATTTAAATTGTTATGGTAGTATCAAATATATTATATGTATATTGTATTGTTTGAGACTCAGACTCGGTGCGGATTTGCGTTGTTAGATACATCGCGTCCTGCAGTTATTTCATGCATGCATTGCTTTTCTTTTTTCTGGCAACAGTGTCTGTCATTTCGCTAAACGACTATGTAACTTACCTTCTAAAGCACGAAATGGGTCGATGTCAAATGCCACACAAACGGTCACCCCATTAAATGACTGATCTCCGTGAATTCAGCTTCCGTATTCGTTTCCTACCAACAAGTCATATGCTATGATATATAGCTCAAAGAATCGGGAAGCTAAAGTGTCAGTGGGCAGGGCACATAGCACGAGGAACTGACGGCCGTTGAGGCAGAATAGTTCTGGATGGAGGCCCTTAGATAGAAAACGAAGCCACCTGCATGATGGACGGAAGCCCTGATAAGAGTTGTTGCATGATCACGTTCGATGCAAGCCGCCTGCAGCTTTATATTAACTTAAGTATTAGCAACATATTATCGCACATCTAGTTCTGTTACCAGGCAGTGGTCAATATATGACCACCACAAATTAAACGTTACGCGTTTAACTTAAGGTGGAAAACCAATGAATATTTTTAACGTGCTCTGCCTGTTAAAGAGTTAAAACACGTAAATGATTTTTTGTCAATTTTACAGGTAATTTTTTTTTTATCATAACTACGATAACATACTCGGTTTGGTGTTTGGCGCTCTCTGTCGGATAGCTGTTAGATCACAAAATAGATCTTTCAGTATAGAGATGCGTCTACATAAAAGGATTCTTTTCGCATAGTTAACTAGATGTGCGTTATATCAACTTAAGGATTGCGGAGAAAAGTCACCAGGGTTCCATTAAATTACTTAGATAACATTTATTGTATAAAAGTTATTGTTTTTCATTAAATTATATTAATTTGTTTCATAGTTATTTTATTTTAGGGTGCATAAAATAATAGGCATTTGGTTAAGTGTTTAATTTTTTTACATGCAACCCCTGTCATACACAATCAGTTAAAAAAACCTATTATTATATTATGGGTCTTTCGAAAAAAACAAAAGAGGTTGTAATTTAAACATTATAAGCTTACGACCACTGCGAGAATGTCATTCACCCTTAAACATAAAAACATCGACCAAAAAAAACATAGTAATATGAAATCGGCCAAAAGACCGCACGCACAGGGAGAGATTCCCGAATTCAGAAAAAAGTATATTTGAATACAGTAGCGTCCAGGTGCAGCCTGACGTTTTACTTTTTAAATATTTTTTTCTTTTTCCCAAAGGTGTCACAGATCTTATCGGCTGGACGGATTTAACGATCTCGTCTCGCGTTCGTGTCAACTTGTGTTTTTTACAATTGTGTTGGGTTTTTTTCTCTATATTCTTTTTCATTTTCTTTACGTTTTTTAGCTGTCAAACCCGTCACGTCGAATTACATAAATCCTTTTAGCTTGGGAACTGATCCTTGTGGATTTTGTCGTGGTTACTTTACTTACATTAAAGTGTGGTAGGTTTTATAATTTAAGAGTTATATGTATGTAATACTTATTGCTGAAAATATATCTTTCATAAGTACAAAAATATTTGTGGCTTGCAGCACATTTAATTTTTATAATATTACCTAGTATATTAAAATTATTTTTCCTGGAATTTGTCATGCTCACTTAAATGTCTCTGCTGAGGTGACTTCATGCGTCGGATCGTTACGATCCTTAAAATATGGTTGAGCGAAACAATGGCTGATTCATGCGTCATACTAGTGAACGGGTGCCGCCAGTGAGGACTGGTCTGCTCATGTCTAATATGACATGTTTATTCGTAATTAATTATGTTCGACTAGCTGAATAAGAGTTATTTTCATCTTTTATTTTTAATCTTGTGACTGCAGAACCCAGGTTTTTGTAGACATTTAAAATGTTTATACTATATAGTACATTTTCTTGTAACTGGCGGAAGAAAAAACTAACCTTGACGACATTCTTGCCCGTTCTTTCACGATCGATCAGGCTCCCGCCCGCAGTGACGGCCGCGCTAGTTTTTAATAAATTATTTTACTTTACTATGCCTAATAATATCAAATACTTAATGTTTCAAATAGTCATTATTATCTTAATTCAATTCCGCCATTTCTTCAATACTTTTCATTCTACTCTCTTTTGGCAATTTTGATCTAAATTTAACCTGAGATCTTAGAGATATGGTCGCAGTTCAAGCCAGTAGGCAGGATGACGCTGCTTAGGATTTCTCTTCGTCGACTCTTACGACTCCCAGTGAGATGAGAGGGGGCTTTAAGCTATAGGTCTCTGGTATCATATGTATTATATTAGACAAATGTCATAGTCGTAAGAACATGTCCGAGACCGTAATGGACGACCTGAAAAATTATAACAAGAGAAAGGCACACTACTGCGTACACTAATCGGCACTGGGTGCGTTCAAATTATGTTATTTACACAGTAAGTGATGTAAAAACGCTAACTTAGTTGTTAAGCAATTCAAGGAATTATCAGCTACCAATCGCATAGATACAATCCACGAAGGGATGGGCAGAGGACTAATAATCTTTTAAACTCAAATCAAACTGTGTTTGTTCTATGTTATTTAATCTTAAGTAGGTTTATCAAATTAGAAAATTTCATATAATATATTAGGTCGGGGAAAAAGTATTTTCGCATAACGTAGGTATAAACTTATTATAAAATTTTTTTGACTGTACTATTTGTGTCTGGCTGGTTTTGGTAACATTAAAAAGGTTCCATTATAAATGAAAGTGATGACTGACAGATGGGACTCGCCACTGCTAGAGCTGTGGCTAAGCCTGCATTCTGCTGTAAAGCCTAGCAGATTGTAGTTTTATAATTTTTAATGACCTACCTATTGTAATACTAACATTAGCAAATAAGAATAATTGTTACTAATACTATGGGCTCTGCCTGAAATAAAAATTATTATTATTATTATTATAAAGAAAAGAATAAAATAAAAAAAAATTGTTTCCCGCTATTTTTCATTTGTTTTTCTCTCCGTAAAAATGAGTGAATCTAATGAAGAAATTCGATACATTTTAAAATTTTATTATAAAAAAGGCAAAAATGCAACTCAAGCAGTGAAAAAAAATTGTGATGTTTATGGACCTGATGCAGTGTCAGTAAGAGAAGCACAAATTTGGTTCAAACGTGTTCAGTCCGAAAATTTTGATGTTAAAGATGCACCTCGCTCTGGTCGCCCTGTTACGAATAAAATGGACGCCATTTTTGAAAGAGTGGAGCAAGATCGGCATATTAGTAGTTACGATGTAGCTGAAGAACTGGGAATTGACCAAAAAACAGTTTTGACCCATTTGAAGAAAGCTGGTTATACAAAAAAGCTCGATATTTGGGTGCCACACGAGCTCACTCAAAGAAACTTAATGAACCGTGTACTCATTTGCGATTCATTATTGAGACGTAATGAAACCGAGCCGTTTTTGAAGAGATTGATAACTGGCGATGAAAAGTGGATCACGTACGACAAGAACGTGCGAAAAAGGTCGTGGTCGAAAGTTGGCCAGGCTTCACAGACTGTGGCCAAACCTGGCCTAACACGAAATAAGGTGATGCTGTGTGTATGGTGGGATTGGAAGGGCATTGTTTATTATGAGCTTTTACCGCCCGGCAAAACCATCGATTCTGATCTTTACTGCCAGCAACTGATGAGATTAAAGGAAGCAGTCGAGAGAAAACGGCCGGAATTGATCAACAGGAAGGGTGTGGTCTTTCATCACGATAACGCTAGACCACACACATCTTTAGCCACTCAGCAAAAATTAAGAGAGTTCGACTGGGAGGTCCTAGTGCATCCACCATATAGCCCTGACCTTGCGCCTTCAGATTTTCACCTGTTTCGGTCTCTGCAGAATTCTTTAGGTTCTGTAAGGTTGACCTCAAGAGAGGACTGCCAAAACTATTTGTCCCGTTTTTTTGATCAGAAGTCCCAAAGTTTCTACAGTAACGGGATAATGTCTCTGCCCACAAAATGGCAGAAAGTTATTCAACAAAACGGTACATATATATTGTAAATAAATGTAAATAAACTTTGAAAAAAATGTCTTGACTTTTCATACAAAAATACGAAAAGACTTTTTCCCCAACCTATTACATAAGTAAGTGTAATTCTGCTGTAACTCACTACATTTACGAATTTAACTTTTCATTTAATTGTATTTTGTGATTTTAAATATTTTGTTTTATTGTTAAGTTTCTGCCTTTTGTGTGGCTGTTGCACATGAAAGTTGTAAGGTCTCCACGGAAGACCAGCGCTGTTGTGGTCCTCCACTGCAGCACATGCTGAGTGGAGTCTTTTTAGGCATACTATATGTAAACTTATGTGTAAAAATTGTTTACTGTTTTGAATTCTGTTCTTTGTTTATATGTATTTATGTCTAAATAAATTTTATTTCATTTCATAATATACGCCCAAGTTTTGCAAATTTTATTGTTGATCCCACGTAGGTAAGTGTGGCGACCCTATTGCCGCTTACCGGAATCTTTTATATTTTCCAGAGCTTCGTCCGTTGATCAGCAGTTGCACCACTTGCAGATGAGGTTGGCTTGGGCTGCAAAGATGTTGGAAGGATCACTTTACATCATTTTGCAAAGTACTAGCAGTTGCCCGCAACTTCGTCTGCGTGACCTCAGAGTATCTTGTTATTTGTTGCGTCACGTTTTTATTTTACGTATACCAAGGACAAAATCTGGAATACAATAAAAACGTTTATAAAATAGTTAATCTTAAAAGATAGAAATATGCTGTCGCGGTTTTTTTTTTGATAATTTAAAGAAAGTTAATTCTTTCATACATAATTTTGGGTAACTTGAACCGTTTACGCAGCGCACGCAACGCAAGCCCTCAACAATAAATAATTTCCCCCATTTTATCCACATTTTCCACTGATTCTGCACTCCTATTGGTCGCAGCGTGTTGTTATATATCCAAAAGCATTCCTCGATAAATGAGCTATCCAACACAAAAATATTTGTACAATTCGAAACAATATTTCCTGAGATTAGCGCGTTCAAACAAACAAACAAACTTTTCAGCTTTTTATTCATAATTATAATATTAGTATAGATTTTTAAATACAATTCAACGACGAATATGATAAAATATCATTCTCACTTACAATATTAGAAAGGATCGCCACTAATTCAATCGCCATACTGTCAGTATAAAATTCAATTCCATAACGACATTAAACTTTAAACGGGTCACAAATAGTTTTTTTTTATCACTACGATGTTACAATTTGTCACTGAGGGGATCTCGAATTAAATGCTTCTTTTGTCAACTGACACTTGTGGGGGTTCCGCACTAGAATGGTAAATTGCTTGTTTACATCGACAAATGTTCACCAGACATGTCTAATGATAAATTTTATATCAAAATAGTGGCATGGATTTATCATACGATAAGCCTCTACCAGATGGGATCTTTACTGAATGCAGATATAAGATAATATTTTCGTTAGATGTAATTTAAGCGTTTGAAGTATATATTTCATATTTGTTTGTAAGAAATATAAAACTTTTTATGATGCCGACCACATAAGTCATTTAAAATATACGAAATTCAATCCTTCAATTAGGTGGATGACGGTTAGTGTGACATATTATAATGACATCCAGGGTATTTATGCTGGACACAGGAAACGTCGTTGACTAGCGAAAGTATTAATTTAAAGAAAAGGAGTCGAAATCAGCATTAGAGTAAGTTAATAGAGCAGGTATGGTCATGAGGTTTTAACACATTTTTATTTAATTTTTATAATCTGATCTATAGCCCAAAAGCCAGTGTTTGCTCGGCAAAGCATAGTTTAACTAAGATCTAATTTAAAACACTAAATTGAGGTGCATCCAAATCTAGCTAGACCAGTGAAATAGCAGACCCTGGGCCCTAAGCTTAAATCTAGACCAACTGGGATAATAATTATAGGATATGATGATAATGTGCAAATACATTTATGATCTTTAAAAAGTTTTTAAGAAAAAGTACTTATTTCAAAATGTAAATATCCAAATAAAATACCGATTTTGCACACGAGTGACCACGCACAATAGTTCAAAAGGATATTTTATAAGTTAAATGACCGTCATTCCGAAGCCGGTCCCCCATCGGCGTCTAATCGTACATCATCCGGGCACATCTGTGACAATCAAACACGCATCTATAAAGTCTATGGCGTTGCAACTGGTGCCGCGCAAACACTGTACAATATAAAGGAGCGCATTTCGTTCTGTACCGCTGCGTTACGTTTTTTTCACGAATAAATACCGGTACGATAATTTTATTTCACTAAACAATCTATGTTATTTTGCAAATAAACGAGTGTTATGTTATAAGTATAAGTATTTGCCACTCCTCCGCAATATTATTGCACTGCCCATTGAAGTTTTAGCCTGTTTGACATAAGTAGTCTCTAATGCCCCGCATTTGAGCAGCATTTTTAAACCTTATTGAAATCACACAAAGCGCTATTTAGATATGAAAATGTAGTTTTTTGCAGTTTTTAAAAAAATATTTATTTCAAAACCCATTACATTCCCATACTTATCTCAGCCAGTATACCCATTTGAAATCCTGGCTTAATGTTATTTTTAAATTTACTAGACAGTAAGAATAATATATGTACACTCATAGTACTTTGAAATGAAATAGAAACTTTTATCTGTATTTCCTTACCACCTGTGTATTTTGTCCAAATTTTACATACTTACATTCATACATTCACGCCGGTTTCCCCGAAGGGGTAGGCAGAGGCATGTTATACGCCTACACTTTGCCAATTATAGAGTTGGTTCCACGTAATAGGTGGCGAGCCTATTGCCGCTTACTGGGCATTGTTATGTTTGATGTATGACATGCAGGAGAGGTTGGCTTGGGCTCCATAGTTCTTGGTAGGATCCCTACAGTGTTTTTCAGGAGCCAGTGGCATCTTCCAATTAATATAACAATAAAAAATGACTACTTAATGTGAGTGTTTGTGTAAGTTTGAATTTATATAATATTTATTGCAATATTTCATAGTCCTTACATTTCAGCCACACAAATAACACTTCTCTTATTTTATTGTTGCTATATTTTTTAATTAACTAAACTCAAGTAACTTTACGTTAAGTAACATGCACATGTTTGAGAATAAAAACTCACCGAATCTTATTGCGCAAAATAACGCCGTGTTTTTACACATGCACTGGGGTTTAGTTGAAGAGAATTTGAAAATTAAAAGACAATTATGACGCATCTGCTTACCAAAGGCTATAACATAATATCATTGAACAAATCGTTTGTAAAAAAAAATATTTTATAAAATGTGTGAATTTTTTTTTTTAAAATATATATGTATTTACATATTCACTTTCAGTTGCTAATGTTAATCTTTCATTATTTGTAATGTTTTTGTCTTTTTTTAAAAAATGTGGATTTTGTAAAATATTGTTACATTTTCATGTTGCTATTTTTAAATAAATTTAGTCATGGTGGGGTGTAACCCTTTACTAGTCAGGTCAAAAGACTCAAGCCCATCAAAATGGTTGGTGTTAAAAAGACACCCCTATTGTGGCACAATGTATGGCTTCTTAACCCTAAGCCAAATACACAATTTGGAATTGGATGCTCGGATTGTGTTCGTAATGGTTTTTTTGTTGTCAATTGTATTGTATTGTTAGTTTTTTATGTATTGTAAAAAAATGTTAGTGATTGATCTGGTTTTAATGCTAAGAAAATAAAATGTGTTCCTTCCTTGAGATACTATTAAACTATTCAAGTTTTAACTGGTAAAGTTTTGTTTGAATCGTAGGTTTAATAGTTATTTTCAATTAAAATAAAATTTTAAAGTAAGTCAATAACATAAGACATAAACATTTTAAATTAAAAAAAAATTAAAAAAATTGTTTATGTAATTTAGTTTTGTCCATTGCAAATCTTGCAATGCAAATCTTGCAATGCAAATTCCAAATGACTTGCAGTGTTAACTTGAAATAGCAAAATGATGATTAAGTCGACCTCAGAAGTAGCGGATCATTTTAGTATTTTGTTTTTCCAAAAGGAGGCGAGTTCTAACCATACTTTTTGAAAGCAATCATTGCCGCTACTCTGTACTCAAGTTTAAATTTTATTTGTATAAAAATAATAAAAAAAATACAAATACACATAAATAAAAAGACTTTTATTGCGACACAAAACAAAAAAAATACAAAAATAACATCGCGAGATATTTAAAAAAAAAAAGTGTTAGGTGTTGGCAATGGGTAAGCCTAAGTATATGCCAGGCACACACGGTGGACCCGGCGCTGGTTTTCAGTCTGAACCCAAATTAAAGACTTTTACATTTTTATTAGACATAGACATTTTCTTACAATTCTAATAAGACACGAAACACATATACATATTTTTTTTTGCATTCATACTCAACATTCACAGGAAACACCCAGACTCATAAAGCGCATTTTGCTGTACTTATTCCTCTCATCTTTACTATCTCATCTCTACTTACTGAGAACGGGCCTTCTCAAATAAACCAAGGTTGGAGGGACTCAGCTTTTTGGGCTCTCTTCATGAGCGCTGCGTCAGGTAAGGAGTACAATAAGAGAAAGAAATACGGAAACCCGGAGAAGAACATCAGTGATCGCCGATGAAGACCAAGAATATTTATTTATTTATTCATTCATAAAATTTACAACTATCTTTACAGACAGCAAACCTAATACGATAGAGTAGCTGAGCTTACAATACCTAAATAAGTATATGACTAAAAACTTTCACATCATTCTTATCTACTAATCACTAAACTACTATATTATTATCTACTGCAGAAGCAATATGCTGCACGACGACGAGCGACGCACTAAAATAACTTCACTAGCGCGAATAAGCTTTGTTCTTTAAGGGGTCGGTTGATGTCGCTGACGTTCAGAAGTCGCGGCAGAGGGAATTCCAAATGGATTTTGTGCATCGATTGCATATAAAAATTCATCAAAAATAGTAAATAAAGAAATTGGCATAAACAAACATACGTTCTCTTCGGTATTTCATCATCTTCATCATCATCTCAGCCCATTAACGTCAAGCACGAGCCTCCTCTCACATATCAAGGTGTAAGAGTATTGGGTCATACTCCACCACGCTGACCCCGTGCGGATTGGCAGAGGCAGGTGTGTGGCGTCCTGCTGTTACGACGACCACATTTAGTGATAACCGGGACCAACGGCTTAACGTGCCTTCCGAAGCACGGAAGCGCTCGATATTAAATGCCACACAAACGGTCACCCATCCAAGGACTGATCTCTGTAAACTCTGCTGTACTTCGGTGATCGTTTCCGACCACCGAGCACCGCAGAGCTACGAGCGCTTCGGTATTTGATCTTCTAATAATCTGAATTAAATAAAAAAACAATTGCTTCAACATGGCTTAACGTTCACCAACAATGATAACCAAGAAAATCTTAACAAGACCAATCTTAGCGTGTTCTGCCAAGCAAGGAAGCTTTCAGTATTGTAACATTTAACTAAGCCTCTAAAATATCGCTTTAAGTAAAAATATATATGGGACGTGGGGGTTATTTCTTCTCTGAAGCTTGGACTGTGAACCTGTTAACATCCAAGTATTGACTTCTGTAAAGCCTGCTTAAGATGTATAATCACTTCCGACCACTTGGTCAACCGTAGAGATTCATTAAATTTAATTGTATAGAAATTAGGTGATTTAAATCATATACATACAGGCGTTTACACACACATTACAAACAATTATTTGTATTGATATAGAACTAACGTTATTAAAATACCGAAATAAGGATACATTACTAAATCCCTCACAAACTCAACCCGTCACAAACATGAAAAACAATAGCTGTTCTTAACCTACTGTATCTTAACAGTAGTCTAAACGTTTAGCTAACTGCTCTCCAGGGTGTGGTCGGCTGGAAGACGCCACTCTTGTACTTTATGCTGTTGTAAAAAGAATCCCGAAGAACGTAAGCGCTCAATATTTAACATCCAAGAATTGACCTATACTAAGTTTGTGCAAGTTCGATAATCGTCTCTAACTACGCGCGCTAAGCTACGAGCGCTTCATTAATTTATTGATATCTCAAATAATGAAATAAGGATATATTAATAATTCCCTCTATTTTATCTAATCACTCACCAACACGACCTCGACTCGTTACAAACATGAGTAACAATATCTGCGCTTAACACTCCGCCCTCCAGGGTGTGATTGACTGGAAGACGCCACTCCTTGGCCTTAAGATGTTGTAACGTGCCTTCCTAAGCAAGCGCTCAATATTCAACATCCAAGTACTGACTTCTATTACGTCTGCTTAAGTTGTATAATCACCTCCGACCACTTATTCTCGTGAAGCTACAAGCTCTTAATTATATTTGTTTGTAATCTAACGTAACTCAAATAACGAAATAGGGATACATTACTAATCCCTCTATTTTATCTCAATCACTCACCAACACAAACTCGACTCGTTACAAACATGGGTAACAATAGCTGCGCTTAATCCACGATTTCGTAACAGTTGTCCAAACGTCCCGCTAACCGCCCTCCAGGGTGTGATCAGCTGGAAGACGCTCTCTGGCTCAGGCTGGCCTTATGGCACTGGGGTACGCTTGTGGTGCAATTGCTATTAATTCTAACAGTATGTCGATGAAATTGCTTTCAGATTAACATACTTGTTTGTTGTTTGTCTTCGTTTGAACTAAGATGTGTGACAGTATTATGTAATAATTAAGTTAATTTGGATGCGATCTGCCGTAGACCGGGATGGTTTGCTTCTCTTTATGGCAGCCCTATGTTCAGCAACTGACTGATTGAAGAAACAGAAAATCTAAAGTATTTTTTTTTTGCATTCACATTTTAGAAACTGTTTTACAATAATGGGACGCAATGCCATCAAATCTAGTAAATTTATAAAGGATTCATACAAAAATCTCGAGACCTTCTATAGCTGAAATTAACCAAATTTGGTTAGATCAGTAAGCAGATCCTGGGCCTTACGCGTATGATCATGAATATCACAGATTTCTTACACAGAAACTACTTTTTACAAAAACAATGAAACTGATAATGATTTTGCTATAGAAATGCTAGACAAAGGGCATATTACTTAGTATTATGCCGGGATGTCGTAAGAACGCCATGACTCTGATCTTCCGTGAATGCCGTAGCTAGAGAGAACTGCTGTTGTGAAATGTTATACTGATAAGAGTATTATTGTGACATAGAAAAAGACAAAGACAAAAGATAGGCAAAGGGCATACTTCTCAGCATTATGCAGGGATGTCGACAATTTCTTAATTTTACATCGAACTCTATATTCGATATTATTATTATTTTTTCGAAAATAATCTGATACCATATCTCCCACAGAACGTACAATGACCGTTCACATCCCACATAAACTTAGTTTGAAAACAAAATAGAGTGCGAACACGATCTAAATTTAAAATTTTGCACCCGCCGCACCCCCACGCGATTGGTGGAAAGATAACGTCAAAGGGAGGGGGGCTATTGTTACAAAATCTGGCAGTATCGCGATAACACTGGTAGGGTGCGGACGTCTGCGCTCTGCATAGATAAGGTTTAATGCTCGCGTCTGATGGCGAGGGTTGGAATTGACTTTATGATGTTGTAAATTGAGAAAGAGGTCCTTATATTTGAATAATCGTTGAGATTACTAGGGTACTGCTTGACGTGTACTAATGGTTTCTTGAAGGGTTGGCGTGGTTCTAATGGCATGTTAAGGCGTTATATACTCTTCATAAGATCCAAAACATCAATAATAGTTACTAACATTATCAAATCGAGGGTTTATAGGGATTATTACCATCTAAGGAGCCCAAGCCCACCTCACCTGCAAGTGGTGCACCTGCTGGTAAACGGACGAGGCTCTGGCGAACTTGACAGATCCGGCCAAGCGGCAATAGGCTCGCCACCGATTACGTGGGACCAACAATGTAATTGGCGTATAATGTGCCAGTGCCTACCCCTTGGGGAAACAGGCGTGAATGTATGCATACATATATTAATGCGAAAATAACTGTCTAACTTTTACTTCTACCGCTTAACTATAAATAAAAATCTCAGGGTTGTATAATATAGATAAAAATCGTTGCGTATGGCGAAGGGCCTTTTGGTAGTTGATGCAACGCTTGGATATCGATTGTCGAAAAATCATCAAATTAATGAATTTAGTTTTCATACCAATTTGGACTAAAATGACTATTATTAAAATGATGCATAAAAGTAACCAGAGGGCCTACTCAAATTCAACAAAAACGAAACTTTGTTATATCCATCCCTTTCACTCGGTAATAATATACCCAGGGAGTGACTGAGATAGGTATAACGAAGTTTCGTTTTCGTTTCGTTTGCTTACTTTTTATCGATAAACTACAGAATCTAAAGAGGTACGAGTTACAATAACTTTTAACTTTAAAACTTATCATAATAAACTGGAATCTCTATTAATTACTTTAAACTATTAATTTCAACAGACCATCGTGGTTAATCAGTGTGTGGACACTAAAAACTAATAACTTCGAACAAGCAATCTAAAGAAAAGCCTCATTTGCATTCGTGTCTTCACGTCAATCAATAGGAACGTTCCTGAACGTCAGAAATGGACGATTGATCGTTTGATAGATGATGGTCCGCGTCCATTGACGGCAACCAGTTTTGGAGCTGACCTTTTTAGATGAGGCCAATGTGTTATAGTAGAATTTAGTTTAAAACTAGCTAGCGTCCCCGAATTCGTTTGCGTACATTGCATAGACTGCGCATTTTTTTGTAGTAGGTAATATTTAACTGCTTTTCAACTCATGATTAATAAAAATGTTTAATTTACTTTACAATGTAACTTATATATACCTCTACTTTAACGAATTACTAACATGTTATTTGTAATAAACTTAAGGTTCCACCTTTCTTTTTTTTATAATTGTTTTTAATTTTATTTACGTAATTTTACAAGATGGACAGTTTTGTTGAACTATTAAAAATGCTGGAAGAAATTTCTCGTGAAATATTTACCTTTTTACTAGTGTTTCTTTCATATTTGTTTTTCTTTCTTTTGTGTTGTGTACAAAAATATTTAAGAATTAAATGAATAAGAGATAATAGATCATGATTAATAAAATTGTTTATTTTACTTTATAATGTAACTTACTTCTTTTGACGAATTATAAGTTATATTATATTTATACTTATATGTGTTTTGTGAACAAAAATATTAAAGAAGTAAATCATTTATAATTTAACTCTGTACTTAAGCCTGTACAAATTCCTCGCCTGATTCTATCAATCAATTCAATCAACCCTGCCTCCCTTGGCTACTGGGCTCAGGTCTCTTGTCTCTTGTATTATAAATCAATTTAAAATGCATTCGGGTCCACCGCGATATAGTTTAGATTCACCAATTTTATAGGACTATAATGTGACTTAACTACTATTGAATAGAGAATAATATGTTTAACAAACCTGCGTAGTAGAGGACGGTCGCCCATCTAATAAACTTATAACCTGTTAAAGGCGGCTGGAAGCCGGTGGATGTAGGCAGAACAAGATCGATCGATAAACGTGGAAGACTATTGGGGAGGCCTTATGTTCAGCGCTTAGTGAATTGGCGAACATAATCATGATAAAAATGATCAACAATAAAACAGTCCAATAAGTTCTATGTCGTCTGTTTGTGTGTGTGTCGAGTATGTTTTAAATCCTTTAATCGGTTTACCATTAATTGAGAATCCAAAATCAAAACATCATCACAAACTTTCTCATTTACATTACTATTAGGGTGAATTGATGTTGTGTTTGTATGTTGATGGACTGTTTGTGAGTTTCGAAAGTGGTTCCTGTTTAATATTGCTACCGTAGATTAGTATGAGTAACGGTCGCGTATGAAAAAAAAAAAGACGTACGATTGAATTTATAATGTTCAAAATTTTTCAATTCGTTTTAAATAATTCTTTTATGTATATTTATTATAAGTATTATTATGTATGTATTCTTATACAATCACACCATTTATTTAATTCCAATATAAGCATAATTAAAAACTTGTGTTATGGATACTAAAGAACGGATAAACATCCTTAAATACGTTTTTTTGTAAAAACATACTTAATACACATAGGAAACACCCAGACGAGAACAAATATTTAAGTTCATCCACACAAGAACTTGCCCTATGTGGGAACCGAACCACGACCTCAGCAGCGGAGTGCAAGTACGCTGACCTCTATGCCATATCTGTTTTAAAATACTGACTTATTATATGTAATTGAACTGCAGACTCTAGGCGAAACACTAAATTACTAATAGGTATACATTATTTTCAAAGAAAGAAATAACATGTGTTTTGGTACACAAATAATTCACAATTAACAACTAAACTTATATTTAATTGGTCTGTACCAAAAGGTCACCGGTCAGCATCTGTCAGTATAACCCACTATGCTGATATCTTGCGGAAACCTACATTAAAATTAACAAAGAGCTGAACGACACAAAATTAGAAAATATAAATCATTATCTACCAAGTGCAATAGGCTTACTACCGATTACGTAGGACCAACAACATACTTAATACACATAGGAAACACCCAGACAAGAACAAATATTTAAGTTCATGCACACAAGGATTACCGAACAATACAGGAGCAATACTGAACGACACAAAATTGGATAATATAAATTTATTTATCTGTCTACCAAGTGATATTACGAAGGATTTGTAGAAGAGAGCGAAGATTGTCAGAATAAAAGCTGGAAGCCCTTGATGGATAGTTAGTATATAGTTGATGATTACTTTGCACTAATATAACAAAAAGTAGGTGCTCGTAGCTTCGCGTCTACGTGGTTGAAAAAATCTCAAGTATCAATAAAAGGTTAATGTCGATGAGAGTGAAAAACAATTGGGGAGGCCTATGTTCAGTTGTGGATCAATTGTGGCTGAGATGGTGATTAAACTGCTTTAATAACAGTTAATTACAGTTGTTAGAAAGTGAACAACAAATTTTGGTTTAAAAAATATTGTGAAAAATTTACAAAATCATTTTAATCTTTCACAATTTTTAACAAATTATAAAAAATAATAATATATTAAAATACAGACTAATTAAATTAAGATTAAATAAAATACAGAATAATTAAATGGGGGAGCTGCATCTAGCGAAATTACTGGCTAAAATTAAAAAGGAACTATTTTTTTATGGAAAGCCTGTACTTTGTATTTGGGTTTTTCTGAAATCAGGCATCTCATTTCACATCTTCTTCATACTATTAATAAAAACTACGACTATCCTTCTAGTAATCATAACAGTTGGTATATCATATTATTATTTTCTCTCTCCTGTTGTATCCAAAAACAAATGAGCAACTTTCCTTATAATACCCTATCTTTTGTTTTACTTCAACCAACAATAAACTCCCACAGCGACAGGTAATTAAATACAAAATGTTGCCATTCTTCGCCGAATATTAACCCAAATGTCCCATTCACAACTCATTACGTTAGTATTACCATAGGTAATATTTGGAGCCTATTGGGGCCGCTACCCCAAGCCATTAATCTACAGCATTAAAACACCACCCATTAAGCAAAGGAATTGCTCCGAAATGCCTCAAACATGTGTCCAACGGCGAGCTGTCATCGGCCTCTCACAGTAAAAGAAGGACAGTATATATTTTGCGTTTTCGATAGTCAGTCATTAGAACTCCTTGTATAGAGAACAGTTGAATATGAACATCATTAAGAACTTGTGTTATATATACTGAATAACGAATAAACATACACAATTTTTTTTATATGTAAAAACATTCTTATGAAAGTGTAATTTTTTATTAAATATCTATCTATCACCATTTAAAGTAAAATCATTTAGTCTTGCATAACGAGTAAAATTGTAAAAAAATATTTTTGTATGACATAATTCGTCACATAATAACGGCCTATAAAGAAGAGTTAGTAAAAAGTTTCGGTGGTCATTTATCAGCTGTTTAGCTCATTAACGTTCAGGCAACACGGCTAGGACCTCCTCAGAATACATAATATACCAAACTACCTAAAATTTATCTTTAGGTCATACTTAATTTTTCAATATGCCAGGACCCAGTGCGAATTAAAAAAGGCAAGTACCAGCTTGCTAGATATTTTTTTTCATACCTTGGCTTAATTACCAATCACAGTGAAAAGCAGTTCATTACTAACAGCTTAACGTGCCTTTTATAGCATGTAAGCACTAGATATTAAATTCCGCAACCGATAAATCACCTGAACACTACTTAACTTCAGTGATTGTTTTAGACAATCAACTCTGTCAGAGCATAATCGCGTTATGACGAACTTCATATTTAAAATACTAGATGCTCTATATTCACTATGCCGAGGTTGCCACAATGCGAACTTGCAACAATGGAGGAAATTATATTTTTTTCGATGTTGGCAACACGGCGACAGACGCGCGCCGCGGGACGCCCGCCACGCCTCCCCTTGTTGCCGATTTGTTTTGTACACTATTCATTTTTAGATAAGGCAATACAGAGTGGTTAAAGCATTGATATTATACCACTACACGCTACACACTGGAATTGTTAACCTCTCAGAAGCAATGGGGTTTATTACAAAACAAGACCTAAAGTTAAACCAGGTTTAAATCTAGTACTGTCACTTTCATTTGGTTTACCAAATACAGTAAAGCACTTTAAACCTTTTTTTTTTTATTGAGTGGTAATGCATTTACGCATACTTTGCACTGCGGGGACAGCACAAAGTTATGTCGGGCTCCCTGGCCGAGATGGTGGTGGCCAGGACTACCGACTAAACCCCACTATTTCCTGCTCCGCGTAAGGTGCCAAGGAGGTAACAGAGTGACCTTTTCGCTACGGACCATTGCGCTGACCATCGTTTGAAACGAGAGGTCTTAACCAATAACCGCCTCGAGTTCTGCTCTAGAAGACGCCCATCTTGGGCACTCCTCCACAGTGTGCTGCGACGTATCTTCTGGCGCTCCACACTGGTGACAGATAGGTGTCCGCTCCCTTCTTGCCACGTTGCATAAGTAACGCCCAAAACAACCGTGACCTGTAAGGACCTGCACGAGGCGAAGCACAAAAATATTTAAAGAATAATTTGTTTAAAAATATGTGGCCAATAAAATATGACAGACATCTGATTTCTGAGACATTTCTAGCATCTAAATCTAACACCATAGCAAGTGTTAGATAAATTAGTTCTGCGGCTTAAGTGTTAAAACTAAAAATAAAAGATAAAGTTACTTTTGCATTTATACTTACTACTAAAATATTAATTTCTAGGCTAAATGGAGTGAAGACAAGGGCTGCCCAATGAAAATTTTTAAGGGCGAAAATTGTTACCAGAAAATATAGCGGTTGCCTGAGTAGGATTCGAACCCACGACTTTTGAATTAATAATTGCTCCATAACTATATACAGCATTGTAAATAAAAAATGTCAAGTATAAATATTATTAAGTCAAAATGCGAGATAAATCTGTGGCCAATCAATGAGATGTTTTTAATAATGTGGCTGATAGGAGACAGGAATAGAATGACAACTGTCTCGGTTTTTTATAAATACTCGATAAAGGTTGAATAAGAAATATTAATCTATGGCCAAGCCTGGTCCTAACTAGGCGTAGAATGCGCACCACGCGAAGGGGCGCGCTCAAGGACCATGTTTTGTGCCGTAATTAGGCCCGTTACCCCCAATACACGACCATAAATCACATTATGCTAATACTGCTGCGGTCAAACTACATCAATAATTCTGTTGGCATTATTAGCTCAGAATTGCAAGTTAAGTGATGTCAACTGTCGCATTCTTTGTTTTCACCACACATATCCTTTAGTGGAGAAATTATTGGGTACGTAATGAAGTGATAAGGGCCGATGCTGGTGTAAAAGACGATACAGTGACAAGAATTGAGAAAGGTATGCTTAAATGGCTTGTTTATGTTAAGAGGATTAATGAAAACAGACTAGCGAAAGTGATATGTGACAAACTATTGAATGAAGGAGTTGGGATATGGAAAACCTTCCAGAGCCAAATCTAGAAGGTTTTGGAGAGAGGGAGGGTCAAAAGTACGCTAAACCGACGACGGGCGTGTATGAAGGATAATGAGAATGAATGAAGATTACAGCAAGTGTAAGGATGTGATCTCTGCCTACCCCTACGGGAAAGAGGCGTGACATTATGTTCGTATATTTGAAGCAAGCTAAAATCTTGTTCTTTTTCTTTTGACTTGTTATTTCATTTTACTGTTGATTGATGATTGGTGTATTCTATTATTGTTTATTAATTATCTATTTATCTTAATTTTAATGTTCCTATTATTTGTAACTTTTATAAAATTGTGATTTGTCGCTGTACTTTTACTAAAGTGATAAACACAAATGTTAATTATTAAATTTTGACGACCGATATGGTGTGGTGGCGATTATACCCGCACTCCACTCCTGAGGTCGTGGGTTCGATTCCCACACAGGACAAATATTTGTGTGTATAAATATGAATATTTGTTCTGGTCTTGGTGTTTTCCTACGTATATTAAGTGTGTATTTATTAAATATGTAACTATATATTACAGAAGAAAAAAAGTATTTATGTATCTGTTATTTAGTATCCATAACACAAGTTCTTAATGATACTTAACTTGGAACTAAATAATTGGTGTAAGTGTCGGAAATATTTATTTATTTATTAAATAAGTATTGTTAGTTATATAAAATTTTACTATGTTCTAATGAGAAGAAGAGACTAGCTTTATCTGAATCCTTCATCGTTCTAGCGGAAAGATAAAACAATCATACTCACTTATAAATTTTACTGTTTACGTATTCGTGTTATATTTTTTAAATACAGTTACTAATTTAGAGTTCACACTATAAACTATATATTGATCAAATGTTTTTTGAATATACCTTTTATTTTACTTCTATTTACGCCTAAAAGTCCATAGAAAGTGTAGTAAAGTCTCCACCAGTTTACCGGGGGTAGTCGAACATTTGGTTGACTGAGAAAGATTTTACTTGACTTTGAATGAGACTAAATGACTTTAATGCAAATAACTTGATATGTTATCAAACTACTGACGACCGAAATGGCGTGGAGGTCAGTCTCCAGAGGTCGTGGGTTCGATTGCCACACAGTACAAATCTTTGTGTGCATGAACATGAATATTTGTTCTGGTCTGGGTGTTTTCCTATGTATATTAAGTATGTATTTACAAAAAATAAAGTATTAAAGTATGTTTATCCGTTCTTTAGTATCCATATCCGTATTCTTAGTGATCCTTGGAACTAAAGAATTGGAGTGATTGTAAGAGAATATTTATTTACTTGACGCTGGCAAATACTCTATTATTTATATTGCAGTTCTTTATTACATGGAGCGACTGCAGTCTGACCTCGGCAACCCAGAGGGAAACATCATTCTATGGTTAAACCAGCTGTCAGAAGGCACTGACTACCTAATAACGACTTCAATAGATGTTCATGAAAGCCGGGACCAACGGCTTAACGTGCTATACGAGCCACAGTGCATGAGATAATTACGCTCATAACTTCGAAAAGTCATAGGTTCGCATCTCCGGATCAGGGTTGGAACCGGAAAATCTGATCTGAAGCTCAAAACCACATTATAAATATAACCTACATTTTATTAAATCGTTTTATCTTGAAGATGTTACAATCACACTCACCTAAACACATATTAATGTAAAAATACAACCTATTTTGAATAAAACACATTTACCAATTTTATTCTTCTGTTGAAGCGAATTATTATACATCCTACTAAAAAAACACAATAAAACGGAATTTCATACCATATATCTGTCTTATTGTCTATGCAAATACACCTACATGATAAAATTGCTACAAAATAGTATTTCATAACACGAAATCATAACTAAGCTCTTGATACATAAAAAACCCCATACAAAACGAAGCACCATATGTTAAATTTTGCACAAACTGCCACACTGTGCAGCTCAGCGGGTCACTTGAAAGGAGTGCACAGTGGGCCGTCCCGCTCAGCCCCGGGCCCAAATATAGTTGAGCACACTCGGCGACGTCTGGCGAATTATTTTTATAATGCACTTCAGTTTCGAGTGGATTTGATACAATATTTTTATGACTATCGTCTGTGCATCCTCTTTATGAAATGAAAATGCGATCACTTTGGATTTGTTTGGTAATGCGATTGTAAAACTATTTTGAATACATTACTTGTTAAACTTGATGGGCTGCTTGGGAGAAGTGTTGCAGCGGGTTAATGAAATTTAATGTAAATTTTTAGGTTAGGTTTTATCTGATAGTAAACACGCCTACCATTTCACGATTTAAAATGCATTAATTGTTAGACTCGATGAGCTGCTTGAGTGCAGTGTTGCAGCAGGTTAAGGAAATTTAATGAAAAATTTTAGGTTAGGTTTTTATCTTATACTAAGCACGCCTACCATTTTACCTTCATTTATAAACCAGCTTAGAACAAATAATTAACATCTAGATTGACAAATCACAGTACTACTCTGAACTGTATTTTTTAAAATATTATTTAAATTAGCGTTTGCCCGATTTATATTATCTTCGATTACCTACGCATCCTTTTTATAGTGCAACAAAGACAGTAGCGCTATCTAACGCGCATTTTTTAAATTATTAAAACATCTTCAAAGCAATATTTGGAACATTCTGGCATTTATCCATCTCCTGTCCTTTTACCTGGAGTCAGCATAAGATATTCGTCATAGAACAGTCCAACCCTTTCCTGATCATATAATGCTTCAAAATAGCACTTCAGCCATCTCTTTTTCGGTTATCCGATAAAAATATCCATTCTGAAATTGTTAACTCGATTTTGGCAATATAAACAGTTTTCTAGTTCGCAACTGAAATGTTCTGCAAAAGCAAAAAACTCCAATTTACCAAAAAATTTAACACAACTCGTTAAATTAATTAACTGTCTCCGCAAACATGACAATGTATCCCAAAGCCTCAATAATCCATTTCTATTAGATGCGTGCGCGGGGAACGCACGCTCCTGAGTAAATATTTAAGCTATCATATCAGAATTTGCCATTCAAATCCTCTGCAAATATCGCATCGCGTCGCATCCCTCTGTACTTAACGACCCCAATATTTGTGTCGTTATTGCTAAAATTGTATTTTTTTTGTTGAACACTTACTGTTACATATATTCTTAAATGATTAATAAATTATTTTGAAAAAATCCTACTTCTGAAAATGAAATCTAAATAAAACGACCCCAATATATGTGTCGTTATTGCTAAAAAAAAATTTTTGTTGATACTAAATAAATAATAAATAAATATTTTCAGACAATTACACCAATTATTCAGTTCCAAGATAAGTATCATTACGAACTTGTGTTATGGATACTAAACAACGTATAAACATACTTAAATACTTTTTTTTTTGTAAATACATACTTAATATACATAGGAAAACACCCAGACCAGAACAAATATTCATGTTCATGCACACAAAGATTTGTCCTGTGTGGGAATCGAACCCACGACCTCTGGAGTGAAGTGCAGGTATACTGACCTCAACGCCATATCGGTCGTCGAAACTGTTACGTCATACTGTTACATATGTTATTAAATCACTTTTAAATGATAAGTAAATTATTTTGAAAATCCTAATTAAACAAGAAGGTAAAGTATTAGTCATAAATAAATATATATTGACATGAGTGTTTAATTGAACGGAAAATTTACATGGCGAAATATTCGCCAGATCAATAAATCGTAGCTATCGTAGCCGCGAGTAAAACTCCCTATCCTTCTATAAAGAAGTAAATCATTGGATTGGTGACCGATTGTGGGGCTATCAAAATTTCCCGTTCTTCACAAGGTACGTCAAACAGTTGACTATTACTGACGCCTCAGCTAATACGCAACAGGTCCGAGGGTAGAGTATGATATGAATCCTTTCGTTCTTGAGACGAAACCTGTACTCAGTGGTGGAACGGTAATAGGCTAAGATGATGATGAATCCGAAAACAGCTAGTCATTATAAAAAAGCTTAATGCACGAGGGTAGTCGATATCCAGCCGACAACAGAAAAAGTAAAGCTGAATTAGGATTGGAAACCTTTGCCTTCCTTATTTGATACATACATACATACGTTCACGCCTGTTTGCCCGAAGGGGTAGGCAGAGGCTTATTATACGCCCACACTTCGCCAATTGTATAGTTGGTCCACGTAATAGATGGTGAGCCTATTGCCGCTTACCGGGCACTCCTATGTTCGCCAGAGCCTCGTCCGTAAATCGGCAGGTGCACCACTTGCAGGTGAGGTTAGCTTGGGCTCCTTAGGTCTTGATAGGAGCCCTATTCCTTATTTGAGAACATTGAAATATCCAAATAACCCCTTATTATAATTTTTTCGCATTATTAATAATTATAAGTACATAAAGGCCTATTAATTAGTGGTTTTGAAACGAAATTCTAAATCTAATTAAAAAGTAAGTTTTTATCAGGTCCCGTGTCAGCCCCCTGTGTACAGACGCGGACAGAACTCCAATCATACTTAGATTACGCTACACCATTGTCAGCAAGTGTCTCAAAGGAGTAGAGCTTAAATGTAGATGCGGCAATATTTTTTAAAGGTAATCAGATTTTTTTATGCAGCCCACTTGATAGATAGTAGGCACCTCCATGGACACTAGCTTATCAGGGGTACACTAGCGCGTTGTCGAACATTTGGAAACCGTTTTAGGCCTTTTTTGAAGAGCTCCAAGCTTTAACCTTTTGTGAAAATCTTGGCAGGGAGAAAAAAGCTTCTTCTGAGACGCACTGTTCGCGCACCCGTCATTTCTAAGGTGTGGAAATAAACTGTAGGCAGGAGCCTATGGCAAGCGCTGTGATGATTGAAAGTGACCGTTGGCAATCATTTCAAACGGGAAAATAGGAGTAAATATATGTATGTACATTTTTCATTATGTTTACCTACAATTGGCATTTCATGATGTTAAAAAAACCTAGAATAATTAACTACTATGGTGAGAGAACCAATAAATATATAGTGCCAAAAATATTTAATAAAATAGATATGTTAGGAGACGAAAATAAGATAAGTATGTATATGTTGAAGAAGAAGTTAAGGGGAGAATTGCTTATGAGAGCATAGGCATAGCAATCTCTAATTTTTTGCCCTAAAAATGTTTTCTTTTTTATTTTTGTTTTTGATTTTAGTTTCCTTTTTAATTTTAGTTATAGTTCTTAGTAAGTTAATAAGAAAGAGAAAAGAGCGCTTCTCGCCTTTAAACGTAAAGTTTGGCGAGGATATTAGTTATAAGAACAAAATTTTTTGAATTGTACTTTTTGTAAATAAATAACATAAGATAGTTTCTGCGAGTATCACACACACAGTATTCGCACTAGTCTGTTAGATGGCGGACTACGGGGAACAATATACTTATTAGGGATGCTTCTGGGTAACAGTGACTTGAACGCGTAGCTGGACTTCATAAAAAATACTAAGGGAATGATGTCGTCAGTCTAATTTTCAAACTTAGCGTAACCCCAAAAAATACAAAATTTTACGTTTAATGGCATAAAGTATACAATTTCGAGATCTATCGATTGGAATACCTCAAGTCCCATAGATTAATATTTAATTAATTATGAACGAACTGTAATAACACCTTTATGCAATTAGTTCGTTAACTATGGAAAATAAACAGTTTCTACTTCCTCCTGCTCAAAAGGACATAAGCAGTTTGAAAGTTAGGCTGACGATATGTTAAAACTAGAGAAGTTTGCTACAACTTTATAGATTTATGTAAAGTTTTAGAAATATCTTTGTCCACCCCAGACGGGATGAACGGGTGTGAGGACTATGTTCTCATAAATACATCTCCCGTGTAGGTAAAAATTTGTTCATACCTTAAATAAAATATTAGAATATTATAAAAGAGAAAAGAGGTTTATACCAAGATCCAAGGAGCCCAAGCCAACCTCACCTGCAAGTGGTGCACCTGCCGATCAACAGACGAGGCTCTGGCGAACATATAATTGCCCGACAAGCGGCAATGGGCTCGCCACCTATTACGTGGGTCCAACTATATAATTGTCATATAATATGGCCTCTGCCTACCCCTTCGGGGAAACAGGCGTGATAGTATGTATGTATATTATGAAATAAAAATCCTGTGGATCACGCTTATAAAGTCGCCAGTTTAATATAAATCGTAAAATATGCATTCTTTCAGCATTTCTTTCGTATTGAATGTAAAACAGTATCGTCGGAGCACACCTCATGAATACATGATCAGGTGGCGCCCCCAGTGGCCGCGGGAAAAGCCTCATCTATATGCAAGGGTCAAACTGTTTAATATTTGGCAAATCAGCGCCAGCTAAAGGCCCCTTGTTTTTGTTTAGAAAATTTCGCAAAGAGTATAAGAGAGAGAGGCTCTTATTAATATGACGCTCTCAACTATGGATTCGCACTTGCGATGGTATTGAAAATTTTATACATACATATCTATTAAATAGGAGTCAGTTACAAATAATTATACAAAGTACAGCACTTTTTGCTGTAGTAAACAGCATGCAATATTATAGAAATTTCCTTTAAATTAAGTTAAGCGTTACAATGGAAATTTGGATAATAATTAGTCAAAAATATGAATAACATTAAATGTATTTTTATAATTTAATACAGCGAAAAGAAGCTGATGACAGAAATATAATGTAAAAAGTGTAATAATCATTCCTTAGGTAAAATTAAATCAACCAAAGAGCTTAAATAATTTATTGATTCAGGCGTTACTTTGCGGAAATCCATTGTAAGCAAGTGATGGGTTAAAAATATCTTTGTAACAATTCCCGCGCTACTATAATTTTCCGAAAAATCGAGAAACTATTCAACACGACACGTGTTTCGCCCTTACACAGGGCATCTTCAGGTAAGATAGGAGCCTCAGAACAACGATGTCTTCACGACCAACGCTGAAACGAGAGATTACTCTCGTTGAGGCTCCTATTTTTAATCCATCACGTGCTTACAACCAAAGAGCATTATGAGTTTGTTGCCAGTTATAATGGCTTCGTGCGTTTTGCACATTTAGCCAGGGTCAAGTAAGAGATATATGAATAACATATAAATCATAGTAAATGAGAATGAGTGGTGATAAAGATGATAAATGGTCAATGAATTGCCCTCCCCTAAGCCTCTTGAGTCCTCCATAAAGATGTGGGGCTATACTGTGATCTCACATGGACTTCTTGAGAGAATTTGAAAAGTTATGTTGCACTGTTTTGTTTCATTTACCAACACTCATGTACGTTCACAAACACTTAACGGTTAATAATTCACCGTTATTACACATTACTGTTCCAAATATCACAAATTTTAGGAAATAAAACAAAACTGCAGACATGACCCTTCACTTACCCACCAAGAAGTCCAGGCACCTAGCTTTACTTATATCTACATAAATATTTTTGTTTCTTAATGTTTTTTGCATGCGAGTGAATATAAGCATCGTGATTTCTGCGGAATTATATTTCGATTGTTTTTATACTTAATTCTGACGTTTTCAAGTACTATCTAATAGTTTATGGAATAACAATATTCGAAGTTTGAATCAAAAATAGCCATTAAAGTAAATAATATAAAAATATAGCTTAAATAATTCAATATTTCGCTGTAATGTCCAAGTGATTAGTCATTATTTGACGTAAACTAATATGTAACAAAGAAACAAACATGTTAGAAATATCGTAAACTACGAAATTATTTATTTTTATAAATGTCAAAACTAAGCAAACCCTCAAAAGTAAATAATATGAAATAATCATGGTCCTAGTCAGGAATTTAAAATATCTAAGTTAATTACATTACTAGATCAATTTCATATGTTTATTTCTTTGTTAGTGGTATTAAAATAATTCTGTAGATTATAAATTCATTTTTAAAGAGATATTCGTGAGATCTCTTAGATATTATATATTAGTTTCTTTATATGTTTTGGCACTGTATTATATGTTATAATTTTTTTATATCATTTTATAGGGAATTAAGTACTTTAGCTACCCCTGGCATATATACCAAATCGCTATCACGCCTTACACTATCAAGACAGAGTTACTCAGACCTACGTGTAAAGTAACTGGACTTGGACAAAAAACACTTTTATTCAACAAAAAACTCATATAAACCAAGATAATTTCGATTTCTATGAAAGAACCCCATGTAAATATCATAAGAGATTTTGTTTTTTTAATATGACACTTCATAACAAAATGACTACATCTTGTCTGATGGTAAGCAGACGATGCAGTTATAAAATATAGGACCACTCCGTACCGCGTTACAATCCCGGAAACAAATGCACCCATTTGGATGAAGGCCTATAAACCAAACAAGTTAATTGATAATTAATAATACCAGTATCCGTTCCTAAGGTCATGGGTTTAATTTCCGCACAGGACAAATATTTCTTTTTTTTAATGTTACACGTCATAATGACTACGTCCTGAAATAAGCACGGTACAAAGCGCATCCACTTATGGCGGCCTGCTAAATTGCCGTTTCACGCCCCGCTTAAAAGACCCGGGATCATAGGAAATAGGAAGCACATGAGCCGGCAGCGAATTCCAGAGCTTGGTAGTCTTACTCAGAAACGACTTCCTAAATTTCTTGGTTCGAGTGCTGATAGTCTGCACAGTATGAGGATGGTTTCTAAGACCAGCACGTGTTGTTCGGGAGAAGAAAGGAGAAGGCGGGATGAGATCGAAAAGCTCCTCAGAACACTCGCCATAGTAGTTCCGGTAGAAGACACCGAGAGATGCAATGTCTCTACGCAGCTGTAGTGATTGTATACGAATATGTATTTTATTATAATGACAAAATAAAACTATTAATGGTTGCCTGTTGTCTGAGAGTCACAGTAAAAGCTGTAACTATCTATTTGAAGATTTTTATATTTTGCATGCCGTGAACTGGTCAAATGTATATGGGACATCACATAAGTGACATCTTGAAATACCTGCATTATAGCAACTAAATTATTTGATTTGAAGTATAACCAAATCTAGGCAATAATCTATGACAATAGCCAATTACATCTAAACCCATAATAGAGTCGATAATAAATCTTTTTCCTTAAATCTAATCCGGGCCCCAACATTGTTACAAAACTAACACAAACCAATACACCCCACGCTAATCAGAACAAAAGCTAGAAATTAGATCGGAAAGTTTTTGGCAGATTTCACCAAAAACTGTGCCAATACAAAGGAAACTCGAAACCTTTGACAAAAATCACTATAATTTGCTTGCGGGACCCGCCTTCCACCGGAGAACTTAATCAGGACCTCTGGGCTTATATTTCTGTTTCCGATACGTTATACTATAACATTTGAGCACAGATTATCCAATCAGTTAAAGATAAAGGACACGCTTTTTATAAAACCGCCATTTTGAAAAGGAATTTAGCGCCAAAAGTTGACAGTTGTTATTTTAACGTCTATGCGTTGGCGGGTAAGTCCCATTTTATTTGACAGATAGGAATGAGTTGTTGTTTTTTTTTTCGATTAAAGCAAAGTTTGGTTGTCGTGTGCAGACGACAAGCGTGTGTCGGTCGCGTGGTCGAGATTAGGCGCTGTATTCACGTCGCGCGCACAATGGCGGGGGTCGGCGGTGGAAACGTCAATTGTGTGCGGATCGGGGGAGGAAACTCACTAAGTTCGGTTGGATTTAAATTATAAATGCGAATTTCTGGTACTTCTATTTGCATATCCCACGTCGTTGTTTGGCGCGGGACTATTAAACTATACAATCATGCCTTTCTTCGTTTTTTAATGCTCTAGTTGGGGGTTTAAGTTTTGAACACAAAAAAATGTTACCTGATTATGAAATATGCTTTAGTATAGCACGATTTATGTTTTATTTTTATTGTCTGTAAATTTGTTGTAACCCCTCCTTCTGAAAAATTAAATATAACATTTTTCTTTTCGATCAATACGATCGTAATATAACATTTTTAAAAAATCTGAAATGTTATACTTACATTACCACATAATACATTCGTTCATTTTGTTCTGTACAATAATATACTCGAAATATATATTAAGTTACTAATAATTTTGATTAGTACCTGAACTGGCTCAGTAAGCTGAGCTCGAATTTAAATAATTACACATGTTCATGGCGAATTGTGGTATCATGCAGTCAGACATTTACAACCTTTCTAATAGGATCTCTAAAATGGCTCAAAGACTCATACATACAAAGAACCCTGGCTCCTGGCTCTCTTTAGATCATTCATTCATCATTGACCGTGTGAGAAAAGTGACAATCCACGGATAATCTTAAGATAAAATGCTGAACCTTTAAATTAATTTCGGTCATAATACTACCGCCTTGTATCTTATAATCAATTTAAAACGGCGATAGCCCAGTAGCGAGACTCCCACTTCCAACCCATAGACTTCAAAATTCAGATGATCTCGGGTTCAAACCCCGGGAACTCGGGACTTTTTGAAGTTATGTGCGTAATTATCGCTTGCTTTGTGCCTTGAAAAGCACGTTAAGCCGTTTGTTCCGGCTGTTATGAACATCCCTAAGCTTCCCTAAGCGTCTAGGATAGCCGGGATTTGCTAAAATATGGAGGTAAGTATCGCATAATCTATCGACTAGCATCGCGGTTCCCATGCGAAAATATATATATATAAGTGAATTAATTTCAAAGAAAAAAACTATGTAAATAGTATGATCGTGCCTCTCGAAGCTCAGGAGCGTTCTATATCACCCATACAAGTATAAAAATTTACTTCAGTGCCGTGTGGTCGGCACTTCCAAAGAATTCTACCACCTTATGTCATGGCCCGAATGTCCTAACTCGTAGAAGGCGATTCAGATAATCTTTTGTTGTGTCAATGTGTGCTAGCCACCTCTCACAATTAGACACGTTAAACCTAGAGATTTCTGTGGTAGAGGTGAATTTTACTATAATTATATAAATCTCTTTTAAACAGTTGTAGCAAGGCTTCCACCCACCCCAATGGCGTACATGGTCGTAAGATTATATATCGCACGCTGAGAACGAAAGTGACCGATTTCAAAATTTTGGTGAAATGAGTTAAATATATAAAATGAGACAAAAAAGTATACTGTATTTAATATAGAAAATTCCGATTTTTTCATCTTAATGTTGACATAATAAAATATGATTGAAGAATAAGAAGAATATATTTAATGAGACCGATACATTTTCGTCTCTATCCAAAAATTTTAAAGTGGGTCACTTTCATTTTCAGCGTGAGATATGTTACCGGCCAAACCCGATTTGAGATAGGTACTTATACTTCTCTTTTTGGGTTAGGTTGAGGTTATTTTTTTTATTTCTTACCATAAAATACATTTTATGCAGCCCTCCTACATTAGTTTGGATTAGGCCATACTATTTTGTCCTAAAATCAGGCAAACATCGGAAAAAAACAACAAATAATAGATATTAAAAGAAAAAAAAATCATAAAACTTATTTATAAAAGCCAAGAGTACACCTAGGCTACAATCTCCACAATGCAAACCTTTTTACATACGTGTAAAACTGAATAATTAAAGAGTTGATGTAGGCAAATAGTTGTAGAGTTGACAGCAAACAGGGCGACATAGTAGCGGGCAAACACGGCCGGCACCGGGACGTAAATAAATCAGCGTACATCGCGCCGCCGGGCCTCTCTTGGGACGGCAGTATGACACGAGTATGAAATGTGTAATGGATATGGTACAAGGTGAAATCTACTTTTATTACGGTTAAAGACATTTATTTTCTCAAATATTCACTAACTGAGAAAATGAAAAACTTTATTATTAACTAGATTTACAACACCAACTAACATTTCAAAACGTAGGTAGATTGGCAAAACTTCATTTTTACGTGTGATAAACATGTTAGATTTGAATCTACAGCTTAATTATATATTATGTGGATTTATCTTGTAAGTTAGAAGCAAATAATGAGAGCCCATAAAATTTCGACATTTAAATTGGAAATTCCCTCCACCGGTTTCCATTCTCCTTTTTTTTAGATATGGAGTTACTCTTCTAGAGTACAGTGTCGAGTAATTGGATAGATCTAGTAATAACTAAAACTTAGCGTTTTCAACATTTAGTCACAGCCAAGTAAAGTCCGCCATAGTCGAGTCAAATTCATACCCCAGTAAAGTAAGTTGGGACTATACTAGTAGGTTTATGGAGTATTGGAGTCAACACGAAAAGTTACAATTTACTGCATTACATTCCTACGATTGAGTACGTTTTCAAAAAAGTTATGTCTAAAAGTCCACTATATGTAAACATAAAATTCCAAATTGCACTAGTATTGGAAAATAAAACACTGCCGCGATGTCTTTTTCGCATAGGCGCCAAAAGCTCTTCCAAAATTCTTCTTTTTTTTAATTAAATAATTACTTGCACGTTTAGCCAGTGTCAAATAAGAGATATATTAAGAACATAAATTATAGTTAATGAGAATGAGTAGGGATAAAGATGATAAAAGGTAAATGAGATACCCTCCCCCTAAACCCCTTGAGTCCTCAGTAAAGATGTGGGACTATACTAAGATCTTATTTGGACTTCTTGAGAGAATTTGAAAAGTGATGTTGCACTGTTTGGTTTCATTTACCAACACTTATGTACGTTCACAAACACTTAACGGTTAATAATCCACCGTTATTTTATTACACATTAATGTTCGAAATATTTCAAGTTTTAGAAAATAAAACACTGCAGACATGATGCTTCACTTTCCCGCCAAGCTAGACCCCGGTATTCTTTAATCTTACTTATAGTTTTTTTTTATTTTAATTAGACACTTAACTTTTATTGATGACGACTTGTTTCTTTCACGTATACATTTTTATCCAACATGATAATACCTCATCCGAATTATCGAACTGTCGTACCTCTGTGTACACAAGTCCTCGCGGGACTAGAACGCATATTGCACTCATTTCATTATGTACATACGGGACAATAGCCGGGACACTTTATATGTGTGCAGATGGTGCTATGTTTGCCGTGTCGAGTGCGGTACGGTAAGATTTAATTAATGGACAACTTGTTCAAGTATTTTTTATATTACGCTTTAAATTTATAGTCTGAGATTTTTCTTCATTTTTAAATTAAATTATTTATATCTCATTACAGCTTATTATAGACAAACAGACACACAGACATTGTTGCACCCATTAGGTAGGTAATAGGCATCAGGCAAATGTTATATAAAGCCTAAAAAAAAAATTAAACAATACTATTTAGATTTACTGTACGTGTGAGCTAGCTAACGTAATTTTATTAATGTATTGGCTATCATACAACTAAAAAAATTAAATAAATATTTAAACGTAAAATGTACGGAGAATCAGACCCCGCAGTTAAACCGTACACACGGTTTTGTGGGACTATTTTATAAATAAGTTGTTATAACCTGTACTTACTGAATAAATAAATAAATATATAATAAAAGCTACGAGTTATAGTAAAATGTCAAACTTGTCTAGATTTTTTCATATCAAAATATTGAAAGATATGGCGCCAACAACGCGCAGAAAGACATCACAGAAATAAGTTACTAAAAATCGTCTTTTTTGAGTTAAGTCACTATTCCATTAAGCATGCGAAATGTAGGAAAGGGATTATAGTGAATTGTAGTTTTCTCTGTTGACTCCTAAACCCCAAAAACCTCTTTTGAAGTACTTTGACTTCACAACAGACTTTACTTAACTTTAACTGTGACTTAACGACGAAAACGAAAATAACTTGATTTATCAAATTACTTCACACTGCCAAATACTATAAATGCTTGAATCCACGATGAAGTTTGTAGCTAGATATTTTTTTAATTAGTTGTCATTTATACTTAAAACCTTTTTTAAGCAATTACTCTTGAGAGTCAATGAAAATAAAATATCTTTAAAACACAGATATAAAAATATGTAGAAAGTTAAATTAAACACAGTTGTTTTAATTATAAACTCTTTATTAACCTAAACGAATTGGCAAGTCAACCCTATCCTACCTAAAGCGATCCTTAAATAAAAACTAAGGGAAGTCATGACATCTCAGCACTATTGTGACATCGTCAATCCTCGCTCCCGTCGCCCTCGGTCCCTGGGACCCGTCCCCCTCGGCCTACAGGACCCGGTCCCAGAGGCCTCGAGTCCCAGGGGACGACTACAGCGCTTAATTTCGGTACCATAATTTATTGTGTTAAGCTGTGATATCGAAACGCGATTATTTTCCTCTGACAACACAGGGATATATGTAAATAAAAAAAATATTTGAAATATTGTCGGTTTTATGTTCATTATTATAATATATATTATATATTGCAATATACACAGCCATACTAGTCCTAAACTAACCAGAGCTAGTACTATGAGTACTACACACAAAAATATGCCTAGTGTAGGAATCAATCGCACAACCAGTTCCAGAACAGACTGTAAGTAAAAAAATCGTTCTTTTCAGAAATATTATGTTCCTAGAAACTTTGAAAAAGAACCGACGTCTATACTTTAAATTTACAGTATTTTCTATCAAATGAAGGAAAAAGACTCATCAGAGATTACGTTAACGTTAATTCTTAACGATTTTTAAAGGCACACTGGTAAATATACGACCTAAAAATTATAGCCGTTCGTAGCTCTGCGCTAATTGGTGGTGGTGAAAGATCACAAAAGTAAAGCCGAGTGCACAAAGGTTACTCCTTGAATGGGTCCCGTTTCTCTGAAATTTTATAACGAGCGCTTTCGTGCTTTGAAAGAGACGATATTGGTCCCAGTTATCAATGTATCTGGTAGTATTTTAGTCATATTAAAGACGCACCTGCCTCCGCCACTTCGTAAGAAGAAGTACGTACGGGTTTCTTCTTACATTAGTGGGAAATTAAATGGGCTGAACTTAATCTTTGCAACGATTTGCATTAAAGGCAATCTTTCAATTCTGTGCCTAAGCTTTTTGGTATTAAACGGACATTACCAATACACACCAATAACTTTTTTCGATCTTCACATATTATATCTTAGACTTAGCGAATATTGATACAACTTAAATAAATAAAATATAAATGAGTCACATCGTGTCGCCAACTAATTATCAAGCAGTGTTGTTAAAAGGCCTTAAACTTTAATATGATTATTAAAATTACGAATTCACGTGAATCGAGTTTAAGTGTAAGCCCTTAACTTTGTCACTCTATTTATACAGTTATAGTATACTGATCACTACACCAATACAAGACGAGAGGTCTGCCGTCCTTTAGCTAAAAAGCCGCTAAGTGTCAGAGGGTAATTTCTGAAATATAAACTATATTGTATTACAGCAGCGCTTAAATTCCAAAAATTACTTACTGTACGTTAGCCGCATTTCAGCTAATGGACGGCAGCAGGTGTTGTCATAGCTTATACTCAATAAACATTTTCCTCTACTTATAATATGTAAATAGATAAAATATGAATATAAAAGAGTGTTCTACATCGTGTCGCCAAGTATTTATTTAGCAGTGTGGAGCCCTTCTGCGGGGCATTGATAAGGGCGGAATGTATTATTTACCGAGGGCAAGTAGGCCGGGGTTCGTTACCCGGTTCACTGGGCCATAATAACTTTGGGGAATACCGGCTCGGAGCTACCGACGCCCGGGTATAGGCCAAACGACATGTTCAGGTGCAACATTTGGTCGCATTTGTAAAACTGAATGCTTATCTTCAAATGAAGAAATTTTCACTAGTACTTAAACCTATATAAATTGAAATAAAAAAATAAGTAGGTACCTTGACATAAAAAAGTTTTTTTGATTCAGGTTTACAGTTGGATATAAATTCTAGTACAATAGTTTAATGAGAGTACAAATGAGAATCATCATCATCTCAGCCATATGACGTCCACTGCTGAACATAGGCCGCCTGAGTCGCCTGCATCCACCGGCTTCCCGCCGCCTTGACCACATCATCGGTCCATCGCCTGGGAGGCCGTCCTCTACTACGTTTTGGGAATATTGTGCACAAATGTCTAAGCAAATGCCCATTTGGATCCCGTAAATGACCAATTTACTTATCTACATAATTTTGTTGTTTAATATTCATGTACTTCACCAAACTGCTGTACACTGCTGAACGTTGGCCTCTCTAAGAGTTTATCATCTTGGGAGTGTTTCCCATAATCACCATTCTGGCAGGCGGGTTGATTGCAGATTCAGTCAGTACGCAGGATGACAATGCTGCCCATCATCCGGTAGGATTTCTATTCGTCGACTCTTACGACTCCCCGTGAGATGAGAGGGGACACTATTCTTGGCAGTTATCAAACGACACCACCTTATGTACTTACTTACTCATATAATATAGTTTTTACACAATTTCCAGAAAATTATATAAACTGCTTAAAGTCAGTGCGGCTGCTGCTAACTTTAATAAGTACAAAAAAAATCTATCACTAGTGTTACTATAAGTAGTAATCATTAAGATAAGTTTAGTTCATAAATAACAGCTGGTAGAATATATGGAAAAAAATCATCGTAAAAAAATAAAAATAGGACGCACCCTTACTAGTCGTGCGTACCCCTAACATCGAATGTTGCCTATCTATAATCTGAGGATATCGCGACACATGTGCCCATTACCACCTCACACGATCATAGCCGCAATTTCAGTTTCAAGTTTAGATGAAGGTGCCCTGCAGTTATCAAATTGAGGCCATTTTTTTAAATGTGACTTGTCTTAAATTAAAAAAGAGGTGACATTTTCTATGGTTATTATTTTTACGTATAGTTTGTGTTATTGTTAACAAAAACATTTTTTTTTCTTTTTTCTCTTTTCTCATAAATTCTACATCGTGCCTGATGGTAAGCAGCTGATGCAGTTCAAAGAAATAAGCGTAGTCCATACTCTTTTTGTTTTTTTACAGATAGGAAAATCATGAAATAACTGCCTCCTGCAGTGGGTGGAGGTGGAAGGGTGAGCCAGACTTTTACTGACTAAAACCAATCCATATTCCTTCTTGAGCCTGCTATATCCCGGGCCGCGGTAACCCTTTCGAACAGTCCCGCAAAAGATGATGATGAACTGTAGTTATCATATTGAGGGATTTTAAAAAAAAAATACTTGTCTTAGCATTTTTCTGCCTTAGCATGAAGCAGTGGTGACTTTGGTTGTGTGTTTTATTATTGTTATTAATAAATGTTTACTTTTTTTTGCTGTTCCATCGCATATAAAATATTTATACTAAATGTTTTCCTCTAGGTAGCGGAGGTCAGACAAAACACTAAAAAACAGACAAATCTGGTTAAACCATTAGGCAGACCCTGGGCTGTAAGATTAGGGCTAGGGCACAACACGGACAATGCTAGGATGCTGAAGTAATTTGCTAAATAAAGATATTTGCTTATGCGGCGTTTTTGTTAGTACTTAGATCTAGACCTACCTATAGACTAGACTCGTCAGGCCTGCGTGTGACGGCCGCCGGCCACAGAAAGCCGCCCGTGGAGCGGTGGCGTGTCTGTCACTCAACGCACCACTTTGCAGTAGGGATAGGGAGGCTCTTCCTTGTTGTTTGCGACACGGAAATAAGGAACAACTTGAGTGTTGTGAAAGAATTGGTATTAGCTTCATCTAAGCTTTAACTAGCTCTGCCCGCGTGATCTACTTTTTAAATATAATATAATATACTGCTAAGCCAGCCAAGCCAATTTTATTTCTAAAATAAATCCTTAGCAATTGTACATTTCGCATATTTAAGTTACCATGTGGCATAATTTTACATGGTATATTTTTAATAAGTCTATTGTTTATTACGTAATTCCTTTACTAAAAGAGCTAAGGTTTTTTTTATTAAAATAGTACCTTTCGGTTATTTAGAAGAAGAAAATTAATGAATAATCAATCTATCATTTTAACTGGAAATAGACATTGAAAATTTTCGATAAGATTTAGTTATAATTTTTTTTAAATAACAAGTTAACAGCAATTTCTGACTAATGTCCAAAACGGCTAAGTGTTAATTTATTACCGATTCCTATTTCTAGTTTCACAGCCACGATTCCCTATATTATTTTTGATATGATTTGTTTTATATATTAATATTTAAAGTGCCGGAAGGCCCTAGGTTGCATTAGTTTTGCAGGGGTTTGTGTTTTATTTGCAACAAAAGCAAAATTAAATGCTATATAGACAAATCACACCGAGATTGCTAATTGTTTGTAGGTAGTTTATAAAGAAGGGTGTATGGGCATCCTATCAACAAGGAGTCCAAGCCAACCTCACCTGCAAGTGGTGCACCTGCCGATCAACGGACGAGGCTCTGGCAAACATAACAGTTCCCGGTAAGCGGTATAAGGCTCGCCACTTATTACGTGGGACCTAAACACAATTCGCGAAGTGTGGGCGTATTATTAGTATGTATGTAATATAAAAAAGAAAGTGATGGTCTGCGTCAATTTAGCAGCTCTTGCATTAGTTTTTTTTTAATAGCATAAGCTTGGTATAATAAAAATAGAATTCTAAGACAAATTACACCGAGATTGCTAATTGTTTGTAGGTAAAGCGAAGACCGCGTGCGTGCGGGACGGCCGCGTCGCGTGCACGCCACTCAAGTCGCTCAACGCTCTCGCCTCTTCACCACACCACTGCCTTACTATGGTATCATCAGGAACAAACGTATTACATATATTGTTTACTATTCTATTTAATTTAGTACGCTACACACAGAAATATAACGACAGAAAAACTTAAAACTAGTGACGGATTAAAAATATC
Source organism: Musotima nitidalis (assembly GCA_949126915.1). Classification (NCBI taxonomy): domain Eukaryota; kingdom Metazoa; phylum Arthropoda; class Insecta; order Lepidoptera; family Crambidae; genus Musotima; species Musotima nitidalis. The sequence goes on from OX421434.1 coordinate 9,857,458, forward strand.
TTTGTAACAATTCCCGCGCTACTATAATTTCCTGAAAAATCGACCGAATTTGACTCTCGTCGCAGCGTAATCTTACCTGAAGATGCCCTGTGTAAGGGCGAAACACGTGTCGTGTTGCATAGTTTCTCGATTTTTCGGTTATAATATTATAGTAGCGCGGGAATTCTTACAAAGGTATTTTTAATCCATCACTTGCTTACAATGGATTTCCGCAAAGTAACACCTGAATCAATAAATTATTTAAAATAAAGACGACCTGTAATGATAGTATAATGATAGTCTGGATATCAATTATTTTAGGATGTTTACTGTAACTAAATTGAAACAGAAATAATCCTGTGTATGTTTGTGAGTATGTATGAATGTCTTTTTGTCACTCTTTCACGGAAAAACTTCCGAACGAATTTGGATAAAATTGGGCACGTAGATAGTTCATAACCTAAACACATAGGATACTTTATATCCCGCTACTCCAACGGAAACGGGGACCACGTGGTTAACAACGCATGGTGCTGCTAGTATCATAAAAACTAAGCTTATGTTATATTGCATTTTATAGCTTCACAGACAAATGAAGATTGTAATTCTAGTACTAAACTAATGGACATATTTAAAAGAGCATAGCCTGTGAGTTTCTTGCCAGTTCTTCTTACAGAGCGGTGGCTCGGAACTGGCACTTAGATTCACTTACACTTAATTATTTTTTGTTTTTAAATTGTTTTGTTGCATGTAGGTGAATCTAAGCTTCGTGATTTAGTGTAATATTATTTCGATTGTTTTTTTTTTCATTTGTAATGGTAATCATGACGTTTTCAAGTAGTTACTATGTATAATAGTTTTTTTATTTTTATAGATTTTTTTTACTTTACTTTACTTTACTTTACTTTAACAAGTTAGGTATTTTTTAAATTTTAATATTGGCCACCGGTTCTTTTTTGTATAATAATAATAAATAAATATTTTCTGTCAATTGCACCAATTATTTAGTTCCATGATAAGTATCATTAAGAATTTGTTATGGGTACTAAATGATCCTGACCACACTAGATACACCGGTGAAGTTATCTGTGTATCCTGTGCCTGCTGATTTCCTCGTTCCGGAATCGAATTCGACGCAGGGAAACACAAAGCATAGCTCTATCCATTGCACGTTAGGTGACTTAAAAACCCTTTTCAGACAGCAAAAGTAAAATACCATATGTCGCGTTCATATAACATAAGGCAACATACATTAATTGCTTAGCGCTTAATTATGGTTGATCAAATATCACTACATAAAATTAAGTTACCTTTCTTCACATCTGCACCCTGCACGCAAAATTGCCTTTAAGCAGACCGATGGCGCGCTAGTTTTTAAGTTTTGACCTTCATAAAAGCTCTATTAAGCCAAACTTAAATAAATGATTTTGACTTTCATGAGAGTTTAGAAAGCGTTCAGAAGAAGCGTTCGTAGCCGTTGGTCCCGGTTATCACTAAAATGTGGTAGTCGTTAAGCCATGTTAGAGGCCTATTGGGCGGCTTGATAAATTCTAACAGCAGGACGCCATACACCTCCTCCTCCGCCTCCGCCAATCCGCACTGGGTCCGCGTGGTGGAATATGACCCAATACCCTCGCACCTTGGTATGTGAGAGGAGGCTCGTGCTCAGTAGTGGGACGTTTATGGGCTGATATGATGATGATGATGAGAGTTTAGAAAGATTATTAGACCAAGTTATTTATTAGACCAAGGATATAATAATGAAATTGGTTACAGTTGTGTAGTCGTCAGTACCGGTGGCAGGTGGCAGACTTCACCCGTCAGCATGTCTCGGTGGCGCGGTGGTTAGCGGCTCGCGTGCGCGGGTTCGATTCCCGTGCCGCGCCGCCCTCGCAGCCGAATCTCAAAGGTTACCGCTAATAACATCAAATGCCGCAACGCTTCCAAATCTAAAGGTCGTATGGTTTCATGAGTATCTAAGTTAGGTATTTAAGTTAGGCATCTAAATTAGGTATCTAAGTTAGGTATCTAAGTTAGGTGTCTAAGTTAGGTATCTAAGTTACGTATCTAAGTTACGTATTCAAGTTACGTATCTAAGTTATTCCACACCAGATAATTTTTTCGCAAATCGAAATTGTTGAATTTCACATTATTAAAACTCAAGAAGTTATTCGAATAGTTTTAGCACGACTACCGCACAAGTCCGCCATACCTACATCTCGTGTAAAGAAGTACTGCTTTTTGTCTCTTCTGAAAACTGATAAAATTTTACTTACGCTCTGTTGTTATATAAGCGACGATATGTAGGTAAGACATACATACATACTGTCACGCCTGTTTCCCCGAAGGAGTAGGCAGAGGCATATTATACGCCCACACTAATTACGTTAATTTACGTAATAATCGACTTGAAACATATTGGGTATTATTACAAAACGAGATCTTAAGTTAAACCAGGTTTAAAACTAGTACTGTCACTGTCATCCTCTTATCAATTGAAAGTGACAGCACTAGTTTTAAACCTGGTCTAACTTTAGATCTTGTTTTGTTTTGTAATAAACTGTTAGCGTTGGATACCCTCCTTTGTACTTGGAGCTATGAGCTGTCTTCCGTTCCATTTCAACACGCACTCCGCTAGGTATAGACACGGCCCGTCGCGTCGAGATTAGTCCCGAATCCAATTACCTACATTTTCCAAATTTTCCATTTTTCCCCCGTCGCCGGTTCAAAGCTCAGAGAAAATTATTTTCTTCGCCTCCGAGAAATGAAAAATAAACGCGCCAAGGGAAAGATGATGAAAAATGAACCATAAAAGGCACAGTATATAAAAGCTAAAGCAGTAAAATACGTACAAAAGTTCAAATGACGTACAATTGAGTTCAATAATGCTCTTATGAGAGTTAACTAAAAACTTACGCGCCTATTCACTACGGGCTTGAACGTAGAAGAATTAGGCAAGAAACTCCTCAAGGTTGATTACTTCTTCCGCCAGTAACAGAAAATGCACGATGCACGTCAAAACTAGGCCCCTAAACATTGCGGTCAGTCGCAAGTACCGCGGCTGCCGAGACAAGTGGTCGCTATTTTGTGTTTAAATATATTGCGAAGTCCGCAATTTTTCTTAAAAATGCCACCTACCAGCTTAATTAGCGCCTAGGCTTATTCAATCTAAGAAAAAAAACCTATACTTCTTGCTCATTTAAATCTAGACAAAAGGACATACACTCATATTTCACCACTATAAGCAAAATAGTAAGCGTCTAATTATCCACTAATCCTATTACGATATTTAATGGCAACATTTCCAAATACAGCAATAGCGCTAAATACCTATCATAAAAAACTATTTAAGGTTAACAAAGTGATTTAGACATAGTTAAAATTGTCAATCTAACTAAAAATCTAACATCAAATATTAGATAGGTTAGATACAAAAACTGTTATAGCTGTTTTCGCCAACATAAAAGCGAGAAAGTTTTTTTTTTTTAGAAATAATTAAAAAATATATTTTCGTTGTACAGTAGATAAGTAGGTATTCATTTTTTCACATGCTCCTTGATAAACCCAGATCGTGTAAAGTTGTCATAGTTAAACAGGGGCGGCACGATGGTAATTGCACACGGGCGTTGAAACCGCTAGGGGCGGTAGTCAGGTCTTTTTTTTGGATGGTAAATCATCAAATAACTCCCCCCCCCCCTGTCGGTGGAGCGAGAGGGTGAGTCAGACTTCTACTGACTAAAAACAATCCATGTTCCTTCTTTTGAGCCTGCTACGTACCGAGGCCGAACATTGGATCGAACAGTCCCGCAAATGGGTCTGAGGTGTGAATTAACTTTAATCCAGATTCATTTAGCACTGACTTACTCGCATAGTTTCAGTACTGCTTTAGCTTATAATATACTGTGGTAAAGAGCAGCGGTGAGACTAAAAAAGCAACTGCTGAGAATGTATAAAGAAATGAGTATCGAGAGCTCGCGTTGCCTCGGGGTTAGAGGGGAATTTTCGGTAGCGTTTTTAGAAGGTTTACATTGCAATTAGGTAAAACAGTTGGGACGTATTATGACGCTACTGACTATACATACCGCGAATATAAATTATTGTACTGTTTAATAATTTAAAGAAACAAAAAAAAATTTTGATAATGATTGCATTAGCAACATTGTCATCAACGTTTTCGTCATTAAAAGTAAAGTTAACTCCGTTACAGTCAAGTCAAAGTCCTACATTAGTAAAGAAGTCGAGACTTAATACTAAAGGCTTTAATTGAATTTTAGAATTAATACGAAAAATCACTTTTTTCTAATATGCCACTTTTATTCACTGATGTACGTAGCCGAGGAAGGTATATTTAAAAATAGCATAATAACGCAAATTTACCACCACAAATGGTGGAAAAAATATTTATAACAATTTTTCATACTTATCTAACCTTGTTTTAATTATAATCCTCCTTACACTATCTCCTTCATATAAATATTTTAAACAAGTAGCGTCATCTGTTGGCGATTATATTGTATCTTTTATTGAAACCTTTTTTATTAATATCAATGCAAATCACTCTTCGTATGGCTCTCGGATAATCTTTAATAGAGGTCACACAATAGTGTTTGTCTTGAAGAAAATTAACAAACAACATCAGTAGTAAAATTCCGAACAGTGCCTGACAATCATTCTAATATTATAACCGCGAAAGTTTTTATGGATGCTTGTTATTCTTTTACGAAAAAAACTACTACATACATACATGCCTGTTTCCCCGAAGGCCAATTAGATCTAGGCTCTATAGATGATCCCACGTAATAGGTGGCGAGCCTATTGCCGCTTACCGGGCACTGTTATGTCTGTCTGCCAGAGCCTCGTCCGTTGATCAGCAAGTGCACCACTTGCAGGGGAGGTCTGTATGTATTTAAATTTGAATGCAACTTTACAATACCGATTTACAATAATCTGAATAGCCCAGGCTATAACCTATTAAGATACTGTGTGAAGTACAGTCAAGACTCATATAGGTTGATAACTTCCAAAGCGCCATAAGGATCAACATATCTATCATTAGACGTAGTTAAACTATTAACGAAGTAAAGGCAGAGGACAGAATCTTATAAATAAAACAGAATTTCAATGTAAATATTTATTTTCAAATACTATTAGAGCTTATGGTAACCAATGATACAATATTACGTCTTGTAAACGCGTCAAATTCACATAATATCGCTACTTTGTAAACCTAGCCATTGGCTTTTATATCACCGTGTCTGCCAACGACGGCCTAAGATGCGAAATGTTACAAAAAGTCTTTCTTACCTTCAAACTGATAAACTCGCATAAGGACACCTTAAAAAACTATAATATCTATAATGCCTTAATTAAATTCGGTACAATCATTATCCACTTATTTAAATTATGTTAAAACAATGTTATTTAAGTGAGTATTGATTGTATTTTATATTTATAATAACTTCCATTCTCATCTATTGCTAAGTCTATACACTGAGGCACACGATTCTTAGACACTAGACTCGACTTTAGTGTGGAGCAAATTGTTCCAAGTAAAAATGTTACTCGATAACGACTTATAATAACAATATACAGTCTGCCTCTCTGCGCGCACTAAGTCAACTGGTTGTAATCAATCGTCATCTATATTCACACTTATTGTACAAAGGATCGATTGGGCGAAGGTTTAGCCACCTCTTCGTTTCTTCCTCGTTCCCTGTTCACCTGTTAGTTTTCGTGGGACCTCGGCTTTATGCTGAGTGAATACCTTTTCTGTGACACTCAAGTAGGTACTTTAATATAATGTTTGACTTATTTTTTTTATGTTTTTGTCTCAGAATAAATTCTTTTTTTTCTTTCTTTTTTTCCGTTTACCATTCGACACGTTTGACCTAGAGATCTCTGTGCTAACAGTGAACCTTGCTAAAACTATATAAATCCCTTTAAAATAGTTGTGCCAAGGTTCTGCCCATCCCAAATGGAATATAATGGGCTGTTCACTCATTTTATTATGTACTAATAAATTGAGCTATCTTCGCTTCGCACACGCAGAGTAGTGCAGTTCGATTAAACTAATACTATAGGCGGCCCTCCGACCTTCTTACTGTGACCTGTGTCGGTTTACTTACAAACTAATGTGTTAAATTGTTCCTATGTGAATTCATAGGAGTACAGGAGCCTAGGCAATCACCAAATTTGTTTTGTACCATTTTGTTATTCACTTGGGGAGAAAAGGTTGAACCCTTGTATCGGGTAATGGGAACTATGTTCTCATTTTAAATTAAACCTTATAGAATTGAGTTAAGGTAGAAATGTTTTATTTACCAGCTCCGCCTGGTATTTGGTTAAATTATAATTAATATATTATATTAAGTATTATAATTATTATTATAATCAAAGCATGATACTCCGTAAGTACTTTTTCCAAAACCAGTGAAATAACATGAGACATCATTTTGATAATTTAAAAAATATTATTGCACTTTGGAATCAGAATAAAAATAATTTATTATTTACAATATCCTAGGCACCTGTATTGCTAGATATATTATAACAATGTGCGTATTTGTATATACATACAAAACTTGACTGAATTACCTATTGCTTCATGAAAATCTTTTGTTTACAATTGTATATTTATAAGGTAGGGTCATCACATTCAGCATGCAGGTAAATGTAAACTAAAAGTGATCAGTTTCTTATATATTTACAAACTTTTATAGTTCAACGCGAAAAAATAATTCCAATCGCACTCTGGGACTTTGTAGTTTACATTATACTTTTTATATTTATATTTTGTATGTAACACGTTCTTTAAATGGACAAAATTTTAGTATACATTCTTATATATTTTAATCAATTTTAACAGTGTTTTAGACAGCATTAATTTTAATTTGTGTGTTTAGATGCATTTCTTTCTTAGAACATGGTAAAATAGTTCTCACATATTACATTTACAATTTCACATGTTACCACATTAATCAGTTTAGAAAAATTGTTCATTACAAATTGTAAGGATCAAACTAATTAAGACAACGGTTAAATAATAGTTCACATACGCAATTTACGAGCGTAAAGCTTAAAATTAAAGGTAAAACGCATATAGTGCATAAACTCAACACGGTCACAGTCGTAATAATACCTAACATCATTCATTGGCTTATAATAACAAAAGCGACTAGAACTAAAAAAGTACAACCTATAATAAATTTCGAATTATTGTCATAAACTAAAACCAGCTTCTATTGAAATGTACAATAAATAATTAACTATTTACAGATGAATGAATTGTTCCATAAAATTTTATTGTCGTATACCAATATTTGATGTGTGACATAGAAGCATAAAAAACATGTGTTAGGAAATTGGTTAGATAAATTTTACTAACTGCAAACACACTGGAATTTTAACCATCAAATATTAATACTACGAAGTTAAAATAGAAACTAACAGGACAAAAAACTAATTGTTTTAAATATAATACATTATATTTATAAATTTCAGTCAGTGATAATATGTGAAAGCCTCTCACGGCCCCAATTTTAGAAACAAAAAAGAACTAACAATAAAATATAATACCAATGCAACAGCATGCAATAAAATTAATATATATTATATATAACTTTTTTTATATTATCATCACCGATTGTGCAGTACAAAACGTGCTGAGAAAACATATTGGCACAGATTATAATAATGCAGGATGAATATAAATGAAGTTCGATTTAAAAACAATTAATAATAATGACTAATTTGCCACAATGATGAAACAGAGATATGAGATGTCCACAAGCTTGGTACAAGTGATACAACAGGCATGCAAGATTAAATGTCAAAGTGATCTTATATCTCCTAGGTTTTGATTTTAGACCTTATGTGAGATAATGGTGGCAATTATTTATTTAAATGTCAAAGTGATCTTAGACCTCCTTGGTTTTGGTTTTCGACCTCATGCGTGATAACGGTGGCAATTATTTATTTAAATCAAGCAGGGTCGTAAGTAAGCGGAAATCTCAATACGACTTTTCAAATTACACTTTGTTAATATTTTATTCCAATAAGTTGCGACGATCGTGTTCCTCGTTTACGCATGACAAGGGTCCCAATTCTAACAAATCAGTCTTAACACTATAAGCAGCCATTAAACGTCTAGTATATGATAATATATGATGGTTATATTAAGTGAAGCTCTGATAGCATGACAGCGCTTTGGCTAAGGGCCTTTTTCCTATCAAGCTGGTTTGCGTACGGTGTAACCCGATTGACGCATGGCGTGCGTGTGCCCAAGACGAAGATCCGCTTGAAAGGAAGAAGGCCTTAACAGATATGCAGTTTATTTGACCCCTCTTCTAAAGAAGATTTACGCCTTGAACAACATTACCAGAATAATTACCTGGCTTTGGCTTATATAAACTCTCGTTATGATTCGAACAAATTGTTTGATACGTAGTTTAAATGTCTTCAATCACTGTTTCATCGCAGCGTATTTAAATTTTGGCCTATTTTATTTCCTTTTGAACTGCTTTTTTGTTTCATTGCCTATACTCATCGGCAGTGAAAAAGAATTTTAATAAAATATTTGGATTAGCTGACTCAAGTTAGCTTCAAAAGCGATTTAATGGCGTTGATTACGAAAAATCTTCATTTACGTAAATACACAAATGCAACTGCTTAATTAATTTTAGTGTTTTTTTAAATTATCTAAATATATTTATTTTTTCTGCTTTTAATTATTTATTCATGTTTTATATACAACAAAGATCATAACAGTTTCATTTTTCGACCTATATAATGCGACAGAGCTGACTAAGTGCAGCTGCAAAACGATCTAGATTTAAAAACGCCATCAAATTGCTTAAAAAGCTTTAACTGCAATAAGTGGTTTAACAACCCTACGGTTAAGTTCTTAGATTGGAACTCAAAGGTCGTAAAACATGTCTCTAAATAAAAAAAACTACTATCTAATGCTGAATACATTCAGTCTAATCCTGTGTATCACTATGTGTATTCATGTGTGTTGTGTACTGTGTGTGTGTTACGAAGTAGGCGGTATAACGCGACGACGTTCAACAAGTTTCACGTCTTGTACGTGGAGGTTGTGTTTTGATTTCGCCGCGAATTTGATCACTGCTTGTGTCGACACGAGGGGCACGTGCCGTAGGTCCAATCTGCGTGAAAACACGTTATTGTATTAATTTAACTCAGACTTTTCACTAGAGAAAAAAATATTCTTGATTAATATAACACATTAGGATTATAGAATTAAATTAAAAATTGAATTGTATGGAAATAAAACTACAAAAAAGCTACCACCGTTTTAAGCAGTTTGAGCTATCAATATAGATTTGAGTGCGTCACTGTTTGAAGCACAGCATTGCACTCACGCGCATGTCATGTTGTCTTCATCAAAGTTTAGTAACAACCGCTGCCGCTTGTAAAGGGGTTACTGGCGGTTACATGGCTCACCTGACGAGGTTGGGACATCGCGCCAGATGGTCGAGGGCGGCCTCAGTGAGCAGCCTGCATCCCGCCAGTGACAGTCGCTGCAGGCCGTGGTGAGCTAATTGCGCTGCGCCGGCGTCTGTCAATCGCGCGCACGACGAAGCGTCTAGCTCGCTTAGTTTTGGTAATGCCTGAAAAAAATAATTGGGGTTCATGGCCAATACATGAAATTAAAAAGAATCCAAGACATGGTATAGCAAACATCGAAGCAGCGGCGGGATAGTAGAAATTTTAGTTTATAAAGAATTCATATTCTTTACACTTTTTAATTCATATTCTTTCTTTGCACTCATAAAGAAACCGTTGTTTTCTTACGTCATGACTGGAATAATCAAATAATTTTACACGATCTTAATGACTGTGCTGTCCATATCACTGAAGCAAACTAAAAAAAATAAATAGCTTACCTGAACGACGTATCTCATAGCTACATCCGTGATGTCAGTCCCAGGTAACCTGAGTATACTCAAGGCGGCTAGCCTGGATGGCTCCGCCCCCGTCCTGGCCCCGCCCCCAGGCCTCGAGTTCTCCGGTGGCGCCAGGATGCCTCTAAGCTTTGCATCGTCCAGGCATCTCGCGAAGGACAGGTCCAGGGAGGTTAGAGGGGGACAGGTGGAGGAACGTAATGCCAGAGCTGCCTCAGCCGGGGAGCCGGCTAGGGATAAGGAACGGAGCGCTGGTAGTCGCGCTAACAACCTGCAAGGATAAATTAACGTTACATATTGTCCTAAAAGACTTTTTTAAATTGTGTGAAGGCCAAACAATAATAACAGATGTGTAATATCACCTAGCATGCAAGGTTACATAACTCGTAAATTTGTTTTATTTAACTATAATTTTCTTATTTATATTTTAAAAATATTTATCAATTATATAGTTTATTTGTATAGACAATAAATTCTTTAAGAAAAATGCGAATCTTATATTGCCATTGTTACTAGCACGAGCAACTTGCTTGTTAGCAATTTTCCAAGTTTTTGAGAAATTATTTAGATTTGTAGTTATATACGAGACAAATATTATTTATATTATGAGCAGAGGTCGGAATTAGGTAGTAGTAGTTTTTTCTCCATGTCTCATAGACATGGAGAAAAAACTACTTTTCTTAACCTATTGAAGATTTTTTTCAATAATAACATTTTAATTATAGTGTATATATTTATTTATGTGGGTTATCCTCTGTCAATGTATTTTTTGTAAGTGTGTGTGTTTTACCATGCAAGTTGTCTCCTCGCCAGATGGCACCACTCCAGCCCCAGTGAGAGCGGCTGCCGCCGCGCGATACCCGCCAGTTGAGCTGCCGACACGCGCACTTGGACAAACGACATACTTCGCCATAAAGACGGGTCCATCTGAAAGTAAACAATATCCTGTTATGTAAACAATAACAATTTATTATGTTAACAGTAACTATTTATTATGTAACTAGTTTGTGTAACCGAATTTAATAGACAAATCCTCATCCACATAATCAACCATTACATATCATTATTATTATGTAAAATTGAGTTTGTTTGTTGGCACTTTTTCGCCCCTTACCCGCTAAACTAATTATGTTATAATAGGTACTTTGGTATAAATATACTTGAGTTCAGTATATCTGCACACGGCCTATGACATGCCTATGCCAAGTTATGGACAGGACAAATCTTTGCATACATGAACATACCTTTTTGATCAATATAATTGTATGCCACTATCTCGTAAAGCGCTCGTAGCTCCGAGGTATTAGGTACTTGGAAACCATCACACTGAAGTAACAGTTTACAGAGGTAAGTCCTTGGAGAAGAACCCCACTCGCCTAACTTTTGTACTAGATCCACGTAACTAATCCATCTACTGACTTGTGAGAGGTAGGTAGAAAATAGTTGTAACAAAATGTATTTTTAGCACAGAAACCTCTAGATGAATCGTGGCAAATGGTGAGAACTGGCTACACTTGACCCACATTCGTCGAAATAAATTCCCATTCCCCTAGCATTAAAACATGAACTGTGTTTAGAATACCAACCGAATACTCAGCCCAAGACTTGCAGACCAGCGCGCAGGTGGCCAGTTCGTGCGGAGTCAGCTTCCCGAATATACTCAGCATGGCTTCTCGATCCAACCAGGGACACCCGGGGCTGTTCACGCCACCCATGACAGGCGCTGGTCGAATAGGGTACAGTGGTTTCTTCAAAGCCTGAAATTTTACAAAAAAAAATTATTCAATGTGTCTCAAAAACAACATTTTGTTAGTGATACACAACAATCACTGAAATAGTCACTCACTTAGAATATTTTAAGGTAAAAAGTCTCAGTGTTTGGACAATCCTTTCTCAATACCATGCAAATACAAAAAGGCAATTAATACAGAAAATGTATATTTTTGGATAAAACTTTTAATATTTTTGCCCTATTATATGAGTCGTTATTCGCACGTCCAGTATTGCCATTTTTAAGAAAGTAAAGGAACACTTACATGGTGCCCGATAGCTATACGTTTCTATTTAATTGTTTAATTTCAGTATTTTATTGTTTAATTTTAGTATGTTATTTTTAATTTTAGACTTGTAATATTATTTTTTTAAGGTTTTAGTATGTTTATTATTAGTGTTGTAATATTTTGTGCACGTGTCTACTTTGTTTCTTTTCCTTATTCGGTCTGCTGAAAGAAATTTCTTTTAGGGATAAGCAGTACCATTGTACATGCCTTTCATAACTTGTCTCTAATGTTTCTAATGTGCATAAATTATTAAATAAATATATATATATAGATCGGTATTGCATACTGTTTAAGAACTTAAGCACATGCCAAAATATAAATCATAACTTGAACCCGGTCACAAAGGATGTAACCCGTTTGCGTGTCTCAGGGGTCCCATTGTTTCATGTCTTTTCCTATGACGCACGGCACCCGCGTTCGTGTGCCGAAGAACGCAAACATTTCGAGAGGAAAAAGGCCCTTAGTGTTAATAGCATACCTTAGCAGAGTGATGCGTTAACTGCAATGCTAGATGCGTCCTAAGGGCATGTTTCTTAGGCGCGTCGTCTTCGTCGCTAGCTCGCCGTTTCTTGGCAGACGGCTCCCAGCCTTCTCCCCTCTCTGCACCCTCTAAACCTTCCTCTTCTTTTTTTACTTCTGCGAAAAATAAAATAACATAAAAGATATTTCTCGATGGAATAAAATGTGCCCAGTACCTATTTAGTGCTTTTCTCATTTTTAAATGTATCTTTGTGAGTGTACTAAATAAATAAATAAAAATATTTTTTTTGTCAAATAAATAGGATTTTGTACATTTTACCTATTTAAACAAAATAAATACATTAATTCCTTTAAGTATTTACATCTTTAAGTGAAAGCCAGTCCATTTGCCTACTTATAGCAACTTTCACCACTACAATTTTGAAAATTACCATGAAAACACTTTTAAGGTGTTCTCACGTCTAAAATATTGATTGTTATCAAACAATTTTGTTTGCTATGCTGATAAAGTATTTAATTGCCAGTATTTGATTTAAGTATTTAATTATGAAATCTTCGCGTTTATGACTGACATACATTAGGTTTTCTTTTGCGTCTAGAACAGATGGCGTTCAACGTGTTACAAATGGTAATTTTTTGTCGCACAAGTACATATAAAACAGTAAAAACCTACCGTCTTCAGACTTGATATGTAATAGATCGTTCTTGCCCTCATTGTCTGAGCCTGCTTCCGATTTGATCGTCACTGATGCTGGCGCCGGCGATTTGTGCTACACAAAAACAACAATTTCAATAAATTATTACATATTTATTTATTCTTTCATCATTAATGCAAACCATAGTCAGTGACAGGTCAAAATAGCGCAATAACAACCTCAAAAACATAATGTGCTACTTTATTAGATACCGCTACTGGGAGAAATTTTCAATATCTTCAAATTCACTGTGTGTGTTCGTTATTATTAAGCTTTTTTTTAATATCTGGAAGTGGCATATCTATGTTACCTTAATTTTAAATAAGACTGCTTATATACGATTAATTTTAATAGTTTTTTATAATGCATAGCATAGCTGATACCATATGGTACACAGTACTTTAAGTGTTAAAATTTGTGTTATGCAGCACATTTTATTCTTTTAATTTTTATGTTTATTTTTGTTAAAAATCCTTGTCTTGTAGCTTGAAGATGCTCACTCAAATGTATGTTGTGATGGCACCATGCGTCGAATCGTGACGTGCTTTAAAATATGGTTGAGCGGAACGATAACTGGTTCATGATACTCGTGAACGGATACCGCCAGTGGGGACTCTGCTCATGTCTACTATATTTATCAGTAATTAAGTTCATGTTGTTTAAAGAGCTATTTGTCTTCTTTTCTTTCAAAATCTTGTAGAATTATCAAATTATTTTATTATTATGTACATTTTCTTGTAACTGGCGGGAGAAAAAACCAACTTTGACGATGTTGATAATGATGAAATAACATTTGCACTGCAATTGCTGTTTTATCGCTAGGCGAGTGTTTTTCTCATTGTTTACGTAAATGTGACGTCATGATCAGCGCCTGAAAGTCTAGTGACACTTGGGTTGAGCTGGTAGGAAATCAATGTAACGTCGCAATATACGTTTACTTTGATTTTCAAATCTAAGCCCTACATTAAAATATTTGTTTTCGTATTTTAGCAATATTTTGAAAGATTTTATTTTAGATTTAGATTATGCCATACCTGTGAAATACTATTATGTTGGTTAAGCGGCCCTGCATCAGAACCGACGCTCATCCGGCGAAGGTCTGACGACTTCTGTCGCGCGCGGAAATGGCGAGGCTACAACATATTAAAACTTCCATGAATGCTTTTCCTATTACAACAGTCCGGTATTAAAAAAACAGCAAAACTCACTTTACATGGCCAAATGTAACTCAGTCTACATATATAAAATAATAGGGACATATTATTAAACCGTCTACAATACGCGTACGTCAACTTGTCATTTGTTTGAAAATTCATAAATCGTAATAACAGCTAAATACCTTGTAATCATGGTTGAGTCCCATGCTGGTACAAGTGGGACACTCCCAGGAGTTAGGCAGATCCTCGTTGATCTGCCCACCCGGCTGTACACACGCTGGGTGCACAATGCTGTAGCAGACAGAACATTCTCGAAGCGACGAAGGCCCGTTGCGTCCTACAAATTACATTTATATTTCATTAATATACGATCACAGGAAGTTTTAATTTAACACGTCATTATGACCACATCCTGCCTGTCAAGAAGTGACAATGGTAGGTTGTTGTTGCAGTTCTAAAATTTTAGTCATGCATACTGTGGAAAATACACGGTAATAAAGGACGGCACCCATCATCGTCGAATTGAATCGTGAAACGCTTTTTTAAAGACGGTCTTTAAAAAAGCGTTTCACGATTCGATTATAAAAAACTGGGACTATAGGAACTGAGGAACTTATACGCAGGCATAAAATTCCACACCCGAATGGTCACATTTTAGGTCAGGTTACATAGGAACGACTCACCAAATTTCTAGGTAAGAGTGCACAATTAACTTGGCTTTATTGAGAGTATTTTAAAAAATTCAATGTTAGAGTAAAATACAATGTATTACCGGAATTCCCTTTAGCTTGGGGCGCGACTGGTGTCTGCATCCAGCCGTCAAGATGGCACACTGCGCAAGACGCTGTTACTGGCAACATGGGCTGAAAAATACGAATATGTCATTAAGCTAATAGATGAAGACGACTAGAGATCAACAACGCTAATCGATAACGCTCTTTTAGCTGTCAACTGGTGAGCGCTGTGAACGCTTCCTAATATGTTTCTCTCCGACAAACCTAACAGCGCGTCAAAAAATGTTTAGCTTAGTTAGGAACCGTATTAATAAGTACACATTTAGCTGCGCTGCGAGAAGCTAGGTTAATGTAGCGATTCTATTGGTTCTTAACAAAAACATTCCTCACAACGCATCCTCGCACATCTCTGGTGGAAACGCACCCTTATAGTCATATAATGTGTTGTTTTACTAAAAATAATATACAATCCGTTGTTTGTTCCATTTAATTAGTATTCCCGAGTTTGAGTAAATCACCAAATGACGTGGCTTTCAGTCGATTCAGTTTTTTCTTACACAGTTAGACATAGCTGTGTTTGTGATTTATATTAAGTAGCTATTGATACCAAAACAATATAGGTAGCGGAATTTGGAAAAGCTTTACAATATTAAGAGTATCAGGGTATGCACTGATTATATGCAATTATAAGCAGCACGCCACTGGTAAAATCAGATCTGATGCAATCCGTTTGTTGGAAATCATCCTTTAAAAACTAGTGCCTTAGTAGTACTTTAGTTTTACCTGTAGACACTGCCGCATGATGCAGGTTTGCTTGGCGCGCCCGAGCCCTCCGAACTTCACCATGTCGTGACAGAACACGCACTCTCCGCAGTCCGTGCGCTGGCAGGCCTCGCATTTCTTGCATCTAGTGAACAATATCAATTAAGTTATCACTTTTTTAGTCGCATCTCGCTAAATTGTATGAATCAAGTTATCACTATCAACCCTGTGTCAGCCTGAATTCATTGATATCCGGATTTTCCCTAATGAACGGGTTTGTGAAAAAGGTATAGGTGGTGTTTATTAGAGTTATGTGTAAATTGATTGAAATATGATGACTGATAAATTAAATCTAAATTTTGACATTTGTGAATGCTGCTGAACGTAGGTTTATATTATATTTATGTGTATAATTAATTTTCACGGAACTACCTATTCTCACGCACCAAGTAGATAAGTGTATTTAGTCCCACATAACAAGAAGATGATTGTATCCAGCCCCATACAACAAATGTAATAATGTACCTAGTTCTATACAACTAATGTTATAATATACCTAGTCCCAACAAATACACAACAAGTAGAGGAGTGTACTTAGTCTAACATTTAATGTATCTAGTCCAACACAACAAACGTCACAATGTATTAACAACTAAGTTTATGGGTTTTCCTAGTCCCAATAGGTGTACCTAGCCCAATGGGTGTAATAGTGTACGTAATCCCACAAAACGTATATGTGTATACCTGGTGCGTCGTCGTCGCGGCGCGCTGTTAGCGTGGTCTGGTCGAGGCCTCGCGGGCCCGCCCCTTTGCCCGCCGCGCCCGCCCCGCCCGCTCGACTGGCGCCGCTCCGCCGTCGGGGACTCCTCAGGACCTGCGGAGTATCACGCAAGTTATTTAATGGGAACAAATAGTTGTGCATGAGTTATTCTTAATAGTTAATCTATATTATAAGGGCAGAAACTAGTAATAATAAATAATAATAAAATTTGACAACATTACGTATGCCATTAACAATAATTTATACTGGTTTATATTCAGGTCAGCGCCCACTTTATTATTCTTCTTTTTATGGCTAGAAATAGTAGTATTTATATTTAGAATAATATTTAAAATGTTTCATATAATTATAAACAAATTAGACTAATAACACTCTTAGAACTGTGACACTTTGTCACAAAGCCATCAATGATAATATTAATATTAAAAACCATAGTTATGTCTATGTTTGCACTGAAAAATTCAGACCCTAACTTACTACAAAAAATGTTAAAATAAATCATTAAAGATCGTACCTTTAAGCAGTGGTATTCCTGTGACAGCCAGATGTTGTTTATCATGGCGATGCTGTTCGACCACTGTCCTGACGTCCTTCACCAGGGCGATTGGTTCCGACAACAACTCCGGTACCGATTTCCGTGCTGCCGGCAACTGGTGTAGGTACATCACTATTGCCTGTTGATAAAAAAATACTTATAATTACAGTATTTATTTTTAATTTAATATACTGTATACCGCACATTACACACCGTAAAGAATCACCATTATAATCATCTACATATCAGCCTTATACAGTCCACTACTGAACAATCATCTCTCCAATACATTCACAAGGGTTGGTGATTGCAGTTCAAGCCAGTAAGCAAGATGACGCCGCTGTCGATCATGCGGTAAGATTTTATTATCGTCGACTCTTACGACTCTCAGTAAAATGAGACGGGGTGGCACAATACTAGGCCAAAACCACACGACCCACCGCAAAGAATAGCAGACTACAATGCTTACCTTGTAGCGTGAGATGCGTGTGTAGCCGCTGTATTGGCCACGAGACTTGCTCGGCCGAGTTGCGACCGGCCCAGCACTTTCCACACCGGTAGGTTTCAGAGGCTGAAAACCTTACCTTGAGGCCATGCAGATTGTGCTGTGTGTGATACAAGTAAGTATGGCTGCTGCTATATTAGCCACAAGTCCAGTTTCCCTTATATGCCATCCGAGGAATTAGAATAATTGGATAGTTTTTTAATTTGTAGCACCGCCTTTAACCATCTCTGCTAACCCTATGGTTAACTGGTAGAGAATGCCTTCGGCATTAAGTTCGCCTTTTGTATCACTTTTTTTTTTTGTGTGCAATAAAGATTAAATAAAATAAATAAATAAACCCATACCTTAAGACCGTGCAACTCGTGCTGCGTAAGGTGCACGTGAGTGGCTGGAGGCGCCGCCGTGGTAGGAACAAGTCCCGCTCCGCTGAGGTGCGAACGACCGAGCAGTGCACACACGTATCGGTCCAGCACATACCACAGCATCTCCGTGAAGAAGGGGTATCGGAACTTTTGCGGCACCTGAGAACAACACCATAATTACATTAAGTATTTACGCTACCTTGAAATAAAATTTTATTTAGACCTATATATTTTTATTACCTTCATATACTTTTTTAAATGAATAACAGAATGTAGTGCCATGCCATCCGAGGTATGAGTACGTACGTATAAATACGTACGAAGTACGAGAGAATGTATTAGCTTTCCTTCATTATTCTAACCTCCAACAATATGTCACTTCACCTACTCACTTTACAGATTATTCTCAAACTTTGATAGATTTAATTTGCAGTTCTGCTGAAATATTTAATTTGACAGTCGATTACATACCTGATCTTAGCAGTCATGCATTCATCTCATGCAGGTTACGCATTGTCAAACCTAAATCAACCCCGAGGTGGATTTTTTATAGACCAAGGGGTCTATAAAAAATCCACCTCGGGGATTTTTTATAGACCCCTTGGTAAACAAATAAACTTAAACGACTTTGATACACTTGTTAACAGTATCTCATGGGAACGGTTCCTCAATGATGATGTGAATGAGGCCGTGCTATGTTTTAATGCTTATATACTACATGTATTTGATATTCATGCTCCTGTCTTGAAATCGCGTGTTAAACAACAAAGTAAGCCTTGGATAACATTCACTATACGAGAGATGATGAAGTTAAGGGACAAGGCCCACGCTAAAAGTCGATCTACAGGGATGGATAGCGATGTAAATTTTTATAAAAATATGAAATCTATTGTGAATAAAGCTTTGTTTGCTGAAAAATCAGCTTATTTTAATCGTTGCGTCAATCAAATCCACTCTAAAAACCCAAAAGAATTATGGAAGAGTATTAGAAAAGATATCGGAAACTTTAATACCAATCAAACTCCCATGCCTTCTGGCTTAAACGACCCTGATGTCATAAATAACCACTTTCTTGATGTACCTGGTAATAAGGATGTTTCTCTTTCTGACCTTACGTATTTTGAGTACCATCGATTCGGATCCGCATCTTTTAAGCTAAAACCTGTAGACGAAACCTGTATTTATAAAATTATTTTAAATGTTTCATCAAATTCTGAAGGAATGGACGGTATTACGCGTGATATGATTCTTTTGACATTACCACGAACACTAAGGGTAATAACTGCAATTGTCAACAACTCTATTCAAACTGGTATTTTCCCTGAAATCTGGAAAAGGGCTTTAGTTAGACCTATTCCTAAAAACAACGACGTGAATCATTTAAAGGACCTTAGACCAATCAGTATCCTCCCCTTCATGTCGAAGATATTGGAAAAAGTCGTATGCCAACAGTTGATGGTATATCTTAATGAGAATGATATCCTACCCCATAAACAATCCGGTTTTCGGGCCGGGCGTAGTACGGCCACTGTTTTGTTAGATGTAGTTGATGACCTCCTGACTGGACAGGATACTGGTAAAGGTTCAATTTTAGCCCTTCTTGATTTTTCCCGCGCATTTGACTCCATTAATCATAATCTTCTTTTGTCTAAATTGGCATTTTATGGGTTTGACAAAATTGCATTGAAGTGGTTTTCCAGCTATCTCAATGGCAGGTCTCAACGGGTAGAAATTTATAATGAAACAGGAGTGAAATCATCCTCTAATGATGTCCTATTAACTCGTGGCGTCCCACAGGGCTCTATTTTGGGACCAGTTCTTTTTATACTATATAGTGCTGACTTAACGAAATGTATTAAAAACTGTAATTTTCACGTTTATGCAGACGATCTACAGGTTTATTTATCTTTTAAACCAAATGAAACACCGGAGTCTGTTAGTCTTATCAATAAAGATTTAGAGCAAATTAGCGAGTGGTCCGTTAAAAACTGTTTAGTTTAGTGTCGTCGCAGCGCACAGTGTTACTTCAATTGCCTGGTGTCTCCGGAAGACCAGCGTCGGGATATTGTTAAATGTCTCGACTTATGCTGAGTGAGCATCGGATTAGCGTTAGCGTTAGTACTAGTTTTAAATCCCACCAAGTCAAAGTTTCTCGTATTGGGATCTGACGGTCAGATTAATAATATTAATAGTTTTAATCCTGAGGTTAGAATTGGAGATGTAGCTATTGTACAAGTTACCGAAGCCCGAAATCTTGGAGTTCTAATGGATAACAGATTAAAATTTCACAATCACGTTTTGGAGACTGTTAAAAATTGCTATTATCGGTTAAAAGTGTTATATAGGGTACGCAATTATATAAATGTAGATGTAAGAGTTAAGCTTTGTGAAACGTTAATATTGTCGAAACTGAGTTACGCGGACACAGTCGTGGGCGCATGTTTGTTTGGTTACACAAAAAAGATCATACAACGAGTACAGAATTCTTGTGCGCGATTCTGTTTTCACGTCCCTCGTAGAGCTCATATAACACCATTCCTTAACCGGAGAAATCTATTAAATATGGGGTTTGGACGCTCTCTTCACTTTGCCTGTCTACTGTTTGGCATTGTGCAAACTGGGTCTCCCTCCTACCTGTACTCCAAGTTAATGTTCTCACATCGCACGATTCGGATGGCATCTAGACTGATTTGTTCAAGACACGGCTCAGCAGCATTTCGTGGAAGCTTCCGTTATTCAGCCACGAAATGCTGGAATAATATCCCCCCACCTATTAGAAATTGTAAGACTTTGAGATCGTTCCGTTTGCTTTATAGAAGTCATTTATTATGTTCCCAGAAGGGTATTTAGTTAAGTTTATTCAGCTGTCTCGTTTGCTCTAATGTTTTCTTGTTTATTTGATTTTTTGTTATAGCCGTATTATTATATATTTTTAACAAATTGTACGTTTAAGTGGTGTTTTTTCGTTTTATGTTTGCAATTTTTTTATTTATGTTGAAATGTTTAATTTTGTTGCGCATAGTTTTAAGTTTGTCCTACTTACGTAGTATTAATAGGCTTGTACGGAAGACCAGCGCCGCGGGGCCATAGTGACCCCTCGGCATATGCTGAGTATAAGCCTTTTCGGTGCCACATGACTTTATTAATTTTTATTTTTGTAAACCAATGTATCATGTGTCACAGAATAAATTATTTTCTTTCTTTCTTTCTTTCTAGTGTTTTGTTTGTTTGTTAACATTTGACATGGAACATTGCGCCTTTTTAAATGTTTAGGCAGGTCAAGTTACATATTATTTTAATATTACAGTATACTTTTTTTAATATTATTACATTGTATTAATCCTTGAGATTAACACAGTAAACCACAGTGCACATTATTAACAAAAAGCCTTCCAAAAATGGTTAGCCTCATAACAAACTCAATCAGAAAAAAAATTTTGACGTCTCTACATTGTAGACATACTCCATTTGAATTACTACACAAATGTTATTTGAGAAAAGTAGATTAAACTTCTGCAGCGTCAAAATAGGATGGTTTATTGCAACTCAAACAAGCAGCCAAATAAAAGGTAAATACATTCCGCATACCAGTTACGTCCTGGAACTGAAAATGAAGAACATACCACAGCTGCCCTTTTTATGCTGCTGCTCATTTCTTTCCCTAGTCCTGCTTACCTTAGTGACATCTTCAACCTGTGCAATCTTCAGCTGTTTCTCAATACCGAACTGGTGAAGGAAGTTCCCTCCAAAGACTAGAGAATCGCTTGGAGTGTACACTGCATGAATCCAACCGGTTGGGATGAAGAAAGTGTGCCCAGCTTGTAGCTAAAATAGAAATTTGTAAATTTTGTAGCTTAAAAAAAGAACAAACATTTGCGTGAATTAATATAAATGGTTTTTTTTAATTACGATAAATAAAAAAAGAAATGACTACTTCATATTTATCTCACTTTAAGAATTTTTTGAGCAATTTAATAATTTCTTATAAAAATTTACATTAATCATACTGTCAATTGGATTCTGATGAAACAATTAGTTTCCTTAGTAACATAAAATAGTTATTTAAAACACTTATTGAGATCAACAAGATCATTTGGATTCGTCAAGTTTTTAGTAATTTAAGAAAATGTTAACAACAATGCAGGATATATATATATATATATATATAGGCGGTACCATAATCAAAAACATCGCTAAAAGTATCGCAAGAAAGAGAGATATATTTATTGACCGAAAATACAAGTTCTAGGACCTTACATTACCAGTAATTTATTTGTGCAATCATAAGGTGTTGGTTTAGCGTAACGAAGCATTTATTAGCCTGCGGTGACCATTTTCCATGAGAGGGGGATCGCGAGCTTGAGTACCACTTTGTGGTATAAAAAACTAGACTACTTACATGAACCCTGATGCACTTTTCGACAGTGTCGCCAAAGAAGACATCTGACTGTTTGCCAGAGAGCACCCACTTCTCGTAAAGCTGGAGATTTTTCTCAGTGGGTGGGATGAGCCAAAACACCTTTGCACCTATAAAGTTGAATGTTTTACATTATTATAAAATTATTATATGAAGTTTGAACCATAATCTTCAGTTAAAAATCAAACATTATGTATAAATAACACCAGAATGTTATCTTGTATGTAAAGTTGAGCTTTTTTTATACTCTTTTGATTTTAAAAAAACTATTAATCCTAACCTACAACATTTGTATAACGAACAATGAATAAAAATGTGAAAAAAATATTGTAACATAAAATAATGAATAATTAAACAATTCTAATCACCTCTTAAAATATGATACCAGACGGAAGTGCCGCCAAAGTCGATATGGAAGTCTGTGTAGCAGCCCTTCACTGACATAAGGCAATACTTCTGTACTTTCGGGTACATCATGTCATCTAAGGCGTTGGTTGATTCAGTCTGGAAAAAAGAAAATGTTTCTACTAAAGCCAGTAAATTGTTATGCTGCATTTTTACGACTAATAGTTGATAACAATTTTACGCTACATTAATTGATAATGGAGAAAATATTAACATTCCGTCTAGGATCGCTAAGGCACTATATTGCATTGATATTTCTACTGTACTGTAATCCTTTTTATATCTATTGAGTAACTAAAATGTTACTATGAGAAAATTTTCTAAAACAAAAACTTATGTCGCCATAAGTAACCTTTTTCATAGCTATAAAAATTGTTGAATAGATATTCAGTGACTAGAATTCTTGTCAGTCTACGAGTAAATTTTTTAACAACAATGAGTTATGCTGTGATGTCTTTGACTGTGTAATATCTTGTCTTTGTTGACTGTAAAATTTTGTTAACCCATAAACGAGCAAATGGTATATGGTTTTCTACCTTAAGTTAACAGTATACGGTAAATTATATTATGTGACACTGCCATAGGGCAGTAGGGGTTTAAAAGGGGTTAAAATAGTTCCCAATGTAATCAATTAGTTACCTGCTGATCCTTCAAATGGCGCGGCCATACAGTCTCGACCCAGTCGATCATGCGCACGATACGAGGCGCCTGCACATAGTTCTCGAGTCGTGTGTGAGAGAACTCCAGCGAGATCACATTCAGCAGTCGCTCTTTGTTTGGATCGTCGTAGTAACGCTGCCAATCCTTTAAAAAAGTAACAAAGTAGTTTATGTTTTGTTTATTGGATTTTGTTTTTATTTATACTTGACCAAGCTTTGTGTTTTATTTTATTTTATTGTAATTTTGTGCCAGTCCTATCACGCCAAAAAAAAATTGTTATTATTTTTTTTACAATCCCTCGTATCTTTAAAAACTTGTAAATAACTACTAAATAACGGATAACAATACATACAAACTTGTTGTTATCGAAAATTATTTAGAATACATATTAAGATAAGTTTAATCAAAAAATTGATTTTAAATATTATATAAATTATAATAGATTTTAACTACAGAATAATGGGCAAACATACACAAATACTTTGTTATAAATACATAGAAAACACACAGACGAAAACTAAAATTTATGTTTATGCACACAATAATAATTGCCGTATGGGAATCGAATATTAAATCTCATGACAGCAGTTATACTGATCTACACGACATAACCGATGTCAAAATCCCAGGTGAATAAAGTTTTGGTAACATCAAGATCTGTTATTTTTTGTTTTAAAATAAGTTGTTTTTGCACGAGATAAAATGGCAACTTATGTTTTGCGGTAAAGCTATAACAGATTATTGTGGGTTGTATTCATATTGTATTTCGACGAAGTTCAATTATAAATCTGCAGTAAGTGAGCGTAAATTTTCGGAAAAAGGCTCACGTGAAATACAAGCTAGAAATATTGATGCAAAATGAATTACGGGCGAGCATATTTCCGAATTTGCAAATAGTTTCAGCATCTTCATCTATACAAGATTGAATTTATTTATTATTGGCGAAATGTGGGCGTAAATTATGCCTCTGCCTACCCCTTCGAGAAAACAGGCGTGATTGTATGTATATGTAAGATTAAATTTCACGGTGGCCAAACCGCAAGAGTTCTTAAGGCTGTGTCCCCAGTAGGCAAACTGCTAGCGGCCGACTGAGTTTGCGGCGTACCGATTTAGTACGCCCTTCCATATATTTGAAATGGAGTGTCCACAGTCTGCTAGTTTTGCGCTCACTATACGCAGTTTGCAGCGTCGGTCTCTCAGTCTTGCAACTCAGTTGGCCGCTAACAGTTTGCCTACTAGGGACACGGCCGAAGGATTTCAGTTCAATGCTAAGGCGCACGATATTGCAGTCTATAGAAATAAGTGTTCTAAAAATATTGCTAGATAAAATCTCTGACTTGCCTGTATATGGAAAAACTATTATTGCTCAAACTTCACATATTTTTCTTTCATAGACCATTACATAGTAATTAAATATTAAAAACAATCAAAATATAATAACACTGAAATCAATAAGCTTAGATTCACTTACATGCAACAAAGCAATAAAAAAACCAAATAATATTTAAGTGTAAGTGAATCTAAGTACCAGTTCCGAGCCACCATTCTGTAAGAACTGGCAAGAAATTCACAGGCTATGCTCTTTAAAATTATCAATTCGATAGGTACTCAAATTACTACTACAAAGTACTCAAATCTTCATTTGTCTGTGACGCTATACAAGGCTCAAAAATAGTGAGCATAAAAACTGCATGGACACCTTACCTTCATGGTCATCTCTATGTTTTTCTGCGTGTTGACATCCATGACGTCGAGAAGTCGCCGAGAGCCGACGCACATCCTCACGTCGTTCACTGTGAAGTTGCTTGTTGGCACTCTGCAAAAACATAATTTATCATCATCTCAGCCCTTAAACGTCCCACTACTGAGGAAGATTCTCCTCTCACAAATCAACTCAGCAATCCCTTTCGGATTCAGGCAGTAAAAATTCAAATACGCGGCCCGGTTGGCAGGGGAAGCGTCACGTCATGCTGTAAATTTTTTGACGTCGCTTAATAGTCTCTAACATGGTTTATCGACTACCACACTACACACACACACAGCGTATAATCTGGACCCATATCTTAAGGTCTCACTCGTAACTACGAGGGTTTTCATAAAAAAGAAACTCACGGTTGAGTTTTTTTCCACCATCCACCATTAAGCTCCAAATTAACCAGACATCATAATACGTACTATGGACACTGGATACAATTTATACTAAATATACATAGAAAACCCCAAGCAATGTACCCAAATATTTGTCCTGTATAGAAATCCTACTCACGACCTTAAAGAGGAGCATTAATAGCCCTCTGCGCCATATAAAACTGTCCCTTACATACTCAACAGGTTTTGAGTTTTTGTCATAAGTTGGTGTTACTGTCAACATTGGCGCAGCGAGGATTCAATAGAGATCCTTTATGAATTTGCTATATTTCGTAAAAGTATGAAAAATTTCAATTCATGATAAGTTCTATATCAGTACTTTTTAAAGCTAGTAGAAAGTATCTAAAGATAGTCAATTTCTTGTGAATGTGGACAATTTATTATTTCTAGTCTTCCTTTTTAGTCTTTCCCGGAAATTACGAGACAAAGTTACAGGGAAATCAACAGATTTCCATACAATTTAATAGTAACAGATACTTTTAAGACTGAAAGTGTTATAGTAGTTATTTGTGATTGCTACCTTCGCAAAAAGAACAAGCCAGAAGCGCAAACTTCACGAGTTCCTTGTCCGATTCTTTACTCAAGTTTCCGTAACCCAATTACTGAAAGGCCGCATTATTTTATGTTATCTTGACATCATAATATCAACCAAAATCAATATTGAAGCTCTGACCCCTCCTCTTCACCTCCCAGTTACTATTTTTAGCAAAGCGAAATAAAAGGAAAAAATACCGTGATTATTTTTATTTCTACCAAATATTGCGTACCTACCACTCGAGATTTTCGGTAAACAAATGAGAAAATTGTTCATCAAAGAATTTAATTTACGCGAATAAAGTGTGAATATTTATCTAAAAGTGACTTGCAACGAGTCTGACATCGATATTTAGTACTAAAGCCCGAATAACATCCAAATATAGTATAATTATAATCCAAATGGCCTTATCGGTCAGTACTAAATTATGCCAATGAATAACATTATAAGAAAAGCAATCAAACGAATTTATAGACATTATCTTTGTTTACATATGGATGCGAGTGGACATCGGAAATATACAGCAACAGGAAATTGCATTTTCTCAATCCATCCATCCATCCAAGTATCAAGGTGGTGGAAAAAGCATGCGCAGAATGCCTCAAGTTCTGATTGGTCGTTCGGAAAGACGAACTCTCCCGATGGCAAGGGCGGGGATCGGCACTCGTCGGCAAACGGCATTCTGCTGCGGCAACCTTCGCATACAGGACGTGTGAAGTATTCTCTACAAGTTACAATGTGTACCGTTTTACGTGTAACGTCCACCGCCATAATAACGTTACGCAATATTGACAACGTTTTATGTAAAAATCGTCGGTCGTTGTTACTGACAAGAATTGTGCCGGCAAGAATACTGTATTAAATAAACATCTTGATTTTGCAGGAAAAGCGATTTATAGTTTATATATGCACTAGGCATATTCTTTAGTTAAACAGTCGATTTTTTATATTTATTGTAAATTAGTGTACAGTCTATGATCATCTCTTATTATTATCCTAGCCTAGAATAATCCCGGATGCCCTTTTTTTTCAAATGGAAAATCAGGGTCCATATCGGCTCTCATAAAATTTGTATTCATATTTACGATTTTACTACGAATTGGAGTTCATAATAATCACTCTTTATAACTTTTTTCTTCATAAACTTTATGTTATGAGTTCCGATTGTAGGAATATTAATGTATGACATTAATATTCCTACAATCGGAACTCATAACACCCCGTCATCATATTTTTTTATTTCATAATGTTTTTATTAAGAAGGTGTTTAATTAATATTTTTTTTATTCAGAATAGTTTTCTTCATAAGAGAGTGAAGGTCGCAGTTCTAACCTAACCTAACCCACCTTCTGGGAGCATTTTGGTTCTGTGAAGGTCGCAGTTCTAACCTAACCTAACCCACCTTCTGGAAGCATTTTATTAACAGTATGATTTTTGATGTATAGGATAAATAGCACTTCTGATTAAGAAATATATGAAAGCAAAAATGAGTACAAATAAATGTATGAACAATAAAATTATGAAGTCGATTCATTTGGCGTTTTAATATTTATTGAAATAAAAATTATGAAGAGTGATCATTATGAAATAAAATTGTATGAAACATATTTACGGACTTTCGATGTTAGGAGTTAAAAAGTTATGTAAGAAAAAGCGCCCCCGGAAAATCATCAAATGAGCGTCATATATAAAATCATAAGGATGTGTCAGACTCTTGACTAAAAACCATCCATGCCCCGCATTCCCGGATGCCTGACTTAAGCATAGAGCAGAGGCTCATGATTATCTCTAAAGATAATATTTGGTGGTTAGATATTCTTTTTTAGTTGCAACTGCATCAGTTATGTCAGTTAATGCCGAAATCTTACTTGTTTTATGAAATAAATTAAAGTGTTCTTTTTTATTTCATTTTTAAGATTATCAATAGTATTCCGATATTGTAAATTATCTTACAATAATTATATTATTCTCCCCTCCTAAAGCTAAAGATTATCAGTCAGGTTTTTTACTTTATTTGCTGTAAGCTAAACTCTCAAGCAATTTGCAAGTTATGAATATTTCATAATTACGTACTCCCTCCTAAAAACGTTTTGAGTTGAAGCACATAAATGTTAAAACAGAACTTTTTCCTCGTTTCATACATAAAATAGTACTATGAAATTACATTTTAAAACATTAATCATTTTTTCCATGAAGTTTACTATTTACACACTAAATTATAATAATTCGAGTAAAATAATAATTTTTGAGCGCGTAACTTTAATTAACGTGGAGTCATGGTTCTAAGACAAAAAGTCTCTTTAAATCAGCTGTTCAACTTTTCCATATTATCATATCTTAGCATTATCCCGGTTGCCCTAGACTCAAGCCCAGGGTATGGCTGGGCTCACTGGTTTAACCAGGTATGGCTGCTTTTCAGTTATTATATGCGCGCCTGCCGTCTGACGGTCAAACGGCAGTCGCTCCATGTAATATTTGGCAACCCAAAGGGAAATTTCATTCTATTGTTAAACCAGCTGTCAGGATGTTAGAAGGTACCGACTTTCTAATAACGGAATTCATGACAGCCAGGTCCAACAACTTAACGTGCTTACACAAGTTTTTCACAATCTCGTTCCTAGATTTAAGTTAAGTCATTTCACTTTTATTAACAAGTGTCAAGCAAGTGTAATTTCACTTTTATGAACAAACTAGCGGCTGCTCGCAACTTCGTCCGCGTAACTTACAGATCCTCTAGTTATTTGAATGGATTAAAAAGTAGCCTAAGGATCCGATGCGTTGAACTAGCCACAACAGACAGACAGACAATTCGAATTTTTGTTTTTATGTGTCGTTCTCTTGTTCTTCAATTTTATTTATTTATAGGGCGAATTATGTATGAAGGAAGACCTTCCTAAAATTTAAGCTAAATCGAAGCTACTAGTAAGCGGCCATAAAAAATGTTTTTTCAATTTTTTTTTACAACTTTATACTAATAAGTATCGAGAATGGTGTTCGCCTGATAGGAGTCAGTGACGGCTACACATTATCAGCATAGACCCATTTAAATAAAAATCGTAATTAATCTTTACTGCGCTTATCCTAACTACATCGTTATTTTTTTAGAGTAATTTCGGTTTTACGGATATTTTGGGCACAGTATGCAGTCCGAACCGCTTGTAGCTGTGTGATTAGATTATCGAGGTAAAAAGTATGTATCAACATTTTTTAAATTATTTTGGGTGTATCCTACCAAGACCTGAGGAGCCCAAGCCAACGTCACCTGCAAGTGGTGCACCTGTCTATTAACGGACGAGGCTCGGGCGAACATAACAGTGCCTAGTAAGCGGCTGTAGGCTCGCCACATGGGACCAACTATATAAAAGGCGAAGTGTGGGCGTATAATATGCCTTTGCCTACCCCTTCGGAGTACAGGAGTGAAATTCTGTATGTATGTAACATTTAAAGCTAGGATATATACGGATCCTATAAAACTCAACCTAACCTTATCAGCAAGTGGTGCACCTACCTATCAACTAACATGGCTCTGGCAAGCATAGAGGTTTCCGGTAACCGGCAATAGTCTCGCCTAGTAAATATAGGTTATTTATTTTAATCTTTATTCCACACACAAAAATGGACAGAAGGCGAACTTGATGTCATTAGGCATTTTCTACCAGTCAACCTACGTGAGACTAACAATATAGTTAGCGAAAGCCTCTGCCCACCTCTTTGGGAAAATGGGCCTGATAATATGTATGCATGTTCAACTAGGCTCAGGGTAAGCAGTGTTTATTTGCATGTACGGTGTGCACGACATCTACGAAACACACAAAGAGAACTTATCGCCTAGCAAAAGTGTTTGGTGCAATATTTTGTTCATTTCGCTGACTCTCAATAACAATAGCAATTAGTGATAACAAGGCGTAGGCCGAGATACGCCCGTACGGACAGACAATAAGCAAAGTCGCGTGTACAGGAGACAAAGACATGTCCCACACTATTCGCCTCGGCCGGCTTCGTGCACTCTTCGTATAACTTCGGTTAAAGTGACAAAAGAATCCGCGCATGCGTTCTTCCTGCAAGACCAAGTTCTGTCTGTTGATAGGCGGGAACTTGCGGTCTTAATAAACAACCCGCAAAGCTTTCAAGATCCTTTATGAACTGGTTTAGTGAGCACAGTCGAGTTAACAAGTTAAGGAGTCAAACGTTTATTGTGTTACAAGGATCTTTTATATATGGGGCGCAAAAGATCTTGATAGTTACTCCTCATTATATTTTGCTTATATTCCGCAAGAATACAAAATCAATTTTATGTGATGATGATAAATTGATAATAGCTATATTTTTATTCCAAATAAAAAAGTTACATCAAAAATGGTATATCGGAATAAGTGATTAGGACACTTGCAAAAGCCTTCTTAATGAAACCTAAACTGCATTCCACAAAACTAGGTCAAAAGTATTGTAAGCTCATGCGAAAGTGAAGAATCATATTAATTGTTATACAGCTCAGTACAAACAGAATATTTACTTTAAAACCATCGGGCAAGAAGCTATTTAAGTTTGATTTGCATTTTTGACGACAGATATGGCGTGGAGGTCAGTATACCTGCACTTTACTCCAAAGGTCGTGGGTTCGATTCCCACACAGGACAAATCTTTGTGTGCATGAACATGAATATTTGTTCTGGTCTGGGTGTTTTCCTATGTATATTAAGTATGTATTTACAAAAAAAAAGTATTTAAGTATGTTTATCAGTTCTTTAGTATCCATAACACAAGTTCTTAGTGATACTTATCTTGGAACTGAAGAATTGGTGTGATTGTAAGAGAATATTATTTATTTATTTTATTTATTTTGTCGCCAGTGTTTTAAAAATTACCTACATAGTAAAAGTTTTTGTTAAAAGATGTACTTAGACAAAAGACAGCTGCATTATTCAAAGTACTTGAATAGTTATAGTTTAACTAATAACATAATTTTGACAAAGTTGATTAACCCTTAATTGGACAGACCTAATTGACATTTTCTGTTTATTTTCCACCTTAACTTGTCTCCATAAAGATTAGTTTATGATGGCAAGTAATGCGCATTGTCCTATTAAGGGGTGTTAAGTATAGATAGACATGATGCTTGGTGTCGTAGTATTAGTAGTCGTCGTAATACTAATTTTGGGCTCATTTTTACATATAATATAGTAAGTTATAATTTCTAACTTTTGTTGAATTTTTTTTTTCTGAAACTACATAATTTAGGCTCTCCTACAATTACGCTCATTAACTTAAATTAGCAAAATTTTTCAGATACGCGGTATTGTCCAATGCTAGTTACGCGGATTTGGACTATCCCCGACGATGTCTTTCAGTGTATTACATTTTTATTTCTTAATAATGCATTATAATTTGCATACTTTTATTACTAAGAAAAAGTTATTATTTTGAAATTACAAAAAGATACTCAAACTTTTTTTTACCGCACTTTTGTATAGACAATAATACATTTCTTTATTAAAGACTGAAGTCAGTAAGTAATGAACTTAAACAGCTTTAGTATATAATATAATTTAAACTAAAGACGTGTCTCACATGCAATAATAGTCTTGTACAATAGGTCGAAACTCTACGTAAGTTTGAATCGCACTTGACTTATATTTATTCAACAAAAAGCTTGCAAGGCAGTGTTAGTTAAGTATTTCACTAACTGAGCAATCGATTTTCAGACAATAGAAAATATTACAATTTTCTTTTTAGCAGTGGTCGTCAGCCTCTTCATAGGTTAAATAAAAAAACGGGATTGCTGCCTGCTGTCCATCCATAAATAGGCACTATAACAATATTAACATAACCACCTGCTAATAGGTTATGTCAACGAAGTAAGGTCCACTAAAGAAATTACATCCTATTATAAAACAACTGCAGCAGATGTTGCTCGTTTGGTGTTTCTAGAAGTACCAAACCAATTGATAAATTTAAAAGAGCATAGCCTGTGAGTTTCTTGCCTCTTCTTCTTTCAGAGCGGTGGCTCGGAACTGGCACTTTGATTCAGTAACACTTGAATATTTTTTATTTTGTTGCATGTAAGTGAATTTAAGCTTCGTGATTTCAGTGTAATAATATTAAAGTTTTGACGTTTTCAAGTATGTACTATGTTTATAAAATAAATGATTTTTGATTGATAGATCTTTGCTGTTTAGTTCGACGACATATAACGTTAATTTATTATTTATTTAGTTAATCTTTATTGCACAATAATACAAAGGCGATCTTAATGCCAAAGGCATTCTTTACTAGTTAAACCTTAGGGTTAGCAGAGAGGGTTAAAGGCGGTGCTACAAACAAAAAAAAAAAATTAAAAAACTTACATAAATCAACACATTTATAAAAATATTCATAAAGTACACTATATATACATAAATATGCATAAGACAAGCAAGTCGATAGTAGGGAGACTTAAAACGACTCATTAAAATAACAATCATGCAACATAGTTGATAAAGATTATGAGTTTTGATGACATTATAGCGCGGAGAAGATATATAGTAATATAGCAGATATACGATATATCTGCTTTATTACTATTACGCGATTCCGACACAGGACAAATATGTATGCATGAAAAGTCAAAATTCTCTGGTTCTGGATACATACTTTGTATATTTTTTTATAAAGAAATATGGTTATAGTACAAGCTTTTCTTAGCTAGGGGCTGGAAGCGCTATGTCTTAATGTGATGTCCAGAATATATATTTATTTAACGATATAGAATATGATTGTATGTTTTATTTAGTACTAGTGGCCGCACGCGAAAGACGCCTCAAAGAGAAGTCGGGCGGGGGGCGTTATTATAAATAAAAAAATGAAACTTTATATCAAGCATATCAAGCCCTTGCTTTATAACAAGGGTAAGGGTTCGAAATAATAGTCTGCAGGCAGTAAGACGCGAGTTAGCAGACCATTTTCTTTGGCAGTAAATAGAAAACGGTGCACCTCTCGACACCCAGAAGCCGGGTGAATGTTCACATTCGTTGCCGAGCATGTCGACTGCTTGATACAAAAACCAAGAAGACTGCGAGTTTAATCCCGCCTAAGGTCCAGCGGGAACTGTTTATTAAATTAAAAAGTTAAGATAAACAAAACCGTCAACTTAGAAGTAGATGTTAGCAGTTTTGTTTTATTTTTAAAATTTGTGATATTTCGAACATTAATGTGTAATAACAGTGGATTACTAACCGTTAAGTGTTTGTGAACGTACGTGAGTGTAGGCAAATGAAACAAAATAGTGCAACATCACTTTCAAATCTCTCAAGAAGTCCATGTGAGATCTCAGTATAGTCCCACTTCTTTACTGAGGACTCAAGGGGCTTAGGGGAGGGTATCTCATTTACCATTTTATCGGGTGTGTAATGTATGAAATAAGTATACTTGATCTAACACTCAAATAGTATAATTTCACTTGATCTAATCTTGTATGATAGAACAATTCATTTAATATAATAAACATTTAATATAAAAGCATATGGTCTAATGTCATTTGATATAATAATCCATTGCTCTTAAGTTCATTTTATATAATGTTCAAATGTTATAAATATCATTTCATATAAAAACGATTCACATACATTTCGTATCGTATAACGCCTACTCTGCATTAAACAGCAAAAATGTCAAGAATACACGGAATGTCAATTTTTCAAAAGTTGAGCTTCAAATCTTTTCCTTATAAGAAATTGTTAATACGTAAGTAAAATAAAGAAACCATTGATCATGTTTTATTTAAATGTTTAATTTATGTAACAAGGAATACGTCCTAAAAATATTGTTCCGGCTCGCGCGGCGTTTGGTCGCAATTCTTACCTAACCTAACCGATTTGTGAGAAACCTTACCGAACCTAACCTAATTCGCCCTACAATAGAAACAAAAGCCAAGTTTTTATAACAAATAATTATTATATTTCATAACCGTTATATCATTTAAGCATTATACAAAATGATTTTTATATCTCATGAGTGATATATAAAATGTTATTATAGCATCTGTATTTTATATTAAACAAGAATGATATGAAATGAAATGGAACTGTATATATAATAAGTAAAAATTATATCAAATGAGTGATATACCAATTAAAATTAGTTCATTTGATATTCGATCAAATGAAGCGCACCCCCATTTATGATCTTTATCATCACTCATTCTCATTTACTATGAATTATATATTATTAATATATTTCTTACTTGACACTGGCTAGACGTGCTAGACGCACGAAGCCATTATTTAAAAGAAAAGAAAAACGTAGAAGTAAATGTCAGCAGTTTTGTTTTATTTTCTAAAATTTGTGATATTTCGAACATGAATGTGTAATAATAACAGTGGATTGTTAACCGTTAAGTGTTTGTAAACGTACATGAATGTAGGTAAATGAAACAAAACAGTGCAACATCACTTTTCAAATCTGTCAAGAAGTCCATGGTATAGTCCCACATCTGTACTGAGGACTCAAGGGGTTTAGGGGGAGGGCATCTCATTTACCATTCATTATCTTTATTACCACTTATTCTCATTTACTATAATTTATATGTTATAAATATATTTCTTACTTGACACTGGCTAAATGAGCAAACCGCACGAAGCCATTATTTAAAATAAAGAAAAAACTTTAGAAGTACTTTACGAACTTTTTACCATATTATGTTATGAGCTTTATGGTCAAATTTAGAATCATAGTGCAACTATCTCTTAACTGTTTGCTGGCATCGATACACGTCTTTCATTTACTTTTTATCGAAAAATAGATAAAAAACATATGGCAAAAATTTTAATATTAGTTTACGATTAAAGAATTAAATAATAATATATCAGAAGAATTATGCAACAAAGAAAAAAAAATGGTCCTATCATGTCCTCTTTGTTGTTTTTGGACAATTTAAAGTTTCATGTTTGACCTTGAGACCGGAGTTGAAGTTGTTGTTTATTTGGTTCGAATGGAATGGAAATAAAAATTCATTATTCAAACTGGGCACGGATGGAGTTGTTATGAATTTCAAGATTGCGTATGAATTCTAATGTGAAAAATTGGGTATGAAACTAGTAAATTTTACCTTCCAGAGCGGATCGAGATTATAAAAGGTCGGCAAGTCTTTTATTACGTATCCGCAGCACATGCCACTACTGAGCACGCGCTTCTTAGCACGAAAAACGGTAACCGGAATTCAGTTCATCCTCCACAACGCGGACCCAGTGCGGGTTGGCTGAGGCAGGTGTGTGGCGTCCGTCCTGCAACTTGGCTCAAGGACTATCTTATATAGCTGTAACCGGGACCAACCGCTCTACGTGCCTTTCGAAGTACAGAAGCGCTCGATATCCGGTCACCCATCCAAGGACTGACCTTTGGAACTTTGCTTTTCTTAGCTGAAATTCTGACTGACTCCAACCACCTATTTGCATGGTGTTATGAGCACTGTTCTACACCTTTGTCCAAATAAATTAAACAGAAAGTAAAACAATAATCTTACCTTAATCCGAGGCCAGTCTTCTCCTTAAAAAGAAGAGGTGTAGTAAAGCCATTCTTCTGCAAGTAAGCTATAGTGATGTCACTTCCAT
Source organism: Musotima nitidalis (assembly GCA_949126915.1). Taxonomy (NCBI): domain Eukaryota; kingdom Metazoa; phylum Arthropoda; class Insecta; order Lepidoptera; family Crambidae; genus Musotima; species Musotima nitidalis. The sequence goes on from OX421434.1 coordinate 9,893,180, forward strand.
TCATCTCTATAACTGATCCTGAGTGTTCAAAGCGGGGGCTCTCCAGCTTGTCAGCGAGGGAGAACCCTCTTCCTCCTTCTGCTTCATCGTCTCCCAGAGCCCATTCGTCTGAGTAAAGTTTTCTTTGTTTGCGTTCACGCTATCAATACAAAACAAAATATTTCTTTAGCTTGACATAAAAACAATTAAGCGTTCCCTACAGCCCTTTACTAGCATGGGCCATTGTGACATGTGTAAGAGTGCTTCAAGTCACACTCAACAACGCTGACCCAGTGCAGATTAGTTGGGATTTTAATTAAATAATAATTATAAGAAAATGTCTAGGTCTATAACAAGCTCAATGTCCAAAAGCATGAGTTCTTATATAGCCAGAAATGAATCTTGCTACAAATATAATATTTACTTTATCTAGATCAGTAGTTTCTTTCGCAGGCCAGTTGGAAGAAATTTCTGTATGGAATAAGCTTGAGTGCCCTGTACCCAACTTTCGTTTCAGTTAGCTTTTTTAAATATTTTGGACCCTCAAATGTTTGTATGAACTAAATGTTTCTTTTCATGGAAAATATTCAGCATATTTAATTAAAACAAAAATTAACAAAAACAATGATTTTCAAGAGAACCAATCATAACCTTTATTTATTCAAATCTATAAATATATTTAAATATTATAACTATTGTTTTATTTTTGACAAAGTACTTTACATAAAATTATGACATGTAATTTACACCTTTTGAACTTTTGATTTTATTATTTTGCAAGTAACTGTAATAAATATTCAGTACTGTGTAAAGAAATAAAATATTTATAAACCAATTTTAGTTTTTCTTAGTAAATTTTAGTGGCTATCACTTTTTACAGAGTGCAACAATAAAGAAATGACTTAGCCTGGGATCTGAAAATAGAAATCAGTGACAAAAGTGAGTCACTTTCATTACTTTCGTACTTTTTTTCACAAAAGTAGAATAAGTAACAAAACCAGCTGTAACAGACTGTAAGCTAAAAAGGTATAACTGGATTAACAATCAGTCTAACTAAAAGGTTATTTTTTTAATGCATACCAAGGCCATTGTAATGCAAACAAACTAGTACATAACAATAAAATAATGAGACAGGACGGTTTCTGAAAAACAAAAAGGCGAGAACATTGTTGAAATCAATGCATTGACATTGTTTTCGGCAATCGACAGGCGGCCAACAAGTAATTATTGTTCGACGGAACGAAAGATTAAACGAGTAATAAAGTAGATTAGGTACGAGCTAGCCGTGAGGTCGCGCGAGCGAGCACTTCGCATCGCAGACAGAGCGCAAGACCATCGCTGACGGCCGCCTGTTTGGCTCTGTCTGTAAGCGAGTCGGGTCGGTCGGCTCGCCAGCAGCGGGAGGGATACGCCTTCGTACGTCCCTCCTTAAAAGACAGACAAAATGCCAACCAAACTAACTTATTCAGACAATTAATTATTACAGCCGCAATATCGCAATGCTGCTGCGATCTTCGTAACTATTATAGATTTTAACACGTTCTCGCATGCGCTAATGCATACGACCGCCGCGTTTTAAACTCGGTCGTAAGCAGCGTGATTGCAAAAAACTCAGTCCGATGACCCTCGATTATGATCATCAGTCCTGATGACTCCCAATATCAAATAAAGACCTCGCCTAATATCAAAAGTCAAGCAAATCGATACATGATGCAGCGATGCACCATTTCATGTTTACGTGATCCCAGATAAAGCCACCATGGCGTCACCCGGGACTAAATACGGAAAAATCTAACAATAAACACTCACCAGCTGCCTTGGAACTTGTTTTTTATTATTTGGCAGTGTTTCCGACATGTTTACGATGGTCAGAAACACTGCTCCACGATATTATCACTTTTTTACGTAAATATTTTACACAGAGCACGAGAAAAAGTAACGCAATCCACCATTTGCAATAGTTGACACTATTGCCAACATTGCGACAAGCAATCACTCCGGTTGCTTATCTGAAGGTTGGTAAATAGCATGGCACCCTATTGGTTCCACTAAGCCTGTGTTCAGCGGGAATATTTGAAACATCGTAAAGCAATATTTATTTTACATTTCGATAAATTAAATTATAATACGATTATTTTTATTAGGTATGAATATAGAAACACAAAGTTTTAAAGATAAAACTACGAACATTAGTCTTTTTTTTACTGGCTTCGTGCGTTAAGCACATTTAGCCAGTGTCAAGTTATAGATATATTACCTACTAATCTTAGAATAATAACACCTAGAATGATAGTTCCCTCCAAAGCGGTCTTTCAAAAGCGAGGCAAGAAAAAAATCTATGTGTGCGTAAGATACTTGTACTTACGCTCAACGAAACGCACATAGTGAAAAAAATCATGTTGTCATTTCATTCAATTTTCCCTAAAAGTAGGGAAGTTGAATAGCTATTTATTGCATTTAGTTTATGCGAAAAACCACTTACTTTATAATTTCATTAAAAATGTATTATATTTATCCTGCCTGGGGTGAATAATTTATCACTACTTATTTATTTAATATATTTAAAGCTATAAAACTCTTAAATTGTTATAGTTAGTCAACTGTTTTATGTAGATAGACCAGAATCGAATAAAACTATTACACCTTTTAAAGATCTGATTTATGCCATATCAATTGAAATCAATCAATCAATGCAAAAATAAAGATTTCTGTTATCGTATATTAAAGAAATTATTCCGCGCGAACAAAGTCGCGGGCGGAAGGTAGTAGCAGATAATTGTCAAATAACATTTTGTGCAATTTAATAATTGTCTAATTGTAACAAAATGTAGGAGATTTTTTCCCCTTCATGCCAACATTTTCATCAACTGTCACGTAACAAATATTGAAATTATTTTTTTCATTTTAATGAATATTTTACTTAATAATTTAAGTTCAAACGCATAATTTACCCGTGTAATGTTATGTTAATATGTTTCTTGTGCTTTTCCGACGTATTGTGATATCCGTTCATAGCGCAAACCGTCATTTTTAATAAAAATATCAGGAGTAGTTTTCAATACGACACGAACTTGAGCACTGACGGGCCGCGTAACAAACTTAGCCAATATGGCTAGGTTTGAGTTGCCTCACTTTCACGACGCGTACTGGGCTTCTAGGTGTAATTATTCTAAGCTACTAATATGTAATCTATAGTAAATGAGAATGAGTGGTGATAAAGATGATGAAAATGAGATGCAAATTGGGATGAGTGTGGGATTTTAATGATACTTTCTGATGAATATAAAATAACATGCAAAATAAAATGCAATAAAATTTCTAATTCTATCTGTAAAAATTTACAATTTCGTAATTTATATTCCAACAACGGTTTTGACATCGTCTTGTCCTTATTTTAGTCCCGTCAATAGACCACCGATCAAATCCAATTGAATCGAAAAAACCCAATTTCAAGCAATTTTGTGTCTTCTATGATATTCTATACTTTTGTTTTATATCCTTTGTTCTGGTGCCGTGTGGTACCGGCCTAGAATAGTGCCACCCCCTCTTATCTCATGGGGAAACCTTAACCGTCGACGAAGGGAAGATGAAAGATCAAACTTCAAAACTAGAAATAAAACGATGATTGCTTTGATTTTCCTTGATTTAATTCCGTAACTATCTATTTTACTAAAAACCTCCGCTTCGAATGACAGCTCTATATCAAGTGACGAGTATCAAGTATGTCTGTGTCATAACAACATTACTGCCAATAGACTTATAAATCACAGGTATGATACTAGTGCCAGAATATAACAGTTACCAGATACTCGTCACTGGTAGTTAAATAGTAATCATAATAATATATTAAAATATTGTATGCTAAATTATAACACAACCTTACAACTCGGCCATCCTTTACTAAGTGAGTCCCCTCACTGTAAAACAAAACAATAACAATTGAAAAGATTAATAAAAGACAAAAAAAACTTCGCATACTTTATTATTTGTAAATATGCATCAAACTTACTAACCAACCTGTCTTGCACAATCTGTCACGATCTGCAATCATCTATGCGATACCATATGCTATCTGCACTGATTGCTCGCAACTTGCGCTTACACCAAACGTCACAATCTGCAATCATCTGTGCGAAACCGATTACTGGATACCATTCTCTATCTGCACTGATTGCTCGCAACTTGCGCTTACACCAAACGGCACAATCTGTCACGATCTGCAATCATCTGTGCGGTACCATTATCTATCTGCACTGATTGCTCGCAACTTGCGCTTACACCAACGGCACAATCTGTCACGATCTGCAATCATCTGTGCGGTACCATTATCTATCTGCACTGATTGCTCGCAACTTGCGCTTACACCAACGGCACAATCTGTCACGATCTGCAATCATCTGTGCGATACCATTCTCTATCTGCACTGATTGCTCGCAACTTGCGCTTACACCAAATAGCACAATCTGTCGCGATCTGCAATCATCTGTGCGATACCGATTACTCGATACCATTCTCTATCTGCACTGATTGCTCGCAACTTGCGCTGACACCAAACGGCACAATCTGTCACGATCTGCAATCATCTGTGCGATACCGATTACTCGATACCATTCGCTATCTGCACTAATTGCTCGTAACTTGCGCTCACATTACAAATCATAAAAAAATATTATCAACAAACACATAGTAACATTAACATCTGAAAATAATATTAAAATAACTTAATAATGAAAACATAACATAAATAATCAAACATCTGGGCTAAACTGCAACGCAGCTTTATTTATAATCAGTACTGATCGCTTTCAGTCCTAATCGAGTATCTTAATAACCTTTCATGACAACATCACCTGTTCTACAATAATCTACGATCATCTATGCAACATTGGATTAACAATGCTATACGTTTCTGCACTGATCGCTTATTGTAAAACATTCAAAAACCAATCTACTACAGATTATAATAATAAATAAAATATAACTATTTTATATTATAAAAATAATTCCAATCGATAAATAGTTCTAGGGGTCGATTTCCCTATGAGCGTTTAAAGATTCATTGTCATTATCGCTTGCCTCAGAGTCGTAATCATTTAAATTAAGCCATTGATGAACTTTATCTATTACTACGTTTTCATAACTTTTATTTCATTTCTAGTAAGTGGTGTGTCTGTCACAACAAAACTGTCGTTCTCTAAAACTTTTACTATCCGATATGGACCCTGAAATTTTAGTCGTTGCTTCGTACATCAGCAAAAATTTAGTCTCATCAGCTAACAAAATGCTTTTAGTTCGGGTTATCTCCTCGTCGTTACTTTGCACTGTCGCAATCCAGTATTTCACTTCTTCACGTAGAACGTCAATAACAAGTGTATCGTATTCACTCGGTGACTCAGTTACTGGAGCACGACCTAGATTCTGCTCTGTACTCAATGCTGCAGTCGTACTCCTGCAACTGGACCTACCAACGGCCAATTCTAGGGATAAGATCTCTTTCATTCAATGTTATACGCAACGCTTTACAGTCAGTAACTATTTTAATTATAATAACAATTTTAACCCCAACAAATAGAATGAGTGACGCAAGAGTTTCTAACTTAAAAGAGTGAAGCTTTTGCTCATCCTCTGACGTTTTAGTAGGCTACTGGTCTAAATTGACGTCTTTGTCCCGTTGCGTAAGTTTGCCTGCAATATTGTTCTTTGACACATCGGTATGTAACTCGGTTTCGAGATGAGCATTAAATAAAGCTAATTCGGTGTCAACTAGTTTTTCCTTTAGGGAATCAAATGCTTGCGTTTGTTCGTCTGTCCAACGTTTACTTTACTTTACTTACTAAAAAAAAGTACGTCGTACATGTTAATTTTTTTCAGACATGATATTTAGAAAAAAAAAGTTGTTACATTAATATGTTATGTACGTATGTTATTTCCAAAACATGAAAACCTAAAAAATCGAGTTCTCTTTGGAAAAAAATTACATTTCTTTAACTTAAGTGTAAGACCGAACTCGAACTGATCGTCGATCAATGGTAAAAGATTATTTGTCATTATGTGTTTTAAATTTTGAAGCTCGACACATAGCCTATTTTTTTCAGCCGTTTACTTCTTTACTAAGAGGATAGAGCTAGCATAGGTTGGATTGAACTCGCAAACAATATCAGCCTCAATCATTTCCTGTACCATTGATCAAGCTTGTTCACTTTCTGGGTATGATAACCTCGTCGGTAAACGACTGTCGGTTGGTTGTCGTTTAATGAAATCTCCACTCGTGAATTATATAAGTATAACCTAGATCTCGTAAACTTAAAGAAAAATAACACTGATAGTTTTTTTTTTAATATTTTTGAGTTGGCCAATTTTAACGTCTTATAAATGTTCGCCACAATTCAAATTTGAATCAGTAACTGGATCATAAACGTTTATAAAATTTACATCAAAACTCTGCACACTTTAGTAACGCGAGTAATTAATGAATCTTTTCTCAGTTATATTACAACATCACTCAAGTAACACACCCATTCCATTTATAAAATCGTATTCCCCATGTAATTAATAAAATTCACTATGAGGTAAACATCTTATGGAACCCCTAAAATAACGTGTGTGTAATGTGTTAGCCATTTGATTGGGTTGCACGTAAGCTACTTTTAATAAAAACAAGTAAATCTTTTGAAAAATTTCTCTTTTTAAAGTGATTGAATAAGATGTTTTTATATAATTATTCCTGGTTTTTCTTGTAAAAGTATGTCCAATCAATATAAGATATGTAGTTACACTATCTTCTACTATAAATGTACCAACTTTGGAATGTGAGGTAATATTTAAAAACTTATGATACTCCAAACAGCGAAAGACATAAGTATACTTTAAAAATGCCGTTTTGTAAAACAACGAAACTATAGAAAAGTGTTTTTATCTTAGGAATAAAAGTTTTTAATAAATTTCCTCAGAGTTTGAAGACAGTTGTCTCTTTTGGAAGCTTTAAACACAAACTTAAGCTATTTTTAATAAATAAAGCCTACTACTTTGTAAATTAATTTCTTTATGATAAAATTAATTAATTAATAATAATAATAATAATAATAATAATAATAATAAAAGTTCCTTCAAATAGACGAAAATTATTTCACAGGAAACACCACCGCACACTCAACATCTTCGTAAAACATAAACACAACACACTATATTTACTTGGCAGCCGCCCGTAAATATAGTTCGACCAGCTTAGGCTGAGATTTTTCCAAAAAGAGTACTCCAAAATAATAATAATAATAATAAATTTCTTTATTTCATAATCAACCTGGTACATTAGAATATCTAGTAGCTGGTGCCTCCTTTTAAGCTTGAATAAGCCTGTGTCAGGAGACACCGCTCTTCAATAACACATAATCTATGTTTTGGTTTGAGCAACAATTTTATATTAGTATAAATAGACGAAAATTATTTCACAGGAAACACCACCGCACACTCAACATCTTCGTAAAACATAAACACAACACACTATATTTACTTGGCAGCCGCCCGTAAATATAGTTCGACCAGCTTAGGCTGAGATTTTTCCAAAAAGAGTACTCCAAAATAATAATAATAATAATAAATTTCTTTATTTCATAATCAACCTGGTACATTAGAATATCTAGTAGCTGGTGCCTCCTTTTAAGCTTGAATAAGCCTGTGTCAGGAGACACCGCTCTTCAATAACACATAATCTATGTTTTGGTTTGAGCAACAATTTTATATTAGTATTAGACAAACAGTTTTACTTATTTTAATGTTAATAAACAATTTTATATGACAAAATAAAAATGACAATTTAAAAAAAAAAAAATAATAACAATAATAATAAAGTTCAGTGAGTAAGTGGGTAGGTACAATCCACAGCACGGCGGGGTACACAAGATGTAGTATTAGATAATTAGTAATGACGATAACAATGGGAGTGGAAAAGCTTATGTACTCCGACGCGCCGCCGACAGCCCCCCAACAAGTCACTTAAATTCTACCCTTTGATTTTTATTAAGTATAAGAATAAGTAGATAGTATTAGTGAATAGACGCAATTTAGTAAAAGTAAAAATATCATTAAATGCAACATAAAGCTACACAACGCCATAGGTACCAATACATTGCGCTTACAAAAACGCTTATAATCAGAGGTCGGAATTAGGTAGAGTTATTTATGTACTTGCATCGAAATGTTGATATTAATGTGGACCTTCCCGGGATTTCAAATGGACAATCTTTTGTTTTTGTCAATCAATTCTTTTGTTCTCACAAGCTATGTAGTGCGAACAATAAACGTGGCAACATCGCGCGTGTGCGTATTGGAATTTTGCAACTTCGGTCATCCAATATCATTGATGTAAGTTTGGCAACGTCGCGCGTGCAGTAGTCTAAATTAAAAAAGTAAAAGTAAATAACTTTTTATTAAAAAGTAACGGGATTTTTCCTATTCTTTAAAATTAATCCCGGGATTTGAGGCATATCCACTATATTCTTTCGCTGTGTGAAATCAGTGTAAGTACATGAATAACTCTACCTAATTCCGACCTCTGCTTATAATGCATATTAAATGTATGTAATGTTGAGTGAATATGCGGTGCAAGGTAGGTATGAATCAACGTTAGATTGCCCGCGCAGTAAATACACGTAGGCACACGTCGCACTCGAGCGGATCTAAGTTTACAAGGTACCTAGTCAGCAGTAAAGTTATTTTGTTTTTAGATATTTATTTATTCTTGATTTAATATTTAATAAAAGTTATTAATAAATTAAGTTTTATTTATTTAATTTAGTAATTTTACCCCTTGTGTTTTCTGTTTTGTGAGTGTACTGTCGTCGGCACATCAGTTCACACATTCGAAGTGTCTTTTATGTAATTACAGTCATTTGTATGTAATTACAGCTAAGACGTATACTGAAAGATAATAAAAAATCAACTAAAGTGTATGGTCCGACACGCCGTCGACTGTACGTTTAGATTTTGTGTGATATGAAGTTTAATTTGATGCTAATTCTATGTGTGATTGATTAGACAACGATGCAACGTTACGTTTTAATATTAAACACATTATCTTAATTTAATTTAATTTTAGTAAGGTGTATGCACTACAAATAAATTATATTTAAAAATATTTATTTTATGTTTTACTTCTTAAAAAATCTACTTGTATACCTAGCACGGTCAGCAGCACATGTCGATACACACTTATTATAGTGCACTGCTCTTATTGACGATTTAAGAGCAGTACAAAATCAAATGCGCGTAGACTGACGCGCCAGTGAGCATACCAAATTGTTTATTGTTTTATTTCTAAAAGTTGTTCTATTTGTTCATAATTTTTGGTCTCTAGCCATAACGGTATAGTTTTTTTACAATCGTAATAATTTTTATTGTATATGTCCAGTTCTCTGTTCATATAGTTAAATAGATGTGCTGAACGCTTATTGTATTGCCTACCGGCAAACGCAGTTTTATTTGAAGGAACTCTGATAACTATATCTTTTCTTCTTCTAGTTTTAATACTGGCATCATATGGTGTGTTTTTGTGTCTGTTCAGGACTGATTGAAGCACATACAGTTTCCTAACAGAGAGTACTTTAGATATGTGGTAAAGACTTTCAGTAGAAAATCTAATCGGTTTAAAATACATGATTTTGAGAAGGTTACGCTGTGCACGTTCCACCTCAATGAACCGCGATTTTGCCGCACCACCCCAAATGGGGATGCAGTATACCATAATGGACTGTGCTAAGGATACATAAATCTCTCTTAGTAGGTCTCTAGTCGGTTTACGGGCTATGTCCCCTGCTCTTGGTAATACGTGTCTAAGTGATTTAAAAATCCAAGTCAACTTTCTAATTCTGATAATAACATGTTCGATGTGTGCATACCAGGAGAGTCGCTGGTCCAACACAACACCTAAATATTTTGTTTGAATGACTTTCTGAAGACTAGGACAGTCACAGTTACTGGTCAATGCATGCTTACAGTTGTGTATTTTAATATTGTAATCATTAGAGGGTTGGGTGTCATTAAATATACTAAAGCATACATAATTCGTTTTGGACGTATTTAATGTAAGGATATTGTTACATAGCCATATATTTATCCTTACAAGTGCCAGTTCAGCTCTATTCTTTACTGTATCCCAATTATCTCCAGTGATAACAATAGCCGTGTCATCAGCGTACGAGAATATTTTAGCATTGCTTATTTGCATATTACAAAGGTCATTGATATAGACCAAAAACAACGTGGGACCAAGCACGCTTCCTTGAGGAACGCCGTATGATACTTCTACACATTTGCTAGTCAAGTTCCCTAGTTTTACCTCCTGCTTCCTGTCTGATAAGTAATCTTTAAAAAGTTGCAATGGCATACCCCTAATACCTACTCGTTCCAGCTTGTGTACAAGGATAGGGATAGACACAGTATCAAACGCCTTTTTTAAGTCCAGGAATACAGCTAGACATTTATCTTTACTATCAAGCTTTTCAATAACTAGGGAGCTCAGGGCGGAAACGGCATCTTCTGTTGACAATCCCCTTCTGAATCCGTATTGGGAGGGGGATAGAATATTAAGATTTTCTAAATAATTAAGTAATCTTTTATTAATTATTTTTTCTAGTATTTTAGAGATGGCAGGTAGTACTGAAATAGGTCTATAATTACCGATACTGTCTCTATCACCACCCTTGTAGACAGGTGTTATTAAGGATTGTTTAAGGTGACTTGGGAAGATACCTTTATCAAAGCAAACATTTGTAAGATGGGCTATAATGGGTACGATTTCTGATTTTGCAAGTTTAAGGAAGTTAATCGGGATGTTGTCCCAACCAGGAGCACTGTCTGATCTAAGGTTCATAAGTATACTATTCACTTCATCATCATCAGTTGGAATGAGAACAAAAGAATGTGGACACGATGGTAAATTTTGCAGGTAGGTGGTTGGGTCATTTGAAGTAAAGGAATTGTGTTGGGCCAGTTCCTTCCCTATGTTAGCGAAATAATCATTAGCATAGTTAGCCGACTCGATAGGGGTCATCTTAAGATTTAATAGTTCTATATTTGTTGACTTTGTGTTGTTAGTATAAGTAATACTTTTAATATTTTTCCAAAGTTGTTTGTTATTATTAATTGATTTACGTAAAAGTTCTCTCTCATAATTTCTTTTAAGTTTTTTAATGAGGTTGTTGCAATAGTTTCTGTATCTAGTATATGTAATTTTCTTTATTTCATTATAAGGCTGACAGCGAGCTTCTTTCTGTAATTTGTTGCGATTTCTAATACAACGTAGGATGCCAGGGGTGACCCAAGGCTTAATAATACGGAATTTCCTAGGAATTGTAGTATTTACCCTGTTTGATTTTAATGACTCAGATATTTTATACACTAAACTTTCAATAATCTTATTGGGATCATCGCTAAAAAGAAGTTCAGAGAGATTTTTATTCTGTAAATCTTCTAAAGCTTTTTCAAAATTAATTGTAGATTTTGTTTTGTTTACATGATTATTAAAATTTAATTTCGATATAGATAAGAAAGTGGTATAATGATCCGTGATTGTTGTATGTAAAACCGCAATGGAGGCAGAAAACTTAAGCTTATTTATTTTTAACATAAAGTGGTCCAAGCAATTCATTTCCCTAGTTGGTAATGTGTGGCCGGCCAGGATAGCATGTATGGCCAACATGTTACAGTAATTGATTCGGTTTCTACGCTCATGCGATGGCTCAGATGATTTAAGCCTTATATTAATGTTTATATCTCCCGCAATTATGACGCCCTTCTTTGCCGACGTTACTGCATCTAAGTGAGAACTCAGAGAGTCAATAAAATTATCTGCGTTAATATTGGAGGGAGATCTGTATATACAAAAAATTGTGTTATTTAAAATGTCAAGTTGAAGACAGGATGCCTGACTAATCTGTATTTCTTTTATTTTATACTGTAAGGAATTTTTAATATACACTACAACTCCGTCATTCTGGTTCAAATGAAATTTAGTATGGTATACTTGATAGTTAGGAAGCTGTGGTATTGATTTGTTTATATTAATTCTACATTCTGTTAAGATAATAACATCTGTTTCAAACTCAAGATCAGACAAGGTTAGTAAAAAATCGTCGAAGTTGCAATAAATACTCCGTATGTTTTGTGAAATTATTTTCAGGTCACTTTTTTTAACCTGAATATGTTTTTTGAGTTCTCCTATATCACACTGAACTGAACGTGCCACTTCTATGCTATCTATTTCATTCACTGTTGAAATGGTATCACACATTAAATAATATGTTAAAGAAACGAGTCATCTCAGTGTTTAGGTGAATTGCTCGTAGCAAACCGGTTTGATATATGTTAATGTGTTGATATTTTTGTCCAGCTATAAGGGGAGTACATCTATTGAATAAGCGGTTGGAGTGTTTACACAAAATATTATGTTTGTTTATGAGACTCAGGTAAGGGGTAAAAATTAAATTCATAAATAAGAATGTATTGTAAATATTTGTGTAAGCGTATTGGTGTTGTAAATATATAAATATGGCGTTTATAACTAGTCTTTGTCGTTTAAGAAAATAGTAATATGCATTGCATCTACTCACCAACCATATCACCAACAAAACACATTTGTAAATAACACAAGTAACATTCGGGACACTAATAAAGTTGAGCGACTGTGTAATTGAGCCGTGATTCCTAATTAACAATAGTCAGTCTTGCTGTAGGAGATGGTGCACCTGCTCTTCACTCCTTATCAGTATTATAGGAGATTGATCGCTTTTTCTCACATAAACTTTGCCGTAGTTCGTCCAGCAAAAACGATAACTTTTAGTTTTTGCCAAGTCACGAGCCAGGAAGTGGAGACGGGAGCCCTTGGCCGTCAGATGTTCGGATAAGAAGACCGGGGTTTCCTCTTGCGTCTTAAATCCTAGATATTTTGCACACAGCTTCGCCTTATTATGGGCATTAAATAGTTTAGTTTTTTTTATAATACTAGATTTAAGCAGGGCGGACGTAGTTTCGACGATGATTGGCGTGTTTTTATGATCGGGGTTTTTTCCACGCACCCTGTAAATGTCGCTTATGTCAGATCTAGACATCTGGCAGTCCAGCGACCCTGCGAGGCACATGACCATGTCCACTAAATCTTGTTTAGTTTCACTGGCAATTTTCGGTACGTTTTTGATTTCAAAGTTTGTTTTTCGAGTTGCTGCCTGGAGGTCTTCTAATTTATTTTCAAGATACACAATGTACTGCCTGTCCTCTTTAAGAGTTTTCTCCAAATCGATAACTCGGTCCTTGAGCTCTTGATTCTGCGCTGCCAAGGTGTTAACGGAGGCCTCAATGCTTAAGTTTGATTGCTGGATTTCTTTAAGGGTACCTTTGAGGTCGTCGATTTGACTTTTTTGTGAAGCGGTGAAACATGTCATTAATTGTCTCATCTCTTCTTTGAAAGCATTAAATTGGGTGGCTAAGTCATCAGGTCTGTCAGCTTCATTTTGCCGGGTTTGAGGCCGTCGAGTAATAAAGTCGAAGTTTGTCGGGGTCGAGGGCTGGTCACCTTCTTGTTCTGATAGACAGATCGACATGTTTCCATGGTTCATTGTAGCATTCAAATTGTCGTCAAAACTCATGCTGAACAGTTATTGAATATGTATAAATTTATTCAAAATTAATATTAAAATTTACTTTTCTTTTCAATGTGACATAAATTGTGATTATAATATTCTTATTACTTATTTTGACTAATTTGTACTGTTTTTGCACACCTAGAAAGGTTAAATATGGCGAACAAATATATTTTTATAACATCTTCAAATTGTAATGTACCAATGTTATGCAAATAAACGATTTGATTTGAACTTTTTCTGAAATATTAGAAATCTTAATATACAAGCGAGCTATGCCGATAGGGACAACTGTATTATTTTCTTATCCTCTCATAACTGGTAATTTACTGACTGACCAAATAGTTCTTACTTTAAATGCATACATACATACACACACATCACGCCCGCTTTCCCGAAGGGGCAGATAGAGGCTAACAGTAAGCCCACACCTCGCCAGTCACACCGTCGTCGGTCCCACGAAACAGGCGGCGAGCCCATTGCCGCTACCGATGCTTCATTGCGTTGTATTAATGTACACTGACTGCCTAGATCTATATATCCTTCTATTGCATGACCATTTACGTGTAAAGATATTAAATATTTATTATTATCAAAGTTATCAACATTTACTTGCATTACATTTGGAGTGCCTGGCAATCGCGGTCAATTAATTTTTAAATGCCCTAGTCTATTACAGACATTATATTTTAACATCTTTTTGCAATATCTGAAACTAGAAGGTCCTGTCTCATTACATTTATAACACATAACAGTTGTACTACCCTGAGCTTTTTATTTCCTATGATAATAAGTATAATGCTTAAAATTTAAAACGTTACTACTAGCTTGACCCCTCTTATCATGTACACCAACCCTTGACCTATCATTTTCAACATTTCAAAGTAATTCAATACCTATTCGGGTTCTAGGCATGCTGAATGGCTGCTTTATCACCTAACCTTAACGAACGATCGTAATCCCATATAAAAGGCAGTTGGTTAGCGCTTATTCCAAATATTTTACAACGATTTAATCAGCTAATTTTATCAAAAAATATAATTCTAATTATTTATTAAACTTTCCCCGCTTATATAACATTTTATTCAATAACTCAGTGTACTCATCACTACTGGGAAAGGAATCAATAAATTTATTTCTCCGCTTAGGCCATGAACATGACATCGTTGACAGGGCTTGACAACAAATACGAGCGACCCCTACTAAACGAGGCAAAGCATTGTGTATATGATCTGATCATTGCCCCAATTGTACAGTTTGGCGCACTCCTCAACTTTATTAAGCCACATTTTTAAAGTTTGACCTATGACCATAGGACCAATCTCGGGGATAACATTGCCTAACATTAGAAACTTTTTGCCTCAGTAATATTTAAAAATTAAACTCATGCGCCGAAAAATAATTGAATTAGAATGCTTACCAAGCTCCAAGTCACGATGCCACTTACG
Source organism: Musotima nitidalis (assembly GCA_949126915.1). Classification (NCBI taxonomy): domain Eukaryota; kingdom Metazoa; phylum Arthropoda; class Insecta; order Lepidoptera; family Crambidae; genus Musotima; species Musotima nitidalis. Next base: position 9,908,238 of record OX421434.1, read on the forward strand.
TCGCTACCACATACGCTGCTACGACGACCCGACGAAGAACGCCTGTGTCTTGAACATCGCGTCTCTTTTCGGTTCCCCTTCGTACTGCGGCTTGGTCGATGATCGTGATCACGCCTACGGCTACGTTACAGAGATCGCTTTCTTGATCGACTTCTTCTTTACATTGATACTATGACGTCTGGCAACGTTTTATGTTAATTGATTTTTTTCCACTTTTCGCGTGGTCAACACGTCGTTTGCGCCTCAGCTCCATCCGGCGTATTTTCACCCATTATTTTTTTTTATTATACAACTGCTTTTGTAAACATTCAAACTTAATCAAACGTGTTCGTTTAAAAAAAATGGGTATTGATTTTCTAGAAATTGTGGGTTTGGTTTCTTTATTCCACTTCTGAGATGAAAGATCAAACTTCAAAACTAGAAATAAAACGATGATTGCTTTGATTTTCCTTGATTTAATTCCGTAACTATCTATTTTACTAAAAACCTCCGCTTCGAATGACAGCTCTATATCAAGTGACGAGTATCAAGTATGTCTGTGTCATAACAACATTACTGCCAATAGACTTATAAATCACAGGTATGATACTAGTGCCAGAATATAACAGTTACCAGATACTCGTCACTGGTAGTTAAATAGTAATCATAATAATATATTAAAATATTGTATGCTAAATTATAACACAACCTTACAAAGATAATGACCGGATAATGGGCAGCGGCGTTATCCTGCTAACTGGGTTCAAAATTCCAATACTTTTATTTCATAAACTACTTTTTAAAAGAAAACGGTAAATTTAAATATATAAAAAAATCGAAATAGGATTAGACTGAAACCACAAGGCTTAGATTCACTTACATGCAACAGAAATTAAATGTAAGTGATTCCAAGTGCTAGTTCCGAGCCACCGCTCCATAAGAAGAACTGGCAAAAAAATCACAGGCAGTGCTCTTTTAAATTCATTGGTTGAACTGAGTTTACCAATGCGCCTTTTCAGCGTCGTGATTATGGACAAATCTCCACAATAAGTTGTAAACTATTGGAAGGCCAATGTTCAGCAGTGGATTTAAAAGGCTAAAATAAAGATTTATTTAGACTAAATAAATGATTCGAGTTGTAATAATAATCTAAAAAAAGTCAAGAAAGTCGACAAAGAAGTTCGACAATTTTTAACTAAAGAACGGCTGCATCGATTTTTATGATTGTATTTGATGATGAGGATTTGTCTCCGCCTAGAATAGCAGAATAACTATGAAACATAGGAAAAATTCGCAAAGAAAATTCATAGCCTCATTCATTTTGCATTAAAAAATTGAAATTGTATACAACGCCATCTCTGATACATGACAGAAATACAAATTGGACTAAAATGATGGAATTTCATGCGGGTTCCGGTAATGTAAGTAGATGGCGTTGTGTCCTTTGACAGTTTATTCAGTTCCACGGTCCATTCTATGCATACCATTCAGTTAGTTATACATTACGTGCGTCAAATTTTATCAGCATTTTATTCGAGTTTGAAATTAATTTTTATTAATTTTTCGACGTTATTACATATAAATTCGATTCAATTTTCTCTAAACGATTTTTCTATAATTTATCAGCAAAAAGTGATTTCAAAGAGATGAGTTCGGTTTGAGAAATCTACTTTTTTAATTATATTATTACATACATACTATCACACCTGTTTCCCCGAAGGGGTAGGCAGAGGCATAATCGGCAGGGGCACCACATGCAGGTGAGTTTGGCTTATATTATTTCATTAAAAAATAGCATTTTTTATTACTATATTTATCATATAGTTATTAGTTATATATTAATTAGTAAGTTATATTTCTAAAAATTAGTTTACCTCATTAATATAATTATTAGACAATTATAACATAATACACCAAAAAATATTTTTAGGAAAATATCATCTTTTATTATTTATACATAATCATTTTGTTATTGAAATATTCATTAGTAATTACGTAGACAATTTAAAATCTTCAAACTTTTCTCACAGATCAACAACGTGATAAAGATCATCATCATATCAGCCATTTGAAGTCCACTGCTGAACATTGGCCTCCCCATTTGCTTTCCACGTTGATCGATCTTGTGCCGCCTGCAACCACCGGCTCCCCACCGCCCTGACCAGGTCATCGGTTCATCGCGTGGGTGCCACCCTGACTACGCTTGCTGATTCGTAGTCGCCAACAAGAACCTTAACTCCCCATCGGTCGTCGGTTCTTCGAACGCGCTTCGCTATGTCGGTCACTCTAGTTCTCCTACAGATTTCCTCATTTCTGAGTAAAACCAGGTAAAACCGCAGGGCGCTGCTAGTCTGCCATATAGTCTTTGATAGAATAGTATCCCTTTGAAGACAGCTTGCGTTTTATTGTTAACTAGAAGCGCCCTGCGGTTTTACCCGCGTGGTCCCCGTTCCCGTGGAAATATCGGGATAAAGAGTGTCCTATATGTTATTCCAGGACTGCAGCTATACACGTACAAAGTTTCATCACAAATTGATCAGTCTTCTTATGTACATATACCAGGTTTTCATAAACAAATTGACCCGCCACTGTCAAAATACCAATTTCTTTAAACTTTTCCCTTAGTGAATGTCCACACGGGAGATTATAAATTGCTCGAATAGCCCTCTTCTGCAGCACAAAGATAGTTTGAATATCTGCGCTGCGGCACAGCCCCACAGGAGAATATACCATACGACATAACACTATGGAAATAGCTATGATAAACTAGCCTAGCTGTTACAACGTCTGTTAATTGGCGAATTTTCTTTACCGGAAATGCTGCAGAGCTGAGTCTATTCGACAATTCACCAATAATTAAAACAAACAAGTAGAGGGATCTTGCGTACAGTCCTTTATGGACCTACCTACCTTTCGATCTTCCTCATAATCTCGAGTCTCGACGTGACTAAACTGCCTTCGTTGGTCTTCAGCTGTGTGAACTGACTTTGACCAATAGACAGTTCCCGTGCGAACACTTTCGAACCCTTGTTGCTTGAATTTGCGAATATCGAGTCGCAAGGATTTCGAGATCTGACTATTGATACGCCGGTAAGAAGACGCTGCATGTTTCGTCGTGCTTCCATAAGATTAAGAGTTTGAGTCGATAGTTAGTGTTGAGTCCTATAATATTTAGACCCGACAGTGTGAAAAGTCTCAACCAGCCCGCCGCTTATATCGTCAACGGTTTCGCAGTCCTCCAGAACTGCGAAGCGATTTTGAAGCTCGAGCTGAAAGTTCTCGGGGTTTTGAGTATCGGTAGCTGAGGGTCGGAGCGTACACCTCATCAAACGGGACCTTTCAAGCTTTATATCAATATTCAATGTGTCTCTTACTATTCGGTGATCGCTACCGGTTTTCAACCTGGCGATCACAGAGACATCATTGAATATTTGTCGCTTTGTGGTCATGATGAAGTCTATCTCATTTCTCGTGAAACCATCGGGGCTCAGTCAGGTCCATTTCCTGTGTGGTGGTTTCCTGAAGAAGGAGTTCATCATAAAGAGGCCCTCCTTCTTCATGAAGTCAGCCAACCGCTGTCCCCTGTGGTTCATTCGCCCTATTCCAAATTGCGTATGAATGGCGGCAGAAATGTCATCATACAATATCTCCACGTGTGTAAACCTGAAATACCTTCAACGAATACCGTTTGGTGATTCTGAGTATTAGGTACGCTACCCTGATCGACACACGTTGTTACGGATAGACTTCTGGACGATAAAACCGACACCACCTCGAGACAGGTGATCGCCCTCCCGGTGGTAGAGCAAGTTGCCGGACTTGAGAATTACCGTGTCCCCCCTGCCTTCGGACTTCGGATAACCCGATAGTGTCCCAGTGCAAATGCTCTATTTCCTCCTCCAGCTCGTTAACCTTCTCGTCGGTCCTCAGTGTGCGCGTGTTGTATGTTGCCAGGTGCAGAAGTCGTCATTTGGAATGGCAGCCGGATCTCTGCATGTGATTCTTAGCACCCCCTGCCCCGCCGTTACCATAATCTGGAATAGCGGGGTCGCCAGGGATTAGAGGCCGTTTATGCGTGAGTGCCATTTACATTTGGGGGTATGTGCCCATAATCACCACGCTGGGCAGGCGGGTTGGTGATCGCAGTTCCAGCCAGTACGCAGGATGACGCTGCTACCCATCATCCGGTTATATTTCTCTTCGTCGACTTTTACGACTCCCCATGAGATCAGAGGGGGTGACGCTACTCTAGGCCGGCGCGACACGGCAAAAAATACGGTAAATATTTTGCAGTTATTTTGTCCACGAATATTTTCGTTTGCGGTTATTTTAGGCAGGTATATTAATCTGTTACGCAACTTTATGAGGTCATTGTAAAAATTTTTTTTTAAATTATGTTATTTTGAAATGTGTTATTAATTTCCCTGTTTTTTAAAATGCCGCGAGCCAGAAGATATAGATATAATCTTTCACAACGAAGATGAAATGCAAGTAGACTTTTTGTTGATTTTGAGGCAGTACGCACTTCGTCAGGTAGCTAGATATATAATGGCATACGCAGCGGGATAGAATTAAGTTTACCAACAACAGAAGTTCATTATCTTCACATTGACCCTACTCAAGAATTGAATGTCTGTTGTTGTACCACAGATAATACTAAAAACTATAGTTTAGTGTAATTTGCGACGGTACTGAGTTTTTATATGGATCCCGACTAATCTTTTTTAATGAATGGAGGCTTATACTCCGTTAAATTAGGATATTCGAAGTTATAATAATTCGCATCCAGCTTAAATCTGGTAGGACTTTTTAAAACATATAAATAAAAATCTAAAAAGTCCTTATCGACCCGATTCCTGGAAAAAATTACACGGGGACCTTCGTGAAGTTACAATGTTTTTTTCGCGATTTTCAGCAAAACAGTAAGTGTTATCAATTTGTCTGAAACAAAATTGTAGATCAAATACTTAGTTATGTATAAAAAAGCGGTGTTTTGAAATTTTTTACCAAATATAAGCTCATATTTGATTTGAACCGTCTTGAATCGTCCAATAGTTTCAGGTGCGACTTAATGTAACTTCACTCCTATTTTTTTGTGTAATTTGACCGGACTTATGACCTAGTTTTTCTTACATCTGTTGTACGTAATTAGATTCAATGTTTTTGTACAAACATTTTGTTATAGCATTTTGTACAATGTAGTTATGCTACTCAGCAATAGATGGTGCTGTACTGCAGTATTCGTTATTGAAAATTGTTTTTATGTCACTCAGCACTGAGTCATTTTAATTAAATTATTGGGCAAGGTCCTCCTCTCTCAAATAAAAGCGACGGGGGTTCTGGTCATACTTTACCATTATCTTAGACATCTTAGAGCAACCTTTTATTTTTTTAACGACGAAAATCTTTTTATACGTAGGTATATCAGTGTAAACTAGTGTAATAATGGTATATTAGGATTTGTAGGATTCTTCAACATTGGCATACCCACTACAGAACGTTGGTGCCCTTTCTTCCGCTTGTTGTCGCGTGAAGAACTGACCTCTGTGAACTCTACGCTTAAGGTCGTAAGTTCGATTCCAACACAGGATATAAAATTGGGTATTTCAGTATTTGTTCCGCTCTGGGTGTTTCCTGAATACGTGGAAGTGTGTGAATGGAATTAAAAATAAATAAAATTGGAAACACGTCCCTCACGTACTCTTCAAAAACGTAAATACAGATAGCAAAAAAGATTCGTACAGCTATGTGCCAGATATTAAGTTGCAGATGACGTTTGTATGCACTTTGTTACCGTAGTATAAGATACAAATTTAAACTGACGCTGCGAGGATGTGACGCTTGGCATGAATCCGTCTCAGGAGATTTAAAATAACATAATGACATAAGGTAGCAGGTTAAATTCTCATTCCTGAATAGTGGATATACCTATTAATATGACATCGTAGTTCGAACTCATCATAATAATCTATAATATGTGCTGGTCAAGATCTCTGCCACACACTTTGGACATATAATTAACCCTTTTTTTTATTTATTTTTTTATTATCGTCTGTAAAAAAATGCTGCTTACGCACTGTCTCCCGGCCAAAAGGGGGAGAACGGGAGGGGGTGTGGGGCTCACTGCGGCCGACACGACCACCGCAGTCCTACCCACTAAAAAACTTCAGACGACGCCCACCGCTGTTGAAAAGGGGCGAGGCACCAGTGCCCGGGTTTGTAGCTTCTGGAACCCCGCCCGCGGCCAACGTCCCCCGGATCAGAACCGGGGAGACCTCCTCAGGAAGGCGCAATTTGCAGCGCCCCCCCTACCTCCTTGTGCGGCCATGGCGTAACTGGCCGACTTCGGGGGGGGTCTATGGCGAGACGGAAGGGGCCCCCTGCCCCCGCCGCCTAAGACCCCCCGGGCGCTGCCTGACGGGCCCGCCTGGCCCGCCCGCTGCGCCAACGGCGTAGCCGGAGAGAGAGCGGATCCCGCTCCCTCTCCCGCTCCGCGGCCTCCTTCTGCGACATCACCACTTCGCAGAAGGAGGCCATCGCCTCCCACGCCGTCTCGCTGTCGACCATCTTTTGCATGATGGTCGGCAGCGAGAGAGCCACTCCATCCAGGGCCGCGGCTAACGTCGCCCGCGGCCCCGACATATAATTAACCCTTTACCAAGCAGTGGTCAATATGTGACCACCAGAAATTGAACCTTACACGGTTAACTTAAGGTGGAAAACCAATTAATATTTTCAACGTGCTCTGCCTGTTAAAGGGTTAAGATACAAACCGAACGCCTGCCAAATAATCTTGTTACAGTTGGATGGGTACTGTGGGTATTTGTGTTCACTGCTGGATATAAGCCTTTCGAATGGCATGCCACTGCGCTCGATCTTCAGCTGTTCGCCTGCAACCGCCACCAACCCATGATTTGTGTATATTTTAGTTCCACCTAACTGGAGTAGTTAATCCTAAAGTCCTGAAGTGGGATGCCCTACTGGTCTATCAAAACGTTTATAGGCCCTAAGACAAATATGACCTTCCCATAAACCCCATTGTTGGCAACTTTAATCATTTAACGCTTTACAATATAAGAAGGGCGAGCGCAGTGCAGTGTCTATCCGAATTATTATTACCATTTACTACTTACCATCTGGTGAAAGTCTTATTCATATCATCACTCGATAAGTTATAAAGATGTTTACTATACTATAGTTATTTTCTCCATCTCACATGCTGAGAAGCAGCATTGATATCTTGTAGGGATTTTCTCTAACTGCAGGAAAAGAGAGTTGTTCTTTGGTGAGATTTTTTGGGATGGGCATTATGCGTACATTATATCTTTGCTTTTGTTTGGATCACAAACTACACTACACTACAGGCCTAATTTTCTACAATACAATAAACTTACAATATTTTAAGATGTTGAAGAAAATTATAGAATAGCCTTATACTATTGACAAACTAGTCTTATTAAATAATTGCTATTATTTTCTTGCAGGCGTATTATTTTTAATGAACTTAGTTTTGATTACTGACAATAAATGTAACAAAAGCAAGTATACCTTATACCAATTAAGAGCGGAGGCCTCTCATTGTAACATAACTGTTGCTGATTAAACATTTTTGATTTTGATTATTGACTATAATTCTAAATGCATAACATATGTATAATTTTCATTTTATATCAAGCTAAGCGAGCACAATTTTTTTAAATCATACTGCATACATACATTTGTTTCTAGTATACATTTTTTGTGTAGATGGACAAAGGGACGAAGTGTTAATATGGGTTTGTGGCATTGATCTAAAAATATTTGTGAATAACTACTGATTATTATGAATTACTATTAGTAAAGTACAAGGTCATTCTTGGGTCTCGGTGACATTAACAGTTTGTTTAAATGTAGCGTAGCTCAATTAACCTTAATGGGTATAGCTTAGCTTAACCTTTAAAAACTGATAAATCTGTCACAGTAAGCTAAATGTATTTGAAACATCTTTCTGTCCATCTCAACTTCAAACAAATGAATGAAATGCAAAATTTTACATAAAATTTAGCCTAAGACCTAAAGCTCCCAAGCCAACCTCACCTGCAAGTGATGCACCTGCCGATCAACGGACGAGGCTCTGGCGAATATAACAGTGCCCGGAAAGCGGCAATAGGCTCGCCATCTATTACGTGGGACCAACTATATATTTGGCGAAGTGTGGGCGTGTAATATGCCTCTGCCTACACCGTCGGGGAAACAGGCGTGAATGTATGTATGTGTGTAAATCAAATTAAGAACTGCTGTGCAAGCCGCCCTTAGAATTGTATTATAATATTATCTGAGACCAGAATTTTCTTGTTTTCTTATAGATAATGTGCTTTTCTTATTAGCGTGTATGCTTGTTTTAAACTTGTGCTTGATGTAGTTAGTAATCGTTCGACACAGCAATGCCAGTTTTATCATAAAAGGATATAATTATTATTCAAAAATAAAATTTTTCTTGTTTGCATTTAATAGTCCCCAAAACTACTGAGCTGATTTGAAAAATTATTTCACTAATAGATAGCTACATTATTTGTGAGTAATTAGGGATCCCTACAAAAACTCCGATAATGTAACCCAAGATATAACATATTTAAGAATGTGCAAAATTGTAAAAGATTCAACTTGATTATGAAATAAAAATACTAATGTCGGTAAGTTTTTTGAAAATAAAATTTAATACAACAAAAAATTGAAAAGAATAGAGTGATTTTAATTCGTCTTTCACCACCGTTATTTTAAATTGCTAAGATTAGCAGTTGCAAATGTTAAAAAATTACGGTAGATTGCAAATCAATCTTTTGAAGTGGCCCTTAGTTGTCGATTTTGAATCAAGGGCACAAAGGCACATTTTGAGGAAAAATAGCAGATGGTTGAAACCTTTAGCTGCCATAACTGTATTCTATTCTGTCATTTCATTTGAACATACTCCTTCAAAACCCACAGCCTTATTATGCCTTTTAAGTTCTCAGTGAATTTGCTAGTTATATCAATCAAATCAAAATACCTGGTTGCATCGACACTACTCTGTGTTTTTAAGTGAAATACTGTAATACTTCGAAACAAGATCCTCAATAAAGTATTCACTGTCTACAATACCTTGTTCCTCCAAGAAATTTGTATGATCTGTCAACCAGTTTTGATACAACTTTAAATATCTATCTCCTGGATCTAAGTCTGTATGTCCTAAGCAGAATATTCTGTAAGCATCTTCGCCATACTTCCCAATACCACATAGGTCGCTGGCACGCCTCCATTTTGATGAAACAAACTGATATGTCAGTCTCCAAATCATATGACCTCTTTTCCTAAGACCTAATTTAAAAAAAAAACATTCTAACCTTATTGGTGGATCTTGAAGAACGTGGTAAGGAGTAGGATAACATTCAAAAAAGGACTTTATATAAGGTCGTGCGGTTTTTCCTGAGGTTTTGGTTAAAAATATTGTAGCAATTAACAGTGCCCATGGATTTGTCGAAAATTCTTCCTCGAACACGTAGTGAGGTGATACTGGCATCTTCCTTGGAGTTATATTAAAAAAAGGTTCGATGCTTATTGGTAATTGTTCCTCTATGGTCAATTGAGAGAGGTTTAATGTGTCGGATTCTGAGTCTATTGAAGAACTGAATTCTTGAGATGAGTCGAGTGTCTCTGAAGCTGTTGACGACACTTCGAAAATGCTTTGAGATGAATAGTCCAGTTCATCTTTATAAAAGAATTGGCTGATGCAGCTTTTTTGGTCTGCCATATTAATGAGGCTCTTGCACACACACAGGATTTAGGTCTCTTCTATCAAATTTTAGTTGAATACAGATGTTTGCGATAAGCCAATCTAGACCGCTAGTACCTGTAACAGAAGAAATGAAAAATTCAACACATATGTTATAATAAAATAGTCTTTACTAAAAAATATTAGATAATTTACCAAACATAAACTTTTGAAACATATTTGTAACCTTTGTACTTGTAACTAAAGAATTTTAAAAACGTTAACAGTCCAAAATATAAGTAAATTAATGCGTTGCTTTAAGAAGCTAACGTTATTAAGTTGTAAAATATAAGCTCTGCAATCAATAATCGCGAAATTACTAATTTTCATCGTACATAATTATATTGAAGCGAACGTAACAATTATTCGAAATAAAATTCTTTTGTTTGGAATTCCATTTTCTGAATTTGTTCGTAGTTCAAATTGTCTGTTGTTGAGCTAAGAGAACTCCCAAGTAGGCCCTTGGAATGATGTTTATAAGGGCAGATTTTACTATAATTACTTCCATTAATAGAATAGAACCCAGTTTATTATAAATTTAAAATGGCGGATGTCCGAGCGCCAGCTGATTGATTGATAATCATGTATCATTTAAATGTTTTTAAGTTATTAAGTAAAATCATTACACTCATACCATGACAACATGACATGTCAAGACATGACTTATTAAAATTAATTTTGTTCGTTGTGCTAAATATCAAACTACTGACAGCATTGCCAAACGCCATGGTTGTAATGAAAAGTGTTCACAAAATTTGATTGCCGATTTGATAATCTAAACTACCCAGGGCGCCACCCAAACGCATATAAAAATCATTTAAAATAGTCCGGCTGTTTAGGAGTTCAGTGACATACACAACAACGGTAAAATTATTTAAATAAAGATAATAAAATTATTTAAATAAAGATAATAAAATTATTTTATGACGAATTCAGCTTACTGCTGCATAAGTCGTTCTGGTTTTAGTCGTAAAGTTGTAGTAAAAGAAGATACGTTTAGATATTTACTTAAAGAGATAGTAGTGTGTAAAGTAGACTATATTATTAAAGTCATAATTAAGGCTTTGCAAAGCTCCCTGAATAGTTTAATAGTTTGAAATACCTATCCAATTATTTCATACTGTGATAGTAAACTTTGTCAACCTATTGCATATTAATAAGCAGCTACCGAAGTGTGACCGGGAGTCCGGTTATTTATATAGTGTTAAAATAAGCGACACTTCTTCGGCATAGCTAAATTATTCGTACCTATTTAAATTGTGTGGTTTAGTTTTATATTTAATGGTTAAAGATATTTATTCTCAAAAAGACATATACAGTCACTTGAATGAGAACTTAAATTAACATACAAATAATTATTAATTACATCGTCGTCACTTAAAGATTACGCTCGCCCATCCAATGTATTCAATTTAATAGTTAAGAGTAAGTATCAATAATTTGTTGTGAGAGTTTTCGTTTGAATACATTAAACGAGCTTACATTTTTAATGTTCGAGGGTATTTTGTTATATTTGGAATTGTAATTCCCTAGACGTCTAGATGTCTTGGTATAGTTTGGTTACAATCTTAAAATATTCATTCCCTAGTCAAAGTTAGCATTATTAAATCAAGTTTAGCTCAATAAAGCTCCTATTAATATGAATTCATATCGTAAAGGAATTTACTAATTTAAAATCCTATTTATCGCCATAAACGATGCCTTTCCTGTGAAAAAAAACACGTTAGTTATGAATGGAAATAGAATATTATAAGTATATTTAATTGTAATTGATTCTTGAAAATGGGAATTGCAAATGCTGTATTCCATTTGGATTGTGATGACGCACTTATGAATTCCAATCAATTTACAAAAAACAACCAGGTTTATTTTTTTGGCGTTAGACAGAACCTTGTAGGTTTCTTGCAAAACTTCTTCTCGTAGCAATACTCGTCCGAGATTTAAGTGACGTTAACAAGTTTTTCAGATTGAAGCCAAGCATGTATAATTAACTTTGAATGAAATAAATGATGATTATGGACTTAGCAAACGATATACATACATAGAAGAATATAAATAGAAGCGATATATATACATATATATAAAAAAAATCTTTCTTTTTATACAAGACCCAGACAAATGTTCTTATTCATGCATAAAATAGTTCTTTACAGTGTTAATCGAACTCTCAATGATATCAGCACACCGCTCCAGCTGAGATCGTGGGTTTGATTCCCACACACACAAATCTTTGTGTGCATGAAAATGTTCTTAAATAATATTTGTTCTGGTCTGGGTGTTTTCTCTGTATAATTAGGTATGTATAAAATAAAAAATATGTAAGTATATTTATTCGTTATTTAGTATCCAAAACACAAGTTCTTAATGATGATACTTATCTTGGGTCTAAATAATTGGTGTAATTTTTAGTTTTTTTTTAAATTTATAATAATATGATGGAGTATGCTGGAGCTTACTATAGTAATAATTTGGATTACCTTAAATGGCACTCAAATGATTATAGGCTATCATCATCAGATCATATCCACTTGTTTGTATTGTATCACGTTTAAAAAATAAAAGCACTGTATTGAAATATAAACCTTAACATTTAAAAACTAAAGGTGAACGCAAATTGGTGTATTTTAATTGACTCGGAAATACAATTAGCTACCTACTATGAATACAGTACCTACACACAAAATAAAACAAAAAGTGTACAATATTACAAACAAATTAATATAACAGAATAACTTTACGCAAAAAATTATAATAATTAATAATAATAAAAAAATATAATAACGTAATGTATTCATCTTGCTGTTCGCTATCCGCTGGTTCGTCAGTATATTCTGGCATTAATATGTTTATTGTTTCATGTTTTTTTTTATATGGTAACTGGTATCAAAACAGGAAATATTTATTTTAAAGACTTTGAAAAAAGATGGAGGTTCCCTCTTACAAACCGATTTAGAAAACTCTGACGGCCAAAACAAAACAATCTAACAAGAATTAAAAAAAACATTTACAAAATAGAAAAGTTATGCCGGCTTAACGTGCTTTCCGAGTCACGGAGCAAGTGATAATTACGCGCATAACTTCGAATAGCCATAGTTGCGCCACCAGGGTTTGAACACGAGACCCTCTGATTTTGAAGGCTATGGGCACTGGGCTATCGCCGCTCATTTTGCCACCGCACATTGTGCAACCTTGCATCTCCTTAAAAAAATAGAGACAATTTTTCCAAAAAGGTAGTATAGTATAGCAATGATCACTTCTCGTACAGTATATCATAAAACATATATAATACATATATATATAATAACATATATCTTTAAAATTATATCTTCTAACAATTAGCTGTGATAAAGAACGACTAAATGCCTTGTCTTGTCCCCAAATTAGGTAACCCTGTCTCTTGGGGACTAGTTTTTGTATTTTATTTTTTCCAATGTGCAGATATCGGGTCTAAGGTATCATTACTCACAAGACATCTGTTTCTGAACTAAATATCTATATTCTAGAAATTACAGCGATTACATGAAATAGTGGCAATAAGCTAGTATAAGTTCGAAAATAATAAAGCATGTACCTTAACGATAACAACAAACAGCTTATAAAAAATGTTTTGGTGAAATTTTTTTAAAATTCTAGAGTGGAGACCCCGTGCCAATACCCGAGGCAAAGGCAGACCACCACGGAGATGGGTGGATGACATCCGTCAGCAGGCGGGTGTAAACTGGATGCAGAAGGCGGTAGATCGACACGCGTGGAGAGCTGGAGAGGAGGCCTATGTCCGAAGACGGGCGCAAAACGGGCTGATATAGATAGATAGATAGACATTTTTTATGCATTTTTTTTTCTTTCAAATAATGGCTTCGTGCGTTTAGCCAATGTCAAGCAAGAGATATATTAATAATGTATAGATATATAAATAATAGTAAATGAGAATAAGAGGTGATAAAAATGGTAAATGAGATGCTCTCCCCAATGAAGGCAAGCCCGGGGCGAGGGTCCTGCTAGCCTCTTGGTGTCCACTCCGGCGAACCGGAGGCGCGACCGCAGTCCGACCCTCTGGAGCACTCGGATTTACGCCCGTGGTGTCGCCACTCACCAACAGCTCGCCACAAGCTGCCCTGCGGGCTTATTATTATTATCATTATCATTGGCGTTGTTGATAAATGTAGCAATATAATTATTGTCTACTTTTGAAATTCTATAAAGTTAGGTCATTTGCGCGGGCGTTTTCTATAGGAATCAATTACTAAGCAATCGTTCAGTTAGAAATTGCTTAATCGTCAACATTGTAATTGATGAGTAGTAATCGCTTACACAAAACATTGTTATTTATATTGATTATCGGAAATTATGGTAATATTTGTGTGTTCACGTAGAACAATGGTGGCGTGTTATAAACATTGATGCAGGGATCGAAAGGACATTTAGCTATTAATAACATAATTGAACTATTTTGTCTATCGTTGTTCTCTGTTCTTAACTTCAAAGATCGTGAATACAGAAGAATAACACAGGACAATAATTTATTAATATTAATGCACACGACAATGCGCCGTCTGGGGGCCTACCGCCGAATTCGATGGATTACCGGTAATCCATCTAGATCAAACTTTGTTTACGTTCATTAATCCGTACCGGGGAATCTGCCGACAGCCACCTCTCATTTATGACCTTCAGTCCGTGACAGACCAATAGGTAAATGGAGAACGCCATTTTGTTTCGATTTCCATGAGTTCGGCGGTACGACAGAATCAATTCGAAATCCATTTTGCCTTATTGCCATCGAACTCGGCGGTAGGCCCCCTGGTGCCGGCATATCTCATTAGAATTGATAAGAGTCGACGACGAGAAATCTTACCAACGATCTTACTAACAGAATGTAATCTATTGGGGAGGCCAATGTTCAGCAGTGGGCTCATAAGGCTGATATGATTTTCAACACGAATACTTAGTTAGGTATGGTGGTTTCGTATACATTATAGGGTTTCATAATTGTTTCTTACCTTGTTATTATTTTAGCTTTAAGTTATTTCTTCCAGTTATTAACTTTTTTCTCATAAACCTTCTTATATTAGTGTTTCCGAATTCTTGCACGGTATTTTTGTTTGTTTTCACAAATTATTTTCGTTGTTATTTTTTTATTTTTTTTATTTTATTTGTGCGCTTAGCACATTTAGCCAGGGTCAAGCTCAGATCAAGTAAAAAAAGGTAGATAGCGCATGGCCATTGATAGCACTGAAGTCACAAAAGTAAGCTCATTTGTGTAAATACACGCGCTCACGCACACACATACGTAAAATGAGCTTAGTTTTACGTTAGTATCTCCCGAGACACCGAGTAGGAACTTTGTCAATAAAATGCCGTCCTGTGTGATTAAATGGTGCTAAAACAACACTAAAGCGAACAAAAAGTCTGAAGAAATATCGTTTCACACATAAGTTAACACAAAACTATCTTTTTTTATGTTTCAAAATAATTTGTAGGTTATTCGGAAAAAATATTGACAAAATAACCCGAGTTGACGCAACCAGACAGTGTTGCCAGTAGTTGGTATTTCTAATACTCAACAAAAATGTGGGTACTAAAATCGGGTGCTTTGGCACGCATAAATAAATTCGCCATAATCATTTTTAATTTTGTTTGTTTTTGTCCGGAGGTCCGGAGGAAAGATATTTTTACTAATATAAAAAAACTAAATTTAATAGACCCAGATTTATTTAATTCATTAAGTGAAAATATTACACTTATAAATTTATTTAATATTAAGAACAGAAAAAAGGCGTAATTTTTTTTAAGTAGGTACACTCCAGTACTAAAGAGATTTTATCTAACACTTAACTATTATTCACCAAAGGCATATGAATACGTGAGGCAAACTTTTAATACTTGTCTGCCGCATCCAAGTAATAATATACACGTTATAATGACTACATCTTGCCTGATGGTAAGCAGTTGATGCAGTCCAATAAAAAATAAAAGCGCTTCATACCGTGAAGTAAGCATGGTACAAAGCGCATCCACTTACAAGATCCGGGATTATAGGAAATAGGAAACACCTGAGCCGGCAGTGAATTCCACTTGCTCAGAAACGACTTCCCAAATTTCTTGGTTCGAGTGCTGATAGTCTGCACAGTATGAGGATGGTTTCTAAGACCAGCACGTGTTGTTCGGGAGAGGAAAGGAGAGGGCGGGATGAGATCGAAAAGCTCCTCAGAACACTATCATAGTAGTTCCGGTAGAAATTACTGAGAGATGCAATGATGAAAGAGACAATTAACCAGCACACATATAAGGTCACTAAAATTTAGGTTATTTTACAGGTAATAATAAAACTTTTAAGAACCTAGAAAATGACCATTACAGTGCTGGTCATGGGCATAAAGTAAATTTAATCCGATTGGTAATAAAAAAATATTTGGACATAAGACTGCATCATATTTCTAAAATAAATACACTGACGATGACACTGAGCTCTAAGCCCCAAACATTTTAAAAAACTTATACAGCATAACGTATTTTAGATTATTGTTTAGTTTTTGGCCCTCCCAAATATATTACTTTGTGTAATAAAAATACTTTACAAAAGCTGTCTGTTTTTTTTACACAGTACTATAAAGTTTAAAAAAATAATTAAAATTTGCCTGATATATTGCAAAATTCTAATTTTCTTATTGCCTTGCGTCTGTTTGTCATTATGTCAAATTATACTATAATTGGAATAATATTTACAATAAGTGTTTTAATTGAATTAAAATTCTACTTCGTACAGAGCTGAAATTTGCAAAAATCGTTAGAAAATTTGAATTTGGTATATCACCGGGTAAATTGATTCTTGTAAATTTACTAACGTAAATCGCTTATATTTATTATTAATTAATTATACTTGTAATATCTGGGAAGATTTTCAAAAAGTGGCAACACTTCAGTAACTCACACATAGTTAAAAATATGGCTTCACTTTGTTATTAGTTACCTAGTTATTACATTTCTCTATGGTTATTAGTCGTAAGGTATCTACCTTTTTTTACTTGATCTGAGGGGTCAAGTAAAAAGATATATTAATTATTAAATTAATAGTACATGAGAATGAGTGGTGATAAATATAAGATGTGGGACTATACTGAGATCTCACATGGACTTCGTGAAAGCAATAAAAAAGTGATGTTGCGAGTTACTTTTGCTTTGTTTTTAAATTTTGACAATGTCAGTATAAAAATTGTCACTATTTATTTTTCTGTAATTTTCGTAGGTTTTAATTCATTTTGTGTTTAAAATAAATGGGAATATAATAAACTAAACCTCTAAAAAAAGCTTTTTTGATCATCAAAAATACTGAGTGAGCATCTAATAGGTGATTAGGTGCTCAATCAGTATTTTTGATGTACAAAAAGGTTAGGTTAGGTTGGCAATTTATTAATTTTGAAGACACGTTAAATAACACCCAAATAAATGTACCATGAGTAGAAAGAGAACAAACTATGGTTAATTTGGATTAAGTGAAACGTCTAAAAAAATTCTGCTTTCTTCATCTCTTTTTTCTCATCTGCCCTCGATTAATTACTATAATCTACCTCCGATTTAATAATTTAATGTAAAACAATCAATCTAATGTAAAACAGGTACAACTGGGGATAATAACAACGTGATATCCTAACATTGTTCTATGAATCAGAAGCATTTAACCCACTATTGTCCCATTGTCTCAAACCTTCCGTCTCAACATAGCTCATTAATCGATCTGTTCGCGTGTCAACTTAGGACGAATAGGTCTGGTACAACTACTGGTAAAAGATTGTTAGAAGTGGTCCTGAAGTTCTTAGGGTCCGTTTCCACCAGGGATAAATAAATAAATATTTTCTGACAATTACACCAATTATTTAGTTCCAAGATAAGTATCATTAAGAACTTGTGTTATGGATACTAAACAACGGATGAACATACTTGAATACTTTTTTTTATGTAAATACATACTTAATATACATAGAAAAACACCCAGCCCAGAACAAATATTCATGTTCATGCACACAAAGATTTGTCCTGTGTGGGAATCGAACCCACGACCTCTGGAGTGAAGAGTAGGTATACCGACCTCCACGCCATATCGGTCGTCAAAATGGGATGTGCAAGGATGCGTTGCGAAAAATATGTTTGTTTAGAACCAATAGAATCGCTGCGCCTGAGCGAAGCTAGGTTAATGTAGCGATTCTATTGCTTCTAAAAAAAAACAGCCGCTTTACATTGATAATTTTTATATTTTATTTATTTGTCTGCTGGACATAATATTTTGTAATGTGGTTATGTTTGGTTATGATGGTATATGTTTCACATTTTTTTTCTTCTGTGGGTTTATATTTCAAGTGTTTTTATTGATATAGGTATTATTAATAACTCGACATTATAGACCTGTTCTTTTTATTGGTTTGACTTTTTGACTTTGTTATTGAATTATTTATAAATGTCATTGTCGTAATCTGTAATTACAACTGTTACTTGTAAGTGTGTCGGAACCTCTCTGTAAATTTTACTTGCAAACTGAAAAAAATAAATAATATAATTTTAGAAAATTTCGTAAAAGTTCACGCTCATTTTAAACCTCACGAATAGGACCAAGTTAATGTCCACCTTCAGAAAGACAACGAATAACATAACGAAAAACATGCGCATTTGTCTGTTATGCCATTCTCAACCTTAATACCTTCACAACCTCTCAAGTTGTGTCTATCACACGTCTTGAAAGCAATGTCCGTCTTATAGCAATGTAACAAGTTATTGGCAAAGCCAGCGTCGCGGCGACAGCACGCATGTTCGAGCACCCACGTCTTAAAAAAAACGATAAACTACGATATAAACAAGTGTTTCATTTCATCGATAACGAATCTGATTCGACATACTCGCGACCCGCTGTTTACAGGTTTTAACAGTGTAACTTATATCGAGTTTGTTTAAAGTTCGAGGAAGTGTAAGAGTGCAATAGTTGGTTTTAGACTTGCAACGTCTCCGGAAGGTTAAGGAATGTCCAGTACTTTCCTTTAGCTAACAGTAATTGGATGTGACATTTTGCAGTGTTATTGTGCATTGCAGTTTATTGTTAGGTAAGTTTTTAATGTAATTCATTAATTATATTAAGTAATGTCCGTTTTCTTCTCATTAAGTTTTACTAATTAATGGTCGTTAATAGGTACTGGTATGTTTGGTTCAAATTTAAAATTTAATGTGATTCGGAAGTAATTTAATTATGTTATAGTTTTATATTTATTTAACAGAAGCTATACCACTGATAGTGGTAACTTGGTTATCCTTTGTGCAGATTATTATTGAAAGAAAGAAAGAAAAATATTTATTCAATATAAGTTGCAAAAAAACATAAAATAAGTAAAAAATATAGTATTTTGACGATTTGTGTTAAATCAAGAAAAGAATATTAAGAACTTAAGTGAAAAAAGAACTCAACTTGTATTGAAATGGTGCCCACTCAGCATATTGTCGAACATCACAGAGATGTCGCGACGCTGATCTTCCGTGGGCACCTTTTCAGAAGGTAATATTAACGCACAATATTTTAATATATTTGAAAGACATAAATAGTTTCTGTTCAAATATGTTAATACAATAAAGGTATACAGAAAAAGAAAAATAAGATGTATATATATATAAAAAAATGCGTATATACAATAAGGTAACTTATATAAATGTAAATTAGGTTGAAAGACACAACACAGAGCTGTTAAGAGTTTAATAGATACAGTTTGTATGTAGACTTGAATAAGTTGAAAGGAGTTGGTATTTACATTTATTTCATTATCAACACAGTATTTTACGTAGCGCTCGTAGCTCTGCGGAACTCGGTGGTCGGAAACGATCACCGAAGTACAGCAGAGTTTACAGAGGTCAGTCCTAGGATGGGTGACCGTTTGTGTGGCATTTGATATCGAGCGCTTCCGTGCTTCGGAAGGCACGTTAAGCCGTTGGTCCCGGTTATCACTAAATGTGGTAGTCGTTAAGCCATGTTAGAGGCCTAATGGGCGGCTTGATAAACTCTAACAGCAGGACGCCATACACCTGCCTCCGCCAATCCGCACTGGGTCAGCGTGGTGGAGTATGACCCATTACCCTCACACCTTGATTTGTGAGAGGAGGCTCGTGCTCAGTAGTGGGACGTTGATGGGCTGAAATGATGATGATGATGACAGTATTTTACTGCTGCTTGCATCTGGTATATAGACATTTATTCATTCTTCTTATCATTAATTAAAATTATTTTGACGATCGATATGGCGTGGTGGCGAGTTTACCCGCATTTCGCTCCTGAATTCGTGGGATTCCCATATAGGACAAATCTTTGAGTGCATAAACATGAATATTTGTTCTGTTCTGGGTGTTTGCCTATGTATATTAAGTATGTATTTACAAAAAAAATGATTTTCCGTTAATCAGTATCCATAACATAAGTTCTTAATTATACTTATTATGGGTATAAATAAATGGTGTAACTATCAGAAGAAGAAAAAAAATTGTTTGATTGTGACGCTATAACGCCTTAACAATTGTGTTAATCGTTATGATATTTGGTACCAAATAATCTTTAACCCTCCAGAAATAAACATTACAAGCACTAGGCTACATTTTACCCACAAAATATGGTTCTTGAAATAAGCTAATAGCGTTTCTACCACTAAGGCACATAGGGAAAGCTATGAAATATGGTACAAAACATTCTTGGACCCTAGATCTTTTCAGAATAGACAGACAGGAGTATCCCCTAAAATTGGTTGCTTAAGGCTGAGATTTACTCTGAGATCTCCTAATAGCTGAGGGCACACAGCAAGCTTGCAAAACAAGTAAAGGTTAAAAATATTAAAAGAGTTTGCAGTCCATCAGGTGGAGTTTAAGCCTAGTTAGAGCCGAGTTCAACTCGTAATCTACAGAACTGGCATCAACTGGTCACACAAACATGCAAGAGTAGTCACGTTATTAAGTGTTTAAAAACATTGGTATGTACATAGATAGACTCTGCAAATAGGTACAAACTTAACACAGAACATATATTTTTTCAATTGTTTTATCTCTCATATAAAATTTAAAAAAATAAAAGCAGCAGCAGTAAGTATGCAATATAAAACAATAAACCATAAATGTACAATTTATTTAGTGAAGTAAAAAGACTTCAGTAAGATCATTTTATATCTTGAAAACAATATCTAAAAACTGCCTAACCCTAATGTTAACTGGTAGAGAATGCCTTAAGTCATAATTGCGCCTTTTGTAATACTTTTTAACTGTGCAATATAGATTAAATGAATAATTAAAATTCATATCTAAAAATATGATTATACTATGGAAAAGTATGTATTTTATATGACGTCACTTATTTCCTTAATTAAATTATCAAATAACAAGGACGTCTATAACGATGTATGAAGTTCCGAGACGTGACCGTACCTATTAGCGACTCAATAACACAAAAACAAATTAGACACAAGTATAAATTAACATGTTCAAAACAGAAGTTACTTGATTGGCTTCATTTTACACGTAAGTTTGATGTACTCATTTATGCAAGTAATAAAGACTCTTTACTTGCGTAGATAGATGGAAGAAGGTAGATGCGTGCGCACTATACATCAAAAAAAGCACTGCATAGCCTATCATGGTCAGGCCCCTCTTCCCCACTGCGCACTATGGGCACGTGCCCAGGGCCCCGCGATCTAATGGGGCCCCCTAGTTCCTGCCAGATTACCAAATGATAACCGATATTTAGGTATTACCGAAAAACATTAATTTTGAAAAATCTGATGATAATGACTTACTCCAATACCTACTTATTAGCTTTAGCTTGCTGCATGCGCTATAGCTATCTATACCGTGTACAACATAGCTTGAACTTTTTGACAGATGGAAGTGATTGAGCTGTCTCAAGATCATAGAGGCCCCATGATCCTAACGTGCCAGGGCCTCAAATAGTTTAGACGGCCCTGATCATGGTATGACCGATTAAACGATTGGACTACGACTTTTAAGCATGATGACTGATCCACATCTCCATTTGTAAGTTCAAGTCCCACGCAAAACAATAATTTACATATTATTGTAATTATATAAAGTACTAGTGAGACGCCCTCTCTTCGCTTGGGTAACTATTATTCAATATTTACGAACCATACTTAACATTGGGTTACATTATTTGAGTTTTTGTAGGGATCTCCATTTTCTAGTAATAAATATAGCAGTTACTCAGAGATAAAGTTACATTCTATTTTTTTAAGGATTCTTGAAATTGGCTCAGTACTTTTTGAGTTTATTTTTTAAATACTACAAATATTTCCTGTATATAATACTAGTGGTTTATTCGTGACTTCGTCCGCGTGAATATTTAACCGAAAAAATAATATAAAAACGACAATAAAGTTGAAATAAAAACAATTATAACTAAGTATTTCTAACATTTTATTACTATTAAATTTAATGAGAATAACGACTAATAACTATTCGTAGTCAAAAATGAGCAAATATTTACGAATTATTTAATGAACAACTAGATTTAACTTACTAGTAATTAAACCGCGTCCTTCCTCCTCTCTCCTATACTATACTGTGCCCGACAGGGTCCACAATTGATACGTTTGTAACTAAACTACCATCTTGTAAAACACATTGTTGGAACGCAATAAAGTATTGAGTATTGAAACTTCAAATATCGTATTTATATCAGCTAATATCAAACCTAACAAACTTGTTTCACACTTCTAGCTTCAAAAATGAAGACTTTACATACAAACTTTGAACCCCTATTTCTATCCCTTACAACTTATTTTTCGCACTAAAAAGTAGCCTAGTGTCCTTTCTCAGGTTCTAGACTATCTGTGTACCAAATTTTATTTAAATTAGTTCAGAAGTTTTAGCGTTAAAGCGAGACATATAAGTAGAATTTACAATATTAAGTCTAAGCCAAAACTTCAGTTCATTTAAGTTTATTAGCACGGATTAGTATGATTTAAGCTGTCCTGTACCCCTAGTATAAATTCTGCTCAGTTTGGGCCATCAGTAGGTACTTGATTACACGGAATAAGTAAATTAATAAAATATCCATCCGAGTGACAAATTGCGGCAAATCGTAGGTACTTACTATTTTCTTACTTAGCTAAAAGGAATTTCACAACTTTGCATAATTTACAATATTTAGATACAGCTGGGTTTTCTTTAACAATGCGTCACTCACTGCTTACACCTATGTACCTCTTTGACTAGTGGTCAGGCATAACAGTATTTTGGTCAAGTGTGACTTGTTAATAAAAATACTTCTTTATTTTAAATAATGGCTTCGTGCGTCTAGCACATTTAGCCAGTGTCAAGTAAGTGATATATTAGTAATATATAATTCATAGTAAATGAGAATGAGTGGTGATAAAGATGATAAATGGTAAATGAGATACCCTCCCCTAAGCCCCTTTAGTCCTCAGTAAAGATGTGGGACTATACTGAGATCTCACATGGACTCCTTGAGAGAAAATTTGAAAAGTGATGTTGCACTGTTTTGTTTGATTTACCAACACTCATGTATGTTCACCAACACTTAACGGTTAATAATCCACCGTTATTACACATTAATGTTAGAAATATCACAAATTTTAGAAAATAAAACAAGACTGCAGACATGACGCTTCACTTTCCCGCCAAGAAGTCTCAATACAAACACTACAACTGATATTGCGTGGGGCAGAGTGTATTCTGTTTTTAAGTCTTGGGTCCGATTTCCACACAGAACAGAGCGCCTACTCAAATTTAAAATAAATTGTTTTTTATATGTATTTAATTCTAGCGTGTTCAAGTAGGTACTATGTAATAGTTTATGAAATAAAAGTATTTGAGTTGAGTTGAATTAATTTACAAGAATAGTATTTATCCGTTGTTTAGTATACCTCTATACACTTGCGAGCAAAAGTTTGGAATCACTTACTTGAATTTGGTTTAGCGTTTCGTGCGATGTTGAGTACTAAATAATGGTATTGGCTTGATTTGAATAAATTTGGTATCAATTTAAAGTTAACCTTTAAAATGATGTGATTTCTATTATTATCAAAAAAGTTTTTAATGCTCTAGATACCTCTGCAGCAGAGACAGATATGCAAAATTCCGGAATAGCAAAATCCCAGATTAGCAGAAGGACAGATTAGCATAAAGGCAAATAATGTACTGTCGTCTTCAAAGACATAAACTCTATTTAACCTTATTATCAATTTGTGACCTCTTTCTTTATACGTCTACATGGGCAATTTTAATCGTCAAGATAGTCAATTTTCTATTATAAGTCAAAGCGACATGCATTTATTTGTCAATAAAAAAAATTATCACCTAAGAAACTTAGAATAATAACACCTAGAACGATAGTTCCTTCCAAAGCGGTCTTTCAAAAGCGAGGCAAGAAAATAATCTATGTGTGCGTAAGATACTTGTATTTACGCTCGACGAAACGCACACAGTGAAAAAAATCATGTTGTCATTTCATTCAATTTTCCCTAAAAGTAGGGAAGTTTAAACTTTTAGCTGTTTATTGCATTTAGTTTATGCGAAAAACCACTTACTTTATAATTTCATTAAAAATGTATTTAAATTTACCCTGCCTGGGGTGAATAATTTTTCACTAATTATTTATTTAATATATTTAAAGCTATGAAACTCTTAAATTGATATAGTTAGTCAACTGTTTTATGTAGATAGACCAGAATCGGATAAAACTATTACACCTTTTTAAGATGTGATTTATGCCATATCAATTGAAATCAATCAATCAATGAAAAAATAAAGACTTTTGTGTTATCGTATATTAAAGAAATTATTCCACGCGAACAAAGTCGCGGGCGGAAGATAGTAGCAGATAAATGTCAAATAACATTTTGTGCAAATTAATTATTGTCTAATTGAGACGTGTTTCACTTACAACAAAATGTAGGAGATTTTTTCCTCTTAATGGCAACATTTTCATCAACTGACACGTAACAAATATTAAAATTATTTTTGACGTGACAACGTCTTAAATTAGGTTGCGGCTGGGAGTCACTTATGAAAAAGTGTAACGCTCGGTAACGTTACGATGAGTCACCGAACGAGAGAGAGGCCCGGCGAATGCCTTGCGTCTCTCTCCCACTCAACTATGATCGGTCTGCCGCGCGCGTAGCACTAGAATTCCTTGTTCCTATTGTGCAATTTAATTATATTCATATCAATAAATATTCTACCGAGAAAAAGACGTTGTCACGTAAAATCTTCGCCCGTAAAAACGACTTTACAGGCAACCATTTTTTTTCATTTTAATGAATATTTTACTAAATAATTCAAGTTCAAACGCATAATTTACCCGTGTAATGTTATGTTAATATGTTTCTTGTGCTTTTCCGACGTATTGTGATATCCGTTCATAGCTCAAACCGTCATTTTTAATAAAAATATCAGGAGTAGTTTTCAATACGACACGACCTTGAGCATTGACGGGCCGCGTAACAAACTTAGCCAATATGGCTAGGTTTGAGTTGCCTCACTTTGACGACGCGTACTGGGCTTCTAGGTGTAATTATTCTAAGCTAAGAAATAATACTTGAATACTACAGAATAATTATGGATCAAGCTGGTGCTGCTGGTGCCAGTAATGGTGCAGCATATCTACATTAATTAAAAGTCAAAAAGGTAAATAATCGCAAAGCGCTGCGCGGATCCAATTTTATATAATAATAATAATCATTTATTGGTGCATCATAAAATTTGTGGATATAAACTAATTACAATAATAAACAATTCATTGTATGATGCACCAAAATGACCCATCTCAGCATTTGCTAGGATAATTTCCCAGCGCTGGTTTTCAGTTGGGCCATTTTGGGTGCAGTGCGGGACATAAGGATTGAAGTGTTATAAATATTTACAAAATGTTTTTAAAACTAAGTAAGAACGTTCAAAGTATATAAAAAAGAAAAAGAATAATAAACATCAAAATTATTTAAAATGTGATAAAGTACACAATTAAAAAAAACAAAATAAAATTAAAAACATAAAATAACAATAGAATAATGCTCGTAGGGAATGGCACGCGCGCCGCGACTAATTGAAATGAAGTTGATTAGATAGTAATATATTTTTGAATTTAAATTTGAAACTTGAGATACTACTATTAATACAATTTTAAGCAAGTTATCTCAAATTTTGTATGAGCGAGTATGTATGTATAACCTATTCTCAATTAGGGACTAAAAGCGTTGTGTGAGATGTCCAAGAATATTTATGTATTGAATTAAACAAGGTTATACTTACATTTTTAATAAGGAGTGACTTTTATGTAATCCCACTTACGGACAATTTCAAATCATAAAGGCATAAGCAATTATTGTATAATTTTACAACGTGTAACTGTCCGTTATTATGTAATTATTTGTATAATAATATACCTAGTATTAAAATTATAGTGCCTTTTCCTGCAAAACAGCACATATAAAATAAAAGTTATTCTTATTTTTGGCATTAACGAGAATCTGTCGGCACCTAAAGCTGGCATGCACGGGCCGCAGGGAAAAATGGATAAACTGAGTGAAAAGTTTCAAGTCAACGAACGTAAAGTTTCTACTTGAAACTTTTAACTTACAGTAGGTTTACATAAATATTATATTTATAGCTTTATAGTGGTTCGTGAGAGGAGGTCCGTGTTTAGTATCAGGACGATAAAGAGCTGAGAAATTTTAACAGTAAAAAAAAGACTAACTTAATGCCATAAGGTATTCTCTGCCAGTTAACCTCAGGGTTAGCAGAAAACTTTAAAGGCGGTGCGGTAGTTAATAATATGCATAAACCAAAATTTTAAAAAAAACGACACTTATCAAAAAATACATAAAAAAAAGTTAATAATACCAAAATATAATATATTATTCATATTATTAGATATCATATCAGCCATATGACTCCTCTGTTGAATATTGACTCAAATAAATTACATTAGCCCATAATTACCACTCTGGACAGGCGGGTTGGTGATCGCAGTTCAAGCCAGTACGCAGGATGACGCTGCTGCCCATCATCCGGTAAGATTTATCTTCGTCGACTCTTACGAACCCGGCACGGCAGTTGATTTAATATAATAATATCAATTACACACTTGCTATCGTCATTATGGAAGTTCGTTAGAATTTTTGGACTTCTAACGCTGTCTTCCAAATGCTCTGGCGAACATAGATATGCCATAGATATGGCATAGGTAAGCGGCTATGGGGTCGCCACCTATTACGTGGGACCAATTATATATATATATATTTTTTTTTAAAATTTTATTTATTAGGTTTGTCAACTGATATTACAATAATAATTGCTTAAATTTAACACTGTTATGGTTATATATAATTGTACAACAGATTTACAGGCAAACATAACTTGCTTAATCGTATATAAAAATTAAGAACACAATTGTTAATGCGTTCAGGTTAGTAAGTTAACATATATATAATTGGCGAAGTGTGGGCGTATATTATGCCTCTGCCTACCCCTTCGGAAAAACAGGCGTGATTGTAAGTATGTATGTCTTCCAAATATTCCTATACTAAGTTTGTTATTTGATGTAACGTTAGTAGAATTATAAACTATAGTCGACACTCTTCTAAAGATCCGGTTCCTAATGTAGCAGCAGTTATAAAACATGTTCATGTTACAAAAAAAACCACAAAAACCGTTATAAGAAACTTTGATTGATAGATGAAAACGCTTTTTTATAATGAAGCTGCTTATGAGAACGGGTTAACATATCCATAGGTAGATACTACATAACTATTGCGAAAATAACTCTGTATATTACCGATTTCTAAACATATCGAAACGGACACGGGCATAGGATAGTTTTCATACTGAAAGTTATACCTTGAGAGTGAAAAGAGGGGTGTATGTATTATGTGTACCTATCAAGCTCAAGCGTCCTAGGGAGGAAGTGATGGATTAAAAATATCTTTGTAACAATTCCCGCACTACTATAATTACCCGAAAAATCGAGAAACTATCCAACACGACACGTGTTTCGCCCTTACACAGGGCATCTTCAGGTAAGATAGGAGCCTCAGAACAACGATGTCTCCACGACCAACGCTGAAACGAGAGTGACTCTTGTACGTGACTCTTGTGAGTGTATTTTTAATCCATCACTTGCTTACAATGGATTTCCGCAAAGTAACGCCTGAATCAATAAATTATGTCCTAGGGAGGGTTTTATTTGTCAAGATATTTGTACAGAAGACATTATAATTATAAATAATGGGTGGTTCCTGAATAAAACTTCCTAAGTGATAGGATCAGAATTGGGGAAATCCGAAAGAAAGTATCTTTATACCTTTCTTATTTATCATATTTACCAATTATATTATAGACAAAAACTATATGGTGGTGACTTACAGGATAGCTTTTTGGAAAGGATGACGACCGATAAGGCGTAGTGGCGAGTATATACGCACTGAGCGGTTTGATTCCCACACAGGACAAATCTTAGTGAGCATAAACATGAATTTTTATGCTGGCATGGGTGTTTCTATTGTATATTATGTATGCATTTAAAAGTATTAATGTATGTTTATCGGTTATTTCGTATCGATAACACAAGTTCTTAATGAAACTGTCAGAAAGTACTGATATATATTGATTGATTTTTACCCGGTGGGTGGATTTGGTCTGGGCTATGGGATCCATAGAAAGCATTTGAGGAGGCCTATGTTCAGCAGTGGACTTTATTTTATTTTATTATATTTAGGACAACAAACAGTTACACAATATATAATACTAAAAAGGCTAAAACTAAATTTGGTTCATTGCGTAACCAGCGACATTATCCACGACAGAATATTAAACATATGAAACGAAACTTTAACTTAATCAATTATACACATATTGGATTGAAATAATAAATACAATAATATTTTATCCTCTAAATAATATTTTACTCTAACAATAATATTTAGGATAGAATTAGATTTATCTATACATTTAAATAATAAATAAAGCCAGTAAAAAACATTGTCTGCTTTATTCTACTGGTACCAATGCTTGCAATATCTCCCGCTTAAACTTATGTGGAGAGAGTGCAAATGAGAGTCAATGCCCTTTGTGTTGTCATTCAAAGAATTTACGATACGTGAGAAAGGTATGCATTTACCTGCATTCGTATTCGAGCAAACAGTGATAAATAGGCTTTGCGGACGAGACTCTCTAATTCGTTGAGAAAAACTCGGTGTGCAGTATTTTATATTTCCTATCAAATCCATAGAATCAAAACCGCCGTGGAAGATCTTTCACAAAAATGAATTATCAAGAAATGACCTTCGGACCTCAAGAGAGTGCATAGAAAATTTGTTAAGAAGGTATTTGTATGACTTACGTGAGTGTAAACACTTATAGTGTGTTGCTTTAAGAAACTTGCGCTGAACTATTTCAATCTGATCACTATATTTATTACAAAAGACTTCACCTGGTTTAGATGACGATGATCCCTAATAGACCTTTTTTTTATCGTTGGTTAAAAAATGCTGTTTACGCACTGCCTCCCGGCCAATGGGGGGACCGGGAGGGGAGTGTGGGGCTCACTGCGGCAGACGCGGCCACCGCAGTCCTACCCACTTAAAAACTTCCGACGATGCCCACCGCTGTTGAAAAAGGGGCGGGGGGCCATTGCCTGGGTTTGTAGCTTCTGGCACCCCGTAGACCTGTCCTAGTCACAAGTTCACAACACTCATCTTCGACTCTAAGCTATACGAGGTTAATGCTTGTGTTATTAAGGAAATGAATTACTGAACTTGAGACGTGCAGGTATTTAATATAGAGTAACAAAAACAAACCTTGAACCTAATCTAACTTAATTTTTCCTTAATCCTACTATACTTTCCTCATAATTTTGGAGTAACATTGTCTTCCTAAGCAGAGTGTTAGTTATGGCAAAAAATACATTTATACCCCTTTGGAGAGAGGCATATTATACGCCCACATTGCGTTAATTGTATTTCTGGTTCCACGTAATAGGTTGCGAACTTAATGTCACTACCGGGAACTTTTCGCCAGAGTCTCGCACAAAAAATACAACAAGTAACTCAAAGTGACAACGGATAGATGAAAGATTGAGAGTATTTGCCAGTGTCATGTATTTGATAACTCTAGTTATTTATTTGCATAATATATCCAGCATTATCGTTATTTAGTCAGTCATAGTCAAATAAAGTACTTCATTTTTTAATTATGTCTTAAAATCTAATACAATTATGTATTACATGCCGAGATGAGTTTCTTGAGGCATTCTTCTCAATCTCGTTGCCTTTTTGGAAGCTTCGTTAGAATCACGACAGGCTGACTGACAGATCCCCCCTATAAGAGTCACCGACAGACTGACATATCTTGAGAAAAAACCACAAAAGACAGATAAACTGACAAACCTTGACAAAGTCTGACAAAGCTATTGCTCATATCTCTTTCATTGTTGTTAGGAAGAAAAAAAATGGAATTACCATTTTTTGTATAAAAAATTGACTAATCTTATTGATCCTGTTGATCTTAAAGACTATAAAGTTTAATTTATTTTATTTTTTATTTTAGTCGAGTCAAGTCCAAGTCCATATGTACCAGTAAAGTAGTAGAGATATTACTAAAGACGTCTATAGAGTTTTGGAGTCACAATTTACTGTCATAATATGCCACTTTCATACACTTGTATACGTAGCGAAAGAAATTAGGTCTAAAAATCCACTATCGAATTTACACTAGTTTTGAAAAATTACATACAGCTGCGATGGCGCCAAAACTCAAGAAAATTTACTTTTTTTTAATTTTTTTTTCGTGCGTTTATCAAATTTAGCAAGTGTCAAGTAAAAGATATATTAATAACACATAAATCATAATAAATGAGAATGAGTGATGATAAAGAAGATAAGATAAGAGTTCTCAGTAAAGATGTGGGACTATACTGAGATCTCACATGGACTTTTTGAGAGAATTTGAAAAGTAATGTTGCACTGTTTTGTTTCATTCACCAACACTCATGTATGTTCACAAATACTTAACAGTTAATAATCCACCGTTCCCACACATTAATGTTCAAAATATCACAAATTTAAGGACATAAAACAAACCTGCAAACATGACGCTTCATTTTCCCGCCAAGAAGTCTCGAATATTTACTTAATCGTTTGAAACTATTTTAACGGACCAATTAGACGGCAATATGACGTCTTGTGCGGCCTAACAGTTTAAAATATTTATATCAGTATCGGCACGTGGTTTTGTTTTTAATCTTACACGAGACTTGTCACGTTTTCTATAAAATGCTGCGTTATTGACTACTGGTATTTGAAATATCTCAAGGTCTTAGTAAACATAATAAATTGTTAAATTTTTTCAATTTATGGCAAATTTCAAAAATGCCGTCTATATATAAATTTTGTAAATTTTTGTTGATTTGCTTTGCGTGAGGATGAGATTTTTCAAATTATGGCAAATTTAAAAAATGCAATCTATGCAAAATATACTTTGCTCTGCTCTATAATGATGGGTACAGACTGCTGCATCGTAACCTGTAAATCCTGTAATGCAGCTTGAACGGAGGTCCACGCAATGGGAATTCTCTTACATTTCGAGAATGTGTATAGAAAATTATTATATTGCTATTTACATTGCATGTTACATTTGGTAAGTCTGTATCCGCCATTAAGGGCTCAAGCCGTTCATAAAAATTCGTATTCTTGCCCCTTTCATGATGAGTCGAAAGTTAGGAACTGGCGTCAGAAAGAATGACATGGAAGACATCTACATGACTTAGAAAAACCACACGTAGACAACACAGCATCCAACAAATGGCTTAAGTTAGGTTCTCTGTTTCCAGAAACTGAAGGTTTCATCATCGCAATACAAGACCAGGTTATAAATACTAAAAATTTCAGAAAATATATTTTAAAAGACCCAAATGCAGTAAACGATAAATGCAGAAAATGTCACCGTCTTCCCGAAACTAACTGTGTTTAAGAATAACTTGTAGTCGGTAGTGAATGACAGCAACGTAAACATAAAATTTAATTTTTAAAATTGGTGACATGTGTTTTAATTGTTTCACGCAGCACTTCCCATTTCTAGTGTCTTATTATTTACATTTCTATGGTTCAAACTGTTTTAGGTAATAAGGTATTTAACATTGACGATAACATTTGTATGACCAATAAATAAATTTTAAAAAAACGTTATCTTTAACACAATTTACACACATTAGGTTACCTAATGTAGGTTGATTTTATAATTTTAGTATAGCTTACAAAAAAACTGTGGTGTATAATAATATCATACATACACTTACAGAACAGACTGTAGTCTAATAAACAAGAAGGCTACGGAACCCCAAAATATCAAAACAGTGTGGGCGGGTGGCAAACTTTTTTGCACTTAATGATGAACTACAAGAGGTCGGCAAAAAGCGATGAGGTCACATTGGAGTAAGAACTACCTTGTCATAGTGAAATAGGGATGGTGAAGCATCTCAAATGTTATAGGCACACAATCAATAGGTTTACAATTGTTGTTTATCATTATTTATACCTGTACCTTTAAGTGTATAGGGATTCTACCAAGATCTGAGGAGCCCAAGCCAACCTCATCTGCAAGTGGTGCACCTGCCGAACAATAGACAAGGCTCTGGCGAAAATAAAAGTTCTCGATAAGCGGGAATAGACACGCCACCTATCACGTGGACACGTGGGACCACCAATAAAATTAACGAAATGTGGGCGCATAATATGGTTCTGCCTACCCTTTCGGGGAAACAGGCGTGATATTATGTATGTATGTATCTTTTAGGAATTTATTTTTGTTTTATATTTTATGTTATTCCACAGCTCTACTATTTCTACAATTTAATAGTAGAAATATACGTAATAACAAAATATATAGCCAATAATAGACTCATTTTTTATATCTTAATATCATTTAAAAAGACGTGACACACTCTATAATTGAAAACTTGGAAGATAATAAAATTACTAATTATATTTCTATGTGAAAAAAAAACATTTTAAAAATTTCAGTGACAACATTAATTTTGTATTGTTTTCACGATTACACAGCTGGTTTTATTTTATAAAATTTGGTTTAGAGATAGATTTGATCCCAAAGTTTTTTTTTAACACAAATATATCAGAAGGATACATACATACATACATTCAAGGCTGGTTCCCCGAAGGGGTAGGCAAAGGCATATTATACGCCCACACTTCGCCAATTATTTAGTTGGACCCACGTAATAGGTGGCGAGCCTATTGCCGCTTTTCGGGAACTTTTATGTTCGCCAGCGCCTCGTCCGTTGATCGGCAGGTGCACCACTTGCAGGTGAGGTTGAGGTTGAGGAGATCTTGGTGGGGTCCCTACACACCCATGTCAGAAGGATATGAGAGGATATGATACTTTATATCCCCAAAACTATCGCTTTCTCGTAGGAATAAAGGGAGTATTAAGTCAAAGTTAGGCAGTAACCGATTAATGATACAGCTCGACAAAAAAATACTTTATAAACAACAATATGTTTAGAGATAATTAATTGTTAAGAAGACAGATAAGTAGAAAATAAAAATACAAAAGTGGTATTTTGCAAACATTTGAAGCTACAAGCTTTAATCTTTTCTCCTGAAAAAGTACTTTTTTAGAGTTAGTATTCTTGCGGGTAAATGTGGCTTTTATCATATGTGAAGTGTCTTACTTACACATCTTTAATCGAGTTCCAAGGCCTTCCCTACAGCTGTTTACGGAAACTGAATCGAACTAACACACTGGACACATCATTCTAAAATAAACAAAAAACATACATGTGAAAAAAGGGGTTTTACTAGGTGCAATATTTCTTTTTTTAACTATGCTCATGCTACGTGGGTATAGACAATAAGTAAGCTTCTAACACACAAAGACGCGACTTTATGGTCCATAAACACAGGTATGAATGAGTCGACGTTTTCCACACAATCAAAGGAAGATAAAAACAATAGATTAAAAAACGATGACGATTTACAAACCTAATGATTTCCTCCCCGTAAATACTTATATTTTAATGCTTATTTTATGTCATGCTTTATTTTACATTTAAGTACTTTATTATGAAAGTAAAAACTGAAGTAATTAATAATAAATAATCTAAGATAATTCTAATGTTATATTTTGTTAGTTTTCACCTGCGACTTCGCCTGCGTGCCCAATAATCACCGATTCACCGCGTTTTACAATTTTCATGTGCATATTTTCGGATTCAAAAGTATGTTATGGTCTTCCTTATTTCGGATTAAATTTTATCAAAACCAGCCCAAACATAATATTTTATAATAT
This sequence comes from Musotima nitidalis, assembly GCA_949126915.1. Lineage (NCBI taxonomy): Eukaryota > Metazoa > Arthropoda > Insecta > Lepidoptera > Crambidae > Musotima > Musotima nitidalis. The sequence continues at coordinate 9,942,349 of OX421434.1, forward strand.
CCTCTGACATTTACGACAAAGCCTTCTCGAAGGACTGAGGTGAATGAAAATACATTCTGCGCTGATCCCAGATAATCTAGGAGAGGGCCAGGAGGATTATGATTGTGATTCTTGTTTTTAAGAGATACTTTATATCATAACTTGACCGCAAGCGCTGTACCGTGGACGTTGTAAGAGACCGCAGAGCGTCTATAAAATAATAAAATAAATAAATATTCTCTCTCAATCACACCAATTGTTTAGTTCCAAGATAAGTCTTTAAGAAATTGTGTTTTGGATACTAAAGAACGGATAAACATACTTAAATGCTTTTTATTGTAAAAACATACTTAATATACATAGAAAAACACCCAGACCAGAACAAATATTTATATTTATACACACAAATATTTGTCCTGTGTGGGAATCGAACCCACGACCTCAGGAGTGGAATGCGGGTATACTCGCCACCACGCCATATCGGTCGTCGTCGGTAGATGAACCGCGGACGGAAGGTGCCTAGTATTGCTCTTTTGAAATGAAGTCAAACTGCTTTCTATCAGGCTCTATAGTATCTACGGCAGGTCCACACTGAGCTCGTGTTGCCGGAAGACCTTATGTGGATGTAAATGGTGCTAATATGGTATCGGCTAACTTTCAATGCTAATTAATGTAACAGTAGTTAGAACCACAGCTGACAATGGAAACTTAAACTAACTATTAGCCTTTGTTTAGCTTTTTAACATATATTTATATTAAACTTCTTATTAGTCGGGGCGTCGCGAAAATGTGTTGAAATTAACACCAAAGTTATGCAGCGTTCTGAAATGTCAGTACTTAAATAGGTGACCGTATACATCGCGGATATATCTATGCTTCGGGTGGGCGCTTTAAATCGTTAAAATGGACCATAAGGTTACGCAGCAGCGGAGGACCACTACAGCTTCGAAGGCTTTTCGTGGAGTCTTCACATAGTAAAGTGTGAAACTTTTACGCAAAGGATTCCAACATTTAATAAAAATATTTAAACATAAATAAATAAATACATAAAATAGAAATTTTATTTACTTCACTTTTTAAAAAAATGTTTGGAATATACAAGAACACAAGACTCCAGGTTCAGACAGAAGGTTCTGATCACGTTTTTAAAATTGTAATATCTTTTCAAGTACATTTGCTTTAAAAACAAAAATGACTCTTAAAAAAGAGTTTAATTTTGAATATAAAAACTTTATTGTTGCTACAATGTTCGCTCTGAAACGCGTTCTATATTATAAATTACAAACATCTATGGTTTAGAAAACAATATATTTAAAAGTGTAATTTACTCTCATATGTTTTAGGTTTAAAAAAGCATGATTTACAGCTAAATTACAATTACTCAAATAATATAAACAACTAAAAAAAAAGAAAATGATAAATCGCCGTATCTCACAAAAACCATACAAAGTCCACCATACAAAGTCCACCAATAACCGGATGCAATTAACTTGTCAGTTTATTGAAGATCCGAGGCTGTTTGTGGGATTCCCCGAAAACAAGTTCCGGGTTCAACTTTACCATAACTTCGGTTCCTATAGTATTATCATTAGTGATCGAAGAAGGTAGAGCTTTTTCTTGTAATTACGATACGTTGTGTTACATTTACACTAATTGCCGGGTTTTAGGCAGTTTTACAGAGTGTACTAGTTACTAGTTTAGCAGAGTGGTGATTTTGAGCTTATACCCACAAATATATTGTAATCTATTGGGGCCGCTAATGTTCATTTTATATGAATATTAGCTGCTGTTATGATGACCCAAAATAGCTCTACCTATTCCTGGGATTTTCATAAAAGTTAATTTACATAATGAATCGTAAAATCCCCAGTACAAACTAAGGCGAAATTTTTACCGTCACGAATTGCAATTTCATAGCGGACAATTCTTCTTCTGGGCAAAGGCTGAGTATACTGCACGGCTATCGGCAATATACTTTTAGGCCATATTTATCTATAAAAAGTACCTGTTTGTAATGTAAAAATAAGATATTCTTGTAATTAAATGCATCAGAATGTAAAACGATACTTATCTTAAATTTATTTATTTTTCAGTTGGTTTATTGTAGCCAACCTTTGAAACAGTTAACGGAATTATTACTGGAAGATGATGTAATGGTTTTGGCGCCAACGAGGAAAGACACACACACGAGACACATCGAGGCAGTATTTATTTTCAGAAACTAGTGTAGAGTTTTTATGTGTAAATGTAGTGGATTTTTAGACATAATATTAGATATATTCTATCATATTTTCTATTTCATTGCTAAAGCAATTGCGGACAATAGTTTCCATTAAATATTTAAGTTTCTGACTTATCGGTAGCAAGTTACATTTTTTTATAAAAAAATTATGCATAAAAGAAAATTGCAATAAGAAAATAAATTTGTGTGGCTAAAATACTAGGACTACTATCTATGAGTCAATAGAAATAATGTTGCAATAAACATTATATAAATACAAACTTATACACACACTCACATCAAGTAGTAAATTTTTATATCATTTGGAAGATGCCACTGGCTCCTGAAATATAGTTTCTTTTGGAAGCCCATAGAATCATTTAATTTGTACATTGTTTAATGGATGCAATAAAGATTTATGATTATTTTACTTCTACTACATCTCTTCTTCAGGCTAATTTAGATTACTTTCGATCCCTAAAAAACAGAGTGCTTGTAGGTCACACACCTTCGAATTTTATATTTGCGCTGCTCTGTATTTTATTTTCAAAAAGAAAGAAACCTAAAAAAAAAAATGTAATGGTATTGGAACTAATAAATTTCATACTTCATGACGGGAAACAAAACATTATTTTTAAACTAGCCGCAAATAATCAGTTACAGTTGGTATTTTAAAGTTTTCACGATAATTAAACATTTAATTTTAGCAAATAAATATAATTCACTATTTTACCAAAACCCCATAAGTCTTCACTAGTTTACTGGGATTTTACTTGACTATGACGAACTTTGTTAGACAATGACTGTGATTATATATTTATTAAATTTATTATACATATATAATTCAATTCAATATTATGCATACTGCATAAAATACTTTATACACATAACATAAGGCGGTGCAGGAACACCAGCGCTGCTGTATTATTAGATGCAGCAGCATGACGCTTGTGTATCGCTCTTTTGACAGGTAACATTACCTATGTTGTTGTTATTATTATTGTTATTTTTTTAAATGTTTTTGTTTTGTTTTCTGTGTACGTTTTTTTGTAACTGTTTGATCTTATTGGTTATGTATAGTGCTACCCCCTCTCATCTCACAGGCCGACAAAGAGAAATCCTACCAGACAAGATTGGCACCAGCGTCATCCTGCGTACTGGATTTAACTACGATCACCAAGTTCACAAACCCGTCTGCCCAGTGTGGTGATTATGAGCAAATACCCCCAATGGAATTGTACCTATTATTGAGGTCAATGTTCAGCATTGGACTTTATACGGTTGATATTGATGATAACCACGTTAGACTCACCAACAGACTGACTGAATGACGGATAGTCCCCTCTCCATCTATAAAAACACGACAGAATGACTGACGAATCCTCCCGTTAGTGTCAGCGACAGACTGACAAATCTTAAGAAAAACCCACAACAGGCAGATTAAGTGACAAACCCTGACCAATTCTGACAAAGAATCCATGTTGCTTTTATTTATATCTCTTTCTTAATTATGGTACCGCCCATATCTCTTGCATTGTTCACGCAATCACGTTGATCTTCAAGACAACAAAGTATTAGTCAAAAGTCAAAATCATTTATTCAAGTTTGGCTCAATAGAGATCTTATGAAAGTAAAAACTAAAAAAAATTTTTTTTAATGTTTTTTATTTTATTTTAACTTTCAAAACCAATGAAGAAGAAAAACTATTACAATTTTCGCATTTATAATATTCGCTACTTGCTTTACCTACATCAATTTGCTATAATATTTTCCTCTTATTCCGTTACTTAATTATTCATGAGCCGATGTTTATCGTGTCTCATTCCAAGAATTTATTAAGAATGATTTATGAATAACAATGTCCACTTTAATTTATACCTATTCGTAAGTGCATAAAAAATCTAGCAGAAAATTTTGTTTATTACCGTAAATTTCACCGAATGTCGTTAACCACGGTAATAAGTAATGGAGGTAATTAAAGCAAAAATATCACCTTTAATTTGATATTGTTATTGTATTATTAGGGTAATAATAAAACGATATAAGAAACAAATAATAATATTAATGTATTCATAGTCTAGAAAAACCAGTAGGTACAAAAATACTGTTTAAAAACAGACATTTAAGGAATGTTCGATCTTTTCTGACACGCAGAAATTAAATCATAATTTGTCTACTACTGGCATTTTTATATGCAGATGTTTTAAGACTTGTTAATACTGTAGGTTATTTCAGAGTCTTCAGAGTTTCTAGAACTGTCATACTGTGTTATTGACATATGAATAAATAACATGTCTCTGAGTGACTTTTATTTTTAATGTGACACGTCATAATGACTACAACTTGCCTGATGGTCAAAGTCGATGCAGTCCAAAAAAAAATGGAAGCGCTTCATACCGTGAAATAAGCACGGTACAAAGCGCACCCACTCATGACGTCCTGCTAAAATGCCGTTTCACGTCCCGCTTAAAAGATCCGGGATCATAGGAAATAGGAAACACATGAGCCGGCAGCGAATTCCAGAGCTTAGCCTTAGTGGTCTTGCTCAGAAGCGATTTCCCAAATTTCTTGGTTCGAGTGCTGATATTTTGCACAGTATGCGGATGGTTTCGAAGACCAGCACGTGTTGTTCGGGAGAGGAAAGGAGAATGCGGGATGATATTGAAAAGCTCCTCACCATAGTAGTTCCCATAGAAAACACTGAGAGATGCAATGTTTCTACGCAGCTGTAGAATACATGCATGTGACTGTATTTACATACAAAACGTAGTTTTTAAAAGAGTTTTGGCGCCAACACGAAAAAAGACATCGCGGCAATATTTTATTTTTATGTGGAAGTTATGTCTAAAAATCTATTTTAGACATAACTTCTTCAGCTATTCTATACTTGTATACGTTGGAAAGTGGCATATTACAGTGAATTGTGATTTTTCCGTGTTGATTTCAAAACTCCATAGACGGTAGTAAAGTCTAAACTACTTTACTGGGCATTACTTAAACTATGATGGATTTATTTTGACTTTTACTGATACTAAATGTATGACGAAAACGCTGCATTTATGCAAATAACTTAATTTATTTAATTACTTGGCCCTGGCAAATACTCTAAACGAACGAGTCCACGTTTAAGAAAAAAGCAGTTTAAATCTATAAAACGTAATAAGATAACCAAATAAATCATAAACCATAATGACAATGATGAACAAACCCTTTATAGTCGCGAATGGTTATGGAGTTGATACAATACTATACACGTGCCAACCGACATGGCGAATCCAAACGTCCCATGCTCCTAGGGTTGTCAACTTCGAGTTTTGAATATTGCGATGAACACTTTTACTAAAAAAAAGAATGTGAATGTTCAAGTGAATGTTGTCTTTGAAAAAAAGACAACATTCACCGGAAAAGTTGGCTGGGACAATGAAACGAAACTTTTTGGTTAGAGTGCTGAATGACTAGCTGTTTGAATAGAATAATGGTTCCTAGATAGCACTATAATTCGAGAAAAAAAAAAGTTTACGCCAAAGATATGGCTAAAGTTTACGGTAAACTTGCTTTAATAAAATACTTGGGGTGACTTGCAATCCAAAATTTCACAATTACTGAGTTGGTTGGGGTTTTAAAGATCCATTTTCTGTATTTATCTATATTTTTAGTGGTGCACCTGCCGAACAACGGACGATATAATAGGCAATTGGCGAAACGTGGTCGGATAATATGCCTCTACCTACCCCTTCGGGAAGAAAGGGTGGTATTATGTATGATTTCTAGGTATAAATAAAATAAATCAAACAGCCGCATTATGAAAACTATTTTTACAAACGTCAGAGTTGTAAATAAACTATCTACAAATAATTAATTTAATAATCGGCATGTATAGAATGTGCAGACAGAATTGCATGAGAAAAAAACAGTGCTGACGCCTATAGGGCATTTAAAGGAAAATATCTCGATGTAGATCTGAAATGTGTGCGGAACAATAATTCACAGCACCGGCCGCGGCACGCTAATCGCACACGTGGGGCCGCGTGTGACCGGCGCGGCCGTCTACGTACACTTAAGGGTTGTCAACAAAGTCTATATTGAAGAACTAAAGTCTTAAAAATTCATATTGTTAAAATTTAAAGGAAGTAGTTTTTTCATAGTATGGGCATATAATGAGGGACGAAGACCATGTAACGAGAAGAGTAATGAATGTTAGTGGAGAGGAAGAGGACAACTATAAGGATATTGATTGAGTGCGTGAAGAGTGATATGACCGGTAAAGGGGTGGATAAATCGATGATGACTAACCGATATCATTAAAAGAAAAATACATGTTGCGCTGACCTAAGATAAACTGGGAGCAGGGCGGAAGGATAGATAATGATTTATGTAATTAAGTCACGGAATCTTCAAAAGACTTTGTATCATCTCAGCCAATTAAAGTCCCACTAGTAAGTAGGGGCCTCCCCTAATAAACCAAGACGAGAAAAATTTAGATCATATTTACTCCACCACGCGGACCCAGTACGGAATTGTGAAGACAGGTGTGTGGCGTTCTGCTCTTTGATTTTTCTCGTTTCCCATTGCAAAACATCGTAGCGTGGAGCCGGGTATAAGTTTGAATCATTTGTCAAATGAAATCGTCGTATCCTTATCGTTGTACCGTATCAGGCTTCATAGATATGATAGACTAGATAGTTGTCGAAGCTGTCTGTTGTATCCTGCTTCTGTTATACTCCGTTAGTATCATATCCGAGCTCTGATCAGGATAAATAAGGCCGACTCAATGGATCAAGTCTTATCGCGTATGGTATCAAAGGGTGTATCGAAACTGCAAATTGTGATGCCGTATCATGATCTGTCGACATATTATTATGCGATGACATCATACGGTTGTAGGATCAGTCAAATAAAACATATCTGGACCTGATGTACTGTACTGTTTCTGAGGATGACAGCATTTAAATACTAACACTCAAAAAGTTTTTGCAAAAATTGTGATAAAGGCATAGTAAATAAATGTGTTTTTAAACTTCAAAAATTCTACACCAATATAAATAATAACAGTAGCTAAAATAAAAAAATAACCAGCATCTGCATTCAACGAACATACCTGAGATAAGTAACTACAGACTTTAAGTTTAAATTATAAAATTAATAGATATTTTTTGACAATTACACCAATTATTTAGTTCCAAGATAAGTATCAAAAAGAACTGGTGTTATGGATACTGAACAACGAATAAACATACTTAAATACTTTTTTTTGTAAATACATACTTAATATACATAGGAAAACACCCAGATCAGAACAAGTATTCATGTTCATGCACACAAAGATTTGTCCTGTGTGGGAATCGAACCCACGACCTCTGGAGTGAAGTGCAGGTATACTGACCTCCACGCCATATCGGTCATCAGATCAGATCATAATGTAGGCGACTCAGGATAGCTCACCGTGGAAATCTATTGGGAAGGCCTATGTTCAGAACTAGTTTTAAACCTGGTTTTACTTTAGATCTCGTTTTGTAATAAGACCGAGTATGTTTAATCGAAACGTGTCCATTAAATTGATGGATTTTGTGACCTTGTTTTGGAGACAGTTTACCCGGAGCCAAGAATCATTGCAAATTATTCTACACGTCGTGTCAGCTTACAAATAGTTCAGAAAAACGCATTTAGTGGGTGCGCTTTTTACCGTGCATATTCCACGGTATGAAATTACTTAAATATTACTTTAATTCTTTTCTTTTTTGGTTTTTTAATAGCGGCTATAGAAATACATCATCTGTAAAAAAAACAGGTAAATCGGTCTATAAACCTCGGCGTAATCGATCGACAAAGAAAAAAAAAGCACAAAAAAAAAGAAGTCTGTTAAAAATATCAATAATCTGACTTTCACGGTTCATGAGACGGCATGGTAAGAGACGAACAGACGGACAACGGAGTCTTAGTGAGGGTCATGTTTAATATATACCCTAAAAATATATATATTAGTAAGTATGTAAGAATATTATTTCTGATAACTTTTTCGACTACCTTATACCTCTTTTCCCTAAGACCATAGAATTGAGGTCGTGATAAAATTAATCAAAATACTATATCTAAAATTATCTGGTAAAACCCCTTTAAATGTGGTAATGTGCATGAGGCTTCGATCAACAATTTGTTGATCGAAGGCATGAGGTCTGTATTTCATAAAGCCTCTGCATTTGGTGGTGTCACTTTCAATTTTCGCATAGTAATTTTTTTATATGCCCTTGCAAAGTCCACTCATAATTTAATAGGATCTGTAGACATGTCACGGAGTTATGTTTGAACTGTCACATTTAGAGGATTACTGATAATTGGGAGGCACTTAACAACTCTTATGTCATCGTGAGTCACAATAAAAATGAACTTCAAATCTGTAGATAAATTTTTAAAAATACACAAAACGGGATCAACAATGGCTCACTAAATTCAATATATTTTATTTGTTTTATGGAGTTTTTTTTAAAATGCTTATACATATTATATAAATAAGTCATAAGAAAGATATTATAGATACAGATATTGAGAGATTTTGTACTTTAAAAAAGCATATAAAAAATTGAGCAAAATAATTTATAACTTTTTTTTTAATTACATTAATTACAATGTGGCATTTAAGAATGCGGCCCACCACCTGATGGCAAATGGTCACCACAGCCTGTCGTCTCTAGCGCTCGTATAATTTCACTTATTGTATAAGTACCTATTATATGCATTATTTTAAAACACAACACGCCTATATTACTTACGTAACATGAACAACACACTTTTTAACTAATTAATACTTCATTAATATTTTTAAGTAGAGCTTAATAATAAATAACAAGCACAAACAAGCACTTCTGGCATCGATGTAAAAATAAATAAATACATACATTCACGCCTGTTTCCCCGAAGGGGTAGGCAGAGGCATAATACACACCCATGTTCCGCCACTTACATTGTTGGTCCCACGTAATAGGTCGCATGCTTATTGCTGCTAACCGGGAACTTTTAGGGGCTTATTACAAAACGAGATCTAATGTTAGTTTTAACCCTAAAGTTAGACTAGTTTTAAACCTGGTCTAACTTTAGATCTGAAGCGCTCGTAGCTCTGCGGGAAGCGCTCGTAGCTCTGCGGGAAGCGCTCGTAGCTCTGCGGGAAGCGCTCGTAGCTCTGCGGTGCTCGGTGGTCGGAAACGATCACCGAAGTACAGTAGAGTTTACAGAGGTCAGTCCTTGAAAGGGTGACCGTTTGTTTGGCATTTGATATCGAGCGCTTCCGTGCTTCAGAAGGCACGTTAAGCCGTTGGTTCCGGTTATCACTAAATGTGGTAGTCGTTAAGTCATGTTAGAGGCCTAATGGGCGGCTTAATAAAATTCTAACAGCAGGACACCATACACCTGCCTCCGCTAATCCGCACTGGGTCCGCGTGGTGGAGTATGACCCAATACCCTCGCACCTATAGTATGTGAGAGGAGGCTCGTGCTCAGTAGTGGGACGTTTATGGGCTGAGATGATGATAACTTTAGATCTAATTTTGTAATAAGCCCCTTAAGTTCGCCAGAGCCGTTAATTGGTCAGGTGGCAGTGCACCTCTAGCAGGTGAGATTGGTTTGGACTCCTAAGGTGTTGGTAGGATCCCTATGCACCCATATTGTAACTTGCTATTGTAACTTATTAACAAATGAAAAGCTGAAATTAGTAATAACTGAACTCATGCACTTCATCTTTATACCATTATTACATTTACAGTGGAAAACCGACTCCACCGTCACATCTTTTGTGTAAATATTTAGTGTAATGGAAATCAACTTTTCCATTGTTGTGAATCCGGTATCGACATTGTGGCATAGTGTCACGTGTTCTTGAAGTATGGAATGAAAAAACATATTCTTCAAACTTTTGTATTTATACACACTAGACGTTAATTATTACTAAGATAAATTTTTGTATCTATAAAAAAATTATAAAAATGCTTTTACAATTTACAATGGCACAAAGATTTGTCTTGTGTGGGAATGTGTGTCGCCCATCAATATTTTATTAGTAGCTACATGCAAATATATACTTTATTATTAAATACATCATTAATGGAAATAATTATATAGAGTATAAAAAGACCTTGACCAAAGCTAATTGCTATCCACATACACAAAAAAAATAGGAAACAATTAATTTTTTTTGGGGATATAAAACTGCAAATAATAGTAGGTACGCAATGAAATGCGTAGCCACGGGCGCTAACGTGATATTAAGAACGCTTGAATTTTGTTTTAATAAAAAATAAATAAAAATGTTTATGGACTTTATCCTTACTTTATGTTTGTCTCAAAGAATAAAATGATCTTAATGCTGGACAGAAATTATGTAGTTTTCGGCTGTACGGAAACTTAGAAAACTTTACGAGAAAGTTGATTCCACAACCCAAAAGAACAGAATACGTTTTTTTTAACGAATGTCTAATGGTAAGTATGCGATGATTTTGCAGAGTCAATGGTTTACCTAGTAAAGGTAAAAAGTTATTTATTTCATAATCTATTACATAGCGCTTGAAAATGTCAAAATAAATATTTCAAAAAACTAAATATATGCAAAAAAATAAGTGTAAGTGAATCGCTGTGAATATGTGAAGTAAAGCCGCTCTGTGAGAGAAACTGACAGCATAGCCTATACATCTTTTTAATGATCAATTATTATTGTTATTTGAATGAAATTAATATATGAATATTGAAAGGTTCCTTAGAAGCAGTACCTAATAAAGTAGCACTAAGGGAACCTTCCATATAAAATTATGTACTATATAATACAGTAACAGTAGTAGTACATTGAAATGTGCCAAAGTTCAATAAATTTATGTGATTTGATTATTTGAATTCGAATATTGCCTCAGCACAAAGTTCCAAGAGGTGGTAACAAGAGATATTAACCTACAAACGTTGCGACATGCACAGAGAATATCTTCGCTGCGACTTCTGTGGCTGTCCAGTAGAAAGTGGCGCAGGGACACTTTCGATAGCCCTACCACCATTTTCTTTGAAAAAGTCTCTCTTCTAACTTTAAACAAGTTTCTAATTGAAAAAACTGCATAAAACGGTCTTTATATTTTGCTATCTATATAATATCATAGGCCATTTTCATACAGAAGTATGTCTTTCTTCATTTACAATTGAAAATTACACGGTAATAATAATCGCAAAAAATATATAAAAAAATTGTCAATGGTTATAAATTATGTTAAAATTTTACATTTCTTATTATGTAATTATCATTTGCTACGTACCTTTGAAAGTACTTTAAGCCGATGGTTCTGGCTCTCATAAACATCTATGGCAGTCGTTATTAGGAAGTCAGTGCCTTCTAATATTCTGACAGCTGGTTTCACCATATACGTGACGTTCCCGCTGCAGTCACACCGTCTGCCGTCAGGTTAGACCAGTCAGCAGACCCTGGGCCCTAAGCTTAAGTCTAGTGCAACCGGAATAGTGCTAGGATGCTGTATAACAAGATGACAAGTGACTTTGTGGGAGCTTGACTGCCATGCCTTTAGATTTTAACGAATTTATGAACTGCTGTTATTTATAATAATAAATTTCGTGAAATAAAAATATTACATTATTAAATACAAGATAAGAACTTTTTCTGGTAATAGCAACAAGACCTAATTAATATTTCAGGATTATGTGTTGCTTAGCAATTAAATATCCTTTGGATATACAGCAATGTCATTCAGACTACCTTTGGAAGAAGATTTATTAAATTTAAAAAATATTGGGTGTGTATGACAGAATAATACTTTAATCGATAAATATAGGTAATTACTATTACATAAATAAAATAAAACAAAAATAGGGTATGTTCATTAACTTGGAATAGACATTAATTGAATTGATAACAGTGATAGCTGGAATGGAACAGTTATCCGAAGAACGCAAATTGCTATAACTTTACAAATCTTACTTAGAATAGTGCCCTCAAAACCGATCATTACCTCAGCTCATCAAGGTCTTACTACTGAACAAGGGCCTCCTCTCAGAAACCAAGGCGACAAAAATTCAGGTCATATTCCACCTAGCAGAACCAGAGCGGATCGTCAGTGACAGGTCTTTAGCGCCCTGCTATAATAATTTATCATGGTGCCCAATAGGGCCTTTTTACTAAGCTTAATGCCTTAAACAAGAAGCAATACCAAATAATTGCCTACTATACAATAAATGAACTCTATAAACTCTTTACATTGATGATGCTTTCCAATCACCCAGTTTAGCGGAGCTACTACCACATTCTAAAGTAAATTAACATTAAGAAATTAGATACATACAATCACACCTGTTTCCCCGAAGGGTTAGGCAGAGGCATATTATACACTCAGACTTCGCCAATAATATTTAGAGGTTGGCCTCGGGCTCCTCAGGTCTTAGTAGGACTATACTCTGAGATGGGGCTCTGGCAAACAAGAAAAGTTCCTGGTAATAGGCTTGCCACCTGTTGTGTGGAACCACCAATATATCTGGTGAAGTGTGGGCGTATAATATGCATCTGTCTTTCCTTTATATATGTAGTAGATAGATGCACATATAATGTATTATAGGAGATAAGTACTTCAACTTAAAAACTAAGTACCAATGAACTCATATTGTAGGCAGTAGTAAAGTGCTTAATCTAAATGTACAACTGGTTTGTTTGAAGAAACGATAACCAGCTGTATGTGTGGTAGACAGATGTCAAACAAACATGTGAGTATAGCATATAACTCTCATAATTGAGTAGCAACGTGTAAATAAATAATAAAGATATCAGAAGGTACGTACTACAAAAGTTTTCTTTAGTTGACGATTTCTAAAACTAAGGTTTTAAATTAATAAGACTGACGTTAATCCAAAATTGACACTAAGTTGACAGTTTAAGAAATAATCTGCTTAAATTTCACGCTCACGCTAAATTTTTGGATAATCCAACCGACTTTGAGGACTGTAAGTGTCCAGCCATAAATTTACGTTTGTAATAAAAAAGCACTTACTTGACTTACGAGTTTGAAGGTTCAATGCTCTCAATTTAAAAGATCTTGAACCTGTGTTGAACTTATATCATACAAGAATTACAAGATATATAATTGATGCGATGACAACTAGAAAATAAACTAACAATTATTAACAATAACAACATCAATCTGAAAAAAACAAACACGTTACGATGACATTGACAATAGAGATGCAAACAGCTGGTCCTAGACGTCAAAACTTAAGGTCCGAATTGCGTACGTGATTATATTTTTAAGGTATCCTGCTGTCCAAGTACTATTTTATTTCGAAGTTTTGACGTGACAACGTCTTAAATTAGGTTGCGGCTGGGAGTCACTTATGAAAAAGTGTAACGCTCGGTAACGTTACGATGAGTCACCGAACGAGAGAGAGGCCCGGCGAATGCCTTGCGTCTCTCTCCCACTCAACTATGATCGGTCTGCCGCGCGCGCAGTTTTAGTAAACAAAATATATTTCTATAGTTAAAATTTGTGCAATTCTTATTTTCATTCAATTCCTTGTTCCTATTGTGCAATTTAATTATATTCATATCAATAAATATTCTACCGAGAAAAAGACGTTGTCACGTAAAATCTTCGCCCGTAAAAACGACTTTACAGGCAACCATTTTTTTTATAATGTTTTTGAATCATAAATATTATGATTAAATATTATATGTATACTCGTGCTCGCTTAATTTATTTTGTGCTTGAATTTTGAATAATTCAAAATGTTACGATCAAGGTCAAGCAGTGAATGGGCGCTTTAGTTTTTAAGTTTGAGTTTCATAAGAGCCCTTTTGAGCCAAATTTAAACAAATGATATGGACATTATTTTTTTGAAGTACTTTAGTTTGTTATTCGTGCACCTCTCTTGCACGTTGATTCAAAGAGAGAAAAGAGATGAGATTCATAAAACACTGTTATAAATCTCGACGGAAACGCGGAAAAGTGAGCCATTTTTTAAAAATAAGATAAATCTGCTAAGCCATTTAAATATTTATACCAGCCTTAATGTCCCTACCGTCTCAGGCCCAACCTAACCATGGAAATTGATCTATTTTGAAATCATATGAAACAAGAAAATTTTATTACTGATGTTTGATATGAAGAGCACAGGAAATGAACGATCAAAATCACTTTACGCTAAATATAGACTTGTGTTTAATTAATAAATGTAACACATTAAATTTTTTTTGTACAAGGATGACTATTGATATATTTAGGATATTGTGTTATATATCAAAGAAAAAATAGTAGTTATATTTATTAATATCTTAATTAACACAAAAAATAAATTGAAAGAATGATCAAAGTCACGTTGAAAATCAGCTAGAATGATCAAAGTTATTTATTCCATTTATGGCAGATTATTTAATAATCTTGAGCTATGTGGGAACTAAACTGTTTCAAATGTTGCAAATCTGTGTACATAGCATTTTTGAGTGGAATTAGATTATTGTATGACAGCTCTGGTTCATCTTTTTGAATCATTTGCTTTCCACGTTGAACTATCACATGACTTTCCCATGGGCCATTAAATGACTGCCGTGCATTTACAGTATTGCAGTTTTGATTTTTATTAATACCTATGCAATTCAGTGGCCTGTCTTGTGGCAAAAGGAAATTGTTTTCTATAGTACCCAGTCAGAAAAAATGTCCACTTAAAAAATATATCCTGTTTTGCATCAATTACATGGAAGGGACATGGTTTTACACGCGACTCCCTAAATATCTTAATCCAATCTTCTGGAAGTTCAGAAAATGATTTTTGATTAATAAGACCAAAGTCTTGGTCACATTCCAGATAGCTGTGACCACGTTCTGGAAACGTGACAGACGTTTAGTAATTCGTTCGAAAACTTGTATAAACGATCAATGTCGTATGAATATGATCGTTTTTACATTTTAACAATACCTTTTAGGCCGACATATTAAAGACAATTTTTCGGGACTATGAACATTTTTGCACATTTCATATTTTGAGGTAAGCAAGCTTAGCGTATTGCGATTCTTTCCCTGTACTCTTCATATATCTTAATAGTTTTTTTTATTACAGAAACTACGAGATGCACTGCCGTATCAAGTTTCCAATTGATTGAAAAATGTTGGATGTTCCAGATAATGTAAGTTGTATCTTTTTTTTTATAACAAATTTTTACGGGACAGCATTGATTTTATACCAGGAAGTGGCATAAAAATACGGCCCACCTTATGAAAAGTGGTGACCGTTAATGGACGCTTACAATACCTTACGCGCTTACAATTAAAAACTATGACACGACCTTTTTGAAAAGCCCTGTGGTGAAATTCTGAGAAAAGTTTATCTCATATTTTATAACAAAATGTATGCGGAAAAAGATTTGTTCTACCCTTTTTTTTAGCTTTTAATCAGGTGGAGCCATAGTTTTTTGCTTCTTATTAAAACATAATCGAAAAAAAATATATTTAATTTCCGATTATACTTACCGATATAGCACTTATGAATGTCTTATGGAATATCATCAAATGATCTCCCGCTGTTTGTGTCAGACTATTACTGACTGAAAACCATCCATGTTCCTTCTCGAGCCTGCTATGTCCCGGGGCCGCGGTATCCCTTTCGAACATCCCGCAATACTTACGTCTAAGAACCTAAATCCAAAGGCCATCTTCACTACAGGCATAGACTTGGCATCATCATTATGTCCTAGCATTATCCCGGTTGCTCTAGACTTAAGCTTAGGGCCCAGGGTCTGCTCACTGGTTTAACCAGATCTTTGACTAAATTTTCAGTTATTACGTGGAGTGACTACTGTCTGACCTCTGCAACCCAGAGGGAAACATTATTCTATGGTTAAACCAGCTTTCAGTCTGTTAGCAGGCACTGACTTTCTAATAACGAGCTTTCCGCGGCACGGAGCAAGCGATAATTAAGCACATAACTTCGTAAAGTCTTAGGTGCGCCGCCGCCAGGGTTTGAACCCGAGGCCCTCAGAATGCAAAGGCCACTCGCAACTGGGCTATCGCCGCTCATAGACTCGGCATAACTTGGCAAATTGACTATACAACCAATGTTTATATACCTATGGAATAAATACAAATTTACTAAGGTTAATTTTATGGATTGCCTACATCTTAATAACATAGCTGAGCAGTTAGATGTATTTCAATGTTCTCTGGGCGAAATTTACGCTCTTTTATATTTGTTATAGTGTATAAAAAATGTAATATTCAGATAATCTTGTCTATTGTGTTGGGCAAATAACCTGTAAAAATAGATTTAAGTTTGGAAATAAATAAAAAAATGTTTACTATATGCAAACTAACATAAATATTAAAAGCCGAATTACTTACAAGCTTCCGCACATTAGAATACGGTAAATTGAAAATACTTATTGAAATAAACTATATTGCAATAATGCAAATAAACGATATGAATGTCCTTTAGTTTAAATCAACAACTGTATACTTAATAATATAATATTAATTATTAATTATACACTTAACTAATTGCTCAGTTTCAAAATTGTTACTAATATATCCGGATATTAATGAGTCCACCAAAAGTTACTGTGACATAGTTCTAAATTGGTATTACGAGTTCACGACACTTATAAGTAAGTCCTTAGTTAATTATAGTACTTCTGTATGAGCCAGTTTGATTTGGGAGCCGTCCAAGCCCTATATGTACAGTTATCGCCATAAAAATCTGTATGATTAATACAATGACATTTAGAACCACATCCAATAGAGTTAGTATACATAAAAGTACTCCCCCTGTGGAACACCCGTGGATAAAGATGACCAATACACCGTGGATAAAGATGACCAATACACCGTGGATAAAGATGACCAATACACCGTGGATAAAGATGACCAATACACCGTGAATAAAGAATAGACGTCATAATTTTGACGATTTTGAAATGTCAAATGAAAAAACGAAGAATGGCCAAGAGGATATAAGTTTCAACTTTCAACAAAATCGGAAGCGCAATATGTACAGTTCCCGTGTTAAAAATCTATGATTTATACAATCAATGACATTCTGCCGATAAGTGCCGTGTGGTACCAACCTATTTACCGAATAGAACCACCCCATCTCATCTCACGGGGAGTCGTAAGAGTCGACGAAGAGAAATCCTGCCGGATGATGGGCAGCAGCGTCGTTCTGCGATCACCAACCCGCCTAGCGTGGTGATTATGGGCAATTAATGTAATCTATTGAGAATGCTAATATCCAGCTGTTGACTTTATAAGGCTGATATGATGATGATAAATGACATTCTAAACTTGGTCGATAAGATTTAGTGGATATCAAAGCCTGAAAGACTTTTTTGCCGCTGACTGTATTTGCGTATTGTTATCTAGTTTGTGCTATGTCAGTTACGATTTAGTGAGTTAGTGAGAGACATCTTATATCGTCTTAGTATACTTAATGTTGATTCAAATTACTGATTTTATCAACTAATGTAATATTCTGATCACATATAGAATTTCTTAAGTGGTGTGAGGAGGTGTTATTGTGATGTAAAAGTGTATGGTTCAGAATCTATTCATGTATGCTGTTTGTGATGAAGTTCTTCTATAAAAGTGCCTGATACAGGTTATGCTTCTAATGACTTTTGGTAATATTATTTGTATGAGTTATTAAATGAATAATTAGTGCTTCTGACATCAGGTTTAAGTTTAATCTTAGTGTGTCTAAGTGTTCTCTAAACCAATTTAGTGGATTGTTAATATGGCGACATACAAGAAAAAAATTTACCAGCAACATTATCTTTGTAAGGTCAGTTTTTTATTTAAATGTTTTAATATCTCTATAACATACTGACCTAAATTGTAAACGCATATCTCAGCGCATTAACGAGCAAAAGAGCTCGTCTTACGAATCAAGTCAATGAATGAGAGAGCGATTTAGTGCATATTGACGGAAATGGCAGAAGCAGATTCTATCTCTTTCACTCTCTAGGTATATCATTATCGAGTGAAAGGGGTGGGTATATCGAAGTTTCGTTTTCGTTAGTTAGAGTAGGCCCTCACGTGTGTGGCGTCCTGATGGTTGATTTTTTTAAGCAGTTGGGCTTCTAATTTTGATTAAAAACTACTGCGTAAAATTATTATAATAATATACAGGACGGTTATGACTTTCAGAGGGCGGCTACAAACCGAATATACTGCTCGTAAATTTTCAAGAGTTTTCCTATTGGGTGGAATTAAAAGTCAAAGTAGTCGCCTTAGTTTTTGTCCTTTCAAAGCCTTAATTTTGAGATATAATATCTCTTAGATATGACAGTATTAACCTTTTAAATGTAATATTACTCCGCTTTACCCCACGTTGTAAGCAAATAGATTAATAAGTAAGAGGTTTGAACTCCGTGCTACCTGGCTCCCGGTGATCAAACGATGGTCTATGACCACCTTAAAATTGTCACAAACGATAACATTATGAACCCCGATGCAAATAGTTCGTCTAGTACGAAAAATGTGGAGAACGATTTTTTTAAACTTAGTTATTTTGGTCTACTTACGTAAACAGAAAAACTATTCTACCATCTAATGGTCGGTTTCTTTTGCACTTTTTAATGCTGAGGCAATAAACTATTTCAGCCTTTTAAATAAGGACGTACCCTGCTTTTCAGTCGAGCAAATGGTAAGCAAAATAGTTCAGCTAGTTGTTAATCGATGCAAAAGAGTTCGTCTATCATTCAGTTAAATACCTTTCTTCCCTTCTTTCAACTTATTTTTCAAAATTTATGTTTGGAAAAGTAATTCTGAGTCATTTTGACAAGTGGGATAGTATAAATTCTGAAAAATTCTGTTAATTTCTTCAGTTTCCAAGAAAAAATGGGTCGTGCGTGGCAAACCAGTGGGTGGGAAGAACTTCGAAAGCGAACTTTGTGAGATTGAGGCGGGAAACTCAAGTTACCAAATCTCGAAAGACTTGACACTGCCCAGATCTACAGTGCAATCAATCATTCAGCACTATAAATCCTGGCCGATCCCGTATCACCAGTGAAGCAGAAAACAGAATCCTTAAGAAAATTATCAAAAAAAATCGTCGTGCTCGAGCTGGAGAACTCATAGTGCAATGGAGAGACATCGTTAACAAAGATGTCTCAGTTGATACCTGCAAAAGAGTGTTGAAAATAATGGGTTACGGATTCTACACATCTAAGGAGAAACCACTATTGACTGCCTTACAAAAGAAAAAGAGATTGTAGTTTGCGCGTGATCACTAAATTGGACTTCTGATCAGTGGCGTAGTATCATATGGAGTGAAGAGTTAATATTTGAAGTCACAGTAGGCGATGAAAGAAAAAAAGTAGTTCAAAGTAAACATGAAGCGTTTCATACTGATTGCATTAAACGAAAAATTTGCGTCTCTTATGATATGGGGCTGCACAAGGTGTTGGTGGAATTCAGTTTGTGGATGGTTTCATCAATGCAACATGATATCAAACTATTTTGGAAGAAAGTCTACTGCCCTCCATTTCGTCACTCAAACATCAAGATTCTTTCATTTTTCAACAAGGCGGTGCTTTCTGCTATACTACATGGACAACAAAGTCATGGCTGCTGTCAAAGAGCATCCCAGCCATTGAATGGCCATCTAACAGCTCGGACTTATCGCCGATTGAGACCCTGTGGTGGAAAATGAAAAAACCCCTTTGTAAAAATCCATCAGATCGAAGAGCGACTTAAAGGCTAAACTCTTAGCTGTGTGGGAGTCAATTACGACCGACGAGTGTGCAGCTTTGGTTGCGACCATGCTTCTTCGCTTAAAAGCAATTGCAAAAGAGGCATTTAAGAGGTAGACGAACTATTTTGCGTGAGAGCCAATGGTTTTGAACACTTTTGCGACATGTGTTTCAGAATATTTTACGTAAGGTCTTGTTATGTTTTTAAGATAGGTTAAAATAAATTGTTAATGTGCCAATTATAAATAAAAAAATAAACTTTAGATTGTTACTCGAATTGTGGTTTACTTTCTTTTTAATTAATTTACCTAAAAACACTTCATATTATTTCATATTATCTTATTTTTTATACTAGACGAACTATTTTGCATCGGGGCTCGTATTTTACTCGTTCTAATATTAGCAACTAGATTCTAGGTCAATTAATTGTTGTCTGACATTGGAGTGACGCATGGTCTTCAAATGACATTTAACGTTCGTGTTAGTTACCAAAATTAAAATATAAGGCTGCCTCGGATCTTTTATGTAAGATTCAAGCATAATGATACAAATGATTTGTGAAAAGAGACTGAATGGATTTTATTTATTTAATCCCTTTCGCATTTGGTCATGCAAACTCAAGTAGTCCCATTAACATTTGGTCCCATTCGAAATTGATCTTATTCGAATTTGGTCCCATTCATATTCGGTCCTAATGACATTTGGGACTATTCGCAATTGGTCCCATTCACATTTGAGACTATTCCAATTAAGTCCCATTCGCATTTGTTACTATTCGCAAGTGTTCTATTTTTGAATAGAACAATTAGGTTTAAATTGTTAATTATTTACTTGTGTTATGTATACTAAAAAAATGATAATCAAGCATATATAAACACTATTTACATACATAGGTACTTAACAAAAATAGGAAAAAACCTGAACAGAGCACACAAAGATTTTTCCTGAGTTGCAACCGAACCCACGACCTCAGGGGCGGAGTGCAGGTATTACTGACCTCCACACCTTATCGGCTGCAAGCAGTAAATAAAAATTATGAAGAGCTTCATTAATCTCTAAGAAAAACCTCCTTACCTGGGAGCTCATTCCACTAGCCAACAAACTTACAACGACCACTAAAACTAACAAACAATAAAACATGAACGCAAATACTTGTTAAGAACGATGCTTCCTACTGTATGTATTAAGAATGTGTCAAAAACATATTATTCAGGTAAACAGAGTTACGTTATGTTAAATATTGTGTTTGTTAGCGATGTCTCGATGACGAATTGAAATATATAATATATCAAAATAAGCACGCCACTAGGAGCATAGTCCGTGCTATTGACCAAAAAATATGGAAATTAATTTTATATATTCGTCCGGAATAGTGCTACGCCCTCTCCTCTCCAGTCGTAAGAGTCGACGAAGAGAAACTTACCTCCTACGTACTGGTTTCAATCACTAGCTGCCTAGCGTGGTTATGGGCTCCAATATACTATAATCTATTGGGGAGGCTAATGTGCAGTAGTCGACTATATAAGGCTGATATGATGATTGTTTTTTGTAAGTTTTTTTTAAACATAGATATTACGCAAAATATAGGTTTTTATCTTTGTCTGCCCTTGATATTAACATCAAAAAAAAAATGAAGACTAAATATTATTAATTAAATATGTCTATTGAATAATAAAATTAGTAAAAAGAATACCAGCCAGTTTTAGTGAAACTTTTTTCATGAAAAATATTAACAAGACGAGACCGTATAGCTAGAAACTGTCATAAAGCAGCTAGAGCAGCTTATTTTCTACCACTACACTCCTATAATCTACAAGTCCTAACCTCAAAAACTCTACTCCTTAGTCAAAATATGAAAATATGTCATTGTCACTCGTTAATGTTTGGAAAATGTGTCAATAACCATTTATCGACAGTAAAAAAAACATCGATGGCGTGTATAATAATTAACCCTTTAACTCGTATAGCATTCAGATTTTGTTCATTAGATTGAGAACTTATTATAGTCACATTAAGTCCATTTTATGTTTGCAAACTTAGTGGCAGATACTAAGGATAAAGTAAGGGTTAAGCTAAATCAGAGACACATCGGACAGCTTGAAAAATGGTAATATCTGTACGTACGTACATCCACTTGCATCTGCCAATTCGCACTGGGTTCACGTTGAGAGGTCTGAAACCAAGAGCAGTATGACATATATAGCCTGCAATAGGTAGTACGTAACAAAAGTAAAAAAAAATTTTCATTTTTCATTAAAAAAAAAAAGTATGATAAAAAAATAAAATTTGTGGCAACCCTAATAGCACCGAAGCATTAGAATCGTTAAACAATGCGTAACTCTACAGAACTATTTCAGTTTTGTTAATAAAGTCGTACGAGAAATATGCCTTATCGGTTTCAAGAGTAAAAAATGCATGCTTTTGCTACAAAGTAATGAAAAGTTATTCAAATGAGTGATAAGTTTTACTATTCTGTACATTAGTGTGTGTTCAGACTATTTAAGTGTATTAAACTAAATTAACTGGTGAGTGAAAACAACTTTAGAATAGACACATTGAAGAAATACAAAATAATCCTTAAAAATAACGCAAACAAAAAATTGTGGTAGATAATAAACAATATTGCTGGTAAGGAGCTGAAGTTATATATTATTTTTTTCTATTTACGCGATTATACTTTTGAATAAGACAAATTTTAAAAAAAATTACTGTAAAGTGTTCGAAGTGTTGTCGGCATATAAAATAGTTAAACACACCGGGATTTAAATGCGTAAAAATCTGTAATGTTTTTCTGTTATAGGTATGTAACCTCATTATTATTAACACTAGAAAAAAAATGTTTTTTTTAATACATATTTGAATAAAAAACTTACTAAACCACTGAAAAAAATACATATAAAATATGTATTTGGCCGCTAGTACCTACTACATCGAATAATATGTAAAATGTCAAAGGCGAGTTGCTTGACAAATAATTCCTTCAAGATAAATACAATTGATTAAATAAATTAAAATTGAAGAAAATTACGAAGTAATATAGGAAAACCCATGTATTAGTATATAGGACTATTTTCCTTACCGCATACCTGCCAATCATAATATATATGGCAGGTATGCGGTTTGACGGGTAATGTCGCTGGCAAAATTATTGTGCAAATGGGACTTAACTCCTGTTGTTTCGGCGTTATGAATTTACAATATCTTTAGTTAAGCATTTCAAGTAACTTTCAGTATATTTGCGCATCAGGGTAGTAGGTCGATTCTACTCATAGAGCTACTTATGTATATTATGTTCGAAAATGAAACACTTAAAAATGGTTAAAAAAAATAGTTTTGTATGGTAGTTTTGGATTAAACAGGCGATATTAAAATTGCAATTAGTGATAAGCTGATCGGTGAGATATATAATTAAAACTGTAATACTAAAATAGTAATGAGCACTAATTGTCCCTTCGTTAGTTCGCAATTATTTGTGTAATTTTAGGGTAGGGCAAAAGTACCCTTAACCGATGGGTGTGTATGAGTAGTGAGTAAAGCTATGAGTGTGGATCGGATCAAGTGAAAGGATGAAATCTCGGCCTACCCCTATGGGTAAAAGACAGGACTATAGGAATGCATAAATTCACTCCATTTTCCCCGAAGGGGTAGGCAGAGGCAAACTATACGCTCACATTTTGCCAATTATATTGTTGGTCCCACGTAATTTGTGCGGTTGGCTTGGGCTCCTTAGATCTTGGTAGGATCCCTATACATCCTTACTTAATAATATTATAAATGCGAAAGTAACTCTGTCTGTCTGTCTGTCTGTTACTCTTTCACGCCAAAACTACTGAACGGATTTGAATGAAATTTGGCATACAGATGGTCTAGACCCTGAGAAAGAACATAGGCTACTTTTTATTTCGAAAAGGGGGTTGTAAAGGGTTAAAAAGGGGAGGGAGTGAAAAGTTGTATGGGATTTCTTGATTTTAAAAGATAAAACCATGAAACTTAATATTTAATTGTTCTAGCGTTTTTGAAATTTCGTACTGTGAGAGATGAAATAGGGGTTGAAAGTTTGTATGAAGTTCGAAATTTTTGAAAATAAAAATATAACATTTTGTATTTAGGCACTAAATAATAAACAAAAAATCGTTTGTTCTAGCATTTTGAAATTTTTACCAATATGGGGGTGAAATAGGGGTTGAATGTTTTTATGGGTGTTCTTCATTTTTGAAGATAAAACCATTAAACTTGGTACGTAGGTCTCTTAGGATGTGCAGAGATTTTCTACAAACGGAATTCTCGAAATTCGAGCGGAACGGAACGGATTCGGCACGGGAACTACGACGCCAAACTATTCTAGGAACATGATATTTAAAAATTTTGGGTGTATCAAGTTTAAAAATATTTTGGCTTTTGAAGTTAAAGTTCCTTTTAACGAATTCTCTGCATCGCCGCCGCTGATATCTACTATACCTACTAATGATTCTTATTAAATAATAAAAATGCTACCCAAAGATACTATTCCACGCGGACGAAGTCGCGGGTAACAGCTAGTATAATAATAATAAATAAATAAATATAATAATAAATAAATATTTCTGACACTTACACCAATTATTTAGTTCCAAGATAAGTATCATTAAGAACTTGTGTTATGGATACTAAATAACGGATAAACATACATAAATACTTTTTTTTTGTAAATACATACTTAATATACATAGAAAAACACCCAGACCAGAACAAATATTCATATTTATACTCACAAATATTTGTCCTTTATACATATATATATATAACGACAACATATATAGGAATTTATGTATGAATAATTTGAAAAAACATTTTGCATAGCGCCATTTAGCCCTAATCTACGCAGAGCTTGCATAATGAGTTTTAAACACTTTGTCCTTTAGCTATGTAGATATGGGAATCGAACCCACGGCCTATAGAGCGTAAGAACGCGTTACCAACCTCAAATGTACAGAAGAATGTTAATCATGTAGGCATCTATTGCATATGTAAAAACCTATTTTGGATTAGATATTGTAATTATTGGACTTTGAATTACACGGTCATTGTATGGGAGACAGAAAGTTCATTAATCATTGTCTTAGCTAATAATAACAGTCTTTAAATAGATACTGCATGCTAATAAATAGTACTATTATTAGTGCTAAAGTGTATAAGTAAATGTTTCTTTCATTTTGGTTAATTTAATTCGAAGTAAAATATATAATTCTCTAATATTACTGCTAATTATTTAGTTCCAAGAAAGGTATGATGAGGAAATTGAGATATGGATGGATAAATTTAGATAAATCTTTTTTCTTTGTGAATACATAAACATTAAAAACATCCATTTTAGATTTAAAATATAATTTGATACAGTTGTAACTCATGGGTCACACAGGAACAACTTTTATTTCAATTGAATTTCATAAAATTTTTTGAGACAGCTCTGGCCGGATTCAGATTCAAATAATTACATGAAAGTGTATAATGGACCATGTAAAATTTAAACGTTTAAACATGTTTTAATAAAAAAACCGGCCAAGGACGAGTCGTTATCGCACACAAAAGGTTCAATATTACTGTACAAATTTAAATAGCCTAGTTTCTATTTATAAGCGATAGTATTTGTAAGTATTAATTAGTATTTCAACTATTTTGTTTTACAGACGATAATACTCTTTAATGCGTGTTTTTAGAAGTCAGGTTTACGTTATCGAACTTACTAGTTATTATTGTTTATTCTTCCTAGATATGGACTCACTCGTTTATAGTATTTGCCAGAGTCAAGTAAATAAAATATAATCAAGTTATGTGCATAAATAGCATAAGTAAGTCAAGTAAAGTCCGTCTTAGTCGAATCAAGTCAAAGTCATGTCCCAGTAAAGTAATAGAGACTTTACTAGAGGCGTCTATGGAGTTTTTGAGTTAAAACGGAAAAATCACAATTCACAGTTAAATGCCTCTTTCCCACACTTGTGTACATCTCCGGAGAAGTTTATGTCCAAAAAACCACGATATTTACTCATAAAAACTCTAATATCCACTAGTTTTGTTTAGTTAAGTTTTGTGTAGTAGTTTCTTTTTTTCGAGTTGGCGCCAAAACTCAACTTACTTGTTATGTATAACATTTTAAGAACTGTTTAAGTCAAAGTCGAAAAGACTCATTTATTCAAGTTCGGCTCAATAGTGCTCATAAAAAAGACAAACCACAGATAATATAAGACTAAACTAGTAGTCAAACATAAAAACTAACGCGCTCATTCACTGCGGGTGGCTTGATCGTATTATTTTTATATATATGTGACTAGAAAAAGTACAATACCTTAAACTAAGTACCTACACAGGTTTATGTTACATACATACATGAAATCACGCGTGTCGCCCCGAAGGGGTAGACAGAGGCATATTATATGCCCACAATGGCCAATTGTATTATTAGTCCCACGTAATAGGTGGCGAGCCTATTGCCGCTTACTGGAAACTTTTTAAAATTAATATTACGAAATTTAATAAACTTTAAAATACTCATGAGATCGTGCCCTATTTATGAGGATTCGGTAGTAATATTGTTACTAATAAAAAGGCTTTAATTTTTAATTTTTAGTGTTATTGGTTTTTATTAGTACCTAGTTCATTAATAGTCGACATAACTCCATTTAAAAATGTTGTAAAGTACCTGTACTATATACCTATTGAATTGCATGTCTTTAAACTTTTGGTTTTGATGTTTCAATTGTATTAGATCTTAAGACATAATTTGAAAAAAGCCGAGATGAGTTTCTTGAGGCATTCTTCTCAATCTCGTTGCCTTTTGGAAACCTCGTTAGAGTCACCGACAGACTGTCTGACTGACGGACAATCCCCTCCCTCCTTTAGAATCACGACAGGCTGACTGACAGATCCCCCCGATAAGAGTCACAGACAAACCACAAGAGACGAATAAACTGACAAACCTTGACAAATTCTGACAAAGAACCCATTTGCTTTTATTTCTTTATTATTGTACAGCTCATATCTCTTTCATTGTTGTTAAAAAAATATATCGAATTTCAATTTTGTGTCTGAATGTTTGACGAATCTAAATGATCGTGTTGATCTTAAAGACAATAAAGTATATTTTATTTTATTATTATTTCATTTTTTATGATATCAAATACTTATGAGTAAAATAGAATAGAATACTCTATTTGCACTTGATTGGGGTACATTACAGTTATTGTGCAAAAAAATTAAGCTCCTCTTATTCAGCCAACAACGGTGGCATGCAAATTATAATCAAATTACACATCAATTTTGAAAAGAAAACTATACTTATTAATCGTTAAAATGTTAAAATTGCGAATTAGTAACTAAACATTGATATCAAAATACGGATACCCGCAAGTCATTCGTATGTATGTAAAATAATATTATTATGTTGATGGTGTATATTATTCAATAAATAAACAACTAATTAGTAGAAAAAATGTCAAATATCTACGAGTAAAAAGGTTTCTTATACTTCCATGCTTAAGTAAAAAACTCGTATGTGACTAGGTATTCCCAAAGTCAATGCAAAATGCGAATAAACATTTTATTCTGCCTTCGCGCTAATCATTGTTAGGGTTCCGTACCCAAAGAGTAAAAAACGGGACCCTCTTACTAAGACTCCGCTGTCCGTCCGTCCGTCCGTCTGTCACCAGGCTGTATCGCATGGACCGTGATAGTCAGATAGTTGAAATTTTTACAGATGGTGTATTCCTGTTGCCGCTATAAAAACAAGTACTAAAAAACAGAACAAACTTAAAAAAAATAAGGGGGCTCCCATACAACTAACGTGATTTTTTGGCTTGTTTTGGCTCGGTATTGAAAACGACAACAGGTAGACGCTTTTAATAGTCCCGGAATATTTCAAGCTCTTTAGTAACTATCACCCTTTATGGATACACTTTTGAATTAAGCATTAGATTTCACAACAAGTAAAATTCAGTACCATTGTAGTACATAATGGTACCGAACCCTTTGTGTGCGAGTCAGACTCGCACTTGGCCGGTTTTCAACTGTGCTATGATCCCACTCGCTTAGAGTAAGTATTTGCCAGTGTTTGCGACAAAAAGTCACAGTAAAGTCAGCTACAGTCAAGTCAAATTCCCACCCCAGTAAAGTAGTGGAAACTTTACTATTCTTTCGACACGGATAATCACAATACATGATAATTTACCATATTCCAACACTGCTATCCATTTTTTTTTCTTTTAAATAATGGCTTCGTGCGTTTAGCACATTTAGCCAGTGTCAAGTAAGAGATATATTAATTATACATAGGTAAATTATAGTAAATGAGAATGACTGGTGATAAAGATGATGAATGGTAAATGAGATGTCCCCCCCTAAACCCATTGAGTCCTCAGTAAAGATGTGGGACTATACTGAGATCTCACATGGACTTCTTGAGAGAATTTGAAAAGTTAAGTTGCACTTTTTTGTTTCATTTACCAACACTTATGTACTTTCACAAACACGACACGGTTAATAATCCACCGTTATTACGCATTAATGTTCGAAATATCACAAATTTTAGAAAATAAAACAAAACTGCAATCATGACGCTTCATTTTCCCGCCAAGAAGTCCACTTGTATACGTTGTTGAAGAAGTTTGTCTTCGACAACGACATTTACACCAGTTTTAGAATATAAAACATTGCTTTTATTTAGTTTTATTTTCGCGTTGGCACCAGAAATATTCGGATCTAAATTATTTCATTATTAACAGACGAGCTACAATGGAAACGACGAATTACTTCAAACGACCTAAGTACAATCAGCTACAGGTAAAGGTTTACACTTTGATGAATGTACGCCAGGTATTTTGTAATACATTTAGTACTTATCAGAAAAATAAAAGATTCAATCCCTGTAATTGATGTAGGTAAGTCGTGATAGTTACTATTTACTTGTGAGATACTCGTAGGTATAGTTAGTAATATGTAACCAGTTATAAAATCGTTGCTCAATTGCTTGTGTTATGTAATGTTTACTGATGCGCAAGATCCTTCATATTTTATTATAAAGTACAAATACTTGCATACTCGCATAATATGTGGATGTATAAATTATCTGTAGAGGTACAAAGGTATGTCGTTGAAAAATGCAAGTAGGTACTAATAACATAATACACGGGACTTCTTAACGGGAAGGTGAAGCATCAGGTCTGCAGTTTTTAATATAATAATAATTTTATTATAATATTACTGTTTAATTTACTTTAAAAAACGTGTTCAAAATCTCGTAATTATATCTAGTATATATCTACTGAAATCCACGCTGTTAAATATTTACAAATTTACTGGGAAATTTAATGGAGCTGAAACTGAATGGGAGCTAGCTTAGTCAGCTTTTAGGAAAATAATGAAAGGTTTTGAAAGGCCAAATATAAATCTGTTTGCGGCGCGCATCAATGCCAAATGCCGTATTGAATGAAAACAGGACCCACGTTATACGGCGGTTTTTTGAGGATTTGCTCGCTTTAAGCTGCTATATTGTAAAGCCTAGTATTGATTGACGTTTTATATTTTTGTTTTCGATTCAATATTTTTTTTACCTTATCGATGATGGTCAGTAACCATCAAGCGGGTCTATCTATATCAGTAGTTCCCAAACTTATTTTTCTCGTGGACCACTTTCAAAATGTTACTGGACCCCCTGCTGCTACATTTCTACCACCTTCTTAAAGTCGCCAAAAAATGAAAAAGTGTCGCTTCTGAGTTCTGTCCCTATATTCCGATAGGTAAAATAAAAACAAAAAATGGTACATTTTATATCTCCCGGACCCCTGGGGGTCCACCTGGACCACTTTGGGAATCACTGATCTATATGATAATTTAGATTTTTTGTGTAATATAATAATAATAGAGTTCATTTATTTTCTTTTCACAAAGGTCAAAACACATGTACTTGTTTAAGTTCCTTAAGCTACCTTTGTGAAGGCAACTAAACTAAGCTACTCCCTGTGTGATGGATCACCTTACCCATATATGAGTATAATTTGACACAAGTAAGCAACCAGTTAATTCATTAATTAAAGTAATTAAAAAGATTTAATCAATATAGGCGCCGATGGAGCACTTATAAACGTAAATATTACTCAAAACTGACAGGTCATTCACTACTGGCAGGACATGAGGGAATGGGACAAGAAACTCGACTAGTATGTCTTCCCGCCTGTACAGTCATCGTCATATAGTTGGTAACATACAAAGCGCCGTAAAGATCGACACAAGTCATTATTGTAAAGCGCATTAGGGCGTGTTCCGAATTCCCGATAATAATGGCGTTTAGGGTGCTACCAACTATGTAACGCTGTCTGTACAGATAATGAACCACAATTACTAATTATTACAGGTGGACTTGGACCAGATAGTCAGTTCGACTAACAGTAAGGGTTTTGAAAAAAATAATAATATATCTAACGTTACGAGCGTAGTTACTATACGATAGAAAATAATAACATATTGCGAGACTTTTAATGACAAGTTATCGCTTTGTAACGCTCATTATTCGGTATCTATGATGACCACATTCGTGTCTTTACGGTCGTGGAACGCGCATGTTTGATTTGAAATTGTAATGTCAAGCTTTTTCGCGCCTTTGCAGAGTTTAACGCGGGAGTTTTCTTGTTTTGTTCGAACTTCATAACTATTTTGGTTTCCAAAGAGGTTTGATTGAGGATTGATGTGTGATTGTGAGTTTTTCCACGGATATAGGATACAATGAATGAGGTTAGTGATATAGAAACATTTTTAATATTCTACACAAGAATTGAAGATTTTTGTGTAGAATATTAGCTTCTTCTTACAAGTGAGCTTTAAAAATGAAATGTGAAGTGGTATAAAACGTTATTGGATTGACATATAAAAACTTCAGAAGCCCATTTCGCTATTCCTATAGTATATTTTTTCAAAGATACGGTTTTTTCTTTGTTATAACTAAGATTTTTACAGTGCCACAAACTTATCAGACACGGTAACCGAAATCGGAACTAAGCGCAAAACTGTGGAAATTTTATTTAGCATCAATACTAAACTCGACAGCAGCGAAACCGTCACCGGTTCAGATATGTTTGTGGCACTGTTGATACGTCGATGGCAGAGTGAATACTTCTTTCTTTCTTTCTTCTTTCTTTTAAATAATGGCTTCGTGCGTCTAGCACATTTAGCCAGTGATATATTAATTATATATAATTTATAGTAAATGAGAATGAGTGGTGATAAAGATGATAAATCGAAGATGAAATACCCTCCCCTAAACCCCTTGAGTCCTCAGTAAAGATGTGGGACTATACTGAGATCTCACATGGACTCCTTGATAGAAAATTTGAAAAGTGATGTTGCACTGTTTTGTTTGATTTACCACAACTCATGTATGTTCACAAACACTTAACGGTTAATAACCGTTATTACACAATAATGTTAGAAACATTACAAATTTTAGAAAATAAAGCAAAACTGCAGACATGACGCTTTACCTTCCCTCCAAGATCTCTATCTGAAAGGTATCTTCAGATCAGAATTTCATTTTTCTGAAACCGTTTGCTCTTTCAATAAAGTACCCAATACGGTAATGCTAATAAATAAAAAACTGTGACGAATTGCAAACCTCCTTTTTTAAGCCGGTTAAAAAGAAATGATAAATTACGTTCTCATCATGCCAACGAACAGTCAAAGACCTCACGCGTTTATTACATACGTTTTAATGTTTATGGTACTTAATAAAAAAGTTGCAATGTAGGTATAGCCACAAATAATAATAATACGAGCTAGCCTTTTTTAGGTTTGACTAATATATAGTCGTTGCTTAGATTCGGCAATAAACATACAAAGACTTTTAGTTTTTTAAGTATTGCGTATACTAACATTTTTTCGTGCTCTAAATCGTAAAAAGTTATTATATTATATTGATTTGATAAACTTCTTGACACTAGCAAATGCTCTAAACGAGTGAATCCATAGCTAAATTTTTTTTTACTTAAGAGAAATACGACTTCTTGAATATTTGCCTTAAACATCCATGCTATTCATTTCCTTCTTTATTTAAAAAAAATAAAAATCATTAGTTATAACAAAATAAGTCTCAAAAACTTTTTGGCGGGAAAGTGAAGCGTCATGTCTGCAGTTTTGTTTTATTTTCTTAAATTTGTGATATTTCTAACATTAATGTGTAATAACGGTGGATTATTAACCGTTAAGTGTTTGTGAATATACATAAGTGTTGGTGAATCAAACGAAGCAGTGCAACATCACTTTTCAAATTCTCCTCAAGGAGTCCATGTAAGATCTCAGTATGGTCCCACATCTTTACTGAGGACTCAAGGGGTTTTAGGGGAGGGTATCTCATTTACCATTTATCATCTTTATCATCACTCATTTTAATTTACTATAAATTATATATTATTAATATATCACTTACTTGACACTGGCTAGATGTGCTAGACGCACGAAGCCATTATATAAAAGAAAAAAAGAAAAGAAAATAAGTCCCAAAAACTTTTTGGCGGGAAAGTGAAGCGCCATGTCTGCAGTTTTGTTTTATTTTCTAAAATTAATGATATTTCAAACATTAACATATGTGTAATAACGGTGGATTATTAACCGTTGAGTGTTTGATAACGTACATAAGAGTTGGTAAATGAAACAAAACAGTGCAACATCACTTTTAAAATTTTTTCAAGAAGTCCATGTGAGATCTCATGTGAGTCCCACATTTTTACTTAGGAATCAAGGGGTTTAGGGGAAGAGCATCTCATTTAACATTACTCATTTTTATCACCACTCATTCTCATTTGTTATAATTTATATGTTATTAATATATTTCTTACTTGACACTGGCTAAACGTGCAAACCGCACGAAGCCATTATTTAAAAAAAAAAGTCTCAAAAACTTCTTGGCGGGAAAGTGAAGCGTCATTTCTGCAGTTTTGTTTTTTTTTCTAAAATTTGTGATATTTCTAACAATAATGTGTAATAACGGTAGATTATTGACCGTTAAGTGTTTGTGAACGTACATGAGTGTTGGTAAATCAAACAAAGCAGTGCAACATCACTTTTCAAATTCTCTCAAGGACTTTAATAATTCATTAGTCGTTAAGTGAGGACAGACTTTTTTAGCCCGCGAATGCCATTACAGAAACCAGGCTCTTGGTTTTATCGGCGCCATTTAACTCCCCTATATTTTATTTTTGTGTGCATTCTGTCCAAAATGGGATCTGATAGTTTGATTTACAAGGACTTTTCTTTTTGATTTCCGTGGAAGCTTTAAGGGTACCCTTAATGTCAAGACTAAAGAAAATCTGGGACGTCAAGGACGCTAAACATAAGGTCAAGCACGCGTCGACGATCCGAAAAAGAAGTTATATAAATAAGTAATAAATTGCTAAAATTAAACCAATTATTCAGTTCCAATATAATTATCATTATATAGGGTGTATAAGGCTTCTACCAAGATCTGAGTAGCCCAAGCCAACCTCATCTGCAAGTAGTGCACCTGCCGATCAAGGGAAGAGGCTCTGGGGAACATAAAAGTTCCCCAGAGAAATTTATCCCGAAAAGCGGCAATAGGCTCGCCACCTATTACGTGGGACCAACTATATAACTGACAAAATGTGGGCATATTATATGCCTATGCCTACCCCTTCGGGGAAATAGGCGGGATGTATGTATTATTAAGAATTTGTGATTTGGACTTGTGGACATAGTTGCCATTTTTAAATAATGCGACGACTACACCGACCTTCCACACAGATGGAAATGTGCCAGTGACTAAAGATTGGTTGCAGATAAGGGCTATTGGCTTTGCCAAGGCATCAGCACACCGAACCGCAAAAACTGAAGACAAACCGTCAGAGCTAACACACTCATAGATAAAACCTGTTAGTCCTCGAATATGACAGCTGTAAGAGATTTGCTTGTTAAAGTGGCAATACCCATTGATCTAGGAGAGACATTTTGTATGCCTCTCCTGTCACGTGCAGAAGATAAGATCCAGCAAAAAGGTTATAAAAGCCGATATCGTTATACTTATGTATGATACTATCATGGTATTTCTTTTTCGGTAATCAACTAACTATTTACTCCGTTCGGCTGAAATAAAGCGTAATTGATTAAGATATACACAAAGAAACATTCAAAACAGGTACTTTTTTACATCCCATTTTGAGTTTAATTACTTAGATGGATACCTTATAAAAAATATTCGAGAACAATTTTTTTTATAACTCCCTGAGGGTGACTAATAAGAATTTACATTTTTAGACATCCCAAAACCCGCGTCATACAAACGACATTCCGCGCCCTTCCTCCTCTCTCCTACACTATGCTGTGCCTGTGCCTGACAGGGTCCATAAATGTAAAAAATTGTAATATCCATTGTGGAATAAAGTCCATTGTGGAACGCAATAAAGTATTGAGTATTGACTTCTATACTGTATCGTACCAACGGCACAGTTTTCTAAGTGATATAAAGAAAATTATAAAATATTCATATGACAAATTAATTGAAAATGGTACGATTTGCGCACTTAGCTTTAAAAATGAAGAGGTTTTATACAAACTTTGAAAGAAAGTACAGAAATGGAAAACAATTGTTGTTTGCGAATTGAAGAAAAAAAACTAGTTGATTTTTATACTATCTTCTGACCACGGCTTCGCCCTTGTGACCTATACTTACTCATATTATTACCTTAGCTTAGTGTGGCTTGATTTAATTCAATATCAAGCGCTTATATACTTAAAAAGGCACGTAGCACGTTTCAGTTGGCATTGAAAATAAGTAAAAATTCGATGAAAGTGATAATCTAATTTCATTAAACAAATTCTATTTTCGGATGGCGTTTTGAATGCTGATCAACGTTCGATATGATGTTTTTTCATAGTAAAAAGTTCTTTATTTCATAAACTATTACATAGCAATTGAAAAACAATAATAAACAATCAATAATAACATAAAACCCTTAGGCAGTCGTAAGTGCCTATTGTGTCTAACATATTCACATTAAAAAATTCCTGCGCGTCGTCGGTGAAATTCGATTGTCCACCTATTTCTATAAATAAATAAATAATATTGATATAAAGTATATTGATATAACTTTATTCTTACTTAGTCATTCTTAATTATAAACATATATTACAAGGATCGGAAACAGGCGCATATATCGCCAGGAAAGAAATAATATTTGCAAGTTTATTGACTTCCGCATAACCAGCGAAGCCGGAAAGTAGCGACCTTCTTAAAGATGACACTCTTTGTTTATACATGGAAGTAATCGATACTCACTAAAGCTATCAATAGCAATGAATAAATAAAATTAAAATAAAATAACATTTAACCGCTTCAGATGACTGGAAATAACTGATATTATTTTTAATGGAGAAGGCATTAATTGCTTACTTTTTTACACTCTTCATAATCTTGATTTATGACGACGACGACTTCGGTTCTTTAAGGTTGCCATTTCTTCCAAATTGCTGTTAGCAATAAGGCCGCCCATTGTACCATAAATTTGTTTATGTGATTTTATTACTTTTTTTATATTTAGTGTACAATAAAGTGTTCATTCATTCATTCACTTATTAAAGGTATAATTTTTCAAAATCACACTTCACGAGAATTATAGACATATTAGTCGATAGTCGTTGCACTTGCATTACAAGTGTAAATAACCACCAAATGATGTTTTGGTTTATTATAAGTTTATAACCGTAAAAGCACTCGGTGGTTTTTAAGAATAAAAACTTTTTGACAATCTGCATAAAAAAACATTGTCAGTTATTTATTTTTCGTCATACACTTCATTGAAACCGTAAAAACAGTAAGAAAATCTGATTACTAGTTTAAAACATTATTGCGTTCAGACTTTTTGACAGTCTTTAAAAAAACAAGCAAAATCAATTAAACTCAGTATTTTCTCTTTAAAGTGATTGTTTCAAACTTAACACGGTAAATTAATACGTAAGTAATACGGTAAATCATTATGATTATCTAATAATTTGGAATTGTTTTCGTGGCAAGGCATTAGATATACTAAAGGAAGACACATCTCTCTCTACGTAACTAACGAACCGTTAAGAACTAGATATAATCAAATCCTTAGATAATAAGGTCAGCTGAGATTGGCAAAGTGAGCTCTTTGATTTGAGGGAACGGAACATTACAATACAGTTGATAGAGGGCAGTTACACTTTAGAAAGGTAAATCTCTTTTTACTTTACGTTCCGTTAAGATTTGATACTATGAAATCCTTGGCTAATGAGGTCAGCTGAGATTGGTAAAGTGACCTCCCTGAATTGAGGGAAGGGAACGATAGAAGTCAGTAGAGAGAGAACGTGAGTTTTAGTAGCATTTAACTCGACTCGGTTGTCAGATCCCCTCACCAGAAGCCATAAGTTTTAACTATCTCTCCAGTATAGCAAGCTTTGGTCTTATCCAAGGTAACGCGTATGCATCTTTCTGTCTGGCATCATCATCACTGGCAGTCTACATTCGTCCGTTAATGGACATAGGCGAAGAAGAGAAGAAGACATACACGAAGCACGTCACTAAGCTCGTTCTTCAGCTCTTCTTCACTGTTTATACAGCTGTCAATGTAAAATGTATTTTTTTGGATTTTTCATTAGTATTTTTTACAGTAAACTAAATGTATTTAAATTAACTGTATTGTATTATTTGTATTTATAATATTTTTGTTGTTTTATTTTCTGTGCATGGTTATAATTTACCTGAATAAAGGACTTAATAAAGAACTTAATTAATATATATTATTAATATTTGCAAAGGTAAACTGATATGTAGAAAAAAAGTATAGACGAAAACACGGAGCTCCCGTATATACTTGAAGAATCTCAAAAGAATGTCACTTGTAGTAACTGCATGAGTAACATTTTACGCAAACAATACAAGTTTCTGAGAACGTGAATTTTCCGCACATGTGGGAAAACCCGCCCTAATCACGATTGAGTGATTTGACAAGCCGAAGGAGACAGCCATTTTACGGTTCTAGCATAAAATATTGTTTTCTTCTATTTTTTTTACAATACATATTTACATTTACATTTTACAATACAATACCCACCTATATATTCACATTTTTTCCGAGAAGGCAGAGGCACTACCACACTTCGCCAATTTTGGTGCCACGTAATAGGTGGCGAGCCAATTATTATAGACTTGAGACCTTTCCATATAGAGCATAGCATGAGACGTCCACTCGTAAAATGGTCAAACGATCAAATAATGGTCGCAGGATCACGCTAAATGCAGGTCACCTTCTTCTTCTCAGTATTTTTTCGTCCAATGCTGAACATATGCCTCTTCTATAGAAGTCCATAAAGTTCTTGACGCAGCACCTGGTCCAGGTCGGCCCTGCCGTCTTGCTCAAATCGTCCGACCTTCTGGCTTTTGGTCTGCCTACACTTCAGAACTCTGTGGCTCCGTCAATTGTCGTCTCTGCCGCCTACAACCGGTCAAATCGGAAGTTTATGGGAGAGACCTATGTTCAGCCGTGGACGTCCTTGGACTGATGATGATAATGTTAAATACAACTTAATATTTAGATATCGAATGGTGAAATGACAGCGAGTTGTCATTTATTTATTTATTTCTAAATCCCGTCCTTTTTCTTCTGAAAGAACAAAAACAAGGAAATCTACGTAGGTACGTCATAATGTTAATAACACAATATGTCGAACAGTCATCGGTGAGGCCAGCCGTGACATTGTGCTGTGAGAAGTAAACGGTAAAACAGTAATTTCGCTGATTGCATGTGGTTTAGCGATGATTACACTGCTGTTGACATTGCCGGCCGAACCAGAGGTCTGTCATACTTTAATTGATATGTGTTTACGTAGTTGAAGCGCGAATCATGGCATAATCATGGCAGAGGTACTGGCTGGTAGGAAACAATCATCAAAATAAAGCAGAGTTCAATCAGGTTAGACCATTCAGCTTCCGTGCTTGGGAAAGCAAGTTAAGGCATCGTCACACCCAACGTACCTAGTCTGGCGTCGACTGTGAGCATGCAGAATTTTGTCATTAGCATTTTGCAAGCCCCCTCTTAGCTCACAGGGAGTCGTATACGTATACGAACGTCGACAAAGAGAAATCCTACCGGATGTTGGGTAGCAGCGTTATCCTGCGTACTGGCTTGAACTGCTATCACCAAACCGCCTGCCTAGCATGGTGATTATGCGAAAATACTTCCAATTGAATGTAGTCTATTGGGGGTATTTTAATTCTCAGCAGGAGTCTACAGGGAATAGTGCCATCAATTCTAGGCCAGTACTACACGGCTGACGATCACAGGGACAATAAAACCACTAACCAGCATAAGATCACCAAATAAAACGCAGCATAGTAAAGTAATCACAGTAAACTGCATGCAAAATTAATCAAATGATAAGAGGTTATTAATCCATAATCAAATTAACTTTTGATTTCACCACTACAAAGGTTCGGTTTCTCTGCCACTATGAAACGGAACTGTGGCGAATAGACTGAAAATTTATTATTTAGACACGGGTTTAATCGAGAAATACCATAGAAAAGTAATTAGCCGTTTGTTTAGCTTTATTTGATCGACTAGATTAAGCGAGCGACTTTTTCTGCGTAAACATTTCCAATTGTAAATTTACTAATATCAGATATACAAATTATTATTATAAAATTCAGAATTAAGTTAGTGCTCTAAAAGTTGTGGGGCTTATTACAAAACATAATCTAAAGTTAAACCAGGTTTAAAGCTTTTCACTTTCTTCATTTTATCAAACAAAAGTGACAGCACGTGTTTTGTAATAACAATATTTTAGTGAGTTTTATAATTGTTGTTTCCGTGTGTTCACAACTTTTATACACACACAAAATGATTCAAACTTTAAATATGAAGGTTTAAATTAATGATTAAATCATACTTTTTTACAATATTTCAGTATGACATAGCGCTAGATGCACTATTAAATTATATGAATTAAAGCCACATAGCATTATCCCGATTGTGCCCAGGATTTTTGATTAGAGCCTAGGCTGCTCACTAACCGGTTTAATCAAATTTAGGTAATTAGGTACATGAAGCGACTGCCTCCTGACCTCTGCAACTCAGAGACAAAGAGAACCCAGATGGACATATAATTTTCTACCAGCTGTTAGGATATTGTCTCAGGGGTGTATAGGGATCCTACCACGAGCTAAGGAGCCCATGCCAACCTTACCTGCAAGTGGTGCACCTGCCGATCAACGGACGAGGCTCTGGCGAACATAACAGTGCCCGGTAAGCGGCAATAGGCTCGCCACCTGTTACGTGGGACCAACTATATAATTGGCGAAGTGTGGGCGTATAATATGTCTCTGCCTACCCCTTGGGGAAACAGGCGTGAATGTATATATGTAGTGTATGTCAGAATATTAGAAGACACTGATTGCTCTAGACGTTCATTTATTATAATAAATAATTAAATAGACGTTCATGCCAGCCAGACAGATCAACGGTTTGACATACTTTCCGAGTCACGGAGCAAGCGATAATTACGCAAATAACTTCGAAAAGTGCGCTGATTTGAACCCGAAACCTTCTAAATTGCAGTCTATTGATTTCACATGGGACTATCGCTGCTGAAACATAGTACTATTATAGTATTATATTATATCATATATGTGATAAAAGTAATAATATGATAACAAATTATTTTTAAAAGTTAAATACAGGTCGCAGGTTTAAGTACTTACTTAAAGTTTTGTAACAATAGATTGTACTCCTATTTATTACCTACTTATATGATATTTGTGGTGACACACAACAGTTTGCGTTCCGCCAAGGTGTTTTAATAATAATGACAAATACCTAACTATTATTTCATTTAAGCACGTCTCAGTATTTTTATCATATCGTTTCTTGTTTATATAAGTATAACTCGACTAATAAATGTAACAGTTTCATTATATTGATAACTATAACATTACTAACTTATGAGCCTACTAAAATAATATAATGGTATATTTATTAAAAGAAACTAGATATTTTATTTAAAGAAATAGATAAAGCTTACACCTCTAAATAAAATATATATTTATCGGAGCAAGGAAGATTATTTTTATTATTTAAATTCTAATTCTATAATCCTGACTTTTCTGTATCTATCTCACTTTGGTTTGAGAATATCTGACCACAAATATGAATTAAACCTTACCCAAAGAAAAAATAAGTATCTAATAGGTTCTAAAGTTATGTAAACAACTAGTGAATAGAATTATACTGAGTAACAAATAACATAAAATTTACATGTAAGTCTATCAGAAACTGGTCAATTTTTCTAGTATTTCAGCAAAACTTTTGTTATTGTTTTCAATAAATTGTAACCATCTACAACTTCGATGTCTACTCGAACAGTCAGTTTATGAACTACAACAGCTATATGTAGTTGTTAACATCCAAAGCACAATAAAGAACTTGTGTTATGGACACTAAAAAACGAATAAACATACTTAAATACCTTTGTTTTTTTTTGTAAATACATACTTAATATACATAGGGAAACACCCAGACCAGAACAAATATTCATGCACACAAATATTTGTCCTGTGTGGGAATCGAACCCACGACCTTGGAGCGGAAAGCTACTCGCCACCACGCCATATCGGTCGTTAAATTTTGTATAAATTTGCAAAAAAATTATATTTTTATATTTGTAAAAGATCATTATTATTATTACTTTTTGTTTATGGCGTTTTGGGTGTTACCAACTGTTTGACGCTGCCTGTACCTATCGCAGACATCGCAGTCACAATAAAAAGTTACTCACGTGACAACTTTAGTTCCAAATAACAGGGCGATTCATAAATACAGTCATAAGTATTATATACTATGGGTATTTTGCTGTTGTTTCTACCTAAAAATTAAGTAAAAAGAAATAACATGCACGTTCCAGTCCTTATCTGTCAGCGTAAAACAATTATTTGTCTCTGTAACGCCTGTTTAAGTACATATTGCCCAGAAACAAAGAGAAGTCTTGTCAGTCACATCTTGTGATGTTGACGACGCAAATAAATCATAACGCTCGGATTCTAGACAAGCGCGAGTTGTAAATCCCTGCCTTGTGAAATTCTTTACTTATTCGCTTTTATTCCGGAAAGAATCGTTTGTCCAAAGTTTTCAAATGATATTATTTATTTATTGTTATAAAAATACATACGCCAATTACGTCTATCATACGAATTTAAGTCAATAACAGATTAATTACAATACAATAGATTAGAATAAAAAATACAATGGAATTAAATTATGCAACTCAATAATTAGGTACAAAATTCAGTATCTATATCATCTGAATTATATAATATATGTTACTTACTCCATTGGTCCCATAAATTTTCACAGTAAGTCAATAACGCCTGATTAATAATTTGACAGTTGGTTAACTAATTAACTAGTTAACCAACTGTCAAATGAGAAATCAAAGTCATCACGGAGGGCATTGAGGCACCTTATGTGATGTCAGGCACTTGTCCCTTAGAAATTATTCAATTATAAAACCATATGCATGCCATAACGCACCAACACACCAACCAGATACCCATCTGAACTGTAATGACATGCGGAGCCAAAACGTGAACAATCGCCGTAAGACTTATCCACTTAATTAAGTTGGTAGTTTAGCTAACGATGAAGCGTGTGCTTACGATTTTGCTGGCAAAATTATTAGTAATATAAATTTCGCCAGAGAACTAATGTACCAATATTGTACATACGATCTGTATCCTCGAAATGCAGTTGCCTAGTCATATCTCTCTAGACTAGAGTCTAGACGTTGGTTATGATTGATAGAAGGGTGGCTAGTACTGGATGGATGCGGTCCGTTAGCGCTCACTAACGGACCTGGCCTAAAACGCCTATGATCAGCAGTGAACTTCAGTACCTTGCTTTCTCAATACTAGCTTAAATCGGCACATCTTTCTAATCGTCATAGGTTTCTTTATAAGGCTTAAAACCCAAAGATACTATTGCAACGATCCTATTCAGTTGATTACGAATACGACTGTACCTACATATTTGTAATATGAGCAATTATCATCGCTTTCCAGATATCGGAGGCAAGTTTCGTGACGAGTGTGGAAGAGGCAAGTCGCGTGGACCAGTGCACCCAGACGCCGCCCTGTGGGAAGGCCAAGAAGACGCTTCAGCGGTACCATACCTCAGACCACTTCTACGAGCGCTCCAACCGGAGCCGGCTTAAGGCTGATCTTCGCCCTAAGAGCCTGGGCCTCAGTGACTCTTATCCATCGTTCGTCAAACCACCCAGCTATGAGAGCCATCCGAAGTAAGGACCTTGTTTATTTTATTACTATACTGTTTACACGTGGAATAACCAAAAACGGCCTGACGGTAAGCAGTCGATGCAGTTTAAGAATAAAAGGCATAACGTTCCAATGCTGAGTAATAAGCCTCCCCAATAGATTCATCGATCCAGTATTTATTACAAGGTTTTAATTTTTCGTCTTCTCTTCATCATCAAATCTGGGCTTAGGCCACCCCACACTTTCCAAAGTAGGGTTATTCAGGTTATATCCACTACGTGAAACCAGTGCGGATAGCAAGTGTTAGTGTGTGGCGTCTTGATATCTCAATTCTTCAAGCCGTCCATAAAGGCGTCTTACTTTGCACCGTAAAGTGATAATCTGGCGCCTTCTGAAGCACGGAAGACAGTGGCATTTTAATTATTAGTAAAGAAAATAAGCAAAACTTTTTTAATATATTTTTAAGCGAAGAGCTCATATAATATTTACCTGAGGCATAAAATTTGCCCCACAGTAAAAAGTAGCTATTCTATGTATTAGTCGACATGAAATCTTTTAAAAAAATTTAATCAAATACGTTCAGCGTCATTGAGGATTAAAATCATAGACACACATATTTTTACATTCATTAATATTATAAGGTACTGAAGAAATGGTCATAAATCACTCTAACTTATAGGTAACGTGGGTACTTAGAAACAGCATAAATAATTTAATAAGTTAATTAATTATGTGGTAAGTACCCTATTCATGAAGTATGTAAAATCCAATTGTTATTCATTTTATTGCGCTTTGTTCTAGTTCGTTAACGTTTGCTTGTGACGTAGGTAAATTTGACTTAGGTATATAAAAATAGCATATATGTCTTAATCGAAGACATCATACGTGCACATTATTTTTCCTGCCCTTTCTTATTTAGAGTGGGCAATCATCAAATGACCGTCTCCTGCTGTGCGTAGAGCTGATGAGTGTGTCCACTTTTACTGACTAAAAACCATTGATGACTCTTGAGCCCATCATGTACGGATTGTCGGTAAAATTATGTATTTACGCACTGCCTTCCCACCAGAAAGGGGGTAGAAATCACCACCGGCAGACGCGACCGCCAGCAGTAACACTCACCAAAAATCTTCCGACGACGACCGCCGCTTGTTGACAGAAAGGGGCCAGTACCTGAGTTGCAGCGTCTTACATCCCGCTCTCGTTCAACGCCCCCAGGGCCAAAACCTCTTAACAGAGCCACAGTGGACGCGCCCCTCCTCCTACCTTCGTGTGCGACCATAGCTTGTGTGGCCGACTTCTTGATGGTTAGACAGCAGGGCCCCCTGCCCCCGCCGTCTAAGACCCTCCTGGCGCTGCTTGACAATCCCTCCTGGCCCATCCGCTACCCCCTTCACAGGTCCCCACCCGGTAGTCGACCCAGAGTCGGATGTTCGGGGGCAGCGGTAACCAACCCTTTTAAATACTACCGCCGGCAGTATTTTGACGGCAGACCGGCGGCGTAACTTCAAAAAATTTTTGTTATAAATTAATGATGAAAAGTAATGAGGGTGTTAGTTAAGGCGTAGGGTAATGCTGAAACACATAAACGAGGTGTTTTTAGGAAAGTTTTGTAGCGAAAATATAGCATATGGAGGTCTACATCTATTATAATCCACTTGAACATATCTTGAAGTTGTGCTTGTAGGTTTCAATTCTTTGCTATTATTTATGGTAATAAATAATTATCGCTTGCAACTATTGTGAAGCATCGGCTTCTTAGTCACATTTTTATCGCAGTTTTACATGCCAAATTCATACCAAACTCGGTATAGCAGTTCTTTTAGTTTGTGCCCATTGCTTGTGGGTTAGTTTTTATAAATCGATAAACAAAAAAAGTATATTAGGCACAAAAACTATTTTGCGCCTGTTGGAAAGTTAGTTTTGTACGAAAGTATTTGCCCGCAAAATATGATCAGGCACCAATTGTAGTTATGCTGCTTTCGCGCTTGGCGGCGCGCGGCGTTGCATGACCGGGCGCAGGCCCGCTTGTGACGCGACGTTGCCAGACTTCCGTGCTTCAGATCAGTCAGAGCAAAGAGTACACACTGAGTCCTTCCGACTGGAACTTTTGTGCGGCAAATCAATTATAGGTATATACCTAAACTCATTTGCTTAATTTTTTCAGTACCTACTTTGATTTGTTTGTTTTGTTGTGTTGTGTGTAAATAGAACTGGACTGGAAATTCGTTTTGAGAATTTGTTTTGTTGTGTTGATGTGTCAAAATAATATAAGTAGCTAACTATGGGAAATAAGAGAGGAAGAAAACCAAAAGTGTCACTAAAGTTGTTGCGAAAACGTAAATCACCCCTTGCAAATGCTGCAAAAACACAGGTTTTGCAAGATACTGCAGAGCATACAGCAGAGTAAGTAAGTACACATTTCGACGAAAAACTAATGTTTACTTGTTTATTTTCTATACGTGCTGATCAATAAAATCTGATTTAATATCTAGGTCGGCAAAATAAATATTTAGATAAAATAATTCAATTTTATTTTTTCAAGCAACTTCAAAACTTTGCATCTGCAATATCCGATGATGCGAATCCTGCA
The DNA here is from genome assembly GCA_949126915.1 of Musotima nitidalis. Lineage (NCBI taxonomy): Eukaryota > Metazoa > Arthropoda > Insecta > Lepidoptera > Crambidae > Musotima > Musotima nitidalis. The sequence goes on from OX421434.1 coordinate 9,987,155, forward strand.
GCACAGAGTAGTGCTAGTGTAGTTCCAGAGACAAGCAACCTGTAAGTAAAATCTAAAAACTGTTTACTTTTATTTTAACCTAGGTACGTTCTATTGATAATCTTAAATAAACGTATTTCAATCTTTATCGAATAATGGAATTAAAAGTCTTTCAATAAATGCATTTGTTTCAGTTCGACTGATGATGTTCATATATTATGCAAAAACATTAACAATTCAGTAACAGAGCCCATGCAGTAAGTAAGAACTAAGTGATCTAGTCTAACTGATACTAATCTGAAAGTCTATTTGTTGGAATTTTGTTTCTCTTTCACTTGAAGTTTTGCCATGTTAAATTTTGAAAGTTGTGTAAGTTCAGATTTATTATAAAAAATGTTTTAATATATCCAATACAACCTTGAATTTATTAAAGTGTGTCTTAAGTTCTCGAGGTAAACTTGACTCATCGTGTGAATAAGGATATTACCTTTTTTTATAATTTTCGCTTAGAGCGTTTTCTTTTTATCTATTTGCAGTTTTGGAAGAAGAATAATAAATGTGTCGCAGTTTTTTAAAGAGCTGAAACAAATATCGTCTCATGGTCTTTTAAATTGTGGCTTAGAACCAGTAGAAATTGTATCTGAAACCCGTATTGGCCTCACTTCCCAATTTAAAATGAAGTGCAATATGTGCAATATGACCTTTTTAATTCATTGTGATAATCCAGCAGACGAAATGGATATACATATAGTAGCTGGCGCAGTTGCCATAGGATGTGGATACAGCCAGCTCACTGAAAAATCTGCTGCTATTGGATTCCTAAGAGCAAAAAAATATTTTCAGCTAAAATAAATGGAAAATAGGTAAGTGAGTGAGTTACCGAAATCGATGACTCAAGCTGCGGAAGAAGAGCGTTGTTTCGCTATTGAAGAGGGTAGAGTAAATGCTGATGGTATTGCGATTATAGATGTTATAGCTGACGGCTGTTATGCAAAAAGGTCATAAAAAATAAATTATTCGTCACTGTCGGGCGCAGCTGCTATAATCGGAAAAAGAACAAATAAAATATGATATGAAGAAAGGCAAAGAATAACTGAAGAAACCGTTTTGCAAAGTGGAAGTAGTGAATGGTTGGAGTTGCGCCGTAACATTTTGACTGCATCTAATTTTGGACGTGTTATACAAAGACATTTTGTATAAAAAATCGATTGAGCACGTAAAGTCATTGAACACGGAAAAGACAATGAGAAACTAGCCCTGGAACAGTTGTCTCAACAAAAAAGGATTTTTATTCGACCTCGTGGATTATATATTGACCCAGACGTCCCATATCTCGGTGCAACACCAGATGGTTTAATAAATGAGGACATGGTGGTAGAAATTAAGTGTCCAAAGACGTCATTTGATATTGGAGTGGAAAAAGCCATAAAAGAAAAGAAATTTCCATTTTATAAAAAAAATAAAGATGGGCTTCTTCAAATAAATAAAGAGCACTACTGGTATTTTCAAGTTCAGGGTCAGCTCCACGTTACCCGGAGAGCAAAATGTCTTTTTGGCATTTGCTCGGGCAATAAAATCCCTGTTAAAACTGAAATAATTTAAAGATATGATGAATTCTGGGCCAACAAAATGGATTGTTTTCCATTTTGTTGGCCCAGAATTTATCAAAACAGTTTAACTTTGATTGCTTGTTGCCTGAATTAGTCGATCCTAGGTTCACTCGCAAAATGCCTATTAAAGACCCAGTCTATATAACAGAGGCCATTCAGCGGAAGAAAACCAAACAAGGTAAAACCATGAATTCTAAAAAGAGAATAATAACACTGAACACAGACCAGCCATCTACCAGTAGGTACACTTCAACCAACATTACCTAAAAGAAGAAAAACGGCTCCTACAATTACTTCCTCTCCTGATCAGTCTACCACTGCAACACCTTAGATAATAAGCATTATGTGAATAAAACATTTACCTACTTTTATCAAATTTAACATTTACCTACCTAAATGTTGAAGTTTAATTTTCGATCATAAATATAAATCCTATGTAGGTACGACTAAACGAATATTATCGCGCTATCCACCAAAATACAGGAGTTATTACTCCTAGTTAGGTGACTATGCCTAAATATTTAAAAACTTTGTACCATGATGCAATAAATTATTTTGTTTTTTTTTTCATTTTCATTAAAAAGTTCCAAGTTTAGTTAAAATAATAACTCGTTAAAAAAAATTCTAAAAAAAAAACAAAGTGCTCATACCAAAACAATAATGGTTCTTCTCACACCAAGATTCTCTGATTACAACATTACTCTATGATAAAACCGGGAAACATACACGCCATCTAGCCGCAGTGGTGCGTAATGATTATGTAGCGCGCTGCGTATTAATTCGAACTTACGCACGATATGTCACATAGATGCCGCGCCGGCTGCACTCAATGTAGAAAATAATTTTGCCTTACCCTTCGCCTTAATGTGGAAAATCTTTTATTTTAAATCTGTTGACCACGCGGATATAGTCGCAGGCGGATGCTTGTTCCAAATAAATCCGGGGCTGATCGACTAGAGCAATTAATTTCAGTTTATTTGTAAATAAAAAACAAGTTTAATACTATTTGACTCTTTCTAGTGTTTTAAAAACACCTTGACCATCTAATCTACTGATTTATAAAAAAAAGGCTTTATAGAAAATGCCTAGGCACCGTTACGACACGGTCCCTATCTAAAATGATCTTGACAACTTAAATGAATTTACAAAAGCTTAATATTTTTTTAGTGGGTAGTTACAAAATAACTTGAAACATATTCAGTTCGATTGTGGAAACAATCTAGTAACACATTCGGTTGGTGACGGACAATCTTACATGTTAGTTTAATAAAAACAATTATTTAAAAGGTGAATGTATATATTTACTGTTTTAATACTGTTGTTGTACTGTTTTAATAAAATAATTGGTGAATTGTGTGTACTGTTGTGTCCATAATATTAAATACATAAACATTATCCAATTTGGGGCAGAAACCTCATTAATATTATGGGTTAAGTGATTAATACTACATACTAGAGTCATATTAAGACGAGACAAAGAAGGCACAAATGCAACCTCTTTCGACTGCAACACTTAATATTCTTCCTCTTTTCTCTTAAATCTCTTTTTGAATAAATTGCTATCTAAAGTAAAAGCAAATTATTGTCTATTTAGTTATGTTTTTATTAAGTTATGCTTAAGTTCAACATATACTTAATTTTTTTAACAACTTTTACATGTTACTTTAGTATAATTTTTTAATATATTTGGAATTGATATGTTGTTAACTCTGACTAAAACGTATATTTTTTCTAAATTTCACAACAATAATCGCATGCTAATTCGATCATATTTAGTTAACTCAAACTTTATATTGTATATAGATAGGTACTCTATTTTTAAAGCACATATACATGTTATAATTATGAAAACAGGAGTTAAGGGAAGGTTAGTCCTTGAATTTGTGTGACATTTAATATCGAGCGCTTCCGTGTTTCAGAAGCAACATTATGATGTTGATATAAAATTATAGTTCTATAATTATATAGATTGCATACAAAAAACGCGTAATTAAAATTCCGTGTGTATTTTTTGAGGTGTCAAATACAGTGTCGCGACACTTTTAATGTTTAATGTTTATACACATTTAAAAATGCTTAGCAAAAGTTTTCATGTGAAAAAATAGTTTAAATAAGTATAAGACGCTGATTTTATAATTGTCTGCTTTCCAGGTTTAAGGTTAACATAACCGATAGCCCCTCGATCTCAGTCACGCCCCCGCACAGCCTCGACTACGTGTACACGAAGAGTGGTGGAAGTCCCAACGGGTGCGCGACCCCCAATGGGATCCTGACCACCAGGTCTGCGGCTACCACTGTGATGCTTAGTCCTGGTTATATGCAGCCTCCTTGCCAGTGTAATCAGTCATTGAAGGTATTACATTTGTTAATTACTATTACAAATGTTAGCTTAAGTTACTCTCAAATAATGTAGCTTTACAATGTAAATTTTCCAAGTTGGTCCAATTGTTTCATAGCCTATACGATGCATAATATACAGAGTGTAAAAAGACCTTGATCAATGGCTATGATTATCTAAATATTATCGCGCGGAAACGATTTTCATTTTTGGTGTTAAAAAACTGCAAACAGTAGCATACAATGAAACGCCGCGTTTCTGTGTAGCTAAAGCGTGCTGACTTTATGTTAATTTAAAAAAACTCAAGAAATAACAATAAAAAATTGTTTTAATCAAAAGTCATAAAAATATTGTTACTACCTTGACCTCCAATAACTAAAAGACTATTGATTTCCCAAGCAAAGTCTAAAAGAAAAAAATATCCTGATGCTGGGCAGAGTTCGTAGCTCTGATTTGTGTCTTTTACACTCTGTATATTGACCACAAGGTCTGCAGCCACCACAGTGATGCTGAGTCCTGGTGAAATGCAAAGTCCTTTTCAGTGTAGTTAGTCAATTGAGGTATTCCATGCGTATTCTCATATCTTCTCGTCTCAAATACCTCAGTGCCTGAAGACGAAAGTCTATTGTAAATGTGTATTGATGACTTATGAATTCGAAACGGGGGCGCTTTTTCTTACATAACTTTTTAACTCCTAACATCGAAAGTCCGAAAATATGTTTCATACAATTTTTCTTCATAATTTTTATTTCAATAAATATTAAAACGCCAAATAAATCGACTACATAATTTTATTGTTCATACATTTATTTGTACTCATTTTTGCTTTCATATATTTCTTAATCAGAAGTGCTATTTATCCTATACATCAAAAATCATATTGTTAATAAACATACATCACTTTTATTATAAAATTTATATTCATACAAATAAACTATCATACGATTAATTTTTAGATAGAAACAGATTATTAAGTCGCTGGAAATAGCCTTTTATTGACTTAATATCTTGCACGATAAACATTTAAATTAACTTGATATTGGAGGCATTGCTCTTAAATAATCACTTTTATCACTGTATTCGGCCTTTTTCTTCAATACATTTTCGGTTCGATCAGATTTCTTCGTATATTTTCTTTTTTGCGGGCAGGTGGAGCCCCATTCATGTGCTTTCCAATTTCGGCTTTTTGATGCTTTAATTTAGGTTCGAGGTTATTTTTTTTTTAACCCTTAATATGTCACCGTGCAATGAGTTTAAGTTGAAGTAAATTTGTTCATTGATTAGGTTCGAGGTTTTTTTTTTTTTTGAACCCTAAATATGTCACCGAGCATTGAGTTTAAATTGAAGTAAATTTGATCATTGATTAGGTTCGAGGTTATTTTTTTTTGTAACCTTTAAAAGTTTTTGGATTTATTAAAATTTGTTATAACACAGCGAGGTGAAAGTAATATTAAAAAAGGTTATAAAATAATATTGAACATTGTCTCTTATGAAGAAAACTATTCTAAATAAAAAAAATATTAATTAAACACCTTCTTAATGAAAACATTATGAAATAAAAAAATATGATGACGGGGTGTTATGAGTACCGATTATAGGAATATTAATGTATGAACATAAAGTTTATGAAGAAAAAAATTATGAAGAGTGATTATTATGAACTCCAATTCGTAGTAAAATCGTACATATGAATACAAATTTTATGAGAGCCGATATGGACCCATTCGAAACGTGGTCTATTTCCATGGGTATTACGAGGAAGCTCAGATTCGCAGAGCGAGCAATGAAGAAGGCTATGCTAGGGGTTCCACTACGAGATCTAAAGAAGAACTACTTTAACCGACGTAGCACAAAGAATCAGCAAGTTGAAGTGGCGGGGCACATAGAATCGACACCAATTTCCCGTTTCCCGTCGCAGTAAAGTTTTTGAGCCGAGATCTCCATTTGCAGAGTGCTGTGAGCGAGCAGGCGCTAGCTATGCCGATGTCGCGCGGGGACGAGAACGGCGCCTCAGACGGGCTCTCGTGGCGGCGCCTGCACATGTCCCGCGCTAAACTCAAGGCCACTGCCACCACTTCCGAACTGCTATCGGGTAAGACTGTCTAACCTTGGAAATATGGATTTTGTAAATCGATTATGTTAAATTTATGATGCTATGTTCACCTGTTACTAATTGTGCATTAAGCTAAAACTTTTGTAAAATGTAGTAGATAAGAATTTATGTAACAATTGTTGGTGATATATTATATATAGAATCTGGAATCTAGCTATAAGAAGTAGCTGATCTTTTTAGTACTTTGTCACTCTCTAGAACCAGTCGTGTCGCTTGTTAAGCAAGTTGTAAAATTTACTGACCGTTTGCTATAATTGACGCGACACAGTACTAAAATATTCAGCTACTTCAATGGCCGACCAAACCTGCCTAGTCCTAATATCACATAGGAAACTGCCTACGAATTAATCATTATTCTTAACTTACATATATTTTGACGATCACCAGGTTTCGCTATGGTGGCTATGGTAGAACTACAAATCAACGAGCCAACGAACGTGCCGGAATGGCTGTTCGTCATGTTTGCAGTCTGCACGACAGTCCTGGTGGCAGTGCACATATTCGCACTGATGATTTCCACGTACCTGCTGCCAAACATCGACGCTGTCAGCAAGATGGAAGCGCCTGGTGGACCAGCACGCGCGCTTCACGACTCGCCGCACGAGAGAATGAGAGGGTTCATCGAGCTAGCGTGGGCCTTCAGCACAGTTTTAGGTTAGTTACATGTTGCAGTACTACACATACGACATCGGTTTCAGACAGAATGGAAAAAGTATTGTTTGTAGGCCATTTGGCGTTATAGGACTAAATCTACAAGTTGGCGAATGACCACAGGATGAGTGTTCACAATTTCAACAGGGTATGGGCTAGCCGAGCTGGTTAGTAGGCCAGAACAGCTGAGTATGTCAAACAACTGCCTTTAAAGCACGGGCCCGCGTGGTGGAGTAGTACCTGAATCTATATTGCTTTGGGTTGTGCTTTCCGAGTCCCGTGCTCTGTTGTGAGCATGGACTAAACAACTGATGATCACAAATTGTAATTATCTATTTATTTATTTATTACATTTACGGCGACTAATAAAACATACACCAAAAATGAACATAACAAATACAGTTAATACTTAAAAGCTAAGTGCTGTTTTACTTACAAGTCACCACGTCATGCATTGACACAAAAATAAGAAGATACATACAAACAATTTTACTTATAAAAACCCAAAAAAAAACAATAAAGCAACAACTCGTATAACATGACCGATTGAACTCATATTATATTATTAAAGGAGTCAATGATGGTTTTTCGAAATCTCGGCAAGCCATCGGAGAAAATATCAATGTCTAATTATTTGACGAGATCAAAAAAATAAATAAAATACCCAAACTGAAGCAGGTTTAAAGTAGCATAATGACCCAAATTACTTTTAGACCCTTTAGCCACAAAAGGAGTGTATTTGCTTGGACGTGGTAAGTTATAGGGTGCGCTAATATTTATTTGATGCAATAAAATTATGTTATTTTGTAACAGGTCTGTTCCTATTCCTCGTGGAGATAGCAATACTGTGTTGGGTGAAGTTCTGGGACTACTCCTTTGCAGCCGCCACAGCAGCAACAGTTATCGTTATACCAGGTTAATATTCATTACACTGTGCATTGTACCTAAACGCAATCTTACTCACGCCCATATAATAACATTCCATTTCGGATGGGCAGTAATCTTGTTCCAACTATTTAAAAGGGTTGTATGTAGTTGTAACCATTTTCTCTTTTAGCACAGGAGATCACATGGTGACATATGACAAAAGTTGAGGGTACCTAGGATAGCATTCCCTTAGTCGTCTTTCATTAGAACCTCGGGCATGACACATGGTGGTAGAATTCTTTAGAGGTGCTGGTACCAGTTTGATTCAATATATTTATTGCCCTGCACAAAAGTTGCATGGTGTTGCTAGTGAAAATAAAAGAAAGAGGATATTACATGCTGTTAAGACGCGACCTCTATTTATATGTATTTATTGACTTTGACGGCCGATATGGCGTGGAGGCGAGTATACCCGCACTCCGCTCTTGAGGTCGTGGGTTCGATTTCCACTCACGATAAATATTGATGTGGATACCATCATGACTTTAACTTTTTTTTCAGTGTTAATAGTGTTTGTGGCATTCGCTATACACTTCTACCATTCACTGGTGGTCCAAAAGTGCGAGACTTCAGTGCTGGATATGGCGCAGCTGGAGAGCATGAAGAGAGACCTCGACACGGCCACTGTTAAAGTAAACATGTTTTGATGGCACCACTTCAAACTCCGACCGGGTCTAATCCGGGTCTTGAACTAAGTATAAATCCTACTTAATATCGACCATGCTCATAATTTCTCTCGAAGCCAGAATTATGTTCTGGCAATAAGGTCATGAGAGAGCCATTGAACTTGGTTGTACGATCTTAACTTATGTTCGACTTATCAGCGAACATACTATTAATTACGTTTGTTAAACAGACTTCTGTTCTGGCAATAAAACTCTATGGGAGGCAGGCAGTGCACTTGGTTGTAGAATCATGAACTATATTTGACTTGTTAGCGACTACACTCATACGACGTTAGATGCAAAACTTTTCGTCTGACAATAAAAGTATGCATAAGAGTATGCGAGCCCCTTTCAGTTAAGTGATTGTTGAAACTGCAATAAACGGAGCTCAAAATATGGCACGACATGTGTCCTACTTAAAAAGATGGTACCCTTAATGAAATATATAGTAGGTTCTGCTCATCGTTTGCCATATTTAGTACCATCAAAAGGAGGCATTGCTAGTGTTAGTTACTTAGCATATTTTCCAAGTCTGCTTAATGTATGAAACACAAGTTGACCTGGCTGTAGCTGTTCTGGGGTTGTTTACTAACTCTCAGGTGACTCTGTTAGTGAAGTATAATCGTAGGTTCAATAATTCTAGTAGTTTAGGAGTAGAACAGTGAAATAAGCAGGTATGTACACATACCTGCTACCTACCTATCTTCATTATATTTTCTTCTTTCAGTAGACAAAAGATTTTAAAGTAGGTACAAAACCACAAGCAAATGAATTTCATTAGTATAATTTTAAATACAATATATTTCTAACATCCTTTAGTAAATAATGAAGACACATAAGTTTTTTTATACGGTAAATTTTAAAACTGTGATGTAAGAAATCATCAATTAATAGTATAGTAATAGTTAGTATATATAATTAAGTACCAATCTGATATGTTTTAATATAAGTAATGTAATTTTAATCAGGATATGAAATAGCTTATTTTGTACGTATTATGGTTGCATTGTAGTTGGGTACAGACAGATTACAGATAAAACATAGAAAATTCTTAAAACTAAAAGAGTTTTGTCTATGTTTACATAGTATGACTATAGTTTTATATAATCTGTGACTATAAGATCTTTCTTGAAATATCAAGATTTCATCTAATATCATAAGCATCATGCTTGTAAATATTTAAGTAGATACTATAATTAAAATTATCAAATTGAATTCATCTGTATGTAGGTATGTATGTAACGTAATCTTCCTATACAAAAAATGGCTAAAAAAACTAAACTATTTTATTTGTGAATTATTCAGTCTGTGATATCTTTGTCGTTTTTCAGTGTTGCTGTATATATCTTTAATAGATATATATGACAAATACCGAAAAATTTAATGCTATATTATTTATGTAATTATTTCAATTTCCCCTTAAACCAATTTACTATGAAGATCTCTGCTCAGTAGCTATTATGTATCTTTAATGTATGTATGAAGGCTGACTTGGTGCTAGGACTACTATTAATTGTTAATAACCTCTTTTTTATCTTATTGTTTTTATTTTCTTTATTTTAAATAATGGCTTTGTGCGTCATATTTAGCCAGTATCAAGTAAGTGATATATTGATAATATATAATTCATAGTAAATGAGAATGAGTGGTAATAAAGATAATAAATGGTAAATGAGATACCCTCTCCTAAGCCCCTTGAGTCCTCAGTAAAGATGTGGGACTATACTGAGATCTCACTTTTGTTTGATTTACCAACACTCATGTATGTTCACAAACACTTAACGGTTAATAATCCACCGTTATTACACATTAATGTTAGAAATATCACAAATTTTAGAAAATAAAACAAAACTGCAGACATGACGCCAAGAAGTCTCCTATCTTATTGTTATTATATAAAATATTATTTTGTTTTTATTCTAATTGTTTGTCAGTACTTTAAAATAATTAGGCTATAGAACGATGTTATACGTCGATCTTATAACAGTACGGACGATCTTTTTGGCAGAAAAGTGAAACGTAAAATTTTTAATTGCCAATTGGGAAGGAAAAAAAAGATTAAGCGTCATGTCTGCAATTTTGTTTTATTTTCTAAAGTTTGTAAAATTTGTAGCATTAATGTGTAAATAACGGTGGGTTATTATCCGTTAAGTGTCTGTGAACGAACACGAGTGTTGGAAAATCAAACAAAACAGTGCAACATCATATTTCAAATTCCCTCAAGAAGTCCATGTGAGATCTCAGTATAGTCTTACATTTTTACTGAGGACTCAAGGGGTTCATTTACCATTTATCATTTTTATTACCACTTATTCTCATTAACTATGATTTATGTATTATTAATATATCTTTTACTTGACACTGGTTAAATGTGCTAAACGCATGAAGCCATTATTTAAAAAAAACACTACGGACAGATTTGTGTGTCAGTTCAGTTCAACATTGAATCTTAATACAAAATGTCAGGGCTCACACACAGAAATGCCAAATGTTATGTTTGTCCTGTTATACCTACAATGTTTTTTTAATGTTTCTACCTTACTTTGTTTTGATATATTACGCTAAATAAACTTTTTTTCTTTCTTTCTCCTAAGTGTAACTTATTTTAAGTGCAAATACTTATTACTGGATCGAAGTTCTGGTTACAATTTTTTTATTAAAAAAATATAATTATTTGAGAAATTTAGGTACATAGAATAGGGACAAATGTACTTAAGTAATTTATTTTTGTAAATAAATTGTTTGTGATTATTTTGTCTTAGTTTTAAACCAGTAAATTAAGAAACTTAATTAAATACCTATTTATTTCTTTAAAACAAGCATTTCAGTGTAGGTAGATACTTTCTAAAATACTTTAATAATTCGAATAATACAATTTAATAAACCAATATTTACGTACAATTTGTTTTAATTTTACCTCATTGCCATATTATTATTTATTATATTAAAAATAGACTGTAACTAATTACATGTAAAAGTTATTTCCCCATTTCATTCCACATTGGATTGGCACTATATGATATATGAGATGTCCAATGGTATTTATTTGATTATTCTTTATTTATTTTACTCGAATGCAAGAGTTGGTACGTGTTTGAGTCTTAAGAGGTATATCAGTAAAGCAGTAATAGCTTAGTCGTAATGTAACGCAATTGTTATGTGCATAAATCATACGTACCCATTACGTCGCCCCACGTAATAGGTGGTAAGCCTATTGCCGCTTACCGGGACCTTTTATGTTCGCTTGAGCCTCGTCCATTGATCGGCAGAGCCCCACTTGCAGGTGAGGTTGGATTGGGCTTCTCTGATTCTCCCCCCCACCCCCGTCTGGTCTCCACCTTCTCGTGGTGGGGGGCTGAGTACCTCCCGGTAGGGCGAAAAGGGCGCTAGGGAAAAGGTAGAGATTGGCGACTCTGGGTGCCCTTAGTACTTACTACCGGAGGGGAAACTAAGAGGGACCTGCGGAGGGCGCAGCGCGCAGGCCAGGAGGTCAAGCAGCGCCAGGAGGGACTTAGGTAGCGGGGGTAGGGGGCCCCTGCTGTCTATCCATAGACCCTCCGAGAAGTCGGCCACACACGCTATGGTCTCAGAAGAAGGAAGGAGGAACGCGTTCACTGCGCCTCTCTGAGGAGGTTCTCACGGCTTTGGTCCGGGGGACGTTGGCCGCAGGCGGGGTGTCAGACGCTGCAACCCAGGTACTAGCCCCCGCCTTTTTCTTAACAAGCGGCGGGCGTCCTCAGAAGATTTTTAGTGGGTATTACTGCTGGCAGTCATGTCTGCCGGTGGTGAGTCCCACACCCCCTTTCGATCCCCCATTGGCGTAAAACAACAAAAAAAAGATCCAAGATCTAAAGAGCCCTTAGATCTTGGCTCCTATAGGTACACCCAATATATTTACGTGTATAAATCAATAGAATTCTAAACTAAATAGTGCCTTAGAGGGTTGTATTTACCTTTTCACATGGTTTAGCACGATTGGTTTCTTTTTACACAAAGAGTTTTTATTTTACAGTTGTTATTTCACTTCCTTAAATTCTTTAATAGAGGCCTTTATCAAAAGTCTGCCATTTAATAAGCAGATAACCTTACGCGCAAATCCTATTTCGGACAAGTTTGTAAGACTCAATTCTACGTTGTTATTTTGTGTCAATGATATAAACTTATTGCAAAACAACTTAGTAAAATAAGTTATGGTAAGACTGAAATAAATTAAATTCAAATATCAATGCTTTGTATTCATTTATTTTATCTATAAATTATTATGTAGGTTAAAAAAAACAAAAACGATTTTTTTGAAAAACACAGAATTAATATTTAAGTTACATAATTCTAGAATATTGACAATTCACAAAATCAATTGCTTTTCATACACATTTTACTCTTTAGTTATACCTACTTATGTATAACTTAGGTATAACTACTTATATTTTATTAAAATTATTTTTTATTACCTACAGGAAAGCAGAAGTATGTAAGTTATTTAAAACTAACCACACAATGACACAACCACACATAATAATGTAGTATCTAAGGTAATAACAATATTTCGTATTTATTTACAGTTAATTAAAAAAAACAAATTGCCCAAAACGAGGATCCATATATTATTTCACGATTACATGTACAGAACTTACGCTATGATATAACAAGGCAGTTCTAAATCTAAGTACCTACCAACCTACATAGTAGCAAAATTAAAACAAGTTAAAAAATAAAGGAAACCAAAAACGCTTCGTTACACATGAAACAATGGACGATCTAAGACTTCTTTTTAATAATGCAATGTGACTAATAATGCAATTCTGTCAAAATTTCTCTGGGTATGAGTGTACCAAATTGTAGGATGTAGCATTTTTAAAGTTGAAGTTTACTTATTCCTTTACTTCAAAGGAATTATACATTATAACTTAGCTTAAAGAAATTACATAATTTGTAGCAATAACGTCTTTGAACCGATGTTTGCTATAAAAAGTATGACGTATAATAATGATGGGACATCAATTGGCTAAGATGTTGATGATTATTATAATCAGGGAGCAATACTTTGACTGCTAGGGCTGTACCTATAGCTGACCGTTGTATAATTCTGACCTTTTAATGTAAAGAGACTTGTAAAGTCCATACAGATTACCATACAAGGGAATATTGTCATAGTAGAAACAAATAAGTGCGATATCTTTATTTATGTATACGCACCGAATCCGGTATGTGCCCTTAAAAACGCGTCGTCGACCGAAATTTATCGCTGCTAAAAGATGCGCCAGTCGGAGCTATCACATCGCTGTGCTGCCGCTTAACTATGCATTGTTGAATGTTGATTGAACTATAAGCAACAACCTTAGGGCGCGTTTATATGACATGGAAATATTTCGCGGCCACACAACATGACCACTGCGCGGCGGCTGCGCGTATCATTTTGATGATTCATCAGGAAGAGTATTACTAAGGCGCGCAGCGGATCAGTTGCTTTCAATCTTTCTTGAATTTCACACGTAGACATCATAATGCGTAATCTGACATAAAAGAAGCAAATTGTGACTGCATATTGAATTGAAAAAAAGAGCTGCAGTGCGTGCGCGGGCGTGTGGCGTCCGAGATATTCGTAGCAACATTGTCGTGTCAACGTCGCTCGGGCGATATGAGGCTGCCGCGCGACCACCGCGTTCTAGTCGCGGGATTTTGTCACTGCTAAGAATTTGTACGTCGTGGACTAGTCAACCAAGTTTAAATTGCTATGAAAAGAAACAAGTACGCGGCGAATACGTGGATATCGCGTCGTCTAACTGGGCCCTTACGTGCTTAGGCTTTTATCGCTTTCTCGTGGCTCGAGGTGGCCTAGATATTTGTTTCTAATGATATTGTTACACTTAGTCATGAACTGATTCTGTGACAAGCTCATCTATAGTATTAATATTCCTTATTGTCTCGGCCAAGGTACAGCGCGAGCCGTCAAACCATATACATACCATTACCATTATTTATTATTATTATTGATTACACTGCCTAGATAGTTAGTCCAAATAGAAAGATATCCTATAGACTTCTTGAAATATCTTTATTTATTAGGTATATCAAATCATTTGTATTTTACACTCACAAAAGTATACTTGGTGTATAGTCCTAACATTAAATGCTTAATATGGTCTAACCACTATTATTCAGTTCTGTTCAGTTCATATAAAATCGTTGTTTTTAATTTTTATTGACAGAAGCTTAAAAGTCAAATAAATGTGGTTATATCCTTATTAGTTACATAGTATTTGTCATATACGTTTTAGTGGGTAAAATTATATATTAGTGTTATACAATGCTACTACAACAAACCACGCAATTTATTATATAAAAGACAAAGCAAATGTTTACAACCTCCACTGAGTTCCAACACTTTCTTCTTAGAATCATGAAATTTGCACACAAATATTTGTCATGTGTGAAACCGGAACCCACAACCTCAGGCGCGTAGTGTTTTTAAAACCTCTGTATCCAAACCACCGACTTTGTTCGGCGGATAAACATCGTCACAAAACAGACCTAGCAGAGCCAGGGCCGGATCATCCAATAGGCATAATAGGCAGTGGCCTATTATAGCTTAGGTAGTGACCTAAGATATTATTTTCTGAATCTCCTGAATTATAATATTAGGAAAAGTAAGTAAGAAAGGGAAAAAGAAGCCCTGAGAAGTGCTTTAGAGGCCGTCTTGTCTAATCCGGCCCTGGGCCGCGTAACCCGCCAGTTAAAGCCACCGGTTTTACTTAGAGGCCTATTATTTTCAGGGGCAATCACGATGTACTTAATTTACTCTTGTCAGTCTTATTAACTTATTATAAACGTAAAATCAAATAAACGTAAAAGCAGTATAGATGAGTAATCAATCAGATCTCTATACCGCGCTATGAATCCGCGCAATATTAGAGTTCTTATACTTTCTTTTCTTAGATATTTGCCTTGCCTGATCTGCATTCTTAACAACTAAACTCAGTTCCACCAATAAAATTATATTCACTAACACTAATGTTTAATATAGTTATGTGCATACATTAACACAATAAATTAAAATTATTGTAACTGATTTTAGTACTTAATTATAATAGAAGCGTAAAAATAAACATTAGTATAACCCATGTTCATATCCTTAAAGCCTAATTAGCACCGTTTATGAAGACATAACTCGTGTAGTGTAGTTTAAGCTAGGTCCACACTTGTGATATTTGACCATGCTCCTTATCTGGTTTAGTCACTAATGTTTATTCCATAGTGTGGACGGTTAAAGTGTTTTATTCAAGGAAGCACTCTAAACCTATAGCCACATAAACTTTCATACTTTCAACAACTTTCCTCTAAAATTATTTTTTGATCGCCTGAACACAATTAATAACATTCTGAACTAATAAAGAGTTATGTCTTCATAAACACACTCTTAGTTGTTTAACGATATAAAAAGTTAAATGGTAGAGTATAAAATTTATTTCCTTTTAAAGGTATATAATCCGGATCTTATGACTAAACCAGACTTACCTTACAAAGTGGTATAATCCTATCCTACCATATATGAAAAACAGCATATTTAAGAAGAACATTTCACTTGTATAAAGTGAAATTACTGCTTATCATCAAATCTACCATTTATGATCACTGATTACGTGATTTAGTGATGTTATCACAATTTTTTCTTTCTTGCTGTGAATATGTGACCACTGTAGCAAATTGGTATAAGACAATCCTATCCTATCATATCTAAAACACATTATTTTAAGGAACATTTCTCTATAATAATAAAAATTATTCCTCACCAACTCTACCAATGATTAAGATTTATATACATGAGGTGATGAATATGAAAGTCCATCATATCTCAACGTCCATTCCACAGGGTTCTGTGACGAGTACACCGTTTCTCTGTCTTGTTTCTTCAAGCTTCGGCTCTTCTTTCTTCTCTTTATCCTCATCAATTTCTTTAATTTTGTCTAATATAGCATCTCGAGGCTTCCAGACCACTAAGGACATTTGTGGCTTTTCTAATCTATTGGAAAACAATATAAATTATTATTAAAACTTTGGCATACTTTTTTTCGCATTTCAGTTTGGATACGATGAAAAGCTATTTTCTATGTCCATCAATTATTAGATTATTAGAAACTGAATCCAGGTTTACATACTTAATTGTTGTTTTATTTTATTCCTGTATGATGAATTTTACACTTTCTTTTTCAAAGGTTGATGTGCAATATTTATCGCCAAGAGTAAGTGTCACAGCTTTAAAATTTTTAAGTATATTGCTAGTAGTAGAGATAAGCTACATTATCAAAGAAGAAAATAAGAATATTCTATTTCAATTTCCTGCATACCTTTCAATGAGTGCAGCGGGCAATAGTGGTTCTTGATGCATCTTCTTTATTTCCTCAGCAAGCACTATTTTGTGGCCCCTGACCTTTTCACTGATGGAAGAGGCAGTCATTGAGTCCATACCAACATCCATTGGGTCCTCGGGTGCTAACGTGTGGGTTGTGTAGTCGGAGGAAATATGAAGTCCGTTTAGATGGGCTGCCATTTTTTCTTCTGTTATAAGTTGCTTTGCAGGACTGAAATGCAATAACATCATTAATACTTATTAAAAAAGCTGTGCACACTGTTAATAGATTATAGTGTTCTCACCTGCCTTTACATGTTGTATTTTTAGACTGAGTCAAAATGAAGTTTGGATGTAAATGATTCCTAATTCAATACTTTAAATTTCAAATTCAAAATTTACTTTTTTCTGCTCAGGTTTCTATGTCAGAATCATTGTTAAAACAAAAACGAATAGGAAACTTTAATTATTAATTATATCCCAAACTGTTTTAAATAATATTATTTATATCCCCATTAACACAAAACAAATGCACTGTATAATCATTCCTAGAAGATTTGTTTACCTTTTGGTATCAATACACACTTACACACACTTTTGACCTTTAGTTGCTACTTCACCCAACCTCTATAAATGTAAATATTTATTGATTAATATTTTACTTACATGACTGGTTCCAAATCTAGGCTCTTTCTTTTGCAATGTATAACTGGTGATATCTTTGGTTCACACTGAGATGATTGTGCTGTGAAATGGACCAAATGTGGAGGAGAGTTCATACCCCAAGGTAGACCTTCCATATTCCATGGAGATCCTGTAGGTGCAGGCATCACATGGGGTTCATTGTAAGAAACTGCCGAAGGGGATGCGAGAGCCTGCTGTGCAAAAATCTGCTTCGCTAACTCATCCGACTGATTATATGGGATATTGGAAAATCGGTAAAAATCCATTTTAACGCCCCAAATAAAAATAAATTTACTTTAACTTGCAGAAAAGTATTTTTTAAAACACCGTGGAAATCCGTGAAAGTGTGCTAGAAATCCAGAAAATTCATAACACCGTAGGTACACAATAATGCGTAACAAGGAAAACTGACTTTGACATCTGCCACTGTGAAATCATGCAAAGAATTTTCTTGAAAGTTCTATGCACAGTGTCCATTGTACACATAGCTTAGATTTATAATCGAAAGCATCGATATTTACTATTTGATACATCGAATCCGTTCGATATATCAATTGCATGACGACAAGCTCAATGTGGAGTCTGTTTTAGATAAATCTGAGTCTCACAAAGTATCAGAGGATTTTTGGAGTGACCATCACAAATTATTACCTACATAAAAATTGGAAGTCTAATAAATCGTCCAATAAAGTTATATGTAGGTATATTTACGAACACTGGTAAGCAGATTGAAGGAACACCCCTTAGAAGTGTGGAATGATTAAGAACAACAATTTTCTCAGTTATTTAAAACTGCTTATAATTATTTAACTATAGTAACCAGCTCCGTACCATCCGAAAGGCTATTTTCTAAAGCTATACAAGATTTAAATCAACAGCGCACCAGTCTCCAAAGTTTGGAAGGAAAGTACTGAGATATTTAAATTAATTATAAATTATAATTACCTACATGACTAAACTTGATTAAAATTGTAATATTCTCATATTCTTCTTAAAAAAAGATTATTAAAATTTCAATTTTTTTGTTTTTTATCTGTCCTATATTTTAAGCTTACTCGCGGTTTGAGCTGTCAAAATTACAATTAATGCTGACAAATTTTGATAAATCGAGAGACACTGTTAAATCTGAACCTATACTCAATATTATTGTTCCTTTATATTTTAAGCGATGCATCGAAAACATCGATTATTTAATCCGATATATCGATGCATTCTTTCCGATTGATGTATCGCAAAAAATATTGATATATTTTTTACACGAACACCCCTAATTCGAAGAACCTAACATACATGGTAGACTTCTTGGCGGGAAAATGAAGCGTCATGTCTGCGTCATTCTCAATGATAATTTGTGATATTTTGAACAATAATGTGTTATAACGGTTGTACCAACACTCGTTGGTAAATGAAAAAAAACAGTGAAATATCACTTTTCAAATTCTCTTAAGAAGTCCATGTGAGATCTCAGAGTCCCATATCCTTTACTGAGGACTTAAGAGATTTTTAGGAGAGGGCGTCTTATTTACGATTTATCATACTTATTACCACTCATTCTCATTTACCATGATTTCTATATTATTAACAAATTACTTACATGACACTGGCTAAATCTTGGTGTGAAATTGAGTGATAGGATAAGGAAGTGATAAGGGTTGAAGCTGGTGTAAAAGAAAATATAGTGACAAGAATTGAGAAAGGTATATTTAGATGGTTTGGTCATGTTGAGAGGATAAATGAAAGTAGATTAACGAAAGTTGTTTATGATGGACAAGTGGTTAGAAGTGTTGGGAGGGGAAGACCACGTAAGACCTTCCATGACCAAATACAAAAAAAGTTAGAGAAAGGGCAGGTCAAAAGTACCCTAAACCGACGGGCGTGTATGAGGAGGTTAATGAGTGTGAATAAAGCTAAAAGTGTGTGCCGAGATCGTAGCAAGTGGAAGGATGTGATCTCTGCCTACCCCTACGGGAAAGTGGCGTGACATTATGTATGTATGTAAATGTGCTAAAGACACGAAGCCATTATTTAAAAGAAAAAAATACATGATATTATTCGGCATTTTTGTATTATTAAAACGATGCACAGTATCTGTGAGAGTGCGTCGACTTCTGGTTAGCAACTTTCAGTTGATTTGCTACTGTTTAGCAGTTTCCGGTTGTAGTTTTGTTTAAAAAGATGTGCAAGTACTTCTGGTTGGAGCCATTTTAGTCACCTGAAGGGTTGCGCGAGCAGTCAGCAGAGTATCCTCATAGAATTATTCTCTCACCAGGAGAGCTTAATGGGATGCTGTGCATCGTCTCTGCTCAATAATACAAGTTGTATGGCTTTATAAAGCTTGCACTGCTGTACAGAATATATTAACATAGTATGAATAGTACTATGGTAATAAGTAATGAAAATCCAACTGCATTCTGTCTGTTATCCCGCTGCTAGTTGAAAATATATGAATGAATGGATTTTTCACGTGCATTTACATTTTTTGTACAGGCAACTGATTTTAATCTATGCCAGTGAAATTAAATGAATTTCAGAAAACAAATTTGTCATTTGACAATGTTATTCATAACTTCTTGGCGGGAAAGTGAAGCGTCATGTCTGCAGTTTTGTTTTATTTTCTAAAATTTGTGATATTTCTAACATTAATGAGTAATAACGGTGGATTATTAACCGTTAAGTGTTTGTGAATCAAACAAAACAGTGCAACATCACTTTTCAAATTTTCTCTCAAGGAGTCTATGTGAGATCTCAGTATAGTCCCACATCTTTACTGAGGACTCAAGGGGTTTAGGGGGAGGGGATCTCATTTACCATTTATCATCTTTATCACCACTCATTCTCATTTACTATAATTTATATGATATTAATATATCTCTAACTTGACACTGGCTAAATGTGCTAGACGCACGAAGCCATTATTTATAATAAAGAAAAATGTTATTCATGTAGATTTTGACATTAAATTTAGCAAAGAAAGACAAACTCGCAGTTATTTTCTCAACATAAGTACGTTCAGCTATTTTTGTAAACGATGTTTCAGCGACACATTCCCAATATTAATTATTTAAGCCGACATTTGATTTGTGTTCCTAAACATAGGCCGCCACACCAGGAAGATTTCAAAATACTTAAAGACTTTTTACTTAGAAATGAGAAAATTCTTATACTTACTGGTGCTGGTATATCAACAGAATCAGGTGTGTGTGGTTTATTGCCGAATTATTAACCTAGTGAGATTTCACTGGGGTGTCTGAAGATTTACTCCTGGTCTGTGTGTACAGGTATACCAGACTATAGATCGGAAGAAGTTGGCCTTTATGCTCGAAGCAACCATAAGCCAGTGCAGTATCAAGAGTTTATAAAATACCCTAAAGTGAGACAAAGATACTGGGCGAGAAACTTCATTGGGTGGCCAAGATTTAGCAAAATAGAGCCAAACATCACACATCACTCAATTCGAGAGCTAGAAAGAGTAAGTTCTAAGTTACTCTCTCTGTAATGTGAAACATATTACCTAAATAATTTACAACCGTTACATGGAGGTTCTTTCCATTTTAGATAGGCAAAGTGTCTTCAATAGTGACACAAAATGTGGACAGGCTGCATCATAAAGCAGGCTCGGAGAGAGTAATTGAGCTGCATGGAACAGGTTACATTGTCAAATGTCTAAAATGCCCATATGAGGTGGGTCGTGAGGAGTTACAGGAGACCCTTTTAAGAAACAACCCTGATATGAAGGAAACATTCTCAATGATAAGACCAGATGGTGATGTGGAAATGCCACAAGTACGTTAAGTTTCTAGACACAATAAAGTTTCATTGTTATTTTCTCCTAGTGGTTGGTTTAGCTTGTTGAATTATACATACTGTTTTCCCCGAAGAGATAGGCAAAGTCATATTATATGCCCACATTTCGCCGATAATATTGTTAGTACCACATAATAGATGGCAATCTTATTGCCGCTTACTGGGAACTTTTGTGTTGACCGAAGCCTTGTCCGTTTTTTTATCTTTTGATACCTAATGTAATCTTTTTGGAAGGGCTTAACATAATGTTCCCTAGTTATGGTAGGATTTACTTTACCTACAAACAACAACTAAAAACAAGTACCTACAAACTGACGATTTGTTATATCACTCACATGTTACTTACATGGAATATAAAATGTACAATATTTTGCATGTTTATCTTCCCCTTTCAGGAATGCTTACTTTTTTCTTTTTAGATAATGATAAGAAAATAATTTACCAGAAAACAAGATTTACCCCCTTAATTACTTTACTTACCTTTAATTGCCTTGTATCCATTGAAACTTAATATTTTTACTAAACTTGTTTTGTTTAGTAAAAATAGTTTTAAGTTAGTAGTTTAGTAAAAAAAAAAATTTTTTTTATGCTATATTTGCTGTATTGTTTAAAGTTTATTAATTTTATTTATACAGGAGCAGGTAGAAAAATTTAGAACACCTTTGTGCCCAGAGTGTGAAGGACCTTTAAAACCAGACATCATATTCTTTGGTGACAATGTTCCCAAGCAAAGAGTAGAAGAAGTAAGACACCATGTCTCCTCAAGTAGCGCCATATTTGTCTTAGGGTCAAGTTTATCCGTCTATTCAAGCTATAGAATAATTTTACAAGGCAAAGAAGAGAAAAAAGAAATAGCTATTCTTAACATTGGTGCAACTCGAGCTGACAAAATTGTTGATTTAAAGATTTCAACTAAATGTGGTGATGTTTTACCCACTTTATGCAGCGAAATTATATAAGGATAATATTTAATGTAATTTATCTAATTTAATAGCAAATTATGTTATAATGAAGTAAATTTGAATATTTAAGATAATAAAAGACAAAACAATATCATGGCATTTCATTTTAATAATCATTGTATAAAAGAAAAGAAATACAAATTGTTCACCTATCACACTAAACAGACAGAATAATTTTTTTGGGAATTTAGTACAATTTATGGAAGGTTCCCATAGTAAATAAACAAGTAGATAATTTGAAAAACCAAAATTAAATTTAAATTAAAGGTGTACAACTAACTGTTCCTGCACTCCTGGGATTTGACACTTCATCATATCAAACACATAACTGCTGTCAGTGGATAATATAAACTAGAGGTATTTTCTTTAAAACAAAATTACAGTGTTATGATATCATTCAATTCTGGATATTATTTTTTATCACCAAAATCAATACAATTTACATAGATAAGTTTTATTGTTTCATATTCACTTCTTCAAATGAACAGATCAAAAATCATAACTTGGAAGATAAATTATAAAAAATACAAATCACAAATGCATCCATCATTTTCTTTCATGACACAATTTTTAGAATTTATTTTATAAAGAGTTTAAAGGTGCTGTTGATTTTCTCATTACTTTTAAACTGTTGCTATAAATAGCTTCACTAATAATTTCTTAGTTTATATTATAATTATAATATTAGGTACAAAATATCTTTCGGCAGTGTTAGAGTTTATGAAAGGATCTCGATTTTAGCACGCCTCTTTTGGAATTCTAAACTAATTTATGAAATGCTGTAGAAAAGTTCCCTTTTAACTATCTATCTATTTTGACATAAATAATTAGAAATCATTGATTCAATCAGTAGCAATGTTGAATTTTTGCATTCGACCTAAACCTATTTTTGGTCAACCATTTCAGAAGTAGGTACATTTAAATTACTATCATCTACTACGTCTTATTAAACTATTGGAGACTTAAGACCAAAATTAATCAGTTATAAGCTGTTATGGATATCAAAGTATTTTTTTAACCTCGGAAGCAAATTACGTTAGTTCATGTTTTTTGTGCTACAATCTAACTTTTATTTGTATGAAGTTACTAACTAGCATGATTATCATTACCTAATTGAAAGGCTTATTTTTATTCATATGGAACTTAAACTTGCGGTCTACTCAATTAGAGGTGTTTACTGCAGTAACTGCTGCTTATACATTTGTAATAATATCAGAGGTATTTCACTAGCGTCCACATAATAATATATTAAATAAACTTTACAGCTAGTGTGACGAAGAGGACTGTTGAATTTTGTACTTAAGATTCCAGGGATTTTACTTATTTTGCAATGACTATGCATGCTCCCACTTATGAGAGCGATTTACATGGGCCCAACACTCAGAACAAGATTACATTAATGAAATCTATATACTAACACTCAGATTAAGTAACAAATGCTTTACTTTTTTAAAGTGATGTTGTAATATTGATAGTTTACTTTGAATACAGAACCCATCGAAAATAAGTACAAACTTGCTATAGATAATGAAAATCAGGATACTATTAAACTTCATTCGTACTATCAATATTCGATACTTTTAATTGAATATACTAGAAATTATTTATTTATGGTGTATCGTCGTGTTTCGTTAGGACTACTGACATAGTGGTGGCATTTATATCCTAAAACACAGGAGCTTTAAGGTAAATCAGCTGAAACAGATTAAATTAAAAAGGATTTCCTCACATACTGGCTTTACTTAAGTTTTGGGTTAATACGTTTCAACTGAGAATAAACCTTTTAACTCCTCAGGTGTATAAATTAAGATGTTGCAAGAATGAATGTAGGCTTTATAGTTTTAACATAATCCGGTTGACCCAAAGAAGTATAACTTTGTACAAATAAAATTCAGCAATAAAGGTACACTTGACCCACTTACCAGTCTTAAAATCACAATAAAAATTATTTCCACATTGAAATGTTTTGTCACTACATTTAAAATCGTAATACTAGACGCACGGTCCGTGTCTACTGTATGGAACATTATAAGAAGTAGTCGGCTTGAGGTTTCTTTGATGGTACCCCTCGGGACTCCTGCGGTGCTGCTTCAAATATTGTGAATTCACGTTGGAGATTTTCATTTAGTTCTAATATAGCCGCTACATTTCCACATCTGAAATAAAGATATTTTTATATTATATAAGCATAATACATTTTTATATTTATAACTCACTAGCAGGACAAGAAGCTAGACGAGATTCTTGTTTAATTTCACCACTCAAGTTCCTGCCCATTATGAATAACCGCATTAGTGCAAAGTTATCTCGACATTCAATAGTGCTCCATCGCAGCCTAAATTAAATACACATTACATAAGACGACCGATATGGCGTGGTGGTGAGTATCCCCGCATTCCGCTTCTAAGGTTGTGGTTTCGATTCCCATACAGGACAAATCTTTGTAAGCATAAACATGAATATTTGTTGTGGTCTGGGTGTTTTCCTGTAGATATTAAGTATGAATTCATATAAGAAAAGAAGATTTTATGTATGTTCATCCGTTATTTAGTATCCATAACTTGGAACTAAATAATTCGTGTAATTGTTAAAAAATATTAGTAAGGACTTTAATACTATCCATGCCACGGAAGCGGTCACCCATTCAAAGATTGACCTTTATAAGCTCTTGTTTGCGGCTTTGAAATCACACAGATACTCGGATGCAAATGAAGCCACATAAGGCCACAAAAGGCCTATAAGTGCTAAAAAGAGAGGCGGTCCCACTCACATTTTATTGCCCTACGTTTTATAATATTTATTACCTGTAACAGTAGTTGGGTGCTGACCAAACAGTGAGCACAGCTTCGTTGAAGTGCCACTTGTATCCCTCCATGACGAGCTGGTGGGCGCGGCAGATCATATCGATGTCGTTGGAGACGTTGAACTGTGCGACCACATCTGAGCCGAACAGGTAGCCTGCGCCTCTCGGTGACACGCCCCAGCCTTGGGTATCTGAAGGCAAAGGGAGGGTTAAGCCTAAGAAATACTTTGGGGAACAAAAATAAATATACTATGACATTTCAATAGCCCTTAAATATTAAAATCTCATTCCATTACATTTATTTGTGAGAAGGACAGAATGATGTTTTAAGTAATATAGCACTAGGCAGGATTAGTGACTATTGTGCAAGGCACCCTTACACGTTTTTTTGTAAATGTTTATGGACGATTTTAAGTTCATATATAACACTCAAACCTAGACAAATAACCATGATCATGCACACAAATAAATATATGTTGATACACACATATACGTCGCAAAAGTGACGATGATGATGATAAAATATATGTATTATTTCCCGACTCGTGCATTGTCTACACCAAACGTATTGTCTGTCGCCGACTGTGGGCAAGCCGAATTTTGTCATTAGCATTCTGCAAGGGTATTGTCGAACTTAAATATATATGGAACAGCAATAAAGTGCTGAACGCACGCTCATAGTCAGCAGCAGACAATTCGTCAGGTCTTAAAAATGCCTTAGTCTTGTAAGGTCCACCCAGTACTATCTAGTGGTGCACCTGCTGGTCAACAAACTGGGCTCTAGCAAACATAAAAGATCCCGGTAAGCGGCAATAGGCTCACAAACTATCACGTGGGACCATTAATAATACAATAGACTTCTGTCTACCCCTTCAAGAAAACATGGGTATGTAACACCTACCTTCAGGGTCACTCCAAAGCAGGTCACACATAGGTCCGTCGTGAGGCACTTCCTGCTTACGATCAATAGTGCGGATTTGATCCAAAGTTTGAATGGAAGGACTGAGGCCTCCGTGCACACAGAATATCCGCCCGTCTATGATTGCTGACAGGGACAGATAGTCAAATATTTCTGTGCAATACCTGCGAACAAAACCATAGACAATAATTAATGTACATCCATATATATTTATAAAAAATATTATTTTAATAAAGTGCTCAATGGTACTGAGTCGCAGAACAGGCACAGATCATGATACAACTTCACAAAAGTCAATCCTGGGATAGGTTGGCCCTATTTGTGTGGCATTGTAATATCCAGCACTTTCGAGTTTCGCATGACACGTTAAGCTGTAAACCTTGGCAATTACTATATCGAGGGTTCCGTGCTCAAACCCGATAAGTGACAAAATTTGCGTTTTTGGGCTTAAAGCAGTACTTAAAAGAATTTATCGGTTAATTAAAAATAATTGAACTTAAAAGGTTTACTTATTGGATGAAGTCCTCAGTTTTCAGTCTTCTTTTCTGAAATCGACTTATCTGATAATATCACAAGAAAAAGCGGCAGAAATTATGTATCTGATGTTGTCACTTATCGGGTTTGAGCACGGAACCCTCGATATACGGTATACTAGAAGCCACGGTATAGCCCAATTTGGGCGGATTTAACGTGTAACAGCAGGACGCCAGACACCTGCCTCCAGAAGACCGCAATGAGTTCGCACGGTCGAAAGTGACCTCGATCCCTCTCACCTTGGTTTGTAAGAAGAAGTCCGCAATCACTACTCGGTAGTGAGATGTCGCATCTAGTCTACCTGCAACCATAGTCGACGCACCCTGATCGAAGCATCAGATAAAATGGCGAAATCTAAATGTACTTTTGTTTACTTCGTATGATCGCGTTTAGCCTCATTATTTTATTCATATTAATAATCATGCTCTGTGAGTTGTCAATCTGAGGAAAATTATAGACTTGTAATGCAGCTAACTTTGAACCCAGTTTAAGATTCTATCTCTCTATAGGCTACTAATCCAAAAAAACACCTTTCACCTTAAGTAATTAAATACTATAAAAAATAAGTCTACCTCCATACTGTTATTGAGCCATATTTTCTGAGACACTCATCATAAAACCCATACACCTGTGTGATCTGTCTTGATTCATGGTTACCACGAATTAGTGTTATTCTGTCTGGATAGCGAACCTGTAAAACAAATTTAAAATAAAAAATATACAATATTTTCCCTCAGTATCGATCTTCTGATCTTGGTTGTACAGGGGTTTTGCCATGTCCTAAGAAACCCAAGCCAACCCTCACCTACAAGTGGTGCACCTGTCGTTCAACAAAGAAGGCTCTGGCGATCATAACAGTTCTCGGTCACGGCGATAAGCTCGCCACCTATCACGTGGGACTAACTGTGGTAAAAGTGAGGGCGTATAGTGTGCCTCTGCCTACCTCTTCCGGAAACAAGCCAGAATGTATGTATGTAACATCTTGATATATGTGATTATTCCTACAGCAAGAAAAACCAGAGCATACTTTCAATACGAATATTATTTCAGTGTAATAAAATACATTACAGCCAGCCTATCAAAGGCGAGAAATTATAATAATAATCTTTATTTATTCTCTCACATAATGGTTGTTACAAAATTAAGCTTACACTATTGTTGCACTTAAAAGTATGTGAGAGACTGATATCTGTACTAGGAGACCTGTATGACAGATTATCAGCCTCTCCTACACCGCACTGGTGAAATGAATAAGCTTATAATTAAGTGTGCGAATATAATATGCGTGATATGAGTGCGCGCAAGCGCGTGTATGAGAGTGTGTATGGGTGTGTGTGTGTATGGGTGTGTGTGTGTATGGGTGTGTGTGTGTATGGGTGTGTGTGTGTATGGGTGTGTGTGTATGAGAGTGTACCCATACACGTGTGCGTATAGCGTACGCGTGTGTGTATAGTTGGGCGTGTGTGTTGGCATTAATATGAACATTATTAGACATAGTGTTTAGGAGACTACCATTAAAACATCTTCAGTCTTGTCATAGTCAAGAGATTTAAGCCACATAGTGATGGATTTTTTACATTTGGATTTCGTCTTCGGATATGTGTTAACTATTTTATTTATTTTGTTATACAGATAAAACCCTAGGAAGAGATAAAACCTCTTATGCAATGTAGATCTAATACTTTTATGACAACCTTGAATTATTGACTTGATTTTGGTCAAACAACATTTAATAGAGCAGTATTCACTGTTATTCAACAGTACTTTCAATGAGGCATATCAATAAGCAATTTATCAATGTTAAAATATTTCTCTCAACTA
Organism: Musotima nitidalis; assembly: GCA_949126915.1. Lineage (NCBI taxonomy): Eukaryota > Metazoa > Arthropoda > Insecta > Lepidoptera > Crambidae > Musotima > Musotima nitidalis. Next base: position 10,015,312 of record OX421434.1, read on the forward strand.
GATACTTGACACATACTAAAGACAGGATAGTTGTAACTTACCTTTAAAGCTAATAATAATAGAAATGTTTCTACTGAATAAAATCCTCTGTCTACAAAATCTCCCATAAAGAGGTAGTTTGTTTCCGGGACATCTCCGCCTACTTTGAATAACTCTTTCAGATCATAAAATTGTCCATGTATATCTCCGCAAACCTGCAAATATTTAATCTTTATTAATCATGACTTACAATAGTATTTGTCAATGAATCATTACGCTATGACTTTCTCAGAATAACACTGATTGCAAAAGAACCAACTTAGGGATTCTTTTGGTTAAGGAGGAGGAATTTAGGAGGTGTTTTCTTTGTATAATGTTTTGGCCTCGAAGCTCTGTGAGAGATGTCTAAGAATATTTATTATTACTGCTTAACTGAATATAAAATGTGACTCATTCACGCAATTCATAGCAAAAGTAATAAAATAATAAGTTGATTCCTCCAAAAACCAGTTATTAAATTTAGAGAAAAATTGTGTACATATTGGGAACTAAGAAAGCATTTTATTAAAGCATATACTATAACTAGACAATATTCTTTTTGATATTACCAAAGGCTTATAGCTTACACTCTATTGGTTATATATTAAAGATTTAGAGCATAAACTATAGCCACTAAATATACTTTTAACACTACCACACATATTAATAAAATTATCCTTTCATTTCATACATAGAGGCAAACGAAATGATAAAATCGCTTTGCAAATTCCAGGTCATGATCATATTTTATAACAGAATCAATGAACAGTTCAGTTATTAGCAGATATATAGCACTTATTATATGTGAAATCTAAGGCACAGGCAAACATTAATACTACTAGAGGTTCTCTATTAGTTCAGATGTTTTAAAGTTGAAATATTTAGGGTTCTTATGCATTAAAATACCTTAGTTTTACACAAGTCATTTTAAGAGGTGTACGCTCCAAGAAGAAGAGCTGAAGATTGAGCTTAGTGGCGTGACATTAAAAAGGTCCAGCAGTGGAGGAATGTAGGCTGATGATGATGATGAATATTCCAAGAAAATATTTTTTTATATATATCTATTTTAAATAAATTATATACTCAGCAACCAATACTGGATGTTGTGTAATTACCGTGACAGGCGAATCCACGCGCTGCACATTACTTTCCTCCACAAGAATCTCTCGGGCCTTTGCACAGAGCGCTTTGACCTCGGCCTCTCGTATAATTTCACATCTTTTTAGCTGCTCTATTTGACGATCTAAATCACTTGTGTCCGACATCCTGCTTATCAAAATCACAACGGTAAATCTAAAAAAAAAGTTCTGGTTATAAAACACCTACTTTTAGCGGTTGGGTTTAGTATTGAATCAAAAATAAAAATTAATAAATTTATTGTTTCACTCACGGTTTACTAACTGTCAGTAATTGCCTTTCAATTAGCGTACATCAGCATTTACTGCTATATTTGCTACATTTACTTACTCGTTTTCGTTTGACAAACAATCACAATCGAAGCGCCATTTTGGCTTTGTGAGATTTTTTTGTATCTTTTATCAATAAGTGACTCGCATAAGTCATTCATGTAAAGCCTATAATTATAAAAACGGGTGGTAGGACTTTTAATAAACTATGTGTAATTTTAAATTTACATGAGTTGAAAAATATTGAATTAAATATGTACATAATGCGAAAGCTAAGTAAAGAAAATGTAAATAAAATTAATTGCCTAGTACAACTTAATAAAAAACAACCAGCTCATCACCTTCATTGGCTACTTAGCTGTCTTTTTCTTGGCAGCCGTGTAATGTGACCAATCGAAACATAAGACAAAATTTCCACTAAATATTATTGGTCAAATACGGTAAGTTGGATTTCGGTACGTCAATTTGAAAGAACTAAATTGGTTTGTTTTGCTAAGAGGCGCCCTGGGCAAATGTTTTAATTTTGTGATAAAGTTCAATTATTGATTTCTGCTAGTACGATACAATAAAAGTGAATTTTAACGTGTTGTGTATTGTGTGATAAAGTGTGAACCATGGGCAACATCCACACCGTCGGGCCTAATGAAGCGCTGATAGTTTCAGGTAACATTACAATTAATAAATTAACAATATTTTTCCTTATTGTCTCAATTAGCATCAGCATTATTGTATTAAAGAATTCATTTCAATTCTATGAGTGCTTGGCCTAAGTAAGTAAATTGGTATTTGTAAATGCAGTACGGCATTTTGTATAAAACACTGAATATTGTATTGTTATTGTTTACATTACAAGATAAAGATAACATTAATATAATTTTGTCTTAACGTAACCGTATTTCTCGGTTTTATTTTTATGGAAATCTTAGTACCTGTTGTCTTACAATTAGTCGATTACAATCTATTTAGAAAAGTTTTATCAGACACTTGTAAATGTAGATAATGTTGAAGTTAAGTTAAGTTGAAGATAAGAGTTTTATAATCTAAGATCAATATTTAAAAACAAACCATATACAGTGTTGTTTCTGATGGGATTTGAATCTATATCTTCAATTATATGCATACATAATCTCACACCCATACCATACCTACATCCAATGTGGGGTTGGCAGACGAATTGCTTTACCTCTTTAAAAGGGATTTATATAGTTGTGGCAAAGTTCAGTTTTAACAAACATGCCAAATGGTGACAGTTGGCACACACCACACACATTGACATTTGATAACTACCACACCCTCGAGCAATACATGGGGGTGGTTTTTTAATTTTTATGTAGATTCCATTATAAATTGTCATGACTATAGCCTTCCATGAGTTGCTGAAATGCTATGCTGCTATGTCTTTTTAATACCTGTTTCACTATTATATTTTAAAGTTCAGAACAAAGTACGCTTTGTAAAAAAATATTTTAAAATGTATACATCAAGGTTTACGTGACTGTGATTAGATGTTTTTTTTTTTGCAATTTTAATAAGAATGAATATTTATTCCGATCTAGGTGTTTTCTATATTATGAAGTATTTGAAAATATTGTATTTATGTATTTTTATCTGAATGTCTCCGCCAATCCGCACTGGGTCAACATGGTGGAGTATGACCCAATACCCTTGCACCTTGGTATGTGAGAGGAGGCTCGTGCTCAGTAGTGGGACGCTAATGGGCTGATATGATGTATGTTTATCTGTTATTTATACTTGTTGTGAAACTAACTTATTGGTGTAATTGTCAGATAATATTTATTTTTAGAATTCAGAATAAAATACTCCTTATAAAATAATAAATTTAAAATAGTACCATTACAGTCTTAGTAACTGCATAAGGATGATTTTTTATTAATATAAGCTAGACAGTGATGGCCTATCCCGACTTCTTTCTACACCACCATCCTATTTCATCCCCTCCTAGCCTGTTGTAGACTTCAGTGCAGTCATTATCAACATGGCAATATCCTGGTTGTGTCCTAGACTTATGCCTAGGGCCCTGGTTCTGGTTACTGGTCTAATCAGATATGGCTACTTCTAAAATTTACTTGCTACTAAAATATTTAATATTATTTTGATAATATAATGATTTTGTTTGCTGGACTGTGATGGCCGATCCTGACTCCTGCGTTCACCACCATCCTTTTTTTTTTTTTTTTTTTTTTATTATCGTCTGTAAAAAAAATGCTGCTTACGCACTGTCTCCCGGCCAAAAGGGGGAGACCGGGAGGGGGTGTGGGGCTCACTGCGGCCGACACGACCACCGCAGTCCTACCCACTAAAAAACTTCAGACGACGCCCACCGCTGTTGAAAAGGGGCGAGGCACCAGTGCCCGGGTTTGTAGCTTCTGGAACCCCGCCCGCGGCCAACGTCCCCCGGATCAGAACCGGGGAGACCTCCTCAGGAAGGCGCAATTTGCAGCGCCCCCCCTACCTCCTTGTGCGGCCATGGCGTAACTGGCCGACTTCTGGGGGATCTATAGCTAGACGGAAGGGGCCCCCTGCCCCCGCCGCCTAAGACCCCCCGGGCGCTGCCTGACGGGCCCTCCTGGCCCGCCCGCTGCGCCAACGGCGTAGCCGGAGAGAGAGCGGATCCCGCTCCCTCTCCCGCTCCGCGGCCTCCTTCTGCGACATCACCACTTCGCAGAAGGAGGCCATCGCCTCCCACGCCGTCTCGCTGTCGACCATCTTTTGCATGATGGTCGGCAGCGAGAGAGCCACTCCACCCAGGGCCGCGGCTAACGTCGACCGCGGCCCCGCCCACGCAGGGCACGCCACCAAAGTGTGCTGCGCATCATCCATCGCGCAGTCACAGTGGTGGCAACACCGGGTCGACTCCCCCCCGGCGACGTCACACAGATACTTCCCAAAGCATCCGTGCCCGGAAAGTACCTGTGTGAGCCGGAAAGTCATCGACCCCCACCGACGGCCGACCCATCGCTCTAAGATGGGCCCGACCGCCTCGAGGATACGGCGCCTCGATCCTTCGGCACGTATTTCGGCGCTCCTGTGTAGCTGCCGCCGCCATGCGCCCAGAGCCTGTGTCTGAGCGTCTCTACGCCACCGCACCACTGTGTCCGGTGTGGGGCGGAGACCCTGGCTCCGGGATTGCGCGCCACGCCAGTAGACCGCCGAGAGAACCTCGGCGTCGAGGTCCCATGGCAGGGACCCGGCGAGCGCGCATGCCACCTCATGGGAGATGGTGCGATACCCCCTAACGACACGGGTCGCCATGACCCTCTGCGACTGCTGCAGGATCTGTCGATGGCGACCCGATATGGAGCTCGCCCAAATTGGGGCTCCATACAGGGCTATGGACCGCACCACTCCCGTGTAAAGGCGGCGGCAACTGCCGCCACTCCCTCCGAGATTGGGGAGCAGGCGAGATAGAGCTCCCGCCGTGCTCACCAACCTCGGGCCTAGGTGCCGAAGGTGCGCTTCGAAGTCCCATCTGCTGTCGAGAAGGACGCCGAGATACTTCAGCGTGTTCTCGACAGGGATGGGAGTTCCTCCTACCACGATACTAGGGCCTGGAGGCGGCCGCCTCCGGGGACCATGGAAAATAATGGCCCCGGATTTATGCAGTGCCACCTCGAGCCCCAGCCGCCGTATCCTCTCGACCACCGCCGCGACGCCGACAGTGGCCAACACTCTCGCATCCCGGGGGTCAGAACCCCGGGATGTTACGAGGGTGTCGTCGGCGTAACAGATCACGTCCACGCCGTGCAAGTTTACACAGCGCAGAACGTAGTCATATCCGATGTTCCACAGGAGTGGTCCCAGGACAGACCCCTGTGGAACACCGCACACCATACGCCGACGACAGCCTCCTCCGCCCATCGTTGGGAAGACTACCGCCCTCTCCGACAGGTAGCTCCCCAACAACAGCCGCAGATATGGAGGCACCCCGTGATATCGGAGCGCCTCCATAATCGTTGACCAGGGCAGGGTGTTGAAGGCGTTCGCGATATCGAGCGACACCGCAATCAACACCCCACCCCGGGAAACCGCCCTCTCCGACAGGTCCTGCAAGCGGCCGATCGCGTCAATCGTCGATCGGCCGCGGCGGAACCCGAACTGGTGGTCGGACAAATCTGGTCCAACCTTTTTTTTTTTTTTTTTTTTTGATTTACGTCGGTAACAAAATGCATTTACGCACTGTCTCCCGGCCAAAAGGGGGAGACCGGGAGGGGGTGTGGGGCTCACTGCGGCAGACGCGACCGCCGCAGTCCTACCCACTAAAAATCTTCCGACGACGCCCACCGCTGTTGAAGAAGGGGCGGGGGGCCAGCACCAGGGGATTTGTAGTTTCTGGCACCCAAATCTGGTCCGACCTCCTCCAGGTGCTCGACGAGGCGGTTAGCGATGACACGCTCCAGGAGCTTGCCCGCCTCGTCGAGCAGCACAATGGGCCGATAACCAGAAGGGTCATCGGCCGGACGTCCCTCTTTGGGAAGGAGTACCAAGCGGCCCTCCTTCCAGCGCCGCGGAAAAACCCCATCCCGCAGACACCTAGCAAAGAGGGAGGTCACGCGGGAAAGAAAAGGCGCTTCCTCCCCGCTCAAAACCAGGTCCCACGCCCTCGTCGGAATGCCGTCGGGACCCGGGGCCGTGCTCTTGCCCCTCAGGCGTAGCACGGCCCTTCCTACCTCCTCCTCGGTGAGCTCGGGCACATCCTCAGTGCCCGAGTCACGGGTGACTTCTGGCGCCGCCATAGTGGGAGGCACGAAGTCGGTTCCCCTGTCTGGGAATAGTGCCTCAACCACCCTACCGAGTACCGCCGGTTCGAGACTGCTGGAGACGGGAGGGGTCCACGCTCGGAGCTTTTGCCGTACTATTTTGTACGGCCTGCCCCATGGATCCGCCTCAACGGCCTCCAGCAGCTCGTCCCACGCTGCGGCTTTGGACCGGCTAATGGCCCCGCGAAGGGCCCTCACCGCCTCTCTATAGGCGGCGTAGAGCCGATCCAACTCGGCGTCGTCGCGGATTCTCCTTCCGCGACACCTCTGGTAGCGGCGCCGCTCCACCGCACAGGTTCGGCGGAGCTGGGCGATCTCCGGCGACCACCAGTAGACCTGGGATCTGCGCGGGGGGGCGCGAACACGGGGCATGGCCACGTCACAAATACGCGCAGCCTCCCCCTCCACGTCCACCAGCGGTGGCTCCCGTGGCCACGCCTCGACCAGGGCTGCCTCCCGCAGCAAAGACCTGTCGAGGCGCTTGATCGCCCATCGTGGGCCGTCCAATCGCGGCTCTCCAACACCTCCGCTGGACGCTGGCACCGATGTGGAGACACTGAATCTGATATAGCGATGATCAGACAATGTCTCCACATCCTCCAGCACCCTCCAATCGTGGACACGATGCGCGAGAGAGGGCGCCGCAAACGAGATGTCGATAACAGACCCCCCGTTGCGGCGCACGCACGTGTCCACCGAGCGTTCACCACCATCCTATCTTATCCCATCCTAGCCTGTTAAACAAATCGTAAGTACTTACTATAAAAATTATAACTGAAGTGTTGTCTTAATTGTAATTTAGATACATCATTGTAATGTCATGTAACTTTTATCAGCTTTATATATGGTTTAATAAAAGTTATTATTAATACTTGTATAAAATTTTGTTGCATTGTCTCTTCAAAAAATACATACATTTATACATAATATTACGCCTGTTTTCCCGAAGGCAGAGCCAGAGGGAAATTATACACCCACACTTCGCCAATAACATTGTTGGTCCCACGTAATAGGGGGCGAGCCTATTGCCGCTTTCCGGGACATTTTATTTTTGCCAGAGCCTCGCTCGTTGTTCAGCAGGTTCGTTTGTTGTTGTTGAAAAATGATTTTTCTGTCCATTAAAAATATCTACATATATTTCTCAAATTATTTTGATTATAGAGAGTTGTGTAAGTTTTTTGAGTTTAAATATTCTTTACTTTTTAAACCATTGCATGTTAAAAATGTTTAGGGGCTTGTCCGAATTGTTGGAAAGCCACATGTTGTTTTCCAGTTTTGAGACCTCCACTTACAAAGTAAGGCGAAGGTTGTTTAAGCCACACTCCACCACGCGGACCCCAGTGCGGTTTTTGAACGCAGATGTGCGGCGTGCCTCTACCGTATCAGCAAATAATATATTTATAAATTAACGGTATACAGTTAAAACTTTACTGAAGTAAGTTTACTAATCCAAGAAATAAGTGAAGAAATAATTTAAAGTTATTTATTTACAGAGCTATTATGTACAATATTCCATTTATGTTTGCGGTTGTCATGTGGACCGCCCTTTTTACTGTGATGGTAGTCTGCTTATTAGGCACATAAAAAAATTCAAGACAAATCGCACTTAAACTTAAAAGTTACTAAAATAATACCTACTTCTACTAGCTACGAAATAAATAATAAGCTAAAAAATAATATAACAATGCAATTGATCTATCAAAATATATTCCAGTAGTATTTGATCATATCTGCTGCTTTTTCACCAATCATCATTGCAGGAGCATTCGTGTGGGCAGCAGTTGGTCTTGGAATAACACTGGAATCCACCACTCGCAAGTTCTGAATACCGTACACGTTTAACTCTGGGTCTACTACCGCGAGATGATCGCCAGCGTGTCCCATCCTGCAAGTCGCAATCTGATGATGAAGAGTTATTGTGAGGGTTCGCAGAGCACACTCCCAGTAAGCATCGGAATCGAAAGCCATCCCCCGACATTTAGGATAATCTCCTCTGTGAATTTGAGCACCCAATTTTTGGAAAGGTTTCGTAGCTCCCAATGCTTGAATATGACGTATCGCGGCAACAATTGTAGCTGTGTCTTTTGGATCAGTTAAGTAATTCCCGTACAGTCGTGGATGACTGAAAGGGTTTTTGTCTTTCAATTCTAAACGCCCCACGGACTTTGGATGTAACAGCATCGGCAATGCACTCCATGTATCTGTATTATCAATAGCTCCAAAGATTTGATTAAATATCGGGTTTGATATTCTTACTCCTCTACGCACAGCTCTGCTACCGTCAGGTCCACCGTCTACTACAATAGATCCCCCAACACTTATTAACTCGATATCTGGTACTGGTTCTGGATCGTCAGAAACTGGCGTTTTAATGTACCCTATTCCTTCAATACCACCTGGGGATCCCAAGTCATTATCACCGTCTCTCAACCAATCGGTAAAGAACCTGATATTCAATGCCCTTGTTTCTTTAAAACTGACTCGCGTCGTGTTCAACTTGAATATTACACCTGGGAAGCTAATGTGATCGTATAAAGTTCTACCTACAGGTAGATCCTTGATGACAGGAATCCCCAATGAAGTCAAATGGTTCTTCGGTCCAATGCCTGAGAGCATTAAAAGCTGTGGTGATGCGATAGGTCCAGCAGATGAGATTACTTCTTTTCTTACGCGTGCTGTATGTTTCACATTATTATGTACGAATTCAACTCCATAAGCAGCGTTGTTTGTGGGATCAATTAGAATTTTTGTTGCTCTTGTTTCGGGCATGATGTGGAGGTTCCGTCTTTTCTTGTTGGGGCGGAGAAACACTTTGGCTGAACTTTGACGTCTGCCCTTGTTGATAGTTGCTTGTAAATAGCCGAATCCGAGCTCGTCTGGTGAATTATAATCGACCGTAGGATTACCAATAATTCTACCGGCTTCTAAGAATGCTTTAACTAGCTTCGTCCTGGAATCATTACAATAGTTAAATATATAAAGGCATCTTAATATGTATAGACGTGTTGGAAATATTTTAAATAATACAGTAAAAAAATACCTTTTTTTAACAAATTCAACTGGTAATACTCCATCTCTGCTCCTATATGGATTCTTTTCATAACCCTTCAAATCTGCTTTTTCTGACTTCATGTAGTATTTTAAAACTTCATTGTAAGACCTACAATTAATAAAAAATTGGTAAGTGAACACATATTTAAAAGGATCAGTCCGTGGTAGTACAGTAACGAAATAACTTAACTTTTGAAATAAATGATTTATTATTATTATTAAATAAGACATTTAGTAAAATCAAATTTTAGAGGCTTTTCTATTGCTTCCACACCATAATTTCCGTCGACTTTTTTAAAATTTTAAATAATGGCTTCTTGCGGTGCACATTTAGCCAGTGTCAAGTAAGAGATATATTAATAATATATATTTATGGTATGAGTTATGGTAAACGAGAATGAGTGGTGATAAAGATGATAAATGCTAAATGAGTTTCCCTCCCCCTAAACCTCTTGAGTCCTTAGTAAAGATATGAGACTATACTGAGATCTCACATGGACTTCTTGAGAGAATTTGAAAAGTGATGCTACACTGTTTTGTTTCATTTACCAACACTCATGTACGTTCACAAACACTTAACGGTTAATTATCTACCGTTATTTATTACACATGAATGTTCGAAATATCATAAATTTAAAAAAATAAAACAATACTATGTCATGTTCATAGTCACTTTCCCGCCAAGAAGCTTCCGTTGACTTGTTTATGCGTTAAGTTCACCACAAGATTAGAGCGATAATGTATTCATAAATATTCCATCTCCATAAACAGTTGACATTGTTTATGGAGATTTTACTATCCAGAGTGTAATCCTTGATTTTGACAGTCCATTTTGTCTAAATGACGCTGGCTTACTTCAGCTTCTCTTGGGTGAGTGACGGTTTCTTTTGATGTTCATATCGACTGTTTCTGTGATTCGGGAGGCAAACAGTATTGTATTAGCTTTGTTATAGAGGTTAAAAAGCATTTTCCAATTATGAAGTTTGAAGACGCTTTTGACAACACGCTTACAGCTATTTGGCTTCCTTGACATGACTTCTACTAATATTAGTACAATGCATGACTGCTTCAAAGACTATCTTGGGTCACCCATACGTCCACACTGTGTGCACACCGTGTGTAAAACAATTGCTTTACCAAAAACCAACTTAAAATATTAAGATCTCTTAGGGTGCACATTTTTAAAGACGAAATGGCAGACCTAAGCATTGATAATTTGACTCGCAGGGTTACGTGGACTATCTTGTTATCATGGTATGTACACTGTCCTGCGTAATATCAAGAGCCATAAAAACGAAAAACCTGATGCAAAGGCATTATCGAAGTCAAAATCATTAATTCAAGTTGGCGGCACCCGTTCTCGAGTATGACGCATGAACCAGCCATTGTTTCGCTCAACCATATTTTAGGGAACGTAACGACCCGACGCATGACGCCACCACCGCAAAGACATTTAAGTGAGCATAACATATTCAAGCTACAGGATAAAAGAATTTTAACAAAATAACATCATAAATTTGAAATGTGCTGCAAAAAATATTTTTAGTCTTATAAAGTATATCATTTACAGCAATTCCGTCTTAACATCTATATTATCATTCGAGTAATACTATGCATTCCTAATCAAAAACAAATTCCCACCACTACAAATATTACTTCATATTACACAGAAATGATTTAGGAGAATGATAGGACTAAAAAAGTTGTGTTGTGCATTTTTTCAGTTAGCTGAATTTGTAATTACGAATAAAAATAGTAGACAAGAGCAGACCAGACCCCACAAGCAGCACTCGTTTACGGGTATGACGTATAACCAGCTATCGTTTCACTCAACTATATTTTAGGGAACGTAACGACCCGACGCATGACGCCGCCACCCTAGAGACATTTAAGTGTGCATGACTTACTTAGGCCACAAAATAAAAATATATCAGCAGGTAATTGCAGGCAAAACCGTTATCATTAAATAATTTACCTACATTCCATATAACAGGTCTATTCTAATAGGTAGTACCTATTAGGTACTGCAAGTAACGGAAGTCCAAAACCAGTTTGCTCACCATCCATAATTGCCGTCGGCTGCGATCCTGTCCCAATCCTGAGGTCGTCCTCTTGTGTATATCATGTAGTTTATGACACTGGTTCCTCCCACAGCTTTGCCTCTTGGCCAGAAGCAACGTTCATTTATCATACCTGGAATCGACATAAGTAACTATTTACAGTTAATGAAATCTATTTTTGTAAGTTCGCTGCGAACACATCGCATGCTTAAAGGAACATAGAACCACTAATAGATAGGTCACGTTTGAGTTACGTACTACTTATACAGTCTTTCTATTTCTTACTATGATCGAATTAATTTTAATCAAACGTTCAAAACACAAGCAGAATGACTAATTAATAAATCAGTATCAATTTAATGCGCTTACAAGTAGGACAAGTATTATTTAGAAGATCTTCTTTTGTAATTTCCCAAAAACAGTCTTCTTTGAATTATGTCTATGTTCCATTGAGCATTGACATGTCAATAGCATAATTATGTCTATGATAGAATATCCTTTCTCTTACCATTGTAGCTGTAACCGTTGAATCTAATACATTGGCAGGGACAGATTGTAAGTTATCTAAAGGGCATATCATTCGCCATAATCACTATATGAAAACCTTGACGCTTTGTTAAGAGAGTAAAAAGACTTCATGGAAGAAACATCAACCAAAATGTATAGACCTAAGATCATGACCGCAAGGCTACGCCAATCATTGCTGGTTCGTCTCATCACATTTAGGTAGCAAAATATACATAATAATGATTTGGAGCATATGCATATGTATGTATCTTGTCGGAAATGAGGGATTATTATACTTAGATACATTACAATAAACAAAAAAAAGTTTTACGCCTGATTGCAGTGAATCTGACGCATTACATTTTGAATTTTATTTTTATCCTCCAAGTGGTAATGAAAATTAACCCAACGTCCTTTTTTTGAGCCGACTTAAAAAAGAGGAATTTGTATACACGTCCGAATAATTTTATTTCTTTTTTTTTTTAATTTTGAACCCATTGGTGGCCAAGGTTCCCTTCACTAAACATTCGCTCTTCGTTTGGTAGCGGATTGTTAATTTTATATTTGGATTACGGGTTATTGAAAAATATAAAAAAGATGTACTAACAAAATCATGCTTACCCATACATATCCCCTCCTGAGGTTCCATATAATACTGCCATGCATAATCTGTGGACTGGAAGTAAGGTGCCATCGATGGTATGTCAGTGAAAAACATCTCTGGCTTGCCAGCTTCCAGTAGGAGGACACTGATGTTCTTGTTCTCTGTAAGACGAGACGCCAGAACACTACCAGCAGAACCGGCTCCAATTATTATGAAGTCGTACTCTGGTAATGGGGATGTGAGACCTGGAATAACCATAGTAAATTCAATAGATTTAGCAGAACTTGGTGTCCATGCACACACGAGCATTGTATAAATACTTTCATCTAAAAAAAACACGCTAAGTCGGATTATGGTCGTACCAAGCGGAATTCTTCGAATTCTCTTAAAATGCTAAATTCCCGTACCAATTTTTAACGGAAAGCAAGGAAGCGCTTGATGTCAAATAAAAATCAAAGGATTGACCTCTGTGAACTCTGTTGACCTACGGTGGTGGTACCTGTCGACTTCTTGTATTAGATTAGTCAGCCACAAATCAAGCGTAATAATAACGCCTACATGCACCTTGAGGCTTTGTAATAAAAACCAATGTTGAATTAACAGGATACTCCTATTACGAGGCCGACCGTAAATTCGACATTAGGAAAATTATCATAACTAGAATATAGACATTTTGAAAATGTATGAAATTCGTCAAGGTGGATAAAACCTTGGAAAATAGTAAACCATAAAATCAAGCTCCTTATATCTCTTCTAGTTAACTGACGTGCGTTGAATTAAGGCTTCGTCAGCCTTCATAGCCATTAGACAAATAAAAGTTGTTTTTAAGGTGTGTCTAAAACTTGTGAATGAATCTTGTAACCTAAGTTCAGTGCGTTGTTTTGCTTTTGGTTAATTTGTCAAAGACAATTAATTGGCGAAATAAAAACTTTTTTATTTATCATGTAACTGTAACTGTCAGTCACTTTCACAGCAGCAAGAACCAAATAACGGATGAATTGTTGGCGATCCTTTAGTTTATTGACCTTGTGTGGTATTAAAATAATATGCTAATTTTGTTTTTAAATTTCTATTGATATCGATATTTTTATTGTAGAAACGTTATTATTAAACATTTCCTTTATTCGTTACCAGACATTTTTATTTAGTTTTCTTTAAAACAAAAACTCTAATAATAACTGTGTGTCTTGAATGAAAAGCCTCAAGACCTAAAAAAAAATTCGAAATGTAATCATTTAATAAACTCTTAGAATGAACGGATCAATAAATGTGTGTAGATTCGTTACTCAAGGAAAATATGTTTAGTTTAATAAAGATTTTTCAAGATAATAAACACAGAATAAGATTCATCAGCAGAGCATGTTGGGATTTATATTATAATACAAATAGTTGCTTTAATATACCTCTTTTTACGTTAAATTATTACGGTGTGTGTAATGTTTAAACACGGCTGTTAAAACATGAAAACTACTCAGGTATCTAAAGTCTTCCTTACTTTTTGCGCTTGATAACATAAGAAAAATGGAAAAAAAACTGTTGGCGGCATTTAATGACGGAGGAGGGAAAAGAAAAACTGTACATATAGTTACTCGAACGTTTGAGGAGTATAAAACAGTACCAGTAACACAATACGGAAAAAGACACGAGGCGGCAGTATATTATTTCTCAATAGTGGTAATTCGAGTTTTTATGTGTAAATATGGTAGATTATTAGAAATAAGTTCTTTTGCAATGTACACAAATGTAGGTAAGTGATATATTGCAGTGAATTGTTATTTTCTGAATTGTTTCCAAAGCTCGCTAGAAGCCTTTAGTACAGTTTTCACAAATTTATTCGAGTATGACTTTTGACTCGACTTGGACGGAATTTACTTACTAAAACTGTACTGAATAAACATGAGGCATGTATGCAAATAACTTGATAAATTATATTACTTCACACTGGCAAGTACTCTAAATGAGTGAGGCCATATTTAAAAAAAAAACGTGTGAGGAGTATAAAAATGCACCTGAAGAATAGGCGCCAACGCGGAAAAAGAATGCGGCTGTATTTAATTTTCCAAAACTAGTGTAAATCCAAGTGTTGGCATATCACGGTAATTTGCGATTTTTACTTGTTGACTCCAAAGCTCCATAGATGCCTTTAGTAAAGTCTCTACTACTGGACTGGAGTATGTATGACTGACTTGACTTGACTCGACTGTGACGGACTTTACTTGACTTGACTAGGACGAAATATGCAAATATCTTGATTTATTTAATTACTTACACTGGCAAATAATCGAAACGAGAGAGTCCATATCTAAGAAAAAAAGTATTTATCCAATAAGGGTACATGTTATTACCAGCTACATAACCAACTGGCTGAGTAATTAAAACATTATTGTGAATTATGGGTATGTGATTAAAATATTTATTTTATTTAATAATTTATGTAATACAATTGTTATATTCTTTGGGACAACTAATTGTGTTCCAAGTTGTCACAAATAAATATAAACAGATTATAAAGCTGTTAAGTGTACAATTACAATTAACCTATCAGCCACTATTAATGAAGGAAAGATTGGCCGACCAACTGTCGAGTGACGTCACAAGAAGTTTGACATTACTTTTAATATGTACATAGTTAATTATTTATTAGGTTGACATTGAAGTTTATCTATTTAACCTTTGTTGCAATATTTTTTGTAAAGTTTGTTAAAAGTTTTTTCAAACTATTAAGTTCGTAAAAGTTCAGAGACCATAAAAATATGGCGATGATCTGATAAATTTGGCAAGCTATAAAATACGACGTTTTTTTATAAACTGTCGTGTAACTAATTAAATGGTATAATATTACATACTTTTTACTAAAAATACTTAAAAATCCAGTAATAACCGACTTTCCTAGTTAATTGTTCTATAAAGGTTAATAAACGACCTACTTGATAATTAAGTTCATCGATTATATTGGAAGTCAGGCTGACACCTGATAAATCTGCAATGGATACACTGAACACGGAGTTAAAAAATTATAAATTTAAAATAAAATTCACTAGTTGTTATCTTATTTTTATAGCGGACAATTTTTGGTAGTCGGATGCGTTAAGTCGATTCAAAAAGTAACTTACCACCCGGCAGTTTATAGGTATCCCTCAAAAACTCAAAAATATCTTTAGTGCCACCCTTGGGGTAATCCTTCCCATTCATCCTCATAACCATATCCACCATGGGATGATAGGACCACAATAGTTTCCCCTGTCTGTTATCACCCGTATCTTTATTTTCATAATCATCATTTTCTCCATCTTGATCACATGAAAAAGTTCCAATATACAAAAGTAATATAATACTTTTTTTGCAAAACATCACTAACTAAACTTTTTTTGCAACTTTTTTTTATATGTTGCCAGCGAATGAACGGAGCTACTTCAATGGTAGTCGACAGTTATATGAGTCAAGTTCATGAGCTAAGGAAGGATTCTTGAACTCGGAGTAAAAAAACCAGTATAATGGGCTCGCTTGCCTTTTGGATAGTGTTGTAACAATAAACTTATAATATTTTAACGTTTAATTAACGCACAAATGTGAATATGCCTCAGAGTTAAAGATAAAGAGGACTCTTCAAGCTTTTGTTATTTCATTATGGAGGAGTTTATTAATAACTGTCATGCAGTCCATATTGGTTAGACCAGTGAGCAGACCCTGGGAATGCTAGGATGATACGAGACAAGAGTTTGTTATTTCACTATGGACTTTTTAATACAAACAACAACTATTCATATATATGCACACAATATTTTGTTCTGTGTGGGAACCGAACCCACGTAAACGGAGCGGAGCTTGGGTATACTGACCTTCACGCCATATCGGTCGACATATATTGTTATAAGAATACATATATCCCAATAGTTCATTCAATAAGTTTAAAAAAAAACATGACTGAAATGAGACCTTGATACTGTTTGTTAACATGATTTTACTCATTACTTTGTGTCCCATCACTACGAATAAGAGTAAAAAATCGACAGCAGTACGTTGTATATTGCGTAATCGTGAGATAAAATATATGTACAATATAAGTTTAAATGTTTTAACTTATATTTCCGATAACAAATCTATATTATATCTAGACTAATCAGTTTTATAAATGCAAATTTACAAGACTTTAAATTAATTTAAAGACATTATCTTGCAGCACCATCAAAAATATCGCATTATTATGTTAAGAAATAATTTTAAAAAAATTAATGGAAAAAATCAGGGGATGTCAAACGCACGGTAGTATTGCTTCGATTATAGTTTATCATCATCATCTCAGCCCATAAACGTCCCACTATTGAGCACGAGCCTCCTCTCACATACCAAGGTGCGAGGGTATTGGGCCATACTCCACCACGCGGACCCAGTGCGGATTGGCGGAGGCAGGTGTATGGCGTCCTGATGTTAGAATTTATCAAGCCACCCATTAGGCCTCTAACATGGCTTAACGACTACCACATTTAGTGATAACCGGGACCAACGGCTTAGCGTGCCTTCCGAAGCACGGAAGCGCTCGATATCAAATGCCACACAAACGGTCACCCATCCAAGGACTGACCTCTGTAAACTCTGCTGTACTTCGATGATCGTTTCCGACCACCGAGCACCGCAGAGCTACGAGCGCTTCAATTATAGTTATAGAGCGATTATAGTTTAGTAATGTACTATTTCTGTGTTCTGCACATACAAACTGCTTGCAGGAGTTTTGGTGCCAACATGGAAAGAGGCAAATCTTGTCAGTATTTTATTTAAGTTAATTTATTAATTCAGGCGTTACTTTGCGGAAATCCACTGTAAGCAAGATTATAATAAGAATTAAAAATAGCTTTTTAACAATTCCCGCGCTACTATAATTTTCCGATAAATCGAGAAACTGTTCAACACGACACGTGTTTCGCCCCTACACAGGGCCTCTGCAGGTAAGGTAGGAGCCTCAGAACAACCATGTCTTCACGACCAACGCGAAACGAGAGTATATTATTTTACAAAACTAATGTAAATCCAAGTTTTTATATTTATTACTATATTTGTAACTATATCCTAAACTATTACCAAAAACCCACTATATTTGTATCTATAATTTAAATTAAAATTTTTAGTTATAACTTCATTGACAACGTACACAAGTTTTTCCGTGTTGATTTTAAAACTCTATATAACCTCTAGGCTCGTGAAGTTTCCACTACTTTGGCTTGACTCTACTATATAACTGACTTTACTTGACTTGACTTTTACTATGACTGAATGACAAAAACGCTCCACATTGTTGCAAATAACTTGAATTATCAAAGTAATTTGACACTGGCAAATACTGAAACGCCTCATTTGTTTTTTTTTATAGATTTGCTTACTGACGGTTAAAGTTAGACCCTCCGCTCGGTAGATCAAGATGGGAGATAGAAATTTATATCTATCTTTGATTATTGAAACAGTTAAACGTATCGATACTTACTGGAGATAGATATTTTAACAGTCAGTAAGAGATATGTAATTTGACGACCGATATGGCGTGGAGGTCACTATATATATTTTTTTTTTTATTGCTTTACGTCGGTAACAAAATGCGTTTACGCACTACCTTCCGGCCAAAGGGGGACCGAAAAGGGGTGTGGGACTCACCACCGGCAGACGCGACTGCCAGCAGTAATACCCACTAAAAATCTTCCGACGACGCCCGCCGCTTGTTGAGAAAAAGGCGGGGGCCAGTACCTGGGTTGCAGCGTCTGACACCCCGCCTGCGGCCAACGTCCCCCGGACCAAAACCAGGAGAACCTCCTCAGAGAGATGCAGTGGACGCGCCCCTCCTACCTCCTTGTGCGGCCATAGCGTGTGTGACCGACTTCTCGGAGGGTCTATGGTTAGACAGCAGGGGCTCCCTGCCCCCACTGCCTAAGACCCTCCTGGCGCTGCTTGACGGGCCCTCTTGGCCCGCCCGCTGCGCCCTCCACAGGTCCCTCTTAGTTTCTCTCCCGGTAGTCAGTACTAAGGGCACCCAGAGTCGTCGGTCTCTGGGTGCCCTTAGACCAGTCGGGGGGGGGGGGGGGCGAGGTAAGTATACCTGCACTTCACTCCAGAGGTCGTGAGTTCGTTTCCCACACAGGACAAATCTTTGTGTGCATGAATATGAAAATTTGTTCTGGTCTGGGTGTTTCCTATGTATATTAAGTATATAAACGCTGCTGAGTTGAGCTGCTCCTTAGAGTTTATATTATAGAAATTACCCACTGACAGTTAGCGGCTTTCTAGCTATAGCACGGCAGACAACGGTGTTCTTAAGTATACTGACCTCCGCTATAGACATATATAATATGTGACCCGGGCACAACGTCGCTAAGGATCATAAGACCTCATCTTGGCGTTTATGTACTTAATACTCTTTTTTTCTGTAATCAAATCTAAGGAAAATAAACATGTCTAACAAACGATTATTGTGCTTCATTTAATTAAACATTAACATGCTTTGTCCTTATTCTTTGACATTGAGTTGAAATGTACCATACCAGCAGTCATCTATCATCATCATCTCAGTCGATTATAATTACCCTATAAATAATGCAGGCAGGAAAATTTTGCAAAACCTTAACCATACAAAAGAACATACAAAGGCGAAGTCGAACTTATCGCTAAAAGAGAATTATTTTAGCCAACAACATTAAGGGAAGCAATACAATACATCTTTAGGATAGTTTGTTATTCATTTATTACCATTAAATAGTAGAAGTTATAGATATTGGAAACAAAGATAAGGGTCAGGTAGGATTTATATGTATACTAAACAACGGACCCATATGTGTCTGGAAACCAATTAAGACTTACGAGGTCTAACTATGTTCACTGACATCTATTGGCATACTTACGAACTAATATGTATGTACATAAAACTAGGAAGGAACCTTTACTAACTTTGAACACAATTTCGAACGTAAGTGATATTGCTATAATATTTATAACAGGCACCTGTCACAGTTCAAACTAATTTGGTCTACATATTTGACTTTGTTAGCTACAGTTTTTAGATTTGAATTTTTGACGGAAGTATTTGCATAAATAAACTTGCGTGTATCTTTCATATAGGAAGTTTATAATGGATAGTTGACCTTGTCATTTCATGGACAGCCAGTTCAATGCTTTGATTAATGTCAAATATAAGGAAGTAAGCAGAACTATTCGAAGCAAATATAAATAAATAGGAAGAAATTTTCAGGCACCATTTAGGGACGATAAGTGCGTGTCATTCTTAAAGCACACTTGTCTCTATGTCTTGACATTACGGCAATTAAGTTTAAGTTGAGAAACAATAAAGATACCATGTGAGCCTATTTTAATTATTATGGAAATAATTTTTGTGTACCCGTAACTTATAGCTAAGCAAAATTTACACCTAATTTCTTTTTTTTTGTCAACAGGTACTGTCTATAATTTCTCAAGTTTTGGTGAGAATTAGAAGTTACCCAGATTAGAGCTCCTTGCTCCTTATGCTACCGTACTAATGCTCCTCTGGTTATATTAGCCCTTGGTAGTACGCTCGATCGCATTATTTTTGTTGCTAGGACATGGTAATCTGTTTTTTTCTTTTCTTTTAAATAATGGCTTCGTGCGTTTAGCACATTTAACCAGTGTCAAGTTATAGATTGTACATACATAGTAAATGAGAATGAGTGGTTACGATAAATGAGATGCCCTCCCCTAAACCCCTTGAGTCCTCAGTAAAGAAAGTGGGTCTATACTGAGATCCCACATGGACTTCAGTAGACAATTTGAAAAAAGATGTTGCACAGTTTTGTTTGATTTACCAACACTCATACAAAGTGAACAACGTTCACAAACACTTAACGGTTAAGATTCCACCGTTATTAAATAATTATTAAATTTCAGACAATATAAAAAAAAGCAGACAGGACGCTTCACTTTAGAGCCAAGAAATTCCATGGTAAACTGGTATAAAAGCAGATATAGGTTTAAATCTGGTAAGGCATTGGGAGTACTTGACAGAATCTGTGACAGTATTCCAGGGAGCTCTAGATATTTTCTGTCAATTTGTTTTGTGATATATAGCCATTTAATATGTTTTGTTTCTGTCGAAACAGGAATGTATATATTGATACGATACTATATACGTAAGCCATAGCCATATGCTTAAACTTCATAGTACCTCTAATATAAATAAAATCATAAATATCTTTTAGTATTTTATTCTTATAAATTAAAATAAATTACTCGTTACAATGATGTCGTCACCTTAATCGTTATGCGCTCTACCGAACAATGATTAACAATTACTTATTAATAATGTCATATTGAAAATGCGGGATAAGGCATTGATACGTTTTGCAAATATATCAACAATCAAAACAAATTCCAAGCTTGTTTTATCATATCTGCTGCTTTTTCACTAATCATCATTGCAGGGGCATTCGTATGAGCTGACGTTGTTCTTGGGATTACACTGGAATCCACCACTCTCAAATTTCCTACCCCATACACTCTTAACTCTGGGTCCACTACCGCGAGATGGTCGCCAGCGTGTCCCATCCTGCAAGTCGCAATCTGATGATGAAGTGTGGCTGTCAAAGTTCTCACGGCACACTCCCAATAAGCATCGGAATCGAAGGCCAATCCCCGACATTTAGGATAATCTCCTCTGTGAATTTGAGCTCCAAACTTTTGGAAGGGCTCCGTTGCTGCCATCGCTTGTAAATGACGTATGGATGCCACGAACGTGGCCGCATCTCTTGGATCAGTTAGATAGTTTCCATACATTCGTGGATGACTGAAAGGGTTTTTGTCCTTCAATTCTAGATAGCCAACTGATTTTGGATGTAATAGCATAGGGAATGCACTCCATGTGTCTGTATTATCAATAGCCCCAAATATTTGATTGAATACCGATTCGGATATTCTCATACCTTTACGCACTGCTCTACTACCATCAGGTCCCCCATCTGACACAAGAGATCCTCCAATACTAATTAACTCAATGTCTGGTACTGGTTCAGGATCATCAGAGACTGGCGTCTTAATGTATCCTATTCCTTCGACAGCACCTGGGGACCCCAAATAGTTATCTCCATCTCTTAACCAGTCGGCAAAAGATTGGATGCTTAACATTTTAGCCTCGCTGAGACTAACTCCCGTTGTGTTCAACTTGAATATAGCACCTGGGAAACATATGTGGTCGTATAATATTTTACCTACAGGTAGATCTTTAATAACAGGGATTCCCATTAAAGACAAATGGTTATTTGGCCCAATGCCTGAGAGCATCAAAAGCTGTGGCGATGCGATAGGTCCAGCAGATGAGATGACTTCTTTTCTTACTCTTGCAGTATATTTTATATGCTTGTTTATGAATTCTACTCCATATGCCTGCTTGGACTGGGGATCAATGAGAATTTTTGTTGCTGTTGTCTCCGGCATTATGTGAAGATTTCGCCTTTTCTTGTGGGGGTGGAGGAAAACTTTAGCGGAACTTTGACGTCTGCCAGTCTTAATAGTAGCTTGTACATATCCAAAGCCGAGTTGGTCTGGTGCGTTGTAGTCTACCGTAGGATGCCCGAGAATTGTACCAGCTTTCAAAAAAGATTTAATTAACTTTGTCCTGAAATAAAGACAGAAAAATAATAAAATAACTATTCTGTTATATTTGTGAATTATTTATTTATTTATTTATTTATTTATTTTTGGATCTCCACAGAAATACACATTTCTAATACATAAAATCAATCAAAATGTTAACTGGCCCCGTGTTTTCTCAGTTACAGGAAATCACATCATGCATTATTGATATTAATTTTACATTTTCCTTTTATGAAAACTAACTAGTTATAATAATTAATAAACTGAAAGTAATGATACCTTGTAGAAACAAATTCAACGGGTAGCACACCATCCCTGTTTCTGTATGGATTTTTTTCGTAACCATCCAAATTAGCTTTTTCTGACTTTTTGTAATACTTCAGAACGTCCTGGTAAGACCTGTAAGATTAATTGTTTTGTTGGTTTAGTAGTATCAAATAACTATTGTACAACTTTTTACTTTAAATACCATGTTTTACAAGACGCTTATAGACTATCGGAAACTTTTGATCGTGATTATCAACTACGCCATATGCTTCAGTGGTGTAAAAATACAAAATAATATTCCATGATTCCAACCACTAAAAAGTTTATTACTTTGTGTGCTGAATTTTAAGTAACTAGATTTTTTGAATTGCACTGAATGTAATGATGTTATCAGTCAGACGAGCGCCATTTCGTCACGGACATATCCTAATCGGCAGCATTATTGTTTGAAGTTCTGCGTGTGCTGAATGCACAATGCTCTGCCATTGTCATATATTTTCAAGTGTTCTTCTGTTAAGATTGAATTTTTTTAAGTATGTGGTAGCGTGCAAGGAAAGTAAAAGAAGTTTTATTAAATTTTACTTCGATGGAAGATGGTCGAGATTAAATACGCCCATAATGTAACTCTTGGCGTGGACTTAGCTCGAATGGAATGATTTAGGCAAAAAACTCGTCAAGTTTGTTAACCTGCTAGTTTCCTTTACGATTATTATTATGTATGCATTATTATTATTATACATAAAACGTCTGGCAGTGGTTGGAGACGAAGAGCTGAAAATCGAGCGCAATGGCGTGCGTGGACGAATCTAGGCTGATGATAATGATGGCTTTATCAATCTCGGGACAGTGGTGATCCATACATTTGGAAGAAAGGCACAAATATACCCGAAGCCAACACGTTAAGTACTAATAGACAACTTAAATCTTATGATATCAACTGACGATTATCTCTATGCGCGCTATTGAATACTGACAAGGATAGTTATTATTTAGGGGGAAAATAAATACTTGACTCCTACAAATTAACTTACCATCCATAATTGCCATCAGCTGCAATCCTGTCCCATTCCTGAGGACGTCCTCGTGTGTATATCATATAGTTTACGACACTGGTTCCTCCCACAGCTTTGCCTCTTGGCCAGAAGCAACGTTCATTTATCATACCTGGAATCAAATTTATTAATGCTTTTAGCTCCGCTGTGGTTCACACACCTGCCTTCGCCGATCAGCACGGGTCATCGTGATGGAGTATGACCCGAATTCCTCCCACACCTTGTTATTGAGAGAAGGCCTGCGCTTACATATATAGGTATCTAATAACCAAAGCGACAAAATCTCATATGACGTTCTCCACTTTAGTGACTAGACCTCTGTACTTTTGGTCTTCAAGTTACTAAAAACTATCAGTACCTACTGTACTGTTTTTAATGATATAGCCAACGATAGAATCTGAATGAAAAAGCCTAAAAAGATAAATGATTTTTTATTTCTTCTCTGCTAATAGTTTCCTTAAATATTGAGCAGATTTCTATATATTATACAAAAGTCCTCTCAGAAAATGTCATCAAATCATTTAAGCTACTGGATCCAACTCGTCAAAAAATACTGTCTACATTTCCGCATTATGTCACCAAAAACAATACACGCGTCGTTGTTGTTATGGGTTGTTTGTCTATATTTTTATTTGGGACATTTTGGGAAGTAACACCTGGTCAATCAAATCTTTACAACAGAGAAAATTATAATGGTAGTAAATGATAAAAGAAGACATATCAACTGACGGTTATCTCTGTGCCGTAGTATTACCTATTAAAACAACTGTTTTTCTCTTGTGACTTTGCAGAAAACTTCCTTTAATAGATGTACTGTCTTTTGTCGAATTCGTAACTACTTACTATGATCAGATTTTACAATAAATAAAATAAAACTCTGTTGGTAGGACCAATGTGCTCGTTAACTTATATTGTAGTAAGTAGTTCTATTTGTTTGTGTCACTTGTTAATCAATGGTTAATTTTAATTAAATTTTGTGAGACTAATGTTTGAAAAAAATATAACTATTCATTTTGAAATTAATATTAGGCTTCTTTAATTCTTCAAACTTAAGATCAAGGCAGGATTCTGAACACTAATATTTTGTGATTCTAGTACGAATAGAATTTCTGTTGGATACCTGTGGCATGACTGATGTTAATGATGACGGTGATTAAATTCCCACTTACCCATACATACTCCCTCCTGAGGTTCCATATAATACTGCCAGGTATACTCAGTGGATTGGAAATAAGGTGCCATGGCTGGTATATCAGTAAGTAGCATCTCCGCCTTGCCAGATTCCAGCAGGAGGACAGTTATGTTCTTGTTCTCAGTGAGACGAGACGCCAGCACACTGCCTGCTGAACCGGCTCCGATAATTATGAAGTCGTATTCTGGTAACGGGGATGTGAGACCTGGAATTAATGTGTTTATTAGTCTATAGTCAAGGACGTCTCACACAACTTCTTCTGCCTTATTTGGTTACTAAAATTTACTTGCTCTAAAAAGTAAAAGCAATTAAGTTAAGGCTGGAAGCATTTATTTTTTATTTAATAAACTTAGTAATTGTGACTGTTATGTTCAACACGATTGTGACGATTAGTATTTGCTATAAATTATTGGAGAGTTTTATTTCCACAATATTACTTCGAAATGATACTCTAAAAATAGGTTATAGGATAATAAATAGGTTTAACCGTCTTGAAGTAAGAGAACATAAAAAAAAACAATTAGAACTTGTTTGTTGTTTTTAAAAAAGAGAGAGTTATAATTTATTGACTTGCGGAAATCCATTGTAAGCAAGTGATAGATTAAAAATATCTTTGAGAGTGAACTCACTCTCGTTTCAGCGTTGGTCGTGAAGACATCGTTGTTCTGAGGATCCCATCTTACCTGAAGATGCCCTGTGTAAGGGCGAAACACGTGTCGTGTTAAATAGTTTCTCGATTTTCGGGAAATTAAAGTAGCGCGGGAATTGTTACAAAGATATTTTTAATCCATCACTTGCTTAGAGAGAGTTATGTATATTGTAAATCAGTTCATGTTATTAAAATTAAGTTGCTGTATAACCTACATCACAGTTCGTGGACTGGACATGATTTTTTATTTAATCTTTATTGCACACAATATTAATGCCATTAGGCATTCTCTACCAGTCAACCTTGGGGTTAGCAAAAACATTTAAAAGCAGAAAATCTTACATGCGAGCGTGGGTTCTCCCTCAGACCATGCTCCACTTTATCCAGCGTGTTTTAACTCCTGAATGCAGGCGGAGTTCATGAATGCTGCAGATAATGCAGTACGGGTGGCTAAGCACTGGGTTTCACTAATTCAACTTATCATCGAAACGCAAAGAAGAAGTAAGCAGACTGGAGTAAATTTAAATTATGATTGAATATTGAGCTCTTGTATTAAAATACATTATAAGGGTTTATCTCTACACTGAAATGTCTAGTAGTAATATTATAAATACGAAAGTAACTCTACCTGTCTGTCTCGCTTTCACGCCAAAACTACTGAACTAATTTAAATTAAATTTGGTACACAGATAGTCTAGAGCCTAAAAATGGACATAGGCAACTTTATAATGTGGGGTATAGTGGATAGAAGTTTATATGGAAAGTCTCCATTTCTGAAGCTTAAAGCGTGCTTCTATTTGAATAGGTTTATTATTAGCTTTTATATAAATATAATATATAAAGTTACTTAAACAAGATTCGCGATATAATTCAACTTCTCGCGGTTGGAGTTGCGGGGGAACCATTAGTTAAAATTATACACAACCCAACTCAGCTGGCTGGTTTTCGGCGCGGGCCCTTACGCGAAAACAGGTTGTATCAAGATTCGAGACTAATTTGTGAAATCACAATATTTTTTGTTCAACGTGTAACCGTTACTTCAGCAGACGTTAATGTAGAACGGGTATGCTTTTTGCGTATTTTTTTTATAGTTTCTTGACCTTAGTTTTATTACTTATATGGTTGAATCCGATTAACGAATTTGATTTAATTTAAATTAATCATTAAGCAATGGAATAGTCGCATAGCAATTTAAGTTCACTGAAATACATTGCGTTCATAGAAAATAAATATTTTCTGATCTAGAGGATGATGAATAGTTTAGACATTAAGTTAGATGACGTTCTAGAGATTCTCTCATACTCCTGTGTGAAATCTATAAAATAACATCTCAAACATTAACATTTCGATCTATTTGAAATCGAATCCTAGCATTATCCCGGTCGCCCCAGACTTAACCCTAGGGCCCAGGGTCTGCTCACTGGTCTAACGAGATTTGGCAGAATTTCAGTTATTACATAGAGCTACTGCCATCTGACCTCCACAACCAAAAAGGAAGCATCGTTCTATGATGATTAAACCAGTTATCAGGTACAGAATATTAGCAGGTACTGACTTCCTAATAACGACTGCCATAGATATTCATGACCGCCGGAACCAACAGCTAAACGTGCTTCTCGAGGCACTGAACAAGTGATAATCGATCTATTTGACTGTCTAAATTTAAACTAAAAACTCTCCTTTATTTGTAAGGGTTTAAAAGCAAATTGATGCATGACACTAGTGGAGAACACTTTTTTTAGACACCCTTAAAAGTAGGTACTGTTCTAGGGTTTGGGGATAGACAATTGAACTGATGACAAGAACCAGTAGCAATAAACTATTATTTTTATTGCCGTTTAACGTTGACGACGATGCCTATAAATATGTACAACAAATTTAAATTCTTGATTAAAACTTGTTTTTTTAACTTCCGACTTAAAAATAAGTTTGTCGTATTTGTGTAACTGCTTGTGACATGGAAGCTCCTAATTGTGTCTAGATATATTCGACCCATAGTATATTATTTATACATCAAGAGCCTAGGTCTGCCAGACATTCCTCATCTTATAAAGGCTGCAAATTTCAGTATATATGGTCCATAGAGATAAGTAAGATCAACGACTATGAAACTTGGGTCGCGGTGGTATGATATCATGTCGGCTATTACCATGAGTATGGTGGAGTATGACACAATACCCTCCTACCTTGGTTGGCAGTGGGATGGTATTTTTATGCACAAAGACAATGTATGAGAAGGTTAATGAGTGTTAATGAAGCTATAAGTGTGTGCCAAGATCGTAGCAAGTGGAAAGATGTGATCAGTGCCCTACCCCTACGGGAAAGAGGCGTGACATTATGTCTGTAGAGACAATAAATATGTTCTGACAATTACACCAATTATTGAGTTCCAAGATAAGTAGCATTAAGAACTTGTGTTATGGATAGGTTCTAAATTTTGGACAAACGTACATAACTACTTTTTGTTTTGTAAATACATTCTTAACATACATAGGAGAAAAAATTGTGATGAAGATGACGATTTTAATTTTAATTCGTCTCAAATGCATTTTTCACTGTAGGTAAATATAAAAAAAGTTAAAAATAAAATATCAAAAGTGTTCAAATATAAAAAGGTCAATTTTATTGTTATGTTCTTTAATGTATGCAAATTCATAATGTTTTGTTTTATGGAATGTAAACTTTTACCACGTGGTAATCGAACCATTTAGTTTTTAATAATAATCCTTAATAGCATAACAAAAAAAATACGCGGTTACTGTTTACAGGTTATGTAAATATTTACGTGATCAGATTTTTCATACGTTTTACTTTTTCTTGGATACCTTCATATCTTAAACTAAATATGTAATTTTATTAATATAAAATAAACCAAAATGATATTGGTGTACTGTATATTGATATGAAATTTATTAGAAATAGCAGATGGCTTTGCTTATTCCTAAAGTAAGTTATTTCAGCAAACTGAAGTGTAATCCCTTAACAAGGTTTTTTTTTTGTATTCATTTATAGAATAAGCGTTTCTGTGCTCACTGGTCCAACCAGAGCGATAGCCGTCTGACCTCCTCAACCCAGAAGGAAACATCATTCTATCGTTAATCCTTTTTTTTTTAAATTGGATGGCTATTTTATAGCAATTGTACAATTTTTTGGCAACTAGGTACCACTTCTCTTATTTCATAATTACCGCATTACTTTAGACAAACGACCTTCGTTAATTGCATTTCTCTTTTAATTGAATTATAATGTGTGGGATGACATTGACACCTGATCTAATTTCCGTACGTTATAATTATGTTTGAAGAGAATTGTAGTTAATCTAAGGTTATTTCTCTGATAGTCGGGTGTATGGCCTTTGGGTTGCGATAATGTTTTTTTAGAACCATCTTATCTTTGGCTAATGCATAAATTCTTTGAATAAATTAAGCTCTGTCTTCTGTAAATCACGATGCCAGATGTAATTTTCCGTCTCGCAGGCGTGCTTCTAGAGATTTGATCTTTATTCCTTTAAAACTAAAAAAAGTTTCCGTTCGTATGTCAATAATATCTTTTTTAATTTGTTTATCACACGGAATTTACACTGGCAGAGTAGGCTACTCTATAAGTCAATAAATTGAGGTCGTGGGTTCGATTCCCATCATATGAGTATTCCTGTAGGTCTGTGTGTTTCATATGTGTTTACATAAGAGTTTTTTATATGGTTGCTAAATAATTTAGTTTTTGAATATGTCTCCCGGTCTCCAGTACCAATAGCACTTTGGCTTAGTGGTTAGACAGCGCTATTTGTGATGTCAAAAGATATTTTTAATTTTAGTGTGTTTTAAATATAAACAATTTGAGGACATATTCTAGGTCAAGATCAAAAAAAAAAATTAAACACGTTTCATTGGACCATGCATGAGGGCTAACAAGTTTTGGTAATTTTTGAACGGAAATACCTGAGACAAACTTTAAGGGTTGCTTTTTGCGGTATATTTGATTTCATATTGCTTTACTAGCGGCCGTTGGCGATATTATCCGTATTACATACAAGTACCTAAGTTAAAAGTTACTTTAAGGGGACGGTGGATGTCACTGACCTTCACAAAGCCTAGCAAGGCGTCTCCGCGCCAGAGTAGATTCCACATGGATATCGTGCATAGATTGCATATCAAAAAAAAAAAATTACAAAAACAACCAAATAGTCGCTGCGGTATTTAATGCTAACTACTTGATAACCTGGAGTCAATAAAAAATACTTGCGAATAATAGCTTAAAAGTAAAATAGCCGAAAAAAAAGACGAGACGCAATTTTACATAATATGTAAAAATGAGAAACTAAACGGGTTATTTTA
Source organism: Musotima nitidalis (assembly GCA_949126915.1). Classification (NCBI taxonomy): domain Eukaryota; kingdom Metazoa; phylum Arthropoda; class Insecta; order Lepidoptera; family Crambidae; genus Musotima; species Musotima nitidalis. The sequence goes on from OX421434.1 coordinate 10,044,830, forward strand.
TTTTTAACCACACGTTCTCATGTGTTATATATGGTGTAGATTTATGAATATTTTATTCATATTTTTTCCGTACAAGATGACAAAGGACACTCAAATTGAAAAGCCCAATTTTAGCGATTTTACATAACTCCCCATCTTAAGTTTTATAGTAGGCGGAGTGGGCCCTTATAATTTGCTATGTGTTAAAATCGTTTTTGGAGATTAGCGACAACATACGTTCAGAAATTGTAATCTTGGCTATCCTACCCTTTTAAAGGCAGAGCACGTCGAAATTTTTTATTGGTTATCTACCGTAACCTAACTACATGGTTCAATTTATGGTGGTCATTTATTGACCACTGCCTGGTACAGGGTTATAAGTTGGTTTCTTATTATTTTCATGTGCATTTAATAGAAATTATTTTGAATTAGCAAACAGGCACTAAAGTTCTTGTTTTATTACAGATTTATCCAATATACGCTACGTAATAATATTAATGTTAAATCAAATCCTTGCTTAAATAAAAGTTATTGAAGTTAAAAATGTAGCTTTATACGTTTTAAGTTCATAATACTATGTTCACACATTAAATAACTTCCAAAACTCGAATTAAATATATAATGTTATTATATATTTATATATTTTATATCTATATTAAAAAAAATATTAAATTATCATATAAAAGTGCATATTGAATATAGTCAAAAAAAAATGCACTTTTTTCCAAGCAACCCTCGCAAACGTATCTGAGTTTGGTTTGCGGGATAAAATTCTTTATGTAATATCCATAACACAAGTTTTTTATAATACTAGTCTAATTGTAATAAACACTTGGTGTGATTATGCGAAAACTATTTATGAGATAAGAAAAAAATATAAAACTTACCACCAGGCAATGTGTAGCTATCCCTTAAAAAGTTGAAAATATCTCCAGTTATTCTATTGGGGTACTCTTTCCCACTCATCCCCATAACGACCTCCACCATAGGGTGATAGGACCACAGCACTTTACCCTGTCTAACATTATCCAAATTAGAACCTTCATCGTAATCTTGATCGCACCAAAGAGTTCCAATAAACAAAAATAGTAATAAACTTTTTTGTACAAACATTTTTTTTTAATTAATTTTTTGTTGTTGTTTTGAATAACGAAACTGCCGAGCTGCTTCCACGGAAGCCTACAGTTATATGAGACAAGCACCTAAGTTAATAATTCGTGTGCCAGTCTCATGAACTGAGAACGAGTCCAGAAAACCGTATGTCGAGGCCGATTTAAATCGCCTTAATGTGTTGTACCGGTTGACAAATTTATATCAACATATTATACTAATTATATCAATGTGTCAAACGTTAGCGGCATCTTGCATGTGTATTAAATAATATTATTTCATATATTTTCAATGTCAATTTTTGCTCATTTGCGTCCGTGGTTCGGCTACACGATGTGAGTCTGCTGCTTTATAAGATATATTATGTATTCTTGGTTTTTTGATAGTGGTAGGGCATCTAAGGAGAGTTTGTAGGTAATATGGCTTCTTGGCAACGGTTGAACATAGATAAATACTATTTGATGTTGTGAATGTAGACTTATATAATACAAAGCAGCTACGCAGGGACATTGACCCTTTATTCCCAAAGCCCATATGCAATGGCAATAAAAATATATAATAAACATCCAGAAGCCCTTATAGAAGAACCAAGTTATACAAAATGTATTAATAAGCTAAAACGAATACTAATAAACAAAACTTATTATAGTATTAAAGAATACCTAGATGATAACTTAAAACTAAAAGAATATATTAAATATATTGAAATAGACATAACACAAATTATTATAAAATGATTACATATTGAATACAATAGCATGCTAAAGCATTATATACAAATAATATAATATTTTTACCATTTACAATACAATATAATGCTTATACATTTAATTTAATAGGTATAGAATTAATTTAATTTTCCATATAAATATTACTGTATAATAAACCGAATACAATAATCTAAATTTGAACTAATCTAAATATTAAAAGCTAGCAACATCCTCTCTTCTAAGTTGCCATACCCTACAGGGTCCATATTGTATCTGTGATATTATAAATAACATCTTTGTAACATATGGAGTGCAATAAAGACGATTTTCTTGCCCGTTCTTTTACGATCAAGCTCCCGCCCGCAGTGAATGGGCGCGTTAGTTTATAATATGACATTTATAAGAGCTCTGTTGAGCCAAACTTGAATAAATGAATTTTGATTTTTGACATCTATCGAACCTACTATGTTGAGTGTTTAGAGGAGGTTTTTGACCTGTCCTTAGTCCTCTCCTTTCCTCTTCCGAACAACACGTGCTGGCCTTAGAAACTATCCACATACTGTGCAGACTATCAGCACTCGAACTAAGAAATTTGGTAAGTAGTTCCTGTAAGACCATTAAGCTCTGGATTTCGCTGTCACGGGTTTCCTGGTTTCTATAATTTAAAGTGGGACGTGGAACTGGCCGTCATGAGTGGGTGCGCTTTTTATCGTGCTTTTTCCACGGTATGAAGAGCCTTAATTTTTTTGCACACAAAGATTTGTCCTGTGTGGGAATCGAACCCAAAACCTCTGGAGTGAAGTGCAGGTATACTGACCTCCACGCCATATCGGTCGCCAAAATCAGTATATCTATCAATCAGTATGTCCCATATGGTAGAATATCGAATTCACATATCGTCCGTCCGAAAATCAAAATCCCTAACGCTTTTGCTATGATAATTTTAGGACATATGTCCTTAATATATTATATTATGTCCAACATAATATTATGTAAAGGGATATTTGTTTTAGGGTATTTAATATAATAAGACATTAAGTTAGGACTACGTATCTTCGAACACTTGATGATTAGGTCACAAAACAACGTGACTTTAGATTGTTAAAAGATTTATGAGAAAAACATAAAGAACCGTCCCATTTTGATTGAGCAGAAACCTTTCTACAACGGTTTAAAACAGATCTATTTAGTTTCACTTACTGCCGTTTCCTGTCACTCTTGGATATGATGTGATACGCGTGATGTGCATATAAACATTCCTCTTGAATCACTTTATCAATTAAAAAAACTACACGAAAATCCGTTGCCTAGTTATAAAAATCTAAGCATACATAGGGACAAACTTTATTTTCATAGTGATATGGAAAAAAGCATACGAATTAATTATTCATCATCATCATCATCTCAGCCCATTAACGTCCCACTACTGAGCACGAGCCTCCTCTCACATACCAAGGTGCGAGGGTATTGGTTCATACTCTACCACGCAGACCCAGTGCGGATTGGCAGAGGCAGGTATATGGCGTCCTGCTGTTAGAATTTTTCAAGCCGCCCAGTTAGGCCTCTAACATGGCTTAACGACTACCACATAAGTGATAACCAGGACCAACGGCTTAACGTGCCTTCCGAAGCACGGAAGCGCTCGATATCAAATGCCACACAAACGGTCACCCATCCAAGGACTGACCTCTGTAAACTCTGCTTTACTTCGGTGATCGTTTCCGACCACCGAGCACCGCGGAGCTACGAGCGCTTCAATTTATTTATCATATCTGTGTATTAGCATCCTTTAGAGTGAAAGGAATTCTGGCCATACTTGAATTACTCCTGGACTGCACTTACCTAGACTCGATATAAGTAATGACGAAAACCATGAATGAATTATTGGTCATATCAATAAATTCTGAAGTCGTGAGTTCTATTCCCACACCGGGTAAATCTTTGTGTATTTTGCGCGTGAACATGAATAATAATATAGTGTTCCCTATGTATATCAATTATGCATTCACAAAAAAAGGAAGTTTTCAAGTATGTTTGTCCGTTCTTTAGTATCCATAACACACACAGGTAAACTAGGTTATGCAGTAGTGCACTAGGATACAAAGGAACTTGGTAACTATATTTTGTCTATGCATTATGGAGGTCTTAGATATAGTTGTGTTTGGTTTTGAAGTTGGATACCATTGGCTTCTGTTACACTATCGTGGAGATGGGATCAACTCGTGAGGGTCTAGCAAATCAGAAGAATCATCAGAATCAGAAGAAAGACCCATTCGTCTCGTTGCTTGATAAAATAAATATTAGCACCGTATTGTACTGAATTATAACCTACTATTTATCAAAAATCACTGCTAGCTTTAATTATAATAATACTTTATTTAAAATAAAAAATAACATCACTTTGCAACAAATTATTAAAATAACTAAAAATTATATCTAACCCCATGCAGCTTTTATCATATCAGCTGCCTTTTCTCCTATCATGATAGCTGGAGCATTTGTGTGCACTGATAGAGTTCGCGGAATGATACTGGAGTCTACCACTCGCAGGCTATGAACTCCATGGACGCGGAGCTCTGGATCCACCACTGCATACGGATCAGAACGCGGCCCCATTCGACACGTGGCTATTTGATGATGCAAAGTTACGGTTAAAGTCCGTATAGCACATTCCCAGTACGCATCACTGTCGAACGTCATCCCGCGACACGCTGGGTATTGAGCCTCGTGCACACGAGCTCCCAGTCGCTGGAATGGCTCTGTCTCTGCCAAGGCTTGCATGAAACGAATAGATTCTATAAATGTCGCCACGTCTCTGGGATCCGTCAAATAGTTTCCGTACATACGAGGCGGACTAAATGGATTGTTGTCCCTCAATTCCAAATAGCCTACTGACCTCGGATGTAACAACATCGGAAACGCGCTCCATGTATCCGTTGCATCAATAGATCCGAATGCTCCATCAAATATTTCTTCTGTTATCATCATACCTCTTCTAACTGACTTGCTTCCTCCTGATCCACCATCTGATACAAGTGAACCACCGATACTTATTAACTCTATATCTGGAATTGGGCCTGGATCATCTGATAAAGAAGTTTTTATGTATCCGATTCCTTCGGCAGCTCCTGTACTAGAAACGGGGCCATCACCATACTGCACCCATCGAACCACATTTCGAATAGACGTTTCCCTGGACTCGACCAAACTGATATTTGTCACGTTTAAAGTGAAAATTAGTCCTGGGAACGTAATATGATCGTAGAGTTGCATGCCTACAGGAAGGTCACGCACTAAGGGAATACCATGGCGTCCTAAATGATGCTTCGGTCCAATCCCAGAGAGCATGAGCAGTTGCGGTGAAGCAATAGGCCCTGCTGATATTATAACTTCTCTTCTAGCTCTCACTTCGAATCTTAATCTATTTCTGGTGTACTGTACTCCGTAAGCCGTCTTTGAAAGATTGTCTATAAGAATTTTGGTAACAATAGTCATAGGTAGTATATGAAGATTAGGTCGAGCTTTGTTGTAGTGTAGAAATGCTTTGGCTGCACTAACTCTCTTGCCGTCATGTACAGTCGCTTGCATGTATCCAAAGGATAGCTGATCAGGATTGTTGTAGTCCAAAGTAGGATAACCAAGCATCCTCCCAGCTTCTAGAAATACGTCAATCAATGGAGTCCTGAAACAAACGAGTAGTTGTTTATGAATGTGATAAGCTGCTATCTAAAGTGAAACTGCTTTCGTATTTAGATACTTTATTAGTATTCTCAAGGAAGTCAACAGCTGCACATAGGCCTACCCTATAAACTTCCAAAGTGACCGATTGTAGGCGGCCTGCATCTAGCGGGAAACTGCGACCTATATAAAATCGTCCGTTCATTTTGCCTTGCCCGGACGTCAAATGCCACGCTTTATGCCATAGGGTGTTGATTCAAGAACTTTTCTGCCCCAACCACTATCAGTTCTATATGCGATGTGCCTTGCCCACTGCCACATTAGCTTGCAAACTTTGCACTTGCACAATAATAGTTACCTGAATTGTAGGAACTCCACATTCAAAGGGCCCGTTGTATTACGATGAGGTTCATTTTCCAATCCCCCCAAAGCGGCACGTTCAGACTTTTTATAATATGAGAGAACTTCATCATACGACCTGTAAATAAATAGGTAGGTAGGTTGACATTAATGATTTAAAAAGATGACGATAATTAAAACAAAAACTTACTGTTAGATAAAAATGAATTGCTTATGTCGTAACTTAAGTACGGCACATACAACATTAAGTTTCGCTGAACTGTAGATACACAAGGATTCTGCGTCGTGGAAACCAGCCTTTCCAAGGATCAAATAGACCTTAAAATACATTTTACTTTATCACAGACATAACAGAATGATGATGTAAAACGCCCATATATGCCATTAAGGGTCAGCAAAGACCTTTCTACAACTATTTAAAACGGACATGACACGACGCCAGGCAAGACTTGGGGTGGCAGAACTCTTTGAAGGTGCCGCTACTATACGACACACCGATTTTAGTAGACCTTATATTTCCTGCCATGATTGTTAAAATCGACCTTACCAGCCGTAATTTCCAGCAGCGGCGATACGGTCCCACTCCTCAGGGCGCCCTCTGGTGTAAATCATGTAGTTTATGACGCTGGTGCCTCCAACCGCCTTCCCCCGAGGCCAGTAACATCTTTGGTTGATCATTCCTGAAATATATACATTTTGTTTATTGAAAGCGTTTATAAAATAATATAAATTTTCATAATAAACATTAATATCATTTTAATAACAGTTTACACGGCGCCTCTAGACCTGAACTAATTAGAGTTTAGAGGATACTAGACAACAAACAAAAAAATGCTTATAATATGACGACCAATATGGCGTAGCTGCGAGTATACCCGCACTCGGCTCCTGAGGCCGTGGTTCGATTCCCTCAAAAGACAAATCTTTGTGTGCATGAACATTTTTGTGCTAGGGCCCCCTATCTCCTAATTCGATGAATTTCTGAGGATCTTCAATCGGTACCCGGGAATCTGCCGAAAACCTTCAATCCGTCTCACACCAATAGGCAAATTAGTGAAGCGACTAATTGAAGAAATGTAATTTGTTTTGCGTTTCGTTGACACATTTTTACGTAAATATAAATAATTTATAATATAATAAAAATAGAAACACAGATAGATACTATCAACGTCAGTGTTTTAAAATGTATGTCTAAATGGTGAACGCCATCTTGTATTGAGTTCCATGTTTGGCGGCACGATAATTTTTGCTTAATAATCGATTACCAGCAAATAAGGCAGTAGGGCCCCCTTTTTTTTTTTTGGATGAAATATCATCAAATGACCGTCTTCCGCTGTGGGTGGAGCGGGAGGGTGTGTCAGACTTCTACTGACTAAAAACCATCCATGTTCCTTCTTGAGCCTGTAACACCAAGGCCGCGGTAACCCTTTCGAACAATCCCGCAACGAGGCAGTAGGGCCCCTGGTCTGGGGATTTTCTTATGTATATTAAGTCTGTATTTACAAAAAAAAGTATATATTTATGTTTATCTGTTATGGAGTATCCATAATAACACAAGTTTTAATGCTAAAGGTTTAAGGTGTAATTGTGAGAAAATATATTATATTATATTTATAATATATATATACAGAAAAAACCTAGCCCCAGGCAAGTATTCGTATTAAATGTACACAAATATTGTTCCCATGTGGGAAACAAACCCTTACTAGCAAAGTGCAGGTATACAGACCTCCACGTCTGCCGTGGTAACTGGATGCATCGTCATGCGTGGTGAGCTCGAGAAACCTCCAAAAAATATTATTCGTATAATAATGAATCACGTTGAGTGCTATCGATCACAGGCAATTTGTTTTATTCAAATGCTTAATAAAAGTACAGTGCATTATCTCAGCAATAGTATTTTCTACTGTCTTGTGGTATTTGCTTTAAAACGATGGAAATAATTCATTAAAAAAAATATATGTGCTTGAGAATTAAATGTAGAACATTTGTTGTAATATTATGACCTACTAATGATTTTTGGCAGCATATGGCCAGTGATTGTATTTTTTGTTGGTGTCTGTAACTACGTGAAAATAAAAACTCACGTAGGTATAAATACTACGCTCAAAATTCTCATAAACACTAACTGTCCTTAAATAACGCTACTGAGCTTAGTTTGTCAAAATATTCCACCCAAAGACACAGAACTCTTATAAAAACAAAAAGAAAATATTTCCGAGATGCTATTTTTAGCCATAAACGAAAATATTTTACTCATGACCTCACTAAACCATTAGAGGTCATTAAAATATAAATTGGTTATTATTTTCTGGTATTGTAAATTATAGGCGAACATATGTTAATAAGACGACACAAGGAAATTGTCACCAAAGAATCTATAAGGCCATTTACTCATGACGTGGGTCAATTTGTGCGTTATTTGATCTGCTCATCGATTGCTTGTGCGAGCAATTATCTTATAGATCACAAACCAATGATCATCATCCATACTCATAATTAAATTTTGTCAAGTCTATAAACCAATAAAGTGTTAATAAATAAGAAGTAAATCATTCTCCATGTCAAATTTTATAAAATAATTAACATTAAAAGTAAAAGTGTTTCAAAAAATACATTCAATTTACGAAATTGGCGTTAGATGGACGTAAACTAATTACTTATGCACGCTAATTATTTAAATGTGGTTGGTATGTTGATTTGCAAAGATTTTTTTTTTAACTGAGGTGTAGTAATTTTAGTTACGAAATACTACGGAAAAATATTTATGAAATATAGACCTCTTGGTTATTTATTTATATTCAAATTTCAAAAATATTTAACGTTTGACATACATTAGTAATAATAGCAACATAATTATATTTTACCTAATATTCTTATTGTGATAGATAACGTTTCCACATTATTTATATTCTTACTATTAAAAGTTTATTTTTTAATGATTTTTGTTAGTCTATCAGGCTTGAAACACGGAGAAGAATTTTATGAAATATAGTAAATTACGAAGTACCAGCGAGTAGGGAAGTAAAAAAGACATTTTAGTCTGTAAGGAACGAAATTAATGAGGACGATCAGCTCTGATAATTATGAAAGGGCCGATTTGAAACCGTTTTGGGATATCAGCATCTAGATCCTGTTATTGACTATTTGTTGTATTGTTTTATATCCCAAATTAATGGTTTTTTTCTAGACAAATGTTCACGACTTTAGGCTACGTTGTATCCAGAAAAAAACTTAGTGCTAGTAACTTTCCCGCAAGGCAGTATTAACAACACAATAAATGTTGAAAATACTGCCGTTCGGGAAAGTTGAGGTCATAATCTTTACATACAGTACATACATACATACATATATACATACATACATACAGTACATACATACGTACATTCATGCATAAAAATGCCCAAATTTGGCCAATTATATTATTGGTCCCACGTAATAGGTGGGGAGCCTATTGCCACTTACCGGGAACTGTAATGTTTGCTAGAGCCTCGTCCGTTGATCAGCAGGACCACCACTTGCAGTTGAGATTCGCTTATCTCCTAAGATCTGGGTAGGAACCCTTTACACCCTTTTTATATTAAAGTACACCAGCTACATAGGTTAATCTGTTCTGATTACGACGGCGTAGGTAGACTAATTAGGACATGGAGAAGTTAATAAATATCATCACACGGGCCCCCTTATTAACAACGTTAGCGCATAAAATAAGGGTCGGACAAATTGGAGCATTATTAATTTTCTGCTCTCTGGTAAAGATGACAAAACTTCTGCGTTTTGTCTGTTTAATTAAATCATAAATAAATTGTGCTGCGCTCAAAGTTTTCTTCCCAGTTATTATCGTATAAATATATTGTTATATACTGCAAGGTGCCACTCTTGCATGCGGCTGTATGAAAGGTGTCACACCACAGCTTCTGGACGTTTTTCGATACCAGAAGCATTAGCGCGTTGCCGACCTTTTTAAAACAGTTTCTAGCTCTTTTGAATAGCCTCAAGCTTCAGCAACTCTTGGGAAAACCTCACCAGGGAGCTAATTCGACTACCCAAGGGTACCTGGTAAAAAATAGCACCTGTCTTTAAGGTGTGATTATGTACTCCTGGCCGATGGCGATCGGTGCGAATGAAAGAGACCGCAACAATTTTTCAAACATTTCCTCAAAACACCCCATTACACAAGTCGTAGAACACTCGTGGAAAACTCTAATGACTCATCACTAGAAACGTGAATTGCAATAAAATAGAGCATAAGTACTTTCCCAGCAAAATCTCGTCCCAGTAACCTATGGCCAACCAAACTAGGCTACATCAACTTCAAAATTGAATTTTAGTTAACTCTGGTCCTCATTGTGTCCTTAAAAATATAGAAAGCGCTGTCAATCAGTTGCGAGTTGAAAAGAAATAGAAAACATCTTACTATTGTTCAATTGTGTGTGCCGTGTGGTACCGGCCTAGAATATTGCCCCCTCTCATCTCACGGAGAGTCTTAAGAGTCGACGAAGAGAAATCCTACCCAATGATGGAAAGCAACGTCATCCTGGGTACTGGCTTAAGCTGCGATCACCTACCCGAGTCCAGAGTGGTGATTATGGGCAGTTTTTTTTTTTACACTTACACCAATTATTTAGTTCCAAGATAAGTATCATTAAGAACTTGTGTTATGTATACTAAATAACGGAAAAACATACATAAATACTTTTTTTTTTTGTAAATACATACTTAATATACATAGAAAAACACCCAGACCAGAACAAATATTCATATTTATAACACACAAAGATTTGTTCTGTGTGAGAATCGAACCCACGACCTCTGGAGTGAAGTGCAGGTATACTGACCTCCACGCCATATCGGTCGTCAAAGTTACCTCCAATAGAATGGAATCTATTGGATATACTTATGTTCAGCGGTGGACTTTATAAGGCTGATATGATGATGATTGTTTCATATACATCTGATGTTAGAATGATGTTTCTGCTGCGCTCTCGCGGATTTGAGTGTCTAGCATTTATTTTTGTATAATTTAATTCAACTTTAAAGAAGGCTTTGCTAATTACACGAAATAAAAGGCTGATCATATAATAGTTACACGTCATTACTTAGTTATAATTTCTTTGAAGCTACTATACGGATATATAATTTTATAAATATTTTGTTTTGTTATTGTTTTTTGTCCCAAATAAAAAGAAAAAGAATTACATATATTTGTCTAAATGCTCAGTACTCCTCTCTACATGAATACTTTCATGATCATCCGGTCTGAAAGTTTTTCAGAGACTTTAAATGATTCATATTTAAACACAAGTCTTTGTGTCAATTTAAAAATATAACGTATTTATAATATAATCAATTTATATATATAACGTATTCAGCTATATTATTAGATACACAAGTTAATTATATAATTTTCTAGCATGTGGTTTTTATACTGTTATAATGTTGGTCTCACATAATAAGTGGCGAACCTATAGCGGCCTATCAGAAACTTTTATGCATTCTCTGAATTAGATGGTGGAAGAACATATCTTGACTAAACCGCAGTAAACGGGCGCGTTTATTCTAAAATTGGCGTTCCTTTTGCTTTTTTTGAGCCTAACTTAAATAAAATCTTTTATGTCATCATCATCATCATCATTTCAGCCATTCGAAGTCCACTGCTGAACATAGGCCTCCCCAATTGCTTTCCACGTAGATCGATTCTTTGCCGCCTGCATCCACCGGCTCCCCGCCGCCCTGACCAGATCGTCGGTCCATCGCGTTGGGGGCCGCCCTCTACTACGTTTGCTGATTCGTGGTCGCCATTCAAGAACCTTAACGCCCCATCGGTCGTCGGTTCTTCGAGCTATGTGCCCCGCCCATTGCCACTTCAGCCTGCAAACGCGCTTCGCTATGTCGGTCACTCTGGTTCTCCTACGGATTTCCTCATTTCTGATTCTATCACGTAGGGACACTCCGAGCATAGCTCTCTCCATTGCACGCTGAGCGACTTTGAGCTTCCTTATGAGGCCCATAGTCAGGCACCACGTCTCAGTCCCATACGTCATCGCTGGCAACACACACTGGTCGAAGACTTTCGTCTTGAGACACTGAGGTACTTTGGACGAGAAGATTTTGCGTAGTTTCCCGAACGCAGCCCAACCGAGCTGGATTCGACGATTGACCTCTTTCTCGAAGTTGGACTTACCTAATTGGACTTTTTGTCCCAGGTATACGTACTCGTCGACAACTTCGAGGGCCGAGCTTCCCACTATTACTGGGGTAGGCACAACATGGATATTTGACATGATTTTGGTCTTATCCATGTTCATTTTAAGACCTACCCTTCGGGAAGCTCTGTCGAGGTCTCCGAGCATTGTGCCCAGATCCACAAGCGACTCCGCTATGACCACTATGTCGTCGGCAAATCGAAGGTGAGTCATATACTCGCCATTAATGTTGATGCCGTAGTTTTCCCAGTCCAGTAGCTTGAAAACATCCTCCAGAGCAGCAGTGAACAGTTTCGGTGAAATGACATCACCCTGTCTCACGCCTTTCTGCAAGAGGATAGGATTCGTGCACTGGTCCAGTACTCGTACGGACATGGTGGCGTTTCTGTATAAACTCCTCAGAACTTCGATGTACCGATGATCAATGCGGCATCGCTGCAGGGACTGAAACACTGCCCAGCTCTCGATCGAATCAAAGGCTTTCTCATAGTCCACAAACGCTAAGCAAAGTGGCTGGTTATACTCCTCGGTCTTCTGTATAACCTGCCGCAGCGTGTGAATGTGGTCTATGGTTGAAAAGCCTTTTCGGAAACCGGCTTGTTCGGGAGGCTGGAAGTCGTCAAACCTTTGACCGAGACGGTTCGTGATGACCCGTGAAAACAACTTATAGACGTGGCTCAGTAGCGTGATTGGCCTATAATTCTTCAAAAGGGATTTGTCACCTTTCTTGAAGAAAAGGACAACCACACCACTGGACCACGCCTGTGGCGTACGTCCCTCGAGAATGACGGTATTAAAGAGCTTCTGGAGTACCTTAAGTACTGGTGTACCACCCGCTCTCAGAAGCTCTGCTGTCATCCCGTCTTCCCCCGGTGCCTTGTTGTTTTTTAGTTGTTTCAGGGCCATCCTAATCTCGTACAGGCTGACGTCCGGGATGTCTTCGGTGGTATGTCGAGTTAGTTTGGCTCTAGGGTCTTTAGCCAAACAAGTAGCGGGATCTTGCGTACTGGTATACAACTGTCCATAAAACCTTTCGATCTCCCTCATAATCTCAGGTCTCGACGTGACTAGACTGCCTTCGTTGGTCTTCAGCTGTGTCAACTGACTCTGACCAATAGACAGATCCCGTGCGAACACTTTTGAACCCCTGTTCCTCTCTATTGCATCTTCAATACAATTTGTATTGAATTTGCGAATATCGAGTCGCAAGGATTTCGAGATCTGTCTATTGATGAGCCGGTAAGAAGACGCTTCCGCTGAAGACTGCAATCGCATGTCTCGTCGCGCTTCCATGAGATTAAGAGTTTGAGTCGACAGTTTATTGGTTTTAGTTTGTCGGGTCTTATAATGTTTGGACCCGACAACATGGACAGCCTCAACCAGCCCGCCGCTTATATCGTCAACGGTTACGCAGTTCTCCAGACCTGCGAAGCGATTTTGAAGCTCGAGCTGAAAGTTCTCGGGGTTTTGAATATGGGCAGCTGAGGGTCGGAGCGTAGACCTCATCAAACGGGACCTTTCAAGCTTTATATTAATATTCAATGTGCCCCTTACCATTCGGTGATCGCTACCGGTTTTCACCCTGGCGATCACAGAGACATCATTGAATATTTGTCGCTTAGTGGTCATGATGAAGTCTATCTCATTCCTCGTGAAACCATCGGGGCTCAGCTTTTATGTGATAAAGGATAAATAATAAAAAAAATACTTTGACGTTTACTTCAGACTGACTCGGCCTTTGACTTTGTATTTTGACTATTGTCTTTTACTTTAGACTTTGACTTTCGAATTTTACTTTCGGCATTATTATTTAAGACTTTTAATAAATTATACATACCTAAGCAAACTCCTGGCTGCGGCTCCATATAGTATGGCCAGCTGTACTCGGTCCTCTGGAAGAAGGGGGCGATGACCGGAATGTCGGTGAGCAGCATTTCCGGCTTGCCTGCCTCCAGCACCAGCACGGTTACCTCAGGGTCCTCAGTCAGGCGCGAGGCCAGGGTACTGCCTGCTGACCCGGCGCCTACAATTATGTAGTCGTACTCTGTGAATGGTGCTTTCAGTCCTGAAAAGGAATTTTGTTACAAAAAAATTAGGTTTAAGATCTTTCGGTGAGAGTTACTTTTTTTTATATTACATATTGTTATAAATTAAAAACGTACATAAGTTAATATAACAAGTAGAAAACCCTATATCTACTACTATTACTTACTTTAAAAAATAAACCTTGTTTGTAATAAATTATTAAAATAATTGTATAAAAGTTGTTTGTTTGTGAAGTAATAATTTTTTATAAAGGATAGAGTTGTTTTTCTTTGCTGACACCCACAGATATCTTAATAATGTAACAATATCATTAATATTTCTATGTACGTTGGCACTCAAGCATACAGCCCATCTGATGGAAAATCACCGGCGGCCTATAGACGCTTGCATTGCCAGGGTATAACTAAATGTACTATCACTTTCTAAAAATGGCATATCTAGCATAATGTGACAATTATGATTGTGATATGGCATTTCATTTTTAATAGCTCTCTTTCAAAAAAACATACTAAGATAGGTACCTGAGAGCATAAAAAGTTTGAATTTAACTGACCACTTGGTTGACAAATGTTACTCCATCCAGCATTACTGAAATGACATACATTATCAATAATATCATATCATTTCGCCAATTATAAAGTTGGTCCCACGTAATAGGTGGCGAGCCTATTACCGCTTACCGGGAACAATTATGTTCGCCAGAAGTGCACCACTTGCGCATGTAAGGTTGACTTTTTTGGTTTTTCTTCGGCAACATACACAATTAGTGTAGGAAAGTGGCATATTACAGTGAAAAGTGAGTACCCGCGTTGATTCCAAAACTCCATTGAACCTTTTGTAAAGACTTCGACTCGAAAGTAATGGACTTTACTTTACTTGTCTTTAAGGGTGCTTTTTCACCAGAAATATGTAAGGATGCGTTGCAAGAAATGTGTTTGTTTAGAACCAATCGAATCGCTGCGCTGTGCGAATCTAGAATAATGTAGCGATTATTTTGGTTCTTAAAAACACATTCCTCGCGACGCATCCTCGCACATCTCTAGTGGAAACGCACCAACATCTAAATGACGAGAACGCTGAACAATGTTGCAAATAACTTAAACTATCAAATTACTTGACACGGCAAATTACTCTAATCGCGTTTGCCCAAAATGAAGAGAAAAAAAGGGCTATCTATAACTTCGAGCCGGACTTCTTGGCGGGAAAGTGAAGCGTCATGTCTGCAGTTTTGTTTTATTTTTTAAAATTTGTGATATTTCTAACAATAATGTTAACCGTTAAGTGTTTGTGAATATATATGAGTGTTGGTAAATCAAACAAAACAGTGCAACATCACTTTTCAAATTTTCTCTCAAGGAGTCCATGTGAGATCTCAGTATAGGCCCACATCTTTACTGAGGGCTCAAGGGGCTTAGGGGAGGGTATCTCATTTACCATTTATCATCTTTATCACCACTCATTTTCATTTACTTTTAATTATATTTTATTAATATATCACTTACTTGACACTGGCTAAATGTGCTAGACGCGCGAAGCCATTATTTAAAATAAAGAAAACTTCGAGCCGAATGACAGTTCAACGTGCTGTCAGACAAATTAAAATGATTGACCGACCTTGATCTAGAAAAGGTATCGAAGAATGTAATGTAATCGTGTTTGTTATTACCATGGGTAGTACACGAACCGAACGAAGATATGTTATAGATACAAAAATCAACCTTCACTTATCGAGTTTCCTAATAATATGCAATGTGTAATTAAGAACCATGTGATAGTGTGACCTCCACACATTTCGGCAGATTTTTGGATTTAATTGTTTATGGCAATCAAAACCATGTATCCTGTTTATTTCTCTTAAATATACAATTAAAACAACCACTTTCAGTAAGTAGTTACACAGCTCAAGAGTACGCGCCCTCACCCGCTGCGCTGACAGCCCATAGACACAGCTGTCAACCATAGAGGACACTCCTTGTCTCTGCACTACACATTTATTTGTATCCATACTATGCACGATATTTTTCTACATGTATATGTAGCTTTTAAATATTGCTTATAAGTTATACCATACTGATGTGCTTTCCGTAAAAGTAGGTAAAGTACGCGTTTGTCGGTTGGATAACTTAAACGTTTCGCTTAAGGCGGTGTGATCGCATTCGTTTATTCGGAAATCATGAATGACCGTTGGTAATAACTATGACATTTTTGAGATAAGAAGTAGCATATTAATATGTTCCTTCCTTAGAGTTCATGCTTTCTTCTTTACTTTTAACATAACAGCCATAACAGACAGAGACACATTATTAATTGATGGACTACATAAACAGATAAAAATGGTCTCACAAAATCTATTATGTAGGTATCTAGCTTTTGCTCGTTGTAAAGGCGGTTCAGTTTAAGTTGACATTCATAGGTGCTGGAGCTCAAATTGTAGAATTTTTTTTTCATGTGACTAAGCAAGTTATGGATTAAAAATATCTTTGTAACAATTCCTGCGCTACTATAATTTTCCGAAAAATCGAGAAACTATTCAACACGACACGTGTTTCGCCCTTACAGAGGGCATCTTCAGGTAAGATAGGAGCCTCAGAACAACGATGTCTTCACGACCAACGCTGAAACGACGCTGTAGACGCTGAAACGCTGTGTAAGGGCGAAACACGTGTCGTGTTGAATAGTTTCTCGATTTTTCGGGAAATGATAGTAGCGCGGGAATTGTTACAAAGATATTTTTAATCCATCCCTTGCTTACAATGGATTTCCGCAAAGTAACGCCTGAATCAATAAATTATTCATGTTACTAAGTTTGACATCGAGTACAAAGTCACGCTCGAATAAACACTAAGATTTATACAATGAATTTCCAAAAACAATAAATGCTGTTACAAAATACAGTATTACAAATGACATACTTTCACAATTAAAAATATTTGTATAGATGTCAATGTCTTTCCGATGAATTAAATTGCCAGCGGAAGCTACAGATATATAAATTAAAATCAATTACAATTGCTAACGTTCGAACAAATCCAGTTCAATTAATTTATCAAATTATGCCCATACACTTATTATGAAACTTTCCGTTTAGTGACAGCGGCCGCCTTGACATCGAATGCCACCAACGCATAACGCCACACTAACACATTAATTAAAGTGAACTACATAGTTCTAATAACATAAAAAATAAGTGGCTAATATGTTGCATTACACATTACCATAAAGTGGTACCAAGTAATAATTGAACAAATAAAAGCCTTTATAAGTAAGGCTCCGTTTACACCGCCGCGGAATGGAATGGAAGCGACTTTTTGTCACGAAATAGTGCATATCAAAAGTATAAACCAAATAAGAGCTACAAAGAGTTCGCGCTATTTTTAAGGTATTCCTTTTCTGTTCTCGAGAACTCCCTAACTACTATCAGGGACTTCTTGGCGGGAAAGTGAAGCGTCATGTATGCAGTTTTGTTTTATTTTCTAAAATTTGTGATATTTCTAACATTAATGTGTAATAACGGTGGATTATTAACCGTTAAGTGTTTGTGAACATACATGAGTGTTGGTAAATCAAACAAAACAGTGCAACATCACTTTTCAAATTTTCTCTCAAGGAGTCCATGTGAGATCTCAGTATAGTCCCACATCTTTACTGAGGACTCAAGGGTTTTAGGGGAGGGTATTACATCTTCGATTTATCATCTTTATCACCACTCATTCTTATTTACTATGAATAATATATTATTAATATATCACTTACTTGACACTGGCTAAATGTGCTAGACGCACGAAGCCATTATTAAAAAAAAACTACTATCAGCGTATGTAGTTTGTACTTTTTACAATTGAGGTTAAGTTCATTATGCTATGTACAATTTCGAAAAAGTCGCTTATCTTGCATTCCGCCGCAGTGTAAATTGTGCTTAGGTGGCCTTAAACGTACGATATAATATAACCTTCTTACTTTGTTACAAACTTTATATTTAATATTGACATGTTATTGTTTAGGTCAGAACTTGGCAATGATTTAGACCTTTTACCGTTAATATGAATATTTTTCTCACTGCTAAATGAACTTGATGTATGTGGGTTAAGGTAAAAAACCAATGAACTTCTTTAACCTTTCCTGTCTGTTAAAATTACAATGTGGAGACAATAATTGTTAGATAAGCTGTAAAAAAAATTTATTAGTGTAGATTATCAACAATTGTGGAACTAATTACAATTTTAGACTCATCATCTCAGCCATATGACGTCAATTTCTGAACATAGGCCTCCCCAATAGATTTCCACATTGAGCGATCCTGAGTCGCCTCCATCCACCGGCTCTCCGCCGCCTTGACCAGATCATCGGTTCATCGCGTGGGAGGGCGTTCTCTAGTACGTTTACCGGTTCGCGATTGAAGACCTCTAAAGCCCCATCGGTCGTCGGTTCTTCGTGTTATCTGCCCCGCCCATTGCCACTTCAGCTTACAATTTCGCCTTGCTGTTTCGGTCACTCCAGTTCTCCTTCGAATCGTAGCTTGTGGGTTGGGTTAATTATAACAACTTGTTGATACCGGTTTGCCGAAAGTTATTTTTGAAAATTTACGTCCGAAAGCATAAACCACTTGCAGGTTAGGTTGGTTTGGGCTCCTAAGCTGATGATAGGGTGCCTATACATCCTGGCTTAGAACCTTTTGCGCCAATAGATGTGATTAAAGCATTTACCGCATAAACATACCAAGAATTTGAAAGAGTATGAAATAATAACTTGTGATATTTTTGTGATGTTATGTCGCTATGCATCAAGTCACCACTTATTGTTATAGGAGAGATTAAATGATCTATTATTAACTTAAATGGAGACTCCAAACTCTGAATAGAGAAACATACTTTTGTACACACAAAAAACATTTTTAATTTGAATTTTTCAATAATAATAAAATACCTCGTTATAACCTTCCCATAGGCTACATTCTACTGAAGTTTTCGTGTGCATTATGACAGGAATATTAACCAATCCGCTTGACGTGCATGTGGTGCATGGGAATTAAAAAGCAATTATTTTCAGTTCTGACAGAACCCTATTCGTTTTCTGTGCATGCAGTTAGGCTGTGGAATGCGTTGCCAGTCGTTATTCGCACTTCCAAAAGTATTTCCATTTTTAAGAAGGCAATAAATGAACACTTCCTTGCTGCCTGCTATCTATGCCTTTTTATCTAGTTGTGTACTTTTTGTATGTTATTGTTTGATTTTAGTCTTTTAATATTATTTTATTTTAGTTTATTTTGTAACGTGATTTGTGCACGTGTCTACTTTGCATGTGTTTTTTTTCCTTCTTCGGTCTGCTGAAAGAAATTCCTGTTAAGGATAAGCAGTGCCGTTGTACATGTCTCTCATTACTCATGTCTTTGTGTATGTTCCTTATGTGCATAAATTGACAGAAATTATAAGTTCAAAAGACGTCTAATTTGGACATTTTTATTTTTATTTCTACATTATTGCGGGTTTTCTGTTTTTAATCATCATTGAACCAAACGCATCCAAACGATTTGCACTCGAATTTATACTAATATAAAGTGTGCAGTAATAGATTTTAACGGGATCCTTTTTAATATGGACATATACATATGCTGACTTTAGTCACCCACCATTTCAGTATTTAAGTATTGTATTTTATAAAATAACTATGATAAGTATTTTGGGAAGTGTTAAATAAGTATGTAAGTTCAAGACAAGAACTTACCTCCAGGTAAAGGGAAGCTATCCCTCAAGGCATCGAAGAAGTCGCCGGGATTGTTGGGCATGTACATTGGAGATAAGGACTTCATCATCAAGTCCAGCATTGGGCTTTGTGGGAAGGACTGGCCCCAGGGGTTATTGGATTTTTTTCTTTGGTTTTTTCCATTCTTCTGTCCGTCCACTAATATTACAGCTACACTTAAAACTGCGAATACTAACATAGGTATTGCTTTCATTTTGACCTAAAAAAAAGAAAACAAAATTTGTAAATACACAGAATAATTAAATATTAACGGTGATATTACAAAAAAGTTAAGCACATGTTAAACACGCGTTTAAAGAAAACTCTATTTCAAAACCTTGTTTAGTGATTGCCTGAAGGTATCGGTATAGACATAGTTTCAATTTAAACACGGGCTGGCGCTTGCTTAGGACGCGTTAAACCTTAAAACTTAGACATTTTTGTGTATCGCTGCTGCTTTTTAGTCAAAATAAATATTTTTAACCACGGATTTAAGCCTCTTCGGTATGGAAGACTAAGATTATTTACATACCTGTCGTGACATTTAAATAAAATGCACACGAATTAATCAGAGTGATCCTCGAGATGGGGACTATTTAAAATGAATTGCAATTAAATTTTAACGTTTATTAACCTCCAAATTCAATAATAATAAATTGTTTCCATTGTTTTCGAATATATTCAATTAATATACTGATTTTTATATATCTATATTTTAAAGGATGGCAGCTAACAACTGTGACGTTCTGTTTCATGCTGCGTTATGCATATTTTTTTAGAAATAGGTATTTTATATTCCTAACATGATCCTTTGTTGAGTCAAAAGTAGTTTAAATACATAAAAATATTAAGTACTTAACTAAAATTACACATTTATTGATATGTATCTAAATCCTCCATATCAATAAAATTATCGATAAGGCTGAAATCCATTGTTAAAAATATTTATTTCGACTAAACAGCAGCAGCGATACACACTGTCAGCGGTTCAAGGTTAAACGAGCACTAAACAAGCGCCAGCACGTGTTTAAATTTTAACTGTCTAAGAAGTGTTTAACTTTAGGCAATCAATAGACAAAGGTTTTGTAATACCTTTTTTTTTGAACACGTGTTTAACATTTTTGTACACTGTAAAATTGAAATTCACAGCATGATAATCCCCTTTAAATCTAAGCAGTCTTGTGTTATTAAAAGTTAAATACACATATCTAGACAGATAAGGCTTTGTCGCGGTCATGTAAACAATCTTGTATCATTTACTAGAAATTTTAGAGGTTAACTAGTACCTTTATGTGGTGACATATAACACGAGTACCTTCCTATACATATACTGAAGGTAACTAGATAATTATTAGGATCGATTAGGATATTATTTCTATATAAATTTTGTTATACAATTCCTATCATAATAAACTCATCTCATTAATCATCATCATCATTAGCACCAAGACGTCCACTGCTGAACATAGGCCTCCCCTATTAGCTCCCAACGTGATCTTGCAACTCTTATCATAACCCTCCGACCATCTTGCAGGTGGACGGCCGACGCTTCGTTATAGTAACAATAATTTCTATATAATTATAGCCTTAAGACATAAATTGGGTTATTAATGTTACACAGACACCAGTCACTACAAAATACTATTGCATGAAGAAGTCCAAATTAAAAAATTGTATTTTATAAGACAAAATTGAGGTTTTATTTATTTATTTGATACGAAGCACGGGCCTTCTCCTTTCTCAAACCATTGTGAGAGGCATTCAGATCATGCGGTAATGCAACGTTAATGGTTAGCGGAGACAGGTGTGTGGCGTCCTGCGGTCAGAATTTTTCATGTAAACCCATAGGGTCTCTAAGCTGGCTTAAAGAGTACCATATATAGTAAAAATGGTAATGACGGCTTAATATGCTTTTCGGATTTCGGATAGCCTTATATAAAAAGCCATACGAACGGTCTGCTATTTAAGAACTAATCACATCGAAAGTGTATTTACTTCGGATATGATTTCCAATCATGGATGATGATGCATGTAAGTGAATGCAATTTGTGATTTTAGTATAGTCATATTTTGATTATATTTAATTTTGACGTTTTCAAGTACTTGTCACAGTTTATGCAATAAAGAATTTTTGTGTTTGATTACACATTATTGCGGATCTTCGAGATCTTTTATTTCCCTATTATATTAATTGTATTATTATTTAAAACGGTATAAATGTATGTATGACAAGCAATGTGTATTGTTAATAATTAAAATCATGAATGAGAAAATGTCTATATTAATTAAACATCATTTCAGATTAAACAAAAATTAGCTGTTAATTTATAAATAACGATTAAAAATTACTTACCAATTTTCTATCAATACTTGTCTTTAAATACACTTGTGCTATTTTCCACGTTTCTTAAATTATATACATTTTTTAACTATCTAATTATACTATTAATTAATTTAATTTATTAAAACAATAATATTGTTATAAATGAGGTGTACGCCACGATACCATAACGAGTGATATCACGGCAAGGGACCGACTACACTGCTTTCGTTAACACACTATGCTGGTAATGCAATTTTACTCGTTTCGACATTGCAGAAGCAGATATTAATTCGGCCGGGCGACCCACATTTAACAAATTGAGACAAAAGCTTAAAATAGCATGTAATTTTGTATGTAACATGTTATCAATTGTTATTTAATACTACTTTAAATAAAATATAAAATAGCTCGAAAATTTATTTACATTTTTTTTAAGTGGTTTCAATAAAATAGACATTATGATATTTTTTTTATTACAGAGACTATTAATATTTAAGAACTACCTTCCTGTGCTAATTTATATAATTTTGGAACAAACAGTAATAGCCTGAGACAGGCCCTGTCCCAGTGTTCAGAGCAATTTCGTTTTGTAAATTAATCAAATTGAACAAACCAAATGTTATATTTTTATGTAAACAAGATATCATCATCATCTCATTAACGTCCCACTACTGAGCATACAAGCCTCCTCACACATACCAAGGTGCGAGGGTATTGTATGTATGTTCCTTATGACGTCATTACAAGGACAAAATATCCTGTTCCTATCACATTACAAATAACAAACGGCTTAAAATAACTTTATGACGAAAGTACTAACAAAATTTCTCGAAATCAAGAAACAGCAAACAAAAGTTAAATGAGTTCAACCTTCAATTGCTTAAGTATTCTAAAAAAAAATATTATACTCTGCTACATTTCGTATTTACGGACTTGTGTTATTCACTTCAATCTAGGAGTGCCGTTTAGAAAACTTGTTGAAGAATTGAGCAAGAAATTGTAAGGCTTCTCCTCCCTACCGCCATTACTTATGGTTAGGGATTAATAATTAAATTAATAATAACTCTTTATTTTAGAGGATAAGTTCAAAGTTTTTGTGTTTGGAACAATCAGCCTGAAAATCTACACTTGCGAGCAAAAGTATGGAATCACTTGCTTGAATTTGATTCCACGCGATCTTGAGTACTTAATAACTAAATAATAATAATAAAAATGATACCATTTTAAAGGTTAAAATGTAGTCTTTAAATTAATATCAAATTCATTCAAATGGCTCCATTATTTCTGGAGCTATCCTGGATTAAATGAAGGAGGTAGGAAAAGGCAAGGATAACGGAAAAATTATGAATGAAAAAAACAACAAAAATTCATTAATAAAAACTTTATTTCGCCTAAAAACTTAATGTCAATACTTAGTGTTCCCCCCCCCTCGCCCTAAGGAGAGCTCGGAGACGGTTCTTCATGGACCTGATGAGCTTCCGTATGGTATCTTGTGAGATACCTTCCCACTCTTCAATCAAAGCCGTTTTGAGCTCATATGTGTTTGAAGGAGTAGGATTTCTGGATCGAACCCTCCTCTTTAGTTCATCCCACACGTGCTCTATTGGATTCATGTTCGGGCTAAGCGCTGGCCAGTCCAATGTGGCGATGCCGACTTCCTCTAGGTATTCGGTTGTGGCACGGGAAGTGTGACAACGAGCGTTATCGTGCATGAGGACGAAGTCATCACCGATATATCCCGCATAGGGAACGACATGTTCCAGCAGAATATCGGAAATGTATCGGTCAGAAGTTAGACCGCCTCCTCGTCCCCCGCCAGGCACGAAAACAAGCTCCGTTTTACCGTCGAAAGAAATGCCGGCCCACATCATTAAAGAACCGCCTCCATAAGCCACTGTCTCAGCGAAACAGCACTGCACAAAGCGCTCCCCAGGCCTCCTGTAGACCCGACCTCTTCGATCGTTGCCGTGTAAACACATTCTGGTCTCGTCCGAGAACAGTACACGGCTCCATTCCTCAACGTCCCAATCAAGGTGGGAACGAGCAAATCGAAGGCGGGATTGTCGATGAGCTGCCGTCAGTTTCGGGCCTGTGGCAGGCCTTCTTGGGGTTAAATTAGCTTGCTTGAGTCTTCGACGAACTGTCCACTCGCTAACAGCGACCCCGCGAACATTTCGGAGCCCCTGCTGGACGTCAACACCAGTCAAATGCCGATTTCGGAGAGAAGTTGACACGATAAAACGGTCATCCCTATCCGATGTGCACCGGCGTCGTCCAGATCTTGGTCTCGGCACAAAGCCACCAGTCTCCAGAAAGCGTTTGTACACTTTCGAAACACAAGACTGACTTATGTGGAGCCGACGTCCGACAGCTCGCTGGCTAAGCCCTTCTTGCAATAGGGCGACGATTTGGGCTGCTTCTGTAGGTGTTGTATCCATTGTCTTCGAAGTTCAAGGGTCCAAAGTTGCGGAGATGTGTACCGGTCAACGTGTGAAAGATGACTGATAAAAAAACCCGTTACACGTCTTTTTATAGGGGATGATGGGCGCGCAACTGGTGACAGGTTAAACAATTGAAACGCATCTTTTTTCACTTAGCCCAGGATAACTTCTGAAGTACTGGCGTTATCTGAATAATATTGGTATCAATTTAAAGTTAATTAATGAACCTTTAAAATGGTATCATTTTTATTATTATTATTTAGTTATTAAGTACTCAAGATCGCGTGGAATCAAATTCAAGCAAGTGATTCCATACTTTTGCTCGCGAGTGTATATTAGTTACAATTATTAAGGATAACAAATACTATTTGAGTTTATGTAAATCATAAACAGTAAATCATAAAAAAAATGAAGATTATGAAACTGATGATCTCTGAGACATACTAAATCATCTATTTAGCGAGACCTTACATACAATAAAATAAAATATACTTTATTGTATTTGCGATCAAAAAGAACATTTAGATTCGTAAAATTTTAACTAACAAAATAACAAAGGCACTAAATTTTATTTGTTTATAAATCTAATGCTCTATTTGAAATTGTATCCAAAAAGGGTTATGGTAACTAAAGAGGGCGATAACTCAATATGCTGTGAATATTTCAAGCGTCTTCGTTTAGCGCAATGATTCTATTTGTTCCCAACAAACACATTCCGCGCAACGCAGCCTTATGGTCTTACACGGGAACGACTTATCAAATTTCTTGGTTCGATTGCTGATAGTCTGCACAGGATGTGGATAGATATCAGGTGTTACCACAATTTCAAGAGCACCAAAAGAGTTGATCGAACTGCAATACCTCAATTCAATGTGATTTTGCTTATTAGTCAATTGAAAAGTTACATTTGGGGTTCCGTTTGTCAGACGATGCAATTTTACTTTTTAGATATGAAGGGGGGTCTTCAAAATTATATAAATGATGTAAAATTAAATAATTTAACTAAACTTTATTTATTTTAATTTAACTTGAATTATTCAAGTTTATCCCTTGTCCCACGGCCGCCATCTTGACTATCGGAGGCATTATTAGGCGTCTTGAAGATTAGTTTTAATCAATACGCACTGGTTTAGCGTGGAATTTGACTTTAACCCCCTCTCAACCTTGGTTTGTGAGAGGTAGCCCGATTTCTCTTTAGGACGTTAGTAGGCTTAGTTGATTGTGTCGAAATGTAGTTACTAATTTATTCATAATTGTTGTCGTGTACACTTTTTCTGACTTAAAAACAATCAATCAATCTATTTATTACATGATACCTTGGTACGTTGCTATTGCTAAATTATTTACATTTCAAACTAACCCACTCTAAACAATTATTTCAATGAGCGAACTAGATACTTTGCTTCGTACCCTTGGTTTGTTGAAAGAGCTTCTTGGCGAACTTTCCTTACGAAAGTACAGCAAGAAGCAATGTTTCAAAAGGGGCGTGAAACTGTTTATAAATGGCAACGGCAACGCTCCAGCGATGCCCCTAGTGTATCAAACGTCCTTAGGCTGCGATACCTTGTGGTATGAAAATTAAATAGGTGTTCTAGGTTTACTTATTTATGCAATATAGCTTTCCTATATGAAGAGCCGACAGTTTAACTTGAGGCAATCCTCTTAATTAACTTCAAGCGTTACAGCTGTTGTACATTGAGCTTTGTGTCAAGGTTCGATGGTGCATCAAGAACTCATCAGAATTTTTTTTTTAGAGATGGGTCTTTTACTTGTTACTTGATTGACAGGTTTGTTGTAAAATGGCCGACTTCTCTACTTATTTATTTATTTATTTATTTAAAAAGGAATGCTTACAGCTAAACATATAGATATTCTTATAACTATCATTTACACGTAACAGGTTTATATATGCAAGCCTTTACTAGCATTCACAGCATTCTTGCAACAACATTATAATCTAAAGAAAAAATAAAATAAACTATGCTTTTCACTAATTAACAGTTATTATTTACAATACGTTTGTCGTGCGGTCAAGCAGCATCGATACTACAGTTTTCTTAAAAACACTCTGAGAACCGTCAAGCACGTCCAAGTCCAATGCCTTCGCATTCATATTGTTGTACGTATTACAAACCCTAGCCATAGGATGATGACGACCTAGGTTTGTCCTAGAGGGGGGTATAGTAAAAACTTTAGTAAGACGTTTTCGTGGATATCGTCGAGGAACGGTTAGATTGATGCAGGCTAGCAGGTCGGGACACGAAATTTTACCATGAAGTATCTTGTGGAGGAATAACAGATCCGAGACAGTGCGACGATCCCTAAGAGATATCATGCCGAAGAAAGACAATCTCATCTGATACGGAACTCTGTGGTAAATGCCTACTGACAAGTTTACGTTGATTTTGCTTTGTAGTATTGATCAGAACTACTAGTTTAAATTTTATTTATTACTAGCTGACCCGGCGAACGTTGTTCCACCTTAATGGCAATAAATAAGCAGATTGTGTTTTTTTTTATTGGAAAAAAATACAAAAAAATTAAATACCTACATTAATCATTCATTATTATTTCCGTATTTTAGTACATGGGTTGCTCTTCACTTAAGTACCGTGTTATATACGACATTTTTGTTTTATTATTATTTATTGAGAAGCACGAAGTGGAGCCATACTATCGCGGCGCTGTTCACGTGCAATTTCTTGTTCTTCTTCAGTCCTTTCATTTGCAGTATTTCGTATTCTTCTTGCATTACGGCTTTGTCGGGAAAGATTTGATCGTCTTGCTCGCGGCATTGTTAATTAAACTTTACTTCACTTCAATTCACCTAAAAAAATATTTCGAAACTCAAATTTTCAACCATACCGAGTTTGATAGTTCACTTCACTGTTTATACGAATGGGCAATGGCACTATCATCATCATCATCTCAGCCATCTGACGTCCACTGCTGAACATAGGCCTCCCCAATAGATTTCCACATAGAGCGATCCTGAGTCGCCTGCATCCATCGGCTTCCCGCCGCCTTGACCAGATCATCGGTCCATCGCGTGGGAGGCCGTCCTCTACTATGTTTGCCGGTTCGCGGTCGCCATTGCAGAACCTTGACGCCCCATCGGTCGTCGGTTCTTCGAGCTATGTCCCCATATGGCACTATCATTACATTATAATTGTTCTTCTTCTTACTTTTAAATAATGGCTTCGTGCGTCTAGCACATTTAGCCAGTGTCAAGTAAGTGATATATTAATAATATTTAATTCATAGTAAATGAGAATGAGTGGTGATAAAAATGATAAATGGTAAATGAGATACCTTCTCCTAAGCCCCTTGAGTCCTCAGTAAAGATGTGGGACTTTACTGAGATCTCACATGGACTCCTTGAGAGAAAATTTGAAAAGTGATGTTGCACCGTTTTGTTTGATTTATCAACACTCATATATATTCACAAACACTTGACGGTTAATAATCCACCGTTATTACACATTAATGTAAGAAATATCACAATTTTTAGAAAATTAAACAAAACTGCAGACTTGTCACTTCACTTTCCCGCCAAGAAGTCCAGTCATTATAATTGTTAATTATTTATTTAATAGAAATTGTTTCTTTCTTTCTTTTAAATAATGGCGTCGTGCGTTCAGCACATTTAGCCAGTGTCAAGTAAGTGATATATCAATAATAAAAGAGATAATTCGTAGTATATGAGAATGTTTGATGATAAAGATGATAAATGGTAAATGAGATACCCTCCCCTAAGCCCCTTGAGTCCTCAAAGATGTGGGACTATACTGAGATCTCACATGGACTCCTTGAGAGAAAATTTGAAAAGTCATGTTGCACTGTTTTGTTTGATTTACCAACACTCATGTATGTTCTCAAACACTTAACGGTTAATAATCCACCGTTATTACACATTAATGTTCAAAATATCACAAATTTTAGAAAATAAAACAAAACTGCAGACATGACGCTTCACTTTCCCGCCAAGAAGTCAGAAATAGTTTGAATATTGATTTCTTACAATTATCAAATTGTCATCCATACGTCATTACATAGCTGTCATTATACGTCAATTACATAGCTGTCATTTGCGTTTTGTTATTCCAAGTCTGATTCTTTTTTGTTATATCACGTTTTATAGTGACTGACGTTTCATGTCAAGTCACACGGGAACGCTGTCAAACGGGATAAAAAGTATCCTATGTCCGTCTCCTGGCTCTAAGCTACCTCCCTACCAATTTTCGCCTAAATCTGTTTTGCCGTTCTTGAGTTATAAGTGCTGTAACTAACACGACTTTCTTTTATATATATAGATATAATAAGCATAATATTGTTACAATAAATCATCGTCGCCAAACCATACACACTCTAGGTATTCTGCTCCTATTCATAATTAGCTAAAAATTAGTAATGTGGGCAGGAGATACTTTTCAACTATCGCATACGGTCACTATTGATATGACCGAGAAGGATGTGAATGAGTCTGTTAAATGGTTAACTGGGAGCAGGGCAGGAGAATGCAAATGATGACGCGTTGTATATTACATAAAAAAATGTTACAGTATTTTATCATATCAACTTTATAAAAAGTCCACTGCTGAACATTAGCCTTCCCAATAGGTTACATTATATTGGTATCTACCTATAATCACCACGCTGGGCAGGCAGGTTGCTGATCGCAATTCAGGCTACTACGCAGGATAACGCTGCTGCCCATTATCCGGTAGGATTACTCTTCGTCGACTCTAATGACTCCTATGACTTCCGTGAGATAAAAAGGGGTGGCACTATTCTAGGCGGTACCATCCGGCAACGGCTTACAGGGATTAATGTGATCAAATTATGAAGTATAAAAATATTATTTTTTGATTTTCCTATCTCCAAAGCTCTCTGAAATTCTCTTCTCATGATCATATTAGTCAAAATTTCAATTATAAGTATCAGCAGCTGTCCTCAATATTTGCAATACAAAAATCATTCATTCAAGTTCGGCCCAATAGAGCTCTTATGAATGTGATACTTATAAACTAACGCCCGCATTCACTGCGGGCTAGCTTGATTGTAAAAAGAACGACCAAGAAAATCGTCAAGGTGTTTTTTTCTTCCGCCAGTTATAATTAAAAATACTTAATATTAAAACAACCTAAACATTTGTTCTACAGTCACAATATTTAAAAGAAAAAAAATTTTTTTTTTAGCAATATTAACATAACTTCACCCTGTGTGACCTAAACATCTCTAATAGTCTCTAACATTGGCTTCCCATAAGCCAGGAAATATGAGCCTGGTAGCCATACGAACGAAAAGAGAACGTTAGTAGGTAATTGTACGCAGTGAAACATTGCTGTGACAAATCTATTAGGAACTTGAAGTAAGTTGCCTTACTCACCAAGATATATTATTGTTATCTTCCAATCAAGCGAATAATATTTGTATGAAATAAAACACATTACATACAACTATTATGAAGTAAAGTCTTGTCGTGTCGTATTTATAACAAGAACGGCTGAATAAAAAATATGTCCCTATAGGAACGCGGACAGGGTTGCGAGTGGCCGCTAGTACTATAAAAACACATTTGATGGATTTTAATAATGGTTTATTAAACTTGAAAAAGTGAAAACGCTTAAAGAGTGAAAACGCTCTGTATGCTATTCCTCACCAATAGTCACCATTCCTTGGGCTGACATTTTTCTAAACCTTATTTATTATTTCTGACACCATAATATAATTATAATAAGTTTATTTAGTGGTGTATAGGGATCCCACTAAGATCTGAGACGCCCAAGCAAACCTCACCTGTAAGTAGTGCACGATCGATCAACGGAAAGGGTCCGGCTATTTGCGGTAAGCGGCAATAGGCTCGCCTCCTATTAAGTGGGACCAACCTCATAATTGGCGAAATGTGAGTGTATAGTGCTTATTAGGAAAACAGACGTGATTCTATATGTGTGTGTAAGTATTTATTTACAGACATACATATTTTGTATATACATACATAAATACATACGGTATCACGCCTGTTTCCCCAAAATGTTAAGAAATCTTTCTCACTTTATAATAATAGGTGTAGTGCTTACGTGCCGAAATCACCGAAATGTGCTCAGATAGTGAATTTGCCTGTATCATTTTGTAGGTGAATCCAAAACTATCAAATCAAGTTCCATTTGAAAATCAGCGAGCTATAAAGAGGGGTCGTATCTAGAATGAGTTGATCCGACAAGACACAAAAGCCACTCTATAGCCCACAAGGGTTGGTAAGCTGAAGTGGCAGTAGGCCGGTCATATTTGCCTAATTACTGATTACCGTTAAGGTAGACGTTTCCTGCAGTAAAGACCACAGCTTGGAATGCGCGTTATAGTACTCCAGCTAGGTGACCGATGAAAAACGACTGGCAGCAGTTAAAGGCGAAGAGCTGAAGATTGAGTGGCGTGCCATTGGAGAGGCCTATGTCCAATTGTGGATGTATATAGGCCGATGAAGATGATAACGGTGCAGATTTCAAAAGAGTCTTTGAACTAAAACGAGGAATGTTATTTATTTAATATCATTCCCTCTGGACGTGACTAAATCACTGGTATTGTAACGCAGGCTTTTGTAACCTAAACCTTATAGGTCTTATTACAAAACGATGTCTAAAGTTAGACCAGGTTTAAAACAAGTGCTGTCACTTTGATTTGATAAGATATAGACACATGTGTGGCCTAAGTTCGTGACAACTATCTTTCTTGAATAAAAAAACTAATTTAAACTAGAAAAATATTTTTGCTGCAAATATGGGCTACCTGATGAAGGTCGTGGGACTACGATACATGCAGGGCGCCTACTCTCGGTCAAACTGAAAGTTTATGGGAGGGGTCTATGTTCAGCAGACTACCTTTTGCAACTAGGTACTAGCACAAATAATATGGTATAATACTATTCTAGCAAAGGTTGCTACTTGCCACAGATAATCCTTTGTAATCAATATAAGCTACCAAGGTACATCCAAGGAGATGCAGTTTGTTTAGTTGTTGCTTCAGCAAAAAAAAGTTTATCTAATTTTCACGATTAACATAATTACAAAATATTACTCTTAGGGGTCATCTATAAATTACGTCACACGAATTCCGTAATTTTTTTAAAACCCCCCCCCTCCTTTCTTGTCACAGCTGGTCACACTTGTGAGACCTTAGTGTGATGTCACATATTTTGCAATGTACAGCAAGAAATAATTACATCAAAACAGCAGTTCCATAATTTTCATAGGACCTGGAATTTTAAATGTGACGTCACGAAATTTAGGATCCCTCCCATCCCTAAATATTTATCTAGGGCTATCCATAAATTATATCACACCATTAACGTGTGACATCATTTATGGATAGCCCCTTAGTAAATTTTATGAACTCTATTCGGTTTCATCTGCAAAATTATATTAGCAAATTTACTATCAGACCATATTTCGGCACATATTGCATTTTACAAAAGTTTTAAAGTTACAGCGTCATTTTTATGCGACAATGTGAGCCTTCTTATTGCTATAAATATTATAGTTAGAAAGATAGTTCTTAATACTTTAATAAATTGCCATGTTTATACTTGATGTTTTTTTTATTTGTACGTAAAATTCTGTACAAGTTCTGAATTATCTATTGTAAAGCGATGCAAAGCTGAGTTCACAGAGGTGAGTTCTTGGTGACCGTTTGTGTGGCATTTAATATTAAGCACTTTTGCCTCGTTTTTGTTTTATGTCAACGTGTTTATGTACTTTTTGCGGCTTAGTAGTCGATTCGCTCGAAAATATGTATCACTGTTTTAGTAGGCATTTCGCCCAGAAATATTTTAATAGTTTAGAATACTCTTGGTAGTTAGTTGTTTAAGACATTGTTTTTATGTCCTTACTGCCACTCTTAGGAATAAGTTGTGCCATGTGGTGCCGGCCTTAAATAGTGCCTCCCCCTCTCATCTTATGGGGAGTCGTAAGCGTCGACGAAGCGAAATCCTAAAGTTAAATATATCTTATGAAAAGTCCAGTTCAAAATCTCAAGGCGCTTGTGTTCATTCAATGATCCTATCCTCTTTACACCGACGATTACTTCAAGCTTATCACAGTACACAGAGAGCTATTTTTATACAAACAAATGTCTTGTACACGACGATACTTTCAATTTTTATTTACCCCTTTTTGGTGGGCGGTCGATTCGTATACTACACTCGCGAGCAAAAGTATGGAATCACTTGCTTGAATTTGATTCCACGCGATCTTGAGTACTTAATAACTAAATAATAATAATAAAAATGATACCATTTTAAAGGTTCATTAATTAACTTTAAATTGATACCAATATTATTCAGATAACGCCAGTACTTCAGAAGTTATCCTGGGCTAAGTGAAAAAAGATGCGTTTCAATTGTTTAACCCGTCACCAGTAGCGCGCCCTTCATCCCCTATAAAAAGACGTGTTACCGGTTTTTTTTATCAGTCATCTTTCACACGTTGACCGGTACACATCTCCGCAACTTTGGACCCTTGAACTTCGAAGACAATGGATACAACACCTACAAAAGCAGCCCAAATCGTCGCCCTATTGCAAGAAGGGCTTAGCCAGCGAGCTGTCGGACGTCAGCTCCACATAAGTCAGTCTTTCAACAACAAACGCTTTCTGGAGACTGGTGGCTTCGTGTCGAGACCAAGATCTGGACGACGCCGGTGCACATCGGAGAGGGATGACCGTTTTATCGTGTCAACTTCTCTCCGAAATCGGCATTTGACTGGTGTTGACGTCCAGCAGGGGCTCCGAAATGTTCGCGGGGTCGCTGTTAGCGAGTGGACAGTTCGTCGAAGACTCAAGCAAGCTAATTTAACCCCAAGAAGGCCTGCCACAGGCCCGAAACTGACGGCAGCTCATCGACAATCCCGCCTTCGATTTGCTCGTTCCCACCTTGATTGGGACGTTGAGGAATGGAGCCGTGTACTGTTCTCGGACGAGACCAGAATGTGTTTACACGGCAACGATCGAAGAGGTCGGGTCTACAGGAGGCCTGGGGAGCGCTTTGTGCAGTGCTGTTTCGCTGAGACAGTGGCTTATGGAGGCGGTTCTTTAATGATGTGGGCCGGCATTTCTTTCGACGGTAAAACGGAGCTTGTTTTCGTGCCTGGCGGGGGACGAGGAGGCGGTCTAACTTCTGACCGATACATTTCCGATATTCTGCTGGAACATGTCGTTCCCTATGCGGGATATATCGGTGATGACTTCGTCCTCATGCACGATAACGCTCGTTGTCACACTTCCCGTGCCACAACCGAATACCTAGAGGAAGTCGGCATCGCCACATTGGACTGGCCAGCGCTTAGCCCGAACATGAATCCAATAGAGCACGTGTGGGATGAACTAAAGAGGAGGGTTCGATCCAGAAATCCTACTCCTTCAAACACATATGAGCTCAAAACGGCTTTGATTGAAGAGTGGGAAGGTATCTCACAAGATACCATACGGAAGCTCATCAGGTCCATGAAGAACCGTCTCCGAGCTCTCCTTAGGGCGAGGGGGGGGAACACTAAGTATTGACATTAAGTTTTTAGGCGAAATAAAGTTTTTATTAATTAATTTTTGTTGTTTTTTTCATTCATAATTTTTCCGTTATCCTTGCCTTTTCCTACCTCCTTCACTTAATCCAGGATAGCTCCAGAAATAATGGAGCCATTTGAATGAATTTGATATCAATTTAAAGACTACATTTTAACCTTTAAAATGGTATCATTTTTATTATTATTATTTAGTTATTAAGTACTCAAGATCGCGTGGAATCAAATTCAAGCAAGTGATTCCATACTTTTGCTCGCAAGTGTACTAGTTCTTGAAGGACGCTTCGCTTCGCATTTGCACGCTATTAAAATACTTCCTGGCGAAACACCTACTAAAACCGCATTATTATCGATAAAGGACGTTTCGCTCGTTCGAATTTTTTTCCTGTGAATCGACTACTAAGCCCATAACGGCTTTAATTAGCATTTTTGTAGGACCCCCCTAGTGGGTGCGCTTTGCACCGTTGGACTTTTTTGGAGTATTTTTTGGACTGCATCGACTTTTTACCAAATAGATAAACTAGTAGACAGGAACTTGGTTGCATTTCAATGATCCATGCTTCTTTTGGATTGATAAATGTAAGGGGGGCAGCAAACACAGTCCAACTCGTATATTCCTGCATCCTGAAGAGAAACACAGCGATTGACAAATCTTAAAATTTGATGAGTTTGTATTTCAAGAAGAACACAAAACAGAATTGTTTTGTTAGGAATTTGGAGCTCTCCAAAAAGGACTTGCAACGTTTTTTAAAAGAGTCCGTAGGCGGCGGTTACCACTTCCCATCAGGTGAGCCACGTGCTTGAGAGTTGTGGTATAAAATGAAGGAGGTATAAATCAAATCATAACAAAATAACGGGACCGCTAAATAATGAAATAATCGGAAAAATGTCTGTGAGCATCTAACTTTTGTCTGAACAAAACTTTACAAAATTAGATAGATAGATAAACTAATTATAACAACAAAAGACACACATACATATAAAATTACAATAATTAAAATTTATTTATTATTTATTAAAGTTTATTAAAGTGAGCACCTTAATTTTGTAAATTGAACCACGGTAATTCGATATTTCGACGAGCTCAAAGCTCTGCTATAGAATGATATATATGAATGCTATAGAAAACAAGCAGAAGAAATGCATACATATTGAAAGATTATTGATTTGGAAATAGGTTGAAAAAGAAAGTTATAATTGTGGTGGTTGTGGTATCTTGGACATAGGTATAACTAGGTCACATTTTGTAGGTATGTAAATCAAATACTACATTTAATTTTGAGGTCCATAATACATTTCAACATATTTAATAAACACAATAATCTAAAGAATATAATTATTTTGAATATTTATTAAGATTTCTACATAAATAAGAAATGAATCTTCGAAGGAATTAACAAAAAATAAAACATCAATATTGTCATAATCATTGGTTTATTATTCTAACTCAATTTTTTACATTAACCCTGTTCATTTAGACTCAGTTTTATGTCTAGTTCGTGGTAATGACTCTCTTTAGTAGTTTTATTATTATTAACCTATTTACTTAAATAAATAACTATGTACATATCAAAATGTATTCTTAAATTGATCAGTAACAATTCCATCACATTAGAATATTAATTATACCATAAAATACGTAACATTTGACCCCAAAGTACTAATTCGAGTTTGTACTTGACAATTTGTTCTAAGCAGGTTTAGACAAAATGTTCACAAATTGAAATATTTTTTTACAATACATACACAGAAAACACCAAGGCCTATACAAACATCCATGTTCAAGCTCACAAATATTTCCCCTGTGTGAAAGCTGGAACCTCGATCTTTGTCCACCGACCATCACGCTATATCAGCAGTCAAAGCTTATCCAGTGAACTATATTATCATTTCTTTAAATCTTAGTTATTGCTTTACTATAGTTAAGTCATACTAAAGTTATAAAAGAAATTAATAGGGTTAGTAATTATTGCACACGACTAATTTGATTATGCTAACTCTAGCCTACATCACAGATTGCTTTGCATCTTTTATAATAAATAACACACAGTCTTCAGTAATAAATAAATGTATAAATAAAGTTATTTCATATTTTTCCCCATTCTTCTTTGATTATATCTGATCCCTTCTCAGCTATCATGTAGACCGGAGCGTTTGTATGGCTTGATACTATTTCAGGCATTATACTCGCGTCTATAACTCGCAACTTGTCAATACCGTGTACTTTCAATCTTGAATCCACAACTGTGGATGGATCTCGCGGATCACCCATTTTGCAAGTGCCGCTCTGATGGTAAATAGTAAATGTGAACATCTTAGCTTGACAAGCAAAATACTCATCACTACCAAAAGGCCCGTACTTCAAGCATTCCTTAATCGGAACATCATAAAGCTTCGCACCCATTTTCTTCATCGCTGGCTGTTTTGATATATCTATTGCTATTTTTATTGCTTCCACAATTTTTTTTACGTCTTCGTCATGTTCAAAGTAATTCGGTATGAGCACGGGAGGAGCTTTTGGGTTTCTGCTTTGTAACAATACTCTCCCCTTGGATTTTGGTCGCATCAACATTGGGAAAATCATAAAAGCGTCTCGTTTACCTAGTGCACCATATGTGTCGGCGTAAATTTCTTTGTCAAAATTAAAATTGTACTGTATCATCGGATCTGCATTCAGACTTGCGCCAATGAAAAGTAATTCTATGTCAGGCCAGCCGGTAGAGTTAAATTTGTCTTTTAAATCAGCGAATACCAAAGCCTCGCATCCTCCTGGAACAGACAATGGCCCTTTGTGTGTTTTCATCCATTTAAAAACTAAATCCAAATGGTTTAATATGTATTCAGTTTGTAAATTATTATTTTGCGGTTTAACGATAAATTGAAGACCACCAGCAGCTATATGATCCATTAAATTGTAGCCCACAGGCAGATCCCTTACTACCTTAATTTTCATAGATTCCAAATGACTCCTGGGGCCGATTCCTGATAACATGAGGATTTGAGGTGAATTTAGTGCACCCGCGGATAAAATGACTTCTTTTTTCGCTAATATTTTATGTTTTATATTATGTTTTTCTAATTCCACTCCTATTACTGTTCTTTTACTGTCATCAAATAAGAGTTTGGTAACCAAGCTAGCCTTGGTGACATGAAGATTTTTCCTACCGTTGATGGGATGTAA
Source organism: Musotima nitidalis (assembly GCA_949126915.1). Taxonomy (NCBI): domain Eukaryota; kingdom Metazoa; phylum Arthropoda; class Insecta; order Lepidoptera; family Crambidae; genus Musotima; species Musotima nitidalis. The sequence goes on from OX421434.1 coordinate 10,082,172, forward strand.
ATATGCTCGACTAGAACTGTGGCGTGTTCCATTTTTCATGGAAAGCTGTAGGAATGACACTCCCGTGGGATTCGGTCCGTTATGATCGCCATACTTAAAACCAAGTTGTTGAGCACCTTTCACCCACGCTTTACTAACTGAAGTACGGTAAGGAGCATGTTCGACGTTTAAGTGACCTTTATATCCATGATGTTTAGGATCATTAAACGAAGGAATGTTAAAGTTCTCTATCTTTTTAAAGTAAGGTAATACGTCATCCCATCCCCAACCCTCGTTACCCATATTTTGCCACTGTTCGTAGTCAGGTCGACTGCCTCTTGTATATATCATGTAGTTTAGCACACTGGATCCTCCGACGACTTTTCCTCTAGGCCAGTGGCATTGGTGGTTATCAAAGCCAGCGCAATAATTATTCGAAGGTTTTGTTTTGTATTTCCAATTTGCGTTTGTGAACTGGAGGTAGTTAGCAACAAGTGGTATGTCCATGATATAGTTTTCATTGACCCCTGCTTCGATGAGTAGGACCTTCCATTCAGGTACTTCTGTAAGTCGGTTCGCGATGACGCATCCTGCAGTTCCGGCCCCTACTATGATGAAGTCATACTCGGGAAGTAAATGCGGCTGGTCCGGGGGCTCCTGGTCATGTTGGTTAGTGCCTTCGTGGACGAAGTTTAAGAAAGATGTGACTGGGTTGACCTGTGTGTGTACGGGCAGCACAGTGCACAACATCCATAGCGCCGCCAAATACGATGACGTGCGATGTTGTCTCATCTGCAAATAAGATAACGAAATAGGTTATAAATCTTAATAGATATTCCAGCTGTTTCGAGGTTGAGTGGCCTCTTAAGACAATAGCATCTCAAGACATCTTCCTTGGATAGCTAAAGAATACGTGACAATGAATTTTGATGAGTTGAAAGCCTTCAGTAGTTTGTTAATCATTTTCCAACCATTGTTTCGTAACTAAAAATAGATTCGGAAATATAAAATATAAATTAAGATTATTTTTGTACCTGACTGTTATACGACTTACTCGTACATTTTTTATGTGAAATGTTGATATTAGTAATTAACCAAATTAAGATTAATAAATAATACGTCTCTAGTCACAGTCAATTACTGATTTAGTGAAGGTAAACAAAAATGGCTCAGTTTTATATAATGTTTGTAAGAGGCCCTCATACAGAACCGTTCTGCCACAGTTAAATGACTCCGAGAAAACACACGATTAAATTGTAATTACTGTTGGTATTGGAAAGAGTTGACGTCATATGCATCAGGGTTGACATGTAATTGTGAATGACGAGTTTTGACGCAAACGCGGGAAAAGACGTATCGCAGATATATTTTATTGCCCTAAACTATGGTAATTTTGAGTTTTAAATTATAACAATAGTGGATTTTCAGACATAATAACTTCTTTGAAAATGTAGACGAAAATGCTGCATTAATGCATATTTAACTTGATCAAATATATTACTTGACACTGGCAAATACTTTAAACGAGTGAGTCCAGAAAAACAAATTTAATGACTATTTAGTAATGTGGGTTACACAGCAACATTCTTTTTTTTAAGTGTAAGCAAAAAAAAGTGTGCTGCTTGGCCTAGAGTAGTGCCCTCCCTCTCATCTAACAGGGAGTCGTAAGAGGCGACAATGAGAAATCCAACCGGATGATGGGCAGCAGTATCTTCCTGCGTACTGATTTCTTGTCGGATGGAAAATCGTCATATGACCTTCTCCCGCTTTTTGTGTCAGACTTTTACTAACTAAAAACCATCCATGCATGTTTCTTGTTGAGCCTGCTATGGCCCGGGGCCACGGTAACCCTTTCAAACTGTCCCGCAAATCCTGCGTACTGGCTGGAACTGCGATCATAAACCGGGTTGATGCCCGTGAATAATGATGAATCCAGCGTGGTGATTATGTGCGAGTCATTGCAATTTAAGGTTCTGCATACTATGATATGTATGAATCATAAAGATCATTGGCTAAATGAGTTACGATATGAATCAAACTTTCTAGATATTCCAGGTAAGTGTAATTTTGTCATAAGAGGAAAATATCGATAATGCCAAAATGAATTATTAATTAAATTAATGTCTAAAGTAGGTCATGTAGCGTCCGTGCTGCAGTACGGTATTATGATATGGGGGAACTGTACAGATATAGATATAGTCTTTAAACTACAGAAAAGATGCATTAGATCTTTGTTTGGTGCTTATTACTTGGAGTCATGTAAACCTTTATTTATAAAGAATAGACTTCTCACGGTCCCTGGATTGTATATTAAACAAATTTGTATATTTGTAAAGGAGAATCCAAGACATTTCGAAAAAAGACAGTCTGCTTCGACTAAATGTCTCCGACTCAGACCAGGGAACAAGGTAGAAAATCAGGTCTTAAAACTGACATTAGCAAAAAAAAATGCAAGTAATATGGGTATAAAAATATTTAACGCGTTACCTGATGAAATACGTACGTTAACTGGACCTATATTTAAACGAAAACTACATAATTATTTGATAGAGGGCTGTTTCTATTCAATTAAGGACTACTTTCAGGCTAACCATGTCAATCTTTAGTTTTTAGAATGTAGAAATTATAATTATATGTAATATTAATCGGACAGTGACATTTTAATTTATTGAATAATTGTATCTTTAAATTCAATCTAAATATATTATAACATTTGCACACTTAGATATAAGTAGATTTTGACGATACAACTAACCTGTATAAGACCTTTATGTAAGAACGCAAAATCAAAGCAAATAAATCTATTTCATTTCATTTCATTCATAGGTGCTGCTCTAATTTTGCTGTGTCCGAAACCTTATCCATCATCCAATATGATTTCTCTTTGTCGAGTTTTACGACTCCCCGTGAGATAAGAGAGGGTGGCAATAATAATAGGCATATAATTAAAATAGGTTAAGTTATTTCAAGGAGTGTGACCACAAACACCGTTAAACGATATTTTTATACATTATTCTTCGTGTCAATATTCTGTTTGTAAGTAATAGTATTGTTTTAGTGATTCGGTCTTAGCACGTGGATGTATTATGATGATTGACTACCAGTTCACGGTGCATATACGTTTTTTTATGTTTCGCTACGAGTAGGTACTCAAAGAAGTTATTTTCTTTAAGCCAGTAATTGGTATAACTTGTGAATTGACAAGATGCAATTATAGTAATCTATATTAACTGTATTGCTTCTGATTGCTTATGAATATAAAATAAATCATTCTGAGCTCGTTCAATATTTTAATAACACTGGTGAAGATCAATTCTCAAAAAGTTGATAGCACTTTAATTATTGACTTTTTTAAAATTGAACTTTATCATTTACGTCTCAATAAAGCATATTCGCATATAGCAGCTAATATGATTTATTGCCCGGTTTGAAACATTCGAACAACAGGACGCCACACTAATCCACAATTCGTGAAAAATTACATGATCTAACATCTTGGTTAACTGTCATCTTGATTTGTCAGATGATGATGATAAACTTCATTTTTGTACATGTCCTGTATCGATTTTACCAACATCGAAGGAGCCCACGCCAGCCTCACCTGCAAGTGGTGCACCTGTCGAGCAACGGACAAGGCTTTGGCAAACAAAAGATCCCGATAAGCGGTAATAGGCTCGCCACCTATTACGTGGGACCAACAGTAAAATCGACGAAATGTGAGCGTACAATATACCTCTGCTTACCCCTTCGGGGAAACAGGCGTGATTGTATGTATGTATATTGATCGGATATTTGACGGAGTAAGATTACTACTTTCCAATTCCAACTCTCATTCGTATGCAGATATCGTATCTAGTGCTTTAAAAAGAAAAAACCTATAAAATATCTTGCCCTGTTTGTACGAAGTCCACTGGGTTAAAAACAGTGTCATTTTCACGCTATACTACTCTGCCCGCTTGCGCTTCACCAAAAATGTGATGCCAAAAAATGAAGAAAATTTACTGATGAGATGAGAGACCATTGGTATCATCGCCATCGCCACCTATCGTAGTTATTTTAGCTTTTATTAAATTTGCATCTGAAAGAATGCTTTGGACCAAACCACGTCCTTTAAATTAAATTCCTACAATAATATTTTAGTAACATATTATTATGATAGTGTTATATAAAGTTTGTAAATTTGTAACATATAGTTATATTGTAAGTTTTTTTTAACTACTAACAAAAATTGGGCCCATGGTCTTCAATAAAGAATTATTATCATAATATAATTTCTATTACTGTCCGCTATATGGTTATTTGTCACGATCCATTATTTACAATCAATACACTTTCAAAAAGTAAGATGTTCCAATAGATACATCATGTATAAAATGCGCGTCGACAGTACATAAGTAATGATTGAAAATTATGTTTTTACAAAGTATAATTCTATGGTTCTATAGTAATTAATTAATTAACCGACTGCTACACTTATCCGTGACTCCACTGTCGCATTCAACGTGTTATCTAATTGTCTTTAAGTCAGTTAGCAATTACTGATGTTTCATTGAAAACGGGAAGTGATGGATATCATTTCTTATGGTATTGCGATTATTTGCGATGCTTCCATCCGTAAGGCAGTTGTCTCACTACAGACGACAAACGAGAGATAGAAACTGGAGAATTTTCTCCAAAACAACCACTACTACTGATATTTTTGAACATTTTCAAACATAACAGTGGTAGTGATTATATAATAACTACATTTAGTTTATCACAAAAGCAAGTTAAGTCAAGTCTCTTTACATTTTCTATTGTCCTCGGTAATATCAAAAAGTTCACACAGAGATTTCTAGCTGGATGAAACGTGTCAAATGGAGAGAGGTGAGCCATTGTCCACATCAAATCAAATCAAATGAAAATCAAAATTCATTTATTCAAGCTTGGCTCAATAGAGCTCTTATGAATGTCATACTTATAAACTAACACGCCCATTCACTGCGGGCGGGAGCTTGATCGTAAAAGAACAGGCAAGAAAATCGTCAAGGTTGGATTTTCTCCCGCCAGTTACAATTAAAATACACAATATTAAAACAATTGTGTTCTGCAGCCACAAGATTTAAAAGAAAGGAAGACAAAACTCTTTTTAGCAATATTAATATAATTACGGATAAACATAGTAGAAATGATCAGACGCGTTACGTCAATCATATTTTAGGGACACTATCGACACTAAACGAGATTCCATAAACTTTGTCATCTTTTACGGCACCCTGAGACGAGACATGGAATAGTAGTACTCTTTGAAGGAGCCGCTACCACACGTCATCTTAAGTTATTATTAACGATTTCAAATTGTATTTCCGAAAGTAAAAAATTAAATGATATTTTCACCTAGCTTCCAAAAATTAACAATTCTTGGAATGTATATTAGTCGGAATCGCTCGATACGTAATGCCATACGGTCACCCATCCAAGGACTAATCTCGGTTTACTATGCCTTACATCGATTCCGACCACCTAGTACCGCGGGGCTACGAATGACCATTTCTTTCAAATAACACGCGCTAGTTCTAAGACCACAATTTTCGTATGACTCATGAACTTGACAGGTCTTTAAAAGATTGCATGACTCCGACAATCTTAGATAGTAGTCTGGTATCTAACCTAGTCATTAGTTGAGTATTCCACACACGAAACCTTGAGGGTTACAAGGAAAACCATTCGCCAACCCATCCTGGCATTTGTGTCACATATTATGTTTCTAGCTAATTAATGTAATACATCTCTGTAATAAATTTACCATTAGTATGGCATTAGTCTTGAGAAAAACCACAACAGACAGATAAACTGACAAACCTTGACAAATTTTGACACAGAATCCATTTGCTTTTATTTCTTATTTATTATTTATTTATTTATTCAGTAAGTACAGGTTATAACAACTTATTTATAGCATAGTCCCACAAAACCGTGAGTACGGTTTAACTGCGGGGTCTGATTCTGATTCATTCTTGATTATGGTCCCCTCATATCTCTTTCATTGTTGTTAAAAAATATATCGAATTTTCATGTGTGTGAATGTTTAACGAATCTAAGTGATCATGTTGATCTTAAAGACAATAAAGTATATTTTATTTTATTTAGTATACGAATATCTATTTTATGTCCTTCTGACTTATGTTAATCATTCAGTTACAATTGGAATTCTATTGTTTCCTGTTTTAGGCAGTCGCACGTTAGTTCAAGTATAAAAAAGTAAGCCCTGACAGCGGTGAATACATCAACGGAGTGATCGGTCTGTTTGTGCTATTAGAGTTGTCTAAAGGATGCCTCATGTTTTCTAGTAATAAAACCTATGTTACTTAGGGATAATGGTCAATGATTTGTTTAAGTCTTGTTCGGTAGTTTTTGAATTTATTTATCACAAACATTTAAAAATACAAATCTTTGCTCGTCACCAAACTGTAAAATAAAAACTGCAAAGAGCGACTCTAACGGATTTATAGAAAAAAAATAAACATAGTTCACTCGTAATTTTTTTATGAACCAATTCGTGATGGATTCTCTCTAATTTTACGACGACTTAATTTGTAATGTTATCAATGTACTGAAGCGTATTATCGTCACCATCATCAGCATCTCTGCCTATTATTGTCCAATTGCATGGCATGAGCCTTCACTCGTAACAAACACAGGTCATATTGTAATACGCGGACCCAGTGCGTATTGGGGGAGGTATGTCTTTGACGTACTGCTGTTAGAACTTTTCTAGCCTCTCAATATAATTTCTTACTTCTATAGCAAATAATAAGACTGAGATCGACAGCTTAACGCGCTCTCCAAAGCTCGATATCAAATGCCACACAAACTGTAACCCATCCAAAGATTGATCTCTGTAGAACTAACTACTACCAGATAAACTGAGCACCAGGATCAACAGCTTAACGTGCTTTTCTTACCACGATATCAAATGCAACACGAACGGTAACCCATCCAAAATTGGCTTAAGTGAACTTTGCTTAACTTCGCTTTTTATTGTACTTTTTATCGGTTACGGCTCATGGAATGAAAATCTATGAACTTGACATAAACCCTCGATAAAGTAATACAAAAAGATTTATAACTACTGATTTAACGACGGTATCATCATATAAATTTTATATCTATTTATCGAATTACGTCTTCGGTAGTAAAATGTTTTATTTATTATCTCACACACAACTTCTAGACCCAAACAAATCAGAGGGTCATAGCTTGTATTATGGATACTAAATAATGTTTGAACATACACAACAATTTTTTCACGAATATTTAAATCCAGACCAGATTAAATATCTGTGTTTATGCTACTACTGTGTGGGAATCAAACACCCGACTATCGCTCCATATTGGTTGTTAAATGACAGAAACAAGACAATGATTGCTGAAGAAGTCAATAATGTAATGGCTTAAAAAATTTGGTAATACGGACGGCTTAGGGTTGACATTATTTAAATAAAAATAAATGGCGTCGTATGAAACAGTTAAACCTCAGCTTTAATACTTAAAAGTAACAATTTTATTATTCAGATTTACCGAACTCGCACTTAGATATGTTTATAGTTACGCCATATTTGTCGAGTCGGGAGAGTACTTCTCTTACTTTTTGTTTATGTTCCGATTCTATAAGGACGCTATGATGACGTCATCAATATAAATGAATATATAGTGAAGTCCCCGTGGTACTTCATTATTGAAAAACCGCTAGAATGTTTGAGCGGCGTTTTTAGTCCAAAAGTATTTTTTTGAAATTTATAAAGGCTAAATGGTGTTGTTATCGCAGTTTTCAGTATGTCTTCTTCATTAATTCCAAGTAAATAGATTCGGTCCTGAGTCCTGGCCGGCTAAAATGTCACTGTAGTCATTTTGGAAGTTTATTGTTCTAAAGGTTGGTTGTTCTTGCAAAGTCACAGATGCTATTGTATGTTAACTGGTAACAGAATCGATAAGTTTCATTTTGCTCACGTCTACTAATAACTTATGAAGACTGAGGAAATTAGCACCGTGGGTGGGGCTGCGGTCGACGTTAGCCGCGGCTCTGGGGAGTAGCTCTCTCGCTCCCGTCATCATATAAAAGATGGTCGACAGCGAGACGGCGTGGGAGGGAGGCTATGGCTTCCTTCTGTGAAGTTGTGATGTCGCAGTAGGAGGCCACGGAGCGGGAGAGGGCGCCGCTGGCGCAGCGGGCCAGGGCCAGGAGGGCCCGGGGGGTATAAGGCGGCGGGGGCAGGGGCCCTTTCCGTCTAGTAGGATTGAGCCCCCACACTCTCCTCTCGGTCCTCCCATTTACCGGCAAATAGCATTTATTTTACCGACGATAAATAAATAAAAAGTACAAACGACCAGCGATATGGTCGCGGTAACTGGAAATCTAAGTCCAAAGTCTTCACACCCTAAGTTCTGATTTCGATATTGTTCGCTGCGTACAGTTTGTATTCCTCACACTTGCTTTCGATTCTTGTTCACTGGAATAACAGAAATGTTTGCACCTGTTTCCACCAAAAATTTGAAACCACTTTTATTGTCTGTATCACTTGGCGGGGAACCGGAGCGATGGTGCATATCTCCGCCTGCGATTGCACTGAAATTACTTTTCCGAATTATCTGGTTTTAACCAAGCGCATGGCTCCACGCATTTCCTTGCTCTGTGACGATATCTATAATGACACGAACATAACCAATTTGGGCTGTCCGGTCCCCCGTGGTGGGGGGATGTAGAATTCTTTAAATGTGCCGCTATCACACGGCAAATTCACGCTATTTTATTATACCATTATATAAATTCAAATTAAACCGATATACTTATAATACATCTTCGACAATTTATACCAATACATACGTAGAGCTTACATTGCACGAAAGATTCGTTCGCTTTTAAATACTTTTTGGATAAAAATTAAAATTTTAGGTATATAAAAATAATCCGTGTTAAGGCACACAAATACCGTTTTGATTTATAATATAATCGAACCCACGAACTTAGTAGAGCAGAAAACATATACTGCATATCAGTCGTCGTTGTTTAGAAATTTCCCCCAGACAAGTTACATATAACAACCCCAATTTTATTGAAATGGAAAAAAAAATATGAAGCAGTCAATATCATCCCCATTCCATTCAGGTCGAACTACAGTTGCCTAATGTTACTTAACTAGAGACGCAGACAGGGCTGTCGCCGCAGTTTATGATGACCTTTAGCCGTAACAATTAGCCATTAAACGATAGAAAATAATAAAAAACAACTTACATGTAATAGAGACAGGTGACATATGTGAAATCCACGTTTGGCATATACGTAAACCATTATATCGCATAATGTTGCGTCAAATTAGATCGAATCGAAAACCATTCGTTATCTATCAGATTATTTATTTCAATAATAATGTCACCACAAGTTTGACATTGCGTCGATGTCCAAACGATGGTCAATAGGAACTAAATAACTACGATAAATGACTGTTGTCATTAACTAACTGCAACTGTAACTAGTCTGCAATTATTAACTTAGTTGCATAATTTATGCAATTGCTTAAGCCACATAGCGATGACAGAGAAACAATGAAATTTGTTATTATCTTAACGTACGACATATAGCATTTCTCTGTGGTCAAACAACTAGGAAAACTTAAAAAACGTAGAAAGCAAACATTGAAGTTATAAATAGTATGTTTTGTACAATTTGTAGGTTTATAGGGATTCTACCAATACCTTAGGACTTAAGCCAACCTCACCTGCAAGTGGTGCACCTGCCCATCAACGGACGAGGCTCTGGCGAACGTAACAGTTCCCGGTAAGCAGCAATAGGCTTGAGATCTATCACGTGGAACCAATTTTTTAATTGGCGAAGTGTGGGCGTATGATATGCCTCTGCCTACCCTTTCGGGGAAAGAAACGTTAATGCATGTATGATTTAAAATTGCACCTTTGCGAATTATGTGATATATTATACTTGTAGACTTATCCTTACCACCCTATGTCTTGCTCGAGACTGTCGTAGAAAACGAAAAGGGAATTGATCTCACCGTAATTTCAGTGTAGCTATATTCAGTTTTTTAAATATTTAATTTCGAATTTTTGTTCTATGTAATAGTTTATACAGTAAAGAACTCTTTATTTACTATTTACTTTACATCTAGAGTTGATGTGAGCGAAAGGGCTAGGCATATGACCAATTGGCAAGTTTATTTAGAGATCTCTGTGCTAAAGGCGAACTTTTCTACAACTATTTATATGAATAGTTGTAGCAGGGTTTTTGTCCACCCCAAATGGGATGTTTGGTTGTGAGATTAGACAAGGTGTCTTCTTTGCGAATGAGGTTGAAGGTGTTTCACAGCACACAGTAATTCACGGAATAATGCGCTTACTAGCTCCTTGAATAGCAGCTAGGTGTCTACTCTTAATTGTAGGGTCTACTATTAAACTGTGTATGGTCTCAGTAGGAGCGCTATACTACATAAGTGTTTTCTTATGTATATTAAGTATGTATTAACAAAAAAAAAATGTGTTTATCCGTAACATATTATCCATAACACGAGTTTTAATGGTACCTTAGGAACCCTGATTAACCTCACCTGCAAATGGTGCACCTGCCGATCAACGGACGAGGCTCGAGCAAACATAAAAGTTTACGGTAAGCGGCAATAGGCTCGCCACCATTACGTGGGACCAAACATATTATTGACGAAATTTTATGCCTCTAACATTTTGGGGAAACAGGCGTGATTGTATGTATGTATAAAACTGTATACAGCACCAAGTCCATGTGAACAGACCCTCAACCTTCCGTACACTTGTTGTGTATTTCGCACCAATGTCAGACGGTATCCACAATTTGAGGACTGTAGAGTCTTTTTCGAGAAAGTTGGAAGCTAGATCTCAGTTTCTTAAGGTTTCCGTAACGATTCGCTTCTAATTACGCCTTGTAATCACAGTTAGGATCACGCGCGTTCGTAAATTTTCCTATAAAATAATCCTTCAGCTAAGAAGTACATGTGAACAGGACCTCAACCTTACATACTGTTTTACTTTATATCGCGTATCTTAATCAGTATGCACCGATTGTTAATACAGGTCCTTTTCCTATTGTGTGACAGAGATAGATAGATACACATTGCCTTCCTTATTACCATTTGTGGCATTGCCGGATTCGAATTGAATCATGTCATGCGCTCTTTTAATAACGTAAATTATTTTATTTATATAAACACAATTTTAAGTTGAGGTGTCTCTACATAGCGTCTCATTATACGGCTTGCACAACAGTTCTTAATTTGATTTAAGGTAAATTTGATTTAAAATGTAAATAAATAATAAATATTCTCTTACAATCACACCAATTATTTAGTTCCAAGATAAGTATCATTAAGAACTTGTGTTATGGATACTAAAGAACGGAGACTTAAATACCCTTTTTTTTTTTTGTAAATATATACTATACATAGGAAAACACCCAGACCAGAACAAATATTCATATTCATGCACACAAAAATTTGACTTGTGTGGGAATCGAACCCACGACCTTTAGAGTGAAGTGCAGGTATTCTGACCTCTACACCAAATTGGTTGTCAAAATGTCATTGCATTTCAGTCATTTGTCTTAAGTCGAGGGGGACAGAACGACGTTTTAAATAGCTGAGCTTTAATTTGGATTAGTGCCCGTTGATTTGATTTGACCGGGATAATTACGGAGAGTTCTAAAACTTTTCTATCTAATTCCGTCCTCTCTTCTCCCGAACTCCCGTGCTCCTCTTAGGAACAACACTCATACTATGCCGATTATCAACACTCAATCAAAAAAAATTCAATATAACGTAAGTTCAAATGCAATAAGTATTTACACAAATAATGTTTTCCCCTGATTATTTACTTAGCACTTGCAACGGCAAGTTAATGAAAAGCCTGTTCAAATTTTCGCATCATTAAGAGTAGATTTTTCACTTTATAAAAGGTAATATATATCATTAAGGGTTTATATCAAATTTCAGATTTACTTGTACAGCTATTTCCGAATAGGAAAAAAGTGTAATCTTTTCTATTACTTAGAATGAAATCTTACATGCCTTTGTTATAAAAGGGAGCACTTAAACTGTTCAAGTTACATGTTCCAAGGCCCAGCAGATGATTGTGTTCGTCCGTTTGTGCGTCATGTATCGGGGCTTTATAACAGCCTGTTACTTTCTGCACGCGACGGCATTCGTATCCTTAACCTTACAAACAAATCCGCACTGTGTCCGCGTGGTGGAGTATTGATAAATAAATCTCATACAGTCACACCAATTATTTAGTTCCTGGATAAGTATCATTAGGAACTTGTGTTATGTTAAGCCTCTGCCTACCTCATCAGGAAAACCGGCTTGATTGTATGTGTTTACAAATTTAAATACTTAAAATGTAAGGTAACGTGCAAATATTAATAATTTAATGGCGGAAGTAATGATTATAGAATGCTACTCAAAAGTGATTGTTACAGAAATACTACTTTGTTAATCATTATCATACAAGCTTTACAAAAGACCACTGCAGAACATTAGCCTCTCCTGTAGATTACATTCTTTGCCCATAATCACCACAATGAGCAGGCGAGTTGGTAATTGCAGTTCCATCCAGTACACAGAATGATGCTGCTGCCCATTATGCGGTAGGATTTCTTTTCGTCGACTCTTACGACTCTCCGTGAGATAAGAGGGGGTGGCACTATTCTAGGCCAGTTAAATACTTACATTACTTTGAGATCATAATCATTATATTATTATAAGAAGTCTCATTGCGATTATGTCAAAAATATCACAAACTAAAATTATTTTATCAGTAAGTTCGATTCCATCCTTTAAATAAAGCCCTGATAGTTATAACTTTCTTAGTTACCGATTTAACTGGCGTTTAGGCTAGATTGTCATTACTGATATCTGAGTTGACGCCATTTGCAAAAAACCAAAGCGTAACTTTTCCGGGTTCCTTTAACAGGTTATAAGAACTACTACTATGTGTTTTGCTTTTTATTTTTCACTTTTATAGTCGAAGGTCTTTGCAGCGGTTAGTGTATTTGGCTGTCGTTGTTGTTTTTAGTAGCTGTTGAAGTATTAATAACGGACTGTTATTAAGTTTAAAATCAATGAAGATTATATTTTAAAGCATTTACTACCGACACATATCGAGGGCTTCCGTGATTTGAAACACGTTAAGCTATTGGTCCCGATTAGCAGTATATGTAGTAGTTAAGCCATATCAGAGGCCGCCTTGAAAAATTTGAACACCCTGTTTCTGTCTTCAGGAGTTTATTTTATACCACTAGGTGGTACTAAATCACCCTGCCGGGGTTGCGGGACTGTTCGAAAGGGTTACCGCGGCCTTGATGTTACAGGCTCAAGAAGGAACATGGATGGTTTTTAGTTAGTAAAACTCTGACACCTTTCCGCTTCACCCACAGCGAAAGAAGGCCATTTAATGATTTTCCATCCGAAAAAAAAGAAAAGGTGGTAATAAATCATGCAGCCCATCTGATGGAAAGTGTTTACCGCAGGATATGGACGATTGCAACTCCAGATTATCACTAGCGCGTTTCTGTAATCTCTCGGGAAAACCTCGCCAGGTAACTCATTCTACAAAACAAGGGTATGCGGCAGAATATTTATTTTAGAACGCGCACTAGTCACCTGGTGTGAGGATGATCTCCCTGCTGATGGCGAGCGTTTCGATAATAAGAAGAGGCCGCCGGCACCATTTCAAGCAGTTGGATATTAAGTAGTTATAACAAGATTTCTGTCCACCCTAAATATATGTCCGTGAGATTATGGAGGTATGTATTTAGTACCATGATCTAGATTTCACACGTTGGATCATATCATATCTAGCATTATCCTGGTTGCCCCAGGCTTAAACCAAGGGCCCAGGGTCTGCTCACCGGACTAACCAGACTTGGCGGAATTCATTCCGAGATCCTTAATAGTGCTATATATAGTTAATTGTTTTACCACAAATTGTTTGTTAATGCATTAATTAGGCGTGCTTTTTACCAAGATTTAACAAATAATTAAAGATGAAGTTTTTTGTTAAAAGAGTAGATTCGTAATATATCACTTAAACTGTTCAGCAATCGATTCACAGACATCGAAGTCCTGTCCTATTGTTTCCTGGCTCCTGGCTGTTGTTTATACTCGTATTGATATTGAGTGAAACATTAGAGTTTTTTAATTTTTTAAAAGAGACAAACTTGAATTCAAGGGAAATTTGACGCAAAAGAAGATTTTTTTTACAGCTGATTTAACTCACTTTTTTATTATGTTATTTACTTTGTATCAACATTTAAAATAATCTCTTCCAAATTTTGTTCATTTCTTTTTGTTATTATGAAGAAAAAAGCCTAAAATTATATTAAATGATAACATTACAAAAGGTTTTCTGAAAATTAATTGAAAAAAATCAAATTAATTTAGAGATCCTGTTGCATTTTTCTTTACTCCCGTTTATTAAAGTTTATTAATCCGTTTAATAAAATGTTTAATTAAATACTCTCAGCTAAGTCATGACTTTTTTTATAATTTTTTTTTTGTCTAATAGAAAAAAATATTTTCGTTCTAGTGAAATACTTACTGTTGAAATCATAACCTAGTAGGAACTGAGCACATCACACACAAACACGCACACCTGCCGAACTCAGCGCGTCTCCGGCACCCTCACTATAGTGGCCTGCGCGGGCGCACGCCTGTTTGTTTTATCAGCTCGCTTGGATCCGACAAGGCCGCGAAGGCAAGTTCAAGCGCACAAGAAAGATATGAGGATAATTACTTTTTCTAAGCGCTAGCAGCTCTGAGATAATGCTCTGATTAGAAGCGTTCATGGAACTACAGCCGAGTATATCAGGTCAGTCGATCGAGTATGACCTGACTCCCTCTCACCTTGTTTTGTGAGAAAAGGCCTGTGCGATGGGGTGAAATAATTATTAAATGAGCCTTCATTTAATAATTATTTCACTTGGCAAGTCATTTTTTAATAAATAATTACTTGGCAATGTTTTATTTTACAACTTTATAATAAAAGTTATTAGTATAATAAAATGCATTTTATGATGAATGTCTTTTATAGTCACAAAAATAAAATAACATCGACCTCACATCAAACATTTTGTAAGTAAGTAGTAAAATTTGATTTTATAATACTTGACTAAATAACATACGTACTTACATAATCTCACGGCCAAATTTTACTACAACTAAAGAGTATACAACTGTTTAAAAGAACAAAGTAAGTTTTTACCGTAGAAGTGTCTAGGTGAAAGGTGTCAAGTGATACCACAATTGGCAAAAGCATACAATAATTTATGCGGGGAGATGAATGTCAAGGGTAGTTAAACACATAAAAAAGTTTTCCTGGGGATTTTATTGTATTGTTTCAACCGATCTTTGTTTTAATTCCTTCTTATTCCATTTCTTAATTTTAATTTCTTAAGGTCTTATTGATTTACGGAAATCCATTGTCATCAAGTGACAAACTAAAAATATCTTCGTAACAATTCCCGCGCAACTATAATTTCCTGAAAAATTGAGAAACAATACACGTGTTTCGCTTTTTAATAGGACATCTTCTGAATCAGTTATAACTGTTTTGATGGCTGCATAGAATAACTGATACCATACTACTATACTGCTTTACAGTAATAGGATTTGAATTTGCAGCACCTTTCGTTCTTTTAATATCAATGTAATTTTTTGTTAAATTCCCTTTATCCTGTAGCTTGACTATGTCATGCTTACTTAAATGTTTTTGCGGTGGTGGCGTCATGTGACGGGTCGTCACGTTCCCTAAAATATGGTTGACTGAAACGATGGCTGGTTCATGAGTCATACTTGTGGTCTGCTTATTTCTACTATTTGTATCCTTAATTCTGTTTTTTTTTCTTTAAATTTTGTGTCTGCAAAACACAAGTTTTTTTTGTTGTATACTATGTTTTTAATTTAATTACATTTGTAACTGGCGGGAGAAAAAACCAACCTTGACGATTTTCTTGCCCGTTATTTTACGATCAAGCTCCCGCCCGCAGTGAATGGGCGCGTTAAATTTTTAAGTTTGACCATTATAAGAGCTCTATTGAGCCAAACTTGAATAAATGAGTTTGACTTTCAGCGTTGGTCGTGAAGACATCGATGTTCTGAGGCTCCTATCTTACCTGAAGATGTCCTTTAAAGATTCATTTGGGAAATGAAACTATGGCGATAAGTTCATTCTTCCCTTCCATGTTTTTCTATATGCTAACAATAACCTAAAATAAAAGGTTAGTAAATCGATCCTTTTGTCAGACAAAAGGGTTAAAGTTAGGGACGAAAGTATTTTTATTGCAACTTGCGAGATAATAAACCAACCTTGACGATTTTCTTGCCCGTTCTTTTACGATCAGAGATGCTCTAGATATGTGAAAAATTTATCGAATAATTATCGATTTTTATAAGCGATTTCAATATCACAAAAAATATCATTAATCGAAATCGATCGACTGATCGATTTTTTATCAGTCCAACAAAACAATTTTGTGGAGACTACGTTTAGCAGTCAAATTCACAGTCAGATGCCGCTGCGCTTGTAATAGGTGTAATATTTAGTCATTTTATTGTTTCCTCATACTAATATATTGTTTAGTTAAACTTTGAATTTATGAAGTACGTACTTTTTTTATCAGCGGGGGCTAATTTGTGGTTAATATGTTTAATTTGTTACATTTAGTAATCTATTGGTCAACTAAAAATGCAGAAAAATTCAGCAGTGAATGGGCGCGTTAGTTTATAAGTATGACTTTTATGAGAGCTCTATGGAGCCAAACTTGAATAAAAGACTGAATTTGGTTCCAACTTCTTTTAGTCTTCTCTTCTGATATAGCCAAGAATTCCAGCAAAGATACTGTATAAAGCAAATGAAAGCAAAATAAATTTGGATTATTATAACTACGTCCCCCCGCAAGATGGAAGGACGATCTGATGAAGGTCGCAGGATCACAATAGACGTAGGCCGCTTACGAGGAAAATTTATGTGAGAGGCTTATGTTTTTGCAGTGGATTTCTTTAGGCTGATAATGATGATTTATAATTATTATCATTTCTATTATGTAACTCATTGATGACTAAATATCATATTAAAAGGGTAACCCTTCGAACTAATATGTTACACCTAATGCGAGGCCGAACGTACAACTTAAATATAAATATTTAAGAGAGATGAGTCTATAAAAATTATGACTGGGCTGTGTGTCGAATTATTGGTAAATTAGTTCGAAGGTAAGGTTATCTTCCAAGTAAACCGCGTTTCATTTATATATTAATAAACTAATAAGGTTAAAATATTATATAAAATAAGGTTGCCTTCCAGGAAGTGATTGTTTTTTAAGATTTCTTTTCATCGAGGGCATAAAGGTGTTCTCTGTTTGCATGTGCTCAGTAATTTCCTTAGCTATCTTTAAACCGGAAATACTCGGTTGTAGAATTTCTTATAATGAACCGTAAAATTATCATAAAATAGAGTATGGACATTGGTAACATTTATACTAAAAAATTGCTTGTCCTATCATCTCACACGTCGGAAACGATCACTAAAGTATAGCAGAGTTCGTGACGACTGACGTCCCATTTTAATCCCTGTAAAATTATATCAGGCCAAAAAACGTTTCCCTACTAGAGACGGGCCTCCTCTTATAGGAAGTTAAAAAACTTTTAGGTCATCTCGCGTACCCGCTAGAATTAGGTGAGAACAGAGTAATGCCGCTCATGTTTATATAGGCCTTAACAGAGAAGACTCCCAACCCTCCCCCCCCGACTGGTCTCCACCTCGTCGCTGTGGGGGGCTAAGTACCTCCTGGAGGCCGGGAAAAGATAACACCCAGAGACCGACGACTCTGGGTGCCCTTAGTACTGACTACCGGGGGAGAAACTAAGAGAGACCCGTGGAGGGCGCAGCGGGCGGGCCAGGAGGGCCCGTCAAGCAGCGCCAGGAAAGTCTTAGGCAGTGGGGGCAGGAGGCCCCTGCTGTCTAACCATAGACCCTCCGAGAAGTCGGCCACACACGCTTTGGTCGCACAAGGAGGTAGGAGGGGCGCGTCCACTGCGCCTCTCTGAGGAGGTCCTCATGGTTTTGGTCCGGGGGACGTTGGCCGCAGGCGGGGTGTCAGACGCTGCAACCCAGGTACTGGCCTCCGCCTTTTTCTCAACAATCGGCGGGCGTCGTCAGAAGATTTTTAGTGGGTATTACTGCTGGCAGTCGCCTCTACCGGTGGTGAGACCCACACCCCCTTTCGGTCCCCCTTTGGCCGGAAGATAGTGCGTAAACGCATTTTGTTACCGACGTAAAACATAAAAAAGGAGACTCCCAACCCTGTTACATACAGGTTAATTATATGTTATATAAATTTTCTTTTCAATAAATAATTTGAAAATGAAATGAGAGGATTATGGTACAAAAAATTAGTAGTGTATAGGTGCCTCAAGCTCTTCATTTTCAGACCGAGTACAACAATAGTATTATTTATTTTAGACCTTTATTTCCTGATCGTGTTGCATTCTAATTGACAGTGATCATGACGTCGATCTATGACGTCCCATTTCTGCCTAGGGCGGCCTAATGGTCATAATTGACGTCAGTATTAATTATCGATAAACGTGGGATTATTCCAGTTGTTTAAGTATTAAGTTATGCGGATAGAGCGAGAGTGGTGTAAACAGTATAGCAAATACCGTTTAGGTTTAAATAGGCTTTAATAGAAATTCCTAACCCTGTATATGTCATAAATTTTCTGTCGAATAAATAAATTTTATGTTATTTTCTGAGTTTATAGGACAAATTTATGGGACAATGGAGACTCCCGACCCTGTATGTATATTATATAAGTTTTCTATTCAATAAATAATTTGAAAATAAAATGAGAGAATTATGGTACAAAAAAGTAGTAGTGTATATAGGCCTCAAGCTCTTTATATACATATCGAGCACAACAATAGTATTATTTATTATAGATCTTTATTTCCTGATTGTTTTGCATTCTAATTGACAGTGAACATGACGTATAATCTCCGCCCATTTCTGCCTAGGGCGGACATTTATTTACATCAGAGTTAATAACTAGCGAACATGCTGAACCGGTAAGCCTTGACCATGCAAAACGGACTTGCCGATTTCAAGTTCACTATTAGAAATTTAAGTTAAAAAAGGGCGATTTATTCATTATTTATTCGAAATGATTTTTTTTTAAGTTTAGTAAACTGTACTGTTTTGTCCTTATTAGTTTCAACTCCGCTTCCTACTACTGTTACAATAGTGAACGTTTGTCTATGAATGTACCGTTTAACCGTTTTTGATGAGATTTCACTCCGAAGTAGATTCAAAAATTGTCACGGTTTAACACGGTATTCGCAAAACAGATTATCACGAGGTTTAAGTCGCATGAATTGAAAAGTTTGTAAGAAAGTCTATATCTTACATAGGTTTGTTGTTTTTTTATGAGATCATTATCACTATATATATGAATACATGAATACATTCAAGTATATGTCTTTGCATTTCCTGTCTTTCTTTTATTATAATCGTAAAATAAAAAATGCCCGTGCTTTTACTGATCTCCCATGTCATAGTCGTTTTATACAACACTCGCCCGTTTATCTAAGTACTCGACATTAATCTGTGGGGTGTACCGGACTGTATCTGGAGACAGGAAACAATATAATTAAAATTATGTCTATCTGGATCCACGTAGGAATTAAAGAATAATTTTATCCATTGCGGATAGTGACTGAATCAATTAATTAAAAATAATTATAGATTTCTTTATCTTCATGACCTGTGGACAATGCACTTTATCAGGATAATTAGCACAAAGTTTCACAAAGGAATCATTTTTATTACTTTTCCTGCTCATAACACTGCGGTATAAGTATTACGTTATTGTCAACTGGGTTCAACAATAATAATGAAATTCAGTTGGTGTGTAACCTATATCTTATGGCGTGGAAGTTAGTATATGTGCACTCCGCTGCTGAGGTCGTGGGTTCGATTCCTACACAGGACAAATCTTTGTAAGCATGAACATTAATATTTGTTCTAGTCTAAGTGATTCCTATGTGTATTAAATATGTATATATATTCTTTATTGCACAAAAAAACAAACAATTACAAAAAAAAAGCCTTATGTGAAAAAGACGATGTACAAAGGTGGACTTATTTCTAAAAGAAATCTCTTCCAGTCAACCTTAACTGAAGTGGGAGAGATAGTTAGCGGGCATTAATAACACACTACAATATGATAATATTACACATATACATATACAAAAATATGATATAAGATACATATCAGATATATAAACCTACTTATATAAATAAATAAATACAAAGAAAAATAAAAAATAAACAAAAATCAAAATGACTAGCTCGATAGCAAGTGCTTCTTTAAGTTTGTCTTAAAAGACACAATTGACGGACTGTCCCGGACATCACTTGGCAACTTATTCCACAACTGTGCACCACGGGCAGTGAATGAATTTCGGAAGAATTTAGTATTAAAGGAAGGATACTCAAGTGTTTTAGTAACACAGGAGCGCTTGGGACGGGATGTGGGAGACAGGTATGTAAACCGAGATCGTAAATAAGGGGGGAGTTGAGGAAAATTCAGAATTTTATAAACGAGACAAAGGACATGCATATCTCTGCGAAGCCGAATGGGGAGCCATTTTAGCTTAGCGCGATATTCCGAGACATGATCAAATTTTCTAAGCCCAAAAATAAATCGAATTGCCAGGTTCTGGAGTCTTTCCAATTTGTTAAGAAGCACCTCTGTAGCGTCCAGGTAACAAACGTGAGCATAGTCCAGAACAGGCAGCAGCAGAGTTTGAGCCAACATCATTTTCGTTTTGAATGGCAGGAAATATTGCAGTCGCTTGAGAGAATGATAGGAGAAGTGCATACGGCGACTAACTTCATTAATATGTGCACCCCAGGAAAGGTCACAGTCAAGTGTAAGACCAAGATTCTTAGCCTGAGCAGCGAACTCAATATGCGATGTACCGTAAACCACCTTAGGCAAAGAGTAATATGAAAGTTTGCTACGGATTCTAGTACTGCCTATCACCATCGCCTGCGACTTGGAAGGGTTAACAACAAGCCCAAAAGAGTCCGCCCACATCTTTACAGCTCGAAGATCAGCATTGATTGCTTCAATGGCAGAGTGAATATTTGTTACATCAAAGTGGCTGTAAATTTGTAAATCATCAGCATACAAGTGGTAATTCCCTGAAATAACTTTGGTCACCGCGTTAATAAATACTGAAAACAGAAGAGGGGATAAAACTCCTCCTTGAGGGACGCCAGCAGATAAGGAAACCCATTCAGAGAAGGCGTCGTCGCACCTAACGCGTTGATAGCGGTCATGTAAGTACCCAGAAATCCATGCTACCACCGAAGAGGAGATGTTAAGAGAGGCGAGGATTGCTAGGAGAATGTCGAAATTGACGGAGTTGAAAGCGCTGCTAAAGTCCAATAATACTAAAACGGTAAGCATCTTTCTGTCTTTAGCCTGGCGAATATCATCAGTGACATTTAGAAGTGATGTTACAGTGCTATGGCCATGACGGAATCCGGACTGGTAAGGACTAATAAGTTGGTTTCGTGACAAATATGAAAAAATTTGGTTATGAACAGCACTTTCTAAAACTTTGGAAAAGAGAGGCAGGATAGAAATAGGTCGGAAGTGAGAACATGATTTAGGATTAGAGATTTTTGGAATGGGAGTGACATGAGCAAGCTTCCACATACTAGGAAAGACATTAGTCGTCAAAGAAAAGTTAAGTATATGTGTGAGAATCGGCACAATGTCATCCACTAATGGTAAAAGCATATCACGACATATCCCGTCACTACCCATGGCTTTGGAAGAGATGGCAAGAATACTCTTTCTAACTTCCCCCTCAGCAATAGCACGGAAGGTAAATAATTCACAGTTAGGTCGCGAAGAGGCGTGAATTAAAGAGAGAGTGGAGGACTTTACAGCATTAGACAACTTCACAGGGGAACTAGAAAAATGTTGGTTAAGTTCATTTAGGTTCGAAACTTCCGCAACACCGCTGCGAATCTTGCCAATGCCTTGAGAGTTAAGAAAATTCCAAGCTTTAGAAGGTGTGGTATTCAGTAAAGATTCATGGAAATAGCGACGCTTGGAATCTCTACACAATCTATTACACAAATTACGGCGCTTCTTGTATTCACGCGTGGTGGATTCTGATGGGTGCGTCTTAAGCCTGGATTTCATAATGTCCCTTCTCAGCATAGCCTTCTTAATATCAGGCGTAAGCCACGGAGCAGGCAAGTGCTTAACACGTACAGGTCTTAAAGGTGCATGTGTATCATAGAGACCTATTATTTTTTTATTTAGGTTAGCCACATTAGTGTCTACACAATTCGAGCCAAATAGGTCGGCCCATTCAAATTTTGAAAAATCATCTCTCAAGCAAGCAACGTCAATTCCACCAAAATTTCGCCGAAGAACCACCCTAGTATGTCGCTTAGGCTTACGAACACGATAAGAAATGTAAAGGAGATCATGGTAAGAAAAAGGGGCAGTATTTTGTCCATGTAAAAGAACTGAGTCAGTGTTAGCAACAATAACAAGGTCCAAAAGTGAGGGTTGACAATTAGGGGAATGATGGGTAGATGAAAAAGGGATGTATGTAATGTGTAATGTATGTACAAAAACAAAGTATATAGGTATGTTTATCTGTTCTTTAGTATCCATAACACAAGTTCTTAATTACTTATATGGAAGCTAAATAATTGGTGTGACTGTAAGAGATTTTCTTTATAATTTATTTATCTATAATAAAACTAATTACTCGTATACATCATCAAAAGAACATTTTATAGTTGAAAGTTAAAAATTGTTGAACTAATAAGTATTAGGTACTTGGTACTTGCAACGAACCTGTAATAAATAATAGAGTCTAAACGTGACAAAGTTAATCATCATTTACAATCACATTAGAAATAACGGCTGTGAAATAATTAAGCCACGTGCTATGCAGATGGAAATGCTTATAGCTCCGCGGTATCTAGGTAATGACCACCAAAGTTAGACAGACAGAGCTTATCGTTGTCAGCCCTTGGATGGGTCACCGTTTGTGTGGCTTCCGTGCCTCGGAAAGCACGTTATCACAACGTACTTAATCGTTAAGCCAAGTAAGAGATCTTATTAGGTGGTTTGAAAATATTTAACGCACTTGGCTCTGCCCGATCCGCTCTGGGTCCATTCTCTCCAGATCTCACTTTCGCACCTTGGATTGTGAGAGGAAGCTTGTGCTCAGTTGTATGACATTATGCAAATGATCATTTAAAATGTAACGTTACATAAATATGTACTCAACAAAGTTTTTTCTCTACAAACTCCTCTATCTTTAAATAATTTATTGGACAATATAGGAAGACAAATTTTATTACATTATAACATCACTATACCAACAAATATTTTTATAATTATTTTAATTGGTAAAACAACGCAGAGCATAATTAATGTTTGACGAAATGTATATCATGCATCTATGCATACGTAATGTAGGAAGCGAGGCGTGCCCCCTATCAAAGAGAAGATCTTCCATTGGGCGGATGGAAATGCCCGGGGGCCGCGGACCAACCGTTGACGGTTGGGTGCTGTATATATCACTAACAAGGTTGAGGAGTTCTGTTTGCGCGTTTCAGGATTTCGTTTATCTTACTGTGTCGCCACACTTACATTATTTTCAATTGAAATAAAAAAGGGTGTATAGGGATCCTACGAATACTTGAGGAGTCGAAGCCAACCTCACCTGCAAGTGGTGTACCTGCCGATCAACGAACGAGGCTCTGACGAACATAATAGTACGTATTACGTGAGATTAACTTTATAATGGCGAATTTTGGCGTATTATATGCCTCTGATAATAAATTAGGTTAGGTTTAGTTTTTTTTTTAAGTGTTAAACGTGTTGTAACGTCCATTTTAGAGGTATTATATTAAACTAAAGTAATAAACCAACCAACTAACAATTTTTCTATCGCACATTTGACATAATGAAGTACATGGTGAAATTAATATTTATGGAATGACTAGCTGACCCGGCAAACTTCGTAACGCCCCTAATTCACTAGATAACAAAAGCTGAATAATAATTGCAGAATGTTTCAATTTAACCAAAAAATCTGGTCAAAACATTAGTTTTTTGAACGGAACAAAAAGATTCGTAACATAAAGAAAGGCCTCGATATGAATTAAGTTTGATTTTTATTTTTTATTACACATGGTTTTACTTGAAAATTGTTATGTTACAACATTGATAGTGCTTGGCATTGTTAATTGTAGGTAATCAATATAAGGAAAGTTCTCGCACACTTACACAATTAATATCGTGGAAACAACATAAAAAACACTAGTAGGTACAGTAGTAGTAGTAATTATAATATGTGAAATAAATATTTATTATAATAAATAAATATTAATTTATAAGTGTTATGTGCGAAATGAGATGTTTGTAAAATATTTCGTTTTTTCAATGTTATTTTTAAAATGATTTTTTATTGTTCGTTTTTTTTCAAGCATTAGAGAACCCACGCGTGTTGCAGCGTGACTCGAAATCAGAATGAGTTCTTGTACTTTTTATTCAACAACTAGTAAAGGTCAGTCGAAACCTGCAATGAATCGTTCATTTCGTCGTTTGGGTTTCACACTTTGTAACATGCAAGATTTTCGCAATCCTCATGTAATGAAACTTCTTTACATGAGTTTGATAAGAAGTAAACTAGAAACTAGTTCGTGTGTGTGGAGCCCACACGAATCAAAATATAAACTGGTTTTAGAAAAAATACAGAAAGCCTTCTTGAGATACCTATATAAGAGAATTTATGGATACTATCCATTTCTATATTCTTCAAATTATTTATTAGAAATGTTAGGTATGTGCTCGTTGGAGATGAGGCGACACAGAGATTTACTTTTGTCAGCAATTAAAGTGCTGCGTGGCCGGATCCAGAGCCCAAAACTCCTGGAACTAATATCTCGGCTTAACGTGCCCGACAATTACGTTCGACAAAGGACTTGTCGTGAACGCCGCTTGTTTGCGCCACCCACGTGTCGCACTGCTGCGCACCATCACTCCCCGATCGGCCGAATGCACATCGGCCTTAATGCTTTCCTGTGTCAGTACCCTGACTGTGACATATTCGTAGACAGCTGGGAATCAATCCAGGCAAAATTGTCGTCTTTTTGTGAATATTTATGTCCTCTTTAATTATATTTTTAACTATATATGCATGTAAAATTATTCACTGAGTTAGTTATTGTAATTATTAGTGTATTATTGTAATTGGTCAGTACCCTGACTGTGACATATTCTATTCGTAGATAGCTGGGAATCAATCCAGGCAAAATTGTCGTCTTTTTGTGAATATTATGTCCTCTTTAATTATATTTTTAACTATAATGCATGTAAAATTACTCACTGAGTTAGTTATGGTAATTGGGCCAGACCCGTGTTACTAATACAAATAAATAAATAAAATAAAATACCTGGCTCTGACTGACCTTAAGTAGCCGTCAACCATTGATTTTAAAACAACCAACGAGACTTATAGGGTGGACTGGGCTAAGGACTGGTTGTGTCATTTGTGTGTGATAAGAACTGCCTGCGTAGAAATTGTTTTGTCTTCACTATAATTTGGTGGGAAACTTGCATTAGTAAAGACCTAACATAACTATTAGGTTTTTAAAAACCCTGCTTTATTAAAATATATATATATATATATATAGTAACAGTTGTTATTGGCTAGTACTGATATTGTAATTAAGTCGACAACACTGATGCCCGGTAAAACTTGAAAGATTTTATGTTGGCATCTTACTGCATAAAATTATATGTATTTTCAATAAATTAAAAAAATAAGCTTAAAATAACAGTAGCAAATACCGTTAGATACAATTAAGAGCTGTCTCTGATACCTTATCAGCTGCTAAAACTAAAAATGGACACTTTAACTGTAATTTTCTGCCGACCCGTTAACGTATCAGAAGTACCACAAATTATGGCTTTTAAAGATAATATATGATCAGTAAGTGTTGTGATCTGTTGGCACTACGACTAGATTGGAAGAAACAATTTCCATTTATGTCTCACTGCTGAGCATCATTGACCAATGTTGATGATAAGTTCACACCGAGTGAGCTTAGTGCGCGAGTCTGAAGAGGCTGCTTGTGCGTTCTGATGTTAGCAATTTGCAAGACACCTAATCTAAACTTTTTCTGTGTCTACCAGAGGGCCTACTAATTCAAGGAGAAATTTCGTTATACCTATCTCTTTCATACTCTAGGTATACCATTATAGAGTCAAAGAAATTGATAAAACGATGTTTCGTTATTGTTGAATTAGACTAGGCCCTTAGATCACGGAGCGGACTAAGCTTAACTAACCTAACTCACCATTTGCCCGCCGCGCCGACTTACCTTTCATCTTGCCCCCCCTCAAACCTGCGTCTACGCTGCTACCATGGGCTAGGATGGTGTTAATAGTCGGTTTAATTAACTGGATTTCACTAATGTCTAAACCCACGTCTCGAACTGCCTTTTTGGATATATTTAGATATATCGTAGATCAATTTTTCCTTGTTGGAAAGTATACAAATTAAAAAGTATTGTGTACATTTTTTATTCTTCCTTTGAGTTGAATCACCAAAAAGTTTGAAATAATTATTATTTAACCATCATATTCATGTCATTTTTGATTTATGAACAATATATAATGGCATAACAACGCTAAATAATAACAACTGGTTTTAACTCGATTATTTTTATAATAGTCTTGTTGCCACGTAAACTTGTGACAAAAGACATACTTAGTAATTTAATTGACCCATCTACCTCCACTACCGCTAAATGGATGTCGACGGAACGTAACGACATGAAAAAAATACAGGTCCCTCTACTTGATACATTTTAATAACAATGAGCCGTTGAGCTGTTCCGGTTTTGGCAGACATTAGTCTTTGGACATAAATTCTAGCAGCTGTACTTTTCTAACAAGTTTCTGATTAATAATTTTCTTAGAAAAGGTCACTGTCACACTAAAACTGGTTGAAGTCGAACTAGTTTTAGCATAGGACGTTTACCTCACGTGTGACGGATGGAAAAACTAATATGATTATTTTAATGGAATTTTCTGCGATTTGATGCTTTTAATTTAGTAGCTACACGTGTTTAGATCGCATTATGACATAAGTAACGGTCAGTAATAGGCTAGTCGCGTAGTGGGGGGCGTAAAAAATCACAACACGTGGTTCTTAAAAATGGACTTACAAACGTATTAGGATAATAAAAATCGTTTTTTCTGCCATATTTAAAATTCATAGTTTTTCGTTACACTTCCACGTTTGGTTCGCGAAAGAATGGAATAAACCTCCAACCTCATTTTAATAGAGATTTACTTGTGTAATATTTGTCCCGCATGGGAATGGAAACCATGAGGCAGAATACGAGAACAACTCCATTCTACATCGTTCGTCAAAATAACTATTAAACATTTTTAAATTAGTTATCAATAGATTTCCGCAAACCTATCTGAAAATCATGTACCTTATTTTTGGAACTAGATCAGTAGGTGAAGGAGTCATAGCTGATTATTAGTTTTAACAATTGATTGAGATAATAATATATGGATTGGTTGATTGATTCAGGTCACGTGTGTTCTTGCACGCACATTGTCCAATCGGGCCTAACGTACTTCCTGGTGGTAACGTTACAAGTAGGGTTCACAACTTTTTGTAGTAGTCAAGTAATTAAAGTGGTAGAAATAAAACAAATATTTTCAAATTAGATCAATTATTGCAAGTCATATTACATGATACTTAGCTGGCGCAAATAAATGGTCTGCATGTGACGCCCTGCAAGGGCATGGCAACTAAGGAATGCTAACTAAAAGCATTCTTAACTTATTAATACCTAACATAACATTTTTGCAATACATTTTACTAATCAAAACATACATCTACTAGTCTTTAATTATTTTAAAATTAAAAATGTCTTGAATATTATAAAAACACTTATTAATTAGAAATTCTTAAACAGTTTTAGTTAATAGTTTTGCTTATCAAAGTTTTAAATATAATTAGGTACATGTTTGTACATTTTAATCACCGTGTTATGTGGACTGCACGAAACTAAATATAATGTACAAAATGGAAGCTTAACTTTATGAAAATATCTATTATTTCCTTTCGTTTTATTACCGGGTGTATAAAAAGCTGGGTTTTTCTAATGAATTTACAAGACTCTAGTACATGAATAGAAGTGAGGGTAAGTATATTATAAGTAACCGATATGGCGTGGTGGCGAGTATACCCGCTCTCCGCTCCAAGGTCGTGGGTTCGATTCCCACACAGGACAAATATTTGTGTGCATGAACATGAATATTTGTTCTGGTCTGGGTGTTTCCCTATGTATGATACGTATTTAATAACATAAAAAAATTGTGTGTATTTATGTTTATCCGTTATTTAGTATCCATAACACAAGTTCTTCAATGATGACCAGAGGTCGGAATTAGGTAGAGTTATTCATGTACTTACACTGATTTCACACAGCGAAAGAATATAGTGGATATGCCTCAAATCCCGGGATTAATTTTAAAGAATAGAAAAAATCCCGTTACTTTTTAATAAAAAGCTATTTACTTTTACTTTTTTAATTTAGACTACTGCACGTGCGACGTTGCCAAACTTACATCAATGATATTGGATGACCGAAGTTGCAAAATTCCAATACGCACACGTTGAAATCCCGGGAAGGTCCACATTAATATCAACATTTCGATGCAAGTACATAAATAACTCTACCTAATTCCGACCTCTGATGATGACTTATCTTGGAACTAAAATAATTGGTGTAATTGTTAGATAATATTTTAAAAAAAAACCCTCTACAGGACTCAAACTCTCTTAGTGCGTTAAAATTTTATAACGCACTTCTTCTGCAAAATAAAAAAATTGTCTACGGCACAAGAGTTTCCCCACGGAACAATACCTGTTACCATTAGGGTTACAAATTCATTTAACCGTGCTGCACGTGGTATTTAGAAAATAATTTTATCACTCCATGTTTTGCTCGAGGGTGTCGTAGAAGACGACTAGGAAATTGGGAAAACGAGTTAAATAGTATGAAACAGCGAAAAAAGAAAAATACTGTATGGTTGGGAACCCTAGTTATAAGGATCTTTGAAGATCAGGACAGATGTGCTCAGGATGTGCCCTAGACCTTTATGTGGTTGTCCAGGGTTAATAGTACAAGGAAAAATTTATTCGTATTCGATTTGATTTGTTTCTCCATTCCGTTCATCTAATCGAATCTTCTTACTCATACTGTTTGTGGAATATTAAAGGCCTATATACCAAACAGTTTCGTATATATTTTTCAATCACAGTTGCTATTTTTGGGTGACCTTTTTATTTTTTATATTACCCACTTCAGTCACGTTACCCATCCATAGCACCATAATCATCACCTCTGCATGCAATGTTATTTTATCCACCTTTCATAGCTATAACATACTTACTAAACAATAATCAAAAAAATAAAAACTTAGTATCGCACTTTCCTGTTGGTTCATATTATTAAATATTTCTTTATTATTGTTTCAGGTAAAAGTTACAATATCCTGCCTGCCTGAATGTGGTAAATGAATTGGAAAGAGGGAAACCTCCAAGGTAGCGAGGCACATTTCTCTCCGACACTGTCGCTGCCGTCAGTTCACCGACCGCCTAAAACTCGTTTCGCGTCCTTCCTTAACAATAATACTACGATAAAACGTATGTAATTTAAGTCATTGGTTTGGTTAAATAAACGTTGTTGTTGGTTACATTTTTGACTACA
The DNA here is from genome assembly GCA_949126915.1 of Musotima nitidalis. Classification (NCBI taxonomy): domain Eukaryota; kingdom Metazoa; phylum Arthropoda; class Insecta; order Lepidoptera; family Crambidae; genus Musotima; species Musotima nitidalis. Next base: position 10,112,073 of record OX421434.1, read on the forward strand.
ATATCCGGAGAGCAAAGCCAAGATAAACTATGCATTATAATCATAATTTCAGCCATATAAAGTTCACCGCTAAACGTTGGCCTCCCCAATATTTTATAATATTGTGGTTTTACTTTTACCCATAATCACCACGCTAGGTAGGCGGGTTGGTGATCGCAGATTCAGCCAGTACGCCGGACGTTGCTGCTGCCCATCATACGGTAGACTTTCTCTTAGTCGACTCTTACGACTCCCCATGGGATGAAAGGTGGGATATATGACTTTAGTTTTGCTTGTCTGTTATATTACTCATCGAACTAGTTGTTGCAATTAGGCCAAGCCTGTGTATTTAGTACATAAATTAATAAATAAATGGGCATAAGGTAATGAATGCGGCACCCAAGTGAATTAATTGTTAGGTTTTTAAAAATAAGTAAATTATTGTATTATAATTTTGTGATTGCATTGCTTTAATTGTATTAAACTACAGTTTGCACATTTTCATCAATATACGTTTCTGAACGAATGCTTCCAGGCGAACGTTATACCGGTAGTGACGTAGTTATGAAAGAGTCTACTTTGTAAAGAGCAAGCCAGGTTGGGACATTCTGATTTTGGAACCCGAGCTTATCGGACGTACAGTTGTTAACTTTGTATTCGTTAGTCTAAGTATTAGTCTTCGGAAATAAAGAGTGAAGCTGAAAGCATCGGTGTTATTATTTCTGCTACCTGCGTGCTACCCATGTGTTCCTAAAGAGTAGAGGAGTTCTTACATCTCAGAAGAGGGATTTCACCGCTGTTTAGTGTAAGTAAACGCCCTCATTATTATTAAAATTTTGTATAGAGTAAGATAAATGAATTAGCAATTAACAAATTTACAAAAAAATAATGTGTTTTACTGACGGAACGTAGGCCAATCTAAAATTTATAAATTACATATAAATCATGGACGGAACGTAAGTCATTTTTAAATTCTTAAATTAAACATGATATACTGACAAAACGCTAGCCATTTTTAAAAATATTTTTCTACATGTCATCCTTGGTAAGGGAATAGAAAATTGTTGGATTAGTTAGAGATTGAATGCCGCTTTAGACTTTGAGTCCGATGCTTGTACAATGTTATTATTGTATATTTTACAGTTTCTTTTTAATACACTTCTGTCCCATCTTAAACGAATAATTATATTACTTATTATAATACTAAAGAGAAAAGTTATGAATCATGGACATATTGATATAAAATTTGTACCCGTATTACCACTTTCATGTTAAACGTAAAATAACATAGGTAATATAGATAAATACTGATGCATTTATTACACGATTTAGTTTAAACTGATCTAGAGCACTTAAGTATAGAACGTTATAGTTTTATATTATAGATAATTTATCACGCATTTAGGTGTCGCGTTCTTGTATTTAATACGTTTATTTAAAATATATTAATGCATATTTGTTTTCTGTTCCTGAGGTGGATAGAGAACATGAGGAAAGAGGCGACGACGGATGGTAATTAACCACACCATTTCGCAGTCGTAGCCGTCTCAGAGGTGATACCCATCAAAGCGAGCGCAGCTCAAGCCGTAGTCTTTGGGATCGAGAGAAAGAATTACGACGTGAGCAAAAGCGACTCCGGATTCTTGAAGATGAAGTTAGAACGGAACGTGAAAGTCGTGAGAGGCTGAGATTGACGGGCAGCCAGCCGCGGCAGCGTGCGTCTTGCAGTGCAGCACGTGTCACGGCGCGACGCAGCCGGAGCTGCAGCCGCAGCCATCGCAAGGTACAGGAGCGACAGCATCAGCGTTCACATATACCAAGGTCATGTAGTCCAACTTTTACTTTTTGAAGATTTCATGGATATAATTAAGTCTATAAAGGGTGGACCATCGGCTCAGCCAACAAACCAAGGCGCATATAAAAATAAAATTAATCATCAAAACATTCTATCATATTTCGATCCAACTACTAAAAATAAAAAGTAGACATTAGGTTGAACAAATTAAATGAGTGCGCCTCGGTTTATGGCTGGGATGGCTGGCAGGACCACTACTCATTTGCAAAGCAGAAACTACAAGGACTGGCCAAAACATAGTATAAAAGTTAAAATTCTTTATTGTTTACTTGGAATAAGTGGCAGGAAATATTAATTAACGCTTTCCCGTGCGAACAAAACTATGGCCAGTCTTTGGAGGAAATGCTAAAACGGAAGAGTAAATCTAGTGCGTTGGTTTTGCGTTGTACTGACCTAGACTACTGTAGTTTTAATGAGTATTAAAGATTCACCTTATACTGTTGACTGCTTAAATTTTAGAATTCAAACTGCTACATCTAAGGTATCAGGCAAATCCACAATACCTCAGATAGTCCATTGCTTCAATGGCAAAGAAAAAGGACAACCTTATCTTCGCTGCCCACAGCATTTGCTAAAGTGCAATAAATGTAATGAAATAGGCCATAAGACCGATGATTGCTTTAGTACATCTGGCATTAAAGGGTTTGTTAAAAAGGACACTCCAAAAAGTACCATTTGCATTTCAAGTTCTAATACGAATTCAATATTTATAAAAGCTGTTAGAGTCAACGGAGCACCAACGCCTGTCGATGCATTTATTGATTTTGGAAGTGAAGTAACATTGATTAAAAGTCTGGGGCCGTTTCTTTAGTATTATGTCATGACTGTGTACCGACCACTTTGCGGGGTTTTGGAAATAGCGTGTTAAAGTTGTAGGCACAGTTTTAGTCGATTTGAGTATTAATGGCGTGAAAGTGCGAGTACCGTATAAGGTTGTTTCCGATGATCTGTTAGATGGGACTATACTAGTAGGTCAGTCGTTTTCTGAACAACCACATGTCGTCGTACATAAGGACGCAGCGGCACTATAGTTATTCGATATTGGGAATGAAATACCTTATTCAAAGCTAGAAATTTAAATTTCTAATCCCTCGAAGCTTTATATTTTAGATTCTGTCGAGCTTCACGGCGGCGCTACGACCGTTAAAGCACGCGCCGACTATTTAACTGGTTATATTTTGTTGCCCGGTAGAATTTCAGGAAATCCGTATAACCAGTTTATCATATGTGGTGGTATACAAATGGTTCAAAATTGTTTTTTTTTTAGATAAGTATCTATCCCTTGTGTTATAGAAAAGGATAGTATTTTGCGTCGTGCTCAAAAGGTTGATACAGTAAATAGGATAGAAGGTAATCTTGTAATATAGGTCCCTCCACAAAAATGGATATTTAGAAAGGTTCTCTTTAGGGAGACAGTTTTGGATAATGATAAGGATAGACTCAGTTTTAGATAGGTACAGTCATTGCTTTGCATCTAGTCTCAAAGAATTAAGGGTAGGTAATACCACTGAAATGAAAATAGAACTTAAAAGTCAGCGTCCTGTTGTTTACCGTCAAAGTGTCCTTGATTTTCTAAAACCCAAAAACGTACACTGCGTGCGCTAATTTTTAGGCTTGGTAAGCTACTTTCGCAAGTTTATTCAAAGGTTCGCCATATTAGCACATCCACTTAGTAAATTATTAAAAAAAAATACTATGTGGTATTGGACAAACAGTCAAGTGCAGGCATCTACGGATCTAAAATCAAGGCTAGTTGGCAGACCCGTGTTAGCAATTTATTATTTTAACGCGGATGCAGAATTGCGTGCAGACTCAAGTAAAATTGGTCTGGGCGGTATACTTATGCAACGTGTAAGTGAAAATGATCCTTTTCGACCGGTTGCGTTCTATAGACGACAGACATCTCCGGAAGAAAAGAATTTCCACACGTACGAATTAGAATAATTAGCTATAGTATGTTCTTTGAGGAAGTTTAGGGTATTTTTATTGGGCAAGGAGTTCAAAATCGTCACGGACTGTACTGAATTAATAATAATAATAATAATAAGTTTATTCAAGTCCACTTATAGCTATTTACACATTTCGGTGACAACCACACTAGGCGCAGCCTGTATCGTGGTTATCAATTTAGATCCACTTTCTTAAAACTGGATATAATTCCGAGGATAGCGCGGTGGTAGTTAGCCTGTTCTATAGGATAAGTAGGAGTTTACCTGTTCTATTGAATATAGAGACGGGAAAAATATGTCTCATTCTGATGCACTGTTGCGAAATCGCGTTGAATGATAATATGAATCATACGTAGACTGAAGTGTTCTTCGTGATGAATATAGCTAATAAAGACTGGCTTCAAACATTACAACTTTGTGACTCTGAATTGTGCAGAATTAAGGATATACTCAGTAATAATATAGATTTAAAGCGATTGCAATATGTGAATTATAATTATATAATAAATAATATATTACTTAATAATATATATAATATATATCAATATATAATAATGATAATTATATAAATTGTACAAGTGCTTGGGCAATAAGGATCATATTCGCTGGGTGATATCGAAGGGTGCGCGGTGGCAGATATGTCGGATGAATCACGATGAGATTGGGCAATTTGGCTACGAAAAAAACGCCAGAGAGGATTAAAAAGAATTATTGGTTTTTATCATTCAAAATCATTAAAAAGTATGTTAGTGCATGTTTAGATTGTGTTTTTGTTAAATAAGCTTCGAATAGCAATGAAGGTTTATTGCACTCGATACCTAAAGTAGAAAACCCTTTTACACCCTTCATATCGGCCACGTCGGACCTTTCGGCAAATCTAAAAAAGGAAACTCGTACTTGTTGGTAATAGTAGATGCCTTCACCAAGTTTTTGAAACCTGTACGAAATACTAGAACACAAAACGTTATAAAAGCTTTGGAAGATATATTTTACACGTATAGAGCGCCCGAACGAGTGATAAGTGATCGCGGTAGTTGTTTTACCTCTCATATATTTCGGAAATTCTGTACATTTAAGCATATTATTCATATTCTCAACGCCGTAACAAGCTCCCGGTCAAGTAGAACGCTACAACCGTAATGTTTCGAGCTCCTTGACTGCACAAATTCTAAAAAGCAATGAGAAGGATTGGGACAATCAACTAGGCAAAATTCAGTGGGGTCTGAATAATACTATTCAAAGACCACAGGCGATCTCCTACAGATATCATGTTTGGCACCAGCATGATCAGTGAAATCAGTCGCAGCTTAACGAAGTAATTGCGAGGTGCGTGAGAAAATGTTGATGTAACATCTATACGGGATGAAGTAAAAGACCGATTTGACAAATGTTTTAGGTATCGGTCGTTATAGGATAGTCTCTGTGCCAGGTATTATAAACGTAAAACCACAGTCGCTGCAGATCGTATGCAGCCGTGGGTACATGTAGCTGCATTGGGGGTTAATGACGCAGAATCTAGTGACGATAATAATGATTACCTAATTGAACATGAGGGAACCAAATCACAGTTAATCGAGACTTACTTTACTTAATGTGAATTCCTACAGATGTTTTGACTCATTTATTATAAATTCGTTAAGGCAAGAAAAAAAGTTAACATTCATTTTCTTATTGGTTTGTTTCAGATTATGTAGTCCGAAATATGTTAAAGGTTAAATTATATGCGAGAAATGATTGGTTCGCAATGAAATAATTAAGGTGCGAGAAGTGATTGGTTCGCAACTTAGTTATGGAATCCAAATGCGAGAATTGATTGGTTCGCAACTTTCAAGGAATCCAAGTGCGAGAATTGATTGGTTCGCAACTTTCAAAGAATCCAAGTGCGAGAATTGATTGGTTCGCAACTTTCAAGGAATCCAAGTGCGAGAATTGATTGGTTCGCAACTTTCAAGGAATCCAAGTGCGAGAACTGATTGGTTCGCAACTTTCAAGGAATCCAAGTGCGAGAATTGATTGGTTCGCAACTTAGTATTGTGGTAATATTCATAAATAACGTTTACGTTACAGTAGTGTATAAAAAGTAATTATATATATAAGAATTGTTTCTAATTGAGATCTTTCGATAATGTTGGATTTTTAATAATCTATATAAATAAATGGTCAATATCTCTTATACATAGAGATATTATATATTACTTGTGTTAGCATATTAAGTAGCTAAGAGATATAAATATTTAGATAGTTATGAATATAAAAAAAACACTTGGTTTCACATATTAATTGAGGTTATATATTTAATAGAACAATAAGTAGTAAAAATTCACTTAAAATTGTTAATTATTTTGAATAAGATGCTATAAACAATTTATATTAACATACTTGCCGATATATAAAATAAAGTGTTTTTTATAATAGTACATGTAATTCATAAAAAAAAAAAAAAACTTTTTTTTTAAATATTAATTAAAGATAACTTTTTAAAAATAATATTGTATAAAATCTCTTGTATGGATTTACATAAATTAATTAGTTTGTTCAGAAATGGTCAAGTGTTAGGTGTTATACTTAATTCATGTATGAGGACATACATGATGTCAGAATGGACGAGTGTTAGGTTTTTAAAAATAAGTAAATTATTGTATTATAATTTTGTGATTGCATTGCTTTAATTGTATTAAACTACAGTTTGCACATTTTCATCAATATACGTTTCTGAACGAATGCTTCCAGGCGAACGTTATACCGGTAGTGACGTAGTTATGAAAGAGTCTACTTTGTAAAGAGCAAGCCAGGTTGGGACATTCTGATTTTGGAACCCGAGCTTATCGGACGTACAGTTGTTAACTTTGTATTCGTTAGTCTAAGTATTAGTCTTCGGAAATAAAGAGTGAAGCTGAAAGCATCGGTGTTATTATTTCTGCTACCTGCGTGCTACCCATGTGTTCCTAAAGAGTAGAGGAGTTCTTACATAATATATATTCAACCAAGTTGTAAGATGGTACGTTATGCAGTAGCGGGCTGGCCGACGGAAGTTACAGTTTGTTACGTGTTCATTGCGTGACGTTCTTCGCGAACTTGACTTTAGTTACTGCTCTGTCATTATGATTCAATTATTAACCGAGAACTATTAGTGGTCCGACAATGGAACTGAATTGAAATATTTATTTGACCTAATATCATATAGCTTAAGATTCAATTCATAAAAAGGAAAACTCGTGGTCTCAGCCCATTTATGTCCTACTGAGTACGAGGCTTCTATCAGGAAGGTGAGAGGGAGTTACATACATACGCTTGTTTTTCCTTAGGGGTAGGCAGAGTCATATTATTGGTCCCACGAAATAGGTGGAGAGACTATTACCGCTTAGTGGAAACATTTATATTTGCCAGAGCCCCGTCCGTTGATCGGCCAGTGCACCACTTGCAGGTAAGGTTGGGTTGAGCTCCTCAGATCTTTATCCCAATAGAGATTGAATAAGGTCGTGCTAAACCAAGCGGCCCAAATCCGATTTGCCAACGGTAGAAAATTAAAAATGATTTATTCAATGTAGGCTTTGATGTATCAATTTTGTTATCCCGCCAAAACAGATAGAAATAAGAAGCTTTTAAATCAATAAAATAGGGGTACCTTTATCATCATAATTGCTTGCTCCGTATCTCGTAAAGCACGTTAAGCCGTTTGGTTCCGGGTGGTGTAAACATCTGTAACTAACACTGCCTTCTTATATCCTGACAGCTGGATTAACAATATAATTCTGTTCCCCTCTGGGTTGCGGAGGTCAGACGGTCGCGAACCCCTCGGCCCTAAGGTATACATCTAAGGCAGCCGGGCTAATGCTAAGTGATGAGATGATAATTTTGAAGTGGAATCCATCCAGCCGGAACATGCATGACAAAAAATTCTTAATTTTTTTAGGGTCTTTAACAATATTATTTAATTGAAAGCTGTGGTTTAGCAGACACTTCAATTTTATTTATTTTTATGAAATATATGTGTGTTTGGTCAGTGACCTGTTGCTTATTATCAATTAAAACTTTTAAATTTAAATACAAACAATACTTACTGATTACGCAAAAAGATTAATTATACCTGTGTTGTGTCATTCGTAGTTTATCACTGTCTTACTTCGATTTGGTTAAGTAATCTGCATTTCACTACTATTCGTTCTTCTTCTTTCTCATTATATTCGTATGTAAACTCAATACTATTATTTAAACTTTTTATTATAATATTCCATTCTTTACACAAACTACTTTATAATTATATTTATGATAATTTATTTTTAATTATTTAGATAGATGCATTTTACAAATACTGCGCGTAGTAACACTTCATGCCTAGGTGTTCACGGAAGATCAGCGTCGTGACATCCTATGATGTCCGACAGTGTGCTGAGTGGACACCGTTTCAGTACATGGTTTAATGTTGTATTTTGCTTGTGTAAATTTAATCGTTGCTTTTTTGTGTACTTAATTTCTATGTTTATTTGTACTGAATAAATTTATTTTCTTTCTTTCTTTTCTTTGTTTATTAAGCTTAATATGAGCATGTAGCAGCTTACGTAAGCGGTCTAGTAGATACGCATAATGACAATACATACTTCGTTAGAAAAAGCTTATATTTTTATATACGTATATTTTTAAACATAACAAAAGACAGTGTAGAGTGGTTATGATACATATTTTATTAGAAAAATCTTTGTCTTTGTAGTTTTTTTTTTGAGTAAACAGAAGATAGGTTTTTAAATGTAAAAGTTAAACACATTTTAAAAAAATCCTCGTAAAGATATAAATTTTTGTTCTTTTTCTACAATTCAAATGATATTTAGCGTCGACCTAAACTAACCTCTTCCTCTGATTTAATTGTTTCTGGCTTTGGCGTCTACTTAGCACAAATTAAATACGTTTCATCATCATCATATCAGACCACAGCTGAACATTAGCCTCCCGAATAGATTACTTTCTATTGGGAGTATCATGTATTAATACGTTTCATGCTGTCATATTCATTAACCGACTTCAAAAAAGGTTGAGGTTATCAATCCTGTTGTACTTTTAAACATCTGATTTACTTTAGGTGGTAAACAGTCCAAGTAGTATTAAATTTCACCCTCTTATATTTTTTCGTTTGTAAAATATGCCGAGAGATCGCGGCCCAGGCCCCGGCAGTTGTTAAAGAAGGTGAGACCGAAATAGCTCATCAGATTATTTCATTCATCTTAACTTAGTGTAGACCTTCTTCAATGCAATTCTCCTCAAATACTGTTCATTCTGCTCTAGTTTGGGCTGTTTCGATTCAATTTTTGCCTGCGTTCTTAGTGATATCGTCTTTCCATAGTATCTGCGGTCTTCCGACAGGTCTTTTGCAGTCACATGGTCTTCATTCTATTATTGTTTTGCACCAGGAATCTGAATGATCAGATTTGATCTTTACCATAACCTATGTATCACATGCTTCTGTGCTCATGTGTTGCTTAACATTGCGTTGTTGAAAGAAGAAAGAAGACAGTCTCTCTTTATTTGATGCATGCATAAAGCTATAACAATTAAGCAAGATAGGGATTTTACAAAACGGTTTTTAATATTGTGGTTTCACAGGGTTTCCCTAAAACCCATCTGATTTATCTAAGTGTAATTTAATTTTGATTCCTTCTTGGTAATGAGGTTTCATAATGACCTTTTGAATGCATCGGAAGTTCCTTAATGATGTTGCGATTGTGTTTGTATGGTTTTAATTGCTTTTGTATTGACAAGATAAGAGAACCAAGATTTATAAATTAATATCCTTCTTCCTACTTTTATGTGAATATTAAGAAATTCATAAATAAATATATCTGACACAGAGCTTCTAGCCTAAAATAAAGCAGAGCGTGCACTATGTTGTTATAACAGTAATATTTATAATACTATAATTATAATTTTATCTCACAGGGAGGCGTAAGGGTCGACGCAGAGAAATTCTACGTCCCTATGTACGCTTAGAGATTTAAAATTACACAACGGATTTTGATGCGGTTTTCTTCATAGATAGAGTGATTCAAGAGGAAGGGTTATAAGGGTTCGCGTGACTTACATATTATAAGTCACGCGAACTTAGTCGCGGGCGGCCGCTAGTTTGTAATAAATAGCTACCGAAGCCAAGTGTAAGAAAGCGGAACTCGGGCCCATAAGGTTGCAACCGGGGTAATTATTTTCCGGGATTATTTATTTAACAATGTATGCACGTAAGAAACATACACAAAGACAGAGTTTATGAGAGACATGTACAACGGAACTGCTTATCCCTAAAAGGAATTTCTCCCAGCAGACCGAAAATAGGATACGGAACGTATGTCATGATGACCAAAGCCAATTGATAGCGTGCCACTGCACATGCAAAATGGCTGGTTCATGCGTCATACTCGATGGATAGGGGTACCCCCAAGGACTGGGCTGCTCATGACGATGTTGTTTTTAATTTACGTGTTTAACCTTCTTTTATTCAATGCAAAACACAACTTTTTGCGGACTTATGATCATAAATTGATTACTACGTTCAACTGAGTTTCTTGCCTGACTATTTGCGACTCAAGGTCTTCAAAGTTTTTTATTTAAATATTAATTAGAAATACTTGAATATGAGATTGATGAACTTGGAACATCATTTTTAAACTTTGAATTCGAATGCTATATAAAGTTATAAGGCGATGTTTTTACTAGAAAATCCCATTTTGGAAACCGATGACGGGCTTAGAAACATCATCTTAATAGATTACTAATTTCAACTCGGCCCTTGGATCTACATAGGGTTATGTGTTCACTACGGAAACTTTAACTAAAAAAACTAGCTTTTTTAAAATGTAAGGGTGGTAGGCGATAAAAAAAGAGGATCTTCAGACAGTAGACAATATAATCTATTTTTCCGTCTATTTATAATGTGTTACATTATATTACCGCGTCATCAAAATTAATTGCCAACCCCGGATATGATGCTTAATCAGTATTTTAATCATATCTACTGCTAACAGACATATAAGTACAGCAGATATAGACAGCAGTCTATGGTGAGAGATTTTACAGCATGGGGGTCTGTAAAAAGGTGTGAAACAGTATTTAACCCTTTAACAGGCAGAGCACGTTGAAAATATTCATTGGTTTTCCACTTTAAGTTAACCGCATAAGGTTCAATTTATGGTTGCCATATTTTGACCACTGCCTGGTAAATGGTTAAAGGCTGGTGCACAGAGTTAGTGGTACCAGTGGTAATACAAGCGTCCATAGGCTTTTTTCTTTCCCGAATTAAAAATCATGACCGTCACCTGCTGTGGTTGGAGATGAAGAATGTGTCAGACTGTTAATGACTAAAAACCATCAATATACTTTCTCAACCCTGCTTAGGTTAAGCGTCCCTTTTTTTTGTTATTATTGTTTTGGGCGGTATATATTTAGAAAATGTATGATATTTTATTTTGGTGACTTTTGTAAAATATGAAATAAACGAGGCAAGCGTCCACAGCCTGCGATAAGTTTTTATTATATTCCACTTATAATTAAAAAAAAACTTTAATTTGCTCACAGAAGTTACACACTACGTTTGATCTTGACTAATTTATAGTACCTAGTATCCTGTGCGCTACAGGAATTCGTAATGCGCCGGAGATTCGTCTTGCCTGCATTCTAATCATGTAGACCATGACTTCGATTGTGTTTGGCATTGGATTTGGTAACTATAGTTAAAGGAGCATTATATGTTTGTGTCTTGTGTATGTTTAATATATAAATATATAACTCTCAATCAAATAGTTAGAGCAAGAGTTTTGCAGCCCTTTCCCAATGGGATCTATGGGCGCGATATGTATGAATGTCTGTAAAAAGGGTCTCAAATTATTTTACATAAACTGGTTTAGAAATTAAAAGGTAACCTATTTTAGAAAATTACCGAATTTTAATAATATTATTGTCACTACCTTTTTTTTTTTAGATAAAATTCAAATGATAACTCTTTTGTTTGTAATTTTTTGTAAATCATTAAAAATAAGTTAACAATAAATATTTACTTCTATTTTTGTGTTTATTGAAACAGTAGCCTTTTTCTTAGTAACAAATAAAAATCCGCGATCGATAAGTCGTTATATACTTACGCTTGCGGTTCATAAATTATGTTCTGTATCTATTTCTTGTAAAAGTTTGGAATTTGGTACGCGTGTGTTACTGCAAGTGGTGTACCTGCCGATGAACAGACGAGGCTCTGGCAAACTAAAAAGTTTTTATATAAGCAGCAATAGGTTTGCATATAATTGGTGAAATGTAGACTTATAATATGCCTCTGCCTACCCTTTCGAGGGACCAGGCGTAATTGTATGTATGCTTATTTGTAATGATTATTTTATAGGGCATCATCTAATTATTTATTATCATTATATGAGCCTTACGAACATCGGTCTCCGGAATAGATTATATTCTATTGGGGTTATTTGCCCATAATCACCACTCTGTACAGGCGGGTGGGCGATCGCAGTTCCAGCCTACTGGCGCAGGATGACGCTGCTGCCCATGAAGGGCAGGGTTTTCTTCGTCGCCTCTTATGACTCTCCGTGAGATGAGAGTGTGTAGCACAGTTATAGGCCTGTACCATACGGTAACATCTAGTTATTTATTAATATTTATTTATTTATTTAATTAATATTCTTATACATAAATTAAAAATGAATGCAAAGCTAAGTAAATAGGAGCTTATAGAGACATACTGCTTATAGCATGAGTATTTAGTAATGGACTTTAATTTACATGACGCGGCATAATTTGCAAAAGCATTAAAAGAAACGGTAATGTTATATGACTAACGGTTAGATTATGACTGAGTATATTATACTAAGTGTCATGCATATTTGTCGTTTGTCATATTTAAAAATATGCATAGGTTCCACCCGCGGATTGGCTCGCGTGACAACAGTTTGTGATACTTTAATTCAATTCAATTCAATGTTTATTGCACTTCATAATGTTTTACATCAGGTCTTACATCTACACAAGTTACAATTATGGACCCTGTTGGGCACGGCTAACTTTTGATCCTTTTGGATGGCATGATGTTAACTGATCATGTATAAAAAAAAGTGATAAGTCTATCATCATTACCCTCTCTGCTAACATTCCAATTATCCCAAACCCAGTATCAGATACTACGTTTGCCTGTTCGCACCTCACCTACAGACTTCCTCATTCCTAATTCAACAGTGGAGGGCCACTCCGAGCATATCTCTTTCAATCGCTCGCTGAGCGACACTGAGCTTCCTTATGAGGCACACAGTCAGGCACCACGACTTGTTAAATAAATATTACATTATATTACGGAATGATATATGTAGGTATATATATATTTAGAGGTTTAAGTCTTTTGAAATATGGGTAGAGTAAGGAACTATAGGTGATGTTAATTTCAAGATATGCATAAAGTGTACATTATACTGCGAGAATTGGGAAAAAGAGGAGTCTTATTTCCTTTTAGTGAGGCATCTTAGTAACAATATTTTAAACCGATGTAATATCATACCGTAGTCGTATGCAGTTCTATTCGAAAGGGTTACCGCGGCTTTGAAACATTCCGCCCCGGACAGGTTTTCACCTTGGCGTGGGGGGGGGGGGGGGCTAAGTATCTACCGGTGGGACGGATTCCGGGAAAAGGTTAATACTAACTACTGGGAGGGAAACCAATAGAGGCCAGTGGAGGGCGCAGCGGGCGGACCAGGAGGACAGTGCGTCAATGCATTTTCTCACCGACGAAAAAAAACATTGCAGGCTCTAGAACGAACACAGCGGAAGACGGTCATTTGATGGTTACCACCAGAAAAAAGTCATACCATATTCGTATATAACCCAGTAACAAAATTGAGATACCCGTGAAAGTATTATATTTTTGTTACAGTTAACAGCACATTAGCCATGACGTAACAGCTTTGTTAATGAGCTGACCTATAAATTTAAAATGCGTCAAACTCCGGCAAGGTAATGTTAACTTAAACAGCCATACTGCAACCAAAAGCGCGGAAGTTGTATCCGAAACAAGGTCTAATGAGTACGTCCGTGCATTTTAATATTACCTTAAGGTGCCCCTTACCGGGAGCATTCGCTTGTAATGTATCATTGAAGGTTCGAATACTGCATCAGTAAGGGAAGAGAACCGAGCATTACAGTGCGCAATCTGTAATATTTAGATACAATTTGTAACCTCAATGCGCGTTATCAACTAATCTTGAACATGAATATGAATATTTGTACTGGGCTGAGTGTTTCCATAATATGTATATACATAATATTAGGTATGTATTTACAAAAAATCTTGCCAGCTTCCAATTGCTTTTTGTGTAACTTATGTGACTTCCGACGTGTGTTACTAGCTCTTACAGTACTACTAGGTCTTAGTATAAGCATTACGCTTTTATTATAATTGACTTGGCTGGATGTTTCTTTTCGTGAGCAAATCTATAGGCGAACAATAGTCCAAATCGCTCTTAAGATTGCACAATGGAGGTGACAGTGGACCCCCCCCGACTGGTCTCCACGTTGTCGTGGTGGGGGGGCTGAGTACCTCCCGGTAGGGCGCAGGAGGCGCTAGGGAAAAGGTAACACCCAGAGACCGACGACTCTGGGTTAAGGGCACCCACTGACTACCGGGGGGGAAACTAAGAGGGACCTGTGGAGGGCGCAGCGGGCGGGCCTGGAGGGCCCGTCAAGCAGCGCCAGGAGGGTCTTAGGCAGTGGGGGCAGGGGGCCCCTGCTGTCTAACCATAGACCCTCCGAGAAGTCGGCCACACACGCTATAGTCGCACAAGGAGGTAGGAGGGGCGCGTCTACTGCGCCTCTCTGAGGAGGTCCTCCCGGTTTTGGTCCGGGGGACGTTGGCCGCAGGCGGGGTGTCAGAAGCTGCAACCCAGGTACTGGCCCCCCGCCTTTTTCTCAACAAGCGGCGGGCTTCGTCGGAAGATTTTTAGTGGATATTACTGCTGGCAGTCGCGTCTGCCGGTGGTGAGTCCCACACCCCCTTTCGGTCCCCTTTTGGTCGGAAGGTAGTGCGTAAACGCATTTTGTTACCGAAGTAAAACAAAAAAACAAAAAAAGGTGACAGTGGACGGGGCACAATGCGAGAAATGTCGATGGCTGTTTGGCCATATACGCCGACGGGCGGATAGGTTTTTCGATGGCTACCACCCACCATGAGCAAGTTCCAACAAGGTGAACCATCCAATAAATAATGCAGTTTATAGCAGGAAACCTTAGCCTACTGTCATAAACATCTATGGCAGTCATTATTTGACGACCGATGTGGCATGGAAGTCAGTATACGTACACTTACTCCAGAGGTCGTGGGTTCGATTCCCACACAGGACATATCTTTGAGTGCATGAACATTAATACTTGTTCTGGTCTGGGTGTTTTCCTATGTATATTAAGTATGTATTTACAAAAAAAAAGTGTTTAAGTATGTTTATCCGTTGTTTAGTATCCATTACACAAGTTCTTAATGATACTTATCTTGGAACTAAATAATTGGTGTAATTGTCAGAAAATATTTATTTATTTATTAGGAAGTCACTGCCTTCTAAGATCCTAACAGGGTTGGGTTGCGGAGTTCGGACAGGAATTTTATGTAATTACAGACAAATCTGGTTAGAGCACTGAGCAGACACTGAGCCCTTAGCTTAAGTCTAGGGAATTCAAGGTTATGATGATAGCGGGAAGCCTTGATAGCAAAGGTACAAAGTATTTTGGATGTCAAGGTTACAGTCTCTTCTGAGCACCTCCAGCTTGGTAGGGACATTGCCTAATTCAGTGACTTACACTGGAATCATCACGACCAATAGGGGTCTTCACAGGCAGAAAGAAAACAGCGATCCTCTACAAGAGTTCAGTTTTTCCTTTTATTTGCCGTCCCGCAAACCTATTCATATAAATTTATATATCATTTTCAAGTTCACTGTCCAATCTCAGATGCAATATCCAATGTTTTTGTTTGTTTTTCTTATTTGTTTTTCTTGTCAGGTTACCAAGATGCCTTAAGCAGAGTAATAGTATAAAAGATGAAATCATCATTTATTCAAGTTTGTCTCAATAGAGCTCTTATGAAAGTCAAAATTAAAAACTACCGCGCCCATTACTACGGGCGGGAGCTTGATCGTAAAAGACAAATCGACACCTCCCACGCATAAAGTCTTATCAATTTTTTACCGAAAATTAGATTATTAGTTCATTGTGATTAAAAATATAATCTTTATACATTCCTGAAATAAAAATCTTTAAATTGTTATTAATTAACGAGATTTTGAAACGCACATCGTCGTACGTATACAAAGTTCCCGCGCATATAGCCCGATCACGAGTAGCGACGATATGCGTTGCACTATTGGCTCGCGGGAGACCAATGAAGGTCAGTTACCGACGTCGTATGACATTACCGGTACGCGCCGTAAGCATGGGACCTGCATTATAAAAATAATTAGATTTTGTTAATGTTTTGTGTTAATTAACCTGTGATAATAGTATTATTGTTATATAATAGCAAAATGAACAACTTACGATCGTCAAGAATTTTAAAATTAGCCCTCAATAATTCAAATGAACATCTTACCTCAAATGAATCTCGTCGATGTGTTAAATTTTGTTTGATATTAATTTGAAAGTATAAAATATTTGCTAAACACTACGCAATTTTTACATAATTTATTTTAATTGATCACAATATCTAAGAGTTTTTTATCATTAAGTATTTTACATTTTGTCCAGCGCATAAAGTCGTAATACTATAGTTACGATCCTACGCGTCGTTTATTTTTGAAAGACAGGGGTCGTAACTGAAACTTACCTCTTTATGCTCTGGTTTTATTTCAATCTTACTGTATACATATAGTCGCATTTAGCACATACGACGATATGCTCCGACCACAATATGAAATAAGACTTTATGCAATAAGATTTAGCTAAATATGAAGCAAAAAACTGAAATATTTTAACACTGATTGATTGTTTTATTAATGTATTTATAACATTTTTTTGAAATCACCTGAAATGGAGCAGTACTGGAATGAATCAACGTGCGAAGAATCCCTCATAAGTAGCACTGATAATAATGATGCTAGAACAAGCTCCTACGAGGTGAGACAAGCATTAAATATTTTCAATTCAAACGAGCTTTTTGGGGCTGATGACGTTACTACTAGCAGATCTGTCACACCGCAACATAGTGATGCTTCCAGTTTTGGTTCTTCCGCTTGTTCGTCTGTTGCCAGTACCCCAACTACCAGTCGAAAACGGCATATTCGAAAAGATGATTGGAAAGATAATTAACGAAAATATATTGAAAATTTAGGCAAAGCTTACGTAAGTAAAAATTAATGGTACTGTTAGAGAGGAAAGGTGATTAAACCTCCATGTTCTTCAACATGTCGATTTAAATGCTTTGAGAAGACAACTCACCAGCATCGAGAGCAAATTTTTCATGCATTTTTGAATCTCGGTGACCATACTAGACAGTAGGATTACATTGCTAATTATGTTGATGTTTATAATACTCAGAGTAACGCAAAATCTGGATCTAGACGTAAGAAAACTTTTCAATACTCATTACCGCTAAGAGAGCCCAATTCCGATGTGCCTCATAATTTGCTGGTGTGTAAAACAATGTTCCTCAATACTCTTTCTGTAAGAGAGCGAACAGTTAATACAGCGTTGTCCAAGTGGTGTTATGGTGGAGGATCTATTTCCCCCGATCATCGAGGAGGTTCAAGAGTGATCATAATATATTGAGAAATAAAACAAGGAGTAATCAATCATGTGCAAACATTTCAACCTGTGGAATAGCATTATGTGCGAAAAAAATCAACAAAAGTTTACTTAGATGGCGAGCTCACGTTTACAAAGATGTTTTTCCTCTATACTAAGTGGTGTACAGCTCAAAATATTACAAAAAAAGTTAAAACAATTCGTCAATATCGAGACATTGTCAATAATAATTTGAATATCTCGTTTCACAAGCCAAAAAAAGATGTTTGCAACGAATGCCATGTTTACGACACAAACAAAAATAAATTGACAAATGAAGAAATAAAAAAGCAAGAACAACACATGAAATCAAAGGTTTTAGCAAGAGAAATGAAGGAAAATGACAAAAAAGCAGCTTTAAAAAGTAATGGAAGAATAATCACGGCATGTTCAAAATTTTAAATTGTCCGCACGGAAATGTTGGTCTTTTTTATTATAAATTATGTTGATATGGTTAATAATTAATTAAGTTGAACGTAATGATTAATTAAGTTGATTGTTATACTTGTATTAAGAAGTTCTATGCTTTACGCTGGTGTCGCCTGTATACTAGCCGTAGCCCGCTCAAAATCACCCATTCCGCGGACACTCAACGCACTTAATGCCATCCTGGATGCAACACCCGACTGTGATTTGTTTTCGAATGGATAGCCTGAGATTTTGTCAGTGTGTCTGAGGTATTGTGAGAGAATAGGATAAAAGAAGTTTTTATGTGTGAGATTTTAATATTATATTTGACTTTTACTGATTATGATAATTAGTATGATTGGTGTATTCCGTTCTGATTAAATAAATAAATAAATACTTAGATGATTAAAGTTGATTAGAGAAATTTTTCGTTTTAAGTGTTGTTAATACTAAGTATTCTATTATGTATTCATATAATATTATTTTTATAATCATCTCCTTTAACAAATCATTTAAACTTAACTACACTGGACAGCAAATAAACCGGGCCACCCGCTACCTTGGAACTCTGATTCGATTTTCTCAAAAAGTATAAACCTCACAACTATCAAACTTACACCTACAAAAAGTGCGTATAATACTCTCTGACGTCGATCACTTCCTTGTAGACTCACCCTGGTCTCATCAGTAAAGAGTACATTGCCCCACTGCTCTAACGTCCAATCCCTATGCTCTCGGGCAAATTCGAGTCGTGCTCTACGGTAGGGTACGGTTAATTTTGGGCCTGTAGCAGCTCTCTTTGGAGCCAGATTTCGTTTAGCAAGTCTCCTTCTAGCGGTATCTGAACTTATGACCACTTGGCGTTCGTCACGCAGACTTCGTTGGACTTCAACTGCGTTGAGGCGGCGATTTCGCAAAACAGTAAGTTGGATATAACGATCATCTGCTGCTGATGTAGCCCTAGGTCTGCCCGTACCTAGACGGCGATCGAATGCTCTAGTCTCTAAGTATCGTCTGTAAGCCCGTTGTACCGAAGATCTGCTGATTCGAAGTCTCCGAGCGACTTCACGTGGCGAAAAGCCTGCTTGAAGTAGTGCTACAGCTTAAGCTGCTTCTTGAGGCGTCGTATCCATTATTGACCGAAGAAAATAGCAGAAATACACGCGTCTGGAGCAAATAATGGATGGCAACCAAAGAAATTATAAGAAAAATCCGACTATCCTCATTTAGAAAAAAAGAACGCTAATCGCAAACTCTAGTCAAAACAGAGCAAATCGTTGGTATTGTGTTTGTTGCTTGATTACAATGTGAATTAAGGGTACTTTGGATAAATTTGTGGTCATTTCTCAAACAACATGAAACGCACTTTTTGTGGGTGTAATTTTGATAGTTGTGAGGTTTATACTTTTTGAGAAAATCGAATCAAAATTCCAAGGTAGCGGGTGGCCCGGTTTATTTGCTGTCCAGTGTATATTTATCACCAACAAACATAACATCGTAACACTTGATGGTCATTATATTATGTTATCTTACAACGCATAAAGTAGTAACCCGTTGTAACTTTAAGGTACTCAAAATATTCACCAGGCATATCGTCGTAAGTCGTCGTATCTTAGTAAGACGCCAGTTTTATCCCAGTGCATAAAGTCTTAAGTATGTAATTTTAGCTTTTTTCGCTAATTATATATTTTTTTTATGTAAATAGGTATTAACTAATAAAGATATAGAGGTACTCTGAATTTTAAGCCAGATAGAATCTAAATAATTATCACAATTTTTTTATAATCACGTAAATTATCTTTAAATGCCCGTACTGAAAAGTGGCTATAATCTCGATACGCCCTTATGCGTGGGAGGGGTCGAAATATACAATCACATATTAAACGCCCTCATTTCGCCAGTTTGTTGGTCCCACGTAATAGGTGGCTTCCGTCTTCCGGGAACATTTGTGATTGCTAGAGCCTCGTCCGTTAATCGGCAGGTGCACCACTTGCAGGTGCACTTGGCTTGGGATTCTAAAATCTTGGTAGCATCCCAATATATTCGCCAGTTACAAGAAAGAGTACTTAATATAAAAATAAACAACCTCTATTATATCGGATGATTGAATAAATTTGATTGATCATTGCCAAAACAGTTTTGTGCATATCTATTAATAATGTTCTGGTTTTTACCGATATTTTGGGTATTCCAAAAAAGTATTATGGTTTTTACTAAGTATACTATAATTAGGACCAAATGGCTTATTACAATACACGTTGACGTCAAATAGGATGTACGTTCAGTACCCAGACGTCATAGTGGTAACGGTCAGATTATTATTAAAGTTATTTTCCATTATAGATGAAATCAACAATTTTTTGCACTTTTCTTACTACGAATATACAGACAACAAAGTAGTTAAAATTAAACTTCACGTAAAAACCCTATTTGATTGAAGCCTAATCACAGCGTTGTAACGATTAATAATAATGACTACGGTCATGTCGGATCGTAGTTGATCGTAGTCATGTCCGCGCCGTTTGACCACCGAAGACATTCCTCCCAATATCATAAGACTCCATATTAAAATTCTTAATTACGAGGTCGATTGAGTTTGACAAAGAATATGCAAGCTGGTGTCATTAAAATGTCTAAACCCATACCTATCTGCTAACAAAGTTCTGTAAAATAATTTTTTTGCCAGTACCTTAGTTGATTTTTTTATAGTTTGTAACAGAAATTGCACTATATAGACACTATTAATGTTTAAATCACGTAATATAATATAATGTGTATGTTTAGGGTGATATTGTACTCGTAGCAAACCAAATAATAGGTTTTGTGAGACCATTTTTAATAGTTTCAATGCATACGCCTACCAAATAATTTTAAAAAAAATATATTTTTTTTGAATGAACCCTTTGCATGGAGCCTGCGTACTCGTTATTTCATAGCCAGCCACCTTCGTACTCTGCGGTAAATATTTTACATCGACCTCTGATTAATTTCTACCAATAGACCTCTGAAAAGGTGTGTGGTAATAAACCAAACTTGACGATAAAAAAATGCTGTTTACGCACTGTAATAAAAACTACCTAGTACCTAATTAAGAAATACCTTGGATGTTACTTATTCATTATAGTCATTTTTTTAAAGTTTAATTATCTCCTTTAATTAGTAAGGATGAAGGGGTGTGAAGGTGATCCAATGGCGACTGCGAACCGGGAATCGCAGCAGTAGATGGCCTCCCACCCAATGGACCGATGTTCTGGTCAAGACAGGCGGCTCGAGGTGGAATATAATTGGGATAGCCTATGTTCAACAGTGTGTTTCTAGTGGCTGAGATGATGGTATTGTATTAGTTATGACTAGGTACTTAATTTATTATTTTGACGTTGCATGCAAGTATCACAGTAGTTTAGAAAACCCTCTCGATAAAACAATATGGAGCGGGTTTTCTCTTCAAAACTCAAATACTTTTATTACATAAAGTATTACATATAAACTTGAAAACTTGAAAACGTCAAAATCTGTGGTATTGCGTATAACGCCAATAAACGGCAGAATATCTGGCATTGCGAAAGTGACTTTGTAGGCGTCCTCGGTTTTAAAGATAACTGTCGCCTAATTAGTCTGTAAAAGTTGTAGTTTGAGGAAATGTAAATTTTTTGGTATTTGGTTAATCATGTTTTTTTATATAATTTAAAATATAATGGTTTATTCAATAATGAGTATATAGGAAACCAACCATGATCTGAGAAGCCCAAGCCAACCTCACCTGTAAGTAATTAGCGCACATGCCAAAACAACGAGGGAGGCTCTGGCGAACATGAAAGTTCCCGGTGAGCGGCAATAGGCTCGCATTAACAGGTTGCAAAATACTTTAGTGAAATGTAAGCGTATATTATGCCTCTGCCTACCCCTTCGGGGAAACAGGTGTGATAGCATGTATATAGGTATGGCATGTAGATTATGTATGTATGTAATTTAAGCTTAAAAAAGCTCTTATGAATGGCAACTTAAATAAATTAACGGAGCCAGAGTAGAGAAGAGAAGATTTGGTCAGGAACCTCGTCAAGTTTTGCCTCCACCGAGTACAAAAATTATTACTTAAATACTCTGAAGTCTAAGCGGTTAAGTTGTATTGTCTTCAACATTTAAACCTCGCTTTTTGTCCCGGTCTTGAGCAGTCTTCCAACAGCTTCAAGCTCGCGGAAATTCGTGTCCATTGCATTTTCCCAACGATATTTGAGACGACATTAAAGTCTCGCTCGACAGAGCGTCTAAGATGTTCTATCCCAGTTCATTAGTGCACGCCTGCCCAGCGTGGTGATTATGGGCAGATACCCCTAATAATATGTAATGTATTGGGGAGGTAAATAACAGCAGTGGACTTTATAACCTATGATGATTCGTCCTCGAGTAACTTTCCACTTTCTTCCTTTTATTATCTCTCACATATTGCTTTTCTTATCTCATCTCTTCTTGCCATTCCACACATCCATTTTAACATACAATACGACAAAACCTATATTACTTTATTCATGTAGATATTGTACTCATTTAGTATAGAAAATTTACTGTGCTCATGACAATCTGAAAAAACCATCAGAAAGCAAGGATTAATTACAGTATTTTAAAAGGAGAAATTCAGTAAGAATCCGGATGTTGTACGTTACCAGGTTTGCTCCATCAAGTTCCTTGTGTTTATTCATTATCATAACGTAGTTCTGCAATTTTGCTGATGTGGAACGGTTGGCGCTGGCATTGTAAGTAGATTATATGGTTTAAATGTATAAGCGTGAACATACGAGTATTTGATCTCAAAAGTAATTAGAGTATTCGTAATTTATTAAACCCAAAAAAAAAAATCTCTCAAGGAAATTTGAGAAAAATATCTTTAGTGTTAATAAAAAAATCAATCAAAAATTTTCTAGATTTTTGCTTCAAAAAGTAACAAACATCAATTAGTATACATACTACATAACTTATTTTTTTAATATAATTTAGCAGAATATTGGTATCATTGGCGACAGCACTTGCCTTTTAAATCAGAGGGTACGGGGTCAAACCCTGGTGGCTCACCTATGACTTTTCGAAGTTATGTGCGTAATTATCGCTTGCTCCGTGCCTCAGAAAGCACGTTAAAAGCGTTGGTCCGGGCTGTCATGAGCATCTATGGCTCATGTAATTACTGAAATTTAGTGAAATCTGGTTAAACCAATGAGCAGACACTGGGCCCCAAGCTTACGTCTAGGGCAACCGGGATAATGCTAGGAAATGTTGAGTAGAATATTGGTATTCTATAGCACTTGATTTGAGTAAAAATCATGAAAGCTTTTACAGCTTATTGGACTTACTACTGTTTTGCGTACTCTCCAAAAATTAAATCAATAATTTGTCAGCTAATTATTATAGGATACTCCCATTTATAATTGAGATTAATTTACTTGCGTTTTTCTTCTAAATTTACGCTTTTCTTGATATTTTTACGAAGTTTTAAGATTGAGAATTTGAATTGGTAGTGAAGTCATCTTTATCATCTTAGCCATGAGGAAAGCTGCTGTAGCCCTTACTTATTATTGTCCACGTTAATAAATAAATAAATATATAATTACACCAATTATTTAGTTCCAAGATAAGTATCATTAAGAACTTGTGTTATGGATACTAAATAACGGATAAACATACATAAATATATTTTTTTGTAATTACGTTCTTAATATATATTGTAAACCACCCAGACCAGAACAGATATCCACACAAAGATTTGTCCTTTGTGGGAATCGAACCCATGACCTCAGGAGCGGAGTGCGGGTGTACTCGCCTCCACGCCATACCGATCGTCAAATATCGGTTAATACCGCCCCTTGACCGGATCATCGATTATTATCGATATTGTTTGACTTATTTGCATAATTCAAATCAATCTTTCTATGAATGAGATGGTAGTTTCTCTCATCATTTGTTTTAATATTTATTACTGGTTTGATTCTTAATGTTACAATGCTGAATTAATGTACTAAAATCCCTTAGACTTGCGGGTACAACATCACTTCTAAGCCTGTAGTACCGTATACTTACCGTTTACCGATATGAATTTGAATTGTCACTGGCGGGAGAAAAAACCAACCGATTTTCTTGCCCGTTCTTTTTCGATTAAGCTCCCGCCCATTAGTTTATAAGTATGACATTCATAAGAGCTTTATTGAGCCAAACTTGAATAAATTATTTTTGATTGATTTTGAACAGTTCGTCTACTTTCCAAATTGTCCATCAGTTCGACAGTAAATTATGTGAATATAAAGTAACGAATTGACTAATTCGTAAAAGGGGATAAGATAAGGAGTAGTAAACACTTGACGAACTTGAACCTTCTCTATTCAAGTCGTCTGATGAAAGAAAACGATTGATATTTATCAAATTGGTACTTCAATTTATTTGGCGTTATAAAGTAGTATAACAAATTACAACAATAAGTAAACTAAGACACTAGCAGACATTTTCATACTTGTCGTGTATTTGCCGTAGTCAGGTCGTAGATTTGATCAATATCACAAGACATCAGATAAGCCGTTAAAAATACACCGCTAAATAAATTAAGATATTATTACACAGAGCTTGTACAATGTGTACTAGACAATGCATAAATAATATATATGAAACACATAAGCGGACCCCGAGCTCTTAAGGTCGCAGCCAGGATTACCCTCGGATGATGATCATTAGACATACAATAATATTTTTCTGCAAATATGTATTTGTCAATAAAATACAAATAAAGAAATTAAATATTTCTGACACTTACACCAATTTTTTAGTTCCAAGATAAGTATCATTAATAACGTGTATTATAGATATTAAATAACGGATAAACATACTTAAATACTTTTTTTTGTAAATACATACTTAATATACATACATACGACTACATCCAGACTTAGACAAGTATTATAGTTTTGTGTTCTTAAATTATTTGTTATGTGTGGGAATCGAACTCGCAGCCTAGAGTACATTTATTTGATGGAATGCGGAATAGACACGATATCAAGTGTTAAGACAGAGTTTAACTGATAATATAAAAAAACGACATCTATAGCTATTTCATGATATGTATAAATAGTTTTCTTAATTACCTAAGTCTTAATAATTATGTTCATTTGAAGATTTGCCGGTAAGCAATGCCGGTTGTCTATTAGTAAATACTTTAAAACTTTCTAGTCTTAATAAGCCTATGGAAGTCTATGGAATCATTTAATTTGTATATAGTTTAATGGATGCAATAGAGATTTATTTTTATTATTAAGTATTTAAAAAAGGAATATAATAAACTGAACCTCTAAAAAATACTTTTTTGATCATCAAAATTACTGAGTGAGCATCTAATCACCTCATTAGATGCTCACTTAGTAATTTTGATGCACAAAAAGGTTAGGTTAGGTTGGCAATTTATTAATTTTGAAGACACGTTAAATAACACCCTTTAAAAAATTCCCGTGATACCTTAATGTAACATACCTAATAGCTAAAAATCATGATTACTACAAAAATAAATATTGATTTATAATGTTGGTTACATGTAAGCGTAATAAATAAGATGCCAATAAAAAAATCATCTTATTACAACCTTGTTTAAAAATGAACTTAACTGTCTATGTACACTTTTTGTTTTTACGAAATTATCGACTTTGTTCTATGATATGATCAATCCTTCGACTTATATACGACATAACCAATCACAAATCACTGCAATAACAACTATTTATACACATTTAATGAAATGGCTTTCAAATTTTAGAAATATAGGGGCTTATTACAAAACAACGTCTAAAGTTAAATCAGTTTTAGAACTAGTGCTGTTAAATCCTCGTTTAAAACTAGTGCAATCAATAAGTGACAGCACTTAGACTAGTTTTAAACCTGGTTTAACTTTAGATCTTGTTTTGTAATAACGCCCATAAGTTTTGAGATGAATAGTATTTGCCTACTATGAATAACAAAAACAGTGCAATATCAATACTATTTATAAGGACTTGTTTATCGTTAACATTATCAGGATAAGAAATAAATTCACTTGGGCCTGCAAAGTAAAGTATTGTTTTTTTTTAATTATAAAATTACTATCTTGTAAAATGGTTTTTGTTGTTTATGGTTTTAAGTTGTAAAAATTGTAAATGTAACATTCTAAAGTAACTCAGTAGTTTTAAAGAAAGCAAATTATATTTGCTGTAAACCAATTGGTATTCTACATTTGTATAGTTTAAAAAAAACTTTAAAGAGTAGCAGGTACTTCGTTCTACAGGCAAGTGTATTTAATTACAAAAACAACGGTATACATCTGTCAAAATGTGTAGGTACACCCAACAAACAAAAATATGGCACTAACATACAAGAATTCTTAATTAAGTAAACATCTACTTAAGTTATAAAATATTCTTTCATACATGTTAGGTTCTATCCTTGATTAAGACATTTTTTGTGTGGTCATATAGCAACGTAACAAATTTTATATGATTAAATACATACTAGTAGCAACTTTGTAATTGATATAATTCTGCATATTAAAATTATTACAGCATAAACAAGTAACAAGTTTGCACGGTAGCTTTATAATAAGATTAAGTAATAATGTAAGTGATAGACAGTAATAAGCAAGATAGACATCTGTTTTACCAAAATTACATATTGAAGTGGGAAATTTCGGGTTTTCGTTTACAAAGTTTTTGGTTTTTGTCGTTTTTATCAATTTAACGCTGATTTTGACTATTTAAATCACACACGCCTGTCAAAGTCAAAAAGCTTAAATAAATTGTCGTAATATGTATAATTATTTTAATTATAATTACATTCGTTCGTACAATAACATTTTATTAACAATCTCGTAATAAAGTCACATTTAAAACACATATTACTACTTAAATATTAATATTTACATATTGTATGTACAATGGTATAAAAGTAGGTAACTAATACAATCTTACTACTCCTATTCTTTTTTCCCTTTCAAATGACATTTTTTCTGCAAAAATTCTATGCTTATCAGCTTTAGCACATTTTGCCTTATGCAAAGCTTTCATAAGACTTATTTTCTCTTAAAGTGCCGGATGTCCAGAGAAAATTGCTGCTATAATGCTCTTGCCTAGTTCCGTATTCCGTATTCTGATGACATGTTAGCTATTATCCGGATTTTTTATATAAATTACAGCTTAAACTCCGGTCGTCATTAGAAAGTATGCTTTTGTAGTGTCTTTCATGATTTTAATCTCTCCTAACTTAGAGATAATAGCACTTTTAATGTTAGCAACAACTAAATTAATCTGACTACGTAAGGAATTTGTAGCTTCCAATATATATTAAATTTAATTGGTTCTGATAATTGGATTCCATTTGGAAACAAACAAATCCTCAGAAACAGGGCTGCAACTTTAATGATATAAAATCAGTTCAAATAGATATGGATTATATTCTCATAAACGGTAATGCTTTGACCAAAGAAGTAAGGTATTTAAAAAACTGGCGAGTAATAAATTTATGCGACCTTTTTATGATGGGATATTAAATGTGTTATCGTTATTGAGTAATTAGCGGTAAATCGTGATAACTGAATTGAAATTTTTAAAAAGTGTGTTTAATAAAATAAGTTACAAGAAACTAAACTCATAACAACAAACAAGGTGATTATGTATTTTTTTTATTATTGTCAAATTTTATTGCTTGACAGTTTATGCAACTGAAACAAGAAATGAAATACATGTTTTTATAAAGACTATCGCGCAATCATAACCACATTTATACGAATCACTACAATCACTGTTATAAACTGGCAATATCGTAATTGATAACACTATATACAGGTTTTCTTATAATTTTCTAAAGTTTTTATTGCACTAATGTCACCGCATTCCACTCAACCAGTCTTCTTTTATCATGTCCGCACCTTTCTCGCCGATCATAATAACGGCAGCGTTCGTGTTACCACTTACTATTGTTGGCATTACACTAGCATCTATCACTCTTAGTCCTTGAACACCATACACTTTCAACCGAGGGTCTACCACCGCTTCCTTGTCCCATTCAGGACCCATTTTTGCTGTCCCACACTGATGATATATCGTCATCGATATAGTCCTTACTTGACATTCGATGTACTCGTCTGACATAAACTTATACTGCCTACAATTTGGCAACGGCTTCATGTAAAGCCTTGAACCGAATTGCTTGAAAGGTGAAGCATCTGCTACTTTTAAAGCTATTTTTATACCTTCTACTAATCTTGCCACATCTAGATCGTTTTCATGATATCTGGGATTCATTATTGGATAGTGAAACGGATTCGAACTTCTTAGTCTGACATAACCTCTTGTGTTTGGACGTAACAGCAAAGGCATAATAGTCCAAGCATCCTTGTTAGCTATAGGCTTATAAACCTGATCGTAAATTTCGTCTGTCAATCCAAGGATTTTCCTTACGATTTGACCATTGTCCGAAGAAAACGATGCAGGAGCCATGTGAAATTGCACATCTGGCCATAAACCCGAGCTGTTGGCGTATTTTGTGTTAACAAAAGCTATACCTTCTAAGCCTCCCAGTGTTGTCATAGGTCCCCTTTCGTTTACTACGTAATTCATTGTCACTGGAAAGGCTTGGAAACGATTTTGCACTATAGCAACTGGCTTGTCGACTAGAAACGTTAAACCTCCAACTCCTACGTGATCTTGTAAATTTTCACCGACTGGCAAATCTTTAAGGACCCGGATACCGACTTCCCTCAGATGATTTGCGGGTCCTATTCCAGATAACATGAGCAGGTGAGGACTGTTAATAGCTCCAGCAGATAATATTACCTCTTTTTTTGCGTACACAGTTCTTTTTACACCGTGCTTTACGAATTCAACGCCATAAGCTTTCATTGTCATAGGATTAATAAGAATTCGAGTAACTTGGGAATGTAACGATACATCCAAGTTTTTTCTCGTTCGAACTGGTCGTAAGAATGCTTTGGCAGTGCTGCATCTAGAACCACGTCTGATAGTACCTTGTGCGATCATGAATCCAGTTTGTGTAGCACCGTTTATATCTCGGTTTTCGTAACCTATTTCGACTCCGGCTTCAACAAAAGCCGCCACTAGAGGGGTTCTCCAAGGAGCCTCTTGGACTGTAAGGTAACCTCCTTGGCCGTGGTATTTGCTCTTGGCTAAATAAGGGTTTCGATTGTCTTCTGACTTGATAAAGTACCTGAGAACATCCTTGTAGCCCCAGCCGGGGTTACCGAACGATTCCCACTGGTCGAAATCTAAGCGGTTGCCGCGAACGTAGATCATGTAGTTTAAAACACTCGAGCCTCCGAGGACCTGGAATGTAAAACAGTACAACATTAATCAATAATGTTTTAAAATAGAAAATCCGCCCTTGTGGCTGACAGATACTTCTCCCATCTGCAATTTTTGCGTTGGAAAATGTAACATTAGACACGCATTTTTCGGCAAAAAGTAGGCTTCTGTAGTCCTTTCTACAACGTACCGTTAATCTTATATTGAAAAAAATATATAGACATGTTCGTTAGGGTTATTCCAATATAAGCTATATCAAAATCGATATAATAGGTTGGGGAAAAAGTCTTTTCGTATTTTTGTATGAAAAGTCAAGACATTTTTTTCAAAGTTTATTTACATTTATTTACAATATATATGTACCGTTTTGTTGAATAACTTTCTGCCATTTTGTGGGCAGAGACATTATCCCGTTACTGTAGAAACTTTGGGACTTCTGATCAAAAAAACGGGACAAATAGTTTTGGCAGTCCTCTCTTGAGGTCAACCTTACAGAACCTAAAGAATTCTGCAGAGACCGAAACAGGTGAAAATCTGAAGGCGCAAGGCCAGGGCTATATGGTGGATGCACTAGGACCTCCCAGTCGAACTCTCTTAATTTTTGCTGAGTGGCTAAAGATGTGTGTGGTCTAGCGTTATCGTGATGAAAGACCACACCCTTCCTGTTGATCAATTCCGGCCGTTTTCTCTCGACTGCTTCCTTTAATCTCATCAGTTGCTGGCAGTAAAGATCAGAATCGATGGTTTTGCCGGGCGGTAAAAGCTCATAATAAACAATGCCCTTCCAATCCCACCATACACACAGCATCACCTTATTTCGTGTTAGGCCAGGTTTGGCCACAGTCTGTGAAGCCTGGCCAACTTTCGACCACGACCTTTTTCGCACGTTCTTGTCGTACGTGATCCACTTTTCATCGCCAGTTATCAATCTCTTCAAAAACGGCTCGGTTTCATTACGTCTCAATAATGAATCGCAAATGAGTACACGGTTCATTAAGTTTCTTTGAGTGAGCTCGTGTGGCACCCAAATATCGAGCTTTTTTGTATAACCAGCTTTCTTCAAATGGGTCAAAACTGTTTTGTGGTCAATTCCCAGTTCTTCAGCTACATCGTAACTACTAATATGCCGATCTTGCTCCACTCTTTCAAAAATGGCGTCCATTTTATTCGTAACAGGGCGACCAGAGCGAGGTGCATCTTTAACATCAAAATTTCCGGACTGAAAACGTTTGAACCAAATTTGTGCTACTCTTACTGACACTGCATCAGGTCCATAAACATCACAAATTTTTTTCACTGCTTGAGTTGCATTTTTGCCTTTTTTATAATAAAATTTTAAAATGTATCGAATTTCTTCATTAGATTCACTCATTTTAACGGAGAGAAAAACAAATGAAAAATAGCGGGAAACAACTTTTTTTTATTTTTTTCTTTTCTTTATAATGGAACCTTTTTAATGTTACCAAAACCAGCCAGACACAAATAGTACAGTCAAAAAAATTTTATAATAAGTTTATACCTACGTTATGCGAAAAGACTTTTTCCCCGACCTAATAGTATTTTTAAAAGAAGTAACGCAAATATATTTAACATTAACAACCACGCAATCGTGTTAATTCGAAAAAGATTTCCGATCAATAACCTGACTGTTCCATTTATTGCAAAAAAGAACTAAGAATATCCAGTTGACGAAAACATAAAAATAATTTATTTAAGTGTCACTACCTGAACACACGTAAAATCTTAGTGTGATCAGTTGACAAAATAGTTAACATACAAATTTTGAATTTGACCGACTGGGCTCACGTTTAGTTGTTCGTGTTGAGTTGACGAATAAACCGTTCATTTCCAACAATCTGATATCCGGGACAAGCGCTTCCAAATAAATATTATCTAAAAATTGTCGGTATTACAAATATTTTTTCTTTACTTTTTGCAGCTCTTACTAGTATAAGATCAATTTCAGATTTTGCTCTATTATGAGTTTAGTATCATCATCAAAATTACATCATAAGATATTGTGGTCTGTTGTTGAGACTGGTCTTTCCGTGATTTCGCAAATTGTAATTGCGTTACATCGTCGTCGAATATTTTAATAGCATCTTATTGAAATTTTAAGAAACGTGAACGCGATATGATACGATGATATCACTGACAGAAGTAGCAAAATTCATTCCAACCGCATGAAAATGAAAATGCTTGTAAAAATACACGAATTACAAATTTTGAGTCAATGAAGCTTAAAAACAAGTTTTAATACAGAAATGTAAGGCAAGTAAATTTTTTTTCACCCCGTACAAATAAATATGATTAATACTCGTAAGTACTAACTAACCAATTTATACTCAACACAATGTAGTCTAGCTCAGCTGAATTGAATACAGAGGTACTTTAAGATCTTGGATATCTTATCCACTAGAATTCCATCGCTGACCACACCCCAAATGTTTTCCTCGTGGATCGTTCTCGATCCTGTATCCACCAGCCGTCTCGACCCGATTATCGCTCCATCAGGTCGCCATTGAAGAACCTACGTCATTAACGTCCACAGCAAGCTAAACGACTTTGAGCTTAAGAGGCTTTGAGCTCCAAGATCTTAGGAGCCCAAGCTAACCTGACCTGCAATGGGGCACTTGCTAACGTTCAAATATTACGTGGGACCAACATTATAATTGGCGAAATGTGGGCGTTTGATATGCCTTGGGGAAACAGGCGTGAATATATGTTGTTATTGGTAGTAGTTTACTAACCCTGCCCCGGGGCCAACTGCACCTTCTCTTCTTGAATCCCAGACACGCGTACGAGGTTGGCTCGGTCTTGTACTGCCAGTCCAGCTTCGTTAGCTGCAGGTATCCCGCTAACGAAGGGACATCAGTGATTTCATTCTCGTCTGGGCCTGGAAAAAGTGTTTAATACCGGTTTTTATAAACAGTATTACTAAGCAGTATTTTTCCAGAGATTGAAGAAGTATCTAAAATATGTAATCTAAATCATTGTCTATCTGTATGCTAAATTTGATTTACCTGTTAAAGCATGACCAGAAAAATCTTTACACCCATACTTCCTTACTAATATTATAAACGCGAAAGTGCTTCTATGCTATGCTTAAATCATTGGATCTGGATTTCATTAAAATTTGGCTGCAGGACAAATTTACATAATTATATTATTTCCTACTTGTATGCCATGCGCAATTTTTATTACACAAGCTAAACTGTATACCTTACCGCGGATTTTATAGAGTTAGAAATACTATTTTAGGCGGGGTAAGTCGCGGGGAATAAAACCATAATGGTAGGTAAGGCTACTTTATTATAATCATGATCTAGTTTATCCCAAAAGTCATGTCATCGGAATCGGCCAATGAGAATTAAATTAGTATTATTTTATTCGACCTGTGCCTTTTTGATATGCAATTGAATTCTCAATTCTTTCAGTTCAATACTCCATCAGTTTACAAAAGGTGTTAAAATTATTTATATCATAGAAATCTTAATAAAATAATTATTATGCGATTTCATTGATTGAAATAGACATAATTTTGTTATGCTGTCTCAACTTTCAAAGTTACCATAAGACTAGACAAAATAGATTATACGAACTCATTAATTTTATGGCGCAGGTAAATTTAATATCATCTTACAATGATGTAGCCATAACTCAGATTTACTTTGTATTAATTTCACTTTAGAAACACTTCCTGACACTAGAGACATGACAGTGCATAATTAGGATTATGATGACAAATGCAATATACGCTCACCACTTTCTAATAGAAGAACATTCCATGTTTTAATCTCCGTCAATCGATTCGCGACCACTGCTCCGGCGGACCCTCCACCGACCACTATAAAATCATATTCTTTTCTTGGTTCTTTATCAAGTACCTTTGCTTCTGGATCGTATGAATTGTAATTGTGATATGTTAAAGCTCCCAGTAGTAAAGGAATCAACCATAAACCTGTTACACTGATTGTTTTAAGTGCCGTTGACGCTAAAAGTACGTGGACGCCCATTTTGAATTTTCTGCTGTCTTTTGTTTGTTTCTTTTGTTTTTTATCACAGTTATCTCGAATTGTTGTCGTCGTTATCACAGTATTGTTGGGTTTACTTTGGTTTTGAACAGGGGACTAGGGTTGTGTTTATGTGCGTGTGGTTTCTTTGTCGGGTGGTTTACTCCTGCGCATCGGTTTGCTGGTTTCTGATGGTAGCCAGGCTGACGACATGTTATGCATCGCAGTCGAACGCGATACTTTGATGCGTTGTTTGTAGAATCTGGAAACAAGGATAAGAAATATATTTTTATGTGCCATCTTATTTTTTTTATTGTTATAATTTCTAACATTGGTACGTTGATCGGCAACAGTTGTCAGTAATTTAACGTTTAAAAAAAATATGTTCGTGTAAAATGTTTGTGCAATTAACTTTTATTATTGTAATAGAATTGATTCATTTAAAGTCGAATAGCTTGCATAAAATATTAATGAGTAAATAGAGCCAATAATATTCATTGGGCATGTTAAATAATCACCTTATAAAATATTGCAAAATCTTGAATAATATTATAATGCAGTAGTTTGTTTATTTGTTACGATTTGACGCCTAAAATCAGTAAGTTGATTCGAAGATGTTTAATAGGGAACTATCTGCTTTTTATCTAAGATGTTGATCGGCAGGTGCAATAAGAAAATTATGATTATTAAACCAAAAAGTTATGTAGAAAGCTAATTTTCCTATCAACTGTACTTAATTTTTTAGGTTGTAATCTTAAAAGTAGTATATTATTATCCAATTTACAAACCCACAGCTTTTTATTAACATAGTTTCGATTCATCTGATATGTAACTACAGATATAAAAAGACATACACAAATTATTGATTGTATTTTTTATTA
The DNA here is from genome assembly GCA_949126915.1 of Musotima nitidalis. NCBI lineage: Eukaryota > Metazoa > Arthropoda > Insecta > Lepidoptera > Crambidae > Musotima > Musotima nitidalis. The sequence goes on from OX421434.1 coordinate 10,146,261, forward strand.
AAATGTATATTTTGTATAGGGTTGTATAGGGATCCTACCAAGATCTGAGGAGCCCAAGCCAACCTCATTTGCAAGTGGTGCACCTGCCGAACAACGAACGAGGCTCTGGCGAACACTAAAGTTCCCGAAAAGCGGCAATAGGCTCGCCACCTATTACGTGGGACCAACAATATAATTGGCGAAATGTGGACATACAATGTGCCTCTGGCTACCCCTTCATTGAAACAGGCGTGATATTATGTATGTTGTTATTAATTTTTTTTTTCTCTTTACAGGTACAAAGTAGCTTCTTCTCTACTAAAGTGGATTTCATTTCGACTCATTGTGGTACTGGTATGTTGATATTAATGTTCTAAAACGTCCAACAAAAAAGGCTTTAAAATAACCCAAACAATCCGAATGCCATAGTCATTACATAAACAGCAAATAATCCAGAGCGCAGATTGTAATAGACCCGTGCTGTACTCAAGCTCAGATACGATCATCTAGGAATTTCACAAAGAGCGGGCTTTACGTAAGGTCCTCTGGCGAAGGGGCGACCGAACTATTTCCTATACCATGCGGAAGATATGATCTGATTTCTAAGCATTAGTTTACTCCCGGGGCCCGTGAAAGTGTCGATAGTGTTTTATTTCATTGTTCGGTAACACTGTTCAATGTTATGACAGCTGCAATAGGTATAAGTATAGATAGGTAAAAAGACAATCGCCTCGTTCGCTAGCTGTTGTTAGAAGGCTTTACAAAATTTTAAATTCATAAAACGAAACTTGGGTATTAGAGTTCAGTTTAAATTTAACACTTTTCTTTGTATAGAGACAGGTATGCGGCTTTTATGTAAAGATGTATTTTGAATAGGAATTTAGATCTTAAATGATGAGGATAAGTGAATAGTGAGTGAGTCATCGAATTATGGAATGGTCCACCACTGCCAGTGGACCGCATTTAATATGGCACCAACAAATTATGGGCCATCAGTCACGCTTGATTTCGCTGCCGTAAGAGTAGTGGCCATATCTGTCCTATAAATATGTTGAACTTTTCTGGTTCCTTATTGTAGATGTTAGAAGTCAATGACTATGTCAAGCTGTGGACAGTGGGTTTTCACGATTTAAAGCCCCTGTCGATTTAAAGTTATCCGGATATAACACTTAAATACTTTTGAGGCAAAGCAACTACGCAATATCAACTAATTATTGTGAAATTTAAGTAAAGTTTTTTAAATATTTTATATTCCTATCGAAGCTTATATCCGTTCACATTGTTACGTAAGTTTATATTTCTTTTGACTTTTTTCAAAATAATGGTTATTGAAAATGACCGGGCTTTTATGACAGGTTTAGTATTTTAAATTAATTTGATATAATAGAAAGGTTATATTAAAGACTTTTTTCGGATGGAAAATCATCAAGTGACCTTCTCCTTCAAATGAAATGCTGTGGGTGGAGCGGGAGGGTGTGTCAGACTTTTACTGACTAAAAACCATCCATGTTTCTACTTGAGCCTGATACGTCCCGAGGCCGCGGTAACCCTTTCGAACAGTCCCGCAAAAGACATACTGCGTTATAAATAACTGTGTAGTTTTACTATCATTACAAACGCCATAAAGCTCCAGTTAATTTATAACTCCAGGTTAATAGTTACTTCCTTCATTCTTTGTGCCGATCGGCACTAAACGTACTCTATTTACCAGTTTATTACTCGGTTATGCAAAGAGTTCACACGTTTTGTTAATTGTACCATAGATTTAATCGTGTCCAATAAAAAGACTGTTGGTACATGAGAGTATGTCTTTATTACAGACATACATACTATCACGCTTGTTTCCCCGCAGAGGTAGGAAAAGGCATCTAAACGCCCACCTTTCGCCAACTATATTGAACCACGGAATAGGTAGCAAGCCTATTGCCGCTTACCGGGAAACTTTATGTTTGCCAAAGTCTCGTCAATTGATCAGCTTGGGCTCCAATTGCAGACGAGGTTGGCTTGAGCTTCATAAATCTTACCCCCTGACTGGTCTCCACCTTGAAGTGGTGGGGGGCTTAGTATCTCACGGTAGGGCGGAGAAGCCGCTAAGGATAACCCAGAGACCGGCGACTCTAGGTGCTCTTAGTACTGACTAGCGGAGGGAAACTAAGAGGGACTTGTGAAGGGCGCAGCGCCACGAGGGTCTTAATCATATACTCTCCGAGAAGGCGGCCACAGCTGCTATGGTCTCACACGAAGGTAGGAGGGGCGCGTCCACTGTGCCTCTCTGAGAAGGTCGTCCCGGTTCTGAACTGGGGGACTTCGGCCGCGGGCAGGATGTCAGACGCTATAACTCAGTTACTGGCCCCCCGCGCCTTTCTCAACAAGCGGCGAGCGTCGTCAGAAGAATTTAAGTGGGTATTACTGCTGGCGGTCGTGTCTGCCGGTGGTGAGTCCCATACGCCCCTCTCGGTCTCCCTTTGGCCGGGAGGCATTGCGTAAATGCATTCTGATACAGACGTAAAAAAAAGAGTTTTCTTAAATAGGAGCCCGCCCCATACACGTTTATGAGGAGGCCGCTAAATAAGAAGCCAGCGCTTTGGGGCAACTATCAATTATAATGACTACGGAGCTTTCTCGGTTTATTGACCGCAAACTTTCAAGTTAATATGGACATTTCCCTCTCCTCCTCCAGACTCGACTCCTCCAGAATGTGAATATATTATATTGAAGAAGAAAAGGAAGCTTGTTTTATGTATTGGTCGTGATCGCACCATGTTACCAAAGTTAAATAATCAAATCTTCATAGCACTTATGGAATGTCCATACTATTATAACGTATCGCATGTACGTAAAATAGCTTTCCCCGGTTATGACTCAGGTCAGTTTACTAACCTTAGTATGTCCTTGACACTGTGCCGGTCAGTCAGCTTTTATGTAAGTAGTAGCTATGTTTACTAAAAGAGTAAGGACTCTTTCATGCAAAAATACCTTATTGATGTTCCGTAATAATCATACATACATATATTCACGTCTTTTTTCCCAAAGGGGTAGGCAAAGGCATACTATATACCCACACTTCGCCAATTATAATATTGCTCCAACGTAATAGATGGCGAGCTTATTGCCGCTTACCAGGAACGTTTATGTTCGCCAGAGCCTCGGCCGTTGAACTGCCGGCACCACTTGCAGGTAAGGTTAGCTTGACTCCTAAGATATTGGAAAGAGCCCAATACACGTAATAATCAGAAGTTTTTAGTATACCCGTAGATACATTTTAATCGCAAGTTCCACTACTAAGAACAGGCCTCCCCTGACGTACCAAGGTGAGAGGGATTCAGGGTTCCAACACGCAGACACACTTCATTCTTGCAGATGTGTGGCGTCTTGCCATATGCCCCATATATGCATTGAAATATTTAGCTGATCTCATTGAGTTTCATAAACATTTTTAAAAACTGTTATTAAACGTCTAGCTTTAGTAGCAAATAATGTAAAATACAAAGAAAACACACAAAATTTTACTAAAATAAGTAATTTAGAAGAACAAAATGATAGTATTTGTAGCAATTGTATTATTGTCTGCGGGCTGCGTGTTTGACATAATTACAGTGAGTTCTGAAGAACAATACCGTGTTATGTCGCCGGAATCAGAGCGTGGTCGATTCGAGATAATCGACCACCATCTTACTTAAGGTCGAACGTAATAAACTCAGTTAGAAAACACATTACAAAGGTTGAAAACCAATTTTATGGTTCTGAATCAGAGGAAATCAACCATTTAAAGGCCGCGATCTCGTCAGCTTTACCTATAGGAGCCATACAGTACTGGATTAACTGGATAGCCTGTGCCTCAGGGTATAAACCGCGATACTCCACGATACTTGGTGGTCAAAAAGCGCGACCGTTGTGGGCACGATGGGACTATAGACTGGCGTAAATTGTTCGCGGTCTCTTGAGATTTGATAATACTCATCATGCTTATATCAAATGCCTTAAGAAGAAATAAGATTTTCCGATAACTGTGACCAAAACCTTTTTTGAACACTTACAACTAGTGGTCCAAACTATCGCCGAAGTAAAGGAAACTTCCAAGAGATCAGTCTTTGATTGGGTGATGTTTTGTATGAAGTATAAGTAAGAAATATGATACATTTTCACCACTTTAAATATATAATCTTAATCTTAACGAGGTTCGTGCCGATTTATCTCCTATCATACTTCTTCCCGGAGGCCAAATCGAATAAAGCATTTCTCATCTTCATTTGTCATTCAGTTAATTTTGGCTCCTGCCGTAAAATTGGGTTAGATTTGTTTACTGACTTAAAATATAAAATAAAATAAATAAATATTTCACACACTTACACCAATTATTTAGTTCCAAGATAAGTATCATTAAGAACTTGTGTTATGGATACTAAATAACGGATAAACATACATAAATACTTATTTTTTTTTGTAAATACGTACTTAATATACATAGAAAAACACCCAGACCAGAACAAATATTCATATTTATACACACAAATATTTGTCCTGTGTGGGAATCGAACCCACGACCTCAGGAGTGGAATGCGGCTATACTCGCCACCACGCCATATCGGTCGGTCGTCGTTGCTGCGATGAGTTAGATCGAGCCTTATTATCATTGCACACCTTTTCCACGTCATATTTATGTATTATTTTCTGTATCATCCATACTTCTTACATTTATCTACGTCATCATATCAGCCTAATATTGTCGACTGCTGTACAGTATCCACCCTAATAGATTACTTTATATTGGGAGTATTTGCCCCTAATCACCACGTTGGGCATGCTTGGTGATTGCAGTTCAAGCCAGTACGCCAGGATGACGCTGCTGCCCATCCGGTAGGATTTATCTTTGTCGACAATTACGACTCCCCGTGAGATGAGAGGGGGTGGCACTATTCTAGGCCACACGGCACATTTATGTACGTGTAGTGAATGAAACCTAACACCATTACATAGTAAGCCTGCATCATCGTTCAACCTCTTTTTACAAGAATCAAGGTGCAATACACGACACAGGGTGTAATGTAAGATGAGAAACACGTATTTCGTGGTCCGATAAATTGATAAACAAATATTACATAACGAGAACCGGTCCTCACGATGAAATCGCCGGTTTTGGGTGAAGGCCATCGAAACTTTCGATTGTGCATTCAAATTTCAACTTCACATTTACATTTTTGGATTTATGTTATGTTATGTAGTGTAAGTACCTTATTATTATTGTAATTATACTTATTTATACTTTTTGCCCAAGTATTTAAATTTTACATGTCGTAATACTTAGTTAATCCTTTTATATAACTATCTATTATTATCTTTGTGTGCGGTGTATTCGTAACAATGGAAAATTAAAATAATTAACCCTTAACCAGGCAGTGGGAAATATATTCCCACCATAAAATTGAACCTTATGTATTTGAATTAAGGTGGAAAACCAATTAAAAATTTCAACAAGTTCTGCCCGTTAAAGGGTTAATAATGTAACTAAATTAACCGACTTACAAAGTTTTTTTTAATATCGCGTCGTTTAATTTGGCATTTAAGCATTACGGCCCACCTGGAGAAATATAGTCACCGTTGTCTATGGACGCTAACAATGCTATGCCGACCGATTAAATACTTTATCACAGCCTTTTTGATGAGCCCCATTCAATCCCCGCGACTCGAAATTCTGACCCTTTTTTTTTTTTTTTTTTTTTTCATAATTTTATTTCTTGATATTTTATTAAAGTTGGCAGATATGCCAAGTCAACCACTTAATACGCTTAAACTTCTTATTGATTATTGCATTTCCCGAAATCGGTCAAAACGACGATCAAAATCAAACTCAAGTCAACTTCCAAAAAAAAAATACAATAAAGTTTATAGATCAAGTCGGTTAAAAATATAACCTTTGTTTCAAACAACAACTTTAAAATCTATTCTTGTCTTTTAATTCTTTTTCATTCTACACTTTTTAACTATTTCCTTTTTTTTAAACATTAACTAACAACAAATACGAAACATATGATAGCATTCCGCAATGCTTTCGTTAAGTAAACAATATTTAAAACTACTATTTATTGTCTGAGTTCAGTCAAAACGACTATCGAAACCAAAGTAATATGACCTTGATTTCAAATAGTAACTAATAATAACCCCAAAACCTAATATTAATATCATTCCGTAATACTTTCGATGAGTGAACTATCGGGACTTGTCTCGCAGGTTGCATTGCGATACGAAGGCCATTCGCTTTCACCGGTGCACGGTGTGGTGTTGCGCAAGAGTCGTGTGGGGGCGCCACCGGCGACCTTGGACCGGTGCCCGATTTGGACCAGGTCATTATCGATGTCTTCATTAGGTGCCCACTTATTGACTGGATGTCTAGCGTAGAAACTGTCGTACTGTTATCTCACTGACATACATTTCCGGGATAATATGGACCCTATTTATTGATTTGTGGGCGTGGATAATATGCCTGTATTTGTTGATTCCGCTTGGTGCCTATTTTGAAACATCATGAAGGACTCCAGCAATGAAATAAGATTAAGACAAACTAAATAGAAAAAATGCATACTTTTAATAGTAAGTTTGCTGCATTGCTAAAGAAGCAAGAGATGCTTAAAATATAACAAATACAAAAAAAAATACAAAAAGTTTATTTCCTCAACATTGTGACAATTTCCGCAATAACAATCGATATCGTAACGCCTGAATCAATAAATTATTTTTATAATGTATATCCATAAATAATAAATAGATATTTTCTGACAATTACACCAATTATTTAGTTCCAAGATAAGTATTTTGTGTTATGTATACTAAATAACGGATCAACATATATAAATACCTTTTTTGTTGTAAATACACTTAATATACATAGGAAAGCACCCAGACCAGAACAAATATTCTTTGCACACAAAGGATTGTTCTGTGTGGAAACCGAAACCACGATCTTAGAAGGGGAGTGCGGGTGTACTCGCCACCACGCCATATCGGTCGCCATAAAGGTGTATGATCATCATCATTTATAATTAGACATACCACAAATTTCAATTATATATCTTCCACGTTTATGATTACGCGACACAACAAAAGAGTATGGGAAATTGCGGCTCATTACCATTTCTTAATGAGTTTCCACATCCGCTGTCTGCTGTAATGTCAATGATTATTCTTTTTATGCAATTTGCATAATCAAAGAGTACAAGAACACATAAACCTTAAGTAAATGTCATGTGATTGGTAATTTCGCGATGCTTATATAATGTGATTTACTTGTAATAGACATGAGGTTATGTGGGACTGTAATACTGACCTACTAAAACTAATATATCCTATCGCTAGTATAAAACGGAGAGAGATCGTATGGCATGCTCCTAACTTTCTGCGATTTATTCCACTAATTTCCAAGCCCTCATCTATCCTTCTCAGAGATACTAAGGAGCCAAAAAGGCTTATCTAAATCATTATAATTTTCGGCACTGTGTAATTAAGTCTGAGGTTTAACACCTGTATCAAACTGCCTTCAACCTATTCCCTTTTAAATTGGTTGATGACAGAAGGCCCAAGCCGTTAAGGTCGAGTTCGTAAGAGACGTTAATCTATGGAGACTTTAAGAATTCATCAACAATCCAGCTATCCCGTAATTCTTACAAAGTTGGGCCTTTATTTATTTTAATTACATAAACTACGAGTATTATAATTCTCTCATAATAATAGTTCACGTTAACTTTGTTTGTTTACGATGTGCGTGAGTGCAGACGTGGAGCCTACAAATGCAACACCCGTGAAGTACCTAGTTACCTACCGAATGATTACTCGAACATTCTGTATTAGGGCTGCGACTAAGAGCTTTTTTCTTTCATCTGTTAGATATTCTAGGCCTTTGTGATGAGTTTCCTCCACTTGAACCGCTTAATTTAGTAACGAATATTCTGTTTTTATAAGCATGGTTGTTATTATTTTTAACTAATTTTGATAAAATAAAATGTACTATGTTGTCTGTACGATCAACTTTTATATTCGTCAAATTTGTATAAACAAAATAAAAATTCTAAAAAGTTCAATTTGTTAATATCATGCTACGTTATAGATTATAGAACAGATTGATATATTACGACGGTCTTTTAGAGTGTTTTGTACTATAATTTTACAAGAAATCTAAAATAAAAAACTTTTGTAGATGCAAACTTGTGTATAAATCAATTTCTGTATTTCAGCATGACTTCTAAACGCCAGAGAAGATTTTATTTAATTAGAGCATCGATAGACATCCTCATACTCAGACATACCAACGTAATATATCAAACAAAATAGTAAAATTAAAGAAGGTGGCAACTGTTTGGAGACATTTTGGTTTTGGCAGATAACTAACACACATCAATAAGTCGACACTAATAAACGTGTACTTTTCACTGCCTAATATTTGAATGGTACATGCATTTATTAAACAGTATGTCTCAAACTATGATATTGACTTAAATACACTCACGTATTTTTAAAAGTTATGACTAAAAGTTAAATAAGGTGTAAGGTACACCCTTACTAGCACAGTTACAGTTATTTAATTTTCATCCAAACATTTTTTGTACAGCAAGAAAAACAGTTCACCTTTGCATAATAGGTAGATAAATTTATTTATTTATTCATAATAATATTTCAAGGGCGTTAGGTAACCCTGCTGCATCGATTACTGCGATTCTCGTCGGTGACATAAGAGCGTAGCGTGTTGCGTCACACCATCCAGTGTAAATAGTGAAGCGTGCTTTACCGGCTTCGAGGAAATACCATCGAGATACGCAATGTATAAATTTTTGTATAGCCTGGAGCTAGAGGACCCTGAAAACATTGGATTTTATCCGTAGGTGCAATGGTTTCAATTAGTGACGTTCATCCGACATATAGTTTTCCTCAAAATATGGTTTTTGTAATTTCAGTGTATTGAATTCACTGGGTACAAGCGTGCACATAGATTTCGGGTACGGTATTCGGTGTGAAGTGCTCGTAGCTCCAATAAGAAGGTCGAACAGTCGCTTAGATTCACTTACACCTGAATGTTTTTTGTTTTTTAATTGTTTGTTGAAGCGCTCGTAGCTTTGCGGTGCTAGGTAGTCGCATACGATCACCGAAGTACAGCAGAGTCTACAGAGGTCAGTCCTTGAATGGGGACCGTTTGTGTGGCATTTGATATCGAGCGCTTCCGTGCTTCGGAAGGCACGTTAAGCCGTTGGTGCCGGTTATCACTAAATGTGGTAGTCGTTAAGCCATGTTATAGGCCTATTGGGTGGCTTGATAAATTCTAACAGCAGGACGCCATACACCTTCCTCCGCCAATCACTAGGTCAGCGTGGTGGAGTATGACCCAGTACCCTCACACCTTGATATGTGAGAGGAGGCTCCTGTTCAGTAGTGGGACGTTAATGGGCTGAGATGGTGAATTTTTTTGTTACATGTAATTGATCCTAACCTTCGTGATTTCAGTGTAATAATTTTTCGATTGTTTTTTATATTTATATAAAATTTTGACGTTCAAGTACTAAAAGTTTTTGAAGTATGAACTAAAGTAGGTGTCGGAAGTTTATTTAGACAGGGTATGCAATACAACGCAAGGAACTACTGTAAAGATAACCTTGTAAAAGATACTATTGCGTGTGCACTTATGTGTTGACAGAAAGATATTTAGCTCATAATATGCCTCTAGCTAGAGTGGTTAATGGTGTTTGCCGGAGTGGCACGGAGGCGCTTTGAGTTTGTCTACTGAACAATTGAGGGGCCGACCGCGTGCGGTGATCAATTATATGGTCTTTTTATCAATTTAGTTAAGCGTGGCTGTATAACAAGGAAGGTTTAAGCATGGTTTAATGTTCTTAAAACCAGGAAATTCCGATTTTGAGACAAGAATCACTGTATTACTTTATGAACCAAGAAATACCAATTTTAAAACCGAGGGAATTTTTACCAACACTGGTGGTCACCACACAGGGTTACAGTCTTACTGGCTACAAAAACGGGCTATGTATCTGCTTTAAACCTTTTTAAGCCTAGACAGCATTGACATAAATAAAGCGCGAATGAAAAGCACGTTTTACACTTGAAAGAGAACAAATTTCGTGCTTTAGAGAATACTGAGTTCATACCATAAAGACAATATTTAGGAAATCACAAAAGGAGATCCTATTCTAATCCTAATAAGAGGACTTATCCTATTTGAAACACATCAAATTGAAACTGATTTACTAATGCTGATGTATTTTAAACGTCTTATTAACTTTAAATTGATCTCATTAAAAAGTGTAAATACTGAACGTGTACGTAATTCAAATAAGATCTATCTACTAAGGGGTATATGTTTCATTAAGCATGCAATTCATATAAAATATAATAAAAATCTATGACGATTACATTAAAAGCTAATCCAACTGGACCAGATACAAGGTCTGATCTGAATTTTGACCTCAGGTGTCATGGAGACCGAATCATACATTGTGCACAATAATTCTCTCCACGGAAGACCAGCGCTGTTCTGGTCCTCCACTGCAGCACATGCTGAGTAGAGTCCTTTTTAGGCATACTATATGTAAACTTATGTGTAAAAATTGTTTACTGTTTTGAATTATTTTCTTTGTTTATATGTATTTATGTCTAAATAAAATTTATTTCATTTCATTATTTAATTTTCATTTCAATAATATTGATAAAAGAAGCTGCTCCAATCGCGACTACGCAGACTATAGGAACATTGATGCGGTCAAAAGACCTCAACGTCGTCTGACAATCAGCTTAACATTAAAAAAAAATTCAACTAAGGGGCTGTTTATAAATCACGTGATGTTATATGAATAGATTACATTCTATTGAGGGTACTTGCCCATAATCGCCACGCTGGGCAGGCGGGTTGGTAATAGCAGAACAAGCCAGTACGCAGAATGACGCTGCTGCCCATCATCCCGTAGGATTTCTCTTCGTCGACTCTTACGACTACCCGTGAGACGAGAGAGGGGGGGAGGGGGGGAACTATTCTAGGCCGGCACCACTCGGCACAAGTATGTACATAAGTTAAAAAAAAGTTTTTGATGATTCATATGCGTATGTCATTAATGGGGAGCTTTCTTAAAGAAAAAGTAGGCATAAGACTCGGCAATGTTGTGCCTCCCGCCATGTCATTCAGATAAATTGTGTGGAGTATTCCTCAAACTTAATTATACGTAACAGATATATGAATAATATATATAAAAATAAATAAAATATTAATAGAGTAAAACTTAAGATTCAGGCATTTATTTTCTAATTAATAAAATTAACTAATATCTGTACAAGTTATAGTTATAATAATTTAAGTTCTCATGTAAGTGACGATTGTCTTTATGAGAAATAAAGTTCTTTAAACCTAAAACTAATATCTGCAAATCGTTCATGTTTGGACGAATTCAGTGAAATTTAAGTCCTATTCAGAGTTAAGACGCGTAAGTTTGCTTACTATCCATTGATCTGTGTGTCACAAATTTCCCAACTCGCTTAAAAACTAAAAACACAATATTCATATAGTATTTAGATCATTTAGCCTTTATTTATATCATAGCGAAATGTAATCGTATATAAAGTCTTTATATCATAATAGTAAATTGCAAAACATTGCAATAGTCTCTCGTTTTTACCTTTTAGCACCCATTAACCCACATTTGACTCGAAGCCGATCATTGCACCTAGCCATTGACCATTTTTGAGTCACACATATTCACATAGACATAATCGCGTAACAGTTAGTGATTCGCGCGAAATAAATATTATTGAATTGATAGATGTTTTTTTAAGGTAAAAGTCTAGGATTCTTACTTGTTTTCACTTATATCGTAACATATTTTTTTAGTAAACAATCATTAATTTTATTGGGCTAGTAATATTAGCTAGTAGTGTTTTTCTATGTTGACGCTGACTAACCCTGTGCTGTGATTACAGAGCATTAAAAACTCGCATAATTTTCGTAACCCTCAAATCTCTGTAAGAACTTCCATCTATTAAAAAAATGACACACTTGGCTTGTAAATCCAAATCAATCATGCCATTTTTTTTTCTTTTAAATAATAGCTTCGTGCGGTTTGCACATTTAGCCAGTGTCAAGTTAGAAATATATCAATAACATATAAATTGTAGTAAATGAGAATGAATGGTAATAAAAATGATAAATGAGATGCCCTCCCCCTAAACCCGTAGAGTCCTCAGTAAAGATGTGGGACTATACTGAGATCTCACATGGACTTCTTGAAAGCCGCCAAGAAGTCCATTTATTTGTACATTAAATATATGTATATTCGTTTAAATGTAACACGTCATATTTATCGCCATTTCCTGCCTGTCACATGGAGGCCGATGCAGTCCATGAGAACGCTTTATACAGTGAAACAATGACGATGACAAGCGTGACGTCACAAATTACGACCTGCATAATTGCCTTTTTACGCTCCGATCAAAAGACCCGGGAGTAAAAGAAGCTTCGCTAAATATAGAAGCAGAGACTTACTAAGATTTTTCCTGACCGCCGAGACACGACTTAAAAGTTCGACGTCTTAAAACTTCGATGTAGGTATCTGCACATCAATCAACCGATGGCGGCCAACGACCGAGGCTTTGGCGTGCATTCTGCAATGCGCTTACATAACGCTTGCAGTGTTGTAACGCTGATAATATTGCATACGCTGCGGACTGCGGTCGCCTTGACTGGGAGCGCGGTGTGGTGAGTTCGTTCATTATAATGATGGTAACTTAAGACACTGCCTGGCTTACAAGTCTTCAGGTAGGTAGCAGTTCGTTCTAACTGGGCCTAACTTAAGGTGATCTTATTTACTGGCCTAAAACTAAACTGAGACATTTTACGTCAGTCTATTAATACTTCACATACACTTCAGGTTTTAAGACCGCCCTAAACCTCAGTTTATAGCTCGTTAATGATTATCAACTGTATTCGTCACTTGATAATACTACTAAATGTAATAATAAACTTAAATAATTACGTTGAATATAAGTTATCATAAGAATATATCGTATAATTTATCTAGAGTCAATGACGCTCCGTAGTCGCCTTGAATGAAACTAAAAGCGGTCGAACGAAACCAAAACTGGTTAAATGAAATTGTATTCCCTGGTAACCTGATTAAGTGTGCGGTTCAGTCTATATTTATTTATTATAAATATAGATAGATAGATAAACTTTTTATTGCAACGAAAGACACACATACATATAAAACAATAAAAACAAAATTACAATAATGAAAAAAAATATAAATAACAACAAAAAAACTAAAAGTAAAGCATTCACATAGTGTGCATGTGTGTCGCAGCGCTGCAGAATGGCTACGGCTCAGTGGGTTTTTTGCTCTGAGAGAGCAAAACACTGATTTTCAGCTTTTGCCGAAACAGTAACACGAGACGCCCCCAAAATACCGTGTATAATAAATATACTACTTACTACTACTATACTCCTTGTATATCAAAGTGTCTTGGAAGGGTAAATTACAGAAAACATTTACTGTCTTCATTTTATCAAATAAAAGTGACAGCACTAGTTTTAAACCTGGTTTAACTATAGATCTTGTTTTGTAATAAGCCTCTAATTTTGATTGTGTCCGAGACAGACGGCGTTCTACGTGTTAGTTTGAGATTAAATTATTACAATATTTAAAAATTAATAAACATAATTTTGTTTGACGACCGATATGGCGTGGTGGCGAGTATACCCGCATTCCACTCCTGAGGTCGTGGGTTCGATTCCCACACAGGACTAATATTTGTGTGTATAAATATAAATATTTGTTCTGGTCTGAGTGTTTTTCTATGTATATTAAGTATGTATTTACAAAAAAAAACGGTATTTATGTATGTTTATCCGTTATTTAGTATCCATAACACAAGTTCTTAATGATACTTATCTTGGAACTAAATAATTGGTGTAAGTGTCAGAAATATTTATTTATTGTGTTTTTTATTTTCCCGAATAAATAGAATGTATTAACGTTCTTCAGATGGTAAATGATATGCTCTGTAAAGCAGTGCCGTTTTCAAAAAATCATATAATAATTAGAATTTTTATCAAGATATTCGTATTAAAGAAAAATATTGGCCCAGTAATCTACAGCAAGCTACAGCGTTCTTTAACCGGAACACAGTATTACGTAAAGGTCTATTTGGCGGCGAAATACCAGACACTGGCTGTACCTACGTACCCATATAGTATATTCGTTTAGTAATTTCGCAAGCTACAGCGGTCTTTAGAACTTACTATTGTTGCGTTGGCAAAGGAACATCTGCGCTGCAATTGTGATAACCTATCTGTGAGCTATTATAAGGATAGCTGCCTCCTAAAACCACTTAGTTTTATTGGGTAAATTTTTTAAAATTTTTTTTGGCAAATATCGGGGTGTTCCTATATCATCACATTCATCACACTCGGCAATATTGGCCCTTTAAAGTCCTACTGCTGATCACGGGCCGCCTTTTACAAGGCAAGGTAAGAGGTGACGCAGACCCAGTACGAATTGACGAAAGCGAAGTGTGGTGTCGTTTCTATAAAAAAATTACATTCAATAAGGCTCCTAACATGTGTTGACTACTATCTCGGCTTGATTGTGGTTCGATATCAAATGCCACACAGACGGCCATCCATGACTCACTTCTGCTTTACTTCGATAATCGTTTCCGATCTAGTATTGCGAAGCTAGAAGCATTTCACATAATCGCGGTTTTTCTATGCTACTGCTATACATACATATTGTCACGCCTGATTCCCGTAGAGGTAGGCAGGGATCACATCGTTCCACGTGCTACGATCCTGGCACACGCTTTTGGTTTCATTCAATCCCATTAACCTTTAAACTCACTTTATATAAGCTCTTAAGAACGTATAAAACATAATAAAAAGTGCATTCAGATAGTTTAAACGCTGTGCTTAACTTGCACATTCATCGTTGACAATTTTTAACGTAAAACATGTTCACGAATAGCAATTTAGCCGTAATACAAAGCGTTCTTTGCAATCTCCGGGCTTATTACGAAACCGTAAAGCTGATAGAGTTATATAGCAACGTTGTAAATAAACACTGCATTCCCATGAATACTAGAGTTATGTCGTACCCATTTCCGTTATTATTTTGTCTTTTACTTTCGACCGCAGTGACTTTTCATATTTGCTATATAAGTAGCTGTTGCTTCTAGGATGACTGTCAAATATATTGAGAATCTTTTAACATACATACACACATAATGTCACGCCTCTTTCCCGTAGGGGTAGGCAGAGATCACATCCTTCCACATGCTATGGCACATACTCTTAGCTTGATTTACTCATCATTAACCTTATCATTCACGCCCGTCGGCTTAGGGTACTTTCGACCAGCCCTTTCTCCAAAATTAAACTTTCTCCAAAGTTTTTAAAATATATTTCTTTCTCCGATATATGCCTTAAAATGATACAAAATTACAGTATACACCTAACTATAGAACCCACTTGCAGATAGAGCTATATAGCAACGCTTTAAATAAACAGAACCTACATAAATTCTTTGATTCAGGCGTTACTTTGCAGAAATTGATTATAAGCAAGTGATTAAATGAGTTCTCTCGTTTCGACCTTTTTCGTGTAAATGTCATTGTTCTAAGGTTTCCTAATATTCTTACCTGTATGGGGACGAAATACCGGTCATTTGCAGTTTTTTCTCGATTTATCGGAAATATTGTTACAAACTTATTTTAAACCTTCAATTCCCAAAAAATCATTCCCAATGTTACTAGAGTTATGTCGTATAACTACATAATGTCCGTTATTATTTTGTCTTTTACTTTCGACGCAGTGACTTCTCATCTTTGCTATACAAGCCGCTGTTGCGTCTAGGATGACTGTCAGAATATATTGTGAATCTGTTGTGTGTGCATAAAAGATATGGAATGACCCACTAGCACTAGCACTCCATTCTCGCACCCACTTGATAAACTTTGCGAAGTCATATTCTTTATTGGGATTAGTCGTTTCGTAATAAGTCAAGAGTTATATTTAGCTAAGTAGTTCGTAGTTACGTGTCACTTTGAATTGAATTATATTTAAGGAACTATATCGATTGGGTGCACCCTTTGGGTATTAGATCTAATTTTAGGGTATGGATCTAAAAGGTGGTTTAGTGGATTAAAAATATTTATCATCATTAAGACATTTATAAGCATCTACTCTATGGGATACCAAATTGTGCATTTTTGCATGAATTTATAATTTCAAATGGTATATAGAAATGGAACGCCGAGAAGTCGTTCGGATTGTTTTTCGAATAATTTTTAAATTGTATTATTATTCAAATAAAGTTAAAATTAAGAAAGGGTTCGAATAATTTGAAAATTTAAGAAATTTAACGATTCTATAAAACTTTCTCAAGTCACTTCTTCTGACGCTTCTGACAATAAAGGATATATACAATATGAACTTTTTATTGCAACCATAGCTCAATGGACAGAATTAATTTAAATGAGACGGGACAGCGGTCTGTCGGGTGAGCTAGTCTATAATAAAACTTAAATTATTTCTAGAGGCTGGTTGCGATCATCAGCTGTCAGTTTACTAAATCGTTAATTTTATCATTTCCAATATTTACTTAATTTTCGACTTCAGAAACAAATATTTAGAACACTTGAACTTCTTTTTTTTCTTTTTTTTAATTAGTTTCTAAAGTTTACAAATATGAGGTTTCATACATTATCGTTTTATGACAAATTTGTTCCCATTTTAAAACATTTACCTAAAGTAAATTGTTTTTTAAGCATCTAAATTACACATATCATTCATTCACAAATCAAACACAGTCAATTACATCCAGTCAAGTCAACATTATAAACAAAATATCACAACAAATCAATAAACATACAATTGGTCGTTATAAAATTAAAATTGAGACAGCAGATTCTCTTCTCAATAAGATAAGTTTGTTCACGAAATTATAATAAATATTTAGAGTGCGCACACAAGAATCGAGGCCATTGTATTCTTGTTCCCTTTTTAGAACACTAAAGACAACTTATTTGTTCTGCTTTTCGTCATTCCGTATTTATGAATTGGCTTTTTTAGGCATTTGTTACGCAATTCATGTTGAATAAGAATCCCCAAGTTGGTTATGAGGTATTGCCAGTTTTACGATTATTCGCAATGTGATTCTATGCTCTTTAATTTTATGTGTTGATTTGCATCGTAAGTTTTAACTATAATATAGAAAATCGGTTAAATAACATCTACATAGGTTAGTTACAAGACGTTGGTGGAGTCGTTCCTAACGTAACAGACTTGGCTCATTATTTAGATTATTATATTTAATTTGTTTTAAAAAGCAAAACTTGACTTGTCCGGTTTTTCTTGTGGCATAATATTGAAAATGTTATTTGAAAAAAAATATGGCAAACTCGTAAACGTAAATAAACGTAAGTAATTAACGTTATGACTCGAAAGTATTGATCTAATTTTTTGTAGATATGGGCAGGAATTAAAAACTAAACTTAAAATATTGAAATCCGTCCTAATTTAGGAATAAATTATTATTAAACATTACATTACATACAGTCATGCCTATTTCCCCGAAAGGGTAGGCAGAGGCATATTAGACGCCCACACTTCGTTATAATGTTGATCCCACGTCATAGGAGGACACGTGGCGAGTGTATTACCGTGTACCGGTAACATTTGTGATCGTCAGTGGCTCGTCCGTTGATCGACAGGTGCACCAATTGCAAATGAGGTTGGACTCCTAAGATCTTGGTAGGATCCCCATACACCCTTTTATTATTATTGCAAATGTTACTTTTTTTTCATAATGATATTAAAAATTCTAACAGCTGCACGCCAAATTCGCCAATCCGCACTGTGCCGCGTAGTGGAACCTGAATCTTTTTCACCTAGTTTTAAGAGTTTTATTAATGGGTTGAGATAATGATGATTGTAGCTTATATGAAACGGACCTCAGGCCAGTGTGCTATGTAATCGCTTGCCTATTTAATATTTAAAACACTATTAAGTACGTGGTTATGGCAAACTTATACATACTTTACTTACAAGACAATTGCTTAGTAGTATTCATGTTAACTAAGCGTTACATTTGCATACGCTAGTTATTGAGTCAGTGAATAAAACGAGGTCAAAGTTAATTTAAAATTCAAAATATTAGAAAACAGAAAATAATTTATTTGCTGCATACCGCCCGCCGACTTGACAGATGTATACAAACGTCAAAAAATCAAAAAAAGAATTCTTGATATTTTTAAAGACTTGCGACTCGTAGTCCTTTGACCTCTGACATACATACAAACTAACGCCAATTTATCCTATTTAGTGTGGGCAGATATAATACTACAACTATTTAAAAGAGATATAGTTCTAGCAAAGTTCTCCTTTAAAAGTAAGCTCTTCAGAGGAAACGTGACAAATAAAAAGTATTTTTTTCGGTTGGAAAATTATCAAATGACCGTCTCCCGTTGTGGGTGTAGTGGAAGGTGGAAGGAAGGTGTGACAGACTTTTACTGACTTTAAACCATCTATGTTCCTTTTGAGCCTGCGATGTGCCGGGGCCGTGGTAACCCTTTCGAACATTCCCCCAACAGGGGTTTAGCCCTACGTCTACATTGACGCTAGACGAGAACCTATTCCCTTATTTGGCTTCTACTTAATTAAAAGACGACTAGGTACCACCAGCACCTCGACAGCAGACGTGCTTTTTTGGACAGTTATACAGGAGTCATAATTGTATACCGGTGTTATGTATTTAGGTTCCTACATACCTGGCATTTTTCTACGAGTTGCCAATTGCCAATTCGCCAGCCCACTCATACCCCCGGCCTCTAAGTACGTCTTTCCCGTTGTATTTACTTGGGGCATACTTTGATCAATACTAATACATACATACATTCACGCCTGTTTCCCCGAAGGGATAGGCAGAGGCATATTATACGCCCTCACTTCGACAATTATATATAGTTAGTCCCACGTAATAGGTGGCGAGCCTATTGCCGCTTTACGGGCAATGTTATGTTCGCCAGAGCTTCGCTAATTTCAGAACAATTTTTTTTTGAAATTTTGTTCAACAAAAAGACGATCGCGCACCAGCAACGTTATCTATGTAGTTATAATTACATCTAATCTCATTATTAGATTAGAGCAAAATAATGTAGATGTTGTATTTGATAAATACTTATGTAAAATATTAAAAGATGCGATTATATTGATGTGAAATATTTTGTTAAATGTGGCAATAAATAGTTGGATTACGTATTTTTTGTGATTATAAAAAAGTTAAGCATTGTCCACAAGGGTAGGGGGTCGTTTTTGTTCCATTTGTTATCGAGAGCTTCCAGGCTTTGTCTCTGGGTTTATACAATGTGTGGTAGGCGTTCAGATATTAAGCAATTCTGAATTCGGGATTTAGCAAATGTCCCCTAGAGTGCTGAATAACAGAATGGTTCAAATACCTGAGCTAACATATCAGTTTGACCACGCAGAATGAAAACACTAACTGCGTAATGGGCGCTATCACCATTGTCGGGTGGGAGACAGGACTTTAACGAGTTTCTTTACCATTTTCATAGCAAACTGATAACTACAAACCCTACCTGATATAAGTGTTGTTACAAGTGCTTGAAACAGCGGTTAGGCATTAATATGGGTCAACTTTTTACATATACATACATACGTTAATGCACCTGCCATGTTGAGGCATATTATAATATGCCCACACTTCGCCAATTGTATAGATGGTCACACGTAATAGGTGGCGATTGCCGCTCACCGGTAGCCTCGTCTGTTGATCGGCGCACCATATGCAGGTGAGGTTGGCTAAGGCTTCTTAGATCTGAGTGGGATTTCTAGACTATCAACTATTAATGTATAATTTAGAAATGCGCCGAATAGTGGTTTTACCGAATACCGAATACTATTCGGTTCAATCTTTACCGAACCGTATATTCGGCCGAATTATTTACTGCATTCCCGCGTGAACAGGTTCAAACATGCACGCCGCCTGTCACCGCTGGCTAGTTGGTATATTAATGTAAATTAAAAAAAAAGTGTGTATAGCATGTAATTTTTTTAAGTTTAATAAAAAAATTATTATTAAAAAAACAAAATACCCGACTGCACACTAAAAAAAGAGTAAAACAAGCCCCACAATAATATTGATCAATCAAATGCTAAAAACTAATTATGTAATACCGTTTAAACAATACCTATATTAAAATACACTACAATATGTGTTCGTAATCGATAGTTAAATAAACAGAAACTTATTTTGAATACAAATTTACTGAATATAATTTATAAATGTTGATGGAAAGCATCGCAGGCGGGGACCAACAGAGGCTTATTTATAGTCATTTCGGTTGTGCACCATTTAGCAGAATTTTCGTTGGTGGCGGTCAAGGTGGTCTCCGCCTGCGATGCTTTCCATCAACATTTATAAATTATATTCAGTAAATTTGTATTCAAAATAAGTTTCTGTTTATTTAACTATCGATTACGAACACATATTGTAGTGTATTTTAATATAGGTATTGTTTAAACGGTATTACATAATTAGTTTTTAGCATTTGATTGATCAATATTATTGTGGGGCTTGTTTTACTCTTTTTTTAGTGTGCAGTCGGGTATTTTGTTTTTTTAATAATAATTTTTTTATTTATAACTTTTTAGCTGTTTTTATTTAACGAAAATGTTGTAGATGTAGAAGACTATGTATATGTAAGTACCATTTTAAATTATTTCGACGACATTTGGCTTTAGATTACGAGTGATGTTACTCCGCAACATGTGCCCGCATTCGGGCTGTATACTCGAGCATATCCCCCTCCGCACCGCGCCGCGCGCCGCATGCCAGGCCACGCCCTATCTTTTTGCTTGCTAACGCATGAGTTGCTTTGCGTTGACGCAGAATTAACATGTTCCCGTGGGAATTTTGAGAAAAAACGTATCCTATATTAATTACTCCCGTGATTGAAATGAATCTAATGATACCGCATACATATTTTTTTAAAGGGAAATTTAGAAAAAATATTATTATGTCTTTATCCCGTGGGACTTTTAGGATAAAATGTATCCTATGACACTCCCGTAATTAAGACAAATCTAACGATACCTCATACATCAAAATCCATCAAGCCGTTTAGGCTACAGGAGGTCACAAAGGAAAAGACATACATACATACTTACATACACTCGAAAAACATCACCCTCCTTCTTTGGCAGTCGGGTAAAAATAAATGTTTAATAATGTCTTAAAATTAATGTTAACTATACTATAGGTCCAAAAATAAATATCTGGACTTAATATGTTAAACTACATGTTGATTTCAAGTTTAATTGCTTTTATTTATTAGGTTTTTAACACGTTTTCGCAAGTTTTATTTAACTCATAAAAAAACAAATCTTACATAAGAAGCTTGTCTTTCAATTCCTTTCCATGTCATGTAGCCAGGAAAATAGAAATACTCAAACCGAATATATTCGGCACTAAAACCAAATAATTCGGCCGAATACAAATAGTGGCAAAAAATCCGAATACGCCGAATACCGAATACCAAACGAATATTCGGCGCATCTCTAGTATAATTTATTATCTTATTAGCTAAGTTAGTTAATATATCATTTATAAGTACACACCTATTATCTAAACTCATTATCCGTTATTAAGCAAATAATTATCTGGCTTCATATTTTAAATCTAGCATTTTAATAGACATTACTTAATTGATTCCTTCAGGCGGTTCGTTTAAAAACTATCGTAGTATTTGTTGCGTGTGTTGACGCAATGGAATCATATCTATTTTGCATAATCGAGGAACGCCACATAGCAGAACTCTTTGCAACACTGTACTAAATGTTTTATTACACTTTAGGGCCGATTTTTAGTTGCCTAATAAATATCAACAGTTGGGTACAGTACGTCCCTTAAATATAAAGTTGTTTAAGGTTTTTGCTAATGCCATCGTGGATGCAGCACCCGACTGTGATTTGTTTGCGGATGGATGGCCTGAGATTTTGTCAGTGTGTCTGAGGTATTGTGAGAGAATGGATTACAGAAGTTTTTATGTGTGAGATTTTAATATTATATTTAACTTTTACTGTTTTTGATAATTAGTGTAATTGGTGTATTCCGTTCTGATTAAATAAATAAATTAACTCGAATGGGATATGGACGTGAGATTATGTACGTAATAAAGTAGAAGACGAGTCTAGTCGAACATGAAATGCTATACTTTAACGCGATAGACGGATGATCGGGTCAAAGCGAAGCCGATGGATGCAGGCGACTCAGAATCGCACAGTGTGGAAATTTATTGGGAAGGCCTTTGTTTAGCAGTAGACGTCATATGACTGAGGTGGTGATAATGAAATTGAATGGCTCTTCGATAAATATATAACATAGTTAATAATTAAGTTGTATGATATTATATTATTCAGATGTTTAAGTAATAACAGCTATAAAAAACAAATTTGACGTATCGGTTTATGACAGGCGGCTTGCACAGCGGTCACTAATTCTGTTTAGTGCTAAATATATTTAATACAGCGATCTGGCCCCCTTTAAGTTCAAACAAATGACAGAGATGCAGTGACATTTTAACTTAAATTTAGCTTAAATCAAATTAAAGAACTGTTGTACAAGTCTTGGTTTTTCTAATTACTGAGTCCAACAGTAAGCTCGTTTGTCTAAATCGGAATTTGATCAATTAAACTTTAATTTAGTGGCGGTATTGTCTATGTAGGCACATGTCATTTCTGCATCGCAATATTCAAAACGTGAATAACAGAAATCATTAAATATTTTGTGTTTTTTCCTCAAAATATACGAGTAGGTAGTTTAATTTATGAGGTAGCGATGGCGGCTGGCTGAGACAAAATGAAAAATGGTGTCTCGATACCGGTAGCTCAAAAGATTAAGTGATTAATTACACTAATATTAGGTGATTTTCTAACATTGACCATATATATATATATCTATATTTTACGTATTTCTTGTTTAAATCTCATATACTACTCTCATGTCAGCCTTATAAAGTCCACTTATTAGATTACATTCTATTGGGGGTATTTGCCCATAATCACCACCACTATGGGCACCTGGGTTGGTGATCGCAGTTCAATCCAGTACGCAGGATGACGCTGCTGCCCATCATCCGGTTGGTTTTCTCTTCGTCGACTATTACGACCCCCCGTGACATGAGAGGCGGTCGCACTATTCCAGGCAGGTACCACGCAGCGCTATACTATACTACAGTATAGTATTGACAATGTCTTAATTATTTATTTGCGTAAAATTTTGTCATTAGAATGCGAGTGTACTATTTACGGAATAAATATCAAAGTTAACTAATAAACAACAATACATATAAATGTATATATTTTACGCGTTACCATCACCGAATAGATATCTTACGTTATTTGAAAAAAATATCTAGAAATATAACAAAATACCTATATAGGTTAAGGGTAAGGAGCCGCTTACAGTACCTCATTTGTAACAAAAACATCAACAGAATCTTATAAAGCCTTAAGTGTTATTTGTTATTGGCATTTTAAATGCTTATGTTGCCTCACTGTATTGATATGATAAATTATCATATGACAAGACAGTGTCTTAGGCAAGCACCGACGTGCTAGATTTGAACTCACTTTTTGTAATCAAACTTGCTCTTGGCCTTAACATACTTTAGACTCTTGCGAGTTTCGAATGCAGTCGTCGACGTTACCGCCATCTATAATTAATGGTGTAACACTATAATTTTCACATTTTAAGGTCGTTGACTGCAAGTTTGGATGACACCATATATTACGTGGAGTTTGTAATATATTTTTTAATAATTATATCATTTCATTGCAGTCTCCTTTCATAATTGTTATTTATAATTTTTTTGTAGTTTTTTTTTAGGTCAAGGTTGTTGATAGGTCAGTGACTACTGGTCTATATAAAAAATAAATTATATCACAGATAAAGGCACTTGATTTTGTAAATATTTAAAAGATATCGTCAATAAACCGCACACAAGAAAAAGAGCGCATTGGCTATGTAGTGATGTTGGATTGATATTTATTTTTTTATTGGTCGTTTCTTAAATTGTTTTAAGTTATTAATTTCATTATGTCACCTACCTACCCATTTACGCGTTCGTTAATAGTAAGAACTTCGTTAGAGCTCTATTGAGCCAAACTTAAATAAATGATTTTTGATTTTGATTATAAATAAAAATAAAAAAAAAGTCTCTTACAATTACACCAATTCTTCAGTTCCAAGATAAGTATCACTAAGAACTTGTGTTATAGATACTAAAGAACGGATAAACATATTTAAATACTTCTTTTTTTTTGTAAAAATACATACTTAATATACATAGAAAAACACCCAGACCAGAACAAATATTCATGTTCATGCACACAAAGATTTGTTCTGTGTGGGAATCGAACCCACGACCTCTGGAGTGAAGTGCAGGTATACTGACCTCCACGCCAAATCGGTCGATTATGTATAAAGATTTCGTGTTAGAGCGTAATACAGAGCCTTAAACTGGAAGATATCTGGTAGATCAACAGAGACTTTTATTCCAGCTAAATATTGAATATGACAACAAAAATATTCGACATAGCCCCTTTTCATGTTGTTAAGTATGTATCAAACTATCGAAACCTCCAAAGGACGACCTCTGGTATACCAACAGTGACTATTTAATACACCCGCTGTATAATAATAACATGAGAAAAGCTCCCTTGGGCTGGTAATGATGATTCTGAATACACATTTAGAATAATATTTGTTACTACCTACTGGGATAACCCGCGCAAGTGCAAATGCGCTTAAACTTAAAAGTGTGATTAAAATTTCTATCGAAATGTAGAAAATGACAACTTAACCATTATTTTCTGTCGACTCTTTAACGCGTCTAGTGGATCACAAGATCTAAAAACTCGAAAAAAATATAACTATTTATAGCCATTAAAGAAAAAAGGTGAACTTACTTTCATTGCTGATGTCTTCAAAGATCCCCGTGGCCAAATTCCCGTCCTCTATCCACGCCTCTCCACTCACAGTGAACTCACAAAAATTCATCCACAAAACCGTTTTTCGGGTTAGACACTCACTAATTGCCTCGTTACTTACACACTGACATTAACTACACTTGCGCAGACACTGGAAGCAGGCGAGATGGAAAGTTATGTCAAATGGTTCAACTAATTAACCTGTCGTGACACAAGCATTGTTTATATGTTAGTAACTAGAGCTAAAGTCTCACAGGTGGCGATGCCCTCCAGACCTTGAGTACGATTGCTGAACGTAGATAACATTGGAAAGACTTAATTAGAGACAGTCTACTGTTTATTGTGACGTTAATAAAAAGCTTTCAATTTCATTTGTGTTTTATAATGAGTGGATATGTAATGAGAGTTAAACTCGATATTGTTGTGGTGGAATTAGCTAAAAGAACGTTCAACTAGTTTGTCAAAAACTTTTTATTTGTGTTTTGTAATAAGAAGATATGTGATGAAAGTAAAACTTGATATTGTTGTGGCGGAATTAGTTATGAAATATACAATTGTTTTATAGTAAACTTAATGAATGTGTTTCTTTAACTGTTTATTACAAAATGTCTTTGCTTTAGATGTGCTAAAAAATATTGTGATTTGCGTGACATTTTCAAAAGAAATCTACTTAAAGAATACAAGAAAATTGTAGATATACAATACATATAGACATAGTTACATTTTCTTAGACTTTCTGCGACTGACTATCGCGCCAAATGGTTTGTCAAATATATAACATTTTATAAATAAATACACTTTTACAATTATTTGTCAATATTTAACAGTAACTGACACAGGACGTTTGTTCTAGTTTAAACTCGAAGTTCAATAGTAACCGCAGATTCAGAATACGATACGATGCGAAAGCAATTACCCGCTTTGTTTCATTTGCGTCAAGTGGCCGGTTACATAAAACCGTCGACTTATCGGTAATATTGATTAGCATTAGCTAAGGAATCGCATTCAGTCGCGGAAGATCGCATTGAGTCGCTTACGTAATGTGATGGACAGAACCTTTCAACTGTATTGAACTCATCTTCTTGACCTGTAAACGTCTCACTACTGGGCTCCAGGCCTGAATGTCACAAACCAGGGTGAGCGATTTAGGTCAGGTCGGTAGGTGCGTTGCGTCCAGTTATTAATTTTAATCGCCCAGAAGGGATTTAACAACTACCACATTTAGTGACAACAGATACCGTCGGTTATCATGACTTATCAAGCATGGAGGAGCTCGATGTTAAATGCCACTCAAACGATCACCTATCCAAGAGCTGACCTCTGTGAACCTTGGTAATCGTTATCAAGTATCGTGACAAGCGCTATTATTTGAACTTTTTGGTCTTATTACTAAATAATTATATCGTACTACCTACGTTACCTAAGTTGAATTCAATTCTACCCCATGAGTTGTGCTTTTTCCGGATAAATCGTATCCTATTTTTTTATTTATATGTAAAGAGTTATGTAAATTTACAATTGGTATTATTGTTAAAGCTTTGTGATAGTGTCTCGTTTAAGTAAAAATTGCACTTATAAGCAACCATTTTATTTCTCATTGCAAGAGTTACCTGTTGCTATCACAAAGAGCCCACTCAAATTATTATTCTGACGAGTCATATTTACCTTTTTAAATGCTTCAAGTTATGCAATAATCAAAATGGCAAGCCCGATTTTGTAGATCTACTTAATTAATGGCGTCATCTATAATTACACTTCACGGACTAAACGCAGTTAAAATGGCGTTTGTATTGATAACGAATTGTGCAATAAAATTAATGAACTACGATGTCTTCACTAAACTTTGTTAATGAGATGGCTTTTGTCTTCTTAGTCACAGCAATATAGAGAATATACTATTCAAATAGATTCTTTTGTTTAATTTCACATTGTAAAGCTGAACTTGTGTCGGCCATTTTATTATTTCAAATTTGAGTTGTGTATGCATATAATATTATGGTCTTTTAGTAGAATTCGGTTCGAAATTTAAACAATAAAACAAATACTATTTTGGATACTTTAAAAAAAAAGTATGGTAGAAAAAAGAAACTTTAAATTATAATAAAAACACTGTTTACCAAATTTTTCGTTATTTATAATTCTTAGTATATGTTAAGTTAATTAGTTACTTAAATACTTTTTTGTTATGTTGCATTGTTTTGAAATGATTATCTATGTAAGACAACAATAGGTTATCAGAAATAAATTATCAAGATTTAATGAAGCTATGATATGACATGACATAAACAGATTGGAACGGAACAAAAGTCTAAAACTACATACGGTCTTTTAAAACGTTTTCTTGTTAACATTGAAAAGGAAAAGGGAATGGAAATCGCTTTAACTTCCTTGATATTTCAGATTTAATAGCACAATTCCGTAATAATTTTTTTGTTTGTTTTTTTGCAACTTTACAATTCGAATGAGTATAGGCTTGTTAAGTCTTAATATCTTGAATTCGAAAGTAACATATCTTGGTTTGTTTATTTGCTTATCACATTTTCACATCTGAAGCCTATTGCGAAGTGACCTTGGAATAGGACAAGAGTTGCTGCACTTTTGTTTACAATCGATTTAAAGGAATCAGGTCTATTGTCTATCAAGATTATTACATATGATTAATGTCCTAACTATTATAAGTATAATAAGTAAAAGTCAAGTAAGAGAAGATTGCAGTATATTCTTCCCATGAACGCGATATCCCTGCATTAAGCTACTAACTGTTTATCAGAAAGAAAAGCACAAATCCTTTAAGTTCCATAGGCGAAGTTATGAGGTAAGTCGTAGTTAATTATATACAAATTGAATAATTTACCTATCATATTACAAAAACTTGACCTATTGTGTGTAACCTGGATTAATTATACGGTTGCTGTTTGAACACGAAACTACAATTAATTATTTGAGCAGTAATTGGTAATTTTTTTTTTTATATTTGCATTATCCATCACAGTCGTGAACTAGTATTGCAACTGATGCAAGGGTGCACCTGAATTTATGTAACGACTGGCCTATCAAGTTACGTTAGGTTAGGTAAGGTCCTATTACACCACATAACAGGTTAATAAAACGAGAATCCGATTTGTAACAACTGATGATTCAGGAACGATATTTATTCTCCTATTGTCTTACGTTGATTTTAAAAGGAAAAAAACAAAAGAAATTTTGATTTTAGAACACTGAGTTTGGTTAAGCGAATTGGAAAGAGGTCGAATGTCAGGACAGGCGACCTCCTGGCAGTGTCACGAAAAAAGTAGTTAATTAAAAAGTTTAAACTGACATTGCTGGTTTGGTGGTTTCGATCGTTTCAGTGTGGGCACTGCGCGACGCGCGTTCGCGTGGTAAACTGGTGGTGCGCGCGCGCGCTCTCCACGGCCGCCCCACGCTGCGATTGCGCGGGATTACAGCAGAATCGGCTATCCGTGTTACGAGGCGACTTATGTGGAGTTGTGGGTCGACATTTTGGTGCTCCGTTTCCATACTGTTCCATGGGTGTTGAAACTTGTTGCATTGCCGACCGACACCCTGGCGCCGATTGGCGGTCGTATCGAACATTCTGGTCCAAACTTTGTGTCGTACGCTTTGAGAACTTTTCTTCAATTTACTATTGAAAATAGAACAAATTAAAAAGCTATTGTCGAGACATCACGATTTTGGACCATTTGATTGAAAGACATCAACGAGATAAATTGAAATGTATAAGAATAATTAATTAAATTTCCAAAAATATAACATATTTATGTAGTCTTTTACTTTAATAATTCTAATTTTTTTCATATATTTTTTTGTCACTTTTACTTGAAAAATATTTGTATTACTTTTGTACGACTTAATTGCGTAGCCATGGCAGTTCGGTGCGACAGTTATTAGTTGATACAATAATAACTATATTTACTTTAGTAAAATTTTCTTCAAAAAAGTATCTGCAATCTAAATTATTTAATAAGTTCAGACCCAACGTTATGTCGTTGATGTCTTTCCTTAGCATATATATTTTTTTAACTTATCAAAATTTACAGCTCTTAAAAATAAATTACAGTATTTTGTTTGAAACTTACAGCTAATGACGGATTTTATATACACGGGTTAAAATATATAACGCGATAATTATCAGAGAAGGTTTATAGGCACATATTAGGCAATCAAAGATTTTTAGGCACAATTAAAAACACACCATAAAACATTACACACTACACACACAGGGGACTAGTTTTAAACCTGGGTTAGATCTTGTTTTGTGACAAGCCCCTTTATATCTTTATAATATTAATATAGATCGTGATCCGCTGAGTCTGTGTGGTAGAGTAACCTAAATCCCTCTAATAAGTAGTTTGTTAAGTCGGAGGAGGTTCGTGCCCAGTATTGGGATGTTTATGTGCTGAGATTATTATTATGATGTGAGAGAATTTAGTAACGACGTCTGTTAGGAAGTATAGTTCTGGAACTCTTTGGCAGGAAACGAACCGTGTGACATGACCTTTTTTTATTATCGTCGGTAAGAAAATGCTGTTTACGCACTGCCTCCCGGCCAATTCAGAGGACCGGGAGGGGAGTGTAAGGCTCACTG
Organism: Musotima nitidalis; assembly: GCA_949126915.1. Taxonomy (NCBI): domain Eukaryota; kingdom Metazoa; phylum Arthropoda; class Insecta; order Lepidoptera; family Crambidae; genus Musotima; species Musotima nitidalis. The sequence goes on from OX421434.1 coordinate 10,175,888, forward strand.
CGGCAGACGCGACCACCGCAGTGCGGTGGTCGCGGTGGCCACTAAAAAAACTTCCGACGACACCCACCGCTGATTAAAAGGGGCGAGGCGCCAGTGCCTGGGATTATAGCTTCTGGCACGCCGCCCGCGGCCAACGTCCCTCAGATCAGAACCGGGAGGACCTCCTCAGGGAGGCGCGATATGAAGCGTCCCCCTACCTCCATGTGCGGCCATGGCGTAACTGGCCGACTTCTGGGGGGGTCTATAGCTAGACGGAACGAGCCCCCTGCCCCCGCCGCCTAAGACCAACAAAACCTAACAAAATGGAAATTCAATAATGTTTTTAACAACAATGAAAGAGATATGAGCGGTACCATAATCAAGAAATAAAAGCACAATAGATTCTTTTTCAGAATTTGACAACGTTTGTAGGGGAAATCGATGTTCAGCACTGCACGTCCTTGCGCTTGATAATGAGATGTAGAATTCGCATTCAATATTTTCCTTTAGTAAACTGAAGTGAAGAACGCCAAATGACCGACAAACAATTGGTTTTCTTTTGTGTCTGGGTCCAATGGCGTTCAAAGTGTTAAAAGATACTGAATTTGGCAGGCGTATAATTTACTAACAGGTAAATGTCATTTACGTACAAAAAAGGATAACACTGTTGTAGATTGTCCGTGGTACTAGTTTTTGCGAAATTATCACTGAAGTGAATCAGAGCTTTCCATTTTCTTTTTTCAGGTGTCGTTTGTAAAGTATTTGATATCAAACGCTTCCGTGCTTCGGAGGACATGTTAAGCCTTTGTTCCCGTTTATCACTATGTGTGATAGTAATGAATCCAAGTGATTCATAGCCATTAGGGCGCGTTAGTTTACCAAGTTAATTCACAAGAGCTTTATTGAGCCAAACTTGAATAAATGATTTTGATTTGACTTGAGTAAGATAAAGATAGATAGTCAAACCTTTTATTGCAACGAAAGACACACATACATATAAGACAACAAAAACAAAATAACAATAATAAAAAAAATATACACTGGACAGCAAATAAACCGGGCCACCCGCTACCTTGGAACTCTGATTCGATTTTCTCAAAAAGTATAAACCTAACAACTATCAAACTTACACCTACAAAAAGTGCGTATAATACTCTCTGACGTCGATCACTTCCTTGTAGACTCACCCTGGTCTCATCAGTAAAGAGTACATTGCCCCACTGCTCTAACGTCCAATCCCTATGCTCTCGGGCAAATTCGAGTCGTGCTCTACGGTAGGCTACGGTTAATTTTGGGCCTGTAGCAGCTCTCTTTGGAGCCAGATTTCGTTTAGCAAGTCTCCTTCTAGCCGTATCTGAACTTATGACCACTTGGCGTTCGTAACGCAGACTTCGTTGGACTTCAACTGCGTTGAGGCGGCAATTTCGCAAAACAGTAAGTTGGATATAACGATCATCTGCTGCTGATGTAGCCCTAGGTCTGCCCGTACCTAGACGGCGATCGAATGCTCTAGTCTCTAAGTATCGTCTGTAAGCCCGTTGTACCGAAGATCTGCTGATTCGAAGTCTCCGAGCGACTTCACGTGGCGAAAAGCCTGCTTGAAGTAGTGCTACAGCTTAAGCTGCTTCTTGAGGCGTCGTATCCATTATTGACCGAAGAAAATAGCAGAAATACACGCGTCTGGAGCAAATAATGGATGGCAACCAAAGAAATTATAAGAAAAATCCGAATATCCTCATTTAGAAAAAAAGAACGCTAATCGCAAACTCTAGTCAAAACAGAGCAAATCGTTGGTATTGTGTTTGTTGCTTGATTACAATGTGAATTGAGGGTACTTTGGATAAATTTGTGGTCATTTCTCAAACAACATGAAATGCACTTTATGTGGGTGTAATTTTGATAATTGTGAGGTTTATACTTTTTGAGAAAATCGAATCAAAATTCCAAGGTAGCGGGTGGCCCGGTTTATTTGCTGTCCAGTGTATATGTAACAACAAAAAAAAACTAAAAGTAAAGCATTCGCATAGTGAGTAGTATGAGTAAATGCTCTATAAGGCAAATGAAAGCAATCAATATCTGCAGGCACCACACATCGCTTCTACAAATTCTTAATAGGGCCGCTTGGTGAAGTATGATCTAAATACTTATTGGCTGACAGAGGGCCCGCGTTTGTAGTGGGACTGTATGTGGAACACATAATGATGGTGACTTTCACCCCAGAGTAGACGTTTATAAATGTAATGCCATTGAATGGCAGAAAATGTTGCTCTGTGGTGAAATATAACAAAACGGACTTAAGAAAATACGTGCGTGTCGTACTCGCGCACCGAGAGTTTCATACGAACAACAGATAAATCACGAAGTAATCCAAATCGGCCAAACTCCCATTCCTCTTGAGGTCCAGAACCTTTAAAAAGAATGTGGGAATGGGTGACTTAAATTCTTTATGCATGTTTGTAACTTAAACAATTTCCTGGTAAAGAATTTCTCATTTCACATACCTATGGTTCTGTTTATAACATAAAAGTATTTAAAGACTAATAATGAATATTCATAGCTTTATTTTGTATGCGTCTCGCTTGTTGTAGGTTACGTACACCTATTGACGTTTTGTTCTGCAGCTTATGGCTTTAAGCCATAAATATTATTAACGGAAAGGTAACGTCTTTTGATCGCTATTATGAACAGACATTTTGCATTGTCAAACTCCGGAAGTGTGGTGCTTTATAATTAGTGGAAAACGATCACTAAAGTTTGTCATACATACACATATACATTATATACTTTCACGCCTGTTTCCCCGATGAAGTAGGCCTATTATACGCCCACACTTAGCCAATTATATAAAGATCACACGTAAATAGGTGGCGAGGCAATTGCCATTGGCCGGGAACTGTTAAGTTTGTCTTGGATATATTTTTATTCAAGTTTGGCTCGTTTAAGCTCTTGTAAATGTCAACTTGAACTTAACGCGCTTTTCTACGGGCTCGTCAAGCTTATAGTGGTTAAGACTAGTATGGATAACTTTTTTAAATTGAATTTTGTATTATGCTTAAATTTTTTATTGATAATTAATTATTCTTATCAATTCGATAATTACAATTTTATGCATTCGCGAGCAACCAAATCGACACAAAGCTTGAAACTTAAATTCAAGCTTTCAATTGTTTTTAATATAATTGTCGAGTTAGCGGTTGTGTCGATTTGGTTACTCACGAGTGTATACCTAAGTAGTTAATATTGTTTCGACGACCGATATGGTGTGGTGGCTAGTATACCCGCACTTCGCTTCTGAGTGATTGATCGTGGGTTCGTTTTGTACACAGGACAAATCGTTGTGTGCAGATATATGATTTTTGGTTCTATGTATTTATTTTATTTATTCGTGAGCAACCAACAAAACATACATTATAACAATATAAGACAATACTTTCATTATTTTTTTAAAACGAAATGCTGTATTACTGCCATAGCATGCAAAAGTGGTATAAAAATAAAATTGAAAATAAAATTACTAACACTAAACTAATAAGATTCATTCATTCTGCCGTGTTCTTAATTATACTTATCTTGTCTTATCTTTTAATAGCAAATATCTTCTTCTTATTAACAAATATTCTTATTAATTGGTACAATAATACTTTACTGTAACTGATTATCGAATAACATGGCGTTGATGTGTTCAACACTTGCCTTTATGTGACTGAGATGATGATGATTATGAAGTATTAAGTTGTGATTGTCATGAGCAATTATTCTGATTAATAAGTTAATGGTATATTAAAGTAAAACACAATAATAATCGTAACTGTTTCATTAAGGTAATCGATTAACACAAGTTACAGTAATCGATAGATGACACATCAGGTTGACATCACGTTATGTCACCCCGTCTATGTGACTTCAGTCACAAGTTCAACATTGCGTTGATATGTTTAGTAAAGGACTTCATGTGACTGAGATGATAAAAATAATGATGAAGTATTTAGTCTTAAATACTTGCCTAGAATAATGCCACCCTCTCTCAACTTACGGAGAGACGTAGGAGGGAATATTACCGAAAGATTGGCAGCAGCGTCACCCTGCGTACTGGCTGGAACTGCGATCACCAACCCGCCTGCCCAGCGAGGTGATTATTGCCAAATACCCCCAATAGAATGTAATCTATGAGGGAGACCAAGACAATTCGTAAGGCTGATATTATTCTTATCAACTTGTTAATAAGTAGAATACAAAAATAGTTGCATACATTTGGGAAATCGATTAACATAAGTTACAGTAATCAATTGGTAACAAATCAGGATGACATCACGTTATGTCACCGCGTCTATGTGACTTCAGTCACGAGTTCAACATTGCGTTGACATTTTCGTCACGAATGGGGCGTGGTAGGGCTTGTGACGACATCGCTGTATCCTTATTTATATTGTCAACGCACATGCGAGTATGTTTGTGTACAGTCACGTTCAATGAGATGTGCAGTCGAATTTAGATTTTACTAGTCGTAATACGTAACTTACTACTAAATTTAGATTTTACTAATAGTAATATCTATGAACGTGACTGTACCCAAACATTTCATATATTTAGATCAACCTTTTTGAAAATTGATCTCCTCAATAAATTAAATTTTGTATTAGCTCATAATCACCACGCTAGTTAGGCGGTTTGGTGATGACAGTTCTTGCCAGTATGCAAGATGACGCTGCTGCCTATCATCTAGTCCGATTTCGGTCGGTAGTCGGTTTGGTGATCGTAGTTGAAGCCAGTATGTAGAATGACGTTGCTTTCCATGATCCGGTAGGATTACCCTTTTTGTTTTTTTTTTTTGTTTTACGTCGGTAACAACGGGCCCTCCTGGCCCGCCCGCTGCGCCCTCCACAAGTCGCTCTTAGTTTCTCCCCCGGTAGTCAGTACTAAGGGCACCCAGAATCGTCGGTCTCTGGGTGTTACCTTTTCCCGGCCTCCGGGAGGAACTCAGCCCCCCCACCACGCCAAGGTGGAGACCTGTTCGGGGGAGGTGGGGGGGGGGGGTAGGATTAATCTTCGTCATCTCTTACAACTCCTCATGAGATGAGAGGGAGTGCCTGTTCTGATCCTCAGTTAGTAGTAAGTTACTTCAACGACTTAAGAACAAACGTATATTAATTTTACACTGTATACTGTTTGTATTAAGTTTGATGCTGGCTGTAAGACCATTTGGCTTTGAAATTCTTTGCCGACACATGTTTCCCAGTGTCCCAGGTCTTTTGAACGGCGCGCAAAACGTCATTACTGCAGGTCCTTGTGAGTGGTTGCGCTTGTTACCGTGCTTTGTCCACGGTATAAAGAGCTCTTTTCTTTTTACTGCATCGACTGCTCACCATCAGGCAGTAAGTGGTCATAACAAATCACAGTAAAAAAGACGCGAGCTATCGCTAGTTAATTACAAGCAAAGGTTGGTGAATCTTTCGCAATCGAATTTCACACACGAAATCAAAATGAAGTAATAGATTTTATGATAGTGTGTGAGAATGTAGTTTTTCAAGGACTTCTCAAATATATTTGGATCTAAGGAAATTGTGACGCAATATATCGTTCTAAATTTGAAAATAATAGTTATGTCTTAATAGAGAGATATCATAGGCGATTTTCGCAACGTCACTGCGATGTTCTGGATATCGTAATCAGCCTTATAAAGTCCACCGCTGAACATTAGCCTCCCCAATAGATTACATTCTGTTGGGAGTATTTGCCAATAATCACCTCGCTGGGCAGGCAGGTTGGTGATGGCAGTTTAAGCCAGTACGCAAGATGACGCTGCTGCCTATCATCTAGTTCCATTTCTTCTCGTTGGCTGTTACGACTTCCGATGAGAGGGCTGGCACTATTCTAGGCCGGTACCACTCGGCACTTTGGTTATTATAATAGTTAAGAAACATATAAAAGAAACGAGAATGCGCCGTCGCGTCGTTACCCGCATTCGTAAAGAGCAGAACTTGAATGCGATGATGAGTAATGTATGTATGTAACCGTCCCGGCGTGTTACTTAAGATACTTGAAGTTGAAGAAATTAAATAACAAAATACTTAGTAGTGACGTGAGTGCGTGAGGTTGGATCGATTTAGTGGCACTGTGTAGGTATATAAAGCAGGCAGATTGTAGAATTTGTCTCGACAAATTGAATTCTCTCTGGAATTTGCTGCTTATGTGTTTTCTAGTTTTTATAATCCTGGATCGTTTAAGCGGAGCTGAAACCGCATTTTAGCAGGCCATCATGCGTGGGTGCGATTCGTACCGTGCTTACCTCACGATATGAAGCGCCTTCATTGTTATGTATTGCATCGACTGCTTACCATCAGGCAGGAAGTAGTCATTATGACATGTCACATTAAAAAAAAATGTGATACTACGATGAACATATTTGATTGTACTTAAGTGGCTTCTTAAGCTATTCGTGGGTTCGTTAGGTTTCCTTGCGAAATTATTTAAAAGCTCTCCCAAGTTTGGTGGCTTCAATCTTAAATCTACCCAAAAGATTGTGGACTAGGCTAATTGTGAAACTCTCTGCCGATGTCGAATAGTATGATAATAGGAAGAGGTAACCTTAACGCGCTTGTGTGATTTAATATCCGCGAGGAATGAACTCGGTGCCAACAGACTTTTAACCGAACGCTCAACCGCTAGGCTACGTCCTCCTTAATGTCCATTGTATTTGAGTTCACATCAGCATGCAAATAGTTTAACTTTTATTCGGAGTACATCTAAAATGAAGTCGTTAACAAACGAGAAACGCGGAAAAAAGTCACGATAAAGCTGGCCATTCACGGGCCTACAAATGAGGAGTTTTACGTCAGTTGTGAAACTAGTGAATTAATCAGTTATAACGCATTATGTTGTTACTAGATGTAATGAAATATTGCTAATCTAAGGATATAAAATGTTATCGATCACCATATTTATTTATTTTAACTTTATCGCACACATAGAAAATATACAAAAGGCGAACTTAATGCTACGAGGCATTCTCTACTAGTTTTCTGCTAACCTTGAGTTAGCAGAAAAATATGAGACAGTACGAACAAGCAAAACAAGTCAACTTACATGGATTGACCTATACACAAAAATAATAGTAAATATGAAAGGTAGACTCAATCAGGTGATGACTCCTCGCTATTATGCAGAAAGAGTTTGACATAAAACCTGAACTGTATTGTGGAGTGGCAAGAAGAAAATTGTCTCACGAGAGAAGCTGCCTAGAATAAGTTAAAGATACGAGTTTTGAATTTGGAGCGTAAATTATCAGGTGACTCAGGATTGCGAAAAAAATTAAAAAATGCATACAATACACATATAATGTATATATTATAAATATATATAATCCCGTAGTGAAACTCTAGCTTGAGCGAAAATGATTTACCCATTCACTGGCTATAAATATATTTTGGCTCAATCGTTTCTTATCAGTTCTCAAATGATTCATTTTATTCAGCATGCAACCATCACATTGTACATTTTGTGTATAGAACACCAATGTAAATATTTATTCCTAGATCCTTCATTGGTGGACCTTAGTTAAGTTATATAAATCAATATTTGTCATTAATAAGTTATAGGAACTTATAGGTTTGGGTTTTCGTTAACAATCATTTTGAATTCAAAATCAAGAGCGATACTTCACTAGAGTTTTAGAACAATGAATGACCAGCTTTAGACATAGTCTTCTCGGCAATTCCACGGACAATTGTGTTCAAAATATTGTGCCCTGCGATAATTCTCGTCGCGAAAGCGTTTGTGTGTTGTAGCAGAGGTTTGACGTAACCGTACACCAACGAGGTATGCATAGTTTGAGGAAAGTTAGGACAAAGGAGAGGAACTAGCTAACGCCTGCTGACTCTCTCGCGTGGCCTATGGCCGTTTGTAGTGTTCCACAGAAATAGCTTCAGATTTCGATATGTTTATTTATTTATAAACATATACCTGTATCGTGTTGTACCGGACTAGGATGTTGCCATCCCCTCTATTCGCACGGGGAATCGTAAGAGTAGACGAACAGAAATTCTATCGGATGATGGACAGCAGCGTCATCCTGCGTAGGTACTGGCTTGAACTGCGAACACCAACCCGCCTGCCCAACGTGATTATTAATAACAGATACCTTTAATAGAATGTAATCTATTGGGGAGACTAATGTTTACCTTATAAGGCTGATATGATAATGATGATGTGTCATATACATTCATTATACCAGCCCATCAACGTCCCACTACTTAATCACAGGTTTCCTCTCACAAACTGTGATGAGAGGAATTCATATTATACTCGCAAGTGCCGTTTGGCGAAGGAAGGTATGTTGCGTTCTGCTGCTAGACTATTTCTAGCCGACTAATAAGATCTATAATTGCTTCATGACTATCACATGTAATGGTAAGCTTAGCGTGCCTTGCACGAAAGCGCTCAAAATCAAATGCCAAGTAAACAGTCACCCATCCAAGGATTTATGAACTCTATGAGCTCTGCTTCGGTATTGGTTTCCGATCACCTGGCATTCCGAAGCTACGTTACATCAAAATATTAACTTAGCCCCAAAATTCTTTAAACAATCAAGTCTTTTTCGAGGATCTGTTTATAACATTTCTTACAATAAGGAAATAAATAAGAATTGTTTTGAAATTAACCCACATAGGTCAACATTCAAGCAGATAGACAGAAAAAACATTGCTTAAAATAAAACAGTTTTTTTTGTAAATTGATAATTTTTTCATGTACAATTCTAGAAAGTTCTAAGATTAAATTTTTACTAGAAAAATCAACTTGTCTGCAACCGTGCCCCGAGTCATCTTAAAGCAGAATTATGTAGTAAAAAATATCGTAAATAGGACATTATCTTTCATGTGAACCTTGTGAGTTCATTAGTAAAAGGCCATAGAAAGGATTGGTACTTAGCTTAGTTAGAAAGTAGGTTATTAAACAAAGGAAACTGAGCCTTCTGCGATATAAACACATATGTTATATAATGAACGCTATGCAAAGCATGTGCTGTCCTAGAATATTGAGTACTTAAGATATGAAACTCATTAATTATTAAATAATTCTCCTTTAATTACACCAATTATTTCTAAGATAAAAAACATTAAGAACTCGTGTTATGGATTCTTAATAACGAATAAACACTATATTTTTATGTTAAATACTTCATATATGTGGAAAAGACCCAGACCAAAACCAATCTTTATGTTCATGCACTCAAAGTAGTCCTATGTAGGAATAGAACTCACGACCTCAGGAGCGGAGTGCAGGTGTATACTAAACATATTTTTCCTGGTCAGGGTGTATTCTTAATGTACATTAAGAATGTATTTACAAAATAAAATATGTTCGAATATCTGTTATTTAGTATCCATTACACAAGTTCTTAATTATATTTATCTTAGAACTAAATAATTTAAAGTTTTTACCGCGACTTTGGCATTCTTTTAAGCTGTGGAATGAGCTACGTGGCGAGGTTTTCCCAAGAGATTATAGCATGGAGCTCTTTGAATAGGGCCTAAACGGTTTTTAAATAGTCTTCAAGTTATGCCCCTGGTTATGCAAGCGTCCATAAACCTAGGACTACTTTCAATCAGGTAGGCCGTATGCTTTAGTGCTAACTAGTGGCATAAATAGGTGTATAGGATACTACATTTTTTACGTCGTTAATACGTTCTGCCTTCCCGCCAAAAGGGGGGACCAAAAGGTGGCGTGTGAGTCTCCACCGGCAGACGCGACCGCCAGCAGTAATACCCACTAAAAATATTCCGATGACACTAGCCGCTTGTTGAGAAAGAGGCTGAGGCCAGTTGGCTGTTGGGTTGCAGCGTCTGACAAACTGCCCGCGGCCAACCTGCCCCGGGCCAAAAACGGGAGGACCTTCTCAGAGAGGCGCAGTGGTTACGCCTCTCCTACCTACTTGTTCGACCACAGCGTGAGTGGTCCACTTCCCGGAGGCTCCATGGTTAGACAGCATGGGCCCTTAGCCCAGTATCTGAGAAGATATTTAATTCTTATCAATATCTAAGAATATCAAGATCTTAAAAGCCGAAGTCAACCTCACCTGTAAGTGGTGGACTTGCCAATCAACGGACGAGGCTCTGGCAAGCATAATGGTTCCCGGTAAGCGGCAATAGGCTTCGAGCCTATTACGTGAGACTAACAAAATAATTGGCGAAATGTGGGCGAGTAAATTCATTTGGCTACCCCTTCAGAGAAACAGGCGTAATTGTATGTATGCATGTAAAAAAATTAACTTTTATGCATATTATGCAATCTATTTATACATAAGGACTCGGTACGGATTGTCGGAAGCAAGCTTGTGTCGTGTTGGAATTATTCAAACCGCCAATTGGCCCTCTAACATGGCTTAACGACTATAGTTTTTACTATAGTGATACCCAGTGGTTGTTGTTGAGCCATTTGTTCCGGTTATCAGAATCAACGGCTTAACGAGCCTTCAGAGCACGGAAGCACTCGATGTTAAATGCCACACAATCTATTCCAGTCACTCCCATCCAAGGACGGACCTCGGTTGAAAGTGTTTACTTTAGTTCATCGTTTTAAGAGCTATTAAGTTGAGAAATAGTAGATAATAAGCTGTGCACATCATATATGCTTATAAGCACGATATACCCTAAGACAAGCTTAATTATATTCCGACACCTATGTGGATCGATCACCTGGTCTCCCGGAGCTTTTAGCCATACGTACTGCTTCACCATCATCCTCATGCCCTGCTCCTAGTTTGACTGCTGCTTGTGCAAATGACGCAAGAACCCTTGCCCACTTTCCACACAAGTAAAGACTGCTGTCTGTGCCCATTAACTGCTTGGTTTGCCCACCTATCACTGGCTATCACGTATCTCATATGGACGGCATCGTGGCAAAGAATTTTGTAGTCTTATGCCGACCTGACACTTGTTTGTTTTTGAAATGCCTATTAACATATACATTTATCACAAAAATTGTACTTACAAACTAATATAACTTTTATCGACAAATTAATATAACTTGTGTCTGTACCAAGATCGTAGCAAGTGGAAGTTGATCTCTGCCTACCCCTACGGGAAAGAGGCGTGACATTATGTGTGTATGTATGTAATATCACTTTACTAGGCTAGACTTCTCTTTCAAAGTTTGTTACTTTAAAATAAATAAATTTAACGAATTGCACCATAATATGTAACACATTTAGGAATTTTAGTAAGTGTAGCTCTATAGATTAACGTAATGATATATTTGTATTATATTCATTTTATTTCTTTGATCTGACTTGACACTGACCCTCCACGGGAATACTTTTGTTAATACCTTTAGGCCCTTGTGGTGTTTATTGCAGTATACCGGGCGATTTCCCATAGCCGGCTTCTATGGCAACCTGGGAGGATGAGGCTGGCACCCAAGCTTGATGTAGTCATTATGACGTGTGAAAAATTCTAACCAGCTCCATAGCACTCCGGTTATACCTTTAGGCCCTTGTGGTGTTTCTTGCAGTATACCGGGCCATTTCCCATAGCCGGCTTCTATGGCAACCTGGGAGAATGGGGCTGGCACCCAAGCTTTATGTAGTCATTATGACGTGTGAAAAATTCTAACCAGCTCCATAGCACTCCTGCTACATACCCTACCCGAAATCTCTATGTACGCCCATGCTAGATAAGTAAAAGACAGCATAACCCATCATTGTTTTGTATTATTTTCTCATCCATCAAACTCTCTAAAAAATTACATTAAAGTTAAGAAATACTACACTACATTAGATGTGAAATAGCGGTGACCCATCTTTGTTTTGTACTATTTAGCGAATGTCTTCAGTTTTATTTGTTCTTTGTGAAATAGACGCATAACTTCCTAGATAGTGTCAAATGTCAAGAAACAACTCAATCGTAAACGGTAACCACACTCAATTCATATAAAAGTGATGTAAATTTATGCAACTATAGTCAACAAATTATCAGTACGTATACGTTAACCACAGATACAAAAACAATTAGTACTTCAACAAAAGCTAGTATTCGTGCTAGGCTTCTTTGTAAAGCATTTGTTTATTTTGTTGCAGGTAGTTAAAGTTCTCCAGGGAAAGTAACGCTCTCCAGTGTACTGAGTTTGATGACATATCAGACCCTGAGCCCTTACCTTAAGTCTAGGACATAACATTATATCATGCTAAAAGCTTTTAGAGCTGACAGATGATGCATAGTGACTTGCTGAGTAATATGCCATTAACATTATTTTGTAACTTTGAAGTTCTTTTTTTAAATCTATTTATGCCATATTACAATGGCTTAGTAATTTGATTTTTAACTGATTCAAAAAGATATTACTGCCTCACAAGTGACTATGGCCTCGACGAACGTCAAGTAACCGCAGGCCGCGTGTTACGCGTTACGTAAGTGGCGTACGTGACGCCGCCGCCTGCGCCTCGTCGCGTCAACGCGCTGCTTGCTAATTGCACCACTATGGGGTAGGGCCCACCGTATGTAACTTTACCTCATTTCTCAGGCCTACGTCGTTAAAGGGTTATGTTATGAAATTTCAGTCCGCGACCTTGTCTGCGTGACCTACTGGTACTTTGTTTTTTTTTGGGTTGAAAAGTAGCCGAAGGGACTCCTCGTAATATCAGCTATTTGGCAGTGGTAACCCTAATCAGCTTCAGAGATCAGCCGCAAGAAACAGAGACAAAAAATATGTTTTGTTTTAAGTAGGTATCATATGGGTATATTTTATAAAAATATCTTATTATAACATTACAAACAGACACTTCAATTGTGTATAAATAGATATAGAGTTAAAGATTTTTTTATAATGCTTATGGACTTATTTCATTCGCCCCTTTTACAATGGATGACTCTTAGCGTAAATGGCCACTTTGTGTAATTTTTGTTATTTATGGATGATAGAATTTGAAATATGTGCAATATGTGGCAATAAAATGTTTATCTACTCATCTAGCGATAGTGAGTTATTCAACAAAATAATAATCAAATTGCGTGAAGATAATTTGACCGGAAACAAGCATTGTATTGTATTTATCATTAATTTCCATATACGTATGAGTAATCGGTCAATAAATAAGGAATTTTGATTACAAATAAGTTATTGTAGTTAGCTAGTGATGGTTTTTAATCCATCACTTGCTTACAATGGATTTCCGCAAAGTAACGCCTGAATCAATAAATTATTTAAGTTATTGTAGTTTTTTTAAGCCCTCTTTTATCTTGCATTTTCTGTCTCATCATCATCATCATATCAGCCTTATGAGTTTATTTTTATTTAATTATATAATATGGAACCCTTTCTATCTGCCATAATCACCTCGCTGGGCAGGCGGATTGGTGATCGCAGTTCCAGCCAGTACGCAGGATGACGTTGCTGTCAATCATCCGGTTGAATCTATCTTCGTCCTCTTAAATCAATCTTTATAATATTAACCTCTTTACGTTCCACTTAACGACACTTCATTATGTGTTGGGGTTCTTCACGACGTAAGTTGTGATGAAGTGGTTAGGTGGATATCCTTGGTCTTAAAACCAAAGCATTGGACTGGCGTAAATAAAAAGAAATTGCGAGAGTGTAACCAATTTTAAGTAGGTAAATTAAACTTAATATTTACGTACTTACGATTAGTTTTAGATTTACGTCTGTCCATTCGTGTTCTTGTGCCAAGATTTAGATCGTGATCCATACAGCTTTACAGCTTTTATGGGAATCCTGTGAAAATATGGGGCGACACCCATGGCGTCCTGCTGTTTAAAATTTCAAGCCGCCCAATACCCCTTCTAAATTGACATTCGATTTATTCCAATATTTTTCTTTAATTTCATCTAGTAGGGTGTGAATAAAATTGTAAAACTCCAAAATTCTCTTTAATGTTCATGTCTTAAGTAGTGCCACCTAGCGGAATGTAACATTAACTACACAGCCGTAACCGCTGCGCAAAGCAAACTAGATAGTATGCTTTTCTTTATTATTTTGCATAAAAATCAACTATGAGTTTCGCGCCTGTGCCACAAGATGCCGTTAAAATTATAAACATATGTTAGAATAAATATATTCTCTAATAATTATATAGTATGGACTTATCTTCACAATTTTTTTTTGCGCTTATTAAAATTTCCAAAACAATATGTTTTCTGACTTCTATGAGTTATATGCCAGTATTACCAATTGTCATAATCATTATTATTTATTTACGCAGACGCTAATGAACTTATTTTTACTTACATACCTAGATTCTTAAAACTAATCCTCCACTTCTATATGTTATTTGCCACTCATTGAATTGGGTACCGGAGGTGTTTATTTAAGAACCGTTTAAATTACTTTTCTTTTATTTTAAACATCTCTTTATCAATACTGAAACTTTGCTTTATCAATGGGGTCTGTAATCTATATGACGATTATTGAACTCTTCTCTTTATTTTCAAAAAATTCTACATACACTCTGAAGCCAATAAACATGGAATATAGTTCTGTGTTAAAGCCAATAAAACAGAATATAGTTTTGTGTTATTGGCTATAATTGAGCTAGTCTTGCAGAGTGGGTACCTATGTAAGTATCTATTATATAATATATTATATTCTCTTAATAGGGATATTTTCAAGTGACACTGCACTACTATGAATTATGGCAGGCGTTAATAATAATTGATAGAAGATCATTCTAGAAGAGAAGTATGTATTTAAAATTAAAAATAATAATTATCACTTACTTTCTCCCTCCATTCGTTATTCTTAGGCGCGATCCGAAGGGTACATGTATAACTAAATGTTTATTATAAAATTTACAAAATATAAATTTAGATTAATAAAGTTTATTTTACTCTAAATATTCTATAATTATTATTATCAGTGTCCCTCTCCAAAATTTCAAGTTGCGACCGCGCCTGGTCATTTTATTGTCATTTGTCAATGATTTCAACCCCTTCTCGATCATATCAGGATGATAGGATACATACTCTGTCTCGTTAATCGTCAGCTGTCCTTTCCCTTGTATGGATTCTAATACATTCACTCTTCTTGCCATAATAATATACAAAATAAACAACCACAATACAGATAGACATTTATTAAAGCACATAACATTAAAATCATTTAACTTTACAAAGCATCAACCATACTTGACACAATTAACTTTAATTTATTTTGTTTATGTTCTGTTATTTACACACACATACATATACAACCTTAATAACTAACATAGAACTGTCCAATACAGTAAATATTCAAAGTCATTCTTTAAGTATACATTATATATATCACCGATCAATTGTCTTATATTTTTTGTTATATATTAAAATTATAATTTGTTCACTTAAGTACATCACACTGTATCACTGTCTAATATCACTTCGTAATATCATCAGGCTCCGGTATATATTTTGCCTTGTGATTTTTCCACTATTTTGGAATAAACCAAGGTCAAGTAAAAAGTTAAATTTTTTCTTAAATAATAAATTAGAGAGAGCCTTGTCATAACGCAAGCCAATCTTCTTTGATCATATCTGAAGCTTTCTCAGCTATCATAATAACTGGGGCGTTGGGGTTTCCACTTATGATGGTGGGCATTATGCTGGCATCCACCACTCTCAAATTGGCAACGCCATGTACTCGAAGTCTTGGATCTACCACCGCGTCAGGATCTTGTTTCGGACCCATTTTGCAAGTGCTGGTTGGGTGGTAAATTGTGAAGGTGAATTGCTTCAGACAGCATGTCCAATATTCGTCACTGAAAATAGGAAAATGTTGGCAGCCCGGCAAGGGTATGTTGTGAGGTCTGGATCCGTATCTCTGGAAAGATGTGGTGTTCGATATTGCCATAGCGATTTTTATTCCTTCAATCAGCACTTTAATGTCTTCTTCGAACGCAAAGTAATTGGGCTCGATCACTGGAGGGTGGAATGGATTCCGACTCTTCAACTTTATCCAACCAGAGCTTTTTGGGCGAAGAAGAAGAGGCAAGATTGTCCATGTCTCAGCGTTCTCAATGGGCTTGTAAACTGTGTTGTAGACTCGATCTCGAAGATTCAGAATTTTTCTAATCTGTTCACCACCGTCGGAGTTCACAGAGCTAGGAGCAAAGTGGAACTGTATGTCGGGCCAGTTACCAGAAGGTGGCGCGTACTTGGTGTTCACAAATGCGAGGCCCTCGACGCCCTGCGTTGTCATGGGACCTTTCTCGTATAATATATAATTCATCGCGACCGAAAACGTTTGAAAGCGGTCCTTTTTGAACGTGACTGGTTTATTTACTACGAAAGTAAGACCACCTAAGCCTACGTGGTCCTGCAAGTTGTGACCGACTTTCAAGTTGGCTATAACAGGTATTTCGTGTTCTCTCAAGTGTTCAGCGGGACCGACGCCGCTCAACATCATCAACTTCGGCGTTGCCAGTGCACCGGCCGACATCACCACTTCTCTCTTTATTCTAACTTTATGTCTTTGTCCATTTCTAACGAATTCAACACCGTACGCTTGCTTTTTAACTGGGTTGATCAAGATTCTAGTAACTTGAGCACCCAAAGCGATGTGAAGGTTGGATCGTTGTCGTACCGGTCTGAGGAATGCCTTGGCCGTGCTGCAGCGGCTGCCGCGTCGCATCGTCGCCTGGGTCAACATAAAACCGGTCTGTTTCGCTCCATTTATATCTCTGTTCTCGTAACCGAGTTCCATGCCTGCTTTAAGGAACGCCACCGACAACGGCGTCCGCCAAGGTGCTTCTTGGACGGTGAGATAACCACCAGTGTTATGATACGGTGTATCGGCTAGGTATGGGTTTCTGTTGTCTTCAGATTTAAGAAAGTAAGGTAGGACGTTCTCGTAAGACCAGCCGGTGTTGCCAAGTGTTTCCCAGTGGTTATAGTCGTTCCTATTGCCGCGGACATACACCATGGCGTTGAGGACGCTGCTCCCGCCGAGGACTTTGCCGCGGGGCCAGTTGCAGCGGTCGCCGTTCATGGCGAGGCAGTAGGAGCGGTTGTGAGAGGGCGTGGTCTGGAACTGCCAATCCATCTCGGAGAGCTGCGTGTAGCCGGCCAGCGCGGGGATGTCGGAGATCTCGTTCTCGTCGTGGCCGGCCTCCAGCAGCAGCACGCTCCAGTTGCCGACCTCGGACAGCCGCGACGCCACCACCGCCCCCGCTGAACCTCCCCCGACCACCACGAAGTCGTAGATCGGCAGTATCTGGAATGGAAATAATGTTTCTTGTTTAAATTCAATTAATAATGTTTAACCCCAATTAGTCAAACTGTTTGAACAGTTACATTGGACTTTGTTTTAACTTACATTTAATATACTTTATAAATAATTAGTGTTGTTTTTTATCAATATCCGAAATGGCAATTGAAAACAGTTCTTGTAAGAATTCCTTTTTTATCACGTTTCACAGTGTGTCTATAATTATTACTAATAATTATTATATTAATAATAAATTATTAATTATATCAAAATTTATTAAATATACAATTTAAGAATTAATAAATAGGTAATTGAAATATAATTTTTAACACACACACACAAAGTGTTGACCTGTCAAAAAAGTCACATAAGGTTGTAGGGAAAAGTGTCGGTCTTTCAGAGAGACAAATCACTATCAAACGTAATTATTTTAAATTGCCAATTGGGAAAAAAAAAACGTAATTATTTTCAGAAATTGCGAACTCATTTTAGAATTTCTAATTATATATGCAAAATTAATCATATTGTAAAATATTACATTGCAACATTAGGTAAACTTTACTAGTCGTTTTCTTAGTGTTGTGACGCACAAACCAGCACCACAGCGCCTAATATTCTACCGGTAAACAGTACTTAGCTCTTTACGTAAAGATTCGTGTTCCGGTTTGACGTGTGCTGTGGCTACCGAAATAACTGGACAAGTGTTACTTAACAACTGATGTCGAAGAAGAAGAAGTCACATATTAGGTATACAACAACCGCTTTATTAGGAAAAAACAATACATACTTTGTCATATATAATATAAATAATAAAGATTCTCAAGGAAACTGTCATCACCCAGGAATCGAACCTATGACCTTAGGAGCTCGTATATCTTCGCGGCGTTGTCTTTGGCTGCTAAGACCGTCCGCGCAACACAAAAAAGCACATAGATATACTTACAGTGTTGACGTCCGATATGTAGGACTCCGGATCGTATTGCTGGTATCTGAAGTAGGTGATCCCGAGCGCCAGAAGTGGAATGAGCCCTAGCACTGTGATAGGCGACGGCGCCAAGCTCGCCAGCGCACCAGCCGCCTCCATCGCGGACCCCCACGACCATCTACCACTACTCTAACAATTAAAACCTTATCCTACTAGTCTTTACTCTCTCTCTTATATCCAATCATCCACCTTCTTCCTCTGCTCGTCTTCCGTCAATATCTTCGGAGTATAGTTCCTTATCCCCGCCTTTTTGGGCAATGTAACCTTCGTCGCTATATCAGCGTTGGATAGATAGCTTTTTAAACGGGCACTCTTCAAGTCTCTTTCACTGTCTAATAGCTGAAGTTTGTATCGTTTCTCTTTTATTTTGACTGGCTTGTAAAGCTCTTTGTTAATGTGCTTGTAATGGTCGTTCTTGTAAAGAGATGTGCAGTAATAGTCGCTTTTTGATGACCTGTTGGATTGGCATTCGTATGCGCTGGAACCGCTTCGGTAACCACTGCTCTCAGTGGACGAGTTGTCGCTTTTGAAACTCTCGGCACTTCTCCTGGGCTTGTGGCGTTTGTAGTCGTTCTCTTGGTAGTCTGGCCTATAGTCCAGGGCCCTGTATTGGGCCGGGTCGTACTTCTCTGTGTACCGCGCTTGCGGCACGCTAGCCTGACCTGGGTATGACTGTTCTTGGCCCATGATGCGAAGGGCGACAGCGCGCTCTTGTTTGTTTCCTGTAATGAAAAATAATTAAAGTTAGTAAAGAAAATATACCAAATGATGAAAAACACTTGGAAACCTAGTGCCATTACTTATTAATATTTCTCATTATGTAATATGATATGCAATATATATGAACCATTATTCAATTACAATATAACATTAGGGAAACATTGTTAAATTATTATTTTTCTTTTTTTTACAGGTAAACTGTTTATTAGTGTGATACGAGTACAATGCAAGAGTATAACATGAACGTGATAGGTTTGTGAACATTACCAAAAGTAATTAATTAAGAATTGATGTAATAATCTTAACAAGGTGTATCTATACAAATTGTATATTTTATTAAAGAAGGTGTAGTCATAACACTAGATATGAGCAGTATTTTTTAATTGTTATAATTTTAAATATATAATTTTAACAAGAACCTGTTTCACAATACCGAAGTAAGTTCCCATTAGTGTTTACTTGACAGACTGTTAGAAAACTGTCATTTTAGCTACATTGTCTCGTAATTAGAAAACAGTTGAAATTAAAGCATTTAAGTCAATTATCAAATGTCATAGCACAAAATTCTTCTGAATTAAATCTGAATTACAATAGTACAGATTAAACTGAAACAGATCATATTGTCAAGTATGAATGCATTAGTGATTCGATTTATATTTTAAAGTGGCCAAAAACAGCGTCAGATTTTCGACTAACAGGTCTGCGATAGTTGACCTGGAAGCGAGCGGAGTATAATCAAAGCGATCATTTCCCAATTTCATCACTCACTGTTCAGTCGAGTCAGTTAAGACCCTTCTGATGGCACTTGTTCGATGTCTGAGGCATCCTTAAGTATAATAGAATACGACAAAACGATTGCGCGATTCAATTTGCTACAGCGACATCTACCTTTGAGTAGCGTGGTTACTAAATTGACCAACCTCTAACCACTAATATTAGTGCCGGTGCACGGTCTCGGTTCTTTGCAGTGTTTAGAATTATTTATTATATTGTCACGTTAATAATAAATTTGTGATAATGGATTCTGATACCATTTTGCAATTAGTTTTAACTTAACAATATTCTTAGTTACCGGTGCAACGACATCTAGCGGTGAGTAGCGTCAACAGCATCGAATAACTGGTTCTATATTTAAGTCTCTACCGGTGATAAAAACTTATCTTTCAATTCTTACATGGTTGTTATCTCTAATATAAGCTACGAATATTTCTTATCAGTACTTTAAGTTGCAGTTAAAAGATTTGCATTTATTTTTTCTATTAATATGTTAATTATGTCCTTTAAAATGAATTAAAAATAAATTTTAATTTCTTTGATCGAAAAAAAATCCATACTAGAAATTCTTATTTCAACCAACAGATGCCCTTCATGTTTAATGAACGGCATCTTTCGGGTTGAAATCAAAAACTTTTTTTAGAAAGCATCAAATTCTTATGCCATGAAACCGCAGCACTTTCTCTGCAATAAATCAAACTTAGTACCCTAATTGATAGTCCAGACTGCAGTTTTCTTTGCCAGCTTATTTAGTCTTAGTTTATTTATGACCTCGACGTAGATTTGTGGTTAAGACCACTCAAGAACCTGTGGAAATCCATTGTTTACATAAGTTTCACTCTCGAATGGTAGGTCACGAAGTGTTAATTGGCCGTCTTCGTAATGTACCTAGAACAACACTGTCTAGTGATAACAGTGTCTACTATTGCTTTCAACTGGTAACCACTTTTAATTTTTATAGAGGATAGAGGAGATTGTTTCTTTTAATATTTTTTTCTCAAAAGTGATGCTATGTACTCCACAAGTAATAATATTGAATGTTTCGGTGTATTATTTTCCTTGAATATTTTTTTTTGAAATGGTCATGATTTTTTATTTTTATGGTTTTCACTATACTAAGTCTGTGTTTCGTTCTGTTAAATATAATCAAGAAAATAGATTATATTGACAGCTATTTTAATAATACAAATCAGATCAAAACTTTCAAAAAACGGTCAAGAAATATCAGATATCGGAGAGAACTTATTTTTTAAATGATTCGTATCTTATCGTTTATCTTTATAGTCTTGAAAATATGCTGTTATTATGGACGCACTTAAACATAGTAGATAGCATTACCGTTTTATTGATATTGCCTATACGCTAAGAAACGATTGACCCCAAAAGGAGTTGCGTTATTCAAATAAGCATCCGTTGAGATATTATTAAATCTCACGCAAATTTTGCAAATTGATTGTACTCTGTGTATTATTGTGTTTACCTGGCCATTCAATTCAATCCCACGTCGCACACAAAGAATGGTCTATGGTATTTGTTACTTGTGTACGTAATCACGATAGACCGACCGTGAAGCGTTGAAAAAAACATAGAAAACCTCTTAGACGCCCTGGGAAGGAGATTTCTGCAGATTGGTTTGTGCTGTTGCTATTTAAGGTTAGATGGAAATGTTACCAAGCATCAAGATTGAGATTGGTAACAGAATCATCTATGTAAATCTAAGATATGTTATGTGTGGATTTCAGATCTTCTGAGAAATTATATGTTTCTTCTAAATGACTCTACAACAGGAAAGTGATTTCCCATATATGGATTTAGGGAAATTTCTCAGGTGCATTTAGGAAAGATTTATTAGATGAAGAATATAATCGATCTACGCGGTCGTAAGTCGGGGTTATGTTCACCGGTGGTCTTCTTGGCTGTGATGTTAATTATAATTTTGAATAAGTTGTGAAGTCAAAGTGCTTTTAAATTGTCGTTAGTGTTGTCTGGTCTGCTGTCTACCTTTATAATTATCATGGAGATCGCTTCTAAATCAGGACATGTGGTAACCTTTTTACTGTTTCTAGTAACAACGCATTTAAGATGAATGGAAAGTAGCATTAATGTGTTGATCTAAGGTCACTTTCCACCTTTCTTTTATTCTCTGTAGTGTCTTTAGTGGTGGGAGAACATACTTGCCTACTTTCTTTCCCATTTCTACTCCACTCAATCTTCTTCCCGTAATTAATAGGTTCCGGACATGGTCAAGACAATTGTAACTTAATGTTACAATCGTCTTGGAATCCAAATAAAAAGAAAACTCATTTTATTTGTTCACATTTATTATGAGCATATTTAATAAATAGGAGGCATATTTGATAGCCCTTAATTGCAGTAACGCATTTAAATATATTAAGTAAAAAACCATCGAAGTGTTTACAAAACCGTAAAAACAATTTTTTATTTATTCTAGTTCGAATGAAAACAATGGTGATTTGTAAAAAAATCTGGAAATATTTAGCTGTGGACGTCGTTTAGCTGAAGTGATAATCAACAATTTTGGAGATTAATCAACGGTTATATTATAATTAACAAAATATTATATCTATTCCACAAAATATTCAAACAATCATATAAAAAAGTCTCGTGCATTGTTTTAAAACTTACGAATTGTTCAAACACACGAATTCTTGAAATCACTACACAAAAGGCGTTGCATTGGTTTTTACAAATATTTGCTTGAAATTCTTTAAACATATTTACTGTCTTTTGAAGTATTTTTCAAGATTGTAAAGCATGTATGGATGACTGCGGTACGTCAATATTTACCTAAAGATTTATCACGCCTGTGTCGCATTATTTTTGTTGTTTTGGAAATCATTATTTATAAAGGGTTTATGTCAATAGTGCACTTACGATCCTCTCATTTTTTTATTTATTACTTATTTAAACTTAATCGCCCAAATAAAAAAAAATTGCAAACAAAAGGCTGATAAATGTCTTGTGGAATAAAGTAAAAGCAAGACATTGTCTACCAGTTAACCTTTGTGTAAGCAAAAAAGTATGTGGCAGTACGTCTGTGGCCATATGAACCTACATATCGTCAGCCTAATTTTTTAAACTGCTATTGTCCTACTAAGCAAACTTTATAGGAGGAAGTAAATCTATTTATATTTCATAGTGTAAGCACTCATTGAATATAGGTGTTGTTCCAATTCGTTCATAACTAGTTAAATATTAATGTATGGGACATTAGAGTTATTCCAATCGATAGTTCTTTAAATTTGACACTAGATGGTATTAAAAGTCAAATTTTGTATTTTATGAAGTTGCGCAGTTTGAAAATTAGATTGGACGATATTTTTATTTCAAATCCAAATCAAGGCCGTATGGTGTCTGTTAAACTATAAAATAAACAAATTTAGTTCTTCTGACTATACCGGAATAAATTCAAAATTTTCTAAAGTTTCTTTAAAGTATAAAATGTAGGTCCGTAATAACTAAATTTAAGACTATGAAATTAGTTAAGCGTGATGTAATTAGTTCATATCTCTGCTACTGTAATATCATTGTATCATTCTTTGTGTGTCGTGTTCAGCTCGCCAAGCTAACAAGCAATCAGAGCGCAAACGAATGATATACAATGTTGTTTTCATTTCTGAGATACCTACGCTTTAAATTGTCAAAAATATTGTATCATGCAACCTTAGTTTTGAGTTTTAATTACAGTTAATGTGTTAGTTCTGAGTTAATGGGTAAAAAAAGAAAGTATTTACGGGGCAATTTTACGTCAAGTGAGAATTAGATTTATTAACTATTTCTGCGATACGCCTTAATTTGCCAAAATTTTATTGCATGCAACCATAATTTTAAGTTATAATTACTGTTAATGTCTTTTTCTAAGGTAATAGGTAAAATAAGATTGTAATTCTTGGACAATTTCATTAACTTAATCAACTTACTCCAAACACGATTAATATTGTTGAGAATTTTTTTTTTTATTAGTGCATATTATATTTTTTCATCGTCATACCAGCCATTAAAAGTCAACTGGTGAACATTAGCCTTACCGTTAACCTTAACCTTAGATTCTAAGGCTTAGAACATTACCCATAATCACCACGCTGTGCAGGCGGGTTGGTGATCGCAGTTCAAGCTAATACGCAGTGTGACGCTGCTGTCCATCGTCCGAGAGGATTACTCTTACGACTCCCCGTGGGATAAAAAGGGGTGGCACTATTGAAGGGCTGTCCCACACGGCACATAATATTATCTTTTGTAGTTTTAACTTTAGTTGATGTCCTAGTTCTAAGGTAATGGGTAAAAGAAGAAAGTAGTTACTGTGTAATTTCACATCAATTAACTAATCGTATACAAGATTTGCAAGATAATTGAAGTGATTTAATATATTATGTAGTTACTTAATTAAGCGTAATTAAATTGTTTCGCATATTTACTGATTAAGTTTCGTGTAGCTTGTTTCTGTGGTCTTATTCATTATTATAATCTGTTAATTGATATCAATCGCTCGGTTCATTGGGAAAAATTAAACATGACGTTGATTAAAAAAATATTTTGACTATCTTACATAGCACTTCTAGTCATAAGCTAAGCAGAGCTACTATAAGAACAGACAACGGATAAACACATATAAATACTTTTTTTTATAAATACGGTGATAGCCCAGTGGCGAGTCCCATAATCAGAGGGTCTCGGGTTCAATCCCTGGTGGCGCTCCTAGGCTTTTCGAAGTTATGTTTATTATTATCACTTGCCCGTAAAGCACGTTAAGCCGTTGGTTCTGGCTGTCATGAATATCTAGTGCAGTCGTTATTAGGAAGTCAGTGCCTTCTAACATCCTGACCGCTTGTTTAACCATAATTATAATGATTTTGCTCTTTGGGTTGCAGAGGTCAGACGGCAGTCGCTCCATGTAATATCTGGCTAAAACAGTATGAGACCCTGGGCTTGAGTCTGGGGCAACCGGGATAATGCTAGGATATGATGAAATGATTTTTTTAAAAATATATGTTATGCACCAATTAATAAAATTTTAAAAGTTAAGCGATGGATCTTATCTTGCAAAATAAAGAAGATATTGTAACGGCGTCTGTGTTATTACCAGCCATTATTATTCTGTATTATTTTAAATATAACAAAGTTTATAACATCCTATTTGCAATTGGGTCTTCAATACTGAAGTGAATATTGTAAATTACGTGTCTATCTGTTTTATTGGGGCATATTACACTATCTATTACATCGCGAATCGGTATCACACAGCTGTACAAATATGAAGTCCTGCAGAGTAATTTTTTAATGATTTCAGGCTCTGATTGTTATATAATCTGAACCATCTATATATTTGAAAGTGGTGCTCCTAATGGGGAACACCTCTACCTGCTAAAAGGACTACCTGTCAGATTGACTGATTTGAAAGATAAAGCGCATATAAAAGACTTCCGATAATTTAAATGATTCCCAAAAATACTTGATAATAACGAATCAACAATGCCTATTGACCATCAGGTTTTTGAAACTCTTTTTTATTTTTGAAGTGCGTTTAGGTTAGGTTTGGTTGGCAATTTATTGATTTTGAAGACACGTTAAATACAACTTTTAACCAACCCTTTTTAAATTCGCATCATTAAAGAAGTTCGACTTGAATTTTGACCAAAATATTCCATATGTCACGCAAAATTACAGTACTCATTAAGTTTCGAGAATATTGAAGTTGTTTTAATATATGGAGGGTACATGATCTATACAAGACTTGTCTTTCGAAGCTGGGTCAACAAGTTAGCTTTTTTCTGTCCGACCTCAATCGAAACCCGTATTGGAAGGCACTGACTTTTCCGAAGCTCGTTAACTTAGTCAACTGTAAGGCTTTAGTATGTACACTATCATCTGTGGTGTGATTGATGACTTCCCTTCATTCTTTTACATTGTCTTCTATGACTTTAGTGTTTGTTTTGTCTTTGTTTTTGTTGTGCTAACTTTGATTTGGCATCATGTTTTTTCGGCACTTAATATTCATATAATTAAGTTCTTATATATTCATATAATGCACGATTGCTTATATTTGTAATTTTTTGTACAGGTTTTACTAGCAGGTGGTTTTCGTTATAGAAGACCACCCATATTTGTATAGGTGTTAATTAATTTTAGGAACAAAGGGTTACCTGACGCGGTGCTTGATTTTCTGCCACCGTATAGTATCACTTTTGGCAATTTTGTTTTCCGGTTTGAAAGGTGCTTTAGCTGGACCAGTTAGAGTATTTCTACCCAGTAATACCTTTAGTGCGTTATGATGTATAATAATAATATCTTAGAATATTTCAATACGCTGCTATCTTCCCTAGTGTTTATTTGCTAAGCGGAGTTGGTACTACGGATAGAACAAGAATGTTGAACTCTGTGTCATTTCAGTCGTCTGATTATAGGCTAATGACCTAATGTCGACTTTTTTTTTTTTCTTAATAGTACCAAATCAAATACATTATATTCATTTAAGAAATCAGCCTGGAGGCATAACTTGTCTTTGTAATATATATAATTTATAAATATGTTATATTACAAGTAAAAAATAAATTTACACAAACATAATATTATATGAAATAAATAATCCAACATCATATACTTAGCAAGAGCACTCTGTTGTGCCTACCCAATAGATATTTCATATATCTTCTGTCCATCCTGAGGTTGTCTGAAAGAAATTGTTAGCAATAAGACCGCCCTTTGTACCATACATTTATTTATGTGATTTGATTAGATTTTTATGTTTAGTGTACTAAATAAAGTGTTTATTCATTAATTTCTATCTGTATCTATAATCTTAATGTCGGTGAAAAATAAAAATCAATCAATTCTGCACTCAGGTATTATGCATCATAATAACATCAGATGTCTCCAGATGACAAGCTCAGTATATCAGTGCTGAACCGATGAGCACAGAACAGTGTTTATTAAGATTTTCCTTAAGAGGCAGTACACTTCTAAAGGTAATCGCTTGCCATTATGTGAACTTTTCACCCGTCTTGACAATCGTTGCAATAAATCACAGGAAAACTTAGAACTTTCCTTCTAAGATCAATCAAACAAATACATGCAATTAAGATATTTTCTCCACCTCAGCAAAAGTAATTAATTTCTCATTATAATAACGTTATAACTGGTATGTAAATGTCTCTGGGTGTTTTAACGTTATCCAGGCATGCTATTAATCGCACGCTCCAACAGTTGAGTAACGGAGCTATTTCTGCACTATGTCATTGACTGCCCAACCCACCGGCTTCCTGTTCCGAATGGACCGGTTTGAAGAAATCTTTTAGAATTGCGCTGATTTGGAGTTGCTGGCTACTGGATTTGTTGCTTAATGTCAGATTATCATCTTTGGATTTTTGTTAAATAAATAAATGAAATTAATATTATGAGACATCTTTCTCGTAATCTTATACTGTATGTAATAATATTTTTCAAAAAAGCGCTATTTAGCTCTGAACTAAGCAGATCTTGTACCAATAAGTATTAGACAACGGGTAAATTATAATAAATAAAAAACTATCCAGACCATAACAAATGTTCGTATTTAAGATCCAAAAGCTACATCTGTCGATGTAATTGTGAAGTTAATTCGCATCTTGAAATAAATGTTGCAGTTTCATTAGGTTCCGTGCTTATGAGTACTCCAGATGATTAAAGTAGCTTTTAGAGTGAAGTCTTGGTTTTTTTTTGGTTTTTATGTAGTTTTAATCTAGAACGATACCTTAAAAAGGTAATTTAATTATTGTGCAGAATAATTAAAACTCTTATATTGTAACTGTAAGATTTCTGTGTGCTGAGTGATATTATGTTATGTAAACCAGGAACAATAAACTTTATTTACTTTTAAAACATTTGCGGAAAATTTACTTGAAATTTGGCACAGAAATTCTTTCATAACGAACAATTTAATTCACGTTAATGGGCTGATTGATGACAGGCACACGCTTTCAAATTATACACAGACTGACCCTGTCTGATGATGACGAGTAAGGAGTTCCAGAGACTGTCTAACTAAATGATAATAATCGTAGAAAAAAAGAGATAATATTTCAGTCCAGAAACATTCATAGACGGGGTTCTGGCGCCAACGCGAAAGGAGACACATCGTGGCAATTGTTTCTATTCCAAAACTAGTGTACATTCGAGTAAATGTAGTGGATTTTTAGACATAACTTCTTTAACGTATGCTAGTGTAGGAAAGTGGCATATTACAGTGAATTGTGATTTTCGCCGTGTTGACTCCAAAACGCCGTTGACGCCTCTAGACTAAAACGCTGCATTTATTAAAAAAAAAACAAAATCAAAATTTATTAATTTCATTAACTATTACATACCCAGTAGGCACTTGAAAACGTCAAAATTAAATATAAATATAAAAAACAATCGAAATATTATTACACTGAAATCACGAAGCTTAGGTTCACTTATATGCAACATAACAATTTAAAAACATAAAATATTTAAGTGTAAGTGAATCTAATTGCCAGTTCCGATCCACCGCTCTGTAAGAAGAACTGGCAAGAGACTCGCAGGCTATGCTCTTTTAAATTAATTTAATTGAGTGTATTGAAGTGTAGTATAATATTGAAGTACACTGGCAAATTCTCTAAACGAGTGAGTTCATATCTAAGAAAAAAACTTCAAGGACATGACATATGAAGTAACACATCTGACTTCAATGATGCCACTAGTATGCCTGGTGATGATAGTATTTGCAAACATTCTTATGTAATTGTCGATGTTTGGAAACACATTTCTGAACATTATTGACCATATTTCACTCACACACTTAAATTAATTCAGTTAGTTGGTATCTATTTTCTATACGCAATCAAATTGTGTATTCGTGTGTAAGTGACATTAAGCAAAATTCTATATTGATCCGCTTTGTACACACTTTTTTGTATTTACTTTGCAAATATCCTGCGACTGTATTACTCATAAATTTTTGTTTATCCTTTTTAAACCATTCATATTACGAGATACGCCTATTTCCCCGAAGGGGTAGGTATATTATACGGCCACGTTTCGCCGATTGTTTTTTTGGTCCCACGTAGTAGATGGCGAGGCTATTGCCGCTTACCAGGAACCTTTACCTTACCGGCAAGTGCACCACTTGTAGGTGAGGTTGGATCTAAGATGATGGTAGAATCCCTATACACTCGAGATGTCTTCTGAATGCTATGCTTTAAAACGGTTACTTAGATTATTTTTTAATCTTCTCTTTGCTAATATCTTGCTACTTACTACAAATGGGTTTTTATTTTTCCTTTTCTAATTATTATAATTCGTTTTTTATTAACATCTGCTTCGCTTCTCAAAAAGCAAGGTTAGGTACTTCAAAAAGTATAAAACGGAAATCCCATAAATATAAATGATAGAGCAGCAGAAATATGTTAAAAATAACGCTTAAACTAAAATGTAAATAGGCAGAATAATCTAATCTAATCAAGTATAACAAACTTGCATAGGCGTAGTTTACTTTAAATATAACTAACTATATTATTAATCCCTATAAATACTAGATAACTTTGTTATTTAACTAGCGCAAGTTAAATTATGACTATTAAAAACTTAAAGTTATTGTACGAGTATTATAGCACGTTTCCATTCAATTATTTGGTACGAATATAATGTCAAGGAGTTCTTGTTCGGTCATACACATTCACTTGAAATTTACCGTAATTACCTTCTACAATATTATTCCGTATTTCATTACGTAAATAGTTATGTCCCCTCGATGGAGGTTATTATAAAATATGATACAAATGTAAGTACAAAATTGACCCTTTTTAAAAAGTATTAAGGACTCATATTTAAACCTCAAATTGTTATGGTAGAAATACGGAAACAAACTTAATATTATTTTTAGATTTATTTACAAATAAAATTAAATCAAAAATTATTTAAAAAAACATATTTTTGAAGGACTTGTGTATTCTCAATCACTTACATTTAGAAACGTCGTCGCTTTGCTAGGGCTGGAGGTTGCTTCGGAATAACGTTGGCAGAGAACTCGGCAGCATTAACATTAACTATTAACAGTCTATATTGGCGGGTTTTGAGCTAAGTGCCATACAGTACTTAGTCTCATACCGAACCATGCCATAATTTGTGACATCATCATCATATCAGTCTTATATGTCAACTTATAGGTCAACTTCTGAACAACTTCAACAGATTACATTCTATTGGGGGGATTTGCCCATAATCACCACGCTGGGCAGGCGGGTTGGTGATCGCAGTTCTAGCCTGTACGCAGTATGACGGTATGTGCCCATCATCCAGTAGGATTTCTCTTCATGGACTCTTGTGATGAGAGGGGGTGATATTATTCTAGCCCGGTGCCACACGGCACATAAAAGTTACATTATAAAATCTTTCTTCCTTCCAACCGAACTTTTTTTGATTTACGTCGGTAACAAAATTACATTACGCACTGGCTCCCGGCCAAATAGGGATTATAGGAGGGCGTGTATTTATAGGGAGGGCTCCCAGAGAAGGGAGTGTGCGGCTCACTGCGTCAGACACGACAGTCAGCAGTGCTACCCACTAAAAA
The DNA here is from genome assembly GCA_949126915.1 of Musotima nitidalis. Taxonomy (NCBI): domain Eukaryota; kingdom Metazoa; phylum Arthropoda; class Insecta; order Lepidoptera; family Crambidae; genus Musotima; species Musotima nitidalis. The sequence continues at coordinate 10,206,118 of OX421434.1, forward strand.
TCTACCGACGACCACTGTTGTAAAAGGGGCGGGGGGCCAGTGCCAAGGCTTGAAGCTTTTGACACCCCGCCCGGGGCCCCCGGATTAGAACCTCCGGCGTATGTGGTCATACCGAACTTAACCGAACAAGCAGTAATGTCACAAGAAATTGTGTCTTGATAAAGAACAGTTATTGCTTCTAACCATATAATGATGATTTATAATTGATCTACGTCTATTCATGGAAGCTAACGGTGTTACTTAAACGTGTGTTGAATAGGCAACTAACACATAAGACTGTAAATTTTTAACTACAGCTATGTAATTCGTTATGTAAGGTCTTTATGTAACCCATTTTATGTTGAGCACCAAATACGGTTCAGCCATTGTAAATTCTATGACTGTCATCAGCCTGGTCTTTCGTGGGCTGAATGCGTTGTACGTTTGACCTGTATTCCGGGTTGGTAGTAATTGAAGACTATCATCATTAGCATTTCGTTTGGAACAGCAGTAAGAGGCTGGGAGTGGTGGAACACAGGCTCAAGCTTGCTCTTACAAATCAATGTGTTCCAATTATTCATTTAATGCAATTCGTGTGAAAATAAATCATATTTCATACAATTTACACTTTAAAATAAGTTTATTGAAAACGTAAAAAAAGTGTATTATAGTCGTTGTGTATTATTTAACTATATGGTAATTGTAATGTCCTGTGTGTTCTATCAAATAAAAAAGTTTTGTATTGTATTTTATTTGTATTTATCATCTCATCAAATCTACCTATGAGACCTCCCTAATTGGCTAGACCTCCCCAATCGGCTTTCACGTCGATCATAATATATGGTGACAGAATACAACTTTTTGCATAGGTACATGCCTAAACGTTAATTTCGTTTCCGTAAGTTTGATACTGACGGGAGAACAAATCTTCACGAGTTTCTAGCCAAATTCTTCTGAACTCAAACTCCTGCCCACAGTAAATGTGCGCATTGTTTATTAAGCTTACGGTTGTAACAGCCTTATTGGGCCCAACTTGAATAAACTACTTTCATTATATATCTCTTCACGGAAGACCAGCGTCAAGGTGGCCGAGAAGAATACCGACAAAATGCCAAATGAAATGAAGGCCATTTTAATGCATTTTATTGCATATATTCCACAAATATAAGTGTTCATTATTATATTGGCAAAGAAAAATATACTTCATATTATGACCAGTATTATTTAATTCAATAAAATTATTCCACACTAACTTTCTACATTTATAACATGACCTGATTTTGTTTTTTACAGCATTCAAATTATTTTATAATTAGTTATATTCTATCTAGGGGGTATTTGCCCATAATCACCACGCTGGGCAGGCAGGTTGGTAATCGTAGTTTCAGCCATTACACTGGATGATGGTGCTGCCCATCATGCGGTAGGATTTCTCTTCGTCGACTATTACGACTCCCCATTAGATGACAAGGGGTGGCAATATTCTAGTCCTGTACCATACGGCAATTTCTTTTGTTTTTATAACACCGTTAAACAAACACATGTTCGTAAAAAGTAATTTTACGGTACCGCTATTATGGTACCGCTCATATCTCTTTCATTATTGTTTAAAAAAAATGTCGAATTTCAATTTTGTGAATGTTTGACGAATCTAAATGATCATGTTGATCTTAAAGACAATAAAGTATATTTTATTTTACGTAATGACTTTGCCAAACTACGTCATGTAAATTGTTTAAAAATGCTCACTCCAAGACCTTTATGCCATACAGCTGTTTATTTAATTGGACATTCAGAGAATGTAGAACGACGTACCGTATTATGGTATTGGACACGAGACGTGAATAATATTCAGTGTTTCGGACACCGACCGGCCTCAAAATTAGGCATTCCACATAATTATTCGATTTCGGCGAGTGGGACACGTTACGTAAATGAATTATGTGTTGTCAAATCGATTTCTAATTGATATGTTGACAAATGAATGCAAGATATACCGATGAGCTAAGAAGCAGCTGGTAAGGAATGGATGCGTTCTGCAGAAGACAGTTGTTTAGTGTTAGCATTCGATATGGAATGCCTAATTTTTGCAGTGGTAAGCAAGTGGCTGATTGATCGATATTGATAAAAAGTTTGTTGATTATTTAATTTATATGTGAATATATATATGTAAGAGCGGCGATAGCCCAGTGGCGAGACCCCTTGCTATTAAATTCTGAGGGTCTCGGGTTCAAACCCTGGTGGCGTGCACCTATGACTTTTCGAAGTTATGTGCGTAATTATCGCTTGCTCCGTGCCTCGGAAACCGTGCACTTTAAGCCGTTGGTCCCCGCTGTCATGAACATCTATGGGAGTCGTTATTAGGAAGTCAGTGCCTTCTAACAGACTGACAGCTGGTTTAACCATAGAATGATGTTTCCCTCTGGGTTGCGGAGGTCAGACGGCAGTCACTTCACGTAATAACTGAAATTCAGTCAAATTTGGTTGAACCAGTGAGCAGACCCTGGGCCCCAAGCTTAAGTCTAGGGTAACCGGGATAATGCTATGATATGATGATGATATGTGGATATATTAGGTCGGGGAAAAAGTCTTTTCGCATAACGTAGGTATAAACTTATTATAAAAATTTTTTGACTGTACTATTTGTGTCTGGCTGGTTTTGGTAACATTAAAAAGGTTCCATTATAAAGAAAAGAAAAAAATAAAAAAAAGTTGTTTCCCGCTATTTTTCATTTGTTTTTCTCTCCGTTAAAATGAGTGAATCTAATGAAGAAATTCGATACATTTTAAAATTTTATTATAAAAAAGGCAAAAATGCAACTCAAGCAGTGACAAAAAATTGTGATGTTTATGGACCTGATGCAGTGTCAGTAAGAGTACCACAAATTTGGTTCAAACGTTTTCAGTCCGGAAATTTTGATGTTAAAGATGCACCTCGCTCTGGTCGCCCTGTTACGAATAAAATGGACGCCATTTTTGAAAGAGTGGAGCAAGATCGGCATATTAGTAGTTACGATGTAGCTGAAGAACTGGGAATTGACCACAAAACAGTTTTGACACATTTGAAGAAAGCTGCTTATACAAAAAAGCTCGATATTTGGGTGCCACACGAGCTCACTCAAAGAAACTTAATGAACCGTGTACTCATTTGCGATTCATTATTGAGACGTAATGAAACCGAGCCGTTTTTGAAGAGATTGATAACTGGCGATGAAAAGTGGATCACGTTCGACAAGAACGTGCGAAAAAGGTCGTGGTCGAAAGTTGGCCAGGCTTCACAGACTGTGGCCAAACCTGGCCTACCACGAAATAAGGTGATGCTGTGTGTATGGTGGGATTGGAAGGGCATTGTTTATTATGAGCTTTTACCGCCCGGCAAAACCATCGATTCTGATCTTTACTGCCAGCAACTGATGAGATTAAAGGAAGCAGTCGAGAGAAAACGGCCGGAATTGATCAACAGGAAGGGTGTGGTCTTTCATCACGATAACGCTAGACCACACACATCTTTAGCCACTCAGCAAAAATTAAGAGAGTTCGACTGGGAGGTCCTAGTGCATCCACCATATAGCCCTGACCTTGCGCCTTCAGATTTTCACCTGTTTCGGTCTCTGCAGAATTCTTTAGGTTCTGTAAGGTTGACCTCAAGAGAGGACTGCCAAAACTATTTGTCCCGTTTTTTTGATCAGAAGTCCCAAAGTTTCTACAGTAACGGGATAATGTCTCTGCCCACAAAATGGCAGAAAGTTATTCAACAAAACGGTACATATATATTGTAAATAAATGTAAATAAACTTTGAAAAAAATGTCTTGACTTTTCATACAAAAATACGAAAAGACTTTTTCCCCAACCTATTATATACTGCGCTCTCTTACTTATTTGGGATTAGGTGGATAACCGAAGTTGATCATAGTTCAGAGATCAGTTCTTGGATAAGTGATCGTTTGTGTGGCATTTGATATCGAGCGCTTCTATGCTTCAGATAACAATATGCGATAATTGTTTTAAACAACTTTAGGGTCTAAATTAGCTATTAGCTAATGGAATACTTTCCAAATTCTAAAATCAGGATGTCACATTTTAGTCGACTAATCTATCTGTACCTTTGTGAGAGATGGCCTGAGATAGTGGATATCTATCTTCTTTGTAGAAATATCGACATTTACGAGTACCATTATTGTAAAGAAAACCTTATGGAAAAACTATTATATTGCAACTATTGGTAAAGAGAAGCCTACGTGTTACCGAGCACGTCAAAACCATTCTGAGGTGACTGCTAATGTCTTTTAATCAGCTCTGATTACATTGCGACCTCGTTGGACGTCCCTCACATCTGGGACACCAGCTTTCAGTTCCATAGGCGATACGATCTATCTGCGAGTAATTTATAAATAATCTGTGTCATAATGTAACTTTACTAACTATAGGAATATACTGACATGACGCTCTTTGAGGCTTAGTTAAAGAAATAGTATCATCATCATTTCAGTCTTATGAGTCCTCTGCTTAACATGGCCTCCCCAATAGATAACATTCTCTTAGATGTCTACAGTTTTGTTTTATTTTTAAAAAATTGTGATATTTCGAATATTAATGTGTAATAAATAACGGTGGATTATTAACCGTTTAGTGTTTGTGAACATACAAGAGTGTTGGTATATGAAACAAAACAGTGCAACATTACCTTTCATATTCTCTCACGAAGTCCATGTGAGATCTCAGTATAATCCCACAACTATACTGAGGACTCAATGGGTTTAGGGGAGGGCATCTCATTTATCATCTTTATCACCACTCATTCTCATTAATTATGTATGAAATATTATTAACATATCTATAACTTGACACTGACTAAATGTGCTAAACGCTCGAAGCCATTATTTAAAAAAAAACATTCTCTTGGAGGTGTTTGCCCATAATCACCACGCTGGGCTGGCTTGGTGATCGCAATTCAAGCCAGTACGCAGAATTACGCTGCTGCCCATCATCCGGCATTTCTCTTCATCGACTCTTACGACTCCCTCTTACGTGAGCTGAGAGAGGGTGGCACGATTCTAGGCCGGTACCACACGGCACATAAAATAGTATACTACAATTTTACAGATAGTGCAAAAATGGGATGAATGGTCATGGGGTCTCGCCTATATATTATGATACTGTTACAACACATTCTAGGATTAGTTGAAAAATTTAAGATGTTCGATGCTTATCGATCGAGTTTTCTGTCAAAGAATCATTAGGATCGGGGTGAAAGTGCGGTCGACTACGTTTATAACGTGTTTATAATAAAGTAAAGTAAAGTAAAAAAAATATTTATTTCATAAACTATTATACATAGTACTTGAAAACGTCATGATTACAAATGAAAAAAAATTACAATCGAAATAATATTACACTAAATCACGAAGCTTAGATTCACTTACATGCAAAAAAACAATTTAAAAACAAAAAATAATTAAGTGTAAGTGAATCTAAGTGCCAGTTCCGAGCCACCGCTCTGTAAGAAGAACTGGCAAGAAACTCACAGGCTATGCTCTTTTAAATATGTCCATTAGTTTGGTACTAGAATTACAATCTTCATTTGTCTGTGAAGCTATACAATGCAATATAACATAACCTTAACAATATTTATTTTTTCAAGTCATTCATATTAGAATAGCCTGTTTGAAACGGCAGTTTAATCCCAAGCATTTTTATCTGCCATATAGTCTTTAATACAATAGTATCCCTTTGAAGACAGCTTGTTTTTTATGGTTAATTTAAATTTATTTAGGCTCAATTGCTGTATGTTGCTTGGGATTTTATTGTAGAATCGTACACATTGACCTTTAAAAGATTTGTTTATCTTTTGGAGCCTAGTGGCAGTTACAACTAATTTATGCTTATTCCTTGTGTTTAGGTTATGTATACAGCTTTTCTTACTAAATTGATCAGTATTCTTATGTACATAAACCAGGTTATCATAAATGAATTGACCGGCCACTGTCAAAATACCAATTTCTTTAAACTTTTCCCTTAGTGAATGTCCACACGGGAGATTATAAATTGCTCGAATAGCCCTCTTCTGCAGCACAAAGATAGTTTGAATGTCTGCGGCACAACCCCACAGAAGAATACCATAGGACATAACACTATGGAAATAGCTATGATAAACTAGCCTAGCTGTTACAACTTAGTTAGTCTGTTAATTGGCGAATTTTCTTTACCGCGAATGCTGCAGAGCTAAGTCTACTCGACAATTCACCAATATGTGGGCCCCACTGTAGCTTAAAGTAATCCCTAAAAACTTGGTAGTATCCACAAGGGTCAACTCATCCTCCTTTACCATAATAGTAGAGTTTGCCTGTCTGACGTTAGGCATCACGAATTTAATACATTTCGTTTTAGCCCCATTTAATAGCAAATTGTTAACGTCAAACCAGTGCACCACCTTCGAGATCGCACTGTTTACTTCGTCTAAATTCTGATTTCGTTTTAACTTAAACAATAATGATGTATCATCAGCAAACAAAACTATCTCGTGGTTTTCTTTAATAAAATATGGCAAATCATTAATATAAATCAAAAACAAAAACGGACCGAGAATCGAGCCCTGCGGTACCCCCATTTTTACAACAGACCCCTGAGATCGCTTTCCATTAACCTCAACCCTTTGAATCCTATCACTTAGATATGAAGTGAGAAGATCCAATGCGGAGTTTCTTATTCCGTAATATTCTAATTTTTTTATCAATGCTTCATGAGGAACACAGTCAAAAGCTTTGGACAGATCGCAAAATATACCTAAAGCGTCCAAAGAATTTTCCCAAGCATCAAATATATGTTTTAAAAGCTCAACACCTGCATCGGTTGTAGAGCGACCCTTAGTGAATCCAAATTGTTTCGAATGCATTAATCCATTTTTATTGAAAAATATTAACATCTGATTGTAAATAAGTTTTTCAAAAATTTTACTAAATGTAGGCAGCACTGAGATAGGTCGAAAATTTGTTGGGTCTGTTGTACTGCCTGATTTATATAATGGAATGATTTTACTTTCTTTCATTAGATCGGGAAATTTGCCGCAATCTACACATTTATTAAATATTAGAGCCAAACTGTGCGCCACCGAAACAATGATAGGCTTGGTAACTACGATGGAATTGCCCCAGAGGTCTGCAGCTTTCTTAATACTAAGAGTATTGAATGTCTTAATTATATCCATAGATGTAACATGACTAAACGTAAAATCTACTGTACATATATTCACGTTATCTTTCAAAATAGACTCCGCTAAAGTGGGCGAACAATTTAAAGCTTTTGTGATAGACACTGGAATATTAGTAAAAAAGTTTTCGAAAGCATTGGCTACATCTAAGTCAGATGTAAGAGTTTTTTTATCAATGTTGAGTTTAAACTCAGTATTATAATTTTTACTTCTTCCCGTTTCACTATTAATAATATTCCAGGTCATTTTAATCTTATCATCACAATTTTTTATTTTAGAGCTTAAATAATAGGTTGGGGAAAAAGTCTTTTCGTATTTTTGTATGAAAAGTCAAGACATTTTTTTCAAAGTTTATTTACATTTATTTACAATATATATGTACCGTTTTGTTGAATAACTTTCTGCCATTTGTGGGCAGAGACATTATCCCGTTACTGTAGAAACTTTGGGACTTCTGATCAAAAAAACGGGACAAATAGTTTTGGCAGTCCTCTCTTGAGGTCAACCTTACAGAACCTAAAGAATTCTGCAGAGACCGAAACAGGTGAAAATCTGAAGGCGCAAGGTCAGGGCTATATGGTGGATGCACTAGGACCTCCCAGTCGAACTCTCTTAATTTTTGCTGAGTGGCTAAAGATGTGTGTGGTCTAGCGTTATCGTGATGAAAGACCACACCCTTCCTGTTGATCAATTCCGGCCGTTTTCTCTCGACTGCTTCCTTTAATCTCATCAGTTGCTGGCAGTAAAGATCAGAATCGATGGTTTTGCCGGGCGGTAAAAGCTCATAATAAACAATGCCCTTCCAATCCCACCATACACACAGCATCACCTTATTTCGCGTTAGGCCAGGTTTGGCCACAGTCTGTGAAGCCTGGCCAACTTTCGACCACGACCTTTTTCGCACGTTCTTGTCGTATGTGATCCACTTTTCATCGCCAGTTATCAATCTCTTCAAAAACGGCTCGGTTTCATTACGTCTCAATAATGAATCGCAAATGAGTACACGGTTCATTAAGTTTCTTTGAGTGAGCTCGTGTGGCACCCAAATATCGAGCTTTTTTGTATAACCAGCTTTCTTCAAATGGGTCAAAACTGTTTTGTGGTCAATTCCCAGTTCTTCAGCTACATCGTAACTACTAATATGCCGATCTTGCTCCACTCTTTCAAAAATGGCGTCCATTTTATTCGTAACAGGGCGACCAGAGCGAGGTGCATCTTTAACATCAAAATTTCCGGACTGAAAACGTTTGAATCAAATTTGTGCTACTCTTACTGACACTGCATCAGGTCCATAAACATCACAAATTTTTTTCACTGCTTGAGTTGCATTTTTGCCTTTTTTATAATAAAATTTTAAAATGTATCGAATTTCTTCATTAGATTCACTCATTTTTACGGAGAGAAAAACAAATGAAAAATAGCGGGAAACAACTTTTTTTAATTTTTTTATTTTCTTTATAATGGAACCTTTTTAATGTTACCAAAACCAGCCAGACACAAATAGTACAGTCAAAAAAAATTTATAATAAGTTTATACCTACGTTATGCGAAAAGACTTTTTCCCCGACCTAATAATAAGACTTTGCCGTATGACATGCTTTTCTAAATATTTTAGAATATTTTCTTACATAATTATAAAATTGCTCACTGTTGTTTAATTTTTTCTCATCATACAGTTCATACAGCCTCTTTCTACATTTATGTAGCCCAGGAGTAGCCCATTCACTAAAGGTAGCTTTATTATTTACCTTAACCGTTCTGGGAGTAAATATTGATTTAAATGTGTTAGAAAAGCTGCTGAAAAAATCATTATATAAAAAATTTGGGTCACAGCTTTCATCTATAAAAGGTAAACTATAGCATAATAATTTACTGTTAAACCTCTCAAAACGATTATTGGTTTTTGGTACAAATGTAATAGTTTTTTTAGCTACAGTTTCATTTTTACAAATAAAAGACATTTGTTGTCCGCAATGATCTGAATCTAACTGATTAATAATTTTTTTATTGTTATCACTTAGCATAATATTTGTAAAAATGTTATCTAAGCAAGTAGCAGAAGTAGCAGTAATTCTTGTTGGCTCCAGAAACAAATTAACCAAATTATGAGATTTAAAAAGTGCCTTTAATCTTGTACATGGACTGGAACACTCTAACAAATTAACATTAAAATCTCCACACACAATAACTTTTTTATTACTTTTACAAAATTTTCCTAAGGCTTTATCCATAATACCTTCAAATAAATCATATGAAGCTGAAGGCGGTCTGTACACACTCAATACAATAAACTGCTGCATTTCTATACAGGCCATTTCTATAATACGTTCAACAGAGAGATTGACTATATCATGGCGCTCCTTGAATTTAAACTGTTTATTTACTATAATTAATGATCCGCCATGTATAGCACCACTCCTGCAGAACGAACTACCTAACAGGTGACTGTTGAAATTGAACATGAGCTGGTTACAATTTAGCCAATGTTCAGTAATACACAAAATATCAATATGATTATCGCTCATGAACAATTCAATTTCCAGTTCCTTGCCCAATATTCCTCTAATGTTCTGGTGAATCAGGTTGATTACACCATTTTGTTTCTGCTGTGTGTACTTTTTATTGCCAGAAAAAGAGTTCTCTTTTGTCTTAACACCTAGTTTAAATTGTCAAATAATGAATTATTTATGTCGGAGTGCTCAATAGAAGCAGATTGTACCAAATTCTTGGTAGTAATGTCAATTGAATATAATAGTGACAAAACTATTTGTCGTTTAAAATAATTGGAAAGGTAAAACCTACCTTTGGTCAATAAATAATTATTTCTAACAATACTGTTAGTGTCAATTATTCTACATTTATTACTATAGGTACATAGGTTGTACAAAGATAAATTTAGTATGTATCTTCGGTCATTTTCGGACTTTGACAAATGCTGAGAATAGGGGAAAGTGAACATAATAATTTCTTTCACTTTATAACATTGTTTTCAGTTTCATGCCGTATACGAGGTCCGTTAATATTAGTCACTGTGAATTTTTTCTAATTAATAACTAGTATATGTTTCAAAACGTAATTATTCAACTCAAAACGAGTACACAGAGAGTTACTTTCGCTAGTGATCGGAATTTTTTATTGGTTTACTGGTAGAGAATGTCTAAAATGCTATCAAGTCCGACTTTCATACATTTTTGTCATTCTTTATATTATACAATATATACTTAGTAATTTATTCCTGATATAAAAAAAGATACAACTAAATAAGATATTGCGATTTTACAAGTGTTAATGCGAAATTTGAAAAAAAAAATTAAGTTCGTATTAACATCCAGACCAAAACCTGCAAATATTCATATACACTTCTAGCTATATGTCTTCAGTTTTCGAATTGAACTTACGACCTCTGGACCAGCTAATAATAACAATTCTCTTACAATCTCACCAATTACTTAGTTCCAAGATAATAATCATTAAGACCTTGGGTTCTATCTAACAGATATACATACATAAATAGTTAATTTTATTTTTAATACATTACTACTCAATATACATAATAAACCAATAGATTTGTTTTCATATTTTGCACGCAATCAAAGATTTGCCATGTGTGGGAATCGAAGCCATGACCTTAGGAAGGAGTGACGTGCAGGTATATTGACCTAAAAGTTATATATCTCGTCAAAGTAGTAAAACATAATTTCTGTCAAAGAACTTGTTTTATAACGAGACATTTTCCTGCCGCCACAAGAAATGCGATCACTGCATTGTGTTCTCTGGCCAACATTTGGTGACAGACCTGCAACGTCCACCCACTTTGGAGAAAGCTAGAGATCACATGGCTAGGTACAGTCGTCATCAGAAGTTGCTGATAATTTTAGTACATTGTCACTTTAACTTAAAGGCTAGTAATTTACAACCCCAATCTATATTAAGATAAACGTTTAATTGGTCAAAGAAAAAACATAATGCTAAAATTCCAAAAAGCGATCTCTAGCTAGATTTAGCTGCTAAATAATGACACATCTACCAAAATTTTCTGTTCGACAGAAACTTTTCTGTTAGAACAATAATATACTCGGATAATAAGATACATGAATTTACAAATGAGCTAAGCACAAAACTAGAGAACGGTTCGACCAATTTATATTTTTTTAACGCAGCAGGCAACATAGAAATGCCAATGAGCGAAGCATTGGTGTTGGTTGAGTCAGCGGCGTTAAGATGGATTAAAATCGTACTTAAAACGATATCAGTGCGAAACAGTATCAGTAGATGGACGTTATTGGGCTGAGGTGTTTATTCGAATACAATTATTGGTGCAAAATAATACTGAACTAAAGTTTTCATATACTTCTGAGGCCGACTGTACCACTATTTAGCGAGAGTCCGCTATGAACGCAATGGAATGGTGTAACGTAACCGCCGAATTATGGACACTCTCAATTTCAATTTCTTCCTTGACATTTCAGTTATTGTAATGAATGACACAATGGTCTAATGTTATTTGAATATATATGACCGACTATTTACTCTACTATTGATAAAAATCAAAATGTTTTTAACTAAAAACGAACTAAAAAGTAGTAAGCCTGCCGACAAATTTTTAAATATTTTTATTTATTTCAACTGAACTTATTGATAATATAATTATAGGCTGAACTTAAACGGTTTTGAGAGAAGGCCGAGTAGGGTTATATAAATGGTCTAAGATATAAACAAATTAATATCCTCCTTCTTAAAACTCTGAAGCAAAATTGATGTTTTGCACACTTTTCATTTTTTTATAAACTTTATGGTTTAAGCATTTCATAATCATCATATCAGCCTCATAAAGTCCACTGCTGAACATTAGCCTCCTCAATAGATTACCCAATTGCCCATAATCATCACGCTGGGTAGGCGGGTTCCACCCGTTACGCAAGATGTCGCTGCTGCTCATCATTCAGTTGAATTTCCCTCTGTCGACTCTTACGACGATGAGATTAGAGGGGGTGGCACTATTCTAAGTCGATACCACGCGGCACAGCAGTGAAGCAGTTAGTAGATACCAAAATATTTTTGCTTTATTATTTGGGTCTGTAGTTGTCCTACCAACATCTAAGGAGCCTCAACCAATCTCACCTGCTAGCGGTGCACCTGCCGATCAAGAGACAAGGCTCTGGCAAACGTACTGTTCCCGGTAAGCGGCAATATGCTCGCTATTAGAGGTCGCGTCATCATGTAAAAAGAACGCTGGCGTTCAAGCTGCGCATTAGGCGATTTATCGGTCTATTTGGTGGTATGAGGTGCGGCGCGGGGCGGGCGGGTCACGCGCCGCATGCTAGACGGCGCGCGATTAGTTCGTCAGTCGACCCATACGGCGCGCGATTGGTTCGTCAGTCGACCCATGCGCAAACACACCCCCTCCACTTTCTTCCAGCGTTCTTTTTACATGACGCGACCTGTACGTAGGCCCAACATTTTAACTAGCGGTGTTTGAGCATATATTTTGCTTCTGGCTACCCCTTTCGGGAAACAGGCGTGATTGTATGTATGTCTTATTTATATCCTCAGTAATCGACAAACACAAACGAAAGATATGCAAATCGCACAATAAAGTGTAATTTTTTTGCATACTTCTCAGTTGATAAGCATAGAAGCAGATACTAAAATATGACTGATCTTGACAATGAGCACATCCTAGCAATTCCCGGTTGCCCTAGACGAAAACTTAGGGCGCAGGGTCTGCTCACTGTTCTAAACAAATTTGTCTGAATTTCAGTTATTACATGGAGCGACTGCCATCTGACCTTCGCAACCCATAGAGAAACATCATTCCATAGTTAAACCAGCTTTAAGGATAGAAGAAGGCATGACTGACCTTGACAATAACAACATAATATGCATTACAGATGTTGACAGAAAGGTCCACAATTCGACATGTGTATTGTTGAGAAAATTAACATAAATTATGAATATACGTAAACAGAAGACTAACTATTTATAAAAGGCGAGAAAAGGTCAACGAGTTTTTGTTTATTTTAACTTTTAACGATAAGTTAAAAAGAAAAAAGTTTGTATAGTGTTTAAATTAAGTCAAGGTCATATGAGTTTTTTTTTTCCAAAAATGGGTGAAAAGTGTTATTTTTAAGTATGTTTTATATAAAATTAAACACTCTTTGGTGATTATATCGCTGGGCCTATACTTTATCAACTAATTTTGTTACTAAAGTTTTTGTCGCTATATTTTAACAGCTTAAAAATTACAAATTCTCCTGAGCGAAACATGACTGAACTATACAAACTTTACGCGGACGAATCTGCGGGCTAGAGGTAGTGAAAGGTGGTGAACAATAATCGCATAAAAACCAAACAATAATGGTAAAAGGCGTTGAAATAATTATTTTCCTGATCAGGATAGGAAATGAACATCATGGACTCAGTGGAGCAGAAATAAAATTAAATAATGATGACCAGTAGGGGCTAGTGGCCACTCATAACGGGCGGGTAACGGGTGAGTAGTTATACGGTAAACACGAGGCAGATACGTAAATGAATGTTCTAGTAACATTTACTAAAACATTAATATTACTCAGTATGAATGGAAAAGAATTGAAATTATTAATGTGCACTAAATGTATCTATGTAGTAGGTTAACAGGAAAACACGTGTATGGATGTTCTAGTAATATTTACTAGAATATTAATCTTAATCACTATTTATGTAAGAGTTTGCGAATTTCAAATAGAGTTAATTATAAATAAAATAAGAATTTTTAATTTTATTGTCTAAAACGAAGATTACAATTGTAATGTAAGGTTACAACTGGCGGCAGAACAAATCTAACTTGAAGATTTTTTTGCCCGTTCTTTTACGATCAAGCTCCCGCCCGCTGTGAATGGGCGCATTAAATTTTAAGTTTGACCTTCATAGAGCTCTATTGAGCCAAACTTGGATAAATTATATTGAATTTTCTAATTAATATACCTTTACATTTAATGGACACAATAGATAAAAGTAAAAGTTGCTATATCTTCAGAAAGGGTTACAACACAATCTTTTAATTCAACAATTTTTTGGACATTTTTTTGCGTGTTTGTTAATATGAAAACCCGAATTATGTCTAGTTTTATCAACTAATTAACCATATTAGTTGATAAAACTAGACATAATTCGTAAATAGATCAAAAAGTTTTGCAACCTTCTAGAATCTAGACGAAGATTCAAGCATTTCATATTATTTTTTTACTCATTTTTTTTGGTGTATCCTAATATTTACCGTAGTCTAGGCCTCTAGAGTAACACATATACTCTTATGTAGGTTTATTATAATGTGTAGGTACATATATATGAGCCACTCAGAAGATTGCACAAGCGGTCACAGAATACTAATTTGGTGTTCGGTCATCATTAGAAATCGCCGTGCGATCAGTCAGTTGGTATGTCACGTACTGCGGACTGTCTTATGTGCGTCTTATAGATATTTTAAAATTTTATGGTATCACCATCTGTATCTAACAATAATTTATTAATTATGAAGTTAAATTATTATTCGTATATCTGTCACCAATGAGTTCTTGACCTGGAAGCCTATATTTAGGAACAATTTATAAATTAGGTGATTAAATTATTAGTTGTAAAATTCGTAGTAATCCAACCAACTTTCTGAAAAAGATTCCCGAAAAATATAAAAGACCATAGGGAATGCCACCCCGTCTATCGGCAATGTGGGCGCAGGGTTAGCAACCTCTCACCATTTGACACGTGTCATTTATACAATATATTAGTGCTAAAAGTCAACATAGCTACAACTCATTCGAGGCTTGGCGCCGCTACATGCGCGTCCACCGGATGCCAGGGCCCACGCCCGCAGCCTCATCCCTCAGGAGACCCAGGACTGACGAAGCTCACTGGAAAAGACACCCGCGCCGCTGATCGCAGGGCTTTATCGCGGCGCCCCACTGAACAGCCACCCCAACGCCGCATCTGTGGCTATGGACGCTGTTCGAAACCGCGGCCAGGGGGCCCACCCCCGAATCCGCGCCTTGTCCCGTTCCCCCCCAAATGGGGGAACACGTAGATGAAGAACGAGATAGCTACAACTTTTAAATTTAAAAAGTTGTAAAAGTGCAAGGTTTCGTCATTCCCCAAATGGAAATGGATACATATGAAGTTAAAGCTAAGTATTTTTGTATGCTCTATTATACATATTTACAACTAAAAACATTGTAATGTAAAATGTTGCCAAGACGAGATCATATGGCTCGCACTGTCAAAAAGTTATCAGATCTCATGTAGCTTACTTCAAATTACAAATCAGTATGAAAAGAAAAGGTAAAAGCAATTATCTTGTGCAATCAAATGATAGGAATACGAAAGCGCTTTGCGTAGGTGGCAAAAACATGCCTTTTATGTTGCAACTTGCGTTTAAATTAATAAAAACCCTTTATATCTGTGTTTATATTTTGAGTTGTGAATTGAGTTGTAAATTAAGTAGTTCATTTAGTAGTAAAGTAAGTTGTAAATTAAGTTGTATTTTAAGTTTAAGTCAGTTAATTGGTAACCGTGATCGCGGCTTTCTAGATTGTAGCTGAAAATCAAGGTTTTGCTCGCTGAGCAATACTACGTTGAGCTATATGACCTTTTCGCACTACTACAGCACACGTACAATTATTAATTTATTGTAAGTTTTATTTCTTTCTCTTTTTTAAATTTTGTTTTAGTTTTATTTTTGTTTATGTTAATATTTTGTATGTGTGTTCATTTACGTTATATCTATCTATCTTCTAACTCTACACGATCTCACTTCATAAACTCCACACTGTAGTCAAAATATGTGATTAGTCAGTTTCGTTAAACATAATTATATATATTCAAACAATAATTCGTCTTTATCATTTCACATTTTATTAGTAGTGTCAACTAAAAAAGAATTTCCTATCTTATACGTTTAGTTAGTAATGTAATCGTTCATTTACCGATTGGCTACAAATGAAATTTTAGATTCGGCCGTTTGATATTATATATGTCACCGTAAAATTGTAAATAACGTTAAATTATAATCTATCCCGCGATATTGTAATCTGTCGAAAAATTGTGATCCGTAACAAACTGCTCACAATTTAACGCATTATTTTTCGATAGATTATAATCTATCGAAGACAAACCGTCAGATTGTAAAATGGCATGCGACAGAACGCACCTCGCGCTCTGATTGGTTGAACTTCATGTTCCCCGCTCAGCCGCCCGTCGTCGCCATGTTCGGTTGTTAGTAGTCAAATTCATTTGTTGTGAAATGTAAACAAACAGTGTTTTGGTGATTAAAAAAAGAACTCGTGTTAATAATAATACATTGTATTATAATAAGTTGTAGGGAGTGTTAACGGACCTGTGATAACCTAAAGAAGTGCAGTTAAATAATGAATAAGAGTTAGTCACCGAACATAACCTAATTTGTATTTTCAGTGTTTTAATATTTTTTATGCTTGTGGACTCATTTGATATCTTATTTAATAATATTTACAATGTCGGATATTGAGTCTGTCTGTCAACAAAACTATGAATACGCAGAATTCATAGTTTTGTTGAGTCGGCTGAGCAGGGAACTAGAAGTTCAACCAATCAGAGCGCGAGGTGCGTTCTGTCGCATACCATTTTACAATCTGACGGTTTGTCTTCGATAGATTATAATCTATCGAAAAATAATGCGTTAAATTGTGAGCAGTTTGTTACGGATCACAATTTCTCGACAGATTACTATATCGCGGGATAGATTATAATTTAACGTTATTTACAATTTTACGGTGACATATACATCTGTTGTTCTTGTCTACTTTAAATAAAAATATAATGACCGGCTTTACTCTATTACCTTATATTACTCTGTCTACATCATTGCAAATAAGAATCTTTAGTTGGATAAAATTCTGCTAAATATGGTATGTTTTATTGTGGCACCAATGCCTAGGGTTGACCCCTACACAGTATTAAAGTATTCTCTTCTTTTTCAGTCGAATCTATGAAACCAATAAAAAGTCCTAAAATATTAAGTTCCTGGGTATAAGACAAAATAAAATGGTAAATTAAGATAATCAACTAAATTTTACATAATTATGTTGGTAGCCTTTTTTATGCTATGTAGGTACTTATTTTTTGCAATATCGAAACTGATGAAATAAGTTTTTTTCCGAAGATAATTATTAAAATGCAAATATATAGGTAGACTTTTTTAAGGTTATTTTTTTCTATACTAAAATAACAAATATATATCTTAAAAGAGTGTGGCATTGGCAACCCTACGTTAACGTACAAATGTAACAGTACATTAGAAAGAGACTTAAGTAGACAAAGACAGGTGTACCAGTAAAAGTGGTTGTAATAGGACGAGACTGGAATCCGGTGTGACCAGTCGTCTTTCACGGTCCAGGGTGGTAGATATCTCTCAACTACGTCGTATAATCCTAGGCAATTGTAAAGATGTAGATGTCATAAACGTGTAGAAAATCTAGTAAAACTTACTAGAATTTGGCAAAAGTATATTTTGTATAACATTTTTGATGATACAAATATGTCTGTTTTAATAAACATCAGTCGTACATATTTTTTTGTAAAGTTTATCACAACATTGCAAAAATGACATTTTTTTTATATGAAACGTTATTGTGAAAATTAAAGTCATCGATTAATAAAAAAAATTATAAATATCACATGTTGAAAAATATTTATAAACTTTGGTTCGACTTGGCTAAAAACAATAAATAACAACATTTGTTTGTTTGTAGTTGGTTGGTCCCGGCTGTCATGAACATCTATTCGTTATTTATTAGGAAATCAGTACCTTCTAACAGACTGACTTAGGTTTAACCATAAAATGATGTTTCCCTCTGGGTTGCGGAGGTCAGACGGCAGTCACTCCACGTGATAACTGAAATTCAGTTAAATCTGAACCAGTAAGCAGAACCTGGGCCCCAAGCATAAGTCCAGAGTAACCGGGATAATCCTATATGATGATTTGTTTGTTTGTAGTGGGGTAGATGAACTGTGAAAATACTAAACAAATTTAAAAAATAAATTGCTAATGTTTTTTTTTAATTACTTTGGCAAACGACTGCGAGGACAGCAGATAGAAAAAGGCCATTTAGGTTTGTTAGTTAGGAACAGTTAAGAAAGCACCAATGCCAACACACAAGGTATTCTTTCATCATAAATTTAGTTTTATTTTAGAATATAAGAAATATGTTTAACATAAATTCCGCGAACGTAAAAACCCATAAAGTTGAATAAACCCATAAAATTTAATTGTTTTGATTAAAGAGACACCTAAAAGTCGTTTTTAGATATAGGAGCTTTATTGATACAAATTTGATTTTTATTATAATTCATTCTAGTAATATTATTGTTCCTTTATTAATTTAATGTTAAGAAACTCTTTATATTCATCAATGACATAATACTCGTATACATGTAACATAAATTACACATGCTATATCACAAAAAATACCCAGTAAGTGTCATATTAAAAAGTTTTCAATTGGTTTTTCTGACATTTAGTTAGTCTCGTTCTTTTTTTAATATCATGGCGCGCACGTCTTTTACATTAAGCCAAATTTATTTTGTCTTTCTTTTGTTATAGTTGTGTATCTTTTTGTGGTCATGGTACATTAAATAAAACTCATTTGTCGGTTGGTTCATTGTACTTATTGCACCGTGACCACGAATTACTCCGTAAAGTATCGAAGATTCGAGATAAAGTATTGCAAAAAAACCATGACTTATATCCGTAAAATGTGTTAGTATAATATATACATATTAGTATATATGGGAAAATATTCAATTCCACATGTCTATCGTTTCAATTAAAAAAAATACAAATAGTATGACCGATATGCTTAGATAATGACTGAATGACTTATTTTGACAAGATTGTATAGAAACTGTGAAATTTAATTACCTCGGCTCCATTGTTATTTTTATGCAGAATCCACCAAGAAATGCAAATCCACTATGACAGATCACAGAAGGAATCCACTCGTAATAACAAACTGAACTTAACTAACACTTTGCTATTCGTTTAAAAAAATAAAGCTTTTTCTAATTCTTTGTCAATTTTAAATTAAAAAAATAACAATGACAGTTCAATTGTTAACTTTTTATGAACGTATCCGGTTTTTTCGAAGTGTTCGAATTCAAATCGTCGCGTTTGGTAGAAAGCAGTGTTCCGATACTTTCATCCGCGCATGCGCAGCCGCTGCTCGTTTTGAACTGAGCTAGCTGCGTCGACGGCCATTCATGTCAGTGGCCAGACGATTTAATTGGATTTTTCAAATATTTATATTAACAACATTAGGACTATAAATTGCACGTATTTTATGCTTAAGTATAGTTCAATCTGTAATTTAAATACTGGTTTGGCGGTAACTTTGTATAAACTGTTCTCAATGAAAGGAAGCCTCTCTTATGGCTACGTGATGACCATCACATTGATATGAAAATTCCGGTAAACTTTCGCCTATAGGTGAATGTACAATTTATTGACATCGGAGAATATAGCGATATTCTCTATAACATTAAAATTTATTATATTAACTGTACTGTTATATTTTCATTTCATTTAACATGTAGTTTTAAAAAAGTTTTTATTAGTCAAGTAATTTGTTTACTGTTAAGCAGTTTTAATGAATTCACAGGCAGCTCTGCGTTTAAATTTTTTATTTTTTTTTAACTTATGTTAATTCAGTTCTGTTTCATCTCAGCCATATGATGTCCACTGCCGAACATAGGCCTCAGTATTTTTTCACGTAATCGTGTGTGCCCATAATCACCACACTGGCATAACAGGGTGACGCTGAATAGGATAGAGTATTTTTTATTGACTAAGCAACACACACAATATCATACAGCGGGAAAAAAATACAATGTAACAACACAAAGAACATTAAACAAATAGTAAAATTTAAAAAAAATGTATGTAACCTGTCAAAAGGGCGATACATCAGCGTAATGCTGCTGCATCTGCTAATACAGCAGCGCTGGTGTTCCTGTAGCTGCTGCTGTACATTCCATAAGATTTAGCTTCATCGACTTTTAGGATTAGGATAAGATGAAAGTGGGTGGCACTATTCGTGGCCGCTACTTCAGGTGGCAGATTGGGAAATATTATTATTCTGTTTTTGAAAGTCATAAAAAATATGAATCGTATATTTTTTTTATTGATTCAGGCGTTACTTTGCGGAAATCCATTGTAAGCAAGTGATGGATTAAAAATATCTTTGTAACAATTCCCGCGCTACTATAGTGTTTCGCCCGACAGGGCATCTTCAGAACTCTTCCTTTCTCGTTTCAGCGTTGGTCGTGAAAACATAGTTGTTCTGAGGCTCCTATCTTACCTGAAGATGCCCTGTGTAAGGGCGAAAGCCGTGTCGTGTTGAATAGTTTCTCGATTTTTCAGGAAATTATAGTAGCGCGGGAATTGTTACAAAGATATTTTTAATCCATCACTTGCATGAATCGTATTAATTAGACTGATTAATATTTGATGAATTGAATGATGATTTAGGTAATTAGTCATTAATTAGTTAGTCAATTTAATATGATTAGATAATCCTACTTTTACTTGAATATAAACGAACAAAAAATTATGCTACTTAACGTAATTAATTCTTTAAATTACATTATATCATCTAACGGATTTAACAAAATCTCCTACTAATCTGATTTACTTTCATAATAAAATTTGCCGGCCTTCACTTGACCACTTGTTTTATAATATTTAAAAGAACTGATCCTCTAAAAACTTACTAACTAGCACTTCAAAATAATGATTACTGATAGAGAAGTAAGTATTATTAGTATTTAAGTTTGTATATCCGGTAAGTATTTAGTATCAATAACACAAGTTCATATTGATACTTATCTTGGAACCAAATAATTGGTGTGATTGTAAAAGAGTTATTTATTTATTTTATGTAATTT
This sequence comes from Musotima nitidalis, assembly GCA_949126915.1. NCBI lineage: Eukaryota > Metazoa > Arthropoda > Insecta > Lepidoptera > Crambidae > Musotima > Musotima nitidalis. The sequence continues at coordinate 10,227,255 of OX421434.1, forward strand.
ATTATGTTGTTTTTGCATATTATTATATAGGTTAACTTACAGACATACTAAGCATAAACTTTCTATTAGCAGATAAGCAAAATTTTACTTAGGATATTCAAAACATCACTAACAAATTATAAATTTGACATTTGATAACTCTACCAAAAGTATACTGTAGACAGAACGGACATTCACCTCCCCCCGCCAGTCAGAGAACCAGAATCCTCACCTATGCCCCGCGACTTCAGCTGACTATTAGAAGGACCGTTAATGTGAAGTGCTTATGAAATTCGCATTGCAAGTGTGTTTGACCACAAACGCAATGTTTATATGTTGTATAGATATCGAGAAACTACGCAAAATCTTCTTGTCCAAAATACCTCAGTGTCCCAAGACATGGGGTGTTAAGGTTCTTGAGTGGCGACCACGAATCAGCAAACGAAGTAGAGGGCGGCCTCCCACGCGATGGACTGATGATCTGGTCAGGGCGGCGGCGGGGAGCCGATGGATGCAGGCGGCACAGGATCGATCAACGTGAAAGGCAATTGGAGAGGGAGGCCTATGTTCAGCAGTGGACTTCAAATGGCTGAAATGTTGATGATGAAATTCTGTTACCCAGTTTGGCGGACCTAAGCATTCTTGGCTTAGACATCGGCCTCAAACTTAACCCCAAGTGTTATCACGCCGGGTTGGCAGAGACTGCTACGATCCTGGTACTTTGACCAGCACTTTCTCCAAAACCTATCTCCATAACCTAGTCATAGACGAACTTACTCTAGTTTCTCCCAATTTTTCCATTCTCGTTCATCGTTAATCGCTTTCGTTACTTTATTTCCTATATATATTATTGTTATTAAATTCCAAATTTGTGTATTCAATAAGGTGACGGAGTTTTTTACTCTGAAAAGCGCTGTTTGCTATGAAAACTTAATACACTAAAACTATTTCTTTATGCACGATTTCGGCGGAGTATTACGGGCTTTTTACAAAACAGAATCTAAAGTTAAACTTGTCCCTGTCTTCATTTTATCAAATGAAAGTGACAGCACTAGTTTTAAACCTGGTTTAACTTTAGATCTTGTTTTGTAATAATAAAGGCCTTTAATGTTCTGAGTACACTATTGTTATAGAAGAGCGGGATCTCCTAGGACAAGTGCTTATGCACTTAAATGGAACTCCTGGGCATAAATCAGTCTTGTTAACCAATAAGAGACGGAATAAAGATTTTTTATTCAAATCTTGCGATCGAGTGTCGAGTATTGTTTCTGTCTGTGGGACGCTAAATACCACCTCGACGCTAAAGCGAACGGTAAGCATTATAGGGGCTGCGGAGGTTACAGCTACTCTTAAGGAACTTCAGCTGCATAGAATCAGCTTCTCTCTCATTGTCTCCTACCGGAACCGTAAAGAGCATGGTGCGTATGTTATATACGATTACCTACTTACATTACTATCGTATTTAAGGAAGGAACATGGATCTTCGTAATGATGAAAGGTTGGATCTTGCTTAATAATAGACTGTCGAATCCAACGAAAGCCTTGAAAATAAGTGTTGGATTTATTAACAGATGTAGAACTTGTTTAAAACTCCTTTAACACCTAATATGGGTATATAATACAGTACTACATATTAATTTAAGAGTAGGTAATAATTACTCTCAGGGTCAATCCAACCAAAGATACGTTTATAAGAGAATGGACTAAAACTATGATTCATTATTGGATAAAAAGAATGTCGTTCTCAACTTCCTGGGATAGACTTTATCCTGTTGTTATTATTAGATTATCAAAAAAAAATAGAAAGTCATTTATTCAAGTTTGCCTCAATAGAGCTCTTGTGAATGTCATATTTATAAACTATATCACCACTGCTGTCCACTGCTGATAGGCCTTCCACGTTAATCGATCTTGTGCCGCTTGCATCCACCGCCTTATCTAATGAATAATATCATCAACATCAGCCCTAGGACGTAAACCTCCCCCGTAAATGTGACCGATTGAAGACGTTCTGCATCCAACCTTCTTTTCCTTTCCAATTGGCAATTTAAATCACAATTTAAAACAACATCCAACGTTATCCTGTGACCTTCAAGTCGTTCCTTCTCCTGACAGGTGGACGGCTCACGCTACATTTTATATCAAGGAGTCTTCATTGCAGAACTTCTATTGCTTATTTAAATAGATAGATAGATAGGTAGAAAATTCTAATAAATAAAACAAGATAACAATTGCAAAAGAATAATATATGAAGAATAATGATAGTTTTTTTTAAATAATAGTTTAGTGCGTTTTGCGCATTTAGCCAGTGTCAAGTAAGATATGTTTTTATTAATTGAAATGATAGTAAACAAGATTGATAGAAGAATGATAGAAGTGGCGATAAAGATGGTAAATGAAATGCCCTCCCCCTAAAACCCTTGAGCCCTCAGTAAAGATGTGGGACTATACAGAGATCTTACATGTTCTTCTCGGGAGAATGAAATAAGTGATGTTGCAGTGTTTTGTTCAAATTTCCAATAGTCATGTACGTTCACAAACACTTCACGGTTAATAATCCACCGTTATTACCAGAGGTCGGAATTAGGTAGAGTTATTTATGTACTTGCATCGAAGTGTTGATATTAATGTGGACCTTCCCGAGATTTCAAATGGATTTCAAATGGGAGTGCTCCGCATTTTTGCTATTGTATTCTTTTGTTCTCACAAGCTATGTAGTGCGAATTTTGCAACTTCGGTCATCCAATATCATTGATGTAAGTTTGGCAACGTCGCGCGTGCAGTAGTCTAAATTAAAAAAGTAAAAGTAAATAACTTTTTATTAAAAAGTAACGGGATTTTTTCTATTCTTTAAAATTAATCCCGGGATTTGAGGCATATCCACTATATTCTTTCGCTGTGTGAAATCAGTTCAAGTACATGAATAACTCTACCTAATTCCGACCTCTGGTTATTACACAATAATGTTCGAAATATCACAAATATTAGAAAATAAAACAAAACTGCAGACATGCTGCTTCACTTTCCCGCCAAGAAGTTTATAAGTGTTTTTTAAATTTTTATTGCCAGCTTTGTTAATTTTTTATGTTATCTATAAACCATGTGCTGGTTACCCGTAGCAAGTTGCTTCACGTTAGGCAGTTGTTTCAAATGCACCCAGCGTCTTTGCCCCTTGATTTCAACATCCTCGTGTGGATGGAATTTCAAAAGGTTATTTTTATATCGGAGAGGTTCTGAAGACTACAGGCCAAGGCCAGGAAAGAAGTAACGCAAGTAGGTGTGTACTTGTGAAATGTGATTTTATCAATATGCTGTGATAATTACAGATATAAGCCATATAATACAGATAATAAGCTGTCATGGAAACTAATATAATAATTTCTTTAAATATTTTTTTGCATTTACAATGCTGTATAGTTTCCAGATGAACTTAGAAAATGAACTCGTCCGCGGACGAGGAGAGGTAACGAACCTCCGACCTTTTGATAACCGGTCCACTGCTCTGACTGTCCGGTCTGAACGGTGTCTTTTCTCATAATAAAATAGTAAAAAAATTCGCCCTACAATATATTAACTTTGTAACCTACAATTTAAGTTATTTCTAAACCGCTACTGGTACTTGTAAACGTCACTTAATAGATGTGTTTTTAAACCTGAACTAAATCATGGTACTTTCAAGGAGCGCGACTTCACTAAAGCGGGAATTTGCAACTAGAATAAATTGGAAAGAACCTCAGCAACTTTTAAGACTCCCGCCAATAAATAACTGTCATAATTTGTTCTGTCTCTTTCCTGTCATATTTATTTAAATTATATATTTATGTCAATAATTGTGTTGCGTAGTGTTGGAATAATTAGCATTAGCAATCAATCAATTATTATTGCCGCGTGGTACCGGCCTAGAAAAGTGCCATCCCTCTCATCTTACGGGGAGTTGTAAGAGTCGACGAAGAGAAATCCTACCGGATGATGGGCAGCAGCGGCATTCTGCGTACTGGCTGGAACTGCGATCACTAAACCGCCTGCCCAGCCAGCGTGGTAATTATGGGCAGATACCCCCAATAGAATGTAATCTATTGGGAAGGCTATATTCAGCAGTAGACTTTATAAGGCTGATATCATGATTGTTTTCGCCGTAGAGCTTGTGCTAATAGTCTGCTAATGCTATTTATGACTACGCGAAAGGATTCGAATAAAGCTGGTGATAGATCACCATGTTCCGACAGCTATGTCGAGAACATGTTACAAATTATAACTGGCAAAAAGTGGGCGTACAAATTGCCTCTGCCTATCCCTTCGGGGAAATAGGCGTGATTTTTTATATGTATGTTATTAATTGCAATAGCACTTATTATGCTTATGATATTATGTAGCATGGTAATTGTATCAACGAAAATTTGCGTGCCTTTTGCCCCGTACTGGGAACTTTTAATTTTGCCAGAGCCTCGTGTGTTGATCTCCTGCACCACGTGCAGGTGAAGTTGGCTTGGGCTCCTAAGATCTTAGTAGGATCGTTATTATCACCATATCCTAGCATTATCCCGGTTGCCCATAAGCTTAGGGCCTGCTCAGTGATCTAACCAGATTTGGCTGAATTCCAGTTATAAGTTGGATCCCCATATTAATTTTTATCGACAGAATAAGCATAAGCAAAGTCGCTGTAAACTGCAGGTCCGTTCTGGTTCAGAAAACAAATATATCTAGTGTCTACACTCCTTTACCGTTAGCCTTCCGAACTCCGATTACGTCCTCAATGGCCAGCCATTTGGCCTTTCACAAGTGTGGACTCCATACAAATGGCCTCTTGCTGTCCCTCTCACACGCGGCTAGTTTGATAATGTGCGAAAGAGAAAGCTGGGGTGAAACCTGTTCGTGTTTTGACGAGATGCTTCGTATTTGATAGCGACGAATTCACTGATCAATCTCGGCGAAATGGCCTTTCAAAACTTTATTTTGATATTTTTTTACCTATTATTGTTGAGTGCTTCTAAATTTAATGGTTTTTTTTAGTGTTATTTTTAGTAGTAATAATTGAATACTTGTTAAAATTTTTTTTTGTAAATGAGTTCTTCCAAATAGATTGAAATCAATAGGATATAGGAGATAAGAACTTGCTTGAATGTATATAAAAAGTAATTTAAAATTTGAATTTTAAAAAGCCGTGGCCTCATATGCGTTAACTAGTGCACTATTAAATCTACTAAACTACGACAGAAGTAACAAAATTATTGTGTCATACGAGGGAAACAATGCATTAGTACATCATTCACTTCAAAATATTAAAGAAATCGTTCCTAGTTCTTTGTAAATAAATAGTGATTTCATATGCATATTGTAATCTAATTTCTTTTCTATTAGTAATATATTTAGCTCTGCTATTGCGTGCAAAGGCAGCACAGGTATGAATATATCGCCGGGCCCGCAGAATATAATGGCAATCGACATTGCAATAGTTTTAATGTTATGCCATATTTGAAGTCTACATAGCCTAATACACATACTCAATTTTTTTTGAAATTTTTCTATGATTATTCATAAAAATAAAAGATAATATAATATTATTCATTGTACTTTCTGAGGTGCACATTAACGTGAACAAAAGTGTTACAAACTATTGCCATTTTGGTTTTATTAAAGAAAATATTGTAAAAGCAATAACAATTGTGTTCTCGTACAAGAAAACATCCTTATAATTGTAATGGCGAATACCATTTTATTCTCGTTAAAAAACTTCTAAGCTCGGCGACTAACATTACTTCAGCAAACAGTTTGTATTGACACTGAACAGTGCAATATCTGGCCATACTGTTCTATTCCCTAGTTAGTTATAAAATTATTTCTTCGTGTTCAAAATAAGATATAACAGATTTATTACTATCCGACAAATATGAACATAATCTTGTTGAAGATAACCAGGAAAGTGATCACATCCTAGTTTCCGACCAAGTGCCTATGCGACTTGAATCTACGACAAAAATGTTACAAGTACGAAGAAAAAACTAACCAGAAAGCGGACACGAAACGAATGTAAAAGACAGGACCAGAAAAGTAAAAAGCTAAAGAATTTAGAAGAAGCCTGCACAGGATGCAGATCTAAAAAAGAGTTTGATAAAAAGCCCGTTCAAGCTGTGAATGTAAGTGTACAAAGTGATGTGTAGAAAGAATTACACAAGCGCAAAGAGAAGCTTTATTGCAGCAATACTATGCACTTGGAGATCATGAGTTACATCGCAAACTATGCCAAAGCCGAAGACGTTAAACGAGTAAAAGTAAAAAGTAAAAATGTAAGCACGGAGGAAAATATCATCCAACATATCCAATTATTCCCTGTTGTTGAGTCGCATTATGTAAGGCAAGATTCTGCGAGACAAAATCTGTCATAGCTTCTTAATTTGAGTAAAATTTATCGTCTGTACCAAACTTAGCTTAAAGAGGGAAATTATGATTGCCCGATAGCTTCTTAACGACAATACGAGACCATCTTTAACACCAAATTTAAATATTCCTTTTACAAACCAAAAAAAGACCAAAATATATAAGCAATGCCATAAGCTCAACGTGCACTCTCTACAGAGAAGCTGATCCTATTCGACAAGAGACATTGAAAGATAGATATGACAAACACCAAAAAAACAAGGACAAACTACGCAAAATAGATGAAAAAGAATCCATTGATCCTTCACATACAACCATAGCGATATTTGACTTAGAGAAGGTCTTGAGTATTCCACAATCTCAAATGGGAATATTCCATTTTAAAAGAAAGTATGCAATTTATAATTTTACTGTTTATAATAGTAACAGACATAAAGGCCTTTGCTATGTCTGGCATAACACAATTGCCAAAAGGGGAGCCATAGAAATAGGCAGTTGTCTATGGCAATTTCTCTTAAATGAAAAAGAAGGAGGTATTAAAGACATTTTTTTTTATTCGATGGTTGTGCAGGGCAGAACAAAAACAGGTTTATCTTTGCTCAATACATTTTTTCTGCTCAAAAACTTCAAATGAACATTACACATAGATTTTTTGAAACGGATCATGGGCTAGGTGAACGCTTGGATTCTATGCACTCTTACATTGAACGTGAGTTAAAACACAGGGTTGTATATACTCTCGATCAGATGTATGCAATTATAATGAATGCTAAAGTCCACGGTGAGAAGTACAACGTAAAGAAAATTTGTGACATTTCCTGACATGTGAGTTCTTTGACTTTTAAGAATTAATAAAAGACAAGAATTGGGCCAATGATGACGCAGGGCATAAAATTATGTAGACCACATAATTTTGGCAGGGCCGTCTTTAAACTATTTGAGGCCCTAGGCACGTTAGGATAATGGGGCCTCTATGACCTTGAGAAACTCACTCACTCCCATCTGTCAAAAAGTGCAAGCTATGTTGTACACGGTATAGCTATGCGCATGCAGCAAGCTAAAGCTAATAAGCAAGTAGGTATTGGAGTAAGTCATTATCATCAGATTTTTCAAAATTAATGTTTTTCGGTAATACCTAAATATCGGTTATCATTTGGTAATCTGGCAGGAACTAGGGGGCCCCATTAGATCGCGGGGCCCTGGGCACGTGCCCATAGTGCCCAGTGGGGAAGAGGGGCCTGGGTCTAAGGTAATGGAAGTAAACGTTTTACATTCCCAATCACATACTCTACGCTTTAAATTTAATTTTGATGATTAGTATTCTCAAGTGAATGTAGAACGGGAACAAAGACCACCAAGCCAAGCAAGGTACGAGGCATACAAAAATCTAACACACAAAGTACTAGCACTGAATTTCAGTTGAAAGTCGCGTACACCGACCCATTGCCATTAAGCAAGACTTTACATGGCGACCTCATGAGCCTATGTAGATCAGAAGCAATCCCAACGTTCTACTATGCCTTCTACGAAGCTTTAACTTATGACGGATCCAATACTGAAAGCCATACTACGTTACTTGAAAACGATGATCAGGAAAACTAATTTTTATTTGCCATGTATATAAAAAAATCTTGTGTCCTTTAACATAAATAAAGTCTGATTACCACAACTTCACATTATTTTCGTAACTAGAATAACAGTCCTAAGGTTGATTAGTCTGCTATGTATATCCCGTATAAACCAGAACAAAATGGTAGGTTACTTTACTTTTCCATCATTTAGCACTGTCATACGATTGAATAGTATTGCAATAGAATATTATACTATTGAATATGTTTCTAAATAACGAGAATAAAATGGTAAGTGTACAATACCAGATTTCAACAACATTAGATATTTACTAACTTTTTAAATTGTAATTATCTTACATTTGAATAATGCTATTAGATATTTATTACTTCGTTATAAAAGCTTTAAAAATTAGCTTTGATTTGAGCTTTTATTGGATTATCTACGTCTAATATTAGTTAAGTTATGGACAAAAAACAGTTTTTTATTTTTCCTGAAAAGTTTAGTTTTTGCGATAACCATTTTATTCGCCGGGGCCGGCGATATATTAAACGGTTTTTTAAATTGAATATTGTGTACTTTTTAAGGTTGATTGTATTACGACTAAGCTTATTATTGCTAATATTTTAAGATTGAGATTGCAAATAAATTGTACTATAATTTCAATACATAGCTCGCCAACGTCCATACCACGTTGAATACACCGGTTCTCGTCCGATCACCGAAGTTAAGCAACATCGGGCGTGGTTAGTACTTGGATGGGTGACCGCCTGGGAACACCACGTGTCGTTGGCTTTTTGGCTTTTCTTTGTTATGATAGGACTATTTCTCAAATTTTAATTTACGTGGTATCTTATTGTAATATATAAATCAATATTGAGGTCTAGTATTATCATGGAGGACCACTGCAGTAATTCAATTTTCGTTCTTTACCTTGCCAACTAACGTAATAAATTTTACATATTAATTATCTTCTTATAAAGACTTTTATATTTACTATGATTATACAATACTGTTTAGAAAACATTTTCATAACTTTTCTATGCATAAAACTAGTACTAGATAAAAAATAATTCCACCTAGTGTACGTTAGTGACACTGCTTCGTAGATAGTCTGTCCATCTAGCGGAGAGTAGTGGAACTAGAATAAGTAGTATCTTGTTCATATTGTTGGTAGTAAGTTTATTAATTATTCGCTAGATGTCTCTGTGTTAATAATTTTCATTATTTTGGAACTTGAACTTACTGGGAAATAAATCATCAGATGCGATCCGAAGGTCACAAGGGACATGCCCCCGCTCACCTAAATTATACACTTAAAATAGAAAAATCTTTAAATAATTTACCAAATAAAAAAGGTATTTATTAACCCTAGCCCACGCATTTTAATGGTTTGCTCATATGTTCATATAATTATTATAGCAGTGAAACCGAGTTCTTAAATTGGTAGGATTTGAATTTATTTTGACTATTTAATATAACTGAATGTAAAATGTATAAAACACTATCACTAAAATTTGTGCTATACGACTAAAGTTATAGTCCAACCACTGGTTTAGATACTACCTAAATTAGATTAATTACTAAAATGAAAGTAACAGTCTGCTCTAATTTTCATACAAAACCACATAATACAGATTCTGTGGTTTTTCATTATTTCGATTCGTCTCACATTAGAAATAACTGCCAGGTATTCGTATGTGCGGTTATAAACTTGAACCAAAACACAACCATCAACGGCTACCACATATAGTGGTAACCAGAGGGCCTACTCTCATTTAAAGAAAACGAAACTTCTTTACACCCATCCCTTTCACTCTATAATGATATACCTAGAGAATCAAACAAAAAAAACGTACAAAAAAAACAAAACAAAAATATTTAAAAAAATAACAATAATAATACCAACGACTTCTTGGCGGGAAAGTGAAGCGTCATGTCTGCAGTTTTGTTTTATTTTCTAAAATTTGTGATATTTCTAACATTAATGTTTAATAATAACGGTGGATTATTAACGGTTAAGTGTTTGTGAACGTACATGAGTGTTGGTAAATCAAATAAAACAGTGCAACATAACTTTTTAAATTCTCTCAAGAAGTCCATGTGAGATCTCAGTATAGTCCCACATCTTTACTGAGGACTCAAGGGGCTTAGGGGGAGGGGATCTCATTTACCATTTATCATCTTTATCACCACTCATTCTCATTTACTATAATTTTTATGTCTCTATCTTAATATATCTCTTAACTTGACACCGGCTAAATGAGCAAACCGCACGAAGCCATTATGTAAAAAAAGAAGAAGAAGGTAATGTTACCTGTCAAAAGGGCGATACACCAGCGTAATGCTGCTGCATCTAATACAGCAGCGCTGGTGTTCCTTTGAACTCTGCTTTACTTCTGACATCTTTCCTGACTACCTAGTACCCCCGAGCTACAAGCGCTTTGTTCATTCTCATCATCATCATCATCGTCACAGCCATTAAAAGTCCAATCCTAAGCAGAGGTCTTTACAATCGAGGGGGAAAAGTACTAGATAAGGTGTCGCGGACTTTTTAGTAGATATTTATAAGATCTATCGTACATTTTGTGGTTCTATATTTTATAGTTTAGGCAGCGTACGCAAAATGAGTAACTGTTCTGGTAGATTTTTTACACTTTGTGTCCGAACAATAGAAATATCTTACGAAACCCAATTTTTTTAAAAATTACAATTTACCCTATGTTACTCAGTGATAATGTAGCTTTCTACTGAAAAGAGAACTATTAAAATCGGTCCAGTACGTTTTGAGTTTATTCGTTACATACAAAAATACAAATCTTTCCTCTTTATATTATTAGTGTAGATTAATTTTGCAGGAGGAGAAAACACACATTGCGGCTGTATTTTATATTCGAAAACTAATGTTAATCCGAGTTTATGTGTAAATATAGTGGATTTTTAGACATAACTTCTTGGGAAACACACAAGAATAGGAAAGTGGCATAGTGCAGTGAATTGTATGTAAGTTTATGTTCCGTGTTCATTTCAAAACTCCATTGAACCGTAAAATCTTTACGACTTTACTGACACATGATATGACTTTATTTCACTTTCATTAGGTATATGATGAAAACGCTGCATTTATAAAAAAAAAAACTTGATGTATTTAATTATTTGACACAGGCAAGAACTTCTTGGCGGGAAAGTGAAGTCATGTCTGCAGTTTTGTTTTATTTTCTAAAATTTGTGATATTTCTAACATTAATGTGTAATAACGGTGGATTATTAACCGTGAAGTGTTTGTGAACATACATGAGTGTTGATAAATGAAACAAAACAGTGCAACATCACTTTTCAAATTTTCTCTCAAGGAGTCCATGTGAGATCTCAGTTTAGTCCCACATCTTTACTGAGGACTCAAGGGGCTGAGGGGAGGGTATCTCATTTACCATTTGTCATCTTTATCACCACTCATTCTCATTTACTATGAATTATATATTATTAATATATCACTTACTTGACACTGGCTAAATGTGCTAGACGCACGAAGCCATTATTTAAAATAAAGAAGAAGACACAGGCAAATTATCTAAACGAGTGAGTCCATGTCTTAGAAATATTGCAAAATGCTTAGATAGATCCGGTCATAAACTCTAGCTCGAGGTAAAGCGCCAACCTCGTCATTTAATTAATATATTATGTTGCAACAATAGTTTTAATTTATACTACCATAATTACATAGATGTATCGCACACAGGTAATAATAATATATTGTAGCTACAAATTATTATGACGTAATGTTTAAGTAGATTCGGTATTTTGTATCTAGGTAACTTACTTTCCATTACATTATAATGACCGTTAGCTGAATTAGGTCGGTCGAAGAGATTAACGTTTGCAATGGTCTGTTATAGCAATATTGTAGTAGAATAGAAGATATTCTATAAAGAGGAAATGCTGCACATAAGTACGTCGAGTCGATTTACCCATTTTTAATAAAAAATACACATACAAGACTATTTGCTTTCTAGTTGCAAAAATGGCCTTACCCTAATTACCATGCCCTTGCATGTATTCTTAATATTCATTACGATAACTGTCTACTACTTAATTGTCATGTAGGTTCGTAAGGAATAATAATGAATAACTTTCTGCCATTTTGTGGGCAGAGACATTATCCCGTTACTGTAGAAACTTTGGGACTTCTGATTAAAAAAACGGGACAAATAGTTTTGGCAGTCCTCTCTTGAGGTCAACCTTACAGAACCTAAAGAATTCTGCAGAGACCGAAACAGGTGAAAATCTGAAGGCGCAAGGTCAGGGCTATATGGTGCATGCACTAGGACCTCCCAGTCGAACTCTCTTAATTTTTGCTGAGTGGCTAAAGATGTGTGTGGTCTAGCGTTATCGTGATGAAAGACCACACCCTTCCTGTTGATCAATTCCGGCCGTTTTCTCTCGACTGCTTCCTTTAATCTCATCAGTTGCTGGCAGTAAAGATCAGAATCGATGGTTTTGCCGGGCGGTAAAAGCTCATAATAAACAATGCCCTTCCAATCCCACCATACACACAGCATCACCTTATTTCGTGTTAGGCCAGGTTTGGCCACAGTCTGTGAAGCCTGACCAACTTTCAACCACGACCTTTTTCGCACGTTCTTGTCGTACGTGATCCACTTTTCATCGCCAGTTATCAATCTCTTCAAAAACGGCTCGGTTTCATTACGTCTCAATAATGAATCGCAAATGAGTATACGGTTCATTAAGTTTCTTTGAGTGAGCTCGTGTGGCACCCAAATATCGAGCTTTTTTGTATAACCAGCTTTCTTCAAATGGGTCAAAACTGTTTTGTGGTCAATTCCCAGTTCTTCAGCTGCATCATAACTACTAATATGCCGATCTTGCTCCACTCTTTCAAAAATAGCGTCCATTTTAATCGTAACAGGGCGACCAGAGCGAGGTGCATCTTTAACATCAAAATTTCCGGACTGAAAACGTTTGAACCAAATTTGTGCTACTCTTACTGACACTGCATCAGGTCCATAAACATCACAAATTTTTTTCACTGCTTGAGTTGCATTTTTGCCTTTTTTATAATAAAATTTTAAAATGTATCGAATTTCTTCATTAGATTCACTCATTTTTACGGAGAGAAAAACAAATGAAAAATAGCGGGAAACAACTTTTTTTTATTTTTTTCTTTTCTTTATAATAGAACCTTTTTCATGTTACCAAAACCAGCCAGACACAAATAGTACAGTCAAAAAAATTTTATAATAAGTTTATACCTACGTTATGCGAAAAGACTTTTTCCCCGACCTAATCTGTAGTGTTTGTTTTGGTATAAAGCATATTTTAACCGACTTCCCAAAATGGAGGAGGTTCTCAATTCGGCCGGTTTTACTTTTTTAACTTTTTTTTTCTATGTATGTACATCGATTATGCCGAGGTTTATAGACCGATTAACGTGATTCTTTTTTTTAATCTAACTTTCACTTACTTGTCTTACACGTTTTTGAACAAAGCTACGCTTTATTTAATGAAACCTTATTTAAAAAAATTATGAAAGTTATCAGCTAACGAACGTCAAACATATTGCTTCCAAAAGCCATTCAAAAATTGATAACCTCAACTTTTTTTGTTTATGTTAAAAACAAATTATTGCACTAATCATCATCATCATCATCATTACAGCCCATTAACATCCCACTACTGAGCACGAGCCTCCTCACACATATCAAGGTGTGAGGGTATTGGGTCATACTCCACCACGCGGACCCAGTGCGGATTGGCGGAGGATTGCACTAATGTGTTGACAGAAATCACTCACGTCTCTGAGTCGTATCTATTTGATGATGATAACAGACATAGTCGTTAAGTGTTGATTTGATATAAGCTAAAAAGGAGTTAAGTACAGTAACTTTGCTCTGAAGTTACATAATAATAGTTTATTATATGGTTGACGAAGTTTGGGCGTATAGTATGCCTCTGCCTACCCCTTCGAGGAAACAGTTGTTAATGTATGTATTATATTTTAGTGGTAGGTAATGTTTGCTACACTTAGGGTGTCTTGCACAACGGTCACTAATTCTAATTAGAGCTAAATCTATTATCGTTCTGTCTCCCTCATTTATAAAGAAAATTAAATAAAACTTTTGACATATTTTACTAAAATGTTTAAAGGTTTTTTTTTCAATATGAAAAATGAAAGACCATGTGTACGACCTTGTATGAGCATTTTATGTAATGTGACACGCAATAAACGATTTTATTTGATTAAAACTGCTCCATTGAAGTGCTAAATTTGTATAAATTTATTTTAGTAATAAAAATGGTTATTGTGGAAAATGCGAGGAAACTTGGCGACTATTCGACCTTAAAATTAGGCTTACACAGAAAACTATGTACGAATAAATGCATACAGAAGCAATACTAGATTTCCTAGTAACATACAGAATTTATGATTTCTTGTTTCAAAATGTACTTCTACTTCCGCAATGGTCTGGTAAATGTTGAAAGACTTTTCTCCGGAGAGGCGCATGACAATAACTTCTTTTATAAAGAGGTAAGTGTCTCATCATCATTCATCATTTCAGCCCATGAGCTCAAGCCTCCTCTCACGTACCAAGGTGCGAGGGTAATGGGTCATACTCCACCACGCTGACCTATGACCACGCTATGGCGTCCTGCTGTTAGAATTTTTCAAGCCGTTCTAACATGGCTTAACGACTACCACATTTAGTGATAACCGGCACCAACGGCTTAACGTGCCTTCCGAAGCACGGAAGCGCTCGATATCAAACGGTCACCCATCCAAGGACTGACCTCTATAAACTCTGCTTTACTTCGGTGATCGTTTCCGACCACCGAGCACCGCGGAGCTACGAGCGCTTCGAAAGTGTCTAAGAAATCACTTATTTCTCAAGTCTAGTTGACCAGGAATGGTCGGATTGTCTATAACAACGCGAGTGTTTCACGCTCGGTGTATAAATCTCGTTTCAGCTTTCACTAGAGAAATTGGCTTTGGAATAAAATAATTACATTTGTCTTTTTAAAAATATATCGATATATTTTTGGTATGGTTGAGGACGACGGCCAGTAAACAGGAAACAACCGAATGATGTTCCACACTGGGTTGCGGAGGTCAGACGGCTGTCGCTCCGTGTTATAATGGAAATTCAGCCAAATCTGGTAAGACCAGTAAGCTTTAGACCTAAGCTAGGGGCTCAGACCCTGAGCTTAGTAAAGTAAAGTAAAGTAAAAAGTTCTTAATTTCATAAACTATTACATAGCACTTGTCAACGTCAAAACAAAATATACATGAAAAAAAAAAAAATATATCAACCATGAAATCACGAAGCTTAGATTCACTTACATGCAAATAAATAAAAAATAGGTGTAAGTGAATCTAAGTGCCAGTTCCGAGCCCCCGCTCTGTGAGAAGAATTGACAAGAAACTCACAGGCTATGCTCTTTTACATAATTTTTATTACAAAACACACACAGTGTAAATTTGATGATACTGAAAGGGTCCCCCGAAGCTGTAACCAATAAAGTAGCACTAAGGGAACCTTCCATCACAGTCAAGTAAGTATGTATTGTGAAACTGAGCTGAGCCTGTACAATAAGGGATGGTCACGACAATGATCTGGTTGACTTTTTATTCTAATATACACATACAAGTTGAAAATGTTAAGCCCAAGCTTGTTTATCCGATAAGTAATCATTAACAGCATAATACCCCTTTTGAAGAAACTGCTTTTTAACTACAGTTTTAAAAGTTGCCAATGGTAGATCAATTATTTCCTGCGGAATTTTATTATAAAATCTGATACTATTACCCAAAAATGAATTTTTTGTTTTGTGAAGTCGACAATTTGGCAGAGAGAGCTTATTTCTATTCATCATCATCATCATCATCTCAGCCATCTGACGTCCACTGCTGAACATAGGCCTCCCCAATAGATTTCCACATTGAGCGATCCTGAGTCGTCTGCATCCATCGGCTTCCCGCCGCCTTGACCAGATCATCGGTCCATCGCGTGGGAGGCCGTCCTCTACTACGTTTACCGGTTCGCGGTCGCCATTGCAGAACCTTGACGCCCCATCGGTCGTCGGTTCTTCGAGCTATGTGCCCCGCCCATTGCCACTTCAGCCTGCAAACTCGCCTCGCTATGTCGGCCACTCCAGTCCTCCTACGGATTTCCTCATTTCTGATTCGATCACGTAGGGACACTCCGAGCATAGCTCTCTCCATTGCACGCTGAGCGACTTTGAGCTTTCTAATGAGGCCCATAGTCAGGCACCAAGTCTCAGTACCGTACGTCATCACTGGCAACACACACTGGTTAAAGACTTTTGTCTTAAGACACTGAGGTATTTTTGACGAGAAGATATAGCGCAGTTTCCCGAACGCAGCCCAACCGAGCTGGATTCGACGATTGACCTCTTTCTCGAAGTTGGACCTACCCATTTGGACTTTTTGTCCCAGGTATACATATTCGTCGACAACTTCGAGAGCCGAGCCTCCAATAATTATTGGGGTAGGCTTAACATGGACATTCGACATAATTTTCGTCTTGTCCATGTTCATTTTGAGACCTACTCTTTGGGAAGCTCTGTCGAGGTCTTCGAGCATTGTGCCCAGATCCACAAGTGACTCCGCTATGACCACTATATCGTCGGCAAATCGAAGGTGAGACATATACTCGCCATTTATGTTGATGCCGTAGTTTCCCCAGTCCAGCATTTTGAAAACATCCTCCAGGGCAGCAGTGAACAGTTTCGGAGATATGACATCTCCCTGTCTCACGCCCTTCCGCAGGAGGATAGGATTTGTGTGCTGGTCTAGTACGCGTACGGACATGGTGGCGTTTTTGTATAAACTTCTCAACACTTCAATATACCGATGGTCAATGCGGCATCGCTGCAGGGACTGAAACACTGCCCAAGTCTCGATCGAATCGAAGGCCTTTTCATAGTCCACAAACGCTAAGCAAAGTGGCTGGTTATACTCCTCGGTCTTCTGTATAACCTGCCGCAGCGTATGTATGTGGTCCATGGTTGAAAAGCCTTTTCGGAAGCCGGCTTGTTCGGGAGGCTGGAAGTCGTCAAACCTATGACCGAGACGGTTCGTGATGACCCGTGAAAACAACTTATAGACGTGGCTCAGTAGCGTGATTGGCCTATAATTCTTCAAAAGAGATTTGTCACCTTTTTTGAAGAAAAGTACAACCACGCCACTGGCCCACGCCTGTGGCGTACGTCCCTCGAGGATGACGGTGTTAAAGAGCCTCTGAAGTACCTTTAGTACCGGTGTACCACCCGCTCTCAGAAGCTCTGCTGTCATCCCGTCTTCACCCGGTGCCTTGTTGTTCTTCAGCTGTTTCAGGGCCATCCTAATCTCGTATAGGCTGACGTCCGGGATGTCTTCGGTGTAGTGCCTGGTTAGTTTGGCTCTAGGATCTTTAGCCAAACAAGTAGCGGGATCCTGCGTACTAGTATATAACTGCCCATAAAACCCTTCGATTTCCCTCATGATCTCAGGTTTCGACGTGACTAGATTGCCCTTGTTGGTCTTCAGCTGCGTTAACTGACTCTGGCCAATAGACAGATCTCGTGCGAACACTTTCGAACCCTTGTTCCTCTCTATTGCATTTTCAATACACGTAGTACTGAATCTGCGAATATCAAGTCGCAAGGATTTCGTGATCTGTCTATTGATACGCCGGTAAGAGAATGCATCTGCTGAAGACTGCAATCGCATATGTCGTCGTGCTTCCATGAGATCAAGAGTCTCAGTCGATATTTTTTGGGTTTTATTTCGGGGTCTGGTCTTGTAAAATTTGGACCCCACCGCGTGGACAGTCTCAACTAGCCCGCTACTTAAGTCGTCGACGGACACGCAGTCCTCTAGACCTGCGAAGCGATTTTGAAGCTCGATCTGAAAGTACTCGGGGTTTTGAATATGGGCGACTGAGGGTCGGAGCGTAGACTTCATCAGGCGGGACCTTTCAAGCTTGACATTTATATTCAATGTGCCTCTTACAATTCGGTGATCGCTGCCGGTTTTCACCCTAGCGATTACAGAGACATCATTGAATATTTGCCGCTTAGTGGTCATGATAAAGTCTATCTCATTCCTCGTGAAACCATCAGGGCTCATCCAGGTCCATTTCCTCTGCGGAGGTTTCTTGAAGAAGGAGTTCATCATAAAAAGTCCCTCCTTCTCCATGAAATCCGCTAGCCGCTGGCCCCTTTGGTTCCTTCGCCCTACTCCAAATTGCCCCACTTTCTGCTCGTCACCACTTCGCTGGCCTAGCCTTGCGTTGAAATCCCCCATAACAACCGTGTAGTGAGTTGGTGAAGTATGTATGGCGGCAGAAATGTCGTCATACAATAACTCTACGTCCTCATCAGGGTGTGTCGAGGTCGGTGCGTAGACCTGAATTACCTTCAGCGAATACCGTTTGGTGATTCTGAGTATTAGGTACGCTACCCTAGTCGACACACTCTTTATAGACACGATGTTGTTACGGATGGACTTCCGGACTATAAAACCGACACCACCTTGGGACAGGTGGTCGCCCTCCCGGTGGTAGAGCAAGTTGCCGGACTTGAGGATTACCGTATCCTCCCCCTGTCTTCGGACTTCAGATAACCCGATAATGTCCCAGTGCAACTGCTCTATTTCCTCTTCCAGCTCGTCAATCTTCTCATCAGTCCTCAGTGTGCGTGTGTTGTAGGTTGCCAGGTGCAGAAGTCGTTTAGGATGGTAGCCGGATCTCTGCCGGTGATTCTTTGCACCCCCTGCCCCGCCGTTACCAAGACCGCTACCGTAATCTGGAATAGCGGGGCCGCCGGGGACTGGGGGCCGTTTGTGTGTATATGCTATTCTATTAGGGGTATTTGCCCGTAATCACCACGCTGGGCAGGCGGGTTGGTGATCGCAGTTCCAGCCAGTACGCAGGATGGCGCTGCTGCCCATCATCCGGTCCTATTTCTCTTCGTCGACTCTTACGACTCCCCATGAGATGAGAGGGGGTGACGCTATTCTAGGCCGGCGCCACACGGCCCTTTCTATTCCTAGTATTAAAATTATGTACTTTTGAATTTTTATCAAACGTATTAATGTTTTTGCGAACATACATTATATCATCGAATATATACTGTGATGCAACTGTTAATATGTTAATTCTTTTAAACATCTGTCTGAGAGAATCTCTGGACTTAAGATTATAGATAGCTCTTATGGCGCGCTTTTGTAGTACAAATATATTATATATGTCCGCAGCAGATCCCCACAATAATATACCACATGACATAATGCTATGAAAATAGCTAAAATAAACTAATCTAGCTAGGTCTTGGACAACCGGGATAACGCTAGAATATGTTGAAGAGGAGACTATGGACTTACAATTGTGAGTGGATAACAGGCATACAGTTTCATATCATCCCATTAACGTTCCACTATGAGCAAGGGCCTCCTATGGTAAGAGGGACTCAGGCCATATTTCAGCATAAGGATCGCGTCCGCGGCAGCCATAATGTTGGTGACATTGCAGAGAAAGTACAAGAATGACGATTTTACAGAAATCGCCAAACTACGTGGGGAACAAATATCTGGCCATGGCACCTCCACCCGGCCGAGGAAAATTGGGCAGGCACAGGAACAGCTGGCTTGTTATCGTAATGGGTGACATGCGTGCTTATGATCTACAAAGGATGCTGAAGAGCAAGAAGGCGGATCTGGAGCAAGTAAGGTGGCAACCAGGATAACGCTCTGATGAGGCAGCAAGCTATTAACGTACCAGCGTAGTCGCTATTCAATTGGATACAGTAAAACTGATTGTATTTCACATTTCATTAAAGTTTACTAATCTCAAACCTAACCTTACCTTAATACACTTCAATAATACTAAATTGGCCCCCAAGTTTAACGTTCTTGTACAATCAAGTCTCATTACTCTCCTACTTATTTCATTAGGACTTTTCGCACACTATCAGCAATAAATCAAAATTCCTTTGTAAGTCAGTCCTCTCAACTGCCGGGTCTTCTGACATTTTCCATTATGAGTGAAATTGCATTTATGCGAATGTCATGATTGCTACTATTGAAATCTTATTATAGTCTAATTATTTAGATTTCTTAATAAAATAAATAAATATTTCTGACACAAATAGTAACATTTATTTATTATAATTAAATAATTGTTTTAAACCAATTATTTAGTTCCAAGATAAGTATCAATAAGAACTTGTGTTATGGATACTAAATAACTGAGAAACATACATCAATACTTGTTTTTGTAAATACATAGGTACTTAATATATATAGGACAACAATACTGCTACTTGACTGTTACTATTTCAATAATTGTTCTGATTAATAACGACTAGTATTAGTAAATAAAATTAATTCCAAATAGAAGACTTATAATAGAATAAAAATTAAATTAATCAGACTTCATTTATTATAACTGATAAGTATTTTTGCGGATGATGCTGATCCCATAACATTTGACCCTGTACATCGACTTCCGTCATTACGCCACTATCGACCATAAGTATCTGATTGTTATCAACGCTTAATGACCAAAATCGGTTGAATCGACTTGTCATCGAACTCACTACGACCCACTTTGCGCATGACTCGACAATAAAGTTACAAATTATAATCAGTGATCGGAATAGGTGGAGCTATTTTACTTACTTGCAATACATTATATTTGTATGAACATTCCCCGAATTTATTAGCAGTAGTATTTAGTATCTTTAGTAGTCAAATTAGCTAAATAGTAAGCTTACTAGACTAAGAGTGCTGGTTAATTGTTAGAAATAATAATGTATCTATCGCGTCGATCCCACATTCTAT
The DNA here is from genome assembly GCA_949126915.1 of Musotima nitidalis. Taxonomy (NCBI): domain Eukaryota; kingdom Metazoa; phylum Arthropoda; class Insecta; order Lepidoptera; family Crambidae; genus Musotima; species Musotima nitidalis. The sequence continues at coordinate 10,248,037 of OX421434.1, forward strand.
TCATTACTATTTTGACGACCGATATGGCTTGGTGGCGAGTATACGTGCAGTCCACTCCTGAAGTCGTGGGTTCGATTCCCACACAGGTCAAATATTTGTGTGTATAAATATGAATATTTGTTTTGGTCTGAGTGTTGTCCTATGTATATTAAGTATATATTTACAAAAAACAGTATTTATGTTTATCCGTTATTTAGTATACCACAAGTTCTTGATGATGATGATACTTATCTTGGAAATAAATAATTGGTGTAAGTGTTTAAAAAAAAATTACATTAATTCTACATGTCCATACTAACATAAACATAAAGACACACATAAAATAATAAATAAAAAAGGTATTATCCGAAAATTACAACAATTATTTAGTTCCAAGATAAGGATCATTAAGAACTTGCTTTGTGGATACTCAATATTATTTAGATACTCAATAACGAATACACGTACATAAATACTGTTTTGTTTGTTATTTCAAGAATCCACAACTTTAGTAGCGTATACCCGCGTATACTTGCCACCACGCCATATGTCATAATAGCTTCACCTTTTCCGATCACTGATATAACTTATAATACTTGAAGAATAGCAAATAAACCTTATGAAATACACACACAAATAAAAAGCTTGTGTCGTAACTGTTCCGGTGGTTGCTCAATGCCATTTTGTTGCAATGCTATGTTAAAAATTTAATTAGCGCTAGTTAAAAATTTCAAATTTCTAGTTAACTACACTGACTTAAAAACTTAGAGATATTATTTATTCTGTTTAATCTTCTAGTCTACCTCACTGACTTCAAAAGTTATTTATTTATACATTTTGTTCTAAAAATTGTATACACGGGGTTACTGTTTTAGTGTGGTAATTTGTTTAAGAAATTTAATTTAAATGGTTTTAGTATTACTATATTAATATTACTTACACCTATTCACAAAAAAACGTTTAATGTTTATATTTTAATAAATACCGTAATGATTGCATTGAGCTATTATTGAATGCTTAAAGTGCTTGTTGTATATCGTTTTCCTAGATGTAACTAACAATAGCTCGTAACTAACAATTTCTAGGCAGAGGCATATAGCACGCGCACACATCGCCAATTACATTGTTGGTCCCTCGTATGGGTGGCGAGCCTCTTGCCGTGGTCAGAAGGTGGACCACTTACAGATGAACGTGGCTTCTGAACAGCTCGATATGAAATGCCACACAAGCGGTCACCCAACCAAAGGCTGACCTCGGTGGACTCTGCCTTACTTCGGTAATCGGTCGACAAGAACTATCTGAGCGTATTTATAGCAATTTTTAAATACATTTCGAAGCATTATCCCGGCTACCCTAGACTCAAGCTTAGAGCCCATGGTCTGGCTCACTTTTTTTTTTACGTCGATAACAAAATGCATTTACGCACTGCCTACTGGCTAAAGGGGGACCGAGAGGGGTGTGTGGGACTCACCACCGGCAGACACGACCGCCAGCAGTAGTACCCACTAAAAATCTACTGACGACGCTCGCTGCTTGTTAAAAATGAGGCGGGCGGCCAGTACCTGGGTTGCAGAGTCTGACTCACCGCCCGCGGGCTAAAACCGGGAGGACCTTAGAGAAGCGCTACCATAGCGTTTGTAGCCGACTTCTCGGTGGGTCTATGGTTAGCTAGCAGGGGCCCCCTGCACCCGCTGCCTAAGACCCTCCTGGCGCTGCTTGACGGGCCTCCTGGCACGCCTGCTGCGCCCACCACTGGTCCCGCTTAGTTCTCACCCCCGGTAGTCCCCCGGTAGTAGATACTAAGGGCACCAAGAGTCGAAAATCTCTGGGTGTTACCTTTTTCCTAGCGGCTTCTCTACCCTAGCAGGATGTACTCGCCCCCCCACCACGACAAAGTGGAAACCAGCCACCTAGAGGGAACCTCATTCTATGGTTGAACCAGATATGTTGGTGTAATGTTAGTATGTTAGAAGGCACTGACTTTCTAACAACGACTGTCATGGATGTTTATGACAGCCGGGACCAATGTGCTTTCCGTGGCACTGAGCAAGTAACGCACGCACATAATATCGAAATGCCATAGGCACCTAAGTTCAAACCCGAGACCCTCTGATATTTCAGTCTGTGGGCCTCTCCACTGGGCCATCGCCGCTCGTTCAAATAAGTCTGATCTCCTGCGTCAATTTTTTTCCCCCATATTTCGCGTTTCTTCAGCTGTAACTAACTACAAAGTAGTAAAAAAGATTTATTACTTCAGTAAAATTATTTTTAATGATCTCATTTTCCTGTCCGACAGTATCTCTCACCGGTTCTCGATAAAATGAATAAATAACGAAGATGTTCTCATTAAAATTGTATATTCCAGCGAAAGTTTATGCAATTAAACATAATTCTTGAGTTAAATTATAAATAAGTAACGTCTGTAACTCTGCTTAGTTTTTGGATGTAACATTATGCAAATCATTGTCGCTCTTAAGCTGAATGTGTTAAATGTTATATTTGTATGGGTAACAATACTGTTACATAACTACCCAAATAAATACACATATAATCTTTATTACAAACCTACATACATACATACTATCAAGCCCTCCTGGGGAAAAGGCGTGATAGTATGTAGGTAGTGTAGGCAGAGGCGTGAACGCTTACATTTCGCCAACTATTAGTCCGGCGTAATATGTGGCGAGCCTATTGACTCTTACCGAGAACTTTTATGATCGCCAGAGCCTCATCCGTTGGTCGGCTAGTGCACCACTTGCAGGTAAAGTTGGCATGGGTTCCTTAAATTCTCCCCCCCCCCCCCGACAGGTTTCCAGCTTGACGTGGTATGTACGGCGGCGGTGGGGGGGTGTTGCCCCTTGTTTCGGATGGAAAATCATCAAATGATCGTCTTCCGCTGTGAGCGAAGCAGAATGGTGCGTCAGACTTTTGCTGACTAAAAAACAGCCATGTTCCTTCTTGAGCCTGTAACACCAGGGCCGCGGTAACCCTTTCGAACAGTCCTGCAACCCCGGCAGGCTTCGCCCTCGCCTGTCGCCTATAGCAGGCGGATGGGCGGCGAGATACCCATTACCCACCGCTCACAAGCTAGCGCCTACGGTGGCCGGGAGTCGTCTCGCGGCTCCAGACGTCTCGGGCGTCCACCGCGGCGGCTGTATCCTTGACGAGAGGCACCCTGCCTCTCTCGTTCCGCCGCCTCCTTTCTAAACATGACTGCTTCGCAAATGGAGGCGACAGCATCCGACAGCACCCTCTCGCTCTGGACCATGGTCTCCACCAGGGCCGAACGCGAGAGTTCGCCGCCACCGATTGCCGCTACGAGGACACGTTCGGGCAGACCGCGGTGAAGGGGTGCTGCCCCTGTTGTCTAATCATAGACCCTTCGATGAGTCGGTCACACACGTTGGCTCTGGGGAAGTTCGCCGCAGGCCAGGAACTGGCCTCCTGCCTCTTTGTCAGCATTCGGCGGGCGTGAGTGGAAGATTTTTAGTGAATATTACTGCTGGCGGTCGCGGTGGTGAGATCCATATCCCCTCTCGGACCTCCTTTTGGCCGGAAGGCGTAATACATTTTGTTACCGACGTAAAAAAAAGGGTTGTCAGGCCACACCTTATCCATACAGTCCCATATTCTTTGTCTTTATACATATATATAATTCTACTGCACGTGTGTATGTCTCTGAACTCCTCCTAAAAGACTGGCCCGATTTGAATGAATTATTTTATATGCGCTGAATGGTTTAGATTAACAAATCTGTCAGGTGGCGCTGCAGTCGATATCTAGGTTATTTATCTATACTTCAACTAAATGGCTGAATCGATTTAAATGAATTTATGTGGACTTATTTCTAATGTAAATGAAGAACGATGAACTTGTCTCTAAGAGATATCTTCTAACCAACCTTATCTGGGGTTAAAGCTTATTTCTTTTTATTTCGCATGCTTAAATAAGAAAAAAGATAGCAGATATCTTATTTCCATTTTTTTTAAATAGATTTAGACATCTCACACATTGCTTCTACGAATTAATATACATAATTTCCATTTTCATATATAAAAATACTTACATAAATAAAATTTGTCTTGGTATACCCAGGTTTCGTTTTCATGCACACGAATATTAGTCCGTATGGGATGAACGATTTTAGGAGTGGAATACAGAACTACGCCATAAGATTAAGAGTGATTAAATTTAACATTATGCAGCGTTTTCGTCATTTATTTACAGTCGTAGTCAAGTAAAGATAAAGATTGATAGATAAAAACGTTTATTTCCTTTAAATAATGCAAGTTACATAAAAACATATCCCCCAAAACCGTGTGACTGGTTTGTCAGTGGGTCACAGTCTCTTTTATACTATTTACAACTTATTCTATACTAATTACAAAAGTTAATAAAAATAGAAAAGACAAAAAAGATAAATTACAATTTTGCACATACACCAATAAAGTGTTTTTTCATATTTGCTTTGTACTTGTGTTTGTTTGTTTTCACTCTAATGTCTTCAGATAAATTATTTAAAAGGTATATGTAAGCCGTTTTTTTATAGTCCTGTCACCATGTCCGTCATATAGCCAAGTCAAAGTCCTAAGTAAAATAGTAGAGACTTTACTCGAGACTTCTACGGAGTTTTAAAAACAACAAGAAAAATCTGAACTTGAAGCAATATGCCCCTTTTCTACACTTTTATACATTGTTGAAGAAGTTATGTCTAAGCATCCACCATTTACACATAAAAACTAGAATATACAGCAGTTTTAGAAAATAAATTCAGATCTCGTTGACCTTTTTTCGCGTTGGCACCAAAAGCCTATAAGGTTATTGCACCATTAAATAATTTTGCGAAACACGATTAATATTCTAAATATTAAAATCACAAAATCTGCTAACATCTTCTATTTTTATGTTTAACTAGTAACGCCATGTAAGATTAAGAGTGTTTTTATAATTGCATCATGTCGGCCATTTTGCATAAATGTCAGAATAAATCATTTTATTTGGGACATAGCATGGCATTTACATATTAGGTGAAGTTGTGTTGACTTCTGACTGGCCAGGTCAGTCGTAGGCCTAGTATTTTTTTTGACTTGGATTACTATTTAGTAGTCATAAAGTCCAATTGAAAGCGGCGATAGCCCAGTGGCGACACCCACAGACTTCAAGTTCAGAGGGTCTCGGGTTCCAACTAGTGTTGTAAAGAACTCGAGTCTTTGAGTCCTAAATTTAGAGCTCGACTCGGCATTACACGACTCGACTCATAACAATAAGACTCTTAAGAATAAAGAACTCAAGTCTATATGAGCTCTTGAACGCGAGACTCGAAACTCGAGTCTTCTTTAGCGCTCGAGTCCTGTTTACGCGCCGAGTCGCGCTCGAGTTCTTTTCCGCTTTGAGTCATTCTTTTTAAAGCAGCCAATAAAAGGCTATTTTTGTGAGATATAATCATGTGTAACCAGAAGGAGATGTCGAAAAATAAATGAAAGAATTAAAGTTTTAATTAACATGAAAAATCAGTTTAATTAATTATGATAATAAAAATTATTACAAAAGAAAACATTAATTAAACAAAACTACCAAACAAATAAACTCTTCAGCTTTATTATATAAGTATAGACATTTATTCTAAATAAATCACTGTCAGCATTTCGAAGACCAGTTTGAAGAAGACTCGAGCTCTTTTAAGACTCGAGCTCTTTTAAGACTCAAGCTCTTTATAAGACTCGAGTCTCTCGAGTTCTATTTAAGGTTTCGAGTTCAATAATGGCGCTCGAGTCTTGATGATAGGACTCAGACTCGGCTCGACTCAAGACTCCGAGTTCAGTTAGTTCACTGAGTCATAGAAAATTGAGTCGAGTCTATCGAATAAGACTAAAAGACTCGAGTCCTTTGCAACACTAGTTCCAACCCTGGTCACGCGACCCTTACTTTTCGAAGTTATGTGCGTAATTACCGCTTGCTCCGTGGTTCGGAATATTAAACCGTTGGTCCCTGTTGCCATGAACACCTATGGCAGTCGTTTGTTGGAAGTCAGAACCTTCTAATGTCCTGACAGCTGATTCAATCATACAATGATGTCCTCTCTGGGTTGCCGAGGTCAGACGGCAGTCGCTCCATATAATAACTGGATTCAGCCAGTATGTGGTTAGACCAGTGGGCAGAACCTAGGCCCTAAGCTTAAGTCTAGTGGTACTCGGATAATGCTAGGATATGATGATGAGTCATAAAGTCAACAAAATCAATTCTCGAACGGCTCTAACGTAGCACTAACTATCCTCTAAAAATTACTTGTTTGCACATCAAAAATTCTGATTGAGCATCTCATAGGAGATTAGACGGCCGAGTTAGTATTTCTGATGTGCATTAAGGTTATGTTAGGTAACTATTTATCCCTGTCCTCTGCAGAACATATCCAACCGCTATCAACCTGGCATTGGCTGAAAATACATGAAATACTTGGTCATAAAACTCTGTTAAATCTATAAACTCTCCGTGACTGTGAAGTTCGAAGACATTTGCAAACTTAAAACTACTCACTGATGACAAGTTTTTGGATTTGAGTCATCAGCTTAGTTTTAGGACCATGAATAGTCTTACTTTATATACATACTTTAGTGTTGTACAGTATCGATAACGATTAGTGATAGTACAGCTCTATGTTAAATTAGATTAAAATTTATTATAGAGTCAATTAAAGTGATGAAAATCGAGCTAAGTGGCGTGCCCTTGGAGAAGCTTATGTCCAGCAATGGACGAATATAGACTGGTGATGATGATGATGAGAAAGTCATAAAAGTCTTGTATACGAATTGAATTAGACGTATTAATAAGGCAAGATAAATAAAAGCTTGTATGGGTATAATATAGGACATATATGGTAGGATATAAAATGTTCTTCGTCAGGCTCGGAACTTGCACTTAGATTCACTTACACTTACTATATTTTTGCATATTTGTGAATAAGCTTCGCTAAACTTCGTGATTTCAGTGTAGTCTAATCCGTTTTTTTTTATTATTTCATATTGACATTTTCAAGTGCTATGTAATGAAATAAAGAACTATTGACTTTTGAACACAGTGTTCCCCTGTAATATTTATGGTTTTTCGCGTGCTATAAAGAGTTTTAACGTTAATGCTTTATACGTTAAAAGAAGTCTTCGCCTTAGATTTTTCACTTCTCTAACTGTCAATTGGTTTACTAGTCAGTAGGCACCTATTTCAAACCTCACCTACATATTACGGACGAGACCGAGAGATACGAGATATAACAGAGGTAATTAATACTGTTAATAATATTATTTTATCTCATAAGATACCTGTAACTAAAATATAAAGTAATAACATTCATTTGTTAGATAATACTAATTTTATAATTATAAGTTTTAATTTGTATTATAATTATTAACTTATGGATTTGCACTTGCAGTCGACCATGAAAATGAAATGCTAGACGTAGTATTGTATTTTTTTCAGTTCATGTTAATAAAATCATCTATTTATTATCAAATATTAATTACAGTAATTAATTTATAAACAATTTTGTAAACATGAACTGAAAGTGTTTAATAAAATTCTGCCTTAACACGTTACTGTATTTAATAAACTTACCGTGATAAGGGTGGGATATCCGTGTAATCCAATACACTGGGTAACTAAACTGACTATCTATACAATGCACATTTTGATGTTAACCGCGACAATAGTCAATAATAGCGAGTCTTGCGTTCGCTCGCCGCGACACCACTGCGCGTGCGCTGCTCGCGTAGCTCCTACCACTACGGCTGGTGACTGCAATGTCATGCGCGGTATCATAACTGAAGCAACAGAAAAATATAGCTCGGGTATCCAAAAAAGCACTGGAGAATGAATGACCTGGGATATTAAGTAGTAGTAGAGAGAGTAGGAGTAGTCTAATAGTCCTTATGTATCTCATTTCGGACTTAAATGTAAATGCATATGCGGCAAAAGGCTCGTTACTAATTACGTGGGACCAGAAGTATAATGTGCGAAGTATGGGCGTATAATATACCTCTGCCTACCCCTTCAGAAACAAATGCGTTTAAGCTAAAACAATTACTATGTGACACAAACCAAAAATACCTTGACTACTTTAAATAATTTTGGGTTACTAGCATGATACCCGCGGTTGAAACTGCAATTCTGCATACTTAATTTCTGCTAATCATCAAGTGTGTAGGTTCGTTTGTCTGCCACTTATTAAAGTAAACACCTTACGCAATGTTTCTGAGGACAGTTAATATACATTTAGTAATGTCGTATCGTCCGATCGTTGAACTTCGTCAGATTGTGTTCGGACTGGGCATTTTATGAAACATCGCCTTTTATAATATATTCAATGGTTTATACTTAGTCAAGATTCTTTATTAAGATGTGCCTATAAATATAAAGTCGGGTCCATTGTCGAAGGTAGGTACATAGCTCCCACCAGCAGTGAATGGGCGCGTTAGTTTATAAGTATGGCATTCAAAAGAGCTCTATTGAGACATAATTTAACTGGTATGATGAATCCTGAGAGGCCTATCTTCAGCAGTGGACTTCATGTGACTGACGTGATGATGATAAATCTATCACCACGACATATTGATACAAAAAGAAGATACATACATATATGCCGACTTCTGTCATATCTGACGTTCGTCATAACGAATCCGTTCCGTTTGACAGAATGCATTACGGCTGATTGCAGGGTAGCTGATCGATCGGCTAATTAATGTCGGCACAGATCATTGGGCATCGGTGTCTGGCTGCTTCTGTTTTTGTTGAAAATCATGTCAGTTATGTCAGAATAGGCGAGTAACTCATAGGAGGCCATTACGTGTTAGTTATCTGTAACATTGCATCAATATATCAAAGAAAGTTTTATCTTTATCGTATAGTGGGGATATCTAACATTTTAATTTATCATCATCATCTTAGGCCATTAATTAAAGTCCCACTACTGAGTTCTGAACTCCTTTCACGAATCAAGGTGGAAAGGGCTTAGTTCATTCTTAGCCACGCGGATCCCGACGTGGATTAGCAGAGGCCAGAGTGTGATATCCTTTTTTTTTGGATGGAAAATCATCAAATGAGCTTTCTCCGCTGTGGGTGGAGCGGGAGCGTGTGTCAGACTTCTACTGACTGCTTCTTTTTTTCAGTCTGCTACGTACCGAGGCCGCGGTAATCCTTTCTCTCAGACGCGCAGTGTGTGGTGTCCTGTTGTTAGAAATTTTGAGCCGCCCGATATGGCCAAGACATGTTATTATTGTGATAACTAGAATCAATGCTTTGACGTGCCTACCGACTGGCTTTCTGTGACCTCTGCTTTATTTCAACATTGTAATATTTTAATTAATATACAAAAAACCTTTTGAATTATGTACCATATCGTCAGTAAAATTTTCAATATGCGTAACTCAAAAAAATACTTTGAATACCATCTAGTCTAAAATTTAGAGACCTATCGATTGAAAATTCGTATCTCGTATCTCAAGTCCCATGAATTAATATGTATTTGGTTATGAATGAATTGGAATAACACCTCAATTCAATTAGTGCCTTACCCATGAAAAATAAAACTGTTTTTACTTCCTCCTATAAAGTCTGCTCAAAAGAACATAAGCAGGTTGAAAATTAGGCTGACGAAATACATCCTAATAAATCACTTGCATGAATGCGCTCAAACAGACAGTTCATGCATACATACTTGTCTCACGCCCATACATCCCATTTGGGGTGGGCAGAAACATTGCTACAACAATATAAAAACGATCTATATTATTTAAGCAAAGTTCACTTTTAGCACAAATGAATGTGGCTCATGCTGAGAGGTGGCTAGCCTTTCGCCCACATTAACATCCCATTCCCTTCCTTTTTTGTAGAAATGTGTTGACTTTTAATATAAACAGGTTTACTAAGAAGTCTGCGCTCATTTTGCTATGTAATAGAACATTTGACTATGTAACATTGCGTCCAATTTGCCTTTCCTTATTGCTATACAAAGTTTATTCCATAATTTGCTATGCAATTTCCTGCACAGGAGTTGAATAGAAAGCGTCAACGGGTACTACTCTAAAACCTTCAAGGAAAAGTTATCTCTATTTTTACGTTACATTGCTTTCCTAGTTGGTAGACTTGAGATACAGTGTGATACGCACGCAGCAATGTACGGTAAATTGTAATTGATTCTCGATTTGTATGTAATATAGAAGTATATGCGCTAGGATCTTGATCGCCAGAGCACTTAAAATAGATCTAAATCTTTAAGTTGCGTGAGAATAGGCCTATAAAATGTGTTGTCGAAGTCATTATTTTTTATTTGCTACCATGATATAAAATGCAATCAATTAATGATCAAGTAGTTCTTATATTAAAGCAATTTAAGGTTGAAAATAATATAACACCGCTATTTTGTTAACTAATTGATTATTGTTTTTATCAGCTACAAATATGCGACATTGCGATGAGATTCTTTCGCTTTTCTTCGAATAAATAAATTATTTTATATGAAAGATTTTTTTTTAAATGCCAAATGCTTTCATTGACTAAATAAAGTACTTAAATGGCGACCGCGAAATATGCGATTGGTTTTTTATAAAAAGGGTTATGACCTCAGAACAGAGATATTGACTTATCGCTGTCCGATTCGATCTGGTCAAGGCAGGGGAAGGAATCAGATTGTTGCAGGTTGTTCAGGATTAATCGATGTAGGAAACAGCAGTGAACTTCCGGTGGCTGAGGTGACAATTCACATATTCACCACAGTGGTTCGATTGGCTCGGCTACGGCTGTACAATAATTTGATCAATAAGTTTCCGGAACTCGACATTCATTTTCAAATATAAATTATATATATATATATATAGATATATGTAGATATACACATATAATTTGTCTACAAATGTTTTATAAGATATAAGGTGTACTAAAAAAACAACCTGGGATTGTTAGCCAAAATATTTATAAGTTCATTGTATTTTTTGTTAAAATCAACTGAACTTATGTTGGTAACACTGTAAATAAATAATTTTCTTGATTAATGATTCGATGACGATTGCTTTATTTGGTGCATATATTTTGTCAGTTTGCAAATTAAGCAGTATTCATAAATGGAAACTTTACTTTAACCTGTAAGTTAATTTGGTAGAGAATGCCTTGTAGCATTTAACTACACACATACATATTGTTAAATCAAATCAAATCATAATTCATTTATTCAAGTTTGGCTCAATAGAGCTCTTATGAATGTCATACTTATAAACTAACGCGCCCATTCACTGCGGGCGGGAGCTTGATCGTAAAACAACGGGCAAGAAAATCGTCTTGTTGTCAGGTTGGTTTTTTCTCCCGCCAGTTACAATTAAAATACACAATATTAAAACACTTGTGTTCTGCAGTCGCAAGATTTAAAAGAAAAGAAGACAAAACTTATGAAACTTAGGGTTATAAAAGGGAAATGGGGAGCCCTATGTTTAGCAGTGGACTTCATAATGCTGAAATTATAGTAAAGTGAGTTAAGTAAAAGCAAAACGAGATTGTTACTGTGACCCTGTTTCAAGCATTGCCCTACAAAAGTTAATATTATGTTATACCAACTTTATCGTTACGCCACAGATTATACTCGTACAACAAGTATAATCTGTGGTTAGATGTATAATCTGTGGTTAGATCTGACGTGGATGAGTTATTTAATCTGTTGTTGTGGCACTGTTCAAAAGACGAACACAGAGGTGCGGCTTTATCACGCTGAATATTGAAATTGGTGTAATGTACATAAAAAAGAAGTAGTGTAACTGGTGTAACATGCAAAAGATAATTTAAATTATGTAACTCCCTTTAAAAGCATTTTTTATCAATTAGAGAATATTTTTTTTATAAATAATATTATAATAATATTTCTGATCAGCTGCCACAGAGCTTCTAGCCCCAAACTAAGCAAAGCTTGTACTAGATGATAAACATAAATATATACTTTTATTTTGTGATTATGTATTTACAAAATAAAAGTATTGATTGACCAAGATATGCGTATTTATTTATACAAATAAAGGATGACAACAGGGAGGCTGACCTTAACGCCATATCTATCATTAATGTACTACTAGAATATTCAATTTAAACTCACAGATAACCACATATAAATTTACTTTCGTTTTACCTCTCTTCAGTATTGAAACTATCATTAAGTTACTCGTTTACACCTAATTAATAAATGCTAGATTACTGATCTTTTTTTCTGTATTTTCAGGTAACACGAGACAGAAGTAACGAGTACTAATGACGAAGTAAAAAGTAAGAGGTTACTGAAGCATGTTACAGTAAATTTAATTTTTAATCTTCATTTTGAGACAATAATAAGAAGTGGCAATGAGCCGGCACTTGCGTGTACAGAAGATCTAGCGCCTTGCAGTTTGCAAGTGAAAGTAAAACTCGCTTACGTTACGCGATGTCTACATTTTTGAGAGAAACGCTACATTTGTATAAACTTAAACTAGCTGACTCTGGAAACTCCGTACCGCCATATTTTAACTTAAAACTTTTAATCAATCTCTAATCGTTTTCTGTTTCATTCACTGTTATATTAAAATAATTAAAAATATGTCATATTTTAATTGAAAAATAAATTATGAATAACTTTGTATACATTTTTATTCATATAAAATTCATCATCAAGCAAGCCATACAGAAGTACATTAAACTCTTTTTAATTTAGTACTCGTATTGCCGTTTGGTGCAATGGGGGCGGGCAGTGAGCTACAAGCCTAACAAGCTGGTCCGTAGAGACACCTCATATAACTGGTCGATAGTGGGGAGGTAACGTCGCGACAGATACGCCAGTGGACATATAGCCTTATATACTTTAGCAGACAGTTTACTTACGGCCGGATTTTAAAGAGACTTTTGTACAGCGGATGTACTATACTTGTGACCTTGTTTCATTATGATTTTTTTTCTTAAATATGGACTTCATTGTTCATTTACAGTACTACACACAGTAGCACATACATTCAACAGTATTCAGCATTTTCGATATTTAGTCACAGTTAAAGTCAAGTAAAGTCCATTCTCTTGTTTTAGCGAGACAAAAAAAACATTATATTCATTTTTTATAATGAATAGATAGATCTAGCAGGTAGTATTTAATTGTAAGGTATTTAGTACAATTTATATTATTGTTACCTTGAATCATGCTGTGTACAATAATTATGGATTATAGTCTAGCTTAATTTTACACTAATTGTAGTTTATTGTCTAACTTTATTTTACACTAATTGTTTAGCCTCTTTTTACAGTAACTGTGGATTATTATCAAACCTAATTTCGTTGATTGTTATTTTAATTTTAACGGTGTCAATCTTTTCGTGGACCTAAATAAATAAAAACATTTTTTTTTATACCGAACACGGCTTGATTTTCTCATCATCATTCTGGTACCATGATCCTATAGTTTGTTATGAACTGTAGGTCACGTAGACGGAAGCTAGTAGAATAATAATATAAAAGTAATCATAGGTGAGAAGTAATTTAATGCTTAAACACAGTTTATTTGTCCAATAGTGTACGTGTATTACATTGTTTGGTGGGTAGCCTGTCATGCCTTCGAAACTTTTTGTTCGAAAATCATTTTTCTAAGATTTGAGATAGAAGTAAGCTTAACGTGAATAACAATAGTATTTTTTTATTTCTATAATGTGAAACTTGGAATTGAATATAATGTGAAGATATTTCTTATTTGAAATTGAAATTGGTAAGATTGAAAAATTTGGACTTGCTGCTGAATTAAGTTTTAGGACGGAACAGGTAGAACGAAAAATTGATTGTTTTAGTAAGTCTAAATCATACCATACAATGTTAAGTATTATTTTCAAATCACAGAATGCGAAAAAGTAGATCATAAAAATGTCCACAATATTTTGGCTATTCTATAAACCCAAAAATATGAAGAACAATAAAGTGCAAAACAAAATTCTTGTCAAATTAAATCAAATAACGTTTGAGGTGATGAATAAACATATCGATTATATTATATTCGTTTGTTGGGTACCTACCAAGACCTTAGACCCCAGCCAATCTCACCTGCAAGTGGGGCACCTGCCAATCATGGGACGAGGCTCTGGCAAACATATAAGCCCGATAAGCGGCAATAGGCTCGCCACCTATTGGGACCAAAAATAAATTATTAGCATAATATAATATGCCTCTCGGGGGATCAAGCGTAGCGTGTATGTTTAATATTCGTAATAAGACTATTCGAGATTCAGATAGATAACCTGGCTGTTATAGAAACAACATCCGAAGAGAGATCACATTGATTACTTCCTATGATTTGTCGATTATTGGTCGCAAATAGTGAGGCGTCCGACTGGGAAGTGAAACTGATTTACAGTAAATGCTATGGATAAGGCTTGTAGGCTGCTTGGGAAACTCGTAATAGACGTACGGCGGACTCATTTATTATCTATACTAGTATTATAAATAACTGAAGAGTTTGTTCGGTTCAACGCGATAAGCTCAGTAATTCTGGTTCGAATTGAAAACATATTTTTAGTGTTCGATAGCCCATTCATCGAGGAAGGCTTTAGGGTATAACATCACGCTGCGGCCAATAGGAGCGCAGAATCAGTGGAAAATATGAAATAAATGGGGGCTTCCGTTGCGCTTTTTATTATTGAAAATAAAACTAAAAATATAATTTACACAGAAGTTCTAGAAAATATATTATTTTAAAAACTTTTAATTACGATCATAATAACAGAAATTGACGCGGCCGAAGTTGCGGGCAACAGATTGTTATTTATAAAGTATATTGTATGACATCAAATCAAAATTACAACAAATCAAAAGAACTTGGGTTAAAAGAAGCTGAAATTGACTTATTTAACAGCACTGCCCACGCAGTACGACGACTCCTAGCTGGGCTGTACTTCGGGACAAGGCAGTTATAGGATGATACTGTTTATATTATGTTATGTTTCACTTGTACTACACTACATTTATATGGTTTTTTTTTGCTGAAACCTGCACCAAATTGAATAACTGAACAATGTAAATTTTAGTTTATGTAAGTGAGGATTTGTAATTTGGCTTAAAGATACTTGGACTTTGATAACTCGTATAGAGTTAAAACATTAAAATTATTTTTAAAATATTTTATTTATTTATTATTTTAGGAAGACTATACTAATTACAGTTAAAAGGTAATATTTTTATTTTTAGATACTGGTAATAAATAAAATTGAAAATACTATAAATATTTCTCACACTACTAGAATGCTATATTATCTCTGAGTAACAAAGGCTACAATTTATACTAGAAAAAAAAATTCCCTTCGGGGTACAGGCGTGAATTTAATAAGGTGTAATACAAATGAATAAATATTTACGGAAGTGAAGCGAGGGCGTGCGAGTAGTAGCTAATAAATATATTAGTTAACAACGAATGAGTATTGTTACAAAACAGAACAATGTGTCCAATTTCACGTGCTTATTTTATTAGGCTTACAATTATGTGTTACGCATAACAATCTAATAACAAGCAGATTTATACTTACGTAATAATATCTCTCAGACCATAAAGTTACTTACTTATCTCAAAATTAACCGTCATTGTGCTTTGTACGGATTTGTCTAGCCTCAAGCGTTATTGTGAGATAAGGCTAATTTAGCCTTGTTAAAATAGTGTTCGCTGCTTCGATCGCGTGAAAAGAGGTCGACTTATTTTTATAATGGAATAGTACTAAAATACTATGCCTACCCCTTCGGGGAAACAGGCGTGAATGTATTTATATATGTATCTGTATATATTTTTCTCTTAGATATGGAATATTAAATAAATTAAGTATTTTGCATAAATGCAGCGTTTTCGACATTTGGTCATAGTAAAGTAAAGTCCGTCTCAGTCGATTCAAGTCTATCCTAGCATTATCCCAGTTGCCCTAAACTTAAGCTTAGGGCCCACGGCCTGTTCACTGGTTTCACCAGATTTGGCTGAAATTCAGTTATTACATGGAGCGATTGCCGTCTGACCTCCGCAACCCAGAGGAAACATAATTCTATGGTTAAACCAGCTTTCAGAATGTTTGAAGGCACTTACTTTCTTATAACGACTGCCATAAATTTTCATGATAGCCGGGTGCAACGACAACCGGACCAGCGGCTTAACGTGCTTTCCTATTCAAATTAAAGCCATACCCCCAAAGTGTTTTGAAATCAAAACTGAAAATCATAATTTATGCATTATCCCACTTTTCTACACACTTTTATTACGTTGCCGAAGAAGTTATATCTAACAGTTAACAAACTAGAATTTAGACTTGTTATAAAATACTGCTCCGATGTACTACGCATTGGCGCCAAAACTCCGTGGAATATCTTTTGCTAAGATTCTTATAAATCCTCAAAAATATTTAATTAAGCAAACATACATAACAGGTAGTAAGCCTGAAGTAGTCACAGCTGTTTTTCGTAATATCAATTTAAAACTACCAGTAGCTCTTACCAGTATATTCCAGCGCGTCAGTTTATAAGTATGACATTCATAAGAGCTCTATTGAGCCAAACTTTGATAAATGATTTTTGTTTTTGATTCGAAATTAAAAATGATTCATTAAATTTGGGCTCCAGCGGAGAACTTTATGAATGTCAAAATAACTTAAAATAAAACAGCAGGATCTTAAGCGGAGAAGAATCGTAGAAGGAACTCGTCGCTGTCCTCTCGACTGAATACTGTTCACCTAGTAATTTCATAAAAGCAATTTAAATAATAATAAATAATAATATTCTCTTACAATCACACCAATTCTTCAGTTCCAAGATAAGTATCACTAAGAACTTGTGTTATGGATACTAAAGAACGTATAAACATACTTAAATACTTTTTTTTTGTAAATACATACTTAATATACATAGGAAAACACCCAGACCAGAACAAATATTCATGTTCATGCACACAAAGATTTGTCCTGTGTGGGAATCGAACCCATGACCTCTGGAGTGAAGTGCAGGTATACTGACCTCCACGCCATATCGGTCGTATAAAGCAATAAAGCGTTTATTTAACTTAATAGCACAAAACGTGGTATAACATGATGACTTAGGGCATCAGAGTCTAGTCTGGTGTTGATTATATTACAATCAATCAATAGAAACAGGAATTTGTGTGATAAGTAAATATTCTTTTGTAGTATAAAGTTGAAGGTGTGACATCTATATTTGACCGCCGGTTCTAAAGTAATTTAGTAGTAACGAAAACTAGCAAACTATAGCATGCTTTTTCTCTTCATAACTTTTAAGAAACGTCTATAGATGTCTCTGTTACTGATCATTATTCTACTGTTAACTCTATATGTATCAATTGTGTTCGTATTCTATTATTTCCTGTCTCAGCAATAGTAGGAAAACATAGAACTAACTAAGTAGGGAAGAATACAGTTAAATTGAATTTATTAAAAATATTAATTCATCAAATGATTTATAAATTCTAGTACCAATAAAAACGACGACGCCGCTGTTGAAAATAAGGCGTGGGGCGTCATTTACAGGGCGTCCAGTGCCTAAGCTTAAAGCTGCAATCTGCAGCCAACGTCCTGTCAGTTCAGAGCCGGGAGGACCTCCTCCGAGAGGCGCAGTGGAACGCGCCCCTCTACCTTTTTATGCGACCATGACGTATGCAGCCAAATTCGCGTAGGATCTATAGTTAGACGGTATGGGCCTCCTGCCCGCTGTCCCCCCTGGCGCTGCCTAACGGGCCCTCCTAGCCATAAGGATCCTACCAAGATCTTGGGAGCCCAAGATAACCTCACCTGCAATTGGTGTACCGAATTTCAGACGAGGCTCTGGCGAACATAAAAGTTTTTCAAGCTTACCTGGGTTAGCGGCAATAGGCTGGCTACCTATTAGGTGGCACAAACTTTATAACTGGCTATCTCTGCCTATCCCTTCGGGGAAACAGGCGTGATATAATGTATTTATGTAAAATGCGATAGGAAAATAAGCTGTTAAAAGTCTGAATTAAGCACAAATTTTATTTACAAAACATCACGAACCAGTGTTCTTTGCTATACTAAACTCAGGGACTTACGCACGTCAGTTATTCTCTGATTGCCTAAACTTAGCACACAAATTGCTTAAATTAAACTAACGTTATAACAAAAATAATTGAGCTTACTGTCACGTATACATTAGGTAACGTTTTAAACTTTTTCTTAAATAAATAACAAGAAATGAACTGAATCTTTACATGCGCAGCAAATCAGTAACGTAACGATATCAATTATTATTCTTATAATTATAACAGTTACTTAAATAAGTCTAGTCTAGTCTAATTATAATTAATAGTGCTACTACTTAAACATTATTTCATTTTGTGTATGTCCTAGGGTGTCTTGCACTGTTCGAAAGGGTTACCGCGGCTTTGGTGTAACAGGCTCAAGAAGGAACATGGATGGTTTTTAGCCAGTAAAAGTCTGACACACCCTTCCGCTTCACCTACAGCGGAAGACGGTCATTTCGTCTCATCTCATAATGCCAACTTCGCAAAATGACAACCGCCCATAAAACGTTCATTTAAACGCTGAAATACGACAAAATCGGTAATCTATGTAAACTGCATTTCTTTTACTTGATTATAAAAAAAAAACCTTAACCTATTAAAAAAATATATATACTTACAACCGGTTGTCACTGCCCATAAAACGTTCATTTAAACGCTGAAATACGACAAAATCGGTAATCTATGTAAACTGCATTTCTTTTACTTGATTATAAAAAAAAAACCTTAACCTATTAAAAAAATATATACCTATACTTACAACCGGTTGTCATTTTGCGAAGTTGGCATTATGAGATGAGACTGGTCATTTGATTTTCCATCCGAAAAAAAAGGGAATCTTGCGCTGCGGTCACTAATCCTGATTAGAGCTAATTCTATTCAAAACATCGGTCTGTCCCTCATATTTAAACAAATGGCTGAAAAGCAATGATATTTTATATCAAATTCAGCTTAATTCAAATTTTGAACTTTGGTGCAAGCCGCTCTAAAAATTCACAGCTATTTATCTAAGGTAACCTAAGTAATTATTGATACAAAAATGGTTTACAAAAATTATTAATACAAATAAACTTTTCCTCATTAATTATATTTTCTGAAAAAGACTAGAATGGTAACTTACGTACCCGTCTTTCTTATTATACAATTTATATTAAAAAAAAAAAAATAGACTATCGGACACTGCTACATTATTTTGTACAATCTTAAAAACGAATGTACATTTAAGGAGTATGTTCATTCATTTTTATTCTTAAAATAGCATCACATTATATTTTATACTAAGTGGTATTGAGGTAGGCTCTAACCTTTGCTTATGATAAGGCAGCTTTTCACTGGTAATGTTACTGGTGACTCGGCTGCTGGAAACAATAAACTCAACAACTGAGTTTGATAAAAATCAAGCGTACGCTCAACTTTTCAGCTCTCGTCTGTTTTAATAAGCATCCTAGTGTTGCTAAACGACTATTCCCTTCCAATGCCGGCAAACTGAGGACAGGTCGCTACCGAAAACATTCAATATTGTAGCATAATAGTGTTTAGTTGACCTACAATGGTCCCTAACTTGCGCTGCGACGTCACGATGAACGTAAAAATAAACAAAGCGACTTCGGCTTGAAATTGTAAACCTTGCGGGAAGAAGGGATGTGGTACCAAACATTAGTGGTTACAAGGTCAAAAAATACATTAGTAACCATTAATCCCAGGACCAATGTGATACCCGAAAAGTTATGAAGTGTATCCTCTTTTCTAACTATATCTATGTGAAAACATTTTACCAAAAATATAATACCTAGGAAACGATATGCTGCAATGAGGTATCTTTTATAGGGTCGGATGTTACTTTACTACGACATAGCGACCTGTCACTCTGAGCTTACGACATTCAGTGTAAGTCAGGCATTATTGTTGATTATCTAGTGAATCAATATTGATTAATTAAGCTAATTACTCCGGCACTGAATTTATCTAAATTTTCTTTTTCTTTATAAAGACTGCAAAGGAAGATATCTTTTTCGCCATAAAATTTTCTAATCCTGATCCTGGAATATCACTTTATATTAAATATTAACTATAATCTATGTCATCTTCCGAATCTGCAACAAGGTTCGCTTTCATTTTTTAGCCTCAGTTCTTCAAATTTTGTGAAGTTCAATGATCGTTTAACTCTATTACTATCATTATTTAACCAAGCCTCCTTGATCATGTCTGATCCTTTCTCCGCGATCATCATGACTGGTGCGTTAATGTTTCCATTAGTTATAGTGGGCATAATACTAGCGTCAATAACTCTTAAACCCTCGATTCCATACACGCGAAGTTGTGGATCCAATACCGCCATTGGATCTGTAGCAGGGCCCATTTTTGCCGTACCGGATAAATGGTAAATGGTCATAGTATACTGCCGAATTAAACACTCCCAGTAGTCATCAGTGTACAAAGGTAAATGTTTGCAATTCGGTAGTGCTTTACTATGAAATCGTGCACCAAATCGCTTCATAGCCTGAGTCTCACCCACTGCCACAGCAGCTTTCACTCCTTCTCTTAAAACGCCAACATCATCTGGATGTGTTAAATAATTATGCACCATTATTGGATAATCCAAAGGGTTACTAGTTTTAAGCTTAATAAATCCTCTGCTTTTTGGGCGCAGCATCATTGGAAATATTCCAAACACGTCCTTATTGTTTATTTCTGCGAATACTTCGTTATAGAATTCGTCTGTTAAACTATGTGCTCTCCTCACTTGAGTACCTCCATCAGATGGCGTTGAGCACGATGTCATCATAAACTCCATATCTGGCCAATCTTCGCTTGCGTTTGCGTACTTTGTATTGATAAATGCTACCACTTCTAATCCAATGCTTGATGTCAATGGCCCGTCTTCTGTGACGGCGTATCGTAAAGCTGAATTGATATTTACAAGTCTGTTCATTACTAAGCTAACCGGATAGTCGATTTGGAACACCAATCCACCTATAGCAATGTGATCTTGCAAGTTTCTTCCTACGCCTGGAGAATTGTGGACAACGTCAACACCTACTTCCTTTAAGTGGTCCTCGGGCCCTACTCCTGATAGCAAGAGTAATTGGGGAGAACCTATTGCTCCAGCAGACAGAATCACTTCTTTTGTGGCATACACTACTTGTGTATTGCCATCTCTTATGAATTCGATACCGTAAGCTCTTTTACCGTCTTTGTCTATAAGTACTTTGGTTACATGAGAGAAAAGAGCGATATGTAGGTTTGGTCGAAGCCTTACTGGTCTCAGAAAAGCTTTTGCAGCTGAACACCTAGTGCCTCTTCGAATGGTGAACTGGTACCAGGCGAATCCAGTCTGTTGAACGCCATTGACGTCTAAAATTTCGTAGCCCATCTCTTGTCCAGCTTGCAGAAAAGCGGCTCCAAGAGGGGTGTTGTATGGTGAGTCTTGAACGGTCAGGTAACCTCCTGAAAATATAAATGTATAATTACAGATTTCGATAATATATTATTTTGCCAGTAACTGGTTTTGCCCAAAATTATCAATAAAATATCATTGGTAATTTTGGGCGTAATAAATAAATAGTCAAATATTTTTTCAGAATCATGGAAATCTTAATAATGAATCCTTCTTATTTTAGTTCTGGGCTTCTTAGCAATGTGTATTTGTGCTGAGATGATTAATTTGATGTCTTAGGACAGCAATACTAACATAAGTGTATGTTTTGAACTGAAAACCACCTATTCCATCATCATTATATCCTAGCATTATCCCGGTTGCCCTAGACTTAAGCTTAGGGCCCATGGTCTGCTCACTGGTTTAACCAGATTTTGGTTGAATTTCAGTTATTACATGGAGCAACTGCCGTCTGACCTCCGCAACCCAGAGGGAAACATCATTCTATGGTTAAACCAACTGTCTGGATGTTAGAAGGCACTGACTTCCTAATAACGAATGTGCTTAATGTGCTTTCCGAGATATGGAGCAAGCGCTGCTTCCCACCTATTCCATGATGCCTTGTATCTTTAGCTAAGTACGGGTTTCGTTGATCTTCAGATTTCTTGAAATATGGAAGGATATCTTCGAAGCCCCAGCCGGGATTTCCAAAAGACTCCCACTGATCGAAATCTCTCTTGTTTCCACGTATGTAGAGCATCGTGTTGAGAACTGACGAGCCTCCTAGGACTTTGCCCTTCGTCCAGGCACATCGCTTGTCAATCATTGCCTGACACGCTGTATCTTGCGGTTGTGTCCTGAAATCGAAAAGAAATAATTTTACTATACATTTCACAACGAGATTACCTTTACTATCGTTGTGCCGTGTGATACCGGCCTAGAATAGCGTCCTCTCATCCCACGGGGAGTCGTAACAATCGACGAAGAGAAATTCTACCGAATGATAGGAATCTTTTATTCTTTGTTATTAATAGGTACCGTGTCGGGCTGATGATGCGACCGTCCGCTGTTGAAAACACGATATGATTATGATGCTGTTGATACTGCCGTAAATCGCAGCAATAAGTTGCTTTCTAGCGGACTATTGCGGTGAAAGCAGCTACCCGTCAGCGCCTTTTTTTAAGCTTCGTGCGTTTAGCACATTTAGTCAGTGGCAAGTAAGAGTCATTATTAATAATATATAAATCATAGTCAATGAGAAAGAGCGGTGATAAAGATGGTAAATGAGATTCCCTCTCCTTAAACCCGTTGAGTCCTCAGTAAAGATGTAGGACTATACTGAGATCTCACATGGACGTCTTGAGAAAATTAAAAAAAAATTATGTTGCTCTGTTTTGTTCACATCCAATCCACCATTTTTACACATTAATTTTAGAAATATCGCAAATTTTAAAAAATAAAACAAAACTTCAAACATGGCGCTACACTTTCACGCCAAGAAGTCCTTTAACGCATTATCCATTGCAAGTCTCAGATTTTTTTAAAACTGTAACGTGTTAACGTATTTGTAGATTCTTCTCACGTAAATTATTTTATTTTGCTATTATACACAAAACAAGAACTATCAGTTACTTAATAAATCGTTTATGCAGACATTTCTTGAATTAAGAAGTCATTATTAATTAGCATTAGCAACTAAAACATTATTTACCTATATTTCCAATCCAATTTGCTCTTATGCAAATACAGAGACAATAGCGGTACGTCACTGATGTCAGTTTCATGACCCCCTGCTTCCAACAGTAGAACATTCCAGCCTTCGACTTCTGATAGCCTATTTGCTAGGACTGACCCTGCCGATCCACCGCCAACAATAATAAAGTCGTATTTTTCTCGAAGGTTCTTCTCGTTGAATGGGCGGTTCTCAGGGTCGAGGAGGTCGTAGTTGAAATATGCCATGGTTGCCAGCATTATCGGTATGAAAGTGAGCTTGCTGATCCCGCCTATAGTCAGGGCTGTCTTAGCAGCAGCTGCGGCTACCGATAGCACCCCCATTGTTGATCACCTCAGCATGCTTTGATCCTGAAAAAGAAAAACATTTTCTTTTTAATTAACATTCGAAGACGAGAGCTATTTGTGATGGTAGGAAAAAAGAAAAATCTTGAAGACCGTACTCCCCCACCCAGGCATTTTTTTTTAATCTTAAAATAATTTAGGAACTTTTGTCGTTATTCGACCATGCCAGTCCCATTGTAACAATTCTATGTACTAAACAGACAAAACATATCTCTAGCCATCTTTGTTGTCGGTTTTGCTAGGATTGGGTGATATATGCCTATATCCCATCGATTTATCTTGTACTGTATACAAAAGCGAAGCCATTTGCTGGCGTATCTGACATATTCCATTAATAAGTGTTGTAGGTTTTCAATGGTGTTACAAAAATATCAATTAGGGAATGGCACTTTGCGCATTAAATATGCAAATTAGTTCAAAGGAAGGTGTCCAGATCGCACCCTAAAGGCTGTGACTAACAACGATCTGTTGTACTCAGTACTTATGAACCACGGTATATGAAGAGGCTTACATTGGATACTTTTATACCATATGCCTTTGCTTCTAGATCTCTCATTAAAAAATGTTTTCCATTTACTTACTTAATTTAGTTTATAGAATCTCTTTCACCTTGGGTAGTGGGAGAGGGTCAATAGACAGTAGAGGTACGTCAGTGGTTCATCTCATTGATGAAATGATGAAAATGAAGGAAACATTTCATCGCACCAGCCTTATGAGAGAACATTGGCCTCCCTAATAGATTACATTCTACAACTATTGGGGGTATTTGCCTAATCACCACGCTGGGCAAGATTCTTATAACTGCCCGTTAGATAAGAGGGGCCAGGAAACATTTAGACCAAGACAAAGATACACATTCACGTACACAAATATTTGTGCCATGTGGGTATCGATCTTACGACCTTTGAGCTTAGAAAAGTTATACTAATCTCTTCGCCATGTCTGGCTTCAAATTAAATCCTTCAAATACTTTTTAGTTGTTTGATAACTGTTTTATTTTTGATATGAAACACAAAACGTTGACGTGTCAAGGTTCTTCGTATAAATTATCGCAATAAGTTTAGTAAGAAGTTATGTGACTCCATATTATTTATAGACGATTTCTCAATAACTCTAGGGGTCAAAGATCTCTGTTAATACAACTTTATAGTCAGCCAGTGAACGTAAAGAAAGTTAAACTTATCAAGGGTATACTCCTCACTTAAGAATGATTCCAGATACTTAGTAGACCCGTAAGCAAGTTAGACCCCTAACCTGTAAAGCACAGGATATGATTCGCCTTGAGATCGTTATAGATTTTGACCATTGGTATATATTCTGGTCCGGTCCCATTCCTACGCAGGACAAATTTTTAGTATTCTTTAAAAGAGATATCGTCTAGATAGAGAGATATATTTTTCAACGACAAAAAACTTAAAACAACCGATTGGAATTAATAACGACATATATGAAAAATGCCAATCTAGGATGTCATATAGCTAAAATCTCTTCCAGGCAACCCGACGCAAAGAAGAGAGCAAAGAAAGCAAATCATTTGGCAGGTTATAAAAACTTAAAAATAAATTAGCATAGGAGCTTACTAGGGTTGGGTGTTCGCTGTTTATTATGTACCTCTGTGTAAACAAAAAGTATTTATGTACGCTTGTCTATTGTTTAGTACTCTGTGGATCACTCACTAGCTTGCTTCATTTGAGGGCTAGATGGCGCTGTGTGAAGCCTCATAATACACACATTTAACTCCCGTGATAAGTAATAAATTATGTTCAAATTATGATAGTACTTTATAGTAGGCTGAGAAGATACAATAAATATTTAGTCTCAATAATGAGACTATCTTCTTAGCCTTACTGCCCAGACACGGGTTTTCACTCATGAACCAATGAGTGATCTCGACATGAGAGAGAGAAGCAATCTAAAATCATACAGAGAAATAGTCTAGATCTAGTCTGGGATAGGATTCCAATCTCCAGACAGCTCAAGCTCAGCCATCTCCAATTGCAGTAATAAATAAATCATAGTTTATTGATTTCAAATTGTGTAAATTCATGTAATTTGTTAATCTTTTTCTTTGAATTGTCTCTTATTGCTTTTATTATTTTTAGGAAATAAATATATACGAAAGGAAGAAATCAAAATTCGTGATGTTTTGTTCGAGTATATTATTTAACCAAACAAATCAAAACCCGATAACATGTTCGAATTACACAACCGGTAATGAGACCGAAAAAAGTTCTTGATTTGGAGAATGCAAAACTTAAACATGGCCCGGTTTTTTTCTCCCACCAATGGACCCAAATTATGGGTTTTTGAAAGTAGTACCTACCCATTCTTATTTCAAAATTTTGCTTTTACGTATGTAATTTGAGGTTGAAATATTTGAAATCTACTTTCGTGTAAAGTCTAGATAAAAGTTGCAAGAGTTATTTTTGTTTCTTAACGAAAACTTTATTGATTCAGGCGTCTGTTTACGGATATGCGATGCAAGCAATAGCAATTATATGTCTATCATTGCTTAACCTAATGCACTATCATTAATATACTTTACATAACAATGTAAAGGGTGTTTTAGGGATCCTACAAAGATCTGAGAAGCCCAAGCCAACCTCACCTGCAAATGGTGCACCTGTCTAACGACGGACGAGGCTCTGGCGGACATAAATTCCCGAAAAGCGGCAATAGGCTCAAACCTATAACGTGGAACAAACAATATATTATCCCTTTAAATATTTTTTGATTGTAATTTAATTCTAATCTTACTTTAATGTTTTAACCTGTGTTTGCCTTGTGAAATATTTTATTTGCGTGTTGTGGTCTCCTATAATTGAGGGAGTACACATAATGTTACAGGTATGTCACATATTATTGTATTTTTGTCGTGTATGTACTTTGTTAGAGACCCATATTTTCAATAAATAAATAAATATAGTTGGCGAAATGTGGGCGTATGGTGTGCCTTTGCCTGCCCCTCCGGGTAAGCAGGCCAGGAATGGAACATGTGTTTTCTGTTTCCTATGATCCCGGGTCTTTTAAGCGGAGCGCGAAACGGCATTTCAGCAGGCCGTCATGAGTGGATGCGTATGTACCGTGCTTATTTCACGGTATAAAGCGCTTTCATTTTTTTTGGACTGCATCGACTGCTTACTATCAGGCAGGATGTAGTTTATGCCGTGTCACCTTAAAAAAAATATATGTATAACTGTGTAACTAACTGAGCAAAGAATAAAAATCCCCTTATCACGTGCGGAAAAGAAGAAAATCATATCCTTTATTTATCAGAATAATTTTTTTTAAACACTTACATCAATAATTTAGTTCCAAGATAAGTATCATTAAGAACTTGTGTGATTGAGACTACATAACGGATACTTTTTTTTTTTGTAAAAACGCACTTAATATACATAGGAAAATACCCAACATTCATGTTTATGCACTCAAAGATTTGTCTTGTGTGGGAATCGTACCAACGACCCTAGGAGCGAAGTGCGGGTATACTCATCACTACGCCATATCGGTAGTCAGAATTAATTTGTGTAGGCTGCCCCCGCCCACGTCCGATTATTAATCGGCAAGCGCATTTGTTTGTTGAAGCACAATGTAACATGCTTATTGCACATGTCCTACTAAAAGTCGGTCAGAAATAATATTATGCATCCTGACCGATCCGAGATTTATAGGTCCTTCAAAAAGGCTTAATGATAGCTGCAAATTCAAATTTTATCACCCCAGGTCTTCCCGAGGATGTCGTAGAAAGCGATTAAGGATAATATGGAATCTTGTCTGATGTCAGTCCACATTAAGAAGGGAAAGGCGAAGGGAAGACACGTAGGCACGTGTCTGTGTTAAAAGGGAAGTTTTCTACAACTATATAGAATACATAATAGGTTGGGGAAAAAGTCTTTTCGTATTTTTGTATGAAAAGTCAAGACATTTTTTTCAAAGTTTATTTACATTTATTTACAATATATATGTACCGTTTTGTTGAATAACTTTCTGCCATTTTGTGGGCAGAGACATTATCCCGTTACTGTAGAAACTTTGGGACTTCTGATCAAAAAAACGGGACAAATAGTTTTGGCAGTCCTCTCTTGAGGTCAACCTTACAGAACCTAAAGAATTCTGCAGAGACCGAAACAGGTGAAAATCTGAAGGCGCAAGGTCAGGGCTATATGGTGGATGCACTAGGACCTCCCAGTCGAACTCTCTTAATTTTTGCTGAGTGGCTAAAGATGTGTGTGGTCTAGCGTTATCGTGATGAAAGACCACACCCTTCCTGTTGATCAATTCCGGCCGTTTTCTCTCGACTGCTTCCTTTAATCTCATCAGTTGCTGGCAGTAAAGATCAGAATCGATGGTTTTGCCGGGCGGTAAAAGCTCATAATAAACAATGCCCTTCCAATCCCACCATACACACAGCATCACCTTATTTCGTGTTAGGCCAGGTTTGGCCACAGTCTGTGAAGCCTGGCCAACTTTCGACCACGACCTTTTTCGCACGTTCTTGTCGTACGTGATCCACTTTTCATCGCCAGTTATCAATCTCTTCAAAAACGGCTCGGTTTCATTACGTCTCAATAATGAATCGCAAATGAGTACACGGTTCATTAAGTTTCTTTGAGTGAGCTCGTGTGGCACCCAAATATCGAGCTTTTTTGTATAACCAGCTTTCTTCAAATGGGTCAAAACTGTTTTGTGGTCAATTCCCAGTTCTTCAGCTACATCGTAACTACTAATATGCCGATCTTGCTCCACTCTTTCAAAAATGGCGTCCATTTTATTCGTAACAGGGCGACCAGAGCGAGGTGCATCTTTATCATCAAAATTTCCGGACTGAAAACGTTTGAACCAAATTTGTGCTACTCTTACTGACACTGCATCAGGTCCATAAACATCACAAATTTTTTTCACTGCTTGAGTTGCATTTTTGCCTTTTTTATAATAAAATTTTAAAATGTATCGAATTTCTTCATTAGATTCACTCATTTTAACGGAGAGAAAAACAAATGAAAAATAGCGGGAAACAACTTTTTTTTATTTTTTTCTTTTCTTTATAATGGAACCTTTTTAATGTTACCAAAACTAGCCAGACACAAATAGTACAGTCAAAAAAATTTTATAATAAGTTTATACCTACGTTATGCGAAAAGACTTTTTCCCCGACCTAATATATACATTCACGCCCGTTTTACCGAAGGGGTAGGCAGAGGCATATTATACGCCCACACTTTGCCGGTGCACCACTTGCAGGTGAGGTTGGCTTGGGCTTCTTAGGTCTTGGTAGGATCCCCCCCGACTGGTCTCCACCTTGTCGTAGTGAGGGGGCTGAGTACCTCCCGGTAGGGCGCAGGAGGCGCTAGGGAAAAGGTAATACCCAGAGATTGGCGACTCTGGGTGCCCTTAGTACTGACTACCGGGGGGGAAACTAAGAGGGGCCTGTGGAGGGCGCAGCGGGCGGGCCAGGAGGGCCCGTCAAGCAGCGCCAGGAGGGTCTTAGGCAGCGGGGGCAGGCCCTGCTGTCTAACCATGGACCCTCCGAGAAGTCGGCCACAACACGCTATGGTCGCACAAGGAGGTAGAAGGGGCCATGAAATTTTATCCTTACGACTTTGTGATAAGAGCTATTTCGGCAGCGCAAGATGAACTATATGTCGTAGTCAGATTGCGTCGTTTTACAAGACGACTACAAATGAGACCTATAAGAAACATAAATAAATATGTCTGACACTTACACCAATTATTTAGTTCCAAGATTATTATCATTATCATTAAGTTCATTAAGATCATTAAGTAATTGTGTTAAGGATACTAAATAACGGATAAACATACATTTATAATTTTTTTTTGTAAATACATACTTAATATACATAGGAAAGCACCCAGACCAGAACAAATATTCTTATTTATAAACACAAATATTTGTCCTTTGTGGGAATCGAACCCACGACCTCAGGAGTGGAGTGCGGGTATACTCACCACCACGCTATATCGGTCGTCAACATTATTATTTATAATATATATTTATAACGACATTATTGTTTACATAGCATGGAATGCAACTCATTATGACACGTATCTAAAAGAGGCTTTTAGATAACTGTACAAGGTACCTAACAAAACTACGATGTTTTTTGGAAGTTATAAATGCTTTTTGTGATATGAAAAAAATGGTTGCCTGTAAAGTCGTTTTTACGGGCGAAGATTTTACGTGACAACGTCTTTTTCTCGGTAGAATATTTATTGATATGAATATAATTAAATTGCACAATAGGAACAAGGAATTCTAGTGCTGCGCGCGCGGCAGACCGATCATAGTTGAGTGGGAGAGAGACGCAAGGCATTCGCCGGGCCTCTCTCTCGTTCGGTGACTCATCGTAACGTTACCGAGCGTTACACTTTTTCATAAGTGACTCCCAGCCGCAACCTAATTTAAGACGTTGTCACGTCAAACAATATTTTTATACTTTAACAATGTGCCTAGTCGTTTTGTAAAACGCCGCACTATCTGTCTACGACACATAAGTCGCATCATGTCAATCGGGTCATCGCGTAACACTTACGAAACCCTTACTGGCATCGCGCAGGCTTACGTGGGTTCTGTCATGTGCCACAGTAAACAAACGTGAGTGGAACGCCTCGTACACTGACCTTGAAAGGCGCTGTGCTTTAGCTTGATTATCTAACTTCAAATCTTCTACACCTACAACTACTACAATCGCTTTATGGGCCTCTAGAGACAAAATAAAATTAAATTAAAATATACTTCATTGTCTTTAAGATCAATTTCAATCAAATCAATTTCAGGTCAAATTTTTTGAAGAAAAATGGATATTCGATATTTTTTTTAACAACAATGAAAGATATATCAAGAAATAAAAAGCAAATGGGTTCTTTGTCAGTATTTGTCAGTTTATCTGTCTGTTGTGGTTTTTCTCAAGATTTGTCAGTCTGTCGGTGACTCCTGTCGGGGGGATCTGTCAGTCAGCTTGTCGTGATTCTAAAGTCGGGGAGGGGACTTTTCGTCAGTCAAGTCTGTCAGTGACTCTAACGAGGTTTCCAAAAGGCAACAAAATTGAGAAGAATGCCCTTAAGAACCTCATCTCGGTTATTCTAGCATCTGCAATTATTACCTTAAAAACAGTATTTAAGTGTGATTATCCTAGAAGCTATTCTTATTGAGAGGCTAGATAGTCCTATTGTGATAACGTGTTTGAGATATTGTTTATACATAATTGTGTAGTTTATAGAAGTTTTATTGTAGGATAAGTAATTAAGCAGTTATTTGTTAAATTATTGTATTGTTAAGTTTTCATGTGAAATTCTAGTGTTCCTGTAACTTAAAGTATCGATTTGGGATAACCTGTAATGAAACTGTAAATGTTTTAAATAAATGTCTGTCCAACCGAAATGGAACAAACTAATCGCAGTGACAGAAAGCAATACTTGGATTTCTATGACTGGTCTTTTTTTACTTGCTGAGTAACCAGGAGCTTGAACTGTCTGTAAAGTCTGCACTACTTCTTTATTTTATTTGGAAAGCTTACAGCTGTTTTTACAAAATAACAATAAAATGCTAGTAATAATAGGCTAATTACAAGCTTCCACATATTAGTTGTAAACGAATTTGTCAAACTAGCTTCATTTATTAATTAATTATCTAAAACATATTTGGCTAACTGTTTTACTGAGTACTTATATGTACGAAAACTTTTGAAGCTACAATTATGACAGAAAAAATCTTACCTAACACTAACTTCTTACAAAACATTTTAACTAAACAAAATAGTACGACAATACACAAGTTGTTTGTATTGCATATCGTCTACATTAGCATTATGCCGTCAGAACTATTTCGATAACAGAAAATTTAATAAATGTGTGAGGAAGTGTTACTATACTAGTATTCATTGACTATGACGAAGGCTTACGTGCGCACTGGCATCTATGCGCAGTGATCTTGTCTTACTTTGACCCAACATTGTTAGGTTAACATTTAAAACTATTTAACTTTAAATACCTATGTTTAATTACATACGAAAACAATTTACATTTGTACGTACATACATAATTTTACGCATAATGAGCAGAGGCATATCCCACACTTCGCCAATTATATTTTTAGTCCCACGGAATTGTTGGCGGGTTGGTGATCATATTTCGAACCAGTACGCAGGATGACGCTGCTGCCCATCATCCCGTAGGATTTCTCTTTGTCGACTCTTATGGCTCCCCGTACGATGAGAGGGGGTGGCACTATTCTAGGTGGTGGTACCACAAGGCAATGAGCTTTAAATAAACTCAATATTAAATCACGCATAATTATTTCATCAAGTTTGACTTTCAACTTGAGTTACAACTTTATTACGTATGACTTATACAATAAATCACTTGATTTTATTTGATTGACTTAGGCAATAAATCACTTGATTTTATTTGATTTAGATGTATTTGTTATGTACAAAATGTTGAAACAATATAATACTGATCTCAAAAATATTGATATTTTCGAATTTTCGTACCCATTATATAGAAAGCACGTTACTGAAGCTCTTTTGGAAGCTCAGTATTAGTATATACATAAAATTATATAATGAAGTTTAAGACACAAATTGTATCGATTTTCTATTGTTTATCTTACTACTGTTCTAGACACTACTTATGTTCGAATGATGTTTCTGCTGCGCTCTCGCGGAGTTGATTGTTTAGCGTTTGTCTATGTCTTTGCATTATTTAATTCTACCTTTAAGAAGACTTTTCTAATAACACTCAAATGGCTGATTACATCGGCACCGCGGGTGCGCTGCATAATTTCACGTCATTAATTAGTTATAATTTATTTTAAGCTAATATGTGGATAATAATGCTGGTTGTACTATAACCTTAGTTTAATAGCTACAACTATTAAGTAAAAATGAATTGTACAATTGTTTTTTGTCCCAAATAAATAAATAAATAAATATTTATTTATTCAGGCGGATCTTTACGGAAATACCATGTAAGAAATTGTAAGTTTTAATCAACTTTGGTAATTGAAAAGAGTTGAACAGTGAATGAAGGTTGTAGACGATCCAAGTGCTTAACAAGGGCATTTAGGAACTTGAGGGACCGATAGAGCCCGTCATTAAGCAACCGTTATAGCCATCCGTTTTTTATATGTGGCAACAACAATGGATAATAAATGTGCGTATAAGTGTTTTTGCAGCGTATTCTCCTGGGGTAAAATTACAAAACAGAGACAGACATTATTCTGTGGGTTATAAAAAGTCTTTCGTATATAGAAAAAGCCAGTACCCGACAACAGTAATATTGCATATCAGTATTCAACGCATTTACGACTACAATTGAATGCTAATTTGCATGTCCAACAATAATTAGATTTATCGTTTATCAAAATTTGAATTCAGAACCAAATTCTTTACTATCGATATCATTCTCGCGCAACTATATAGACCTGTAAAACTACTTCCCTTTTCTCAGCCGTTTGGTTACGGCTTTCGAATAAGAATAGAACCGACCCAAAGCTAGGGTGTCATAAGAGGTGACTAATGGCTACCCTTCAGACGTCGCCTTCACAGTAGCAACAATACTAAAGGCTATTTATTACAGGGAGAGGTTAGTCTTCTAAAGTCCGACATAACCCACACACACCGAACATTATATCCCTCCTCCCACCGTGGGAGGTAGTTCCTTATGAGTTTTGGTTTTCTGGAACGCAAAAAAAACCCTTTCCAATTAGATGTGCAAAATTCACAACCGGTTATTGTTTGTGGTTGATCAGCCTATCTACCTCAGGAGAAGGTCGACGGCAACTTGTATCTAAATATTTCTCAACTATAAAGATCTATAATCATTGCACTTTAGAGAGACCACTGGAGTAAATATTATTTTTTGCGCAACTAGTTTCTGAATCAGATGGAAATTGGACCATAATTACGACTACTTACTGGTAAAAAGGGTATACCTTGAATTTAACTAGAGTGCACCAGATATCGTCTCTTCTCACTAAAAGTCGATAATCTCTAAATTTACAACTTTTTCAGGGGTGCATTTTTAAATATTTGACATGAAATTTAATAAACATTTTCAATTATGAACTCAATTTCGTGAATTCTCGGAAATTGTGTAGTTTTAACGCAACGAGGCGATATTTCCGGAAGGACATAAATGGGATTAATTTGAACAAAATAAATATCAATAGGAAAAGTTTAGGCCTGAAGTAGGGAACAGCACAATTTCAATTTTGAACGAATTCCGTGTGCGGTAATGAGTAGGGTAATAGTAAAGGTATGACGATGAATTCACTGAGAAACGATCTAGATCTATGATAGATGATTGTTCCTGCGAATGAGGTCTTCTTAATGATGCGTCGCGCTTCTAGTTTTTGTTTACTATTTTCATTTAAGTATTGTGTATCTGTGGCAGGCTTTACGTACTTTCATACTCTATGTGGCATACAATTTTGTAATCTTGAATTAAGTAATAAATACTTTATTGTGAAACATAAATGAAAATAAAAAACAATTTAATTTGAATAAGTTTAAATATAGTGTTCTATAGCATGTGCCCCATAAAAGCGGTGACCCAAGTTGAAGTTACTTCAAAACCTGTCCTCAGTGAACTCAGCTTATTCGTTTCTGTTCCCTTTTTTGATGGGAAAGCATCAACGAGTGGAAGGGTGTGTTAGACTTTTACTAACAAAAACCCATCCATGTTCCTTCTTGAGCCCTTAATGATCCCGCGCAATAAGGAACATTGTTTCTCTTTATCCTGACCATCCCAGAGTCATTAAGACAATATTTTTCTTAAAAAAAATTGTGCTAATCAAGAACCATGGCAGGTATTAAAAAATAGGCAAACATAATGTATTTTTTTTAATTTATTTTAAATTATAGGCTTTTTAAAAGATAATAAAAAGAGATGAAAGGCAATGTACAACGGTACTGCTTGTCCCTAAAAATATTTTTTTCCAAAGCAAACCAACAATGGATAATAAACCACTACACCTAGTGGTACAAAGAAAAGTAATTCTAGAAAGAAGTACTAAAAAGGAAAAACCAAATAAAAGTAGACACCTGCTCAAAATAAGTTACGTTTTAAATTTCGAACCTTAAATAAAATTCAAAATTGGCATAGATGTCTCGAGCCCTACCTTGGCCTGCGCTATTGCCACGGTATTGTAACGAGATGTGGTTTCAAGCCGGTTGTTGGTTTAGTTGTTCGCAGAACCATTTCTAACCGCGAACTTAAATGTCATGATGTGGCAAAGATACTGATTGGTAAGAATTCGTTTCGAGATTTAAATTGTCGGTGGTATTTTTACTTAAAAATGATGACAAATGTAAACCACATAGGAAGAGGTTTATTTGCCATGTTACTAACACGGATGAGATAAAATAGTGACAGTGGAGCTTACTGCAAAACAAAATCTAAAGTTAAACCAGGTTTAAAACGAGTGCTGTTACTTTTATTTGATAACATTAAGGCAATGACAGCACCTCGGCCAGAAAATGAAACCAAAATGATTGTATATTATCCTACTAATATTATAAATAGGAAAGTAACTCTGTCTGTCTGTCTTTTCTTCATGCCTATACAACTGAACCGATTTGTGTGAAATTTGGTACAGATATAGTTTGGAACCCGAAAGAGGACATAGGATAGTTTTTATCAAGGAAATCCCGCGGGAGCGGGAACTTCTCATAAATCCCGCGAGATCGGAAACTATGTGGGGGTAAAACCAAAAATCTGCCGGAAGTCACTATTCCACGCGAACGAAATTTAGTATATATATAGTCTTATAGGTCATATTTACTTATATACTTTGTGTCTGATTTTAGCTAATGGACCACAAGTGAATGTAAGGATCCTACAAGTCCACTGCCGAACATAGGCCCCCTCAAATGTGTTCTACGTCAAATGTTAGCGTGCCTTGGCATATAAAAAGTATTTGTTGCCAAATTTAGGCACCTTTGTTCTACAAAAGTTGGATTCTTTTTAAACACGTAGCTCATAAGAAACGTGTAATTTTGGTTTATAGAAAATTAAATGTTATTATAACAAGTATACCCATCCTATGTATATAATACATACTTAATATACATAGGAAACACCCAGACCAGAACAAATATTCATGTTCATGCACACAAAGATTTGTCCTGAT
Organism: Musotima nitidalis; assembly: GCA_949126915.1. Lineage (NCBI taxonomy): Eukaryota > Metazoa > Arthropoda > Insecta > Lepidoptera > Crambidae > Musotima > Musotima nitidalis. Next base: position 10,283,668 of record OX421434.1, read on the forward strand.
TGGGAATCGAACCCACGACCTCTGAAATGAAGTGCAGGTATATTGATTGACCTCCATGCCATATCGGTCCTCAATACCTATGTATATTAAGTATGTATTTACAAAAAAAATATTTAGTATCCTTAACACAAGTTCTTAATGATACTTGGAAAGGCAGAAGATTGTACTTACTTATCTTGGAACTAAAGAATTGGTGTAAGTGTCAGAAATATTTATGTATTTATATTTATTCATTAAAAAGGTGTATAGGGCTCCTAACAGGATCTGAGGAGCCAAAGCCAACCTCACCTGCAAGTGGTGCACCTGCCGATCAACGAACGAGGCTCTGGCGAACATAAAAGTGCCCGGAAAGCGACAATAGGCTCGCCACCTATTACGTGGGACCAACAATATCGCATGCTAAATGTAATAGTGACATAACTTAAAAAGACGGTTTTTTGGACATCACAAAAGAAGATCTTCTAAAGAATACTTGTCCTACTTGTAAGCGCATTAAATTAATACTGATTTATCAATTAGTAATTCTGCTTGCGTTTTGAACGTTTGATTAATACTGATTCGATCTCAGTAAGAAATAGAAAGACTGTATAAGTACGTAACTCAAACCTGACCTATCTATTAATTGGTCGATGTTCCTTTAAGCATGCGATATAATTGGCGAAGTAAGAGCGTATTTTAATATGCCTCTGCCTGTCCCTTCGGGGAAACAGGCGTGATATTATGTATGTATTTATTTAAAAAAAAATTGATTGATGATGATGATCTAGAGATCTATATGCTAAACGTAAACTTTCCTGCAACTATATAGATTTTAAAGAGTTGTAGCAAGTTAGATGAATTATCCGATGAAGATGAGATTCAAAAAAAAAGTGTACATTTATGTTTATCCGTTATTTAATCCATAACACAAGTTCTTCATGATACTTATCTTGGAACTTATAATTGGTGTCATTGTCAGAAAATATTTATTATATGTTTGTTATGTCACACTGTGTCGGTTCGTAAGAGTAAATAAACGAAGATTACTATTAGGTATTGCATAAAAACTTTCCTTTCCTATACAAGTGTATATTAAGTTAAAGTTGAGTTCGTTCACTTGCATTGTTCTGCCGCGAGTCCGCGACCTGCGACCGGTCGAAATGAATCTCCTGCACATTGCGGTCACAATGTCAAGGCGGTATCAATACAGCCAGTAATGTAATCCGCCTCCTTATGTAACAAGCTGCTTGCACGCAACCTTTTTACATTTCATGTTTTTAAACAACTATTTCCTTTTCCTTAAAAAAAACTTGTACAGCTTACACATCGTCATGAAGCTTCAAATCAAGCATTGTAAAATAATATGCTAGGGTACTAAACAACGGAAAAACATTTTTTTTTAATACATAGGGAACACTCTAATCAAAATAAATACTTATATACAATACAATGCAAAAAAATAAAAATTCGCAGCGATCTATGATATTGAATGGCCTAGCAATAGCATTCTTTTAAAACCCTGTATTAGCCTATCAGTAACGAATAATTAATTATTCTATGCATTAAAATCCTAGTTTCCGTTATAATATAACTTCTAGTCAGCTTTTGTTTCACTAATATGTAATGTATGTAAAGGCTGCAAGTTGTAACTGCTTCTGACATAACATATTTTTGGGGTTCAAACCAGTCTTTTACTGTTTATCTAAGTATTCAAGTTTTATTAGTATGCCATTCCGTTTCACACTAATTAAATCAGGGGCACATAGTTCATCATAATTATAATGCATCTAAATATTTAATACCGATTTCATAAAAAGTTGTATAAGGTTAAACGTAGCATGACTTACGAGTAGAAGTATTTATTTTAAATTAATTATCAAAATAAAATGTGCTTCTCCAAGGTTGTGTGAGCGATTCAGTGAGATTGGCTGCACAGTCAGTGTGCAGAAATTGTGCGAGGTCGGCGTTAGGTAATACTCTAGGTGTGTGGGTCTGTTTAGAGTAATTTCATATGTACGAGTATATATCTAAATAAAAAAGTAGGATAGATCATAGTGTCGTATTGTTTTCTTTGTCGTTTATGATTTTTTATTTGTCTCAACTAGAATTAACAATGCTCTTACGTGAGAAATTTAATAATTATGTTTGAAAGCGTACTTGGTACAGAAAAAAACGTAATCCCTTTGAAAAGTTATTTAAATATAAAAAGTTACTAACTTCAACCTTCAATTTGAAAGCTCACGAATTCGTATAGAATATATATATTTCTTAAACGTACCAAACTTTAACTTTAACAAAACCTATGTGATTTTACAAATAGGCTGAGAAAATAATTAGAATAGAAAATATGACGTACATTTACACGTTTATGTATTTGTTAATTGATAAAAGTAAAAAAGCGTACAGCGTTAATAAAACCTATTTGTGTGACGACTGCCAAGAGACAGGAAACCATAGAATTTTAATTGAGCCTGATAACGGCTTGAATGTATGTTAAATGCACTCACGTAGGCAAAGATATGTGTTTGTTGAAAAGAAACTCACTCTAGAAGCTTGTAGAATGCAGGGTGCAAGTTGTAAGTGTCCTCAAAATCATAAAACGCGTAAATAAATACGGATTGTATCGTAAAAAAATCACACTATCAAAAATATACTTTTGAACTTACTGATTGGTAGTGAATAATCTAGTAACAAAGAGCATAAAATTACAATTTTGAACAGAAATATGCAACAAATCCATAAGTTTATTTTTCAATTCATTTATTCAATCGACTATCTTATCATTTTTACTTATTACTTACTTTTACATATTTTTTTCCACGTTTTTATCATATTTTATTTAAATATATAGTAAGAATTAATAATATGCAAAGCATGATAATAAAATTTTAGAAATGTAGGTAAACAATAATAGTTCGTTCTAGTTTCTTTCGTAATATTCTAGGGAAAAATACCATGTTTAATCGTTCGGTATTACAAAAACTGCTGTTTTTAAAAAAGAGTTTATCTAGCTGTCTAAATATGTTACGAGATTTTTCGGGACTAGAAACATTGGATTGAGGATTGGTATTAGAATTAATAAGAGCATAATTATTTAGAATGTTTAAAAATGGTGGGGGATTAAAAATGTTTTTTTTTTCTGAATAGATCAGGGATGCGCAAGATTGGTATAGTAGAAATTTTATAAGGTCTACGTCCAGCGCTGGGCGATGAAACAATAATGGTTTCCACTCTATAATATTAAAACATTCCGTTAGTAGTATGGACTAGGTTACTTGTATCGAAAGACATGGAGCAATACGTGAATTATGAGAGACGGTCAGGGACAGTTGCGTAAAGCATTCGACGACGAACGCCTCGTTCAATGAAAGTAATTGGGGGGCTTCTATTAAATATCACATCACTGATTTTAATGTGACTTGTCATAATGACCACATCCTGTCTGATGTTAAGCAGTCGGTGCAGTCCAGGAAAGTGAGAGAGCTCAATACCGTGGAATAAAGACGGTATCAAGCGCACCCACTCAAGACTGACTGCCTAAATGCCGTTGCACGACGAGCATAAAAAAACCAGCACTATTGGAGCTGGAAAACACTTGCACAGGCAGAGTTTTACTAAAGCCATAAAACACAAAGATTTTTGCATAGGAAAGACCTAACTATTTTTTTTGGTTCGAGTGCTGACATATTGCAAAGAATGAGGATGGTTCATAAGGCCAGTACGTGTAGTTCGGGAAAGGAAAAAAGAGGTTGGTAGGTCGTAAATTCTGAAGAATACTGGCCATAGGTAGAATACATTGAAAGAAGGAATGTCCCTTCATAGCTGGTGTTTTTCAAGAGACAACTGTTACCTCTGCATCTCCAAAAATGCATACCGCCAGCCTGTGCAGTCTTTGAAGTGTGTCGATGAGGTATTTAACTGACCCATCCCAAATTTGAGATCAATACTCCTTAATCGGTAGCACCTAAGTCTTGAACAGCTAGCAGCATCACCATTAAACGGTAAATTTTTTTGAATGCATGAAGATTATGACAATTTTCTTTACATGAAATTCAGTCTTTGATTTGAGTGGCATTCACCGTCTTTCATATGTTAAAAAACAATAAAAGATAATCGCATGCTTAAAGAAACATGGACCCATTAAATGATAGGTCAGGTTTGAGTTACGTATTTATAGTCTTTCTATTTGTTACTGAGATTGAATCAATGTTAATCAACCGTTCAGAACACAAGCAGAACTACCAAATAATAAATCAATATCAATTTAATGCGCTTACAAGTAGGACAAGTATTCTTTAGAAGATCTTCTTTTGTGATTTCCCAAAAATAGTCTTATTTGAGTTATGTCTATATTCCATTGAGCATGCGTATGTTTAAGACACTAAATACTTTCTTATTCTAACTACTATGACGACATTCGTAAGTATTATGAGTTATAAGGTGTTTCCCAGCCAGTCGAACACAATACCACTAAATAGAGCTTCATAATAATTAATTTGCTACAAGTTCATTGATTGCTTTAGTCTTTCATCACTTCATTCCATTGCGATTTTTTGTTTACAAAGAAACGGTATTGTGTGTGTTCCCACACTCGTGCATGATTGAGCTCGTACTCTTTTACACGACTATTTTCCGAGTTTTATATAGAACCAGGTGTATTAGGGTTCCTACCAAGATCAAAACCTTTTTTTATTTTTTTATTGTGGTAAATATCTTTACGCATATTTTACGCCGTAGGGACAGCACAAAGTTATGTCGGGCTTTCCGAGATGGTAATGGCCGGGGCTGCCGACTAAACCCCACTGTTTCCTGCTCTACGTAAAGTGCCAAGAAGGCGACAGAGTGACCCTATCCTCCTGTAGAACCACACGCCAGCCCGTGTCACAGACCCGTCATAGTTTTTCTCAACCCATAATTGACCACCCCTGGTAAGATCTGAGGAGCCCAAGCCAACCTCACTTGCAAGTGGTGCACCTGCCGATCAACGGACGAGGCTCTGGCGAACATGAAAATTCGCGGTAAGCGGCAGTAGACTTGCCACCGTTTTGAGATATGAAATCAATATATCAGGCGTTTAGAAGTAAGCTAACATAACACACACCCCTATTCTAAGTTCTATTTTGGTACCGTTTCGTGTATACCTTTTTTTCCCAGCACGTATCCCGACAGTTATTATGTTTATTTTTAACGGCATGAACATTTAGAAGGCATCCATGAGGCCGAACGTAGAGGTCCCTTTGACGTTATTGACCATATAAAGACAGAACTAAATAAAAAATAGTATAGACATATAAAAAAACAGTAGTGGAGTAGAAAACAATTTAACACAAATGACGGGCGGCAAGGGCTGCAAGAGAGAAATCTCCTGACAATGCAAGCCGTATCTAGAAGCACTGCCTTTAGTATCTGACTAGTTATTACTATTGTTAATCTGAGTTTACCTTCTAATTAAAACACGTCTCTTATCAGGTATCACAGGGCACAACACACACACGCGATAAACTCCTAGCACACGCCGTTGCACTGACGCGGTTCGCACGAAACACTGCCGGTGTGGAGGTAGGCAGGGCCCGTCTAGCAGTTGCACAACGGTGAACGGTCAATGTTAGTAGGGCCCGTGAAGATATTCGCGACGGATACGTGGTACTGATCCTAGTTTTGCAATAAGCTGTTTCGTACGGATTAATTGGTTTCCCCGCAAAGAGACACGTATTAGACAAGGATAAAGGTAAATAATTTTACTTCTTTAATAACTCGCCCGATCAGAGTGTTTGGCAGTGTTAATACATTTTTTAAATCAAGTGTACTGCCATACTTGATTTATAAAATTAATTTACCACTATAAATTGAAAACCCAAATGATAAGGCTTGGAACTGGCACTTAGGTTCACTTACACTTAAATATTTTTTGTTTTTTCATTGTTTTGTAGCATTGTAAGTGAATCTAAGCTTCGTGATTTCAGTGTAATCATATTTCGATTGTAATATTAATTTTTTATTAGTACATTATTATTAGAATTTCTAGACCGACTTTTTATCTTCGTTTATAACGCTTTCCGTTACTACCACTAATCTACAATTAATTTGTACATTTTATCGCAGAATATTCAGCGTAAGAAAAGTATAGTGGAACCCTGTAGGTTAAGGTTCTATGTAGGTAATTTATCTCTTTTGAAAAAAAGCAGTTCCATTTGTAATCATTTGTGTAATGTAATTTTATATGTGTACATACATTATTAAATAAATAAATTATGTGTAAAATTTGGTGTTTTTTTTCCAAATTTTACTTTGCGTTTGTTTTTTAGTGTTATGAATGTTACTAAGTTAGCAGAGAAGACATTTGGATAACTTGATAGTAAATGTAATCGTAATATTAATTTCGTTTCAAGTGTACTTTTAGTTTCCTGATGTTGTATACAAACTTAATGTTATTACACAATACAAACTTAAAATTAAGTACTACTTAGGTAGTAGTTTTTAACTCTCAACCAGGGTTGTTATGGAGCTCCTTATACATATAATCACGCCTGTTTTCCCGAAGGGGTAGGCACAGGCAGAACATATTAAACGCCCACATTTCGCAAGTTATAATGTTAGTCCCACGTAATAGGTGGAGAGACTATATCCGCTTCCGGGAACTTGTATGGTCGCCAGACCCTCGTTCGTTTATCGACACCACTTGTAGATTCTTGGTAGGGGACACCAACACAAAAGTTGAATATATTGTTAAGAATAAATGAATTGGATTGAATGAATACCCATAACATCCAAGTAACATTGCGGCAAGCTGTTAATTTCTCGTTGTTAGTTTGACAAAACCGTTGTTTCCACATATCGTGTGGCAACCGCGGCCGGAGATGAGCATTACTAAATATTTCCAACGTTTCTAGTTTAACATTATACGGTGGTGACTGACGGCTTGATTGTGAAAACATTAAGTAGTCATTTGTCTATTTTACGATTTATTTATGTATATTTTTACCACAGGTGGAACGGCACATTGCCCTCCTAAAGTGTCTACGCAGGCTTTGGGCTTTTGTAGCCATGGGCATCATTAGCCCTTGAAGACATTGGCTTCGAAATTGGTCCCTGGTCATTTAAACGAGGCTTCGTGAGAGTATGTGATTTTTGCCGAACTTATTCCACGTTATCATCATCATTATCAGCCCAAAGACTGCTGAACATAGGCCTCCGCCATTAGCTTCCAATGTAAGAAAGAAAGAAAAGAAATTTATTCTGTGACACATAACAAACAATTAAAAATAGACATACATTATATTTAATTCAAGAGTGTCACAGAAAAAGTACCCTATCAGCATAAAGCCGAGATGTCACGAAAAAGCCTTAATGCTGGTCTTCCCTAGATACCATTTGTGTTCAATCTAGTTAATTACATTAATTTATTAGGTTTAGGTTACCTAATTGCTACTAGACGACGTTACTTGTATTTAAAATGCAATAAAGGTATAACACATTAGTTTGTAAAACTGTCGCTAGATGTCGCTATGCGTAGTTACATCGCATTATCGTTTTGTTACATCAGCTTCTTTAGAAGACTGGCGCTTGTCTTAGGTTAGGAAACTGTTGTTTTTATTCCTTTTGTGAGAGCACTGCCAGCCATGCCATATCTATACCTATGTTGTTACAACCAATACATTCCTACACACACATAGTCACATTAATATATATGTTGGACATACACAATATTGCATTAAAGTGACCGGTATGGGTTGCAGGATCAGGTCAGATACAGGCTGCCTTCAATCGGTCACATTCCACATTATGGAGCGCTCTTATTGTGTACTGCATTTTACTGTTTACCTACCATTGCTTATTCCGTTTGGAGCTCTATTATTCTTATAGACTTCGAATGCTATCAGGTAGGATGTAGTCATTATAACACTTTATATAGGAACTCCCGATACTGGGGCGATTATTTAATCTCTCTATGACCTGAGGATGCGCTGAGATTATAATGAAATGGACGGTGTGAAGGATTTGAGTTTAGTTTGGTATTTCTATTCGTAGCTACATACATACAATCGCGCCTGTTACCCCAAAGGGATAGGCGAAGTAATTATACTACCTCATTTCGCCAGTTATATTGTTCTTGGTAGAATCCCTATGCACCCTCTACAGCTATTAGTACACTTTTATAGCTGTTAAATAACTCTGAAATTTTACACGGCGCCATCTAGCCTCAATTTAACCAGAGTATAGGTACAAATATTTTTTTTTTAAATCTTTTAAATAATGACTTCGTGCGGTTTGCGCACTCAGCCAGTGTCAAGTAAGAGATACATCAACAACATATAAATTATTGTAAATGAGAATGAGCGGTGATAAAGATGACAAATGGTAAATGAGATGCCCTCTCCTAAGCCCCTTGAGTCCTCAGTAAAGATGTGGGACTATACTGAGAGCTCACATGGACTTCTTGAGAGAATTTGAAAAGTGATGTTGCATTGTTTTGTTTCATTTACCAACACTCATGTACGTTCATGTATTAATAAAAAGCGACGATTTATGAAACACCCCGGCCTATCATAATCTGCCCGATTTAACGACCTGGCAACGACGTATTATGTATTTTATTATTTCGTTTAAGCGTCAATATGCTCGGATTCTTTCGTAACTAGAACGTGCACTACATCCGTGCAGAGCCTTAAAAGGCATAAAATGCTTTAAAATGTAGGCTTCGACAGACACACTTCCTTTCATTTCGCTATTAACAAATTTGTATACGATTTTTTAGCAGTACTTTGCAGTTATATTTGGAAATTATTAACAATGTAATATGCAATGTGACACTTTTAATCTATGACATGTTCGAAAACATGATAATATTATAAACGATACGAGCCACATAAAAAAAATGGTTAATATAAAAAATATAATTGAGAGTTTGAGGGTGAAGTGTCCTCTTTGTGTGTGTTGGAGGCAGCAGATACAGACCGCCTTAAAATTCGTCTCACTTGGCTAAACGACTATCGTCTATAGCGACCACTGACGCCAACATCAGAATTTACTATGCGAAGCACAGAAGAGCTCGATATAAAATGCCACACAGACTCTGCTTAACATCGGCGATTGTAATCGATCATCTAATATCTACGAATCATAAATACATCTAATCTATAGCTACGAATTATAAATTTTAAAAGTTCATAAAAACATATTTCCGATTCATAAAAACAGTTATTAAACTTATCTTTCTAAAAATTGATCTCTGTGAACTCTGCTATCCCGGTTGCCCTAGACTTAAGCTTATCAAAAGATGCTTCTTCTGCGATGTGGTGATGTCGCAGAAGGAGGGCCGCATAGCGGGAGAGGGAGCGGGATCCGTTCTCTCTCCGGCTACGCCGTTGGCGCAGCGGGCGGGCCAGGAGGGCCCTTTGAGAAGTCGGCCAGTTACGCCATGGCCGCGCTTCTCTGAGGAGGTCCCCCCGGTTCTGAACCGGGGGACGTTGACCGCAGGCTGGGTGTCAGAAGCTTTAAACCTTGGCACTGGCCCCCCGCCCCTTTTATAACAGCAGTGGGCGTCGTCGAAAGTTTTTTAGTGGATAGGTCGGTCTGCCGCAGTGAGCCCCAAACTCCCCTCTCGGTCCCCCCATTGGCCGGCAGTGCGTAAACAGCATTTTGTTACCGACGATAAAAGAAAAATGACTTAAGCTTATGGCCCAGGGTCTGCTCACTGATCTTACCAAATTTGACTGTATTTCAGTTATTACATAGAGCGCCTGCCGTCTGCCGCGAAGAACAAAACATCATTCCATGGTTAAATCAGCTGTCAGGAGATTTGAAGGCACTGTCTTCCTAATAGCGTGTGTGCAGTATAATGTGTTGATTACTGCTGCAAACACTTTACCTCCGTCGAGTTGGGCCACATTAGCTGTAACGTTGGTATCTTAAATCCAGCAACTCATCTTTATTGCGTCACAAAAGCCCAATCGCATAGTTTTGTTTGCTTAAGATGAAATAAAATTTATTTCGTTGCAAGTGATGGGAATTGGATGCAACTCTACACTTAAGTACATAGTTAATTGAAAATATTGCAGTTTTCTTAACTTCCAATTTGCCATTAGGTACGTCTTTTTGAAAATAATGATGGGAATATTTTACGAATGGTTAATGGCACTTTTGCAACGGCAGTTTCCTAGCAATCAATTATCATCATCATATACTATCATTATGCCGTCTGCTCTAGACTAGCATAGGGCGCTGGGTCTGCTCACTGGTTCAACCAGTTTTGACTGAATTTCAGTTATGGAGTATTATTTTGGCAATCAAACAGATCATCAAATTACATTATCGTCATCAGCCCATGGACGTATACTGCTAATCATATTCCTCCTCCATAATCTTCGTGGCGATTGTGGGCAGGCGGCCTGCGTCTAGCGAAATTCTGCAGCACTATCAGAAATGCTATTTACCGATCGTTCATTAGACTGTGTTAATAAAAAAGAAGAAAAAGAAATTAAAAATATATATGTCTACCAACATGGGTATGGTGCTAAGAATACATATAAATACACAGTTTTATCAGCTTTGAAGATCATTATATTTGTCTATCAGCATATCGTATAAAAATTTAGATTATTAGTTTCGTTATTCTTCTCAAACTTGAAGACAAATTCAGAAGTAATCAAACAACCTCACCAAAAATCAATAAAATAAAATCCAAGTGTACTGTGATAAATGCTTATCATGTTATGCCAGTTTCCAACATCACTATACCTGTCTATCAGCATAAATATAAAAATTAAAGAGGCAACATCTTGTTCAATATGTTTGGCCATTACAAGCAATCAATGAGTCATCAAACCATTATTAACGGATAATCTGATATCAACGATGGTTACTACTTATCTAAGTATAAAGCAACTGATGAAATACACGTTTCGAAAGCATATTGTGTACTTTTTGAATCTTTTTAAGTATGACATTATACTTAAAGAGCAAAAAGCTTATGCAACGCGGTATGCAATTTGGAATAGATATTTACTTGGACGCAAGTAGCAACGGCAGATGCAATTTTGTTTGGTTTAATTAAGCTAAGAGCTGATGTTTCAATTGCCAAATATAATTTTGCATTTGAAAGAAGTATAAGACGTATAGTTATATTATATCTCTTTAATTCGGAATAATCGGTCGTGCAAAGTAAAACCAACTAAATGTAACTGAAATTTTTTAATCTTATTAAAATAGAAATGTAACAAATAAAGCTGCACATTTAATAGCTTTTAAAGTTCATCTTTGGATAAATCATGTTTTCTTTTAATTATTTGAAATGCTCTTTCTGCTATTACTAAAGTCGGAGCCATAACATTGCCCCCGGGTATAGTTGGCATTACGCTTGCATCCACAACCCTTAAATTATCCATTCCATGAATCAGTAAGTTTTGATCCACTACAGCAGTCCTATCGCCAGCTTTTCCCATTTTTGCTGTCCCACCAGGATGGAAAATGGTTGTGGCCATATGACGAGTATAACATTCCCAATATTCATCATTTTCTATGCTCGAATGATTGAACTGGTGCTGACAATCTTTCAATTGTATCGGCAGGAGTTTCATTTTCAAATATTGAAACGTTTCCGTGGCTTCCATGTTTATCAAGTATTTTATCGCTCGTAAAAGGGTTTGCAAGTCTTCTTGTTCCCTTAAATAGTTAGTAATTATCCAAGGGCGAGTCTCAGGGTTTTTGCTGCGCAATAAAACCTCTCCTCTCGATTTCGGATGCAACAACGTGGGATATATTCCAATTACGTCATTTTGGGCAATGAACTGTTCAATAGCTACAACAATGTCTTTTTTGTATCCATTTCCTTCTAAATAAGGTCTTATAAAGAACTTGTCATCCTTATTAAAGTAAAAGTGATGAAATTGAACATCCGGATAATCTGAATCATTTTTAGTATTTATAAAGGACATAAAGTCGGTTAATCCTATAGTGGATAAAGGTCCAGATCTATTTATCATATATTGTATAATTAATAGTATAATATTTTCAGTAGATATCAGAGTCTCTTGATTGGTTTTAAAAAACAAGGGCAATATTATATGATCTTGTAAGTTTTTTCCAACCGAAAGATCCAGTTGACACTTGATCCCTTTCTCATTCAAATGGTTTTTGGGACCGATTCCAGATAGCATTAAGAGTTGAGGCGTTCCGATAGATCCAGCCGATAATACTACTTCCTTTACTGTGTTAATTTGCATGACAATTCCACTTTTGTGACGTAGTTGAATTCCAGTAGTTCTTTTGGAATTATTATCAAGATTAACCTTTTGAACTATAGAATTCTTAATTAAATAAAGATTTTTACTATTTTTCAGGTATGCTTTGGCTGTGTTCAACCGCTTCCCATTATGGATAAGTAATTTTGTAAGTGTAGTTCCTTTGCGGCCTTCGTTATTGTCTGTAATTTTATTTAATCCTTGTTCATTATAAGCCTGCTCAAGAAGACTGTACCAGGGATTTTCATTATATTTATAAGCTGATAGATTAAATTTATTTTCAATGTTATCAAAGTAAGGCTTTAGGTCTTCATATCCCCACCCTGTATTTCCCATTCGCTTCCAAGTTTCATAGTCATTTGGATGTCCTCGAATATAAAGCATAGCATTTATGGAACTGGATCCGCCTACTGCTTTGCCCTTATTCCACGTACATTTATTTTCATTGAACCCAAAGCAAGCACCATTTGTTTCAGTTTCGTACAACCAGTCGTTGTCTCGGTTGTAAATGAAGAACGATGGGACCTGAAGTAACAAAAATTATGAATGAGGACATAAAGTATACTGTTAAACTTTAAACCTGACGTGCGAACAAGGAACATCCTTAACGGTAGAAACTAAAATTTTTCAAAAAAAACTTCACATCTATAATGCAGCAAAGGAGTTGTGTCAAGTGAACACAAGTAATTTTAACAAAAGTCACTTGTTTTGATTGTGCTAATAGTTTATTTTTTACTTCCATAAATAAAGAAAGATCGGAACAATACTCGGTTTTGATATATACATAGTAAGCCAAAATAGTAGCGTTTAGAAGGGGTTATGATTCGTTCTGAATAATGTAAAATTTTGGAAGTCAATGTCTACCAATAGTTCACGAAAAAAAACACTTTCAAATGAATTATGGTGTGTGTATGTCACTAATTATTAGGTAGATCCAAGAAATGCCTCTCGTTAACCCAATTGAAATGTTCGAAAATTCTAACTTCCACTTCCATTCCATTCTTCTACCACTTTCCTGCTGTGTTTTTCCGCACATCCGAAATTGGACGATGTGAACTACTGTTGAATTACCCGAATACTTTTCACTCTGATAGTATTTTTTTTTAATTTTTTTTTTTGTTTATTTGGCACAAACAGTCATTACAAATAAAAGTACATTAAATAATTTTAAACTTGTGAAGGACAACGAGTATGAAAAAATAAATATACATACACATAATCACCCGTACCATGAAACCAGGCAACATACACACATACACACACGCACGAACACACATGTACCTACGAGATTTCCACAAAATTAGTACGTGATTTCTAAGGTCTTGCATAACTTGGCCTTGAGACTCATTAGAGAGACACCGAATAAATCCGTTTTAGTAAATTCCCGACGATAGGTCGAAATTGATCTAGCGAAAAAGGTATTTCGAGTATATTTCTTCCGGTGCATTGGAGGCACGAAGGGGCACAATGTACGATTAGAACGTATGGGGAGACGAACCCTGCTTTGAAAGTTAATTTTGGCCAATAAGAGTGGACTGTTGATTTTGCCATTTACTATTATAAGCATAGCTATATCAAACAGTTTACGGCGATCAACCAAACTCAACATATTCTGGCTACTCAGGGATGTGTGATAATCCTCAGCAGTTCTGTTACAGCGATAATTGATTATTTTAAAGATTTTTTTTTAAACTTTTTTTAATCTTTCGATGTGTTCTTAGAAAAATGGATTCCATACATAAGTAAGTAATAATAACTTAAGAATGATCCAACCAAAAGTGCAACGTTAATTGTTTGTCACAAGTGTAAATGTTATGTTTCTCACCTCACTGCTTACTGCTGGGTCGTCACCAGCTTCGACCAGTAACACTGACCAATCAGGGTTGAATTCAGCCAGATTGCCAGCCAAAGCAGACCCCGCTGTACCGGCTCCTACTATTATGAAATCAAAGGTCCTTTGCCCTAAAATATAATGTTATTTGGTGTTAGTGGCGCGCTCTCGCTTCTCTTCGGTAGCTATTTTATAAAATATTGTACAAATTGGATTGGATTATTGAATTTTTCGTAGGGATCCCTAATAAATCGCTTAATAATTTAGCCTATGTAACTTATAAAGAATTTAGCGGTTTAATTTGAAAAGAATTACAGGCCTATTTAATGCAAACAAATTATAAAACAATTCCTCTATAAATTTTTATCAATTTATCAAGTAATGGTAGCTCAGCGGTACTAAGTGGTCGAAAACTAATATCAAAGTAAAGCAGCGTTTACAGAGGTCGGAGGGAGGCCCTTAGACAGGTGACAGTTTCATTATATCAGCCTTATAAAGTCTACTGCTGAACACTGATTACATTTTATTAGCGGTATCTGCCCATAATAACCAAACTAGGCAGGCGGGTTAGTGATCGCAGTTCAAACCAGTACGCAGGATGACGCTGTTGCCTATCAGCCGGTAACATTAATCTTCGTCGACTCTTATGGCTCCCCGTAAGGGAGGTGGCACTTATCTGGGCAGGTACCACACGGTACGATGACAGTCAGTGTGGCATTTAATAACTACCGCAAATTTCCTTGCTTCGGAAGGTATGTTAAACCTTTGACCCTGGTTATCATTGTCGTATGTGTGTTGTGAAATATTATAATATGCTAAAAGTAAACAATTACTGTCAAGGAAAATTGATACTGAAAGATATATTTATATTTTGGATATTATTTAATTATTCATCACTTCAACTCCCAGTGATAATTGTAATATTCTTAAGTTAAATTAGTTTTTCTATATGTCGTTTGGTGACACACAACTTAGTTAAATAACGTGACACATTGTTGACACTAAGTAACAATAGTAAAGCGATTGTTTACTTATATGTTGTATCATAAATGTCTCATGTACCTATATGTCGTAGCTTGTTACAGCTGTAGGCTTTTCAATTTTTTTTTTTTATGAACATACTGGTGGAAGAAAGTTTAATATAAAATTACTAGTTCGGGAATTGAACCCACAACGTAGAACCGGAGAGCAGAGATACCGACTCTTGCGCCATTGTGGAGTGTAAATATTTCAGATTGTAAAACAGCTTGAGGGTTGTATTTCATACAGTTACCATTGTATATAAATTCTTTTAGTCGGGTGTAATCGGAGTTCACTATCAAGCGAACTAAAATAAAATTTAAGAATATTATTACTTACCAGAATGTAATATTTCTTGGAACCGATCCCTCGGCCACATATAATCACTGAAAATGACACAATGTGAAGCCACTACTGCTGCGACGGCTTTTGCGAACAGTTCACCGGCTGTACCGGAAAACGGCAATGGACACGTAGCTGTGATGTTCGTCACTAAAACCTCCATTTTATCTTAATTTTTTGTAGATTTTTTAAAAATATTTAATTCTTTTTTTTTGCATCAATTTTTGATTAGATCACTCGCTATAATATTTTATAATATTTTTTTACATATAAATAAAACTAGTTTGTTTATTTTTCTCGTCTAGGCGACCTTCTCGCTTTGTGCGACACTCGTTTGTGTTCCAGGAACGTAGACGCTCATTGTCTCCACAACAAAAAGAGGGAAATAACATAATGTAAACACTCATGTAAAGAAACAGTTCTATATAGCGTTTATTAATATTTATCCCTACTTTACATTTCGGAACGTTTTAGAGTTCGTTGTGTTTTTGAAGCCAACTTTTCTTAATGAAATCAGAACCTTTTTCTGCTATCATTATTACCGGTGCATTAGTATTACCTCTGACAATATCCGGCATAATACTAGCATCAATCACCCTTAAATTTTCAATATTATTAACTCTCAGCTCAGGGTCTACTACAGAGGTTCTATCTTCTTTGAGGCCCATTTTCGCAGTACTAGTTGGATGGTATAGAGAAAACACCATATGTCTACAGTAACATTCTAAGAAATCGTCACTTTTTTTGTCATACATTTTGCAGGCATCTAAATCTAGCCATGTTAACTTAAATCCAGCACTTTTAAAGGCTTCCGTGTCGCCGAGTTTTAAAATATGCTGCTTGAATCCTTCCATAATAGTTTTCAAATCATCTGGGTCATCAAAATAGTTAGCATGAATTAATGGGTACTCATAGGGATTGTTACTTTTCAGGGAAATTTTACCTTTTGACTTCGGTCTTAACAAAACTGAGTATATAACCATCACAAAGTTTTCTTGATTTAGTTTGCGATATTTTTCTTGAATATCCTCTTTAAATCCATGCAAACTAAGAACGTCTACTAAATTATATAAACCCGGCGGGAATACTAGATAGTGGTATTGAATGTCAGGAATTTCAGCGTGGTTGTCTTTCGTGTTGTAAAAAGTCAAAATCCTATGAGGACTTATATTTGAAAAATGACCTTTTTGGGTCATGATATATTTTAATAACTCAGATGAAATGATATCCAACGAAGCTGCACTGGTATTCCCTGGTAGTGAGTAGTAGAAGGGAACGAATGGGTGATCTTGAAGATTGTCTCCTACAGGTAAATCAGATATTACATCAATATTTAATTTTGTAAGGTGATCGGGACGGCCTATTCCAGAAAGCTGTAACAATTGAGGAGTATTTATAGCACCAGCAGATATCACAACCTCTTTTCTAGCATGAATAGTGATGTCTTTCCCGTTTTTGTTGATCAGTACTCCAATGACAACGTTTGAATTAGGTTTAAATAATATTTTCATAACGTGAGCATGTTTAATCACATGTAAGTTTCTTCTGTCTTTGATAGGGCTCAGGAAAGCTCTCGCTGTGCTTTGTCTTATTCCATTTTTAGTAGTAGTTGATGTTTTTGCTGCTCCCATTTGAGTATTTCCATTGACGTCATCCAAAATAGGGACTCCTAATTCAGCAGCAGCATTGAGTATTAACTTTTCGAAATCGTGTAAAACTTCATCACTATCCACGTTTAGATAACCTCCAGTTCCATGGTATTTTGTTTTTTCCTTAGTAACACCACTGTAGTTTTCGCTTTTCTTGAAGTAAGGCAGAACCTCTTCATAACTCCAGCCTTTATTGCCGTTTTGTGCCCATTCATCATAGTCAAGCTTGTTACCTCTCACATAGAACATCGCATTGATGCTGCTACACCCTCCCAGTGTCTTGCCCCTGGGCCATGCGCATCTGTTATCTTTATACCCAAGGCAGGCGTTATTTTGTGGTTCTGATCGGTAGCCCCAGTCCTCAGATGAGCCCATATTATTGTAGAACAGCTGTGGCATCTGTAAGTACAAATTGTTTCGTTTGAAATACTTATCTTCTTTTTATTAATGCGATATTGACTTTATTTCAACGATTTATAAATTATATATAATATAATTTTTGTTTTAAAATAAAAGTTTTGTACTGTTCCATCGTCGGGCCAAGCAAACGAGCAGCCGCGAGTGTCTATATAAAATTCAATTACATAATTATTCGTTTGTTCAGAAAAAACACGAAAAAACAGTTTTGTTGTTTTAATTTCTAAGTAATACAATATACTTTATAAATAACTAAGATAATATCATCGGAACCAAAAATACATTTGAAGAAACGCCTGTTCGATTTTCATAGCAAACACGTTGAAGTAAGTAATAAGTAAACATTTGTAAATAAGTGTTATTTGTAAAATATAAGTTCAAACTCTCGTATTCTGCATATTATTATTCTGCACTTGCGGCATAGTACAAAAGAGGCATTTTTTAATATCTTTGAGAACCATCGTTATATTTCAGCCAGTTTCAATTATATATTATCTAAATCGTCCTTATGGGTCATTGCGTCTTTTGTTGGAATCGGTAGATATGTAAATCAACTGTGTAGCTTTTGAGTTAATAATATTTAAGCAGACAACTCCATCATCCTAGCATTTATCCAGGTTGTGCCCTAGTACTTACCTAGGGCTTACTGGTCTGACCAGATTTGGCTGAGGTTTCAGGGAAGATTTAGATAGGCTTCTGTAATAGGCTTGTCTACTAGTTTTATTATAACTACGATGCTTCATCATCATATCTTAACATTATCCCGGTTGCCCTGACTTACGCTTAGGGCCCAGAGTTTGTTAACTGGTTTAACCAGATTTGTTTGAATTTCCTCCTTTGACCTCTGCAACTTAGAGGGAAATCATAATAACTACTGCCATAGATATTAATGACAGCCGGGTCCAACAAGCCGGGTGAAACGTGCTTTCCAACGCACGGAGCAAACGATAAATCTGCACATAACTTCGAAATGTCAAAGGTTGGGCACCAGGCTTTAAATTAGAGACCCTCTAAATTTGAAGGCTCTGAATATGGGTCTTCCCTCTGGGCTAACGTCGCTTAACTGCGAAGTTCCATTGGTCAATAAAGTCGAAAGAAATACCTCAGTGGTGAGTGTGGGGTTCCCTCCCGCTTCGATGAGCAGAACCTTCCAATCAGGGATCTCGCTCAGGCGGTTGGCCACCACTGACCCAGCAGACCCGGCACCCACCACAATGAAGTCATAGTGGGGATCTGGAAAGTAACCCAATACAAAAAATACTTACTGGTTCTATACAAAGGAATAAATAAAATTTAAGTGTCTGTGTCTAAGCACATTGAACTACGTTACGCCGTTGGACCCGGCTGTCCTGAAAATATATGGCATTCGTTATTATGAAGTCGGTGCCTTTTAATATCCTGACAGCTGGCATAGAATGGGGTTTCCCTCTGGATTTAAACGGGGAGGTTAAACGGCAGTCACTGCATGCTTGACAACTGAAATCCAGTCAAATCTGGTCAGACCAGTGAAGCGACTCTGGAGCTTAAGGCTAGGGCAATTGGATAATGTAAGGATATTATGATTGAACTGTTAATATGGGGAGCAAATAGTGCAAATACAGAAGCGTGTACCGAGATCGTGGACGTTAGGATTTGATATCTGCTTACTCCTACGAGCAGAGTTTTCGGGTAAGTCATCGGAGATATTGGGATCTCGCACAGTGTCCATGCCATTCGTAATTTTTCTATACTAAAAGTGAATTTTGCCGTTACTTTTAAATAGTAGAAAGGTTTCCCGCCCCTAAACTGATATATGTGCGTAAGATTATGTTTGTACCTATTTACCGTAGTAATTAAATCAAATCAAATCATTTACTACATGTCACATTACATGATACTTAGATAGTACAAATAAATGGTTTACATGTGACGCGTGTCGAATGGTCTACATGTGTGATTTTATGAGTATACGTTAAGTTTAAAATATAACCATTATTGGTAAATTAAGTTACCAATAATGGTTATATTTTGATTTAGGACATTGATGTTGTGAATTATTTAATCTTTATGTAAAATTGTAAAAAAGGACCTAGTATGCTTCCTCTCTCTTAAGTTTGCCGTGCCCAACAGGGTCCATAATTGTAACTTGTGTAGATGTAAGACCTTATGTAAAACATTATGGAGTGCAATAAACATTGAAATGAATTGAATTGACGCCTTGCAAGGGCATGGCCATTAAGGAATGCTAACTACGAGCATTCTTAACTTATTACTACGTAACATAAACATTTTTAAAACACTTATTAATTAGAAATCCGGGCTCTATAGGACTCTAACTAGTCTATGTTAGTTAAAATTCTAACGCACTTCTTAATTAAGATTACCTTGTAGTACGGCATCGATAGCATCAACAGGCCATATATGATCTCCAACTAAAGCACATTGAGCTGCCAGAAAGCCTTGCAAGGCCTGCGCGAAGAGAGGTCCCGCCGCCTGGTAGCTGGTCAGGATACTGGCAGTCAGCACAGGATCGCACGCCCACATCATGGCGTGACTCTAGAGACATACAGTTAACCGTTATTCAAAATCAACGAATAGAATTTTATATTTTTAAGTGAATTTTAAACGCCAATTGACCGACAAATAAAGTTAACCGTTGACGTTCAAAGTGCTAAGGTTTCAAACTTTTACGTAGACTCATATGGCTTAATGGCTACCACATATACCGATAATTTGGACCAATAACGGCTAGTTCGTAATAATATAGTAAAAGCCGGTATTAATGGCAAAAAGTAAATTTCAAATCAATAAAAAACAGTTTACTTTAGAGAGAGACAGGACAGCTAACTCCTGTGATAAACAATAATAATTTATTTATTATTTAATTCAAGGAATGTTTAACCAATAATTATAGAAAATACTTTATAGCAAATGATTGTTGTAAATTACTATTTTTTAATTACATAACTTACTAAAAACATACTAAAAAATACTAAAATCTATTTTTTTGGCATATATTAATTTCTTATAATGTTATGTTAGCCCCGGTAAGAGGCAATAGGCTCGCCACCTACTCACGCCAATAATATGGAAATAACGTGGGACTATATAATTGGTGAAAGGTGGGCGGGGAAACAGGCGTATGTTATGTTACTAATATCTTTTTATTTTTTTTATCGTCGGTGAAAGAATGCTATTTACGCCATGAGAAGGGAGTGCCACTAAAAAAGACCCACTAAAAAACTTCAGACGACGCCCACCGCTGCTGAAAAAGGGCGAGGGGCCAGTGCCTGGGATTGTAGCTTCTGGCACCCCGCCCGCGGCCAACGTCCCCTGGATCAAAAGTGGGAGGACCTCCTCAGAGAGGCGCGATGTTAAGCGCCCCACTACCTTCTTGTGCGGCAATGGCGTAACTGACCGACTTCTGGGAGGGTCTATATGGCTAGACGGACAACCCCCTGCCCACGCCGCCTAAGACTACCAGGCGCTGCTGGACAGGGCCCTCCTGGCCCGCCCGCTGCGCTAACGGCGTAGCCGGAGAGAGAGCGTATCCCGCTCCGCGGCCTCCTTCTTCGATGTGGTGATGTCAGAACCTCCCACGCCGTCTTATTTAGTCTCCATAACACAAGTGCTTACTTATACATATCTTGGAACTAAATAAATAAATGGTAAAAATAAATAATCAATAAATTGTGTGATTGAAAGAGAATTCCTTTATTATTCGGTGCTGATCTGATAAATACTTGCAATTACACGAATAAGTTATAGTGATAGCCGTGATTGCTTTTAGAGTAATTAAAATTGTATTGCTTACGTAATTCCAAGTGATATACTGTAAATAAAACTAACAATAAGATTGCAAATTGTACAACTTATAAATAAGTAAATAAGCAATTAAAAAAATACGTCTAAAGATGCTCTACTTTTTTTATACAATAAAGTGAATGAACACTTTATTGTATTTATTTTATTGCAATATATGTTTGATTTGTGTGTGAGTGTGTGAAGAGACATACTCTTTGTATTGTTGAATATGCAATAGTAATCGGCGCAAGATGTTTGTGTTAATAATACTCAAGTCTAATAAAGTGTAAATAATATGTATAGGGCTTCTACCAAGATCTGAGGAGCCCAAGCCAACCTCACCTGCAATTGATGCACTTGCCGATTAACGGACAAGGCTTTGGCGAACACATAAGTTCCCGGTATGCGGCAATAGGCTCGCCACCTATTACGTGGTACCAACAATATAATTGGCGAAATGTGGGCGTATAATATGCTTCCGTCTATCCCCTTGAGAAAACAGGCGTGATTGTCCGTATGTAATTCTTGAAGTGTTAATGCACCAACATTAAGTAATGTTGAAGTAGCTAATGTTTTCACATAATAATCAATAAAGATAAGGAATTGTTTGTTTTATGAGGTGATAATGGAATAGGTACTGTTTAGATAAAGTTGTCTTCGTCATCACTATCTTCGTTCATTCAGGGCATAGGTCTAATGACACGAAACTAAGCTCGATCTTCAGCAATTATTTTCTCCTCCAAGCGCGGCCTTTTTGCGTTCTTTGCACCACAAAGCTGGAGGGCGATTTTTTGCGGTAGAAAAAAATCATCAAATGAATGTCTTCCGTTGTGGGTTTATGAGGGTGTGCCAGATTTCTAGTGACTAAAAACCATCCATGTTCCGTTTTGAGCCTGTTATGTTCCAGGGCCGCGGTAACCCTTTCGAACAGCACAGCTAGAGCGTCCTACACTACGCCCAAATGTTGTCTTAATTAAGAGGTAAATCGCGCAAAAAGTCTGCTTGTGTTGGTGTTTGAAAAATAATAAATATAGTTTAATAGTCCTTATGATTAAGCCAATTTGACTTTAGCTATTCTGCAAATATTCGATACCCATATGATGTGGCATCATAGAATGATTTGACCGTTCAGTCGCTCCGTGTAATCTAATCGGACCAGTGAACAGACCTTGGGCCTTGGGACCAGAAAATTTGCCGTACGACAGCACAGTTCGCTGAATCAATAGTATAAAAGTGGACTGTATAAATATAATAAAATGGTGTTAAAAATTCCCCATTATCGAACGTCGCCCACCAAAAAACAGGAACCCTCACCTTTGATCCGGAACGTCTAGTCAGCAGCGAGTCCAGGGGCAGGGCACCAGGTTTTTGCCACTAACACTATTCTTATGGTAGATATACGAAGGTCCGCTGATACGGTCGCACTCTCAAACGTTTGAGTCTGTGGATGAACGTCAACTGACTTCTTTTTAAAAATGGCGCGATGAGATGGAGATTAAGTGTAGGGCAAACGGGATAATGCTAGGCTAATATGTGTATATTATAGTGGCATGCTCTAAGAAGATTAGGGAATGATTATAAATATCAGAAAAATTAAAGAGCGAATAAAAGTGAATAAAAAAAAAGACATTCTGCGCCGACCCCAATAAACTGGGAGCAGAGAAGGCTTGTTCAATAACCTCAGAAGGGCAATTAAATATCATGGCACTTTATACCGGCACGGCCCCAATATAGCAATGAACTTGCCGTTCAAATGAAGGGCATTAAGTTGTGAGTCGTACAATATATTTTGCAATATTAATATAATAAAGCCGCTACGATACCACTTAACGTACCTCCCTTGCCACTCACGCATCGTGAAATTGTACTTACAAGTCTTAGGCGTGTTTAATTACAAATGCAATTTTTTTTGTCTTAACTACGATAACATACTTGATTTGGTGTTTGGCGCTCTCTATCGGACAGTTGTCGAACTGCAAAAAAAACTTTAAGCACTCAATTGCATCTACCTACATAAAAGAAAACTTGTGGCATAGTTAACTCAATTTTGGATTTTTTGACATTTACGTCTCAAGGACTAGATGTGCGATGTGCAGTAAATGTACACTAATTCATTCCATAAATTATAAGAAGCTATTATTACTGCCATTAGTATATGTATATTATACATACATTTAAATATTAAGGTCGAGATAACCGATTGATATTCCTAGGTATTTAATCTCATGGTTATGTATGGCAGGCGGTGATTAGACAAAGGACTTAATGGGCCCGCAAAGTAGCTGAAGTGCAACGGCAAAAGCAACATTGACATTGCATTCAGGGTATCGAGAGGTATCCTTTTCTACTTACTGCCTAAGAGGACAGTGCGCCATATCATAACTTAAGCATCTTTTACTTCCACCCTGCGAGGATTTAGCTTCTACTGCTGCACACTGGACAGCTAAAGAAGGCAAGTCAGGGCCGAGGGTCCTTTAAACCTCTGGGACTTTACTTCGTCGAATTGAAGACGACGCCGCTGTTGGACTATCTTCTAGCTATAGCAATTAAATTTACGCCTATAGTGTCGCCAGCAGCTTCTCATTAAGAATTGTGACAGGCTTTGATTCACAAGATATCAATTGGAAGAGATTAACGTAATTATTTATCTATATTTGTATGTACATAATGATTATCTAAATACATAACACTTTTAATCAACAACATTACATGTTTCTTTCTTAATTATCAGCTGTTGGTAATATTTAGAACAACTGGGCGGTAATCTAAATATATATATTTTTATTTGTATTAGATTTGAAGCCCTAAGTTGAAAAAAGCCGAGATGAATTTCATTTCTTGACGCATTTTGTATTTGTATTTTTTTGTATTTTGTATTTTGTATTGTATTTTGGAAGCCTCGTTAGAGTCACCGACAGACTGACTGACCGACAGACAATCCCATCACCCCTTTAGAATCACGACAGGCTGACTGCCAAATCCCCTCGTTAGAGTCACCGCCATGTTGCCAATCTTGAGAAAAACCCACAACAGACAGATTAACTGACAAACCTTGACAAATTCTCACAACGAATCCATGTTGCTTTTATTTCTCTTTCTTTCTTGCTTATGATACCGTCCATAACTTTTGTTGTTGTTATTAAAAAATAAATAGTAGTTCTATTTAGTTTTTTTTTAAATTTAACGAATCTAAATGGTCTTGTTGATCTTAAAAACAATAAAGTATATGTTATTTTGTGTCTTATATTTAAGCATAGGGCTCAGGACAGGGTGTGCTCACTGGTCTAACCAGAATTGGCTGAATTTTAGTTATAACACAAAACCTTTCTACAACCCAGGGGGAAATATCGTTCTATAGGTGAATCAGCTCCTGGCTGAGATCAGGATATATGAAGGCTTCGACTTTCTAATAACGACCGCTATAGATGTCACAGCCGGGAATCTTTACAAGAAAAGTATTTAATAAGTGTGTAAACTTATCCATAATAGTTTTAGTTTGCTCAGCTTTGCGTGCGTTGTCTAACAATTTTTATATGAATTTCGAAGTAAAGAAGTAAAAAGCTAACTTACAATTTAAAACTGTTGCTTCACTTTCTCGATGGGTAAACTCCTGCGCACTTGTATGCACCGTTCGTTAACAACCGCCGGCTGGTTGAGCACTGACAACCGGTCGCCTCGTTTCGCCGAACAGAGAATTACCGTTTTATCTCAATCTATATTCAATGAGATTTCCCTAATTATTATATGTATAGGGAAAATATTAATTAATTTAATACACACATAAATTTACATTAAAAAAAAACTTATAATAAGAAAATATAGATTCAGGGCACAGCTTATTTCATGGAGAAATATCTTCCAGCTTGCTTAAAGAAAAGTTAGTATGTGCATTACATGTGACCAAAAGAAACAATAATAAATTACTTAGTTTTTAATAATAGGTTGGGGAAAAAGTCTTTTCGTATTTTTGTATGAAAAGTCAAGACATTTTTTTCAAAGTTTATTTACATTTATTTACAATATATATGTACCGTTTTGTTGAATAACTTTCTGCCATTTTGTGGGCAGAGACATTATCCCGTTACTGTAGAAACTTTGGGACTTCTGATCAAAAAAACGGGACAAATAGTTTTGGCAGTCCTCTCTTGAGATCAACCTTACAGAACCTAAAGAATTCTGCAGAGACCGAAACAGGTGAAAATCTGAAGGCGCAAGGTCAGGGCTATATGGTGGATGCACTAGGACCTCCCAGTCGAACTCTCTTAATTTTTGCTGAGTGGCTAAAGATGTGTGTGGTCTAGCGTTATCGTGATGAAAGACCACACCCTTCCTGTTGATCAATTCCGGCCGTTTTCTCTCGACTGCTTCCTTTAATCTCATCAGTTGCTGGCAGTAAAGATCAGAATCGATGGTTTTGCCGGGCGGTAAAAGCTCATAATAAACAATGCCCTTCCAATCCCACCATACACACAGCATCACCTTATTTCGTGTTAGGCCAGGTTTGGCCACAGTCTGTGAAGCCTGGCCAACTTTCGACCACGACCTTTTTCGCACGTTCTTGTCGTACGTGATCCACTTTTCATCGCCAGTTATCAATCTCTTTAAAAACGGCTCGGTTTCATTACGTCTTAATAATGAATCGCAAATGAGTACACGGTTCATTAAGTTTCTTTGAGTGAGCTCGTGTGGCACCCAAATATCGAGCTTTTTTGTATAACCAGCTTTCTTCAAATGGGTCAAAACTGTTTTGTGGTCAATTCCCAGTTCTTCAGCTACATCGTAACTACTAATATGCCGATCTTGCTCCACTCTTTCAAAAATGGCGTCCATTTTATTCGTAACAGGGCGACCAGAGCGAGGTGCATCTTTAACATCAAAATTTCCGGACTGAAAACGTTTGAACCAAATTTGTGCTACTCTTACTGACACTGCATCAGGTCCATAAACATCACAAATTTTTTTCACTGCTTGAGTTGCATTTTTGCCTTTTTTATAATAAAATTTTAAAATGTATCGAATTTCTTCATTAGATTCACTCATTTTAACGGAGAGAAAAACAAATGAAAAATAGCGGGAAACAACTTTTTTTTATTTTTTTCTTTTCTTTATAATGAAACCTTTTTAATGTTACCAAAACCAGCCAGACACAAATAGTACAGTCAAAAAAATTTTATAATAAGTTTATACCTACGTTATGCGAAAAGACTTTTTCCCCGACCTAATATGTTGAATAAGTTAAGTGTTTAATTTTTTTTTTTAAAACATACTTTTATTTATATACACTTCCTCGACGGTTACATTATTAAAAAGAAGATAATAAATTTTTAGTATTCATATTGGGAATATAAAATGATTGCAATAGGTCAATTTCATTTATATGCATAATGAATACTTAAAATTAAAACATACAAAATGGAAATACATTTTTTTTAATAAGAATGAAAGAGACAGGCGGTACCATAATCAAAAAAGAGAAAGAAATAAAAGCAAAATTGATTCTTTGTCAGAATTTGTCAAAATATTTCAGTTAATATGTCTATTCTGATTGTACTGATGGACTATAATTCTTGACACAGTCATATAACAGAATGATTAGAACAATAGATTAAATTATATCATTAACACTTCATATTATTTAATTAAATTTTAATTGTTGTATTATTTTATTCACCATGGCATATATAATTTTATCATATTCTTTGATTGTTATTATTTATTCTCGGACATAACTACGGGCAATATATTGAGTTAAAAAATTGGGGAAGGAAATCGTCATGTTTGCTTCTCCTCCTTTAATTAACAGACCATAAATTTAGTCATCATCAGCTTATATTCGTCCACTGCTGGACATTGGCCTCTCCATTAACTTATACTTATATGCAATACAATATACTTGTAAATAATTAAATAAATAATATGGCACGCCACTGAAGTCTGCCAGCCGATTTGCGTATGTATTTTATTACAATTTATGAAATACGGATAGTATTTCCAATATCCAAGACATTCCGCGGGGTGGAGTTAGGGTTGTAAGAGACTCGAGTCTTGGAGTTTAATTTATTGAAACCTGAGCTAGTTTTTAAGACTCGAGTCTTAGAGACACTATTCCGCTCCAACCGGGAGACGGTTATTTGATGATTTTTCAATACTGACCTATAAAGTATTTATTAATAATTTACAATCTATGACAAGAGAGCCACGCGTACAATATGCTGCAGATCTTACATACTCACCGAGCAGGACGAGCCTGTTAACCTATTATGCGGACAATCTAAAAGCGGCTCTCTCAATTTTTTTCTATGATTTCCTACAGTTCCCCTAAAGCAGCTTTTTTAACTTCAGGGCGCGGGCAGTATATGGCAGTAGTCGTTTATCCAGCGGAAGGCTTTAAGTACTTTAATCCTTAAGACTAATTGAAGAGATACTTTTAACTTTAGGGTCGCGATCTTCAAATAGTTTTTTTCGCCAACCAAAGGTTTAGAATAACTGCCCTAAAGACTTAGTAGGCTAGACGACACGCTAAGCTCCATTTTGAAAGAAAACTGTTAAATAAATGAAAACGATTAGTTCTTACTAATATTATTTATTAAATATTTTGGTCAATTCACATAAAAGCGTGTTAAAGTAATTAAGTTCTACATTAAACATTATGAGCAAAATTTTCAATTGCCAGTTAAAAGTTAACCGATGAGTAAAATAATACGGATATAAAATGCATAACAAATATTTCTAACTAGGGCGTATTTATTATACAGGGTCCCCCCTGAAACAAGTGTCAATCGGAAGCTCAGAGATAGAGGATTCAGGGCCTTAACATAGTGACGGTTTACGAACGTTTTCAAAGCGAAAGCATCGCGAAGACATTGCGGTCGCAAAATTAATTTAAATATAAAAAATATTTCAGTAGTTCAGTTCGATAATTCTCAACGATTCAGTAAAAAGTTTATAACTCGAAATCTTTAAATCGGGTACCCCAGGGGTGATCTTTCTCTGGAATACCGCTTGACACTCGTTTCTGGGACATTCTGTGTTTTATTAAGTAAATAAATCATTATACTAATTGGATAATTCGAAACTTAATTAAATAACATATCAATAAAGGTAATAGTTATAATTATTAGATAACAGCATTTCTCAATAGTATATCTTATTTCATGAATAAATCATATCAGATGTGTAAAAAAAATTACCTACATTAAAAATAAAGATCTAATTATTACAATACAACTTCATATTTCATTCCATCGTAATACAACCAAACTCTACACTTTTTTTGACCTTTCGGAGTTAAAACCTCGTTTGTCTCGTAATATATAGGTTTATCATCAAATTGTGTATCCAACTGATTAAATAAAGGACTAAACAAATTATTTTCAGGTGATCTCAAAAACGGATTGTAAGAGTTAGTCTTTGAAAGACTTTCAAAAATGCTTGGAATTTTATATTGGGGATGTCTTTGGAAATAATTGGGATATCTAGATTTGGGCAGTTGAAAGCTGTTTTTATCTCTACTGCTGGCCCAGTAAGGATAAGGTTGTAGTACGTTTGGCAAGAAGTTGCCAAATGGATTTATGTTTTGATGATACACATTGTCGTAGTTGTTAATATTTCCGTATTGGTTTCCATCGAAAGCTTGTCCTAAAACTGGATCTTGAGTTTTGACATCTATATCGTGCTCATTTGTTTTTGGCATAACAGGCTTTTCTGCAGCCTTTTTTTTCTTAGGTATTGGAGCTACGTGTTCTATAGGTAAGTTTGGAAACAAAGCAGTGGTTTCGTTGAAGAAATCTGGTGTCGTTTTAGCTGGTCCAGTGTCATCATTGACGTCGCTGTCAGAACTCTTAGCGTCTGCGTATTGAGGGGTGACCAGTGTTGGGGTGCACGTAGCGTTTTCATCGTTGCCCTCTGTCCAGTCTTCCTTGATCATGTCAGCGGCTTTTTCTGCTATCATTATGACAGGAGCATTGGTGTTTCCGCTGGTTATTGTGGGCATTATACTGGCATCGACAACGCGAAGGTTCTTAACGCCATATACCTGGAATTTAATAAATAAATACTGTAATAATATTTTTTAATAGCTCGGAACAAGGCTTCGCTTGCTTGGCGTACATTTACATATTTGGGCTACTTTCAATTAGGATTTGATCATAATGGATGGGTATTTTTCCCCGATGAAAGGTCAAGATCTATGTGTCAAATTTAATACATCGATCTCGAAGAGCATTGCACGAGTATATAATATTATAATATTATCTTTATTTTATATATAATTTTATTGTACAAATGTGTTTGGAGCATCCTTTTAGGCAAACAATGCCTGTATTTAAAAATTACATGTTTTGCAATAGTACATATATTACATGTGTCCAAAGTTTCTGATGGATTCAACGAAAGGTTTCTCACCTTTTTTGTCTTCCACAGTTAAATAATTAAATTAAAAAAAATATATATGTAACATAATTATAGGTACATACATCATGATCCACTTAAAACTCAGGTCTCTCTTTCACACCCTAAAATGCAGTTGCTCACCCTTAACCTCGGATCCACTACCGCTTCAGGGTTGTTGGCAGACCCTATGGTACAGGTCCCTACTGGATGGTAGGTGGTCAGGCTGTGATGGCGCGCCAAACCCAACTCGGTTTTTATGCAGACTACATAGAAGTTACTCACTCCTAACCTCGGATCTAATCCCGCTTCATCACAGAATGGTTGATGGTCAGGCTGTAATCGCGCCATATATAACTTGGTTTTGATGCGGACTAAAATAATTTACCCACCCTTAACCTCGGATCCACAACAGCTTCAGGGTTGTTAGCAGGCCCCATGGCACAGGTTCCCACGGGATGGTAGATGGTCAGGCTGTGATGTCGCGCCTGGCACTCCAAATGCTCGTGGGACATCAGCTCGTAGCCGCTGCACCCTGGGTTCCGGTTGGGGTTTGGCCTGGCTCTCAGTCTTTGAAGAGCTGGCTGCTGAACCAGCTCGTGAACTATTCTGGCACCTTCCACCTAGATGGAATGGATAATTAATAGATAGATAAACACTTTATTGTTTACAAATACGAAACATAATATTTAATAGAGAATATAAATAAAAGTATGTAGTGGGCAATCCCTGGAAGAGATCGATCAAAGATCAAAGAGCGACTTCTTCTATGCATTTGTTGTAAATTTCGTTTATTTATATTTCAACATACAATCACGCCTGTTTCCTCGAAAGGGTAGGCAGAGGCATATTATTCGCCCACAATTTGCCAATTATATTTTTGGTTCCACTTAACAGGTGGCGAGTCTATTGCCGCTTACCGAGAACTTTAATGTTACCAAAGCCTCGTCCGTTGATCGGCAGGTGCATCACTTGCAGGTGAGGTTGTCATGGGCTTCTTAGGTTTTGGTAGGATCCCCATACACCCATATTTCAACATGCTGTTGAATATAAGTGTATTAGATTACAAATATGGTGATAAATACTGTTGACTGTAAGTATATTACAATTACTTTTTGGCCGGTGGATGCAGGCAGCATTAATCGATTTACGTGATAAACGATAAACGATTGCGGAAGCCAATGTTCAGCAGTGGACGTTTTAGTCGCCATTGACGTTCATGTAATTTGATCAAACAGCCTGGTTGGAACAGTATGATCAAATTAGCATGAAAGTCAAATTTAAGTTGTAAGTCAAATTTGAAATAATTTAATGAAAATGGCTTCAAGAAATATGAATTTTTATATTTTTATTTGATCAAACAGTTTGAACTAGGCTATTTGATCAACTTATTTGAATGCCTATGGCGGCCATGAGAGGATGATTATTCTACAAAAATAAAAAATTATCCCCTTACATTTCACAGCCAGCCCCAAACTAAGTAGAGCTTGTATTATTGGTACAAGACCATGGATAAATATGCTTAAATACTTTTTTGGTAAATACATTCTACGTGTAATACATAGAGCACAAATATTTTATTTCATGCTCACAAATATTTGTCCTTTATGGGATTAAAACCCACGGCGAATGGAGCTATTAATGACTATAACGGTTGTCAGTCATTATACTATCTATTATAATAAAAAGTGTACAAATAACCTTCCATATGTATAATATTACCATGAAAAAAAAGTTTTATATCATTTCATTATTTATATAAAAATAGTTAAACTTTTATTGAACAGCTTAATATGAGGTGTTAATAATTCGAGCATTGTAGATTTTGGAGCAATATATTTTGTATATGCAATATTTGTTCATACGTGTAAGAAATCCTTCTAAAAAGAAAATGGTTAATTTTTAATTTTGTTTTGTGATCATAATAAAATATGTGTAAAGAAAATATATGACAAAGGCATTCAACAAAATAATTAGTAACTTACCAGAACATTGACATCTTGAGGGTCAGCAAAATAATTCGGAAAGATCCTCGGTGGCGAATATGGATTTGCATCTCGCAGCTTCAAGTAGCCCCGACTCCTCGGTCTAAGCAACAAGGGCACTATAGAAAAGGAGGGTTCAAAAAGAATATCTTCATACAATTCAGCATAAGTCTCATCCGACAGACCATTCGCCCGTTTTCCAAAGAAACCACCGTCCATATTGTCCGCAGTAGGTGCAATAAACAATTGGATGTCAGGATAATCTTCACCAGGGTCTTGATATTTTGTGTTCACAAATGCCATCGCTTCAGCTTCCATCATACTGTATAGCTGACCTTTCTTGTATATTGAAAAGTCTATTAAAGTTTCAACGGTTAACGAGGACATCAAATTAAAACCATAATCAGTGCCATTCTTATACGGGTTGTCGAATAAGTAAGAATGACCACCTATTGCAATATGGTCTTGCAGATTTTTCCCCAATCCTGGTAGATGTACTTTCAGCGTGATCCCTACTTCTCTGAGATGAGCATTGTCTCCTACACCTGACAGCATAAGAATCTGGGGTGTTTGGATAGCACCTGCTGATAATATTACCTCTTTACTAGCTTTTACAACCATTTCTTGTCCGTGTTTCACAAACTGGACGCCGTAAGCTTTAAGATGTTCATCGATAAGCACTTTTTTCACAAACGAGTGTACACTGACATGAAGATTTGGTCTTTTGGAAGCCGGTCTCAAGTAAGCTTTTGCTGTGCTGCAACGAAGACCATCGCGTATAGTTGCATGGGATCTGGTAAACCCTGTCTGGTAAGGTCCATTGACATCACGTATGTGGTAACCTAGTTGCTCGCCTGCCTCTAATATCGTCCGCGTAATCGGTTGCTCGAATTTAAAATGCTCCACTGTCAAGGGTCCACCCGTAGCATGATATGGATCGTGTGTATGCTGTTGGATTCTTATATCTTCGGCTTTGAGGAAATATGGAAAGACATCTTTGTATGACCAACCAACATTGCCCATTTTCGCCCAGTTATCGTAGTCTCGCTTATTACCTCTGATGTACAGCATAGCATTCAGGACACTGGAGCCACCAAGCACTTTCCCCCGAGGCCATTTGCATCTTTTGTCCACCATACTCAGACAGTACGCATCACTAGGTTCAGTAACAAATTGCCAATCTATAGAGGACATTTGGAGGACTGGAAACATTATTGGAACGTCTGATAGAACATTTTCGTCTTGTCCCGCTTCTAATAAGAGCACCATCGTGTCAGGGTTCTCCGAGAGTCTACTAGCAAGAACTGAGCCGGCGGATCCTCCTCCAACTATGACAAAGTCATAACAATCAGCTAGCTGCTCAAATGGGTGATCTCTGACTCTATTCTCCGAATCTTCAATATCAGGCCTGTACAAATGTATTGCCATTCGAAGTACTATCAAAGTACCCAATCCTGGCAGCAAGCCAAACAGGATTCTTGTACTAGAGTAAATTGGCTTGAGAGAATACGGATTATACGAAGACATCTTGTGATTCTAGCACGTAAATTATGAAGTACACGACTAGCATGGAAACGCACAAATTGACGACTAAATCAGCAGAAAATAAATCACTGGTTGTTTAACATTGTTATTTTGTGTACAGTGTAATAAACAGAGAAAGTACAGTATGGTTGTAAATTGGTAGTCGCTGCCCGCGGCTTTGCTTGCGTCAGTATAATAATCATTATAGCCTGTAGTAACAAATATTGTTTATAATCTATTCTGTAGATCGTATTTCCTGATAATAGAATTTTATATGCCGGCATGGCTAAACAACTATTTCATTATTAAACTATCATTATTTTGTGCACTCTCATACTTGCATATTTCGGCCACACAATGCGAAGAGGCGAAGAAAAACTGAAGGCAAGTGATCACAAGGTCGCCATAAAGATGGACTGATCAAGTGAAGTACAAGTCGTCCTCCAAGCTCTGTTCTGTGTTCTGAGGGAGGCGCTAGACAGGAACCGATGGAGGCAGATAGTCCGATCCCGTTTGGACCCCAAACTGACCACGGTCCTCAAATATGAGGGACCGACTACAGAGAGAGAGAGAGATCATCATTATAACTATTAATTGATAATAATAATAAATAGTAAATATTTTTTGACAATTACACCAATCATTTAGTTCCACGATAAGTATCATTAAGAACTTGTGTTATGGATACTAAACAACGGATAAACATACCCAAATACTTTTTTTTTGTAAATACATACTTAATATACATAGAAAAACACCCAAACCAGAACAAATATTTATGTTCATGCACACAAAGATTTGTCCACACAGGTATACTGACCTCCACGCCATATCGGTCGTCGTAATCAACCTACCACTTGGGGGATCCCGCTTGGGGTAATTTCCGGGACAAATGGTTCCTTCTTCTGTATTGTATTTCCATATAAGATTGAATTCGTAGAAAAAGACTAAAAAAATTTATAAAACTACAATAATTTTAAGAGTTGTGTGATTAGTTTGATAAGTATGAATTTTAGCCAAATATATGTATACAATATTAATTACTATGCTACTAATTACTATACTTGAGATACAAATATTCGTACTATAATACAAAACGGAATTTAAGAAAAAACCATTTTTGTAAAAATCTTTTACTTGAATATATTACTGGTTTAATGTTACCTGGATTATTTAGTTACTCTGTATCCATTATGTATTGTTAAATTTCGAGACGTCAGCAGTTTTGGTATCAACTCATATTTACGGTATTGTTACGGCACGCAAAATGGTGACCTCGATTATTATCAATCCTTTATAATAATTATTATATCAGATAGTATTTAGGTAAGTAAGCCATATATGTAAGTGTTATTATTTTTCTGTTTATTTATTCACAGTAGTAAGATTTAATCGTAGCTACACAAGACTCAGAAGAAAGACACAGAAGGTCGGAAACGATTATTAAAGTTAAGCCGGTTTCACAGAGGTCAGTGACCCTTGGATGGGTGACCGTTCGTGTGGCATTTGATATTGAGCGCTTACGTGCTTCGACACGTAAGCCTTTTATTCTGCTTATTACTATTGGGTGTGTGGGGTCCTATTAAGACCTAAGGAAATCAAGTCAACCTCATCTGCCGATCATCGGACGAGGCTCTGGCGAACATAACAGTTTCCGGTAATCGGCAATAGGCCTAAAATCTATTACGTGGGTCCAAAAGTATTATTTGGAAATTTGGCCATATAATATGCCTAGGTTGGCTTGGGCTTATAAGGTCTTAGTAAAATCCCTACACAGATTTCTAATACCAAATTCTTTCTCTAAGTGTGTTAGCTCTTCACGCTTAAACCGCTGAACTAATGAAATGAAAGAAATTTATTCACATAAAATAGAGTAACATGTGGTGGTTTGTTCTGTTGTATAGAATTTGAATTTGAATCTATTTTGCCAAACGCAGAGCAAATAGGGTGGGTAGGGTAGGGCAGGGCAGGGTATTTTGTCAAATATAGATTATATATACTGAGGAGATAGTTTTGGACTCTGCGAAGGATATAGGATAGAAAATTAGTTTGAAAAGGAAGTTATTATAGGGAATCATTTATTTCTCAAGCATGCGATTATATTTCCCCGAGATGTCATGTGGTACTTGCCTTGTACTACCCCCTCTCATCTCACGGGGAGTCGTAATAGTCGACCAAGAGAAATCCTACCGGGCAGCAGCGTCATCTTGCGTACTAGCTGGAACTGCGATCACCAACCCGCCTGGCCAGCGTGGTAATTATGGGCAAATACCCCTAATGTAACGTTATCTATTGGAGAAGCCAATGTTTAGCAGTGGACTTTATATGGCTGATATGATGATGATGATGCGATGATATAACTCATCGTAATTATGCTTTTTTTTTTAATAAACAAAAAGAAATTCGGCCCACTAATTTGTATATCACGCGGATAAAGTCGCGGGTACTAGCTAGTTATCTACATAAGGTTTGTTCATCACGTTTTCACACATAAACCTCTAGGTCGTTTTTCATTTAAAAAAATCATTTTCGACAAAAATATAATGGTTTTTTATTAAATTTCTTCCAAGTAAAAAATGTAGTCATTAAAAAAAATTAATGAATACTTGATACCATGGAAAAGGATACAGGCCAGTTTATTTGCCGAAAAATTATTACTTCAATACGTATTTTTTTTAATAGATGCCTCTGATGTAGCAAGAACAGGCTTCGGTGAGCACTTCCCATAGGGTGGACCGTGCTGAGTGCGACCATGTGGTATAAAGAAATCTATCTATCTAACTCCATTCTATCCATGAATTTTCAACTTCAATACCATCAATGAAAATAAATGTCAGTTTGTGTTGATATTTAGATACTAATGCCTTTATTAAAAAAGCAAAGAAAAGTTATCGCATGCTTAATGGAATAGTGACTTAACTCAAAAAATACGATTTTTGGGACATCACAAAAGAAGATCTTCTAAAGAATACTTGTCCTACTTGTAAGCGCATTAAATTGATACTGATTTATTAATTAGTAATTCTGCTTGTGTTTTTAACGTTAGATTAACATTGATTCGATCTCAGTAAGAAATAGAAAGACTATAAATACGTAACTCAGATCTACCTATTAATGGGTCGATGTTCCTTTAAGCATGCGTTATATGAACATGATCTTACGTATTTATATACCAATTCAATGGGGTGGTCCAAAGCCTGGTTACATGTATTTAAGTTTTTATGTAGTTGTCTCAAAGTTCACTTTAGCACAGACCTCTAGGTGAAATAGAGACAAGATCGGAAAAATAAAATAAAAATCTTTATTATAAATATTAAAACAATCTTTAATAAGTTAAGGTTTTTTCATAAGGTTTTAGCTAATATTTAACAATAGAATCTTATAATTATATTATTGAACTTGTAAAGGAAATTCTTAAAAATTTTTAGTTACTTTTTAACCTAGGGAGTATAAATAAATAAATTATCAATATTGTTTGTACACTTATTTTATTTCAAGTGTACCTCATTGTGAGTTTATGACGTTTTTAAGATTTGTACACGTCATCACCCAATTAACGCTCATGAACAATATACAATCAACCTCAAAAATATGTAGCACCGTATATGTAGCAGGCAAATTGTAGAATGCACTGTTTTATAGAACGACAAGGCAAATTGAAGTATGGTGAATGCTACATTACTTCAATCTGCTTTCGACTTAAACACTCACAACATTTCATCGACATTATACCAATGTATTTAGTGTCAACCACAAATAAAATTACGCTGACTTTACCATCAGAGTGTCAAGACAAACGTGGTGTCATTTATAATACTGATTCATATACTTAAGTAACTCTTTGTACATTACAATATCAAGTGTAATAGTATCGGGACGTTCTTCGTCTCAACCAAAATTCCTTAATCATTTGACTGCCTTTTTCGCCAATCATTATGATGGGTGCATTGGTGTTCCCACTAACTAAGTTAGGCATAATGCTGCCGTCGATAACTCTAAGGCCTTTGACGCCGTATACCCTCAGTTCGTTGTCCACAACGGCGTCAGGGTCCCAATAAGGACCCATCTTTGCCGTGCCTACAGGATGATATATCGTGCATGTATACTGCCGTATCATGCATTCCCAGTACGCGTCAGTATACCGCTGAATGGAAGCGCAAGCAGGAAAAACGTTTTTATTCAACATGGAACCGTATCTCTGGAAAGCATTTGTTTTTGAAACAGCTACTGCTATTTTAACGCCTTCGATCAAAGTCTTCACATCAGACTCTTCCGTCAGATAGTTAGGATAAATATAAGGATAATCGTAAGGATTTGCGCTACGCAGTTGAATGAATCCTCGACTTTTTGGACGAAGCAACATTGGGATAATACTCCACACATCCATGTTATTTATAGGTCTGAATACTGCGTCGTAAAATGAATTGGTAAGACCATGAACCTTGCGCAGTTGTTCGCCACCATCAGAATTCGTTGAGCCAGAAATGAAATGGAACTCGATATCAGGAAAGTCGTCCGAGGCATTCATGTACTTCGTACTGACGAAACCCAAGCCTTCAACACCTCCCATGATAGTCAAAGGGCCTTTTCCAAAAACTGCGTAATCCATAAGAGTTGACACAGTGTGAAGTCTATGTTCGACGATAGACACTTTCTTATTGACCATGAACGCTAATCCTCCCAAACCAATATGATCTTGAAGGTTGCTTCCAACTTTTAGATTTTTTATGACTGGAATTCTGTGCTTCATCAACTCTTCAGCCGGTCCTATGCCTGACAACATCAGTAAATGCGCAGAGTTAATAGTGCCAGCTGATAGAATTACTTCTTTCCTAGCTCGTATACGGTACAACATCTTGTTCCGTATGAACTCGACTCCAAATGCAATTTTCGTCATCGGATCTATCATGACTTTAGTTACATGGGAATACATTGCTATATGTAAGTTCTTCCGATCTTTAGCTGGTCTCAGAAATGCTTTGGAGGTTGAGCAGCGGCCACCACGTCTTAGAGTACCTTGAGCGACCATGAAACCTGTTTGGTTTTCACCGTTTATGTCCCTATTCATATATCCTAATTCTAAACCAGCTTGGATGAAGCTTGAGACTAGCGGTGTATGATAAGGGGCTTCTGAGACTGTTAAAGGTCCTCCAGTGCTGTGATATGGTGTTTGCGCCAATGAAGGGTTTTGATTATCTTCTGATTTCTTGAAGTAATAAAGCACATCTTTGTACCCCCAGCCCCTGTTACCCTGGGCTTCCCAGTTGTCGTAGTCCTTCTTGTTCCCTCTCAAGTACAGCATGTAGTTCAAAACAGAACTACCGCCGAGGACTTTCCCGCGCGGCCAGTTACAGCGACCTCCTTCCATAGCTGGAAACAATGAAGTTAGTCGATGAATTTACAATATTCGTCATTATTATGTTTGCCTAGTAACATGCCATGATTGAGCTTTGGCCTTCTTTCACTAAAAAAATCTTTCACAAAAAAACAAACAAAACAAGAACCATTGACATTCTCTATCAGGCGACACGCCTAGCGTGGATTGAAAAAGACATTGTTTTTCTGTTAGAATTTTTCATATGTTTTGTTATTACAGATACAAAAACACTTACAACTATGAAATCTAATATGACAGAGGATTATCGTTTGATTTCATCTAATATTCTGATCAGCTTGAACTTTATTTGAAGCCATTTTAAGAGAAGGGGCTACAAAAACCCGTCCAGGTTGGTTTAATACGAAAGTCTTGCAAGAAACTGAAAGTATTGTAGTAAAAAGTGTGATACCCATAAGACGTATGGGATAAGGTAACACTTATCCGAGATCTTTGATCTATGATGCTAGAAGGCAGTGTTTACTAACCAAGACAGCTGGTCCCTTGGGGTTCAGTCTTATATTGCCAGTCCAGCTTGCTGAGCTGCAGGTAACCTGCTAGAATGGGCACATCAGAGATCTCCGTCTCATCGCCGCCTGCTTCTAACAACAGCACCTTCCAATGACCAATTTCCGATAGTCTGTTGGCTACAACCGCTCCTGAAAAAGACAATTTTAAAGGATTAATTATTACACTATTTTATACATACATGTTTTCATGCCTTATTCCAATAATCATATCAGCTGTATAAAGTCCACTGGTGAACATTGGTCTTCCGAATAGATTAAATTATATTGGGGGTAATTAATTGCCCGTAATCACCTAGCTGGGCAGGCGGGTCGGTGATCGCAGTTTAAGCCAGTATTCAGGATGACGCTGCTGCCTATCAATCATCCGGTTGGTTTTGTCTTCGTCGACTCTTACGAGACTCCCTGTGAGATATGGGGTGGCACTATTCTAGGCCGGTGCCGGTCGGTGGTCGCCATAGTGCTTTTTCTGCTCTTTCACCAGAACCATAATTTGATCATTCGCAGTCTTCCCCTCCCAACATTTCATTTACTATCTTCCAACTAATATTACAACCGACTGGGCACATAAAAGCAATAGCTAATGGAGCGTTAAGGTTTTTCATGGCATATGGTAATAGATACTATACGATGAAGGCCTCCCACCCAATAGACCTATGATATGGTCAAGGCCCCTGGTGCACCTGTTGCTCAATAGCTATCAGAGTACTTGGCAGTTGGACTGCCTGTGTTTAGCAGTGGGTTTTTTGTGGTTGAGGAGATGTGATAAAATAAATATATAGAAAATGTATGCATTGTATGTAGTTTATTTTTATACCATGACCTTATTTCAAACCGTGATACAGTGTTGTGCGGTACCTCCAAAGAACTGTACCACCTCATGTCTTACTCTAGGTTGTCGTTGAAGGTGACTAAGGGAATGGAATCTTGCCTAATGTCAATGTGGGCGAGGGTCTAGCATCTATTTACCTCAGTGCTAAAAGTGAACTTGTCTACAACTGTATAGACCCCTATTAAATAGTTATACCAAGGTTTCTTCCCAACCCTTATAGGTTTTCAACTTCAATATCTTTATTGCAGCTATTTTGTACAAATAGGTTTTAAATTAAATGATAGCCACAAACAGAGACCTTGTTAGGGAACAGCAACATTGTAGTAGATATTATACTCTATTTTAAGCAGAGAAAGGCACATTTTCTTATTAACACTTTCATACTAAGGACTCGATAATACTCTATAAAGCTTTTTATATAATTATTTAAGCTAGTTACAATCCTACTAGCTAGCTAATATTATAGACGTGAAAGTTTGTATGTGTGGATGAATGTTTGTTACTCTTTCACGCAAAAACTACTGGAGCTTGTGATGAAACCTTGTACGTGCATAGCTGCAGTCCTAGACTAACATATAGGACATAACATATAGACACTCTTTATCCCGATATTTCCACGGGAACGGGGACCACGCGGGTAAAACCGCAGGGCGCTGCTAGTATATTATATATTTATAGCAATAAAGGATAGATAGAGTGAAAGAATATGTATGTATATTATATTGGCTCGCACAATGTAAAATAGTGAATTATGAAATTCATGACAACTTAAATTACCCTTTATTACTACGAATTTTCCACCAATATTGACATAATAATGAAAGAATCAATGTTATACTCACTGACCAGCAGATCCTGCGCCGACTATGATGAAGTCGTATTCTGGTAGCATGAGGCTGTCTGTGACGTCGGCAGGCCTTCCCTCAGGGTCGGTCTGGTCATACTGATAGTATGCCAGTGCTGCTACTAACATTGGAATAAACCAGGATACCTGTAAACAAGATTTTTATATGCAACATAGGAAAAAATTATCCGCCGTGTACTGTTCAAAAGCTTGAACAGAGATTATTAAACTACTAATTAATTGAATATAATATTTTAGATTATTAGTATGAAGTAAATCAATTTAAAAAAAATGTGTATAAGGTAGTTAGGTGGTTTCTAAAGTGTAAGGGGTGTTTTGTTTTTTTTACTCCTTTTTTGTGTCAGAAAGTGATAAACTTTTTCTATAAAGAAATTAAGAATATGTAAAACATTAAATTGGGAGAACAGTATCTATAGGCGAGAGTTTGAAACATTTTTTTTGTCCTGTAGTGCACCTAGACTTCGGTTCAAAAGCACGGCTCAAGTTTGATTTATTATAAGAAATGCCTGTTGCTATATTATTGAAGCTGTTGCCAAAATCTTACCATGTAAATTTTTTTTCAATTGCATAAATAGGGTGATAGTTATAATTTTAATAATAAAGTAATAAATTCTGGAACCGATAGCGGCATCTACCGGCGCGGGGCTAAGACATTTTGTAACACATTTCAAATGGCAATTACAGATGTCGCTTTAAACTATACATCATTTTAAAAATGCCACACATTTTTTTCTTTTAAATAATGGCTTCGTGCGTTCAGCACATTTAGCCAGTGTCAAGTATGAGAATGAGTGGTGATAAAGATAATAAATGGTAATGCCCTCCCCATAAACCCCTTGAGTCCTCAGTAAAGATGTGGGACTATACTGAGATCTCATATGTACTTCTTGAGAGAATTTGAAGTGATATTGCACTGTTTTGTTTCATTTACCAACACTCATGTACGTTGACAAACAGTTAGTAATCCGCCGTTTTTACACATTAATTTTGGCAATATCATAAATTTTAGAAAATAAAACAAAACTGCAGACATTACACTTTACTTTCACGCCAAGAAGTCTATGCCACACATAATGCCGAAAATATTAACATCTTACTTGTGACCGTCTGCGTCTTTGTGTGCATGACTTACAGAGTAGACTTATTGTTTCGTATAATATGACATCATAGATTGCCGAACATTGTGTTGCATGTATAAGGAAACTATCATGTCTGTATTATAGTATAGATGTACCATAGCTTTTTGGCAAGACCCAAAGACTTCTCATTCAGAAAGTCTAGGGTTCAGACCCTGGTGCTTGCTCTGTGCCTCGGAAAGCACGTTAAGCCGTTGGTCCCGGTAGTCATAAACATCTATGGCAGTCGTTGTTAGGAAGTCAGTGCCTTCTAATATTCTGACAGCTGGTTTAACCATAGAATGATGTTTCTCTTAGAGTGGTGGAGGTCAGATGGCAGTAGCTCCATGTAATAATTGAAGCTCAGAGACCATGGGCTCTGGACTAAGTCTAGGGCAACCGGGATAATGCTAGAATATGATGACGGTATAGTCATATCTCAGGCAGGTTGACAATAAAAATAAATTACATAGCGACAAGGCAAATTATGAAGGTATGGGAAACGTCTTTGTGCATATAATGCAACATGGACAAAAGGAAAATTATTTCGCTCTACGCACAGTATGTTTCCCAACGTGATCGATTCCAGCAGGCGAGCTAAAGCCAGCAGTACATCTCTTTGGATCGCACAGTTAGTGACAGTGGACGGGACACATAATGAGTACCGATAACCGTTGAGGCGGATAAGTTCTCGATTGAGCTGTCTCCTTACAAGGAGGACTGATGAGTAAATAAATGTTGCGGAAAGCTGATGGTTCAGGGCTGCGCAGGTTCGTGGTTTATTTGTATTTATCTAACAGCATGTCGAAATTGTCAACTATTCTGGTTATAATAAAGGCGTTATGAATTTAATAAGGAAGACGATGAGTCAGGCAGGTCAGTTATTGTGTATGAATATTTCTATATACATATTTCTAAAATCTAAAAATAATTTTTTATTATTTTATTCTCAAAAATTACTAAATAATTAAAGGTATACATAAAAGCACCCTTACTACCTAAAATCTAGAACCAGTGTTTTACTTACAGTTCGATTTATTACTTATTAATTTGATTACCTGTGAGCTGGCTGCGATGGCGGCTGTGCCCGTGATGACGTCAGCAGCCGCAGAGACTATTGAGCTCATTTTGCTATCTGAAAACAAAAATCAAAGAATATTCATATTAAGGTGTAATAAGAGAGTACTGAATAGTTGTTTTTTACAGAATAGCGTATCTCTTTTGAAACCCTGAAAGAGAGAGTTTCGGGTTCAAACTCTGGCCTTTGACTATGACTATAACTTCTCGAAGTATGTATCAACTTTTCGAACTGTGCGTACTTTGTAAAAGTTCGTGTCCACCTCGTTCAGTCTACAGTGGCGGGCGTTGTCGGAACACACACACCCCTCTCGGTCACCCTTTGGCTGGGAGGCAGTGCTTAAATGCATTCGTTTACGCACGTAAAAATGTCTACGTTCAGCAGTAGACAGCTTCAAACTTCAAAAACTTTTTATTCCATAAACTATTACATAGTAGGTACTTGAAAACGTCAAAATTTATTACAAATATAAAAAAACAATCAAAATATAATTATACTGAAATCACGAAGCTTAGATTCACTTACATGCAACCAAACAAAAAAACAAAAAATATTTAAGTGTAAGTGAATCTAAGTGCCAGTTCCGAGCCACGGCTCTGTAAGAAGAACTAGCCCCTATTTAAAGATCTTAATATCTTACCACTATTCTGTCTATATATATATATATGAAATTTGTATGTTTGTAAAGAAAAATCCTGATCTGTTTCCCTTACATGACACGGTCAATAATCAAACAAACACTAGACACAAATATAAACATAGACTGAATGTACCAGCGAAGAAACTAAAACTATACAGCAATAAAATACATTTTGCATGGCTATTAAAGTGTATAATTGCCTACTGAATTAAAAGATTTGGCTGTAAATAAATTTAAACAAATATTTTTTAAATTATTAACTAAGGAATGTTTTCATACGACTAAAGAATTTTTAGAATAAAATATTTAATTTATTTAGTATTAGTTGTTATGAGGACATATGTTAAATTTTATTTATTAATTAATTAATTGACTGTAATTTAAACCGGAATGTACATCCAACAATTCTACGCCGACGGTGGCAGAATATGCCGATTATCATAATTATTTATAACACCATATTGTATACCATATTCTTGGAAATAAATGAATTGAATTAGCAAGAAACTCACAGGCTATGCTCTTTTAAATTATCAATTGGTTAGTTACAATCATTCATTTGTCTGTGAAGCTAAACAATGTAATATAATATAACATAAACAATATTCATGTTTTAAGTCATTCATATTAGAACAGCGATTGGCTAATTGATTGATTGACTAAGCTTTATTTTAATTATTTAACAGTTACACCAATTATTAAGTTCCAAGATAGTTATCATTTAGAACTGTTATATATACTGAATAACGGATACGTACATAAAAAAAACGCAGATACATAAATACTTTTTTGAAAACCTAATCTACGACCTCAGGAGCGGAGTCTAGGTATGCTGATCTATCTGTAGTCAGAATTAATAAATGGGATAAATTATTACAATTATCAGTCCGAACTAACCTACCCGAACTTAACCATCACGCTTGGCGTCACGTAACTGCACGTGTGGAACGGATAAAGAAATAAGCAACACGCAGCGGTTATCGCGATGTGGGCACTACCGGTTACAGAACCTGTTATTTTTATCTGTGGACGTATGTTTAGAGTTCAATGATTCGTTGTCTATGGTCAGTGTTCTGCTCCCGTTGTGGTTTCGGTAACATATTTAAATTA
This sequence comes from Musotima nitidalis, assembly GCA_949126915.1. Taxonomy (NCBI): domain Eukaryota; kingdom Metazoa; phylum Arthropoda; class Insecta; order Lepidoptera; family Crambidae; genus Musotima; species Musotima nitidalis. The sequence goes on from OX421434.1 coordinate 10,328,366, forward strand.
ATTCCAAAAACAAAAGAAATATTTTATGGCGTCGAATCGCCATTGTCAATGCGAGTTATAGGACTTTTCCTTATTTGAATGGAACTATTTTTCGTATATATTTTTTCTGTGAGTTCTTATAAGTGGAGAATAAATGTTTTCTCCGTTATATCAACTTGCTCGAATAGAATTTTGGCCAGTATCTAGTAGTTTGATAATTCAAGATCCACCCTATAAAGCAATTTCGTCATTTTGTCAGGTAAAGTCCTTCATAGTCAAGTCAAAGTCCTACCAGAATAAAGTAGTGGAAAACTTCACTAAAAGGCTGCTATGGAGATTTTTAATCAACACGAAAAATCATTTGTTGGGATATGCCCCTTTTGTTGAGAAAAGGTTACTGGTAAAAATTTAAAAGCCTGTTCCATACTCCTATGGCCAGAAATGCCTCTTTCTACCCCATTTATCCCCAATTCTACCCCTTTTTGGCAGAAATTCTTAAAAATCATTTCCTAACTGACTTATCCTCCTCATTTCCATTTTTTTTTTCTTAGAGGACATTTACGAGTAGTACCTAATAGCAGTAGGTACGTCATAGAAGCATTACGAGGATTTCGAGTCGGTAAGTTATAGTAAATTCCATCTAAAATCCGGACAATCAACCAATCCATCAAAACTTATTCATCATAAGTCCAGTAACTTTCTAAATTTCGTGATAAGTCATTGAATGAATGTGTGACTTTGGCTTTACATAATACAGTTTGAATCATTTATTGATTCAGGCGTTTCTTTGCGGAAATCCATTTTAAGCTAGCGAAGGTTTAAGTTAATTTTGTGGCAATTCCCGCGATTTTGTCATATCATCATACATAGGGCCCAGAGTCTGCTCTCTGGTTTAACCAGATTTGGCTGAATTTTAGTTATGCCAGTCGACCTCCGCAACCTAGAGAGAAACATCATTCCATGGTTAAACCAGCTGTCATGATGTTAGAAGGCACTAACTTAATAATAACGACTGTCATAGAACTTATAGATGTTCATGACAGCCAGGACCAACGGCTCAACGTGCGTGAGATACAATTAAACAAGACACGTGTTTGGCCATCACACAGGACATTTTTAGGTTAAAATATTAGACAACCTCAAAATAATGACGTCCACATGACAAGTCACCCTCGTTTCAGCGATTGTCTTAATACAGTTGCGCGGGACTTGTCTTAGAGTCAATTTAAACCTTGTCTTGCTGTCTTTCAACGCCAAATTACCTACAAACAATAGTTTTTCTATTGTGTGTGGGAACGATGGCATTTAAAGCATTATTTAGTTAGGGTGAGGCCAAACCAACGTTATTTTCTGAACTGTTAGTCGCGTAATTTGAGTCGCATATTTGACCTCATACTAAAGTCCTATTTGTACCACACTGCGACGCAAAATGATTGTCTGCAGTTTAACTTAACTTTAAACAAATGACTGAATTGGAATGACATTTTGAATCAAATTTAGAACTATTGTGCAAACCACCCTTAAACTAACAAACATCAGCGCCTGTTCTCTGACTGAGACTGTACCCGTACTAAAGAAAAGACGCGACATGGCAGGAATGTCAATGGGTGCGGTACCGTTACACTGGTGCCTGCGCACGCGCAGTGTTGTCGACGGTCGATTTTAACGGTCGCTTGAGTCACCTGACTTTAGTGACACACTTAAACGGAGCACCGTGACAGACGGAACACTTCCTTTTGTAAGAAAATCGGTTAATGGATTTCCTGCTGTACGACAGTTTTAGGAAAACAGTCTTTCTAATAACCAATGAACAGATTACAAAAAATATTAGGTAAATGAACTCTAACCACTCACACAGCACAGTTTAAGGCTCAGCTTAACAGATTTTAAATTAACTTCGTCTTATAACGAATCGCTATACATAATGTTGTAAAAGCAAAATTCGAAGAATAAAAAAAATTGATTTATAATTATTGATAAAAAAGATGCGTAAGACCCGGATAAGCAAACCGGCGCAGGCGCACCTTTATGACAGTTATTAGCAAAGATCCTTTAGTCCATGACAGTCTGAAATATCGAGCCACGCTTATAGTAGGCCCTAGGTTTGAAGATTGGGCTCTCATGATATGAAGACGGCTCCGCAATGAATGCCGTAGTTTTTGCCTTAAATATTAAGAAGTAAATAAATTAATATTCCAGGTACATCCATTTATTGTAAGTATAACTTTGTATACCTAAACCACATGTAACGCAATAAACTATTTGAATTGAATAGAATTGAACTTAATAAATATATTAATATAACTTATGGAATTATAAAATGAAATTCTTCTTTAGCATTATTTAATATAATTTGACATGATTAAAGAACAAAATTACTGAAGATTGATAGCGATTTTTCTTATTTAAATTTTTACGTCATATTTCGCATGTCTAGATGAATCGTCTCTTCACTTAAACATCTCGATCAAGAAACAATTCCACCGCTACTGAGATTTTGTAGAAAGTGTTTCATTCGATTCGATCGAGCGCGGCCAACTCGCCTGCTATAGATCGATTGTACAATACCGTTTATCCAGAATATTAAGCGGTTCCGGTGAAAATAAACGAGTGATGTAACTCGTACATAATTTAATAAAACATGTAGGTACCTGACGTCATTATTTAGGGCAATAGAAAGTTTTGTAAACGAAAGTGATAGACAAGGAGATAAGCTCTATAATTGTCGCCTGTTGTTTAAAATTCGAATTTCATTTAATATTATGTCAGTTTAAAAGTTAATTTTGTACTCACCTAATGCGTGACTAGACTGGGAAGCACTATAGGTATTACTTTAACCATAACTAAGACTGGTTATTTTGTATAGTTTGACTGAATTTTGAGGTTTGTTATAGTTAATGTAAGATGGTGTAACCTAGGCTAAGGGTGTTTTGTACAAGGTCACTAATCTATTTCAATCATCGGTCTGTCCCTTTAAACAAATGACTGAAATGCAATTCGATTCCCATACAGAAAAACATGGGTTCCGGTCTGAGTGTTTCCTTCGTATATTAGGTATCCGTTATTTAAAATCCATAACACAAGTTCTTAATAAAATTTATCATAATCTACATTACATTCATCCACTGCAAGATATAGATGATTTTTATGTCATCTATCCACAATATTCCCACGTGACATATACAAACATTGTAGTTACTGTAATTATATACTACTTGAATTTTTTAAATTCTATAACAGCTTAACCGATTTTGATGTTTTTTTCATAACATGAACCTTGAAGAAGGACGTAACTGTTTTTCTTGTTTGGCATTGGTTTTGAAGTATAATTTTTGATATTATTGTAATAATTTATTAATTGTAATATATTTTGATGTAATAATTACTATAGTATTCATTATTTCTATTATCTTGCATAGTGTATTAGGGATGATAAAAACATCGAAGAAGCCCAAGCCAACCTTACCTGCAATTGGTGCACCTGCCGATCAACGGATGAGGCTCTGGCAAACATAAAAATTCCCGGTAACCGGCAATAGGCTCGCCATCTATTGCGTGGGACCAACAATATAATTGGCGAGATGTGGGCGAAAAATATGCCTCTGACTACCCCTTCGGGGAAACAGGCGTGATTGTATGTATGTATGTATCTTGCACACTAACTTCAGTTAAAGATATCACAATTAGAGGTAGTTAAAGTCAAAATCATTTATTCAAGTTTGGCTCAATAGAGCTCTTATGAAAATCAAAACTTAAAAGTAGCGCGCCCATTCACTGCGGGCGGGAGCTTGATCGTAAAAAACGGGAAATAAAATCGTCAAAGATGATCGATATGTTCAACTTGCACCTATTTTTGTCACTATGTAATAAATTGTATTTATATAAGCTACTAGCTGACCCGACAGACCTTTGTTCTGCCTTATTAAGATACTTTCTTGCCAATTGGGAAGCAAAAAAAAATAGAATATTTCTGCACATTACGCTAATTGTGAAACGACTGACAGCAATGTCAAAAGCGAAAAATGTCGGGCAATTTTTTGAATCTAAGCCATCCAGGGCGCCACCCAAACGCATACAACAAAATACATTGAGACCATTCCAGCTGTTTAGGAGAAGTTTAGTGACATACACACGTAAATTAGAATTATAATTATATAAGGAAGATAAAGAACAAACTTTGTAAAAATAAATATTTCTTATATCTTCTATTCTATAGTATTCAAAAAATAATTGTTTTTCAATAATCATTTTACCAAATCCATCCAATACTGTAAACTGTTAGTGATAAAATATTACTTACGTTCGGCCTTCTATAATTTGTATCGACGTAATGTAATGACACATGAAAAATCCAACAAAAACACTGCAATTTCACTCACGATCACCCACAAAAGGCGAAAACACACTGCTTACACTTTCCCTGCTCATTGCTATTGCCCTTAGGTGTTTTATTTTGTTTATTGTACACTTGTATTAATTTTTTGTTGTATTGTTCACTGGCAAGGAGGTATGTACCGAAGATTTGATGGTCACTTGGTACAGAGTAACGGTTACTTTCATCGGTTGTCTGTGGTCGACTCCTGAGCACGTAGACGCAAGCGGCGAGGTGAAATGGTGGGAGGGTTTGTTCGTTCTAAATTCTAATTTGAATTCGGTTGTTTTTAACGTTTGTTGAGGTTCAACAGAACTAGTTTGGAGTAGAGAGGTAATTTTTATTTTGTTGTGGACTCTGAAGTATTCTGGATAAGAGATTATGTTATTTACTAAGAAATTCGTCATTATAAAGCGATTACATTATTTAGAGTTAATGAAGGCCATCATAGTCAAGTTCCTCCCTAAGTAAAGTTACGGAGACTTCACAAGTGGCTTCTATGGAGTTTTGGAATTAACTCGGAAGAACATAATGCACTATTGCAAGCCTACTATTATCTTAATGATGTTATGACTTGTATGTTTACAAGTGGCAATTGAAACGAAGAATAAAATCAAAAATACATTATTTTTGGAACTAAATTTATTTTGTTTACCTTGCTGATATTTTTAAGCTATCAATACAAAATTTAGCAGTTGATTCGAGAGTCACTGAGTGAGAGAAAGTTTTTAATGATACTTATCTTGGAACTAAAAATAATTGGTAAGTGTCAGAAATATTTATTTATTTATTATCTTCAGGTAAGATAGGAGCCTCAAAACAACGATGAAACGGGAGTTAAAATTATATTAATAATGTATTTAATTTCTATATATAATATAAGGAAGAAATGTGTTCCAATTGTGATACCTTTACAGGGTTCATTTGAGGACCAAATATTATTTTTAAGACCTAATTGTACACCAAATGAAACAATAAAGAATTATGATTTTTATGATTATAGATATTTTTAATCCATACCTTGATTACAATTTTTGTGAATAAAAATGTCCTCATTATTTTTATTTTTAACTTTATATACTTGTAAAATTACTCACTGAGTTAGTTATTGTAATTGGGCCAGAATGTGTTAGATACATACACCGGTGTAACTAATACATAATTAAAAAATAAATTTTATAAATCCGCAAAGTAACGCCTGAATCAATAAATTATAGACTAAAAAGTTTAAAGAGTGTGGGAGAGTTACATCACAAGCAGCCGATTTTATTTAGTATTTCTTATATTTACCAGTAAATTTAAACACAGTCTTCCCTCTCAGATCCGTGAGAGTCCATCAGTTGTGTCGTTAGTAAACTGAGAAATCACTACTTGTCTGTTTTGGCACTTAGTTAACACTTTTTATAATATTTAATTTTTATTACATTATTAATCATAATATTGATAATATGTATGTATGGTATATATGAGATTTTTTATTTCCTTTTTTTAACAAAGATCTTTAACCAAATTTAATCCCGTACCTTCAAATTTATTGAGATAAGTCCACCTTTGTAGGTACTTTAAGTTTTTAAATACCTTTTGTAATCTATTTATGTTTTATTTCCAAAAAAGGATTATTATTTAAGTCTTAAGTTAAACAGTCTAATATTAATACGTTTGATGAGTGTCATGTGTCATCATCTCACTAATGACCGAACCGATAGAATATATTTTAGTTTGTAAGGTAAGTTTATCAAGCTCTTATTGACCTAATTATTTTATTAATAGACTATTGAACGTCAATATTCAAGAATATTCAACGTCGTAAAATTTGAATCAATATTAATTACTCTCATTTAAAGACAAAACAATAAAATAAAATGACAATGATTCAAATCTAGGGTGTATAGGGCTCCTATTAAGATCTGCCCAAGTCAACCTCACCTGCAAGTGGTGCACCTGCCGATTAACGGACGAGGCTCTGACAACTATAAAAGTTCCCGGTAAGTAAACGGCAATAAGGTCGCCATCTATGACGCGGGAACAACAAAATCACTGACTAAATCGGGGCGTATAATATGCCTATGCCTTCGGGGAAACAGGCGTAATATTATGTATGTAAGTGTAGTAATTATAAGTGATAATTAATTATCATTAACCCTAAAAAATTAAGCCACCCCCATAAGCTTCTAATGTAATAATGTAAATATGTTGTACCAAACTATAATAACTTGTATGGAACGAGAATGTCTCGTTCCTTTTTCCTAAGATATTAAATACAATCCCGGAAAGGATACTGGCGAAATATATAGCAAATCAGCCCTACCAGGGATTATTAAAGGCTTTCCTTCTGAAAACCTTCACAGACGTCTAACTATCCATTATATATATTTCAAAAATTGTAAATTAATCTTATTTATATAAGTTCTGAACTCCCACTCACCAAAAAACCATGGTGGTTTAAGTAAGTGGCTTATAACAAAAAATGTATGTTAATATATTTTGTACAATAAATTTAAAAAAACCGATCGCAGGCGGCTCGCATTCAACGTGATCCTGCTACCCTGATCAGGTCGTCTCAGGAAATACGTCCATCTTGCTTGCATCTTGGACGTCTCACGCTACATTTCCTATCAGAGAGTTTAGGTCACAGACCTTGTCTGCCACAAGGCCCATAGTTCTTCGTGCTATGTGCCATGTCCACTTCCACTGAAAGCAAAAAGTCCATCAAGACCACTATTGCAGATTACTCCATCAATGTTTTTAATCACTTTACGAATTTTGTGTATGATTAATTAAAATGCCTAGTACTTGCGATTTACAAAATGGTTGCTCTTTAGCTTTGGCTGACAGAGGTACCTACAAATAGAAAAACGAGGAAGGTATTATATTAATAGTAAGGATCCTTTGGCACTCTTTGCGGAACCCCAAAAAGTAGGTAGATAGGGCTCCGCTACCAAGTAATAGTAAAAGTGTTTGTGTCGTTGACCGTTTTTCCATAAGAAATGGAAAGTAATGATAACTCACAGTGTTACAGATTTTCTCATTACAGCTCAGTCTCCAATCATCTGTTTTTTTTTGTTTCACCACATACAACCTTTATAACATAAAACCTGGCCAAGCAAGAGTCGAACTTGCACAGCGAAGGTTCCGTACGGTTTTACAACATTTTGTTTTATTTTTTGGATGAAAAATTAGTAAATTGCTGCATCCCGCTGTGGTTGGAGCGAAACAGTGTTTCAGACTTTTAATGACAAAAACTATCCATGTTGATGCATGTAGCGGGAGTCTTTCGAACAATCCCGCACCCCGTATATTTTTTTCAGTAAAAGTTGATAATTTTTATATACTTGACAACGTAAGAAAATTTTTGATTCATGAGAGTCAGCCCAATAGCCAAAGAATAGACTTTAGACTGCCCTTGCTTATTAATTACCTTTCAGGAGATGTTTAAAAGTTTTTTTATAGACCTCTAGACGAATGTAGAAGGGTGTAAGTCAAGTCGTTACTCATAAAAATGGTTGTACGTTTTTCGAGCATGTCGTATTCTGGACTAACACTTAAATTACCTGAAAACATTTTTATGATATACTTCCTGTATATATGTATGATGTATGCAAAATCAATATAAAAAGTAGCGGGCGAAAGGTAGAATGCATAATAAAATTCACTTGTTGAGTAGCGGGCTGAAGGGATTTTTTTTTTTTAAGCTCTCTCAAGTAACAAGTAAATTTTATTAAGGATGTGATCTCTGCCAGCACCTACGGGAATAAGACTTGACAATATGCATGTAAATGGTAAGGGGAATTAGACAAATTTCGTCGGTATATAGGTGATATGTAAGTTGGGTAATAATTAATATATAACTTGCCATTTCTGTTCAAAATTACATGACAAAAGTCCTTGTCAAGAAGTGTTACTTGCTTAATAAAATTTACTTGTAACTTGAGAGAGCTTAGAGAAAATTAGTTTTAAAAAAGCAATTTAGTTAACTGAGAACTTTTTCCAGACGATGCGACGTAAACCGCAACACCTGTCGTCTATAATTTAATCAACTTTAGAAAGCACGACCAGAAATCTTGCGCTGTCTTGTGACAAGGATTTTTTTCTAATTCCCCTTACCATTTACATACAAATTGTCATAACTTATCCCGTAGGACCTGGCAGAGATCACATTCTTCCACGTACTACGATCCTAGCACACTTTTAGCTTCAGAGATTAAGGATCTGAAAACCATTATCAAAATATAATTTAGTATTTACATTTATTTAGTATTAGTTACTAAAGAGCCTTAGCTGTGATAAGTGTTTGTTAACAAGTATATAGTTAAGTTAACTAACTCTGTTCAAAGTCAGGAAATGCGACTTCCTCTAAAGAAAGTGAGTGGAATAGAGTGCATTCATTCTTATGTAACTGCCGGTCGCGTTTCCAGATCTAACTAAACCTGTTCAGCTGGCTCTCCCTTGAGGTTACTGCCCTTATAGTTAAATATCCACAGTAGAACACCGCAATTCGCAAAAAGTATTTTTTCGAAGATTTCTGTATATTATTATTAATCATTTAAATCATATATAAAGTAACATTTGACCTAAATCTAAGCTTAGGGCCCAGGGTCTGCCGACTTGTCAAACTAGATTTGTCTGAAATTCAGTTATTATATAGAGCGACTGCCGTGTGACCTCCCCAACCCAAAGGGTAACATCATGCTATGGTTAAACCAGCTGTCAAGAAATTAGAATGCACTGACTTCCTAAAGAACGACTGCCATAGAGGTTTATGGCAGCCGGAACCAAGAGCTTTACATGCTTACCGAAGTATGCAAGGCAAACGATAATTACGCGCATAACTCAAATCTCTCTGAATTTTAAGTCTATGGGTGTCGCCACTAGGCTCTCCACTGGGCTATTGCCACTCTGCGAATGTCCTCCCCCCTCTTTTATTTTCTGGTTTGGGTTTAACAATGAAATAGAAGCTTTTGGACTACGGTAGGTCAAACACAATATGTACCTGAAACCGCAAGAAGTGTGTAAGGAGCTTAATAAGCGTGAATGAAGCCAAGAGTGTGTGTCAGGATAGAAGCAAGTGAAAAGATAGGATGTCTGACTGTATAAATAAAATAAATTATCGGCGTTAAAATATGTATATATATACTTTACATAATCAGTCGCTAAATGACCGCAGGTTATGTCAAGTGTAAGGAGGTGGAACAGCTCCAATGGTCCCCTGAATGGACTAAGTGCATGTGATTTCAGTGTCAGTCAGTAATATGTAGTGTTTTTTTCAATATATATTTTATTTTGTCGTTTTCAAGTGCTAAGTAATATTTTATGAAATAAAGAACTTTTTACTATACTTTAATCTATTTCCACTAACATTAAACATTGTCCCCAGAAAGTCGCGTAATGTAAATGCACTTCATATTGAATTTTTTTTAATGTCTTTCTTTACTGTTGTTTTTGTACTGTGTCAAAACACGCACAGGTTCACTGCTTTTGATTTTGTCCAGGAAAAGGATGTTAAGGAAGCTGTTTGGTAAAGAGAACATTTTCCTTTTCCGGAGTTTCTATCGTTTTATATATGTAAACAAAATTTTACGAAGCGTTTGTGGCGCACTTAGTTTTCATAGTCGGAAATTCTTCTGAGCCAAGCACCGTACACAGAGTACACATAGTAAACATTCTGAGAAGTCAGAATGGGTGACACGGTGTATTTAATTAGCACTTTTGTGTTACAAACAAACAAACAATCATTTTCTACTTATAATATAGATATTTAGAACCTTATTAATAGAATCAATTACGAAGATGCAATAGCTTCCCGTATATAAAATTGTATAGGGTTGTATAGAGATCCTACCAAGATAGTGTTGCATCTGCTGATCAACCGACGAGACTATGTCAAACTAAATTTTCCCTGTAAGCCGCAATAGGCTCGCCACCTGTTACGTGAGACCAAAAATATAATTGGCGAACTGTTCGCGTCTGATATGCTTCTGCCCATCCCTTCGGGGAAACAGGTGTGAAAGAATAAAAAAAATATTTGTATTGTTTCTTGTTTCAGGGGGATGTTGCGGATCCACGCAGAAGCGGACCATTGTGGGGGGCTGGGCGTGGGCCTGGTGGCTCGTCACCGATGTGCAGCGCATCTCCCTTGAGGTAATAATGACGAAAAGAGACCATCTTCTTCTTTTTCTCCAACTATCATAAGTTGCATATTTATGCATATTTTAGAAACCGTTTTCTTGTCCACTAATAATTGTCGTGGTTTCATTAGGTGATGACCCTCAACCCCATGTGCGAGAACGTGGAAACTGCCCAGGGCGTGCCTCTCACGGTGACCGGCGTGGCGCAGTGCAAGATCATGAACGAGGATGAGCTGCTGACCACCGCCTGCGAGCAGTTCCTTGGGAAGACAGTTAAGGAAATCAAGATGACCATTCTGCAGACCTTGGAGGGACATCTTAGAGCCATTCTTGGTAAGTGGTTGTTTTATTTTGAAGATATAGGTAATGAAACAAAAGTGTCCCGTGATATTGGACATATTTCAGAAGAATGCGTCGTCATCATGATCTGTTGTTAAAGGTCTCCACATAGTTTTTAGCGTCTGGTTAGCAACAACCTATATTGCTTTATTGCTATTTGAAACAGCTCCATGTCATACTTACGAATCTGCAGTTTTTCTATCTCTATAGAAGTTTGAATATTTTCACAACTATGTAGTACAACATAAGGTGCATTTTTAAATAGAAATGTCAAATTTACAAAAACTGCAATGTATTCTTTTGTATTTCGATCACATTGCCCGCCGCCAACCAGTTAACTTCGACAAGCTGGTCATGGTTGGTAACGTGGATGAAAAAAATCCTTGCGGCCAATCACCTAGCCGATGGTGTGACGAAGCCACCCCGTGAAAGATGCCAAAAACAGGACAAGGTAGAGGGAAATTACTGGGAAAGCGATAAAAGCCGTTCAAGGGCTCATGCCCGCTTCAGAAAGAAGTATACGAACGAGAAGAGAATCGCGATGTATTTCACACATTTTTACAGAGCAATGTATCAAGCTAGTCGTCACAACATTATAACAATTATATCTATTTACTGTTGCGAATGTCGCGATAGTACCTGTCTAACGACCCGACAGAGACGAGAGCTAGCTCACTAGCAAGCTACTCAGTACCTACTGCTATATTCCGATATGAGTTCTTGAAAGTGCAACAGAAAATTAACCTTTTTCTCTTATTTATTTATTTATTTATTTATTTATTTATTTAAAAGAGATACCAACAGTGGACATACTAAAATTTAAAATTAAGAAATTACATTGGAACAGGTTCTGGTATGTACACCAATTATAGGTATCTACAGCATTCAAAACGAAACAGACTATTATTATAAGCTTAAAACTATGTTAGTGCACCAGCGTTAGTATATAATCAAAAAATATAATACATAATCAAAAAATTTAAAAAGAAGATTGAAGATGTGTTAAATTGTTGTAACCTAAAAAGAGCCTCAAAAAACTAAGTGATCTTTGGAGGCTCTGATACAGTCAAGATAAATTTGCTGAGGGAATCATTAAAAATATCGAGGTCATTCGATAGAGCACACTGTCTATTGTAAGAACGACATATTCTATTTAAAGGTGAGTTAAAACCTAAATTAGTCCTAGCGAGAGGTACTGTCAAAATCATTGAAATAGTGTGGCGAGGGTAATTATGAGGCACGTTGAGAGATATTTGTTTCAAAATTTCGGGGCAATCGATAAAGCTACGAACTACTTTAAATATAAATGTTAGATCGCGAATCTTTCTTCGTTGGTGCAAGTTCTGCATGTTAAAATAGCTTAATCGGACGTCATAAGGAGTCCTGTGAGATATCCCGGAGTATGTGTAAGCTAGTGATCTTGTGAAAGCACGCTGGATGTTCTCAATACGCTGAGAGTGCAGACTGTAGAAGGGATTCCAAGCCACACTACAGAACTCCAAGCAGCTACGCACAAATGCATTATAAAGCACGATTTTAGAGGAGTACGACCTAAAACTTTTTGTGTTACGCCTAATGAAACCAAGTTGTTTTGCTGCTTTTTTTACAACGGAATCAATGTGAGGCTTAAAAGTTAGTTGACTATCCATAAGGACTCCTAAGTCGCGTATTTCAATAACTTCCTGTAAAATCGAGCCATTCAGTACGTAAGTTGAGTTTATGGACGTTTTCTTGCGTGTATATTTAATATAATAGCATTTCTTTACGTTAAGGTGCATCTGATTCAAGTCACACCATTCCTTTATTCTGGTTATATCAGCTTGTAGTAATGTAACATCATTAAAATTATTAACTTGTCTATATATCTTAAGATCATCGGCAAATAATTTGTATGTACTGTTATGTATGTACTTGGTTAAATCATTGATAAAAACTAAAAACAATATTGGTCCAAGATGCGACCCCTGGGGTACACCTGATTCAGCATAATATACCGCAGACTCAAAGCCGTTTACAATAACAACTTGACTTCGTTTATTAAGATACGAGCGGAACCATTTGAGAACTGATCCGTAAACACCCATGCATTCCAGTTTTGAAAGTAGTATCTCGTGATTCACCAAATCAAATGCGCTGCTAAAATCAGTATATATTGCATCAATTTGATGCCCCTTATCCACGATCTTAGATAACTCTGACACAAAACTAACCATATTGGTTTCGACTGAACGCCTTTTCATAAAACCATGCTGATGTTGAGAGAGAAGGCGGTTAAAATGCCTTGATATTACAGGACAAATAAGAGCTTCAAATAACTTAGCGAAACACGAGAGAATCGATATAGGCCTGTAATTGACTACATCGTTAACATTACCCTTTTTGTGGATAGGTATTATTTTAGCTGTTTTCCACTCATCTGGAAACTCCCCCGAAGATAAGGATCTATTAATAATGAGTGTTAATGGTAGTGCCAGAGCAGTTCCACAGCGCTTAATAAATATAGGAGGAAATCCGTCTTGCCCCGGTCCTTTATGTATGTCAAGCTTCTTAATTTGACTAAGCACTTCCCTCTCAGTAAAATGAATCCTGCCTATTCCAATACTTAAATATCTATCACTCTGTGAACTAGCAAGCTGAGTATTAATATGTGATAAACCAGAACTATGGGGGCCAGGAGGTAAGGTGACTATTTTAGAGAAATTTTCAGCAAACAGATTGACTATATCATTACCCGAGCACCCTACCTTTTCCTCTAAGTGCATTTCAGCTGGGAATGTTGACCGAGTTTTGTGTTTATCTTTAACATAACGCCAAAATGCTCTAGGGTCTTTTGATAAACTACATTCCGTCTTATACATGTAGTTTGAGTACAACTTATCTAGTAATCTATGACTGCGTTCTCTTAGAATTTCGAATTCTAATAAATCTCTAGGGTTTTTGTATATACGATGTCTTTTTCTAATTTTTTCTTTATTAGCTAATATTTTTAACAGTGACTTATTAAACCAAGGGGGGTAAGATTTCCTATTAAATTTATGTTTTGGAACAAATTTCTCAATACCGTTTCTAAGAATATTATAAAAAATTGAAATCATATCATTTACCGAGGAACATTCATTGAAAATATTATTCCAATCAACATGCTTAAGATACATTATTATACTGTTGTAATCTGCTTTGAAAAAATTAAACTGTGTTTGAATTTTTGATCGAAGATATTTAGCTTCACAATTCGGCAATGCTATTAAAATGGCTGGGTGTTTAGGGTCCAATTTACTCAAGGGATATATTGGTACCGATATATTGATGTTAGATATTGTACTTATAACTAAATCTAGCGTCCTATTGTCTTCATTCATTATGTCATTAAACTGTAACATATTATTTATTGACATAAAATCTACTAAAGCGTTACCTAGTGTGGTATTGCTGTTGCTAACGTGCATGTAATTATTATATTTAGTCCATTGAAGAAAAGGTAAATTGAAGTCTCCCAGAAGTACCACTTCATCCACTAATTGTGTTATATTATTAGCGTTATCTAGGAATGTATGAAGAATGTTAGAACAGGCTCGTGGAGGAATATAAACTGTACCGATAGCTACTCTTTTCATACTCTTTCCCAAACGCATGTCCACGATTATCCAAATATCCTCGCAGTTCGGAGACTCCCAGGCTTGCTGGCGGATTGATATATGAGTATGTGAGACCGCTATCAACACCCCGCCACCATCCATCTTTGATGAATTTAAGTAATCCCGATCGCGTCTATGGATGGTGTAACGAAGGTCAAATAATTCACCGTCTGTGATACTTGAATTTAACCACGTTTCAGAAAAGGCTATAACATCATAAGAGTTAAGAGACACATTATTAAAGATTTCAATTGTTTTAGTTCGCATACCACGAATATTCTGATAATAAAAGGTAGTCATTTTAACTAGTTAAACCCAAAAATATTATAAAAGGTAACATGCATACTTATAAACTACTTCATAATATTAAGACTGTCCATATTGCGAATTTGAAGAGCTTGGCAGTTATCATCTTTCCTGACATAAATGCGTCCATCTCTAACCCAGACGAATCTGTACCCGAGCTCTTTCGCCTTCTTCCTTGCTGCTGCATGAAGTGTTTTGTTAAATGGGCTCAGATGTTCAGATAAGAAAATGGGCTGAGAAGTGCCGCCTAAGTTCAAGTGTTTAGTACTCAGTTTGTCGCGAGCGTTCGTTTTATTAAACTTCTGCACAGCCGCTAGTACTTTGTCACGTAGTAGGCGAGTGCGTAACTTTACGATTATTGCACGAGGTCTAGCTGATTCTTTGTTTAGTTTAGCAACTCTGGTACCATGGACGATATCAGCCTCAGTGAGAGTACATTCTACTTTGTTTGCGATTGAAACTGCGGCCTTCAAAATATTTTCAGTACGATTTTCAGGTACGCCGTTTATTTCAATATTACAGTCACGCTGCTGTTGTTCCAGTATGTTAATTCGGTTTTGTACGTCAATCTCTAGGCTCCTAACTCGAGCTTCAAGGCTTTCGTTTGCTTTACGGAGTTCTATCACTAGACCAGATTCTTCATCTAATCTTTTTTTCAGATCTTCAAAACAAGTGTTAAAAAAAGTCATCGAGTGTTCAAACGACGTTACCTTTTCTCCGATATTACTCAGTTCCTTCATCATCCCTTTGAGTGCGTTTTGAATTTCATCCCTAATGATGGAGCGCATTCCCTCACTTTCTTCAACATTGGCATCTCCACTATCCTCCGAGGATGCTCGTCGTGTTTTTGATTTAGGGACACGCACCGTGATGTTAGTGGAGGGTTGCAGTGAGACATTGGAGCGTTGAATTGGAGTGTTGGTATTATCCGACTTAGGTTCCTTACATTTGCATTGCAGGCACTTCCAAATAGACTTAAGCTCGTTGGGCATAACTTTAAAGCGATCCGCAGTAACATTAGCACAATCGATGTCATAAGGTGCCTTACATGATAAGCACTTGAGATATTGCTTGTTCACTATTTGTTTTAGGCATCCACTGCATGTCTGTTTTGAAGCCATTGTTACAGAAAATTTCTACCAAATGGTAGAAAAAATTCAAACCTGGTATTATCAATACTTAGGTATGCGTAAAATGGAACGCAACACTACTTATGTATGTTGGCACTATTGGAAGCGAATTGTCTATGGTATTAAATTATAATTTGGAGGTTATGTTTACGTTTGCTTGTAATCACTGTTATTGTGTATAAAAGTACAAACTTTTTACGTCTATTATCCCAAAATAATTTCAAGTTCTTGAACATTAATTTTCGCAACAAATACAACAATACTCGACACTATTTCACACCAAACTTGAAAAACAAACGAAGCACAAAATTAAACACTTATGACGGTTAGCGGTTCCAATAACAATCTCTTATTCTATAAGTAGCTGCAACTGCTAAGGTTGGCTGGTAGATATTTATTTTTTATTTATTTAACAATTTATGCACATAAGGAACATACACAAAGATAAAAGTTATGAAAGACATGTACAACGGCACTGTAGAGGTAATTAGCTGGTTATTAGCTTTAGTAGATATCTATCTCTCCTAGACATAAGTCCACCTTTATACTTTTGTTTTTAATTTTTTTTTTTATAATTTGATTATGTTTTTATGTGCAATAAAGGATTAATAATGATAATAAAAAAGCGTTACGTATTTTTTTGAGAAACCGTATTTGTAGGTCATAATTTTTTATCATTTCAGCCATTTGACGTCCATTGCTGAACATAGTCCTCCCCAATTGCTTTCCACGTAGATCGATTCTTTGCCGCCTGCATCCACCGGCTCCCCGCCCCCTTCCGGCCGCCCCCCGGCGGCTTCCAATGGGGTATAATCCAATTCAGCATTTCAGACAATAACCTACGGTGGAGTGTAAACAACCAGCTAATTACCCTCTTAAATTACCAGTTTTACCCCGCGGGGGTAATAATATTAATCCCCAGGTTAGGTAGGAACACAGGGAGCCATTTCACCAAAGATAGTGAATTGGAAACAGGAGTGTCATCTGTCGTAATTTCGACGAACTAAAGAAAACTCTTAGTAAGCGCCATCTCTGTAAGTTACTTTAAACTTCTAAGCCACGGTATACAAGTAATTAGTTCACTGTCCAAGTCAAAAAGCCTCTAGTAAAGTCTCCACTACATGACTGGGGTAGGACTTTGACTTGACTGAAACTGACTTTATTTGACTTCGACTAAATGACGAAAACTCTGCATATGCAGAAACTTGACTTGACTCATACAAATACTACACAGGCAAATACTTTCATCGAATGAGTCCCTAACTACTAAATATAAAATTAACTAACACCTTATTTTCATACCTAGTATTTGCATCCCAGCGTTGTGATTATGGGAAAATACTCCCAGGAATAACTGTACTGGTACAGTATAATGTATTAGGGAGGCCAATGTTCAGCAGTGGACATTATGGGGCTTTAATGATGAGCTGGTCTTTGGTATATATCTCTCCTTTTTGTCTCTGGGATCAAAATAAAACACTGCTAAACTTAATGACGTAAAATATGTATGTAAGGATTAGTTTCAAAAAACTTAAAAGAGCCGTGACCCAGCACTTTTAAGTTCGCCAGAGCCTCGTCCATTGATCGGAAGGTGCTCGACTTGCAGATGAGGTTGGCTTGGGCTCCTTAGGTCTTGATCGGATCCCTATGCACCCACAAATCAATATTTTTCTATACATTTACGCACTAGTTTACTTATAAATGTGAAGAAAGTAATTATTATAACTTATCTGTCTCTCTGTTTTGATTTAATGCTATAACTACTGTGATGAAATTTGATACCTACCTTTCATCTTATCATGTCAGTTATAGGGATACCGGTCATACTTGACTACGCGCATCCAGTGCGGATTGGTGGAGACATGAAACCCAGAAACTTAGTAACTAGTAATATAGGTATGTAGTTTTTCACAGTTATAGTGACAGTAAGTCACACTGAAAAAATCGCGAGCGTTCGCTTGTGAATAAATAAAGTCTCAACGCGGTTCGAGGTCGGCATACTTATTGAACCGTAAGTTCCGCGACACGTGGCTTATACTTGTTTACTTAAAGTAGGAATTTTTTCTAGCTAACTAGAGTATTAACATAGCCTTACATAGAGTAAGCATGTGTTAGTGAACACTGTGTTCTGCGTTAGGGTAGAAAATTTCTAGAATAGAGAAATAAAAATAAAATATATTTTACTGTCGCCAAGATCTATAAGATCATTTGGATTAGTCAAATTTTAACAAACAATATGAAAATATAAAAAATAATGTCAATGCAAGAGATATGGGCGGTACCATAATCAAGCAAGAGAGAGAAATAAACAGTCAGAATTTGTCAGACAGTCAGAAAACATCTATTTGTCAAGGAAGTAGAGAAGACCTTCCGACAGAAAGCCTAAAACATCCACAGGCGTCAGACGGACAATCTGATAAAAGTCGCTGGATCACAACAGATGCAGGATGCCTACAATCGGTTTAGTTAGAAGTTTATAGGGAAAGCTAATGTTCAGCAGTGTACTTTATAAGGTATGATGATGTTTTATATTAACATGTTTTATACTGGTCCTTTTTAAAATAATGTAATCTCGTTTATTTGGTAAGTAGAATTGTGAACTAAGCGTGGCCCCCTAGCACATATTTCCCATAAGTACATCTCAGGGAACAGGGGTGGCTGAAAACAGCGCCATCTAGTGTGTATACGCTGGACAGCACAAGCTGAGCCATCACCTTTTGCTCTCTGTACCTTCGTAATTAAAATTAAATTAAATTCTGGTTGCATTTTTAATATGTAGAAACTTTTTTTTAACCGTATTATGTAAAAGGAAACAATTAATGATTTTTTATTTCATTTTATTTTATTCATTTTTATGATGCCAGGATGCCTTGAAGAGCTTTGGCAATAGTGTGGATAATATAGCATGACCTTTAAAAATTTTAAAAAATTGCATATAAACTTCACCAGAAAAATTAAACACTTAACGGACCAAAACAAGTTACACTCAAAGGGGCTTATTACAAAACAAGATCTAAAGTTAAACAAGGTTTAAAACTAGTGCTGTCATTTTTACTTGATGAAATGCGCGATCTCGGTGTACTTCTAGATAGTAAACTTACATATCGACAACATTGTAAAAAGTTTAGCTCGAATGTCAGGATTTTTAAAACGGCACAATTTTTTTATTATTTTACCGAGTACAAAAAAATAGGTTTTCAACTCTTCTGTATTTTAAAGCCGGACAGGCGCGGCCTGGAACCATCAATATACTTTTTCTTCACAGAGAATAGAATCTATCCAACTTTACCTCTGGAATACCGTTTAGATGCCCTTATTCTCTTGAGGCCAACACTTAGATAAGATTACATTATATTGGGGGTATCTGCCCAAAATCACCTCGCCCGCTGGGCAGGCGTTGGTGATCGCAGTTCAAGCCAATACGCAGGGTGACGCTGCTGCCTATTATGAATTTCTCTTCGTCTTTGGACGACTTCCCGTGAAATGAAAGGCGCTTTTTTAGGCCGGTACCATCATCATCATCATCATCACAGCCCATTAACGTCCCACTACTGAGCACGAGCCTCCTCTCACATATCAAGGTGTAAGGGTATTGGGTCATACTCCACCACGCTGACCCAGTGCATTAATTAATAATTAACCACCAAGCACAGCGGAGCTACGAGCGCTTGTGTGGCATTTGATATCGAGCGCTTCCGTGATTCGGAAGGCACGTTAAGCCGTCGTTGGTCCCGGTTATCACTAAATGTGATAGTAGTTAAGCCATGTTAGAGGCCTCATTGGGCGGCTTAAGAAAATCTAACAGCAGGACGCCATACACCTGCCTCCGCAAATCCGCATTGGGTCAGCGTGGTGGAGTATGACCCAATACCCTCGCACCTTGGTATGTGAAAGAAGGCTCGTGCTCAGTAGTGGGACGTTAATGGGCTGAGATGATGATATTTTCAGTTCTATGGTACAATTTTATGTCATCAGCAAAAAGTAAAAAATTGCAATATTGATAACCTTTTTCTACGTCATTAACGTAGCTTCATACTGAAGTATATACATTCAGATTCTTCTAATTAAATATGTATATCCATGGACTATGAGGCTATAAACTTTATGCGTTCATCTTTTCACCCTTATATAATGTGCTCCATAAACTACAGGGTGCTATGTTTTTCACATCGCAATAAAACTGGAGTCCTTTATTCGCTTAACGTCCACTCATGTCTCTACTACTACAATTTCAAATGTATGGTGTTCCTACTAAGACCTAAGGCACCGCAGTCGACCTCACTCACCATTACACTAAGTGGTTCACCTGCCGATCAACGGACGTGGCTCTGTTAAACATAAAAGTTCCCGGTAAGCGGCAATTGACCTGTGTGGGAATCGAACCGACCTCAGGAATGGAATGTAGGTATACTGACCTCCATGCCACTGTATTGTTTTTCAAAGTCAAAATCATTAGTTCAAGTTTGGCTCAAGCTATTACGAAGGTCAAAACTTTAAAAAAAAATCATATGTTAATGTATTTTATTTTATCACATTCAAGCATTTTTTTTAATTCGGGAACACCCTGTGGTTACAGCAACCAGTTAAACCGGGTCGTGGCCATTGCCGGATAGCCCGGCTCGTTCCTTCACGTCCACGAGATTTATTTGTTGTCCAAATGACACGAACCTTGTCTGACAGAAATGAAATGGAAGTGAGATTGACATTTTACTTACGTACGGGATGGACTTTCTTTTTTTTATAATACACTAAAAGACATTAATATCATTATTTACTGGATTCAGGCTTCGTTTATTTAATAGGCAACACAATTGCAATCAATCACAAATATAATTATAGAATGGTTTACATAATTCATAGCTGCACTAATGTCGAAAGCACAGAGAGGTAAAAGTCAACATTAAAAAGTGAATTAATAAAAAACCATGGTGAAATAAATTCAGAATTGCTATTAAAATGTTCTGGCATAATTATAAAAGAACAATGTTAAAGGGTTTTGTTAAAAGAGGCGTTAGCCCAGTGGTAAGAAACTCAGAGAACTTGAAGTCAATGATTTTTTACCACTGGGTCTCGGGTTCAAATCCAGGTTCAAATGACTTTTCGAAGTAAGTTGCGTACTTATTGCTTGCTCCGTGCCTCGGAAAGCACGTGAACCGTTTGTCCCGGCGGTCATGAACATCTTTGGTAGTCGTTATTAGGAAGTGCCTTCTAACATCCTGACAGCTGGTTAACCAATAACCATACTGCTACATCCTGGGCTACATAAAAGTAGAAAGAGGCTGTATGAACTGTATGATGAGAAAAAATTAAACAACAGTGAACAATTTTATAATTATGTAAGAAAATATTCTAAAATATTTAGAAAAGCATGTCATACGGCCAAGTCTTATTATTTAAGCTCTAAAATAAAAAATTGTGATGATAAGATTAAAATGACCTGGAATATTATTAATAGTGAAACGGGAAAAAGTAAAAATTATAATACTGAGTTTAAACTTAATATTGATAAAAAAACTCTTACATCTGACTTAGATGTAGCCAATGCTTTCGAAAACTTTTTTACTAATATTCCAGTGTCTATCACAAAAGATTTAAATTGTTCGCCCACTTTAGCGGAGTCTATTTTGAAAGATAGCGTGAATATATGTACAGTAGATTTTACGTTTAGTCATGTTACATCTATGGATATAATTAAGACATTCAATACTCTTAGTGTTAAGAAAGCTGCAGACCTCTGGGGCAATTCCATAGTAGTTACCAAGCCTATCATTGTTTCAGTGGCGCACAGTTTGGCTCTAATATTTAATAAATGTGTAGATTGCGGCAAATTTCCCGATCTAATGAAAGAAAGTAAAATCATTCCATTATATAAATCGGGCAGTACAACAGACCCAACAAATTTTCGACCTATCTCAGTGCTGCCTACATTTAGTAAAATTTTTGAAAAACTTGTTTACAACCAGATGTTAATATTTTTCAATAAAAATGGATTAATGCATTCAAAACAATTTGGATTCACTAAGGGTCGCTCTACAACCGATGCAGGTGTTGAGCTTTTAAAACATATATTTGATGCTTGGGATAATTCTTTGGACGCTTTAGGTATTTTTTGCGATCTGTCCAAAGCTTTTGACTGTGTTCCTCATGAAGCATTGATAAAAAAATTAGAATATTACGGAATAAGAAACTCCGCATTGAATCTTCTCACTTCATATCTAAGTGATAGGATTCAAAGGGTTGAGGTTAATGGAAAGCGATCTCAGGGGTCTGTTGTAAAAATGGGGGTACCGCAGGGCTCGATTCTCGGTCCGTTTTTGTTTTTGGTTTATATGAATGATTTGCCATATTTTGTTAAAGAAAACCACGAGATAGTTTTGTTTGCTGATGATACATCATTATTGTTTAAGTTAAAACGAAATCAGAATTTAGACGAAGTAAACAGTGCGATCTCGAAGGTGGTGCACTGGTTTGACGTTAACAATTTGCTATTAAATGGGGCTAAAACGAAATGTATTAAATTCGTGACGCCTAACGTCAGACAGGCAAACTCTACTATTATGGTAAAGGAGGATGAGTTGACCCTTGTGGATACTACCAAGTTTTTAGGGATTACTTTAGACTCTAAGCTACAGTGGGGCCCACATATTGGTGAATTGTCGAGTAGACTTAGCTCTGCAGCATTCGCGGTAAAGAAAATTCGCCAATTAACAGACGTTGTAACAGCTAGGCTAGTTTATCATAGCTATTTCCATAGTGTTATGTCCTATGGTATTCTTCTGTGGGGTTGTGCCGCAGACATTCAAACAATCTTTGTGCTGCAGAAGAGGGCTATTCGAGCAATTTATAATCTCCCGTGTGGACATTCACTAAGGGAAAAGTTTAAAGAAATTGGTATTTTAACAGTGGCCGGTCAATTCATTTATGATAACCTGGTTTATGTACACAAGAATACTGATCAATTTAGTAAGAAAAGCTGTGTACATAACCTAAACACAAGGAATAAGCATAAATTAGTTGTACCTGCCACTAGGCTCCAAAAGATAAACAAATCTTTTAAAGGTCAATGTGTGCGATTCTACAATAAAATCCCAAGCAACATACAGCAATTGAGCCTAAATAAATTTAAATTAACAATAAAACACAAGCTGTCTTCAAAGGGATATTATTCTATTAAAGACTATATGGCAGATAAAAATGCTTGGGATTAAACTGTCGTTTCATACAGGCTATTCTAATATGAATGACTTGAAAACATAAATATTGTTAAGGTTATGTTATATTGCATTGTATAGCTTCACAGACAAATGAAGATTTTAATTCTAGTACCAAACTAATGGACATATTTAAAAGAGCATAGCCTGTGAGTTTCTTGCCAGTTCTTCTTACAGAGCGGTGGCTCGGAACTGGCACTTAGATTCACTTACACTTAATTATTTTTTATTTTTAAATTGTTTTGTTGCATGTAAGTGAATCTAAGCTTCGTGATTTAGTGTAATATTATTTCGATTGTTTTTTTTTTTTTCATTTGTGATCATGACGTTTTCAAGTACTATGTATAATAGTTTATGAAATAAATAATTTTTTTACTTTACTTTACTTTTACATAGAACATAATGAGGTTTCCCTCTGGGTTGCGGACGTCAGACGGCAGTCGTCAGCTATAATGTGTTAAACCAGTCAGCAGACCCTTTTCCTAAGCTCAAGTAAAGGGCTATTGAGAAATTGCTAGGTTATGATGATTACAAGTATGTAAGATCGAAAATTTAACAAACGATACAAAGACGCGGACATACAAAGGGTGTTTTTGGATAGATGTTGATGACGATGTAGTGATGTAAGTAATCTAAAAAAAATGAGGACGTCATTATTTGGACCAGTCTGTATAATGAATAGGTGCTAAACACTGAAAGTAAATAAATGTAAATTGTTTTACGAAGTTCTCAATGAGTTTATCCTTCACTTTATACAAAGGCCCTTTGTACGTACTTGCTTCTTATTCTTACGAGTATATCTTATTTATTTTTAGATTTTTTAAAGCCCATTTATGTCGATTAATGGGTGAGTAGGGATCCTACCAATATGTTAGGAGCCCAAGCCAACCTCACCTGCAAGTTGTGCACCTGCCGATCAACGGACGAAGCTCTGGCGAACATAAAAGTGCCCGGAAAGCGGCAATAGGCTCACCAACTACTACTAGGGAGTGGGACCAACAATATAAATGGCGAAGTGTGGGTGTATAGTATGCCTCTGCCTACCCCTTCTGGAAAACAGGCATGATATTATGTATGTTGTGGAGAGCAATAAAGATTTTGAGTATCGAGATTGGTGGACATTGGCGTCCCGTTATTAGAATTTTCCAAGCCGCCTAATACTTACGTCTTACATGACTTAAAGACTATCAGTTAACTAATCATCCGGAAATCTTTGAATCAACGTTGAAAAATATATATGTAGGTTTGAGTAAATTGCCAATTTTTGGCTTTTCACAGTGGAATCAAGAATTAAAAAAAAATGAATATCCTCTGAATGTTTTGTACATTAATTCTTTTTCAACTAATTGGCGTCTCTTTCGCATTAGAGGCCTAATTGGGCGTTGCATCTTGGTGTTTCTGAGAAGGCTCGTGCTCAGTAGTGGGGCGTTAATGGGCTAAAATGATGATGATGATGAATTGGCGTCTCTTATTTTAGTATTTACATAATAACTGCAGTCAAGTCTAAAGGTAGCTCTGTGTGCTTTAATAATACAGTTCTCTCGCACACGTATTTAGTCCATGGCGTTGTCCCGTTAGCAACAAGGTTTCTTTATAGTAGATATATATTACATTACGTTTATTTAAATAAATTCAAGGAGCACACAGCTTCTAGCCCTAAAATAAACAGAGCTTAAAGAATGTATGAGCTTTCACAGTACCCCGTTCGTACAAAACAACATAATTAAAAATTATCATTGACAATAACAAAAAATATATACGTAGAAGGCAACATACTTTTTTATTTTTATTATATTCTAATTGGTGCTTTCAAGTACACCAATATTTGTGACGTGTTTGATTTTTTTTGATTATGACTCCGACCTTAGAATCGGTAGTGATTTCAGCGCTGATACTGTGATCTCCAATCCGTGTAGTTATTTACTGTGAGACAGTATTCTTTAGAAAGTATAATAATACATACGTACATACATAATATCGCCTCTTTCCTGTAGGAGTAGGCAAAGATCACAAACCACACATCCTTCCACTTGTTACGATCTTGGCACACGCTCTTAGCTTCATTCAAACTCATTAACCGCCAATACACGCCCGTCGGCTTAGGGTACGGAAAAGTATAATAATATAAATACAAAATAATAATCAATCAACCTTATAAAGTTCTGCTAAACATTGGCCAAAGTGAATAAGGCCAAGGCTAATTTGATGATGATGATTAAATATTTAAAAAAATATAGTATTTACTATAAAGTTCAATGTATACATTTAATCAATTAGTGAAAGTAGTGCATACTTCCTGATTGTTCCGACGCAACAACAGTACATACCATTTAAAAGCCACGTGCGACCAGTCACGTAGACCACAGGTTACGTTGAACTCCAACAGGCAAGAAAGTTGAGTTCAGTAAAGACGACTTTATATGCAAATACATCCTGTTCCTCTTATAATTACTGTTAATCGTCGAGAATATGTATAAATATCGAATGGTCACTGATAAAATCCTTGTGGCCTGTTTTGCTGCTGCATTGTTTATGTTATAACAGTAAGATTTTAGTGTTATAAATTAAGATTAAGATAGATAGGGGATTAGGAGCGGTGTCGCTCCCTAATCCCTTATTGGATTCCATAAAAAAAACCAGCAGTATAGGCAGAAAGTTTTGGTTAAATATTATGTTGTAATTCTTTATTTTGTACATATGACTATTTTTAGACCAACGTAGTAACCATTTTATTCTATAAAGATTAGGTTTCCTCGACAGGCAAGCGTATGTTTCTTTTCTATCTGTACTAGCAGACTGGGATTTTCCTTACTTTAGCTTGTAGCTCATATAGCTATTTTAATCACATTATCTTAATTAATCAGCTATTTTAAACCACTGGTATTTGATAAATACCTCTTATATTAATAAGGGAAGCTTTAATATACATTCAAGAGAATGTCGCCAGTTTCTATTAAAAAAAATAAAGTGATGGATTCTTCACTCTGATAAGGCTTGTTTACAGTATTTACACCTTGTAAGCCTGAAATTTTCAACAATTAGCATTGCTTATCTTTGAACCTTTATTTCAGTGTGTGCATAAAAAGACAGATAACTAAAAAGGACTCAGAATTAACTGTAGCTTTTTTGTATTTTTCATCATCAATTTCATCGTCAATGTATCTGGGTCTATGTATGTCTGGCGCTTTCATTTCCTTATTGGACTGCATCGACTGCTTATCATCAGGCAGGATGTAGTCATTATGACGTGTCACATTAAAAAAAAAAGTATATTAAGTATGCATTTACAAAAAAAAAGGATTTATATGTTTTTAAGTAATTGTCAGAAAATATTTAAATTTAAATTATGTATTTATAATCCAAACGTGAGAACTAAGTTCGGAACAGCCTTAGATGTTTGAAAAAAAAAAAACAATTTTACACATATTACAAAATACATACTTATCCTTTAAAATTATTTAATTACGGAAACTTACTAATGCTCTTGTAGAGGTTTAAGTTAACCTATTGAAGAGAAGACAGATATTACGTCTCAAAGTTACCCCTGTGTGACATTAACCTTTTTCTCACAAAAGAAAACACTTAAGCATTCTTGAACAATTGGGTCAGACTCCACGATGAAGGGGCTTCATTCTTTTGCGACTGTCTTCTTATAATTAGCTGGAACTGTGTGATTTAATTCTTCAGTAGCCAGTAAGTCTTGTGTCTTTTTTTCTTTATGATTTTAAACTGTTATGTAATAAATATTTTTTTATTCTTTTACAATCATCATTAGGCCATGGGGCTACCTCTGCTGAACATAGGCGGCCGGTATCCATCGTGATCCTGCGACCTTTATTTGATGGTCAGTCCATCTTTTATTGTTTTACAATCCCACTAATTATTTAGTTCCAACATAAGTATCATTACGAACTTATGTTATGAATACTAAATAACGAACAAATATTACTTGAATACCTTTTTTTTAAGTAAAACCAGACTACAAACATTATTTATATTTATGCACACAAAAAAATTTTCATGTATGAGAATCGAAAATAATAATGATAATATGAATTTGTAAGATTCGAGAATGTATTTAACATTTTGAAAACAGTTGTTTAGACCGCTATTAAGACGAACTTGTGCTATGGATAGTAGACAATGGATAATCGGGTCGATAATGCAATGAATTATTTGATTGATTGATTCAGCATAAAAATAAAAATAAACTGTTGCTAAATTAAGTAATACGAATAAAACATAGATTGTCTAGCCGAAATTTAGATCTTGTGCTATTGATACTAAACAAAGGAGAAATATGCGAAAATATTTTTTTTTGAAATAAATGCTTCTACAACATAGGAAACACCCAGACCAGAACAAATATGAAAATGAATTTGAATGAATGTTAATAACTTCATAAAATAAACAGTCAGGACGATCGTTCTACGTTTCAATCGTCAGCTTACGTTTTCGACAAACTTCCTGGGGAATTATCCAGCGTTTTTAATTTGAAACCAAGGTACGATTTTACGATTCGGTAAGCTGTACCCACAGAGCAAATGAAAATAATATTTTGCTCCGTGGCTATTTGTTTTAATTCTTTTTTTCGATATTTCTTATGTACACTGCGGTAAATATTAAACATCAGCATTAGTGTTTTGTTATGTTCTATCGCATTTGTGATTTTGCCAAAAATCTCCATTTTATAAGTTTAAAGCCAAAAAATAAGAAATAGGTCTAGAAATATTTTATGTTTCGTGAGGGATTTGAACCTAACACCTTAGCTCGCTGCAGTTATACGTCCTGACTTCCACGCCATTAAATAAAACACAAAATTTCTATCTGTCATAGGTTGTAATTGAAAACGTCAAAATGACATATAAAAAAACAATCGAAATATGACATCACTGAAATCACGAAGGTTACATTCTCTTACATGCAAAAAAAATATTGTGGAAGTGAAACTAAGTTCCAGTCGGACTTCTTGGCGGAAAAGTAAAGCGCCATGTCTGCAGTTTTGTTTTATTTTCTATAATTTGTGATATTTCTAACATTAATGTGGAATAACGGTGGATTTTTAACCGTTAAGTGTTTGTGAACATACATGAGTGTTGGTAAATAAAACAAAACAGTGCAACATCACTTTTCAAATTCTTTCAAGGAGTCCATGTGAGATCTCAGTATAGTCCCACATCTTTACTGAGGGTTTAAGGGGCTTGAGGAGGATATCTCATTTATCATCTTTATCATCACTTATTATCATATACTATGAATTATCTCTTTTACTATTGATATATCAATTACATACTTGAATATATCAATTACATACTTGACACTGGCTAAATGGCTGCTGGACGCACGAAGCCATTATTTAAAAGAAAGTTAAGTACGGATTCAAGGGGTTTAGGGGGAGGGCATCTCATTTACCATTTATCATCTTTATTACCACTCATTCTCATTTTCTATTAATTATATAAGTATTATTAATATATCTTTTACTTGACACTGGGTAAATGTGCTAAACACACTAAGCCCTTATTAAAAAGGAAAAAAAAGCGCCAAGCATATTTCTAATTTTAACATATAATACACTGGACTGCAAATAAACCGTGCCACCCGCTACCTTGGAACTCTGATTCGATTTTCTCAAAAAGTATAAACCTCACAACTATCAAACTTACACCTACAAAAAGTGCGTATAATACTCTCTGACGTCGATCACTTCCTTGTAGACTCACCCTGGTCTCATCAGTAAAGAGTACATTGCCCCACTGCTCTAACGTCCAATCCCTATGCTCTCGGGCAAATTCGAGTCGTGCTCTACGGTAGGGTACGGTTAATTTTGGGCCTGTAGCAGCTCTCTTTGGATCCAGATTTCGTTTAGCAAGTCTCCTTCTAGCGGTATCTGAACTTATGACCACTTGGCGTTCGTCACGCAGACTTCGTTGGACTTCAACTGCGTTGAGGCGGCGATTTCGCAAAACAGTAAGTTGGATATAACGATCATCTGCTGCTGATGTAGCCCTAGGTCTGCCCGTACCTGGTCGGCGATCGAATGCTCTAGTCTCTAAGTATCGTCTGTAAGCCCGTTGTACCGAAGATCTGCTGATTCGAAGTCTCCGAGCGACTTCACGTTGCGAAAAGCCTGCTTGAAGTAGTGCTACAGCTTAAGCTGCTTCTTGAGGCGTCGTATCCATTATTGACCGAAGAAAATAGCAGAAATACACGCGTCTGGAGCAAATAATGGATGGCAACCAAAGAAATTATAGGAAAAATCCGACTATCCTCATTTAGAAAAAAAGAACGCTAATCGCAAACTCTAGTCAAAACAGAGCAAATCGTTGGTATTGTGTTTGTTGCTTAAATACAATGTTAATTGAGGGTACTTTGGACAAATTTGTGGTCATTTCTCAAACAACATGAAACGCACTTTTTGTGGGTGTAATTTTGATAGTTGTGAGGTTTATACTTTTTGAGAAAATCGAATCAAAATTCCAAGGTAGCGTGTGGCCCGGTTTATTTGCTGTCCAGTGTATTTGATGTTCAAAATATATTAACATATAAATAGCTATAACGATGCAAACTGATTAAATTATCAGTTACTAAAAGGTACGTTAGAATTTCGAATTGAAATTTAATAACGATAAACATTTCCAATTAAAATTTGATACCTATTGGTAAAACACTGAATCTGATAACAAATAATTAGGGCGTGATATTTTTTAAATAACTGACAACATATTTTTAATGTCAGGTCATTCACATCAGAAGCAAAAGCGAAACTGTATGTAAAATATTCTAGGAAAAGTAGTAAGCGGCAATAGGCTCGCCACCTATTACGTGGGACCATTAGTATCATTGGCGAAATGTGGGCGTATAATATGCCTCTGCCTACCCCTTCGGGCGTGTATGTAAGTATTATTGAATAGAAGAAGACATCTGATAACCTATACAAACATATTGATGAAGTAAGATAAAATCTATCAGCACCATTCATCATATCCTGGCATTATCCCGGTTGCCCTAGACTTAAGGTTAGAGCCCAGGGTCTGCTCACTGGTTAAACCAGATTTGACTGAATTTCAGTTATTACGTAGAGCGACTGCCGTCTGACCTCCGCAACCCACAGGGAAACATCATTCTATGTTTAAACCAGTTGTCATTCTGTTAGAAGGCACTGACTTTCTAATAACGACTGCCAGATACATTCATGACAGCCGGGACCAACGGCTTAACGATGCAAGCAATGATTACGCACATGTTTCATGTCAGTGCGCCACCAGGGTTTGAACTCTGAAGAGGGTCTCTCTCTGAATTTAGAGGCAAGGGGTCTCGCCACTGAGCTATCGCCGCTTTATATCTATCATCACCGTCACAAAGTCTACTGTTGAACATTGACCTCCCCAATACGTTATACTGGGGGTATTTGCACATAATCACAACGCTGAACAAGCGGGTTTGTGATCGTAGTTCAAGCCAGTACGCAGGATGATTTTGATGATGTTTTTTTTATAGGTCACTTTTATAGGGGCCAAAATTGAAAAACATGTTTTACTTTACCTACGTTAAAATGTCTATAAGATTCAACCAAACATATATTTCTGCACTACAATTCATAAGCACTCCCTAGCGACTTTTTCCTCTTTGAAACAGTTTTCCCCATTTCATCCTTGGTTGAGTTTCCTCTCTAGGTCTTCTATGTAGGTACATTACATACACGTATCTTGTATGCAAAATGATTATTTCTAGGTCAATAAATTCTAGTAGGTATTAATATTTACACAAGATAAATTTTCCTTCATTAGAGATCGTCAACCTTTCCGCTGGAGTGTTGAATATTTTTTCATTTATATTGATACAGTTTCATTATCTTATCTTACCAACGTCCCACTACATAGTACGGGGCTCCTCTCACAAACCAAAGTGGGAGAGATTCAGTTTATACTCCACCACGCAGACCCAGTGCTGATTAGCAGGGGCAGGTGTAGGTTCTGTTGCTAGAATTATTCAAGTAGCCCAATATGTCCTCCAACTTCAGTTGTCGACTTCAATGGCTTAGCTAGACTATCGAAGTGCCCGAATACAGTATCTTTATGGATCCTGTCGGGCACGGTATCTTATATTTAGGAGAGAGGATGACATATTTAATAAAAGACGCTTATAACTATGCTTCAAAATGATCGTTCCCGACCATCCAGTACCGTGGAGCTACTAGCTCTTAATTCATTCGTCCCAAATATCACGAGATATGCGAGTGGATAGAATATCTAAAGGAGTTTCAAACCTTCAACTTTAAAATATTCACACAATGTTGATTTAAGTGCAAGACGCTCCGCAAATATCGTATGCCAAGACTTGTGACTGCTTTAACTGTTTTATTTCGGAACAAACTTACGTTTATTAGGTACAGAGAATATAATATACATACATAAATACTATACTTTTTTTCGTTTCTTCTAATACCAACCGAAGACTAAAACCAGTACTATATTCAGGTGCAGGTTAATGACTGCCGCGCCATATTAGCTATAATAATCGCCATATCAGCGATAATGGCTCCTCTGCCTACTTCGTATTTTTTGTAATAGTTTATATATTATGTGAGAAATAAAATTATCTATCTAGTCTTCTAATAAAGAATTAGGCCACCGGTTCTTAGCGGGAGGTACACGCATTTTATTTATAAATGCCTAACATCACGAACGTGGCAAATCCTCCAAGCATAAAATAAAAAATGCGATAGCAATTGAGAATCCTCAAGAGAATTCGTAATACCGGCATTCCCGATAACCGATGACTAATATGGTTTATTGCCAAAAATATCGTGTTTTCTAATGCCATTTAATTAAATTAGTTATGGGAAAACGTGTAACAAACAGCTACAGAAGATCCTCAAGAGAGTTCGTAACAGTCCGATAACTTATGACTAACACTGTTTATTGCCAAAAATAACGACTGCATTTCTTTGTGTAACTTATAGAACCCCTTACCGCTCATATTTCCAGTTCGCAAAACTGCATTAATTTATTAATTTAACTAACTTTCTTGTAGTTTAGTCTTGGCACTGAATATATGTTTACAGACAGCGTTGTATATTTGGTATTTCCCATCCACAGAGATGGACACATAGCGCTTTGGGTGCTACTAATTTTGAGGCTGACTGTACCTACGGCGTCCTATAAGTGTAACAGTACTGCAGATCCTCAAAAGATTTCGTAACACTAGCATTCCTAATATAATAACTGATGTTATGACTAATATCGTTTATTTCCAATTTGCCGTATGCATTTATTTGTGTAACTTAAAAAACAGTTGCTTCTCCTCTTTCCAGTTTGAACACTGCATAATTCATGTAGGTCACCTTCATATTGGCACTGAATATGTATGTACGGCATTCATACTGCGAAAAAGTGGAAGTGTAATAGTTACTGAAGATCTTCAAGAGATTTCGTATCATCAGCATTTCTAGTACCCATCGATTATTGTTTATTTCCTAAAATAACGATTGCATTAATTTGTCATAATTATCCTAGTATTATCTCAGTTGAGACTAACGCTAAGGTTAAACGAGCTGTCAAGATATAAGAAGGCTCAGACTTCCTAACAACGACTACCATAGATGTTTATGACAGCCGGGACCAAATGCTTTCCGTGCACGTAGCAAACGATAATTACGCACATAGCTTTAAAAAGTCATAGCTGCGCGACCAGAGTTTGAACCTCAGACCCTCTGAACTGCTATCTATTAGTCACTATCGTATATCGCTGCATATATTGCATTTATTTGTGAAACTTAAAATAATCCCGTTACTTTTGCGTTTTCCAGTTTGGAAACTGCATAATTCATGTAGCTTACCTTCATGTTATTTTACCTTGACACTGACGTTGACATTGCAATACATCATATGAAATTTCATTATCAGTTTCGTTCAAAATTGGCTCTTAATGCCAGACAACGTGTGAATGAATATAGGTCGCATCACACTCAATTTTTTTTCCGGTATATGATAAAAACATTAATATAATAAGTATGTTCTTTGTTAGGCCTCCTAAATTGCTTATTTCATACTAACCCGCGTCAGGTATGGTTTTTATCACAATGATAAGCACGTGTGCTTAATAAAAAAACAAACATACAAAACACGCACAGAACATATTCCATTAAATGATATAAATACACAATAAATAAATTATAAAATGCGGCTACGTAGTGTAAGCAAAATGTTTCATGCTCTAAGTTTTTTTTTAAAATAATGGCTTCGTGCGTTTAGCACATTTAGCCAGAGTCAAGTAAGAGATATATTATAACATATGAATCATCATCATCATCATTTCAGCCATTCGAATTGCCTCCCCAATTGCTTTCCACGTAGATCGATTCTTTGCCGCCTGCATCCACCGGCTCCCCGCCGCCCTGACCAGATCGTCGGTCCATCACGTTGGGGGCCGCCCTCTACTACGTTTGCTGATTCGTGGTCGCCATTCAAGAACCTTAACGCCCCATCGGTCGTCGGTTCTTCGAGCTATGTGCCCCGCCCATTGCCACTTCAGCCTGCAAACGCGCTTCGCTATGTCGGTCACTCTGGTTCTCCTACGGATTTCCTCATTTCTGATTCTATCACGTAGGGACACTCCGAGCATAGCTCTCTCCATTGCACGCTGAGCGACTTTGAGCTTCCTTATGAGGCCCATAGTCAGGCACCACGTCTCAGTCCCATACGTCATCGCAACACACACTGGTCGAAGACTTTCGTCTTTTATATGAATCATAGTAAATGAGAATGAGTGGTGATAATGATGATAAATGGTAAATGAGATGCCCTTGAGTCCTCACTAAAGATGTGGGCGTGGGGCTATACTGATCTCATATGGACTTCTTGAGAGAAATTGTAAAGTTATGTTGCACCGTTTTGTTTTATTTACCAACAACTCATGTACGTTCACAAACACTTAACGGTTAGTAATCCACTGTTATTACACATTAATGTTCGAAATATCACAAATTTTAGAAAATTAAACGAAACTGCATGACGCTTCACTTTCCAGCCAAGAAGTCAAAAAGTAAGTTTGTTTTCTTTTAAATAATGGCTTCGTGAAAAAAGAAAGTTTTTAACACTGGTTTTTTGTAATTTTTTTTCTCTTTGTCATGGACTCTTGGATATTGGCGCGATGTATTTTTTTCCGCGTTGCCGCCAAAACTTCGATATGTAATTAAATTTTTTATTTGCGTTTTGTTATAAAATACCTCGATAAAGACAGCTTACTTCCTCCCCTTCACTATACAAAAAGGTTTTACCTGTAGACTAAAACTGTAAAAGGAATTCCCATTGCAACCTCATTGCATCATTCAAACGTAAAAACGTTTTGTTTTACGGCAGACTGGTTAAGCGGGAGAACCTTGTTTGTATGACACACGTATGTTGTGGGCATAAAGCTATCGCATTCGTTTGCCTACCTTCGACGCAGTAACATTAGATTACAATTAAATTTTCCTAATATCTGATAACATATTTCCTAATTATGTCATAACTGCAATTGTGTTTTAAAAAATTACTTGTGCTTCTATTACCGAAAAGATAAACAATACGACATTTTTTACAGCTTCTAAATTTGAAATTTCAACGTTTCGAATTTGACAGACTGTGTTTTTTTTATTTATAAATATTGTGGTGAATTCGAGCAAAAAAAGTAGTGATAAGACGTTTTATATAAGGTGCAAGTGCAGTTTTTTGTGTAAAATTCACAAATTTATTAGAAGAAAATAATAACCTTGGAAGGCGTCAGCGATGTCTTTGCTGTGGATGAGCGTTTTCAACCTGGGGCTTACAGTCGGCGCTACACTTGCAGTTGTAAAAACGTAAGTTATTTTTTAAATGTCCTTGAAATTTAATGCAATGTCTCACCTTGAGAATTATGCAGCGTCGATACAAATTACTTACATGTAGGAAATGTATTTTATCCAATCTCTACTTATGATTCAAGTGAATAATGTTTACAATAAAAATACTTTGTATAAAAGATATTATAGAGGTGTCTACCAACATGCCAAGCCAATTTAAATTTCTGATTTGCCCCATTTGACGTATTTTTTATGCGTCCATGCTTGCCCACAATAGACAGCCACATTCATTGTTCGTGAATCGGTTAGTTTCCGAAAAAATGGTTTCTCCGAATTAACTAATAATCACATCGGATTGAGTTGGAAAATAGTTGGTCTTACCATTAATTAATATGATCAGTAATGTGTACGAGTGATTCTATAATTGGTTCGATTTTTTTATTTCGTTGTACGGAATCCTAAAATCAACAGCATGATCGAAACAAAAGTACATAGCTAAGCGACAATTTTTAGACGAGTTATAAATTCAGAAAAATCCTATAGCCTGCTCCATCAATTTCAACGTAACATTTCAGTCGCTGTCCGATATCGCGCGCACCTGTGCCCAACTCTGCTTGTCAGATTTCCCCCTCGTTAAATCCAAAAATCCGTAGCCCTTTTTTATCATTAGGAAGCCTGAATAAAATATCGCCTTAACGTAAACTTTATACTGGAGTTATGTGGTAAATAAATCTATATACTTATTAAAAAATTCTGGGTTAAAGTTGGTTGGTGAAGAGCTTAGTTTAATAATCATTATCAGCAGTATAAATACCTTTGTAAATAGCAGCCTACATTCAGCGTGATCCCACGAACAAAACAAGTTGAGTTCTTCTTTCACTTTAGTTCTTATTATTCTATTCTTGATTTGTGTTAACTATATTTTGTACTTATTTTATGTTATTTTGTTTTTTGCAACTTGTATTGAATAAATATTTTTCTGTCTTTTCTTTCTTTCTTTCTTTAACAGGTTTTCTGTCCATCTTCGTGGTTGGGAGTCCTAACTGTGATACGTACATACAATCAGGCTTGTTTCCCGGCCTACCGGCAGAGTATGTTATATGCCACATATTTCGCCAATTATATTTTTTGTCCCACATAGATGGCGAGCCTATTGTCGCTTACCGGAAACTTTGATGTTTGCTAGAGCCTCGTTCTTTGATCGGCAGCTGCACCACTTGTAGGCGAGGTTGACTTTGGTTACCTATGCACACTATATTGTAATTACTGTCTAAATCGCGAAATTTTGTTCAATGCTCTGATTTGTCAGAAATAGAGGTCAAGAAACAGATTTGGCCACGTGGAATCGTGTAATTTGCATTTTGTACGCTATTAAAGTAAGTGATGGATTAAAATATCTTTGTAACAATTCCCGCGCTACTATAATTTCCCGAAAAATCGAGAAACTAATCAACACGACACGTGTTTCGGGGGCACCTTCAGGAGGGCATTTTCTATATTATATATTATCTGTGTGCCCTTTTATGGAATAAACATCCAAATATAAACGTGTAGTTATAATATTGGTAGGCTTTTTAGGCTATGAATACCAATTATAAATATTAAACTGCGTTAATATAATTCACATAATTCGATAAGGAGACTGAAATTCAAAAAAAAATTTTTAAAAATAAGTGTTTTTATTAATGTAGCGTTGCCGCTTTTTACAAAATTCTCGTTTGACGTGATGAAACTTGATTCCTCTTGAGACCAAGTACATAATAACCAGTGATAGGAAAAGGTACAGTACCTTCGTTTACCTCACATTCACGACGAGGTATCATATGGAGTTGTTAATCCATCGAATTTGACACCGGTCTTCTATAGATCGCCCTCCCGAAAACTCCAGAATTTATTTTCTAGGCACCAGTAACACTGTTTGGCAGTGTTCATAGTTAGTACTTAAATAAATATTTTCTGACAATCACACCAATTACTTAGTTTCAAGATAAGTACCATTAAGAACTTGTGTTATAGATACTAAATAACGGATAAACATACTGAAATACTTTTTTTTTTGTAAGACCGGATGGAATATTTATGTTTATGCGCACAATGATTTGTCCTGTGTTGGAATCGAACCCACGACCTCAGAGCGGTGTGCAGGTATACTGTCCTCCACGCCACGGTCGTCGTATATTTTAGTAGTTAATAGTTTATAATTGCTAAAATTGTTTAAAGAAAAACAAAAATGTATATAAATAAAATTATTTCTACAAAATAATACTCACTGTTACTTCAGTGTTATTACAGCTCCATATTATGTCCCGTCAAGAATTTTAGGAAAATACAGTCTGCCTATTCCTACCACTAGTAGAAATAATAGGTTTTTGTTTGAGCAGCCATATTTGCTGATGTTTTAGTTGCGTGTAATGTGAATTCCCGAAAGGCTCTTATATTTACTTAATTTACGATGATAGGCAGTTTACTATGGTAGTTTTATATTTGAACGAATATTAGGCATGAAATTAAACTTGTGACCTCAGTCGACCTATATCATCATAAATTTAGGGTTATTTTAACTGATACCGAAAAAAAAGAACACTGAAAATCAGATCCTTAAATGGTAACAATAAAAGCAGTTTGGCAGTGTGATGTTTAATGAAAAGAATATGTAGCAAAACGGTCAGTAAATGGCGACGGAGCCTTCTTGGCGGGAAAGTGAAACGTCATGTCTGCAGTTTTGTTGTATTTTCAAAAAATAAAAATATTTCGGACATTAATGTGTGATACTGATAACGGTGGATTATTAACCGTTGTTAGTTTGTGAACGTACATAATAATATGTGTTGGTAAATGGGACAAAACAGAGCAATACAGCTTTTCAAATTCTCTCAAGAAGTACATGTGAGATCTCAGCATAGTCCCACATCTTTACTGAGGACTCAAGGGGTTTAAGGGGGAGGTCCTCTCATTTACCATTAATCATCTTTATCACCACTCATAATCATTTACTATGATTTATATATTATTAATATACCTTTAACTTGACACTGGCTAAATGTACTAAACGCACATAACAAATATTTTTTTTAAAAATGGCGACGAAATCGGTGAACATAATTTTTTTTTAATACATACAGTCGAACATATTTTCTTCCCGCTGTTAGAAAATGAAATAATGCCTCGATGTGTATTTTTCCGTGTTAGCGCCACAACTCCCCGAAATTCTCCTCGTTTAGATGAAAAGTCTACTTTTTATTTGGCCCGTTTGTCAACCCGCAGCTGTTAACTTTCAGCGCGTGACAGTCGTCACTTCCGGTTCCGACTCCATTCGGAAGTTTCGTGTATGGGCTAACAAAGATAACGATGCCCTTGGCAAAATGGCGTCCATTAGAATCATACTTCCGTTCCGCGCAACATTCCCTTCTTCGTTCCGTATTTATTGTTGTACTTATCTAGTTTACTGCACTGAATGTCATGCACGAGCGATAAAAAAGAAATGTCATATGAGAAATGTGTGCTGTTCTGAACAGCACCGACTGTTTACCATCAGGCAGGATGTGGTGACAATGATGTGTGACATTAAAAAAGTAGAAAACACATAGAAATGAAAGTAGAAAATTAACAAAAATAACTAAAAAAAACAGTCAGAAAACATTTAAAACATTTATTGCGCTAATTGTGTACGACTGACAATCCCAAACGCGATGGTTACAATGAAAAGATTATATAGGCAGAAAATTTTATATATCCCAAATTTTAATGTCAGGCTAATTTGTGATTCTAAACCATCCAGGGCGCCACCCAAACGCATACAATAATCATTCAAATCGGTTCACCCGTTAAGGAGGAGGTCAGTGACATACACACGTACTTTAGAAGTATATATATAATGATAATAACTCTAAGCAATAATATATAAATGTAGTAATTTATAATCCAATAAAGAAAATATTTCATCATTTCTAATCCATCAATTGCAAGCAAACAAACTTTTGCAAGCAGAGCAACTTAATGGGAAAAACTAACAACATGAAACAACAGTTTTGTACAACCTCTGATACGTTTTGTAACAAACTAACGATTTGACTTGGAATTTATTGCAAAACCAAGTGCAACACTGTGCACTATTAACCCTTTTTTCCTGAAACATTGCAGATATATAGAACAGAACTATATCCATTCAGCCTGCCCGTTCCAGACCACTGTCGGCAACCAGACAGCCCTCTGCGTTCACTGACAATAAACACTAGGAAACAAAGCGGCGAGTGTATAGAAAATTCCAATCGACTGAGATGAGAAGGGGTGGCACTCTTCGATCAACAATACAACTAGATAACGCATCACATACAAAAACAGAACTCAAATATGGCACCGAGTGACTATAGAATAAATAGATATAGGTATACCCTATGAAATGGAGCAAAACGACTTTTAGCTTTAATATTTTTTATCAAACTTACACCTTATCTGGAATATATAAAGCAAGCTTTTGTTTGTGTCAACATTCACTTACGCTTTTACGACATGAATGACAGAAAGCGATAAGAAATAGAAGTTCTTATCTAAACATTTTTTATACACATTGACTATTGTGTCTAAATTAGACTTTATTTGTTAACAAATAAGTTTAATAATAACTTAACAAGTAAATCCATAGCTGCACTGTTCTGACACAACCAACTTATGGCAAACTCACGCGCCAACATTTGCCAATGTTGAAATGAAATGAAATGAAATGAAATGAAATAATTTTTATTCACATAAAATAGAGTAATATGAGGTGGTTTTCGTATATAAAAGAACATCTATTTTGCCAAACGCAGGGCGTGTGAATGTCAATATAAAATAAGTAGAATTAAAAAGTCATTGTAATAATCATAATAAAATAAAATTGATGTCAAAATAACAAATATTATCAAATTATATAATTTCAATTTTAGTGTTAAAATATTCTGCGAGTGAATAAAAACATTTAGTTTTAAGCCATAACTGTAGTTTTATTTTGAATATGGGTAAACTAAGCTCTCTCATTGAGTTTGGTAACTTATTATATATCTTAACACAATTTGGATAACAATTCCTTTTATAATATTGTGTGTGCGTATTTGGCAACATCAGCTTACCGTGATGTCTCGCTATACTGCAGCTATTAGCATTTTTAAATTTAAAAATATAGGGATGATTTTTTACAAACATACAACATTCTAGAATGTAAATGGACGGAAGAGTAAGTACATTCAGTTTACATTCAGTTTTGGCGCGTAGGTTGGCTTTACAAAGTTAATAGTGTAATGTTATTAAAAAGGCGAATATTTAATCTATTATATTATAAAATTATATTATTATTTACTTACCGAAAGTACGATATTCCGTCCGATACATTTTTTTTCGATAGTTATTTCCACAGTTTTTGAACACACACTGAGGCATTGTGGCACTTCCGCACGTTGGCGCAATCACAAGTGAACTAACTCGAAAATAAGACCCCACTTTGAAGTGAGGCGTTATTTTCTCGGCCGTTTTTAAGACTCTGACCCGTTATCTAGTTGTATTGTTGATCGAAGGGTGGCACTATTCTAAGCCGCTTTCACACGGCACCTATAGTAACAAAAAAATTACAA
The DNA here is from genome assembly GCA_949126915.1 of Musotima nitidalis. Classification (NCBI taxonomy): domain Eukaryota; kingdom Metazoa; phylum Arthropoda; class Insecta; order Lepidoptera; family Crambidae; genus Musotima; species Musotima nitidalis. The sequence continues at coordinate 10,368,893 of OX421434.1, forward strand.
CTATAAAAATAACAATTGCCACATTTGCTATAACTAGAACCGCTGAGAATAGCATGTGTGGCTGAGCCTTGGTTTCTTCTATCGTTCATTCTTGGCAGAGCGATCGTGGTCGCTTCTTACAAGTGGCTTGCTGCACCAGGCGCCTTTAAACATCCCAAGCCGCTGACATATGGGTGCATTCGTGTAGCAATGAATCTAAGGCGGTTTATATCTGATCTGTCCATCTCATTGAACCTCCTCCCTTTCGTTTCATTCCATAGACTTATCATTACGCCGTGATTCGTAGCCAAAGAAATGAATTATTCGCTATTGTACTATGGAAGAAAGATCCACATTGGGAGTATCTGGTAAAGTTGTTTACCAGACCAGCAGACCAGTTACACTAATATAAATAATTTTACTATCGAAACACAAGAAGAAACACAGCGACACCGTCCACAATTATCCCCTTTTTCCGGAAAACTTTGTAGAAATAAAGAACATAACTATTGTCGGTTACCAGACGGCCTTTTGTGTTCACCAACAATAAACACTAGGAAACAAAGCGCCCGTTGAGTGTGTAGAAAATTCCAATCGGTTTTCAAAACTAAAATGAGCACATTGGGTGATGTTTGTGTTCCTGTCATAACAGTGAAACTACAATGAAATGTTCTGACTAAAGGCAAAAAGTATTCTACTAATGCGAAAGTTTGTGTATATGGATGTTTGTTACTCTTTCACGCAAAAACTACTATACGGATTTGGATGAAATTTCGCACATAGGTAGCTTATAACCTATATTAACACATAGGCACACATAGGCACGCTGAGAACGAAAGTGAAACATTCAAAATATCATTGACGATGTTCTTCTTATTCTTCAATCATATTTTATTATGTCAACATTAAGATAAAAAAATCGTTTGTATAACATTATTAGACTTTTCTACCTTAAATACAGTATACTTTTTTGTGTCATTTTATATATTTAACTCATTCCACCAAAATTTTGAAATCGGTCACTTTCCTTCTCAGCGTGCGATTTGTCCCGGTACGCTTAATCCTGGTATTCCCACGGAAACGGGGACCACGCGGGTGACACCGCGGGGCTAGTATATAGTTTTATTTTTTGGGGTTAAGTGAAATTAGTTTATATTTTTTCCTTTTAATCTTTTTTGCGTGTTTAAAAGATATTCGAAGATATTTTCTTATAAAATAATTAATATGTACAAAGTAAAATAAGTAATATGAAAAAGTAAAAAAATAAATAAATACAAAATGTTTTAACGTAGGTACTTTTTATATAATTATAAACCAAAAACATTAATTGCCTAACACTACTCAAATAAAAAAAGAATGCTACGAAACTTTAACCGGAACCAGAACCCTACAAGTTATATTCCCAGAAACATGCAACATTTTTCTGTTTTATCAATAACTTATCCCCCCACTAATACTACTGTCAATATTATTTAAAGTCCATTCATAAATCCCTCTACTCCTATCAATATTATTAAAGTACCAAAACTAATAAATTACTCACGTTACATTTCTGAACTCATGCGACTAAAGATTGCCTTAATTTATTACTCAACCGTGAACTTGACTCGCCTTGGCGACCTTAACTGAAATACGCTTAAACGCTAACTATACTACAGTAACTCACACAATGTCAAGATCGTTTTAACTGGTTTCTCCAAAGTTTCATCTCATACCAGTTCAGTTTGGCCTACATGTAGTACAGTGAGCTTCATAATTATCTAAGGGCCAGACGTAACCAAATAGTCACGCAAAGAAATTCCAATCTAAGGTACCATATTGATCATAGCTGGAAAAGTCATCATAATATCGTATGACGTTGAGCTGCCTGAATCGTAATTTAAATTTCCAGTGTCAGTTGGCGTAGCCCGCTGGAGTCAGAAGATGAAGTTCTTCAAGACCACCGGGAAAAGAGTACAGCTGGCAATCGTTTACAATATGGGTTATAGTTTGATCTGGCTCTCCACAATCACAGGCAGAAGATTCCTTTATTCCCCATTTACAAAGGTGGGTGATTGGAAAGTCCGCATCCTGTTCTGCACCTATTTAGTCTGACCCATAATTGACGTTGAGCACCAAAACCAGCGGGAAAAGTGATCTAAAGGTTCAGGTTGCAGTGCATTTTGACTGCTTATAGAAGTTAAAAACTATTTTACTATCTACAGTTTTGACTATTTTGAGATTCCTCAAATATTATTTCGCAAATCTAGTTTTTAAAAAACGTAAATGCCATTTTGTCAATTTGACAGTAAACCGTTTTGAAATATTTTTTTTGTCATAAATACGATAACATACTCGATTTGGTGTTTGGCTCTCTCTATAGGACAGTTGTAGAATTACAAAAAAAAATTAAGAATTCAATGCATCTACATAAAAGGAAGCTTGTGGCATAGTTGACTCAATTTTGCAGTTTTTTACATTTACGTTCTTTAAGAACTAGACTTGTTTTGCATTAATTGTTATGCAATATTTAAATGAAATAACAATAATCAAATGATTTTGGCTCCATTATATATTACGGCCTATCTGACGCTGTGTGTACTTTGACCTACATTTGTAAGCTACTTGATAAAAGGTCACTTTCGATTGGGGTCAATAATTCAGAGTATAAAATGGTTCGGATTTTTGTTACGTAACATTTTTTTTGGATAACTAGCTTTTAAACGCCTCGAATAAAAAGTATGTAATAACTAGTTTGTAACACTTTTCATTTGAGTTATTTCGAGTCTTTGTTGTTAAATACACATAGTTTTCGACACAGTAAAAGTCAAGTAAAGTCTGCTGTAGTCCAGTCAAGTCAAAGTCATGCCCCAGTAAAGTAGTAGAGACTTTACTAGAGGCGTCTATGGTGTTCTGGAGAAATAATGCCACTTCCCTACACTTCTTTACGTTGCCGAAAAAGTGATGTCTAAAAATCAACTATATTTACCCATAAAAACTCGAATATTAAATTACTATGCACTATTTAGAAAATAAAACATTACCCCGATTTGTCTTTTACCTCGTTGGCGCCAAAGCTCCAGGTGGTGTTGAATGGGTCAGTATTATACATTAAGCAAAATAGAAATGCCCTCAAAGAGAGCCACTGGGACCCCACTAAAAAAGAACTGGTCAGTATTTTCTTGTCAAAATAAAATGGCTAAATTTTGTTATATTTTTTTGATAAGTTTTTTGTCTATTACAATAAAGTTATACAGGTACATTATGAACATACAAGTACAATAAATTACAAACTTTTATTTTTGTAACAATAAATATTATTGTTACAGAAATTCATATTTTATTATAAACATTAAAATATCTACAGTTTATCCGAGTTTTGTAGGTGTAACATTTGCTGTTCAACGCCGGGCAATTCTATAATATGTTACCTTCAAAAGCTTTATTTTAATAATTTTGGCTTAACAAATTTCAGTTTTGCAGATTTACGAAATTTTACTTTTGCTCTTAAAACGTATGATTTTCGCTTCGCTTGGAATATTATTTTCGTCTTTTTTTTATTAATTAACTAACTTACACTTCAGAAAAGACGGGTGCGCGTGCAGTGCGTTTCAAAAGAAACTGTCAGCCGGCGTACCTTTGCGTTGTGGAATACGTAGTGATTAAGGGCATCAAAAAAGGCATAATTCTGTTTTTAAATGGTCAGCAACTACCTAATGATGCTCCTAGTGTTAATAGACTGCGATGATTTTCATCAGATGGGCCGCACACTGGAGTGCCACCTAGTGGGATAAAAAACATATATTATGTAATAACGACGGTATGAATTGAAGTTAGTAAATCTTAATTAAATATTTCCTGCATTACGGTTACGGACTTCAATAATTTGGATTTCATTATTAAGGCAAATCAAATGAGTTTATTTGTACTGTAGTATACAAATAAACCAGAAACTTGGATACAGTATGAATAATTCATCTCTTATAATTCTATTGATTTAGCAAACGACTACTTGGGACACCCTGTGTCGCCATTCTTTAATGTGGTATTACTGCTGGTGTGTTCTGGCCATAGATTTTGTTATCTTACCTTGAAAATGCTTACTTAAAATTGGAATTTAGTAGGTATAAGGTGTAGGATCCTACCAACATCTTAGAAGCCCAAGCCAACCTCACCTGCGAGTGGTGCACTTGCTTACCAACGGACGAGGCTCTGGCGAACATAAAAGTTCCCGGTAAGCGGCAATAGGTCGCCACCGTGGGACAAACAATCTAAGTGACGAAATGTGGGCGTATAATACGTCTCTGCCTACCCCTTCGGGGAAACAGGCGTGACTGTATGTATGTACAGTGTTGGAAGTATGGACGCCCATGCTAAGTTACTGATGAATGAGCCTAATTCGGATGTATGGCAGCCGTCAATGGTGTTCGCGCTCTCGTCCACAAGTCACGACTGTCATTTACATTGTCCTATTAATTTCGTTATAATAAATATTTCTATACTTTAGTTTGCCTATGCTATTATTTCATCATATAGATAATGCTTAGGCACCAAGTATCTTGGTTATCCAACTGCAGTAACATTTGGGATTCAATGGATATTAAGGGCAGGTTTCACAATGTCTCGTTTCTTAACTCCTCAGTTAAAAATACATTTTTATAGACTATCTGTCAAGTTAACGCAGGTTGGGACAGGCCTTTCTCAAAATCATTACAATCGCATTAATTTAAACAGGAACCATCTATAAAAAGCTCTTATGAACATAAACTTGAAAACTAACGCGCCCATTCACTGCGGACTGCAGCTTTTTCTAGAAGAATCGGGCAAGAAACTCGTTAAGGTTGGTTTTTTCTCCCGCCGGCTACAAAATAATGCTTAATATTTACACAATAAAGATACCAAAATCAACATTTAATATTTCAAAAACATTTGGTTAAGTTTGTCAATTTAAAAAAAAACTTTTAATTCATTAAATAAAATCAAATCATTTTATTTGCGTCATAACTTCATAAGGGTTATACAGATGTTGGCATGCAAACATTTCAATTGTACAATATTTCAAATTATAATAAAATAAAAGCCATAATATGCATTACAATTTAATTATATGTCGTAAATATTTCCAGTTATGTCAATATCATTAAAATAGTCACAGAATTATGACATTCGTCAATTAACAATAATAATTTAAATAGCACAATTTAAAATATATTTATAGTGTAGTGTTTTAACGGTTCGGTAATTACAAAGGTAAAGGTGCTCCCTCACCGGGAGCATTCGCCTGTAATGTAACGTTATAGATTCAGGCATTACATCAGTGCAGTGATGAGTAGAAACGAGCATTATATAACGCAACCTGTAATGATACATTTTGTAATATTTTGATGCAACATATAACATCATACGCAAAATTTACTAAAATGCTCAACATCGAATCTGTATTATAAAATGTTACAGATATTATAACATAATGCCCAAAATCAATCACGTTACACTGCAGGCCAACGTTTCTAGCGAGGGAGCACTTTTAGGATTCTACTAAGCATTTTTTCCGAGTATACTTAGGTAACCTCAGAGTATATCCTTATAAAATAAAATCAAAAAGTGTCTACTCGAGTTTCCCGATCGTGTTGTGGCATATTTTAATTTAAGCCCTTCCATAGACGTGGAAGCAAACTGACTTTTTACCACTGAAAAAATACCTTACTTTACACGCTTGAAAGCTCGAGTTCTAATATGGGCACGAACCTTTTTGCTTAATGTCTAATCTAAACTTACATAATGAAGAAGGTGTAGCATTAACTTTATGACTATCAATTTAATGCTAATTAAAAAGCATTACAATTCGCAGCAAAGTGCTATCGAAGCTGTTGTTAAGCCAGACACTTAAAATTGAATGTTTTTGTCAATATAAATATCAATGAGTGTATAGGGATCTTACCAAGAGGGTGTATATGGATCCAACAAAGACCTAAGGAGCCCAAGCCAACCTCACCTGCAAGTCGTGCACCTGCCGATCACCGGACGAGGCTCTGGCGAACATACAGTGCCCGGTAAGCGGCAATAGGCTCGCCACCTATTACGTGGAACCAAATATATAATTGGTGAACTGTGGGCGTATAATATGCCTCTGCCTACTCCTTCAGGGAAATAGGCGTGAATATAACTTGACTACAAATTTAACGACTATCATAATGATATTACGAGATAACCAGTAGCAGCTAACTTTTGTAATACATCAGTTAATTACCATGTAGACTGTCATAGTGCTATTAAAACACCCATTGATAAACCTAAGCTAGCGTTATGCTTTTCTGTGGTAAAATTACGTCCCACAGATTCTTATTTGTATTTTTACGACGTCATCGTTGTAAGTGAGAACTGGAAGAAATCCCGTTTTATTAACGATAGTAACAAAACTGTAAATCTTAGTTGTAAAACATGTAAGTTTTATGTACCTTTGAGTATAATAAATAAGTACTTTCTATGTCAGTGAGCTTCTTCTCATAATTTGTTCCAAATCGTTTGGATTTCGTGAAAATTTCAACTTCAAACTTTTCACTCACGGTTAATTTTGGATTGACGTGGGTCCAACTGATTTAAAGCTCTTTTGTTTTAGCCGTAAATGAATATTTTTAGTTAGAACAGGACGTATTCCCTTTTTATTTGGGTATCGCTTCGGCGGGTAGTAATAAAAGCAATATACAGCAATTAAGCCTAAATAAATTTAAATTAACAATAAAACGCAAGCTGTCTTCAAAGGGATATTATTCTATTAAAGACTATATGGCTGATAAAAGTGCTTGGGATTAAACCGCCGTTTCATACAGGCTATTCTAATATGAATGACTTAAAGCATGAATATTGTTATATTATGTTGCATTGTATAGCGTCACAGACAAATGAAGATTGTTACTAACCAATCGATAATTTAAAAGAGCATAGCCTGTGAGTTTCTTGCCAGTTCTTCTTACAGAGCGGTGGCTCGGAACTGGCACTTAGATTCGCTTGCACTTAAATGTTTTTTGTTTTTTTAAATTATTTGGTTGCAAGTGAATCTAAGCTTCGTGATTTTAGTATAGTTATATTTTATTTGTTTTTGTTATTTTTTTATAATTTTGACGTTTTCAAGTACTATGTAATAGTTTATGAAATAAAGTATTTTTGACTTTTTTGACTTTGACTTTTAAAAGTTAAAGTCATTTGTTCAAATTTGGCTTCCATGAAAGTCATCTTAAAACTAACGCGCCCATTCACTGCGGGCGGCTTGACCATAAAATAAAGGACAAGAAAATCGTCAAGGTTAGATTTTTCTTCCGCCAGTTACAAGAATATGTACTTAGTATTAAAACATTTTGATAAGTCTACCAAAACTTGTGTTCCGCAAACACACAATTTTAAATAAAAGAAGAAAATTAACTCTTATTTAGCTTGAGGAACATAATAACGAACATAATAATACGTTTATAGTACACATGAACAGATTAGTCTAATACATGCGGCACCCGTTCACGAGTGTGACGTATGAACCAGCCATCGTTTCGCTTAACCATAATTTAGGGAACGTAACAACTATTTACGACCCAACGCATGACGCTATTTAGGTGAACATTACATACACAAGCTACAGGATAAAAGGATTTTAACAAAATAACATTAACGTGTATGTAAAAAAAATCAAGTGCTGCACAAATATTTTTAGTCTTTTTAAATATTTTGGCGTTTTTGTCGAGACCCCTAATAAAATGATGATATTAAAAAATAATGTAAGTAGTTTTCTATTAGTAAAAGAATTGGCCTCTTAGTTTTGGAGTCTACTCAATGCTAACAATCAAATCTTTCCTCATTATCATATTAGTATAATAGTAACAGTAATGTAAATTATAGTTGTAAGTTAACTTCCTTAGTACCTTTGAATATACTCCCCATCTCAATATTATGTCGACTCGTTGCTCTGAGAGGACTGTGAGTCAAGTTCAGTCCCGCCGCGGCCCTCGCAAGCGGCGGCGGGTACACCGGTGCGCAATAAAACCTCCTTGATTCGGTGCGTTCTCGGCAATAAAACCTTTTTGGCGGAAGACAATCTTTGAGAGCGCTACTGTCGCGTAATACAATATAAACAAATTCTTTGGAAAGACTGTGTGTTTTCTTTAGTTAAAAAAGTGAAAATATTTTGGAGGGTAAAATATCTTATTTGAGACCTACTATTATGTTTACAATGTTTATTATTTAGAGCTTTGTAACGTAAAAAGTATTTCAGAAGTGGTAAAAATAACGCCACAGTATTTATCTTACGGACTTTCTAAAAATGATTTTGGTAAATTTACAATACATAAATATCTCTATATTATCTTTCACCCGCAAATATGCTTTGATGTTTTTTTTGTTTAAATTAGGAACTCTTTCGAGGTAAATAGCCAGTTGTGGGAAAACTATAAAAGTTACATTTACGGAATTACAAACGCACTGTCGGAACTTCATGATACACAAAAACTTTTATATAAAAAATACAATCCCATGTTTTTTTGTAAATTTTCTAATAAAGTAACAAACCACAGAAAATACCGATTCGGTGTATTCGTTCTCATTAGTGACGCTCCATATTGATTAATTTATTATGTGATAAGCATGGGCATAAAAATCAATATTTCCAAGGTTTATTAAAGTTATTTATTACATTTTGAAAGGGAAGTTAATAATTGACTAAGAATAAGTATCATCGTTCACTGCTGGACACAGGAATTAATATGTATACTTACATCGAAAGTTTATTTTAGTCGCTTTAGTTTCTTGATTTGACATCCAGTGTCTGAAACATTATATCATCACTGAGATTTATTTATTTATTTATTTATTCATGGGCAACCAACAAAACATACATTTTAACAATTTACAATAAAACTTGCATTTAAAAAAAAAAACTAAAAAGGAAGCCACTGCATGCAAGAGTGGTATAACAATATTTTGAAAATATAGATACTAACACTATATTAATAATATTCGCTAATTAATAGGTAACAAATATGTGAACATAGTTAATATAGAAACAGATGAATGATGCCTTAGAATTTTAGTGAGGATTAAGAACATCTTTATATCTATTTATGACTTTTTTGTAGATTTAAAATAATTAAGTAGATCATTTTTGACCTTCGTGTGACTGCGAGTGAATATATCAATTTCCGTAACATTTAATAAGAGATGAGAGAGAGATGGACAAATAACACGGAAGTCTTTGATCTCAAATAGCGCGGTCACCTATCCAAGAAATTACCTCTGTGAACTCAGCTTAACTTTGTTGATCGTTGCTAAAAAATTTATACCCGCGAAGCTACGAGCGCTGACTATTTGTACCTTCATTCTAAATAATATATCCTTACACAGGGGCGTAACGTGTACCTAAACAAAATTAATGCACTCACCCTAACTAGACCGTCTAAGAAATTTGGATCCAATATAAGTTTATCAGCAAGTTTCCTACTTGAAATTCTTATAGGTACAGTTGGATACATTAATTTCTAAAGCAAATTTAGGTAGACAAACATAAATTTATAATAAATTGCGTTTAGAGTAAAAGTGTGATCCCTTTTCTCCAAGTTTTGAAAAGTCAACTTCTTAAATACTATATAACCATTTAAATTTCATAGTTCCTCGGTACTAGGTAGGAAACAATCACCAAAGAAAAGCAGAAGTCAGTCCTTAGATCCTTGGCCCAGTGACCGTTTATGTGAAATTTAATAACGTAGGATTTCGTGCTTCGGTAAACACGGTAAGCTGTTAGTCCCGGTTATCCGTTGTTGAAGCTAGTTGGAGACCCTATTGGGTGGATTGAAACAATCTAACAGCAGTATGCCACACACTTGTCTTCGCCTTTCGTACTGGTTCCCCGAAGTTGGTTCACCAAAATCCCTATCACCTTAGCTTGTGAGAGAATACCTGGGCATTTATTCTTTTCTTTTTTCGGATGGAATATCTTGGAATAACAGCTTCCTGCTATGGGTAGAGCGGAAGTTTATGTCTGACTTTTACTGAATTAAATCCATCATGTTCCTTGTGCCTATGTTTATGTACATTTTTCGGGGCGGGGGGGTAACTCTTTCGAACAATCCCTGCAACATGTTAGTGCTCAGTAGAGGGCTGACATGATGGTGCTAAACAAAAGTTTAATATATTAAACGATTTTCAATTAATTGCATAATATAATTTTATATATCTAAAAATTTAATGTTAATGCTGATCTGATTTAGTAGCTGACTGTACACTGTGAGGTAGGTAGGATGTTAGTATATTGATGGTTTTAATCGGAGTCACTGAGCGGGCGAAAATCGCTGAGCTGTGAGCTTAATGACACTGTTCCTCGGAGAACGGTGGGCCCCTCTCACTCCGGTTTAACTCTCATTACGTCTATGGATTACGTATTTATAGCGGTCATTAGTAGGTCTACTCATTATATGTAGAACAAAATATAATAATTACTTGTTGACTACACATATAACAGCAAAGACACACACTTATTAACTTATTCAAACATAAGAAAAAAAGAAAACTCTTCGATCGTTGATTAGAATAATAAAAAGAATTTTTTTTATTGACAAACGATTCCCACGATCAAAAACATATTATCGATCAAAAAATTTTAATAATTGCAAAAAAAACTTGGCTTTCAAATTGTTGCTTGGTTTATATTGTGTTATATTAAAGTATGTTATTAGTTATATCATTGAATAAACATACAAATGCTTGTGTAAATGTTTACAGTTCATATTATTTTACATTTTCAGCTGGTTTGTTTTCCATTTAAAAAAATAAATAAAATAGCAGTAATAGAGTCCCAAGAAGCCAATCCCCTGGCCGAGAAAATAAAAAATAAAACAGTAGATACAAAAGTATATAACTAGCATCTGTTCGCAGTTTCTCCCGTGTGGCGTAAGACATAACGAGGTTGCGGAATTCTGTTTGCGCGATTCAGGATTTCATTCATCTGCAACCGCTTGCACTGTGTCGCTACATGGCCACTACTTTACTGGGGTATGACTTTAACTTTACTCGACTGTGACAGACTTTATTGTGACTGAATGGCTAAAATGCTGTTTAAAATATCTGGTTTATCAACTAATTTGTCACTGGCAACTACTCTAAAAGAATGAGCCCACATTTAAGAAAAAAACACCTTTAGAAATAATAGATATTAGATAATTATATTGAATAGTACTCTTTTTTTTAAATTGTAATGGCCTTCTGCCATCAAAGGTACAACAGTTAAGCCAGGCTCATGAGACAATTATTGAACAATATTATTACAAGAAGTCATTTCGTAGAAGTTGTCGAGAACACATTTATCAATGTCAGCCTGTTTCAAAAGGTATTCAAATCTCAACTCATAAAAGCAACCTTAGGGTGTAGTTCCACTTAACATGTGCTATGTAAGCTGCGTAGCTATGCTCGACTTTAGATTATTTATTTAGATTATTAGTTTGCGCGTCTTCACCATTATGGAGTTTCATTTGTTCGCATACGCTAGTTTGTGCGACTCCGATTTATTGCGGACAGCTTATTCTTTGCGCTCGATTTGGAAATGTCTTGCACAGACTTGATAGGTTAGATTGATAGGGCTGTTGTCCGTGTAGGTTTTGTCACCAATCTGAGCGTCATTATTTTTTCCACCAGTTAAATTGCTTGGTTTCCTTATGTTACATGTAGAAAACTGTTCGTATTTTAGGGCTATCTGTCATAACGAGGTAGTCATATATTGTAGATTTCCTGTAACTTTAAAATTATTGGCCCTAGATTTTGAATATTACTAGGCATGTGTTACTAGATTAATAATAAAAATTAAATGTTGTTGCAATAGTTCATTATTTTCCGTATTGTTTAGCGGAGCTCTAGTGGAACAGGGTTCAACAAAGATGTATAGCAAGAATTCTTGCTACTTTGTCATATTTAGGTGTTAGTCAGATTTCACTCCGCTAAAGACTAATCTGGACTTTTATACATAGTCCATTTATAAACTTAAAATAAATCACGTAATTGTTCAAACAATTCTTCATCATCGTTAAGGACCTGCTCGCAAAGAGATTGAACTCAACTAAAAGACGTTTACAGTAACAGGACAAATAGTATAGTAGCTAATAGCTTCACCGCTTAGCTACATCGCACATATCTAGTGGAAAAGCAACCTTAATCGCTAATATTTCTAACCCAAAAAGGATCCCAGTTGCAAAAGGGTAAAGTACATACCGAGTTGTGTTAATGAATGTTGTTTTCTTTGATTATTACTTAGTCATTACTTTGTTAAATATATTATTAACAGCTAGTCAGCTGATATTTTGTCGTCACGTTCTGTTCTGAGTACGACATTCCAATTGAAAAATTATTGAATATGATGACTTATCCATCTGATTTATACTTTTTTTGACTGATAATGACTGGGCGCTATGGATGTTTTTGAATAATACAACAATTTGGCTAAATTATTTTTAGTCTCTTTCTTTTAGTCAACGCATTTTCTACCAGTTTGTGGCAAGAAAACAAAACTTGAAGGGATCTTGCCCATTTCTTTTCAACTAAAGCTCTAGCCCGCAGTGAATAAGTAACTTACTTTAAAGCTGACCATTCTCGGTACTCTATGCCGTGTCTACCGGCCTAGAATAGTTCCACCCCCTCCCATCTCACGGGGATTCGTAAGAGTCGACGAAGAGAAATCCTACCGGATGATGAGAAGCTGCGTCATCCTGCGTACTGGCTTGAATTGCGATCAACAGCGCGCCTGCCCAGTGTGGTGATTATGGGCAAATACCCCCAAATTAATGTATACTATTGGGGAAGCCAATGTTCAGCAGTGGACTTTAAAAAGATGATATGATAATTATTGGCTCTAAAACTAAGGTGTTTGTTATGTTTGATCACCGTATTAAGCCAATATGTATTTTAAGCCCGTAAGTTTCTTTAAAGAAAGGAAATTTCTTTAAAGAATCTTAAAAAGCAGTAAACTCGAATCAGTTACCACAGACGACTGTATACTAAGGGCTAAGCCCACTCGAAACACAAACTATTTTGAACTTTCCGCGATACCTTAACGGGATTATTGATTAACAATGTGTGTCTTTACATGAAACGAATTCCTTTAAAATGTTAAGAAACATGTCTCTGTTTATCCAATTACAAATTCAAGAAGTAAATTTATCTTAGTATTAGTTAGTTATTTTCGTAACTTTATGCAGGAATAGGAAAAGTAGGGAAAGGTAAAAGCTTGTACGTGCTAAGCGTTCGGATGTACGCGTACACAGGAACGATAGTCCGCACCTGGAGCAATGCGTATACAGGATGTAAAAAGTCCCAGATCAAAGTCGAGAGTTTCGTATTCAGCCTAGCATTAAGACCTTTTTTCCGAGACTGTACCTGCAAAATTAATGCCTTTAATTTATTGAAGGTCAAAGTCTAAAATTTGCTTAGTTAAAACAAATTTTAAAAATAATTTTTTGAGTTTTTTTCTTAAAATTGTGTCGCCCGCGTTTACACAGACGAACATACAGAGACGCGGTCTATTGCGCGCGTTTCATTGTGCATATAGCAGTTTTTTAACACCAAAATAAAAATCGTTTTCTACAATAATATTTGGTTATGTCATTTGTTATGACGTGTAGATTGCGTAGCTTTTGTCTTGATCGAGGTCTTTTTACATCCTATATAATCCAGCTGTAACACCTGTACGCGCATTAATACTAGCGGTCTTCCGCGACTTCCATTAAGGTACTTTTCTCAATCGTGCTCTCTCAATTTGAAATAATTGCATCTCTGTCATTTGTTTGAAGATCTAAAATGCAACGACATTGACAAGAATGCCTCAAGAAACTCATCTCGGCTTTTTCAAATTATATCTTAAAATCGAATATAATACAATTAAGATTACCGCCCAGTTGTTTTTTAACTACCATCAGCTAACATCTTATTAAGAAAAAAAAGGATCAATTCATGTCACTTTCAGGCAGCCTTATCATTCATAAAATCTTTCACACTATAAAAATACCCGCTGGCACAATTTACACTTTACGTAGTTGTTAAATTTATTTATAGACATATTAACAACATTTTAGATAAAACTCAAACTTAAAAACTATTTATTTCATAAACCATTACATAGTACTTGAAAACGTTGAAATTAAATATAAATATAAAAAAACAATCAAAATATTATTACACTGAAATCACGAAGCTTAGATGCAACAAAACAATTTAAAATCATAAAATAATTAAGAGTAAGTGATAAAATTTTTTGATGACATATTTCACTTGTTGGTGGAGTGTGAGCGGACTCGAGGTCTGAGACAGAACACGTTGAGTGTTATGGACTCCAGCGTCGGTCACTCCATACCACTTCTGACTGAGCCAACTTCAAGCGCTGCTAAAATGTTTTTTCAGCAAATATATAACATTATTGAAATGTAGTAGGTTAAGATTAGGATACGATGGAGCTGGCATGATCAATTATATGATCATGCCAGCTCCATCGTAATTAATTAATTATATTTTGAACTGTTGTGCAAGCAGCCCTTATTCTCGTAATGTTGTTTAACCATAGTAGGAAGCGAGTGGGTAGGTAAAATGCGGCATCGTTCGCTGGGAGTTAATGCGATGTCAAGGATGTCACATACTCTGACCTGACATGTCGCATGTAATGAAGTGTGTAAGCAGATCAATATTGTTACTTCTGGTGGCTTACTATATTTCACTAGTTGTCGATTTTCATTGTATGTGATACTAGCTTGTGTGCGTTTGCGTGGCTTTTAATCAGAGCATTATTATGGACATTTTCGGATGTTTTTGAAGATTCACTGATGTAAGTTTGGCAATATCGTGCGAAAACCAATACATAACACAAGCTTCCTTTTATCCTTGTTATTAAAAATTAATATAATTTATAAAATCCCGGAAAAGTCAGATTGAATCCCGAGGAATGTCCATATTTACATCAACGTTTGCTTTGTTCGTTTTGTTGCGTTAATGATGCCAAGTAGTTGTACTCCGATCCCTCATAGTTTCTTGCATCGAAATATTCTTCAATGCTAACAAAAACGAACTTAGTTGGACTTTATTGTATCATGTACCTCTAAGAGTGAAATTGGCCACAACTATGTAGATCCTGAAGCGCTCGTAGGTCTGCGGTGCTCGGTAGACGGAAACAATCACCGAAGTTCAGCAGAGTTTACAGAGGTCAGTCCTGGGATGTGTGACCGCTTGTGTGGCATTTGATATCGAGCGCTTCCGTGTTTCAAAAGGCACGTTAAGCCGTTGGTCCCGGTTATCACTAAATATCTCATAGTCGTTAAGCCATGTTAGAGGCCTAATGGGCGGCTTGATAAATTCTAACAGCAGGACGCCATACACCTGCCTCCGCCAATGCGCACTGAATCAGCGTGGTGGAGTATGACCCAATACCCTCACACCTTGATATGTGCGAGGAGGCTCGTGCTCAGTAGTTAATGCACGTTAATGGGCTAAGTCCTTTTAAAATGGGTGTAGCAAGGTTTCAGCCCACTACAAATGGGATATGCGCGTGAGATTAGTATGTGATTATATCATTTACTTGAGAAATTATTTAATTCCACATACTAAATTCTGTCTTATTTTTCATCCACTAAAGGTTACGAGATAAAAACTACCCTATATCCTCAAACTACATCCGCGCAATAATATAATTTGCTATAAATATTCCTTCAATTGCCAATAAGATGACGAATACTTACTGAAATAACTCGCCCTCAGTTCCCTAATAATCAATGATAATTAATACAATTACCTGCCCTCTTGCTTTTAAATTTGTTTCTAAATCAGAGTTTTACTATCTATAGTACAAAAAAGGAACTATATTTTTAAGACAAACAAACCATAACGAAATTAGTGGCACGCCTATTGACGTGACCCAATTGTTTTAACGCTGATCAAATGTCAAGACCAATAATTAATATTTTTATGTCCTCTGTTGTAGAATCTATGACGTATAATGTCATTATAAGGCAACACCTAATTTTTTTAATTTGATTTTCTTCCTATTTGAAAGTTTGTAAGGAATCTCTATATCGGTAAATTATCGAGTGCGATTGTTATGCTACATCAATTTGTTATTAAACAAAGTAAAACACGTACAATCACGCCTGTTTCCCCAAAGGGGTTGGCAGAGGCATAGTATATTATACGCCCACATTCGCCAATTATATAGTTGGCTCCACGTAATATTGCCGCTTGCCGGGAACTATAATATATAAAGTAAAACACATTTTATATTTTTATTTTTTAAAGCTTTTTGTCGCTATAACCATTAAATATGTCTAAGGAGCCTCTTCGTGCGGACTTCAATCCCACGCATGCCTTTCAAATGCCCGGGTTATCATTGGTTCAACATTTGTAAATACTTAAATAATAATATACTTAAAAACTTTGAGTGATCGGCTAAACCTAAAGTAATCATAGCTAAATATTTACTTTTTTGTAATTACATTCATATGAATTCGTAGGTAACACCTAGATAATGACAATTATCCATCTTAATGTACACATTTGTGTCCTTTTTGGGATTCGATATTACGATATTTCTTCTTCAATTTATTTTATATAGACTATATGTCACTGTGATGATTTAAAGACACTAATTTAACAATACTAAATAATAGTAATAATACTTTATTGATACTTTCACAATTTCGCTATTAAATACAGACACTGAATCCTATGTTAGGTTTCCCTGTGGTATACGAGTCAGTTTCTTCCCAAAGAGAGATAAAATTAATTGTGACCTAACACAAAAGGTACTCCTCAAGTTTTAAACTAAATACAAAAAAACAAAAGAAAACAAACAGAATTTAAGAAAAAATAAATATTAAAATGTGTCATGAATAAAATATATGGGTTTATAATAAAACATATAATATAAGATAAAAGTAAATAAATATAAAATATTAATCAGTTACTCTTATACATTTTTGAACAAAAATAATAACAATATATAAATAAAATAATAAATATGTTAGTATTTTTAAATAATCTCCGTGACTTTTAATAACGAAGTAGTTACATGCCAGAAATATTTTAATGACGACACAGCATTACAGAATCCCTTTTAAAAGTACACAAGACGGGATGGGATTCGTTATGTAGTCATAATTATTTATTTCTATCCGCGTCCATGTTCACATCCCACTTCATGACTCTATTTGAATGTAGTTCTGTTGTAGTTTACGTCATAGCAGTTTAAACTGCGATGGAGATCTTGTTGAACACCTTGAATTAATTGTATATTGTTTATGAATATACTTATAGTGTAAAATATGGTCACAACTTATTGCACACATACATACAATTACGCCTGTTTCCCCGAAGGAGGGGTAGGCAGAGGCATATTAAGCGCCCACATTTCCCCAATTATATTGTTGATCCCACGCTTAATAGGTGGCTTATTGCCGCTTGCCAGGAACTTTTATGTACGCCAGAGCCTCGTCTGTTCATCGGCAGGTGCCCCACTTGCAGGTGAGGTTGGCTTGGGCTCCTACGACGTTGGTGGGATCCCTATACACCTTACCTTATTGCACACTTAATGTACACACTTGATATACTTATAGTGTAAAATATAGTAACTTTCTTAGTTTTTATATCACCGCTAAAGGATCTTCCGCGTGGCCTTCAGAAATGAATAAAAAGTACTGAGTCTTATTATCTTCTCTGTGATCCCATTTTCACAAATGGTAGAAGTACTAAGACTTTAAATAAAATTGCATTGCATTAGTGTTGTACAATTTATAAAAAAAATACAAATAGACAATTTGAGCAGTGGGGTTTGCACAATTTTTCAAAGTCCAATCATAACTAAAACTCTTATCAATTACACATAAGAGCTATTTTGTATGTGTCTTTATTACATAATTAGACATCATCGAGTATAAACACCTATTTTTCATAAATATGGATTCTATCTATAATATTTGTATGCATACAGTTATAAATATTATGGAAGTCGAGGGTGTACGGCAATCTGATATCGAACACTCGATTACGCAAATGTGAACTGTATTTTGATAGCAATCGTGCCGCATTCTTATCATTATCATATTTATATCATTCGTTATGTAAATAGAGATAGTGAATATCTGCATGATACACTGATATATCCCTTAATGCTAATAATATAAGGGCGTTTGAAAATACTAGGAACTGTGCACTGTAGTGTTTCCGCTTGCAGTGGTCCGTCGCATCTACGTTGATTACAACGTCTGGGCGGCTGACAGGAAGTTTTTCACTCTATTTTACTCTGTGCTAAGAAAAAACCTTTAAGACCTTCCATTGTAAGAGTATGTTAGGACTTGTTAGCGAGAAATTAAAGCGTCATGTCTGCAGGTTTTTTTTGAGTTTGTGATATTTCGAACTTTAATATACAATAACGGTAGATTATTAACCTAAAAAGAAGTATTTGTGAGTGCACATAGCTGTTGGTACCTAAATAAAACAAAACAGTGCAATATTATTTTTCATATTCTCTCAAGAAGTCAATGTGAGATCTCAGTATAGTTCCACATCTTTACTGAGGACTTGAGTGGTTTAGGGGGAGGACATCTCATTTACCATTTATCATCTTTATCACCACTCATTCTCATTACTATGAATTAATGTATCTTTAACTTGACACTGGCTAAATGTGCTAAACACACAAAACCTTTAATTAAAAAAAGGAAAAATACAGTATACTGTATAATGTCAGTGTTTTGTGCTTAAAAACATCAGCTACCCTTTTTTTCTTCTTTGATATATAAATAATTAGCTTAATTTGTAAAAATGTAGTACATAGTCTTATGTTATAAATATTGTGTTAAAGTTTACGTTGATCTTTACATTCATTTATATGGCGTACAAAACTTTAGCGAGTCCAAAATGTAAATTTCGTACTTTTTACTTTTGTGTTGATGAACTATAATTATGATATTATAAAAAATATATATTGATTATTACTAAAAAACGTACTGAATTTATTCATTACGTTTGAATTAAAGAACTATTGAAATGAATGAATGAATTGATGGCCAAGTAATGAAAATAATAATAACATTTATATTCCTATCACATTTTAAATTACCGTAGTTATATTTTACAAGTGTACCTTTAACAAAATACAGTTACTTATCTGTGTCAATTTTGATATATAGATTATATAAATAAAAATTTAAAGCTATCAGAAAATTGATAAGCACATGGCTTATTGAGCTTGACTGCACTGACTTGGCCAGGAAAATAATAAAATACATCAGAACACTCTATTTTATATGTATGTTCTATGAATACAACACGATTACATAATTTAAAACAAAGCCGAGATGAGTTTATTGATGCATTCCTCTCAATCTCGTGTCTCTTCTCAATCAAGCCTCGTTAGAGTTACCGTAAGACCTTTAAGAACCACGACAGGCTGACTGACATATCCCCCTGGAGTCACCGACAGACTGACAAATCTTAAGAAGAAACCATAACAGTAATCGAGAATTGAGTATTGTTTTTATTCATTACCCCTTGTGGATGCAAATTTAAGACCCATGTGATTTAAAAAAAAGTCTTTAATATAAGCTAAGCTTCTTTTATGCGCTGGACACATAGAAACAACGCAAGATGCAGACGGGGCTCTGTGTCTGTGCTGTGTCTCTTCAGCGTCCTTTTCATACAAAATGTATAGAAGTGTTGCGCCGCAAAAACATATAAAAGAGACAGGGCTTTGCTATATGTTTATGTACTACTAAAACGTGAACGCCGCTAAAATGTATATAGTAGTTATGACGTATCACATTAAAAAAATCTTGAAACGGCCACGTTACTAGGGCGCGATCATCCTACAAGAGTTGGCAAGAGTTGCAAGAAACTCTGCAAGATTCTGTCTCCATCTATGTTATTAGTTAGCCTTCGCAACTTGCTATGCCTTTGCAGGACGTCACATATAGAACTGTTATACTTATTATATGTATCATGTAAATGATTTTATTTAATTTTACGATTTGTCTTTCATATCTTAAATGTAATGTCACGTAAGATAAATTTTAATATGCCTTTGCAAGGTTTGAACTCCAAACTGTAATTGTTTATTCCAGCTTGGCTCAATATGAATTTTTTTGTACGGCAACTTGACTAAAGCACCCATTTACTGCGAACTGGAGATAAGTAAAGAAGGTTATGACAAAAAACTCTTGAAGTTTTCTCTCGCCAGTACATATATTAGAAAGAAAGAAAGAAAAAAAGAAAATAAATTTATTCAGTACAAATTAACATAGAAATTAAGTACCCAAAAAAGCAACGATTAAATTTACACAAGCAAAATACAACATTAAACCATGTACTAAAACGGTGTTCACTCAGCACACTGTTGGACACCATAGGATGTCACGACGCTGATCTTCCGTGAACACCTAGGCGAGAAGGTTAACACACGTCTAACACTATTACGAGAAGGTTAATGGGTTTGAATGAAGCTAAGAGTGTGTGCCAAGATCGAAGCAAATGGAAGGATGTGATCTCTGCATACCATATGGAAAAGAGTCGTGATATGTTAATATAAAATACAGTAAGGGTTTCAGTTGTGAAAGTTTATACATACACTGAAGTTTACGTCTTATGTCAGGAGGAGGAGAATGGCACATGATGGTGTACGGACATAATATTTACCATGGCCATGTAGTCTTTACAGATCAAGTATCAAGTCAAAATTTATTTTTTATAATTTACAATAGTATTGATTGGTAAATAATTTATATACAACAAATCTGGTAAACCTCTGATAAGTTTCCTACTCTAAACTAATAATATAGTGACCAAAAGACTAAAACTTAAAAATTATCAGTAGAAAAATTTTATTTCAAAAACCTACTCTCTAATAATTATATAGTGATCGCTTGACTAACAGTCTAGATTAATAAGGATAATTTCGTGTGCAGTGCATACGCTTATAAATTATTTATTTAAATAATAATAATAATAATAATTCTTTATTCAAGACCATGGGCCCAATTTTTGTTAGTAACAATATTTATCTTATATATTAATGTTAGTAGGGAATTTATATAATGTAACTAGTTTTTATATGCAAGTCAATGCTGCTCAATTCCACTTGAAACCGCGCAGCAGTGACCTACATATACACAGTCCAGCCTGCTAGCGATCAGACCCAGGATGCTGT
The DNA here is from genome assembly GCA_949126915.1 of Musotima nitidalis. Lineage (NCBI taxonomy): Eukaryota > Metazoa > Arthropoda > Insecta > Lepidoptera > Crambidae > Musotima > Musotima nitidalis. The sequence goes on from OX421434.1 coordinate 10,390,050, forward strand.
TGCCGCTGGCACGAACCCTGCGCACCAGAGATGCGCATCTTTTACGCATAGTGGCATAGAAGCAATCAAAAAAAGTAAAGTAAAGCAAATCAAGTAAAGCTTGAAGAGTAGGATAATTTCCCAACGCACAAGTTTATAAAATCATTTATTTTCCATAGTTAAACTAAAGTGGCCACATATCGACAATAGGTTATAAGTCTTCCAAACCAAAGTTTTACCAAAGGACAGTGATAAAGTGAAGTTTTATTTTGTATGAACATTGTGACGAGTCCAAATATACCTGATAATGGATTTTGTGAAGCTGGCTCTGTTCCCGTTGACTTTAACAGTGGGACTCACGTATCTGAACGTGAAAAGGTCAGTATTTTATTGATAGACTGATATTATTAACTCATGATTGTTAATTAATAAGTATAAGGAACCGAACGATTGATATGGCGTAGAAGTCAGTATACCAGAACTCCGCTCATGGCTTCGATTCCTACATTGAACAAATCTTTGTGTGCATGAACATAAATATCTGTTCTGGTCTGGGTGTTTTCCTATGTATATTAAGTAAGTTCATATAAAAATGTATGTTAATATCTACATCCGTTATTTAGTATCCATAATCCCAGTTCTTAATTAAACTTCTTTTGGAACTAGATAGTTTGTGTAATTGTTAGAAAATATGATTATTACTATTATTATAATTATTTATTTGTAATATATAAGGATCCTCATACAATTATTTGAAGGTGTGCAATAAGTAAAGGTGTATAGAGATCCTACATCTTAGTAGTCTAAGCCAGCCTCACATGCAATTAATTCACCTGCCGATCAACGGACGACTCTCTAGCAAATATAAAAGTTTCCTGTAAGCGGCAATAGGGTCGCCACCTATTACGTGGGACCAACAATATACCGGAACCATCAGAAAAAAAATATGGGCTTATAATATGCCTCTACCTATCAGACAGGCGTGATTGTATGTATTTATGTCATTGTTCATAATTACTTCAATCAGGAAGACGTGTGTTGATCCTGTCTGAAAAGATCTGTATAATTTAGTGATCTCCTGTACTTAAACAATTCATGCTTTTAGAAGTTATTTGTATAGATTGAAATTACCCTGTATATATAATATATGTGCTCAACAGAGCTAAAACAGAACAGAAGTACCTTCTTAGTAAATAATAGAATATTCTCGATGTCATCATCATATCCTAACCTAGCCAACCTCACTTGTAAGTGGTGCACCTGCCGATCAACGGACGAGGCTCTGGCGAACATAAAAGTACCCGATAAGCGGCAATAGGCTCGCCACCTATTACGTTGGACCAACAATATAACTGGCGAAATGTGGGCGTATAATATGCCTCTGCCTACCCCTTCGGGGAAACAGGCGTGATTGTATGTATGTATGTATCATAATATCCTATTTTTATTCCGGTTGCCCCAGTTTTAAGCCTAGGGCCCATGGTCTGTCTGCTCCCTGGTCTAAATAGATTTTGACTGAATATCAGTTATATCATCTCTATGTAAGTAAAGGGTGTCTTAGTAAGACTGCACTTTTTCATTTTAAAATAAAAACAATTATTTTATGACAGAGTTGTGACATTTTTATTATAAAGAAGACATGTTCTTATTAAGTAATTAAGTTTGGGGTTTTGTGAAATCACGGGTATATGCGAATAAACCCGAAACAATTCCTGAGCTTAAATCGGAAATCCAACGCGTCATCGGTGAGATACAGCCACATCTCTGTGCAAAAGTCATGGAAAATGTCATGAAAAGAGTATTACGGATATTTTATTCCATACTTAATCGGAACATGTCTTCTTTACAATACAATAAAAATATCACAACTCTGCCATAAAAAAATACTTGTTTTTATTTTAAAATGAAAAAGTGCACTCTTACTAAGAAACCCTTTATTATTTAATTTTAATAAATACCTAAATGCTTCGGCCTTACAATTTTAATGAGCTACGGTTTATATTAGTCAAGAATATTTAAATACTTCGCGACTGCGACGTTGACATGTGTAAGCACGGTTGGCTGGGTTGGTAAGAAGTAGCTGCAGACTTTAGTACCATGTCGCTCCAATTATTGTGTTCAAATAGTAAGCTTGAGACTTCTAAACCAACGTCCTAGTTGGGATGACAAAGTTCTATGAACAGGTACTTTTAAGGTCAACTATACGTACGCGTAGATTATTAGATCATCGCTATTGTGTTATTCTACGCGTGCAATTAAATCTGAGACGCAATATACGAATTTTATGTTGGGTGTGATATTTTTTACTATTTCTATGATGTAAGCTTGTGCGTTTATATGTTTGCGCCAAATATCATGAATCGAAAAGATTTGATTTTTGTATGGTTTTTGATGTCTGTTGTTAAATGGATTAAGTCAAAACTATTTCACAGATTTTAGTTTTTTTAAGACTGTACAATAGTTGTGTGATGATGTGTCATTTTAAATAAGAGATCACTACGAAAAAATAATAATAATATAAACCAAAGTATCTTTAATTATCCTGTTAACATATTTATTTGAGGTACACTGCGAAAACTTTTAATGATTTTATCTAATTTCTGAGTTTCAAACCGGGGGTAATTACCCCCGCAAGGTAAGTGGTATTTCGAGGGGGTAATGAGCTGACTGGAACAATCTGGGGGGAGGGTTATAAATCAGTAGTGACATAGTTCATAGGGTTAACGGAACTAAACAGTGGGACCCACTCATCTTTTACAACAGCTGTTCATTTTCCGGTCTCGTCAGTTACTTACGTTTGGTTATAATACAAAATGAACTAAGTAGACAACGCTTAAGACCGTCCAAAGCTTAGAAAATAAGGTGTAAATTTAAGGTTATAAATATTCTTTTCTGTGCGATGTTTATAAGATACGGTTTGCACTTTTTTACTCAATGGAATATGATAATATATTATAAGCAAGCGATGGATTAAAAATATCTTTGTGACAATTCCCGGGCAACTATAATTTTGCAAAAAATCGAGAAGTATACAATACGACACGTGTTTCGCTCTTACACAGAACAAAACACGGACTCTCGTTTCAGCGTTCGTCGTGAAGACATCGTTGTTCTGAGGCTCATATCTTGCCTGAAGATGCCCTGTGTGAAGGCGAACACGTGTCGTGTTGAATTGTTTCTCGATTTTTCGGAAGTATTAGAGAAAGTGTCCAATGCTATTAATGAATTTAAATCATCTTTAAGAATTATAAAACCCATATATGTAAAAATGTAGGTCATGGAAGCGAAGTCGCGGTGAGATGCTGGTGTTCAATAACAATTCATTTCACAGTCATATGTTGCGGACTGCATGAATTATGAACTGAAGTTGTTCATAAATATCCAGTTGTGAACCAAGGATACTGAAATCTTGCGGATTACTACAGACGATCTTGAAATTGCCACGTTTACTGTCTCCATTCTAGAATTTTCCTTCCTAAACGGAATTCGATTTAATACAATTCAAATTAAATTGTCCACAGGAACGCTTACAGTCGAAGAGGTCTACAAGGATCGCGACCAATTCGCGGGGCTGGTGCGCGAGGTGGCGGCGCCCGACGTCGGCCGGATGGGCATCGAGATCCTGTCGTTTACGATCAAGGACGTGTACGATGAAGTGCAGTACCTGGCCAGCTTGGGCAAGTCCCAGACGGCGGTCGTCAAGCGGGACGCTGATGTTGGCGTTGCGCAGGCTAACAGAGACGCTGGCATTCGGGTTAGAAACATAATGAATATTCTAAGCTTCGTCAATTTCTCGTTAACTTCTGGAAAATCTGGATAAAGTGAATAAAGCTACAATAATGTGTTTACGATAAGTGTAGGTAAATTTCCTCAGTCCCTAGTAATTGGACAAATAAACAGAGATGGTGATGCATAGTTGCCATCTAGGACAAGCTCAAGGACGAATCTAGGGCATTTTTTTTTTTGTTTTACGTTGTTAACAAAATGCGTTTACGCACTACCTTCCGGCCAAAGGGGGACCGAGAGGGGGTGTCGGACTCACCACCGACAGACGCGACTGCCAGCAGTAATATCCACCAAAAATCTTCCGACGACGCCCGCCGCTTGTTGAGAAAAAGTTTAGTTTTTCCCCCGGTAGTCAGTACTAAGGGCACCCAGAGTCGTCGGTCTCTGGGTGTTACCTTTTCCCGGCCTCCGGGAGATACTCAGCCCCCCCAACACGACAAAGTGGAGACCAGTCGGGGGGAAAGGAATCTAGGACAGGCTCAAGGATGATCAAACGTGAGGCTGCCGTGGGCATCGTTTATCCGTTCATTATAAATCTGTTATTGCTATGACAAGAAATAAACGAGGCGGTTGTAGCACAAAAAATAATTACTTTCTTTTTAGGAAGCGGAGTGCGAAAAAAGTGCAATGGACGTCAAATACTCGATGGATACAAGAATCGAAGATAACACGAGAATGTTTAAGCTGCAGAAGGCGCAGTTTGATCAGGAAGTCAACACCGCTGTAAGTTTAGCACCTGTTTACTTATTTCAAATTCCTTATTATATTGTACAGTTTGGTATATTTATGCTTATGTTAGGGTTTTCTAGATATGTCAGATATAAAAATGACTCAATTTCTGAAATCAAAAAATATAATTTTACTTCTTATAACGATAGGGATTTATAACGGACAAGTGATTGGAAGTGTTGGGAGGGAAAGACCACGTGAGACCTTCCATGACCAAATTCAAAAAATTTTGGAGAAAGGGCAGGTCAAAAGTACCTTTAACCGACGGACGTGTATGAGGAGGTTAATGAGTGTGAATGAAGCTAAAAGTGTGTGCCAAGATCGTAGCAAGTTGAAGGATGTGATCTCTGCCTACCCCTACCAGAAAGAGGCGTGGCATTATGTATGTATTTTACTTCTTTCCGCATCATCATCATCACCTCAGTCTATTAACGTTCTTCTATTGGACTCCTCTATGGCGTGGCGGATATCTTCCTTTTATTTCTTCTTGTAGAATCCCAATATTGGCTCAAAAACTACCGGCAAATAGTTCTAAGAATAACTTTTGTACACAAAACTTAACTTTAGTGATTTTTTGCTAACATCTAACCTCGCGAAGCTAAGAGCGCTTCAATTTCCAAATAACTGAACCTAAATAATTCGTTTATAACTCGTAAGCAAGCAACAGTAACACACAAAAGAAAATCTATTATTGTGTCGGTGATATTCAAAGGCATTAAGAATATTGTCCCCTTTATATCGCCTGCAGGAATATTTACACAGCTTTGTTTAATGTTAAAACCATCCGTTGAAATGTTCTTGATATATGGTAGCGGCACCTTAAATAATTCTACCAACCCATATCTTGCCCGAGGATGTTGTGGAAGAAGACTAAGGGATTAGGATAAAGTTAATAATTTCAATGTGCGCAAAGGGGTAGGCCCTTTTTTCACCAACACGTTTTATCTCTGTGCTAAAAGTGAACTTTGCTACAATTATATGTATATACATACATTCACGCCTGTTTCCCCGAAGGGGTAGGCAGAGGCATATTATACGCCCACACTTCACCAATTTTATAGATGGTCCCACGTAATAATAATAATAATGTATAAGAAAGTAGTAGTCTTCTCCATCCATAGTCCAATTTACCCAGTCCTTCAGCTTTTCAACCGAATATTCCGGCCATAGTAGATTCCATTTTATCCTAATAGTACTGCACCAACCGGAGGTTGTCCTTAGGTGTATTTCTATAGTGATATTCCGGGATAATCGCCGGTTGGTGTCACACAACCATTAAATTAAAATTGTCTAAGAGGCCTTCGTGTTGGCTTCGGCCCCACGCATCCCTTCCAAATGTCCGGGTCACCATAGGCCCGAGATCGGAAAAAAGACAAACATAATAATATAATAATAATTTTTATTTTAGACAGAGCCCATAGTGTTAGTAACAATTTTTCTTATTTGCTAATGTTAGTATTACAATAGGTAGGTCAGTAAAAAATATAAAACTACAATCTGCTAGGCTTTACAGCGGAATGCAGGCTTAGCCACAGCTCTAGCAGTGGCGAGTCCCATCTGTCAGTCAACAATTTCAGGATGGTGTTCGCACTGGCACGCCAGCGGCCCAGCAGCGAAGTACTGCGCTTACGAATAATGCTGTAGATGTAATAGTAATGTAATGGTATTGCCGCTTACCGGGCACTGTTATGTTCGCTAGAGCCTCGTCCGTTGATCGGCAGGTGCACCATTTGCAGGTGATCCTAACAAAACCTACATTTATATAGATTTCTGTAAATAGTTGTAGCAATCTTTCTGCCCAACTCTATAATTTAAATGGGCGTAAGATTATTACTGCTCAACCCAAATGGGATATATGTACGTGAGATTATGTATGTATGTATTTCAGAAAGCCGAAGCGGCTTTGGCGTACGAGTTGCAAGCAGCCAAGATTAAGCAGAAAATACGAAACGAGGAGATACAAATCGAAGTGGTTGAGCGCCGCAAACAAATTGAGGTATGTGCGAGAAATGAAATGTCCCGTGTTAATGAGAAAGTGTGGGAGAATTAATTTAACTTAAAGGAAGGAAATAATCAGTAAGTATAACTAGTGCCAAGTCGTATACTTTTTTCTAATGTGTTTCATTATACTGACCACATCCGTAAGTGCGACACGATAAAGGCGGGACGTGTAGCGTCCTTCTGCTATAGTTTTTGAGCCGGCTTTTTTGGATGGTCTACAAAAATACCGCCTGCTATTGACAGTCGTTTGAGACTGATGATGGCGGCAGGTGTCCGGTAGTCTCCTTTATCCTTACTGTAATTTACCCAGTCCTTTCAATGTAATAGCCCACCAAAATTTAATTCCATCCTATCCTGATAGTATTGCAGACGACCGATTTGGCGTGGAGGTCTGTATACCTGCATTTCACCTTGTATACCTCCAGAGGTCGTGGGCTCGATTCCCACACAGGACAAATCTTTGTTTGCATGAACATGAATAATTGTTCTGGTCTGGGTTATTTCCTATGTAGGTATTTTAAGTATGTACTTAAAAAAAAGTATTTAAGTATGTTTATCCGTTTTTTAGTATCCATAACACAAGTTCTCAGTGATACTTATCTTGGAACTAAAGAATTGGTGTGATTGTAAGAGAATATTTATTTATTTATAGTTTTTGAGCCGACTCTTTTGGATGGTCCACAAAGATACCGCCTGCTATTGACAGTCGTTTGAGACTGATGATGGCGGCAGGTTTCCGGTAATCTCCTTTATCTTTACTTTAATTTACCCAGTCCTTTCAATGTAATTAAAATATAATTTTAAAATAAATTAAAATAAAATTTAATTCCATCCTATCCTCATAGTACTGCACTGAGCCTGGACTGTGCTCAGGTATACTTCTATAGTGCGCTCAGGAATAAACGCCTATCGGTGTTACATTGCCGTAGATTAAAATCGACGTGTTGGCTTTGACCCCATGCGTGCATTCCAAATGTCTAGGTCACCATTGCCCCGAGATTGAAAGATACTATAGTATAAATCTTTTTTTTTTTTTTAAAACCCAGGTGGAACAGCAAGAATGCCTTCGTCGAGAAGAAGAATTGGTATCTACTGTACGCCTGCCGGCCGAAGCTGAGGCTTACCGTCTGCAAGCCATCGCTGAAGGCAAACGGTAAGTGGTCCCACTTTAAATAAACTATTCATCACCATTTCAGTCATTATAATAAGTCCGCTGCTGACCATAAAACAATAAAATAAAAATAAAAATCATTTATTTTCAGACCAAAGATCCATAGATTGTTAGTAACAATAAAACTTATAGACTATGTTAACACTTTACCAGGCAGTGGTCAATATATGACCACCATAAATTGAACCTTATGCGGTTATGTTAAGGTGGAAAACCAATGAATATTTTCAACGTGCTCTGCCTGTTAAAGGGTTAGTAGGTATAAAAACAATAACACAAAGGAATAAATTATTTATCCCTGATAGACAGGGTCACCGATACTTTGTTGTACCGTGCAGCTCAGTGAACCTGCCAATCAGGGTCGAATCGAGTCGATCTCCCACCATCTTCAGGACTCGGTTCGGGCTCCATCGGACCCTGTTTCCCAGCGATGCAACTTTTTTTCGCATTAATGCGTAAAAGTCATCCACGCTGGCATCGGCAAACATACCCGACGCAGCTTTCACGATAATTTTTCGCGTCGATTAACATATTGGGGGAGAGTGCACATAATCAGTACACTGGGCAGTACGTAAGCGTAATAGTGATCTCAGATCAGGTCAGTTGCCAGGAGGTCGATGCTGCATTCCTACCGACTCTTTACGACACCCACAATAAGATAGGGCGGATACTACACGGCACATAAAAACTTGAACTTTGTATTGTATTTTTTTGCTGTTATAATCTCTAATGACTTAGTAGTTCCCTTTAACGTCCAGCTGCAGAACTGCCATTCCCTCTTTTATATAAACTTATATCTCAACTTATCAATGTCACTGTTTTAGGACCACAAATTAAGCTAAATGACATTTCTTTAAAAATAATATATACGTAATCTTTACAAATCTTGATCATATCAGCCCATCAGCGACCCATTATTAAACATGGGCCTGCTTTCACGGACCATCTGAAACTTGTAACGAAACAGTTGCATTCAACCTAAATACGCTTTTAGTTCGGAAAGAGCCATCGTCGTTGTCATGTGATTGCTTGTCCATTTGTGGAGTCTTGGTCTAAATACCAGTTTTGATTACCACAAGGGTACAGTATTGAAAGAGATCAAGGCAGAAATTTTACCCAGATACGTCTCTAGCTTAGAAAATGTTACCACTCTACTTAGGTAATTTCTTATCTAAGTGATGGATTAAAAATATCTTTTTAACAATTCCCGCGCTACTATAATTTCCCGGAAAAATCGAGAAACTATTCAAACACGAAACACGACACGTGTTTCGCCCTTACACAGGGCATCTTCAGGTAAGATAGAAGCCTCAAAACAACGATGTCTTCATGACCAACGCTGAAACGAGACACAATGGACAATTGCTTACAATGGATTTTCGCAAAATAACGCCTGAATCAATAAATTATTTTAATTTCTTATCCATTTTCTGTGCGGAGCTTCCTATTCGAATATCCCTTTTTTTATTACAGCACCCAAACAGTGGAAGGGGCTAAGGCAGACGCCGAACGCATCAAGGTTCTGGGTCTGGCGGAGGCTACTGCTATCGGCGACGTTGGCAAGGCTGACGCCGAGCGTATGTTGGCAAAGGCCAAGGTCTACATGCAGTACGGAGACGCTGCCATCATGGCGCTGGTGCTCGAGGCCTTGCCTAAGGTAATTCGATATTCTGTAAATCTGAAACCTCTTTTTTTCAGACTTTTATTCAGTATTTCCTTCATTCTTTCTGCATTTGCTTTACACTTGGTTTATTTATTTCCTTTACAGTTTGTTTGCCCATGTCCTTAACACTTTCTATCTGTATTATTTGTAATTTCTTTGCACTTTCTTTATTTAATTCCTTTACACTATCTTTCTTCTTTATGTCCCTCTTGTTTTCTTCATGTATCTGGATCCTGTTTTCATTAACAGCTTAAACGCCCAGCCGAAAATACTAGTTTGCTCTATGGGCCATGGCAGCCACCATATGTCCGACAACCCTTTTGTTATTTTTCAATAAGCCCATTGATAAAACAAACTGGCAGATAAACGGTATCTGCCATGGCGTTTAACGTGTTAAATGTTTTATTCTTTTCTAACGTTGTGTAGACTTCTTGGCGGGAAAGTGAAGTGTCATGTCTGCAGTTTTGTTTTATTTTCTAAAATTTGTGATATTTCTAACATTAATGTGTAATAACGGTGGATTATTAACCGTTAAGTGTTTGTGAACATACATGAGTGTTGGTAAATCAAACAAAACAGTGCAACATCACTTTTCAAATTTTCTCTCAAGTAGTCCATGTGAGATCTCAGTATAGTCCCACATCTTTACTGAGGACTCAAGGGGCTTATGGGAGGGTATCTCATTTACCATTTATCATCTTTATCACCTCTCATTCTCATTTACTATGAATTATATATTATTTATATATCACTTACTTGACACTGGCTAAATGTGCTAGACGCACGAAGCCATTATTTAAAATAAAGAAAGAAACGTTGTGTCGTAATTGTTTGCAGATAGCAGCCGAAGTGTCGGCCCCGCTGGCGCGCACCGACGAGATAGTGCTGGTGGGGGACGGCGGCGCCGCGGCCGACGTGGCGCGCCTGGCCGCCGCCGTGCCGCCCGCGCTGCGCACGCTCACCGGCCTCGACATCTCGCAAGTGCTGCAGCGGCTGCATCCCGCCTCCGCTCTCAGTCAGTTGCAATCCTTGGCTTAGCTCCTTTTTTACGTCAGGAACAAATGCCTTTACGCACTGCCTCCCGGCTAAAGGGGGGAGTGTGGGGCTCACTGCGGCAGACGCGACCGCCAGCAGTCCTACCTACTAAAAATCTTCCGACGAATCCCACCGCTGTTGCAGGGGCCACCTGCCCCCGCTGCCTAAGACCCTCCTGACCCGCCCGCTGCGCCCTTCACAGGTCCCTCTTAGTTTCTCCCCCGGTAGTCAGTACTAAAGGCACCCAAAGTCGTTAATCTCTGGGTGTTACCTTTTCCCTAGCGCCCTCTGTGCCCTGCCGGAAGATACTCAGCCCCCCCACCACGACAAAGTGGAGACCAGTCGGGGGACATTGGATTAGTTCCTAACCCGTTAACTAAGTTTATGAACTTTGGCCCAATATAAGTCTGCTTAGCATCTCACCCTAATCAAAGTCTGATAAAGTTGGTACCTAACCGTTTTATATTTACGCCGGTAACAAAATGCATTTACTTACTGCCTTCCGGCCAAAGGACCGAGAGGGGTGTGTGGGGCTCAATTCCAGCAGTCATGTCTAGTAAAAAAACTTCCAATGAACCCCGCCGCTGTCGACAGAAAGACTTTTGGCAACCCCTTCCGGGGCCAACGTCCCCCGGGCCCTAACCGAGAGGACTTTCCAGAGGTTCTATGGTTAGACAACAGAGGCCCTCTGCCCTCGCTGCCTAAGACTCTCCTGGCGCTGCTAAGCTGGCTGCTCCCTTCACAGATGTTTCTTAGTTTCCCTACTCGGTAGTCTCTAAGCGGCCTCACTGAAATAAAAAGCTACCTACCGAACATATTTGAAAAAAACCATAGAGTAGAATAAATGTTTTAACAAATTATGACAAAATCAAATTTACCGTTTCCAACCAGGTACATACCTGTACCTAATATCATAAAAATATTCAAAACTCTAAAACAAATTTGAAACATTTGTTTAACCATTTTTTATTGGATTTCAGGTGAACCATCATTGGGTGCCGGTGCCGCTAAGAAGAAGGAAGTGACAGTTTGCTAAACTTCACAAAAGTAAGCCAGTCATTGCAGCATAAAAATTCTTCGCCTTCTTCGCACTGCGTCGACTATTCCAAGAAAGGATCTATTTTATTGAAAAAGTCAGCTGAAATATGTTTTGTCTAAGTTTGTATTACTTTGAATAAAGTACGAATATCAGTTATGACGGCAATAGTCTCGCCACCTATTACGTGGGACCGCCAACATAACTGGCGGAAATTGAGCATACAACATGCCTCTGCGTACTCCTTTGGGAAAACAGGCATGATTGTACGTAGGAATATCAGTGTTTACGCGTGATGGGTAGTGTACTCAATAATAAGATTTTTCAATACCACAAGGCCATTTAACCCTTTACCAGGCAGTGGTCAATATAAGACCACCAAAAATTGAACCTTATGCGGTTATGTTAAGGTTAGGTGGAAAACCAATGAATATTTTCAACGTGCTCTGCCTGTTAAAGGGTTAAGCATGCAGCCTACCTGGTCTAGTCACCGCTGCTTGCAATACCAGACTCTTTAGAAACCGTTTCATACCCTTTTTAGGGAGCCTTATGCTGTAATCATGGAATAAGTCGCCAGGAACCTCGGAGTGCAAACTGTGGGTATGCTACAAAAAGATTCTTTTAAAACGCACTATGCCTCCCTGTCTTTTTTAAAGTATGAGGATGAACCCTCTGCCGATGGCAAGCATACTGATACTTAACATATCGCACTGCTATATTAAAACTGTATTAACTCAAAAAATTACTTTTGTGGGACTATTAGCAACAGTTTAGTTTTAACGGTAGCGGGGGAAATGCGTTCATTCAACAACATAAGGAATCTTATGCTATCTAACGAGCTTTGGCCGGAGTAAATTTACTACGGTTTTATTTTCATACAGGTAATCGAATGGAGAATCAGAAATATTGGTTAAATCAAAATTCGACTTTTTTGAGTTAAACAGTTTTAATATAGCAGTGCGATATATACTTGATATGATAGAAAACTCCTTAAAAATATTTTTTCTTTTTATCGTTTTATCTAACGTTTTTGCCCCCTTTAAGAGTAAAAGTAATTTTAAAGGAAAGTTAAATTAAGAGTGTTACTATACATACGACCTGTACGCTATACTTAAGTCACAGTCAAAATCATTTGTAAGCAAGTGATGGATTAAAATATATGTGTAACAATTCCGGCGCAACTAATTGTTGCAAAGATATTTTTAATCCATTACTTGCTTACAATGGAATTCCGCAAAGTAACGCCTGAATCAATAAATTATTCAAAATCATTTATTCAAGTTGGGCTCAATAAAGTTCTTATGAGAGTCAACTGAAAAACTAACGCGCCTAATGCAAGGTCAGTATTTCTCAACCCATTTACAATTACTAACTACGTTTTCCTACTACGACGAATGTGAAGAAAGTATCAAACCATGGCAAAACATACTTCGGCTTAATCAGTTAAGTATAAACATTGAATAATTTTCCCTTTTATGGAATTTGCTATAAATAATAATACTCATGAGCTTCATACTTCACTGTTCATCCATTCCTAAAAGTACAATCAACCAAATAAGTAATTTGTCAATGTAAGAAATAGAATATTAATTTCAGGCTTGTTTTAACAAACAATATAATGTGGTTTGATATTTATACTTCTAATGACTTAGAAGTTATTGAATAAATTTATCAGCCGGTCTATTTGTGAGTTTAAATCTTTTCTACCGAATTTATTTCATTAAGAAAGTTATTTTATTAGTTCGGTAGAAAGGATGTAGAAAAGATTTTAAATCTCGATATAAAATAATAACGAAAAATAAATTCTTTCTCACATATTTCTGCGGAAAAGAAATATTTAAAATTATTTTATAATTCAGAGTCACTTATTTTGTCTATAGTAATATAAAGATCCGATTTGAAAGGTTTTTATGTAAAGCATATAATTTCCTGTACGGAAGACATCTGAAAGAAAATGATAAATAAATAAATAAATATAAATATTTCTGACACTTACACCAATTATTTAGTTCCAAGATAAGTATCATTAAGAACTTGTGTTATGGATACTAAATAACGGATAAACATACATAAATACTTTTTTTTTTTGTAAATACTTACTTAATATACATAGAAAAACACCCAGACCAGAACAAATGTTCATATTTATAACACACAAAGATTTGTTCTGTGTGAGAATCGAACCCACGACCTCTGGAGTGAAGTGCAGGTATACTGACCTCCACGCCATATCGGTCGTCGATATGGCGTGGAGGTCATGACTAATTACTTATTCGATAAATTTTACTTGACGAACAAATTAATGTATTATTACTGTATCAATACTTATTTAAGCGTACAATATCAAGTACAAATTAGCTTTTTCTAATTCACTTTTCTATATTTATTTATTGATAATTATGTTGTAAAGTATTTAACTAAAATCTAAGTAATCGTGATAACAAATGTATGCCATAACTATTTAATTACTTATTTATGCATATTATTTTTAAAAGCACTTATTGGAAGTTCATATTGTGCATGATAGATTGATTGGTGTTAGTTCATGAAATAGGAACAGAGTAGAAATTGGTGTGATTCATAATAAATAGTGGGTAAAATTTAGAATTTTATTGGGCCTTATATATTGGGCTAGAATATTCAATTCTCAAATATATTTCTCGATCGAGTAGTCACATGAAAATGGCACTTATTCTCGTACAGATTATATAAAATGTATGCCATATTTTTCAATAAGTAGTAAAAGATGTGTAGAATTTAGTAAATAAGATAGATTTTTTACAACTTTCTAGGATCTGTATTCGGAATTCTCGATGTGTTCTATGTTTAGGCACTGCCTTTTTAAATCTATAAATTTATTGTATTAATGTGTGTGTTTACGTATTAACAAAAAAATATACCATTTTGTTATATGGTTGAGGTAAAATTTTATCACTTATTTTTGTTTGTAATTGTAGTTGAAGAATTAATATGAATAATTACGTAATGTTATACGTAAATATAATAAATATTTTCCTTTATTACAATGATCGTACTAACTTGTATTTTTTTAGTTTATTACATTTATAATAATATATTAACCCAATAACAATATTATGTTTTCATTGACATTTTATTTTACAATAAAATATTTCGAAATGGTGATTTCAATTCGTGTGTGTGTAATAATAATAAGATACTTATTCAAAATAAATTGTATTTTTGAAATTAAACGTAATTTTATTTTTCAATATAAATGAACTTAATAGATTCAATATGATTTATCTATTTATTAAAATGTATGGGTTGATCTATATAACACGATTTGTTTTTAATTTTGACATGCCTTAAAGACCACATCCTGCCTGATAAAATGCAGGCGATGTAGAAGAAAATTAAAGCGCTTTATACCATGGAGTAAAGATGATACCAAGCGCATCCACTCATAAAGGCCTGCATAGTCCTTACCTTACCTAGCCTTTGACATCCCGCTTAAAATACCTAGGACTATATGAACTGGGAAACACATAAGTCGGCAGAGAATTCCAAAGCTGAAAGATCTACATTCTTTGGAGCCGAATGGTGATCTCCACAATAGGGAAGGTCTTCCACCGGGCAAATAAAAGTGCCTGGAGCCGCGGCCGTGATAAGCAGAGGTCGGAATTAGGTAGAGTTATTTATGTACTTGCATCGAAATGTTGATATTAATGTGGACCTTCCCGGGATTTCAAATGGATTTCAAATGGGAGTGCTCCGCATTTTCGCTATTGTATTCTTTTGTTCTCACAAGCTATTTAGTGCGAACAATAAACGTGGCAACATCGCGCGTGTGCGTATTGGAATTTTGCAACTTCGGTCATCCAATATCATTGATGTAAGTTTGGCAACGTCGCGCGTGCAGTAGTCTAAATTAAAAAAGTAAAAGTAAATAACTTTTTATTAAAAAGTAACGGGATTTTTTCTATTCTTTAAAATTAATCCCGGGATTTGAGGCATATCCACTATATTCTTTCGCTGTGTGAAATCAGTGTAAGTACATGAATAACTCTACCTAATTCCGACCTCTGGTGATAAGACATGATAATGTCAATGAAATGAATTGTATGTTGTAATTATTTATTCAGGATTCATTTGATCGTATTCAGGTATTAACCCGATCGACGAATTTAAAAATTATGTTAATAGAATAACATAGCTTTTTAGTTTAGTACTCTACTTTTTTAGGCTGTGATTACAATTACTGTATCTTAATTACTTAACCTTTCTATAGAAGCTGATGTGACAAAACGATGACGCGATGTAACTACGCATAGTGACATCTAGCGGCAGTTTTACAAACTAATATTTTATATCTTTACTGCATTTTAAATATACGTAACGCCGTCTAGTAGCAATTATGTAAACTAAAACTAATAAATAAATGTAATTAACTAGATTGAACACTTAGATAAATTAATATTTTGCTTACAACGACACCAGTTATTTAGTTTCACGATAAGAACTTGTAAATATAATAAATAAATAATAAAGTAAATAACGGATAAACATATATAAATACTTCTCTTTGTAAATACATACTCCAAATACATATGAAATATTTAGACCAGTTCAAATATACATGTTCATGCACACAAAGATTTGCCTTGTGTGGAAATCGAACCTACGACCTCTGGAGTAAAATGTAGGTATACTAAGATACTAACCTCCACGCCATATCGGTCGTCGAATCAAAAGAACAAAACCCATTAGTACAATTAGGTTTTTATTAAACTAATAAACTAATAAACTAATTAAGTTCATATATTTATTTTCTGTTATGCTCAAGTTGATGGTTTGGGTTGTATAGCTCCCCGCGAATATTGGTCTTCATGAGCTGGAAAATAAACAAAATTATTTATTGTACTAATAAGTAAGTTT
This sequence comes from Musotima nitidalis, assembly GCA_949126915.1. NCBI lineage: Eukaryota > Metazoa > Arthropoda > Insecta > Lepidoptera > Crambidae > Musotima > Musotima nitidalis. The sequence continues at coordinate 10,406,346 of OX421434.1, forward strand.
GAGTATTAGAAAGTTTATTAATAAAAGGCCATAAAATAAATAGAGTATAATAATTTTTTTTTTTTTATAACCCAATTTAAAAAAAAACTGTTAATAGTTGTAATAACAATTGTAAAAATAGCAATTAAACAATAATTAATGATATTATATTGAATAACTAATCATGCATGAACATAAAGAAACTAAAAAAATAGTTGCGGAAGATTTTTCAACTTGGCAACTAATTAGATGAAATTGCTTTTAATTAAAGCTTTTTAATTACTTGCCTTAATCTGTCTCTATAATTCAAGCGTTTATTTTCTAGATCCATCAAAATGATCCAATATCTCACCTCGACCTTCTGTTCGTAGCTAAGTTCAGTCTTGGTGAGTACGTAAGACAGTTTCGCAAGGGCAGCTTCCGACGTCATGTCGAATGCTGGTACCACGCCGCATTCTAGTAGTAACTAGAAAAAATTGGTTCTAGTCAAAATTAAATTCTACATTATTAACAGAAGAGAAGTTTCTGAATTTTTGAAATTGTATTTTATCAATTTGAATTAAAATTAAAAGGTTAACTCCTAATTGATTTATTTTGAAACCTGAATTTACCATCAAAAGTATATATGTAATCCTAGCATTATTCCGGTTTCCCTAGATTTAAGCTTAGTGCCCAGGGTCAGGGGCCTACCGCCGAGCTTGCTGGTAATCGATTATTGTTGAAGGATGGACGTAATATGTGACCGTCTCTATCTGTGTATTTTTAAAATAATATTACAAATTATTAATATTTAGGTAAAAATGTGTCATCGAAACGCAAATAAAAATCATTAAATTAATTAGTCGCTTCAGTAGTCTGCCAAGGTCATGAAAAATCTATGGCTTTCGGCAGATTCCCCGGTACGGATTGATGAACCTTTAGATTGAGAAGAAAATTTAGATCTAGATGAAATAGCTGAAATTCATCGAATTCGGCGGTAGGGCCCCTGCTCTCTTGTCTAACGACTAGATCAGAAGATAAGATTTGTCTGAACATCAGTTATTCAGTGCATTCAATGGTTAAACCATGTTTCAAAAAGTAAAGATCATATTCTTTTTAGTGATAATCTTATCTAAAAGACTCACCAATCCAGTTTCATACAAAGGTTTTCCTAATACTGTGCCGTTGATGCACTGTGTCACATTTACAACTAATACTTTATTTTTGACTGCTCTCTCAATTTCCTTGTAGATCTCTTTCCTCTTGATAGGTATGTTCCCGTTGCCGTATGTTTCCAGAAGGATACCTGGAAGAAACAAATATAAGTTAGTAAGATAATTGCTGAATCACGTTTTGAATGGAGTTCCACAAGGAACAATTCTAGATCCAGAAGTATTCATACCAATCGCTATTAACACCTAAAAATTAAAAGTAAATTGCAGATAACCCTCTCAGGGATTGTAGTGTAGATATAACAATTTTATTCAGTTACATTATTTGTACTTTATGAATGGGTAATTTATTGGCAATTTACACAACAGGTAGATAATATAAAAATAAAACTTATAAAATAGTTCATGTTGGGCTGGTTTTCTAGGTATTGGTTGGTTTATTTATATGGATTTTAAAATACATTATCATCCTTCTTACCGATACTGTAGGTATGTCAAAAATACTTAGCATTTATTAGACATAATAATATTAAAGTTGACAACAATACAAAACACTTTTGTAATACGTTATCAATTGTTATTAGTTGCGTAGGGAAAGATAAACTCCCGTTGACGGAGGACGAAGTAGTTTCTTCACCCAGCTTCACTCGCACCTCATCACCTTTTTTTATTTTTATTTTTTCGAATGGAAAATCATCAAATGACCGTCTGCCGCTGTGGGTGAAGCGGAAGGGTGTGTCAGACTTTTACTGACTAAAAACCATCCATGTTCCTTCTTAAGCCTGTAACACCAAGGCCGCGGTAACCCTTTCAATCAGTCCCACAACCCCAGCAGGCTTTAGCCCCCTCCCCAGGGGCCCCTCAGTGTGCTGACATCTCTTTGAGGCGCGCGTGAACACAAACGCGCCGTCGACGCGGCCTGTCGCGTATAGTAGGCGGACGGGCGGCGAGTTACCCATTACCCACCGCCCACAAGCTAGCGCCTACGGTGGCCGGGAGTCGTCTCGCGGCTCTCGATGTCTCAGGCGTTCACCGCGGCGGCTGGATCCGTAACGAGAGGCACTCTGCCTTTCTCGTTCCGCCGCCTCATTTGCTAGCATGACTGCTTCGCAAAAGGAAGCGACAGTATCCCATTCCCTCTCGCTCGGGACAATGGTTTCCACCAGGGCCGAACGCGAGAGGTCGCCGCCACCGATTGCCGCTACGAGGACACGTCGGTGTTCCACCCAAGCGGGGCAGACCGCGGTGGTGTGCACCCTCCGGCCGATCCTCACAGTGGTGACACCCGGACGTTTCCTCACGCCTGATTCTGTGCAGCCATGCCCGGTTAAAAACTGCGTCAGGCGGAATATGAAGGCGCCGTGGCGCCTCTCCAGCCACTCCTCAAAGAGGGGAGTTACCGCCCTTATCGTGGCGAGCCATTCGCACCTCATCACCTTTTTTTATTTTTTTTTATCGTCGGTTAAAAAATGCTGTTTACGCACTGTCTCCCGGCCAATAGGGGGACCGGGAGGGGAGTGTGAGGCTCACTGCGGCAGACGCGACCACCGCAGTCCTACCCACTAAAAAACTTCCGACGACGCCCACCGCTGTTGAAAAAGGGGCGAGGCACCAATGCCTGGGTTTGTAGCTTCTGGCACCCCGCCCGCGGTTAACGTCCCCCGGATCAGAACCGGGAGGACCTCCTCAGGGAGGCGCTATGTGATGCGCCCCCTCCTTGTGCGCCCATGGCGTAACTGGCCGACTTCTGGGAGGGTCTATAGTAAGACGGAAGGGGCCCCCTGTCCCCGCCGCCTGAGACCCCCCGGGCACTGCCTGACGGGCCTTCCTGGCCCGCCCGCTGCGCCAACGGCCTCCTTCTGCGACATCACCACTTCGCAGAAGGGCACCTCATCACCTACGTTTGAGACAATTCATGCACCTTACAATTATTATGCACCTCCACAGGATCACCCTACGAGTTGAAGCAAGGGCTGCCCTTGAGCCCGACTTTTCACTGCTGGCTAAACTCAACGCGCTGGTGGCCATCACTGGGCCCGACTGACAGATGAGGTCGCGGGTGAAGTGTTGCCAGAAATTATTGAGACGTTAGAACTTGAGACCCACTACCTGATAGTCGTACTTTTAAACAATAGTTTTTTTTGTTAAATTAACCTAGTAATGCCTAGCGTGTCTATATGGACACAAAAATATGGGTCTGCTAAAATATTTATTGTGGCAAACCATTATTTGCTTAGATATATTTAACTGGTTATACTGTGCTGTCAAATGTCAAAGTTTTTTTACATGTCATTGATATTTCGTTAAAAAATCTCAATTCACGGGTAAATTCATTCAATTCTCACCAAAGTCAAAAACAGCGGAAAAAATGAACCTGACATGAGAGTAAGTAACATAATTTTTAAATTATTTTATTTATTTATGTTATTTTCGTGTAATATTTTTCTAAAATAATGTATATATATGTTGAAATAGGTAAACGATAGTTTTTGTTTTATTTTAGCATTATATTTATACGCCTAATGTTGCCGAGTCCATATGGACACGCTAAGCACTTGGCATGTCATTATATATACTTAATTGTATCTGTTTTTAGATTTTTACCAGTACCGGGGAACTGGGACCCTAAATGAACTCTTAGACATTTTATTTGAGGATGAGGATGAAGCTGGAGACCTGCCGATACCAGAGTCAATTTACGTCGCCCCTCCTGATTCCGCTGTTTGGACAGACGACGATTCAGGTGACGAAGACAGTGTTGGAAGAAACGAAAATTTTAATGCTCGTCAGTTGAAAGCTTGTAATAGAAACGCCCGTCGCTTTGACGATCTTAGCGGTAAAAACCTAGGACATGGAATGATGGAGATTTAGAACCTTTCTTGGGGCCGTTTCCTGAGGTTGCTTCTACTAATAATGGAAAATCTGCTGTTGATTTATTTGAGCTTTTAATGGATGACGGTATTATTGACATGATTGTTCCACCTCCAAGTTAGCTGATACTGGACGATTCGATGATTTAAAAAATTATGTAAAAAAAATATAAAAAAGAGGCGATGTGTCGGTCCATACCTACTGTAAGTCGAAAAGTTCGTCGGTTCGAACTGAATGCATGAAGTGTGACGTCGGCCTTTGAGTACCATGTTTTGCTGACTATCATAAATAATAATAAATGTTTTCATTCGATAAATCGTGTTTTTTTTATCTAATAACTCCTACAGGATAAATTATATCTTCTCAACTTTTTAGCTACTGTCAGCGCTTAGTGTGTCCATTTGGAAACATGGTTTTTTTCTAACTTCCCATATATTAAAAAAATATATAATAAATAAATAAATAATAAATATTTTCTGACAATTACACCAATTATTTAGTTCCAAGATAAGTATCACTAAGAACTTGTGTTATGGATACTAAACAACGGATAAACATACTTAAATACTTTTTTTTTCGTAAATACATACTTAATATACATATACTAAAATCATGTCATTAAGAACTCTTAATTGAAGAATATTCCGAGTCTAAACTAAAGAAAAACAAAATAAAAATTATTCGGGCATTCCTGGGTTAATCGTCGAAGTACAATTCTTAATTTTTTAATAATGTGTTTTTTTAAAGTGTACTTTACCACCTTTGAGGCTAAAAACGTGACAATGGCACACATTGTATGAATTGTAAGATTGTAGTACCTAGTAAGATAATTACAACAATGTTTACTAACCATCCATGCCATTGCAAGCTGCTCTGATGATTTCTGCAGTAATAGTAGGTGCCACTTTCAAGACGTAAACTTTCCTAGACAGTTGATCGTGAACTTGGCAGATGTCTGGCACTGAGCCTAGGGGGTGCAACAGCATCTTGGGGTCAATATCCAGAGTTGTCTTGGCTTCAAGTAGTGCAGGGTAGTTGGGTGAGTCAAATGCGTAAATGCGGGTATTCGACACTTTCTTTACTCTGTTAATTGAAAAATAAGATTGAAAAAAAACATTTACAGTAAACCATTTGTACAAAATAAAGTGATATGCCTAAAAAGAACTCCACTCACATAATTACATGCCGCAGCAAAGGACAACTAAAGCGTTGATTATTATTTAGGCTATCATTTTTTTTAAACCGACATGCCTCTAAGTGTTATTAGTTTGACGACCAAAATGGCGTGTTGGCTAGTATACCCACACTCCACTTCTGAGGTTGTGGTTTCGATTAAGTATTCACAAAAAAATGTAGTTTATTTATTTATTTATAATCTTATGCTACCATTACAGGTGTCTTAACCTAATGCGATAGCATAGCAATGTTTATAATAAATACAATATTCTATCTTTTTAATTATTAATCTACAATATTATTTAAATATAATATAATATAACATAAACTAGCCTACCTGATATATATATAACTTTAGTATTACATCCTATATTAACAAAATAAGTTCTAAATCTAACGTAACTGATAACTTATTATATTTAACGCAGTTCTGGCGAATTCACTAAAAGTGCATGAAAATATTATATCCACCGTGTCATGAACCGTGTTTATAATATGAAACGCGCGGATAAGTGGCGTTTTCGCTAGTAGGTTGGTCCTGGCCACAGGCACAGTAGTTATGTATGTTAAATCCGTTTCTTAGAATCTATAACACAAGTTTTTCATGATACTTATCTTTGAACTAAATAATTGGTGTAACGGTCAGAAAATATAGCAATTCTTTAAATTTATTGTTAGATACTAATAATTAACATGCTCGATTTGACAGATAACTTATAAAGCAAAAGATATATTTAAATCGGCATACCGCGTCCCTCTGAACAACTTCGCTCCGAAGAATACTGTGACCTCAGGTATGTATTGGGTGGCAGCTATCAACAAGGCACATAGGAAGTTGTTGTTGCCGTCGCTGCGGGGCTGGAATATTGGCACCTGGAGATAAACATACAGTTGGTCTTAGGAATCACTCTCATACTGAGCAGTCTATTAGCACCCACACCAAAAAAAACATAAGTCTTTTCTTTTGTCCCAAGTGTCTCCTAAAGTCCCAGAGGGCTTACTCTAATTTAACGAAAACGAAACTTCGTTCTACTTGTCTCTTTCACTCTCTAGTTATATCATTAGCGAGTGTAAGGGATAGGTATAAATATAAAGGTCTTTTAAGCAGACATTTTGCAGCCCGTCATCAGTGAGAGCGCTGCTTACCGCCAGGATGTGTGGTCGTTATGACATGTTACAGTAAAAAAAAGACAACTCAGCGCTTTAACATTCCAGAAAAAATCCAGCGGTCCTTATAACCTCATTGAAATTCTGTAGAAAAAGTATTAGCTTTAGTTAATCTGACCTGTGCTCCTGTGAGAACGACTGTTTTCCCAACAATCTCCAGCATGTATGAGAGTATAGAGCCGCCGTATGCCGTGGTGTCTGTGCCGTGGAGGATCACAAACCCGTCGTAGTCGTGGTAGAATTTCTGTAGAAGGAAATGTTTAGTCAAATACATTAAGTATAAATATACGACAAACCGATAGACTGACTGATTTTCGATCTAATCTTTACTCCCCAAACAACACGTTCTGATCTTATGTACCCTCAGATCTCTCGAATCAAAAAAGTTGATATTTTTTTTAACTATTTTGACTGCTTCGGTACCATCATTCAATTCAATTCAATGTTTATTGCACTCCATAATGTTTGACATAAGGTCTTACATCTACACAAGTTACAATTATGGACCCTGTTGGGCACGGCAAACTTAGGAGAGAGGAAGCATACTAGGTCCTTTTTTTACAATGAAATTGTAAATCTCTCCTCATTCATTGGTCGATTGTTGCATAGATTTAAAATAGCTAACCCGATAAGATTAGGGTGAAAATTAGGGGCAGGAGCAGAGCCGAATAACTTACAACATATTCTCATACCAACCAAATATTAAACAAAAAAATCATTCGAATAAATCGAACTTTTTGGAGAAGTAAGTACGCTACACATAGGCCTGAGCTTGGTAGGTTGACACAGGCCGTCACGGCATCGTCGAATGGCGAATACATCTAAGGCCGGCTTGCACAACGGTGACTAATTCTTTTTAGTACTAAATCTATTTCAAACATCGCTCTGTCCCTCTCAACTTCAAACTAATTGAGAAGGACAGCACGTTAATTTAAATAGGTTTAGCACTTAACTTATAGGATTAGTGACTGTTATGCAAGCCTATGTCCTCCTCCATTTTGTGACATGACGTACCGGCACATATTATTTGGACGAATCGGATGTTTTCTTCGACTGTCTTGAACAATTATTAATGTATTTTAACAATTTTCCACAAATCTTTCACAAAATGTATACTTTAACCTTTCCCGGAAATTACTCTATCTTTTGGTAAACCTAAACAAAATCCGTTTAGTAGTTTGTAAGTGTATCGCGAATAGACAGTCAGATTAAAGCATTAGCTTCAGTTAATCTGACCTGTGCTCCTGTGAGGACGACTGTTTTCCCAGTAGTCTCCAGCATGTATGAGAGTATAGAGCCGCCGTATGTCGTGGGGTCTGTGCCGTGTGCTGCCACCCCCTCTCATTTCACGGGGAGTCGTAAGACTCGATGAATATAAACCAAATCGGATGATGGGCAACTGCTTCATGCTGCCTTTATCCTGCGTACTAGTACTAGCTTAAACTGTAATCACCTACCCGCCTGCCCAGCGTGGTGATGATGGTATATCATCCCAGAAGAATGTACTATTACAACAAAGTCTTTCTAGCGCATTAGCGCTATCAAACGCCTCTTTTAACCTTATAAAATATCTATACAGAGACACGAGATATTTAAAACATTTTTTGATATTCTACTTTCTTAAAAACAAAATTATATTAGATTTTAAAAATTAATAAAAAATACATCATACCTTAACATCTCGCGCCATTTTAATCCAGTCATCTAGAGTAAAATCTGACGAGTCCTTGAGCTCATCATATTCATATATTTTGTATAATACCTTTAGTTCTGTGTCTTTTCCATCTGAAAATAAATAACTTATTTTATTCTGTACGGTTTGGTTCAAAATTAGCCGTCTCCTACACTACCTAAGTACTTTTGGCCTGCCCTTTCCCCTTAACCTTCTGTTTCAATCATGGAAGGTCATAATAACGAGTTTCTAGCCTTATTCTGCTGTACTCAAGCTCTTGCCCGTATTGAAGTTAGTTTGTAAGTTGACGTTTCAATACTCAATACTTTATTGCGTTCCACAATGGGTTTATAAGGTGGTGAATATTACAATTTGGTACATTTGTGGACTCTGTCGGGCACAGAATAGTGTAGGAGAGAGGAGGAAGGGCGCCGTATAATTCTTATTATTATTAAATTACCGTTATCAAATTACTGTTATTAAATCATTACTAATTTATTGAGTATGTATCAAATAATGTCAGTAGATATAAACAATATTATAACAGTTGGTAAGGTTGGTCAGGTTAAACCATTAAATAATAATGTAGCAACAATGTCACATTATATATTATTACAGTTACCTACATGTAAAAGAACTTTATTGAATTTTAAAATAAAATTTGACTTTATGCGGTTCCTCTCCCAAAATTTCCAATCACTCATCCATTATAAATTGCTTGCGTAAATCTACTTCCATTCATCCTGTCAACATGATAAAACTATCTAAGCATACCTCTCTCAATTCTTGCCACTACGCTTTCTTTCACATCAGCATATGGCAATAAATAAATTACCTGGAAGAGATAAATACTCCTTGAATTCAGTCCCCTCGAGATGCTGCCTCCAGTACACGTCGTCGTGTAGTTGTGGTAGCTTGCGGATCACTTGCTCTATATTCTTTTGTGGAACCAACACTAAAAACAATATATTAAAATGTCTATTACTAAATGGCAGTCAAGGCTCTCCGGCTCAGTAGCTGCTAAAGATCCTTAAATAGCTAATTCATTTATTCATTGTTTAATGTGGTTATTGAGATGTTTACATAAAATTATCCGACACATGAACCTTGGAAGCGCACTACAATAATAGCAAAAACACATAATAGCATAAATTTATATAAAATTGTGTAGGTCGTCCCGAATACAAAAGATGTCAATTAGTTATTACGCTAATATGCTGTTACTATCAACTATTTACGAAAGAGTATTTAATATCAAAAATGTGGTGAAGTCAGTTAACGCCCACGACTCAACCATTTTAGATATTCCGCGAAATTTATACAAATGTGGTCATAAAATATCACTAACCTAACCCAACATAATTCTATCCACGCGCAAGAAAAAGATAATTATAATCTTTAAGATTATTCGTAAGATCCATTTAAGATTATGATCCCTTTTTGTTTAAAAAAACTTTAAACTTAAGTTCTTTCTTAAATTTGAGTAAAGAAATCTAACAAATGACACACTATCATATCATTGAAACAGTATATCAACGATATACGATCAACGACTACATAAAGATGAATGAAGATAAAAAAGAAAGCTAATTACCTCCTTTTTCATTTTTCAGCATACCAAAAGTACCACCGGTGTAGATAGCAAGGACACGTTTCATTTGCACCATCTTACTGATAAACTAATAAGTTATATTAATTTATTACTATAATATTTGCAGGTACTTGTTGACAAGAAGTCAGTCAGCCGACTGGTGTTTGGCAGTTATATTAGTTCAGTTTATGGAACAATTGGTACCGTGTGCTGTTAGTATAAAACATGAAATCCGTGAGCAATGTTACACACGACACATTTTATTTATATTTCCTTTCGTCATAATAAGACGTCAGATAAGATTTACTCGTCCATCATAAATCGCTTTATTTTAACTACTTCTGTATAAACATTCAATATGACCGACATGCTGATGTTTTTGTTGGGGTTTGCAGAGATAACATCCACCCCGACTGATTTCCACCTTGACGTGTTGGGGGGGCTGGGGACCTCCCGCCAGGCTGAAGGAGCCGCTGGAGAAACCGGCAGCTCTGGGTGCTCTTAGTACTTACTATCGTGGGGGAAACTAAGAGACACCTGTGGAGGGTGCTGCGGGCGGGAGGGTCTTATTAGGCGGGGGCAAGAGGAACCCTTGCGGTCTAATCATAGACTCTCCAAGAAGACGGCCACACACGCTGTGGTCGTATGTGGTCTTAATTTGGTCATGAAAGGTCTTAGCGGCCTTCCTCTCCCAACATTTCCATTATTGATCCTGTCAAAATTACCAAACCAAATGAGCATACTTTTCTAATCCTTGCCTTGTGACTACGTCTTCTTATACAAGTTTGGAACACTTATAAAGTTTCACAAGCATAAAGTTAAAAGAGCATCATAGCCTGTGAGATTCTTGCTAGTTCTTCTTACAGAGCGGTGCCTCGGAACTGGCACTTAGATGCAATGCATGTAAGTGAATATAAGCTTAGTGATTTTAGTGTAATCATATTTCTATTATTTTTATATTTAATTTAGACTTTTTCAAGTAGTAACAGTTTCTTAAATTTATCTAAAAGTTTTAAATTTAAGTGTGAATGAAGCTAAGAGTGTGTGCCAGGATCGTTGCAAGTAGAAATGACGTGATCTCTGCATACCCCTACGGAAAAGGGGCGTGACAATATGTATGTACCTACCTATGTATGTTCAAAAAAGACAAATTGCTTTTTTCTTCGTTGTTGTAATGAGGCGCTAAGTCGTGCTGTATTATACATTTTTATTCAAAATCTATATTTTTAACTAAAACTTATCTACAGATTTATTTTTGTTTCATTAGCAGTGTTGCCAACTCAGTGGAATTTCCACTAAATCTGGTGGCTTAGACGTGCCGTGCCATGCCGTGAATTTTTTAGTGGATTAGATTATTTGAGTTAGTGGTCTGCTTCAACGTGAAACCACTAGTTTTTATTTTATTATGTTTCTAATCCAATATTAAATCAAAATAATACCGAAATTTATTCTTCAAAAGCAAATTACACTGATTTCTCTGAAGACGATCATCTTTGGTTATGTACCTACTTACGTATTGTGTTCCTTTTTGTAGTAACAAAAATAATTACTTCATAATAATAATAACGTTATTGTTGTTTTATTTTCTAATTATTTTCAGGTAGGTAGTTGTTGTCTTTAAGTTATTTAGTGAAATTCTGGTGGATTGGGAGGCCATTTAGGTTTTAGTGGTTTCTGGTGGTTTAAGCTGCCGCATTTTGTGGGTTGGTAAAAATAAATATGGCAACATTATTCACAAGTTTCATAATAATATTACAGATCAGTTAGCATTAACCTAATCATGGCGAATGACATGACGATAACCTTATTGTATTGCATTGGCCTTCTATAAAATATCTTACTCATATTATCTACCAGCACAGATAGTATCTATACTGGATTCTAGTAACGCCCTCGCTTTGAGAATCAATAATGATATTTTACAGCTTGGGTTACATTATTGGACTTTTTGTAGTTTCAAGTTTTTCTCTGGTTTAAAAAAATAGCCTATATTAGTTATTAGTTAGGGATAAGGTACCATTCTAATGGCTTAAGGATTTTTGAAATCGGTTTAGTAGTTTTTGAGTTTATTCATTACAAAATTAATAGAAATATCATAGTTTCATGATAGCATAGTTCCATGTACTTATTTGCATTCGCTTTGTGTAAGTACTTAACCCTTAAACGGGCAGGATATGTTAAAGATTCCTATTGCTTTTGTACCTTAACTCGACTCCATAAGGTTCTATTTATGGTGGCCATATGTTTACCACAGCCTTACAAAGGGTTAAACGAAACATACATTACAAACGAAGGGGCTTATTACAAAACAAGATCTAAAGTTAAACCAGGTTTAAAACCTGTGCTGAAATTTTGGTTTCATTAAAATAAAAACTATATTGCATTGACCTTATATATAATATCTTAATCATATTATCTACTAGCAGCCAGACTAGTTACTAGAAACACGCCCTCGCTTCGGTAACCAGTGAATGAATATTTTACAGCTTGGGTTACATTATTGGACTTTTGTAGAGATTTTAGTTTTTTATGCTTAAAAAATATAGCATATGTCCCTCAGGGATACCATAGTACTGACTACTTGGGGGAAAACAGAGAAAGAGAGGGCGCAGCAGCCCCTCCTACCTCCCCGTGCGACCATAGCATGTGTGGCCTTCCCGTAGGGTCCATGGATAGACACAAGAGGCCCCCCTTCTTTTTGTTTTTTTATTATTTACGTCGGTAAAAAAAATGAATTTACGCACTGTCTCCCGGCCAAAGGGGGACCGAGAGAGTTGTGTGGGACTCACCACCGGCAAACAGGACCGCCAGCAGTAATACCCACTAAAAATCTTACGACGACGCCCGCCGCTTGTTGAAAAGGGGCGAGGTACCAGTGCCTGGGCTTGTAGCTTCTGGTAACCCGCCCGCGGCCAACGTCCCTCGGATCAGAACCGGGGAGACCTCCTCAGGGAGGCGCAATTGGCAGCGCCCCCCCTACCTCTATGTGCGGCCATGGCGTAACCGGCCGACTTCGGGGGGGTCTATTGCGAAACGGAAAGGGCCCCCTGCCCCCCGGGCACTGCCTGACGGGCCCGCCTGGCCCGCCCGCTGCGCCAACGGCGTAGCCGGAGAGAGAGCGGATCCCGCTCCCTCTCCCGCTCCGCAGCCTCCTTCTGCGACATCACCACTTCGCATAAGGAGGCCAAAGCAGGGGCCCCCTGCCCCAACTGCCTAAGACCCTCGTGTATCCCTTTAGGATCCCTATCCTACCTAAACCTAAGGAGCCCAAGCCAACCTCACCTACAAGTGGTTCACTTGCCGATCAACGGACGAGGCTCTGGGGAACATAACAGCGCTTGATAAGTGGCTTTAGGCTCGCCACCTATTACGTGGGACCAAACACTACTGACGTTATTTTAAGAAAATTACTCAAGAAATAACACTTGAAAAAATTTTTAATCATGAAAAAAAATTATGTCTTTTAGTACGAGTATAGTTGATTTCCCAGTTATAGTCTCAAAGAAAACAAATATCCTAATTCTGAGTAGAATATCGAATACTACGTAGGTAGCTTTGATCAGGGTCTTTTTACAAACTGTAGAATGGCAAAACAACGTTTGCCGGGTCATCTAGTTTTATAAAATAAAATTAAAGAACATTTAGTGCATCACGGTTTATTTACATATTATTGTTTTCAAATATTTTAATTTGCAGTACGGCAGTAGGTCACGGCGGTGATAGAAAGATTTATAAAATTAATTACACACCATAGACAATGTCAGAATTTTAAACCACCGTCACATAATAATCAATTAGATTAAGATAAATAGTTTCTGTCCAAACAATGTTAAGTGTATGTTACGTTCGATGTACCTATGACATAAGTACTGCATAGTTTCGGACTATAAGGGCTCTTTTAATTAGACATTTCTTGTCTAATTAAAAGAGCTGCTGTCCCAAAGCGGTACCTTTCTCGTACTGCAGGGGGCCTACCGCCGAGTTCGATGGCAATCGATTATAAGGCAAAATGGATTTCGAATTGGTTATGTCGTACCGCCGAACTCATGGAAGTCGAAACAAAATGGCGTTCTCCATTTACCTATTGGTCTGTCACGGACTGAAAGTCATGAATGAGAGGTGGCTGTCGGCAGATTCCCCGGTACGGATTAATAAACGTAAACAAAGTTTGATCTAGATGAATTACCGGTAATCCATCGAATTCGGCGGTAGGCCCCCTGATGGACGATAGTATATTGCACACGCACGACAGCAGAATGGCAATGCTAAAACAAACGACTGTCCATGCGTATAACGACAGATGTAGTGCTTCGAGACCACAGTGGTCCGACACGAAACGTCTAAACTAAAAGCGCCCTAAATCTGATGAATCACTGTCAAAGTAAACGCGAGTGGGATCACACCATGTTACAAAATAAGAGAAGGTCTTCCTCCATCACTGTCAGCATTCGAGTCTAGTATTTAAACAGCGCCAGTATTGCAGGTAACAACAAAACTTCGCTCAAAAGATGAGCAAAAGATCCACTATCTGGGTCTTCAGTGGTAAATTCAGTGTCATCCGGAGTTGTCAAAGTTTCTTCTAAAGGCGGAGTATCCGGGAGACCATCTTCGGCAAAAAGTCTTCCCCAAACGGCAAAGCTGTAAATCTCTTTGTCATTATTCTTTAGTACCATGGTGTATACTGTCACGTTTCCATTTATATCTTCAGTATACGTGTAATGGTCAGGTTCTAAAGGCATGATCGATGAGTCGACGGATACTGGATAATAAACAGTGTCTCTTGCTTCAATTTCAGGTACTATAACCGGTGTAATGACTGTGGCGGTTATGCTCAGCTCGGAAAATGTTGCGACGGAATTTGGTTGGTATTGGGGGAACCTGGAAAAGAATTTCAGTAAGGTTAATGGTCTGATCTATTTGTCTGTGTTGTTTAAAATAAGACATCATCATTATGTTAGCCTTGTAAAGTCCAACGCCAAATATATTAAATACAACCCTCCCCAATAGATTAAATTACATTGGGGTATTTGCCCATAACTACCACACTGGTCAGGCGGGTTGGTGAACGCAGTTCAAGATAATTCTTTTTAGAATTGTAAAATACAAATCGTGTATAGGTACTACCGTTTTGCGCAGGTGTCAATTGTCTCCCCAGTGCAGGCGAATACTGAGCAAATGCGAACGCCGCCTGTGGCCACTCCAGAGTAGCTGCGGACTCCGCTGAACACAGCCGCTCTATACTTGTAAATCTAAGGGAAATAAAGACAAAAATTAAAGCAAAAAAACCATGCAACTTAAATAAACTACCTAAACTTAAAACTATAAATAAATTATGCCTTCCAAAGGTGGGAACCATAGGTACGGTGCCAAGAATGCTGGAAACATTATCTCATGTTCATATCTTATGTTAATATAACATTATATTATCTCATCTTTGGACTTCCAGGATAATAAGCTGGCAGAAGAAGCTGCCAGCCTTCTTGTCACCGGAGGCATCAACTTGAAAGAATTGAATGAAAAATGAACCGATCAAGTTAAGTCGGACTTGCAACAAACTTAATTTTGACGTTGAATAACTATTGTCTCCATCTGTCAACATCAGACGTGATAAGTTAACCAACTACATACATAAAATATTGTTTTCAAAATATTTCCTTATAATATCCAAGCGTACCTGAAAAAATGGTCTTGACAGACAGACGGTAAACCAAGAGATCCTTTTTCCTTTTGTGGTACGAAACGGTGTTTTTCTCTAGAATAAAGCCTTTGAATAGGTCATTCTTATATAATAATTTTATATTGTCTTTTTATAATTCTTAACAAATTACAATGAAATCTCTGATATCTAAACAAGGCTAATATTTCCGTATCACAGGAATCACAAAACCAGAAGCCTAGACAGCCTTGTATTACTTTTTGGATCTATGTTTTACCAACGTCTTGTTAAGCCTAACAGCATAAACTCACATTGACTCCATTCACCGGCAGATCCAAGTCAATTAACGATTTACTTAACATACTTTAGAATTACGCCTTCGAGGGCCTTCTATTGCATAATTGATCCTTGTTTAAGTAACGTCTTATAAGACGATTTTTTTATTAGACAATAGCAACTTGTCCGCGGTTGCCTGAAAGTGGGATTCGAACCCTTGGGTTACCGGTTAACTGCTCTAACCGCTGAGCTATCAGACCACCGATAGACACGCTGAATCTTTCCAGTACTTTATGATTTTATGTCTACGTTAAGTATGAGATTACGTCATTGTAAAGTTAAGATTACTCTCAAATACTCTCACAGTCGAGATAAACACTTTTTGCTTGTATTTAACAATCGTAATTTCTTTATATAAACTTGATACTTTATATACTTGATACGAAATAAAATATATATACTGAATGTTTACTCGAAAATTCACTAGCAAGTTAAATTTGCAAGTTATTTCGTCATCGATTTACTTACTTTAGATTTGAACTTATGAACGCCTTCTATCGTATAATTAATCCTTGTTTAAACAACTTCTTGTTAAAACTCATAGCATAAACTTACATTGTCTCCATTTACTGGCACATCCAAGTTGATCCTAAATATGCAAGTTATATCGTCACCGACCAACGTGATCTCTTGAAAGCCTGGTTCCAACTTCCAGGTAGTGTGCGAGGGTATAGAGGGGTCGCTGATTAGCGTGAGGCTGTCGTGGTCTGTAGGAGGGTCGTAGATGGGGCCAGGAACTGGAAATGTTACCTAAAGCAAATAAAATAAAAAATAATAATAATTGTAAACAAGTAAGAAGAAGATAAACAAACGTCATAATTAAAAAAATAACAAGTTTGTAAAATTGCTTAATTTTATTTTATTACACATACGCGTTCTCGCACGAACAAAATAGTACAACGGAGTATTCTGATTCATAACATTAAAATGCGCATTGGTGCAGTGCGGATTGGCGGAGACAGGTGTGTGGCGTCCTGCTCCTAGTTTTTTCAAGCCGCCCAACAGGGCCTGTAACATGGCTTAATATCATCATCAAGAAAGTCCACTGCTGAACAAAGGAGTCTCCCCATAAGCTACCAACGAGACCCGAGGCGCTTTCTGTCGAAGGGCCTACATTCTAGGACTTTTCTGACCCAACGGCCGTCAGTTCTACGTGCTATGTGCCCTGTTCACTGCCAGCTTAACTTGCTTGCTCTTTGGGCTGGCTTAACAACTACCACATAATGTTATAAGTAGTCATAATTGGGACCAACACTGGGATTGACGTGCTTTCCAACGCACAGTACGAATTAACAATTATCGGTTAATAAAGATTGAAAAAAAAATTGGAATATAATGCTAGTATTTATAAGTAAGTTACCTGTCCTGGAACCTTAGGAACCTTGGAGACTAAAAGGCGTGATGTTGTGAGGCCAGGCATTGTACTGATTAGGGCACCGGCTTTTCCGGAAAAGATGCCTGAACCTGTGTAAATATACAAAGCGTCTCAAATTAGGTAGTATGTCCACTGCAGTACTTAGATTTGAGCTTTAGTTAGATTTGATCTTATATTCGGCTACCATTCAGTATTCTGCCTACTCGGCCACTTTTTTTGATGTTAGGCATTCAGCCGAATAATACGTACTATTCGACCGAATACCGAATACCAAATTATAAAAATAACAGACACTTATTACTCTAGATTAAATGTAATAATTACAAAACTACAATAGTTTAGTAAGTAGGTACAATTAATCATTGATAAGTTGTGATGATAAAGATAAAAACAATTTTTTCAGCATTTGTTGGTAGCAAACGATAAAGAAACTGTGTACACACCTGCACTTCCTAGATGGACGTTGTTTCCTCCAGATGCAAGAAAATTGACATTCATTTCATATGCATAAGCTTCCTGGATCTGAACAGCTGAAAATATAAAAATATGTTACAACATACATCATACATTACCACGCCTTTTTAAGAAAAGGTAGGCAGAGATCACATTTAATTTGCAAAGATCCTGGCACAAACTTTTAGCTTCATTCACACTTCCCTCTCTACAGTCCCACCCGTTTACATGACTTTAACAGCCCTTTCTCCAAAACATTCTGGATTAGGTACTTGAAAGCCTTACTAGGGGAGGGAATGATTGAATTAATAAGTTGGACTTGGAAGGGAGGGGAGCATTCATTATGAATTGCTTTCGTTAATCTACTACCAATTTCCACTCAGCATGACCAAACCATCTTCGCATAACTTCCTAAGCCATAAGCTCTTAATCTTCTTTTAGACCACATAATAGATGTCCTCTCTACACTTTGTAGGATTGGCGACATTGCCTCGTACAAACCACTGCTTTTAACCACGAAGCTGGGATGAAATGTGGTATAAAGATATGAGTTAAAGACTTTAGAATAGGATACTTTTTATCCTTTCATCATAAATAAATTAATAAGAATTTTTTCTGACAATTACACCAATTATTTGTTAATTCATATCATTAAGAACTTGTATTATGGATACAAAACAATGGATAAAAATACATATATCACTTTTCATTTTTTTTTAATACATACGTAATTTACATAGAAAAACACCCAGACCGAACAAATATTCATGTTCATGCACACAAAGATTTGGCCTGTGTGGGAATCGAACCAACGACCTTAGAAGCGGAGTGCGGTTATACCCGCCAACACGCCACATCGGTATCCAGAAATTGTATCTTAAGAGACTGAAAAGACTAATGAAAGTTTGTATAAATGGATGTATTCTATGAATGTAATTATTAAAATTACTTGAAGGTCAGAATCATAATTTTTTAATAAATTTAAACAAATTTTAACAATTATTTGACCTTAGAAGCGGAGTGCGGCTATACCTGCCAACACGCCACATCGGTATCCAGAAATTGTATCTTAAGAGACTGAAAAGACTAATGAAAGTTTGTATAAATGGATGTATTCTATGAATGTAATTATTAAAATTACTTGAAGGTCAGAATCATAATTTTTTAATAAATTTAAACAAATTTAAACAAGTATTTTTATTTATTTTTCTTCAAATCGCGTCGGAGCGCGGTTACACACAGAAAGGTTAGTACACAGTTTTCTTAACACTTGAAAAAATTCGTTGTCAATAATATTTTTTGGTTCTGTCCTTGTTATCATAAGCAGAGTGTGAAGCCTTTGTCTTTGAGACGTGTGTTTCTATATCCTATATAATATATTAAACGATCAAACTCACCATTCAAATAAGGCAATTCAGAAAACCATAACGTGGGGAAGATAACATCTGTAATATTCCTCTTTTCCACCACCTGCAATGCAGGGACCTGGTAGAGCAAATCGAAGCAGATGAAGTGTCCAAAAGTCACGCCGAAGTCAGTGTCAAAGACGCCCAAATCAGGTTGGAGAGCGGGCGTTCGAGTGCGTTCACCGAACAAATTGATTTTGCGATACCTGTAATAGAAAGGAGAACACTTAGGATATTTTTTATATCGAGAGGATTTGCGTCCGCACGTTTTGTGTGATACCGGTCTAAAATAGTGCCTCAACACGAGAATATGAAACCAAAACAATGGGGAATAACGACCTCACCCTTGAAATGGATTAGGTACAGACAATTCCTGTTCTTGCTCTTGTTTTGGCATTAGATTGCGGTGACCTACATAAGGATTTTAACTCTGTTAAAGTGATTATACGGTATGGTACCGGCCTAGAATAGTCCCACCCCTGTCATCTCACGGAAAGTCGTAAAAGTCGACGAATAGAAATCCTACCGGATGATGGGTAGCAGCGTCATCCTGCGTACTGGCTTGATCTGCGATCGCCAACCTACCTGCCCAGCGTGGTGTTTATAGGCAAATATGAATGCAATCCAATCGAATGCAATCTGACGACCGATACGAGGTGGTGGTGAGTATATCCGCACTCCGCGTGGTTGTGGTTTCGATTCCCACACTGGACAAATCTTGATGTTCATAAAAATTAATATTTTTTTTGGTCTGAGTGTCTTCCTATGTATTTACAAAAAAATTATATATGTATGGGTGTATAGGGATCCTACCAAGATCTGAGGAGCCCAATCCAACCTCACCTACAAGTGGTGCACCTGCCGATCAACGGACGAGGCTCTGGTGAACATAAAAGTGCGTATTACGTGGGACCAACAATATAAATTGCGAAGTGTGGGCGTATAGTATGCCTCTGCCTACCCCTTCGGGGAAACAGGCGTGATATTATGTATGTATGTATGTAATCTTCAGCAGTGGACTTTTCATGGCTGAAATAATAGCTGCAACTATACTCATACCTGTCGATGACAGTACCAGATCTATCGAAAACGACATTGGTATTGAAGTAGTACACTTTCTCTTCGGGGCACTGTTCGGTAGAGGCCTCGGTACAATTAACTATCTCCTCAAAGTTGATTACCACGTAGATTTTGTTCTCGCTTGCAGCATTCGATATCGAGACTAAAACCTGAAATAAGAAAATAAATAATTAAAAGGAACCCTTCAGTGCATCGTCTCCTCAAGGTATAGGCTCTATCAAGGTTCTCACTTTTCTGATCTTCTTCCATTTCATACGGTCATTGGCAGTTTGAATGGCGTTGTGAAGTTGAATTAAAAGTAACCACAGATGTGATATCGAGAGATTCCAAAATACGTAATTGATCCGGAAAAGGCGACTTAATTTTTAATTGATTCGTCATAATTACATTTTGCCTTATGGTGAATTGTCGATAATTAATAAAGACCGTTCCGTACCGTAGAGCAACTCAAGAGAGCCTGCATAAATGCCGTTTCAAGCCTTACTTAAAAGACCTATGCCTGAGTAAAAAACGCTATAAATTATCTGTTAATAGTCTGACTATTAGTCTCTGCTATTAGTCTGACTATTCTTCAAGAATATTTCATCATCTCAGCAACTACTGAGCATGAGCCTCCACTGACATTGACATTGAGTCATACTCTACCACGCAGACCCAGTACGGTTAGGTGGAGGCAGTTTTGTGGCGTGTAGTTAGATGTTTCCAATCCGCCCTCTTAGGCCCATAACATGGCTTAACGACCAGATCACCGGCCTACCGAGCTATCCGAAACGCTCGATATTAAATGCAACGCAAGTGGTCACGCATCCAAAGACGGACGCCACTTTGCTGTAAGTACTTCGGTGATCATTATCGACCACCCAGCACCGCGGAGCTACACAAGAATGGATCTTTTGTCCATTGCATTTGACTCCATATCTCGTTATCGTAATACAGTTTCACAGCTAGCCGTTTGAAGGTTCCTTCAAAGATTTCTGTCGTCTAGCCCGAGTGTATCATAGAAAGCGGATAAGGATTACGTCTAGGGTCCAATGTATGTCCAAGGCCAAGCCAAGTCTCACAATTTGACGGGTTATACCTAACACTACGCTAGAAGCTGTTTACACTATCCGTAATAGGTAGTGCACGCCACCTAGTGTGCAGTTACATAAAGCTTGGATCCTAAATCTTGCTTCTAGCTTTGAAAATTAACTCAGCTCAACTGTTAAGTGTGTGAGCTCAAGTGTGAAGAATCTTGTTTTAACTGAAAACATGCACTTTGAGTCCTTAATTCTCATAGACTTAAATAAATAAATATTTTCTAACAATTACACCAATCATTTAGTTCCAAGATAAGTATCAATAAGAGCTTGTGGTATGAATACTAAATAACGGATATACATACATAAATACTTTTTTTTTTGTAACTAAACGACCAGACCAGAACAAATATTCATGTTCATGCACACAAATATTTGTCCTGTGTGGGAATCGAACCCACGACCTTGGAGTGGAAAGCGGTTATACTCGCCACTACGCCATATCGGTCGTCTAAACTATTAAATAGCAGTTCTTATTTAAATGTATGGTGAGCACGCTACTAGCATATGCTATGGTGATTGAGTAGTCGACACTCCTTTTTACCTCGTGATATAAATCAGGGCGTAGACCTGGTATGGGGTTGGTCAGCAGATCTCCTTTGATAGGCACTACAATTGGATCACTCCGAGTCAGAGTTAACTCCGGAAATACTATGATATCAGCATCCTGAAAGTAAAAACAAAATATTTAACATATATATATATCCCCCCAGTTATTTAGTTCTAAGGTAAGTATATAATTAAGAGTGTCTAGCACAACAGTCACTAATCTGTAAATAAATAAAATTGTGCGCCCACCCTTCGCCAATTATATAGTTGGTCCCACGTAATAGGTGGCGAGCCTATTGCCGCTTATCGGGCATACTTTAATGTTCGCCAGAGCCTCGTCCACTGATCGGCAGGTGCACCACTTGCAGGTGAGGTTGGCTTCGGCTCCTTAGGTATTGCTAGGATCCCTATACACCTATTAATAATTAATGTTAATAAAGACATTTGAAAAACAAAAAGCAAATGTTATATATTTAGGTGCTACCAACTATTTGACGCTGACTGTTCAAGCTCTCTCTCATTTCACGGGGAGTCGTAAGAGTCGACGAAGAGAAATCCTACCGGACGATGGGCAACAGCGTCATCCTGCGTACTGGCTTGAACTGCGATCACCAACCCGCATGCCCATTGCAGCGTGGTTATTATGGGCACACACCGTCAATAGAATGTAATCTATTAATAAGTAGTGGAATTTATAAGGCTGATATGTTGATGATTATGTACATGCTCGGCATATTGCTAGAAAAGCAGTTCAAAAGGATTTTTCTTGTAATTTACGCGGGATAATTTAATTCATTTAAAAAAGAGAAACCGACCTGTTGCGCGGCTTGCTGTATGTACTGGAGGTAGTTCTGAAGGTTCGCCGCACTGCTTCTGGTGGGGGAGTACTCCACCACGGCCGCTACGTAGCTGTCGTGTTCTGGCAACGATATCTGGAATCGATTCGTTCTAAGATAAGTAAAATTAAGACTTAGTGATATTTTTAATGTGACATATGTGGACAGGTAGAATGGGTGGGCATTATGATAGTCATAATGCCCACAAATCCTGCCGTATACAGTCTAAAAAATTAAGGGGCTTCATACCGTGGAATAAGCATGACACAATGCGCACCTACTCATGACGGCCTGCTAAGATGCCGTTTCACACCCCAATTAAAAGACCCGGAATTATATGAACTAGGAAACTCATGAGCCGGTAGAGAATTCCAGAACTTAATGGTCTTACACAGGAACGCCTTACAAAATTTCTTGGTTCGAGTGCTAATAGACTGCACAGTATATGGATGGTTCCTAAGACCAGCACGTGTTGTTCGGGAGAGGAAAGGAGAGGGCGGGGTGAGATCGAGAGAACTCGAAGCTCGAAGCTCCTCAGAACACTCAGCATAGTAGTTCCGGTAGAAGACACTGAGAGAGGCAACAAAACTAATCAACGGATACTAAATAACAGATTCCTGCTGCCTGCTACGATAAATAGATGGCAAGATACTTGGCAATATTGTTATGACGACCGATATAGCTTGGTGGCAAGTATACCCGCACTCCGCTCCAAGGTCGTGGGTTCGATTTCCACACAACACAAATCTTTGTGAGCATTGACATGAATATTGCTATGGTGAAAAAAGTTATAACAGGCTCAAGAAGGAACATGGATGACTTTTAGTCTTTAAAAATCTGACACGCCCTTCTGCGTAAAGCATGCGACGGTCATTTGATGATTTTCCGTTCGAAAAAAAGGCATAATTTTCTGACAAATATCTAATCATTAACAGCATACCCCTTTTAAGTAATTTTGATGACTGATATGAGATGGTGTTCACAATCTTCAGCCCTTGGATGAGTGACCGTCTGTGGCATTTAATATCAAGCACTTCTGTGCTACGGAAATAAAGACTTTCCATATAAACTTTGATCCCCTTTTTCTACCCCTTAAAATATGTCATTTTGTCCTTTTTGGGTTCTAGACTACCTGTGTACCAAATTTCATTTATTGGTTCAGTCGTTATGGTGTGAAAACGAGACAGACAGAAATATAGACAGAGTTACTTTCGCATTTATATAATATGAGTATGGACTTCGTTGCATATAATTTTTAAATTAAGAAAATTAAGCTAGCAATATTCTAACTGCAGCTCTTCAAATTATATTAAGCAAAATTATATCTGTTAAACCAATTTTGATTTTATTTTTTTTCTTTAAGTATGTACTCACTCGATTAGAGTATTTGCCAAAGTCAAGTTATTTGATAATTCAATTAAATATTTGCAAAAATGTGCTGAGTTTTCGTCATTTAGTCAGTGGTGTAGCGAGGGTCTCGCCGCCTGGGGCTGACTGGATATTTGCCCCCTTTGCATTTTAATTATTAGTATTTTCTTTGTTAATAGCAAAGTCTTTCAAACTATGATTGACAATATACAATAGACGTTTGCTAAGTTTGTTAGCTTCACCATGATTATAGTCGATCAAAAATATTAATTTTAAATAAAATTATAAATATTTTTTTTAACATATTTGTTTTATAATTATCACCAGTTATGTCAATTTTTTTGCAAACATTGTTTAACACCGCTCGCGCTCGTCTTACTATCAAAATTGCAGTAGCAATAACATCGATATATCGTCCGAAATTATATCACAAATCAAGTCAGTCCAGTCACATGGCATTCGATTTTGACATAAGTTGATTGAAGAATGAACACATACCTTAACGTTTAATTTTACATGTATGGTCTTGACATTAGTTGATGGAAGAACACACACATATATTAACGTTACATTTTATATTTATGGACATGACATTAGTTGATGGAAGAACGCAAACTTAATTATTAACGTAACTTACGTTAACGATACATTTTATAATATAAGATATTTGAGGATATTAAATTTTAAACATTGAATAATATTACATACCTGCATAGAGTTATTTAAGAAACACAATAGCACAACAACGTAATTATAAATACTCATTCTCACGACTTGTTCGGCACACATGTAGTGAATGTAAATGTGTTCATAAACAGCGATCGAGACAACTGTATTAATAATGTGATGATAAAATTATCTTTAAAATCAGACGTTACAGATTGCGTATTTTAATACATACGATGGGTTCCGTGAAATTTAATGAGAATGCTCAAGTAGTCTGGCGAAGTAGAGGCCTTATCCCTCCTACACAATTGTGCTCCAAAACAGCTCCCACTCATTACAGCCCTGAACTAAGGACGCAAAGGTCATCCATGGAAGATCAGATTCGTCATATTCATTGAATATCCGACTTTTTGCTGAGTATCATTACAGTACTTGTACTGTATAAAATAATTCTGTAATGTGTATGTTTTTGAAGTGCTGTATAAATTTACTTCTTTGTTTCAAAGGTGCCTGCAGTTTACGAGGAGACCGCTGCCAGCTAAACATGTTGGCCGAGCGTAGACCAATCCGAGTATCGACGTACAGGTACAAGGCAAGTGCTAATGTCCACACATTCGCCAATGCAAGGGGCCAATGTAGACAAGTGTCTGTATACACACGGTGGCTAACTGTCAGTATTAATTGTTCCCCGAAACAGTATAGACATTGGCATTGATGCTTCTGACAGCAATGGTTGCCAACCGTGTTATGGCGGGCAGACAAACTTGTGGAAGCTTATGGCCGAGCGTAGACGGTTGCTTTTGATTTGTGCACAAAATACGACACCGATCCGAAGTGAGGCAATTGATCGAAGACTAGTTGCGCCAAATAGGCTCGACTGCATTCGTCCTAGGCGAGCGGCGCCGCGCGATGGCAAGTCAGGGCAAACAGCCTGTCTTCACGTTAGTGTTGGCCATCGCTCAGCAACGCTAGGCCAAAGTCTATAGGCGGCTTTAGACAGCCTACCGTCGTCGTGCCGAAGACCGATAGCAGGCACTCGGACCCTCCGCGTGGGAGACTTTTTTTTTTTTATCTTCGGTAAAAAAATGCTGTTTACGCACTGTCTCCCGGCCAATGGGGGGCCCGGGAGGGGAGTGTGGGGCTCACTACGGCTGCCGCGACCACCGCAGTCCTACCCACTAAAAAACTTCCGACGACGCCCACCGCTGTTGAAAAAGGGGCAGGGAGCCAGTGCCTGGGTTTGTAGCTTCTGGCACCCCGACCGCGGCCAACGTCCCCCGGATCAGAACCGGGAGGACCTCCTGAGAGAAGCGCTGTGTGTCGCGCCCCTCCTACCTCCTTGTGCGGCCATGGCGTAACTGGCCGACTTCTGGGAGGGTCTATAGCTAGACGGAAGGGGCCCCCTGCCCCAGCCATCTAAGACCCTCCAGGCGCGGCTGGACGGGCCCTCCTTGCCCGCCCGCTGCGCCAACGGCGTTCGTGTGGGAGACCTACCGGTAGCAAGCAGTCAGCTTTGCTTGCTTACATCAAGTGGTAACATGGCTTTAACAACCGAGCAACCAGAAGGCGGTAAGCTCGCTCACAGCGAACTGTCTGCTAATTATATGTCAATGTAAAGCCCACATTAACAATTAATTAACCGACGAGGTGATACGAGACGAGAATTAAGTATACATACATAATGCACTCGGAAGCGCTCGTAGCTCTGCGGTGTTCGGTGGTTGGAAACGATCACCAAAGTACAGCAGAGTTTACAGAGGTCAGTCCTTGGATGGGTGACCGTTTGTGTGGCATTTGATATCGAGCGCTTCCGTGCTTCGGAAGGCACGTTAAGCCGTTGGTCCCGGTTATCACTAAATGTGGTAGTCGTTAAGCCATGTTAGAGGCCTCATGGGCGGCTTGAAAAATTCTAACAGCAGGACGCCATACACCTGCCTCCGCCAATCCGCACTGGGTCAGCGTGGTGGAGTATGACCCAA
The DNA here is from genome assembly GCA_949126915.1 of Musotima nitidalis. Lineage (NCBI taxonomy): Eukaryota > Metazoa > Arthropoda > Insecta > Lepidoptera > Crambidae > Musotima > Musotima nitidalis. The sequence goes on from OX421434.1 coordinate 10,432,736, forward strand.
TACCCTCACACCTTGATTTGTGTGAGGAGGCTCGTGCTCAGTAGTGGGACGTTAATGGGCTGTGATGATGATGATGATGATGACATAATGCACGCCTCTTTCCCGTAGGGGTAGGCAGAGATCGTATCCTTCCACTTGCTACGATCTTGGCACACACTTTTAGCTTTATTAACCTTCCCATACACGCCCGTCGGCTTAGGGTACTTTTGACCTGACCTTTCTCCAAAATCTTCTGGATTTGGTCATGGAAGATCTTCAAAAAAAAAAATAAGAAGAATTTCAATTCTCTCCTAGCACATCTTCGGCTCATTGAAGACATTTCTCCTCTCCCGAACTACACGTGCTGGTCTTAGGAATCACCCTAATATTGCGCAGTCCATCAGCACTCAAACCAAATAATTGGTAAGTACGTCGTTCTTGTGCAAGACTGGCTTTGGAATTCATTATCGAGGCAAGTGTTGCCAGCTTCGTAGTCCTGGGTTTTTAGGCCTGAAACGGCATCGTATGCAAGCCATCAGCCTCATGAGACTCATGAGTGCCTTAGTACCGTTTCTATTCCACGATATGGAGTGCACTTACTTTTTCTGGACTAGGGATGTGACATCGATTAAAAAAAATCGATTATTAATTAAACGATTGTTTTTTTAGAATGAAAGATCGATTAAAAAATAATTGATTCAGTCTATTAATCGGTTTTTTTTAAATTTTGCAATTATTTTGAAAATAAACACCACCTAGAACCACCACCAGTACCTGGGTTGCAGCGTCTGACACCCCTCCTGCAGCCAACGTCCCCCGGACCAAAACCGGGAGGACCTCCTCAGAGAGGCGCAGTGGATGCGCCCCTCCTACCTCCTTGTGCGACCATGCGTGTGTGGCCGACTTCTCGGAGGGTCTATGGTTAGACAGCAAGGGCCCCCTGCCCCCACTGCCTAAGACCCTCCTGGCGCTGCTTGACGGGCCCTCCTGGCCCGCCCGCTGCGCCCTCCACAGGTCCCTCTTAGTTTCTCCCCCGGTAGTCAGTACTAAGGGCACCCAGAGTCGTCGGTCTCTGGGTGTTACCTTTTCCCTGGCGCCTCCTGCGCAATACCGGGAGGTACTCAGCCCCCCCACCACGACAAGGTGGAGACCAGTCGGGGGGGGTAGGGTTCCTACCAAGACCAAAGGAGCCCAAGCCAACCTCACCTGCAAGTGGTGCAACTGCCGATCAACGGACGAGGCTCTGGCGAACATAACAATCAAAATAATCGATTCTTGGTGATATTAAATTTGCTTATAAAAATCGATTTTTAATTTTAAAAATTAGATTATTCATTGATTATTTTTTAACATCCCTATTCTGGACTGCATGGACTGCTACCAATTAAACAAGATGTATTCATTATGAAGAGTCGTACTAAGAAAACATTACAATACCCAAAAACCTATTCATGAACGGAGTCATTCGGTGGTCGGATGAACAACGAGCAAATCTTATCAATAGATTTATTGTATAGCAATCAAGTGCCGTTTGTATAATTTTATTATCTTCAACCTGTTACATCTTATCGTGACACGGAGATATAATCTTGTAATCCTTACTTTTGTCCCAGAATATTTCTCAAATTATCTCGCTTAATACTTAATAAAACTATAAAAATCTTTGATCGATAAGTTTTTTGAAAAACTTCTTAACGTTTCCTGTAAAAAGCGCCAAAATTCCAATTAGTTTTGAGAACAGCTTGCAAGATAAGCACAGATATAAAATACTATTACTCATTACAATGATGTTATCAGCTGTCAAGTAACGGATTAGGTAAGTGATAAACTGTAGCAATTAATGTAACAAATGCGATAACTATTATTAAAATAACTCTAATCTTAATACCCTTGTTCCTATAGATTTTTCTTAAATTCTCAAAATCTGGCAAAGATTTTCCAGAAATGTTGTTAGCGATAAGCTTTTAGTAAAACTTTCTTTCGGACCATTGTTTACAAAATCAAATCATCAAACAAAATGTTCTGACGTCACATCATGATATCTTAATCATTCAATAATTATTTAGATATTCTTGATGCGCCTTAATATTAATTATTAAGTTGTAATATACCGAGAGATTTGTTAATTGATAAGCTGTTTACTTTGTACAGAGCGTTGGTATGTCGTGAGTACACACTGTTGCGGTTACTTCCTTCAGATAGCATTGAATAATCATGGCCATCGAGAGTAAGGATGAAACTGTTCCTGATGGTAGATAATAAGAATGGAATATAGGTAATACATTTTATTATCAGAAAAGTAGAAGCAAAAAAAATGACAAACGAAATCAAGAGATATAACAAAACACATAAAAATATAAAAAGCATTTACATTTTCTACTGGGCAGCAACAGAATCAAATAAAAAAAAATTAACATTATATTTCCTTTAATAGGTACAACATTATTTAACTTCCATTAATACTAATCGAATAATCACAGATAATCACTAAGGGTAAAGGTACTCGACGTGCTTATCATTCGCATGCTTATTTGAAATTTTGCTCATTGATTTTGTGTCATGCTTGTTATTTTTTATCATCGTATGTCGGACTGTGACTAATGATGCATTATTTTGTATAATGTTAAAAACATATGATATTGGGCTTCTTTTTCCCTACTTCCTGATTTATTTCGTTGTGCCAGCCCTCCAAACAGTTAGTGGTGCGATGCTGACTTCCGAATACATTCTAAGTTTTTATAAAATCTTCTTTTAACCATTGCCTTGTCATATAGGCTCGAAACTTTGTCATGTTCTCGTCTTCTGTTTGCTTCCGTGTAATGTATGACCAACCGTTTATAACTTCGGATGATGGTGGTAAAGAGAGTACAGCGCTCAATGCCACTTCCCAGAATTTTGCTGGATTGTTCGATTTCATAATTTTAAGCTCGCACCCTTTACGCCATATAGCCTTGTTTTAATTATAGTAACATCCGCTCACTATTACAGATGGAAAAACTTTAGCGATTGCGCTCATAGCTGCTTTTTCATAATCAATATTGTATATTGTGGGATTCCATCCAGGTACTTGGGATATCATTAATGAAAATAAAGCCGGTGTATAGTTGATCGAACGGTCTTGGACAACTTTTAAATTCTTGCGCTTTGTGTACAAAAATTTATGACATTTTTGTTTACTTACTTAAAAGTTAATATTTTTTTATTTAAATCTATGTAACATAACAAATAAAAAAGCTGAAATCAATGGTAAATTCATATTTTTATAGATCGTAGCATTTGTCCCGTCCCCCCCAGTGACAACTGAGTCACAAACTTTCCATTTGTCCCTTCAAAGGGAACAGGTGGCACAAATTGTCATTCCGGTGACAACTGGGAAGACAATTCCTAGCTGTCACCCCGAGAGACAGGGCTAGAGGGGACTACTGGGAATAACCCAAAAAAAAGACGATACCCAACTTTACATAATATATAATATTGAGAAACTAAACGAGTTATTTTTTTAACCACACGTGATGTAGATTTATGTAATTTTTTTTCATATTTTATTCGTACAAGATGACAAAGAACAATTAAATTGAGAAAGCTCAATTTTAGCGTTTATAATATACGTTGGCTGCGGGCCGTTTGGTACCTGCCTGGAGTAGTGCCACCCCCTCTCATCTCACGGGGTAAGAGTCGACTAAACAAAAAAACGTCCCGGATAATGGGCAGCAGCGTCATCCTGCGAACTGGCTTGAACTGCAATCATTAACCCGCCTGCGAAACATGGTGATAATGGGAAGTAATATATTAATATAGAATGTAATCTATTGGGAAGGCTAATGTTCAGCAGTTCAGGCTGATATGGTGAAGATGAATATACGTTTGTAAATAGGTAATTAGTAAACTCTTCTTTACAGTATTCTGTTACAGCTACGATTGAAATTAACTTTGAATAATATAATTAAAATATATATTTAAAGCGTTTAGCATTCTAAACGCCTGCTCGTATGAATTTTAAAATTAAATAATTTTCATGCTATTTTTTAAGTATAGTGTAGGTAACTTCAGAAAAATAATTGAAACAGTGAACAAAAGAGACCTGTCTGATAACCCCTGCTGCCTGCTGACTTCCAAAATTCTGTGCTTACGGGATTATGGGAGTTTAGATACACATTGTTGGGAGCTAGGCTAGCTTGAGGAATTTTGTTTCCGCGATTCAGGATTTCATTCATGCCATCCGTTTCATTCATCTCTTGTACAGTGGCGCTACAAAATTTAAGTGGAAAGAATTCGCCACGGAAGTAAACGTAGGTAGGTATAGGTACTGGTATATTAAAGCACCTTTCTATTTGTGTAAGTATTTATTATCCAAGGGCATCAGTGAGTTATCCAGAACTAGTCGCGCGTGTGACTTGTGGCTCTGGAGACCTTGGGTCTTCAGCTTCTCCCGACGCAGAGCTTGGGAGAGAGATCTTCTTTGCACCGTCTCTGACCTGCTCTCGTCATAAGGTCCGCCGCGACGTCGAGTTTTCTCACCTGAGAACTATTAGTATATTAATGGCATCATACCAATCTTAATATTTTTTAGATTTCTATGACTGGCATGTATTTTTAACAAATGAGCCGTGTGGTACCAATCTAGAATAAATGGTTACATTTTTTATTAGTGCCCCAAAAGTAACCTAAAAAATATTATAACGACACTAAATCACATTTTTAACACAAAATTCGGGTTTATGTTCAAAAAGCACCTGGGTAGTTCAAGTAAAGTGCTCACCTATCTATTTATGTGTAGAGAAACATTTGCAAGCCAAAAGCATTCCAGTAGAAGATGCGCTGGAATGCTTTTGTTGCAGATAAACCAAAAGAACACGAAAGGATAAATTCTCGAAACAAAAGGAAAAGTCCTCGGATTCTATGAACCAACACCATCGTTGGGTGAAAACCATTTAGAATACAAAGAATGCCACACCCTCTCACTTTATAGTCGTAAGAGTCGACGAAGAGAAACTATACAGGTGATGGGCAGAAGCGTCATCCTGCGTACTGGCTCAAACTGCGATTACAAACTCGCCTGGCTAGGGTGGTGATTATTGTGGGCAAATATCGCCAAAGTAATGGCACACAATGTCTGGTCAAGACGGCGGAATGCCGGTGGATGTGGCACATGATCGATCGTCGTAAATAAACTATTAGGGAGAGAATTTCAGAAGTAAACTTGGCTGAAATGATAATATTGTTTTAATAGCTTACATTGTTTTGCTGTTAAGTATCAGCTTTATTAACTCTACAAGTCTAGAAGATGGATAACGATCAACAAAGTAAAATTGAAATCACAGATCCTATTCTAGATCTATTAGTTCTGGGATATTTTGATTATCTTTCCGTTTTATGTGGTGTTTGATATCAAGTTCTCCTGTGCTTCAGAAGGCTCGTCAAGTCATTGGTCTCTGTGACTTGTGGCAGATAAAGATCTTATTTCGCAATTTGAAAAATTCTTACAGTAGAGTATACACCTCAGTTAATTCGCAGAAGTTCTGCTTGGTGGAGTATAAACTGCATCCCTCTTTAACGAGAGGTTTAAGCCCTTTCATAGTAGGGCATTAATAGGCTGCTGAGATCACCTTTGTGCTGTTTATAAGCCATGTTTCCAACGATATTACTCTCTACATCTGCAGTCGTCGTGGCCGCTTCATCTTCAAGGTTCTCGTAATTAGTCATCATCTCGTTGAATATATCTTGGTACACTCTATTCAAGACACCTTTTTCTAACGTCTTTCTTTTTGCTCTGTGTTGGTGCAAATATTTCATACTAGAGACTTTTATATCGTGTATCAAATTAGGCAATAAATAGGAATCCTGAAAATATAAAGTTAAATATTAAAATTAATGCGAAGGTTACTATATCTGTCTATGTGTTTCCTTTTCACACTTGACATACCGAATCGATTTAGATACAATTCGATACTGATTGCTTCGACAGACAAGGTTACTATTTAGTTTTCGTCTGTGGTGAAAACAAACGTTTTACATAAATATTAAATACATAATTATTAATTTTTAAAAGACATTTTTTTAATTTCTTTCTAGAGCATCTTTAAGTCAACTGATCTTACATATCTTCGAAGCAGTTAACTCCCATGTGGAAAAAAAGGTGTATGACTTTGCCGAGGCTCTTTTTCATCGTGAATTGTATATAGCTTTCCATATTATGCTATTCCAATTGCAGTTGTTGTCGAGTGCAACTTGGCTTGAGGAATCGTATACACGGCGTCAGCCCCCGGCAAATAAAAGAAAGCATCACAACTGCCTCCAACAATCGCAAACGGATCCGCGGGTTTTCACCTGTAATGGTTTTTTCTGACCTGAGCCCAGGAGCGGGATGTTAGTCAACTGACAAGTTTATGAGTTAGGTACTTACCTGATTACTTTTATAATTCACGAAGATATAACCTGATGATCTTATTTCGGATTTGTTTCTTGATAAAACCGTTTTTACATTTGCCTTCTTGTATTATATTTTATTACCTTTTGGTATTAATTGGTTAATCTTTACAGCTTATATATTTTTTTACTTAACTAACTCCTACATCTACTTTTTAGCACACATTAATAAAAACAATTACAAAAGGTTAAAATTAAGGTTAAAACGAAGTATACATCTATTCAAGCTAAATTTACACCACATAGGGAATGCTAACGACATATTGTACGAATTAGATACCTCAAATAATGACACTAATATGAAAACTATTATGAATATATTTTTTAACATAACTGAGCTATGTGTGAGCACATGCGATAAATGTGACTCAATATCAGTGATTGTCTATTGGAATTGAGGCACTGAATGGAACAATGATGTTTTCCGAAGCGGCACACGCTATTGTCTCAACACCAGAATATGAAACCAAAACAACCGAGGAATAACGACCTCACCCTTGAAATCGATTAGGTACAGACAATTCATGTTCTTACTCTTGTTTTGCCATCATATTGCGGTAACCTACATAAAGATTTTAACTCTGTTAAAGGGATTCGGTATGATACCGGCCTAGAATAGGTCCCACCCCTCTCATCTTACGGGGAGTCGTAAGAGTGGATCAAAATAATTTCTACCGAATGATAAGCAGCAGCGTCATCCTGCGTTCTGACTTGAACTGCGATGTGGTGATTATGAGCAAATACCCTCAATGGAATGTTGTATTCTTTTGGGTATGCCTATGTTCAGCAGTGGGGGCTGATATGATGACGATTAAGAAAGGAATTGTGAAGAGCGAAAGTAAGGCTAGGTGGTAGAAGAATCACAGAATTGAGACATCGTCTACAGATAGGGTGGAATGGATGACTGCTACTTTGGTTCAGATCTCAATCATGTGGTAGTCGTTGGTCGAAGTTTTTTAACTGTACCTGCTATCTCTCTGCTGTATTTGCCTTTATAATCATAATTCTATTCATCATACATCCATAGGCCACAATAAAGGGCTAGAGGGCCCTTTCAGAACCATCAGCAATTAAATGACAAGAGATATTCCATCCCCACAGCTATGATCTAGGTAGGATTCGACCACGACTCCTCTAAAAAAGCATACTACCTTGTAGGGATCAAGTGGTACTTACCACCAAGGGTAAGCACAGCAACCTATGATGGTTAGGTGTTGTATAGCGAAGAGCCTGAGGAATTCTGTTTGCTCGATTACGAATTTCATTCATCTGTACGTTTTCATTAATCGCTTATACGGTGTCACCACATCATTCCCCTAAACCCGAGGTCGACCCTTTGATGCTCAGCACTCCGCGCATGTGGTGCCAGTGGGTTACCTACTGCGGTCTGCGGTGACTCCAGATGCAGGAAGGAGTGCTCCGTGTCTACGGTCAGTCGAGAAGTTTTTTAGATGTGTCGGGGTACGACGTCTTATTTATTATTTATCGCCACAACCTTATTTCCTGAGCATACAGTACGTTGCGTTTAAAAAAACATGATTGATGTTTAGGTAAAACTCATAAAAAAAATGGTTGCCTGTAAAGTCGTTTTTACGGGCGAAGATTTTACGTGACAACGTCTTTTTCTCGGTAGAATATTTATTGATATGAATATAATTAAATTGCACAATAGGAACAAGGAATTCTAGTGCTGCGCGCGCGGCAGACCGATCATAGTTGAGTGGGAGAGAGACGCAAGGCATTCGCCGGGCCTCTCTCTCGTTCGGTGACTCATCGTAACGTTACCGAGCGTTACACTTTTTCATAAGTGACTCCCAGCCGCAACCTAATTTAAGACGTTGTCACGTCAAAAATTAAGTAACTATTTATCGAAGAAGATGAAAATTATTTCGTAAAATGAAAAGTCATAGTGTAAGGACTGAGAATTTCAGCTCGCGCTTTCAGTAGTTTGTGTCACCTGCTCCCTTTATAATAATATGATTTCCTGACACAAGTTAAAGAAGTAATTTTGTTCTCTTCTTCTTCTTTTGAATAATGGCTTCGTGCGGTTTGCACATTTAGCCAGTGTCAAGTTAGAGATATATTAATATCATATAAATTATAGTAAATGAGAATGAGTGGTGATAAAGATGATAAATGTTAAATGAGATCCCCTCCCCCTAATCCCCTTGAGTCCTCAGTAAAGATGAGAATTTGAAAAGTTATGTTGCACTGTTTTATTTCATTTATCAACACACACACGGATGTTGTGTACGTTCACAAACACTTAACGGTTAATAATCCACCGTTATTAAACATTAATGTTAGAAATATCACAAATTTTTGAAAATAAAACAAAGTGCAAACATGACGCTTCACTTTCCCGCCAAGAAGTCCTCCTCCCTAATTGGCAATTAAAGTAATTTTTTTTGTTGAGTCTTTGAAAGCCTTGGCTTAATTTTGTAAGATGACAAATTAGGTAAGGTATAAATTACTCTGGTTATTCACTACACTCCTTCAAAATTACTTTGATATATAAAAAAAAACAAAAAAGTATTCGTGCATTGTACACGTATATGGTCTAAGACCATAAAACAGAAATAGATTAAATTAAAAATATTTCTATATTAGGCAGTATGGTGACTACTTTAGCCATATCCGAACGGAATAAAGTATATAATGACAACTGTTGAACTGTCATCAATCGGCTTGGTTTGGTAAAGTTTGGTTTGTTTGTCTATTTTGTAAAGATTTTGATTACGTTATTAAAAACTCAGTGAATAATCAAATATCTACATTCTTGTCTAGAAAAATAAGTTATATTTGTCATTTTATCTATGAGGACCTCCTCGCTATGAAATATAAATAATTAACAAAAATGGGGTTGGATTTTGACGTATTTGAATTTTGCAAGAAATTGCGTCAAAACAGACCACCGCCGTATCAATGTCCTTTGGAGAAGTGTGATAAAATATACAAGAGTTTGTGCGGCTTACAATACCACCTGGTAAATTATGATCACGATAACCCTACCCCTACAACGCCAGCTGTCGCCAGTGCCCGTAAAAAGGGCGGCAGAAGCAGGGCTCCTGTGCCCACTGGAGATATCGCGCTTCAAAGCCCCCCAAAAGAAGCGCTTACATTCGCTGAGGCTCAGAAAGTGGTGCAATTTGAAATAGATGGAAAAATCAGTAGGATTCCGATTGATCAGCCTTTACCAGTCATGTCTTTGGATGAGTGGGAAAAAAAGAATGCTGAACTTGAAAAACCATTACCATTTATTGAGCCTCCCGTTGAACCCCACGTAAAGTTGCCTGAAGCGAGTTTCAAGGTAGGCACATGTTTTATGTACTCTCTTTTTTATGTAATATTTACATAAATATCAATAATATAAGTTGAAGTAATATTATTTTTATTTTTCTATGCATGTTTATAATCTCGTGACTTCAAAACATAAGTTTTTGTAGATTTATCAAATTGTTTAAATGTTAGGTACATTTTCTTGTAACTGGCAGGAAAACAAATCAACTTTGACGGTTTTTCTGCCTGTTCTTTTACAATCAATGTTTTTAAGTTGACTTTCATAAGAGCTCTTTTGAGCCAAACTTGAATAAATGATTCTTACTTGACTTTGATGAGTAGTTAGAATATATTACTGCCAAAATTTAACCTATATGTTCTGTTAAAATCTTAAATCTATATTGTTATATGTCATTGAATAAATAAATAAATAAAATAAATGTCATATCGCACACCTAGTTAAAGACTAGCTCAACTCTAAATATCACTTTTTTCAGGAATCGAAAAAAACGTTTTATTTCATTTATATTTAGTATATTATAAACATTCTTATAGTTTCTTGTGTAAAAATTTTATTTTTATTTTATCCAGGTGTCTTTGAATATTATGTAGTTTTGAACGTAGATTCCCGTAATGGTAATAAGTCATTTTCAAATTATTTCGAGTTGCGTGACTCTTTAACTAGGTGTGCGATATATCAACTGATATATTGTGTAAATTTATATGTGTCTGTACATAAATATCAATACAAATACTAATAATTATTATTAGTTTATTATATTATGTGGTATTCATTAATGTTTCTATTCTGCAAGTTATATACCCATAACACTTTGTAAGAATAATAGACTTAATTTTTTCTTCGTACACATTACACATTCGTACAATATTTTTTGCAGCTGATACCAGACTATAACGAGAGAGTCTGTGATGCCCCACCAAGACCAAATGCTTACATTCGCTTCATAGAGAAGTCAGCTGAAGAGCTAGATGGTGAAGTGGAGTACGATGTAGATGAGGAAGACACAGCTTGGCTCAACATTATCAACAAGCTACGTGCCAAACAGAACATGGCATCAGTCTCTGTTGATACCTTAGAATTGCTGATGGATAGGCTTGAAAAGGAATCATATTTTCAGGTAACATATTTATCATAATATTCTTTATAAATGTTGAGTCTTTAAAAACAACTGTTATGGTCTGAATTAGTTTGATTCTAAAAACTTATAATAGTGATGGAATCAGAAGGTATAACAAAATTTAAAACATTTTTTTTTTCATAAACTATTACATAGTACATGAAAACGTCAAAATTAAATATAAAAAACAATCGAAATATGATAACACTGAAATCTCGAAGCTTAGATTTACTTACATGCAACAAAACAAAAATATTTAAGTATATGGTTTAATCTAAGTGCAGTCCTGAGCCACGGCTCTATAATAAGGACTGGCAAGAATATCACAGGCTATGCTCTTTTAAATTATTCATTGGTAAGGTAATCAAATTACCATCTTCATTTGTCTGTGATGCTATGATATGCAATAGAATATAACATTATGTAGTATGTACCTATGTTTGAGGTTGATAAAGATAATAACCACAAGTCTATTGATCCCTTGACTCATTGATTTTAAAGATGTAAGGAAACCCTATCTTGTACCCATGTATCTTATTAATGCTAGAAAGAACCTGCATACTCTTTATATCATAGAATAATCAGTAAAAAATAATTATCACAAGAAGGATGTTTTGGTTATAAAAAAAACAGCTAAAAGTAATGTAGTTTTTGCTAATGCGCTATTCAGAAACAACAACTATACTGAGCATTACATAAGTGTGACATATAAAATGAAGGTGTGTGTGTGCAAAACTAAAAATTTTTATTTATTAAAATTGAATTTACTTAAAAATATTCATTACCCTATTGTTTACATAGGAGAAGAAATGATTGAATTTTTATTTTATTATGACCAACTGCAAGCTATCTTACTTTTTCTCAAATATTAATCTGGTACATTACATTACAGGCTACTCAAAGTGGACAACAAACAGCAGCTACAGTAGATGAGGATGCGGTGTGTTGCATCTGCATGGATGGGGAATGTCAGAACACTAATGTCATATTGTTCTGTGACATGTGCAACTTGGCCGTTCATCAGGACTGCTATGGGGTAATTAGTATATTTTTGCCTATCAGTATCTATGCGTTATCCCAGTTGTTATATGATTGGCCCGGTTCCACTTTCCTGCACCTTGTCCTCCACTTCACACAGTCTGCAGCATCCTTTATTGATAAGTTATTGGTATGCATGTCATCCCTAATATATATTGTTCCTATAACCTAAACAAACAAATATTATTAATATGTCCTTGTCCAGGATGTTCTATGGATGGGTAATGTCATATTGTTCTGTGACATGTGCCACTTGGCTGTTCATAAGCACTGTTATGGGGTAACTATTACACATTGCAGCAAGATCTTGTACAGTATGTTTAATGGTGAATGTTATTACATTTATGACGTATTGTTCTGTGATATGTTCAATTTGGCCGTATGTCTGTACTGCTACATACAATGTAATAATTACACATATATCATCATCCTAGCATTATCCGGTTGTCCTCTAGGCTTATGCTCAAGGCTCAGGATTTGCTTACTTGTCTAACCAGATTTGGCTTATTTTCGGTAATTATTACACATTATGGCATGATATAACCCTAGCTCTTAAGACTTTTAATAATAATTATTATTATTATTTATTTATTTCTCTCCAACAGTTAGCATATTTCTTAATATCTAATAAGTAATTTATCAAATAGGGCCAAAAATATTGAATATAATACTAACAGTGGAGACAGGAGAGCTCAAACTAGGTAAACCCTGTGCTATGGGTCTCCTGGCCTCCGCCTCTGGGTTTTGCCCTTTAATTTGAAAAACCAATAAAAATATACTTTGAACACCAAATGACCGAAAAGCAATAGATTTTCTATTGTGTCTGGGACTGATGGTGTTCAACGTTATACTTATCTTGAAACTAAGCCATTGGTGGGATTGTAATAGAATTATTTATTTACAGGTACCATATATCCCTGAGGGGCAGTGGCTTTGCCGACGTTGCTTGCAGTCTCCGTCTCGTCTGGTCAACTGTGTCCTATGTCCCAACACAGGAGGTAACTGATATTTTATTGAAATATAAGAGGTATGGTGTGGTGATACTGTCTGAAGTGTATTGGACTTAAGCCAGGAATACAATAAGTCATAAAAGTCCCACGACATGTGTCTGAGACATGGCAAGCATAGCCAAACGATCCCCCATGACATTTATGTGGTGACATTAGGCGAATTATGACAATTTAATCGAAGTACGACAAAGTCGCGCCACATATATGGCCACACGTGTCGTAGGACATTGGACCCGTAGTGTATTTTTGGCTGTGGGCAGTTGTCCCATCGCCGGCGAAGAAATGACGAACTATCGGCCATTTTCTCACTCAAGAAACGTTCAAATCCTTAAAAATAACAGAAACACCATCACTGAATGTTAACATTGCTGACGAAGACTCTCCACACGTTTGCGAGCGACAAAAGCTATCAAAGATAATAATCGCTAAACGATGCTGACTTGGCGGTCAGGACTCACAACGAGAGACCAACCAGTGCAGGTAGTGCGCTAGTCGACCAAACTATCTTCTCATCAGGTTATGGCCGCCCCATCGCTCATTGGTTCTCTTCACTCTCCTGAACTAAAGTGATCAACTTAGCATTCATAGCAGGACGGATTTGAACATTCCTAAATCTATCACGTACTCTGAGCATTGCTCACTCTATTGCACACTGAGCTTTATTCCTAAATCATGCTTACTGTTTATTTTAGGTGCATTCAAGCAAACAGACCAAGGCACCTGGGCACACGTGGTTTGCGCTCTTTGGATCCCAGAAGTGCGCTTTGCTAATACTGTGTTCTTGGAACCTATTGGTAAGTAACTCATTTCTACTCCTGACGCCTTAGTAAATCGCCATAAATTTCCCATTGGAGCCGACAAATCTGACAAAAGTATCACTACTTTTTTATTAAATAATGCCTTTGTGCGCTTAGCACATTTAGCCAGTGTCAAGTAAGAGATATACTAATAATATGTAAATCATAGTAAATGAGAATGATTGGTGATAATGATGATAAATGGAAAATGTGAAGCCCTTCCCCAAACCCCTTGAGTCCTCAGTACAGATGTGAGGCTGTACTGAGATCTCACATGGACTTCTTGAGAGAATTTGAAAAGTGATGTTGCACTTTTTTGTTACATTTACCAACACTTATGTACGTTCACAAACACTTAACTGTTAATAATCCGCCGTTATTATACATTAATGTTCGAAATATCATAAATTTTAGAAAATAGAACAAAACTGCAGACATGACGCTTCACTTCAAGAAGTCCTATCACTACTTAATTAGATACAATTTTTTTTTAAATAGAAACTAACTGAAATAATTTATGTCTCAGAATAATGTTGGATTTATTTTGAGTAGAGTTGATTTATCCACTGCATAGATCTTGTAATGTTGAGTTGTAAATGTACACTGGACAGCAAATAAACCGGGCCACCCGCTACCTTGGAACTCTGATTCGATTTTCTCAAAAAGTATAAACCTCACAACTATCAAACTTACACCTACAAAAAGTGCGTATAATACTCTCTGACGTCGATCACTTCCTTGTAGACTCACCCTAGTCTCATTAGTAAAGAGTACATTGCCCCACTGCTCTAACGTCCAATCCCTATGCTCTCGGGCAAATTCGAGTCGTGCTCTACGGTAGGGTACGGTTAATTTTGGGCCTGTAGCAGCTCTCTTTGGAGCCAGATTTCGTTTAGCAAGTCTCCTTCTAGCGGTATCTGAACTTATGACCACTTGGCGTTCGTCACGCAGACTTCGTTGGACTTCAACTGCGTTGAGGCGGCGATTTCGCAAAACAGTAAGTTGGATATAACGATCATCTGCTGCTGATGTAGCCCTAGGTCTGCCCGTACCTAGACGGCGATCGAATGCTCTAGTCTCTAAGTATCGTCTGTAAGCCCGTTGTACCGAAGATCTGCTGATTCGAAGTCTCCGAGCGACTTCACGTTGCGAAAAGCCTGCTTGAAGTAGTGCTAAAGCTTAAGCTGCTTCTTGAGGCGTCGTATCCATTATTGAACGAAGAAAATAGCAGAAATACACGCGTCTGGATCAAATAATGGATGGCAACCAAAGAAATTATAAGAAAAATCCGACTATCCTCATTTAGAAAAAAAGAACGCTAATCGCAAACTCTAGTCAAAACAGAGCAAATCGTTGGTATTGTGTTTGTTGCTTGATTACAATGTGAATTGAGGGTACTTTGGATAAATTTGTGGTCATTTCTCAAACAACATGAAACGCGCTTTTTGTGGGTGTAATTTTGATAGTTGTGAGGTTTATACTTTTTGAGAAAATCGAATCAAAATTCCAAGGTAGCGGGTGGCCCGGTTTATTTGCTGTCCAGTGTATATTATGATGATGAATTATATAATTTTATAATAAATTCCCTTGCAGGGCATCACATTTTTTTGTAGTGTTAATGTACCACCTATTTGTAAAAACTGACATTGACATGCAATAAATAACAAAGCACCAGTGATTGTCCATAGACTGCAAACTCAAGGAGTCTCAAGATCAAGTCCTGGTCGAACCTACGATTTTTGAAGTTATGTGCGTAATTATAGTGCCTAGCTAGACGTGAGACGACGAGAGAACGGTAAGCTGTTGGTTCCGGCTGTCATGAACATCTACGACAGTCGTTATTAGAAAGTCATTGCCTTCTAATATCCTGACTGCTGGTTTAACCATAGAGCAGCCTGAGCCCCAAGCTAAGTCTAGACCAACCGGGATAATCCAAGGATGATGATATCCAATACATACTTTGCTTTTGAATAACATCACCATACTCTATGTTGAATATGACATAATATGTATTATTATTAATTTGCAGACTCGATAGAAACAATCCCAGCCGCGCGATGGAAGCTGCAATGCATGGTATGCAAGCAGCGCGGCGCCGGCGCATGTATCCAATGCCACAAATCCAGCTGCTACTCCGCCTTCCACGTCACGTGTGCTCAGCAAGCAGGGTGAGCAAGATTCTATATATATTCTTGTATATCCCTCAAAGCTATTTGATTTTATTCATATCGCTGGCTTAATGGAACATAGATCCACTAGTAGACAGATTTAAGTTACGTACAGTTTTTTAAGTTTTTACTGAGATCTCATCTCTGCCTACCCCTTTCGGGGAAATAGGCGTTATATAATGTATGTTAATCAATGTTAATCAAACGTACCAAACACAAGAAACATGAATAAATAATATATCTCTTTTGCATGTTATGCGTCACAAATATGATAAGTGCTCATATCAAGATCTTAGTTGATATCCCAAAAATCAATGGAAAAGATGGTTCAAACGCGCAAAATTTCCGACTTTTGTGCGCGACCACGATTTGAACCAAAAACCCTCTGAATAGCAATCATCTAAAAAACAATCGCAACTGCATGTGGATTCCGGCTACTTTTCACTAGTTGACGTTGTAGACGGGAATACTCGTGGATGGAGTAACAACCACTGTATTCCCGTCTACTTGGAACCTTCCCGGACTTGGAACTTTCATCAGTCACTAGCCTGCCTGCGATCAACGAACTGCGATTATCGACCAAAAATTTGCCTTTAGTAAAAACATACTTGATCTTACAGGTTATACATAAAAATGGAGGCGGCAGGACCGGGTCGAGACCCTAGTCAGCCAGTGCAAGTGGCCAAAATGGCATACTGTGACGTCCACACTCCTGCGCATGTTCTACAGGTTAGTTCAGTTCTGGAAACACCAATTACTGCTTAAATAGTCAAGCAAATTCATAGCAGTGCATATGTTGACAATTATTTGAAATACGAATGAGTAACACATTTGGGTCTCATTCGAAGTGCGACGTTGGGCGTGATATTATTGTGGACGCAATGTACCTCTGATCTGGTCAGGGCGGCGGGGAGCCAGTGGATGCAGGCGGCACTGGATCGATCAACGTGGAAAACAATCGGGGAGACCTATGTTCAGCAGTGGACTCCAAATGGCTGAAATGATGATGAAACAAATCTATACAGGCATCTGTTTTATCATCAGAAGATGTAATACCTTAGTATGTGTTAAATTTTTATTGCACACTTTGTAATACAGAAAATTTACTCTGCTAGTTAATTCAGTCCATGCTGTTTTAAAAACCAAATATATCCGCAAGAAATTCAAATAAATATTTTTAAAAAGCATAAGCTCTCAAAATGGATGTTTTGTTTTGTAATATTATTATTAATGCACATGATATACAGCGCATTTACATCTAAATTATTTGCTATAATTATACGCTATAAGTATGGCTTTGGGGACCCCAACAAGGGATAAATTTTCATAAATATATTGTTTGTAAACACATGCATAAAATTAGAAATATAGTTAGGAAATTTACTGGTTTTATTATTTTTAGGAAAGAAAAGCGCTGGAATCAGAAGGCGATGTGAAGTCCACAGATCTATCAGCCATCAGGCAAAAAGGGAGAGACAAAATTATTCAGGTAATGTCTATATACATTTTTTAGCTAATTTATAAACATAGATTTTATATCATCCTAAGCATATATAAATACATTCTCGCATGTTTCCCCGAAGGGGTAGGCAGAGGCATATTATACGCCCACACTTCGCCAATTATATAGTTGGTCCCACGTAACAGGTGGCGAGCCTATTGCCGCTTACCGGGCACTGTTATGTTCGCCAGAGCCTCGTCCGTTGATCGGGAGGTGCACCACTTGCAGGTGAGGTTGGCTTGGGATCCTTAGAACTTGGTAGGATCCCTGTACACCCGATATCTAATCTAATCTTTAATAAATATGTTCTGTGTTACAGGCCCGTCGCGTTCTAGCAATGAAACGCACATGGGCCCCGGTGGTACTAGTACCAACGTTGCCAGCAGAAAGGGTCTCAGAAGTAGCCCAATTAGCGTCGGGCCCAGCGGCTTCCAGGGCTCAATTCATGAAAAAACTGCTTGCCTATTGGACCCTGAAGAGGCATAACAGGAACGGGGTGCCGCTGCTGAGGAGGCTGCATAGTCTTACCAGTCATCATGGTAAGTTATAAATTCTGTCAAAAAAAACGGCGTAAAAAGGCAATTTAGCAGGCCGTCATGAGTGGGTGCGCTTTGTACCGTACTTATTCTACGGTACGCCTTCACTTTTTTGAACTGCATCAACTGCTTACTATCAAGCAGGATGTAGTTATTATGACGTGTCTCATCAATAAAAAAACGTCCAAAAAACTTGCTGGTTTAAACTATTTTAATCATGCATGCAGTCTTCACCTAATATTTTAATTAAAATGAGCTAAAAACTGCTTTGATTGAGTCTGTTATGTTATTGTGAATGTTTGTTAAGTTAAAAGGTAACCAAACACTTTGAAACTTGCATTCAAAACGTGGTCTTTAACCATGGGTTTTATTAGAAAGCTCGAATTCATATAGCAATTGAGTGTGTTATGCTTGGCGTTTTCCTACGAGATCTAAAAATGTGGAAATCCAAAGAAGAATTATAGTTCCCGACATAGCTCAAAAACCAAGCAGAATTGGTAGTGGTTAGGGCACATACAATTGACGGCCGTAATGGCAGAAAAATCTAGAGAGTGACGTGATACGTCTACCCGCAAGCGTTGATAAGGGTCGCTTCGGTCGTTTATGGAACAGGCCTGTGTTCAGCTGTGGACTTCCTTATGTTGATAATGGTAAATACCTTGGATGTTTGTTCTTCAATCACCAAAGAATTGGCTGACATTTGGAACTTAAATACTTTACAACCTGTAGATTCACTTACACTTAATTATTTTTTGTTTTTAAATTGTTTTGTTGCATATAAGTGAATCTAAGCTTCGTGATGTTTATGAAATAAAAAATTTTTGACTGATGTTAAAATAGGATACTTTTTTACTGAGGAAAAATCCAAAAATTCTACCAATATGGTATAATGATAATTTATGGATCATATTTAACGTGTCTTCAAAATTAATAAATTGCCAACCTAACCTAACCTTTTTGTACATCAAAAATACTGATTGAGCACCTAATCACCTATTAGATGCTCACTCAGTATTTTTGATGATCAAAAAAGCTTTTTTTAGAGGTTTAGTTTATTATATTCCCTAATTTATTACACGTTCATTTGTATCCCAGTGGGTAGAAAGAATACTCTATCTCTTTAAAAAGGATCTGTACAGTTGTATTGTGAGAGATGGCCAGCCCTTCCCGTAGTAGAGACCAAAGACATGGAGTGGTAGAATTATTTTGAGGTGCCGCAACCACACGGCGCACCCAAGATATAGACATTGTAATTTAACCTGAAAAGCTTTCATTAATAGGTACAAGAGGTATTCAAGACGGCACAGTGAATGTAAGAGAACTTTGTAACCAGCTGAAGTATTGGCAGAGAATACGACAAGACCTTGAAAGAGCTAGGTAAGTCATTTCCTTGTTATCCTTGGTCCTAGTGGAAAAAACCCTTGACATAAAATTTACAGAGATATAGTCCGCGGCGCTTAAGTTAAACATTGATCTTGGATGCGCTGAACACATTATCGGGTGTCAATCGAAGTGCGGAATGGAATAATTATCGCTTGCTCCGTGCCTCGGAAAGCACGTAAAGCCGTTGGTCCTGGCTGTTATGAACATCTATGTAAGTCAGTGCCTTCTAACATTCTGACAGCTGGTTTAACCATAGAATGATATTCCTTTAGGTTGCATAGGTCAGACGGCAGTCGCTTCAAGTAATAACTGAAATTCAGCCAAAAATGGTTACCAGTAAGCAGACCCTGGGCCTTAAGCTTAAGACTAGGGTAACTGTGGTAAACCGAGGATATGATTTTAAGTGCGGCATGGGGGGCGGGGCTTAGCTATAGCAATTCGCTCGCAAGCACTTTGTCACTTTCTCACCCTGTCTACGATTATAAGTCCTTGAAAAGGTGACCGTGTATGTAGCATTTGATATGGAATGCTTCAGTGCTTCGGAAGACGATGGTTTGTAGTTGATATGTGATAGTAGTTAAGTTAAGTGAGAGGTCTATGCCAAACGGCAGCCAATGCCAGCGAAACCGCGTGGTTTAACATGATCTGAATCCTTTTCTCCTTTGGGTAGTATTATGTCATTAGCCATATTTTATTATATTATTATTTTTTATTGTTTTCCTATGATTATTAAGGGGCTATCCATAAATGACGTCACACGTTAAGGGGGTGGGGGGTTGACGAAGTGTGACATGGTGTGACAAGGGGATGGGAGGGATCCTATATTTCGTGACGACACATTTCAAAATCCAGGTCCTATGAAAATTATAGAACTACTGTTTTGATGTAATTATTTCTTGCTGTACAATTGCAAAATATGTGACATCACACTAAGGAGGAGGGAGTCCCACAAGTGTGACCAGCTGTGACAAGGACGGAGGTGGGGTCAAAAAATTACGGAATTCGTGTGACATAATTTATGGATGCCCCTAATATTTCCCATTACTTTGACAATAAATAGAGACATTTGTCTTTTAAAAATTTATTAAAATTGTTTTTAATGTTTGTCATAATTGATATACCGGTGTTTTGGATAATATTCTTTAAGCCTGAATGTGTGACTTATAAATAAATTACAAGGAGCTGTTTCAAAAGCGTCCCAACACTTTGCAAACTACCAATACTGTCACTATTTCCTTACCTATTAATTTCCCACTACTGGGCTTGGGATTCTTCTCGCAAACTGACTATTCCTCTTAAACATGCCATCACATATCAAAGCTCTTAATCTCAAATATTGTTCACAGGTTACTGTGCGAGTTGGTCCGTAAACGAGAGCGCTTGAAAGCCGAATACACGCGAGTATGGGAACGCTGCGTTCTTCACTCACTCAGACCAGAACGGGCTGTTCTACACAAACTACTGCGCATGTTACGTCAGAGGGACACTAGCGACATCTTTACTGAGCCTGTTGATATTAATGAGGTATGTTTCAATAAAGAAGATGTGTAGTTCATTTCAATCTGCCCGGTGGAAGATCTTTCCTTAGGTGAGGAGCACTTCTCTGCGACAAACAATCATCGTTTTTCATTTTTTTTTTTAAATATTTTAATGAATGAATACTATCGAAGCATAATTTATATAAAATTATGTATTGTATGCATAAAACGGGAACTGTGTTGATGATATAACCTTTTATAATCACTCTTAATATTACTCGAAATATATTATGACTAGCTGACCCGACAAACCGTTGTCCCGTTTTATTACAATTCATTCTGTCAAACAGACAGAACAGCTATGTCAAATGACTGACAGCCATGTCAAACGCCATGGTTTCAATTAAAAGTGTGCTTTTAGTTAGCCTTCTTAAATTGCGATAACCTTGCATTGCAGGGCGTCTCATGTAGACCTATTATACTTACTTATGGCGTGGAGGTCAGTATACCTGCACTCCGCTTCTGAGGTCGTGGGTTCGATTCCCATTCAGGACAAATCTTTGTATGCATGAATATGAACATTTGTTGACGACGATATGGCGTTGTGGCGAGTATACCTGCACTCCGCTAAGGTCGTGGGTTCGATTCTCACACAGGACAAATTTTTGTGTCCATATGAATATGAATGTTTGTTCTGATCTTCTATGTATATCAAGTAAGTATTTACAAAAAAAAGTATGTTTATCCGTTATTTAGTACCTAAAACACAATTTCTTAATGATACCTATCTTGGAGCTAAATAATTGGTGTAATTGTTGGAAATTACTTATTTTTTTATGTAATTTTAGATGCAATAAATGATTTGATTTTAAATTATCATATAGGTAACATGATGTATTTTACTTTTATAAAACGAATTCTTCCGTTCCAGGTGCCAGACTACAGTTCGGTAGTGAAGCATCCGATGGACCTCAGCAGTATGGGCAAGAAGCTGGATCGTGGGTCTTACCGCAACGTCGACGATCTAGAGGCTGACTTCCAGCTCATGATCGACAACTGTCTCGCCTATAACAACAAGGACACTGTCTTTTACAAGTAATTAACTTTATAACTTAAAAAATTTTGGGCCACGTCTATATCTCGCGGGAAAAAAACAAACTCCTGCCAGAAAAAGGGCGCGTTAATTTTTCAGTTGACATTCATATAAAGAGCTTTAGTAAGACACAAATTAAATTTATATTGGCATTGTTTATTAGGGTTTAATATATTTTTTTAATTTATTGAAATACTTATTAATATTCCAGAATTGATTGTATAATTACCAACATTACTGAATCTATTGATAATTTAAGTAGTCTTGAAATAATCTTGTTTTTCTATAAACCACTTTTTGTCTGTCTTATAAGATACATCATGAAGACACATCGAATAAAACTTTTTTTTTAAACCTGTACCAACTTAATTAACTAATTTGTCCGTGATTGTTCCGCGGTAAACAGCGCCCTCTCGTTTTCTGGACTGGCTTATGTAATGTATTATCCAATTAATGTACCCTTTTTTTCAGAGCGGGTGTAAAAATGCGGGAGCAATGTCTGCCGATATTCCGTCAAGCCAGAAGGGACATTCGACTTGCCGGCTTCCAGAGTATTGTGGGCAAAGGGGCCGAGGATCCTGAAAGTAGTCCAGAAAGAGATATAGATTCACCGAGCAGAGGGAGTGAGAGAGATAGGGCACCTAGTAGAGGCGGTGAGAGAGACCGAGCACCTAGCAGGGGAAGCGAAAGAGACAAAGCACCCAGTAGGGGGAGCGAAAGAGACAGGGCACCCAGCAGAGGGAGTGATAGAGACAAAGCACCTAGTAGAGCAATTGAAAGAGATAGAGCACCAAGCAGGGGTGCGAGCGAAAAAGACAGGACACCCAGTCGAATGAGCGATAGAGATAAAAGCAGATCCAGTCGACCAAGAGATAGAGACATACGAAGCACCAGCCGGCCAAAGGAAAGAGACACACGTGGCTCCAGCAGAGTGAAGGAGCGTGATGCAAGAAGTCATACAAGGGAACGTAGCCGTGGGAGCGATAAGGATAGCAGAGGTCTAAGTAGAACCAGCGAACGAGAAATAGACTTACGGCGAAGTAGGGAAAAGAATACCAGAGGACTTAGCCGGCCGAAAGAAAGTCGTGAACGTTCGCGTGTGAGCGAGAGGGAAAATGTACAGCAGGCTCGTGTGAGTGAGAGAGAAAGCAGAACGCCATCCCGTATGAAGGAGAGAGGGAGGGCGGCACCTCGTAAGAAGCAGAAAGAGAGCGTCAACCAGCGCCGCGGAAGACGCAGTCGCGACAGGCATTCAAGTAGCGACAGCGGAAGGACTACTGGTAAGTCTTGATATTTCAAACAAATTTGACGATTGATTTGGTGTGGTTGTCAGTACACCTGCGTTCCGCTTTATATCTAGTGGGTTTGATTCCCACAGAGGACAAATATTCTTGTTAAGGGTTACGTCAACCATGTTGTGCCTAAAAGGCTTCTCTGATGTTAATTGTTGGCGAAATAAAAAGTAAACTTTACGTTTCCTATTGGAACTTTCTGTAAGGCCCGCTTATGGGAGACCAATTTAAATATGCAAAATGTTATTGAAATTTTAACGAAATCGTGTTACAAAACGCTTTAAGAATAATTTTCATGAATGCCCACGCCCATTTCACGTCATAGCATTCGTTTTAATTTGTTTTAGATTCTCACAGTGACCGCGGCGTGTCTGTCACCCGCAGCGGAAATCGCAAGCAGAGCCCAGCGAGAGACACTGATGACGACAATACCACGGTAACTGTAATAAAATCCATATTAATATTGTAATTTTCGTTGTGTTGGCTATTGTACATGATGTTGTACGATATTTTTTATATACCTTTCATTGTTAAATTAATTGTCTGAGCATTAATGGTCTACTGGCACATATGAATCCTCTTCCGAACTAAGATGAGGGAGATTCAGACCTTACCGTGATGGATCACGTGGATCCAGTGCGGAATAACGGAGGCAGGTGCGGCGTTCTGCTGTTAAAATTTTTAAGGCGAAGCCAAAGTTCAAATGACTGTTATATATTAGGTCGGGGAAAAAGTCTTTTCGCATAACGTAGGTATAAACTTATTATAAATTTTTTTTGACTGTACTATTTGTGTCTGGCTGGTTTTGGTAACATTAAAAAGGTTCCATTATAAAGAAAAGAAAAAAATAAAAAAAAGTTGTTTCCCGCTATTTTTCATTTGTTTTTCTCTCCGTTAAAATGAGTGAATTTAATGAAGAAATTCGATACATTTTAAAATTTTATTATAAAAAAGGCAAAAATGCAACTCAAGCAGTGAAAAAAATTTGTGATGTTTATGGACCTGATGCAGTGTCAGTAAGAGTAGCACAAATTTGGTTCAAACGTTTTCAGTCCGGAAATTTTGATGTTAAAGATGCACCTCGCTCTGGTCGCCCTGTTACGAATAAAATGGACGCCATTTTTAAAAGAGTGGAGCAAGATCGGCATATTAGTAGTTACGATGTAGCTGAAAAACTGGGAATTGACCACAAAACAGTTTTGACCCATTTGAAGAAAGCTGGTTATACAAAAAAGCTCGATATTTGGGTGCCACACGAGCTCACTCAAAGAAACTTAATGAACCGTGTACTCATTTGCGATTCATTATTGAGACGTAATGAAACCGAGCCGTTTTTGAAGAGATTGATAACTGGCGATGAAAAGTGGATCACGTACGACAAGAACGTGCGAAAAAGGTCGTGGTCGAAAGTTGGCCAGGCTTCACAGACTGTGGCCAAACCTGGCCTAACACGAAATAAGGTGATGCTGTGTGTATGGTGGGATTGGAAGGGCATTGTTTATTATGAGCTTTTACCGCCCGGCAAAACCATCGATTCTGATCTTTACTGCCAGCAACTGATGAGATTAAAGGAAGCAGTCGAGAGAAAACGGCCGGAATTGATCAACAGGAAGGGTGTGGTCTTTCATCACGATAACGCTAGACCACACACATCTTTAGCCACTCAGCAAAAATTAAGAGAGTTCGACTGGGAGGTCCTAGTGCATCCACCATATAGCCCTGACCTTGCGCCTTCAGATTTTCACCTGTTTCGGTCTCTGCAGAATTCTTTAGGTTCTGTAAGGTTGACCTCAAGAGAGGACTGCCAAAACTATTTGTCCCGTTTTTTTGATCAGAAGTCCCAAAGTTTCTACAGTAACGGGATAATGTCTCTGCCCACAAAATGGCAGAAAGTTATTCAACAAAACGGTACATATATATTGTAAATAAATGTAAATAAACTTTGAAAAAAATGTCTTGACTTTTCATACAAAAATACGAAAAGACTTTTTCCCCAACCTATTATAATGATGCATGGAAGCGCTCGATATTCCATGTCGCTCATATCCGCTACTTTTACTAAATTAGACTCTGCTTTACTTTCCTACCACCTAGGACCGCGGAGCTAAGAGCGTTTTGCTTGCCATGTGAAAATGTTATAGTTTTAAGGCTTGTACAGGAATATATAGCTATTATCTATAACGACAAATTCACAAAATGCCAACCGCTGCAATGAATTATATAAAATGGACTTGGTTATAAAAAAAACTCAAATTATTTAAACATTGTCGTGTTACGTGCAGTTGTCATTTTGAGAAGTTAGCAAAATTATTGTAAACCAATTTTTTATATAATGTTACAATTACAGCGCGATAGTTCCCCTGCTTTGGCACCGGCCAGTGAAAAAGGGGGCGTCGCCATGAGCGGGCGGGGCGCTCGTCGCGGGCGGGGGAGGGGGCGTGGTCGCGGACGGGGACGCCCAAAAGGGGGCAGGCCTGCCGCACTCGCACACAGGACCGACTATGGTATTTATTGCAATTATTTTATCAATCTGTAGCTAAAACTAAACACATGTAATCGTAGTGTAGGTATACTGTACATAATATTTTTGTGAAAATGCAATAAAAATAATTTTTAACTGTTTGCACCGTTCTGTAGACGTAAAATGACTTGTCACAATTACATCAGTATTTTGTGTTATCACAACATCTCCATGCCTGAGTTCTTTCTAAATCAAAACACCAAGTAAAATATGCGTGCAAAATTTTAAGACATAAATTATATATGCACACAAAATATGTTAAAATTTATATAGAGTTTTTATTGTGACATTTAACTTAACCTTATTCATATTTAATTCAGAAACACCCACATCTGGATCTGAAATTGCGGGTTCCCGCAAGTTGGCTACTCCTGAACAGTCTCCTTCCAAAAATCCGGATACCCAGACAGGTAATTAACATAAGCTGAGGTAGGAAGTCCCTGATCAAAACCAAAAGCTATGTCTTCTATACAGCAAGAGACATAACCAAAAATTACCTATTGTTGGAAAATGATTTTTTTTATTTTTCATCAACTAAACTCACAGATGGACTATTCTACACAAAACAGCAATTTTAACTGCCGATTAGCATTATTTGGGTTGCCCTAGACCAGTGGTTCTCTTTGCGTGAAGCTTCTGCTTCATACTTTGACACTGGCCCCCCGCCCCTTTTTCCACAGCGGTGTGCGTCGTCGGATGATTTTTAGTGGGCAGGACTGCTGGCGGTCGCGTCTGCCGCAATGAGCCTCACACTCCCCTCTCGGTCCCCCCTTTGGCCAGGAGGCAGTGCGTAAAGGCATTTTGTTACCGACGTAAATAAAAGAAAAGACTAGTGGTTAAGCTTAGGGCTCTTGATCCTAACTGCTGAGTATGTCCAGCCATAAACCTTTTTGTGCACTCCGCAGGTCTAGGTTTGCTGGGCGGCCTGAGAAAACCGACACTCTTGTTACCGCCTTCCACTGGGGCAGCGCCTCCCAGAAGCTTTGGTTCTGATGGTATATATTTTGATGTTTTTTTATAGTTATGCTGTAGTGATTGGAGTAGGGGTCATCGTTCTCATTTATCTAGGCAGAATTTTAATTAAGTCGTACCAATATTTTTATGGTCCCAATGGACCGCTGATGTGGTCATGGCGGCGGGAAGCCGACGAATGCAAGAGGCACAAAATCGATCATCATGTAAAACTATTGGGGAGGCCACAGCAGTGTAGTTCATAACACTGACATGAATCTGAATATTTTTGATTCGTTTTGACCCTATAATATTAAATATAATTATATGGTCAAGTTGCATCAGAACTGCGACCAGCAGAAGAAAATATATCATATTTCTTTATTGTTTCATTTGGTGTACACTTAGGTCTTAAAAATAATATTTTGTCCTCAAATGAACCCTGCAAGGGTATCACAATTTAAAATAGGAATACATTTCTTCCTTATATTATTTATAGAAATTAAATACATTATAAATTAAACAACCATAAAAATCAATAAACTATATATACATTATGTTTTTACTAATTATATTAATAATTAATAATTAATTAATTTAATAAATAATTATATTAAATAATGGCCGTGTGGCGCCGGCCTAGAATAGCGTCACCCCTTCTCATCTCATGGGGAGTCGTAAAAATCGACGAAGAGAAATGCTACCGGATGATGGGCAGCAGCGTCATCCTGCGTACTGGCTGGAACTGCGATCACCAACCCGTCTGCCCAGCGTGGTGATTATGGGCAAATACCCCCAAATGGAAAATGGCACACACGCGTATACGGCCCCCAGTCCCCGGCGGCCCCGCTATTCCAGATTACGGTAGCGGTCTTGGTAACGGCGGGGCAGGGGGTGCTAAGAATCACCGGCAGAGATCCGGCTACCACCCAAAACGACGACTTCTGCACCTGGCAACTTATAACACGCGCACACTGAGGACCGACGAGAAGATTGACGAGCTGGAGGAGGGAATAGAGCGGTTGCACTGGGACATTATCGGGTTATCCGAAGTCCGTAGACAGGGAGAGGATACGGTAATCCTTAAGTCCGGCAACTTGCTCTACCACCGGGAGGGCGATCGCCTGTCCCAAGGTGGTGTCGGTTTTATCGTCCGGAAGTCTATCCGTAACAACGTCGTGTCTATTCGGAGTGTGTCGACCAGGGTAGCGTACCTAATACTCAGAATCACCAAACGGTATTCGTTGAAGGTAATTCAGGTTTATGCACCGACCTCGGCACACCCTGACGAGGACGTGGAGATATTGTATGATGACATTTCTGCCGCCATTCATACTTCACCGACTCACTACACGGTTGTTATGGGAGACTTTAACGCAAGGCTAGGCCAACGAAGCGGTGACGAGCAGAAAGTGGGGCAATTTGGAATAGGGCGAAGGAACCATAGGGGACAGCGGTTGGCTGACTTCATGGAGAAGGAGGGTCTCTTTATGATGAACTCCTTCTTCAAGAAGCCACCACACAGGAAATGGACCTGGCTGAGCCCCGATGGTTTCACGAGGAATGAGATAGACTTCATCATGACCACTAAGCGACAAATATTCAATGATGTCTCTGTGATCGCCAGGGTGAAAACCGGTAGCGATCACCGAATGGTAAGGGGCACATTGAATATTAATATAAAGCTTGAAAGGTCCCGTTTGATGAGGTCTACGCTCCGACCCTCAGCTGCCCATATTCAAAACCCCGAGAACTTTCAGCTCGAGCTTCAAAATCGCTTCGCAGGTCTGGAGAACTGCGTAACCGTTGACGATATAAGCGGCGGGCTGGTTGAGGCTGTCCATGTTGTCGGGTCCAAACATTATAAGACCCGACAAACTAAAACCAATAAACTGTCGACTCAAACTCTTAATCTCATGGAAGCGCGACGAGACATGCGATTGCAGTCTTCAGCGGAAGCGTCTTCTTACCGGCTCATCAATAGACAGATCTCGAAATCCTTGCGACTCGATATTCGCAAATTCAATACAAATTGTATTGAAGATGCAATAGAGAGGAACAGGGGTTCAAAAGTGTTCGCACGGGATCTGTCTATTGGTCAGAGTCAGTTGACACAGCTGAAGACCAACGAAGGCAGTCTAGTCACGTCGAGACCTGAGATTATGAGGGAGATCGAAAGGTTTTATGGACAGTTGTATACCAGTACGCAAGATCCCGCTACTTGTTTGGCTAAAGACCCTAGAGCCAAACTAACTCGACATACCACCGAAGACATCCCGGACGTCAGCCTGTACGAGATTAGGATGGCCCTGAAACAACTAAAAAACAACAAGGCACCGGGGGAAGACGGGATGACAGCAGAGCTTCTGAGAGCGGGTGGTACACCAGTACTTAAGGTACTCCAGAAGCTCTTTAATACCGTCATTCTCGAGGGACGTACGCCACAGGCGTGGTCCAGTGGTGTGGTTGTCCTTTTCTTTAAGAAAGGTGACAAATCCCTTTTGAAGAATTATAGGCCAATCACGCTACTGAGCCACGTCTATAAGTTGTTTTCACGGGTCATCACGAACCGTCTCGGTCAAAGGTTTGACGACTTCCAGCCTCCCGAACAAGCCGGTTTCCGAAAAGGCTTTTCAACCATAGACCACATTCACACGCTGCGGCAGGTTATACAGAAGACCGAGGAGTATAACCAGCCACTTTGCTTAGCGTTTGTGGACTATGAGAAAGCCTTTGATTCGATCGAGAGCTGGGCAGTGTTTCAGTCCCTGCAGCGATGCCGCATTGATCATCGGTACATCGAAGTTCTGAGGAGTTTATACAGAAACGCCACCATGTCCGTACGAGTACTGGACCAGTGCACGAATCCTATCCTCTTGCAGAAAGGCGTGAGACAGGGTGATGTCATTTCACCGAAACTGTTCACTGCTGCTCTGGAGGATGTTTTCAAGCTACTGGACTGGGAAAACTACGGCATCAACATTAATGGCGAGTATATGACTCACCTTCGATTTGCCGACGACATAGTGGTCATAGCGGAGTCGCTTGTGGATCTGGGCACAATGCTCGGAGACCTCGACAGAGCTTCCCGAAGGGTAGGTCTTAAAATGAACATGGATAAGACCAAAATCATGTCAAATATCCATGTTGTGCCTACCCCAGTAATAGTGGGAAGCTCGGCCCTCGAAGTTGTCGACGAGTACGTATACCTGGGACAAAAAGTCCAATTAGGTAAGTCCAACTTCGAGAAAGAGGTCAATCGTCGAATCCAGCTCGGTTGGGCTGCGTTCGGGAAACTACGCAAAATCTTCTCGTCCAAAGTACCTCAGTGTCTCAAGACGAAAGTCTTCGACCAGTGTGTGTTGCCAGCGATGACGTATGGGACTGAGACGTGGTGCCTGACTATGGGCCTCATAAGGAAGCTCAAAGTCGCTCAGCGTGCAATGGAGAGAGCTATGCTCGGAGTGTCCCTACGTGATAGAATCAGAAATGAGGAAATCCGTAGGAGAACCAGAGTGACCGACATAGCGAAGCGCGTTTGCAGGCTGAAGTGGCAATGGGCGGGGCACATAGCTCGAAGAACCGACGACCGATGGGGCGTTAAGGTTCTTGAATGGCGACCACGAATCAGCAAACGTAGTAGAGGGCGGCCCCCAACGCGATGGACCGACGATCTGGTCAGGGCGGCGGGGAGCCGGTGGATGCAGGCGGCAAAGAATCGATCTACGTGGAAAGCAATTGGGGAGGCCTATGTTCAGCAGTGGACTTCGAATGGCTGAAATGATGATGATGAATTATATTAAATGTATTTAACTGTTCAATTATATGTTTAAGAATGTAGGTATTTGTTCAGACTGTAGTAAGCATTAATATGGGATTATAAATCGAGTTGCATCCCTACCCTAGTAATACCCTTGTTTTGAAACGACGAAACCGCAGATCTGAATACTGGTAGGACTTTTTCTGTGTACTACAGGTGAGCCCTACCCTTCATATTATAAATTTACCATAATGGGAGGAAATGTGAAGTGAAATAAAAATACACAAAAAATACTTTGTAGATAATTAAATCTCATTGTTACCTCATTGTAGGATTTGTAAAATATTGTATAAAACTATCGAGGTATGGTTCATTACCCATTAAACTATTAATGGGTAATGAAAAGTTAAAGTTAATCGCGATAAGTGATGGGTAGCGGCACCTACAGAACGCTACCACAAAGGTCCCCCCGATAAGAGTCACCGACAGACTGACAAATCTTGAGGAAAACCACAACAGACATAAACTGACAAACATTGACAAAGAACCCATTTGTTTTTATTTCTTTATTATGGTACCGCTCATATCTCTTTCATTGTTGTTAAAAAAGTATATCGAATTTCCATTTTGTGTTTAAATGTTTGACGAATCTAAATGATCATGTTGATCTGAGACAAAAAAGTATATTTTATTTTATTTTTAAGTTTTCATGTGGGCGAAGGTCTAAACACCTCCGACCATTAGACAAGTTTCATCTAAAGATTCGGCCTACAATGGTGCCATCCCTCCTCATGAGGAGTCGTAAGAGTCGACGAATAGAAATCATGCCGAAAGATGCGCAGCAGTGCCATCCTGTGTACTAGCTGAAACTGCGGTTACCAACCCGTCTGCCCAGTGGGGATTATGGGCAAATACTCCTAATAGAATGTAATCTATTAGGAAGGCTTATGTTCAACAGTGAACTTTGTAAGGCTGTTATTATGATGATCTAAAGATCTCTATGCAAAAAGTGAACCTGGCTACAACTATACAAACCCCTTCTAAATTGTTCTAGCAAGGCTTCTGCTCACTTAAAAAGAAATATATCGCATGCTTAATAGAATAGTGACTTAACTCAAAAAATAAGGTTTTTGGGACATCACAAAAGAAGATCTTCTAAATAATACTTGTCCTACTTGTAGGCGCATTAAATTGATTGATACTGATTTATTAATTAGCAATTCTGCTTGTGTTTTGAACGTTTGATTAACAGTAAGAAATAGGAAGACTGTATAAGTACGCAACTCAAACCTGACCTATCTATTAATGGGTCGATGTTCCTTAAAGCATGCGGTATGAGCGTGAAATTATGTATGTTTTTAATTTTCAATAGTCATAATCACCATATTGCATTATCCCGGTTGCCCTAGACTTAAGCTTATAGCTCAGGGTGTGCTCCCAGTGAGAGTGGGCCCTAAGCTTAAGTGCGCGACCAATGTTTTTGCCTGAGAGACTGGATTTTAAGAATATGGTTCTCGCTACTGGGCTATCGCCGCTCAAGTCTACCCACTCCAAAAGGGATATATGGTCGTGAGTTTATGTATGTTTTGCAATATCTAATAGTAAAAGAATTTTTACTTTCCATTAAAACCAGCATCTCTCCCGACACTGTCTGCAAGTCTGGGTCGCGCGGGGGCTGAACCATCCCCTAAGAAGAAGGGTCGCGGCCGTCCAAGGAAGGCTGACAAGAAAAAAACCGCCACCTCCCCTGACCTCTTTAGGTAAGGATCTACCTCTCTCGATCTGTATAAGTTGTTCTTTTGTTGGATCATTCCCTTCCCTAAATATCAATAATAAATACTAAGCACGACAGGCCTCCCAGAAACCAAGGTGAGATGGGTTCAGGTAATGCTCCACCACGCTGACCCAGTGCGATATTTATATATTTATTTATTAAAATAGTACAACCACATCGTACATACTAACACAATCTTAAAAATAAAAAAGGACACAACATAAATTACACCTGATATGTACGACAATTACGGTGTACATAACATTCACTATAAATTTTGCGGAAAGGTTACAAAATCATAAATTTATTAAGAAAATAATAAATTAAAAGAAAAACAAAAAAAATCGACCAAGATATTAATAATTTACAAAAAAAAATCTTACTCTAGAACTAGGGACTTAAACCGATTCTAAACATATGTACAAGTTTTGTTTTATATTTGCTATATCAATAACAATAATAATGACATTAGCGGAGGAGTAATATATATAAAGTCAGAACTATTCTTTGAAGTTTGTCTCATATAAATATCTTATGTACGTCAAATTAAAAACTAACGCACCCATTCACTGCGAGCAAGAAAGTCAAGTTACAATTTTTTTAATATAATATCGTTGGACGACTGACGTCTCTAGCTTTTCCAGCTTAATAGGCTGTTTATCGTCACTGTGTCCTCGAAATAATTTTGTTGTTGAAGGGATGTCGTATATAGCTGTTTCCATTTCCGTAGTATCGACTCGAGCAGTTTTCTTAAAACTTTCCGCTGCAACGCACACTAATCGGAACCGTACGTAATCGTCTCGCTTTGGGACAAGGTCGCAAACTGCAGTGCGTAGGTCAACTTGCAATTCCCCGTAAACACGGGGCTCTCCTTACTCTTTTTTGTTAAAAGTTAATGCATTTACGCATACTTTGCACCACGAGGACACCACAAAGCTATGTCGGGCTCCCTGGCCAAGATGGTGGTGGCCAGGACTACCGTCTAAACCACTCTGTTTTAAGTAAGGTGCCAAGGAGGTAACAGTTTAACCTTATCCTCCTCCCTCCTCTTAGTCCACTCATTTACAAGGCAACTTCCTAGCCGTCAACCAGCGGCCTAGCCGTAGCCGAGTCGAGCTTACGTAAGGTAAACGCATGGTTGGCGGAATCCGATAAGCGAATGCCGATACGTAGGGAGGGTTTTTTTCCGAGTTGATATGTATATATCCTTATACAATAAGTTGTTTTGAATGTTCCAGGAGCGCATCCACTGGTCCTTCACAGATCTCCCCGCCGGTAGCGGCGTCATTCCTGCAATACCGCGGGCCGCCCGGCGAAGTCGGCTCCGACAGCGATCTTGCGCTTTCCAGGTACTTATTTACTTTTGAATGGCTGTTCTGCTCTTATTTAATATTCATGTTCATTAATTCCGTAGTAGTCCATTGAAAATTTATAAATCCAAGTTTGTGATGTTACAACCCTTGTCCCAAGACCGCGGCCTGAGAGTTAATTTGGCAAATAAACCGTAAAAACCGTTTGAACGCTATAAACAAGATGGCGGCCGTGGGCTAGGGTTGCATCCAACAAACTTGGATTTAAACCCTCTCCCCCCTCCCCCCTTCATACACAGTCAAGTAATCGTAGTAGTTAGTAATACTGGCTGACCAATTTCCATGTATATATTGATAATAGAGAGCCTATTCAAGTCCTATTTAAAACAGTCAGTAGTTTTTTATTTATTCAACCATTAGGTGCCTAAACATACGATCCATTTGAATAAAAATGGTATCTGCAGCTTGTGGACGCTTGCAATGCAAACTACAGAACTTAGACTTGCAATAATCCTTGATCTAATGTTATAGGGAAATTTTGCTATGGATCTTTCATCCACTAAGATGAAGGCTTCAGTTTATCCACAACGAAGTTACATGAGGTTGAAAATGGCTTCGATAAAACAAGGGTACGGCTTTTTTTGCTCCACTTGTCGGGTCGAGAATCAACCAAGTTTTCTTGCAAAATCTGGGTCCGCATATAACGAGAGTCATGTTCGAGATAGTCCCAGACCAAAGCCTAGAGTTGCGTCTTCTGCTCAGCAATAGGATCTTTTTTTCTTAAGACTGTACTGGACTATACAGATATGGCTTGGAGGTCAGTATACCTGCACTCTGCTCTTGAGGTCCTGGGTGCGATTCCCACACAGGATAAATCTTAGTGTGCACATTAATATTTGTTCTGGCCTGCGTGTTTTCTATATATATTAAGTTGTTTTTTTAATAAGTATTTATTTATGTTTATTCGTTATTTAGTATCTATAACACAAGTTATTAATGATTCTTCTCTTGGAACTAAATAATCGGTGTAAGAGAACTATTTATTATTTGTACTTGGGAAAAGTCAAAATCACAAAAAAAATAAACCACTAAGTATGAGTTATTTCTTGAGATTTTTTTCCTAAAATCGCGTCAGCGTGTGTTTGCCACTACGCGGTCTATTGCCGAGTTTTATTGCGTGCTATTTTTAAAACAAAAAACTCATACATATAATCACGCCTGTTTTCCGGAAGGGGTAGGCAGAGGCACATTAAAAACCCACATTTCGCCTATTATAATGTTAGTCCCACGTGATAGGTGGCGAGCCTATTGCCGCTTACCGGAAACATGATAAAAAATCAAAAAATAACATATGGCATTTAGCTTTGATCAGGGTCATTTCACACACCGCTCATTTAGTGCACCAACGTCGTAACTACATGTTTTTTTAAAAATGAGTTACATATGTCATTATGTTTAAAAAGTATATTTACACCCGGAGCAACATTGACCGAAACATTGCGTTAAAGTGTAATTATGCCATTGTTGCACCAAATAAGCGACACTATACAAATACAAAATAATTGTTTGTTACATGTGTAACAAAATATGGTATTACAATTAAGTCTTACGACCAAGTCTCAACACATTTACCATTTTGTGGTATGCAAATGTCAGTTTTATGATTCCCTATTCAATGTCAGTATAATTATTATCAAAAATTAATTATCTAAAATTACACAATACAATAAAATTAAAATACATGGCAAAATTAAATTACAAAAAAAAGTACCTATTAACAATTAATCTTAAAGTGTATCTGTCAAAAAATCGCATATGTGATAGTAACATTTGTCTTACAGTAATTTTTTAAGATTTTTCTTGAATAGATCAATTGTATATATTCAATTTGTCCCCAGGTCTTCTAGCAACAGCTCCGTATGGTCCCAATCTTGTTCTTCGTGCACTCATTATGACGATGCTTCGCCGCGCTCCGATCTTAGCTCTAGTGATGGGTAACTTTCATTCTTTTGATACCACAAGGCACTCAAATATACGGCCCTCTTGGAAAGTTGCCACCGTAGCTACTAGCTATAACTATATACATACATTCACGCATGTTTCCCCGAAGGGGTAGGCAGAGGCCTATTATACGCCCACGCCTCGCCAATTATATAAGTTGGTCCCACGTATATGTGGTAAGTCTATCGCCGCTTACTGGGCACAGTTATGTTCGCCAGAGCCTCGTCCGTTGATCGGCAGGTGCTCCACTTGCAGGTAAGTTGGCTTGGGCTCCTCAGGTCTTGGTAGGATCTCTATACACCCATATATTACTATAA
Source organism: Musotima nitidalis (assembly GCA_949126915.1). Classification (NCBI taxonomy): domain Eukaryota; kingdom Metazoa; phylum Arthropoda; class Insecta; order Lepidoptera; family Crambidae; genus Musotima; species Musotima nitidalis. Next base: position 10,468,489 of record OX421434.1, read on the forward strand.
ACTATGATACAGTATAAATATATACTATAACATAATTATCATATCAACCTTATCAAGTTCACTGCTTAACATAGGCCTCCCCAATAGATAACATAATATTGGGGGTATTTGCAAACAATCACCACGATGGGCAGGCGGGTTGGTGATCGCAGTTCCAGCTAGTACGCAAGATGACGCTGCTGCCCATCATCCCGTAGGATTTCTCTTCGTCGACTCTTACGACTCCCCGTGAGATGTGAGAGGGTGGCACTATTATAGGCCGGTACTACATGGCTTAATGGTGGGCTATGTGGTTTGAAATTTAATTTAATATACTTGCAATAAATCGATCAATGGTTATTCATCCAAAAGATCTACGCCAAACTGAGGGCTATTTGGCGCTGTATAAGATTTTGAAGTGTCCAATTATGTATTTTTGCCAGTTGTAGCAGCAGTAACGAGGCGGCAGAATCTGAGTCGGGGCGGCGCCGCGCGCGCAGACATGACGCCTCAGAACCCTCCACACCTATCAAGGTAATAGTTTACCTTGAAAGATTATAATATATTGATGAACTTTACTTTTTGATGATTAATAAATTGATGATATTTACTTGAAGAATAGTTTACCTTTCGATTATAGTTATTCCTCGCAACATCTTGCTGCATACGAGATCATAAATAAAAAACAACAAACATATTTTGAACATTATCGATAGACCTAAAAAATTTTAAGAAAAGTGTACACTTCAAAATAATTAAAAGACGATCAATGATGTTTAATTTAAATTTTTTCAACATTTACCGATATCAAATCGATACGCGCGTTATGCTTCACTGCACGTTGCAATAAGACCCATAAGTGAGAGTGGACGAGCAATATACGTTCACTGCGCTCGCACGTTTTATGAGTCGGCGTGCAGTGAGATATTGCGACGAGTATACTATAGTGAGAAACCCATGCAAATGCGCTAACATACAGAAAATTACAAAATGACATCTCAACCTTATGGTTAACCTTATGGGACAGATTATTCTGTCGATCGTTAAATGACAAAATATGGCTTCAAACAATCATACATAAGATATTTGTGTTGATATGTCAGGGTCGAGGCACCCGGTCCTCATCATCGAAGACCCCGGTGAAGAGTGCCCCGTGTGACTTGCCGCTGGAGCCACTGCAGCTGGTCTGGGCTAAATGCCGGTGAGATATCACTTTTACTATTCTTCTCCACTCAAACTCCTATCCGAGTGAAGGAGCGCGTTCGTATCATATTCTCTAGACATTCTGAAGTGCTTACTAGGAGCTAAATTCGAATAAAGTACTTTCCATGTTTATAGTAACATATGTTTTAGAACCATTTTAGTTACTTACTTCTATACGCTTACCGCATCAATGTCCATAAACTTTTTTGAGATAAAAAGTAACAGATATTCCTTCTTTTGAGAGAGCCTGGAGTCGTCACAGCATATCTTCATTCCCATTTTCTCGGCCTTGTCTTCGGCTCATTTACACCCACTCTCTCCTTTTCGTTAGTCCTCTTCCTCTCCTATATTATTTATATCCATTTCTCTTGGCGTCAAAAAGATCTTCGTCTCTTCTCATGAAATAAAAATAGTATATGTCTTTATTTTAGATCAAAATAATCACTTAGATTGGTCAAATTTTAACAAAGAAAATGGATATACAATTTTTTTCGGTGCCATAATCAAGCAAGAGAGATAAAAAGCAAATGGATTCTTTGTCAGAATTTGTTAAAGATTGTCTTTTAATCAATCTGTTGTGGTTTTTTCTAAACATTTGCCAGTTTGTCGGTGACTTTAACAAAGGGATTTGTCAGTAAATATTACGTGATTCTAAAGGAGGGAGTGAAATGTCCGTCTGTCAGTCCGTCGGTGACTCCTAACGAGGCTTCCAGAAGGCAACGAGATTGAGAAGAATGTCTTAAGAAACTCATCTCGTGTTCAACGGCATTATCTGCACATATCATGCAATCTTTTTCAGCCACAAGTGCTTCTTTTTATTCCATACATACATGCTATCACTCCGGTTTTTACCCGAAGGGTTAGGCAGGGGCATATTATACGCCCAAATTTCGCCAATTATATGTTTGGTCCCACGTGGCGAGCCTATTGCCGCTTATCGGGAACTTTTATGTTAGACAAAGCCTCGTTCGTTGTTCAGCAGGTTCACCTCTTGGGCTCCTCAGATCTTAATAGGATCCCTATACACCCTTCTTCTTTTTATTACCTCGAATATATTTAATTTCTTGAACTATCTCTCCTAGTCATTTCACACATCTTCTCTACTCCGCTGCATGCAGTCTTTCTTCATCAACCTTTTTGCTAACATTCATAGTCTTTTAGCAAAACAAGCCACCAGAAAAAATATAGCTCAGTTTTTATTTGCAGCGGCTACCCCTGGTATCCAGCTTTAATAATCGACCCAAAGATCCCCAAAGGGTTCATCTACAACGGAGTACCGTTACCCGTGCCACCTCAAGATGTCCTCAACCTTAAAAAGAACCACTCTCATGAACCAGTTCTTTACTTGGTGCTATTCTTTGACGTTAAAAGGACATGGCAATGGCTTCCACCAAATAAATTAGAACTCCTCGGTCTAGACAAATCGGTCGACCAATCAAAACTCATCGAATCAAGGAAGCCAACAGATAGAAAAGCAGTGAAAAAGGCCTATGGAGACGCTATGCAGTTCAGAAAACAAGTGGATGGAGACGATAAATGACACAAGTTTAGATACCGGTCCCGTAGACCGAGGAGCAGAGTGTTCAGCTTTGGGAACTTGTCCTTGATGAACATTCGAGCACCTGATACAACAGATACCAGTGATTAAATCGGAAAATGTTGTAATCAACTCAATTGTGAATTTGAGACAGGTGTATGTACAATGGACTGTAGGTCATGTAGGTTGCAACTATAAACTACTATAAAAATCAAATATGGCAACAAAATTTTGTAGCATCTGTCACTGTCAAATTTATTGTTATGCGAAATTGTTGCCAGGTACGAATTTTTTTTGTAACTTAAAGCATTCGTGAAAAAGACCACAAGTAAACCAAATAGGGTTAAAAATCTAGGCAGGAACCTGTTTACCACTAGAAATTTAGACACTTATAGAAGTTTATTGTTATTAAGAATATAAAGAAAGGATATGAGTTTGTGAAAAATGAAATAAAGGATATTATTATAATTTGAAAGAGGCTTATGTTCAGCAGTGGATTTCCTTGGGCTAATGATAATAACTATTAAGAATATTCGTATAGCTATAGATACTGTTAGTCTACCAACTCGAAATATTTGTATGTACAAAAAAATTATTACATTAAAATTAAAAAAAACAACAGCTTTCTAAAATTTATGATAATATTGCGTAAACAGAGATAGAGTAAAATTTTTGAAATCTGTGTAAAATCGAAAACTAAGATGTCTACCTAATTAAAATAATGTAAGAAAATCAAGATAATTGGAAATGAAATCAATTTATATTGTATGTGGTAGATAAAATATGTTAACCCTAATGAATTGACTTAATATGTATTGCAAAATTTTAATTCTATTAATAATAATATTAGTGGCAGACCTACATGAATTTCGGAATGGAATCTTCTGTACTAAAAGTACCTTTTTCTCGTATTTTGTGTTATAATAATTGTTTGTCGTAAGTTAAAAGTTGTTATTTTTGTAAATAGGTGTTTGAATTTTGTTTAATTTAACAAATATAAGGTGTTTGAATAAATTCTTGGTTGTTTTATTTTCCGAAATAAATTGTTCGAATATTTGTTATTTCTTAGAGCTTTTCAACTTTCAGATTCAAATAGTTTAAATGAAATATTGATGATAATTAATATGCAACAATTTAAGAGTCCTCTCTCGTGTAGTAATGTCAAAGCGCTTGCGTTTTAAGTGGATTTTAGTACATTCGTGAAGTTTAAACTCGGTGCCAACTTGCTGTAAACTAAAGTATTAATGGATTTAAACACATTTTGTTATAAAAAATTTCTTTGTTTGTTTGCTTGGTTGGTGCAATTAGTGTAAAAAGAGCCGAGAGCTGAGTTTTCTAAGAGATACCTGGGCGTTAATATTTTTTTCTTTTATTATAGTCTTACTCGATTACAGTATTTGCCAGTATAAAGTATTTGATAATTCAAGTTATATGCAACAATGTGCAGAGTTTTGGATATTTAGTCACAGTTAAAATCAAGTCAAATAAAATTCGACTCAGTAAAGTCTTTACTAGAGGTTCTTTGTTAAATCTCCGCTTTTGCACAGGAGTACGACTTTGAATTGATTCGACTATGACGTACTTTACTTGATTTTGACGGTGACTTAATGATGAAAATGCTGCATTTATTCAAAATACTTGATTTATTTAATTACTTGACACTGGCAAATACTAGAGTAAGCAACAAACGTGAGTCCATGTCAAACAAAAAAAATGATTTCTTCATATTTTCGCGTCAGACGCGTGGGCCCACACACGACGCGATCTGTTGCGCACGTTACAATTTCTTTTTTTTTTAACAAAAATTTTTTTTTACTTCAATCTTTTTTCGTAATGTCTCCTGTTATGTTGTGTACAATGCATGGCATTTGGCTTTGATCAAGCACTTTTCACACCCTATATAAAGTAATAATTAAATTAAAAAAATAAAATAACAGTATCAATCACTAAGCATTAATTTTAATGACATGAAATTAACTACTCTTTAATATACATAAATAAAATTATCTTGAGTTATGGTAGCTGGGTTCTTATTTGATGATTTCCTGCACCCTAAACATGGTGTTTATCCCAATGGAATAAAGGGCCAGGGGTGGGTCTCACGTTAGCAGCTGCTTTTGGTGCTCTGTTAACAAATGAGAAATTAAAAGATAGTATGAGATTGTGGAAATGATTACGTAATCAATAAGACTTTGTGAATGATATTCGTAATCATTTATGTATCTTATTAATCATTATATGAAAAGTGGAAATATAGTGTTGTGAGAGATGAAAAATACTGTTTAAAACTAGAACACAAAATCCCACAGCCTACAGTGCATGTGTTTTCACTAGTTGCTCATCTGTATACTATAAATGTTGAAGGTAAATATCTTTTTGCGCTTTGATAAATTAGTATAAAGAAATTAAAGAAAGTGTATAAAGAAATCCAACTCGACAACACAGACCTAGTGAGAAGACTAAGAAGGACAAAACCTTTTGAGTTAGTTTAGTGTAGTGTCAGAGAAGTGTAATACTGTGACTAAGAACACATTACTAAAGTATACACTTTTTTTATTGTTTCTATTAAGGCAAATACTCGCCTTAATAGAAACAATAAGAATAGTGTTATTGGACAAATTCTTACTTTTAAAATAAGTAGTAGTTTATAATAAAAGAAAGTTACTAATTAGTCTTTAGATAGGCTAGATTGTAGTGGATATAAGATACCTCCTTTGAAAAAGAAAAGTATTTTGTATAGATAAAAAAAAAATATAAAGAAATCCCCAAAACAATTTAGAAAATAATAAATACAAATGCAAATGGTATTAGGTAAGTCAATATAATATCTCGTTTATAAAATAGATACAAACCCTTTGTCAGAACTGGCCTCAATCAGAACTTGAGTTACATCAGCTGGAGGTGCGACTTCCCGGCGACCATCTCTAGTGTAGTAGTAATTGTGGGCGTGCCTGAAATGCAACATGATAAACTTCAAACTTCAAAACTTTTTATTTCATAAACTATTACATAGTACCTACTTGAAAACGTCAAAATTTATAACAAATATAAAAAAACAGTCAAAATATAATTATACTGAAATCACGAAGCTTAGATTCACTTACATGCAACCAAACAATTAAAAAAACAAAAAATATTTAAGTGTAAGTGAATCTAAGTGCCAGTTCCGAGCCACCGCTCTGTAAGAAGAACTAGCAAGAAACTCACAGGCTATTCTCTTTTAAATTATCGATTGGTTAGTTACAATCTTCATTTGTCTGTGAAGCTATACAATGCAATATAATATAACATTAACAATATTCACGTTTTAAGTCATTCTTATTAGAATAGCCTGTATGAAACGGCGGTTTAATCCCAAGCATTTTTATCAGATATTTTATTTATCTAGCAATAGAGTAATGAAAAAATTATTAGTCAATCTGTAAAAAGATCTAAAGAATTAATTAATTTACATTTTAAGGTAGCACTCTAAAGCTTCATGGTTGTCATTTTGGTGGTTTAAATTCCTGATCGGAAACATAGCCCATTATTTAAACAGAACTGAAGAATCACTTTGTTAGCATGAAATGTGTAAATTTTTTAATCAGTTAATGGTTTTTCTTTAATATTATAGAAATCTAAAGACTTTTGTTGTTATATCAATATATATATATATATTTGTTGTTATATTTGTTGACGGCCGATATGGCGTGGTGGCGAGTATACCCGCACTCCACTCCTGAGGTTGTGGGTTCGATTCCCACACAGGACAAATATTTGTGTGTATAAATATGAATATATGTTCTTGGTCTGGGTGTTTTCCTAATATTAAGTATGTATTTACAAAAAAAAAAGTATTTATGTATGTTTATCTGTTATTTAGTATCCATAACACAAGTTCTTAATGATACTTATCTTGGAACTAAATAATAGGTGTAAGTGTCAGAAATATTTATTATATCGGAAACTCTTCAATGCCTTTCCTCATTGTGACATTAGATTTTCTTATATTGTATAAATTGCATGGAAATTTTGTTCAACAGATATATTGTTGCATTTAATAAAATTGTTTCTAAACATTATTTGCTTTAAGTAAGTAATGATGTGGAATTATTTCCGAAGTAAAAATACCATCAAAATTGAGTAAAGTAGTCACTCAACTTTGATGGTATTTTAGTACAAATTGCAATTGTAAATTTGCAGATAGGTATGATTATGATTTCAAGATTTCATCAGATGTATATCATCATCCTCATATCCTAGCATTGTCCCAGTTGACCCAAAGTCTGAAATTAGTTATTTCTACAGATGTATATAAAATAACTTAATTATTGGTAGGAAATCAAATAACCCATTGTGCAGTTGTTAAAAATATATATAAAAAATATATATAGTGGTATATACTATAACAAAAAAGTACCTATTTATGATTATCCATAATAATTTATTGACCCAATATTATAGGAATCCTGATATTGATAGGGCATCCTATCCTTATGAGCGTGCTAATTACTACTTACGGTGTATTACCAAGATGTGAAGTTGATATCATATTTTTTTATTGTTTTTCTTATATTCAAGACGTACTTACTTGTGAGACACGCCATCGGGAAGTTGTGGCTGTGGCTGAGTCCTAGCCGCCAATAAAGGTTCAAACCTCAAAGCATTCGTATGCTTTCTCTAGAAATAGATATTTAATTTGTTTCATTCACAATAAAAAACAGCATCTTCATTACATAACCAAAACAAAATAATTACTTACACCTAGTAAGAAATTTCTAAGCCCTTGCAATAAAAGTGAAATGTCCCGTAATGGCACTGCTTTCTTACTCATTTTTGTTGTTAGAAAAGTGCTGAAATAAAATGAATTATCGTTAAAATTGTTGAGACGAATCACACTTCCCAGTCACAAACACAAATGCAAGCACAGCTGATCAAGACATTGACTTATCTACTTTTTACTAGTTTGGATTGGATTAAGATTTTTTAAGCCATGTCATGAATAATTTTGAAGACAAAATATTATCATTTAATTTCAGCCAAAAGGAACACTCATAAAAACGAGAAAAGTGTTTTACTCAGAAATGATCGTTCATAATTATACACGTATGTTTTATGAATGTATATAGGAATGCATATGGCGGGTTTATAGGGTTCCTAGCAAGATCTAAAGAGCACAAGCCAACCTCACCTGCAAGTGGTGCACCTGCCGATCAGTGGACGAGGCTTTGGCCAACATAAAAGTTTCCGGTAAGCGGCAATAGGCTTGCCACCTATTACGTAGAACTAACAATCTAACCGGCGACATGTGGGCGTTTATATGCCTCTGCCTATCCCTTTGGGGAAACTGGCGTGATAATAATATGTATGTATGGTATACGAATAACACGAAGATTCGAGTGAGTAGCTTTTGAAATGTTGCTGAGTAGGTACAGCGTGCAGTAATTTAAGCCATAAGTTTTGAAATATAGGATCGGAAATAGTTTGATGGCAAGGAGCAATGTAGTTGCAGCTGAATGCTTATATGAAATGATAAGCCATAAATCTCAATTTGAACTGAATTTTAGTTAACTAAATATTAAGTTATTTATTATAGTTTTGTAAGCATTTACCAATATCATATCGATACACAAAAATAGCTCCACCAAGCGTTGCCATAAAACTCATGAGTGGGAGTGGACAAGAAATATGTTGCGACAAGTAAAGTACCATAGAGCTACGAGCGCGTCCATTTCATCATGTTATGTGCATATATTTATTATGGATAACCCGTCTTAATATCGTAAAGAATTTGATTCTTTGAGCAATTCATTAGCCAGAAAATTCATAGAAACCACTAAATGTAGTACCACCTTTTTACTCCTACGTAATGACCAGAGGTCGGAATTAGGTAGAGTTATTTATGTACTTGCATGGAAATGTTGATATTAATGTGGACCTTCCCGGGATTTCAAATGGACAATCCCGTGTGGCCAACAATATTACAAATAAATAATAATAAAAACATCATAGATAGACAAATAAAACAATAAACGTGGCAACATCGCGCGTGTGCGTATTGGAATTTTGCAACTTCGGTCATCCAATATCATTGATGTAAGTTTGGCAACGTCGCGCGTGCAGTAGTCTAAATTAAAAAAGTAAAAGTAAATAACTTTTTATTAAAAAGTAACGGGATTTTTTCTATTCTTTAAAATTAATCCCGGGATTTGAGGCATATCCACTATATTCTTTCGCTGTGTGAAATCAGTGTAAGTACATGAATAACTCTACCTAATTCCGACCTCTGGTAATGACGTAGGAGTAATTTAAAGTTAATAAATAAAACACATACAATAAAACCAATAATTAGTTTATTTATGGCTTAAGACTCATTTGGCATATTTTAATTACATTGAGTCAAGAGAAAATAAAACTTCATTTTTTTTTTCTGACAGATTATCGGTATGAACTAACCTTAATAGTACATTAAATAATAAAGTAATAATAGTATAAACTTAACATTTTGAGATATGTAAATAATCACACAATTAATAACACTTAATATTAATTATAACACTAAAATAGGTAATTACAATATCAATTAATAATTACGCACACACCAATAAAAATAAGTATACATGTAAAATATCAATTTTGGTAAATTATAAATACGTAAATAATCTTCATGATAAATTTAATCAAGAATATTAGATATAATTTTTAATGAAAACAGTTAGATATGATAATGAATTAACCGCGCCTGGGGCACTTCTTTTATTATTTCGAAAGACTAGTACTACTAATATAACAAGTAAATCTTGTCAGTTAAATAGCTAAAAGGTTTCTCATTCTTCACAATTTGCCTAGGCGTTTTGTAAAATGCAGCATTTCACAATCTGATGTGTAGGACGACCTGCGGTCAGGTCGACTGTCGACTTGAGACAGGTGGCTGGTAGCGCCGGGGCCGCGGTCGACGTTAGCCGCGGCCCTGGGTGGGGTGGCTCTCTCGCTGCCGACCATCATGCAAAAGATGGTCGACAGCGAGACGGCATGGGAGGCGATGGCCTCCTTCTGCGAAGTGGTGATGTCGCAGAAGGAGGCCGCGGAGCGGGAGAGGGAGCGGGATCCGCTCTCTCTCCCGCTACGCCGTTGGCGCAGCGGGCGGGCCAGGAGGGCCCGTCAGGCAGCGCCCGGGGGGTCTTAGGTGGCGGGGGCAGGGGGCCCCTTCCGTCTCGCCATAGACCCCCCCCGAAGTCGGCCAGTTACGCCATGGCCGCACAAGGAGGTAGGGGGGGCGCTGCAAATTGCGCCTTCCTGAGGAGGTCTCCCCGGTTCTGATCCGGGGGACGTTGGCCGCGGGCGGGGTTCCAGAAGCTACAAACCCGGGCACTGGTGCCTCGCCCCTTTTCAACAGCGGTGGGCGTCGTCTGAAGTTTTTTAGTAGGTAGGACTGCGGAGGTCGTGTCGGCCGCAGTGAGCCCCACACCCCCTCCCGGTCTCCCCCTTTTGGCCGGGAGACAGTGCGTAAGCAGCATTTTTTTACAGACGATAATAAAAAAATAAAAAAAAAAAAAAAAGGTGGCTGGTAGCGGATGGATGGTTCTGCAGAGGAGGAGAGAGGTCCACTGAACGGCCTATGCTTAACTGGCAAATGGCTGATTGGTATATGGGGTACATATAATAAATACTATCACATAAAAATATGTTAAATAGTACTTGAGAATATTTAATATTCTATTGTTATACATTTCGTTTTGAGATATTCATTCAGTGCTTCTTGACCTGAAACAAGAAACAATATGATTTAATGTCTTTCGTTGTAATAAATAGTTTATCTATCTATCTTATGTAATTAATAAAAATATTGTGTAGTTTAAAAGTATATAGATTAATTGATTGATTATAAAGCTCTTAAGATGTTAAGCCTAGTATAATTTGGACTTCTGTTAAATGTCATACTGAATATGTCCTTTTTACGAAGAACAGTGATTTGCGTAAAAGTGTCTTTTTCCGCGTAGGTGACCAAACTCAAATGTGAACTTATTTGTCACTAACTAGTCGTTTTGTAAATAGGGACATACCCGGGTCCTTGCTGATTTTTTGCAAGCGCCAAATTGCTTTAAAATCTAATGTTACACCACGCACTCAGATCTGCACTTGCCATGCCAGGCATCATGCCACACTGCTGGCTCCGAAAAATTGCATTTAAGTAGTGTATGTTGTGTCATGGGTGCTACCAAGATCGTTGCCGATTTCTGGCAACCAACAATCGTGTAATAATAATAAATAATAAATGTTCATTCCTTTTTCTACAAACTTGTGTAGAAATCGTGTTTATCGCGTTTGTAGTCCTGTTATACATAGGTAATTACCCAGATCCTTTCCAAAATGGGATTGCTTGCACCTGCCAAATGGCTTTGAGGTCCTGTGCATTTCGTTGAAGTCCTGTGCATTTCATTGAAGTCGTGTGAATTTCGTTGAAGTCGTGTGCATTTCGTTGAAGTCCTGAGCATTTCGTTGAAGTCGTGTGCATTTTGTTGAAGTCTTCTTAATTGCGTTGAAGTTATGTTATATACAGACTAACCAAGATTCTTGGTGTTGAAGTCGTGTTGATTGTGTTGGATTTGTATAGTAAATGACTTACCCAGATCCTTCCCGAAGCCGGACTGCTTGCAGCCACCGAAGGGTGCCGCGACGTCGGTCTTGTTGTATGTATTGACGAACACGGTGCCCGCCTCTACTGTCTCCGCGAATCGCAGCGCGCGCGATACGTCGCGAGTGAGCACGCCACTCGCCAGACCAAACTCTGATTTGTTCGCGCGACGGGCAACTTCTTCTGGGCGACTGTAATATTAAAAACATATTGATCAAGTTTAATTTTTTATTAGGTTTTCATGTTTGATTGGTCATTGCTTGCTTCACCATTATTATTTCGCCTATTTCTATGCTCGACCATCGTACTCAGCTTCATCGGGTTCAGCGTACAGTCGTTAAAAAAGTCAATCTGCCCATAGGGTATATAACTTTCCTTAACGATATCGGCTTAACGTGCCTTCCGAATAACAAAAGCGCTCGTTAAATACCACACAAACGGTCATCATGCAGAATCACGAGCTTCTTGCGCTTCACATATTAGCATACGTCACCATTATTAATGAGGACAATTCATCATTATCTCATCCACTAGAAGATGACAATTTGGGACGCCTTTGTTCAGCAGTGGTTATCCTTGGGCTGATAAGATGATGAAATGAATAGTAGCTGTTAAAATGTATTACTGCTAATAAAAACCCAATTGAAAGTTTAAGGGACTCACCTTCCATCGAACTTGCTTATGATCATAATTGGTCCGAAAGACTCTTCCTTAGCGATGTACATGTCGTCTGTGACTCCGCTAAAGACTGTGGGCGCGAAGAAATACCCCTCTCTCGCCACCCTGGTTCCACCGGTCTCCAACCGAGCGCCCTCTTTGACACCTCGCTCACAGTACTATAACAACAGAATTAGAGTCTAAAAGCGCATTTCCATTAGTCGTTATCGTCTGAATGCGAGGTAGAAAGAACCTGAATACAATTTATTTGGCAGTTGCCGGCATTTATTGTGACGTACCGACTAAACGCGGATCAACAATTATTGGTATGTGGAGAAATTATGTATATATGTGGTGTATACAATTGAAATGACAAGCTTCTTTAAAAAAAAGGAAAAATACATTTTGAGTGCAAAATTCATTAAAAAGTTGAAAGTTGCACGATGCTTCTAAATTGTTGTACCGTCTTGATTTATCTCGAGGCGCTTGCATCCACCGGCGTCCAGCTGTCTTGACCAGATCATCAGTCCATCGAGTGGGAGGCTGTCCTCTTCTATACTTACCGGAATAAAATCATAGCCACATATACACACTGTATAGACAGTAATTATCTCAATCAGGCTCTTACTAAAAACTAAGGAGCCCAAGCCAACCTCACCTGCAAGTGATGCACCTGCCGATCAACGGTTCGTGATTTCAGTGTAGTAATATTTAGTTTTTTTTATTTATATTTAGTTTTGACGTTTTCAAGTGCTATGTCATAGTATTATGAAATTATGAAATAAAGAACTTTTTACTTTACTTTACGGACGAGGTTCTGGCGAACATAAAATAATATGACTCTGCCTACTCCTTCGGGGAAACAGGCGTGATATAGTGTATGTATGTATGTACTTTGAGATCCGCTTCGTGGATTTATATACATTTGTAACATCAAGCCCATATTCATATTCCATACGGAGTGGCCAGAAATCTTGCTATAACTATTTAAAAGGATTCTACATAAATTGATATAATAATGATTACCTCAATAAGTTTTTTGAGATGCGCTTCGTGATTCTGAGGGCCGTGCGAGGTACTTCTGAGCAACGGGTCGCCTATCGCAATCTTCTTGGTCTCCGCAACGACTCGACGCACGAACTCGTCGTGAATGCTTTCTTCCACGAATAGACGGCCGGCCGCTATACAGTTCTCGCCCTTGTTGAAGAATACTGATGCCATGCCCTGTTTCAAATTAAAAAGCTATTAATTTTTATGAATAGGTTTAGGATTAGAATTGATTAATTTTGCGGTGAATGGAAAACAGATTGTCTATGTAAGTGCAAAAAGTGTAGCATAAGAGATGTTTGGGAATATTTATTTTTTAATCACCATCTCAGCCCAATAATGTCTAACTTCTGAGTAGTTCAGTCCAACACAGAGCATCATCAGTTCTTGGACTTGGTTTAATATCGAGCGCTTTGAGAGGTTGGTCACGGTTATCACTGTGCAACGGTAATTGTTAAGCAATGTTAGATTTTAATGCCAGGACGGCACACACCTGCCTTCGCCGAACTGAATTGATAATTTCAACTTAATTTTTTCCATTGGTATATTTCTCTTTATTTTGGTGTACAATAAAGAGTTCATTCATTCATTCATTCATTCCACTGGGTTAGTAGAATAGGACCCTAATCCTCTTTCGCCTTGGTTTGTGAGAGAAGCCCCGTGTTCAGAAGTGATATACTCTTCTGTCCCTTTTTCATAAACCAAGGTAAGAGATATTCAAGTAATCCTCTAGCATGACAGACGCAATAGTAACTCCTTAGGTTTCAGGTTGCGGGACTGTTCGAAAAGATTACCGCGGCCTCGGTACTTAGCAGGCTCCAGTTGGAACATGGATAGTAAAAGTCTGACACAAACAGCGGGAGGTCATTTGATAATTTTCCATACGAAAAAAAAGGTTCAGGTATTTTTTTAGTATCTTACAATCTTTATAGCCTTTTCGAAGTCGCAGTCGTCGAATATGACGAGTGGCGATTTCCCGCCGAGTTCCAGAGACACCCGCTTCAGGTTGGAAGCAGCACACGATGACATTATTTTTTGACCTGCAAATAATTAGTAGGAATGAATAAGAGTGCTACTAGTCTACTGCATCGAATCCTAACAGTACATATATACTATATATCTAGATAGAAAATTCTTTATTGTTCTCACTAATTAGTGAAGCGCTCGTAGCTCTGCGGTGCTCGGTGGTCGGAAACGATCACCGAAGTACAGCAAGTTTACAGAGGTCAGTCCTTGGATGGGTGACCGTTTGTGTGGCATTTGATATCGAGCGCTTCCGTGCTTCGTGCTTGGTCCCGGTTATCACAAAATGTGGTAGTCGTTTAGCCATGTCAGAGGCCTAATTGAAAAATTCTGCCTCCGCCAATCCGCACTGGAGTAAGACCCAATACCCTCACACCTTGGTATGTGAGAGGAGGCTCGTGCTCAGTAGTGGGACGTTAATGAGCTGAGATGATGAAAGGTATATATATAGATAAAACAAGATAATATTGAAGTAGCATATTAATTAGCGGCCTTATGGCCTTACACCGATTTCTTTTACGCAAATTTTGGATGAAGATATTCTTATTGACAGAGAAAAATAAACACAAATATGTACCGTCACAATAACACATGAGTACATATTTTATTTATGTATTGTAATCATTCATTAACAACAGTAGAATAGCGGAAAATTACGCACTCTTAGTGAAATTATAGTCTTCAGATGATTCAGTACTCCTGACTCAAGAATCTCTTTAAGTTGTAATTACGTGAACTATTGATAGAAAAATGCTATTATAATGTCAAAGAATATCTAAACGACTTATCACTATAAACTTTTGACAAAGTCCGACTTGTTAGTATTACTTTTAAAATTCATAAAATCTGATTTCGTGTTATATGAAATCGCAATTATTGTACGCCCATGAGGCAGACCACAGCTAGATCTAAACCTGTACTGTAACACCTATCCTGTAACCTGTGTTCGCAATAAACTATTTTGATTTGAATCTTTAATGCGTGATAAGTTAAAAGTTGCAGCCAGTTTACTAACAAACGATGTACTTTACCAATCCCAATGTTAGCAGTGAAGCTAAAATTCCAATCTCTCATCAATGCAAAAAAAGGCATAGGTTAGAGCTAGTCTATACTGTCACTTTCTTACGAACAGCAGTGCGAGATTTTAAAAAAAGTTGCAGCCAGTCTATTTATCAAATATTACAGCTATTCGATCAAACCTACTCACCAATCTCTGTGCTGCCAGTGAAGCCGAGTTTCCTAACCAGCGGATGGTCGGCTAAAGATTGACCAGCCACTGCCCCGCTTCCTGGCAGTATGTTGATCACTCCCGGGGGGATGCCGGCTTTGACCGACAGTTCCGCGAACTTTAGCGCTGTAAGTGGGCATACCTGTTGATAAAAGTAGGTATTTTGTATTTTTTGTTAGTTTGTTTGCAGCAAAACAAATGTATTTCGCAAACTGAACACCTTTTCTAAAAGTATTTGGAAGTATTTGGAAGTTTTTTTTTATCCAATCTTTATTGCCCACAAAAAAGTTATACAAAGGCAAACTTAATGCCACAGGCATTCTCTACCACCGCAACCCCGTGCTCGCCACGACAGTGGTGGTAAATTCCCTCTTTGAGGAGTGGCTAGAAAGGCGCTAAATGATTAGCTTGAAACTAAAGGATTGTTAGAAATTATTATTATTATGATGATGGTGTTTAACTGCAGCACATTTTATGACGACAGTGTTCCCGACAGCAATAAAACCACTATCTTCTATAATACATTATGAGTATGTAATTGATCATTCCTCAGCCGCACATAGCAATGTAGCATTGTTATATAACATCGCAAGGATCTTTTTTTTTCGGATGGAAAATCATCTAATGACCTTCTCCCGCTGTGAGTGGAGCGGGAAGGGTGTGTCAGACTTTTACTGACTAAAAACCATTCATGTTCCTTCCTTAGCCTGCTACGTCCCGACGCCGCGGTAACCCTTTCGAACAGTCCCGTAGCGAAATCTCAAGGACCTGCGATGTACTTTTACCCTTTGGTTGGATCTATAAGTATCAATACTAACCGCAGCAGGTTTCATGACGACAGTGTTCCCGGCAGCGAGACACGCAGCCATTTTCCACGAGAGCATCATAAGCGGGTAGTTCCATGGAGTGATCAGCCCGCATACTCCAATAGGCTCCTTACGGGTCAGGCACATGTTCCTGGTAAAATTATTATAGTTTTTAATTCCCAATACCTACCGCAGAGTTTATTGTAAATTTTTTATGAAACATGAAAAATAATGTGTCTGCTAGTAAGTCTGACGCAAAAATGTCTTGCCAACTAGACCCCGGGCGAGATTTGAGCTCACAGCAAGCAAGAGATCCACTAAAGTGTAAAAAAAAATATTTATTTATAATTAGGACAACCAATCACACACAAAAGTTAATGGCTCAAACAATAGTACAGTTTCCATTACAAGTTTCCACGACATTTACATACTAAAAAAATACAAGGTATAGCAACTCTTTGTCGGTATCCTTAACAAAACAACTGGTGATCTATCACACAGGGAGTACCCTAGTTAAGACACCAGTCCTTCACAAAGGTAGCTTATGTTTACTTTAAGGAACTTAAATATGTACATGTGTTTTAACCTTTGTGGAAAGAAAATAAATGAATTTATTATTAATAAAAAAAAATGGGTTGGGATCTCCTTTTAAGCATAATATACCTGTGTTAGGAAACCCCGCTCTTCCTTATAATTACATAGGATACTTAGTAAATAAAGTGAGTAGAATGTGTAGAGATAACATGGTGTAAGAAATAAAATTTTTAGGTCTATTATATAAGGCTTATTTCCGTAACCCTTTACAACTGTTAGAGTTAAAAGCCAGTGTTAATAAGGTCAGAGTTAAAATGTAAGTAAATATGAGTAAAATTAAATTTGTAAACGATAAATTGAGCAACCTATATGGTCAAAGTCATGTCGCTTACCTGTTAGGTCTTGCATGGCTGATAGGAATGGTAGACCCCTGGATCTTGTCAGCCCAACCAGCGAAGTACCGCCACGTCTCAATAGACATGCCTACATGAGTCTTTAGTGCTAACGTGTATACTGCGCCCGAGTCGATTGCTTCTATTGTTGCTAGCTCTTCTTTATGCTGTTCTATTAGATCTGCTAATCTGTAGGGTTATTAATTCATAAGCTTGGATGATGTGGTGGCTTTTTATACAGGTATATTAAGTACGTATTTACAGAAATAATAATAATAATAAATAATAAATATTTTCCGACAATTACACCAATTATTTAGTTCCAAGATAAGTATCATTAAGAACTTGTGGTATGGATACTAAACAACGGATAAACATACTTAAATACTTTTTTTTTGTAAATACATACTTAGTATACATAGAAAAACACCCAGACCAGAACAAATGTATTCTCTTATAATCACTCCAGTTATTTAGTTTCTAGATAAGTACGTAATTGTAGTAGTATTATTATAATTATGTTTTTATATTGTCCGTTGTCAGTACCCATAGTACAAGCTTTGCTTATATCGAGGCTAGAAGCGCTATGTATATATAAGGCGAGATGTCCCTCCCACCCACGTGTCGCAATGCTGCGCACCATCACTCCCCGATCGCCCTAATGCACATCGGCCTTAATGCTGTCCTGTGTCAGTACTCTGACTGACATATTCGTAGATAGCTGGGAATCAATCAGCCAAAATTGTCGTATTTTTTGTGAATATAAATGTTCTCTTTAATTATGTTTTTAACTTTATTTGCATGTAAAATTACTCACTGAGTTAGTTATTGTAATTGGGCCAGACCCGTGTAACTAATACAAATAAATAATTTAAAACTAAAATTGCTGAGTGAGATATTCAAAAATATTTAAACTTTTTTTATAACTTACTTGAATAACAACTGTCCTCGCTCCCTGGCACTAATTTTGGACCATTCACCATTTTCAAACGCCTCTTTAGCTGCTCTCACTGCTTTGTCTACATCATTAACTGAAGCACATTGCACTTTGCAAATCTCACTTTCATCTGTAGGATTAACTACACTTAAAGTCTTTCCACTATCAGAGTTCACAAATTCACCATTAATAAATAACTGCGTAGGGAATTTAACTTTCATTTTATTAACATCTAACTCGATACCGTCATAAACTATTTCTTTAACACCTGAACCACCACGCGATTTCAAAACCGCTGATTTGTAAAACTCTTCAAATGTGGTGTTCATGTAAATATCTTCATTCTGCAATTCAATGTTCGCTAAATCCTTAATTTCTTCAACTAGTCTCACGACGTCCATAGACCCAGCGCCTGAGTCGAAGAAATCTGTTTCTTCATCGATGTCTATTCTCAAGATGGCCTTCCAGATCTCTCTGAAGCTTTCCACCAGCTGTTTCTCGTCTGCTGACAGTTCCAATTCGACTTTGTTTTCGTTATCTTTGTAGAAGTTTTGCGCGTTGATCATTTTGCCATTTACTTTCAGTCTTTGTATGTTTATCTAGAGAATAAAACAAGAATTGTAATTTTAATTTGAACTTTAAAAAAAAATCAAGTCACAATGGTGAGCTGTAACTAATAAATATTTTAACATTAAGGGTATTTTTACATAGGGGATCTTCGGTCTTAAGCCTTCTTTCACAAATAAAAGTTGTGAGAGATTAAGATGAAACTTTGGCACGCGGATCCAATGTATATTGTCGAAGACAGATGTGTAGAGTATTGCTTTTAGATTTATTTAAGCCGATCTTTACTCAGCATGCCATGCAGACCATACATGAAAAAATTATTGCATACCCAAAGCCCTAAGCTAGCTAAATAAATATCATTTTAGACCTCTCCCTTGGTTTTCCTCCATGTATTAGTACTAAGGGCACCCAGAGTCGCCAGCCTCTGTGTGTTGCCTTTTCCCGGCTTCCGCCCTACCGAGAGGTACTCAGCCCTCCACCACGCCAAGGTTGAGACCTGTCTCAATTGTGTTGTGTGAGTGAGAGAAAATTTACTTCTGAGAACGCCGTTTATCTTAGATGACTGTTTCCATCCACCTAAACTCAGAGTGCAAGAAGTACTTTAAAAACAGCTAAATTTCTTTATCAAAGCAGTGGAAAGTCGGTGGATGCAGGCGGCACAAGATCGATCAATGAATAAAACTATTAAGGAGGCATACTTCGTTTGGCTACAATGATTATGTAATTACCTTAACTCCATCATTAGCAGTGATCAAAAGTCCAGCTTCATGTATAACAGCGGGTTTTTCCAATCCCGGTATCACTATAGCATCCCCAGTCGCTTCGTACTCCCCCTCCCATAGATTGGAGCCAAATAGCTTGAGCTCTACAGTAGGTTCGGAGGTGTCGTCTACCCCCTCTTTAGTCTGTGGTCTGACGAAAGTAGTTGCACCGGGGGATGAGTCTAAACCTCTGATGAAATTGTGTACAGCTTTACCACCTTTGGTGAAATCGATCTAAAAAATATTTATTTTTTTATTTAAACATATACAGGTATGTACACATATAAATTTTGTAAAAATATGTTGAACATACTACAAAGCAATATAATACAATGTAATACGCGCAAAGGACAGCTTTTCTGTGCTGACGTTATTTTTATATATAAAGTCGTTTCATAATAAAACATTCTTTGACTTTTAATAACGCTATATAGGCCCAGGTATAGTATCAACGAAAAAAAAAATGTGCTTATGCTGGGCAGAATATGTAGTTCTCGGCTTAGCTCAGGATCTATTTACACGGATACGCATCATCATCATCATGAAAGTTCATAATAACTACGACTTAAATACCTACGTTTAAAACATCGAAAATCATTATACCGAATGTTCAAATGCCGATATCCGAAATACCGAAGCTTGAATGCCGATTTTGGACAAAACTCCATTCGGTCAGCCGGTTCCCCGAAAGTTAAAATGTTGAATTTGTTTGATATTCGGCATTTCGTTAGGTGTTATGAATTTCGATATTATGATGTGTATCCATTTACATTCTGTAGACAAAAACTACTAACAAAGGTGCAATAGTGCTACTTATTCCCAATAGAAATTTCTTCCAGCAGACCAGAAGAGTGTAAGACTTGTGCCCTATAATAATAAAACTAACAATATTCTTACAACTATTATTTACTTGGCGTTAAAAAGTAAGTGATGCATACATACATTCATATATAAAATCACGCCTGTTTCCCTGAAGACCCCTCAGGCAGATAGAATAGGCAGAGGCATAAAATATGCCCACATTTCGGCAATGATATTGCAGGTCCCACGTCATAGGTGGCGAGCCTATTGCCGCTTATCGGGAACTTTTATGTTCGCCAGAGCCTCGTCAGTTGATCGGCAGGTACACCACTTGCAGGTGAGGTTGGCTTAGGATCCAACTCTTACAAACCCAGGCACTGGCCTCTCGCCCCTTTTCAACAGCGGTGGGCGTCGTCGGAAGTTTCTTAGTGGGTAGGACTGTGGTAGTCTTGTCTGCCGCAGTGAGCCCCACACTCCCCTCTCGGTCCCCTCATTGGGTAAAGAGTCCAAAGCTCTTAGTAGTACACCTTAAGGATATTTCTAACTGCACTACAATGTGCTCATCAGCTTGAGACTGAATCACTCTCATCTTGGTGTGTATGAGGAATGCTCAGAAGTGGGATTGGGGTAAGATGACGATGTGTAAACTATTTTGCGCATTCAACTTTGATTGTATGCTCCAAGAGATATAGTAGGTAGAAGTAATTTATACCCTAAGTCTTAATATTAAAATATGATTTCATTTACTTACTATATGTGTTTCTGGTTTGAAAAGCGCCGGGTCGTAAGTGGCACCCTCTTCTGTTTGTGGCACTCGTGGCGCTGTATTGTTGGCGACCATGTTAACGGACTCTGCTAATGCTCTGATCCCTACAATAAATGTTAGGTTTTAAGTAGGTACTTTAAAATCACTGAGTTACTTTTTAGTACAGCAAATGGCAATAAGGGAAGTGAGCTTTTCCTTATGGTTCACAAGGAGGCACTAAAGCATGCGATCCTGAGCAAAATCTAACTGGTTGGTCATGGCTTGCAAATAATTCAACAAAAGAAGACCGTAGATACAGATGGCCGTACCTGATAAAAAATGTGGTCACGACAGACTAAGCATGGGAATCACTAGCCCGGTGCCGACCCTTGCCCTTTTTGATTTTATTTCTTGAGAAAACCTTTAGGCAAATCTTTAAAACCAAGGTTATGCAAATTTTTTAATTTAATCCAAATATGGCACTCAAGCATGCTGGTCACAAATGGATGACCACATCCAATTAAATACTGCTGAAATACCGTTTCACATCAATAATTATATTTAAAAAGTAAGTTTGTAACATTCAGAACTAGCCTACTAATTTAGAGTGATAATGTACTAAAATGGTCAGGGTGTAAACACTCACCTTCTGGATACAAGTATTTGTTGTATATACTATCCACCGTATCTTCAATTGTGACAGGGAAACTCCTTTGCAATAAGATAGGGCCAGTGTCCAAACCATCGTCTGCCCAGAAGATGGACAGGCCACATGTAGTGTCGCCTTCTATTAATGTCCTGGTTAAACAAAATATTAAAACATTATTTTTGAACAACAAATAATAGATTGAACGAACGTTTATACAGGGTGTAACATAAAATGATATATATCCGTCAGTCATATCCTAGCATTATCCCGGTTGCCCTAGATGTCCCAGTGTCTGCTTACTGGTCCAACCAGATATTGACCCAACTTTAGTTATCACACGGAGCGACTGCCGTCTGACCTCCGCAAGCCAGAGGGAAACTTCATTCTTTGGTTATTATAATTATGAACATTGGTGATACGTTTTATGTCGAAAACACACTTTGTTTACATACAAATACCAGACAAATACTACCTTCTAACTATGACAAAGCTATCCTGCCTGCGAGTTTCTTGTCAGTTCTTCTGACAAAGCGGTGGTTCGGAACTGGCACTTAGGTTCACTTACACTTTTTTTTTGCATGTAAGTGAATCTAAGTTTCATGATTTTAGTGTAGTTATATTTCGTGTTTTTTAGTTTATGAAATAAATAACTTTTTACTTTGTCAACCTGAACTGTTCTTGAGTCTAAATATGGGCTTTGGCATCACTTTTTTACATTGATCATTATGATATTTCATCATTTACTTAACATCACGCAGAATGCAGTAATATTTACCTGGCATTAATTTTGACAAGTCTAATTAAAAATATCTCAGCAAATACCATGTAGTACATACACCTTTCTCTTTCTTCTTCGAACCCTTAAACTTACCAGTTGATGGAGGAGGCCCCTCTATGTCTGGGCAGAATACTTGGATGATAACAGATGCTCTCATATTTGGGGTGCGTTATCACTTCCATTGGGATGAACTGGGTGCAGAATGGAAGCACGTTGATGTCAGCATTCACCTGTAAGATGGTTCATTTTACAGATTGTTTTAAAATGAGTTTTTGTCAATCTTATTAAAAGGCTAGTTGATGTTATAAATTTAGTTTATGATATAGTTTTATGATTTCCTTTTTAAGTCAATTTTGTAAATTCTCTTCTTATAAAACTGCTCTTACTTGGTCGGCGGTTCCTGATTAAGTTTGTTTTTACTGGTTTTTACCAATGATTACTTACAAAATTTAGTGAATAACAACATAATTTGGCTTAAACCAGTTTGATAAGAATATTGCAAAATGACAATGCATGTTGTTTTGACATAAATGTCAACAACACGATTGCAAATCAAAACAATCTGAACAAAAATAAAGATTAGGGAAATAACCAACAGATTTTTTTATTTAAACCACAAGGCACTAATGCATGTGGTACACCTGATCTAAAGTGGTCACCGCATCTTGCAAAACCCGGGGGCATCACTAGCGCGTGGACGAGCCTTTGAAAACCGTTTCACGCCCTTTTTGAAAAGCCTCATGCTGTAATCTCATGAGAAAAACTCGCCAAGGAGCTACTATTCCACAACAAAGGTGTTTAATAAAAACAAATCATTATGCAAAAGCCATTAAGTAAATCATAAAACTTTATAAAAGCTCAAAACATTTACAAAAAATAATAAACAACATATTAGGTCGGGGAAAAAGTCTTTTCGCATAACGTAGGTATAAACTTATTATAAAATTGTTTTGACTGTACTATTTGTGTCTGGCTGGTTTTGGTAACATTAAAAAGGTTGCATTATAAAGAAAAGAAAAAAATAAAAAAAAGTTGTTTCCCGCTATTTTTCATTTGTTTTTCTCTCCGTAAAAATGAGTGAATCTAATGAAGAAATTCGATACATTTTAAAATTTTATTATAAAAAAGGCAAAAATGCAACTCAAGCAGTGAAAAAAATTTGTGATGTTTAAGGACCTGATGCAGTGTCAGTAAGAGTAGCACAAATTTGGTTCAAACGTTTTCAGTCCGGAAATTTTGATGTTAAAGATGCACCTCGCTCTGGTCGCCCTGTTACGAATAAAATGGACGCCATTTTTGAAAGAGTGGAGCAAGATCGGCATATTAGTAGTTACGATGTAGCTGAAGAACTGGGAATTGACCACAAAACAGTTTTGACCCATTTGAAGAAAGCTGGTTATACAAAAAAGCTCGATATTTGGGTGCCACACGAGCTCACTCAAAGAAACTTAATGAACCGTGTACTCATTTGCGATTCATTATTGAGACGTAATGAAACCGAGCCGTTTTTGAAGAGATTGATAACTGGCGATGAAAAGTGGATCACGTACGACAAGAACGTGCGAAAAAGGTCGTGGTCGAAAGTTGGCCAGGCTTCACAGACTGTGGCCAAACCTGGCCTAACACGAAATAAGGTGATGCTGTGTGTATGGTGGGATTGAAAGGGCATTGTTTATTATGAGCTTTTACCGCCCGGCAAAACCATCGATTCCGATCTTTACTGCCAGCAACTGATGAGATTAAAGGAAGCAGTCGAGAGAAAACGGCCGGAATTGATCAACAGGAAGGGTGTGGTCTTTCATCACGATAACGCTAGACCACACACATCTTTAGCCACTCAGCAAAAATTAAGAGAGTTCGACTGGGAGGTCCTAGTGCATCCACCATATAGCCCTGACCTTGCGCCTTCAGATTTTCACCTGTTTCGGTCTCTGCAGAATTCTTTAGGTTCTGTAAGGTTGACCTCAAGAGAGGACTGCCAAAACTATTTGTCCCGTTTTTTTGATCAGAACTCCCAAAGTTTCTACAGTAACGGGATAATGTCTCTGCCCACAAAATGGCAGAAAGTTATTCAACAAAACGGTACATATATATTGTAAATAAATGTAAATAAACTTTGAAAAAAAATGTCTTGACTTTTCATACAAAAATACGAAAAGACTTTTTCCCCAACCTATTATTTCAATTTTTGCTTTCTCAGATGTATTAAACATATGGTGTGGGGATCCTACAAAGACCTTGGGAACCCAAGCCATCCTCACCTACAAGTGGTGCCGATCAACGGACGAGGCTCTGCCGAACATAAGTTCCCGGAAAGCGGGAATATGCTCGCCACCTATTACGTGGGATCAACAACACAATTGGCGAAGTTTGGGCGTACAAATCTACCTCTGCCTACTTCTTCAGGGAAACAGCGTCATTGTATGTATATATTTAACAGATTGGCGTTTGTTTTCTATTTATTTTGCTTCATCTTACATCTTCATTATTTTACATAAAATGTTAAGAGTAGGTACGAGCTAATTACACGCTCTATAAAGTAACATATCACGTTACCAGTTATTATATAATGTTGCGCATTAAGGGGTTATCATATAAGGCAACTGCCTCTTCACATCACAATCTATTCGCAGTTTTTAAACAATGCCTATATGTTATTGCATGCAGGGTGAAAATATGAGTACAATCGTGAAATAAAAGACCAAAATAATTTAATTGTCTGAAACTGAAAAAATAAGTTGATAATGATTTCTTTATAACTGTTTTGGGACTATGATTGATGACCTATAATTATACCTACAGTAAATATAAATATACCTACTGTAAATTACTTTTGTGTTACTAAAATCCTATAGTTTTCCCTCGTAATTTTTAATGAAGAAAAATATATGAAACAAAGTTTTCGCTAGAAAAAATCATTCCTCCGCGGTAACCCGAATAGGAATCGAACCTACAACCACCATCGTCGTCGTCGTCGTCGACACCCAAACAAAAATAAACAGGATAGCGACAGACCAAAGTGAAACAGAAATGGAAGTGTAAAATTGAAATACTGTATTACACATAAAATCTAAAACTTTAATTCAATTAAATTCCATCACAGAACAAATAGTTACATGCATGAGCAATTCTTATTGGTCTAGGCCTGTGTTATTTTATGTATTTATTTACAATTTAAGTATATTTAATGTGCATCCATTGTCTAGCATTAGTACAAGCACATGTAAAAGCTCTGCGTGGTTTAGAGGCTAAATATACGTGTATAATTATTTTAAAACCGCTGGACCATTATAGGAACATGTAATATTACATAACCGCAGCTGCGAAAAAATCCCCCAGTTAATCAAGCGCGCCTTCTTTCGATGATGGTAGTGACCATTGCGTCATCCAGTGAAAGACCTTTTCATCATTTAAATGCTAACCTTTCCTCGTATTAATTACTTTAACTATAGTTCCTTCTATATCAATCCAGAAAATATTGGTTTTATTTGTTTGACACTTGATACCTTGAAAAGTTACAAGTAAATGAGTATTTTATAATGTATTTATATCACTCAGATGCTAGATAAACTTAATTATGACAAAATTTACGTCATAATAAACGGATTATTTAACCTTTTATAAGAGAAGGCCCGTGCTTTATAGCCCCCCACTGTTTATCAAACCCATCATTCATCATCTCAGTCCATTTATCATCATCTTTTGGTGTATGGGGATCCTACCAAGCCATCCTCATCTGCGAGGCTCTGGCGAATAAAAAAGTTCCGGGTAAGCGGCAACAGGCGCGCCACCTGTTACGTGGGACCAAAAAAACAATTGGCGAATTGTATCAGTATGCCTCTGCCTACGCCTTCGGAGTAACACGTGTGGATGTATGTATAATCTGTATATTCATAACAATGGAACTAACCGTAACTAGTTACGACTTCGTAGCAGACCTTTGTTGGATGGTAATAAGTATTATTTATAATGTTTTCTTCTATTTACGTGATTATTTAGTTTTAATAAATAATAATTCTTTTACAATCACAATAATTATTTAGTTCCAAAATAAGTATCATTAAGAACTTGTGTTATGGATATAAATAACGGATAAACATACATAAATACTTAATTTTTTTTGTAAATACATACTTAAGATACATAGGAGAACACCCAGACCAGAACAAATATTCATGTTCAAGTACACAAAGATTTGTCCTGTGTGGGAATCAAACCCACGACCTCTCGAGTGAAGTGCAGGTATACTAAACTCCACGTCATATCGGTCGTCATCAAAAAACATAATAAAAACCATTTCACGGATTTTCATTGCGATTTTTTGAACAATTTTAATACTGACGCACTTTGAGAATATTGAAAAAATGCTTTTTTATAATATTTCATTTTCCATATGCCGTCTATTTATAAAAACATTATGTGAACTTAATAGTGGTTAGGTGGTGCTTATTTACTTATTTACACTGTGCAGGTTGACTGAAAGCGATCATACTCTTACAGGTTATAAAAAGATCTTGATCACAGCTCAATATTTTTCCAGCATCAGGATAATTTTTTTTGGAAACTATACCTGGGAAATCAATACATGCTATACATTATTAAAGGTCAAAGTAATTTTTTCAACATTTTTGATGAAAATAATTTTAAGTTTTTTTTCTTAAAATAGCATCAGCACGCTTGAGCCACGCAGAAATGCGGTCTGTTGCGCGCATTTCATTGTATGCTACTATTTGCAGTTTTTTAACACCAGCCTGTATAATTGCACTACAAGCGACTGTGCTTTTCTAAAGCTAGTTTCGAGACTAAGTATGAGCCCGAGACATGGCTTTATTAATTAACCGGCACTACTACTTTCAGTTTCCTAGCGATAAGTATACCAGTTAAAACCAGTTTCTTTTAAGGTTTTTCGCGATTTTCACAGCGATATTGCATATATAAATTTCTTTACTTACTTATAATAAAATGTCTATGCCAAAACCAATCCTATATTTTTCATATAATTAAATAAATCTATGAATAACCGTTGTTTCCTATGTGCCCCGTTTAAAAGCACCCGAAAATATAGAAACAGTGGAACACATGCACCGGAATAGAATACCATAGTCGAACCGTCTTGAAAACGAAAAAATTACAAACGTGTGCTAGAAGGTACCAGTACCAGTACGCGTTCGGGAGAGGAGAGTATATCACTAAGAACAACATACTACCTGCCTGATTTTCTCACTGTCTGCCTATTTTAGATTAGTAGGACCAACTTTAATAAAAAAGGGCCTTTATTTGTTAGAACATTATGAATTGTATAAACAGGTGGTATGTTACAAATAGCAGAGTAATAAATTTTACTTCCACATTGGATTAATTTAAAATTAATGTTTCTTAGTAGACATCACTATATCATAAAAGCTCTCAGTAACCGTTATTGTCGTCAATTGATATGAACTGTGGCTAGCGATCAGTCAGTTGTATATTGAGTGAATATAGTGTGCGATTGTATAATTGTGGAGATATACGAGGTCACAAGTGCAGTGGGAGAGCGACCAAATAGACGATAGAATCAGGCTTCACGCCGGGACAGCATGCCCCATATCTTTACACACGTACATATTTATTATAAACGTTATTTTATAGTAATAACATTGAGCTTAGTTGCTAAAACTTAATTTTCCACAATTCGGAAGACAGTGACAGTGAAAGGATAAAATATAAACCATTAAAAATTAAAAGATAAATAAACAAAAATATTTTCTGAGAATTACACCAATTATTAAGATAAGTATCATTAAGAACTTATCATAAAAAAATTGTAAGCTGTGCTGTGAGTAATGATGATAGAACATCCATACTCTCGTATTCAATACCTTGCCGATAAAGGTCGGCATTTATTAGAATGAAATCAAATTAAAATGTTTCATAGTAAAATATCAGGTTATAAAGATTGACAATAAGATCAAGTGATGGATTAAAAATATCTTTGTAACAATTCCCGCGCAACTATTATTTCCCGAAAAATCGAGAAACAATTTAAAGCGACACGCGTTTCGCCCTTACACAAGGCATCTTCAGGTAAGATAGGAGCCTCAGATGTCTTCACGACCAACGCTGAAACGAGAGATTTTCTCTCGTTTCTCTCGGAAATTATAGTTGCGCGGGAATTGTTACAAAGATATTTTGAATATGGATTCATTCAAGTGATGGCACTTGCTTACGGATTTCGGATTTTGATTTCGGATTTTTACGGATATTTGTGAGAATTGATTTTTTTTAATATGTACCATTTTTGTAAATGATAATCAATTGTATGAAGAGCGGGGATTTTCTACAACAAGTATTTATTTACTTAAAAGAAATCCCCAATCACAATCCAGAAATGTAATATCAGGTACTGAATAAAGAATTATCATTAATTATTATTATTTCCGCAAATTAACGCCTGAATCAATAAATTATTTGACAATAACATATCCACTTATTAGTCCTGGTCATGTTTCTGTCAATGAAATCCTGTAAAAAAGGCTGGACAGATTTTTCCGAAATTGTTTATGTATGACTTTATATACGAGGTTACTAGGTGGTTGTGGTTTCACATATTCGTGAACATCAAGATGGCGGGATCAAATTCCCGATTTGAAATGTATCACATCTAAATGTTTGTCCTACATATGTACTCCGAACCAGACATTTGTAACTCTGAAGGTAAAATAATTATATAAAGATCTTTCTAAACTCGCTAATTCGACGTCAAAGTGGCTCGAACTTCTGGAAGCGCTTCTCAGGGGAAGTTAATTATACATATCTACCGTAGGTGGTGTAGTGTCGTTTGTGCACGACCATATAAACTCAATGAGACAGCTACTTTGATAAATAATCAATATTACGTCTTTTCTACCTGCTTATTTGCATGATTGAATATAATTGTTTTAACTATTTAATTATATGGTATTCTCGACATGATTGATGCCAAGTGGCTCGATTTTGAAATTTTAAAGCGTTTAAGGTACTAACTAGGTTGAACGGACGGAGACGGCAGAACAGTACCTACTCTGTCTAATCGAGTATCACAGCTCAGGTAGCAAATTATGCTGTGAAAAAGCCGTTTCAACCACAATATTAATAACCAGATATTTTCAGTGCCGAATAAACTTATTGTTCAAGGTTTATCTAACTTTTTATGGTTTTTCATTCTCTTTCGTCGAAGGGGTCGACCCAAAAAAGAGGTAGTAAGTATAATCGTTTCGGTAAAATCTCTTCATCATCATCTCTGCCCAATAACAACCCACTTCTGGGACTAAGGAGGGAGGGATTAAAGTACTACATACTCAACGTACCCAGTCCGGGTTAGCGAAGCGCGGTTATACCGCTTTGATTGCAAGTAACTTGGTAACTTACATATTATCATGGGAGGAATTTTTGAGAGGATTTTATCAGCAATTTTATAAGCTTTTTGAATTGAAGCTTAACTGTTTGTTTTCTGATCGCACTTCTTTAGGTAGTTGCTTTAAGTTTGGGGGGTTTGACATATTTGTTTTTATTTGGAAAGCTTACATCTGTTTTTACAAAATAATAAACTTATAAAATAATTACAGGCTTCCACATATTATATTAGCTAAGTGTCCTTTTATAAGGGTTATACTTGGGGCCGTTATTTAGCACGAACTGTATGAAGATTCAGGTCCAAGTGTCAGGATGTCGGTTTGCAGTTGCACACTTTAAACATATCCTATATACTTACACTTTAATTCGCTCAATTAAGGAAACTATAGAAAACTTATACTTAATTTTCTGACTTCAAGTAAATATTCTATAGGTACTTACTGATTTGTACTCTTCAAGTATTTCTGGTATGATTTTCCCCTTAATTCTCCATGTTTTATATTTAAAAACTGGAACTCCATTTTGGGCGGCAGTAGTAGCTGAAGTGCAGAAATTAATCAGAATTAATAAAAATATATACATACAATCACGCCTGTTTTCCCTAAGGGGTAGACAGAGGCATAACATACGCCCACATTTCGCCAATAATATTTTTTGACCAAGAACTTTCATGTTCACCAGGGCCTCGTCCGATGACTGTTATTTTATGTTTATCGAAAATCACATCGAATGTAACCATTCTGTGTAAATAAATGAAATAAATAAAAATAACACGCAGTTTTCTTTTGTTTTTAATTGGTAGTCATACAATTAGCTGCAGGCCCGGAAAGAGATAATGGTTGAATATGCAGTGTGTAGCACTACAGCTCGGTAGCTCGGTAAGACGGCAAGGTCTAGCAAGAGGAGGCATAGAAACTTTATTTAACTAACCTTAGGATGAGCAGTGCTTATTTTCTTATATTGTGTACACGCCATTGCTTAGCTTATGATAAGTGAAAATGCCGTCAATTCCATTAAGGGTCATAATTATATCCTATAATTATCCCAGTTGCCCTAGGCTTAAGCTTAGGGCCCAGGGTCTACTCACTGGAGTAATATAAGCTGAATTTCAGTTATAACATGGAGCGGCTGATATCTGACCTCCGCAACCCAGAGAAAAAAATCGTTTTATGGTTAAACCAGCTGTCAGGATATTAAAAGACATTGACTTCTTCAAGGGTGCAAACAATATGAGCCTTAAAATATATATTTACAACTTATATAAGCACCTACCTCTGTAAGTACATTCTAGACTTTTTTATTTGTCAATTTTAATGGGTCTCCTATGCAGACTAATTATACAATTAAAACCATATTTGTATATTCATTTTAAAATTAAAATACAAGACTTGACCTTGGCATTTTACTTTTTATAAAACATATTATCAAAAAAATTTTTTTTTTTTAAAATACAGGTTTTATTATGCACATATTATGTAACTAAACTAACTATATGGAGCAGCGATATACATAGCCTTCGACTTCCGAGGGTCTCGGGTTCAAACCCTTATACTTTGACTTTTTTAAATTATGAGCGTAATTATTTCTTGCTTCGTGCCTTGGAAAGCATTAGTCCCAGCTGTCATGAACACCTATGGCAGTTGTTATTAGAAAGTCAGTGCCCGGGATAATGCCAGTATGATGAGGAACTGTAGTGTAAGTATTAAGTATATCTATGTATGTAATAATGATCTAATGTGTAACCTTCATGTTAGTGTATTTAATCATTGTTTATTATAATTAAATCGCAGTTATACCTGAGATCTCGTCGTTTCAATGTGTCTTCTAACACCTCCCGTACATGGCGACCCTGCCAGCTGCTCGCGTGAATCGGTTATTTGAGACAGTGCATACATAAATGGAGTGGAACTTTTATTCGATTAATTGATTTGGTTGCTACGGGACTGAGAAATAAGTAAAAGTGATGACTATGGCGCAGTTACAACAAATCGGTTGCACTTACGAGTTGGACGCTTCAATTCTTGTGTTGTACAAAATAACTGAAAATTTACTATGGGTAACCAAAAATCTCAAGAAGTAATCATCGCACAGAATGCTGCCGGAGGTGTTAACCAAGCTACGGCGGAGGAAATACAGCAGCATATGTCGGCCACAAAAATACTACTGTGCATTATAATATTATTTTTATGTTTGGGGCTGCTGTATCTTGCCTACAGTACTTATAAGAGGTGCCACTTGCGATGGATATCAAGGCAAATAAATAGAGCTACACTGAGTGAGGGATTCTTTCTTCCGACGAACAGCGGCGGTTCCCGGACGTCTTGACAGAGAGGCGCAGCAGGCTCCGAATAAACTTTATCCAGGAGTTGTTTAGTGAAACGCGGTCTATTAAAGTGATTAAGTGCGCGATATCCGATAAGTGCTTCACAGTGCGGTTAAAAGTGCGTTTTCCTAAATATATCATACTGCTCGGGTAGTAGTTAAAATAGGTAACGTCTCAATATATAGGAGTAAAATTAAAATATATAATGGACATATTATTTAGTGGACTTTAGTGTTATTAATAGTTCATGTTTACTCAAATAATGTATCATCAGCGTTTGTCTGGTAAGTTATGGCAATTACTTTACAGTCGTTATATAATGAATTAAAAGAGATCAGAACTTATTAATAAAAATAGGCCCAAGTAGAAGACAAGGTCATATTTTAGAAAGCAAACTAAGTGAAGCTTATATAGTGCATGAGCGATTTGAATGCTGGTTAAATACATATAAATCAAAATTAAGAAATGGCGATGATGATGATCCAGTTGTGCATAATTTTTGTAAACAATTTTTAACGTTATTTGATGAAATTGTAGATTTATGTCAAAGCGATAAAAAATCCGAAGATTTTGTTACAATGAGTACTTTTGATTTAAAGACTGCCTTGAACTTATTGCCCTGTATGACAGATACAGAGGCTAATACGAAGCAATTAATTGACAATGTAGAATATTATAATTCTTTATTGGACAAGGATGTATGTAAAAAGAATTTGATTAATTTTGTCTTAAAAAGTAGATTGTCTCAAGCTGCAAAATTAAGGTTGAATTCCAGTTATGCAAGTGTAGATGAAATGACTTCCATCTCTTACCCAGTAGTGGCCATGCTGGTATGAGGAGGATGTCGAATAATATTAAAAAATATTATTATTGGCCTGTCATTGATAAAGATGTAAGAGATTTTGTGAAACGTTGTGATGTATGCCAACGACAAAAACATTCTACACCTATTAAAGAACCAATGAATATTACAACAACAGCGAATTCGGCATTTGAGAAAATATTTTTAGATCTTGTTGGTCCTTTAGAAACTGATAATGACAATTTTTCATACATTCTAACTTTACAATGTGAACTTAGTAAATATGTTGAGGCATATCCCTTAGTTTCCAAAAAGACAGACGAAGTTGCAAGATCCCTAGTTAATAATTTTATTCTTAGATACGGAGTTAAATAGCTGGAGATAGCAACTGGAGATAGCAACAGCCAAGGAGATAGCAACTGACAGAGGTAAGGAATTTATATCATCTACATTTCAGGAAATATGTAAATTATTGCAAATTAAACAGTTGTATTCTACAGCCTATCACCATCAAAGTATAGGTGCATTAGAAATGTCTCACAAACATTTGAATTCTTTTCTTAGAATACATACTCATAAACACCCAGAGACATGGAGCAAATGGCTTCCTTTCTGGTGTTTTGCATATAATACTTCTGTACACTCTGAAACACACTTTATGCCTTACGAATTAGTATTCGGGAAGAAGTGTATTCTACTAAGTAATTTGAACAAAGACATAGTAGAACCAATTTATAATTATGAAAGTTATCCATGTGAACTAAAATATCGTATACAGCTTTCACAAAAGGAAGCGAGGGACAATTTACTTTTTAGTAAACTGAAAAGAAAAACAACCTATGATAAATATACTAATCCTATAACATATAATGCTAATGACCTTATATTAGTTAAAAATGAAGGATGTAACAAATTTGATGACGTGTATTCAGGACCTTATAAAGTAATAAGAGACACCTAATGTAGAAATATTGAAAAATAATAAATTAGATATTGTGCATAAAAATAGGACCAAACTGTATCACTCTCAATGAACTGCAATTATGTAACCAATGTTATTTTAATAATCTTAGAATTGTAAAAAAAAAAAAAACTCATGTATAATGTTTTTTTTTTTTTTCTTTTGTAAAAGGGGCGTGTAGTGTAAGTATTAAGTATATCTATGTATGTAATAATGATCTAATGTGTAACCTTCATGTTAGTGTATTTAATCATTGTTTATTATAATTAAATCGCAGTTATACCTGAGATCTCGTCGTTTCAATGTGTCTTCTAACACCATATAACTAGTAAACTTACTTAAGCAATAAGAAAAAATATTGAACAAAGCTTTAATTTGTTTAAAAATTAGTTTATACCCTTAAGGCAAACATTCTGGACAATAAGAAATTTTTTACTCATTAGATAAATCAAATCAAATAATTTATTTATGAAGTAAATAAATTGAGCTTAAATTATCTTTTTAATTTAAGCTATAGGACATCACTGAGATAAAAAAAAATATAATTACAAATAAATGTAAGTAATAACACACATTACTTACATAAAATAAATAAATACACACCTGATTTAAAAAAAAGTTACTGTTTCTTGAATTATATATTCAGTCAAAAATACTATCGCTGTGCACCACTGACCACTATGGGTCACATACAATGGTCTATTCTAAGAATGTGATGAGCTAAACAACAAACATAGAATTAAAATTCCCAAACCCATACTACATATAAAAATATGGTTACACACATAAAACTTACAACAGTCTGTTTGAGTTATAAAAATAATGTTTTCACTTGGATACCTTAGTTTTATTCACAACATGTTATTAGAAATGCTGTGATAACCATACTCACCAATCAGCACAGAGTCTGAGTTATGGGGTATGACCTGATTTCCTCTCACTTTGGTTCCCGAAAGGAGTCTTCTGATCAATAGTGGGACGATAATAGGCTGAAGTGATAGCAATGTCTACATATGTGGCATAATTTCTAAACTCCATTAATTACAGACAACAATGAGTAGTTACCCAGAGGATCTTCCCGGTTGCCCTTGTCCAGAACTGTGAATACTCCAGCAATAGTATGACCATCTTTCACCAATAGTTTGAAGACTTCCGCTGCAAAGGTGCTTTGGCCTATTATAGCCACTCGTAGCTTTTTCTTAGGAGCCTGGTCAGGAAAGATCAAATAATAAAATTTCAAAGCTATTGTAGAGAATAGGTGGTTGCTAAACAATCACTGAAGGTGAGAGGAGTTTATAGTTAGTCTTAGATGGGTGAAGTTTCAATTAAGTTTATTTTCCTATCAACATACATACATTCACGCCTTTTTCCCCGAAGGTGTAGGCAAAGCATTTTATACGCCAACACTTCGCCAATTATATAGTTGGTCCCACATAATAGGTGGCGAGTCTATCAAGCGGGTTCACATCTGCATGTAGGTATATTCTCATGTGTGTCATACCAGTCACAATGTATCTTGCAATCTACTTCTTTGACGCATAGCATATGCGTGCATGTGTTGAAGATGATTTATTCTACAAACACACTTTAGAGTAATAAAGTCTTTAAAGATCTTAAAAAATTGGAAGGTGGGTTAATGTGTGGGTTCTGGTTCACTACATTATTGTAGTATATATATATATATCTATACAAACGGATAAATATACATAAATACTTTAATTATAAATTCTTACAACTTATAAGAGATACTCAAGTTCTAAACCAAGACAATAATTTTATGTAAACACAATGATGCATACAAATATTTGACCTGTTCGTGAATCAAACCCACAACCTCAGGAGCGATTGAATATTGACAGTTGTTGATTAAGATAATAATATAAGTTAAACAAGTTTTCCTATTCAGGAAGTAGTTATGAATATACCTATCTTGCAGAGCGACTAGGTTTTATTTATAATAAGAAATTATTTACAAAACCTTGGGTATTTAAAAATACTTCTTAATCACAATAAAAATTATTAATAATTGGGAACACTAATGGGAATATGATAAAATAGGTATACAGGAGTAATGATTATTTTTACTTACGTCTTCACTCAAGGAAATAGGCGGCATTTTCAATAAATTTAATTAACTTCGTTTATCGTGTATGCGAGAGTCCACTGCTGTGCAGCGAGTGGAACTCAATTCAACTAACTAGAAACTAACCGCTCGGTGGCTTATATAGAAGCTTTAGTAAAATTGTCGTTAACCTTGAAACAAGTTATCACTAAAGAGATAAATATTTTGTAACTAGATTCATCTCATTTCACCAAGTAATTGTGTGTGTAATTTAAATAACAAAAGCCTATTATCTATATCCCGTATTTTGTTTTGATGTACATATTGAAAAATTAGTTTACCCGCCAAAAAGGTAATGTGATGTCATTGTTATGTCAACGTCAGTTCTATTTTTATTCCGAAATCAAAAATAAATTCCTTTGACATGTTAGGTTAAAAAAGTAGCTTTGATATAATACTATTATACATAAGTATAGGTTATACGGCATTTCCAAATTTATTATTATTTTTAAAAAAACCAGTCGGTATTGGCATATAAGTTGAAATTATGCACCTAATCAATTAAATTATATAAATTAGTTATTTGCGAGCTTAAGGTTCCAAAACAGTTGGGAAACGAGTTCAAATCCCGCGTCGGATTTTATCAATTAAACTTGCAATACATTCTCAACGTAACATTAGTAAGTGTCAAAAATAAAAAAAATTATCGGTATTGGCTGACTTTGCCATTGCCAACTAAAACGATTATTATAAGCAAAACAAAATATTGCTTTTGTTATTTACTTATAACAGTGTAGCGTTCATAAAAGAACGCCTGATAACTTTAGTCATTAAATTGCCCATATAAAATTGTTATGAATTACACCGAAACCTTTCAACATGCACATAAAGCATGACAAAAAATTCTAACACACTTAGACAAGATTAAAGTATACTGATAGTTATTTTTTACCATTAAATAAGTAGGTACCAATCAGAAATATCACACCATATATGGTGGGAGAGAATCATGCTGTAATGCCTATAGCACTCCTTATGTTGACCTCACCAGGACTCAAAACCTATGATTTGCATCAATTGGACTAAGTCATTCAAAATGGGATTGAGCGAAATGACCTGAGTTTAAAGATAATATAACATTATAGACCTTTTGAAGCATTACAGCGCTTGCTACTTATATAGTCAAAATTATGAACCTGTCCTATTTATTACAAAAGAAAAGCTTCGTGCAGCTTGCATTTTTTTAATGCTCAAAATTTCAATATCGTATTATATGGGCAGTGTCCATTTCTACTTCATACGCCCAATTA
This sequence comes from Musotima nitidalis, assembly GCA_949126915.1. NCBI lineage: Eukaryota > Metazoa > Arthropoda > Insecta > Lepidoptera > Crambidae > Musotima > Musotima nitidalis. The sequence goes on from OX421434.1 coordinate 10,505,576, forward strand.
AACTGTCTCGTTTCAATATTATTTAAGGTTCTTTACCCTAAACAAACATTCCCCAGTCAAACTTTTATAGGTAGCAGTTATAATTTAAATGATAACAAAAGCGTGTTGATTTACAGTCGTTCCGATTCGGACTTTATCTTTATTTTGTTGACCCTAAGTTCGCCATCCATTTAAACCGGTTTAAACGGCCTTTTTAAACTGAAACATTCCAACTATTGTTTATTAAAATTATCGTTAACAAATGTTAAAAGTCAATTGTAATCTATTTTTTAAATATAGAAACACTAAGTTAACTCCGCGGAAATATCCATTGGAATGATATAAATTTTGTTCACTAATATGAGCCCAGTAACGTTCCATTCACGCGTCGGCCACGCTACGACACATCTCACAAAGACACGACCATCGAAAAAATGTAACAGGGGTTCTGTCTACCACGCGGAAGGCATGAGCGGCGTCCTTTTTTCAAGGCGCCCATGAGGGCATCTAACATTTTTTTTTTAAAGTTGATAACAAAATGCATTTATGCCTTTTGGCCAAAGGGGGACCAAAAAGGGATGTGCAGCTCACCATGCGGGTGCCAGCAGTAACACCCACAAAAAAACTTCCGATGACGCCCGCCGCTTGTTGACAAAAAGGGGTGGGGGCCATTTCCTGGCTTCTAGCGTCTGGCAACCGGGAGCACCTCCTCAGAGAGGCGCAGTGGACGCGCCCCTTCAACCTCCTTGTGCGACCATAGTGTGTGTGGCCGACTTCTCGGAGAGTCTATGGTTAGACAGCAGGGCCCCCCTATCACCGCCGTTTAAGACTAGACAAGGGCTCTCCTGCCCCCCCCCCCTTTTTGTTTCTCCACCTAGTAGTCAGTACTAAGGGCACCCAGAGTCGCCAAGCTCTATGCCCACAGTATTTGCTGACCATCATTATGCATTTGCTGCGCTATGTGTCCCAAAAAGTAGACTACTGTATATGTTAATAATCATTTCTTAGAAAACGCACGCAAATCAACTTATACATTATATAGAGCAATTCTTTTAGAAAACAATTTTGCTGCACCCATGTTGTCAGGAGTACAATGTTGTCAGCAGAATCAGCAGTCGGCATGCAACAAATATTAAATTACACATTGCCAGTAAATATAAAAAGTTGTAATCGGCAAATTCCTATTATGAAGTGAAATTTAGATTGTTTCTTTTTTGCTTTCCAGAAAACAACAACCTCCTAGGAAATAATGCCCCCGCATACCACACACCCGACTAAATGAACTAGGTAATTGAACTAGATGAGTTGTACCTATATATTAACTCCCACTAAACTATATCACTCATTACACTTCAGTGAACGATTTTGCGCATGTCTACTGGGGAGGCACTGATGCGGCGCGCACTAAGCAGAATGCTAGGTGGCACATGATGGGAGCCGGGAAGCCTTGACTGATGGGTAGCCATTAGTCGTCTCTAAATTTGGGTTAAGCCGGAAACCACACAGCTGACGAGGCTAAACGACAGTTAACCTAGCTCGACTGATGAATTAAGATTCGCATTTTATTAAGATGGACATTTTAAATCAGCAATAAACATAACTTCAAATTTTAAAGTACATTCCTTAACACAGTGAATTGAAACGAAAGGCCTTTTAAACATGGCGGTATAAAACGGACTAAACAATACGATTGATAATTAATCAAATAATTATTCGAATTTTATAAAATAACTAGAATTAAGGGCCTCTCATTAGTTTTAGCTATTTCATTTCAAATTATATTTATCATTAAATTTATAAACATTTCACCAAATTACAGAATAGCAATAAAATTTATTGGTCTCGATTTATTGTTTACAAAATGTTGTCATTCACGAGTACCTACCACCTTCAAGCTGCCTGTGTGATGAATACCCTAGTCTTGCTTATTTCTTATTAGGTACTTAGTTATTGGTATTGCCTGTAGTTGTACTTATTGTTAATGTTATGCTCATTTAGTTAGATGAATTCATACAATTATACAGATATATAAAATTGGTGGGTCTATTTGTAGTAATTTAAGTATTAACATACCCGCTTAGTAAAATAATATTCATTGAAATTTTCACAGTGTTTCATAAAAGCCATTTTTCAGATACGGCATTATTGTAAAAAAATGTTTCTATTTAAGTGTTAAATTATCAATCCCCATTTAGGCTGGCATGCTTAAGTAGTTTATGTAGGGCTGCCATCCGTCCGGGGTTCCCCGGATTGGTCCTAGTTTTAAGGGAGTCCGGGGTCCGTCCGGCAGGCAATTTTAAAAATGTCCGGGAGAAACCCGAACTCTTTTGTTGTCAAGGAAAAAATATTTTTTTTAAAGATAAACAATAATTTTAAGTAAATCTTAGTTCAAAATTTGGTTTATGATAACTCACCAAAAAATTATTCATTTTAACGATGAATTTATTTAGTTGCTAAAAGTATTTGTAGAGAGGTCCGGGGAAATAACCATATTTCGCACAAATGTCCGGGATTCTTGCCGTGTTATCCGGGAGTTTATGAGATATATTTTTATGAAAATCGTAATTTTTTTTGGAAGATAACAATTCAAAAAATATTTTTCCTCAACTAAGGACGATCCGCAATTATATGTTTGAAGTATTTTGTAGGAGTTTTTAATCTGCATATTTGAGAGCACAAATAAATCTCGAAAATTTGTTACATCCAGATTAAAACGATTCACCCCAGATCCACGAAAAAACCACAGCCTTTTAAAGTTTGATCTATATTTTCTGACAACAGGGTTGTCACGTTCAAAGATAATAATTTATATCCGGGTCGGATTTCAGTCCTCATTCCGAACACCGACATCAAAACTACCGGGGGGGAAACTAAGAGGGACCTGTGAAGGGCAAAGCGGGCGTGCCAAAGGGCCCGTCAAGCAGCTAGAACGGTCTTAGGCGGCGGGGGCAGAAGGCCCCTGCAGTCTAACCATAGACCCTCTAAAGGGTTTCTTAAACTTTATGCAGTCACGAACCACTAACTGAATTCAAAAAACCTCTACGGACCCCTGTCAAAGAATATTTTAGGAAAAAAAAACCTTTTATGTAGTAATCAGTTTTATTGCACAAAAATCTTTTATTGGTAGTTTACTTAATTACACTTAGGCACTAATACTTAGGTAAAACAAAACTAAATTAGTGAGAAGGATGCTCTTGTTTGTTGTTTGGCCTCAATGAGTACGTTAAATTGTGGACTTGTCTTCGATAAGGCAAGGCGCGTGGAATCTTTAACGTTCAATCGATTGCGACTTTTTGTTTTTATTGACACTAGAACCGAAGGTCCTGCCTCACAAAGATATGTAGTAGCAAATGGTATCAGAACGGACATAGCTCGTTTGACCAGAATTGGGTAAGCATGACTCAAAGAACACCAAAACTCACCAAGAGCTTTGGCTATGTTCGTAGTACATATAACCGCAAACAGACTTTAACAGACGCGATCAAACAAGCGATGCTGAGTTTACTGAGCTGCTGCGGACCCCTGACACTCATGTCACGGACCTCTAAGGGGTCCGTGGACCCCACTTTAAGAAACCCTGCCTCTAAGGTAAGATGTCGGCCACACACTCTATGGGCGCACAAGGAGATAGGAGGCGCGTGCCACTGCGCGTCTCTAATGAGGTTCTCTCGGTTTTGACCAAGGGATGTTTGCCGCGGACGGGGTGTGAACGCTGCAACCCAAGTAACCCCACCAAGTGGCCCCCTGCCACTTTCTGTCAACAAGCGGAGAGTGTCGTCGGAAGATTTTAAGTGGGTATTATTGCTGGCGGTCGTGTCGGCAAGTATTGAGTCCCACACACCCCTTTCGGTCCCCCTTTGGCCGGGAGGCTGTTTGTAAATGCATTTTGTTACCGACGTAAAAAAAACAAGTTCAAGTGTAGTTTAAAATTAACGTTCTTTATTTTTTTCAAGATTTAAAAAGCCATTAAGTATCAACATACTACCACTCATACCGAATTTACAACTAAATTCGGTATAAGTAATTTTTACTTATCTACTGTAAATGATATAAACCATATTATGCCCATTACAGACCAGTGTGTATTGCATGGGCAATGCATCATGGTGCATGGTTATGTTTGCAAAAAGCAAACTGCGTCCCGGTACTTTACCGCGTCAAGTACACTTCATACAACGGGACCAATAACACGTCATGCCTTATTTTATAAATTAACAGTCAATAAACAACAACGCGGTCAACGCGTCAGTATTCCCCGTAACATTGTAGAAGATAGTCGTTTGTTATTTGTTTATTCACACTGACGCCGGTTGGTGATAATGCGGCACGTTGTGATAGTGTTCATATCTCTTTGTGTGTGCGTTTCGCACCAGGTAAGTTAAAACGCACAAAGTTCGCCTAAATAATCCATTGTTTACGAATTTCTTTTGTTCTTTTGTTAAAGTTGTTCCTTTATAAGCGTGTAGGCTCCAAAGTTATTTTCAGTTGTTTCTTAGCATAGACAATAAAATCTTCCCCAATCCTACCTCTTTACATACTGTATGAATCCCTAGTACTCTGTTTAACTGGTTAGGTGCGAGTTAGAGTCGCGCATCGAGGCATTCTCGTACAAACTTGATTTTGCTAATAAAAAATACTGTCCAGAGATACCTCGACACAGACAATACATATTTCCCTAGTCTAGGTGGACTTTATGAATCCCTAGTACAATTGTTTGAAAAAAACGGGATAAGGATAAGTGCGAGTCGGAATCATTTATCGAGGTTTTCGTAGAAACTTGATTTTTCTGTTAAAAAGCTGTTGTGCTTATACATTGACTTAAGTGGCGATTAATTTAACGTTAGTTTAACATAAGTTTTTTGTCGTTCTTGTTACTCAATTCCAGACACATAAGTCGCACATAAGTACATACTATCACGCCTGTTTCCCCGAAGGGGTAGGCAGAGGCATATTTACATTACATTTCGCCAGTCATATTGTTGGCTCCACGTAATAGGTGGCGAGCCTATTGCCGTTTACCGGGAACTCGATTGATTTTTCTCATAAAGCGTAAACATTACTTTTTCGCGTTTTTTTGGAATTGTACTCAGCAATTAGGGAATTAGTTTACAAAGACTTACTTTATTTATAAGTATGCGTAATTAAGTATACCTACTTCGGTAGGTACATAACATACTTTATACTTAAAATAGGTTGACCATAGGTCAGTAATCGCATAACAATTAACACAAAGTTGTTTACACAATACATAATTGTGTCGTCGTTACCACTTTTTACCCTTAACATATAGGCGTGATGTCAGTGATGTGTGCACCCTGTTGAGTATAACGAACGGTTCCGTGGATTGTCCAGAGCTTCTGTCAAAAATCAATTTTAAAGTGCCAAGCAAAAAGTTATTGAGAAATTTCAAGTTTCAAGCGCAAATACTAAGTACAGACGTAACGCATATCTACTGCGTGCCGGCCGTCAATTGAATAAGCTAGCTCCGGATAACAAACTATTTAGTGCGACCACTAATTCAATACGGCGATTTTTGGCTGAGCAATTTTTTAATAACATTTAAAAATTTTAAAAAATAGCATAAGTGTGTGAGTAGTGTTACTTTTATTTAAGTCTTTTGTAAGTGGAAATTTGTAATTAGCGTTAAGTTGTTTTATACTGTGTGTTATAAATATAATAAGCTGTAAATTTTCCTAAAATAAATAAAATAAAATAATATATTAACTATTCTAAACTTTATTTATGTCTTATTAACTTTGGTTAGATTTTATAGGACAGATCTTTTTTAAGTACTGTAAGCATAAATTTATAGGACAGATCTTTTTTAAGTACTGTAAATATTAATTTATAGGACAGATCTTTTTTAAGTAGGTACTGTGAATATTAATTTATAGGACAAATCTTTTTTAAGTAACTACTGTAAATAATAATTTATAGGACAGATCTATTTTAAGTACTGTAAACATTAATTTATCCAAGATTGTCTTTAAAGTTACTTAAATCTAGAGAGCGGGAGCCACCTACGAACAGTATATAATCATGATGAAACCACATACTTTATTAGTCCTAAATTTAACTACATTTGATTTTGGTATACAATTAGGTTTGTTAAAACAAAATAAACGCCGATTTATCACATAGGTATAATTTTCCTCATTAGATAACTATTTCAGTTTCGAATAATGTTTGACTTTAGGATACCTATTAAGCTTAAGGATAGAAATATTCGAGGGGAATATCCGCTAAAACTAAACGCAGACAACAAATACCAAAATGCAGAGAAGGATTTGAAGAAAGGGCAGGTCCGAAGTACCTATCTCAAACCGACGAAAGGGAGTGTATTGGAAATAAGCCTATGTTTATGAGCGTGACTGAATCTAAAAGTGTGTCCCAGGATCGTAACAATCTTTGCCTGAGGGAATACGGCGTAACAATGTACAAATTCACGATGATTATTGACCATCAGCCAAAGGACGTCCACCGCATAGGCCTTCCAATGTGTCTGATTTCAGGGTCTCAATTCTAGAACTTTATATTGGTACGTAAAAATGTATGTAAGTAATTATTTTTATGAATTGCTTACAGAAGTCAACACCAGAGTCACAGAGTTATGTGGCGGCAGTTCTTGAGTACCAGTTCACTAGGAACACAACACAGAACTTACAGAACTATCTGTATTACATACAACAGGCTGCAGAACAGGTAAGCCTTTTAAAACCTTAACGCAAGCCGCTTCTGTTTTTATTCTAGAGTGTGAAAAGAACTCGTGACGACTTTTAATCCCTCCCGTCAAATTAACCATGTACTAAGAGCACATAGTATACCTACTCTCCGCTAAGAGGGCCTGGAGACGGGTCCTGAAATCTGCTGCGGCCCCACAGGCAGCTCAGCTTTTTTACCAAGACAAGGTGAAGGGAGTTGCTGAGAGTCCCACATAAATTTCCGCCCGTAATACGTTTGCTTGTAGTACATAACTTTTTTTTGTATCCGACTGACTTGTGACGGCCTTTATGCTTAAATCTGTCTTTAAACGCACAAACTTGTTGCTATATTCAATACACAATAAATTAAATGTTTGATGAATAGTAACTATTAGTAACCTACCTAGGCCCCATCTATCTGAATATCTCAACGTTGTTATTTTTATTCTACTTTAGTATTATTAGATTTCAACCTCGTGTTACTTACGTCAGTCCGATAGACAATTCTATTATAGACAAGACAATGCAGATATAAAGATACATACATACTTACATACACACATTCACGCCTGTTTCCCCGATGCAGAAGCATATTATGCGCCCACACTTTGCCAATTATATAGTTGGTCCCACGTAGTAAGTGGCGAGCCTATTAGCCGCTTACCGGGCACTGTTATGTTCGCCAGAGCCTCATCCGTTGATCGGCAGGTGCACCACTTGCAGGTGAGGTTGGCTTGGGCTCCTTCAGTCTTGATAGAATCCCTATATTCTATGTAATAAATGATTATACACTCAATAATCTTCAGTTCTTTATATAATGTTTTGTTGTAGATAGCTCAGTCTTGGCAAAGTACGTACTTAGTCTAACTAAAGAAAACCTGCTAGCCTTAATGGAAGTAAACTAACTTAAAAAGCAATGTACTTCATCATGATCTCAGCTTTTAGTAACAAAAGCCTCTCTAATTGTTTTCCACCTCGATCAGTCTTGAGCAGCCCGTATCAACCAGCTTCTCAACGACCAGATCACCGGTCCAACTGGCTGGAACATCATCCTCTAATGCGTTTGCTGGTTCTCGGTCGTCATTGCCAAACCTTACCGCTTATTAGATTAGACTAACATTTATGAGCAATTAATGCACCCATCCATCATCTGTAGATGCCAACCGTGGGTCTTATAAGATCGCTCAAGGAGAGAGCTATGCTGGGAATCTCCCTTCGTGATCGAATCAAACCTAATAATTATGTAGATCCCTATTAAACAATTGTAACGTGGTTCCTGCCTCTCCTAATTTCGATGGAGGTAACTAATATGACATTATGTTTGTAATTGTTTAAAAAGTTTTTATTAATTTTCAGGATGCAGACATACTGGTGTTTCCGGAGATGACATTGACTCGAGGAGTAGGCATAAAAGTGCCTATTCATGGACTCCTCAAAGAATATCCCGTACCCGCTCTGCATCCAGATTTATATGATCCGGTAAACATTAATTTTCCTTTTTTTATGCGAACTTGCTTAGGAATTATTTAAACAAAATAAATCTGAGTTGCTGCTTTTGGAAGGCGAGTAGGGTTAATCCTTTAGCTAGTCAGTTCTTAAGAATATATCGAGAGGGGGTTGGCGTAAGTATATTCTTAAAAAAAAGAAATCGCTTACGTTGAATGCGAGAATATAAATAAGTTATCAATAGAATATATAATTGGGGTATGTGGAATAAAATACGTTATACAGACTTACTACTGATAGTGATATATTGGCCAGATAATAATAGAGAAGCGACTACATTTTACCTACAACTCGATAAATTGTGAAAAATTAAACTTTAAGAAACGAATAATAATAGGCGACGATCTAAATATTGATTTTTTAAATGATTCAGGGCAATATAAAGCTATGAGTAACCTATGTAGTAGTAACTTTAAACAAAATGTAAAAGAACGTACAAGAACTGCAGCAAGTAGGGTTTGCTTGGATGTAATATTTGATAACTTTGACATGGCGAACGCAAAATAGAAGTGAATGAATATGGTATTTCGGACCATAAAGGTATCATCATAACACTTTAAAAGAATGTACCTCATAATATGCATTATATACACAAAAGAAATTTTTGTACACAGAATTTGATATTATTAAAAGAAAAACTACCAACTGCAAAATGGAGCGAAATATTATCTAATTATAACAATTTAAAAAAAAATTATGATTTGTTTCTTTACCAACTTACATAAATTCTAAATAATTACATTCCAAATTGTGTTATAAAAATTAAGAATAAAAAGAAGACATAGCTAACAAAAGGTATTAAGGTGTCTTGTAAAAATAAACATCAATTAAACAAGTTAATGTTACATGCATTAGCATACCGATAGCAGTCCGATTTAAAATGGCTATTACAAAAAAAAACGTTAAAATATTAAAAAGTACAGTAACTACATCAAAAAAGTGTCAATATATTAGAAAAATTAAGGAGTCCAAAAATATTACTAAATCAATGTGGGAGATCATTAAGAAAAGAATAAACTAAACCGATCAAAAATATCACACAAACATTACATTAAAAGATAAGGGAAAACATATAACGGACCCTTTTCATCGCGTATACATTAATATTTAAAAATAATAATTGTAACTATTTTATAATGTTTTTTGCAATACCCTTGCAGGGTTCATATGTCAGAACCATTATGTATAACATGATATATATATATAACATGATAACATAAGATCTTTATGTACAATATGACGCAAATAAAGAACTATGAACTAATAAGACGGTATAAAAAAGTCCTTAGTGTAGCATGTAATATCCAGCGCTGTCAAGCTTCGGAAGCCGTTGGCCCCTCTTATCACTCTATGTGGTAGTCTTAAAACCAAGATAGAGGTTAATCTGCATTGGGCCTATGTCGTGGAATATGACCTGCATCCAAACTTGGTTCATAGGAGGAGATTCGAGCTCAGTAGTGGGCTTCTATGATAGACCAAGTCATGATGAGTAAGCACGGTACTAATATCGTGCTTATTCCACGGATTTTTTTCGTTCTTCCAACATTATTTATTCATACTCCGCTCCTACTCATTGTAACTTGATGTTAAGGCCTTTTTATTAGACCCAACTATTGGACTATCGAACACAAGTAGGATTTTTTAATTAGAATCAGCAATTTCTAAGCTTTGCGCGTGTAAGCAAACGAATGAACTCTTCAGCTTTATATTATTTTAAGTATAAATAAGTTAGGACATAATTTTTTCAGATCTTGGTATCACTGTCATCGGCTGCTCGGAATCACGGCATTTACGTGTTGGTAAACCTTCAAGAGGAGATGGACTGCAACAATGCGCCGGGAGAGTTCTGCCCTAAGCCAAAGATTTACTTGTTCAACACCAACGTCGTTTTTGACAGAAATGGAGCCATTATTGACAGGTAGGATGATTGTTTTTCGTAAAATTATTGTTTTTGGAAAACCGATTGCCAAACGCGGAAAAAGAGGCATCGAGGTAGGGCTGCCATTTATCTAGGATTTCCCGGATTTGTTCTAGTTTGGAGGGCGTCCGGGGGCCATCCGGCAGAGGTTTTTGTGTTCGCGGGAGACCTTTGTTGTCAGGGGTAAACCGTTTTTTTTAAACATAAGCGATAAATTTATAAAGATAATTCATTCAAGAAGCATTCAAGAAGACAATTATTAATAATGATGTTTTTATTTTTGTTGTAAAAAATATTTTTCCAGAGGTGTAATGTCCGAGATTTTGGTCTTGTTTATCTGGTGTCGGCAATTTAGGTGATGGATTAGCCCTACATCTAGGCAGTGTTTCGTTTTTAGGGTTCCGTAGTAAACAAGGAACCCTTATAGTTTCGCCATGTCCGTCCGTCCGTCCGTCCGTCCGTCCGCGGGTTAGCGCAGAGACTATTTACATTAGACAGCTGAAAATTGGTGTGGGTATACATATTAATCACGTCGACAAACCTGTAGAATAAAATTTTTAAAAATATTGTTTTGTAACGTACCTCCCCTACACGTAAAGTAGGAATGATTTTTTTTTCTCGAGTCTATCTTATCATGTTGGGTATCGTTAGAAAGGTCTTTCAAAAGTAATACGAGTTTTTTAAAACCATTTTTCGATTTAGGGATCCGTTTTCGAAACATTAAGCTTTAAAGTGGAAAAAATTGATAGAGTTCAGTATCCGCCCCCCCCACCAGGTAAACGGTACTTTCAGAGTGGCTGAAAAAATTCACAATAGTAGTATATATAATGAAGTTAAAAGGAAAACTATCACGGCTAAGTAGGCTTTACTGGTTTTCGAGTAATGGACGACAATCAAATAAATTTTTGTATTAAATGTATTAAAATTTCATTCATACCGTAGTAGTGATATCTATCGGGGAATAGCTGAACCTGTTCATATAGCGACATTATGGCAAAGGGTGACTACGGAACCCTATATTGCGCGTGGCCCGACACGCACTTGGCCGGTTTTTTTTTTAAACTAGTGTATCTATTAAAATTCTAAATTCAAGTATTTATGCGTACATATGGTAAATTTTTAGGAGCGGCGGTATCCTAATGGCGAGACTTACGGCTTTACATTTAGAGGGTCTTGAGATAAAACCCTCGTCGCGGACCTGTGACTATTCGAGTTGATGTGCGTAATTATTGCTTGGTCCGTGCGTGTCTCGGAAAGCATGTGAAGCCGTTGGTCCCGCTCTTATGAACAACTATGGCAGTTGTTATTAGGAAGTCAGTGCCTTCTAATATGCGTTGGGTTGCGGAGGTCAAACTGCAAACTATAATTCGGACAAATACTGGTTAGACCAGTAAGCATAACCTGGGTCCTAAGCTTAAGTCTAGGGCAACCGGGATAATGCTAGGATATGATGGTGGATTTTACAATAGTATTATATTTAGGATACCGTAAACTAGTATTTTGAAGTGACACATTACCGTGAATAGGGATTATCCGTGTTGACCACAAAACTTCCTGGAAGCCTTTAGTTAAGTCTCTACTTATTTACGGGCTTGGCTTAGAATTAACTGTGATGGACTTGGCTTGACTTTGACCAAATGTTCAAAATGCTACATAATGTTGAATTCATAAACAAACATTATTTTTACAAATTACCTGACAAAGGCAAATACTACACGAGTGAGTCCCTAACAAAGAAAAAAATAATGGATTAAGATTTTTGACGCAGTGACTTATTTATAAACCAAAAGGTAACCAATAGACTAAGATCGCTTTTTTTATTATAATTCTGGATCATCAACATTCATTCGTCCACTGCTGGACATAGGCCTCTCCAAAATAAAATAAAATATACTTTATTATATTCTTTGTCAGAATTGGTCAAGGTTTGTCAATGGCACACCACACTCACTTTTCAGTTCTTCGTCTCCAGCTGTAAGGGCACTTCCAGCCTTTTGCGTATGTCTGTATTGTTCAATTCTGAATATTTATACTAAACTAGCTTTTGCCCGCGACTTCGTTCGCGTGTCTTCCGGCAGATTTTTGGTTTTAATCACATAGTTCCCGATCTCGCGGGATTTTTGAGAAGCTTCCGCTCCTGCGGAATTTTTGGGATAAAATGTCCTATGAACTCGAGAAAGGGAGTTCCAAACTATGTCTGTACCAAATTTCACACAAATCGGTTCAGTAGTTTGGGCGTGAAGAAAAGACAGACAGACAGAGTTACTTTCGCATTTATAACATTAGTAGGATTAAGTACCTACTTGTTTTTAATCCCTTACAGATATCGTAAGATAAACCTATTCGGCGAATACACCCGTTGGTCGGCTCTGAAGCCAGATCTGGGCATGTTCACCACCGATTTCGGAGTCACGTTCGGCCACTTCATCTGCTTTGACATCATGTTCCAAGTGCCTGCGACGCAAGTTGTCCAGAAGCACAACCTGAGCGACATATTGTTCAGTACGATGTGGTTCTCCGAGATGCCGTATTTGACTGGTAAGGTTACAACTATTATGTCACAACTATTTTGTAAAATGTGTTTATGTGTGTATAGGGATCCTGCCAAGACGTAAAGGAGCCAAAGCCAACCTCACCTGCAAGTGGTGCACCTGCCGATCAACGGATGAGGCACTGGCGAACATAACAGTGCCCGGTAAGCGGCAATGGGCTCGCCACCTATTACGTGGGACCAACTATAAAATTGACAAAGTGTGGGCGTAAATAATATGCCTCTGCCTACTCCTTCGAGGAAACAGGCGTGAATATATGCATGTATGTGTTTTATGTTACAACTATTCGTATAGATATGAGACGAAATGTTTACTAGAAAAAAACTAAAATTTAATATTTAACTATTCGCGGTGGCCCTATTCGCACAATATTCGTGAATAAACAAATTATTACCTACTTAGACTTTCTAAGAGTCAAGTGAAGTTGCACGAAGCCGTCTTAACAAAGAGCGAACTGTTTCTTTTTTTACCAAATTATTTCTTAAATTAACTATATCCTTGTTTTTAGCTGTTCAAATCCAAGAATCTTACGCTTTGTCGATGAACGTGAACTTTATTGCTGCTGGTGCCAACAATATAAAAGTGGGAAGCGCAGGTGATTTTACATTTTTGTCAATATATTTAGAAAATACTCTGCCATTAGCGGTCTAAAGCCCGGATGGAAAAAGAGGGGGATTAGCCTGTGGACATAATTCAAAATCTATAAATTAGACTTCCATCAACATTCTAGCATGCGTACTTATCTATCTATGTGTATCCTAACCTAATATATTTCGGTTTAATATTTTTTAATTATTTATTTATTTCAATAACTTAAAACATATTTGACATTTTTGTTTGAAACTTCTCTTTAAGCATTTAAGGTTTGTTTTAACATGTCATCAAAATTAATAAATTGCCTACATAACCTTATTGTAAATACTAACCCAGTGGTCTAGTAGGTGCTTAATCAGTATTTTTGATGAGCAAATAGGAAATTTTTAGAGGATCAGTTTATTATATTCCACATTTGTCATCATTATCATCATATCCTAGCACTATCCCGGTTGCCCTAGACTTAAGCTTAGGACCCAGGGTCTGCTCACTGGTTCAACCAGATTTGACTGAAATTTTTATTACGTGGAGCGGCTGCCTTCGGACCTCCGCAACCCAGAGGGAAACATCAATCTATGGTTAAACCAGCTGTCAGTCTGTTAGAAGGCACTGACTTCCTAATAACGACTGCCATAGATGGTCATGACCAACGGCTTAACGTGCTTTCCGAGGCACAGAGCAAGCGATAATTACGCACATAACTTCGAAAAGTCATAGGTTTTGAACCCGTGACGCACCAGGGTTTGAACCCGAGACTTTCGTTACAGGTAAGTCAAAGTCCTACCCCAGTAAAGTAGTGGATACTTTACTTCAGGTTGTTATGGAGTTTTGAAATCAACACGTTAAATCACAATTCAGTGCAATATACTACTTTTCTACAATTGTATACGTTGCTGATGAAGTTATGTCTAAAAATCCAATATGTTTACATATAAAAACTCAAATTTACACTAGTTTTAGGAAACAAAACATTGACGCGATGTATCTTTTTCCGCGTTTTTGTCATTGTTTTTTTTATTGTTAATTTTAGGCTCTGGAATATATTCAGGAAGCAATGGCGCATTGATCAGCATTATGTCAGGCGAATCCAAGACAGAGCTTCTGGTTGCAAAAGTGCCAAAACGTCCCGGAAACGTAATAACTTTTTTTAAATTTCATTGTCAAAGAACTAATAACAAAATATTAAAGATAATTACTGCGCGAAGCAATGTTCACAATTGATAGGGAGGTTCCTAGGTGTAGTAGTATGGAACCGTTCTCAAGCAAGTGCTTGGCAAGTGCAGAATCCAATACTAGAAATGAAATTTGCACTCGACATTAACGAAAATATCTACATAAATATAAACAGGATTCATCATCATATCAGCCGCTTAAAATCCACTGCTGAACATTAACCTCCCTAATAGATTACATTATAAGTATTTGCCCATACTCACCACGCTGGGCAGGTGGGTTGGTGATTGCAGTGCCAACCAGTGCGCAGGATGACGCTGCTGCCCATCATTCGGTAGGATTTCTCTTCGTCGACTCTTACGACTCCCCATGAGGTGAGAGGGGTTGGTACTATTGTAGGCATTATTAAATTGGGTTGATAAGCCATTAATAAAAGAAAAAGACTCAAAACTGTCATGACAAGCATTTGCTTGGTTAAACAAGATTAAGATTAAACTAATTGGTTTCCTGACTTGTCCTCCTTCCATTTAGTATTATTTTATCTTTTGTTGTTATACTTACCTATTCACTCTACTTATGATAGTTAACGTTGAAAACTTTAAAATGATTTGTTTTTCTACAGGCTTATAAGTGGCCTGGACCAATCTATGATGATCCTTCGGTAAAGGACAGGCTCCTGCTCAATAAAGACTTGTCTCTGCCAAGCACCAAAGTGACAAGACTATTAAAGTCCGGCTTTCAAGAATTTACCTTAGTCGACAAAGACGTCAGCTGTAAATTCAGGGTTAAGATTAAGGAGAATACAGCTGAAAATAATATGACGGTAATATTTTTTTATCACTTCCATTGGTTCCCTTTCTAATTTCTAGATTTCATTATTCCAGCTACAATCGGGGAATCCCAGACAAATATAAGTATTTTTTGAACGGTTTTAAATGGTGAAAACACCGTTGTGCGATTATGGCGCCGCTAAACTATTACCGAAAATTCGCACTAAAGATAGGCATCGTTGAAACTTAGATGGAGAATGTTTAGTTAGTCATTTGATACATTTAGCGGTAATCAGTATATGAAGGGTATCCGTTAAGACTTAGAGACCTTACTCCGGCCTTCGTAAATTTTGGTGGCCCATGTCCAGAAGGACGTCAATTCGCTAATAATAATGGTTCCTAATCTTTTTAGTTCCGTTACCCTATGACCTATATCACTAGTGATTTACACATTCTTTAGCATTTCAGACAACAACCTAGGGGACGTCAATACAACCCCAGCTCCCTTAATCTCCCCTTCGAATTACCAGTTTTACCCGAGTCTTGATGAGATTAGCGAATGACGATGAAATCTTGGCTTAAATTTCAGGTTCCAAGGTTCCGCGCATTTGCTAAGGATGGAGTAAACACTTATGCAAAGCGTCAAATTGGTGTGGTGCTGTGTGCGGTGGTGGCCTGTAAGGACGAAAGCGAAGCGAGCTGTCCGTATAAGTATGAAACTTGTAATAAGTAGTTAAATAATTTTTTAAAGTATTGTAAAGAGCGAGGCTTGCAAGTACGTTGCGTGGTCAAATCACGTCGGGGTTACCACTGTAGGCAACGAAGGAATGCCCTACTAGCTATCTTCGCTTTGCTAGGAAGTACGCCTCGCTTCCTAGAATCTACTCGCAGGAAATATCCAAAGAGGGCTTACGGAGTTAAGAGGTATGCCTTTTTGGTAGTTTATTGTTAAATTAACCCTTAAGTTTAGTAACACATGCTCTTTGGTAATTTTTTAATACTGAGACAATAAAACCTTTGTTGTAAATTCTAAAATATTAAAGTAATAAATGTTTGCAGATTTACTGAAGATGAAACTTTTAGCGAGCTCGAAGACTTAGAAATTCAAATGACGTCATATCCTAGTCAACACAACAGCTCGCTAGATTGTGACAACGTAGTTTATTACCCTTCTTCAATGAGAATTAATAAATATCCTCTATCAAGCGGCGAATTTGTTTACAAGAAACACTTACAAAGTTATGACGATCAATGTCAACAAAATAGTGTTCTAGAAAATTCTGGAGATAGTGAGAAACGAGAAGTATTGCTGTATAAATTAAGTTCTCCTCAAAGTGATATTGTAGCATTTTCTCTATGGGGCAGGAGATATGTTAGAGACGTGAACGGTGATACTGATGCTTCTACAGAAGATGTAGCGAACTATATCGAAGTGGAAAATATTATTTACAACCAAGCTTCCTCTAATCAAGACTGATTATGGTGTCAATACATACAATGCCGCCTGTTTCCCCGAAGGTGTAGGCAGAAGCATACTATACGCCCGCATTTCGCCAATTATATTGTAAGGCTGTGTCCCCAGTAGGCAAACTGTTAGCGGCCGACTGAGTTGCAAGACTGAGAAACCGACGCTGCTAACTGCGTATAGTGAGCGCAAAACTAGCAGACTGTGGACACTCTATTTCAAATATATGGAAGGGCGTACTAAATCGGTACGCCGCAAACTCAGTTGGCCGCTAACAGTTTGCCTACTGGGGACACAGCCTTAGTTCCACGTAATAGTTGGCGAGCCTTTTGCCGCTTACCGAGAACTTTTATGTTCGCCGAGCATCGTTCGTAGGTGAAGTTGCCTTGACCTCCTAAGATGTTGGTAGGATCCATTGACACCTATAAATTATGAGGTTTTTAAAATCATAGAACATTTAAAAAAGGCTATTTGTAAACTCTTAGTAGTTATTAAACGTATGCATGTGCCATAAAATTGTTAAGAATTAGAATATAAAGGTCTTAGCTATATAAATTTACTTAATTATATTTACAGGAGTGTAAATCAGTTGTTTTATTCTATAAGGAATGATCGGAGCACAAAAGCTTTTTCAGTTTAACCCTGAAGGTTTTGTTGCAAACGTTGATGTGGTCGTAAACCGGGATTGGAACTAAGAATCCTGAAATTAAATAAATTATATTTGTTTTGTATACAAATGTAAATAAAACGTGATCGATGGGGTTTTATAACTTTTATTTTAAATCGTTAACAATCTGCATGTACACACTGCCTCCCGTTCTATGGAGCGAGAGAGAAGTGCCGTGCGTGGGTCTCCTCAAAGAGGCGCAATAGTAAGCGCATGTGTTAACATTTTTCCTGCCTCCTCCTCCCTATCGGGAGGTACTCAGGGGACGTCCATTAATTACGTGAGTCTAAAATAGGGGAGGGGGGGGATCCGGCCACATCTCACCAAAACTCACCAAGGGGGGGCGGGGGTCAATAAAAATCTCACGTCAACTTTTTAATTTAGAAAATATACATTTTTCAAAATTTTAAAAACACCTCACGTAATTAATGGACGTCCCCTTAGCGCCTCGTAGACACTCGGAGACTGGGGCTTAAACCAAAAAATCTTTTAACTTTATGAGAAATATTGTAAGCTGGAATGTCTTCTTACCTGAAATTAAAAGCCTAGCTACTCCGGTCTATGGTAATGAACTAATGAGAGACGAAAGAAAAGTTTTTAAATCCTGTTACACTGCTATTCCCTAACTCCTAACTTGTCCTCCTCCTCCTCCTACAGTACTCGAAAGACTTTAAAACGAATGAATGTAAAATATTAGTTACAGTCGTATTAGTATAATTAAAGAATCGTCATCTCAGCCATTTGACGTCCACTGCTAAACATAGGCCTCCCCAATAGATTTCGATATTGAGCGATCGTGAGTCGCATGCATCCAACGGCTTCCCGCCGCCTTGACCAGGTTATCGGTCCATCGCGTGGGAGGCCGTCCTCTACTACGTTGGTCGGATCGCGTGTTTCCCGAACGCAGCCCAACCGAGCTGGATTCGACGATAAACTTATTGCCCCAGGTATCTTTACTTCGAGAGCTGACCCTCCAATAATTACTGGGGTAGGCACAACATGGACATTCGACATAATTTTCGTCTTGTCCATGTTAATTTTCAGACTTAACCTTTGGAAAGCTGTGTCGAGGTCTAGTAGCATTGCGGCCAGATCCACAAGCGACTCCGCTATAACCACTATATCGTCGGCAAATCAAAGGTGAGACATATACTCGACAATTATTTTGATCCTAGTCCAACATCCATCAGGGCAGCAGTGAACAGTTTCGGAGAAAAGGGAGTGTGAGACAGGGAGTTCCTATATCACGCCCTTCCGCAGAAGGATAGGATTCGTGTACTGGTCTAGTATTCATAAGGACATGGTGGCGTTCTTGTATAAACTTCTCAACACTACGATATACCGAGTGTCAATGCTGCATCGCTGCATAACATCCCTATAATATATTTTTAGTATTTATGCAGATTAGACTATAATTTAATAATATCTGTTTGTGGTATAACTTTGTAGCCAATAAGTATAAAAAATAATAACTAGTAGCCCAAAATGTGGACAACATAATATTTAGAAATAGTCAAACGAACTTCTAAAATACCTTATGGCTTATAGGACTTTATTCTAGCCCACTTTTTGTAAATAAAAATGAAGCGTCAAATTGACGTTTAGGCACTGTGTTTTTCTTGTATTGCTACGAAATTACGTTTTTATTTTGAAGTGGTATTTTTATATTCTATAGACTGTTCATCAACAAATTAAACGTGCCAGTTCAAATAAAAACATTTCTCATATGATTGTCCCCGTTCTCTTGTAATAAAGCGGAAAAAATGTCTGAGAAACCCGTTCTTGCTAGTGGTAACCAGCCAATTGTGAAAATTGGTCACTATACCCTGGGTGCTACCTTAGGGGTTGGTACTTTCGGTAAAGTAAAAATTGGGGAGCACCAGCTTACAAAACACAAGGTTGCAGTAAAGATATTGAACAGGCAAAAGATTAAATCTCTCGATGTCGTCGGTAAAATTAGACGGGAAATCCAAAACCTAAAGCTTTTCAGACATCCACACATTATAAAACTCTACCAGGTAACTTTTTGTATCTTATTTCTCTCTTTAAGTTACAGCACTAGAATACTGTTCCCAGTAGAAATCTTGTTATCGAAACTCATTAAATTGAACACTAACATTTCTATTTGAAAAAGAATGACATCACTCATGATATTACTTAACTATCACACATTATTTATTATGCCTAACTATAAAAAGGATTTGGATTTGATACACTTTTTTACATGAAGCTATGTAAAAAAGGTGTAAGGTGAAGTTTAATTGCATGTGTTGTATGTTCGTAGATTTTTTGTACTCTTCTTAATTTGAAATGAGTTAAAAACTAGCTTGGCCTGGGAACTATGGCAACTTTAATATAATTTTCCAATTTTATTTTAGTGTACTTATAATGTAAAAACAGATAAAAGCCAATACAAGTTTTTTTATTCATTCTTCTCAAACATACATTAGATAATGACTTATGATTATATCAAGTGGGGTCGGCTTTGGTTTCTATGGTCTTAGTAGGATCTCTATACACCCTTAAATTCGTATTCTATTTCAGGTAATATCAACACCTACTGACATATTCATGATAATGGAATATGTCTCCGGTGGAGAACTCTTTGACTATATTGTCAAACGAGGCAAGCTTCAAGAGCATGAAGCCAGGCGATTCTTCCAACAAATCATATCTGGTGTTGATTACTGCCACCGACACATGATTGTCCATCGCGACTTGAAACCGGAGAATCTTCTATTAGACCACAACATGCATGTCAAGATAGCTGACTTTGGCTTGTCCAACATGATGATGGATGGAGAGTTTTTAAGAACCTCTTGTGGGTCACCGAATTATGCTGCACCAGAGGTAATTTTTCGTTATAGAAATTTATTTTATGAGTACAAACTTTGTAAGCAAGCTTTGAGCATGAAACTTGTTGTAGTGATTTAATTATGAAAGCTTTAAAAATGATATATTATGCTTGCAAAAGCTGAATACATTGCTTTTGCTATACTTAAAGTCAGTATGAGTTGTATCACAATAACTTGAGTTTTTTGATTGAAAACTGAAGTAATGTTCTCTAATGATATAAGAAGTAAAATTTCAAATAAAGCTTTAGACAAGCCATTATTTCTGTCTTTTATTTCAGTCGTTTATAAATTGGATTGGAAAATGCTGCAACTAAGTTCAAATCTATTACCCAATTATATTATGCATTATTGAATAAAGGAATTGAATGTATGCAAATGCAAATACCACCAAGCTTACCAAGATTGAGCGTATTTATATAATAACTGTGTTTAATTTTATTTAATGTTATAAGTACCTAAACAAAATAATTGATGCATTATTGAAATAAAATTTTGTTTCAGGTTATATCTGGAAAGCTATATGCTGGTCCAGAAGTCGACGTCTGGTCTTGTGGTGTCATACTCTACGCTCTACTCTGTGGAACTCTACCTTTTGACGATGAACATGTTCCTACATTGTTTAGAAAGATCAAATCGGGCATATTCCCCATCCCAGAATACTTGAACAAGAATGTTGTCAGTCTGTTGTGTACAATGTTGCAAGTTGACCCTATGAAGAGAGCTTCCATTGAAGACGTTAAGAAGCACGATTGGTTCCAAAAGGATCTGCCAGGGTACCTGTTCCCCTCTCCCGTAGAACAGGTATATGTATGTTACAGATTCAATATATTCCTCTATGTTTTCAATGCTGTTGTCTGTCAAGCAAATTATGGCTTTCTTGTGGTAATGTCACGCTGTTTTATAATAGTAACATATTTAATATTAATAATATATTTTCATGGTGTGACTTGACAAGCCCTAAAGACATGTGCGAAATCAATTTGATACATACAACTGTAGGCGTTTAGATAGATACAAAAGACATGCTCATAAAACAACAAAATCAAAGTTAAAATAATAAATGATAAAAAGGTAAATAACAAAAACAAACTATGAGTTAGATACTCTTCGCATTAAGTGCCGCAGTGCTTCAGAAACAATTGACTTAGTGGGTTTTTTGCTCTGTTGTTACTTTATTATTTTTTTCACTACATTCTGATTTAAAACTGGTTTTTCATATTTCATTAATTAAGCAAAAGTAAAGGCAAGTGAAATCACCACATCTCTTTCGCCATACACAGCCTCATTAATGGTTTACAACCAGAATACTACATTCTGTGTGTTATCGATGTTCAGAAAGTTATATTCATTGCAGATGAAATATCTGCAGATGATATGAATGTTTCTTATATGTTTTTGGGCTTGAAAAGTTTAATCCATTTCAAAGCATTATATTCTATACTTACAATCAAGTTTACTGGTAGATTTTTGATAGTTAATAATGACATTACAAGGATCTTACAAATAGAACTGGGTTTCAGGAAATAGTTTATATTTAAATAACAAGATATTTGTTCTTGGTAAAAAAATACCAAAACCAAATACTTCTTAAAGTTTATCTAAAGTTAAAACAATTTTGTATTATAATACCCATATTTTAAATAAGTACCGGTAAAAGGTATTGTACTGAGGTATATTCTATAGATCTCTCATAAACATTACCTGGTTGTGTTGTTATCATTAACTATCAAAACTACCGCCACTCTAAATATTGTTAACTCTGCACAACTTTAACCCAATTAATGAAGATAGGGTCCACTCCCATATTAATTTCTTAAATTAAGAAGGTTACTGGTGAGGGGTCACACTTTCTCTGCTCATTTTCGATTCACTTCACCCAGGCTATATAACGTAAATGTTTTTTAAACCAAAGGTAGGTCTCAAGCACCTGCCAATCTGATGGATAGTGGCCATCACAGTCTATGGTTGCTTGCAACGCCAGCGATAATTATCATCGCTGCTATTAAAGGATAATGGTGCGTAGGGATCCTACCAAGATCAGAGTAACCCAAGCCAACTTCACCTGTGCACCTGCCGATCAACGGACGAGGCTCTGATGAACATAACAGTTCCTAGTAAGCGGCAATAAGCTCGCCACCTATTACGTGGGACCAACTAAATAATTGGCGAGATGTGGACGTATAACATGTCTGCGTGATTATATGTATGTACGTAACAATAACCGATCCAACGGCTTAACCTGCCTTCTAAAGTAAGAAAGAGTTTGTTTTCAAATGCCACTGAAACTATGATAAACCGTCTTAATGATGATGATGTTTTGTCATGGCCTGCTGACATTTATAATTGTTATGTATTTAAAATGTGGCAATATATTTTTTAATGTGTTGTAAAGCAATCTGAATGCATGCTTACTTAGTTATTTAACCTAATTATTATTTTATTTCAAATTTTTAAAGTTAGGTAAGCGATGGCATTAAATTTTGTGTTGTGTGTGAATTAAACCAATAATAAAAATATTGGTTTATTCATACAATATATGTATAAATAAACCAATATTTTTATTGTAAAAATATGAGTTCATATGAATTTAGTTAAGAATAAGTATTGATCATGACTAAAAGGTTGAATAATAAAGCATTTTTAGAAGCTACAGTAGAATTTTAGTTCAGGTATCTAAGGAAGACCAGTGTTGAGGCATCACTTAGATCCTACGGCACATGCTGAAGTAGATACCTTTTTATATTAAGGGATGTAGGTATCTTCAGTTTTATATTATTTTTTCTTTTTATTTTCGTGTATGAATAAACGTTTTTCTTTCTTTTAATTTTGCTAGATTCTAGTCAACATTTAACTTTTTACTGACTAGCAATTTGCCAATAAACACTTCAGGATTAATGAGAAATTTTAATTTATAAGGTTTTGTTATCATCGTTTTTTTCTGCGAAATTTAGAGCTGTAATTTGTTGAACTGCATCAACTATGCTGCAATGCATAAAGTGAACTAATGACCAGTGACATTAAAAGAAACGTACTCTTCCTCTTATTAATTATATGCCGATCAGTGAATATTGCAATGTGTACACTTCTCTTCAAAAAAATTCCATCCAGCAGAATGTGGTCAAATCACCATGACGAGTCAAATTAAAAGGGTGTTATTTAACGTGTCTTCAAAATTAATAAATTGCCAACCTAACCTAACCTTTTTGTGCATCAAAATTACTGATTGAGCACCTAATCACCTCATTAGATGCTCACTCAGTAATTTTGATGATCAAAAAAGTTTTTTTTGAGGTTCAGTTTATTATATTCCAAATTAAAATACTCCTACAAATTCTTCGTGAAGCTGGCAAGTTAGCAATGTTTATTTTCCTCCGAAAAAGAAAATCTTTTTAATTTACAAAACAATTTTAGGACAGCAGTGTGATAGACACAGAGGCAATATCAGAGGTCTGCGAGAAGTTCGGAGTGAAAGAACACGAGGTCCACAACGCACTGCTGAGTGGAGACCCGCACGACCAGCTCGCCATCGCGTACCACCTCATTATAGACAACAAAAGGATCGCCGACGAAGCTGCCAAGGCCGAAATTAAAGACTTCTATGTTGCCAGTAAGAAATATTGCTTTTTCTTCTGTACCACTTTATAGTCAACAAGAGAATCGGCGACGAAGTTGCCAAGGCCGAAATTAAGGACTTCTGTGTTTCCAGTAAGAAACACTAAGTTTTCTTTTTCTTTGCGTCTTTTTGGTGGTAATTTAGTAGTTATTCTAGTGTAGCATTATTGTTATCACTGCAGAATTCTTGAGCATAGCCCGCGTAACAATGCTTATTACCTTATATATTTTGGTTAGTAGTAAATCAAAGCCTTACTTACTTCTTTTAGAGAAAGTGTTGAAGGCAGATAATTCTACTCAAATACAATTTAGAATTATTTCATCATCATTTCAGCCCATTAACGTCCCACTACTGAGCACGAGTCTCCTCTCACATACCAAGGTGCGAGGGTATTGGGTCATACTCCACCACGCTGACCCAGTGCGGATTGGCGGAGGCAGGTGTTGTGGTGCTGTTAGAATTTATCAAGCCGCCCATTTAGGCCTCTAACATGGCTTAACGACTACCACATTTAGTGATAACCGGGACCAACGGCTTAACGTGTCTTCCGAAGCACGGAAGCGCTCGATATCAAATGCCACACAAACGGTCACCCATCCAAGGACTGACCTCTGTAAACTCTGCTTTACTTCGGTGATTGTTTCCGACCACCGTGCACCGCGGAGCTACGAGCGCTTCAATTTAGAACAACTTAGAATTAATTAATAATTGTAATAATACGCCCATTACCTCGTCTAGACTCGCGCAGTCCGCTGGGCAGTTCTCCGCCCACCGCGGTGCTGGGCGCGGACAGTCCCCGGCCGCACCCCGAGAGGATCGCCCCACTGCGGGAGAGGCCCGCGCCGCCCCCGGCCAGCGACAAACGAGGAACACCTGTTAAGAGGTATGTGCCTACCTACCATCTTACGATTGCAGAAATAAAATATGTACACGAGGGACGCGAACCTATTTTCTACCAGTTTTGTACCCCCATAGGACAGGCGGAGACTAGTGTTTTCTTTATTCAGAATTTCTATAACTATTTGTAATGAGGTGTCTGTTAAATAAACTTTTTTTTATAGTTAAGCAAATTTAAGTGCATTATGTGCCAATAAGTTAAAATAAAGATTAAATTATTATAACATAATAACCCTTTTTAAGAGGTATATGTGCCTTGATAGGCACTCTACGATATCAAAGTAAAATATATATATATACATAATGTCACGCCTGTTTCCCCGAAGGGGTAGGCAGAGGCATATTATACGCCCACACTTCGCCATTTATATTGTTGGTCCCACGTAATAGGTGGCGAGCCTATTGCCGCTTTCCGGGCACTTTTATGTTCGCCAGTTTTCATAATTTGTTCTAGATGAATTTATTTGCTATTATTTATTTCCACATATTTTTTAATACGTTTGAAATCATCAGATTTTATATACTCGTGGTATAAGTTTTATTTATTAATTAATTGGAATACACCTGTCGATCGGATCATAATTTCTATCTGCAGCATTTTATTTGGTCCTTTAAGCCGGATTTAGATTTGCATAGAGAAAGTTATTTTTGAATAGTAAAGATGAAGATAAAATTGTATGCGACCAAGGATGACGTACATTGGTACGTATAGGTAATAAGGCGTTAAGGTCCTTTAATGGCGACTGCTAACAAGCAAATGTTGTAGAGGACTTCTAGTTTTGTAACTCTCTAAACTTCATCATCATAACCTAGTATTAATCCGGTTGCCCTAGACTTAAGCTTAAAGCCCAGGGTCTGGTCACTGGTCTAACTAGATTTGGCTTAATTTTAGTTAAGGTTGTAACTCTTTAACCTTTGTCTCTTTCATCTCACGGGGAGTCATCCTATTGGCTTGAACTGCGATCACCAACACGCCTGTCCAGCTAGTGATTATGTGCAGATATCACCAATAGAATGTCATCTATTGGAAAGGCTATGTTCAGCAGTGGACTTTATAAGGCTGATATCATGATAATGATGGACTCTTTAACTAAATGCAACATTTCGGGCATTGAGAGCTCAGTAGTGGGAAGATAATGGGTAGACATGATAATGATAAATGCAATATTTCAGGGCGAAGTGGCACCTAGGGATCAGATCCCAGAGCAAGCCCAACGACATAATGCTGGAAGTATTCCGCGCCATGAAGGCTTTGGACTACGAGTGGAAAGTCATCAATCCATACCATGTTCGGTGAGTCCTGCCTTTTTTATTTTATTTAGGCCTAGGTAAGGGTTACCGTAGATAGATAGGCGCCGTGTGTCGCCGGCCTAGAGTAGTGCTACCCCCTCTCATCTCACGGGGAGTCGTAAGAGTCGACGAAGAGAAATCCTACGGGATGATGGGCAGCAGCTTCATTCTGCCGTCAAACCGCCTGCCTAGCGTGGTTATTATGGGCAAATACCCCCAATTAAATGTAATCTATTGGGGAGGCCAATGTTCAGCAGTGGACTTCATAAAACTGACATGATAAGGGTTACCAACAAGTCCGTACTTGAAGAAATGAGCATCAAGCAGCGTCTTTTTTCCATAGTATAATTGCGAATACTATGTGTAGTGATGATTCTATGGAACGCCTAGTTGTATAAGGCAGGGTTGAGGGCACAGACCCAGAGGGAGATCCCCAATGAGATGAACGGATCAGATAAAAACTAGCTTAGACTCATTACTGCACGAATGCACCTGTATATTGGCAGCCCGGGATGCCCGGTGAAGCGACCCGCTGCTAAGTAGCGACCACGACCGATAAGACGCGGAGATCAGTATACCTGCACTCCGCTCCAGAGATCATAGGTTCGATTTCCATACAGGAAAAATTTTAGTGTGCATGAACATTTATTCTATTTCCTTTGTATTATATTAAGTATGTCTTTACAAAAAAGTATTTATGCATGTTTCTTCGTTATTTAGTATTCAGAACGCAAGTTCTCAATGATACTTATCATGAAACATTATAAGAAAACTATTTAATAATTTATTTTCCCTAGAGTCCGGACATTGAACAAGATGACAGAGAAATACGTAAAGATGTCTCTGCAGCTATACCAAGTAGACTACAAGTCTTACTTGCTGGACTTCAAATCTCTCTCAGGCGAGAAGGAGGATTGCGAGGACGATATGATCTCCCCCGCCCCCATACCCCTTCCCCTTCCTCCTACCCCTGTATCCCCATCACAACCCCAAGGACACCATACTATGGAATTCTTTGAGATGTGTGCCGCTTTAATCATTCAGCTGGCGCGGTAATAACTTCAAATCTCTCTCGGGCAAAAAGAAGTATTCTGAGGACGATAAGGTCTCCCCCTTCCCCTTTCTCATACCCCTCTATCCCCCACACAACCCCAAGGACACCATACTATGGAATTCTTTACTGTGTGTGCCGCTTTGATCATTCAGCTCGCGTGTGCAGTCTTCAAATCTCTTACGGGTGAGAAGAAACAATATGGTTACCCCGCCCCATTTCCCTTCCCCTTCCGCCTACCCCCATATCCCCCACTCAATTTTGTTGAAAGTTAAAAGTAAATTATAATGTATGGGAATCATTTGGTTGAAATTATGAATAAGGTTTAGACAAATACTAATTTAGCTTGTGCAAATACAGCTTTATAATAAAATATTGTACTATCGACCACATATACAGCTTGTATCCATCTTAATGTCTTAAGAATCAATTTTCAACAAAAAATTATATTATATAGCTCAATATCAATATAGCCTTAGCTATCCATATAAAAGAACATATTAATTAAATAACATTTAAAAATATCTAGCCGCTAAATATAGGTACTTTTGATATATGCCTCTGCCTACCCTTTCGGGGAAACAGGCGTGAATGTATGTATGCATGTATGTAAAATATCGTCTTTTTAAATGTTCGAAAATTATAACCTCTTACTTTCTTTTAAATAATGGCTTCGTGCGTCTAGCACATTTAGCCAGTGTCAAGTAAGTGATTTAATTATATATAATTTATAGTTAATGAGAATGAATGGTGATAAAGATGATAAATCGAAGATGAAATACCCTCCCCTAAGCCCCTTGAGTCCTCAGTAAAGATGTGGGACTATACTGAGATCTCACATGGACTCCTTGAGAGAAAATTTGAAAAGTGATATTGCACTGTTTTGTTTGATTTACCAACACTCAT
The DNA here is from genome assembly GCA_949126915.1 of Musotima nitidalis. Taxonomy (NCBI): domain Eukaryota; kingdom Metazoa; phylum Arthropoda; class Insecta; order Lepidoptera; family Crambidae; genus Musotima; species Musotima nitidalis. The sequence continues at coordinate 10,533,513 of OX421434.1, forward strand.
GTATGTTCACAAACACTTAACGGTTAATAATCCACCGTTATTACACATTATTGTTAGAAATATCACAAATTTTAAAAAATAAAACAAAACTGCAGACATGACGCTTCACTTTTCCGCCAAGAAGTCCTAAAAGTACTCAATAATTCTGACATTTGTTTTTTTTATATAACCATTGTACCATACGCGAATATCATAATTATTATGTACGATATTATTCGTGACTCAACTAGCATCAGTTGTGCCTAATACCCAATGCGTAATAAAATGTACATACATACAATCACGCCTGTTTTCCCGAAGGGGTAGGCAGGGGTATGCCCATATAATATGTTATATGCCCACATTTCGCCAACTATATACACACTATTATGGTCCCACATTATAGGTGGAGAGCTTACCAAGAACTGTATGTTTGCCAGAGCCTCGTCCGTTAATCGGCAGGTGCACCACTTGCAGGTGAGGTTGGCTTGGGCTCCTTAGATCTTGGTAGTATCACCATGCTATGTAATAAAATGTATTTACATGTAAATAAATTTATAATGTATTAGAAACAAGATTTCTTCCTTAGTAAAACTGATAGTTCTATAAAAATCGGAATTACTGTTGTGTATAAGATGAGTGAGTGAGTCGCATCACTTGATTGGTTAGTAGATTAAAAAGTATGTAATACTGATACTTAATTCGTTAGTACAACAAATTCTAAATAAATAATAAGAGTAGGTGTGTAAGGGGTAAAAAAAATTGTAAAAAATATTTTATTTATACTCTTTAAAATATTATCTGAATGCATTAAATTTAAATAAGCTGAGAAGAATTTAAAACAATGATAGCTCTGTTATTTCTTCTATTTATAACGTTAAATGAAATTGTAAAATTACTACTAAAAAGGTAGTTTTTTGGTACATATATAGGAAAATGGCAACTAAATTTTGTATAAAAAATTGTTGCCATGTTCGAGGTTTTGTTAAACAGGCTCATCGTAACATATTTTCTAAGTAGGATCACATACTGTCAAATAATTAGCGACAAAAAGGTATTTTTAGTCTTGAAAAATTATTTGTAGCTATTGTAAAATGGGTCTCTATTTTGAAGCAATATTGTTAAAATTATATTTACACAGTGTAATGTATTTATTTACCAAAGAATAAATATTGAAGAGTAGTAACTACTACTTGTAGAAAGACCACATGTCTGTTGCAAAGACAGAGGTTCAATTATATCTTCTTGAACTCGAAATTATGAATAATTTAGAACTGAAGTGCCTTTTCAATACCTTCACTCTACACCAAGTAAATGTTTTGGTCATTTATTTATTATCAACTGAGCCGTTTAAAGTCCACTGCTGAACGTTGGCTTCCCTGCACTGGGCAGACTGTTAGTGGCAGTTTGTGACCGTAGATCAGCCAGTACACAGGATGACGATACTGCCTATCATCCGGTATGGTTTCTCTCAGAAGGTTAGGTCAGACACCTGTCTGTATAATGTACATGGCGCATTTTCTAAAGGTACATTAATGTCCGTTATCATCAAAACTTGTTTTACTTTCATGAAATTGTATAAGCTCATTTTTATCATTTTATAAATCGTTTTACTTTCATTATCATCTATGCCCGGGCTCTGCTTTTCTACATTTTCGCTTCCACTTCGCACTGTCTTTGGCATCCTTTGTTGATGAACAAGTGGCACGCATGCACCCCATATGATGTGAAGCCAGTCTTCTTGAGCCTACCTTGGCCAGGTGGATGTGCCACTGCGTTCACATTAAACACAGAAAATTACCAATTTTTTTTTGATGGGAAATCATTAATTACATGTCTTCCGCTGTAGGTAAAGAGTGGAAGGGTGTGCCACTTAAGTTATATAAGTTACATCATCCTTAAGTTTGCTATGTCCCGGGCCAGCGGTAACCCTTTCGAACAGCCCCGCAAGACCATTTTTACTTGGCGTAGTGTATAGAGGGATCGTTTATTATGTAAGCGTTTTTCAAAAAATGTAAATATTTCGTTAAATAGGGTAACAAGTAACTTCCAAAGAATTGAAACGAAATATTTTGTTTTAGCCAAAATTCAATAAAATTTTATTTATTTCTTAAACTGTAACTTTGGTAAAATCGTTAACTAAATAAAAGGGTCGGCAGACTAAAGCACATAAGTCACAAAAATATTTTTCATTTTTATTGTGCATAAGTTTTATTTATAGAACGATGCGTTTTTCTAGGGTCGGCAGACTAAAGCACATAAGTCATAAAAATATTTTTATTTTGCATAAATCGTTCTATGAATAAGACTTATGCAAAATAAAAAATATTTTTGTGACTTATGTGCTTTTGTCTGCCGACCCTTTGGTTGTAGTGTTGTATATCGTGTATTATTTAGAAATGTAGAGCGGAAAATTTATGGGATATTGTTTATTTAAAACAGTATTAATTTGTTGTTTTAAGATTTTGTTTTTATGTGATAGATTGAGAACTGTGAATAGCTTTATAGTGTATAGAGACATTTTTAATTGCCTGCTTTCATTTATGTGGGAGTTATTAAATGAGTAAGCATTTAAATACGATCGTTTTATTTTTATCAAAGTTTAGTTTAAGAAGACGTGATTTTTTATACCACAAAGTGGCGAACATTCATACTTCCACGAACCAGAATGGAGAATCAGATCATATAAACCCAGGTTTTATTGTACCACAAGATGATGCACAGGCATGCGGCCCACTTTTTAGACAGTATTAACCCCAGCCTATATCTCTGGAGCTCCAGATATATAGGACATTCATAATTCAGGTGTTAACCCGCCATAGTCCTCGATGAGTTTTCCCACTTTGTTCCTTATTTAAAATTGGTTGTAAAATGTTGACTATGGTAAGAATCAAAGTTATTATTGTTATTATAGACGAGCTGCTGAATTCTCGTAGAAAAACGTCGTCAGGCTCAGGTGTGGCTTCTTTCTGCTAGACTTGTAGAATTCAAGCCGCTAGGGTCTCTAACATGGCTTTACAATTACCAAATATAATGATACAGATAACCAATGTATGAGGAGGTTAATGAGTGTGAATGAAGCTAAAAGTGTGTGCCAAGATCGTAGCAAGTGGAAGGATGTGATCTCTGCCTACCCCTACGGGAAAGAGGCGTGACATTATGTATGTATGTATGTAGATAACCAACATCTTAACGTGCCACGAAATATCACAGGAACAGTCACTTTGTGTGGCATTTATTACCAAGGATTACCTTCTGTGATCCTTGTCCGAACACCGGCACTCGCGAGCAAGTTTAAAAGCACTAAGTTATTTAAACTTAAAAAATAAGGACATGTACAAAGGCGAACTTATCTCTATAAGAGATCTCTTCCAGCCAAGCTCATGAGGACTCCTCATAGATAAAACAAGGATAGGTAAAATACATACGCAAAAAAAAAAAACTTCTCTTTTGAAACTTGACTACAACTATTTGATTATAACTCGAAATTGTTTTGGCGCAATCTTGAGTACTACTTTTAAAACTACTTGAGTGGCTTAATTTGTTATCAATTTAAAGTTAAAAGCTGAACTTTTAAAATAATGTAATTTTTATGGGTATTAATAAAATCTTTAGTGCGCAAGATCACGCGTGAAATCAATTTCAAGTAAGTGATCCCAAACATTGCTCGCGAGCGTAGTACCGCGGAAGTATAAGTGGTTTTTTTTTAATTACCCTTTTATTTTAGGTATAAATGTAAAAAAAACAACAACCAATAGTAAACAGAATACTGTAATTTATTACAGATCTAATCATAAAACAAATGACTAAGAATTTTTAACTGGTAAAATAATGTACATGAATTCAAGCTTAATTTAAAAATGTTCTAACTAGTAAAGTCCAAAATAATCTTATAACACATTTAATGATGTCATTGAAAATAATTGTAAATGAATATGACAAAGTAATAAGGAATACATCCTTCAAAATAGACAATTTTTAGTAATTTGCCATGTGATACTGGCCTATAGAATAGTACCACCCCCTCTCTCCATACGAGAAATCATGGGCAATGGGCAGCAGCGTCATCCTACGTATTGACTTGAACTGCGATCACCAACCCACCTGTTTCCCAGCGCAGTGTTTATTGGCAAATACCCCCAATAGAATGTAATCTATTGGGGAGGCAAATGTTCAGCAGTGGACTTTATAAAGCTGATATGACAGAACGAACTTCATCGTTAGCGTAAAACAATAAATTTTAGTAAAAAATCTTAATGTTACAAGTTTCTTTGAGGAATATTTTATAATTTCTTTATCAATGTTTTCTCATTTTTTTTGTATGCTTCAATATTTACATCCGTCCCTTATTTTAAAAATAAATGAAAAAAATACTGAGTCACATAAACATGATCCAACATACTCTTAGCATATTTATAACACGCTTTGTATTACTAAAATCCTTTTTAACTATTCTTTTTACTACAAAATAAAATTAAAAAACAGAAATCTTATTACGATATAATTGTCATCGAGTATAATTTACAATTATATTTATCTAAAACGTTTAGTAGATGTTTGATAGATTCTACTTTTGCAATCATAATCTGGTATTGACACCTCTGAAGAATTTTACCATGTGTTGCCCGAAGCGGCTTAAAATTCAGAGGGTCTCGGGTTCAAACCCTATGACTTTTCAAAGTTATGTGCGTAATTATCGCTTGCTCCGTGCCTCGGAAAGCACATTAAGCCATTGGTCTTGATTGGAACATCTATGGCAGTCGTTATTAGGAAGTCAGTGCCTTCTAACTGACTGACAGCTGGTTTTACCAAATAATGATGTTTCCCTCTGGGTTGCGGAGGTCAGACGGCAGTCACTTCTCATAATAACTGAAATTCAGTCAAATCTGGTTGAACCAGTGAGCATACCCTGGGCCCTAAGCTTAAGTCTAGGGCAACCAGGATAATGCAAGGATATGAAGATGATGTCTTGGCCGAGGGTGGCGTAGAACTCCACAACGCGACTAAGGGAATGGGAAATCGTCTGGTATCAAAGTACGCGAAGGGCTAGCCGCCTGTCATCATTTGACACGTCTCAGCTAGAGAAGTCTGTTCTATAAAGTGAACTTCGCCTTAACTATATAGATTTAGCAAGGTTGTTTAATATATCTTATGTGGAAACTCACATAACATATCGCATGTTTAATGGAATGACTTAACTCAAAAAAGACGATTTTTGGGACATTACAAAAGAAGATCTTCTAAAGAATACTTGTCCTACTTGTAAGCGCATTAAATTGATACTGATTTATCAATTCGTAATTTTGCTTGTGTTTTGAACGTTTGATTAACATTGATTCGATCTCAGTAAGAAATAGAAAGGCTGTATAAGTACGTAACTCAAACCTGACCTATCTATTAATGGGTCGATGTTCCTCCATGCATGCGATATATTAAGCGTGAGATTATGCACCCAGAGCGCACATACATATCGGAACACGCCCTTCAGCTCTTGACAATAGAGAAGCTGACTGTACCATAGGATTCGATTACCGGCTATGCTGTCAAATGAAGAATCTTTCAAAAGTAGACTACACGATCTAACAATGTTCTAGTATATCTTTGACAAATAATTTTTTTCCTACTTTTTTCCGCCATCAGATAATTCAGTCTATTCTGGTGTAAGAGCCCTTAGCATCACGATTCGTTAAGCAGCGACGATCAGCGTTTTCTACCTTGTTTGAGCTAACGTAAGTAATTTTCTAGTGGCATTACATAGACTTCCAATTGGAAGACCATGTTCAGCAGACGCTTGACCTTTTGGATCAATTTTGTATGTGATAACTTGGGTATAATACTAAACCCTTTCTATGTTTTGTAACCTTATCAAAAACGCACGTTTAAGCGATTCCAAAAATACTTTAACACGTTTTGATAAAGGCGTTCGGCCGCAGTATTATCAACGTGCGTTTTGAGCAACTATAATGATTGACCCTGGGAAAGCCGCCTTAACTAAAAGTATGCGCTGCCGTTTCGCTCTTAATTCGCTGCCCCAAACTTCCTATAAGCAGCTATAATGCAAATGGTAAATGAATGTGTATAGTAAAGCCCTTATATGCTGCCAAATAAACTATGTCAGTAAATATTTTGTCGCAAAACTCGACTTTAGAACCTGCAAATTAAGACGCTTATTACAAAAAAAGATCTAAATCAAACCAGGTTTAAAAGTGCTGTCACTGTTTTAATTTTATCAAATAAAAGTGACAGCATTCTTTTAAACCCTGGTTTAACTTTAGACTTTGTTTTGTAATAAGCCCCTTTTTGTTTAGTTAACCCTTTGCAAGGCAGTGGTAAATATATTGCCACCATAAATTGAACCTTATGGGTTTGATTTAAGGTAGAAAACCAATAAAAAAATCAACATGTTCTGCCCGTTAAAGGGTTAAACATACAATTTAAAGTCCGTCTATTTAGCAAGACCGGTTGTTTGTCCTGTCTTGCTATATAGACTTATTTTTGATTTATCTTTAACATGATGAAACATTAAGGGTCGGTACATATATGACGGAAAATGTGCGAGCGTCTTGTAGCTGTATGCTCGACGCACTAACGTATAATCGGTTGAGTGTGAAATGTTGAATGTTTAAGTATAATATTTATTCTGTTCTGGCGTTACGCGGCCGATAATACGCGTCGCATTATCCGTCAGATTTGTACCGACACTAAGGCAACGTCCACACCAAACGCATTGTCGGCCGCCAACTGTGAGCATGCTGAATTTTGCTATTACCATTCTGCAAGCGTAGTGTCGGTTCGGTGTGAACGAGAAGTTAAATGTATTTGGCAAACCAATAAACTACATACCGCGCGCTCGCCGTCAGCAGCTGACAATACGTTTGGTCTAAACAATACCTAAGGCCTGCAGTAATCGAGTCTGCACAGAATTATGGTGCATTTGGCACATATAGTTATTTAGTAAAGTTCTTGAATAACATTTTGCTTTGACAATAGTTGACCTAGCGTCTTTGTTTTAAAATTTTAAAAAGAACAAGTGAATTTTGAAGAGATTCCAGAAAAGTAGGTTCTAGTTTAGATGGTGGTGACGTCACGCGGCGGGGGTCGGCGCTACTGGGCCGGTCTCATCCGGTTTGCTCTCCAGTGAGAACGGCGGGATGCGGCAGTCGAAGGTGTAGCCATCTTCACGCTCCATGCGGAATGTACCCCTACGAAAATAAAATATTTTTTTTAAATTTAATAACTGAATTTTGTTTTCTCTTTGAAATTATTTCAAAAACAATTTTAGCAATAAAAATCCGAATTCTTTGTATGTAAAATAATGTTAACCATTATGAAGCCGTGATCAGAAGCTAGTCAAAAGATAAGTTCATTTAATCAGTGTATTGGGATCCTACTAAAATCTTAGGAGCCGGCAACCTCACTACCAAGTGGTGCCGACCTAAGGTTAACTGCCACTGTCTGTCACATCTTTACATGAGATATGATACATGACTCACCACATAATTATGTGCACTGGGTGCTTGCAAACTAACGTGGCTGCTGTTGTATTTGCAAGCTAGTATCAAGACCGCGGGCTGAAACCAGCGTGTCGCTCAATGTGAAGATGACTGCCACAACTTGCATCTTAGGTATGTTACATGACTCACCACATGTGGCCACTGGGAGCTTGTAAACTGACGTGGCTGCTGTATCTAGCAAACCGGTCATTGAAAAGATGGCTGCCAAAACTTTGCTGTACACAACTTGCATCTTAGGTATGTTACATGACTCACCACATTTGACCACTGAACGCCTGCAATCTGACTGGGTGGCTGCTGTATCTTGCAAACCGAACAATGAAAAGATGGCTGCCACAACTTTGCATCTAGGGTACGTTACATGACTCACCACATTTGGCCACTGGGAGCTTGTAAACTGACGTGGCTGCTGTATCTAGGAAACCGGTCAATGAAAAGATGGCTGCCAAAACTTTGCTGTACACAACTTGCATCTTAGGTATGTTACATGACTCACCACATTTGACCACTGAACGCCTCCAATCTGACTGAGTGGCTGCTATATCTAGCAAACCGGTCAATGAAAAGATGGCTGCCACAACTTTGCATCTAGGATACGTTACATGACTCACCACATTTGACCACTGAACGCCTCCAATCTGACTGAGTGGCTGCTATATCTAGCAAACCGGTCAATGAAAAGATGGCTGCCACAACTTTGCATCTAGGATACGTTACATGACTCACCACATTTGACCACTGAACGCCTCCAATCTGACTGAGTGGCTGCTATATCTAGCAAACCGGTCAATGAAAAGATGGCTGCCACAACTTTGCATCTAGGGTACGTTACATGACTCACCACATGTGGCCACTGGGCGCTTGTAAACTGACGTGGCTGCTGTATTGGAAGGCGGGAGAATGTCGCGCTAGTACTGGCTCCTGGCCCACCACGCCGCGCCCGCGAACTGTCTCTAGAGTGCCGCTCAGTGAGAATATGCGCCAATGTCTCTCGCGAAGTTGCACTGCCTGAGGGCCTAGGTTTTCCAAACGGATGCAGTACCGCCACTGGGAAAGAAATATACTTGTTCACATCTGCTTATTAACTGGCTAAGTTTATGGAAAGATTAAGCCTCTTTGTGTATTTTTGCTTGTATAATGGAGTGTGTTCTGACGACCGGTTTGATCTGAAGTGAGAAGTGATAATACGTTTCAAAAGAACCTCTGGAATGAACTTCCTGACAAAATTTGCAAGCGTCTTTAAAAGGGGTTACCACTACTCATATTTCACTTCCTATTAACGACTGCCATAGATGTTCATGACAGCCGTGACCAACGGCGATAAAATAAAAAAACATAATTTCAGCATATTGATGTGTAATTACTGGCCTCATCTAACGAGCCAAGATGACAGGTTTTCGCTACGACCACGCGGAACAGATGAGCAGATATAATGATGATTTATTTGTAGCATCACGAAACAGCATCCTGGGACTGGTGAATATTGTCTACTTGATTTGTGAGAGGAGGCACCCTCTCACAAATCAAGTAGACAATATTCACCCAGGACTTCTTGGCGGGAAAGTGAAGCGTCATGTCTGCAGTTTTGTTTTATTTTCAAAAATTTGTGATGTTTCTAACATTAATGTGTAATAACGGTGGATTATTAACTGTTAAGTGTTTGTGAACATAAATGAGTGTTGGGAAATCAAACAAAGCAGTGCAACATCACTTTTCAAATTCTCTCAAAGAGTCCATGTGAGATCTCAGTATAGTCCCAGATCTTTACTGAGGACTCAAAGGCTTAGGGGAGGGTACTCATTTACCATCTATCATCTTTATCACCACTCGTTCTCATTTACTATTATTTTTACATTATTAATATATCGCTTACTTGACACTGGCTAAACGCACGAAGAATTTTAAATATTAAAGAAAAAAAATATATCCACCCAATAAACAGCGGAGTTCTGCGATTCTCGGGAGCCCATATAGAAGGGGATGACGGTGACTCGCACGCCCTCTGTCGTTTCGCGGTGGACGTCGCTGAGCTCCAACCAAGGGTGGTTCTTTTTCTGCCAAGCGCGCAGTGTCTCTTGGGCTATGAAGGGTGGGTCTGCAACACAAAGATTTAAGAAATAGCTATAAACATTATCTCTGCCTATTTACGTCCACGGAGCCCGTTCCTCCTCTCACAGATCAACTTGATCGAGATCAGCAGGGGCGACAGGCAGATTTTGGGTAGGATATGCATTGTCTAGCCCTAGTTTGAGTTTAGGGAATATGTTATATGTTTTTTTTAATAAAATGTTTTTTAATTCAATTAGTTTTATCATACCAGGTGGATGAGCTACAGTCGTTATCAGAATTTGAATAGGCATATATATTACTAGGTAGGACTATTTACTAAGTAGGTAGGTGGTTAGGTAGGTATTGACCGGTATGCCGTGGTGGCGAGAATACCCGCTCTTCGCTCCTAAGGTTGTGAGTTTGATTCCCAAGCAGGACAAATCTTTGTGTGCATGAACATGAATAATAGTTCTGGTCTGGGTATGTTCCTATGTGTATTAAGTATGTATTTACCAAAAAAAAAAGTATTTATGTATGTTTATCTGTTAATTAGTATCCATAACACAAGCTCTTAATGATACTAAATAATTGGTGCAATCGTAAGAAAATAATTCTTTATTTACTTATAAGTAAGCAAAAGCAATCTTTAATAAAAAAAAAGACAGTTATTGCCACACATAACAAAAAAGTCACATAAAAAATATAATTAAATAGTGTTAGGTGTTGGCAATGGGTGTCAGCCTCAGCATATGCCAGGCACACAGGGTGGACCTGGCGCTGGTTTTTAGTCTGAACCCAAATTAAATACTTATAAATATACAGATTTTTTAACTTTATATATTATTTTAAAAGACACGACTCTGTGCCAACCCTACATATATTTTTTTAATGTGTTTCCTGTCTATCCTAAGGTTGCATGGAAGAAATTGCTGTTAGCAATAAGGCCGCCCATTGTACTATACATTTGTTTATGTGATTTGATTTGTTTTTATGTTTAGTGTACAATAAAGTGTTCATACATTCATTCAAAAGTACCCTAAACCGACGGGCGTGTATGAGGAGGTTAATGAGTGTGAATTAAGCTAAAAGTGTGTGCCAAGACCGTAGCAATGCGATTTCTGCCTACTACAGGAAAGAGGCGTGACATTATATATATTATGTATGTAAATTCATTAAATGCTTATTTGCATGTTTGGTGTGCTCACCACTGATAGACATATCGACCGGTCGTTATACTCCATGCGGATCTAGTTCGGGCAGGTGTGTGGCGTTCTGCTGTTAGATTTATTTAAAACTAGCTTTTGTCCGCGACTTCGTTCGAGTGGAATAGTGACTTACGGCAGATTTTTGGTTTTACCCACATAGTTCCCGATCTCGCGGGATTTTCGGGATAAAAACTATCCTATGTCCTTTCTCGAGTTCCAAATTATGTCTGTACCAAATTTCATTTAAATCGGTTCAGTAGTTTAGACGTGAAGAAAAGACTGACAGACAGACAAAGTTACTTTCGCATTTATAATATTAGTTTGGATAGTCTATTGGACGATTTGATAAATTCTATTATACATTCCTTATGTCTACCGCATAGTGATAACCGGGACCAACGACATAACGTGTCTTTCGAAGCACGGCAGCGCTCGATATTAAATGCCACACAAACGGTCATCCATCCAAGGACTTAACCCTTGTTAAGTCTGCTTTACTTCGGTGATCGTTACCAAAACAAAATCTGGAGGGACATCTATACAAACTTAGATAATTTCATACAACGTTAAAATCTTTGTTCTGGGGCCCTACTGCCGAATTCGATGAATTTCAGCAATTTCATCTAGTTAAAATTTTCTGAGGTTCATTAATCCGTACCGAAAATCTTTCGAAAGCCATAGATTAATTATTCATGACCTCGGCAGACTACTGAAGCGACTAATTAATTAAATGATTATTATTTGCGATTCGATGACACATTTTTACCTAAATATTAATAATTTGTAATATAATTTAACATAAACACAGATAGAGACTGTCAAATATTACGTCAATCCTTCAAAATTTGTGTCTAAATGGAGAACGGCATCTTGTATCGAGTTCCTTGTGTTCGGCGGTACGACAGAATCAATTCGAAATCTTTTTTTCCTAATAATCGATTACCAGCAGGTTCGGCGGTAGACCCCCTGAGTTACGCGACGGACTGAGTTAACAGCCTAAGGCTTACCTTTATCAGGATTATGCATAAGGAACTTGTCGAAGAGCTCATGCTGCAAGGGAACGCGTTCAACTGACGCGTACGGAATGATGTCATCGTGTGCTACGTAGTCCAAGCCTGGGATGGCGTAGAGGCTGCGGCTTGACTCCTGGTTGCCAAGGAACGTCACAGCCTCTGTCTGGGCACGCTGTGAAACAACTGTGTTGATTACTTCAGTTTACTTTCTTATATTTAAGCAAGTTTAGATTTAGCTCACAATTTATTGTAAAGTTATTTTCTGTTTTGTTTATCTGTGATTGTGCTAGTAATATTATTATTATTTTTCAAAAATATAAAAGCTATCAAGAATTGGAGAAAGGATTACGACTGATGCGCTACGAATGGAACGTACAGATAAATTAAATCCTGAATCACGCAAACAGAATTCCTCAGGCTCGTCGCTATATATACAACACCCAAACATAATCGGTTATGCAGTGGCATATGCATCCGCCCGGTAGAATATCTTCCTTTAGGGTCCCCGCACACGGGCCACCGGCCACAACCACAAAACGACGCCACCGGCATATTTTCTGCAGTTTTCATACATTTTGATTTGTAGCGTGAGGCGGCCGCCAGCGTCAACCGTGTGCGGCGAGTCCATATAAAATATATGAAAGCTGCAGGAAATATGTGGCGTCGTTTTGTGGTTGTGGCCGGTGACCCGTGTGCGGGGACCCTTAGATAGGGAGCACTACTCGCTTCCACAGTGGTGAGATATTAAGTAAGACGTTCACTAGAGAGACGTCAAGTGAAGTTGATGGATATATGGAAATACGTCGCACTCCTATACAAGACATTACTGTCGCCACGTGTAGCACATTGATCCCATAGGCTTCTTCTCAATCCACAAATTATCCTGCGCCAAATATGGGACACGCCATAATGACCACATTCTGGTTGATGGTAAGCAGTTAATGCTATACAAAACAATGAGATCGCTTTATTGTGGAATAAGCACGGTAAAAGGCACACCCACTTATGGCGTTTTCTTTATTTTAAGATCTATTTATAATTCCACCAAGAGTCAACATTATTATAGCTGTTAAATATTGAAACGTTATGAAACCCATTTAATTAACACATCTATTATGTCTTATCAATTAAATTATGCATTTAGTTACTTTTGTTAGTATAATCCTAAGTTAAATGCCCTAAATATTCTTTCTCAACATTTTATTTCGAAAAGATTATTTTTGAAACCTTTTTAATAATCTAACTTCTTCTATAAATAACTTCTATAAATTTACAATTTAGTTGTAATTTTGACACTAGCAGTCATTCTTTTTTTTTATGTGCGCGTCATTATGACCACATCCTGAATTTAAAAAAATTATCATCTAAGAGAACCAAGAATACATCTTACAAGCATAAATAGTATTTCTATACTTTCTCAAGATATATTTAAAAAAACATTAACAAAAACACAGCACAATCATGTTATTCACATAAAAAGCAAGGCTATAACGTAATTTGTTAACAAAGCAGAAAAAGTAATCATTAAGAGTCGGTAACAGCCTAGTTCAACTTTTAAATTCATTATTGCTCCTTTTAATTATGTGACACCTCATAATGACCAAATACTGGCATAATCACCACTGTGACAAGCACACCAACTCATGGCGGTCTGCAAAAAATGGAGATGGGATGGCCTTACTTAAAACAGCCTTATTTTATTCAAGTTGGTAAGACTATTTATTTAATGCCCCTATACAACTTGTAAGTATACTAGAGAGGAGACTAGACAAGTGTACATACAATCAACTTATACTTAGCATGTCATTCATAACAGACAAGTATATGAAATGAAAAAATTAAATGAATGAATGAATATATCATTTCATAATTAAATTTAAATTACTTTTTGTAATTGAGGAGGAGTTGCATATAATTTTTTAGATATTTGCATTTTGTACAGCATATTTATGTATAATTTCTCAGACATGTTATATCAGCCTTGGTCTGGTTTATCAATGTGATGTCACTGTGATGACTAAGCTATGTGAAGGGCTGTAGATTTGTATAGATTCAAAAAAGTAAACAAAAAAAAAACTCATTTAGGAGAGATTTCTAATAACCAAACCTAATCTATGACATTTGAATAACGTTTTTTCATTGACATTTAAGAAATAATGAGAACACATATCTTTTGAAAAAAAAATTATTAGCAGACAGGGCAGTTGTAAAACTACTGATTAATGTTTGTAGCATGCTTTTTTGCAATGTTATTTATATTATTTCAATAACCTTTTCTGTTAGTTATGTGTTTCAGTAAAATAATAGATATTGAATTTAACATTATCTAAATAGATAAAATTTAAGATGTTAAGGGCTCTTAAACTCTGATCACTATTAATTTATACAAATATTGTTATAATATGCACTTGCACAAAAATTGCGTTTATGGTAAAATATTAGTTCAACATTCACAAAATACTTATCATTTGCAGGCAATATACCTTCTTTTTCCACTCGGGTCGCATGTCGATGTTTGTTTGCACAGTCAAAACAAACAAATTTAATTAATTTTATATTTTTACAAATTTACTATGAACACCTATGGGTTATATTTATATTTATTTTATACATACTGAAATGATTACCAAAACTTTGGTTCTATAGTTTACTATAATATGTATAGCCAATTAGTCTAATGTTAGTACTTTGCCAAGTTCAACAACAAAATTATTAAAGTGATTCATGTTTTCATGCTAATAAAATTATTTCTATTTTTATTACATTCTGTACACTTTCTATTCACATAAATATATACTCAGGTATAGCCCATAATTTGTGACACACATTTTGGGAGTTATTTAGAAATATTTTGTGCTCCATGAGGAGATCATGGATAAACTATCAAGTTTACAATAATAATGTAAGGAATTTAAAAGTATTTCAATGATGCAAGTAAGTAAATAAGAGAAAACATCAATTACTGGCAAAACAAACAGTAATAGTAATGCAATGAAACTATAATTTTAAGTTAAATATTGTCTTAGCAAATTTCATGCACTTTAATGGAGAGTAGCTATAATTAATTTGTATCTAAATATCAGGTTTAAAGTTTGTAGAAGGTGGTATATTTCTATAGGTCTACTGTAAAACACCATCAGAAATGCCAGAACTACGTAAATACCACTATTTAGTAGATTCAAGTCACAAATCTAAACTATATTATGCAAAGAGCACATAAAAGACAGTTTTATTTGAAATAACCCATAATGGTACTCTCATGCACATAGTATTCTGTACATGCAGAGCTCATCTTATTAGTAAATACTATATGCAAGGCACTACTCATTTCATTAATATAGTGAAGTGGCTGTACTTACTATGTATGGAGCATCTCTTGTGTCTATGAGTACTTGATAAAATGTATGAGTTTTTCCTTTAACTTCCTTGCCTACGTTAGATAAAGAATCTCCTGATGTTTCAGAGTTTCCGGACGATTCTTGAGTCTCTTTCTTATTAGTGGCATCTCTATCATACACTCTGGCCAACCAAGGAAACAATATCACCCCTCTGTATCCAAATACTTTATGCAAAATTAACTGTCCCGTGTCATACTTTCCCGAGGTCTTCGGTGCTTCTAATTTTCCAACTTCAGCCAATCTAAAAAAAAATCATTATCATAAAACATTTAGGTTATGTACGTAACAATAAGAAAATTTTAATTACTTTACACTCGCCTGGTGTATGTAGCCAAATGAAAGGTAAATACTCTAGATGCTGTTCGTTTTAAGGATTTTGTGGGTAAAAATCTTAATACCATCTCCATTTTATCATTTTAAAATATTTTTTTACGAATACGAATCTATTGAAATTGTTTTGTTTGACAGCACCAGCAGCCGAGACAGCAGCACCGACGACAGACAGATGACAGATGACAATTTTTCTACAAAATAACAGACTTGACAATTATATATCGTTCTGAAATTAAAAAAAAGTATTGCAAAAGAAACTTTTAAAATTTGTAAAAATACTTTTGAAATAAATTATATTGGTATGTGGTTAAATAATAAATAACTTTTGTTGACTTATTATTATAATGGATTTAAAATAGTTAGTTCTATTCAAGTTTTGACATAATTAACATTATTTTGGAACGAAAGACAGTTCAAAGTGCCTTTTCAGCAGCTGTTTTAGTTTACACTTACAGTAGTAATTTTTGTTTGTTTGTTTTTCTAATTTTCATTTTCTTCCCTTATTTAACATCTACACACAGACATGTTTAGCAACTTCGCAAAGAGTATTCAAGCTATAAGTAAGTGAATATCTTGTAACATTTTGATGAATATAGTCAATTAATACCTCAATAAAGAATCTATTTACATATTAATATTTTCTTTTAGTACCTCATTGCTGCAATGCTACGCGATATTCTAGAAACATAGCTTCACTGTCGTGCCTTTCTGAAACCTATCAGCTTCTTTACAAAACATGCAGAGATTTTGCCGAGGCTGAATTAAAACCTAACGCCGCCAAATATGACCGAGAGCACCTATACCCTGAAGATGCGATTAAAAAGATGGGTGACCTGGGTCTTATGGCCATCGCAGTGCCAGAGGAGATTGGAGGAACAGGCCTGGACTACCTCGCGTATGCTATAGCTTTAGAAGAGATATCTAGAGGCTGTGCATCCGCTGGTGTTATAATGTCGGTGAATAATTCCTTATATCTAGGCCCTGTAACTCATTGGGGTACTGATAAACAAAAAGAGCAATTTGTTACTCCTTTTTGTTCTGGTATGTTGATTTTTCAGTACACTTAACTTTTTTGTCAACTGTTCAACTCAAAACATATCTTTAATTGCATACGAAGTCTGTACAATTGCAGGTGTTTCACAATTTTGCTAGATATTTAAAAATGAAAACAGTATACATTCTTGTTAAATTGAATATCATATATTCAATTACAACAAAATTTATTGCCTTAAATTCTTATCAATGGTAATGATAATTCATTGTCCTATTTTCACAATTGTATTTTATATGTAACTAAGTTATAGGGCGTCACAAATCGGCCTATTATATATTTTGTTACAACTTTTATATGTGTGCAATAATGAACTTGATTCTTGACTTAAATCATAAGTAATTTGTCAAATAACAATATTTGTTACACAGAGGTGTAAGAGATACCACTCCCAATGCCCCCAGTAGTAATGAATACTTAGTCTATTTCTGTAACAGACATTCTCCGCCTACTACTCTACATAAAATAATGCAAATTATCTTTGTTATCCATATTCCAGGGGGTACCATTGGTTGCTTTGCTCTCTCAGAACCAGGTAATGGGTCTGATGCCGGAGCAGCCTCAACTACTGCTAGAAATGAAGGAGACAAATGGGTTCTAAATGGCACTAAATGCTGGATAACCAATGGGTACGAGAGTAAAGCAGCTGTTGTATTCGCTACAACCGACAAAAAGCTCAAACATAAGGGTATTTCAGCATTTGTTGTACCCAAACCTATAAAAGGCTTAGAATTAGGGAAGAAAGAAGACAAATTAGGCATAAGAGCTTCATCAACATGTTCTTTGATATATGAAGATTGCGAGATTCCTAAAGAAAATATTTTAGGAGAGCCAGGTTTGGGCTTCAAAATAGCAATGAAGACACTTGATTCTGGAAGAATAGGCATAGCCTCACAAGCACTGGGAATTGCTCAGGTAATGATTATAAAAAATTACGCATAATAGGAAGAAAACCATACAATTTTTTTGTGCGACTACATACATATTCCTGATATTGCTACCACATGGCTTCAAATCAATATGCTACTTAGTAGATAATTTTGAGCTAGATATTATTCTTGCTGCATACTCAATTCCAATTGAGTCAGTTATGTGTTAAACTGGACTATAGGCAGCCGACCTTGAGTTTATCAAAGTGCCACATGCCATTGCGCGATGTCTCTGTATGGCGTCTTTTAGTTCAATGCAATGGTATTGCCAGCAAAATAATACATAACAAATAAATATAATTTTTTCTGACTATTACTATTATCTTTCAAGAACTTGTTTTATGGATACTTAATAACGGATAACCATACATAAATACTTTTTTTTTATACACATACTTAATATACATAGGAAAACACCCAGACCAGAACAAATATTCATATTCACTATGATTTGTCCTATGTGGGAATCGAACCCACGACCTTAGGAGCGGAGTGCGGGTATACTCGCCAACACGCCATTTCGGTCGTCAAACATATATACATAATATCACGCCTGTTTCCCCGAAGGGGTAAGCAGAGGCATACTATAAGCCCACACTTCGCTATTTTAATTGTTAGTCCCACGTAATAGGTGGCGAGCGTATTGCCTCTTTTCGGGCAGTTTTATGTTTGACAGAGGGCCGTCCGTTGATCGGCAGGTTCACCACTTGCAGGTGAGGTTGGCTTGGGCTCCTCAGATCTTGTTAGGAGTCTTATACACCTTATTTTATGTATTTATTATTCATTATAAATGTGTGAATTTTAGACAGTTTTCTTCTAAACAAGATTACAAGCTGCCAGATAGCCTAATTTAAATATTATAAGACACCTTTATATCGTTCTGGTAGTCTGGGCTTTCAACTAATGTCTATAACAGTTCATTCGCTGAATCAAGGATTAGTAATGTTTGTTTCTAATAAAGCTAGCCAACACAAGTATAACTCATACTTATTAATAGAGAAAGATCTTAAAAAAGAATTTAATGGAAAACAAACATATTATCCACAGGCATCTCTAGACGTAGCCGCTGAGTATGCGTCAAAAAGGATGGCTTTCGGCAAGCCAATAATGAAGCTGCAAGCCATCCAAAACAAGTTAGCCGATATGGCACTGCAACTGGAGTCTGCACGACTTCTCACCTGGAGGGCAGCTGCCCTGAAGGACAACAAAATGCCCTACACCAAGGAGGCCGCTATGGCCAAGCTGGCTGCCTCTGAAGCTGCTACGTTTTTGTCTCATCAATGTATCCAGGTACTTGTTTCAACTGTTTGACAGCAGCGAAAGCCCAATGGGTTTAAACCACAGTGATAAATATACAAAAGATAACGCAAATGCATTGGGAGTCCTTTTCAGGCATATTATATTTAAACTTATTTGTAAAAATTGTTTACTGTTATGATTTCTGTTCTTTGTTTATATGTATTTATGTCTAAATACAATTTTATTTTATTTCATTTACTTCGCGAGTCCGAACCCCGACCAGTCGTCGAGGTTGACCGCTACTTACAGCCCGAGCGCATCTGTTCTTGTTTTTTTCAATACAGTAACATAAACGATTCCACGTATGAAATATTTATCATCGGCGGCAACAGTGTCGATAAATCAGTTTGGATTTCCCGTCACTAAATATCGTCAGTAACGTCACAGTAAGTGTTAAAAAGTCGGCACGCTTGATATTAATATAAATCGTGGTACTTGCGTTATCCATTGTATATCCGTGGTATGGTTATAATCAAACCCTAGACGCGCACCAATGACTAAGGCTGTGTCCCCAGTAGGCAAACTGTTAGCGGCCGACTGAGTTTGCGGCGTAACGATTTAGTACGCCCTTCCATATATTTGAAATGGAGTGTTCACAGTCTGCTGGTTTTGCGCTCACTATACGCAGTTTGCAGCGTCGGTCTCTCAGTCTTGCAACTCAGTCGGCCGCTAACAGTTTGCCTACTGGGGACACGGCCTTCAAGTTATGTGCGTAATTATCGCTTGCTCCGCCTCGGACAGAACGATAAGCAGTTGGTCCCGTCTGCCATTAACAGTCGTGATTTTATGTATTAATGTACTACCTATATTGAATTGAATTTACATCTGAAAAGAATGAACCTATCAGCACATTATCATTCCTCTACTAAGCACGTAAGACACTTTAAATAAATTTAAAGCTGATGAATTTCGATGATAGCATGCTGTCTAAGCTCTGTTGTTACTGCCAATAATTGTGATTTATTATAGATAATATGATGATTGGTTGAAAATAGCAATAATTCTTTCGAGAACTGTCGGTTCAAGTCGAAATAATTAGTTTAGTTTGCAGGACGCGTTATCATAACTCATTAAGAAAACAATATTTTAGAAATTAATGAATTAATTATTAATGGACCTTTAGCAATTAATTATGATTGCGTATGCATTTTTTTTCTAATACAAATTTACATCCCTTTTATATGACCATTTCTAAGTCATACAGTTACAGAACACCCCCCTTAAAAGAACTATAAATTAACTAAAAGGCAAAGTTTAGTATACCTGCACTCTGGTCTTGAAGTCGTTCCGACGATTTCCATTCAAAACAGAGATTCATCTGCAAGTACATGAATCTTTATTCTGGATTTTTATCTATTGTCCAGTAAAAGATATGTTTATTAGAACTAGAAGCGCTGTGTAAGATGTTAAAAAAATTATTAATTTTAGATTTTGGGTGGTATGGGCTACGTGTCGGATATGCCGGCAGAGCGTCATTACCGAGATGCGAGGATCACAGAGATATACGAGGGCACATCGGAAATCCAGAGGCTGGTCATTGCTGGCCAACTTATTAAGGAGTATGGATTGAACTAGAACTGGACTCTGAAGATTCATGGTCCTTATAATGCCCAAAGATCCCAATAGCTCAAGATGCAGCTCAGAAACACTTAGTTTGGTCACAGATCCACACCATAGTTACATTTTGTTGAGAAAAACTCTGCAACACGTGACAACATTACTGTAATCTGAAGAGACGTAATACTCATAATGCCCTAAGATCCCAATAGCTCAAGACGCAGCTCAAAACACTTTGTTTTATCACTGATCCACTCCGTAATTACATTTTGTTAAACAAAACTCAGCAACACGTGACAACATTACCTACTGTAATCTGAAGAGACGTAATACTCATAATGCCCTAAGATCCCAATAGCTCAAGACGCAGCTCAAAACACTTTGTTTTATCACTGATCCACTCCGTAATTACATTTTGTTAAACAAAACTCAGCAACACGTGACAACATTACCTACTGTAATCTGAAGAGACGTAATACTCATAATGCCCTAAGATCCCAATAGCTCAAGACAGAACACTTTGTTTTGTAACAGTGCACCTACACAGCAGTTCCTTTTTGTTGAACAACACAATCATGGCACCATTATAAAATATGCTGTAACTTTTTTCATCATTATGAACCTTGTTTAATTACAATTTAAAAAAAGACAAATTATGCAACTTAAATAAACTACCTAAACTTAAAACTATTAATAAAAGACTGCAACATTTACTCTATACTACTAATAGAATCATTTACAAGTTTTAATACATACAAACACGCATGTTTCCCCGAAGAAGTTTGGGATCACTTATTTGAAATTGATTTCACGCCTAAATTTTAACACTATTTATTTTATTAATAATTATAAAAATTTCATTATTTTAAAGGTTCAACTCTTAACTTTAAATTGGTACCAAATTCATTTAAATCAAGCTAGTACCATTTCGTACTCAAGATCGCGCCAAACCAATTTCAAGTGAGTGATTTAAAACTTTTGCTCGCGAGTGTACATAACTTTTTAAGGTCGAACGTTGCTGAGCAACACTTGGAAAAGTTGCTTAACAAAAAGAAACTGCTGTGTGCATGCACCGTAAGAACTGAAACAAATAATTTAATTTGTGGTGCCATAATATGGTCAATCTTTTAAGTAGGTTACTCAAATTTGCAAACCTTTAACTACATGATATAGGTCAGTATATTTCAGCACTTTATCCCTAACAATATGGTTTCGATTCCCAACATATTATTATGACAAATGTATGTCTTCTTTTGGGTTTCTTAAGTATATATTTGTAAAAAATAGTATTGTATGTTTATCTGTTATCTGATGTTATATGAATAAGGCAGTATTGCCATTATGAGAAGGACCTTACAAGGTTAACATAATGACAAATTTCAACCTGTTATGCCCTTTAAAGGTTTACATGATTATCGGCTGGGATTAACACTGCCTTTATAATAATTTAAACACATGAGACAAAACTTATAAATTGAGACTTGTAATGTACAATTTTTACCTATTATTTTAAAAGAATTCATACCATAAAAATTTGTATCTCACCTTTTTAAAAAAAATTCAGTATCAAATGTATGGTAACATTTGATGAGTTTTATAATTTGTAATATTTTAAGACTTAACTATTACCTCTTAGACTAAGTAAAACCTTTTATAAAATAATGAGATTGATTTAGTTGTGAGCTAAATATAATTATAGCATGGCAAAATATCTACATTGGCAAAATATATTATATATATATATATATATATTTTTTTTGTGTTTACTCTTTTATATAGAATATATTCTTTTTAAAACAGACATAACCAAGTACATTTATTTGTAATATAAACCCCCCCCCCCCTTTTTTTGTGTGTAGCATTTAGTACCAATCGCTTGTTTAGTACCAATATGCTTTGAACAAGCTTTATCGTTTTAAGTGGTAGTCATTAGCTATGTTGAAAAAATACAAACCGTGATAATTTTTTGACCAAGGTCTATCTGTGGTAAATAAAATGAAAACCAGCATTCAAGTATTAGTAGAATTTTATTGCTTAATAAATGAAGTGATACAGCAATGATTTTGTGACAGTGAAATAATAAACAATTATGTAACCAATTAAGAATTTTGTATATACATAAATTAAATGCTTTGGAATATTGATATTAAATACTAAAAAAATTAAGACTAATTATTGTCCGGGCCCAGAAAGTGATTTGTCCATAAATTTCCTTTTAGCAAAACACAGCCACCACTTGCTAGGTTTGCCATCTTCTGTCGCAAACACCTAAAGTTTTAAAAACAGCGTTAATGAATAAAATGTTGATGAGAAAAATTATAGTAATACTATCTGTTCTAGTGTTCAAAAGTTTAGATAGTACTACTCATAACAGTATTCATTAGTATATTGTATGCTTAAAGGTCACAGCTCACTAGAGCCACCCGGCACCCACTCCGCACCGCCTCGCCTCGTGCGGTTAGTATTCTTTATATGAATTTGTATGGGTATGCGCTCACTACATCAACTCCGCAGCGTCACCAGATCGCCTCAATCGTAAGCCATCCACGCGCGGACGGCGGGTGGACCACTAGGTGACAACTCGTTGCTCGCATGCTTGCCTTGCGTTGACTGCGCATTGCTAACGCGTGGGTCCCGAGTGGACCGCGCGCTACCCGCGAATGATTCACGCGAGGACGATACGTTGGCGTCTGGCGATGGGCCGCTCCCCACCATCCCTTCATTCCCAGCCTTTCTTTTGAACGAATCAGACGTATCGTTTTTACTTTCAAAATGGATAAAGAAAAGTGCCTAGTGCCAATTGTTAACAGACTACTCGGAAATTCGTGGACCAAGTGTCGTCCACTCATTGACCACGCCGGGTCCACTGGCTGACGACGTGAGGTCCACTGATTGACCGCGCGACGTTTATTGGTGATAACGCGGTGTTCACCCGTCGACCACCTGTCGACAACGAGTGGACGCCGGGCGACGAGGCGGTGCGGGGTGGGTGCCGGGTGGCTCTAATGAGCTGTGAACTTAAATCAAATACTTTTTATATAAAAATTTACCAGTCGATAGAACATGATAAATTATATAATATTTGCATATATAGCTTTTTTTTATTTAAAAAAAAGAATTAATAATAGAAGCAAAAACTACATATTTATAGTTTACCTTCTCACAGACTCGTGTCCCAGTTTCATGTCTCAGTTGCTGCACATACTGCCTCATGAGATCTGAAAAAAGGCTTCCATGATCATACTGCCTTCCAATGCTAGTTGACCGATAAACACAATTATTTTGTGTCTGTGATGTAAAATCGAAGGTGCGGTGAAATTTTTTGCAAATTTTCAGGCGCAAAGCCTGGCCATCCTCTCGGACCCAATTTTTTTTTCTTTTTCGTCTTTTCTAATTGTTATTGTTTTAGTCACGACTCAACAGCAAAGTAAGCAGTTTAATAGTTTGTTTGAAGTGTTTAGATATTATATACATGTACAAACTGAAATGGAAGGTAAGCAACTTATTTGTATGTGTTGTAAGCCTAGTGGTGGTTGTTTTGAATGGCCTATAATTGGTATGCATCTCAGTCACACAACGCTGACAAGTGAGTTGGAAAATGTTCTGACTTGCTTGCGAGATGGAAGATGTTGTAAATTTGAACAGTTGAATCAGAAGTGTTCGATGGTGATGCCAGTTTGTTTGGCTAAATTGTTGAATTGAATTCTCTGTAAAATAACTACATTGTTTGCTAGTTAATTATATTATGTTTAGATTTCAGAGTTGTTGGCGTTATATCATTGGCTACTTATAAAATAATTCAGTGTCCATATTAATCGAAATGAATGATCAATTAAAAGTGTTTACGACTACTGAAATGTGAGTTTTGATGCAATATCCTAAAACTAACACTATAATCGTAAAATGCGTGACAAATAAAGACACATTTATTATTGAATTTTTCCCAGCATTCATATTAATCACCTCATGTTTGTTTAGCAAAGCTAGATTTAAGGAGCTGAACAATTTTGTTTAAGGAGTAATTTATGATAACTTAGTGTTATTATTTTAGTTTCTAATCCAATAAAATAAATTAATCATACATACCAGACTCCTGAGGGCTGGTAGGCTTAGCATACACTGTGTTGAGTGGGAATCCTGCTTCCCCAGGGATATCGAACTTTGATATAGCCAGCATATACATCTCCTGCTGGCCTTGGTTCTTGTTTGAGCATTTTTGCAAGCGTTTCAGACACTCCGATATGTATAAGGTAAGGTAAATAAGCACACGGTCTGAATCTGACTACAAACAAATAAAAGATGTTATAAAAAATTATCATTTAGTATGAGTTGATAAACAGGGCAGATTGTGTTAAATAAGATGAAGTGGCTAGAATTGAGAGAGTATGCTTCGGTGGCTTGGTTTTATGGGGATATATACAAATACAAAAAAATAATAGATCATATTTTAACCTACTGGTAGGAATGGCTGGAACTTAAAACAAAATGTCATTAATACATCAAGATATTAATATTTTTCGACCAAAACTGAATTATTTCAGAAAAACTGTAAAAGGTATCCTCCATGGGGGAAATGCTTCCTCAGCCCAGGTACTTGAATCCTTCTGAATTCAATTTTGTTGTATTAGTATGTCATCCTTTTCTTCTTTTTTTAAATCCTTTTTTTATCCTTTTTTTTTTAATATACAGACAATAATTTTTAATTTAATTACTCTTGAAACATATTGTTAATCTACCCGTCTTAAATATGGTTTTTATGTATGAACACATAGTTTGAGGTGTAACTTAGTTTATAAATTTTTTTAATTTGTTTTTACTTTGTTAGCATAAGTTGCATTTTGTATTGTGTTTGAATAAATAAATAGATATATAGAAGTAGATTAATAAGAGTGATTTATGACAAACGCGTGGATGTAAATGTAAGAAGAGGAAAACAGTTTAAGATATTAAATAAATTACTAACCACGAAATTTTAAGATATGGCTAGTTAAAAGTTGTCCATGAAAAGGTTAATGCGTTCGAGTAAAGTGTGTGTGGCCAGATTGTAACAAGTGGAAGAATGTGCTCTCTGCCTACCCATATAGCCTTACTCCTTCTTTTATCCAAGTCGTGTTATTATGTATGTACAGATAAGTATTAAAATGATGGTATAAATACCTTAATTTCGTAAAATCTGAAAAAAACATTGGCTTTGAAGTAGTTCAAAGCTTCGTCGATAATGTCCAATTCAATTTTAGGGCTCGTCGGAGCGGGCCCTCTAAACGTAGTTCGTAAAGGCAAAAGCGCTAAATTACCCACTGACTGAGTACAGTCGGTCAAAGTAGAATGATAAGCCTGTAACACAATTAAAACCAAATAAAATGAAGTTTTAATGAATAGTACTGAAAAATTAATAAACTGTTGAATGGAAACCAATATTTACCGGCATAATTACAATTGATTTCTTCAATTGACGGACTATAGTCTAACTAGGTTTAAGGTTATTGAAATTTCGAGTAAACCCCAATATATTGTGGAAAAAGCGTATTTATTTTAGAAACTGAAAAATGACTAATTTTTCTGACAAGTTTATTATGTGTCAACGTCACGCCTAGTTTTAGTACCTACCTACATACACAGACTAGTAACATGATTCTTCTTCTTCTTTTAAATAATGGCTTCGTGCGGTTTGCACATTTAGCCAGTGTCAAGTTGGAGATATATTAATATCATATTCATTATAGTAAATGAGAATGAGTGGTGATAAAGATGATAAATGAGATGCCCTCCCCTAAGGCCCTAAACCCCTTGAGTCCTCAGTAAAGATGTGGGACTATACTGAGATCTCACATGGACTCCTTGAGAGAAAATTTGAAAAGTGATGTTGCACTGTTTTGTTTCATTTACCAACACCCATGTATGTTTACAAACACTTAAAGGTTAATAATCCACCGTTATTACATATTAATGTTAGAAACATCACAAATTTTAGAAAATAAAACAAAACTGCAGACATGACGCTTCACTTTCCCGCCAAGAAGTCTCAGTAACATGATTATTTTAGTAGATTTTTATTTTCTTAAGCGACGCACGGATGGTCTATCGATCCTCGAATGTCTTGACAACATAATGTGTGTTCATGTACTACCGATCCCTGATTATCATGACAACACACATTAAAAGCTTAAAGCACAAATTAAATTTAATTAATTTTTCATTATAATTACTAATTATAGATATAATTGTAAGGAGTAATTACTTTCGTGTTTTTTTTTAAATTTATACATTGCCAAGTAAATTAATATATAATTAGAGACCAATCGGCCCAAAAAATCAAATCAACCAATCATTTCGCAACGAAAATTATGGCTATTAGCTTGAGAAAAAGAAAGTCACGTGTTGCATCATGTCATTTGACATTGACATTAACGTCTGTCACATTCATGATTCTGGTGGTAAAGTAAAAAACCAAATAAACTTCCACGTGCTTTATTTTTTATCAGTAATAGATCAAGTAACGTTACAATAATGTCTAAAACAGTAAATGATGATGTTTTATCTATAATTAGTAATATTACAAAAACTCAGTCTGGACCTAATACAAAAGCTAGTAATGAAAATGTTACTACAAGTGAAGATGATCAACAGAAAACCAAAACCCCTGCTATTCGAGGACAGCCGAAATCTGGCAGGTTTTGGAAGACACAAAAAGAGAAGTATTTTGATGTTTGAGCTTCTATCTATTATAAGCGAACTTGTTAAGTCATAAAACCAATGTTTGTAAGGTGGTCTGTTATGCCTTAACATTGGTATTTTATTTAGAAGAGGATCTGTCTTACTTATTAGCGTTAGATTTAGACCAATTTAGACTATTAGTCCCTCTTATAAATTAGACAAATAACTGTCTTGTGATAGTAGCACCTTTAAAGAGTTCTAGCACCCCAGACTTTTCCGGAGAGTATTGTAAAAGGCGCCTAAATGGGATCTCTTAGAGTCTTTGATTTGGGGAAAGGATAGTCACCTCTCTCTATTTGACACGTTTCGTCTAGAGATATTTGTGCTTAAATTGTGGTAGCTAAGGTCCTGCCTATCTTTATTGAGATAAATGGAGGTGAGATTCCATCTTGATAAGTGTTTCTTTACCATTTTAGTTTAATTATCCCTGTGACCTATTATACCTCCTGATTTACTCCCCTGTTGGGCTCATTACCTCCAGGTTAAGAAGGCAGGATTTAAATGAAACATGTGAAATGGTGACATAAAACTACAACACCAAAATTATCTCTAATGTTTATCCGTAATTATGTTTATCTTGCTAAAAAGAGTTATTATCAATTTGACATCAGATATGCTGCTGATATTCTGCTCCTGAGGTTGTGGGTTCGATTTCCACACAGGACTAATCTTTGTATGCATGAACAGAAATAATAGTTCCTGTCTGGGTGTTTCTTATGTATATTGTGTATGTATTATATCTATAACACAAGTTCTAAATGATAATTATCTTTGAACTAAATAACTGGTGTGATTGTAAGAGAGATATTGATTATTTCTCCTCTTTTCTTTTAAATCTTGTGACTACAGAACACTTGTTTTTGTAGACATCTCAAATTGTTTTAATATTAAGTACATTGTCTTGTATGGGATAAAAACCAATCTTAACGATTTTCTTACCCTTTCTTTAACAATCAAGCTCACGCCCTTGCTGCATTAGTTTTTAAGTTGACTTTCATAACAGCTTTATTGAGCTAAACTTGAATAAATGATTATGACTTATTTTTTAGGTTTTCAACTATAAATAAAACCAAAGGCCTGAGGCAAAACTTTCAGAAAAAGACTGCACTGCGTTTAGAACTTAAACAAACTAAGGAACTCTCTAAGAAAATTTTAGAGGAGGCCAAGCAGAAAGAGATAGACCGCAAAGAGAGGAGGAGACAGAACATATTAAAAACAGAGGAAAATAAGAAGAAATCAGAGGTTGTGCAAGTTATCACCAACTCAGCCAAACTGAAGAGAATGAAGAAGAAGCAGCTAAGATTTATTCAGAAAAGGGACACTAATAAAGAGATAGAAGCGAATAAATGATTAGTATTTTAAAATTTTAATATATTATTTATGGACCCCATAAAAAAAACATTCCCATAAAATAGAAGTTCATTACAGTTTCTAACATCCTAGCTTCAAGATAAGCTGAGCATAAACAGTATATACTGTTACAGAATAATGGTAGTATATACTACATAGTCATAAAAAATAAAACACCATATAAATACTAATATACCTAAGAATTTGGTACAAACAGTAAAATATGTTGTTACCACATTGAATTGGATTCGATCTTTGTGAATGTCAAGATGGCCAGACCCTGGCTTGTGTTTCCACTCACACCACACCACATATAGGTATGTTTCTTTTTTCAATTACAGCACTAAATG
This sequence comes from Musotima nitidalis, assembly GCA_949126915.1. Taxonomy (NCBI): domain Eukaryota; kingdom Metazoa; phylum Arthropoda; class Insecta; order Lepidoptera; family Crambidae; genus Musotima; species Musotima nitidalis. The sequence continues at coordinate 10,562,254 of OX421434.1, forward strand.
CTGAGCATGATGTGAACGAAATTAAAGCCGGAGTCTCGCCATCTTGACTATCACTGATTTTTTGTGTGGGCTGAAATCTTTTAATTTCATGAGTCTGCCCATCGTCGGCGGCAGTAGCGCGCACGACTTTCATGTAAATAAGCACTGCATTTCCTAATCCTTGCTAAATTGAATTCTGATACAAAGGTACTTTAGTTCAACCACTCACTCCCTCAGTTCACTCTCATGAGCAACGAGCGCTACAAACTATAGTACCATATTATATAGACAATCTTTGCTAACCCCCTGATCGACGTGGCTTAATATCAATCTACAGCGCAGGCCACAGGCCCAAGATTGAGCGAACCAAGCGAGCAATCGTTTCACCTCTACATAGGTACTTTGCTTTACACGCAAACTATATGAAACAAGTAATGTAAGTAAAAGGGGGCTTTATTTTTTATTTAAATATTTTCATGTAGCCCTAACTTTATACCTCAGTCAAAAAAAGTGCCTTAGCATATCGTCACATGGGCGTTATGTGTTCTGTACTTATCAGACAAATAAAGTATAGTTCTTGTATTACCGAAACGGCCAAGCCACAATATGGTGGTGATGGTAGTCTATAGCTTGGCTGTACATGTAATTTTATTTGACAAAGCGACACTGGTTTCGACTTGGCAACATTTTCTGAATCTGATGTTATCATCTAACTAAACCCAAGATATGAGGGATAAAAAAACGACGCAGCAGTTATTTAAAATATGCGTAGGAATCTTGCGCCTCACTTTTGGCCACTACTAGTGCTCCCAGATATTTACTTTAAAAATAATGGCAAAAGCCTTGAAGTTGTATTTACCATGTCGATGCAATATTTTTTTGTTAATTATCGACTAGCGTCTGGAATAAATTTCTTTGTAAAAATGATTTTTCGTGATTGATATGACATATTTGTATTTCCTTGGAAGACCAGCACTGTTGTGGTTCTCCACTGCAGCATATGCTGAGTGGAGTCCTTTTTAGGCATATTATATATAAACTTTTTAAAAATTGTTTACTGTTATGTTTTCTGTTCTTTGTTTTTATGTATTTATTTCATTTAAGAGTTGTACAGTTAGAATAGATATTTCTATATAAATTTTCTATATATTTTTCAACAACATTTTAAAGTTCTGCCATTATTGGTTATAATCGATGGAGTACCTATGTACCTGCAATTAATTGAAATAGAATACCTAGGTACAAAGACATTTAACTATTACTATAGACAGGACATTGAGATCAAAACTGTAATCCACAACACCACAACTTATTACCAAGTGGTAAAAAGTCGCTCAGTATGATTTTATGCGCCCTCTAGTGTAGTCGTGTTTGTGCGGGAACAGATTTGACAAATTTTATAGAAAATATGCCAAATTGCGTACTGCGATATTGCAAATCCCGTTATGGTAAAAAGGCTGAACGTGATTACAGTTTATTTTCGTAAGTATTTTTTATATTTACTCAATAATCAGACTATATAATAATTTTCAATAAATTGTTCTAGAACATTACTTATGCCCTTTGCCGACCTCTAGCGGTGAGAAGCAAAAGCACTACTTTTAGGATCTCGCCACAGTTGTCGATGCGGAAGTAGATGATTTAGTGATGTTCAAGTGATGTCGTTTTATTTAACGATTAATGTAATAAATAATATTTTTAAATTGAAAGTATAAGTTTGATATAAGTAGGAATATTCTGATTCAATAATAATTGCGTTAGGGGACTGTTATACACTATAATAGTAAAACTATCAAATCAATGTTTATGGCACTCCATAACGTTTCACAGACGGTTATTTTTTATTTATTTATTTATATTTTTACATAATTTTTTTAAAACTGTCATATCACATATTCAAATAAATTTATTATAACTTTAACTTATACATTGTTATATGTTTGCCAAAGTTCAAATTATTTCATTTGAAGAATAAAAATATAAGGTGTGTCAGTACTACTTCCCCACAAAATAATCCCGTAACTAAACCTTGCATATGCATAGGCATAGTATGTAGTTAAAGCTGTTTGCAAATCTGTTGTTCTTTTAATTTATTGAAGAGCATAGGAGAATCTGGATATTTTTTTATCGAAGGTTTTTAATGTGGGTCTTCCAGTTTAAGTTACTATCTATAGTTATGCCTAATAGAGAGAATTCATTAGTATTTTCTATTGTGGAAGTTAATTATTAAGGGTGACTGATAAGGATAAAATGAAATTAATTTAGTTTAGAACATCCCTACTGCAAAGCGACGCCTACCGTGGAGTAGGTAAAACTTATTCTAATTGTTTTTAATATGCTGTTTTGCTTTTCAACGTTAGATAGCGCTACTTCCGCGCCAGCTCAAATTTTTTGTATGGAAAAGACTCTAATAGCCGCTCTATTACTATATTAAATCTCTTTGCCTAGGTACCATTTTTTTTATCGAAAATCATATACAGCAATACTACCGTTATTTAGCTAGAAAGCCGCTAAATGTAAAATGGTAATAGTTATTTGGAATTTTAACGCTGCTGTAATTCTATAGTTTATATTTCAGGCTCAGATATTTCAGGAATAACTCTCTAACAGTTAGCCGCCTTCTAGCTAAAGGACGACAGAATAGCTAATCACTGTTATGGGTTATGACGACGTACTGACGACTGAACGGACGTACTGAACTCTTGCTTTACGTCGCTTAATAAAGTTGTAATAGATAATGACTTCTTCAAAATTCACTTTCAAATTCAAACCAGCAAAAGAACAAAGTGCTCTATCGAACTCCAAAGTAAAACATTCTTAATTTTCATTTACTTATTAACTTTAATCTTTGGTCGTGATTTCGTGTATCGTCTGAGAATGATTATTAGATAACTATCTTTCTATAATTAAAGAGCTAGGTGCTGATAATAAGCGCTAGCTAAAATTCACATTATAAAGTCATAATTTTGTAATTTTTAAGAGCAAAATTTTTCAAATAGTTGTAACTTTAGGAAAAAAGAAGGTAGTTTGAAATTTACTATTCTAATCAACGGAAAAATTTGCTTAGATGCTGTAAATGAAAATGGGGCTTAAGTCGCTAAAATAAAATATCAACGGCTTGCATAAAACTTTTTATTGGACGATCGCAACATAATACAGTCTTCCTAATAGGGCATACTTATTGAAGGTATATTTTGAGGCTTATATTTTTTGATCGGCGGCGTTCACGAATTTAACGCTGCTCCCAGAACTGCTGACATCACCTATAAAAACAATGCAAATTTATAGAATCTTCTAATAGGTTCTTAAAAAGGCTAATTTTATGTCCAAATGTACAGTTTTTCTATAACGACATCATGAATATACTATTTAAAGCTCTCATGATTCTGATTGGACAAGAACAAAAATACCCCTGTAGAATATTTTCCAAAATAACAATCACAATTGATTAATTGTGCACTGAATCATCAATTTCGAAAGTAATAGCCAGTTTTAACGTGATTCTCCTCTTACTTTCTCTTATATTACAAAAGACCTTGTTTACCTAAATGTTTCTTAAATATCAAAATACGTATTGTTTCAAATTCTCTTATGCTAGGTACACGTACTATAAGATTAATATATTTACCAGCATCTGAAGATTCAAAGTCCCAATCGAAGTTGAGACCAGTAATTTCGGTGATCCAAGAGTGGTAGTGACCAGGGCGGATGAAACCTAAAAAAATATATATATACCTATATATAATTATAAAATAAATATAATCCTTCCTCGTCATATACAACAATAAATGGGTCTCACAAATATCACACCACTTTCAGAGATACAAAGTAGTCTTTATACAAAGATATCTTAATAATAACACACTAGAAATAGTTTGTGCCGCCTCAAACTATCAGAACCACGGAACAGAAAAAAACTAGTGGAAGTGCTAAGTAGGCGTATCGCGCGTGTCACAAGTAGGCGCTGTTACGCTTACTTCATTGAGTCAAGCCGCAGTTGTGTTCTGACATCACGTCGAGTTGGTAGTCGTTGCGTTCCCTTGATTTTAAAAAATATGCCGTATTGTTCCATTTTATGGTGCAAAAATGATAGTAGGAGAAAAAATCTTATAAATGGAGGTGTTTCGTACCATCGGTAAGTAATATTTTAATTGTATTCTAAGAAAATTATGTAATTTCAGTTTACACGTTATTTAATTGAACGACTAGCTAAAATAAACCTTAATGTATTTAAATAAAGTCCATTTTGGCTTAACTGTATTAGGCAAGTCCATGTCGAATGTTCTTCGCTACATAGTTAATGATGTAGTCAGGTGAAATACTGATATTATCGATAAATGAAAATAATGTATTACGATATATTAGATATATATTTCCTGCGTCCAATCAAGTCACTGATTTGATGAAAGCAATTGTCGAAAAATATATAAATGTTCGCATACATCATTTATTAAAATTAAAAATAAAACTTTCAAAACGTCAGTTTTTAAATAAATATGTTTCATTTCAAGGACAATAAAATAAATTTTAAATAAACGTGTTTTTCATTCTATTCTATTTTCGATGTAGGTATAATAAAAGTTATTACAAATTTCTCAAAAACTTCATGTTTTTATCGAACGTATCTATCGATATCGCTTTCTACTGCAACAATCAACGCGACACCCTGCACTGGCAGACTAGCAGTAGAATCTACGTCTGTGGCGGTAATGACAACCTTATTGCGATTGTAATAAGGGTTATAATTGCTTCAACAAACAACAACACCATCTAGCGATACTTTCTCAACAATCATAGGTAGTTTGAATTTAGATTAAAAAATGTTTTAAGTATTTTTCTTTTAAGCAAATTAAATCTTATTATAGTGGATGAATGTATATTTTCCGGTGTAGAACAATTGACTTAAGCTAATTTTGACTAAAATAAAAATGACCAATTACGCTCATTGTTTATCTGTAGTGTAATATACGGTCAATGGTTTATTTGTGTGAGTTTGGCGACAACGGTCTTCATACTAATTTTGTCACTTACCATTTCCACTAGTTTTTTCTGTTCCGTGATCAGAACCCATGTCGCCAATTTGAAAATGTATCACTCACTTGAGTGACGTACCGAACGTGACATAAGCTAGTGCTCGGCTGTACAACTAAGGGCGGCTTGCACAACAGTTCTTAATTTGATTTAAAACGTCATTGCATTTCAGTCATTTGTTTGAATTTAAGAAAGAGAGAAAAAAGTTTTTAAAAAGAAATAGATTTAGCATTAAACAGAATTAGTGACCCTTGTGCAAAGAGTTACCTAAGAGTTCGAGAAATACGTTGTCAATAACTACGAGCGACAAGTTGTTTTTTAACACAGTACATTGATTTTTTGCAGTGCCATATGATTTACATATAACGACCGCAAACGGCAATGTGTTTAAAATTCTGCTTGACGACCAAAGGGCAAATTATGCACTGGTGCGTCATCTCACGGGGAGTCGTAAGAGTCGACGAAGAGAAACCTTACCGGATAATGGGCAGCAGCGTCGTCCTGCGTACTGTTTTGAACTGCGATCACCATGGTGATTATGGGCAAATATTCCCAATATAATGTTCCTTTAATTCCTTTTGAGGAGGCTAATGTATAGCAGTGAACTTTATAAGGCTGACATGATGATGTTCAGAATAATACCCCAAATCTTTATTAAATATGATAATGATAATAAGGATTTGGGGTAGATCTAAATGTTCGATGGCAAGACATACCAGCAGGGAAATCTTCGTGGCACCCTTCAGCGGATCCGAAGGACGTGACTCCAACAAGAGTGATCTTGTTGTCTCTGTCGATGACTGTCAGCGGACCGCCACTGTCACCCTAGAAGTTATAAAAAAAATTGCTATGTTTATACTCTTCAACATATTGCATGGTATTGTTTATGCATTGTTGTTTCTAGGCGAATAAAAGGGATAACAAAAGTAAAATAATACTAAATATTTGTGGACCAATAAGAAGCCCTTGGAGATTTATCTTTTCGATTAAGTACCATTTGTTTAGAGCAGCGCTAGATTACCTACCAACTTAGTTAGCACAACCTACCTATTCCTATCAATGCTTCTTATTGATAGGAATAGGTAGGTTGTGCAATTTATGGTCAATAAACTCCAATATTATAATAATATAACTGGATTCCGTGGTTATTTATAGAACAATTCTTGGTTTTTTTTTCAAAACAACCGGATTTGTTTTTAATATTAGTAATAAAATCGAAACTTATTGAAATGTCCAATGTGTTATGCCCTTCTAAGGTTCAAAATAAATTCAAGTTTTACCAAGGGTTTTTGTATAATAATCTAATAAGAGTCGTGCTGTTAAAATCATTTTACGTTTAAATAAATTATTGAACGTGACTAGTCTTATACTACCTAGTATGGTATGTCTATATTAGGCTTTCTTCGTGAAATCTCGCAAAACTGCACTGCTACAAACTACGACACTGTAATACTGCACTCCTATCACTGTTAATAAGATATTATAAATTTTAATAATGCTAGGAATAAGTGCACTTTTAACTATCTCATCAGAGCATTCTATTTCAATATGAAGGGGGACAATAATTAGTTTTAGTGTGTGAATTTGCAACAATAGTTATCTACATATTACTTAGTACGGTTGCAAATTCAATGTTGGTTACTAATCCAATACGATTTGTATATTCTGATTCTAGATTAGTATAGTACAATCATCATTAAATTGTAATTAGGATTAAGTTGACAAATGAGTGTTATCAAAAGAAGTTTAATAATTACGTTATAAGTTTTCACATTCGATCGTTTTAGTTATCATCCTGGGGAACGTCCATAATATTAACATAAACGTTTGTGGTCAATGAACCCACTCCGATCGGTACCCGTATAAAATAATCACCTGGCATGTGGACTGGGTGGTATCGTTGTAGCCGGCAGCGCAGATGGTAGAATCCACGACGATTGCGTTGTTGAATGCATTCACGCATTCGTCATTGGAAACTACACGGAGGTATACCCAGTTCAGATGATCAGGAGAGGCAGCTGAAAGCAAAAATATAAAGTTATACACTCTGTCAACTTACGTTTACAAATTCAGAGGGTCTCGGGTTCAAACCCTGGTGGCGGCGCACCTATGACTTTTCGAAGTTATGTGCTTAATATCGCTTGCTCCGTGCCTCGAAAAGCACGTTAAGCCATTGGTCCCGCCTTACATGAACATCTATGACAGTCGTTATTATGAAGACAGTGCCTTCTAACAGACTGACAGCTAGTTTAGCCATAGAATGATGTTTCCCTCTGGTTTGCGGAGGTTAGACGGCAGTCGCTCCTCGTAATAACTGAAATTCAGTCAAATCTGGTTGAACCAGTGAGCAGACCCTGGGCCCTAAGCTTAAGTATAGGGCAACCGAGATAATGATATGATAATATGATATGACTTAGTACGCTTATGAGGTTGTCGTTGCTCACTTCCAAAAGATGTACTATATTTATCAAGGTCTGCTCTACTCGTGTCTGAGTGGTGCGAAATGATAGATAACGCAGTCACAGTCGGCTGTTTAGCAACCACTTGGTGTTTGGGATGTTAGATAATCAGATTTTATAAAATGAAACCATGAAGAAATATCTTTATAAGTAGTGATGTGTCAACAGAATTCGTTTTAACCAAATCAATTCGGTTAGAGGGCAACCATTTCGTATCGAACCGAGTTATAGTCTTTCCAACCTGGGTTATGTTTGAACCGCAATCGCTTCAACACGTATCAATTATTAAGCATTTTCCGACCTAACTTATTGTCGGACGCCCCCTTTGAGCGCGCGTAATTTAGTTCAGCCACATAAATCTTACTGCTGAAACATGGGCCTCCCCAGTAGTTTAGGTACGTTATTTAGGGGGTTTTTGCTCATAATCATCACGCAGGACTTGGCATAACAAAGGCCTACGCTTACATGAGTTTTTATAGTAAGATGCCTATTCCAATTCCACAACTATGGTCAGGCCATCCTGACCATAGTTAGGCAGATTGACTTCAGGTCTACAGGTATACTTCTTCAGCAGTAGATCTATAAGATGGCGGCGACAGCTGAGTGTCGTCCAGTTGTATTTGAAAACTGCTGCTCAAGAAGGCTGTTTATGATTTTAAAAGCTGTCTTAATAATTACTTGCCTACGTACTACACATAATACTAAGTCCCCAGTTACGATTTGCACCAGAGTACGATGTCAGAGACTAGTGAGTGAGGTCTTGCGGTTAGATCTGTTATAACTGCTAAGATGACTGCGTTTGTAATTCTAAAAGCTGTCTTAAATACTACCCTACATACAAAGTTGCCCGGATTTCTGAATTGTAATGTTCACACACAAGTATCTTTAATGAATATGAATTATCTACCGTTAGTCCAAAGACGACCCCAGCCGCTAGCAATGGTCTGAAGACCAGCGTAGCTCCTGTCCTTGTCAGCTGAGTTTTGGATCCTGATTGGCTGCACCAGTGCTGCGGACAATTCCAGTTAAACATTACCAATTATATTTTTGATTAGGCGTACAAATGACTAAAATATAATGTTAATAGTACTCACAAGGTATGTATTCGATCCTTCTGAATCGGATTAAACTGATATCATTACGCTGCACAATTAGTGATAATATTTCTCTATATTCGGGATGGGTGAAGTAGCCGATGCTGTCGATGAGTATATTGTGCTCTTTAGTGTTCGGAGACCCTGTGCTCAAGAGAAGGAAGGCGCGTCTGGAAAATATAAAAACAATTTAAATTTAAACGACTCTCCTTCCACTAAGACAATTGATTTCTTTACGTATGTTACTAGCATTACCGTCAGACAGTAGTATGTCATCATCAGGCCTAGGCCATCCACTGCTTTACATAAACCTTACTTGTATACTTCCAATGTCACCGGTTGCAGATGACCTGCATTCAGCAAGATTCTGCGATATTTAAACGGTCGTACGTCCATGATGCAGTAAAGGTTTATAAAGGGTCGGGAACGCGTTGGTGACGCTTCTGGTGTTATAAACGAGAGTTGAGAGAGTTCATTAGCAGAATGTCATTTTCTCACAATTTCGAAACCTTTTGGTATTGTGGCGACACAGTACAATCGATAAATGAAACGTACAGATTAATTAAATTCTGAATCGCGCAAACAAAATTCTTCAGCCTGGTCGCATTATATACAACACCCAACCATCATTGGTTGAGCCACGATCCTATCGCGGGAGCCGATGCCATACCAGCAGTCAGATCACAATTGAACACACCCTACAACGCGAAAATCACCGCACCCGCTGCAGGGCGCGACGATCCGGACAGTCATACACTACACCCGCGTCACATCAGGTTTAGACCTGATCGCTCAACAGAGGTTTGGGTCTACTAGAGACCGCCCTTAGTTATGTCGCTCTTCAATCAAATACTTTTAGTAGGTATCTAAACCTCTGTCACACGCCTTCACCAAGTCCATTTCGGTTGCGCTGTATCGGCCATCAGTGGTAAGCAACATTCACACACATGGAGCCTCTAGCTAGAGAGGCTAGAGATTCTAGCCGGTCGGCTCCTTATGGGTCATCCCGGCATAACCTACTCGCCGGCGAGAGATATCTGGGAGTCAGCCGGGTAATTTTTTTAATTTTTTAATTTTTAATTTTAATATGATTAAAACCTAGTTTACAATACCTAGCAGTGCAATGAGCTGCAGTCAGAGCCCACTCGTTGTGGATGAGGCTGGCGCCGCAGGCGGCGACCGTGCCCCAGGTGGAGGTCCCTCTCAGGTACAGCTGGTGCGGAAATTGGCCATCCTCAGCCTCCCATCCGGACACAATACGCGACGATGGGCTACGGTCTGTAAAAAGATTTTAGAATTAGTCCTAACTCATCATTACCATCATATCCTAGCACTACCCTGGTTCCTCTTGTTCAAAAATTGGGTGTATGGGGATCCTACCTAGACCTAAGTAGCCCAAGCTAACCTCACCTGCAATGCGCACGTGGTGCACCTGCCGATCAACGAACAAGGCTCTGGCGATCATAACAGTGCCCGGTAAGCGGCAATAGGCTCGCCACCTCCTATTACGTGGGACCAACTATATAATTGGCGAAATGTGGGCGTATAGTATGCCTCTGCCTATCCCTTCGGGGAAACAGGCGTGATATTATGTATTTATGTATGTATGTATTTTAGAATCAACGTCATAAATATAATCAGCTAGGTATCTTTAAGTATTGTTTTCTTGACAACAACTTGTTTGTTTGTTGTTTATATATTAAGGCAAATATCTATTCTATTTTTATTCAAGTATTTATCAATGTTTTTTAAATGTGACCGTAATTATACCAATATTGTTGTGCCCGATAGGTACATGGTTAATTAGAACAAAAGATCTACCCTGTGGAATGCAATAAAATGATTGAATTGAATTTGAGCTGTGCGCTCATAAATTAGTAAATCAGACGCGAGATGAATAAATTTTTAAAAGTGTGTTGGAACTTAAAGATTTTTTTCTTTTTTGGGTTAAATTACTCCAAAGAGGATAAGTACCTTCTGAATAAAAACTTGCGAGCGAATCGCATCTGATTTGAAGTTTTATAAAGTACAAGCTAAGTTACCGCGAAATCTAGCTTCGAATCAGAATGGAAGTTTCAACCGATATGGCCAGCTATATCGTATTAAATTTAAAGCCTAGGAATAAGTAGCAAGTAGGGACTTACCTTCAGGGAAAACTGCTACATCGGATGTAGGCACAGCCTGGAAATAAAACATTTTCATTACATTTCTGGTACGTCTTCATAATATATAAATGATAGATGTATCAGATGAGCAAGACTTGATCACCAAAGACAAGCAGAGTTCACAGAGGTTAAACTTTGGCTAGGGTGACTGTTTATGTGGCATTTAATATGCTTCCGTGCTGGGGATGGTCCCAGTTGTTAGGATATTTTGTTACTATTATATGTCAAACCAACTAAGGGCTTTAATTCTAAGGAAGGCAGGACGCCATACACCTGCTTTCGCCACTCTGCTCTGGATCTACGTGGAAGGATGAACTGCCATATAGCCACATAGGTTAAAAGTATAATCAATCATTTATAGGTAATTTTGCCAGAATTTATATCATTATTTATTTATTCTTTTAAGTACTTTATTAATATGAATGGTGTCGACTTATTTACAATAAAAATACTAGCCAATGGGTTACATACAACTGTTACAATGCTCTAATTAATCTATACTAATATTATAAAGCTGAAGAGTTTGTTTGAACGCGCTAATCTCAGGAACTACTGGGACTAATTAAAAAAATAGTAACTAATTAAATATAGCCCATTCATCAGGGAAAGCTTTGGGCTATATAACATCACGCTGCGTCCGATAGAAACGCAGAAACAGTGGAAAATATGAAAAAAATGGGGGAAATTATTCGTATTTGAGGTAAACGGTTCAAATTACCCTAAAAATATAAAAGAAATAGTTAATTCTCTTTAATTTATCTAGAAAAATGTCCGCGACAGTATATTTCTTTCTTTTAAGATAGTCACTATAAACTTTTTACGGTAATTAAATTTGGTCGAAAATATTGCATTATGGCCAATTATTTTCCGAAGTGTTTTATATCAACATACAATTTATCCGTACCCAAATAAATGTGTTGTCGATTAAGTATTTAATTGTGAATAAAATTGTCCTCGACATCACCTTATTTAAATTAACATCTCAGAAGTTACTAATACTATTTTAAAATAAGAACGCAACAAAATGAACACGTGCCTAGGATGCGCGAGAGAATACGCTGCGTTGGCGGGCGAGGGGGAGGTTGCTTGCATTTTCAAGATCGTATTACGGAGAACATCAGTACGTTCTTCTGCCACAAGATAATAAAACTAAAAATATCATTTACACAGTAGTTATACATTATTTTAAAAACTTTTTAATCGCGCTCATTATTATAAGCTGTTATTATTATAACAGATATTGAACGGGCGAAGTCGCGAGCAACAGCTGATAGTAAATAATATTGGATTAACAAAAACGTAAACAACTTAAAAATATTATTATGATGTGGATAATTTTTAGTAGATTTAATGGATAATTAATCAGATAAGATAATGTAGGTATTCTATCGTATTTTTTTGGAACTTGTATTTATCTGTTTGATATTCGGAGGAAATTATAAGCTCGAGTCCGGAACGGTAACACAGGACGGAAGTCCAAGTTTTTTGAAACTTCAATAGTAGTAATATTAGAGTGGTCTACATGTAAAGATTTTTGATTTGATCTGCTCTGCATTTGACCAAGAGAACAAACTAAAGGGTGCTAAAATCTCTGGGAGAGATATGATTGTCTCTTGGTGATATACAAAACAAAGAAGCTTAGAGTTCAGGCAAAACTCAAATAATTCGAGAACCATTTGATAGGTGTACCTAAACCATATAAGATCATAAGAACTGGAGAAGACTTTATAAAATTTAAATGTGGCCATTTCTTCTGTTTCACTAGGGACAGCAATAACTCTTCGGTAGCGAAGGTTTGTGTATGTACCTATTATAAATATTACGACTAATTATTTATTATTAAAAAAAGGTTAAGATGAATATTCGACGGTAGCAATTAACAATGTTGTAAGTGAAAAGCCATTACTTTAAACAATGTCGTAAGTGAAAAGTAACGACTTATCACTTATGATATTGTTAAAAGCAACGATTTTTTACTTTGTTAATATGACACGACATTGTTAATATGATCACAGCAGACACTTACCGAGCAGCCAGCAAAGATCGCCAGAACCACAATAGTCACCAACATGTTGAGAGCGGGACACTATTTGCAGCTGTGTCTACCTCCTTATTAAATACCCAATATGTATCTTCTAATAACACAGATTAAATCTAATCTCTGCTAATGATGTAGCTGTGAATCACAACATGATACGATTTAGTCATAATTTCCGATTATACCCATCGGTTATCATACTTAGACGATATAATCCTTCTCTACGATATCATAATATACATTGTGAGTTTGTGTGTTTGTTTTTACTGTTTTGTGTTCGCTTGACACACATCCAAATCATGACTTCAAAACCAGCATCAAGCTAGAATGCTTTTTATCGGCGTAAAAAACTGTGTTGTTATAATTCTCACAGGAATCAGCATCTCAGCCCACTAACGTCCCACTATTGAGAGCTCCCCTCTTACGGACTTAAGTAAGAGGAATTTTCATTACACTCCACGACGAAGGCCCAGTGTAGGTACTAAGAGACGGTCTAAGCAATTGTGCACTGGGATTTGTCAAGTAAACACGTCACCAATATCGGCGTTTCCTTATTTCTCACCCACGCACAGTGGTCTCGGTTTCTAGGAAAAGCAGTCATAGGGGTTATAGTTCGGATTCAAAGTAAAATAATAATTCTTTTTACATAGGTAAGAAATGATTGTTTTAAGGTTCTAAGGCAATTAAAAACATATATTTATAATAGGTAGATGGTATATTTTAAAAAAAAGCATTCAACCAAACTAATAAAATAAAATATTAATTATGTGAAGACCGATATGGCGTGGAGGTAAATGTACCTGCACTCCGCTCATGAGGTCGTGGGTTAGATTTCCACCACACAGGACAAATATTTGTGTCTCCTTCTGCGAAGTGGTGATGTCGCAGAAGGAGGCCGCGGAGCGGGAGAGGGAGCGGGACCCGCTCTCTCTTCGGGCGGGCGCAGCGGGCGGGCCAGGAGGGCCCGTCCGACCGCGCCCGGGGGGTCTTAGGCGGCGGGGGCAGGAGGCCCCTTCCGTCTAGCCGTAGACCCCCCCAGAACTCAGCCAGTTAGGCCATGGCCGCACATAGAGGTAGTGGGGGCGCATGACATCGCGCCTTCCTGAGGAGGTCCCCCCGGTTCTGATCCGGGGGACATTGGCCGCGGGCGGGGTACCAGAAGCTTCGCCCCTTTTCAACAGCAGTGGGCGTCGACGGAAGTTTTTTAGTGGGTAGGACTGCGGTGGTCGCGTCTGCCGCAGTGAGCCCCACACCCCCTCCCGGTCTCCCCCTTTGGCCGGGAGACAGTGCGTAAACAGCATTTTTTTACCGACGATAATAAAAAAAAAGTACTAATATTTGTGTGTATCCAGCATGTACATGAATATTCGTTCTGGCCTGGGTTTTTTTTTTTACACATGTCGTCTACTGTTGAATGTTTTTTCCTTATTTCGGACTGCTGGAAGAGATTCCTTTTGGAATAAGTAGCTCCATTGTATATTGTTGTATAATTTTTGTATCCATTAGGTACATGTTTTGTGTACATTAATTGTAAAGTAAAATAAATAAATAAATATTTCTTATACATTTAAGACAGTGTTTATTTACAAAAGAAAAAGTATTTTTGTATTTTATCCATAACACATATTTTTAACGATACTCATATTGGAATTTGGTATGAATATAAGAAAAAAAAATCTGAGAATAACTTAAATGACTTACAAATATCTAATAAAATATTCATATATATTTTTTTTTTAAATTGAATATTGTTTAAGTGTATAATAAATTTGGAAGAACTGTCGTCTGATTGATTAGAATCACTAAGTAGAGCATTTGCAGCGGAATCGTCCATTTGACCAAGTGTTTACAGAGATTATAAATTAAATCTCTCAAGTCATCGATCTAAATATTTTCAGTGTCCGGTAAATATCTTGCTAGCACTCCTGTTTGGAGAGTTTGGAGCTACACGAGATCTATCTGCCTCAATTTCTTTGGTGGTTTGGTACAAGCATAAAAATAAAAGAAATATTTCATAAAAGTTCTAAGATATCAAAAAATTAACTTATAAAGACTTAATCCTATCAATGATCTGTAGCAATCCTCTTCGCATTTGGCACACCTATATGTTACAGTTTTTAAAACTAGAATAATAAGAAGTTATTTTTTATATTATGTTTCATCTTTGGCGATTCGTCCATTCCTAAGTAATAGTCTAATCGAATATGGAAAAGCGGAAAAAAACAAAGAAATAGGAAGTCTCTCTTTACGGTGCTGATTATTGATAATTCGCGTTATCTTTTCGACAAAATTTATATAGTTGAAATTGATTGTTTTTGATATTTTTGTGCCATATATATTCAAATAGAAGGTATTTACGACATTTTTAATCCTATATTGTGTTTACTTAAACCCTGTTATTAGCACTAACGAAATAATACCCCCCAAACCGTCTCACTTTGGCCGCACAAAATGAAATGTTTGCTATATGTTATTGTAATTTATTTTATACCTTAGGGTTATTTGTATATTCTGTAACGATAAATGACTATTTATCGTTACGACGATCGACTATCAGCCCTATGACCTAGGACGGGACCACTGAGCCACGGGGCAAATACAGAAAGAAGAAGGCTTAAGCAAGTGGGCACTGAGATTTCTTAAGTAAGCCCTGCCATCATCAATATCGGTGAGGCTATTTAGTCGACTTTCGCATCGGGTGGTCCTTACGGGAATACCTGATCTTATTAAAGCATTACATATACCATCAAGTCTCACTCTACATTTAGTCGCTGCTCGCAACGAATCAAGCCGAAATCATTAATTTAAGTTTGGCTCAATAAAGCTCTTATGAAAGTCAACTGAAATCCTAACGCGCCCACTCACTGAGGCGCTAACGCATGTGATCGGAAAGGAAAGGGCAAGAAAATCGACAAGATTAGTTTTTTTCTCCCGCCAGTTACAAGAAAATAACCTTCAAATTTAAACAATTTGATCAGTCTACAAAAACTTGTGTCCTGCGGTCACAAGATTTAAAGGAAAGGACCATAATAACTCTTCTTTATCTTTCAGCTTCTCGTTCATGAGTATGAGACATGAACCAGCCATCGTTTCTCTCAGCTATGTTTTAGGAAACGACCCGACGCATCACGCCGCCACCGCAGAAATTTTTTAATGAGCATGACATGCGCAAGCTACTGGATAAAAGTAGCTAAGTAGTTAGTAGTGGTTAGGAAAATAATGTTCAATTATTGAAATGTGCTGCAAACCACAATTATTTTTTGCTGTAAAGTAATAATATATTATTAATATGGTATCAGTTAGGCTACGCAGCCATCAAAACAATTCTAAATTATATACAAGCAGTCTTTTTTCAAATTAATAACAACATAAATTTGTCACTTCTAGAAAAAGGTGTACCTACCTAAGTACCTAGTAGATAATGTTTATGTAAAGAGGGCCGCAAAGCACAACATTTTTCATTGTAAAAGTTACGTTTCTGTAATTTTGCCAGCAAGAGTTTCAATATGTAGACCCCACTGAAGATTTTCATCTATAGTTATGCTTATACTAGTATAGTATTTATATTATTTGTGGTTATGCCTAAGAAAACAGTAGAAGATCATAAATATCAGTGTGTAAGTAAAGATTATAGTAAAGTTGTTATGAATTAAATTCTGGATACCCCGTGCCGCCCAAAAATAAACGATTTAATATTAGATAGGTAAATATTAATCGCAAAAACGTACACAGATTTAATCTTGAAATCAATTAATGACAAAGAAAATGTTGTATTATCAACGAGATATGGCTTTAAGTAGTAGGTAGGTACCAAAAGTATGAGACGTAATGGGTAAATATTTGCAGTATGGTGTTTTTGCAGTAAAATCGTCAGCTTTTCAGCTCTTAGATGTTATTATTAGGTGTATAGGTATCCCTACCAAGACCTAAGGAGCCCAAGCAAAGCTCACCTGCAAGTGGTAGGTACATCTGCCCATCAACGGACGAGGCTCTGGCGAACATAAAAGTGCCCGGTGAGCTGCAATAGGTGCGCCACCTATTACGTGGGACCAGCTTGATAATTGGCGAAGAGTGGGCGTATAATATGCCTCTACTTACCCCTTCGGGGAAACAGGCGTTAAAGCATGGAGAGTTTTTCCCTGTGACATGACTTCTTAGTAACAAGGCGTGAACAATCCTAAGGAGAGTTCGTCCACCTGGCGGCGGTGCCTGGGGACGCGTCCCAACCATTGATGGGTGGGTGTTGTATATATAGTTACGAGCTTGAAGAATTTCGTTTGCGCGATTCGGGATTTTTTTATTCATCTTTTACGTTCCGTTCATCATCGCTCGTACGGTGTCGCTACATAACTATTATGGAGATCGAACTTTTGGCCAACGGCTGTACTAAACAGCCTTCTGCCCGAACTTGTAAATAAAGGGTGTTTTCAATAAGAGTGCACTTTTTAATTTTTAAGCTAAACGCACGAAGCCATTATTTAAAATAATAAATAAGTATGGAATAAAATATCCGTCAAACACGCGGCGCCAAGGCCATTACTATTTTCATGAAATTTTCCAAGACTTTTGCACTTATGTGGCTGTATCTCACCGCTGACGCGTTGGATTTCCGATTTGAACTCAGGAACTGCTTCGGGTTTATTCGCATAAACCTGTGTTTTCACATTTATTGTTTCAAAACATTACTTCATTATTGTACAATTTTCTATTTATTCATTATTGCATGAAATCGGACATATACATTAAATGCATTTTCCCAGTTTTGTATTACAGCTGACGAGTTTAGTGTGGGCCATATTTACATACTCTCTAAGTGGATATACTCATACTCTCTAACTCTTCAATAACTTTAAAGCTTTTGATTTCCCAACTAAAGTGTCGAAGAAGAAAATATCCTGATGCTGGGCAGCATACGTAGCTCTCGGCTATGATCAGGGTCTTTTTGCACCCTGTGTGAGATTCGAATGTATAAGTGCAAAAGGATCCTACCAACATTTTAGGAGCCCCAGCCAACCTTACCTGCAAGTGACCTATCTGCTGATTGCTGCTACTTAGCAAACGAGGCTTTGGCAAATATAAAAGTTCCCGGTAAGCGGCAATAGGCTCGCCCCCTATTACGTGGAAGCAACAATGAAATTGGCGAAATGTGGGCTTATAATATGCCTATGCCTACCCCTTCGAGGTAACAGGCGTGATTGTATGTATTTTTAATAATCAAAGAATCTTTAGAAACAGATACAACAATTGCTTACATGCTAGGGATGACGCAATAAAAAGCATAAGTAATTCCATCTAATATTTTTATTCGATATTGCATGAAATCAGACATATACATATAAAAATATTAAATGCATTTTCCCAGTTTTGTATACAGGTGACGACGAGTTTAGTGTGGGCCATATTTACATACTCTCCAAGTGGGTGAATGAAGTCGTTAACACTGACCATATATTATGTTACTCCTTATGTGTTTATTTATTTACAATAACGAATGGAAACACCGGGATACCACTTATTTATATAAATATCTAAAAAATACACTAAAACATTTATAGTTTTTTTTTATCAAGTCTTGAGAAAATACAAGATTAAAGGTTCGGCCACACCAAATTTCTGGACAGTGGCGACACGGTAGATTGTCACATAGGACAAGCTAATAATGTTTAAGAAATGTAATACGTCCGTACGTAATGCGTCACTAATATATTTTGAAATCAGCATGTTTGTTTTTTTGTTTTAAACATAATCATTCGGTTTTATACCAAACTCATCACATACAAAAAAAGTTCCAATTGGTAAAGCGGTACACTTTGGTTCTCATTTGTCAACACGAATCGGGCATACTTCTTATTAAACTTTAGGTGGAGGTTATTTTATTAGGACCATTACTAGATGCCCATAATAAAATACTATTGAACAAATGCTACTTTCTTATTTGACATGCTGGGTCCTAAATCAATCTTTTGTACATTCACGAGATGATAACTTCCATTGTGACTTTTTAAAATGCAATGAAATCATTTACGTAGTTTGTATGTTGTTGTCTAATCGTTACATTGACCAAATCATCATAGGCCTAGGTTTTTAAAATTTTTGCTTTTTATAGATCAATTCTCGCTAATTACTAATTAGGTAGGTTAAGAGAGTGTGTGTGAAAATGACCTTGATGACTTTTATGTCTGTTATACGATATGGTTGATTAGACTGGTGACTTAACCCTTTAACGGGCAGAACATGTTGAAGATTTACATTGCTTTTCTACCTTAACTCAATTCCTTAAGGTTCAATTTTGGGTGGGAATATGTTTACCACTGACTTACAAAGGTTAACGATCGCGCAACACATGTACATTCAGTATGATGAAAAAGCATGCTTTAAATTTCAACCCACAATTGGCGTGTCAAAGTATAAGAGAAATCTCTATTGCATTCAAGTAATTAACCATCAACAATAAGCCTCCATAAAATTATATCACTTCTATTTAGAAAATACTGCACAAATTTACTCATAATATTAAACTAACACATGCTACAAACATATTCTGTAACAATAGTTGTCAAGTAAAAAAACATAAGCTAATACATAGTAAAAATTAATCAAAAACTGTTATAAAAAGATTTAAAAATCAAATCACACAATATCAAGTACACTTACTTACATATCTCTTAAAATTTAATGTCTTAAACGAGTTTTATTAAATTCAATCAATTATATTACAACAACAATCCGGTTGTTATAATATTAACAACAATAGTTAGTAGTTACTTAACTTAACACTAAACGTTTAGACTAATATTCGTCTATAATACTCCATTATTTTAATTAACATAGAAAAAATCTTCATTGAAAACATCAGTCTAAGGCAGTGACAAAAAGTATTCATCATAATAATAATAATAAGAATAATAATTATTAAAAAATATTATTGTTAAAAATGCAGATGGATACGTTAAAACACACACTTATGTGATCCAATTGAAATAAAGAAATATAAAAAAAATGAGATTCATTAAAAAGATATTCTAATTAACTGTCTGTTAATATCGTAAATTATTTGTATCGAATAGATTCATTAGAGATAGTTTCGTTAAAAAATCCGTAGGTACTATTTTTACAATATTTTTTGTGTCTTATAAACATAACTGATACATATCATCAATCAAATTTTCAAACTGCACAACTCCAAAAAACATAAAACTTGACTTTTAATGCCACCTAAAGTAAAATTTCAAGATCGCATTAATTAATATTTAATTATTTTGGGATAACACCTACATATATTCAATTATTGCCTTTACTAGAAAAAATTAAACAGGTTTTAGTTTTTCTTATAAAGTTTGCTCCATAGGACATAAGCAGTTTGAAAATTAAACTGACGATATGAAATACCGCACTATCGTACCAAACAGCATAGATGACAAGTACATATTTGTTCACAGTTAGTAATTTTCTTGAAACCGTTATTATGGGGGGTGAATACGATCAAAAATAGAAATCCACAAATGCTAGAAAATGAGTATATAAAATTTACGGTGGTAGTAAAGTCTGAATTATAGTGTTTACAGAAAATTCTAAGGGTAATTGTGGCATTCTATTATTCCATCTTATAATGTAATGTGGCGTGATATAAAATATTTAAATATTAAAGAAGACCTCTAAATTCAATATTAAAAAATATAAAAATTAACTTAACCCGGACTTTAACGCCCACTGTTAGCATGGGATTGCTTATTAATTTACCAAGTAAAAACCTTATTTACACTATTTCATTAAGAGTGTCTTGCACAATGGTCACTAATTCTGTTTAGTGCTAAATCTATTTAAAACATCTCTCTGACCGTCTCAACTTCAAACAGTTGACTAAAATTAATTAACATTTTCAATCAAATTTAGAACTGTTATGCATGCCACTGTTAGTCTCTTTGTGGAAATATCAGTGTTTATTTTTTATACTGTTCAATTTATAAAAAAAAATATATAAAACTAATCTACGGAAGATAATCCTTGAGAAATCCATTTAATGTCTGACATTTTTCAGAGCTTGCTGCATCTTTATATATTTTTTCAATATTCTGAGTGCTGAATGTATATATTTCTTTGTTTCTTTCAAATAGGAATAATAATCCCATGCCGTCAGTTGCAGGCCCGTATCACGTATCTTTAAATCCATCACAATCGCTATCACTTGAAAAATCATCACTCGTTTCATTTAATATTCAAGAACAGTGTGCATTTGCAATAGTTTTTAATGTTTCTATTTTCTAACTGGTGAAAGCGATCGATACATTTTTAGTGCCATAGATGTTCATGTCAGCAGGGATCGAACTAATGTCCTTGCAACAGTTGGACAGTTCCAACAAATGTGTTAAAGTGAAAGGTATGGATTGATTTTGAGTTTCATAATAAGGGACTGGTCGTGGTTGAGGTCTTAAAAGAGATTTTATGATTCAGTAAAATAGGCTACGAAGACATAGGGTGAAAATGTTTCGATGCAGGTTTCGTAGCAAAACGTATAAATATTATATGAAGGGTGGTAAAACTATTTTCCATGTGACCTTCACTAGTGCCTAAACAAAACCAACTTTACATAATTTTTTTAACATATCATTAATAGTTTTCTTATACCAATCAAACGTGGCAAATTCTTTAGGATTTAAATTTATATTTTTACAATAATATTCTTCTTAGAAGATTTACCACCTTAAGCAATCAAATTACTTAAACGAGTACTTATTCGAGTTACTACATAAGTTCATGAGTCTCGATTGTAGGAGTAATAAACGTTTTGTATATCACACCACTACTTTACGCCCAAAATTAATTATCAATATTGACTCAAAATTAATTATCAGTATTGACTCAAAATTAATTACCAATATCGATTCAAAATAGGCTATGAAAAATTCATGCTTTTCGTTAAACAAATTGTCTCAATAACCAATCCTTGAGTTGAATGTGTAACATGTTTAAGATTGATTTCAATCTCGGATGGCGAAAGGATTAATAATTTCGGGCGATAGCCTATTAGGATAGTAATACTAGGATCTATGGTCCTGTCCAGCAAGTTGAGTGGGATTGGGGTCATAACTCCACTACGCGGACCCAGTGGGAATTGGCGGAGGCACGTGTGTGGCGTTTTGATAAAAAATCAATATAATTTATATTGATGTCAAATATATAACCTTTCAAGCCATGGATATCTAAAGATTGGAATTCCAGTGCTTCATGTCTCTGGGTATCGTCCTCCTTTAATTTAAATCAGTTTTACAAGCAAAAAAATAATAATTATACAATTCACACATTTCAGATTTCATCATACTGTTAAGCTTCTTGTAATTTTATTTACAGTAAAGAAAATTGATTATTATACACATTTATATGTTCAATCTAGTCTTACGGTACTTATCCGATTTTTACATAATATTTTATGTGGGTGTTTTAAAAAATAATGTAATGATTAAATTTGCATTAAAGTTATATACTTTAAAATAACACACACACTTATGAATCCAGGACTTAATTTCAAGTGCATTACATATACAAATTACTAATATAAATATGTAAACTGAATTAACTTTTGTGGAACAGAAATTAAATAAGCTTTTATACCGCAAAGTGGAACTCAAGCATTACTCGCACATACTTATTTATTTATTGAACAATACATACAACCCACTCCTGATGGGAAGTACTTACCGCTGCCTTTTATTTTACCAGGCGCTTGTATTGTTACCACTATCAAAACCCGTATCAAGACCTTTTTGAACTGTTTTGAGCTGGTATTAAAAGTTAGGTTTGTTTTTTTAACATTAAATAATATATTGGCAACTTGTACATGTAATGTTCCTAAAACCACACTCAAATTACCTAATCAATACGCTTAAGTAGTACAGAAAATAAATAGTCATAGTATTTGATTTGTATAAAAACCAATAGAAATTAACATTAGTCTTATTTTTATACATAGTAAAGGAAGATTAGTAAGTAGTGTTTTTGCACATCTTTCATGATTAAATATTTGCTCAGAACACTGTAAAAAACACATACGTCTGCTATTATATTGAAAATATCGTTATTAACACTGTCGAGGTGAAGGCGATTTGGATAGATTTTTATGTTACACATTAATAAACCATTTATGATAAAAAGTTATGTTGTCAATCTTTTTAAAGAATAATGTGTAATAAAACGTTTAAAACCACTCTAGAAAAAAGACTTCGAAAGCTTACAAACTTCTTTTGACGAACAAGGCGAAAAATCATTGAATTTCAATACATTAATAACTCCAGTAATTCACAAAAACAACAATATCTGGAGGTTTTCGGGCCTGTTTCACAATGTCCAAATGAGTTCCCATTTGCATTTACTTAACAGATAGTCCATAAAAAGAAAAATACTTTTTATATAACATGAATGTACCACATCATAAGTGGACTTAAAATATAACAAAGTCCGCATAGTTCGCAAGTAACTGGTAATCATTATTACTGGTAAATATTGAATGTATTTTTTTTTTTCATTTGTTGTATTTCTCTTTATTTTGGTGTACAATAAAGTTTTCATTCATTCATTTTCCCTCTGGGTGGCGGAGGTCAGACGACAATGCTCCGTGTAATGACTGAAATTCAGCCAAATGTGATAAGACTATTTAAACACCCCTGCTTCGCCTCGGCAAAACAATATATTTTAAATATAGTATTTAGGTATAGAGTATACTTTACATTGACAATATAACTACAAAAGAGCTCGCTGTCCGTTTGTCAATATAAAATATATCCAAAACTCAAAATTTAAAGTCCTTATTTTATATTCTTTGGCGTAGGCGTTGAAGTGAGCTATGGCTTAAAGTTAAGGGTACAACCGAAATGGTTGCCAGAAGCTGAAAACCAGGTACTGGCCTTTGCTTCTCATTGGCAACAAGCGGCGGGCATCATCGGAAGATTTATAGTGGGTATTTCTGCTGGCGGTCGCGTCTACGTATTACATGGGACCAAAAATATAATTGGCGAAATGTGTGTATTATACATATGCCTCATCCTACCCCTTCGAGGAAAGAGACGTGATTGTATGTCATCATCATCATCATCTCAGCCCATTAATGTCCCACTACTGAGCTCGAGCCTCCTCGCACATACCAAGGTGCGAGGGTATTGAGTCATACTCCACCACGCTGACCCAGTGCGGATTGGCAGAGGCAGGTGTATGGCGTCCTGCTGTTAGAATTGTTTCAAGCCGCCTAATTAGGCCTCTAACATGGCTTAACGACTACCACATTAAGTGATAACCAGGACCAACGGCTTAGCGTGCCTTCCGAAGCACGGAAGCGCTCGATATCAAATGCCACACAAACGGTCACCCATCCAAGGACTGACCTCTGTAAACTCTGCTTTACTTCGGTGTCGTTTCCGACCACCGAGCATCGCGGAGCTACGAGCGCGTGATTGTATGTATGTGTATGTATGTATGTGTATTTACAAAACTGTCATCTAAACTGTCGAGTGTCTCATAATCAGACATTGTAAAACAGGCCTTAATAAACATAGCTAATCATCCGTATGTTCTAAATAATGTTGTTGAACAAAGTAAGGTGGTTCCGAGTTATACGCTTACGTGTACGTTGATAAATTCGACGGTCTCTCGCGAATGGCGTCACACGTCGAAATCGGCGGCTGCCTTGCCGTTCGGCGTTATGAATGGCTCACTCCACATTCTTCTGAGATCACCCTGTGTAATAAAACCAAAAATTATACATACTATTATAATTTTCAGTGGAATGCAACCTTTGGTGGTTTTGGTTATAATATGAATATGGTGGTATAAGTGGTGGTGTTGGCGGTTTACATGACAATATTTAGTAACAAAAGATTTAAAAAGCCAAAATGGTATTTAGAAAATAAATACAGATTCGATAGGTGATTCTGTCAAAACTAATCCGTTTTGTAACAGATGACGCTTCTCTATTCTTTTTTTACAGATTTTCATAAATTATTTTCACAAATAAATACCGCACTACAAAATATTTATCTGGGTGCTGAGAAGTCACTTCTTGTTAAACATAATAGGTTGGGGAAAAAGTCTTTTCGTATTTTTGTATGAAAAGTCAAGACATTTTTTTCAAAGTTTATTTACATTTATTTACAATATATATGTACCGTTTTGTTGAATAACTTTCTGCCATTTTGTGGGCAGAGACATTATCCCGTTACTGTAGAAACTTTGGGACTTCTGATCAAAAAAACGGGACAAATAGTTTTGGCAGTCCTCTCTTGAGGTCAACCTTACAGAACCTAAAGAATTCTGCAGAGACCGAAACAGGTGAAAATCTGAAGGCGCAAGGTCAGGGCTATATGGTGGATGCACTAGGACCTCCCAGTCGAACTCTCTTAATTTTTGCTGAGTGGCTAAAGATGTGTGTGGTCTAGCGTTATCGTGATGAAAGACCACACCCTTCCTGTTGATCAATTCCGGCCGTTTTCTCTCGACTGCTTCCTTTAATCTCATCAGTTGCTGGCAGTAAAGATCAGAATCGATGGTTTTGCCGGGCGGTAAAAGCTCATAATAAACAATGCCCTTCCAATCCCACCATACACACAGCATCACCTTATTTCGTGTTAGGCCAGGTTTGGCCACAGTCTGTGAAGCCTGGCCAACTTTCGACCACGACCTTTTTCGCACGTTCTTGTCGTACGTGATCCACTTTTCATCGCCAGTTATCAATCTCTTCAAAAACGGCTCGGTTTCATTACGTCTCAATAATGAATCGCAAATGAGTACACGGTTCATTAAGTTTCTTTGAGTGAGCTCGTGTGGCACCCAAATATCGAGCTTTTTTGTATAACCAGCTTTCTTCAAATGGGTCAAAACTGTTTTGTGGTCAATTCCCAGTTCTTCAGCTACATCGTAACTACTAATATGCCGATCTTGCTCCACTCTTTCAAAAATGGCGTCCATTTTATTCGTAACAGGGCGACCAGAGCGAGGTGCATCTTTAACATCAAAATTTCCGGACTGAAAACGTTTGAATCAAATTTGTGCTACTCTTACTGACACTGCATCAGGTCCATAAACATCACAAATTTTTTTCACTGCTTGAGTTGCATTTTTGCCTTTTTTATAATAAAATTTTAAAATGTATCGAATTTCTTCATTAGATTCACTCATTTTTACGGAGAGAAAAACAAATGAAAAATAGCGGAAAACAACTTTTTTTTATTTTTTTCTTTTCTTTATAATGGAACCTTTTTAATGTTACCAAAACCAGCCAGACACAAATAGTACAGTCAAAAAAATTTTATAATAAGTTTATACCTACGTTATGCGAAAAGACTTTTTCCCCGACCTAATATAATGTCATCATCATCATCAATATTATCTTATATATAAAATTCTCGTGTCACAGTTTTCGTTTTCATACTCCTCCGAAACGGCTTGACCGATTCTCATGAAATTTTGTGAGCGTATTGAGTAGGTCTGAGAATCGGCCAACATCTATTTTTCATCCCCCTAAATGTTAGGGGTAGTCCACCCCAATTTTTTTTTTTAATGAAATTACTTGAAAGTTATTTATATGGCAAAACAACGTTTGCCGGGTCAGCTAAATTATTTCTAAAATAACATTTGGCCTTATGGTACCGGCCTAGAATAGTGCCATCCCTTCTCATCTCACGGGGAGTCGTAAAAGTCGGAGACGAAAATTCCTACCGGATGATGGGCAGCAGCGTCATATTGCGCACTGGCTTGAACTGCGATCATTAACCCGGCTTTCCAGCGTGTTTCCGAAATGTCATCTATTGAGGCTTGGCTTATGTTCAGCAGTGGATTATATAAGCCCGGTTGGATGATTATGATGGCATAGAACAAAGGCACATGAACTTAGTTAAAGAAAATAAATTATTTCCTCTTTCAATTTTTACTTGAAATAGTAATCTTATGGCTTAATGATGTAAAACTCCTCAGTTTTAGGACTGTGAATGGCCGGATTTAGGGCTCTTCCACATCACGCAACAGTTTCAGACGCCGGCGACGTGCGACTTACGTGTTTAAAACGCGTTAGTAATTAAGTGATATAATAAGCGTTAATAATAAATTAATCAAGTAGCTTTTCACGTCACCTAACTACATCCAATAGTCTATTTAACATGCACTCTTTTACCATGTATAGCATTGAAATGTTGTAAATTTTTATTTTGGGAAGAAACTGGCTGCTGAAATACAGATATTTATCTAGTTTGGAAGCCAGAGTTTTTGTAAGAAAATTTTATACTATATGTCAAATAAAGAAATTATTATTATTACTTAAGTACTACTTTCTATATGTAGAAGATTTTTATGTATTTAGTATGAATACTGTAAGAACCTTGACATAGGCCATGGTGAGTAGCGGCAGTAGTGTGAAGGGCACCAGATACAGCAGCGCTGGCTGAGCCGCCTTGAACACTTCGGCGGAGACCGTCGCAGTCAGCAAACCAAGGAAATAGCCTAGTAGCGAACAGTGGAAGTACGTCAGCCGGGAACCCTGGATAAACAAAACAAATCAGTTTACAACATAATTTCAGCCACAGAAAGTCCACTGCTGAACATTGGCCTCCTCCAACTTAGAATAATACAGTATAAGATGGGTATCCCTAGTTACACCAAAAGAAAATTGACAAATTATCACTTCCCACATATTGTTTTGTAAAATTTCATTTGCCAAATTATTACTTGGCAAATAAACTTTTCACAAATAATTGTATCGTAAACGTAATGCTTTCCAAGTGAACGTTTCGACAATAACTCAGTTAGTATTACATATTTTACGCAAAATAAAATAAGCCAAATAATTCGTCTCGAAACTTTTCAAATAACCATTTCTATTTGCATCTTTACTATTAATACTAATCTACAAATATTGGCCATACATAAATCAACAGTAGTATTTTCTGGCACTTCGCCGGCCGCTACCGCGGCACGCTCGCTTCGCTCGCTCGGCTCGCGCGCTTTGTGGTCACTGTTCTAACCTAACCTAACCAATATGTATCTAAGCCTCACTCATCATCATCACGTTAATTTAAAATTATGAACACATATTAAACAAACATTCCTTATACTATTTTATTTTTATTATATATTTAGTATTAATATCTTAGTTTGTGATTATTTAAAATAATAAACGTAAAACTTTATGTCCAAACAAATCATTTGATTAAATGTTATTTGTCTAAAGTTTGTTTGCCGTAATAAATTACTTGTTAAAAAACCTAATGCCATAATGTCATTATCCGTAGTAATATACTGCCGAGTAAAAATTTGACCAAATGAAAATTTGCGTACTAAAATAATTCGCAACGTTGCATTGGTGTAAAAAAAGTTTGCTAAAATTTGTTTGGATTATAAATTTTTGTCA
Source organism: Musotima nitidalis (assembly GCA_949126915.1). Classification (NCBI taxonomy): domain Eukaryota; kingdom Metazoa; phylum Arthropoda; class Insecta; order Lepidoptera; family Crambidae; genus Musotima; species Musotima nitidalis. Next base: position 10,590,405 of record OX421434.1, read on the forward strand.
AAATAGTTTTAAGTATAAGATATCTTTCACCATTCGTTGAACCATCGACCTAGGGCCGGGCAATTGTCCCATCTGGCACACGAGACATCTATGGCAGTCGTTTTTAGAAAGTCAGTGCCTTCTTAAAAGACTGACAGCTGGTTTAAACATAGAATGATATTTCTGGGTGGCGGAGGTCAGACGGCAGTTGCTTTACGTAATAACAATATAAGATTTCTTTCACCATTCGTTGAAGATACTAACCATCGACCTAGGGCCGGGCACTTGTCCCATCTGGCACACGAGAGTGGCTTTCTTGTAGGCGTCGTATCGCAGCACGAAGCACAGCAGTAGACCTGGCATCACTATATCGCCCAGACCTGGAAGATAACAACAATGGCTACACTTTGAACTGAGTACCTGATGGTGGATTCACACAACCCGACGACCTCTAGATAAGCAGTCGATAAAAGTAAAAAAAAAGTAAATATCATTAACAAAAATACAATCAAACTAAGAAAGTGATGGATTAAAAATATCTTTGTAACAATTCCCGCGCTACTATAATTTCACGAAAAATCGAGAAACTATTCAACACGACACGTGTTTCGCCCTTACACAGGGCATCTTCAGGTAAGATAGGAGCCTCAGAACAACAATGGATTTCCGCAAAGTAACGCCTGAATCAATAAATTATTTACAATCAAACTAGTTTCTTTAGTGTGTGTTTAGTGTTTGTACAAAGATAAAAACAAGTAAGAAATATTCTCATTTACCGAGCATGGAGAAATGCCCTTGGTGATGCATGGAAGGGAACACTAGTTTGGCGGGAAGCGACAGTTTGGGCGCGTCTCTCAGAGCGCCGCCCAGCTGCAGTCTTCTCGCTACCACGTTCATTGGGTTTTCAGCTGGCCTGCAAGTTGAAACAATATATTTTAGTACATAAATAATGATTAAGAATAAAAACCCGTCGTCTGCCAGACAATGCATAGATAGATGGACCAGCCCCTGGATAATTGGCATACTATCCTATTGGCACAGTGAATAGAAAACGATGCACTCCGGCTCCTTTAGAGGGCCTATTTAAGCCAAGCCATTCCCTTGGCTAAACACCGCCTGCCATTAATAATAGTTTGAGACAGAAAACGTCCCTCTCTATAACTAATCTAATTTAAAAGATTTTCCTTAAACCGTTATTTTAAATCAACTTATTGTAATTTTGCAAATTTTGGCGGAAACCCACTTTTTTTTAACATTCGCGGACCGTTCTAATATCAAATGTTTCGGAAAGCATAACATGAGAACTTAATCCTATAAACGTTAGTAAAAAAAACTATTGGAATTTGTAACCTTTAGGCGCTGTCTCCACGAGCGAGAGAATCGCGGCGATATTATCGCCGTGCCACGTTTTTCTATACACTCTCTATGGAACCGTCTCCACGCGGCGATATTATCGCCGCGATGCGACGAGTGGCAACGAGTGCGCAAAACGTCATTACATCGTCGCTAGCCCGCCGCGACTAGCAACGCGACCGCCGCGCGCTCGCGGCGCTCTCGCGACGAGCGCGCGGCGGGCGCGCTGTCAAACGCAGCGTCATTTCATTATATTATCGACTGAGACACTACTTATTTCGCTCTCGTCTGGCACGTAACTGAATTCCTTCTTTCGCAACGTGACGTCAAGGAAACGCGGCGATACCGTTACGAGTCGCCGCGATTCCGTAACGACTCGCGACGATACGCGGCGGAATTATCGCTCGTTCGTGGAGATTATCCGACGATATAATGGCGGACTCGTCGCGATTCTCTCGCTCGTGGAGACAGCCCCTTAGGCAGGATATAATAAACAATAAATAAATAAATATTTCTGACACTTACACCAATTATTTAGTTCCAAGATAAGTATCATTAAGAACTTGTGTTATGGATACTAAATAACGGATAAACATACATAAATACTTTTTTTTTTGTAAATACATACTTAATATACATAGGAAAACACCCAGACCAGAACAAATATTCATATTTATACACACAAATATTTGTCCTGTGTGGGAATCGAACCCACGACCTCAGGAGTGGAATGCGGGTATACTACCCATCACGCCATATCGGTCGCCAATATACGGTTGCCACCATACTTTCCAAATTTTAAATTTAATTGTTTATTTCGTAAGTTTGTTTTTTAAATTGAATCTTGAATACTCTAGTTTAGCTTACTGACCTTGTGGCGACTTTAACCATAACGTTGGTGGTGAAGATATACGACGAGAAGAAAACCCAGAACACGTCGTACAGGAGAAGGCCCGTCAGTAGTAACGTGGACACTTTCAGAGACGGCAGGCGAATGAGAGCGATGAACGTCACGCATAAACCCATGCCCATTGCTGTAGAAAGAATTAACAAATTGACAACACATTTTGTTCGATACTCCATATATACAAGAGGTTTTAATGATATCGCCTTTTTTATAAATGTTAGGTACAGCAAGTTGAACAAAATAGTTAGCTCTCTTTTTTATTTCAGTTATACATAAAGTCTACTGCTGAACATTGGCCTTCCCTTTATTAAGTCTTATTTATTTTGGGGGTTTTTACAGGTGGTTGGTGGTGACAGTTCAGTCAATACGCAGGACGCTGCTGGTAATCATACGATAGGATTTCTCGTCGTCGACTCCGACACGCCATGAGATGGGCGATGGTGGCATTATTCTAAGTCGGCACCACAAGGCACGCAGTAGACTGCGCAGGTACTATGGTAGACCAGAAAAAGAAAGGGACAGAAATTGTCAAACCGCATGCGTGCGAGCGTTGCCATAGTTACGCGCCACCCCTCCTGCCGCACTTCGGTTGAAACCCGATGATGTGATACTGCGGATCTAAATTAATTGTTCTTGTTTAAGCCGCGGATTGCACCATGTCAGATACATTTACACTAACTGTTAATTGAGCTATGTTAAGCAATAATGTGTTAACCCACAAAAAAACAAAGTTCCTGTTAGTGACATCTAGTAACCCGGGACAGTACGGGGAAGTCCTTGATTCCCGAAATTTTCAGTGCCGCACTTGTATGTACCGGTTTGGTAATTTTTTCGAGAGTTGAGTAGTACTGTCTTGGTTACTAGATGTCACTAACAGGAACTTTGTTTTTTTGTGGGTTAACAAATTATTGCTTAACATAGCTCAGTTAGCACTACGACCCTTACAACTCCTGCCGCTAGTTACGGCGCCTGTAGTCTTCTGGATGATATCACACTAACCGTCCATCAGCAGCCAGTGCCCAGTAAGCACCCAGACCCCCACGATGCCAGCCGCCAAGAACGCGGCCGCTAGTTCCGGCGCCGAGTACCGGCCGCAGACCGCCCCCCGGCCTGAAGATACTCCCGCGCTGGTCGCTAGGTATTGGCACAGCGGCGTCAGCAGAAACGCTAGGGCCGCGCACGCGATTACTGCCAGACAACGTAACACAAATAAGCGTTAACACCATCAAAGTCAGACAAAGGAAACCTGACTAGGATTTGAGCTGAGATTTTTATACAAAAATATTGATTTTAAGATTAAATCACAAGTTTCATAAACTTTATCTTAACACTTTATTGGGCATAAAGTTACAACACACTCGCACAACCTTTTTGTAAATTTGTGGTTTCTGAGTGAGGTGATAAAATACAAGGTATTCAAGCTTGCTTTAGTTACATTATTTCTTTATAACAGAGAGATAGTTTTGTAGTATTAATAACGAAAACTGAACAATATACAATAGGCTACTCACTTGCAGTGCAAATGGCGACAAGCGTCTGCATGGAGTCGAAAAAGAAGAACATGATAAGTAGCGCCACAGACGAGCCGAGCGGGAAACACAGCGCTTGCATCGTGTTCAGAGTTTGTATATCTAGAAATGGAAATTTATACTATTAAATTCATAGAACTATGTATAATTAATTATTAAATTAAAACAAATAAATAACATACATGTTGTGAAAAAACCTTGATTAAAGCCAAAACATTCTACACATCATAACAAGTGACATAACTAAAAATTATTGTTGGAAAACGATTTATTTTTGGCATAAAAAAAACTGAAACGCGCGCAATAGTCGCGTCTCTATGCGTATGTTTAAAACCCTCGTGCACAAAAAAATAACACTTAAAATTGGTTTAACCGTGGATAACCGTAATTGTGGAGGCTTGTTATTGGCTTTTAGAATATATGTTTTAAAATTATATAGCAGTGTTAGCTGTAAGCCCCCCAAATAAAAAAAAATAAAAAAAAATTAACCTTTAATAATTTTGAGGCTATTGATTAAAGTAAGTACCATCTGTCACTGTTAAACGAACAGTACTTAATAAATACTTACTACTGCTAGAAGATGATGTTGTGATCGGTTTCCCGCCCAGCAGGCTGGCTTCTCTCTCCTTCTCGGCTCGTTCCCGCGCTTCCCGTTCCATGTTCAAGGACCGAAAGCTGCCGTACACTATCAGCAGCATTGAGATCAGACATGCTGACACTCTGCAACGGAATTAGATAGACTTATAAGCTTATTTTCTAAGAGACTGCTCTTAAGGTGGATATAATATTCTCAATTCTCTATTACACTACATATGGATCCTCATAGAAGCTTGCTGTTATCGCGGATACAACATTTTTAATTCTCTATTACACTCTAGATGGGCCGATATAGAAGCTTGCTCTTGAGAAAGAAGTTTACATAAGATGTTAAAATATATACAGTATATTTATGGACCCTGTCTGGCACGGTCGGTCGATCTCGTGTCTATACTCTATGCTGTTGACGCTCACGTGATTCTGTGTTGTGATATTTTCTCGTATAAAGTATTTTATGAGTATATTGACTATTATGAGTATACTGTTCATAAACTAAATTCTAAATGTTACCTAAATCTTTTCAATGATGCAAGATGAAACGTCCAAGCTCACGAACATACAATCTTCCACGTTTATATTCAGTATATCTATTTGCATCCACTCCCCTGACCCACCGTTTATCTCTTAGTTGGAAAATTATTACAAAATTATACATATATATGCACTTCAACATACCTATTTGCTTCCACTCATATGACCTACCGTTTATCTCTTAATTGAGAAATTATTGACTCATTCCCATGAAAATACCCTCTCCCATTTCACCACCTCACGAGATTATTTTTAGGACAAAAACTAACCCATATTCAGGGACTTAAATTAAGATATCTTTATACCAAATTCAATCTAAATCAGACCAGTGGTCGTGAGATCGATTCCCACACAGGACAAATCTTTGTGTGCATGAACATGATAATTTGTTCCGGTCTAGGTGTTTTCTATGTTAATATACATAGATAGTAGTATGTATGTATTTATTTACGAGAAAAGTCTTTATTTATGTTTATCTGTTATTTAGTATACAGAAACACAAATTCTTAAAAATACTTATAAGATACTTATAGAACAAAATAATTAGTGTAATTGTGAGTGTGTGAGTATTTATTTATAATATTCCGTATGGATTTAGGATTTACGACATTTCATGGTAAACAACTCTATATTATATCTCACCAAACTAAATAAAAATTGCTTATTTAATTTAAAAAATGGTTGCCTGTAAAGTCGTTTTTACGGGCGAAGATTTTACGTGACAACGTCTTTTTCTCGGTAGAATATTTATTGATATGAATATAATTAAATTGCACAATAGGAACAAGGAATTCTAGTGCTGCGCGCGCGGCAGACCGATCATAGTTGAGTGGGAGAGAGACGCAAGGCATTCGCCGGGCCTCTCTCTCGTTCGGTGACTCATCGTAACGTTACCGAGCGTTACACTTTTTCATAAGTGACTCCCAGCCGCAACCTAATTTAAGACGTTGTCACGTCAAAAATTAAATTAAAATTGGTATACAAGTACTATATTTAGTCAATTAATTTGCAGTATTGTGTATGTAGTTAATTATCAGGTAATTTGTGTTCACACTGTTCATTATTACATTAGTTGCTTTGATAAAATTATAAAAACAATTGCGCAAACAAGTTAATTTGCATTACTAAAGAGTAATTAATATGCATTTAAACGCTTTAGCATAAAAAAAACGAGTTATTGGCGCCAAAACGGAGAAATACACACATCGCAGCAGTATTTTGTTTTCCAAAACTAGCGTAAATTCAAGTTCTTATGTTTAAATATAGTAGATTTTACATAACTAACTATACCATTACCTTGGCAAACGTAAACAAGTGTACGACAGGGGCGTATTATAGTGAATTGTGATTGTCCGTTTTGATTTCAAAACTCAACTAAAGACTTTCCTTAACTTTGACTGTGACGACCGATATGGCGTGGTGGCGAGTATACCCGCACTCCACTCATAAGGTTGTGGGTTCGATTCCCACACAGGACAAATCTTTGTGTGCATAAACATGAATATATGTTCTGGTCTGGTCTGGGTGTTTTCCTATGTATATTAAGTTAAAAAAAAGTATTTTTATCCGTTATTTAGTATCCATAACACAAGTTCTTAATGATACTTATATCGGAACTAAATAATTGGTGTAAGTGTCAGAAATATTTATTATTATTTAACGACGAAGACGCATTTACGTAAATATTTTTCTTTTTTTAATTTTACTGGCACTGGCAAATACTCTAAACAAATGAGCCCATGTCTAAGAATAAATAAAATACATAAAAAAATACAGTTGGAACATAGAACCTCTTTCATTTTTAAAGTTATTAAATAGAGTTATTATATTAATGTGGGCGTTAAACTAAAAATAACGAGCGTGACTTTTTTTATTAACCTTCCGCTACAAAAAAGGTGTAAGCTAAACATTAAACAGAAAATAAATTTATTCACCATTACCTATAAATGATGATAAAAATAAAGTCACAATTTGTAATAAAAAAAATTGACCGTAATATAAAGTTTACCGTATAAAGTAAGACCGTACCATAGTTTACTGAATCCTATAATGTTCAATAGAAACTATTCTCTTGTCATATATATTGGTTACTTACTTTATTATTACAAGTCAAGGTAGTAATCCAATTAAAAAATTTAACCTGCTTCGTCCATGAAAAAAGCAGCTGACTACTAAAAAATTCAGAGTAGATGGCAAGTCATTCTAAATTCTAACTAACACCTCAGAGCACAGCGATAAAAAATATTACACAACACAGCAGACGGTAGCTTTCGCGTCTAAACTTTTTTATACTGTAGAAGTAATTATACATTTTAAGGGCCGGTTTCACAAAGTCTGAGTAGGAGATATTCGGCAGTTAAAATTAGTTTTGTAGAGACTATCTGTCAATTAAACACTAATAGAAACTTACTTGGACATTGTGAAACAGGACCGCAACAAAATTGATCTGATATTATAATCTAGGTATATTGGACTTCTTGGCGGGAAAGTAAAGCAACATCTGTCTGCAGTTTGTTTCATTTTATAAAATTTGTGATATTTCGAACACTAATGTGTAATAAATAACGGTGTATTAACCGTTAAGTGTTTGTGAACGTACAGTGTTGGTAAATGAAACAAAGCAGTGCTACATCACTTTTCAAATTCTCTCAAGAAGTCCATGTGAGATCTCAGTATAGTCCCACATCTTTACTGAGGACTCCAGGGGTTAAGGAAAGGGCATCTCATTTACCATTTATCACCTTTATCAGCAATCATTGTCATTTACTATAAATCATTTACGTTAATTTATCTTTTATTTGACACTGACTCAATGTGCTAAACACACGAAGCCATTATTTAAAAGAAAGAAAAAATAAGCTAGGTACATAAAACAATTTTCGCGGTATTAAGTGAACGGAAACAAAATTAGGCTGAGTTCAGAGGCCAGTCTTGACTGGTTGTGTAACCATTTATGTAGCATTTCACATCGAATGGGTCCGTGCTTAGGAAGGCAAGTTCAACCTTCTGTCCCGGCTATCAATTAAATAATATCGCATGCTTAAGGTAACATCAGCCCATTAATAGATAGTCCAGGTTCGAGTTACGTACTTATACAGTCTTTCTATTTCTTACTGAGAGAGATCGAATCAATGTTAATCTAACGTTCCAAACACAAGCAGAATTACTAATTAATAAATCAGCGATTAAATAAATTTTATGCGCTTACAAGTAGGACAAGTATTCTTTAGATAGAAGATCTTCTTTTGTGATGTCCCAAAAATATTCTTTCTGAGTTATGTCTATATTCCATTAAGCATGCGATATGTAGTAACCAAGTTATTCGCTCTATTGAGCGGCTTGAAAATTCTAATAGCAGGTCGCCACATCTGCCCCCGCCTATCCGTACTGGGTCCGCATGGTGAATTGCGACCATCACACAATCATTAGAGAAAGCCCCTGTTCAGTAGAGGGATGTTACTGGGATAATGAATATCTGACTGATGTCTCTTCTCGTCGGAATATGAAATTATTGCTGTTTCCCTTTTGTGTTGAATGGATCCACATTCAAGTCTTATAACGAGTCGTCATATAATCATATCCTAGAATTATCCTGGTTGCCCAAGACTTAAGCTTACAGCCCATCATACATAGTACATCATACATAGTACATGGACTCGACTGCTATAGATGTTCATGACAGCCGGAACCAACAGCTTAACGTGCTTATCGAGCGAGGAATTCCATAACGAGTACAGCACAATTAATATCGCGAAGTATATTGTTTAAATCTTTTTGATAAGTAGATTTTGTGCTGATAATTAACAATGTCAAGTGTCACCCCATCGAGCTACGGTTAATTAGCTGGGAGCACTCGCCGGCCAGTCGCCGATCGTACCTAATTCGCAGGTCAAGTGTCCTCCTATTAGCAATATTCGCTTCACGGAACATGACAGGAGATATTTGAAACACGTCAAACGCAGCAGCCAGTTTTAGATTTTTATACCCGAGTGTTTTGCTGAAATTTAAATTCTGCAGTGGAATATGTACCACCATTAAAATAATATATCATTTGATAGCGCAGTAGTTTTAGTAAAGGAAATCGCACACTATATACTAATTTCGCGTAATTGAAAATAAATTATTTTGAGGGCAATTTATTGTTATAGAAACCCTGTTCAAAATAGAAGTACTTATGCATTTTCTGTCAGTACCAATAGCTATCAATTATTAGGGATTCTACTAAGACCTAAAGAGCCCAAGCCAACCTCGCCTGCAAGTGGTGCACCTGCCGATCAACGGACGAGGCTCTGGCAAACATAACAGTTTCCGGTAAGCGGCAATAGGCTCGCCACCTATTACGTGGGACCATTATATAAACAATTTACGTGATATAGGGTTGGGAAGAGGGGGTTAGTCTCAAATGTCACCACATAACATCAATGGAAGCAAATCAAAAAAAGCTAAATATAACATCACGTGATTAACGGACAGCCCGAAATAGCAGGGACAACTACCCAGCTTTAACCTGATTTAAGTAAGACCACTCAAGATTCAAAATTAATACTCAAATAGCCCATAAGGGCATCCAGTTCCCGCATAATTACGTACGAGTCAAGTGAACAAGTGGTTATTAATTAAAAGTAATTAAGTGTTCCGAGCGTAATTACTTACGGGCATAGTTAATTCCGTTGAAGGAAGTGAAAACAAGTGACGAGGTCTAGGGAATGATAACGCGAAGTATAAGTCTATATCGTACGTAAATAATGATGATATTAGTTTACACTAAAGGCAAAGAAGATTTTTTTATCAGTAAGTAATAAGAGAGGTGCTGTGTGGTGGCGGCCTGGAAAAGCGCCACTCTCTTATCTCACGGGGAGTACAATGAGTCGACATTAAGAAATCCTACGGGCGTAATTCTGCGTACTGGCTTAAAATGCAATCACCCACACGCCTGCCCAGCGTGGTGATTATGGGCAAATATCCAATGTTTAGCAGTTGACTTTATATCGCTGACATAATGAATAAGAAACTTAACTTTTAAACTTTGGAAAACTTGTAAAATCTTCGTACAAATAATAAAACTGTCCAATCGTCTAATAACCTCGTTGTATATTGCGATTTTCTGTGAATCGTGTTCTTCCTTGGTAAAAATTGCCTACATATTAATGCAGAGCATGTGCGACAAAGTTAACCAATTCATGAGTTGTATGATGAATTAGTTAACTAAACTTTCACACTTATAAATTATAATATTAAATATTCCGTATACAGAACATTTAGTAGTAGCCTGACCTAATGTTGGCTTATCGAGTAGTCTACGTATGCATAGGACCCAATATGATGAAATTATCGCTACGCAAGATGTGATAATTTTCGCATTTCCCGTTTAGCGACGTTCAATAATCGAAATTGCCCTACCTATAACGCCGACGTATTACTTTATAGCTTTTAAAAAACTTAAAGCCACTAAGAACGATATGGGTCAAATCTTATATTAAGTATTATTTTGTACCTAATAATCTCCAAAGTATTATTAGTATTCTTATAGAAAAAGAAATTGAGCAATTACATAAATAAGATGATGTCACTTCTACGTAAACATGAATCTTCCGAATTCATTGCTATTTCTTTATGAATGAATTCCTTTAACCCATGTTAGAAAAAGTCTGTGTGATGTTTTCTAAGTAAGAGTATATCTAGCAGTATTTTCAAATTATATAACCAGATCATAGCACAGACGACTGTTAAAATTATCTGGGTTAAATTTGTATCTGCTGTAACGCACGAATTACACAGCACAGAAAATTGTGAAATACCTAGTTTTAATAAAAAATTACACAACGCCATAAACTCGTAACGTATCAAATCATTTACCCAAAATCAATTTAGCGGAACTAAAAACCAATTTGGTAATCACTCTTAAGATCACGAATTTGTTATTTTAAGGGCTTAAGTAAGTAGCACACACGATTATTTGAGCATTGAAGATTTTGCGGCCTATTTGTTTCAATTTAACGATGTTAATACCAGTAGTATCATAATCTCTTGTTTTAGCAACTTTATCGATCGGTACTGCAGCGATTTAGTGCGCTTTGTTTAAATCGTTACTGCGAGAAACACCCTCTAGTAGACGAATAGTAACGTTTATCATCATTTCATTCCTTAAAGTCCACTTCTCAACATAGCCGAATGGCCCTAGAATAGTGTAATAATAAAATAGTGCCACCCCCTCTAATCTCACAGGGAGTCGTAAGAGTCGACGATGAGTAATCCTACTGGATGATGGAGAGCACTAACCCGTCTGTCTGACTTGGTGATTATGGGCAGATACCTATTGAGGAGGCTAATGTTTCGCAGTGGACTTTATAACGCTGATTCCCGTATTCACCAAGTCAGACAGACCTCTCAAGTCAGTTGGTGATCTCTGATGACACCACTGCCTATGATCCGCTATAGTTCCTTTCAGTCGGCTCTTACAACGCCCTCTAGATGATAGGGGGTGACTCTATCGCAGGCTGGCCTCACACAGCACAGTCGCTAAACTTATTGTTAAATAATCAACGCGAATTGTGTTTTAGGTGAACGGGGTTTATTAGTCAATAGGTGCATTAAACTTTTAAAAACGCAGCTGATACGCTGACTATATCGCTATATCGTAACAATTACATAAAACAAGTCACCTAGTTCCTTATCACTAATTTGTAGTACAAAGTAGGTCATTTAAAAGGGTCATAAAGTCTTTATCTAAAAATGTGGTTATTTCTCGATACTCGGTGCGACCGCGACGCTTCGGAAAGCGCATTATGGGATTTTTTACCTTGCTTATGAGTGCCCACATTTTTTATATGAACTGCACCGACTGCTTACCATCATGCTGGATATGGTCAATACGACGGGTACCATTACAAAATCTTATGAATAGTCGTCGGCACGTAAGTTGAACAATAATGGCGGATTCTGTACAGACACAATCATAGATATAACTAAGAAAGGGATAAAAAAGTGAAAACGCGGTAACCCTTTTGACAAGTTCCTATCCTAAGTTTTGTCCCTATGTGTTAACTGACATCACATTGAGGCTCGCGTGGAACAAGAACGCCCCGTCGACGTGACTCTTCGCGCAAGTCTAGGACACAACCGGTATAAATGTTAGGATGATGACAATGTACTTACTTGGAGGAGTCCATAATTGAGTACGCCCACTTGTACTCCTGGTACTCCATGTTGGCCCCGACTTGCGCCATGGTCGCGAGACGTCACTCAGGCAGACCGCGCGTCTTGAGGGAGTGCTCTTCGCGAGGACACCGGCCAGACCACTCGGGCACTCTGGAACCAATACAACACCACTGTTTACACCAAATTTGTTATTTATTCAGGCTGTTTTTCCAGTGGCAGTGGGCAGGGCTCAAAGTCAAGTGCTCGGTAGCTAAGAACCATCACAATAATGTCCACGTTCGAACCAAAAATCTATAGCTACTAATAGATAAAATTGGTATTCAACTTAAGTCATCTTAACAGACCATCATCACGGAATTCACAATGCAGCGGACCAATAAAAGTTTCTCTTTACTATTTAACTACATAATAAGATTTATAATAAGCTTAATTAGATAACTCTGCCAATAATTTTAGCACAAGCTAACTCTCGACAGTACTGGTTCAGTTAGCAAAAACTAGTTCAATTTATTCCATAAGCAGGCAGTTATGTACATATGAGGTGGCCACTCACATGCCGAACTGTGAACGAAACTAAAAACTAGCACAGATAGGGGAAAGGTAACCATTTTTATGCCACTTAATTTATATATCGCAACTTTCCTACATACATACATTTCACATTTACATTTAAAAAAAAAATAGTTATGATCGATTTTGTGAAAATAAAAGGGCTCAAAAATCTTTGAGCACGTTTTTCCAAAAATCATGATTTTTCGAATTTGGCCCCTATAGTATGAAAGGTGCGATATATCAGCTGTTCGCGATTCCATTATGATAATTCATTACACGTCTCACACAGTGCCATCTAACCCCAAAATACGTTTCTTGTCGCAATGAATAGGCGTGTTAGTGTTTTAGATGACGTTCATCATCATATCAGCCTTATCAAGTGCACTGCAGCACATTGTCCTCTCCAATAATAACTATAATTTTCCTAAATTTAGCTGTAACTCACTACTTTTACTACTTTTACTTTTAATTTCATTATATTTTGTGGTTTTAAATATTTTGTTTTATTGTTAAGTTTCTGCCTTTTGTGTGAAGTTATTAGGTCTCCACGGAAGATCAGCGCTGTTGTGGTCCTCCACTACAGCACATGCTGAGTGGAGCCCTTTGTAAGCATGTTATATTAAATTTTATGTGTAAAAATTGTTTACTGTTATGATTTCTGTTCTTTTTTATATGTATTTATGTCTAAATAAAATTTTATTTCATTTCAATAGATTTCATTCTATTGGGAGTATTTGCCCATCATCACCGCCCTGTGCAGGCACACGCCTGGTGATCGCATTTCAAGCCAGTTCGCAGACTGGCGAAGGCATATGACGTTCATTAGAAATTTATTCAGAAAACTTGAAAATAAATAAAATCTTTGACTTTGAATAGTATAGATTGTATTGTGAGTACTAAACACAGATAATTATACTTTAATATTCTATAGAATACATAGATTTTTTTTTGTAAATACGTACATATTTACAATAGAATAGGTACATCAAGACCACGATAAACTTTAATGCACACAAAAATGAGTCTTGTGTGAATCGAACCAGTCGCGGAATTAGTCAAAGTTACCACCAGTAAAGCTGTATATGCTATAAAAACATTTCTTCGGCTATAAAATGATAGACACGTATACCAATAATCTTGTTGTATAGGGATCCTACCAAGAACTAAGGAGCCCAAATCAACAAAGGAGGCTCTGGCGAACATAACAGTGCCCGGTAAGCGGCAACAGGTTCGCCACCTATTACGTGGGACTATATAATTGGCGTTTAATATGCCTCTGCCTACACCTTCGGGGAAACAGGCGTTAATGTATGTATGTACACAAATAATTAACAGTGTATTGAAAGCAAAAAGATAATAAAAATTTAAAGCACTTACCTAATCTAACAAAAATCTCTTAAATACCAAAACTACATGGAAACTCAGTCACAGATATATTAACCACAGCACTCAAGAGCAGATACCCAAATGCGAATTAACAATAACTACAGCAGCAGCTTACAGCTGTACCACTGAACGTAACTATCAATAACTCATAACAACTGTGGAATAAGATACGATGTATTGAACTAGCCAGTGGTGGGATCAAGACCGTGAAAATTCGGGATCCAAAACAAAGATTGTTATGAGAAGATAAATCAAATAATATCTCTCTAAATCTAGCAAGACATCGCCAGCATTACATCACTTATACGTTAACTGCTTGTGACTCTGGGCTAGATGGAAACGACCCTGAAGATAAGCAAAGCTTCTCAAGGCATATGAAATCGAGCGCTTCGAAAGTGGAACTCTTTAAGGCGGGCTGAAAATACGCAACAGAAAGAAACCATGTATCTGCCTTCGACCATCTACACTGAGTCAGCGGCGTGGTGGAGTATGACCTATCGGTAACTATATCAAGGACATCACTGAGATATTCATAAATATGTTCGTACATATGAGTAACGTGTAGTATTTAACCCTTTACCAGGCTGTGGTCAATATTTGACCATCATAAATTGAACCTTATGCAGATAAGGTGGAAAACCAATGAATTTTTCAACATGCTCTGCCTGTTAAAGGGTTAAAACTATTGTCATGGGATACATACATAAAATCACGTCACAAAGGGGGTAGGGATATGATACGCTTACATTTCTCCAATTATAGTACCACATAATAGGTGATGAGTCTATTGCCGCTTACCGGGAACTTTTATGTTTGCCACAGTCTCGTTCGTTGATCGACAGGTGTACCACTTGCAGGTGAGGTTTACTTTGGTTCCTATGGTTTTGAAACTATCTCTAATAAACCCACCATAATATCATAGCAACTTAGTCAAATTTTAAATAGAGCGACCATAATTGTCTTTGTATAAATATTTGTTATTTAAATCACAACAATGGTTTAATGGCTGTGACATAAGCCATGTGCACTCACGGCCTTACTTACTATTTAAATGTCACTCAGTTCAGTACTTTTTTCTTTAAGTATTGCTTAAGTTCGACAATGGTTTGTGATTTAACAATACGCAACTAGACAGTCATTCATAAGTAGTGTTTGTAAGTAAGGCTGTTATTTAACAAAGATTGGCATTGGATTGCACTTTACATTAGCGTAGAGACTAAGAGAGGGCTAAATCGCTCCACGAACTCAGTAGTTATAATAAATGTCTCTCAAGGAAGCATACTTGCTCCACTTTACATCATTATCTTAGTATTATCCAGGTTGCACTGGACTTATGCTTAGGGCCAGGGTCTGCCTAAGCCAACCAACCTCACCTGCATATGGTGCACCTGCCGATCAAGGAAAAAGATTCTGGCAATTATAAATGTTTCCAGTAAGCAGCAATAGGCTTGCCATTTATTATATAGGCCCAAAAACATAATGGGCATAATGTGGGCATGTATGTATATATATAAAAAAATTGTTATCACAGACTGACATGATACAATGGT
Organism: Musotima nitidalis; assembly: GCA_949126915.1. Classification (NCBI taxonomy): domain Eukaryota; kingdom Metazoa; phylum Arthropoda; class Insecta; order Lepidoptera; family Crambidae; genus Musotima; species Musotima nitidalis. The sequence goes on from OX421434.1 coordinate 10,605,947, forward strand.
TTAAAAAATATAAGAACATAAAGTAAATAAACACATATGGCATCAAATAGGCCATTGCCTAGTTATAGTCAGCATATTCCGAGGCATCACTATGGCACCGGTCTTCCATATGAGTCCATAAATACTAGATGGGAAGTACTTGATATTATACTTTTACTGTGATGAATAACTTTTACTGTTGTTTATTATGTATTATGACTGAGATGACACATCTTGTTGGTACTAAAATTATTTTACATAATCATTATACAGTTATTACAATATGTTCCTTCCTTTTAGAGTGCATAGGGATCCTAACAACACCTAAGGAGCCCAAGTCAACCTCACCTGCAAGTGGTGCACCTGCCGATCAACGAACGACGCTCTAGCGAACAAAACAGTGCCCGATAAGCATCAATAGGCTCGCCACCTATTACGTGGGACCAACTATCTAAATTGGCGAAGTGTGGGTGTATTAATATGCCTCTGCCTACCCCATTGGGAAACAGGCGTGAATGTATGTATGTTTGTTCTTTCCTAATACCTACTATGCATGCAATGTAAGCAATTTGATACAAAGTTAAACATCAGTCCAATATCCATAAATAATTGCCCAATAAGAAGGGGAGGTACTTAGCTTACCAAACAGGAATAAACTTATCTCAGAAGCAATGTGCCATATTGTAATATATTATTAATTATTCATTAAACAAAAAGTGGTTAGCATAGCATCCCCCTTCCATACTGGGACCTTATAATAGATATTAAGTGTTCCCCTTTAACTACTAGACTAGAGAAATGAGGGCAAGATAACAAATAACATTGAGTTTAAGCAAATTCTTATCAAGTCAGGTCAGGATGTCTGCTCTGTCAGTCATCCAATCAGATAACATAGTCAAAAGTATCAAAACAATCTTAGTTTTTTAACTTTATAAACTTATTTTAAGTTAGCATAGAGGTAGGAAGGTAAATATTTATCTTTAGGCAGGCTGTCTGTCATGCCTATACCCATACCTTACCAGTAGTAAGTATAGTCTTTTTCAAATATCTTATCCTAATGTAACTTGATTATACACTAAATTAAAACCAAATTAACATATTTTTCAAATCTTTGCATTCTACATCATTTCCAGTGGTACCCAAACTAAGCAAAGCTTGTATCTTAGTAAACTAATTTTATTTGGATTACAGAGTAACATATCTTACTTTATCATATTCTCTTCTATTTTTAGGAAGAGCAGTGGTTAATACAACAATAATGATAAAATTATATAGGATACTTTTTTTGGTTTTTCTTATCCTTAATCACTTCCTGCCTTGTGGCGCCGGCCTAGAATAGCGTCACCCCCTCTCATCTCATGGGGAGTCGTAAGAGTCGACGAAGAGAAATAGGACCGGATGATGGGCAGCAGCGCCATCCTGCGTACTGGCTGGAACTGCGATCACCAACCCGCCTGCCCAGCGTGGTGATTACGGGCAAATACCCCTAATAGAATGGCACATACACACAAACGGCCCCCAGTCCCCGGCGGCCCCGCTATTCCAGATTACGGTAGCGGTCTTGGTAACGGCGGGGCAGGGGGTGCAAAGAATCACCGGCAGAGATCCGGCTACCATCCTAAACGACTTCTGCACCTGGCAACCTACAACACACGCACACTGAGGACTGATGAGAAGATTGACGAGCTGGAAGAGGAAATAGAGCAGTTGCACTGGGACATTATCGGGTTATCCGAAGTCCGAAGACAGGGGGAGGATACGGTAATCCTCAAGTCCGGCAATCTGCTCTACCACCGGGAGGGCGACCACTTGTCCCAAGGTGGTGTCGGTTTTATAGTCCGGAAGTCCATCCGTAACAACATCGTGTCTATAAAGAGTGTGTCGACTAGGGTAGCGTACCTAATACTCAGAATCACCAAACGGTATTCGCTGAAGGTAATTCAGGTCTACGCACCGACCTCGACACACCCTGATGAGGACGTAGAGTTATTGTATGACGACATTTCTGCCGCCATACATACTTCACCAACTCACTACACGGTTGTTATGGGGGATTTCAACGCATGGCTAGGCCAGCGAAGTGGTGACGAGCAGAAAGTGGGGCAATTTGGAGTAGGGCGAAGGAACCAAAGGGGCCAGCGGCTAGCGGATTTCATGGAGAAGGAGGGACTTTTTATGATGAACTCCTTCTTCAAGAAACCTCCGCAGAGAAAATGGACCTGGATGAGCCCTGATGGTTTCACGAGGAACGAGATAGACTTTATCATGACCACTAAGCGGCAAATATTCAATGATGTCTCTGTAATCGCTAGGGTGAAAACCGGCAGCGATCACCGAATTGTAAGAGGCACATTGAATATAAATGTCAAGCTTGAAAGGTCCCGCCTGATGAAGTCTACGCTCCGACCTTCAGTTGCCCATATTCAAAACCCCGAGTACTTTCAGATCGAGCTTCAAAATCGCTTCGCAGGTCTAGAGGACTGCGTGTCCGTCGACGACTTAAGTAGCGGGCTAGTTGAGACTGTCCACGCGGTGGGGTCCAAATTTTACAAGACCAGACCCCGAAATAAAACCCAAAAATTATCGACTGAGACTCTTGATCTCATGGAAGCACGACGACACATGCGATTGCAGTCTTCAGCAGATGCATTCTCTTACCGGCGTATCAATAGACAGATCACGAAATCCTTGCGACTTGATATTCGCAGATTCAGTACTACGTGTATTGAAAATGCAATAGAGAGGAACAAGGGTTCGAAAGTGTTCGCACGAGATCTGTCTATTGGCCAGAGTCAGTTAACGCAGCTGAAGACCAACAAGGGCAATCTAGTCACGTCGAAACCTGAGATCATGAGGGAAATCGAAGGGTTTTATGGGCAGTTATATACTAGTACGCAGGATCCCGCTACTTGTTTGGCTAAAGACCCTAGAGCCAAACTAACCAGGCACTACACCGAAGACATCCCGGACGTCAGCCTATACGAGATTAGGATGGCCCTGAAACAGCTGAAGAACAACAAGGCACCGGGTGAAGACGGGATGACAGCAGAGCTTCTGAGAGCGGGTGGTACACCGGTACTAAAGGTACTTCAGAGGCTCTTTAACACCGTCATCCTCGAGGGACGTACGCCACAGGCGTGGGCCAGTGGCGTGGTTGTACTTTTCTTCAAGAAAGGTGACAAATCTCTTTTGAAGAATTATAGGCCAATCACGCTACTGAGCCACGTCTATAAGTTGTTTTCACGGGTCATCACGAACCGTCTCGGTCATAGGTTTGACGACTTCCAGCCTCCCGAACAAGCCGGTTTCCGAAAAGGCTTTTCAACTATGGACCACATACATACGCTGCGGCAGGTTATACAGAAGACCGAGGAGTATAACCAGCCACTTTGCTTAGCGTTTGTGGACTATGAAAAGGCCTTCGATTCGATCGAGACTTGGGCAGTGTTTCAGTCCCTGCAGCGATGCCGCATTGACCATCGGTATATTGAAGTGTTGATACAAGTGTGTTTATACAAAAACGCCACCATGTCCGTACGCGTACTAGACCAGCACACGAATCCTATCCTCCTGCGGAAGGGCGTGAGACAGGGAGATGTCATATCTCCGAAACTGTTCACTGCTGCCCTGGAGGATGTTTTCAAAATGCTGGACTGGGGAAACTACGGCATCAACATAAATGGCGAGTATATGTCTCACCTTCGATTTGCCGACGATATAGTGGTCATAGCGGAGTCGCTTGTGGATCTGGGCACAATGCTCGAAGACCTCGACAGAGCTTCCCAAAGGGTAGGTCTCAAAATGAACATGGACAAGACGAAAATTATGTCGAATGTCCATGTTAAGCCTACCCCAATAATTATTGGAGGCTCGGCTCTCGAAGTTGTCGACGAATATGTATACCTGGGGCAAAAAGTCCAAATGGGTAGGTCCAACTTCGAGAAAGAGGTCAATCGTCGAATCCAGCTCGGTTGGGCTGCGTTCGGGAAACTGCGCTTTATCTTCTCGTCAAAAATACCTCAGTGTCTTAAGACGAAAGTCTTTAACCAGTGTGTGTTGCCAGTGATGACGTACGGTACTGAGACTTGGTGCCTGACTATGGGCCTCATTAGAAAGCTCAAAGTCGCTCAGCGTGCAATGGAGAGAGCTATGCTCGGAGTGTCCCTACGTGATCGAATCAGAAATGAGGAAATCCGTAGGAGGACTGGAGTGACCGACATAGCGAGGCGAGTTTGCAGGCTGAAGTGGCAATGGGCGGGGCACATAGCTCGAGGAACCGACGACCGATGGGGCGTCAAGGTTCTGCAATGGCGACCGCGAACCGGTAAACGTAGTAGAGGACGACCTCCCACGCGATGGACCGATGATCTGGTCAAGGCGGCGGGAAGCCGATGGATGCAGGCGACTCAGGATCGCTCAATGTGGAAATCTATTGGGGAGGCCTATGTTCAGCAGTGGACGTCAGATGGCTGAGATGATGAATCACTTCCTTATCTTATTGTTAATCATCAAGTGTAATATATATTAAGTCTCAAATAAAAATACTGGAACATTTGCATTTATTAAAGACAATCTAGAGAAAATCAATTATTATGTTTAAAATTATTTACTTTAAAAACCTTGTCTAATTGTAAATATTCAATTCAACTATAACAATGTGTATGCTTATTTATGACCAATATTTTATATTTTTATAATTTATAATTAATATAATTTTATCTTCGACAAGGAAGATCAATTGAAGATGTTATAAAAACTTATAATAACAACTAAACAAAAGTACTTCATTTGTTTGCACTAAAAGAAAACAATCATTTAACATAAGGTCTATTGAATAAATACTAGACTTTGAAAATAAAAATAGAGATAAACATTTCGCACATACAAAATTTCATTAAAATTTAAAAAAAATATTGTTAGTGAATTGAACCTAATAATAATAATGTCACAATAAGTTGGTTTCCAAAAGAACTACCTCGCAAGTACATAACTGCAATTATTACAGTTCATGCCAACTCTAAGTTCAAAATAAGTAGAGCACGAAAATAATGTAGACGAATAAAGTGAAAGGGTACCTACCAAAACGAGCTCATTGTTTGTCAGAAAACATTACCGAAAAATAACAAAAAGCCGATCTACGTTATATACAACATATATTGTTGCATGATCAACTTTAATTACTATCAAAATAGACACAAAACATGTTAAACAAATAAATAGCGGATTGTAATTATTATTGTATAGAAAGACAATTTGTGACAACTTACCACAAGCGAGCACTTTCGAAATAGCATATATTTCAGCTCATTGATTCCATAATTATATATATGGATATTAAAATTTTACAAGCAAGTATTTGTCATGAGAGTAAATTGATTTCTAAATAAATTCTGAACTACGAAACTACAGCTTCTCCGCTTTTTCGACCATTTAACCACAGACTAAAGCTTGACAATCTTGACATGTATCAACTAAGAGAGAGTTGAAACAAAGTAAATTATGGGACTTCTTGGCGGGAAAGTGAAAAGTCATGTCTGCAGTTTTGTTTTATTTTCTAAAATTTGTGATATTTCGAACATTAATGTGTAATAACGGTGGATTATTAACCGTTAAGTGTTTGTGAACATACATGAGTGTTGGTAAATCAAACAAAACGGTGCAACATCACTTTTCAAATTTTCTCTCAAGGAGTCCATGTGAGATCTCAGTATAGTCCCACATCTTTACTGAGGACTCAAGGGGCTTAGGGGAGGGATCTTATTTACCATTTATCATCTTTATCATCACTCATTCTCATTTACCATGATTTACATATAATTAATATATCACTTACTTGACACTGGCTAGATGTGCTAGACGCACGAAGCCATTATTTAAAAGAAGAAGAAGAAGTAAATTATGGTAATTTGTAAAAACATGATACAAATATTATCATAGTCTTAAATAATAATAAAAAAATAAATAATAAAAAGTAAATAAAGAAAACAATTTTGATTTGAGAGTAATCAAAAATTAGTTAAAAACTATTTGCACTGCACTTCATTGTAATGTGAAATAAAACTAGGCTGCAGTGGAGTACACATAGTGATAATAAAAGATAATATAAGTCACATAAGAAGGACAATATTCAAAATATTGCTTTCTCTTCGGGAATAGCGAAAAAAATATACAAAAACAAATTTATTTATTTATTATGGACAACCAGTAGCTGTGACATTATTTTCTTATGTCTAAGTAAATATTCATTATAACAAGCTAAATGTACAACATTTGAAGGTGTCACAACATGCATAAAAATACTCTAACAGGCTTATTCAAATTAAACTATAAGAAATAAAAAATAAGATATGGGATGAGAACGAATTAAAATTAAGATTGGTTTAAACAATGCAACACAACAAAAAAAATACACGAAATAAATACTAGATTCTATCTCTCAACAAGTACTTACGTAATTATACGTAAAATTATTACGTAAAATTACGTAAAATTACGTAAATTAGTACTTGCTCTGAGGTTTCAATTAGGGTTGTAACGGAACTTCGCCTCCGCCTCCGTTACTGCGGAAGCTCCGCAAGAAATCGTATCTTCGCATCCGCCTCCGCCTCCGTAAAATATATGCGTATTAAATAAGTAATTAAAGCGTACTATCAATGTATGTACCTATTTCATTGAAATACAGACTTTATTTCATTATACTATAAGTGAATATTTTTCTATATCCACTTTCACCTCCTCCTCCGCCTCCGTTAACCTCCGCAACCGCGGAGGCAAAACTCATCGCCTCCGCTAAGGAGGCCTCCGTTACAGTTACAACCCTAGTTTCAATACCATGGCTAGGGCTGAGTAGATACCGCCCTGTGATACAAATAACTGCAGAGAAAAGAAGAGAGAATTTTTAGTGGGTAGTAGTTTTAGTGATTACTTTATCTTTCACTGCTACTTATTACAAAAGTACCCATCAAAAAAAATAGCTATGAATTGTATATTTTATTTATTTAAATTTAAAAAGAGAACGAAAGATATTGTTAATGCCTATAAGAAGTATGAGATATTACCCCTTTGCTTGTTGTTCGCTTTTCAGAAAAAAAAACTTCTACTTTTTTTAAATTTATGGCAATAAGTAAAAAAACAATTCATAACCTCAAAGTTATGACAGTAATAATAATTTGTAGTAAACAAGAGCACTTAGTTATTAAAGTTAAAATTGTTTAAAGTAATAATATCAGTTACAAAAAAATATGAAACTTTTTCAAGTTTTATTCAGGCGTAATCGCTTACCCAATGGACATTTATTTAGAGGCAAAGATCGATTAGTGAAGCCAGTATTACCGAAAGATCTCAATAGAATTCGTAAGGACTTCGAAGTTGAAGAACAAAACATGTTTTATTTGCGCCACCCTTATTTAACAGAGGTATCATAATATTTTCCTAAAATATATATTTCAATTGTTTTTTTAGAAACAATTATTGTCATAATCATAAGCCATTTATTCAAGTTTCGCTCAATAGTGCTCTTATGAATGTAATACTCATAAACTAACGTCGTTAATTGAATCGGAAAAGATCTTGAAATTTTAATGTTCTTACTATTTATTTGCCCTATACTTATGTAATTAAGGGACTGCAAAGGAAATATTACTGACACTTTCGATTGAATTTTTCAGGCTGAAAGTTCTGGACATTCTAAAGCTCTTGGGAAACCGGAAAAACGTATGGCTCATTTTAAAAATATAAGAAGCAGAGTTTTTAAAGCAGATGTCACTTTATACGACAGACTAGGACATTTGAGGGTAACTGAGGGCTGGGATAAATAAGAAGCATTTTAATGTTAACATGTAAATTATGATTGTTCGTAAATAAAATTTAGTTATAATGTAGAAATGTATCTTTCTGTTATTTCATTTTTATGTCATCATCATATCAGATCAATTAGAAGTATTGCTAATTTAAATGCCCAAAAATCTATTTTATACAAACTTCTCGTTGCGGACAGTAACACAGGGCAGTGCATTGAGCGATTGAATAACTTTTTTGCTAGGGAAGTCTTGCAGAACAAATTTATGCAAATTCTTTAATGACAATAGATCATTTAAATCATGAAATACCTACTCAGTTAAATACTTTTGCATTTGTTGGCATTACACAAAAGGAAGTTGAACTTGCTATGATAAATTTTAAAATTTTCTCTTGTCTAACACTCAATTTCGTTTTCGAGCAGGAAAGTCTACAGCTGTCACTATTCATGTGTTTGTGGATTTCCTGGTAAGAAAGCTGGATGAAAACAAAAATGTTTAACCATATTTTTGGACCTCAAAAAAGCGTTTCGTGTTATCTGTTTCCCTTTATTTATAAACTAGCGGTAGCCCGCGTGGATGTCTGTTACCGCTGCAAAATGCCTACCCAGGAAAGAAAGTCTGCAAAATGATTCCCTGGTCAATTCACAGACACCAACACTGACATTGACGACGCAGTCATTATCCGCAGGCTGCATAGATTGTCTTAATGTAGACAATCAATAAAAATATACATTTAAATATTTTCATAATTAATACAAGTTTTCACTTCTACCGGCAGTCCCGAAGTGCAATCCGTTGTTTTGGGATAGATAACTAAAGCGATTATTGTAGAGCTTCTTAAACAAAATTTGACGATAAATTATTTTCAGGTAACAAAATAAACTGATGGTCGGGAGCCTCGACCTGTGATAGGGCGCCGTGCAGCAGAAATCGTAATAATTTAATTTCGCCAGAACTTCAAAATCAAACGTTTAATTTTGATCATTTCAAGACCAAATATTATCTACACAAACTGCACTTAGTGATGAAATAATTTATATTTATAAGGATTAATAGCATAAGTAAAATAAATGCGTTTATATGTAGTCTAAAAAAATTCAAGATTTTTAAACAAAAATTGGTTGTTGTGCCTCACTCGACATAAATAGGTACAGTGTGTCGCGGACTTTTTTGTAGATATTTATAAAATCTACAATTAATTCGTACATTTGTGGTTCTATCTTTTATAGTTTAGGCAGCGTACGCAAAATGAGTAACTGTTCTGGTTGATTTTTTACACTTTGTGTCCGAAAAACCCAAATATCTTACGGAACCCTATTTTTTTCCAAATTAAAATTTACCCTATGTTACTAAGTGATGATGTAGCTTTCTTATGAAAAAAGAATCATAAAAATCGGTCTAGTACTTTTTGAGTTTATTTGTTACATACAAAAATACAAATCTTTCCTCTTTATAATTTTAGTGTACATTAGTGTAGACTCTTTATAATATTAGTGTAGACAAGCTAGAGCGTTTGGGTATATGAGGTAACCAGTTGGAAATTTTTAGGGACTACCTTTGAAACCGTATGCAACGCGTGAAAATAGGAGATTGGGAAAGTGATATGTTACCAATTAAATACGGAATACCGCAGGGTACTTAACATAACCGGACCAACTTTATAACATAACTTTATTTTTATGTTTCATTAATGACCTTTGCGAGTTTAAGTAAAAATATTGTAATATTGTCTCATACGATCATCAATCCTACTTTGACGAAACTTTATTTTTGGCTCAAAAGGGATTAGAAACCGTTTTATATTGGTTGACTTGTAACTCCTTGACGCTCAATTCGGACAAAACCAAACACATTTCGTTCTCAATTAGAAACGTTGCCACATCTGATCTTAAAAACCATAATTTATATGCACTTAAAGGAAATTGTAATACACCTACATCTAGATGCGATTGCCCCCAAATCTACGCTACTAATGAAATCAAATATCTCGGAATTTATATAGATAAAAATTTTACATTTGGCCTACATATTCACAATGTATCACAGAGGGTACGAAAACTTACAATCTGCAACATGTCTAAGCTGCTTAAATACTAAGCAGTTTAGACATGTTGCAGATTCGGTCGGCTTTTGTGCATGGTTCTTTTATATTAACATCCTTACAAACCTTAATCAGTGTATCAGTAAGTACCTATTGCTAAGTTCTGTCACCCCTGTGATGAGAATGTTATCATTCAATTAGCAAATTGCTAACCACTGCTGAACATGGCCTATGTTTTTACACATAGAAAAATCCCCAAATTGTACATTCTTATTGAGTGTAATTTAAGTAGACATTTTTATAACATTGTCAAAAATAATTTACGCAGTACTTAAAACTTTATGTATTTTAGGAAAATAGTACTTTGGCCTGTTTGGGGCATTTATCCATGGTCTAATACATTTTCTAGACTTGACATCTTGCTCTACAACTTGGTTTAGTGCTAGATTGTCCCTGATTGACCCTAGTGTGTCACAGCAACCGAAAAGCTGCAAGGGTTTTTACAAGGAGGTTGATCCTGCTAAAGGTGAGGCTTCTCCTAGCCAGACATGATCTTTGGCAAGCAAGAAGCTTACTGTTACTGGTGTCGGTTTTCGAACTTAGTCCCTAGTTAATTGGTGGACCATTGTGCGTCAACCATTGCGGCCGTCCTACCTTAATCCAGCCAGCCCACCTCTTTCTAGAAGGGGATTAGTTCCCTAACTCACTTACCCATCATCATATCATGTAGCCATCAAAATTACCTGATAGGGCCTGATAAACGCTTTAGCCCGTGCTATTGCTGTGGCAGCATATTGGGCTGACAAAGTATGGATAGGAGTTAAAATGCCTTCTCGATCTACACGACTAAAGATGAGCTATTCAAAATAAAAATACGGAAACTTTACATTTTAGGAAAATAATTAAACAAACAAAATTCAGTGTTAAACCATTTATTGTTCAACAATAAATAAAAAGCTCAATAAATACTCACCTTCATATTAATTATCACAAATTGGCACATAAAACAAAAATAACAGTAAATACAGTGTTACATCATAAATTTAATTTAAAAACTTGACTTTGTATTTTTATATTTATGCAACTTATTGAAATAATTTTCTCTGACTTGGAACATTTCTGAATATTGTTCCTAACTGGCCTGTGGGTATGCGCCGAGATTAAAAAAAGATAATAGCTTAATAATTATTATGAGGGTATTTTATACATTTTCATCCTCTTTATTCAGACAAATAATATAAAGATAAACTCAACACGAAGCTTTAATACAATACTTTCAGATCGTCGTTATTTATATAAAGCAGTATAAATTTGTACCTAATATACTCAATTGGTCGATTTTATATCTAATGACGTGTGCGTGATACACATAGGTGCCGTTTGGTACCGGCCTAGAAAGGTGCCAACCCCTCTTATCTCACGGGGAGCCGTTAAGAGTCGACGAGAGAAATCCTACCACTTGAACTGCATTCACCAACCCGCTACAAACCAGACATTTTTGTTTGTTTTATGTATTAATAGCGGCCGCCCGCATATAACAAAGATAACGCAAATGCATATGATTCGCATGTCCGAACCCCGACTGTTATTGTTTTTTTAATACTGTAACATACGGTTGATTTGTGAAATATTTATCATCAGCGGAACCAGTGTCGGTGAATTAGTTTGGATTTCCCGGCACTAAATATCGGCAGTGACGTCACATTAGGTGTTCAAAAGTCGGCACCTTTGATTTCAATATAGAAATCGTGATACTTGCATTATCTATTATATATATATATATTTCATTTCATTGGTATTTTGTTTTACCACGTTTTATTTCACGTCTCACGGAATCGAGATCAAAAATATCCTATGTCCGTCTTCCGGTTCTAAGCTACCTCCCACCAGTTTTCAGCAATAGCGATGTAGCTTATAAATAGTGTAACTAAAGCGAATTTCTTTTAATGTTTCTTTGATACGCATTAAATAAAAGCTATAAATTTTACATTAAAAGCGGACACTTCAATTAATTTATAATAATATGAACAACAATACATATTTTATAATACGTATCTACTTTCTTACAATTACAAATACATTTTTTTTAAATATTATTTATAAGACATTTGACAACATATATTTAATTATTGAATTGTATGTACTCTGGAGACACTGCATGCCAAATTTCAGCGATTTACTTCGAACAACAAAAAAGTTACAGATTTTTGAGACGGTACGCACGGTTCTGTCCCACTGTGTGGCGGGGGAACCCTCTATATAACGCCATCCCGAAAAAATTGGTTTATTCGGAAGGTTTTCTGAATTTATTTTTTCGTTTCATAAATAAATAACAACAATTATTTGAATTCGCCATAAATAATGTATATTCTTATAATTCAACTGATGAAACAGATAGCCGAAGTGCAGACACAGAATTTTGATTCTACTGAATCACTAAATATCAAATATTTCCTGTTTTTTTTAATAAGTACTATAATGGTGTTATACCTACATTTTTAAAAAGTGCTAAACTTGTATTATTTATATAAAATATAAACACAGTAATCGCAATTGATGCAAACAATAAAACAAAGTTACATTTCAAAGGCGTTTTCGCGAGGAAATTGGTTTAATTATTGATAAACCGCGCCAAGTGCGAACTCTAATAGTGATAATACGGCATGAAGATTTTCAGTGATGCTAGTTGTTTAGCAGAAATAACAGGCGTTGGTGAGGTTGGTACACAGATTGTATGTAATTCCACAAGTTTGTACAAATTTGATAGATTACAATCTATTGGGAGTATTTGCCCATAATCACCACCGTGGGCAGGTTTCAGGGTTGGTGATCGCAGTTCCAGTCAGTACACAGGATGACGCTGCTGCCCATCATACGGTATGATTTCTCTTCGTCGACTCTTATGACTCCCCGGGCAATGAGATGGAGTGGCACTATTTTAAACTATTATAGGCTGGCCATGGCCGCCGTTCTGTGTGGATCCACCATTATAACAAACTCTGGCAAGCAAAACGTTCCCGGGAAGCATATAGGCGATATGCTAGCCGTCTATTACGTGGGACCAACAATAATACTGGAGAAACGTGGGCGTATAATATGTCTCTGCCTACCCCACTGGGGGAAACAGGCGTAAAGTCATGTATGTATAAGGCACCAGACATCTACTAGGTAGTTAACTATAATAAAAACGAAACGTATAAAAAAAACATAGCATAAGTTTGACTTAAAAAAATATTGAAATTCGCGAGTTTTCTTATATCACATTAGATCTCCATTGATCCTAAAAGCAACTGAAAATAATATAAATATCCTGTATGTATTGTTTTCAGGTTTCTTATTAACTATTATAAGTACTAAAATATATTATATAACATTCCACATACATAAATATAAGCTCTACGGATTTCAAAATTAACATACTTATTAATTAATTACTGGTGATACATTTACGACACACGTGCTAAGCGGAGTGGTAAAATATAAGCATAGTTTCTTAAGGCAATGTGATGTTTTTCGTCCAAGCAAATCGATCTTCTTTAAGATCCTTCTTATAAAGAGTTTTACCCTGATGCAGGAATTCACCAAATTGTGAGACTATCGGATCTCTCATGCAAGAAGCAACAGCTATCACCTTATCAGCGTCGTCGAAAAAGAATATAACAAACTTCAGTGCCTCTACGTCACCGTCTACTAAAGTACTCGAAGCTTTACCGCATCCCGCGTATCGGATCGACCTTCCGAAGAGCGTGGTCCAGAAGTAGGGGACAGTACGCAACTTTGTCTGTTTCTTCAAAATGTTGAGGGCAGCGACGCGACCGTGGTACTGAGCCAAACCTATGTGCCCGATGTTCAACGGCTTGTTGTCGTGAGCGAAGACAGGCGCGGTAGCAATATCACCTCCTGCATAAATATTCTTTACGGAAGTTTCGAGCATATCGTTCACTTTCACTGAATTATTCGACAAAAGTTCGATGCTACTATTTATAAGGAAGTCGGTGAAGAATGTGGTTCCCACGCCCAAAATTAGCACGTCTGCCGGCAAAGTTGTTCCGTTGGCAAGTTCCACTGAATTTATCACTCCGTTCACACCGTTGCATTTGGTGATTGTGGTTTCGAATTGGAATTTTACACCCTTTTGTTCAAATAATTTCTTTAGACTATGTCCTATTTCGCTGCCGAATAATTGGCCTAAGGGTGCGAAATCTTTGCCCACAACAGTCATAGACTTAGCTTTCTCGTTGCATGACGAAGCGATTTCCAAACCGATGAAACTCAAGCCTAGAACGACCACATCTTTGTGTTTGTTTTCTCCTAATGTGTTCAGTATGTTCGTAGAATCGGCAAAATCTCTTACAGTAAAAATGTTTTTGAGGTCCATGCCTGGAACGTCTGGCACTCGCGGTTTAGAGCCAGTTGCCAAGTACAGAGCGTTGTACGGGAGTTTGGAGCCGTCACTGAGGTGCACTGCGCGGTTTTCTGTGTCCACTTTAGTAGCTTCGATGTTTGTGAGGATTTCTATATTAGCATTTTGGTAGTACTCGTGGCTTCGGACTTGCAGAGTTTTGATGTCGGGGACGGTGCCGATTTTGGAGACTTTGACTCTGTCGTAGGGCAGGAAGGTTTCCTTGCAGACGAGCACGATGCGACCTTGGAAGCCCTCGTTGCGCAGTGTCTCCGCGCAGGTGGCTCCAGAGGGCCCGCCGCCCACTATGACCACAGTTGCCCCGTCACAAACTCGCGTACTTCCACTAATATCCTTAACACGCTTGTTTGTCTTCAAATCGCTTATCTTAGCGCGCACCTGTAACGAGACAAAATCTAATTAAAAAAGCTGTTTTAGATAACAGTAACAGGGGGCCTACCGCTGAGTTCGATGGCAATCGATTATAAGGCAAAATGGATTTCAAATTGATTCTGTCGTACCGCCGAACTCATGGAAATCGAAACAAAATGGCGTTCTCCATTATCCTATTGGTCTGTCACGGACTGAAAGTCATGAATGAGAGGTGGCTGTCGGCAGATTCCCCGGTACGGATTAATGAACGCAAAACAACGTTTGATCTAGATGGATTACCGGTAATCCATCGAATTCGGCGGTAGGCCCCCTGGGGGCCTACCGCCGAGTTCGATGGCAATCGATTATAAGGCAAAATTGATTTCGAAACGATTCTGTCGCACCGCCGAACTCATGGAAATCGAAACAAAATGGCGTTCTCGATTTAGACACAAATTTTGAAGGATTTACGTGATATTTGACAGTACATCGGTACCGCCGAGTTACATGGGTTTCGTTTTTAGCAAAAAACGCCCGCGCGATCTGACAGTTGTTATCGAGCGTTCTGTAGTAGTCGAGTTCAATATTTTTTTCATGTTTTCTGCTGTATTTTGTTGCTGTTTGTGTTAAAACTATAACATTTTTAACTATTCAATCATTTCTACGTGTGAGGATTCACTATAACAATTTGTGGGCTCCTGCTGAAGAAGACCATCTTCAAAACCTCGGGCGAATCAATCGCAGAATACTGCAAGATATTATCTAGCCTATGCTTACCACATGAGTCACAGGTAAACACACAGCTATTCCTAATAAGATTTGTAACATTCATTTGGCCAGCAAACCTTCTGATCGTTGTATTCCAAGTTTATTGTTTTTTGTTAGAGGTAAGTTTATACATAATGTTCGCTTAAGTAAAGATGCAATTCGCACATAATGCTTTGATTTAGGGCCATCTTGACATAGGGCCAACTTTCTGCGGCAATGCAACTAGAGATCAAGGTATCATAGTAAATTAAATTCAATATACACCTGTGATACATAAACTTGTAAATAAAATTATGTGCTACTATAACATATTATACCTGTGTGTGTTTGTTGCAGATATTGGCTGATCTCCAGTACTATCTGTTCAGTAATTAGAAACACACAGTCAGCAACAACTATAAACTAAGCTGACAGTTTCTAATGGTCTAGCAGAGATAACAAATGCCCTAAATGAGCCAAAAGACTTGAGGATATGTTTCAGGACCAATAGAAATGTAAGACTACGTATGTAAGTTTTCATTATTTCTTTAAATTCTCACAAATGAACCACTTAATGTTACACATAGGGAGAACTTTTTATATGTACTTTTAAACAAGTTACTCATAGCACCATGTTAAACCTGAATTCCTGTACAAAATTGTGTTTATATCTGTGTGCTTATTTATTAATTTCATATTAAACAGTTCATTTATTTCCATGCTACAATTACTTACTACTAACATACTACAATTTAGTTCCATGCTTTTACAAGCTTCAAATATAAAATTATATGTCTGATTATGTGTTATATTACAGGTTAAAGAAGAATTACAAACCTTATATGAAATACCAAGAAAGCAGAACGATCTTAGTAGAAATAATTAAGTTGAATGTTATGGATTTAATAAGTTTATATAATATTTAAGCTGAATTACCTCAGGTGAATTATGTTAATTAAGAAGATTTTGTATGTAAGTAATGATCCTGAAATATTTCAATTAAAATGTTTCTCTATATTAAGCTTGTCTGTACATTATTAAAATGAAATATTTTGGTTTAATTATGGTATTTAAGCCACTCTAATGTAATTTTTTATAATAATTATGAAATACTGCTATGAAAATGTATCTATGTATTAAGCTTCTATGTATATGGTGTTATTGTTGAATGTATTTCAATACTTATAATTTACTCATGGCTCCAGGTTATGTCAAAATTCCAAACAACAATGTACTCACAGCCCCTTGTTAAACCTAAATTCCTGTACAAAATTATATTTATGTCTGTGTGCCTATTTATCAATTCGAATTAATCTATTTATTTATAGTTCCATGTTATACCAAGTTTCAAGTACAGAATTATTTTTATGGCTATGTGCTTATTTATTAATTTCATATTAAACAATTTATTTATAGTTCCATGCTATATCAAGCTTCAAATTTAAAATTATATGTCTGATTATGTGCTATCTTACAAGTTAAAGAATTATTACAAACCTTCATGAAATACCAAGAAGGCAGAACGATCCAAGTTAAAATAATTAAGTTAAATGTTATGTATTTAATAAGTTTATGTAATATTTAAGCTGAAATACTACAGGTGAATTATGTTAATTAACAAGATTTTGTATGTAAGTAATGATCCTGTAATGTTTCAATTAAAAATGTTGCAATGTATTAAGCTTGTCTGTACATAATTAGGATGAAATATTTTAGGTGAATTCTGGTATTTAAGCCACGTCAAATGTAATTTTTTATAATATTTCTGAAATATTGCTATGAAAATGTATCTATGTATTAAGCTCCTATGTATATGGTGTTAATGTTGAATGTATTTCAATACTTATGATTTACTCATGGCTCCATGTTATGTCAAAATTCCATTTGAAACCCTCACTTGGATGGGAGTAAATAATTGCAAACTCCAGAAGGTTCTTGCTAATTTGATATTAACAATTAAACAAATTATTTTGTGTTTTATTTCAATTGTTGTACTTAAACAAGGTACCACTAAACATTTCAAATAAAAGTCTGGTATTATATTTTATAACATAGGTATGCTCTTTAATATAGTAATTACATTTTATCTGCCTTATTATTATTGTCAAAGATCCTTTAAGATACAATCAATTTAGTGATACAACCCGTATAATATTTCTCTTGTTTTCTATTTGAAGCGAAAAGTTAACGGCTTCCAAGGTTCAAGTGCTTGCTCCATCTCTTTGAAAAGACCAAGAAGGGGCATGCATTTTAAGTCGAGTTTCTGAAAAGAAAAAAACAATTTTAAATTTTTAAACAGTAAGTGATCTACAAACAATAGAATTACTAGAAAGATTGGTCCTGCTGATCTGGGCTGGACTGGGACTGCTGGTGTTAAACTTGTTAACTTATTCAAGATGTTTATGCTTCTTAAATATATTTTAAAAATAAGTAAAATTAAAAATGCTAAACACTACACGATAAAGTGATAAGGCATAGAACACTATGATCCTTCAAGTCACATATAATAAATGTTGGTTTTCAATGCTTAGTCACCTATATAATTACTTTCTGCCTCACCACATATTTTCATTCTGTCTAAATTGATCAGTGACTTCATGCACCATATTTGTATGATTAAGTATTGAGTTTTCATTGCAGTCGAGTAAGATAATAAAACAAAATTATGATGTTTAGTTTTAGATGTATGCAAAAGGTCTGTAATAGTTCTTTGAAGTCAAATCAATTAAATTAAAAAAAGTGTATGTATTGTTTTCACTTTCTGTATTCTTAAATTGACAATATGTAAGTACTTACATCAAGCCTTTTTAGTTGGGATCCCACAGAGTCCCAGATAGATGTCCAAATGCTTTGGTAATAACTGAGCTTGGCATCTCAAGCAACTGGTGGCAAAATCAAAATTATGTTGCAAGTGAACTTCTTCATTACTCAACTGACTCATGTTATTGCACTGGCATCTGAAACAAATCAAGCATGACGATTCAAACATTAACTCACTATTCAGCTATGTTCATTAAATGGTTCAATAATAACAAAAAACGATTACTTACAACATTAAATAGGTCCAACTCCTTACTTCAATAAACTTATTTGTGGACATAACTAGGGTTTTCCAAATAAACTAGCGATGGGTGCGACATTATGGAAATATGAAGTACTGTTAAGTTCGCTCGTTTAAATCTCTATTTATTCGTATTCCTCATGACTCAGGGTCTAGATCCTCATGTGTAGGGATGATTAGTGATGAAGCACACAATAACATAGCTTCCTTACATATTAGTCTTCCGTCTTATAGCGTCGCCGAAATGTTGCGTATCATTTATTGATACCTAAGTACATTGTTACTCTTTATGCGGCGTCTAATTTCACTTGTTTTTATGTGTTGCTGGTTACTGAAATCATATGTATTCAAATAAGTAAAATACAAGTATATAAATACGCCGTCGGTTTATTGTTGTTTACCTACCTACTTTTCATAACCTCACCTCTTTACTTTTTATTTTTAAACTTGAGACTAGAGATCTAAACTGCGTTTCGTTATCCGCTTCTGTTACGTTTTATAGACTTTACAAAGTGATTAGTGTAAAATAACATTGTTTTAACAAAAGCCACATACAAACTCTATCTGTGTTTTTGTTTTTATTATATTACAAATTGTTTATATTCAAATAAAAATGTGTCAGCAAAACGCAAAACATAATCATTTATTAAATTTGTCACTTCACTAGACTACCTATTGACAGATCACGGACTGAAGGTCATGAATTACAGGAGGCTGCCGGCAGATTCCCCGGTACGGATTAATGAACGTAAACAAAGTTTGATCTAGATGGATTACCGGTAATCCATAGAACTCGCCGGTAGGCCCCCTGGTATATGTATTGCCATTAATTCTGGGCATCCTGTGAAAAGAGACACATCACTTATGTTGACTGAAACAATTCTGTATGAACTCGCTTACATAAGTATTGCGAATGGTCACAATACATATGTTTAAATAGTATATATTTCGACGATTCAGTAGATAACGGTTATTGTAAAATATCAGAATTAAAGTATGTAGCTGAAACCACGATACGAAGAAGAGATCATAAGAACACATAATTGTGGTAGACGTAATGATAGTTGACATCATTTTATAAAAATCTACAGTATTATGAACAATATCTAGTAAACACAACCTTTGTTTGTTTGTTTGTTTCACACAAAAAATGTAGTAATTACGCATACTTCTCGCAGTCTGACTCAGAAAAATAATAGACATGATTATATTACGAAGCGAATGAAAATGCTAAGGTAACTAATTAAACAAATCTAAAAAAAATAATATCTAAGGACTAACTACAATTATACATAAAATCGGAAAATACTGAGTGCTATAGAGTGTAACTTTCTTTTATGAAAAAAATACTGGGGTAAGACCGGAATGCTTTTTCATTATTATTTTAGACTGCTGCAGCTGCCCCACCCCTGAGCCCATGGCTGGCTACGCCCATGAATCACAGGAGTACCTACTTGGATGGGTGACCGTGCACGATGAGGCACTTTAAGTTGTTGGTTCCCGTTATCACTATATCGACCGACAAAGCGAAATTATTGTTGTTGACCTGCATTTTGGACTAAATCACATTTTACAAATATTCATGTCTAAAATTAAAACCGCTTCGATTGGTCATTAACCAATCAGTTATGCTTTAGATTAATATAAATGCGTTTCAATTGTCATCTCTTTATTTACCTTAATTAATGAAGAAGTTCAAATTAAAGTGTTTTTTATTTGCAATTGTGCAACTTGGAAAATTCTTACAGCAGGATGCTACACAGCTGCTTCCGCACATCCTATCACTGAAATTATAAAAAATAAAATAACGTATCTGTCATAAAGGTGGAGTGTCCGTGTCACTTCACTCACAGACAGTGCTGGCGATCGTAATAGATTTTACACACACACACCTTTTGTTCGGGTGAACAACCATCAAATGACCGTCTACAGCTGTGGATCGGCTGTGGCTTCAAAAAAGATGTGAAAAAGTTTTTGAAAGATCCGCGCAACGACTCTGCTACTAGGATAATTACGCATAGAGTTCCTAAGTAACATGAAACCTCTTCACTTCAGCTGCTGCTTTATAGATTGAATCATTATTATAAAAAATACACAAAATGGGAGACTTTCGAAAATATCAAATTAATCACTTAGGTGCTCAGTAAATACCATTTCAGCACCTTGTTTGTATACATAAAAGTATATCTTTTGTTTTTATATTCTAAACTTGAACGTAATTATGCGTAAACAAACGGGTTTCTTTCTAAATATTGTAATTTTTTAATGTTAAACTTGTAGGGTGTATGATCTCTAGATGAAACGTGTCAATTAGTGAGACGTGACTAGCCTTTCGCCCACACTGATACTATAGTCCGGCAATCTCATGCGCGACCTTCCCGCGGGGTGACAGACGGTGGCGGGGACGAGGTAAACAAGATGTCAGCGGGTAGCGGGGAAGGGGGAACTTCTCTTCGTGTGTAGCCGTGTGCTAGACTGACACGCTAGGGGACGAGGGTCCCCGCCACCTTCTGTCACCCCGCGGGACGGTCGTGCACGAGATTGCCGGACTATAGACGATTTTTCTAGAGATGCGCCGATTATTCGTTTAGTATTCGGTATTCGGCATTTTTTCCACTATTTGTATTCGGCCTAATTATTTGGTTTTACTGCCGAATATATTCGGTTTGAGTATTTCTATTTTCTACATGACATGGAATGAAACTGAAAGACAAGCTTCTTATGTAAAATTTAAGTTTTTTATAAGTTAAATAAAACTTACGTGTTCAAAAACCTAATAAATGAAAGCAATTAAAACTTGAAATCAACATGTATTTTAACACGTCGCGTTCTACGACACCCTCGGGGCAGGCATGTGGGGGCAGAATTCTTTGAAACTGCCTTTACCACACGACAGTATTGTAAAAGTAACTATGCACCAAATATACAAGTATCACTCAATCGAAGTTGAGTCATGCGCGCTTTATTCCGGTCAAGGTGACCAAGGCCGTCGGCTTTTTTTTGTTCTTTTTCAATTAGTTCACTTGACGAGGGATCTTATCTTTTGGTTATAAGTTTATAACAAATTATGTATTTAAACTGTGTGCCTAGCCTTAAAATCTACTAAAATAATTGCGTAAAAGATTATAATAAGACATATGTACATACATACATACATTCACGCCTGTTTCTCCAAAGGAGTCCCGCGTAATAGGTGGCGAGCCTATTGCCGCTTACCGGGCACTGTTATGTTCGCCAGAGCCTCGTCCGTTGATCGGCAGGTGCACCACCTGCAGGTAAGGTTGGCTTGGGCTCCTTAAGTCTTAAAAGACTAATCGTATTATATGTTAGTAAAAGTAAAAAAATATTTTATCATCGATATGGCGTGGGCCCCGTGGGGGTCAGTAAACATGCACTCCAATGCTAAGGATGCGGGTTCGATCCTTCATATATTAGTACGACTGCTGATAGGCTGCACAGCATATACGATTACAAATATTCATGAGTAACAAACATTGATTATAATAGCCAAGTCTTGCTTGAATCACTGAGGTATTTGGGACGAAAGGGTACTTTTTGGTTGCGAACGCAGCTCAGTTTGATCTCTTTCTCAAAAGTTTCCCTGCTTAACTGTACTTAGCTTAATTAACTTCATAGTAAAAGATCAGATTTCGTATTTATATGTCACTTATTGAATTGATGAAATTTCGTCTTTAGCCACTAAAGTCCCAGTTTGGGACTAGAAAACATTGCGTGGTTTCCTAAACATTTCCCGGCTGAGCTGTACTGCCAACTAACCTCTACCTCGAAGTAAGACCTACCTAGCTTAATAATCGAGGCACTCAAAACTGTCAACTAATATGTTAATATCTCTAACGAGCGCTATATCAGTCTGGTCTTGCCTTAATTACACAGTTAATTGAATAAGATATTATTAATACTACTTACATCAGTAATATTTTATAACACAATTTTTTTACGATAAAAAATAATAGTTCTTTTAATTATATAAAATAAATCTACTACTATGGAATGGCGTATCAATGAAATAAGAAACAAAATAAGAGGAGATGGAAAATAAAACTTGGGAGTTTTGGAACCACGGGGTAAGACACATCGAGGCAGTGTTTAATTTTTTATAACGAATGTTTATTTTAGTTCTAATGTATAGCGGAATTTTAGACATAGCTGCTTTTAAAACGTAGACAAGTAAAAAGTAAAATAAAAAGTTCTTTATGTCATTAACTATTACATAGCACCTGAAAACGTCAAAAAAAATATAAATTAAAAAAAAACTAAATATTACTACACTGAAATCACGAAGCTTAGATTCACTTACATGCAAATAAATAAAAATTAGGTGTAAGTGAATCTAAGTGCCGCCGGTTCCGAGCCTCCGCTATGTGAGAAGAATTGACAAGAAACTCACGTGTGTAGGAAATTGTCATATTACCGTGAGTTCTGATTTTACGTGTTGATTCCATAATTTCATAGAAGCATCTAGTAGTTTACTAATTTACTAAGGTACGTATTGGATCTGACTATGATAGACTTGAGCTGCGTGCGACTACGTACGAAAACACTTCATTACGTTCAATTCTTGCAAATAACTGATTTATAAAAATAATTTCACACTGGCAAGTGAATTCACTATAGAGAAAAATTATGGCTTAGATCGTACACATTAAGAATTCCACTCGAGCGTTTGGTACGCAACAGGAATAATGGATGACCTTATTCCAAATACCCAACGAAGGCGATATAACCTACAAGTATTCTTAGAATTCACACGTTATTGTGTAATGAAATTTTATTAATTATGGCGATTGCTGCAACATATTAAAATAATGTACGAGTAGACGCTATTGACCGGCACCCAGTAACGTTTATACCATTACCAGATTTAAAAGTATACAGGGTGTAAAGACCTTGATCAAAGCAGAGTGGTACGTATTCTGTCCAGCATTAGGATTTTTTTTTCTTTGAGTTTCCACCTCGGAAACCGATAGAGTTAGCACCCTGTTGCGCCCGTATCATTGCTTGCCACTATTTGCAGTTTTTTAAAACCAAATTTTTTTTATCGTTTCCTAACAAAAAAAAAATTCTCTTGTTATGTGTAGAATGCGTAGCCTTTAACTCTGATCAAGGTATTATTATATCTTAATAGTCTGTGATAAGAGGCACAATATAAATAATTATATTTTTTTTAATAATAAGTAACGCTATCATACACATAACAATACGTAGATAGAACAATAAAATCGGCATGAGTGAAGTTCCATGAATTGATGATTATTTAGAGATTGTTTCGATTAACTTTAAGACTCATATATTATTTTGAAATATCATTTAAATAATTTCTTCCGAGTCCGTGTGGTATTTATTATTGTAATATAAATTCAGAGACTTTGTAAGTTATAAAATTACTAATTAATTGTATGTATACTAAGTAAGTATTACTGAGCGACGTGGCGAGACCCCTTCTAATGAGGGTTCAAACCCCCAGTGTTCAGTTATGTACAAAATTATCGCTTGTTCTGTGCTTCGGAAAGCACGTTAAGCCGTAGGGTCCCGGCTGTCATGAACATCTATCGCAGTCGTTATTAGGAAGTCAGTGCCTTCTAATATCCCTTTGGTTTGTGGAGGTCAAATGGCAGTCGCTCCATGTAATTACTAACTGAAGTTCAGCCAAAATCTGGTTACACCAGTGAGCAGACGTTGGGCTTAAGTCTGGGGCAACCGGGATATATTAGGCCTTATAAAATCCAAAGCTAAACATTAACCTCCTCAACAAATTATTAGGGACTATTGGGGCGGGTTGGTGATCGCCCCCCCCCCCCGACTGGTCTCCACTTTGTCGTGGTGGGGGGGCTGGGTACCTCCCGGTAGGGCGCAGGAGGCGCTATGGAAAAGGTAACACCCAGAGACCGACGACTCAGGGTGCCCTTAGTACTGACTACCGGGGGGGAAACTATGCGAGACCTGTGGAGGGCCAGGAGGGCCCGTCAAGCAGTGCCAGGAGGGTCGTAGGCAGAGGGGCAGGGGGCCTCTGCTGTCTAACCATGGACCCTCCGAGAAGTCGGCCACACACGCTACGGTCGCACAAGGAGGTAGGAGGGGCGCGTCCACTGCGCCTCTCCGAGGAGGTCCTCCCGGTTTTGGTTCGGGGTAGGTTGGCCGTGGGCGGGGTGTCAGAGCTGCAACCCAGGTACTGGCCCCCGCCTCTTTCTCAACAAGCGGCGGGCGTCGTCGGAAGATTTTTAGTGGGTACTGCTGGCAGTTGCGTCTGCCGGTGGTGAGTCCCACACCCCCTTTCGGTCCCCCTTTGGCCGGAATGCAGTGCGTAAATGCATTTTGTTACCGACGTAAAACAAAAAAAAAAAAGGGTTGGTGATCGCAGTCCATGCCAGTGCGCAAGACGACGCTGCTGCCTATTATCCGGTTGAATTTCTTTGTAATCAGATTTACTTGTTTGGATAATCGATACCAATTAATATCGATACCAGCAAAGGCGATATATCGCTCTTTTAAATTTTTTATTACTAATTAAGTAATTACACAAGATAAAGTTCGAAATAAAAGTAGTCGATAAAGAAAAAAATCTAATTATTAAAAGTGTATAATACCAGTGTATATGACAAAGACAACATTATAATTAACAGACATATTTTGAACCCCACACTTGTTCTAGCCTGTCCTACCCAGGGGCTGGAACTGGCTGGCATACAGATACACTGATAATAAAAAACTAAATCATTACCAAAAGCTAAAATATCTATTGACATCTGTCACTCATCATAGAATATTTTAGCAATGAACAAAATAACTTTAATATCGGACGCCTTTATCCTAGTGGTTGCTTTCATAAAGCATAATTTACAAATGAGTTTGCTATAATAAGTCGTTCCTAACTCATGCACCCCATTGGGGTACCCACCCAATAAACTTACCCAGGTGGGTCGATAGTGGCTATTGATTGTCACAGGTCGTAGCTATGGCATTGCTTACTTTACACGCATTGCTCTTTTGTTTCATGACATTAAATAATTTAGAAGGCTCGCAACCTATTACGTGGGACCAACAATATCATTGGTAAAATTTTGGCGTATAACATGACTCTGCGGGACAACTCTTTCTGCATAAAAGCTATTTAACTTTGGAACTCCCTCCCTATTGATATTAGGTTGGCAGAAAGCAAGCCTACTTTTAAAGGGTTGCTTAAAAAAATACTTTCTTGAGGAGTTATTATCTGATTGAGTCTACATATCATAATTACTATCAATTTTGTGTATGTGTATATGTAGTTTATTAAGGAATATAATAAACTGAACCTCTAAAAAATACTTTTTTGATCATCAAAAATACTGATCTAGCATCTAATAGGGGATTAGGTGCTCCATCAGAATTTTTTGATGTACAAAAAGGTTAGGTTAGGTTGGTAATTTATTAATTTTGATGACACATTAAATATGATCCGTTTATTAATAACACATATTTAATTCTATGTAAGTTTATATGTTTATATGTTTTTTCTTATTCGTACTGCCTCATACTTTTCTGTTAACCCAAAGGTTAACTGGTAGAGAATGCCTTGCAGCATTAAGTTCGCCTTTTGTACATTTTAATTTTAATTTGTGCGATAAAGTTTAAATAAATAAATAAACATGCGTAATTATAGATATGTAACTTTAATAATAATCCTTTATTGCACATAAAACATAAATAGTTTACAAAAAGTATTTAAAAACTTAAAGTACAAAGGTGGACTTATCTCTAGAAGAGATCTCTACCAGCCAACCCTAGAAGTTGTGTATAAATTTGTAGGTACGGGATTAAATTTGGTTAAAGATCTTTGTTAAAAAAGGAAATAAAAAAACAAAAAAACCTATATATACCATGCATACTTACATACATATATATCAATATTATACATACATAAATATCAATATTATGATTAATAATGTAATAAAAAATATATATTATAAAAAGTGTTAACTAAGTGCCAAAACAGACAAGTAGTGATTTCTCAGTTTATTTTTAAACGACACAACTGATGGACTCTCACGGATCTGAGAAGGAAGACTGTTCCACATTCGTACAGCACGGGCTGAGAAGGAGTTACGGAAAAACTTAGTGTTGGTGGAAGGAGAAACAAGGGTCTTAGTTACACAGGACCGTTTGGGGCGGGATGTAGATGGTAGAACATTGAAACGAACACGTAAGTAATGGGGAAGCTGAGGATGGTAGAGGATTTTGTACAACATACACAGGATGTGCACATCTCTGCGGAGCCTTATAGGAAGCCATTTAAATTTTGCCCGGAACTCAGAAACGTGATCATATTTACGCAGACTAAATATAAACCTTAGGGCCAGGTTCTGAAGACGTTCCAGCTTATTAAGTAACTCTTCAGTTGCATCCAAATAACAGATATCAGCATAGTCGAGAATAGGTAGTAAAAGCGCATGAGCAAGCATAACTTTGGTCTTAAAAGGCAAGAAAAATTGTAGTCGCCTGAGAGAATGGTATGCAAAGTGCATACGCCGACTAACGTCATTAATGTGAGGTATCCAAGAAAGAGTGTGATCAAGAATAAGGCCCAAATTCCTAGTTTTGTCAGTAAGCGCAATTTTTGCACCTCCATACATAATCGCTGGTAGGGAATCAACGGCAAGCCTCCTGTGCATTCCACTACTCCCTATAATTATAGCCTGGGACTTCTTGGGGTTAATAAGCAATCCAAAAGAACTCGACCAAGCATTAATTGAATTAAGATCGGCATTAACAGCTTCTATAGCTAAGTGAGCATCATCAAGACGAAAATGCCTGTAAATCTGCAAGTCATCTGCATACAGGTGGTAGGAAGAAGTAATGACACTGGTAACTTTATTAATAAAAAGTGAGAAAAGGAGAGGAGAAAGAACGCCGCCTTGTGGAACACCCGATGCTAAAGAGCACCAGTCAGATAGCATGTCATCACTCCTGATACGTTGTCTACGACCATGAAAGTAGTCAGAGAACCAAGCAATAACTAAAGGAGAAAAGTTAACAGAGCGGAGGGTAGCAAGGAGAATGTCAAAGTCAACAGAGTTAAAAGCGCTGCTAAAATCAAGCAGTACTATAATAGTAAACATTTTGTTGTCCATCGCGAAACGAATATCCTCAGTAACATTCAATAATGCAGTAACGGTGCTGTGTCCTGACCGAAAGCCAGACTGATAGGGACTGAGAACATTGTGTCGGGAAAGGTAAGCAAACACTTGCTTGTGTACAGCGCTTTCAAGGACTTTTGACAGAAATGGTAGAATGGATATGGGACGGAAATGGGAGAATTCGGTAGGATTTATAGACTTAGGGATAGGCACGACTTGGGCAGGCTTCCATTCACTAGGAAAAATGTTGGCCGATAGCGATGTGTTTAAAATGTGAGTGATAATCGGCAAAACATCATCTAAAACCAGAATTAGCATATCCCGGCAGATACCGTCATTACCTATAGCCTTTGATGTAATTGAAAGGATACTCTTTTTAACCTCCCCCTCAGAAATGCCGCGAAAAGTAAATGGCTCGTAGTCAGGCAGTGATGAGTCAGATAAAATAGACAGTGTAGACAATTTAGATGTGTTAGAGATAATAGTGGGAGAACTAGAGAAGTATGTATTTAGAGAGTTAAGCTCAGGCAGCTGCGAAGAAGGGTCTGAATTATTCCCTATACCAAGGGTATTGAGGAATTTCCAGGCTTGGGAAGGAGATTTATTTTCAAGTGTGGAGTGAATAAAGCGGCGTTTAGAATCCCTACACATCCTGTTGCAGAGATTTCGTAATCTTTTATATTCTTGGCAGTTTTCATTAGATTTGTTCTTTTTAAGCCTTGATTTCGCTTTATCCCGTTTCTGACTTACCTTCTTTATATCTGGTGTGAGCCAGGGTGCCGGAAAGTGTTTAATACGCACCCTTCTAAGAGGAGCATGCAAGTCATAAAGCTCAAGAATTAATTCACTAAAAATTTTGACCTTATCATTAATACAGTTGGTAATATATAAACTACCCCAATCGATCCTACAAAAGTCTTCTCTCAGGCGATCAACGTTAATAGCACCAAAATTACGTCGCAGAATAACTTTGCTCCTGCGCTTGGGAGTACGGACCCTATAAGAAAGGTAAAGTAGATCATGGTATGAGAAGGGAGATGACATTTGTCCATGTGAGAGAACTGCATTAGGTTTAGATACTACAAGCAAGTCGATGAGGGAAGGTTGACAATTTGGAGAGTGATGGGTGGCGTCTAAAGGAAGTACACTTAAACTAACTGAAGTAAAAAGGGAAGTGAGACAAGAAGATCTATAATCGTTTTTAATCAAACATGTATTTAGATCACCCATTAAAATCACATGATCATAAAAAGGACATAATGATTCAAGTGTAGATTCAAAGGAGTCAAAAAAAATTATTTTACTGCTTGGACTGTATGCTACACCGACTAATACATTAGAATGATGCACATTTAATTCCAAGAAAAGATATTCAAGAGAATTACCATGGTTATTCGATTGACAGACTACAGAACTCGAGATGTGGTCTTTAAGGTAGATACACACTCCACCGCCACCAGCACCGATCCTGTCATTTCTTAAAAGCCTGTAACCATACAGTGTGTAGAGAGGAGAAGGAAGCGACGGCTTAAGCCAGGATTCTGAAATTAAAATAACGTCGACTACGCCATTGTCAAAGGATGCAAGCAAGTCAGAGATGTGCGCAGGAACACTTTGAGCTAATGCAATATTAATATATGGACTAGGTTAAGGAATGAGGATTTGTCACTGAACACAGTTTGCAGCTTCGCCTCCAGAGAGCGCCCATCAGAGTCTTTAAGATATTTCGAAAATTATCATAGTATCTTAGAACTTGATAAACCAAACTAAAGTCCAGAACAGCGTTTCAAAGGGTTTGGGGTTCAAACCCTGGTCGCGCACCTATTAGTCAGCAGACCCTGGGCCTTAAACTTAAGTTTAGGACAACCGGGATATTGCTAGGATATGATAATGGAAAAACTTTGAGGATAAAGTAGGTCCTTAAAGTTTTTGTGGTATAATCGACCTTTGATTTTGGCACAAAAGCCTATGCGACCCAACCAGATGTTGCCGGCGACCCAATTTAGGCTGTAATATATAGGCATTTACCTATATTTGACAACCGATATGGCGTAGTGGCGAGTATACCCGCAGTCCACTCCTAAGGTCGTGTGTTCGATTCCCACACAGGACAAATCTTTGTGTGCATAAACATGAATATTTGTTTTGATTATCTGGGTGTTTTCCATATATTAAGTATGTAATTACAAAAAAAGTATTTATGTTTAGTAGTTATCTGTTATTTAGTGACTAAACCACAAGTTCTTAATGATACATGTTATTATCTTGAAACTAAATAATTGGTGCAATTGTCAGAAATATTTATTTTTAATAATTTTAACAATACGGATTGCGAGCTTCACATACCTTAAGGCGCCAACCAAAAAGTTTAAGAAACGCTGGTTTAGACATACTTATATTCATATTGTATCAGCATAAAAATCAATTAATTACTTACAATTTATAATCATCAGAGCTATTTTCATAATTACAAAACTTTGACATTTGTCATGTTATGATCAAATTTATGATTATGACTGAAATCTAAGATGTCTGACTTGATAGCTAAATTATCAATAGCTTTAAAGGTGATGGTAGACACAAAGATAAAATTTGGATATAATCACTTATTTAATTTTGAGCTGTCTTGTCACGAGATATCTAGATATTGTAGATATCTAAATGTTTTAGTCGGAACTATAAGTTTAAATATATATTTTAAACTTATACTTCTTACCAATTTCTAAGGAGCCCAAGCCAACCTCACCTGCAAGTGGTGCACCTGCTGATTAACGGACGAGGCTCTGGCGAACGTAACAGTTCCCGGTAAGCGGCAACAGGTTCGCCACCTACGTGGGACCAACGATGCAATTGGCTAAGTATGGCCATATCTTATGCCTCTGTCTACAGAAACCACCAAACAGGCGTGAATGTATGCATGTATTATGTATAAGTTGCGTAGACATTTCTTTGGTGTATATTTTTTTTTATTCAAAACTTTTTGAACATTGGATCAATGGGATCTATGCGATTATCACGACCCGACGCATGACTTCATCACCTCTTCAGTCGCATCATATGGCATCAGACTACGAGTATCACATGATGTCATGCATAGCGAGACAAGGAAAATGAAAACAATAACATAAGCTTGAAATCTAAACTTTACCTCAACTTGTTGAATAAAAGACATTATATATAAATTGAAATCAAAAACATCTTAATTTCAATGAAGAAGATAGTACAATAGCTTACTGATACTGTACCATAAGGTTTACTGTTACTGAAAGAGCGGGACTAGCTGTAATAAGCATTTTAAATTTTACTAAGTGGTCCTAACCATAGTACCTGATTAAAATTAGATTTTAAAAGAAATAAACGATTTTTATTTATGATCAATCATCATCATATCAACAAATCAATGTTTTGAGAGGGTTGAAAGGTAACAGTTAGAACGGAGAACCAAAGCTTAACCCACCAGTGCAAGACCCCAAGACGTAGTAAGCTCGTTTTGTGTGAATCAGAACATGTGCAGTAACGCGTGTTTTAGTGGCGATAGTTTGAAATTTGTGTATTAGTCTTTGGAGATATTGTATTACTCTCCCCGTGACCACGGACCATTGAGTATTCGAAACGATCTGGATAACAACAGTTTAATGAACCGCGATTTTAATCCAGAAAATGAGCTCATTTGGTACTTATCGAAACGGCGAACTTCGTATTATTTTTTATTTAAATACAATACTTTGTCCTGATCATAACGATCAAAATAAATAAAGAATTATCCAATTTGGTGAAATCGTTTTAAAATTATGCGTGTACATACATTTCGGCAATTCATATACATGGTAGAAAAAAATAATTACCTTAACTTCTCCTTTCTCGGAAACTGTAACTTGGTAGCATGGCAGCGAATCAAAGCCAGGGAAGTCTTCAATGTCGCCAGTTTTAATGTTGAAGCAAGCTCCATGCCATGGGCACCTTACACGACCGTCTCCCAAGGCCCCAGAAATAAGAGGAGCTCCATAGTGGGTGCACTTGGTACCGATAGCGTTGATCTCGCCATTCTGTTTCACCACCAGCACTTTCCCGTCGTCGCCGATATCAAACACTTTCATCTCATTGTCTTTGAGTTCGTTCTCATTGCACACCACAGACTCCACATATTTTCTCTCTGATTCCACCCGCGATATTGTGCCTGTAGTTCCACTACCACCTGGAAGAAATATTTAAACGTTAAAATAGGTTAAACTTCAAATGACTCTGCAATTTTCTAGAGAGGGAGAGAAAGAATCGTACAAAATCAAATTCCATAAGAAGAATATTATGAATTAACAAATTAATGACTAGTGTCTTAAAGCCCTTATTCTCAAACACCACCACTTAAAGCAATATTTCCTCAGACTTGAATTCAATTAACGGATCCATCATCATCTCAGCCCAAGAAAGTCTTACTAATGAACACTACGGGACTCCTCTCACGAACTACGGTAAGAAGAATTCAGATCATACTCCACCAACGACCCAGAGCAGATAGACAGATGTAGTAACCGAGTGTTAAACATTTCTTCTAACCTCTAACGCCTCTAACCTGGATTAAAGACTACCCCATATAGTGATAAAGGGTATCAGAAAACAGAAAAGTGCTCTATATTAAATACCAGACAAAGGTTCACCGAGTCAAAGGCTGACTTCTGTGAACCGCTTCGATTGCATTTCGATTCGCATTGAAATCCCTTTTAATACATGATTTAACCTTTTGGATATTGGATTGGATATTGCTTATAGAATATTTTAGAGAACATGTCTTGCTTAAAACCTTATCGAATAATTGGTCTATCTAACAAAACCGTAATAGACCAATGAACCGTTGAATTAAATAAAATTCCAAAATTATGAAAATCCAAATAACGTCAATGCAATGCAAAAATTAGAGCGTGGGATAAGCACGGTAACAATTCATAGCAGCCAAACCCATTTATAACCGCCTGCGTAAGGGATTATATAGGATCAATGGAACACATTTGTGTCGAAAGAAAAATTTTGAAGTTACATACAAGTTAAAAGCAACACAAAAAGGAAGGCTACGTTTCCACTAGATATGTGCGAGGATGCGTTGCAAGACTTGCGTGGAATGTGTTTGGTAAGATCCAAAGAATCGCTACGCTGAGCGAAGCTAGGTAAATGAAGCGATTCTATTGGTCCTTAACTCTTCTTCTTCATCTTAGCGTTATCCGGGTTGCTTTGCCCGGGGTACGCTAAAATTATTCATTTCGACTTTCCATAAAATAAGTGGCTGTGTGTGTTCTATACTGTTGGTTCTTAACAAACACATGTAACGCATCCTCGCACATCTCTGATGGAAACGCAGCCTTAAGGTGGAATTATTTAAGCGTGTCACCGAGCAGACGCAGCGAGCGGACTGTCGGTGCTTTTGCAGCCTGTATGGTGCTCAGGACAGGTCGATGCATCAGGCGCGGGTGGCGACGCGGCGCCAGCTGGCCCGGCCGAAAGTGAGGTGTTCGCGTCAAAACTTGCGAACAAAAACTCTCTATTACTTCTGAGTTCTATTGTAATATCGCTGGTAAGTAGTGGACTTCGAGGACATAATCTTTAATTAATTAATACGTCCGCTTTTAAACAATTAACATACGGAATGAGATAGTGGAATACACAATTCGTATATAATTTGATCATCATATCAGCCGTATAAAGTCCACTGCTGAGCATTAGCCTCTCCAAAAGATTGCATTCTATTGGAAGTATTTGCCCATTATCACGCTGGGCAGGCGGGTTGGTGATCGCAGTTCAAACCAGTACGCTGCTGCCCATCATCATCATCATGGTAGAATTTATCTTCGCTGACTTATACGACTCCCCGTAAGATGAGAGGGGGTGGCACTATTCTAGGCCGGTACCACACGGTATAATTTGATCTATTGGCACAGATTTACATTTTATTAATATAGCTTAGCTCACTTATCAATTATTAGTTATATATAACATACTAATGCATTTTATAAATGTGAAATGGGGGTTTGCTTGGAATGAAGCGGTATTTGGAGAAGCTGTGTGCGGTGTAAATAAAAATAATTTATTGATTCAGGCCTTACTTTGCCGAAATCGATTGTTAGCAAGTGATGGATTAAAATGATGGTTCCTCGATTTTTCGGGAAATTATAGTAGCGCGGGAATTGTTACAAATATATTTTTATTCCATCACTTGAGTGTAAATGTACCTAATTTCAATGATTCAACATTTTAACTGGATCGCAACTAGAATCTGCTCTACTTTTCTAGCTGGGTAAACACTCCGACACTCTGGGCATTTCGGTGCACGCATTTTAAAAACAAAAGTGATTTATAAAAAGTTAGTGTATGAACTTACATACAAATTATCTCTTTACAATTGATAAAAATGTGAAACGTTACTGATGTGGTTTGGGTTGGGCTTAACCACTTTTATTGTACTATCAGTTGTTTCCGCTCGTGGTTTTGAAACACTATCAACTACTTTATTTATTGGGAGCATAGGGATCCTACCAAGATCTCAGGAGCCCAAGCCAACCTTATCTGCAAATACAAAGTTCCCGGTAAGCGACAATAGGCTCGCCACCTATTACGTGGGACCAACTAAATAATTGACGTATATTATGCCTCTGTCTACCCTTTCGGAGAAACGGACATGTATGTACGTGTGTGTGTGTTGCTTAACAATCTTTAACAAACAACTTTTACGGCTAGCCTAGACTAGGTTTAACTAGTTCACGCGGTTTCATGGTGCTCCTATTTGTAATTTTGCCGTTTTTTGCATTTTCGTGCACTTATTAGCAAGAAATAAACTTTACTTTACCGAGATATTTGCACATAATGTTAAAAACTGTGGGACACGGCGCGCAGTGCAGCGGCTCAACCGACTAACTTAGCAAGGGAGGGGGCAATCCCCTAGTTTTTGGTTTGAAATAAAACAGTAAATAATATTCGCTAGCACCTACACAATTTTTTTATAGTGCTACTATTTGCAGTATTTATGGTATTATATATATCATAGTGGCATGGCAGAATATTTTCCAGTAAAGCATACAAAGGTGTTTCTTTCCTCAAAGAGAACTACCACCTAGCTCGACTGCTGGTCTATTTAAAGATATTATTTGAAGCGTTCGTAACACCGCGGTGGTAGGTCGGTAACGATCACCGAAGTAAAGCAGAGTTCACAGAGTTCGATTATTAAATGGCTGATTGTTTGTGTGGCGTTTAATATCAAGCGATTTGGTTCTTCCGAAGGCACGGTAAGATATTATACTGGTAAAGGAACCTAAAGGAAAGGTCCTGGTTATCCCAATACGTGATAGTCGTTATGCCATTTTACAGGCTTAATTGGCGGCTTAAAAATTTATTACAGCAGGACACCACACACCTCCGGGGCCGCGGGACTGCTCGGAGCCGCGGGCTAGGAACGTAGCAAGCTCAAGAAGAAACATGGATTGTTTTTATTCGGTAATAGCCTGTCCCACCTTCCGCTTCAGAAGGTAATTAGATCAAAAAAATGGACGCCACACAACTGTCACCGCCAATTCGCACTGGGTCTGAGTGGTGGAGTATGACCCAATATCTTTTCACCTTGGTTAGTGAAATGAGGCCTGTGCGCAGAAGTGGGACATTAATGGGTTGAGTTGGTGATTTAAATATTTATCTATAAAATATTATACGGAATCATCTACAGACTTAATATTGTATCTAAATAAATATTAAAACAATGGTTAGAAGCTCACTACTGGTTTTAAACATCTAACATTTTGGTTGTAACATATGAAATCTATTAAAACAAAAAGTATTGTAAGTGCATGTCTTTAGAATGAGCATGCTTCCATAATCATTTGTCTAGTGTTCCATTAATATTAGTTGTTGAAAATAAGAGAACCTGTTTTGAAATCGTTAACACTTAGAATAAGACTTGATTGATTCTTTATTCACTAAGCAAGTTGTGCCAGTACCTGTCGAGGAGCGCAAGAGTTGAAACTATAAACTCCTTGTGTCCACTTTTACAGAACTCTAATAAACAAACAAGAAACAGCCACATTTTAAGAGCTGAAGAGATATAAAAAAATAATATTTGCCGTACTGGCAAGCTTAGGGCAGGGATCATTGCAGTATGCTTGCTCAGTGATTCTTAAAGCAGTGCTAATGTTTTATAAATTATTAATTAATGCATACATATTCTCATACACACATATCATCGTTGAAGTTCTAACACCATGTGTAAGTCACTTTTAGGCTATTTTGATGCCATTCACGTCAGAGAGAGTCAGAAGACACATCCACAATCAGTAAATTCATATTATTAAAGTATATTATTATTATTATTTTGTATCCATCTATATAAAATTATGCAATTTTTTTCTCTCTCTTAAAAAGTTGCTATTTTAGACTTCCGTGGTGTTAGAACTTTCATTGACCGTATGTCCCATTTGGGGTGGACAGACACACTACAACTATTTAAATTTGTTCTATATAGTTGCAGCAAACTAAAGTTCACTTTTAGCACAAGATCTTTAGGTGCAACTTGTCAAATGGTCCCCTTTTACCACTCCCTGAGGACTTATGTATAAAAGTTGTCAAATATTTTTTAACTATAATTTATAAAAAGAGTTGTAATTAACAACAAATTATAATGTCATCTTTTACCTGATACTTACACAAATAAAGTTTACTATACTTTAAGTAAGCAAAATGTCATATGGAGATAAATTAGTACTTATTAAATATCTACATTCAAGTAATTAAAATATAATTCATGTAATAAATATTGATAAAGAAATTAAATAAACCTGTAAGTTTATTAAATAAAGTCGTGTTTTTACGAACATTAGGTAAATGACTATGAAGTCGCGGAAACATTTCACTGCATGAAAAACAGCCAATAACATAAATATGAAAGTAATAAAAATAATACTCACATGAGTCCGAAACTCCTCTCCCACAACTATTCGGGGCATATGATCTTGTAAAAGTAGTACCCATTATTCAAAACGTATCTAAAATAGTTTAATTATACTTATGTTAAATGCTTCCAAAACCGCATGAGAAAGATCATATAAAATATGTAGGTATTTAGAAGGATTTTTAATAATAACGCACAAAATGTTGCACTGAAGAAAATATATTATAAAGATATCGTATTAGTTGTAAGGGAAAGGATTAACCTTGAAAGTTATGTTTTACAAATTACAATCACAATACCGCCAACAGCACTAGCCAACACAAACAAGCAAACGCGAATGATTTAAAAGTTTTTTGCCTCTGAGTCTGACGGATTGAATTGAATATTGTGATTGAAGGTTCTTCTTCTTCCATTTAAATAATGGCTTCGTGCGGCTAGCACATTTAGCCAGTGTCAAGTAAGTCATATATTAATAATATATAATTCATAGTAAATGAGAATGAGTGATGATAAAGATGATAAATGGTAAATGAGATACCCTCCCCAAAGCCCCTTGAGTTCTCAGTAAAGATGTGGGACTATACTGAGATCTCACATGGACTCCTTGAGAGAAAATTTGAAAAGTGATGTTGCACTGTTTTGTTTGATTTACCAACACTTATGTATGTTCACAAACACTTAACGGTTAATAATCCACCGTTATTACACATTAATGTTAGAAATATCACAAATTTTAGAAAATAAAACAAAACCGCAAACATGACTCTTCACTTTCCCGCCAAGAAGCCCGATTGAAGGTTGTATTGTATGACATCTATTACCTTTTAAAGGTTGAAAGCTAAGTGGCAAAGTAGCATCAATTTACTACTTAGTTGCATGATTTGATGATGAATTTTTGTTTTTTTGTGATTCCACTGGGTCCTCGACGCCTATTTCCTTGTTCCCAAGAAAGAAAACATAACAAATATTTATTTTGTTCACTTATTAATGTTACCAGTACTGACCACATTACAAATAGGGGTTTAAAATTTGGAATCTAAGTTATTAAGATCATTAAAACTAACTAAATGGCAACCAGAACATGAACTGTCAGTGTCAGTAAATGGTGAAAGACAGACGTGGCCGATGAAAACTTGTATTATGATTTTCCTGAATTTTCCGATAACGGAAATCTAAATCAGTGTTAAATTATTACCAAAATGTCGGACGCAATTACTGCTAAAGGTCAGCCTACTACCGGAGACCCGGAGAAAAAAGGTTGGCTATTTAAATGGACAAATTACCTCAAGGGTTATCAGAGAAGATGGTTCGTGTTATCAAATGGATTACTCTCGTACTACAGGTAAACACGATAACTAAAGTAAATATAGACGATTCCATGTGGAATACACATCAAATTTCCATTTTTAAGATTGCCAAGTTATAAATTATGTAAACACTTCCTACTATATCGAATGACGCAGCGACAACTATTTTTTGTGTTTACTATAAAATTTTGATAGCAATAATATCACACATTTTTTTACATGAATTTTCCAACACTTATTACACATTATTTTATCAAATAATAATTATACTAAATATTAATCATATTGTAACCTGTTAAATCAAAACAATATGCCCTTCAGAATAATATGAATATTCAAATCGAAAAATAAATTACAGTAAAAATGCAATTAACCTCTAAAATCATTTTTATAGTCTTGGTTTTGTTAAGAAGCAAGATAAATTTGGCTAAAAACTCTCTTGGCTTAATTTATCTTAAAATATTAAAATAATTTGAAAAGGCTGGAATGTTTTACATACAGTATGATTAAAATACATATGAAATTATAAATGTTTACTATAGTCCTTTTCACATAAGATGAGTTCTGTGACAGATTGAATTTTGACAATTGTAGAGATGTCCTTCAATGAAATCGTATCTAATATTTCCGATAATCGATAATAATGTATAAGGAAATAAAATCGATTTAAATAAACCAAAACTTGTTGGTAATAAACAAATACTGTTGGTGTATATGTATTATATTGATAGTTTATTGTGCAATAATACATAAACGGTATATTTTGCACAGTTTTATTAAGGTAAAATACAACAGAATTTCAAAAGACTTAATTGTTTGGTCACTTT
Organism: Musotima nitidalis; assembly: GCA_949126915.1. Classification (NCBI taxonomy): domain Eukaryota; kingdom Metazoa; phylum Arthropoda; class Insecta; order Lepidoptera; family Crambidae; genus Musotima; species Musotima nitidalis. Next base: position 10,644,533 of record OX421434.1, read on the forward strand.
CTAAAAAATCACTGTCAGAATGAGTCGCTTTAGCCGAAATGTTTTGCGTAATAACGTCACCATAAAATAAAATTATTATACAGTAAAATTATTTTTGTTTTCCAAACAAAAAACGCATAGTTTGGAACAGATGAAGTGTCACAGAAATCATTCAAGGTGAAAAGGACTATAGTCCTGGCTAAACTAATATACAAGTAAATTTAACTTATTTATATAAGTTTATGTAAACCACTTAGTGGTTGGTTTTTAAACTTGACTATGATAAGCTCTATCGAGCTTAACTTGAATTAATTAGTATTACTTTTATTATCTTATTACAAAACCTCATTTAATGTTATCAGCTGTATTTAGATTTTGTGATTTTTACATAATTTCATTTTAACAAATTTATTTATATTCCATAATTTAAAGCTTTTCCTATGGTACAATAGTAAAAATTATATAATGATATCTTTTTTCATTTGAATGTAAATAAATAATCAATAAATTGTTATATTTTGTTAGACAACTCACACCTCTAGTCTTTCGGACTTCTTTAAGCAATGTATTTTTTTTAATAATGTATATTTTTACTTAAAACAATGTTTAGATGTAGTTATGTATTTGCTCGCGAGTATATATCACAGACATACAAATTGGTTTTATACTATCAACCCATTATATATAATGTGTCTTATTTTTTGCAGAAACCAAGCAGAAATGGTTCACACATGTCGGGGCACAATCTCCTTGCTAGGGGCCTTGATCCACACAGCAGACTCGTGCACCTTTGTGATCAGCAACGGTGGCACGCAGACGTTTCACATCCGAGCCCATGATGAAGTGGAGCGCCAAAGTTGGGTCACCGCACTGGAGCTTGCCAAAGCGAAAGCTATGTTAGTGTTAGTCGTTCAGTCCAGATTTGGGCATAAGGTTGAGGTGTAACACTTCACTCTGGTTTTGGTTCACTTTTTAATAACTTTAAATAAATAAACATTTATGGCAGGTTTCACATATTCATATGTAGTTAGTAAATGTATTCCTGAAGTGTTAGTATTTGTGCAGGGAGCATGAAGTTTCCAGCAGTGAATCAGAGTGAGGACAATGAAATCTCGCACTAATCATTTTTAGAATGCTAATGGTGCTGCTCCGCCCTCTGTGTACACTAGCGTCATATAGTTGATAAAATCCAAAGCGCCATAAGGAATAGGTTACAATGTTATCAACATACGTTTCTATTGTCAAGAGCGTAAGGGCGTTCTGGTATTTATATGATGCCACCAACTATTTGAAGCTGACTGTACTATTGTGTATATGTTAATTTTAAAGTGCCTTTATTATTATTATGTTTTTTGAGATTACTATACAATATGCATGGGAGCATTAAGATAAGATCTTAGGAGCCCAAGTCAACCTCACCTACAAGTGTTGCACCTGCCGATCAACAGTAGCGATCGAAAAGGCTTGAGCCTTTAAGCTCTTTTTTAAGACTCGCTTTATGGCGATGGCTAGAAGGCTAAAAGGCTAAATAACTCTTAAGCCCTCGAGGCTTTTTTAAAGGCGAACTCACGAAACAGGAATTCTAAAATTGCTCACTAAAAAAGGGCTTAGGCTTTTTTTAAAGTTTAAGGCCTTTTTTGAAGACGGGCGTCGTAATTAGAGTTCTATCTAGCCTTCTAGGTTAAAAAAAAACTAGTAAGCCTCTTTTGAGGATCAGGTTAATAGAAACGTAATGAATTATAAATTAAAGTTTTGTTATGTTATTACAGTTTATTATATTTTAAATCAATCAAGGAAATAAAATTAATATTAGTATGCGAAAATTAATCACCAAAAACCTTAAAAGTCTAAAATTCTCGAGCCTTCTCGACCGCTGCCTGATCCTCACAAGAGGCTTAAGAGTTTTTTAAAGCTAGAATTTTAATTAGGACGCCAGTCTTTAAAAAGCCTAGGCCTAAATAAAGCCTCAAGACCTTTTTAGTGAGAAATTTTAGAACCATTGTTTTGTGAGTCCGCCTTTGAAAAAGACTCGTAAGCTTTAAATTTAGGGCTAAAAGGCTCGAGCCTTTTCGACCGCTAATCAACAGACGAGGCTCTAGCAAACATAAAGTTCCCGGTATACGGCAATCGCCACCTATTACGTGGGATCAACATTATAATTGTCGAAATGTGTGCATTAATGGCGCGAATGTACCTACATATATGTTACACAATGTTCCTATTCAGTTATTCATTATCCAGTTTTAGTAATATTGATTGCTTGACCATTATTACCAATACATCCACAATTAAGATATTTTGATTAAATTATTGTGGGTTTTAACCACAGAAATTTATCATAAATATTGCCACCAATACTCATTGGCATTATCCAGTTGTAATGTAACAAATAAATGTTATTCTCGATACTCTGGTAAACATAAAAAATCACGCTAAACTATACTTGGCGAAATGAAGGCGTAAAATATCCCTCTTGCTACTCATTTGACGAAACAGGCATATAGTATGTCCCGGGTATTCTACGCGGGCGTGAAACGAAATTTATGCAGGCGGTCATGAATCGGTGCGCTTGTTACACGGTCCAAAGCGCTCTTACTTTTCTGGACTGCATTAACTGCATTCCATTTGTCAGGATGTGTTCACTATGACAAGTCGTATTTAATAAAATGTTATTCTTATTAAGAAAGGACATATCTTTCAATCATTTATCAATGCCTCCTCTATTTCAACTCATATTAGAATATAAAACTACACAAATAATGTTATTGTGTCATGGAATAGCTGGCAATGATCGAAATCTTTTATTTAGTTTCTCACTTCAATTCTTTTGTATAAACCTATTAACTAAAGATATGGTGTTTCTTCTTTACAATGAAATACATATGTAAATTATATCTGAATTTTATATCTGAAATATGTAAAATGAGACAAGCTAAGCGCAAGTGTTCAATTTCCTGTTATAATACTAATAACTGTTATCAGTATATAGTTTTCGTTATACATGCATATTCGTTAATTAATTGAATGTTGTATTGTATTGATAGTTCAAATCCCATAGAAACTATGCAATTTTTCGGGACTAAACGAATCATATTTTCCTGATGTAAATTCCAATGGCTTAGGCGTAAAGACAGATTAATACACGAGCGATGTCGTAGTGTAATTTTAAGAACATTTTATAATTGTTTTTTTTATAAAATGGAGAGTGGGAGAGCCACAAATACTGTGATATGAGATTTTAACTTAAATTTTCACTATTCCTGTGTTTAGCACAAACGAATTTAGTAACGACATTTAGTTACAAATAAACCTAAATAATTAATATTTCTAATCATTTCAACCATCGGTTATTTTATTTGCTGTGATAATAATGACTAAAGCCAATTACGTTTATCACACGAATACATTTTTTAAATTATTCAATGTTAGTATAATTACACGACGACATCGCTTTTGTGTTATATTTATTATACACATTAATTAAGTCTTTGAACGCCAAATGAAATAGATTATTGTGTCTGGGACCGATGGCGTTCAACGTGCAATGAATTATACTCCTGAGTGCCGTAGTTATTGGTTGTGAACACGTTTTGTTGACGATTTTTAAATAGGTATAATCGTTTTTATATTATAATAAAACATATATACATTCACGCCTGTTTCCCCGAAGGCTAGGCAGAGGCATATTATACGCCCACGCCAATTATATAGTTGATCCCACGTAATAGGTGGCTAGCCTATTGCCGGTTACCGGGCACTTTTATGTTCGCCAGAGCCTCGTCCGTTAAGCGGCAGGTGTACCACTTGCAGGCGAGGTTGGCTTGGGCTCCTTAGGTCTCGGTAGGATCCCTATACACCTTAAAATTAACCTAACCTATCATAATCAGTTTAATAAATAGTTTATTTAACATTGTAATTTAACCTGTAGCCGAGCCCAAGAATCAGACGATGATGAAGATCAGTTATCCGGAGGGGCAGCATCAGCTGGAGGTGGTGAAGGGGAGTCTGAAGACGCGGTGGGAGGCGCTCGAGAACTGGCTGCAAGGTTCCACGACCTTCGGACGTGTTCCGAGCTGGTGGCGAGGCATGGGGCGGCCTTGCAGCGGTCGCTAGTTGATTTAGAAACTCCACCTTCAGATACCACGAAGCAAGTGTCCGAAAGAGCAACGCTGTTCAGGATATCGTGTAATGCTATGATGAATGTAAGTTTTATATATACCTTTATTTTTACACTCAGTTGCTAATAGTAACAACTAACAATACACACTAAAAGATTGTCCATATAAAACATTATTTTGGTTTTCATGAGAGCTTAACGGAACTAATGATATGTTGATCTTAAATAATACCTTTAATTTACTTAGTTGCCCGCTTAAAGCTTAAGTTTCCGTCTTACAATAACCCAGCATACCTTACGTATAGTAATTATATTCCCATTCACGCTTTCGCGTTCGGGTTGATTTATCCAAATAAAACATTTCGTCATGTTATATGACGAAATGTTATAATATTTGATTATGCATAGTAAATGCAAAATTTCCGTTAATAAAAGAAGTGTAATATTTTACATTAAAATATGAAACATATAGAAACCACAAATCGCATGCTTAATGGAATAGTGACTTAACTCAAAAAAGATGATTTTTGGGACATAACAAAAGAAGATCTTCTAAAGAATACTTGTCCTACTTGTAAGCGCATTCAATTGATACTGATTTATTAGTTAGTAAGTTTGCTTGTGTTTTAAACGTTTGATTAACATTGATTCGATCACAGTAAGAAATCAAAAGACTGTATAAGTACGTAACTCAAACCTGACCTATCTATTAATGGGTCGATGTTACTTTAAGCATGCGAAATGTTATCTTTAAAATGATATCAATAGAATAACTTAATAATAACGTGGCTATTGTTTTATTCATATTATTAAGATAATTAAAGTAACCATTACCTCGGTCAGTTGTGTGCTTGCGTGTACACTATAATGTATATAAGCACAGCATCCCTTAAGCCTATCTAAATTAAATTCCGATACGTACTTCAGTTTAACCACTGGTTGGCGTTCTCAAGCGGGCGTCACACGGGTTTCATCGTTTCATACAATATTGAATAACATTCAATTGAATAGATCATCTCCAAATATATACAGTGATAAACAGAACCAACGGTGACAGTGTTCGAATCCCGGAAGTCCGATAGCAAATGCCACAACAACCGTCTGCCATCCAAGGACTATTGTTATCTATGAAACTTCGGACTTCGTTGTAAACGTGCTAGTAAATAAATAAATATTCTTCCACATTGTAACATTTCGCACGTGACCTATTATCGCGTCTTAAATGAACTTTGCCAGTGTTCTGGTTAATTAAATAATAATTAAAGAAATATTTATTACACCAATTATTTAGTTCCAAGAAAAGTACCATTAAGAACTTGTGTTATGTATACTAAATAATGGATAACATACATTTTTTTTTGTTGTTGTAAATACATACTTAATATATATTATATAGGAAAACACCCAGTCCAGAATAAATGTTCTTGTTAATGCATACAAAGATTTATCCTGGGTGGGAATCGAACCTACGACCTCAGGAGCAGAGTGTGAGTATACTCGCCACCACGCCATTTCGGTCGTCAATTAAAAGTCAAAATCATTTATTCAAGTTTGGCTCAATAAAGCTTTTCTTGTGAAGGTCAAACTTAAAATTTAACGCGCCAATTCACTGCGGGCGGGAGCTTGATCGTAAAAGAACGGGCTTAAAATTCGTCAAGTTTGGTTTTTACTCCCGCCAGTTATAAATGTACCTACTTAAATTAAAAACATAGTCTACAAAAAAAATGTGTTTTTATTTGAAGCGTCTATCCGTCTAAAGCGTTCAAGTTACAATAAAACATGCTTAAATAATACCAAAATTAGGTCTCAGGTTAACAATATTATATTGTACTATAACATTTACATAAATATTTTTCTTGAGTGGAAATCGAACACACGATCTTAGGAGCAGTGCTGACCTATAAGCCTTATTGGTTATGAATATTATAAAATGTTTTTTTATATGAATATACAACTGCTAGTCTAAAGACCCTCTCTATTGGATAAGTTTCATCTAAAGATGGGCAGAGAATTTCTGACCACCCCAAAGGGATATGTGGTTGCTATAGTATCGATGGCCTGATCGATCGAAGTGGGAAACAATTAGGAGGCCTATGTTTAGCAGTGTGAAGTCCACACTTCTGGTAGCTGAGATGCTGATGACGTATGGTTTAGTCAAAGAACAGCACTTTACATCTTTAACGTAGCAGCCATAGCCGGGGCCGGCTGTCATGAACATCTATAGCAGTCCTGAGTAAGAAGTTAGTGCCTTTTAATATCCTGACAACTGGTTTAACTATTGAATGATATTTCCCTTTTGGTTGCGCAGGTCAGACGGCAGTCACTCCATGTAATAACTGACATACAGCTAAATCTAGATAGAAGCTATCTTAGACCGGTTAGCTGACCCTGGGTCCTTAGCGTAAGTCACAACCTGGATAATGCTAAGATGATCGAAGACTTTACACCTGTAACGTTGTCCTCAGGCTTGTTCGGAGTTCATGAGTGCCGCAGCAGCGTCCAGTGCCCGCATGAACCGCACGCTACAACACGAGCGCGAGCAGAAGATGCGGCTACAGGAAGTGGTGGAACAGCTGGCTAGGCAACACGACACGCTGGAGAAAACTGTCACCGCGAGGAGTACTTCAGGTTAGTGGCACACAATACATCATGTAGTGCGTCCACCTCACAAGTGTGGCAACTGCTTAGGTATTAAGGAAATTACTATGCGGAGTAATTCAGGTTAGTGTCATCCTATAGTGCTACTTCATCACACGCAGAGCAGGTGGTCAGTCAAAACTATAGGCTGGAAAGCAGTCGCATAGAGAAAGTTAGTGCCACACATCCTATTTTGCATTCATCTCACAACTGCAGCTGGCTTGCTAGCTAGCTTATCACTCACGTGGTCTAGAATCGTTTTTGATATGACGGCACTTCTTGAATCGTGTGATTTGTCCTAATTTGTCGTGTGGTTTGCTTTCTGCCAACCTAATATCAATATTTATGGTGCATAATTTTTTTATGTTAAACAGTTGTTTTCCATTCTATATTATATTATTCAGCTTTTACGTTTTTGCCATTACAAAAATTATTATAAGAACGATTTCGAGTATCACGCATAGTTATATGAATCAACTGATAAGCGGAAGGCGTGACAGATTCTAATAGATACACACGTAACGTAAAGTCAATAAACGCCGACTTAGACGCCTCTATAACTAATCGCCAAAGTGCGAGGCAGACAATCAGACATCCCGTGATTGAATAGAATAGCAATAGTTCCTGCTATGGCGGCGCCTCCACAAAATTCTGCCATTCTATATAGATAGATAATCAAGTTGTATGCACAACACAATACAATAAAATTACACCGGAAATACAAAAAAAAAAACTTAAATTTTTTAATAATCTTACTGACTAAATAGTAGGGAATTGCGCTGCAGCCGTGCAAAATGGTTATGGCTCAGTGAAATTTTACTCTAACGAGCAAACACTGATTTTCAGCCATTGACCAAAATAGTAATAGTTAGTAAGTAAAAGTAAAAAATAAAAGTTTTGTGGTTAAATTCTCGTTAGATTCATCCAGAGTAAAGCGTTTTTCCTAAAAATAAAAAAAAGCAACAGATAATCACTGCATAAATAGATCAAAGCAAAATAATTTAGAATAGAGATAGAAAACTGTCCACAAAATATGATACAAACGTCAAGCCCCCCTACACAACAAAATCCGCTACCGAGTAACCGGATGGTACTTGGTTAGAAGTATGTTTTAAATTGTCGTTTAAAAGATAATTTCGATTTCTCACTGGAGGGGGTATATTGTTCCAACATTTGGTAGCAAGGTAGCGGAAACTGCCAGCAAATGCAGCCGTTCTGTGAGAGTGCGTCGCCAACACATTTCGCACTTTCCTAGTTCCATATTTAGCGTAAAACTGACAGTAGCGTAATCCTCCATATCTAGAAAATAGATATGGAGGCCTTTTAAAATTGATTACATCAAAAAGTAGACTAGCTAGATGTAGGTGTCTGCGTGATTTCATATTAAGCATACTAGCGTTATTTAAAATATGGCGTTATGTGAGTTCTAGGTGGAACATTAAAGCAGAATCGGCTGCATGCGTTTTGTAAAGTTGTACAAGGCAGCGAGTTCTTGACTGTAATCGCGGACCATAAACTAGGTCTCCATAATTTAATCGCGAAATAATCAGAGACTCACAAAGCATAATTCGCACTTTTTCACTGATTTTTTTATGTCGATTTTTTTATGTCTTGCCTTAGGGCGTTGTAAAAGCCGAATAACGTAATGAGATCTCGTCTAGTCTCAATTCGGGCTAGCTAGTACCATAAAAGCAAATTCATCTGAATTATAAGGTTACCTTCACGCCATATTGATTGCCGCCATCCTTCAAAGTAAAGTTATTTTCTTCTCCCACTGTCGATCGGTCTCCTATTGGCTTCATATTCTCGGCGAGTCTTCCCCAGTCTGGGACAAACGAGACAATGTCGTCTCGCCCTCGCTTCCGGAGTCTACATTTATTTTTGTATGTAGATAGGTAATTAAAAGTAAAAAAAACATTTGTCTTCTGTCTCTGCCTTCTGCGATTGAACTACATAATTGAACATCCATATTGAATTGAAGACCGTTACGCCGCGGAGGTCAGTTCAACTCAGCTTGAGGTCGTGAATCTGATTACCATAAAAGACATAGGTATTTGTGTTCATTAACAAATTTCCATATTTGTCTTGTTCTAGTTTAAGTACCTATGTAGTACTTACAACGAGACTGCGGGGTTGGAAATGTTTAACTTCGTTATCGATGTTGCATTTAATATTGAAAGTTAAGCATCGTAGTACAGGTTATTGTTTAAATGAGTGATCGTTTGTGTTGACGCGATGTCGATGAATGCATTCGATGTCCAGCGGTTGCGTGCTTCAGAAAGTACGTTAAAACAAGTCCTAAGGACTAACTTTAAAAAAGAGCAATGTTATATATTATGTGAATGAGTATGACCTAAATCCCACCATGTTCTTTCGAAAAGAGGACGGGGACCAGCAGTGAAACGTTTATATGCTGAGACAATGAAGCTGGTGTAAAAGAAGATAATTATAGTGGTAAGAAATGAGAAAGGTATGCTTGGATGGTTTGGTCATGTTGAGAGGATGAATAAAAGTAGACTAACGAAAGTGATTTATGATGGACAAGTGATTGGAAGTGTTGGGAGGGAAAGACCCGGAAAGACCTCCCTTGACCAAATTCAAAAAAATTTAGAGAATGGGCAGGTCAAAAGTACCCTAAACCGACGGGCGTGTATGAGGAGGTTAATGCGTGTGAATGAAGCTAAAAGTGTGTGCCAAGATCGTAGCAAGTGGAAGGATGTGATCTCTGCCTACCCCTACGGGAAAGAGGCGTGACATTATGTATGTATGTATGTGAATGAGTATGACCTAAATTCCATGCCCTTTCGAAAAGAGGACCAGCAGTAGAACGTTTATATGCTAAAACAATAATGCTTTAAGAATAAGCATTTCATCATCATCATCCGCCCAAAGACGTCCGTTACTGCTGAACATATCCTTCGCCATTAGCTTCCAAACTGATTGCACGCGGCTTGCATCCAACGTGATCCTGCAACTCTTATCAGGTCGTCCATCCATCTTGCAGGTAGACAGCCGACACTTCGTTTTCCCAACAAAGGCCCTCCATTCCAGAACTTTTCTGAATAGGCATTTAAGAAAGTTTATTTGTCCTATGTCCCTAGTTTGTGACTAGATAACGCTGTAACTGAATCGAAGCAGAAGATTTTCATAACATTAGAATGGTTGTAAATAATCAAAATAACAGCTATTAAAATAATGAAGGGTATATAGGGATCCTACTAAGACCTGAGGAGCCCAAGCCAACCTCACCTGCAAGTGGTGCACTTGGCCGATCAACGGACGAGGCTCTGGCGAACATAACAGTGCCCGATAAGCGGCAATAGGCTCGCCACCTATTACGTGGCACCATCTATATAATTGGCGAAGTGTGGGCGTATAATATGCCTCTGCCTACAGGCAGGCGTGAATGTATGTAAGTATGAAATAATGAAAATTATAATAATGTATGTATACCCTATTTGTAAATTGAAACGACCTTGTAAATCTTGTAATGCAATGACAATGACGAACGTTAAGAAAATGTTACTAAAATTGATGCTACCTGTTTTAATGGCAAAGCTCTGACGTTTACAAAACGCCGTGACTTGTACCGAATTACCAAGACCGAATCGTATTTATAAATATTATGTTCTTACTGCGTAATGGTAATTGTCAAGCAGGAGCCAATTTTTTTATAAGACTTAGTCGTTTTGTACACAATTTTCTTTTCCTGACTCACCCGGGTTTTTAGTGTTTCGGATCATCATCATATCGACCTTAAGGAATTAGGAAGTCAGTGCCTTCTGACAGACTGACAGCTGGTTAACCATAGAATGATATTTCCCTCTGGGTTGCGGAGGTCAGACGGCAGTCGCTCCACGTAATAACTAAAATTCAGTCAAATCTGGTTGAACTAGGGAGCATACCCTGGGCCCTAAGCTTAAGTCTAGGGCAACCGGGATAATGCTAGGATATGATGACTTAACCCACCTTCTTTCCATTCCAACGGTTTCCATACTTCCGGTTATAATGGCCGAAACGCTTTAAGGGAACGACCGCATCCTGCATGGAGCACTCTGCCATTTTACGGGCACTTCTTATCCCCCAACAAATTATTCTATGCTGTCACTGTTTGGGCATTCTAGGGCTGTACTTCACATAAAACGTCTTTGCATCGGCGGCCACTCTGTGTGTATGTTTATATCTGGACACGTCTAATGTAATTTTCTATTTGATCCATAAATTTTGGCTACGTAATAAGTAAGTCAAACTTCATTAACCCTTAATCAAATGGATTTTTTATTACGGTACTGTCAAGTGGGAAATAATTTCCCAATATTTGAATAAGTGCTTGACAGGTCGGAGCCAGAAACACTTAGTAGATTTTTTTTGGCTGATACCTGTATCTTGAAGTTTTTCCGGAGTTTAGATTTCAAATTGTTTGTTTGATTGCCGTGATAATTATCATTTTAAATAAGTCAACGTGATTTTTTCTATATAGTTTCTAAGAAAGAACGTAGACAAATCAATCTCACGAAGCACTAATATGAATATAACGATAGTTTAATTATTAGCGTCTGATTGGCTTCAAATCACATTTTTACCTTCCTCGTTCGAATTGATTTATCTAACTTCACTGACTGTACTTAGTTCATATAAAAAGTGATACGTCATACCACAACATAAACTTAGCTAGGCTGCATGACTAATTCCATGTTAACCATATTCATTGCAAGGCCAAACATAATAGCATGTTCTTACAGCCAAATAATTAGATATGCCTAACCTACCATACAAAACAGGCCAAGTGCGAGTCGGATTTTCACATAAAGAGTTTCGTACCAATATTAAACCGAAAAATGTCCCAAATTTTTAAATGAATTTTCACAACATATCTTCACGCCTTTTTCCTGTAGTCGCTACGATCCTGGCACACACTTTTAGCTTCATTAACATTTACTACCGTGGCTGTAGGGTAGGTACTTTAGATCCGCTCTTACTCCAAAACCCAGGCGAAGCAAATCCTGACCCATGCAGCAGACAAATATTTGTTGTGTGTTGAAATTGAAACCGCAACCTTTGGAGCATAAATATGGGTATACTTTCGTACCAAATCGGTCGTGAAATTAATCAATCAAATCACATAAAATATGGTCTCATACGGTCCAACATCGAGCATTGACCTCAGTGAACGTGGCTTAATGTTAGTAATCGTTTCAGACCAAGCTTGTGATGGAGCTTCATATCCGTAACGGAAACTATGTCCGTACCGATAATCCGAAATAATTTAATATTTATAACCGAAACCGATGTAATATTTTTCATATATTCGTACCTGGAGCCGATATCTCCGATGTCTCCACGGAAGACCAGCGCTGTTGTGGTCCTCCACTGCAGCACATGCTGAGTGGAGTCCTTTTTAGGCATACTATATGAAAACTTATGTGTCAAAATTGTTTACTAATTTGAATTCTGTTCTTTGTTTATATGTATTTATGTCTAAATAAATTTTATTTCATTTTCATTCATTTTATTTCATTTTCATTCATTTTATTTCATTTTCATTCATTTTCATTTCATATGATATATTCATAACATCACTGGTTCCGACCACCTTGTGACCTAGTCACGTAGAAATCAGCGCTTCATTATCATGCTAAGCACACAATATTGCTTTTTATATTTCTATTTTTTAACCTCTTTGACTAACTTTAGAAGAATAACAGCATTGAGGTGAGTAGTATATACTGTATAAAGTCGTGAGTTCGATACCCATACTCGATTAGTATTTTTGCATATTAGATTTCTTTAAATGTGATAAGTATGTTTTTTTTCGTTATCTAATAAAGTAAGAAGTCTTACGTACCTATAGTACGTATTTTTCTGTGAACCTATTTACCCACCAAAGTAAGAATGACGTTAAACATGTCTGAAGGACAAATTAATGTAACATGCGTGCAGGCAGCTGTGATTTGTGTTAGATTCAATTTATTTAAAAATCTACGATAAATGAACACTTTATTGTACACCAAAATAAAAAGATATACAGCAAAGGAAAAATTAAATTAAAATTAATTGTACAATGGGCGCCCTTATTGCTCACAGCAATTTCTTCCAGGCAACCTTGGGATGGACAGGGCATGATAAGAAGTATACACGTAGGGTAGCGCAATAGAGTGCTCTAAATAACAATAATTATTATGATATTATACCTATATAAATTACACTTAAAGAGAACCACAAATTCACATTAATCAAACTGAAATAGCAATAAATGTTCACATAAATAAATAGATATAAATATATATTTAAACTGTATGACATAAATTAGCATTAAGGTACTAGTACCTATAAGACGAAATAATAAAGAGAAATTACAAATTATGTGGAAAGGCCTTAGCTACTGGACAAATAATGCTTCCAAATCCGGCTTTTAAAAACATCTTTGACTTATATTAGTCTTTCAAATATACACTGGTTGTTCATTCCAAAGACGCACAGCTTGTACCGTGAAAGAAGCATCATAGAATTTAACTACGATGTTAACGTTTGTTTTACTTGTTTTTATGGAAGTTACCTAACTGCTACTGCGCCATCTTTGTGCAATAAAGAAATTTACATAGATGACATATTTTCTATGTAGTTACATATTATCGAAATTTTATATATCGTCCAAGTGTTTAGTATTAAATAACGAAATGTTCTGTACTTTTAAATAACTATTACTTTTTAAGAACAATTCAACGATTGATTTTTATATTACGAACCGTGAACAAGACCATTGTAGTTTATGAAATGAATTTTGCGCGGAACGGAACGCGTCACTCATTCTAAAAGTCAAGTGACATTAGTGAGTGACGGACGCATGTAAAAATCGAACATTCAGCAAATTGACGAATGTTTTTGTGAAAAATTGCAATTTAGTTTAAATAGTAATTATAAAAAATTGTTCTTTTGTGTTCTAAAAATAGTAAAATTATGAATTTCGGTTAAAATTTTATTTCGGTACGTAACATCGTTTAGCACTTGGTAATTAATCCTCGGCCAATCTTTTCATGTATTTACATTTTTGTGATCTCAAGGTTGTTTAACTATTATGAAGCTCTTGTAATTGGTAGAATATTACGTGTTCGTGATTATTGTCTGGCCCGTTTGAAGCATTGCCTCTGTGCGGCAGTGCGACTACGGTTGGGAGTAATGACAACGACGTTGCGCCTCTTTTGATCTTGGCCTTGTAGTGTTAGCTTTGCGCATAATCACTATGCAGTTTAGGTTATTTGTAATGACAAATTGAATGAGACATCATTACAATACGTCATGGGTGGTAAGTGAAGATTTAGTGGAATTGCACTGATTGAAATCATCTAGCCAAAGCACTGAAAGCTTTCAACAAACATTTATGTTTCTCATGCCTATTGTTTAGGTTTCCGCTGACAACACCTGACTGATGATCAGCGAGCATGTAAATGTAATAACCTGAAGTTCTATACCAACATTAAAACAAAGAAAACCTCGAGCACCTTATCATGGAGTATTCACTCTGTCTAAAAACATGTACTGTATGAAGAAACATAATAAAAATTGGTATGACTCATACTACACCTGGATATTACATGTTTATATTTCATTAAATTTATTACTTTAAGCCATATTGCTAAAAATTATATGTGTGATTTTTGTTTGACATCATGTAACGTCTTATGTTTTTTTATGATTTCTCATTGTAGGAAACATAATATTTGGCTTTTAAAAGGAAATGACAAGTACGATACAGTGGTGCATGAACTATATTTATAGTGTTTTGTACCCAACGAGGAATGCTGAAAGTGATGTATCCATTCATGAAGTTGTATAGTTACTGATTTGTTTATCATATCAAAGTAAACATCCATCCATCCATATGCTAGCATTATCCCGTTTGCCCTAGACTTAAGCTTAGGGTACACTGGTTTAGGCAGATTTAGCTGAATTATAGTTAACACATATGTATATCAGTTAACATTAATTCATTTTAAATACTCTAGATGTACAACATCTTAGTTGATTTCTTTCAATCTATAATTTAATCAGACTTGGCTTATCACCACATTCCATTATAGTAGTGTAAATATACAAGAAATGTATTAATTTAAGGGTTCTTTGTTTATTATCAATGCTTTTAATTATGTCTGCTAATTAGATATGTTACAAGTCTGTCTCAGAGCTTCATTGTAGTGTTATTTATGTTAGATAATAGTACTGAGGGCAGAATATGGTTAATTCAAGTTTTCACTTAATACCTACATACTTAGTGTTTTTGTGTAGCAATTCACACAATTGCGAAATTAAATTTAGTTAAAGTTAGTTATTTTATTATTAGTTCAATTGTGAATTTAGTTCTACACTGAAATATAAAAACTCTGTACATTAAGCATTCTAACATAACATCATTCAAATACATATATAAAAGTTACAACTGTTTCAATATGGTTCTAAATGGTAATAATTATGTGAATATGGTTCATTGTTTTCTATGGTTTACAGTGCTATTCAATGTCTGTATTTTTGGTTGCAGTAATATTACATCCTATTGAAATAAGTTTCATATCGGTAAATTAAGATGAAAAAGATTGGTACATATTAGTTTAATTGTGTTAAAATTTATCAATAAATAGGCCCACACAGACGCGTTTTAAAAAAGTACCTGTACTTGATTTAAAAGAACATACATCCTCCTACAGGTATTAAAACCGAGTTTCCACAGGAAATGTAAGCTTGTAACTTCAGATTTCATGTCAGTTGTGTTTTGTTATACCATGCTTTAAGTCCCCATCAAAATCAGGATTCAATTGAAATAAGTTTGTTGGAATGGCCTTTATCGATATTGGTTATCTTAGAATTAATTACAAAAATCAGAGCATATTTTTATAAAGTTGTATGATAACTCAGGTGGCAACGGATCCGGCCAGGGCAACGACACAGAGGATGAAGATCATGAATTCTTCGATGCAATGGAGGAGGGTGTGTCTACTTCCATGGAGGACAAAACTTCCTTTGTGATCAAAGTGCCCGTAAGTACAGATCACATACTTTAAGTGACTAACATAAATACCCTCTTTTGTTTTGATAATTTTCCCTTATATTATGTGGCAAGGGCTCTTCTACATGATAAGTGACTAATATAAGTACTCGTTTTTTTTTCCATATAAGAGTATTTATAATGAAATGTACATGATTAACAATGAATTCTCTAACACAATACCTACATAGTAAATATATTATATATTAGGTTTTATGGACAGTTGTATACCAGTACGCAAGATCCCGCTACTTGTTTGGCTAAAGACCCTAGAGCCAAACTAACTCGACATACCACCGAAGACATCCCGGACGTCAGCCTGTACGAGATTAGGATGGCCCTGAAACAACTAAAAAACAACAAGGCACCGGGGGAAGACGGGATGACAGCAGAGCTTCTGAGAGCGGGTGGTACACCAGTACTTAAGGTACTCCAGAAGCTCTTTAATACCGTCATTCTCGAGGGACGTACGCCACAGGCGTGGTCCAGTGGTGTGGTTGTCCTTTTCTTCAAGAAAGGTGACAAATCCCTTTTGAAGAATTATAGGCCAATCACGCTACTGAGCCACGTCTATAAGTTGTTTTCACGGGTCATCACGAACCGTCTCGGTCAAAGGTTTGACGACTTCCAGCCTCCCGAACAAGCCGGTTTCCGAAAAGGCTTTTCAACCATAGACCACATTCACACGCTGCGGCAGGTTATACAGAAGACCGAGGAGTATAACCAGCCACTTTGCTTAGCGTTTGTGGACTATGAGAAAGCCTTTGATTCGATCGAGAGCTGGGCAGTGTTTCAGTCCCTGCAGCGATGCCGCATTGATCATCGGTATATCGAAGTTCTGAGGAGTTTATACAGAAACGCCACCATGTCCGTACGAGTACTGGACCAGTGCACGAATCCTATCCTCTTGCAGAAAGGCGTGAGACAGGGTGATGTCATTTCACCGAAACTGTTCACTGCTGCTCTGGAGGATGTTTTCAAGCTACTGGACTGGGAAAACTACGGCATCAACATTAATGGCGAGTATATGACCCACCTTCGATTTGCCGACGACATAGTGGTCATAGCGGAGTCGCTTGTGGATCTGGGCACAATGCTCGGAGACCTCGACAGAGCTTCCCGAAGGGTAGGTCTTAAAATGAACATGGATAAGACCAAAATCATGTCAAATATCCATGTTGTGCCTACCCCAGTAATAGTGGGAAGCTCGGCCCTCGAAGTTGTCGACGAGTACGTATACCTGGGACAAAAAGTCCAATTAGGTAAGTCCAACTTCGAGAAAGAGGTCAATCGTCGAATCCAGCTCGGTTGGGCTGCGTTCGGGAAACTACGCAAAATCTTCTCGTCCAAAGTACCTCAGTGTCTCAAGACGAAAGTCTTCGACCAGTGTGTGTTGCCAGCGATGACGTATGGGACTGAGACGTGGTGCCTGACTATGGGCCTCATAAGGAAGCTCAAAGTCGCTCAGCGTGCAATGGAGAGAGCTATGCTCGGAGTGTCCCTACGTGATAGAATCAGAAATGAGGAAATCCGTAGGAGAACCAGAGTGACCGACATAGCGAAGCGCGTTTGCAGGCTGAAGTGGCAATGGGCGGGGCACATAGCTCGAAGAACCGACGACCGATGGGGCGTTAAGGTTCTTGAATGGCGACCACGAATCAGCAAACGTAGTAGAGGACGGCCCCCAACGCGATGGACCGACGATCTGGTCAGGGCGGCGGGGAGCCGGTGGATGCAGGCGGCAAAGAATCGATCTACGTGGAAAGCAATTGGGGAGGCCTATGTTCAGCAGTGGACTTCGAATGGCTGAAATGATGAAATATATTGTAAATGTTAACTAAACTGTGATGTGTTCTTGACAACAAAATATTATTAAAGTGTTAATTTTATATTTTCACATATTTTGCAAGTACCTTAACTAACCAATTAAATTTTCAAGTAATAGCGAAACATGTTCACCTCAGACATCCTTTGAACATAACACTCTTTGTAAACACATCTTTATTCATTAGCCTATTTGTTCAAGAACCATATCACACTACAATTGTTTGGTTTCTCTTATAAAATTCTTAAAGCAGTTTATAATCATTGTTATTTAGACATAGTTGTTATGCCGCATATACGACTTCATTCATTTGTATATCATATTACAGGTCAATAGGAAAAATAAAGTAAAAAGTGGAGAAAGTTCAGACGAGAGTGAAGGTGAAACAGTTACAGAAACTCAACAAGTAAGTTCTCATTTTTATACATTTTTATACACCTTCAGGGAAAAAGGCGTGGATGTATGTATGGAACAATTTTGTACATACATACATATATTCACGCCTGTATTACCCGTAGGTGTAGGCAGAGGCATATTATACGCCCACACTTCGCTAATTATATAGTTAGTACCACGTAAAAGGTGGCGAGCCTATTGCCGCTTACCGGGCACTGTTATGTTCGCTACAGCCTTGTCCGTTGATCAGCAGATAACCTGCTGGTGAGGTTAGCTTGGGCTCCTTAGGTCTTGGTAGGATCCCACTACACCTGCGGGCGGGGTACCAGAAGCTAAAAACCCAGGCACTGGTACCTCGCCCCTTTTCAACAGCGGTGGGCGTCGTCTGAAGTTTTTTAGTGGGTATTACTGCTGGCGGTCGTGTCTGCCGGTGGTGAGTCCCACACACGTCTCTCGGTCCCCCTTTGGCCGGGAGACAGTGCGTAAATGCATTTTGTTACCGACGTAAATCAAAAAAATAAAATAAAAATAAAGGATCCCTATACACCTCACAATTTTATATTACATTGTTTTACTTATAAGTATCAATTTTTAAATTTCGTCTAAAAATATTATTACCTACTGATCTTATCTTGAACTATAATAGTTCAATGCCAATAATTGGCATTTGTTATTGTGTGCAAATATGTTTTAAAGTTAAACGTATATGCTTTATAGTAGAAGGATAGAATGAGTAGTTAATAGTCGAAGGTTGCTTCTTTTTTCCTTCTGGGTTGTGGAGGTCAGACAGCAGTTGCTTCGTGGAACAACTTAAATTTAGCCAAATCTGGTTAGGTCAGTGGGCAACGTAAGTCTAGGGCACAATGTGGATAATGCTAGGATAACGATGGAGTCCAAGGTGGCTTGGTAAATCGCAGCCTGTCTGCTAAATGAGGATAATTTCCTTTGTACATGTCCTTTTTAATTGTAATGTTTTTATATTTTTGATCTATGTGCGATAAAGAGTTTAAATAATTTGTATTGAGGGGTCCTACCAAGATCTAAAGAGCCCAAGCCAACCTCACCTGCAAGTGGTGCACCTTTTTTTTTTTTTTTAATTATCGTCTGTAAAAAATGCTGCTTACGCACTGTCTCCCGGCCAAAGGGGGAGACTGGGAGGGGGTGTGGGGCTCACTGCGGCAGACGCGACCACCGCAGTCCTACCCACTAAAAAACTTCAGACGACGCCCACCGCTGTTGAAAAGGGTGCACCTGCCGACCAACGGACGAGGCTTTGGCGAACATAACAGTGCCCGGCAAGCGGCAATGGGATCGCCACCTATTACGTGGGACCAACTATATGATTGTGGGCGTATAATATGCCTCTGCCTACCCCTTGGGGAAACAGGCGTGAATGTATGTACGTAAGAGTTAAATAAAAAAAAATAAAAATTGGAAATTGGCTAGCTTTACAATGTAATCTTCACATGATTCTTGGTTAAAAATCTAGAATTCAGTTCTTCTTTAATTATTTTGTGATTCTACTTTAATAATGCATTTTCTTTCATAGGTGATATTTGTAGAAGACAAGGAGAGAGCAGAAAGTTCAATGGGTGGAACAGATTTAGCCGCAGCGGCAACAAAGCCGCTAAACGAAAAACAGGATGTTAAAATATGGGTAATTAATTATTTTATTATCTACATACATAAATACCTACATAATCTCAAGCCCATATATTATCTTATTTGAGGCGGAAGGAAATCTTGCTAACACTATTTTAAAGGGTTATTAGTTGTTGCAAAGTTTACTTTTAGCATGGAACTCTCTACAGTCCCTGTACCTGGCTAATTTAATAGACGCACTACAGTTTTTATGCAAATTTTGATTACTAACTGATGAAATTAAGTTTTTTTTTCCAAATGTGGCCGCAAAGGCTCACGCACAATGGTCCATAACAAGGACTAAGTGCGGAAACCACCACCACTAACATAGAACATAATTAAATTTTTCATTGTAGAAGTTAATATGTATTAATTATACAAGTATGGTATAAATAGTAACAGAGATGATATTACAAAAAAAACGTCGTAATTTTTTTAAAATTATTTTAAATTATCAAACCCAAAATGAAAATATTTGTAATATTTTGTTGAGCCACCTTTGGCAGCTATGAGAGCCTTAATCCGACGCGGCAAGATGATGATACAGGATTGTACTGTTTTCTGCATTTGTGGATGATGATTCCACACAAATCGCATCACACATAGTAGTTAATACTCAATAATTACAAATAATAATAAAAACTCGCAGTGCGGCTAAAAATTTGGCCAGGGACCGTAGATCAAATTTGTCAAATTATGAGAGGTGGCTAACTCTTCGCCTGCATTAACAAACAGGATCCCATTCCCTTAATCGTCTTCTACGAAACCTTTGAGTGAGTCATGGGTTTGTTAGAATTCTTTTAATGTGTTAAAATAAGTCCACCATATCGCATGCTTAAAGGAACATTGACCCATTAATGTATAGGTCAGGTTTGAGTTACGTACTAATACAGTCTATCTATATCTTACTGAGATCAAATCAATGTTAATTAAACGTTTAAAACACAAGCAGAATTACTAATTAATAAATCAGTATCAATTTAATGCGCTTACAAGTAGGACAAGTATTCTTTAGAAGGTCTTCTTTTGTGATGTCCTAAAAATCGTCTTTTTTGAATTAAGTCACTATTCCATTAATCCATTAATGCATGCGATATGTTGTTGTTAAAGCTCTAGCCCAAGATAGGTTATAACAATTTATTGATTTATTGATTCAATTAATCAATGACTAAAAACCTGGGTAGCCTGTAGAGCTACATTTTTGAGCATTGAAGCATAATGCTGAGAGTGAGCTTTCATCCATATCTATATCACATATTATGAAGTTATGCTTTTTGATCTGATAAGAATCCTACTACTAATTTTACGTCTTTAATTTCTATCAAGCTCATATCATAGATGTTTTTGTCCAAATAAGAATCTCTGTCTATGAAAGAAAAAGTCAAATTCTTTATTAAAGCTCTTAGAAAAGCCAAGTCTTAAAAAATACCAATCGAAAGAATCCCTATCAGTGCCCGGCGGCGTGCTTTACCAATACACATTTAACTAGTAGAATGCTAGTAGCACTGTAATTAGATAAAAACAAATAGATGCATGCTTAACCCTTTACTAGACAGTGGTCAGTATATGACCACCATAAATTGAACCTTATGTGGATAACTTAAGGAGGAAAACCAATAAATATCGTGTTCATGCTCTGCTTGTTAAAGGGTTAACTTGAAATAATTGAATTAAAGCTACAGATCGACATATAAAATTAGATATGTATTTTTCAGTAAACACTTTCAAAAAATAATATAATTTACCTGAAGTCATATAATTATGCCATATATTGTTGTAGCATTTTCATATAAAGGACTTGATGCCCCATGACTATAATATGTTTCAGCATACCTTAGTGATATTCCTCTTACAGTCCCAACAAATCTAAGAGGTATCGCTAGAAGTTTTACATTTATCATTCATTATGACCTCGTTTCAAAGTCACTTAACCTAATTTGAAACAAGGTATAAAAAAACTTTTTTATTGTAAATAATCGTTATTTGGCTTTGTTTGAATCATAAAAATTTTTAATTGAGAGATTGAATTGTATGTGATGAAAACAACTTCATAAATCCATGGTTTTGCGTAATAGGTTAGTGAGATTGACTGAGCTATACAAAATTGTTTTGATATGAAAAATGTAAAAAGAACATCAGACGGTACTTCTTACATTTGTTAGACTGTAGTATTAATGATACATATCCATAACAGTAATGATAATAAGGCGCTTTTTTTTTGGATTAAAACCGTATTTTGTATACTTCAAACTTCAAAAATCATTTATTTCATGAACTAGTACTTGAAAACCTCAAAATTTATTATGAATTTTAAAAAACATTCGAAATATGATTACACTAAAATCACGAAGCTTAGAATTACTTAAAAAAGCAAAAAATATTTTAGTGTAAGTGAACCTAAGTGCCAGTTCCGTAATATTTATATAATCGGTAGTAATGTTTATGTATTGTATCTATATCTTAAGATCTATTTCATTGTTGTAGCCCCATGCATCGGAAGCGGTGAGCGTCGCGAATCGCCGATCACGGGTACCTGACAAACCCAACTACCCGCTTAGTCTTTGGTCTATAATGAAAAACTGCATAGGTAAGTCACATGTTTATGTGAAATTATTGTATTTAGGATATACGCAGATCCCCACTGGGTCCGCGTGGTGACGATCTAAATCCCTTAGGTTTTTGATAGGAGACACATGCTCAGTAGTGGTTGTTTAGGTGAGAATGTTGATGTAGGATTTATCTCAAGTTATGTAAAGTAAAAGTAAACAGTTCTTTAAGTAAGCATAGCACTTAAAAACATTAAAATGAAACAAAAAAACGAAATACGACTACACTAAAATCACGAAGCTTGAATTAAAAAAGAAAATGAAGTGTAAGTGAATATAAGTGCCAGTTCCGAGCCACCGCTCTGTAAGAAGAACTGACAAGAAACTTACAGGCTATGCTCTTTTAGATTATCATTTATCAATCAATTAAAATAATAAAGAACACACAGTGAATATTTGAAAACATTGAAAAGTTATCCCAGAAGCCGTTACCAATAAAGTAGCACTACACAATATAAAAATAAGAAATAGTTTTCGAGTTATATGAATTAATTATTCAAAGACGAGAATGTATCTGATCATAGCTTGTACGGTCAGCGTCACACACATCTCTAAAGTTAAGAGCATTCGGATGTGTTCCGATAAATATGGCGCTTCCGTCCCTACCAACTTTTTCAAGTTGTTAACAACATTGTTGATATTTATTTAATTAACAATAATTTACCGGCAAATGGGGTCATTACTATCATACTATCACATCACAGGTCATTAATTACATGTAATGACGAAATAGGATTATCTATTGGTTCAAAGTTTGCAAGTCTAGATAAGTAAACCTTTTTTTTTTTGTTGTTTGTATTACGTCGGTAACAAAATGCATTTACGCACTGCCTTCCGGCCAATGGGGGACTGAAAGGGGGTGTGGGACTCACCACCGGCAGACGCGACTGCTAGCAGTAATACCCACTAAAAATCTTCCGACGACGCCCGCCGTTTGTTGAGAAAGAGGCGGGGGCCAGTACCTGGCTTGCAGCTCTGACACCCCGCCCGCGTCCAACGTCCTCTGGATCAAAACCGGGAGGACCTTCTCAGAGAGACGCAGTGGACGCGCCCCTCCTACCTTCGTCTGCGACCATAGCGTGTGTGGGCGACTTCTCGGAGGGTCCATGGTTAGACAGCAGGGGACCCCTGCCCCCGCTGCCTAAGACCCTCCTGGCGCTGCTTGACGGGCCCTCCTGGCCAGCCCGCTGCGCCCTCCACAGGTCCCTTTTAGTTTCCCCCCCGGTAGTCAGTACTAAGGGCACCCAGAGTCGCCAATCTCTGGGTGTTACCTTTTCCTTAGCGCCCTCTACGCCCTACCGGGAGGTACTCAGCCCCCCCACCACGACAAGGTGGAGACCAGTCGGGGGGGGGGGGGGGGTAGATAAATAGACCTGTCTTAACTGCTTTATATTATATTGTAGATTGTCGGATTCTATCACCCAATTTAAGCAAAGTTTTCCCAGGTCGGTTTTTGGATGGGTGACCGTAAGTGGTGGGGTATGACCTAAATTGTGAGTTCGTGCCCAGTAGTTCAGAAATAAGTAGTCATGCATTTAAGGGCCAGCAGTCAGTTATCATCTACTGAATACTAATAAACATGAATCGGTATTCAGTTAATCTTATCGGCCTATACAATCTTGCTTTAGTACTGACCAGTTGCTTCATATCAGCAATCGATCAAAAATTATGACGGAACTATCGTTACTATGTTGAGGGACTAATTCAATAACAACAATAACAATAGTATTATTTGCTTCTTCATTTTCCGCAACTTAAGGACGATTCTATCTGTTGAAAGCAGGTTGTAGAAAGCGCGCATTTACGAAACGACTAGTCAAAATTACGCCCGAAGAATGTTTACTTTACTGTTATCCAAAAGCCCCCTCAAGTTAGATGTCATAATAAGTTGCATTTAATTATAAATAAATTCAATATGCCTGTAAAAATATACTTAAATCATTACAAACGTGCTATCTGCGTTATAAATATTTTTTATAGGATCTCTTGCTCTCACTTATAGGCCTGACGGGATTGCCCTGTTGTTGGAAAAGGATTCATTGATAACAGGTAATGAGGGAGAGATTAAAAAAGTAATACCAAATGCGTCGCCCCAGATACCTGCGTCCAAACGCAACTTTCAATACCCTGTTTGGTTTCTTGAGAGATTCTTACAGCGAGAAAGTAATGGACTCCAGCATTAGTCCCTAAATATCACTTTTGGCTGAGCCAACTTCGAGCGCTGCTTAAATGTTTTTTCAGCGAATACGTAATATTATTAAAATGTAGTAGGTTAAGATTAGGATAAGATGGAGTTGCCTGATCAATGTTATGATCAAAGCGCCTAAATAAAAAAAAGAGGCCCAACACCTCCTTTCGTCAATCCGCACTGCGTTATCTCGAAAGATAAATTAATTACAGAAAATGAAACATATATTTAATTTTATTTATTACAGGTAAAGAGTTATCAAAAATCCCGATCCCGGTTAACTTCAGCGAACCATTATCTATGCTGCAACGACTCACGGAAGACTACGAGTACTCTTCAGTACTGGACCATGCGGCACAGTTCAGTGACCCCGCCCAGCAGTTGGCATATGTGGCTGCCTTCACTGTGTCTTCATACGCCACCACCTCCAACCGGTCAGTAACCTTACGCCCAAATATCCAATTTGTGTTGGCCAGGAATCTTGCTACAACTATTTAAAAGCGATCTATGTTGTTGTAGCGAAGTTGACTTTTAGAATAAAGATCTCTAAACGAAAGGTGTCAAATGGTACTAGATAGGTAACTAGACGAGACTCCATTCTCTTAGTCGCTTTCTACCTCGGCCAAGACATGAGGTGCTATTCTTTGGATGTGCTGATACCACACGGCTAGCGTTACCCTTTTTTCCATCTCAAATAATTCTGTTACGGCATACCCAAAGAACAGGGGGAAGCAGATGGAACTAGACAGCCGGGATCAATGAAGCAGCCGCAGGTCCTAGTAAAAATCCGCTTCTGTGAATGAAGGCGAGACCATGAAATCGTTAAATAAGTTTAAATATACACGCAAGCTCCCGCCCGCAGTGAATGGGCGCGTTAGTTTTTAAATTGACATTCATGAGAGCATTATTGAGCCAAACTTCAATAAATGGTTTTGAACTGTAGACCGATTGTTTCAGGACGAATAAACCTTTCAACCCCTTACTGGGCGAGACGTTTGAATGTGACCGGATGACAGACCTCGGCTGGAGGGCCATTTCTGAGCAGGCAAGTAGGCAACTAACATCTCTCATGCATGTGTACACGCATACACAACCAATTAGAAGACGATCGTAGGATTATGGTCACTTTTATTATTAATTAATTAATGAGTGTCACTTTCAAACAGTGAACATGTGAATCGTACAAAATTTTGTAAGCAGTCACCGATAACATATCGATACGCGCGTTTTACTTCACTGCGCGTTGCCATATGACCCATAAGCAAGATTGGGAGAGCAATATAGTTTTGTGCTCGCTCGTTCTATGATCCGGCGGAGAGCCAAATATTGCGATGAGTAAATTAATGCTCCTCAATAATTAAGTTTCTGCCGTAAATGGGCGCGTTAATTTATCAAATTACCTTTACATTCAAAAGTGCTCCATTGGAGCTCAAATTGAATAAAGCACTTTTCATATCATTTCAATATTTACACTCATTCATGTATTACACACAAACAACATGTTTGCAATACTTTTTCTATATCAACGGATTTTAATTATTTTTAATTCATGCACATTCATGATATTTTTTGTTGGTTTCTTCCCAAGTATTGAGGTCACGCGCTTGCTTTTACCAGGTTATAATAAAATAAACTCTTAAGAAATTGTCATTTTACGTCTGGTTGACGTTTTAAGAAGTTAGCATTATAAGCCCTAGTACTAAAACTTTATAGAAATCAAAAAAAAAAAAATCACCATTCTGTTTGGTTAATGGTAAATAATGCTTCACATAATCACATTTTTTTAACAAAATATCAAGATTTTGTAACAACTATTAGTAGAATAAGTTTTTTAAAATTTTATATTTTAGTAGTAATGTATTTATAAGTATCTACCTTTCCTTCCTTTCTCCTGGCTGTTCCTAAATCCTTTTAAAGTTTCTAGTGCATTGAATCTGACATCTCCATAGATTTAATTTTATAAAGAAAAAATATCAGATTGTTTATTAAATGTATATCAGGGACCAGGAGCTTGGTTCCCCTTATCTATAACAATGAAGTTAATGCAAACGTATAATTGTAGTGTCATTAAGTAGACATAACATTATAATGAGAATTAGTGTAAAAAAAGCACTATTCCTATGAAGCTACGGACTAAGTCACGTATGGCGACTAGCTTTAAAAGATTTGGCATAAGACGTTTATGACTATGGTATTCTAATTCGAATATTTCAGTCTCCAATAGTATTGTGGGCTTTGGCTAACACATATTATGACATCGAATTCTGATTAATGTCAGCCAATAAAATTTATAGACTTATCCAAACTTCGTCTTCGTTTGTAAATAGCTGAATGTCTGATTACCACAATCGATGAGTACGATAATTATATAATTAATTTAAAAAATTAATTGTCAATGTTAAATAAAATACGCCTCTATGAAAACTTTCCTTCAGGTGAGCCCTATGCTTGACTACCGGTAAAAAATATATTTTGCGCTAGAAACCGTTTAGAACCTCATGACCCTCTCCAGCACTCGCCTTTCCCTCCTGCCTCTCCGCCCCATCCTCTCTTTCGTCATTTACCGTTTGAACGACACTGTCGCCATATTAAGCGACTGAGTCACTAAAAATTTCAGTCTTTTTAACAAATTAAAAAAATATTAATGAATAATATTCTATGATGGGCGTAAATGATAAAAAAATATTATTATTCTTGATAGAATTACAAGTAATAATTGTTTTAATAATTATATTAATTAAGTATTACGATTTTCTTTAAATAGCGTTATGTTTTAATCTGGAAACATTTTGATATAACTTGATAAATTACCTTTCAATTAAATATTACTAACTTTTTATCTATAAGCATACAATTAATATAACTGCTATTGCTTTATCACTGTTTGACAAGCATATTAAAATTTGTTATTTTATATGGTGTCGTTCAATAGGTCAATAAATATTAACTTGGCTAGGTATCGCACCACCCGCCGATGGTGGCGCAATTTTGCGAGGGCCAGGCTGGCTGGCAGTGCTGGCAGGAGTTCACCATGACCACCAAGTTCAGGGGCAAATACCTTCAGGTCATACCGCTGGGGGGCGCTTCGGCCACCTTCGTTAGCTCCGGGAATAAATACACGTGGAGAAAGGTATATCGTGTGTGGGTGATTTAAAAGGGTACAATTCTATATTAAGTAAGTTTAGGAGCAGCCGGGAGTACGTAGGAAGCCATTATAGTGTATCTCTCGCTTCACATTTCACCTCTCAGGAAGCAGAATTACTTTTCAGCAGCAAGTGATTTGATTACAAGAAAACATTTTATATATATATATATCATCATCATCATCATCACAGCCCATTAACGTCCCACTACTGAGCACGAGCCTCCTCTCACATATCAAGGTGTGAGGGTATTGGGTCATACTCCACCACGCTGACCCAGTGCGGATTGGCGGAGGCAGGTGTGTGGCGTCCTGCTGTTAGAATTTTTCAAGCCGCCCATTAGGCCTCTAACATGGCTTAACGACTACCACATTTAGTGATAACCGGGACCAACGGCTTAACGTGCCTTCCGAAGCACGGAAGCGCTTGATATCAAATGCCACACAAACGGTCACCCATCCAAGGACTGACCTCTGTAAACTCTGCTGTACTTCGGCGATCGTTTCCGACCACCGAGCACCGCAAAGCTACGAGCGCTTCTTCATATATATATATGCTTTCCAAGTTTTGAAATAGAAATTCTCTTAATAACAATAGCTAAAAAAAAAATTTTTGTCGCTTGCAACAACAAAATAAAATATATTTTTATCTCATTGTATGTACTAGAACTAGTGGAGATAAATGTTTGCTTGCTATTGAAACTTGTTCTGTATTGCCTGAGAGGTTAGATCTACATCCGCCAGAGAAAAAATCACCAAATTCGGTACCCATTGAAATATATTCCGCAAAGGGTAAGAGTGTAGTAGGTGGAGCATCACCCGCCGACTTCTGCGATGCACTGCGAAGGGGCTGAAGGCTGGATCGCGTGGCAGGAGCTCACGGTCAAGAGTCAGTTCCGCGGTCAATTCGTCACCGTAAAGCCTGACTGCATCAGCACACTGGTCTTTCCGAGCCAGAACCGCTATTGGTGGAGTAAGGCGAGTCTGTAGTTGTGTGATCTGATAAAACGATAGTTAGTTTGTATACCACCTTAAAGTATCACCTTAGTAAATACACTTGTTTCTGACAATTTGATGGTTAAGTATGTAAATCTTCTCTGCAAAATAGAGCCGATGTTCTGAACTAGGATATTACTTTTTTGAGGCAACTGACTATGATTGACATGACAAAACTCACGAGGATGACATGATATCCGTATTACTTATAATAATAATAATAACAAAATCGTTTATTTGGTACATTACAAATTACAATAAGACCGAAATTACTATAAACCGGCAGTGAGTGGCGTGCACAGTATACGTGCAAATAAGCATTGCATACCCTTGCTGATAAGGCTACCTAGTCTTGATGAGCTACACTCACCCTACCCGAAATCAATGTGCCTGTTTTAACCTGTTTAATCAGCTACATTATGAAGTTAACAGCTCAATCGTCGCCCTAGATGTGAAATCTCGTAAAAAAGAGTTTTCGAGAAGAAGCGAACCTACAATTAATAGAAATGAAGAGTTAGCATTCTTAAAGCCTATAAGTAAGCCTCTGTCGAGTTTTATGAAATATAGTGTAAATTTTTTGTCATATTAAAAAAAAAAGTTTTTTTATCTGTCCTGGAAAATGGTCTGCGCGACGTTATTGTCCTAGATCAAAGATAACTAATTAATTTTTTTATTAGGTAACAACGACCGTGCACAATATAATAGTGGGAAAACTATGGGTGGACAACCACGGAGACATGGACATAGTTGGAGAATCAGGTCCGGCCGCGGGATACGTGGCGCATCTCAAGTACTTGCCTTATGGGTACTTCAGCAAGGACACGCAGAGGAAGGTCACCGGCGTCATCAAGGATCCGAACGGCGTGGTAGGTCTTTTTTTATCTGTACTCAGGACTACTTTAATCGGCCAGAGTAAGTTGAAGAGCCGAAGCTCACACACACCAAGCAAAATATTTCGGATTCAGAGCCCAGAACTCCTGGAACTAATATCTCGGCTTAACGTGCCCGACAATTACTTTCGACAAAGGGCTTGTCGTAAACGCCTCTTGTTTGCGCCACCCACGTGTCGCACTGCTGCGCACCATCACTCACCGATCGCCCGAAATGCTTTCCTGTGTCAATAACCTGACTGTGAATAAATCCAGGCAAAATTGTCGTCTTTTTGTGAATATAAATGTCTCTTTAATAATATTTTTAACCTTATTTGCATGTAAAATTACTCACCAAGTTAGTTATTGTAATTGGGCCAGACCCGTGTAACTAATACAAATAAATAAATAAAATAAAAATTACATGGCAAAAGATCCCCAGAGTGCAAGTTGATATTTTTACATTAACAAAATCCTATAAGGTTCATTATGTGGTGGAAGCATGTATCCTATTGACTAATGAAGGGTTAAGAAGATGCATAATAATATGTCGCTTAATCGGGCAAATCATAATAGGTTTGGGCGTTTTATAAAATGTCGCTTTTTATAGATCAATTCTCGACAGATTCAGTCCAAGTTAAAAGAAACAGAAACGTTCGTAGCTCCGCTGTGCTCGGTGGTCGGAAACAATCACCGAAGTAAAGCACAGTTTACAGCGGTCAGTCCTTGGATGGGTAACCGTTTGTGTGGCATTTGATATCGAGCGCTTCCGTGCTTCGGAAGGCACGTTAAGCCGTTGGTCCCGGTTATTACCAAATGTGGTAGTTTTTAAGCCAGGTTAGAGGCCTAATTGGGCGGCTTGAAAAATTCTAACAGGACGACGCTACACACCTGCCTCCGCGAATACGTGTAGTGGAGTATGACC
Source organism: Musotima nitidalis (assembly GCA_949126915.1). Taxonomy (NCBI): domain Eukaryota; kingdom Metazoa; phylum Arthropoda; class Insecta; order Lepidoptera; family Crambidae; genus Musotima; species Musotima nitidalis. The sequence continues at coordinate 10,674,891 of OX421434.1, forward strand.
CAATACCCTCGCACCTTGGTATGTAAGAGGAGGCTCATGCTCAGTAGTGGGACGTTAATGGGCTGAGATGATGATGATGAAAAGAAACAGAACCAGACATTGTATTTTAATAGGTTAAATAAATAACTTTGAACCTAAAATACTAGTTGATTTTCCGCGACTTTATTAGGCATAGCATGGAATCTGATCAATTGACGACCGAGATTGGTATATGAAATCCTTCCCAAATAGGACTAATCTTTGTGTACATGAATATATTTTGTTCTCGACTGGTTTATATATGTTTGCAAAAAAATATAGTATATATGTTTTTACGCTATTTAGTAACCATAACACAAGTTATTAATGGTTATCTTGGAACTAATTAGTTGGTGTGATTGTAAGAGAATTATTTATGCAATAAATGTGATATTGATTAAATTGGTTTGATTTGTTTGTAGCCGCGGTACGTGCTACAAGGCCACTGGGACAACCGAGTCGAGGTGGCTCCCGTGACGTCAGCGTCTCCCGACAACACAGTTTGCAAGACGGGCAAGTTCACCGTCGCCTGGGAACGGGTACCGGCGCCGAGGGACTCTGACAAATGGTCAGTACTGAATCTTCTATTTCTTAGGGATGTTGCGAATGCTGATTTTTTTCACATCCGCGGATGCGGAGTTTTGAAGGCCGATATTATGTAAATAAAGTCTATTAATGAAGAATTAAAACAGTGATAACTTAATTAATAATATTTTTATTATAATTAAATCAAACGTTAAATAAACGTTAAATATTTTTGCAACGTGTCGAATCTTGTCACCCATTTTATTGCTCCCATTGGACATTGTCACGTGCGACCGGCACGCGCGCCAGTCGCCGGGCCCTGCCCAATTCCTTTTTGTCGCTACTTGTATGATATTCGCATCATTCGATTAATGCGGATGCAGATGCAGATGTCCAAATTCATCGGAAGTTCCGCATTTGCGGATGCGGATATTCGCAACATCCTTGGTCTAAACTACATGTTAGCAGCGTTGTTGGGAACGCTTTCGGACTCAACTGCCTCTACCAATCCGCAAAGCTTCCGCGTGGTCGAATATGACCCAATACCCTCTCACCTTGCCTCGTGAGAGGAGGCTCAGTGCTCCATGCTCATTAGTGGAATTTAAATGGGCTGAGATACATACATACAGTCACGCCGTTTTCCCCGAAGGTGTAGGCGGAGGCATATTATACGCCCACACTTCGCCAATTATATAGTTGGTCCCACGTAACAGGTGGCGAGCCTTTTGTCCCTTACCAGGCACTGTTATGTTCACCAGAGCCAGCACTGAGAAGCTTTTTCAAAGTTCAGTTAATAAAACTTGTCCGACAATATGTGAGATGCTAACCGATGCAGTGCTTCTATTTCATAATAAATTTTTGTTTTATAAATCCTATCAAGTGAGAGTCGGATTCGCGCACCAATTCTGTACAGATTTCTTTTTCCGTTGAAATATTATTGTCTAGATACATTAGACATTAACAAATATTTCGAATCATCAAATATTAGTTAATGTTGTAAATATTCATTGATTTTCCACCTTAACTTAACTGCATAAGGTTCAATACCTGGTAAAGGGTTAACAGAGTAAGTCTGGTAGGCACGCGTGTTGCCTGCTATGATTACATCAAGAATGAACTTGACAAACTTGGGGTCACATCGTCGTGTTAGTATAAAGTTTGTATGTTCCAGGTATAACTTCACCCTCCTAGCGGCCCAGCTGAACGAGCCGGAGGAAGACGTGGCCCCCACAGACTCGAGACGCAGACCCGACCAGCGACTCATGGAGGAGGGGCTCTGGGACGATGCCAACAACGAGAAACTGCGGCTGGAAGAGAAACAGCGCGCCGTGCGGAGGGAACTCGAAGCAGGCGCTGAGGTAACACACTCGTTTTGTTACTAGAATTAATGAACACTTCATTGTACACTAAATATTAAAAAAAAGTAATCAAATCACATAAACAAATATATGGTACGATGGGCTGCCTTATTGCTAACAGCAATTTCTTCCAGGCAACCTTAGATGATATGTATCCGCGGTGCATAAGTTGAACAATGTTTTTGGATGCGCAGTAGTGTTACTGTAAGTATAAGCGGGTCTCAAACGAAGTGCGGCAGGGGGGGTGATGCGTAACTATTGACGATTGATACGGCGTGGTTCGATTCCCATATAGGACAAATCTTTGTGTGTATAAACAAGAATATTTGTTCTGGTCTGGGTTTTTCCCTATATATGTTAAGTATGTATTTACAAATAAATTGTATTTATGTTTGTTTATCCGTTATTTAGTAGACATAACACAAGATCTTAATGATGCTTATCTTAGAACTAAATAATTGGTGTAATTATCATAAAATAGTCATTTATTATAGCCACGCGGCGACGCTAAGATCGCGTCACTTCGTGTCCCATCCCAAATTTCTTTTGTCTAAGATTTTGTACCTAAAAAAACAACTCCCATTTTTTTATTTATGTGACGGCACAATTATATTATATGTTATCTAGATATAATTTTTGCGCAGAACCCAAACATCCATCAACAAGTGAAACCGCAACCACGTAAGACCTCTCAAGTGCAATTGATCGTTTCATTGACCCATTTTACATATTTGTAGAAATAGAAAATTGCCGATATTCAGTGACGGCAAAACCAAACTGATTCATCGACACTGGTGCCGCTGATGATTAATATTTCATACGTGAAATCACTCATGGTAATATTTATTTTAAATAACTCCAGACGCGCACACACACACATCACAGCCCATTAACGTCCCACTACTGAGCACGAGCCTCCTCACACATATCAAGGTGTGAGGGTATTGGGTCATACTCCACCACGCTGACCCAGTGCGGATTGGCGGAGGCAGGTGTATGGCGCCCTGCTGTTAGAATTTTTCAAGCCGCCCATGAGGCCTCTACCATGGCTTAACGACTACCACATTTGGTGATAACCGGGCCCAACGGCTTAACGCGCCTTCCGAAGCACGGAAGCGCTCGATATCAAATGCCACACAAACGGTCACCCCTCCAAGGACTGACCTCTGTAAACTCTGCTGTACTTTGGTGATCGTTTCCGACCACCGAACACCGCTGAGCTACGAGCGCTTCACCGCAGAGCTACGAGCGCTGACGAGACTGTCGGAAACAGACTGCCATTTAAAAAAATATGACATATTGTTTCTATGTGTTTCAGGAGGCGGCTGCAAGTGGTCTACCGCCTCCTGCGACCGCGAGACCTATGTGGTTCTCGCGCGAGGCAGTGGCCGGCGCGCCCCGACTACGACATCTATACACTCACCGATACTGGGAGTGCAAACAGCGCCGGGACTGGGCCGGCTGTCCAGACATCTTCTAGCGCTTTACACGACGCCCACACAGGTTAATAATCTCTACATTTAAGTTTTCCAACGCCAAACCAACTAATTATAGTGGTGTCTAATGGTGTTTAACGTATTTACAGCCTTATTTATAAAAAACAACTATTTATGCATTACTTAGTTCTAACCACAAGAAAAACAGCAGACGCACTATCACAGTGACAATTTTTTATTCAGTCGTTCATTAAATTTAATTTTCAATATACTTTGAACCATATTGTAAGTATTGTTACAATACAATACTGGGAGTGCAAACAACGCTAAGACTGGGCAGGCTGTCCAGACATTTAGCGTCTGCCGGCAGCTCGTCACACGAAACCTAGTTTTATTAAACTATCAAAGTTTTATCAACACTTTGTTCAACACCAGAAAAAATAGTAAGCAATTGTCGACCGAGAAACATTAGTTCTTCTATTGTGTCAAGGTTTTATAGTGATATTCAATATCGATAAGATAGTAAATTTTTGCACAATTTTTAAAACTTATGTAAATACTTCACCTCCGATTTTAGTCCATAATTTTGGGACTAAAATCATACGTTTGAAAATTGTGTGTCTATGAATATAGTCAAATCTGCAATTACTAAAGTCAACATTTTGCCAGTTGATACCTACATAATTCTAATGCCCTAAGATCTATATTACCAATTTATCCCTCAGACTTAACAGGTTTCTTGTTTCGTACTAACCAAGTTTGAAATTGTAGAACTTTTGTAACTGTTGTAGTAAAGTGTGTGATAAGTGTAATGTACTCTTTTTTTATTACGATTTTAGATATTTTATGTTCAATTTGTGTGCTGCATAAATGATTCAACCAAGGAATTGCTTTTTAATAACAGGGACCTTATCATTTAACTTTAAATCAACCTTAATTTGACAGTTAATTGGTGAAAATTACTTGAAACCGTTGCAGTTTGTGTGTTTATGTTACGGTTATATGTTTGCTGTTCAGCTTTTTAAATGCAGGCAATAGATTTTAAATCACATTATAAAAGAGCTATCATTTCCCAGTACACACTTAAAACTTTTAACACACAAATGTGTTGCTCCTGCTATTAAAAATGTATACAAACATTAAATAATTATCTAACAATATTTTTTTTTAATAAATATTAAGAGTTGTGACAATGTGTTTGGAATTGTAAGTTGCTCTTACACTGATGGAGTGTTTACATTTTTTTAACATGATACCCATGTCGCCTTAAATATGTGTACGAACGAATGATAAAAGTTTTTTTTACTTGCTACAAGTTGTGTAGAATTTTAATTATATGTCATATGTATATAAATTTACGGGTATATAATGCTCGATTACACCGTCCGCGGATCATTGGACAGAAAATATTCAAATTGTGTAGTACTAAATAAATAAATGTTTTGTTAAATCTGTTATTCGACAGAAAACCGAGCAGTATTCTGGTGTGGTGACTTCACAACAGCTGTGATGTGATAAAACAGTACTCCGCTGGGAACCTCTCGCTGTATATTAGACAAAATGTAATGTACAACAGGGATACTATTAACTATTATAGATTATATTTGTTCCTAACTAACAATCCTTTTAAATAACATTTTTATTGGAAAATCTATTGTATGCCTTTATTCTTGAATGTATGTTATATTTTATGTTGTCCAATCTTGTAGATAAATGCATAATAATATAAAGGCCTGTTTCACAATGTTCTTATAAGCGTTTACTTGACAGATAATTAATAAAAACTGTCATTATAGCTGTCAAATATATATTCTGAGACATTGTGAACCAGACTCTTATTACTATAAGGAACTGGTAACAACATTTTAATCCTTTTGTTTTAAGTATGTTGTGATGGTCATCTCAGATTTAATTAATTTTTTTCCAGGATATCATTGTGTAATAATTAAATCTACATAATATTCTCTAAATGTATTTATTTAAAATCAAGAGCTTAAATAATTTATTTAACACAATGTTTATGATTTCATCAGCAATTATTAATTTTATTGTATTCCAACCGAGATTACTGAGCAAGAAATATAATGTACGCGTTCTCTCGCGGCCTAATGGAATTTTTAATGTGAAGCAACGAAAATATGGTTTTCCCTATCAATCTTCTCCTAGTAGCTACCGCGCCGCTCACCTTTGAAACTAAAGTGCTTTATAGATATCATTAACGTGTGTGTGAGGAATAATCGTTTACTCGATATTCGTGAAGACTGCGGTAAAATTGTATTGTATTATAGCAAAATATGTATTTCCGATAAATTAAATGAAATATACAATAATTTACCTGACTCGCTGCTGAGAAAAGTGCTGTGAAGCGAAATGATATGTCTGAATGTTTACTGAAATTAATATTAGGTAGGACGCATCTATAATAGTATGTGGTGAGGTGCTTCGAATAACATGTTTTTTTCTTTTTGCTTGGACACGCAACTAGGGATGGCAACATTGTCTCTAGCGGGCATTAAAAGTAGATTTTTACTTCAAATATTAAATGACCTATCTTTAATGTCTTTTGTAAGTGTTAAATGAAATACAAGTTGAGAGCATAAGCTTGTTCATCATGCGTTTCGGAATTATGTATTGGAATGATGAACTCTTTGTGCTATCAAATTGTAAAGGTTTAGGATATTTTGTAAGATCTATTCAAATTGTACATTTTCAAGTGGATGTAAGATAATTTGTTAATATTTTTATTATAATAATAGAATGATATTTGAATACAAAGCCATAACATCTGTATCATGTTGATTATTATGAAAATAAAATATAATGTCGCGAAAAGATTCTTTTCAATCAACCTTTTTTCATATCGTAATACAATTTACGAAGTTTGATATAAATTGCTAAAGCTAAGCTAAATTACGTGGTGATCTAGCGTCTGCTTTTGTCAAGTCGCTGCATTTCATACTTATTGAACTTCGCTTTCGTCTGTCACATGTTTCTATATCGAAAAATTAATTATTCCTAGTCCCACTTAAGGGCAAATTCTCACTAAGAAAGAAGCCCAACAGAGTCTCTTAGCTAGTGGATCAAATCATTGTCATGTAAATTATATGACATCCTTATGTTCACAGATGGACTGTGAACGCAGGCATGTCATGTAGTTTAACTACGCATACTTCTCAATACTTCATTTTAGGAAGTATTATTCAAAAGGCCTGAGCTACATGCGTCCAGCCGTAGTTTGGTTGCGAAACGGGAAAAGAAATTGAGGCTAAATTGGTTTTCTTTTTACTTTTCTCTTATAGTGGCAAAAGATGCTGCTTGGAACCATCGAAAGTCAAAATATATATTTGGCTCAATAACATCCTTTACAATTATTACTAATCCTCCGCCATTCCGCACTTGGTCGGCGTGAAGTATGACTTAAATCCCTCTCACTTGTGAGAGGAGGTCCGTGCTCTGAGGACCTTAATGGGCTGAAATGACAATGAATATTGTTATTATTACTAATCACTGCAGACAGAAGCTTGGTCAAGAAAGAATTGGCAAGGAACTTGTAACATTTTATTCTACCGCTTAGAGGCAAAGAAAACGTTCTCATTGCATCTCCTCATTTACACTCCGAGCAACCAAATCGACTCAAGCGATTACTACATAAAAACATTGTTTTAATATATAAGTATACAACATTTAAATAAAAACTCATAGGTTAAAATTTTAGGCTTTCAAGTGACATTACTTAAAACAATGTTTGAATGTAGAATTATCGGTTGAGTCGATTTGGTTGCTCGCCAGTGTATACATCTTCTGTCTTCTTCTTATATAAAAATGGATCTTCGAAATGCATGTACGTGCATATCGTCTAAACGTTCCGCACCATATTTTATTATTTCCTTTAATTTGTGTTCTTTATGATTAGAGCAAGGTTTTAGTTCATTTTTTGATATTTATTACGTAAAATTAATTAATTTTAAAATAGTGGTCAACTTGTGTGACAATAATCATGCTGCGTTTGGAGTCTCCACACACCCCGATATGACGTCATTTGAAAACGCAGCAGCGCCGAGAGCTTTCATATCATAAAAAGTTTGTCGGATCGTCGCAAAAAGGTACTCACAAAGCTTTACATTATATGTGTCGAAAAAAATTACTTCGTATTTGTATATTAATAATACATTTGTATAATAGAAAATTTTGCAAAAATATTATCAGTTTTTTAAATCTGATAATATGAAAAGTGTGTAAGTGAATGAGACAGAAGGCTGTGAGATTTTCAAAACATCGACAGTATAAAATATGGTGATACGAAGTTCGCTGGGGCAGTTAATATGAGCATAACTGCAGATAAAATAAAAGCAAAATTACAGTAGTCACCGCAATTAAATGTTATATTAAGAGCCAAACGTGCTTCTTCACTCTTTAAAATGCATATAAACGCCTGATACCTACTCAAAATCCACTAAAACTAAAGTAATTATTACTACTTCTTGCACTGTAAAGTAAAATAAATGTTAATCCTGTGATAAGAATAAAGGTGATCGTCAATGGTATATAGACATGAGGCAGCACATGTGTGCTGCATTATAATACTGATTTGCTACTTTTCACTACTTATAAAATACATTAGAGAAATGAAGTGGTCAGTCATTTTTTTAGGTCAATAAAATTGATCACTTATACCGCGGACCATTAGAAATACCATGATGTTATAATCATAGAATTTAAAAACTGTTGCTCCTGTAATAAAAAAGGTAGGTAGTAAAAAAATGGAAAAACCTTTACCTTATAAAAATTATTTAGTCTCATTTCTAATTTATAAAGATTTATCTGGGAGACATATTTATTTATAGTCGAAAAATCTGTTAATCTGCCCATAAACAGCCTCATTTAAGAAAAATTCTAGGCTGAACTGGGCTGACTAGGTATTCTCATAAATCCGTGGAAAAATCAAATAATACAACTTAATTTTATTTTCAACATTTTATTAAGAAAACGGAAACAGTGAAAAAGTACATAAGTAACTGTAAATTGCAGTTGGTTATATATAATATTGTTTACATAAACAAAACTTTTACAGTTAAAATATTGGCTACAGTATCATTCCGCTCTTACTCGGGAATCATTCGAATAATAATGAACTTAAAAAATTCAGCTTAAATATGTATGTTTCATATGTATAATATAATAAAGCTTGAATAGGGATTTTTTTGCTGAACATAACAGGATTTTCAATTGTAATTCTGTAAAGTAAGAACAGAATGTTACTGCAGTGGAACAGTTAGATGTAAAGCAGATAAATAATTCTTTGTATTCATATACATATTATGATACAGGGTAATTATCTCATTTTCTGAATAAAAAGTAAAATGCAAAAGCAACTAAGATATAATTAGAATTATTAATAGGACAATCTAAATTATTTAATAAAGAAACATTATGTACCTACACAAGACGTTCGTATGTTACTCAGACAATGAGACAATCATGACTTATACTTCAGCATTAATTTTATTTATACATTTACACTGCCAAATTTATTCATAAACGGACATCAACCGTTCACAAAAATTACACAGTTTATTAAAATACGATCAAGAAATATTTTTTTATCTTGTCCACTTTTCATATATTTAAAAAATAATAAAGATCTCATGGCTTTTGCACAGTTATAATATTCGTTAATTTTATAATTAAATTTAAACGAAGTCTTAAACTTACGTTTTGTGTAGTTGTTAAAAAAATATGCAGACATCTTATAAAACAACTAAATTTCTTTCTCACAATGACTCCTTTGTAAAATTAGTATTAGTGCAAGCTTTTTACACAAGTTTCAATTCATATACTGAATATTGTTTACGATATAATGAATCATTTTATTTTATAATAGGTGAAAGCATTTTATAAGCCTATCTTAAAACATTGTGCAACTTCAATGTTATTGGAATATGTTTAATAAAATATTGCTGAAAAGCTAATATAGAGAAATCCTTGATATCTAGACCAGATAAAACTGATAAAACAAAATAATATAATTCTTAATAGATAACAGCAGTATAGTCATGGGATATAAAATTTATTCAACAAAATTTGTTTCTAACATTAAAATAATAAACAAACCAATGCTACCAAGATAAAATAAATCTAATTTAAACAGTTGAGTTGAGTGATCAATAAATTGATATAAAATGGTTGTTGTAAAAATTAAAATAGATAAAAAATATTCCTAAAACAAGACCTGATATTGATTTACCTTCACCAGAATGTAATGAATACTAGTGCTGACAAAGTTTTGATAAAGATTTTATTTGCAAATTTTCCAATATAAATTAAAGAACTTATGTTTGCAGCACTGTTACTTTCTGTCATTGGATTTCGTGAACAAAATTAGCAAAAATGCTTACACTTATACTAATTCACAAAAGGTACATTAAAGCCACAAAGCGACTAACTGGCTAGCATTGATTAGTACCTAGGTTTTTGTTACTACATCTAAACCCAGAGATCTTCATCTACATCGCACTAAGAGTGATCAATATCAGAACAATTTTGCACATCTATTTACATATTTTACATGGAAAAGAAAATTATAAATAATATTTCTATACCTTTGATATGAGCGTCCCTTCAGTTAATTACATCAATCTCAACAAACAATATTATTTCGTAAAACATCTTTTTGATATTAAATAAAATAAATGTACATTATATTTACAATTTTAGCTGTGGTCGTGCACGAAATTATATTAAAATAAAGGTCTTCGGATAACATAGGACAATCACCCAAACATTGAATGATTGTGTTAAAATACAAATAAAACCGTATGTAGGTTGTGACATTAGATATTGAAATGAGATTGTTGCATTTAAATAATTTGTACTATTTTTTTCAATTACATTATTTAGAAATAATTTAATAAAAAACTTTGTTTTTTTTAGATATGGTGAATAATTTTTAAATAGTAACTAAGAGAAAACTGTTAAATGTTTAAAAATCAATGGGAGTGATAATTCACGTCAATATGTTATCCGAAGGATTGTAAAGAAATTTCATAAAATTTCTTACAGCTAAAACTGAATTTAATATATTCCAAATTAGCTTTATACAAGTAATAGCATATTCTGATGATAGCACATAGTAAATCAAAATTACAGTCCGCATCACAAAAACGTTTACCTAGCGTACTTTCCGCCTTCCACATCTAAATTCTCATTGTATTAGCTATTTTTTAAAAGACTGGATTTTTATAGAACCATCCAGTACTTCACTTCATCCAAAAATTTGGGTTCATACTTAAGTGTTTATTTAAATTACTTTTCAGCAAAACCAGCAATTTCTCGTAAAAAGCTTTTTACAGTCAGCGTCTATTAGACCTATTTCTTGAATCCTCTTGAAATTAAGAGACGTGTATTGAACTTTGTAGCGCTTTGGATGTTAATAACTATATGACGCTGAGATGTGTATTGAACTTTGTAGCGCTTTGGATGTTAACAACTATATGACATTGAGTTGTGTATTGAACTTTGTAGCGCTTCGGATGTTAACAACTATACAACGCTGACTGTGCGAATAATGGCAGCCAGGCTAGAAAGTTCCCACGAGATGCTCTCAGTTTGCATGTATGTTAGAGCAGTATAGTATAATCACTATTATCGACACAAACATATTTTATGAAGCACACTGTAATTGATATTTACGAAGTAAACATTTAAGTAGCTTCATTCAAGATTCATCCAAGTCATTCCAAGAAAATGCAGATTATGAACACACCAATATTGTGACTACACTTTAATACATGGAAAAAGCTTTTAAAAACTTTTTTTTTGTGATTTAAAAGATTTTTTAAAATACTCAAGACGGAATTACTATCGTACGGTTTCATATAGTAATAACCTACAAACTAATCACACAAACAGACCACAACTCTTATCATAATGATTGGCGTATACTGAACTATCAACTATTAAAAACTAAAATTTTAACACTTATCATTGCATAACTGTGTGCCTCAAAGCAGTTATGTATTTTTTTATTTATATTTTTACATACATTCGACTAGTATGGTGTATCAACACTGATGACAATTATATGAAATAATGAGACAAGGGATTATAAGATTGAATGTATGGACAAGCCATTAGAATTGAGAATAAACCTTAGATGGAGCGATTCAAGTTCCACAAGAATATTATTTATTAATAATAAGGGTCCTACCATATTTTATAAATTAATTGAAGTGAATTAATTGTCATGACTTCTAAATTTAACACTCTATATACTCTTTCCTTTCACAATTATCTTCTCAATCTACATCAACGTTGACTATTAAGTAAAAAAATATATTTTCTGCTCATTTCATGATTTTTCATGAATTCCTTTTCAAAATAAGACATACTACAGAGAAGTTACGTAAATGCGGCATTTGCGCTGATTTGAACAGTAAAGTGCTCAATAATAGATTATTTACATTTATATAAGTATTTGCCTGGTTCTTTCGAGATGATTCTTTATTAATGAGTTACAACTCACTGCCTCGGCAGTGTCTGCAGTGAATTGTTCCACACTACACTTAATAACATTAGTATTAATCATTTTAGTTTCAAACATTACACCCCATTTGGTCAAGTTCTCATTGTGTAAAACTTTTTCTTTAAGGATTCTTTTGTTACTTTCATACAAATTTTTGGTAGGTACCTAATATTTGTAAATATTATGATACCTAGTTATAAGTATAGTTGTTTGAATATACCATATGGCATACATAAGGTATATTGACTTGACTATTGACATACATGGCTAATGTAATAGCGTTTGATTGATTGTCCTATATGACTTTTAAAATAGCTCTCTGGTTGAGATTAGGTTTAGTCAGCTTTCAAAAACTAAAATTGTTAATTCAGACAGCAATTTGTTATTGAACTGTTCGAAAAAAACAAACTTTCTACTCATTAAAAAAAATTTAATGTTGACATAGTAAACCAAATTAGCAACCAGCAGAAATGTCAATATGTATTCAGTCAGTCGGTATGTAATAAACAATCATTTTTGGAAGCTTCCTAAACTAAATCACTATTTTTGATTTGAGATGAGGTGTCCCCTACATGCAGTTTATATTTGATCAATTGTCTGATAAGAATTATGTTATAATATTATATGACTTGATTAGTAATGTTACCCATTTACTATTGCATTTCATACTTTTCTTACATATTTTTTAACAGACTTTAATAAAGGAGACAGCTTTGTGTTTATCTGTGTTCTTTTTAAATTGTAATTATTGTAATACAGCAGATTTTTTCCAATTTTAACAATATTATTTAAAAAATTTAAACGATGATGTAATGAGTACATGACGAAATGAGATGACAACATGCCATATCAAATGGCCAGTTACACCTTAAAAGACCTTTTTATATTTACACTTCAAAATGGTAAAACTTAAAAATACATAACAAAATAGAAATGAGTGGCTAGTTAGAGAATAATCTACGAAATATTTGTGATTATATAACAAAATACAAGCACAGTAAACATCAACAGAAACAAATAATTACATGCCTCCTTCAACACAAAAATAAAACTCGATGATGGCCCGGTCGAGAGCGCCTCTTGCATAGACATCTTCACACAAAACATTATCTTTGCATAAATGTTATAGTACTGGCAGCGTCAACAAAAGCGCATATTATTATTATTATAACCTCTATTAAAGGCTGTATAACAGAAACAAACCAATTTTCTAATAATTTTAAGATTCAAGCGCGATTTTTTTATTAAATGCTCGGATAGCTCTCGTCGACGTTACAAATTCGGAAAGCGAAAACAAAGATTACTTTTAATCACAGCGAAAACACTAAGTTGGCTCGCAGACGTCCGCGTTCGCCGATTACACTTTACAGGTTCACTTTAAATCACTAGAGAGGTCTCATGACGCGCACTGTTAGGATCACTTGTGGCGTCGATGCCAGCTTTTGTCGGGCGCGCGTCGGTTGTGGCGCGAGCGTTCGTCGGGCGGGCGTCGGGCCCGCTCGGGCCGACTCGGCCACGCTCGGGGGGGCGGCTGCTACTCGCTGTAGTAGTGCGCCTTCCCTCCGCAACGCATCACGTCCTCCCAGGCTGAAAAATATAATGGTTGCAATGAATTTCTGATACATTCGTGCCCTACGTTACAGCTACATATGAGTTCACGTCGCTGTCGGCGACAATCTTGCTGCACATCTCTCACTCGTGCCCTAAGACTTGACGCAACTGGTAACTAACCGTGTCCCACATAGTCGACCAGCCGACGATGATGCTCATTGTATGTTGTATGGGCGGGGCGCGACATCGAAGTCCCGCCCTCACTCGGACTACGGCCGGCATGAGGTCGCAACGTCGCCGCGCCTTCAGCAAACAATAGACTACATGACGTCACAATGGGCTATAAACTAACCGTGCAACACAGTCGACCAGCAAACGTTGTATTGCGTGTGGTTGTGTTGCGCTCGCATAACTCGCTGTAGGCTACACTTGTGCCTTACTACGTCGCAACTGGTGACTAACCGTATCCAATATAGTCGTTGAGCAGCCGATGATAATGGTGGCGCCGAATACGTCTCGCAAGAGATTGTGGCGTACTACATCCGTGCACTAAGTCATCCCTGCTCTACGATATTGCAGGTGGCAACTAACCGTTTCCCACATAGTCGACCAGCAGACGATGGTGTTCATTATGCTGCGTGTGTTGTGTGGGCGGGGCGCGGTATCTAAGTCCCGGCCTCACTCGCACTAGTCCCGGCACGTCCCGCACGAGGTCGCAACGTCGCCGCGCCCCCAGCAACTGCTCGTTCACATCGAACCCAAACGTGACGCCATCCAGCTCGCCACCACCGGAAGCCTCTACAAGGATTACGGGCGGCCGTCGGTCCGACACTACGTCCGGCGCCGGACATTCCGCAGTAGCCGTGGCCGGCCTCTCCTGTAAATACCATTGTTATTGCTTATTAGCATAATTAAATGTATGCTATGTATCAAAAATATTTTTAATCTTTATCTCCTTTTTCGCGAAGCGCTCGTAGCTCCGCGGTGCTTGGTGGTCGGAAACAATTACCGAAGTAAAGCAGAGTTTACAGAGGTCAGTCCTTGGATGGGTGACCGTTTGTGTGGCATTTGATATCGAGCGCTTCCGTGCTTCGGAAGGCACGTTAAGCCGTTGGTCCCGGTTATCACTAAAATGTGGTAGCCGTTAAGCCATGTTAGAGGCCTAAATGGGCGGCTTGAAAAATTCTAACAGCAGAACGCCATACACCTGCCTCCGCCAATCCGCACTGGGTCAGCGTGGTGGAATATGACCCAATACCCTGGCACCTTGGTATGCGAGATGAGGCTCGTGCTCAGTAGTGGGACGTTAATGGGCTGAAATGATGATCTCCTTTTTCAAAAAAGTCCACCATGAAAATTATTTAAATGTGAAAAGAATCATACCAATTAATTAATTGATCTTAAATCAAACTAAGATTTTTTTAAGTGCTACACATTTTTATGAACCGTTTCTGATATAATAATGTTGATAATTAGTTATTGGTGTTTATACTGTACAAAGTTTAAAATATTATAAACATATGAGTTAAGCTCACCTTGCGCGGTCGTTGCGGCGGCTTGTTCCGGGCCGGCAGCGCAGGGTATGCATCGTGGTCCCCCGCTGTAGAGGCTCCGCCCGCCCCCTCGCCGCGCTGGCCCCCTCCCCCTCCGCCGTTTCCTCCGCCGCAGCCACCTCCCCCGCCCCCCTCCGACTCCACCACTTCCGCATAGAAGTTGCACGACTCGATGAGGTCGGGGATGTTGTGGTGCCTCGTGCGAGCCATGTCCGCGTACGAGACAGGCAGGCAGGCGCCACTCCCTGCGCCGTTCCCATTGTTGTTGTTATTGTTGTTGGTGTTGTTGGGTGTGGCGGCGTGCGGGAGGGGCGGCAGCGAGTGCACCGAGTCGAGGTCGTCGTTGGAGTCGTTGCTGCGGTCGGAGGGGGGCGCGGAGGGGCGGCGCGCGCGGGGCGGGGCCGACGGGCGCCGCGGCGGCTCCGGCTCGGGCTCGCGGCGCCGCGCCTTGCGCCGCTTCGTTACGGTCTGGAAGTCGGTCAGCTCGACCTCGGCCGGAGCGGACGGCGCGGGGGGAGCCGGCGGGGCGGACGGCGCGGGGGGAGCTGGCTCGGCGCGGAAGTAGTCGCGCGCGTCGTCGCCCCAGGAGCGGCGCTCGGGCTTGGCGTCGGAGCGCGCCTGGGCGGCGTGCGTGAGATCCTCGAGCTTGGTGCGCGAGAGCTCCTCCAGGGACGAGGCTCGCTTGGGCTCGGCGGGCTTGTCCTTGCGGCGCTCGGCGGAGCGCTTCTTGGCGCCCTTGTCGTCGTCGTCTTTATGCTTGAGGCGCGCCAGCTTGCCTCGCGGCTCGGCGTGCGAGTCTCGGCCGCGCGCGGCGTTCGACTCGATGAAGCGCAGCACCTCGTTGAGATCCTTGTTCCCTTGGTAGCCGTCGATCTGGTGCGATTTGATCACGGTCTCGTTCTTGGACGACTTTTTCCTGCGCGGCTTCTTGTGCTGGTTGGAGCCCGAGACGGGTGATCCGAACCCCTGTACCGCATTGCCGTTTTCGTCTAGAGATTTCTGTAAACGGTAGTGCACAGTGAATATAGGCACCTGCATAGGGAGGAAAAACGACACGCATTAGAAAACATCGTAGGTCGAGGGGGTCAGGCCGTGCGCGGCGTGCGGGAGGCGGGGTCATGCGGGTGGTGCGGCGCTCACCTTGTATTCGTCGGGCGCTCCGCCGCCGGTGGCCCCGTAGTTGGCTCGCGCCAAAGACAGTCCGTTGAAGCTGCTCGAAATCACACTACGAGGCTACGAAACAAATACACCGATCAAATCATTTTACACACACATACACGCACAACTACTAAATTACATTTAATATAAAAAGTAGGCGGATAGGCATTTTCCATTCTGGAATAAGCTACATTTTGCGTCACATAGCAATATTTGTAATAAATATTACACACCATTTACATATTCGTTAAACTACCCATATTGGAGAATTATTATGCAAATAAAATTAAAAAATAATTACTTCATTCTCTACAAGTCACTTGTCTTTTGATAGGGTTAAATTATTAATTAAATGAATGAACAATGTAGAGTATAATTATTTAAATTACCTTTTCGTAATTTATGAAGATGTGTAAATGGCAACTTTAAGTATGGAAAACGTCATAAACTATCACACGAAATTATAAAAAATAAAAAGGTTTTTTTTAATGTCTATTAAGAAGGTTGACAAATGCGTATTCATAAGTAATATAATTACTGTTCATATTTTTAAATTTCTAGTCATACAAGTCTTTCATATAGATAAAATTATTATCAGTAGTTACATAATTTAGAACATGATAAGGAATGTGCGAAACCATTATTATTATTAACCAATCATGGTAGGATTGGGGCGCTTGTTACAAGTACCCCAAAGTAAGTTGTATTGTGTTTACGATCTGTTTATAAACTTTAAATATTTAATCATTTATTCTACAGAAAAATGTACAAAGCGATTTGTCTTATGTTTACCTATTTTAACATATTTCGTAAATTGACAATAACCCAACTTTAAACTAAAAAAAACGTTAGTAATAAGAAATGTGTGATGCGTGCGATTTAGCTTACGGCAGTTACCTGCAGCAGACAGTCAGTAGCGGTCGCGGGTGCGGTTGTGTCACAGGCGGAAGCGGGAGCGGGGGCACAGGCAGCAGCGGGCGGCGGCGCGGCGCCCGTGAGACTAGCCACGGCCAGGTACGACGTCGGCAGCTGCAGCGGCTGCGTCATCATCGCTTACACTAAATACCCCGCACTACATACCACGACCTCTCTTTCGTACCACTCAACGTCAACCAATCAAATAACTGAAATGAATTCTAATATGGTTAAACCCTGGGCCCTAAGAGCTACCACGCCCTCTTTTTTTACGTACCAGTCAACGCCAGACAATCAAATTACTGATATTCAGCCTAATCTTGTTTGACCCTGGGTCCTAGGCGCAAGTGTAAGGCTCAACCTAACGCTAGGATAATTATGACTCAACGTCAACCAATCACAACTAGAGAAATCATTCTACACACTCTTCATTACAATACTCGAATTTCACCTAACTGTAAAGTACTCAAAACTTGATACCTTTCTATAATGTAAGTAGCTAGCACCAACTAGCTTGAAGCGTTATTTATTTAATCTAATAGCATATGGCATTATTGAGGAATAAGCTGCGGAGGGTAATATGATCAAGAAGGCAGAACACGTATGGTTTTTATTCAGTAAAACTCTGACACACTTCCGCAGCGGGAGACGGTCATTTCATGATTTAAAAAAAACAGTGGATGAGTTGATGACGAATCACCGAGTTGAAGGAGAATATACATTACACTCCGCTTTCAGATAAACTGGGACAGGGCAAGAGAAACTGCTTTTGCTTGGTGGCTTCAGAAATATCCAACACTAATTAACTGTTAGATAGCACCCCATTTGACCTAGTCTATATTTATTAGATCTAAATAAAAAACTAAAAAATTATGAAAATCGTCCCCTATTTTTAAATTACGAGTCTTTATATTAAAATAGTGTTTGCTTACCTCCTCAGAAAAGTTTTGTATTCAAATAAATAATAGTTTAAGCATCAAAACTTAGGATTCGATTCTTAACTGACTCAAGTACACTGAACTATTAATTTCACAACTTAAATTAGATTTTATTCATTTATTTTAGTTTATTTAGGATACAAACACAATTTTTCACAATTTACACAGGATTCATACAGGAAGGATATAACTTTTAAAAATCATTGCTTATCTTCTGCGGATGAACGGCTTAAATGAACATGCCGATGAGAATCTTGAAACGCTCACGCTATCGCGTAGCAAACGTCAGTCAACTCGAAACGAATGAAGCGATTATCTGATGGAATAATTCTGACATTTTGTTTATATGTCAGTGTTCCTACTATTTTAAGGGCATGTCATGTTGATGTCAGTTATCGCGTTATGTCAGAATCCATAATTATTGTTAGATGGAATAAAAATCTTTTGAAGTTTCTTCAGTCAATGATACAACTACCATAAGCCCCTAACTAAACGATGCATACCGTTCCATGTCTGATGTCAATAATGAGATGAGAATGATGATACTTAAAGTAACCATTTTTTATACAATAATATTTTCTTATTAACACTATCTTATCTAGATTCCGTCTATAAAACAATAAGAAAATATAAAACAATCATCACTAGCATGACATTAAACAGAGAACAATCAGCTGAACATTTTATATAGAAAAATAAAAGCATTATGAGTATATTAATTAAAATGACATTCATGATAATATAACTACAGATAACTTTGACTATTAAACCGAAAACTTAGAGATTGGATGCATTAAGATATAATATTAATACTTAATTCGTCAAGGTAATCGGTTTATGGAATAAAAGTTACCACCAATTTATAATAGTAATCACACGTAAACAACATCTAATAAAATAAATATAATACACATAAATATAAATGGAGCATACAATAAATGTAATCAATTATACGTAAATGGTGTGTAAATTTTTCCGTCTTATCAAGACGGACATCGCGTGTAATATAAAAGGCGGCGTGAGACATATTTCATAAGTACAATATAGAAATTAGCTTACCTTGGGATCGACAGCGACCGCGGACTGGGGCGATGAAGAAGTAGTGTTGCAACTCGTCACAACCTCTGGAGTTGTGATGCAACTATACGGTATTGCAGAATCGCCCTGGAAAGTAAAATTTACATCTACTTAGACACGGAAAGGACAATTAAATGAAATCTCAACACAGATATATAACTACAAGTCCTACCTTATTTTCGACTATGGCCTCGCCCGGTTTGACTGAATCACACTTTAAATTTTCAAACACAAGCAGTTTTAGGGTTGCTTTATTAATTATTTCCTTATTTCTAGCATCATTTCTATATTCTATTTTCTTTTTATTTTCTTTATCGAACACCATGATTTCTTCATTATTCGTGGCTTCTATAGTTGCCAGTAATTTTAACTGTCCTGCATAATACTCCGAAAATGTGCAATCCTTTTTGCTTTCGCGTTTAGGCATTTCTTTCAATTCTATGTCAGTAATAAGTTCGGCTGGAAAGTCTTCTACTCGGACATTATTAGACTTAGTAAAACCTACCAAATTTTCTATTAAATTTGTATTATTGTCATTTACATATTTCTTTGAAGACAAATCTATTAATTCTATATCTGTCGAAAGTTTATCAACTTGGTCGTTATGAGATTCAGTTGCATTGCATTTCAGTAGTTGTTTTTGGTGGTTTGGTGCACCAAGTATGTGTGGATCTGGAGTATGATTCTCAGACTGTTTATTAACTTTACTATTTGCTTTAGTATTGTTCGGTTTTGTCACTGAACTATCTCCAATACCAGTATCTGGACACATATTTTTATTTAAATTATTTTTAGGAAAACGTTTTACGTTTTTAACATCAACATCATTACTTTCATAACAAGTTTTAACACTACCTATTGTCATACATCTAATATTTTTAGGATTATTTAAAGACACATTTGGTACTACTATATTTCCTACTCTTTCTCTATATTTCTTTCTTAAACTAATATCACTTTCTTCATAATCACCATGTTTTGTTGCTACCCTGCAATTTTTAACAGCTTTTTCTTCACTGTTTATTGGCGTATTACAATATATTTCGGTATTATATTTTGAAGTTCCTTCAATTACATTTGTTTTCTTTTTAGCAAGTGTGGAGGGCCACGATTGAGTAACACTAAGACCCGGATCAATATTATAGGGACGAATATTGGGGTTCCTGTTTGTGGTATTTTTAGTAGTATCCGTTTGAAAGAAGTCGTCTTGCGGTGGCATCAAATGTTGAAATTTCTCAGCGTTGATTTGTAGATGTCGCTGCGGTTGAGTGTCATCAAATATTTGTTGCAACGGTTTATAGTAGGTGGGGATGCCTTCATACCAGCGATCAATGCCGTCTTTCCAAATCCAATTATCATCATTTTCAGAGTTTTGTTCAGGTACGTATTGTTCTTTATTTTCGCTGGAGATATCCTTGAGATCTGTTTTAGTTGGTGGGTTTTGTTTGGCAGCGTATCTAACGATGACCTCGTGCCATGGGGTGGAAAAGTTAGGCTGCGGGCCGCGCGGTTCCCAGGGCTTACCTGCGCTGGTGGGTCGGCGGTGGCTGAGGGGACGGGTACGCACCTGGTGGGAAGCCGTGGTGGTGGTGACCGCGCGGCCCGAGCAGACGCTGCCGCTGCCGATTTCGAGGGTAGCGCGCGCCGTATACGTCATCGGGAACACCGGTTTACTCCTTCTGTGAACAAGAGACGATGCTCACAATTACTACACACGTAACGGTGTATTATCTAAGCGCGGAGTATTGTGCTACAAGTATTGGACCCGATTTTTTTAGTTTTAATTAATGATTCCTTTTCCTATACCGCTCCTATGCGCGCTCTCATTTTTCATGACATTTTATGAGACAGAATTTTATTACGTTAATCCGTAAGAGATTTTTAGAAATAGTTACTGAATAATGTAATCTTTCCTTAAACTGGATGGTAGTTCTCCTTGTTACGAAATAAGCCTCATTGCAGTGACCAATATGCTGCAGCTAATTCATACTGTTTTCTCAGCAAGCTCGAGCTCGCGAGATCACATACCAAATGGGGTGTATTAATGTCTCTCAATAGGGTGCTACAGTGTCTTCTTTAAATTGCAGTGCTTCTTTCTAAAATTTTTGCTAAGTAGCACGTGTAGTTTATAAAAATGTACAACGAATGTGTGAAAAATTAATAAAAGTGAAATATCGCAAAATATAGATAATAAAATACATTTTTGTAACAACCGCTAGAGATAGCGGTTTCCGTTTTTGGTAGTTATCACTTTGTTTACCAAAAATTTCGGAATTTTACTGGGGCGGGTTTTTACCAGCACAATTTCTAAAAAAAAATGTATTAACACTCAAAACTAGGTATCAATCAGATGTGTTGATGAAATAAAAAAAGACTCATACCCCCCATGGATAGCAACTTTAGCTTGACTCACACTCATTAACCTTCTCATGCACTCCCGAGGATTTCCCAAGAGATTACAGCAAGGGGCTTTTCAAAATGCTCTTTTAATACGTGGAAGCTTGTAATTAGCATATAATTAATAATTTAAGTTTCTTCTCACAGAGCGGGGGCTCTGAACTGGCACTTAGATTTACTTACACCTAATTTATATTTATTTGCATGTAAGTGAATCTAAGCTTCGTGATTTCAGTGTAGTAATATTTAGTTTTTATTTTATTTATATTTTGTTTTGACGTTTTCAAGTGCAATGTAATAGTTTATGAAATAAAGAACTTTTTACTTTTACTTTACTTTACTAATTTGTAAAAAACGGCTATAAGTTTTTCAAAATAAAATTTAAAAAAGGCGATAAACGCAAAGGTTTGGCAAAGCGCTAACGATGCCCCTGGTGTTGCAGGCTCCGGTAATTACTTTCCATCAGGTGGCCCGCATGCTGGAGTGCTACCTAGTGGTATGAAAGAAGTCCCCATCGGCAGAGTTGTACATATGTAAAGAAATAATATTTCTTTAATTTTGAATTTTGCCGTGCATACTACATTACCAACGACATAGACAACTGACAGGTGCTAGAGTCTATGACATCCTTGGTCTGAAGTCAATAGTCAGTTGAGAGGTTATGAAAAAATAGCATTGTAAAAGAAACTTATTGTGATAGATTTGTTAATTAAAATAGATAAATAAGAATAATTGGTGGAAGAATAGACTTTAATTGTCGTTTCTTCGTTTTCAGGTAAAGTTGTAATAATAGTGTAGTTAAATAAGTTACCTATCGTATTTGTAAGAAACTAACGAAATAAAACTTCGTTTTCAGAAGCAACGCATGAGTTTATTTTTAACCTAAATTTGAGGGACAGCTGTTATAAAACGACAATTTTGTTTGTTGAAATACCAAGAAAGCATAAACGATGGAACAACTACGATTCGAATTTGCATTATTACCGACGAGTGATGGGAAATCAAGCATATATTGTGTAACGTCAATAACAACAAAGGAACAAAAAGTGTTTGCTATACCAGAAGAACTACAGTCAGTTAGAACTACATTAAGTACTTTATAATTTATTTTTTTTTTGTTTTCTATTCTTTGATTATTTTTCTTTTTATGAATTCAAGCCACTGTACCTCAAAGGAGTTGGTTTTTGTTTGTTATTGTTTGTTCAGCCTATAGTTTTTTCTTTGTATGTAATGTTTTCTAATTAAGTACTATAAATTCCTTTTTATTTATTTTTTTTTGTTTTCTATTTTTTGGTTATTTTACTTTTTTTGAATTAAAGCCACTGTACCTCGAAGGGGCGCTACAGGAACACCAGCGCTGCTGTATCAGCAGATGCAGCAGCATTAAGCTGATGTATCGCCCTTTTGACAGGTTGCACACATATTTCATATTTTACTATTTGTTTAATGTTATTTGTGTTGTTATATTGTATTTTGTTACCATTGTATGATATTGTGTGTGTTGCTTAGTCAATAAAAAGTATTCTATTCTATTCTATTCAGTTGGCCTTCACAAGGAATTGATAAAGACCTCTGCATATAATAAAGTAAAAAATAGTTTAAAGAAAAGATACCAAAAACGAAAAGTTTGGATTAAAATGTCAGATGAACTGAGTAAAATCTATGTGAACGAAGATGGTAATTTGCAATTCGGAGAGCAATATCTTGAAGAAATTGAACAAAAAAGAGCATGGACAACAATTGCACATGAATGTGTAAAGATATACAATCAGACCAATCATTCTATAACTGGCTTCTCACCAGCCTACTTGTTATATGGAACAGATGTTACAATCTTACCAAAGGAACTACGTCAAGAACGCGGAAAAAGTGTCTGGATGAGGGATAAAGAAGCAGCGTTCAATAATACTTTGAAATCACATGACTATAACAAAATGCGTTATGATAAAAATAGAAAAGATAGAGAATTTAATGAAGGAGATATGGTTTATGTTGAAAACGGGAATAAGCTAAATAGAAAGAAACTAGATCAACTAAGAATAGGACCATATAAAATAATAAATAAAAGAAAAAATACTATTTACGAGATTGATACAGGACATAAAAAAACGGAGTCAAACCTATTTCATGTTTCAAAATTTATTCCAGTACAGATAAAAGAAGAGGAAGAAACGAGTAATGAAGATATAAGAGAAGACATGGAAGAGACCTAGAGAAAATCCACGGGTGAATTTTCTTCCCCACGGGGGGGAGATGTAAAGAAATAATATTTCTTTAATTTTGAATTTTGCCGTGCATACTACATTACCAACGACATAGACAACTGACAGGTGCTAGAGTCTATGACATCCTTGGTCTGAAGTCAATAGTCAGTTGAGAGGTTATGAAAAAATAGCATTGTAAAAGAAACTTATTGTGATAGATTTGTTAATTAAAATAGATAAATAAGAATAATTAGTGGAAGAATAGACTTTAATTGTCGTTTCTTCGTTTTCAGGTAAAGTTGTAATAATAGTGTAGTTAAATAAGTTACCTATCGTATTTGTAAGAAACTAACGAAATAAAACTTCGTTTTCAGAAGCAACGCATGAGTTTATTTTTAACCTAAATTTGAGGGACAGCTGTTATACATATAATATTTCGTGTAGGGTAGGATACACTTAAGCAGTGTGTAGCGACCATGTCGTTAAACTAAAGAAAAATAACAAGGCATTGGGCTATAAGGCATAGAGATCATACATAA
Source organism: Musotima nitidalis (assembly GCA_949126915.1). Taxonomy (NCBI): domain Eukaryota; kingdom Metazoa; phylum Arthropoda; class Insecta; order Lepidoptera; family Crambidae; genus Musotima; species Musotima nitidalis. The sequence continues at coordinate 10,699,081 of OX421434.1, forward strand.
ATTACGTCACACGAATTTCGTGAACTTTTAACCCCCCCCCCTCCGTCCTTGTCACTAGTGAGACTCCCTCCTCTTTAGTGTGATGTCACATATTTTGCAATTGTACAGCAAATGATTAAATTAAAACAGCAGGATTTTGAAATGTGGCGTCACGAAATTTAGGATCCCTCCCATCCCCTTGTCACACTTAGTCAACCCCCTCCCTCCCCATTCATGTGTGACGTAATTAATGTATAGCCTAATAGGGCTAGTGCATAGGGCACTTTAGTTGCACGCTAATACCCTGATAACGATGTCTCAGCAGCCATGAGCCAAGAATCAAATGTAGTAGTTAAATAATGATGGCGCCATTGTCATCACTTCGCTAGTACCATTAAGGTTTCTCTACTGACGACGGGTCTCTTCTCAAGTACTATGTTAGAGAGATTCAGTTCATACTCCACCACGCCAAGTAATGAAGGCGCCACTGTGGCTAGTTAATAAAAATCACCACAATACTGTCACGAGGAGATTACACTATTTGAAGTTTAAGCGATGACTTCTTGGCGGGAAAGTGAAGAGTCATGTCTGCAGTTTTGTTTTATTTTCAAAAATTTTTTTCGAACATTAATGTGTAATAACGGTAGATTATAAACCGTGAAGTGTCTGTGAACGTACATGAGTGTTGGTAAATGAAACAGAACAGTGCAACATCACTTTTCAAATTCTGTCAAGAAGTCCATGTGAGGTCTCAGTATAGTCCCACATCTTTACTGAGGACTCAAGGGGTTTAGGGGGAGGGCATCTCATTTACCATTTATCATCTTTATCACCACTTATTCTCATAACTCTTACTTGACACTGGCTAAATGTGCTAAAGGCACGAAGCCATTATTTAAAAGAAAAAAGAAGTTCAAGCGATGACATTAGAATAGTCCAGTCATATTTTAATGGTTTACTAAATATTCGTTATTACTAGCTAGTTTCTAATTTTATCGACAGAAAGTCAAATAGGTTTTGGATTTTTTGGACATTTTTGTGAACTTGTGAGTCTATTAACCGACCGTAAGGATCAGGATTGTTGGCGCTTTTATGGGGAGGCCTACTTTTAGCAGTGATTGGCGATTGGCTGATTTATTGAGCCTATAAACGTCAGCACTACTAGTGAAGACATTATAGGGATCCGCTCGACGGATCCTCGTCTAAAATTGAATGTTTTTATTCACTGGCAGAATATTTTAACACCTAAATTGATATTATATAATTTGATATGATTCAGTATTTTGACATGAAATTTATTTTATTATGATTATGCCCGCCCTGCGTTTGGCAAAATAGATGTTCTATTATATAACAAAACAACCACATGTTACACTTATGTGAATAAATTTATTTTATTTTATTCCATTACTGGCTGGACGATTCTTTACCTGTGGTCGCTGGTAGCGTCGGCCGGACAGTGCGCGTCGGAGGCCGACACTCGACGTTCGGCGAGCGGCGGCGGGTTCACACAGCGCACCGTCGCCAGGTACCCGGCGCCGCGACCGCTCGATGGCTCTTCACCCAGCAGGAAAGCTGCGAATATACCAAAAACGTTAAGCAATGTTATAGAATAGCCACATAACAGGAATGTTAGTAATTTTTGCTCCGATGGTATAAGATACAGGAAAGGATTCTAATAGGGATATGTCACTTACTTAGAGCAACCTAACATAATTTCATTTTAATTCAAAAAGATTTACAAAAAAAAAGATTTTTTTTTAAAAATGATCAAAATTTTTCGTGAAAACTGTCTCAGCTGGGACGTCACGTCAAGGTAAACATTGAAAAGATTAAAGCAAAAGTTTTTGAAATTAATTACACATTAATAGTCGATATTGCAAGATGGACGAACAATCTGATGGTCTTAGGGTCACGGATGCTGGCCAGCTACAATTGGTTACATTGGAAGCTTTATTCCTAATTTCAGCAGTGGACGTCTTTGGGCTGATGATAAAGATTCGATTTAATTGGAATGTCAACCCTTTAACGGGCAGAAGCTGTAGAAATTTTTCATTAGTTTTCATTTTTACCTTAACGCAACTTCATAAAGCTTAATTTATTGGGACTTAGGCGTATGTTTACCACTGCTTTGCGAAGAGTCAATTATTGTAATAGGCTTACAGGTGTCGACGCCTGAAGGCAAACTGCCGCCGTGAGTAGCGCGAGCCGAGACGGAGGAATGCGCGTGCGTGTGTCCGTGGTTGCGATGTCGGCGGGGTGCTGGTTCCGCGGCCAGCGCGGCCGCCACCAGGTCCTGGAGCGAGTTGGAGTGGGGCAGCGCGCGCCGGGCCCCCGCGCCCACGCCCCCGCGGGCCCGCACGCGCGCTCCGCCCACTCCCGGCGTGTGCGCCACCGCCTCTGACTCCTGGTTGTCTTGCTCTGCCACTTCTAAGAGATTCTGCAATTTAAAAACAATAAAACTATTACTTTGATGCCAACATTAAAGCTGAAAAGTCATTAATAGGTCTAAAATGTGTTTTGAGTGAAGACTGTATACAGTTTTATAAAAAAAATAAAAATAAAAAAAAAGATATCATCTCTTAGTTTTGGTATGGTTTCGTGTATTAAACAATTGAAATGTCAACAACATTAGAATTGTGCAGAATTTTTTTAAGAATTTGAATATGTTCCTAACTTCATTTTGGACAAATGTTAGCTCTACGGCATCGATGTAGGTACTCTATCGATTGGTAGATATAAAAAAAAATTATTTCAGAGAAGTCTCTTTCAATATGCTTGATGCATAACAGGAGGCCCGTGCTCACTAGTGGGACGTTACTGGGCTATGATGATGAATATACACCCACACTTCGCCAATTATATAGTTCCTCGTAGGTGGCGAGCCTATTGCCGCTTACCGGGCACTGTTTTGTTTGCCAGAGCCTCGTCCATTAGTCGGCAGGTGCACCACTTGCAGGTGAGGCTCTACGGCATCGATGTAGGTACTCTATCGATTGGTAGATATAAAAAAAAATTATTTCAGAGAAGTCTCTTTCAATATGCTTGATGCATAACAGGAGGCCCGTGCTCACTAGTGGGACGTTACTGGGCTATGATGATGAATATACACCCACACTTCGCCAATTATATAGTTCCTCGTAGGTGGCGAGCCTATTGCCGCTTACCGGGCACTGTTTTGTTTGCCAGAGCCTCGTCCATTAGTCGGCAGGTGCACCACTTGCAGGTGAGGTTGGCTTGGGCTCCTCAGGTCTTGGTAGGATCGCTATACACTTCCTATATACAATTACTAGATATAAATATTTCTACCCATGAGAAACACAATAAAATAAATAATAATAATCATTCATTTCAGACAATGGAAATCCATTTACACTTTCATATAATTTAAACACAAAATAACAATACAAAATTCAATCAAGTGAAAATTAAAAGAGAATTATATAAGTTACAATAAAAATTAAAGTTAATAAATTATACTACTAGAATTTAGATCAATTTCACCTATACATAGATCTCTCTCTCTTTATCACCAAATAAACATCTTCCATCTTTCAATGAGCGCTATTTGCGTGTGCGCATTTGATCAGAACCTACAGGTTCTGATCAAATGCGCGACTACGAAAGGTCACATACGAAAAAAATATAGAAAAAATCAATATCGACCAAACACTGTCCAACTAACTTACTTTTACTTTGAATTGAAACTACGAGAGAAACCTAAAGTTATACAAAACATTGCTTCATCAAAAGGATGAAATGTGGTGAAAGGGTCATCCTGTTTACTACCCCTCGCGTAAGAGAAGAGATAAATCATCGATAATTTTAGGTTAATAATATACCTAGTTGAAAGACAACATACAAACCTTGAATAGATCGCTCTTCCCTTCTCGATCCTTGGGGTTCTTGTATGTAACGGCCTCGTCCAGTAGCGCTCGGAGCCTCTCGTCATCCAAGTTTTCTACGGAGTCTTCCACTTTGTTTTTCTGTAATAAGGATAATATAAAACATTAAATTTATGGGCATACTTACTTATATTCTGGAGATGCAAAGCTGTGAATATGCATCTGCCTACCCCTTCGGATTAGATTAGATATGTATGCATGTAAAAAATAAGTTGTCAGTTTTTACTGGCGGTGGTGCTTTAGAGTGGTGGCTCGGAACTGGCACTTAGATTCACTTAATTTTTTTATTTTTTATTGTTTTGTTCGTGATTTCAGTGTAATAATATTTCGATTGTTTTTTATATTTAATTTTGACGTTTCCAAGTACGATGTAATAATAATAGTTTATAAAATAAATAATATTTGATTTTGATATTTTAATTTTACTAGAAAAAATTAGCCCGTCCAGCTGGGCCTCCCCAGCTGGACCGGTTATCCAAAGGTCGTGAGTTCGATACTCACCCGAGCCATTTTTTTTTCTAGTAAAAACTGTCATCTTATTACTAAAATATAGCTTTGTAAATGTAAAAATTTCAAATTATAAAAAATGTGCACGAATGTTCCTGTGATGAAGGAAATAGTGAGATATAAAGGCAAACAGTTACTCGGAGTACGTCTCGCCGTGATATAGAAGGTAAAACGAACTTAGCTTACAATAATAATATATTTCTTACTTTAATTTTATTAGAAATTCAATTGTAATATTATGAATAGGACGGACAATGATAATAAGATTTAAAAAAACCTCCTAAATATTTGTTGCAGGAAAAATAATGTAACAAAAACAATATTTATATCATAATCAAAGTTTATGTAAAAAAAAAGAGCAGTCGTACGTAGCCTATTGATATAGGTAAGGGTGTTTACCTACTTGGGTCGGGTTTTCAAAGCCCTCAATTTGTTGCAGGAAAAATAATGTAACAAAAACAATATTTATATCATAATCAAAGTTTATGTAAAAAAAAAGAGCAGTCGTACGTAGCCTATTGATATAGGTAAGGGTGTTTACCTACTTGGGTCGGGTTTTCAAAGCCCTCAATTTGTTGCAGGAAAAATAATGTAACAAAAACAATATTTATATCATAATCAAAGTTTATGTAAAAAAAAAGAGCAGTCGTACGTAGCCTATTGATATAGGTAAGGGTGTTTACCTACTTGGGTCGGGTTTTCAAAGCCCTCAGGAAAGCTCGAGAGAAAAGCAAGAATACAATGTGTGAAAAAATTATCCCTAAATTTCGTTCGAGGGATCGTGTTTATCGCTATCAGGATACACAGGATTTCTTTTCAGGCCAAAAACCAGCTTATATCTGTCTTAAAGTTAAAGGATTTTTATAAAAAGTATTTAGCGTTCAAAGATGGCAATGTTTCTATTTGCTTTTTGATTAACCTAGCTTCGCACAGCGCAGCGATTATATTGGTTATAAACAAGCACATTCTTCGCAACGCATCCTCGGACATCTCTAGTAGAAACGCACCCTTAGCCAAAGTAGCCAATTAAGTACAATTTTTTTGAAAACTATAAAATATCGCTGAACATACATACATGGTGTATTGTCAGATGGACAAAGGTGTGGTTAAAGTTAGAAAAATATTGGACCTTACTATTAGAACCACCTGTATACATTATGTAGGTAGTAAGCATGTGAATAATATGATCGAGAAGCGAAGGAAAAGACAAACTCCAACCTCAGATAAACTGAGAGCAAAGCAGAAGAATACATTTTATTTGTAAAGTTGGACGAATCTAAACGATCCTGTTGATGTTAAGCATGAACCTCTAAAAAAAGCTTGTGTTGGTTAGAGTCAGATGGCACTGTGAGGAATATCAAAAGATTTCCTGATATTCCGCCTAATATTCATTATTTACGTCGTTCTCACAATCCGAAGACAGAGTCAACTTATTCCCAGCAATGAGAAACATTAGGCAAAAAGCGATAAGACGCAAGACATACAAGTACCAGCTGTTTGGCGTAGATAAAGTGCGACAGGTCAGCCAATAGATCTAGAGAGCGCTGCGCGGCGCCTGCGCCTGATAACGGCTCCGCTATTAGGCGCGGCCTTGACATTAATGTTCGTATCGACTTTACCTAAACCCATAAATTATTTACATAATTTTAGCACCATTTGTATGTAAGTGTTAAACAAAGTTCATTGATAAAAAAAACAACTTAGATTACACGCCGCATAGACAGACAGCCACATAAAGTTAGTTTCAATAATAACTTTATGTGGTCATTCACAGGCACAAAGTTGTGGTTTAGAAATACATACATACATAATATCACGCCTGTGTCCCCGAAGGGGTAGGCAGAGGCATTGTTGGTCCCAGGCGGCGGTGGTGGTATGCAGTTTTGTTTACGATACATAAACGCAATATTTGAATTATCAGCAAAAAAAGGCAAAACAGTATCAACTCTTTTTACACAGTTCGTAACTTTTGACAAATTGAAATACATATTAATATTGTAACTCTATACTCGGAGAAAGAGCATTTTCCCTACAATTTATATTTATAAAAAGGTACATTATATGTAAATAATTTCCAACAAAACTATATACACAGTTTGTCTGTTGGATCACAATAAAAATAACACAATTTTTTATACTATTTTATATATTTCACAGTAGCAAAGCAAAGGCAGATAACTTTACAAATAGTTATTAGTACGATGTCGATTTACGCCCAGAGTAATAGATTCTTCGGAGGATTAGGGGAAAACGAATGCTTTCTTATTGAATATCGTACATCGAATACATACGTATTGTCACGCATTTTTCCCGAAGGGGCAGGCAGAATACACATGCTTCGATACTAGCACACACTTTTAGCTTACTTCTCACTCAATGACCTTCTCATACACGCCATTCGGTGTAGGATACTTTTGACCTGTCCTTTCTCTAAAACCTTTTTTTGATCTTGATCATGGAAGGTCTTATTGAATATACGAATTGGGAATTTAACTATACGTCCTCGTTTCGTTAGGCGGCCGGGTGAAGTCGCAGAATATCTACATACGGGTCGGTAACGCGCTAGTTAGTCTGATGATGCCTGTTATTTCAGGCGATCTCATACGCAGCCGTGACCACTTTAAGGTTTAAAAATCCACAACACCATCTAACAAATGCACGTCTATTTCTCAAATTAACCAAAAATATTAGTCAATTATGTTATCTGAATAATTTTTACTTGTTAATAATATCCTAACCTTCAAGACTCCTTGCATATTTATCGAATGTAGGAGAATAAGGGTTTTCTAGTGGGCTACCACCCACCCCCTACTCTAAACGAGCCGTAACCTATCATATTGAGACTGTGTGCGTCACAAATATAGATATCGGTAAAACACTAGGCAATCTTACGGTTGGCGTGTTATCGGTTATTATAAATGATAACAAAATTATAACACAGGCTATTACAGCATATCTCACACACCCAACGCGACAAGTTGACAGTGATAGCAATTTAGTTTTATGACGAGCGATATAGCGCAGTGGTATTACTCGTTCTATAGGTTCGACTTCTAGCCAGGTTTAATATTTATTATGCTTGAATATAGATTTTATCTTATTCTATGTGTTTAGATTAGAAACTATTAATAAGAAGCAATTTACAAGATAAAAGTATTTGTGTATATTTATTCGCTATTTTAGTACTCACATTATGTTTACTAAATAAAAAACAGTTATTAGCTACTGTTCACCTTCTTTGCTTAAAATTTTAAGATATTAGTATTGTTTTTTATTATATTTTTTTTTTCATTTTATTTATTTTTTTTAGTTTCACAAGTCTGTAGTTGCTACCTTTTATTAAGTTTACATTTAGCCATTACCATGTTTGCTTTGTTACTTAATCTAGCAGTAGTATGTAGTAGAATAAATACCCTCTCAAGCTTTGGGACTAAACATAGTGTATCGGTAATATGCACTTAGACTGGATTAAAATTAGGTCAATTGAATCACTGGGAGTGGATAACTTGGAACAACTGAGGTTAATAGAAGGAAAAGACATGCTGCGCTTAACCCAGATTAGCTGGGTTCTACAAGAGTGTGATTAGTCATTACAAGACTTAAGACTATACTAGAGCTCAATGAGTGACTGGTTTATCTTAAACAGGCAGCTAGCAACCCAACCAGGGTTAAAGAAAAAAGATATCTCAATGTTAACAATAAAATATCAGAGCGATAACCATATAGTTTAAAAATAACATTGTTGTCAACCATTATCGATTTATACGACGTGTTTATTACTAAATTTCATGTTCATCCAAAGTTCCGACCTTTGTGGGAAAGAAATACGAGAATCTCATTCAACACGAGAGCCCCTCGGTTCGGTCGGAAAATAATGTAATAATATACGGTATTTCAAAAGCTGATTCTAAAAAAAACTAGGATACACGTAATACGAAACAACGTTTTGTATCAAGGCAAGCATTATGGAATTCCAGTAAATAATAGAATAATCGATGTTGTTATCTTTTGAAGTAAATTAGTGCGTTTGCTTAATTGATGTAATTTTGTTTGGCAAGCTTCGCTAAGGAAGGATGCTTCGGTGAAAACTGAGTAATAAGTAATTAGTGGCCTAGTAATGATAAGATACCGTTTGGTACGTCACGTCTGCTGCTCGCTCGTCGGCGCACGATCATAGTAAAACCATAAAAGTAGCTTCAATGGATAGACTCTGGTATTATTTACTTTTTTAGTAGCGGATTAACTTTATCTGTCCATATACTATGTTACTGTCATCATCATATCCTAGCATTATCCCGGTTGTCTTGAGCTTAGGGCCCAGGGTCTGCACACTGACTAGATTTGACTGAATTTCAGTTATTACGTGGAGCAACTGCCGTCTGACCTTCGCAACCCAGAGGGAAACATCATTCTTTGGTTAAACCAGCTATCAGTCTGTTAGAAGGCACTGACTTCCTAATAACGACTGCCATAGATGTTAATGACAGCCGGGACCAACGGCTTAACGTGCTTTTCGAGACACGGAGCAAGAGATAATTATGCACATAACTTCGAAAAGTCATAGGTGCGCCACCTGGGTTTGAACCCGAGACCCTCTGAATTTACAGGCAAGGGGTCTCGCCACTGGGGTATCACCGCTCAATACACTATGTTACTGTAACACATTTTAAACATCTATTCTAAGAAACCAAGTTTTCAAACTTGCAAACATATCTGCCCTGTGTCCATAACATATTATTATGTGCATAAGAAAATCGAATAATTCTGTTTTGATCATTTAAGTGATTACGGCTGATTCGTTATATCTTCTAACCAAACGATAGAGAGATAATATTAATGATCACTTAGTCAGTTTTGTCTAAACACTGGGCACAGTTTTAAGTCACTGACAGACGTCCATCTAACTGTCGAAAAGTCTACTGGTCTACTACTAGAAGTAACGACTTTATTTATTAAATTCTAAACACTTTAAAGTCGCTCAGCGTGGAATGAAGAGAGATATGCTCAAAGTGTCCCTACGTGATAGAATCAGAATGAGGAAATCCTTAGGAGGATTAGTGACCGACATAGCGAGGCGAGTTTGCAGGCTGAAGTGGCAAAGGGCGGCGCACATAGCACTGAAGAACCGACGACCGAAAGGGCGTTAAGGTTCTTCAATGGCGACCGCAAACCGGCAAACGTAATATAGGACGGCCTCCCAATCGATGGACCGATGATTTGGTCAAGGCGGCAGGAAGCCGATAAATGCAAGCGACTCAGGAATCTCAGGATAGCTCAATGTGGAAATCAATTGGGGAGGCTTATGTTCAGCAGTGGACGACATAAGGCTGAGATGATGAAACACGTTAAACACCATCTAAAACTATTATATGTCGATCATTTTGCGTTACTTAATTACTTAGCTGGCCCTGGGAATCGAAGGGGTTCTTGACCTGTGACATCAAAGAACGGCACTCGATTCTGCCTTGTGACGAATTCGGCCAGTCGGGCACTTTCAATTCGGGCAATTGTTAACCTCATCGATCCAACGGTAGCGTAGCCGACTGACTGGGCGTTGACCAGTAGGTAATAAAGACTGAATTATTATGATAATATTTGACTATGCCACCACATTCGCAGCGAGCGGGACGCGTGGACGCCTGCCAGTCACCGAGCTGCCATTACGAAACCTCAGACACACTGTCTGCAATTTGCACCCAATTTTTACCTACTTTATTTGAAAAGATTTAGTTAATAATAATAGTACTAAATCTTTTAGAATCACACCAATTATTTAGTTCCAAGATAAGTATCATCAAGAACTTGTCAACGGACGGGGCTCTGGCGAACATAACAGTGCCCGGTTAGCGGCAATAGGCTCGCCACCTATTACGTGGGACAAACTATATAATTGGTGAATTCCCCTTCGGGGAAACAGGCGTAAATGTATGTACGACGGATGAACATACATAAATACTTTTTTTTATTGCACATACATACTTAATTCACATAGATAAAACCCAGAACAGAACAAATATTCATGTTTATTAATATTTGATTTGACACACAAAAGATTTGTCCTGTGTGGGAAACGAACCCACAACCTCGGCACTAGAGTGCATGTTTACTGACCTCCACTCCATATCTGTTGTCGTCAATTCACTTAAGTCTCAAAACAACCTTCATATTGCTACTTAAAACTAACCAAATAAGATTGTTGTTCACGAGTCGTTACGCTGCTGTAATCGCGAATTGCTGGAATATTAACACATCATATTAATCTTAAAATAAAGTGGGACATATTTACCTGGGTCTGAACTTTTGAGTCTTACTCCATAGCAATATAACGAACGACACGACACTGTATTATTACAGATAATTACCACCCCACCGGCTTAATTTTATTACATTGCGTAATTAACAAAAATTGTATTATACTATTGACACACGCGCCCGTAGCGGTAAACAAAACGTGAGTGGCCGGGTTCTTGTTGTTGTCATGTCAGCGTTTAATACTAGTCAATTTAAACTTGTTATTTAAAACCAGTTACGTAAATATAGAGCACACGACAATACAAAAATACACAACAGCTATCGAGTCATGTTGTTGTTACACTGTCTCTCATATTTGCTTTTGCTATCACTTCGAAACAAAAGTCGATACGTAGCGGTTACTCGGAAAAACAAACGAAAGTGATTAAATTTTGATGTGGTTTGTTCATTTATTTACTTAATTTGTATATCGCTCTAATATTTTTTATGTTACCTAATTTGTGAACAACAATGTATTCTGTGCCTTCATTTGTAATCTTGTTGAGTAGAATCTTGAGTGTATTTGTTTTTTGTTAAATATATACTAATGGACTCACTTTACACAGGAAACATCGATCATTGATAAAAATACTAACCACAAAACTTCAAAGAAATCACTATAAAAGAAATTGTTAAGTTCATAATAACTTTGTCATTCAGGCAGCAAATAAGTTATCTTTACTCAGAAAACAGTAAATTTTTGATAATACCAGCTTTGAAACCAATGTGAAATTGTTGGCTATAAACACAACACGATCAGTGAAAACACTTCATAAAACAGTTGAGTTCAGAATAACTTTGCCAGCCAGCAAACAAGTAAACACTTCGAAATTGTTAAGATCAATATCCTCGTCGATACTTCATAATAATAGTTCAAAACTAACTACTTCTCAAAGCACCATTAATGAAAACACTTTTAAATAAAGTTGAATTTCAAATTGTTAAGTTACCTTTACTCAAAAAATTGTAGATATTTCATAATATAATAATACTAACTTCTTAACACAGCTCGATCAATAAAAACACTCAATAAATATATAAATTGTAAGTTCAGACTGAATTCTGAACTGGCAGTCAACAAATGAGAGATAATGTATTCCGGTCAGGAGGAAGGTAACAAGTGTGACGTCACAAATCTGTGCGCCCACGGAGCCAGGCTCGGGGCGTAGGGCGCTCCGGCGAGGGGTCATGGTCGGGGCAGGAGAGGGCGCGGGATGCAGGATCGATGGCCTGCCCTTGTACCCAATATCGTCTGCCCTTCCGCTTACATCTATCCATAAAACTTGTATCTGAGTTTAGCTGTAAGAGGTATTTATTTCAATAATTATTTAATACAAAAATTACCGACCTCTCTAAACAAAAAAAATAATTAAGGCCAACAGTCTTAAACCTAAGCTCAGATCCGAAACGTTTTTATTAGAATTATGATTTCATGCCAAAATTACTTATCTATCTATACCTACAAAAATTTTGAAGTCTGTCTGTATAAGAACTCAAAATTTTCAAAAATAAATTTTAAAAAATTAGACAACCCAAACTCTGACTAAGAAACAATAATTTTAGGTAACACATTAATATATTAAATCTATCATGTAAACATATCCTAACAAGTTTGTAATTTTTCCAGTAATTGACGGAATAAAATATTCAATATTAACATCCAAAGTATTAATCATCGTATTTCCGAATGAATACTAATTGCCATGTCCATCTATTAATAGATTTATCGTTTATCAGTACATATTTCATTTCAGAACTAAGTAGGTATGTGCTATAACGTTGTTTTGTTTTATTTTCTGCGTGAAATATAAAGAGCTGTCATTTTCAAAATTAAATGTTCGCTATATTTATCGCCAGGTACTGGTACGTTTTTTTTCGATTGATTAATTTTATAGAAAGAAACAGTCTACTTTTTTATTCTGCTCTCTACCAGTGTGACTTAGTGGCCACTGAATCGAGAAAAAAAAATACACTTTTTACGGGTCAGCGGTCAGTAGGCTGCTGCAATGAAATGTTTACGTTTATTTTGAAGTTGTTGTTATAAGATGTAAATTTTAATGCACGTGTGATTGTTATTGTACCTGACTGTACATGTACCTATCTATCTACCTACAGGCGAAGCTCCTTCGAATGTCAAAGATGCTTGACTAGAAAATATTTTTGTCACAGTTCTCCCTCTTATTAATATGTAATTTATATTTGAACTTGGAAGTTGTTCTTAGTAGCTAACTGCTACAGAAAAATTGTACTTTTTTTACTTTGATATGCTATGTCATTTAGGGGCTATCCATAAATTACGTCAGACATTAATGGGGTGGGAGGGGGTTGACTAAGTGTGACATGGTGTGACAAGGGGATGGGAGGGATTCTAAATTTCGTGACGCCACATTTCAAAATCCAGATCCTATAAACATTTTGGAACTGCTGTTTTAATGTAATAATTTCTTGCTGTACAATTGCAAAATATGTGACATCACACTAAGGAGGAGGGAGTCTCACAAATGTGACCAGCTGTGACAAGGGCGGAGGAGGGGTCAAAAGTTCATGAAATTCGTGTGACGTAATTTATGGATGATCCCTTAATAAAAATTTATAATTAACATAAAATGTATATAACAACCGCTGAGTGTGCTTATAATTGGCGTTTATGTTAGGACTTATTGTGTCTACGCTTGTTAGTGTGAAAGATAGATCCTGTTGCTGTACGTAACAATAAGTAATAAGAGTAACTTCTAAACTATCCTGCTACACCAATAATTATAGTCCGTTCTATCAACTTTATTTTATCATATTCTATTTATTTCCCCAAGGACCGTTATGATTTCAATACCGACCGAAATGAATTATTCCAAATTTTTTTGTCTAATTTGAACGGACTACCATCACAAGGCTGTCTACGCCTTTAGAACGTTGCTGGAGGTGCAAGCAAACTACTTTAATTTTTTGCGTTAACGATTGCATATCATTCGCAAAACGAGTTTTTGAGACTAATCAGTATGGCTCATTAGGCAAAAGCGATAAGTTCAAAAGTAAATCAAAGAGCCCCAACGTGTGCCAATGCTGTAGTGTGGACTAACGTAACGAACCTGCAAGTTGGATCGGCGCCAGTTCTACACATTTTCGGATTTTATTGCATGAAAGAAACTGCTACAACAACTGTGTAATTTGGCTAAGAATTTTTCCTGCAATTTGGAAATTAATTCTTGTATTTTTTATGTGCTACCATGAGCTGTCATTGTCATGCAATAATAGAAGTCAGGTAGATAAATTATACACTAATGCTGGGTAGCGCACACAGGTTATTGGTTGGGGACTGGAATCTGTCAGGTTTTTAAGAAATAATCTTTATAACTTCATTTGGAACTTATCTAAAAATAAGTATGACCCTTTTACCTCAAATTTTTCGTCATAACTTAAGCCGGAACTTATCTACAAATAATAAATAATGACACTTACACCGTAATTTTTTCGTATCGAAAAATCTATACGAAATTTTAATTTATTTATTTTAAGTTATCGAATTAAATCATACCACGGGAACATTAAAACACATCATAAAATATGGATGCCACATTTAGCTTGAGTTACATTATATTATTATCTTCACTTTTTATATTTATTTAAAGTAATATTACTTGCCGACCCCCACCAATGATTGGTTGACCAACATTAGTTCATTTGATAACATGAGTACAAGAATAAATCCACTATAATAGATGTAAATGTCATAAACATAATTGTGCTACGGATAAAAAGTTTTCTCGGCCGGTATCTAAAAAAATACAAACTAGACAATACGGCGACAGATATAAATAAGACTGGCCAGCCAGACAGACACAAAAATCCTAGCACAAACTAGAGAACTTGCGGTATTTAAACCTGCCGTCCAGATTTCGAAGCAGTGCTTACATCTAGTAGGCTGTAAAAATACAGTTTAGTGAGGCCACATCTAGCAGAGCGGGATGATAGAACGTAACGCAGCGTCACCCGCGCGAAAGGGTGCGTTAGTTTTGAGTTTACGTTCATAAGAGCTATTTAGAGCAAAACTTGAATTCGAAAATTAATTACAAGAAGCGCCGATACTCACATTTTCCTGAGTCTGCAATGGCTTACGATGTTCGTTTGAATGTTTTTAGAGTGAATTTATTTATTGTTGTATATAATTAATTACAATTTGATATTTTATACACCAACCTGGCTCCTCCTAAAAGAAATTTGTTGTATTGTCAAGTAAATTTTTATTAAGACAAAAAGTGAAGATCTTAACCAAATTTTAATAGACCGTAAACTTTTTTATATTTGCACACGTACAATTTCAGTATTTAACATTTAGTGACTTATTAATACCTATTTAGACCGGCTGATTAAAACAAAACTACCTATGTTTTATTACAAATTCGTCACGCGACATGGCAAGTATTCGCATACTAATGAGGTCACGTGGTTGCATGAGCTAGTTGGCAATTTAGGAATATGATGATGATTATACGACTCCTGAAAACGTTTGTAGGTGGAATGACAAGTGTAGTGATGTGGGTGTCACGGCAAACACAACTGTGACACACACATTAAAACATACACAAATATGTCGGTATATATCTCGTTTTATTTTATGCGAGTGTCTCGGTCAAGGCCACATCTTATTTTGGCCCCGTCATTGAGTTTTTTTATTTGTTAAAGGCGTTGATTTTACTGCCTTTTTTGTTTATATTGATAGGATGACAAGATCAATGAGATTTTCACCTGGCGGCAAGTGATATGCCTTCCATATTATTATAATGAGTACAATGTCGTTTAAAGAAAATACCTACCTATAAATCGGTTTTTTTGTAAGTTAACCACTTGGGCGATTTATATTTCAAAAATAAACTCACAATAGATTAGATATATTCATATCTATGAAAATTACTTCTTATCTCGAAAAATGTAAACAGTAATGGGACTAGAACGCTAGAACGATCTTATTAACGATGAAAGTGACAGCATTACTTTAAAACCTGGTTTAACTTAAGATCTTGGTCAGTAATAACTTAATAAGCCTCAAATGGTCTTATAGAGAAGACAAGCGACCTAACAAATCCTTTGGTCACTGAGCCACCAGAGTAAGTAGTAATAGCGACCAATGTTCAGAAATAAGACTTTATAATTATGTTTGACAATAAATTGTCGGTCTGTACCGTAGTATAAGCACCGTAAAAGGTGCACGGCCTAAATGGTGTTTTACGCCCCGGGGCTATTGGGAGCCGGGAAAGACGCGCGAAGATCCTATGTCTATGAAAGCCGTTTTTCAGCCCACCGTGCGCCGGCAGAGCTTTGTTAAGCCAAGAGGTCTTATTACAAAACAATGCCTAAAGTTAAACAAGGTTTAAAACTAGTGCTGTCACTGTCTTCATTTTATTGAATAAAAATGACAGCACTACGTTATAACCTGGTTTGACTTCAGAAATTGTTTTGTAATAAGCCCCAAATGGTCTTACAGAGAAGACAAGCGACCTAACAAATCCCTTAGTTCGACTACTGAGTGTCTGGTATGATATTTTGATGTAACTAGGCACATAGTTTATAACCTAAATTAACACAGAAGATTCGTAATTCCAATCATAACTTTGATACGTTTTGTTTCGAAATCTAACATGAATACACAAAATCTAATTCCATGCGTGCGAATTAAAGTCCTGTCCTACATTTTGTTCGTTTGAATAATAATTAGCAAAATTATCTTTACATATGACGTCATTTTGTTCGACGTATTACTGTCAAAACATTACGTAATCTTTTTTTTTTACCTAAATATAGTGAAATAAGCATAGATAGTGGTGTTGGAGTCGATATATAAATGAAAAGTTAAGTGGGCGGGTCGATCTGCTTTATCGCTATTACTAAAGACGCCACTGCAGCGAAGTAATTATAGAAATCATCATTTTGGCACCGTAAAGGATTAAACCACGCGAAGCCATTGAGGATTGCCGGAGGAAGGTCTATCACGTATTAGTAAACAGCCCAATAGTGTTTGACGTAAAAACTACCACATTGATAACCAGGACCGACGGTTTAACGTTCCTTCCGAAACACGGAAGACATTAACAAGCGCAGGCGAAGAACTCTGCTTTACTTCGGTGATCGTTTCTTTTATTTATGTGAGCTTATATTTTATTTGATCCTTACAAATATTAAACACAAAAATTAATTAATTTGTTGTGCTGTTATGTTCTTCTTTACCTACTGAGCCAACGTCAATAAAACTTGATACCATCAAGCTTCAGCCCTAGAACTGGGAATGACATGGTTGATTTTTATCGCGAATTGCGTGGTTCACAACACGATAAACTGAAGGCCACGTTAATAGAATAATAGATACAACAAACAAGCGCAATAATTTACTTTTACTAACTGTCGCTGCGACTGCGACCGCAGGGAAGTTGTGCCAGCTGCGGGACTGTCCGAAAGGGTTACCGCGGCCTCTGGACGTAGCAGGCACAAGAAAGAACATGGATGGGTTTTAGTCAGTAAAAGTCTGACACACACTCCCGCTTCACCCACAGCGGGAGAAGGCCATTAGATGATTTTCCATCCGAAAAAAAGGGAAGTTGTGTCTAGCACCCAAGAAATCAAGGGTCTCATTACAAAACGAGAGAAACACTAGTTTTAAATCTGGTCTAACTTTAGACCTTTTTTTTAATAAGACTTCAAAAGTTTAATTCTTAAGTCAATATTATAGATGTGTTTTTATATATTCATGATGAACATACTTCAACTTCAGTTATGGTTGGCTGGAATACATTTTTATTAGAGATAAGTTCACCTTTACACTTGTTGTATGTCACTTTACAAAATAAGTTGTAATTTTAATTAAAGTAACGCCAGACGCACGCTCTTTTGGCCCCTGTACTACTAATCGTATTTTGGAATTTAAGAACAGGCTCAAATAGGCCATGCAGGATGAAAACGCGGAAGGCTTGTTATTATTATAAATACAAATGTGAGTGTGCTTATACCGCGGAAGAAGCACCTATGACGGCCTGCGAAAATTTCAGATCACGCTCTGTTAAAAGACCCGGGGACTATAGGTGCTGGGAAATCACAGAGATTTCCATGGCCAAAGGTGTTGTAGTCCTCTGAAACACCTTTCGGCTCGACTGAACAAAAATATTGGTTCGAGTGCTGATAGCCTGTACAATATTATGAGAGTGGTTCCTAAGACCTGGAGAGGAACAGTTCAAAATAATTGTTAAAAGTTTTAAGGGCGAAAGCGTAACAAACAAACTCACCTTTGCAATTATTATAAAATTAATTATGTCAGGATTTGCGGGCGCTTGACTATGACAAGAAAGCGCAATGTCACTCAGAGTACAAAGGAGAGAGCTATGCTCGGAGTGTCCCTGCGTGATAGAATCAGGCATGAGGAAATCTGTAGGAGAGCTAAGAGTGACAGACAAAGCAAGGCGTATTTGCAGGCTAAAGTGGCAGTGAGCGGAGTTTATAGCTCGAAGAACCGATGACCTATGGGGAGTTAGGATTCTACCATGGCGAGCGCGAACCGGCAAACGTAGTAAAGGAGAAGACGGCTTATCTTACCCGATGATCTAGTCAAGAAGGCCGGTAAACGGTGGATGCAAGCGGTTCGAGATCGCTCGACGTTAAAAACATCGCCACATGCAACAGGTTGTCAATTGACATTTGTCATAGAGGAAACTCTTTGGATCAATTAGAATTATATCTCAGTATAATACATAGTACCCATACTATCACTGCCCCAATAAAATACTGCAGTGTGGGTGTATAGGGATCCTACAAAGACCCTTAGGTCTGACTCCTTAGAGTCCAAGCCAACCTCACTTGCAAGTGACGAGGCTCTGGCGAATATAACAGTGCCCGGTAAGAGGCGATAGGCTCGCCACCTATTACGTGGGATCAACTATATAATTGGCGAAGTGTGGGCGAATAATATGCTTTTGCCTACCCCTTCGGAGAAACAGGCGTGAATGTATGTAATAACATTAATGTTTACTAGTTCTGGAGACTATGGTATTATACATTTTTGTTGCATAATGTGCATAATATGATCTTGAATAAAATAATGCATTATTATTTAGAACTACTAAAAACACTTTTGAAATAACAAACTAACTTA
Organism: Musotima nitidalis; assembly: GCA_949126915.1. NCBI lineage: Eukaryota > Metazoa > Arthropoda > Insecta > Lepidoptera > Crambidae > Musotima > Musotima nitidalis. Next base: position 10,717,894 of record OX421434.1, read on the forward strand.
AGAATATTGCTCAACTTCTCACAATGCAAATCATATAATCATAATACTGGTCTGTCAGGTATTGTAATCATTTGACAGTCAGTAGGACATTACTTCCTAAACATCTCAGGTTTGTAACCACCAAATGACTTGTTCCAAATCTCTTTATAATTTTGTCTGTGAAAGTTAATGCACAGTAAAAACATTACTTATGCAACTTGAAGGAGAAACTGAATGAATCGCTGACAGTGTCTATAACATGAATATTCGTATAAAACACAATTACCTCAAGCATAACTTTATGTACCTACTTAAGTCTGAACATAAGTTCAAATTATTATTAAGAATGTATTAACTATAATTGTCTATAGCTTTCCTACCAAGATCTGAGGAGCCCAAAGCCAACCACACCTGCAAGTGGTGCACCAGCCGAAAATGGATGAGGCTTGTGCGTTTATAAAAGATTCCGGTAAGCGGGAATAGTTTCGCCGCCTATTACATAGGATCGAAAATATAATTGGCGAAATGCGGGCGTATGATATGCCTCTGCCTACGCCTTAGCGGAAACAGGCTTGATTTTATGTATGTATATGTCATTATAATTTAAGTGGAAAAAATTACACTGTTTTCTGTAGAAGTTTAAAGTTACACACCCTAGCTTTTTAACCTTTCTGTGTTGTATTGACTTTTTGTATTTATTGTTACTATTTTATAAGAAATCAGCAAAAATATAAGACTATTGATGTTACAAATTCCTACATTGGAAAGAGTAAGGTGCTAGGTCAATTCAGCAAGTTTTGGTTATGGCGTTCACTGGTGGTAATTTTACAACCTACTTTTAAAGTGTTAAGTACTACAAGTTACCTTTAAACAAATTTTATAACTTATCCATACACCATTTGGTAAATCACAGGAAAAAGCTTATCGAAAGTTAGTGGCTATAACACCCTTTAAATATTATTAAACAATAACAAAAAAATATTAAGTTCTACTTTTTATATAACTAGGTGTTTCGACTTGCACTAGAACAAGAATAACATTGATCTGAATTTAATGACAAACTTTAATTTTCTATGCAATTACCCGACATAAAATAAATCAATAGCTAAACATATTATAACACCGATAGGCATAACTAGGAAATACCAATGACCACATTTTCCTCTCATTTATTTTTAATTAACTTTTCTCATCATTCATCCTTAACAACAATTGATAGCAGAGAAAATTTAAATTTTTTTTTTTTTTTTTTTTTTCTGCAATCGGCCTTTGAAGCCATAATCAGAAGAGATGCTCCTAAATAATTATCAGCTGGCAGTTCATTAACTGTCATCGCTGGTCCAAAAGAACTATTTCAGTTTCTCTGATCTAAGTTAAAAATACTCCATCGCCTCAGTCTCTGAATCTGATTGCCTTGATTTAGGAGATCTCTGGCCAGCTTATTTGAGTGCAGTCTCAGACGTTTTTTATATTTAGTGCTGTATCTTTGCACATCCTCTCTAATAGTTGATATGTCAGTATATTCATGAACTTCTGAATTGCGTGCAAACCATGGGGCATTAGTAATTATTCTCAGCGTCTTATTTTGTACTCTCTGTAGCACCTCGAGATTTGAATTACTCGCTGATCCCCATAACTCAATGCCATAGGTCCAGATTGGCTTGATAATGCATTTGTAAACGAGCAATTTGTTATTGAGAGATAGGACAGATTTTTGGCCAATGAGCCAGTATAGGCTTTTTATAAGCATGTTTGCTTCGTTCCTCTTTGCCTTAATGTGGTTGGCCCATGTCAGACGCCTATCCAAGTGTATACCAAGATATTTTACACTGTTCTGAACCGGCAGCACTTCTCCTTTGATTGTGACAGGGCTACAGTTTCCCTTTCTTAGTGAGAAAGTGATATGTACGGACTTAGTGGCACTGGCTTTAATTCGCCATTTCCCAAGCCAGTCATCGATCTTATTTAAATGTTCCTGCAATTTAGATGAGGCTAGGTTTGGATCTTTATCACTTGATAGGCAGGCTGTGTCGTCAGCATATGTCGCAGTTTCGACTCCTAAAGTTGTAGGTAGGTCAGCCGTGTATATGGAATAGAGCACAGGCCCAAGAACAGAGCCCTGTGGCACTGAGGCTTTTATATCATAGAAGTCTGAAACTTTGTCCTCAAATCTTACATAGAATTTCCGATTTTGTAGGTATGATTTCAGAACCATATAAAGTGAGTTCGGGACAACATTTCGAAGTTTGTAGAGCAGACCTTTATGCCACACCTTATCAAAGGCCTGCTGAACATCCAGAAATACTGCCGAGCAATATTTCTTTTCTTCTAGCGATTGTCTGATAGTTTGTGCTACTCGATGCACCTGTTCTACTGTGCCATGGTGTTGGCGAAAGCCAAACTGGTGATTAGGAATTATACCCTCTTCATCCAGGATCGGCTTCAGTCTAGTAAGAAGCATTGTTTCAAATAACTTCGAGATCACTGGAAGGAGGCTAATTGGTCTGTAGGAGCTTGGTTGAGTTGGAGGCTTGCCAGGTTTCGGTATCATACATATTTGAGAGATTTTCCATAGTTTTGGATAGTAGTTAATCCTCAGAATGGCGTTAAAAAGTATAGTAATAAAGACAATAGCTTTTCTGGGTAGATGTTTTAATACTTCTCCTGTAATAAGGTCAAATCCTGGTGCTTTTTTATTTTCCAGCTTTCGTATATATCTTGATATTTCTTTCGGTGATGCGGGTTTTAATGGCAACGATAACTGTTGGGCACTTTTTATAGTTCTTTCTATTTCTGCTTCAAAGTCAGGCATTGTGGAGTCATTAGGAGTAAACACCTCGCTTAAGTATTCAGCGAATAGTTCAGCCTTTTCACTAGGTTTCCTCACCCATTCTCCAGTGAATCCTTTCAGTGGTGGAATTTGCTGAATGGGTCTTTTATGTGTTTTAGTAATTTTCCAGAGCGCGTAGTTATCTTTTTTAGTCGCCGTGATCGAAATCAATTTTTGATTGAAAGCATCGTTTTCAAGATTTTTTATTAACATCTTTAGTTCCTTTGCAGATCGATTAAAAGCAGTCTTATCCTCCCGCCGGCGACTGAGTTGCCAACGACGTCTAAATTTTCTCTTTTCAGCAAGCTTGATACGTACTTTCCAGTTAAGATTTGCCGAATTATTACTAAGTTTCAGTTCCGGCGTAGCACGCCATGCCGCTTCCTGTATGAGGTTGGTTATTATAAAGGCAGCTTCGTCAACTTCACTCTCTACTTTCAGGGGAATATTTAAGTTTAATCTGTCTGTAATAAATTCGCTGAAAGAGTCCCAATCTGTTTTAGAGTTGTATAGTTTTATTTGTTTTTCTTTATAAGTTATGCAGGCACCAAATGTACCAATTATGGGTGAGTGGTCAGAAGTTGCATCATAACATGAGATTACTTTTACTTCATGTTGTGAAAAGCCTTTGGTTATGAAGAAGTCCAGTAAATCTGGCAGTTTATTAGTGTCTGTCGGCCAATAGGTTGGTTCTCCTGTAGAATAGCTATCAATGTTCAGGTTTTCTAAACATTTCTTAAGTTCTCGGCCTCTGGTAGTGGTTAGCCTGGATCCCCAGAAGGTATGTTTACTATTCCAATCCCCTCCACTAATAAATTTATTGCCAAGAGTAGTGAAGTAACCTTCAAACATCTCCTTGTTAATATTATATCGAGGTGGACAGTAGATAGCACTAACATCAATATCACCATTTCTATTTTCTACTGTAATGGTGGTAGCCTGTATAAAGTTTTGGTTTATTTTGTTTTTTAAGTGATGCCTGATATTACTTTTGATAATGACAGCTGATCCAGCATGAGATCTACCGTCAGGATGATTAGTATAATAGCTGTTATATCCATCAAGCTCAAAGGATTTTTGATCATTTAGGTGTGTCTCTGATATTAAAGCTATGTCTATCTTATTTTCTTGGAGCAGTACTTTAAGTTCATCTTTGTTGGGTATTAAACCATTGATATTCCAGGCTACGATCCGTAGGTCATGAAATTTTATTGAGAAGCAGTGTTATCAATTGTATCATATTTCCAAACTGTTCTAAAAGTAGGTCTATTTTTTCGGCCTGTTTGATAATGAGATGTTCTAATTGATTTGGAAAATTTAAATTACAGGAAAACATTTAGAACCTAAATTTTTCTCTTTAGGATCATAAATACATACAATCAAGCCTGTTTCAGCCTGTGTCTGTTTCCCCCGAAGGAGTAGGCAGAGCCATATTACACTCCCACATTTCACTAACAATATTGTTGGTCCCACGTAATAAGTGCCTTGCCTATTGCCGCTTGCCAGGTACTTTAGGTTCCCCATAGCTTCGTCCATTAATCAGCATGTGCTCCACTTACAGGTGAGATTGGCTTGGACTCCTAAGATGTTGGTAGGATCCTTTAGCACCCTCATTTAGGATCTTCCATTATTTTTTATATACAGATGAAAGTAGGAGTGTGGTAGTTATTAAACACATAAAGTGATCAAAGTTAGGTCTGGGTGTGTCCGAAGTACATTTCTATGTATTTACAAACAAAAAAATGTATGTTTATCTGTTATTTGTTTTGAATGATACTTATCATGGAAATAGAAAATTGGTGGGATCTAAAATAAAAGAATAATAATATTAATCCCTAAATAAAGTATTAGGCACAAGCAATTATAAACTTTAGTGAGATTTAACATCCACCCCAACATTGCATCATCTGTCTGACTGAATATTAGAATGACTGCATAAATGTAGAACTTTTGGATAGTACATTGATAATTTGAAACTCAGTTTTTCATGACTTTCATGACCAATATGGTGCAGATGTATATCCATTATCAGCTCCAAAGGTTGTGGGTTTGATTTTCACATAGGAAACTTGTGTGCTTGAACTTAAGTGTTTTGTATTAAAATTTAATTAATTAAATATGTATACTTTATGTAATATACACATAATACATGGAATTTTATAAAATGGGTCAGTTGTCTAGTACCAGTACGAGGTCTGCTAAATTTGGGGCCAGATGGCGCTGTGTGAAATGTCTGAAAATATTAATTATTCATCATTGTTTTATTTTGTAAAGGAAGCATTGAAATATTTCATTGTTGTCCCCTATTGTAATTAATACCATTTAATATATATAGCTGAGATGAATAGTGACCCATAATGGTCACAAATGCAATTATACACAATAATTACAACGTACAGAAAAAAGGTATGTATTGTTTTTGACATCGTGTCCTTCGCCATTTTCACTTTCGTATCCATTCATTTAGTTTTAATGGACATATTTAAAGGGTAAAGAGCTAAAAACTATATATTTCAGATATAAAGGTACAGTATTACATACGAACTAAGAATACACCGTATGTGATTATAAAAATAAGTGGGTAAGTTAGCACGGTACAGCAAAAATGGCAGCTTGGAACTTACCTCGATGTCAGTAGCGCCAGCCTGGTTTGAAGTCTTGTGGTCGATGTTATTTTGATGATCATTCACACTAAGCAAATTTTTTGGATCTTCAAAAGTTGTAACACTTTTATCTGGGGCTTTTGGTTCCTTATCATATTCCGGCGGAGGAGCCATCTTGAAGGAAGAGCAGTCAGATGACAAGTCTTATGACTTTTATGCACCGAAATCACTCTCTTCTCCGTTTTCAATTAATTTACACAACCTATCTATTTAAATCATTATGTTTATGTAATTTTCTACAACATAATTAAAGTTCTAACATTTTGCAAAACCGAATTCATCATTTTCGACAGCTTCCCACTAACATTTTTTAAGACTACTTTTTTTTACAATTATTATGTTCAACGACAACAGACAAACAAGAGTGGCCGAAAGCGATTACAAACTATAATAGTGTTGAAGACTGACAAAAAAAATGTACCAATTTTTTTTGCATACGGGCGTTGCGCATCGTCCTACTTATAATTTGAATGGCTAAAAAACTATTTTTTCAATAGTTTTTATTTAATAATGCTTGCTCGTTAAAATGTACTCAACTGCCCGGACAAGAGCTCAGTCAGACTCTTGAAGGTGCAAAATATGTTCGTCAGCAGTAGTCAGTACAGCAGTTTGAAAGAAACCGAAATCCAAAGAACAGTATAATAATATTGATATTATATTATATGATTGTATGTTATACTGATAATTTCAATTCTATTCCTACGCAAATTATTAAAAAATTAATTAACCATTGAGACTTGGTGTTTATGTCTCTGTTGATAATTACACTTTACATACGCGGAGTACTATTTCGAATTGAATATGTAAGAAATAATTTACATTCTGGTTTTAATCAGTAATTTTATATCTTATATAGCACAAAGTAATCTTAATCTATAATCTTCCACAATATTATTGTGTTATTAAAATAACTTTCCAATGAGATTTGTACCCTTAGCCTATTCCGAGCAAGTAAAGTCAAATGTCAAAACTTGCAGATTTGACAATTGAGATTCCTTCAAATCTGTGTCAGTTTGTGACTTGTGTATTGATTTTGTGAGTCTACGTCTAGTCTATCTTGAATAGTGTTCTGATCAAAAGAATAGTATTGTGCTAATTCAATTTTAAGAGGGATTTAAAAAAAATGGCTGATTCAAAGGAAAATATCTTTATATTTGTACCCAACATTATCGGTACGTAGACCTTGATGAAAAACAAAATGTTTTTACCATTCATAAAACTTATCAATGTGTTGTTTATTCTAGGGTTTGGCAGAGTTATATTGTTAATTCTGGCCCTTTATTATATGCCGACTCACTGTATTCTGGCTTGTTCTTGCTATATTACCTCAGCATTACTTGATGCTTTTGATGGCCATGCTGCAAGATATTTCAATCAAAGTAAGTGCGTTTATAAAGTATATTTCACTAATTAAATTACTAACCGTAGGTTGTTAGCCACTGAAGGAATGACACTATAATAAAACAGACAGAACTAATTTAATTATTCTACATTTTCACTATTCTGGTCTTACATTTAATGAACTAGAAACTATATAAGTAGTTAATATTTATTACCAAAATGTAATAAAAATTAAGTTCGGTAAAATTTTAAGTATGTATCTTTAAATTTTATTACATAGGAAAATAAATTATTGATAAAATGCTTGATAAAAAGTATATTGATAAAACCAGATTTGAGTAATGTTGTGCTCACTTGAGATATCACTTTCCCTGTTCCCTATATTCACAATAAAGATATTACAAAATGAGAAGTTAGCATAGTTTTACTTCAGCTTTCATCCAGATTGGGTCCCTAATGGACTTACAGAAAAGGTGGCCATTGTTATGATGAATGTTTGGCATATGTGGTTGGTTTCTTTTTTGGGTGTGATTATCAATAGTTAGTTAACATCAATACTTTTTGTGAGTTAACATTTAACCTTTTAAGCTACTAGTATCTAGATTCAATTGAAATTCTATTGTTGTCTGCCCTTTTACAGATGTAAATAGGTTGACATACACTTAAATAATATGCAACAGTCATTAATTATGTATGTATTATGTAGTAATTAAAAAGTTAAAACTTGTTATATTTGTTAATATATATTTTTTTAAATACACGCTTAATATGTGTGTGTTTGGATATCCAAAAAGTACAAATATCAAGTTTAAGCACACAAATATATTTCAGCCGGTGTGGGAATGGAACTCACTATCTTAGAGCATAGTTTTACTATTCGCCACACTGAATCCCTCATTCTATATGCAATCAGATATATTAAAATATATGCAATCAGATATATTAAAAAAATTGACTTCAAACAATTCCAGGGAGACATCAACAGATACAAATAAAATCAGTTGCTATGGGAAATAAACAATTTTCAATTGTGTCTAGACCCTTGTTGAGAGAGTCAACAAAAATTTGGTTGAGAATTATAAAAAAATATTACCATTTAATGGCAGATGGCCTTGCAAATAATAAAAATTCTAAGTACTGATCTTAGCTTATGTCAAGGAAAGGTAACAATAGCATTCAGTCAGTTTGAACATATTGAAACAGTCATTTCTGCAAATAAGATAATCTTCCAGGAGAAGCAATTCTAAATTAAATATTCTGGTAGAAAATATAGCTCTTCTTAATTTAAAAAATTTACAAGTTACATTTACAAAGTAAAACGAAACATCTTACAATTTGGTACATAAGCATTTTTTCTTATAATCAAATAAATTTCGACAAAATTGCATAAGTGACGTTTTAGACGATATACTAAAGTACAATGCTATACAATAAAGTAATATCTTTATTTAGCTTATAGATTTTATTTATAGATATATAATAAAAATATGATAATACTCTTATGCAACAAAAATGTAATGAATTTTAAAATTTGTTGGAAATCCGCAATAGGAGAACATTTTTGGGATTTCTCAGGTACTCTGTTGCTAAATCTACAAAATCACCCCAACCAACCAACCATACGTTTCTGGCGACTTTATTAGACCACAAAATAGGTGTTAGGGATCCCAGACACTAAAGACGGGCCGAAACTTACGCAGTCGGCGTAACTACGCCGCACGTAAAATCGCCAGTTTGCGGGATCCTTTAGAACAAAAAAATAAGATATAACTAATTTAAGATATAAAAAATTTGTTTCTAGGTACTAAGTTTGGGGCAATGTTGGACCAGCTCACAGACCGCGCTGGCACTTGCTGCCTTATGATGACCCTAGCGACATTCTACCCGCAATACACATTTTATTTCCAACTGTCTATGGCCATTGACATTACTGGGCACTGGCTCTTCTTGCACACGAGTATCCTGCAAGGAAAGGCATCCCACAAGTTCATTGACATGTCAGAAAATCCTATAATGAGTGTTTATTACACTAATAAAACGGTGCTTTTCCTTATGTGTGCCGGCAACGAGGCGTTCTATGCTGCTCTTTATGTGATGTATTTTTACACTGGACCAACAGGTAATAATTAGAACTATTGACATACGTAATCTTATGCCTCTATCCCCCATCCTAACAATTTAAATGAGATCTATATCAGCATCTACCGGCTCCCGGCTGTCTTCAAAAGATCATCGGTTGGGAGGCCACCCTCTACTGCGTTTGCTAATTTGTGGTCGCCATTGAAGAACCTTAACGCTTCATCGGTCGTCAGTTCTTGTAGCTATGTTTCCCCCCCACTGCCACTTCAGCTTGCAATCTATATAATGGTAGCCTAATTCACTTTTAGCACCAAGGTGTCTATATGAAACATGTCAAATTTTAAGAGTTGGTGACTGGTGTGTCGGAATTTATAAATTTTCAATAACATAAACTCATTTTATGCTCCACTGGGCTCAGGCCTCATCTTACAAACCAAGGTGAGATAATATCAGGTCATACATATTTCAGCTACACTGTTCCTGATTAGTATATCTTACATTTTGGTAAGATGTTTAGCATAAATAGCGTATTTACTCAATGGAATATGCTTACATGCATTCACGCCTGTGTCCCCGAAGGGGTAGGCAGGGGCATATTATACGGCCACACTTCGCCAATTATATAGTTGGTGCCACGTAATAGGTGGCGAGCCTATTGCCGCTTAACGGTCTCTGTTCTGTTCGCCAGAGCCTTATACGTTGATCGGCAGGTGCACCAGTTGCAGGTGAGGTTGGCTGGGCTCCTTAGGTCTTGGTAGGATCACTATGCACCCTATACAATGGAAAATAAAATTTGGCATTTCTATTTAAAAATGCACTTTATATTCATTTGTATAGAAGTTAGAATATTTTCACACCCATATAGTACAACATAAGGTGCAATTTTTTATAGAAATGTCAAATTTAATAAAACTGTAGATTAGTAAGTTTGTTGTGGAGGTAACGAAACTGTTCTTTGTTACAGTGATGGGCATTGGATTATTTAAGTTGATCGTACTACTGAGTATGCCGGTAGCGGTTGTGAAGGGCCTCATCACGGTACTGCACTTGGTGGTAGCCTCTTTGAACCTGGCTAGTATCGACGTCACCGAACGTGCTGCACTTTCTGCTAAGAAGAATTAAGTTTTAAACTCAGGGTTGGTCCTAGGTATGGTTGGAGGTGGTGAATCAGTGGGGTTCATACCATACATGCGAATAAGCACTGTTCGTTCGTTCATTCGTTTTTTTTTACCGATGGAAATAAACAAAAAAATTTATGTAAGATAGAGCAAGTACAAAAGATAAAAAATGGAAATTCATCAAATCACAAGGTACTAGAAAAAAATTGCTTGTACATCGGAGTCCTGCTAGCTCTACGGTTGGAGCAGTGTACCGGTTATCCAAAAGTAGTGGTTTCAATTCCCACTCAAGCTATCGCGAACAAGTTGATATTTTCTAGTAAAAAAAATGTCTTTTAACTGCAAACCTGGTTTATAAAAGCCATATAGCTCGATAACTTGGTCTTCCAAATTGCATACCGTACTAGTCTTTGCAGGCCTCTGCGGTGAGTGGACCCACATAAGGCTTCGGCGGTGGAAATTTTGTACTAATCTATAGTTCAGCAGAAACAAAAGGTTTCATGTAAACATGAAAATCTAGTATTGCTTGATTACCACGTCTTTTAATTAAAATGTGAATAAATACTAATTAAGTACCCGAAAATTTTAAGTTTCTTTGACTTCAGGAAAATCGGCCCTTAGCTGAATTATAGATATTGGTACTTTGAATAGTTACCTTTTGATGAACAGCAACCAAAGTTACCTAAGGTTGTTTGCACACTGCACCGCTATCCCGCGCTTCGCGGCGCATCCAGGCAGTCTAACCATCTAAGGGCTCTTACACACGAACAGCACATTGACGACAGCAGAGGCCACTGCAATCGCCTTCACCTATCGGCAGCTAGCCGTCGACGTGCCTGCAGCAGGCTGTCGACAAGGCGACGGCAGACGTCGACGTGTGAACATCTTGCTGAAGAAGGCGGCTAGCTGTTGCCAGCTGCTAGCGATAGCCGCCAACGCGTCGACGACCTGTCGACAGCTAGCCGGAGGCGGCCTAACTTTGACTGCAGTTATATAAGTCGACAGTAAACTGCTGTTTGTGTGTAGGAGCCCTAAGCGTATGTATTCAAAACTGTAACTTTACTTACATATCTTTTGACCTTTAAAAAGCACTAGCTGCGCTTCCTAATGTGTAATAGACAGTATGACTGATTTTGAAAAACTATTCCATGATGTTATTACGCATCAAGATCCAAAATTATTATTAAGGTCATTTTATCTCTCTGCAAACCTTAAAGTCAATAATATGTCTTAATTCCATTCCTTCAATTATTATATGGTAGACCCATAATATTTAGCTTACAATGAGCCTGGCGGTAAATATTTCACATTTGAAAACTTAAACTTAGTTTTGGTGTTCACTCTGCTCCATATATTTCATATCGCGTATTGCAAATTGGTAAATGCGTTGCATAAAAATTTACATCACAATCTTACTTTAGCATAAAAGTTGGGCATACAATATTTACATTTTTACTTTTTTGAAAAGAATGATCCGTCTGCTATACATATTTTTATGCATATGTACCAAATTTTTACATCTTATTTATTTTCAGGACAACTGATAGTATTATGCTAACCAAATATTATAACATGAAAACCAAAATGTCGTAAACTTTTTTTCAAATAACAATGATATGAACAAAACATTGTTTTGTATTTTCATAATTTTTATGCTCACTGTAATGATATTATAGAAACTTAGTGCAAATTATAAATATGCCTCTTTAGGCATTAGCACTAAAATTATGCTAACATCAAATTATGCCAAAATGTTATAACACGTATTTGTTATGCCAAAGTATATTTATCCATTGAGTAAGTTAATTAAGACATACCTTAATTCTACATATATGGAACCAACTAAAAACCCTGATCAAATTAATTTGATACCAATTAGTAATATTAATTAGATATAAAAAATAAATGTTTAGTATTATTATGTATTTATTTCGAGATGGACCGAAATAGGTTTTGGGGCGCATTTATTTATTTAAGCTTTAAATTTAGAAACAATAATATGCTAATGAGCAAAAACCGCGCTTGGCTAGGGTAAAATTATAGAGGGTAGAGGTCAGGAGGACCAATTCTGGGTATGCGAAAGTGTTCCTAATCTGCGGTAATTACCCGGGGGGTAATACTAGTAGTTTGATAATTAACTGGTTGTTGTCTGAAATGTTAAAATTCCGTGCTGAACGAATAAGGCATTGTTCAGCATTTCAGGCAGCAATCTTCGGGGAGAGGAGTGTAACTCTGTACTGATAGGTCATAAGGAATAGCGGAATTGAAAAGTTAGGAAGGTCTGATCAAATGGGTTTTGTTAATGCAAGCGTCTTACTTTCTGTATATGATCGAACTTCTGATCTTCTAGGAGAAATTTCTATGGGAATTAAGCAGCACTATTGTAGTTCGGCTACGCTAATTAATTGTGTCGTAGCTCTATGTGTGTGTATAAATAAATAAACGCGTTAAATTTGTTGGCACTAAAGTAGCAACTGGGTAAATTTCAACTCAAGTGCCAAAACCATAATACCTACTTACCGTGAAACTGCTCAATAAACTCAATAAGTGTACTCTTTTAATTAAAACACATTTAGCTTATTTACTTAACTATTTTCATCCCGACTTTACAGTACTTCGTGGTCATAGGATAAAATATTTTTTTATTTAGTAGGTATGTATAATTGGATAAATAGAAGAAAACCTTTACAATTTCTATTGTCATATTGGACGTATTTAGAGCTGGACATTTTGCAACTGTTTTTATCAAGAAAAACCGTCTCCTATGAGATGAGATACTCTTTACCTCTACCCTTCATATGTAATATGAAAAAAAAGATTTTTGTAAACACAGATAATATTTTTATATGATCTGAATTGTTACCTACCGTATTTCATTGTTTACGTTAAGTTTTTTGTGTTAGTTTTAAGTTGATGTGATAGTTTATAAATAGATTTAAATAAAAATGTGTATTTAGAACAGTCATTCGGCATAATATATTTCTGTAATTATTTAATGGAGGGATTGGAACATATCGCTGTTTTTCTACTATAGGGGTACATTTTAAAAATAAAAGTAATTTAGTTATGATCGATTTTGTAAAAATATAGAGGCTCAAAAATCTTTAAACGCGTTTTTACAAAAATCATGATTTTTCGAATTGGGCCCCTATAGTATGACAGGTGCGATATGCTAAATATATTTGATAACCGCTTTTCACGGATTTTAATCGCGGTTTATTGCTCTATTTATTTATTTAAGGGTACAACTAAAGAAAACAATTCGATACATTCTTATAATTTCATTAAGTAGATTTTATAATAAAATTGGATTCCGATGATACTTACAGCGTTTAAATAATAATCAATCTAAATAAAGGAACACATAAAATATAATCAATGTGAAGTAAGTCACAATTTATTATATCAAATATTTTACAATGATTCGTGACTTTTGAATGCAAATATCAGATTGTAGTGGTTTCGGCCAATATTCTTTGTATTTAGTCAAAAGTGGTTTTGCCTGATCGAAAATTATAATTTCAACCTACGGTCACATTTAAAAAAGATTTAATAATTGCAGTCGAAAGTGGTTTTTACTGGTTGTGAGTTGGATTGTACTAATTACATAGAAAATGTCATCGAAATCTCACAATCGCCTTCCGAATACGACATTTTATAAGTATACTCTCTCGTACTTATAAATAGTTATATAAAATCACGAATCACTATTATATATGATAAATTAATATTATAATTATGTTGTAAGAAGTATAATACTTCCCTATTTAATGTTGTATCGGTGGTATGATTGTGACGAAAAATAATTCCTGATTATTATGAACTTTCATCTGTACGAATAACATATTTATAGCCCGTATTCAAGTAAATACACATAAATTCTAATTTTAAATGAGATCGACTTAATTATTGTTCTTTGTAAAATTTTTGGACTTCCCGAATAACATATTTATAGCCCGTATTCAAGTAAATACACATAAATTCTAATTTTAAATGAGATCGACTTAATTATTGTTCTTTGTAAAATTTTTGGACTTCCTTCTTAGGAAGTCCAAAAATTCCTTGGCTTCTTAGCCAATTTAATGTTTCTGTAAATTTATTGTTAAGACATAATTTGGTATAATAATTTAACATGATAATTACCTATGCTTATTGTCTTTGAATATGGGAATTAAGTTGTATAACAATATTATTGATCTATGAAATAGTGACGGTAATAAACAAATGTTATGTGGGAAAATTTGGTTTTATGAATACTTTGCTTGGCTACTGTTTTTTCTTTTGTTAATATATTCATATTATATTTAGTCTCTAAAATGACAGGCCACTGAGTTGCGCAAGCCAGGAAACAATATAATTTAGTGTTCGTACCCGTGCGTGACTTGAATGGTTATCTAACGTACCTAATACATTACTTGAAGACCGATTTAGAGTCGAGGCCGAGAGTGGAGTCCCCTGGGGAATCGATTATATTATGTCGAACATATTTGTTACTTTATTAATACAATGGTTACTGTTATACCGTTTGCTTGCTTGAAGCAGCGATAGCCCAGTGGCGAGACCCAGGGGTTAAAATCCTGGTTGTCCATGATATATTGAAGTTATGTGCGTAAAGATGGTCCTGGCTGTCATTGTCATCTGTAGCAGTCGTAATTGGGAAGTCGTGCCTACTAATATCCTGTCAGAAGGCGGCCGCCTCCGGGGAGCATGAAAAACTATAGCCCCAGATTTATGCAGTGCCACCTCGAGCCCCAGCCGCCGTATCCTTTCGACCACCGACACCCCGGGATGTTGTCGGCGTAACAGATGACGTCCACGCCGCGCAAGTTTACACAGCGTAGGACGTAATCGTATCCAATGTTCCACAGGAGAGGTCCTAAGACAGACCCCTGTGGAACACCGCAACCCATACGCAGACGACATCCTCCTCCACCCATCGTTGGGAAGACTACCGCTGACAGGTAGCTCCCCAGTGAAACCCCTGGTCCTCAGCGTAAGTCTAGGGTACAACGGGAATAATGCTGACTATTTCCTATGAATACAAAATATAGCCTATACTATTATTATATTTATAGACTGAATCTGATGTGGCAGACAAGAAACAGTAGAACTGTCTGAATACCCGCGCGTTGCTTGGGAGTATATAACGTAGTTAAAATTTATTTGAGCCATTATTCAACAGCAATAATATGCTCTTATGAACGTCAACTTAGAAGAATAGGACACGAAATTCGTCCAGTTTTGTAAAGATTACTGAAAGCTCGATTTAATCTCGAGTTCGCGAGTAAAGTAAGACTGAGCTTAGTTCGTGGGCGTTCGCGGCATTTGACCTTAAAAATACTACAGAGTTTAAATAGGTACTTATAAATTCTTTTGCAATAAGGAAGAAACTACTTTTAAGGCAGTCCGCAACACCATACTATACTTTTATGAAGTAACGACTGCCGGGACTGCTGCCGCATAATATAACTCCAGTTTCCCCAAAGGGGTAGGCAAAGGGATATTATACGTCCACATTTCGTTAGTTATATTGTTGGTCCTACGTAAAAAGTGGCGACCATATTGCCGCTTATCGGGAACTCGTATGTTCGCTAGAGCCTTGTCCGTTGATCGGCAGGTGCACCAATTGCAGATGAGGTTAGCTTGGGTGCCTCAGATCTAGTAAGGTGCCCTTATACACCTCAATACTTTATTGCGTTCCAACAAGGTGTTTTACAAGATGGTAGTTTAGGTACAAAAGTACCAATTGTGGACCCTGTCGGGCACACATCAACTATACACATAAAATGTTGGAACTGTAATAAAAGAGCCAAATAGTAAGTATATATGTTTTTATTATTACGTTATTAGTAATATATATAATTTATTAGAGCAAAAATAACGGAAATAACATATTATTATAATAATAATACCATCGAAAAGGCGAGCACGAAATCTTAAAAGTTAAAGAAAATGCAAGTTATGATAACTCAAAATAAAGCAAATTTGTGAGGCCACTTGTTGGATTCTAAAACATATAAGAGTTATCCCTTTAAGCTGCTCATTCCAGCTCTCATGATCTCGTCAACGAGGAGGAGGTTACTGGCGATGACTGAGCAGGAGTTCACAATTTGTTTCTTCACCACATAATTGTCCAAGATTCCTAAGTCAGTGGGTTTCACAGCTTCCCCTGAGCTCAGGTCTAACCCAACTGGATCTGGACTGAGACGAGACTCTTCTTGTAACTTGACAATAGTATCCTGTGCATCATAGCCTGAGTTTACCGCTAGAGTTTTGGGGATAACAAGCAATGCTTCAGCATACGCCTGTATTCCTAAACGGGCTTTGCCTTTAACTGTGTCTTTGTATTTCAGGAGTTCCACATTGGCTGCGATTTCGAAAGCACCCGCACCTGGGATCACAGCTTTGTCTTCAATAGCGTTATTGATGGCTCGCAGACCGTCACGAATAGCATCCTTGATCTGTTCGAGGGTATGTTTGTTGGGACCCTTGATGAGTATGGTGACAGATTGTGGGTTTTTGCATTCTTCAACAAAGGTATACTTTTCTTCTCCGAGAACGTGTTCGTAGACTATGCCAGCATAGCCCAGGCTTTCTTCACTGAGGTCTTCAACGGAGTTGACGGCGGTTCCTCCGCAGGCGAGGGCCAGGCGCTCCATGTTCCTGCGCTTGGCTCTTCGCAGACCGATGATGCCTTCTTTCGCCAGCACGTCGAGAGAAAGAGGGTCGATGCCTTTCTGATTGATGACAACGAAATTCTTGTTGGTTCCGTCGCACAGCTTCTTCTTTAGTGCAACAATCTAAAAAAAAACACTTTAAAATTAATTTGTTGAATCATTTTGATTGATTATAATGTTTGCATTTATTATAAAATATAGCATGCATGACAGTGCAGAAATTTCTAAATTATTGCTGAGAGGAGATCATTATCCGTTCATATATTGTTATAAAATTATACATCGAGCCTTAAAGTAAAATTCATTACAATGGTTTACCGATATATGATAACAATTGTATAAAATCAATGAATTTCTTTTTAAAAGGCGCCAAAATTTGGAACTTAATTGAGTGATAGTTTATATGATATTTTATACAAATTAAGCTAAGAATTAATGATATAGAAAATGTGGTGATTCGATGACATTTTGATGTCAATTCTCCTCCATTACGTATTCACATATAACGTGGTTTGGTTGCGACAACTTAACGGTAAGGACAGAAATACTAGAATCACCTTCTTAACCCTCTGGTCAATAAAGTCCCTCTCAGCGGCCACCAGTTTCTCTCGATCCTCAGCAGACTTGTAGAAGAAGCCCGAGTTGACTTCAGTCTTCTCATACTCCAGAGAGACATTGCAAGTGAGGATGTAGGCGTTCTCCAGACGTTTGGGCATGTCGGGGTGGCGGGCGCCGTGGTCTAAAACCAATCCTAGAAGTGGGAAATATTTATATAGAATTGTAATTATAAGAAATGTTTCAGTAGAGACAAAAAACAATATAAAGTCTATTTTCTTAAATACAAAAAAAAATACTGAATAATTTGAGTTTAATTAAAAATATTTTTACTTCAGATGGGTAGAAATAATATGATCAATAAAAAAGATGAATTTGCAAGCTGATGTGTCAGTGGGTGAGTCACATAGATGAATTGATGACTGATGAGGAGTTAAGGTTCTTCCAATATTGATCAACACAGATAACAAAAGTTGATGCCTATGTTCAGCAGTCAACATGAAATGATGTTGACTAATTAGTAAGGTGAGAGGTGTCTAGTCTAGCCTGCCAGACTAGAATTTTTTGATTGACCAGATTTCTTCAAAAAAAATTATGGCCTCTACCACGCCCCATATGTTGATGATCAAAAGGCATATAAAGGATAAGAACCTCTGATAAGTGTAGTTTCAGTAGCAGTCTTGTGCTGCATGGTCATCAGCTCAACCATGTGAAGGTCAACCGGTATGTTGGGTGTGCGGATGGCCAGCACTGCGTCCACACACGCATCTGTCAGAACATCAGCCAAGCTTTGGTGCACCTGTCAACATACATTATATTAATAAATTGCTACATGAAAAAAGAAATCCTTCCAGTACAAATTATACTTATACTATACAATACAACATATAATCTTAGTGCTACATTAAACAAGTCTCCAACCCCAACAACCAATTAAGATTCAAATATTAAATTGTGAGCTGAAAGACATCCTCGCACAAAACACAATTGAGAATCTGTTGTTTCACTGGGTTAGCTGTCATTTTGTAAAGACCTATGCTGTATGCTTTAATTAAATAAACCAATTACTAGTCTGTTTCAAGAAAGTAGAACTATTATTATTATTTATTTATTCATTAAGAACTTGTAATTAATGAATAAATAAATAATTGTTCTCTTACAATCACACCAAGTATTTAGTTCCAAAACAAGAATTGTGTTATGGATACTAAAGAATAGATAAACACTGTTTTTTTTTTGTTCTGTAAATACATACTTAATATACGTAGGAAAACACCTAGACCAGAAAAAATATTCCTGTTTGCACACAAAGATTTGTCCTGCGTGGGAATCGAACCCACGATCTCAGGAATGGAGTGCGGGTAAACTTGCCACCGCTCCATATCGATCGTCAAATAATTGTTAATGATTATTTTACAATCACACCAATTATTTAGGTATAAGGTAATTATCACTAAGTTGTAACTTATGTTGTTTTTTATTATTTTTCTTTTATCAAATCAACCTTGGTCTTCAGAGAAGTCCTTGTTACATCCAGCAGTTTCTCTCTGGTGCTTTCAATGGGTATTTTAATTGACTCCAGAACTTCTAAAGCCTTGTTGCGTGCCAGATCAAAGCCCTCAGTTACAATCCTAGGATGTAAACCTGAAATAAATATAGATATTTATTAAATACCTCTATGTGAACAAGTGGCTACCAGTAACTATGTCAATGTGACCAGTGCTCAACTTAATAAGAAATAGTATTTGTCATGTAGTGTATCTTTAACAAGATTAAAGCAATTATATACTCTCTTTAAAAATATGTATGTAAGAAGTGCTATGTTATACAGGTTTTTATAATATTATTAAAATAAAGTTTAAAAAAGTTTAAAGTTTTAATTAAAATTAGTTTCCTTCTTTTTGTTACAAGTATTAGGAAATGGAGAGGTTAGGAAAAGGGCAGAGTCTTTTTATTCCTTATGGCCTTCTAATTATATTAAAATAGCATGCAATGCTTGTATGAGTCCATTGGGACTTATAGTTTATCTAGTATTAAAAATAGGGAGGCAGATTCCCTTTAGCTTCCTTATCAGCAAGAGATCAAACAATTTTCCCATAGCATGTTACCATTAGTCGTAATAATTACGCATTATAAGTAAATAAACAATATAAATCTACCTTCACTGATGTAAATGTCGGCTTGTTTGAGCAGCTCGCCGATAAGGAGCACAGTGGAGGTGGTTCCGTCGCCAGTGGCGTCATCCTGGGCGGTGGAGGCCCGCGCGATCAGCGACGCTGTGGGGTGCTGGATCTGCATCTCATGGAGCAGCACGTTGCCATCCTTCGTGATTTTAATGTCACCTGCTCCCGACACCAACCTGACCAATAAATAAATACAATTACAAAATTTTTTGACTTCTTACAAGACAGGACATTTATACATACAATTAACATACAGGTAAAGAATACAAAACAAAAAGGAAGCAGGTATAGAATATAAGTAACTATAGTACAATATTTTAACAACACAAATTCTTAATGACTTATCTGTGAACTTAATTAGTGTGATTGTGACAAAACCATAATCAATACATTCTCAAGTTCTTGATAATAATTATTCTGAAACTAAATAGTACCTAGTTGGTTTCTTAAAGCATAGGATGACAGCCGATCATATGATTCTGTTATAGCCAATCTTGCAAAATCGAAAGGAAATAAACGGTTTATTTATGATTAAATTACTTAATGAAGTAGTAAAAAAAACGTTTGAACAGGAAAAATAAGAAATCGATTGTGATTTCATAAATAAACTTACATTTTCATTGTGCCTTTAGGACCGAGGTTAGTTCTCATCACATCTTGAATACCTTTAGCGGCTGATATGTTTACGGCTAAAGCTTGTGCAGCTCGAGCAAACTCGGCTTTAGGATTTAACAAGCTTATGGCAGCCATATTTTAGTTTTAATAAAATTACGATCTTTACAAATTCCGGCACACGCGGAGAAATCTGAAAGACGATCGAAACAAAATTGTAAGGCTAAGTCAAAAAGCTCTCGCTAGTCGCTCGTCATGCGTTTTTATTTGTATAGTTTTTTGCTTATTACAAAGGCTATACGCAACCATGCTGCCTAATCTTTTATAATATGAGACATAATAACAATAATTATTTTAGACATTGAACAAATCGAAAATTAATTTACTTATTAATCTGTCAGTATAATGAAGTATCAATAATACAACATAAAAATGGTATCAAATTTCAGGAAGTTCTTACTGCATCATTGCATCAGAAATTCTTTCATATGAAACAATTATATTAATTAAACATATCAGTTCGCTTTTACAGACAATATCTGTGCGCTTTGCAATATATAAAAAGTAATTTAATAAATAATTTGAACATAAATGTTTTCTGCTTTAATGTACTTGCTTGCTTACTCTACTCTAAAAAAAATGGTAAAATAAATCAATCACGTTTTATTTCTACGCGTATGTTGAATTTAATTGTTGATAATATATGAATAATACGTAGAGAAAAGTATTGGAACGAATTCACTTCAACAGATTTCCGAGCTGTTAGGTTAAATTATATAAATTAAGTTTAAAGAAATACGCCAGTAATAAGCTTCTATACTACATTTTACTCACCACTATTTCTAAACTTATTTGTTATGTCCGTCTTATCCTGTCACCTGTCAATCTGTCTGTACCTTTCGTTCGTCCTCATTCAATCGTAGTAGTCTCAGATATAGATACAGATGTAACAAAAATAAACTTCTATTTTAGGCTACAAGCTTGAGAAGAAGCTACGAGATTCGAGATCTCACTAGAAAGAACATTATAATAAGTATAAAAGTCTTCTCATCCACGTGTGTAGTCAGTAATCAATTTAAAACGTTTCTATAAACATGGGTGTACTAAACGAAGAAGCAGAAAGTTATAAAAACAAAGGGAATGAAGCTTTTAAGACTGAGAAATATGATGAAGCAATATCATTTTACACTAAAGCTATTAATTTAGCGGAAAAAGATAGCCGCGACTTAGCTACATATTTAAAAAATAGAGCGGCGGCTTATCTAAAATTAAAGGAGTATGATAAGGTTATTCAAGACTGCAATGTTGCTTTAAAAATTGTGCCGGAAGACCCCAAAGCGTTATTTCGGCGTTCACAGGCTTTTGAAACTTTGGGGCAAATTGAAGAAGCGTACAGAGATGCCAAAAACGTTTTTACTGTTGATCCATCAAACAAGGCAATTCAACCCATACTTACACGGCTTTACGCTATAGTCCAAGAAAGAGCTAAACAAAATGCACAGACCAGCAATAAAGTGGAGCAGATGTTCAAGTTGGCCTTTAACATCACTGAAGATGTAGAGAAACGTGAAAAAGCCATCGGTAATCTTTTAGTTTTGTCTAAAGAAAATGCTGGAGCTGAGGTTATGATGAAGAATGGTGTTGCCCAAAAAATTCAACAGTTATTAAAGGTGGAGAAAAACTCTGAAATTTTTATAAACTCAATACGTGTTATCAGTCAGCTTTGTAATTCAAACATTGAACGAACAAAAAGCATTATAAAAGTTGTAGGCATTCCATGGTTTTTGGAGATCATTGATAGTACCAATGATGAGAGAGTAAGTGCTGCGCAGTACTGTCTACAAGTTATTTTAAATACTTTTACTGGATTGGACAACAAAAAAGACTCAAAACCAAATCCTACATTATGTGAAGAGTACAAGAGTGAAATAGATGTTCTGCTCACTTGTCTTACTTATTCAATTACAAATGCAGTGATCAGTGGTAAAGCCAGAGATGCAATCATGGAACTCATCATGAAAAACTGTCATTACAGTGCTATCAATTGGGCTGAAAGATTTGTAGAAATAAAGGGATTGCACCGTTTGCTAGCGGTCTGCAGTGAACTAGAGGAATACAAGTATGAATCCGCTATGAACATCACTCCTTCATCCAGCACAATTGCAGCTGCATGCTTGTCAAGAGTCTATGAAAACATGTACTATGATGAAGCAAGGGAGCGCTTCAACAATCAAGTTGATGAATTTATCAAGGATAAGCTTATGACCCCTGATTTGGAATCTAAAGTTCGGGTAACTGTAGCCATGACATCTCTACTTAGAGGTCCACTGGATGTTGGAAACTATGTCATCTCTAAAGAAGGCATTTTGGAAATGATTCTTGTGATGGCACAAACTGAGGACTCCTTGCAACAAAAGGTTGCTTGTGAATGCCTCGTTGCTGCAGCTTCTAAAAAGGATAAAGCTAGATCTATTATAAATAAAGGTGTTGATATTCTCAAGAATTTGTACAGCAGCAAGAATGATGCAGTAAGAGTCCGAGCTTTGGTGGGACTTTGCAAAATTGGCAGTTTTGGTGGTGATGATGCCTCTATAAGACCATTTGCTGATGGATCAACCAAGAAGTTAGCAGATGCATGTAGAAAGTTTTTGGTGAACCCTACCAAAGACAGTGACATCAGAAAATGGGCTGCTGAAGGTCTGTCTTATCTGACATTAGATGCAGATGTAAAGGAAAAATTAGTTGAGGACAGAGCAGCCATTCAAGCTCTAATTGAGTTAGCTAAATCTGGAGACCAATCGAGTCTGTATGGTGTTGTGACAACATTAGTCAACTTGTGCAATGCATATGAAAAACAGGAAGTGCTGCCAGAAATGCTGGAGCTTGCTAAGTTTGCGAAACACCATGTGCCTGAACAACATGAATTAGATGACCCAGATTTTATTAATAAAAGAATTACTGTTTTGACTAAAGCTGGTGTAACAACTGGTTTAGTTGCTCTCTCTAAAACTGATAGTGATAATTCAAAAGAGTTAATAGCAAGAGTGTTTAATGCCATATGCAATCTGCCTGAGTTGAGAGGTATAGTAGTACAGCAAGGTGGGGCAAAAGTTCTTCTACCAATGTCACTAGAAGGTACAAAGAATGGGAAAAAACAGGCAGCTCAAGCTTTGGCTAGGATCGGAATAACAATAAACCCTGAAACTGCTTTTCCTGGCCAAAGGAACTTGGAAGTGGTCAGGCCTCTAATTTCATTATTGCATCCAGATTGTACTGCTTTGGAGAATTTTGAAGCATTAATGGCACTCTGTAATCTAGCAGGTATGAATGAAACTACAAGAAACAGAATCCTTAAAGAAGGAGGCTTATCAAAAATTGAGCATTACTTGTTTGAAGATCATATGATGTTACAACGAGCTGCAACACAGTGTATCTGTAACTTAGTACAGTCAGAAGAAGTTATCAAAACATATGAAAGCAATAATGACAAAACCAAGTTTTTATATCTCATGTGCCAAGAAGAAGATGTGGATACAGTTAAAGCAGCTGCTGGGGCTTTGTGTGTACTGACCTCAGTGAGCAAACCTTGCTGCCGCAAATTATTAGATGTTGGACCTTGGCTGGAATCCCTAAGGTGTCTATTAGCAAATACTGATAAGGAAATCCAATATAGGGGAACTTACATGCTGTATAATATTGTAAAAGATGACAAAGATATAGCAGCAAAGATATTTGAAACAGATGTAATGGAAATTCTAATGGCCCTGACTAAGCTTGAAGAGCCTAACTGTGAAAATATAAAAGAAAATGCCCACAAGTGCTTAGATGCTGCCGAGGAAATGGGAGTGATTAGGAAACCTGATGACAATAATGTAGTTGATCCTTTTAAAGAAGCTGATATAGAAGAAGTAGATGAAGTTGCTGCATAGGTCAAGAATTAATATATTAAACTATTTATTATGAATTAATCATGTTTTAATATGTAATTAACTTTTTATATGATTGGTTTATTAAAATCATGATGTTTGAAAAATAAAAGTATTCATTTACTTAATTGATTATTTGATTGTTATTTATCTGTAACATTTACAGCAATTTTATCAAAGTGTAACAGAAAAGTTGAAAAGTTGTCAATAAACGCAAAACGAAAATAATTTTTCAATTAATCATCATCAATCAATCAGAGAAACCCAACTAAAATTGTTTTCTGATTACCTAGCTAATCGCTATCAGCGTGTCAAAATAGACGAATACGTTAGTAATGACCTTCCCATCATTCACGGTGTACCACAAGGCAGTATTCTTGGTCCCACCTTATTCTTGACCTATATAGATGAACTCTGTGAGCTCGAAATGCCAAACGGAAAAGTTGTTGCCTTTGCGGATGACACTGCGCTCTTGTTTCAAGCCGAAACCTGGGAACAAGTTTATAACCACGCACAAGCTGGTCTCAACCTTGTTGGGACTTGGTTAGTTAAAAATAAACTGGCTGTAAACGTTGACAAGACCAAATATATTGCATTCTCTATAAAAAATCCTAGATTTCCGATACAAGACCTAAAAATAATAGCCCACACTGGTTTGTGCTCTAATTATACTAGTTCCTGCTCATGTATGCCACTACAAAAAACTGACAGTATAAAATACCTAGGTGTAAGTCTAGA
Organism: Musotima nitidalis; assembly: GCA_949126915.1. Classification (NCBI taxonomy): domain Eukaryota; kingdom Metazoa; phylum Arthropoda; class Insecta; order Lepidoptera; family Crambidae; genus Musotima; species Musotima nitidalis. The sequence continues at coordinate 10,742,595 of OX421434.1, forward strand.
CAAATCACTAAATTTCAACACACACATTGATCTTCTAGTGGCTAGAACCAGAAAGCTTATTTTTGTTTTTAAAAATCTGCGACGGGTGGCTGATAAAAAGGTTATAAATACAGTATACTTAGCACTATGTCAGTCAATTCTTGTTTACTGTATAACGGTTTGGGGGGGTGCCGCTAAAACGTTGTTATTGAAGTTAGAAAGGGCTCAAAGATGTGTTCTAAAAGTAAGTCATTTCCTGCCTTTTCTTCATCCTACCAACTTAGTTTACGAGCATACTGGAATGCTAACTGTCCGTCAACTCTACGTCCAGAACACAGTCCTAAGACTACACTCTCAACTTCAGTACGATCCTGCACTCCTAGCCGATAAACGACGCAAGCACGCAGTCTGTCCTACAGCGCGCTCTAATACAAGATTCTTACAGCACCAATTCACCTTCCTGGCTTGTTATCTTTACAATAAGCTGAACAAAATTCTGTCATTCTACAAGCAGCCCAGAAAAACCTGTAAAAAGACTTTATGCAAATGGTTACAAAAGCTAGATTATAATGAGACTGAACAATTGCTAGCGATTCTCCGTTAATGCACACGTCTTACACATATGCACACTCACACACACACACACACACCATAACACACACACACACACACAAACACACACACCACATAACCCACACAAACACACTCACATGATTATTGTGGTTAAATATGTTTCTTTTTCCTGAAATTTTGTTAATTTTTTTACTTATTTCTGTTTCTCTCTGGTTTTACCGGAAACTTTGTAAATATATACATTAATTTATAGTAATTTTAATTTTTTAGTATAAGAGTAGTCCGAGGTGAGGGCCTGGTGATCTGTCACACAGGATTTTCCTAGTATGGACTCCAGTCTCTCACAAAGGATAATGTGTCTTCACTGTCTGTAACTACTGTTTATTTTTTGTAATCCTTTGTGAAGAGAGAAATAAAATATTCATTCATATTCATATTCATATTCAATTAGAATGATTCTTGAGTTTTGCGTTTTAATCAAACGAACGAACTCTCCAGCTTTATAATATTAGTATAGATATTTCAATGAGTCAGGTCTTTGAGACTTATTTGTTAAGCAAACGTAAAAGAGAATGATCTCCCACGTCATTAACCGATGGTCTGGTCAAACTGACGACTCTGGGTGCCCTTAGTACTGACTACTGGGTAGGGAAACTAAGAGAGACCTGTGGAGGGTGCAGCGGGCGTCCAGGCAGTACCAGGAGGGTCTTGGCCTGGTTGGCCGCACGCGGGGTTTCAGACACTGAAACCCGAGTACTGGTTCCCCGCCCCTTTCTGTCAACAAGCGGCGGCGTCGTCGTTAAAATATTGTGACTCCAATGCATATAAACAGATATTTTAAAGGTATTTAAACTACAATATTTGTGAAATTCGAAGTTTGTGCCCGTAAACGTGAATATTTTCTTGGTCTGGGTGTCTAAATTAAGGTAAATGTACGTAATTCCGGAGTACTAAGGCATTCTTGTCTTTGCTAGCAATTTCCAGTAAAGCAGAAAAAATCAGCGAATTGAAGTTAGTTTAGTCGTAAAAAGAGGTTTTCAGAGAAGAGATTGTTATGTAACACTACTGTATTTAAACTATTTTATAAAAGTAATCGTAATTTTTCTGGACCTAGTAAATGTCCGTTATTACGGTATAAAATTTGACTCTCCAGGTAATTCCGTAAATGGGTGCTGGTAATTCCGGCATATGCAGAAAAATGCCGTTTTTCTGCAGGATTACATGAAATATGAAACATAAATTTAATGTGACGTGTTCTAAATAAAACAACTTTATTTTATAAGTGTAGGAAAACAGTTTATATAAAATTTAAAGGTACTTTTAGTAACTTTAAACTTTCATGAATCAAATTGAACTTACTTCTAGCACGGTTTAGTGAACTATATTATATTCATTTATTTATTATTATTTATTTATATATGAAATAATCCGTTTATAAGTCTAAAATTTAATCATCAGTCTATATTTATATTTTAGGTACTTATAGTAACTTTGTACTTTCATGAGATCAAAATGAACTTACATCGATTTAAATTAGCAGGGTTTAGCGAACTATATTATATTCGTTTATTTATTTATATATGAAATAATCCGTTAAAGTCTATAATTTAATCATCACAGTCTAAACATTGAATAGAAAATACGCCTCTTTTATTTACCGCCATAGGAGCGTTAATTTTTTTGAGAACTTCTTTAGCGTCGTATATTAAAATGTCATCTTTTTCAGGCCAACGCCAATTCACTCGCCCACTTGGCTCGAAACCGCTCATGGTCATAGTTTTTATTTTATATTTTGTTTCAGATGCATCGTGTATAACTTCCATTACTACACCCGGAAAATTTTCTCCTTCATAAATAATTATAACATAATCTCCTGGAGTTATTTTCAACGAGTTAGAATCAACCCTTTCATCTGAAACTATGGCTGGTGTTTCAATTTCTCTATTTTTTGTTGTTGTTCTCGAAGGACCAGGTTCATTAATTTGATCTGGAACTTTGGATGACTTCTTTTTGTTTCTTTTTACTATGTTCTTCGCCTTTATTTTTTCTTTAGCTTTATTTTCACGGTCTTGTTTTCTTATTTCTTTTTGCTTTAGCTTGTTTTCTTTTTCTTCTTTAAGCTTCTTTTCATATGCAATGTATTCATCAGCAGTTCCTATAATGGGAGCCAGTTTTTTTTTAATAAGTATTTTACCTTTACTGGTAGACGGAGTTTCTGGCCACAACAAAGCATTTTTGAAGGGTGTGGGAAATGCAGATTTCTTGGAATTTTGAGAATTTTCGCTTTGATCTTGAGTAGGGGAATTTGATTCAGTAACGGAATTCTGAATATTGGTAGAACTATCTTCATATTTTTTATTATTCTGAGACGTCGAAATCGGAGACGATTCCAATGTATCATCAGCAGATCTAGTAAGTATCTTTATAGGTGTTTGGTGAGATGACGATAGTTCACCAGATTTGGATGATTTTTTTTTAGTCTGATTGTTTGGGGTTACGCAATTTTCGTGTTTATCAGCAGCTATATTCATATCATTTTGTACTAAAGATGCAAATTGAGAAGTTAGTGCTTCTTTGGAAATGAAAGGTTTGCTATTTTCTACTTTTCTATCCGTTTCATTAGGTGGTGAGAATCTTTTTTGAGGAACTGGCGTAGTCACAGAAAAAGTTGAATTGTTGGTTGGTAATGTTCCCGACGGCTTAAATAATTTATCGTTGTCTCTATTTGCGACTTTTTCTTTGGGAGGTATGATTGTAGGAACATCACCAGGGTCATTTTGTTGTATGACAACTGAGGATTCTTCCAGAATAGCTTCTTGTGTGAGAAGTATAGTTTCTGAGGGCGGTACTATTATTACGGGAACATTACTAACGTTATCCTGCTCAGAAATTTTCGATATATTACCAATTATATTGCTTGAATCATCTAGCAAATCACCTGCCGCTTTATAATTTGTTACTAACTCTTGTTGCGTCTCTTTAAAAGTAATGGTCTCAATAATACTTGGACTTTTAGGAGTTGAACAGGGTAAAGCACTGGTCAAAGTTATCTCGTTAAGAAAAGCCGATTCAACTATCGTGTCTTCATTGATCCAATTAAGGTCAAGATCGGCTAACGTACAGTTATTTTCCACTAGAGTGGTGTTGCCTAGACTCATTGAATCTGGTGTTGGTGTATGACTCGTGCAGGTCTGCTTCCAGAAATAGTACAGACTGTCGTCTTTTATGTTGCCTGTCCATTCTCCAGAACATTGTCGGAACTCATTTAATTTATGAGCATCTAAATTCATCTCGAACCACTTAATAAAATCTTTAGATTGTAACTGCTTGCTGCTTTCTAAAGAGCTCAAACTTGTAGGTGTACTTGTACCAGAACTTGACGCAGTTGCCGCAAAAGATTTAGGTATTTTTTTATAATTAACTGCATTTTCGTCGAAGGGATACAGACCGGCCTTTCGAAAGCCATTTTGTATAATTTCTGGTCGCAGAGTCGTTTTGATGGCTTTTTCAAGCACGGGACCAAAATCTTCTCGCTTCAAGCGTCTGCCATTATTTTCCATCCTCCAAGTATGTACTGCTTTACTCCAAGCGTTTTTGAGACTGTGAAATACTGCGACGTCCATAGGTTGTAAAGCATGTGTGGCGCTAGGCAACAGAGCTATCAGTATAATGTTTTTTTCTTTACAAAATTCGCATACTGGGAGCGACAGATGAGAGACGTGTCCATCCAGGAACAAAGCTACAGGTCTTGTAATATTTTCTCTCGTCAAAAATGGCTCAAATTGATTAGCCACGTACTCATAAAATGCCTCTGATGTCATCCATCCCGAGTCAGTACGTCCGATGGCTCAATCCTTAGGATATTTCAACAATATATTTTGTGGTATCCTTTTATACGGAAATAATGCTAATACCGGCATTAGTTTCCCGTCAGCTGACGCGCCGAGACAGAGCGTTAGATTTTCTTTATCATCATTACCAGATCGGCAGTGAACATTTTTCACCCCCTTTCTGGCAAGGACTGGTTGACCTTTCGGACACAAAAAAAAGGCAGACTCATCGCAGTTGAACACGCGTGCGGGGTCTTCCAACACAGCCATAAGATTGTTGTCTTCGAAATATTTTCGGACTCGTTGAAACCAGCCCCTTATTTTTTCTTCAGTAGCGTTTACACGGGCAGTAGTCAATGCTTGACATACTCTCTTGCTTATCATTGGGTTTCTTTTCAGAAAGGCCTCGTACCAATGTCTGCCAGGGACTCCGTCCTTGAATGGATTTTGTCGCTTCAATCCTATCAGTAATTTAGCTACCGAGTGTAGCAGTTGATCTTTCGTAACTGGAAATCCAATTTCGGCCATATGCAGTACGCATTTTACCAACAAACCTTCTTCTGTCGATGACAGGACTGTTGGAGCTCCTGCTGACTCTTGTTTTTTGTATTTTTTATTAATTTTGTCATGCAAGGTCTGGTTGGGTATGTTATATACCTTAGATGCACGATATATGGTCATGGATCCATTTTTTATATCCTCTAAAGCTTTGGCGAGGTCCTCGTTGGAGTACTTTTTGTTTGACATTTCGACCTGTAAAAAAATTAAAATGCAGTAGCTCACTCAGGTACTTCTATATCTACCGTAATAAGAGACACAGCCAAAAACAGTTTAGGTAATTGCGGTAATCAGATTAACATAAATTTCTAACGAGTAACTTTTCTGAACAACATAAAATGACTTGAATTGTATAGGAATGCAATCATACTAGTAATAGGTACCAAAAAATATACTGGAAGATACAATTAAATTAAACAAATTAATGATTTTGTACCGATGTTATTTGTGACGAATCTGTTTAAAGTAAAAAAAAATGTTTTCTCTTTACACACGTATTTCATAACTTAGAGAAATAAAATCGTAATACGTAATTTGATTCCAAGAAACTATGTTATATATTAGACCTGTAACAGCTTTTTTTGTTTACTTAACTCATCTCGTTTCTGACAAATTACAAAAAACAAAATCACATTCCTTTCCTCTATTCCGTAATTGTTACGTAATAATGGACACGGTTGGTTTTTGGTGTAGGTAATTCCGGCAATCAGAAAATTTCAATTAACTCGCTAAAAACTAAATGAAGTAACTTGAAACGTTAATCAATCAGTTTGTTTTAAAACCCTTAAAAATAATTACATTACTTAGTTATGAAAATACTTACATATCACTCGCAATATCCTTATGAAAATCCGCGCGGTAGCTTACGCGTGCGCAACACACACACTACCTTTATGGCGGTTTGGCGCAGACTGACCGAGGGAGACGTGACAACTGAGCCGACGATGGTTACAGTTCTTTTTAACGTGTGTATTTGACGCTCTATTGTACATACTTTATAGATAATTTTAAAACTTTTTGATACAATTAGAAGTTTTCTTATTTTTAGGCCTAAAACGAAAACTTACGGAATTTCGTACACTTACGTAATATGGTACATCTACCTTAAATGTGAAAATAACGTTTCGATATAACGATGTGCTGACTTGAGTAAGTAAGAATTGAACCATTTTTTAACATGTTTTTATTATGCTTCACCTGAATGTTTGTCCTTTGGACTCGATCTAAACCCTCTTTGAACGGATAGATTAAATTTTTAAATATGTTAACATCTCACGAAGCGCTCTTTATCTTTGGTAGAAGTTTTTTTGTATGTAGATAGGAAATAAACTTAAACCACTGTATTTTGGTTGATCCTCAGTTTTCTTTTCTTCATCTTTATATTTTGTAATATAAATAATAAATAAATAAATATTCTCTTACAATCACACCAATTATATAGTTCCAAGATAAGTATCATTAAGAACTTGTGTTATGGATACTAAACAACGGATAAACATACTTAAATACTTTTTTTTTTGTAAATACATACTTAATATACATAGGAAAACACCCAGACCAGAACAAATATTCATGTTCATGCACACAAATATTTGTCCTGTGTGGGAATCGAACCCACGACCTCTGGAGTGAAGTGCAGGTATACTGACCTCCACGCCAAATCGGTCGTCAAAATAACAGTAACATATCCTGTAGGCACATATTAATATGTATTAATATGTGCCTACAGGATAAGTTAGTTAGGTATGTATGTAGAATTATTTCGTATATGTATACGAAATAATTCTACATACATACAACTAACGTAGGTTACAGTTTATTTCCTTATTTTGTGCACATCAATTAAGATATACACATAAAGTACTTAGTGTGCAGTACAACCAACCCAAGTACCTAATACAACAAGTACGTACCTATAACAAGCACACTAGGGAGGCTGTACGAACGCCTAGTTCTCAAATACACGAATTTAACTTTATTTGAGCACTGCACTTGCGCCAACACAGGTCACTCTTTACTGGCAAACTCCTGGGGACATATAAGGGCCTTTATCACGAGTAGTACCTACAACTACTACTTGTACTATAGAAATAGGCAAGAAATATTTATATTAGCATCTGTTACTGCCAAATAATTCGTTACGCAAATTTGTTACAGGATCTAGTACATTTACTGTACCTACTGGTCTTGTAACTTGTAGAGATGATGAAACGTGAACCAGAGGTACGTTAATTCGTGAACGTTTCTTAAGCTCGATTAAACGGCGTAGATATGTCAAGATGGATCGTTAAGACGATGCCTTATAAAACCGTCGCCTCGCCTGCGCAAGATTTGTCAAATAAGGATATTTAAGACACATAAGGTGTCAATACGTTTCTTTTAGCTACGGGGATCGACGTGTTAGCTCTAGTTTTAATCAGTTAAAGTAATGTCAGAAACCCGTGCCCGTGACTAAAAGAATAAAATAATAGAATAGGTACAGATCAAAACACAATTTTGGATTAAAAAAGATTACAAAAACTAAAAAGAAAGAAAATATACCACAAGATGGCATGATAGGCTGACAAGACATCAAATAGAAGCGACGATCCTGCCGGAGCGCTAAAAGCCACTTTTAGAATGCTTAATTTAAAGAGTGTATCATATGCATGCTATCGCTACGTCATTCGAAACTAGGTACCTACGGGACCCGACCTAACTATAATTAATTATAGTTATAGTGATAATTGTAACAGCATAACTCTTTTATTATGTTTCTTGATTCACTCAAGGGATTAGCAATATTAATAATGAAATACAATCCAACTTCACCGATGGACATTAAGAATTTATAATAGTAGGTATTTTCATATTTATTAAATTTGCAAAAAATCATTTGAAATTATTATACGTCTTGATTGATAACTTTTGTACATTATGTTAACTTTTAAAAATTTTTAGTTGGTTTGAAAAATTCTAACGGCAGGATGCCACACACCTGCTTCCTCCAAACCACAGTGGGTCCACGTGCACAATGACCCAATATTATAATTATTATTATTTTTCAATTTTATCTTAGCAAAATGAATTTACTGGTGACTAGGTAATACAATAATTATAGGCCAGCGCCAAGAGGTAATTATTGCAGGGGTCCTATTTTATTATTATTTGACAGGAAGCAGTTGCTACAATTGATGACGCGGGTATCCAGATTATTGTAATTGAATTTGGCATATTGATAGATACTGTCTGTTTTTGCTTTTTCGATAATTATCTAGTCTATTTTTAAATTGATTGATGTTGGCGGCCAAGAAAACATCCTCTGGTAGCTTATTCCATTACTTTACCACTCTGTTGCATAAAAAAAAATATTTTTCCTCCCCAATTGGCACTTTGAAATAAAAAAATATTATAGTGGTTTCTGTTATCAACACGGGTACGTCGTTTAAAACTGCTCAATGCTCAATGTCTTTATTGCACTCCATATGTTAACAAGATGTTATTTATAATATCACAGATACAATATGGACCCTGGAGGGTATGGCAACTTAGAAGAGAGGAGGATGCTTTTTATATTTAGATTAGTTTAAATTTAGATTATTGTATTCGGTTTATTATACAGTAATAATTATATTAAAAATTAAATTAATTTTATACCTATTAAATTAAATGTATATTATGTTGTATTATAAATGGTAAATATGTTATATTATAATGCTATAGCATGCTATTGTATTAAATATGTAATTATTATATAATAACTTGTGTTATGTTTATTTCAATATATGTACCTACATATATTATTTTTGTTTTTGTTTTAAGTCTTTATCATCTAGGTATTCTTCAAACTGTGACCTCTGAGGTGACTGTTTCCATTTCTTTTGAAAATCGTGCTTATGTCACATGATCATAATGGATATTAAGTACTTTGTACGCTTGAATCAGTGGCCCCTGCGGTCTTGTAAAGTTGTAAGATTAAGAGCATCCAACCTCTCCTCGAATGGGCGTCGCTTCAGTGATCTGGGTATCTTCGTGAAGCTTCGTCGGACTCTTTCTAAACTCACAACGTCTTTTGCAAAATAGAGACTCCAATCCCGTAGGTAGGTACTCCAAAAGGGGTCGTAGTCGTACAAAAGTTTTATACATCTTCAGCATTATTTCTTGGGTCAGGGCATTATAAGCTTTTCTTATTAAATATTAAGCTTCTAGCTTTTTTAGTTATGGTGATAGTATGCTCCCTCCCCCCATTTTAAGTCCTCTGAAATCATCACTCCTAAGTCCGTTTCAATTTTAACTTCAGAAAGTTGAACATCATTTAGGTACTTAATAAGTATGTACCTAATACTACCTTATACTGTAGGGAGTGGATGGTACCAACTCCCCACCAAAGGGAAGATCTTCCACCGGGCGGATCGATGTGCCCGGCAGCCGGAGGCCGCCCTGGTACTTTTCGCTCCAGCGTACCGTGTTAAAAGTTTTTCGTCACAACGAACTGGCGCTACAACGTTGTAGCGACACCATCCGAGCGATGAATGAAATCCTGAATCGCGCGTGCAGAATTCCTCTGGCTCGTCGCTATATCTAAAATACTCTACCATTATCAGTTGGACCGCGGCCCTCGGGCTTATCCATTCGCCAGGTCGAAGATCTTTCCTTTGGTAGCGGGGCACGCTACGACGTCATTTGAAACTGCTTACGTTTAGGAGCAATAAGATCTCCCCGAAAAACGACTTGACGTGCCTTTTGAAGCATGCTTTATATTAAAGCCACACAAACGGGTGACCGTTTCATTCCATTAAAGTACTGACTGTTCTGTAAAGTCTGTTTTATTTCGGTGAACGTTTCCTAGCAGGAGCCACGGGCGCATTACACATACGGATACCATACGCAAAAAGCAGATGAGCATGAAATGTTGACGATGGAGTTGTGGACAGCGTCGTCGTGAGTAAATTGATCATGAGTGTCATGTTTTAGGCGGGCGAGTCGGGCGACATAAAAAATTAAAAACCACGCATTTGTCATCTTTATTTTTTTATTTTAAATAATGGCATTGTGCGTCTAGCACATTTAGCCAGTGTCAAGTAAGTGATATATTAATAATATATAATTCGTAGTAAATGAGAATGAGTGGTGATAAAGATGATAAATGGTAAATGAGATACCCTCCCCTAAGCCCTTTGAGTCCTTAGTAAAGGTGTGGGACTATACTGAAATCTCTCATGGACTTCTTGTGAGAATATGAAAAGTGATGTTGCACTGTTTTGTTTGATTTACCAACACTCATGTATATTCACAAACACTTAACGGTTAATAATCCACCGTTATGTTATTACACATTAATGATCGAATAATTCGAAATATCACAAATTTTAGAAAATTAAACAAAACTGCAGACATGACCCTTCACTTTCCCGCCAAGAAGTGATTTTTTTTTTCTCCCCAATTGGCAATTTAAAATTTGCCAGTGTCAAGTGATTTTTAATATTATAGAAAAAGATAATGTGGAAATATCATTTGTCATCTTACTCTGTCGTGCGCAGCTGTTTTACATCAAACTGACCGTGCTATGATTAAAGTCGCTCAAACGTGCTATTTCGATATCATTAACAAACGCCATAATGATGAAGTGTATAGGGATCCTACCAACATCTTAGGAGCCAAAACCAACCTCACCTGCTAGTCGTGCACCTGCCGATCAACGGACGAGGCTCTGGCGAACATAAATGTCCCTGGTAAGCGGCAATAGGCTCTATTAGCTATTAGGTCGTATAGGTATTATCTATTAGGTCGGTGACAATAGGAATATTAATATCATTGGTAAAATGTGGGCGTATAATATGCCTCTGCCTACCCCTTCGGAGAAATAGGCGTAATTGTATGTATGTCATAATGATCCTAAATTAACATTTACACAACGCTACAATTTTTTATGTCTAAGTTTACGGTGTATTAAACCATTATTGTTATCATATTTGTTTCTACTAAGATATTCTCCACAAGCATAATATTAAGGCTATTAATAGCCTAAATAGGCTACACTTACTCCTAGGTCGGTGAACAGTGTTGCCCACTAAAGGAAATATTTCCCATTGGGTGATAATATGCCTTGGCACCAAGCCTCAATTATTGAAAAAGGTAAAGAGTTGCCATCGTTAAAAAAATTATCATTAAATTATATTAAGGTTGCCACAGTATCTAAGAATAGGGTTAGGTTTATACTTAAGTATAGGTTTATACATACAATAGGGTAATCCTGTCCAATACAACGATAGCGATTAGTCCTTTTAGCTCAGCATTTCGTATACGGCCCGACCTTGCGGCATCAGCGGTTGGGTTATGCTCACCGATTGTGCTCAATAGAATACCTGTGCTGAGCTGAAGCCTGTGCTAGGCTTGAACCTGTTTTTCGGTTATTTTTATGTCTATTATAGTTCCTTACTGAATATATTGTGTGCAGGTTGCTTGTTATATGTATATCATTCAAGTGTTAGAAACATTATTAATTATTCATATTTGCCTATTAAAAATTTATTGTACTTACATACCTAGTATCGATTATATTTAAAAAAGAAAGCTATAATACAAACCTCTATATTTCATTTTATTGCGCAGTTTCATATTATTAAAGCACAAGGAATCCCTGGGTGACACAGAAAAAGTCTCAGCCTGGCGCTGGTCAAATATATTATTATAAATATTTTAACTTATCATAACAAAATATTTTGAAACTTAGCGCTTTTTTAATCCAATCATTCCAACATGGAATACCGCGTCCTTTCCCCTCAGCGTTCCCTCCCATTCCTACCATTTTTTAATAAAGGTTCTTTTGGTGTCGCCTTTTTGACGTATTTTTATGTTTGGGTAATATATTAGTGTGGAGAACATTTATGTTTTGGTGTTTATAAAAAATATGACCAAATTTGTTTAATTATCATTTTAAAATTAAATTTATTTTAATCTGTTAAGATTAACAAGATTGAATTACAAAAGAACTTAAACATGGTATATTAACTAAACGCGTCATGTAAGGAACCCATTATATGACAGCTTGATTTGGTTTGGTTTCCGCTACTGTGCTATTGTGCTATTTTTTAGTTTTTGACTACGAAAACCCGAAATAATGTCGATATCTGCTGCTACTGGTAAGTTTTCAAAGTGTACGTTACATATCTAATTTATTTGTTAAGTATAATCTTGTGTTTACCTTCGAACCTGGTATAATAGGGTTTTCGGAGAAATGCTATGGAATCCCATATGGCGGTCCACTCACCACATGATCTAATGACGCTATTCGTTAGAATAAAATGTTATTTGGTCTATTATACTTACAAGCTACTGAATAGCAGTTCTTGCATACCAGTATAAGGTTTATATGTTGTGCATTTAGGTTACTTTTGTGATTAATTTTTTTTGGAGTCCCTGGCGTCCTATTCAAGCGCTCGGGCGGGTCTTCTTGAGATTGTGAATATATTTAATTGTAAAGAGATCTATTTCATACCACAACTGTGTTAGCAAATCTGTAGTTATTGTTAATGTTCATTAATTTGTTGTGGTTTTCTTGTTAGGGAACAACATAGTATTATTTAATGTGAATATGTTTTTTTTAGTATGCAAATACTATAGTCCACTATGTTTGTTTTACAGATGATCGAACTGAGGGTGATGATGATACATCACAGGGAAGCCAACCAAAAGATGATAGCAGTGACTCTGAGAATGAGAATGAAAGTGAACCACAAAACCAAAATGGGGTTTCCCCTAGCCCTGAAGTTCATGAGATAACCAGTGATGATGAGGGGGAAGGTGGAGATTCAAATGATGATGATTCATCAAGTTCAAGTACAGATAGTAATGACAGCTCAGAAGGCTCGCAGCAGAGTCATAAAGCTATAGAGGTGAAGAAAATGGATGATCAACTAGAAAATGGTGATGATGATGAATCTGATGTGGAAGAAGTCTCAATGGAAGATCCATTAAACCCACAGACACAGATGTTAAAGGCACAGAGTAAAGGTAAACCTATAGTAGTGAATGATACTAAAGGTCTAGCGGAGCTTGCTTCCAAACCAGCTAAAGCAAATGGAGATCAAAATAAAGAGCCTACTGTAGTTATCATCGACACTAACTCCATTCTCTCTGGCAAGGGTCCTCTACCCCAGACTCCTAAAAGCTCCACATCATCAAGTGCGTTCAATGCTCAAAATTTGTGTCAAAGCATTGCTGCGCGAGGTACCACAATCACTCCAGTGAGTAGTAAGACTGTAACAAATTCTTCCTCTCAAAACAGTGTACCCACCCCTCAGGCTCAACCAAATATCTTACCATCTCTAACTGATGATATGTTTGTTGTTGAAGCACCATCATTTATAGTTCCTTATGTGTATGAAAAACCTTCAATAAAGCCATTTAGGGAGTTTGTTGACAAATTAGGCAAAGAACTTGATGAAATAAAGATTAAAGAAGATAAAGAAAAAGCGGAAAAAGATAAGGTGGAAAAGGAAAGAAAAGAAAGAGAGAGGAAAGAAAGAATTGAGAAGGGTGAAGAAGTATCAGAAGATGAAGAGACAGAAAAAGAAACCAAAACTCCAGTTGAAGAGGTTGAAAAGCCAAAAAAACCTGAAAAGAAGAAACGCAACCGAGGTAATGAAGAAGATGATGATTCCTGGGATGGTGAATCAAGCAGTGAATCTGAAGATGAGGCACTCAGTGATGAGGACAATGTCCAGATAATAAAAGACAAAGATGACTCAATTGAAGAGATCAAGGATCCTATTGGTATGATTGCGAAAAATTTGTCTGGTAAATCTGATAGTTACTTTGACTGCTCTTTAGGACAGTTCTTCATAAACATAGGTATAAATTTAGTACAAGAGTTTGTGCAAAGTGACCTGTTAAAACAACAAAACCGCAAATTGTACAAAGAGAAGAAAACAGGACGCAGTACTCGGGGTACAGAGGCTGCTATTGCATCTTTAACACAGAATTTAGAATTTAGTAAAAGAAGTAATGCCCCCTATACTCTAAAACAAAAGAGATGTGAATTTTGTAGTTTTAAGACAGAATCCATGTTAGTCATGGCACACCATTTGGAAGCACCTCATATGAAGAATAACATTTACAAATGTAACACATGTGCATTCGAAATTCGTAGCCCTCATGACATTCTTTTTCACATGGAAGCAGAGCACAATATACGGGGCAGGTTGGAAAGAGCCCCAGCATACCAGCAGTGTGCTAATTGTCACTTTGAAGATAATAGTAAGACCAAACTAGCCAGGCATCTTATTGCTTGTGCTAAAAAGTTTAAGCCCGAATTTAATCTTAGTCCCCCACTTGAGTGGGAACCTCCAGCAAAGATACCAAAGTTAACCAGAGCCAGAAATAATTTGGTGGCACCTTATCAATCCAATTACAACCGCCCTCTACTTGGTGCAAATAACTTAGGGCGTCCCCCATTAAATGTATCAAATGTTATGTCTGGCATGCCTGTGCTGGGTAGACCTCGTGGTCGGCCACCTTTGACACCGTCTCGACTTACCAGTGTGTCAGGAGTGCCTATCATACGTAGTGGACTAATGATAATGCATAACACTCCTCCAGCAGGCACTACTATTACCAATTACCCCATTCAAAATAACCAACCAGCTAATGCCACCCCTAAGATATCAATCACTCCCCTGCCAAGAGGGCCCCAGCCATCATCATCACAATCTGCTCCTAACTCTAAAGCCACTTTTGTTATTTGTGAAATATGTGATGGATACATTAAAGATTTGGAACAATTAAGGAATCATATGCAATGGATTCACAAAGTTAAGATTCACCCTAAGATGATTTACAATAGACCTCCTCTCAATTGTCAAAAGTGTCAGTTTAGATTCTTTACTGATCAAGGTCTAGAAAGGCATTTGTTAGGATCTCATGGCTTAGTTACCAGTTCTATGCAAGAAGCAGCAAACAAAGGCAAGGATGCTGGCAGATGCCCTGTCTGTGGCAGGGTGTACCAGTGGAAGCTACTTGGCCATGTTTCAAAGGACCATAACATGACCCTCAAGCCGGCTCACCTATCATACAAGTGTACTGTTTGTACTGCCACATTTGGTATGTACAAACAGTTTGAGAATCATGTTTACTCTGCTCACAGTGTGGTAGCTAAACGAGTTATGGACAAAAGCAAGACCAGCACTCCCGCGAAATCAGCTGACTCTGATACCCCCATAAAACCACTCAAAATAAGTGACGAAATTACTATAATACCACAACCTGCAAAATCCTCTTTGACCATTACTGCGAAAGGGAAATAACATTGATGTGGAGGGAGTGTACCGATTGTCGGAGGTATCCTAGCGGCTGCACCAGTCACGCACTTCCGCGACTCGAGCAGTATTCTGTAAATAGACTAAGCTATAACATTCTTATTTAAAAATATTGATGTTGGAATACTGAGTTAGTGACAATTTAGTAAATGAAGTAAGTGTGAATGCTATTTTTAACTAATAAAAACAAATTACTGTGTAACTTATGATGTAAATTCAGTGTATAAATTATAAAAATATAGATATTCAACAAATTGTGTATTTTGTGAGTAAACATTGTAGAATCCTGGCACCGGTGTCTTGTGCTTGTGACAGGCGCTGAGGATATCTGATTGTCACAAATTGAAATTAATCTTAATAAGAGACCTGTATTCCCACTCTTCTAGACAGTATGAAAGTGTAATGAGTGAATGAGTAAACTACAAGGTTTTCCTAAAATTTCAAGTGAAGCTATTTATTTGCGAGGTCGCAACCGCTAAACGTGATGTAATACGGTAGATGTCTGCCTATTTTTTAATTTTAATATTAGTATGTCAACTGTTTCTGAATTAATGTAAAAATATAATTTGGGTAGGATCTTTCCATTATGAATGTATAATAAATCATGATTATAATAGTTAATTAAGGAATTAAGTTAAAACGTAGGTATTAATGTTAATTTTAGTGTATCGTTTGAGCTATAGAATACCATGAAGAACACTTTTCCTCATTGCCCGTAAACAGTTTTCTAGAAGGAACATGCAACAGTGTTACACCCAACAGCCTTATTTATTTCTGATCTCAGGTCAACAGAATGGAATGTTGATTTGGTAAAAGTCTACTGAAATTGTTATATGTACTTATAGAACTGAAATGATGTATTTTTTTTATTTAATAAAAAAAGACCATTGTAACTATGTGAAATGACTTTTATTTATCAGCTGAGTATTTTTATTTCTTAAATTTAATAATTTACATTTCATTGAAAGGCATATCAAGCCGTTGGTCTAAGTTATCACGATGTATGATAGTTGTCAAACCAAAAAAAATAACCTATTGGACGGCTTATAAATCCTAAGAGTAGGGACGCCACACACCTGCTTCCACGTGGCCCTGAATCCCGCTTACCTAAGTTCGAGAGAGAAAAGGTGCGCCATGGCCTGCAGTGGGTCGTTATTCGGCTGAGATGATATTTTTTATAAAGGCTGTATTTAACCAAAGCTTATGTTTACTTAATATGTCAACCTAATAAAACAATTTTTATACATTAAATAAAATTTTGTTTGCAGTGGAGTATTGTCAGTTGGTAGGTCCGCTTTTATCTCACCTACATTATTGCTCTATGATCTCAACAAAAAATCAAGTCCCGCCGAAAACGCTACGAGTTACGACGAGCGTCGAAGTACATTTTTTTCTAAGTCCCGTTATCGAACCTGGTAAGGTACAGTCACACACACAATGGGCAGCTGGGACGAGCAGACTTCGAGTCTTTAACGATAGGGTCGAATTTCGAATACTCGCTGCTAACGTTCGTGCGCCAGTCTCTAAGTACCGGTAGAAGTTATATTAAAGGTACCTATGTAAGCATATGTATTATACTATACTATACACAGTATTTAGACGCCTATCTATGAGTAGGTCTACTGTAGGTAGTTATTTTTATCGAACGGCTAGACGTCCGCCTGGCCCTATTAGAGAATGGCATATAGGTAAGTATCTACTTACTTATATTAGTAAATTAGGTATATCACACAATAACATGTAAATTATTAAGTGTGTCGTATAAATTGATAAGTTGCAGACTCATGGTTAGTTACTAATCTGTATAATTTGTTAGATTATTTCTAAGTACAGTTTAGCAAAATATACATTATGATATTACTTTTTTAAGGCGTTTTGTAACTTGTTTTCAGTGTCTATCTAAATTGTTACGACAATATCAATGTAAGTAGGTATCGTAATTCGTAAGTTACAATTTAACGAGCCTGCGAAAGTATAGCAGCAATATTGTTGGAAAACTGTTTTGCCCTTTACGTTATATTTGTGTATGTCTATATATATAATTACTAATAATGCTATAATGAGGAAATATATATATTTTTGTATGTATGTTTGTTTGTCGTAAGAGTCGAATAAGAAGTCCTACCGGATGATGAGCAGCAGCGTCATCCTCCGTAATGGCTTGAACTGCGATCACCAACCGGCCTGTCCAGCGTGGTGACTATAGGCAAACCCCCAATTCATATGTAATCTTTTAGGGAAGCCAATATTCAGCAGTGGTCTTTACAAGGCTGATATGATGTATGTTTGTTAAGAATTTATATCCAAAGACTACTCGACGGGTTTTGATAATTCTTTCAACATAAGCACGCTATATTATCCTTGAGTAACATATTTGTTTCACTCAAGGGATAGGCAGAGGCTTGTTATACGCCCACACTTCGCCAATCACAAAGTTAGTCCCAGTAATAGGTGGCGAGCCTATTATCGCTTACCGGGAACTTTTGTGTTTGCCAGAGCTTCGGTGTGCGTGTGGACTGAGTGATCTTTTCAAAAAACTCATCCAACCACAACCAAATTATAAGAGGATTTAGGAAATAATTGTGAAAACTTCATAGTAAGATAAAAAAATTGTGAAACCTAAACAAAGAAAGTTAGAACTAATTAACTGGATCACTCAATCTGGACACCTGAAGAACAAGCCATAACGCATATCCAAGAATATACAATCTATGTGTTTATGATTTGCATTTGAAATAATTGTGAAAAATTTGTGAAAGCTGCTTAACAAATTTTCGATTCGTTTCAATGCCACGTTTTCGATTTAGAACGGATTTTAAGGATCACTCAGAATGCACTATGTTCAGTTGAGTGATCTTTTAAAACACCACCTTATACTGCAAAATTATGAAACAATGTCATGTTTATTATAAATTAAGCTTCTGGGAAAATTTGTTAAACAGAGATCGTGACTGACATCTTACTAATTTAAGAGAAAATGAAAATCTTATTTTTTTCGATCGTCCGAACTGAGTGATCCTTATCTTGGACTTTATTTAATAAACCGAAACTTATAGGTAGAAGGTAGTGACATCAGAAATTGTGAAAAATGTTGCTCTAAAATCTAACGAACTGATCGTCCCTGTAAGTGATATATTTTAAAAGATATCTATTTTTTTACAATTCTTTAGGAAAACGTTTAGTAGGGTGACCATATCGGTTTATTTGAGTACCGAGAGTTTTCGGATTTTTTTTTAAACACGTTTTTAGAGTGTATTTACTACATCATTTCGACATATACTTACATTTTTTAAGTGACAAGTTTGAGCAAAGTTAGGTATGTATTGTCACACTGTATTAGGTTTATCATACTAAAGAATTCCATACACAATAAAAAATCAGATTTTTTTAAGTTATCAAAGAAAGTAACTTTTTATTATGTTAACTTTATTCTAACAACATTTATAGTTACATATAACACACAGGATGTAACCTAATCGATAAATCCGTAGGACAAAGTATGTAAAATAACTGATTCTTCTTCTTTGCTGATATACATTTTTCCCACCAAATCATCGAAACAGACTATTTCGTCGTTCTTATGGACACCATGTCCTCTGTAGTGTCCAATATTATCGGGACTTAATGAAGGAACAAATTCTCCTAATAATTTGTAGCGTCTGTTTCTTACATAAATCGTATTTGGTACATCATTCAAATTAATTTTATCACATCTGTTCAAATCAAAGAATATCAAATTAAAAAATTCATAACTAATGCATTTGATCATCACATAAATCACATGTCTTAGTTTCATTACTGAAAATTACTTAAAAATGCCAAACATAAAAAATAAATCTATATTGAATGCAATCTGCCTTGATTTGGTAGAATAACATGATTCGTTGGAGCACTGTTTCTTAAAAACAGCATTTCAAATGTAATCATGTAGCAAATGTTCAAATATATATGTAACATTGCAGGCGCAATCAATATTTTTAATACCATGTTGCTCTTTTCTTTTATTTTATTAGACAAAGGATAATACTAAAGAAACTTTACAGCCTCTGCCTCCTTATTTTTACAAATTCTTATGTTTAAAAAACGTAGTCTCGTTCTTTATTTAAAAAATAAACCATATTTAAAAAATAATTTTAATGTGACGACACAAATCTACTAATGATGGTTTAAATATTGAATAACATACTTTTATTGCACAATTATTCGCTATCATTGAAGGGAAACACTGACAATGTTGTTATTATTTATAAATTTTATACCACAGCAATATTTTAAAAAACACTAGCATTGAATTCACTGCACAACGCCGTCAGCTTCCCAAATTTGAAAAAATTAATCGATTACCCATCGAGAAAAAATCCGACAACATAAAAAAGTACCAGTACCCTACTCAACGTTTTCCTTCAGAATTGTAAAAAATTAGATATCTTTTAAAATATTTCACTTACAGGGACGATCAGTTCGTTAGATTTTAGAGCAACATTTTTCACAATTTCTGATGTCACTACCTTCTACCTATAAGTTTCGGTTTATTAAATAAAGTCCAAGATAAGGATCACTCAGTTCGGACGATCGAAAAAAATAAGATTTTCATTTTCTCTTAAATTAGTAAGATGTCAGTCACGATCTCTGTTTCACAAATTTTCCCAGAAGCTTAATTTATAATAAACATGACATTGTTTCATAATTTTGCAGTATAAGGTGGTGTTTTAAAAGATCACTCAACTGAACATAGTGCATTCTGAGTGATTCTTAAAATCCGTTCTAAATCGAAAACGTGGCATTGAAACGAATCGAAAATTTGTTAAGCAGCTTTCACAAATTTTTCACAATTATTTCAAATGCAAATCATAAACACATAGATTGTATATTCTTGGATATGCGTTATGGCTTATTCTTCAGGTGTCCAGATTGAGTGATCCAGTTAATTAGTTCTAACTTTCTTTGTTTAGGTTTCACAATTTTTTTATCTTACTATGAAGTTTTCACAATTATTTCCTAAATCCTCTTATAATTTGGTTGTGGTTGGATGAGTTTTTTGAAAAGATCACTCAGTCCACACGCACACGAGCTTCGTCCGTTAATCGACAGGTGCACCACTTGCAGGTGAGGTTGGCTTGGGCTCCTTAGATCTTGGAAGGATCTCTATACACTAGTAATACCCCCCCCTATACACAAAAAATCTATGTGAGTATAAAAACATCTTATGACTGGACTGGTCGGTATCGATCGCAAAGTTAGGCAGATTGCAAAGAGGTCAGTCCTTGGATGGGGGACTTACTGAGACCCTTTTGTGAACCATTGTGAAGTATAGTGACAGTATATATGTATAGTCTATGTTCAGTTGAGTGATCTTTTAAAACACCACCTTATACTGCAAAATTATGAAACAATGTCATGTTTATTATAAATTAAGCTTCTGGGAAAATTTGTGAAACAGAGATCGTGACAGACATCTTACTGATTTAAGAGAAAATGAAAATCTTATTTTTTTCGATCGTCCGAACTGAGTGATCCTTATCTTGAACTTTATTTAATAAACCGAAACTTATAGATAGAAGGTAGTGACATCAGAAATTGTGAAAAATGTTGCTCTAAAATCTAACGAACTGATCGTCCCTGTAAGTGATATATTTTAAAAGATATCTAATTTTTTACAATTCTGAAGGAAAACGTTGAGTAGGGTACTGGTACTTTTTTATGTTGTCGGATTTTTTCTCGATGGGTAATCGATTCATTTTTTTCAAATTTGGGAAGCTGTCGTTGTGCAGTGAATTTAATGCTAGTTTTTTTTTAAATATTACTGTGGTATAAAATTTATAAATAATAACAACATTGTCAGTGTTTCCCTTCAATGATAGCGAATAATTGTGCAATATAAGTATGTTATTCAATATTCAAACCATCATTAGTAGATTTTTGACGTCACGTTAAAATTATTTTTTAAATATGGTTTTAAATAAGAACGAGACTACGTTTTTTGAACATAAGAATTTGTAAAAATAAGGCGGCAGAGGCTGTAAAGTTTTTTTAGTATAATCCTTTGTCTAATAAAATAAAAGAAAAGAGCAACATGGTATGAAAAATATTGATTGCGCTTGCAATGTTACATATATATTTGAACATTTGCTACATGATTACATTTGAAATGCTGTTTTTAAGAAACAGTGCTCCAACGAATCATGTTATTCTACCAAATCAAGGCAGATTGCATTGCTGCCAATCAATATAGATACATTTTCTATGTTTGGCATTTTAAGTAATTTTTAGTAATGAAACAAGACATGTGATTTATGTGATGATCAAATTTATTAGTTATGAATTTTTTAATTTGATATCCTTTGATTTGAACAGATGTGATAAAATTAATTTGAATGATGTACCAAATACGATTTATGTAAGAAACAGACGCTACAAATTATTAGGCGGTGTAGAATTTGTTCCTTCATTAAGTCCCGATAATATTGGACACTACAGAGGACATGGTGTCCATAAGAACGACGAAATAGTCTGTTTTGATGATATGGTGGGAAAAATGTATAGCAGCAAAGAAGAAAAATCAGTTATTTTACATACTTTGTCCTACGGATTTATCGATTAGGTTACATCCTGTGTGTTATATGTAACTATAAATGTTGTTAGAAAAAAGTTAACATAATAAAAAGTTACTTTCTTTGATAACTTAAAAAATTCTGATTTTTTATTGTGTATGGAATTCTTTAGTATGATAAACCTAATACAGTGTGACAATACATACCTAACTTTGCTCAAACTTGTCACTTAAAAAATGTAAGTATATGTCGAAATGATGTAGTAAATACACTCTAAAAACGTGTTTAAAAAAAAATCCGAAAACTCTCGGTACTCAAATAAACCGATATGGTCACCCTACTAAACGTTTTCCTTAAGAATTGTAAAAAATTAGATATCTTTTAAAATATATCACTTACAGGGACGATCAGTTCGTTAGATTCTAGAGCAACATTTTTCACAATTTCTGATGTAACTACCTTCTATCTATAAGTTTCGTTTTATTAAATAAAGTTCGAAATAAGGATCACTCAGTTCGGACGATCGAAAAAAATAAGATTTTCATTTTCTCTTAAATCAGTAAGATGTCTGTCACGATCTCTGTTTAACAAATTTTCCCAGAAGCTTAATTTATAATAAACATGACATTGTTTCATAATTTTGCAGTATAAGGTGGTGTTTTAAAAGATCACTCAACTGAACATAGTCTAATCTGAGTGATCCTTAAAATCTGTTCTAAATCGAAAACGTGGCATTAAAACGAATCGAAAATTTGTTAAGCAGCTTTCACAAATTTTTCACAATTATTTCAAATGCAAATCATTAACACATAGATTGTATATTCTTGGATATGCGTTATGGCTTATTCTTCAGGTGTCCAGATTGAGTGATCCAGTTAATTAGTTCTAACTTTCTTTGTTTAGGTTTCACAATTTTTTTATCTTACTATGAAGTTTTCACAATTATTTCCTAAATCCTCGTATAATTTGGTTGTGGTTGGATGAGTTTTTTGAAAAGATCACTCAGTCCACACGCACACTGCCCCGCCCACTGCCACTTCAGCTTGCAAACATGCTTTGCTATGTCGGTCACTCCAGTTCTCCTACGGGTTTGCTTATTTCTCATTCTATCATGTAGGGATACACCGAGCATATCTCTCTCCATTGAACACTGAACGACTTTGGGCCTTGTTATGAGGTTCATGGTCAAGCACCACATCTCAGTCCCATACGTCATCACTGGCAACACACACTGGTGGCATCGCTGGCAACCAAATGATTATGCCTTAAATAATAGACTTACCTAACTACTTAGGTAAATGTGCGCTCTTAAATTGGAACGTGGTGTGCTGTTTAAATTTAATCATATTAGGTACTTAAGTTACTGTTTTGTTTGTATCTCTACAGATAACAACAGATAAAAGTGACCAACAGTACAAATGCGTATTTCGCTACAACTTAGTGGTCTGCCACAATACAGCGAAATTCATTAGTTTAAGATTTTATATGTTACATACATAAGAGGATAATATGTATTGTTATAGATTAAAGGTTGAACCCTTTTACCAATAGGTTCATAGGTAGGTAACATTTGATGTAGCAACTAACTTTTTTTACAAAGGTGGTACTCAAGCATGCTGATGGGATGTGGTCACTGCAGCCTATGGGCGCCGCAACACCAGGTGCATCACTAGTGCGTTGCCGACCCTAAAAAAACTATTTCATTCCATTTTAAAGAGCCCCATGCTAGTAATAAGGTAACATACATACAAACATACATACATTCACGCCTATGTCCCCGAAGGTAGTCGCACAAGGAGGTAGGAGGAGCGCGTCCATTGCGCCTCTCTGAGGAGGTCCTGCCGGTTCCGGTCCGGGTGACGTTGGCCGCAGGCGGGTGTCAGACGCTGCAACCCCCCCCCCCTTTCTTAACAAGCGGTGGGCGTCATCGGAAGATTTTTAGTGGGCATTACTGTGGTGAGGCCCACACCCCCTTTTGGTCCCCCTTTGGCCGGAAGGCAGTGCGTAAATGCATTTAGTTACCGACGTAAGACAAAAAAAAAAAGGTGCACCACTTGCAGATGAGGTTAGTTTAAGGTAATACTGTGGATATAATAATCTATAGAAGTAATTCAAAACAAAAAATAGGTTCCTATTCAAATTATATTCGAAGTAGGTATACCATCCGTTTCCAAATATACCTAACTGAAACCGTTATGTAACCAATTTTAAGCAGAGCAAGTCTATGCTTGAAATTGGTGTCGACTTTTTTGTTTTTAGGGTCAAGGTCTACAATCTAACTCGCCTTATTGAGGCCTCCGGTGACAAGAAAGGTGGCAGCTACCTACTTCTGCCATCATATTAGCCTGATTAATCCAGAGAGGTTATCCAGCATGCTTAGCACCGTACCCATGGCTTACCATCAGAAGACATACGTATTTATAGTTTAGGTAGTTTGTTTAATTTGCATAGGTTTTCTTTTTATAAAGTGTTATAAATTATAGGTCATCAGGAATACCTTCCTGATTCGTAATGATTTTAATTAAGTAACGGCCCACTACTAGTAAACACTTTAATTATAAAAAAAACTACAGTTGCAAGAAGAAATTAAAATGTGGGCCACGAACTTAAATATATCGAGTGTACAAATTAGTTAAAATCAAAGAGATTTAAGTTAAAATTGAGCACAAGTCAGAGCTTTACTTTATACGAGGGCGGCACGGGCGGAAATTAAGTAAGTGACATTAACATTACAATTTAAAAATGTATTTATTGCTTTTTGAACTATTCTCCGCAAAATTTGACTTATTTGTCCATACGATGGAACCAATCGTTGAAGCTAACATTCCATTCGGAAGTAGGGGGCCCCAAAATGGCCACAGCTTCTTCAGCTGATGAAAATCTCTGACCACGCAATTTATTCTTTATTTTAGGGAATGTATAGAAATCATTAGGGCTTAGGTCGGGGCTGTACGGCGGATGGTGTAATAATTCTATGTTTTCTTGTTCGGAAAACTCTTTTGTTCTGTGCGCGGTGTGAGAACTCGCATTGTCGTGATGGAGGATGATGCGACGATTGCAGTTCTCTTTACAGAGTTCAGAAACGACCTGTGGCAAACAAATGCTAGCATACTAGAAATTCCGTAACGAAAATAAACCTACCTCCGACCGGCACAGTGGTGATAGGTGTGCGTGTGGACTGAGTGATCTTTTCAAAAAACTCATCCAACCACAACCAAATTGTAAGAGGATTTAGGAAATAATTGTGAAAACTTCATAGTAAGATAAAAAAATTGTGAAACCTAAACAAAGAAATTTAGAACTAATTAACTGGATCACTCAATCTGGACACCTGAAGAATAAGCCATAACGCATATCCAAGAATATACAATCTATGTGTTTATGGTTAGCATTTGAAATAATTGTGAAAAATTTGTGAAAGCTGCTTAACAAATTTTCGATTCGTTTCAATGACACGTTTTCGATTTAGAACAGATTTTAAGGATCACTCAGAATGCACTATGTTCAGTTGAGTGATCTTTTAAAACACCACCTTGGTTGGTTGGTTCTGACCAAAGAGATTTAATATAGTAATAGAGCGGCTATTAGAGACTATTCCATACAAAAAATTTGAGCTGGCGCGGAAGTAGCGCTATCTAACGTCGAAAAGCAAAACAGCATATTAAAAACAATTAGAATAAGTTTTACCTACTCCACGGTAGGCGTCGCTCTGCAGTAGGGATGTTCCGTTTAGAATTCGACGTATCAATAATTTTGAAGAAGGTTAACCAAAATCGGTATAAAAAACATATAACATGAATAAGCAAGTGACAATTAGAGTAGTATATAAAAATTCCGGTGTTTTCAATGATTCTTATTATTTATTTAGTAAAAGTATTAACTTATTATATATAGGGGTGTGTTGGTACCTACACTAATGTATGGAAGCGAATGTTGGTTATGGCAGAAGAAATATGAGAGTAAGATTAATGCAGTAGAGATGAGAGCACTCAGAAATATTCTTGGTGTGAAATTGAGTGATAGGATAAGGAATGAAGTGATAAGGGTTAAAGCTGGTGTAAAAGAAGATATAGTGACAAGAATTGAGAAAGGTATGCTTAGATGGTTTGGTCATGTTCAGAGGATAAATGAAAGTAGACTAACGAAAGTGATTTATGATGGACAAGTGGATGGAAGTGTTGGGAGGGGAAGACCACGTAAGACCTTCCATGACCAAATACAGAAATTGTTAGAGAAAGGGCAGGTCAAAAGTACCCTAAACCGACGGGCGTGTATGACGAGGTTAATGAGTGTGAATGAAGCTAAAAGTGTGTGCCAAGATCGTAGCAAGTGGAAGGATGTGATCTCTGCCTACCCCTACGGGAAAGAGGAGTGACATTATGTATGTATGTATGTATTAACTTATTAAATTCAACACTACTAATTAAAAAATGCTATATCAATGACAAGACAATAAAAAAATAAGTATAAGTTAAAGTTATAATAAATTTATTTAAATATGTGATATGACAATTTTAAAAAAATAATGTAAAAATATAAATAAAAAAATGGTTGCCTGTAAAGTCGTTTTTACGGGCGAAGATTTTACGTGACAACGTCTTTTTCTCGGTAGAATATTTATTGATATGAATATAATTAAATTGCACAATAGGAACAAGGAATTCTAGTGCTGCGCGCGCGGCAGACCGATCATAGTTGAGTGGGAGAGAGACGCAAGGCATTCGCCGGGCCTCTCTCTCGTTCGGTGACTCATCGTAACGTTACCGAGCGTTACACTTTTTCATAAGTGACTCCCAGCCGCAACCTAATTTAAGACGTTGTCACGTCAAAATAACACTCTGTGAAACGTTATGGAGTGCAATAAACATTGATTTGAAAGTTTTACTACTACAGTGTATAACAGTCCCCCAACGCGATGATTATTGAATCAGAATATTACTACTTATATTAAACTTATACTTACAATTTAAAAATATTATTTATTACATTAGTCGATAAATAAAACGACATCACTTGAACATCACTAAATCATCTACTTCCGCATCGACAAGTGTGGCGAGATCCTAAAAGTAGTGCTTTTGCTTTTCACCGCTAGAGGTCGGCAAAGGGCATAGGTAATGTTCTAGAATAATTTATTGAAAATTATTATATAGTCTGATTATTGAGTAAATATAAAAAATACTTACGAAAATAAACTGTAATGTCGTTCAGCCTTTTTACCATAACGGGATTTGCAATATCCCAGTATGCAATTTGGCATATTTTCTATAAAATTTGTCAAATCTGTTCACGCACAAACACGACTACACTAGAGGGCGCATAAAATCATACTGAGCGACTTGTTACCACTTGGTAATAAGTTGTGGATTACAGTTTTGATCTCAATGTCCTGTCTATAGTAATAGTTAAATGTCTTTGGTTCTGACGCAACAAGTAACGCGAGCCGCTTTTTTCTCTTCGCAGAGCAAATGCGGTATCCATCGGGAAAACAACTTTTTTACACCTAATTGTTCATCCAAGATTATTTGTATTTGACTCATGCCAATATCTAAAGTTGTCTGAATTTTGCAGTGTGTCACATGTCGATCTTCCTCAATCAGCTTACACACAGCATCAACGTTTTCTTGGGTGACTGCAGTTTTTTGACGACCTTGACGGGTATCATCATCCGGTCAATACCTACACTGTTTTTGTGTTAAACCACTTCGAAAGCCATAATAAATCATCGCTCTTGAATTTTGTCGAGTCAATTTCATTTTCTCAACGACTAAACAAGTTTGACAAGACCTTGTAACAAGACAGAGATTCTTTTTTAAAATAAATAAATGGTATTATATGTGTTAACCAAGTAGTTTTCAATTAAACAGATTTTAATAAAACAGGAACAGTGGAAATATTCCATTCCCGATACTTTTGGTGCAGCCCTCGTACCGTTATTTATTACATACGCTGTGAAATAAAATAAAAAGAAAGGCAATGTAGTTAAATTACGTTATTTATTCTTTTACAAACATTTTACTCTTTAATCAAGGATAGCTATTATAAAATTAAGAATATTCAAAAAAAAACTGAAATCTATTGAAGGAAATGTACGTGTGTGTGTTGGTGTGCGGTGTCTATGTGGATGGGGGTGGTGTGTAGGATGTGTGGTGTCTATGTGGATATGTGTGTGTGTTGTATGGCGTCTACGTGGATATGTGTGTGAGTTGTGTGGTGTCTATGTGAATGTGTGTGGAATGTGTGGTATCTGGGTGGATGTGGTGTGTGAATGTCTGTTAGAATGTGTGGGTGTCTAACAGAGACTATCAATCGACCATTTTCATGAATAGATTCTCGTTTCGGTCGATGACCCTTGAATTGGTTAAAATACCGGCTCTGCAAAAGTTGGTCTTTCACAGTTTCTATCGAGTTAAGCAATTTTTTTAACTTTTAGTTTTTTAGTTTTTAGTAGTTTTTTAGTTTTAGATGTTGTTATTTTTTAAATGTAAGAGCGTTGCCATGAGTTTTTAAAACTCCATTTCCTCTCTCCATCTCTCCATCCAGTTAAATCCATTCTGGGTCTGAGTCGTGAATAACTGCGAAAACCAAATTTTAATTTTGTCAATTCTTACATAAGGAACCTTAAAACTATAAACATGGCTATGGATAAATTGTCTCAGCTAAGTAGTGTTTAAAAAGAGTTAAATACTTATATAATTGTCTTAACGAGTGTTAAATAAGGTATATCAGCCTTAATAATCTTGATAACAAGCGAACTTTCATTTGATTCATATTTAAACTTCACAAATAATTTTAATATTCTGTACACATTTCGGAAAGTGCCTGTAAAAAATGTTATTTATTAATTAAACTATACAGTAAATCTACTCTGCCAGATCAATAATCTATATCTTGCTGTGAAGATAAAAAAATTCATTATTGATATAAAATTAGAACACGCACAAAAAATAGACTATTGTTGATGATCAGTTACTATATGTAGGTATGTTAAGTATGTTTGTATAAATATACTTAATGTATATTAAGTAAACTATGTTTATCCGTTATTTAGTATTCATAACACTAATAATGAGAATGGAACTGGAACTAAACAATTGGTGTAATTGTCAGATAATTTTATTTGTAAGTTTTTTTTTATATATGGCCTCTGTTTACCCTGCGGCAAAATGGTTTTATAGACGTATGTATCCTCTACCTCTATTTTACATGCTTGTTAGCCAGGGAGGTCCGCTACAACTTGGTAAGCGCGCCATATCATATTTTACTTCATACAATACCCGCCTTTTAAGGTCACTCGCACGACAACTCGAAACGCATAATAAGGCCTCGAAATTAACTTAACAGATTTCTAAGAAATTTACGTTATCAAACAAACAGATATGATTGATGATAGACGTTATATACCTAGACAACCAATATGATTTTAGCGTCTGATAGGTCAGTATTAAGGTAAAACACCCAATTATCGACACTTTAACGACGAGATTCGAGCATTTTTTTAATATCTGGTTTCTTTATGATGATACATGGTTCTTTAATGCACTGAGTGAAATTTTAGGCTTCATTCTATATTATTTTACAGTATTAAGAAGTGTAATACTAATAACTTAGGAAATAAGACGAGATAGATTTAGGCTCTTTTTAGCCTAGTTATCGACTGCAAAATTCTATATATCGACACCCAGTTATCGACATGTACCAATAGTCGTGATCTAGTAATCAACATATCCTATTTATCGTCATCCAAAAATCGACCTAACTTCGAACACCATTCCCAAATAAAAGTCTTACTCAGTCTTTTAATCATTTTAATTCACTAAATAAAAACAAGGACATGTTGGCATGTAATGCTTTGGTAATTGTAGTACTTAAGTAACTAATAATTTTAACGCTAACACCATAGCTTGCAGCATGTTAAAAAAAAATTAATCCTCTATATTATAAAATAGTTTTCTTATTTATTATGTCATCTTTCTGCATAGTTTATCTCAGTGTCTATATTGTCCGACGATGTATCATTGGGTTTTGGTTTTGGTGTTGTATTTCGTTTTTTCTTCTTATGTTCTTTATCTTTTATTCTATTTTGCTTTTTGTTTTCCATTTCTCTCTGTTTTAACTGTCTCTTCTCCACTCTTTCTTGGGCTTTCTCTTTTTTTAGTTTTGCTGCTTCTCTTTTTTGGTTCTCTTCCACTTCATGATAATCCTTCCACGTTTTATTTGTGATGGCAGAAGGAATTTTTTCTCTTAATTTTCTTTTCTTCCCTTTTTTATCTTCATCCGGGCCAAAATAAATCTCGTTTAAATGGCTGACACTACGGGTTTTTGGATATTTTGCTGTAATAACCATGGATCAAAAACGTTTGCTATGTATTGATATACGTGCTGCCATACATCCAGCCACTCTGTGAACGTCCAATTGCCCAATCTTCAGGAAACTGGGATGAAATTATAGCCGGGATTCTCTCATATGCAAATACTACCATGGGTGGTGCCAATTGTCCAGCGGCATTTCCAGTAATTAGTACTGTCAAATTATCTTTTTCGTCTCCGGCGAATTGGTAGGTATGTTTCACACCTTTTTTTGCAAGAACTTTACCAGCCTTAGGCGACAAAAAAAGGCATTTTCGTCTGTGTGGAATATTCTTGTCGGCTGTTCTAATACATCTTTGAGATCATTTTTGCGTAGATAAGATTCAACTTCTTCAAACCACCGCCTTATATGCACTTCTGTAACAGCATCTCGAGCTGTCGTTAAATGTTGTGCCGTTCTCTCAGACAATATAGGATGTCTGTTTAGAAAAAGGTTGTACCATTTCTTGCCCGGTCTATTGTCAGTAAATGGGTTTGTTTTATTCTGATCTATTATGATACGTTGAACGCTATCGAGGAGCTCATCTCTAGTAACGGGAATGTGTTTTTCAGCCATTTCAAGTACCCAATTTTATAAAATAGCCTCCTCTTCCTTTGACAAATATGTTTTAGAGCCCATGGAACATTCTACTGGAGTTTTACTAGAAATCTTATCATGTAATGTAATGCTGGGTACACCAAACTTCTTCGTAGCAGTTGCAGTTTTCTCACCTTTTCTGACTGCTTCTACCGCCTGGGCCATTTGGAAAGGCGTGTAATTTTTTTTAGGCGCAATGCCTGCTACCTGCAAATAATGTCGGTTACTGGTACATGTAGGCTAGCATATAGAATATCCAATCATCGACACACCGGCTGTCGGTCATTGGAACGTATGGGATACCCAATCATCGACACGGCTGTCGATCATTGGAAGCAATTTGAATATTTGAATGAAAGTCTTATATATTTAGAGTGCTGAACAAGCTTAGCTAAATAATATAATAGAGTATACAAAATAAAATAAAAAAATGTTTCGACATTTGTCGAAGATTAGAAAACGGAAAAAAAATCTCCAATTACCAACAGGCGTGTTTTGTCATTTTAATATAAACTCACCCCTCTAATGAAATTCTTAAAAAGTTGTGAATGTCTATTCTAATTTTATAAATAACTAACATTTTCGATAAAGCAAAACATTTTAAAGTTATCGGCAATATATCTTACTCACCTCCTTAAACAATTTCACTAATGAAACTGGATTTCTTTCGAGATCTACCGCGGACGAAACATATCATTACGCCATTTTGGCACAAAATGGCAAAATGTATGAAACGTCGTCCGCAATGATAGCTAGATAACCCTTGACTATAGTTTATGCTTCGAATGCGTTTAGAAGTCAGAAAATATTCTTATTTTATTTTGAAAACCTTTTTAATGTCGGACATTGGTGCCTTGTCGAAGATTGGGTGTTTTACCTTAATTGTAGATATTACGATAAGGTATCGATAACTTTAATGTCTGATTCCTATTGGCTAGTAATTTACCAACCGATTGGATCATAAACATAACGTATGTAGTTGTATATTATAATTTATTTATTAAGTATTTGTTATTTTCATTAGGTATTTAAACAATTTTTGAGCTGGATGCCGGTTGTAAATCCAGTTTTACGTAAATTTATTTCCATCTTTACTCCGAAGTTGTACACACACACTATAATAATTAATTACAATACCATATTGTTCAAGTAAAAATGAAATACTTATTGCCATTTTAATCCTGTGTCTAAATATTTTAATAAGCACGGGATTCCGTGCTTCCGACATTAAATGTCACACAAACGGTCACCACTACCAATCTGCATCATTTCAGTGATCGATTCCTACCACCCAGTAATGCGGAACTACGAGGTCGTCTGGGTAGTTATCCCCATACAAAATAAACGATTAGCTTGGCCAGTCCGATATTGTCAGCTAAATTCAAGAGTGTCGAGCGCAACGTGCGACTGTATTATAGCTATCAGGATCACGATGGATGCAGGCCACCTACAATAATTATTAGTCAAACTAGAAATTTAAGGGGAGGCATTGGGCTGATGATGTTGATAACGACCGTGCGTCTGTCGCTCTCAGCGATTACCTAATTGTATTTCCTCTAGTAAAACTAGTAGATTATTAAAATGTAATAACAATTAAATAGCTGACGCTAAAAAATATAATTGCTATGTGATAGCTATTTTTGGTAAAATAGTGGATTTTTCAGTATGTGGGGTAAAAACGGCTCATTAATTTTTAATAATTATAATTACTGAAGTAAGATTGATAATTGCAAAAAATAAAATAAACTAAAGGTTAGGCAGTATGGCCGCTTACTTTAGCCTAACTTGAGTAATTAGTTAGTTCTTTGGATGGATTTATTTGAGGAAACACTCAGCACAGCACGTTCCTGAATTAGATATTTTTTTATATTGTGACTAGAATACACGTATAATAAAAAGCTATGCCAGCCGGCGAAGCGTTTCAAAAGGTAATTAATAAAATTAGTCTAAACTAAAAAAGGTAGGATTTTATCAGCCCTTCCAAGTGTGATGGTCTGGTAACACGTGAATAATTTATTACATTTCATGTAATTATAAGTGACCAATACGCGTTAAGTACTTTGATATCAGTGAATCAGTGATAAATATTATTTATCTACGAAGTGGGCATGTCCGCGTTGCAGTTCCTTCAAGATAAGATTATTTGTTTAGGTTATGTTCGCTTCCTATTTATTTGCTCACCATGCCGATGAGTACCTACAAATATAAACATGTAAAAACGTCAGTTGGTGTGTAGGAAAAAGGACGTGATAAAAAAGGAGTCAAAATTATTTCAATGCGGCCTCGTAGGTCCTGGCACTCGCCGGGCGCTGCCGCGACACGCTTGTCTTTTGTTCCTTAGCATCTCGTTTACACTGACCGGGTGTTATATTCACGCCTTGTTTGTTCAAGGCAGAGGCATAATTAACGCCCACATTTCGCCAAATATAATGTTGGTCCCACGTGAGGTGGCTAGCCTCGTTTGTTGATCGGCAGGTGAGTTGGCTTGGCTCTTGATATAGATCTTCGAACACTACACACTATAGTAAGTAGGCTTGGCTCTTGATAGGATCTTCGAACACTACCTACACACTATAATAAGTACTAATCAACATGAAAATTAATTAAATAGGAAGCAAACATAACTTCAACAAATATAAAGCTTATAATCATTTTTAGAAAATTATTCTAAAAGTTATAACAAGCATGAATCTTCATAAATATTTTAGATCTTTCTACACATATGAATCTAAATAATCATTTTAGTGATGATAAAAAACACGAGCCAATATGTGTTATATTGATAACTACATGATATTTAATGATAGGTCTGATTTTTCAATTAATTAGTTTTTCTATGTATATAAAATAATGGTTTCGTATAAAAATGCTCTTTTTTCATAGGGAACAACCAAATGGTTCAAAAAAGACACTCTTAGACATGGGGTCAGAAGAAAAATCTTGCAAGTAAGACACCACATATAATTAATGAAATATTTTTAATTTATTATTGTAATTTTTGTAACAAATATTTTTTTGATTCAATTAATATTTTTGTGATGATAACAAACACGAGCCAATATGTGTTATATTGATAACCGCATGATATTTAATGATAGGTCTGATTATACAATATGCTTTAATCAACATTAAACAAATAATGGTTTTAAATAAAAATATATTTTATTTTATTTTAGGAAATGATTCCAGAAGTGAGAACCGTTCTAATGGAACATGGAACCAGCAGTTGAGAAAAAATACCTGCAAGTAAGAGACAACATAAATCTTTTGACTTTGCATAATTTGATTAAGGGGAACATACAGGTAGTTAATGTATTAGAGCTGCACAAGACATAGGTGCATAGGGATCCTACCAAGATCTTAGGAGCCCGCAAATGGTGCACCTGCTGATCAATGGACAAGTCTAGCAAACATTACAGATCCTGGTATGCGGCATTAGGCCCGCCACCTATTGTCGAAATGTGGGCGCATAATATATATCTCTGCCTACTCCTTCGGGGATACTGGTGTGATGGTATGTATGTAAGATTTATGTACAATGGTGGAATTGGTTCAGCTGACACAATGCCAATAAAAATAAAAACATTTAGTGATGATAACAAACACGAGCCAATATGTGTTATATTGATAACTACATGATATTTAATGATAGGTCTGATTAATTGCTTTCTTTTTTGTATAAAGAAAATAATAATTTAAAAAAATTATAAAAGTATTATGATTTATTTCAGAAATCATGACATATAAAAACATAGTGTGTCCATAAGCAGCAGTGACTACTTTCCATTAGACAAGCCGCATGTTTGAGTGCCACCTCATGATATACAAAATTGAGCACACATGTTTAAAGGTACATAATATATCAATTTTTTTGCTCTAAATGTTTGCTAACAAACATGCATACTGGTGTGATGGTATGTATGTAAGATTTATGTACAATGGTGGAATTGGTTCAGCTGACACAATGAGAGTAAAAATAAAAACATTTTAGTGATGATAATAAACACGAGCCAAAATGTGTTATATTGATAACTATGTGATATTTAATGATAGGTCTGATTATTCAATCTTTATTGAATTTAAAACCAAAATTATGAATTGATATATAACATTGTCTTTGTTATTTTTTAGGTTACTTCTTAAAAAGTGACAGAAACCCAAAAGGCAGTTAAGAGTCAATATTTCCGAAATAAAATCTGTAAGTAAGCGTCACATAAGGTATTTGGTATATTTTATTCACACAATGAACATTTTTAGTGATGATAACAAACACGAGCCAAAATGTGTAATTATTGATAACTACATGATATTTAATGATAGGTCTGATACCACAATCTTCTTTTTTGACATATACAAAGTAAATATATAGTTGAAATATAAAGTTTATTTTTATTTTTAGGTAACTTTTAAAAGTGGCACTCAAAAGGCAGCTCAAAAAGAAATGATTCTGAAATTAAATTTGTAAGTATGTAATATGCGTAAGTAAACGTATTAGGTAAATAGTTTTTTTTTAATAGTAAAAAAAATTAGTGATGATAACAAACATGAGCCAAAATGTGTAATTATTGACAACTACATGATATTTAATGATAGGTCTGATTCTACTATTTAAGTTTTGAAATTAATCAAACCAATCGATTTAAATAAAAAATTGATTTATTTATTTTTAGGGAACTACTTAATGAGTAACAAACTTAGAAGGCAGATTGCAGGTAGTGTTTCAAAAAAATCCTTAAGTATAAATAATTTACCAATAAATATATCATTCATTCTTTATTGTTTTCAATAACAAACATGATAAATGTATAAAATATACCTTTTTAAGTGATGATAACTAATACGAGCCAATATGTATTGTTTTTGTAGACTAGTTGTGTCTTTTATTTTCTATACACCAAGTAATTTTTTGAAAAAATGGAATACCTTTTTTTTTAAAGGTATAAACGACTCGAGGTTTTATACTTCACAATGAAGTCCTATTAAATGTAATGATATTGAAGTTATTTATTTGACTACTAAAAAGTCGTGGGTTCGATTTCCACACAAGACAAATCTTTGTGTGTATGAATATTTGTTTTGTTCTGGTCTGGGTGGTTTCTATGTATATATTTACGAAGAAGAAGGAAGTATTTATATGTATGTTTATCCATAACACAAGATCTAAATTAATCTTGGAAAAAATTGTCATATAGATTGTAAAAAATGATTATTACATGTTTTATTCATTAATATTATGTATGTAATTAAATAGTTGTTTATTTTCCAGATGACATTTTAAATGAGCCAGTACTGCAAAAAATGCAAACCGACACAAGAGTATGCAGTGTGTGTGTAGCGCTCGTAAGTTTGCGAGATAAGATGTGCGTAAAGGATTATTGAAGTCAAGCCGAGTACTTTGCTCCTTTTCTTCTTTAATAACTGTAAATTCTATTAACGCACTTAAGTAAAATCGTTCGGCCGTTGCTCACACTCACACTCATAGTTTTTTAAGTTTTATAAATCTGATGTCTCAATGTTTATGGTGCAGGAAATTGACTTACTTTAGAGTAATTAAAATCAATCTGGAAGAATTACTTGTCCTTTTATTTATGTTTGACGAACAAACAGTAAAAAAGGTAATTTAGAGATAAACTGTTACCTACCTACGTAGAGGATACTCATATTTGGTATAAAACAAAACCCAGGTTAAATCCATGTACTTAAAGAAATACTAGGTACCTACTTAATGAAATGTTTTAATATACCATATTAGATAATAACTCTCGTACATGTTTCATAGAAAATAAACACAAAATATGATAATAAAATTGTTTTATTTACTTATTCCTACAAATTGGGTCATTATTAATTTATAACTTAGTAACAATATGTACAAGTATCTACCTATTATTCATAAGATAAAAAAGTCAGCCTTTTAATTTTTAAATGCTATATAAACTTAATGTATTTTTGTCATATTATGGTCATCGATTTGTCTAAACGTAACTTGTCAGATTTATGGGCATCAATTGGTCCTGGGGTTCCTAGGGTTGGGCTCGGTGACGTTTTGTAGTTTGATAGTAATGTCTTGTAGGACCATGTTGGGTTGGATGAACGCCTCTATGTTGGTGACAGTCCTGGAGGGGCGGTCGAAGGGGAAGCCCATGGCGCGCTTGTCGGGGTACAGTCTGTCTCTCAAGCCGCAGAAGCTAGATGCCTCCTTGCATGTCATCTGTCCACCGCCTGGCTGCTCGATCTGGGTAATAAGAACTTCCTCAGTACCAAACTACATACAAAACAAATCATTATAAAGCCTACCTACGCTACCTATATCAAGTATGTTCTGATTAAATTCTGCCACGTCTGACAAGTCAATACATTAATACACTACACACTTAACTAAATTCGCTCGCGTGAATGGTCATTCCATAGAAACCATTAATTATTTCGGAATAAATACGGCCTATATCCTTCTCCAAACTCCCAGCTTTCTCTCCTTAGTTTCATATAAATAACAAAGCAATCCAATGGTTTAGGCGTGACAGCGTAACGTACTTACAAACTCACTTTTGCATAAATAAATATAAGAAGGTTGTGTTAAGCCTCACTGGCTTGAGATACCTTTAGGACGAGCATATATTATAGCTACTCACAGCCGCAGAAGTTAAATGGTAGGCTCCTTCTATATGTAGACTCTGCTCACCGCTTTAAGTTTGTAGTGGG
Source organism: Musotima nitidalis (assembly GCA_949126915.1). Lineage (NCBI taxonomy): Eukaryota > Metazoa > Arthropoda > Insecta > Lepidoptera > Crambidae > Musotima > Musotima nitidalis. The sequence continues at coordinate 10,780,030 of OX421434.1, forward strand.
AGCATAACGAAAAGGACGTCGGCCTATCCGGCCTCAGTCCTCTTTGGTCATGGACGTATTATACTAACCTTTGGTATTTAAAGGCAGCTTTAAAAAGTAAACTCATCTTACCGCATCTAATACGTAATTGGAGAGTATAGCGGATAGCATTAAGTATATTTATTTAAATTTAGGGTGTAAACGGGCCTCGATCATAGCTATAGGATCTACATCATAAAAGGACCCAAAAAATAATATAGGGCAATTTTTTTTCATAAAACCAATCTAAACCTGTCCAGCCTCAATTTTCTTTAGCACTAGCATATGCTGCGACCGGCTGAAGACGGTTAACTACTAGATGTTATCTCAACTTACCGCGTCAAGTTCGTAGTTGGAGAGCATAACATCATCATCCAAACGTTATCCCTGTTGGTCCGGAGTCCGCTAATCTAATCTACAACTGCATGGCCTATTAAAAGTAGACTCAACTCACCGCGTCTAATTCGTAGTTGGAGAGCATGATGAATAGCACGTAGGCTTGTCCGGCTTCAGTTCCCTTTGGCGTCAACATGTGCTGCGGCCACCCACAGCCGCAGAAGTTGAAGGCGGCGAGGTCTTCGCGCCGAGGGTCGCTGCCCTGAGCAGACAAGTCACGGAAAGTCTGCTCGAAAGGAATCGTGAAGGACGACTCCGACGATTGACGCCTTATTGTGTTTTGTCCTTGGTTCACTAAACAAACATAAAAGGGTATTGGTCTAAACTGCATTGATAGCAAAACACCAAAAAAATCATGAATCGTTCTCCAGATATGGCAAGAAAAAGCATTTAATTTTTCCTTGAAATAATAATAAAAATGCACCAAACAATTAAAAATTAAAACTAAAAACAATTAATAAATGTTTATATGATGCACCAAAATGACCCAACTCAGCATAGGCTAGTCCAGTATTCTAGCGCTGGTTTTCAGCTGGGCCATTTTGGGTGCAGCGCGGAACGTGTACGTGTTAGAAATTATATACAAAATATTTCTAAAACTAAAATAATTAAATATGTTTGGTTTGCTAATCGTAAGAATAGTCAAATAAATTTAACCAGTAAACATCACAACGCACACCGAGAAGATCGCCGATTTATGTGAGATAGGAAAGAAACATTTTCATTGATCACTGTCGAATTTTCTTTCAAAGAGTGGCCACAATTAAGCACTGTTCGCTGCCTTTAGTTGCGACAACGATAAATAAGGAAGGAAAGGGTTTCTTACATGGAGTCACAAATCTGTCCATTTCGATGAACATCTTGCGCTGGTCGGAGAGCGCCCAGGGCAGGTTCCTCTCGTCGAACTTGGGGCAGATGAAGATTCGCACAGTGGTGCGGCGGGCACTACCAGTGTTGTTCACGTTGATCCTGGGGATTTGGAATAGTTATGATTTAGTTTGGTATTTGATGCACGAAGAACTGACGAGAACAATGAAGAGGATAGAATTTAGAGATTAATTCATATTACTAGATGTTTCTTTGCTAGAATCTGTTTTTTTTCGATGTTTAATGAAAAAAATAAGATGATACGAAATGTATTGATGACGGCGACACAACACAATATTGTGACGGCGGCCCCGAAAGTTTTATATTTTTATATTATGTTGATACTGTAGCTACCTCGATTATGTTGTTAAGATAAATAAATTATGCAGTCTACAAGCAAGATCAACAGTATTACTTCTTTCCTCCAAAGTACTTAGATACCTATTTCGATTCGATTGGCAAATCTTATCAATCCACGTTTATCTAAAATAATTAAAGAGTTACATTTTATGAAGAGGATCTTCATCCTAGATTACATGGTCACATATTATTACATCTGAAAAATAACATTCTAAAAATTATGTCTATCACATAGCCACGATTTATTGAGATTAAGCAGAACGAAGAAGATTCAAAATATGTACTATTATTATATTATGACATGGCTTCAGCCCGCCCGTTCCTTTACGAAATAGCCATCTGTAAAACCAGAATCTAGCAACAAAATTTCTATTACTATTGGAAAGTTGTTGACAGATTCTGTTATTATCCTGTAAATATTTTCTTGTGTTGCGTTTATAAAACGAGTCATTATGGTACAGTGTTTGCTACTCTTCACTTAATATTAGGAAACGATCGAATCAACTTGGATAGGTACCTACTTCAAGCCATTGCTTAGATCATTACCCTCCCTAATATATTGCATTCTATTATGGGTATTTGCCCATAATCACCACGCTCGGTAAGCGGGTAGGTGATCGCAGTTCAAGCCAGTACGCAGCATGACGCTGCCGCCCATCATCTGATAGGATTTCTCTTCGTCGGCTCTTACGACTCCACGTGAGATTCGAGGAGGTGGCATTATTCTAGGCCGGCACGGCACTATCAATAACTACTACACTATGCCATAAATGATTATCTCCAAAGTCACAGACAAATACTCACACATATTGGAAAGGCCTATGGTTAAGATGGGTGAAACGTGCATAAACGGGGCCACGGTCGGAGAAGTCCAGGCCGCGAGACAGATCCACGTCACTGGACATCCAGAAGGTTCGCAGCTCGTTGGGCTGACCTCCTTGCGTTTGGATTGATGCTGATGTCACTTGAACGCCGGGGTTGCTAAGCTGCATATTAAGACGGTCACTTAACATTTAGAAATTGACACTTGACGCTGGCAAATTTTAAATTGCCATTTGGGGGGGGGGGGAGACATTTAGAAATCCAATAGTGGCGGATAACGATATAAATAAATTATTTTTTGTGACGTGCAAAGACTTAAAAGTAATAAAGAGAAGGAATATTATGAAACTGTTTTTATTGCAAAATACTTTTTCATTACATTTTTTAGGTTTCGAGCGACGCTCATAACCAACGTCGTTACTTTGGATTTTCTGTCTATATCTTCATGAAATTATGCAAAAGACAAGGGCAGCTTCTACAGATAAAAGTGCATCTATTTGTCTGCCATTTCATTTAACTATTACTACACAGTTTAACCAGCTCGTGGCTACCACTGCTTGCAACGAAAACAACTTCAAAAAATCCTTGTAGAAATTTTTGTGTTTGCTGCCGTACAAAGAAACTAAGCAGCACACTATATACACATTTCAATAAGCACTGCATACCCGAAGCTTAGCAGAATAAATTTTCGATATCTACTTAGTTCGACTATCGGTTTTAGGTACTGTGCTGTGGGGACATACACACTTTTTGGATACTTTTGTATTGTTAAAAAAAATCGTCTTTAATTTCGTTTTCTGCCGTATACGTAAAAATGGATAAGGTCACAAAATATATTGTTACAAACCTCAGACTGTGTGTAAGGTCGTACTGAAGCAGACTCCTTGTACCTCTGGAAGAAGTCGTCGATCCAGGCGTGCCAGCGGTAGAAGAACGGGTCGCGCATTGTAGTCGCCTCATCGGCGATTACGCCGAATGATTCCTGTTTTTAAAATTTATGTCAATGGCATAAAGATTTTTTAGCTTTATAAAATAACCTACACCTTTCAATGACCTTTGTAAACTCTGCTTATCTTTTTAACAATCTGTTACTGGTGGTCTTAGTGTTTTATAAGGTTCAAACACTTAGGTGATTGTTTTTTTTAGAATATCTATACAGACTTTTATGCAAGGATAAATTAAATTTACCCTGTTCAATGTATGATGATGATTTATATAAGATATACCTACAAATATTTGTTCCACAAACCAAACAAGATAAGTTATATTTATTTTATATATAATATTATACTCGCAGACATACCTAATAATAGGATTTGCGAGACCACTTTTAATCATGTTAATGCAAGTATGTACCAAATTAATATTAATATTAAGTGTATCGGTCACGGCGACCCTTTATTGTTGATTCATACAGTCTATTAAATTACCCAACATAACAAGACATTGTTGCAAATTTTCCTTAAACATCAATTTACTTTTATTAGTCCTTGAATAGAACTATAATAATTAACTAAATTTATTATGGGTGATATGTGTTATTTATAAAATAAAGGGTCTGTTTCAGTGTCCCAATAAGAACCCCAAAAGGTAGGGCTGCCATCCGACTTTGTTTCCCCGGTTTTTTTTAAGCTGAAGGGCAGGGCGGGAAGCAATTATTCATTATAACTATGTAGTAATAAATGTAGTAGTAATAAAAAATATATTTTTAAAGGTGTCCGGGCATAAAAACAAATAGCCAGATACAAAAGTACGTATTAAAAAAAATAACTTGTAGCGTTCGGCCAAGAGAGGAGCTGTGTACCTACCTACAAGGCTACAAAGTCTAAAACATTATAGAAAAAATATAAGATAAAGGTTAACTTACGAGATAACGATGGTTAGGGTCATGCATGTATGCGGAGAAGCTGTGGCCGTTGTTGTGCACGCTGCCGTAGAGATCCGGGTTGGGAGACAACATGCTGGACTCCAGCATGTTGCCCAGGATGTCGATGGTCAACGGCATCGTGCTGCCATTGGGCTGTTTTACAAAAATAAGTTGTAGGTTTAATAGTGAAATTTGATCACATTTTTATTTCACCAAATGACGACTGCTGGCAGTGGCGTCTGCCGGTGGTGAGTCCTACACCCTCTTTCAGTCCCCCTTTGGCTGGAAGGCAGTGCGTAAACGTATTTTGTTACCGACGTAAAACAAAAAACAAAAAAAAAGGCCTATTTGGTCGGTTAAAATTGTGCACAGTGACAACGTGCTCACATTGAACATCTTCCAGAATATCTGACACTATTTGTGTTACATTAGCAGGTTCACAAAAAGAACATTGTACCAATAGTATTGCCATCGTGTTACATCTTTTGTAATTTAACTGAGTATTTTTTATTGTACTTATTAATTAAATTATAACTGAACCAATCCGCTCTAGGTCCTCAATGTTTCCGGAATATAAGCTAAGTCCATCTCACCTTGATTCGTGCCGAAGGTTCGCGCTCTAGAGATAATGATGATATTGAATATAAACTTACCAATCGCACTACACCGGTGGCCACTGCCTCCTCAAGGTTCCTCCTCCAGCGCTCCATATCGGCGATAGAGACGTTGAGGCCGTCTACGGGCCGGTTCAGATCCTGCCACGACATATTGGCCTGTCGTGGGGGCCAGCCGCGGGACGATGTCAGGCTGTCCAGCTTCGGGAAGTAAGCCTCAGGGATGGGCTCGCGCCAGTTGCTGAACCTCTTCACTCTCATCAGGGAGTTGCATAGACGCTCGCAGTTGTAACTGTCCATAGACATTTTAATATGGTTTAAGAAGCTTTAATGAAATATTTATATAGGTTTTTTAGGAAACTAGCAGTCCCTCGCACCTTTGATAGTGTAAAAACAAAGGACTTATGATTTTTCAGTTTAAAAAGTAGCGGTTGGTTGCGAAGGAAACATTGGTTCAATTCAAATTTGACTCTTAACACATCTCATTAGGTTTTGTATAAACGTCAAAGTGCTTCCATACTATTAAATGTTATGCTTGATTTTTCTGACTGTACCTACGTCGATAGTGTAAAGTATTTTTAGATATCTTACCGAGCAATGATTTGCTGATGCATGTAAAAGAATAATTCCCCACGACGGTCTTTAGCAACAATGGCTCTATCACTAGCAGTGAATGGGTAGACCAAGTGCCAATGCCAGTGGTGCAAGTTGATACCAATGTCTTCACGCCAGTAAGCTAAGCGATGCTCAACCTCTAGATTGGTAGCTGTGTAGTCTCGGGGAATTATAATCGGGGTACGCTGTTAATAAAAGAGAGTAATGCTGTAGCTAATTAATATAATATTTACCGAAGTCTGTGCAATGATAAATTACGTAAAACGAAACGTGAATATTAAATTTGACGTTTACGTTCCAGTGAAAAATACAATTTCAATTCATGGTAAATAAAAATACATAAAATAAAAAAAAACGAGCGAACATTTTAACTTCAGATATTTTTTTTATTCATCATTGTTATTTTGTTTTTGTCCGCTGATACTGAAATAGGTAATTAAGGTGTAATAACTCATAGACTAGCAGTATGTCCTTGACAGTAAAGTTATCGGGAAAAACGAAACGTCAAAAGTTGCAAAAGTCACGTAGGCCAGCAGTGCGGGAGTGCGGGGCTACTGAGTTTTGCGTGTTGTTTTTAAACATTTCAATAACCTCTACCAATACTGATAATAAGTGATGTAGCAAAAGTTCGTAACAAATGGAAGATTTTGCTGTAAATACTGGGGTGGTAGTAGTTCGTGCGAAGCCAGAAGGGCAGAGAAAATCATTTAAACCTAACATTCGCTCTCTGACTAAGATTCCCGATGATTTATTAAATGATCCCCTGTTAAACAGAGCGTGTGAAGTTTTGCCACAGAATTACAACTTTGAAGTACATAAGACGATATGGAGGATAAGGTCTTCAAACGCTAAAAGAGTTGCGCTACAGTTGCCAGAAGGTTATATTATATACTTACAAACTGCTTTTACTTTTTTATTTTTCTTTTATTACTTAAGATCTGTAGCCAACGTTTTCTATTGCAGGGTTAACTATGTTTGCAACTACTTTGTGCGACATAATAGAAGTATTTACAGAAGCAGACACAGTGATAATGGGTGATGTCACATATGGGGCTTGTTGCATCGACGACTTCACCGCTTTAGCCCTCGGAGTGGACTTGCTGGTACACTACGGACATTCCTGCCTGATCCCTATTGATCAAACGACTGACGTGAAAGTACTATACATATTTGTTGATATAAAGATAGATCCATCACACTTTGTAGACACAGTTACTCATAATTTTGTAAAAGGTACACATCTAGCATTAGTTAGCACTATACAATTTGTTACTACTCTTCATTCTGTAACGAAAACACTGCGATCTGATGGATACACGGTGACGGTACCACAGTGTAAGCCTTTGTCTCCCGGTGAAATACTTGGCTGTACGGCACCAAAACTGACAGCTGATGTTATTATATATCTTGGAGATGGTAGGTTTCATTTAGAATCAATAATGATAGCTAATCCCAAAATACCAGCATACAAGTATGATCCATATGACAAGAAGTTTACTTTAGAAACATATGAGCATGAATCAATGCAAACAAATAGGATGAATCAAATTAAAACAGCAGAGGATGCTAGTAGTTTTGGCCTTATACTTGGAACCTTAGGCAGACAGGGTAGTCCAAAAGTTTTGGCTAATTTAGAAAAACAAATTAGTAATACTGATAAAAAATTTGTTAAAATTCTATTATCCGAGATATTTCCTACTAAGCTCTCTTTATTCAATTTAGATGCTTTTGTTCAAGTTGCTTGCCCGAGACTCTCAATAGACTGGGGTACAGCTTTTCCTAAACCATTACTTACTCCGTATGAGTTTTCAGTTTCATTACGTAATGCAAAATGGTTAATGGAAGATGGTACTTATCCAATGGATTTCTATTCAAATAACAGTATAGGGCCCTGGACACCTAATCACAAGCCAATATTATGTTCTGGCACTGATAAAAAGTGTGATAACTGCTGTAACGGTACTGGCAAAATTAAGTAAAGTTAAGTTACTCACTGGAACGCTGGCTGGTATAACCGCAGCTGACTCACGAGCTTGGGAGAACACTTGCGAATTCAGGAACTTTGAAGGGAAAGTCTCGGCGAAATTAGGAATATTTATGTTTCGTGTGTCACGTCTGTGAAAGATATAAATTATTTAATTACAGTATGTATGTACTTGTATTTTTAAATGTAATTAACTTACACCATTAATTTGTTCTTTCAACTAGAAATTACTTTTTATAGCAATTGCTATATAGCAATGTGTTTAATTCGCTTATTTATCAGTTGCAAAATCTCTGATGCCTAGTAATTTCAGTAGTCTATTGAAACCAGAAAATAGTATTGCATAAAGCATTAATTTTTGACTGTAGAATCTCTAGTACCGGACATACCTAAGCATTCTCTGTCACATACTACTAATAATTTAATTAATATGTTTTTTTAATGTTGCGAAAATACTTTTATGTCTCATCTCATAGTGCCTAATTCACAAAATCCCAACCTCACTGTAATATTTTTAATAGGTTAACGTTATTTTTAAGCCTAGTACATACTAGGCTATAAAATAACATTACTTTGTAAACTAATTACTAAGCATGGAAGAGATCTCTGTTAGAGACAAGCCCTTTTCGTACTTGTTTGGTTTCCATGTGCATTGTCAAATGTGCAATAAAAAAATTATAATTATATAAAAAAAGCAGTTAATATAGCTTATTTATATGTTTGCTATGTTTTTTAGCGTCATCATTTTTATGTCACAAATCAAGTGAAAATTTGTATGCTGTTTTGTAAATTCAATATAAACTGTAAATATTTCTATACAAACCTATGCATAAGTGCCACAGAGTAACAATAGTTGAACAGTTGAGGGTTGAGGTTGGTCCTGGCGTACACGCAGGTCGACAGCAGCTCTTGTAGCTGATCCATTGGCACCCCTGAATAAAAATCAATTTACAATAGGACCGTGGTGTGCCAAAAGCTACCTGTCCACACCAACCTAGTTCCATGATACTTGGTTCGCTCGCGGAAATATTACGCATCTTGTTTAAGAAACTTTTAATATCATATTATTAAAATAAACCTAACAAAATATTTTTACGCTTTTAGCTTTAAAAATGAAGACTTTTCGTACAAACTTTGCTCCCCATTTCTGTCTCTTATAACCTATGTCCTTTCTTAGGCTCTAGACTATCTGTATACCAAATTTTATTTAAATTGGTCAAATAGATATGTCGTGACAGCGAGACATACATACAGATCAGATTGAGTTACTTTTGTATTTATAATATTAGTATGGATTAAAGTTTTACATAAGTTACGTTTTTGATAGTGTGGATTGGTTCCAGACTTCATTTATTTTTCCATAAGTTTCAGATTGGTTTGATTGGTCCTGAAATACAGATTCATTACTAGTTCGGAAGCCTATGGAATCATTTCATTTGTATATTGAATTGATTCAATAAAGATTTATTATTTGGCACAACACGATTCTCACGGTATATACTCAAGGTACATCTACCACATGTTTCTGCGAATGGTTAGGCAAAGGCATATTATAAGCCTTGTTTCGCCAATTATATGTTCGGTCCCTCATATTAGGTGGCAAGCCTATTGCCGCTTACCGGGAATTTTCATTTTTCTAGATTAATTATCTAGATAATCTAGATCAATTTAATTTGTAATATTTGTAAATAAATTAATTTTGTAAATAACAAAATTGTGAATACAGTGTTTACAATAATTTACTTTTTTGTTTTATTTATTTACTACTTCCAATCGATAAGAATTCGATTTAGTCGTTTTCTTTCTGATAGAATTATACTAATTTCGTTGTTAAGAAGTTTTATACAATGGATAAACATAATTAAATACATACTTAAAATTTAAATGCATGCACGCAAAAAAATTGTCTTGAGTGCGGATCCAACGCACGACCTAAAAGCGGACTACAGTTTTACTGACCTCCACGCCTAATCTGTCGTCGAATAAAAAATAACAACTGACAATCGGCATACATTTTAATAATATTGCTAGGATAGTGATGATAAATTAATATAATTACCCATAAGAATGTCAATGACCTCGGTGGCCATTTGCTGGTGCCTGGGCAGGAACAGGGAGAAATCGGCATCGCGAGGCAGCTGCGAGGCTTTGGGGAAGCGCGGCAACTGGCTCAGTTCCTGCAGCGGGATGCGCTCGCCGGCGTCGTCGCCGAAGCGGTTGTTCAGCTCTATGCCGTTGTTCTCGTAGTCTTTTGGCTGTTTTATAAAACATTGTATAGAAAAAATAATATATCCAAAATGCTACATCGAGAGTGTCATTTTAACTGCGTCCCGTAAATTATAATAATACAATTAAATGATAATTTTCTTACAATCAACAATTATTTAGTTCCAAGATAAGTATCATTAGGAAGCTACTAAATAATGGCTAAACATATAGAAATAATTTATTTCTATATATGTACATATAGGAACTACCCATGTACTTGCATTTATAGATTTGTCCTGTATTTTTCGAGGTTTTCGTGTGCGAAGGAAATATATATAATAAGATATATCTGAATACTTTAAATGGTTTTAATATTTCTGAACAGCGGAGGTTTGAGGCAATTAGGTTTAAAGTGGTAGTACGTAAGCAGTTGTAAATTTTTAAATGGCCGCGACCTAAGGCAAATTGTGAAACTATAATAAATTATTGACTTACCAGCAATTGCTCCGTCAGTTGGAAAACGGCATTCGATTCTCCTTTAGGGGTGATTAGAGGCTCGTTGGGCCGGTCGAACAGCAACTCGAAACTTTTCTTGACGTCCGCCATCTTGCAGTTTTCTAACGACTTAGAAAATAAATTATTTATTATATTTAATTAAAATAATGAATAAATAATTAAATTTATAATCACACACTTCACAGAAACTGTGAAGTGTTATTGTATTTGTTATTGCCAAGGGCCTTTTTATATAAAATATTCCTGTTGATGCTTCGAGTGCAAAACCGCATTATTTCGTTGTTGATAATGAGGTGTGCAAAACCACAACATTTTAGTTGATAACAACAATGTCTGTGATGAGTTAATGTTTTGTGTGAGAACTTTTATCAATGCTTTGCAAGTTTATGTATTACACAGATGCACCCGCGGTTTCGGACGCGTTAAAAAATATGAGCGCCATACCCCTGCTTCCACCTTATATGAGCGGCGATAGCCCAGTGGCGAGAACCCTTGCCTTTAAATTCAGAGGGTCTCGGGTTCAAACCCTAGTGGCGCACCTATGATTTTTTGAAGTTATTTGCGTAATTATAGCCTGCTCCGTGCCTTTAACATTAAGACGTTGGTCCCGGCTGTCATGAACATCTATGGCAGTCGTTATTAGAAAGTCAGTGCCTTCTAACAGACTGATAGCTGGTTTAACCATAGAATGATGTTTCCCTCTGTGTTGCGGAGGTCAGGCGGCAGTCGCTCCACGTAATAACTGAAATTCAGTCAAATCTGGTTGAACCAGTGAGCAGACCCTGGGCCCTAAGCTTAGATAAGTCTAGGGCAACCGGGATAATGCTAGGATATGATGACCCCTGCTTCCACCAATCCGCACAAAACCCACGTGCTATGGGTTGCCCTATGGGTTTGGCTTTCTGGAGTTAAATGGATGGACCACTGATCACAGGAGAGGTACTCAAGCTGACGGCCCTTCTGATTGCAAGGGTTATGGTTACCGCTATAAACCTTCTTATATCGTTTTTTAAGTCATATTGACTACATCCTGCCTGATGATAAGCAGTCGATGCAGTCCTATAAAAAAATGAAAGCGCTTTATAACGTAAAATAAGCACGGTACAAAGCGCATCCTCTCATGACGGCCTGCAAAAATACCGTTTCACGCCCAGCACAGTATGAGGATGGTTTCGAAGACCAGCACGTGTTTTTCGGGAGAGGAAAGGAGAGTGCGGGATGAGATCGAAGAGCTCCTCAGAACACTCGCCATAGTAGTTCGGGTAAAAGACACTGAGATGCAATGTCTCTACGCAGCTGTAGATCCTCGAGTGAGGCTGTTACCTCAGCTTCATCATACAACAACATCATAAGCTACAGCAACATCATAAGCTTATGAAATTCCATTTTAACCTTTGCGTTTACCTATACTTACCAAGAAGAAGTACCCAGTCCTTGCTCTATACTTGATTACCGATATAGCGCAGAAGTTAAAATATCTGTACTTTGCTTATGGCTTCGTGGATTCAATTCTCACATAGGCTATATATTTGTAATAAATTAATATACTAAATTAATATATATATGTATGGGTGTATAGGGATCCTACCAAGATCTGAGGAACCCAAGCTAACCTCACCTGCAAGTGGTGCACCTGCCGAGCAACGGACGAGGCTCTGGCGAACACAAGTTCCCGAAAAGCGGCAATAGGCTCGCCACCTATTACGTGGGACCAACAATATGATTGGCGAATTTGGGCATACAATATGCCTCTGCCTACCCCTTCAAGGAAACAGGCGTGATATTATGTATGTATGTATGTGTAATTAAATTAAAGGTGATTGAATAATAATGCATTTCAATTTAACTTCTATATTTTTATGTATATTTCAATAACAATGTAAATAAAATTGAACACTAAAAATCACAGCAATTAACTACCTACATAATTATGTAACATTTGAGAATCACAATCACTTATTTTTGCAGAGGTCCCAGTTCAGGGCCTAAACACACTTATTCAGCTCTGTTTAGCTTTTATAAAAAGAAAACAATGATTTTGTAAGGAGATGCACACATTCTTTCAGACGGCAGTCGCTCCTCTGGTTAGACCTGAAGGCAGTACTCGGGCCCTAAGCTAAGTCTAGGGCAACTAAGATAATGCTAGGATGTGGTGATGCAAACAAACATTCAGCTTTCCGCATCTATTCATATTTTAGTGAAAACAGGTATAAATTGAGGAAAAAAGTGTTTCATCATGCAATTTTTGGAATTCTCTGTCAACGCATGTATTTCAAACTCAAAAAGTCGAAGGTATTTGAAACGGGGCGTGAAACGGCATTTATTCAGTCCGTTATAAGTGGGTGCGCTTGTTACCCTGCTTCTTACACGGTCGGAGCGCTCCTACTTTTCATGAATGCATCAACTGCTTTCCATCGGGGAGAATGTAGCCACTATGACATGTCACATTAAAATTCAATACTATAGATAAGAGTGCAGCGCTGGTCTAATGGAAGTAGAACTGTACAATACACCAAAAAACGGTTTACCGAAATGCGAATGGAGCTGAATAAGTGTGATTATAGTCCGTGTCATATAAATCTAGATAAAAGTACATTCACACCGCAGGCCTCCCTACCAAGGTACACAATATTTGGATACAATACGATTTCTAATCTTAATCACTATCGCTAAACGCTCCGCACTTGCTTTGCGTGGTAGAGGCAAGGTCCACATGTGCGATATTGGCAGGCAAAATGTTATGAAACTACACTCGCGAGCAACCAAATCGACTCAACCGATATATCCAAACATTGTTTTAAGTAAACGTATACAATATTTAAATAAAAATAAAATGTCATTTGAAAGCTTGAAACTTGAGCTTATTACAAAACAATATTGGAAGTTAGACAAGGTTTAAAACTAGTGTTGTCACTTTCATTTGATAATATGAAGACAGTGACAGCTCTAGTTTTAAACCTTGTCTAACTTTAGATTACTAAGTTTTAGCGGTAACCCGTCAGTGTTTAAGTTTTAGCGGTTGAGTCGATTTGGTTGCTCGCGAGTGTAGTATTATTGTGTAGTAGAAACGTTTGTCGCACCATAACTATCGCTAGCTTCTATGACAAGCGATAGAAATCGCTCACTATTTTGCGTATATTGGTAAATGTTGGTCAATGGCTAGGCTATCATCGCAACTATACACCTTAGAAATAACAGGTGCGCGTACGGTGCGTTCTAAACGCAACTCTCTGCTGCGTACCAAGGGATTACTGCATGGGGCTCTTAAAAAAGGGCGTGAAACAATTTTTGAAGGGTCGGCAAGGCGCTAGTGATGCGTCTGTTGATGCAAGCGTCAATAAGCTGCCGCTTGGCAAAAAAAAATCTTATTTCCAGATTTAAATGACACAGATTATCCCTAATTCATGTTGCGTTTAGTTTATTTTTCTGAGAGGAATCGGCATACAGTGTCTAGGAATTTCTCCGGTTTCTGACTGTGCACCCAATGGCCTGCCCCTTCTATAAACGTAAGTTCTGCTAAGGGAAAATATTCTTGAATTTCTCGTAATTCGTTTTTCCTGCAACAGAGATAGAAACCTTTTTTTATTTTATTGACGACAAATATGGCGTGGTGGCGAGTATACCCGCTCTTGAGGTCGCGGGTTTTATTTCCACATTGGACAAATATTCAAGGTGTATTCTATGTACTGATATTGCATATGTATTTGCAAAAACATAATTAAGTATTATTAAATTTAAATTGTATTTGATAAGGTATATTGTGTGGGTAGGTGTGTGGTTTTAGAATTATGAAAAAATAAACATTAGTTGTACTTATCAGCTAATATTATTTTGCAGTTTACAGTAACTATTAAAATTACAAGTGACAAACACAGAACAATGCCAATTGGGGATATTCCTTAAATTTTACTGAGAAGATATTTTTTTTTTATTTTAGTACCTTTGTAAACTCTTAGGTAGGAATGAGCTTCCTGTCAACGAATTTCAAAGAGAATTCAAAAGTCAAAAATTATTTATTTTATAAACTATTAACATTACTTGAAAACGTCAAAATTAATTTATTACACTAATAATATTATTACACTAAAATCACGAAGCTTAGATTCACTTATATGCAATAAAACAATTTAAAAACAAAAAATAATAAAGTGTAAGTGTATCCAAGTGGCAGTTCCGAGCCACCGCTCTGTAAGAAGAACTGGCAAGAAACTCACAGGCTATGCTCTTTTAAATTCATCCATTGGTTTGGTACTTGAATTACAATCTTCATTTGTCTGTGAAGCTATACAATGCAATATAAATAAATTGCATCATGAGGTCTCTAAAAAGGGCGTTATACATTTTTCACAGAGTGCCAGCCCTTTGAGCTAGCTAGTGAGTGTCCTTAAGCCTTTTCATCAGGTGGGCAGCATGTTTGAGTCTCATACCTTGTGGTAGCCTAACTTACTCAACCTAACTTATTTACTTACCCAATATAATCAGACAAAGATCCCCCAATAAACAATGAAGGTCCACAGTACTGTAAACCTTTTAAACTTGAAGGGAAGCAGGATATTTGCGACTGGAAGTTATCCTTCAGCGCCGGCAAGTTTACTCTCCAAGTATATGCTCCCGTGTTAGTCTGAACCAGATTTGTGATGAGGAAATTCCTCAAATTCACATCAGGAGTAATACCCTTTAGCTGTTCATCAGCTAGTTTCCTTGCCTTAGACATTGCTATTCCTGGCCTGATTGTAACTGCAGTCATGGCATCAAATAGGTTTGACATTGAGAATATTTGAGGACTGGTTTTCACTGGTGAAATGTCTACCACGATGAGGCTTGATACCAGGTCTGACTGCAAAATGAAATAGACTTTGAAATAATACAGCAAAATTAGATTATTTAAATTTGAAATAAGTTTAATAGGAATTAAAGAATATTGTTACAGATTGTATATGATGTAAATTTTTAAAAACCTATTTGTTTTACTATACTTTAGCATTGTAAATAGATTCTTCTGTTGCCAATAAACAGTGACAAAAACTATAAGATGACCAAAATTTAATTTACATTTACATAGAAATTTTATGTATGTATGATATTTTAAAATAAAAAAATATTCTTGGACATTCCACTACTTTCCCAAATTAAGTATGGTATTTAGTAGTGTATTTTGTAAATACACACTTAAAATACTAATATTATGCTGACTTAGTTGCTTTAACTGTGATCAAACTATTTAATACTATTTTGCTATTTTTTTTCTATATTTATGTGTATTTGCAATTTATTTTAATATAATTAGCATCTGTTATATACAATATGACCTAAATTATTATTGGAGGATTAAATTATTACTTTACTACAGGTATACAGTAACTAAAGTTGGAACTACGTACAACTTACACAGAGAAGTGACAGAACCATGGCAGTGCGACCACCCATACTGTGCCCCAGCAGGGACACTTTGCTCAGTTCTAACTTCTTCAACAACTTCATGACGTCGTGGGCCATATGAACGTAGCTGTGCTGGGAGGAGTGCTTACTGTCTCCATGGTTACGCGCATCAACACTTATCACCTTCCTCCCAGTTGTCCGATGTATAGCCTTACTCATACTATTCCAGTTATTTTTAGAACCCAATAACCCATGTAGTATTACTAAGGGAGGTCGGGAGGAACTATCGTCATCTGCAGTGCTCTCGTATGATGCGTAAGCGAGTTCTATTGCATCTGAATTTTCTAAATTGGTGGACATATATTTTGGACATATTCTGAGGCAAGGTTTGAGCAATATGGACAGATTTCGTGTGCCAAGTTTAGTGAGAAGCATTATGATTATGTTTTTGCACTACAATGAATTTATTTAGATTTTAAACTATTTTTAAAAGAATTTGAATTTTGGTTATATTGACATTGATAAAAGTCACATCCTTTGACATTCATTTTCTTAAAACCTGTTAGAGCCACATATGAATAATATGTAGCCCAATGAAAAATAAATTTAATACATCACAACGCCAACAGCAGTGCACGTCCTTAGAAAAATGAAGGTATTTGATAAATAAATATAATTTTGGGTGCATCTTATGGCTGTAGTAATTTATAATACTCCAAACAAGCAAGAGTATACAATCATCTTAAATTGAACAAAAACAAAAATCGTTTTATATCCATTCAAGATTATTTATTTCCCTTTTAGGCAAAAAAAAAAAACAAAGTTTATTTCGTAGAAAGAAATTCTGTAACTAATTTTAGAAATGTATTAGGATCTTCTGCATGGACGTTATGACCAGTATTCGGTATATATTTTAATTCTGATTTCGGAAACATTGTTTTTATACCATCGAAATCGCTGGGGCTGAAAATATAAATAAATAAAATTAAAATCGCCTATGTGTCAGGCCAATAAGGATCAGACGAGTTGTCTCCGTGGGTAAAGATAGTTTTAGGATGGACTGTTTAGGAAATATTAATGTTTAATTTAGGCTTAGAATAATTACACCTAGAAGCCCAGTACGCGTCGTCAAAGTGAGGCAACTCAAACCTAGCCATATTGGCTAAGTTTGTTACGCGGCCCGTCAGTGCTCAAGGTCGTGTCGTATTGAAAACTACTCCTGATATTTTTATTAAAAATGACGGTTTGCGCAATGAACGGATATCACAATACATCAGAAAAGCACAAGAAACATATTAACATAACATTACACGGGTAAATTATGCGTTTGAACTTAAATTATTAAGTAAAACATTCATTAAAATGAAAAAATTAATTTCAATATTTGTCACGTGACAGTTAATGAAAATGTTGCCATTAAGGGGAAAAAATCTCCTATATTTTGTTGTAAGTGAAACACGTCTCAATTAGACAATAATTAAATTTCACAAAATGTTATTTGATAATTATCTGATACTTCCTACCTTCTGCTACTTTCCGCCCGCGACTTTGTTCGCGTGGAATAACTTCTTAATATACGATAACACAAAAAATCTTTATTTTTTCATTGATTGATTGATTTCAATTGATATGGCATAAATCACATTTTAAAAAGGTTAAAAAGTTTTATTAGTCAGTTGACTAACTATAACAATTTAAGAGTTTCATAGCTCTAAATATATTAAATAAATAATTAGTGAAAAATTATTCACCCCAGGCAGATAAAGATATATATACATTTTCAATGAAATTATAATGTAAGTGGTTTTTCGCATAAACGAAATGCAATAAATAGCTAAGCTAAAGTGTAAAAGTTTCAACTTCCCTACTTTTAGGGAAAATTAAATGAAATGACAACATAATTTTTTTCACTGTGTGCGTTTCGTCGAGCGTAATACAAGTATCTTACGCACACATAGATTTTTTTCTTGCCTCGCTTTTGAAAGACCGCTTTGGAGGGAACTATCGTTCTAGGTGTTATTATTCTAAGAATTTAGGTATGTACTGCTTCATTTTTCAAGGGTTATGTTACTTGGCAAAACTAATACATATATCCCTATAGTAACTTACGAACTTATTAGGTTGGTGAAAACATTTGAGGGGCGATAGGGATTCAGAAAAAATTTAAAAAGGGAGGAAACTTTTCATTTCAACTCACGGTAAATATTCCGACTTTTGTCCCCCTATAAACAAAGTTGATCCGTAAAACTTGTTGTTTTTCATGTCTTCTGGAAATGACGAAATTATTTCAAACGATTGTATCAGGACATCCAAATTGCAAACCCAGTTAAATGTGTTATCAGGCTGAGAGCCAATGTTCATGAGTAAAAAATTCATTCCTTCCATTTTTGTCAGCACTCCAGACTTGAGAATTTGTTCTTTAGCTATATTTCTGGCTTGATTCAAATTAGTAGCACCTTGGAAGTTAACGGACTTCATCACATCTATAAGTTTCGGAAAGAAGTTCTTGAGAATTCCTGGACTTGATATTGGGGATATGTCGACAATCACCAAACGTTCTATTCTGTCGGGCTATTAAAAATATTTTATAATTATGAAGTATTCAATAATATGTACGCAGATAAATTTAACGTAATGTCTAAAAGCTAGGTATGTTTCTTTTAATTGGAATAAATAACGTTTTATATCTCTCACCTACACAATTATAAGGACCTAATCCAAAATTTGAAGGTTTCGACTTAGAGACATGAACGACTCTAGAGAACCATTTGAATAGACTTTAATTAAAAAAAATACCAATAGTGAATCTTTATTACTAAACTAGTAGTTTTGAGATCAATTCTAAAAAGTTGCGAACTATACGGTGAAAATGCGGAATTTGGTTAAGTTTCACGCTCTGATAAAATTTGCTGCTTATGTCTCAAAAAATATGCGTCGTTACTGCGCCTGCGTTTAACTTGCGCCTCCAGTCCTTTTCTAACTAAAAGTCGGGTCAGGTTAGAAGGCGCACGTTAAAAGGTAGCAAAGTGTAATTACATGTAGTTGCCAATAAAACTTGAACAGAAACCTGCGTTAAAGCAAGGACCATGGCAGTCCTGCCTCCCATGCTGTGTCCAATAATATTAGCTCGTTTTATTTCCAATTTATTCATCAGATTGGATACGTCTTCTGCCAATTCTGGGTAAGTGTGCGAGCTCTCATGAGAACTCTGGCCGTGGTTTCTGGCATCAATGACAACAGTGCAAGTGTCGAGTCTCGATGCAAGGCTTTTGGACAACCCGTCCCAATTCCGTTTGGACCCCAGAAGACCATGAAGCACAAGGATCGGAGTGTTTTTGTTAGAACATGTTCCATGGGATTTGTGAGCCAGATCTGCAGCACTTCTTTTGCAAAAACCTCGACATTTTGTAATTTTTCTTATGAGTAAATAGGGGAAGCGTTCAATTCGCTGAAAAAGTAACGTCTCCATTCCATGTCTGTGTTAGGATTACATATTAAATTTATATATCAAATTCAAAATAGTAAAGTGCGAATTGGTGTGTCATTGTTGTGTCAAGTAGAAAAAAATTGACTTGGCAACAGCTTTAAAAATAAATACCTACTGCGTTGTACATGACCTACATTATACGTTATTTATACGGAGAACAGATTAAAATATTAATATAGATTGACATCTTACACTGAGCTTTTACTGTGTCTACTAAACAACGGATACACACTCTGATAAATACATAGGTACTTTATGTTCTTAAATATGTAGGTACATAAAAAACACCCAGCCCAAGACAAAATACGTATTTAAGTAGGTACACTATTATTTTTCTTGTTGTATTTATTTATATATTGTTTACACAAACTAAGTTAAAAAATTGTACAACTGCGTTATTTAAATTTTGTATATAATTAATTTATTTACCTACGAAATAGTTAAAGAGATTTTTTTATTATTTAAACTTAAAAAATAAAAATTATGAATATTCTTTAAAATAAACCCTATGTAAAATAGTATCTCTTATGTTTTTTTAATTTACTCCATTCCCTAATTAGTTAGTGCCATTACAAACGTTTTGCAGCTTACCAAAAAAATCTGATAAATTTGCAACGCCCTAGCAGATCTTTTTAAATTGTAGCTAAGAACCATCTTGATCACATCAACTTCTAGTGGGATGGGTCTTCGTTTTGTGTGCCATTACCCAAAACGAACACCCATCCTACTGGAGGAGTGCCATCTAAGAAGGCTTCATAACTTCGGTGATCATTCCTTGCCACGCAGCAACCAAAAGTGCTCACCCTTACATGCATACTTACATGCCTGTTTCCCCAAAGGGATAGGCAGAGGCGTATTATAAGCCCACACTTCGCCATCATCATATCGAATGGCGTTGAGCTGCCTGAATCCTAATTTAAAATTCCTGTGTCTGTTGGCGTAGCCACTTCTCAGCAGCTGGAGTCAGAAGATGAAGATCTTCAAGACCACCGGGAAAAGAGTACAGCTGGCAATCGTTTAAATTATGGACTATACTTCGCTAATAACATTCTTAAACCCAGGTAATTGGTGGCGAACCTATTGTCGCTTTTCTGGATCTGTTCGCCAGCCTCGTCGGTTTATCAGCAGGTGCACCACTAGCAGATGAGGTTGGCTTAGCTTCCTTAGATGTTGGTAGGATACCCTATACACCTCATCAATTCAGTAAGTATAAAATAAAAAACTATGTAAGAATCTCTAATCAAATTTATTCTTCCAAACGTCGGCAGAACGCTATCACGTATTCTATGAAACTCTTGGGGTCGTCTACTTGAACGTTGTGGCCAGCCGAGGGCACGTAGTGGACGACGGCTTGTGGAAAGATTTGCCTTATGTAGGTCAGGTCATCAGGACTGGAAGAATATTAATACTAGGTAATTAACTATCTACATGCATACACATTCATGCCTGTTTCTCCGAAGGGCATATTATATACATTTCACCAATTATATTTTAGGTCCCAATTAATGGACGATCCTATTGCCGCTTACAAAAAGTCTCGTTCGTTGATCGGTAGGTGCACCACTTGCAGGCCTCCACCTTGACGTGGTGGCGGGTATTACTGCTGGCGGTCGTGTCTGACAGTGGCAGTGCGTAAATGCATTTTGTTACCGAAGTAAAAAAAAAACTTTTCTAAAGTCTTGGTAAGATCCCAAATACACTTCAACATTTTATCTCAGCCCAATAACTCAGTCACAGTCACAGTGTACTAGTGTCAGTGCACTAGTCACAGTGCACTAGTCACAGTGCACTAGTCACAGTGCACTAGTCACAGTGCACTAGTCACGGTGCACTAGTCACAGTGCACTAGTCACACCCGCCTGCCCAGCGTGGTGATCAAGGGCAAATACCTCCAACAGAATGTAATCTATTGGGGAGGCTAATGTTCAGCACTGGACTTTATGAGGCTGATGTGATGATTAGACACTCTCACTAATCGAGGCGCGAGATATTCAGTTGATATTTACGGATATTTGAGTGTGGCGTCCTGCTGTTATAGCCATATAGTTTTTTTTTTGCGTTCCAGAAAAACAACAACAACCCTACTTGGAACTACCCCCCACGGTAGGAGGAGGGAGATAATGCACCCGCATACCACACACCCGGTGTGTGTGGTTATGTCGGACTTGAACCGACTAAACCTCGCCCTGTACTTTAGTATTTCTACTGTGAAGACGACATCTGAAACGGTCGGCACCTGGGGAGGCACCGACGCGAAGCCATATAGGGTTTTAGCATAGCTGAAATATATAGTGATATCCAGGACCAACAGTTCTCTTTTATACAAACCACACTCACGTTCCATCCATGAGAACTTTTTTTGTACCACATGGTGGCACTGAAGCATGCGGAACACCTGAATGAAAGTGGCCACCGTAGCCTATAGACTGCAACACCAGGGGATCACTAGTGTGTTGCTACTCCATTAGAAGCCACACACCCTTTTGAAGAACCACATTCTGCAAACTTTTGGAAAAACCTCGCCAGGAAGCTCATTTCACATCGCAATGGTACGCGGCAGAAATTTCCTTTTGAAACGCAATAATAGAACTGTCATCATCATCATCATCATCTCAGCCCATTAACGTCCCACTACTGAGCATGAGCCTCCTCTCACATACCAAGGTGCGAGGGTATTGGGTCATACTCCACCACGCAGACCCAGTGTGGATTGGCGGAGGCAGGTGTATGTCGTCCTGCTGTTAGAATTTTTTAAGCCGCCCAATTATGCCTCTAACTGGGCTTAACTACCACATTTAGTGATAACCGGGACCAACGGCTTAACGTGCCTTCCGAAGCACGGAAGCGCTCGATATCAAATGCCACACAAACGGTCACCCACCCAAGGACCGACCTCTGTAAACTCTGCTGTACTTCGGTGATCGTTTCCGACCACCGAGTATCGCGGAGCTACGAGCGCTTATACTTCTAATAGAACTGTAATAAATCTATAAAAGGCTTGTAAAAATCTACATAAAATAATATTAATATTATAATATATTAATTTGTTAAGTACGTACGTACGGAATATAATCAGACAAACGCCCTCCAAGAAACAGCGTCGGTCCGTTGTATTTTTTCGTCTTCATACTCCTCGGGAATGACGTTATATATTTAAAATGCTTCATTAAAACGTCCAGATTACAAGTCCAGCCAATAGTTCCTTTTGAAGTGATCTTAATGTTTGATAAAACAGTACGCATGAGGACGTCATCAGTAATGAGGTCTTTGAGCTGACTCTTGACCTGCTTCCTCGCTTTGTTAACTTTCTTCGGATGGAATTCGACGGTTTTCATCGCGGTCAACACCTTGGGTAGGTATTCTGTGAGATGTGGTGGTGATGATATTGGGGAGACATCTACTACTAGAAGACCAGCTACCAATTGTGGCTGAAAATATAAGTAGTCTATAATTGAATATCCAATCTGAGCTGGGTCTGATTATGATCTGAATCATTCTTATCTTGGTTCATGAGGGAAGATTCCGGCTCAGTAGTGGTGACATAATACAAAATGACCTAATATTTCGGATGGAGATTAGCTACCTTGGATCTTGGATTAGCTACCTTGGATCGGTATTCGGTTCGGTGGTGCTGATGATAATGGGGAGATATCTACTATTAGAAAACCAGCTTGTGGCTAAAAATATCATACGTAGATAATTATAATCATAACATTTATTGATAAGTATCAAATGATTATAAATACGTGACGGGAATAAATGGATACAGATTTTTAACACTCTTTATGGTTTTAATAATGGACGGACTTAACTACATTCACTAATGATCTCTAAGCGTTAAATTCGAGAACTTGGCTCGGACTCTTCTCGCGCCGATTGAGATCTCTGGTCTGGCCACCAACCACTTAACGTGAAATTCAAGAAACAGAAACTTTCGATATCAAAATTTACACCGGCAGTTATACTTGAACTGACCTCTTGCCACAATGATTAAATTCGATGGTCATTTTCGTGTACATAATTTCGCAACTCCACCAACTCTTTAATAATAATATTTTAAAAATTTATGTTTATTTAATTACCGCCATTAAAGAGACGCACATAATCGTCTTCCCTCCCATGCTGTGGCCGACGAGACAAGCCTTCTTTACAGAAAGCTTCTCCAGTAGCAGCATAACATCAGCAGCTAGCTCCTCCAGCCTATGGGAGCTCACGTGCGGGCTGTCTCCGTGATTCCTCTGGTCAACGATAACCACTGGCCGCTTAGTCATATTCAACATAGTCTTCGCTGCACTCTCCCAATGTTTCTTCATACCAAGCATGCCATGTAATACAAACAGTGGGACCTTCTCTGGTTCACTCACATCTTCCTCGCCGAAGATTTTGTAAGATAAAGACACGGCTGACCTCGTAATATGCTTTCTAGGCGATGCCACGCAACGAAGTACAGAAGTTGTTTGTGGAATCAAAATTTGCCACGAAACAGGTACTTTCATTATTCCCATTTTATTTCATCTGCAAAAGAAATTAGCCTACGTTGCCTACATACAGTTACACAGCCACAGGTAAGGTCACAAAGCATTGCCAATTTTTATTTTTGACATAAATGTCTAGGATTTTATCATTGGTGTCATGGCGACCGCATACTGCCCAAGTGCAGATTTTTTCCGAAACACTTATAAAAATATCTCATATCTAAGAGCGCAAGCAGTAAATAGCAAAAGAATAAGAAACTTTATATGAATAACTTTGTTTTTTGCCCAAGTCTACTTAAGCTCCTGAACGCATTGAAAGGGTGCGTCAGTGTGAAGCTGACCTTCATAAAGACCTTTATTGAGCCAAACTTAAATAAACAATTTTGTCTTTGATGTCTGGAAGTGACGGAATGGATCATTTCCGTGAAGGAGTCATCTTCAAACGGCGCTAGTTTCACGTTGGGCCGTTGGGCATGCACTCAATGGTTTTGATCTTATTTTTTTGCGTTCCAGAAAAACAATAACTACTCTGCATGAAACTCCCCCAACGGCGGGAGGAGGAAGATAATGCCCCCGCATACCACACCCGGTGTGTGTGGTTATGTCGGACCTATTAGGCCTCTAACATGGCTTAACGACTACAACATTCAGTGATAACCGGGACCAACGGCTTAACGTGCCTTCCAAAGCACGGAAGCGCTCGATATCAAATGCCACATAAGCGGTCACCCATCCGTGGACTGACCTCTGTAAATACTGCTGTACTTCGGTGATCGTTTCCGACTACCTAGCACCGCAGAGCTAAGAGCTTCATTTACCCCTACGTCTATCAAATTTCATTAAAATCCCAGATATTGTGTAAGTATCAAACAAGACTAATAATAAAAACGGGCGAAAGTTTAAACTAGTTGTCCCGGTAGGCTTTATTCAGGACCGTTAGGTATACCAAAGATTGATGAATAAACTGACTTAGACCTAGGTATTTATTTGACGACCAATATGGCGTGGTGGCGAGTATGCCCGCACTCCACTCCTGAGGTCGTGGGTTCGAGTCTTACACTGTACTAATTTTTGAGTGCACAACCATGAATATTTGTTCTGGTCTAGGTGTTTTCCTATGTATATTAAGTACCTATGTATTTATAAAAAATAAAAAAGTATTTATATGTCTGTTTTTGTTAGTTTAGTTTTTGTTTACTTCTCTCGGAACTAAATAAATTTTGTAATGGTCAGAAAATATTTATATATTTTTATTATTAACTTGATATAAAATTAAATGTTGCTTTTATGTCGCACACGTAAGAACTAGTTAAAGGACGTAAATGTAAAAAACTGCAAATTGAGTTAACTATGCCACAAGTTTCCAAATTTCCACAAGTAGATGCATTGAGTGCGTACATTTTTTTTTTGTAATTCGACAACTGTCGTTTAGAGAGAAACACCAAATCGAGTATGTTATCGTATATAAGACAAAAAAAAACTTTAAACCGTATTACTGTCAAATTGACAAAATGGCATTTTCGTCTTTTAAAATCTAGATGTGCGGAACTAGATCAACTAAATATCTGGACTTCTTGGCGGGAAAGTGAAGCGTCATGTCTGCAGTTTTGTTGTTTTTTTATTTCACGCACGAAGCCATAATTTAAAAGAAAGAAGAAGAAGATAGTATTTAAATAAAAGTTTAAAATAATTTAACTAAAAAGTATTACAAACTTGTAATACTATTTCTTAACTAATAAATACCTAGTTCATTATAAATTATTCCTTCCTTAGAATTAGGCAGGTCATTTACATCTTAACCCCCCAGCGATCGTTAGGACGTCCGACCTAACTACAGTTCAACGAATCACGGTGTTAGTGTAGAAATTTATAAAAAATGTAAAACAATAGTTTGTACGTCCAGGTACAAGCAATTAATTTGAATTAATTAAAATCCATTCACGACTTTTGTAACACTCGAATGATTGGTGCAACGCAGACAGTGCTCAATCTTGTGGTTTACGCGGTAGGACCAACACGTTTCAAAGGTATGTGCTACCTTTTTTAAATTGTTTTCTTTTTCTTAAATAAAAAAAAGTACAGTTACTTTAACTATTTTTTTTTTGAAAAACACTTTTTGCAGAATTTATGTCAATGGATTTTTTCTGTGCTGATTTTCGGTTTGAATTAAAACGATTATTTTCCTATAATTTAAACTCGTAAGTGATATAAGTATAAATTTAATCATAGTGAAACAGTTCAATTAAAATAAAATGCTTATGATATCTGCATAATCTAAATGTACCTACCATAATTTCAAAATAGATAAAATTAGTTTACAGGAATCGGTCAGGTTTTTAATATGTAGCCATAATGTAATATTTATTAAATCTCTACTTATATAAATTACTTCTAGTTGGTACTTTAGGATGCGAAATAATTCTATTATATATATTTATGTCAAAACGCGCACTTACAATATTTTTTCTTTTTCTTTATTTTTATTTTTTTTCTATTTTACCACTCATTGCTCAGTAGACTCAAAATATATACCTAAAAGTCATAAATACTCAATATTATACAGCTTAATTTGCCCTCACGCTTACTAGCTAAAATCAATTTCAATTTCAAAAAGTTTACTCTTTTAAATAAAGTAAAATCTTTAAAGTTTTAATTAAAATGTATCCAAGATTACATAAACTATATAAACTGGACTTTTGAGCCCAGCTGAAACATTTGATCCCGAAATATTATTATGACATCTACAAATTACATAATATATTAAATTATTTTTTGATCCCGGACATCGTTGTATGTAATTGACATTTAAAAAAGTTAGAGGCTCTATCCAGTGGCTCGAAAAGTTAGATAGCAGGGCCACATACCTGACAGAGGTCAGAGGTAGGTGTGAGGCGTCCAGGTTTTGGCAGACGCCAACACTTATCTCCAACTGTATCTATCTCGCCTAGATTTGTGGAAGAAATGCCATTGTATTTAACGGGCTGAGAAAATAATAATGGAGATTAGATGATGATGCAATTATTTTATGCTGTCTCATTCAGCGCCTGAACATTGGTGAGTCCTACTTAGGCATCCATGAATTGTTCCTATACCCATTTTTTTTCTAATATATGTGGTATTTTGTATGATTATAATAATAATTCTATTACTAAACTGTCAAACCTGTTGTTAATAAGATTTTTGTGCTTCCGGGTGACCCATAATTATAACGCCATTAAGTCATCGACCCCCACGACTGAAGGGGAGAATTCAGGTCATACTCCAACTATCTAGTACGGATTGGCGCAGGCCACCATATGGCACCAACTATATACTAAGATCTGGCAAAATCTGTGATTACCAGTCCCCCTGCCCATCGGGGGTGTTTATGCGTAAATACGCCAATACTCATAATAAAATACTGCGGAGATCAACTTTCCACAGTGGACTTTATATGGCTTAAATGTTGGTGATGATATAGTACAATATTATGGTATGTTGTTATTTCGGAACCAGTCCTTTAAAAATATAGAGTTACACTTAGCACTGATAGATATTATATAGTTTAGTAGGACAGTTGCGGTAATAGCAGCCGCGATGATTAGATTTTACTTAAATTATACTAGGTAGCGTTTATTTAAATTACTGCTTTTACTGTCGTTTGTGTGAAAACTGGTACAGAATATACTCTGTAGACGTAGAGTATGTTTCTTTTCACTCACAAAACGCAACTGCATTGAGATTAAATGTTAGGGCTGTGTGTTGCTCCTATGCTGCTTTAAAGTTGTTTTTATTAACCGATCACAACAATAAATAATTACTATCAAATAAATACAATCTTATAAAACCAAATAGTTTCAAATTAAGTAAGTATTATAAAAAAATCCAAACCCGTGTTATAGATACTAAATAACGGATACAGGAAACACCCATCCTAGAACAAATATTTAAGATTTGTGCTGGATGGGAATCGAACCTTTACGCTACATCATCAATATTCAACAGGCTGAATCGACGCCCATTTCGAATAAAGAGTAATTAATATTAACTACAGCAAGTAACAAAAATGTTAGGCATCACATTGTGTACCTAGAAAAGGTCTAGTATTTCAAAATCACTCCATAGCCGAGAACGTGATCATGAATGAGCTCTCAAATCTGTACAACCATTACGGTACGTTAAACGCCTACATTTAGCCACTTGCTGTTTGTTTGTGGTTGAGAAGCGACCTCAAGAAAATAAGGATTCAGAAATAATAACCGCGCTAGAGTACCTTGACCTGAGGAGGTTCTTGCATCAGGAGAACTCCATGGCAGGTTACCAGGTCAGGGGGCCTACCGCCGAGTTTGATGGCAATCGATTATAAGGCAAAATGGATTTCGAATTGATTCTGTCGTACCGCCGAATTCATGGAAATCGAAACAAAATGGCGTTCTCCATTTACCTATTGGTCTGTTACGGACTGAAGGTCATGAATGAGAGGTGGCTGTCGGCAGATTCCCCGGTACGGATTAATGAACGTAAACAAAGTTTGATCTAGATGGATTATCGGTAATCCATCGAATTCGGCGGTAGGCCCCCTGGACGGCAAAACGATGGACAACTTTCCATGCAAATAGCTCAAGCTTTTTTTCATACTTACCTACTTATATTAATGATTTTGACGTTTTCAAGTACTATGTAATAGTTTATGAAATAAAGTATTTTTGACTTTGACTTTTGACTTTGAATGAAAATACTTTAAAGTCCCAACCAACTTGAAAATATTAATGAAACTTCGGCAGGTTCTAATGCAAATAAAGTTTTGACAAAATAATTATAAAAGGGTTGTGTTAAATGTAAATGTTGAACTGATAAAATGCCAATCAACCTCAACCTTACCTCAGCGCAAATAATATAAAAATTACGTATAGCCTTTTTCTCAATTGCCAATTTACAAAAAATACAGTTTTTACCTTCATAATTAATAAAAAATATTTTATTTTTTTCATAGGCTTCTTTCATTATTTCCAAAAAAATACGTAAAATAAGAACCTAGCTGTAAGATTTTTTTTGAAAATTTCGTTTATTGGTAGGCATACCTATGCCTGAAAAGGTAACAAACATCACAATACTTGTTGTTATTAAACTTCTTATCATTAGTTTCTGTACGCATACGTATAGATCTTATAAAAGAAAATTAATAATTTAGGACACACGCGGGAAGTCGTAAGAGTCAACTGAGAGAACTCCTACCGGATACTGAGCAGTAGCGTCATCCTGCGTAATGAACTCCTATCGGATACTGAGCAGTAGCGTCATCCTGCGTAATGACCTCCTACCGGATACTGAGCAGTAGCGTCATCCTGCGTAATGGCTAAAACTGCGACCACCACCCCGCCTGCTCAGCGTGGTGATTATGGGCAAATACCCCCCAATAGAATGTAATCTATTAGGGAGGCTAACCTTCAGCAGTGGACCTGCTATAATGACACATTAAGTTACATTTAATACATATAGACATTAATATTTTAACACAATAAATAACTTATTTACTTACTTACCTAGGCATATTAGTGTAATAGGGTGTATAGGGATCCTACCAAGATCTAAGGACCCAAAGCCAACCCCACCTGCAAGTGGTACACCTGCCGAACAACGGACGAGGCTCTAGCAAACACAAAAGTTCCCGAAAAGTGTCAATAGGCTCGCCACCTATTACGTGGGGCCAACAATCATCATAATCACAGGCCATTAACGTCCCACTACTGAGCACGAGACTCCTCTTACATGCCAAGGTGTGAGGGTATTGGGTCATACTCCACCACGCTGACCCAGCAGTGTGTATTGGCGGAGGCAGTTGTCCAACAATATAATTGGCGAAATGTGGGCATACAATATGCCTCTGCTTATCTTATCTTATCTTATAGCGGGGGCCACAGACTAAATGTGGCGCACTTTGACCCTTGTGTCGGATCTTTTGTGCATCCCCTTGCCTATCACTCCAAATCTCCAAATATTATTACCATCATCTTTATGACAGTCTTTGCAGATTGGAGCCCATAGTCCCTTGGTTGTGGGTAGGCCACCCCCAGGAGACTCATTCAGCAATGCCTCTGCTTACCCCTTGTAGGAAACAGACGTGATATTATTAAACTAAGGACTAAAAATAATACAAACAATAAATAATTATTATTAAACTTCCTCCAATAATTTCGTTGCACTTGTGATGAGTTGATTACAGCAGTGGGTGTCGATGACCTGAATTCATTAGGTATTTCATGAATATTGAAAAAGGGACTGTTACACTCGCGCCGCCAAGTGATTTTGTTAAAATACGCTTTGTCATACTACCGCGACAGAACTAAGTATATTTACACAAAATTAATGGTCATTGTATTAATTACTCCGTAGATTTAATTAGCTCACTTGAACTTTAACTAATGATTTTATTGAATACTAATTTGTCGAGTGTGACTGAGGTGTAATTTTGCGAGTTTTTCTATAATTTGTAGGCTGAAATAAAATGAATAGCAATTATTTGTTTTATTACAGTAAATTGAATTAGAGGTTCTTTATAGTTACTGCAAGATGGTTTTTATTAATACGTAATAAGGTGGTACTCAAACGTACATTCGAAATCCTGCACGAAGGACCAAAAGAGGTTAAAATTTTACACTCTCCTGTCATACGAAGTTAAACTGTTATACTATAACCTAACCTGAGAATTACATTTGCTGGCACTTACCTGTGTTATCTAGTACCTCAACACAACTAGATATACAATAAAACTAGCGCAGTCATTCTAACAGTACGGAAAAAAGACGTTACACTAGTACCTAACCTGGGGGTCAAACTTTTATTTCGAGGAGATAATGAGGTGGCTGGAATGACCACAGATTGGTGGAGGCAGGTTAGAATTTTTGAAACCGAATAATAAGACCACTAACATAACCTCATATAGTAATAACCGGGATCAAGAGGGGTAAGCAGAGGCATATTATACGCCCACACTTCGCCGTTGATCGGCAGGTGCACCACTTGCAGGTGAGGTTGGCTTGGATTCCTAAAATTTTGTAAGGATCCCTATACACCCTTCTTTCTAAATCAGTAAAATTTATATTTACTTTATTACCATTTTTATGTGTAGACGATTCGATAACTAGATATTTACGGTTTGTTATTTCTCGAGACATTAAATAAAACACTGAAACCAAAGGCGGCCATGTGTGAAATACGTAAACTAATTTGTAGGGCAGAAGTGCAAGCGGCCTTCACGTGTTCGTGTATCTACAAACGCCAAACAACACTTCGTACAATCAATGTAGGTCCGTCTAATACGTATACAATTTTTTTATGTAAGGATTAAGGAAATAAGAGATTGTAAAATATATAATAATGTCGTTGACCTATAGTTGAAATGGCCGCGGATTCTGAGCGCTCTTTACGCAGTTTATTGCTTGTCCATAATATTTAATTTCTCGTACACACTAAACCAAGAATACGCAGAATCACCATTTTCATCATTTCTGTCTTAAAAAGTTCACAATTCAACATTAGCCTCCCCAATTGTTTTAATTATATTGGGAATGTTGCCCATCACCACGCTGGGCAGGTGGGTTGGTGATCGCAATTCAATCCAGTATGCAGCATGACGCTGCAGCCCTTCATACGGTAGGAGGTGAGAGAGGGTGGCATCATTCTAGGCCGGTACCACACGTCAGACATATACGCAAAATGCTAATGGACAAAATCAGCATGCTTAAAGTCTGCGGGCGGACAATACCTTTAATCTGAACCTGAAGCCTTTGAGCCGGTTTTCCTGAATTACTCCTGTTTATTCTGTAAAAATTCTTAAAATACTGAATTCACGATACACAAGTAACATAAGTAGCAAAATGACTCTGATATCATGTTTCTTGTTTCAGGTTGTTTACCAAAATGGGGACGATAGTGGAAAATATTACCCAGTATTACCACTTCCTCAACGATGACTTGGCGGGTAAGTGTTCACTAATGTTTTTCCATCATCATGTCAGCCCATCAATGTCCCACTACTGAGCACGAGCCACCTGTCACAAACCAAGGTGAGGGAGTTTCAGATAATATTGGTTTCTCCTCCTCCAATCCGCACTGTTGGTGATGGCTAATATATCTAAGAGCATTAAAAACAGTTCGATAATTATTTCATTAAGTCATGTAAAAAAAAATATATATATATATATATAGTGACCAAATCCAGAAAATTTTGGAGAAAGTGCAGGTTAAAAGTACCCTAAACCGACGGGCGTGTATGAGAAGGTTAAATGAAGCTAAAAGGTGTGCCAAGATCGTAGCAAGTGGAAACATGTGATCTCTGCCTACCCCTACGGAAAAAACACGTGACATTATGTATGTATAATAAATAATAATAAATAAATAATTCTCTTACAATCACACCAATTATTTAGTTCCAAGATAAGTATCACTAAGAACTTGTGTTATGGATACTAAAGAACGGATAAACATACTTAAGTTTTTTTTTTTTAAATACATACTTAATATACGTAGGAAAACACCCAGGCCAGAACAAATTGTCATGTTCATGCACACAAAGATTTGTCCTGTGTGGGAATCGAACCCACGACCTTTGGAGTGAAGTGCAGGTATACTGATCTCCACACCATATCGGTCGTCATGTATGAATGTCATGTATGTGTAGGATTGAAATTTCGGATGACGAGCACTCGAGCGAGATGTTATTGCAGTTAAATGCTAAAAACTAATTCTGAATAGACACAGTGGAGTGGTGTACATAGTCCATTTAATTTGTTAGATTTCATTTAAAAAAATTATGATACATAAAGTTGGAAACTTGTCGTGACGGTAGGCATTTGTCTACCTAATCAATAGTAGATGAGATATCTATCTATCAGTAAAAAATTGGCAGTACCAAATATTACTTACTTAAAGACTACATTGTCACTTCCGAGTTTCTTAATTGTCTTCATAGTTTGGGTTATTTTGCGGTTCATGTCATTACTAACTTCGTCACCAGTGACGTCATAGTTTTGGTGACAATTGATAACGCATTAGCTAGAAATAGGAGCAGAATTTTGATATTCTCATTTCTAACAAATTCTCTTATTTGCGTTGTACATACATGAATTGTAAGTAGGTAAAAAATAGATATTTCTTTTAAAGTGAGCAGAAACCCTGCTAGAAATAATTAGAAGGGTTCTATATATGTTGTAGCAAAGTTTACTTCTAGCACAGAGATTTATAGATACAAGGTCTCAATCCTCTAATCTTCTTAGCCTTCTACGACAATCTGCGGCGAGACAGGGGGTGGTGAAGTAAAATCTAGATGAGTGGCAATGTGTGCGAACGGCAAGCCACCTCCTCACCATTTGTCACGTTTCATCTAAAAAGATCTCTGTGCTAAAATTGAACCTTTCTGCAACTATATACATACCAAGTGATGGATTAAAAATATCGTTGTAACAGTTCCCGCGATACTATAATTTCCGAGTTGAGAATTGAAACGAAAGTAACCTATTGTTCCTAACTTACCTGAAGATGCCCTGTGTAAGGAACACGTGTCGTGTTGAATAGTTTCTCGATTTTTTTCGGGAAATTATAGTATCGCGGGAATTGTTACAAAGAAATTTTTAATCCATCACTAGCTTACAATAGATTCCACAAAGTAACGCCTGAATCAATAAATTATATAGATCCCTTTTACTATATATTCAAATATATGTAATGTTTCCTAGATCCCAGGACGAACAGTTTCCCGATGGTGTCGAGTCCTGTGCCGATAATGGTGATCATGTTCGTGTACCACCGGTTCGTGCGCTCCTGGGGACCCGCCTTCATGGCCAACCGGCCTGCCTACAACCTCAAGAAGGTCATCATCGGCTACAACGTGATGCAGATATTTCTGTCGGCTTACCTGGCTTTGCAGGTTGGTATAAATAATTGAAAAGTTCTTTTACATTCACACTGACTTTAGTTTTAAGATAAGGATCATTAAAAGCTTGTGTTATGGATTCTTAACAATAGATGTAATTAATAGACTAAACACTCAGCACGCACACAAATATTCATGTTCATACTTAGAAAGATTTGTGCTAAATGACATTCCATGGCCTAAGGAGTGAGGCCTGAGTGCAGGTACATTGACTTCCGTGCCATATGGGTTGGTACTCAATAGGTCATATTTTTTGTGGTGAATTATACGAATAATCAAAATGACTACACCCTCACTGATAACAATACAAAAGTAAGAATGGTTCTTCATTATACGACATCGTTTTCTGGACCGTTGTACATTTTTTTTTAATGTGACACGTCATAATGACTACACGATGCAGTCCAAATAAAAAAATGAAAGCGCTTTATAACGTGAATTAAGCACGATATAAAGCGCATCCACTCCATGACGGCCTGCTAAAATGCCGTTTCACGCCCCGCTTAAAAGACCCGGGATCATAGGAAATAGGAAACACATGAGCCGGAAGCGAATTCCAGAGCTTAGTGGTGTTGCTCAGAAACGACTTCCCAAAATTCTTGGTTCGAGTGCTGATAGTCTGCACATGTTTCCCTTTATCAGGGGAAAAAAAAGCTGGAAAGAAATTAAGGAGGTTGATGTCCGAAAATCTTTCATATACCTAAAGCTATTGAGTTACTTGACTCAGTTTCTGTAAATCGTTGATGTCTTTCATAGAAAATAATTGATTAAATAATGTTCATAAAATCTCGTGAGCAATCACTGAAAATAACCATTAAAAATAATAGAAAGCTTGTTAATTTGTGTAAACAATATTTACAAACGTATGTCCAACTCTTTCATCAGTTTTCTTACAGACAATATTATTAAATCGGTTATAAAACTAAATATAAATAATTTATTGATTCTAGGGTTACTTTGCTTTCCCTCGCTTCGCTAATTTATATCGAAGATTTAGAATAGAATTTATATAGAATCGAAATTATCTAGACAATTTTTTTTTGATGTAGCTTGTTTTACTGCTTGATGGTAAGCAGTCGATGCCTTCTAAAAAATTAAGGCACTGAAATAAGCACGTTAAAAGCGCATCCACTCATGACGGCCATTATACGACCCGCTTAAAAGACCCGGTATTATAGGAACTAGGAAATTCGCCGCCGGCTCATATTTCAGAGCTTAATGGTTTTACTCAGAAACGACTTATCAAATTTCTTGGTTCGAGTGCTGATAGTCTGCACAGTATGAGGATGTGGCACTGGACAATACGTATTGTTCGGGACAGAAAAAGAGAGGGCAAGATGAGATTTTCTTAAAGAAATCCAATATTTGGAAGCCTCAAACAAACTACCAAACTTTTTCCTTTATAATATTAATATGATGATCGCGTAAATAGAATGATACAATATATTTTACCTGTTATTGGATTAGCCCGTGTTAAATACTCGTACACATAAATACCTAAGTCATAATTCATGCGTACGTCTTAACCCCGACCTTTCAGACTGTTTCACACTCGTACCCGCCGCATGCGACTCTATAAATCGATTAAAACAACAGTTCCGTTACCCAAGAGCGGCTGAAAACTGTTTTCTTTTACGTAAGGCCAGTGACGAAATGAAGTGCGAACGATTGGCCCCGCAATGTACACACTGAAATAGTTGAACTCGCAGAATGTGCACTGGGGCGTATTCATTAGTATCAGGGTGTTGCAACCTTGAACTTTGACAATGTACATCAATTGTCTTTTACAATGTCATCACCCTATTATCATCATCAGCATATTCGTCCCACTGCCTGGAACTCGTACTAGTAGAACTAAAAACTGAATAGGTACTTAAATAAGGGTGTTATTTAACGTGTCTTCAAAATTAATAAATTGCCAACCTAACCTAACCTTTTTGTGCATCAAAATTACTGATTGAGCACCTAATCACCTCATTAGATGCTCACTCAGTAATTTTGATGATCAAAAAAGTATTTTTTAGAGGTTCAGTTTATTATATTCCCTTAAATAAAAGTGTTGTCTATGTAACTAATAAGAATTGACTACATTTTTTTCATGGCTCGTCATAATGAATTTAACCACTCTACCGTTTACTTCTACTAGAGATATCTACCGTGGGATAAGCAAGGTAGAAATCTTCAAAGTTTTTATGTTTTTTTGACTTGACTTGCTGTAAAATTTATATGAGGGTTCAAAGCGCTTAGAAAGAAGGTAGAAAGTGCCCTTGCACTTCGCTTGGCTTTTAATTGCGGTCTACTGCCGTACCCTCAGATAAATTACGCTAAATTAAATTTGTGAATTATCTCTAGTCACTTTAGAGCGGCGATAGCCTAGTGGCGAGGCCTTTAAATTCAGAGGGTCTCGGGTTCAAAACCTGGTGGCACACCTATAACTTTTCGAAGTTATGTGCGTAATTATCGCTTGCTCCGTGCCTCGGAAAGCACGTTAAGCCGTTGGTCCCGGCTGTCATGAACATCTATGGCAGTCGTTATTAGGTAGTCAGTGCATTCTAACAGACTGACAGCTGGTTTAACCATAGAATGATGTATCCCTCTGGGTTGCGGAGGTCAGACGGCAGTCGCTCCACGTAATAACTGAAATCCAGTCAAATCTAGTTGAACCAGTGAACAGACCCTGGGCCCTTAGCTTAAGTCAACCGGGATAGTGCTAGGATATGATGATCTCTAGTCACCTTAGTTTTTGCAAAAATTAATGAAGAATTGACCATCACTAAGAGAAAATATAAAGTCTTAGTTATAAACACTATGGGCACTCGCAGGATCGCGTTTACAGGGAAGTCGGAAAAACACTTTTATTATTAAGCACCTATAAGTACTTAATTCAATATTCTTTAAAAAAGTACTAGAGCCCATTTTCTATAGTCTGGCCGAGTTTTAACCCAAAACTACACTACAGCACTTACTTATATCAATAATAATAGTCAGTTACTCAATCGCCTTTGTGCAGTTATTATACGAATGCATGACGCATAGAGCTGCAATGACTTCTGCTGAAAATCTAAAGAAAATATCAATAACCAGTGGTCAATTCCAGTTTTAAAAAAGTAGAGATAAAATTATAGTAATAATAATAATCATTTATTTCAGAATAAATTCCAAATAAAATTTGTTATTATAGCCTATTGTTAGTAATACATTACAGTTATATCATTTTCAATTTAGGTACATTACACTTTCATTTCCGTTTGCGGTGGAGACATTGGCTCCATGGGGGCCGGAAGCAAAGCAGCTCGTGAAAGAATTAAGTGCTCGCCTCATTGCTGCTTCCGGTGACAAGAAGGCTGGCAGCTTCTTCTGCCAGCGTATTGGCCTGGCAATCCAAAGAGGAAACGTTGCCAGCATTCTTGGCACCGTACCCATGGGCCCACAGTTGGAAGACATCTTTTATTTATAGTTTTTAGTTTGTTTTTTTTTAATAATTATGTTACCCTGTTTTACACTTTCATTTATTAAATTTATAACATAATAATAATAAGTTTAAATACTACTACTAAATACTACTACGACATAAAGGACTATATCAATGATAAGGACATAAAACTATAGGTATAAGTTAAAGTTATAATAAATTTATTTAAATATGACATGAAAATGTTTAAACAATAATGTAATAATATATATAGGGACATTTAAATTATATGCACAATAATTATTAATTAATAAAATAATAAATAAACTATACAATTCTGATAGTAGTACAAAAATACCTAACAATTACCTAAGTTAAGTATACTTACTCATAAAATTAAGATACCAATAATGGTTATATTTTGATTTAGGACATTGATGTTGTGAACTATTTTATCTTTATGTAAAATTGTAAAAAAGGACCTAGTATGCTTCCTCTCTCCTAAGTTTGCCGTGCCCAACAGGGTCCATAATTGTAACTTGTGTAGATTAACTGGCTCAAAAAGGTATTGTTTTTAGTCAGTAAAAGTCTGACACACCCACAGTGAGACGCTGTTATTTGAGTATTTTCCTATAAAAGATTATTAAAGTATTTATCCTTAAGCTAAATAAAATATAAAGGTAATTTCGAAAAACTAATTTCCTTGTATGTAGATCCTATCTTATGGAATATTTTTGCGACAATATACCAAGAAGCCGCTTTCATGTTCCCCAGCATTACCGCCTGTGAAATTGGATTTAAGACCTTATGTAAAACATTATGGAGTGCAATAAACATTGAATTGAATTGAATTAAATCTCATCTCGAAATTATGAAAATTGTAATAATATACTGTAATATATCAACAATTTGCTTATATTATCCATGCCCTCGTACGTGTCGGTAGTTTTTTGTTAAATATTTTACTACCTTTGGGTTATATTGTTGGAGTTTTCGTAAGGATACGTTTACACGTTCATTAAAAACATCAAAATACAAATCTTGCCTCTTGTATGATTATGATGATTTTGCATTTTTTGCGAAAATTATTTAGGATAAATAAATTATTATAATGTTAAAATTCTATTCTTATCAATAGGCACAAAGGTCATAAGTAAGGCTAAAATTGGACTTAGTGCCGCTGTTGATTTACTTTTCCAAAGCGCAAGCCAATCTCACCTGCTAGTGGTACACCTGCCAATCAACGGACGAGGCTCTGGCGAACATAAAGCGGCAATAGGCTCGCCACCATTACGTGGGACCAACAATGCAATTGGTGAAATGTGGGCGTGTAATATGCCTCTGCCTTCACCCCTTTGGGGGAAACAGGCTTGACATTATGTATGTAGGTATACATATTAAAATAATTGATGAATAAAATTTAATTGAATAGATCAGCTCCAAATATGTGTGTCCTCCAAAACAGGTGTGATTGTATGTACAGTGGAAAAATAATGAGCCTGTATGATAAGAACAATGAATGTGTATGAAGTATGTAAAATATTGTATGTATTGCATATTCAGCCTACATTTGTGAAGTTAGTTTTATGCATTTTTCCGTTTTGTTATCCTGAAAAAATACGTAGATCGCCCGTGATAGGTAGCCCTTTCGGTTAAATAATAAATAAATATCGATAACTTAGTCGTGGTAATCGTTTTTTGTTTTATTTTCAGTGTATAACCAGACTGTACTTGCCTGGAAACTACAGCGTATGGTGCCAGAAGATTATATACGAAGACACGCCTCTCGAAAGGGTGGTGGTAAGCAGGGTCTGGCTCTACTACATCATAAAGATTCTCGACCTGCTTGACACGGTAAGCTCTACATTTATTATAAGGAAGAAATCGATTAATTGAAAGATATAAATGATAACCGTTCGTACTATTTTAGCTCGAACTCTGTAACTCTCGCGTCGTCGCAATTTCATTAGACCTCTTGCTCGCATATTGCCATCACCTTCGCAAGCTAGTCTTTCAAAAGTAATAAATTGAGTTGTCAGGGTAAAAAATAATAAGCAAGACATGGACTTCGACTAAGACAAGAGCGGTATTTTGCTTACACTTTTAGCGCTGGAGTATTTTAACTATACACTGAGAACTCTTCCTCCAAAACTGTGTATATTTTTGATACTTACATTACGAGACACTATATTCAGCGGGCCTTGTATAACAAACGCAACCCACAATACAAGTAATTATAAACTTATTATACTTGTAAATCGTGTCATATATTTTATAAAGTGAATTGTTAACTCTTGGATGTTATCCCAGTTATTACTTATTAAGTTAAAAATATGTTAATAATGATACACTCTGGGACGCTATATTCAATGGCCGGTGAATACAATGATTCAGACATTTTATAAAGCAAATCGTTAGCCCTGGCCCAGCAGCGTATCCCAGTATAAGTAGGTTGAAAATACTCTGAATTATGGGTTGAAAATATTTCAAAATGTTGCCCTGGCTCAAGAAAATACGCCAGTATTTGTGAGTGATTTATTTTGATTCGCTGAATGATTAACATACACTTGACCCGTAGGAGTGTGCGTGGAAATTTCGCAACACGACTTGCGGTAGAAATCAGTGCGGTTTCCGATAGGAAGATAATTAAAATTTAGTCTCCCGGACGCCCGGCGGATAGCGCTTGCGGTTTATTAGTTTGGCAATATTTAACAACTAATAGTCATGAACCTACTACGAGTACATTAACGGAATATAATTAGTTTATTTGCCTTTTAACACTACACTATAACATAAAACTCTCATAGTATTTTTCTCTTGTACCTAGTGTTTCTCATACATATCTGAACGTAGTAGAAGACCAGCTTTAGACCTTCTTTTTCTTTTTTTTTTTGGATGGAAAATCATCAGTTGACCGTCTTCCGCTGTGGGTGAAGCGGAAGGGTGTGTCAGACATTTACTAAAAACCATCCATGTTCCTTCTTGAGCCTGTAACACCAAGGCCGCGGTAACCCTTTCGAACAGTCCCGCAACCCCGGCAGACTTGGCCCCCTCACCAGGGGCCCCTCAGTGTGCTGACATCTCTTTGAGGCGCGCGTGGAACACGAACGCGCCGTCGACGCGGCCTGTCGCCTATAGTAGGCGGACGGGCGGCGAGTTACCCATTACCCACCGCCCACAAGCTAGCGCCTACGGTGGCCGGGAGTCGTCTCTCGGCTCCCGACGTCTCGGGCGTCCCCCGCGGAGGCTAGACCAGCTTTAGACCTGCCTTCATGATTGTGCGCCATCTTATTTCGTATTTTGTATCTATATTTTTTTTTAAGACTGAAAATGTTTGCAGCATATAATTTTTTTTGTGAAATCCTTTTTCGTTACCTGACATAACACAACATTTCACAGATTTCTTAAACCCTAAATCGTTGCTGTATAGTATATGTATATCTGTATATATAATCGTTGATGTTAAGTATTTGTTGTGCTTCCTTAATATACCTATAGGAATTAAGTGTACATGAAGTAATTAGTAAGTAGCAATAATTTTTCATCTTATTTAGGGTAATTTGTGTTCCTGTTGCAGATATTTTTCGTGCTCAGGAAGAAGTTTTCCCACGTGTCGTTCCTGCACGTCTACCACCACCTGGGCATGTGTCTCCTGGGATACATCGGCACCAAATATGTTCCAGGTAATTATGTTATTTTTTATGAAAACTTCTTTAGATGCTATCAGCATTTTTGAGTTGGCCATAAAAAAGCCATTGAACTCGCGGCACCGTCACCGACACCTCAATGGAAATGAAAACTTCTTTAGGCATTGTTGTTATACTCTTACTTGCTGCCTTGGACTACAGAAGTTAAATATCTAGGTGTAATCCTAGATAAGGAACTAACTTGGAAGTCACATGTAGAACAGACCCTTAAAAAGGCTCTTGGGAGCTTTGGATTGTGTCGTTTTACTTACGGAAAAACTTGGGGGCTAAAACCAAGAATCCTAAGGTGGATTTACACAGTACTGGTGCGGCCTATAGTGACCTATGGGTGCATTGTATGGTGGCCTCGAGCGAGGCTATCTATTTGTAGAAATGAGCTCAGTAAGGTTCAAAGGGTGGCATGTATGGCCATTACTGGAGCATTCAGATCTACACCAACGGCAGCGATGGAGATCCTACTGGACTTACCGCCGCTGCATACTGTTATAGAGGCGGAGGCCTGGAAGGCAATCCACAGATTGAAAGTGGCTGGTCTGTGGGATCCGTCTAGTAACCAGGGTAAACATACAAGATGTGAGGCTAATTCCAGCCTCAAAAGGCTCATGAGTATGGGGACTGATAAACAATGTACTGTATTCATGTTCAAAAATAAATTCAAAACAAAGGTCCCCACTAGGGATGAATGGGAGCAAGGGCCACCTACTCCTGATGTAAACAGCCTTGTCTGGTATACTGATGGTTCCAAAATGGAATCTGGTACGGGCGCGGGTGTTTATTCCGAAAACCATGAAATTAGCCAAAGCTTAGGCGAATATGCTACGGTTTTTCAGGCTGAAACATATGCAATAATCATATGTGCTATGAAGATCCTCGACCTGAACATCAGGGACCGAGTGATTTACATACTCAGCGACAGTCAAGCAGCACTCAAGGCTATCGCCTCAGTGCGAGTAGACTCAAGGCTGGTACTAGAAGCTGCTCAAACCCTTAACAAACTGGGCCGGACAAACAGGGTAACCCTCATGTGGATACCAGGCCACGCCGGATTTAAAGGGAATGAGCACGCTGACAGGCTTGCCAGATAGGGCTCGGAATCGTTATTCACGGGACCGGAGCCATGCATTGCACTCTCTATGAGTACAATAGCCATGACGCTAAAAAAGTATATGGTGGAAAAACATCTATCGGAATGGCAGCTGCTACCGGCACTTAAGCATTCAAAGGCCTTCATCGGGGTGACAGGGAGCAGCTGGTGTAAGGCTCTCTGCGAAGGTAGCAGGAATCAAGCCAGACTGATAATTGGGGCTCTAACAGGGCATTATGCCACAAACAAAATGCTCCACAGGATGCGACTAGTGCAATCACCGCTATGTCGCAGATGTGGTGACGAAGAGGAGTCTATGGAACACCTGCTGTGTACCTGTGACTCGTTGGCTGCTTGCCGAATGAGTCTCCTGGGGGTGGCCTACCCACAACCAAGGGACTATGGGCTCCAATCTGCAAAGACTGTCATAAAGATGATGGTAACAATATTTGGAGATTTGGAGTGATAGGCAAGGGGATGCACAAAAGATCCGGCATAAGGGTCAAAGTGCGCCACGGTTAATCTGTGGCCCCCGCTATAAGATAAGATATACTCTTAACTTATCTTATCACGGAGACCACAGCCCAGGCGGTCCTGCGGCGCACTTAACCCTTAAGTTAGATCATTTGTGCGTCCCCTTGCCCTCCACTATAAATCTACTAATATTGTGGTCATAATGGATATAAACTAGCTCGATTAGAGTATTTGGCTGTGTAAAATCTGAAAATTTGAATTCATAATGAATAATTTGACATATCAAGTTACTTGCTTTTAAATTTGATACTAAGCAGTTAAAATTCACAATGAATAATTGACATATCAAGTTATTTGCTTGTAAATTTAATATTATGTAGCATATTCGTCAGAGTCATAGCCAATTCCTTACTTGACTATGATCAACCGTGATAAACGGTTCACAAACGTCAGTCTTTCGATGGGATATAAAAGTTAAACAACAAATGTGCAATGATTATATGTAGTGTTGATTTATAAATATTTATGATAAATAGTAAATAAATAGATAAATAGTATGTAGTAATAAACAATTTGCTATGTCCTTACAGGGCGCTACATTGTAATTAACATCTCTATGTATACACATACATACATACATTACATTATGTAACTACCCAATGTAGCATGCAATAAAGAATTGAATTGAATTGAATTGGGTGACCAGGTGGCTTTAGTGTTGGTATGAAGTGCTTCGGAAGCCACGTCGAGTATTTGGTTTCAGTTATCACTGCATGTGGAGTGCCTTCATGACTCCACTTCTCTTTGCCAATCCTTACTAGAAACCGACACTGGGTGTAATTAATTTTAAAGCCCCTAGTTTAACTTTAAATATCGATCAAAGCCGCTTGCATTTTGACAGTAGCACCTCAACCATTGCATTAATATTGAGATTTAAATCGTTTTCGTACATTAACGAATTCCGTACATGAAATAAATAAAAATAAATATTCTCTTATAATTACACCAATTAATTAGCTCCAAGATAAGTATCATTAAGAACTTGTGTTATGGATACTAAATAACGAATAAACATACTTAAATACTTTTTTTTTGTAAATACATACTTAAGATACATAGGAGAACACCCAGACCAGAACAAATATTCATGTTCATGCACACAAAGATTTGTCCTGTGTGGGAATCGAACCCACGACCTCTCCAGTGAAGTGCAGGTATACTGACCTCCACCCATATCGTTATTATTGCATAGCGAAGAAGTTTATCATATTGCGTTACATACAAGTCAGCTGGAATCATAACCTTAGATACTCCTCTTGAATTGTAAAAGGGGATCCATCCAGGCGAACTTGTAATGATGATTATGAAATTAATTGGTAATGTTTTGTGAAGGTGGTCATGGCGTGATGTTGGGTTGCATCAACTCGATGGTGCACGCGGTCATGTACTCGTATTACCTGGTGTCCATTGTGCGGCCCCTCTGGGTGCGCCAGTGGTGGAAGAAGTACATCACTCAGCTGCAGATTGTAAGTATACAGACCACCAAAGACTGAGTTGCTTAGAAAGCATTTAAGCCTCGTGTAAATGAACATGGGCGAGACGTAAACCATGTAAAGTGTTCTTGTAGTGCCTTCCCCAGTAATTGTAGGAATTTTGGCTCTCGAAGTTGTCGACGAGTATAACAGCATAGAAAAATAAGTCCGAATGAGTGGGTAGCGGTAGCACCAACTTCTAAAAAGATATC
Source organism: Musotima nitidalis (assembly GCA_949126915.1). Taxonomy (NCBI): domain Eukaryota; kingdom Metazoa; phylum Arthropoda; class Insecta; order Lepidoptera; family Crambidae; genus Musotima; species Musotima nitidalis. The sequence continues at coordinate 10,823,969 of OX421434.1, forward strand.
AAGTGTCGAATCCAGCTCCCATACAGTCTGAATTCTTGTCCAAAATACCTCAGTGTCTCAAGATAAAAGTCTTCGACCAGTGTGTGTTGCCAGCGATGACGTGGTGCTTTCCCTAAATGAAGACAGCTATGCTCGCAGTGTCCAGTTAAAAGAATAAGAAATAAGGAAATTCATAGGGGAGCTGAAATAACCGACATAGCGAGACACACAACATAGTATAAAATTCTAAATAACAAAACGAAAACAAAATTTCACATGAATAAATAATACTAAACCTCAAAAACAGATGCATTAGTAAATACTTGGAAAAAATAAGTTTGAATGAACTCATGAGTTACTAATGTTGCCTTTGTTTCAGCTCCAATTCTTGCTGCTGATCCTCCACTTCGGTCACGTGCTCTTCGAGCCATCGTGCGAATACCCCAAGTGGATCTCCTTCATGTTCCTACCCCACAACATATTCATACTATTCCTGTTCTCAGACTTCTACATTAAGGAGTATATCCTAAAGAAAAGTAAAACGAAGTCTAATTAGGTAGTAAGTTATGTTAAAATAAATCTAAGTGTAATATATCGTAAAAGTTATTTTATTTATTATCTAACTATTTTGTAAACTGGCACTATGTTGTACCAACGGGCACTCAAGCCACGGAAACTGCTCAACGCAGACGATTATAATACGAAGGGCGCCAGCAGCGCGTTTCGGACCCTTTAAAGTCAAATAAAAAATAATATTCAAGTTTTGCTCAAAAGTGCTTTTTGGCGCTAATGCGCAGAAATACTTGGCTGTGTTTTATTTACCAAAACCATTGTAAATAAAGTGGATTCTTAGATATAATTTCTTTGAAAACGTAGACAAGTGTTGGAAAGTGGTAGCTACTTTTAACTATACAGTGAATTGTGATTTTCCGTATTCATTTCAAAACTCCATAGAACCTGTAGTAAACTACCCCACTACCCCAATAAATTAGTGGAGACTTTACTAGAGGTTCTGTGGAGTTTTGGAATCAATGCGGAATTTTAATTTAATTAATATGCCACTTTCCTACACTTGTGTACGTTGTCGATAAAGTTATGTCTTAAAATAAATATAACTTATCGAATTTACAATAGTTTTCGAAAATATAATACTACTTTTTACGCGGTGACGCCAGATAACCCTCCTGAGCATAACTTGATTTTTTTAAATTTATTCTAAAGGGTCCGAAATGTATTTAGAGACCTTATTATTTGATCGCTCTTAACTAGGTTTGGAAGAGCAATTGCTTTTTTAAGTGGCGTGATGTTTTACTGAGATCCTGTTGTACTTTCGGTCACCATTTTCAATGTTACATATAGTCTTTTTACATATAGTTACTCCGGTGTGACATACCCCACCTAACACCAATATGTAAAGTTGAAAATCACATCTAAATGCAGACCTAAATAGGTAATGTACTCTACCTATAGATTTTAAAGCCGATAAATGTCTCGATTGGAGCCAAAACCTTGTTAAATGTCTGGTCAACTTCTTCTTGTAGCAAGTTCTTGCCCTAGTGCTCCTGGTCCTAAATTTTAATGTTTTCTTTCCAAAGCGTAATTAGCATGAATTTTAGAATACGGAAATAAGTTCAGGTATGATATTGTGGCGACACCTTATAAACTAGGAATTAATCGACAAAGCTATGAAAGTTGCTTTAAATACATAACTCGTTGACCCGCGGTCCCCGAGCACATTCATCCCTTCAGAGAAAATCTTCCCTTTGGTGGAGAGCACACCCCGCTCTCTACTCTACTGCCTATACATGACAGAGCAATAATGTTAGTAGCAATGGAACATTTTAATAAAAATGAACACAAGCACAGCATTTCATATGTAAGGCCTCAAAGAATTCATTGAAAAAGGTACGAGGTACCCCTGTGTACGACGAAGGTGTAACAAGTACTTGGTTCCAATAATTTTAACTTTCAATAGCCTGCCAATTGACTTATAAAATAACTCGGTATCAATAAAATCGTTATTAAGGTTTAAAATAACAAAGCTATTTCTTGATAGATTACGTATATATCGAGGCGTAAACAATATAGATAGTGGATGATGGATGATACCAACTACATATTATTTTAGAAATTTGTTTTATAGTGAAAAAGTGTAAATACATTGGAAAGTATAATGTTACTGATTTTTGGGAGCTATAACTTGTTGTAGTAGAGACTTCGTAACGGAAAAGTCAAGCGTAAGTTTTGTTTTATTTTCTTAAATTCGTGATATTTCGAACATTAATGTGTATTGACGATGTAGTGCTAGAGAATTCAAGGGGTTGGGGTTGGGCATCTCATTTACCATTTATCACCTTCATCACCACTCATTCGCATTCACTTTGAATTAAATATTATTAATATATATTTAACTGGCACCTTTGGGCTAAATGCACGAAGTCATTATTAAAAAAACAAGTGTCATTTACATTGTTTTCTTTCGTTGCGTTGTAGGTTATAAAAATATATAGTTTACTTACTATTTTACGCAGAAAAATGACTCTGCTAAGGCTAAAAGCGGCGCCAATAATTTTAATTGAAGATAATTTATGTAATAACACAATACCACTACTTCTGGAGTTAGCACCACAAGACAGGTCTACTATAAACTTTTTCTGTTTCGAACATCAAGAAACACTATGGAGGAACGTTTTCCAATGGCAATCGAATGTAATTTTTCACAGTGAAATCATTACGGATTCGTTGGACAGTTATATTAGTGAAAAATGTACGGTAATAATTGATTCAGTTTATCAAATGTCTTTATGTTTAGGTTGGAATAAATGTCTCGAAGTCATAAACAAGTTCAAAGCTACCCCTAATGTGAGTAAACTAGTGTTAATTTTACACGCAGATTGTTTATATTCGGCTTCTAAGTTAAGGTTAAATCTTAACCACTTATCCAGTGCAATTATTACCTATGACCAATTAGATTCATCTAAAGTACAAGTATTATTAAAAAAGAGTGGTAAAGTTGTTAAAAGTGAAGAAACTTTGTTTTATGATAAGTTATCGTCTACTTTGAGACTAACTCCTGTAGTTAAAGTCAAAACTGATGTTGAAGAGCCTGCAAAACCTTCACCAGAAAACCTGACCACATTTAAAATAGAAGTTGGTCAAAATGATAAAATACATAAGAACAATCTAAAACTGCCTTACATGAGCAAGATTCATGATGGAGAAAGTAAGATATACTATGAGCCTGATGCTGTTGATGACTGGGACGAAGAAGATCCCGATGAAGATCTAGATATATAAAATTAAAAAGTATATTTTATGATTTTAGTAGTTTTATTATCCTTAATGAAATTATATTAATTGAATGGCTTGAGCATTGAATACAATTTTCTGGAAAATTAATTTTCAGTGGAGATACACCAGTTTAGGAACAAATTGGAATAATGCTTCCAACAGTAAGGGAAGCCTAATGACTTCCCTTGCTAAGCTAATGCTTAACATAATAAAGACAATTTATTAGTGGTAATCTTACAATTACCAATAAAAAAGAAAATTAAATTGCTATAAAAGTATTTAATTTGCATATACAATACTATACTCCAATAGGTATAGAATGGTATTCTAGAAAAGTTTCAAACTAAAAACCCTTAAATCTGGGTATGTTAGAGGTCTAATAACAATGTTAGTATGTTTGTTAATACGACAACTGATATTGCGTGGTGATGAGTATACCCGCAGTCCACTCCTGAGGTTGTGGGTTCTATTCCCACACAGGACAAATCTTTGTGTGCATGAACATGGATTTATATTCTAGTCTGGGTGTTTACTATGAGTATTAAGAAAAAAATAAGTATGTTTATTCATTATTTAGTATCCATACCACAATGATACTTATCTTGGGACTAAATAACTGTTGTGATTGTTAGAAATTATTTATTACATACATAATGTCACGCCTCTTTAACGTAGGGGAAGGCAGAGATCACATCTTTTCACTTGCTACGATCTTGGCGCACACTTTTAGCTCACTTCACACTCATTAACCTCCTCATACACGCCCATTGGTTACCACCCTGGAAGAGAAAGGCAAGGTCGAAAGTCTTTCGACCTGACCTTTCTCCAAAATTTTTTGAATTTGGTCATGGAAGGTCTTACGTGGTCTTCCCTTCCCAACACTTCCAATCACTTGTCCATCATAAATCACTTTCGTTAGTTTATTCATTCATCCTCTCAACATGACCAAACCTTCTAAGCATACCTTTCTCAATTCTTGTCACTATATCTTCTTTTACACCAGCTTCTACCCTTATCACTTCATTATTTATTATTAAAAATAAAATAAATAATCCTATTACAATCACACCAAATATTAATTTCCATGATAAATATCATGGTTTGTATAAGATTTTATATTTCCTTTTTTTTAACATAGATCTTTAACCAAATTTAATCCCGTACCTACAAATTAATTCACTACTGCTAGGGTTGACTGGTAGAGATCTCTTCTAGAGATAAGTCCACCTTTGTGCTTTTAGTTCTTAAATACCTTTTGTAATCTATTTATTAGGTCGGGGAAAAAGTCTTTTCGCATAACGTAGGTATAAACTTATTATAAAATTTTTTTGACTGTACTATTTGTGTCTGGCTGGTTTTGGTAACATTAAAAAGGTTCCATTATAAAGAAAAGAAAAAAATAAAAAAAAGTTGTTTCCCGCTATTTTTCATTTGTTTTTCTCTCCGTAAAAATGAGTGAATCTAATGAAGAAATTCGATACATTTTAAAATTTTATTATAAAAAAGGCAAAAATGCAACTCCAGCAGTGAAAAAAATTTGTGATGTTTATGGACCTGGTGCAGTGTCAGTAAGAGTAGCACAAATTTGGTTCAAACGTTTTCAGTCCGGAAATTTTGATGTTAAAGATGCACCTCGCTCTGGTCGCCCTGTTACGAATAAAATGGACGCCATTTTTGAAAGAGTGGAGCAAGATCGGCATATTAGTAGTTACGATGTAGCTGAAGAACTGGGAATTAACCACAAAACAGTTTTGACCCATTTGAAGAAAGCTGGTTATACAAAAAAGCTCGATATTTGGGTGCCACACGAGCTCACTCAAAGAAACTTAATGAACCGTGTACTCATTTGCGATTCATTATTGAGACGTAATGAAACCGAGCCGTTTTTGAAGAGATTGATAACTGGCGATGAAAAGTGGATCACGTACGACAAGAACGTGCGAAAAAGGTCGTGGTCGAAAGTTGGCCAGGCTTCACAGACTGTGGCCAAACCTGGCCTAACACGAAATAAGGTGATGCTGTGTGTATGGTGGGATTGGAAGGGCATTGTTTATTATGAGCTTTTACCGCCCGGCAAAACCATCGATTCTGATCTTTACTGCCAGCAACTGATGAGATTAAAGGAATTGATCAACAGGAAGGGTGTGGTCTTTCATCACGATAACGCTAGACCACACACATCTTTAGCCACTCAGCAAAAATTAAGAGAGTTCGACTGGGAGGTCCTAGTGCATCCACCATATAGCCCTGACCTTGCGCCTTCAGATTTTCACCTGTTTCGGTCTCTGCAGAATTCTTTAGGTTCTGTAAGGTTGACCTCAAGAGAGGACTGCCAAAACTATTTGTCCCGTTTTTTTGATCAGAAGTCCCAAAGTTTCTACAGTAACGAGATAATGTCTCTGCCCACAAAATGGCAGAAAGTTATTCAACAAAACGGTACATATATATTGTAAATAAATGTAAATAAACTTTGAAAAAAATGTCTTGACTTTTCATACAAAAATACGAAAAGACTTTTTCCCCAACCTATTATGTTTCATGTGCAATAAAGGATTATAATCATTAAGAACCTGTGTTAAGGATACTAAATAAACACATATCCTTTTTTTTGTTTTTAATATATACATAGGAACACCCAGACCAGAACAAATGTTCAGCCTCCACGTTTTATCCCACTTTCCCCGAAGGGGTTCCCCAATCAGTATTATGGCATACTGCTGTGGGGTAATGCTGTGTGCGTGTGGACTTAGTGATCTTTTCAAAAAACTCATCCAACCACAACCAAATTATAAGAGGATTTAGGAAATAATTGTGAAAACTTCATAGTAAGATAAAAAAATTGTGAAACCTAAACAAAGAAAGTTAGAACTAATTAACTGGATCACTCAATCTGGACACCTGGAGAATAAGCCATAACGCATATCCAAGAATATACAATCTATGTGTTTATGATTTGCATTTGAAATAATTGTGAAAAATTTGTGAAAGCTACTTAGCAAATTTTCGATTCGTTTCAATGCCACGTTTTCGATTTAGTACGGATTTTAAGGATCACTCAGATTGCACTGTGTTCAGTTGAGTGATCTTTTAAAACACCACCTTGTACTGCAAAATTATGAAACAATGTCATGTTTATTATAAATTAAGCTTCTGGGAAAATTTGTGAAACAGAGATCGTGACTGACATCTTACTGATTTAAGAGAAAATGAAAATCTAATTTTTTTCGATCGTCCGAACTGAGTGATCCTTATCTTGAACTTTATTTAATAAACCGAAACTTATAGATAGAAGGTAGTGACATCAGAAATTGTGAAAAATGTTGCTCTAAAATCTAACGAACTGATCATCCCTGTAAGTGATATATTTTAAAAGATATCTAATTTTTTACAATTCTTAAGGAAAACGTTGAGTAGGGTGCTGGTACTTTTTTATGTTGTCGGATTATTTCTCGATTGGTAATCGTTTCATTTTTTTCAAATTTGAGAAGCTGACGGCGTTGTGCAATGAATTTAATGCTAGTTTTTTTTTAAATATTGCTGTGGTATAAAATTTATAAATAATAACAACATTGTCAGTGTTTGCCTTCAATGATAGCGAATAATTGTGCAATATAAGTATGTTATTCAATATTCAAACCATCATTAGTAGATTTTTGTCGTCACATTAAAATAATTTTTTAAATATGGTTTTAAATAAGAACGAGACTACGTTTTTTGAACATAAGAATTTGTAAAAATAAGGCGGCAGAGGTTGTAAAGTTTTTTTAGTTACCTACCTTCTATCTATAAGTTTCGGTTTATTAAATAAAGTTCAAGATAAGGATCACTCAGTTCGGACGATCGAAAAAAATTAGATTTTCATTTTCTCTTAAATCAGTAAGATGTCAGTCACGATCTCTGTTTCACAAATTTTCCCAGAAGCTTAATTTATAATAAACATGACATTGTTTCATAATTTTGCAGTACAAGGTGGTGTTTTAAAAGATCACTCAACTGAACACAGTGCAATCTGAGTGATCCTTAAAATCCGTACTAAATCGAAAACGTGGCATTGAAACGAATCGAAAATTTGCTAAGCAGCTTTCACAAATTTTTCACAATTATTTCAAATGCAAATCATAAACACATAGATTGTATATTCTTGGATATGCGTTATGGCTTATTCTTCAGGTGTCCAGATTGAGTGATCCAGTTAATTAGTTCTAACTTTCTTTGTTTAGGTTTCACAATTTTTTTATTTTACTATGAAGTTTTCACAATTATTTCCTAAATCCTCTTATAATTTGGTTGTGGTTGGATGAGTTTTTTGAAAAGATCACTCAGTCCACACGCACACGGTAATGGTGTGCTGCAGATATTGAATGTATCTTTGTGCTGCAGAAAAGGGCTGTCCGTGCTATCTATGGTGTGAGATCTCACGATTCATTAAGGGATAAGTTTAAGGAGATAGGCATAATGACTGTGTATTCACAGTACATTTACGAAAACTTACTGCATACTCATAAGAATAAAAGTAAGTTGAGTAAAAATAGTGATAGACATAATTTTAACTTAAGAAATAAGAATAAACTGGCTATACCCAAGTATAGGCTCCATAAAGTTACAAATTCTTTTGCGGGGAACAGTATTCGCATGTACAATACGCTGCCAGATGATGTGGCAAATTTATCAATAAATAAATTTAAAGATTACGTAAAGAGTAAATTGTGCCAAAAGGCTTATTATAGTGTGAAAGATTTTATGAACGACAAGTCTGCCTGGAAGTGACATGAATTGCTCCTTTCTTTCTTAAGATATGTATGATCTTTAGATATTATATTTAGTTAGTTTTAAGAACAGCCGAGAAATCGAATTTCAATTTTGTGTCTGAATATTTGACGAATCTAAATGATCATGTTGATCTTAAAGACAATAAAATATATTTTATTTATTTTATTTTATTTAGTAGCGTGCATGAAGGATTTAAGAACAAGTGGCATGCATACAATACAATCACGCCTGTTTTCCTAAAGAGGTACGCAGAGGCCTATTGCCGCTTACTGGGAACTGGTATGTTCGCCAGAGCCTCGTCTGTTGATCAGGCATCTAAGATCTTCCCCCCGGACAGGTCTCCACCTAGACCTCCCAGAGGCCGGGAAAAGGTAACACCCAGAGTTTGGAGACGGGGTGCCCTTAGTACTGACTACCGGGGGGGAAACTAAGGGGGACCTATCCAAAATGTCGGTCACACACGCTATCCGGCCCGGAGGACATTTGCCGCGGGCGGGGTATCAGACGCTGCAACCCAGGTACTGCCCTACCCTCGCCTCTTTCGCCACAAGCGGCGGGCGTCGTCGGAAGATTTTTAGTGGGTATTACTGCTAGCGGTCGCGTCTGCCGGAGGTGAGTCGCACACCCCTTTTCGGTCCCCCATTGGCCGAAAGGTAGTGCGTAAAATCATTTTGTTACAGACGTAAATAAATAAAATTAAGGCTTCTATTAGCTCTTTGATGATTCTGCTCAAATTATATAATCGGAATTAAAGAAGAGGAAGCTATGAGAACCTTACTCTGGATATACTGCTTTTATATTTATGTGAGGGCATCTATCCTTAAACCTATCTGGACCGACCTATTGGGATTGGTATCAGTATCACTGCAATAAGTTTCGATCTATATTGTGATCATGAGTTATGTGGTGACCTTCTAAAAGAAGTGACCAAGTCTCAGATTTTCTTCATTTTGACGGTCACGGTGTGCGATATTGAATTGTGGCATAACCATCTTTTAATTATAACTCACAATTGTCGGATCTGTTTTCTTTTAATCCCTTAGATTTCCTTACTGGCGGGAGAACAAACTTGACTAATTTCTTGCTCGATTCTTTTATACTTAAATTTACACCTGTAGCGAATGAGCGCGTTACTACTATTACTAAATCGACATTCATAAATTATGTCAATTTTATTACTTACTAGCCGTAGCGGGTCGCCCGAGATTTCTTGCGTTTTTCCATAATATATAAAACTTTCAAAGTGATTTATAAATCTATTAAAGAAATATATAAAATATATCTATTAAAAAAACCGCATCAAAATCCGTTGCAGCCAGAGAACAGCGACTTTGTTTTTTTGGTAAATAGTAATTAATGATTGTAAAGAGCTTGAGTAAAGAATTGGGTGCGAAACTCATCATCAGTAAGTCATTACAGGACATCAATGGTTCGTCAAAAAGTTTAAAATGGGAAGGGAATCATCGGGAGTGGTCTAAACAAACCCTCAGTTATAAAGAGTTCACTTTTTTATTCATTTTTTGCTATGTTCAGTTACATTTTTTGCGATTTTTTTTTATTTCTTGGCCACGTAACTTATTACATTACACAATATCTAATAAAATAGAAATCCAAGTACGTGGAAGTTAATTTTTATTAATGACACCGTAATTACATCATATTATAAACTCTTAATATATGTATCATAATTACTCAATCAATGATTAATTTCACGACCTATAAAACTAAACAATTAATAAATGATAAACAAATACAACAGACAATCAGTTACGAAGCTCTAAATCGCCACAGATAATAAAAAATAAAAATAATAATTTATATCATTACGCTATACAGTGAATGTATATGCAGACGAAACGTTAACGAAAACAGACTAATTTCTTTTATATTATACGAGCTGTTAGTGACACGAGACTAAAATTAATATTAAACAGTGGTAGGGTACTAGCAAATTTTAATGCGAAAAGCGTCGCGGTTATCGGCCGCGGAGGCAAAATAATATGATCAACATTACAATAATGCTAACAAAATATAATGATAAAAATGATTTACAACCTCATAACCTAACAAAACCATCGAGTTCATATACAATTTTAGTGTTCACATAGAATTAAATATTGGGTCACACGTAGGGGTGCCGTGGGGCTCCGCGCTTACTCGCCCGCCAGCTCCTTGAGCCGCTCTTCCCGCGGCCGCGCGCCGCCGAATATTGAGGACGCCTGGCTCGTCGACGCCAGAGAGTTCACGGGCTCCGTCACCGTGCGCTTCGCCAGGTTCAGCTTTGGTCTGCCTGTCGTGTCTAAGCCGAACAAGCAAAAACACATTTCAAATTATTAGGTCTTATTACGTATGGAAGCGAATGTTGGTTATGGCAGAAGAAACATGAGAGTAAGATTAATGCAGTAGAGATGAGAGCACTCAGAAATATTCTTGGTGTGAGATTGAGTGATAGGATAAGGAATGAAGTGATAAGGGTTAAAGCTGGTGTAAAAGAAGATAGTGACAAGAATTGAGAAAGGTATGCTTAGATGGTTTGGTCATGTTGAGAGGATGAATGAAAGTAGATTAACGAAAGGGATTTATGATGCACAAGTGGATGGAAGTGTTGGGAGGGGAAGACCACGTAAGACCTTCCATGACTAAATACAAAAAATGTTAGAGAAAGGGCAGGTCAAAAGTACCCTAAACCGACGGGCGTGTATGAGGAGGTTAATGAGTGTGAATGAAGCTAAAAGTGTGTGCCCAGATCGTAGCAAGTGGAAGGATGTGATCTCTGCCTACCCCTACGGGAAAGAGGCGTGACATTATGTATGTATGTATGTAGGTCTTATTACAAAACGATGTCTAAAGTTAGACCAAGCTTAAAACTAGTGCTGTCACTTTAATTCGATAAAATGAAGATAGTGACAGCACTAATTTTAGACCTAGTGAATCTTAAGGCATCTTTTTGTAATAAGCCCTATTATTTTTAAAATTTTGCGTTTATAATGCTTTATTGTGCCGAGCGGCATCGGCCTAGAATAGCGCACCCACCTTACATCTCACGGGAAGTTGTAAGATTCGATAAAGAGAGACCCTACCGATTGATGGGTAGCAGCGTCATCCTGCCTACTGGCTGAAATCTAAAAACTGGCTGCTGTGCTAAAAAATCGTGGCTGTCTCATACATCGTCGTAATGTTCTACATAACTAATGCTTACAGACTGCGTAGTGCGCGCGTTTAAGTGTGTTTGTTGTCCGGCATGGCATTACGCAGTCAAGACGCGTTATTGGCTAGCGCCTTTCAACAGCACGCGCTTTACCCATGGGTGGCTGCGAAACGAGATTTAGTATCGGGCGTTTCGTCGGTCAGACTCCCCATATCTATTAAATCGATACTCATTATGTGAGCGCGTCCCAGCGGCTTCACTCTAAAATAAACCCGTCGTACACTATATAAATCTTCATATTTCAATCCATTAATGAAGTTAAGCAATGATAACTGTTAGATGGAAGAGCATATAATAATGATCATTTCTTTTTCCTGCTAACTTTTGATATTTGAAATCGTTACTTGAACTTGAGTTAAAAGCTGCCACTCTGGAACCAAACTAATGAAGTGATAGGAACGTACCAGCTCTTGCGGGCGGCATGTCGTCGAAGTTGCGCCGCGGGGGACGCTGCTGCGGCGCGGGTTGCGGCGCGCGGCGGCCCCAGTCCCCGGGGCGGGGCTCCTCGGAGCCTCCCCAGCCGCCACGCCCGCCGGCGCCGCCTCCCCCCGCCCCCGCACCGCCCGCCGCACCCTCGGCCCATCTTTCCCCCCCGCCGCCACCGCCACCGCCGTTGCCGTTGCCACCTCGCTCGCGTTCTGAACAAACATCAACATTAATGCCATTGGGTAAAAAAATACATATACACACAATTTTCCATTCTTTTTTACTATCAAAAGTGGGTGTGCTTGGTATAAACACGAAGAATAAGCCTATCTAAAATAACCTTTGAGTCCGCTCGCTCCGACCTCTAATAGACTCTCGAGTTAAACAATCTTTCCATCCGCCCATCTAGACTTAAGTAGCACATTATACTGCGCCTCTTGTAACTGGACTTTCCAAACCAAGTTAGGTTTTGCTTGTCATGCTCGTTCTGGCTGCGTTCGGGAAACTGCGCTATATCTTCTCGTCAAAACTACCTCAGTGTCTTAAGACAAAAGTCTTTAACCAGTGTGTGTTGCCAGTGATGACGTACGGTACTGAGACTTGGTGCCTGACTATGGGCCTCATTAGAAAGCTCAAAGTCGCTCAGCGTGCAATGGAGAGAGCTATGCTCGGAGTGTCCCTACGTGATCGAATCAGAAATGAGGAAATCCGTAGGAGGACTGGAGTGACCGACATAGCGAGGCGAGTTTGCAGGCTGAAGTGGCAATGGGCGGGGCACATAGCTCGAAGAACCGACGACCGATGGGGCGTCAAGGTTTTGCAATGGCGACCGCGAACCGGTAAACGTAGTAGAGGACGGCCTCCCACGCGATGGACCGATGATCTGGTCAAGGCGGCGGGAAGCCGATGGATGCAGGCGACTCAGGATCGCTCAATGTGGAAATCTATTGGGGAGGCCTATGTTCAGCAGTGGACGTCAGATGGCTGAGATGATGATGATGATGATGTCATGCTCGCTCCCATCCATCCAATAGAGCCCAGACTACCACAAATTAGCAGGGACCAACCCTGCAATCAATGTTCCCCTAGCTTGAAAGTCAAGCGAACGAGTTCCTCGCCTATTCCCTTGAAGGACTGCGCTCTTTGTGTTTCATCATCGTCATAAACATAACTGAACATAGATAGATAGATAAAAAAATCTTTATTGTACACCAAATTATAATTAAAAAAAAACAATTGCATAAGAAAAGTGATACAATTGGCGGCCTTATCGCTTACAGCGATTTCTTTCAGGCAATCTTAGCATATATCCCCTTCTCCTCCCTCCCTTGTAAACTTCACGCTAAGTTTCCTTTTGAAAGGTCTCCATTTGAGAACTTTCTTATTTACATAGAACAAATTCTACAAAAACGTAGAAAACACATGTGTAGAGAGAAATTAACTAATAAACTTTATTCCCTGTTTTAGGCAAACATATAAAAGTACTATTTTTATACTAAAATCTATTTACATAAATAAAATTAAATACTAGTTAGTACCTGGAATTCTGATGCTGTCACTTACCGGTGCAAATTAATGTTAGAATATATTAGTAGGTGGTTACCAAATGACATGAAGATCATCCAAACCAAAATAATGCAGGGCAATGGGACATTAAAATAATGCAGGGCAATGGGGCATAAAAAGCAGTAAGTAAGCAAAATTCTTAAGACAATCATACTCGTAACTTATCACTTGGCTTAGACTTGGCAACGAGTTTAAACCTTACTGAGAGATTCCAGTTTAAGAGTGTTACATAAACAATGATGGGATAATTAATGCTGTATTTCCAATAATAATAGTCATGACATATTGCATGCTTAAAGGAGCATCAACCCATTAATAGATAGGTCAGGTTTAAGTTACGTACTTATACAGTCTTTCTATTTCTTACTGAGATCGAATCAATGTTAATCAAACGTTCAAAACACAAGCAGAATTACTAGTTAATAAATCAGTATCAATTTAATGCGCTTACAAGTAGGACAAGTATTCTTTAGAAGATCTTCTTTTGTGATGTCCCAAAAATCGTCTTTTTTGAGTTAAGTCACTATTCCATTAAGCATGCGATATGTATACATAGATATTATTTTTCCTGATCTGGTGTTGCCTGTTTTTAAGCACACACAAATTCATATTATTGACTCTTCCAGCGAAAAGCTTCCATTCAAGTCAAGACTATATCTCCCAATCTAGTAAACGCCTTGATAGTCTATCGCACCCGCGATTAGCAAGAATAGTAATCGCTAAACCGTGCGATTGTGAATAGACACAATTGCTTGAAAAAAGTCATCTTGTGATTTAATACTATGTATTTGACGGATCTTTGCTTAAGGAAAGGAAGTAAGCACAAATAACATACAAATTTAAACTGAAAAATGGTTAAAACAAAACATATATGAAATGAAGTGTGGCTTTGATTAGCAAAGGGGAAAGCTTAAAGAACCGGCTAAGAAGAGCACAGTAGAGAGGATTTTACTGAAATAAAGATATTCTTACACGAAATATATATCTGATAACAAATTCAATATAATTCTAAGGAACAAATTAACTGTGTGAGCTTAAGTAGTAAAATGCAAACAATTTAGCCGACAAACAATGCTTACGCAGTAAGTCGCGAGAGCATACCCTTACAATTTTTTTCCATGTTACATTAATAAAATTACATTTTAATCTTTTAAACATCTAAGGCCGAGCTCATGATTACCAATTAATACTGAAATATGTGAAGCTAGCGAGACTACATTCAATAATTAATTTAATTAGATTTGCTTTGATACACAAAGAAGTATCTAGAAAAAATCCTCTTTACTTAAGATCTATAAGCAGATCAAATTTTAAATAAGTTAGTATAGCAATTCAAATATTACCATTCAAAAAGTAATTTTTAATCATAAAAGTAATTTCATCCATTATGGATTACGATTAACTTGCTATTTTTATCTCAATAAACTACACTAGCGCTTTTAAGTGAATTGTCTGCAGGAAACTATTTAAGGCCAAAACTTTAGGTTGAGCACAATCAAAGCTAAATGTGAGTCGATTATATCCTGCCTGATGCAAAAAAGATCAAAAGTCGATGCAGTCAAATTAAATGAGAGAGTGACATAAGCATGGTACAAAGAGCATCCATTTGTGACAGCCTGCGTTAATGCTTCTTCACGCTATGCTTAAAAGACCCTACTGTAGGGCTAGGGGAACACATGCGTCAGAAAGATATTCCAAGGTCTATCAAAGGAAGGGATAAGCGAATAGTTTGCACAGTGTAGTGTGAGGGTCACAACTAATACCAGCACGTGTATTTCGACAGATAATACAAGAGGGAGGGATCGAAAAGTTCCTCACGGTTCAAGTTATTAATCAATGTGTGCATCAATCAATCAATACTTGTTATGAGACGCTTCCACATGTTTTGTCCTCGTCCAAAGAGCAATTAAGAGAGCCCTGCTGGGTGATACATAATTAGCTGTATCCTAAATGAGAAGATCTAAGGCACTACTTGACAAAATAGCTGCCTGGATTCCTATTTTTTATGCATCAAGATTTTTTCCAGATAAACATTGAAGGCGAAAAAGGTACTTTAGTGGCAATTCCTCACGAAAAACGTAGCTTTGGTAGGCATTCACAAATTAGACTGATGAATTAAAGGTTGCGAATAAAACCAAGCTAAGATGATTAGTCTATTTAGGATTTAAAGGAGTCCTATGTCCAGCAAACAGAATTTGATGTTGTTGCCATAGCTGGCAGAATTCAAATATATATTTATTGCATAATGATGTTGTCCAGTTAGACATTGGAGCCGAAAGGTACTTCAGAGGTAACCTCATCTGGCAGGCCCTTAGAAGGTAGACTAATGATATGGCAAAAGTTCAAAAGTTTTAAAAGTCCAGGACATATCCAGCATTGAACTTTGATCGGCTAAAATTAAAATGGTAACAGCCTAAAACTAGCTAACTTGCCTAATACTGTTCCACCTTGGGCATAGCTTTGGCCTTACTAATTATTTCTTAAAACAACCATGCCAGTCAGTTCAAAATCTATATGAAAATTACGAGTTTAAGGATGAATTAGTTAGTATCTCACTGGGTTACCATCTCTTCCTACAAATAATAAAACGTCAAATCATGTCAATACTAATTTAAGCAATCATTAAAAAGTGACTTGAACGATAAAAATTTAAATCTTTAAAGTCTGAAATTAGCAATTTCAGAACACATATATCATTCTAAAGAACTCATAGCCTCTTTTATAAATAGAAAACTGTAATAGACTAATTAATATTTAATATTTAGTTATTTTTATTAATTCCACTATGACAGATGGAATTTTCTAGGCAAAGGTATGTCCAATAAAAGGCGAATGGGGCTTCTCGTTCCATCACAGTCTGTGGAACTCTTTGTTCCGGGGCCGCGATAACTATTTCGACCAATCCCGCTAAACTGGCAGGATTATAATTAATAAGCCAATAGAATTTTTATTGTGACTGGATACATATATATGGCTTTAAGTTAAATATTTCAAATTAATAGTTTCCCAGTGAGATACCGCTGTAAGCACAGAGAAAATGGCGAAAGCGTGTTAGTAATGTTACCATGTGTGAACCCCACACCCTGCTGGCGCGGCGGGCGTCTGTCTGCGTCGAAGTGGTCGTACGTACCACGCGCGTCGCGCCGCGGGCCGCCGCGTGAGTCCCTCCCGTCTCGGCCTCCGCCCCCATCTCGCCGGCCGGCAAAACCGCCGCCCCCCCTATACATAACCCATTATTAGTACTTTACTGACAAGACAAACTTCCTTCCACATGGTGAAGTGTTGCGTCGTTTCCGAATTTTAATTAAGGTGTGATACGGATTTTATAGCAACGTGCTATAAGTGCCCCTGGTATCCTGGTATAAGAGTCCATAAGCAGCGGTAACTACTTCACATCAGGGGGGTCATAGGCTTTAATGCCACTTTGTTTGGCCACATCGACTTCGCCTGTCGTAGCTGAAGTAAACTGAAGGATGCCGCCGACATGAATTCAGCTGTCCGAAACCAAAACCTAGCTAGAGACATTTTGTTTAACCTTTTCTGTAAACTACTACTCGTAATCATGTTGGAAATATGGTTGGTTGGTTTAAACAATGGGTCTAAAAAAATATATCTCTTGCTAGGTTTTAGATTTGGACAATCAATGTGTCATGGGATATTTTGTATTGTAGTGTTTCCCTACAACTCGGTAACAGTACAGTACAACAGTGTTAAACCATGTCACATAATTAAGATAGTATAATATTTCATTTATAGATCATACCAGATTGCCATATAAATCGTACAAGCCAATATAAGATAGTCCATATCGAGGGTTCCGTGCTCAAACCAGATAAGTGACAACATCAGATACATAATTTCTGCCGCTTTTTCTTGTGATATTATCAGATAAGTCGATTTCAGAAAAGAAGACTGAAAACTGAGGACTTCATAATTCAATAAGTAAACCTTTTAAGTTTCATTTTTTTTAATTAACCGATAAATTCTTTTAAGTACTGTTTTAAGCCCAAAAACGCAAATTTTGTCACTTATCTGGTTTGAGCACGGAATCCTCCATATACTGTTTAGAGGTTGTCAAGAAACAAGTATTGTTTGATTCACTTAGAAAAGCCTTTGTAGTTATTAAATAACCAGTTTCAGAAGATTGAAAGCTATATACAGTTTATTTCAATGTCAGGCAGTTTTCTAATTTAATATTATGAGATGTTTATGTTTTAAAACAAATCCTGGAATATTTTGTAATAATTATTACAAGAATCCACTTGAATATAAATAATTTTTAAGCCATGCATCACTGTACTGATAAGACATAATATAACACAACTTATCAAGTTTTGGAGACAAAGTAATTAAGTAGATAGTGACGGTGGAAGTGGATAGCTCAACCACAGTCAATTTAAATTATTTTGTGAAATTATAATCAGGAGTTTATTTCTCTACTTAAAGATGATGTTAAGTACCACATACTAAGTAGTCATAAAGATACTGTTAGACTGCACAATAAAAATTTCAAATCACTCGAATCAATAAATTTAGGAAGTCGTTTCTGAGCAAGACCATTTAGCTCTGGAATTTGCTGCCGGCTCATGTGTTTCCTATATCCTATGATCCCGGATCATTTAAGAGGGCGTGAAACAGCAGTTTGGCAAGCCTTCTTACCATCAGGCAGGATGCAGTGACAGTGATGTGTCACATTAAAAAGAAAAAGAAGACCAGATGGATAAACAAAAAAAAACATTCAAGGGGCTTATAACAAAAAAAGATCTAAAGAAAAGTGACAGACAGACAAAATAAAGCTCCTCTCATTCAGCCAACAATGGTGGCATGTAAATTATAATTAAATTACACATCAATTTTGTTATAAGCCCCCAAATGTTTTATGAGTTACATTGTTAGCTCTATAAATAGAACCGTTGCGTAAAATAGATAACATTAAACTCACCGATCATTCCTTTTTTCTTCAGCTACATCAATTTTGATTAAGCTGCCTTCTACAACCAGTATGCCATTCATCTCAATTGCTTTAATTAGATCTTCCAGATATTCAAACTCCACATAGCAGAAGCCTTTGAATTTGTCTGTCTCTTTATCCATAACCATTCGCACATTTTTAATTGAGAGATTCTGAAAAAGTAATATACAAATACAAAATTAACAGAAATATAGACTTAACTTTTTTTTATTGCATCATGTGATGCAAAAAAAAATAGGGGCACTGCAAGAAATGAGTTTTATTATATAGGATGGTTTTCTAAACACCACCACATTAATAAATTGTCAACCTAACTTTATTATTCATTTGAAATATGAATTCAGACCCCAAATTTGCCATTAGATGCTCAATCAGTATTTAAAAATACACGCACATTTTAAGTCTTTTAAGAATATCAGTTTATATTTAAATCTAATGGCCCTCTATGATTTTATTCCTGACCACCAGGAACAAAGCAAAAATTTAGAAAAAGGTTAACTACACTGGACAGCAAATAAACCGGGCCACCCGCTACCTTGGAACTCTGATTCGATTTTCTCAAAAAGTATAAGCCTCACAACTGTCAAACTTACACCTACAAAAAGTGCGTATAATACTCTCTGACGTCGATCACTTCCTTGTAGACTCACCCTGGTCTCATCAGTAAAGAGTACATTGCCCCACTGCTCTAACATCCAATCCCTATGCTCTCGAGCAAATTCAAGTCGTGCTCCACCGTAGGCTACGGTTAATTTTGGGCCTGTAGCAGCTCTCTTTGGAGCCAGATTTAGTTCAGCAAGTCTCCTTCTAGCGGTATCTGAACTTATGACCACTTGGCGTTCGTCACGCAGACTTCGTTGGACTTCAACTGCGTTGAGGCGGCGATTTCGCAAAACAGTAAGATGGATATAATGATCATCTGCTGCTGATGTAGCCCTAGGTCTGCCCGTACTTGGTCGGCGATCGAATGGTCTAGTCTCTAAGTATCGTCTGTAAGCCCGTTGTACCGAAGATCTGCTGATTCGAAGTCTCCGAGCAACTTCACGTTGCGAAACGCCTGCTTGAAGTAGTCCTACAGCTTGAGCTGCTTCTTGAGGCGTCGTATCCATTATTGACCATAGAAAATAGCAAAAATACACGCGTCTGGAGCAAATAATGGATGGCAACTAAAGAAATCATAAGAAAAATCCAACTATCCTCATTTAGAAAAAAAGAACGCTAATCGCAAACTCTAGTCAAAACAGAGCAAATCGTTGGTATTGTGTTTGTTGCTTGATTACAATGTGAATTAGGGTACTTTGGATAAATTTGTGGTCTTTTCTCAAACAACATGAAACGCACTTTTTGTGGGTGTAAGTTTGATAGTTGTGAAGTTTATACTTTTTGAGAAAATCGAATCAGAGTTCCAAGGTAGCGGGTGGCCCGGTTTATTTGCTGTCCAGTGTATATCTAAATTTATTAAAATTGGTTACATAATTTTGGTGTCAAAACTTATGGTTAGTTGGTGTCAAAATTTAATAGCCAGAAAGAGTTAACACTTTTCTTAGACTGCCAAGACTTTGATCTTAACAACTTTAATAATCTAAGTCATAATTGGTTTATTGACCCATATAATATATTTAATCTTTTAACTACATTTACTATGTGCAGTAGCATGAGTAAAGAAGATCAGGGTACTAAACTCTTCAAGTGAGTAGACCATGTTACCACATAACTATATCATCATCATCATCATTTTAGCCATTTGAAGTCCACTGCTGAACATAGGCCTCCCAATTTGCTTTCCACGCTGATTGATCCTGTGCCACCTGCATCCACTGGCTCCCCGCCGCCCAGGCCATTATCGGTCCATGGCGTTTTTAACATTTGGGGGGTATTTGCCCATAATCACCACCGGGCAGGCAGCTTGGTGACCACATTTCCAGCCAGTGTGCAGAATGACAGTGCTGCCCATCATCCTGTAATATTTCTCTGACTTGAACTCCCCATGAGATGAGAGGGGGTGACGCTACTCTAGGCCGGCACCACTGCCATTATTTTTACAAGGAAATTTATGCAGGGAACACCCAATCAGAAAAAATATTTATGTTCAAGCACACACACTCAGGGCTAGGGTGCATTTATACTAACCCACGAGCCATGCTGGTTGTCAGACAAACAAGCACAAACTATTTTACTGTATTTATAATATAATATGGTTTCATACATGATTACTACTGCAGTATAATGTTTTGTAAAAGTTTACTGAATTCATGAATACTGTTTGTAACTGGACCATACTCATAATCAAAACTTTGTATATTTATAGATTATGTATTAAATTACAACTAAAGATAATTTATCTCTAAATTTACAAGCACTAAAAAACATAAATGTTACATTGAGAACATTTTAAAAAACCTTTACAACAGTATTACTAAAACATTTTCTACTTAAGGTTATTTGGTAAAATAAATAAACTATGTATTATGGCGCCACAAATTTCGCAATTGGTAATTGAATTTGACTTACAGGAAAGATTCTGTTGATATCGCCTTGAATAGCTCCTGTAGGCAAGTTCCCTACGTAGGCCTTATATGGGGGCTCCGAAGGTAGCGGGCGACCGCCAAGAGTCCTTCTACCGCCACCGCCACCGCCACCAAAATCCCTGTACGCATAACCACAATCATGAAAATTTAACCTACAAATAACAATTTTAGTCTACTCGAAATTATTAAACTAAAAACTTTTCGACATTTTATAGGTCTAATTAACATCTAAAAGGAAACAAATTACAATAAAATATACCAAGAATCACACATTTCGCCTATGTTATCGCGTCAAAAAATTATGTACTGGAGTCGATTGCGGGGAACAAAATACATCACTATATTTATGTATTTTTTGAAATCACTGTTTTTACTAAAATTTATTCATAAATAAGTGTATTTACTGATATATTTTTATTTAATACCTGGGATTTCCATCATCAAAACCACTTCGGCCTGCCATGTTTGGAGACTAGTAATCACAGACTACTGTATCTTTATATCAGCCAGATGGACTTTCTTACCACCTAAGCCTTCCACCACCTTCTGCCACCACCTTCTTTAGATAGTCGTTCTTTATTATTGATATTTTTTAGTAGGTTACTGAAAAGGCATTGTTTAGGTTTACAAAACACGAATACAAAAAGTTTTGCAAAAATTAAACTCATAACGGCAGTATGATGAAATCCTCTAGTCTCTACAGAAAGGAATAAAAAATAGTTTTGGCGCGTTTTATCTTGCGTGTGTGTTTGTGTCACTGACCGATTACACTGGTCAACACGACTTTTTGCCGTTTGTCCAAATATATATTTTCGGTATCCCTAATGTTCATGTATTAACAGAAAAATAATAAAAATCTTCTATTACAACAAGTAATCCAAACAAAAAATTGTTTTGTATATATGACAAAAATATGAGGGTATGTCGAAATAAGTCATCACTATTGATCATAATACCAAAACTAAAACCGCTACTACGAGTACAATATATAGCCTCACTTTTCAATACGACATAATTGTTGGTTCTTGACGTTTAATATTAATACAACGACTATAGAAGTTAGCGGCGTACTATTTTGAGAAGTTTTTCTGCGGAGTTTAATTAATTGTGACAAGTTTTTGGAGTTATATTTCGGATATTTTAATTCAAACAAGTGTTAGATATACACCGCTTACAATATGACTCGAAAGTGCTCAAATTCACCAGACCTTTTTTGTTTTATTTGTGGAAAATTTAAGAAAGAAAATTTAAGAATTTATTCTGTGACAACATCAAAAAAAACATATACATTAAGTATATTTAAGTAACTATTTAAAGAGTGTCACAGAAAAGGTATCCACTCAGCATAAAGCCGAGGTGTCACGAAAACGCCTCGAAGCTGGTCTTCCATAGATACCGTTTGTGAGAGCACTGCTATGATACATTCATTCCTTACATTTACTTTCATTTCAAATCGAGAACGGCCTACACCGTCACTAAACAATTTTTATAATTTGTATTTTGGTTCGAACATTCTAACACTATTAACAAACCTTGAGCACCAAGTTATTTTTGTCTTATGTGTACGCTAAGAGGATGGTCTAAAGGTACCCAGCAATGCCATTTTCTAAACCTGTTATTTGGAGAGAACAAAAAGATCACGTAACTGACTTTTATTTCTGTCTGACTATGGCCGTATTATTTAGCCGCCGTTGCATATAAAATTGGGTCTCATCAAAATTTTTGTTAGCCATGGATAGAATTGAAGAGGGTTTTCTATATTTCCTCGACTGAGTGAAGGTAAATTGAAAGAAGGAATTTTGTAGGATTTTTTGAGGTTGTCATAAAGGATTACAATTTCCTTTTAAAATTAAACACAGGAAAAAAATGCATAGCTTTCATTTGTAGACGTTGTAAAAAATTTTTTAGGAAACAAAAAATCTCCAAACCATGAGGAAATGGTGTCAAAATTACTAGAGGATTATAAAACCTTAGGATGTAATATGTCCTTAATAATTTATTTCATGCATTCATATCTTAACTTTTTCCCAGAAAAAATAGGTGCGGTGAGCGACGAACACGGGGAAAGATTCCATCAGGATAACATGGCGATGAAAAAGAGATATCAAAGAAAATGGTCGCAGATTTTTGTTGGACATTAAAACGAGATGTCCCAACGTGCAGTTACAACAGAAAAGCAAAACGACCCAAAAAAACATCTGAATAATTATTTTTTAAAATGATTTTCGTTAAAAGTAAGCCCAATTTTTGTTTTGCAATAAAAAAAAATTCTACGTAATTGGCTGTTTGTAATTCATTTTACACACATTATCTTGAATTGGGTAAAGTATAAAAACTTGACTTGAAAAAGCTAAGGTATAAAAAAAAAGTAGTGGCGAACAACGGTTATGAGTCATGTTATGCCTAGGTGTTTCATTAATTGTCGCTACTTGACGAAGAGTGAGACTAATGTCTAAAAAAGCCAGCCAGGTTTCGCACTGGTTTTCCCAGACATGCCTTATTCTCTGACTATGAATTAATTGAAATGTTTTTTTTTAGCATAGTCATTAAACGTAATATTCATTACTGTAGAAAAAAATGCGAATTTTACGGGTAATCCAACGGCATGTTACAAAAATCGTAATATTTTTTTAAATATTAAATTATAAACTGATCATAATATACATAGAAACCTTGATAGAACCACTTATTATTTTAAGCGTTCTGTTTCCTGTAACCCAACATGCTGCGAAGGCAAGGAATATGACGTATGAAACAATGAAGTATGAAACAAGATGCCTATAGGGATTCAACAAAATAAACCAATGTTTAGGAAGTACAGATAATTTAAGCCTTTTTCAAAAGTAAGAAAAACAATAAATCACACTTCAAACGTCATTGTCAAATAAACGTGGGTCTCGTTGAGCCAGAGTTCGTGTCAATTATTGCGCGCATGGAATTATTTTAAAATATTTGTAGGTTTTATTTCAGTTATGTGAAAAAATGGAGATTAAAATAGTAGAAACTGATGACACTAAAAAAGACATAAAAGTGACTACCTCTGTTCTTGATGCTTTCGATTTGCTAAGAGGTGATAATGACGATGTGAAGCTTACCGGTGGTGCTAAAATTGTAATACAGTTGCAGGAAGACACGGTTGGTTTGTTTAAATTTAAATATTGCACAAAAAAATACAGTATCGGTGAACAAAAATCCAAGTTGTTTTCACTTTATTGTTATGGTTTAATTTTATACCTCTTATAGGTTACCTCATGTCGTTCTTCACATGAGGTCCTAAGAGTATTTAATCGTTCGCATGAATAGATTCATATTGTAAACACACTGCTCTAGCACATGCTACCACAAAATGTTAGTCTTTAAGTAAATGGTTACTAGCATATTAATCCTCAGTGTTAAATCAAAAAAGTTTAAACATTTTTAATTTATGTTTTTAGGAAAGCAAAAATTTTAAATATGTCTTAAAACGTCTCATCAGAAGTTTAGGCGCTAACACGCCTGATACAAGGACTGGATATTTTGCAACATTGGTCACGCTTTTATCAAGAACAGACTCTGTACCAGTGTCTTTGCTCTTAGATTTAGTAAAAAAAGAACTACATGCGGGCAACTCATCCAAAAGTGTAAGTAAAACATTAAATCAACTTATATTTTTATGTAGCTTACCACAATTCAGATCCTACCAAAACTTCACCAATATTACCCAAACATTAGAATAGAATAGAACTCATTTATTTCAACTAAAAGTAATATGAACAGCGATTGTACTTAATAATCATCAAAATTTAATTACAATACACATTAGAATTGGAAATAAGTTACTTAAAACTAAATGTCTAATACAATAAATTTTATATAAAATTACCTCATATGTCACTTATCTGTTTATAATTTTAACAATTTGACGTAAAGTCAGGGGTGACTGGGATCTTGGTCTATTTAGTCAGTACGTGACCTATAGAACCATGGTTAATATACTGACAGTCAATCCTATGTGCAAACATTTGCTGTTATGAACGAGAAGTCTGACATGAATTGCTCCTTTCTTTCTTAAGACTAGATGAGATATGATCTTTACTTAGTTAGTTTTAAGAACAGCGGTAATTTATTTATTTATTTAATGTATTAGATCTTAAGACATAATTTGAAAAAAGCCGAGATGAGTTTCTTGAGGTCTGACTGACGAACAATCCCCTCCCTCCTTTAGAATTACGATAGGCTAACTGACAGATACAGACTGACAAATCTTGAGAAAACCACAACAGACAGATAAACTGACAAATTCTGACAAAGAACCTATTTGCTTTTACTCCTTTATTATGTTACCGCTCATATTTCTTTTATTGCTGTTAAAAAAATCTATGGAATTTCCATTTTGTGTAAATGGTTGACGAATCTAAATGATCATGTTGATCTTAAAGACAATAAAGTATATTGTATTTTTTTTATTTTTTATTTCAAGATGCTGTTAAGTTACTGTGGAGTTTTTCCTATGTCCTTTCACTATTAGAAGGTACATTATCCCTGATTAACTTTAAAATTCCTTTAAAGATGTAAATTATTTAACAAATATCTTCTGAAGTGAGCCAAGGTTATACCACTGTGATATAACTATGATTAGCTCTGTATTTCCATTTCGTATTTGATGCATTCATGTTTTTCAAGCTTATTTATATTTATTTGTCTAAACTAAAATTGATGGACTAACAAACAATTGAAAACTCTACAATGAGATTAGTTTCATGTTAAGTTTAAAAACAATCTTAATTTACAATTTAAATTAAATAAACTACATAGTTCAGTAAGTACAATTCTGGATAATTTACTGGTCTTTTGTAATTGCCAAAGAATTTATTACAGTATTTAATGGTGTCAATATTTAATTATATAATGAAAACACACCTTATCTCTTTGAATTTCAACACAATGTACAGTTTGTAAATTGTAAATGTTGCCACTTTATATGATTTGTTGAAAAAACCTTGAAACTTTTTACAGGAAATAGGAGACGTAGCTCTGGGACAGATTCTTGTGTGCAGCGCAATCTTCCGATCTGGTTTGTTTTTAAAAAGCTCAGAGGATGAGCAGAAGGAAATATTAGGTCTACTTCTATCTGCTAGCAAAAAGAAATCATACCTTGGAACTATAACTTACCTCCTATTATTAGATTTTGTTAAAACAGTAAGTATTAAACTACATAAATGTTGCTTAAATATCATTAATATAAAATTATACAGTTAAATAATAAAATCTATTTTTCAGCTGGATGAAGAACAATTTGCATCAATCATATGGTCAAATATCAAACAAGACTTTAAAAAAGACGTTAAAGAGTACAATCTTGACTTGTTATATTTTCTCTTGGTGGTCAGTAAGAAATTCCCAAGTAAAATAAACATAAATAAATTAATAAAGAACCGTGAAATAATATGTGATGATAACATTCAAGACATATGTGAAAAACTTATGGTATGTATTCATAACGTAAAGTATATACCAGAATGCATTTAAAATTCACCATTACTTCGGCAGTGGTAAATTTAGTTTTGTAGTTAGTAAAATTATTGCACTCAAATCCACAAAGTTACTGTAGAAAATCAATTAGAACTTGGTTCTTGCTCTGTCTACTAAAGGATTAATCTACTATTCACCAATGTGTGTATTGATTACCATATATTTTTTTCTGTTTACAGGCTGGTCTTGATTACAATTCAGTAAGTCATCCAATTTATCATGAAATTGGTGTTCAGGTTGCCAATTCACCCCATATTTTACAATTTTGGACATCTGGCATAGATGGCCAACTTGTTAAACACAATAGAAATAGAGAATTAGCAGCTTTGAGCATATTGGGTGCTATTCTTAACAATATCAATGTTAATGTTGAGGTATTGCCAGAGATTATCAGTAAAAACTTCTTTAAACTCTTCATGGACTGGTTTAAAGGACTCCAAACCGCAAGTAAAATGAGAAACAAAAGAGATGATGAAGATGACCACAAAATCATGATCAAAAAAGAGAAAGAAATATTGGTTGCTTTTGCTAAAACTATGAAATCAGAGAGTGTTACTAATAAAATACGGGTTGAAGTTTTAAAAAAGTTGTTGTTCAATCCAGGTGAGATTAACTTTACTGAAATCACTGGATCAACTCTTGTGAAATCAATCATTGCAGATTTAGACAAGGATGGAGTGAAGAAAATGGCTAAAATGTTCAAAGGTGTTCTTTTAAATACATCAAAAAAAGTAATAAAAGAAGATGTTGAGCGGAACTGGTATAATAACGAAAGATTAAAAGCAGCTGAGTTACTGTCGCATTTGGTCAGCCATGAAACTGTTAAAGATGATACTGAGCTGAAACTTACATACATGAAACTATTAATGTGCTTTGGATTTTTCAAAATTGGTGAAGATGAGAATGTAACTGTTAGTCATGATTTGTCTGGTAAGAATCTTTGTTTTAAATTATTGTATTAAGTCACAAATTCCCTATGCTGATAAATTCACTGATTTGTAAATGTTACCTTTCAGGGGCCATCAAAACTTGCTTCTACCGCTGTTTTACGTCACGTTTCTCTAATGTGGATAGTCTGGTGTCCGTATTATGTTCACTGTGTAACTTTATAAATTCAAGTCTACAAAAAGAACCAATACGAGTTAAATTAGAAAAACAATTTCCGAAGCAAAGCATGGACTGCTGGGAAATGCTAACTGCAATCACCCAAAACCTGGAGAAAAAAAATTCCAAATCCAAAATTGACAAAGTCTTTCTTATTCTGCTGTACCAACTTGGTTTGTTTCTTTTTTCTGAACCAGTGCATGTAAAAGTTGCCAGAAGTTCAATCAAAGAACTAAACAGTTGTTATGAACACTTCTGTAAACAAAAGAAAAATAAAAGAAAGTCACAAGATATTGTTTCCTCTGATGAGCCAGAATGGATTGAAGTGTTAGTGGAAGTTTTATTATCAATTTTGTCTGTTGAATCTAGTGTTTTACGATCTGTAGTACAGTGTGTGTTCAGACTTCTTTGGGAGTTTCTGACTCCTACAGCAGTTGGGCAGATAGTATCTGTATTAGATCCAGACAGTGAATCCAATCCACTAATTAACGACAGTGATTCAGAGAGTGATGAATCAGACAATGAAGATAAAGAAGAAAACAGTAAAACGGAAGAAAATAATGAAAGTGATGATGAAGAAGAGGAAGAAGAAGACGATGATGATGATGATGAAATGAAAACTCCTGATCAGTTAAGAATGGCTGTTCATCAAGCGTTGGGTGGCACAGCGGTTGACAGTGATGCAGAGAGTTTAGATGCTGACATGATAGATGAAGAAGAGGGGAAAAAACTTGATGATGCCCTGGCTGAAGCATTTAAACAATACAGTCAAGTAAAAGGAAAGAAGACAAAAAAGGACAGAAAAAATAAAAAATCCCTTTCCGATTTCCGTATAAGAGTACTAGATCTTATAGACATTTATTTGGAAAAAGATCCTTCAATGGACATCTGTCTTGCTATGATTGCCCCCTTAATAAGGTGTCTAGAATTTTGCATACAAGATAACCAGTTTAAAGAACTAGAAAACAGAGTTCGGAAAACGATAAAATTGTTAACTAAAGTGAGGAAGTTCACGCGTAATGACGACATTACTGTTGATATTTTATGTGATTATTTGAAAACTATAATTGAGAAAGGAACCAGGTCACATTTCTTGTTCCAAGCAGTTGGTGATATCATAACACAGTTCTCTACTTTTATAATCCACTGCTCGCAAAAAATTGACAGTAACACTACTAAATCACCCAAGAAACTAAAGAAATCACCAATAACAGATGTTTTAAAAGATGCACTTCACAGTTATTTCCACAACCGCAGCTGTTTACTCCCTATTATATTTTTCCATAGTATACTACAAACAGAATGGGATGGGAATTTCATTCTTGTGCCTATAATAATAGAAAATATATTTAACAGTGAAGTTAGACAATTCCGACGCAATGAAGGTTTAGAATTAGTAGCCGGTTTTTACAGAGCGTTGAAAAGAAACAAGATTTCAGATAAGGCTTCTGCTGCGAAAATATCCAACTTAGAAGCTGTCTTTAAAAATACATTAGTAAAGACATGTAATAACGAATCTAATTTTGAGGTCAAGCAGAACTTTGTGGTAATTCTCAAAAAACTTATAAACACTATAAAAATGTATCACGAAAGTTGTCATGTCGAGACAAATTTAAACTTCCCTTCATTATTGGAAAGTGCGGGATCCTTAAAAAGTACAATAAAGAATAAAAATAAAGGAAAGAATAATGAAGCAAATAATAATAATGACACGAAGAAAGCTAAGAAAAAGAAACGAAAAAATAATCAGTTAAATGGACACAATGAACCAAAACATAAAAAAGTTCGAAACAATTCAATCAATGCTGAAGAATGATATGATTTCATTTAGATAAAATTATATATGCCTTCTGTTCAGAATTGTTCTGTTGTAAAATCAATAAGACTATATTTTTTTTAAATAAAGTCAAAAATTTAGATTCTATTTTTATTTATCATCACCATCTCAGTTCATTAACGTTCGCCTACAGAGGACCGTCCTACTCTCAAAAACCCTATTACTGTTCAGGTTCAGTTATGATGTGTGGCGTCAACTGGCGTCCTTCTGTAAATTTTAATTCCAAATTTAAAAAAACAACTGACTATACTGCCAGTATTTTTAAAACTATATTGTAGGAAATCACAAGAATTATAAAAATGACCACTCACCAACTTGCGTTTAAGTTATAGTTTAGACCGCTCTAAGCAGCTAACTGAAACTCGAGTTCTGATACTTGTTAAAATTACCCATAAAGGTGATGGGGCCACTCGTCGGTTCTTCGGGCTATGTGCCCCGCCTATTGCCACTTCAGCTCCAAGCTATGTGGGTTACTTCAGCTCCAAGCTATGTGGGTTACTCCAGTTCTCATGTGGATTTCTTCGTTTCTGGTTCTATCACGTAGGTACACACTGAGCGTAGCTATCTTCATTGCACGCTGAGCGACTGAGTTTTCTTATAAGGCTCTTAGTCGGGCACCACGGTGGCAGGCAGTGAAAGTTTTCTGAGGGTAGTCTGATGGTACTTATCTAATTTAAATAGTCCGTGAAACGATCTAGTACTTCCTCTCACAAACTAAGTTGATACTATACGGATTAGCGGAGGTAGGCTTGCCGTCAGCATCATCTAAACGTTATCCCGGCTGCGACTATACGGGTCTGGGGTCCGCTAGTCCGTAGGTAGATTTGTGGCATTCTGCTGTTTGAATGTATATAAATTTTTAACATAACAAAGCGGAATGGGAATGCTAGGAATCGAGCGTCATAGCTTGTAAAATGGAGAACTTCTCCGTGCGAAGATAAGTCTTCTCGTTTCCGGTAGGCTCAGTCCGACTAGTGCGACGTATTTTCAATGGAAACACCGCACATCTATTCTCCGCTCTGCTCAACTGCTATTGAGATTATTGTTAAGAGAATTGTGGCGACACAGACAAGTGATGAATGAAATTCTTTATCACGCAAATGGAATTCCTCAGACTCGTAGCTATATGGCGCGTCCACTGCGCCTCTCTGAGGATGTCCTCCCGGCTTTGGTCGGGGAAACGTTGGCCACAGGCGGGGTGTCCGACGCTGCAACACAGGTACTGGCCCCCGCCTTTTTCTCAACAAGCGGCGAGCGTCGTCGAAGGATTTTTAGTGGGTATTACTGCTGGCAGTCGTGTTTGCTAGTGGTGAGTCCCACACCCCCTTTGGCCGGAAGGCAGTGCGTAAATGCATTTTGTACCGACGTAAAACAAAAAAAAGGGAATAACACTCGCTTTCTACATTGGTGACCCTAGCAGAACATCAGCAGCCTTCAACCTCGTCGCATCGCTCATCACTCCCTTACCTCTCCCGTCAGAAATCTCACCGCAGAGCATCCAGCCAAACAAGAACTTTCACGTGCAGCGCAACCCTTCGCTACTTGGATTCCTTGACAGCACTTGACTGCTTATGGCCCCTATGGTCCCGCAGCCCACGACCGGAGCATCATAGTCGGCGGCACTCGCTTCGGTGTGGCAGCCTTTGCACTATAGCAACTCGGACGACGTCGAAACCTGACGCCTCAACTCTTACTTGTCTCGACTCAGACCGCAAACATGAAGCACTCCTTCCTGCATCTCGATTTACCGTAAACCGCAGAGAACAACTCACTGGCACCTACCGATCGAAAAGGCTTGAGCCTTTTAGCCCTTTTTAAAGACTCGCCGCTTTATAGCGATGGCTAGAAGGCTAAATAACTCTTAAGCCCTCGAGGCTTTTTTAAAGGCGAACTCACAAAACTCATTAAAAAAGGGCTTAGGCTTTTTTTTAAAGTCGTAATTAGAGTTTTAGCCTTCTAGGTTTACAAAAAAACTAATAAGCCTCTTTTGAGGATCAGGTTAAAAGAAACGTAATGAATTATAAATTAAAGTTTTGTTATGTTATTACAGTTTATTATATTTTAAATCAATTAAGGAAATAATATCCGTAGGTAAAACATAGTTAGGTACCTATGCGAAAATTAATCACCAAAAACCTTAAAATTCTCGAGCCTTTTCGATCGCTGCCTAATCCTCAAAAGAGGCTTAAGAGTCTTTTAAAGCTAAAACTTTAATTATGACGCCAATCTTTTAAAAAAGCCTCAAGCCCTTTTTTGTGAGAAATTTTAGAATTATTGTTTTGTGAGTCCGCCTTTAAAAAAGACTCGTAAGCTTTAAATTTAGGGCTAAAAGGCTCGAGCCTTTTCGACCGCTACTGGCACCTCATGCTTACACGCGCGGATTGCTGAGCTTCAAGGATCGATCTCGGGAGGGAGTGATGTGACGATACAGACAAGCGATAAATCGCACAAACGGTATTCCTCAGGCTCGTTGCTATATACCTATACAACCCCCAACCATCATCGGTTATATCCATCCGCCTGGTGGAGGATCTTCCCTTTGGTAGGGAGTACCCTTCGCTCCCTATATAATCTTATGCACGAATGGGTCCGCAAGCGGTTGTAAGCCACCTCCATTCGCGCATCATTATCATCTCGCCCCTAGCCACCAGAGAAATGTGGAAATTTATGCTTTACCAAAAGATTGCCCTGGCCACTGGCAAAAAGAGAATGCAAGCTGTGCCAGAAAAGAAAGAAAACTATGGTTAATATTTTGTTTTAATTCCCGTGTGAATTACAATAATTATAAAAATATATTTATCTTATTGCTCCTAAATTCGAATTCTGTTAAACGATAAATCTAATCAATAATGTACATGGATAGTTTCCATTTCGTTTGTATTCAGAATTGCGATGATGTGTTTGTACGATGTGCAATATTTAAGGACGGTTGTTAAAAATAATGACTATCACATCAAAAACAGAAGCTAGCTATTATGAAAATTGTTTGCCAGGTTCGGTTTTAAAAGTGCATGCATTGCGTGCAGGGGTAGGAAAGTCCAATAGTCAGAGCAATGACATTGTTTGAGTGGCGCTATCTTTTAACGTTTTTCCTCACTATTGCGTAAAAATATTTTTGAAGACTCTCGCTAGATGGCGCTTTCTCCAAAAGCAGCAGAGATTAATAATCGATTAAATTAAATTTTAGCTTAACCTTATAATTAGAACTTAAAACTTGTTGCTTGGTACAATTTATAAACATCGCACACCCAGTTCAACAAAGGCGTAAGTCTAGATACGTCAATTTTTTTTTATTGCAGTTTTGAATAGTACAGGTCAAAATACATATGCAAATTTTTTTTCCGTTCAATTTTGACGTTAATTAGAATTTTATACCAAAAAAACAATTTTTGACGTTCTAAATTTGTTATATTTTTTCAATTAAAGAAGTCATTAAACCAGCATACGCACGTAAAATTGTATCAAAATATACTTAATCGTACTTAAACTTTTGTTTCATTTAATAATTTAAACATTTAATAGATGTATTGCCTAATATGCTATTTCTTGCTTAATAAAAAAACAAATTTCCTAAAATAATACTGATTACATCTCATCATATTTAAAAATAATCAAACATAAAATGCCGTATTCCTTGTTTACGTGTACACCTGTAACATATTTTTTTAAATAATCATGCTTACGCCTTTTTTCCGTTCATAAAATTGTTTATTTCGCGGGCGTAATCACGAACACGTCACACAAACAAGTCATAACGTGCAGGTGCTCATCCTTACAGCGCATGCGCGCGTGCGGTTTGTTTATTTACCTTTAATAACTCACGCGCCGCTCAGTGATAATAGCACGTAATCGTTTGTATTTCCGCATTATAAACTAAATGTATACAAATAAAGAAGCCCTGATTACTAAAAATTAAGTGAGAGTGTAATTTATAGAAAGTATTACGAAGTCAAAGTATTAATAATTATACCAGCTTCGACGATGTTTAAGCGACAAAAAAATAGTCGAGCAAGGAAGATTCTGGATTTTGTATGTAAGTATACCTAACTGTAGATTGTTTATTGCAAATTATCGTAGCAGTATTTACCTAGTCGACAGTTGGATTGTGACTACATACCTATAGTTTATTTATTATTGTCTGTTATTCTTTATTATACTTACTTATATGTCGGTACCTATTCTAAATCTAGTGGGAAAACTATTGATATTATCTGACAATCAGCTGTGCTCTCAAATTTTCCTGAAAGATTATAAAGTATCTATCTAGTTTTTATCTGCTACTCAGTGCAGTGAATTTGCAAAATTGGATAGGGAAGTAGGTTGATAGTAGTAGGTGCAGATAGCTAGAAGAGCTCTTCATGCTCGAAGCGAGTTAGGCTTCTCTATACTGACTGTACCTATTCGATACTGACCTATCTGAGAATCTGATAGGTGTATTAAATATAGATTACTACCTTGCGCCGTTCCATCTGTCCGTCGCGTCTGAAATAAAATTAAGTAGGTACATAGATTTTGTCACTAAAAGACTCTCATTACATCATAATAAATACTTAAATTAAGTTTTTTTTCAGGTGGGGAAACCTCACCTCTTAACATATCTGACGAAAGTGAAACACGTCCTTCGAGAACTTCCACAACTCCACCCAAATGCCGAGAAATCGCATCACCGAATAAAAATGAAGAACCCTTCTCAACGGCAGTATCCGAGTATGCACCTAGTTTGAACTCTTGTAGGTCTTCTAGCCCAGTTCGAAGCTTAAATATGACAATATCTTCGTCATTGGTGCGAGATGTAACGTTGGCGCTAATGGATAGTTTTGCTACGCCCCCAGCAAGATCAGAAAATATTTTTCAATTTAGCACACCGTCTAAATGTCACCATGTTGATTTTGTTGCGTCACCTACTATTATTTATAAATCTAATAATGACATCAGAGCTCTGCGGATACTTTGATGGTGTTTACCCAATATTAACGGGAGATAATTGTACTAACCTAACAGATCTTTCTTCTGATAACTTAAATTTACAATTATTACCTAATACACAAATTAGTTTACCATCAAATCCAATTTGTATACGCGATAAAGCCGTTTCTATGTCAGATCAAACAATAACATCAATAGAACCAGTTCCAACTAACAAAGATCTAGTAGAATTTAATAATATTTGTCATAATGATGAGCATAGGGTATATTTAGATCTAACTTCAGCTAACCGAATTGACAACGTAGATCATGAGAAACAATGGCTTTATATTCTGAAAAATATAGAAGTTGAAGAGCCTAAAGTTATTACAGTTCAAAGAAAGCGGGATAGGTGTCGTACACTAATTTATTATCTACCATTTGATAAAGATGATAATTTTACAAGAGTTAGAGTATGTAAAGTAATGTTTTTAAAGTAATACTTTCGGTATTAAAGAAAAAACTGTTTACTCAGCTATGAATAAATACACAAATAACCTGCAAATAACAGACTTACGCGGAAAGCATGCCAACCGTCCCCATAAAACAAGTGATGAAACTGAACAAAGTGTAATACAGCACATAAAATCATTCCCATGTATCGAATCACACTATTTAAGAAAACAAACAAGCCGTCAATATCTCGATTCTGATTTATATCTTGCCAAAATGCATCGATTGTATGCACTTTGGATGTCCGAAAGTTTGAACACAGCAAAAGTGGCAAGTTTATACCAATATAGTAATATTTTTAATTCGCAATTTAACTTATCATTTTTTAAGCCAAAGAAAGATATGTGTCAGATATGTAGTATTTATGAAAATGCTGACCCTGACCGTAAGATTGAACTAAAGGCCAATTACGAAAGTCATTTAAAAAATAAATCTCTTGTACGCAAAATTAAAGATGACGAAAAATCTTCATCAAATCCTGAGACTAAAACTGTTGCTGTATTTTACTTGGAAAAGGTGCTAAATTTGCCACAATCTAACGTGGGTATTTTTCATTATAAAAGGAAATATCCAGTATATAACTTTACAGTATATAATTTACTATCTTTACAGGGTTACTGTTTTTTATGGCATGCACAGATAGCCAAAAGAGGTGCTAATGAAATCTCAAGCTGTCTCTGTGACTTTTTCAAAAAAGAAGCTGAAAATGGTATCAAATCAGTGTCATTATATTCTGATAATTGTTCGGGTCAGAATAGAAATCGCTTTATATTTGCGATGTACATGCACGCTTCTTGTACACTAAATTTGGATATAGTACCTACATAGATTTTTACAAACAGGTCATACCCAAAACGAAGGGGACTGTATGCATGCTTGCGTAGAAAAGAATTAAAAAAATAAAGTCGTTTATACACCTGACCAATTATACGAAATTATCATTAACGCTAAGGTCAATAAGAGATTTGTTGTGACTGAAATGTCCCAGAATTTATTTTATGATTTTAATTCACTAGTATCTTCGAATAAAAATTGGTTAAAAGATACTAGAGGTGAGAAAGTTTATTTTTCGAAGTTAAAAGAGGTTAAAGTTACTCCTGACATTCCTGGTAGATTATTTTATAAATATGATTTCGAGCAAAGTGATTATTTTAAGTTAGATACAAAAAATATTGTTCGTCTAGAACACGTAAAAACCAAGCAACTCAATTGAATCCTGAGCTCAAAACTGCTTTTAATGAATTATTACCTGTGTCAACTGCATTGTACAATGATTTAAAAAGTCTGTGTGACTCAAATGCTATTCCGGTACATTATCAAGGATTTGATAGAAGTCTGACGTCTGAAAACGATACCCGTAATCTATTTCCAAGTGATAATTCAGATGAAGACTAAAACATGTTTTAATCTTCACACAAATACATGTTTTAGTCTTCATTTTGTAATGTTGATGATTCTGTGTCTTGTCGACAATAACAAATTATTGTTTAATATAATGAAACACTTACCTCTTTATTATTTAATTTTTTTTACTTAGTTTAGCCGAGTATTGTGTTTTGGTTCTATTTTTTCGATTTTGTGGTTCAATTGATAAGAGAGGCCTGTATTTCTTGCCAAATCTTCTTGAGGCTCACCCTTGTTACACTGGCCTATAAGAAATAAACTGCTGATGCTTTTTTTACTTTGTATAATGTTCATAGTCATGAATCTTTTATTTTGGAACTGAATTTGAAATTCAAAAATTAAAATAGTCATTTTAATAACTTTAGCACCTTATGTAGGAGGTACCTATATACATTTAATTATGATTAATATAAGTGAGAATCCTAATTTATGTTTCAAAACAAATTATTAATTTGTATTAAAACATAAAATTTTGTATTTTTTGTATGATTATTAATTGAGATAATAAATAATGTTAGTTTTGTTATTGCTTGGATTTGTGAGGTTTTTTCGAGAAATTTAAGATGTTATTTTTTTAAGTTGCATTTATCAGAATGATTATAATTCAATGTTGTTAGTTTTCTATTATAACAGGTTTCTATCTGTCTAATATTATAAGTAAAGTGCAATTTTCTAAACACTTGTTTTATTACATCACTGAAATGTATTTTATGAAGAGGTTTAACATTGCTTACAGTAATGGATTAACAGAAAAAAAATATTA
The DNA here is from genome assembly GCA_949126915.1 of Musotima nitidalis. Lineage (NCBI taxonomy): Eukaryota > Metazoa > Arthropoda > Insecta > Lepidoptera > Crambidae > Musotima > Musotima nitidalis. The sequence continues at coordinate 10,860,746 of OX421434.1, forward strand.
AAAAAGTCTATATTCGGACTTAACATTATATTTTATTTTTATTTTCTAACAAACAAAGCTGTAAATACGTCTTACACTTTGATAATTGAAGCCGGAATTAAGCAAAAAAGGCCGTAAGTAGTACTTACCCGATGTATTTCATCATAGTATGAAACTTCGTAAAAGATGTAACCTTGAATACTTACAGTTTAATAATTATTTAGAAAACGATGAGTGGAGTAAGAATCTTTACGTTTGTGGATTACTCGTAAATAAATAAGAAAAAAGTCCGTAAAACTTTAAATATTAATTTATTTATTAACTAGATCATTGAGATATTTTATATATAAACAAAAAGAAAGCTTGATTTTTTTCCTATTTTTTGGTATATAACAAAAGAACATAGCATGAAAACTATAGTAGGTATATCTGGTTTAACAGTTTTTTTGCTCTCCTGTAAAGTTTGTGTTTTCGTCTTACGCCTTTGTTTCCCTGGGGGTGCGACATATTTAACTTTAGAAATTTACGTGATATTATTTTACCATTTAATTCTTTATTTATTCTAAACTTATGTTCATTACCTACTCGATTAACTCGATTTTAATCGATCTTGGGACCTGTCATGTCATTGTCATAGCTATGTGTCGTTATCGTTTTTGACGTGACAACGTCTTAAATTAGGTTGCGGCTGGGAGTCACTTATGAAAAAGTGTAACGCTCGGTAACGTTACGATGAGTCACCGAACGAGAGAGAGGCCCGGCGAATGCCTTGCGTCTCTCTCCCACTCAACTATGATCGGTCTGCCGCGCGCGCAGCACTAGAATTCCTTGTTCCTATTGTGCAATTTAATTATATTCATATCAATAAATATTCTACCGAGAAAAAGACGTTGTCACGTAAAATCTTCGCCCGTAAAAACGACTTTACAGGCAACCATTTTTTGAAATCACTAAACGAAAACGTTATCCGTTTGTAAATAGCGGTTTTTAAAACTATCTATTTTTGACAACTATCTATATCGACGTCAGCGAACTGTGCCTACGTTGTGAAATACGTTGTTAGGTTTGAATGGTTAGCTACTGTCAATGTTTTCAATGAACTGTCCTTCGTACTTTACCGGGATTAGGACTGTCTATATTGTCATCCTTTTTTATTCTAAGGGTCAGTTATTTCAAAATTTTCCCACAATAAGCTATTATTTACACGGGACATGTTTGTTAACTTAAAACGAAACTATTTACACACAATGTTAAAACACAAAATAAACATAAGTAGGTATATTATTTACAATACTAAGCCACTAAAAATATTCCTATTCAAAATTTAAACAAACACGCACTAAATTGCACTAGCGTAATATTTTATTATTACTCGTAATTATTGTAAAAGCAAACGCATATAAACATAAAAACTTGCACTGACCCATTTATTTTAAGTAAGTTCTCGGAAAAAAGTCTCAAGGTCAATAAATCAAAACCTAGTAAAAAATGCAATCTTTAATGATCTTCCGTCCTTTCTAATAAGTCACAAAATTCAATCAAAATAGTCAAAAATCACGTGATTGTGCGAGGTGGGCTCTCAGAGTGCCCCACCTATATCCGTTTCATTTACACTTACGCATCGTCCTATATTTTCTTTCATACGCCCGAAGTAGCTTCTCACGTTGTGATTGCGACACGTTGCGTTGCCATCCTTATTATTAAAATGCTTTACATTAGCCCTTTGACTCTAAGCGGTCAGTAGAATTATAGTACAAAAAGATTAATGTAAGGCGATCTCGCTTAACGACCGCGCAACGATCATCGGACGCTGCGTGAGAGAGCAGTCTGTAGTGAACCAAACGTCTATCGTCTTAACGTTTGGATTCGCCTTGACTTTAGAGCGTTGAAGAAAATAGATAGTTCTTTAACATTTGATAACTAGTGAACGTTGTTCAGCCAAATAGACAGTTGTACAACTATCTAAGTTGAATAACGCCCACTGCTACATTGTCATTTTTCATTGCATATGGCCGCTTGTTGTCTACTCGTGCGCACTTTTCAATATTGTCGTAAATTTTACTTGCTTAATTTTTAAGCATGCAAAACATTGGAATCAGAGTGATTTGATTTCATAAATTTTGTGCATGCTCAAATCACTCTGATTCCAATGTTTTGCAAAATTTAAGTAAGCTGATACCTATGTATAGAATGCATAGGTATTTATATTTGTCAAAAGTTGCGGAACAACACTTCCAAGGGGCACTAGGTTCAAACCGAATGGCAAAAAAAATCCGTGAGATGGCTCTTTATTACCTAGTTGTTACATTTCTCTATGATTGCGTGCCCCTGGTTCAAGTTCCAAAAACTTCCCTACTTAAAATAACTGAACTTAGCAACAATTTTCAACAACAACAAAAATACAGTTACATTTTTTTACCGTCAAATTGTTAAGTTGAAAGGGAGGGATGCAATGATAGCATTTTAATGCTTTCATTTCTTAAAACTACATATCTGAATACCTACTTACTTCATACATACTTTTAAACAATTCTTTGTCGGGTCTATTTATGTTTTTATCGACAACAACCCGCCCGCCTGTATGAAAATAATATCTTTGGTTCTGAAATAATAAAATAGCAACACCGAGCACCGGAAACAAGCTGCAACTCATATGTTCACAACCTTCCCAAAAAACTCAGCCAGCCATCTTTTGTGGAAAAATCATTTGTTTCGTGTCGTCAGGGTAAATTTCGCAATTGTAATTAATGTCAGAGCCACAGTCTTCGCTTTTATTAAAAAAGCAGCTAGCAGGTAAGTGTATCGTGTGTTTAATAAATATTTGTCGAGTCACTCGTACATCGAGCGTCAAAAATGACTTGTCGTGGTATCATTGACCTGCGGATCGAATTTTGGGCAAATCTGTAATGTGTGAAAATTTTATTATTGCTCTTTCTTTTGTCCTCATAATCAATTAAATTTACTACTTATATCAAGGTTATGCTAGGAACAAAATCGATACTATCTTAGTGACAGCTATTCACTGCCGTAGAATGACTAGATGGACGATTACTTTATTTACTTTTCCTTATTTAGTATTTAGCTATCGATGGTATTTAAAAATTTATTAGAAGCAGAACTAGCTTGATTCAAGAACTAGTAACATTAATAATTACGAGACCTTGTAGAGACATCAATAATTATATTTTCTATTTTCAGAACTGAACAAGAATCCAGTAGAAGGTTTTTCTGCTGGGCTGATAGATGACAATGATATTTATAGATGGGAAGTACTTATTATCGGACCTCCAGACACACTATAGTATGTGGTATTTTATAAACATTTTATCAACAACACAAACTGGTTTGTGCAACTTATTCATTAGCAAAATGTGTTATCAATCAATCTCCAAATTCTATTTTTCTTTTAGTGAGGGTGGATTCTTCAAAGCACACTTGCATTTTCCAAAAGAATATCCATTGAGGCCCCCACGGATGAAATTTGTCACAGAAATATGGCATCCAAATAGTAAGACTTTATCAAATTAACTTTTCACATAATAGTCACCCAACTGTTCAATAACTGTAATTTCAGAAGTAAAATAAAGCTATATAACTTGGCAAATTCCAAAATAACTTTTCCTCTGATTTAAATATGGGTTGTCTGTATATGAGATGTTAAGTAACACTTTCAAGTAAGCTTTCACTAAAAAAAAAGTTTTAAGGTTAATGTTATTTCAGTTGAAAAAAATGGTGATGTGTGCATATCAATACTACATGAACCTGGAGATGATAAGTGGGGTTATGAAAAAGCTTCAGAAAGATGGCTGCCGGTGCACACAGTTGAGACCATACTCATAAGTGTTATTTCCATGCTCGCCGATCCTAATGATGAGAGCCCTGCCAATGTTGATGCTGCGGTTGGTATTTACTTTTAACTATGGTATAGGACATATAATTTTTTTTTTGTATATTTATTATATATATTGTATATTTTTGTTCCTGAGGCTTTGGTTTCAATTTCCATATAGCACATATCTTTCAATCAATCAATACATCAATATTTGTTTTGGTCTTGGTCTGTGTATATAAGAATGTTAAATGTTATTTTTAGTATCCATTTAAATGAAAACTTTTATTATACTTATCTTGGAACTAAATAATTAGTGTGATTGTATGAGAATTATTTATTTATAATTATTTTATGAAACAAATGCCTATACTCAAGAACCACAAATCTTTGCAATCATATATATTATAATTGATGTACCAGTTTGGGGCTTTGGCATGATGTATTTATTGGTACACAAATTAATATAACTAAATTCTGGAATATCATGGCCATGTTATCTCTGAATTTTGGCTGTTTTTGTTAATAAGTAGATTGTTCAGTTCAGTAAAGATAATGTAAATTATAGATAATTTACTGAATTCCTACATAATTCGGACATTTATCTTCTCCTTTATGTATAAACAGAAGAAGCAGAATGTTTAAAGCAAAACAATCTTGTACATGATTGAATTGATCCACCAGATTATACTTCATTATTTTAATAATAAATTAAATTGATTTATGATATGCTTGTATAGTATAACATATATGTAATGTAATGTAATTATTAAATAAAAGTCTTAGCCAGTTCCCATTAAATATTTAAAAAATGTTATATGTGCATTGTTATTAATTTCCTTTTTTGTCATTTTCTGATAAAATTTGTTATTTGTATCCACAGAAAGAATGGAGGGAGAGATATTCAGATTTCAAAAAGAAAGTAGCCAGATGTGTTAGGAAAAGTCAAGAAGATTGCTTTTAGGAGTCTGGGGAACTTAGATCACAGAATAGTGTCATTGGAAAAGGGCCATGGGACACCACAATACACACGCAACAGGGAATTTACTCATCACTAGGTCACTGACCCCCAGAACATCAGCTGACGCATATCATTTGTGGATGTGTGCTCATTATATTTCTTTTTACAGAAAGAATGGAGAGAATCATATTCGGAGTTTAAAAGAAAAGTAGCTCAGTGTGTGAGAAAAAGCCAAGAGGATTGTTCCTAAATAACAGTGCCCTTTTTTCATAATTTAGTTGAATAGTGAGTGTTTGGGTGATTCAGTTAGAGAACTTTGAGAGCCGGCTCCAGTGTGACTAGTGCAGGCCCTACCATCTGGGTCAGAGACAATATAAAAATTGATTTAAAAATAAATACTTATTGTAATTAAATGGTATCGCTGCCGTATTTTATAAATAATAAACTAAAACATAGAATTCGAGGTCTTTTTCATCTTTTTTAAGATTTGTTATGATAATTAAATGTGTATGGTAATTTTTTTAATGAAACAAATCTGCATTTGTCTTCTTTTTCATTATGGTAAAGATTGATCTCTGTAAATTAGAAACCAAATCCGATATAATTAGTAAAACTCCCAATTTATTTTATACAATTTCAATTGTATATAATTATGTAAAATGCACATATTATGAATAAACAATAAAAAAAAATGTAAAACAGAAAATCTTCTGCATGTAAAGTGTTAGTTACCGAAATAATGCGATATGTACACTTTCAACGCTTCTCAGAAACAATTTTTATTCTAGTGCTAATTTTAGTAGTAAATTTAATACTTAATTATAATTTTTCTGAATAAAAACAAATTTTGTAAACCTAATATTGTATGGATTATACTATACCTCAACCATGTTGGTTATTTTACTTGTAGGAATCACTCCGCCAATCAGAAAAGGAATGTTGCCATAAATTTAGATTTCATGTAGGTTTTACTCTTAAATAGGCTGTTGTGAACTTGCACTAAAAACTTAATTACCTTTGACATCCAAGGCTTTTAAATAGTTCAATTTCTTGTTGCAATACCGGAAGTCTTTACATTTCCATACGGATTCTAATTCATGTGTATACCTAGTAGTAATCCACTCAGCTTTAAAAGGCTATGGCCATCTTAACATACACATTTATTTGCATCTAATTATGACATTCAATTAATGTTACCAATTAATAATCATAATCAATGGTGTTATATAAACCCCACTTGTATACTTTCATTGAATGTTAATTTGTGAAGTGTGTATATTTTTACTGTGTATGTATATTTTTTGCTATAAAATTATAATGCAGTGAAAATGATATTTCATTTGTAGTCCTTGACAGAAAGAGCAATAATCTATCTTGTAAATAAAATTTCAGTGTGTTTCTATATACAAGAGCTTTTTATTAAATACTTATAAAAATAATATGGTACTTATAACAAAATGAAAAAAAAATCTCTTTTCCAAACCAATTTTGATGCGATTTTCTCTGACACAGCTGATGTCATAAGGAGAAACTTGGGCCAGTTTAATCCAACTACACTAAGAAATACGTGCAACTGCCAAAGTAACAACTAAATATGGTCTGTGCAGTACATTTTATTTAGGAAAATATTTTTTAATCACTATCAGAGTTCTCGGCCAACACAGCACCTTGTATGGACCTCGGGTCAAAAGTACTTTCAAAACATCGTCTAAAAACAGATTTTATAACTATTTTAGATGTAGGTGAGGCGGGTATGTTATCACAGTCCTCTAGGTTACTATTATTTAAATTTTTCTGGGAACCAATTATATTTTGACTACTGCCACATACATTGTTGCCAGTCTTTTTGTCATTTTCTAAATCATCTTCAGGAATGTCAATAAAATTAAATAGATGAGAGTCTTCATCTAGGCATTTTGACACGTCTGTATCTAAATGTGGTTTTTTCGTAATGGATTTATGAGTATTTTCCACTTTACGCTTACTTTTTTCCAATCTAGATGAGTTTTGTGTTGATGTTGCTTGTGTGGCACTCTCCGGTTTAGACGTAGCCAGGACAAAATGTGCTTCAAAAGTGGCTCCATTGTGGACAATAAAAACAGCAGGTCTACCTGTGGTTTCAAAATGAACTTGGAGAGGTAAATTGAGGGCTTCTGCAAATGTGAGCAAGGCTTTAAATTCTTTTAATGAAAATGTGATAGTGGTTTCTTGATCAATTGTGTAACTGTCAAATTCCACTGGTTTCAGACTTATTTGTGTGCGAATTATTTTTGTTAAATCAACACTGGAGTCTACATAATTTCTTAGAATTATTGATTGACTTGAAGCTTCAATGGTGACTTGGTCATCGGAGCTTTGGAAGTTTCCAAGGGCTTCAGATAATATTCTTTGAGGAGAAGTTATCCTGTAAAAATATATACAATGAGACACTGAAGTTGCAATATTTTATACAAAAATATGGTACATTAACCAAGAAAAAACTATTACTTTGATTAATTTACTCCCATTTTTTCACATAAATTTTTAAAATAGATGTGTTTACTTATACTATAATGGGAATTTGACATAGATACTAAATAAAAAAACATACATAACCATAACTGTATTATGTTTTACCTGTTTGGAACTAAATCTTTCGTATAAACAGCTTGCATAGCTTTACAATCCAATATAGAAACGTAATGTGTTTTGACTATGCCATGTTTGCATTTGAGCTGGAATATAAGTTTACAAGCTTCAGCATCTAGTTTGATCTCCAAGTTTTCAACTTGTTTATCCATATGTGTAGGAGATTTAAAGGTATTTAGAGCCGATTTCATTGATATTTTGCATTTTAACCCTTCGTTATCCTCTGTAGAGAAGTAATTATAATTAAAGTATGAAAAGAAGTTCTTATTGAACTTCACCATTGCATAAGCTGATTCAGCTGCGTTGAGTGTCCTGAAGAGTATACAATCTGGTAATGATTCCAAATAAAGTTCATCCCCAAAACGAGCCAGTGCGTGCACAGTTCTACCTAAAACTAATAGAAAATAACAATCAGTAAGTACAGAACTATTCGCATTGTGGTTAGTTATTTAATATAATCACCTTTCACATTTGGACCAGGTACGTGACACTTCATGTTTATTATATAAACCTATTAATTCATCATAATTTTCAGTTAATTTATTACTTAAATTCAAAAAGTATTTATGATAATTAAATATTTGGCTTCGCGCTGTTTACGAGCCGGCAGGCAGCTGCTTTACTTTGACATAATGACATTGACAGTACCATTAGTTTTCTAAAAAAATTACAAGGCTGGATTTTAATATTGTACACTGTAGACTGATCCCAACAATTTTTTTTATACCTACTCGACAGATTTATTCTAATCCACATCTAATGTAAATTTCTCATGTAAGTGACTGTATGGTTTTTAATGAGAAAGTAAAAATTCTTTAAACCATTATTCTCTATTCATAATTTTGCAGAAGTAAAAAGGGATAAAGGACTCTACGTTAGCCGAGTGTGTTTAACGGATGTGTTTGGCGTGTGACCAACGCTCGCCGCCGCCGCGCCGATCCGTCGTCGGTTGTCGGTTTTTCCAGCACGATTCAAAGAGAATTTGGCGCAAGTCGCAAACAGCGATCACCTTTTGGCCGAGTGTTCATTTTATAGTTACGTGCCAGATTTGGATGGTTTTAGTGAACACTTAGCATCCACCAATATATTTTCCTAAACACTTTCTTTTAAATTTGATAGTGCTGTAGAAGTATATTGCAGTGGCAGCGATCGCCCTAGTGGCCATGTGCATATAGCGACCAACGCAGAATGAAACACGCCAACGTGTGAACATCACCATGAAAATCTGCCGAACGCTCGACAAGTGCGTTAGGCCAATGAATACTGGAGCCTTTTTAAAGAGGAGCCTGAAGTTTAATTATTTATGTTAGTTTTAGTGCGACTTGCACAAACTGCTGTATATGATTAAGTAAAATTAAAATCAGAACTTTGTAATGCTATAATTATACAAAACTGAACAAATTAATCAACGTAAAGCGAATTTAAATTTATTCAGTTTTATTTAATTTACATTACAGGCTTACTAATAAACTATCGAATCAAGGTAAAAATATATCAAGTTCACATGTATACATTTTTTACAAACCTTTGACAAATGATTAGGGTTGCCAATCGTACGAGGTTCCTCGTGCAAATACAAGTTTTGTGGTCTTCTGTACGAAGTACGAGAACACTATCAACATCGTACTATTTATTATGTGCGAGATTTTGAAAATATGGCCATACGAACATATGTTGGCACCACCGCACCGTTTTAAAAATGTTAGAACTAGTGCCATCTGCCAGAACTTGTAGAAACCAAAAAGCAATTGTGAATTTAAACGAATACTATTCTTCGTGGTATAATATAATTTTGTGATGTATGGATGATTACCACTTTACGGCTTTTTCAAATTCTTTTTGTCTTTACAAATAGTAAACCTAATAATAATATAGGCTTCTTTTTATAACAAATAAAGTGATGTTTTATGTAGTAGGAAACTTGCAAAATTGTTTATTTCATTGTGTAAAATTTCCTTAATCCAGTAGTTCCTTAATAAGGGTTTAGGATGTTTTCCATACATTATACAAGGCTTATTGTTGGCATTACATAGGTTTGAATTTGGATTTGAGAAATTAAGTTTGTATTATGTGATAGCTGTGAGCCCTTCCTCAAATGAAATAAAATAATAAATGTACGAGGTTTTCAGCTGCATTATGGGTTGTTATTTTTTTTACGGTTGGCAGCCCTGCTTGTGATATCTACCACTGTCAGTGTCACTCAATAAGAAGTTCAAACTTCAGTCCGGGCGGTGGTTGGAAGCAAGGTGACGTTCAAAACTCGATTTGCTTCCGCAAGATCGGAGATTCGGAGCGAAATACCTGTGGTGTTGTTTGGGTTCAGTCCCAAATATTTCTAAAATTTATTAATAATTTGTGTCCAGTAAATTCCACCGAGGGCCTACACTACTCTGCTATAGTAAAAGCTAGCTATATTTTTTTTGTTGTGTTTACTGCCCTAAATTTGAATGATTACGCTCTGAATTACTCTAAAGCGAAAACTTGACACACTTTGAACATGGAATTAAGTGGTAAGTACCGATTTGAACAAATCCGTTATTTTCTGTTTCCACTGTTAAAGTTTGTAGGTGGTTATGATTACTTTATGATTTAATATTTTCGTATTACCTCTTAGAGGTAAAAAAATATTTAAACGTCTAATATTTAAATGAGTTCTCACTTCATATTATGCTTGGTGGATTTTGTCTAGGACCCTTATGCTTTTTACTTTTTAATAAACTATGAGAGAACTGATGACCATGGGACCTGTTACTGGTGTTGGTTTTCCACTAAGTAAGGTTAGTGAACCATTGTGCGTGTGCCTTTGCCGCCTACCTCTCTCCAAAAGTGGACAAAATCCCCATCTCCTAGAATGGGACTTTAAATGTATCTACAAATTGGTTGCTCCATGCCATAAAGTCCATGGGATAGACGCCCGTTTCCCCCAAGGGGTAGGTGCCCGTTTCCCCCAAGGGGTAGGCGCCCGTTTCCCCTTAAGGGGTAGGCGCCCGTTTCCCCCAAGGGGTAGGTGCCCGTTTCCCCCAAGGGGTAGGCGCCCGTTTCCCCTTAAGGGGTAGGCGCCCGTTTCCCCCAAGGGGTAGGCAGAGGCATATTGTATGCTCACATTTCGTGAATTATATTGTTGTTTCCACGTAATAGGTGGCGAGCCTATTGCCGCTTTTTGGGAACTTTTGTGTTCACCAGAGCCTCGTCCGTTGTTCGGCAGGTGCAGGTGAGGTTGGCTTGAGCTCCTTAGATCAAATATCTATAGTGTAGAGTTGTCTTATAGCTTTCCTTTCAGGGCTGTATTGTGTTATTTATAGGTTGTCTTTTTAGAATGGCGTTAGGTTATAGGGACCCTATCACCACTCTTTCAAGAGAAAGCACAACATTAGGTTCCTACAGAGAACTAAGGAGCTCAAGCCAACCTCACCTGCAAGTGGTGCTGAAGACGGGGCTTTGGTGAACATACAAGTTCCCAGTATTGCCACCTATTATGCAGGACTAATGTTTTAATTGGCGAAGAGTGGGTGTATAATATGCATACCCAGGCTGAGGCAAATTAGGTTTTTCGGGGAAACACATGTGAATTTATATTTGTTGTCTTTATAGTACAGTGTTTGCTCTTTTTATAAAACTTGTATAGTTGCAGTCATGTTTCTCAAATGCTAAATTAAATCATAATTTATTTTGTTTAGTTGGCCATATAACCTTCACAAGCGTTGACAAGTGTAATTTTTAAAAAATATTACCCAAAATTTGGTACACAAAACTATGTTGTCAATACCTTGTACACATCTCTCACAATTTAATAAACTTACATACAACTTTTTTATATTTATTAGGCTATGACTGCAGTCCCTATTAGAGAAATGAGTTTGCATACTAGGTGAGAACAAGCTGGTAATATATTTAAACATGGCATTGTATAGTTTACGTTATGAATACCCGTCTTTTGTAATTCTTTTTTTTACTTGGTGGACATAATGAAGGTGTGTTATTTTTTAATGTGTCTGACATAACTTTTTGTGTTTTGTGCATTATGAAATTTTTTTTTCTATTCCGCTACTTAGCAATTTGCTTTTTCTTAAAGCAATAATCTAATCTGTTGTCTGTTTTTTAAACAGTTAATATCCTTCGCCGAGAAGTGCATCTTGTGGTGAATTCCTCATCTTCTATATTACTGTGACTAGCTGTGCCCCACATCTGGATGCCGTATGTCCATATAGGTTTCAGTATTTCTTAGTAGATAGCTATTTTACTGGCATCTGTCAATTGAGATTTCTGACCAACCAGCCAGTACATACTACGAAGTTTGCAGTCCAGTTGTTTCTTTTTGGTGGCTATATGTTTACGCCAAGTGAGTCGATGATCGAGATGCATACTTAAGTATTTAGCATCCTCTGATTGGGGGATGACGACCTGGGAGAGTTTCACAGGCGGACATGTGCTCATTGAAGGTTATGATAATAACAGTACTTAATATTAATCTATATCCCTAAGAAAAAATATTAGTATGGTGTAATATTGATATAGTTTAACCTCTGGTCATATATATCGTACAGGTATACTAACCCTCATTAGTATACCTGTATTTCTCTTGACTTGCGATCAGTCCTAATATTCTTCTAGCTTCTTCAAGGGTCTTCTAGCTCTAGGATATGGTCGTCTCACATACTGCTCAAATATAGACATGAGTAAGCAATGCGTGTGATATTACAAATGTTATATTACGCGGTCAAGTAATGTCACATTACACCTCACTCCACAGTACCAAACCATTACACTATCACTCGAATATAACCCGACCCGAATCACTCCGAGACGAGACCTTCTTCTTTTTAAAACAATTTACGACTATATTTTCAATGTACCAAGGTTTTTTTTAGCTCGTAGACATTACGCTGGGCTTACCCATGACACTTAATAAAATACGCCAAACTTCAAGGAACAGTTTGCCAGTCCAGAGCTTGGTAGTCCCACTGTAATTTTCTTCCTATTAATAATATTTTTTAACTTTACACTATACCTTGTATGTTTTGCATTAAATACTTATTGCCAAACACTTATTTCCACTGTGAGTTTTTGCGATGTACCTAATAATGGGAAATAAGTATGAAAAAAACCAAAATACGCAAAAAATTTTTTTTGTAAAATACCTTTACCAATACCTGAAATTTATAAGTAATGCAGATCAGAACTGGTTTGAAAATGGTAATGGTAACAAAAGAATTCCAGGAGTCCAAAAGACATACACATAACATTATCTCGCCTCTTTCCCGTAGGGGTAGGCAGAGATCACATCCTTCTACTTGCTTTGATCTTGGCACATACTCTCAGCTCCATTCACACTCATTAATCTTCTCATACACGCCCGTCGGTTTAGGGTACTTTTGACCAGCTCTTTCTCCAAAACCTTCTGGATTTGGTCATGGAAAGTCTTAAATGGTCTTCCCCTCTCAACACTTCCATCATAAATCACTTTCATTAGTCTACTTTCATTCTACCAAACCATCTAAGCATACCTTTCTCAATTCTTTTAAGACAAATATTTCTTATAAAACATCTAATGTAAGTTTTATTTGTGTGTTTTCTTTAAATTATATATAAACAGTGAGGAAATAAAATTATTTTTTATGAAAATTCGTTAAAAATATTCATAGTGTGGGTGCTGTGGGTGCTGTGGGTGATGTGCAAAAATATATATCTATTGACCTTTTATTGATTATTTATTGTGTGGTGCAGATTTATTAGTTCTGGCTCAAGTACAAAGTTATATTTCTAAATAATATGCTCAATGTAGCTGCTGGGTTTGATAAAGAATTTCTTGAAGTCCTGTTCGTTCTTGAGGAATTCAAAGTTTTCAATGGTGGCATTTGACACGTGCCAAGCAATAATAAGCTTGCAAGATCCGTCTGGTTCATCGCAGTACTCTAAGGGGAGCCTCGAGTTGAATTCGTAGCCTCTCTCGGGATAGTAGTTGTACTCTGACATGACTCTTAGACCGCATTTGGCTATGTTTTCCTCCAGGCTTCTCACAATACCTGTCAATGTCAAAATAATAAATAAAAGCGTTTTTTTTCTATTGATGAGGAAGGAACTACACTGGACAGCAAATAAACCGGGCCACCCGCTACCTTGGAACTCTGATTCGATTTTCTCAAAAAGTATAAACCTCACAACTATCAAACTTACACCTACAAAAAGTGCGTATAATACTCTCTGACGTCGATCACTTCCTTGTAGACTCACCCTGGTCTCATCAGTAAAGAGTACATTGCCCCACTGCTCTAACGTCCAATCCCTATGCTCTCGGGCAAATTCGAGTCGTGCTCTACGGTAGGGTACGGTTAATTTTGGGCCTGTAGCAGCTCTCTTTGGAGCCAGATTTCGTTTAGCAAGTCTCCTTCTAGCGGTATCTGAACTTATGACCACTTGGCGTTCGTCACGCAGACTTCGTTGGACTTCAACTGCGTTGAGGCGGCAATTTCGCAAAACAGTAAGTTGGATATAACGATCATCTGCTGCTGATGTAGCCCTAGGTCTGCCCGTACCTAGACGGCGATCGAATGCTCTAGTCTCTAAGTATCGTCTGTAAGCCCGTTGTACCGAAGATCTGCTGATTCCAAGTCTCCGAGCGACTTCACGTGGCGAAAAGCCTGCTTGAAGTAGTGCTACAGCTTAAGCTGCTTCTTGAGGCGTCGTATCCATTATTGACCGAAGAAAATAGCAGAAATACACGCGTCTGGAGCAAATAATGGATGGCAACCAAAGAAATTATAAGAAAAATCCGACTATCCTCATTTAGAAAAAAAGAACGCTAATCGCAAACTCTAGTCAAAACAGAGCAAATCGTTGGTATTGTGTTTGTTGCTTGATTACAATGTGAATTGAGGGTACTTTGGATAAATTTGTGGTCATTTCTCAAACAACATGAAACGCACTTTTTGTGGGTGTAACTTTGATAGTTGTGAGGTTTATACTTTTTGAGAAAATCGAATCAAAATTCCAAGGTAGCGGGTGGCCCGGTTTATTTGCTGTCCAGTGTAGATATCAATTATTTTTACGGCCATTAAATGGTAAAAGAAGTATAATCCGTGGTGCTAAAGTGTACAACTTAATACCGCCAAACAGGCACATTTCGCCAGTTATATTCTTTATCCCACGCAATAGGTTACGAGCCTATTGCCGCTTACCGGCAACTTTTATGTTCGCCAGAGCCTCGTCCGTTGTTCGATATGTGCACCTCGGTTCCTCAGATCTTGATATGATCCATATACGTAAGTTGTACAATGACCTAAGTAACAAATGACGGGATAGCAACGTGGTGATGCATTGCTAGTGCGCATACATTTAGTTTCTTTGCGTATATTTTTTTCTTTTGTCAACGATTGTGCCTGCGCAGACAGCCGCAATTTGTTCAAATTACGCGCCGCATATTGGTACCCATTTTAGCTGATTGCTGTTCATCGGCCCGGGCGGAACTCTCTCTTTACCAGTCTTTATGAAGACCTATTTGTTTTTATTCAAATAACTAAACCATAATCATTACGTATAGACTAATTCAGCTTAAACCACTAGCCCCCCCGACTGGTCTCCACATTGTCGTGGTGGGGGGGCTGAGTACCTCCCGGTATTGCGCAGAGGGCGCTAGAGAAAAGGTAACACCCAGAGATTGGCGACTCTGGGTGCCCTTAGTACTGACTACCGGGGGGGAAACTAAGAGGGACCTGTGGAGGGCGCAGCGGGCGGGCCAGGAGGGCCCGTCAAGCAGCGCCAGGAGGGTCTCAGGCAGCGGGAGCAGGGGGCACCTGCTGTCTAATCATGGACCCTCCGAGAAGTCGGCCACACACGCTATGGTCGCACAAGAAGGTAGGAGGGGCGCGTCCACTGCGTCTCTCTGAGGAGGTCCTCCCGGTTTTAGTCCGGGGGACGTTGGCCGCGGGCGGGGTGTCAGAGCTGCAACCCAGGTACTGGCGCCCCCCCGTGTGGAGTTGCCAGACTCCCATCATGGCGCGTCCCCAAGGTGGCGGATAGGGGAATGCCACTCATATTGCCAATCAGATATGAGTGGTACCGGCTTGTCCGGCGCGGATCAAAACTGGTGGGTCCAGGGCGCACCCCCGGTTGCGTTTCGCTTGTTCGTTTCGCAATCGGAAAACGGCTTGCACAACAGCTCTTAATTTAATTTAAAATGTAATTGCATCTCTGTCATTTGTTTGAAGTTAAGAGGGACAAAACGATGTTTTAAATAGATTTTGCACTAAATAGGATAAGTGACTGTTTTGCAAGCCATCCTAAGTCGTAGGTGCGCTAGGCTACGGACTTGGTCTTCATGGTGGATTAAGCTCAACTTCATGTCACTGGCGGGAAAGAAAATCAATCTTGACGATTTCTTGCTTAATTTTTTTATGTTCAAGCTCCCGAATGGGCGCGGTAGTTTTTAAGTTGGCATTCATAAGATGCTGCGTTATTGAGCCAAACTGGAATAAATGATTTTTACTTTGAATCCCACTCACCTAGAATTGTGATAGGAAATCTCTGCTCAGTAGTGGGACGTTACTGCATGTTAAAGTCGTGGATACTTACCTATTATTTTAAAGAGTACAACCCTCAGCGGGATATAATAGGGTGAATCATCAAATGTCATCAAAATTTAACAGAAAAACCACGTTGAAATATCATATTAGATTTTCTACATTAACTGAATTGCATAAGGTTCAGTTTATGGTGGTCTAATGTGGTCATATTGACCAGAGTCTTATAAAGGGTTAAGTAATTCTTTGTATCAAACTCTAACTTTAACAGACAATGCACAGCCTAAAGTACTGCTTAGCTTGTTATTTAATAAGTATATGGTGGCTTATGCCTATTTTTATCTGATTATACACTATTATAATTGTGACTCGGCAACAATCTGGTTTTTAAAATGAAGCCGTAAATTGATGTATAATTATGTCGCTTGACGTTATTATTATGAGTTAATTTTAAAGTGTCTGTGTCAGCCTTATAAAGTCCACTGCTGAACATTAGCTCTCTAATAAATTCTATTAGTAATATTTGCCTATAATCACCACGCTGGGCAGGCGGGTTAGTGATCACAGTTTAAGCCAGTACGCAGAATGACGCTGCTGCCAATCATCCCGTAGAATTTCTCTTCGTCGACTTTTATGACTCCCCGTGAAATGAGAGGGAGTGGCACTATTCTACGCAATTGAATTATTATGCGCTATTTACTAAACTATCGAAATTAAAAGTGGTCATTGCTTAGTTGAAGCGCTCGTAGCTCCGCTGTGCTAGGTGGTCGGAAAAGATCACCGAAGTAAAGCAGGGTTCAGATAAGTCAGTTCTTCGATGGGTGACCGTTTGTGTGGCATTTGATCAAGTGGTTATCAGTAAATGTGGTAGTCGTTAAGCTATGATAGAGGCTTCATTGGGCGGCTTGAAAAATTCTATCAGCAGGACGCCATACACCTGCCTCCGTCAATCCGCACTTAATGGCGCTTTCTGTGCCATCTGTATTCTTTATTTAATCTGTACCATTTATTTGATGCTGACTGTACATTTGCTTTATTATCTAAGACTTACTTGTTTGATTTCATCAACCACTAAAATCTTCTTGGCGTTAGAGAATACATACCATTCAGGCAAGTTTTGTTGATGACCTGCCGAGGAACGCTCAGGTATCGTTCGAGAGTGTTGTTGAAGGACTTCTTCAAGCAAAGGTAGTCGTCTTCCATATATTCGAGGCGTCTGGTAACAGGCACCGTTTCATATTTGATAATGGAGTTGAAGACGCAGGGATCTGGTTCTGCCATTACCTGAGGAACAAAATGTTATTTAAATAAAAAAATAAATCAGTCTAATGGGCAGTAAAGTTAAAGACAAGTTTAATCATTGTCTTCCTACCCTAGAATAGATAAAAATGATTACAAGTAAACGAAATTAACTTAGCATATCAGCGGAATATAAAGAACAGTTAGATGTCTGGGCGACAGGCGACAGGCGGCGAAAGCCAAGTAATGAGACCCATTGGCTTTAAATTCAGAGGGTATCGGGTTCAAACCTATGACTTTTCGAAGTTATGTGCGTATTTATCGCTTGCTCCGTGCCTCGGAGCAAGCGATAAGTACGCTCGTCAGTCGTTATTAGGAATAACTAAAATTCAGCCAAATCTGGTTAAACCAGTCAGCAGACCCTGTGTCCTGTATAGTGCAACCTGGAAAATGCTAAGATAAGATTACTTTAAGGCTCGACTGACACTTAAAAAAGCACTCATAGACTAGACAAACTTTTAATCAAACTCTATGATTAATGAACTTAAAGGGGAATCATAGCGCTTGGCATGAAGAAAATGCAACCAATAATGGCAACCTAACCTAGCTAAATCGTCTATTGGATTGTGCCAAAATGAGGATGAAACACCCCTACACCGTTAAATAGAACGGTAATATTGCAAAATAGTTGGCGAGAAAAGTTTAATAAAATATATCAAATGAATTGCTTTCAATTAGTTATAAAAAGACCTCAACCTAACCGCTTCTTTATTATTCTAATTATCATTTTTGCTTTTGCTTCTTTACCATTCCGCGTCTAAATACCGTACACATTATCACCAGCTGCAATCCTAGCTTATGTCTAGGAAAACATTATCTCATTCCTAATAAAGCTAAGGACTTGGAACCCAAGCAACATATATACATACAATCTATCACGCCTGTTTCCCCGAAAGGGTAGGCAGAAGCATATTCGCCCACATTTCGCAAACTATATTGTTGGTCCCACGTTATAGGTAACGAGCCTATTGCCGTTTATCTGGAACTTTTATGTCGCCAGAGCCTCGTGCGTTGTTGAGCAGGTGTACCACGTGCAAGTGAGGTTGGCTTGGGCTCTTCAGATCTTGGTAGGATCCCTATACACCTAAGAATAAGATACTTAAATTTGAGGTTCAGAACTTGGAGGTGAACTGAAAGCAAGCGGCGCCGGCGATAACAATAGATTAAAACTGGTCGCGGCGATACTGCTTAGAAAAAGCCCTGAACAGCCGCTCTCACTTACAAAAAAAAAGGAAGGCATCATGTAGATTACATGAGTTAAGCTATAAAGAAAAGTATACTACCACTTTTCTTTATGGTTATAAATGCCCAAATGTTTGCTTTGAAGATAACATACAAACATACATAATGTCATGCCTCTTTCCCGTTGGGTAAGGCAGAGATCACATCCTTCCACTTGCTACGATATTGGCACACACTTTTAGGTTCATTCACACTCATTAACCTTCTCATACAAGCCCGTCGGTTTAGGGTACTTTTGACCTGCTCTTTTTCCAAAATTTTGAAGATAACACCGTGACATAATAATTTTTGTTATGCAGTTTTTTTTCGTATACGATCTGAATTATGAGTATACACATTTTCATGTTAATAGTAATCTACTTAATTATTTTTATCAGCGATTAGCCAGTATGTTGTTTGTTACTTAAATGCACTGTTAATCTCACTGAGAATCAGAATCAGCAGAATTAATGACGTTCTTGATAACTGTATCGCGTCGGCTGGAATGTTATATCAGAATAAGGCGCTAATTGTTAAAAAAATCGTGACCTTAAAATTGACCATAAACATGAATGTTGTTGTTGTGTGAATACCCTCACACCTTGATATGTGAGAGGAGGTTCGTGCTAAGTAGTGGGACGTTAATGGGCTGTGATGATGATGATGAATGTTGTGCGTGTTATTAAGATCAGCTCAATTATTCATGTTAGAAAAGGACTTGGATGTAGAAGTCGTTTAGTATGTCCCATATAAGTAGAATCTGGTCAGATAAAGCGTTATCCTTGAAGACCAAGGTGAGTCTGGTAAGGACGCTTGTGTTCTATTTTTTGTTCATGGCTCTGAAAGGGTCCATCCCTTTAAAAAAGCTGACCGCATTCGCATTGACGCGTTTGAGAATGCGTCCGTTCTGAGGAAAATAGGCGTCACCCTGAAGTTTTTGACGATCTGCCTCTCCGTAGAATTTTCGACTTTTTCGGTTTCATAGCGAGGAAAAAGAAGACGACCTCAGAACGGAAGATACAAGAGAAATGATTGAGAGGAAGAATTCCTATGCGTTAATATGATCCGATAATGATCAATCCGAGTAAAAAGCAATAAAATTGTCCATGAAGCCATACACACCGCCGCAGACATAACAAAATAAAAAGATTTCGTCCGGAAAGTGATTCCTGAAGGTCACGATCCTCAGCAATGAGGACGACTCAAGGAAGACAATTTATTTCGATTTATTCAATAAAAATAATCAGTATCGGTTTTCTAACATATGGATCAACTGTTCCTCTTGATACAAAAGCAACTGATTTACTAAGAAAGGTACTGTTTTACTGTCGATTAATCTATCTAAATTTCATAGTTTCTTCGTGGTTCCTTATCTAAGGCAAAATCCATGTTGATCTGTGTTATTAGATACGTTTTCGCCACAATGTTTTTTTTTATTACGTAGAGGGTTTGTTTTCGGTCCTAAGTCCTTTTAAATCATTCATTCAAAGTGACTTCGTGCGGGACCCCTTTGGGCGCGAGGCCGTGGGCAGGGGCCCACTTCGTCCACGCCTAGCTACTAGTAGTAGTAATAATTAATTCGTCTTGCATCCTAAAATCCTAACTCTATTGCTCTCAAAGTAGCTATATATATGTAGCTATAATTTGTTCGAAAATATAATTTCTTTCAATAATACATTTTGGTGTTTCTTAAGTCCTTCGGTTGAAATCAGCAAAATGATGCCTTTATTGTAAGGCATCATTATAAAATTGTTCGTTATGCTTTTATTAATAGTTGTTATTACGGGGTTCACAACAGAAAGAGGAAGTTGTCTCCTATTCTCTTTTGGAAAATTGATTTTTAAACTAGTTTGCCGAACCAACTTGGTGACTCGTTGAGTTTTAGACTTGTGTATCATTTTAGATTTCTTTACTGGTATTAAAACCTTTTTTATAATCATCATTATTTCACCTATATGAAGTCCACAGCTTCACATAGGTTTTCTCAATAGTACTCCACATCGATCTGAAGCGTCCTTTTAGTGGTCTAGACCATTTTACTTTGGTCCCATTTATTTCTTTAAAATCACTAACTCGGCAATGGTAAAAGTATTTTTGTAGGTGTTGTAGAATCAGCTTACCTCTCGTCCAATGCATTTCGGAGTATTCACAGCTTCACCAAAAAAGTTCGGAGACTGATTCTGCATTGGGTACTGTACCATGCCTCCGCATGAAGTCCAAAAGCCATCTCGGATGATGTAAGTTCTTGGTGCTTTGCCCAAAGACGTCACTGTGACTGTTGTCATACCAGTCCTAAGGAATCAGCAAAAAAGAGAGTACTTTTGTTTTATTTCATTTGTCATTATCATATCACATTACTGCTTTTAAAAGCCACTTCTTAAAAGGCTTTATTGTTTATAATTCGAAATGGCAGCCGATATAGAGAGAAAAACGTACAAGAAATAAAAAGATTTGTTTATAAATAAATTTGTCAACTAAATGAGTGTAAGTACGGAAAGTATCACTAAGAAAAAACCAAATGCAAAAAAATGCATTGGAAATATTTAAATGTATTAGTAAAAGTCCAATAAAAGTTTGGCTCTTATTAAGTCAACTCAAAAACTAACGCGCCCATTCACTGCGGGCGAGAGTATGATCGTAAAATAACAGGCAAGAAAATCGTCAAGGTTAGGTAGTATTTTTCATTTATCTGTAGTCCGAATTCATTCTTTATACAATATGAAGTCCCAGGGTCTTCGTATTCATTTAGTTTGTTTGTAAGATAAAATTATTAGTTCGAAACAACATTCCTTTTTGGTAGTAAGTATTTTTATAAGTAACGTCAGCAATACCATGTGACCGAATGTACGATTTTAAAAAGTCAAGGTTATCAAAGGGTTTGGCTAAAACTGACCTGCCGTTAGCAATCGCATCTTTCAGCATCGCTTCCTGTGCACCAATATCTTCAATTTGCAGCTTCAGACTCTCTGCCAGGACCCTGGCACTTTGGAGCGTGCTTTCTAATTTGATTTTCAAGGCAGATATTGGCACGTTTCCTCTGGAGTATGCACTTAACCCTTGAGGTGATTCCGTAGTCCCCATGACGTGCATTAAACCTAGGCTTTCATCGTCGAAATTCATGTTTTGGAAAGTGAATTCGTTTCTTCGAGATCCAGTCTCTTTGCTGTAAATATTTGTTGAATTACGTATTTTTTTGGAAAATGTTAAATCTACTAAATGTAAATATTCAATGACTTACAACTGTTCTCGTATCGGTGACATCCATTCTGAAACCTAAAACGAGGAATTAGAAGTATCTTAATGAATACGATGAGTTCTTATAAATTCACAAGTTTATTACATTATTATGATACCAAAACGGTCAGATTCAATTTGTGGACCTCATTATGTCAGTCCATTAACGTCCCCCTACTGAACACATGCCTCCTATCACAGATGACAAGGATTCAAGTCATACTCCACTACGCGGACCCCGCTCGGATTAGCATAGGCAGGTGCCCTGCTGTTAAAGTTCAACCAGAGCATTCCAATGGAATTTTTATATTTATACATGTATACGTTCACGTCTGTTTCCCCGAAGGGGTAGGCAGAGGCTTATTATACTCTCACACTTCGCCAATTATATATAGTTGGTCCCACGCAATAGGTGGCGAGC
This sequence comes from Musotima nitidalis, assembly GCA_949126915.1. Classification (NCBI taxonomy): domain Eukaryota; kingdom Metazoa; phylum Arthropoda; class Insecta; order Lepidoptera; family Crambidae; genus Musotima; species Musotima nitidalis. Next base: position 10,882,834 of record OX421434.1, read on the forward strand.
CTATTGCCGCTTACCGGTCTCTTACTGTTCTGGTCGCCAGAGCCTCGTCCGTGGTGCAGGTATACAACCTATGTATATGTTTACTTAAAAAGCGGTCCACAAACACTGTTAACCTAAATGTAATATTGTTACTGAATAAACTAGTGTATTTATTTTATTTTGATACTGCATTGAATCGGTTGCAATAATTCAACAGACATTAAACATAATGATAACGACGCTGATATATCTGATAGTGAGTATGTTATTTCAAATCTTACCCAATTGCATAAACTTGAATGTAAAACGCATAAAAATAATACCAAGTGCGACCAAAACATTTCGCGGCCTGTCCTCGATGTGTTCGCCTCTGAAGTGTACTAACTAATTCTTTCTTTGTTTCCTGTAAATGTTTACAATTTCTCTGATAAGAACTAGACTGGGCCTATTGTTTTGGGTCGAATCAGCATAGAAAATCTACGTACAGGTGTAATTAGTCCGGGAGAAACTCTTTTATTTTCGTTTTGCGTCAACGGAAATAAGATTATCGCCAAATGCACTGTCTAAATCTAGATTTTTACTACGGGATGTCATCATGATCATCATCTCAGACCATTAACGCCCCACTACTGAGCACGAGCCTCTTCTCACATATCAAGATGTGAGGTTATTGGGTCATACTCCACCACGCTGACCCAGTGCGGATTAGCGGAGGCAGGTATATGGCGTCCTGCTGTTAGAATTTTTCAAGCCGCTCATTTGGCCTCTAACATGGCTTAACAACTACTTTAGTGATAACCGATACGGGATGTAATATAATATATATCTCTGGATATAAATGTTTATCGTTTACCATACAATTTGTTAAAACCGTTTACACTTGGATATAAGTAATATATATGTATATCATCTCAAGACTTATTTAGTTTTTCGATTATGAGAGCGTTTTTTAAGAAATATATATGTTATATTTAACCTCTGCAGTCCGTATTCTTAACCCATTAGAGGACAAACCAAAACTACAAGGATTTGCATAGTGAAGTTTTTATTGTTGTTTTACAAAAGCAACTCAAAAGCAAATAAACAAGAAAAAATATCAATCAATCAAACCTATAGGAATATTGGTATATATATATATATACCTATATAATATAATATCCTAGTCATAGGAAGATCGATTTTTCTTCTTCATGCTTATCAATAGTAATTATTTTGTTCCATTCTCTTGTATGGTTCCTGTAGCACTATAGCCAAGTTGTCGCAAATCTTTTAAAAGATTATAGCTAGAAAAGAAGTTTTCAAAATATACTTTATGGTCTAATAGATTAGTTCCCAGTTTTTCCAGTAAGGGCTCGGACGAAGCATCAAGTGATTTTCCGCAGTACAAATTGAAGCTGTAGCAATAGCCCATTGAACTAGACTAACTTGAATACGACGGTAAACGCTTGTGCCAGACAGGAGTGTTCTTATGGGACGTAGATTCTTGACGAGCTCTTTTAGCAGTCAGGGGTTCGTCGTCACTGTCGTCACAGCTTTCAACATTATGATCGTTTCGATAGGTAGAAAAAATGACAATGTTACCGGGTATGCCTTGCGGTAATAAACTTGTCGCTATATCTTCATCAGCAACATCTTCTTCATCAGTTATAGCACTCAGACCAGGTGATATAATAGCCAAATCCATCAACCAAAACCATCATCATCACTTTCTGCTAAAAAAGCTCCGATCGCGTCTTCTAACCCATGATACATATTTCCAATGTAAAAATGTCAGCGTTTCATAGTAAGCAATCTGTGAAAAAACCGGATATTTTATACACCTAGGTGGTTATTGTACTCGTACGAGTACACCTGAGTTCTGAACAAAATATTTTCAAGCAGGCTAATACTATGTTACTAAATTGTTATTTATTTCTTACCTTGTTATGTTAACCACACGTAAAATACACAAATTGTTACTTTTCACATGTTAAAAAATAACTATTCATTGACAAACACTCTCAACTCGACGCGGCGACAGTAGTGTAATCTTAAAAGACGTTAGCGAATATCATATTTATTGGAATTACCCTCAAATTTGCTATTCAATAAAATAAATAAAATAATACGTCACTTTATATCACTGTACTCGCACGAGCACAGTGACCTCTAATGGATTTAATTAAACTTCATTAAAATACATAAAAAATATATAATGGCATCAGTTGGAGGAGGCCTTTGTCAATATATTAGGTCGGGGAAAAAGTCTTTTCGCATAACGTAGGTATAAACTTATTATAATTTTTTTTTGACTGTACTATTTGTGTCTGGCTAGTTTTGGTAACATTAAAAAGGTTCCATTATAAAGAAAAGAAAAAATGGTTGCCTGTAAAGTCGTTTTTACGGGCGAAGATTTTACGTGACAACGTCTTTTTCTCGGTAGAATATTTATTGATATGAATATAATTAAATTGCACAATAGGAACAAGGAATTGAATGAAAATAAGAATTGCACAAATTTTAACTATAGAAATATATTTTGTTTACTAAAACATTGTACACTAGTGCTGCGCGCGCGGCAGACCGATCATAGTTGAGTGGGAGAGAGACGCAAGGCATTCGCCGGGCCTCTCTCTCGTTCGGTGACTCATCGTAACGTTACCGAGCGTTACACTTTTTCATAAGTGACTCCCAGCCGCAACCTAATTTAAGACGTTGTCACGTCAAAAAATAAAAAAAAGTTGTTTCCCGCTATTTTTCATTTGTTTTTCTCTCCGTTAAAATGAGTGAATCTAATGAAGAAATTCGATACATTTTAAAATTTTATTATAAAAAAGGCAAAAATGCAACTCAAGCAGTGAAAAAAATTTGTGATGTTTATGGACCTGATGCAGTGTCAGTAAGAGTAGCACAAATTTGGTTCAAACGTTTTCAGTCCGGAAATTTTGATGTTAAAGATGCACCTCGCTCTGGTCGCCCTGTTACGAATAAAATGGACGCCATTTTTGAAAGAGTGGAGCAAGATCGGCATATTAGTAGTTACGATGCAGCTGAAGAACTGGGAATTGACCACAAAACAGTTTTGACCCATTTGAAGAAAGCTGGTTATACAAAAAAGCTCGATATTTGGGTGCCACACGAGCTCACTCAAAGAAACTTAATGAACCGTGTACTCATTTGCGATTCATTATTGAGACGTAATGAAACCGAGCCGTTTTTGAAGAGATTGATAACTGGCGATGAAAAGTGGATCACGTACGACAAGAACGTGCGAAAAAGGTCGTGGTCGAAAGTTGGCCAGGCTTCACAGACTGTGGCCAAACCTGGCCTAACACGAAATAAGGTGATGCTGTGTGTATGGTGCGATTGGAAGGGCATTGTTTATTATGAGCTTTTACCGCCCGGCAAAACCATCGATTCTGATCTTTACTGCCAGCAACTGATGAAATTAAAGGAAGCAGTCGAGAGAAAACGGCCGGAATTGATCAACAGGAAGGGTGTGGTCTTTCATCACGATAACGCTAGACCACACACATCTTTAGCCACTCAGCAAAAATTAAGAGAGTTCGACTGGGAGGTCCTAGTGCATCCACCATATAGCCCTGACCTTGCGCCTTCAGATTTTCACCTGTTTCGGTCTCTGCAGAATTCTTTAGGTTCTGTAAGGTTGACCTCAAGAGAGGACTGCCAAAACTATTTGTCCCGTTTTTTTGATCAGAAGTCCCAAAGTTTCTACAGTAACGGGATAATGTCTCTGCCCACAAAACGGCAGAAAGTTATTCAACAAAACGGTACATATATATTGTAAATAAATGTAAATAAACTTTGAAAAAAATGTCTTGACTTTTCATACAAAAATACGAAAAGACTTTTTCCCCAACCTATTATGACATACAGACGGAGTCGATGCATAATAAATAGATTATAAATAACTATATACTATATATATATATTTACCCAGGTGTATAATGTCTGAATAATTATATTATTATTATAAAATATATAAATTGGACATCACACTGTAAGATAGACTACAATGTGATTGCCATTACCGGGATATAATATTTATCTCGGGAAATAAGTAATGTAAAATATATTGTCATATCCTATCTCGGTTGCTTTTTTTTTTTTTTTTTTGGATGGAAAATCATCAAATGACCTTCTCCCGCTGTGGGTGGAGCGGGAGGGTGTGTCAGACTTCTACTGACTAAAAACCATCCGTGTTCCTTCTTGCGCCTGTAACACCAAGGCCGCGGTAACCCTTTCGAACAATCCCGCAACATCGAACAATCCCGCAACATTTCGGTTGCCCTAGATTTAAGCTTAGGGTCTAGGGACTGCTCACTGGTTTGGAAATCCAAATTCGGAATTTCAGTTGTTAGTAGTTAAAAGCCAGTTTAAATATGTATTCAACACAGTTTTCAGTGGTTTTTAGTAAATAACTTAGTGCGTATTAAACTCGCAAAATAATAATACTGTTATTAATTAATACCAGTTAAAAGATGGCACTAACTAAAATATTTACTATAGTAGCTCTAGTGTTATAATTAATTTGAAAAAGAAAGTTACTAGCGATATCAGCATGGTTATCGATACAATTTTTGGTTATTTCACTTGTTGTGATGAGTAGAATGTGCAGCCCTTCGCTTTGATCTTACACTTACATTTTTTTTCTTGCCAGTGGACGAGTTTTTAGACGGACTCCTATCTACGGATGCCGAGAAGCAGCCGTCTGATAAAGTGGCTCCTGAACAGCTGGAATTGAAACTGCCTGATGACTTTGACGAGAAACTTTTTAACCAGTAAGTTGAATACATTTCGACATATATATGACACGTCATATTGAATACATCCTACCTGATGGTACCGAACTATTTATTTATGTCATGGATTGTATAATGTTTGAATTTGTGTTGGTGTGTGACCGTGACAGTGCACTTAGGTCCCTTCGGAATACCAGCGCTATCGTTTCATAACCATAGCTTCGAGCTGAGAAGGGGACCTTTTACTGAGGGCCTACCGCCGAGTTCGATGGCAATCGATTATAAGGCAAAATGGATTTCGAATTGATTCTGTCGTACCGCCGAACTCATGGAAATCGAAACAAAATGGCGTTCTCCATTTACCTATAAATTGGTCTGTCACGGACTGAAAGTCATGAATGAGTGGTGGCTGTCGGCAGATTCCTCGGTACGGATTAATGAACGTAAACAAAGTTTGATCTAGAATCTAGATGGATTACCGGTAATCCATCGAATTCGGCGGTAGGCCCCCAGGTCTACGTATTCTAGTTAGGCTTTTTTTTGTTTTCTGTTGGCATTATTATGCCTTTAAAACTACATAAATAAATGTAAGTACCTAATTGTGTGGACCAAATAAATAATTTTATTCTTATTATTATGATGGTAAGCAGTCGATGCAGTTGAAACAAGTGGCGCTCCGAGTTTTTTTCCTCAACCTACTGCCACTTTAACTTGCCATGTTTGTCATTCTAATTCTCCTACAGATTTCCTCATTTCCAATTCTGTTAGTGTTCCTAAACCCTAAGCTTAGCTCTCTCTATTCACCATGTTTTTCAAAAGGTTTTCCATTAACCATGGAGGTCAGTATATATGCACTCCTCTCCGTGTTCGATTTCCACAAAGGACAAATTATTGTGTGCATTTATATTTTCTGTGTATATCAAGTATTAATTACAAAAAAAGATAAGTGTGTAAGTATGTTGATCAATTATTTAGTATCCATAACACAAGTTCTTAATGATACTTATCTTGGAACTAAATAATTGATGTATTTGTTAGAAATTATTTATATAAACCATTTGGATGTATGTTAAGTATGTATGTACAAAAAAAACGTATTTTTGTATGTTTCTCCGTCATTTAGTATCCATACAAGTTCTTAATAATACTTGTCTTGGAACTAAATAATTGGTCTGATTGTAAGAGAATTACTATAATTATTATTGTGTTGTTCCCCAGAGGTCGTCGCTTTTACTGGGACCATTCGTTTGCTATGACGACATCCATGATGCTGGGTCTGGTGACTGTGTTTGCCGTGCCCTCGATCCTCAAGATCCTGGTCAGCACGCGGAGATCCAACTCCTCATTCACGGCGTACAGGCGGTACCTTTCCACAGTCCTCAATACCTTGACCTGGTTTGAGTACGACTTGAAACCTGGCACTAAGTAAGTTAATGCTTACATGCTATTTAATCTCACGCCTATATATCCCATTGGGGTGCGCAGAAACCTTTCTACAACTCTTTAAAAATGGTCTGTATAGTTGCATGCAGTAAAGTTCAATTTAGCGCAGAGATCTCTAGATAAGACGTGCCAAATGGTACAAGGTGGCTAACTTTTAGACAAAAGACGAGATCTCATTTCCAGACATGGAGGTCAGAACTTTCAAACGGCAAAATAGGTTAATATTTTTTTAAATTTGTACCTACTACTAATCAATCAATCAATCAAGAATGATTTATTTCATAAACTATTAAGTACTATACTTGAAAACGTCAAAATTAAATATAAATATAAAAAACAATCGAGGTGCTATTACAGTGAAATCACGAAGCTTAGATTCACGTAGCAAATAAATAAAAATTTGGTGTAATTGAATCTAAGAGCCAGTTTCGAGCCCCCGCTCTGTGAGAAGAACTGACAAGAAACTCACAGGCTATGCTCTTTTAAATTATTTCTATCAAATATAACAATACAAAACACACACAGTGAATATTTGAAGAACACAGTATTATTTATTTATCTCTTCCAGATATCAATTTTATGTGCCAGTTGACTCGCGCGTTCAAAATGTATATATGGCAAAACGCGCGACTGCTTCTGCACGTCATGTATGAACCTCTTGTATCTCACCATCGATTGATTCGAATCGCGTCATCTGGACAAACTTTTGGTCTTTTTTAGATGATTAGATATTTTTAATCCATCACTGGCTTACCATATATTTATGGTTGGCTGGCTCATGCGTCATACTCGTGAACGGGTGCCGCCAGTGGGGGACTGGTCTGTTCATGTCTACTATGTTTATTCGTAATCATGCTCGTATAACTTAAAAAAAAAAAAAAATATTTTTAATCTTGTGACTGCAGAACACAGGTTTTTGTAGACTTGTCAAATTGTTTTACAACCAAGTACATTTTCTTGTAACTGGCGGGAGAAAAAACTAACCTTGACGATTTTCTTGCCCGTTCTTTTACGATCAAGCTTTCGCCCGCAGTGAATGGGCGCGCTAGTTTTTTAAGTTTTGACGTTCATAAGAGCTCTTTTGAGCCAAACTTGAATAAATGATTTTGATTTTTTGAATTTTATTCCAACTGATCCCTAAACACAGTAAGGCTGTTTGTACTCGAACTAACTCAGCACCAAAGCTCCCCGTGAGATTCCCAAATAGTCTCTTAGATGATCACCTCATTACATTCCATAGATAATGCTCCAATGCTGTAACATATGTTTCTATCGACAGATCGTGGAAATCCCTATACACAGTAAGGTCTCGGCACGCGCGGGCAAGCATGGCCGCGAAGCTCAAAGGGCTGGGTGTAGTGTCACAGAGAGACATAGCGCTCACCCAGTTCGGGTTCATCGGACTGGCTCTCCTCAAACCAGACAACTTCGGCGTCAGACAGTTGCAGGACGGCGATTGGGACGCTTATGTGTATTTCTGGAGAACTATTGGACATATGATCGGATTAGAAGACAGGTTAGTGACTTTTGACATAAGCACTGCATACCCAGTTCGGGTTCACCGGGCTGTCCTTGTTTAAACTAGACAACTTCGGCATCAGACAGTTGCAAGACGGCGATTGAGACGCCTATGTGTATTTCTGGAGAACAATCGGACCATTGACAAGGAGAAATCAACACTTACTCATCTGTTGAATTATTGAAAAATAATGACCTGTAGTTAATAATAATAAATATTTCTGACGATTACACCAATTATTTAGTTCCAAGATAAGTATCATTAAGAACTTGTGTTATAAACATACATAAATACTTTTTTTTTGTAAATACATATTTAATATATTATATAGGACAACACCCAAGTTAATAGTTAATATTGTGTTACAATAATAAATTCAAAGACATCACAGACATTCATCATCTCAGCCCATTATCGTACTGAGCACGAGCCTCCGCTGACATACGAAGGTGCGAGGGTATTGGGTCATACTCCACCACGCTGACCCAGTGCGGATTGGCGGAGGCAGGTATATGACGTCCTGCTGTTAGCATTTTTCAAGCCGCCTCTTTAGGCCTCTTACATGTCTTAACGACTACCACATTTAGTGATAACCGGGACCCACCGGCTTAACGTGCCTTCCGAAGCACGGAAGCGCTCGATATCAAATGCCACACAAACGGTCACCCATCCAACTGACTGACCTCCGTAAACTCTGCTTTACTTCGGCGATCGTTTCCGAACACCGCGGACCGCGACTGCGGAACTACGAGCGACTAAAGACATTTTTTAAAATTATTTTTTACTAAAGACATTAAAACACAATAAAGAGAGTTCAATAATATATACTTACAAAATACATATGATTTAATTCACACTATATTTATTTATTTAAACTCTTTATTGCACATAAATCAAAAATATCAAAACATTACAATTAAAAAGGACATGTACAAAGGCGAACTTATCTCTATAAGAGATCTCTTCCAGCCAACCTCATGAGGAGTCATATAGATAAAACAAGGATAGGTAAAATATATATGCAAAAAATAAAATAAATTAAGACAACAAATTTCGTATGAGTATTATATATATATGTATATTGTATATATTTCATCATATCAGCCCTGTAAAGTCCACTGCTGAACGCTGACCTCTCCAATTGACTATAGATTCTCTTTTGGTGGTATTTGTCTATGATCAGCACGCTGTGCAGGCGGGTTGGTGATCGCAGTTCAAGCCAGAACGTAGAATGACGCTGCTGCCTATCATCTGGTAGGTTTTCTCTTCGTCGATTCTTACGACTCGCCGTTATAGGCCGGTAATACACGGCACATACATAATGTCACGCCTCTTTCCCGTAGGGGTACGCAGAGATCACATCCTTCCACTTGCTACGATCTTGGCACACACTTTTATCTTCATTCACATACGGCATATGTGTACTTACAAATAATATTTATGCACACACAAATGTGTTATCACTAAAAATAATATTATCCAAACCACAAGTAGCAAAGGAGAAATCAATGATACTGACAAATAATGCAAATCATTATGCAAATACAAATAGTCTAGCGCCTTTTGGAACAAAAAGTAAAAATAATCAATTACATATTATTCATTGCTCAGTCCTCGGGCTCCGCCAAAACAAGTAACTGTGAAGGTCGATGCTGCTAACCTTCACACTACTCGGCGAACATATCCAACATTTAACATATAAAAAAATATATATAATCACAGCAATCGTTGTATGCTTTTTATAAAATATCTCTATTATTTATTAATAGTTGTTTTTGACGATGAGTGTTTGACGACCGATGGCGTGGAGGTCAGTATATCTGCACTCCACTCCTGAGGTCGTGGGTTCAATTCCCACACAGGACAAATATTTGTGTGCTTGAACATGTATATTTGTTCTGGTCTGGGTGTTTTCTATGTATATTAAGTATGTATTTACAAAAAAAAGTAAGTATATAAGTATGTTTATCCGTTGTTTAGTATCCATAACACAAGTTCTAAATTATACTTATCTTGGAGCTAAATAATTGGTGTGTTTGTAAGAGGATATTTATTTATTTAAAAGCTCGTAATATATGATGCATTTGTAATTAAACTAGCTTCCGCCCACTCTTTCAAACGGATCGCAAATAATTTTATAATATTTTATCGTGTACGTATACGGTATTTAAAGTATATCCCGTTAAAGAAAGTCCCAACATATGAAATTGACGTTTTTTTTTCCAAAAAGAAAAACTATATTTTGCTTTACAATTTTTTTTATCACGGCTGAGGTGGGCGATCTTGCGGGCTTGACAGCGGGCGTTTAACATGTTTAACTGACAATCAGTACCCCACTGACTATATCCTACTCAATCTTTATTCCACACACATTCAGTATTGCTCGATGTATAAAGAAAATATGTGTTTCCAGATACAACATCTGCCGTGGCTCAGCGGCTGAAACCCGTGAGGTTTGTGAGGCGCTGCTGGAACGCGTGTTCCGGCCTTGCCTCGACAATGTTCCCGAGTACTTCGAGCACGCCGCAAGGGTCATGCTCGATGGTCAGTTTACCCTCTAACGCCTTTTTTTTTTTGTTTTACGTCGGTAACAAAATGCGTTTACACACTACCTTCCGGCCAAAGGGGGACCCACCACCCGCAGACGCGACTGCCAGCAGTAATACCCACTAAAAATCTTCCGACGACGCCCGCCGCTTGTTGAGAAAAAGGCGGGGGCCAGTACCTGGGTTGCAGCGTCTGAAACCCCGCCTGCGGCCAACGTCCCCCGGACCAAAACCGGGAGGACCTCCTCAGAGAGGCGCAGTGGACGCGATCCTTCTACCTCCTTGTGCGACCATAGCGTGTGTGGCCAACTTATCGGAGAGTCTATGGTTAGACAGCAGGGGCCCCCTGCCCCCGCTGCCTAAGACCCTCCTGGCGCTGCTTGACGGGCCCTCCTGGCCCGCCCGCTTCGCCCTCCACAGGTCCCTCTTAGTTTCCCCCCGGTGGTCGGTACTAAGGGCACCCAGAATCGCCAATTCTGGGTGTTACCTTTTCTTGGTAGGTACTCAGCCCCCCCACCACGCCAAGGTGAAGACCTGTGGTGTGCATTGGGATCCTACCAAGACCTCAGGAGCCCAAGCCAACCTTCCCTGCAAGTGGTGCCCTTGCCGAGGCACTGGCGAACAGTTTCCGGTAAGCGGCAATAGGCTCTCCACCTAGTACGTGGGACCCTATTTCCGGTAAGCAGCAATAGGCTCGCCACCTATTACGTGGGACCAACAACACAGTTGGCGAAATGTGGGCGTATAATATGATGCCTCTGGTAAACAGGCGTGTGTAAGATTGTATGTATGTAGGATTTAAACTCGGGATCTTCTGCAGTGCAGTCTATTTGTTTCGGAACTGGGCTAGCACTTTAAGATGTTATTACGTGTTCAGCCATGTTAGTGTCCTATGGAGCGGCTTGAATCATTCTAAAGGCAGCACCTGAATTATTCTGTTCTTGCAAGGAGATCCGTGCTCTTTAAACCTTTGGCAGGCTGAGAGAAAATGGATCGAATCAAGCTTCTGATAAAAGCTGTCTTCTAATATTGGCAGGCATGTGGTCAGTAAACCCGACCGTAGACACGGATGCTCTGCTGTTCTGGTGCCGATACCTGACCGGAGTCCCCGGATACGTGTACACTGAAGATGAGAGGCTGCGCTTCCAACAGAAATTGCTGTCACACCTCAAGGGGAAACCTATTGACACAGGTAAGAATCTTTGATTATTCATATTGTTACTGACATTATTTTTAATATCTTTGTACTAAGGTATCTTTGTACTTGAAACTGCGTGACAATTCGGTCGTAGGTGGTTAGAATGTGTAATTTTTTCTAAAGTATCGGCAAAATTGTTTCAATTGACAACCTTACCGTACCTGATTGCACATACACATAAGAAATTAAGTTGGTATGTCGATTTTGACGACCGACATGGCGTGGAGGTCAGTATACCTACACTTCACTCCAGAATGGAGTTGATGGGTTTGAATCCCACACAGGATAAATCTTTGTGTGCATGAACATGAATATATGTTCTGGTCTGGATGTTTTCCTATATATAATAAGCATGTATTTACAAAAAAAAAATGTATTTAAGTATGCATATCCGTTATTTAGTATCCATAACACAAGTTCTTAATGATACTTATTACTTATCTTGGAACTAAATAATTGGTGTAATTGTCAGAAAATATTTATTTATTTATTTTAAGTGGGCGTTACCCGCGCACCACATATGAGTCGTTTAACTTCAAACTCGGATAAATCCGTTGAACTCTTTTCTGAGATATTCATGAAAAAGTGATATTATTCTTAATTAGCTTGTTTAGATGTTAGGGTTACTTATCATTACATTAACAATATTGAAGAAAACGACCTGTGCTTTAAATTAAGTCTCAAAACTGATAATTCTTTAGAAAACATGATATTTAGATCGGATTTACCCCCATTAGAAATAATTGGATGCAATTTATCTATGTTTGAAAAAACTCAGTGTGGATTTATATCATTTTGATTTAATGTACATGGATGTATCTAGATTTGAAAAAATATGAATAGTAGAAGGGATGTATTAGGGAATCACGAAATAATATCGACATACAGTGTAACAATATATTTAATGATAAGTAGGTAGGTACCTAACTAATTGGTTATACAAAATTTAAAATTTCTTCAGAGTCATCTTCTTCGTTTTCTTCTTCGGGCATTGGTCTCCCTATCACGTTTTTACTGTAAAGCACTTTTTTATAAAATTTTAATTGTTCGTCAGATGCCCATTCTTGGCGGTTGATTGGTTGAATATCTGAAACTAAATTAAAGCTTTAATTTTATATTTTATTTCATAGCGAAACTAAGCATCCCATGCATAAATAGAATATACTAAAATCGTCACCCAAAATACGAGATTTGTGTTTTCAAAATCTGGTGCGAGAGATTTTTATAAAAATGAAACTTGACGAGTCCGCGTGCGACTAAAATATTTATGTCAGATATTAGCGTGCATGTAAAAAATGGCAAACCCAATTCAAAATTAAGCTAGTGCAGGGGACTTTGTTATAAAAATGATCTCAGTGCGATTTTTACGTTCAAATAAAATATTCGTGTTGAATATTAAAGTGTGCAAAAAAAATAATTAGCCAAAGCCAGATGACTAACCAACTCCATAAGGCACACACATTTTAAAACTTACAATTTTGTTCCTGTATACCTACACTCACCTGATGTGACCATTCATGAGACATGTAATTACCTACGTTAAACTTACATTAAGCTCATTATATCCATATATTCTGTAACAGTAAAACAACAATAAAATACTCGATATTCGACACACCGTTAATGGTGAGCACAACACTATTATCAACTCAATACTTCTAGCACGGTGCATAAAATGTAATTGAAACTTACCGAATTTTCGCTTTTTCGTCTTTCTTACGGCTCACTATTATATTAGGGCGCTTGCGGGCCTTGTTGGGTGACATTATTTTCATAGAAATATCCATTTCAAATCACTTGTAATTAAAACAAACAATAAAAAGCGAGAGCAAAACAGTGCTATCAACGCAGAGTTTATGTCAACTGGCAGCCATCTTGACCAAATGCCATTCTCTGATTGGCTCGGATGGATTTGACTACATTTGAAAAAAACTTTTATCTGGATCTATCCGAGTTCGATATAATGTCACTATTTTAACTGTCTTTTTCACGTTAAATATGCGGATTTATACACTCCTGATTAGTTTGAATAAAGGCTTTCTTTTTACCCTTTCTTTTGGCGCCAAAATCAATAAAAAGTCAGAAATTGGATTTATCCGAGTTTGAAGTTAAGCGACTCATATAAGAGTAAAAACACTCGTATAATTACAGTTGACCGATTTGGGGCGATTTGTCACTTTTCAGTGCTGATACGTCACAGCTTAACGTCAAATTGTCATGTAAATTAATTCCTTGACTTATCGTAATAAGGTCTGTATTTAATTATACATAATAGGTTGGGGAAAAAGTCTTTTCGTATTTTTGTATGAAAAGTTAAGACATTTTTTTCAAAGTTTATTTACATTTATTTACAATATATATATACCGTTTTGTTGAATAACTTTCTGCCATTTTGTGGGCAGAGACATTATCCCGTTACTGTAGAAACTTTGGGACTTCTGATCAAAAAAACGGGACAAATAGTTTTGGCAGTCCTCTCTTGAGGTCAACCTTACAGAACCTAAAGAATTCTGCAGAGACCGAAACAGGTGAAAATCTGAAGGCGCAAGGTCAGGGCTATATGGTGGATGCACTAGGACCTCCCAGTCGAACTCTCTTAATTTTTGCTGAGTGGCTAAAGATGTGTGTGGTCTAGCGTTATCGTGATGAAAGACCACACCCTTCCTGTTGATCAATTCCGGCCGTTTTCTCTCGACTGCTTCCTTTAATCTCATCAGTTGCTGGCAGTAAACATCAGAATCGATGGTTTTGCCGGGCGGTAAAAGCTCATAATAAACAATGCCCTTCCAATCCCACCATACACACAGCATCACCTTATTTCGTGTTAGGCCAGGTTTGGCCACAGTCTGTGAAGCCTGGCCAACTTTCGACCACGACCTTTTTCGCACGTTCTTGTCGTACGTGATCCACTTTTCATCGCCAGTTATCAATCTCTTCAAAAACGGCTCGGTTTCATTACGTCTCAATAATGAATCGCAAATGAGTACACGGTTCATTAAGTTTCTTTGAGTGAGCTCGTGTGGCACCCAAATATCGAGCTTTTTTGTATAACCAGCTTTCTTCAAATGGGTCAAAACTGTTTTGTGGTCAATTCCCAGTTCTTCAGCTACATCGTAACTACTAATATGCCGATCTTGCTCCACTCTTTCAAAAATGGCGTCCATTTTATTCGTAACAGGGCGACCAGAGCGAGGTGCATCTTTAACATCAAAATTTCCGGACTGAAAACGTTTGAACCAAATTTGTGCTACTCTTACTGACACTGCATCAGGTCCATAAACATCACAAATTTTTTTCACTGCTTGAGTTGCATTTTTGCCTTTTTTATAATAAAATTTTAAAATGTATCGAATTTCTTCATTAGATTCACTCATTTTTACGGAGAGAAAAACAAATGAAAAATAGCGGGAAACAACTTTTTTTTATTTTTTTCTTTTCTTTATAATGGAACCTTTTTAATGTTACCAAAACCAGCCAGACACAAATAGTACAGTCAAAAAAATTTTATAATAAGTTTATACCTACGTTATGCGAAAAGACTTTTTCCCCGACCTAATATATGTGTTGTCACTTAGTACCTTACGAGCAAATGTTTATTTGAGTGAGAGTGGCGACACTCGTTCTCGAATCAAATTCCGAACATGCTACTTACATAGTTAGTTACTATCTCTGTTGTGGTATAAACCGTATTTGATTCTCAAAAATATTTATTATGAGCAATCAAGTCTTGTCTTTTCTTTATTAGTCACTAGCGGCCGCCCACATCTTCGTGCGGTGTCCTATATAAAAACCTTCCTCTTGAATCATTCTTTTTATTAAAACATACCGTATCAAAATCCGTTGCGTAATTTGTGTCTCGTGTGGGGTCTAGTGAAAAACCAGCGTCAACTTAAAACACTGACACATCCTGGACCTGATCCTATTTGGTTTTTTAATGTGACTCGTTTTAATGACTACATTCTGCCTGATGGTAAGCAGTCGATGCGGTCCAAAATAATTAAGGCTTCATACCGTGGAGTAAGCACGGTACTCTTACACTTGACACTGGCTAAATGTGCAAACCGCACGAAGCCATTATTTAAAAATCACGGTACAAGACGCACCCACTCAGCCTACTAAAATGCTATTCACACCCCGCTTAAAAGATCCGGGATTATAGGAACTAGGAAACACATGAGCCGGCAGCGAATTCCAGAGCTTAATGGTCTTACACAGGAACGACTTATCAAATTTCTTGGTTCGAGTGCTGATAGTCTGCACAGTATGTGGATGGTTCCTAAGACCAGAACGTGATGTTCGGGAGAGGAAAGGAGAGGGCGGTATGAGTTTGAAAAGATTCTCAGAACAGAACAACAGGTGCACCTGAGATATCTCAGTGGACTTTTTTAAATCGTAGTTTTAGGGGTTTTTTTGCTATATGTATCTCATGTGTACCAAATAAATATTTTGAATTAAAACCTTTTTGAGGATCACTTTAAATAATAACTTTTTGTACTTATTTATAGGTGTGGAGTCTACAGCTTTGATAAGCAAGTCTGTGTTGCCTGGTCTGCCGAATTTGCCACCTCGTCTTCACTACGTTCGGGACTTTGATAAGCTAGAAACCGTACCGGCCTACAAAAACCTCTCCTTTAAATCCAAGTACAAGCTAGGCTTCAACTACATAGCCTTCGTTATATATTCAGTGTACGCAGGACGCCTATACTTCAACTGGAACTTCCTATTCAGTATACTTTTAATGAAATACTTTCCATACCTTGCTTTCTTCAGATTCGGTTTCAAAGAGTCTTATGTAAATATATTTGTGGAAGATCCAACTGATGACACGGAATTGATACCCAATTCTGAATATTACAAAAGACCGCCGGTTATAGAGACTTGGTATCACAAAGTGCTCTCTATAATTTGGTAGATTTTAACGTAAGCTTAGACGATTTTAAGCAATACTATTTGCTTATGATATTTATTTTATTATTATTTTTTATACCCAAATGTGAAGCATTATTGTGCCTATTTATAATTTTATGAATTATGATTTTTTTTTAAATATTTTGCATAAGATGCATTGTCTTTTGAATTTATAAAGTTTGACATTAATACATTTTTATATATTTTATTTGTAAGTTTTATGCGTAGGCATTTTATGTATAGTTTTAGATTCTGTAGACTGATTTGACTTATTTTAAACATTTTTTTGCATACTGCACTGAGGAACAAGTCTAGTTTATTAGATTATATGCAGGGATTTTTTACTAAGGCGATGATGACATAATTAAATATAGCCTAGCCTGCGGCGCATCGGGTCTCAATCAAAGTGCGGCATGGCTGGGGGGAGGGGGCGTAACTATAGCAACGCAGCGACGCGTGCGCTTAGTCACTTTCTGTTCTTTTATCTACAATTGTACCCGCACGAAAAACCGACACTTCTGTTTAACTTACGTGCCGTCGATTATTGAACAAACGATTTTACGTTCATATATATTGAGATCATTATAAACTTTATGTATAAGTGACTGAGTTCACAATTAGGATTTCGTTTTTTGACACATTCTAAGACTTTTAATAAATTATTAATTGATTATCTATTATTGGTATTTTGATTGTTTGAAAACAGTTTTTTTAAAGTATTTTCGATCAAAATATTCTTTACACATAAATAAGACTATTATAATAAATATTATTTAATTTAATAATAAATAAAATTATATTTTTTTTAATCTACAACTTCTAATGGATTTCTATTGTTATGACCGAATTGAATATATAATTGCCATTTCATCACTTACTTGTAAATGTTGCTAGTAGTAAGTTTTTTTGAGTAGGGTTTAGGATTAGTGGGGTTTAAGAAAAATAATTATGGTTCACAGACATTCAGCTAATAATTAACATATTTATTGGTAATTAATTCGCGCGGTTTCATCGAACTCTCGCTCGATATTTCGTAAAAAAATTTGAAAGTAGCCAAACAATTTTCAAGAAACCTTTTATTAGGCAATTTAATTTCAAGTAAAGTTGTGACAATATAACATAGTGATTTATCAATAATGAGATTTTAGCGTGTAAGCTAAATAAGTAAACTGTTGACAACTATACCTAAGGTAAACGCAGAATTACATTAACTATTTAAAACCATTAAAATATGCCTTTTAAAGTTTTGTCGAATCGTTACAATTTTTAGGCCTGACCGAATATAACCTAAATTTCAATATTTGACACATGGCAGACGTAACGACGAAAATGGCTGCCATTCAATGTGCATGGCATTTTATGGTTGTTTTTTAGTTATGGTATGTTAATTAGTAAAGCATAATTTTTAATTAACGACTAGACAGAACATAGTTCACTATTAAGGTTGCACATAACTGTCATTGTTATTTTTCTCCCCAATGTTAAAAGGGTACATATCATTTATCAAACGGGTTACGGTAGTTGTAAGGTAGAATGTAACTTAGTATAATGTATACAATCGTTTTCTACAATTACACATTTTGGTAAATAAATAACTGTTTTATTATCTCACACTTATTACTTTTTTGTTTCGCATATGTGTATGTGTTTAGGTCATAAGAAGTCGCGGTCTCTCAACGATCATTCGATAGCGATAAAATGAAAATTCTCAGCCCTATACAAGGGGATGGGAAGCCGCGAGACGATTCCTGGCCACCGTAGGTGCTTGCTTGCGGTAACTTGCCGGGTGTCCGCCTACTATAGGCGACAGGCCACGTCGACGGCGCGTTCGTGTTCCACTCGCGCTTCAAAGAGATGTCAGCACACTAAGGGCCCCCCGGGAGAGGGCCAAACCTGCGAGGGTTGCGGGCGGCCCCGAGACATAGCAGGTTTAAGAAGGAACATAGTTTTTAGTCCTTAAGTCAGACACACCCACAGCGGGAGGCAATATGATAACTTTAAATTCGAAAAAACTTCAAATAGCAAAATAAGGCCTCTAACTTTTTGGTTTGGCGATAACCATATAGCGATATCATAGAACCAATAAATAAAACTACTCTACTAAGCATGGAAACCAGCAGTATTAAGTGGCACAAGAACTATCGCTAATTGAAGTACAGACAGACAAACAGAGTTAAAGGTGATGATGATTTAGGGGGGATCCTGCCTTTTCGCCGAAAATTGTTTGGCCGATTATCACTTGCCAACCAACGTTTCGCCTATTTTTCACTTTGACAACTAACGATTGTCAAATTTTTGTATGACAACGTTTCATTTGGTAGAATTATTGTTATGCTGATTGTTATAATGACACAAAACGTTTGGGACATTTATCATTTGTCAAATCTTTCACTAGGCCAGACAACTATTAGACGAATAACATAAGTTAAGCAACAGAAATCTAAGTAGGTAGGTTAGGTTAGGTTAGAGTATGTCAAACAACGCACGAGCCGAGCGAGCGCAGCGAGCGTGCCGCGGCAGCGGCCGGCGAAGTGCCAGAAACGAATCGCTTTTGCAAAAGGAAACCGACATGTTTAATTTAATAAAATAAAATCTAGTGTATTACGCTAACTAAAACATACTGCTACTTAAAAGTTGGCGTTTTGAAAAGTGTCATAATAAAAAAAAGAACAAACGTGCAGTTGGTAACTGTGAGGTTGGGAAATAAGACAAAATTATATGATAAGTTGGCAAATGATTATTCGGCGAATTAACATTCTGCGAAACGTTAGTTGGGAAGTGATAATCAGCCAACCAATTTTCGGCGAAAAGGCAGACAACCGATTTAGGGAGTTGCTGTAATCCAAAAACAAACACAAGACTTCTTGGCGGGAAAGTGAAGCGTCATGTCTGCAGTTTTGTTTTATTTTCTAAAATTTGTGATATTTCTAACATTAATGTGTAATAACGGTGGATTATTAACCGTTAAGTGTTTGTGAACATACATGAGTGTTGGTAAATCAAACAAAACAGTGCAACATCACTTTTCAAATTTTCTCTCAAGGAGTCCATGTGAGATCTCAGTATAGTCCCACATCTTTACTGAGGACTCAAGGGGCTTAGGGAAGGGTATCTCATTTACCATTTATTATCTTTATCACCACTCATTCTCATTTACTATGAATTATATATTATTAATATATCACTTACTTGACACTGGCTAAATGTGCTAGACGCACGAAGCCATTATTTAAAATAAAGAAAGAAAAACAAACACAAGCAGAAATTCAAAGAGTTTATTGAAAAAAATCCTGCGCTTTTAACCGCGCTCTTTTCGCTACGCTTATTTGTAACAAATTGTCTGTGATGTTGTTTACTGAGGCATCGCCATTGGTGCCGGAGGTAGAACCTTTTCTCTGTGGCGTGGAGACCAGAGGGGTGGTGGATCTGGGAGTCTTCTTAGGGGTCGTGTGAGACAGGATGCCCATATCGAGTGGCGTCAACTTCAGTCTAGGTGATAGGAGATGTTTGGTGGCTAACTTTCGTGCGGCAGGCGACATGCTAGCTAAGCGTTCTGTGTTCGTCCTGAAACTGTCAAAAAACCTTTGTTAATGAATAGTTCTATCAAATATCATTAAATATGCAATATATTTTCCAAAATATAAGACATGGACATTATGTAAGTTTTTAATAAAACACAATTATGTAACTTTGTGCCACATAAACCAAAATATAAAAACTGAAATATTTGAAATGATCTAAGTCCTACTTGGAAACGATCACACTTAACCTTTGCTATACAAGCGGTTACCGATCCAAGAACTGCCTTGGCTTGGTAACCGGTTGTGTGTCATGAAATATAGCGCGCGTTGACCCCGGTTATCACTATGTGTGGTTAGAGTTAATCTAAGGTAATGGGCCTTGTTGGGCGGGCGAAAAGTTCTAACAGCAGAACACCACACATGATCTAACAAGCCGCAACGATTTCGCGTGGTGGAGCGTGACCAAATACGGTTTCACCTTGGCCCGCAGTGGGACGTAATGGGCTGAGATGATGTAGCGAACCTACGTTTCAACTTTGTCAAAGATTTTTTCCCACTCTGTATCGGTGCATCATAATTGCAGTTACTTTTTGTTGAGTAACACGGTAACACGGTTACATTCCGTAACATTAGGTCATACTGTAACTTTTACACTATTTTATCTGTACTGTATATTTTTGAGATAGTAAATGTAATGGGAATGAGCGCTGCTGCCTGAAGCACAGATATTAAGTTATCTAGTTCAGGCGCAGAGATATAAAATGTGATTGTAAATATATCTGTACATGTATGTTGTTCTGAATGTATTTAGTTTAAATAAAGGATTATTATTTTGCTGGCGGATGATCAGGCTGGATAACACCTGGAAACGTTGCCAAACAAAAAGCAACTGCGGTGTGGATGCACCGTATTATGAAGTGTCTGTTGTTTGTTTTGTGTGAGTGTGTGTGTTGTGTGAGCGTGTGTGTTGTGTGAGCGTGTGTGGCGTGTGTTGTGTGAGCGTGTGTGGCGTGTGTGTTGTGTGAGCGTGTGTGTTGTGTGATAGTGTATAACTCACAGCGGTGTGGAAGGATGCACTCGGGGCGTGGTGGGTCTGCGTCGTTTGGCGGCGCGCTCGGCCAATTGCAACGCGAGGCGCTCGCGAGACCCCGCCTCCAGCATGCGGTATGCCGCACCAGCGTTCACACTGCCACAGCAAAAACATTTATTGATAATATTAACTACAGTCACATTTGGGATAAGCTTCCAAAGTAATCTTCGATATTCCTATATTCATAGACATAAATACATACATACATAATATCACGCCTGTTTCCCCGAAGGGGTAGGCAGAGGCATACTATACGCCTATACTTCGCCAATTACATAGTTGGTCCCACGTAATAGGTGGCGACCCTATTGCCGCTTATCGGGCACTGTTATGATCGCCAGAGCCTCGTTCGTTGATCGGCAGGTGCACCACTTGCAGGTGAGGTTGACTTGGGCTCCTTAGGTCTATACACCCATAGACATAAATACACAATAGATAATGCATGTACTTCGCGTGTCCGAACCTGGGAAAATCCACTAATTATCGGCAGTAACATCACAGAAGGTGTTAGAAAAGCGGCACGGTTGTTTCATTTGATTATTAGGAACAGCTAAACATATATATATTTTACATACAACTTTTAAAACAAAGGGACATATGTACGCCAGGCCCCAGTCGCTCAACAAATTGCCTTATTGGGTGGTTTGGGACGCCTGCCTATAATCTGGTAGGACTTCGACTCTTAAAATTCCCCGTGAGATGAGAGGGGGTGGAACTTATCTAGGCCGGTTTCGAAAGAGTTACCGCGGACTCGGTACGTAGCAGGCTGAAAAGAAGGAACATGGATGGTTTTTAGTCAGTAAAAGACTGACACACCCTCCTGCTCTACCTACTGCGGAGGAAGGTCATTTGATGATTTGCCATCCAAAAAAAAAGAAAAAAGACCGGTGCCATTCGGCATCTACTCAGCACGGTATACGGTAAAATTATAAGAAATGTACTTATTTCATATAACCACTAATTAAGTTAAAACTTAGGTTTACTCACGCAGGTTGCGGCGTGTCCCCCCCGTCAAGGCGGAAGGGCGTTCCCTCGATATGTCCCCACGTCATGAGGGGGGAGCAGTCCCCGCCCACGCCGGGCCGGGGGGACGGGGTGCCCACGTAGCTCCATTGGCCGTTTCCCTCGGTCTTCTCGCCCGACACGCTAACGCCGTCCACGCCTATCTTGCCTGTTGTTGTAGCGTCCTATTGAAACATAAATGTGTTGTACATAACGATTAATACGTTGGATTATTAATCGTTATGTACGTTCAAAAACACTTGCAAAACTTGTTGGTAAAAAAAAAACAAAACACTGCAACATCACTTTTCAAATTCTCTCAAGAAGTCCATGTGAGATCTCAGTTTAGTCCCACATCTTTACTGAGGACTCAAGGGGTCTGAGGGGGAGGGCATCTCATTTATAATAATTTATAGGTGATGATTCAGATTGTGCTGTTTAGATTATGTTACAGACTTAATTTCTGTTCGATTTATTCGTTCATCAATAAAAAAAAGATTACACTTATTTCAATACTATTTCCGTAATTCGGACGGTTCGTTAACCCCTTTGTGTCGGCTATCACTATCTGTTGTTAAGCTAAATTAGAGAATTTACTGCACCTTTATGGCATGGCAATTTCTAACAGCACTACGGCATACTGTTTTCGCCAATCTACACTGCTACTGGCAGACACATCAAATTTTCACATAATTGCTAAAAATAAATGTCCATTTATTTTAGTTTTAAGTGAAAAAGAACATAATTCGCATGCTTAATGGAATAGTGACTTAACTCAAAAAATTATATTTTAATACTTGTCCTTGTAAGCGCATTAAATTGATACTGATTTATTAATTAGTAATTCTGCTTGTGTTTTGAATGTTTGATTAACATTGTTTTGATCTCAGTAAAAAATAGAAAGACTGTAAAGGTACGTAACTCAAACCTGACCTATCTATTAATGGGTCGATGTTCTTTTAAGCATGCAATATGTTTTAAAGATCCCAATATTTAATGAAATTTTATTGTTCCTATATTTATTTATTAATTACACCAACAGCATAAACTCACAAAAGCAGACATAATAGAGAAGTGGAACGGTTAAGCCAAGGTCGTGAGTTCGATTGGACCTGGGGTACAGCGAACAGGTTGATTTTTTCTAGTAAAAATTTCATCTTATAATGTATAGTCAAACCTAACACAAATGCCTTTAATAGGTAGATTTGCCTCTTATTTATTAGTTTACATTAGTAATTCATCATATCAGCCCTACAAAGTGAACTGCTAAACATTGGCCTCCTCAATAAATAATAATTCTAACTACTGTTAGGGTTGGCTGAAGGAGATCTCAATTAGAGATAAGCCCACCTTTGTACTTGTTTGATTTGTATATGTGTTTCTTTGTTTTGATGAATGTGCAATAAAGGATATATATATATATTTATATATATATATATATATATATATATATATATAAATTACGTTCTATTAAGGGTTTATGTCATAATTACCACGCGGGGCAGGCGAGTTGGTGATCGCAGTTCCAGCCAGTACGCAGGATGACGCTGCTGCCAATCATCTCGTAGGATTTCTCCTCGCTCTTACCAGATGAGATGGGGGGGGCACTATTCTAGGCATTAGGGATTACAGCATGGTTAAATGAGCTATACCTGAGTTCGAGCTATCGCACTGATGGTTTCCTTATTCCTGGCGTGGTCGAAGGGCTCACTCCGCAGCCGAGTGTTCCGGTGCACCAGCTCTGGCTTCGTGGGAGGAGCTTGGTTGCCCCCGTCCGGCACGTACATTATGTAGTTCTTTGCCTTATACCTCCATGTATCCAGCTGCAAAATATAACATTTTGGCTAAGTGGACGGAGTGATGTGAGTTGGCAATAATTGGGCTTCTTTAAACCAAATTTTCTCAGTCACTTTTTAAAATTCGTATCATCATATCAGTCAGTAAATTAGGTCCCGGTAAGCGGCAATAGGCTCGCCACATATTACGTGGGACCAACAATGTAATAGGCGAATTGTTCAAGTATAATATGCCTATGCCTGCGTGAACGTGTATATATAAAAAAAATATTTGCATTGTTTGTTGGCCCATGGGGATGTTGCGGGTTCACGCAAAAGCGGACCATCGCTGGGCGTGGGTCAGGTGGCTTATGTCTATGTCTTTTACAAAAAGGATTGAAGAATTTCTAAAAAAAATAGTAGTAAATCTATATTGTAGGTACTAGACTTGACACCTTACTGACAAAAAAAGGATAGACAAGTTTAGTTTATCAGAAATATGACTGATTCTCCGTTCTTCAAAGTTATAACCAATTATAATAATTTTACTCATAAACTATCAATCGCAGGATTTTTTAAAATTCCTGTGGTTCTCAGTGGATCGAATACCTAGGATACATTGTTCTTATTTTTATGCATAGTTTCTTTAAAGTATATGATTTTCTTCTACAGACTCTTACCAGTCGCCGTGTTCGTTCGTATGCGTAAGGTCAATGGCCTATATCTACTCCCCAATTTTTAATACGGATTTGGGTAAGTAGTTGATGCAGAATAGAGTTAGAATTTTTAAACCGCTCAATTAGGCCTCTAATATGGCTTAACGACTACCACATTTAGTGATAGCCAATTTACAACGATAAACATATACAAATACTTATTTGGTAAATACGTTTTCTTAATATATTAGAAACACTTCATGCAAACATTATCATCTTATCAGCCATATGACGTCCACTGCTTAATATAGGCGTCCCTAATAGATACTGAGTCGCCTCCATACATCGGCTTCCCGCCGCCTTGACCAGAATATCGGTCCATCGCCATCAGGCCGTACTGTACTACGTTTACCGGTTCGCTGTCGCAAAGAACCTTTACGCCCCATCGGTCGTCGGTCATGCACACAAATATCTAGCATATGAATGACCCACGATTTGTTGAAATGGTTGATAGGCTTTAATTATGAATGTATTTCTACTGTTTTCTGGTTGTGTGGTGACCGTTTCTATATCAGGGTTCGTTGAATCGTCGAAAGGGTTAAGAGGCTGAAAAGATATATAATTTTACCTCATGTGGCCGTTCCATCTGGTCCGCTTGTTGCTCTATAGGAGGCAACGCGAGGGCTGCATCGGCCAGCGCCGCCGACGTTACCTCAGCGTTCAGCTGGGTAGCCAGCTTAGTGGCTCGTTTCTTGTCTTCGAGGGCGATCACGCGGTCGTAGCTTGCGTTGTCTTCACTTGTGTGCTTTGATAGGAATGAATCTGGAAATTTTTTATTACGATGTTTTATGTCAAAATAATAATTTTAAAAAAAATCTACCATCTACATCAATTACTTATTTAGGTAGTTCGAAGATAAGTATTATTAAGAACATGTGTTATGTGTACTCAATAATGGAAAAACATACTAACATACTTATTTTTTGTAAATACATAATTAATATACACAGAAAACAGCCAGACCGGAACAAATATTTATGTTCATGCACACAAAGATTTTTCTTGTGTGAGAATCGAACCCACAACCTCAGGAGCAGAGTGCTGGTATATTACCCTCTAAGCCATATTGGTCATCAAACATCAGTCAGACACCACCCAACTAAGATAAACCGCAGGCGGTTTCAGAAAAAATAAGGATGACAGGGAAACCATTTAATGGGTGGGAGGATGAAATGACTAAGTTGGCCAGAAAAACTTGGATGAGACTGGTTGTAAATAGAACACTCAGGACAGTGTTTTTTTATTTTGGTTAAATAAGGCCATTGCTGAAGGGCACACAGGAACAAAGAATCTTTTGATATTTGTGTTTTGATGGCCAATTACTTTCCTAAAACTGAGTAAGAGTGTATAGTTGTAAGAAGAATAGTCATTCTTTGAATAGTGTGTGATCACTATCCCGCCTTTAAAGGGAGGTGAAAAAAAATATCTTCTTGAGCAAACATTCTATGACATTAATGACTTTATGAAGTTATGTCATTTTGTTTAATTTTCATTTTCATAATAATTGACCGTTTATTTTTATTAATTGCATTTATATTTCTTGATTCATTTGTTATTGACATTTTTTATTTTGACATTATTCATTTCTCATGATATTGTAATTTAATTAAATTTTAATAATTATGTATGTTTTCATTTCTGTGACGTGTAATATTGTATTACCAATAAATGTGTATTTGAGTATTCACTTAAACAAAATTATAAAAGAACATAATTAAAAGTAATAGAATTTCTGGTAAGAAGGCTGAAATAGGAATGCTGCATACCAAGTGAGTGGTTGTTAGTGATGTCTTTAGTCTTCTCGTTGGCTGTGCTTGGTTCCGAGTCAGGCCTGTCCATTCGTACTGTTGATGAGGCCGGGGAACATGGTCTGTCAATGTTGGGTGTGTCAAAAGTTGCTGGTGAGTTATCTAAAAACAATAATAAAAATATTAATATTGTAAACATAATTTATATTAGTTTGTGTGAAATCCATTTGCTGAATGTTTAAGAAGATAAAATTATAGACTTTCAAAAAATTTCGAATAAATAAAATATATATTTGTTTCGTATAAATGTACCAATAATTGTTACTTTTATTACAATACTGCAATGTAAGTAAAATTTTACAACATTTCCAGAGTGATTAAATACCAAATTTGTATACACAAGATTTTAATAACAGACTGACAACTTTTGCGAATGTCACACTGTAACTATTCTAATAACTCCTTGAGTTTAATTTGAGCATTGGGTCAACAGCATCATCAAAAAGATGTATTCAATGACAAGTAAAACATAATAAGGCCAAATTTAGATTTGCATGTTAGTGTTAGCTAAGTGATGTTATAAGATTAAAGCAGTACTATTGTCCTTAAGAAATGACATATTAATAGACATTATATGACTTACTTATTATGTTTAATAGATAAACTAGACTACTTGTGATATGTTGGCCAGCTGTTCAAATTCTAAAATATACATATGTGAATAAGTTGCATATAAAGATAAGTAGCAGTTAGATAAATACATACATGGCTCTGTGGGAGGTCTATTTCCACTATATTTCATTGTAATTTCTCTAAGTTTCGTGTAATCTTTGTTTTCTGTCGCTTCCAAAAATTCATTCTGTGCCCTTAGCTTCTCCAAGTCAGGAAAAAAGTCCCTTTGTATTATTTTCGCTATGCCCTGAAATCAATTTAAAATTTAAGAGTCAACAGAGATTGTAGCATATTGAATCTCACTGTAATTTGTAATTCAAGAATAGTTTTCAACTTTTAAGTCTCTTGGTCAATTTGGTAGTGGATGGTACATACTTCTACATAAACGTCTTCATCCAATACTTTTGTTTTCTTTTTATTTATCTTCAAATCTGGTACTTTTGGAACTTTGAATAATTTACTCTCAGTCTGTAAAATCTTCATATTTTGTAAGGCAGTCTCTCCTGGTTTAGAAGATTTGTTTAAGTCTGACATTGTGATTTTTATTGAGGAAATAAATACTTTCTTCACAAAAACATTTCTTGATGTACTTAGTTTTTATTAAAGCTAGACGAAAATAGTAGAAAATGACAACATTGTTTTCTAAAATGACAACGACGCTGACATCTGCCTGAGTGTGACAGTTGACTTTTTTCTGTATTTTTTAATTTTTTTAATGTATGGACTTACTCGATTACAGTATGTGCCAGTGTTAAGAAATTAGATAATTCAAGTTATTTGCTACAATGTGCCGCGTTTTCGTCATTTACTCAAAATTAAAATCAAGTCAGGTAGTAGTGGAGACTTTACTATAGGTTTCTATGTAGTATTGGAATCAACACGGAAAATAAATATTCTCTGAATTATACTACTTTCCTACACTTGTGTAAGTTGCTAAAGAAGTTAGGTCTAACAATTCACTATATTTCAAACTCAAATTGACACTGGTTTTGGATGAAACATTCCCACGATGTGGATATTTCCGCGTTGGCGCCATATCTCCTTTTTTCGCGCCAAAACGCTCCTGGAACACGGTATAAGTCCGGTACTAAAAATCGGAATGATAACTTCAAAAAAATTTATCAATCAAAATTAATATAATGTCATAACCTAATACATAGTTCTTAAAAAAAAATAAAATTTTATATACATATAAAAACACAATCTAAATATGATTACACTGAAATCACGATGCTTAGATTCACTTATATGCAGCAAAACAATTAAAAACAAAAAATATTTAAATGTAAGTGAATCTAAGTGCCATTTGTTAAAAGTTGTGCAAGTGTACGCTCCGACATTGGCTCGAGATGATGAGGAAGTTGACATCTTTTACGATGAAATAAGTAAGGCGCTCAGTGAAAAACAAACTTTATATTGTTTTTGGAAATTTCAACGCCAAACTGGGGCAAGGTTTCCAACATGAAGAGTTCATAGAGGGCATGCTATGGAAAAAAACATGCTAAAGAACGGATAAACATATTTTAATATATATTTTTTTGTAATCACATACTTAATATACAGGACAACACTCAGACTAGAACAAATATTCATGTTCATGCACACAAAGATTTGACCTGTGTGGGAATTGAATCTACGACATCTGGAGTGAAGTGCAGGTATACTGACCTCCACGCCATATCGGTCTCGATACGAGCATGATTACGAATAAACATAGTAGACATGAGCAGACCAGTCCCCACTGGCGGCACCCGTTCACGAGTATGACGCATGAACCAGCCATCGTTTCGCTCAACCATATCTCTACAAAGGGGTCAGGTTGACACGAGATATGTGGAAGCAATTCGGAAAGTATACCGCGCTGCCACCCTGCAGATTAAACTTCATGACCTTACAAAGCCGGTGCTGGTCAGAAGAGGGGACACAATATCACCCAAGCTGTTACATCCTGTTTGGAGGACATATTAAAGCTTCTAGACTCGACAAATAGGGGCTTGAACATTAATAGAGAACACCTAACTCACCTGAGGTTAGCTGATGACATGTCAAGCGTCGTATTCAGTTAGAATGGGGTGCTTTCGGTAAACTATCAGACGTAAGTTAGAAACATGCCCATGAACCTCATGAGTCGCAAGGCTGGTGAACATAGCAAAGGTCAAAATGCGGAATGGAAGTAGAGGTGATCAGGTATAATCATATGGCATAGATTTTACGGTATATGGGCCATGCAAGTACTGGAGTGTAAACCTCGAATTGGCCATAGAAATGTCCGTTGACAACCGGCCAGATGGAGAGAGGAGGCAGGTAGGGACTGGATGAGGAAGGCATTACACCGATAGAATTGAAGAAAATGGAGGAGAACTACACTCAGAATTGGGTGACTAAGGATTAAAGAAGATTATGATTAATGATTATGATTAAATGATTAGATGTTCAGGACCGATGACTATTTTTCATAACAAGGCTGTTTTGTTATTGCAAATGCGAGCCCGAACTTGAGTTGTTCTAACTCTGGTTTCAGAATTTTTAAACAATTGGAAATGATTGTTAGCAAATTGGCACATTTTTAAAATATAAAGAGATCCTATTTAAGTAATAAATCCATGGTAGTGAGACCTGAGATTACATCCCATCTGCAAAGTGGCTTTTCCCCTGCACCGTGAATCGCGGTACACAGCACGTTACCGCTCACTTTATCGTAAAGAAAAACACGCTTTTCAGTATTTTTGCATTGATGGTTGTGATAGGCTTGTATTTTCTGTTTTGTCACTGTGTTGTGTTTTTAAGTACTTTTTTAAAATTCTTCTAAAAAATGATCTGACTTCCTAATCTTACTAGTGACAGCTTCTACGAGGGCGGTACTAAAAATTTCGGGAATCAAGGAATATACGATACGTATACGATACGTACCATACGATGGAACCAATCGTTAAAGCCACCATTCCATTCGGAAGTAGGGGGCTCCAAAATGGCCTCTTTGTAGGCTTTCACAGCTTCTTCAGGTGATGAAAATCTCTGACCACGCAATTTATTCTTTATTTTAGGGAATGTATACAAATCATTACGGCTTAGGTCGGGGTCAGGTAGTTGTCTGAATTTCGCGGTATGTCACATGCCGATCTTTAATTATCGTCAATTGCCAATCAGCTTACGCACAGCATCAACGTTATCTTGGGTGACTGCAATTTTTGGACGACCTTGACGGGGATCATCACTGAGCTTGACACGTCCACGTTGAAATTGAGAAAACCAGCGATAAATTTTGGTTTTGGATGGGGCGTCATCACCAAATGCAGATATCATCCGGTCAATACACTGTTTTTTGTTAAACCACTTCGAAAGTCATTCGAAAAGAAAGTCATAAATCATCGCTCTTGAATTTTCTCGAGTCAATTGCATTTTCTCAACGACTAAACAAGTTTGACAAGACCTTGTTACAAGACCGAGATTCTTTTTTAAAATAAATATATCGTATTCGATATTTAAAACAAAGTAGTTTTCAATTAAACTAGATTTAAAAATGACAGGAACAGTGGAAATATTCCATTTCCGATACTTTTAGTGCAGCCCTCGTATTTCCCTTAATTTTTCTGGGAAGACCCTATCTTTGTAACGTCGTTTGGTCTTGGTAATTGACATTTCGATGCAGAATCATGATATCTGGGTTGCTTAAAACTGTGTTACAATAAAGTGTAAAATATAATTTATTAGGGGGACCTTATATATAAACTTTTTTCTTGAATCACTCTATCTATTAAAAAATGGTTGCCTGTAAAGTCGTTTTTACGGGCGAAGATTTTACGTGACAACGTCTTTTTCTCGGTAGAATATTTATTGATATGAATATAATTAAATTGCACAATAGGAACAAGGAATTGAATGAAAATAAGAATTGCACAAATTTTAACTATAGAAATATATTTTGTTTACTAAAACATTGTACACTAGTGCTGCGCGCGCGGCAGACCGATCATAGTTGAGTGGGAGAGAGACGCAAGGCATTCGCCGGGCCTCTCTCTCGTTCGGTGACTCATCGTAACGTTACCGAGCGTTACACTTTTTCATAAGTGACTCCCAGCCGCAACCTAATTTAAGACGTTGTCACGTCAAAAGAAACGTATCCAAATCCGTTGCGTAGTTTTAAAGATCTAAGCATACATAAGGACAGACAGAGGAAGGTACTTTGTTTTATACTATGTAGTGATGAAGTTATCTTATACGGCATGCATTGTAGTGTACCTAAATATACTTTGAAATACAGTATAGTACAGTGGCATGGCCAAAGCCCAAATCAATTCGTGGATTGAATAGAAACAAAACCGTTTCCTATACTTTCCCAATTTGCCTAGACGTTTTGTAAATTGCCGCATTTCTTCAGTCTGTCTCCATATATTTATAATCATTTGAACTGCAATTTAAAATTTACTGTTATTTGAAGGTTTTGTTAGGTTAGGTTTAGGGTTTGGTAGGTTATTGAAGAAAAATGTCTAAGTATCATCTCATCTCAGCCCATTATCGCCCCACTACTTAGTACGAGCCTCCTATATGCATATGCCAAGGTGCGAAGGTTAAATTAAAGACAGAATAATTTTAGGAAATTAATTTAGGTTTTTTGAATAATTTATTTAACAAGTTTGATTTTACTTTTGATAACTACAATAAAAACTAAAAATTACACAGGCATATTAAAACAAATAAAAATGTATTTTTTTTTTAACAAAACACAAAATATGAAGTAAATTATAAAGGCCCATACTATAATTTAGGGCGGCTCTGAAATATCAGTGGGTTATTAGGCACTGATATCATAACTCGGCTGATTTTACTAGGCGTCATTAATAACGCTATCAAATGCTATCTACCTATCTAATAGAAGTGTTCGCGGATAAAAAATCAAACGCTATCAACACATTTATAATAGCAAATGCTATCTAAGTATCTAATAGGGGTGTTCGCGATAAAAATTAAACATTTAGGAATAAACTACTTAAGTAAGAAACCGTTATCTGTAACCAAAATCGAGCCAGTTATTCCCTTGGCCTTTTCACCAGCAACATATAAGATGAAATCGGCAATCTCTTCAGGCTGAGATATCCTATTAAGCGGCGTTTTATACTCGGTTAAGGAGTGATTTGTAACTTCTCCGGAGTTCTCAATAATGTCGGTTTCAACTGGTCCTGGACTGATCGCGTTGACCCTTACTCCAGAGGGTGCCAGTTCCATCGCAGCTGCTCGGGTGAAGCTGTCCAAAGCGGCTTTTGAAGCGCAATACGACATACACATAGGTAAGCCGGTCATATTCGCTGCTATACTGGATATGTTGACCACATTTCCTTTAGTCCTGACAAGGTGTGGAGTAGCAAGCATCGTGAGGTGAAACACGGCGCGCAAGTTGATTTTCATGATTTTATCATATGCCTCAACAACATTGCCTTCAAGAAGAGTGCCGTAGGCTACAATACCCGCGTTATTCACAAGCACATCTATTTGATTAAACTTTTTTATTGTTTCACTGATGATTCGTCTCGCGTCTTCATCGTTGGAGACATCTGCTTTGATAACAATATGGGTTCCTCCTGCTTTGGCGCAGTCCCGAGAGGATTTCTTCAGCTTATCCTCATTGCGTCCCACCAAAACTACACGAGCGCCCTCTTTACAGAATGCAACCGCGGCAGCTGCTCCAATGCCTGAACTGGCACCGGTCACGATTACAACTTTGCCGGTAAGGCTCATTTTAATGCAGATGTCTCGAAGGTAGTGACACTAATCTTTTGTATGGATTTAGGTTTTATATAAATCTCGAGAATACATTGAAGGCGCTGATAACAATGTAGCTTTATTATCATGTTTTATAATAAAACCCTTTGAATATCTAACGGCTTGTGTAGACGGCGGTGCAATTGCCAAGATACCGCTTTGTCACTATAGTGAAAGAATACACTATGATGTGATGTCCGATATGATTTTCAAGACAGTATTCCTGTACTCCACTCATAGGTCGTTTCATGGTTCCTATTCTCACACAGGACAGATATTTTGTGCATGAACTGGAATTATTGTATTGGTTTGGGTATTTCTTATATATGATCAAGTAGTACTGAAGTGCTTACAAAAAAGTATCTACTTATAAGTAGTTTACCCGTTGTATACATACTAGGTTTCCATATTACAAGCTCTGCTTAGATGGGGCTAGCAGCTATGTGTAAGATGTTCAGGTTCATTTATTTATTTAGCCTGCTCTGAAGGGAATTAACGGTTTACTATGAACAACAGGCAACCAATTCCTAAGACACAAACGCATAAATGAGGTGTGTTGTCTGTCGGATATTCAAAACATATTTTTTAATAAATATCTAGTAGTAGCTTTTTTTTTAATTTATTTAATCAACATAATAACATTTTTATATGGTTTTTAAACACAAAATAAATCTTAACACAAAATTAATCAAAACTTTGTAATATGTACCAAACTATTATAATCTTTTATACGAGGGCTGCACTAAAAGTATCGGGAATGGAATAATAGGTTGGGGAAAAAGTCTTTTCGTATTTTTGTATGAAAAGTCAAGACATTTTTTTCAAAGTTTATTTACATTTATTTACAATATATATGTACCGTTTTGTTGAATAACTTTCTGCCATTTTGTGGGCAGAGACATTATCCCGTTACTGTAGAAACTTTGGGACTTCTGATCAAAAAAACGGGACAAATAGTTTTGGCAGTCCTCTCTTGAGGTCAACCTTACAGAACCTAATGAATTCTGCAGAGACCGAAACAGGTGAAAATCTGAAGGCGCAAGGTCAGGGCTATATGGTGGATGCACTAGGACCTCCCAGTCGAACTCTCTTAATTTTTGCTGAGTGGCTAAAGATGTGTGTGGTCTAGCGTTATCGTGATGAAAGACCACACCCTTCCTGTTGATCAATTCCGGCCGTTTTCTCTCGACTGCTTCCTTTAATCTCATCAGTTGCTGGCAGTAAAGATCAGAATCGATGGTTTTGCCGGGCGGTAAAAGCTCATAATAAACAATGCCCTTCCAATCCCACCATACACACAGCATCACCTTATTTCGTGTTAGGCCAGGTTTTGCCACAGTCTGTGAAGCCTGGCCAACTTTCGACCACGACCTTTTTCGCACGTTCTTGTCGTACGTGATCCACTTTTCATCGCCAGTTATCAATCTCTTCAAAAACGGCTCGGTTTCATTACGTCTCAATAATGAATCGCAAATGAGTACACGGTTCATTAAGTTTCTTTGAGTGAGCTCGTGTGGCACCCAAATATCGAGCTTTTTTGTATAACCAGCTTTCTTCAAATGGGTCAAAACTGTTTTGTGGTCAATTCCCAGTTCTTCAGCTACATCGTAACTACTAATATGCCGATCTTGCTCCACTCTTTCAAAAATGGCGTCCATTTTATTCGTAACAGGGCGACCAGAGCGAGGTGCATCTTTAACATCAAAATTTCCGGACTTAAAAAGGTTGGAACCAAATTTGTGCTACTCTTACTGACACTGCATCAGGTCCATAAACATC
The DNA here is from genome assembly GCA_949126915.1 of Musotima nitidalis. Classification (NCBI taxonomy): domain Eukaryota; kingdom Metazoa; phylum Arthropoda; class Insecta; order Lepidoptera; family Crambidae; genus Musotima; species Musotima nitidalis. The sequence goes on from OX421434.1 coordinate 10,917,229, forward strand.
ACAAATTTTTTTCACTGCTTGAGTTGCATTTTTGCCTTTTTTATAATAAAATTTTAAAATGTATCGAATTTCTTCATTAGATTCACTCATTTTAACGGAGAGAAAAACAACTGAAAAATAGCGGTAAACAACTTTTTTTTATTTTTTTCTTTTCTTTATAATGGAACCTTTTTAATGTTACCAAAACCAGCCAGACACAAATAGTACAGTCAAAAAAATTTTATAATAAGTTTATACCTACGTTATGCGAAAAGACTTTTTCCCCGACCTAATATATCCACTGTTCCTGTCATATTAAAATATGTTTAATTGAAAACTACTTGGTTTTAAATATCGAATACCATTTATTTATTTAAACAAAGAATCTCGGTATTGTCACAAGGTCTTGTCAAAGTTGTTTAGTCGTTGAGAAAGTGCAATTGACTCGAGAAATTTCAAGAGCGATGATTTATTATGACTTTCGAAGTGGTTTAACACAAAAACAGTGTATTGACCCATCCAAAACCACAATTTATCGCTGGTTTGCTAAATTTCAACGTGGACGTGTCAAGCTCAGTGATAATCCCCGTCAAGGTCGTTCAAAAACTGCAGTCACCCAAGAAAACGTTGATGCTGTGCGTAAGCTGAGGGAGGAAGATCAACATGTGACATACCGCGAAATTCAGACAACTTTAGACATTGGCATGAGTTAAATACAATAATCTTGCTTCAACAATTAGGTGTATAAAAGTTGTTTTCCTGATATATACCGCATTCGCTCTGTGAAGAGTAAAAAGCGGCTCGCTCTACCTGGTGCGTCAGAACTCTCGAAAAATTCCACGCAGGATCCTTATATGCTGTATACTCAGATCAAGTAAAAAAAGGTAGATACCTTACGACTAATAACAAAGTGAAGCCATATTTTTAACTATGTGTGAGTTACTGAAGTGTTGCCACTTTTTGAAAATCTTCCCAGATATTACAAGTATAATTAATTAATAATAAATATAAGCGATTTACGTTAGTAAATTTACAAGAATCAATTTACCCGGTGATATACCAAATTCAAATTTTCTAACGATTTTTGCAAATTTCAGCTCTGTACGAAGTAGAATTTTAATTCAATTAAAACACTTATTGTAAATATTATTACAATTATAGTATAATTTGACATAATGACAAACAGACGCAAGGCAATAAGAAAATTAGAATTTTATCGCAAAATTCTAATTTTCTAATCTAATCAGGCATATTTTAATTATTTTTTTAAACTTTATAGTAATGTGTAAAAAAAACAGACAGCTTTTGTAAAGTATTTTTATTCCACAAAGTAATATATTTGGGAGGGGCAAAAACTAAACAATAATCTAAAACACGTTATGCTGTATAAGTTTTTTAAAATGTTTGGGGCTTAGAGCTCAGTGTCATCGTCAGTGTATTTATTTTAGAAATATGATGCAGTCTTATGTCCAAATATTTTTTTATTACCAATCGGATTAAATTTACTTTATGCCCATGACCAGCACTGTAATGGTCATTTTCTAGGTTCTTAAAAGTTTTATTATTACCTGTAAAATAACCTAAAATTTTAGTGACCTTATATGTGTGCTGGTTAATTGTCTCTTTCATCATTGCATCTCTCAGTAATTTCTACCGGAACTACTATGATAGTGTTCTGAGGAGCTTTTCGATCTCATCCCGCCCTCTCTTTTCCTCTCCCGAACAACACGTGCTGGTCTTAGAAACCATTCTCATACTGTGCAGACTATCAGCACTCGAACCAAGAAATTTGGGAAGTCGTTTCTGAGCAAGTGGAATTCACTGCCGGCTCATGTGTTTCCTATTTCCTATAATCCCGGATCTTGTAAGCGGGGCGTGAATCGGCATTTTAGCAGGCCGTCATGAGTGGATGCGCTTTGTACCATGCTTACTTCACGGTATGAAGCGCTTTCATTTTTTATTGGACTGCATCGACTGCTTACCATCAGGCAAGATGTAGTCATTATGACGTGTATAATATTACTTGGATGCGGCAGACAAGTATTAAAAGTTTGCCTCACGTATTCATATGCCTTTGGTGAATAATAGTCAAGTGTTAGATAAAATATTAAATAAATTTATAATTGTAATATTTTCACTTAATGAATTAAATAAATGTGGGTCTATTAAATTTAGTTTTTTTATATTAGTAAAAATATCTTTCTTCCGGACCTCCGGACAAAAACAAACAAAATTAAAAATGATTATGGCGAATTTATTTATTCGTGCCAAAGCACCCAATTTTAGTACCCACATTTTTGTTGAGTATTAGAAATACCAACTACTGGCAACACTGTCTGGTTGCGTCAACTCGGGTTATTTTGTCAATATTTTTTCCGAATAACCTACAAATTATTTTGAAACATAAAAAAAGATACTTTTGTGTTAACTTATGTGTGAAACGATATTTCTTCAGACTTTTTGTTCGCTTTAGTGTTGTTTTAGCACCATTTAATCACACAGGACGGCATTTTATTGACAAAGTTACTACTCGGTGTCTCGGGAGATACTAACGTAAAACTAAGCTCATTTTACGTATGTGTGTGCGTGAGCGCGTGTATTTACACAAATGAGCTTACTTTTGTGACTTCAGTGCTATCAATGGCCATGCGCTATCTACCTTTTTTTACTTGATCTGAGGCTGTATACAACATCGTATCAGGTGACGAATCCTGGATATATGCATACGAACCCGAAACAAAAAATCAGTCACGAGTTTGGGTGTTCGAAAATGAGTTAAAGGCAACAAAAATTGTTCGTTCACGGAGCGTGGCAAAAAAAATGGTGACCACGTTTGTCTCCAAAACCAGCCATGTTGCGACTATTCCTCTTGAAGGACAAAGAACGGTTAATGCAGAATGGTATGCTAGCATTTGGTTGCCACAGGTCGTTTCTGAACTTCGTAAAGAGAACTGCAATCAGCCGCATCAAACTCCATTACGATAATGCGAGTTCTCACACCGCGCACAGAATAAAAGAGTTTTTAGAGCAAGAAAACATAGAAACATAGACCATCCGCCGTACAGCCCCGACCTAGGCCCTAATGATTTCTATACATTCCCAAAAAAAAGAATAAATTGCGTGGTCAGAGATTTTCATCATCTGAAGAAGCTGTGGACGCCTACAAAATGGCCATTTTGGAGCCCTCTACTTCCGAATCTAATGGTTGATTCAACCATTGGTTCCATCGTATGGAAAAATGTGTCAAATTTCGCGGAGAATACTTCAAAAAGCAATAAATCCATTTTTAAATAATAATATTGTGTTCCTTCCTTGATTCCCGAAATTTTCAGTGCCGCCCTCGTAAGATTAATATACTTATACTTATTGTTAAACAATCGATATCAGTCATTTTGATAAAGTTTATATCGTAGATCGATCGATTCACACTCATTGTGTGAATAAATACGAAGATATGATATCTAATTTTTTTACTAAAGCGATTACAATCAATCAGTTATATAAATTACAATTTCCATAACACCTAGACAATCATTTCGTTATTTTAATTAAAGCCATGAGTTTCTCTGGGAAGGTTGTGATAGTGATAGGAGCCAGTTCCGGCATTGGGGCTGCTATAGCCCGAATGTTTTGTGACGCGAATGCTTCTGTAGCACTAGTTGGAAGAAATGAGGAAAAGTTAAAAAAAACTTCTGAGGCGTGTACCAAAGCTGGCGGAAGTAATTTTATCATTAAAGCAGACGTTGCCAAAGATGATGACGCAAAAAGGATAATCAATGAAACTATAAACAAGTTTGAGAAGATCGACATACTAGTGAACAATGCTGCTGTGATTAGATTCGGTTCTCTCACCAAAGGAAGCATTATGGATGCGTTCGATAGTCAAGTGAACGTAAATTTGCGTGCCGTTATTCACCTTACTAGTCTGGCCACGCCACACCTCATAAAAACAAGAGGAAATATTGTAAACATCTCTAGCATTGCTGGAGTTAAGGTAACCACTGAAAGATCAATGGTATACAGTCTGTTAAAGGCAGCGGTAAATCTTTTTACTGAAGGAGCTGCTTTAGAACTGGCTTCCTCTGGAGTTAGAGTGAATGCCGTCAGCCCGGGCCCAGTGAAGACAGATATTTTCGAAAATGCTGAGCACAATGTCAACTGGGAATTTTTGAAACAACTTACAGCTTTGAATCGTGTTTCCGAGCCAGAGGAAGTAGGTGACGTGGTCCTGTTTCTAGCCAGTGAAAAGGCTAAAGGCATTACTGGCTCAAATTACTTAACTGATAATGGATCACTTATCAAGTAAAGAAGGAGACTAGATAGAAAAATATTTATTGCAGATAATAACAGTGTGATAGTTATAAGGTGATCTTTTCTTTTGTAAAAGGTACTTGTCTAAAGTTATAATAGTTTTTTAGAATTATGTATTCAGCAAATTATTATATCAATAAAAAAAACAGAAGTCACATAGTTGTTTTCTGTCTGTTTTCAAGTTTTATTGATGATAGATTTGTATAAAGATTGGACATTGATAAATGCAACCTATACAATAAATCATTTCAATGTCATTATTTTATTTATTTATTTATTTATTTATTCATGGGCAACCAACAAAACATACATTTTAACATTTTACAATAAATCTTGCATTTAAAAAAAAAAAACTAAATGCTGTCTTACTTAAAGGAAGCCACTGCATGCAAGAGTGGCATAACAATATTTTTAAAATATAGATACTAACACTATACTAATAATATTCGCTAAATAATAGGTAACAAATATGTGAACATAGTTAATATAGAAACAGGTGAATGATGCCTTAGAATTTTAGTGAGAATTAAGAACATCTTTATATCTATTTATGACTTTTATGTAGATTTAAAATAATTAAGTAAATCATTTTTGACCTTCGTGTGACTGCGAGTGAATATATCAATTTCCGTAACATTTAATAAATTATTGTATTGCGTTTGTATTCTTTTCATTGCTGAATGTTTTCCGAGATTACTTTTAGTAAAATGAGGTTTAAAAATATCATGCTTCTTACTGGTTCACACTATAGTGACTGGTACATTATAGTGAGATACATGGGACTCATGCCAGGTAAAACAATGCTGAATTTCTTGCCTAAAAGTTCTCTTTACAAGTATCTGCAGTGTTATAACGAAGCGCTCGTTACTCACGTCTTTAGTATGTGTTTCATATCGGGTAGCTATGCTAAATGACTAATGGCTTTTTATCAACTTATTATCTTTATCTAGTTAATTGTTTAATCAGCGGGTATGAATGTGATAAGATAAGAAAGACAATCAATATATTCAGTAAAACATTACAACAAATTAAAAAGCAAAAATTCAACCCACTAGTATTAAATACAATTAATGTAGTATGTATCGTTTATAGATATTCATTATTTGAACTGAAAAGGTGTTTAACTTCAGGCTCTATTTTAGTGGCGCTCCTAGATTTAAGCGATGATCCCAAGTGCTTCGGAATGAAGTCAAGCTTGAATAATTGAATTAGAATTTTAAATCTGATCTTTTGTGGATATCAATTCGTAACTAGGTATAGTATGCAGCAGTCGTAAATATATTATAAAAATATATAACGTAATTTCTACATGTAAAGAATACTTTAGATCCGATGACAGTAGTGATAAACTATATGTCGGATAAACAATACAGACATATTTATTTTTATTGCCAAAGTAATATAAATATTGTACTTGATTTAAATTATTTAAATTACTTCTCAAATATTTTTGGGTTAAGGATCCACCAGTGGATTCATTACCATACTAAAACAAAATGCTAATTAATGCAAATATTTACACGGCGTTTATAAAAAGACATAGTTACATTCTCTACATATGTGACTTTGTACCTGTTAAGGTAAAAAACAATAATTATTTCTGTACTTTATACATTTATGACGTTAAATGTTACAAACGCTTGTTTTCAAACTCATTACTAAAAGATTTTTGAAAGAATGAGCTTCTCCAGCAAAGTGGTCATAATAACCGGCGCTAGTTCGGGCATCGGGGCGAAGACAGCGGTCCAATTTTGCAAAGAAAGTGCCAGTGTAGCTTTGGTTGGTAGAAATCTAGAAAAACTCAAGGATACATCCGAAAAATGCTCTAAAGCTGGTGGTCGCAATATTGTCATTCAAGCGGACGTTTCAGATGATGTGCACGCTAAACGCATTATTAATAATACAATAGAAAAGTTTGGGAAAATTGATATTCTTGTCAATAATGCTGGTGTAATAGATTATGGTACACTCCTTAGTGGTACTATACTACAATCATATGATAGAACAAATAAAGTGAATCTACGTGCAGTAATCAACTTAACGTCGTTAGCTGCGTCACATTTAGTTGAAACCAAGGGAAATGTCATAAATATAGCAAGTGTTCTCGGGCATTGTATTTTAGATCCGAAGTTCACTGGATACAGCGCAGTAAAAGCTGGCTTGGAGCACTTTACTCGTGGCGCTGCCTTGGAATTCGGGCCACATGGAGTACGAGTGAATGCCATAAGTCCAGGTCCAGTTTACACAGAACTTTTCAACAATTCTGGATCATCTATAGAGGTTGCACTAGCAGGATTACGTACACCACTCGACAGAATGTCGGAACCAGAAGAAATAGCACATGTTATTACATTTCTCGCAAGTGAAAAGTCAAAAGGAACGACTGGGTCAATATTCCACGTTGATAATGGACTCACATTAAAATAAAGCACTTTTGTATTTCTCTGGCTTTTTTTATGACTGTATGACAAATAAGAAGACTATATAGGATATGTTCGTCAACTAGATGTCGACCTAACGAAATAGCTAAATCAGGTAAAATAACGGGTCTGGGTATTTTATAAAATGTCGGTTTTTATAGATCAATTTATCGATAGACGCCACAGTCTAAGATTATTTTTTATTAACCCTTAGAACTATGGTTGTTAATTAATTAGATTATATTAATTCATCAAAAATACCCAATATCCTGAAATTACTTGTTGACTATATCAAGCATAAGATATGATCTAGCCAATTTAATGATTGGACTTATTTATTTCGCCTATTTAGATTTTTATATACCCTGAGCTTCTTAACAGCTTATTTCCTCTTGGGGGTACAACTGATATTTCGATGGGTAATGAACTGGTTGCTGTTCTGCATGCTGTCTGTAATGCTAAAGTTCCTGGACTTTTTAGCGATAAAGCCAATTCAGTGTTTTAGACAAAACCTAGGGCGTATTTGGTAGTCAGTGATATAGGTCAAGGGTGTGATGGAACTGAAAACGTTAGGAACTACTGATAAGACCTCCATTATGTTGGCTAATCATTATAAATAATTAAATCTTATCTGATGTTATGCATACAATCGCAAATCTTAAAACATTTTATATTGTTTTGTAGTGTGCGTCACGGACATATGAAGATTATAATTTAAGTACCTAACTATTTGATTATTTAAAAAGACATAGCCTGTGAGTTTCTTGTCAATAAGATTCACTTCAATTTTTTAAATTATATATATTTTTTTTATGTTTCATTTGACGTTTCAAGTACTATGTAGTAGTTTATGCAATAACGTACTTTTTGACATAGACTTTTGAATAATTTTGTTAAAAGCACAAAAAACTGCTTCTAAAAGATCTTAAAACTATATAAGCAATTTTCTATACTCTAAAATACGTCATGCTGCTTCTAAAACGATTACCTACCTAACAACATACAAACATTGATTGATAGTTTTTTAGTGGGTAGGACTGCGGTGGTCGTGTCTGCCGCAGTGAGCCCCACACCCCCTCCCGGTCTCTCCCTCTTATGGCTGGGAGACAGTGCGTAAGCAGCATTTTTTTTACAGACGATAATAAAAAAAAAGGTTCCTTAAGTCTTGGTAGGATCCCTATACACCCATTGCCTAGCAACGACTATAAAAATATAACCTCGTGGTTATGACTGTAATTATATTTAAGTCGCACTGGCCTTACTCGATAGATACATTGTTTGTTAAGTAACTTTTTAACTACGAGTATAACCGTTGAACTATGAACCCTTTAAAGTTTAACGAATACATAAACAAATAAAAAGATTACAGTTTAAACCTGTAAAGTATCAGGTTCAGGCAAAATATATTGTTTTTTAACAACATAAGGATACCAAAATCAACACGCTGGCCTTCGAATTAGGGCTCGCCACGATCGTTGCCCCCCTTTGTGGAGTGGCTTAAGACACGCAACGGCGCTCTCACCTACCGCCTGGCGCAGGTCCTAACTGGGCATGGCTGCTTCGGTAGGTTCCTGCACAGAATCAAGTGGAAGGAAACATCCGCGCTTCACCACTGTGAGAATCGGCCAAGGACACAGTGGAGCTCGCCTCCGCGGTCTGTCCCGGTTGGGCGGATCATCGACGTGTCCTCGTAGCGGCGATCGGCGGCGGCGACCTCTCGCGTTCGGCCCTGGTGGAGGTCATGGTCCGGAGCAAAAGGAAATGGGTGCTGTCGCCTCCTTTTCCGAAGCAGACATGCTAGCAAAGTGAGCGGAACGAAAGAGGCAGAGTGCCTCTCGTTACGGTTCCAAAGAGAGATGGTGAGGAGGGGGTCAAGCATATCGGGGACTGTTCGAAAGGGTTACCGCGGCCTCGGGACTGGAAGGCTCGAGAAGGAATATAGATGGTTTTTAGTCAGTTAGACATACCCTTTAAAAAAAATAAAGCCCTCCGAATTTCTTTAATGACAATTTTAAACTGATGGATATGTGACACTAACCTACGATTATCCCGCACTCAATATAATAGGTTGGGGAAAAAGTCTTTTCGTATTTTTGTATGAAAAGTCAAGACATTTTTTTCAAAGTTTATTTACATTTATTTACAATATATATGTACCGTTTTGTTGAATAACTTTCTGCCATTTTGTGGGCAGAGACATTATCCCGTTACTGTAGAAACTTTGGGACTTCTGATCAAAAAAACGGGACAAATAGTTTTGGCAGTCCTCTCTTGAGGTCAACCTTACAGAACCTAAAGAATTCTGCAGAGACCGAAACAGGTGAAAATCTGAAGGCGCAAGGTCAGGGCTATATGGTGGATGCACTAGGACCTCCCAGTCGAACTCTCTTAATTTTTGCTGAGTGGCTAAAGATGTGTGTGGTCTAGCGTTATCGTGATGAAAGACCACACCCTTCCTGTTGATCAATTCCGGCCGTTTTCTCTCGACTGCTTCCTTTAATCTCATCAGTTGCTGGCAGTAAAGATCAGAATCGATGGTTTTGCCGGGCGGTAAAAGCTCATAATAAACAATGCCCTTCCAATCCCACCATACACACAGCATCACCTTATTTCGTGTTAGGCCAGGTTTGGCCACAGTCTGTGAAGCCTGGCCAACTTTCGACCACGACCTTTTTCGCACGTTCTTGTCGTACGTGATCCACTTTTCATCGCCAGTTATCAATCTCTTCAAAAACGGCTTGGTTTCATTACGTCTCAATAATGAATCGCAAATGAGTACACGGTTCATTAAGTTTCTTTGAGTGAGCTCGTGTGGCACCCAAATATCGAGCTTTTTTGTATAACCAGCTTTCTTCAAATGGGTCAAAACTGTTTTGTGGTCAATTCCCAGTTCTTCAGCTACATCGTAACTACTAATATGCCGATCTTGCTCCACTCTTTCAAAAATGGCGTCCATTTTATTCGTAACAGGGCGACCAGAGCGAGGTGCATCTTTAACATCAAAATTTCCGGACTGAAAACGTTTGAACCAAATTTGTGCTACTCTTACTGACACTGCATCAGGTTCATAAACATCACAAATTTTTTTCACTGCTTGATTTGCATTTTTGCCTTTTTTATAATAAAATTTTAAAATGTATCGAATTTCTTCATAAGATTCACTCATTTTAACGGAGAGAAAAACAAATGAAAAATAGCGGAAAACAACTTTTTTTTATTGTTTTCTTTTCTTTATAATGGAACCTTTTTAATGTTACCAAAACCAGCCAGACACAAATAGTACAGTCAAAAAAATTTTATAATAAGTTTATACCTACGTTATGCGAAAAGACTTTTTCCCCGACCTAATACATACGCCTAAGGATAAACTCCGGTTATGTGATGTGCTGAGTGGTACCAGCCTAGATTAGTGCCTATGGCCACACCATCTCATCTCATGGGGAGTCGTAAGAGTCGAAGAAGAGAAATCCTACCGGGTGATGGGCAGCAGCCCCAATAGAATATAATTAACTAGGGCGGCTAACGTTCAACGCTGGACTTTATAGGGCTGATATGATGATGGCATAGGGTGGAATGTTATGTGTACGTGTTATTGGGTTGAATGGTTACAAATTCGCAAGTCACTATGTGTAGAGGTTTTGTAGGGTATACACCCACTTGCCAGAATTTCATTTGCCCGAATTTCATATTCTATAATGGTCAACAGACATAATATTGTTTCTCATAACGACATATGTCATACTTGAGATGAGCAGCGGGCGGCCCAGGAAGGCCCGTCCGGAAGAGCCCAGGGGGTCTTAGGCGGCGGGTAAAAAAATCTGTTTACGCACTGCTTTCCGGCCAATGGGGAGACCGAGAGGGGACTGTGGGGCTCACTGCGGCAGAAGCGACTACCGCAATCCTACGCACTAAAAAACAACCACTGTTAAGAAAGAGGCGAAGGCCAGTACCTGGGTTGAAGCGTCTGACACCCTTTGCCTTTTCCCGGCCTCTGGGAGATTCATAGTCCTTCCACCACGCCAAGGTGGAGACCGTCCCGGGGGGGGGGGAAGATCTGACCCCAAGCTAACCTCATCTGCAAGCGGTGCACCTGCCGTACAACGGACGAAGGTCTGGAGAACATGGATTTCCCGGTAAGCAGCAATAGACTCGCCACTCATTCTACGTGGGTACAGCGGGGGTCATATCTACTGTGACCCTCCCCCCACTTCGTACCACGCCTGAGCACTCAGCTATAATTATTCTTCTCTTCTATTTGATTGAAATGTCAGGTGTGTTGCTAAGAATGAGGATTCAAGATAAAAATGCTAGTCACCTCATCTCCTATATATAATAAAATAAATTAGAAATAAGAAACACTAAAAACTATATCTTCATATTATAAAAAAAGGGAACTAGCCGCGAATTTGCGGGTTTATAATCCCTAAAGCTAGTTAAAAATACAACGGCACGCCACTAGTGTGTGGCGTCCCGTCTTTCCAAATTCAACGAAACAACTTCGTTATACCCATCCCTTTAATTCGATAACGATATACTTAGAGAGTAAAAGAGACAGCTATAACGAAGTTTCGTTTTCATTGAATTAGAGTAGGCCCTCTGTTCTGCGCGTTAGAGTATGACTTGTATTCTTCCTACCCTTATTTGTAAAAGAAGGAAGAGGGGATGCTCAGTTGAGAGAATAATGTAATAATATAAAACTGAAATAATAGCACGTGATATTACTAAATAACTCTGCCCGTTATGTGATTTACTTACTTAAAAAAATCATAAACACATCAATTATTTTTAAGTGAATCTATATTGAGACATCATTTACAGAGTTGTCAACGTTATATAAAACCAAGTCATTACCGTACAATAAATGGTTAATTGACGTTTTAAATTATCGCCGGATAGTCATTGTGTTATTTTTTCTGTGCTATCGTTGTATATAAAAATGCGAACATATAGTTCGGGTTTAGATTGTTAGATGGTGTTAAAAATGAAGCTGTTTGCAGTTGTTCTGGCCATATTGGTACTAGCCTTAGCTGGGGTGGTATGTTAAAAAACTCTTAAAAATAACACATACGTACAATCGCGCCTGTTTCCACGAAGAGATAGGCATTGGCTTTCCCTTTAGATCTTGTTTTATAATAAGCCCCTATATGTTTTTCTACTACCTTCTACTTAAAAAAAACTATGATTTTTGTACAATAATCGTCAATTTCGAAGGTGAAATTTTCAAGAATGCTTTGTAAAATGAACTCACATTTTTATTTTTTTCCAAAAACCTAATACAATGTGTATATTAGTACCTACCTAGACAAACATACGTGCTTCATCGGAACCTGAGGGCCTACTCATTAAATATCAGAAGTCCTACTCTATTTCAACGAAAACGAAAGTTCGTTATATCTATCTCTTTTACTCTTTAGGTATATCAATATCGAGTGAAAGGGATGGGTATAACGAAGTTTCGTTTTCGTTGAATTAGTTTAGGCCTTCTGATGTTGAATAAATAAGGTATATTTATTTTAATGATTTAAGTGCGGGATGGCGACTGGACCTGATGTGAGCGGCCTTCACCGTGAGAGCGATGGGAAAGCAGCCTGTTTTGGAGGTGGACCTCCTCCACCACCACCCACCAGTAAGCAGTCTACGTTCTTTTTTCTTAAAAATATATAATATATGCAGTATTTTTTCTAAGCAAAACTTGAAACTCTAAGCAGGCATGAGTTACCAGATTGCGGGGAGAAGAAGGGGATTACGCATGCGCAGTAACTCCGATACAACCAATGCCACCTAAAGGCTGCTGAACTACAGAGACAAGCGTGATATTTCAAAAAGCCATTAAAAGTTCTGCTATTTATCGATAGATGGAATCCTAAAAAGTATCACCGCTGTGCCAGTCGGAGTGGGGGGTGTTAGGTTTTTTCGTTACGGAATTTCTGAATTCGGTCTCCACGCTCAAGGCCCGCGATAGAAGCTATGCAATAGCTTAACCCTTAATAGGGTGGAGATAAAAATTATTGAAAAACCAGGTTTTCTGCTATTATTTATTAGTATAATAGGACACTTTTTAACATTATTCGTAATAATTAAAAAATATGTAATCGTAAGTTACGCGAAATTCGGTGGTAATCATTTTACCATTGCCTGTTTACGTTTATGTGTTGGTGGTAATTATTTGACCTTAGCCCGTTAAACTACTAGAAGCAGAGCTGCGACAGTCCATAACTTCTCCTTCATCTGGAGCAATGTGAAAGCTTTTGAAGCATGGTGTGGTACATAAAGCTACTTTACAGACACCGTGCTGCAAAATCGGCATCTAGTAAATTTACCTTGGTCTTCTGGGTAGTGTGCCACAGAAGAGCGCCTGATTTCAGCGGGTACCCCGAAATTTCCGCCTTGCTTGTTCCTAAAAATAATACTAGTGGCTCTTTTTTTTACTGTGATTCCATCTATAAGACTGCGAGCCAAACGCAGTCTGAAATCACGATGTGTATGAACTTTTTGCTTGTGTATTTGAGTGTAGGCTATGTACGCGTTTATGACAGCTGCATCGAAAATGAAATAAAATAGGCGCAACCAGTTGCGTCTCGATTTTCGGCCGATGGGATACGAGGCTCGGAAATGATCAAAATGATCCACACCTCCCATGTTCAGAGTATATTTAGCAATAGCAGTTGGGATAGTAATATCCTTCTTGGAACCATCTTTCTGTCTTCGTTTGACGGTAGACACAGATTTAGGATTGTGTGCTGTTGTCAAAATATTCACCAGTTGAGTATCCATCCACTGTATAGCAGAAACTGGACTTTTGGTTTTATACATAAACTCGTGCTTGTCAAGTTTTTCCTTTTTGAGTTTATTCTTGGGCAACAACTTTTCTGGTAAGCCTTTTCTGTTCAAACGCACGGTACCAACAGCATATATTCCTTTCTTTATCAGCAAATCATTCATTAGCGGAATGCCAGTAAAGAAGTTGTCGAAAGCTACAAGAGTATTGCGTGGAACACCTTGACATAGTTTCATTATGACATTATATCCTAAGCCTTCCTCACTTGATGCATTTTCGTCTGCTTTACCAATATATATATCGAAAAAATACATGTATCCAGTCTTAGCATCACACCGAGCCCATACTTTATAGCCTCTTTTGATGGGCTTTTTGGGCATGTACTGTTTGAGTGTGCTTTTACCCTTGAATTTTACCATACTTTCGTCTACCGATTGATTGCTTGATTGAGAACATTGAGTCTGGAATATTTCGTTTAGTTTCGTTATCATAGGCCGTATTTTATAAAGCTTATCATGATCTGGTGTATCTCTTACGGGTTCTTTAGTATTATCATTCAAATGAATGTTTTCAGTCAGTTTTTTGAATCTTTTTAAAGTGAAAGTTTGGGCAATATCAGGATTTCTGTAAAAAGGATCCGTTGACCAATACAGATTGACATCAGGTAAGGGGTGAAGACCCATCATGATTAGGACACCAAGATATGCACGCATTTCGGCTGGAAATGTTGGATTCCAGTGAAGTGTTTTCCTTTGTGCCGCATAAAGGTTAGTTTGTTCTACCAGCAACTCTACTAGAACATGAGGGAAATAATTGTCGAAATATTCAATAGGCGATGTTTTATGTGTGACGCGCATGTTTACAGTCAGCTGTCTATCAAACTTTGGTATGCTATGGTTTGGAATCTTATCTGACCAGTTACGAGCCACACAAATAGGCCTACTAGATATTATGTCTGCGCTTACCGCCTCATTAGGCTGCGCTAAGATAGACTGAGCTGAAGTTGAGCAACTTGGTTCAGAAAGAGCATCCGTAACGACGTTTGAATCATAGTCACTTAGCGTACTTACTTCCCTCACCGGTGTTTCAGTGACTGGTTCAAAGCTTTCCAGAAATTCTACAGAAACACGGGGTCCTGGAGGATCTTCAAAATTCTGTAATATTCTCGGCTCCAACTCAGGCTCTTTGCCAAATATTCTTGAAAGACCTCGCGAAACTTCATCGTCGTAATCAAGTACGCTATTGGCTAAAATTGCCTCCTCCGAGTCACTTTCGTCACTACTTTCAATATCGGAGAGATCATCTTCTAGAATACTGGCGATAATAGTCTCAGATAACTTCTTTTTGTTCGACATTCTCCTAAAATAACAAGTACGCGAATGAGTAAAGGTAACTATATTACCACCAAATACTACTTTGTTGATCTAAACGGGTAATGGTAAGAGTTTTACCACTGAGTTTTGGACGATTGTACAATCAGCACAAGTTTCATTTCAAAAATTATTGTACGAGTCATGCAGGTCAATATAATAAATAATCCTAAAAAAGATCACAAAATCACTTACCGGAATCTTTTTAGAACAAAATTTCAATTTGTTGGCGCCAAACACCGTCGATTGTCAAAATATTTCTTTCTTTCTTTTAAGTAATGGCTTCGTGCGTCTAGCACATTTAGCCAGTGTCAAGTAAGTGATATATTAATAATATATAATTCATACATAGTAAATGAGAATGAGTGGTGATAAAGATGATAAATCGAAGATGAAATACCCTCCTCTAAACCCCTTGAGTCCTCAGTAAAGATGTGGGGCTATACTGAGATCTCACATGGACTCCTTGAGAGAAAATTTGAAAAGTGATGTTGCACTGTTTTGTTTGATTTACCAACACTCATGAATGTTCTCAAACACTTAACGGTTAATAATCCACCGTTATTACACATTAATGTTAGAAATATCACAAATTTTAGAAAATAAAACAAAACTGCACACATGACACTTCAATTTCCCGCCAAGAAGTCCTGTCAAAATATTATGATTTTTTTTTCTGAATGTTTGTATCTTGCAAACTTTGACAGTTAGCGTAGTTGCCAGTACTAATAAAAGTTTTATAGATGTTTGCGCATTAAAATTAAAGAATTTACGGAAGTGAATCATAAACGACCCTTGCTCTGTGGTCAAAAGGCAAAGGTGGTAAGCAATTGTTCTTTGCCCTATTAAGGGTTAAAAATAAAAAGAATAGTCTTCTTCTTAACAAGCATCATTAACCCAAGGCAGTCCACTGCTGAACATAGGCCTCCCCTGAAACTTCCAATGTTGATGCTTGCTGGTTGCACACAACCTTTTGGTTGTCCACTTGTAAGTCGTTTCACGCTACGTGTTAAAACCACAGTGGCTAGTATATGACTTATGGAAGGAAAATTGGTGTGCTCTCAGCTAACTGGCGTTGCCGATTCTTGCAGCATATGTATGATCAAGTTCAACATAAGTAACTAAAACGTCAGTGCTTTGAAAGGCACTTTAAGTTGGTCCCTGTTCTCACTTTACAGTTTGTAAAAAGACCCTGATCAAAGACGAAAACTATGTATTATATTATTACATATGTAAGTACCTATTACCCTGCATTCGAATATTTAATTTGTTGTTGATCACTGTTCTATCTTTACTTTTTTTTTTATTTATTTATTTGGAACAACAAACAATTACACTATAAAGCTTACATATAAATCACACACTTACAGTTACTTATAATGTAACCAATAGCGATATTCACAAAATAATTATTTTAACTGTGCATTAAAAAAGAAAAATAACATTATTAAATAAAAAATACTTAAAAAATAACAATACAGATGAAATTAATTTTCAAAATAGACGAATTACGTTTACATTTATTAACTACACATTTCTATCCATACCTTTAAGCTGCAGAAGTACTCTGTCCCTAAATTTATTTTCAGATATTAAGAATAGATCAATGTCTAGAAAATTGGTATTATATGAGTGCATAATACGACGTAATGGAGCCCGTTCACCAGCCCTAGTCCTGCACACCTTAGGTACAAAAAGTTTTTGTGCATAAATGTTGCGAATACGATGTGACTGACGATGAGAGGGTATACGTATATATATATTATTTAACAAGTTGTTACAGTCAAATTTATTGCTGATTATTTTATACAAACAAAGTTGGTCAAGAAATAGCCTTCTAGATTTCAAAGTCAAGAATGAAAATTTCTCTAAAAGATGTGCATAAGATGCTCTGGCTCGAAAACATTTGTAATTTACAGTGCGTAGAATTTTTTTCTGTACCATCTCTAATTGGTAGTTATATTTCTCATAGAGTGGATTCCACAACACTGTGGCATATTCCAACTGTGACCTAACCAGAGACTTGTAGAGTGTCAAATAAGATGAAACTTTCTTGAAATTCTGACAACCGCGCATTACGAATCCATATAATTGATAGGCTTTGTTAACAATGTGATTAACATGAATATCTAAATGGAGCTTACAGTCAAGATATACACCCAAATCTCGAGTTATAGATACCTTTTGCAAATGTGTGCCACAGAGCGCATAGTCATAATTTACAGAATTTACCTTTTTTGTAAATGTTATACACTTACATTTCGGGATGTTTAAGTGCAGCTTATTATTTACACAATAGGTGGTAAGACGATTTAAATCATCCTGAAAGAGTAAACAATCCTCAATGCTTCCAATATCACGATATACCTTAAGGTCATCTGCGTATAAAAGGTAGTGTGTATTATGAAAACAAGAGCCAATATCATTAATGAAAAGTACAAATAGTAAAGGGCCCAAAATTGAGCCCTGGGGTACTCCAGATGTAACCCTGATATCCGAAGAGGACGAATAACCATTCAAAACTACCTTCTGAGATCTGCGAGTGACATAGGAGGAAAACCAACGCCACAAATTTCCTCTGATTCCATTAAAAGCAATTTTTTTCAAAAGCATATTGTGATCTACCTTGTCAAATGCTTTACAAAAATCCGTGTACACGGTATCAGCTTGGCGTCCCTGATCCATGTTCTCAAAAAGAAATGTCAAGAAAAGAACAAGATTACTTAAAGTAGACCTACCCTTCACAAAACCATGTTGTTCAGGTATTATCATAGTGTGAAGGCTGGGATACACAGCATTGTGAACTAAACGCTCCAAAACCTTTGCCATTATAGAGAGCAAAGAGATGGGACGATAATTCGTTACATCACTTTTTGGTCCACTCTTATATACAGGGGTAATGTGAGCAGTTTTCCAACTCTCTGGCACTAACCCTTCCCGAAGACTTCGGTTAAATAAATAGGCCAAAGGCAAGCTAATAGAAGAAGCAGTATGTTTAATAAAAAATGGCGGAATGTTGTCCGGCCCAGGACCCTTACTGACGTCTAGGGACTTCAAAACCGTAACTATTTCTTCTACGCTAAAAGAAAGGTCGGAAATAAGTACGCAGTTATTTGCAGAGGGTAATGACTCATCAGATTGTAGAAGAGAATCTCCCAACTCATAAACCGAGCAAAAGTATCTAGAAAATAAGTCACAGATGTGTATTGGTTCTGAGGCTTCCTCTGTTTCCAAGCACATCGTTTTAGGAATTCCAGAGCCTTTCTTATTTCGATTCACATACGACCAAAACAGCTTAATGTCGTTCTTAATGCTACTCTCCAATGAGTTCATATAAGTCTTAAAGCATTCAGAGGCAACAGCTTTAAATCTTTTTCTATACATAGAAAACTGTTCATAGTCCGATATATTTTTATATTTTTTCCACCTGACCCACGCTTGTTGTTTATTCTTAAAAATATGTATAAGTGGTCGCGAAAACCAAGTAGGAAAATGAGTGGACTTTACAGGCCGCAAAGGAATGTACATTTTAATTATTTTATTTATTTCATCGTAAAAATAATTAACGGCTGAATCCAATGAAAGCAATTTAAACGTGCCTTCCCAATCGAGATTGTTGATAGCAATATTTATAGCTGCATAATTACCCTCAAAAAACCGATACTTGGGAGAGAGGCACTTTGGAAGTGCGCTATATCGTAGATTAATCGTAACCAAAGATAATAAGGCAGGGTGATAGGGATCCACAGACACCAGAGGATCTCCACTTATCTCACAAATAGATGTGTCATCACTAGACAAAAAAAGATCCAATATACGACCCATACAATTTGAGACAAAATTATATTGCTTACAGTTTGTGATAGATAGAAAATTAAATAAAGCGACACTGCTGTGGCAACTACTACGCATTATCACAGATGAACTGTCATGGTCGTTCCATTGTAAGTTTGGAATATTGAAATCACCATAAATAAAAACGTTTGTCACAAATGGCAACAATATTTCGCGCTGTAAAGCATTCAACAAAGCATCATACGCATTTGAGGGTTGATTGGGCGGAATATATAGGCCGCACACGAGAAAATATTCATTATTTACTTGGTTAAAAACCTTTAGCAGTACATAGTCAATACTCACAGGAAAGCCAGACGAGTTAGCGCTGTCCCCAGGCTCCTGGTACACACTTAACGTACACTGTGTAGCACACAATTCGCGGCGAATAGCTATCAAAACTCCACCACCATCTGATTTACCGCTAGCTTCACGATTTCGGTCACAACGATACACATAATAGCGAGAATCAATTAATTCTTTATCATATATTAATGATGTTAACCAGGTTTCGGTAAGCACAATTATGTCATAACACTCCGACAGTACATTATTATATAAAATGTTTAATTTGGTTCGTAAGCCACGGCAATTTTGATAATAAACACTTAATTTATGCAACATCTTAATAAAAACACTTTGCAGATCGAATACTAAACACATACAAACTACTTAGAATGTTCCAGAATATCAAAACTACAAGCACTATTCCACACAAAATTAATACATTTTTAGCAGAAAACACAGCAACAAAATATAATTCCTTAATTTTACTATCTAAATGGGACGAAAATAACATAAAATACACATATTTCACAATAATTTTTTTCACAAAAAATATAATGCAGGTATGCAGAGAACAATTCTTAACCGAATGTCTCGGCTCACCGTCCGAATAGAAACAACAATGCACAGAGTAACGTGTGAGACAGAGTGATAACGCAATGCAACGCAAGTAAAGGGATAGAAAGAATTTAAATAATTGTTTACGAGTATTCGACAAAAGACACAAACTGATTAATTTGATCAACAGATTTTTTTTTTTGAGTAATGGAGGATTGGATCTTGCAAATGTCTTTTTCAGAGTTAATAGCGAGAACTGGCGAAGTTTCTTTTGCTCTGACAAGTACAGTACCATGCTTGACCCAAATAAACTTGAAACCTTTGTCCCGTGCGGTATCTCTAGCCTGACGAAACAATTTTTTCTTTTGCAAAGTAAGGTGCTCATTTACGTAGATGTTGCGAGACGTTCCCGAAATTTTAATTTTATCGGTAGTGATGCCCTTCACAAGACGCACTGCAGATACAAAATTGTCTCGTTTAATTTGATAATTAATCTCCTTTACGTTGCAATTATAGGAAATATTTATTGAACAAACAGAAATGTCTATGAATATGTATGTGGTCGTCATCGGTTGTGCTGTCCTCTCACTAGTACTACTTAGGTTTCCTGTAAGCTCACGAACGGTATCTACGGATGACCAGCGTCGAGGCGTTTTCGTGAAACCTCGGCTTTATGCTGAGTGGATATCTTTTCTGTGACACTCTATAAGAAGTTAATTACATTTAATATATCTGTTTTCTTTTGATTTTGTCACAGAATAAATTCTTTTCTTTCTTCCTAATTATATTTTATGAATTGCAGACTTCACTGGTTGAAGACATAGTTTTGAAGATCTGCTCAAACTTACCTCGACCAAAACCACGGACCACATAATATGATGAAATATACAAATTACCCAAAATACTCTTGTCTTTCTTATTTGTATTTTCCCAAAAAAGGAATTTGGTCTACCGGCATGTAACAGGTAGATCAAATTCTTTTTTATTTTGGCGAGTCCCGTTGACTTCAAATTCAGAGGGTCTCTGGTTCAAACCCTGGTGCTTTTCGAATTTATGTGCGAAATTTTGCTTGCTCCGTGCCTCGGAAAGCACATTGGTCCCGGCTGTCATACACATCTATGGCAGTCGTTATTAGGAAGTCTACTTCTAATATCCTGACAGCAGATTTAACCATAGCATGATGTTTCCCTTTGAATTGCGGTGGTCCAGCTGCAGCCGCTCCATGTAACAACTGAATTTACTCAAATCTGGTAAGACCAGTGCGCAGACTCTTCCTCCCGACTGGTCTCCTTGACTTGGTAGGGGGCTGAGTACCTCCCGGTAGGACGGAGGAGCCGCCACGAAAATGGTAGCACTCATAGACCGGTGACTCTGGGTGCCCTTAGTACTGACTACCGGTAGGGGCCCTTGCTGTCTAACCATAAGCTCTCCGAGAACTCTGCCACTAACGCTTTGGTCGCACGAGGATATAGGAGGGGCGCGTCCACTGCGCTTCTTTTAGGAGGTCCTCCCGGTAATGGCCCGAGGGACTTTGGAGTCGGACAGGGTCTCAGACGCTGTGACCCAAGTACTAGCCCCCCGCATCTTTCTCAACAAGCGACAGGCGTCGTTTGAAAATTTTTTGCTGGTACTACTGCTGGCGGTCGCGTCTGCCGGTGGTGAGTCCCACACCACCTTTGGCCGGAAGGCAGTGCGTAAATGCATTTTGTTACCGAAGTAAAAAGAAAAAATGTGAGCAGACCCTGGGCCCTAAGCTTTAGTTTGGGATAACCGGGATAATGATAGGATATGATGATGTAGATTATGAGAAGGGTTTTAAGAAGATCTTTTCGATAGGCTTAAGACAAGCATTTTTTGGTTACCCTTAAGAAATAAGACCAGACATTACTTAGCTAGTACTATCGATCAATTTAACAATCGCAATTTGACGTATAGATTTTGTTTTTTTGATCATTATCTATAGATAACTAAGTGGTACAAGTAATAATTCTAAAAAAACGAAGATAGCTAATGCAGATATTTTTTTAAAGCGTTAATTATCAAGGTTTCTTATCATTTCGTCGATAACAAACAAGCTCGCAAGATGCCTCTGAAGGTTAAGGGTAAGAGGTATATAAGTCAGCAATAAGACCTTTTTTTTTTTCGTATAGAAAATCATCTAATGACCTTTTTCCACTGAGGGTTGAGCGGGAGAAGGTCATTAGATGTCAGACTTTTACTGACTAAAAACCATCCATGTTCCTTCTTGTGCCTGCTACGTCCGGAGGTCGCGGTAACCCTTTCGGACAGTTCCGCAGCCAGCAATAAGACCTGCTATCTTTAATGGAACCGAATGCTGGGCTTCAAATAAAAACCACACAAATAAACTCCTTACAACCGAGATCCGCATGTTGCGCTGGTCTGCTGGCGTCACGTTGTTTGACAAAAGAAGAAACGAGTATTTACGGGGGAGTTTTAAAGTACCACCAATCACAGAAAAGCTTTCAGAAAAACGTCTGCGGTAATACGGACAAATTCAACGGCGACGGTTAGCAAAGATTTGGAAGAGGCGGGATTAGACGCAAGCCTAGCACTTAATCGTGCAGAGTGAAAGAAAAAGACAGGGAAGACCGCCCCCAAGTAACTGGTTTAAGTTTAAGAAAGAAGAAAAAGTTATCAATTCGTTAGCAAACTTCAACTTGAATAACATGTGTGGATAAAAGAAATTAACAACATCACAGCACATGAATGTTCTACTACTGTCATGATGACCATGCTCCCTTAACAAACCTGTAATCCTGAGTACGCATAGTGAAGTATTGACTTCCATACTCATACTTTTTCTACAGAATAATCTGAGATAAGCATATAAAAGGTGTCTGAGTAAGAGTGCCTGAGTAAGAGTGCACTTTTTCATTTTAAAATAAAAACAACAACGCCATTAACAACAACAACATTATCTCACGAAATTCTGATGCATTTAACGCCGTGCGATTTTTTTCTTTGGGGTTTTGTGAAATCTATAATAAATAAACCTGAAACAATTCCTGAGCTTAAATCGGAAATCCAACGCGTCATCGGTGAGATACAGCCTCATCTCTGTGCAAAAGTCGTGGAAAAGAGTAATGGCCTGTTATCGGAGCCGCAGGGTGATTTGACGGATATTTTATTTCATACTTAATCGGAACATGTCTTTTTTATAATAACATAAAAATATCTCAACTCTGTCATAAAATATTTATTCTTAATTTAAAATGAAAAAGTACACTCTTACTGAGACACCCTTTACCATTGAAGATTCAGCCGTTTTAAGTGTTCTGCTCATTCTCAGTACACAACACTGAGTTTCCATAGGCTGGCTGGTAGAGAATTCTTCTAGAGATAAGCCCACCTTTGTACTTGTTGTTTATCCTCATGTTATTTAGAATTTTTTTTGTTAATAAATGATTATTAATATTGTGGTCCTGAAGGAGCAATATTAGGTTAACAGTATCTTTACAAGGACTTAGTTTCAAATTTTTTTGAATCTATGAAGAAAATTATATTAATATTTATTCACCTGCAGGTAGCCTACTCATTTGATAAAAGTGATATTTAGATCTCTGTTCCTCAATCACACAAGACCAGATTAACGGAATTGTTTAAAATTAGTATGTAGTAAACATTTTCTTTCTCATATTGCGTAATCTTAAGTCTATTCCGACAGCCTTTACTCTATCAGTTCATCATATCCTAGCATTATCCCGGTTGCCCGGGACTTAAGCTTAGGGCCCAGGGTCTGCTCACTGGTTAAACCAGATTTGACTAAATTTTAGTTATTACATGGAGCGACTGCCGTCTGACCTCCGCAACCCAGAGGGAAACATTATTCTATGGTTAAGCCAGCTGTCAGTCTATTAGAAGGCACTGACTTCCTAAAAACCAGTGCCACAGATGTTCATGACAGCCGGTACCAACGGCTTAACGTGCTTTCCGAGACACGGAGCAAGCGATAATTTCGCAGATAACTTCGAAAATGTGTAGCGCCAAATGCGGTCTGTTGCGCGCATTTCATTTTATGTTACTATTTTCAGTTTTTAAAAGCAAGAATGAAAATCGTTTTCAAAGGATATTTTTAGGTAATGTCCCATGTAGAATGCCTTTGAAGGTCTTTTTACACCCTATATGCTATGTTGTTCTTTCACTCTTTCGTATTATATTGTAAAATATAAGATATACCACTTCCCTATTAGTGTAACGTGTGCCAAAAAAATAAAAACTTCACAATATTCATTAACTTTTTATATAAAAATACAAAGAATTATATACAGTTAGACTAGTTACATTTTAGAATTTGACTGATACGATCGTACGATTCTATAAGTACATAGGTAATATTTTTAATCGTTAAATAAACACGTTGGGGTCTCGTTATGTACGAAAAAGCCTTTCAACATAGAAAGATGATATAACAACATTTTAATTAATTAATTAATGTTATATTGTTGATTGTAGTTTACATGCAAATATATAACTAGTAAGTAAACAAAATAAATACTGGTAACATAAATTACTCTTATACAACAATAAGTAAATTATTATTTATATATATTATGGTATGGTCGACACGGTTATTTATTTCAGAATATGAATAAAATACACTGAAATCCATATAAAATACTTAGATGCACATCCAAAATACTGATGGACCATCGGTACGGTGCTAACAGACATACGGTTTTTGAAGCTTCAGTATTTTTAATGTGTAAGAAGGTTAGGTTAGGTTCGTGAATTATTATTTTGATAATACGTAAAGCACAACTCTATAAAAAATGAGGTTTAATAAATTGTTTCAACATTTAATTCGATGGGTCCTAATATACCTACTGTACTTGTGCAAGTGAAAAAATACCAGTTAACAGGAAAGCTATAAATATATATTCACAGTTTACAAGTTAGTATCAACAAAATTGTTTTTTTTACATAATATATTTTTTTGCTTGTTACATAAAGACAACAGTAGCACTTAAGTATTTATATGACTGTGCAAGGGCACAGCAACGTCATAGTATAATCAACGTGTCATTTTTTAAAACCATCAGTATTATTATTTAATATAAAATTATAATTATTTTAGATAGATATCCAAGCACTTAATTGCTGTCACAAACACAAGTAAATTTACAAAATACATAATTATCTAGTGGTTAAAGGCAATTTTAATGCTATTGCAAACATACTACTTCCCGGTAAACGGCAATACTCGCCACCTATTAAGTGGGACCAAAAACATAATTGGCTAAATGTAGGCGTATAATATGCCTCTGCCTACCCGTTCGGGGAAACAGGCTTGAATGTATGTATGTATGTTTTTGTTTGTGTGAAAAGGAAAGGATGGTGAACTTGCTGATTGAAATGATATAGGACCAGTCGCATCGTGGATCTTATCAATTGTGAATTAATAATTAAATACGATACAATAAATAAAAGTTCTAGTTAATTCAATCAAATGCTATAGGTGAAAAAAATAATGTAAATTTTCTGTTTACTTCAGTATATGTAGAACCTGTCGAATTGTTGATCTCATTAATGGTGAATCAGTAGCAGAATTACTGAAACTGAAACCTACGAAAAAGTATCCCTAGAATTATTCCCTACAAGTCTTTGGGTAGTTCTAATGTCCAAGCTCCTGCAGTTGTTGTCTCTCTTCCTCTTCCCTCTGGAGAGCGTCCCTCTCGGCTGCGATCCTGGCGTGCTGTTCAGCGATCACCTTGAAAAGCTGAGCGTGCTTGGCTGCAGCTTTGGCCACTGCTGCCGACTGTCTTGGGGCTGAAGAGCCTGGTGATTAACATGAAGTTGTAGTAGTTAATGTCATGCGTATGCTTAAGTTTTAATAAACAATGTTTCTTGTAATTATACAAAAATACCCTTTCTAATTTCGCCATCTCTGAGCCTTTTTATACCAGAAGGCGGCACTCAAATATGCGGTCTTCTTGATAGAAAACGATTAGTGCAGCCTATGGATGCTTACAACACCAGGCCTACTCTAATTCCACGAAAAACTAAACTTTGTTATGTATACCCATTCCTTTCACTCGATAATGATATGCCTAGAGAGTGAAAGAGATAGGTATAACGAAGTTTCGTTGAATTAGAGTAGGCCCTCAGGAGCTAGCGCATTGCCAACCCTTTACGGACCGTTTCACACCTTTTTTGAGTAGCCCCATACTGTAATCACTATTTATACAATATATCCTTTATTGTGAATTATAAAAAAAATACAATATCATTTATTTAAGTTTGCCTCCAGAGAGCTCTTATGAAAGTCGAACCTAAAAACTAACGCGCCCATTCACTGCAGGCGGGAGCTTGATCGTAAAAGAAAATCGTAATTAAAAAATGTTACAACATAGCCTTATGTTTTAGAGAGCAAGTACACAGGTCGGCTCATTTCTAAAAGAAATCTCCTCCAGCGAACCTTAGCTGTAGTGAGAGAGATAGCGGGCATTAATGTCATATATACCTGTATGAAATATATACATACACACAGACATATGTATCGGTTTGTGTGTATGTATATATTTCTTTTGATATAAAAAAATAAATAATGAGAACTATACAACAATTACAGGGTTATGCTCGATAGCAAATGCTTCTTTTAATTTATCTTAAAGGTCGCAATTGATGGACTGTCCCGAATATCAGTTAGCAACTTATTAAATACTACTGTCAGTAACGAAATATGAAAAGAATTTAGTTTTAAACGAAGATAACGCTTGTGTTTTAGCAACACACGAGTGCCTGGGACGGGATGTAGGAGACCAGTACTTATATAAATAGTATAGAATAGTAGAGAAAGGTAAGAACTTTGGATACGAAACAAAGGATGTGCATGTATCTGGGAAGCCGAATGGGGAGCAATTTTGAACTTAGCATGGAAAACGGAGACATGTTCATATTTGTTAAGCCCAAAAATGAGTTGCCAGGTTCTGAAATCATTCTAATTTATTAAGTAGTTCCTCTGTAGCATCTAGGCAACAAACGTCAGGCAAAATAGGCAGTAGTAGTGTTTGACTCAACATCATCTTAGTTTTAAATAGCAGGAAAAAATGCAGCCGCTTGAGTGAATGATAAGAGAAATGTGTGATATGAGCATAAGACAGATCTCTATTCAGTGTAATACCAAGATTCTTGGTCTTCGTCGCAAAGTCAACATGCGATGTATCAAAATCACCTTAGTCAGAGAGTGAAGAGACAGTTTATCGTAAACTTTCTAGCACTGCCTAGCCCCATTGCATGTGACTTCGAGGGGTTACCCTTTTGACAAAACTTTGACAAGAAGCCCTAAAGAGTCCGCCAACAACTTTACAGCACGAAGATCAGCATTGATTGCATCAATGGCAGAGTTGATATTACTAACATCAAAGTTGCTGTATATCTGTAAGTCATGAAGATACAGATGGTTATTTTCTGTACTAACTTTAGTCAGGTAACTTTGGTCAGAGGGATAACACTCCTCCCTGTGCATCCCTATATGTATTTCTTTCTTAAAAATCTTATAATCTGACAGATAAGTTCTATTCACTTCCACTCATCTTCTAGGCGCCTATAACATCAAATTACACATTACATAACTGAAAAAATATAAATACTTAAAATAATATAGATGTAGAAAAGTACATCAGAACTTACCATCAGGGTGAGGATGCTCGTAATGCTGCTGAGCGATTTGTGCGTACAGCTGGTAGTGCTGGTCCTTCGCGCGGGCGACGGCCTCGGAGTCCGTGGGATGGTCTGGGGGGGATTCACTCAGCACGGGGTGGAAACCTTCATGGTCCGCAACGTAGTCCACAGTGCGGACTTTGTGACGGGGGTCCACGTATGAGAACGTGCCTGGAATGTTAAAGAGGTTTTGGTTAGTGTCTTGAGAACAATATGGTTATGATAAAATTACATAAGGTAAAACGGATTTGCAAGCTGAACTGGCAATGGGCGGGGCACATAGTTTAGAAGAACTGACGCCTAATTAGATCTTAAGGTTCCTAAATGGCGAACTGACAGTGGATGCAGGCGGCTCTGAATCGATCGACGTGGAAAACAGTTGGGGAGGCCTATGTTCAGCTGTGGACTTTATGTAGCTTAGATGATGAACCTTATTGCTCTTCATAAGAGGAGGCCTGTCCGCTGTATAAACCTAACTGTAAATCATTAAGTAAGTAGCTTTCTAGATAATTTTAAATCAGGCCTAATCTTAGCAAGTTGCTTGATGCAAGCAGACGGAGGGATTTTTTCAAGCTTTCGGCAAAGACACTCATGTATCAACAATATAAAACCAAATCGAATTAAAGCAATAACTAACGTCATCAATCACAAAGCCCCTAGGTCAAGGCAATGGCCTCTGAACTTAGTACTCCGTAACCCTGACCGCCGGTTCACGTGACCAGTGTACCGGCCAGCAGCTTACAAGAACATAGGCCTTGGCAGTGGGCCTTTGATGATCGTTTTCTCTTTCGTTATCTTGGCATTGGGCAAAGACTTACTCCTAAGTGCCTCAACGTTTATCATAGGCCTGTTTAAAAGCAGATTATATTTTCTTGCAGAAAACAACTGTCTCTGTGCCAAATTTAATTTCAATTCGCTTCGGAAAAAGTAACAAGGACCCAATTGCTAATAAGACCTTCTGTGAGCGCTGGTCCTACATACAATTTACCACCTGTGTGCTAGATATGCCTTAGCCAACAAAATAGTAGTGCTTTCCGCAATATTACTTAGAGGAATGACTTGGTACTGAGACACCATTTGTCAAGTACTATGACCATAAGACGCCCACAGCTGGACACAACCCAACAAACAACCTAACCAACTCAATTTCACTGAACAGTTCTCTAGGCTTGTCGGATCTTTTAGAAAATACCTATTGACAAGTCAGTACCAATGTCAGTCGATCGTAACAAGCATGGTAATGAAATCATCCTGACCTCTGATAACCCCGCTGCCATCGCTGACCTCGCTGTGCTGCCGGTCTGCGTGTCCAGGGAATCGGCCGGCCGTATAAGAGAACGCGTAGGGCTTCGGTGGCGGCTGCGGCGTCGTCTCCTCCAGGACTTCGGGACTCACCAGGATGTGCGACACGTCGGAGCTAACCAGCGCTGCACTCGCTACCAGGACCAAAGTTTGGAACAGCATCTAGAAAAGATAGACGTTAGCTAAACTAGAGGCGGGCTAGAGGAGGTCTTCGGGCGGCTTAAAAAAAATCTAGCAACAGGACGCCACACACCTGCTTTCGCTAAACCGCACTTGGTCCGCGTGGTGGAATATTAGATAAAACCTCTCACATTTATTTGTAAGGTTTTAGAGACCTAAGCCCAGTTGTGGGATAATAATAAGGTAGAAATGGTTAACTAAAAAGTCAGGGTCAATTTAAAGACATGCTCAATTAGATTCCTTTAAGTGCAGCCGTCAAATGTGTGTAGGTTGGACTTAAAATTTACGGTTTAGGTACATACTCCAATAGAAGTAATAATTTATGTTTTAGATATTAGACTAGTTATTAATTATATATTATTATTTACTAATTATTGTTATTATTACTTTCGGATACTACACTCACATAAAAAATATTTTTTTGGAAAACAAATTGTTGTATATATTATTAACGGTTTTGTGGGATATGTTTTTATATAACTTGTATTATTTAAAGGAAATAAACGTTTTATCTATCTATCTATATATATATAAATTGAAGTGACTGTATATATACATATTGGTATTTAGACATAAATTAAAATGTCTGTTAATAATAAATAAATATTCAAGTTTTTTTTATATATAGATCAAGTTAAATTGGTATATAATCTAATGAGTTAGTAGAGAGGCATCTAGTCAGAACGCGTTGAAGAACAGGTCGTCGTGACCTTTGTGGTGCGTTGCCAGCGTTGCGTCACTCGGGATCCGCTTCGTGTCCGGCCGTGAAACAGCAGATTTGATACATAGACATACACTTTATTGGCATAAACTTAACAACCTAAAGATTATCATACAAGAAAAATTACAATTTAGGCGGTCCTATTGCTCAAAATGATCGCTTCCAGAGATAACATACATACATTTACGCCTTTTTCCCCGAAGGGGTAGGCAGAGGCATATTATACTCGCACACTTCGCCAATTATATAGTTGGTCCCACGTAATAGGTGGTGAGCCTATTGCCGCTTTGCCGGGCACTGTTATGTTTGCCGAAGCCTCGTCCGTTGATCGGCAGGTGCACCACTTGCAGGTGAGGTTAGCTTAGGCTCCTTAGGTCTCGGTAGGTATCCCTATACACCCAGGCTTCCAGAGATTCTATATTAAAATTTGGACACGGTCAAATTTTAACTATGAGATAGTTAAACTGATACACTGGCTTGCAAACTAAATATGATACTTTTAAAAGTTATAGTAAACTTGTAAGTACACAATATACAGGTTGTCAAAAGTCCCTGACTAAAGCCAAACGCTCCATAGTCTACACGTCAGAATAAAAGCAAGATATTTGCAACATATAAAGAACTCGAAAAAGAGTTTTAACATAAAGGCTGATAATATTTTGTATATACATCAATACGACGGCCTGGTCCAAATTATATGCATGCGCTAACTTGTTTGACAACTTCATATCTTCGAAGTAATGTGTCAGTATGATTAGTCAGAAATGGATTTTGTTGCATGAATAAAAAGTACATAATACATTAAAATCTATTTTAATAAATG
This sequence comes from Musotima nitidalis, assembly GCA_949126915.1. NCBI lineage: Eukaryota > Metazoa > Arthropoda > Insecta > Lepidoptera > Crambidae > Musotima > Musotima nitidalis. The sequence goes on from OX421434.1 coordinate 10,947,470, forward strand.
AAGGTATAATATGTCTTAAAGTCTTCAAAAAAAATACTTAACGTATGATGATTTCTAATTAACACAAAGTGACTTATGTTACAATATGAATATTTCAAGAGCGAACCGAAGTACACGTTGTCATGTCATTGAATAATAACAGTTTAAAACGCTGTTTTAGTGGCCACGAAAATGCAGTAGGCTCTCGATGCCTCCTTGATATAAATGTTATATTAGATTGCTTCTAGTACTGATGTTTATCTCTATGTTCTTCATTTTAATGGGATAATTATATGTTACATAATAAAGTATGTGGTACTTTAAACAACAACATTTCAGCGGGGCGTGAAACGGCATTTTAGCAGGCCGTCATGAGTGGGTGCGCTTTGTACCGTGGTTATTTCACGATATGAAACGCTGTCACTTTTTATTGACCGCATCGACTGCCTACCATTAGGCAGGATTAAGTCATTATGACGTATGACATTAAAAAAAAATCTACTAAATAAAATGTATATAATTAATGTTCTCAATCTTCTTACACCAAGCAATCACTAGTTATAGTAAAGTGTAAAAACTTATTTCCTATCAATACGTACTGATTTTATTAATGAAGATACATACACACAAACTATTCTGGGAATCGAACCTATTACCGTAGATAGAAATGTGTATACCGAAGAGGTACCTAATCGGGGCATATCGCAAGGCAGTAGTCTCGTTACAATATGTATTCTTCATCTTAGTCTTGTCGCTCTTGGCTTGGCGAGTGGTCGTGGTCGTTTAGTGGTAATGATAGGGGTGGACAATAAGCGCCTCAAGATGTCCCTGTCATCGGTCCGTACTTGCGGTCATACTGCTTTATATATTTAACGCATCGCATTAGCAACATCGCCCACTGCAGCCTTAATTTGGTCAATCCATCGCATAGATCGTTGTATTGTTGATCGAAGCATAGATCCCATCCATGCGGTCTTATGCCCTCCTCTTCGCCCTGAACCACAAGGCGTTATATCGACTGTTTGTCCCGCCTAGAAACGTGTTGTGTGGATAATATGTGTCACTGAAATATATTAATTTAAACACTTCAGTCCCGCAAGACTCTCTGTTCTATCTTACTCTTTCAACATAGACATAGGGGTCATCCATAAATTACGTCACACGATTTTCATGATCTCTTCGAGGGGTTCCCCCTCCGTCCTTGTCACAGCTGGTCACATGTAAGACTCCCCCTCTCAAGTGTGATGTCCCATATTTAGCATTTGTGTAGCAAGTAATAATTACAATAAAACAGTGTTCGTTTTAAATTAGTTTAGGACTTATATTTTGAAATGTGACGTCACCAAGTTTTGTATACCACCCACCTTTTTGTCACACCATGTCACACTTCGTCAACCCCCTCCCGCCCCCGTATCATGTGACGTAATTTATGGATAGCCATAGCCCCATACGAAGCCTCACCGCCATCATTCTCACTTAGAGTGAGCAGATACTGGTAGCAGATACAACTATTTAAAAGGGATTTTTTTATCTCCATTACATTTCGGTGGATCTCAGAACTCTTGACACCCATATCCAAGTGTCCATTAAAACAATATGAGGTCTAGTTAAAGACCAGCGTCAACTTAAAATACGACAATGCAGAACTATATCCTTTTTGGTGCAGCTGGACTACTTTAGTGTTTTATATTTACCTTTTTTATTTATAGTGTATGTTTATTTACACTATAATTTAAAAAATTGTAGGTGTAAGGGAACATTTTCTTGCTGCTTGCTTGCTGTATCTTTTTGTCTAATTGTTTTATTTAAGTATGTTAATATTATTTTATTTTAGTTTGTTTTGTAAACTATTTTGTGCACGTGTCCACTTTGTATATTTTTTTTCTTCTTCTTCTTCTTTGGTCTGCTGGAAGAAATCCCTTTTAAGGATAAGAGCAGTGCCGTTGTAAATGTCTTTTATAACTTCTGTCTTTGTGTATGCTTCTTATGTGCATAAATTGTTAAATAAATAAATACTTTTGCTTTACATGTATCAAATATTTTTTTAATTTGATTTGACATGGACGCCGGGAACTCTATCTAAAATGCTATATCGAGAGTGCTATTTTAACTGCCTCCCTAGGTATAATTAATTTAATAATGTTATTGGATATGGATACCGTCTCTCAGCCACGAAAGGTCACCCGGCAGACCGCAGCAACATAATAATACTCGTAAATATGTCAAAATTTCGAACTACTTTGCATACTTTGTAGTCACACCAGTACCAACCGACAGATGTGAAATGTTGTCAAGTTCACGACTTAGACTCGTTTTAATTACGACAGCATTTTTTTTTCTTCGTTTAAATAATAGCTTTGTGCGGTTTGCACTTTTAGCCAGTTTCAAGTAAGAGATATATTAATAACATATAAATTATAGTAAATGAGAATCCTCCTACTTGCGTCGTGTTCCTCAATGCTGAGGGTCGTGACCACCCTTCTGAAACACCCTTTCTCTAATGATGTTCTTCCATCTAATCCTGTCATCGGCAGTGTGGAGGGCAAAGTGAACTGTAGAACGGAGAGTGGTGCGGATCTGGTCGGACCAACGTAATGGGCTGCGCCCACGAGGCCTTTTCCCCTCTACTTTTCCGGTCACAATTAGTTTCTCGAGGTTGTCACCGTCTTTCCTTGCAATGTGACCGAAATACTCCAGGATTTTACGGAGGCATTCGGATGACAGCCGCGAGGAGATTTTAAGTTCTCGTAATATGGAGACGTTGGTCCGAAATGCTGTCCAAGGAATGCGGAGCATCCTTCTCCAGCACAACATCTCGAAAGCGTCAATGCGTTTGCGGTCTGCAGCTTTTAGTGTCCATGTCTCCGCGCCATTTGAAAAGATCGAAAAAACCAAGGTCCGTACCAACTTAGTCTTGGTTTTCATAGAAATGTTCCGATCTTTCCAGACCTTTTCAAGCTGGGACATAGCGCTCTTAGCCATGCCAATCCTCCTGCGTACTTCTATCTCGCAAGAACCATCGCTACTAATGTTGGAACCCAGGTATATAAAGTTGTTCACTATTTCTAGGTTTAATGCACCAGTGAGTTCCAACTTTCCACTTCTATCAACCACCATGACCTTTGTCTTGGACCTATTTATAGAGAACCTCCCAATTCCTCGCTAATCCGCTCCATTCGATCCAAAAGTGCAACCATTTCCGACTCATTTGTTAATCTTGTCTTAAAATGAGAATAAGTGGTGATAAAGATGATAAATGGTAAATGAGATGCCCTCCCCCTAACCCCTTGAGTCCTCAGTAAAGATGTGGGACTATACTGAGATCTCACATGGACTTCTTGAGAAAAAGTGATGTTGAACTGTTTTATTTTATTTACCAACACTCATGTATGGTCACAAACAATTAACGGTTTAAAATTCACCGTTGTTACAATTAATGTCCGACATATCAAAAAAATTAGAAAATAAAACAAAACTGCAGACATTCCTCTTCACTTTCCCGCCAAGAAGTCTACGATGCCAATTATGTTGACAGTTTATTTGACATTTTCTAGGTTATTCAAGAAAGTCAAACACGTTGTGTTTATTAATATGTAACGTATTTTATCACACAGAAAGTTTCAATCCATAAAAATAACAAGAGATGTCGCTAAGCATTTTTGAATCGCTTTATCATTAAGGTTTCTCTCTAGCAACACCCTATAATCCTATCCCGGCAGTAGGTATACTTCTGGGTGACGCTTCTTTATTATAGCAAGGACTTAGTTGTTGAAGTACGACAGTCGTTGAAATATGGTTATGATACCATACCAGCACTATGGTATGGAGAAGGGGACCTTTTACCTAGTTAGGGTTTTTTTTTGTTCTCTTTGTTTTCTGTTAACATTATTACCCATGCCTTTAAAACTACATGAATAAATGTAAGTAACTAATTGTATAGACCAAATAAATAATTTTATTCTTTATTCTAAGTGTATTATTATCATCACTATATCAGCCTTATTAAGCCCACTGCTGAAAATTAGCCTCCCTAATAAATTACATTCTATTGGGAGTATTTGCCCATAATCATTCTGGCAGGCACCCGCCCTTGCTCTTGAACTGTTCAAGACAGAACGCAGGATGAGGCTGCTGCACATCATCTGGTGCTAACGTCCGCTGGACCAAAACCAGGAGAGTGGTGCAGTGGTCGCGCCCCTCCTACCTCCTTGTGTGACCATAGCGTGTGTGGCCGACTTCTCGGAGGATTCATGGTTAGACAGAAGAGGCCCACGCTGCCTAAGATCCTCCTGGCACTGCTTAACGGGCCCTCCTGGCCCGCTCGCTGCGCCCTCCACGGGTTTCTCTTAGTTTCCCCCCTGGTAGTCAATACTAAAGGAAGCTCTGGGTATTACCTTTTCCCGGCCTCCGGGAGATTCATAGTCCTTCCACCACGCCAAGGTGGAGATCGTCCGGGGGAGTAAAAGATCTGACCCCAAGCTAACCTCATCTACAAGTGGTGCACCTGCCGTACAACGGACGAGGGTCTGGAGAACATGGATTTCCCGGTAAGCAGCAATAGACTCGCCACTCATCCTACGTGGGTACAACGGGGGTCATATCTACTGTGACCCTCCCCCCCTCTTCGTACTACGCCTGAGCACTCGTTCCGCACCCTTAATTCCTTCTCACATAGTTCGTACAAAAATTTCTAACTATGAAACTAGTAAATACCTTTTAAACAAAAAGTATATTTGTTATGTGTTAGAAATGTACCAATACCTAGATAAATACATACTGCAAACCAATATAATACTAATAAGGAATAATATTTTTAGAACGTGGCCTCCCCCGCGATACGATACTTGGTTAGAGTATTTCACACAGTTACTTTTACTTCATAGTATGAGAACAAGTGTCGGCGACCTTGACCCGCGAATCTGTGTTATGACTCTTATTACATTTACACTTAAGCTCAATTTAATAATACACTAAGTCTGCTGCCGATGGCGCCAAATATTTTATTGAAATGTTTCAACAATCATCTGATTATGACTTTGGCTCGAATTTTATCAACTGCAAAAGTAACTTTGTAATATTTTTATGCAAGGTAGATAAGTCGCAAACGGAACAAGTACGCGATAACTAATTATTTATTTGTTCCGTTTGCGGTGGAGACAATGGGTCCATGGGGGCCGGAGGCAAAGCAGCTTTTCAGGCATTTAAGTACTCGCCTTATTGATGCCTCCGGTGACAAGAAGGCTGGCAGCTACTTCTGCTAGCGTATTAGCCTGGCAATCCAAAAAGGAAATGTTGCCAGCGTTCTTGGCACCGTACCCATGGGCCCACAGTTGGAAGACATCTTCTATTTATAGTTTTAAATTGAGGTAGTTTATTTAAGTTGTTTAGGTATTATATATTTTTGCTGTAAATAAGATTATTACAATAATAAATAAGTCTTAGAAAAGGTAGATAAATGTATTTATAGATTGTAGGATGGGCTTAAATGGTGTAAGCTAGAATTTTACAGGTAAAAAAATTGCTCAAAAAATTTTTCCAAGCAAAAATTCCGTGAGACACGTTCTAGGAAATATAATGTTTGTCGCGTCTTATTCATTTCTGTATATATATATGATGTTTTCGATGGATAATATGAATTTTACTTAGGTAAAAAGTATTATAAGTCTTATGACATATTGTTTTTATTGAAATATATACTTTTACTTCAAACAATGATTTAATGTAGTTAACTCGCAAGTGTAGATTACGAGCAATGTATCTTCCAAATTTCAAGGCGTTTCTTAGTAATTAATTGCCGAATACAAAATTCACGTTAATAATATCGATAGGAAGTGGGTTTGACAGAAAACAAATTTGTTGCTTAGTTCCCAGGTTTTTATACATAAAAACGGTATATTCAATAAGTATAATAAAGCGCTACTAAGTATTTGGTGGCAGAATATCTGCAATTGTGATATCCTAACGTTGTCTTTGACAAAGATTACACATTAACTTCTTCAGAATAGAAAGGCTGGATCTGTTGCTCATATTTACATCCATTTGGAGAAGTCAGAAATCTTGCCACAACTATTAAAAAGGTGTCTTTACAGCTGTAGCAGGTTGCCTTGAGTTTCTAAGATCTGGGCAGGTTCCATAGATACCCTTTGGGACACCAAAATCCTTTTAGATTAGTCAATCACTCTAAGTAAAGATGTTAATTGTACAGGCCTATTGTACAGGCTCAGCTCAGTTTCACAATACATACTTACTTGACTGTGATGAAAGGTTCCCTTAGTGCTACTTTATTGGTTACAGCTTCGGGGGACCCTTTCAGTATCTTCAAATTTACACTATGTGTGTTTTATAAAAAAAATAATGTAAAAGAGCATAGCCTGTGAGTTTCTTGTCAGTTCTTCTAACAGAGCGGGGGCTCGGAACTGGCATTTAGGTTCACTTACACCAAATTTTTATTTTTTTGCATGTAACTGAATCTAAGCTTCGTGATAAAATCAATCATCAGGGTATTATAATAAAATTTTTATGTATTTTTTGGTTTGACGTTTTCAAGTGCTATGTAATAGTTTATGAAATAAAGAACTTTTTACTTTACTTTATAACGTACCTTTCAAAACACAGATGCTCTCGATATCAAATGCCACACAAACGGCCTCCTATACAAGAAATTATCTCTGTGAACGCCAACGTCATTACCCATCCTCCTGACCTCACTGTACGCATAACTTCGATAGAATTTGCCAACAATCAATTCTCCTGACGCTCCGAGCGCGAATTGAAGATATTAGCATAAATAATATGCTACATTACACCCCTGTCGTAGACAAATTCTTTGCTATGCATCGACATTTGCAATATTGTCGAAATAGCCAGTGTGAAATAGCACGAAGTTGCGTAGGTGAAATATTTGACGCAACATGTTGACGTACTTTTAATATGAACATCACTGTAGAGAGCAGCTGGTACTCCCTAACATAGGAAAGATTTTCCACCGGGAGGATGGATGGGCCCGGGGGCCGCGGCCCAACCGATGAAGGTTGAGTGTTGTATATATAGCGACAATGCTGAAGAATTCTGTTTGCGCCATTCAGATACCACATATTCATTCACCTGTACGTTTTATTCGCTTGTACTGTGTCGCCACATGTACCTCTTGGCTGATGAAAAGCAATCTATGCAGTCTATAAAAAGCGGTAGAGTTCGCTTAAAAACTTCAAGATGGTTTTAGCTATTAGTCAACTATTCATAATTTTAGCCATATTAAGTCCACTGCTGCACGTTGGCATACTCAATAGTTTCATATATTGGGAGAATTTATCCATAGTCACTACACTGGGCAAACGGGTTGGTGATCGCAGATTCAGCCCATCCGCAGGATGACGCTGCTGCCCATTATCCGGTAGGATTCCTCATCGTCGACTCTTACGATTTCCCTTGAGATGAAAGGAGGTAGCGGTATTTTAGGCCGATACCACACGGCACCTACTCATTATATACATAAATATGGCTAACATTGTGTGCAATATAAATAACTGCTACATTTGTACGGGCTTTCACAAAACTCTACGCATCAGCGGGTATCATGTAATGTGTATGTAAGTAATGTTAATCGGTTGGAATTTCGGTACAGTCGGTTGCATCTGATATCAAACCAATTATTATCCATACTAATATTGAAAATGCTAATATAGTTCTGTCTGTGTCACATACGATTAAACTGTAATATGTGTAATTTATTGATTCAGGCGTTACTTTGCGGAAATCCATTGTAAGCAAGTGATGGATTAAAAATATCTTTGTAACAATTCCCGCGCTACTATAATTTCCCGAAAAATCGAGAAACTATTCAACACGACACGTGTTTCGCCCTTATACAGGGCATCTTCAGGTAAGATAGCAGCCTCAGAACAACGATGTCTTCACGACCAACGCTGAAACGAGAGTGAGTGAGAGAGAAGTATAGTAGCGCGGGAATTGTTACAAAGATATTTTTAATCCATCACTTGCTTGTAATATGTGTGATAAGTTGAAGATATAGCTTGAGAGACGTTTGAACATAAGATAGGTTTTTTCCCGAAAGCTGTCCTATAACTCAGACATTTCCCGTAATTAAGTATTGCCTGCTTAAAATATAAAATTCAATGTCGTCAGTCGTCACCAACCACGAAATTCAATTCATACGTACATAATCTCACGCCCATATTTGGGGCTAGCAGAAAACGTGCTACAACTATTTTAAAGGGTGTCTAAGTTGTAAACGTTTGTTTTGAGTCAGAAAGATTATTCCGCATACTGTCAATAGATGTCACTCTCTTCAGTTGAATCGCGCTAGTGTTTTCAACCACTGATTACATATATATGATGTTCGAAGGTTATTTATATGTTTATTAAGTATCGAGTGGTGTTTTATTCAATGGGATTGATGTAGTTGCCAAAGTTCTCTTCTAGCACAGATAGTACAAGCACGTCTAACTCTTTCTAGATGAATGAAACTTGGCAAAATTAAATGGACTTCAGATGAGATCATTCCTAAGTCGCCTCTAAGACAACCTCAGGCAAAACAAGAGGTGGAAAAATTTATTGGAGGTGCCACAACCACAGAGCATATACATATTAGAAATCAAAGTTTAGTTGTGTTATTGCGACCAAACAAACCTGTAATGCAACGTGTTTAGTATCAGACTCTAGCTGTTTTATAAATGTTTGACCATAAAAACATAATTAATTCTTATTTACTTAACAAGTGAGCGTCAATTGCACATACACAATACAATTGTTTGAAACAATATAAGTAGTTCGGCTTACAATATTTATTTTGGCATAAGAATGACTACAAGCTACGTTACTAAGTAACCTGTGTGCTGTGCAAGGTGTTTGAGTTGGTTATTAATTCCCAGCTTATTCGCAACCTGGAGGCCACAGTATTAGTTCAGACCCAAGCGATCAACGGGTGATCTCCTCGCGGTAACTACTACTATGCATGGGGTGAAGCGATGGACAAGTACGGCGAATCTCTGGCGTTCAGCCTGGATGTCGCCAAAGCCTTCAAAAGAGTTTGGCATCGTTCCCTTCTACTCAAGTTGCCGGCTTTCGATGTGCCGCCCTGTTTGTGCGCCTGGGTGGTTTTAAAGCCGCAGCCGGAGTGCTGCAGGGTTCTGTGCTCCCACCTACTCTATTTCTCCTGCATATCAATGATATGTTGTCCTTGGGCAATATTCATTGTTATGCGGATGACAGTACAGTATTGCGGACATCCTGCGCCAAAGCAATACGATATCCTTGTAGAAAGGCAAGACCAAGTAAACCAGACTTTCGATCGTGTAACTCAGTGAGGATCTGAAAACATTATCGAGTCCCCAATAATTAATTTTTAATGTCCCCAAGACCCAGCTCTGTGCTGGTCGTCGAAAGTCGAAGGGGTAAGAAAGGGAGTATCAGTACATGCCCCTCTCTCCAGAACTTTCCTTTTTCCATTTCTGTGCATTGTCGGCATGAACATCGGTCAAGATTTGTATCTAAAATTTTACATCGAGAGTGTAATTTTAACTGCCACCAGCAAATTGGGTATACTTAATATGGGGCAGTTTTACCCTCCCGTGCAGCTGCTATTTGCAAGACACAGGTGCGATCGAGTGTAGAGTTCTGCTCCCATCTTTAGGATGGGTCCGCTAAATGCCTCCTCGACGCACTTAATCGCAAAAGCGTACATTACGCATCATTGGAATTGCTGACTAATGCTGACGTTACAGCCTCTCTTGAGGACCTCCAACGACGTAGGGACATTGCTTTTCGCAGTGTCTTCTACCGAAATTATTGCGGCGAAGGTTCTAAACAACTATTCAACCTTTTTCCGCTCTCTACCTTTCTCTTCCGAACTACACGTGCTGGTCTTAGGAACCACCCTAATACTGTGCATTTTGCTGCATTTATGTAAATAACTAGATTTAACAAATTACTTGACAGTGGCAAATACTCTAAACGAGTCAGTCCATATCTAAGGATACAATAATTGCTAGAAATAAATATAATTGTTGTTTGTCTTTCTGGTTATTATTGAGAACTCACGAAACTAAACCATGTGATCATCATCATAAGGGCTAAGAGAATCTTCTTGTAGAAACTTTTTCACCGCTTGACAATTGATTACAAAAGCGGCTTTCTGTATGGTCATATTGGTCATGTACGAGTATTTTGGTGCATGTAATATTTTAATGCATTATTATTATTCCATATTCATTAAAGTTGATTAGTTAAACTTTAATAGAACAAATAACTTCTTAGTGCGATCTCAGCATCACAGCAAGGGCCTCATGGCAATGGGGCCAGCCGCTCTGTTACGAAAGAACTGATACTATCTCACTTGTTGCAACCACCTGAGCTTAATTCGAGCAACTACTGGTTTACACTGCAACTGTTTGTCTACTTACTAACACTAGTATGAACTGTCTAAGCTTATGTCCGCAATTTTTTTTGCTTTCCGAATTAAACTTGAAAATTACTTATGAATTTATTTTAACATGAAAGATAAAACGGAATAAAAATGTTATTCGATTCTGTTATTGTTGGAGGAAGATTATTTATTAATAGTGTCCTTAATAGTATAAGTGATATCTACATATTAAAATACAAATTATAATATACAAATAAATAATTCGAATAATATTTTTTTATTTCAGGCCCAATTTTTGTTGATAACAATGTTTATCTTATAGATTATAGGTTCGTATCAGAGGGCCTCTCTAATTCAACGAAAATCTAAACTTCCTTATATCTATCTCTTTCACTCTCTCTATATATCATTATCGAGTGAAAGGAATGGGTATAACGAAGTTTAGTTTTTCGTTGAATTAGAGTAGAGGCCCTCACATTTCCTTCTTTCGTTCTCTTTTCTTTCCTTAGTCGCTTTTAACCTTATTTACTCTGTTCTTAATGTTAAATATCATGTTGAGTCTAAATAAAACATTTTTCAAGAATATAAATCGTGGTTCGACTACTTGCCAGTGATTCGTGGTCATGGTAAGAATGAGCTGACGAGTCAAGAACTATTGCACACAACCGCATTCCGATTCACGAAAAACGTGCTTACCTACTTTGGATTTTGCACTCTTTAGTTTAGCTATGTACATACTTCTCTTACTGGTGTCGTATGCGGGTGGTACATTGTATCCTTTCTCTCTATTGAAATTAGGATGTTTTTTTAAATTTCAAAAGACTTGCGGATTATAGGTGCACACCGAGTTTTCTTTGCAAGAACTTAAGGCAAAAGAAATTTGGTAGTGATTTATATAAATCTTGGATAAACTTGTTTCCTACGTATGTTTACATAATTTTGGCCTTGCATGTCGTATATTGTTTACGTTTATGCTGTAAGTGTTATTTACGCGAGTCGCTATATCTCTTTTGGTTTGAACAGAGTATGCGTTCCCACAGTGACACAGCTGAGCCCTGACTGTGGGTATCATGAAAAGGTACAAGTAATTAGAAAGGTCATAAAAATTGTTAATGCTTCGGGATAGCTTATTAGAGGTACAAGGAATTAGAAAAGTCATAAAAGTTTTTCCGGGTGTTTCGAATTTTATTTGACGTCTTTATGGTATGGTAGTATGGTATGGTAATATGGTGTGGTAGTATGGTATGGTAGTATGGTGTGTTAGTATGGTATGGTAGGTGATAAGCTTTATCACCTCCCTTAAATTTATATGAAAGCACCTATTACTTTACGCCAGTAAATATGTAAGATTCTAGTTTAAAATTTAGTCTTAAATTTTAAACGCACTTTATAGACGGATTGTGAATCTATATTGTTGCGGACAATCGCCACTATATCCGCATTCTAAACGGTTACTGCAAAAAGCATCGCGAAACATTGCAGAACTGCATAAAAAGATGGGCATGTTCTCATCCAAGGTTCGATCTATCTCTATACAGAACAATTTTAAGAATATATTCTTTATGCTTCACAAAGCAGTGGGGTTTAATTACGTAGTGTTATACAAACAGATTACTGTCAGTGTCAATCAATCAGCTATTATTCTTAGTTCCGCTTTAATGTTGAAAGACTTGTACGATACTCTTTTTCATTATCATTTTGGCTCTGTTGGCTATCTCAAGAATGACAAACCTGACGAATTTGGGGTCATAGCCCATAGGTTCGCAATATCAGAGGTAAAATAACGCCTTGCCGATCCTTTAAAAGCAATTTCACCATTTTTTTTCCAGAGAAAGTTTCACCAAAATTTATTTAAATTATAAACATACGTACATACATAAACACATCCATATATTCACGCCTGTTTCCCCGTATGGGAGGCAGAGGCATGTTATACGCCCACACTTCGCCAATTATATAGATGGTCCCACGTAAATAGCTTATTGCCGTTTACCGAGCACTGTTCTGTTCGCCAGAGCCTCGTCCGTTGATTGGTAGGTGCACAACTTGCAGGTGAGGCTGGCTTGGGCTTATTGGGTCTTGGTAGGCTAAACACCTCCACCCAATCATACCTACACCTACCACTTTACGCATCTTTTTATTACAAGACCAATCCATGACAAACTTTAAGTTTAATTTTTTAGTCACTGTTGCTCCCTTCATAATACAACATATTCAGTTTCTGCAGACTGCATCCATCTTGTAAAACTCTTCGCCAGTCGGACGAACACTACCAGGCGGCCAAATAACAATAGATTTGAATACTAAATTTACAATTTATCTCGTATTTTATCGCACCTATTGTTTCGAAAATAGAGAACATTCGCTTCAATTAGTTATTATTTGGATCGATATTTATGACAAACATCTAAGACAAATTAACTAAACAAAGCCAATGTGGGCTTCTGCCAACCTTGCTATAGAAACAATGTCGGATCATAAACAGTGATTTGTTAACAGTAGGTGTTAACAAATTAATTACAGATGACTGATGATGATCACAGTATCATCCCACTTTCCACCGTCCTAATACGGTAAGGATTATTGAGGTTTACGAAGCTAGTGATAGTTTGAATTTCAAATGTGGTATGTATGAGTCAGATACAGGTAATATAAAAGATGGAGACTTTAGTAGTAATAATAGTTTATATAATGTTGTTCGATTTTTGATGTGTTTTTGAACTCTTTTCATTATGGGACATTGATTGATTGACATTGTATGCATAGTTATTCCTGTTCTTTTACAAAGACATTTTAGGGTTTACCACAAAAAAAGATCTAAAGCTAAAGCAGTCTTCATTTTATTAAATAAAAGTGACAGCACTAGTTTTAGACCTGGTTTAATTTTAGATCTTTTTTTGTAATAAACCCTCTCAATTTTTTATGGTACTGTTCACAACTTTGTTCTCCATTGTAAGAACTTAATGTTTAAATAAATTATATGCGTATATTTTTATTATATACATTATATCGATAGTAGCAATTAACAATGTCGTAAGTGAAAAGTCGGTGTTTTAACAATATCACAAGTTTTAAGTCGTTACTTTCCACTTACGACATTGTTTAAAGAAACTGCTTTTCACATACGACATTGTTAATTGCTACGGTCGATATATTCTCATCCGTGCCGTGTGGTCGGCAAGGCGTCATAAGAGTCGACGAAAGAAATCTTACCGGATGATAGGCAGCAGCGTGCGTGCTGGCTGGAACTGCGATCACCATCACGCCTGCCCAGCGTGTTGATTATGGGCGAACATCTCCAATATAATGTAATCTATTAGGGAGGTTAATGTTCAGCAGTGGATTTTATGAAGCTGATATGATGATGATGATGCTGTTATAATCTCAGGCCATATAACCCAGTTGGGTTGGTAAGAAACCGTGCTATAACGATTTCAAATGGACCTCTTCTTGGCGGGAAAGTGAAGCGTCATGACTGCAGTTTTGTTTTATTTTCTAAGTCTTGTTATATATCGAACGTTAATGTGTAATAAAGGTGGATTATTAACCGTTTAGTGTTTGTGAACGTACATGATGATGGTAAATAAAACAAAACAGTTTTTAAATTCTGTCAAGAAGTCCATGTGATCAGTATAGTCCCACATCTTTACTGAGGACTCAAGGGGTTTAGGGGGGAGGGCATCTATTTTACTATTTATCATTTTTATAACCACTCATTCTTATTTACTATGAACTATATGTTATTAATATATCTTTGACTTGACACTGGCTAAATGTGCTAACCGCACGAGCCATTATTATTAATAAATAATAAAGGGATTTGTATAGTTGGAGTAAAGTTCACTTTTAGCATAAATATCTCGAGACGGAACGGGTGAAATAGTAAGAGGCCCTTCGCCCTCATTAACACTGGCCGAGATCCCATACCCTCAGTCTCCTTCTTCGAAACCCTTGAGCGAGACATTTATATGGGGTGGTAGAATTCTATGGAGATGCCGCGTCCATAGTTATGGCTGTATTTATTTTTTGCTGAATTGTATAAGCTATGTATTTAGTGCAGTAAGCAATGTATGTTTTTCTTTCTTATTTTTGAAATAATTATCCTAAAAGCAGGTTTCAATTAAAATCTTTTTAAGCACTGGCATGCCAAAAAAGGACCTTGGACAAGGCTTTTGGCTTGAAAATCAAGACCGGTCCGAAAATAAGCGAGCGGAATGTTGAAAAAACTAAAATATATTTTAAGTTAATCTTAGCCTTATCTCGGCACTGATAATTAAATTAATTAATGTTTTTGTTTACATTCTTCGTAAAATAACTTTGATAAATAATAAACTTGGCGAAGTTGTGGCCCGAATCCTTCTCCATTCAAGCCCGTAGATAGGGTGCGTTAGTGTAAAGTTGTTTGTTGTTCTTCTAACCGCCGTTATGAGACACTCGCTTGGCACATACAATGATAGACAAAACCAGAAGCTTAACATGATATTTAACTCATGGGAGCTTATAAAATTGAATGCCACATAAAGGATCATGAATCAAAGCACAGATTTTTCTGAACTATGCTTATCTGCGATAATAATTTCATATTCCAGTCCCGCGGGACAGAGACAGCTAAATTAATTGAACAGCCAATTGCCGTTCACTGCTGAACACAAGCCTCAACGCCAACCAACCATATTCTCTGCAGGACGCATCAAACTCACAAAAAAAAATTATACCCCATTCAAGCAGTAGACATTTTGACAAAAATTGATTTATGATGGACAAGTGAATGGAAATGTTGGGAGGGAAAGACCACTTAAGACCTGCCATGACCAAATCCAGAAAATTTTGGAGAAAGAGCTGGTCAAAAGTACCCTAACCGGACGGGCGTATATCAGAAGGTTAATAAAGCTAAAAGTGGGTGCCAAGATCGTAGCAAGTGGAAGCATGTCATCTTTGCCTCTCCGTACGGGAAAGAGGCGTGACATCATGTATGTATGTATCCGAGCAGTTGTTTAAGCTGTGAATGAATCAGAAATTCCAAGATCTAGTAAAACCAGTAAAGAATTTTTTTTTTGATTTCCTCTTTGTAATAATCAATCTCGGTTTAATGTAACGACTAAAACTATGATAAAACAAACAAGTTTATAAGTTGAAATATATTCACGGAAGAATTGAATAACTTTTCTTTGAATAAATAAGCATGATCTATTGGAATTTCATTTAGATAACTTTAATGCATTATTCCAATACACATTATAGAGCTAAATCCAATCCGACAAACTGCTATGGTTTAGTAAAACTTTATAATTTAGTCGCATTATAAGTAGATATGTTATTACTTATGTATATGCAGTTAATGTTATTTATTGTAATAATTATCAATAGTGAATAACGCTATTTTTGAGAAAAGTTTTGCAAAAAGTAAAAAATATAATAATAATATAATTACCAAATTTATCTATTAATTTAACAGGTATTCGTTATGCTTACACTTAATTTGACGCCATCGCAGAAAATGACGCATCGCGTTAATATTTAATCTCCCAATAGTAGTGTAAATTCGAGTTTTTATGTGTAAATGTAGTGGATTTTTAGACGTAACTTCTTGGACCATGTACACAAATGTAGGAAATGACATATTGCAGTGAATTGTGATTTTCCGTGTTGATTCCAAAACTCCCTACAAGCCTCTAGTAAAGTCTCCACTTTTTACTGGGGGTATGACTTAACTGGGACTTGACTATGACTGTACTGAACGACAAAAATGCTGCATTAATGCATATAACTTGATTAATTATATTACTTGACACTGGCTAATGTTCTAAACGAGTAGGAACATAACTAAGAGAAAAAATACAGTTCTGCCTGACAGAAGATAACCTGTCCAAATAGAGATTACTATTTTTTTTATTAATGATGACTATTGATGACAAATAATGTTGGAAACTTAAATAGTTCTATTGACCTTTCGCGTTATTTCTTGTGTTTAGAGTGGGTTCACATCCGTAGCATGTCAGCGAGGATTTAAACTCTGTTCCAACTAAATCTTTGACCGAACCAATTCACTCTCCCTGTTCATAACATTGTATTCTAAAGTGCCTGCGACATGTTGTGATGTAGCATGGGCGTATAAACATAGCTATGGTACGTCTGCCTTACATGTATGTAATTTAATATGTTTCCAAATTCAAATCGCTAATTGCAAGTCATATTACATGAAATAAAGATCCAAATTGACCACAACCCCATTGGAATCTTCACACTGACATTTGTTTTATTTCCAATGTACATACGTAATAGGTGGCGAGCGTATTGCCGCTTACCAGGAAACTTATATGTTCGACAGACTCGTCTGTTGATCGGCATGTGCATCACTTGCAGGTGAGGATGCCTTGGGTTCCTAAGGTGTTAGTAGGATCATTTTGAGGTCCATAATTATATGCTATTTTTTCAACGTTTTTAGTACATAAGCTGTTTTTTTTGTACGTGTATTTCACTTGTAATTTGTCTCTGTTCATCTTTTGTTTAAAAATTAAGTCTCTCTAGAATACCAGAGTTATATCTGTAAGCTATATTTTGCAAAATATATAACACATACTGCGGTACTTACGTTCTTATTTTCTTTTATTTGTTTTTTTGTTGTCATTTGGTATATGTACTAATGTCTGACACGCGTATGTTTAATAAAAGAATGTTCCATCTTTCTACATGCAAATATATAAAAAAGGATTATTCTTTTTCTTTCTTTTAAATAATGGCTTCGTGCATCTAGCACATTTAGCCAGTGTCAAGTAAGTGATATATTAGTAATATATAATTCATAGTAAATGACAATGAGTGGTGATAAAGACTTTAAATGGTAAATGAGATACCCTCCCCTAAGCCCCTTGAGTCCTCAGTAAAGATGTGGGACTATACTGAGATCTCACATGGACTCCTAGAGAGAAAATTTGAAAAGTTATTTTTTGTTTGATTTACCAACACTAATATATGTTCACAAACACTTAACGGTTAATAATCCACCGTTATTACACATAAATGTTGGAAATATCACAAATTTTAGAAAATAAAACCGAACTGCAGACATGACGATTCACTTTCCCGCCAAGAAGTCCAAAAAAAAAAAAAGGATTATCTAAAACGATATTTTTGCGAATCCTTTTTTTCACGTTACGTTATCTTCTGGGGGCCTACCGCCGAATTCGATGGATTACCGGTAATCCATCTAGATCAAACTTTGTTTTGCGTTCATCAATCCGTACCGGGGAATCTGCCGACAGCCATCTCTCATTCATGACCTTCAGTCCGTGACAGACCAATAGGTAAATGGAGAACGCCATTTTGTTTCGATTTCCATGAGTTCGGCGGTACGACAGAATCAATTCGAAATCCATTTTGCCTTATAATCGATTGCCATCGAACTCGGCGGTAGGCCCCCTGTTTTGGAACAATTTAAAACTAAGCAAAACGGCCAGTCTTTATTTTAGTATGTGGATTAATCAACCATTAAATTAAACATTAAATTAAATTATACAAGAGCTGTTCGGTTTTTATGTGCTATGTTTTGTTTTTTTTTATATCACACAGCAGAAAATGGCGCGTTTAGGATTTATATAACCGAAATGTTATATACCTGTTTGAGCCCAAATAATGTTGGAAGATTCACATATAACAAATATATTTCTAACACCGCATTTATAATGAGAACTAACTACAAGTAAATGACTATTTCTAATAAGTAGTACCTAGATATGATTAAAGCACATGAATGAAAAGTATTGAATTTAAATAAGGCTTAGCTGCAAACGTAAACCAGTTTTTATCCAATAGGTATACTAGTAAAGCATGTTTACAAGTAGGTGTTAAATCACAAACACGTAAACTATTACCTCACCACATAGGAACACGTTTTAAACGCATCTTTAATCATTACAATATGAATTAACTTTGGTATTTCCTGCTTCATCTCCCACATTGCCTAGGTTGTTATTGAGAACATCAACCAAATGCCCGTTGTAACCTTGACCTTCTCTAAGATATATTAGCAATATATTTTTAATATGTTCTCAGAGTATATTGGATTTTATTGTGCAATTTGGCAATTGCTGTTTCCTTTCGTTGTAATGTTTGTCCTTGAGATCGGATCGAGTTTACGAGGCTTAAGAGTATGATGTATTTGTGGTCTTATTTTCATTAATAAAGAGAATGTATTTATGTACGTTACTTTATTGTTCTCTGAAATTAACAGTAATGCTTCTGAAATTTACTCGTGTTTTTTTGACGTGACAACGTCTTAAATTAGGTTGCGGCTGGGAGTCACTTATGAAAAAGTGTAACGCTCGGTAACGTTACGATGAGTCACCGAACGAGAGAGAGGCCCGGCGAATGCCTTGCGTCTCTCTCCCACTCAACTATGATCGGTCTGCCGCGCGCGCAGTTTTAGTAAACAAAATATATTTCTATAGTTAAAATTTGTGCAATTCTTATTTTCATTCAATTCCTTGTTCCTATTGTGCAATTTAATTATATTCATATCAATAAATATTCTACCGAGAAAAAGACGTTGTCACGTAAAATCTTCGCCCGTAAAAACGACTTTACAGGCAACCATTTTTTTCCTTTTAAGAATTCTGAAGAGCTTTCGACACTATCAACATAGTAAAGTATAGATTGTTGTTGATTGTTGAAACATCCTAGTCATTATTTCATTTTTTTTAACATTGCATAAAAAAAAGTAGTCTTAAGATCATAGCTCTTTTAAAACACATTCGAAGTTTGAAGAGTTTAGGAACATAATAAATATATAGAACATCTATGTACTATATATGTAATTTATTCTTTATTGGGTGTATAGGGATCCTACTAACATCTAAGGAGCCCAAGCCAACCTTACCTGCAAGTGGTGCACCTGCTGATCAACAGACGAGGCTCTGGCGAACTTAACAGATCCCGGCAAGCTGCAGTAGGCTCGCAACCTATTACGTGGAACCGACAATGTACTTGGCGAAGTGTGGGCGTATAATATGCCTCTGCCTACCCCTTTGGGGAAACAAGCGTGATAGTATTTATTTATTTATTTATTTAACAATTTATGTACACACAAAACATATAAAGGAAAAAAAAAATTATATAACAATGTACAATGGAGCTGCTTATTCCAAAAGGAATCTCTTCCAGCAGTCCGCAATAAGGAAAAAACATTTAATAGTAGACGACATGTGTAAAAAACAATTGAAATAAAAGGAAACAAAATAAACAATAGTATAATAATTAAATTAACCTACCACGTATATGTACTTAATGCTTTATATAATTTACTGATTAAAAACTCAATGACTTGATATTATTCATCAGTCATGTAAGAAATGACATCTTACAGCTCTCTTAAACAGGCCCACATTTTTGCAAGTGCGAATATTAGGAGGCAACGCATTCCACAGTCTAACTGCATGAACAGAAAAGGAATAGGAGAAGAAGTCGGAACTGTGCGAGGGGAATTTAAGAAGAAAGAGGACATTTGACCGACACAGAGCGTCGGGAGGACGAATATAGGAGAATCGTTCCCGAAGGTAGGAAGGGTAAGATGGGTTAAATAAGGAATTAAACAACAAACACAGGATACGGGAATCCCTACGACGACGTATAGGAAGCCAATTAAGCGTCTTGCGAAAGGAAGACACGTGATCGTACTTTCTTAAGCCAAACACGAAACGAATACACGCATTTTGCAAACGCTCAAGTCTACCAAGAAGCTCCTCGGTAGCATCCAGAAAGCACGCATCAGCATAATCTATGATAGGAAAAACAAGTGTCTGTACAAGCAAAATCTTAGTAGCCTGGGGTAAGTATCCTTGCAAACATTTGAGAGAATGTAAAGTGAAATACACTTTACGGCTTATTTCATTAACTTGCGTTCTCCAGGACAGGGTGGTATCTAAGTAGATGCCCAAGTTTTTGACCTCACTAGAGTACGGTATTAAAGTGCCGTTCAAAGACACAGAAGGCAGTTGCTGCAAGGATGTATCGGATGTGAAGTGCCTGCTACCAATTATGATGGCCTGAGATTTGCTAACGTTTAAAGCAAGGCCATGCGCCACAGCCCACCCACTTATACGACATAGGTCTTCATTTAGTTCAGCTAAAGCTGAGGCAGCATTATCCACAGAATAGTATGTATGTATGTATGTGTAAATCATTTATTTTAATTTGTAATGCAAACGTTTCAGGATCAGCGATTAAGGTTTACTAATCATTTTTAAAGCACACTACTTCTAGCGTAACTTACTTCATACTAACTTTATTTTAAAGAGTATCTACGACATTCTAAATAATGTTCTAGAGTATAGATCTTCGTGGACTATTCATTTACTTATTTCTTTCACTTTAACATATGACATAAAAGAGTAGCTTTGAGAGCTAAGCTTAATAAATAATATATAATGTTCCTCCTTGAGCCTTTTATATTCCGGGGCCGTGGCCCTTCGAACAGTCTCTTAATAATTGTTCTTTATATCGGAGCAGTTTCATATGCAAAGATGAACATTTTAGTCGCAACAAAAAAGCTAAATATTTTTCTAACTTAAAATTACAGCGCAATACTAACTCGTTTCACTTCAATGCGCATTAGCTAGAAATAGAAGCCATGTATTTTATAATAATGTGTAAGAATCATATAAACACACAATAAAAAGGACAGCAGTGAGCAGATCCTTGCCAACTCTAAGTCCAAAGGCCTATTATTAAGGAGCATCCACTACTGAGTATAGACCTCCTTCAACGAACCAAGGGGAGAGGGTTTTGGCTTATACTCCACCACGTAGAGTCAGTCAGTCTATCGGTGACTCTATAGAGGCTTCCAAAAGGCAACGAGATTGAGAAGAATGCCTCAAGAAACTCATCTCGGTTTTTTTTGATTATGTCTTAAAATCTAATACAATCCATACATAAAGTATGGCGTACCTAAGAATCAACATGTAATATACAACAAAGTCACATACCGCTGTCATGTCTGTCTGTCCCTATTAGCTTAGATCCTAAAAACTACGCAACTGATTTTGTGTGTGTGTTTTTTTAAATAAATAGAGTGATTCAAGAGGAAGGTTTATACACAAAGTTTAGTTTTTTTATATGTAAATCACGCAGACGCGGAGTCGCGGGCGGCCGCTAGTCTCTTACATAGAAGAATACTATCGCCTATAAGATATTTCTAACTTACATAATTTGCAATGTAACAGTATTGATGCATATTTCTCAAACAGTTTAAGCTGTCCATCACGTTATAAAATGATTATTGATCCACACCTCTAGATTAAATGCGGATGTTGTGTAACTTTACTTGGATTGCATTACATTTTTTTATGAAGTCATTTGTTATAACCAGAGGTCGGAATTAGGTAGAGTTATTTATGTACTTGCATCGAAATGTTGATATTAATGTGGACCTTCCCGGGATTTCAAATGGACAATCCCGTGTGGCCAACAATATTACAAATAAATAATAATAAAAACATCATAGATAGACAAATAAAACAAAGATACACATACCATACAATTTTTATTGGTTTACATTTGCAACTTCGGTCATCCAATATGATTGATGTAAGTTTGGCAACGTCGCGCGTGCAGAAGTCTAAATTAAAAAAGTAAAAGTAAATAACTTTTTATTAAATTTTTATTTTTTTCTATTCTTTAAAATTAATCCCGGGATTTGAGGCATATCCACTATATTCTTTCGCTGTGTGAAATCAGTGTAAGTACATGAATAACTCTACCTAATTCCGACCTCTGGTTATAACAGTGTAATATTTCTGTTAAATGTATTTGAATTTTATGGATTTAATGTCAATTAGTTTAAACCTAGATTCTGTCAAGCTAGCTATTTTGTTAATAATCCTCTTAAAAGAGTTCTGTCGTTATAATAAACTTACGATTAATATTTTTTGACAATTACACCAATTATTTTGTTCCATGATAAGTATCATTAAGAACTTGTGTTATAGATATTAAATAACGGATATTGTTTTTTTTGTACATATATAAATAAATAAATAATAAATATTCTCTTACAATCACACCAATTCTTCAGTTCCAAGATAAGTATTACTAAGAACTTGTGTTATGGATACTAAAGAACGGATAAACATACTTCAATACTTTTTTTTTTTTGAAAATACATACTTAACATACATAGGAAAACACCCAGACCAGAACAAATATTCATGTTCATGCACACAAAGATTTGTCCTGTGTGGGAATCGAACCCACGACCTCTGGAGTGAAGTGCAGGTATACTGACCTCCACGCCAAATCGGTCGTCAAACCAATACATACTTACTTCATATACCTATGTATATATGTAGTAAAACACTCAGACCAGTTCAATTATTCATGTTTACGCACACAAAGATTTGTCCTTTGTGGGAACCGAACCCTCGACTTAAAGAGCGGAGTGAGGATATATTCGCTATCACGCCATATTGGTCGTCGAACAATTGCCGATTAGCGACCGACTAATCGCCAGGTGCACCACTTGCAGGTGAGGTTGGCTTGGGCTCCTTCGGTCTAGATAGGAGCCCTAAACACCCATTTTTGTATTGTTTATTTAAATTTCAATAGACATTGATATCATTCAATCAAACAGAATGTAATCAATGTCTATTGAAATTACTTTCAGTCTATATTCATCAAAAAACGATGTAGTAAAGGCACCATAAAAGAATTCTACTACCACAGATGCCGTATGGGGTAAAGGAATGGGATTTGTCTAGTGATAATATAGGCGAAGGGCTACCCACCTCTCAGCACTGGATACTTTTTAAATAGAGATCTCTTTGCATAAAGTGAAATTTTGCCACAACTTAATAGACTCTGTCCAACCCCAATGGGATTTGAGGGCGTAAAATTATGAGTGTATAATGTAAATGTATGAATCTATTGTACTTACCAATAACTTTAGTAGGCTAAATATTTCCAAAGAAGTTCTTAAGATACATAAAATAAAACATTAAAAGTTATAGGGCTTAACTTTACGAACTAATAATAATGTGTAGTTTAACTTGCGACGCAACGTTTTTGAACGGTTTTGATAAGTTAGGGGTTTCCTTCGAAGCGTTTTCAGAGCATTTAAACATCATAAAAAGTAGAAAATGTCAAGCCAGAATGATGAATTCGTTTAATTAAATAACGTGATGCTTAAAGTGCGCCATATGTTGGACAAAACGATAACAATGAAAACTCAATCAAATATCAGAAAAACAAATGAATTCATAAGTTCGAAGCGTTATTTCGAACCGAAGCATTAATTTGAAAAACATATTGAAATTGGAATTACTAACCTAGATATTTATGGTTAAAGTGGCCAGTTAGATAAAATACCAATGCCATAATTTTATTATAAATTTACAATTTACATTATGAGTTTTAAAAAAAGTTTTCGTTCAGAATAATTTTTAGAATATTTTTTTCATTCATGAAAGCAATTTAGGTTCCTAAACAAATTGTTTAAGTAACTAAAGCGTATAATATTTGTATATAAAGGCCTTGTTTAATTGTTTAGATGCGTAAATTTTATTACGATCGCTTTATTTGTTATATGCTAAAAGTTTAAACTTAGGATTAATATAAAATGATCGAAAAATATTGCAATTTGTACATTGAGCATACTTCGAGCAATTAGGGTACCTTCTTAATGTACAGCATCTTCACAGATTCTAATAAACAAATATTTTAAGAAAAGAAATTCCTTAAAGGCCAAATGTCTTGAAATAATTTTTATGAAGCTATGAACAAATAGCGATACGTTGATTTTCATAATAGTAAAGAACATAGATATGATATAAATTTTTAATTTTAAAATATATTTCATATTGCTTAACTATTTAGTTATTGAACCTACAATCAAACTGTTTAAAAATGTAATATGTCAAACAATGTAGGTACTTTATAAATAAATAATTAAGAAAAATAACCTCTGGAAATAACAAATAATAAGTAGGTATATAAGTTACTTACGTTAAATGTTGGTGAATGTATTTAACTTAAGGCCAACTAGAGTCACTTCACTCACTGCACGGTACTGAACTCAATGAGTTACCTAATGAACGAAACGAAGAGTGAGTGATTGGAGAACGAATGGCGACGACGAACGAACTATTGCGACAGGAGAGAAACAGCGCTGAGGTCGCTCTAATACTTGTTATTTGTGGTAGTGAATGTTTTGCTTTGGTACAAGTATATAGATGAAGAATAGACGTCGCTCCAGATCGCTAGCTCCATGCCTCGGAAAGCACGTTAAGCCGTTGGTCCCGGCTGTCATAAACAGCTATAGCAGACGTTAGTGCCTCCTAATATCATGATAGCTGTTCTAACTATATAATGATGTTTCCCTTTAGGTTGCGGAGGAATGATGGAAGTCGCTCCATTTCATAACTAAAATTCAGTCAAATCTGGTTAGAGCAGACCCTGGACCCTTAGCTTAAGTATAGGGCAACCGGGATAATGCTAGGAAATATATATCCATTGACACACATATATACATTCACGTATTCTTAAACATCTATTTCATTCAGGGTTGCTTGCCTATGTTTGACAAACTTGTAAAACAGAGCTTATAAAAGCATAATATAGGAAATACCTTTTTTTTTTTTTTTTTTTTTATTATCGTCTGTAAAAAAATGCTGCTTACGCACTGTCTCCCGGCCAAGAGGGGGAGACCGGGAGGGGGTGTGGGGCTCACTGCGGCCGACACGACCACCGCAGTCCTACCCACTAAAAAAACTTCAGACGACGCCCACCGCTGTTGAAAAGGGGCGAGGCACCAGTGCCCGGGTTTGTAGCTTCTGGAACCCCGCCCGAATATAGGAAATACCTAGCCTAAACAAATATTTGTATGCATGCATAGAAAAAGTAAGCAGAGGTATAGTGTGTGAAAATCAACCCCCTTCACTGATAAAGTATGGTTGGAAGCAATATAGCCTTAAACTAAGGGACCACATTATTTTAGAGAGATTGTTTTGTCTCTTCCGCTACGCTCAGTCGACGGGTGCAAACGTCTCATAATTATCCCAGCCAGTTATGCTACCAAGCATTTATTTAATTTACGTTGGTAACAAAATGCCTTTACGCACTGCCTCCCAAAGGGGGACCGAGAGGGAAGTGTGGGGCTCATTGCGGCAGTCGTGACCGCCAGCAGTCCTACCCATTAAAAATCTTCCGACGAGGCCCACCGCTGTTGAAAAGGTGCGGGGAGCCAGTGGTTGAAGCTTCTTACACCCCGCCCGACATCATCTGACGAACCATAATGAAACACTACACCAAGTGAAATTAAAATCAAGTTTGGCTCAATAGCTTTCTTAAGAACGTTAACTTACTAACGCACCCTTTCCATGCAGACGAGCTTGATCGTTGAAGAATCAGGCCAAAATCTAAACTATTTGTTGCAGTAAAATCGATCAGGCTTTAGTACACACTTTATTAAATATAATAATTAAAAAAGTTACAAATGAGCAAGTAACTCCGCTAATACTTCCATGTCTTACTATTTATATTATATACTTACTATTAAATTAGTAAGCCTTTTAAGATTTATATTAAATACTAAAAAAAACAGGTATGAAAACCTAATGTCTGTAATTAGTCCGCGGCGATGGTAAGTTTGCTGTTTATGTTAAAATTTTGAGACAAAAGCATTTAATATTCTTATATTCGCTTCTTTAAAAAAATATTAAACGTCTACATTAAATGTGAAAACAAAAATGCTAATACCTATTGGTATATCCGTGAAATTGCTATTCTCTAATGGTTGGCGCTTAAGGATATTGCATGGAAATTTGAAAATAAACTAAATACCGCCTCCAATTCAAAAAGTAGTACAGCTATATCCAGAACGAAAAGTTGCATACATAAATGGGCCAGACCTCTCTGTCAGAACATATTACGCTTTTTTTATTTACTATAAACGTGCGGCCCACCTTATGACAGGTACCTAAATACTGCAGCAAATGGACGCTTGTTACACCAGGAGCATTGCTAGCGAGTTGCAAGCCCTTCAAAAACTTTGACGCCCATGCTGTAATCGCTTGATGCAAAGCTGCGCATGAAAGGAGAAAAAATGCAGACTCCCTAACGCTCCAGTTTTCACCCTAACGTGCAACATGTAGAGCAGAACTCCAAAACAATCACCCAAAAGCCGCTCTGCTTGATGCAGGGCAGGGTGCGATAAATGGAAATCTGCGTCGGACCCATGGGCGTAGCCAGCCATTGGCTTAGAGTGGAGCAGCAGTCTAAAATAATATGTAAACTAGACCCGCGGTCTTATCTCGGTATTTTTTTTCATAAAAGAATGTGGCACTCTGAATCTGTATTATTAGATATTATGTATAATTGTAGCAAGAGGCACTACTAAGCATTTCGCATGCTTAAAGGAACATCGACCCATTAATAGATAGGTCAGGTTTGAGTTACCTACTTATACAGTCTTTCTATTTCTTACTGAGATAGAATCAATGTTAATCAAACGTTCAATACACAAGCAGAATTACTAAATAATAAATCAGTATCAATTTAATGCGCTTACGAGTAGGACAAGTATTCTTTAGAAGGTCTTCTTTTGTGATGTCCCAAAAATCGTGTTTTTTGAGTTAGGTCACTATTCCATTAAGCATGCGATTTATCCCCACCGTGGCTACTTCCATGGTCGGACCATGGTATAGCCGTGTGATTCCCGACTTAAGAATAGGATCAACCCTGAGCTAGGGTATCGTGAGAGGCGATTAATTGGGTACGTCAGTCATGGCTTCCCCTCTTAAAAATATTAGCCAACTAGCTCTTTGCTTATCGGTACCTTCCGAAATGCTGACCGTTTCAGATGTCACCTTAAAAGTACCAATACTAAAGGCTTACAGGGAGACTTTAGTCGGTTCAAACCCGACATAACTATACACACCGGGTGTGCGGTATGCGGGGGCAATGTCTTCCTCTTTGCGGTGGGGGTAGTTCCTAGTAGGGTTGTTGTTTTCAGGAACGCAAAAAACAAGGACTATGATAACGATCACTGAAGGGGCAGGCAGATCCACGTTATACGCCCACATTTCGCCAATTATACTTTTGGTTCCATGTAATAGGTGGCGAGCCTATAGCCGCTTATCGGGAACTTTCATGTTCATCAGAGCCTTGTTCGTTGATCGGCAGGTGCACCACTTGCAGGTAAGTTTGGCTCGGAGTCCTAAGATTTTGGTTGGATCCCTATACACCATCTGTTGCATAAAACCATAGAAATCTAAATACTATTAAGCTGTTTATGCTTATAACAAAGGACACAGTCATAAGTCGGGTAACACAGTCATGCAAGTTTGCCACGATTACGATCTTCAACTTCAATAAAAGTTTTTTTGTCTGTGAAAATTGGCATATCGTGGTGCGAGATGATACGGCATTTACGGTAATTTTTACGGATTTCGTCATATTGTTCGGAAAACAAATGGTCATTCCTTTACGGTACGACGATTCCCAAAACCAACAGTTGTCTATTTTTATATTTAAATAAAATTAAGATAAGTTCCGCTTAGCGGCATTAAGCACACGCACACATATGGTAAGCATTATATTAAGAACAAGCAGACCAATATAAAGTTAAAAATATAACTAAATATTTATTCATAAAAGTACCTACTTAATATTTGCAATGCAATTCCAAATTAGTTATAGTGATAATTGTAACAGCATAACTCTTTTATTATGTTTCTTGATTCACTCAAGGCATTACAAATACAAATCATTTATTGCATGTCACATGGAAGTAGGTTGTAACAACAAATATGGGGTACAATGTGACGCCCTGTAAGGGCATAGCAACATAACAAAAGACCTGCTAAGTGCCTGCGTCCTAGGTGACTTACAAAAATTTAAGACATTAAAGAATAACAATATACTTATTTATTTATATAGATTAATTGATTTTATCATCGAAAAATTCCTGCATATTATTATAGCATTTTTTAATTAAGAAAGTCTTCAAAGTTTTAGTAAAAAGCGGACGATTATTTATATTTTTTATGTAATTTGGTATATGATTGAATATTTTAATTAACATGCTATGAGGGCTTGTCGAGATTAGTTTTAATGTTGAAAAGGGGATTTTTAGTTTGTTCTGATATCTATTGTTTCTTCTCATTCTTTTCTCGGGTGAATATAGGGTTTGGTTTTTTTTTATAAACTTGCATGACTCCATTATGTAAATTGAAGTAAGAGTTAGAATCTAATGTCTAATAAAGTGTGCTCTACAGGATTCTAGTTGGTCAATGTTTTCTAATATTCTTATGCATTTTTTTTGTAGAGTAAAAATTTTACTCACGTCACTGTAGTTTCCCCAAAAAATAATGCCATACGATAGTCTGGAATGTGCATGTGCATAATATGCTGTCAGTGCTTTTTTAAAATCCGTGAGGCGCTTAAGCCGCTGTAAGGCATAAATAAAGGATAACATTTTATTTGATACTTTCTGGACATGGTTTTTCCAATTTAAGTGTGTGTCTAATTCCAATCCTAAGAGAGTAGCGGAATTTACAGATTCAATTTTTGTGTTTTTATATTGATATGAGATGTCTAAGGCAGATTTCTGGTACGGTTTAAACTGGATGATTTTGGTTTTGTTAAGATTTAGTTCTAAGTTGTGTGCCTTAAGCCAATCTACTATTTTTTCTAGAGTCGTATTTAGTTTTTCTTCTAATTCTTTATAGTCAGAACAGGGTATCAATACAGAGACGTCATCAGCGAAAAGTACGCAGTGTGCGTCTAATATGTTTGGAAGGTTATTTATATAAATTAGAAAAAGTACACAACCGAGGACACTGCCTTGTGGAATGGAACCCGTTGCCAGAACTCGCTCAGATCGAATGTTGGAGATTACGCCTGTTTCAAGTTCGTGTTCTCGATATCTACGTACTGGTAACGATTATGAAGGTACGATTGGAACCACTTGTAGGCAATGCCTCTGATGCCTGTCTGGTACAATTTATTTAGAAGAATTTCATGTCGGACTCTATCATAGGCTTTACTCATGTCGAATAGAAGACCTACTGCAAAATTCTTGTTGTTTATTGCTTCAAAAATCTGTTTAGTGTATTTGTATATTGCTAGAATTGTAGAGTGGTTTTTTCTGAAGCCGTTTTGGTTTTCACGCAATATCTTGAATTTTTCGTAAAAAGAATAAAGCCGGTTTATCATTGCGGATTCAAAATTTTTTGCTGACATTGGTAGTAGAGCGATTGGCCGGTAGTTATTGATGTCTGTGGTTGATCCCTTTTTATGAATGGGCTTGATAATAGATATCTTGAGTGCATCGGGAAAAAATCCTTCTGAGAAGGATTGATTTACAAGCATTGTGTACGGGATTGTTAATAAATTGACACAGGACTTCACCAAGAAAGGAGGAACTTCGTCATGGCGAAATGATGTTTTGTTTTTTAAGTTAGTTATTTATATTATTTATATTAGCAATATTAATAATGAAATACAATCCAACTTCACCGAGGGACATTAAGAATTTATATTAGTAGGTATTTTCATATCTATAAAATTTGCAAAAAATCATTTAAAATGATTGTACGTCTTGATTAAAAACTTTTGTACATTATGTTAACTTTTAAAAATTTACAGTTAGTTCGCAAAGAAAAAGGTAATTAATTTTATTTTTAAATACTGCGTAAAATCGAAGCGCACGCATATTTTTAGGAAAATATTACTGTGTTATTTCAGTTGAATAAACAATTAAAAAAAACTGTTATCAATGCAGATAAAATGTAAATTCTTAATTTAATTTTCAGAAATATAAATCCATAAGTACCTAATAGTTAAAATCCTTTAAAAAACGGTCATAATTTCGATTAAGATAATGCAATTTGTTTTATTTTATATCCAACAAGATTTAACATATTATTGTGTATCACGCCTGTTTTCCTGAAGAAAAAAAGCAGAGACATATTATACGTCCACATTTCGCCTGTTATATATTAGGTACCACGTTCATGTTCGCCGGAGCCTCGTCTGTTGATTGGCTGATGTAGCTGATGCGGTTGACTGGGGTTTCTTTGGTCTTGGCAAATGTATGTAAACAATATTGTAATGCAATATATGCATTGCATGCATTTTTATAAAAAAATATGACGGAAGTACTTATAAATCCGCATCATAAGAGCAGAAATTATTTGGCACCGGTATATATATGTTTCAAGTTAGTACAAAATTAAGATAAATAGAAAAATTATATATGTATCATTCTATATTTTTAAAAATCAGTGCTTTTTTTACACACTATCACGCCTGTTTCCCCGAAGGAGTAGGCAGAGGCATAATATACGCCCAAACTTCGCCAATTGTGTATTTAGTGCCACGTAATAGGTGGCTAGCCTATTGCCGCTTACCGGGAACTTCTATGTTTGCCAAAACCTGGTCCGTTAATCGGCAGTTGCACCACTTGCTGGTGAGGTTGGCTTGGGGTCCTAAGATGACGGTAGGGACACCTGTTCCTAGCCTAAAATAGGCTTAAATAAAATTGTTGAAATATTTTTTGAAATAGGTTCAGTACTTTCGAATTTCTATTGTTTCTTTAAATGCACACAAACTAACAAACAACTAAATCTTTTCTCTTTATAATGACATAAGTAAAGATAACTTACTCAGTTAATTAACTCTTTATCTAGCTAATTAAATAAAACAATAAAGCTAAAACACGCGGACCTCATTCATTGAGAAGAGATTGCGGCTAGTATGTCATATGTAATTTTAATAACAGCCTGTGGACTTTGATATTAAAAAAAGCCTTCGCATGATATTGAACTAAAAATTATACTGGTTAGGCTCACGTCCAGCGACACAGTGCAAACAAGCAATCGCAGTATGATAAGTTGACACGGGGAAAATTTAATACTTTTCAGTTTGTACTTATATTAAATGAAATGCTCATTAATTAATTTTCATTGATTAACTGCATTTCATTCATGTGTTTTCTATTATCCCGGGTCTTTTAAGCGGGGCGTGCAACGGCATTTTAGCTGGCCGTCATGAGTGAATGCGCTTTCTATCGTGCTTATTTCACGGTATGAAGCGCTTTAATTTTTTTTTGGACTGCATCGACTGCTTACCTTCCGGCAGGATGTAGTCATTACTACGTGTCACATTAAAAAAACAATAATTATTATTTGTTTTTACAGATACAAAATATATGATGTATCTTTTATGTGGTTGTATATAACAGAGATTTTGGTGTTGTTACAATCATTTGAGCTCTTATGCCCATTAACTTTATAGCATGCAAACTTGAATTATAAATAGTGAGATTCATTTATTCTACTTTAGAAAATCTATAAACATCCTAATGTTTAATCAATTGCATATGTATATATGTATATATGTATGAAATTGATGTTTTACATGAAATAAGGAAAACTATTTATTTTCACAATTTTTTAATTTAATCAATCAAAGTATGTACCCTTATTATCTTTGCACTTTTGCTGAAAAACCTGCAATCTTTGTTGTTTAACGGCTAGCTTTTTGATCATGGTTTCCAAGATATAGTGGATGCTACCAAAGATCCACCATACACTAACCAGTACCTTTTTTTGGGTAACTTTCGCTTGGGGCAGGATTTGGCCGATTCACCGAGCTTCAACCACTGCGGTGAGCGTTTCCGATTATCGTGTAGGATCCATTTTTAATCACAAGTAATGATACGATCCAAAATCCCCTCGAGATTGTGACGGTTCAGTGACGTCGACAGAAGCAGTCGATGCGTGTTTGTTGGTTGGTTGCTTCTCTTAATTCATGTGGTACCTATCTTCCAAGCTTCTTGTTCTTCTTCAAAACGTATAACTTTATGTTTATGCGCAATAAAGGATTATTAACTATACGATAGATATAATTTTTAATTAGATTAATTAAATAAACACATACACAACCAAAAATAAGTTCCTTCCTCTATCCTACTGTGTTGAACTATGTTGTGCCCGACAGGGTCCGTAATAGATACCATATTATTTATGTCACAACCTATTGTTACATTATGGAATGCAATAAAGTATTGAGAATTCACCAATATATGCCTTGGCTCCTGTATCGATCACCAGGAGATATCCATGTGTACAGCTGTCTTGGATGATGTAGACAACATGTATTCATGATTGTAAGTTTTCGTTCAATACAGAATTCTATTAGCCTTTGACATATCTCGCTTCTTTCACCAGGGCCATACTTTCCAACTATGGTTCTGATGTGGTCATCATTTAAAGTGCCTTCAACCTTGGCATTCCAGATTCGAGGATCATGGTTTATCAAGGTAGATCAAGATCAATATCAGTACCTAGGTCAGGCGTATATTCGTATTTGTAATATTTAAATGGATAAGTAGCATGAAAAAACACGTATAGCCTCAGTTCTCCAAATTGCATGGACATTGAAATATATCATTAGGTTTTTGCAGTCTAAGCAATATCAATGCAAAATTAATATTACCTACTCAAAGCATATTTTACTGTGCCGTGACATTGTAGCTAAATGCGTATTTGATACTACCAAGTTCACAAACTTAAAGCCACTGCCTCCAAGTAGACGCGCGTGTTCAAGTTTTAATAAAATAAAAAAATAACATTTTAAAACAGTGTGCCAGTTCAGTTTTGGAGTTTGCAAAAAGGTAAGTTATCCACGTAACTATTTATCGTACCTCCGAAACAAGTTCGTGAAACCAGTTTAAAATTTTAAATTGTAAGGTTTTTATCTCTCCTCGAGATGCAGAGATTTTTTTTTTAAAAAGGTATACATTGAGTACACAGTAGGTAGACTGACTATAGAGTAATTTTAAGATGAGATTATTGTTGTATTTCTGACTTTCTATTTTTTATCTGGTGTATAGGGTTCCTATCAAGATCAAAGGAGCCCAAGCCAACCTCATCTGATTCAAATCAAATCAAATCATTTATTTGCTTTAAAAACATGGTAGTTATATACAAATGGTCTTGAGTTAAAATAGCTGGATCAGCAAGTTTTGTCCCAAGGGAAATGCAAAAATTACATGCAAGTAGATATAATTATAACAATAATAGCAATATTAGTAATTAATATAAAGTACATACAAAGCACGAATGCAAGTGGTGCGCCTGCCGAACAACGAACGAGGCTATGGCGAATATAACAGTGCCCGGTACGCGGCAATAGGCTCGCCACCTATTACGTGGGACCAACTATATAATTGGCGAAGTGTGGGCGTATAATATTCCTCTGCCTACAGGGGTGCTCGAAGGGTCGGGGAAACAGGCGTGAATTTATGTATGTATGTATTATTTTTTATTATTGTTTTTATTTAGAACTATATCAGTTTATATTATATAGTTATAAATCTAAATAGTTTTATAACTATATAATATAAATTGACTAAAATATTTTAAATTAATATTTGCATTTTACTCCTGCTGCAAAATAATACCGTACCCTATTTAACCGTAACTTAAAATTACTTTAATTTTATATTAATCCTCAGATAATATTTAAACGTCATTAAACATTGGTAAATAGGTCCAAGCACTATGTAATCCTTAATCTGCAGGACCAATAACTAAATATATTTTATTTATTTAATTTTTCACAGCTTGAAAAGAATCGGAAATATAAGTATGATTGCAAAATAATCAAGTTATAAATCATTTTCGTTGCATTAAAGATGACAGATACTGAGATAAGCTACGAGCTAGTTATAGATAGATACTTAGTAACGAATAGCAATTAAGATCTTAATATTACTAATAATATTTTTGGTTAAATTTTTTAAAATCATGAATACTTTACGCAGTTGTGTACAGTTATTCTTCACGTGTAGTGTTGCCGGGCGTCCAGACAAAGACGGACATAGTTAGGCTTTCTGATTGCCAAAATAAAGAAGTACGGTACGGTAGTGTGGAGTAGCCACGCTCGCCAATAAAATTAATTAAAGAATCTTGATTTAACATAAATATTTTTTTTAGTACCCAACATACGAATAGTGATACGAAATCCTCAATAATGCGGAGTATCCGGCCTTTTTACCTAAATGTTCGGCCTAACTGACTTTATCTGGTTTTTCGATTTGGCGACCTGGCAACCCTATTCACGTGGAATGCTTTTTATTCAAAGAAAATTAAGGTTGGATATGGACTAACAAACGTTCGAAATATAAAGTTTTACATTAATTCATTTCTGAACTTCAAATATTATCAATTTCTGATTATCTATTTCTAGTCCTTAGTGATGAAGTTTTTAGATTTTTAGTTTGCATAATAACTAACCACGACGGCCTAAAAATTATGTTTTATTCTTCAAATCCAAAAAGGTCAGGTTTCCGTATGTCATCCTTTATTCACCCTTTTAGCATTAATAAAAATGATATATCATCAGAAAACAATACTACCTCGTGGTTTCCTTTACCTAAATGTGGCAAACCATTAATAGTAATCAAAAACGGACCGAGAATTGAGCCCTGCGGAACCCCAATTTTAACAACAGAACTCTGAGATGGCTTTTTATTAATATTAACCCTTTGAATCCTATTACTCAAATATGAGGTAAGAAGATCCAATGCGGAGTTTCTTATTCTGTTATCTTTTTTTTATCAATGTTTCTAGAGGAACACAGTCAAAAGCTTTGTACAGATCGCAAAATATACCTTAAGCGTCCAAAGAATTATCCAAGCATCAAATATATGTTCCACGCATCATACACTATTTTTCCTCTTCACCTTGATTCGTGACAGATATTTCCTTATGGCATAAGCTGTGCCCTGTACCAATTTTTTTTATTATAAACATTTTTTACGTTTCTTTGTAAGCAACTAAATAAATAAATAATGATGACTAGATTTATGATATTTTCACGGAATATACAGTCTAGTCTTTATCAAGGTGCTATCTATATCTATGTACAATACAAACACGGTTACAATAACCTAGCAAATAACAAGCACCGGAAGTAAAAGTAAAAGTGTAACTAATTAAAAAAATTGACAAATCATTTCCGCATTCATATCATTTATTTTATAAATAACAAAAAATGCTAACAAGATGATGCTGTACGTACCAAAAGTATGATATACTTATATTGTTTAGTTTTCGAGTTAACGGCGCTGTGATTAAAACGGCTCAATAATTATGAATTTCTCACATCTTTTTTCTTTTAAATAATGGCTTTGTGATTTTACTTTTTTTATTTTGTTTCTAATAATGGCTACGTGCATTTAGCACATTTAGCCAGGGTCAAATTATAGATATTTTAATAATACATAGTCAATTAGAATTTGTGGTGATAAACATTATAAATGGTAAATGTGGGACTATACTGAGATCTTGAAATTTGAAAAGTGCACTGTTTTATATTATCTACCAGCACTTATGTACGTTCATACACGCTTGACGGTTACTTATCCACCGTTATTATACATTAATGCTAAAATAAAACAAAACTGCAGACATTACGCTTTACTTTCCAGCTAAGAAGTCCAGCATTGAAATTCTTACTAAAGTGAACGGTATTTTTTTTGCTTTACATACACACATATCACGATTGTTACCCGTAAGGGGTAGGCAGAGGCCATCCGCTACCAGCCACCTGTCTAAAGTGGTCGGTCCACCTGGTCTTGCCGCTGGTCTTCCTAACGCGGTCTCTACTTCAATACTTTTCAGCTCCAATGTCCATCAGTTCGTCTGGAGAAAAGACCGGCCCACTTCTACCTCAACGTACTGATCTTATGCGCGATGTCAGGATCTTTTGTTCTCTGGCAAATGATTTCATTTCATTACGAATTCTTTCCGCTAGAGAGACGCTAACATAAAAGTTCCCGGTAAGCAGCAATAGGCTCGCCACCAATTGCGTGGGACCAACTATATAATTGGCGAAGTGTGGGCGTATAATATGCCTCTGCCTAAACGAAACAGGCGTGAATTTATGTATGTAAAACAATAAATATAGGTCCGTCCAGCTGAAGCTAATACTAAATATTAGATAAGGAAAATATTAGTCTGTAATATTTTCCTGTAACAATGTAACTTCGTTAAACGAGCTCTTTTAACTTTGTAATATTTTACATAGCAGGCAAATGCAATGCCAATTAAATTGAATGTCCTCAAGGTAGCGTTTCTATTCGAGTTTTTCATATTCATTCATTCAAATTATTTCATAGCGTTTATTCAAGTTCCTTTCTAGCGTTTGTTCATGTGCCTTTCTAGCGTTTATTCAAGTTCCTTTCTAGCATTTATTCAAGTTAATTTATAGCATTTACTCAATTTAATTCATAGCACTTATTAATTTATTTTATATAAAAATTTTCATATAAAAATTAACAGCTAAGAAAATGTCTCCAAAGATAAGTTTTTCTCACATAATATAGATATTGTATGCATATTTTTTTTAAAATGAACCTAAACATCCAGTTAAATTCAAATGTTTATTAGCTAATTAAGTGTATACAATGTTATCTTATCTTCACATGGCACTTACAATTTAATTGCTCTTTTTAAGAATTTCGTGTGAAAGTCAGTGAAAATTAAATTGTTGGTTGTGAGAAATATTAATAACGAACGTCATTCGTAAACGTTGTTCGGTAAAGAAATGACAAATAAATAATACATAAATAAATATTCTCTAACATTCACACCGATTATTTAAGTACCAAATTAAGTATAAGAAATTGGGTTATGGATAAAAAAATAATGGATAAATATATATTTTTTGTGATTTTATTCTTAATTTCACCATAATACCAGACCAGATCAGATATTCATATTCCACACAAATAATTGTCCTGTGAGGGAATCGAACCCACGACCTCAGGAGGTATTCTGACCTCCACGCCATTTCATAAGCCTTTTGAGCTTAGACCTAAAAGTAAAGCCCTTTTCACTAAAATTAATAAATAAATAAATATTTTCAGACAATTACACCAATTATTTAGTTCCAAAATAAGTATCATTACGAACTTGTGTTATGGATACTAAACAACGGATAAACATACTTAAATATATATTTTTTTGTAAATACATACTTAATATACATAGGAAAACACCCAGACCATATTCATGTTCATGCACACAAAGATTTGTTCTGTGTGGGAATCGAACCCACGACCTCTGGAGTGAAGTGCAGGTATACTGACCTCCACGCCATATTGGTCGTGGTCGTTAATAATTTTATAATCTTCATCAGTAATAATGAAATGTATTACACAATCATTGATAAGCTTGATCACCTTCATTCAACAAAGGACAAGTCCCAATGTAGCATTTCTAGTTATAATCGCGTCATATGTAAATTTGAGCGAAGGGCTAGCCATCTCTTACCTTTTGCTACGTTACATGTGGACATCTCGGTACTACATACAAACATACACACAATCAAGCCTGTTTCCCTGAAGGGGTAGGCAGAGGCATAGTATGCGCCCACACATCGCTAAAGATATAATTGCTTTCACGTAGTGGGGAAGCGGCCTAGTGGCGACACCCGATACCTTCAAATTCAGAAGGTCTCGGGTTCAAACCCTGGTGGATCTATGACTTTTCGAAGTTATATCCAAAATCATCGCTTACTCCCTGCCTCGGAAAACACTTTAAGCCGTTGATCCCGACTGTCGTTAACATCTATGGCAGTCGTTGTTAGAAAGTCAGTGCCTTCCACCATCTTGATGGCTGATTAACCATAGAACCGCTATTACAGTTGTTCAAGCTTCTATAGAGCCTCTTATTGGCTTAACGACTACCACATAAAGTAATAACCGGGAAAAACCACTTAAAGTGCCTTCCCAAGCACAGAAGAAATCTAAATCATCATATCAGCCTTAAGAAGTCGACTGCTGAGCATTAGCCTCTCCATTAGATTACATTCTATTGGGGGTGTTTGCCCATAAGCACCACACTGGGCAGGCGGGTTGCTGATCGCAGTTCAAGCCAGTACGTAGGACGGGGATGCTGCCCATCGTCCGGCAGGATTTCTCTTCGTTGACTCTTCTGACTCCCCGTAAGTTGAGAGGGGGTGGCACTATTTTAGGCCGGTACCACACAGCATATATCTAAACACAGATAAGGAAATATTATTAAAATATATGAATATTACTCTACAGTACCGTATTGTTCATTACATTAGAGTGAAGGTCATAGAAAATTACATGTAAGTCAAATAATATCGGCCGTAATTTGCAGTATCTAATCGTTATACATTTGTAGGCGTAATTAGTGACCACAAAACTATGAAGCCATCCACACTCATATTTTATTATATTCATATTATATTTTTAACTTTATATGCATGTAAAATTACTCTCTGAGTTAGTTATTGTGATTGGGCCAGATCCTAATACTAATACAAATAAATAAAATAAATAAATATTATTTCACCACATCTAAGTTTCGATTCCCACTCAGGACAAAAAAAGTGTGCATTAATACAATTACATAAGTCTCTGTCTGAGTATTTATGTCTGACCTTGTCATATTGAATACAATTAATTTATTTAAAAAAAATACATTGTGGTGGTCAAATAATTAGAGATGTCAAAAATAAGAAATATAATAGTCAAAAATAAGGAAGGGTTATTTGAAAACCCTAATGACCTAACATAGGAAAAGCAGTTATGCTAGCTGCCACTCCCGACTTCGTGTGTAGCCCTAAAGTCCAATGCATCCAACAATCTCTTATGGGTACATCGCACATCCAGTTCTACAAAGACAGAACTTTCAAATATGGATTTACTTCTCCACGGCTATGACCATACATTATGTTTATATTTTTAATTATGTAAACTTTTTGATTATGCTTATATGTCATTTATATTTCTGTTATAGATCCTTCTTGATCCACCATCATGGCCAATCGTGAGAAAACAAGCGAGTTTCCTCTGGCAGATGAATACAAGAAGAAAACGTTGATATCACCTTCAGATGTGGGAAAACTGAGGGACTGGATGGATTCCCAGCCACATTTGCCCGCCGACCACATTACAGGTACCTATCCTCTATTAACATTAGCCATTAGAAGACCTCTGCCGAACATAAAGCTACCTAATGATATTTCTACGTCGATCGACGTCGAGCTGCCTTGACTAAATCGTCGGTCTCCACTACATTCACAGATTCCCAGTTGCCATTGGAGAACATAATGCCCTATCAGTCGTCCCGCCCATTGCTACTTTAGCATGTATTCTACCTTCTAAGCCTTCTTGCTAAGTCTCAAGTTAATCATCATATCATATCCAAGCGTTATAACGGTTGCCCTAGACTTAAGCTGAAGGCCCAGGTCCTATACACTTTTTTTTTATTTACGTCGGTCACAAAATGCCTTTACGCACTGCCTTCCGGCCAAAGGGGGACCGAAAGGGGGTGTCGGGCTCACCACTGGCAGACGCGACTGCCAGCAGTAATATCCACTTAAAATCTTCCGACGACGCCCACCGCTGTTGAAAAAGGGGGTGGGGGGCCACTGCCAAAGCATAAAGCTTCTGACATCCCGCCCGCGGCCTACGTCCCCCGGAGAACCTCAGAGAGGCGATGTTTGTCGCGCCCCCCCAACCTTCTTATGCGACTACCAGCGTATGTGGCCGACTTCGCGGGGGTCTATAGTTAGACGGTAGGCCCCCCCTACACCCGCCGCTTAAGACCCCCCTGATGTGAAGGATATATTCACTGGTCTAACGAGGTTTAGCTAGAGTTTCAGTTATATCATAGAGCGACTACCGTGTGACTTCCGCAACCAAGAGGGAAATATTATTCTATTTTTAAACCAGTTGTGAGTATATTAGAAGGCCCTGACCTTCTTATAATGATTGCCATAGATGTGCATGATAGCCGGGACCAAACGGATTAACGTTCTTTCCGAGGCACGTAGCGAACGATAATTTCGCACATAACTTTGAAAAGTCATAGATCCACCAGGGTTTGAACCCAAAACACTCTGAATTTGAAAGTTTAACTTCTGGGTTATCGCCGCAGTCTCAATCAAATAAATAGTCATACAAACATTGCAGACTATTAAACTGCATAGGCTACGACACAAAGTGACAAAAGTGCACCGTTAAGTTTCGTAATTCGGAGTGGGGTACCTAATATTACCCCCCGGACAGGTCTCCACCTTTGCGTGGTGGGGGGTCTGAGTACCTCCCAGAGGCCGGGAAAAGGTCACACTCAGAGGTTGGCGACTCTGGGTGCCCTTAGTAATGACTACCGGGGGGGAAACTAAGAAGAACCTGTGAAGGGCGCAGCGGGCGGGCTAGGAGGGCCCGTCAAGTAGCGCCAGGCGGGTCTTAGGCAGCAGGGGCAGGAGGCCCCTGCTGAAAGAAAAAAAAGATACCTTATATTAAACCCGACTGCAAAATGACATTGTCTAGTTCAATGTCAAACTCGCCACTTTACAATGGCGAGGTGAACAGTCTGTTATTAGCCACTTATTCATTAAGTGTCACTTAAATGTTGTAGAATAGATGATGCAGCTGTATTGAAGGTACAGTACAGTATTTACATATGATGACTTTGTAGAATTGTCGAAAGTGTGATAGCGAAAATAATTGTTGAAATGCAATGTTTTGCTAAGAATGACAAAGTTATTTATTTAATTACAAACGAAAAATGCATGATTTAATTTAGGCTTCGATAAAGAAGTTATTAATGTCAAAACAACTGAATACTTACGCGCCAAAGCTAAAAGTCAAATGCGCTTGAAAGAAGCTAAAAATGCCATGTGGATGAATGTGATTTATGTCTACCCCGACGAGAACAAGGAATCACAATATGTATTGGATTTATGTTGTAAGTTCATATTAAAAAAATCAATCTGATGATAAATGGTTAAAAAAATTACTAGCTAGTGCCAGCTACTAGCCTGTGACTTTCTTGTCAGTTCTTCTCACAGAACGGGGGCTCGGAACTGTCACTTAGATTCACTTACCTAATTTTTATTTATTTGCATGTAAGTTAATCTAAGCTTCGTGATTTTAAGTGTAGTCATATTGAGTTTTATTTAAAATTTAATAGGTTGGGGAAAAAGTCTTTTCGTATTTTTGTATGAAAAGTCAAGACATTTTTTTCAAAGTTTATTTACATTTATTTACAATATATATGTACCGTTTTGTTGAATAACTTTCTGCCATTTTGTGGGCAGAGACATTATCCCGTTACTGTAGAAACTTTGGGACTTCTGATCAAAAAAACGGGACAAATAGTTTTGGCAGTCCTCTGTTGAGGTCAACCTTATAGAACCTAAAGAATTCTGCAGAGACCGAAACAGGTGAAAATCTGAAGGCGCAAGGTCAGGGCTATATGGTGGATGCACTAGGACCTCCCAGTCGAACTCTCTTAATTTTTGCTGAGTGGCTAAAGATGTGTGTGGTCTAGTGTTATCGTGATGAAAGACCACACCCTTCCTGTTGATCAATTCCGGCCGTTTTCTCTCGACTGCTTCCTTTAATCTCATCAGTTGCTGGCAGTAAAGATCAGAATCGATGGTTTTGCCGGGCGGTAAAAGCTCATAATAAACAATGCCCTTCCAATCCCACCATACACACAGCATCACCTTATTTCGTGTTAGGCCAGGTTTGGCCACAGTCTGTGAAGCCTGGCCAACTTTCGACCACGACCTTTTTCGCACGTTCTTGTCGTACGTGATCCACTTTTCATCGCCAGTTATCAATCTCTTCAAAAACGGCTCGGTTTCATTACGTCTCAATAATGAATCGCAAATGAGTACACGGTTCATTAAGTTTCTTTGAGTGAGCTCGTGTGGCACCCAAATATCGAGCTTTTTTGTATAACCAGCTTTCTTCAAATGGGTCAAAACTGTTTTGTGGTCAATTCCCAGTTCTTCAGCTACATCGTAACTACTAATACGCCGATCTTGCTCCACTCTTTCAAAAATGGCGTCCATTTTATTCGTAACAGGGCGACCAGAGCGAGGTGCATCTTTAACATCAAAATTTCCGGACTGAAAACGTTTGAACCAAATTTGTGCTACTCTTACTGACACTGCATCAGGTCCATAAACATCACAAATTTTTTTCACTGCTTGAGTTGCATTTTTGCCTTTTTTATAATAAAATTTTAAAATGTATCAAATTTCTTCATTAGATTCACTCATTTTTACGGAGAGAAAAACAAATGAAAAATAGCGGGAAACAACTTTTTTTTATTTTTTTCTTTTCTTTACAATGGAACCTTTTTAATGTTACCAAAACCAGCCAGACACAAATAGTACAGTCAA
Source organism: Musotima nitidalis (assembly GCA_949126915.1). Lineage (NCBI taxonomy): Eukaryota > Metazoa > Arthropoda > Insecta > Lepidoptera > Crambidae > Musotima > Musotima nitidalis. The sequence continues at coordinate 10,990,065 of OX421434.1, forward strand.
AAAAATTTTATAATAAGTTTATACCTACGTTATGCGAAAAGACTTTTTCCCCGACCTAATATAATTGTTTTGACGTTTTCAAGTGCAATAGTTTATGAAATAAAGAACTTTTTACTTTTACTTTTTTTATTGATAATGGAAAAGCTTGTGGACGAGCCAAAGTCAGCCAGGCTCTGCTGGCTCATTCACGTTGATAGAATGGAGTACCTGCAACGGCCGTATCGGCGACAGGTGACTGACAACAGAGCAGGTTGGCGAAATCTCGTAATCAAAATCCACTTCGGGTCACTGAGCCAGCGATGATTGATTGATTGTATCACTGTTTACTTTAATAATTTGTATTGGAAATACACGTTACTACTAGTATCTGTAGTATTGGAAATACACGTTACTACTAGTATCTGTATTTCCAATACAAATTATTAAAGTAAACAGTGATACAATCAATCAATCATCGCTGGCTCAGTGACCCGAAGTGGATTTTGATTACGAGATTTCGCCAACCTGCTCTGTTGTCAGTCACCTGTCGCCGATACGGCCGTTGCAGGTACTCCATTCTATCAACGTGAATGAGCCAGCAGAGCCTGGCTGACTTTGGCTCGTCCACAAGCTTTTCCATTATCAATAAAAAAAGTAAAAGTAAAAAGTTCTTTATTTCATAAACTATTGCACATGATACTACTTTAAATGCTGACGAAACTGGTTTACTGAAGACTGACTTATATCCGTTTACAATGTACCCTTTACTTTGTTCTATTAATATTTTGTGATGTAATGTGGCAAGCAAAAACATGTAGAATATTACCTACTTACTTAAGTTTTTTTGCTTTGTGTTTTTGGCAACATTCGTAAGGAAAACGGTTAAAATATTAAGTACTTCGTAAGTCTACACCATAGGTTTAGACTTTTATTTATTTAATTAACTATTACAAAGTACCTGGAAACGTCAAAATTTTATATAAAACACAATCGAAATATGATAAACAATGAAATCACGAAGCTTAGATTCACTCACATGCCACAAAACAATTAAAAAACAAAAAATAATTAAGTGTAAGTGAATCTAAGTGCCAGTTCCGAGCCACCGCTCTGTAAGAAGAACTGGCAAGAAAACTCACAGGCTATGGCTTTTTTAAATTTATCCCTTTGTTGGGTATTTTAATTACTATCGTCATTTGCCTGTGAAACTATACAATGCAATTTAATATAACACTAACAATATTCAAGTTGGAAGTCATTTAAATCCCACGGCAGTTAAATCCCAAGCATTTTCATCTGCCATATAGTCTTTGATAGAATAGGATCCCTTTGAAAGCAGCTTCCGTTTTATTGTTATTTAAAATTTGTTAAGGCTTAATTGCTATATTGCTTGGGATTTTATTGTAGAATCGCAAAAATTGACCTTTATATGATTTGTTTAGCTTTTGGAGCCTAGTGGCAGGTACAACAAATCTATGCTTATTGCTTGGGTTTAGGTTATGTAGAATAGCTTTTCTTACCAAACTGATCAGTGTTATTATGTATATATACCAGGTTTATAAACAAATTGACCCGCCACTGTCAATATACCAATTTCATAAAAAAAACCCTTGGTGAATGTTTACATGGTAGATTATAAAATGCTCGAACAGCTCTCTTCTGCAGCACAACGATAGTTTGAATATCTGCGGCACAACCCCACAGAAGAATACTATACGACAAAATTTTATAGAAATAGCTATGATAAACTGTTCTAGCTGTTACAACGTCTGTTAATTGGCGAAATTTCTTTACTGGGAATGCTGCAGAGCTCAGTCTACTCGACAATTCACTGCAGCTTAGAGTCTTAAGTAACACCTAAAAACTTGGTGGTCTACAAGGGTCTACGTATCCTCCTTTACCATAATAGTTAGATGTAGTGTAGAGTTTACTTGTCTGTCGTTAGGCGTCACGAGTTTTGGTGAACACGATTTTGAAAGAACACGATTTTTTAATTATTGTAAGAAGAACTGGCAAGAAACTCACAGGCTCTTTTAAATTATCAATTGGTTTAGTTCTTAAATAACAATCTTCATTTGTCTGTGACGCTAACTTACTAACTCACCCACTCCAAAAATTTATTTTCGTTGTGCACTCGTGTGTTGATAACCTCTGTTATGGAAAAAAAAAATGTTACACAGAAAGACCACAATGTTCTTAAGCAAAGATTTGATCCGATTACTTAGGAACAATTGACTTAAAATCCGCCAGACTAGCCTTGTTAGTTATAATTAAAATATAGTTTTGTACTACATTGAATTTCATTTATTTTACAGACTTAGACCTGATCCTCACTTACCACTGCTGCAACAGGAGTTCCGGCGTCACCAAGGAAGTGCTGGACCTCAACTTCACACTCAAGACCCTCTTCACCAATTTCTTCAAAGACAGAGTTGTAGATGACAAGCTTATTAACACTTTGCATACTGTGTAAGCATTATAAATTAGATGTAATGAAACATTTTAAGGCAGTGGTCAGATATTGAAAATAGGTGGACATTCTATGCCATAATTTTACCCAACAATTTTTTTTCGGATACATTTTAAATGCTGATCAACGTTTGTTATTATATATTTTTTTATAAAGAAGAGTCTTTTTCATACTTCAATTTTTTTTTCCATACAATATCCTTTTTAAAAGCTTTTTATAACTGATGTTGTCATTAACAACAGATGTCTTGACAAAAATATCAGTTTTTTTATTTATGCCTTACTTACAATGGATTGGAGAACAACGGCATTATCACATTACACATTATCACATTATATGTGAAAGTTTAATAAGGCTCCTATCATAATGCTGTTTTACCTTCACAACCGTACAATGACAATGTTATGACAATTCAATGGCACTGGAATATGTAAGTGTCTGATGCTCAGCTAATTGCCTGCCTGCGTTGAATATTAATCAATTTGTCTGGGCTATTGACAGTTTAAGTAATGAACAATGATTTGAGTAGTTGAGTTATGTTCTTAGTATAACATACATAAATGTTGCATTAAATAAAAAATTACTTGTTTTATTTAAAGAAACAGCGTTCGTAGCTCCGCGATGCTATGTGATCGTAAATGACCACAAAAGTAAAGCAGACTTCGGAAGTACTTCGGAAGTACTTCGGAAGAGAGTTCGACCGTTGGTCCCGGTCATCACAAAATTATTAGAGTTTTATTAGAGTTTTATTAGAGTCCTAATTGGGCAGCTTGAAACCTGATTAACTTAGTAGATGCGGCAGAATTACGCTGACGTATCGCCCTTTTGACAAGTAACATTACATTATTTTATTTTTTGTTTTGCTTTTTAGTAGGTGATATTATTTGATAAAATTTTTGTGTACTGTTATTTTTGTCAATAAAAATATTATTATTTTATTCCTTAGTACGTAAGTATAGAGATGTATGAGCGTGACAGTATGTATCGATAACTCAAGATCCACAACAATATTCTGTTCCAGGAAGCCTCACTCGAGGCGTAGTGGAGTAGGACTCCATACCCTTATCACCATGGTTCATGAGAGGAGGCCCGTGGTCAGTAGTGGGACATTACTGGGCTTGAATAATGATTTTAACAACCTTGCTGTCTTTATATTGAACTAGCGGCGGCCCGCAACTTTAATGCGCGTGACCTACATATAAACATTCTTCTTGAATCACTCTATCTATTAAAAGAAACCGCATCAAAATCTGTTGCGTAGTTTTAAAGATCTAAGCATACATAGGGACAGACAGAGGAAAAAGACTTTGTTTTATACTATGTGGTGATGAAGTTATTTTAAGTCCCTTTCTTGTGTTTTTATAGATTGCTACTGCCGTTGGAATCTCGGGCTCATGATTCCTCTACGGTAGTCTACTGTCGGCTGCTAGACTACGACTATAAGAATTTCGTCTTTCATGAAGCTATAAGGTATTTATTTCTAAAACACATATATTTTTTACCCTGAAGGTACATAGATTCTTTTTCTATTCGTTTTCTGTGCATGCGGTTAGGCTGTGGGAGTTGCCAGTAATTATACGCACTTCCAAAAGTGAAAGTTACACTTCAAGACAATAAAGAAAAACTTCCATGCTGCCTGCTTATAGGCTACCTTTTTATAGAATTGTTTAATTTTAGTATGTTATTGTTTAATTTTAGTCTTTTAATATTATTTTATTTTAGTATGTTTTGTTACGTATTTTGTGCACGTGTCTATTTTGTATATGTTTTTTCCTTTTTTCGGTCGGCTGGTAGAAGAAATTCCTTTTAGGGATAAGCAGTGCCGTTGTAAATGTCTGTCATAACATCTATCTTCGTGTATGTTCTTAATGAGCATAAATTGTTAAATAAATAGAGTAATGAATAAATATATATTTTTTATTCCTATAGAAAAGTATTATGGTTTTCTACTTCATTTGTCGATGCTGCTGTTGACAGCTGACCCGGTGAACTTCAAATCGCCATATTTTGTCAATCTGTCAATGTTTTGTCAGTAAAATGAATCTCTTATGTACACGTTTTTCTTATTTTGTGAATTGTTATTAGCGCTTACGTACATACATTACGGCGATTCATTTTATATAATTAGAAAAGTTTTTTTTTTATGACACTTGACGCTGGCAAATTTTAAATTGCCAATTGGCGAGGAAAAAAAAGATTTTTATTTTTCCATGTTCACACAGACAAAAGCTGAATTTAACCAACATACAATACATATATGCTGGTTAGGTGCAGTTAAGTAGTCTTGTTATGCCTCCCAAAACCAAGGCAATCCTATAGGCAAATGTCAAAAGTTTATAGTGATAAGTCGTTTCAATATTCTTTGACATTATAATAGCATTTTTCTATCAATAGTTCGCGTAATTTATGCCTTCACGTCGCTTGTGAGAATCAAACTACACGAGGCTGGGTGTTTTCATATTATAGTTCTATGTTATGACTATGATCTCTTAATATCAGCTCCACTGCTGAACATTAGCCTCCACAATAGACCACATTCCATTGGGGGTATTTGCTCATAATTACCCTGCTGGAAGGCAGATTGGTGATCGCAGTTTAAGCCACTCTTACGACTCCTCATGAGATAAAAGGCTTTGGTACTATTCTAGGCCGATACCATACCGCACCCGGTATAAATACCAGTTTATATATTTATTTAAAACTATAGTTTTCGTTACCCTTAGTACAAATCTGCTTAGTTTGGACTAGATAGAGCTGTTATTTAAGAATATGTTAATATCTGTTTCTAGGGCAGTGTTTATGGTGCTGGACCTGTGGCAGTACAACCAGGGCACGTGGCCAGGGTTCGTGATCATGATCGACTTGGACCGCATGTCGATGGGTCATCTCACAAAGCTCGACCTTCAGACTATTCAGCAGTTCTTATACTTCCTTCAGGTACATTATTTTATGCCTTAGGAGCGCCTTTTGCTTATTCTGAAATTATAAAGAATTTAAAGCCGATTTAAAGCACAGTTCACAGGGGTTCACAGTTCACAGCATTCAAATTAAATCAAAACAAAATTCATTTGTTCAAGTTTGGCTCAATAGAGCTCTTATGAATGTCATACTTATAAACTAACGCGCCCATTCTTACCATCAATTACATCGTAAATTCTGTTTCTAGGAAGCAATGTTGGTAAAATTGAAAGGACTACACTTTCTTAATGCACCATCATTCATGGACAAGCTGATGATGCTGCTGAAGCCATTCCTAAAAAAGGAGCTACTGGACATGCTGCATATCCACCAGATCGGCGCGAAGACTGTTGAAAAGTTCGTACCTATGACAGCTTTGCCCAAGGAAGCTGGTGGCGAATTTAAGACGTTTGATCAATCAAGAGGTGAGTTCATTCTAAACTAAGTATAATCTTTACTTAATTACAGTGTTTACGTATGTTTAACCCACAGATATAGATAGAGAATAGATTACGCAAGTATCACGATTTGTATTGAAATGAAGCGTGACAACTTGTTAACACCTACTGTGACGTCACTGCCGATATTCAGTGACGGGAAATCCAAACTAAATCATTGACTTTGATGTCGTTGAAGATAATTATTTTATCTAGTTTTATCCACAACGAAGTTACAGGGGTTCAAAAATGGCCTGAATTGCTTCGAGAAAAGGATGGTACGGCCGTGCCGCTTTTTTGCTCGACTGTACGGCACGGCAGTGCCCACACATATTAGTACGTAAAATTGTTCAAGTATTTAAATAAAAAGAACAGACACGCGGTGACCGTAAAATTACCGGCGGTCAACCTCGACGATTCGTCGGGGTTCGAACACGCGAAGTACATGCATTTGCGTTATCTGTTGTATATCCGTAATTGGAACGTTGCCTAGTACCCATGGCACAATATTTGCTTATAATTTAAGACTAGATGCTGAATAATGTAAAGCGTTCATAGTTCTGTTGTGCTAGGTGGTCGGCAACGATCAGCAAAGTAAAGGAGAGTTTTCAATGTTTATTATGTAATTATTTATTTATAAATGAACCGGAGCTACAAAGACTGAAATTATTGTATAATTAATATTTGTAACTCACTTATAGTTATTGCGACAAAGGCCTGCGAGCCTAGTGTAATAACCACTGTAATTAATTTCTGTTTTATATGCTATATTGGTAAATAAAAGATTATTATTATTACAAAGAAAATTCCTTGGATAGGTGAAAGTCTGTGTGGCATTTAATATCGAGACCCTCCGTGCCTAAATATGACAGTCGTTTAGTCATGTTAGAGACCTTCCACATCGAGAAGGCGAATATGGGAATGAGATAATGTATAGTGTACATGTTGGCGACGAGCTAGCCACCTCTCTCGAATTGACACGTTTCACCTAGAGATTTGTATAGCTTCTGTAGCTGATTTGTGCAACAATTATAAAGATACCTTTCAAACAGTTGCCCACCCCAAATGGGATATTATAGGTTCTTAAGCTAATTTCATCTCTATAAATGTATAGTTTAAATTTTTGCTTTGGTTTCGCTGACTAGATATAGAAAAAAAGAAAAAAAAAAGACAAACCAGTCAAACGGTTTTGTAGGATATGTTTTTATATAACTTGTATTATTTTTTGTTTTATCTATCTATCTATCTTATCTAGATGTTCCTATATGATCCTGCCCTCTGAGAACTCTGCTTCGCTGATCGTTCATGACCGTTACTTATATTAGCTTATACCACCTAGGTCCTAGACTGAAGCTACGTCTTTATGTATCCTTTGATATTATCGTAACCTTTGCAAATGATTCGAAGAACTAGCGCTTCGTTTAAACTATTTTGTCCTCTTTAAGCGGGGCGTGAAACGGAATTTTAGCAGGCCGTCATGAGTGGGTGCGCTTTGTACTGTGCTTATTTCACGATATGAAGCGCATTCATTTCTTTGGACTGCATCAACTGCTTACCATCAGGCAGGATGTCGTCATTACGACGTATCACATAAAAAAAACAAAATGATTACTCTTTAATTACATTTCAGATGAAATAATCGCCTGGGTCAAAGCAAATAAGGCTTTCTACAAGAGCGAGAATAACAAGAGAGTGACGGAGTCCAAGAGGCCAGGCAAACCGAAGACTATTTCGGACATTTTCGGCGGGATTGAAGGCTCCTTCAAGAAGCTAGATATAGATTAATAAATTATGAACTAGTAAATCTCTTTTGAATTAAATCTATGTTTGAGAATATGTTTTTGTGATAATACACTAACACATGTGTATAGTACTCGTAGTTGGCATATTATTTCCTGTTCTTTCTTTTGTCTTTGATTGTTCCTATATTATAAACTAATGTCATATTTGTTCAAATTACGTGGCATAAGTATAAATCATAAAAAATGGTTGCCTGTAAAGTCGTTTTTACGGGCGAAGATTTTACGTGACAACGTCTTTTTCTCGGTAGAATATTTATTGATATGAATATAATTAAATTGCACAATAGGAACAAGGAATTCTAGTGCTGCGCGCGCGGCAGACCGATCATAGTTGAGTGGGAGAGAGACGCAAGGCATTCGCCGGGCCTCTCTCTCGTTCGGTGACTCATCGTAACGTTACCGAGCGTTACACTTTTTCATAAGTGACTCCCAGCCGCAACCTAATTTAAGACGTTGTCACGTCAAAAAAGATAGAAATGCTCGTGATCCGATCGAAGTCAGTATAAAATAGGCTTCCGTAATTAGCAATTTATTATACAACTTTTATTTGGGATTGGTTTATCTTATTTGCTGATAAATATATAAAGAAATATTAAAGTAACAACCATAAACGATGGCACTAGATAATATTTGTTTGTTATGGCAAAATTTTATATCAAATTTTAATTAAATTAATTTGTAGCCAAATAACCTTTCCTGTTTAAATTTGTACGCTTTTGGTACAGTTTTGTACATATCATTAGTTTAAGGTGAATTGGTAGTTTTTGTAGTATCGGTGCCACAAAACGGATCCATGACAAAATCGGCATTTGATCAAAACTAGGTATTATATTTAAATTTATAAAAAAAATATGCTGTAAAATTACTATTACGTCATCGGGAATTGTATGGTTCTAGAGTAAGATTAAGAGCTCAAACAAATGTAGCGAAGAAAGGCAAAAAAAGGTTTGAATTAAATTAAAGTTCGCAAAACTCTTCGGAAGTTATAAAAATAAGTTTTTACTGAATATTCTCTGTTTTTTATCAGAAATAATAAATTAAATATATTAAGTTAGAGGCAATTTTTTTTAACCCATACCACACATTCTCCTGTATTCCTTGAATGTGTATTTACAATGGTACGCCATCTTGTTTTCTCCCTTTCTTGTTTTTGTAAGGCATTGCTCATTGCACCCGGGTCGCAAATTTTAACCTCACCATTCGACACGTTTCATCTAAAGATCTCTGTGCTATATACTACATTAAATGCTACTAATGCAGTCTACGTCTAAGGAGCCCTTTTTTTAATTTTTCTTTATAGTGGTAAATGCTTTTACGCATACTTTGTGCCGCAGGGACAGCACAAAGCTATGTCGGGCTCCCCGGCCGAGATGGTAGTGGCCGGGACTACCGACTAAACCCCACTGATTCCTGCCCTACGCAAGGTGCTAAGAAGGTGACAGAGTGACCTTATACTCCTGTCGCGCCAGTTCGTGTCACAGACCCGTCATCTTTTTCGTCAACCCATAGTTTACCACCCCCTGGTGGCAGCACACCAGGCAACATGTGTGCCGCCTCCTACTCCTTCGAGCTACAGAAAAGTGCAAATAAAAGGTTCCCTGACCTTTCACCAGCACGTCCGGCTATGATGTTAGCGCCCGCATAAGCCCGTCGGCGCTGCCCTCTCCTTCGACGTCTGAGGAGCCCAGCCCAACCTCATCTGCAAGTGATGCACCTGCTAAACAACGAACGAGGCTCTTGTGCACGTAAAAAATCCCGGTAAGCGGCAACAGGCTCGCTACGTGCGACCAACAATATAATTGGTGAAAAGGAGGCGAGCTTCTGCCTACCGTATCGGCTACATATCCGCTACAGATTCCTTGCTATAAATAATCTTTAAGCAGTTGTGTCATTGTGACGACCGATATGGGGTGGTGGCGAGTATACCCGCACTCCACTTCTGAGGTCGTGTGTCGATTCCCACACAGGATAAAACTTTGTGTCCATAAACATGAATCTGTGTTCTGGTCAGGGTGTTTTTCTATGTATTCTTTAATGTAAAATGGTTTGTATTCCAAATAAACGAAATACAATTTAGTTTATCCCTTGGTTTCTGAACCCATACTGGCTATCATGAAGTAGCAAGTGATCTTCTAGGTAGTGAATGAGCTGAGAATTTATTACCCTCTCAAACACCGTGCACAGCACCGATGTTATAGCGATGGGATGGCAGACTTAATCAGGGAGAACTCTTTGTCTGAAGACAATTTTTTGTATGGAAACGCAATAATTTTTCGCATCTATTAACTGCCTATGCGTTTCTATATAAAATCGTTGTTTTATATGGCCATACGCTCATTAGAGCCAAATAAGTACGAATAATCCCTTAAACTAGTCTTCATGTTCTAAAAGCATCAGAACATAAAGACTAGTTTAAGGGAACCAGTCATCAGACTATTTTATGTTCAAGGACCGTGCTCATTAAATAATGGTTATTTTTTAATAAGAATTCAGTGGTTTGATTAATATGTTTATTTGTAATCGTGATCCATTGTCTTATAGCTTTGTGATGAGTCATCCATAGCAGGTAGTGAGCTGGCGAGTCCCAAGGTTAACCGGTTGAATCTGGAACATACGTTTAATTAATTAAATCTATATACAAAATAATTATTATAGAGGAAGTTGTCTCTTGACGAAATTAAGTTTTTATAATGAGAAATAAGTAATTAGCAATTAAACTCTTATAATGCGTTTACTAACACATATTAACTTAACATTTTATCGTTATGCGGTGCGTTTATTCATTGTAAGTTTTAGGAATAGAGACCGCTTGATAGGAATATTTTTCGGAGAAGTTCATCGGGAAGATAGACGCACGGACTAATAAAGGTCGCAGGATCCTGGCGTACGGCGCGTTCGTGTTCCACGCGCTTAAAGAGATGTCAGCACAGTGAGGGCCCCCAGTGAGGGGTCAAGCCTGCCGGGGCTGCGGGACTGTCCGAAAGGGTTACCGCGGCCTCTGGACTTAGCAGGCACAAGAAGGAAGATGTATGGTTTTTAGTCAGTAAAAGTTTGACACACCTCCCGCTCCACCCACAGCTCCAATGGCACGCCGCAGAAGTCAAAACTAAATCAAACATGACGCTCTCCTAATAAGATGTCGGGATACTTTAATCTCTTGGAAAATCATCGCCAGAGCGCTCATTCTAGTATGTATGTCTTTTGAGTATCTATTTAATATATACATATATATATACTAGCTGACCCGGCCACGCGTTGCTGTGGCTAAATTCAAATTAAATTATAAAGTTTTGATCAATGAAGCACAAATAAGTAAAAAACAGGATTAATTTCACTGTATTATCTTCATTATAATATGAATTCAATTTACACTTCAGTCTAAGTAACACGTGGCCGGCTATGCTAACACCCTATGAGTTATACGGTATTTCGTTCATTACAAAAAAAAAATTAATTAATTTTAAAGCGTTAACAACACGTGGTAATGATGCTGTTAAAATGTAGCTTATATGACACGTTCGTAGATTTACCATAGCAGCGCCATCTATTGATTACTTACTCAACCCAGTCGAAAGGTATCGACATCTGTTAGAATCATTTGGAGTTAACAGAAAATTGTGACTGTCAAATAATAACAGACAAATAATTAGCAATAAATTAAAATTGTGACTATAATTTGAGATTTAAACTATCCTATCTCTCAAGTTGGATCGAACTGCACATGGTGTGCGAATTTTATTATAATCGGTTAAGTGGTTTAGGAGTCCATTGAGGACAAACATTGTGACACGAGATTTATATATATTAAGATTAAACAGATACTCAAATATATATAGATAGTCGTATTTATTTAGGGTTCAGACTGAAAACCAGCGCCGGGTCCACCCTGTGTGCTTGGCATATGCTGAGGCTGACATCCATTAAATAATAAATAATAAAAAAATATTATTTAGTTCCATGCTGATAAGTGTCACTAAGAACTTGTGTTATGGATACTAAAGAACGGATAAACATACTTAAATCGTTTTTTTTTTGTAAATACATAGGAAAGCACCCAGACTAGTACAAGTATTCATGTTCATGTACACAAAGATTTGTCCTGTGTGGAAATCGAACCCACGACCTCTGGAGTGAAGTGCAGGTAGGTATACTAACCCTCACGCCATATCGGTCGTCAAGCCATTTGCCAACACCTAATAATTTTTGATTTTTTTTTTATGTGATCTATGTATTTATTTTATGTGCGGCAATAAATGTTTATTTTTATAGATTTTTTTTTTTAAGTTTGCAAAGGTGTGCGGCTAAAAGTCTCTTTTGAGTTACTGTAACGTTGGACGCACCGTACGCGCCATTTCTAACCTGTAAGGATGAACTCCCAGTCGGCAGTGCGATGATACTTAATATCTTTATTCCTCTCTACAAACTGCCCAGCGTGGTAATTATTGGCAAATACCCACAATATAATGTAATCTATTGTGGAGGCCAATGTTCAGCAGTGGACTTTATAAAACTGGTGTGATGATGATGACAAACAGTTACATTATAAGACATATAGTTTTGGACCCTTTCCGGCACGGCTAGTAGAAAACAGAGCGACATATGGTTTATTAAGATTAAAAGAGGATTGTACGAGAGAAAGACTAGTTTTACTATTGAACGTGACTTACTCGCTGGTGGTGGTGGTGGCGGGCGGCCCCCTCCCCCTCCTCCTCCGCATGCTGCCTTATCCACGTGGTCGTGAAGACCAGCTACCTGACCGCCAGTCGCCATGCCACTCTGAAAAAACAGATATATCCTTATTTTTTTTGCAATGCTTAGTACAAAATACATACATACATACATAATGTCACGCCTCTTTCCCGTAGGGGTAGGCAGAGATCACATCCTTCCACTTGCTACGATCTTGGCACACACTTTTAGCTTCATTCACACTCATTAACCTCCTCATACACGCCCGTCGGTTTAGGTACTTTTGACCTGCCCTTTCTCTAACATTTTTTGTATTTGGTTTATAGTACAAACGGCGAACTTAATACTAATAAGATATTGTAGTTAGCAGTTTTATTACTCAAAAAGTGAAAATTGTACCCTATCACTTATTCGATTATTTAGTTAACTTAAGATACATGTAAAACAGTAAAGCAAAGGATTTTTTCTAAATAATAAAGCGCTTGTAATATTATCAATAAGTTCGTTCAAATGTCTGTCACCGGATTTTACCGCTTATGCAGAAGGTTGAGATTTTCACTGAAAGTATATTGCTACAACATCGAACACGTATTTTTTTAGAAGAAGTATTTATTTCATTATAATTTATTTATTTGTTTAACAATGTATGCACATAAGGAACATACAAAAAGATAGAAGTTATGAAAGACATGTACAACGGCACTGCTTATCCCTAAGAGGAATTTCTTCCAGGAGACCAAAAAAAGGAAAACACATATACAAAATAATATCAATTTCAAATGACTAAGCCCTAAAATTAGTCCTAGCTTTTTTTAATGTAAGGCTGATAGTACTGTTTATAATTAGCAGTTGGCGTGGGTACTCCTTCGATGACCCACTTCTACAAAAAGACTTAATAGTGGATCCCGCATCAGAGCCAGCTGGTTATATTGCTCAACCTCAATAATGGATCAGACTACATAGGTTCAGAACAGACATGCGGACATTTCAGTCACCACCTTTATAAATTGGGGAATAAAGGAATCTTCGGCCTGTGATTGTGGAGCGCCAGATCAAACTATAGCCCATATTGTCAACGATTGCCAGCTGTACTCTTTTCCCGGTTGGCTTGAAGAACTTCATCTGACTACAGCTGCTGATAAGTGGCTACGCCAACTATACTGGAAATTTTAATTAGGATTCAGGCAGTTAAAAGCCATACAGGTATAGGGTTCCTAAGGAGCCCAAGCCAACCTCACCTGCAAGTGGTGCACCTCCAGATCAACGGACGAGGCTCTGGCGAACATAACGTTTGACCAACTATATAATTGGCGAAGTGTGGGTGTATAATATGCCTCTGCCTACCCTTTCTGGGAAACAGGCGTGAATGAGTGTGTGTGTGTAAAAAAGCTATATAATAGTTTATATTTTTTTAACAAACTTACCACCAAAGCAAAGGCGAGAGCCAAAATCGCAAGAACAATTCCGATGAACTTCATTTTCCAAAACCAACTTCGTTATGAACCTGAAACTCTCATCCACATATTTATACCATCACAATCACACAGGAAACATTATTTAGACAACATCATTTACACAAATCATCAATCGTACATCCGGTGTTAAAGTAATAACTATGTTTTCATGTTAACAATGTTGACAATTTTGTATAATTTTTACTGCAAACTAGTGAATCCAATTTAAATAGATTATTATTAAAAAGCTGAGTATCTGCTACACAACGCTTTATGACAATAATGTAAATTTCGCAGTGAGAAGCGGTCGTGGCATTGCGATACTAGGTACAGAAATGATACCCAAAGCCAAGCTGTGCTTTCGAAGGTCAGTTCTTGGATAAGATTGTCCACCAACGATTTTTTTCATTTACACCACAAGGTATTCAAGAATGCAATCCACCTGATAAGAAGTGGCATACCAAGGGCTTCAGTAGCGCAGTTTTTAGTGTTTTTAGTAGCAGTAGTTTCTGATCCTTTAAAAGCCGTTTCACCTGTATTTATGCTCTTGGGAAAACCTTGTCTTGATTGTAGAAAGTATATCTAGAAAGGTGTCGTAGGCGCACTGTCATTTCTAGGGTTTGAGTATTTTGCAGGACTGTTCGCAAGGGTTACCGCGGCCTCGGTACGTAGCAGACTCAAATTGAAGGAACATGGATGGTTTTTAGTCAGTAGAAGTCTGACACACCCTCCCGCTCCACCCACAGCGGGGGAAGGTCATTTTAATGATTTTCCATCCAAAAAAAAAAATGGTTTGAGTTAATTACCTGCCGGTAGTGAGCGGTGCATTTATAGAATGAGTTCGTTGGCATCAGTTCAAACAGTTCTTTGGAACATATCCCATTATATATCGCCTTGGTGATTTGACTATTTATTTATGTGTCCGGTCTGGTCTCCACCTTGTCTTAGCGGGCTGAGTACCTCCCGGTAGGGCGGAAAAATCGCTAGGGAAAAGGTAACACCCAGAAACCGGCAACTGTGCGTGCTCTTAGTACTGATTTTCGGAGGAGAAACTAAGAGAGACCTGTGGAGAGAGCAGCGGGCGGGACTGGAGGGCGCGTCAAGCAGCGCTAGGAAGGTCTTAGGCAGCGGGGACCGGGGGCCCGGGGTGTGTAACCATAAATCCTCCAAATAATCGGCCACACACGATATGGTCGCACAAGGAGGTAGGAGGGGAGCGTCCACTGCGTCTTTCAGAAGAGATCCTCCCGGTTTCAGCCCGGGGGACGTTGGTCGCGGGCGGAGTGTCAGACGCTGCAACCCAGGTTCTGGCCCCGCCTCATTTCTAACAAGCGGCGAGCGTTTCCAGAAGATTTTTAGTTGGTATTACTGCTGGCAGTAGTGTCTGTGTGGTGAGTCCCACATACCCCTGTCGGTACTTCATTGGCCAGGAGCCAGTGCGTAAATGCATTATGTTACCGATGTAAAAAAAATGTGTCCAGCTGTCTTGACTATCCTCTACCTAATTCGTTTTTTGTCTATCGTATTTTGTCCATAGAAAGAAAGTATGTACGTGTTAACTAATGAGTTATTGAAGTTCAAAAATAAAAATGAAATATATTTTATTGTCTTTAAGATCAACACGATCATTTAGATTCGTCAAATTTTTACACACAAAATGGAGATTCGATGTTTTTTTTCTTAACAACAATGAAAGAGATATAAAAGCAAATGGATTCTTTTTTGAGAATTTGTCAAGGTTTATCAGTTTAACTGTCTGTTGTGGTTTTTTCTCCAGATTTTTCAGACTGAAAAATCTTCACAGGTGGTCACATAAGTGCTATCAGCCAAACTTGAATAAACATATTTGACTTAAACTTTTTGTAGATTTCATGTTCAGGGGGCCTACCGCCGAGTTCGATGGCAATCGATTATAAGGCAAAATGGAACTCATGGAAATCGAAACAAAATGGCGTTCTCCATTTACCTATTGGTCTGTCACGGACTGAAGGTCATGAATGAGAGGTGGCTGTCGGCAGATTCCCCGGTACGGTTTAATGAACGCAAAACAAAGTTTGATCTAGATGGATTACCGATAATCCATCGAATTCGGCGGTAGGCCCCCTGTATAGCAGTTAAATAGCGATTGAAGGACAAACATCCAAATACCAAGCATAGAACTTACATATTTTATAATATGTTTAGGATGTAATTCAAATTTAATGGTCATGTTTTGAAATAAAGACCTTGAAGTAATGATGGCGACCACATAACATGGTGCAGAATCCATCAATTATTTGACTTTTATTTTCAATCTTCATTGAGACAACTATTTTAGATTTAAGGCTCATTAGTTTGACGACCGATAAGGCGTGGAGGTCAGTATACATGCACTTCACTTCAGAGGCCGTGGGTTCGATTCCCACACAGGACAAATCTTTGTGTGCATGAACATGAATATTTGTTCTGGTCTGGGTTATTCCCTATTTAAGTATTTATTTACAATTAAAAATAGTATTTATGTTTTATGATCAGTGTTCAATGAAACATAGTCACTACATGGTACAAAACAAAGACGCTTTCCGCTGTCTGTTCCTGGATCTTAAAAAACTACCCAACGGATTTTCGTACGGTTTTAATAGATAGAGTGATCAAGAGGAAGGTTTTTATGTAGGTCACGCCGATAAAAGTCACAGGCAGCTGCTAGTAAACCAAGCTGAAACTTTTGCAAAAAGTCCGGCAAACGTGAGGCTGCCGTACTGTTCCGTCCGGAATTCCCCGGATTTCTCCTAGTTTCAAGGGAGTCCGGGGTCCGTCCGGCAGGGGATTTTAAAAACGTCTGGGAGAAACCCTAACCCTTTTGTTGTCAAGGAGAAACATTTTTTTTTAAACAAAAGAATCTTAGTTCAAAATTAACGATGATTTTATTTTGTTGCAAAAAATATTTTTTAAGGGATCCGGGGAAATAACTATATTTCGCACAAATGTCCGGAATTCTTGCCGTGCTTATCCGGCGTTGGCAATTTATGTGCTGGCAGCCCTGAGCAAACGGAAAGATTATTATTATTATTGGACCGAGTATCGGACTACTAAAGTTTGACGTGTGCGGAAATAATGAAACACATTGAAAACTTTACAAGATTTTAGTAGTTTTATTCTTTTATATCTATACATTGTACAAAGATTCATAAAATAAATACCATATAACTTTTATTCATATAATAGGTGCAACAAAAGTCTTGCAAAAAAGATTGACCTAACTATTCAAAGATTTAATATTGCATTACTTTCTATAGAATAGTAATAATTACAATAAAATGAGCACCACCTCACAACCATAATAATTCATAAAAAAACTGAGCTATACATAAAGATTTATAATTAAATTCCAATATCAAATACTCTTTTCAAAGACTAGTCTCAAAGACTAGTCTCAAAGACTAGTCTCAAAGACTAGTCTCAAAGACTACTGATGAGAGATAGTTTCAAAGACTACTCTTTTCAAAGACTAGCCGTAACATACAAACAATAAAATATTCTTTTAGTGATAAAAAATATATAAAAAATATGCATCGCCAGATAGGTAGATCAAAAGATGTCGTTTTATTCATGATCCCTACGTGTGGGACAATTAATGATAGAACTAATATTGTCTGTGATAGAATACTAAAACGTTTTACGTTAATCATTAGGAAACATTTAGCTAGTATTTTATGCGTTACCAAAAAAAACTTGAAACTTTGAAAATTTGGATTGCCGCGTTTTTTTAGAAACGATATTTTATTATATATGTATATTTTATTTAAGTATTTTACGATATATTAGGCTCGTATATTATTCGATCTGGCTAATTTAACGATTGGACATAAGTTCTACAACTTTAGCAGTTTTAACAAAAAAATTCTAAGTAGGTATGTAAAAAATTGGTATAGGTATGTTTATTTTTACTTTAAGTTTAAAGTTTTTTAGTTAAGTAGAAATATTATTTATAACAGAATGTCGAGTTTTCAAACGCTTCTCCAGAAAATTACATAAGTTGCAGAAGTAAAGTTTTAGCACCATAGAAGCGGAATTATTAGATTGTCATAATTAGGTATATCATAGACACTTCAATTTAATTTCTTATATCCTCTACCATGTTATGTTAGACTGTTGTAAAAGCTGCTCTATAAGTTATTTATTAAGCTCTATCTTAATCTATATCCAATTTCTTGAAGCTGCCTTGGATCCCAAACAGGTCTTCCACGGTTTTCGGCTTCCCAGGTCGAAGGGTCTCGTTTACTCTTCGCTTGTTCTCATCTCGGAAGAAGTCGGCGTTGGCCTTAAAGCGTTTTATCATGCCCTCTGAAAGAAAAATTAAAGCTTTTATTATTATCAATACAGAACCAGCACCAGCACCAGCACTGCGAGAGTTGATAGTCGGAAAACAATATCAAAGAGCATAGTCTGTGAGTTTCTTGCCAGTTCTTCTTACAGAGCGGTGGCTCGGAACTGATTAAATATATTTGTTTTTTTTAAATTGTTTGGGTGCAGGTGAATTTAAGCTTCGTGATTTTAGTATAATTATATTTTATTTGTTTTTGTTATTTTTTTATAATTTTGACGTTTTCAAGTACTATGTAATAGTTTATGAAATAAAAAGTATTTGATTTTGATTTTGAAAGCTATAAACCAGTTATTGAGGTACCGGATGTGGGAAATCAGATGTCATGGTTAATGGTGTCAGGGTTTGGATGGCTGGCGAAAATGCAACTTGTAACAAAATATTGTTAGTATTTTATAGTAATTATGAGAGCCGTTATACCACCAGTTTCAAGCCCCGGATGATAGTGCCTGGTTGGCTGATTAGAACATATCATGACAGAATGTCAAAAGACACTTCTTTTGTCTACTACAAACCACTTACGCCATCATCAATCACTACTGATATGGAGTTAGCCCCTATAAGTTCTACCTTACGAGGACTATATATTCATTTATCGTCGTTGCTTTCATATGACGCGAGGAAGAACAAGTTAAAATGGTATAAAGACCTTGGGGCTTATTACAAAACAAGGTCTAAAGATTAACCAGGTTTAAAACTAATCCCCCCCGGACAGGTCTTCAACTTGGCGTGGTGGGGGGCTGAGTACCTTTCGGAGGCCAGGAAAAGGTAACATCTAGAGGTTGGCGACTATGGGTGCCCTAATGGGTATAGTACTAACTACCGGGGGGGAAACTAAGAGGGGCCTGTGGAGGGCGCAGCAGGCGGGCCAGGAGGGCCCGTAAAGCAGCGCCAGGAAGGTATTAGGCAGCGGGGGCTTCTGCTGTCTAACCATGGACCCTCCGAAAAGTCGACCACACACGCTATGGACGCACAGGGAGGTAGGAGGGGCGCTTCCACTGCGCCTCTTTGAGGAGATCCTCCCGGTTTTGGCCCGGGGTCGTTGGCCACAGGCGGGGTATTAGGCGCTGCAACCCAGGTACGGGGGCCAGTACCTCTTTCTCAATAAGCGACGGGCGTGGTAGGAGGATTGTTAGTGGGTATTACTGCTGGCAGTCGCGTCTGCTGGTGGTGACGTTGCTACCGACGTAAAACGAAAAAAAGAAATAGGTTTAAATATACTGCTTTCTCTGTCTTTCTTTTATCAAAAAATAGAGACCTAAACCTGGTCTAACTTTAGATATTGTTTTGTAATAAGCCCCCTTAAGTTTGTCAAACTTCGAACATTGTCTTCTTACCTCTAATAGTAAAGTGATCCTTATGTTCCCCACCCTCCTCCTTTGGGAACGCTTTTTTGGATATATACTCGTCGAGAGTGTTGGAATCAACCTGGTGGATGCAGACCATGTCCTGGAGCTCCTTCTTGAGGAACGGCTTCAGGAGCATCATCAGTTTGTCCATGAAGGAGGGCGCGTTCAAGAAGTGGATTTCTTTGAGTCGGACTAACATGCATTCCTGGAAATAAAAGAGGTAGATTAGGAGCGGACTTTATAAAAAAACTGATGTTTAAATTATATAAATAAATAGGTACGTTCAAGGAGGTCATTCAAGGACAGAAAATGAAAAAACCAATGTTAAAAGATGAATTCGGCAAGACTTTAAACTAGCAAAAAATTCAACAAATTGGAATCTTAAAGTAGATAGATGGAGCTTGGACTTTTCCTAACAAAAATTAAGTATGTATTACAATTATCAATGTATATGTATATTTTGCATCCACATATAGGATAGCAGACTTATGTAATGTACACCCGAAATCTGTTATGAGGGCCTCACGAGTAAGAGAGAGAGTATGATCTCACTCTCGGTGATATATACTCTGAAGATCTAAATCACGCAGGGGCATATTATAAACCCACATTACGCCATATTTTTTTGGTCCCACGTAATATGTGTCGAGCCTATTGCCGCTTTCCGGGAACTTTAATGTTTGCAAGGGCCTCGTCCGTTGATCGGCAGGTGCACCACTTGCAGGTGTGGTTGGCTTGGGCTCCAAGGTCTTGGTAGGACCCCTATGCTCCCTTTGTTTTGTAAGCAAGTTATGTTGAAATACCTGCAAGAAGTATAGCGTTTGCCTGACGGTCATGATGTCCAATCTGGTGACGTGGCTCAGCACGGCGGTGTCCATGTCGATCATGATGACGAACCCCGGCCACGTGCCCTCCTCAAGCTGCCACATATCGAACATCATCATGAAGGTTCGCACCACGTCGGGTAAGTTAAAGTGTCGTGGGTCTGGGTCCAGGAGACGGAGGTAGACCGCTTTGTAGCCCTTCACAGTTGTTGTCGGCAGAGGAGCGTATAATCTGTAATAAATTATTTATGTTTTAGTAAAAAGAAAAAAGCGCTCGTAGCTTTGCGCTACTCATCATCATCATCACAGCCCATTAACGTCCCACTACTGAGCACGAGCCTCCTCACACATATCAAGGTGTGAGGGTATTGGGTCATACTCCACCACGCTGACCCGAAGCGGATTGGCGGAGGCAGGTGTGTGGCGTCCTGCTGTTAGAATTTTTCAAGCCGCCCATTAGGCCTCTAACATGGCTTAACGACTACCACATTTAGTGATAACCGGGACCAATGGCTTAACGTGCCTTCCGAAGCACGGAAGCGCTCGATATCAAATGCCACACAAACGGTCACCTATCCAAGGACTGACCTCTGTAAACTCTGCTGTACTTCGGCGATCGTTTCCGACCACCGAGCACCGCAGAGCTACGAGCGCTTCTTGCGCTACTATGTGGTCGGAAACATTCACTGAAGTAAGGCAGAAGTCACTACAGAGATGAGTGACCGTTTATGTGGCATTTATCATTGAGCGCTTCCGTGCTTCTAAAGGACGTTAAGATATTGGTTCCGGTTATTACTATATGTAGCAGTCGTTAAGCCAAGTCAGAAGCCCGATAGGGATGCTAAATAAAGGGTGCGCTTCATTTGATCAAATATCAAATGAACTAATTTTAATTGGTATATCACTCATTTGATATAATTTTTACTTGTCATATATACAGTTCCTATAATTTGATTTCGTATAATTATTGTTTAATATAAAATACAGATGCTATAATAACATTTTATAAATCACTCATGAGATGAGATATAATAATCATTTTGTATAATGCTTAAATTATATAACGGTTATGAGATATAATAATCATCTGTTATAAAAACTTGGCTTTTGTTTCTATTGTAGGGCGAATTAGGTTAGGTTCGATAAGGTTTGTCACAAATCGGTTAGGTTAGGTTAGAATTGCGGCCAAACGCCGCGAGAGCCGAGCGAGCGAAGCGAGCGTGCCGCGGCAGCGGCCGGCGAAGCGCCAGATACATAGTTTTTAGGACATATTCCTTGTTACATAAATTAAACATTGAAATAAAACATTTAAGTCTACACAATTAATGGTTTCTTTATTTTACTTACTTATTAACAACTTCTTTTAAGGGAAAGATTTGATAGCTTCAAACTTTTCAAAAATCAAAACAAAACTGCACTTGACGTTTTTGCTATTTAATGCAGAGTAGGCGTTATACAATACGAAATGTATGTAAATCGTTTTTATATAAAATGATATTTATAACATTTGAACATTATAGAAAATTAACTTTAGAGCAATTGATTATTATATCAAATGAAATAAGGCTATATGATTTTATATTAAACGTTTATTATAAAATGAATTGTTATATCATACAAGATTAGATCAAATTAAATTATACTCTTTGAGTGTTAGATCAAGTATACTTATATCATACATTACACACCCCTAAATAAATTCTAACAGGAAGACTCTGCATGAACAGCAAGGGCGCTGCAGGATCACCAGCGCTGCTGTATTATTAGATGCAGGAGCATTACGCTGATGTACCGCAGTTTTGACGAGTAAAAAAACTTTTTTTTCTATGAAATAATGGCTTCGTGTTTTTAGCACATTTAGCCAGTGTAAGAGATAATTATATTAATAATACATAAATCATAGTAAATGAGAATGAGTAGTGATAAAAATAATAAATGGTAAATGAGATGCCCTCCCCTAAACCCCTTGAGTCCTCAGTAAAGATGTGGGACTATACTGGGATCTCACTTGGACTTCTTGAGAGAATTTGAAAAGTGATGTTGCACTGTTTTGTTTCATTAAATAAACAGCTACCTAAATCCGTTGTTACATTGTAAGTAATTTTAAATGTATACACTACTCGTATACTTAATTGCGTCCTGTTCAAACTCGCTTTTTATACAATTCGATTTTTCTGTTATTACAGAATAATTAGCATTCAATCATCATTGTAGGTCGAGGTCAATTATTTGTGCGTTCGGCTTTGAAATGTTACTACAGGTACAAGGAGTTCAAACCTCGCTAACAAGAGCGGTTTAAATTTAAAATTAAAATAATATTAAGGTAAATAATGTTACACTTAATAAACAGGTGTTGGAGTCGTCTTTTAAGTTATAAAATATTTGTACGAGTAGGCTCCGCTCCTCTATTTCTATTAAAATCTACCTCGTTAAGCAATTATTGAAAAATTACCTAAACGTTATTAAAATTTTTAAAAAATATATGTGTGTGCGCGTGTGTGGGCGCGTGTGTGTACGCGTATGTGTGCGCGAGTGTGTGCGCGTGTGTGTGCCCTTTTGTGTGCATACGTGCGTGTTTACTCGCGTGCTATTTACCACGGATGGTTTAATGAGCCTATTGACTGGAGGACCAACTTGACAAGTTTCTTGCCTGATTGACTCAAGCTCGTGTCCATAGTGACTGGGCGCTCGGTTGTCTCGGCATTTATAAAGCCCAAATTGAGTAAAGCATTTTTCATTTCCAATTGTTTGACTACCGATATGGCGTGGAGGCGAGTATACCCGCACTCTGATCCTGAGGTCTTGGGTTCGATTCCCACACAGGACGAAATTTTGTGTGCACAAACATGAATGTTTGTTCTGGCCTGGGTGTTTTTCTATGTATATTAAGTATATCTACAACAAATGTGTTTATGTATGTTTATCCGTTATTTAGTATCCATAACACAAGTGCTCAATAATACTTATCTTGGAACTAAATAAATGGTGTGAACGTCATTTTTTTTTAAATTGTTTCGCAAATGTAATTATATTTTAACACCTTAAATATACAAAGAGCCAAATAAGTCCGTCCTTACCTCACATATCTACGAGTATCCACCTCAGACAAGACATAATTATTCACTGACACACGTGTGCGAACAAAAAGTATTGTTTGTTTAGTTGCATGAAATGCAAATTGTATGGGAATAAGGTAAAATATTTGTCATTCTTCTCATCTTAGATAGTTAGATCATGAAATATAAAAACTGTGAGTACTCAAGGTCTTCATTAAGAACTGTTTGCGGCAGTTTTCCGCTTTTAATAGCAAACTGCGACACGGAATAAGGTGCCGTTTGACATTGTACAATATCTTAGTAATGATCGCAAGTAAGGTTATTATTCATATAAATTACTTGTATGACTTTCAAGGTTTTGTCAAAACAGTATTTTTAGAGATAAGTAATGTATGACAAAATTGTACCTTTTACAAAAGTGTTAGGGATATACCATAATCTTAGGAGCCCAAGCCAACTTCAACTGCAATCTGCCAATCAACGGACGAGGCTCTAGCAAACATGGGGAATCCCGGTAAGCGGCAATAGGATATAGTGGAACCTATTACGTAGGACTAATCATGTACTTGGCGAAATGTGGGCAAATAATATGCCGTTATATAAAAAATAGGATTATTTTTCAAAGAAAATTCGATTATTATAAATATATTTATATTTTTGAGCAAAAAAAAAACAATCTATTCTACCATTATATTATATCCCTAACTCCGGCACACGAAGACCCAGTATTATGAAGACCAAATATTGTGATATGGCAAGAAAATAATCAAGGTTAGTTTATTCTCCCGCCAGTTTCAAGAAAATGCACTTATTTGTTTTTAATTATGGCTTCGCGCGTTAAGCACATTTAGCGAGTGTCAAGTAAGAGATATATTAATAATCTCTAAATCATAGTAAAGGAAATGATTGGTGATAAAGACGATAAATGAGATGCCCCCCACCTAAGCCCCTTGAGTCCTCAGTAAAGATGTGGGACTATACTAAGATCTCACATGGACTACTTGAGAGAATTTGAAAAGTGATGTTGCACTGTTTTGTTTTCTTTTTACCAACACTCATGTGCGTTCACAAACACTTAACGGTTAATAATCCACTTACACATTAATGTTCAAAATATCAAATTTTTTTTGAAAATTAACCAATACTGCAAATAATGACGCTTCACTTTCCCGCCAAGAAGTCGAAAATGTACTTAATAGTAAAACAATTTGATAAGTCTACAAAAACCTGTGTTCTGCAGTCACAAGATTTAAAATAAAAGAAGAAAATGATGAAGGAGTGCATGAGATATAGGTAATAAATAACCTTGGGCCTAAAAACGAGATCTAAAGTTAGCCTAGGATTTAAACAAGTCCCCCCCCGACTGGTCTCCACCTTGTCGTGGTGGGGGGGCTGCGTACCTCCCGGTAGGGCGCAGGAGGCGCCAGGGAAAAGGTAACACCCAGAGATTGGCGACTCTGGGTGCCCTTAGTACTGACTACCGGGGGGGAAACTAAGAGGGACCTGTGGAGGGCGCAGCGGGCGGGCCAGGAGGGCCCGTCAAGCAGCGCCAGGAGGGTCTTAGGCAGCGGGGGCAGGGGGGCCCTGCTGTCTAATCATGGACCCTTCGAGAAGTCGGCCACACACGCTATGGTCGCACAAGGAGGTAGGAGGGGCGCGTCCACTGCGTCTCTCTGAGGAGGTCCTCCCGGTTTTGGTCCGGGGGACGTTGGCCGCGGGCGGGGTGTCAGAGCTGCAACCCAGGTACTGGCACCCCGCCTCTTTGTCAACAAGCGGCGGGCGTCGTCGGAAGATTTTTAGTGGGTATTACTGCTGGTGGTCGTGTCTGCCGGTGGTGAGCCCCACACACCTCTCTCGGTCCCCCTTTGGCCGGGAGACAGTGCGTAAATGCATTTTGTTACCGACGTAAATCAAAAAAAAAAAAAAAAGGATTTAAACAAGTCGGAGGGCGGACATGGTGTAATCCGAAAGGTGGTCCCTTGTCCGCTCTGCGCGTCCGCGTGAGTAGGTGTTCCTTTGTTTTTTAGTCGGTGCGAGTCCGACATAACCCAGTGAGCCTCCCCGTGGCCTCTGGGTATGCAAATGCATTTTTCAAAGGTTAAAAAAAAAAGAATTTAAACAAGTGCTGTCATTTTCATTTGATAAGATGTAGACCATAATAAGTATATATTTACAAAAAAGTGTTTTTGTGTGTTTATTTGTTATTTAGTATCCATAACACAAGTTCTGAATGACACTTAACTTGGAACTAAAATAACTGGTGGGATTAAAAAAAAAATTTTGTGCCAGTATGTGTGTGAACGAGTGTGTTTGTGTGGTAGCGCTGGTGTGTTTATGTGTAAGAGCATTATTATAAAATCACGATTTAAGTCCGTAAATGTGTTTTATTTAGTTTTAAATAAAACAGTAATTAAGTAATAAATGAAGAGGACGCGTCAAAACGTCATGAAACATTATAAATTGATGTGTTTGAAAACCGGTTGAAGATACCGGTTAAAAATACGTAGAACCATCAGAAAATCCACACCTACCTGCGTCTTTTTTGTGTATTATGTACTATTTTAAATGTATAAATAATTATATTTATAAATGTAAAAGAGCATAGCTTGTAAGCTTCTTGCTAGTTCTTCTTACAGAGCGGTGCTCGGGACCGGCACTTAAATTCACTTACAGGTAAATATTTTTTGTTTTTAAATTGTTTTGTTTCATGTAAGTGAATCTAAGCTTCGTGATTTTAGTGTAATGCTATTTCGGTTGTTTTTTATATTTATATTTAATTTTGACGTTTTCAACTAATATGTAATAGTTTATGAAATAAATGATTTTTGATTGATCGATCGACATTATATGTACGGCGAAAAGATATAAATCATAGATTCGTATATCTCGCTTTGAGTTAGTAGTAATGCTTTCGGCCCAAGTTATATGTTTTTTTTTTTTTGGAACATTTTATTAGTTACGACGTGTAAACGCGGAAGACTCCCGCCACTTGGTTGACGACGATTAGCAAAGACCTGAAAGAGGCGGGATTAGACGCAAGCCAAGCACTAAATCGTGCAATGTGGAAGAAAAGGACAGGGAAGACCGCCCCCAAGTAACTGGAAGAAGGTCAAGGAAGAAGAAGAACATTTTATTAATTATTATTATTATTTTAGCTCATTTAAAATGTAACTTGGTTGGATTTTTTTTTATGGAACAAAATGCATATACATAGGGTATGCTAGGTTAATAGGGAAGCTGCATACATTGATATAGAAAGTTTGACGACCGATATGGCGTGGAGGTCAGTATACCTGCACTTCACTCGAGAGGTCGTGGGTTCGATTCCCAAACAGGACAAAATATCTTTGTGTGCATGAACATGACTATTTTTTCTGGTCTGGGTGTTCTCCTATGTATCTTAGGTATATATTAACAAAAAAAAAGTATTTGTGTATGTTTATCCGTTATTTAGTATCCATAACACAAGTTCTTAATGATACTTATCTTGGGACTAAATAATTGCTGTGATTGTAAGAGAATATTTATTTATTATTTATTTTACTTACACTGTGTTTAAAGCCTGGTCTACTTTGTTCTCCAGGTGCCTGCCTTTGAAGAACGGTGCGAACAACGTCCTCAGCGTGTAGTGCAGGTCTAAAACTTGCTTGGTCACTTGCTGACTTCTTTCACAGCAGTGGTAGGTGATGATAAGGTCTAGGTCTGGGGAAATAGAAATCAAAATTAGAGCCTAATTTTTATATGTGCTGAGATACGTTGGCTTATTTATAGTCAATACCAGCGGTCGCCCGTGTCTTCTTCCGCGTAACTATTCTATATACTTAATGTACATAGGAAAACACCCAGGCCAGAACAAATATTCATGTTCATGCACACAAAGATTTGTCCTGTGTGGGAATCGAACCCACGACCTCTGGAGTGAAGTGTAGGTATACTGACCTCCACGCCATATCGGTCGTCATATCGTTGTAATTGTTAGAAATCATTTATTTAATATTTATTTATTTTAATCAGGTCATACTTCACCACGGGAACCCATTGCGGATTGGCAGAGGCAGTTTACAACTTTTAAGACTCCTAAGCATGACTTAACGACTACCACATGTAGTGACAACTTGGATAAATGGGCAAACGTGCTTTCCAAAGAACGGAAACACTCGACCAATTAAAGACTATGAACTCAGCTATTATGCTTCGGTGATCTTCGGTGAGCTTCCGAACACCTAGCATCGCAAAACAACGAGCGCTTCACTTTAAGCGGCCGAGTGGTACCTCCATAGAATAGTGCCACTTCATCTCATGGGGAGTCTTAAGAGTCGACGAAGAGAAAACCGGATGATGGGCAGCAGCATCATGCTGCGTACTGGCTCGAGCATCGATCGCCAACCTGCCTTGCCCAGCGTGGTGATTATGGGCAAATTTAATCTATTGGGGAAGCCAATGTTCAGCAGTGGACTTCACAAGGCTGATATGATGATGATGATGACACCTATATTTTATTCTTATATGTTTCATGTATATTCATAATTTTGAGTGTGCCTCAAATTATGATCGGTTGACATGACTCAATAAAAGGCATGGTTACCACCAGAATGACCAGTTTCTTTTCACAGCTCGCTAAAACCGGCTCCTCGTCGTCAACTGCCTTACGTTACCTACGTCAAACAAAACCTTATTAAACGTTGTACTTGTAACACGAAAGGCTATTATAGCTCGTTACCACTTCGAAAGACCGCACCAAGTGCACAACAAAATATTTAACCTATGCTCTTGAACTTAGATTTTAGGGTGTATAGGGCTCCTACCAAGATCAGAACCTTTGGCATAATTTATGGCTGAAGAATGCTTTATCAGATGATCAATTAAGGGCATAGAAGTAGTTGATCTGTTCAACGAAGCCAAAATATTTTACCC
The DNA here is from genome assembly GCA_949126915.1 of Musotima nitidalis. Lineage (NCBI taxonomy): Eukaryota > Metazoa > Arthropoda > Insecta > Lepidoptera > Crambidae > Musotima > Musotima nitidalis. The sequence goes on from OX421434.1 coordinate 11,018,360, forward strand.
TTTTTTTTTTGTTTTACGTCGGTAACAAAATGCATTTACGCACTGCCATACGGCCAAAGGGGAACCAAAAGGGGGTGTGGGACTCACCACCAGCAGACGCTTCTGCCAGCAGTAATATTCACTAAAAATCTTCCTACGACGCCTGCCGCTTGTTGAGAAAGAGGCGGGAGGCCAGTACCTGGGTTGCAGCTCTTACACCCCGCCCGCGGCCAACGTCCTCCGGACCAAAACCGGGAGGATCTCCTCAGAGAGACGCAGTGGACGCGCCCCCCTACCTCCTTGTGCGACCATAGCGCGTGTGGCCGACTTTTCGGAGGGTCCATGGTTAGACAGCAGGGGCCCCCTGCCCCCGCTGCCAAAAACCCTCTTGGCGCTGCTGGACGGGCCCTTCTGACCGCCCTGCACAGGTCCCTCTTAGTTTCCCTCCCCGGTAGTCAGTACTAAGGGCTCCCAGAGTCACCAACCTCTGGGTGTTATCTATTCCAGGCCACCGGGAGGTACTCAGCTCCGCTACCACGCCAAGGTGGAAACCTGTCCGGGGGGGTTCTACTTTTATGGACTGCATCAACTGCCTTCCATCAGGCAGGACGATATATAATGACGTGTAATAGTGAAAAAAATGTGCCTTGTACATGTTCTTTTTAAATAAACTCAAGCCAAAATATATTATGATTTATATGTTCCTAAGTTTTGAAGCTTTTGTAACAGTGTACCTTTATGTTGTTGCTAGATCATCAACTTCGCCAGATAGTATGATAATTATGCCAAATAAAGCCGAGGCAAATCAACTTGTATTTTAGGTTCAAGGTTATTTTTTTAACCATAAAATACTCGTTAGTCAGTTGACACGATTTAACAAAAGCTACATTTTAAAACACACCCAGGGTCATATAGTTTACGTAATAATTTTTTGCCTATCGTAGATACCAGTAAGATGTTCTCCAGGTAGATGCGGTTGTGTCTTCAGCCACTCGCGCAGCTTCTGGATGTCATCGGGGCTGATGTTGGGGTTCTTCTCGTACTCCTTCTCCACCGGGAACGGCACCACACTCGACATCTTTGCTGGAAAAGCAAAAAAAAATGTTTAATAGTTTTGCAGGCCAGTGTACTTTGATAACGCCAGAGGCCCATATTATAAATACAGTTTATCATTTAAGCCACGTCCCACTACTAAGGACGGGCCTCCAGGTTCCACCAGGCAGACCCCGTGTAAATATTTATAAACTTTTTTTTTCTCTTTTAAAATATGGACTTACTCGTTTAGAGTAGTTGCTAGTGTCAAGTAATATAATGAATCACGGTATAAAAGTCCGTCATTGTCCGTCAAAGTGGTCTTCAAATGGTCGTCAAAGTCATCTTAATATTTCGTTTTAAAATAAGACCTTATTAGTTTCCATTAAAACACTGTTTCCACTTTATTAAGGACCACTACTATATTAAGTTCACTAATTCTTAATTAGTATCTAGTAAAACGACATACATCTAAGTATGTCAAATTACGTCGGTAACAAAATGCAATGCCTTCCGGCCAAAGGGGGGCCAGTACAGTGGGGGGGCTTATCCTTATGCGACCATAGTGTTTGTGGTCTACTTCCCGGAGGGTCCATGGTTAGAAAGAAGGGACCCCCTGCCCCCGCTGCCTAAGACCGTCCTGGCGCTGCTAGACGGGCCCTCCTGACCCGCCCTCTGCGTCCTCCACAGGTCCCTCTTAGTTTCCCCCCGATAATCAATACTAAGGGCACCCAAAGGTAAATCTCGGGGTGTTACCTGTTCACGGCCTCCGGGAGGTACTCAGCCCCCCCCCCCACGCCAAGGTGGAGTGTTCGGCGGGGAATTAAAATAATTATAGGTCAACATAGAACATACACTGGACAGCAAATAAACCGGGCCACCCGCTACTTTGGAATTTTGATTCGATTTTCTCAAATAGTATAAACCTCACAACTATCAAAGTTACACCCACAAAAAGTGCGTTTCATGTTGTTTGAGAAATGACCACAAATTTATCCAAAGTACCCTCAATTCACATTGTAATCAAGCAACAAACACAATACCAACGATTTGCTCTGTTTTGACTAGAGTTTGCGATTAGCGTTCTTTTTTTCTAAATGAGGATAGTCGGATTTTTCTTATAATTTCTTTGGTTGCCATCCATTGTTTGCTCCAGACGCGTGTATTTCTGCTATTTTCTTCGGTCAATAATGGATACGACGCCTCAAGAAGCAGCTTAAGCTGTAGCACTACTTCAAGCAGGCTTTTCGCCACGTGAAGTCGCTCGGAGACTTCGAATCAGCAGATCTTCGGTACAACGGGCTTACAGACGATACTTAGAGACTAGAGCATTCGATCGCCGTCTAGGTACGGGCAGACCTAGGGCTACATCAGCAGCAGATGATCGTTATATCCAACTTACTGTTTTGCGAAATCGCCGCCTCAACGCAGTTGAAGTCCAACGAAGTCTGCGTGACGAACGCCAAGTGGTCATAAGTTCAGATACCGCTAGAAGGAGACTTGCTAAACGAAATCTGGCTCCAAAGAGAGCTGCTACAGGCCCAAAATTAACCGTACCCTACCGTAGAGCACGACTCGAATTTGCCCGAGAGCATAGGGATTGGACGTTAGAGCAGTGGGGCAATGTACTCTTTACTGATGAGACCAGGGTGAATCTACAAGGAAGTGATCGACGGCAGAGAGTATTATACGCACTTTTTGTAGGTGTAAGTTTGATAGTTCTGAGGTTTATACTTTTTGAGAAAATTGAATCAGAGTTCCAAGGTAGCGGGTGGCCCGGTTTATTTGCTGTCCAGTGTAGTTTGTAGCGTCCAGCAGACGAAGACACGGGCTTTTATATTCGTGACAAATAAATTACAAGTTTAAACCATGGGTGATTATAAAATAGCAACACTATAACTTCGACCAGTTAAGCAAAGACGCCTGCAAAACTGCATAATTATGTTTACTTATTTTGTAACTTGCACCACACAACAACCCAGAGGCTGAATTGAAGACAACTTTTTCGAATTTGCAAGGCGAGTGCTCGCTGGCGAATTAGTTTTATATCGAAACTACTCGACAAAAATCGATGTTAGATTTTAATTGTGAACACTTTTTACAGATTTTCCTTTCTTTTTTGTTATAACTCACACTGCTTATATACTTTTAACAACACTTTTTGGGGTGGAGGGTAATTAATCTGAGATACAGGAACAATCCTAGTTCGGAAATCAACCTACCATACGTATTATTAATTTTAATTTCTAATTAAGTATGTTACTCAACTAGTATTGCATTAACTGATGTCATAACTGCCAGTTAACCTACGATGACATTTAAAGAAATCATTAAAACTTAATGTAAACACATAATATGAATTAATCTTACTTTTAAAAGTGACATTAATAAATAACGGTTCAAGAATCAATTCAACTTGTTAAACCTGTTTTGTTGGAAACAAGGTTTTGAAAAACAGGTTCTTAATGAAGTTCAAAGCTTTTAAACTTGTTCAATTTTAGAACGCTTTTAAAAGTGTTCTAAAATTTTAAATTCTTGTGCCATTATTTCATTTTGGGGTTTTGGCGCCAACGCGGGAAAAGACATCGCGGCAGTATCTTTTTTTCCAAAACTGGTGTAGGTAAATTCGAAATTTTGAAATAACTTATTCGACAACGTACGACGATGTAGGAAAATGGCATATTACTGTGTATTGTCATTTTTCGAGTTGATTTTACACTACATAAATGAGGTAGGACTTACAAATGGCAGACTTTACGTTACTTGGATTGTGACTTATTAACAAATACGCTGCATAATGTTGAATTCATAAACAAACATGATTTATTAAATTACTTGCATTTCAAATTTATCTAAATCGGTGGACGTAAGTCAACCAAACAATCTAAGTGTCGTGTTACCGGGAATAGAGAATACCATCTCATCTCACGAGGAGTCATAATAGTCGACGAGGAGAAATTCCACCGGATGATGGGCAGCAGCGTTTTGAACTGCGATCACCAACCCGTCTGCCCAGCGTGGTGATTATTGGCAAAAATCTCCAATCTACTGTAATCTATTGGGAGGCTCATGTTTAGCAATTAATAAGGCTGATATGATGATTAAATGCTATACAATCGATCCTGACTCCAAAAACTGACCACCGGTAACTGTAATTCTGTGATCGTTTCAATCAGTATGGAATGTTAATTTAATTTCTGCTCACAATCAAAACTAATTTACCTACCTACGTATTCCAGGAAACAGAGTTTCTATATAAAGCATAACTAGTGTAATCAAGCATAATTATAGTTAATTGTCGATAATATGAACGAACATAAATCCTTCATAAAGCCTTTAATCAATCATATTCTAAAACGAATATCTCCCCGCCGCGTCTTTTTTTTAGAGCAACTGTTTTAGCGAGAAACAGAAGCGATTAGATTTAAGTGACGTTCAGAAGTGTGTGGTGAACGTCGCATAAATTTGAAATTTGAACGTAATAAGTCCAGACCATACTAACCGGATTATTATAAGGTTTTCGCTAATAGATAGAGTGATTCATAATTAATGTTCACGTGTATTATAAATAAGGTTTTGCGTGAACTGGCTGAAATATGAAGAATAGGATAGATGTCAGAATTATCAAGCGAAAATTTTATAGGTAATGCTCAGTATTGAGTTTTGTTCGCGACTAAGGTCAGGGTAATGAGAGACGAGTTAAAGATGGAAATCAAAGATTTTGCCGCTCTATCGTCCCGTTATAGAGTTGGTGATATATGTAAGAAGGTCTTTTGTAAATATCTATGGGCATGGGGTCTAATGTCAACATGGACGAAAGGCTAGACATCTCTTCCTTTTGACCCAAGAGCTCTGTCTGTAAAAGCAAGCAGTGCTATAACTATACAGATCCCTTTAAAAAGTTGTTGGCTATTTTATATGTCCAGTTCCGGGACTAATCGAAAGGGTTACCGTGCCCCGGGACATCGCAGGAACATGGATGGATTTTAGTCTGTATAAGTCTGATACTTTTTCTGCTCCATTCATAGCGGAGACGGTTTTATGATGATTTTCCATCCCAAAAAAGACATATTGCCCTCCACCAATGGGACATGAGCGTGAAATTATGGGTAGGTATATCGAGGGTTTCGTGCTCAAACCCGATAAGTGTTTTTGGGCTTAAAACAGTACTTGAAAGAATTTATCGGTTAATTAAAAAAAATTAAACTTAAAAGGTTTACTTATTGGATTATGAAGTCCTCAGTTTTCAGTCTTCTTTTCTGAAATCGACTTATATGATAATATCACAAGAAAAAGCGGCAGAAATTATGTATCTGATGTTGTCACTTATCGGGTTTGAGCACGGAACCCTCGATATATTTATAATCAAACAGCAAGACGCCTGCCTCCGCCAATCCGCACTGGCTCCGCGTGGAGAACTATGACCCAAATCCCACTCACTTTGGATTGTAATTGATGATGTGATTCGTGTATCTTTGGACTTTGCTGTTTTTTGTTGAAAAGGCGACTTGATCGAGAGATTTAATCAGAAATTATTCTAAAAACCTGTTCGGCCTTTTAAAATATTTTTATATTCATTCATTTATTTATTCATAAGTACATGTCAACTCACAGATAGTTTCCAAACGTTAACATTCCTTAAAATATAAAAAAATACTCAAAATTTTCAAAAATATATAAATGAAATAATAATAACCTTAATGTCCAAAATAGAATCAATTAATTATAGAATCGAATCAATTAATTATAGTTTATTTTAGGCTTAAACATTTTAATGTAATTATTTTTCTCAACATATTTATGTGTTAAATTAATATTATTGTACTTATGTATTGTTCATTAAAATCCTGTCTAGTGTCAATGTGTGCGAAGGGCTAACCACCTCTCACCATTTGAACGTCTTATCTAAAGGTCTCTGGGCTGAATGTGAACTTTTTACACCTATAATTAAATAGTTAATAAATTAGTTTTAGTTAAATACTGGATATAGTAAATAATTAATTAGTTTATGTAAGTTTGTTTTTTTTTTCTTATATTGTTTCATGTTTATATTTTGTATGTGTGTTTAGTTAGTGCAATAAACGTTATATATATCTATCCATCTATACACATAGATCCCTATTTATATAGTTAAAGCTAGTTTCTTTGCCCACCCCAAATAGGCGTGTGATTATGTGTATATAATGTTTAAGTGTAGGGGTGTTGGTAGGATCTCCGTCCTACCAACTACCGTTGGAGCCCAAGTCAACCTCACCTGCAAGTGGTGCACCTGCTGTTTAACTAACGAGGCTCTGGTAAACATAGAAGTTCCCGGATGCCGCAATGGGCTCGATACATTACGTAGGGTTAAAAAAATATTATTGGCAAAATGTGGGCGTATTTATTATGCTTCTTCTTACCCCTTCGGGGAGATAGGCGTAATTGTATGTATGTATGTTATATATTTTAAAAAAAAACAATTAAGTTCAATTTTTTTTTGTTCTTCCTAGCTTGTAGCTGGCCTAAATTTTTAGGCGAGCTACAGTAAATACATTTAAAATATATTTACTCGTAGTTATTAAAGATCACATTTTGTATAATTTATTGCAAAATAATTTAAAAATCAAAATTTACACAATTATTTACAAAAAAACTGCGAGATCGAGTATTTATACCAATAAGTTCAAAACAAACCACAGCTTGGTAATTACATTTTTATCTTTATTTACAAGTAGGTAAGTAAATTGTAAAATTGTAATTTTAGGTGTGTGTAAATATGACATAACATACCATATGACATCGTAGTAATGTGTTAATGTAACTTAGTGACTAAACATAAATTTTTAAACATTGTAACATCATGTTATACCGTGTCTAAAGCAAATAAATAAGTTAAATTCTAAGATAATATGGCGGCCAAGTAAGATTCTGTCAAACTTGTAATAGATAGGTTTGTTTAAAATAAACTAACCGTTCAAGGTGTTCATATTAAATACGCATTTTCACTTTTAATGATTTAAACATTAGTAATATGTGTAACTATTATGTTATATAAGGGTGCCGGCCTAGAATAGTTTTACCACCTCTGATTTCACGGGGAGTCGTAAGAGTCGATGAAGAGAAATCCTACCGGATGATGGGCAGCAGCGTCATCCAGCGTATTAGTTTGAACTGCGATCACCAACTCAAAACATAGCTTTTCATCGAAGCGTAGTGATTATACAATACAAAATACAAATACAAATACAAAATATTTTATTTCATCAAACGGTTTCAACATTGTTGTTTACAATTAATAGTATTTGGAGACTCCTTTTAAGCATAGAATGCCTGTAGTAGGAGCCTCCGCTCTTCCATAGCCAACAATACATATCTTATCTTTAGCTTTACGTTTAGATACTTTTTAATTTTAATACATTTTATTTTACATACAATTTAATATTTATAACGATACTTTTTAATTTTAATACATTTTATTTTACAAAATGTATTATGGGCAAATACCTCTAATAGAATGTAATCTATTGTAGAGGCCAATGATTATGTTCGGCAGTTGACTTTAGGCTGACATGCTGCTGCTATAAGAGTCTTACCAAACTCTGAGGAGCCCAAGCCAACCTGACTTACTAGTGGTGAACCTGCCGTTCAACGGACTAGGCTCTGGCGAACATAAAAGTTCCCGGGTAAACGGCCATAGGCTCGCTGAGTCGCCACTTATTATGTGGGACCAACAATATAACGAAATGTGGGCGAAAAATATGCCTCTGCCTACTCCTTTGGGAAACAGGCGTGATATTGTGTATGTATGTTTTTGTCAAGTTAACAACGTAAGAAACAAATAGTTATAAGTCCTAAAAGCCTTTCGTGGTCATAAAGCTCTTTTAATACAATTAATTACACAATTAAATACACAAAACAGTCGCTTTTACTGGTAGTTTCCGACATCAGGCGACCAAATGCTGGAATGATATACCTCCGCCTATGAGACTGTTGCGGTCTAAATATTGGTTTAAGAAAAGACTTAAGCACGCCTTATTGGAAAACCAAAAGTCAGGTTTAGGTAGTAATGGTCGTCTGTGCGTCGAAGAGTAGTTCTATTTATTTGTTTGTTATTTGTTTGTCTTTTTTTTTTTTGAGGTTTAAGCTGAGCTTGCCTGCCTAAGCTGAGATTTTTGTGGTTGATAGTGGATTATTTATTTTTATTTATTTATTTATTTGTATTAGTTACACGGGTCTGGCCCAATTACCATAACTAACTCAGTGAGTAATTTTACATGCATATATAGTTAAAAATATAATTAAAGAGGACATAATATTCACAAAAAGACGGCAATTTTGCCTGGATTGATTCCCAGCTATCTACGAATATGTCACAGTCAGGGTACTGACCAATTACAATAATACACTAATAATTACAATAACTAACTCAGTGAGTAATTTTACATGCATATATAGTTAAAAAATATAATTAAAGAGGACATAAATATTCACAAAAAGACGACAATTTTGCCTGGATTGATTCCCAGCTGTCTACGAATATGTCACAGTCAGGGTACTGACACAGGAAAGCATTAAGGCCGATGTGCATTTGGCCGATCGGGGAGTGATGGTGCGCAGCAGTGCGACACGTGGGTGGCGCAAACAAGCGGCGTTCACGACAAGTCCTTTGTCGAACGTAATTGTCGGGCACGTTAAGCCGAGATATTAGTTCCAGAAGTTCTGGGCTCTGGATCCGGCCACGCAGCACTTTAATTGCTGACAAAAGTAAATCTCTGTGTCGCCTCATCTCCAACGAGCACATACCTAACATTCCTAATAAATAATTTGACGGATATAGAAATGGATAGTATCCATAAATTCTCTTATATAGGTATCTCAAGAAGGCTTTCTGTATTTTTTCTAAAACCAGTTTATATTTTGATTCGTGTGGGCTCCACACACACGAACTAGTTTCTAGTTTACTTCTTATCAAACTCATGTAAAGAAGTTTCATTACATGAGGATTGCGAAAATCTTGCATGTTACGAAGTGTGAAACCCAAACGACGAAATGAATCCTTAGTAATTTCTGTAATGTGCTGGTTGAAGGTTAGGCCAGGATCGAAAGTAACACCAAGATCTTTCATTATGAATCTGTTACCGCTGTTTGATGTTCTTTGCAAGGGATTGTCGCGTTCGCTCAAACTCTGCGTAAAGCTGCAACTCCCTTGGGTGAAAGCTGAAAATCAGTGTTTGCTCTCATCGAGGGCAAAATATCACTGAGCTTTGGTCCCTTTGCGTCACTGCTGCACACATGCTATGGGAGGCAAACTTCTTAGTTATGTAGATTATTTTTTTTAATTTTATTTTTTTCAATATTTTTGTTCTTGTTTGTGTATTTTTATTTTTTTTATTTTTGATTGTTATGTCTATATTGTATATTTCTGCATGTGTGTGTTTGTGATTCAAATAAATTATTATCTTATCTTAATTACTTACATTTACTATTTGTGGAGATTTGTAAATGTCAATTGGATTAAATATGTATCTTAAACCAACTGGAAATTAGAGTGTAAATCTTCTGAAGAGAAATTAAATAAATAAATAAAGTACAATTAGGTTCACGTCTGTAGTATATCGGCGAGGATTGGACTCGATACCAAGTATTATGGAATCACGGAACGATTCGATTCTTTACATTAAAAAGGCATACCAATATTTAAAATTATAAACACCTTTTACGGGTTCACACATAACTTTAATAGAATAAATGATAAATATAAATTTAAAAAACTTTTTTTTCAGTTTTATTTACATTTGTTAATGACTATTTATCTAGTTATGCATTGTTCTTAAGGATCACGCAAACACGTGCCGTCACTAGTCTTTTGTAATTTGCATGCTTTTTTATTGAAGAACTTACTATATTAAGTATTAGCCGACCACCTTCCTCTTGATATCTTTTTAAGAAAACCACAACAAAATTCGTTGTTTAGATTCGTTGTTGATCTAAGCATACATATGGACAGACAGAGGAAAGCGACTTATTTTTATACTATTTAGTAATAATGATAGTGAATTTCTTCCTTAAAAAAATTGCTGTTGAATGTTAGTTTAAAATTAACCCCTATTAGTACAAGTCTAAAAGGTAAGTGCTATATGCAAAGTGTTACCATTTATCTGAAAGTGACTGTACAATTTACGTCCACAAAAACTTCTACATAAGAATAATAAATAATAAATATTTTCTGACAATTCCACTAATTATTTTAGTTCCTAGATAAGTATCATTAAGAACTTGTGTTATGGATACTAAACAACGGATAAACATATATCAATACTTTTTTTGGAAATGCATACTTAATATACATAGAAAAACACCCAGACCAGAACAAAATTAAATATTCATGTTTGTGCACACAAAGATTTGTCCTGTGTGGGAATCGGACCCACAACCTCAGGATCGAAGTGAGGGTATACTCGCCTCTACGCCATATCGGTCGTCAACTATATAAAAAGGGAAATAAGTTTTGAATTGAATAACGAATAAGTTAGAGTTTTTCTGGTTCCTTTTTTTGGATAAGCCTGGTAAGCTCGCCAATTACGTGGGACCAACAATATAACAGGCGAAATGTGGACGTATAAAATGCCTCTGCCTACCCCTTTGTGGAAACAGGCTTGATATTATGTATATATGTTCTTTTAGACAAGGACTTCACGACTAATCTAAAACACTGATTTTATGCATGTGTATTATATCAAATAAATATGTAAGTAAACCAATTATATTTTCTTCTAATTACCTACAGTCACCTACTTACTCGCAGTAAGCCTTAGAAAATCTTTATTTATTAGCAATTATATAAAAACATGTACGAGGGAAAAAATCAATGAATACTTTAAATATAATAATTGTATCAATCACTTACATATAATATTTTCCGGTATAAAAAATGTTTTAAATACTATATTTAACTATAACAGCGATACACCATAACCGCGATACTCTATCGACTAATTAATCGACTTATTTGTGCTCGATTCAGAGAGCGAGCACCGCTTACGGGATGTTTGCGTGTACTGAGAAAACCTTTACTTTTGTTTCAAACTAGCTTGCCTGACCACAGTCAAAAGGAAAACAGAAAAATATGCTTACAGCAGTCGAAGAGATGCTTTTGTGATTCCGGCTATATACGGCACAGGGCTACACTGTTGTAAGTATGAAGACGATTGGTTGTCTTGGGCTCGAGGTTTCCTATTTATTTTAAGTATAAATGTATGTATAAAATGAAACAGCTATTATGTAAGTTTATTCAGTGATTCCACCACAATCCACTGTACATGCTCAGCAACCGGGCGCAGCCAAAATTGCTCTATGTAAGATGTCCAAGAATATGAAGTACAAATACGGCGGGTAGATGTTTTTTAAACTTGGTTGTATTGCGATCACTTTTTACTACGGAACAGTTAATACTTTCTACTTTGGAACATAGTGTTATTATTTTATATTTCTTTATTATACTGATTTAAGATAATAAATGATTTACGAGTATTATATTTCATTGCAATAATCATAATTGCTCACTTAAGGGCACACTGCACCTTTTTAAATTGTATCTTACATGTACTAGTGTAGAGGCCCTATTGATCAGGAGCGACGATAGCCCAGTTTCGAGACCCATAGAATTCGGAGGGTCTAGGGTTCAAACCAACGGTTTATCCTATGTCTATGGTTTAACCTATGGCTTTCCAAAGTTATGTCTATATTTTATTGTTTGCTCTGTGCCTCGGAAAGTACGTTAAGCCGTTGGTCCCGGTTGTTATGACCATCTATGGCAGTCGTTATTAGGAAGTCGATGCCATCTATTATTCTGACAATCATATAATGATGACCATAGAATAATATTTCCCTTTGGGTTGTGGAGGTCAGATAGCAGTCTCTCCATTTAAATAACTAAATTTAGCCAAATCTGGTTAGAACAGTGAGCAGATCCTGAACTCTGAGCTTAAGTCTGGGGCAACAAGGATGATGCTAGGATATGATGATAGAATCCCTATTGATCAACTTGAAGGATTCTAAAGACGAATAATCAGCAAAGAGGCGAAACGATGCACTAGCTCATTTCGACTAAAACTTACACGTCTTAGGTAACGAACTATAAATTAATACATACAATACATTCAAGCCTGTTTTCCTAAAGGGGTAGGCAGAGTAGAGTATAATATGCCACACTTCACCAATTACATGATGGTCCCACGTAAAAGGTGGCGAGCTTATTGCCGCTTACCACGAACCTTATGTTTGCCAGAACCTCGTTCGTTGATCAGCAGGTGCACCTTTTACAGGTGTGGTTGGTTTGGCTTCGTAAGATCTTTTTAGGAACCCTATACACTTTACATATTATAAATAAATTATTGTTCATTATTATGTTTCATTATCGAAATGTTAGTGGTTACACGTTATAACTATTTAATTAAGATTTTTACTTGTTTTTTTATTGCATTAAAGTCCAATGGTTAAAGGGATCCAAATTTCAAAATCAGAAAAATTAAAAATCAGCGGACTAAATGCTGAGCTAGACACCCATTTGGTACAGGCGTGGGACACTCGACCAAAATACGGTACTTCAGTTATTGTACCTTCTTGTCTTTTATTATATACCTATATGTTAATTGTAATGTCCTATGAGTTGTATGAAATAAAACAGTTTGTAAGTATTTGTATTTAAAAAAGTGGTGAACGCAGCCTATGGACACATTCAAGTATTATATAAATAAAAAGTTAACATACTGTTTAAAACGTGAACTACGAGCGACACGCAATGCCGATCAGGTCAATTTAAGTACTTATTATACAGCGATGAGTTTTTTTCAGATAATATCTTGATTTGAGAGATCAAATCGTTGTTTTCCTTCCAATAGCACAGTTTAATTTATAAATAGCATTTACATTGATTTATCCTAAAAACCTCGCTTGTGTTTAAGTACCTATATTTTTGCAATGTTTTATTTTACTTGACTTGAGCCTACGTAAAACATAATATTTCGATAACCGCGGCGATAGCCCAGTGGCGAGAACCAAAGATTTCAAATTCAGAGGGTCTCGGGTTCAAATCCTAGTGACGCACCTATGACTTTTCGAAGTAATGTGGGTAAATTTTATCGCTTGCTCCGTGACTCGGATAGCACGTTAAGCCTTTGGTCCCGGCTGTCATAAACATTTATGGCAGGCGTTATTAGGAAGTCAGTGCCTTCTAACATCCTGACAGCTGGTTTAACCTTAGAATGATATTTTCCTCTGGGTTGCGGAGGTCAGACGGCAGTCGCTCCATGTAATAACTGAAATTCAGTCAAACCTGGTTAAACCAGTGAGCAGACCCTGGGCCCTAAGCTTAAGTCTAGGGCAACCAGGATAATGCAAGGATATGATGAATTGTGGTTATATCTCAATATTTTATCACAATTTTTCTCTACGTTGTTTGAAGACAGTGTGAAATGATTTGCCTTTTTAATTCAAATCTATATTTATGCACAAAAATAATGGTCCTGAAGTATCTTATGTAAATAAGGCCTGATTAAGTATCCTATAAAAATATTGAAATTAAATAGTAATCAGCCATAAGTAACAGAAAATTTTACGACATGGCTGAAGTAAAGCTAATATAAATAGTTAAGTAAACTGTTTGTGTTTACTTTTTAAATCTTGTAGTGCATCTTCATCATCTAAACTCCTTAACTTTCCTGAACACGAACCTTCGTTAATCACTTTCATCTCATATTTTACTCATTACGGATTATTGGGGGTGTGTGGCCATGTGTTAAGAATCTTCAAGCTTGTCTTCTAACTTTACTTGAAGACTTCCTATTACAGTGGGAACCGGATTAATGGCAATGAAACGCTCGATATCATATAGATAGTACAAGCAAGAGCTTAGTGTCACGGAGTTAAAAATGCTGCGCTGGATGTGCCGAGTTACGCGGAATGACCACATTCAAAACGCGCGCATCCGCGGCAGCCTTTATGTCCTTGACATCGCAGACAAATTGCAGGAACGTCGCCAACGTTTTACGAAAACCGGCAAACTACTTTTGGGAAAAATGCCATTGCCCATCCTCCCGGCCGAAGCAGATTGGGCAGGCCTAGGAGCTTTTGACGTCGTAAAGGATGACATGCGTACTAAAGGTTAATCAAGAAAGGGAAATTTTGATAAAGAGGTAGATAAATAGCAGCGCTCTGCGATGTCACCCACAGGTCCCGTTCCCGTGGGAATACCGGGTTAAGTTTTGCGTGAAACAGTAACTAACATGAGGCTGGTGAGGAGGAAGTATATGATAGTATTGTCTATATACTATTATAGTAGGTATAGTAAAATAAGATGTACTTTACGTACCTGCAGGTCGTGCAGATATAGCCGATGTAAACAGAATGCTAATTGAACAAGAAATTCGCTCTTTTATAAATTATATATAGTCTATAGAGTGACAGTGTGAACTGTAATAATGGAGAACATATAAAAGACTAAGTTCTGAGTAGGAGCTGTGTACGTTACAACTTTAATCGTGATTGAGCAATCATTAAAACAAATAAAGAATCTGGCAATAAGAAAGAAAATATGTATAATAAGATAAATGAAATAATTGAAATAGTTTAAATATATTTAAAAGTTTCAAAAAAAAACTTGAAAGACAGAGGAGTACATACAAACTGGTTTGGTCGTTACTAGTTATCAAAATGGTGTCGTACAAACCTGTTCTAGGCCGTAAAGTTACTTTTTACACATTGCACAGTCAACCACAATTAAAACTAAGCAATAAACTTTCTATTAAACCATGTGTGAGTCATGGAACGACCAGAATGTATAAGTTAGAAATAGTATAAAGTAGCACTTCTGACCGAAAAACTAAGTGAGCCGTTTGTCATTGTATGGGCATGAAACGAAAAGAGGTATAGGTAGCGACACGTAAGTCTAGCGATGAACAAAATTTGGAAGGGATAGCTGCGCATAGAGTGAGTGAGAGAGTACGACTGGAGAGCCAATGTGCGCTTACGCACGCCCTTTCTCTCCCTTGCGATACATTATTTTCGACTATATATAAACGGTCAGCGCTAGACTTTCTTGCCGCATACTATAACAAGATGGCTAATGAATGAGTATGAAAGGTGAAAAGACAGAGGATATCAGATAATGGGAAAGGTTGAGTTGGTGAGGAATGATATGAACTCACTCTAATAAACTTATCGCTTTGATTCTTGTACGTTCTGTTCAACGATCATCATCAGCCTACATTTGTCCACTGCTGGACATAAGCCTCTCCAATGGCACGCCACTGAGCTCGATCTTCAGCTCTTCGTCTCCAACCGCTGCCAGCTATTTTGCGTATATCGTCGCTCCACCTAGCTAGCAGTTATTAGCCCTACGGTATATATGACGTTGATGAGCTTGCTAATCATTTCTTTAAATCATCATCATCATATCAAACTTATAAAGTCTACTGCTAAGTTTGGCCTCCCCAACAGATTAAGTCCTATTGGATGTTTTTGCCCATAATCACATGAACCACGCTTCTATGAAAAGTTATGTTTTAAGTTGGTGGTCGCAGTCCAAAGCAGGATGACGCTGCTGCCCATCATCCGGTAGGATTTCTCTTCGTCGACGTCTTACGACGGGAGACGTAAGTCCCCGTGAGATGAGAGAGAGTGGCACTATTCCAGGGGGCCTACCGCCGAGTTCGATGGCAATCGATTATAAGGCAAAATTGATTCTGTCGTACCGCCGCCGAACTCATGGAAATCGAAACAAAATGGCGTTCTCCATTTACCTATTGGTCTGTCACGGACTGAAGGTCATGAATGAGAGGTGGCTGTCGGCAGATTCCTCGGTACGGATTAATGAACGCAAAACAAAGTTTGATCTAGATGGATTACCGGTAATCCATCCAATTCGGCGGTAGGCCCCCTGGACGATATCACACGGCGCACATGAATCTTATTTACTCTGCATTCTTCAAATAATAATGTACAGTGCATAAAATATGAAGGGATGACGGTACATGCTCCGCGCGAAAAACAAAAAAATTTATACTAAGAAAAACTAAAGTTAATATTGAATTGTGATGGCATGGTTAAAGTAAAAAATTGTTAACTCGGTAATTGAAAATACATGCTATTTAATGATTGGCATGAAGACGTTACTACACTCGGCGTCAAAAAAATCGCACATCTAAGGAAATCACGTTCAAATGTCATTAACTCTTGATATGCACATGCAGTCGTATTAATTATAGTTTTATTTAAAAGGTTACTTAATTAACTTAATAAAAAACATAATTTTTTTTTTTTTCATTATCAAATAAAACCTAATGCAACAAATAAAGTGTCACAAAAATTCCAAGGAAATTTTGCTGCTCGGGAGAGTCGCGAGTTGCGCTACCTTTGTGGGTATAAAGGGGTCAACACGGGGTCAATGTGGCTCATTGAAGTTCAATGAGCTGGCACACAAGAATACCCCCACTTACCCCATCACGGAGCCAGAACACGTGGAGACTTTAGCTGCCGACATATCGTCTTGCCTCCAGAGCGCCCTGGACTCAGCATCGCACACCATGCCGGCGACAAGGGCACTACAGCCCCTGCCCGCCGGCATCAGGATCCTACTAGCGAAGAAGCGGCGCTTAAGGAAAGAATGGCAGCGAACACGCTGCCCCGCCACCAAGACGCAGCTAAATGTCGCCACTGAACAAGTGAAGGAGGCTATCAGCTCATTGGACTCCGAACGCTGGGAAAGATACCTGGAGAGCGCATCCAAAGACTGGACAGGCATTCACCGGCTTTGCCGCCAGCTCTCCAAGGCCCCACCCCCAGTCAGACCACTCAGAAGCCCAGATGGCCAGCTGAAGTACCGTGCAGCAGACAGAGCTGAAATCCTCGCTGAGCACCTCGAACAGCAGTTCCGTCCCAACCCCTCCGTCGACGTAGACCACGAACGTCACACCCGTGAGCACCTACTTAACTACCTCTCTGCACCAATAGCCTACGAGGAGGACCCTATTGTCTTCTCTCCTGGCCAAGTGCGGAAAGCTATAGTTAAACTAGCACCTAGGAAGGCTCCGGGTGCAGACAATATTCCTAACGCTGCCCTCCGACACCTCCCTCCCCGTTCAATAGCCGCGATTACACGCCTATTCAACGGCATAATGAGAACCGGACGCTTCCCAGGGGCCTGGAAGATGGGCCACGTCATTATGATCCCGAAACCTAGGAAGGACGTCACGAAGCCTGCGAGCTACCGACCTATTACCTTGCTTCCTACCCTCTCAAAGCTGTTCGAGAGACTACTCCTCGTCCACCTACTCCCACACATAGAGCCGCGAGACGAGCAGTATGGATTCCGTGCCGAACACTCCACAACTCTGCAGTTGTCAAGAGTTCTGCACCACATGACTGTAGCCCATAACAAGAAGGAGTTCACGGCTGCAGTACTACTTGATATGGAGAAGGCCTTCGACAGAGTGTGGCACGAAGGTCTGCTGTACAAGCTGTCAACGTCCCCAGCGCCCAGACGCATCATCCGTGTCCTGTCCTCGTTCCTCGAGGACAGACGCTTCAGGGTGGTGGTGGAGGACGCCCTATCTGGAGAGAAGAAGATAGAGGCCGGAGTACCCCAAGGCAGCTGCCTTTCGCCAGTTCTGTACTCTCGCTACACTGACGACATCCCAAAATCAGAAGGCGTACAACTCGCCCTATACGCGGACGACGCCGCGTACTACGCCTCCTCCTACCGAAGGAACATCGCTGCAGCCAGAGTACAGAACACACTAGACTCCCTGCCAGAATGGCTCAACAAGTGGCGTCTGACGGTCAACGTAGCGAAGACCCAAGCCATCCTGGTACGCAAGGTTTTGAATTACCCACCACCACTCCAACTACACGGACAGGATATCTCGTGGTCTCTCAAGGTCAAGTACCTAGGAGTCTGTATAGATCGCGACCTCAACATGACGCCTCACGTAACGAACACGATCAACAAGGCCAAAGCAGCTCGGAACCTCCTGCGACCAGTGCTCGACTCCAAGCTGCCGTTACGAACGAAGCTCGGGGTATACAAAACATACCTCAAACCCCTGATCACGTACGCAGCCCCAGCCTGGTACGCACTACTGAGAACCTCGCTCAAGAAGAAGCTCGAGACATTCCAGAATGTGTCCCTCCGAACCATCGTGCGAGCTCCACGTTACGTGAGGAACGCGACGATTGCGAGGGATCTGAAATCAGAGAGCATTGAAGCCTTCGTGGGACGCCTAGCGGGACCGATGTTCGCGCGGGCGGATGCGTCAGGCCGTGAATCACTTCGCGGCCTGGCGCCGCTGCACGCGCGACCACCGGATGCTAAGGCATATGCCCGAAGCCTGATCCCTCGAACGACGTAGGATTGACCAGACCACGAGCACAGGACTGACTACATGCTAGCTGATCGCCCCAGGGCCAACTGCCTAGGGGCTTGATCGCAGCCACCACCGGACTGACACCCCGGACCATACCAGGCTTTTTAGCCGCCTCAACGACGCGTCCGTCGCCACGGACGCCGCAAGAAACTGCGGTCAGGGGGCACTGCCCCGATACCGCGCCGTGACCCCCCTGCGGGGGCTCACGTAGAAGACCACGATCGATCGATCGATGTGGCTCATTCGCTATTAAACCGTTGAAGAGGACACACGCACTGATTTTACTGAAGGAAGAACATCTGGAAAATGGATACTACAGCTGATGAGGCCGCTCAAGTGGTTGCACTACTGCAAGCAGGGTTGCGGCAGTGTGATGTCGCCCGGCAACTGAATCTGAGCCGTTTTTCGGTTCGAAGAGTCTACCAGCGCTTTTTAGAGACCGGTGGCTATATCCGGCGACATGGGTCCGGTAGACGTCGCTGCACTTCGGAAAGAGACGACCGATTCGTTGTGTCGTACTCTTTGAGAAATCGCTTCTCAAACGCTGTGCAGTTGCAACAGGAGCTCCAGGCAGTTCGCAGACGCACCGTGAGTGTCTCCACGATTAGAAGAAGACTGAAGGAGAAGGACATAGCAGCCCGCAGAGCTGTTACAGGTCCAAAATTGACTGCAGCGCACCGGCGAGCCCGCTTGCAGTTTGCTCGCGACCACGTCGATTGGACCATTGAGCAATGGGGAGGTGTTCTCTTCTCAGACGAGACACGAGTGTGTCTTTTCTGCAACGACCGACGAAGAAGAGTATACCGGAGGCAGGGTGAACTAACTAACTAATGATACCTAACACTATCCTCTACATAAGGTTTAGGAATTTTTTAATAAGATTTTTAAAAGGTGCGATTTTTTTGACGCCGAGTGTATTTTACTTATACTAGTACCGGATCAATTGGTAGAACGGAAGCAATTCCTAAAATTAAGTATTAAAGTAAGTATCATAAGCTAAAGGATCCTTTACGATTTTACTAACATTAATTCTTCTTTGATGCCTTTTTTGAACCCTGGTGAATGAATTTTCGAAGTTATGTCGGAGTTTTTTGGAGCAAGCGATAATTACGCATTATCGCTTGCTCCGTGCCTCGGAAAGCACGTTAAGCCGTTGGTCCCGGCTGTCATAAACATCTATGGCAGTCGTTATTAGAAAATCTGTGCCTTTTAACATCCTGACAGCTGGCTTAACCATAGAATGATGTTTCCCTCTGGGTTGCGGAGGTCAGTCGGCAGTCGCTCCACGTAATAACTGAAATTCAGTCAAACCTGGTTGCACTAGTGAGCCCCCCCGAACAGGTCTCCACCTTGGCGTGGTGGGGGGGGGGGGGCTGAGTACGTCCCGAAGGCCGGGAAAAGGTAACACCCAGAGGTTGGCGACTCTGGGTGCCCTTGGTACTGACTACCGAGGGGAAACTAAGAGAGACCTATGGAGGGCGCAGCGGGTAGGCCAGAAGGGCCCGCCGCTGTTTCTCTGAGGTCCTCCCGGTTTTGATCCGGGGTACGTTGGCCGCGGGCGGGGTGTCAGACCTGCAACCCAGGTACTGACCCTCCGCCTCTTTCTCAACAAGCGGCGGGCGTCGTCGGAAGATTTTTAGTGGGTATTACGGCGGTCGTGTCTGCCGCGGTGAGCCCTACACTCCTCTCTCGGTCCCCCTTGGCCGGGAGGCAGTGCATAAACAGCATTTTTTTACCGACGATAATAAAAAAGCCCCCGTAAAGTAGTGGAGACTTCTCTATGGAGTTTCGGAAAATTACGATTTTCGAGAATATACACTTGTGTATGTTGCCGAAGAAGTTTTTCTAAAAATCTACTATATTTACTCATACAAACACAAATTTACACCGGTTTAGGAAAATAAAACACTGCAGAGACGTGTCTTTTTCAGCGTTGGGGAGCTCGAATTGGCTTAGCGTAATTTTGTTTTGAACGAAATTGTCTTATTTAGTTTTTTGGTAAACTGGTATTTTTTATTGGTGAAGCCTAAAGATAGCCATTCAGTTCCTTTCGGCCTAGGCATCATCACGGATTAACTAATGCATTTACAGATGCAAGCAACTCTGTGCATCGGCAGCCGGTTAGATGTTTTGTGAACAAAGAAGATAAGATAAAAGATTTTGGAAGTATTTTTAATTTTTAATTTTCATCGTCTTTTTGAAACAGTCTAGTCAGTTCCATTAAGCAAAGTAAAAAGGTAACAAACAAACAGAGTTACATTCGCATTTAATATATTTAGTGTAATTATGTCACTCCGCCTATTAAATGATCCCATTACTGCGCAGCCCTTGGTCCTCTCACAAACCTCACGTGGACCCATTAAAGTTTGACGGATATTTAGTAAAGGTTGTACGATTAATCTGTGTAATTATTAAGAGTCTTCAAGCAATTAATTGAAGGAAATAGTCATGAGAATGACAGATCAAAGTGCAAAGGCAAGTTTTTTTATTTTTTTATAATAACAGTTCCATATCCCTTCGAAAGGCCCTTGACCTATATATCTGTATCCTGCTTAATCTATGGTTTGAGTTGGTTTAAATATAACAGCTGATATGAAGGTACGGAAATAAGTTTTTGTTAAAAAAATTACAGTTATTTATGGTCGCCCGAGTTTGTGGTTTTGCATTGGAAATACACATTAACTACTCTGCACGGCCCTTGAATATTATTTCGACTTTTTGTTGCACCATGTACAAAGAGATGAAATTAATTTTGCATTTGTTGACACGGTGTGGGTGTAGTTAGTTGTGTGTAAGATCATATCTGACCTTGAGGTCGGTTTATATTGTATGTGGTCCCACCCATTTATGCCGTTGAATTCAAGTGATAGATTAAAAATATATTTGTAATAATTCCCGCGCTACTTAAAATTCCCGAAAAATCGAGAAACTATTCAACACGACACGTGTTTCACCCTTACACAGGGCATCTTCAGGTAAGATAGGAGCCTCAGAACAACGATGTCTTCACGACCAACGCTGAAACGAGAAAGGGACTCTCGAGAGGAGCGCGGGAATTATTACAAAGATATTTTTAATCCATCACTTGCTTACAAAGGATTTCCGAAAAGTAACGCCTGAATCAATAAATTACCTTTGAATTCATTAAAAATAAAATAAAAAAATGGAACTCATTACTTGTTTGGTGTAGGGCTATACTATTAGTGTTAACGGGCCTTTTGGAGCATTGAAACGATAGATATCAAAAATATCAACGGTCACCCATCAGGTACTGGTTCTGAGTACGTGATCGTTTTGAATCACCAAGGTTCATGTAGGTATAAACTATTTATACTACAAGGGATTTATACAGGTTTGCACTATCAACGAGTGCTTGGGCCACAATTTTTTTATTTCTCAGAATGCTGAAACTAGACGCAGAGCAAACAAACAAGTTCAAAAATATGACTTCCATTACATTAGTAATTTATTTAGTTTATAATTATTCAAATACATCTACTTTTAAATAATTTTGTGCATATGTAATTGCTTTATTATACCAGACCAGGAAATAACCATTTTTAATTGTGATATAATAGCCTTCAACATCTACTTACGTTTAGGTTATTTTTGTTAGTTATATGTAAACGAAAATTGTAATCATAGGACAATATGAACACGGCGAAACCGTACCAAACTAAGTGGCGTGCACACCATAAATTCCTATAAGCACTGTATACCCTAAGCCTAACACTACTGAGCAGCCCTTAGGGCATTGATTTTAGTTAGCCAAAAACAAATTATACATACATATACATTCATAATTTTTTTCGCCCTGGTCTATCTCTACATACTCTATCGGAATATCTCTGTGCATACCTTAGACTATATGTACCGTATAGGGTATAGTCAGCTACGGTTCAAAACTTCGTAGGCACTTTTACAACTCCTAATAGTGTCATGTTTTGATTGACATGTGACGGGCTTAACACACAGACATGCCATACATTGATCTGTAAACATATGTCAATATTTTTTTATTTATTTTACTAGCTACACTACACTGAAATCTGATTTCAAGCGGAACATATGCTACAATTTAGTGGGAAAATGCCTTGCACTTCAACTACCAACCTAAAAATCCTCTTTCAGACAACCCATTTAAAGCAACAGCCAAAATATTCTCCTTTAAACTGTTTTTTCATGTCATACTCCTCTAGCGCCATCTTGGAGGGAGGACAACTGTTATTTTCAACTTACAGTTGGACACCTTTGCAAGAGATAGTTCTTTTCACATGTACCGTCCGTAAATCTAATATTTTTCTCTGTTATAGTTGCATTATACCTGTGCCTCACATTTGCTTTTATTTTTCCGTCAGGAGTCTGTTAATATTATTTTACTGAGTCTTATTTCGTAAACGTCGCAACTATAAATTCTTAATGTAAAAAACAAAAAACAAAAGTTGGCAAAACAATTAAATGGTAGCATATCTCAATAACAAATAATTCGATATGCAATAATTTTTCCCGGGACTGTTGTATTCGTAATAAATAAATACTAGCGGATAACCCGCGCGAAAGATAAGATCAATCTATCTTCTCTGAAACAATGAACATTTGTATCGGTTCAATTTAAAGTCAAAAGTCACAATACACATTTACTGGCAATCAATTTGCAAGATAAACAGCGCACGCGCGTGCCAAAATGTTTCCCAGCAAAGTCTATGTTTCCTCATTTCTGATTCTATCACGTAGGGACACTCCGAGCAAAGCTTGATCCATTGCACGCTGAGCAACTTTGAGCTTCCTTATGAGGCCCATAGACAACAGATAAACATATTTAAATACCTTTTTTTATAGATTTACTTATAATATTAAGCAAACATTCAAGACAAGTATTTACTTGACACGTTTCTTTTTGGTAGATTAATAAAATTTATCCGATTGATATCTTTTATCCAACGATTGACAAATCGATCCTAAGGGTATTCACGTCGAAGTACTTATGGATAAAACCGTAGCTACCGCTTAATATTAGGCTACTTTTTGTTCTTTTTATTTACTTGTTAAACATACAAAAATAATTAAAAGGCCACAAAAGCAATTATGACCATTTTAGATTATAACTATTATTATAAAGCATGATACTTCAATTTCATATTTAATTTTGACATGGCAATATGTACTTTTTGTTATAATTTTAAGTTATTCACCTGCAAATGCGTTTACGCACTACCTTCCGGCCAAAGGGGGACCGAAAGGGGGTGTGTGACTCACCACCGGCAGAAGCGACTGCCAGCAGTAATACCCACTAAAAATCTTCCGACGACGCCCGCCGCTTGTTGAGAAAGAGGCGGGGGCCAGTACCTGGGTTGCAGCTTCTGACACCTCGCCTGCGGCCAATGTCCCCCGGACCAAAACCGGGAGGACCTCCTCAGAGAGGCGCAGTGGATGCGCCCCTCCTACCTCCTTGTGCGACCATAGCGTGTGTGGCCGACTTCTCGGAGGGTCTGTCGTTAGACACTGCCTAAGACCCTCCTGGCGCTGCTTGACGGGCCCTCCTGGCCCGCCCGCTGCGCCCTCCACAGGTCCCTCTTAGTTTCTCCCCCGGTAGTCAGTACTAAGGGCACCCAGAGTCGTCGGTCTCTGGGTGTTACCTTTTCCCTGGCGCCTCCTGCGTCCTACCGGGAGGTACTCAGCCCCCCCACCACGACAAGGTGGAGACCAGTCGGGGAGGGCAAGTGGTGCACCTGCCGTTCAACGGACGAGGCTCTGGCGAACATAACAGTTCCCGGTATGCGGCAGTAGGCTCGCCACTTATTACGTGGAACCAACTATATAGTTGGCGAAGTGTGGGCGTATAATATGCGTATGCGTATAATATATGAGAATGTATTATTAAGCAAACCGAACAATTTTTTTATCTTTATCGAGTTTGATACATCAATAACTCGGACAGCATTAAACTGGTTAAAAATGTTGTCCCTGATGAATTTCCAATATCAAACCCAAATACTTTATCAGATTTTCACTGCGCAATGGCACAGTTTAGAATGCTGAAGTAACAAACTTAAAAAGTATTTTTGCTGTTACTTTAAAAGCTCTGATACGTAATTACCTGAATAAGATATATTGAAACAAAAAGTTTAGTAATTTATCTCCTATTATTATAGTACCTATCACGTGTTAAATTCAGTTTTAAACTCGTTTCTAAGCCAAAAATATATGTAACAAAATTAATTACTATACATAAAGAAATTTTTGAAAAATATCAATTCACGCTACATGTTATAAAAAGTAGTTATACTCTACAATATTCTAATATATAATCTACAAATTTATTAAATTGTTATCGTGAGAAGTATTGTAAAATAGCAACAAAGAATTACTTATATAAAATACTTTGCCGAACTTTAGAAGTAGGCGTTGACTTACTGCATAATTGGTTGGCCGGCGATATTTAAGTGTTGACTCGGCTTCAAGAAATAAACCGCTACGGTTTCCGTTGAGGATTTTGTTATTGAATTTTTATATTTTTCTATACATGAATTATTTTTAAAATAAAAACAACTGCTATTGCGCTTATCTATATAGCTTATATATAGAATCTTTTATAATGTTCACATTTATTTTGCCGACCTGAATGATCAGTATAGATTTTACTTACAACAGGGACACGTGAATATAGAAAATATGTTTTCCGTATGCCCTGGACTCATAGCATTCAAGCTCTATTTAGTTCCAACTTATATTTATTTAGGCTTAATTGCATTATTGCTTGGGATTTTATTGTAGAATTTGATACAATGGCTCCTAAACGATTTGTTTATCTTTTGGAGCCTAGAGGCAGGTACAACTAATTTATGCTTATTCCTTGTGTTTAGGTGATGTATACAGCTTTTCTTACAAAATTGATCAGTATTCTTATGTACATACATATACCAGGTATTCATAAACAAATTTACCCGCCACTGTCAAAATACCAATTTCTTTAAACTTTTTCCTTAGTGAATGTCCACACCGGACATTATAAACTGCTCAAATAGCCCTTTTCTGCAGCACAATGATAGTTTGAATATCTGCGGCACAACCACACAGAAGAATACTTATACGATATAACACTATGGAAATAGCTAAGACAAACTAGCCTAGCTGTTACGTCTGTTAATTACCGAATTTTCTTTATAGCGATTGCTGCAGAGCTAAGTCTACTTGACAATGCACCAACATG
The DNA here is from genome assembly GCA_949126915.1 of Musotima nitidalis. NCBI lineage: Eukaryota > Metazoa > Arthropoda > Insecta > Lepidoptera > Crambidae > Musotima > Musotima nitidalis. The sequence continues at coordinate 11,043,980 of OX421434.1, forward strand.
TGGGCCCCACTGTAGCTTCGAGTCTAAAGTAACACATAAAAAATTTATGGTATCCACAAGGGTCAACTCATTTACTATAATAGTAGGTAGTGTTTACCTGTCTGACGTTATACGTCACGAATTTAATACATTTCGTTTTAACCCCATTTAATAACAAATTGTTGACGTCAAACCCTTTGACCTTTGAGGTCGCATTGTTTACATCGTCTAAAGTCTGATTTTGTTTTAACTTAAACATTAATGATTTATCATCATCAAACAATACTACTTTGTGGTTTTCTTTTATAAAATTTGGCAAATCATTAATATAAATCAGAAAGAAAAAACGGACCGAGAATCGAGCCCTGCGGAACCCGCATTTCAACATCAGAACAGATCGCTTTCCATTAACCTCACCTTTGAATCCTATTACTTTAATATGAAGTTGGAAGATCCAATATATACATATATTTTTAAGAACATTTATTAAGTTTTTTGCAATTAAAAAGTATGCCTCTGAGTTTTTAAATATATAGGACAAAAACTAATATTATATTTACGACCTAGATCTTTCTAACCTTGAGAATTTCCTTTCTTGGCTTTGAACACATCCCATTATTATCGACTTCAAAAAAGGAGGCTGGTTCACCATTCGACTAAATGTTCTGATAAGTTGTCTGAAACCGTTCCAATCCAAAACAACTGATAACTCTCAAACATTTTAAATTGTGTTCCGAAGCGCTAGATACCTATTACCTGTCACACAAACTGTTACATATTCAAGGAGCTATAAGGGGAAAGAGGAATGAAAGGTCTCTGACATCTGGCTGGATTTTATTTCTCTCCTAAAACATGCAGTAACCTTCCTAATGTCGACGTTGTGATAACTTGGTCGCTATGCTCGCTCGGTTTAGCTTGTTCAATGAAATTAAAAGTGTTGTAATAGAGAACGTATGCATATCGATATCTGGTAAAAAAAAGAATTTTTACATACCTACCTGTATTATTGATACCTTATAAACTTAAAAGTTCAATGATCATAATTATAAATATTTTGTGTGTTGTGTGAAGTTCCAGGGTATATAGAACACCGTGACATCTTTACGTCACGTCGTAAAAAATCTAATCATCGGTACTAGATTGAAAAATGTGTCCTTTCATAATTTTGACATAGCGGCGAATTAAATATAAACTTTTAGGAATCATAATCTCAGCTCATTGACGTCTTAGTAGCAGAGCACACGACTCCTTGCACGAATCAGGTAATCCGAGTTCTGGCCGGAAACCACCGCGCGAACCCAGTGCGGATTTACAAAGAAAGGTGTACGGTGTGACCCCCAATATAATAATAGTATTAACCAGAACCTATAAAAAATATATGTATATATAAAATATATTATATTGCATTGTATAGCTTCACAGACAAATGAAGATTGTAACCAACCAATTCATAATTTAAAAAAGCATAGCCTGTGAGTTTCTTGCTAGTTCTTCTTACAGAGCGGTGGCTCGGAACTGGCACTTAGATTTTTTTGTTTTTTTAATAGTTTGGTTGCAAGTGAATCTAAGCTTCGTGATTTCAGTATAATTATATTTTGATTGTTTTTTTATATTTGTTATAAATTTTGACGTTTTCAAGTAATAGTTTATGAAATGAAATAAAAAGTTTTTGAAGTTGAAGTTGAACCTCCTTCCGAAGCACGGAAGTGATCGCTATGATATGCCACATAAACTACCTATGTACAAACTGCTTTTTGAGATCTCTGGAGCTACGAAAACTACGAGCAGTTTTAAAATATGAGTCTTCTAATGGCAACACCTTTTAAACTAGTTAAGGCAACATGGCATAACTAATATCTACATCAAGTATATATTAACTGACAGCCCAGCTTCATATCACTGAGCAGGCAGTTCCATTTTCGTAACCCTGCAGATAGCTTGGCGCAGGTAGTAATATTTGCCTGTGTGGAGTTGCCAGACTCCTATCAGGCGCGTCCCCAGGTGGCGGATAGGGGCATGCCACACATTGTGGTACCGGCAATTGTTATTATAAGTCCGGCGCGGACCAAAACTGGCGGGTTTTGTGGGGCGCACCCCCGGTCGCATTTCGCGGCTGGAAAGCGGCCCAGTGGTGCCGTTGTCACACGGCGCAGGGTGTCGGCTGCTCCCAGTACGCCTCAGCTCATCTGAGGTGGCAGGGGATGCAGCCCATTTTCCCGAGTGGAGGCGAGGCGTTTTGGCGCCTTTTGTTCCGCCCTTTCGGGGGCAGTGGCCGCTTTCAAGCGGCGGTGGGTGGCAGGCCTGCAAGGCCTGCGGCGCGGCGAGTCCGGCAGTCACATCCTAGTGGCTGTCGGGGGGGTCTCTTGACTCCCCGTCGGGCAATCCGTAATCCACAGTCTGCGGACCGGAGGTGCCGCTCACTGAGAGTAGTGCCGCGTGGAAGAATACCACTATAATAAATTACCCCAATCCCAAGGTGAGCGGATCGTGCCGAAGGGATGCATGGCTGGAGGGAGTCCAGTCGCTAGCGTGCGAGGGAGCTCACCCCCGAAAAAAGAGATGGAGAGGTTATAATGGACAAACGCAGCTTGAAAATTATTCTCCGGGCAGGTCCCCGAAAGGGGGAATCCTGCACACCCGCTTCGGCGGGTGTCTGCCCCGTGTTATACGGAGGGGGCACAAACTGCTTCGGGGGTCAGCATTCTGCTGGCTCTCGCACCGACGACCCTGGCTTTTTATTTATGGATTCCGAGTTTGCAAAGTGTTTTGGTTTTGGCGTGTTGCGCCTTAGGGGCGGTGGAGGGCCGGGCCTGCCGAGGAACGAGCGTGGCGGGTTCGTCTCGACGCCGGCGCCGGAGGAGATTCTCTCCGACGGTTCGGCGGGGACCATGGACACTGTGGGCCCCGCGGAAGCGTCGGAAACGTCAGAGGTGGAGTTTGGAGAAGGCGGTTCGTCTGGGGTTCAGCCCTACCGCCTTCGCCAAAAAAGGAAAAGGTCCCCCGGGGCGAGCTCGGTCAGCGGGGCCGACCGGGCCCCGGACGACGTCAGAGCGTCGACGAAGCGCGGCCGATCCCGTGGCCGCGTTTGTTCCTACGGCCTTACGGCCGGTCTCGGCGAGGCCAGGAGGGCGCTGAGCGTCGACCGGGTGCTGGCCCGCCGAGAGGCGAAGATGAGCCCCTCTCGCGTTGGTAGGGAGGACTGCGCGATGGCGTTCAAGGCGACGGCGGCGGCCTGGGAGCCGGCTGCCACCGTCTCCGCCTCCACTCTGGCGGACAGGATGTCTCAGATCCTGGCCGCCGTGGAGGAGATGGCGGGCAAATCATCGGCCTTGAAGGGGACCTTCCACGGTGGGTTCAAGACCGCCGTGGAAGTAGGTAGGGATTGCCTGCAGGCCTGGTCGGCCCGTACTCCGGCGTCGGAGGACAGCATGCTGCGGCAGGAGCTGGAGCGCCTCAGGGCGAGTGACAAAGCACTGAGGCAGGCTCCTGTCACAGCATGCGGAGGTGTTAAGGGAGGTCTCCGCTCTCCGCGCGGAGGTGCGTAGAGTGGAGAGGCCTGCGCCTATGGACCTGGCGCAGATGGAGGAGAGGCTCGCGCGCGATGTCAATGCGTGTCTCATGAAGGTGTTGAATGCGCGTATTGAGGGCCTGGAGGTATCTGGCCGCCTGCTGCCCGAGAAGTCGGTGCGTCCCCCGCTTCGGGCCGACCGGGCAGCCCTTTCGCCGCAGCCAGGCCCATCTTCGGCCTCTGCTGTGGCCCCAGCGCGGCCTCCTCCTCCTTCAACCAAGAAGGGGAAAGGAAAGGGGAAGGGGAAGAAGCAGTCGGTGCCTTTTTCGGCGTCCGCACCGGCTGTTCCTTCTCCTCCATCGGAGGATCGTCCAGCGGCTCCCGTTGCCACCCCGTCCCAGTCGGGTGGCCAGGAACGGGAGACCTGGACCACTGTTGTCTCGCGCCGCCCTAAAGGGAAAGTGGCGGCGCAGACCAAAGGCTCGCGGAGCGCTGCTCCTGTCGGGCCGGCACCACAGCCGGGCCGATCGGCCACAGCCCCCGCCAAAAAGAAGGCGCTGCGCCCGCCATCATCCGCAGCAGTCGTGATGACGCTGCTGCCGGGCGCAGTGGAGCGAGGCCGCACCTACGAGGCGGTGATCGCCGAGGCCAAGGCGAAGATACGCCTTGCCGACCTCGGCATTGCCTCGGTGCGGTTCCGCAAGGCGGTGACGGGGGCCCGGGTCCTAGAGTTGGCAGGAGAAGCCCGGGACGAAAAGGCCGATCGGCTCGCGGAGCGCCTCCGCGCAATCTACGAGCCGGAGGATGTGAAAGTCTCCAGGCCGTTGATGCGGGCAGACATCCGCGTCTCGGGACTGGACGACTCGGTCTCGAAGGAGGAGGTGGTGTCGGCGGTGGCGGCAGTCGGTGGCTGCACTCCCGACCTTATCAGGCCGGGAGAAATTGGGAGGGCTACCTCTGCGGGGCTACCCTGTGGCGGTCGCGAAAAAGGTAGCCAGCGGGCGGCTGTTGGTGGGCTGGGTATCGGCCGGGACGACCCTTTTGGATTCTCGCCCCAGCCGATGCTTCAGGTGCTTTGCGCTGGGCCATCTCGGGGCCCAGTGCAAATCTTCGGTCGACCGCAGCGGAAACTGTTTCCGCTGCGCTCGACCAGGGCACAGAGCCCGTGAATGCTCTGCCCCCCCCCACTGTCCCCTCTGTGAGGAGGCTGGGAGGGTGGCCGACCATCGCCCTGGGGGTAAGGCATGCGCCCGGTCCCCCAAGGCCAAAAAGAAGGGCCCCGGCAAAGGCGTGCTGCCATCGGGCCCTACCGCCGCCACGGATCGGCCGGAGGAGGTTGATATGGAGACCCATTAATTTATGGCTCTCCAGCTCAACTTTCTACAGGCGAACCTTAACCACTCCGCCGCGGCCCAGGATCTTCTTCTTCAGGCCATGGCGGAGTGGCAGGTCGGTCTGGCAGTGGCCGCTGAGCCCTACCGCGTCCCGGTCCGTTCCGACTGGGTCTGCGACGCGGACGGCTCGGTGGCCATCATTCAGCGTATGGCGGCGGGCACCCCCCCTCTCGTCCTCGTCGGGAGAGGGGGAGGTTTCGTAGCCGCTCGGGTCGGCGGGGTGGTGGTTGTGGGAGTCTATTTCTCCCCCAATCGCCCCCTCGTCGAGTTCGAGCGGTTTTTGGACAGGTTGGGCGCAATAACCCAAGGCTCTTCTCTCCCCGTTATTTTGATGGGGGATCCCAACGCCAAATCCACGGCGTGGGGCTCCCGGACGACTGACGGAAGGGGGACGGCCTTGGAGGAATGGGTGACAGAGTGTGGGCTGTTCATCCTCAATCGCGGTTCGGTGGACACGTGCGTGCGCCGCAACGGGGGGTCTGTAATCGACATCTCGTTTGCGGCGCCCTCTCTCGCGCATCGTGTCCACGATTGGAGGGTGCTGGAGGATGTGGAGACATTGTCTGATCATCGCTATATCAGATTCAGTGTCTCCACATCGGTGCCAGCGTCCAGCGGAGGTGTTGGAGAGCCGCGATTGGACGGCCCACGATGGGCGATCAAGCGCCTCGACAGGTCTTTGCTGCGGGAGGCAGCCCTGGTCGAGGCGTGGCCACGGGAGCCACCGCTGGTGGACGTGGAGAGGGAGGCTGCGAGGGTGTGCGCGGCCGACTTCGTGCCTCCCACTATGGCGGCGCCAGATGTCACCCGTGACTCGGGCACTGAGGATGTGCCCGAGCTCACCGAGGAGGAGGTAGGAAGAGCCGTGCTGCGCCTGAGGGGCAAGAGCACGGCCCCAGGTCCCGACGGCATTCCGACGAGGGCGTGGGACCTGGTTTTGAGCGGGGAGGAAGCGCCTTTTCTTTTCCGCGTGACCTTCCTCTTTGCTAGGTGTCTGCGGGATGGGGTTTTTCCGCAGCGCTGGAAGGAGGGCCGCTTGGTACTCCTTCCCAAAGAGGGACGTCCGGCCGATGACCCTTCTGGTTATCGGCCCATCGTGCTGCTCGACGAGGCGGGCAAGCTCCTGGAGCGTGTTATCGCCAACCGCCTCATCGAGCACCTGGAGGAGGTCGGACCAGATTTGTCCGACCACCAGTTCGGGTTCCGCCGCGGCCGATCGACGATTGACGCGATCGGCCGCTTGCAGGACCTGTCGGAGAGGGCGGTTTCCCGGGGTGGGGTGTTGATTGCGGTGTCGCTCGATATCGCGAACGCCTTCAACACCCTGCCCTGGTCAACGATTATGGAGGCGCTCCGATATCACGGGGTGCCTCCATATCTGCGGCGGTTGTTGGGGAGCTACCTGTCGGAGAGGGCGGTAGTCTTCCCAACGATGGGCGGAGGAGGCTGTCGTCGGCGTGTGGTGTGCGGTATTCCACAGGGGTCTGTCCTGGGACCGCTCTTGTGGAACATCGGATATGATTACGTTCTACGCTGTGTGAACTTGCACGGTGTGGACGTGATCTGTTACGCCGACGACACCCTCGTAACATCCCGGGGTTCTGACCCCCGGGATGCGAGAGTGTTGGCCACTGTCGGCGTCGCGGCGGTGGTCGAGAGGATACGGCGGCTGGGGCTCGAGGTGGCACTGCATAAATCCGGGGCCATTATTTTCTATGGTCCCCGGAGGCGGCCGCCTCCAGGCCCTAGTATCGTGGTAGGAGGAACTCCCATCCCTGTCGAGAACACGCTGAAGTATCTCGGCGTCCTTCTCGACAGCAGATGGGACTTCGAAGCGCACCTTCGGCACCTAGGCCCGAGGTTGGTGAGCACGGCGGGAGCTCTATCTCGCCTGCTCCCCAATCTCGGAGGGAGTGGCGGCAGTTGCCGCCGCCTTTACACGGGAGTGGTGCGGTCCATAGCCCTGTATGGAGCCCCAATTTGGGCGAGCTCCATATCGGGTCGCCATCGACAGATCCTGCAGCAGTCGCAGAGGGTCATGGCGACCCGTGTCGTTAGGGGGTATCGCACCATCTCCCATGAGGTGGCATGCGCGCTCGCCGGGTCCCTGCCGTGGGACCTCGATGCCGAGGTTCTCTCGGCGGTCTACTGGCGTGGCGCGCAATCCCGGAGCCAGGGTCTCCGCCCCACACCGGACACTGTGGTGCGGTGGCGTAGAGACGCTCAGACACAGGCTCTGGGCGCATGGCGGCGGCAGCTACACAGGAGCGCCGAACTACGTGCCGAAGGATCGAGGCGCCGTATCCTCGAGGCGGTCGGGCCCATCTTAGAGCGATGGGTCGGCCGTCGGTGGGGGTCGATGACTTTCCGGCTCACACAGGTACTTTCCGGGCACGGGTGCTTTGGGAAGTATCTGTGTGACGTCGCCGGGGGGGAGTCGACCCGGTGTTGCCACCACTGTGACTGCGCGATGGATGATGCGCAGCACACTCTGGTGGCGTGCCCTGCGTGGGCGGGGCCGCGGCTAACGTCGACCTGGGTGGAGTGGCTCTCTCGCTGCCGACCATCATGCAAAAGATGGTCGACAGCGAGACGGCATGGGAGGCGATGGCCTCCTTCTGCGAAGTGGTGATGTCGCAGAAGGAGGCCGCGGAGCGGGATCCGCTCTCTCTCCGGCTACGCCGTTGGCGCAGCGGGCGGGCCAGGAGGGCCCGTCAGGCAGCGCCCAGGGGGTCTTAGGCGGCGGGGGCAGGGGGCCCCTTCCGTCTCGCCATAGACCCTCCCCGAAGTCGGCCAGTTACGCCATGGCCGCACAAGGAGGTAGGGGGGGCGCTGCAAATTGCGCCTTCCTGAGGAGGTCTCCCCGGTTCTGATCCGGGGGACGTTGGCCGCGGGCGGGGTTCCAGAAGCTACAAACCCGGGCACTGGTGCCTCGCCCCTTTTCAACAGCGGTGGGCGTCGTCTGAAGTTTTTTTAGTGGGTAGGACTGCGGTGGTTGGTTCGGCCGCAGTGAGCCCCACACCCCCTCCCGGTCTCCCCCTTTTGGCCGGGAGACAGTGCGTAAGCAGCATTTTTTTTACAGACGATAATAAAAAAAAAAAAAAGGTAGTAATATTTGGATGTATAGAAGTTACGCTAATTGCTAATATGTTCACTGTGCCTCTTTGAGCAATACTATACTGACTGCTCCTAAGTTTTCCTCCCCTATCTCACAAAACATAAGTCTTTTTACACATGTGTTTTAGGTTCAGCCGGAAGACCAGTGCTGCTGTAGCTTGATTCTGCATCTGAGACAGAGATCTATTAGACTGCGTATAACAATATTTTTTGTAATATTTTTGTGTCTATATGAATACGTTTTTGTTGTGTTGTGTCAATGAACAAATTCTCTCTTTTGAGCTATAATTTTATCGATAAACTTATCGACATCTATCCCTCACTAAAGTCGTGAGTCTGTTTGAAATCGAAAGTGATGCGTCATGGGAATCGGGTCATTTAAGGCTGTTGAGCTAAGCAGCGACTATTGAAGGCCAGGGCACACTGTAAGCTAACTTTACTTAAAACTTACATAGCTATCAGCTACTTTAGACTTACGTTTTTTTATACATGATGGTTCTTGATATATCAATATTGTACTTTCCTCTCTAGGACATTACTACAATACTCACAATATAATTATATATTAATTATATTTAGCTATTAGAATAGGGATCCTACCAAGACCTAAGGAGCCCAAGCCAAACTCACCTGCAAGTGGTGCACCTGCCCAACAAAGGACGAGGCTCTGGCGAATATAACTGCTCCCGATAGTTGGCAATAGATTAGCCATCTCTTAAGTGGGACCAACAATAAAATTAGCGAAATGTGGGCGTATAATATGCCTCTGCCTAGGGGAAATAGGCGTGATATTATGTATGTATGTATATTTGGCAATTATCTTTAAAAAAGCCTGTACAATATAATAACAATTGGCAGTAGTTTTTTACCGCAAAAGTATCTAGTTCTCTAATCTATATGAAATCAAAAAAAATAATTACCAAAGATCCAAAATTAGTAACTAGTTTCTAATTACGTTGGCTTTGAGATTGAAGCCAAGTACATAGATACCTAGTTATGTACATAGATCATTTTTATTTTATGTATGCTTTTTAAATACGTAAAATGCAGATTATTGTTTTATATTTGTTTAGTAGTCTATTTATTCCCGTGAAATCTTAGCTAAGCAAGTAATAGGTTGGGGAAAAAGTCTTTTCGTATTTTTGTATGAAAAGTCAAGACATTTTTTTCAAAGTTTATTTACATTTATTTACAATATATATGTACCGTTTTGTTGAATAACATTCTGCCATTTTGTGGGCAGAGACATTATCCCGTTACTGTAGAAACTTTGGGACTTCTGATCAAAAAAACGGGACAAATAGTTTTGGCAGTCCTCTCTTGAGGTCAACCTTACAGAACCTAAAGAATTCTGCAGAGACCGAAACAGGTGAAAATCTGAAGGCGCAAGGTCAGGGCTATATGGTGGATGCACTAGGACCTCCCAGTCGAACTCTCTTAATTTTTGCTGAGTGGCTAAAGATGTGTGTGGTCTAGCGTTATCGTGATGAAAGACCACACCCTTCCTGTTGATCAATTCCGGCCGTTTTCTCTCGACTGCTTCCTTTAATCTCATCAGTTGCTGGCAGTAAAGATCAGAATCGATGGTTTTGCCGGGCGGTAATAGCTCATAATAAACAATGCCCTTCCAATCCCACCATACACACCGCATCACCTTATTTCGTGTTAGGCCAGGTTTGGCCACAGTCTGTGAAGCCTGGCCAACTTTCGACCACGACCTTTTTCGCACGTTCTTGTCGTACGTGATCCACTTTTCATCGCCAGTTATCAATCTCTTCAAAAACGGCTCGGTTTCATTACGTCTCAATAATGAATCGCAAATGAGTACACGGTTCATTAAGTTTCTTTGAGTGAGCTCGTGTGGCACCCAAATATCGAGCTTTGTTGTATAACCAGCTTTCTTCAAATGGGTCAAAACTGTTTTGTGGTCAATTCCCAGTTCTTCAGCTGCATCGTAACTACTAATATGCCGATCTTGCTCCACTCTTTCAAAAATGGCGTCCATTTTATTCGTAACAGGGCGACCAGAGCGAGGTGCATCTTTAACATCAAAATTTCCGGACTGAAAACGTTTGAACCAAATTTGTGCTACTCTTACTGACACTGCATCAGGTCCATAAACATCACAAATTTTTTTCACTGCTTGAGTTGCATTTTTGCCTTTTTTATAATAAAATTTTAAAATGTATCGAATTTCTTCATTAGATTCACTCATTTTAACGGAGAGAAAAACAAATGAAAAATAGCGGGAAACAACTTTTTTTTATTTTTTTCTTTTCTTTATAATGGAACCTTTTTAATGTTACCAAAACCAGCCAGACACAAATAGTACAGTCAAAAAAATTTTATGCGTTAACGTTATGCGAGACTTTTTCTCGACCTAATATATCTTGCGGTGTACCCTACCCTTATGACTGTATAGCTAAGCACTGGACAGCAATCTAAGTATCTCGGGATTACTTATTATTGCAATACCTTATGTTTACCTTGCGGTTTGGTTTACATTGGATCTACACGGTTTGCTTTAGGCATTTATCTAAGAACTAATAATCTATAAACAGTAAAAGGGATCCTTCTCTGAGGTTGCTTTTGCCTTTTTTTTCTTGAACTGGACTCTACTTAGAAAAAAATTCTACAATATGAATTGACAATGAAATTTTTTTTAACCGATTTAAATGTACTACCTCATGAATGTACCCAGCTATTTTGTCATGTGTGATTATGAACGATACTTTTTACACTTAAAATATATATACTTTAAATATATTACTTTGCACTTAAAATATATATACTTAGAAGATACAGCAATTGAAAGATAATTGGTAGGCTACTATTACCTTACTATTGGTACCTTAGTATTAATTACAAAGGCCAGAAAGGATTTAACCTGTAAACATTCAAAGCTTGCGCGATCTAATTACGTACACTGCCATCTTTTGGGCAAACATAAGCAATATTAGTTATACAAAGAACATATAGACATAAATTAACATTTTAAACATTCAGTTTCGTGTCAGTCAACTGAATCTTAACCGTACGCTTAACCGTAAGATTACTTACAAGTCCACTTTAAATAAGATTTTGACAGTTGTAATCATTAGGTTAGCAAGCATCATCATATCCTAGCATTAAGCGGCTGAATTTCAGTTATTACATGGAGCGGCGGCTGTCTGACCTCCACAACCCAGAGGGAAACATAATTCGAAGTTTAAACCAGCTGTCAAAATATGACTGACTTCCTATAAACGACTGCTATAGATGTTTATGAAAGCCGAGACCTACGGCTTAGCGTGCTTTTCGAGGCACAGAGCAAGCGATAATAAAGCACCTAACTTCGAAAAGTCATAGGTGCGCCACCAGGGTTTGAACCCGAGAACCTCTGAATTACAATTCTATGGGTATAGCTACTGGGCTATCTTCGCTTTTGGGCTGGACTATTTTTAGGTTAGCAAGAAGAATATCTTCACACAATTATAATCAATTAAGAAACAAAGCAATAATACGGATCACAATTTTTTGACAGTTTACAACCCGATATATTACACATGTAAATAAAAATAGTGCTTCTGATAATTTATTATTCTTTAATCGGTCATTTATTTATCAGTAGGTAATTTGTTCAGCTCAAGATTAAAGTTTACCACATAACTGCCTGAAGCTCTAGCGATCCTGTCATTATAATGTCTTATGATTGCCGTGACATTAACTTGAGCTCAAATTACATAATCAACATTTACCCAAAGCTGTACTATCACTTCTTATAGTGCACCTAACCTCAGGCGTCACATGTCACTACAATATTGATTGTTATCACAATGATATAAAGGTGCTTTTAAACTGCAAAGTTGCTCTTGATATGTCGATGATTGTACCGGCAAATGGCAAATAAACAGGTAATAACAATCATGACAGACTTTTTAAAATTAGTTCACTCTCTTGTAATGGAATCTCAAACTTTTATTTATTTCATACTAGCGTGACCTACATATAAACCTTCCTCTTGAATTACTCTATCTACCAAACCGCATCACCAAATTTTAAAGATCTAAGCATATCTACATAGAAACTTTTTTATACTATGTCATCATCATCATCATCATATCAGCCATCAATTAGCCTCCCCAGTAGATTACATTCTATTGGGGATATTAGCCCATAATCACCACACTGGGCAGGCGGGTTGGTGATCGCAGTTCATGCCAGTATGCAGGATGACCGGTCGGATTTCTCTTCGTGAGATGAGAGGGGGTGACACTATTCTAGGCCACACGGCATATACACAGGCATATATTTATATTATATAGTGATTATTAATATACATACATACAAGCCTTTTTCCCGAAGAAGTAGGCAGCGGCATATTATAAGCCTACACTTCGCCAATTTTATAGTTGGTCCCACGTAATAGGTGGCGAGCCTATTACCGTTTACCGGGCACTGTTATGTTCGCCGGAGCCTCGTCCGTTGATCGAAAGGTGCATCACTTGCAGGTGACGTTGGCTTGGGCTCTTTAGGTCTTGGTAGGTTCCTGTACACCCTAATTGTTATTAATAGGAAGCGTGGTATAACGTGGTCGAAGATGCAGTAAATCCAAGTGCAAAAGGGTCTGTCCTTGGATTGATAAATAAATAATTATAAGCAAATATTCTCTCGTCAAAAATCTACTCGTCAAAAATACCTTATTGTCTTAAGACGAAAGTCTTTGACCAGTGTGTATTGCCAGTGATGACGTTCTGAGACTTGGTGCCTGACTATGGGCCTCATTCGAAAGCTCAAAGTCGCTGAGCGTGCAATGGAGAGAGCTATGCTCGGAGTGTCCCTACGTGATCGAATCAAAAATGAGGAAATCCATAGGAGGACTGGAGTGACCGACAAAGCAAGGCGAGTTTGCTGGCTGAAGTGGCAATGGGCGGGGCATATAGCTCGAGGAACCGACGACCGATGGGGCGTTAAGGTTTTTCAATGGCGACCGCGAACCGGCAAACGTAGTAGATGACGGCCTCCGATGATGGACCGATCATTGCGGCACGCGATGGACCGATGATCTGGTCTAGGCGGAGGGTAGCCGATGGATGCAGGCGACTCAGGATCGCTCAATGTGGAAATCTATTGGGGAAGCCTATGTTCAGCAGTAGACGTCAGATGGCTGAGATGATGATGATACAATTGCAAAATATGTGACATCACACTAAGGGCAATGGAGTTTCACAAGTGTGATCAGCTGTGACAAGGACGGAGGGGGAAGGTCAAAAGATCACGAAATTCGTGTGACGTAATTTATGAATGACCCGTAATAGGAATTTTAGACTACCTACCATTATTTTTGAAATATCAAAAGAATAACTTTACCCTGGCATTTTCAAACCTCTCAATGTGACTGGGCTTAGCGACTACCACTTTAGAGACCATCGCTAGCTAATTTCTGAAATATAAACACTATTGTATTACAGCAGCGTTGAAATTACAAAAATTACCCACTGACAGTTAGCGGCTTTCTAGATATGGCACGGCAGATTGGCTTAACGGGATTTTCAAAACACGTAATCTCTCGGTGGTCTCTCGAAACAGACACCTTTCCAAGGACTGGTCTCTTTGAACCCTGCTTTACTTTTGTGACCGCTACTGATCTAGCCACAAGCGCTTTACAACGAAAAGCTAACACTTCACCTATACCTAATATTCAGGAAACTCAATCTATTAAGACATAGGAAATCTAACTTCCTTGGACCCAGTAACTGCCCTTTCTTGGAACCCTAACCGGTCATATGACTATCATAACGCTGAAGGGAAAGTTAAAATTAACCTTAACACGAAGCAATAAGGTTCCAGTGTGCAGTGTGAAAAGTTTCTGAATAGGCCGAGATAATTAATGGCGGCAACATATGGGTTGTTATTACTGAATCACCTTAGGTAGCGTCAGAAAATAAAATTATCTAAGTATATGACAACCGATATGGCGAGAAGGCGAGTATACCCGCACTCCGCTCCAGAGGTCGGAAGGGGTTCGCTTCCCACGCCGGACAAAGCTTTGTGTGCATAAACATTAATAATTGTTCTGGTCAGGTAATAGCAAAATTAAAAAAGAGTATTTTTATACGTTATTTAGTATCCAATAACACAAGTTCTTAATGATACTTATCTCCAAAATACTAAATAATTGGTGTGATTGCTAGAAAAATATTTATTTTGCGAGGTGTGTATAGGGATCCTATCTAGATCTTAGGAGCCCAAGCCTACCTCATCTGCAAGTACCACCAATTAACAGACGAGGCCCTGGCAAACATTACAGTTGTACGCTCGTCACCAAGATGACACCAACGTGAGACCAACAATATAATTGGGGAAATATATAAAATGAGGTCGTATAACATGCTTCCTCGAGGTATTTATTATTCTTTTATCTTAGCCTGTTAATGCCCCACTCACTCGTTAAAATTATTCGCCAGTGCCAAGTAATATTATTAATCAAGTTATGCATTAATGCAGCATTTTCGTCATTCAGTACAGTCGACGTCAAGTAAAGTTTGTCAGAGTCAAGTTAAGTCAGTCCTTGTGACTTGAGACTTGACTTGTAAGTGACTTGGTCATACCGCAGCAAAATAGTGTAAATTTTACTCGACGTTTCCAGGGAGTTTTTGACACAACATGGAAAATCACAATCCACTGCAATATGTCACTTTTGTACATTTATGTACATGGAGTAAGATGTCATGCTAAAAATCCACTATAGAAACTAGTTTTAAACTTGGTTTAATTTTCGATCCTGTATTGTAATAGCCTAATTGTTGCCTGTTTTAATAATAAGCCCCTTTATGTTTATGTATTGTTCACCACACACACGTAAATAGCTCAATTTATTACTTCCATTATTTTTAACATATCAAAAGACTATGTAAACAATGTACATAAGGCCTTTTAAAAAGGATCAATGTGGCAGTGAATCCTGCAGAACGACAGCTAAGTCAAAATCATTTATTCAAGTTTGGCTCAATAGAGCTCTTGTGAAAGTCAAACTTAAAAATTAAACTATATGGCAGTAATATTCAGCTATGGGTTCATGTTGATACTGGTACTTGAACTCAAGATTTATTGTCATGACAACACATTATAATGACAGAATGATTGATGTTATATTATTGAATATTTTTTTATTGATCTTGCAACTTGAGGCAATTATTTTGTAATAACTTAAAGCTGGCCAAAACAGAACGAGCAGAATGACTGACAAACAAATACACGCCTATAAAATATAGATAGTATTATTTTTATTTCCATTAACTCCTGTGGACCCATGGACTATTGATATAAACCATAAGGGGTTAAAGGAAATATAACTAAAAGGCTTTTGATTTTGTTTCTAACATAAAGAACGATGGCCCCTAAATATTGTGCCTTTTGTTTATAAATATAAGTGCGTTAGTTTTAAAATTTACTTTTATAAGAGCTCTATTAAGCCAAATTAGAAGAGTATATTTTGATTTAGAGACTCTACTTCTAGAAATTTAAATTAAATGTTTTTTGCTGACAGTACCCACGTGCGCGTGTGACATAAGACTAAATGGAATATATCGCAATGGAAAGCAGGCGCGGCCACTCGGCGTGTAGCGGCGGCGGAACATCGCTCGCTGACCACTATCGCACTACTTCATCTGCTCCTTATCATATATATGCTATTGTGAAACTGTTAGTACTATGTTCACATTTCTCTTCATTGGCAATCGCTAAAAACATTATTTATTAGTCAAAGTATTTTGACAGGTATATACTTGGTTTTATTATTTTAAATAACGGCTTCGTGCGTTTTGCACATTTAGCCAGTGTCAAGTAAGAGATGTATTTTACCATAAAAATCATAGTAAATGAGAATGAGTGGTGATAAAGATGATAAATGGTAAATGAAATGCCCTCCTCCCAAACCCCTTGTCCTCTGTAAAGATGAGGGCCTATATTGAGATCTCACATGGACTTCACATGGACTTTAAGAGAATTTAAAAAGTGATGTTGCACTGATTTATTCCAACACTCATGTACGTTTACAAACACTTAACGGTTAATAATCCACCGTTACTACACATTAATGTTCGAAATATCACAAATAAAAAAAAAATTGGTTGCCTATAAAGTCGGTCAATCCTTCAAAATTTGTGTCTAAATGAAGAACGCAAGCTTGTATCGAGTTCGGTGGTACGACCGAATCAATTCGAAATCGATTTTGCCTAATAATCGATTACCAGCAAGTTCGGCGGCAGGCCCCCTGTGTTAATGACTAATTGTCCTATCTCTTTGTTCGATCCTGTTCCGAGGAGGTCCCTGTCCAATAGTGGGACGGTAATGCACTAAGATTCCTAATTCCCTACTATCAACCTAGTGCACCCAAAGTTTTATAATAAGCGAATCGATTCTAAACGTGTAATTTCCGCTATTAAATCGTATATATTATAAAAGTCTATTTTTGCTTGTTTTTCTTCTTATTAATCTTTTTCCATAGACACGACAAAAAAGTGTACTGGCACGTACAACATCAGCCTTCACCTTGGTATTGTGCTCTACGATAAAAAATATGTTATGCTTATATTCAAATTTTACAAGACTACATTCAGGCGTTCCTTGCCTTAATAATTACATAAATAAATATTCTTGACCATTTTACACAAAGCTTCTGGCCCCTAACAATGCAAGCTGTTTGATACTAGATAACATATACCAGTCAATTATCAATAAACTCTGACTCTGACGCAATTAAGATTACCAAAAAGAGATAGATTTTTTATTGTCGTATGAATAATCATCAAACTACTGTCTCCCGTTTTGGATGGAGCGAGAGGGCGTGTCAGACTTTTACTGCCGAAATCAAATAAAATCAAAAATGATTTATTTCATAAACTATCACATAGTACTTGAAAACGACAAAAATTAAGTTAAAATATTTAAAAAAACAATCGAAATAGTATTACACTGAAATCACAAAGCTTAGATTCACTTATATGCAACAAAACAATTTAAAAACAAAAAATAATTAAATGTAAGTGAAACTAAGTTCCGAGCCACAAAACATTTCATGTTCCTTCTTAAGCCCGCTAATTCCCGGGGCCGCGGTAACCCATTTCGCACAGTTCCGCAACAAAGCCTCGGCCGTTGATCGACACTCATCTTCGTCGTTGTCCTCATCTACGTGATCCCCCTGATGGGGGTCACGGCGCGGTTCCGGGGCGTGTGCCCCCTGGTCGCGGTATCTGACGGCTCCCGTGAATACGGGATTGCCCCCGCGTTGGGGCGGCTATTCAGCCTGGTCATCGTCCGGGGTCGTCAAGGCCGGTGGGCGCCGCGATCAAGCCCTGGGCGATCAGCGCCCTGGCGAACACTCATCAGGTGAACCACTTGCAGGTGTGATTGGCTTGGGCTCCTTAGGTCTTAGTAGGATCCGTATACACCTTAACAAATAAAGTAGCACTAAGGGAACCTTCCATTAATTACCCCAAGTGCACTGCACGCAGTCTAATCGTCAGAACAAAGTGAGGACTAAGTCCTTTGGTAGTAGTACTACCCATAAGACCATCAATAAGCTACCTCAGTGGCACAATAAGGCCAAACAGAAAACCTCCAAGAGATTTCAAAACCACTATTAATTTAAAATACCTTACTTGACCAAATAGGACTGGATAGTGGAACAAGTAAAAAATTATTATGTGGTTCCCCATACAAAAAGAAAAACTTTATACTTTTAATTAAAGGACAATGAAGGTGTTCAACACACGGGAGCATAGTTCTCGGGCTGTGCTGGATATTATGCTGCGGTATTCCATTTACCATATAACCTTCCTATAACTATTTCAAAAGATCTCTATTAGTTGTTGCAAAATTTGCTTTTAGCACAGCAGATCATTTTGCGGGACTGTTCTCAAGGGTTACCGCGGCCTCGGTACGTAGCTCAAAAGAAGGAAAATGGATGGTTTTTAGTCAATAGAAGCCTGAAACACCCTCTCGCTCCACCCACAGCGGGGGAAGGCTATTTGATGATTTTCCATCCAAAAAAAAAAAGCACAGCAGAGCAGACGATGAAACGGGACAAATGGTAAAATATCCTTCGCCCACTAGAAGAGATTACATTCTCTAATGCTATGCCCCTTTTACGACACCCCTGGGGCCAGACATGGGATGGTAGTATATGCCGCTACAACATAGCAAATAAATATACTAGTTTTTACTAGAACAAAAATGTATAGGTACATTTGGACAAAGCCACGGTCGGGAACTTTAATATTGTTTTCCTTTTTCTAATGTTGTGCTAGACTCGTAGATAATCAATTAACTAGCATAAACTGATTTCTTGTAAAATAATTCTTTGCTTTTTAATATTAAAAGTTGTGTATTACAAAAAAGTTGTTATTGCATTTATACTTACCATGGATTCATCCATCATTTTCCGCGTGCGTAACCAAAAACAAAACCCTTGACTTTTTACGCATTGCTTAAAAACCATTAAAAATTACGAACCAATTGAAGTGTGAACTCGTTAAAAATTTTACGGACATTCGATTCTCCATAACCCAATAACCTTCACGGAGGTTTTAGTTTTAAAAGGTTTAATTTAAGCAAATGCATCCACAGATAAAGGTACAGTCACCTCACCTTGCGACCCCGAAATTGGCGCGAATCCGCAGACCGAGCAGTGCTAGAGTGAACCGCGCGAGAGACGAACGCGCGCAGTTGACGTTCTAATTTTAAATTTGAGAGTTTTGTTTTGTGCCTGTTATTCCGGACTTCATCAAAGAGGTAAGTTTACATTTATATTGATGACATAAATCGTTATACAAACTTTTTTTTATAAAAGTCGGACATTTTTGCATAAATTTAGCTCGGAAACGATATTAGAGAATAGTTAATTAATTCTACTCTAAATATTTCCTTGGTGCATTTCGTATCTAAGTGCATTTAAGTGATCTAATTGAACTAGGTTTTTTGTTTTTTCTGAAACCACACAATTTACTTTTTGCAAGCAACTAAGAAAAACTGCATAACGTCTAAAAACTAAAACATCGTGATTCTTACGATAGTAGTTTTAAAGAGCAATATTTTAAAAACTTAAAATAGATGAAAGAGAATATATAAATCGAAACTGTGTACAAAATATAAAATTAAGAAGAATTGTTAAAAGTTTCTTCTAAATAACCTGACTTAGAAAGTAGTTTTTTAATGTTTATAGGCAGCAAGGTAACTAAAATTAATTCGCTTACCTAAATTGTAGATCTCTACATTTTTAGATGAGCTTATTTCTGATAACATTAACATTTAACGTCATATGGCCCGTTTCGTTACTGTCATAATTGTTAAGATGTAGGTATGTGTGACGTGTGCATTAATGTGTGCAACAATAAATAAATTTATATTATGTTAAAAATAATATTTTCTCGTATTTTGCGTTACCCTAGCAGGGATCAAGTTTTGGTACAGCAGAATTAAATTTGTAACCTTTATTGTTAAACATGACTGCAAAAAATATCTATGACTTTATTACATAACTGCGGAAATCCATTGGAAGCAAGTGATGAATAAAAATATCTTTGTAACTCAAATTTGGAAATTATAGTTGCGCGGGAATTGTTACAAAGATATTTTTAATCCATTACTTGTTTATCTATTACATTTATATTGATTAAGCTAAAGTGCTTGTAGTGCGATAAAGCAGCTATAGCCCAGTGTCCAGACCCATAGCCTTTAAAATCAGACGGTCTTGGGTCTAAGTCTAGGCCAACTGGGATAATGCTAGTATATGGATGGAAGCTAAAGCGCTTGTAGCCAGTGGTACTGGGTGGTCGGAAACGATCACCGAAGTAAAGCAGTGTTCACAAGGGTCAATCCTTGAACAGATTACTGTATGTGTGGCATTTAATATAAAGTGTATTCGTGTGTTCATGACGTTAGGATGTTGGTCCCGATTATCACTAAAAGGTGTTTCTCTAAGATAAGACAGGTCGTATTGTTTGCCTTGTAAAATTCTAACAGCACGTCGTCACACATCTGCCTCCACCAATCCGCACTCATCTTCGTTCCTGGCATTCATCATCTTCATTCGTAAGAGGAGACCCGTGCTCAGCAGTTGACCTCCCCAATAGATTACATTCTATGCCTCCCCATGACTATTCTAGACCAACACCACACAGCACGCTACGCGATTACAGAGCATCAATTAAAGTAGTTGCAAAAACGGGAAATTTTGGAAAATACGGTAAATACTTAAATAGTAGATATTTTTACAAATTTACGCGTATGAACTGCAACAAGCTACCTACTTGTTATAATAACCCTAAATAAATAAACATTTTCTGACAATTACACCAGTTATTTATTTCCAAAATAAGTATCATTAAGAACCTGTGTTATGGATACTAAATAACGGATAAACATGCATAAATACTTTTAATTTATTTAAATACATACCTAATATACATAGAAACACACCCAAACCAGAACACATATTCATGTTCATGCACATAAAGATTTGTCCTGTGTGGGAATCGGAGTGCAGTTATACTGACCCCCACACCATTTCGGTCGTCTATATGGTATGACACCGACACAAGTAAATATTGGGTAGAATTCGAAGTAGCTGATTGTGTTTTTCCCGGCATGTTATGGCCTTGCGGACGGAGGTACCTTGATTATCTGGTCATGATTGTGAGAACCTTTCATTTCTGAATACCTACTTGCTTACATCCTACATTCTGCTTGGTTCATTGTCTGCACGATTTAATCGATTCTGTCTTCAATTGAAGTACCGTTATTAATAGCGATAAAAATACTATGACTCCTGTTTCCCCGAAGGGGTAGGCAGAGGCATATTATACGCCCAGTTTTCGCCAATTATATTGTTAGTCCCGCGTAATAGGTGGCATACCTATGCCGCTTACCGGGAACTTGTATGTTTGCCAGAGCCTCGTCCGTTGATCGGCAGATGTTCCACTTGCAGGTGAGGTTGGCTTGAGCTTCCAAGATCTTAGTAGGATTCCTATAGTATATTATATTTGATTGATAATTTAAAAGAGCATAGTCTGTGAGTTTCTTGTTAGTTCTTCCCATTGAGCGGTAATAGTTTATCTTTAAATAAAGACTATAATTACTTGTTCTTACAAATAACTACTTACTTAATAAATACTTTTTTGTTCTTTTATACACATTTTGAATATACCTACCACGTGGTGGTACCCAAACTTACGGCCTTTCTAATAGGCCGCATCCTATATGCGCTTACAATATCAGCGTTTAGCAGACCGATTAAAAACAGTTTGAAGCCCATTATGAAAAGCTGCAAGCTGTAATTCAGGGAAACCACGACAGGGAGCTTATTACACAGACTAGAGGAACGCGTCAGAATGGCTCGTTTAAAACGTGCCATGCTTTAAATCAACTAATCAATAAGGGACCATGTAAAAGACATATCGTATTGATAATAAAACTAGGGACCTTGAAATAGCTTATTCCACATACTAGAGGTACGCGGCAGAATGTGCTGTGCTTTAAATCAACTAATCAATAAGGGACCATGTAATAGACATATCGTATTGATAATAAAACTAGGGACTCTAAAAGAGACATACGGGCTTATTACAAAATAAGATCTAAAGTGAAACCAGGTTTAAAAGTAGTGCTATCACTTTTATTCAATAAAATGAAGACAGTGACAGCACTAGTTTTAACCTGGTTTAACTTTAGATATTGTTTTGTAATTAGCCCCAATATAGTTTACAAATATGTATAGGTATAACAATTTTTACCTAAATCGTTCCAGCTGTTTTCTTGCGAAGGTCATCTCAGCAATCTGAAATCCTCTGCTGAACATTTGCTCTCCAATAGTTATTCACATTGATCGATCTGAAGCCGCCTGCTTCCACCTACTTCCTGCCACCTTGACCAGAACATCATTCCATCAGGTCCTCGTCCTCTATTAAGTTTGCGGATTCGCTGTCTCCACGTTACTCCAATTACGTTACATTTATAAATTGATTACGGATTATAAAAAAACAGTTTATATAAATCCACTCAAAACATTTGACGTAAGTTCTTAATAATTTAAGAACGAAACGAACTATCCATACAAAATTTTATGAATGCAAAAGTAACTCTGTCTTGCTTTTACGGCAAAACTACAAAAATTAAGTACACAGATAGTCCAAAGCCTGAGAAAAGATATAGGTTACATTTTATTGCCAAAAAAGATTATAAGGGGTGGAAATAGGGGTTCTAAGTCTGTGTGGAAAGTCTTAATTTTTTAACTATACGCGTGTATTATACACAATTTTTTTAGGTTCATTATTAGCTGATCTGAATATTATATTTAAAGTTTCTTAAACATTAGCGCGATATAATCGAATTATGCGCTGATGAAGACGCAGGCGAAACACTATAATAGTTATAAATGCACAATTTCCGTAAACAAAAGCTTAGTCCTTCAATCTCAGCAATTCAGTAATGGATAAAATGAAACAAAAAATGCCTTATATTTGCTTATATAACTCAAATTATCAATTATGAATGTAGATATAACTAAATTCGCCACAGATAATATATACTATACTAGTAAGTAGATAATTCTAACGCGCCCAATCAGTACTGACAGTAGTTTCAATGGAAACAAATCAGATAAGAAATTCGTCAATTTAATTCTCTCCAGGGGCAGTCGATGCCTGAAAATTTGGAATTTTTGGTTACTTATATTAATATAATATTTCGAATATATTAAACTTTATTTCACAATACATTATGTTATTTTATTTGTACATTTTCCATTTTGACATGTCCGATTTTGTGGACGGTCATGTCCCATGTGACCCCCGCCCTTCCCCTCGGGTCGCACCTGATTCTCTCGCCAGTAAACAGTAACAAATAAAAACTATAAGCAATTCTTGTGTTGGACTTCTTGGCGGGAAAGTGAAGCGTCATGTCTGCAGTTTTGTTTTATTTTCTAAAACTTGTGATAGTACCAATATTAATGTGTATTGGTAAATCAAACAAAACAGTGCAACATTACTTTTCAAATTCTCTCACAAAATCCATATAAGATCTCAGTATAGTCCCACATCTTTACTGAGGACTCAAGTTGTTTAGGAGAAGGCATCTCAATTACCATTTATCATATTTATCACCACTCATTCTCGTTTAATATGTATCAAATATTATCATTACATATTATTGTCACTGGCTAAATGTGCTAAACGAACGAAGCAATTATTTAAAAGAAAGAAAAAAGATGAAGTGTAAGCTGCGCAAAGATATGGGCGGAAGCTATTTTAAATTTAAAGTAGTATTTTGTGCTGCCATCTTATAAGGTTTATAGCTTTATTGTAAAGAAC
Source organism: Musotima nitidalis (assembly GCA_949126915.1). NCBI lineage: Eukaryota > Metazoa > Arthropoda > Insecta > Lepidoptera > Crambidae > Musotima > Musotima nitidalis. The sequence goes on from OX421434.1 coordinate 11,067,325, forward strand.
AATAGCAGAGAGGTGCCGTCGACACTACAATGACCGGATTCTGGAACGTTCTACGTAATTAATATATATTCATAATGAACTTAGCTAAAGATTTGAACAAAAGAACCTGAAATAAAGAGGGAAAGAATTATTGTGTAATGCATATTATCTAATGCAAGACGTAACGTGTCTCGCGGATAGAATCTAATATCCTAATCAAATTGTCTTAAATTTAGTAAAAGTATTACATACATACATACATTCACACCTGTTATATTCCTATATTCACGGGTAGGCAGAGGCATATTATACCCCCATACTTCGCCATTTATATTGTTGGTACAATTACCCCTGTCCCACGTAATAGGTGGCGAGCCTATTGCCGTTAACCGGGATCTGTTACGTTCGCCAGAGCCTCGTCTATTGATGCAGGTGTACCACTTGCAGGTGAGGTTGGCTTGGGCTCCTTAGATAGGATTCATATACACCGTACAATAGAATTTTAAACCGACTTTTAAAAAAAATCCGCGGATGATAGAAACTTGCCCAGTTTATTGCTAACTTCTGGAGCATTCTACTTAATTTATATAAAATTCATAATGAAGTTAGTTAAGGATTTTAAAAAAAACAACATACATAAATACAATATATGTCGTTGTGCCTATATCGCCGAAGGGTTACGCAGAAGCATATTAGACTCCCACATTTCGCCAGGTATAGTGTTGGTCTTGTACTGAGTTGGGATTGCCTCGTTCGTTGACCGTAAGGTGCACCACCTGTAGGTGAGGTTGGCTTGTTGGATCTCTATACACACTCACCCCCGACTGGGCTTAGACTCAGCCCCCATCCACCTTCCGGTAAGGCGGAGGAGCCGCTGGGGAAAAGGTAACCTTAGTACTGACTACCTTGGGGGAAACGAAGAGGGACCAGTGGAGGGCGCAGCAGAAGTTAGGCGGCGGGAGCAAAGGCCCTCTGCCGGCTAACCATAGACCCTCCGAGAAGTCGGCCACACTCGCTATGGTAGCCTGCGGAGGTAGGTGGGCGATTTTTGGTGTTACTGCTGGCGGTCGCGTCTGCCGGTGGTGAGTCCCACATCACCTCTCGGTCTGCCGACTCAAACACCGGTCTACGGCAAAAAAAAAAGACTACAAAAACTTTTAAAAAAAAGACTAAAAAAAAACCCTAAAGCAAAGGTTTATTTTTGTATAATGCATATTATTAAATAAAACACGTAACAGAGATAATTATTAGTATCCAAATGAATTTGTCCAAAATTTTGCAAAAATGTATATTTTTGCTGAATTATACTGAGTTTAATATTTTTTTAAGAAAACCCAACCCTGGTGGCATCATTAAAAAAACACCCATATGAACGAAAATACTTGAAAATTTAATTTTAACAAAAAGTTTAAAATTGTTTATAAAAATATCTATACACAGTAAATTTTAAATCTGGTTTACCAGTTACGGTAACACCACAATAATCTGTCATTGTTTGGCATTTATATTAATTGATCATAAAAATGGTTGCACTTTTGTCTACAGACAATAAATAATTAGACAAATTTAGTATGTGTAATTAGATAAATTTAGTATCTACCATTTTATGGGAAGTTTAGTTAACAATAGTCGTAAAAATTTACACAACATATTGTAAGTTGTTGTAACAAACAAGATTTTAAAAAAATGACCTTTTCTCACAGTATTCCGTGCTCTAATGCATATTGTTGTATATAATCACTTGATGGCAACATTCACAATAGCTTCACACTTTAACAGAGTTGCCCAATATTGGTATACTCCTCAAATCATTAATTTTATTTACACCGTTAGTTAGTTTTTAACTTTGACTTTCACAAGAGCGTTATTGAACATGAACAAATGATTTTAACTTTTACTATACACAGTTAATTAAAGTTATACGTAGGATAAGCGTAATTGAAAGTAAGTAAGTATATAATGTCGAACAGTCTACCTAACTAATTTAATATTATTCCAGTCATAAAATTCATTAATAGAGTAGAAGCATTTTTCCAGCAACCATTCATGAAGTTTTCTTGAATAAGACCAAATTGAGATTTTTTAAACTTTCAGGAATATGATTGTATACCTTTTCAGCCATAAAGTGCGCATTCTTTTGAAGGGACAAACTGCACTTAGGCACACATAAACGATTGTCAGTCCTACTCCGAAGGCTCTTTACTCTAAATTTATACCATTGATAGACATATACCATTGATAACGCAAATAATTATCACGATTTGTATTGAAATTAAGCGTGCCGTCTTTTGAAAAATGTGACGTCACTGACGATATTTAGAAACGATCAATCTAAACTGGTTCATCGACACTGATACATGACATATATAATAATGTGAAATCGTCCATGTAACAAACAGTCTTTAAAAAACAACAACAGACGCGCGCGGACTGTAAGTAGCGGCGGCCAACCCGACTATTGTTCGGGTTTCCGACATGCGAATCACATGCATTTGCGTTTTTTTTTCTTTTAAATAACGGCTTCGTGCGGTTTGCACATTTAGCCAGTGTCACGTAAGAGATATATTAATAACATATTCATATAAATTATAGTAAATGAGAATGAGTGGTGATAAAGATGATAAATGGTAAATGAGATGCCCTCCCCCTAAACCCTCGTTGAGTCCTCAGTAAAGATGTGGGACTATACTGAGATCTCACATGGACGTCTTGAGAGAATTTTTTGAAAAGTGATGTTGCACTGTTTTGTTTTATTTACAAACACTAATGTACGTTCGCAAACACTTAACAGTTAATAATCCACCGTTAATACACAGTAATGCTCGAAATATCACAAATTATAGAAAATAAAACAAAACTGCAAACATGACGCTTCACTTTTCCGCCAAGAATATATAATATATAACGTAAACGCACCTAATAACGACCCCTTAAAATCCGCACTCATTACCGCCCTATTCAGAAAACTACCATTTTAATGTAATGTATTAAAATTATACAAGTGGTTGCTTTAGAAGAAATTTAGATGTATTTGTATTACAAATGTTCGTCTCTTGTCTATGTTCTCAACTCGACGATTTAAAGAATAATTGCTCAGTTCGTCCGTGGACGCCGGCGATAGTGCATTTTCCATAGTGTGGCGTTCCCGATCACGTAAGTACTCTTATTTTTTTCTTAGTAGAATATTATATCGTCTGGCATTTTAATGAATATTCTAGTTCTTTTGATCCATTTTTAATACTTTCAGCAACATAAATAATAATTAAGTTTAATGAAATACTGTTTTATTTTGTTTAAAATTCAATATTAAAAATAGGCGGTAATAGGAACAAAAATCACAATTTTGTTTCTATTAACGACTCATGTCGCTGATAAGTACTTTACGTATCTTTAGTGTGTCTAGATTTTTGTTAAAATGTATTAATTGATAAGCAGGAGGTTATACTAATTCAATTCCTTGGTATGTTAACTTATATTTGAGCTATTAACGCCCTATATTTAAGTGCATTAGTAGCCGTAAAAAATTACTTTGTTCTTATGTAAAAATTTTAAAGAATAAAGGAGATATAATTTTTAAATAATAAATTTTTTAGTTGTAGTATCATTATTATTAAATATTTATAGCAACCACACCATTTAAAATCATACAAATGCACAAAAATCACATGGATTTACCCAATTCATACACATTCTATTGGGTCGGTAATAGGTTATACGATTTTCTTCAATAATACCTATTACCGATCTACTGGTACATTTACAACGAACTCCCATACTAAGAATCTGTTTCTTTATTTGGTATTTATTTTCAAGTAAACATAGTTACCTAAGTTACATTGTATTCCATATTAAACATACAAAATTTAAATAGCAAACTTTATTATATAAATGGTATATACATAACTAATATTTATAAGTGGAAATCAAATGGTAACTAATTCTTTATGACTATTTGACATCGATTTATATTCTAGACTTAGTAGTGCATATACATATTTAGTTAAATAAATAAATTTGTTTTAGAAACATGGATCGACCAAAACGTAAACAATATACACCTAATCAACTTGACACTGCACTGTTGGCTATTACTAATGGAGCAAGTATCTATGAAACCTCGAAGAAGTTTGGGATTCCTAGAACAACTCTTCGTGACAAGAGAGATAACAAGTACTCTAATGAAAATTGTGGTGTTCAGACCGTTAAAAACGGTCTGAACACCACCATTTTTAAGGACGAAGAACGTCAGTTAATAGACTGGATTCACTATTTGGGAAGATTAGGTTTTCCTGTAACAAAAGACCAGCTACTGGAAACTGTTTCAAAATTAGTAGAAACATTAAAGCGCCCGCACCCATTTAAAGAAGGAGTTCCCGGTCGACACTGGTTTCAAAATTTTTTGAAAAGACATCCTACAATTTCGAAAAGAGTTGCACAGAATTTACCAACAAATAGAAACGAAGTGAAAGAAGAGGCTATAAGATTATGGTTTGGGCGTGTGCGTCAATATTTTGAACAATATAATTTAATGGAAGTATTAGATGATCCAGCAAGAATTTTTAACTGCGACGAAACTGGATTCTTTTTATGTCCCAAGGCAAAACAAGTCATTGTGCAACGAGGCAGCAAAAAGGTATATACTCGAGTCGCCAATGACGAAAAAGAGTGTTTGACTGTATTGGTTAATGTTGCTGCTAACGGTAAAATAGCACCACCCATGGTTTTATACCCTTACAAGCGTATGCCTAAAAACCTTGTACCGACTGTGCCATCTGGCTGGGCTGTTGGTAACACCGAATCTGGATGGATGAATATGGGTGCTTTTTACGAATATATTACCAACTGTTTCTATCCTTGGCTAGTTACTATTGGAATACCGTTTCCAATTGTATTATTTCTGGATGGCCACACATCACACATATCCCTACCTTTATCTTCATTTTGTAAAGAAAATGGTATAATACTTGTAGCTCTATTACCTAATTCTACTCACGTACTCCAGCCTTTGGATGTTGCAGTATTTCGACCTGTCAAAGGTACTTGGAAGACAGTTGTTAGCGATTTCCGAATAAAAAATAACTTTGCAAAATTGAAACGAACAGATTTTGCACCGCAAGTCAAAATCTGCCTCGATTCTTGCTTAACAGAGGAGACTATTGTAAACGGCTTTCGTTCATGTGGAATATACCCGTTCGAGCCAAATAATGTTAATTACAGCAAGCTTCTACCTGAAATTCGGAACGTGACCAGCGATACTAATAGCGATACTGCAGAGGGTAGTGATAGTAATACAGTCAGCTCTATTCACAGTCAACGCCATCGTACTAATCAAATGAAAACCTTCAAGCAACTTTTTGAAGATCGCTTGTCACCTACTGTCCTTCAAGAATTTCAAAGCTCTGGAAATGTATGGATTGGTGACATCGGCTACAAGAAGCTGTTTGAATATTGGAAGGATATTAAAATCAATGATGACGATGAAGAACGTAATTTAGAAATTGGCGATACGACTTTAGTGAACAATATTACCGATTTGGATACATTCACATTTAAAGTAACACCAGCTTTAATTTTACCATCAGAACAAAATGTCTTCCAAGAAGTATCTTATTTGACTGTAGACGGCACATTGACTTTTCCAGTAGATCATGTTTTACCTGAAAACGCTCAAGGCCCAGTAACTAGTCATATTACAGATTCAATACAAAAATTGCCTTCTAGCGAATTTAGGAACGACAAAGATTTTTTTTTCAATACTGCAGATCAAAATCTAAGAACATCATCTCCGAAAACATCAGACTCAACGTCAAAACCTTCAACATCGACTACAAAACCATCAACATCAAGTCCGAAACCTTCAACATCAATTCCGACACCATCAACATCAAGTCCGAAACCATCAACATCTACTCCAAAACCATCAACATCTACTCCGAAACCATCAACACCAACTCGAAAACTATCAACACCAATTCCGAAACCTTCAACATCAACTCCGAAACCATCAACATCATCAATTCAAAGTATATGCGAGAATTTGAGCTCTGAATGTCTTGATAGTACTATAATTAATAGTTCAGAACATTGTAAAACTCCACTAAAATCTACTACGACGTCAATCAATAAAAATATTCCAAAAGAACTGAACATTTCAACACCTTTTAAGAACGCATTATATTTTCCCGAGAATAAGACCACAACGAAAAAGAGAGCATGTAAAAGGGTTACCCCAACTGTTGCAATATCCGATGAATTTATGGCATATCAGAAAAAAATAGAAGCTGAAAAATTTGAAAAAGAAGAAAAGAAAAGAAAACGAAATGAAGATTTGGAAAAGAAAAGAAAAGATAAATTAAACAAACAAGGCAATCCAAAATCTAAACTACTAAATAAGGCAAAACGTAAAATAACCAAGGTGGATGCTTCAAAGGAAGATACGACTGATTCCGAAAAGGATTTTCAAGTTCGACAAATGCCTCGAAGGCGACATGTTAATATGCAATCGTTTACGGAACTTAGTTTTAAGTCTCCATTACGATCTACTCAGGCTAGCCCTTACCGAGATACAGCTACATCACAAGATGTGAACGTCTCCAATGATGGGTCTTCATCTGATGATTGTGAAAAAAACCGTCCTGCTAAGATCATAAGGCCGAGATATGATTTTGGATTTGATTCAGAGTCAGATGAACCTATTTTTTAATCTTAATTTTATTCTGCCAAAGGTAATTTCTTTGTTTTAATTTTAAATGTTAATCTAATAATAAATATTGATTTGATATGACTGCTAAACTTAAGAATTTTATAGTAATTTTATATTTGTATGTTACATTTTGCTAAATAATATACTAACTATTGTTACACTTTAAGTTATAATTAAGTAGTATATTATTTTTAAGACTGATTGAAGGCTGTTAAGAATAAACTCATATAATAACGTTAAGTTTTGATAATTTTTTGTAGTGAGCGCTGAGATTATAATCCTGAATTATATTCAGAGTCACAGGAGTCTATTTTTTAATCATATTATTTTTTGCAAAAGGTATATTTTAATTTGTTTTAATTTTAAATGTTAATCTGTAATAATTTTAAAATTGATTTAAATTTCACATGACTGCTAAACTTAAGTATATTTATATTTGTAGGTATGTTACATGTTGCTAAATAATATACTAACTGTTGTTATACTTTAAGTTACAAATAATTCATATTAAGTAGTATATTATTTTGAAGACTGATTGAAGGCTATTAAGCATAAACTCGTATAATAACGTTAAGTTTTGATAACATTTTGTAGTGAGCCCTGAGATTATAATCCTGAATTTTATTCAGAGTCGCAGGAATCTATTTTTTTTTTCTTAATTTGTTTCATTTATCACTATGAATCCAGATGTTATAGTAATTTTACTACTATGTTAAATTTTTTACTAATATTGTTTAATGCCTTTTGTTATTATAGAATTATACCTCATGCCAAATGCCAGATTGTATATTTATTATAGTATAATCAATGCTGGCCTTTGATAATTATTGGCCATATATAATTCGTTCAAATAAGATGTTTGTGACTGATTTAATACTGTACTACTATATACCTATAGTAGGAGAAGAATACATAACATAATAGTTAAGTTTTGATAACATTATGTACTGTGTTGGAACATTTATAAAAATAATTCAATATACACAAGCATTTTTATTTACCGTTAACGGGTCCATTTATTTAGTGGTCGGTATTAGGTGTCACATAAACGGTATTAGGCACACGGCCTATATTTTGGATCGGTAATAGGGACATGGCCCGTTTTCTTTTATTTAATTTATATTTTTTGAAGCCATTCGAAGTATAACTGTTTCTATACATGACTAAAAAAATCAATAATTTCAGTACTTGAAAAACCGGTTTTATTGGGGCCACATATTAAGAATGTGCTTAATTTTTGGTCATCAATCTGAACTCCGCTTAAACTGGCGGTAATGGGTGCATTTACGTTACATCTGTGGAATGGAACCTCATCTAGAGTCGATGTGGGTTTTCACCGATGTGAGTTTTCAATGGTAAAAGATGGCTAACCGAAAGGTTAGCGTTAGTCCATTTTTCACGTTCTATCCAGATGCTGAAAGTAAACTTTGCTATAGGTAAATAGATCCCTTTTAAATAGTTATAGCTAGGTTATATGGTAAAAGCGATAGATGATGTGATATTATGTAGAATAAATAAATATTTTCTGACAATTACACCAATTATTTTAGTTCCAAGAAATGTATCATTTAAAATGGGTATTATGAATACTAAATAAGGAATAAAACATATAAAAATACTTCTTTTTTTGTAAATACAGACAGACCAAGGATTAGCGAAGTGAAAAGTTAGCTCGTACTTAAATTAGAAATTAGCAATCGATAGTGTGATATGACTTTGTGAAAGAAATTAAGGCGTCCCGTGTTTTGCAGAAATACCTTTAAATAGGAATTTTTGACAAACTCAGAACGACGTACAAGCCTACTTCGAGCATCCACCTGTCTGATGTGCTAGACATGTACCTACGAATTCTTTAGTAGAAGGGTCGGCAAACTTACTTAATTTAAAGCGCACTTAGGGAGCTAGATCAGAGTGGCCTAGAGCTAGATCAGATCTAATAGTGCTTCGTTCGAATAGTTACCCCCCCAATACCGCACTTCGATTGAGACCCAAAACTGTGCTAGGAACTGAGCATTTAAGATCGTACGTATTGTACCAAGTTTAGTTAGATAGCATCTTTAGTATCCTAAGGAATTTGATATGAACGATAAGCAATCATTATGCCATCTCTTGGTCGACCTTGCTCTAGAGAATATGACTCATGCACACTTCACATCGAAGGCTAGCAAGCGATAAATACTAACCAAATGCACTTTCAATATAAGCTTTATATATATTATTATCTCTTTCGAGGACTATACTCGAGTGTAATATGACATAATTATAATAATACCTGACCATAGGTATTATTATACATCTAAAAGGTTGAACTTTGTTTGAGCATTGTTTTTTCCCAAAATTAAACACATTGTACTCGCGACTGAATAACCTTGTTAAAACTTTTTTCCGCGGTATCGACTGCTGACCATCAAAATACAAGATGATGTGTAATTTTTTTTATATTTACAGTAATTTGTGGGCACGACTAGACTGAGATAATAGGCCTAATAGATTATCTAATGTGGTCAAAAGTTTGCCATAGTTATAACTGTTTGTAGTTTCCGCGCCGGAATCGCTTTTTCATACAATCATTTCTTTTGTATAAAAGCTATCTATTATAGAAAATAAAATCTGTTTTTACTATTTTGCAATGACGCGACCGAAAATGTGCTGTCTGTGATTCAATTATGGGCGCAGCACAGACGTTTTTTTGCGATCGGCACATGCGTTATGCGTTACTTAGTGCATATAATTGAAAACGTTCTATTTTACAGATTAAAAAGTGCGTCAGGGAAAGTCTGTCGTCTACGCCACACCTCATGTAACCGATTTGTAAACAAATGTCGGTGGCTATGGAGACGTCTAGTATTGTTCTCTATGTTTACTTAGAAGTAACTTAGTATAAAAACAACGTTCAAAGTGAGAACTGGCACTCAGATTTACCGACTTGCCCTTTTTTATTTTTGCCTGTAAGTGACTCTAAGCTTCGTGATTTCAGTGTAGTTATATATCGTTTAAATTTTTTTTCATGTCATTTTGACGTTTTCAAGTGCATAGTGAATGAAATAAGGAACTAACAAAACGACAAGAGAAATTAATGAATGTGAAACGTTTTTGTTTATATAGGACACATAGCAACTTATTATTGTCCACAACGGTCCACTAAACACAGATAAATTCCTAAAGATTTAGTAAACATGGCCTGCTGTGACGAGCTCGAAACGTTGCAGCACCAAAACAGAGAGCATTTTGAAAAGAGTGCTCATTCCATACAGCATTGCGATACTAGCTTAATTTCTGTAAGGTTTCAATTAAATTATATGGATAACTTGGTTACCTCCACCGATGTTTTTAGCTGTATGACCTTCTGTTTATTATAAATGCCAAATTATCGGTGCTACGGCATATATGACACAAGAACAATACGATATTAAAAACAACACTTTGTACCCATAGAAATCGAATTAATAAGAAACTAGAAATAATATTTGCCGCGTAAAGCTATCTACTACTTATTTAAAAAATTAAGTTCGATATTGACGTTGCTATCAAGTGATTCTTGAACACAGTACATTGATTGTTTGTAGTGAGGTATGATTTAGATATGACGAACGCAATTGGCAATGTATTTAATAGTTCTGGATGCATTGGTGCCATACGATACACCAGTACACCAGCGATTTTGCGCTTTAGCGTAACAGACTTCCTTTCGTTTTGAATATATCAGCATACCTAGTCATTTTTATATTCGATTATATCCTATGAAGTTGACTTACCATCATGCAAACTTGTTATAATCTGCGCTGCAGTATGACCCGCATCTCTCTCATTACCATCATCATAAAGTACATATTACATCAGAACATACAATCCGCAATGGAACCACGTTTTGGAGTGTAACTTGATACCACCTCACTTTGTCTGTGAATCTGTGATATGCCACCCGAGCCCAGAAGACGAACACAAATGTTAAACACTCTCGCTTCAGCGTTGGTCGTGAAGACATCGTTGTTCTGAGGCTCCTATCTTACCTAAAGATGCCCTGTGTAAGGGCGAAACACGCGTCCTGTTGAATAGTTTCTCGTTTTTTCGGGAAATTATAGTAGCACGGGAATTGTTACAATGATATTTTTAATCCATCACTTTATTCCAGGGTAAGTTAATCTGTGACGGTCTTACAAAGAACCTAATCAAAAAGTGTTGGCTCGCTACCAATCAATCTACTCAATCAAACAATACGGCACCAGGGCCAACACATTAACCGGAAGCAAGCACTAAACAAAATGTATCGTAATTATAGTCATTTTAAAATTGCATTACCGATATATGTACCATTAACTATATAAGAAAAATAAGACGCCTTTTTGTATTAGTTTTTATTAAATAATGTTAAAATTATTAAACACGGATTCTGCCCACAGTCTCGTGCTAGGTACAAATTAATAATCATTTTTGGATATTATCTACACAGCTGTTTTAGTCCTAAACTAGCGAGAGCTTTCGGTCCTAGACAACGGATAAAAATCATATACATAGAAAACTACGGAATTAGAAAATGGAACATGTTAGTAAAAATTAAGAGGCATACAAACATCAAAGTGCTTTGCTTACAGCTGTGGGTACATCAAATGTCTTTTACTTTAATTGCCTTATTGCTGTATTTTAAAAATAACCTTGACCGTGTCACGACTCTCAAGCATTTACATTTAAAAATGAACCTCGTTAAGTCAATAATTACGAATGATATACAGCTGACAGCTATTAAAATTGTCAGTTAAGTAATTATCAACATGTACATACATATCATTGATTAGGAACGTATGGACAATAATTAAATGGGTAACATTAAACTATTCACACGTATCAATCACTTCAGTCACGCTATTACCAACAAATAAAAAAACGTTTTGACACAAGAAACAATGGCAACCACTTGGGAATGTTTTTAGAAGAAATATCTAGCACGCTTTGATGGTGTTAGAATTATTTTTCCGTTGTCTTTTGCAATAAACTATAGACACGGTAATAATAATATCGGGTTTATGATACCGTTGAGCACACCGCTCAACGATCGCAATCACATTGTTTCTCGATCATTGTTATTAAACGTTTCTATCTTACAACACTTCTTATTTAAGCAATTTGCATGGTAAACGATAGATTTTGATATTTGATGACGTTGCAAAGGCTTTTGATTCTGTCGCAAATTCAATTATACACAATGAAAACAAAGTGGTCTTAACATCATTCCCTGTGGCACTACCTTCTTCTATGTTGCTTACGTATGAGCCGGTACATGATATCATAAAAGCTTTTATAAATTACCAAGTGCTCTTAGCGCCGCGCCGTGATACTAGGTAGTCGGAAACGATCAACTAAGCAGAGCTCGCAATCCTCGGATAAGTAATCGTTTGGTCGGCATTGACGAGCGCTTCTGTGCTAAAAAACACGTTAGACCGTTGGTCATTACTATATGTGGTAGTCGTTAAGCCAAGTCTCAGTCCCTCTTGGCCGGCTTAGAAACTGCAGGACGCCACACATCAGCCCCTCCGAGTCATACTGTGTCCGCCTGGTGGTGTATGACCCGTGTCCTGCTGTCCGACTATAATGTGCCGAGATCATGATGATGATGACTAAATGTTAATCAGCTATTAAAATATGCTTATCATTTATTCAAAATTAACAGTCCAGTATCTTGACGCGCAAACAATATTTAACAACCAAAATACGGCCACTTATGTACCATATTTTATGTGAAATAAAAAGTCTTTGTCTTTGTCTATCGTAAGGTCTTGAGAAAATGTTGGAAATCTGATTATATCCGCACAAAAAATAGTAAATCAACTAAATGTTGTGAAATATATTGATTTCTGTGAAAGCAGTGTTAAAATTTAAAAAAAATTGCTTCTCATTTACTAACTTTCTATATTTAGGCATTTTTACAATGTTGCCTGTTTCCGCGAAGAGGTAGGCAGAGGCATATTATGAGCCTAAATTTCGCACTGGCCCCACGTAATAGGTGAGTTATAGGTACCGCTCGGTGATTGGTGGGTGCGTCACTGGCAGGCGAGGTTAGCTTGGGTTTCTAAGGTTTTAGTAGGATTCCCCTACATTCATAAAAACATCTTATAAATTTTAAAGAAATGTTAACGTAATCGAATGTCTTTCTAACTTTACGCAATAGTAACATAAAAATGTGCCCTACATACTAAAACGAGTAGACACGCACATTACTAAGGTAAGTACCAGCACACACATACAAATGTCATAAAAATTAACACCATCGTTAATTGCGATATAATATTCAATAATAAACTTCTGAAATGTAATCTTTAAAAAAATGATGTCATTAAACCAGTTAAGTAACTTGGCACCTCTCTCCACACGGTAGGTAAGTAAGTACTTAAGTAGTATAGTATGATAACTGCACGATCACACTTACGAAAGGGCAGGTTCGCACGCGCGACAAAAACTGGCAACTAGACCAGTAACTACTAACTAATAACTAGTTGCAAAATTATGGGGTTAGCACATATTATTAAAGTACCTTTAATACTTATCATCAGAAAACTTTCACTTTCCAAGGAAGTTTTATTAGACATTCTAAATTATTTATCTCTTTAGGATGTTGCTTATATTATAATAAATGTGTGTTCCTGTAAGTACTGACTTGTATAAAAGCCATGCAATAGAATCTGCGTTTGATAGTATGACTCTAATTGTTTGTTGTGAAGTAGTGAATTGTCTAGTATAGCCTTAAAATTGTTGCTTAGCTTAGTTTTTTATTTTGTTGGATGTTATAACTTGGAGAATGAATCATGTCGTACTATTAAATATAGTAATCAATATTATGATATTAAATTATGATAGTCTATAATCTGGTAATGTCTGTTGTAAGATGTCACCAAGCTTTTTATCAGTTAACATTTTGGAATGGAACAGATTGCAGACAACTAAAATTAAATGTAATAGGTTGGGGAAAAAGTCTTTTCGTATTTTTGTATGAAAAGTCAAGACATTTTTTTCAAAGTTTATTTACATTTATTTACAATATATATGTACCGTTTTGTTGAATAACTTTCTGCCATTTTGTGGGCAGAGACATTATCCCGTTACTGTAGAAACTTTGGGACTTCTGATCAAAAAAACGGGACAAATAGTTTTGGCAGTCCTCTCTTGAGGTCAACCTTACAGAACCTAAAGAATTCTGCAGAGACCGAAACAGGTGAAAATCTGAAGGCGCAAGGTCAGGGCTATATGGTGGATGCACTAGGACCTCCCAGTCGAACTCTCTTAATTTTTGCTGAGTGGCTAAAGATGTGTGTGGTCTAGCGTTATCGTGATGAAAGAGCACACCCTTCCTGTTGATCAATTCCGGCCGTTTTCTCTCGACTGCTTCCTTTAATCTCACCAGTTGCTGGCAGTAAAGATCAGAATCGATGGTTTTGCCGGGCGGTAAAAGCTCATAATAAACAATGCCCTTCCAATCCCACCATACACACAGCATCACCTTATTTCGTGTTAGGCCAGGTTTGGCCACAGTCTGTGAAGCCTGGCCAACTTTCGACCACGACCTTTTTCGCACGTTCTTGTCGTACGTGATCCACTTTTCATCGCCAGTTATCAATCTCTTCAAAAACGGCTCGGTTTCATTACGTCTCAATAATGAATCGCAAATGAGTACACGGTTCATTAAGTTTCTTTGAGTGAGCTCGTGTGGCACCCAAATATCGAGCTTTTTTGTATAACCAGCTTTCTTCAAATGGGTCAAAACTGTTTTGTGGTCAATTCCCAGTTCTTCAGCTACATCGTAACTACTAATATGCCGATCTTGCTCCACTCTTTCAAAAATGGCGTCCATTTTATTCGTAACAGGGCGACTAGAGCGAGGTGCATCTTTAACATCAAAATTTCCGGACTGAAAACGTTTGAACCAAATTTGTGCTACTCTTACTGACACTGCATCAGGTCCATAAACATCACAAATTTTTTTCACTGCTTGAGTTGCATTTTTGCCTTTTTTATAATAAAATTTTAAAATGTATCGAATTTCTTCATTAGATTCACTCATTTTTACGGAGAGAAAAACAAATGAAAAATAGCGGGAAACAACTTTTTTTTATTTTTTTTCTTTTCTTTATAATGGAACCTTTTTAATGTTACCAAAACCAGCCAGACACAAATAGTACAGTCAAAAAAATTTTATAATAAGTTTATACCTACGTTATGCGAAAAGACTTTTTCCCCGACCTAATATATTGATTTCTGTGAAAGCAGTGTTAAAATTTTAAAAAAATTGCTTCCCATTTACTAACTTTCTATATTTAGGCATTTATACAATGTCGCCTGTTTCCGCGAAGAGGTATATTATAAGCCTAAATTTCGCACTGGCCCCATGTAATAGGTGAGTTCTCGGTGATTGGTGGGTGCGTCACTGGCAGGCGAGGTTAGCTTGGGTTTCTAAGGTTTTTGTAGGATTCCCCTACATTCATAAAAACATCTTATAAATTTTAAAGAAATGTTAACGTAATCGAATGTCTTTCTAACTACGCAATAGTAACATAGAAATGTGCCCTACATACTAAAATGAGTAGACACGCACCTTACTAACGTAAGTACCAGCACACACACAATTAATGTCATAAAAATTAACACCAACGTTAATTGCGATATAATATTCAATAATAAACTTCTGAAATGTAATCTTTAAAAAAATGATGTCATTAAACCAGTTAAGTAACTTAGCACCTCTCTCCACACGGTAGGTAGTATAGTAAGTACTTAAGTAGTATAGTATGATAACTGCACAATCACACTTACGAAAGGGCAGGTTCGCACGCGCGACAAAAACTGGCAACTAGACCAGTAACTACTAACTAATAACTAGTTGCAAAATTATGGGGTTAGCACATATTATTAAAGTACCTTTAATACTTATCATCAGAAAACTTTCACTTTCCAAGGAAGTTTTATTAGACATTCTAAATTATTTATCTCTTTAGGATGTTGCTTATATTATAATAAATGTGTGTTCCTGTAAGTACTGACTTGTATAAAAGCCATGCAATAGAATCTGCGTTTGATAGTATGACTCTAATTGTTTGTTGTGAAGTAGTGAATTGTCTAGTATAGCCTTAAAATTGTTGCTTAGCTTAGTTTTTTATTTTGTTGGATGTTATAACTTGGAGAATGAATCATGTCGTACTATTAAATATGGTAATCAATATTATGATATTAAACTATGGTAGTCAATAATCTGTAATGTCTGTTGTAAGATGTCACCAAGCTTTTTATCAGTTAACATTTTGGAATGGAACAAATTGCAGAAAACAAACATTTTACGTATACTAAAAGAACGTTAGAGAACTATTAATACCGTCAAAATGTTCTTAATTAGTTAAAAAATATATTTTTAAAACTATTCCAAAACAAATGAACCGTAAATTTGAATTAATAATGGTTTCAATTCACGGTTTTTTAATTTCAGAAAGCTGCTCCATATACACTGTATTAATGCTATACATATATCCTTTTGGCTGGGTCTTTGTCCAATTAAATTTTGACTTTTGTGAATAAGTTTTCGATCATATTAATCTTACCACTACTTAACATACTTATTTTAGGGTCAAATTTGCTACAGCTAAAGTAAGAATCGGGATTTTATTTAACTAGGCTCAGGTTATGTAATGTTTTTTGCATGTATAGTAAACACGCCGCTGCTCTCTGGTGGTTCGTGATAGGTCACCTCAAGGTAAAGAGGTTTCGAAGGTAAGGCTTCGATATATCAAATCAAAAGATATTTACAGTAAAAATGTAGTAAAGACTGAAGGTGCACTAAACATTTTCGCACCTACTTCACCTTCCTTTAAAACTAGATTTTTTTTTCAAAATACCGTTGTTATGACCTTGTAAAGTTTTGCGTGACAATAATTGTCAGTAACCATAACCACGATTAAATAACACATGCTCACACCAATTATAACAGCCGTGTCGTACCGCGGCCCACTTTCGACGCAGCCCTAGTATCTGGTAATCATATAGAGCACATTATAAAAAAAATATCTTAATAGCTGCTGTTGCTTAGTAGTAGTATCTTGAAATCTCATGGAGCACGATATAAAGAAGTAGCTTTGGCTGTATGTTGATAAATACATTTCAACATACCATGTTTTGTGACTATAGTGTGTGAGATAGTTAATATTGCAGTAAAATCAGTATTCTATTGTAACAATGCAAAGAGTTCATATCTGTTTTTATATGTGGATGGTATATCTTTGGAAATACCAAACAAATTGACAAGTTAAAACTTTTTAACTTCTTTATGGTTGAGGACATCTATCCTATCGCAAAAAAGCTCGCTAACTATGCACTATCAGTAATTTCAGCAAAATTACTGGCAAAATCAAATAACAACTGAGGTCTCAATGTGATAAGCGCATCGCATTGTGTATAAATATATTATTGAAGCGGCACATATATCATTGTGCACTAGATGATTTTTAATGAGATGAAAGAGAGCGTCTCGTCATTTTGTAATATATAATGATATCAAAAACATTGTCCTTTAAGATTTGGCGACAGATAAAACGAATCATTATGTCTCGCTCTGTCAAAAAGTTATTACACTCATGTGTGCCTACGCCTTAACTTAACAAACTCAATACCTCTAAATATGTGATAGCGTACTGAAATATGTATGTTATTATTAAAACAACTTTTTATTCACATTTTACATTTCATTGTGGCAAAAACTGTTTGTTGTAATTCTATATTTCGTTATGTCTTAATACAGTTTTATTGCATTTAATTAAAATGATACTATGATTGTATACTCAACTTCCACTTCATAAAATTGTATGTCATAAACTATTACACAGCACTTGAAAACGTCAACATTAAATATAAATATAAAAAAACAATCGACATATGATTACACTGAAATCACGAAGCTTAGATTCACTTACATGCAACAAAACAATTAAAAAACTATGCAACAAAACAATTAAATATTATTCAAGAAAAAAGCTTACAACGTTCCACGATGGACGAAAGTACCGCCTGCATCTGTTAGCCATCGTTGTATCGATTCACTCACAACAGATCGCTTCATGGTAATTTCTTCCATTACACGATGCTGGGACTCTGTAAGCTTCATTTTCTCCATAGAAGATTGCTCACGACAAACATTTCACGTCACGATCAACTAATTTACATTTAGTTCATTACATTTCCCAGAATCTCAGATCCATACACTCTTTTTGAAACGGAAAGTGTTTTTTTGTACTTATTGTAATCTTACTTGAGTTTAAAAATCTCATTGGGTAAGTAAGACTCCTACGTTGTTTCAACGTATCGAAAGACATAGAACATATCATCTATTTTTACTATCTGAAAATTATAGGAATTTAATTATCCGACTATGTTCAAATTGTAGTGTACCACCGAAGTTCGAACGGACTGTCACGAGTCAGAACACGTTGCATGTTTATGTCTTAGAGCTTATTAAATTTATCGATGGAATTCATTAACATTGAATTGTTCAAACCATTACAAATTTACCTTAAAACAAAAGCCTACAAGTAAGTGGGTCCCATTTAACAGCAGTAAAATTAAGTAGTAGATCTGTATTATGATATTAATCTTTAATAATGAAAGAAAATGGTCAAAAATTTCAATACTCTAACCCTTCTACTATCCTTTTTCTATCATAATATTTTTTTTTAATTTTATCTGGTAGCATGAGCCGACATACATAGTTAAGGTAACAACGTAGTCCAGTATCTTAAAATTCCTTAAGCTAGAATGAAGTTATCAGGAGTGGTGTAATATGCATGCATGAAAATTTGGAAGAGAGATTAGTCTGGGACTCTTTCCAGGTCATAAAAAATCTTATGACATTGTACATAACTTAAAGGACATACGTCTGACGGTCTATTTTATTGAAGCAAAAGCCAAAATGATCTAAGGTGAAGAAATTTTAACATTCTGTATATATACTTGCAAAAGTTTACAATATTTGTTGCAACTTCAATCAAAAAACTTGAGACTACCCGGTGAAAATTTACACAATACAATTTAGCCGTGTTTGATTGCCTCGGATGGGTTTATGGAATTGAGACCCAAATAAAGAATACGGCTAAAGCCGTTAAAAAAGGTCAAGACTACATGTAGTTACCGCATATAAAAATCTATTTTAAATTAGCATGAAGCAATACGACATGAAAAAAAAAATTTAGCTTTATAAAGCCGTTGCCTCATCTAATTTTATGGCATCTAACATTGAACCCAATCATGATGGCATGTTAAAATGACAGATCAACACAATGATGCTGTCTCAGATGTCATTACGCCTATTTGCGGTCGCCGGTTGTAAATCATCGATATATTGCATCACTAGAAAGCTGAAATGGACAATGGGGCGATTATTGTCATTGATGGTATAGATTGTGTTCTGCTTGTCACAGTAGAAGAGGTATTAGAATAGAATAGAATAAAATTTATTTATTTCAACTAAAAGTCATATTAAGAGCGATTGTAGTTAATAATCATCAAAATTAATTTAATTTTATATAACACTAGCGGACCCGACAGACTTCGTCCAGTCAAAAAGATGTGTAAAGTGAACTATTACATTTTGTGACTATTCAATTTAGGAACGTGACATGAAATCCTCCAACGCACACTCGCACACTGTTTTGATAGATGTGATTGAATTTCAACTTTATACAGTGTTAATTAAGCGAAAATTGACTCTTTGACGTTAGAAACACACCTACATTGATTAGACAACAGTGAGTGCTTGCAATATGAACAATGTCATACAATAACAATAAAGCTCAAAATGACTGCACGTTTTCGTTAGAAAACATTTATATAGGTAAAAGAAAAGGGCTGTTTTTAGGGTATTTTCGATATCTATTATATTTTTTCTCGCTGTAAAAACCATCCTTGAACTTTAACAAACATTTTAAAAAAAAATTGGCCAAATTAGTCTAGGCGTTGTTAAGTTATGCGCTTACCAACACATTTTGCGATTAATTTTTATATATAAAGATTATCTCACAATAGCCAAGAAGGGGGCCTAGATACATTTGACCAACGAAGAAAAAGTTTGATAAGTTTATATCGTATGGTAATTGAAATTAGCGCTGAATTACCACGTCATCAAGCGATGAGTTATGTCGAGTCACTATATTTGATACTGTGGATGTTTTATTTTGCATGCTTCCAAAGACTTCGTGAAGATGTCATCTATGTTTTTTCTGACCATAGATAACTCGCTGAATTTTCGTTTTAGTTTGGTTAACTTGTGGTATCCCAAATTGTGGAACTAGTACAATTGTATGAAACCAGATCAGCGGAAATCAATATATCGATTGGTCCGTGTTACCTTTGGCGTGAGGGTTTTTCTATTGTAATTATCAGACAAGAACCAGTATCCGTTTATTTTCTACTGGTTCAGTTCTTCATTGGGTCGATCAAGAAGGATCTATCAAAATATATTATGTGCAACTCCTATTTGTATCCGTTTAGTGATGTGTACTATCGGTCTGGAATAATACCAGCCTCTCTCATCTCACGTGAAGTCGTAAGAGTCGACGAAGAGAGATCATATCAGATGATGGACAGCAGCGTCATCTTGCGTACTAGCTGAGACTGCGATCACCAACCCGCCTGCCCAGAGTGCTGATTATGAGCAAGTACCCCCAATAGAATGTGATCTGTTGGGGAGGCTAATGCTCAGCAGTGGACTATACGGCTTATATGATGAGTGATGCCTAAATGTAACGACTTTTAATGGAAAATATAATCCTACATTAGCTAGTTACTTTGAAACTAGTGCACAATGTACAAGGCCAAATTTTATTAATAACTTTTACTATGCACACATTTATTTTATTTAGAAATCCAACCGCAACCTTCTCTCATATGCGCAATTGACATGGATTGGTATACTGACTCGGGTTACACTATGACCATGAAAATCAAGCAGGAAAATTGCGAAATAGTTCTATAGACGTAGTTAATTTAAACTCTTCTTTGCTAAGTCATGTTTATATATTTACTATAAGCAATAAGGAAATAACCTTTTTGCTGATACTACAAAATTTACTTCTATTTTTTTCAATTTTGCTGTTGGTATTTTACCTGTATAATAGAGTAAACGTTCATCATTGTCATCATAAAAAGACGTATTACTAGACTGTTGAACATCCCAAGGCGCGGCAGCACGCCCTATTGTCGCCCTATTTTTTTTGCCAGCTACTAGTCACAAGTGGTCGCTACATCTAGCTCGGAGGCTTCTCTCTCGATATTTGCCCAAACGTCATAAATTCAGACGTGGTCATTCTATTGCCAATCCACTTACTAACTTTTTAAGCTATGAGTTGATTCTCTGACGGTTCCTTTGTTCGTACTTACATACATTCACGCCTGTTTCCTCGAAGGGGTAGGCAGAAGCATATTATACGCCTACACTTCGCCAATTATATAGTTGGTCCCAGGTAATAGGTGGCGAGCCTATTGCCGCTTATCAGGCACTGTTTTGTTCGCCAGAGCCTCGTTCGTTGATTGGCAGGTGCACCACTTGCAGGTGAGGTTGGCTTGGGCTCCTTAGGTCTTGGTAGGATCCCTATGCACCCGTTCGTACTTACTCAGTGAAATTGTTATGTCTATTAATGGCCAAATAATTTTAAAATGTAAAAAAAAAAACTGTCAGCCCTATATCTGGATCCGTCATTAAGAAATCGGATAGATCCATTTTGTGCCTTTTTTATTGTAGAAACTTAAGTAAAATTGTCAGCTTCTCGTACCCGACATTTCTATTGCCATACTGTACAACATTACAGCAATTTATCACAGAAGTATCGTGGTCTATATGGTCTTGACAGGCCCTCAGGCAGACCCGAGACATGATAGGTTAGTGGACGGACCGACAGACGTCGAACTGTTTGCGCAACTCGAACTATTTACTGCGCAAATGCTGGTGGAGATTTCGTTACGTTGATAAATATTTTAAAGTTTTGTCTTTGGGCAACGGCAATACTTGTTGGTTTTGGAATAACTGTGTGATGCAACATACTAATTCTCATGTACGTATCTCAACTCAACAAAGAATCCATTTTGCTTTTGTTTCTTGATTATGGTAACGGTCATATCTCTTTTACTGTTGCTAAAAAAATATTGAATTTTCATTTAGTTTGTAAAAAATTGAAGAATAAAAATTTATTTTATTTTATATACGACTTGGCGTGGCTTGAGACTGCCAGAAGAGACAGGAAACAATATATTATTAATTTCAATTGTGTCTGTGGTTTTAAAGGCAACATATACGTTGAATTTGCGTTATTACTTATTTAATAGATATGCTAAGCTTGGAGCAAATCTCAAATGGTGGGCACTTAACTATGAAGTTATAAGTTGTATGAAAATTGGGTGATTGCACAAAGTTACACAGTTTACCGATAACATGATTAGTAGTCTACTGAAGAAGTAATTTTAGTGGACATTGATTTATCGATCTGACATTTATTGCTTTTACCATGTTTTCCAAATTACGTTCTCAAACATTTTTTTAAACGGAAGCAAACAAGTTTTCTTAACATTATGAATATATTATAAATTAAGCCAAATAATTCTTTATTAATGCAATTTTTTCTTAATCCATAAAATACTACCTAAATGATGTCTGGTCATTTAGATCTAGACTCAATCTGTCGAGAAAATGACATTTTACTATCAGCAATCTGCCCGATCACGATTGGTCGTAGACATATAAGTTTGCGACGTTAAGTACCACCGAAACGATTAATCGTACTAGAGCAATAAGTAATAGCTTGGTTAGAAAATGCAGTAAGGACGTTCTTCTCACATCCCTTCGCTTAGCATCTTCTGATCTATGAAAACCGAAAATGTATACAACGCCCAGATATAATCAATCTGTCCGATAACGATCAGTCAACGACATATAGAGTTGCGATGTTGCATGCCACCGAAACAAAAAAACGTACGTAATATATTGTTGAGAAATAAGTAAATGGTTGGTTAGTAGAACCAGTAGTAAATGCAGTAAGGATTCGCAACCCTTCGCGGTTCGCCAGAGAAGCGCTTGACGTCAACTGATCTATAAAAACAGAAATTTGATGAAACCGGCAGATATGATAATATCATCAACAATCTGCCCGATAACGATCGGTCGACGACGTTGCATCCTATGGAAACTAATAATCGTACGTAATCCATTGTTAAGCAAAAACTAAATGCTTGGTTAGTAAAATCAGTAGGAAATGCAGTAAGGACGTGGATCGGATGATGCCTGCTCCCCCTTCGCCGGTGAACGGTCGGCGTCTTCTTAATGTCAAGGCAGCGCACGCGCAAGCTTCCCGATCTACGCAGATGTTGTGATATTCGCTCGAGCGCACTATTGGTGTTTTCATACGTTTTGTTTAAAATTATTTTTGGACTTTTAGGACTTTCAACGTCCTTTTATTATATCCTGTTGATTTTTTTTACTTTCAAATTATCCTTATGAGAATGTTTATAACGCTTTTACGCTCAAACAAATCGGTCGAATTCATTAAAATTTGTTGTCATCTTTTCCCAGAACTAGGCTTAGCTCTTCTCTGATAAATAAGATATGTTTAAGTCATACTCATAGAAATCTTAATAATATAACAATAAAAAAACTCTGTGCGCGCATAAAATCGCTGGCATACTGGTGTATCGTTTGGCACCAGTGCATTTAGATCTATTAAATGCATTGACAATTGCATTCGTAATATCTGAATCGTACCTCACTACAAACAATCAATGTACTGTGTTCAAGAATCACTTGTAGTCCGTAGTGAATGACAGCAACGTCAATATCGAACTGAATATTTCTTGGAAATGAATAGAACATGTTAGACTTTATTGTATGTAATGTAATTTGATTTTATTGTAATATATTGATTGTTCTTTTGTTTTACTAATTTTGATTCCAATTGATATATATTTGTTGTAATTATTGTTTCTCATATTGTGTGGACGTTTAACATAATATTTGTTACATATAATGTTTTTTGCAATACCCTTGCAGGGTTCATGTTTTAGAACCATTATCTATAACATTAAAATCATTATGTACAACATGAGGCAAATAAAGAACAATGAAGTAATAAGGATAACAAACGGCAATATAATAATATTTAAATTTGATATTATTATTATTTATTATAGATGGACATCAATCAATATTCATATTTATACCAAAGTTTAAATATCATTAAAAAATATTCAAGTATTTATATGGAGTCTAAAGCCAATTCCAAAACTTTAAACTTTATTTAGCAACACTTTGTTTAGAGTCCTAGAACTCCTCATGTACGTACGTTACGATAACCAATGAGGTCACATTTTGTTTTAAGCTTTGTTTAGATGACAATAGAACGATTATGTCATATAGAATAATATAATATACCTTCAAAGCTAGCTCATACCAAAAGTCTTAATTCGTACACACAATTGCTAAATCTTCATTAATTACACTTATCTCTGCTTAATTCCTTTTGTTTTGTTCTCACTCAAAGTTTATGAGTTATACAAAGAAATAATTAATTAAACACGCTTCTATTGTCTCCTTTTGTGCACTAATTAACACCCTGTATTGTATAATGACAAGATTAATATCAATAAAAATAATTTGAGATTATTCAACGTTAGGTTTAAATACATGCCTTCACATTTACTAGGCTTAAATATTTTAAGAAGGTTTGAAGGTAATGTGATGAAATGTTTACGGAATGTTAGACAAAGTTCTAGCATTTTTCTCCATAGATAATATTCACTTAGACACGTGTACATGTCGTTACCGCACGACTTTTGTGCATCGATAACGTGAAACACTTAATTAAATATATGAATAAAGATAGTAGAGCTGATGGGGCGTTATGGTTGCCTAATGGCGACCACCAACTTCTAAACTTTGGACCGATGATCTGGTCAAAACGGGTGGGATGGATGATAAAAAATAAAATATACTTTATTGTCTTTAAGATCAACATGATCATTTAGATTCGTCAAACATTCACACACAAAATGGAAATTCAATATTTTTTCTAACAACAATGAAAGAGATATGAGCGGTACCATAATAAAGAAGAAAAGCAAATGGGTTCTTTGTCAGATTTTGTTAAGGTTTGTCAGTTTATCTGTCTATTGTGGGTTTTCTCAAGATTTGTCAGTCTGTCGGTGACTCTTATCGGGGGATCTGTCGGTCAGCCTGTCGTGATTCGGAAGGAGGGAGGGGATTGTCCGATGCAGGCGGCATGAGCTTCTGGTCAAGACGGGCGGGATGTGCGCAGGAGGTCTTGAGCTAGTTCGACATGAAAAACCATAAGAAGGCATTCAGCAGTTGACATAATTATTTAGCAGTTTGAAGCGCTCGTAGCTCTGCGGTGCTCGGTGGTCAGAAACGAAAACCGAAGTACAGCAGAGTTTACCTCAGTCCTTGTCTCTCGGTCAGTCCTTGGATGGGTGACCGTTTGTGTGGCATTTGATATCGAGCGCTTCCGTGCTTCGGAAGGCACGTTAAGCCGTTGGTCCCGGTTATCACTAAATGTGGTAGTCGTTAAGCCACGTTAGAGGCCTAATGGGCGGCTTGATAAATTCTAACAGCAGGACGCCATACACCTGCCTCCGCAAATCCGCACTGGGTCCGCGTGGTGGAGTATGACCCAATACCCTCGCACCTTAATATGTGAGAGGAGGCTCGTGCTCAGTAGTGGGACGTTTATGGGCTGAGATGATGATGATGATGGTGATGAGTTAAATGGAATTATCACGTTAAACCGGTAGTCCCATCTTAAAAGAACATCTATGACAGACGTTACTAGACAGTCAATGTTTTAAAATATCCTGACAGCTGGCGTAAACATAGAATAAGGTTTAAAGAGGTCAGGCAGTCGCCCCGTGTGATAACTGAAATTCAGCCAAATCTAGTTAGTTCGACCAGCGAGCAGAACCTGGGTCCTTAGCGTAAGTCCAAAGCACAACAGAGATAAATGCTAGAACGATGACGATGTTCAAAAATGAAATTCTAAGGCTGAGATGGTGTATGTTGACTTTACCTTACTTTACTTTAGATGGGTGTTTAGATGGGGTGTATAGGGATCCTACAAAGACCTAAGAAGCCCAAGCCAACCTCACCTGCAAGTGGTGCACCTGCTGATCAACGGACGAGGCTCCGGCGAATATAACAGTGCCCGGTAAGCGGCAATAGGCTCGCCACCTATTACGTGGAACCAACTATACCATTGGCGAATTATGGGCGTATTATATGCCTCTGCCTACCCCTTTGGGGAAACAAGCGTGAGTGTATGTATGTACTTTAGATGGTGACTTTACGATTACTACCTTTTTTTTGTTGATTTACGTTGTAACAAAATGCATTTACGCACTGTCTCCCGGCCAAAGGGGAACCGAGAGAGGTGTGTGGGACTCACCACCGGCACTCTTACCTTTACTACCTGCTTAGAGGCCTAGTCTACAAACACAAGCATCCATCACAAATACCAAAAGCTGTCCGCAGTTCGATTCCCGCGGTCGAGTTCCCACGCGGTGAGATAACCGCACTAAATGTATTGTGCTTGTGTTCAAGGTGCCAGCAGTTGCATTATAATGAGGTTGATACTCTTACGTCAATGCGAAACTTTGTTGATTAGTGGAAACCTAACTCATTAAACACCTTACAAATCTCGAAGGCATCCGAGCAAAAAGTGAGCCAATATTTAATTAGCATTTTAAGAATAGATGGAATAGCCAGATTTTATTTCTGCATGACAACTACTCGACAGTTACAGGTACAGTTACAGAACAAGAATCTACGACTCGTATGTTAATAAATTATTTTACACACTTTTTTGTACTTCATCATCAAGGGATCCTATGAAAAACTTGGAGCCTCTACCAACCTTACCTGCAAGTGGTGCACGTGCCAATTAACGGTCGATTCTCTGGCAAACATAACAGTTTCCAGTAAGCCGCAAAAGACTCTCCACCTATTACGTGGGACCAATTATATAGGTACTTGGCAAAATGTAGGCGTGCAATAATATTCATCTGCGTATCCCTTCGGGGAAACAGGCTATAATTACGTACCTTATCTTATCTTATCGCGGAGGCCATGGACTGACTCTTATGTCGGATCTTTTGTGCATCCTCTTGCCTTGGACTCCAAATCTCCAAATATTGTTACCATCATCTCTATGACAGTCTAAGCGCCGGCAGCAGCTGCCATTCCGATAGTTGCGTTTCTCCACTATATGCTTTTTTAACGTCGTAGCTATTGTACTCATGGAGAGTGCAATGCATGGCTCCGGTCCCGTGAATTTACTTACGTATATACCATCATCAAATTTATTTCTGTATCACGTACCACATACATTTCTGTATCATCATCATCAGCCCAATGGCGAGACCCAAGACTTCTAATTCAGAGGGTCAAGGGTTCAAAACCTATGACTTTGCGAAGTTATGTGCGTAATTATCGCTTGCTCTGTTCCTCGGAAGGCACGTAAACCGTTGATACCGGCTGTCATGAACGTTTATTGCATTCGTTATTAGAAAGTCAGTGCCTTCTAATTTTCTGACATCTGGTTTGACCATAGAATGATGTTTCCCTTTGGGTTGTGGAGGTCAGATGGCAGTCGCTCCATGTAATAACTGAAGTTCAGCCAAATCTTATTAGACCAGTGAGCAGTCCCTTGGATTAATAATAATAAATATTTGTTATTATTATTATTTAACTCTTTATTGCACATAAAAACTAAAAAATAACAAAACATTACAAATAAAAAGGACATGTACAAAGGCGAACTTATCTCTATAAGAGATCTCTTCCAGCCAACCTCATGAGGAGTCAGAAAGATAATATTTCTGACACTTACACCAATTATTTAGTTCCAAGATAAGTATCATTAAGAACTTGTGTTATGGATACTACATAACGGATAAACATACTTAAATAATTTTTTTATTTGTAAATACATACTTAATATACATAGCAAAACACCCAGACCAAAACAAATATTTATATTTATAGACACAAATATTTGTCCTGTGTGGGAATCGAACCCACGACCTCAGGAGTGGAGTGCGGGTATACTCGCCACCACGCAATATCGGTCGTCAAAATGTTCGGTCAAAACGGTCGCCATATCGGTCGGGCTTAAGTCTAGGGCAATCGGGATTATGCTAGGATATGATGATCATCAGTCTATCTTAGTCCTACACCTATAGTCCTACTCCACATAGACTTATCCAATGGCATGCCACTGAGCTCGGTCTTCGGCTCTTCGTCTCCAAATGCGGACGTGGTTGTGTTAAACTTAATATTTTTAAATTTTTAAAAATTATCATTCTCATATTTTATAGCATTATATCACGCCTATTACTCTATATTTTATTTACAATAGCTCTTTAAAGACAGCATTTTTGTAGAAACGTAAATTTAAAAACTCTTGCTAACTAAAAAAGAGTAAAATAATATTTTACTTGCATACATATGCGCATACGCAACACACGATGGTAAGGAAACGATCGACCCAACCTTATTTAGAAGTCCAAACCGCACGCACTTTTGCGAAAGGCTATTTACGTTTTATTTATAGCTACGAAGCTCATAACATGTGGAAACTTAAATGAACTTCCTACAATAAGTTAACAGACCAGTCAATTCTATAATAACCGTTACTTATTCCCTCTGTTAGCGAATAACTCAGTATTAGGACCTATAACATACATACATACATAATAATCACGCCTATTTCCCCAAAGGGGTAGGCAGAGACATACTAAACGCCCACAGTTTTTTGATGGTCCCACGTGATAGGTGGCGTGCCTATTGCCGCTGACCCTAATTCTATATGATCAGAAAAGCCTCTTCTGTTGATCAGCAGGTGCACGACTTGCAGTTGAGGCGACCGATATGGCGTGGTGGCGAGTATACCCGCTTTCCACTCCTGAGGTCGTGGGTTCGATTCCCACACAGGACCAATCTTTGTGTGCATAAACATGAATATTTGTTCTGGTCTGGGTGTTTTCCTATGTATATTAAGTATGTATTTACAAAAAAAAAGTATTCATGTATGTGTATCCGTTATTTAGTATCCATAACACAAGTTCTTAATGATACTTATCTTGGAATTAAATAATTGGTGTAAGTGTCAGAGATATTTCTTATTTATTTATTTATTTATCTAAGGACTGACCTCCAACATGTCATGGCTTTGCCTTAGGGACGACCAATTATATAGTATACAAGAATGTTAAATCTTGTCAAATATAACACATTACACTACATTCACATTTTAATAAACTGCATGAAATGTCACAATCAGACTTGATCTTATAAAAAATCGACTGTCGTTAAGATTAGTCACGGATTTTTTAATTAGTTTAAAGAGTAATTGGGCCGTTAAGTAACAGCTTAGAAAAGATTAGAATGTATGTGTGTATGTACGAACCTGCTATGTGGGCAGTGGGCGGATGTGTCTCAACTCGACAGTCGGTATTGGGATCATGTAACATCGAAGACAGATTTTTGTCATTGCACCTTACTATGGAGGGTACAGATATTATTTGGCCATGTGGTCCCGGCCCAGAATAGGGCCACCTTCTATCATCTTACGGGGAGTCGTAAGAGTCGTCGAAGAGAAATCCTACCGTATGAGGGTGGCAGCGTCATCCTGCGTACTGCCTTCAAGCGCGATCACCGACCCGCCTGCCCAGCGTGCAGCGGGTCGGATAGAGATTATGGGCAATTACCCCCAATAGAATGTAATCTATTGCGGAGGGCAAAGTTCAGCAGTGGACGTTAGAAGGCTGATATGATGATGATGAATTAAATAGCAAAGCGCTTATAGCTCCGCAATATTAGCGATCCGTAGGAAGACTAAAGTGACCGACATAGCGAGGCGAGTTTGCAAGCTGAAGTGGCAATAGGCACATAGCTCGAAAAACCGACGACCGATGGGGCGTTAAGGTTCTCCAATGGCGACCGCGAACCGGCAAACGTAATAGAGGACGGTCTCCTATGCGATGGACCGATGATCTGGTCATGCGACGGGAAGCTGATGGATGCAGGCGACTCAGGGTCGCTAAATGTGAAAATCTATTGGGGAGGCCTATGTTCAGCAGTGGACGTCATATGGCCGAGATGATGAATTCTAAAGGTGAGACATGTTAGAGCCCTACAGCACCTTAGTCACTCATAAAGAGCTGTCGCCGCTATGTTCCTAGAGCCTGCTCCTGGGCGTCTCGACACCACCGCACCACAGTGTCCGGTGCGGGGCGGGGTTCCGGGATTGCACGCAACACCAGAACACTGAAGGAAGAACCCCGGCGTCGAGGTCCCTTGGAAAGGATCCGGCGACCGCTCGAGCCACCTCAAGTGAGATGGTGAAACCTTACGAGTCACCTTAACCCCCTGCGATTGCTGCAGGATCTGTCCAGGGCGACCCGTGATTAAGCTCGCCCAAATTGGCCCCCAGGAAAAGGCTTGGACCGCTCTAAATCCATATAAAGCATATAAAGGCGACGACAGCTGCCGACACCACCGCCGACATAGGGCAGCAAACGAAAAGCAGCTCCCACTGTGCTCAACAACCTCGGTCCCAGTTGCAGAAGGTTAGATTTTTAAGTCATCTGCAAAGAGGTAGGCCCTGGAGTGATTGACAACTGACACAATGTCATTGATAAAAATAATGAACAGGGTAGGACCGAGATGCGACCCCTGAGGTACGCCTGAGAGCACAGGAAATTAATCCGATGGAAAACCCTCTACAACAACATTTGCGCCCTGTCTGCCAGATAAGAAGAGAACCATCTGACCAAGCTTTTACCAAAACCGAATTCAATCAACTTGAACCGTAGAATGCCATGATTCACCCAGTCAAAATCCTTGCTGAAATCTGTGTAGATTGCATCAACTGGATGACGTTTATCAACAGACTGACTAATATCAGAAACAAACTCAGCGAGACCGGATGCAGTAGAACGACTCTTAATAAATTCAAACTGACGAGTAGACAAAGAATGTTTAATGTGCCATGCCAGAGTAGAACAGAGGAGGGATTCGGAAACTTTGGCAACTATGGGCAAAAGGGAAATAGGTCTGTAATTTTTTTCTAGTTTTTCATCACCAGATTTGAAGACGGGTATTATGATGGTTTTTATCCAAAATGTAGGATAATGGCCCGAGTGTAAGGATTCATTAAAAATCAATGAAAGCGGAAATGCCAAACACTTAGAACAGTGAAACAAAAAAACCGACGGGATTCCGTCTGCTCCAGCGCCCTTTGTAGGATCTAGTTTAGCAAGAGTACTCTCAATTTGACGTGGCGAGAAAGATAACACTTCCAACACAGCCATTACTTGCGGATATGACAGCCACTTGCGATGGGACAGCCACTTTTCCAGCTGATTTTATGGGAACGTTGTATGCCTTCATAAAATTATTTGCGACCCATCGTTGGAAAGATTACCGCCTTCTCCGACAGGTAGCTCTCCAACAACCTCCGCAGACATGGAGGCACCCCGTGGAATCGGAGTGTGTTTTTACCCTTCAGGCGTAGCACGGCCGCTGCCACCTCCTTTTCGGTGATCCTGGGCACATCCTCAGTGCCCGAGTCACCAGTGACATCTGTCGCCGCCATGATGGGAGGCACGAAGTCGGTTTCTCTGCCAGGGAACAGTGTCTTAACCACCCTACCGAGGACCGCCGGTA
The DNA here is from genome assembly GCA_949126915.1 of Musotima nitidalis. NCBI lineage: Eukaryota > Metazoa > Arthropoda > Insecta > Lepidoptera > Crambidae > Musotima > Musotima nitidalis. The sequence goes on from OX421434.1 coordinate 11,098,749, forward strand.
CGAGACTGCTGGAGACTAGAGGGCCCCACGCAGGGATAGGTATAAGTCTTTATTTTTTATTTTCTTCGGGAACAAAATGCATTTACGCACTGTCTCCCGACCAAAGGGGGACCGAGAGAGGTGTGTGGGACTCACCACCGGCAGACACGACCGCCAGCAGTAATACCCACTAAAAATCTTCCGACGACGCCCGCCGCTTGTTGAGAAAGAGGCGGGGGCCAGTACCTGGGTTGCAGCTCTGACACCCCGCCCGCGGCCAATGTCCCCCGGACCAAAACCGGGAGGACCTCCTCAGAGAGACGCAGTGGACGCGCCCCTCCTACCCTCCTACCTCCTTGTGCGACCATAGCGTGTGTGGCTGACTTCTCGGAGGGTCCATGGTTAGACAGCAGGGGCCCCCGGCCGCCGCTGCCTAAGACCCTCCTGGCGCTGCTAGACAGGCCCTCCCGCTGCGCCCTTCACAGGTCCCTCTTAGTTTCCCCCCCGGTAGTCAGTACTAAGGGCACCCAGAGTCGCCAATCTCTGGGTGTTACCTTTTCCCTAGCGCCCTACCGGCAGGTACTCAGCACCCCACCACGACAAGGTGGAGACCAGTCGGGGGGGGATAGGTATAAGTCTAAGGCAACAACCGGGATAATGCTAGAATTATAAAATAAATTATATTAACACGGCGTCCGCGTGGAACTTGGTTCCAACTTGCTTATAGCAGCAATCCGCGTCGATCTATACAAACATTGTCAAAAGACAATCTTGACATGAACACACGAAAAATCGTGTGAAAGTCATTTTTGCATTCGTGACTCGCGGAAACTGACTATATTATAAGTGTAATTTATGTGTGAAAGTGCACGTTATCATTTCTAAATCCCGCAGCCTGCTTCCGAACATTTATAGAGAACTAGCAAGCAAATCGCGACTTCGTCTGCTTGATCCTCAGTCACTCTCTTATTTTTCCAATTAAAAACATTTTTATGTACAAAAGTTTGAACTGACCTCAAAATATTACTTGTTACAAGCCGTTTTACATACCGTTTCTCTCGTTTAATGTGACTTTGTGGGAAAATCGAGAAACAACTCAACAGGACACGTGTGGCACGGGGCATCTTAATGTCTATTCCGACAGACTGACAAATCTTGAGAAAAAACCACAACAGACAAATAAACTGAAAAACTTGACAAATTCTGACTAAGAATCCATTTGCTTTTATTTCTTTATTATGGTACCGCTCATTTCTCTTTCATTGTTGTTAAAAAATAATCGAATTTCCATTTTATTTCTAAAAAATTGACTAATCCACGTAATCCTGTTGATCTTAAAGACAATAAAGTATTTTTTTAATTCTAAAAATTACCATATATTTCCGCAAAGTTACGCCTAAATCAATAAACTATGTTGATGAAAAGTTAAAATGTTAAAATGATAGGATATATAGAAAACTTTGCAAAAGCTAATGTAGCAATTTAAATCGGAATATAATAAACTAAACCTCTAAAAAAAGCTTTTTTGATCATCAAAAATACTGAGTGAGCATCTAATAGGTGATTAGGTGCTCAATCAGTATTTTTGATGTACAAAAAGGTTAGGTTAGGTTGGCAATTTATTAATTTTGAAGACACGTTAAATAACACCCATTTAAATCGACTCATTGCACCGATGACCGGTCCATCGGGTGAGAAACATCCTCTACTACGTTTATTACAATAGATACCTACCGAACTTATTATACGACTAAGTATTTATTTCATACTATGGGGCAGTAGACTCCATGTTTCACCTTGCATGTATGTTACCGGTCAAACTGGATTATTCTGGGTCAATTAGGTTCAAGGTTATTATTTTGTTAACTATTTGAACGTCTTGCAATCACAAATAAGACTGACCTACTAATCTATGTACAAGTATGTGGTACGAAACTCGGTCTACACAAGAGATACAAAGTGAGGGGTTAAAATTCATTTTTATGCTTCAAGTACCGTACCGTAAGTAAGTCCGGTAGATATACGGCCTACCTTATGTAAAGTAGTCACCGGAGCCTAAGGATGCTTGTGTGCGGATAAACATACATAAAAACTTTTTTTGTAAACACATACTTAATATACATAGGAGCACACGCACACCAGAACGAATCATGTTTATGCGCACAACGATTTGTCCCGTGTGGGAATCGAACCCACGACCTCAGGAGCGTAATGTGGATATACTCGCCACCACGCCATAATAGTCCAATAATAAGATGTAATTTGTTTGTTCGTGTGACAATTACGGTAAAAGTTTGTATCGAGCGTTTCTTGATTCGATCATACCTGCTTATATATTGTATATCTATATCAGTGGGTGACACTTTAAAGTGTTGATCCCAGTTATCACAGCAGTTATGTGTGGTAGTCGTTATGCCTTACTATAGTCCTTTTCACCTAGGATGAGTTCTATGACAGATCGATTTTTGACACTTGTAGACATGCCCTTCAAAGAAATCGTATCTAATACTTCCGATAATCGATAATAATTTATAAGGAAATAAAATCGATTTAAATAAACCAAAACGTGTTAGTAATAAACAAATATTGTTGGTGTATATGTATTATATTGAAAGTTTATTGTGCATAAATACATAAACGGTATATTTTGCACAGTTTTATTAGAGTAAAATACAACAGAATTTTAAAAGACTTAATTGTTTGGTCACTTTCTGAAAAATCACTGTCAGAATCTCTTGAAGAGTCGTTATCGCCGAAAATAATTTTAAGTTAGTCTTTCCACCTGTATATTCTGACGTACCGCTCCCAGTCCTCTATTATAATCTCTGCATTTTCGAGCGATGGCCAAGCGATCACAAGATGACCACCGATTATGTGATTTTTCAGCCCTATGTTCTTTCTACGTTCCGTTCCACGACCAAGATTTGCGTAGGTATTATATTTATGTGCTTTTTTATTTTATTAAATTGAACTGAGCGAGACTGTTTTTGTTTTATAAGTTTAAATATTAAATTTTTACATTTTTCGTTCTAACGTCACCATAAAATAAAAATATTATACAGTATAATAACTTTTGTTTTTCAAACAAAAAACGCGTAACTAGTTCGGAACACGGTGAAGTGTCACAGAAATCATCCAATGTGAAAAGGACTTTTATAGAGGCTATCCATAATTTACGTGACACGTTAAGGGGTAGGAAAAGGTTGACGGAGTGTTTTTCACTTTGTGTGTCAAGGGAATGGGGATCCTAAGTTTCGTGATGTGACATTTGTAAATCCAGTTCCTATGCAAATTTAGGAACTGCTGTTTTAATGTATTTTTTTCTTGCTGTACAATTACAAATTATGTGACATCACCCTAGGGAGGTGGGAGTCTCAAAAGTGTCACCAGCTGTGACAAGGACGGAGGGGGGGTTAGAAATTAATGTGACGTAATTTATGGATGACTGTTATAAAATGTAAGATAAATTTAATGATTTATTGAAATTAGTTTTTATTCTTAAACCTTGATCATAACAAATATTCATATTAATGCACACTAATCTTTCCCCTGTTTAGAAATCGAACACAGAACCTTGGGTACGGAGTGTAGAGATACTGTCCTCCACAACATATCGGTTGTAGCACTAAATTTGTTTTTTTTTTCTATGTTTTAGGAATGTACATTTTATATTCCACATATAAAAAGTTATGGTCGTTATTTATTTTAAATCTTGTGACTGTAGAACACATGTTTTTGTAGACTTGTCAAATTGTTTTAATTTTACGTTCACTTTCTTGTTACTGGCGGGAGAAAAAACCAACCTTGACGACTTTCTTTCCCGTTCTTTTACGATCAAGCTCCCGCCCGCAGTGAATGGGCGCGTTAGTTGTTAAGTTTAACTTTCAAAGGGCTCAAACTTGAATAAATTTTGTTTATAACTAAACACAAAAAATAAAAATACTCATAGGATGTTTCAACACAAGAGATACTAACTAAACTGTACTTACAAGTAATTATTTATTTAACTCTTGACATTTTCATTTAATCACTCAGTTCTGGTAATTAAATGTTCAAAGGATGTTTGGGTGATTACGTGCCTAATCTGTGTTTTAGAAGGGCTCTTGACGTTCATTTTACATATAAATCGCCATTACTTAAGTAGTTATTTCCACATATAAATGCTAAAATTGGCAGAAAACGTGTGTACGTTACCCCAGCCAGATGTTGTCGAAAATGGTCATTCAAATCATATAGATAATTAGTTTTGCGGCTTCTGTAATTGTTGCACTTATAGTTTTTTAATTATTTCACAAAAACATTTCCTGCTGGCGTAACGTTACGCCAGCCAGACCTTTTTTTTTCTAATGGGAATATTTAAATAAATATTAGCTATAAAATTAGTTGTCTAGATGAAGTAAATGTTGTGCCTTATTTTGTATTTGTTCTTTCTTCGGTTGCGAAGTTATTCGAGATTTTGCTGGAGTAACGTTTTTGGTTTTGCTAGATCTTTGAAATGGTTAAGCGGATTCTTATCATATTTTGTACATGACTTCTTAGGACTTAGTTTAAATTTGTTCTGCAATAATAAAACCAAAATATTGCATATCTTAGAGGTTATTTCATTTAACAGAAAAACACTTCAATTGGTCCCAGCACTCTCAATAAGAAGTCTAACGACTTACTTTAAACGTTATTTTAAAGCTAGTAACTGCCTTCAAATGTATGTGAAGTTTCATTAGTATCCTGTAAGTATTTAACAAGTTATGATGATATTCAGTTCTTCACGAGCACGGTCTTGATGCGAGCGGAGTTATTTGGCCACTGGATTAGATATATGAACTGAATGTTATGTCAATTATTAGTTTTTTAGATCAGTAGTATATCAGTAAATTTTCAGCTCAGTACATTGGATAATTAATGAGATAATACGATTAAAGTCATTAGGAAGTGAATGACCGTGGTAACCCGACCAAGTTTAGGAGGTTACGAAAAAGCGAAAACGCAGAACATTATGGTACCTTCTAAAATATGTAGGATAGTTTGTACAGACATGTACAAAAGTTTTAAAAAAAAACTACATGATTATTAAAGAATTTTTATTGACAGGTAAAATAATAATTTCAATTGAACTTTTAAAGTATTATTACACTACTTAAAAACAATCACAGATTAAAATTACAGATAGTAATTTTGTTTTTTTAATTTTCTATTATTTTTTTATTTAAATTATAGATTTCAGTATACACAGTTACAGTTTTTATTTAAATATGTACACATATTGGAATGTGTAATGATCACAGACAATAAATAATATACAATGGTTTTTTCTGTTAACACTAAATTTACGTATGTCTACTAATACTTACTTATATCAATTAAAATCACAGATCAATGGTAATATTAAATGACATCACAATGTAGTAAAATGCTCACAGTTAGTCTTACTGTTTTGTTGTCTTATTTCAAATATTACAGTTTTAGATAAGTACCTAACGACACGTACATATTAATAATAATTTTGCTACTATTTCTATAGTTACATTATGCAAGCTTACCTTGTTCGTGAATTCATCAAGCAGCCCGCACCATAATTATGATCATCAATACAATCATCATACAAGCACTCCACATTAGCAATAATTCGCCACACTTGTTATTATACAATAACTCTCACGCACTCGATAAATATTTGCAAAAACAGGAAACGGAACTGCCGAAGCGCACGCGCACTCTACAAGATGAATTAAGTTTATGGAGCATGTTTAGTACATTATGCAAACAATGTATTACCCCTTTACCCCACCCCTCCCGCGTCCCACCGAACGGCATGCTCTAACGGTGATTTCTGATAGGTTTGTGCAACTGGGAAGATAATAATAATGTTTTCATAGTACAGATAATATTATATTATTATTATGTATTTAACAGTGTACGCGACTGTACTGAAATTGTAATGTGTATTATACTAAACATTTCAAAAGATAGTATAATGTTCTGCGTTTTCGCTTTTTCGTAACCACCTGAACTTGGTCGGGTTACCACGGTCATTCACTTCCTAATGACTTTAATCGTATTATCTCATTAATTATCCAATGTACTGAGCTGAAAATTTACTGATATACTACTGATCTAAAAAACTAATAATTGACATAACATTCAGTTCATATATCTAATCCAGTGGCCAAATAACTCCGCTCGCATCAAGACCGTGCTCGTGAAGAACTGAATATCATCATAACTTGTTAAATACTTACAGGATACTAATGAAACTTCACATACATTTGAAGGCAGTTACTAGCTTTAAAATAACGTTTAAAGTAAGTCGTTAGACTTCTTATTGAGAGTGCTGGGACCAATTGAAGTGTTTTTCTGTTAAATGAAATAACCTCTAAGATATGCAATATTTTGGTTTTATTATTGCAGAACAAATTTAAACTAAGTCCTAAGAAGTCATGTACAAAATATGATAAGAATCCGCTTAACCATTTCAAAGATCTAGCAAAACCAAAAACGTTACTCCAGCAAAATCTCGAATAACTTCGCAACCGAAGAAAGAACAAATACAAAATAAGGCACAACATTTACTTCATCTAGACAACTAATTTTATAGCTAATATTTATTTAAATATTCCCATTAGAAAAAAAAAGGTCTGGCTGGCGTAACGTTACGCCAGCAGGAAATGTTTTTGTGAAATAATTAAAAAACTATAAGTGCAACAAATTTAAAAATGTGCGCAACAATTACAGAAGCCGCAAAACTAATTATCTATATGATTCGAATGACCATTTTCGACAACATCTGGCTGGGGTAACGTACACAGAAAACGTTTATTTGTCATTCTTAAGTGATTTATTGGAACCCAAATTGGTTGAATCATTTTTTATTTCATGTTAATATAAACTGTGTAACATAAATGAAAATTGTACAAGGGGCGGACCTTATAACAATTTTGCTTCCTTAGTAGATAAATCTAAGGCAGTGCGGACAATTAATTTTAAATTAATCACAAAAGTACCTGCTTATATTATTAATAACTATAATTAGAATAAAAACATACATTTACGCCTGTTTACCCGAGGGGTAGGCAGAGGCATATTATCACCAATACCACACTTCGCCAATTATATAGTTGGTCCCACGTACCCCGCTTACGGGGCACTGTTATGTTCGCCAGAGCCTCGTCCGTTGATCGGCAGGTGCACCACTTGCAGGTGAGTTTGGCTTGGTCTTCTTAAGTTGATAGGATCCCTATATACCCTGATAAATAATGTGAAGTACGCATTTCAAAATCCATTTTAACCCTACTACCGTTTTATTTGATTTCGTAACACCTAGCCTTAGTCGGTCTTCATTAGCTCTATATCTCGTAATTGCAAAACGCGAATTATTTGTTTTAATCGTTATTGCATATAATATTACCCATTGGATTTTTTAACATAATTGTGTAACACGATCTTATAAATATCGTCTACCAAATTTCTAATTAGCAATCATAAAAATATAACCTCAAATATTGTGTGTCAATTTTAATTGACTACTAAAACCAGTAACATTTTATAAAACCAAGTTTTATAAAGTTAGATCTAGTTGTTAAGTCTTAAAAGCTTAACTTACAAACAGTTCCGCATTTTTAATACTAGAAATATTATACGAGTCCTGCCCGCCACACATAGAGCCTTAACTAAACTCTGAAACTACAAATTGATTATAAGGATTTTATCAAGCTATACATTTTAAATGATTATATGAAATTGTAGCGATTTGACTATGAAAACGAAAGATATAATTCAATCTACCAATTGCCGTCCACTACTGAACATCATCCTAAACCAAAGAGCGCGCCTACGATACTGATCCTCTGCAAAACAGAGGGTTTAATTCTATTAAAATTTACTACTTAAGCCTTGAGATAATGTAGGACGTCCTCCGGCTAGGTGCAGCGACGACATACGCAGAACGGCTGGCAGTGGTTGGACACGAAGAGCTGAAGACCGAGCTCAGTGACGTGCCATTGGAGAGGCCTCTGTCCAGCAGTGGACAAATGTATGCTGATGATGATGAGGAGAAATGTAGGCCTTAGGAGGAATCGTAGTAAAGAAATTGTACATTCGTGTTATGCAGATAAAGTCACGAGCAATTACAAACCAATAAAGAATAAATTTAACAAATCCTACCTAACGCTCTTCAGGTCAAATTGAGTAATCATTTTGCGAATCATGTCTATCAATGATTTCATTGACCAATTTGAGTAAAAGTTATTACTCAAAACAAGACATAAACCATTGCTGGTTTGCATAGGCAAGAACAATGACGCGGTTAGGGGTCAGGGGTCGTTGTTAGCCAACCAGTTCGTGGTCTCGTCTGAGGCATGTTATTGTTCTCCATAAGTACCACAACTAAACATTCCTTATTCCGACTTACGTAGATTGCAACGTTGGCTGCAATTATGATTGACGCTTGGATGAAGTTCTTTTGAACATTCATTAATGTTATTTAATATTATTTTAAAACAACAAATAGTATGTTCGTATTTGAATTTCATATCCGCATAAAAGTATTCCATCTATATTCTGTTTGTAAGTTAAGCATTTACGCCTAAACAACAAGATCGAATTAGATAACATTTGGTTTTATGAAAGGTTTTAATCTTAGTTTACTGGTTTTAGTAGTCGATTAAAATTAAAACACAATACTTGAGGTTATATTTTTTTGATTACTAATTAGTTATTTGGTAGACGATATTTATTAGATCGTGTTACACAATTATGTTATATAAAATCTAATTAAATAAATAAATAAATATTTTTTGACATTTACACCAATTATTTAGTTCCAAGATAAGTATCATTAAGAATTTGTGTTATGGATACTAAACAACGGATAAACATACTTTTTTTTCTTTGTATATACATACTTAATATACATAGGACAACACCCAGACCAGAACAAATATTCATGTTCATGCACACAAAGATTTGTCCTGGGTGGTAATCGAACCCACGACCTCTGGAGTGAACTGACCTCCACCCCATATTGGTCGTCGGGTGTAATTGGGTGATATTACATGCAATAACGATTAAAACAAATAATTTGCGAATTGCAATTACGCGAAGTATGAAGACCGACTAACGCTAGGTGTTACGAAATCAATTAAAAAGGTAGCAGGGTTAAAATTTATTTTGAAATGCACACTTTACATTATTTATCACGGTGTATAGGGATCCTACCAAGACTTAAGGAGCCCAAGCCAACCTCACCTGCAAGTAGTGCACCTGCCGATCAACGGACAAGGCTCTGGCGAACATATCAGTGCCCGGTAAGCGGCAATAGGCTCGCCACCTATTATGTGGGACCAACTATATAATTGGCGAAGTGTGGGCGTATAATATGCCTCTGCCTACCCCTTCGAGGAAACAGGCATGATTGTATGTATGTGAACGTATGTAAATTAAAAAACCTTAATAACTTCACCTATATAACACACAACTAGAAAATAAGGACACGTCAATCTTCAAATGATTAAGTGATCATCAAATTACGAAATAATTGAAAAGCCCAGACCTCAAAACGCACGGAGCGTGAGATGTACAATTATAGACATGTATGTGCCATTTTGCCTCAGGGCGACACATCATTGAAATCTGCTTGTGAATTAAATGCTCTGTAATCTTTGCCCAGCTCTAGGTATAGTGGTACGGTAAAGATCTCGTGGTCCGAAGGTCACACACGAAGTGAACAAAACTCACAAAGATCTGTCAATGATGATGATGAATATTCCCCTCGTGCTGGTTTGTGAGAGGAGATCCGTGATTAATACATACATAAAACTACGCCTGTTTCCCCAAAGGGATAGGAATTTAATACGCCAAAAATTAAATTAAAAAATTAGAAACAAGCGGAATGAAAAAGAAATGCACACAGTCTAAAGATTACGATGAAAATTAGAGCACATAGCTTGATTGCCTAAATCTGGTCATATATTGTCCAATAAAAAGACCTCGAGGCGTCAATTGGCCACACTGAACTGTCTCGAATTTGGCACATGCATATTAATTCTCAGAGGTAGTTAATGGGGGCATGACCAGCGGCTCGACGTGGTCAGATTAACTACCTGATATTATTGCAGATCAAAGGAGTCATGTGTTAGATAAAGGTTTGACATTAAAGGTAAGTTGAAATACTTTCGACAAGCAAATATCGAATTCAACCAAATGGAGAAAAAACAAAGGGTGTATAGGGATCCTAGCAAGACCTATAGAGCCCAAACCAACCTCACCTGCAAGTGAGTCATCTGCCGATCAACGGACGAGGCTCTGGCGAACATAACAGTGCCCGGTAAGCGGCAATAGGCTCGCCTTCTATTACGTGGCACCAACTATATAATTGGCGAAGTGTGGGCGTACCTATAGTATGCATCTGCCTAACCCTTCGGGGAAACAGGCGTATGTATGTAACAATCTTTACTCCATTATTACACACTACACTACACTAGCCCAGTGCAGAGTGCTGGAGGCTAGAGTGTGGCGCAATGGAGTTAGAACTAGTCAAACCGTCCAAAAATACTTCTAACTTGGCCTAACGATTTTCTTTATCAAACCATTTGACAGTGACAATCCCTGGGCTTCTAACAATCTTTTTGCAGATTAAATAAGTCGTTGGTTAGATAATAGTTTGACATTGGAGACCAATAATACACTTTCGGCTAACAGATTTCAGATTAACGAGCTGATCTTAATTGCTGATCAAAGGGGTCATGTGTTAGATAATTGAATATAAGTTGATAAATGGTTTCAAGCTGCGCAATTTTTGATTCAAAATTTGATTATGATATGGAAAGTTTTATCTCAGCTAAGTTTGTTAAGCCGTTAAAAACTTGTTTGAGTGACACCTGGTAACCAACATACATACTTCTACATTTGTATTAATATTAGCTTACATTAATCATTACATAGTATAAAACAAAGTGGCGTTTTTCTGCCTGCCCCTATGAATGCTTAGATCTTGAAAACTACGCGACGGATTTTGATGCGGTTTTTTTAAACAGTGATTCAAAAGGAAGGTGTATGTTTTATATGGGATGTATGTGGGGTGGGTCACGTGGCCGCTAGTTTATATAAAAATATCTTTATTAGCTTATAAGTATATACAGTAAATAAGCCTAAATAAATTAACAAATAAACGGAAGCTGTCTTCAGTGAAATCATATTTCGATTGTTTTTTATGTTTACATTAAAATTTGACGTTCTCAAGTACTATGGAAGAACTATGAATTTTTTTTTTAATTAAATTCAATAAAATTGACTATGACAAGACCGAAGATGTTTTAATGGTAGTCTCCTAACAACTTTGTCTAAAAATGATCACATTAATGCCAACACACACACACACGCCCAACTATACACACACGCACCTATACACACACTCCCATACACACACTCCCATACACACACTCCCATACACACACTCCCATACACACACTCCCATACACACACTCCCATACACACACTCCCATACACACACTCCCATACACACACTCCCATACACACACTCCCATACACACACTCCCATACACACACTTCCATACACACACTCCCATACACACACTTCCATACACACACTCCCATACACACATTCTCATATACACTCGCATACACGCGCTTGCGCGCACTCTTATCAAGCATATTATATTCGCACACTTAATTATAAGCTTATTTATTTCACCGGTCCGGTGTAGGAGAGGCTGGTAATCTGTCATACAGGTCTCCTAGTACAGATATCAGTCTCTCACATACTTTTAAGTGCAACAATAGTGTAAGCTTAATTTTGTAACAACCATTATGTGAGTAAATAAAAAATATAGATTATTTAGATTAGGTCATATCTGGTTTAGTATTTACTAAGAATAATTGTTTAGTAACTTGAATGTTGGTTTCAAAAAATAAGGACCTAGTTTAAATAAAATACCGAATACGCATATTATTGTAAAGAAGTATAATATTTATATATTGGTGCTCATAGTTGGCGTTGGGTGGAATTTCAAGTACTATATTTTTCCGATATTTTATTGCAGCTAACATAGTGACATACCTGGGTGACAATTTTTTCCCATATCTTTTAAACAATTTTTGCTTGCTCTAAGTTTCACATTTATAATTTAAATAACGGTAGAAAGTTATAGTATTTGTAATAGTGTGAAGTATAGATTTTAGTTCACTTTTTATTTCTATTTTTCACTGCATTTTAATATATAATATGGCATAGATATAAGACAACATTATTGCGATAAGGCCCTTTTTGTACCTCCCTTTACTACATTTATGCTGTTGGTATACCTATTTAACTAAATAGAATAATATTATGCTGTAATAAACGTGAACATTTTGTTCGACAGATGGCGCTGACATGCGACTGTCCGATGTCGCAGCCGGGCCCGACGCTGGCGTCCACTTGCGGGGGCGGTGCCTTCATGCTGTTCATGGGGCTGCTGGAGGTGTTCCTCAGGAGCCAGTGTGATTTGGAAGACCCCTGTGGAAGAGCACAGGTTAGTGTACTTACCTAATTTTTTAAGACTAGTGGAGCTGCTGTTGCTCGTATCTTTATTTTATCGAATAAAAAGACAAAGGAGACGTCAACCCACTAATCAAATAATAATAATAAATTCTACATAAATACTATCACGCCTGTTTCTCCGAAGGGGTAGGCAGAGGCATATTATACGCCTACATTTCGCTATAGTATTTTTGGTCCCATATACTATACTAGCTTGCGAGCCTATTGCCGCTTACCGGGAACTGTTATGTTCGCCAGAGCCTCGTCTGTAGATCGGCAGGTGCTACACTTGGAGGTGAGGTTAGCTTGGTGGGATCCCCATAATATCCCCGTAATAATTGAATTTTTACAAGTACAAGAAGAGCTCTGATCCTTAAATTGGGAACAATACAAAGAGGTTTGCATAAACACTTTTTCGTGAGACGTAAGTTCTCGCCCAATTTAAAATGTTTACATGGTTCAGCCAACGGACGCTAGATGGAATTGTTTCAGAGACGTGCATATTAGGGAACAATTGCTTTTATTTACCTATAGTTAATATTTAATTCTACAATGCCGTTAGACATTGACAAGTATACGAGTAGTTTTCACTTTAAAATACATAACCTTCTCAGGATCTAATCTAGTCTCAATGTGGGCAAAGTGATAATTTTAATACGCCATTCTATAAAATTGATAAACTTACAGTTCTGGCTTTGCAGTACCGAAGGTGCGACATATTTAATGGGTACGATATAAATTGCGCTATATATTAAGTGTTAAAAAATCCATTTCAAAAAGATGCAACTTTAACCTCTCCTTGAATATAATAGGTATGTAAACAACTTTCAAACTTACAAAAAAGCACGACATTGGACCTAGCGAACAGGACTGTGGTTTTGATTACTACAGCCATTGGGTACTTGCGTAATTGCCTGGGCATTACATTCATACCACTGCGGTCGCATTAACAGCAGCTGCAATAATTGGACTAACTAATCTATTGGATAAGTTTCGTGTTAGGCTAAAAAGTGTACCGAATAGTTTGTAGAAAGTCGTTTTTTGAGGTGAATAATTTTATTGTACATACATACATTCACGCCTGTTTCCCCGAAGGGGTAGGCAGAGGCATATTATACGCCCACACTTCGCCAACTATATAGTTGGTCCCACGTAATAGGTGGCGAGCCTATTGCCGCTTACCGGGCACTGTTATGTTCGCCAGAGCCTCGTCCGTCGATCAGCACCACTTGCAGGTGAGGTTGGCTTGGGCTCCTTAGGTCTTTGTAGGATCCTTATACACTCAATTTTATTGTATAAGATGAAAAAACTTTTTATGCAGTCAATTTACATCTTTACATGTCAATATTTCGCGCCAAGATCGGACTCTTCTCCCGCCGCGATTCAGTAAAGGTCTCTACATAATATATTTTATATTATTTGTTAGACTCCAATTGGATTACTTTTATGCTCCTAAGGTTGTAGATTCGATTCTCACACGGGAAAAATATTTGTACGGTTGTTTGTATGTATAAATAAAATCCAAAAATATTTATTTACAGACATACATTTTCGATATCACTGATTCTTGTCTGATTTTAATAATAACTCTACAGTACTTGATAGAAAATAATATTTACTTATTATTGCATGGGTTTTTAATTAAACCGGTTCATGCCGGTATTTTGCCTTTCATCTAACAAAACATAGTTTAGTGAGTTCAGGTTAAATGAGCGAATCATTGTTCTCTCCACTGATTATATCTATGCTCAGCTGTGTAGACAACAATTGGTAATTGTCACAATTTCCCAGAGGAAACATACAATATCTTAACGACACAATCACTTTTTGTGGGACAGATATTCATCTAAACTCGCGTTCCTGAGTTTTTAACTCTCATTTGATATTCATTGCATCCATATTAATATTATAAATGCGAAAGTAAGTTGTTTGTCTTTCGCTTTCACGCCAAAACTACTGAGCCAATTTATATGAAATTAGTTACACAGATAGACTAGAGCCGAGAGCACAGACAGGACATAGGCAATTTTTATTGCGAAAAACATAAGGTTGTGAGGGTAAAAATAGCGGATCAAAGTTTGTATGGAAAAAAATTAAGACTGTTGAAGCTAGGTGCGTGAAACTAATTTGTTAGGTTAGGTTAGGTCGCGGGTGAACCACTAGTAATAATATAATTTGTACAGAAGTCACTAGGAAATTCTCCTTTACATGCAAAATTAAATAAATTCATATTCAAATTTTGTAACAGAGTTTAAATAGCTCAGGTTCTTTCAGTTACATTGAGCTGTATTTGAGATAAGAACTGTACAGCTTTTTATAAATATATTTTTGACCACCTTAAATTAACATACCAATAATTTTATTATTTTTATTTAAGACATAACATTTAAAATTGTATTAAAGTTCGTAAATAAGGATTTAATTCAAATTCTCGAAACCACAAAAAAAGTATAGTTCTGCATTAAAACAGTGACAGCACTAGTTTTAAACCTGGTCTAACTTTAGGCCTCGTTTTATAATAAGCTCCTTTATGTTTCGAGGCTTTCGAGTTGCCGACGAATCGAAGTAGTGGTGCTGAATAAGCGGTTTAGAATCGTCCATTTATACACTTTTCTGCAACTGTAAGATAAAGGTCTACGCTTATTCAACTTTGTTTAGCGTTCATTCATAGAAGCTGAACGGATGCGTACGTTTCTCCATACGAATTGTGTGTTTTCTGTCGACAAAAGCTACTAACTAACTTTGTCGATCTACACTTTCAAGTATTTACGATTCGATGAAACGACTGAAATTAAAGTTTAATCAAGAAATAGGTAGATAGATAGATAAGCTTTTCTCTTAAATAAGCTGACTTTGCCAATCATGTCACGTCAAGAACAGCTATGTCATGTCTATTAAAGTTTATAATAGGCTCGACAATAACCTAAAGCTGATGCCATTGAACAAAAAATTAAAAAAAAAAAAAACATTTAAAAAAATGGCTTGTTAAGGAGTGTTTTTATTCACTGAATAATATTTTGAAAAATAAATTTATTATTGTGATATCAGTATCCTCTAATTATATTTTTGCGTACCAGTAACTAGTGAAATATGCGGACTTTATTACATTTTAAGACCACTTATGTAGGTACCATATTTCATGTGAAATAAAAAGTCTTTGTCTCTTACCCATAACTGACTTTTATGTGTATTTGTATGAAGCTCGTCGTAGATCTTCACGACACGTCGTCGTATCGTGTTTATGCTTAATAATTATGTGTGTTCCAGTACCGTCGCCATATGGACTCGGTGTATGACTTCATCGTGGTCGGAGGAGGGTCCGCCGGGTCGGTGGTGGCTGCGAGGCTGTCGGAAGTGCCTCAGTGGAGAGTGCTGCTGTTAGAGGCAGGTTAGTATTGTAGGTTAGATGTGTTGGTAACATGGGTGGTGTGCCTATTGGTGGATATTAAAATTACAATTACAATTGAAGAATAATAATGAAAGTAAACACGTAGCGCTTAGATTTTCAGCAGTACTTCATTCGTCGCAAAACTACCGAAGTAAACCAGAGTTTGCAGATGTCGGTCCTTGGATAGATTACATTTTATTGGGGTATTTTCCTATGATCCCACGCTGGGCAGGCCGGTTGGTGATCCCCCCCGACTTGTCTCCACCTTGTCGTGGTGGGGGGGCTGAGTACCTCCCGGTAGGGCGCAGAGGGCGCCAGAGAAAAGGTGACACTAAGAGATTGGCGACTCTGGGTGCCCTTAGTACTGACTACCTAAGAGAGACCTGTGGAGGGCGCAGTAGGCGGGCCAGGAGCCCCCGTCAAGCAGCGCCAGGAGGGTCTTAGGCAGCGGGGGCAGGGGGCCCCTGCTGTCTAACCATGAACTCTCCGAGAAGTCGGCCACACACGCTATGGTCGCACAAGAAGGTAGGAGGGGCGCGTCCACTGCTTATCTCTGAGGAGGTCCTCCCGGTTTTGGTCCGGGGGACGTTGGCCGCGGGCGAGGAGTCAGAGCTACTACCCAGGTACTGGCCCCCCGCCTCTTTCTCAACAAGCGGCGGTCGGAAGATTTTTAGTGGGTATTACTGCTGGCGGTCGTGTCTGCCGGTGGTGAGTCCCACACACCTCTCTCGGTCCTCCTTTGGCCGGGAGACAGTGCGCAAATGCATTATTTTTACCGACGTAAATAAAAAAAAAAGGCCGGTTGGTGATCGCTGTTTAAGCCAGTACGCAGGGTGGCGCTGCTGCCCATTACCCGGTATAATTTCTCTTTGTCGACTGTTACGACTTCCCGTGAGATGATAGGGGGTGGCGCTATTCTAGGCCTTTATATGCTGTATAATATTGCAAAAAACTTGATTAACAAAATACTGGGCACTGGCAAATACTCTAATCGGGTGACTGTAATATTAAAGAAATAATAACATGAAATTAATAAAGAGAGAAACATTAAGAAGCAAAACCCCCGTAATATTGCTAGCAGAGTTACTTGAATTCGTTTGTCTTACAGGGTTCGACGAGCCGACTGGTGCGCAGGTGCCGTCTATGTTCCTGAACTTCATCGGGTCCAGCATCGACTGGGGCTACCAGACGGAGCCCGAGCCTGCCGCCTGCCTCGGCGAGACCGACAGGAAGTGCTACTGGCCTAGGGGAAAGGTACATTTACCCACACGTATTGCACACAAATACATACTATCTATTACTAACCCTGGACTATGGGCAAACGCACCGGCAGAGAATTTCAAAGTCGAATGGTCTTACATAAGAACGATAAAACCAAATTATTTTGTTTGAGTTTCTTAGTCAGTGAGAGTTTCCTAAGACGAGTCTTACAAGAAAGGAAAAGAGAGGGTGGGAACAGATCGAAAGATAGGATCTGGCCAATTTTACGATCGGGCAACAACATCATCCTAATCATTATGAAGATAAAATCTAATAAAATTAATGCTTATCAGGTACTAGGAGGCACATCAGTTATGAACGGCATGATGTACATTCGAGGCTCCAGAAAAGACTACGACAGCTGGGCAGACGACGGCATCGAAGGCTGGTCATTCAACGATGTTCTGCCGTTCTTCCTCAAGTCCGAAGACAATAAGCAAATGTCTGAAATGGACCAGGGCTTCCACGCTACAGGAGGGCCCCTCACAGTAGCCCAGTTCCCTTACCATCCGCCCCTCAGCTACAGCCTTGTGAAAGCTGGAGAAGAATTGGGTAAGTACAAACTGTTAAGCCATCTGATCATAGTCTTGCTTAAATCCGAAGACATCGAGCAAGCACAGAACCACAGTGACAATGTGCCGGTGCTGCTACCACACACCGGCACCCTCGGACAAGACATGGCGTGGTAGAATTCTTTGAAGGCTACATGCTTGTAGTGAGGTACGATTCAGATATAACGAACGGAATTGGCAATGTATTTTATAGTTCTGGATTCACTGGTGCCATACGATACACCAGTACGACAGCAAATTTACGCGCGCACAGCACTTCTATTGTTATCTATGTTATTAAGATTTTTATGGTTTGCCCCAATTATTGTGATAATGTAAATTTTTGGATACAATGCATACAGTTTTTAAAATGATGATGTACGGCTATCCAAATTCGGTCTTGGCCTCCTTTGACCATTTTTCCATTCTTGTATCTGTTCTACCTATTCGTACACGTGCATTGGTCTCAGATCCTTGGCTACCTCGTCCCTCCAGCGATATCTTAAACATTCCACCGATAAATCTCCTCATGCACACACAATTACATCATCATCAGCCCAAAGACATCCACTGCTGAACATAGGCCTCCTCCATTAGCTTCCAATGTGACCGAATGCAAGCAGCCTTCGTCTTACGTGGTCCTGCATCTCTTATTAGGTGGTCTGTTTATCTTGCAGGTGGACGTCATGCGCTACGTTTCCACATTATTTGTCATGTCTAAATTAAACTTATCATTATTAAAACGCAAAAGCAAATATATCAACCCCGGTATGTATTACATTAATATCTATAAATGACAAAATGCTTTCCTTCTGTCTCCTCAGGTTACACATCTCGAGATCTCAACGGAGAGCACCACACAGGCTTCATGATCGCCCAGACCACCAACCGGAACGGCTCGAGGCTATCCGTGGCCCGAGCCTTCCTGCGACCTGCCAAGGACAGACCCAATCTACACATCATGCTGAACGCCACTGTTGCCAGGGTCCTCATTAACCAGACTACGCGACAAGCGTATGCCGTAGAAGTTAGAAACAGTTTTGGAGGAACTGAGACCATCTTTGCTAACAACGAGATTATCTTGAGGTAAGTATCTACATATCTCTCTCTTTCATCTGTTTCTCTCACACACCCAAACACTCCATTTGTGGTGAGCAGAAACATTGCTAAAATTATTTAAAAGGGATCTATATTTGTTCCCAAAGTAAAAAAAACGGGATCCTATTTCCTTTCTCTCTTCTGCGACACAAACGTACGATACGTTTTCCAGCGGTGGCGTAACCTGTGGGGACAGGTCCTGCTACTCATCAGAATATCTTATACGAATCCCTATCTGACTGTCAACTATAATATTAATAAAAGTACAATAACTAGTTTAAATTATCCACTTTGCTGTTTTTGAAGGCGGATTTTGGCCTAAGTACTTAAGTACTACTTTCTTTTCATAAAGTTGAGAATCTAGACAAGTTTTAAGATATACTTTAGGTCCTTAAAGTCGCTAGCTTAAACTTTTTAATAAAAGTAATTCAATAAATTTACGTCATAATTCAACAAACGTTCTTTACTTACAAACTTCACATTAAAGTTAAAATGCTGATAAATTTTGAACTATTTATGAATATTCACTTGCAAAAGACATTTATAATAGCATCTTTTTTTTATGTACAATATTTTTAAATAGTTCAGGAAGAACATTTTCAAAAATTTATAACTCGAAACTTATAAAATATTTTCGGATAGCTAGGTGTGATTAATCTAATAATAATTTTGGACGTCGCTATTAGGAACAAAATACTAAATAGATAATTGTCCTCTAGCGGTGACGCAATCGGCTCCTCATAGGTCCTGCAACTCAGCCTTATTTACTAGGAGGATATTTCACAACTCCATTCAAATACTAAATTGTGTTCCAGTGGTGGCGCCATCGGCTCCCCCCAAGTGCTACAACTGAGCGGCGTGGGCGACCCGGCCGTGCTGTCCCGCGCGGGAGTGCGCCTGGCCCATCCGCTGCCGGCCGTGGGCCGCAACCTCCACAACCACGTGGCGCACTTCCTCAACTTCCACATCAAGGACAACAACACAGCGCCGCTCAACTGGGCCACTGCTATGGAGTATCTGCTGTTCAGAGACGGACTCATGTCTGGGACAGGTTAGATAATTCATTTCACATTTTAAAATTGCTGTAGTCCGCAGCGCATAAGTTGAAAAATATTTTTAGGCGAGCAGTAACAATCTAAGAGCGGCAAAGGGCACCCCTCCTTTAGCAAGTATACCTGACAACGCGCCGACACATGGGTCGGACGCATGGGTCCGACGCGTAGGTCGCACGCATGCGATTAGTCACTTTTTTATCTTTTTTTCGTTTGTCTACGATTGTTCAATGCAGACTACCGTCATTTTTGTTTGACCACTATACCGACTAGGTATTATAATATAACAAGACGTGGTAAGTCGGGGCGACCGGGACTGACCGAGTCGAAGATTGTAATTGAAGTACCTAACCAATTAATAATTTAAAAAAGCACATGTGAGTTTCTTGCCAGTTCTTCTTACAGAGCGGTGGCTAAGAACTGGCACTTAGATTCACTTACACTTAAATACGTTATGGGCTTAGGTTCACTTACGTAAGGGTCTCTAAGCTTCGTGATATCAGTGTGGGTATATTTCGATTGTTTTTCATATAAAATGTTGATGTTATCAAGTAGGTACTATGTAATAGTTTAAGTTTTTTTTAAAGTTTTGAAGTTCTGTTTTACTAGGCCGTCGTCAACGTTCACGGTCGGTACCTTGTATGTTTTTTATTTGCATAGTTTGAGGCTAGAAGCGCTGCCTGCTGACCAAGTATATTAAATAACAGTAAGATTGACTATTCTGCAGGCATATCAGAGGTAACCGGCTTTATCAACACGAAGTACGCGGATCCATCTGGCGACAACCCCGACATCCAGATGTTCTTCGGCGGGTTCCTGGCGGACTGCGCCAAGACCGGCATGGTGGGCGAGCGGCGCTCCGACGGCCGCCGCGAGGTGCAAATCATACCCACGGTGCTGCGGCCCAAGAGTCGCGGCCGGCTCGAGATCAAGTCCAGCGATCCGTTAGAACATCCCAAGATCTTTGCTAAGTGAGTATTAAAAATCTGAATTGGATTTACACGGGCACCGTCTATCATAAATCTTTCAGCCAATTCACGTCCCACTTTTGATCATGGGCTTCTTGTCCCGATCCAAGGTGAAAAGGATTCCAGTCAACTAGGCGGCGGCGTCTAGCTGTTAGATTTTTGAACCACATACCAGGGTATTAAATCTTATGACTCTCCTTTAGGTTGGCTAGAAAAGATCTGTTATATAGATTAGTTCGACTTTATACAAATCATATTCAATTCAATTTTACATAATGTTTTTTTGGAAACAATAAAGAATTAACAGCCTTTCAGTCTCATAAATTATTAACATTCCCATGTCTCTATATACTGGAATTGTGTATATTTGTAAAAATGAATTCACATCTGTTTACCACCTTGGAAGAAACTAGAAATAGGGCAATAAGTACTAGATCTCAATATAAAAATCTTTTAAGCACGGGTGCTTATAAAACTTCACTATTAAGAAAAAGCGTTATTTGTATGGCACCACTTGTGTATAATAACTTACCGAATAATATTAAGGAACAGCCACTAACAAAATTTAAAAAGATTGTTACAAAATTACTTTTGCAAAAGCGTTATTACTCAGTACAAGAATTCTTAGATGATAAGTAAGTGCGTAATTAATGTTCAAATGTAAATTTGCATGCCAATTAAGGTAGAACGTACAAGGATCCTTAAATGTTTGTAACACCTAATGATTTGTACCTACATTCCTTGCAAATAAATAAATCTATCTATCTATCTATCTATCTAGCCTTATAGTCGTGTCATAATCGTTCAACAAGCTCTGAATTCGCTATCTCATTTACCAAGATAAAATAAATAAATAAATAATGTTATATCCTTTAATTTCCAGCTATCTAACACACCCAGACGACGTAAAAACCTTGATCGAAGGCATCAAGTTCGCTATCAAGCTATCAGAAACGGAGGCTCTAAAACGGTACGGTATCAAGCTGGACAAGACCCCAGTGAAGGGCTGCGAGAAGCTCCAGTTTGGATGTGACGCGTACTGGGAATGTGCCATCAGGGTGAACACTGCGCCGGAAAACCACCAGGTGGGATCCTGCAAGATGGGGGCCCGTGGAGACCCTACCGCTGTCGTTGATAATTTGCTGCAGGTAATGTATCTGCCTTAGTTTTTACACAATATTTATTTGTTTGGGAAGACATATAGACTACTATTCAGGGGGTCAAACCCTGGTTGCCTGCGCACCTATGACTATTCGAAGTTATGTGTGTAAATATAGCTGGCATCATGCCTCGAGAAGCTCGTTCAGTCAGGTCAAAGTCTGTGCCTTCTAATACTGACGGCTGATTTAACCATAGAATAATGTTTCAAATCTGGTCAGACTAAAGCCTCAGCCAAGACCCTGGGCATAACTGAAATAATACTAGGATGGTGATAATAGGGCTTGCCACGATAGTGGCGGTAAGTCCCCTCTTTCAGGAGTGGCTAGAGAGGCGCCACGGCGCGCTCACCTACCGCCTGACGCAGGTCCTTACCGGGCATGGCTGCTTCGGTAGGTTCCTGCACAGAATCAGGCGGGAGGAAACGTCCGGGTGTCACCATTGTGAGGATCGGCCGGAGGATACAGTGGAGCACACCATCGCGGTCTGCCCTGCTTGGGCAGAGCTCCGATGTGTCCTTGTAGCGGCGATCGGCGGCGGCGATCTCTCGCGTTCGGCCTTGGTGGAGGCCATGGTCCGGAGCGAGAGAGAATGGGGGGCCGTCGCCTCCTTTTGCGAAGCAGTCATGCTAGCAAAGGAGGCGGCAGAGCGAGAGAGGGAGAATATCACTCGTCTCGGTCCCAGCCGCCGCGGTGGACGCCCGAGACGTCGGGAGCCGCGAGACGACTCTCGGCCACCGTAGGCGCTGGCTTGTGGGCGGCGAATAATGGGTAACTCGCCGCCCGTCCGTCTTCCATAGACGACAAGCCGCGTCGATGGCGCGTTCGTGTTCCACGCGCGCCTCAAAGAGATGTCAGCACACCGAGGGGCCCCATAGGGGCCAAGCCTGCCGGGGTTGCGGGATTGTTCAAAAGGGTTACCGCGGCCTTGGTGTTACAGGCTCAAGAAGGAACACGGATGGTTTTTAGTCAGTAGAAGTCTGACACACCCTCCCGCTCCACCCACAGCGGGAGAAGGTCATTTGATGATTTTCCATCCCAAAAAAAAAAAAAAAAGGATGGTGATAATATTTGTCACACAGGTATTCGCTTAAAAACCATGATGAGAGGTACTTACGAATTAATTACCACACCATTAATGTGTGACGTCCTTCTATTAGAAATTTTCAAGCCGCCCAACAGGGTCTTCAAGGTTTAACGACTACCACGTACAACGTGGCTTAACGTGGCTTTCTAAGCACGGAAACTAATGGTCATTCAAACGATCACTCATCCAAGGACTGATAACTTTAAATTTTACTTTACTAAGGGCGTTTATATTATGTTATTAAGTATTAAATTATTGTCCAGGTGCAAGGTATCGACCGCCTGCGCGTGGCGGACGCGAGCGTGTTGCCGCGCGCTCCGTCCGGCAACACCAACGCACCCGCCGTGATGGTGGCCGAGCGTGCCGCGCACTTCATCCGGCGACGCTGGCAACCACAGGTCTGCTATTTTACTATTACATACATATTTATCTTTTAAATACGTATGAATAAAAAAAAATATAATATTTCATCTCTAAACAACTTGTTCTTTTATATTCCAGAATCTACCGGATTCAGTCGAAGGCGGCATTTCCAACTTGCTGTCACTGTCAGCGGCAGAATCCGCGCCGGTATGGCCGCGCTGGCAATAATCTGGGGCCTTATCATGTCCAAAACCAACGAACTGTCACTGTCGCTTTCACTTTGACAGTAACCATTGCCCGGTTTTATAAAGAGTTTCTACCTTACAACCATCGGTGCATGCTTTTGCTCCTAATGTCCTTGGTTCCAATCCCACTCTTCCCCACTGCAATATTTGTGTGCATGAACCCGATTCTTTGTTCTTATATCGGTCTTTTCTATAGGAATATAATAAACTGAACCTCTAAAAAATACTTTTTTGATCATCAAAAATACTGATCTAGCATCTAATAGGGGATTAGGTGCTCCATCAGAATTTTTTGATGTACAAAAAGGTTAGGTTAGGTTGGTAATTTATTAATTTTGATGACACATTAAATATGAGCCTTTTCTATATATTATTATAAGAAGTATGTATTATTAAAAGTAATATATGCTATCTAGAACTCTCAGCTCTAATTAGTTAGAGGCTCGATGACACTGAAAACACTTCATAGAAGCGCCGATTTTAAGTAATGGAGAACAAAAGTTTGAATTATAACTAAATGAATATAATGTCATGAATATTAATTTGTCAGCAACGACCAGTTATTCCGCAATCTTGATATCAAATTAATGGGACCGCAAATACTGTATGCTTTTTTGAAACCACTAGATTATAAAATTCTAAAAAAACCAAAATAAGTGCTAAATATTGAGCACAATGTAAATGGAATACAAACCAATACCCAGTACATCGCAGTCCTGACTTTCATAGATTTTAGCTGGTTGCTGTGTTGACAAAGAAGTGAAGAAGACAGTCGAAGATTTAGAGTTACATACATAGTTTAATAGAGGACTGTATTTGGGTACCTCCCATCAGCCACACTTCTAACTCAAATACACTACAATTCTCAGACTATCTGAGATCCAGAGGGTCCAAAACATAATACCTTTAAATAGAGGAGAAGGTGGTCATGAGCCCGCCCCTACAGATATCTTTACATATAAAATTTATAGCTAACAATACACCATTTTCAAGATGTCAAAATATTTTTTTTAACGATGGCAATATTCTGAAGCTACCTATTCCATTGTCGCGTGTATATCACTGCCATAAGTCTTCTTTAACATTCTTCTTATTTTTAATTGCCATTTTGGGAGAAAAAAAATCTTTCATTTATGTAGGAAGCCTACTATTATTAAGTTAAATTATGTAATTTTGAACTAAGTACCTACCTTCCTATTTGGATATTTTTTGTATTATATACTTTTGTGTGCTTTAAATTTGGCTAGAATTCGTATTGTGACCTGTTTCTGCCTACATTGTGTGATATGATAATATTATCCTATTTAGGTGTACCTACTTTGTGTTTAATAAAAAACTACAATGTAGATCTTAGCTTAGCTCTAAGTTTATACTTAGTATTCAAATTACTTTTACTTCTAAAATGTTCCTGAGCAATGAATTAGCTACACTATAATAATATAGGTGCTATCGAGTTATCTGTCGCATGATCACTCTCAAAGTAAGTAGGCACTAAAAGATCTGTCGTGATTTGTGGTTCGACCATTAAATTATTCGTGCCCTACGTCTGCCATCATTAAGTCAGCCTTATAAAGTCCACTGCTGAACATTAAACTCCCCTATTGATAACATTCTATTGGAGGTATCTGCCCATAATTACCACGCTGGGATGGCGGGTTGGTGATCGCAGTCCCAGCCAGTACGCAGGATGCCGTTGCTGCCCATCAACTCCCCGTGAGATAAGAGGAGGTGGCACTTTTTAACATTTAAAAAGAGCAAAATCCCACTTTCATAAATTTTAAATATAAATTTTAATTCAAACTTGGCTTTATTCCGATTACAATGTAGGAGCGAATGAAAGTTGTCTATGTTTTTGCTTGTTACCTACTTTAACTTGCCCCCACCAATTATATAAATACATACATTCACGCCTGTTTCCCCGAAGGGGTAGACAGAGGCATATTATACGCCCACACTTCGCCAATTATATAGTTAGTCCCACGTAATAGGTGGCGAGCCTATTGCCGCTGACCGGGCACTGTTATGTTCGCCAGAGCCTCGTCCGTTGGTTGGCAGGTGCACCACTTGCAGGTGTGGTTGGCTTGGGCTCCTTATGTCTTGGTATGATCCATAGACACCCAATTGATGTAACTTTTAATTTACTAATTTAGAAAAAAAAGTACGCTACAACAATAATTTAGTCTGTGATCAGTCACTGATTTAGGTATCTACCTAACAATTTTTTTTTTACTCATATAGACTCACTTGTATTGCAAGTAGTACCTATATGCCAGTGTACAAAGAGTATATGCCAGTATCGAGCGATTCAATAAATCAAGTTATTTGGATAAATGCAGTGATTTCGTCATTTAAAGTCAAAGTCACATAGAGTACTTCTCTTAAGTAAAAGTACCCCGGTCACTTGACCACTACTTAGTGGAGACTTGGAAGTGGAGTTTTGAAATTAACACGGTAAATCTACAAGTTGTCGCCAGAAAACCAACCTAAAATAAATTATCAAAACTTTTTTTTCTTTTAAATAATGGCTTCGTGCGGTTTGCACATTTAGCCAGTGTCAAGTAACATTATATATTATTAACATATAAACTATAGTAAATGAGAATGTGTGGTGATAAAGATGATGAATGGTAAATGAGATGCCCTCCTCCTAAACTCTATACTGAGACTGGGACTATACTGAGATCTCACATTGACTTCTTGAGAGAATTTGAAAAGTGATGTTGCACTGTTTTGTTTCATTTACCAGCACTCATGTACTCGTACGTTCAAAAACACTTAACGGTTAATAATCCATCGTTATTACACAATAATATTCTAAATATCACAAATTCAAAAAAAAAAACAAAACTGCAGACATGTCGTTTCACTTTCCCGCCAGTCTTTTAGTCTAGCTAATTCAGATCACTAACGTTTAATTCTTGAGGCTGTAAAAGTTATTTATGGTGCCTATAGTATAAAAGATAATATAAATATTATTGAATTTACTCAAATAATAGTCACAATTTTATAACAAATAAGAAGAGTGATATTTCATGGTTACCATTCCAGAGATGTCTTATTTTAGATACCGATTGTTTATTGTAAACTGTCTGTACTTGTTACGTGTACCTAATTCATTATCTATGTGTACCTATTGTTGTATTTTTCATTCATTCAGTGCAATGTATCCATAACAAGACAGAACAAATTTAAATTCTAGTTGTTTTCCTATCTTGACAATAAAATAAATTGTCTTTTTAAAATGTAATATAATGTATATTATCTACTTATTTTATGATTATATAAAATCTGTGAAAGTAGACAAACTAATTTAAAAAAACCTTTATCTGCCTTATTTGTAAGTTTTTATAGCCACTTTTTGTACTTAATATGCGCTGATTGTATCGTACAAATTAGTACTTAATTAATAAAAGTTAAACTAAAAATATCATACACACAATTAAAATATATTATAAGGTTATATTTAAGTTCTGAAGTATTATTTAAATAATTATGTACATACCTACTGTAAAATATTTTATAAATATACTTTTTTTGAGGAAATATTTTATATTTATTCCATCCATAGTTGGAAGGGTGACTTGCACGAGTACTAAACGCGTTTAATGAGGCCTTCAATGAAGTAATTTTGACAGATTTATATGAATCCATCGACAAAGTTGTTATAATTAATGTTTTATATAACCTTAGGGTACGTTCACACCTGGCAAGTGCGCCGCTCCTGCACCGCCCGCATTCGTGTTAGTTGCTCTAAGAGCCCAAAACATTGCAATAACTACATGCGTTTAGCGTTTGCGCAGTTTGCGAGCCGGTCGTTACTTTCCCATTCGCGGCCCATTCGCCAGGTGGACGCACCCTTAAACAGCAAATTTTGCTAGCCGGCCACAAGAGTAGCAGATACTATTACCCGATCATATTTACAATTTCTTGCTTTACGACAGATTAGCAATAGATCAGATTCGCTTTAAGTCAGTTTCGCTTTAATATCTAGAGTAGGTACAGTGGGTAAAAAAAAATAGTATAACCGAACACAGAATACTTATTTTGAAAAGTAAAAAAATACTTATAAGTTTCTCTCGGCGCTTTAGCTTCAATTAAAAAACCTATCTTCAATTAAAAAACCTATCTTCAATATTTTGAAGATGAGCATCGCCGCTTCAGTGTAGCGTGGTGAGTACACAAATTTAGAACTGGGGTAATTCAAAAAAGAAATTAGTGAAGCCACAAAAGGACAACAAACAAAGGCGTTTACGTGAGTTGAACAAAACATTACTTAACTAATTTACAACTAAGATGAAATAAGTAACCCTATCAGGGTGAGGTCACATGAGTGTAATTTCCTAAACAGTGAGCCGCGGAATGTACGTTCAACTGAAATCCGGTTAGGCTGCCAGACCGAAGAATATCACTTTTTTTTCATTTATTGGGGTAAAGGAAGTCACAAAACAATTCCATTATAGTTTTGTTTATAAAGTTGTTAACTACGTAATAATTATATAAAAAATCAGTTGCATTCTGTAATTGAAGCTCCCCGAACGCACTTCGTTTAAAATAATGCACGTGAATCAACAGACAACTCATTATGAGTCGCAATATGCGTGTGGTACAAACAGGACTTCAGTATAGAACCGAATGTAGCCTAAATTCCACGACCCAAAGCTCAAAAAAGCTAATTAGGCCTCACCCTTAACTTATCTAATACTTAGATATTCAGATTACATTAATATATTTATATTTGATAACATGATATAGTACCTATGAAAAGTTTGGGTGTAATGTATGACATAAGTATACTTGATCTAACACTCAAATAGTATAATTTCATTTGATCTAATCTTGTATAATATAAAAATTCAATTAATATAATATACGTTTAATATAAAATCATATGGTCTAATTTCATTTCATATAATAATCAATTGCTGTAAAGTTCATTTTATATAATGTTCAAATTTTATAAATATCATTTTATATAAAAACAATTCACATTCGTATCGTATAACGCCTATTCTGCATTAAACAGCAATTTTGTTTCTTCTAATTTCTTACTCCGATTTTCGGGTGCGCTTCATTTGATCGAATATCCAATAAACTAATTTTAATTGGTATATCACTCATTTGATATAATTTTTACTTGTCATATATACAGTTCCTATAATTTCATTTCGTATAATTATTGTTTAATATAAAATACAGATGCTATAAATAATTAATAACTAAATAATTGGTGTAATTGTCAGAAAATATTTATTTATTTATTTATAATAACATTTTATATATCACTCATGAGACATAAAAATCATTTTGCATAATGCTTAAATGATATAACGATTATAAGATATAATAATCATTTGTTTTTTTTTAAATAATGGCTTCGTGCGTCAAGCACGTCAAGCCAGTGTCAAGTAAGTGATATATTAATAATAATATATAATTCATAGTAAATGAGAATGAGTAATGATAAAGATGATAAATGGTAAATGAGATACCCCCCCCCCCTAACCTTGTGTCCTCAGTAAGGACCATACTGAGATCTCAAATGGACTCCTTGAGAGAATATGAAAAGTGATGTTGCACTGCTTTGTTTGATTTACCTACTCATGTATATTCACAAACACTTAACGGTTAATAATCCACCCTTAATACACATTATTATTATAAATATCACAAATTTTAGAAAATAAAACAAAACTGCAGACATGCCGCTTTAATCATTTAATCATTTGTTATTAAAAATTGGGCTTTGTTTCTATTGTAGGGCGAATTAGGTTAGGTTCGGTATTCTCACAAATCGGTTAGGTTGGGTAAGGTTAGAATTCCCCCCCGACTGGTCTTCACCTTGTCGTGGTGGGGGGGCTGAGTACCTCCCGGAGGCCGGGAAAAGGTAACACCCAGAGACCGACGACTCTGGGTGCCCTTAGTACTGACTACCGGGGGAGAAACTAAGAGGGACCTGTGGAGGGCGCAGCGGGCTGGCCAGGAGGGCCCGTCAAGCAGCGCCAGGAGGGTCATAGGCAGCGGGGGCAGGGGGCCCCTGCTGTCTAACCATGGACCCTCCAAGAAGTCAGCCACACACGCTATGGTCGCACAAGGAGGTAGGAGGGGCGCGTCCACTGCGTCTCACTGAGGAGGTCCTCCCGGTTTTGGTCCGGGGATCGTTGGCCGCGGGCGGAGTGTCAGAGCTGCAACCCAGGTACTGGCCTTTCTCAACAAGCGGCGGGCGTCGTCAGAAGATTTTTAGTGGGTATTACTACTGGCGGTCGTGTCTGCCGGTGGTGAGTCCCACACAACACACCTCTCTCGGTCCCCCTTTGGCCGGGAGACAGTGCGTAAATGCGTTTTGTTACCGACGTAAATCAAAAAACATATAAATACACCCCGCCCGCGGCCAACGTCCCCCGGACCAAAACCGGAAGGACCTCCTCAGAGAGACCTCCTACCTACTTGTGCGACCATAGCGTATGTGGCCGACTTCTCGGAGGGTCCATGGTTAGACAGCAGGGCCCTCTGCCCCCGCTGCCTAAGACCCTCCTGGCGCTGCTTGACGGGCTTTTCTGGCCCACCCGCTGCGCCCTCCATAGGTCCCCCTTAGTTTCCCCCCCGGTAGTCAGTACTAAGGGCACCCAGAGTCGCCAATCTCTGGATGTTACTTTTTCCCTAGCGCCTCCTGCGCCCTACCGGGAGGTAATCAACCCCCCCACCACGACAAGGTGGAGACCATTCGGGGGGGAACATCTAAGGGCCTTTTTTTTATTTACGTCGGTAACAAAATGCATTTACGCACTGTCTCCCGGTCAAAAGGGGGAGACCGGGAGGGGGTGTTCACTGCGGCAGACGCGACCGCCGCAGTTCAGTTCAGTTTTGAATTACTTGTATAAATACACTCGCGCGCAAAAGTTTAGAATTACTTTCTTAAAATTGGCTCCGCGCGGCGCGATGTTGATCACTACATAACTAAATCATTTTAACGGTTTATCTCTTATAAATTGATACCAAATTCATTCAAATCTAGCCAGTGCCATTATTAAGATATTAATTTCAGGGATTCCAAACTTTTGCTCGCGAGTGTAGATGGGACTGGTTCAGTTCAAGCTCAAACTAATGTGCTGTTAACTGTACAAGAAGCATATTTTTTTCTACATACAGTTTTATTATATTTGAAACATAATATTATTACAAGTAATCCTCTGGCAGTAAGCTTATGCAGGTTGACATTTGTAGTACATCCACGAGTTATATGTCTGATTCAAAGCTTAACTCTCAAACGTTAAGTTACTACCACCATAAAATGTCTTGTGCAGAAATAGGTACTTGAGTGCATTTTTTGCCAATTTATCAATAATCGTTACAATCATAGGAACATTCTGTATAGAATCATTACTTTAGCTTAGTAAACACCAAGATATGAACCATATTAAAATCTCATTTTTTTAACTCTGCCAAAACCGCTCCAACAACGGCTTCAAAATTTTAACGTTTCATTACTATTTAATTTGGATCTCGTAGGAAATTACAGCTGAATGCTGAATTTATTAAAAAGATTTCTTAACTTGCTAGAAATTGACTTCACTATTCAACTTTAAAGATCTATTGCGGTTTCATTTTTCAACCAATTAAAATAGTGATTTCACAATAGGCTTTGGATTTAATGTTTTTTTCCGATGAATATGGAATAACATGCAAAATGAAACACAGTCAAGTACCCAATTTAACTAGATATAGATCTCTAGTCGTTCTGCAACTGCATTTTATTTATATGCTACTTTCACAAATCGACGTTATTCAAGTTTGATCCGGAGTGAGTAGGCAGCGAATCTTGAAGTAACAGGGTACCTGTTAAAAAAGAATGTTACAGATTTATATGAAAAAAATAACATGAAACACATTGAAAGAATTAAAACAAGTTGATAAGTCGTTAGTGAGTAACTAAACAAGTATTATTTTATGGTAATTGGTAAATTTTTAATAGTTCAATTTTTAAAAAAATCAAGTTTATCAAAGGTAAACGAGCACTTATTCGAAAGTAGCACCCCAAAGGCGTGCGACGTTTCACAGGATTTCGTATATAATGTATTCTTAAATTCGACGAGTTCGTTCCGATTAACTGAATAAACACTCGTTCAGCTTGATTTAATTTAAAATGCAATAAAATGGTCTAACTACTTATACATGACCGGTATATACCGGGTTTTATATACATATGTACGAAATGTAAAAATATGAACAGGAAATCCATTACTTACCAATAGGCACGACCGCCTTATCCCGTTGCGCCAACTTGCTCATTTCCAGACGTAGTTTCCCCAGCACGGCATGGTTGGGCTGATGGCGCGCAGCACGGTCTTGAAGCAATGTTATCTGCTGCTCCTCCAGCTTCCTCTCCTTGCAACTCTTCAGGGAGCGGGACCCATATAGACGCAGCAGGGAGCCCCATGATCGCACGTGAGGGTGGAGTGCCTGAATAGAAATCATCATCTCAGCAAATGGGATCAAGTACAGCATGAGTCAGTCTTTTACGGTGCAACCACACCGAGGGTACTCTTTTGTGACTAAGCAACATAAACAGTCATATACAACGACACAAAAAGTTGATATTCTATCTATCTATATGTATAAGTGTAAAGGGATCCAATGAAGATCTGAGGAGCCCAAGCCAACCTCACCTCTAAATGGTGCACCGGTTGATCAACAGACGAGGATCTGACAAATATAAAAGTTCCCGATAAGCGGCAATAGGCTCGCCACCTATTACGTGGGACCAACAGTATAATTGGCGAAATGTACCTCTGCCTACCCCTTCGGTGAAACAGGCGTGATATTATGTATGCTATCTATATAAATAAGCAACGAGCGTTTTATAAAATATCGATTTATTTTTAACAGTGAAAATAGTTCCTATTGTTAAAATTTAGTAAAAAGTACTGGTGAATAATCACAATACCTGCAAAATGTTCTGAGGTTTGCTAAAATAGTTACAATACCTGCAGAATGTTCTGCGGTTCGCTAAAATAGTCACAATACCTGCAGAATGGTCTGAGACGCCCGTTGCTTGGCCGTCTTCTTGTTTTTGCATACGACTGTCGCCGAGTGCTTGCCCACCTTCATAGTCAGCTCGATCTTTTGGAACTCCAACTTTTTCATCTAACAAACATACAGTACGATATAATATTGGTGCGAGAAGTATACAGAATAGATAAAAAGCCTTAACAAGCTCGACATCATGTAATCATTTCATCGACAATATTATTTTTCAAAATCTTAATCAGGTATGATTCAGATTTAAAAAAAAAAGGAATGAAGTGATTATGAAAATAATGAAGGTATAAAAAAAAATTTTTTTTTATTGACGGTAATAAATAAATATTTCAATTTTTTTACGTGCGATGTATGTATATGAATCGCCGCTCATGACATGACAAAATTGACTTGAGATAGAAAGAATATTTCTCCTGTGTTTCTCCTAGCAAAAAGTGTAGCTTACCTCTGTATGTATATGCTGGTCGTTGGCACCAAAGTTCCTCAGCAGACAGGTGCGCAGTATGGCGTGGGGCGATGGCTCACAAGTGGCCGCGCAGAACTCAGAGATGCGGGGGTCTTCGATACCCACGTGGTCGAAGAACTGCACACACAAACATTCACATAAATACCAAGTATAAACAAGCCCTGATAAAAGCCGCAAAATACATAATCTGCTGAGCATTAGAAAAGGTTTTTTTGAGAGATTTTTGATTAAAACCAATCATCTTAAAATACTTACTACACACACACAAACAGACGCGGACTGTGGCGCGAGTTTTATTGCGTGTTAATATTAGCATTTCTTTAATCACATTATATTCGTAACCTCAGGCCTTGTAATACCTAATGCCTGTTTAATAATGGAATATAATAAACTGAACCTCTAAAAAATACTTTTTTGATCATCAAAAATACTGATCTAGCATCTAATATGCTATATGGCCCTTTTATCAGGATCTGATTCATTAAATCTGCCGCTATGGGTGCGGCGGAAGGGTGTGTCAGACTTGCTGCGGTAACCCTTTCGAACAGAACAATGGCCCAGAATGGTACTGGTCATACTAATTATTAAAGGCTCATATTCAATGTGTCATCAAAATTAATAAATTACCAACCTAACCTAACCTTTTTGTACATCAAAAAATTCTGATGGAGCACCTAATCCCGGGGATTGGTAATTTATTAATTTTGATGACACATTAAATATGAGCCTTTAATAATTAGTATGACCAGTACCATTCTGGGCCATTGTTCTGTTCGAAAGGGTTACCGCAGCAAGTCTGACACACCCTTCCGCCGCACCCATAGCGGCAGATTTAATGAATCAGATCCTGATAAAAGGGCCATATAGCATGTAGAACTAACCATTGGTGTAGAAAAATGTTTTATAGACAAATCCATCCAATCTAAACAAATCTAAATTCCCAGTGGGACGTCCACCAGCAAGATGGACGGACGATTAGTCCCTCTCACCTTAGTATTTGAGAGGAGGCCCGTGCTTATTAGTGGACGTTAATGGGCAGAGATAATAAATGGAACTGACCGTAAAGACAGGTTCGTTGGGCTTGGCTGGAGCTTTCTCCTCGTCCTTCAACTCGGGAATGAGGATGTTAATGGAGGCTCGGGCGGCTGCCGACTTTGCTTGACGCTTCGATGAGCCCAGACCTACGCCGTACTGCATACCGCCGATGTACACCGTCGCTTGGTACGGGGTAGCTGCATTCTCTGTATAATAATAGCATAGTAATACAGTTAGCTTAA
Source organism: Musotima nitidalis (assembly GCA_949126915.1). Taxonomy (NCBI): domain Eukaryota; kingdom Metazoa; phylum Arthropoda; class Insecta; order Lepidoptera; family Crambidae; genus Musotima; species Musotima nitidalis. The sequence continues at coordinate 11,133,208 of OX421434.1, forward strand.
CCCTTAATAAATAATCCAACATAACGACTATTAGAATTCCTAATATCCTATCAAAACTCGCACAATTTTAGATACCAATTCGACGCGGCAGGTGTAAGAGGTTTCATAAGAATGAATGAAGTATTCTAAATTCGTTCAACGCGTTCGGCTCCGATAAGGGTCTTTTTCCTTTCAAGCGAGTTGCAAGTCGAGTGACACATCGTTTTATACAATCTTTTACATTGCACGCAAACCCGCTGGAGAGAAAAAATGCCCTTATAGATATCATCCCCACCAGCTGTAAATTCTCGTATCCGGAATTTAATCGGATGTTCTAGCGGCAGAGCATATTTCATACAGCTGTTAAAACTTGTCTCAATCCGATTTTGTGTCGTCGCCGGCACGTCATATAAACCTACCAACGAATTATTATGTTCGATCGCTAGTTTCAACCAACAATCCAAATTTTCGGAATTATAAAATAAGAACCGACAAATACTAGTAGGTTTAGAACTTGCGAAGGCTATAATTCATATATGAAAACTAGCCAAGATAGACCTTAGGCTACAATACATTATCTTCTGTTATAAGATATGATATTTATACTGTTACTTATAGATAAATTTCAGGACTGACCATTGAACTTGGCACCCATTTAGATCTCACTCTTTTGACGTTGAAGTCAACACCCAAGGCACTTATCATAATATTGAACTTGGCTCTCATTTCACATTAATGTTTTTGATTGGATATCATTCCTTTTTGTAGGTAAGTAATTTTTTTATTTCAAAATTGCCAATTTTTTATTGATTCTATTGTATTCATCTAATTACCTATTTGCATACCAAATTTTAACTCTCTAGGCCATCTGGAACTGGGTTCTAACCCAGTTTTGATCAATAGGTCAGTCAGTCAATGATAAAAATAAGGATTTTTGGACATTAATATCTAAATAACCGTTTGAGATAAGCTTATGAAATTTAATCGCAAGTCTCAATATATGAGCCAAATTTGATACGTTTATGTGAAATAGTTTTTGATTTATGGGGGGGTCAAAAGTGGCTCCAAATAGTTCGTGTAATATTACACACTGTGCGGCTCGCCAGTTCTGTTTCTTGAACTTGGCTTGACTAGCAACCGCGTGTCTAGATGTTCTTACCAAGTTGCATAAACACGTATACGGGTTGTTTCTGCAGCGCGCGCCGCACGTACTCGTGGAATACCGACAGGTAGCTGCGGCCGTCTACATTCATCACCCAGTCGCGTTTCACTGGCTTTCCTCCTATGTAATCAAATAATATGGATTTTCATACACATACATCTCAATCTCAATTTAGACGTTTTGTGTCAGACTGCTGCCGCAAGTTTCCGCTTGTTTTATACCGCAGCAGGACTACAAAAAGACGACTTCAACCGTCTAAATTGAAAGCGTATAAGATTGCAGTGCGTATGTGGTGATGTACAAACCACTCGAGCTATGGATGTAGCCGAAGAAACATTACTGTTCAAAGTAAAAGTCCAAATCATTTATTAAAGTTTGGCCCAATAGAATTCAAACTAACGCGCCCATACAACTCGTGCGGGAGCTTGGATCATAAAAGAAGAACGTTGTTAATGCTAGTTGCGACGTTGCCGTCTTGCTATCGTGCGTCTGCTGCAACGGCACGATAAGGTTACCGCTCTACAACTACCGCACCGTATCAGTGCAACAGGTCGACAACGTCTAAATTGAATGAGACTATATTATTCCCGTAGAAGTAGACAGAGATTACAACCGTCCATTTGCTGCGACCCTGGCACTAGCACTGCACTGGCACTAGCTAGCTTCAATCATGCAGAGCCTCCTCTTACAATCCCAGTCAGTCAATCGGTCTGTTCAAGGGAAGGTACTTTAGATCGGCCTTTTCTCCAAAAACCTCTTAGATTTGGTCATCATTTGTTGTTTTTTTCTTTATGGCCTGTTTTGCTACACCTAATTAGGAGATACTCGACAGATAAAATTACAGTTTTGTATGGACTATTTGTCAAGTAAACGCTAATGGAAACTAACGTAGACATTTTGAAACACTAAGACTTACCTTCCTGCCCATTGGCTGGTGTAGCAGGGATGGTGATAAGCTTGGTGCCATCTGGAAGCGTGGGGTACTGCAGGGTCTTCCGGGCTTTCGTATACTTGCGGCGGTCCGCCCAACGGCTGCCATAGAAAATAGTTTCAAAGTCACCCTATTAAAGTAGTCACATTGGCTAGTGGCTTCTTTAGTGATATACGAGGGAGGAATAATTTATTGATTCAGGCGTTACTTTGCGGAAATCCATTGTAAGCAAGTGATGGATTAAAAATATCTTCGTAACAATTCTCGCGCTACTATAATTTCCCGAAAAATCGAGAAACTATTCAACACGACACGTGTTTCGCCCTTACACAGGGCATCTTCAGGTAAGATAGGTTGTGAAGACTTCGTTGTTCTGAGGCTCCTATCTTACCTGAAGATGCCCTGTGTAAGGGCGAAACACGTGTCGTGTTGAATAGTTTCTCGATTTTTCGGGAAATTATAGTAGCGCAGGAGTTGTTACAAAGATATTTTTAATCCATCACTTGCATACGAGGGAGGGACAATTTTCACATTGAAAAACCAAGCTAAGAAAATTTAAGGTGAATATTTTGTTAGTACCCAGAGCTTTAGGTTTCCAAAATTATAAACTTAAAAATTATTATGACTCACAGATAGATAACGCAAATGCATGTGATTCGCGTGTTCGAACCCCGACCAATTGTCGGGGTTAGCCGCCGCTACATAAAGTCCGCGCGCGTCTGTTTTTGTTTTTTAAATTCTCTAATATGAACGATTTCAATTTATGAAACATTTATCACTAGCTTTTGCCCACAACTTCGTTCGCGTGGAATAGTGACTTTCGGGAGATTTTTGGTTTTACCCACATTGTTTCCGATGTCGCGGGATTTTCGGGATAAAAACTATCCTGTGTCATTGAGTTCCACACTAAGTCTGTACCAAATTTCACACAAATCGGTTTAGTAGTTTAGGCGTGAAGAAAAGACAGACAGAGTTACTTTCGTATTTACAATATTAGTTTGGATTAGCAGCATTAGTGTCGATGAATCAGTTTGGTCTTCCCGTCACTACTAAGTAACGTCACATTAGGTGTTCAAAAGTCGGCACGCTTGACTTTAATACAAATCGTGATACTTGCGTTATTTATAGTATATCTATGTGTTATACTCACTTGAAATGCATAATAGTAACAGTCTTGAACTTAAACAGTTTCTTGCAATAATCGTTTACTTGCTCGTGAGACAAATGCTGAGTTTTCCAACTATTGTTGATCGTCTCAACCTTTGGAGCTGGCATTACTATTCCACCAGGTAGCACCACGGGCTGACGGTTCTTCGGTATCTCCATTGGCACTGTATTGCTTGCCATATCTACATCAATATTTGTCTTATTTGTATCATTACTGGTATTGTCTGCATCCATTTTTATCTTATCTGTATCATTAACTTTAGCTGTTTTCTCATATTTAAGAGAGTCAGTAGAATCTGCAGCTTCAAAACCACCTAAAATTATATCAGTATCAAAGGTTAGATCAGTTTCGGTTACACAATGAAGTGCAGCAGAATTTAAAAATCGATTGATGTTTTGGAAATATAAGATGTCTTGGACATCGATATTTTTATTACCTGAAGATATTTTTGAAATTTACATAATCAACAAGTTAACCCTTTGCAAAGCATAATGTTCCCCCACAGGGGTGTATAGTAGAGGAATAGGGAAGCTAACCTGACCTGCTGATAAACGGACAAAGCTCTGGCAAACATAAAAGTCCTCGGTAAGCGGCAATAGGCTCGCAACCTATTACGTGGGATCAACTATATAATTAGCGAAGTGTGTGTATATAATATGCCTCTGCCTCTAATATTCCCCCCTAAATATCCTTTTGGAGTTGAGTTTAGGTAGAAACGTACAAAAAATTAACATGTTCTGCCTGTTAACAGTTGTTTTAAACCACCATTCAAGTATTATTTTTTTATCCTTCAGAATCTATAAATAAAATTAAAAAATAATAGAAATTATAATAATCACCTTCCGTTCGAACTGTAGATACATTATCATCATGCTGTTTTGGTACCATTTCTATATCCACTTGTTTATGAGGAACAGGAAGGCCTATATTGCCAGACACTGGACATGTTGCCACTTTGTCAACCGTTCGAGCATCAGAAATATCACCCACACGTTTTTCTTTAAACATATCTACATAAATTTGTTCAATTGATTTCGGAGTCACGTTAGTGCCTGATGTATTAATTGCTGAGTATATTGATGATTTTTCATAAGACTCACGTTGTGCTGGAATCATTTCTACATCACTGGGTTCTACAGATATTCGAGGAACATTTTTATCAATTGCTTTGCCAGTCATTGGACATGTTAGCATTTTGTCATTGAATTTTTGTTCTACATTAATGGCGGCATCATTATCGACATCTCTGATTTTATCCTTCTTAGTGTCACTGTTAGTATCAAAATGAGTAGAATTTGGTGCGTTAGGGTTGCCAGCCCAAGAACCATTTTTAATTTGTTCCTCAATATTTTTGTCTATAACTTGTTGTTTTAACTCTTCCTCTAAAGCTCTCTTGTACGCTAAGCAAGGTATAGCACTAATTGGAATATCGTGGCGCTGTAATAACAATAAATGTATGTTAACCTATATTAATGATAATGTGAACCTTAACAATAAATTTATATGAAAAAAGATTTCCGTTATAGTTTGATTATAGTTCTGCTAGCACTTTGCCACAGATTTTTGTAAAATAATAAAGACTTGTAAATTGCCTAAATTGGCTGCTATGGCCGTATTATCTAGAAGAGAGCGCTTAATCCCCTGCCCAGTATTGATTGTGACTAGCTCATATATACTTCTTAATTATATAAGCCAGCAGTACAGCGGTACTTTGCAAAATGACGTCTCTAACTCGGCGCTTAGTGAGCAATGAGAGTACAAATTGCATATGTTTCTGTTTTAAACTCAATTTTCTTGAAAACCTTAGAAACCTACAGCAGCATTAGAAGTTCAAGAGCTATCAAAATACACTCAAAGCTCAAACTGGCAATTTTATAGATAATAAATTAAGGATGAAGAAAGGTAAAATGTAAGCAAAGAATGTTAAATCAGAAGTTGTAACAAGTACCCTAGTGTTGCCTTTCCCAAGGAAGTATGGCTTGCCCAGTGTGCAGACCCTGGAAGTGCGATGCATATAGACCGGCATGCCGCTGTAGTGCCGCACCATCATCCAATCCAACGGCAGCACCTCCCAGTGATTTACGCCTTTTTCTGTTGCAACCATTACATAGCTTTGAGGTGTACCATCATGGTAATGTGAGTGTCGTTGCCCGATCGCTAAATTGACCAGATCTTTTCTTTTCGAATCATAATGAGCACATCATGCCTATAGGTAAGCAACAATTCAGTATAGAAAAATGAGAGCGCTTCATACTGTAGAATAAGCCCCGTGCTTATTCGTTTCATGAAATGTCGCTTTTATTACACACCTCGGCAGATTCAGTCCAGGTTAACTTTAAGGAAACAGGAACAGATTTTATGGGTTTAAAGACCTTACACCTGAACTAATTGTTTTGTCTGCTGCGACTTTAGAATAATTACACCTAGAAACCCAGTACGCGTCGTCAAAGTGAAGCAAGTTCATCACGCGGCCCGTCAGTGCTAAGGTCGTGTGGTATTAAAAACTACTCCTGATATTTTTATTAAAAATGACGGTTTGCGCTATGAACGAATATCACAATACGTCGGAAAAGCACAAGAAACATATTAACATAACATTTCACGGGTAAATTATGCCTTTGAACTTAAATTATTACGTAAAACATTCATTAAAATGAAATAAAAATTTCAATATTTGTTACGTGACAGTTAATGAAAATGTTGCCATTAAGGGGAAAAAATCTCCTATATTTTGTTGTAAGTGAAACACGTCTCAATTAGACAATAATGGAAATGCACAAAATGTTATTTGCTAATTATCTGCTACTACCTTCTGCCCGCGACTTTGTTCGCGTGGAATAATTACTTTTAAATACGATAACACAAAAATCTTAATTTTTTCATTGATTGACTGATTTCAATTGATATGGCATAAATCACAGTTTAAAAAGGTGTAATAGTTTCATTGGATTCTGGTCTATCTACATAAAAAAGTTGACTAACTATAACAAAGAGTTTCATAGCTATAAATATTTTAGATAAATACCTAGTGAAAAATTATTCTTTCTATGAAAATATTAAGTAAGCGGCTTTTCGTTTAAACTAAATGCAATAAATAGCTAAGCTGAAGTGTAGAAGTTTCAACTTCCCTACTTTTAGGGAAAATTTAATGAAATGACAACATGATTTTTTTCACTGTGTGCGTTTCGTCGAGAGTAAATACAAGTATCTTACGCACACATAGATTTTTTTCTTGCCACGCTTTTGAAAGACGACTTCGGAGGGAACTATCGTTTTAGGTGTTATTATTCTAAGGCTGCGACTTTATTAGGCATATCATATGATGTCGATGTCGCCAATTTAACAATCGACCAACGACGTAAGCAACAAAATGAGCTCAAAAGATCCAACAATAGCAGCACATTTATTTTACTCCTCAGGAGTTTTTAATCGATAAAATTACTAGTACTCTCTATTTACTGAATATCTTTGTCACATAATATCTATTTTTAAATTTTACTTTAGGCGACTCAAGACTGCTCAATGTGGAAATCTGGCGGGGAGGCCTATGTTCAGCAGTGAACTTCGCAGGCTAAGATGATGATAAAATTTAAGGTGCCGTTACCGTTCGTATTTTATACTAGTGCAGTTGATATATTTAGAATATTGATAGCTTATGTTTTATAGGCATTCGAACAAGACGACTTTTGAAAATCTAAACTTTTTTGGTGGAAACGATTACATGAAAATTCTACTTGTTTCTTGTTTTTAAGTTTTTTTTTTTCAACAAATTCACGAAATGTGGCATAAGGGTGGCGCGTAACTATAGCAATGCGCCAAGTTACTTTTTGATTTGTCTAATTTTCATGCCATCGACATATGAACTATCTTACCCTCAAGCACAATCTTCTGCCTGGTGATGTAGGGCTTGGCCTTGGGATTTGGTGCGCCCCTAAAACCTTCCGGCAAGTCTTCTTCTAACATTTTCTCAATCTCCTCTTCTGGCAAGCCTTCTGATTTACCTAGAATAGTTATTGCATAATAAAAAGCTATGTAACTTTATTAAAAGGTAAAATACTTCAAAACGAGAATTTGGTTGTGCAATTGATTATTTGGTATCTTCATTAGGTTAAGGCCTTCATTGACATAACATAATCAACCTATATAGCAAGGCATCTCCTTGGATTTTGATCAAATTTTCTATTTCCTTAACCAAATAAAGTGATTTGACCCGTACTAAAACTGGTTCCTTGAAAAAAGGAAAAAAATCCATCAGGGGTTTTAGGTTTAAAGCGCACCAGCTTCTTATTATTCATGGCAAATTATGCCGTAATAAATTTGAAAACTACCATCAGAACTGTCGGACTCCTCGTCATTGCTGTCTTCATCATTGGACTTCACTTCATCCAGCACTCTGAACTCTCTCAACTTTTCGAACTCCTCAGGGGTCACAAATTCGTTAAAATGATCATCTTTAGAGAACTCCCCAGCGTCCATGCTAGATGTTCCTTGAGTTGGCTCATAATCATCATTCCCAACTATTTCTTTCTCTAACTTTGCTTTCTTTGCCGGTGGTAGATCCAGAGTGGGTTTCTCTTCACTCATCCTTACCTAGGTACCTAAAAAATTTGGTTATATGACACTATTATGGTCAGCGGCACGTAAGTTGAACAAAAATACTGATTGTTTGCGCAGAAACCATTTTAGGTCATAGAAAGGGCGGAACAGAAAGTGAACAAGTGCATAAGCGCGAGCGCAAGGGAAATGTCGTCGCGGTTTTATTACTACGCAACCACTCTCAAATGCCCCACTTTGATGGAGACCCGATAATGTGTTACTGCGCATTCAAGGTTATTTTTCAACTTATGCGCCGCAGATTTTATATGTACACACGATAGACGGAACTAGACTACAGACTAGACTACAACAGTTATCTCATCAGTATTCTTATGGATGCGTACTCTAAAATAGGAGTATTGTCTACTTTTTTTCTTGTAATATAATAATCTTAATAATCTTTCGACACCAATAAAGTGAGTTAAATCTTTGTATGTATTTTGGCTGTTATTAGTAATGAGTACTTAATGATGCTAGATAAAGTGTGAAATAAGTGAAATATAAGTATGTATATTTTTTTATGTTGTGTTCTTTATTTTTGATTTATTAAAATGAAACAAAAACATGATTTATCCCCAAAAAGGTGGCAAGCCAAGCTACAATAATTGAGAATGTATTCATTTGCCAAGTCAGAACCATTCAATGTTTTATTTAATTTGTTTATGATCATCACCATCTTATACTTTAACCAATTCAGTGTAGGCTCATACAACCCCCCCCCCCCCCCCCACTTCGTTTTATTCTAGCCATTTGACCTTACCACATTTTGTTTTACCACATCTGGCACTTAGGTTTTTTTTCTCAACCAAATGTTAGTTTTATGGTTACAGATACAGTTACAGATATTACCAGTACAGTATTCATAGCTTTAGTTCTCATCTCACCAAAATGTTTATTTCTGTTTCCTAGTAGCCTAGTACTACTTACTAGTTTAGTTTGGCTTCCTGATCAAAATTGAAAAAAGTACTTGCTAATTTTGTTGTGTCAGTGGTCATATATTTTTATAGTTTTTGTCTAAACCCGGCCCCCCCCCTTCTATGAATGCGTCGTATAATTCAAACTTTTCTGAGTTACAGACCAATAGCACTAAATCATCTGCGAATTGGAGATTTTAACGTCGAGCGCCAGGATAAGCAGTTTAGGTGGGTCAGTGCCCCCTAGCTCGACCCTCTGTTGGATCTTAACAGGATCACTGTGATGCGAAATAGAATATACCTTCAACGTGGCGTTTTTGTATAAATGGTAAAGGGGTTTTCCACTTTGGCATGTCGCAGTGCTTTCGATAAAGCCTACGTTTCGCCAATGACAAATTTTTATTTTACGCGGATACCAGCCACAGTTTGAATTGTTTCGTAACTTTTTCAACAAAGTCAGAAAAAATTGTCGAATCTACTGTATGTTTCTAAATCCAGCTTGCTCTCTACGTTGGTACATAGTAAAATTTTCTTGAAAGGCGATTGATAAAGACTTTAGAAAAAAAAAAATTATAGGCATAATAATGGGAATGTGTATACACCTTTCCTGTATAGCAGAATTACCACTGCTTATCCCAGTTCTTTGGGATTTTTCTACTATAAAATACTATCTCAGCTCTGCCCTCTTTAAAATTTCATTTCGTGCTCTTATCCAGTTTTACCTCTTTTAACCATAGAGAGAGCGTTCCAAATCTCTTTCCTATCAACTTCAGGCATTTCTTCTGATCCGATATTTATTATTCTAGATTGGTCGAAGTGGCTCGGTCTCTATAATTATAGGGGAATATAAAATTCGGTTGTACTTCGGTAACCTTGATCTGTGGCCAGAAGACCGTTGCATTACTGTTCTTTATTATTATTTTTTACGACTAACTTTTAAGACTTTAAACAAAATTTTTTTTACTTATTAGTGCTCAAGTATATAAACTGTTACATATATAACTTGAAGAAATAAATATCATTAAATAACTGTGTATTCGCTTGTGTGTGAGCAAGTGTAGATGTGTGGGCGCGTCACGTGTCTTTAAGCATAATGATAACAATAAATTTATATTAGTAACAAAAAAAACCCTGTGTCCCTGTTGTCCTCATTGACGCTATCCTCATGATGGGGACAACGGGAAGTCATGAAATTTCATTCCCTATGTCCCCATTGGCGTTTTCCCTCTATGGGGACACCAGGAAGTCATATAATATACTTCCTGTTGTCCCCATTAACATAGGTAAAATAAAAAAAATAAGATTTTGATTAATTATTTTGATGACATGTTATGTGAAAAAATGTAATAAAAGAACTTGAAGAAATAACACAACTTAAATGTTGTAAACGTAACATCACAATCATTTATTTGAATCGCAAATCCACTATGTTTATTTGGAACATAGGACCAACATTATAAATTTACAAAAAAATAATAAGTAGTCATTTTTCTGGTTTTAAAATCAACAGAGCTAACATATTTTAAGGATTTGCTATATTCCTCTTTATTAATATCACAGGAATCAACATATACCTACAGACGGGTAAAGAAAACATATCCTTTTCAAGGTCACTTGCCTTAGCATAGTTAACTACACTAGGAAACAGGATTATTGTAATGATTGTTATTGTGGTTATTATTAATAATATTATTGTTTTAGGCGACCAACACAACTTTAAAGACTTATGTTTTAAAAACGTGACTCTAGGTCTAGGAGATTTTGTCCTATTACCATTAGTTTCTAACGATCCCGGCAAAAGATTAATAAACGTTGTATGTGTAGCTGCGGTTTTAAAGACAAAAAACAAGCTGGCTTCAATAATGAAAAGTTCCAATCCTATTTGGTAGGGGGTTGAAAGGGATTTTTGATAAAATCCCTCAATACTTCAACACTAATAAAAATATATATTTTTTTAATCTTATTCAGTTCCTCTAATCTCATTTAAAAATACGTCTATGGGGACACCGGGCATTAAATTTAATTATTTTATTTAATTCCGTTGTCCCCATTAACAGGGACACAGCCAATGGGGATAAAAGGAATAAATTTGATAAATTTGTGTACAGTTCCACTGTCCCCATTCAATGGGGACAGCGTCAATGGGGACAACAGGAACACAAGAAAAAAACCGGCCAGGTGCGTGTCGGGCCACGCGCAATATAGGGTTCCGTAGTCACCCTTTGCCATAACGTCGCTATATGAACAGGTTCAGCTATTCCCCGATAGATATCACTACTACGGTATGAATGAAATTTTAATACATTTAATACAAAAATTTATTTGATTGTCGTCCATTACTCGAAAACCAGTAAAGCCTACTTAGCCGTAATAGTTTTCCTTTTAACTTCATTATATATACTACTATTGTGAATTTTTTCAGCCACTCTGAAAGTACCGTTTACCTGGTGGGGGGGGCGGATACTTAACTCTATCAATTTTTTCCACTTTAAAGCTTAATATTTCGAAAATGGATCCCTAAATCGAAAAATGGTTTTAAGAAACTCTTATTACTTTTGAAAGACCTTTCTAACGATACCCAACATGATAAGATAGACTCGAGAAAAAAAAACATTCCTACTTTACGTGTAGGGGAGGTACGTTAAAAAACAATATTTTTAAAAATGTTATTCTACAGGTTTGTCGCCGTGATTAATATGTATACCCACACCAATTTTCAGCTGTCTAATGTTAATAGTCTCTGCGCTAACCCGCGGACGGACGGACGGACATGGCGAAACTATAAGGGTTCCTTGTTTACTACGGAACCCTAAAAATGACGATTTGACGTGTTGGGTACCAAATCGTTTTGAAAATGTATTCAGATTAACTACATTTCACCGTTTTATAATTCGCGATGTAATAATGTATTATTGACTAACTAATAAAGTTCTGCTAAAGCTGCTTTAGCTAGAGTTACAAAACAGGAACTGTATCGATCTCGATCGACGCTTTCACGATCTGTGTCGTGTAGATGCGTTTGCATCGTAACAAGATATCAAATAGGGAGGAGGGTAGGAACAATAAACTACTTTTTATGTAAAATTTCCCAAAAAGAAGTGTCAAGCGAAGGTTTGTACTTTCTTTCTCTTGTGGTTAGAGCATCCATTGGAGCACCCGAATGCCACGTTTTTTTATACAATCCGAGTTATGATATTTTTCTCGAACTTATAAGAATTTTCCACCTAAATAACTTAAAAATTTATTATCGTAACAGAATCTTTAAAATTTACTTTCGTTGAATTATGGCAGATATTTTTAATTTCTAAATTAAAACAGGTTAATGCATGGATACAAAGTAGGTAAATCTTAAAATTTAACACTAAAATTTTATAATAATTTTAAAAATATTACTTGGCTTGGCTTCGGCCTTAAAACACAGAAAAGTTTAAAATTCTTTTATTTTAACTAAATTTTTGTAACTATTTTATCATTCCTAATGTTATATTTAATTACCTTTTTGACTAATGATATAACAATTGATAGAAAAAATTATAAGAATTATATTTTTAAAACAATAGGCACAGAAAATTACAGTATTTTAAAAACAAAATGTTGATACATGTCAGGAAGCTTGGAACGTTCCGGTGGAAATTTGCAAAAGACCAGATCAAGGCCAACTTTTTTTTAAAATAACTATTGTCTTTAAGGACTTGGCAGAAATCAACTCGACATGGGTTCCGAGTTGATATGTGTGCTAGGGTTTGGGTTGTCTAGACAATTTTAAAGTCTCGGGACACGAGATAGCCTGCGACCAAAGTCCCGGGACGTCCCAAGACTTCGAGATATTTAGGCATGAAATTTTAAATTAGTTACTTACTAGTGAAACGTATCTATTAGCAAAAAAAAGGGATTTATTAGTAATCTAAATATAAAACACACCAATAAATCAGTCTTGTAAGTTATTAATCAACTTACAAATAAGACTTCTTTGCTGATATTATAAAATTGAATTTTAGAAAAAAAATAGCACACAAAGTAATAACAGATTTGTCCGACAATCTGCTTCTATTTTTTTGTAATAACGCCACCGAAAAAGGAGAGCGCTTTCTCGTTTACAACTAATGTCGATTTGATTGTGTTTAAGGCTTTATACAGTAGCAATTTAAAAAAACAATACAGTTTCGACAATCCTGGTTCGCCTAGAGTCTCGACCTAAAAGTCCCGGGACAAGGTAATTTACAAAAAATCACGAGACTTCGAGACACTAGACGTCCCGGGATAATTATCAGTCCGTTACCCGCTGACATGTTTAACACAGCATAAAAAGTAAGGGGCCATTCACGGTCTTAAAACTAGCAAGGTCCTAAAAAGGAGGTTTAGAAAAATGTACAGTGAGTGTAAAGTTTTAATTAGTTATTTTTCGTCAGTAGACATAAAACTTTACACTCACTGTACTCCTCATTGTTAGGACAGCTTTTAGACCGTGAATGTCCAGATTTTTAGTTACGGTAAAAGTAAGAGTTCATATCCGGTTTTTTCTTAGATGATGATGTCATTGTGGTGAAGTGACATGTTGGTCCTGTTCATGAGAATATGACCAGGACTATCGTGCCACTGCCCTCATTAAAGTCTTCATTCCCACCAGATTTTCGATCATAGTGCGTAATATCCGAGTCTTAGTATTCATAATCCGCAGAAATATGATGTCTTTGAGGTAAAGTGATAGGATGGTCCTGTTCATAAGAATATGACCAGGACTATCGTACCACCGCCCTCATTTAGTCTTCGTCCACCCCGGATTTCCGATCAGAGTGCGTAAAATCTGATTCTGTATCTTCATAAACAGCAAAATTATGTTGTGATTGAGGAGAAGCGATAGGATGGTCCTGTTCATAAGAATATGACCAGGACTATCGTACCACCGCCCTCATTTAGTCTTCGTCTACCCCGGTTTTCCGAAAATCTGATTCTGTATCTTCATGAACAGCAAAATTATGTTGTGATTGAGGAGAAGTGATAGGATGGTCCTGTTCATAAGAATATGACCAGGACTATCGTACCACCGCCCTCATTTAGTCTTCGTCTACCCCGGATTTCCGATCAGCGTGCGTAAAATCTGATTCTGTATCTTCATAAACAGCAAATTATGTTGTGATTGAGGAGAAGCGATAGGACAGTCCTGCTCATGTCATTCTAACATGAGCAGGACTATCGTACCACCGCCCTCATTTAGTCTTCGTCTACCCCGGTTTTCCGAAAATCTGATTCTGTATCTTCATAAACAGCAAAATTATGTTGTGATTGAGGAGAAGTGATAGGATGGTCCTGTTCATAAGAATATGACCAGGACTATCGTACCACCGCCCTCATTTAGTCTTCGTCTACCCCGGATTTCCGATCAGCGTGCGTAAAATCTGATTCTGTATCTTCATAAACAGCAAATTATGTTGTGATTGAGGAGAAGCGATAGGACAGTCCTGCTCATGTCATTCTAACATGAGCAGGACTATCGTACCACCGCCCTCATTTAGTCTTCGTCTACCCCGGTTTTCCGAAAATCTGATTCTGTATCTTCATAAACAGCAAAATTATGTTGTGATTGAGGAGAAGTGATAGGATGGTCCTGTTCATAAGAATATGACCAGGACTATCGTACCACCGCCCTCATTTAGTCTTCGTCTACCCCGGATTTCCGATCAGCGTGCGTAAAATCTGATTCTGTATCTTCATAAACAGCAAATTATGTTGTGATTGAGGAGAAGCGATAGGACAGTCCTGCTCATGTCATTCTAACATGAGCAGGACTATCGTACCACCGCCCTCATTTAGTCTTCGTCTACCCCGGATTTCCGATCAGCGTGCGTAAAATCTGATTCTGTATCTTCATAAACAGCAAAATTATGTTGTGATTGAGGAGAAGCGATAGGACAGTCCTGCTCATGTCATTCTAACATGAGCAGGACTATCGTACCACCGCCCTCATTTAGTCTTCGTCTACCCCGGTTTTCCGAAAATCTGATTCTGTATCTTCATAAACAGCAAAATTATGTTGTGATTGAGGAGAAGTGATAGGATGGTCCTGTTCATAAGAATATGACCAGGACTATCGTACCACCGCCCTCATTTAGTCTTCGTCTACCCCGGATTTCCGATCAGCGTGCGTAAAATCTGATTCTGTATCTTCATAAACAGCAAATTATGTTGTGATTGAGGAGAAGCGATAGGACAGTCCTGCTCATGTCATTCTAACATGAGCAGGACTATCGTACCACCGCCCTCATTTAGTCTTCGTCTACCCCGGTTTTCCGAAAATCTGATTCTGTATCTTCATAAACAGCAAAATTATGTTGTGATTGAGGAGAAGTGATAGGATGGTCCTGTTCATAAGAATATGACCAGGACTATCGTACCACCGCCCTCATTTAGTCTTCGTCTACCCCGGGTTTCCGATCAGCGTGCGTAAAATCTGATTCTGTATCTTCATAAACAGCAAAATTATGTTGTGATTGAGGAGAAGCGATAGGATGGTCCTGTTCATAAGAATATGACCAGGACTATCGTACCACCGCCCTCATTTAGTCTTCGTCTACCCCGGTTTTCCGAAAATCTGATTCTGTATCTTCATGAACAGCAAAATTATGTTGTGATTGAGGAGAAGTGATAGGATGGTCCTGTTCATAAGAATATGACCAGGACTATCGTACCACCGCCCTCATTTAGTCTTCGTCTACCCCGGATTTCCGATCAGCGTGCGTAAAATCTGATTCTGTATCTTCATAAACAGCAAATTATGTTGTGATTGAGGAGAAGCGATAGGACAGTCCTGCTCATGTCATTCTAACATGAGCAGGACTATCGTACCACCGCCCTCATTTAGTCTTCGTCTACCCCGGATTTCCGCAAAGGGGGCGCAAAATCTGAGTCAGTCCTCAAGAAGCCAGGATTTTATTTATATATAACTTTATTCATTTTGTCTATAGGGGACAAATGACCTGCGACACGTGTCGCCAGAGACATCGAGTAAAATGACGCGAAGTTGCCGGGCTTCCCTCGACATGTCTGGCAAACATCAACTTAGTCTGACTTCGCTTTAGACATAAGTATCGCAATGTCGCCAGATATGTCAAGCGGAATGGCTATTTCACTTGTCATGTCGCCGACACGTGTCGTGGGACATTTGTCTCCTAGTGTATCCCTGGCTTTTATTGCAATACTATTTCGTCATAGTGGTGAATTCATAATCACTATCTTCATTTAAGGTCACCTCACCTTCATCCTCACCAGATTCCCTATCAGGGGATGTTATACGGATTCAGTCTTCGAAAACAGCAAAAATATGTTGTCATTGAGGAGAAATGATAAGATGGTCCTGTTCATAAGAATATGACCAGGACTATCGTACCACTGCCCTCATATAAAGTCTTCATAAACTGCAGAAATATTTAGTCATTCTAGTTCTTTACGGTATATTTTTAATAAAAAAAAAAAAAATTACATACACCACCACTCTTGGTTCACCTTGGGGAACCACTAGATTATAACACCAAATTCAGGCTACTTTCAACAGGCCTATTTAATATAGGGACTTAGTAACACAAGCTAGACATACACTATAAATGTTGCAAGAATAGTTTTAAAATTAAAAAATAAGCATAAATGCACAGGTCATTTTGTACCAACCCTCATTTTAAATGAGTAAATTAATTTTTATTACACCTACCTGACAGATTTATTTTTTCCCACATCTGTTGTAAATTTCTCTTGTTTGTGACTGAATGGTTGTTAATGAGAAAAAAAATATTCTTAAAACCTAAAGGTGAAAATTTTTGTCATAACCAGCTAACAGCATTTTAAATTTTAAAACAATACTTTAATTAAACTTACAAAGTAGATAACAACTTACAAAGATTCAGTTGCAAAAAAAAATTTCTAGAATGTCTGGATGACCACCACGGATTAAAGTAAGTAGAGATATTCCTTATATTTATGACATGTTGTTAATATGGACATTCCCAAAACATTTGATACTTGAGATAAGCCTGTTTAAATTTACTCAATAAACAGTTGTAACCGCTATGAAAGTTGGGAAAACCATTTTGTATAAAATTTTAAAATATTAATATTTGCAGACAATGAACTGAAATATCTCTACCTACTCTGATCGCTGATGATCACAAACCAAGGGTGTTCTTTTTCTGGACCTCCGCTTGACACACTTTTTTCAACAGCCCAAATCAATTGATTAGCATGAAATCAAAAAAAATTAAATATCAAATTCATTAAAAATTTTTGCAATTCTTTCTGATCATTGAATCCCTCTTTTCAATCTGTTGGAGTTTTACGATAATAATAAACTAAATGATGGGCGTCACTTAGCATGACAGCATAATGTTACTTCTCTTGAAACTAAATAGTTGGTGTAATTTTCAGAAAATATTTATTATTATTACTTATTTATTTATTTATTTTGTATACACCAAACTTTGTACGAGAATTTTAGACATTCGTATTTTTTAAATTTCTTTTTGTGTTTTAGAATTTAAGTTTCTTGCATGCATATGTGAGACAACTATGTATTATTGATAGGCAAACAAAAATTACAAATGCTTAAGTGGCCCCTTATCAATGTGTGTGAAAATTTATAACAGGTTACCAAATGAAATTAAAGATATAAAGGACTTAACCAAATTTAAATTCACATTAAAAAAATATCTCTAAGAAACTGTTTTTATTCGCTGCAGGAGTTTTTTGGTGAAAAATAATTTAGATTTAGATAATAGTTAATTAGGTAGGTATGTTTTTCAACAAATATTATTGTTACGTAATTTTTTAGGAATTTGTTAAAATACTATTACGATTTATATTTTATTTAATAATAAGTTACTTTTAATATATATAATAATATGAACTTGCTGTGCCCTTGCAGGGTCATGTTTGTTACCTTCTATCTTTGTTAACACCTGTATATGTACAACATGAATGCAATAAAGAACTTTGAAAAAAAATTTTTGGTCTTCATAATCCAGTGGAATGGAGATCTCTTGTATCTAATATTATATAGACTGTAGAGTTCTTTAATTATTAAATTGTCACCAGGTTCACCAATATATGAGGATTTGTTTAATGCGACACGTCTCGAGCTTATCCTGCCTGATGGTAAGCAGTTATTACAGTTCAGAAAAGTAGGAGCACTCTATACTGTGGATAAAGCATGTCATCCATAGCAGACATGCAAAAACAATAAACTCTCATTATCATGCACATCTTTGCACTCCAATCATTAAACCCCAAATTGAAGTAAGCATTTTGAATATTCTTTAACATTATCAGGCCTGAATTTACTATTTTTAAATTGTTTAATTAATTAGTAATAATGATCCCAAGTTAACATAGAACAGAATTACAATAATAATTGTTGTTAAAATTGCTTGCAAAAACGTTACTTTAGTGTTTTAGAAAATGAATACTGCAATTTGGCGATAGATCAGTAGTGAATGTCAAGATAACTAAATATATGCACATTCTCTACGAGCTGAACATTGAGCGAGGAATTGGGCCAGTCTCTCATCTACACTGGACAGCAAATAAACCGGGCCACCCGCTACCTTGGAACTCTGATTCGATTTTCTCAAAAAGTATAAACCTCACAACTATCAAACTTACACCTACAAAAAGTGCGTTTCATGTTGTTTGAGAAATGACCACAAATTTATCCAAAGTACCCTCAATTCACATTGTAATCAAGCAACAAACACAATACCAACGATTTGCTCTGTTTTGACTAGAGTTTGCGATTAGCGTTCTTTTTTTCTAAATGAGGATATTCCGATTTTTCTTATGATTTCTTTACTTGCCATCCATTAATTGCTTCAGACGCGTGTATTTTTGCTATTTTCTATGGTCAATAATGGATACGACGCCTCAAGAAGCAGCTCAAGCTGTAGCACTACTTCAAGCAGGCGTTTCGCAACGTGAAGTTGCTCGGAGACTTCGAATCAGCAGATCTTTGGTACAACGGGCTTACAGAAGATACTTAGAGACTAGAGCATTCGATCGCCGACCATGTACGGGCAGACCTAGGGCTACATCAGCAGCAGATGATCGTTATATCCAACTTACTGTTTTGAGAAATCGCCGCCTCAACGCAGTTGAAGTCCAACGAATTCGGCGTGACGAACGCCAAGTGGTCATAAGTTCAGATACCGCTAGAAGGAGACTTGCTGAACGAAATCTGGCTCCAAAGAGAGCTGCTACAGGCCCAAAATTAACCGTAGCCTACCGTAGAGCACGACTTGAATTTGCTCGAGAGCATAGGGATTGGATGTTAGAGCAGTGGCGCAATGTACTCTTTACTGATGAGACCAGGGTGAGTCTACAAGGAAGTGATCGACGTCAGAGAGTATTATATACGCTCTTTTTGTAGGTGTAAGTTTGATAGTTGTGAGGTTTATACTTTTTGAGAAAATCAAATCAGAGTTTTAAGGTAGCGGGTGGCCCGGTTTATTTGCTGTCCAGTGTAGTTTTTTGTCCAGATTCAAGTTAACCCTTTAACAGGCAGAGCATGTTGAAGATATTCATTGGTTTTCCACCTTAAGTTAACTGCATAGGGTCAATTTATAGTGGTCATAAATTGACCACTGCCTGATAAAGCGTTAAGTTATGATTAAAATGATCAAAATTTTTATGTGTTTACAATGATAATGAATTTTGATCGGGAAACATTTACAATAAATGCTTACCAGAGTCACTTTCTTCAAAAATCAATACATCACAACAATAGCAACACAGGAACTACAACAAAGGAGTAGAAAGATAGTCCACAAGAAGCAATGGCATTAAAATCCCAACCACGACAACAGTTGGATTTTACCCATCACTTGCTGTAGACTTTCCTTACATCCAACACCGACACCAGAGATCGTGCAAACGGCACCGCGAAGAAGCAAGAATGCGAAAGGCTATCTCTGAGTGAGAAAAACAGAGGATAGTCTGACGCAAACTGCTGACTCGAAACAGCTAAAGCATCTTCAGTCGATGAAAAGAATTTCCGTGAATACTGCAGCCGTAAAAACCGTTCTACTAAACAGTAATATGAACGGTAGTTACGAATATTAAGCTGTTTGAAAATTATTTTTAAGTATGTACTATATTTATATACTTACGTGGCTCTTCTGTGTTTGATGGCTTCTTCAAACATAAAAAGGGAAAACTACAATAAAGGTATGCATTCAAATAATTTAATAAATAAAGTGAGACAAAATCAGAAGATAGCTGAAGTTTAAACTAAATAACTCTCACTTCTTACTTAACTCAAAAAATTACGATTCTGTTCATTTAAACTAATAAATTTATAACGAAAATAATTTTAAAGCGACGATTCTGCAATCGGTTCACAGAAAACTTTCGTATTCTTGAAACTGGGGCGGTGGAGTGCTAAGCGAAGTGGTCGCCATGACACATGCGCAGATGATGCGCAGCATTACTGAAAACTCGATCAATACCATTGAATGAAACCATAGAGTAAATCAATACTTTTGACAGCGCACAATACAAACTAGGAATGGGGTAAAAGCTAGCAAGATTTATTATGAATCTATACGATCGTCGATTATTTTACAATGAGTCGACAATAAGTCGTGTATGACATCCAAAATTAAAATTAAAGACTTATATGCACACAAGGCAGGTAAGGTTCGTGTCACATTTCAATAAGTTTAACGACTACACATCTGAATGTGAGAAAAACAAAAAATATACTTAGCGAAATATTTAACATATAAGCTATACGCGTTTAATGTGGCTTTAAATTAAAGTAAATAGACACATTTTATCTGAAGCCATAGACAAGGTTGAGACTTTAATTCTGTTTAACCTTAACAGCAGCTTTTGCAAGCTGGCCTAAATAATTGTTGAACGTACAGACACTGATCTGGAGGGTATAGGTTTGAAAAATTATGACTCGTTGGGTTGCAAAAGTGTCCAATATGTGAGCCGGCCTTGATAACCGTCCAAATCCCTCTAAACAGGCGGTAGAAGTTTAAGCGCTTGCTTAATAATATAGCGACCTCCTATTGTAGCGCCACCCAAATATAACCGTACATCTTTGATAAAACAGAGAAAATCCAAAAATTATAAACTATGCTGTTTTAAAACCGAAAAAGGTACATTAGATTAACCTTGCCTATGAAATGTCATGTTTCATTTCAGAACTGTTCTACAGATTATGTCGAACTTAATTTTTAGGTACCGCTCAATTCTCGAAGTGAATTGCCTCGAATATCGGATAACATTATATACTATCAAAAATTATATACACATGAAAAAAGTATTTTTCGTAAAAATAATTATCAATAATCATATAATATTCGCAACGACAATTTTTTTCTTCATCCCTTACCCAACTCCATCATCATCATCTTCGTTCACTGAGGCCTTTTCAATGGCACGCTACTAAGCTTGATCTTTAGCTATTCGTCTCCAACTGCTTCCAGTCCAACTGCGTCATTCCACCTAGCCGAAGGTCGTCCTACAATACGCCTACTCAGACGCGGTCTCCACTGTAGGAATGAATCCCCAACAATAGATTTCAAACATTTCATGCTTATTTCAACATATTTATATTGAAATCTATTCATATAATAAATATGCACATATAAAGTGCGGTTACTGTCTACATCACAAGTTCCACATCCATCCGTATAGCTGGAGCACTATTTCTGTCTCACATCGACGCTAACGTCCTCTCTCACTCTACGAGAAAAATCAATACTTCTCTATCAAAATCTGCTCCACCAAATATATTTCAATTTCAATTCTATGATCAATACTATGCAATTTGTTTGTATTTTTGCCTTCAAACTAAGGACAGGGTATATAGTATGCTGCTTGCAATTTCCCTCTTAAAGAGAAAACTCATTCATGGTTATTAGTTAGTCAAAGCTACTGCTTATATTTTTATATATGTACTAACACTTATGACTTATTATGTGAAATAATTCACGAGGAATTAATTCAAATATTTGTTTCAGTATCTTAAATTAATATTTAAAACATTTGATAAATTCAAGCTATACTCACAGTTTTAAGAAAGTAATGCAGAAGGCATACCTATGCCATATGTATGGAGAGAGTACTTAATTTCACGAGCAACACAAAATCACGATCGAACTAACTACTTTACTTGCTTATATTTGTTATACTTTACTTGCAATTGCAGCCATAGAATAATATTCCATATTGGCTTAGGAACCAATTCGAAATAGAAAAATCACATCCAATCATTTGTCCACCGAGTAGTTATGGCCTCGTACAATTTAATTGATTACTTTCAGATCTTAATATATTAAGCATTACCGAAGTTATCATAGCTGTATTGATATATCTAATGTAGCTCGAAGTATAGTCGATGATGTATGATTCGATGCTACGGATTAATCAATAAAGTGGTGTAATTTAACAATAAACTTAAATATTTGTGTTAAATAGCGAAGATTACTTTCTTATATCTACAGATACATACCTTACCACATTTTCCAGACTTACCAGACTGTCTTGTCACGCCTTATTCTCGTAGTGGTAGGCAGGGATCACCTTCTTGCACTTGCTTCAAGCCCGGTCTGTCTGGCCGGAACACCACACCCTGACCCGACGCTCATCGATTTTCTAATGAGACGGAAGTGTTTGAACACACCCGTTTCCGTCCAATTACTTAAATTTTAAATTAATATATGATGAACTCGAATGGAAAATGGCAATTTATTCGATTTATAATTATACATAAAGAGTAACTGTAAAATAAAGAACAAATGTATTTATTTCGTTAAATAGCAAAGTCAAATTCCATAAAAAATCAATAACTTAGTGCCATCTTTAACTAGACTGGACGTATGGCGTATTTCCTTTCGCAGTTCATAATGGCTTACTCTATGGTAATGGCGAGAATTTTTGACGCGTTTCCTGAGTTGAATGACAATTCTTTCTTCTTTTCTTTCTTTTAAATAATGGCTTCGTGCGTCTAGCACATTTAGCCAGCGTCTCCCTTGAGTCCTCAGTAAAGATGTGGGACTATACTGAGATCTCACATGGACTCCTTGAGAGAAAATTTGAAAAGTGATGTTGCACTGTTTTGTTTGATTTACCAACTCTCATGTATGTTCACAAACACTTAACGGTTAATAATCCATCGTTATTACACATTAATATTAGAAATATCACAAATTTTAGAAAATAAAACAAAACTGCAGACATGACGCTTCACTTTCCCGCCAAGAAGTCCGGAATGACAATTTATTCGACTCTTAGCTAGTTTTCTTATATGCTTGCAGGTTAAAGCTTTGCCTTTATCCAGACAGTGTTATAACTTATTATAAAGCCTTCAATAATACGTTGATATACGATTACTATAACTACTGGTGGGCCAAGAACAATCCTCTGACTGGAATGATAATTTTATTTATCAAAGATAAAGAGTGTCCCATGTTTATAAACTCAAGAAGGGCGTGAAATGGTTAATAATGGGTCGGCAACGTGCTAGTGATGCCCCTAGTGTTGCAGTATGCGGTTTACGTCAGGTGGGCCGCATACTTGAGTGTCAACAAGTGATATAAAAAAAAAAGAACAATGGAACCAAAAAATTTTATTACGTTAGGTACTCAAGGCTATATAATATCTAGACTACTTACGAATGCATTTATTTTAAAAAAAACATGATGCAACCCTAGTTACATTAAATTACATTATCTTACAACCTATTTTATTATAACACTATCACATAACTAGTAATGATGTCCTGTTTATCGATAGATTATAATAGGTTGGGGAAAAAGTCTTTTCGTATTTTTGTATGAAAAGTCAAGACATTTTTTTCAAAGTTTATTTACATTTATTTACAATATATATGTACCGTTTTGTTGAATAACTTTCTGCCATTTTGTGGGCAGAGACATTATCCCGTTACTGTAGAAACTTTGGGACTACTGATCAAAAAAACGGGACAAATAGTTTTGGCAGTCCTCTCTTGAGGTCAACCTTACAGAACCTAAAGAATTCTGCAGAGACCGAAACAGGTGAAAATCTGAAGGCGCAAGGTCAGGGCTATATGGTGGATGCACTAGGACCTCCCAGTCGAACTCTCTTAATTTTTGCTGAGTGGCTAAAGATGTGTGTGGTCTAGCGTTATCGTGATGAAAGACCACACCCTTCCTGTTGATCAATTCCGGCCGTTTTCTCTCGACTGCTTCCTTTAATCTCATCAGTTGCTGGCAGTAAAGATCAGAATCGATGGTTTTGCCGGGCGGTAAAAGCTCATAATAAACAATGCCCTTCCAATCCCACCATACACACAGCATCACCTTATTTCGTGTTAGGCCAGGTTTGGCCACAGTCTGTGAAGCCTGGCCAACTTTCGACCACGACCTTTTTCGCACGTTCTTGTCGTACGTGATCCACTTTTCATCGCCAGTTATCAATCTCTTCAAAAACGGCTCGGTTTCATTACGTCTCAATAATGAATCGCAAATGAGTACACGGTTCATTAAGTTTCTTTGAGTGAGCTCGTGTGGCACCCAAAAATCGAGCTTTTTTGTATAACCAGCTTTCTTCAAATGGGTCAAAACTGTTTTGTGGTCAATTCCCAGTTCTTCAGCTACATCGTAACTACTAATATGCCGATCTTGCTCCACTCTTTCAAAAATGGCGTCCATTTTATTCGTAACAGGGCGACCAGAGCGAGGTGCATCTTTAACATCAAAATTTCCGGACTGAAAACGTTTGAACCAACTATTTGAATTTGTGCTACTCTTACTGACACTGCATCAGGTCCATAAACATCACAAATTTTTTTTACTGCTTGAGTTGCATTTTTGCCTTTTTTATAATAAAATTTTAAAATGTATCGAATTTCTTCATTAGATTCACCCATTTTTACGGAGAGAAAAACAAATGAAAAATAGCGGGAAACAACTTTTTTTTATTTTTTTCTTTTCTTTATAATGGAACCTTTTTAATGTTACCAAAACCAGCCAGACACAAATAGTACAGTCAAAAAAATTTTATAATAAGTTTATACCTACGTTATGCGAAAAGACTTTTTCCCCGACCTAATATTTACCTTACGATATGATCTTGACGTAATAAAAATACAATTGAAATGAACTGTAGGTACTTATTTACTTAATTTTCATATTAACTTGTGAAGTATTGGATCCTCATTTATGAACGCTAATGTAAATGTATAATCTTCATCGATAATTTCAGAGTTATCCAGGTTGCCCTAGAAATAAGCTTAGGGCCCAATCTACCCACTGGTCTAACCAGTTTTTGCTGAATTTAAGTTATTACATATATAAAGCGGCTGCTTTCTGATCTCCGCAATCCAGAGGGCAATATCATTCTATGGTTTAACCAGTTAAGAGTCTAGACATATAATTTGTCAATGTAAAAACAGAGTCTTAAGTACATATTCAATTATGTCATATTGAAAGTATACAAACATCCGTCGCTTGCTGTTTGCGGTAAACAGAGTCACATTCATCCATTTTTAATTTATTACATACCTTTATTGTTATTGTTAGTATTTTTTATAAAACCTGTATTTTTAATTATATTATAACAGTTGTATACTCATTGGCTAGTATTGTAATGAAGTCGTCAACACCTACGCTAGGTAAAACTTGAAAGAGGTTATGTTGGCATCTTACTGCAAGCTTACTGCATAAACTAAATGGGGCTTATTATAATGTAGGTATAACTATGTATTTTGTTATTATTAATGAAATAAATAAATCCACTTTGATACGATTCTGATACTGACTTTTTAACTTATTTCACACTCGTCAACCTCTTAAACTCTCGTCGGTTTTGGATCACAATAATTTCTACGACGATATTTACTATAAACGTTTTATTTTTAAAGGTATTCTGTTTTTATTTAACTGGGAAGTGCGTGTATCTTCATACATTTGTACTCTTTAAATTTGATGCATACTGCTGTGAATTATAATGGAAGCATTTTAAAACCAAATTATATATTATTTACAATCAGTCAAAAGAGTACGAAATTGGGTGATGCAAGAATATTAATGTATAATGTAATGATAATAATTATATTATTTTCTTTCTAATTTATTAGACCAATATTTGAACACCAGTAATGGTAGAATACAAGATGCTAATATATTTATGTGATTCCTTAATGTACTTTAATCTGACAAATAAATTATCTTTATAAGCTACGAGCTGACCCGGCGAACTTTGTTCCGCCTTAATGGCAATAAATAAGCCGATAGTGTTTTTTTTTATTGGAAAAAATCCATAAAATGTAAATACCTACATTCATCATTCGTTATTATTTCTGTATTTTAGTATATAGGTTGCTCTTCACTTAAGTACCTTGTGATACACGACATTTTTTGTTTTATTATTATTTATTGAGAAGCACGAAGTCGAGCCATACTATTAAGGCGCTGTTTCGGCACGTGCAATTTCTTGTTCTTCTTCAGTCCTTTCATTTGCAGTATTTCGTATTCTTCTTGCATTTGTTGGTAAAGATTTTAATAGTCTTTCTCGCGGCAATATTAATTAAATTTAGTCAAGTAAGTGATATATTAATACTATATAATTCATAGTAAATGAGAATGGGTGGTGATAAAGATGATAAATGAGATACCCTCCCCAAAGTCCCTTAAGTCCTCAGTAAAGATGTGGGACTATACTGAGATCTCACATGGACTCCTTGAGAGAATTTGAAAAATGATGTTGCACTGTTTTGTTTGATTTACTAACACTCATGTATATTCACAAACATTTTACGGTTAATAATCCACCGTTATTACACCTTAATGTTTGAAATATCACAAATTTTATAAAATAAAACAAAACTGCAGACATGACGCTACACTTTCCGGCCAAGAAGTCAGAAATAATTTGAATATTGATTTCTTAGAAATATCAAATTGTCATCCATACGTCATTACATAGCTGTCATTATACGTCAATTACATAGCTGTCATTTGCGTTTTGTTATTCCAAGTCTGATTCTTTTTTGTTATATCACGTTTTATAGTGACTGACGTTTCATGTCAAGTCACACGGGAACGCTGTCGAACGGGATAAAAAGTATCCTATGTCCGTCTCCTGGCTCTAAGCTACCTCCCTACCAATTTTCGCCCAAATCTGTTCTTCCGTTCTTGAGTTATAAATGCTGTAACTAACACGACTTTCTTTTATATTATATATATAAAGATTTCAGGTCTAAGCGGAGCCAATTAACCTTTTTAACGGACATAAATGTTGCAGATTTTTATTGCTTTTCTATCGTAAATCAACTTCATAAGGTTCAAATTATGGTGAGAATATGTTCTCTATTGCCTTACAAAGGGTAAATGACTTTAGCCCATTTAGACGCCTCCGCTCCGCCTCCGCTCCGCCTCCGCTCCGCCTCGCCAAAATAATATAATTTAATTATAGGTTTTAAGTATTGTTTCTTAGATTTGACATTACATTGGCAACATAACTACTAGCGAGCAGTAAGCTTGCTGCCAGCTTTTCTGATTGTAAATATAATCAAGGAGCAAAAATTTAAACACATATTAAAATTATACTCTGTACTGAAGAGAAAAATAAATAAAACTACAATTTTTAATAAACTACATACGAATGCATTTATTAAAAAAAAACACGATGCATTATTAGATAATAATACATTATCTTACAACCTATTTTATTATAACAATATCACATAACAGTAATGATGTCCTGTTTATCGACAGATTATATTTACCTTACGATAGGATCTTGACGTAATAAAAATACAATTGAAATGAACTGTAGGTACTAATTTACTTCATTTTCATATTTATCTTATAAAGTATTGGATCCTCATTTATGAACGCTAATCATCCTTATTTATAATTAAGGCGTTAAAGTGGGCTTCAAATTTCAAAGAAGAGTAAGATTTATGACAAGTGTCCTAAATCTCACTCTTGGGATCACTCACACAACAGCCAAATAGATCATTAAAATCTTGGCTCATCGTGGCCCAACCCAAATATTTCGCCGATGGATTTATGCGCATAGGCTTTGGCCGAACCCAAATTACATAACATAATTTATTATTATCGAAATAAGACTATCAGTAATGTGGACTCTATACTATAAGGCATTATTTATACAAAAAATACAGACATCATACTATTCGTTGGAAATTAGTTTAGCGATCACCATTAAAGAAGCTTAATGTTCCATCAGTCGTCTATTCTTAAGCTATGTGTCTCGCCCAATGCCTATTTAAATTACATATTGTCACGCTTATTTCCCGTTAGGGTCGGCAGAGATCACATCCTTCCACATGGTATGATACTGACACTCTTATGTTTATACAAGTCGCAGCCAACTGGTTAGATCAGCTAGCTAATTAAGCAGCTAGCCGCTTAATTAAACGCCGGCTCTTAGTTAAAAGACTAGCCTGCTTGTAAAATGAATGGTCGTCACTGAACGTCCAATCACCCGGCTGATTGAATGGTTATCCCGTTGGTTTGGGCCTTGGTTTAAACCCGCCTGACGTTAAGTGCTCTATGACATGATCTAGCTGACAATTTTTGCGACAATTTCGAAAGTAAACTTACTGAATATGAACAACAAAATCAAGCATTTAATTGTTAATATTGTATTAAATGAATATAATTAAAGTATTTCTGCCATAAGAAGTACATATGAAAAATTAAATTTTTAAGTTTGATACGAATTTATTTTTTTGATGCCTATTTAAATACCTACCCATATTTTTGCAGTGCATTCTTTGTAGTTTTTTTTTTAATTTAATAAAAGTGATTATTTAAAGTTACTTGGTTTTTTTTATTGCTGCATAAAATCTCATAGTCACCCTAGATAACCAGACGGCGATATAACGTTCAGCCAAGTGGTTGGACGTTGTGTTCAACTAAATAGCTGACTGAAGTTTAGCCCTTTACTAGGAGCCGGCGTTTGATTAAGCGGCTAGCTGGCTGATTTAACCAGTTGGCTGCGATATACACACTCATTAACCTTCTCATACACTCTGATCCTGACACACACTAAAGGTGTGCCTCACTCACGCTCATTAAACTTTTCTACACTCCTGTCGGTTTAGGGTACTTTCGACCCGCCTTTTCTCGAAGCGCTCGTAGCTCTGCGGTGCTAGGTGGTCGGAAACGATCACCGCAGTACTGCAGAGCTTACAGAGGTCAGTCCTTGGATGGGTGACCGTTTGTGTGGCATTTGATATCGGGCGCTTCCGTGCTTCGGAAGGCACGTTAAGCCGTTGGTCCCGGTTATCACTAAATGTTGAAGTCGTTAAGCCATGTTAGAGGCCTATTCGGCGGCTTGATAAATTCTAACAGCAGGACGCCATACGCCTCCGCCAATCCGCACTGGGTCAGCGTGGTGGAGTATGACCCAATACCTTCACACCTTAATATATGAGAGGAGGCGCGTGCTCGTGATGATGATTTTCTCCAAAACAAAAACAACTTTAATTAAAATAATAAATACTTTGCGACAATAAATATCTAATGCTTAGTTCGTCTTCTACCACGCCGTGTATTATTATTAGTGTTAGCTGGGGCAGAAGCAGTAGCTTGCTGCAATTCTTCTGTGTCCAGGGAGCAGTGCTCAAGTTTGTTACGGGCTTCCACGAAGAACATAAGGTCGTGCAACTGGTCTTTCAACTCTGCTACCTTTAAGTACGAAAAGAAAAAATAGAATGAGAATCACATGTAAGAATTTGTATTTTTTTAAATATCTAATGTATGAAATAGGAAGAATCTATTGAGAATGAGCAAGGATCAGTAAAACTTTTAACACATATTAGGCAGGGATATTCAGGCTGTGCAAGAAACAAGTGTCAAGTGTAAGTCAGAATTTTCGACTTGAACTAATGATAATTTTAATTATGAAAGAATAACTTGGAGATTAGTTGAAAAATACAACAAATCTAATATACCTTATTGGATTGATGGATGGATTGATGAACTACTTTACTTAACTAGGTTAACTCGTAAAAGTTCTGTCTTAATCTTAGAACCCCTAATGACCTCAATAAAGTCGATTTTCTACGTATGGGACTGATGGCGTTCAACGTATTAGTAATAACAATAAAAAAGAATTTGTATGTATACAATGGTGTATAGGGAACCTACCCAAATCTTAGGAGCACAAATTACCCTCACCTGCAAGTAGTGCACCTGCCGATCTGGCAACTTAAAAGTTACCTCCTACGTTGGACCAGACCAATTATATATTTGGGAAATGTCTAATATGCCTCTGCCTACACGTTTGGAGAAACAGGCATGTATACAATATATATGTAAGCGGCAATAGGCTCGCCACCTATTTGACGACCGATATGGCGTGGTGGCGAGAATACCAGCTCTCCGCTCCTAAGGTCGTGGGTTCGATTCCTACGCAGGACAAATCTTTGTGTGCATGAACATGAATATTTGTTCTGGTCTGGGTGTTTTACTATGTAAATTAAGTATGTATTTAAAAAAAATAGCATTTATGAATGTTTATTCGTTATTTATCCATAACACAAGTTCTTAATGATACTTATCTTGGAACTAAATATTTGGTGTAATTGTCAGAAAATATTTATTACGTAGGACCAACTATATAATAGGCGAAGCGTGGGCGTTAATTATACCTCTGCCTACCCCTTCGGGGAAACGCGTGAATTTATGTATATATCTATATATGTATAATACAAGTCTTACCTCTTTGTTGAAATTCTCTTCCTTCTCTTTAGCAGCGGCCTGCCATGCAGCTTGACTACTAGCTAATGCCGATGCCAAGCCGCGTTCGTCTGATAACTCACTTTGGAGCGACGACAGTCTGCCGAACAATAAAACACAGTGAGGACATAGCGGAATCTATTTATTGTTAGTTGATAGATAGTCCACTAGATTCTAATATAGCTTAAACTGGGTGAAAATCAAGGAAAATCGTGAAAAGGCCGCTGATATCGTGCTTCGTCAACGATGTGAAGCGATCTCTTTTGTGTTATATATAGCATTACGGGAAGGCACATCAAAAACATTGATAATTAGATAAAGAAGTGGGGTCTGGCGCCTTTGCGGAAAAAGACGCATCGAGGAGTTATTGTCATCATATCATAGGTTGCGCTATACTTAAGCTTAGGGCCCAGGGTCCGCTCACTGGTTTAGCCAGACTGTATTTAAGTTATTACATGGTAAGTCAGTCATCAGTTATAATTGTTTCATATTGTAAACGGTTGATATTTGTTTTACACGGGTTTTAGGTTGTTTTTAGACATAACATCTTCGACGACGCACAGAAATGGGATATTATCGTAAATTGTGATTTTTCATGTTGTTCCATTGAATCCTAAAGAAGGGAGGGGGGGTTGATGTCCTTGTTTTTTATGTAATATGTATTACATTATTCATTATGTTTCAATGTGTGCGAACCTGTTTTTTTGGTAATCGTACATACATAAATTCACGCCTGTTTCCCCGAAAGGCAGAGGCATACTATACGCCCACACTTCACCAATCATATAGTTGGTCCCAAGTAATAGGTGGCAAGCCTATTGCCGCTTACCGGGCACTTTTATGTTCACCAGAGCCTCGTCCGTTGATCGGCAGGTGCACCACTTGAAGCTAAGGTTCGCTTGGGCTCCTTTGGTCTTGGTAGAAACCTTATACACCGGTAATAATACGAAGTTGCTTATTTATACGCTATTGTTCTTCCTAAAATAAAAATATTGATAGCATTGGATGTATTCTACAGAGGAGACCAAGGCTCAGTAAATGTAGTGCACCCTCTAGCTAGATTGAGCGATGACATACGCAGAACGGCTGGAAGCAGTTGTAGACGAAGAGCTGAAAATAGTCGCGTGGTCGTGCACCAACCAGATGGAGCGATCAAGTGAAAGACTCATCGTCCTCCAAATTCTACGCGGTCGTGAAAGACGCGCTGGATCGGAACCGGTGGAAGCAGATCATCCGCTCCAGATGTTACTCCGATGCTAACCACGATCCTCAGACATGAGGGACCGACTATAGAGAGACTATAGAGAGAGTATCGCACCTACGGTGCTACAACGTCACTTCTGCAAACAATTTAATCTTCCAGGAGAAGCGTTTCCAAATTAAATATCCTGTTAAAACATAGTTCTTCTTAATTTAAGAAATTAACTAGTAATATTTAAGCCTTTATTTCAGACTTCATTTCACAGTAAAACGAAACATCTTACAGTTTGGTACATTCGTAATTTTTCTCATAATTTGATTTAGTTTGACAAAATTGCATGAGTGACGTTGTAGCACCGGGGGTGCGGTATGCTGATTTGATAATGACTTACTTATGCGTGACAAGTTGAAGCCTCTTGTCCTGAGCGCGGTTATCTCGAGAGAGCGACGCCACTTGCTCGGCCAGCCCGCGCGCGGTCGACTCGGCTTTAGTCGCACGGTTTCGTAACTCGTCGCATTCTGATGAGTGCTCCGTTTCCATCCTAAAAGGAATTATTTCATTTAACAATTATTAAAGCGCTTTTGGCAGTATGAATATCTTTGCAGCCCCATGAATACAATTACTGAAGTTAAGTCATCATATTCTAGCATTATCTCGGTAGGGCAGGCGATGACCTTCTTCTGTGAAGTGGTGGTGTCGCAGAAAGAGGCTTTCTCCTACGCTACTGCTAAGCCGTACGCCGGGGCGGGTCAGGAGGGCCCGTTACGCAGCGCCAGAGGGCTCTTAGGCGGCGGGGGCAGGGGGCCCCTACGACGGTGGTCGCATCGCTTTAGTCACCAAAGTTAAGTAGCGTTCAAGCCAGTCCAGATAGGGGCCTATTTTTGGTGTCAAGCGCTTTTGTGTTTTGCTTCTATAAAAAAACATTTTATATTATGCCAGCAAAGCTGACAAGGTATTAGCTAATCATATTAGGGAAGATAGTTCATGAACAGTACTAAAATCACATTTTTTTTACTACGCATTCATCTTTAACATTAAAATATTATTCTTAATGTTTTTTGCCTTTAAGGATTTTTTTTCTATCTGAACACTTATAATTAGAAACATTATGTTCAGCTGAAAAGCCTACATTAATAATTTTTAGTAAGACATTATGATTCATATCAATTGTTCAAGAAAACTTCTACGAAACGAGTCACATAAGCTACATAAATAATACGAAACTCAACATGTAAATATATGTTAAAATTATGTAATTCCAAGAAAACAGATATTGAAGTATGTTATTCCGTTGTTTAGTATCTATTATTCAAGCTGCTTAGTTAAGAGGCTAGATGCTGTTTGCCAAGTCTCATGGCATTACTATTTTTATTACTAAAATACCGTAAATAATCATCATATCGGTCATATAAATCCACTGCTAAATCCCAGTTGTATGATGTTATCCCACAGATAACATTAATAACTGTTGGAATATGGACATAAACCATAGTAACAAAACTCACTCGGCGCTTTGCGTATCTGTGGCAGCGATGCCAGCGCTCTCTCGTGTTACACAACGCACTTGACACATATATTCAATTCTAATCTGTTGTAAACCGTTGCTCCGTAAATAAACTAATTCTTTAAACTATAGATTACCACAAGTTTCATTTCATCAATAACCATAATCACCACGCTTGGCGGGTTAGTAACCACAGTTTCAGCCATTCCGCAGTATGACTCAGTTCACCATCCGGTAGGATTTCTCTTCGACTCTTACGACTCCCCGTGAGATAAGAGGGGGTGGCACAATATTAAGCCGGTACTACACAGCATCGGATACTAACTTGGTAATACGCTGCTCGTAGTAGGCACGCTGTGCATCCAACTGATTGGTAAGCATGTAAGTAAACTCCAACTGGGCTGAGTCGAGTTTATCTCCAGTAGGCGCTCCTTCAGAGGCTACTAACTTCCCATCCGCTTTATTTTGTACCAAGCGATGAACAAAGTTATCACCTGAAAAGATAAAATCGTCAATATAAGCGAAATTCGTAGATATTTACCAAAATTATAATAATGTATGAAACATGTCTAGAAACTTACCTGCGTAGTCCCACACCCGATTGGATCCTAATTGCAAAGCGTATGTGTGGTTCGAAGCTAGGAAATGCTTGGCGGCGTGTCCATTTTCATATCTGTAATTTGATAGTATACATAAGGCAAACGAAACGTGTGTTTAAATGTGAAATAACTGTTTGGAAAATTCTCCTTCTCCCTCCACAAATAAAAATAAGTTATTCTCCAACTTTTGTCATATAATGTAGTTTAGTCACTACGTAGTTTATATGTAGGTCACGCAGACAAAGTCGTGGGTGGTCGCTAGTTGGAAATAAAACATTTTATGGATTTAAATCGCGGTTACATTTCTTATACAAGTATCGTTGTTCCGTTAAACAAGTAAAATAAATTAAAACTTAGTTTAAGAAGAGTTACCTGCCACAGCCGACGTGACCGCAAATAAGACAGATCCATAACGTTCCTGCCTCCACCCCGTCCAAAACTCCTTCAGCCACGCCTGTCAATGGATCGCGAGACTCGTCCCCCGCTTCTGTAAAATAATATGCCATTCATTCAAACTTTTGTTAGCAAATTCCATCATTTTGCACTGAGTATGCTTTCTATTCAATTCATTTATTCTGAAAAAAATACATTGTGTTGAACAATATCAATATCTTTGTCTATTCAAAGTGGTAAATGGCTCGGGAATTTAGGAAACAGTCTATTTCAGTATAGAGAAGTGTTTGATAAACCTGATCATCATTTGAAACTATTTAATGTTAGAGTTACTACTGAAAAACTTGACTAGGTATCAAACTTAGTTTTTTTTAAGACCTATTTACTCAGGCGACCTCTGCCTAAGTAAGTAGGTACAACCGCAATGCTAGATATTCTGCCGACAAATAGTCGCTATTTGCGCCGCATTAAATTCACAACTTATATCATAGGTAACAAACCTACAAGTGTGTGCACTGGAGTAACAATATCTTTTTTTCGATCAATAATTATTTTCCTTAATTACAATATTTGTTATAACTGTAAAGGTTTTAACACTACTCCCATGTAACCCCATAAAGCTGCGTGTATCTTGCGCTGAATATAGAACTTTCTGTTAAGGTTTTGGCGCTTGCTTAAAATATTACCCGCCTACTACTGTAGCACTTACATGACTTTTGCAAACAAAGAGCTGGTTTTCCTCACCTTTAGAGTCTACTGTCCCGTTAGGTTTAAAGACATTTATTCTCATAAAAATAATAAGTTCACTTATAAAAAGATACATAATTATGGTATAATAAAGTAATAATAACAATACCTTTGGGCGTATTCACAACCCCTTACTAATTTATAGTAAGGCATTAATAATATGCTGCTTTAGTTTCGTTTTAAAAATTCTTATATTTGTATTTACCTTTAAGTGATTTAAAAGATTATTGTAAAGTTGCACTCCCTCAAATAACAGTGATTTTTGCCCGTAGTTAGTTCTAGGCATAATACAATCTATTAATATTTAAATTGTTGTTCTTAAATTTGATTTCATTTTAGATTGTATCGCATTTGTTGCTATAATTAGATACAAGTTTTAAATTTGTACAATTGGGCTACATTACAGAGTTTTGTCTTTTCATAAATTTGTTTGGTAGGCATAAAAAATGTTGTAATTGTAGTATTTTTATGCTTCTGTTCTAAGTTCGTTTTAGGGGGTTTAAATTCGTTGGCGCAGCAGCAACCCAAATTTCAATAAGGTATTTCAGGTGATATTTTACTAATGAGTTGTAAATTTGGAATACAATTTGATGCTTTATGAAGAGCTCCAAACACAGACATAAGTTTGTATCTGACATGCCCAATGTGTGGCTTCCAGGTATAATCAAACCTAGGTATTTTTCCTCGTCCGATCTTCAAATTAATATTTAATATAATATAATAATAATATTTTCTGACAATTACACCAATTATTTAGTTCCAAGATAAGTACTCAATACTCAATACTTTATTGCGTTCCAACAATGTGTTACAGGATGGTAGTTTAGGTACAAAAGTATCAATTGTGGACCCTGTCGGGCACAGCATAGTGTAGGAGAAAGGAGGAAGGACGCTGTTTAATTACTTGTTAGTTAAATCTATTTGTTTATTAAATAATTCATAGACATTTGCTCATTTTTGACTACGAGTAGTTATTATTTGTTATTCTCATTAAATTTCTTAGTAATAAAATGTTAGGTACCTATACTTAGTTATATTTGTTTTTATTTAAACTTTATTGTTATTTCATATTATTTTTTCGGTTAAATATTCTTTTATTTTTATACTATTAGATTCAATATGTGAGTAATACTGTTTTTCTATAATGCACGTTTGGGACAAATTTTAATTATTAATTAAATTATTGTTCATATGTATTATTATTATTATTAATATAATAGTATTATATTATTATTACTAATTATCGATCAATCAATATATATTAATGTTTAAATTATTATGTCATTGTATGTAATATTATACATTAAATATTTCAAGTATCATTAAGAACTTGTGTTATGGATACTAAACAACGTAACTGTACTTGAATTACATTATTATTTATTATAAGAGGTAAAGGAGGAGGAGAGGAGGCATTCAGGTATTATTTTGTTTTTGACTCATAAAATTAGGTATGACGTTTTAGCTGTGTTGATTGTAAGTAGATTTTCTAGTAAACATTAATTGAGCATCTCTAGATCTGTTTGGGCTTCTTTAACAATATCGATTAAATCGATTCCCGTTATCGAGTGAAAGGGATGGGTATAACTAAGTTTCGTTTTCGTTGAATTAAAGTAGGTAGGCCCTTTGATACTTCACGGGGCAACGGCGCCTGGCTATAGCGGCACATGGGGAATCGCAAAAGTGGCTTTCAAAACAGCACATTTGCATATACAGAGGTGGTTTTCCTTACCTCTACAGTCTAACGTCCCGGTCCCCCGTATACCTGCGTCTCTCTCGCACTGCCCGCAACGCGCCTGTTCCCGGGGCTCCGGCGTCTGGCTACAGCGGCACACGGGGCAGCGAGCGTCCCGCCATCTTACGAGGCACGCCGAGTGGAACGCGTGCGCACATTGTACGGACAGGATGCCTGCTACGCTTTCATCCATGCGTTCTATAAACAGAATATTTTACGGTTACAACACACTAGAAGCTGCTGAAGATTAAAAATATACTCGAAGCCCTAGGTCGTAAACGATCATTGGAGATAAGCACTAACGATCACCGAAGTTAAGTATCGTTCTGTTATATATATATTATGTATATAGTAACGCCTAACAATCATCTTCCTGTACCTAGCCAGCATTTTTGATTCTTGAGAATATATTACATTAACTTAGCACTCAGTTCGATTCGATCCTCCATCTGTGACACTTGCCTGAAATGGTTTAAATTGTATATCAAGTGATGGATTAAAAATATCTTTGTAACAATTCCCGCGCTACTATAATTTCCTGAAAAATCGAGAAACTATTCAACACGAGTCGTGAAGACATCGTTGCTCTGAGGCTCCTATCTTACCTGAAGATGCCCTGTGTAAGGGCGAAACACGTGTCGTGTTGAATAGTTTCTCGATTTTTCGGGAAATTATAGTAGCGCGGGAATTGTTACAAAGATATTTTTAATTCATCACTTGCTTACAATGGATTTCCGCAAAATAACGCCTGAATCAATAATTTTTTTAAATTGTATATTGCCAAAATTAAATTAAAAGTAACCTTGATACAAGAAAGTTCTTTTTTTTTAAAACCAGTTTTATATAAGTCGTATAACAGTTCACATTGGTTAGACCTTGGATAAGGATAGACATGTATGTATGCTTCTGCCGGCTTGACCAACAGTTCGTGGCAAAAGTTAGCTGCTATAGGGACAAAAAGTAGCTTAAGAAACCTTAGGTTTAAAACTGTTATTAAAGCAAATATCATAAATTGGCTGATTTACCTCACAAGTTTCGTACAAGAGCGTAAACAAGAGCGGCACACAGATAGTTTCTTTGTTCTTTTGCTTTTATAATATCGCTCATTTTATGCAACAATGGCATAATTACACTTTAACGCAATGTTTGGGTTAATGTTTCTCCGGGTGTAAATATACTTTTCAAACATAATGACATATTTTACTCATTTTAAAAAAAAAATTGTAGTTACGACGTTGTTGCACCAAACGAGCGATATTAGTAATACTATACTACTTTATTGGTTAGTTTCTAAAAAAACTTTTCAACTGATTTATCTAAATAGTAAGGGCCAACTGTTTCTCGTAGCCAGCTCCCGCTCTAGTGAATTGGCACTACTAGATTTAACTTTAAGTGACATTTACAAGTGCTTCGAAATGAAGCCGACATTGAATAATTGAATATGAATTTTGTTTTTATATTATTTTATGACGTACCGAGACAGACCGGGCATGTGGGCAGTTCAGTGTGGGCGGGCGGCGGCATCCCCATCCGAGCCCATTCCACCCGCGACACCCAGGCGGTGTGGCAGAGCGCACTTGGCTCCAGGCTGCTGTATGGGACACCGTCGAAGGCAGAGTGGAACTCGCGAGCCGCCTCGGATGTTCGAAAACTGCAAGAAATCATTAACAGGCATGACCAGCGGAAATGCAGAAATGCTTAGAGCGACTTACTATGTCTTCGAGATTGTGACAGGCAAAATAAAAGAAATAACATCCCAGAATAGGCACGGTGGTCCACTGAATGGACTGAGTGAGGAAACTATTTAAGAACACCTCAGAATAGTATGACTTTGAAGTAGACATACATACATGCATACATTCACGCCTGTTTCCTCGAAGGGGTAGGCAGATGCATATTATACGCCCACTCTTCCGCCAATTATATAGCGAAACAAGGGGAAACTAGGCACTAGTGTGGTTTGGTGGGTGGCCCTAGCTAATGAAATACTTACGTAAACAATGCCATATAGTGGTCTGGTGAGCCATCCCTGAAGACCCTGACGTGGGCGATGTCCTGTTGGCAAGCTGCAGCAAACGCCAACAAATCGGGTGCACCCAGGGCCCCAGGCACCGAGAGCAAACACAGGGTTTTAGCTTCCTCTGCCTCTTTTAATTCACTGAAAAAACATAATTATGGTATAAATAGGGTTTAGAGCAAATAAATCCACAAATATATCAATTTATGAATTTTTAAAAAATATTATGACTAGTGTAGATAGGACAGTATCAACCTGTGCAATTTACTGTGACGTGACGCAAGCATTTGATCACGTAGATCATAAAATACTGCTACGTAAATTAGAATCGTATGGTTTTAGAGGTAATTGCAATATACAGAAATATCTAGAATAAATACGTCAACTAAAAAAGAAGAAATATATAAATCTTCTATTCGTTCGCCTATTTATGTTCCACAAGGAATTGTATTGGGCCCTCTACTCTTTATTTTGTACATTAATGACATACCTAAGGCAATTAAGAATCCAATCACTCTATTTGCGGATGATAGTACAGTGTCCATTGAAATAAAAAAAGAATCAAATTATGAAAATGACATAACTCAATGTTTGATAGCAATCATAACGTGGTTAGAAAGAAACAACCTAAAAATAAATTTAAGTAAGACAAATATTATGCACTTTGGCAAACGAATTCGATATGACATTGACATAAAAATAGAATACAAGAATCGCATACTAAAAGAAGTAGATTTGACAAAGTTTCTCGGTTTGGTTGTAGACAAAAAAAACTAAATTGGAAACCTCGCATAGAATATTTATGTAAACGAGTTAGTACGAGTTCTTTTGCCTTATATAAAATTGCACAAAAAATCACATCAAGGCTTTGATAATGGCGTACCATGGACTAGTGGCATCTGTCTTTCGGTACGGCGTCAAGTTTTGGGGAAATTCTACGGACAAGGAAATAATTTTTAAAGCCCAGAAAGGGTGCATTCGAGCAATGTTTAATCTTAAACAAACTGACAGCTGTAGGTCATTTTTCATTAGACACAGGATTATAACTCTTCCAGCACTTTATATTTTAGAGATCGCAGTGTTCGTAAAGACGAATCCCGAACTTTTCCCGCGGAAAGCTGATACTGTAATGCGTAACAGGCGCGATGACAGTAAGCTCTGTGTACAAACAAGCCACACAACGCTTATGCGCAATAGTGTTTTTTGTATGGCACCAGTTATTTATAATAAGCTTAAATAATAATTTAAAATCTTCAAAAATTACTGTTAGACAAATGTTACTGTCACATATGCGATTTTTTGAAAGACACACTTTAAGATTAATTGTTTTTTTAATAATGGCTTCGTGCGGTTTACACATTTAGTCAGTGTCAAGTAAGAGATATATTAATATCATATAAATTATAGTAAATGAGAATGAGTGGTGATAAAGATGATAAATGGTAAATGAGATCCCCTCCCCCTAACCCCTTGAGTCCTCAGTAAAGATGTGGGACTATACTGAGATCTTACATGGACTTCATGAGAGAATTTAAAAAGTTATGTTGCACTGTTTTGTTTCATTAACCAACACTCATGTATGTTCAAAAACACTTAACGGATAAGAATCCACCGCTATTACAATGTTCGAATTATCACAAATTTTAGAAAATAAAAGAAAATTACAGACATGACGCTTCACTTTCGCGCCAAGAAGTACCAAGACACGATTAGTGTGAATGTGGGAATTTTTTTTTTTTATTCACAGGTCATAATGACTACATCCTGCCTGACGGTAAGCAGTCGATGCCGTCCAAAAAAAAATGAAAGCCCTTCATACCATGAAATAAGCACGGTAAAAACCCACACCCGCACCCACTCATGACGGCCTGTTAAAATGCTGTTTCACGCCCCGCTTAAAAGACCCGGGATCATATGAAATAGGAAACACATGAGCCAGCAGCGAATTCCAGAGCTTAGTGGTCTGCACAGAGGATGGTTTTTAAGACCAGCACGTGTTGTTCGGGAAAGGAAAGCAGAGGGCGGGCTGAGATCAAAAAGATCCTCAGAACACTCGCCATAGTAGCCAGTAGAAGACACTGCGAGATGCAATGTCTCTATGCAGCAGCTGTAGATCCTCAAGTGAGGCTGTTACCTCAGCATCCCCTATAATGCGAACCGCTCGCGGTTGCAGTCTGTCAATTGCGTCGAGGAGGTACTTAGCAGATTCGTCCCAATGATAGGGACAATACCCTACACTTGATTGCACTTGAGTCTTATACAACAGACAGTGCTGCTCAGGAGTAAAAAACCGCCTCACTTTATTGAATATACCAAACTTACGGGGGCAGTTAAAATAATGTCCATGCCGAGAATCAAATGCCTCACAAAAGACACAAATCCTACGATCTTCTAGAAAGCAAGCGCCTATCTCTGTGCTAAAAGTAACCTATCTACAACTATATAAATAGTTGTAGCAATCTTGCTGCTCATACCAAATGGAAATAAATGGTAGGGGAATGCAACTTACTTCTCTTTGTATAAGTGTAGAACTCCTTTGGTTACTTCAACAAGTGGATTGCCACAGAAAAAGCTTATAGTCTCCCTATCTTCTGAGATGCTGCTTTCAGATGTTGGCCGACGAGAGCTGGTGGGTAGTATTCCATTATTTGTGTTCTGGTCACCCAATACACTAGCGTAAGTCTCAACTGTGATAGTTTTAGACTCTCTCTCACCACGATCCCGCCTTTTTTGATCTTTAACTGTTTCTGTTGAATATTCAATGAGGTAAAAAAAATATACTGAATTATCTTAAAGATCATCAATTAAAAATATTATGCGATATTAGCAGTCAGACAATGTAAACAATGTGATCTAAAAGGTAGGGCATTGGTTTGACATCAACAACTTGTTATTTAATGGGGCTAAAACCAAACCTATTACATTTGTGATGGATAATGTCAGACAAGAAAACACCACTATTAAAATAAAGGAGATGAGTTGTGGATACCACCAAATTTTTGATTGTTACATTGGACTCTAAGCTGCAGTGGGGCCCACTTTTCTGTGGTGTTGTATATATTTTTTTAACAACAATTCAATAGGCGGTACCATAATCAAGAAACAGAAAGAGAAAAATAAAAGCCAAATGGATATATATCAAAGATATATCAGAGTGTCAGCTCTGCAAGTCAGCAAAATTAATAAGTCCATTACACTATGTCCTAATATGTTAATAAAAGACGTTAAGTAGTAGTTAAATTACAATGCTTTAGTACATTATATTTTCAAACCTATTTCCGCAGGATTATCACCCATTTCAGGTAGATCTTCGTCAATTTCAACTCTCAAAACGCACAAAGAGACAGACATTTATAGTAACTAGATATTGTAATTTTAATTTTCAGACATAAATAATATTATTATGTTAGAGCGTCAGACTAAGAATTTGTATTCTAAAACAAAATCAAAATTAAACAAAGATTGAAAAGAAAATGTTATTGTACTAGTCAGAGAAAAGTAAACAACAATGGGAAATAAAGCAACCCGACTTAAAAGGATGTCTATTCAAATTGTTTTCAAACATGACAGCAGTTGTATGAAACTTCAAGGAGCAGAACGCAAACGCAAATAAATCTTTAGAATGTTTATGTACTTTTTAATTTGGTCATATTACGTTAAAATTTCGCACGTCAATGTAATGCAGTACGTTCAAAAATCAACCAAGGCATACTAAAGTAATTAAATATTCACAAACATACAACAAAAAAACAATAATACCCCTCGCAAACCTCTTTCGCAAGTGCATATTACAATAAACAATCGAAACTAATAAATAATTAACAAAATAACACTAGCGAAGAAATTAATACTAACTATATTTTATATATGCATAGAAAAGTAAATTGAATTAAAGTAAATTGTAAAGAGTTTACCATGTGGAGCCTTGACTATTAGATACTTGTTAAGCATGACCGATATAGAAACCTTGCTTTTCATCAAATTATAAATAAATTACATAACTTGAGACTGAAAGTTTTGGCGCCTACGCGAAAACGACCCATTGTGGTATTTTATTTTTCTAAAACTTGTAAAAAGTTGAGATTTTATGAGTAAACATTGTGGATTTTTAGTCACAACTTCTTCTACAATGTATTCAAATATAGGAAAGTGGCATACTGCAATAAATTGTGATTTTACGTGTTCACTTGAAATTTCCACTACTGCTGTTGTACAACTTTAAGGTGACTCGACTATTACAGACTTTACTTGACTTTGACTATCATACTTTGACGAGCTGCTGAATACGCAACAAAAAGAGGTACCGATAACGCCTCACGAAGTACGCAATGCTCTTCGTCGCAATGAAGAATCGAAAAGCTGTTGAAAACAATGGAGTCTCCATCGAAGTATGGAAGGCTATGGGGTCTCTTGGGGTGGACATCTTAACACACATTTTTAACCGGATTCGTGAAACCAGCCAGATTCCAAGCCAATGACGACGGAGTGTTATCACTCCTGTCTCTATAGGCAAGGACTCTGCGCAGGAGTGTGAATGCACTGTCTGAAAGCATCCGAGATGCGCATGAGCAGCCCCCGTGGCTACTCTTGTACGCCGATGACATCGCGCTGGCAAATGCGGACAAGGGCCGGTTGGTGCGACGCGTCGACCAGTGGATGATGTCACTTGTGAACGGCAGCCTGCTAAGTACTTAATGTGGCGAGGAACGAATACCTGTCCTGCAACACGACAGATGTGGGATGTAGGAACCATCTGCATAGACGGAAACATGGTCGAGCAGACGGAGGAGTTTAAGTACCTGGGATCTGCACTTCGCGCGTCCGGTGGAATCGATTGCGACGTCAAGACACGCATTACTGCGGCATGGGCTAAGTGGCGTGAGGTGTCTGGTGTCATTTGTGATTCCAAAATGCCGGTTCAGTTGAAGGGACAGATGTATAAATCCATCATCAGGCCTGTCCTTTTGTATGACAGTAAAGCGTGGCCTGTGCTTGAGCAAGAGCTGCGTGTAACGGAAATCAAAATGCTGCGCTGGATGTGCGGAGTTACGCGGAAGGACCGCCTCAAGAACTCGCGCATCCGCGGCAGCCTTCATGTCCGGACATCGCAAATAAATTGCAAGAATGTCGCCTACGCTGGTACGGACACGCTTTACGAAAACCGGCAAACCACGTGGTGACCGTGCGAAGTGGAGGAGAAGTTGTAGGAAAGCGGACCCCGCGCCCGTAAGGCAGCAACCGGGATAACGCTAAGTTGAAGAAGACTCGACTTTGACTGTTACTATGTCGAAAACGCTGCAACCAGCAAATTATGCCACAGAATATAATAACAATAATAAGCAAATAACTTGACTTACTTATTTTACTTGACAATGATAAATAGTCTAAATAAGGGAGTCCATAGCTAAGAAGAGAAAAAAAATTGAGACAGGTATGATAACTCAGTGGGATTCTAGACGAAATCATTATCAAAAAAAACTTTATATTTCAATATGGCTGCCTTCAGCAGATCATACGACGACTTTAACTGTCAGTTGTAATAAAACTTGGTCTTTGTGTTTATTTTATTA
The DNA here is from genome assembly GCA_949126915.1 of Musotima nitidalis. NCBI lineage: Eukaryota > Metazoa > Arthropoda > Insecta > Lepidoptera > Crambidae > Musotima > Musotima nitidalis. The sequence continues at coordinate 11,177,470 of OX421434.1, forward strand.
CGCCTTTGTTTTAAAATGATGTGAATGTTAAGTTTAAGTGAATATGGGTGCAAAGGACTCAAAACCTAGTTTCATTATTTATGAAGATGCTGTAAAGCGGGGTGTGTTTTCATGAGATAATGATTTACAAGTGCGTTGTTACAGAATAATAATAAAAAGCTCACTTATGTCGTATTATTTACAGTGCCTGATAGTGAGTTGAGGCGAATACGTGAAGCTTTCAAGAGATGTGCCGGTGCCAATAGCACATCTTTAAGCTTAGAGGCATTTGTCCACGAAGTGTTGTGTGATGGAGTGCCTTACGAAGTAGCTGAGTGGTTGTACCAGGCCTGTGGAGGCACCAAAAGGGGAATAGCCTTTAGGGATTTGTTATGTGGTATAGTAGTTCTCACAAAAGGCACTCTTGAAGAGAAAATCAAGTAAGACTAACTAAATTCAGTATGTAAACAAAAGGCGAGTTCTTTTACATTATAATATTTTTTTACTTTTTGTAGGTTTTTGTGGACTTTATACGTCAACAATCAGAATGAAAATGGTACCTACATATACAAGAGAGATTTTACAAGGTCTTTGCACTTGGAGAATACTTCTCTACCAGTGACTGGTGCTCACAAAACAGCAGAGATCTTATTAAGTTTGTTTGGCGATGGGGAAAAGGTTACTTTCGAGCAGTTCCGATCATGGTTGCTGATTCACAAAGATGCTACAGTGTTGTCACAGTGGCTTTTGAACAGTGCAGGACATGTTGCCCAGGATTTGGAGACTCCTACTTTCTATCAAAGCCTGGCAGGAGTCACACACCTGGAGGAGAGGGTAAGTCTAATTAGACTATATATTATTTGCTGTTTAACACACCATACACCAGCGGTCCATTCCAATTAGATTATATTTTATTTGCTGTTTAACACACTATACACCAGCGGTCCCAGTCCAATTAGATTACATTTTGATTGCTGTTTAATAGATTGAACACCAGCAGTCCCAGACACAATAGAAAATATATTATTTGTCTGTCACTTGGCATTTAAAATTTTATAAACTTTGTATTATTGTTACTGAAATTACTAAGGATATGTCAATACAATTAGTAAAGTTTTAATCCTTTGCAAGGCAGTGGTAGATATATTCCCACCATATGTTGAACTATATAGAGTTGAGTTAAGGTAGAAAGCCAATCAAAAAATTCAACATGCCCTGCCCGTTAAAGGGTTAAGGTGGTTCCCCATTGAGAACATCAATATTACTTTTTATAGCAGGGGTGGGACAATTAATGTATCACTAATAAAATTTGCATTATTTAATTTTTGATAAAATATATTAGATTCAAAATGGGTAGGGTAAAAACGAAATCCATTTGTCATCCTCCTGGCTTTCTCCCTAGTAATTTACCTATTAAAATATGAAATTTCTTAATTAAATTTCTGTATTGTTTTAACCATTTATAAGGCAGTGGTAAACATATTTTTCACCATAAATTGAACCTAATGGAGTTGATTTAAGGTAGAAAAGCAATGAAAATCTTCAACATGTTCTGCCTGTTAAAGGGGTAAGATTTGAGGAGGCAGAATATCTATTATTACTGTGAAAATAAACCATCATTTTAGTTAGAAATAACTTTCCATATAAATTTAGATGTAAAACACCTAATGTGATATTAAGTACTTTAAAGAAATAGTATTTTTTCTTAGAAATTACTGCAATTAGATAGTGATTAGTTAGACATATTATTGTAGTCTTAGATGCATGAGCAGCAAAAAAAGTGTGACATTACAGTTTATGTCATCATATTTGTCCTTCATTCCTGTATTATATTTCAACAGCAAGCACATTCCGGATAATGAGCTGTAGTTAATCAATTTAATTAAGAATCTTTGTCCATGTATTTATTGTGACCATCAGCCCTAAAGATGTGTAGCGTCTCATATTAAACACTGCATTTACTAAGTCCAAAATTGTATTAGAATCATTCCCATTAAAGTTATAACATATTCACATCACCAAAATCAAGTGCCATGATGAGTGAAAGTTTGTTTGCTATTATTCTTTAGTTTATACTTCACATGGACTTGATATATTCTGGCTATAAAAAATATGTGAGATGTTTAAATGAAACGTGCATTTCAGTTTTGACTTTTAATATCTAAAGAGTTCTAAATATGGCAATGTGAAATACATATTTCAAAAAAACACTTACCTAAAGGTGGGTATAGACTAAAACATTTTCTGGAGCATTTCTGTGTACTGTAACATTCTTACAAATGGTACAATAGGCAAAAGCTCAGTTTCCAAAGAATTTCCATGTAATGTTACGTTTCTGCGAACGCTCGGCGTTATGTTACGGGTAAATGCGGACCGCGTGCGCCTTTCATCCCTCTCCCTCCGCGTCACCCCGCAACCGCGCATCGCCCACACTAGTTACACCAATACGCTCGACGAAATGTTACACCAATATGCTCGTTGGTTTATAACAAAGAGGCGAGCATGCTCGACGTTTAGTTCGTAAAAGGATGATACACTAGAACATATCATAGAGCAGCCACGCACAATGGTTTATAACAAGTACTAAGAGCGGAAACCACCACCACTAACATAGAACATCATAGAGCAGCTCGTTGTTCTGTTACAAGTAAATGTTGTAGTCTTTACTGACCTTAATGAATTGTCCTTGCCTTCTTCGTATATGCTCTATAAAACAGTAAATTCTCTATTACTGCAATGGTTGAACAAAGTAAACCCTACTATGTAATTTCATATAGCTGTCTGCACAGTGACTGTTAAGAAATTCAGGTGTACTCATACTCATACCTATAAACTTTTGGAGATCTGTACAAGTCGGTAATTTTTACTTTAACTCCGTGTGTTTGATTCGATAGGCAATGCAGAACCGCTAAAGAGATGCAGCACAGACGGTGATATCGAAAAATTCAAAGAAACTTGAAATGGAACCTTTTTTGAGTGTGTTAAGTTCGGTGCATAAACCTGTGTTACCTTAAGCAAAGACATGTTCGATAAGCGGAGGTGGCACCTGTTTAATTCCACTAATATAAAATGGTGCACTGATGACGCTTATTCCGTCTTAGCCTGCAGTATATCATTGGGTTATATTTCGATGGTCATTTCACCATCGGTAGTTTACCTGCACCTCGTCTCTTAGACAACAAGATGCACCATGTAAAGGTGACTTTGATTTGGAGTTCTCAAGCCCTTAACATCCCCAAACTTATTACTTCAAATACCTAATCTAATAGTTTTGCACATAAAATGCCTGAAGTAATCTCCATAATTACAGCTTTACAAATTACTTTCAATTTTAAATGATATTTTAAATAACCAGTAGTAGGTGAAGGTAATTGTTCTACTGTAGATAAGATTACCTTTGATGGTGATAGTTCTATGAATTAGTTGTTTTGCAAACTGATAATGCTTATCTAATTATATTGAGTGATGGTTTTCATCACACTTGACTTTTGAAGTTTTGATTGTTAGATAAAGTGTTAATGGCTTCTGTATCTGGTTCTGTGAATACTATTTCTTATCGCATGAATTATTAAAAAAAACATGACACTGAGATGACAGGGTGTTTACACACCTGTAAATGTTTTATCATATATTATCATCTCAGTCCAGTAATCTATAGTGGTTACTCACGACCCAAGATCCTATAGGATTAAGGTCATATTCCATACACCCATACCCAGTGCGGTTCGGTGGTGGCAGGCTTCTGTATCTTGTTCTTATACCACTGTAAATACTATTTATTATCGCATGAAATATTTTTTTAAAAAAACATGACTCTGAGTTGACTGGGTGTTTACACACCGGTCAATGTTTTATCATCTCAGTCCAGTAATCAGTAGTGGTTTCTGAAACCAAGAACCCTATAGGATTCAGGTCATACTCCATACACACATACCCAGTGCGGATTGGCGGAGGCAGGTGTGTGGAGTCTGGCAGTTATAATTTTCTTTAATAATGTTTGTATTCACGCAAAATGTCTAAAAATGATAAGATCTTGTTCTACTTGGTTTAGCTTTTGAGTTCATTAAATGCCTCTTTCTAAATCTTTACATAGTATAAAGCAAAGTCGCTTTCCTCTATTTGTCACTATGTATCTTTAAAACTAGCAACGAATTTTAATGCGCATTTTTTTAATAGAGGGATTCAAGAGGTAGTTATATGAAGGTCACGCGGACTAAGGCGCGTGCAGCCGCTAGTCCTTAATGAACGATACATTTGAACCGTCTTCCCATCTCTAATTAAGATGTTGTCTGTCCGATGTCTGGACCAAAGCGTGTTACTTTCGCGAGCATTTGAGGTACATAAATGGAATATAAAGTAGTGATTGTGCTTCAATTTAGTTAGGGTCGAGCACACGTCTATTGATATAAACAAGTTATAAATAATCCCAAGTAGGAGTAGTCAGAAACACGTATCGGTTTCCTAACCCATTGTGTCTTCAATCTTAAACGTTTATTTATTTCTACATCATCCTCGTTCTTTCCAGGACATAATAGAGTTGGAAAAATGCTTCTGGTCACTTCGGAATGCGTCGGCGAGTGGCCAGCTAGATGCGGATGGTGTGGCGAAGCTGCTGTCGCCTCCACTGCCGCCTGCAGCGGTGGCCGGGGCGTTCCTGGCGCTTGACGAGAACCGGGATGGCCACGTGGACTTCAAGGAACTGTGCTGCGGCGTCAGCGCGGCTTGTCGTGGTCCGCGCACTGAGCGTCTTAAGTGTAAGTAAAGAACCTATTCTTAAAGTACAATAGTCATTTATTAAAGTTCGGCTCAATAGAGCTATTATGAATGTCATACTTATAAACTAACGCGCCACGCTAACGCGCAAAACTGCTTTTGGTTGGACATTAACATTGGACAACATTTTTGCCCATTTATTCTTCACTCAAGTTCAAAATCCTGTTGTTATTAAAATTATTTAAAGAAATTTATTAAAATTTCTTCCAATCACACCATTTATTTAGTTCTAAGATAAGTATCATTGAGAACTTGTGTTGTGGATACTAATTGATGGATGATCATTAATATTTTTTACATAGGAAACAACCAGACGATATAATAGTGCGTTATTCATAAATTATCCTGAATTTGATTGGAGCTGTATCGTCATAATTTTATGAAAGAATATATCATTCTATTTCATTTCTTTGTTGGGCAACCAAAGTAACTACAAGATTGAGGGATGTGAATTGATGCACTACAATTTTAGATCATTAATAATTAAATTATATTAAATAATCATTATTATTACAAACAAGTTTAGTAAATTTCCGTTCGGTCGAAGTATTTTATAAGAATTTATTTTTTCACTGAAATCACTGATAACTGTCAACCTAATTGATCGAAAGAGGATTAGAACTGGTAAAGGATTTGAAGAGGAGTCAGGAGCTTTTAGTTTGTGCTGGCGTGTGGTAACCAACCTTTAAAGAGTTCCACCACCCTGTCTTATCCTAGGGTGTCTTAGAAATCACGGTCTAGTGTCAATACGGGCGAAATTTATTCCTTAACCATTGTAATCATCAGAGATTTCTTTGCTCAAAGTGAAATTTGCTACGATTACGTAGATCCCGTTGAAAAGCTTTAGCAAGGATACTGCCTACTCCCAAATGGGATATATAAACGTGAGATTATGTGTGCATTATATGCTAACTGCATTTAAACTACGAAGTGCACTAAAAACACAGTCCGTCTTTCTAAACACTAATTGGGAAGTTTACAATTTAGGTGACCTTCACAAATGCAATTATCAAGCCAAGACTGAACAAATGATTTATTAATATAAAAATTTGAGTTTGTGAAAGTGCACGATGGCCTCAGCGTAACATTTTACTTTCAAAAATGAACTTTATGACTACATAGTAAGACTGAAATGTAAAGTGTTGCCCAAGTAGAATTCAGGAAATCAAATCGAGATTTAGTGCTATAGAGGGATTAAATACTAATTTAAATAAACTGGTATCGGTGCGATTGTTACCACACGAATATCATATGATAGCTTAAGCTTGCGTCTCGTATTAAAAAGTATGCTTATGTCTGAAGTGAACATGTAATATTTGGTATCTCAGTGGAAGGAGGCATCAGGGCACTAGGACATGGTCACTAATGGTTAAGAAGTTAAACACATATCTGTTGAAGACCACACTAAAGGGACTATAATGGCTTTAGATTGATTGGTTACAATATACAGTTCTACATAATAAATCAGTCTTTGCGTCATTGTCTTACCTAATCCCTTACTGTACCTTTAAGCGGTATAACAAAAAAACAACGCATTGTAAAAATTCATATTTATGATTTCATGGTAAGGTTAGTCCAAGCTAACCTCAAGTGGTGCACCTGCCGATCAACGGACGAGGCTCTGGCAAACATAAAAGTTCCCGGTAAGCGGCAACAGGCTCGCCCTATTACGTAGGACCAACTTTATAATTGGCGAAGTGTTGGCGTATAATGTGCCTCTGCCTACCTCGTCGGGGAAACAGGTCATGAATGCATGTATGTGTATTTATTTATTATTAGACGTAAAATGGTTGTGATTACATAAATACCCTTTTAATTCGTTTCTATTTTAAATGCGTTTCACCGCTTGATGGAAAACCTCATTGGCAATGCTACCTGATAACAATGTACAACTAGAAAGATAAAACACACTGCGTTCTCTTTAGTTTAGATATCACTTGGCCTAGATAATGGATTCAATAATTATTATGTAGTTCATTATCATGTAAATAAGTTGAATCTGCATATAAGTGAAAAGTACATAACACCGCTGTACTAGGTCGTCTGAAATAATTATTGCAGTAAAGTATAGTTGACAGAAGGTAATCATTAGATCGCTGTTCCAATTATTAAAAAAAAACAAATCATTACTATCACTACATAGTAAAAATTATCGCTTTGTCTGTGCCTCGGAAGGCACGTAAATCCGTGGGTCCCGGCTGTCGTGAACATCTATGGCAGTCGTCTGTGCCTTCTAATTTTAAAATTCTGACAACTAGTTTAACCATAGAATGATGTTTCCCTTTGGATTGTGAAGGTCAGATTGCAGTTGCTCCATGTAATAATTGAATGTTCAGCCAATTCTGGTTAGACCAGTGAGCAGACTCTGGGCTCTGGACTATAGTCTGGGCACCGGGATATGATGGAGTACAAAACAAAGTCGATTTCCGCTGTCTGTCCCTATATATGCTTTGATCTTTAAAACTACGCAACGGGTTTTGATGCGGTTTTTTTCAATAGATATACTGATTCGAGAGGAAGGTTTATATGTGAGTTACGCGGACGAAGCTGCGGGCGGCCGCTAATAGGTGTAAAAAAGACGAATTTCTGGAGTAAAAAACCCAATATCTTTCGTGTATTGAAATTAAAGTTTTAGTTCAATCCAGAAATTGGCCATGTATGTGGAATTTTAAGTTAAACAGTAATTTTTTGAATGTACGTCATTCAACCAACTGATCGAAAATTCATCAGATTTAGTACCGATTGTGGCCAGTGACCACATCATTCACACGAAACAAAGCCAATAGGATCTAAAACACATACATTGTGTACAGTCGACAGCACATTAATCGTTACATTTTAACCTTGAGTTAAAACATTTTCATATTATGTCAGCCTTGCATTGTATGCTGGAGATATTCATGTTCTCTCTTGTGGTAATATACGGACTGAGAAACAATAGGTTAATAGGAAGTCAATTTGTTGAAGTGAATGATAGTATAGGAAGAAAGGATTTGTCGTTTGTTTACATTGAATAAGGAATTGCGTCATGGCTATTTGTATAAGTTAGTTGGATTGTGAAGCTGTTTACTTAGGATGGTGAATGAATCTCTTGGTTATCAGAAGGTTGCTTTTAATTGTGGACCATTTGTTGTGAATTGACGAACAATATGGCGGGTAGGTCAGTTATAACTGGGCAATATTTAACTTATTGTCATCATAAAAAGATGTGATTGTTGTAACATCAAAAATACTAACTGAAAATCAAAGACCGTACGTGAACAAAATTGAAACATTTGTGTATTATCATAATATACGCAAGTACTCGTATAATTTTAATGACCATTATCTAAATTTTCAATGGCACACGCAATACTGGTTCTTTTATTAGCATTCGCGAATGTTTTATTGGCAGTAATATAATGCGTGCGATAAGTTATCGTGCAATTACCAACATCCGTACTCTAAATTCCTTCTTTTTTTTTGTTTTATTTCGGTAACAAATTACGCACTGCCTTCCGGCCAAAGGGGGACCGAAAGGGGGTGTGGGACTCACCACCGGCAGACACGACTGCCAGCAGTAATACCGACTAAAAATCTCCTGACGACGCCCGCCGCTTGTTGAGAAAAAGGCGGGGGCCAGTATCTGGGTTGCAGCGTCTGACACCACGCCTGCGGCCAACGTCCCCCGGGTCCCAAAACCGGGAGGACCTCCTCAGAGAGACGCAGTGGACGCGCCCCTCCTACCTCCTTGTGCGACCATAGCGTGTGTGGCCGACTTCTCGGAGGGTCCATGGTTAGACAGCAGGGGCCCCCTGCCCCCGCTGCCTAAGACCCTCCTGGCGCTGCTAGACGGGCCCTCCTGACCCGCCCGCTGCGCCCTCCGTAGGTCCCTCTTAGTTTCCCCCCCGGTGAATAGTACTAAGGGCACCTAGAGTCGCCAATCTCTAGGTGTTACCTTTTCCCGGCCTCCGAGAGGTCAGCCCCCCCACAACGCCAAAATTCCTTTTCTAACCACCTTTAAATAAAAAGGAAAGAGTTTAATTTGAAATTCTCTGCCGGGGCATGTGTTTTCTAGTTTCTATATTTCTATATTTCCAAAAGATAAACAAATCATTTAAAGGTTTGTGTCATATTTTATAAACGACAAGGCTGCCTGGAAGTGAAATGAATTGCTCCTTTCTTTCTTAAAATATTAGATGAGATATGATCTTTAGATATTGGTAGTTTTAAGAACAACAGCGGTAAACTTAATACTTTATTTCTTTAATTGTATTAGATTTTAAGACATAATTTGAAAAAAGCCGAGATGAGTTTCTTGAGGCATTCTTCTCAATCTCGTTGCCTCTTTGGAAGCCTCGTTAGAGTCACCGACAGACTTACTGACTGACGGACAATCCCCTCTCCCCTTTAGAATCACGACAGGCTGACAAATTCTAACAAAGAACCCATTTGCTTTTAGTTCTTTATTATGGTGCCGCTCATATCTCTTTCATTGTTCAAAATAAAAATATCGAATTTCCATTTTGTGTGTAAACATCTAAATGAATCTAAATGATCCTGTTGATCTTAAAGATAATGAAGTATATTTTATTTTGTGCGATTCTAAAATAAAATCCCAAGCATTATACAGCCTAAATAAATTTTAATTAACAATCAAACGGAAGCTGTCTTCCACGGGATACTATTCTATCAAAGACTATAATTATGGCAGATAAATATGATTGGGATTAAACAGCCGTGTCATACAGGCTATTCTAATATGAATTACAATTGACAAATTTCAAGGAGCCTGTGAGTTTATTGCCAGTATTTTTTACAGAGCGGTGGCTCGGAACTGGCACTTAGAGTCCCTTACACTTAAATATTTTTTGTTTATTTAATTGTTTTGTTGTATGTAAGTGAATTTAAGCGTGATGATATCAGAGTTATCATATATTTTTTTTTAATTTAATTTTGACGTTTTCAAGTAATATGTAATAGTTTATAAAATAAAAGTTTTTGATGTATAATAACGAGTCTTTGAAACGGGTCGGAAACCGCGTTTATGCAGGCCGCCGGCACAGTGCCCAGGCACAGGGCGCAGACTCTAGAGGGGCGCAGAAATGACCAGACTAGTATCTAGTTTTATCTCATGCATGGTAGCTAGTAGGTACATTTTGTTTTGTTGCGAACATGGTGTAGAGGCGCTCTACTGTACCTGGCCTGTATTATTAGAGCCTGGTCAGAGCATTTTTCAGGGGCGCAATTTTGAAAGCTCGCACCGGGTGCATAAGTTACGGCACTGGTAGGAGTGCTCAATTTTTTTTCACTGTATCCATTGCGTTCCTTAATACCGGAGGTAATAATTATGACGTGTCATTTAAAAAAACCATACTCCCAGTCGGTCCTATAAACGTTTGATACTAATCTGATGAATACTTTCGAAGGTGGGACTATTCATAGCAAATGAGCTTTGATTGGATTCGATTAAAAAAATCATCATCTCAGCCTAAGAAGTTACCCTCTAAACACTCACCGGCTGCTACCCATGCGATCAATCTTGGGCCGCTTGCGTCCACCGGCTTTACGCTGCCTTGGAAACGATACTGATCATGAAAACAGAACCAAGACAGTAAAAAATACACCAAAATTATATGACGGTTGACCTTTAAAGACAGCGATAACGGATACCTCTTTGCTTACCAACCTTACTTTATCTTAAATCTCATTCCAGTTTGCTTCAAGATCTTCGACCAAGACCGCGATGGTGTGCTTAATAAGAAAGAACTAGACGATATGGTAGACATCCTCTGTGCTGTTGCTAACGAAGCATTAAAGATCCAAGGCTCCCGTGCTTCCACACCTGACACCGGCGACTCGGACGTGGAGAAGGGCTTCGACCCTGAGGTCATTCTGCTGAACCTCAGGGATAAGCTGGTAGCAGTGACCAAAGATGGACGGAAGCCGATGTTCCAACTGGGACCCAAAGGCGATGGCGAAAATATTGAGGTCATTAAAGAGGTAGGTGTGTTAAAAGTAATATTTTCATATGTCATTTGATCCTCCGAGGTCTACTTTTCCTCGAGGGGTCAACGCGACGAAAACGATGCGTTGTAATTACCGCGTGCACTACAACTTTGCATCTTTCATAGTGTCAACGTTTTTCTTACGTCTTCTACGAGAAAAGAGATGCCTATATTATTTTATTTTTCTGTAGGGATTTTCTTTTCTGCCCTTTATTTGCTCTTCCTTTTTAAGAAGGCCTGATCCTAGTTAACGGCATGTTAAACGAGTTCCTCTTTTTAACACCTGGAAAATCTATCTATGCCTTTGGATAAATATTGAATTCTAATCAAAGTATAAAAAGTTTTCTAATTTGAAGTGTGTAGGCATCTTCTACGCAAGCGTAGTGTAAGCGTAGACTGGGTCTAGGTTCACTTACTTTGGTCTATCATACAAGAAAATTAATAAATTGTAAGCAAGCATAAATGCATCGTTCTAAGACAGCCGTTCCTTTCCTAATTGAGCACATATTTACAATGAACTTGAGTATAATGTAAATTGAAATAATATATCATACTCGAAAATGTTGATAATATGAGGTTCGGTACAAAATCGTCAATGTTTTCTATTTCCATCATAGTAAAATAGATCGAACAGAAGCGCTCGTAGCTCCGCGGTGCTTGGTGGTCGGAAACGATCACCGAAGTTAAGCAGTGTTTACAGAGGTCAGTCCTTGGATGGGTGACCGTTTGTGTGGCATTTGATATCGAGCGCTCCCGTGCTTCGGAAGGCACGTTAAGCCGTTGGTCCCGGTTATCACTAATGTGGTAGTCGTTAAGCCATGTCAGAGGCCTAAATGGGCGGCTTAAAAATTCTAACAGCAGGACGCCATACACCTGCCTCCGCCAATCCGGACAGGGCTAGCGTGGTGGAGTATGACCCAATACCCTCGCACCTTAGTATGTGAGAGAAGGCTCAGTAGTGGGACGTAAATTGGCTGAGATATGAGATATAGGGATGAACGGTTAAAGCAGTTTAAAATTTTTCACAAATTTAAAAGCTTGAGAAACATTTTCCCTGTTGCAAAGTGAACTAATAACACCCAATAGAAACGTCTTCATCATACTATGTTTTATAGAACTATGTATGGGGATCCTACCAATATCTAACAAGCCCAAGCCTGCCTCACCTGCAAGTGGTGCACCTGCCGATCAACGGAAGAGGCTCTCGTTTCCGGTAAGCGGCAACAGGCTCGCCATCTATTACGTGGGACCAACTTTATAATTGCCAAAATGTTGGTGTATAATATGCCTCTGCCTACCCCTTTGGGGAAACAGGCGTGATTTTACGTATACAAATATTTTTTCTTATCGGTCAGGTAGTCTTGGAGCTATTCAATGCCATAAACATTGAATAGCTCCGAGCTGCTGCTTAGCATCAAATCAGTATGATAAATGTCTCTGGATGTGTGTTCAAAGTTCAATATTAATAACATTTGAATATTTTGTTCTGCAGAGTTCCGAGGAAACATCATCTTTGGACGAGTTGGCCCTGGCCCAGGAAGACTTCCTGATCTGGAGCGTGGAGAGTGCGGAAGCTCTCGTGTCTCCCTTCCTGGAACTGCTGGTGGAAGTCTGCCACGTGGTGCTAGGGCTCCGGCCTTTGTGTCTTCACCAGGAGCGGGACATTGGTGATTATTTCCTCTTCCTTCGTTTCGATGATCTATCATTTTGAAATTAACCTATTTTTGTCAGCCCCATATGCTGCTACGACAATAGCATGGGTAAAAGCGCTCATTAGGTCCTTCCGCATACATGATTTAGGGCACAGTATATGCTTGTGAAAACTACACCAATCTGGTGCATATAAGTCAGAATTTTTCATTGTCTTAAATATATTTTTACTGGACATTAAATAGTTGTAATTATGTTGATCAATACATAAAAGCATGTTTATGTCAGAGTACAATTTTTACATTAAACAGAACGGTATGCCGTGTATTGCGTACTACCTATACAAGTAAATTTTTTTGTTGACTTTTTTTACGTTTTAACAAAAAATTGTAGAAAATCTATTTGAACTTGATACACGATCAAGCAGTTTACTAATTTGTCAAAAATTACGTAACAGTGGCTATTAATGGCCTAGGTGAGATAGTAGGAATTTCGTCTATTAACTATAAATGCAAAATTCAAAGTATAATAAATCGTTAATTGTTTACCGGGTGTTTTAAAAAAACTACTGCATCTACAAATTGTAAGCTTGTATTGTGTGTGTTACCAGTGCTGGGCTGGCTCCGTCGCGAGGTGAATCGCGGCTACTCGGTGGGTCAATTCTGGTACCTGGTGGGAGCCGAGTGGTGGGCGGCGTGGCGCGCCCATGCTGCCGGGAGCGGCGCCTGCTGCCGGCAATCCCGCGCTGACGACGATAGCTTTACCACCACGTCTACTGGTAAGTCAGATACATCACCGAACCAGCCTCACCTGCATCATCATCATCATCATGTAAGATGTATTGGAACCTACCTTAAATTAAGAACTTAGGAACCAAACCAACCTCAGCTGTGAGTGGGGCACCTACCGAACAACGAACGAATGACTGACGAAGAATAAATGGCAAAGGATGAACTCTGGAAAATTTTAAAGTTTCCGCTACGCTCTAATAGGCTCTTCCCTATTACGTGTAACTAAAAATATTGTTAGAAAAAGGTAAGCGTATAACATGCCTCTGCTTACCCCTTCGGGGAAACAGGCGTGGATGTTGAACAGTATAATGACATTGAAGAATCCTAGAGAGTCATTATCATCATCTCAGCCATCTGACGTCCACTGCTGAACATAGGCTTCCCCAATAGTTTTCCACATTAAGCGATCCTGAGTCGCCTGCATCCATCGGCTTCCCGCCGCCTTGACCAGATCATCGGTCCATCGCGTGGAAGGCCGTCCTCTACTACGTTTGCCGGTTCGCGGTCTCCATTCTGAAGTGACCTAGAGAGTACTTTATATTAAATACATTATAACTGCTTACGGTATACTTCCTGTCTACTTAGACAACTTTGTACCACCAGAATCAATGGGCTCGCTGCTGTATCGCATGGAGACTGGTTCCGTGGGCAGCGCGAGTAGTAGCGGAGTCAGCAGCGCCAGTGGCCGGCCACCGCCGCCTGGACCCATGCTCACCCACCGGCTGCGGGCTCCAAATACTCTGCAGGTATAATCAGCGGCACATTCGAAACCGCGGCCAGGGGGCCCACGTGGGTTCACGTAGAGGAAGAAGTTGAGCGGCACACAAGGTGAACAGATTTCGGATGTGACAACCGGCTAGTCAGTCACTCGCACTAAATTTCAATTTTAATCTGTAATGTATGTATATATCTCATAATAAACACTCTTTGTATCAGTGCCCTCCTGTTATTTTAGTTCAGGTATCTACGGAAGACCAGCGTCGAGGCATCACTTAGATGCTACGGCACATGCTGAGTAGATACCTTTTCATAATCGTGTATATAAGTATCTTCAGTTTCATATTATTTTGTACATAAACGTTTTTCTTTCTTTCTTTTATAGAGTAGGTCGCGAGTCAATGAAAAGACAAATTTAGTAATAATATTAAAGGAAAAATAGTCCACAACGTTACAGCACATTATCGGGTCCAATAGGAGTGCGGCGTATCGGGTTGTCGCATAACTATAGTAACTGACTTTTTGGCGGGAAAGTGAATCGTTATCTCTGCAGTTTTGTTTTATTTTCTAAACTTTGTGATTTTTGGCCATTAATGTGTAATAACGTTGGACTATATTAACCGTTAAGTGTTTGTGAACGTACATGAGTGTTGGTAAATGAAACAAAACAGTGCAACATCACTTTTCAAATTCTCTCCAAGAAGTCCATGTGAAATCTCAGTATAGTCCCACATTTTACTGAGGACTCGAGGGGTTTAGGGGGAAGGCACCTCATTTATCATCTTTATCACCACTCATTTCCATTTACTATGAACTATGTATTATTAAAATATATTTTACTTGACACTGGCTAAATCTTCTAACCGCACGAAACAATTGTTTAATTCTTTTTAAAAAGTAACGCGTCCTGCTTTTTCAATGGGTATTGACTCAGAGTGCAAACGAACAATCTATCTACATTGTACGCAAAAAAAATGCAATAGGCATTTGCTTAAAGTTATATAAAAGCGAATCTAATTGATTATTACAGATCTTATAATATATATTCCGCCATGAACACGGTCTTCCGGCGCATATATTTCTCAGCTACACTCCATCGGCATTCTTAAATATGCACAAATGACTCTTTATTGAAAACGATTTATCAAAACGGTTATTTTAAAAAAGAATTTCGAATTTTCTTTACCTCATATTATTAATTGTTTATGTACATAAACAAATCACTGGATTAATGAAGTACTGACTTAACTATATGATTTTATTGACATCATAAAAAAAGATCTTGTTATGTGGACTTATCATATTTGTTGACGCTTAAAATGCAAAAGCAATATATTATTTAAACATATTTCTTGCCTTTTGAACGTTTTATTAACATTGATCAGACCTGACAAAACAAACAGACTGTCTGTACGTAACTTAAATCTGTACTGTCTACTAATGGGTCTATCCATTACGATGTACTCGTGAACTATTGGTCCTT
Source organism: Musotima nitidalis (assembly GCA_949126915.1). NCBI lineage: Eukaryota > Metazoa > Arthropoda > Insecta > Lepidoptera > Crambidae > Musotima > Musotima nitidalis. The sequence continues at coordinate 11,192,850 of OX421434.1, forward strand.
CTTTAATAACGGATAGATTCCTATAAAACTTTACCATGTCCAACTTTTATTAATTGATTAGGAATCCCTTCCAGGTCCGAACTCTAACCGGCGAAGGCGGCCACCTGCGGCGGGACATAACCCTCGCGCAACATCGGGACTTCGAGCTAGTCCCGGACGCGTTATGGAGAGCCCTAGCACTCTGGTACGGGGGACCGGATCCATTGCCGAGACAGGTTACACATTTTCTTTATAAGTTCCATTAAGGTCCGTGATTGGTGCTCAATTTGATTAGTATAGAGCCTGGGTTTATCACCTAATAGTATTAACCCCCCCTAGGGATAGAACTGGTATTTCGAGGTGGTAAAGATCTGGTTGCGGACTGAATTGAATATTCTGACTTAACGAATACGCCAATTTTTAGACAGCAACACTAGGGGGAAGGGGGTAAATCATTCATCAGAACTAAAAAGGTTAGAAACCACTGATATAGGCTTATAATATAGATAAAGGATTTACATAATTATTCTATGGCAGCTGTTCCTATTTTGAGTTCTTCATAACAGAGAAGGTTTTATGCAAACCCTATTGTCCCTTAACTTTTAATATGGCAGTTTTTTTTGCCACTATAAAATAAACTTTATACAATTTACTTAAGTAAGTTAAAACATCAATAAAAAAGCGTTGTTAACTGCTAAGTTTCTTTAAAATTGCGACGAATGGGCAGTTTATGCTAGTCTCTTATACTATAGAAAAAAAGTTTAGAAATCCATACTTTGGTAAATCTTATTGTTATAAATGAGTAGTCAATTAACGTATATTATTGTATTATTAATATTTGTATTTTTTTCCTTAGGTTATTCGTCCACCTAACTCCGACGTGGAGTTAGAACTATACCCGATGCAGTTACTGATACTGAGGCACGTGCCCAACACTCAAAGTGAGTATTTTTTAGTAATTGTTTATGTTTACATGAGTGGCCAGTTCCTCAATACGTATACATTACAGATTTATTGTGCTCTGTTATTTAGTTAACATTAGCGTTTAATAGTTGTTGTTGTCATGATACGGTTTTATTAAATACGAATAGTGATTATTTATGTATTTAAGAGGTAATATAAAGAATTAATATGCTGTTAGTGGTATGGGTAAAAACAAGTGACGAGAAAAGTAATAGAGGAGGGGAAAAAGAGATGGATTGAGTGCGTGAAATTATGATATCATGTTTAAAACGATGTAGATGTTCGTCTATGTATTAAAGACTTTTTCGTAAAAGATGACTGAGAAAATTCTTACTATAATATTATAAATGCGCAAGTAACTCTGTCTGTCTGTCTGTCTGTCTGTCTGTCTGTCTGTCTGTCTGTCTGTCTGTCTGTCTGTTACTCTTTCACGCCAAAACTACTGAACAGATTTTAATGAAATTTGGTATACAGATGGTCTGGACCCTGAGAAAAAACATAGGCTACTTTTTATTGCGAAAAGGGGGTTGTAAGGGGTTAAAAAGGGGGATGAAAAGTTGTATGGGATTTCTTAATTTTAAAATATAAAACCATGAAAGTTCATATTTACGCACTTGATAAGAAATAATTAAACATTTGTTCTAGCGTTTTTGAAATTTCAGCCTGTGAGGGGATGAAATAGGGGTTGAAAGTTTGTGTGAAGTTCGTCATTTTTTAAAGATAAAAAAATTACATTTTGTATTTAGGCACTAAATTATAAACAAAAATCGTTTGTTTTAGCATTTTAAAATTTTTACCAGTGTAGGGGTGAAATAGGGGTTGAAAGTTTTTATGGGTGTTAGTCATTCGTGCGCACGAATATAACTATACCTAGACGTCGTTGTCGGACGCATACGATTAGAGAAATTTGCGCTACAGAGAATTACATTTTTCGATCCAGTAAAATTATTTTATTGTTTCGTATATTTTTTTTAGCAAGTATTTTTTATTAGTTAGGTCCTGTAAATTAATTTTGTGCATATACTTAATATTTCGGAATCGTTTAGTTCATAGTAAGGTAAGATAGTTTCCGTTAATTTAAAAAAATCTGATTCTAGGTACTTTCTGCCTCTCAATGGAATACATAGGTACTTTATACCTACTGTTAACAATTTTTTTTAAAAATATATTTGTAGTAGGTATACTAATGATTCTTATTAATTAATTAAAAATGCTACCCAAAAATACTATACCACGCGGACGAAGTCGCGGGTAACAGCTAGTTGGATATAAAAGAACTGTCTTATAGCTAATTGACATAGCTCCACTGCTTAACAGTGTTTGGTATGTTTAGGGATCGGCGCATTGCCTTTGTCGAGCGGCGGGGGAGTAGGGATGGCGGGTTGCTCGCCTCCCGAGCGGCAACTGGCGTATACCGCCGCCTTCTCGAGGCTCGCCACAGTGCGGCAGGTGAGTAATACAACTTTTTTTTCGGCTGGAAAATCATAAAACGTCCGTCAACCGCTGTGGGTACAGCAGACTAGTACTAACAAACTGTTTGTACTGACAAACAAAACATCCATGTTTCTTCTTGAGCCTGCTGTCCTAGGGCCGCGGTAACACTATTCATAAGTCCCGCAGTCTTGCATGCTTTGCCCCCTTTCCCGGGGGGACTCTAAGTGTGCTGACATCTTTTTGAGACGTGTGTGAAAAACGAACGCGCCGTCGACGCGGCCTGTCGCCTATAGGTGGTCAGGCGGTGAGTTCCCCATTGCTACCGCCAAGAAGTCAGCGTTTACGGTGACCGTCTCGCGGAGTAATACCACTACTGTAATTAACTTTTTTTCTGAATATCTTTTTGCTGTGGACTCACTCGTTTAGAGTAATTGACAAAGTCAAGTAATTTATATAGCAAGTTATTTGCATAAGAATTTAGCGTTTCCGTAGTTTTACCAGACAGAATGGAGTAAAATTTACTTTCCTATGTTAACAATTACAAGTAATTAATTCTATTTATCCATTCGTTTCTGTTTGGCAATAGAATATTTTTTTGTTGTTACATTTTACTACAGACATAAAATTTCCCTTTTATTTAGGTGACCGAGTTCCTTTGCGCGGCACTGGGTCTAGCTCGCGAGGACGTGAGACTCTGGGCCTTGGGAACTCGCGCCGTGTTGCTTGACGATGAGCGAGCCACTCTCCAGCAGCTGTTCCCTCCAGTGGCCTGTATGACCACGCAGCTCTACTCTGGAGTGCAGCCCCTAAGGCCCGATGAGCGGCCCAAAGTCCTGCTGGAGAGGCGGAATCCAGACTTGACGTGGCCTGAAGAAATCGGCGCGCTTAGGTAAAAAGTCCTATTACAATTCTGTCCCTAGCAGCATCTTGCAGATATTTGTCGTCATCTTTAGGGCTCTTACACAAACAGAACATTGATGAAAGCAGATGCAGTCGCCGTCACCTGTAACGGCGGGTCCACATGTAGCCACCGCCGCCTAAGATCAACTGCAGTTACGTACAGTCACGTGCAATGAAATGTACACATGGACAGAATTTTAAATAAATGTTCACTCGGACAATTTCAAAAATAAATAGTCACCTTAACAATACATACTATATAACCATCAGAGCTTCTCACAAATATGTACACATTTTTGGCGAAAATATGTTTACAAACTGTTTTCAAAAACTTGCTTACACGTTTATATTTAAAAATATGAAGCCATTATGAATTACAATAATAAGTAAACGATATTATTGCACAAAAAGTAAACAATACTGTTTCATTACAATGTAAACAATCATAACTTTAATTTTTTTCATAAATATATATATACACTTATAAAACTGTAGCAGTTTTCACTATGTCGACAAATGTGTAATAATTTCAATAAAATATACACAATGCACTTTGCAATGTAATGTAAACATTCATTTTTGTCTTTTTAATATAGTTGCGTTATGAAGGTAGCCACGATGTGGTAGGCGGCAGCGCGGACTATTTTATTCGTTTATTATGTTTTTCCTACCTACCCTCAACAATGTGTTTCATTGGGAATACTAGCCAGTCTGCGCCGCGTAGTTTGTGATTGTTACGAATTGTATTGGTATGGTATTACAATATATACCTACACACACACATAATTATAATATACTAGCGGCCCGGTACGTGCTTCGCTACGTATAAGGCATAGTAATAAAAAAAAATGATTATTAAGTTCATTTATTCGAACAAAAAAATAACTTAAATTGCTATTTAAAATTCCGAATGACCCAAATGATATATTGTTTATATATTGTATCAAACACACTTCTCCTTTTGATTTACCAGTTAATATTGTAGCTTGAATCAAATTTGGAAATAACTTTTTCACTGCCAATCTGGTGCCATTACACAGTTTTGGTGGATTAATATTTCGCAATAATATAATCGAAGAACCAATTTTCAGATTCAAGCAATGCTGTGGTATACCAGCCGGTTCCTATGAATTTAAAAATTCAATTGGATAATTCATTGCCTCAACTTGATTCATAACACTGTCAATTGATTTATATGTCGTGACTACACCTGGCAGTTTCGCTTGAATTTGAAAATTAATGGCATTGATATGAAAGTTTTTCGGTGCTAAAATGGCGCGTTCTCTCTACCAATCATGATTTCTGTAATTCTGAAGAATATTCGGAAAAACACATTTAATCAACTCATCTATAGATTGCGCAATTGCACAAAAATTGTTCGGTAAAGTGATCGATTCGTTGGTACTGTCGATTGGTATTTTGCCATCACCAATTTCTAACAATTTTTTTGAAAACTCATGGGCAGTTGCATCATTATGTAGATGAATACGCATATTAATGTTCATTGTAAATTTTCGTACACATCTCCAAAGAACTGATGACTTCAAACAGGCGTTTATTTCATCAGCAGGAGTTGATCGAGAAATGACAGGTAATGTTTGACGAAAGTCCCCTGACAGCAATATCAGAACACCACCAAAAAGCTGTTGATTACCGCGTAAATCTTGCATTGTTCGATTAAATGCTTCTATTGATTTTTTATTCGCCATTGTGCACTCATCCCATAAAATAATTGACGTTAATCGCAGAACTTTTGCCATAGCAGAATTTCTCGAAATATTGCATGTTGGAGTTTCAGTCACCTGTACATTCAAAGGCAATTTTAATGCAGTGTGCGGTCCGACCACCTTCTAATAATGTAGCAGCAATTCCCGAAGATGCAATGCAATTTTCTGTTCCGATCGAATAGTCGCTAAAATCAATGATACAACGAAGGTTTTGCATTAGAATTGAACTCCTGCTCATATTGCAATTCACGATCAAAAAAATCATGTATCTCACGATTTGGTGCGGTCATACCCAATTGTGCTAATGCTTTATTTAAAATCTTTAGACACATATCTTCAATTATTATTAAAGCTTCGTTGTACATTTCCAAGGTAATCAACAAATCGGGATTTCTTTCATGATGACGCATACGAATTGAAATGTCTTCTGCCATATAATGTTCATATTTGTTCAATAATTTAGGCATACGATCGAGAGCAATTTTGAACAATTGAACTAATGCGTTATGCTGATGGAAAAACCTTGGATGGTCTTGTATTTGAAACAATTGCACAACGTTCATCCAATTCACGAAAGTTAGCCGCATCACAATGTGGACATATTGCGTCCATCATTCCAATGTATCCGTATATACTATAATCAATCTGACTGTTGTAATTAAAAGCAGCACGCAGCATTTCATCCAAAACAGCACGACGTATTCTTGATCGCCGTGCAATCGCCGGCCTATGTTTTGTCGTCTTGCTCATGGCATTTTACCTTCACTCAACAACTCAATAATATTTTGGAAAATATAAACACAAATCAATAACAATAATATTTTTCAAAATATAAACACAACAAAGCAATAATTATCGCTGATAAAATGAAATGACATATGATGACATTAAATTTTTTTGATATAACTAACGTCACTTTTGACATTAAATTTGTTTGATAAGGTTCAAATTGGCTTTGAAGTATTAGTACAAATTGTTTGTATATGGGAGTCTTAGAATAATAACACCTAGAACGATAGTTCCCTCCAAAGCGGTCTTTCAAAAGCGAGGCAAGAAAAAAATCTATGTGTGCGTAAGATACTTGTATTTACGCTCGACGAAACGCACACAGTGAAAAAAATCATGTTGTCATTTCATTAGATTTTCCCTAAAAGTAGGGAAGTTGAATAGCTATTTATTGCATTTAGTTTATGCGAAAAACCACTTACTTTATAATTTCATTAAAAATGTATTATATTTATCCTGCCTGGGGTGAATAATTTTTCACTGATTATTTATTTAATATATTTAGAGCTATGAAACTCTCAAATTATTATAGTTAGTCAACTGTTTTATGTAGATAGACCAGAATCGAATAAAACTATTACACCTCTTTCCGATGTGATTTATGCCATATCAATTGAAATCAATCAATCAATGAAAAAATAAAGATTTTTGTGTTATCGTATATTAAAGAAATTATTCCACGCGAACAAAGTCGCGGGCGGAAGGTAGTAGCAGATAATTGTCAAATAACATTTTGTGCAATTTAATTATTGTCTAATTGTAACAAAATGTAGGAGATTTTTTCCCCTTAATGGCAACATTTTCATCAACTGTCACGTAACAAATATTGAAATTATTTTTTTCATTTTAATGAATATTTTACTTAATAATTTAAGTTCAAACGCATAATTTACCCGTGTAATGTTATGTTAATATGTTTCTTGTGCTTTTCCGACGTATTGTGATATCCGTTCATAGCGCAAACCGTCATTTTTAATAAAAATATCAGGAGTAGTTTTCAATAAGACACGACCTTGAGCACTGACGGGCCGCGTAACAAACTTAGCCAATATGGCTAGGTTTGAGTTGCCTCACTTTGACGACGCGTACTGGGCTTCTAGGTGTAATTATTCTAAGATGGGAGTATAGAAATATGTTGATTTTACACTTTTTCAAGATTTTTTTTTATTTTCTCTACGTACAAACCTTCTCTGGACTTCCACGAATAATTCAAGACCAAAATTAGCCAAATCGGTCCAGCCGTTCTCGAGTTTTAGCGAGACTAACGAACAGCAATTGATTTTTATATATATAGATAAATTTGAATAATATTATTTGAATGATGCTAAGAAACGTAATATATAATTTTTTATCAGTGTGAAAATTTTTGATATATTTTTTATTTTCGTTTTTCATTTCCAGATCTGAAAGTTCTTGGGGGAGGCCTATGTTCAGCAGTGGTGATGATGATGATGAGTTTTTCACTATAACTGATTTAATATGATGATGTTATAAACATTCCTTATTTATTTCAGAAATAAATGCTAACATGATTTTATCAATGCAACAAAGATTGCAGGATGTGTTGATTCTCACGGTGATTGGTTACACAAGATTTTGAATTCTTCAATAACAGTTGTTAGAACAGTTTATTCTTGGACTCTTTCATATAGTTAGTCTTTAGACTTAATTTAATGAAAATAATAATTAGAAATCAAAATACTCAAGATAAGGCCACATTTAGTAATCAAAAATAAGATAAAAATGATTATTAATTATGATTGGTGATTTAAATTAGGTGATACCAAATATGTTTAAATTTACATAAATTGATTAACAGGTTTTTGGTTACTGTCCTACGATCCAGGACATACCCATATTATCTATCATGCCTTATAAAAGACAGGTGTTGACATGATTACTGATCCATTTGTTAGGGTAGTTACTGAACACCTCATTGTTTATCACGGTGTGCACAGTGCATAAAGTACTTTTATAGTATTTTTGTGCAAATAATAATAGAAGCAAAATTTGTCTGTAAACATATGATTTTTAATATTTTCAACTGTGTAATTTTGATTTTCAATTGATACATATTGCTGGATTAAACGTAATAAATGGAAATTATTCATATTGATTATACAAATTCATTTATTTCATATGAATCAACCCCTAAAAAACGGAAAGTACCTACATATAACACAACACACAGAGAGATATATTACAAATATATTTTATTATATGATATATATATTTTTAATATATTTTATAGCGTGTATATATTGTTTTAAAATTGCATTGTATATATATCAAAGATATTGTCACATATACATCATTATAACATTGGAAGTGTATTGTGCCTCTTCCCCCCGGACCTCTGAGGAGTTCAGACGTGTTAACAAGATTTATTTTACACATTTCTATATTAAATTTATTATAATTTTTACCAAAAATACGCAAGTATTAGTGTTGGGAGTGCATAAGTATCAAGGAGCTAACACACCGCCGAAGTCTCATGCCAGCCACCCAGTGACTCATCGCATTCACTAACACCCGTACTGTCTACGCCCATCGCTGCCCGCTGCCCGCCCCGAGGGGTGTTACTGCGTCTGACCTATTAGCTGAGCGCGCGCAAGGTCATCACTGCCCCAGAGGGAGGTACGTACCATCTCCAGTTACTACGTTGATGAGCACTGTAATCTCCGTGCTGCGCTGTTGTCCTGGTACTTTGAACGCATATATTGAAATCGACAATGCCGCTTAAACGTACCCCACCTCCAAAAAATGCATCAGAGACTGAATCTGAGTGTGTAGATGGGAGTGCCTCCGATTTGCATACTATTGGTACTAAGTCTAGTAATATAGCTACGCGGCGCTTGAAGAGAAAGCGAGAAAATGAAATAATTATATTTATGGACGAGGTACGCGAAATGTTTGCAACATTTACTTCAGACCAAAAAACTAAATTTGAAAAACTGGAGTCAACTTTGACGGAAATAAAAAATCAAAATGAAGTTCTTACCCTCTCAATGTCAACTTTATCGGCTAAGTACGATGATTTACAAAAAGAATTGGACACTGTCAGACAAGAACGTAAAGAGCATGTTTCTTATATTATACAACTTGAAAACAAGCTTGAAACACTTGAAAGGCAGTCTTGCGCGATTAAATTAGAAATAAGAAACATACCTAAAATGCAAAATGAAAATAAACAGGTACTTTGTGACGCAGTAATAAAAATTGGCAGCTCATTGAATCTTAAACTACAGACGAGTGATATAAGAGATGTTTACAGGCCTTTTGCTAAAAGTGATGCTATTAAGCCGATTGTCGTTGAATTTACTTCCGTGTTGACTAAGGAAATGATGTTACATAATTTAAAGAAACTAACTTTTCAAGAGAAAAAAGATAAAATAAACACCGGTCTGTTTGACGCACAAAGCCCTCGTAGGCCTATATTTATTTCAGAGAGTTTGACTGCTAAGGGAAGGCGACTATTTTTCTTAGCGAGGGACTTTTCAAACGCAAATGGGTATACTTACTGCTGGACATCATATGGAAAAATCTACTTACGCAGGAAAGAAGGAATGCCTCATATTCGCATTCAAGAAGAGGCTGATCTTGTCAAACTTAGGGTTAACTCAGATTGACTAATTTTGAAAACATTTAATATTTTTATGTTATTAGTTATGAAATCAATAGTGCCTACTTACATGCGTAATCGAACGCATGCTTTCATAGTTATATCTTTTATTATTTTTTATACTTTTTTTTACTTATTGTTCTTTTATACCTATATTATTACACAATTAAAAAATTGTACCTGTACATACTCTCAACTTCTACACACTACATGTCACTTTCTGAGGTTTCGGTTTTTAAATATTATTATTGGGGGTAAAAGTAATTTAATCTATAAAATTCTCTACTTTAAGTATCGTCAACTGCGACAAATGGTGGAATGTTTGTGCTATTGTCGCAGGTCGGTCCCAACTTGCTTTAAAAATACGTCTTGTTATTTTTGCATTACGTATTTGTATACAGAACTTTGCTGTTCACCTGACCAGGATCCTATGCTTTGTATTGTATATTTAAATGGATGACTTGTCCTCAGAGATTGATAAGGTCTCGGTCTCTGAATCATCAGTTTGTGATGTTGATGACTGTTTAAGCTTAATAACACACCCTGCAGATTGTCTCACTGTCATTACGCAAAATATACGCAGTATTTCGGCCAATTTTGACAGCTTAACAACTATGTTGACTAGGCTTAAATTCGATTGCGACATTATCATCTTAACAGAATGCTGGCTCTCCTGTTGTCCCTTTTTACCAAGATTAGATGGATATACTTCTTATTCAACTAAGTCTCTGATGACACAAAATGATGGCGTTTCCGCCTACATCAAAGCCAGTATTAATGTCACAGTAGAGGAGCCACATTGTCAAGACTCAAACTGTCTCATTATAAAAATTGGCAATGAAACGTGCATAATAGCCGTGTATAGGTCACCGTCTTTTAAAAACATTGATAATTTTCTTCAAGCTCTCAATAGTATTTTGCAGGATCTGTCTTCGTTCAAAAATATCTCCATCATTGGTGATATCAACATAAATATCTGTCAAGATCAGGTCACTACAACACAAACAGAGTATCTAAATCTCTGTTGCTTCCATGGTCTTTTACCAGCGCACACCCTGCCTACGAGACAGGGAAAGACATGCCTAGATCATGTGTTACTAAAAACTAAAATACCAGCTCTAACGTTAGTGTTACTATCTACAGTTACGGATCACCAAGCCGTCCTGCTCTGTCTCAAACAAAAACATAAAAAAATATTTGCTTATGATACTTTTAGCAAATTAAATAAAATTAAATTAAATAATGATCTGGCCAGTATTAACTGGGAACCAGTCCTTAATTCAACTGACGCCAATACTTCAATGGATTTTTTTGCTACTACTATCAAGCAAATTATAATTAATAACTCTATCGCAGTAAAATTGCCAAGACGAAGCAAAATTATTAAGCCATGGGTGACACCGGGTTTATTGCGCTGTATGAGGCATAGGGACAAACTCCATAAAAAAGCAAAAAAATGCCCTTATAATGAGACGATTACATTAACTTATACTCGATACAGAAACTTCTGTAATAAATTATTAAGAAAACTTAAAATTACTTATGAGACTAACTTATTAAAAACAGCTGGTAATAACAATAAAAAACTATGGGACGCTATTAAAAATATTACAAATACATCGAAAATTAAAAATACCTCCTCAGAATTATTAAACAGGGCTTCCCCGAAAAAATCTATAGAATACGTAAATGAGTTCTTTGTCACAGTTGGACAAAAGTTGGCGGCGAAAATTGTGAATTGTCAAAATCCTCTGCATTTTACTGATTTTTCAATGCAGTCTAAAAGGTCATTGCAATCTTTTGTCTTGATGAGCACAGATGAAGCAGAGGTGGAGCGCCTAATTTTAGATCTTAAAAACCACTGTTCTATTGGATGGGATTCTATCCCTAACTCCCTATTAAAAGAAAATAGGCATATCTTAGTTCCGATTTTGACACACATTTTCAACCTCAGTCTGAACGAAGGTATTTTTCCCACGGTCTTGAAAAAATCGGTCGTCATACCTATCTTTAAATCAGGTGATAAGGAACGGGTCTCTAATTATAGGCCAATCTCTATACTCCCTTCGGTCTCCAAGCTCTTAGAACGCATAATCAATAACAGACTGATAAAGTATTTGGAATCGAATAATCTACTCTCAAACAATCAGTTTGGTTTCAGAACAGGAAAATCCACCTCGGATGCGGTTCATGAGCTTGTAGAACATGTGGTAAGGAATATTGATTCAAATAATAAAACAATAGGCATATTCCTGGACCTGGCCAAGGCTTTTGATACGATTCCTGTGCCCCTGCTACTTAATAAACTGGATGGGTTGGGAATTCGAGGAACTCAGCTAAAACTAATCAAAGATTATCTCTCAAATCGCTGTCAATGCTCTAAGATTGAGCAAGTTATAAGTAGTGACTTACCTGTTACATATGGCGTTCCTCAGGGCAGTATATTGGGACCGACTCTCTTTCTGATTTATCTAAACGATCTCTGCAACCTTAATTTGCTAGGTGGAAAGATTGTCTCTTACGCGGATGATACGGCACTCGTGTTTTCTGCCAAAAGTTGGGAGGAGGCATATAAAATCGCCCAGTCTGGCTTAAATACAGTATGTCACTGGTTACGACTCAATAGCCTAACATTAAACACTGAAAAAACCCTATATATACCTTTCTCTATGCGGAATACCACTTCGTCTGCCCCTTTATATTCCTTGATCTCTCACGATTGCTGCAACACTGAAACGTGCCGATGTCCATCTCTGAATGCTACAAATGTAGTAAAATATTTAGGTGTAATGATAGATAGGAATCTTTCATTCCAACCCCATGTAAACTTAATCACAAATCGACTAAGAAAGCTGATATATATCTTTAAAAACCTAAGACATGTGGCGCCTTATCAATTAATTAAGCAGGTCTATTTAGCATTAGTGCAATCTTTATTGGGGTACTGCATCACTGTCTGGGGAGGTGCACCAAAAACTATAATGAAACCTCTTGAAGTAGCTCAAAGAGCTATTCTTAAAGTTAGCACTTTTCGTCCTTTCTTATTCCCTACGTATCTTTTATACGCATCATGGGACGTTCTCTCAGTTCGCCAATTGTTCATCCTGCTTACTATCATGAGACAGCACTCCAGCTTTAGTTTTGATAAAACCGCCATGTTATACAAACGACGCAAAGATATACTTTTCCCCAAGAGACCAACTTTTAGTCACCAGTCTGCAAAACGTTACTTTCCGTTCTTGGGTCCTTATTTATATAACAAAATTAATAAAATATTTAACCTGGAATGTCTAAATAATAGACAATGTAAACAAAAATTAACTGAATATTTATTAAACCTTAACTATGATAAAACCGAACAGTTACTTCTTATACCTCAATAAATCTCCTCCTACACTCATTCACACACTAACATAAAACACACAAGGAGGACACTCCACACTCATGCAACTTTTTAATATTAACTTTTTCTTGTTTGGATTGTATCATTTGTTGGGTTTACTTGAATTTTTTAATATATGTCTTAGATATTAAATGTAATGGGAATGAGCGCTGCTGCCTGAAGCACAGATATTAAGTTATCTAGTTCAGGCGCAGAGATATAAAATGTTATTGTAAATTATCTAATTGTATATGTTTGTTGTTCTGATTGTATTTAGTTTGAATAAAGAATTATTATTATTATTATTATTATTATAGTACGCAATGATAGTGTTCTGTATACTTCACTATGAAGACAAAGTATACTTAATTTTGACTCAGGTTGATGTTTACATGATTTCAAATACTACACGACTTACTTATTACTGAACTATCATATGTTTACATATTTTTGCAATTGTATCACTGTATACATGTCAGTGCACGTGACTGTACGTGGACAACAAACTGTTGTTCCTGTCTAAGAGCTCTGAGTCTTAAATAAGTCCGTTGCGAAATCCGCAGCGAGCCACCATCTAGCAGCTGTTCCCTCCAGTGGCCTGTGTGCCTTACTCCGTAGTGCAGATTCTCAAGCCTGATAAAAAGCCTAAAGTCCTGCTGGAGAGGAATACCGACTTGACGTGGCCGCTTTGATATAATAAGACTGTTATAATGCTATCCCAAACCACATCTGCCGTCATCATCATCTCAGTTCATTGACGTCCCAATACGGGCGTTCACTCCCGAACAAAGGCAAGAGAGACCTAGTCATACTCTAGCTCGGGGACCTTGTGTGTATTGGCAGATCCGTCAATTTTAGTCTTATAAGTGTACGACGAAATCTGAATATTCTGCTGGAGAGGCGGATTCCCTATTTGACGTGGCCTGAAGCTGAGATCGGCTTGCTTGCTGTCTGCAAACAAGAACTAGGCGTTCTTCGTTTGAACACGATATCATAGTTCATAGTTCCCTATTTGCATCATGTTGTAGATAAAGATCTTAATGTTACATATAAATAATGTCATCCATGTAACGTCGTCATCCATGTCAATGTTTAGTCAAAGAACTGTCTTTGGTATTATGTGATGGATATTGATTTTTACTAGTTTAGTTTTTATTGTCAGTGTAAATTAAAGCAAATTTTGGCTTCTATACAAAAGTTTTCGATAATACATCCTTTGTGGGGAAGGATGTGTGTCACAATCTTATATCCTCTATGCGATATCAATTACTTGAAATCGTATGATTCTTGCACTGCTTACTCGCAAAGTGTAATGTAATTCGAGTCATGGCTTATCTGGCTAAATCAATCATGATTTACAATATTCTATGTGATATCTCATTCTTTGTGCACTGATTGCTTCTAATCAGCGTTCTAAGTTTATTTATGTTTTTACATGTCCAATTTTAAATTTTATACAGCCATTTTTTACAGCCAATATGAATAATAATAATAATCTCTTTACAAAATTTGTTTGGAAGAGGTCGCTCTTTGCGATAAGGACTTTGCACGCTTGTAAATTTTGTTATTGTGATATAAATACGAATGTTTCTGTGTTTGGTTGTATGTTACTATTTTACGCAAAGACTACTGAACGGATTTGGACACAATTTTCGACACGGATAGTTTATAACCTGGAAGACATAGTATACTTTTAATCCCGATATTCGCATGGGAACAGGGACCGCGCGGGTGTAAATGCGGGGCGCTGCTAGTGATATATATTTTTAATAATAAAAAAATACAAGTTTAAACATGCTCCCAAGTAAATTACAGTTCTAACTTTGTAGGACTGAAGGTGGTGAATTTAAATCATTACTACTTACTCTAGAGTGAGGATTAAGTGGTTTGTTTTTTCATTCGGTGTTATGATAATAATGATCAATTGAGTCGACGGTACGTAAGTAGAACAAAAATGTGCAGGTGCAACCGTAGACAAAAGGAAGATAGAAAGTGACTCAGCGGGAGAGATGCGTCGACGCGTTACTATAGTTACGCGCCACCCCCTCTGCCGCACTTCGATTCAGACCCGATCATGTGTTACTGTGTACAGTAAAGCGCCTTGACTGCTTCAAGCGTTCAACTTAGACGCCACGGACTATAACTTGTTATTTTAAAGCTTCTTTTGCAACAATGCTTTTTATATTTTCAGCGGTTCCCGAGCCACCGAACGTCGCGCCACGCTTATGGCTCCAAATTTACCGGGCGCTACAGGACTACATAATCTGGGGAACACTTGCTACATGAACGCTGCGCTTCAAGCGGTAACTTTATATAGAACTACTTATGTTTTTTATTGTTTCTTATTTATATATAATAAATAATTTGAGGTGAGGGATCGTACTAACTTCATTCGGTCTGCTGGAAGAAATTCCTTTTAGGGATAAGCAGTGCCGTTGTACATGTCTTTCATAACTTCTATCTTTGTGTATGTTCCTTATGTGCATAAATTGTAAAATAAACAAAAGAATAATTTCTAAGGAGCCCAAGCCAACCTCACCTGCAAGTGGTGCACCTGCTGATAAACAGACGAGGCTCTGGCGAACTTAACAGATCCTGGCAAGCGGCAATAGGCTCGCCACTTATTATGTGGGACCGACAGTGTAATTAGCGAAGTGTGCGCCTATAATATGCCTATGCCTATCCCTTCGGGGAAACAGGCGTGAATGATCGCAAGCGGAAATAGGCTCGCCACGTATTACGTGGGACCGACAATGTAATTGGCGAAGTGTGCGCATATAATATGCCTGTGCCTATCTCTTCGGGGAAACAGGCGTGAATGTATGTATTTTAATTATGTATTATTTACACGGTTCTGGTCCAATTATATGAACTAACTCAAGGAGCAATTTCACATGCATATAAAGTGAAAAATATAATTAAAGAGGACATTCATAATCATTTATGTAGTCCTTCTGTTTGTATAGGTACCCGATAAAAAATATACAAATACCAAGTAGACAAATTACTTTTTATAAACAATTATTGTAGAATGAAATGGTATAGTATCATTATTAACTATCTTGTGCTAAGCCAGTGGTTCTTAACTTGGTAGTAGTCTAATTGAGAACAAAGATGTTGTCAAATGGTCCTTCATGACTAAAATGTTACGAACCAACTAAGAGTTTTTTTTTTTTTTAAATTAATTGCTATATGACGACCGATCTGGCGTGGAGGTCAATATACCTGCACTTCATTCTAGAGGTCGTGGGTTCAATTCCCACTCAGGACAAATCTTTGTGTGCATAAATATAAATATTTGTTCTGGTCTGGGTGTTTTCCTATGTATATTAAAAGTATTTATGTATGTTTATCCGTCATTTAGTATCCATAACAAGTTCTTAATGATACTTATCTTGGAATTAAATAATTGGTGTAAGTGTCAGAAATATTTATTTATTATTTTATTTAGTTATATTTCGCAGAGAATATTTTATAACAACTAACCCATCTTCTTCCCCAGTTGTGGAACACAGGTCCTCTGACGCAGTATTTCACCCAACGCCGTCACTTGTACGAAATCAACGCATCTAACGCGGCGGGCACTAGAGGGGCGCTTGCCACACGCTTTGGGGAACTTTGCAACGAGGTACTTTAACAACATGTCTATTCATCATCATCATAACAGCCATTCAAGTCCATTGCTGAACATTAGCCTCTTTGCCCATAATTACCACGCTGGGCGCCTGCCTGGTTGGTGATCGCAGTTAAAGCCATTACGCAGGATAATACTGCTGCCCATCATCCGGTAGGATTTCTCTTCGTCGACTCTTACGACTCCCCGTGAGAATAGGGGCCTAATTTACGATTTGATTTGATCATCCATTGTCGGCCTTATAATGTCTTGTTTAGCTGTCAAGCTATACCGCCTAGTGTATGTATTTGTATTTCAGGTGTGGTCATGCAGTGCGCGATCAGTAGCCCCGTTAAGAGTCCGCTGGGTAGTTTCCCGGCACGCAAGGGCATTGGCGGGCGGAGGTCAGCACGATGCACAAGAGTTGCTAGCGTGGTTACTAGACACGCTGCACGAGGAACTGGCTCGCAACAAGCTGGTCTCCATACCACCTGTGGTGGATGTTCCTGGACGCCCTGACCAGGTTTGTGCCCCACTATCATTGTTTGAAGAGTTCATTGGTGGGCGAAGGTCTACACGACAATAGTTGCTAGCTTGGTTACTAAAAACTGCTCGAGGAACTAGCTCGCAACAATAAAAAATTCTACTAGCAATTCTTCTACAATATAAATCTCAATTATTCTACAAGCTGGTCTCCACACCACCCGTACTGGATGTTTCAGGACGCCGCCCTGAAGGCCTACTCTAAATTAATGAGATCGAAACTTCGTTATATCTATCTCTGTCACTCCCTGGGTATATCATTATCAAAAATTCTAAAATATTACTGATGTGCGATATTTACCCACTCAAGTATATTATTATATAGATCCTTTTTAAACAGTTACAGCAAGGCTTCTGTATGCATATATATGGGCGTGATATTTAGTATGTATGTTACTAAAATCCTTAAAATATTTTTTGTGTCTCAAGGTGGTGGCAACAGAAGCATGGGAAGCATTCCGCGCGCGCAACGAGTCAATAATGACAGACTTGTTCTACGGACAGTTGAAGTCTCGCGTGCGCTGTGACAGCTGTCAACACGAGTCTGTGCGATTTGACACTTTCAACATGCTGTCTCTGCCATTGCCCATGGAGGCTGATACACGCGCTGAGATTAGAGGTTCGTAAGGAGCAGTTTCAAGCGAAACATATTGTTTCCATTAAAGATAAAGACTCATTTATTTGCCAAAACATGAGTTGGTAATAATGAAACATATATATTAATGCTTATTTCAGGATGTTAAGATGTTTTTGTCTGTCTATGTATGTGTTTGTTTCGTCTAATCTCTTAAAACGGTTGGACTGATTTTATACTTGCGAATAGCTGATTTAATAAGAAGTAACTTATTCTAATTTTGAATACCGTCATTAATTCTAATTTTGAATACCGTCAATAATTCTAATTTTAAATGTGTCATAGCAGTGCTCTCACAAACGGTATCTACGGAAGACCAGCGTCGAGGTGTTTTCGTGACACCTCGGCTTTATGCTGAGTGGATACCTTTTCTGTGACACTCTTCAAATTGTTACTTAATATAATGTATCTGTTTTCTTTTGATGTTGTCACAGAATAAATTCACGTTCAATCTAGATCACGAGGACAATGCCGTGAACGGCTGTACTAGTGTTTAAATGCAACGATTAGTCTAGATAGGACTTTGAATGAAGACTTCATTGTCCGATATCTTGAATTTGGGTACAACAAATCTATAGCAAGTGGGGGCAAATTAATCTACTCTAAATTGACCACGCGGCGTAACGTCGATACCAATTTCACGCCCCTTTATGGTGGTCTGTTTACCAATTATAGTTAGTTTTACTTTTAGCTTTTAAGTTGACTTTCATAAGAGCTCTATTGAATAAATGGTTTTGATTTGATTTTAGAATAGAATTTAATGGTTTGTTAAACATAGGTATTTTACATTAAGATGTTGCATACTAAATTTATGTGCGCTATGTTTTGTCGTTGAGACATACAAACATTGACAAAGAATATTAGACTAATTAAAATTACAGTAATGTATTATCATCTAGGAACTCATCTACTTGGTAATAACACTTTTCAAGTAGTATTTTAATTAAAGATTTTTTTAATTCATGCAAGGTATTACTTTTTATTACATTAGGTATTTGTTGTAAATTTGCGGAGCAGTGCTAAAGAAACTTTTTTTTACTAAAGCAGTGTAACTCAGTGTAACTCAGTTATCACATTACATAATCAGCTCTTATTTTATGAACGTGTTGGATTTTTTCTAGTGGGGAAAGTTTTTGAAACAGATGTGGATTAGTTTTTTACAAAAAGAGCAGTTTCTAGTATATATAGAGAGGGTAAAGGTAGTATTTGCTACTATCTGTAGTTTTTAAATTACACATTGATCGTATACACCTTTTTTGCATTTTAAATACATTCTATTTTGAATTGTTAAACAAGTACGTGTTTGTTCCTTTGGCGCTTCGGTGATGGATTCCGAAGTAGCAAAAGCGTGTCATTTACTTATTCATTTTATTTATTCGCAATAATATTTATTTTGCAGTGATTTTATTGGATGGATCGGTGCCCACAAAATACGGCGTGAAAATCAACTCTGAAGGAACGTATTTAGATCTCAAGCAGAAATTATCGCAACTCTGTGGACTGGCGCCGGAATCGTAAGTAGATAGTGTTTAGTGTGTGGGTGTATCCTACTAAAGTCTTAGAAGCCCAAGCCAACCTCACCTGCAAGTGGTGCACCTGCCGATTAACAGACGAGGCTCTGGCAAACATAACAGTTCCCGGTAAGCGGCAATTGGCTCGCCAGACATCCCCTATTACGTGGGGACCGAAAAATATAATTGGCAAATGTGGGCGTATAATATGCCTCTGCCTACCCCTTCGGGGAAAAAGGCATGTATGTATGCATAATGTTTGATCTTTATCAAATCTTCAAACTCACGCTTATTATTGTTTAGTATTGTAATGGAGTGTGCCACACTTGAAATACTTTAGACATGAGCAGTGGTCGATACAGAGGTCTTTTTTTCGATTCTCACTAAAGCTACCGCGGAAAAGTTGAATTTTTCTAGTAATAAAGTAACCCTTCTAAAACTATATAATTTTTTGCCCAGTGGGGACAGACATTTAAATAGACAGAGGCTCCAAATCAAATACACTTCTGTTAAAATTCCAGGATGCTTTTGGTGGAGCTGGCTGGAGCAATGATCGGGAGGGTTCTAGATGATCGGGTGAAGGTGGCCGTCACGGAGCTGGTGGCGTACGAACTGCCGCCGCCACTGGAGCTCACCCCCGAGGATTGTCACGGTGAGTGCAATCTTCAAGTAGCACGTATAAGGTGGTGGAAAAATTACTGAGGTCTTATCATCTCGAGAGGAGCCTTCCAACAAGCTGAGGCTTGCTGGTGTTAAATTAGGGTTTTTGTCTGTGAGAAACCTGCTGGTGACTGGAACAACCTGATGGTGCATCGGATAAGGGTACTGGAAGTGACATGAATTGCTCCTTTCTTTCTTAAGATAAGATAATATGATCTTTAATATTAGATTTTGTTAGTTTTAAGAACAGCGGCGATCTTAATATTTTATTTCCTTAAATTGTATTAGATCTTAAGACATAATTTGAAAAAATCCGAAATGAATTTCTTGAGGCATTTTTCTCAATCTCGTTGCCATTTTGGAAGCCTCGTTAGAGTCACCGACAGACTGACTGACTGAAGGACAATCCCCTCCCTCCTTTAGAATCACGACACGCTGACTGACAGATCCCCCCGAAAAGAGTAACCGACAGACTGACAAATCTTAAGAAAAACCACAACAGACAGATAAACTGACAAACCTTGACAAATTCTGACAAAGAACCCATTTGCTTTTATTTCTTTATTATGGTACCGCTCATATCTCTTTCATTGTTGTTAAAAAAATATATCGAATTTCCATTTTGTGTGAATGTTTGACGAATCTAAATGATCATGTTGATCTTAAAGACAATTTTACTCACTGTTAGAATAATCTTCAGGTAGCTCGCACAGGTAGTGGGTAAACTACTGAGACTTATCATGGCGAGAGAAGCCTACCCGAAACAAGCTGGTGTTGGACTAAGGTCTGTCTTAGTGAGAACGATATTTAAATAGCTCTAATAAGCTGGTGGAAAACTTTCTCAATCATATTATGGCGACAGAAGCCGAAGATCTGGTGGTGCACAGATTGAAGATTGTCTCAGTAGTAAGCACGACTTGGAATTAATTACTTACGAATAAAATCAGGAAGCCAAACACCTGTCTTCGTCCAATCCACTTTGGATATGTGTGTGGAGTATTTTTTTTTCTTTTAAATAATGGCTTTGTGCGGTTTGCACATTTAGCCAGTGTCAAGTAAGAGATATATTAATAATATATAAATCATAGTAAATGAGAATGAGTGGTGATAAAGATGGTAGATGAGATGCCCTCCCCCTAAACCCCTTGAGTTCTCAGTAAAGATGTGGGACTATACTGAGATCTCACATGGACTTCTTAAAAGAATTTGAAAAGTGATGTTGCACTGTTTTGTTTCATTTACCAACACTCATGCACGTTCACAAATACTTAACGGTTAATAAACCACCGTTATTACACATTAATGTTCGAAATATCACAAATTTTAGAAAATAAAACTAAACTGCAGACATGACTCTCACTTTCCCGCCAAGAAGTCCCGTCTGAAGTATTACCTATCGCTTTAACATGTATCACCAGGCCCGTACTCAGCAGTGGGATGTTAATTAACTAAGATTGTACAATAAACATACGACTTTAAAAAATCAAAAGTCCTTTGTAACAATTCACAGAATGGTGCGAGTCAGCTGATCGGCAGGCGGAGGTGAGTGTGTCGCGCACGCCTCAGCAACCCTCACTCTGCATGCCCGCACTCTTCTGCTTTAAGGTTAGAGCACGGACAGACTGACTAATTAACACAACACATACGAACACACATAAATTTATCGAAATTAGGTAAAAAAATTAAAATAATATTAAAAATAAATGATCGTAAAAAAATATTATTTTTTATTCAAATAATTAAAAATTGGTACTTGTGCTTTTTAGCGTGCGTACTTCACTATATGAAGCGCCCTAATTTTCTTGGACTGCATCGACTACTTACCCTCAGGGAGGTAGTAATAATGACTTGTCACATTTAAAAAAAAAAACAATCACAGATACAATAATCACAAACATGACAGTCGATGGTTCTATTTGCGTCGAAACTGTTTAATTTTGCTTAAGAAAGTTGATGCAAATGTTACTATGCGCATTTTAGGCAATTAAAAATCCTATTTCTGTTTATGACATGAGTTACTAAATGTCGTGAAATTTTTGTTTATACAATTTTTAATGTAAACAAATGGCGGCGTTAACGCTAGTTAAACAGAAAGGAATTATAAAGATAAAAATATTGAGACAGCGCAATTAATAAAATTTTATAATTCTGACAGTTTTCTTTGGAGATTCGTAAAAGCTCAGTACTACATACGAAAAATGAAATTTAAAACTAATAATAGG
Organism: Musotima nitidalis; assembly: GCA_949126915.1. Classification (NCBI taxonomy): domain Eukaryota; kingdom Metazoa; phylum Arthropoda; class Insecta; order Lepidoptera; family Crambidae; genus Musotima; species Musotima nitidalis. Next base: position 11,214,826 of record OX421434.1, read on the forward strand.
GTAACATTATGAAGAAATAAATTAATCTAACTTAATTGATCCAGTAATATAAAGAAAATAATAAAGATTTTATTGATAAAATAAGAAAGAATAATATTAAATCTTGTCTATATATTCTTTTTTTAATTGGCACTTTCTCTATATTAAATCAAAGAAGAATTTATAAAAGTAATTGAAATCTGGTTAAATTAATAAATACAATGTTAAACATGATATTTAAATAAAGTCTAACCCTCTCATTTACACGAATTTTAAAATCTTTGTAAACGAGAACTATATTTTAATAATTTTTATACCCACAGCCGAATACAATACCAAGTGAGATTTATTTTCTACATTTCTAAATAAAATTAATTTACCGCAAACTGCTTATTAACTGAAAAGGAATAAAGTAGATAATTAAAAATAACCCTGTAATAAACATAGTATAAAATTAAATTAGCTATAATTTAACTAATCGGTTCGGAAGTTACGGGCTAAGTTCGAGGTGGTGGCTGCACTGGTTAAATAATAAAATATATTTGCACTAAATAAAAAGCTTAAAAATATTGTTGTACATATTTCCTTTTAAATTTGTACATAAAATATACATTGTTTCTTCTAAAAGTAAAAGATCACATCAAATTCTTTAAGGAATCCGTGATTTATGTTATTGTACATATATTGTTAATTATAAGCACTTAAATAACAACAGGGTGAATAATCGGACCTCAAACCAAGCTACAGATTGCAGTAAAACCAGTTTAAATTGCAACAATCTATTAAAAGTGGTTTTTACCGCTTTTCTTAACTTGGTCTGTAACATAAGGACTTCTTTAAATAGAATATGCTAAACAAATTGTACAAATTATCAAAATATAAAGTAAACCAGATACGGAAGAACTGCAACAAACCACTAGAAATAAGTTATAAATATGACTAACAATTAATTCTTAAGAAAATTGTGATACTAACAATCTATTTTCCATGTTATTATAAACTTCGAAAAGAGAGCGCATCGGACTGTCCAATGAATGGAACTATTGGCCCTTTTATTGCGGCATATTGGCAATTGCAATTTGTGACAATAGTCATAAAGATTGTTTTGCACTAATACTCACCCACCAGTAAGTTCAACTCTCGTGACCTTCCTACAATCTACACACATCTGCACTATTATGAATTCTATCCTCTTTACTTGCATCATTTTTATAGTATACTTAGACTCGTTTACTTAAATCATTGATCATTCCACTCATTGTGTGCGTTTTGGTATAGGCTCAGGGCTGTCACTTATTTGATTAACATTTCTATTTGAGTAAAAATAGAAAACTTTTTGCTTCTATTACTTTTTTATTCGCTAAAAAGATTTGATTTTAATGCATTAAGAACTAGTTAATAGTTATATCGAAAAAAGAATTGATACTTTTTTGAAGCACTGTTAACTGACTTATATCAAGGCAAACCGAGACGGTTTTGAGTTTGTGTTTGGCATAATTTAAAAGGAGCAAGAATTTATGACCTAAAATTTTTAATGCAAAATTGAAACGAATATTTTTTATTGTATTATTTTTTAGTTTTGATATCTATTAATGCTTTGACGATTAGTATGACGCAAAGAACATCCGATTCGCTTCAAATTTCTTGTGTTCGATTCTCGCACAGGAAAAACTAATGGACGTAGAGCTTCGTCTTGGTCTAAGAGTTTTCTTATAATATTACAAATCAAGTATCTATATTTTATAGACGTGAAAAAACATTAACATATTTAATTTATTTATCTATTATGTCAGCCCTGATTGCACTGTGTGTCTTTCTAGTTGTAATTCGTTGACTTTTGCTATCGGAGCCTTTCTGCATACAAGCTCTTTATGTGGTTTGGTATTTGTAGAATAGTTTATTGTTTATTTCTGACAATATGGCAAATTACTTAAATATTAGAAACGTTTTGTTTGACTTTACATAAAATTATTTTATTTTACGTAGAATTTCGAATTAGTAAAACGGATGAAGTAGACATGATTACGTTGAATATGAATCTTGTTTCAATGAGCTTTAGAAAAGAGATTTTACAGTAATAATATTAGGTAGAGATTCGAATAAATGCTATGGTCCCGGTGGTAAGAATAAATGAGCATTGCGCACTATAATACTGCCTCTACTATGTTACGCGCTAAGTAGGTATTTATGGTAACTCTTAGAAATATTTAACAGCACAGTTTGACCGTATACTGTCCAAAATCACAATTCCCATATGTCTTGAAAATTTAGTTCTCTTTCAACTTAGATTCAACGTAATCAGTTTTCTTCTTGTAGTATTTCAGGCAATCCTTTTATGTAATTTGCGTGTGATAATAGTAGCGCATCATGACGTAACCCCCTGGCTCTTTCAGCGATCGCGTTCCGAAATTCTCATGTCCCAAAGCCCACCAAGTGCGTTCTACAACAAAAGGGAATCGAACGCATCCGTCCTGCCGAGAGAGACGCGCAGCCGAACGTTGCCGAGAGATGTCGGAAACGTCCGAGCGGAGACAAACTCGCCAACCCTCAGCGTCAAGTCGCTGAATGTTAAACCGTCGAGTCCACGCCTGCCGAAGGTCAAGTTTGGTTCCTCGCCGTCAAATATGTGCAAAATGGAGGATGTCAAACATGGCGTACTGCCGGGGAAGATACAGTATCTGGTGGCTGTGCATAGGTAATTTTTCTTTATGTGTTTTTGTTTGTAAAATTGTGTTCTCCAATGTAAAATATATCGACGTACTGCCTACTTATACAAGGACTGACCACTCGGTATCGTGGAATTACGTGTACTTTTACACTTTTAATTATTTGTTACAGCAGTTTAAGGGCCTATTTCACAATAGGAGATACTCGGCAGATAACATAACATTTTAAATGGACATCTGTCAAGTAAACGCAATTGGAAACTTTATTACACATTGTAAAACAGGCTCTATAATTGTTTAATAAGTTTCTACTGTAACTCAACTCCTTAAGGTTCAATTTAGTGAAGATGCATGGTTATTTTTACCTGACACAATAGTTTCATTTTTATTTTGAAAATTATATGAAAAGTTTATACTTCCTAATCGACCATGTGTAACCCAACATCATCATTTCCTAGCACTATCCCGTTCGCCCCAGACTTAAATCTGGTTATACCAGATTGGCTGAATTTCAGTCATTACATGGAGTGACTGCCGTCTGACATAGGTTTTGAATCCACGACCCTCTGAATTTAAAGGCTATGGGTCTCGCCGCTGGCCTATCGCTGCTCATACGTAACTTAACATACCTGACTTGAATCCCTTTTACCTAAGTTCGTGCTCAGTAAACCTAACCAAGCATAACATAAGAAGTAAAATCTATTAACAGGAAGCAATCTCGGATGGATGCGTACTTCCTATCGTCACAACGCAGCAAACCAGCGTTGTTCGGAGTCCCTTTGTTAGTGGGGCTGCGGCATGGGATGTGCGGACGAGACCTATACGCCGCTGTGTGGACTCAGGTAAACACTAGACTGGCTAGGATTGTTCTAAAAAGTTGACGCGACCCCGTAACATAACGGGTATCAAGAAGGAAGACGGATTGTTATTAGTCACGAATGGATGCATGCTTCCTATCATCGAAATGGAGCAAACCAACGCTGTTCGGAGTGCCGTTGTTAGTGTGGCTACGGCATGGGACCTAATTTAACATTAGGCCGAGGTGGCAGGGTTATTGGATAAGGTTACCGCGGCCCCGGAACATAACGTCCCAAGAAGGAACATAAATGGTTATTAGTCTCGATTCGATGTTTACTTCCTATAGTCTTATATATGTCTAACATATGTTTTATTTATTAGGTTCAACCATAACCCAAAGCTTTACGTATACTTACTCTATAATATTATAGATGCTTATACATATGCCAATTATAAATACACAACTTTGTTATGTTATACAGCAACTCAAGATCGATCAATATGAAACTATAAGAGAGGCCTTTGTTCAGCGGTGGACTATATCGCACCCCCGGTGCTACAACGTCACTTCTGCAAACAATTTAATCTTCCAGGAGAAGCGTTTCCAAATTAAATATCCTGTTATTAAACTTAGTTCTTCTTAATTTAAGAAATTGACTAGTAATATTTAAGCCTTTATTTCAGAATTAATTTCACAGTAAAACGAAACATCTTACAGTTTGGTATATTCGTAATTTTTCTCATAATTTGATTTACTTTGACAAAAATTGCATCAGTGACGTTGTAGTTGTAACGATATATTGACCCAAAACATGAACTTAAATAAACCCTTACTTAATGTCGTGTTTAAAGGGAAACCGCTTCCAGTCAGCGTACAGTACTTTTAGGTCTATAATAGTTAGTAGCACTCAACGCTCTTGACAATACAGACGCGTGTTGATCTTTACGGCGCTATCGATGTTACCAATTAAATAACGCTAACTGTATTAAAAATCTCCTCCTTTTTTTAATCAGTTAAAAATGTGACTGCAATATTAATTATGTGACCGACTAACGGACGAGGCTCTGGCGAACATGAAAGTTGCTGGTAAACGGCAATAGACACGCTATTACGTGGGACCAATATAACTGGCGATATGTGGGCGTTTAATATGCCTCTGCCTACCCCTTTAGGGAAACAGGCGTGGTATTATGTATGTATGCAAAATTAATCACTATAACCTTTATGAAAGTTATATCTTGCCTTGTCTAGATCTTAAGAACGGTCACACATTTTATACTCCCGTTACCATTATGTTATGCGCAAATATAACTTTAATTGCAGCAAATTTTGTCCTTTATGAACCTTTATGAAAGTTATATCTTGCCCTGTCTAGATCTTAAGAACGGTCACACATTTTATACTCCCGTTACCATTATGTTATACGCAAATATAACTTAAATTGCAGCAAATTTTGTCATTATTTTATATCTTATTTATTCGTTTACAGGTAGCTAGATTGCTAAGCGCCCGACCGCCCACTCACGACCAAGCGCAGTCAAATCACGCGACAGATTGGTAAGTTCTTATTTTGATTAAAATAAACTTCATTCCATATGCACTATATGTAATGTGTAAATAACGGAAATATTTGGTCTTAAGAGGGGAGTCGGCAAAGCGGGATGCTCCTTTGCACCTTTTGAACGTCGTCGTAGGTGAAGCGCTTGCGATGCAACTGATGTGTGTAGAGCGGCATAGGGGCAGCGGGAATACCTTAATCGGAAGCAGCCAACTGCTGCAACTGCGGTCTGATGCAAACAACGATAAAACGTTAATAAATTTTGGGGTTCCTAAAAACTATGACTGGTTTTCTAAATATATCATTGTAAAATATAAAGATTTTTATGTATTTCAGGATTGTTTGTAATGAATGAATTCAAAAACTACATGCTACATTTGTATTATTATCTCTGAGAAACAAAGGTTATATTTATTACCAGGGAAAAACGAAACTACTACGAAAACTCCAATAATGTAAATAATTTAATATATAGCTACCGAAGTGCAGCGAGGGCTTGCCACTAAATCAATTGGTAATAGTTATATAAAATCATTTTTATAATAACCATGTCAAAACTTTTTGGTAAAATTAGATTTTACTGCAGATAGCTTCAAATTGTATTTCCGGTAATAGCTCGCAAATGTCTTGAGCATAAAAAACATTTTGAAGGAAAAATTAACTTTTAGTTACACCTTATAACAATCACTAATAATAATAATAATAAAATCAATTTATTTGTCTTCAATTATTCAACATAATAATAGATACATTGTAGGTACATTTCTTATACAATATATTTAATTTTAGACAAAGCGGCTTGTGACTCAGAAGTCGCAGATAAACCACGACCCCTGCTATTCTGTCCACACATAGCATTCCTATAAATAATGACATCGTGCAGCAATATAATATTTAAATATTTAAAGAAAACAATATTAGTTTTTTTCTTAATATATAATCTATATAATATCTTCTGAAAATTTTGGATCTTTGCATATACGAGCTATTACCTCTATATAAAAAAATATAACCATTTATTTCTGTCACATGCAAAAAAAGCGTTTATTGAGAAGAGTTTTGTATGTATGTGTGTTTAGTGACGACAGCCTTGGCTACGAGTTCCCGTTTACGCTCCGTTTAGTAGACGCGCGCGGGGCGTGGTGCGGCGCATGCGCATGGCCGCGCCTATGTCGGGGCTGCGCGCTGCCTGGGGATACCGAGCCACTGGCTGTCGGCGGCGCGCCAGGTAATAACGCACCTCATTATAGCTAGTATTACCAACCTTAGTACCTGTGACTCGCTGGCTGCCTTTAAATAAGTCTCTTGGGGGTGACTTACCCACAGCCAAGGGACTATGGACTTCAATCTCCCAAGAAGGCTTATGACCGCAATATTTGGAGATTTAGAGTGAAAGGCAAGGGGATGCACAAAAGATCCCGACTTAAGCGTCAAAGTGCGCTAAAGGCTCGCCAGTGACCTCCGTGAAGATAACATTGGTAATCCAAGGGTGTATAGGGATCCTACCCAAGCCAACCTCACCTGCAACCTGCCGAACAACGGATGAAGCTCTGGCGAACATAACAGTGCCTGAAAAGCGGCAATAGGCTCGCCACCTATTGCGTGGGACCAACAATATAATTGGCGAAATGTGGGCGTACAATATGCCTCGGCCGGCCTAACCTCTTCGGGGAAACAGGCGTGATATTATGTATGTATGTAAGCTAAAAATAGTTATTGTCTTCTTTTCTTTTCAATCTTATTACCGCAACATACAAGTTTTTGTAGACACTTTCATGGTGTGATTTTACAGTGACGCTTTTCGTCCGCGCGAGTGGTAAATAATAAATAATACAATTAGTTTCGAGATAAGTATTATTAAGGACTTGCGTTATGGATACTTAATAACGGATAAATGCACAAAAAAAACTACTGAATATACATAGGAAAACACCCGGACCAGATCAAATTCCAGATTCATATTTATGCACACAAAGATTTGTCCTGTGTGGGGATCGAACCCACGAACTCAGGAGTGGAGAACGGGTACACTCGCCACCACGCCATATCGGTTGTCAAAAAAGTAATTATCCAAAGGTAACATGACGCTTACCAACCACGCTGCCCAAAGCGTCGCTATTAAACCACACAAGAAAGAAAATTATTGCGTTTACAGTATAGCTTGGTTTGTTTGCAGGCTGTTGCCCCCCCGCTCGGGTACCACAGACAGAGTACGTCCCAGACTCCCCTATAGCAGCTGCGAAACTTCAACGACAAAATACTCGTTCGACCGATGATGAGGTGAGAAATGAAATAGATTGTATTTAAACACCTTCGATTAATCTCCAAACTGTACCGGGATCGTACTATCATCTTTGAAGCCCAAGCCAATCTCACCTGCAAGTGGTGCACCTGCCGATCAACGAACGAGGCTCTGGCTAACATAACAGTGCCCGATAAGCGGCAATAGGCTTGCACCTATTACGTGGGACCAAATATATAATTGCCGAAGTGTGGGCGTATAATATGCCTCTGCCTACCCCTTCGGGGATACAGGCGTGAATGTATGTATGTAACCAATGACGAGGGGAGAAATGAAATAGATTGTATTCAAACACATTCGATTAACCTCTAAACTACAATATTTGCTCTGCCAGCATAGTTTTTTTTTTGAGAGTTGATAATTAAAATTTTGAATAAGAGGTAGGCAGATTTTGTCGCGGTAATTATCACAGGTTGGAAATAATTATGTAGTTTTTAAAAAGATACGTTGATCATTTATATTGTTATGCCTAAAATGAGTTTTAGAGCCAACGCGGAAAAAGACACATTACGGCAATATTTTATTTAAAACTAGTTTACTTTCGAGTGTTTGTGTGTAAATAAAGTGGATTTTTAGACATTACTTTTTCGGCAACGTATAAAAGTGTAGGAAAATAGTATATTACAGTGAATTGTGATTTTTCTGCGTTGACTCCAGAACTCCAGAGACGAGAGACCAAAGCCTTTACTAGTAAAGTCTTCACTACTTCACTGGGCCATAACTTTGACTTGACTTACTATACATACATTTACTGCGACAAAATGACGAAAACGCTGCATTTATGCAAATGACTCGATTTATTTAATTACTTGACACTAGCAAATAACCTAACAAGTGAGTCCATATTTTTAAAAATGCCTAAAAAAATTTTAAAAAACTCAAAATTGGCGTAATAGAATTATTTCAATAATTTGTTAATTTCATTGAAACGTTATTAAATATAATATTAAATCTTAGTAAAGTAGCATATCCATATTCAGATACTCTATACTACTCTATAGTGATAATAATATGACGTCATTAGGTGCCAAAAACACTACTTATTCCGATCCGTGGTTTACGTAATTATACTATTCCTTTAGGGCTCGTCTCGTCATCGTAGAATCAAAAGGAGCTGCACTATTCTATAGTATTAGGACACGATGTGGTCCTTATAAATTAATAAAAAAATATATATTATCGTTTCAGAACAGTGAATCTGAACCGGGCATAGTGAGAAGGATAGATGTTGGGGGAACGAGACGGATACAACTGGCCATAGACTGGGACCCCACAGCGCTGCATCTGCGGTATCAGAGCACCAGGGAGAAGGTATGTGGTGAACTGTATAAAAAAGTAATATGGCGTCTTCGGACAAACTTAACCCGAAATGTAACTTTTCAATGGACTATGACTGTTGAGCCGTTCAGTATCTATTTCCGCGCTTACGTCCCTCCGTACACTACCTCACGTCTCTCTGTCCCTACCTTACGTCTCTCTTTGACCTAGTTTTCGTCTCTCTGTACCCTAGTTTACGTCTCTTCGTGCCCTAGCTTCCTTTTTTTGTCGTCGCCGCACCAACAGCCAGGTTGCCTAACGTGCCGTCATTCACCAGGCAACTCCCTAACTATCAACCAGCGGTCGGCGAGCCGTAAGCGCGTCGTCGCCTAACGGCTTACCGTAACAAAGTCGAGTGCTTACGTAAGGTACACTTCTGGTACGCGGCGAAGCGAAAGGCAATACGGTAACAATCCCTTTTCGAGTCGACTGTCTGCTATCATTTTAGTTTCTTATTCACCGATGTATCTGTTCTGTCCAGGCGTACGTGGAACATCGATCTGTCCGCGAAGTGGGGACAGCGTCGCAGGCAGTGGACCTGGCTTCCTGTCTGAAGGCGTTCACACGAGAGGAGAGCCTCGACGCGCGCTACCACTGCGGCGCGTGCCGCTGTCTCCAGCCAGCTACCAAGACGCTGCAGCTGTGGCGGCTGCCTGCCATCATGGTACGATATATGAAGCTGTACGAAAGACACTGTAGCTCTGGCGGCTGCCTGCCGTCATGGTATGATTTATAAAGCTGTATGAAAGACGCTGCAACTGTGGCGGCTGCCTGCCATCATGGTACGATATATGAAGCTGTATGAAAGACACTGTAGCTCTGGCGGCTGCCTGCCGTCATGGTATGATTTATAAAGCTGTATGAAAGACGCTGCAACTGTGGCGGCTGCCTGCCATCATGGTATGATGTATGAAAGACGCTGCAGCTGTGGCGGCTGCCTGCCATCATGGTATGATGTATGAAGCTGTATGAAAGACGCTGCAGCTGTGGCGGCTGCCTGCCATCATGGTATGATGTATGAAGCTGTATGAAAGACGCTGCAGCTGTGGCGGCTGCCTGCCATCATGGTATGATGTATGAAGCTGTATGAAAGACGCTGCAGCTGTGGCGGCTGCCTGCCATCATGGTATGATGTATGAAGCTGTATGAAAGACGCTGCAGCTGTGGCGGCTGCCTGCCATCATAGTATGATGTATAAGGCTGTATGAAAGTACATTCACACCTCAAGCCTCACTACCAATAGACACAATATTTGGATAAGACACGATTTCTTATCCTAATTACTGTCGCTTAACGTATCTACAGTTGTGAGCACTATGGATGTGCCCATTTCAATCTTTTAATTGGAAAAATAAGTTGTAATTACATATCAACATTTACCGACAGATTATCCATCTGAAGCGATTCCAGTATATGAATAACCGATGGATCAAGTCGCAGAAAGTAGTGAACTTCCCCTTCGAGGACTTCGACCCCACAGAGTTCCTCGCCTCCGTACCAAAGGTATCGTTTTAACACACTTATTTTATATTTATACTATGACATATTTTATTATAATATTAGTAATATAATAATAATAATAATTTATTTAAAAAACGGTTTACATTCTGTGAACAGTGACTCAAGTCACCTTTTAAGCAAAAAATGCCTGGACAGGTTACTCTTCCATAACTACTACAGATACATTTTGTTTATAATACTTAAAATAATTATTGTCGACATTCACCTCATCATCATTTAAAATAACTTTGTAACAACTCCCGGGGAACTGTTATCTTTAAATTGGAACATATTCAGAGCCTCAGCCATATGACGTCCACTGCTGAACAAAAGATTTCCACATTAAGTTATTCTGAGTCGCCTGCATCCGCCGGCTTCCCGCCGCCTTGATCATCGGGGGGAGGCCGCCGGGAATAAGAGCATACTATATGGTCTTATTTAGTTCAAACTGGTTGAAATTAATCAATGATATAATAATGTGCAAAGTTGTTTTATAATAAGGCCAAAGTGGTTTTGGTTTTCTAATTTAAATTTTTAAACAAGTTGTATAAGATATCAAGACATTCTTTTGCCATAGATCTTATTTACTTTGGTGAGAAAAGGCTTTTTGTTTTATTGGTGGGAAAAAAATACAGTTTCGCAGAAATAATTTACTATTTTTAAACATATATACTCAAAATATCCTTAAAAGCTTTATAATAATATTGTATTTTTTATTTTTTTTATTGATAGTATGATTGATTAAACAGGAAACGATATTGCATCATCGTGAACTACAAGAGATGCGCGAGGGAGTGGCAGAAGATGAAACTCTCTCTGACACCGAAGAAGAAGAAGAAGATAGCTCCAAACCAAAGGCCGAAGACACGCGGCAGAGAGAAAAGGTAGGCGTTTTACTGACCGATATGATATGGCGTCGATTAGTAAAACTGAATTTCGCTACAAGGTCTCATGGGTTCGACTCCCACCTAGGACAAATAAATATATGTTTTTTTTTTAATGTGACGTCATAATGACTACATCCTGCCTCATGGTAAGCATTCGATGCAGTACAAAAAAATGAAAGCGCTTCATACAGTGAAATAAGCACGGTACAAAGCGCACACACTCATGAGGGCCTGCTAAAATGTCGTTTCATGCCCCGCTCAAAAGACCTGGGATTATAAGTTTTTTTTAATCAAATGACCTTTCCCCGCTATGGGTGGAGCGGGAGGGTGTGGTCAGACTTCTACTGACTAAAAACCATCCATGTTCCTTCTTTTGAGCCTGCTACGTACCGAGGCCGCGGTAACTCATGGGAACAGTCCCGCAACGGGATTATAAGGTTGTAAATGTACGTGATTACGAATTTTTGTTATCTTCATCTGGGTGATTTTTATATGTGTATATATATATATATACAAAAATATAGTATTTCATGACGTTTAGCCGTTGTCTAGTACCCATAGTGCAAGTATTACTTAGTTTTAGGCTAAACGCGCTGTGTAATATGCCCAGAAAATAATTTATATATATTTTTCACATCCTTAAAAAAAATGGTCATTTTTTGTCTGCAAAAAATGGTGTTAAGCCTGCCGGAGGATCGGGTGGGCTGTGGGTACTCCTGCAGTGGTTTGCAATACCCCGGAAAATGTTTAACAAATCTTGCTAATATTGAAGAAGGGCAAGGTCGTGGTAACTCATCAGATCATCATATATCTCATGCCATAACTAAATGGCAGAATTGCCTATCTATAGGTCCTGCATCGGTAAGAGGCCTACGCCAGTTATCTGGTCTAGACTGGATACAGGCAGCTCGAGAACGCTCGAAATAAAAAGCAATTGGGCAGGCCTCCCTAATAATCACAGAATTTTGATAAATACATTATTCATAACAAGTATTTAATTTAAAACAAAATTGCCCTTTACATCATTCGATTCAAATGAGTATCTTAGGAAATATTGTAATTTTAAAATAACATCTCAGCAAAATAATGATCAAATATTGCGTGCACAATGTGCAAAGTATGTAAGAGGGAAGGGCGGTGGCTCCAGTTAGCTCTGCAAGATACCATGCCTCGCGGCTTAGACGCGTGGTGGGCTTCCTACGAAACGGTTGTGCTCAGCGAACTACTTTTACTGTCTAATATTACTGTTTAAAACTCCCTAATGGTCACTAACAGCTGAGATGAAGATGTGAACGTTCTTTAAACCTTTAACCGTTAGTGGAAAAAAACAGTTGCCACCATAATTTGGACTTTACGCACCTCTAAAAAGGTTAATAATCAGTAAACATTTACATATGGTATACCAGCTAATGTAATGTCCCAGGTGCCGCGACCCCCACTGTCGGAGCGACGCCGCTCCCGGCTGCAGTCGACCAGTCTGCAGAAGACGCCAGTCCACGGCCAGGACCTGCAGGACTTCCACCAGCACCGGCTGCAGCCCGACCAGGACGAGTTCCGGCTGCACTACCGGCTCTATGCCGTCGTGGTAAGTCATACAATTAATGGTACTCCAGTATTATATGAACAATAGTGTGTCTGTATGTAGAGTTGCATAGGGATCCTACCAAGACCTTAGGAGCCCAAGCCAGCCTCACCTGCAAGTGGTGCACCTGCTGACCAACGAACGCGGCTCTGGCGCACAAAAAAGTTCCTGATAAGCGGCAATAGGCTCGCCACCTATTACGTGGGACCAAAAATATAATTGGCGAAATGTGGATGTGTAATTTGCCTCCGCCAACACCTTCGGGAAACAGGCGTGACTTATTTTAAACTCGTTACTACTTACTATACGGGGGCATATAAGCCGTGTCAATGATACAACTGCATCCAATTTATTTTTATGCTAACGCCATTGTATATTTGCTATTAATAAAGTTTAACAAACATGTTATATGGTTATGTTGTACGAAAGAGAGCCAGTCAATTGAATACTAATTAATTTGAATGAACGTAAAAAGCTGTGGCAGGATAACAGCAAGTAAAATCATTTTACGATCTCTCCCCACTCATTTTGTACAGTAAGCCGTTGTTTATATGCTATTGGTTGACTAAACCCAGGCGCACTCCGGTCAGCTGAGGGGCGATCAATTGTATGCTAATTAATTTGAATGAACGTAAAAAGCTGTGGCAGGATAACAGCAAGTAAAATCATTTTACGATCTCTCCCCACTCATTTTGTACAGTAAGCCGTTGTTTATATGCTATTGGTTGACTAAACCCAGGCGCACTCCGGTCAGCTGAGGGGCGATCAATTGTATGCTAATTAATTTGAATGAAAGTAAAAAGCTGTGGCAGGATCACAGCTAGTAAAATCATATTACGATCTCTCCCTACCCATTTTGTACTAGAATGCTGTTGTTTATATGCTTCTTTTTTTTTCTTTTAAATAATGGCTTCGTCGTTTTGCACATTTAGCCAGTGTCAAGTAAGAGATAATGTTAATAATATTATATAAATTATAGTAAAAGAGATTGAGTGGTGATAAAGATGGTAAATGAGATGCCCTCCCGCTAAACCTCTTGAGTCTTCAGTAAAGATGTGGGACTATACTGAGATCTCACATGGACTTCTTGAGAGAATTTGAAAAGTGATGTTGCACTATTTTGTTTTATTTACCAACACTCATGTACGTTCACAAACACTTAACCGTTAATTATCCACCGCTATTACAAATTAATGTTCCAAACATCACAATTTTTTTTAAATAAAACAAAACTACAGACATGACGCTTCACTTTCCCGCCAAGAAGTCTGATATGCTATTGGTTGACTAAACCCAGGCGCACTCCGGTCAGCTGAGCGGCGGGCACTATGTGACGTACGCTCGCAATCCGAGCGGCGCGTGGCTCTGCTACAACGACAGCGCGTGTCGGCAAGTGGAGCCGCGCGCAGCCGCCGAGCCCGCCGCCGCTTACCTGCTGTTCTACGAGAGGCGCGGCCTGCGCTACGACAGGTCAGTGTGTACTACATAGTACTACGACAGGTCAGTGTGTACTACATAGTACTACGACAGGTCAGTGTGCTACGAAGGTGCCCCGGTGTCGAACGATGCAGGTCAGTGTGCTACGACATCACACTGTGCTACGGAAACTCACTGTTCTACTATAGTCCGGCAATCTTGTGCGCGACCGTCCCGCGGGGTGACAGACGGTGGCGGGGACGAGGTAGCACACGGCTACACACGAAGAGAAGTTCTCTCTTCCCCGCTGACATCTTGTTTACCTCGTCCCCGCTACCGTCTGTCACCCCGCGGGACAGTCGCGCACGAGATTGCCGAACTAAGTTCCACGACAGAAGTGTGCTACAAAATTATACTGTGCTAATACTACGACAAGTCAATGTGCTACGAAATCACGTATTTATTTATTTATTTATGAGATTTGCCAACATTTGTTTACATTATTTCTTAAAACTAAACACATGTACAGAGGCATAATTAATGTAACAAACAATTACAGGTAAATACAACATATTCCAATACCTACAATATAGAGAACAATAAAAATAAAACTTAATAATTAACAATCAGAACGTTAGGCTATAGTCAGCCTTAGTACTCTGCAAATGTCCATGTCGAGCTAACGCGCCGCTTTGTATTAAAAAGCAGCAAAGCAACTTATTGTTGTAAATGTAGAATGACAGCACGACGGAGCCTACTAGGTGAGTCAGAGTAAATATCAATAACATCACTTAATTCATTCACGGCTACGCACATTCTGGGAACAGGAGAATTTGATCCAAACACTGTTTTCCGAAAAGGTCTTACAAGAGGGGTAATTCTTTTACGGGGATATCGCACTGGAACACGCATATTAAACTTACTCAAGAGTTGAGGGCAGTCAATCGTGTTATTAAATATTTTGGAAACAAAAAGTACATCAATTAAAACTCGACGGTTATTTAAGGAGCTTAGTTTAAAATATTTTAAACCATCATTATAAGATTTTATGACATTTTTCCTAATACCAGCTGAGCAAACTAAATGCTTCATAAATCTTTTTTGTATCCGTTCAAGTCTCAACGAATGGGTAGCGTAGTGTGGTCTCCACGCAACTACACAATATTCCAAGATACTTCTTATAAGGCTATTATACAAGAGGATTTTAGTTTTAGCATTACGAAACACCTTGATATTTCGTAAAACAAATCCAAGCATTCTAGAGGCTCTTTTTGTTATATCCTCAATATGAGGCACAAACGTTAACTTTTTGTCAAAGATCACACCCAAGTCGCGTATCTGATCCAGTTGCTGTATGTCGTTGTTACCTACTTGATAATTATACTCAACTACATTTGCCTTTCGTGCATACCGTACAAAAAAACATTTACTACTATTCAGCTCCATTTGGTTATTCTTGCACCATTTCGCAATCTCATCAAGATCAAATTGGAGCCTGTGCGAGTCATCTAAACTGTTTATTACCCTACAAATTTTCAAATCATCCGCATACAGATAGCACTGAGAAAATTTAATGCAAAAGGGTATGTCATTTACAAATATGCCAAATAAAATAGGACCCAGGCGCGAACCCTGTGGTACACCGGAAGTTATATATTTCGGGGTCGACTGGAAGCCATTAACAACCACATAAAAAGTACGATCACGCAAATAAGATCTAATCCAACCCAACAAACCATTAGAAACTCCGTAAGCAGATAATTTTTGCAACAATATATCGTGAGAAACTCGATCGAACGCGCGACTAAAATCCGTGTAAACAACATCAATTTGATTGTTGGCATCAAGTGCAGCAGTTAGGTTTTCAGTAAGAAGTGCCAGATTAGTAGTCGTTGACCTAGCTTTAACAAAACCATGCTGGTCGCCAGTCAAATATTGGTTAAAATGCCTTTGTATGTGTGGACAAATCAAGGACTCAAACACTTTGGCAAATATCGAGAGGACAGAAATAGGTCTATAGTTTTCTACTACATCATCTCTCTTTGACTTATGAATGGGTACAATTTTAGCTAATTTCCACTCCATAGGAAATTGACCATTTCTGAGAGACATATTAAAAATCATCAATAGAGGCGATACCAAATACTCGGCGCACATTACCACAAAAACTGGAGGAATACCATCGGGGCCCGCCCCTTTATTGCAATTAACACTTTTCAATTTATCGATTAAAGTGTCGTGATCGACTAAAGGCACCGCTAAGTGGTGTATATTATTTTCTAAGTATTTAAAATCATCCGACTTAACAAAATCATTTGGTTCAGAACTATGCATATACAAAGATGAAAAATGTGCTGAGAAAAGCTCACAAATTTCGACACCATTAGATGTCACCACAGAACCATCCGTCATTGAGACAGGGTACGAACTCACACCACCACGTTTAGCTTTGACAAACGACCAGAAATGCTTAGGGTTTTGCGCCATATCATTTTCTATTAAAGAGATATACCTATTGTAGCAGTTAGTAGCCAAGCGAGTACATCTAGCACCTAATAAGTGTAGTTCAAGCTCATCCCTAGGATTTTTATATTTCTTGAAACGGCATCTAATCCTGTATCTCTCTTTTAGGGCCCTTATTAGAGATTGATCAAACCACGGTGGGTACCTTTTCTTACGAATTTTTTTCAATGGAACAAATTTTTTAATTAATTTCCTTATTTTACTGTAAAATATTTGAAGCATATCGTTTACATCAACCACTCTATCAAAAATATCAGCCCAGTGACATTGTGATAATTCTTTCCGAATGCTCTCATAATCAGCTCTGTAATAATTAAGTATGACATTATCACTATTGAAAGGGAGTTTAACCTTTTCCTTAAGAGATACTGTTATATCCAGAGGCGGGTGTAATGGATCAATATTGGTCAAAGCACTAAAGGATTGCTCTACATTGCAACTAGGTAAATTTGATACAACTAAGTCTAATATTCTGTCAGATTTGTTAGTAATATAATTATGCTGTTTTAAACTATTGACATTTACAAAATCTATCATCAGTTGACATAAGCTTGAGACTGTATATTCACTCGAGTCAGTATCCAACATGCTCCAACGTATGCTTCCCAAATTAAAATCACCAAAAATACAGAGTCTATTAGACTTTTCTAAAACCAAATTACAACTATCAAAAAAATTCTCCAGTGTCGAGCTATGTACCGGCGGAGGTAAATAAACTGCACATAAAGCAATTTGACTCTTGACACATGACAGTGGCGCTTCAATTAGAACCCAGAGGTCCTCCAAATCAGATTCCCATGCTTTTACCCTTTTCGACTTAATTTTTTTAGACACAGCAATTAAGACTCCATCGCCGTCCTTTTTGGAAGCTGATCTGGCATCACTTCTATCTTTTCTATAAACTATGTATCTGGAATCAAAGAGTTCACTACTAAAAACAGAACTTTGCAACCAGGTTTCCGTGAGAATCACCACATCATAATGGTTGCAGAGTATCTGTCGGTAAAAGTTGTGAGTCTTTGTTCTAAGGCCACGTGAATTCTGGTAGTATAATTTTAATGAGTCGTATTTCATATTTTTAAAACTACATAAAAATCCATTAAAAGACAAATAAGTAACTTAATCTAACACTTAAACAATATCTTTGATAATATCCAAATTTTTCACCAAAATGTAGCCGCTATCATCATTTTTCCTCATAAAGACTCGTCCATTACGTATCCATACATACACTTGCGAGCAAAAAAATCGGCCCACCCCATGTTTTTGCGTTTTAAGAGAAAAGGTTCAAAATTTATGAATATTATTTTTATTATTTTATTTTGTGTGAAGGTAGTTATGATTAAAGTTTATTTTCACATACCCTACACTTCAATAAAAAGAATATTCTTGACATAATCGAGTCGTTGTTCAGACACCGTCATTACTCACTTTTGCCAACGTTAACCGTTTAACTTTGTTACTCTGTGAAATCTTACTGTTCATCATTTTACGATCATTTATCATCATTCTACGTCATTACACAATAATTTTACGTGAGTTTTAACGTTACATTCTTGAAAAAAATGGATACTACTCCAGCTGAATCCGCACAAGTAGTGGCTCTAATCCAAGCTGGCTTGAGCCAACGTGTCGTGGCTAGACGACTACATTTAAGTCGTTCATCAGTGAGACGAGTATACCGAAGGTTTCTGGAGACTGGCAACTTTGTTAGAAGACCGGGTTCAGGAAGAAATCGTGCTACATCGGAACGTGACGACCGTTTTATGGTGACAACTGCGTTGCGAAATCGACATCTCACTGGTGTTCAGGTGCAGCAGCGACTTCAGGAGGTTCGAGGAGTCACAATTAGTGAGTGGACAGCACGACGAAGGCTTGCAGAAGGTGGTTTAACTCCACATAAACCTGCAACCGGTCCAAAACTGACGGCAGCTCATCGTCAAGCGCGGCTTCAGTTTGCGCGAGCCCACGTTAATTGGTCACTAGAACAGTGGGGCGGTATACTGTTCTCAGATGAGTGCAAAATCAACCTTCACGGGAATGATGGACGTAGAAAAGTGTACCGTAGGCGAGGAGAACGATATGCGCAAGCGTGCATTGAGGAAAGAGTAGCATTTGGAGGAGGTTCGTGGACTGTCTGGGGCGGCATTTCTTTGAATGGAAAAACGAATCTTGAGTTCGTAACCGGGCCTCGTCTTAGCACACTAACCGCTCACCGTTACATTCAAGATGTTTTAGAACAACACGTCATGCCATACGCTGGTTTTGTAGGTGAAGGATTCATGCTCATGCATGATAATGCCCGACCACATGTTGCCGCCATAGTTCAGCAGTACCTGCATGAGGTAGAAATTCCTGTAATGGAGTGGCCAGCAAGAAGCCCTGACCTTAACCCAATAGAACATTTGTGGGATGAGCTTAAAAGAAGGGTTAGAGCTAGGACTCATGTTGTAGAAACCCTCCAGGAACTCAAAGATGCTATCCAAGAGGAGTGGGACGGTATCCCTCAAGAGTTCATAATAACTTTAGTCAGATCAATGAAAAATCGGATGGAAGCTACAATCAGGGCAAGGGGGGGCAATACCAGTTATTAAAACAAGTTATTGGGTGTTGTTTTTTCAAAAAAAACTTTAGTTATTTTTCTTTATAACAATTAAAATTTTGTGCTAATTTTACCGTTTTTCGTTTAATAGCCTATCAAGTTGGTATACAATTTTCAGTAACAATTTGCAATAAGGTTTTTAAAACCTTATTATTCCAGCTATAACATGGTGTCAAAAGAATTCTCATAATAATAAAATGTTTCGAGTTATTTTATTTCAAATCGCAGAGCAGTGTGTGGGTCGATTTTTTTGCACGCAAGTGTATTTATAGCCTATCTCCTTCGCTCTAAGCCTAGCCGCTGCATGAATAGCCTTATTAACCGGAGAGAGATGCTCAGCCAAGAATACCGGAGCGGAGATGCCCGGCAATTCCAGGTGAGAGGTATTTAATTTATTTTGCAAATGTGCTTTATTGTACCTCACAGACGAAGCCAGAAACTGGTCACGAAGTCTTGGAGTCACCAATTGTACAATAATTGACCGGGGACGAGTAGAAGCCCGATTCTGCTTCGCTGTGCGTGTACAATGTAAAACATAATTATCGTTCAATGTGCAACCAATGACCTTCCCAAGCTCAGTAACTATTTGCACCAAGTTTTCATTTTTATGTTCTGGTACGCATTGAAGTTCGACATTGCTTTGACGTGAGTATTGATCAATCTGGTTTAATCTTAGGCTCAAGTCACACACAGTTTCTTCCAATTTAGTTTTATCCTTTTCCAGACTTCCAATTTTCTCTTTAAATATCTCGTTCTCCTTCCTTATATCTTCGTACTGACAACCAAGAAAGTTCATTGACTCTTTAATATCTGACAACTCATTTTTTATAGGCTTCAATTCACGATCAAGCATTTTAATGATATTATTTTGCATTTCGGAGAACATATCACTCATGTGTAGTTTTATCACTTCTTGAACTATCTCACGGACGTCTTCGCGAGTAAGAGATGCCTTGCCATTATTATCTCTCTGCGGAGAGGCAAGTGCTGGTCTCTTGTTTCCCCTAGTCGCTGATACACTTTGTACGGGAGTATTATCTTTATTTGTACTCTTAGGTGTGTGACGCAAACAATCAGGACATGTCTATACGGCTCGCATTTTCGTGTTAAGTAGGTTCTGATCAAGAGACATGCACTCAAAGTGATTTTTCTTTTTGCATTTAATACATACAATGTAGGCGTCGCAGTTATCCTTGTGAGGTACACAACAACCCCAATCAGCTTTTGACATTTTAAATGCCTCAATTCGCGCAAAAAGATCACTCCGTCAAGTCTTCTCCGATGCAAGCGCTTAAGTACTAACTAACGCAGACTTCTACTGTCACGAATCTAAACTATATTTAAACTTATTAACACAATAATATGTAATGAAACAGTAGTAGATCGTCGCAGAGATCGTAGCGCGCAGCGTAGCCGAGTCGTAGACTCGTAGGCTGCACCGTAGAAATGCACTGGGCGATAGACAGAGTCAAAAAATAACAACTGTTCTGCTCACACGTGAAGTAGGTGCGGGACGGGGACCGATGAGTACCGTTGCAGCCGGCAAGATCCAGTAGCGGCGCGGATGTACAAAATTACACTTTATTGTTTACTGCGAGGTACTAAGGTGTACGCGAATGATAACTTTGTTTTACTTAATAGCTGTGTACACGTCCACTCACGGTAGTGTCTCAGATGAGAAGGATTAGAACGACGTAGCTAAATATACTTTACGTAAGTGTGCTACGACACTGCTCCTCTTTAGTTCTACGACAGGTTATTGTGCTACAAAAGTGCTATCGTGTCGTACGATGCAGTTAGGTAAGTTAATATGAAGTGGGCTACGGAATCACACAGTTCTAGCACCTAAACTAGTTTTACCACAGAGTGGGCTGCTACTTCACACAGTGCTACTAGTTCTACGACAAATAAGTGTGCTACGACGACATACCATGCTTCTCTTTAGGTAAACGACAGATCGTGTGCTACGACGACAGACCGTGCTACTAGGAAATTCGACAGACTTGACCTGCTACAGAATTACACTATGCTAGAGGCGTTGGGGCTATGTTTTGTCTAAATTCAAATACTGCAGCAATCAAAATAGCCTAAAAACGTTAAATCATTAATGAACAGCCCCCTTACTAGTTAGTTCTACGACAGTGGCTTCACAAGCTAGCCACACGACGAACAAAAGTCATGTGCTTCAACTCGCAATTTGCTACTCACGTTCCTCGACGCGTGATTGTGCTACGGCTTCACTTCTTTTTACTATTGTCATGGCTGATTATTGTTAGTGGTCAATCTATAATTAATTTATTTCTTTGACGGGTGAGATTGCTAAAGGGAAATTATTAATATATTTGTAGGTACCTGCCGCCAGTCTCAGGAGAACCTCCACCGCCCCCCGCCGCAGACCCCGACGAGCCGGACTTAGCCAAAACCTGCAGCCTCATGTAAACTCACACACATACGCCGACACTTACACACACTACGCGCCGACTTATACACCCACAAGCAACCAGCACCCCGTTTTGGGCGAACCAAGAAAATTAGGTAATACCTTTTTGCATGTAATTAAAAAGATAAAATTTTGTTAAGCTTAATAATTATAGTACACACGTTTTAAAAAATGAGATTACTCTTTGGTGAGATTTTGTATATCATACTTCTCGTCCGCATTACAGTTAATCTTGTTCACCTGTTTCTATAGAATAATCAAATGTGGGGATCGTCGACACGATGCTCTTACAAATGTGATATGTTTTAGAAGAAATATATATTTATATTTTACAATATTATAAGCACTTGGCATAAGTTTTCACATTCAAGTGATAACGTGTATTTTTTAATTTACATAAATATGAATCCTTACAAATCTATTATTGGATATAAATGAAATGAAAAGTGATATGAAACATTCCAATTCACTGTCAAAAACGATTTCTTTATTTATTTAGTTTATTTTCAGAATGTAATTAATTTTGAATTAATTATACGTAATAGAAGTTTTTATAACTTGAAGACTAACTGAGAATTACAACCTAAGGGTGCGTCCACTCCTGGCGAAATGTCTGCCAGCGAGTTGCGCATTATATATTCATGCGCCGCTTCGCCTGCATTCGCATCAGTTCCGTGCAGCGCGTGCGCAGCTCGGGACAGTTTGCGACCCGTTCGCCCGTTGCGCATTTGCAATATATGGACACACCCTAAGGTTCAACAAATCCAGTTAACTGTTCAGCTAAGAAGTCAAATGTATTTTGGTTGGTTTTATTTTAGCATTGATTCTACTTTTCAGTTATTAAAAATATTAGGAACGTGAATAGTCCTGTTTACCCCTCGTGGTATGCCTTGTGTTATGAGTGGGTTCACGTCATTTGTATATAAGTCAGGTTTAAACTCGTTGCCGACTGGTTGTTAGGCCGAAAGTCAACGACCACTTTATGGCATACTAAAACTAAACAAATAGGTTAAAGCAGGTTAAGAAGGCATTTGTGTAAAAAAAAGCGGAAGTGAATATTTATTTTCATATAATTTATTAGTGTGTTGAGAGGCGGCGATTATTGCGATATAAACTCAAGACAGGTACAAATATGTATTTAATTTGAACAAAATGTTTGCGATTACCAATCGCCTAAATTAATATAATGGAGACTGATGTGATGTTTAATAATAATGTGCGATATTTACTCATCATTATATTTTAAGGTTCAGTGGGCGTGGCAATAAATTGTGGATCAGTTTATAATATGAAAGTCGTTGACCGATCTTATTTTTATATTTAGGATACAAACAGCCATTTTTATATACATTTTCATTTTAAATATTCATGTTATATTGGCATTGGTCGTATGATATGGTGAATAAATTCGCGGAAAAGAACTAGTATTTTAGGATCAAGGTTATTATTTCTTTAACCCATACTAAGTAAATAATATCTGGTCCACCTAAGGGTTAACATGGACTAAATAAGTCGAGAACATTCATACATACAATCACGCCTGTTTCCCCGAAGGAATAGGCAGACGCATGTTATACGCCCACATTTCGCAAATTATATTGTTGGTCCCACGGTTATCGTGAACTTTTATGTTTGCCAGAGCCTCGTCCGTTGACCGGCAGGTGCACCACTTGTAGGTGAGGTTGGCTTAGGCTGTTTAAATCTTGGTAAGATTCCTATGCACCTCATGTCGAGAACGATATAAAAAAAGCGACATTTTATAAACCCGGACCTATTATGACTAATTTAAAGATCGGGCAATGACATATATATTATATATCTGATTACGATTAGTAATACCTTTTTAACACCATTTATTTTCACACCAACTGCAATGTGTGGATGAAATAATGCGCTATATTTTGTGAACGTTATTTATCGATTAAATATAATATGTATAAATTTATATTAATACATAATGTTTTCAAGGATTTAAAGGAATAACACACCGTGCTTCATCACGCAGGGTACAGTATGATACTCTTATCACCTTAGACGAGAGTATAATTTTAAAAAGGCTGAGATAATAACGATGAAGAAAAATATAAATAGGACAGAACATGTCACAAATTGATGTCAGTCGATATTGTAATTGAGATTGTTAGTTCTTATATTAATAATATTTATTCATAATAATAGTGCAAATTAAGTTATATTGAATTAACAAACTAGGCATTTATTACGAGTAATACTCTAATATTTATGTTAACAATAATCTACGATTAAGAACAATACTTTTTAATTTTCTATTACATTGTATAATTGATCTTTCAAAATGTAGTGCGTTATTTCAGCAGTTTATTTATATTGTAATCACGAAATATTTTATATGTAAAATATTCTGGTAAGTAGATAGATATTCTTACAAAAATATAATATATAAAACTTTAATCACATAAAATTGCCTTTAATGTAAATAGCAAAATATTTCGGGCCTATTTTTTATTATAATATGGCATTTTGTATTAGTATAGATTTTGATATTAAGTTCACATAATAACTGTTCAAGTGGTGGAATCTGAAACGAGTTTTGATAGTTTTTTATAACTATTATTAATATATTTGAAACATTGATAACTATTATTGAAGTGAAGCAACGTTAAAGAGGTTAGACTCTAAATGGGTGGCAGTTCATAATTTCATATACAGCGTTTCCATGTTAGAAAGTTAAGTCGGACACTGCAAGTAGTGGCCTAGTAGTCTTATTCTAGAAGTTCTTTGAGGTGACTTGACAACTACCAAACTAGATCGGTGGGTAGTTTCACCTGCAGCCCTTGCTACAAGTAAGGCCTGAGCACTGCAAGGAGTATTATTGATGATCATTAATTCATAGAACGTCAAAAGACAGAAAAACAATAGATTTTCTATTGTGTCTGTCGGTGTGATGGTATTAACAACAGTTAAATAGTTAACCGAAACTATCAAAACTTCGTGGGAGAATTTTAAGTTTTTGTGAGATAATTGAATAAGTATTCGATAATAAAGCCTTTATTGATATTTGTAAAATGTTTCATATACACTGGAGCAACAATTAAAATAGTTCAAAGTAGGTTATAATCAGTGCAACTTTTTTTTAAATGTGTTTTTATTTTATTTTTAACTATTTACCCTTAGTCGGACAGGTTAAGTTGAATTTTTTTATTGTACCTGAACTTTAACCGAACATGAGGTTCAATATTTGGTGGGAACATATTTACCAGTGTTTGATTAAGGGTTAAGATTTAACGTGCTGCTAATATTGAAACTTCTTATGAAATGAAATTATTTATTTACAATAATTGTCTACTTGCAATCTGGGGCATTATTATGTATCTTTGATCTGTTTCGATCGCTTCTACTTTTACAACCATTGCTTGCTTTATTTAAGAATAATGCATGTATATTTATAATGATGGCTGTTGTATAAATGTTTAACTGGTAAAGTAATTTCTTTGTTTTTTTTATTGGTTATAGAATAACATGAGTTAATAAATTCTAGATAATGGTGGTAACTATTCAGCGACTAAATTTTATTCAGGGCGATACTTATCGGAAATCCATTGTAAGCAAGTGATTGGTCTGAATCAGAGTTAGAGTTATGAAATTTTTGGACCATACGTGATACGGTGAACGAACGTGTGAATGTTTAGCAGTAGGTTTTTATCATTGTGTTAGATTATTTCTAGATTTTAAAACCTACTGCTACTCAATCCATCACTTGCTTTGAAGTTGTTTAAAACATAAGAATATTTGGAGATAGGTATTTAAAGGCAGTAGATCCAGTAAAGGGGTCAAAGTGAGGCGCAGGTGTTCCTCTGTATAAGATAAGAGAAATGGGTTATAGTACAGGCGATCTTGGTAAATTATGGGTTGCATAATAAGGGAACAGATAGGATATACGTTTGAGTATAGCTATGAATGCAATACACCAGAGCGATTAAGTTTTTTGTAAATTCCTATGTCGCACATAGTTTTTGTACGCATCCAGTTGGTGCATCTTATATCTATGAATTATTAAGTTACATTAATGTATTGTATATGTCATGGGATTGATGACATTTTATTTACTAAGCCCGTATAGTGTAACTATGTTTAGGTAGAGGTACCTTGCATATCAAACTACCTTTGTCCAACTGTAAGAAAAACATTGTTTAAAAAAATATATCAAATCTGACGGTGCGTTAATGTAAAATGTCTTGTCTATAAGTATTTTTAAGTTACGTTTGAGCTAACGTAATTATATTATTAAAACGAAAATTTGTTAATTGTTCCGTGCCATCGTGACTACTATTTTTATTTACCAAAGCGTTTTGTTATAGAAATTCTAAAATGTTATTTTCTTCCGTTGTTATTTGATTTTTGATAATATTAATAGCTTTATACCTGTCCATTTCCAAATTATTATTATTATGATGTAATATTCTTTAATGTATAATAATATTATATTGTTACGGTATCTTTCAGAAGCAAACGTTATGTTACTAATAAAACAGGCTATTTGGATTACCTAGTAATTCCAACAATCAGATATCTAGATAGTTTTCCGCAGAGGTGAATTCTAGAAAGTCTGCTTATCAATATATTATGCTTAATCTTATATTATAATAAAACTCAATGAGAGCCATATTTTCATAATAACAATAATATCTGATCTGCAAATTACAATTTTGTAACTGTACTGTACTATATTATGATAATATGTTTAGTATTTTGAATATCCCTGTGCAATAAAGAATTAATTTTAATTACGCATTTTATTTTATTTGACTAATCCTCTTTATTTATGTTTTTCAATAATTTCGTTAAAATAGATAACTTTATTCAGTTATTAACAAACTTCGAAGACCCGATCTTGATTTTGTAGTTGATTACTTCAAGTTACATAAACATCAAATTTGCACCCAATCAATGTTTACTTCAATACGGTTGTCCGAACCGTTAGAAGTTGTTTTTCTTTTTGGAGACTAGTTCCCAGTAACAAGAGTGGACATTTAGATAAATATCTTCTTAAATGGGAAAACTTTCAAAAATAACTTTTAATTAACATTATCTCTGCTCATTAACGCTTCACTGTCTGTATTTTAAAGTTTCCTAGTAATATTTTTAATTGTTCTGGTTACTGACATGGAGGAAATTGATGGTTCTACGTTACGTAGCAATTATTCAAAAGTACTTTAATTTAATTTTTACTGATTGTGATTTTGATTTAAGAGATTTATTTTCTTTTACGCACTATTTCCGTTTATATAGGGCTCCGCCCGCGTGGATGTCGGTTACCGCTGCAAAATGTCTACCCAGGAAAGACACGGTCAGCAAAATAATTCCCAGGTCAATTCACAGACACCAACACTAACATCGACGACGCAGTCATTGTCCGCAGGCTGCATAGATTGTCTTTATGTGGATGATAGTTGTTAATAATGAAAATATTTAAATGTAATTAATACTAAGTTTTCACTCCTGCCGGCAGTCCCGGAGTGCAACCCGTTGTTTTGGGATAGATAACTAAAGCAATTATTGTAGAGCTTCTTTATGAACAACAATTGACGTTAAATTATTTTCAGGTAACAAAATAAACTGATGGTCGGGAGCCCTGACCCGTGATAGAGCGCCGTGCAGCAGAAATCGTAATAATTTAATTTCGCCATAACTTCAAAACCAAACGTCCAATTTTGATCATTCCAACATCAAATATTATCTACATAAACTGCACTTAGTGATGAAATGAAATGAAATTTATCTTGATAAGGATTAATAGCATAAGTAAAATAAATGCGTTTAAATGTAGTCCATAAAAAATTCAAGATTTTTAATTAAATAAATGGTTGTTGTGCCTCACTCGACACACTATACCTATCTAAGGTATAGTGTGTCGCGGACGTTTTAGTAGATATTTATAAGATCTAAAATTAATTAGTACATTTTGTGGTTCTATCTTTTATAGTTTAGGCAGCGTACGCAAACTGATTAACTGTTATGGTAATTTTTTTACACTTTGTGTCCAATAACCCAAAAATCTTGCGGAACCCTATTTTTTTCAAAATTAAAATTTACCCTATGTTACTCAGTGGTAATGTAGCTTTCTAATAAAAAAAGAATTATTAAAATCGGTCCAGTACTTATTGATTTTTTTCGTTACATACAAATCTTTCCTCTTTATAATATTAGTGTAGATATAATATGAGAACTAAGAGCCCACTTTGAACGAATATTAAACAAAGAAAGACAGCTTTGCGGGAATTTTTGGTTATGCTTAAATACTTTTTCTCTAGTTTCTATAGTTTGATCGGTACAGGTAGTCTTCTATGAGAACTGAGGGCTCAACTTTTTAGTTAGTAACTCGCTGATTTGACAAAATCTGATAATCTGATTTCAGCTTCCACAATTCTTACAGAGCGTGCACTAATTCTTAAGCATATTTTCAATTACTAAAAAAAAAAAAGTGGCCCTAACAACACGCGCAGGTCATATTTACGAAGTAGGACTA
This sequence comes from Musotima nitidalis, assembly GCA_949126915.1. Lineage (NCBI taxonomy): Eukaryota > Metazoa > Arthropoda > Insecta > Lepidoptera > Crambidae > Musotima > Musotima nitidalis. The sequence continues at coordinate 11,242,902 of OX421434.1, forward strand.
AGTTTTGCGATAATATGTTGTTTGCACAATTTTTGTTCGGCATTAGGTTAAATTTTGCCGTAAAGACATTTTCTAAAGCGTCCATAGTTTGTCCGTAAAACTATTCTCTAATCCTCTATGTGAGAACGGACTTCTTGTTACTTCATATTTCGCTTGTTCAACTTTCATAAAATCTGATTTCAACTTACACAATTCTTTTGGAGTGAACACTAAATCCTAAGCTAAAATTTCTGAATTTATTAGTTTAAAGAAACGGGCCCTCACACCACATGTAACTTTTTTTGATATTCATTGTTTTTGTATTATTGATATTCATAAAGGGTTATTTAGAGGAATTACAAGAGTTTGTTGAACGAAGGGAAATCACTAAGAAGCATCGTCATTGGTGTCGATTTCTACCATCATGACATTCTAGGAAGCCCATTTTTATAAATCAATGTAATAGGTGTGTGGAAATAGTCTGCATACGTCACAGCACCGTGTTGCGAATTCTCTTAGAAGCGCGAACCTTTCGCTAACAGGCGTGAGGTGCCCAGAACATTATGAAAGTGTTGCCAAATGTGTGTATTTAGGTAATTGTATCTGTAGTGTCTGTAGTTTCTCCAGTAAGTAACAAAAACAAAGTTTATAATCATCGTTTGTGTAGATTAAACTGGTCTCCGCTATTAGCAGGGGTTTCGTTTCCAAAACAGGACAAATATTTGTGGGTATGAACACGAATATTTGTTCTAGTCCAGGTGTTTCAAACATTATTCATGTGTGTTTTTACAAATTAAAATGTAAATGAATGGGTAGGATGTCAAATAAAAGATTGAAGTGGATTTTTGAATTTTATTATTAGATTTACACTGTCATTTACAATAAATTTCCATGTAGTTGGTAGGACATAAATCAATATTGCATAACACTAAGGCTAATTGCATCAGTATTTTTGTGGATAAATTAACAAAATATATGCAATATTACAAATTCAAATAAAATAACGCTAATATCTTACTCGGGCACGCACTTGCTTCACTGCTATGCCACACTACAATTTGGAGGTCGATCGAACATTGGCCAGAGATAAAACAGGTATCATGAAGATGGAATGTCTTCGAGTAGGCATATTGCGCGAGCTGCGTCTCATCAAATAAATATATACCAAGTGCAGAACCTTAACCTAGCACAACTTTAGAACTACCGTTTGTCCAGTATGAATCGTAAGAGATGTAAGTAGCGCTACAGCAATTTGTTTAGAGAACATGCGAAATTAAAAAAGAATAAATTAAAATATACAAAATCTCTATCACAATACTCGTAAGTAATTAAAGCAATTCAGTGTGAATACTCCAAAAGTTGTAACTCGAGCGCGGCCGAGCCCCGGCGTTTGTTCAAACAGTGGTACAACACAGTAGTCACTAATTTACACAAACACAAAATTTGATGCAATAAATACAAGTACGCTCAATACGATAGATACATAAAGACCAACAGGGTGACGCCACTATCACTTATCTAAATATTGCGAGTAACTACGTTAATACCGCTCTAATAATGTAATGTTAAAATATATCAATGAATCTTTAAATTTGTATACAACAAATGCAGCTTATGGCGCGCGGAAGACTCGCGACTGCGACTATTTGTGCACCATCGCACCGAACCCGCATCGATAACACGCATACTAGTGTACATTCAAATTAAACATTATCATATTACATATAATTTCATCGGACGCTCGTCGCTACGGTGCTCGTAAGTATCAACAGAGTTAAATACATTAAACACGGTATAAAATACTTAGAAAAATTTACAATTCCACCTTTTGAAAGAGTACCGACAGTCGGGAGGCGTATTCGGCGCGGAGTGTGAGTGCGCGGCGGCCGAGGGGCGCCGAGCGAGCTCTCGGAGAAGTTTCGAACGAAAAGGTGGCGCGAGGAGCCCCGCCTTACGACGCCTCCTGCTCCTCCGCCTCGCGCTCCGGCGGCGCCTCCTTGTCGTCGGGCTCCGCGTCGCCTGACCAACAATACAACACATCTTAGCTAAACAACACTACGGATGACATTCACGATACTGATACTTTTCCTTGAAATTTCTGTGCTATTGGAAATTGTAAATAAATATAATGATTACCAATATTTAACATTACAAGCCAGAACGCATTCTACATTCTTCGTAAGTCAAATCTTTTAAGAAATTTTAATTGCATACTGATTTTTGATACAATTTATTATAAGCTCTCTTTGGAGAGTGTGTGTGTTATGTGTGGTGTGGATGGTGTGTGAAGTGGCTGACCTTGCATGTCGGAGGTCCAGAGGGTGAGGTTATCCCTGAGCAGCTGCATGATGAGTGTGGAGTCCTTGTAGCTCTCCTCGGAGAGTGTGTCGAGTTCCGCGATGGCGTCGTCGAAGGCTGCCTTGGCGAGGCGGCACGCGCGGTCCGGGCTGTTCAGGATCTCGTAGTAGAACACCTGCGGAACACATCACCGTCACTTATTTACTATTTGTATTACCAATACTTTTAATAGTGCAAAATCCGCACAAGTGCGCAAATAAAAAATTAAATTTAAACGAAATCTATAAAATGACCCCTCTACAATATTTATCTCGACTCGTGAAATGGACCTTTAAATTCGGCTTTCAACAATAAGATGACAGAAAAAAGAATAGGAATGAATATAAGATGGCAGCTGTCGTACTACTTAAAAGGAATTTTAGTAATATTAGGTTTAATGACATTGAATAGTTCTAGTAAATCGTTCAAGTTTGGTATTTGTGAGAAGTACTCTAGAAGCTGTAATTTTTGGGAAAACCTCGCCAGGGGTACACCTGAGCTACATTTAAAACTCTTTTATTATTACATTACAAAATTATTATTATTTTATTCAAGCCTGTTTTCATTCCTAAGCACTTGTAAACTAAAAATAATTGATTTATCCAACTTATAATTTTTTGTTATACCTACATTAATCTAAAAAACTTTTATCACTTCAAAAATTCTCATATCTCATGCAACGATAATCTTATTGCGAAGTTGGAGGTTGTAGTATAGTAGTGTGATAACAGAGTTGAGCGCATTATCCTTATGTAAACTGTGACGCGCGCGCGACGTCACCGGTAAATGCAAAGAATTTCACGGCTAATCCATTTCTGTGGGTAAACAAACGGAGAGCTATCCGCTAACAACACTAGCAGCCATTAACATGGTAACGACTCTTACAATATCACTATTGTTTAGACATTGACAGATTGTGGTGCAGATGTTGTTTATGATAATCATTTATTGCACAAAATAAAGCAAGGTAATGTGAATATGAATGAACTACCACCCAACAATTTTTTTAATCCGAGGGAAAATTATCAAATGATCACCTAGCTCCTTCTAGGCGGAGCGGAAAGATGTGTCAGACTCTTATTGACTAAAAATTATCTTTGTTCCTTTTTGAGTCTGCTTTGCCCGAGGCCGCGGTAACCGTTTCGAACAGTCCCATAACACCATCTTACTCTACTATCCATTAATAATTGTACGGAATAAATTTTCCTAAGCAAAAGAATGAAAATCCGATCTAATGTCTTGGTGGGAGGCGTTTCTTGCCAAAGTAATTTTGTAGCAGGCTTTAGTGAAATGGCGCTCTTAGAGTTAAGAGACGTTCACAAGTGCTTCGGAATGAAGCCAAATGAATTTAGAATTTTTTCATAATAATTAAACGAAGTCGTAAAGCGAAGTCACTAAGTCGACATTAAGCAATTTGAGTTAAAAACATTTTGCACAATTTCAACCTTTGGGATCATCCATAAATTACGTCACTCGAATTTCGTGCACTTTTGAGCCCCCCCCCCCCTCCGTCCTTGCCACAGCTGGTCAAACTTGTGAGACTCCCTCCTCCTTAGTGTTATGTCACATATTTTGCAATTGTACAGCAAGAAATGATTACATTAAACAGCAGTTCCAAAATGTTTATAGGACCTGGATTTTGAAATGTGGCGTCACGAAATTCAGGATCCCTCCCATCCCCTTGCCACACTTCGTCAACCCCATTAATGTGTGACGTAATTTATGAATAGACCCTTGTTGACATTTTTATGACAGTATCTATAATAAAAAAAAAGTTAAGGCCTATTTACTGACTTTTGCTCTACGGCGACGATAAACGATTCATAATTTCAGCCACTGTTGAACATTTTGTACATGTACATGTACATGTTACCCTTGTACATGTTATTTTATATACCTCATGTAATACTTAAAATTTATTTTTGTGCAATAAAGGATTATTATTATTAGCCTCCGCAATAGTTTAGGTATTGTCCCATAACCACCAAGCTGAGCAGGCTGGTTGGTGATTGCAGTTCCAGCTTGTCGGATCATCCGGTAGGATTTCTCTTCGTCGACTCTTACGACTCTAAGATAAGGGAGAGTGGGTATTGTAGGCCGGGACCACACGGCACAATGTACGATTATAAGATACATATATGGGGTGTATACTCACAGAGAAGTTGAGCGCGAGCCCCAGCCGGATGGGGTGCGTGGGGGGCAGCTCGGTCATGGCGATGTCAGAGGCGGCCTTGTACGCGACCAGCGAGTTCTCGGCCGCCTCCTTGCGGTCGCCGCCCGTCGCGAACTCCGCGAGGTATCGGTGGTAGTCACCCTGCAGACACACGACACACATCACGCATTATATTCATCATCCTCTCAACTCATTAACATATCACTACCAAGCACAGTCTGCTCGGAAAACCAAGGAGTTCGCAATTTATAACCTCCTAAGAAATTCTACACTATGGGTATAGGATAAACATTTTATACACAAATATTTGTCCGTTTATGCAAAACACAATTATGTGGGTAATAATTGTACATCGCATGAGTTCATGGTAGATGTAGCTAGTTGAATGTGTGATTAATATAGTGAATAAATCGACTATGATCGCTTTGAGTCAACACACTCATGCACATACATATAAAAACTAAACAAATAAACAAAATATATATTTTAAATTTATTTATTGCTAACTTTGTTCATAAGTACGACTCGCGATACTGCTACAAAATTTTGAGCGTTCGTGATAAATTTTAATATGTGCATCAATATAGTTGAAAAAAGATAGCTTTCATTGCATTGCATTCATTGTATATAAAAAATGCAATTTTGAAGTAGAGTACTCGACACAATATTGTTATTTAAGAAAACCCAATTAAAACCGACAACCAATAGTGATTAAGAAAGTTTGCTCCCTCTATATTAATATTTTTTTTGTTTCTTACTTTTATTTTAAGACAATCATTAATAAATGGCATCTACATTCGACATATTCTGCGTAGATTATTGAGGGCCTATGTCACAATGCCTGAATAAATACTGTGCAGATAAAACTACATTTGTATGGAATATATCAGCTCAGCCCATGAACGTCCCACTACTGAGCACGGGCCTCCATATCCTCCACCACGCTGATCCAGTGCGGATTGGCAAAGGCAGATGGTGTGGCATCCTGCTGTTAGAATTTTTCAAACAGCCCAATTAGGCCTCTTAACATGGCTCATGAGCCATGTGCTAAATGTGGTAGTCCCTAAGCCATGGCTTAGGGACTACCACATTTAGTGATAGACGGGATCACGGGATCAATGGCTCAACGTGCCTTCCGAAGCATGGAAGCGCTCAATATCAAATGCCACACAAACGGTCACCCATCCAAGGACTGACTTCTGTAAAATCTGCTTTACTTCGGTGATCGCATCCGACCTCCGAGCACGGCGGTGCTACAAGCGCTTCTGTCATGTAAACGCTATTGAGACCTCATTAGAAAATTGTGAAACAGGTCCTCAATAAAAACAAAAAACTAATTAGTACCTCATTCAACAGTCTTTCTATGTGTTAAGGTAGATAATGCCGTACAGCATACATCGAAACAATTACCTAAAACTATTAAGTTGCAATATTAGTAACTTAATTAACACTTTCAATAACAGCGTACGTACGTCGTACATCGTAATGCAATTTATGATCAAGAAATATTGAACTTTAATAGTCCATCCGTGCTCATCCTATATATCTTCATTCAAATTATTAGTCATTACGTCAAAACTTGATAAGTGTAGGATTTGTGTCTATGTTTACTCAAGCGACTAAGTGACGCAAGTATGATGACCAGCATAGTACCTAAATTATATGAATTATGATGAAATTTGCTGTAATCGAGCTTGTACCCTATAAGACATGAAATAGGTATATTTCTGTATTCTTCATTTGAAAAACGTTTAAAGAACTTTAATCGTGGTTTTATCATTCGCCCGCGGCTTTGCCATGTGATTAAAATGCTCCGAGATTTGCGACACATTTAGCAGTTTTGCGCAACAAACATTCAAACTCACTAACGTTTATTAGTGACGGTATGAGATAACATAGAGTACAGTTGTCAATTGAAAAGAAAAAACGGAATGCCGAAATTGTCGAAAAAGTCTATAATTGGCAAGACCGAGTACACCTGTTTAAATGTAAACCAATTTGAATGCAATTGCACCGAATGTTTCAATGCAATATGTACTAGATATTGGTGTGAACGGAATTCAGTCTACAATATTTATTGTCGCAAATATAGTATGAATATGATATAGCGATTGTCACCGCCTCATTTTACAGTATGTTTTCTATGCAAGTACCTGTAAAGCACTAGGGTCAGCGTAGTTCCGCCCGATTATTATTTGCAAGATTTTGACCTTACAACAGCTCAGTGACCTCGATGATGCATACTTTTACGAATTCAAAAATTACTTTAATAATTAATGAATCATGAATTACGAAAGCTATATGTGAACGCAATTAGTATTTATTTACATATATCTGCACTAGGTGTATGATACATCTTGTTGGCAAGAAGGTAGATAAGGATGGAGATAAGATACGCAAAACGAATCCTACTTAAAAATAAGAATTTTTGTGAAGGCGCTCGGATGTTTGATAACTGATTACGCGTAAACCGAAACTTTGGATAAAATGTGTGGACAATATCTTGGAGTTTGCGATAAAAAATTATTTGTTTACGTCACGCAAACGAAGCCGAAAGCGACGAAGCGAAGTATGCGTAGTACTAGTTTCAAATACAAATTATCTAGAATATTTCACACAGTGCTTCTAGCCTTAAGCTAGCTAAGCTTATCGAACCACTTGAGACGTAAAAGGAGCTAACTATAGGTACTTTAATTTGTTCACACAGTACAGTTTGATTTGACACATAGCATTAGTTATTTATATTATTTTCTCGTAGTTCCAATACTAACCAAAGGATAAACATACTACTTGTGTATTAACTTTCTTATTGTAATTTTTAAACACCCTGATGAAGTCAAATATTTATACTCATGCATATAAATGTCCTGTACGGGAATCTACGATTTCAAGAGCTGAGTACAGGTAGCAGACCTCCACGCCATATCGGTCGTCTAAAAAGTAAGTGGGTTCAAATTATTTTAACTAATAGATCTTCTATCCTGTCCTTACCTTCATTTTGTAGTAGAAGACTTTAGACTCGCCCGTCTGCGAGCTGGGGATAAGGTGTTTGTCCAGAACGTTGAGGATGTCTGAACAGATGTCCCGCAGCTCCTTCTCCACCTGGCTGCGGTATGCGCGGATCATCGTCAGCTTGTCCTCCGCGCCCTGTAATATAGATAACACGCCTCCTTACAATAAAAGTCAGAGAAAAGGTGCCTCAAAAAGAAAGCTCTTCTATTTGCTGAATGTTTATTAAAGCTGTTACAGCCGACAAGTCTTGCTAGTCGATAAGTTATTCGTCAGTTGTGAATAGACCAGTTTAAACAAATTGAGCCAAAATGATTTGCTCACTTTATGACTTCAAATACGTTTTAGCTTAATCCGCTTTGTAAAATTATTTAGTTTTAGGACCGTGAAACCATCTTTAGTCAGGCGTAGGGCGCAGATAGATACATTTCGATTTTGCGGTGACTTTTCCAGGGAAGTACGAGCCCTGACTTGTATCATCTTATCATATAAAATATACCAACTAGTTATTGTCGCTTTTGTCACCGGTAACGTACTAAGCCTTCATTCATCAATCTCTTACGTAAAGTGATCTTGTAGTTAATTGCGAAAAGTAATTATAATTACGTGAAGTTAAGAATTATTTTTATATTCTCACAGCCTCAATGTTATACGCATCGTTACTAATACTATTAATCAGTCGACTATTATTTTAATACCTATGTTACAATGGTATGAATTTTCTAATACCTAATTAGCAAAAAAGTATGTCACACGTCAAACTTTTTCCTTTTCTATATTTAACATTTCCTGTGACAACATTTAATGCACTGGTATTGAAGTCATGTCATGGAAATAATCATCGGTATTAAAAAACGGCGAGAGCCTGTCGCACGCAATAGACGCGGAGACTGTTAAGACTTCGAACAGTTAAGATGTTTCAAACTTGCAACTGTATGTCTTTGTAGTACAAGACGTGACAAAAAACGGGCACCAACAACCGGAGAAGTTAAGTGGGCGCATGTAAATGAGAAATAGTGTCACCAGTGGGGCAACAGATTCCAGACGTTACGCGGTGAAGCCGCTAGTAAAATTGCATAGAATCGTCTAAGCGTAGGTGAAATAAGTTATGTACCTGCAACTTGGAAGTCTGTTTCGGCAAAGTACCAACCTTATATGAATCTCTTACTAACAAATAATATGACATCAATTTATATTTTCGTTTGTATGGTTTTTTGAATAAATATATCATCAGTTTTAATAATTAAGTCTACTTTGTTTGAAAACAAGAGGAACTGATGATATATGACAATCTTGAACTGAAATACATCCCAGCTTCAATTATTGGTTTATTGTAGTCCAAAAATGGTTCATCCATACGCCGTTAGTCAGCCGCCTACGATGATTCAGGCGCAGCTCATTTACGACCTAACACAGTACAGTAGTAGACAGTAGTCTCAACTGCATGCACTTTAACAAAATATAAATAGAGTAATGGTATTCGACAATACAACAACCCTACCCTCTAAACTAAAAATACATCAAGTTGAATGCCGCGTATTGGACTGTCCATCTAACTCTTATCAAAGATCCATCATGCAACTATGGTTCTATGACTTAAGTTTATATAACAATCTACGTTTCAACAATCTAAGCCATCATAGATAAAATTGAGATCATCGTATGCTCGCTTCTATAAGATAAAACATTTTATCTAAAGGATGCATATAGGTTTAAACAGCCAAATTCTTATCTATTTGTTCAAAAAGGGAACAAAGTCTACACTGACGTCCGGCTAGGGCCAGTAGAAATTTGCCAAAAAGTTTTGAACTCACGTCATGGGCTAAACTGGAATGAATAAGTAACCTGAACAAGTTTTTTTATTACAAAATTAACAGTTGAAGAAAACCGGTTTGGCGCACATTTGAATGGGACGAAATTCTATAACAGGTGGATTAGATGAACACAGCTTTGTCAATTGTTTGTCGTGCCTCGTGCTCACAGAGAAACCACACAAAGTGGGCCCTTCGTATGAAAACCACAATCGGCAGAATTGAAAAAATGCCTCGTCGCTCCTTTAGTCTTCATACACCAGATATTTTACATACACATATATTGTCACGCCAAATCACAACTGTGCCGAGATTACATTCTTCCACCTCCTACGATCCTAGCTTCATTCACGCTCGTTGTCTGATTAACCTTCTCAATACACTTTCGTCGGTTTAAAGTACTTTTGACATGCCCTTTCTCCAAAACCTTCATATATTTTAACACTTATTATAACAGACACATGGGTGATGTATCCTAGTCTTGTGTACCTTTGTTTAAGTTATATTCAAGTGATGTTGAATAGTTGTACATAGTAGTTAAATTACGATCAATATTATGCAAAAGAATTGACCTAGACGCCGTTTTGAACAAGGCTGCTTATTTCGTGACCTCTATGCCAATCGCGGCGGAACAATTAGTAGCAGACTAAATGGTATGAAAGTTTAATGAGCATTCCAATATCTTAATTAGGCCTAGGAAACTACCGTAATGGAAATGTGACTTTCGTACGTACATTAAAATACCAAATGTGTGTGTAAGATTTTTATGAGCAGTTAAACCCTAACTTGAATAAAACTTTGGTATTTTACGATTCATTTTCTGGTATTATTGATATCCATGTCTGTCGCAGGCGTTCGGCGGCTCAAACAACTGAACTTATTAGTACTGCCTTTGTATAATAGAAACATAAGAAATAATTGACAAGTTCTGAGAAATACTTTACATAAAGTAGCAGCAGACATGAAATAGGTATTTATAAAAACACATCGCCCTTCAAGTAATGAACAAAAAAGCAACCTAAGGCGCCATAAGTTTCATTAAATGCTGAATCATTTTCGGTGACGCGAAGAATGAATTAGGTTTGTCGTTTTTTTTTCAGTCAAAATAATGAGAAATAAATCAACAACACCAATTCATCTATTTGAGTTTTTTATTACCAACTTTTTAGTCAACATATAAATGCATTTTAAGTTGAAGTTGTTTTTAATTTTTTCGTATTATATTTACCAGAATCCTAATCAGTAATTAGTTAATTACATAGCAATATTTGTTTTACAAATGATTGATGTTTTCTTAACTAATTTTACTTTTACAAGATTCAATAAGAAAACGAATAATTTAGTTTTGTGGTGAATGAATATATTGATTCAGTTATTTTTGCATAATAATTAATTAACTAGGAACATTTCACAACTATACTAAAAATCTATGGCTAGGCAAAGGGGTTCATAACACAAATGTAAGCACTAGATTTTATTAAATGCCTTGATTAAGTTTTGGATTAGTCCCTTGTCAAATTAGTAGACTTAACAAATATTTTGTTTTAAAAACAAATGTGGGTTTTGCTAATACTATCATCATTTTCATTTGAAAAGTGTATTATGTATTTTTAAAGCAATATTCAACCTGCCTTATCTCTTGGTTTAAATAGTAAGAACAGAAAATATGATAACCTACAATGATTAAGCCACAAATGAACCTCTCTGAACAATAATTACATTAAATGCAATTTTCTGTCTTTCGAGCGCAACTTTGTGAGTCACTTAGACAATTAAGGACAATGTGTAAGGTAAGCAACCTCACACATTGGCCAGAAAATATATGTGGGAGTTGTTGGTATGTTATGCCGATAATAATTTTTATTTGTGCATCATGAAACTTATGATCAATAACTAAATACAATATAAATTAAATGTTTTATCAAAATGACCCATCTAAGAATTTGTTAGGGCAATGTCCTAGCACTGTTTCTCAGCTGGATCATTTTTTTCTCAGGCCATCAACAGGACATCAATTCTTGGTACTAAAACTGAACTTAGAAAGGGCAAAGAAAGAAAGAAAAAAATGTAAATCTATTAAGAGATAAACAAAGGCACAAACATCAATACACTGGAAACAAAAATTATGTTACCGAAAACATGTTTGTTTGGTTCTGAAAATGAGTGTAGGAGACAAAAGGTCAGTAGAAATTAACTAATACATACTTTTGTTTCTTCTTTCTGTTCAATTGATGATATGATCCTCCAAGAGGCTCGGCGGGCACCTATAACATTCTTGTATGCAACTGAGAGTAGGTTCCTCTCTTCCACTGTTAGTTCATTGTCGGAGATGTTGCGTGATGCAACATTCTTCATTGCCTCCACCATTTCTGAAATTTCATAGAGTAGCACATAATGAGCCTGATTGTGTAACCACATGGATGTTAAAAAAAATGATATTGAGTAAAGACCACACCCCTATATTTTATTACTATGGTTCATGACCCAAAGAAATTGTACACACTTTTTAGATATATTATTATTCTAGATCCCTTATGTAAGACAAGCTATCAGTTGAATAAAGGATTCAGTCACAAACCATTTTGATTCACTTTCAAAAACTTAACACAGTAACCAAAAGGATATTGAAAGGTATATGACCTACTGACCAAGTCATGATGATTTAAGTCCAAAAAACTTTCTTTCGGTTTTTCTGTATTATAAATTGTTAATTATATTTATTACATTGCAGTACTTCAGATCAGGTACCTAGGGAATACCTACTCAGATGAACAACTGCCTTTATATTTCAGGCAAACTAAATCATTTTACACTTCTCATTTAGGTGTGTCCCTGTAAATTACTCATCATACTACAAGCACCTGAAAAAAGGTCAATGACCAGACCTAATGCACTTCTATTACGACTATGATCATAGATTTCACTTCATCTGAAAAAGAAAGCAGCTATATTTCGAAACAAATAGTGATAATGTGCACAATGAATAGTTTTATCTCAAAAATTCTAAAGATGAAGAGATAATAGAATAATATTCTCATGTAAGTTCCCGTGCAGCTAAGTTGATAACAATAGGTGAGAGAAACATGAAAGGCGACTTAGTTTTAGCAATTTGTACATCCTAGCAAGCTAGAATGTTCTAAACCACTAAAAAATGTCTTTCGAATAAGGTATGACATGCATGAACGACCTCAGTGACATCGATCGCAATTTTGCCTCCCTGGGAAGGAAAAGAAATCAATTTTCTTCTCGAACATCATTGTCTGTCATAAAACAGAAACTCCCATACTTAAGGAATAAATTAAATAAACTGCGTAGTACTCTGCTCCAATAATTAGCTCTATGAAGATGAAAGTAAACTCATTATGTCTAAAAAACGTAAAGGGCATCCCACCGGCGGATGACGCATCGATCGCTGACCAAGCCTAACGAATGCCATTGATTCTTTGGTCAGCCTACAATATGCTAAGAAATGAATGTATTGCATACATTTTTCTAAGAAATTGGTTACAAAAGAAAACATCCTTCTTGAACCTAGACGAGATATTTCCGAGACTATCACCAAATCATCTTTTAGCTGTCGGCGAAAATGGGAAAGATTTTCCTCTTCGTGTACCAAAGATAGAACAGAAATAAGTACTCACCATCATAGCGCTCGGCCTGCTCCGCTAACTTAGCTTTGTACACATTATCTTCCCTTTCCGACATTGTGGATGACAAATGATTTTTCACTAACTAAAACCGAATCGCCAGGTCACTAATTCACCAAGATGGCCGCGCCCGCCAACCGAATCCGAATTCGATCTTCAACTAAACTCCGCCCATGACGTCATAGAAATGTCTACTTCCGCCAATAATTTCTTGCCATTTGGTAATCATGATTTCTACCATACGTCATAAGATAAAAATCCAATGTAAATATGTGCAACACGAAGACGCTTACTTCATCAATAAAAAAAAACTTAGGTATGAATATGTACTTAGTTTAAAGTTAATTAATAATAGCTTCTGAATAAAGCATGCAAATAAGATTTTCGGAAGTCATTGTAATGCGAAAATATTATTTATAAAATTTTCTAACAAGACATAATTCGAAAAATCATTCACCATTCTATATCAAAAATATGCGTTACGAAATAGGTTTACTAACAATTATTAAAATCTTTTATTGAAAAAAATAAACTACCATTGAACGAACTCCATTAGTTCCATCACCTATAGTATTACAAGAAAAGCTTGAATCTGGTAACTATTTTGCCTAGCAAATCGTGTGACAGTGACATCCGAATATGAAAGGACTAATTTGGGAACGTTCGTAAAATTTAAATTGCCATTAAGAAAAAAAAACCTGAGAAAGAGCCCGACTGTCACTGTATGCACCGACAATCTTCTGTGTTTGTTTGTACTTTATATTTTTCTTTGTGCCGCGGGAATATTGGTTATTTGTTAAGTATTGAACGAAAAAATTGATGAGTATTAAGACATGGTTCTCCAACTTAAACGACATAAAAATTATGGCTAAAATAATGGCCTCAATTAATACCTAACACGAGTCTCATTACAAACAGTAAAAATCTTTAACCCTACTTTCAATTGGAAATTAATAGTGTGTAATACATATTACATAATTTAATAGCTCATTTTACTGCAATTTCAATGCTATAAGTTTTCTAATAACCCCAATTATAATACTTCAAAAATCTTACTCCGAATGAAGCGCGGCTAATCGCACGAAGTCGCCTGCGAGTAGCTGGCAGCTGCCGATGTCGGTACACTATAGGCCGCGCTAAGGACGGGATAAGGATCTTATTTTGACCAAAGCAAAGAGATCCAAAATTTTGTAACATAATATTTACAAAATATATACTTCATGAAAGTCTAAACTCATTATCAATCTGTAATTTGTCCACGTCTGCATAAAGGCAGAAAACATGTGTAAATATCAGTATGTATGTTGGGACGTTAAAAATGGATTCCTAGAAAAATAAGTAACTGTTGTATCTCGTGGTTTGAACACATAACCAAATGTATTTAGGCAAATCCGTATCGTTTTTTTTTAAATGTAACGTGAATTGGCTTCTTTGTTTTCCCAAAACTGAGAACGGCTGCTCTTAAGGATCACAGCGAGCGTTCTTTCACTTACCATCAAGTTGCGACAAAGACGCAGACTGAGCAAGAAAAAAAACAACTAAACATGTAAGGCATGTTAGTCCATATACAAACATACGTGTTGTGATACAATACAAACGATGAATGAAACGTATAAGTAAATAAATCCTGAATCGCGCAACCAGAATTCCTCAGCCCCGTCGCTATATTTACAACACCCAACCTTCATCGGTTGAACTGCGGCTCCCAAGACACATCCATCTCCCCCGGACAGGTCTCCACCTTGGCGTGGTGGGGAGGCTGCTAACCATGGACCCTCCGGGTCGGCCACACACACTATGGTCGCACAGGGAGGTAGAAGAGGTGCATCCACTGCGCCTCTCAGAGGAGGTCCTCCCGGTTTGCGGCGGGGTGTCAGACGCTACAACCCATGTATTGACCCTCGCCTCTTTCTCAATAAGCGGCGGGTGTCGTCTGAAATTTTTTAGTAGATATTACTGCTGGCACTTGCGTCTGCCGGTGGTGAGTCCCACACCCCCTTTCGTTCCCCCTACGTCCGGAAGGCAATGCGTAAATGCAAAAAAAAGGACACATCCATCCGCCCAGTGGGTACGCCTAGGCCCCCTATATAAGTGAGGAATCCTGGATGATAAATGCTACCATGGCTCAGTTATTATTTGAATTGTTAGATAAAATTTATCTCAATATATATTTATCAAAGTCAACCCACTAATACCTATAGAGATATCAACAATTTAATGTGGCAATAACTCTTTCTAGAATTAATTTGTTAGTCTGTACTTTACTGCTTAATTAAGAACAGGAAAATCGTGTGAGTCCGGTTATTTTTTAGTGAAACCACGACTTCTTATTAATTATTTATTGTACACTTACTCTTTGCAATTTTACTTCCCAAAAATTATTTAAAACGATCGAGATTTCAAAAGGCTTTATTTTAGTCATTGCTGATTACAAAACACAATGTCATATTTTTTTGTATGACATTAGTACCTAGTGTAGTTTTATATTATCGATAAAACTTTTTTAACCCTAGACGCTTATAGATGAAATTTCTGTCTGTTCGTGGCATCGAAGCTCCTAAACGAATGTACAAGTTTTATTAGTTGAATGTAACAATTTTTCACCAAACCATTTCATCACTAACATGACTAGAATTGTCAGCTTCAGTGACTTATATTTCAGTTAGTCAGTCCGTGCCCTGAATTACAGCAGATTTCCGCCAAGTTCCTTAATACTTTAATGTCAATTCATTTAAATTTAGTCAGTCACTAATAACGAAAGCACACAATTAATAATCAATCTTTCGTGATATATTATTTTTAATGCTGTGTATTTGTTGTCTTTCGCGTGTATCCTTCTATCAAACCCTTTCTAGGGCCAAGTATTGTCAAACAGAAATCGATCGATCGCAGTGCATTGGTGATTTGAACTCTCATTCAGCCATAAAATTCTAAGATAAACGCATAGAAGTTCATTTTAACATTAAAGTTAAGCATATTTTATATTGAGCACAATGTCTAACGCTAGTTATGACTTGGATCCATCTGGTGGGCTTATGCCGGTTAGTTAAAATATACTTTTTTGATTTTGTGTAGATATTGAAGCCTTCTTTGTGTGGCCATTTTATATTAGATAATAAATATATTAGAATTAGTTGATCTTTCTGAGAATAGTCATATGTATAAATCAATTACGTAGAAATGGGGCACAATCCTTTACATTTCTCCGTTATTTTATTTCTGTGTAATGAAAAAAAGAAATCAATAGGGTTATTCTGCTTTTTACTCAAGAATGGGTGACAAGAAAAACAGGGCTGTGGTATCTACAGGTGCTACAGCATTACACTA
The DNA here is from genome assembly GCA_949126915.1 of Musotima nitidalis. NCBI lineage: Eukaryota > Metazoa > Arthropoda > Insecta > Lepidoptera > Crambidae > Musotima > Musotima nitidalis. The sequence goes on from OX421434.1 coordinate 11,259,185, forward strand.
TGACTAATGTATCGCTTTTTTGTTGAAACATTTAAACAATGTTTATGTAGAACCTTTATTATATGTGTTTGTTCTCATTGTAATTTAATCGATTTTTTGTGCTTGTCTCTGAATATATTTTTCTTTTGTCTTTTTTTTGTTTGCTTAGATAGTTTCTTATATTTTAATTAAGTAATATTTATACATTGTGTTATATGTGTTGCGTCGTAGTGTGTTAATCTCCTTAGTTATTATCTCTTATCGCAATTATGACCACTCCTCTCTGAGAAGGTGTTTGTGTCGATAGGCTTGTGTAGGGACAGGAGCGCCGCCTGTTTCATAAATGCATAAGTGCCGCACCGCCCCAGTGCCATTTAGTCTTAGAGTTTAAACCAATTACACTCTACACTACGCAACCAGGATTTATTGTCGCAGCAGTTATATTTCAATTATCTAAACAGAACTACTTTTCATGAGTGATAATATTCATAAATACAGACATTGTTTTATGTTGAAATTGAGCTATTAACAGAAAAAGAAATGAAAATGTTGGAACTTTTTTGATTTCTGTCGATTGGCCCTCTAATCTTTATGTGGCATGGGTTTAGTATTGTGAGGAGATAGCAGATAGTCATAGCTATTTGATATTATCATATAATAGTTTTTTGGTAAGAGAGATTATTAGTTTTATATAGAAATTTAATATTTTTAATTACTATGAGTTATTATTATAATTTAGATTACTTGGAGATTTTTTTGCTTCATCTGACACAGTACCGTACCAACAGGCCGAGCATGCGCAATGCGTAAGTGCGTTGATGAATAGTCGACATCAAGTAATGTCTCTGTTTTTCTGACTTTCACTCCAATCGATAAGTTTCTCAATGCAGACACGAGTAGGCTATCCAATGATACCATGTTTCCCCATGTGGCTTCTCCGCACTCGGTCCTGCCGGGCTAGAATACTTCTACTGTACGAATACTATATTTTTAAGCATTGTTATACTATCAATATTACGAATACGTGATTTTTTTTGACGTGACAACGTCTTAAATTAGGTTGCGGCTGGGAGTCACTTATGAAAAAGTGTAACGCTCGGTAACGTTACGATGAGTCACCGAACGAGAGAGAGGCCCGGCGAATGCCTTGCGTCTCTCTCCCACTCAACTATGATCGGTCTGCCGCGCGCGCAGTTTTAGTAAACAAAATATATTTCTATAGTTAAAATTTGTGCAATTCTTATTTTCATTCAATTCCTTGTTCCTATTGTGCAATTTAATTATATTCATATCAATAAATATTCTACCGAGAAAAAGACGTTGTCACGTAAAATCTTCGCCCGTAAAAACGACTTTACAGGCAACCATTTTTTTTTTATTTATTCATTATGTTGGAATTGAAATCATTTTCGAAGTTACATAAAAAATAATTACACCATAATTAATTGTTAGAACCACAGTGCAAAAATATAAGGTAATCTTTCTGTGTAACTAATAAAAGAACTAAGAAATTTGAGCAGTTGAGTGAAGTCGTATGATAATCGATAATCTTCGTTAAACAATTCCCACGCTCACATCACTACATCTGTCAGTTTTAGTACTCTGTGAGATACCTACGCCAAGCTCTCTGTTAATTATTTTCATTTGATGTTGATTTATTCAGTCCATAATTACAAAATGAAACGAATAATTATCAGTTTTTGGTGATCCCTAACTTAATACATTCTTAATGCCGCATAGCCTCTCGCGTATGTCCTCTTTGTACACAGCTTTGTAGGGCCTAACGTTACGACAGTAATCGATCGATTGCAGTGCATTGGTGATTGGATTTCAACTCTTGTAACACCTTGGAATCTTCAAAAATACATTTACAAGTGCATTCTAACATATAAGTTAATCCTACTGTAGAATTAGTACAATGTCCAACGTTAGCTATGACTTGGATACATCTGGCGGGCTTATGCCGGTTAGTTACAAATCTTTTTTTTATACTTGTAGATATTGTAGCATATGCCGCCATTTTAATGAACTATTTTACGATAATAATGTTCGATTATCCGCTCTCAGCTTGCTATTAATTCTCATATAAAATCCATTAAGTGGGTGACGCATCCCATAAGTCCCTCTTGATGTTATATTTGTGTCAGCAAGAGTTTTAGAGAATTAGTTAGTTCAATATGGTGCTGCAAGAAAACCAGTGCTGTTGCTTATATAAATGCAACAACATTATGCTGATATAGGGCCTCTTTGAGTAGATGAACTTCATTGTTGTCATTGATATTATCAGTTTATAGTACCAAATTATCAGCAAGCAAGATTACCTCAAACAGACAGCAAATAAAGTCACTGTGGATCCATCAAACACATTTTGTACATACTTATAGTAGACCTGCATGAATTATGCTATGTTCTCATTTCCCTTGACCTGAACTTGTATTAAACAAGTTGTATGGTTCAACTTTAGCTTAACTTTGGTTTAACTTAGCAGCTTTGAGGGCCTGCGAGCCTAGTGCAGAAGTCATAGTTTACAAATATCCTTGTCACATTTATTTTTCTGCTAATAAAGATTACTATTATATTATTATTATTTAAATGATTATGCTCATAGAAAACCAAAGGCTTATATAAAAACTTATTGCATCTAAAAGAACGCTTAGAACCATAGGCTTTAACATAATTATAATGTATAAAATCTCTCAGTCCTTAATGATGAACTTTGCAATTACACATAAAAATTGATGTCATATTTTGTTTGTATCAATTGCACAGTCAAAAGCTATTCATATGGATGTTCTATCAGAACTATTGATAATTTGATTGATTATCAAAGAACTTAATTTTAATTATTAATTATCATAAATGATTGACAAAACATATACCTCAATCTAACATCATGTAATTGGGCTAATGTGTAATATTGTCTATTATCACTAATTGTGAATAATCTCGAAATTTTCATTAGAGTGTTTTAAATGTTGGATGTGTATTTTAATAAACATATCCAATTATTAACTCAATTTCGTAAATTGTGTAGTTTTAATGAGAAGAGGCAAGAGAAATGGCTAATCCATAACTAGTCACTGATTTCTCAATTAATTCTGATAAGCTAAGAAATCAAATTAGAACCTCTTAGACAAAGGGTGCATTAAAACCACTACCAAGTATTCTGTCACCAAGTACTTTATTGTCTACAATTTTGTTTTTATCAATGCCTAATTACCAGAGGTCGGATTTAGGTAGAGTTATTCATGTACTTACACTGATTTCTCACAGCGAAAGAATATAGTGGATATGCCTCAAATCCCGGGATTAATTTTAAAGAATAGAAAAAATCCCGTTACTTTTTAATAAAAAGTTATTTACTTTTACTTTTTTAATTGAGACTACTGCACGCGCGACGTTGCCAAACTTACATCAATGATATTGGATGACCGAAGTTGCAAAATTTTGCATTTGAAATCCCGGGAAGGTCCACATTAATATCAACGTTTCGATGCAAGTACATAAATAACTCTACCTAATTCCGACCTCTGCTAATTACACAAGAAATTTTATTTACTTAGTTTAGGTATCACCTGGATTATGTTGCACTACTAACCCAATTTTTTATAATAAGTTTTATGTATTTAGACTAAGATACTATCAGGAACAAATTTTATTCTTATTCTTTTACTTACCTATTATATAATAAGCCTTTTTAGGATGAACATTGTAAGCGCCAAAATTCCAAAAAACTGTTTTAATAGTAACCAATTTTACAAATGTATGTTACTTGAAAGTACTAAGTCAAATCTTAGCGTTTTAATTAATAGGAAGGTGCCGATTTACCATTTAGTAAAACTTTCTAATGTATGCTAGAAATATTTAGATAAATATTTAAAAATACGAATGGAAAATCACAGTTACGATTTTATTCCTGAAAAGGCTCCATATCATGTTACTCCAAGAAGAATCCATCCATTCCATTTGGATTGGGCAGAAAGCTTGCTACAAATATGTAGAAGGAAGATATTCTGTGTTTTTAGGATTATAGCTTGTAACAATACGTAGTGCAAGGAACTTAGCAAATGAAGTTCTCAAGCCCAATGCGATGAAAAATGTATTGTTTGTTAATTAGGTGATTAGGAAAACATGGGAACAATGGTACAGGGGTTATAAACTTTTTTAAGGCATATAATCCTTGCAGCCTTGTTATTATGTAATTATATTCAATAACTATTGTTTTCACAATAATTTTATATCTAAGAGCTAGTCTTTCAAACGCAGTTGTATTCTACCAGTTGAGCTGCTTAAGTTTGGTCAAAGAATTAGTTGGTGCCATGTTCAAATCTCACTGATGTGCTATAGATTTCCCACTTGAAACATAAGCTTTTTAACTTACGCTTTAAGTTGACAATCAGAGGAGGGCTGTTAACAATGGGTTTACCACAAGTTTTAAAGATTCTATCATCTTTATTTTTTACTATGAGCCTCAGAAGTCCACTGCTAAACATAGGAAATCACAAAAAAGATTTTAAATACACATAATTTTTACAGCTTATAAGAGCATTGATAAAACCACCGGATGATGAGCCAAGCACACAAAAGACTAAGAAACCCCAGCATCCCTACTACAAGAGGCCAGGTAAAGGCCATAACCACGACTCATGTGATGCTTGTGGAGAAGGAGGGGACCTTATCTGCTGCGATCGCTGCCCAGCAAGCTTCCATCTTGGTTGTTAGTAAGTATCTGAAGAAAAATAAGATATTTACATTTTTCTTAATTTAAAAATAATTCTTTGATAGGATTGTGCTTACAAACCTAGGTATTGAAGGACCAACAACTAACGGACCTAGTGAGCATTAGCTGCGGCTGTTTATTGCTATTCTACTCATGCAATAGGATCATTTGAATTGCTATATCAATATTATTACAGCCACTGCTGAAATATGAAGTCACCGCAATAATTTATTATGTTGCCAGATAATCATTGCAGCGGGTAGAAGGGGGATGCTTTTTTGAGTAATTAAATGTTAACTTGCCACTTTTTGTCCAGTGACCCACCTTTGGACGAGGCTGACATCCCTGCTGGCTTGTGGCTGTGCCGTGAATGCCGGGCGTCCGATGCGGAAAAGCCGTCCAGTGCTCGAGGCAGTAGAGCTCAGTCACCAGTTGAAGCAGACAAAAAGACCAGGTACCAAAATTCTCTTGAAATATCTTGAGTATCATACTTAATATAATATTATAAGGAGCAAAGATTAATAATAATAATAATAGCCTTTATTCAGACATTATACACTTGGGTTACAATATATATGGTTATTTATATGTAGTAATATTATGTCATATGTTGACAAAGGCCTTCTCCAACTGATGCCATTTTCGTCTATTGTCAGCTACCCGTGTCCATGTAGCACCTGCTATAGCTTTGATATCATCAACCCACCGTCTTAGTCTACCTCGCTTTCTTCTTTTCTGACTCGTGAACCAATTCATAACTGATTTGGACTATTTGTCACCTCCTCTGATTGTATGGCCTGACCACTTCCATTTTAACTTTTTAATTGTTATTGCAACATCTTAGGTTTTTGTGTGGTTCTTAATGGTTACTATTTTGATTCTGTCAGACAGTCTTTTACATAACATACTTCCTTCCATGGAGTTCTGACAAGTTGCTAGCTTTTTAGTGTGTCTTTTTGTCAATGCCCAGGTTTGGCAGCCATAAGTTAGTACAGGAAGTATGCAGGTATCAAAGAGTTTAATTTTTATGTTGGTCTCGTGGTTTTTCATAACTTCCGGATCACCCTGGCGCACTCCTCTTCCTATTGGAATATCTTTTCCTTCTTTTTCTAATTTAATTCTGGCTTAACTGTTCTTATAGATGTTTTTTAGTATTCTGATATATTTGTGTTTTGTTTTGGGGGTTTACGAAGTGTGACATGGTGTGACAAGGGGTTAGGAGGGATCCTAAATTTCGTAAGGTCTCATTTCCAAATCCAGGTCCTATGAAAATTTTGGAACTGCTGTTTTGATGTAACCATTTCTTGCTATATAATTGCAAAATATGTGACATCACAATGAGGAGAAGGGAGTCTCACTAGTGTGACCAGCTGTGACTAGGACAGAAGGGGGGTCAAAAAATTACGGAATTTGTGTGACGTAATTTATGGATGACCCCCAAGGTGCGAGGGTATATTCGGTCATACACCACGTAGACCCAGTGCGGATTGGCGGAGGGGTATAGCCAATACTGGAAGGGTATAGTCAATACTAACTAGCCAAACAGACAACAAGATCACTAGATTCAACACCCCTTCGAAATAATTTTTGATATGCATTTCTTACGAAGTCAATATTTTAACTAGAATGAGTATTCTCATCATTAGCTCGCAGAAGTGTAATGCTCTCATACTCTCTAAGTATTCTTATAATGGGGGGTGTTGCCAATACTAGCCATGCTTGGCAGGCGGGTTATCAAGCACAGGATGCAGTTTCTTACACCAATCTCGTTTTGCAGCATTTAAATACGCCATAACTGTAATGTTATCGGTATTATATTTAATAATGCAAACTTAATTAATTATTGATTCAGGCGTTACTTTGCGAAAATCCATTGTAAGCAAGTGATGGATTAAAAATATCTTTGTAACAATTTCCGCGAGTTACTCTCGTTTCAGCGTTGGTCGTGAAGACATCGTTGTTCTGAGGCTCGTGTTGAATTGTTTCTCGATTTTTAGGGAAATTATAGTTGCGCGGGAATTGTTACAAAGATATTTTTAATCCATCACTTGCTTAATATGTACTTACATACATACATATATAAATAATGTCACGCCTCTTTCCCGTAGGGGTTTTAGCCTAATTCACACTCATTAACCTCCCCATACACGTCTCATACACATCAATACGTACTTAATAAGTAATAACACATAATCATGGCAATAAATTTAACGCGAATGGCGTCCACTGTAAAGGATGTCCCCTCCCAAATTTTTCCACCAAAAAATACTACTACATACTACATATATATTCCACCAAAACATACTACGTGCATCTAATCTTACTATAGTTTGCTTCTACCGCAAAAAAGGCCAATCAAACAGGCAGTGTTATAAAGGTGTAACACTTAAAACTTATTATTTAAGTGTTACACCCTTATAACACTGAAGATTTGTGATGAAAACTAAAATGTCTTATAAAAGAAGCGTATAATTGTTTAATGTATAATAGTTAATAATCTTCATAGGACATTACGCCACAGCAGAGCCAACTCGGAAAAGAAGAAGGGCAAGGAGGATGAAGAGGACACCACAGAGCCAGTGGCCCCGTCGCCCATGGAGGAGCTGGTGCGGGCTGCGCGCATCCTAAACCCGAAGCAGTTTGAACTGCCGAGGGAGATGCGAGTGCCTTGCTTGTTTCCTGGGACTGAGAAAGGTGGGTATTTTTCTAAGAGGTATTTACCGTTTCATCGTTCGTCATAATTTATTGATTGTCTACCTAACCTTTCTTTATTTCTTTAGAATGTCATAAGCAAGTCTGACATCTTATCTCAAATTTCTGAACCTTGATCATGCCTTCATTTGCCGTTAGAAAACTCATTGGGCATAATAAAGGCTATTGGTTTCCCGCTAGAGGCGCTAGTGTACAGTAAAGTATTTAATGGGAGAATAAAAACTTTTTACAGTTATATAAATCAGACTATCAGCATTTTCGTAATACTGAAACATATATTATTCCGTATGATCTATCGCAGGCGCGCAGTCAATGGTTGTGTAAAGTTGCGTCTGTTTTTAATTTGACATAAGTGCATTAGATAGATAGATAAACTTTTTATTGCTACGAAAGACACACATACATAAAACAACAAAATCAAAATTACAATAATAAAAAAATTATAACAACAATAAAAACTAAAAGTAAAGCATTCGCATAGTGTGCATGTGTGTCGCAGCGCTGCAGAATGGCTACGGCTCAGTGGGTTACATTAAAGCGTTTTAAGCCAAAAATCAACAATAAAATTTTAACTTTGACTAACAAGATCATACTGGCTAGATGTTTAAAATGGTGTACACTAAAATATGAGCTCCAATTGGAAACCTGTTATTTAATGTTCACCCAATCACGTCCTAGCATTATCTCTGTTCTGCCCTAAACTTAAGCTAACTAGATGTGGCAAAATTTCAGTGAATAATTACATTGTAGACTGCGCCAAAAACAAAGTACTAAGAAACATTTTCTTTTCGCAGAAGGCACCAAAAATGGCAACTCGTCGCTGGTGACAGTGGACTCATCTGGCTGCGTGCCAATCCCTGCCAAACTCTGCTTCGTGTGCCAGGGAACTTGCAAAGCGGCGCCTCTATTGCAGTGCGATTACTGCCCGCTGTTATTCCATCAGGTTAGCACATACATTTTGTTATTGAACACAACTATTTTTTCGAGGTATAAAAAAACAAGTTAAAAACGTCCTTTAGATTTCTTTCACGTCGCATAATAGGCCTTCGAACATGGCTTAACGACTTCCACTTGAAGTGATTGAAACAAGAAAGCGCTTCAAGAAATTCGCGCAAGAAATTAGCTTCACAAACAGTCACCTATCCAAGGACTGATCTCAGTTAAATCTGCTTTACTTCGGTGATTGCTTCCGACCAACTAGTACCAAACAAATGACACGAGGCTGATCGCTTTCTTGGATATTATAAATTATAACTAAACAGTGAAAAGTATATAGTATAATGCAAAATGTTCAATATACTTACGTAGAAATTATATTACTTATGTTAAGGTATAAAGTTAGTCACAAATATTAGCTCTCATTGGAAACCTATTATTTAATGTTCACCTTAAAGAGTTCTCATCCTAGCATTATCCCAGTTCAATCCTAGGCTTAAGCTCAGGGCTCTGCTCACTGGTCTGAAACCAAAAAACATGTCAAACATTTTCAGTGTTATTACAAAAAAGTTACGCACATGTTGAACACGCGTTTAATTAAAACTCTATTACAAAACCTTGTTTAGTGATTGCCTAAATTAAAACACTCCTTAGAAATAGTTTAAATTTAAACATGGGCTGGCGCTTGTTTAGAACGCGTTTAACCTTAAAACGTTGACATTTTATTTTGAAGGATGGCAGCTGACAACTGTGACGTTCCGTTTTATGCTGCGTTACGCATATTTTTTAGAAGTAGGTACCTATTTTATATTCCTAACATGATCCTTTGTTGAGTGTTAAAAGTAGTTTAAATACAATAAAAATATTACTTAACTAAATTTACACATTTTTTGATATATAGAGTTCTTTTATTTAATAATAATGAACTCCGAAAAGTCTTATATGATTTTCTAAACACGGAATGTGAAAGAATGAATGAAATCCCGTTGAGTGAACGAATCGCTTCGAAGCGGTTTTAATTAAACGTTTGCTTAACAATGTTTTGCAATAGAGTTAAACATACCTTAAACATCGTTTAAATTTTTAGACACTGTAGCGAAACGCATGTCTAAGGAGTGTTTTAAGTATTTTTTGTAATAACACCGTGTATGTTCATACAATGTTTGACATGTTTTTTGCAGGCCGTCATGAGCGGGTGCGTTTGTTACCGTGCGTGTTACACGGCTAAATTTCAGTTTGTAGACTGCGCCAGAAATAAAAGTACCTACTAAGAAAAATTTTCGGAACATAAATTAGTATAAGGATGTCAATCATTCAGTCGGGTTTATTCGTACACTTATAACTCCAGAACGGCTGAACCGATTTTAATGGTTTTTGATTTATTGGATTTGTTTCCGTTCAGAATAGCAGAATAACTATTAAAAACATTAAAAAACCGGCCAAGTGCGTGTCGGGCCACGCGCAATATAGGGTTCCGTAGTCACCCTTTGCCATAATGTCGCTATATGAACAGGTTCAGCTATTCCCCGATAGATATCACTACTACGGTATGAATGAAATTTTAATACATTTAATACAAAAATTTATTTGATTGTCGTCCATTACTCGAAAACCAGTAAAGCCTACTTAGCCGTGATAGTTTTCCTTTTAACTTCATTATATATACTACTATTGTGAATTTTTTCAGCCACTCTGAAAGTACCGTTTACCTGGTGGGGGGGGCGGATACTGAACTCTATCAATTTTTTCCACTTTAAAGCTTAATGTTTCGAAAACGGATCCCTAAATCGAAAAATGGTTTTAAGAAACTCGTATTACTTTTGAAAGACCTTTCTAACGATACCCAACATGATAAGATAGACTCGAGAAAAAAAAATCATTCCTACTTTACGTGTAGGGGAGGTACGTTACAAAACAATATTTTTAAAAATTTTATTCTACAGGTTTGTCGACGTGATTAATATGTATACCCACACCAATTTTCAGCTGTCTAATGTTAATAGTCTCTGCGCTAACCCGCGGACGGACGGACGGACGGACGGACGGACGGACGGACGGACGGACGGACGGACGGACGGACGGACATGGCGAAACTATAAGGGTTCCTTGTTTACTACGGAACCCTAAAAATGTATGAAGAATATAATAAATAAATACAAAATATTTGTGGGATTATTACGATACGGTAAATTCTCCCCTCAAATTAAAAATCTTTTGAAATAATGGCTTCGAATCGACAACATACACTCTGTCAAAAAAGTATCGGGAATAAATGTTTTGTTTATGGTTCCAAATTCAATTTTTGTTTTTTTTTGTTGTTAGATTGGCACAATTGTTTTCCATTTTGGCGCGGAGTTTGAGTTGCATCTGTCATTTATATTAAAAATTTATATTAAAAACAGCACTGTTTTTAGTTTTTTGTTAGATCCGTACCACTTTAACTAAAAATTTGGTTATGAAACGTTGCCACCCGGCTCGTCCCAAAAGACCTGAACTTTCTTCAAAAACTAAATCGCATAAGAGTCGCTGAGGACATGCTAAAACGAGTCAATACCGACCCAACATTCATGAAACACGTTGTTACTGGTGACGAGACTTGGGTTTACGAGTTTGACATGCAAACTAGTTAACAAGCTTCGGAATGGCGCCTTCCAATTGAACTAAAACCGAAAAACCACGTCAAATTCGATCAAAAGTCAAAGTCATGTTGACTGTTTTCTTTGCCTATCGCGGTATCGTGCACTCGGAATTCTTGCCGGAAGGTCAAACGGTAATTAAAGAATATTAATTGAGCGTTATGCGGCGTTTAAGAGAACAAATTCGACGAAAAAGACCAGATTTGTGAAAAGAAAATTCTTGAATTTTGCACCACGATAATGCGCGAACACACGCACAAGTCCATCATTGTGAACGAATTTTTGTCCAAACACGTCCAACAAATACCAACGAGCAACCACCATTGTCACCAGATATGGCTCCAGCCGACTTCTTTCTTTTTCCTACAATCAAATTACCACTTCGTGGCACCCGTTTTCAATCGGTTGAAGACATAAAGGAGAATTCGCGGCGAGAACTGAACTCAATTCCAGAAACAGCGTTCAAAAAATGTTTTTATGATTGGATTATTCGTTGGCGTAAGTGTATCGTTTCTGAAGGAGCATACTTTGAAGGTGATAAAATAAATTTGGATGAAAATCAAAAAAATTGTGTATTATTGATTTTTTTCGGTACTTTCTTGACATAGTAGTATTTACACAATATTCGTATAATCATATATTTTGGATCCACAATATTCGTATTAACGAAATTTTGGATTTTAAAAACGTAGAATTGTGTCCAATAATGAAAAAAGGCGCCATCTGGAAGATATTTCTTTTTGGAATAAGCTGTGCCCTGTACCCAATGTTTCTTAGTTTCTTAATGTAAATTTCTTTATGTGTTCTGTGTGTGTACTAAAAAATAAATAAAAGGTTGACATATTAACTGTATGTCAAAGCATAGCGGTTAAACAAATGACTTACTAAGAAGACACGGCTCTAATTTTTCTCAATTTGTGACCAGTAAGCGAATATACACCAGTCCCTTCGACCAGCTTCAACAAACATACATAACATAAGAAAGGTTGCCTGGAAGAAATCGCTGTTAGCAATAAGGCCGCCAGAAGTATCGCTTTTCTTTTCCAATTGTTTTCTTCTGTTATTTTTACTTTGATGTACATCCAGCGTCAAACAGTCGGTCTCACCCAAACCGCCATATTATATTAGCTCACAATTTTACACTCTAACAATGTATACTCTTACTATTCTCGGATGAGTGTAAAATAAACTTTTATGGAAACTACGAGCGCAGGAAAGTGCATCAAAAGTTTTTAGTAAATTTAGTAATTAATATATTTAAAAAAAGAAATATATCCTGAACCAAGTCGTGCAGGGGGTCGATATTTTTGCACGCAAGTGTATACGACGCTGACTATAAACAAAATAAACTATCTAAATACATCATCTCAAAAAGTTAATAATTTTGTACTATTAGGGACTCATTATTATTAATAACACCGCTAGGTATCTATTGTAGACAGTTTCCCTATACATTTACGCCATTCAACTGGCAGGTACTTATAGACATTTTCGCTATAAGCGCCATTTTGTGAATAAGTTAGTTGAAGCTCATCGATTGGCCTTGAATACGTGAGACGCGTCAGGTGGGAGTGAAACACGAGTAAGGCCGAATACACGCGAATAGACGACGAGGACGGTTTCATGCAACAGTACATTCATATCAAGAATAATTATTACTTTTCGTTAGATACAATTTTCTTTTCCGCCAAAACGTGATGTGTCCTAAGTCAGCGTGGTGGAAAATGGCTATAATCACTCTCTGGTTCATGAGAGGACCGTTCTCAGCAGTGGGACGTTAATAGACTTTAATTAGGGTATATAGGGATCCTACCAAAATCTGAAGAACCCAAGCCAACCTCAACTGGAAGTGGTGCACCTGCTCAACAACGGACGAAGCTCTGGCAAACATAAAAGTTCCCGGTAAGCGGCAATAGGCTCGCCACCTATTACGTGGGTACATATAATGGGTGAAATGTGAGCGTAGAATATGCCTCTACCTATCCCTTCGGGGAAACAGGCGTGATAATTATTATGTATGTATGATGGATGATGAAGTTTGTCATCTAGAAATTGTAAAATTAATGATAGATACAAACTTAACCATAGAGAATATAAGAGTACTTTTAGAATTCAAAATTTAACTATTTAACCTTTTAACATTAAAGTTTAGCAAACTTGTTAACTTAAGGCGTAAAAAATTTTTTTTCAACACGTTTACTTAGATGTGACGTAATCGGCAACTGCCAGTGCGGGTCGGCTTTCTCGGATTTTTTTCACATTATTTAGATTTTTTTTAAATAACAATACCTATATATTACATTACCATTTTCTTCAATTGTATTAGATCTTAAGACATAATTTGAAAAAAGCCGAGATGAGTTTCTTGAGGCATTCTTCTCAATCTCGTTGCCTTTTGGAAGCCTCGTTAGAGTCACCGACAGACTGACTGACTGACGGACAATCCCCTCCCTCCTTTAGAATCTCGACAGGCTGACTGACAGATCCCCCCGATAAGAGTCACCGACAGACTGACAAATCTTGAGAAAAACCACAACAGACAGATAAACTGACAAACCTTGACAAATTCTGACAAAGAACCCATTTGTTTTTATTTCTTTATTATGGTACCGCTCATATCTCTTTCATTGTTGTTAAAAAAGTATATCGAATTTCCATTTTGTGTTTAAATGTTTGACGAATCTAAATGATGTTGTTGATCTTAAAGACAATTTTCCAGCAGCCCATGGATGTCCACTGCTGAACATAGGCCTCCCCCCATAAACTTCAAATGTGATAGATTGCATTGTTTTCCAAACTAATTTAGATTCCATCCGTATTTTTTACGTATTATATGCTCTGTGACGCAGAATATTTTTCGAGCTTTTCACAAGCGCACGTTTTGTGCATAATCGTGTTCGCTTGGACAGAAGCGTAGATTGATCATTTTGATTTGTTTTCTATGAATAAATCCATAATGATAGTATTTTAAATGCGCCATGCGATGTAAGACGATTATTATTCGGCTTTGGATTTCTCTGCGGGTACATGTGAGATATTTCCGCCAATCGCTGGGTCCGCGTGATGGAGTATGACCCAATACCCTTTCATCTTGGTTCTTTAGAGGAGGCTCGTGCTCATTAGTGGGACGTGTGTGGATTTAGATGATTTTGGTGACGTGTGTTTCTTAGCTCCTATAGTCTCAGTTCTTTTAAATAGGACCTGAAACGACATTAATGAGGCCGTCGCAAATTGACCCGCTTGTTAACGTGCTTTTACAAAGCTTTAGAAGATCTTCAATATATTTTCTGTATTTTAGAATATTAATGCATTCATAACATTACTGTATATGTGTATAGGGATCCTACCAAGACTTAGCCCAAGACAACCTCACCAGCAAGTGGTGCACCTGCCGATCAACGGATGAAGCTCTGGCGAACATAACAGTGCCTATACACCCGAAAACCAGACATATTTAAAATTATATTGTTCTCTTTCACCTGCATTTCGCTCGTTATCTTCCCGTTGTGGTTCATTACCGCACATGTCAATTGAACATTAAAGTGGTCATTGTCTGTGTTTTTTAATTATACCAAAAGTGTGCGCTTATAAAAAAATATGTGTTTATAAAAGACGGACAACAAAGTGATACTTGAAAGTTTCTGATCTTTTATTGAGTGGCAAGGAACCCTAAAAACTTCTTGTTCTATAACATTTGTACAGTGAGTGACTAGATGGATTGCAATCGATGACCATGAAAATATATTTCTTTAAATAATTCACATAAAAAAGAAACAAAATAAGTATGAAAAGAATAACGACAGAAATCCCATCCGTCTAATTTGACTTTTAAAGTTTCTGACCTCAAATTGACATGTTTCAATAACTCAAGCAGTGATTTATTCGATTCAGGTCCCATATTGCGGTTCCGCGAATAAAGCCATGGATTATGATTTTTTCATCGTAGGACGCCACGAATGAAATGTTCTTTAGGTAGTGTTGTAGAAATTAGTGCTGTAATTCTAGCGTTGAGCGCCGAGTCGACGCTTGCGAGCGTTAAAGATTCTGGCTTCGATGCTCGACATGCACGCTCAAGTCGAGCGTTTTGAGTTCAGCGCTATAATGCGCGCTAAAAGTTAACAAGCCATTGCTCGAGCGTTTTAGAAGTTCTCAAACGTTGCGCCGACTCAAACATTTTCACAACACTATCTTTTTGGCCCCGTTACAACCGAACTAACCAATTTGGTAGAAATAAAACTAATAGTTTATGTGACCCAGTAATTTTTTTATTACTTTTCTCGTGTCCTTATTACTTTGTCACTTCACATTGGTGACACGCGTGCCACTAGTTCGCCGTCCCTGCACTTCTGTTATTGGGTAAAGATCGTGTGTCTGGAAAGGCTCTAAAAAGAACTCTTGATAAATGAGATAAATGAGATAAATCAGAGATACATATTTTTTATTAAACAATAGTTGACACAAAGCCTAATTCATATTTCTTAGATTCTGAATGGATTTTACATAAATGAATATTAAGATCAGAGTTAAAAAAAGCCTTGTAAACACGTATCTGTCAATAATCAAAATGAAGTGAATTCGAGAATTTAGATTTTCTGAATAGCTCTGATAAACAAGATAAATGCAAACAGTGCTCTATATTCATATGGAACGCTGAATTGTAAGCAAGGTTCAGGCAGTATTTGAATATCCCGAATTGTAAATGCGCGATCGTATAGCCGCAGTCGAGACGCAGCTGCGGACGTATACGCTCGTTTTAACGTACAAACTTGTATTTAAAGCATTCAAATTTTTAAATTGGTTTAATAAAATTGTTGAAATAATATTTTGTTACATAGGTTTTGTGCAAACTTATTATTTTGAACATTTCAATTTACTTTTTGAAAACATAACTGTCATATTTGTGCGATCTCCATTTGGGTGTTCAAATTTTAATCTAGATAATGAGAAACTTTGTAAGTTTTTGCACAAGCTTTTTTTTGGGAAATTAAATTTAAGTCCAGATGTTGATAAACTTTTGGGCAATATAAGTGTTATTATATTTTCGCGAGCTAAATTTTTTTGTACTTACTATAAATATTTCGGTTGTAAAATGGTTAAAGGACAAGAAAAAAATATTACTAGAAAATTTTATTTAACGTTACGTGATAAATAATATTCTCAGTAGTTAGGTTGTTAGTATTATAAAAATCATGCCAACTGCCACCAAATAAAAATTAAAAGCAGAATATTGTATATAATTTTCGGTAGCTACTTGGTAAACTGTAAGATTTGTCAGTTTTAAAACAGTTCTGAAATAAAAGAAAGCGTTCCCATCTAAGCGTTCGTGTTATTCAGATACCATATTAGGCAGAGCTTGTGCCATGCAAGAGACGCAGAAGGATTTACTTGTTGACAATCTTATCATCATCATGAAAGCCACTGCTGACTCTAGGCCTCCCCAATTGTTTTCTACGTCGTTAAATCTCGAGCCACAATCCCCGAGCTTCCTGCCAAAGTTGACAGCCTACAGCCAAACAAATTCATTGGATTTGTAACATTTAGTAAATTGGTCTGTCAGACCGCATAGAATACGTGTATATTTTTGTTACAATATGTTTTCACAAAATGGTGTCTAATGGTTTGTAATATTCTCAGGACTGTCTGGACCCACCGCTGACTGCATTGCCGACGGGTCGCTGGATGTGTCCCAACCATGTAGAGCAGTATATTGTAAGTATAATAATACAAATAAATCGTATGTGTTCAGTGTAAAGAAATATTTTTTTTTTGTTTTTTATTATTTTTTTTAAATTATTTTTTTGGACTGCATCGACTGCTTGCCATCAGACATGATGTAATCATTATGACGTGTCACATTAAAAAAAACGTTTAGAGTAAAGTATAAATGAACTATACTTAAATTACTATATTTATTCTTCACCCCACTATTTTATAATTGTTTTGCCTTTAATTCTGCTATTTTATTTGAACTATTTTATAAAAGCATTTAATAGCCTAATTTAATAGCCTAATTTAATAGTCGTTATAATTTATATCGTAATTATTACTCGATATTCTAAAACTTTTATTTTAAATCTAGGATTGGAAGGTGGTAAAATCCATATCGGCAACGGAACGCGTGGCTCTCTGGGACCGTTTCTCCGCACCCGTGGATCAACATGCAATTAAAATTGACTTCATCCGCCGCGCCAGGAACCCCAACCGCCCCTTTAGGTGAGTACCTTAAAGTTATAATGCTATTGGGCTTATTACAAAACAAGATCTAAAGTTAAAGCTGGTTTAAAACCAGTGCTTTAAAGCTTCACAGAGTATTTCTGGTGAAAGCTCTCAAATGTCTTGAGCATTACAAAAAATCATTTTGACAAAACAACTCTTAGAAACATCTTGTAATGAGCACTTGGACTAATTTAAAGTAACTTTTTTGTTTCTCCTGTCAAGTTTATATATAGATAAAACGTTTATTTCCTTTAAATAATGCCAGTTACATAAAAACATATCCCACAAAACCGTTTGACTGGTTTGTCTGTGGGTCACAGTCTCTTTTATACTAATTACAACTTATTTTATACTAATAAATAAATTACAATTTTGCACATACTCGTACACCAATATAGTGCTTTTTTAATTACTAATAATTTTAAAAAAAAAGTTTTTGTAGTGATTCAAGTTTTAGTAAATTTGTTTTACAAGTGGATCCATGACTGTCAAGAGCATAGTTCAAGATTAAGTCCACTAATGACATTATCAGTTTGCATGTACGAGCGATCACACCTAGAGCGACGATATACTGAAACTCAGCGTTTTAGTAAAGGCTCAATGCGTCCTTAGGGTGAAGGTGCCGGTGGGCGTGAGCGGGCGCGTGGTGGTGCCAGAGATGGTGCGCTACCACTACCGCCGCCCGCCGCCGCTGCTGCCCAGTCGCCGCGAGCTGGCGCGATGCTGTGCAGGTATTTATATCATCACTAGAGTCCGTACCTCGACCAATCGTCGGGGTTGGTTGCCGCTACTTACAGTCCGCGCGCGTTTGTTATTGTTTTTTAAATACTGTAACATGAACGATTTCACATTACGAATATATATTTATCATCAGCGGTATCAGTGTCGATAATTTTTTTTCCTTCACTAAAGGGCTATCCATAAATCACGTCACACGTTAAGGGGGCGGGAGGGGTAAACGAAGTGTGACAAGGGGGTGGGTGGTACTCAAAATTTCGCTACGTCACATTTCAAAATCTAGGTCCTGAACTAATTTAAAACTAATGTTTTGTTGTAATTATTTCCTGCTTTTTTCCTGCGATTGTATTGGAAAATATGTGACCACACTAAGAGGGAGGGAGTTTCACAAATATGACCAGCTGTGTCAAGGACGGAGGGGGGATCAAGAGATCATGAAATTCGTGGAACGTAATTTATAGATGACCCTTAAGTGACACCACATTAGGTGTTCAAAAGTCGGCACGCTTGATTTCAATGCAAAACGTGATACTTGCGTTATCTATTGTATATATATATATATCTGTGGTACCCACTCCTAAGCACGTATCTCTGACGAACCAATAAAAGAGGAACTTAGGTTCTCATTCAGCTTAGTCTACCACGCGGTCCCTGTGCGGAGTGGCGAAAAGCAAGTGTGTGGCGTCCTGCTGTTAGAATTTTTCAAGGCGCCCAATTAGGCCTCTGACATGTCTTAACGACTACCACATATAGTAATAACCGGGAACAATATCATAACATTCTTTTCGAAGCAGGAAACGCTCGATATTAAATGCCACGCAAACCTATCTAAGGACTGACAATTGTGAACTCTGCAATAAATCAGCGTCAATCTATTAAGGTTCAGTACATAATATGTTGCTATCATAAAATAAACCTACCCAGTTAACATGAATAGGAACCTTTTCGTTGTCTCTCACACACACAACAAAAAAACTACCTGTTTGCATGTTAATAGACTTGCACTTTTTTCTTATATAATCCCTTTTTTTTTTTAAAGTATTAATGTTGATAGATAAGGCTTGGTAGTACAACTACAAACTTGCGTCTGTACCACTATACCAGTATTTTTCAGAATTATTAATTTCCAGTTATAAACAACATGAGAGAGAACAAAGACTTCGACATGGCATCGGAGCTGGACACGTCTGCTCCCAAACACAAGATCTGCCTCAACATGTCCTGCCCGCAGTACTTCGGGAAGGGACCCTGTCCTCTAGACGATGACGCGAAGGACAAACATATGTCGCCTACTTTCACACAGGACGAGGAGAAAGTCGAGGGGAAGCAAGAGAGTGGGGAGGAGAAGGTCAGTTGCATTTTACGTGTTAGTAATGTAGTAGTAGAGATAGAATGTAGAGGATTTGATCAAAATGGCAGAAAACAGGTGGATGCAGGCGATGAAGATCAATCGCCGTGGAAAAAAACTGGGAACGCCTGTTCAGCAGTGAACTTCTTATGGCTAAAATTATGAATATAGAGGGGGGAGGGAGGGGAGAGGAGGGGCCGAAAACCGCTACAATCCTCGCTATCGACTAGGATATACGTCAAGTGGAGATGGATCTTCCACGTCTCATAGTTCGTATATAATTTTACTAGCTGCCCTGACGTCAAACTGTCAATTGCGCCAACTGTCAAACGACTGACAGATATGTCCAACGCCATGGCTATGGCTGTATTAATGCAAATAAATATGTGACTTTGACTTTACAATACATTTTCTGTAGTGAATTGAAACAGTTGACTTGAGAAAATTTTATTAGTTTAGTTTTCTTATTTTGTTTAAATTTGCCGCTTAACTTTCTTGTTTGTAATTACTTTACAAACCTTGTTCTTACAATAACGAACACAAAGTATTATCCAATTAGATATATACATTTTGGGGATCTATTTATATTTATATAGATACTGTCAATCGTCCAATCATCACCTAATCTATCAGCTGGCTACTGTTTACAGGTAATTAAGGATCCAGTAGTAGATTTGATCTACACTACCTGTTCTCTACATGTTATCTCTACTAGTCAAATTTTATATCTACATCTCAGCATAATAACGTCTCAGTACTGCACTTAACACTGAGCGAAGGCAGGTGTGTGGCGCCCACTGTTAGATTTTTTCTTTACAACTTCTTAAGTAATCAAAAGTTCATAATAAAGTCAGGTAAAGGCCTCTTAACAAGCTGAACGCCAGCGACCCCAGACACGATAGAAAATCTGTTGTTTGTCGGTCACTTGGCTTTTAAGATCTTGATTAAGTTTGAAGCCTGTCTCAGAAGAGCGATTTCTTTTGTTATATAAGTATTAATCGATTTACATACTTTCGCAGGAAGAGAAGCACACAGATTCCTCTTCCGAACTGTCAGACTCTGACTTCGAGTATCTGACAGCGTCAGTGAAGCGCCGCCGAGTGGAGCCCAAGAGTGGGACGAAATTGCAGCTGAAGGCAGACGATGATGTGGAGTACCTGCTGCGGACAGTGGGGCAGCAACTAGAGCAGCTAGACGGGCGGCTCGTCAGGTTGCTAGCCTGGCAGAGGTTGCAGCAGGTAGGACTTGATACTTCTACTCTAAAGGATCCATGATCGCGCTGATAGGATTCCTGGAGGAACTGGGGACTCTCACCCTCCTACGCAAAATAGACGCATGGGGCGTTTAATTGCGGAAAAAGCCTGCACGACAAAGAAGAAGGATCCATGATTCTAGACCACCAGACAGAGTGTGTAGGTGGCCGTTTTTTAGTTGTGGCATGGTTATTAGACAATTTTGAAACTCAAAACGTGTGGTGTTGCACTTTGGCAAGCAGAGTTCGCGAGTAATTTAAAAAGAATGCAATAAAGTGGCGGTAGGCCGGTCTTAACTTGATTTTTTTTTTGACTTATTGGCGGGAAAGTGAAGCGTCATGTCTGTACATTTGTTTTATTTTCTAATATTTGTGATATTTCTAACATGAATGTGTAATAAGGGTGGATTATTAACCGTTAAGAGTTTGGGAACGTACATGAGTGTTGGTACATGAAACAAAATAGTGCAACATAACGTTTCAAATTTACTCAAGAAGTCCATGTGAGATCTCAGTATAGTCCCACATCTTTACTGATGACTCAAGGGGTTTAGGGGGAGGGCATCTCATTTACAATTTATCATCTATCACCACTCATTCTCATTTACTATAATTTATATGTTATTAATATATCTTTTACTTGACCCTGGCTAAATGTGCAAACCGCACGAAGCAATTATTTAAAAGGAAAAAAAATAAAAAACTTGCTTTTTATCGTGTTAGGGGACGTCCATTAATTAAGTGAAGTTTTTTTTTTAAAATTTGGACCCCCCCTTCCCCCTTGGTGAGATGTGGTCGGACCCCTCACGTGAGATTTACCCAATATTTTTAAATAATTTAATTTATGTGATTTGTCTTCTATGTACTACATTTTTCTGTGAAATAAGAGGAGAATAATGATACCACGCTTAAGGTGCACTATAACGAATGATGACCGGTATTGATATTGTAATACAAAATTTTACTGTGGTATAAAAATGTATATTCTCTGAATTAAAAAGTTGACGTGAGATTTTAATTGACCCCCGCCCCTCCCTTGGCCGGACCCGCCTCCCCTATTTTAGACTCACGAAATTAATGGAAGCGCTCGTAGCTCTGCGGAACTCGGTGGCCGGAAACGATCACCGAAGTACAGCAGAGTTTACAGAGGTCAGTCCTTGGATGGGTGACCGTTTGTGTGGCATTTGATATCGAGCGCTTCCGTGCTTCGGAAGGCACGTTAAGCCGTTGGTCCCGGTTATCACTAAATGTGGTAGTCGTTAAGCCATGTTAGAGGCCTAATGGGCGGCTTGATAAAATCTAACAGCAGGACGCCATACACCTGCCTCCGCCAATCCGCACTGGGTCAGCGTGGTGGAGTATGACCCATTACCCTCACACCTTGATTTGTGAGAGGAGGCTCGTGCTCAGTAGTGGGACGTTGATGGGCTGAAATGATGAATTAATGGACGTCCCCTTACTGTGTCGCAGGTAGTGTGGGGCGAGCAAGGTCGCGGTATGAGCGCCGGGGCCGGCGTGGGCGCGCGAGTAGCGGCGGCCGTGAGGCGCAGCGTGGCCGGCGCGCGGCTGGCCGCCCGCGGGCACGCGCTGCCCTCGGCGCTGCTGGGCCCGGCCGACCGCCGCCGCATCGCCGCCGCCGTCTGGGGGCCGGCCGCGCCCCCCGCGCACCGCGCCACGCCGCTCGCGGACAACGCAGCACTCGCCAACGACCATCTGGTGCGGGCCACCGTCACCAGGCTGTACCATGGCAAGTGAGTATGGTGCTCTCTCATAGATACCTTTTTTTACTTCGGTAACAAAATGCATTTGCGCACTGCCAAAGGGGGACCGAACGGGGGTGTGGGACTCACCACCGGTAGACGCCACAGCCAGCAGTAATACCCACTAAAAAATCTTTTAAGCGACCCCCGCCGCTTGTTGAAAATAGGCGAGGGGGCCTGGGTTGCAGCGTCTGACACCCCCCCTCCGCCCGGGCGTCTCTCATAGACACCTGCACTACTCTGCGACGCATCGCTCACGCAATCACTTTCTGTCTTTTTCTTTGTTTCGTCAAGCATTGTTGCTACGTAGACAACCGATATCTTTGTTCCACTTACGATTACGTAAGTAAGTATAATGCGTGCGTCGACGCCCCTATTGCGAAGTTCTGTGCGGCGCGTAGGATAGTCTGCGCCTTGTGTAGCCCAAGAGACCAGTTATCCTCCACCAGGGATATATCGAACGTATTTTCGCCATTAATATGCATTAAGCGCGCCACCTATTACGTGGGACCTATTATATGATTGGCGAAATGTGGGCGTATAATATCTGCCTACCCCTCCGAGAAAACAGGTGTGGTTATGCCAATAAATCACGCGGATATTGAATACTTTAGTTTAGTATTAGAAATAATAATTTTGGCGGATCTGCTGTAGGTAGTAATTATTATGTAGCCCTCTCTGTGTAAAGACCTATCGGCGCAAAGAACCCTTAGTGTGAAGCCTTATCATCCCGGATCAAGACCTCAGATGAAGAAAATGGAAGATCAAGATATGTTGTCTTGGAGCCGAGGGACCGATCTGGCTACCATTGTTGTACCTAGTAGCCAGACCGGTCCCTCTGCTACTAGACACGCAAGTTCTTCATGGCGGCAGTTATTATCATCAGCCTATATTCTTCAAATTCTGTATCTATGCCTCACCAATGGCACGTCATTAGGCTTCATCTTCAGCTCCTCGTTTCCAATAATTTTTTTTTCTGATGGAAAATCATCTAATGACCCTGTGGGTGGAACGGGAGGGTGTGTCAGACTTTTACCGACTAAAAACCATCTATGTTCCTTCTTGTGCTTGCTACGTCCCTAAGCCGCGGTAACCCTTTCGGATAGTCCCGCAGCCGTTTCCAACAACCTACACTACACTTGAAGAGCTGTGGTCTCCACTGTAAGACACGTCTACCCCAGATTAACCTTCTGAGATAACATTTTATTAGGAATATTGCCAATAACCACCACGCTGGACAGGCGGGTTGGTGATCGCAGTTCAAACCATTATAAATAAATATATTGTTATTGTCTTACATTTTTATAATTCACCTAGGACGCAGGCACTTAGAAGGCCCTTTGTTATGTTGCTATATCCTTACAGGGCGTCACATTGTATCTATCCATATTTGTAACAACCTACTTCATGTGACATCCAATAAATGATTTTGAAATTTGAAACCAGTACGTAGAATGACGCTGCTGCCCATCATCCGTTAGGAATTCTTTTCGTCGATTCTTACGGCAGCCATACCAACCCTTAACCTGTTGCACCATAACCCGGATACTTTATAGAAAATAAATTATATTAATTTATTTTCTTTATTTAATTTTTTTATATTAAATATTTTTTGACGACCGATATGGCGTGGTGGCGAGTATACCCGCATTCCACTCCTGAGGTCGTGGGTTCGATTCCCACACAGGACAAATATTTCTGTGTATAAATATGAATATTTGATCTGGTCTGGGTGTTTTTCTATGTATATTAAGTATGTATTTACAAAAAAAAAAAGTATTAATTTATGTTTATCCGTTATTTAGTATCCATAACACAAGTTCTTAATGCTACTTATCTTGGAACTAAATAATTGGTGTAAGTGTCTGAAATATTTATTTATTATTTTTTGGTTTTAACTGTAAATGTAAAATGTGCCACAACCACTAACTCACAAGAATTCTTCAATACCAACACCCTAACAAGTCAACAGACATGTGTTTATTTGCCACGGTATCCTAATGAATTCAAAATTCATAGCGCATTTTTTTTAATGCAATATAATAATTAATAACGTTTAACGATTGATTCCTTATCTAGAATTGAAACTTTTTTTGACGTTACAACGTCTTATAAATTGGTTTGCCGGGTGACACTTCAAGAAACTGCGTTACGCTCCGCTCACGTTATGCGCTCACAATGAGAGCGAGTGAGAGGCACGCGTCCCTTCCACTCGGGCATGGTTATAATTCTCAAATATAATTCTTTGTATAAATAAATGTTTTAAATTGTTACTATTATTTCATCCTTCTTCCTACTATACGAATGAATATTCACATTAAAATTATTTTACCACTCAAAGTCGTTGTCACATAAAACTTTCGCCCGTATACCGACTTTACAGGCAACCAATTTTTTATCTGAATGTTTTTCTGATAAGACCAGTGTTGTTCTAGGAACGGTGCGGGCGAGACGGTGGGCCCCCCCATAGCGATGCGGCTGGCTGTGTTCTCCATCGGCACCGACACCAGCTGCGACCTTCGGCTCGAGCCCATCTGTCGACGACTGGCACCCAAGCACGCCACCATCTTCATGGATGAGGTCAGAATATGAATATTTTTCATATTACTTAGAACTTCGAACTAGAATAATTGTTAAAAATGTTAAATAGAATGTAAAATAAAATGCATTGAAATTAAAAAGTATCGAAACGTAAAACTTAAGATAAGATATATATTGTTGGCTATGGAAGAGCGTAGGCTCCTACTACAGGCATTTTATGCTTAAAAGGAGTCTCCAAATACTATAAATTATAAACAGAAACTTTTTTTTTTTTGAAGAAGAAATAATACATTTTTCTGTTATATACTTATTGGCACGCCTTGGCCAAGGGGGCCGGGGATCAGGAGAAGTGTGTGGAACTTACACTGTTACTTGTGGAACAGACATATCCTCTAAAAATCTTCTGATGACCCCCGCACTTGTCAACAAAGAGGGGCCAGTCAAGGCAGAAAGCCAGTTGAGTTCTAGAAATGGCACCCTGCCCGCGGCCAACGTCCAGCGGCCAGAACCGGGTGGACCTCCTCATAAGAGCGCTTCCACTGCGCCAGGTGAAGCCAAACCCACTAGTGGTGCACCTGCCAATCAACGGACGAAGCTCTGAAACTACGGGAAAATATCACTGTTATTTGAGAGAGTGCAACTTTACAATAATCTACCAAATTACATAAAATAATGTACAAATATAAGTATTTTTAAAACTAAACTAAAGCAGCATATGATTAATGCCAGACTATAAATTAGGAAAGGGTTGTGAATACGCCCAGAGGTATAATAATTATTATTATTACCTTATTATACAATAATTATGTATCTTATTGTAAGTGAACTTATTGTTTTTATGAGAATGAATGTCTTTAAACCTAAACATTAAAGTTCCTGATAAGTGCCAACAGCTTCGCCATCTTTTTCGGACTAACAATCTGGTTGGCGAAATGTGGGCGTATAATTAGCCACTGACTACATCATAAACGGTATCTCATTGTCCATGTTATACTTTACTTAGATAATTAATATATTTGATCTCGTCTAGTTTCAAAATGGGTCACCTCATCATTTGACCGTGCTGAAAGTGAATTTTGCTACAACATGGATTTAGATAGTTGTATCAAGGGTGGAATCCCTCCCTTTCACAAGAGACGTAGCGTGGAACATCCACATGCAAGACGGACGGACGACTTGAATGAGTCGGTCCATTGGAAGCTTGTTGGAGATGCCTATGTTCAGCAGACGTCGTCCTTCGGCTAATAATGATGATGCTGAAGATTAAGACTTTTGCCCACCCCATTATCCCGGTTACCCTAGACATAAGTTTAGGGCCCAGGGTCTACTTACTGCTCTAACCAGATTTGGTTGAGCAGTAAGCAGACCCGTAATTATATAAACCCGTTAAGCAGTAAGTTGAGGGAGATTGAGATTATGTATGTTTGTGACTAGTTCCAATATTCCAGGTGTCCCGCCACTTCGAGCTGATCAACTACTCAGAATGGGGGACAGAAGTTAACGGGGTCCTGTACACGTGTGACGTGAGGCCTAGAGAACGGACGCCCGCGGACGGGGCGGCTGACGGAGGTCCGCTTCAGCAGCTCATCGCCAGGAGGAAACCGCCTGTTAGGAGGTAGGAGTGAGACAGAGATAGAGATTGGGATAGTGTATAATTTCCAGCTAATAGACAGCTCTCTGCCGGGGCGCCGCCAACGCGGGAAAATATACATCGCGGCAATTATTTTCCGAAATTAGTGTAAATTTTAGTTTTTTTTGTGTAAATTTAGTGGATTTTTAGACTATTGAAGAAGCCTACGTTTAGCTGATAGTGACTTGTATCATCATCTTCAGTCCAAAGATGTCCACTGCCAACAAAGGCCTTCTCCTACTGGTTTACAATGTGACTGATAGCAGGGGGCCTGCGTCCAATACTTTTCTACAAATAATATTAAGTAACTATTTGTAAGTTATAAAAATTGCACGCCCGCAAAGGGTAAACTGTTGTTACTAATGTAATGCATGAACACCAGCAAAATGAACACAGTCTTAGCCATAAAGATCTATTCTATTCAATGTGATCATGCCACCTTTATCCAGTTGTCTGTCCATTTTGCAGGTGGACGTCTCACGCTATGTTTCCTATCGAAGGGTCTCTATTCCAGAACTTTTCTGCTCCATGGGTCTAGGCATAGCTCGGAAAACTGGTTTTCAGCGATGTGCCTTATGCACTGCCAATTCAGGTTGCTTATTCTTTGAGCTATGTCGGTGACATTAGTTCTTCTACAAATGTCCTCATTTTGGATTTAATTTTGAAACACCCAACATTGCTCGACATGCGACTCGTAGCTTCATCATAAGACCCATAGTATTTTTGCATCAAGGACTCAGGAATTGTACATGTATATGTTTAAGGATAAACGGCGAGCTAACCCAACCGCTGGGAGACGAAGGCCCCTGCCGCTGCGCGCTGGGCGTGGCCAGCCGCGGCGCCTGGGAAGGCTCGGCCCTGGTGCCCCACGGAGCACTCCTCAAGTTCGGATGTCAGGAGTACGTGTTCAGCATCACAGACGAACTGCAATTCTACCCCAGCGACGAGGACGACGAATAGCCGCGCTCATGTTTGTATATCGACCTAATAAAACTGAATAATTATGGCATTCATTTGTATTTTATTTTATTTTTTATAAAAGAAATTACTTATTTTTCAGTACGTTCTCATATGTATTCTATTTTTTGGTTATAATGTTTTTATATCGTTTCGTTTCACTTTGTATTTTTTAGATACCACTTACAGTTATATCACAGGACGCCTATTAGTGGCTTCCTGTAATTAGATGATTAATTTACATACATACATATAATCTCGCCTGTTTCCCCGAAGAGGTAGGCAGAGGCATGATATACGCCCACACTTCGCCAAATATAGAGTTAGCCCCACGATATAGGTGGCGAGCCTATTTCCGCTTACCGGGAACTTTTATGTTCGCCAGAGCCTCGTCCGTTGATCGTTAGGTTCACCACTTGCAGGTGAGGTTGGCTTGAGCTCCTCAGATCTTGGTAGTAGCCCTGTACACCTGTGTGATTAATTAATAAAACAATAAGTAAAGTGACAAATAGTAACAGTAATTTAAGATAGCACTTTGTACAGAACAGACGTTAGGCGCCAATTACCCAAAGTCTGTCAATTAACCACCATAAGATTTTTAACATGAGAAATCCTACCACCCGGGTTAAGTAATGCTACTTGTACTGTGTTACCAGAAAAATCGAAAGTAAGAACTCTCAAATGCTACAAAAGCAATTGCCCATCCAAGAGAAACAAACATTGATCCGTATCCTATAAATGAGTTATCACTTAAATTGAGCCTTAATATTAAGGTAAAAAGATCATGATCATGATGGTAAGAGGATCATGATCTGCTCTTTTTTAAATTGGGAAAAATCGTAGGCATTATGTTGCTGTTCGTTCATGCATATTACTTAACGACTTTGACAAAGTGAAATAATTCGTCTTACGATAGAAATAGCCTTTATAGTTTAGATGATATGGAGTGTAGGTATACCCTTTCTTTTGCTCCAGAGATCGTAGGCTCGAATCCGACTCAGGACAGATATATGTAAGAATAAGTGTATAAAGAAAGTCATTAGCAAACAAAGCAGGGGGTGGTCGCTTATTTTTTGTATGTAAGAAAAAGAACGCAGCCTAGTGTTCTTCCTTGGGGTATCACTTTAATGATTTTTCTTTTAACAAATCCAATTACGTTATTAACAGCTTAAACGCCCAGCCGAAAATACTAGTTTGCTCTATGGGCCATGGCAGCCACCATATGTCTGACAACCCTTTTGTTATTTTTCAATAAGCCCATTGATAAAACAAACTGGCAGATAAACGGTGTCTGCCATGGCGTTTAACGTGTTAAGGTTATAGCTGGGATCCCTACTTTTTCCTATTTAAAATATAGCCTTTGTGACTCGGGGATAATGTAGCATTCTAATGCTGAAAGATTTATTGAAATCCGTCTAATAGTTTTTGAATTTATTTGTAACAAACATACATCATACATCCGAATACAGAAATCTTTCCTCTTTGTAATCTTAATTTTAAGGGTATCCATACTGTTTTTATTTGTATTTTTTGTTATCTATGTTACGGGTATTTGGTACTTGGGACTATTAAATATTGTAATCTACACTTTTATAAGCCTTTAAGATGTCCAGAAGCGATTCTAAACAGTACACTTGTTTTTAAAATTGATTGAGAGCTATTTAAACATATTGACCTTACTGATGTGGTTTTCTACGTGAAATCTGCTAAATTTAAACTATCTATCTTTATAATATATACATTTGAAAATACATTGCCTTTTCAAAAACTTTGTGATGGCTTTTATAATTTTGTGGTGTGGTATGTTTTTTTTTTTATTGAAAAGTTTTATTAAAGTTTAGTTTACTGTCTTGGAAAGGATACTTTGTGAAAGCCAACAAACTTTGATGAAGGAGAAACTTTAATGGTTCAGAGAATTTTTCGAAAGTATGTATTTTGGGGCTATCAAAATTTGGGGCTGTGTGAAATTTACACCTAACTAAATAAAAATTTGTACTGACTGATCTGAATTTGTATTATTGGTGATATATATATAAGTCACTAAATCAATATTCGGCCAAAATAAAGTTAGAAAAGTTATCGAATTTTATGAACTGCACGTATTCAATCTTGTTGACATTTATTTCTATGCAAAAGGATATCCATACAAATAGAATTAACTCGTACCGAAACTGATTTATGATTTCTTTTTGTTTAATAAATAGTTTAACCTTTAGACCTGTTAAGTGACTTTCTCGCTCTACGGCTATGGTATTTTTCACATCTTATCAGAATAGAAGTCTCCAGTGCAAGAAGAAAGTTGCAACCACAGACATGCGTTTATGTGCCACGGTATCCGGCTACTATCACTGTCTCAAACCTGTAGATAATAACGGGGTACCGTTATGTACAGGAACGAAATCCCGTCGAGCCTCTGCTCCATTCCTTCGTCCACAGAACTGGTATTTGTCAAGAAAACTTCAATATTGAACTTCGGTAAGGCAGGTCTGCGCGATGGGCAGAGTTCGTATTTCAAAATACGATCTCTGCCCTCTGCGTAGCCCTGTCTGCTTCTACGCATAACAAGACTTGATCGAATTAATCGGAAGAATTGTACCTTTATTTTTTAAGATTTTGTACATAATTATAGTTCTTAAGTTTTCTTTATTGTCAATAAAAACTATATCTACCTATCCTTTATCTGATACTTTCAAGGGGTCTTGACATCACTTTACATTTCGAAATTTATTTCTAAATATACCTACAGCGACTTTATAGCCAATTACACGACGACTTTATGAAGGCAATGTGTCTTCTGGTAATAAATCAATAAAGCTTTATAAATATTGATGGTTCAACAGTTTCTGACTTAAAATTTTAAGTTAAATATGAAATTAACTGGAGGTTTGTGCGGAATCTCAACTGAAATGATTACATTTCACATTATTGCTTCTCAATTGGCCTCCATTTTAATGATAGTTCTTGGCCTAATGAAATATAGGAATGCCATACCTATTTTTAAAGCTAGTGAGATATCGAGCTAACAACTATATTAAAGACCGATATCAGTACAGTTAAGTAAAATATTTAAAAAGTTCATATTTAATGAATTACCGATTACCACGGGCCCTGAGCCCGTATGACCGCAACTGGGTCAACGCTCGTATGATGATGATATACTCTGTCATGTCTCCCTAAATTATTAATTTCTGTCTCAGCAGTATAATTTACTAATGTTAAATTTATTACTGATATTGGTGTAGCCCTACTGATTAATATTTTTTTATCTGGGAGAAAAGATGAGGCGTCATACGCGCCATTTCACATCAATTATCTTAAGGCTTATATAATAGATTCTCTCGAAGAGATGTTTTAAGAAATTAACGTATCTTGTATGTTTGTACACACTGTTCTGTACTGCTTACAGTATATGTTCTACAATGTTCAAAACAATTATAAAAATTCTAATATATATTATTTTAATTTTAGAAATAAATATAAGCTCTATGCTTAACTGTCGGCTCCACATTATTTATTTTCTTAAGAATAAAATATATGGGATAAGGTATAGATATTTTATCTCACGAACGCGGGTGAATCATACTGGTAGTTGTAACACGTATAGACACGCGCTCTTGTGTGCGTAAGTAGAGGTAGCAAGTTCATCGTTAATGCACAAAGTAATACAATTATGCTAGGTACATAATAATTGGATATGGTACATTAAAATACAAACTTATATCCAATAAACATTTATTGTAAACGTTTTGACATTTTAAATTAAATTTGTTTTTTATTAAAACAGTATTTCACGTAGAATCCTCTACTAGAACTAGACTCTTCAGAATCAGTTTGATCGTCCCTTTCATCTTATAAATTTATTATTAGTTCATAAGTAATCAGTGTCAAAATATTTTATATACATAGTCAGTTTCTTTTTTAATTACACTATTGTAATATTACGCAAATGTGATAAATCACAATTTGGTTCTCGATAACTAAATCAATACATTAATTAAATAGACACAACATTAATATACATCAAACATACCTCACTACGAGCAACTTTTCTCCATTTACTCGTACTTTCTACGCTGACCGTATTCGATTGATAAATCCGCGCGGGAAAACAAAGCACTACTGACTCGGCCGCAACTGACCGCTCCTGAGTTTACGCACGCAAAGACAATGTGCATACATGCACATACATACATCCTATGATTGTTGCGTAAGTGTACATGTACACTTACGCCACAATCATAGGTCACCCGCGTTCGTGAGATAAAACATCTTATAACTAGCTATAGTATCATAGAAATGTATCTTAATATTTAGATTTCTATAATTAGTATTTACTTTAAGTGTATGCATACCTGCTTGTTTGTTCCGGTGTCTATTTTTCAGTTACCAGGTACCAAAGGCAGGTTAAAACCATATTCACTTTCTATAAATTTTCTGTGCTGTTTTTTTAAAGCAGCCAGACCAATTGGAGCCAGAATTGGAAATCCATACATCCCACAGATACACTGCGTCAACAGACATGCGTTTATGTGCCACGGTACCCGGCTACTATCATGTTCCAACATCGATAATAACCGGATACCGTAATGTACAAAAACGAACTCTCTTCAAATATCATCACTTGGTCTACAGAACTGGTATTTGCCAAGAAAACCTTGAACTTCGGTAAGGCAGGTCTGCACGATGGGCAGAGTTCGTATTTCAAAATACGATCCCTGCCCACTGTGTAGCCCTGTCTGCTTCTACGGATTACAAAGACTCGTCGGTTTTAAGTATTCGCGTGACCACAAATGACTGTAAGTATACCTAATCTTACCAATTAATATTTTTGTAATTTTTAAATAAATTAAGGTATAAAATATAAAGATGTGTGTTATATGAATGATAACTTTTTTGCAGTTCCTACTATTTTCTTTTAGCAATTACGTTTGTGTGAACATTGCGGTTTTCACTTTTTACGAAAGCCAGTCCGATGTAGTTGTAAGTTTTATGAATGAATAAATACCGTTAGGTGAGTGTAGCGAAATTATTTTAAGCTTATCGTTTTTGGTTTGTTATTAATTAGCTGCT
Organism: Musotima nitidalis; assembly: GCA_949126915.1. Taxonomy (NCBI): domain Eukaryota; kingdom Metazoa; phylum Arthropoda; class Insecta; order Lepidoptera; family Crambidae; genus Musotima; species Musotima nitidalis. The sequence continues at coordinate 11,291,680 of OX421434.1, forward strand.
TTGAGAAACCGTTTATCGTAATAAACATAAGTGTAAACTTTTTTAAATACATTATTAGCGCCTTAACGTCTTACTACTGAATCTGACTTACTTCCACATACCAAATTCCATCACGCGGCTCTAAAAGCGAATAGACAGAGGCGGAGGAGGAATAATGCAATTTTTCAAGCCATTTCTATTTTATACTATATTAGACCTTTTAACTTGCCATTCAATTCCTTTACGTTCTTTCTACGGTCGTGTCTGATAGTAAAATGTGGGGATCTCTTAAATCTTTTTTAATAACTACCACAATGTGTCACTCAAGCTTGAATCTGATTAAAAATGGCTACAACAGTCCATAGACTAGAAATACCAAAAGCATCACTGTGTTGTCGATACTTTATAACCAGATTTTATCTTTTTTGGAAGATATTATCACCATGCTGTAATCTCATGAGAAAACCTCATTCCACAAAGAAAAAGAAAAAACTGGAATCTGTAACTAATTACTTAAGTTTTTTTACCTACTGTGCTCCAGTGGCTCTCAAATGGGCCACATCTTAGTAACTAAAATCCCTATTAACTGACTGACTGAGCTAACTTTGTGGGTCTGGAATATATAGGTAACGCAAAATCTTCAGTAATTTACACTAACATTGTACTGAATTCTCTTATATGGTGTTCTATGAACTTATAGATACTCTAAAAATAACTGCACGTTTGTTCACAGTAAGTATTTTGCGCGTGCCATCAAGAAAGAAGGCTCAAGTGAAAGAAGAAAATTGCGTATTTGTGCCACGGTATCCGGTTACTATCACTGTACCACCTGAAGATAATAACGGGATACCGTTATGTACAGGAACGAAATCTCGTCGAACCTCTAAATCACCACACCGGCCACAGAACTTCTATTTGTCAAGAAAACTTCAATATGAAACTACGCTAAGGCAGGTCTGCGCGATGGGCAGAGTTCGTATTTCAAAATACGATCTCTGCCCTCTGCGTAGCCCTGTCTGCTTCTACTGACTACTAACAAGATAAATCGGATTTATGAACACTGATCACTATGTAATTGAGTGTCGATTTGGATTTTTTGTGAAGCGCATGTAATTATCACGTTATGTAACTGCATTTTCTAAATAAATTTCAACATATGTGCTCGGTGGGTGTAATAGGAATGATAACTCTGTTTTTTTTTGCAGCTCCTATAATTTTCTATTAGCAATTACGCTCGCGAGATGTTCATTGCGGTTTAAATATACTTACTTGTATGTATAGTGCTTCGTTCTTAAACCGCTGCAATGCAACGCGTTGGTTAATGTACCTACTGTCTTATAAGTGTAAACCTGTAAATATTTTGATACTAATAAAATAATATTTAGAAATTTTATTTAAAAGACCTTGCACCATGTAGCAGTATTTTAGCAATTAGTAAAATAAATCATCTAGTCGCAGAAAGTTCTTTGCAAAATGTCACATGTAAGATAACCCGTCTATTTCTCAAAATTTAAAAGAAATATCAGTTAATTCTAAAAACGGAATTGCTTTCTCTTGGTTAAACCTTGGTACCATAAACCTACTGGAGTTTTTTAAAATATTTTTAGAACTTTTAATTTTGAGTCGCAGAATTGCCTTGTTTGTCGAAATGTCCACATTGACAAAAATGGCAATTCTGCGACTGAACTAAATAAAACTATTTAGTAGATAATGTAGTAACGTCAGCTATTCTTATGAAAATTGGTAACCGTTCGAATTTGAATCAAACGTCTTTATACTTATTTATAGTACCGCGCCCTCGGTTCTATTCGGTAGCTATTTAATAAATATTTTACATGTTGGATAGATAGTTGGAGTTTTTGTAATTAGATGTTAATTTATTTTAGGAATTTATATAGTCTGTGGCGCCGTACAAGTGATGAATGAAATCCTCTATCGCGCACACAGAGTTCCTCGTTAGTATAATAATCAACTACTACAAAGATATAACTAACGGAAAAACATGTGTTTCGCGTGTCCGACCCCCGATCAATGGCCGCCGCTACTTACAGTCAGCGCGATTCTGTTGTTGTTTTTTAAATACTGTATAAATAATATGAACGTATAAACCATTTATCATCAGCGGTATCAGTGTCAATGAATTAGTTTGGATTTCTCTTCACTAAATATCGGCAGTGACATTAGGCGTTAATAAGTCGTCACAATTCAGTACAAATCGTGATACTTGCGTTATCTATTTTATATTATATATATTTGTGACAACAACCAACCATCATCAGTGGACACATCCCGGTGGATGATCTTCTTTTTGGTAGGGGGCACGCCCCGCTCCCTATAAACCTATGTTACTCATAAAGAAAAGATAAAGAAGCATTTAAGTGGTGAAGAAAATGTTGTTATTAACCCAGTATCTATCCCAGCTTATTCGTTGTACGAACAATCAAAAATATAAATCTATCCTGCTTTTTAATATTAGTATGATGTCAATTTTTGATTGTTATTCGTAAGATATTCTGGAAGGAAAAAAGGAGAAAGATATTATTAGCAATTTAATTAGCTTTAATGTTAAATAATTTTGTGTTCATTTGAAATAGGTATAATGTATTTCAATACTGATTTATTAATTAAATATTTTTTTCGAAAAAGATTTCACGATTTCAAGATTTTTTGTTGTTGAGAACACTTTTTTAAAAATTTACAAAATGGTTTCGTGCGTTTAGCACATTTAGCCAATGTAAGAGATATATTAATAATACATAAATCATAGTAAATGAGAATGAATGGTGATAAAGATGATAAATGGTAAATGAGATGCCCTCCCCTAAACCCCTTAAGTCCTCAGTAAAGATGTGGGGCTATACTGCGATCTCACATGGACTTCTTGAGAGAATTTGAAAAGTGATGTTGCACTGTTTTGTTTCATTTATCAACACTCGTGTACAAACACTTAACGGTTAATAATCCACCGTTATTACACATAAATTTTCGAAATATTACAAATTTTAGAAAATAAAATTGCAGACAGGACTCTTCACTTTCCCGCCAAGAAGTCTTGAGTGCGCTTCTTTTTTTCTTTAGAAGCTTGTTTTTTTAAAATTTCAGTTATTTATTTAGTAACGTCATAATGACCACAGCCTGGCTTATGGTCGTCGATGCAGATAAAGAAAATGAGAGTGCAGTATACTGTGGAATAAGCATGGAAGCATGGAGTCTTAAGACACAAATGCCATTTCACGCGCCGCTTAGAAGACCCGGCACTATAGGAGCTGGGAAACTCATTCTTCGACCCGAATGGTCGCAAACTTCGAATATCGAAAGCTTTTTCTTATTTCGTTTAGGAGTGGTAGAAACTGCTTAATAATGGCGTAAAAGTATTAGGGAGGGCTGACCCCAATAGGGAACAAGCTAGGATATAGTGAGGGGTAGAATGGGCGCCTTTATTTTATCTCTTGCGATGATTTTTAACCTGCCTTCTATTATGCTAAGAAGGCAATGGGCTTTAAATGTCCTAAGGCCAGGGCTAACCCTCAAGTCTTCAGGTTTCGGGAAATGTAAAATTTGTTGAACAAATCAGGAGAACGAAGCCTCTTAAAGCTAATATTCAAATATAAGTGGATCCTTGCTTAGTTTCGGGCTGAGTAAAATGGACAAAGATGTTGGTATCATATTGCAATTTTTTTTAAGAAAAAATATTTAGTTAATTTGGCTCAGTCGTTGGAAAGTTATACGCGTACATTAATTTCGGAGATTCATTTGTATTTATTTTATGATACTTAAACACATACATACACGCCTGTTTCCCTAGAGGGGTAAGCAGAGGTATATTATACGCCCAAACTCCGCCAAGTATATTGTTGGTCCCACGTAATAGGTGGCGACCCTTTAGCCGCTTATCGGGAACTTTTATGTTTGCAAGAGCCTCTTTCGTTGATCAGTAGGTGCACCACTTGCAGGTGAGGTTGGCTTGGGCTTCCAAGATCATGTTAGGATCCCTATACATATATTAAGATAAATAACTTAAATTCAGCCCAGTGATAGATACAGTAAGCTACCGTGAAAATGCTAGAATATTATTTACATTGTTTATATTTTACATTAATAACAAATATTCAACAACAACGGAATGTCATAATCAGCTATCATCTTCGGGCTCAGGTTCTTCAAAATCGTCCCTGACTTTGACATCCTCATCTTCGCCGTACTGTATAATATTGTCTATGGTCAGCAGGATGTTCTCCACACTCTCCTCGTCTTTTATGTTCAGCGGGTAAAACCGGACCAGGCTGAAGTTCTCTATGACCTCGCCGATTGCCTCTGTTAACTCTCCATATTTCTGATGCCACTTCGATTTTGCATTTCTCATGTCAGATAGAAGAACGTGGGGATCTGGATCTAAGTAACTAACAAATTAAACAAAACAACTTTACAACAACCAATAAGTTTATGAAAACCTGGTATACGCACATAGAATAATGATAAATTTAATAAGAAAAGCTTTAAACATAACCTAAACACAAGGAATAAGCATAAATTAGTTATACCTGCCACTAGGCTCCAAAGATAAACAAATCATTTTAAAGGTCAATGTGTGCGATTCTGCAATAAAAACCCCAGCAATTAAGCCTAGATAAATTTAAATTATAAGAAAACGCAAGCTGTTTTCAAAGTATCCTATCAAAGACTATATGGCAGATAAAAATGCTTGGCATTAAACTTCCGTTCCATACAGGCTATTCTAATATAAATGACTAAAAACATGAAAATTGTTAATGTTTTATTATGTTGTACTGTATAGCTTCACAGACAAATAAAGATTGTAATTCAAGTACCAAACCAATAGATAAATTGTGTAATTGTGTGCAATAAATAGCCTGTGTGTTTCTTGCCAGTTCTTCTTACAGAGTGGTGGCTCGGAATGGGCACTTAGATTCACTTACATTTAAATATGTTTTTGTTTTTAATTTTTTTTGTTGCATATAAGTGATTTGTCTTGTTCCCAAAAAGATTTTTTCAGAAAAAACTATATTTCGTCCAAATGTTCTGGATTTTTGCCGTGTTTATCCAGGTTGCGGCGTCGGAAATTTACGTAATGGTAGCCCTGCGTGATAGCAATGGGTCCATTAATTGACCGCCAGTTTTGAGCAAAGAATGGACTGGGTACACAATACTGTGTCTGTTTTAGGTTTAATTACTTTATTCTCAAAAAGACAAAAAATACACTTTTATAAGAATATACAATACATGTTGTAGGTCACCGGATAATATAGCTGGTTTCCCCTGACGACTAAGTGTCCAGGTTTAATGCGGACACTTTTTAAAAACCCCTGCCTTTAAACTAAGACAAATCATACTAATCTACTTTCATGTCCCTGTTATCCAAGGTTCTGGAGCATGTTATAAATAGACGGCTCCTTAGATATTTAGAAGCTCAAGTTCTCTTTAGCGACCTATACTACGGCTTCTACCATGCCCGTTGGTGTGGTGACATTCTAGTTTAACTTATACACCACTGGGCTTCTGTCATTGAAAGCAAGATTACTGGCAGTTAGCTTAGACATAGCAAAGGCGTTTGACTAGGTTTGACAAGAGGCTCTTCTTTTGAAGTTACCATCTTACTGGCTACATGAGGGTTTGTGAATATGAAAAGCTAGCATATATATAGGTAGTCCATGAGAAGCATTAAGCTGTAGTCGACAGCAGTAACTATGTTTGCATAGACATTCATGCTGGCGTTCCACAAGGCTAGGTGCTGATTCCGATGCTGTTTCTACAATATAGCAACGACTACGTAGAAATTTTACAGCAAAAACACAGGTGGACAATAGTGTCACTCCTTCTCATCTCATGAGAAGTCGTAAGAGTCGACAGAAATCTTGCGTACTGGCTGGAACTGCGATCAACCGCTTGGTTGGTGATTATGGGCAAACAACCAGAATATAATGTCATCTATTGGGGAGAGCAATTTTCAGAAATTAAAAGGCGGATATGATGAAAGATGCGCTCACCGCTAATAAAACCACATTTGCTGATAATCTCGTTTCTAAATACATACATTCCTTTGGATCACCAGCGACTTTTCTCAATACAAAATGTAAGAAGCATACCTGTCAAGTTGTCTTCTAGCAGATTTAGATAGCAGATCCATTTTTGTCAGGATATTCACATGAGGTAATTCTAAATTTACCATTACACTTAATGCAGCCATTGTGCCTTAAACAAAAATAACACATACGTTAAACTTACATATATTGAAACAATTCAGCCTGTTTCCCCGAAGGGGTAGGCAGTGGGCCAGCGGCGTATCATACGCCCATACTTCGCCAATTATATAGTTGGTCCCACGTAATAGGTGGCGACCTTATTTCCGCTTACCTACCAGGCACTGTTATGTTCGCCAGAGCCTCGTCAGTTGATCGACAGGTGCACCACTTGCAGGTGAGGTTGGCTTGGGATCCTTGGGTCTTGGTAGGAAAACAGGCGTGAATGTATGTATGTATGTAAGTTTTTGGTTAATAAAGAATAAATGTTAGCGTTTGGACGATGTCTGCAAGTTGATATATATGAACTTTTGAAATAAATCTATAGAAGTTCGTACATAAATCAACCTGCTTGTAAAACTATTTTTGTTTTATTATCATAATTAATTCTGTAACTGCGAGATTAACCATAATAAGTCCACTTTTTTTTTTAAATTGTTATTTTCATGGTTTTGGATATCCGAATATGTACTCTAGTACACAGTAACAAGTAAACAGTAAGTAAGTAGTAAACAGTAACAAATTTAATAAAAAGGGGACTTATTATTTTTTACCTCTCAGCTACGGGTAAGTATAATCTTTATTGAAAAGCAGAGTACACAGAGTAAACAGACAATGTAATGGTCAATGGGTGACCATTTGTGTGGCATTTAATATTGAGTCCTTCGTGCTTCGGAAGGCACATTAATACCGAGTGTTTCGTGCTTCGGAAGGCACATTAATACCGAGTGCTTCGTGCTTCGGAAGGCACATTAAGCCGCTGGTCCCGGTTAACACTACATGTTGTAGTCGTAAAGACATGTAAGAGGCCTAATTAAGCGCCATGAAAAGTTCTTGATAGATTTAAACAGCAGCATGACATGCAACCTTTGATCCTCACTGGGCCTGCGTGGTGGAGTACGACCCAATATCATCTCACCTTGATCTGTGAGTGGAGGCTCAGTAGTCGGATGCAAATGGGCTGAGATGATGATATTTATTGCACATAACATATACATTTAAAAAAATCTAACATGAAAACAATACACAAAGCTTATTTCTGCAGGAAAATTTTCGGCCAACCGTAGACGTAGCGTCACATATTAAACAGGCTATGGGTGATATAAAAAAACTACCTACCTGAGAGAAACTTGGACCCCTCAACCATGAACTGAGAGTCTACCATAAACACAACACATATCCTAAAGTTCCAGTTTTGAAGAGTGTCCACTAGCTTCTTCATCACAGACATGTGTGTGTAGAGCTCTATTTGCCCTGGACAGTCGAACAGGATGTAGTCATCATCTACATCTCCTAGCTGTTCTTGAAGCCAGTCACAGTTTTCTAGGAGAGTTCTGTAAAATAAGGTTTATTTTTACAATATATTTTCCTTTACAAAAGGAAATAAGTCATATTAACTACAATCTAGCCTAAGTAAGGACTAATTAGTAACATTCTTTTAAATAGAACTTTTTAAAATAAGATTTTGTTCCATACTATTCTTACACACTACTCCTTATTCCTATTCCTTTTCTATTCGGACACTATACTAAAGTAACTTGAAAGAATTAATTCCTGCCTTATCAGTCTTCTCACTAGGTTTGTGTTGTCAAGGAGCTCACAGAGAGGAGTCACATGGCCATGAGGACTTTTTTCATGAGCATCTGATGCTTCTTCTTAATTTCTTACTTATGCTAACACCCAAATCCACTTTAATGGTTTTATGTTAGTGGTGATGGTTTCTGCACTTAAAAGTCCATTTAGTATAATAGTCACACACTGTTGTATGTGACCTACTGAGGTTGCTTCACTCCTCGCCAGTCAGGCACATAAAGGCACAGTTCTTAATAGTCTTGTTAAGACAATATAAAATTATATTTGACCTTCGGTTTAAAGCGTACAAAAATACTTTATTTAGGAAATTATTGTCTAGCATGGTTACCTATTGAAACGCATAATATTTTTGGCCATGAACTGAAAATACATAATGTTGATTACCATAATTGTCACTTGCCATACAGCTATAAAATATAACGCATAACATCATTAAAAGGCATAATTTAGATAAGTAATAAAAGGCATGTTTTTTGTTGGACATAATTATACTGAATTATACATATTTTTAATTATAAAAATTAACAATAATAATAGTCAGGTGGGCAAATTGTATATGACTATTACAAGAAAATACTTTTTAATAGTAAGAAAAAAAATAACCTCAACCTAACCCAAAAAGAGAAGTAAGATGCATTTTAATGTATGCTTTATAAAAATATGGCAAATGAAATTATAGATTTATATGATTATGGCTTTTATATGCCTTATAAGCATTATTATGGTTATGTGTAGTAATATTTTATGAAAAAGGATATTATGCTTTTGGATCTTTATGCCATATGATGTAAGTCTTATGAAATTATGGCAATAAATTGTATGCATTTCAAAGTGTCAGTCTTGCATGTATTAAGCTTCCATCCCTCAAGTGATGATTTCAGACTTGGTCTTCTAGTGTTTCCAACTATCTCCATATACATTTTATCTCTATCCATACATGGCATGGCATCATGAGCATGTTTATTAGTATCAATTAGTTTTAAAGGAATATATTAAAATTCTTAACCAGCTCGACAGAAAAGTCAAGAATGTTGCTGAATCCAGCAAGCTATACAAATATGAAGTATGTTATTTAATTTGTACAAAAAGTTTACTTACTCAATACAAAATACGAGCCCTCCATTAGGTCCAAATTGCAGTTCTTCATCTTCCATAGCATCATCAAGATGAATAAGCTCACGAATGTCCACCAAAGGTTCATAATCGAAATGTTCGGCTGCAGGATCGAGGTTCACCACTTCTATGGTTCGTTTTGCATCAACGGCATGTTTCACCATGGTTGAACAATAAGTAGACTGAAATATAAATGGGATAATTTATTTTGTACCAATTTTAATAGGTTTACTTGCTTATTGTTTTTTATTTTGTATATGGAACTTTTAGTAGTATTAAGTAAAAATAATGGGCAATAGGGAAATTAAACGCCGGTGAACTATATGTTGTATATTACCCACTCCCAGTGGAATTGGAAACCTTGGGAACAAGGAATTGGTGTTTAAATCTTTATGGTTGTTACAGTGCATAATAAATAAATTTAAATTGCTCTTCCCCATAATTTTAACAATATCACCAACAAAAAGCCGAGTTTAACTTAGATTTATAGTTCTTACTTACTTTCCCGCTGCCCGCGGGGCCAACAACAAATTGGGCATATCGCATTTCGCACTTATAATTTTCTTACTTTCTGTTAAATTTGAAGTTATTCTCAAAAACAATCAGAGTATGTATGTAAACTGCAAAATTATTTTTATATTAACTATAGTCCTTTACACCTGATGAGTTCTATGACAGATCGATTTTTGACACTTATAGAGATGTCCTTTAATGAAATCGTATCTAATATTTACGACAATCGATAATAATTTATAAGGAAAAAAAAGAAAAAGAAATTAAAGTATTATATTGAAAGTTTATTGAACATAAATACATAAACGGTATATTTTGCACAGTTTTATTACGGTAAAATATAACAGAATTTTAAAAGACTTAATTCTTTGGTCACTTTCTGAAAAATCTCTTGAAGAGATTATCTTATTATGACTTCGTTTTACATGTTTCCACCTGTCTATTCTGACGTACCGCTCCCAGTCCTCTAATATAATCTCTGCACTTTCGAGCGATTGTCGAGCGATCACAAGATGACCGACGATTATGTGATTTCGCAGCCCTATGTTCTTTCTACGTTCCGTTCCACACCCAAAGAATTGCATAGGTATTCCTATTTAAGTGCTTTTTTATTTTATATTTCATTAAATTAAACTAAGCGAGACTGTTTTTGTTTTATAAGTTCAAAGTATTTAATTTTTCGTAAAAATGTCACCATAAAATAAAAATATTATACAGTAAAATTGTTTTTGTTTTTCAAAAAAAAACGCGTAGTTCGGAGCACGATGAAGTGTCACAGAAATCTTCTTTCTTTTAAATTATGGCTTCGTGCGTCTAGCACATTTAGCCAGTGTCAAGTAAGTGATATATTAATAAAATAATATAATTCATAGTAAATGAGAATAAGTGGTGATAAAGATGATAAATGGTAAATGAGATACCCTCCCCTAAGCCCCTTGAGTCCTCAGTAAAGATGTGGGACTATACTGAGATCTCACATGGACTCCTTGAGAGAAAATTTGAAAAGTGATGTTGCACTGTTTTGTTTGATTTACCAACACTTATGTATGTTCACAAACACTAAACGGTTAATAATCCACCGTTATTACACATTAATTTAGAAAATAAAACAAAACTGCAGACATGACGCTTCACTTTCCCGCCAAGAAGTCTTACATAAAAATAGTAATTTAAGTTCCTTCTTTTACATAATGGCTTCGTGCGTCTAGCACAAGTGCCAAGTAAGTGATATTAATTATATATAATTTATAGTAAATGAGAATGAGTGGTGATAAAGATGACAAATCGAAGATGAAATACCCTCATGTCCCCAGTCGCATGTGGGGTTTCTAAGGGTATACTTACGGATGCGAGCAATGATGACCGTATTATTTCATATTATACACTTATTAAGTTATTCTGTTTTGAAGAGGATATTTAAATTTGAATTGTTTAACTAAAATGCCTATCTATTATGACAATGACATTAGTGTACCAATGAGTAGTTTATGTTTTTTTCTTTTAAAAAATGGCTTCGTGCGTTTAGCACATTTAGCCAGTGTCAAGTAAGAGATATATAAATAACATATAATAAAGTAAATGAAAATGAGTGGTGATAAAGATGATAAATCAGATGCCTTCCCCTAATTCCCTTGACTTCTCAGTAAAGATGTAGGACTATTGCACTGTTTTGTTTCACTTACCAACATTCATGTACTTTCACAAACACTTAACAGTTATTAATCCACCGTTATTATACATTAATGTTCGAAATATAACAAATTTTAGAATATAACAAAACTGCAGACATGACGCTTTACTTTCCCGCCAAGAAGTCCGAAATGTTTGTGTTGTAGTGTAGTGTGATTGTCAGTGATATTTAGGGCCTATTTTTGAAGCATTGATTTTACTCAGTTTTGCTAAAATTATATTCTTCCTTTTTATTGTAATATCATTACTCTCTAGAGTGTTTCACATGTTTTGTTAAGATTACAGATTTTTAACAGACTGAAAATGAGATATTCCCATTCATAATGAATAATAAAATATTCCAATTGTATATATCTTTTAAATATCTAGGTGTTGGGCGCAGACATAGTTGAGACCACTTCAAAGAATCCCTGTTTTAGTAAATTACTCATGGTTATCTATTGGAAAAAATTAATTATAGAGAGTTAGCCTTGTTTATGCGTGTACAAGTACTGACCGTATAATATATTTATGTCAATATTTAAAATGATGCAATGACATTTATGTTTGTCGTGTACAAGACCACAAGAGCGTTTTATTAGAGAAAAAGCTTAATTTGCAATGTCTGCTGTTGGTATTGATTTGGGCACAACGTATTCCTGTGTGGGTGTATGGCACCACGGTAACGTAGAAATAATAGCGAATGATATGGGCAACCGTACCACGCCTTCATATGTCGCTTTCACCGACACTGAACGGCTTATTGGAGACGCTGCTAAGAATCAAGTGGCCCTCAATCCGATTAATACTATATTCGACGCCAAACGACTCATTGGTCGAAAGTTTGATGACCCTAAAATACAACAAGATCTTAAACACTGGCCTTTTAAAGTTATAAACGAAGGTGGAAAGCCTAAAATTCAAGTATCTTACAAAGGGAAAGCTAAAAAATTCGCTCCTGAAGAGATCAGTAGCATGGTGTTAACAAAAATGAAAGAAGTGGCTGAGGTATATTTAGGGAAAAAAGTTCAAGATGCTGTGATCACCGTTCCAGCGTACTTCAATGATTCTCAAAGACAAGCGACGAAAGACGCAGGAGCTATCGCAGGGATGAAAGTGCTTCGTATCATCAATGAACCCACAGCTGCCGCTCTAGCTTACGGATTAGACAAAAACTTAAAAGGCGAAAAAAATGTATTGATTTTTGATCTAGGTGGAGGTACATTTGATGTCTCTATTTTGACTATAGACGAGGGTTCTTTATTCGAAGTCAAAGCTACTGCTGGAGATACTCACCTCGGAGGAGAAGACTTTGATAGCAGGCTTGTAAACTTTCTCGCCGATGATTTTAAAAGAAAACATAAGAAAGATCTCAGAGCTAATCCTAAGGCAGTAAGGCGTCTTAGAACAGCGGCAGAAAGAGCAAAGCGGACCTTGTCCTCGAGCACCGAAGCAAGTATTGAAATCGATGCTTTATATGAAGGAATAGATTTCTTTTCGCGAGTATCTAGAGCACGATTTGAAGAATTGAACTCAGATCTGTTCCGTGTAACTTTAGACCCGGTAGATAAAGCATTAAAAGATGCGAAAATGGATAAATGTTCAATTGATGATATAGTTCTGGTCGGTGGTTCCACACGGATTCCAAAAATACAAAGTTTGCTTCAACACTACTTTAACGGAAAAAAATTAAACTTATCCATAAATCCCGATGAAGCAGTAGCTTACGGAGCTGCAGTGCAAGCTGCTATATTAAGCGGAGAACGACACTCCAAAATTCAGGACGTGCTATTGGTCGACGTGACTCCATTATCACTTGGAATTGAAACTGCAGGTGGAGTCATGACAAATATTGTGGAAAGAAATGCGAAAATACCTTGCAAACATTCCCAAACATTTACGACATACTCTGATAATCAATCTGCAGTCACTATTCAAGTTTTTGAAGGTGAAAGAGCGATGACCAAAGATAACAACTTATTGGGAACGTTTGACTTGACTGGTATACCTCCAGCTCCGCGAGGTGTGCCGCAGATTGACGTGACATTCGATTTAGATGCTAACGGCATATTAAATGTTTCTGCCAAAGAGAATAGCACAGGTAAAATCAAGAACATCGTGATAAAAAATGATAAAGGAAGATTGTCGCAGTCTGAAATAGATCGTATGCTATCTGAAGCTGAGAAGTATAAAGATGAAGACAACCGTCAGAAGGATAAAGTGGCTGCTCGAAACAAGCTGGAGTCATATTTATACAGTGTGAGGCAGGCTTTGGATGAAGCAGGAGGGAAACTTGATGAAGGGGAGATATCTAAAGCTCGTCGCAAGTGTGACGAGGCGTTGAAGTGGCTTGATAATAATTCATTGGCTGAGACTGATGAGTACGAAGATAAGTTGAAGGATGTAAGTAGTGTGTGTGCTCCTTTGATGAAGAAGCTCCACGGGACTGGGCGTCCAGGAGGCAAGGGAGGCGAGGGGCCCGTCATTGAAGAGGCTGATTAGTTGTCTGCCGCAATTAAATGTCCCATTTTTCATTACGTATTAACTCTGTTCTTATTAAATTTCTTTGTTACTTTGAGCTTAATAAATTTAAAGCGAAATTATATGAACATTTTATTAAACACCTACATAGATACGGCGTTTGTGCCTACAATAAGTTTTCTAAATTTCGAGGTAGTATGAACGTTATTAACAGAAGCTAGAGGAAACCCACACAAATTGTATACTGATGAAGGTAGTTCCTTCATTATTAAAGTAATCTCATATCGTGACGTGTGTTGTAACGCTTTGGCAGTCAGTTATTAGAGCGGTTTCCAAATTCTTTTTGTTGATGACTTTTGGGATTTAAACATGTCTTTTTTATGTGTTACTAAATGTCGATCTAAGTGCTTGTAAGTAACCAAGTTCTCAATATAGAATAAGGTATCTGGAAGATATAGGTCTAACATAGGTATAACAAACAGTCCTCTGTGCAGAGCATGCATGGAGACTGAGGAGACAGCCGCACACGTCTTGCTGGAATGCAGGGTGGTGGCCGATTGCCGGGCGAGGTTCCTGAAGACACCAGGCAGCCTTCCGTAAGCCTTCAGCGACGTTAAGGCGCTGATAGGATTCCTGGAGGAACTGGGATGGCTGGAGTAATCCAGCTCTCACCCTCCTACGCAAAATGGACGCATTGACGTCTGATTGCAGAAAAAGCCTGCACGACGAAGAAGAAGAGAAGAAGATATAGGTCTATTCTGGTAGACGTGCTCGTAGCTCCGCGGTACTAAGTGAAGTGACTGTTTGTATGGCATTTGATATCGAGCGTATCCGTGCTTCGGAAGGCATGTAAAGGCTGTTAAGCCATGTGAGAAACCCTATTTTCCTCATTTAAAAAATCATCACTCTAAGCCGTTGCTCCCGGTCTTCAATACGTGTTGCCAATTAAAAGACCCACTGGGTAGTTTAACTTGTAGCATGTCTGTCAATGTGCACAGAATTCGCATGGAGTGTGACCTGAAACCCTTTTACCTTGGTTCATGAGAGGAGGCCCGTTCTCTTTAGTTGGATGTTATAGGTTTCAATGTTTTTTTATTACATTTTTCCTAGGTATCTTCGTTGATTAGACTCTCATTTTCTAATCCTTTATATTACTTCTTTTTCTACTTTGACAAATTTACTTTTATCTATTTACGTAGGTACCAGTCGCTCAAGCTACCTGCCAATCTAAAAAGTGTACCATCAATCAAATGAAACAACAAAATTGATTAGCAATTTCTTTATTTTTAATTTAATAACTTTAGAAATTGTTCGGAAAGAAGACAATGTTTCAGCATCATTATTAATATGATATGAACAATAATAATTACTGCTATAATGTTTTTTTTAACACTATTCATTATAATAATGGTGATAACGTATTATAATTGTCTATAATGCTACAATATTATTTACATGAGCTCGCGGCCACATCAACGTAACAATTAGGTAAATACAAAATGGCGGAAATAGAACATGTGCACATTCGAATATTTTGCGTAATAAAAAAACAAAAGCTCGGTACTTCATTACAGTAACAAGGTTCATAAGAATGTTATGAACTAGTTGAGATAAACACACATTAAAGAACCATAAAACACCCCTGCCTATTCTTAAGAATCTAAATCATAAATATAGGTCTTTATGAATGAGTTTTGGACATCAGTCAGACTATCATTGACTGAAAAGGTATTTTAATATATATATATCCGGAATACCTATTTATAGGCTTAATTTACCGGTTAATGTGGCGTGGACTGGTGTCAAGAATCGCGACACAAATGAAAATCTAAAATTTAGATACTCGTGGTTAAAAGAATCGGTTACGTTAAGATTGTAATAAAAACTCTTTTATCTTAATATTATGACTGCGTTTTGCCAAATCGTTTTTAAAAAGATTTCAGGGAATTATGACGCCAATGCGAAAAAAGAAAGATGTTCTAAGAGATTCTAAGTTACAAAACTGGTGTTACTAGTTTTTTTATAAACATAATTCTTCAACAACGTACACAACTGTAGGTGAGTGACATATTATCGTAAATTGTTATTGTACGTGTTGAGTCCATAACTCAACTTAAGTTTCCACTACCTTACTGTGGCAAGACTTTAACTTGACTGTGACGGACCTAATTAACTTGATTTATCAAAATATCACTGGGTAGGTAATATTGTAAACAATTTTCTAAGCTATAATTTGTGTGAATAAAATGTGGATATTAATATATACAAACATATTATATATATTATATTAATATATTTGCATTTTGATAAACATTTGGTATGGTATTAAGAAATCTCGACTTAACCAGGGATTTGTTTCATGAACGCCATAAACTGGAACGTACTGGAAAATTTTGAACATTGGCATATCTAAATTAAACGATCATTTTTGTGATTGTCTGATTTGTTTAGTCTGCATTTTGTTTATAAACCTATCCCTCATTATGTATCTATCTCGTATTTCTTTATTGCTGTAATTATTTATTTATTCCTACATTTTGAGTAAAGGCTTTTGATTTTCAGAATTTTCGCATTGTTACATTCAAAATAGAAAATGAGAGACACCTTTTTGAGAAATGTTTTGACTTCTGACATTTTTTCACGACGACGATTCAGTATGATGTCAAATTATTCGAGGCACATGTTCCAAACAACAATAATATTACTTGTTATAAATATCTAATAAACATTTAAAAAGCAAAAGCTATGAAATTAACGTATAAAAACTAATTCTGAAAGCCTAAATATTCATTTAAAACTTTTACAAGAAATATTACTCGTAACTGTGTCAAAATTGAAAATGATAACTCACGTTACTGTTATACAGCCTAATATTTTATTTTTATATTGACTATTATATGCTATTACTTATTTCTAGCTTACTTTTTTTATATAAACATCGATATGTATGAAGTTCGGTATTTCTAGAACTGTATTAAAGAGTGTTTTTACTCATGCATTTTTTTAACTTTAAAATCTCATTAAACGGTCATATTTTTATTTGATTTTCGAAACACTTGAGCCTAAATCTATTTATTAATTGAGTAAATTTTCGTTACATTTCCATCGATACATTTTAGATTGATAATAATTTTGATTATTCCTTGACATATTTACCCTTTAAGAACTTGACGTTGGGATTTGCTATTACGGCTACTTACGTTGGTACTTATGTTTTTTTTCTAATGTGGCAATTCCCTTACCTATTTACACTAAAAAATGGTTTCAATTATATACATGTTTGATGCAAGGAGTATGGTTCCTTTTAAATATACAATTTGTTATTTATAATCTAAGGAAACAAGGAAATAAGGATGGATAAAAATAAGAAAAAATAAAATAAACTGAAATTAGAATAAAAGCAAATTTATTGCTAAAATATAATAAAACTATAACCACAAGCAATATGTTATTTGCTTATATGTAGACGCGTTTCATTTGTCTCTCGAAAATTTGTACCTTTTTAATAATTATAATAGTTGAAACGAAAAGAAAAATAAAATAAAGGTAATACAGGTTTACGGAATACAATGGAAAATGAGGATTTAAATATCAGCTAGCTGCGTAATCACAAATTTGAGCGGTCCCATATCGGTTAAGTATAAAATTATATAGAAAACATACAATAGTATAAAATAAACATTCATAATTTAAATGTAAAACTTATAACCCGATTATAATAATATTTTTAACCTCATCGGTTCGTATAAACATAATAATACTTTTTAACTTGGGTCAGTATCATAGATCATAGCTTAAATTTACATCTGATTGCACTTTAAAATTTCATTAACAATAAAATAAACTTCCCTACCCCTAATCGTCCGCAGCGAACTATCTTACACGGTACTAACTTACACATATGTACACACGGGCTCGCGGGCAACGGTCGACACATATTTGGTATATTTATTTACAACGATCGAACTCGAGAAGCCTGGACCCCGACTCTCCGCGCCGGCTCGGGCGCCCACTCTCTACATTAAAATTAAAGCGAAATGCAATTTTGTATCGTAAAGTTTCGTCGTCCGCGTCACTCGCGATATCACGACAAAATATTTATATTTACAGAGTCTTTGGCCTAACGATCGAAGGACAACCGATCACACTCGAGGGCGGGGCACTCGCGGGCGCTAGTACTCCCACCGGTCGTCGTCCGCTTCCGTCTTGATGTCGTCCTCGGCCACGATGGAGGGCGTGACTGCGGGCGCGACGGCGAGCGCGGGCGCGACGGGCGCGGCGGAGGGCGACTCGGCGGCGGGCGCGGGGGGCGAGGGTGCGGGCTCCACGAGCACCGTGTCGGCGGCGGTCGGCTCCCGGCGGAAGTCGTCGCCGCGCATCACGCACACGCCGTTGATGATGACCTCGTCGGGGCGGCGCGGCTTGTCGTCCTGCCAGTCGGGGTTGACCCACTGCGGCGCGGCGGGCTTGCGGCGCGAGCGGCCCGCCGGCTGGCTGGCGGCCGGCTCGCGCTTCGGGGAGCCGTCGTCGGAGTCGTCGGAGCCGAGCCGGCTGTCCGCGTCGACGTCGTCGTCGTCGGAGTCGTCGCCGGGCGGCTCCCGCTTCAGCGGCATGGAGAGATCGAGGCCGCCGCTGTGGTCCTTGCGGCGGTCGGCGTCGGGCGGCAGCAGGCCGCGCCCGATGAGCGCCGCCAGGTTGGTGTTGGCCGCGAAGTACGGCGGGTAGGGCAGCGGCACGCCCGCCAGCCCCATGCGCTCCTTCTGCAGCTCGAGCAGGCGCTGGTTGAGCAGCAGCCGGAACTGCACGGGGTCGAAGGGCGCAGCGGCCTGGTCGCGCGCAGGCGGCTCGGCCGGCAGCCCGTGCGGCGCCTGCTGCTTGAGGCGCATGCGGTGGTTGTGGAACCAGTTGGTGATTGTGCGCGTGGAGAGGCCCAGCTCGGCCGCCAGGAACTCGATGGTGGGCATGTTGGGGTAGGGGTCGAGCGCGAAGGCGAGCCGCAGCGCCTCCTTCTGCTCCTCGGAGAACAGCACGCGCTGCTTCTTGGCGGAGGGCGCGCCGGCGTGCGGGCCGGGCGAGCTCGAGTGGTAGAACTCGGACGTGTCGTTGGAGGAGGTGTCGGAGGAGTTGTCCTGGCCGGGCCCGCTGGAGCGCCGCCGCTTGTTGGCCTCGCGCCGCTCGTTCTTGAGCGCCTGCAGCCGGTCCACGTTGTGCGCGTCGCTCAGCCACAGCTGCATGCGAATGAAGGGCTCGCGGCCCTTGATGCTGAGCATGTGCCACGGCTTCGGCTTGGACAGCAGCTCGCTGACGGAGCCCTGCGAGAGGCCGAGGACGGCCTCGCCGAAGATCTTCTGGCCGATGTTGTTGGCGAGGAGCGCCTCCTTGATCTTGGTGGTGATGGTCTGCGTGTCGAGGTCCTGCGTGAGGGCGGCCATCTCGTAGACGCTGGGCGAGATGTGCTGGTGCAGGGAGCGCAGGACGGGCGCGTGCTGGGGCGGCATCGGCGGCGGCTTGCGCTCCTTGGGGTCCAACAGGTGGTGGTGCTGCGGGAAGCCGGGCGGCGTGAGCAGGAGCGGCGGCTGCGGCAGGTGCGGCAGGTGCCCGCCGCCCAGCAGCTGCTCCTGCTGCATCTTGCTGAGCAGCGACGTGGCGTCCGACAGCATCTTCTGCGTGGGCGGCATCGGGGGCATCGGCGGCATCGGCTTGTTCATGTTCGGCGGACATGCTGGAATAAAGAAAACAAATTCGTGAGAACACTTTAACTAACATTGCAAAATCCTGTTGAGTTGAAAACCTTTATTAATCGATGCAGTATGACTTGTTCTATATCACTAAGTGGCATTGGACAATGCGGCCTAACCGCTGGTAAGTGGTCACCCCAGACTTGTCAACTCTTTCGATTTATATGACATGTAGAAGACCCATGTTGTTTAACATACAAAAAAATAATTAAATCAAAGAAAAAGGCACTTACGTGCTCCGCTGTAGTTTCCTGTCCTCATGAGCTTCTCGGGCGCAATTTTGTATTGCGACGCGACCAGCTTGTGGACGGCGTGGTCGTCTTCGAGGAACATCTTCATGCGGATGAAAGGCTCCCTTCCTTTCTGCGTTAGCATGTGCCAGGGCTTCGGCCTTGCCAGTAGGTCGCTGACTGAACCTTGGGACAGTCCCAGGACCGACTCCCCGAATAACCTTTGACTAATCGAGTACTGACTGAGAGCCTCTTTAACTCTTCGGACGATATCTTCTGTATTTAAGTTGTTAAATAAATCAAACTGTTGTTGAGTAATTGGTGGAAGCACTGCTTTCATCGACCGCTGTGGAGGCGTATGATGAGGGGGGTTCGACGGCTGTGATATGAGACTATTTGTTATTGATGCCATTCTTTGCAACGGACTCGCTGCAGCTGAACTATTGAAGTCTTCATTGGGCGTTATCGCCGGCGGAAGAATAGCATTCCCCAAAGGGCTGGATGCTGACGACCCTGTCGATTGCTGTCCTGGTTCTAGTTTCGGCCGGACTAATGAGAACGCGCTACCCGCATGCCTAATAGCCTCTTCGGCATCCATTGATCTATCCTTATCACTATCAGTCATTCCATTCATTTTGGCATTTTTATCTTTAGGTAATGAGAGATCTTGCACAGCACCTGATCCATTTATATGTTGGGTCTGTGCTTGTTGCATGGCCTGCTGCTGTAGGGCCAGAAGGTTGGGGAAAGGTGGCATTCCTTGCATGTTGTGCATGTTTGGAATGTTGCCGCCGGGCTGGAGTTTGGCTAGTTCTCTGTGGTAAGCTTCTAACGCCATCCGGATATCTTCTGGAGGTCGTTCCATGTGAGGGGGCATGCCGCCACTGAAAAAAGGAGGAAAAACACTGCAATTTAGTTCAAGATTTGCTGTTCTCGTTCATATTATGTCAGACTCATGTTATTTATATGCCATAAAACTTGAATACTTTTCATTTTAATTATTATAAATCATCTCGTTAATTAATGGAATCTAGTGATTAATATATTGAAGAAGAATGCTTTCAGTTTGTAAGTAAGAGATGCTGGGCTGCGATGTATTAAAGTATTTCAGTTTGTGTACAAAAGACGTGTGGCACTGCGCAGATTTGCTTTAACTATTAACTGGCTTTCCGTGGTTCATAGGGTCACCCTCCGCAGACATTGTGGAAACCGCCTTAGATAATTGTATTATGTGATACAGAGCAATTAAAATGGTAACTCACGTTGGAAATCCGTCGCGACTGTGGCGCATGTCCTCCACTCTCCTGGTCATGATTTTGGCCAGTTCCTCCTGGTATATGCGTACCACCTTCTCCTGGGGAATGTCATCATTCTCATATTTCTTCAGTCTTCTGTTTTGACTCGAATCCTGAAATAAGGAAGGAAATTATTAAGCAATTGTAAAGGAACCAGTTTTCTGTGAATAACTAGGTACCGCTAGGAAGCGCTCGTAGCTCTGCTGTGTTCGGTGGTCGGAAACGATCACCAAAGTACAGCAGAGTTAACAGAGGTCAGTCCTTGGATGGGTGACCGTTTGTGTGGCATTTGATATCGAGCGCTTCCGTGCTTCGGAAGGCACGTTAAGCCGTTGGTCCCGGTTATCACTAAATGTGGTAGTCGTTAAGCCATGTTAGAGGCCTCATAGGCGGCTTGACAAATTCCAACAGCAGGACATACACCTGCCTTTGCCAATCCGCACTGAGTCAGCGTGGTGGAGTATGACCCAATACACTCACACCTTGATATGTGTGAGGAGGCTCGTGCTCAGTAGTGGGACGTTAATGGGCTGTGATGATGAACTAGGTACCCCTAAACATAAGTTTGCCTCTACAATACGTTCTGCGTTCTCGCAGAAAAATCTCAGATCAAAAGAGACAATTTCGATCTGCATTTGGTTCTATAACATGACAGAACCAAGTACACGAGCTTGGAGACCAAAACTCTGAAATTGTAGTGTAGGACGCCCTCCATCTAGGTGAAGCGACGACATACGTCAAATGGCTGGCAGCGGTTGGTGGCGAAGAGCTGAAGATAGAGCTGAATGGCATGCCCTTGGAAAGACTAAAGTCTAGCAGTAGAAAAAATAGAGTGATCAGTATGAATTCAGTTAGCATCAGGTAATTTAGTCACGTCTGCTTCCTAGAAATTATACGTACCTTATTAGAGAACGGTGAAGGGCACTGCGTTCGTGGTGAACTCGAGTCCTCATTACTTCTGGAGTCATCATTGGTGTGTTGTCCAGTCGGGGTTTTCATCAGGTGCGAGGCCTCGTTGAGGATGTGCACCAGCCGGTCGTCACCTTCGCCATCGGGTCTTCCGAAGCAGGCTCCTGCACCATCCTTGTTTCCAACTGCAATGACAAGATGCGTGTTAGTAAATATCGATTTCCTTTATCGATCTACTACTAATATTTACTTTAAAATGACGTGGTAAGCTTAAAGCGTTTGTTACAATTGGTTTCACGTTTACAGATGATGAGTTCAACTCAATGCTAACTAATCCGTTTTTTTTAACAACTAATAGTGTGGATTAGGTCTGGAGGCTGTAGCCTTTTACTAAAGCGTCAAGTTATCGATACGTGATCCCACTCGTAACTCAAACACATTTAGCTTAGCAAATGGGTAAAAAGGAATATGTACTAGTTAAATGCCTAACATAATTATAAATATACTTTTTTCTAAAATAATTTTCAGTATCGTCACCAATCCAATTTACTCAAAATGTTGAATGAACTCAACAAATACATTGAGGTTCTCATATAAAGACCACATTAACGAAGCAATTTTCAGCTCGTTAGTGACATTTCATAACAATATTTGAACGCGTACCCTCCATTTTAATTGCATCTAAATTGTCACACACACACATACATAGTTGCGATGATCTGCGCCTGCGGTGCTTAAACTCTTGCCAACTAATAAATACGAGTGTTATATTTGGGACAATTGAAATTAGGCGAGTCATTAAAACGCTACTGCAATGAATAGTGCTTTAAAGATAATCACTGAATGGGAACGGACACTCATCGCCTAAGCCAGTAATCCGAAAATGGCGCGCGCGCACCAATAAACAAGTGAAGTTACGCGCGAAAACCACCCGCCATATTGTGGTCATTCATCCTGTCAACATATTGTCTTTGGTCTCACAATGAAACGACTCTGTTTTAGATGCTGATGTACGTACTGCATTAGTCTAATTAGACGCTCAATTAGTTTAACTGTTCGTTGGGTTTAGCTTGGGATTGGCTGTAACATTCGTTATAATGCCCTTTTGGTTTGGTTCTGTCTGTCTGTTACGTTTTCTCTTTTAAACCACAGGGCCGATTTTGATGATACCAAAAAAGTTTAAACTCTTTGAAGTAATTTACCAATAAGAAAATATTTTTTATTCGTAACACAGACAAAGCTAATTAGCTAATTAGCGACTAAAGAGATCCATATCAATCTACAAACTTATAGAAGAAAATATGTCATTTACAAACAGGAAACTCAACGTCACACATAAAAATCTCATGAGGAAAATAAAGACAGACAATTACACTGTGGTTTTTTAAAAGCTCTGAAAAGGGGCATTTATTATTATAAAAAGCCCCAACAAACAGTTTATTACGTCCTTAAATGTTATTTTAATGCCATCTCAGTCTGTTCACTGATTTCCCGGTGTATTTTCGATTGCTTGTTTATTTTAGATACTTGGCGCATCAAGCGAAATTAACCCCTGATTAATAGTCAATAAAAAGCATAATGCGATGTTGTTAAAAGTGTTTTCCGAAATCACGCTGAGCTTTTATCGGTATGTAAAGTGAATTTTATTTATTGGTAATTAAATGTGGATTTAAGGTGTCAACGGTTACATGTGTATTTTGGTCGGAGAAATGGTGGGCAGCCAGCTACATACCGTCACGCAACTCAAACGTTATATTTAATCTGTCCCATACATGTATAATCTACTTACACTATGATTGACTTAGGGAACTACGACATTGTAAAAAAAAACTTTGACCTTATCCATTAAATTAATCTTGACATTGTATTGAGACATATAAGGTAATATAATGTCTATAATTAAGTGACACTTTTGGTGTAACATATATAATTTTGGCATGTAACAAGCATTTTCGAATAGATTTTCATTGAACTGAACAACGTTTACACAATTCTCATTGTCGTCATGTTCTCACGTTCCAATTCAACATTAAAATTGTTACAATTATTACGTATAAGTAAGTCCTTATTTGAATATGTTTAGTTTTTTTGTTGTGTTTGCTTTTTATTAGCCATTTATGAACGAGTCTTATGAGTAAGAGACGTGATCAAATTTTGTAAAATGGCCGTCAGATTTGATTATATCTCTTTATGTCCATATAGTCTCGGCCCATACAAACGTTAGA
The DNA here is from genome assembly GCA_949126915.1 of Musotima nitidalis. Taxonomy (NCBI): domain Eukaryota; kingdom Metazoa; phylum Arthropoda; class Insecta; order Lepidoptera; family Crambidae; genus Musotima; species Musotima nitidalis. The sequence continues at coordinate 11,315,681 of OX421434.1, forward strand.
CAATAATCCTCTAGACGTGATTTGGTGTCATAATTGCTGTGTTTGTTTTAAAATGTCCGGTTAAGTAGCATTTGTGTTTGTAATCTACGTTTGCCGTAATTATGGAAACTTTCTTAGCCATTATGTCGGCCGGCCATTTTGTTTCGGAATTGCGTTTTTTATTTTTAATGATCATTATCTACCTACATGTTGTCGTTTTCGATGGCGCAACAAAAGAACAATTTTAGTCAATCTCAGACAATAATAATCATACTATAATGTGTGTAGTTGACATCGTAGTAAGATAAGTAAAGACTAACATGAGGAGATACATGGTTATTACGTAAGTTCTAATAAATCCATAAAATATACATGAAACATTTGTGTATTGATATGAGGTACCCTACCTGCACATACATTTATTTCTTGATATCGTCAGCCAAACGCCCGTTAAAACGACTAACCTCCGATAAAAAAAAATCTATATACATACAAACTTCGATTTTAGATGCCTTTTAGAATACCATAGTCGAAAAGGTTAATTTAAGAGTAGACATACGTTTCACACATCTAAAGTGAATATTTAAAATCTCGTAGGAAGGTATAATGTGCAAAAAACAAACAGTTAAAATCGATACCGCCTGATCAGACCATATTTATATGTACGGCAGGTGCGTGACGTTCACCTTCGACAATAATCAATTATTAAGCAGAGAAGTATATTTCAAATTCATTCTTTCAACGAGCGAAGGGGCCGTCGATAAATTTCAACACACGTCTATCGTCGCCTTTGATCTTCTCGCTGCTATTTTGTTATTCTGCGTGTAACACAACCACAATTACCGATACGTGCTTCGCGAGTTTCGTCAAAAACTGCCGCGACAGGCCGTGATGCAACGCCGCCATTTTGTTTAAAGCTTTTACAAACAAAATGTCTACTCATTTTAAGTTTTAAGGATGGAAACTACTTTTTAATCAATGTTAAGAATTTATCGATACATTTTAAATGAAGGGAAATTTTCAATTGAGAATTACAACCCTGTGTGGGAATCGAATTCACGACCAGGAGCGTAGTGCAAATATGCTGTGCTACTGACCCCACCCCATAGCGTCAATAGAAAGAGTTTTTTAAGGATACTATAAAGCATAATGTCCTTCCTCAAAATGCAATCAATTTCTTTACACGTTTTTGTCATTATATGTTTATTCGTGAAAAGGTCATTCCGAGACGTTTAAAGTTACTTTTACTTTTATTTATAAATTTCTTAGTAAGAACAAACAACACCTTTACCCTAAAGTGGAAGCGCTATATTTATTTTTCGTGTTACCAATAAATTGGCTTACCATCATTACAATGTGCATTTTTGATGGATAAAAGTACATAATTTCATTATAAAAGTGTTGTAAAATTTATGTGATTCCGTCACGGCATCGAATTTATCAGCGATCGTCTGCCGGACCAGACGGATAGCTTGCTCCACTTGTCACAGTTCAAGGATAATAAAAGAATAACGGTGAAATTATTTGTTTATGCGACACCATATCGCGTGCGTGCACGCGAAAACTATTTCTTTGTGGACGTTATTGATTGCTTCTACCGTATGAATATTCAGAGGCTTAGCAAAGTAAGGGGGTGGTGCCCTAAATTATCGTGTCACTGTGACTGAGAAAATATTTCGCCACGTAATTACTTGGTTTCTTTTGATTTAACTAATGTATTGGCGAGCCAGGTGGCGGGTAGTTTCATTAAAGGGGTGAGAATCGGGCGCAACGTACGTCACTGGATAGATCGATGCTCATTTGCATTCGACTCGCCGACAGCGGCGGACGTCAGGGCCGTTCGAAAGTGTCGCAAGCTTCGGCAAAAAACACCGTATTTGAATTGTTAATACGGTGCAAAAGAAATGTCTACTTAGTTGCATAAGGCTGGCATCGCAATACATAATTAAGTGTTAACATAAATTATTTTGAAATAAATCAAGTCATGTAAGTATTTGGCTACACGTTTACGCTTTTTAACGTTTGTATATAAGCAGTATTATCATTAAAAAGGTGTATTTGTCGCAGTTAGATGGCCGCTGCTCTAGTGGGTTTTGAAAAACATTACAAAAGGGTGGATGTAAAGTTTCTTCGCGGCCGACGGCGTTGCGTGAGGCGCGGCGGGTGATCGGAATCGCGTGCCAGATGCCAATCTGCGGGCACCGACCACAATTGATTCCACACCAGAGAGGAAGCCAGTGACATGCCGCAAGATTTAGAGCCGCTTTGACTGGAGAACACCGTTTTTGATTAGGTTTTTTCCGGCTATCCAGCGTAGGAGTAATGCGTCATATTATATTTTTTCTGGTACCTACCTATCGAGCATAAAAGGAATATAATATGAAATAAGTAACAAGTAAGTAGTTTTGTGTTTGAGATTGTTTAAAAATTAGTTTATATTTCAAACTGAGATTTCTTAAGGAATACATTGATATAGTTAAAAAATTTGGTGGGCACTTTAATTTAACTTTATTATTAAAGACAGAGTACTCCAATTAGAGTATTAGGTATCATACCTTTATTTTTCTTTTATATTAAAAAACGCTCAATTAGTGCATACTGATAGGTATTACAAAAGTGTATCCATACCAGAGTTCTGTCGAAATTCCCCGCGGATAAGGTAAAAACGTTAAGAGCACTCGTCGCGCGGACGTCGCTAGTTCCTAACTAGATTCAATAATCAATTTTGCGAGCTCCGCAGAGGACCGCCATAACCATAGTGCTGGCTGTACGGAACAAAAAAACGATTCTGCAACTTTGGCTGTGCTGTTCGAATTCTCTTTTATTGTGTTTCTTTTTTCACACTGTAGGTGTGTATAAAAGCGTGCTCACAACACATGTAAATAAGCACTACATAACCTGAGCCTAGCTAAATAAAATAAAATTACTTTAGTTTGAACACACAGCAAACCCTACGAAGATCAGCGAAATCTCTGTGTACCTTTTGAGTTTGTACCTTAAATATAATGCTGATTAGAGCGATTATTAAGACTAATTAATTTGATTGTCATATATGGCAGGTTGTAGCAGAGCCTATTGCCGCTTACCGGGCACTGTTATGTTCGCCAGAGCCTCGTCTGTTGATCGCCAGGTGCACCACTTCCTGGTGAGGTTGGTAGGAACCTTTTCACCCCTATACAACTATATAGATCCTTTTATTAAGTTTTTTGCCTACGCCAAATGGGATATATTATGGGTGAGAGATCATGTATTCATATACATCAATAATCATCATAATCATAATCATCATCATAATCTCATAAGCGCTCATACGCTTATGAGATTATGTATATGCAACATATTCTGAAAATCATACATACAATTGAACTGCGTATAAATAAACAATTTTTTTAGTTAGGACTCAATACACCAGCTTGTAACCTGCTTGCTGTTTTTCTCAACACGAATTTGCATTGCTTTTTAGATGACAAGGTGTAAGATTTTATTTAACTGCCAATAAAGGTGCAGGTGGTTGGTTCATGGCAAATTGTACATTAAAATATATAAATATTAATTCGTTTCACTTGCCATGACGTTTGTTACTTTCTTTACGTAAAAATTACTGTCTTGAATGTTTGATCGTTTCGTACGCAAAAGATAAATTTTATATATAAAAGGTTTTACACACACATAAATAGTATATGGCTGTAATTCTGAATTTAAATATTCTTAAAATATCAATGTTATTGCGTCCAAGTTTAGGCGGAAAAAAACATATCGAGGCAGTGTTGCATTTTATTCGAAATTTTTGTGTAAAAACATTTTGGATTATTTAAACATGTTTTCGACGACGTACTCAAGTGTACGATAGTGAATGTGATTTTCCATGAAAATTCCATAGAAACCACTACTTTACTAGGGTAGGACTTAGACTTGACTATTCCGGTCTTTAATTGACTATGCCTGTGAATAAATGATGAAAACAAAGCATAACGTTGGATTTATATGCATATAACTTAATTTATCAAATTACTTGAAACTGAATACTCTATTTGACTGAACACATCAAAGAAAAAATACTAGTACATATCTATGTAATTATGTTTTTTTTCAAGCTTACTTTTACTCAAAGATATTGAGTCTCATCACTAAGGTACTATCGGCCCACGGGAGCTTATCCGCATAACTTTTAACGATAGCTTTGCAAAGTTTTTTAACGAAATAACCGAATTCCCGCCAACTGTGACTGGTAACGAAGTTAGTCCCACCTGATTGTCTGTCGGTGTGTCCCGATTGATATTCAACTTTTAGCTTATAGCTAATACGATTTATTTCACATTACACAATGCCTTTTTGTGCTTGAGTGACTTTGTTTGTTATAATTTTAATTATGAATACTGATATAAAACTTACGCTTAAAGGCGTAAGAAATTATAGTAATAGTTTCTATCTAGTCGTTAAGTTTTCTATAAAATCGTAAACTTTTTTCTCTATAATAATTTGTGTTTAATAATAGAAAAAACATAAGCTTTTAACAGTACTTAAAAATAACTGATTATTTTTTATAACACGGGTTAGCTATAATATATGAATGTTGATTAGTATGCCTTGCAATAGCATAAAGATGCTTAAAGAGACGTGACACCTTCTATCTCATTAAATAAATTGATATTTTAAAAGTTTTATCGTTTTAATGATTCAGCCTATCTTATCATTCATTTTTCATTTTAGAATCATTTGTAAAGACGAAGTTTGATATAAATGTCAGAAATTACTTTTGGCTCCCTAGCTGTCACGGTAGTTCTCTATGGAAACAATATTTCTTTTAAGGCGGCTTACGTGAACTAGTTATTAGTGCATTGATTTGTGCACGGTAGGTTTATTGATTGTTCTAGCGATTGATTGCTGGCTGGCACGCGATCTACACCGTACTCTATAGAAAGGCAAGCGTTACAAAAAACAAAGTAATATAAATCTATGGTTCGAATTATTGGTCGTTCAAAATTCAAATTATAAAGCTTTACTTTTTTTAAACTTACCGAAGATGCGAGCAAATGTATTGTCTTGTTAAATGACGTATAAACCAACCAATTAATGTACCATGAAATTGACTGAAGAAAAGAAATTCTTTCACAATTACCTTAGCGGCGATCGAGAATCTTTTTTAATTGCTTCAGATTGACCGATCAATAACACACGCCATAGTAAATCCCGCAACGCGGTTAACGTGTCCGAATTAAATCTAATTTACGGAACAGGGAGCCGTTCATAGCATCGCATTAAATCCTTACTAATTATGCAAGACAGGGAGCAAAGATGTAAAATGGCCGCCTCACAAATCGTGTCCGAAGTGACAGGCCAAACAAGCGATCTCCCGCGACAGAACCCTGATATATTCCCCGTTTTCGCCAAGGAAACGTGTGTAATTAATTTTAAGGAATAATATGTCGGGATGCACTTAATATGCTATTAAACAGTTTGAGTGTGCGTAAAGAAAATGGCGCCACGATTGCCGCCAAAATAGTGGCGGGAATAAATATACAGCTTTGGACACGTCAATTTGTCTAGATGTAACAAGCAAACAGTATGCATTGCTGTGTCTAATATAATAACAATAAATAAAATCAGTAAATTTGATAGATTTACTGTAAAGGCAAATAAATAATAAATAAATAAATAATATTGTAAATATAGTCTTGTTGACAAAGACAATGCAATTCGGGCGTTAGAACATTAATACAAAACAATAAAATTAATACAAAGGGAATCTACTTTTCTTTAAACTTTATATGAGCAATAAAAGGCTGAAGGAACAAATAAAACATTTCTTTTCAAAAAAAGATGTCTAAGTATAACTTTCGACCAGTAGGATAAAATGGTTTTAAGTCTCAAACATGAACACATCACTACGGCCGCGGTCGAGTGTCACCGATATCTAGTGCTTAACCAGTGTTTAACACAATTAGCGCGTTAATAGCGGCCCGAAATAAACTCGCATTAAATTATCGCAATCAACCACCCTTGTTCTAGCGTCGAGCGTCAACGCGACGGATACTTTGCTTATGTGACACGCATGACAGTTCGCGCTACACAGAAATTGTGCTAACAATTATTACTTACATATCTGCTAAGATATCTAAGAGTATATACTTCTTTCATTAATAAAAATCTTATACCTAACCAATAATCAAAATCAAAAATCATTTTTTAAGTTAGGCTCTATAGAGTTCTTATGAAATTTATAATTATAATCCTTGATCATATAACGACCGGGGCAAGAAAATCGTCAGTTGGTTTTTTCTCCCGCCAGTTACAATAAAACAATTAATTGTAATGTACTTATTATTAGTAAGCGGATGTATGAATTTTGTTACATGTGATTCTCACTGTTGAAATTTGATAATCTCGGCTACTAAGCGTCCAGTAACTGAACAAATAGGATGAGATCTTTAATAAATAAGACTTTTTACACTTTTCAGAAGTGTCGAAAAAAAAGTTTGATATGACAGCAATAAGACTAAGTATAGATTCAAGTAAACAGATGACACATTAAGTTAACCACTTAACTTGGTTTGGGACATCATTTATTTCTATCGTAATTCGCAACAAAACAGTACAGACATGCCATGCGATCAAACGCAACCTAATCAGCATTAAATTGAACGCTTTTAAATGTGTATTGTAAGTATTTCAGCGTTAGACCCGGCCTTCCATATTATAATTAATCTGTGGTTTTAATCAACTGCGCGATGGAATTCTCGGCAAGTCATTGTCCTTAATCTTGCGAGCCCTGTTCAGAGATGAACGAAGTATCTAATAATAATGCAACTGTCCAACGGCTGCAATTCAACACCTCAAGACTACGACAATTAATTGTTTTATTTTGGGACGTTATGGCGTAAAGCATTATAATACGTGGAATATTTGTATTTAGAACTCTTGTATTTTGTTTTTTTTAAATAGTTTAATTTTTGTTTAAATAGTTTGTTTAAAGACACGACCAAAGAGGTTTTGGTAGTTAGCGTTGAAAAAAGTTTTTATTGCTTTGCTTGGTAATGATTCATGGTTTTATATTATATTATCGTTCGAGTAATTAAACGGTGTTAATAGGTAGGAAATCAAACTTAATACTTTGCCTCAATGTCAATATGAGGTAAAGGACGTGTGATAAATAGGTAGGTACTTATTTTTTTTTACTACACCATCTAAATAATAACGTAGTTAAGTAAGTATAATCACTACCAATCTGGCATGAGTAACACAAAAAAACTGATATTAAGATAACCTTTGTAAACAATAAAAAGATGTTAATTACGCACGTAAAGCGGCAAAAATAGAAATAATGCGAAAAGGACGGAGCTGTCATCGCGCGCGTCTCGCTCGCACGTCGTTTACGCGTTCAGCCGTAACAATTACTTAGGCATTATTATCTTGGACAGTCGGTTAGGTATAAAATCATAAAGTATATAATGAGACACGGTATTATAAACATAAATATGCCCGTAAAGAGGTCTGATTGCTTCGTTGGAAGCCATCAAAGCGGCCGCGGGACGCCGCGCATTCTTCGCGAAATAATTTCTTGACCTCTACACTAGAGCACCGCCACTCACCAACAGATGGCGTTACGTGTACATTGTTGCGTGCATACCTAACTTTTTGCAGGCAGTTTTTCGAGCCATTTCAGCGTAAACGCACTTAAACGGCTATTCAGTTTTTCAAAGGTGCTTTCTAAGTGGTTGTCGCCGATTTTTTTTAACTACCTTTTATAATAATACTTAGTAGTAATTGCGTCGTAAATTAAAACAGTGCGTCTTTAATCGTAATTTCTGATGTTGACGAAACGAAGTCAATGATGTGTGGGTTAAAGCAGTTTTATGCGTTAGTTAATGCGTACGAGATTAGCTCAAGTTGCGATTAGTTTTGCAACTCGTCGCTAGAGGGCATTGGCCGCTAGAACTTTGCGAGAAGTTTGTATAACAAACCTCAAATTCAAATGCTTTTGTCTTAAATTATGTGACCGCATGGTAATAAATGAGTGTGGAAACTTTTTTCGTTCAAAAATCGAACCCTTTTCGGGCGGTTCCTGCCTGTCTAAAGTTTGTTTATACCATTTATACGCAGTCCCCGCGCGGGAAAGGTCGTTGTGTGTATCGGGAAGGTAATTATTCCGCGATTATCGGCCACTCGCCGGATTTTCGTGTTTGTTCCAAACTTTATGATTTATGAGCGATTGACCCGTTTTATTTTCAACATGTCGAAAACCGTGGCGACCGGCCCTGATAGTTTACCGCACGATTAGCGTTGCTAATGATGTGCCGTACAAAAACTGTTACGGACATGTACATGCTTGAGGAAAAATACAGGGTCATTTAGTGTTTTTGCGTACATCGAACAGTTTGTACATTTGTATTAGATTAAGTTGTAAATAAACAAATATTTTTGGCATCTCACATAGCGCTTCTAGTTCTAAACTAAGCTGAGCTTATACTATGATAACAAAACTTATTTTGGTAAGTAACGCGGGAATATGCAAACCCAGACAAATTTTCGTACCACAATTGCCTATCTCTCCCTTATGGGTATCGAACCAACGAGTTTAGCACTAGGCTGTAGGCAAACTAATATCGTACGGATATCGTAATAACTAATCCAAGGTTGATCAAGTAATCATGCCTTATAAAACCATTACTCGGATAGAAGCTCTTAATTAAAATGTGAAATTAGCGGGAATACTTTCATGCATTTTTATTGTAAAACTGATGATAATAAATAGAGAAAATGATGGGACGGCATAATTAGGTTCTTTCACAATGGCCGCGTCCCGTGGCGAATCTCGAAATTTCCACTGCATTCATTCGGTTCTGGAATTGGCTGGACGATTTAAACAATAGCGGAATTATTGTACTTAAGAATGCAATTGTGATTTGAAACCCAGAAATTGAATAATGTTCAAACTTAAAAAAAAATATTGTCAAAAGTGGTTTTTGCATCTTTGCTTTTACTTTACTTTAGTTTGATTATCAAATTACACTTCTTTCGTTTTTTGTTATTTTAATTAAACATTGTTTCAATATTCTCTCGAAAATCTGAGAAGCGTGCTTAGTTTAGAAAGTTTTATTATAAATAAATCCTAATTTCTATTTAGTTAATAAGGAACTGACTCTATTTTTTTTTAAATCAGAATGTTCAATGTAGATTTAAATATGCAATCGTTTTCTTATTGACAAAATTTGGAAAATTCTATACTTTATTTGTAAATTGGCATTGGAATTAAAAATTGCGTTACATATTTTTTCTTTTATAAAACTCCTAACGAACCTTGTAATTTGAAATTGAAAACTCAATAAACTGACGGTTGGTTGAGTATGAATACGTAAATCAGGGGATGTCTTACCGGAATCAATTTGGAGTCGTGCGTCCGTTGGAGTGGACACTTCGAGTTCGGAGTTAGAAGACTCCATTTGCGTTCGATGTCCGCCCGGACAGGGGCATGTCCCGAAACACGTCTTAAGTTTGATACTAAATCAATGTCTATTTTAATTGTCATATTTATGATATGTGAAGGACCTTTAAGATACTTGAGGAACGATATTGCGACATTTAAGAAGTGTATATGCAGTACATATTTATTTGTGACATCGAAGATCTGTACATACATTGCGATATCAAAATACATTGATGACAATACAGATGTAGGTAATTACAATTACAGTATTTCAAACTTATATTTGTTTTGTAGAAACTAGTAAAAATGGGACAGTTTCTTTATAGGCTAAAGCACATTAATATATCTAGTAAGATTATTAGGTCATTTATGTATTCGTTTTTAGTGTAGTACTTGCATATTTTAGGGTCTCGAGATCCTACTTATTGAATAAAAAATTACTTATCAAACTTTAAATAATAGACCTTCAGAATGAAAATATTATTTAGCTTCTAAAATAAATAAGTAAGGCTTTTTTTGTTATTGCTTTTTGTGCAATAAAGAATATATATAAAAACTATCGCCGTTTACTTGTTATTTAAACATAGAACAAATGCTTATAAGCCATGCGGTAACGCACCTACCCCGTGTTAGTGCACGCTTAATACACTTGCTAACTTCACAAGTTCGGTCATTTTAAACGCTTTTGACATTGACAACGGCCGCTCCGCCATTTGCAATAGGATAGATTTAGAATATTATTAATGATATTTTAGCCAACTAGATAAAAATAATTTTGTTTATGAATGATTAACTCGTTCTCTTAGAATAATGTTACCATAAGTTGTATGTATGTATCTATGTATTTATTTTTAATATAATATTAGCATGTAAGAGATTTGCTTGATATTATGTTCTTATTTTTATTTTTAATTTTTATTAGTAACACTTTTCTTGGACAACATTAATCCCGTACAACTATTTAGTTTACAACTGCTAGGGTTGGCTGGTAGAGATCTCTTCTAGAGATAATTCCACAAAAAATATACACTTATCACTAATATACTCAAAGTGTGCTTTTGATGTGCATTTAAATTCATGATAATATCCCGTTCTATATAAATAAATAGTAACAATCAAAACACAAAGTTCCTAGAGTTCCTGGTTAGTCGCTAACTGCCACGTATCTGGTTAGTCAGGCCAAGTTTTTATAGTCACACTAATTACTAACTACAAGACGACACGCTAATTACAAACAAAACTATAGAACAGCACAACGTCGTCGAAAGGCTACGAAAAGGACAATTGAATATTAAAATTTGCTTTGGTTTGTATTTAGGGTTATCAGCTGTCCGGTTGTCATAGTAAATGTCCGGTTATTTGAACCAAAGTTGGGTTATTCAAATAATGTTTCGTTATTCGAACAACAGAATGTTTTTGTCAGATGAAAAATAAAACTTCTAAATTAATTTGAATAAGGCTTACGATATTTTTTATTAACCAAGATTGATAAAATACTTTTTCATAAATAATGCACGTACTATTTTAAACGTAATCGATATTATCGCATCCATTTAAATTCTCATGATGATAATTTTTTTTACTTATAACAAAGTTATTATGAAGATTATTGTAAACGTTTGCGCCATTTTAATAGTTTAGCAGGAAGTTAAGAATCTTGTAAGAATTTACCAAGGTTCCAGTTAAATACTATTGAGTAATGGTAACCCTAGCCGAGGGGCTGCGAGTAGAAGGGAAGGCTGCCTCGATACGATAGTGTAGTGGCCATTGAAAATAGATTTTCACGCTACGCTTCAAGCGCTCCACAACTTCGTCCAAACATTTGGCTTATGGATATTCGCGCGCATTTTGCGATGAACGCTCACTCGCTGCTCAGTTTTAGTTTGGGATTTTGTTTAACCTATGTAATATCTATTAATTACTGACAAAATGTTAAGTAAGTTTTTATTATTAGGTTCATTTATAACAAAACACATAGGCACCGTAATAAGAACGGCGGAATTAACGAGATATTATAGAAAAGAAAATAATTTTAAAATAAGGGTTTAGTAGATTCTACGAACTGACTTGAACTATTCATAATGATTAAAACATTTTTTTTTAAAGTTGGTAAGGAATTTATCGGAAATTTGAGCATCGCGTGTCTTCCATTTTTTAAACGAAGTATTCGTTACAATTTTAAAATGGCGACGTTCATTAAAATGAAACAGTTTTTGCAAAATTTATTTATCGAATGTGTCATTTTGTGCAGACAGCAACTAGTAAACAATTTCGTTTTAAAAATGCTTAGATATTTCAGATTTTTCAATTGAATATCGAATAGTTTACACTCTTATGTTTCTTTTTTTCGCTAGAGTTGTCTATGAAAAGAGCAATTAGTACCTAATAGCTCTTACTGAAGTTAATTGGCTTGCAACGTGAGTGGCATAAATAATACGTCATTATTATTTTACACTGCATGTAACAATATTACAGGTAATAGATGCGTCTTTTACACACAAAGGAATAGCAGTACAACCGTAAATATACAAATATTTTTATTATTAGCCATCAAAATCCATCGTGCTTAATGTGTAACGTTTATAAATCAATCAATCAGTCATCACAAACTTTTTAAATTATCAAATAGACTGTTTGAACAAAATTTTGAACCAATCATCGCTCGTAAGCGTAAAAAATGCAAAATTGATCTAAAAGACTGACATACATATTATTGACAACAATTTTCTTAAGTTACCATATTGATTGTAATATTTGAACGAAATGCAATCAAATCATGGCGTCATTATAATAATATATGCCTCTGCCTACCCCTCGGGAAAACAGGCGTAATAGTATGTGTATATACCTGGAGCCATTACTTAAGGTTGAACGCAGAAGCTGCCCGCTTAACATCTCCAAAATTTTAACAGTCAACCTCAATGCCGTCCAATAAATACTTACAGCGCGTAAGTGTAAAGAAATACCATAATCAGTCATAAAGTTACAAGAAACATGACTAGACATAGGTAATTCTTAGTATAATTGATAAACAATGTAATGCTCAGTTTATATTCTTTGCAAAAAATGCTAAGCGCACGTTGAAAGCGTGCCGTTCCCGCCTTAGTTAATTAATAAGCGTTTTTTCCACATCTTGTTCGGCATATTGTACTGCTCATGTCTGGTAATTGATTTTATTGCTTATTATAGGTTAGTTTTTGTACGTTTCTTCAATCAATCGTAGCTAGATATCGAGTTGGATTTGGTTTAGATTTTTCAGATTTTTGAGTTTGGTTTTTGTATGTTTTTTGGTTCGCGTGAAAATTATATGCAAATATGTAGTTGTAAATGACTTAGTAACATAATATGTTTATTTTAAGACATACAACAGAAGTAGGTAACTCGTAATATAGGCTTAATATGCCTGTAATCTTTAAATTGAACATTGCAAAGATTGTTTTATTGACAAGCTTTTTAATCAGTTCATGACTTTTAAAACACTTATCATGACTTCCTGTTTTAATCCTTCTATTGTGAGATGTAAAATAAAGATGAAGCTACAATTTTTGCAGCATGATTTAAATTTTACTAATATTTTTAGTAAGAAATAAAAGGTAACCGATCGGGAACAGTTTTTAAATTTACACCACGTCTCTCCCTAAGTACGCACAAGGAAAGATTCGTGTCACATAGTTAGGTACATGTTAGAACAACGTAGTACATGCGATTTGCGAAGGTTTAAAACCGTGACGTGTGAACGTCGAACGAGCCCATACAATCGTTTCGCAACGGACGGACAACGCATTATGTATGTATATATGTATTTATATGTATCGTGGGAACTGGGAAATGGCAATGCCATAACGCAAATGACATGTTGTGAGTTGTATGGGAGCAGCCGGACCATAGACAACGGTCTAGACTCTTTGTCATGTAAGGAAATTACTGCTGCAGTGCCACAAACTTATCTGAACCGCTGATGGTGTTGCTGTTGTCAAATTGCTAAATAAAACTTTCACAGTTCTACGCTTAGTTCCAATTTCAGCCACCGGGTCAGATAAGTTTGTTGCACTGTAGGTATATCTAGTTTGACTAGGTTTGTGTACAGTAAACATACTGTTTGTTCAAGACATAAATAAGTTCGAAAATCTTGTAGCTAAATCTAAAAAGATTTTATGAATTGGTTTTTATTATCATTGTGTCATTTGAGTATGTTTTGTATTGTTATTTGTTTTCGAAAATAAGAAAGAGCACAACAGTTTATAAGTGTAATGTGGAATGAAATTTAAAAAAAAACTATTTAGTTTACAACTGCTAGGGTTGGCTGGTAGAGATCTCTTCTAGAGATAAGTCTACCTTTGTACATGTTATTTTATATACCTCATGTAATATTTAAAATTATTTTTGTGCAATAAAGGATTATTTATTTCTTTGAGGTCTACTTTTTCACAATTGATAGAAATACACATTAAAAGTATCAAAATGATTGTTTCTTCAAACTAAATCAAAAAGTCTTGTTACAAAAAAGTATTTAACTTGACTAGTATTTTTTTCTTCAATAGCCTGTAGGTGGCCAGTTCCCACGGCTGCATTACCGCTGATTATCGGGAGGTGGCGTGACGTGTTATTACGCTACTCGCAACGCAAGGCGGACGGAACGCATATGATTGAAAACTAGGACACTATTACTGCGATTATCTTACCAACTTCTATGTGAAATACTAGAAAGTATTTAATTTTGCTTTACAATAAGATTTGCTTCAATGGATGTAATTTAAGTAATCTTTGTCTAGTTAATGATATCATCATTTGCACAGATATTATTGTTTAATGGTAGCGTTTTATCGTATTGTGGTAGGTGTAACAGCGTCAGTTTAAAGTTGGTTTTTATTACAAGTAATTTCAAATATAATCTGTGTCCGGCAAGCAATACAAAAAAAAGATTCTAAAAATAATAATTCTTTGAACTCCTCAGTACAGACAACTTCATTAGAATTTGGCTCGTTAGCAGTTTGGTCGAGTTGAGTAAAACAACTAAATAAAAAGTGCATACTTCTCCCTAAACAAAAGACTGAAAGCACTGGGGCGGTTGCAATAATAATGTCGCACGAAAAAGAAACAGCGCCATAGACAATGGGACGTCATAGAGCAAACACTCGTTCGCGCCGGAAAATCGTAATCGGCGGAACATGCATAATTTCGTTCGAAATAAGAAGAGTCTTTTGGTATTATCTGAAATTCAATCTATTTGAGCTCATCCCTATCGATGGGGACAAAGGCTAATGCCTGCCATTGTCTTCCGCAGATTTATACTTTGTCCAGCATTGTCATTAATGTGTACACCGCTTTACAGAGAACTCGCTTTTTTAATTTCTTCCGAATTCTCTGTCTGCGCCCGTATTATGTGTTTTGTTTGCTATCCGTTGTTTGTGGCAAGCAATGTATTCCTTTTTCAAAGAAATGTTCTAAGTTTCGAAATTTAAAAATAAAGAGTAAATATGTGCTATACATATTAAAAAAGGCTCTATTCTACATTCTATGTTTAAATTATTTTTAAAAACGTTAACGTTTTGAATTTGGAATAACATTTGTCAGAATGCATTTTATGACTAGTTATGTACTACAATGACACTATATACGTTTTATAACAACTTTGACATGTGCAACTACAAAAGAAATATAATATGACGGTGGTATTGAAACTTTTTACGGTAGACGAGTTAATGCGTCCGCAGACAATGCGATACATAATCGCCGTCGCGCTAGATGCGTGTCCGCTTACTTTTCTATTGTTCTCGACACTCTTGCCGGTTGGGATGACTGTACATGTACACTCGAAGTACTCGTGAATCCTATGCGGCTTAACAATTGACAAGTGTAAGTTGGCATAACGTTGGCATATGTGACGCCATTTACTATAAAAAAGTACTATTATAAAAAGACTCGTTCTGTAAGATTCTTTTTAGGATATAAAACTTTACATTAACAATAAGTTACCAAAAGTGCAAGTTGAAAAAGGTAATCTCACTATATGCGAGAAATGTTTGCTTATCGTTTAATTTATAAAGATCTTTTTCACTAATAATATCGTAGTCAAGAGCAACATTTTGGAATATAACTTAAACGAAAATAAAAAAGTAGTCGGATAATGTTTAGTTACTAGAGCAGCACGTATTAAAACGATAAATTGGAGTTGAGCAGGGCCGGTGGGGGTTCCCCGGTTGACCGCCCCCATCCCCCATGCCCACCCCAACTATACCCCCTTGTGGGGACACAGATCCCGCAAAACAGTAAGGAATAGGTCTAGGATGAGGACAGGTTCAAACGGCGACGGGAGAAATAAAAGAATTCAACAAAAAAACAAAATAAAAACATGTGCTGTGCTACTTGTATAAACTGATTTAGTTATTTCATTCACCACTCTCTTTTGTCTTTAGATTTGATTGAATTGTTCTTTAGTTTGAAATTAAAAAATAATGTTAATTGAAAATCCCAATTCGAATAACTCTTATTTTGTAAAAGGAATCCCCCAAAGAAGTTAAGTTTCGTGGCGATTGAAATACACTTTATCTGGTTAAAAGGTGATCGACTAATGAAACGTGCAATTTGTGTAGCGTTAAAAACAATCGCTCGATATCTTTTGTTTGCGACTTAATGGCCTCAAAGTAAACGTCTTTAATAGCTATCTCTGCATTCTTCCTGTGATTGATGAGGCCTATTGTCAGGTAGACGGTGGCTGATAACGGGTAACGTGCCAAACCGTTCGGAAGATTGAGCCAAGGGGGCAATTGATGGATCTGCACCTTATAAACATGCGCCATAATAAGCTACGTGATTATAAGAAGAAAATTTTGAAAAAGACATCTTTTGGAGTCTTGTCGAATATTTATGTGCAATATGTGCCCAGAATTAGATAACGATTTCGATATTTGCTCTTTTGTCTATTCCAAACGATAGTTCCAATTTCAAATGAAAGATTGATTTAAGGTAGTTTTAAATTTAGAATGCAAACGTTTGCTTTTTGTACGGTTTGGAATAAACAAACGATCATCCGGAAACAAAGACAGCAAGTACCTTTCTTGGGAATGAGTGATTTGAGGAGCATGACGGCGGCGTCGTCACACGCCCACGCGTGCATCTTGCGGTACGAGTCGCGGCCCTTCTCCGTCAGCTTGTCCCACGGCTTCGGCTTCGACAGGAGCTCCGACACCGTCCCCTGCGACAGCCCCAGCACGTACTTCGCGAACAGTCTCTGGCCAATGTTGTGCACCGACAGCAGCTCCCGGACCCGCCGGCTTATGTGCAACGTGTCTAGGTTCATGTTCGCGTATTTGTCCATGTTATATCTTAACATCTCTTGGAGTCTCGCTTCCATCGGGTCGCCCTTGGGGATGAGGGAGTCTCCGAGGCGGCCCACGAGCGCGCCCGGAGGCAGGGGCCCCATGTCTTCGGCGAAGCGGTAGGGGCGGTGGTCGTCGAAGCGGAAGGGGCTCGGCGGCGGCAGCGGCAGCGACGCCGGCCCGTTGTGGTTGTGGTGCGTCGTGTTGTTGTTGAGCGGCGGCGGCGTGCTCGGCCACTCGTCGCCACCTGCGGTCAGAGCACGGTTACGCGGGAACACGAGGAGGGGACGGGGTTGGGGCAGAGGGCGGGGGGCGAGAGGGGCGGGCTCCACGCACGCTCGCAAGCGTCGCAACCTCACAACCCGACTCTCGGTCACATGCTCCGAATTCAAACCTACGAACGCTTGAGACGTTTACGCGCGTCCACGAGCGGCATGGCGGAGGTGGTGGGAACTGGAATTCCTCGTACTCCGCGTCTTTTTACGAAAAGTAAAGCGAACACGAACTAGCTACGGACATACACATGAACATCGAGCGTGCTTTTTGATAGATTGACATTTAAACGTTGGTCGACCTGTCAGACTCATTTTATAGTTGAGTCTTAATTTAAACAGTTAGTGAGTGTGGAAAGTGAAGGTAGTGATGTGTACGTACCAGGGTCCCTCCGCTCGGCGCTGCGCTCGCGTTCGTCAGAACTCCGCTCGTCGCGGAGCGAGGGCGCGGGGGCCGGCGAGCGCAGGGGCTCCGACTTGCGCTCGACTGAACGCTCACCTGCGTTCAAGTCGAGCGATCTGAGCATACTGAAACAAATGAAAAGAAAAATTTAGCCATATTAAGACTCAAGGAACTTTTTCGTACGCTTAACAATTGTAGATGATCAAAATGGCGTATGTGTCATTTTTACGCAATTATTAATAATTATTTTAGTATATTTAATTACCATAGGTTAACGTGACAATCAGTAAAGCACGTAATGAACAGAATATGCCTATAACACTTGATCAGTAGCCATAATTACTTAATTGCCACAAGGTTCTATCTCGAACCCATAAAACGTAAAGAAAGGTACAATATAATCAGGAGGGTCCTATACCTTAATAAATTGAGCGAAAGTGAATTGATTAAAACCATTCCAGGTGAATTAATTAAGTATTTTAATTAATAGGATATGCCGTACCCTTATTGGCAATATTCCTTTCATAAATTTATTGAGAAGACCCTTTGAGGCGTCTTGGAGGCACTCTGCGATAAGGGACGGTGCCATGGACTGTCCATCGATGTCGTTAATAATTAGTTAGTAATTTTTCCTGATTCTCTACTAGATATTGTTCTTATAAATTCATTAAAGTACCATAAAAAAAGTACGTACTTATAAATTACTTTTACAAAAAAAATATTGTTGAAAAAAAAAGTCTGCCCTATTTAAATAGCTTTGTAGATAGTATGATAGTTTTAGGCATAACTATCAGTATATAACAAAATTTTGTATTACTAAAGTTCAACCAATTGCTTATAGACCATTCTAAATATGCACAGTTATTACTAATTAACTATATTGGTACAGAATAACGACTAACAACTGAACAATCAAACCTAATTCTACCATTGTTAGTAAAATACTTGATAAATCACCGGACAACTACCGCCAAAAAGCATACAATACTGAAACTAGTCGACCAACTAATCCAGTAAAATATCGATCTGTCCCAAGATTTTCACACCTCCACAATAGTTGCACCTTAATTACAATTTAATATATCGCCAATTAGAGCGCCGATCGGTGCTACGCGACCAATTTAGAAATCGCTCCCCAAGTAACGTTTCGTTAGTGCTACTAGAGTTTCCAACTCAGCAAGATTATACAGTAAGGTACGGTATTGTTTAGAGCATTTTGTATGAGTTGTGTACGACTAATGCCCCAGACGATTGTTAACAGGTGAGGACGGAGTAAATTGTCCCGTTCTGGAACTAAATCGCTATAGATTTCACCTTCGGAATTGAGAACTTGGTCTGCTTAAAGTTTAAATGCTCTGAGGTGTTTTGACGACAGTTTCGTACATGTGTGTGGTGTAGTGAAAAGTGAATGGTTACACTACTATTAAGTAGTTTCGCTTTAGTATAAATACAGTACTTACTTCCACTTGTAAACTTTTGGCGAACTGTTTTAAATTTTCAGTTTCAAATAGCGAATGTTTTTTAAGACGTATAATTTCTATTATAATACGTAATAAAGTAGCATTGTTTTTATTAAATGTCAAAATTTAAAAATAGAACGCAAGAAATGTTTGCTATAGAGTAAAAATATATTGAAGCTACCCAGTATTTCTTACCCGATCTTCTTGCTCTTCCAAAGAGTTCCTAACCCGCTTTTCGCATTTTATTTCGTTATTAAGGCAAAATATAAAGGTGTTTAGAAACTGTGTGACTAAATTATGTTTTACGCTAGATGCGAAGTGGATGATAGCAAGAGTTTTAATAGCGACCGAACGGGGCCGCCGTGGAGTCGAGTGTTTGTATCAACTTTTCTAATGAAATCGGTATGATAAGTCTGTGGTGGTTTTTTGTAGGACGATATAAAGTAAAGCAAATTAAATACTGTGTAGGTAAAACCTATATACTTGATATGAAATATAGCCCAGAAACGCTATAATATTATGCTCTCTGTAGTTTTTGTTTCACTATACACATTAAGAGGAAAATAAGAATTTACATCTACTTATTATAATATTTTTATTAAGCTATATTTTTAATCCCACGGTTTTCTAAATAAAATATCTTTTCGAGATAAGTAAAGGAATTACAATATTTAACACAACACGCGACTCCGCGACTCCACTCCACTCGTGTTCGTTAGGGGAAGCTTAAAAGCATCTTTGTCTTGGCCAAAAGCGTCGGTTTAAGGCCGCACCTCTGAATACTTCATGAAGTTTCGCTACCGTCGTGTTCAATGTTAAATCAATTAATTGAAACAGCTTACAGGTTAACGAATCACGTCCTCGTGTAGAGTTTGCGGAACAAACGATAGTGGACTTTTTAGTTGGGATGTTCTGAAAGTCGATAGTGGTCTTTTTAGTTTGGATGTTCCGAAAAGTATGGGGATACAAAGGATATATACAAACTTTTTGGACAGTTTTGTTCCAATGTATTTTTAAATAGTACGAGAAAAACATTAAGAAGCAGTTGCTTTAGAGAACACATTATTACTACGACTTCCGTAAACCCCTGTTTATAAGCTTGAGGTCCTTGTGTTACAAGGTGTTTCATATTCATATTTATATACTTAACCAATTTGTAGTGTATTTTTTTGCATTCGCTAGTTATAAATTAAGATCACAGAAATCCATGATACCTACTGACAAAAATAGCGTCAAATTTTTTCCTAACGTTCGCTCGTCAAAGAATTTACAACACATTAGAAAGCCTCAAAGTATGCAGGTTTGATCGCCAATTCCCCCGCGTTACCAACGTAAAGTTCGAAAGTATTCACTTTGATGTTTAATGCATTGATTAATCCCCGAAAATTCTGCCCCGCTACCTACCTACCTATCTACAGCAGAAGGAATTTCTGATTTATTAATCAATATCGAAACATCATACCGTCTCCCCAACCCTCACTAGAAATATGTCTTTGAACAGTATCTTTAAAGGGTTAAAATTCAAATTCAAAGCCTCCATAGCAATGCGATTCGCTAATCAAAAAGTTCAGAACGCATTTGATAATTTCAAATTTGAATTCGAATGTCCAGTTCTAAGTTCTTACTTTAAACTTCGAACAGAGATAAGTGTGTAGTTTTATAATATCGGTAAGGTTGCCGATAAGTGTGTAGTTATCGGCAATATTATCGATAAGGCTGTCGATAAGCAGACCCCGCCCAGCGGCGAAGTGACCAATCGCGAGTCTATCGATTGGTCAATACGTCACGCCTTACCGACCATTCACGCGCTATGCCCAACGCGTTCCAATTTCAAATTTCCATTGGACGCTTCGAAAAAACCAAATGTTGACCGAAGAACAAATTTTTCGGAATTGTCGTGTCACACAAACGGTCGGGCGCAGCGAGTCAACATTGTAAAAAGCTTAGGAACGACGCGACTTATTCTTTTTATGGCGTCAAAAAAACCGGAGAGCGTAAATTAGTTGATAATTTGTGTGTGACAGTGTTAGGCTAAACTTTCGTTAAATGTAAGTTAAACAACGCCTAAACAAATGAAGACAGGTGTCCACGATAGGACCTCCTCGTATTGATATATAGGACAAATATGTGGTTTTTACTAACATATAGGAGACGGCTGTTGTTTGGATTGCTCGAGAAATATGTAAATCACATGTGCTTAGAAGTTAATTAAACACAGATAAGCGAAGCTCACTCGCTGCCTAAGTATTTGTCTTTTTTAATTTTAAACAGTGTCAACATCTTTGATATTCGTTTGTGGCGACTGGAAATGTATGTATGACCGATTTGAATAACGAATGTAAAACTGTCACATGAGCATACATGAATGTTTGTCGTTTACATTCGAAATGCCGTTTCTTGATGATGTTTTTATAGTCACAGCAAATATTCTTAGTTTGAATAATTGTCTAATGCATTTTGTAAACAGGGAAATGTGACAAGCGGGGCGCTTCTATTTTCCTAAAGCTGTACGTTAAAATGCGAACCCCGAATTAAATAGAGAGGTCATAATTTAAATAGAGAACAGTTAGAATTCTAAATTCAAATTCGGAAATTAATCAGAAGCCAAACATAGCGGCTTTAAGTAGAGCTTTGGTCGGGTGGGTATCGTCTGAAATCAATCTATTCCACCCCCTATTAAGGTTTAATCTTCGGAGGCTGGCTATAACTTAATCCCGAGTTTAGGAGCGGAATAAATAAGCAATAAACCGCTACAGGTGCCTTCAACTGTTTGCGTTCACATAGTATTGGCAGCGTCGTGTAGGGAGCGAAAGGAAGTGAGTAGATAACTTTTGAATTTGGTATTTTAAGTACCTTCCAATACTCTGAAAGTTAGTACATATAGGCGTATTTATGTAATATTTGAGGGCTATATTTACAAGGCTTTAGATATCTTTCCTATACACAATGAATTGGGTTTTATATATGGAGTCTGGAAGCCTAACATTAAACAATGTAATTGGCAATCAAATATTTTTGTAAAGGTTGCAGTAAACTAAAAGCTACATTCATAAAAAAGCACCGGATTTGCGAGCAACCACTAGTAAAATCGCAACTCCATTTTTATTCGCCACATTTATAAGATCTAATAGGATTACCAGAATCATAAGAAATCACCGATCCTGGGAAAATACAAATGTTCAGTCGCGTGCGCTGGGCAATAATTGAAACGGCGTCCATTTTGTATTGTTCGTTTATTTTTCTATCAGTGTATCGTTCCACGTGTCGTGTGAGCCGATCATATTTCTTTTCGCTCCTCTGAGTCATGGGGGGGGTTGCTTAGATCCGGAATTAGAAGCTTATTATGTTTCTTTCAATTGAGTTGGGTATTGAGTCATTGCTTCGGTGGTCGCAAGTGATTTTGTTTTAATGTTTTCGGATGAACGATGTTTCCGTACCCAGCCTGGGTTTTTGCGATATAATTACCTTATTTAGTTTAAGTTATTTGTAAATATAGCAAAAACATTTTCAGTTAGCAGTTATATGTTTGAAAATTATGAAACTAATATCAAGTTTAATCTGGTAAAGGTACTCAATTTTTATTGAGAAGTTGCATTGCATTTTACAAACAGTTAAAATATGTTATTAAAATAAGACAGATTCACTTTGAATACAGAAATTTAAAATGAATATTCATACGTAGTTAAAATCAATATCCGGCCATAAATCCAATAAATCGATAAGGAAACACCCATAAGCCGTTAAAATCATAAATTGTTTATTGTGCTTGAACAAGCTCAGTTTACGTCGTGACAAGTCCCTTTGACGAGGCCTTTGATGAACATCAAACGGCCCGCCATCGGTCGCCATATTGGTAAAAATAACACATTAAACTATCGAAAACACTGCACTCACCGCCTGTGAACCTGTCATTGTTATATTTAGTCCATTGATGTCTTCATACTCGTGCTCTAATAGACTACACTCCCCTTGTTCGTTTTGTACACCTTGTGTTACATTATTGGAGTTTTCTTAGGGATCCCAAAATTATTTTAATTGCTTATATCGCCTCTCTATTAGTAATACAATTGCCAAAATCGGTTCAATAGGTTTTCGAGTCTATATAATACAAATGTCTATGATGAAATGTGTATCCTACCAAGACCTAAGGAACCCAAGCCAACCTCACCTGCAAGTAGTGCACCTGCCAATGAACGGACGAGGCTCAGGTGAACATAACAGTGCCCGGTAAGCAGCAATAGGCTCGCCACCTATTACATAAGACCAACAATATAATTGTCAAAATGTGGACGTATAATATGCCTCTGCCTACCCCTTCGGGGAAACAGGCGTGATATTATGTATGTATTATACAAAAAAAATGAATCTTTAATTTAATTATTGCATCCATATAGCTCTAGCTACAGTTTTAATTTCTAAAGAGCATTAGTCACCCTCAGGTTTGATTGACTAAAAACTTGCTCATTAGGATGGGATAAAATTTTATGAGAAGTAGTAAATTAAAATGAAGCGAGAGCCCATTTGCCCTAGATATCTTGCAGGAAATCAGTATTATCTGTGGATTTTCGGATGACGCGTCTATCATTGCGTTACGTAATGATAGTGACTGATATCTTCCGCAGTCATCAGGAAGCCACACGTGAGAACTAATTTATTATATGCTTGTTAAATTAACACATCCATGCTCATTAGGGAAGAACAAAACGTGTCAATTTTATGATAAAATTCGTATTCCGTTTCTTATGGCTGTTTATACAGCGTTTCCGTTTCCTTTTATTTCATTTATAACATTTGATAACTAAACTTTTTAAGTTTCGTCACCGATAAACCTATTTATATTTCCCACTGATGATGGCAGGAAATTAAAAAAAAACACGTTAAACGTTCTCAGGGAGCGATTTCTGTATCAATACATTGTTCAAACTCGGGGGTGGGTGCTAAATTCCATATCTCGAACCGTTTAGCGTGTAGACGCGACTATTCTGTGGGAGTGACATAAGTGGTACCGCCGCGCCGCAAAAAAACTATCGACAAATATATCAGGCCACCACTATTCTTAATTCTAAATTTGAATAAGTAATTTTCAATTTGAATTCATTATTAAACAAAGAACAAAATTAAAACATTGATAAAAGTTATTAGTTTATTTTCAAATTTTGAAAACCAAACTGTTAATTCCACGTTCGTTTAGAATGCTTCAATAAAAAAAGTTACATACTTGACAAAAATGGTTGCCTGTAAAGTCGTTTTTACGGGCGAAGATTTTACGTGACAACGTCTTTTTCTCGGTAGAATATTTATTGATATGAATATAATTAAATTGCACAATAGGAACAAGGAATTGAATGAAAATAAGAATTGCACAAATTTTAACTATAGAAATATATTTTGTTTACTAAAACTGCGCGCGCGGCAGACCGATCATAGTTGAGTGGGAGAGAGACGCAAGGCATTCGCCGGGCCTCTCTCTCGTTCGGTGACTCATCGTAACGTTACCGAGCGTTACACTTTTTCATAAGTGACTCCCAGCCGCAACCTAATTTAAGACGTTGTCACGTCAATAATTACTGCCTTAAAAAATGATTTAAAAAAAAGGCAAAGTTAATTCCATGTAGGTAAATAACGGTTTTTGAGTAAAGAGTTTTTAGTTGTTTTCACAGCCTGGCCGAGTACTGGCTGGAGTTAATTGCTGGTTTGTTTTGTTTGTACGCCACATCCTCTAAACTCCTTTTCAAGTCGCCATTGTCAAGTTTTACGGGCGCGGGTCGATTGAGACGTGGCTTTGTGACTTTACGATGAAATTTGTAAGACTTTTAAAGGGAGTGCGTTTTTTTACTTTTTTTCTAAAGGAATAATAATTCTGCGTACATGTACGTACTAAAGTTATTTTTCTTATACTTAGTATGTTAAAACGGTATAATTATTATGTGCTTTAACTTTATAAAAACGCTGACACATCAGTCTGTGAGAAGAGGTTCGTGGGACGTTAGTTTACTAAGATTATGATTACATAAAAAAACTTGAAATATTTAAATACCAATTACAACATTGTTTATAATACTCATGAATCTAATTTCCCCATTAAGGTTCTGAGGAACATATTTTAATTATAATTCTGATAATTTACAAAATTTTATTTAATTATTTACCAATTGCAGCTATGTTAACAATAGTTATGAGTATAATTTCACCACTAAGTTTCTACTGTCTGAAGTGGTCTATAAATATATGTCTTTCTTTCTTACTGAAGAACTTCTCACACAAGCAAAACTAAGCTTTATAATAACGGCCATAACTGCATATTAGACGAGTAGGGATAGCATAAAAATCACAGACGCACGTGTTAATAGAAGGCAACTTTATCAAGTACGTTCACCTCTTGGTATCATGTTTGTTGAGATTACCGTGTTTGCCTGCCCATTGTGATGGTGCTGGTGATGCATAGGCCTTGGTTGTGGCCGGGGACCCTGCAAGGTTGCCGCATTATCTTAACATGCAGGTTTGAATAAACTTGAGAATAACACTGTATGTGTTTAATGTATTGTAGGTATTGTTTATTTTTGTTAACATCCAGCAGTACCTACAGCAATATTTCAAAGAACTGTTTTTACAGATACTATTTTAATTCATTGACTCGTCATTATGACCTTATCATGCCATATAGTAAGCAGTCAATGGAGTCCATAATAATTTGAGTGCTTCATACCATAAGCTCGATGACAAACGCACTCACTTATGGTGACCTGCATAAGCCCCGGACTATTTCTTTATTTCCACCAACATTCGACCATCATCAAACATAGAGCCAATATCAAGAATTTTTCAATTTTTTACTACTAAAAAAGGCTGTAACACCCTACTTTTTTAAAAATTACGAAACTCCGATTAATCACCACAGATAAGGAAGACTCACGCCCTCGAGGTAAACTAAGACAATAATAATTTCTCTTGATAATGTTAATCTAAGCTTTCTCGGGAACAATATTTGCTGACCCTACCCGCACGATAAGATGGCGCCGTTGCACTGCTGTTTTATCAAAATTATTACACATTATTCATTTTCATGATACTATTTTATTATTTTATGTCCTTTTAGTGACTATTGTAGTTTCAGCGTCAATATTTTTCTTGTTCGGACACTTGGTCTGTTAGTTGGTTGATGACAGGCGGAAGACAGGAAATAATACAATTTTCTATTGAGACTTAGTACAAGTGTGATGAAACGAAATGTAGCTGTTTCATCACACTGTGTTGATCATATCAAACTTCTTAAATAAAAAGTTTTATTACAGCAACATGTCAAGAGATACTATTTAAAGTACTTATTTCGAAGTAGGTTATACATTTCCAGCTACCTTATTAAGGAACTTATAAGGCCTTCGTTCACATGAACACTACACAAGATCTCCAAGACTTCCCTAAGTCATGTAAGCTCCCCCTTAACATTATCGTAGCCCCTCTACAACTGCGCACGCTACGCTATTGATCCCAAATTTTGCAAAAAAACGGTTATTTGTACTCACCTAAGCTCCCTCTTTACATCATCGTAGTCCCTCTGCGCGTCCAATCTGGCCTCTAGCCTGGCGACGTGCCTCTCCCTCTCGGCCAGCCGCTCGTCTAGCCTGCGCAGCTGCTGCGCGTGCGCCTCTTGTAGCGCAGAAAGAGACGCCTGCAGTTTGCGCACGTCTTCTACTAGCTGGGCAATCTGTAACAAGCAAGGAAATTTGATTAGGAACAAGTTTCAAATATATAAAGAACAAAAAAATAATCTTCAGTAAAATAGTTATCATTTTTTGTTGGGACTTTTTGACTTAATTAATTTAATGTTTTGAACAATTTCAAATCCAGTTTTGAACAAGTTTTTGTTTTTTTCTAAATGAAAATGTTTTTATTAAAAAGGAAAGAAAGAAAAGGTTTGTTGTTTCTTATTAATACCTGTAAAAGGTACGGGAATCATATGTCAAGTGTGTGAAAGTGGGCGAAGTGCTAGACAGCTCTAACCATTTGATATACCTCATCAAGAGATTTCTGTGCTAAAGGTGAACTACTGCCATATAGTTTACTTTTAAGTGTTAACAGTGAACATTGTTTTATTAATTAAAACCCCTTTTATATAGTAGTTGCAAGGTAAATCCACCCCAAATAAGATATATTGGCGCAAGATTATTTATGAAATACTTGCTTACTTATCTTGCCTTCAAATTGACTTAATTGTAGCACAGCAGTTGTATATATCTTAAAGATATCGATAACATGACTCCGTTACCCCAATCAAACAATAAAAACGTCTAGAAACATACAAACATAAAACAATCTCAAACAGAATTTACAATTGTATCTATCTAATTAAAGTAGTTATAGTTAACGCGTCATTTCCAAGAAAAAAAGCACTGCGGTATTGAGATAAACACGATTAGTTTACAAAGGAATTATTTCTTTAATTTGATACTAACAGATAACAGTTTAATAATAAAAAACACCTACTTGAACTGCGAACAATCGGAGTTAATAACTTTACTGTACAACAAACAAGTAAAATTATATCAAGGAAATAAAAATATCATGATGAAATAGCTAGAATTTGTTCATAAAATATTATGTTAACTAGTAAAAAGGTTTTAGTCATAAGACATAACTATTTTTCAAATATTGTTCAAAAAGTATGCATTGAATAAATCAATAAAGATTCTAAATTTGAGTTTTGAAAATTGATAAGATGAAGACAGTGACAGCATTAGTTTTAAACCTGGTTTAATTTTAGATCTTTTTTTGTTATAACTCCCTTAATGTATAAATTAGAATATAAATTATACTAAACAGTGCAATCATCACAAAAACAAAAATCATATTTAGGTGCATATCGATTTCCGTTCATTTTTACTATTATCTATCGATATATTGATATTGTTTAAGCTTTTTAGACTTGGCAGCGTAACTTCAAAATTTGCGTTTATAATGGTGAGGATAGAATCAAGCTAATGGAAAGCGGATTCCTATGGCCTGATAGCATGATAATCTGATGAAGAAATTATTGACAATTTGGTTTGCATCATTTATCAGAATTTTATTGCAAGCAAATACTAATTGATTTGTTTTTCGACATAGACATAGAATCAAGCTTATTGACATACTAGGTAATAAGTAGGTAACGATATCAGCGTTCGATAATGGGGCAGAACAAAAAACTGCAATTTGCGGGACGACGCCATTTCCGTTCGCGATCGACCGGCTAGTCTATACAGTTTTCAAGAACAATAATCGACCTTGTCCGGTCGTGATAACGAGCGGTTGTGTGCTGTTATTTGTTGGCCTTCGGTGGTGTGTTGCCAGTTTATAAAAATAAAATAAAAAAACCTATTAATTTTACTACAAAATCATATCTATTACAAATAGTCACTAAACTCGTTCGAATCATTCATTAATAGCGACTTTTTGCATTAACGATTTATTTAGTACATAATTCTAAAGTAATGTGGGTATATCGCTCTGTCAAATTATATCAGACTGCGTGTTGTCATTATGACAAGTCATAGACTACAAACTAACAAGAAAGCATTCTTCACAAGAAAAAAAGTTTAATTATTTAAATTAATTTTAATTTTAATAACATTTGTATTGTAATTGTGTTTTTGTAGTTGTTATAAAAGTCGCAAGTAATATGAATAGTGTTATTACTTTTTCAGGCATTATTGGATGCAGGTGCCACAAAATCGACATGTAAAACTTTTGAGGAGGACAATGATTAGCAATTGACTTCGTTTAATTCAAAGGATGATATAAAAGACCGTTAAAAAAATTGCTTTTTTACCTTAACTTAGCTCCATAAGGTTTAATATTTAGTAGATATTTTTTAATGTTTGATTAACGGTTTACTATTTCAATTCAAAAAATTCAATAAGAACTTTTTAGTGGAAATTCGCTATATTGGCAACACTGGTTCGGAAAATATCAATTGTAATGATCAGGTGGGGCAGCTGCTCGCTCGGCTGTGAAGATGCGTATCGGCCAAGATGGACGCCGGGCAAGTCACGTGGGGCCACTTGTTGGTAAACTTAAACCTGTACCTTCAGCTTTAACTTCACTTTAATAGCAAAATATGTCTTTTTAATAAGCAAATATTTACTGTCAAATTGTACAAAAAAAGTCAAAATGTATAATTTATACAAAGAGTTTTTATTTTAATTATAGGTCTCTACAAGCTGAAAGCTAAAAACTTAAGCTTTTAAGATGCTAACTTTCAAATGACATATTGATTATTTAAATTTTGTATACTTTTACTTAAATAATGTTTGGATGTAGTAAGCGCTTGGGTCGATTTGGTTGCTCGCCAGTGTACATTCAAAAACTTCGAAATCTCTAATATATGTAAACGCGAGAGTTTTTGAGTTCGATTGGGATTTTAGTTGAATGTTGGCAATAATGTTTTGAATAGATACTTATTTGAATTATTTTACGTAATAAACGCTGGCTGCTATAAAAATATTATGAATAATTTCAAACATGAAGATAAAATTTAGATAAAGTGTTACAACATTTAAAATAGGAATAAAGCCATGACCTCTGTATGTACTCTAAAATTTCAGTAGCACCAATTAAAAAGATTAATGGATACTCTATTTTATGGCGCTTTTTTGCTGTGACGTCATCAGCAATGATAATGACAGATGATCTTTGATTTCCAAGTAGAGGACGCCTTATGAAAAAAACAGGTCTCTTTTATGAATTTTGAATCATATCACTAAGCAAATAAGGTTCGATATCATAGTAAGCTTATCGATAATCAAGGAAATCTCGTAACTCCTAAGCCTTAGAGAATAAGGTTCGTTTTAAAGCAAAAATACCTTGACATCGATATCTTTTGTAAACGTATAACAAATAAGTTAACGCTATAGCAAATATGTCGGTTTTGATGAGGCCTTGAATATTTGACGTTGGCGACACAAACACTGTCGTAAATAATTATATACCTGCCGGTTTCAAAATGGCGGCGGCAATCGATCATGAAAGTGGAGCGACTTGCGGTCAGAATGGATGGGTGACCGTTTTCATCTCGATGTTGTGGAGAAATTGCACATGCGGTTTTATTAATACCTTGACCGTAATTGCTTGTTTAAGTTACACTTAATCTCTTAAAATAATTTAAGTTTTGCAACAAATTTACAAAGTTCGTTACAAAATATATTACTTTCCATCAATTAAAAGTAAGTTACATAAGAAGGTTATTGAATCAAATCAGCCTATAGTATGGCACCACATTAATCCCATAATACTTAGTATCCATAACACAAGTTCTTAATGATACTTATCTTGGAACTAAATAATTGGTGTAATTGTCAGAAATTATTAATATAAAAAAAAGAAGTTCGCCTAATAAGACATAATAATAATAAACATATCTTGTTTTTTTTAAATTATTATTATATATTATTGTAATTACTGTTTGTGTAATTAATTCGCCAATAATTAACCACTGCGCATATGCAAATACACTGGTTCAAAATGAAGTGTCATTAGTATTCAAAGAACACTGTATTTCACGTATTTGTTAATTGCAAGTGAACTTATTTTGGTCAACTTATTAGTTTAATTAGCACGAGAAATTGCACCTTAACCTGTGGACAATAAGAGTTGTTCGTTTGAAGGTAGCCGTAAAAAGTATTAGCAAAACGAAACGTCCGGAGTGCTCTTGTAATTATTGTCTTAATTCGGCCCTTGCTGACCGCTTTGTTGGTAGCTGTGTCACGAGCGCAAGCGGGCTTCGAATTTAAAATTGGAACGGTTTAATTTCGCAATGCTTTTCTTGATTTGGTTTTAAACGATTAAAACCAAATCAAGAAAAGCATTGATTTGAATTCACGTATAATGTTTTCTATGATAACGACATCGATGAGGTTGTATGTGACCCATTTCAAAACGTTTTGTTTTTGTTTTATACATAGGACTTTAAATTGGATTTAAATAATAAATATTTTAAGTAGATTAGTCGTAATTTATTTTTAAATGTTTTCCTAATATTTAAAATATAAATGTTGTTTAAAAGAGAAGTATATAGCGTATTAGGAAATATTTTTTGTGCCTAAAATAATTAATTATACTAAACGAAATAATAAAAAACTTGACATTACAATTACAAATGCATAATAAACTAAGATATTTGTAACCAAGAATTAATGTATATCTCCGTAAAACCAAAGATTGCTTTTATGACGCAATGCATTGGACACGCTTCGATATATTACATCCGATAAAAAAATCGCAATGAAGTTATACGGACCATAACGTGACGAGCCATTTCAACAGATCCATAGAGCAACATTGTTCAAGCAATCAAAGCTGTTAACTATAAACTATAGCATGTGTTAGTTCTTCTTTTAAATCTTAACGTATTAGAAAATAGAACACGAAAATTTGAACTTTTTACCGAATACGTAAACAAACTTCTTTGTTAAAATTTCGCTCACGTCAATTTTGAATCATATCGAATAGAATACAGTTGACACTTGTATTATAATGAAATGAGTTTTAACGAATTTCCTAATTCAAATGTTGCCATTGCTAATGTAAACTTGAAATCGCCCAAGCCTTATGTCGAACGCCGCACTCAAGGGCTTTTCCTTCACGATAGGGTTAAAGGGCGACCCCGACAATTACCTACAATCATTACTATGGACAATTATGTTTTCGACCACCAACCGTCACAGTCACGGCTTTTTATTGAAGTCCACACCGCATTTTTAGTTTAATTACAACCTTTTTGGGAGTACAGGCGGCCGAGTGTGACAATGGCGTCCCTCTTTATTTCAGGGACCGTTTAGGGATAGCGAGAGGGGTTTAACTTAGTCTATAGCCTGAAGTTGTTTCAATCTGGACCGCGCTGTTGGGCACTTTCATAAACTTCTTTTTTTCATACTTTACCTTATTACCAGTTTATTTGAGTTAATGTTTTTTGTTTTTTACTGATAATTAAATGTATTCAACTTTAATATGTAGCCGTTGTTACTTGCTTATATATTACTTAAATTTTGTGTAAAACCACCTTCTGCGATATAAATGTGTAATGTTTTATTTCCATATATTCTAACCAAATCCTACAACCATAAAGTTTTAAAAACTGTATTTTATGACAAGACAATATTAATAACAAAATAATCTAGATCCTTAAATTACCATGTATATTTATTTCCATATAAACAAGGGCGCCTTGGACATGGCGTCATTTCTTTGAAAGTAAGTAGCCGTTTAGATAATATTTTTCCATACATTTACATTCTTTTCAAGCCCGATGTTGTCCCGGTGCGAATGCAAATCCACAGAGGTGGTGTGCTATAAATCGTTCAAGTGTCTCCGGCTATGTATCAACTTTCGATTGCGTTTATACCACGAAGCTTTGCGAGAAAAGTGCTTGTGTTTCATACTTTTTTAAATAAAAAACAAAAAACGTAAGCTCGATAGTACCAACCACTAGGAACTAAAT
Organism: Musotima nitidalis; assembly: GCA_949126915.1. Classification (NCBI taxonomy): domain Eukaryota; kingdom Metazoa; phylum Arthropoda; class Insecta; order Lepidoptera; family Crambidae; genus Musotima; species Musotima nitidalis. Next base: position 11,348,012 of record OX421434.1, read on the forward strand.
TCCGTTTCTGCAATTTGAAAATGGAATAAACTGATTGGTTTTATCCAGTTTTAGATAAAATTATTTTTACTGTTTTTGCTTTTTATTATACGGAAACCTTTTTATCTTTTTTCTAAATTTGCATTATAAACCTTACAAAAATTTTAATTAATTTATTTGTTTATTAATTTCTAAAGTGAATAATTATTTCGAGCTAAAACAATCATTGTTTGTAGGGTTAAGGGTTGTATGCATATCACTAGTCTTATGAATGAGTAAATTGAATATAGAATTTATAATTAGTTTGTTATTGATGTTGAGTTAGTAAGTTGATGGTGAGTCATATTGTACTCATACGTCCTTCAATCTTATCGTTTGTTATATACAACCGAGTTATTAAAAGACCAAGACTCATAACGTCACGAGGAGTCACAATAAAGGAGTATTCAAAAGTGACAAGAGAAAAGATTTTTGTGCACATGTTGATATTCCTAAGCCCAGTATTAATACGGGGTAGATAGCCAGCTACCCGCTGCCGGGAGGGGGAGGCTCCTCAGGCGCCGATCTTCATAGACCAGAGATTAAACCCGCAATAACTTGCCCGCACGACGCTCCACGTACTTTTATTTTCTTTCTATTTTTCGTGTCGATTTCTGCTCATTTTGTGCGATATTCGACTTTGATTGCGTTCCGGTTGCGGTAATTTGTGTCGCCGCATCGCTTCCACTGCAATCTTCTTTTGGAAACAGACATAGGATGGGCAGATTGACCCGTTCACATACAAAGTAAAATAAAAACAAAATAAATCAGGACAGCCGAAATATTACTGGTTTGGAATACCCAGAAGGTTTTAATCTTTGTAATGTGTTGTTGTGTCTGTTTGTTTGATGCGCGTTCATTAATATTTTCAGCCATTTTTGTTTTAGAGCGCTTGCTTTACTCGCGCAGTTTTCTTTCGCCAGACGAAACAGTTTTCAAATTTCGCCGATAAACGACTGCAAAGCGAATCCAAACAAGAACAATAGACTCTACAGAACAGTCAAAGGCATTAATACTCTAAAATTTTCCCCAAGTAATAAAACAACAAAACTGATCCAATTCGTCGGCTGACAATGCATCGTCATCGGGTTCAATCACAAAAGAAGTGATGAAAGACAAGTGGACGAATAAAAAAGGCATAATACGCTATTTCGCCATCAGAAAGTAGAATTCATGTCGGCGATCTGTCAAACTGGTCAAACATGAGGTCGGCCGGACACGGATTGGCGGGAAACCGTTATTAGTCGACGAAATTCAGCGACGGATTCCAAATTCAAACTGCGAGATCGGCAGCAGTACCAACTGCGCGGAACAAAAAGACGCTGCCAGCTTCTACGGGGCGGGAGGTTTCTTTTTTCTTTTTAGTATCTACGACCGTCTAGTTTGACGGGACTCGTTTCATTTCGGCCAGAAATGATAAATGACGTGAATGATTCAACAGACGGACACGAGTTCTCTGTTTCGAAAAAGAGATTTTCGTTTCAGTTGACGTGGCGTCTATCGGAATTAAATGGCGGTTACATTGGCCATTTTGGTGGATTGTCGCGACAACCGTAACGCGTGAATTTCATAAATATTCAGACGCGGATAGTGCTCTGTTATGGAGTGATTGACAATAAACTTTGACATCAATCAGTTGTATGCAATCATGGATAAAAACTAATAATAAACGTTAATTTTTATGTCGTTCCCCTTACGGTTGCTTTTGCCGCGTATTCGTCGGGAAATTTTGTGATACGGCGGGAAATGACGTGACGACAGGTTGGCGGGAACTTGTCTATGCACTTTATTGTCACCGTTCGGACACGCCGCTGACATAGTAATCCTTTCAATTAACAGTATTTTTGGGAGTTTTGATCCATCGTCAATTTCCATAGTTCCATAAAGTTGAAATGTTTAGCCAGATTGGATGATGCATACGTAAATCAATTTATAACCCTATCTTTATGCACTGGTATTTATCAAATGTAAACATATTTTGGTTCATACGTATTTTCGTAAGCTCATTAGATATATTCCTATAAAAGAACTAATATATAATTAATGAGTTTCTAATACATATTGCGAACATTGTCATAAATCAATATAATCACTTGATAAGTGAAAGCGCTAGAATGTAGAATTATGTGTAAGAGTTGTCAAAGCTGATAAAATACAGTGAAATACTGTTTAATTTGCTTTTACACACAAATATTATCATAAGCAATATAGGTGGGTCATTAATGTTGGCGTTAGCAAAGAGGAACAAATGCATAGGTAGTTAAGACTAGCGCGCGACATTCAACTGATTATAAGTTAGAACATCATTTCATTTAATACTCTTACATCTTGTAGTTTTTAAAAATCGAACACAAAATAAAGTTCGAAATTGTTTCAAATATCCCTAGATGTTATATACTTTTTTGATTTGTTTGAAAAAGTAACATATTTAAAACATGTTCTACGGCGTAGCGATTGTGCTACGAAAATGCTACGAGGCAGTAGAAGGAAGATTATTTTGTAGAAGTCTCCTTAAGATAACAATAATTATATTAAAAGTATGTGATTTTATTTCATGCTTGTATAGTCACAAAAGCTATGAAAAAAAGTAAATTAAAAATAAATGATTAACGTTTTGTTAGTAACAATAACAAAGTTTACTCATTTCCAATAGAACGAAAACTCACTTGTCCATATAAAACAGTTAGAAAGTGCACGCTATATTTAAATGAGCCAATTACGCCCTAACACGTCGAGTGGTTTTGGAATAGGGAAAATAATGTTTTTTTTTGTGTGATTTATTTTCCGTTCAAGGAGGTTCGGTGCTCTGAAGACTGAAAGAGTATTTAAAAGAGTAGTGCTTTCATAATTCGAAGGGTCTATTTTACAATATCTGATTAGGCATTACTGGGAAGTTATAGATATGGTTTTGTATAGACTATCTGTCAAGTAAACGCTGTTGGGAACTTACTTGGACGTGGTGAAATCGGCCCTCAATAGCATGTATGTTTTTTCATACTTAGGCTATAATAAGTAATTAAGTATTTGTATATACTAGTTTGAATAAAATAAAAGCCTCTTAATACTGAACATTGCTACAAAAAAATATTGTTAAAATACTGACACAGCTAAGACCACTACAAAGCATAGCTTTTATAAAACGGCATTAAAGCCAAAGATATCAACTCCAGATAAGCGTCTGAGTAACGGCGCGAAAAGTGCACCTGAAATATTGTACCGCAGGGCAATTAAAACTCATAACGTTACATGTATTTACGGTTTGAAATAGGAACGTCGCGAGTTCTTTATCCGAAATTCAAATTAGTTGAAAAGGAATGCCTGATTCGAAAAACGAATGATTTTATTTTAAGTCAAGATTTTAGTTAAGAATATCGAGGACATAGGTTCTTTATTTAGAGTAGTAAATGATTGCCATATGAAAATATGTGTTTGATTTAATTTATAAATTTCGATATGTAAATTTGAATACGTTTTACATTAAAATAAAACTTACACCACGAACGAAATAAATCGAATAGCCCAAACATTTAGCGCTTTAAGGAGAACAGCTGACGCAGCCAATCCGCTTCGCCCGAACTACAATCTAGATAATTATTTTAATTCACCTACAGTACAGCGCCATTTTCTTTTCGGGGCCAAATCGCGTTATATATCAGCGGTTTAAAAACTCCCACGTACAGATAGTTGCTAAATACAGCCGCGTTATCTGTCCTAAGTTAAACTGAACGCCGCTTTTAAATACCGAGGATTTTTATTTTTATGGGCGTTTTTCGGGCAACGAATTGCTTTAGTTTGACGTAAAGTACTTACTAGCACTAAAATACAGTTTTGATAATATGTTGGTAGATGTGGATGTTCTAAAGAGTTTTCTTTGCCTATATGTGGAAATTTAGGTGATAATTGTCGTAAAAAATGGTTCTAAAGTGTAAAGGAATTAGGTTATGTATGTACTCAATGCATCGTAATATCAGAGACTATGTTGCTAGCTGGTGCGTTTGAATTGAATTCTTAAATATGTATATTCCTTTAAAGTGAATGTACGAATGAGTATCAAATCTAAGAAGTTGGGGCCACCCTTCCATCGTCTCACAATGGGCCCGTAATTTCGTCAATCTCCGGAACGCTTCCAGAATCGAAACACGATCCGGGATGTGTTCCGGAGTGTTCGGAACACGATCCGAGACGTGTTCCGGAACGCGAGGAAGTCGTGTGCACGCGCGAACGATCATTCGACTGATATGTTTTTCTTTTATCAAGTTTCTCAATAATACGGGTTGCATTTGACGAAACTTTTTTAACGCTTTTCAGCACCAAGAAGTATTTAATTTGATCCGAAATTCGGTTGCATTTTATCAAAAAGTTTGCATACTTTCGACGTTAACTTTATTTCTAGTTTTTTTTTAAAAGCTCGGCCTAATGAAATCTATCGCAATGGTATAACGATATAATTGCATTAACGCTAAACGATCGTACATAGAAAAAACGACAAAATTCGATATCAGTCATTAGCCGGCGCGGAGTTTTCTAATTAGACTAAGCACACAGACGAAATAAAGCATTAAGGAGTTGAGCAAATAAACTGGAAGAAGGGGGCGCAGTCAGGGCGAAGCGGCTCTGGAAGTGACTTCCATATTGATATTATTTTTATTATTAATAATTTAGAACAATATCCCTTATTCTACCTCTTTAATATGCCATAGTACAATGATTTAGCTTACTGACACTCTCATTTCTGATTTACCAAGTTAATTATGAACTACTAGCAACGCCCTGCGGTTTTACCCGCGTGGTCCCCGTTCCCGAGGAAATATCGGGATAAAGTGTTCTATATGTTAGTCCAGGACTGCAGCTATACACGTACAAAGTTTCATCACAATCGCTCCAGTAGTTTTTGCGTGAAAGAGTAACAAACATCCATCCACACATACAAACTTTCACGTTTATAATATTAAGTAGGATTATTCCCAATAGAATTTAATCTACTTTAAACTATTTAGGCCAATGTTCAGCAGTGGGCTACATAAAGCATAAATGAAGATAATTATAAATTCTAATAGAATTTATTTTATTTCTATATATTTACACTAGCTCTACTATTATTTTGGTATGAAGTAATTAACTAAAGACAAATATACATATAACAAGCAATTATACCAAAAATACAATTAGAATACTTTATAACATTTATTATTATTATTTTAGAAAATATAAAGAGTATTCTTCAATGACATATTGCAAGAAGGGTTTATAGCCTATGTCTATTTAATTATTTAAAATTATAACATTGCCATGACACATCCAGCGGTTCTACGTCGGTGCGCGCCCGTATGCAAGTTTGTTGAGCAAATAATATGACAAGACAAAGGAGAGGGGCAGTATGACGTTTTGTGTTCGACATTTCGATTGTTTTCATTAAGAAAATTAATAAATTTGTTGTTTTCTACATTACTATGTTAAGTTTAACTATGTAGAAGCGCTCGTAGCTCTGCGGTGCTCGGTGGTCGGAAACGATCGCCGAAGTACAGCAGAGTTTACAAAGGTCAGTCCTTGGATGGGTGACCGTTTGTGTGGCATTTGATATCGAGCGCTTCCGTGCTTCGGAAGGCACGTTAAGCTGTTGGTCCCGGTTATGACTAAATGTGGTAGTCGTTAAGCCATGTTAGAGGCCTAATGGGCGGCTTGAAAAATTCTAACAGCAGGACACCACACACCTGCCTCCGCCAATCCGCACTGGGTCAGCGTGGTGGAGTATGACCTAATACCCTCACACCTTGATATGTGAGAGGAGGCTCGTGCTCAGTAGTGGGACGTTAATGGGCTGTGATGATGATGTGATATTATTTTAGTTTTGTCCTATATGTTTTACACTATAATATGTAATATGTATGTATTTTCATTATTAAATGTACGTACTATGAAAAGTAAAAAAAAAATCTGCTAAATCTGGGTTACACAATTATTGTGTTCATATTACAACACAATCAGTTTAGCTGTTTTTGTGCAATTGACAAACATATTTTTTTTTAATTAAGAAAATACCAGAAAATAATAATTATCCACAGTGTCATTTCAGCTCCAATTAAGCGGAGCATATGCTATGGTCATATATTACCTTTTTTGATAATAAAGACTATGTAGTCTATTTCAGGTCGTATCAATAATAAGATAGTCTAAGGAGTTACTGTTAAGTGGCCATCGTTCTGCCTACTTGACATAAAAAATAAAGGTAAGTTTAAGGTAATTAAGGAAGCAACGATTGGTATCGCGATTATCATTGTAGAACACCCACTCTCCATTGTTCTAGTGTATCGTCGCCGTGTCGCTAATGTGCGTCTAATTGCAGTGTTTTATGTCTGATTGCAGTGGTGTGCGTCTGAATGCAGTGTTCTATGTCTGATTTCAGTGTTATATTAATGTATATTGCCTATCTGTTATGTGTTGATTCTTTGAACCTTTTCGGGTGCATTTCATCATCGATACTATTTGGTTGTTAAGCTGTATACTATTGTTTGGATGCTATTCGATAATCACAATAATAATATAATATATATGAATATCATATCATTCATATCATGAAAACCAGCGCTGGGAAATTGTCCTAGCAAATGCTGGAATCATTTTGGTGCATCATACAATTTATTGAATTATTATTGTAATTAGTTTGTATTCACAAATTTTATGATGCACCAATAAATGATTATTATTATTATTATACGAACTTAAAAAATAAATCTATGAAAAAAATTGTATAATTAACAATTTGACTTTGACTTTGGATTTTAAGCTAGAAAATTAAAATTTTTATTCAGTACGTGTACAAATTCATTGGTAAGATCTGACAACAGGACAAGACAAACATCGCGTTATATATGTATAATAAAAGCTATTAATAAATTAAATGTTGGTTTTGCAGCGATTATATCACACTACGAAACTAGGTGACGAAATAATTGCAGATGTTACAGAATGTGGGTTACTGCAATTTAGTTCTAGAAACATCACTCACCTGGCCTTCTTTTTAATAATTTTACCTATATGTGTAAGGCCATTACAAAAGACCTTACTGTATTATATAACAAGAATTACATACATTTATTATACCGTTTCTGTCACCAAACATTCAGAAAAAGTTTTATTTTTAAATTAAAATATTAAGTAGATATTGTAACATAATATTATTGTATTTCTATAATGTTGTTGCTAATCAAATTATATGAAATTCTTATTATTATAAATTTTTATAATAATAATTTTTACTTTTAATTTCTGTGACGCGTACTTTTTATTATTAATAAATGAGTATTGAGTATTATATTAATATCACTAGTATGAATTACTTAAACTAACTAATATTTTTTTTAAATAAGAAGCTAACGTCTCAACACTAGCGTAAACAAAACGCAGCGTTTATCGAAGCATTTGATACTCGCATGCCGAACATAACGCACACTCGGCCACAGATCAATTATCACCAAGCATCGCAGACGCGCCACTCCATTCCGAGCTAATTCAACCAGAATATTTCTACATAACTCATAACTGGTACAGGACGCAATCAAAACCTCGTGTAATTATAAATAAAATTGACATTAATTGCGCTCAACATTTTTGAAGTGCAGCTAAATAGGTAGGTGGATAGGTTTCTAGAAAACCCTGTAATGCCTCTAAGGGAAAGGGCAATGGAACGTGGTTAGTTGATCTCGTTGCAATAAGTACGACTATTTTGTTGAATACTTCTTCAATATAGTTTGTAGTTTACTTTGTAGCAAATGATGCCGGTTTTGAAATATAGATGGCGCGATTTATAGTTTTTTATACTTCTAAATTAATGTTGAACTTGACGTTACTTTTTACATTGTAGGAATTATTGAATATTAAAGTAGAAACTCGATTTGACAACATATAATTTTCTTTTTATTGACTTGGACATACTTTATTCCGATACATGCACAAACACACAACGTATTAATCACATTAGTTACCAAAAACTATCATAATATGGCAAACTAAGCAAGAAAAATCGTCATCCATTCTCTTTCTAAGTAGCATTTCATCCAACAATACGTCCTCCCTCCCTGCCCCCCTACCCACAGATACCATACGAGGACACATTAAAAAATCAATAATGAAACAGTACAATTAAGAATGAGATGGCATCCCTCAAATGTCAAGCTGCTCTCTCGCTAAAAACGGAACGTCCTTCCCCTTTATAGATAAAGCTCAAAATTGTATATTAAGTACGAATGCAAATGGAACGAAGAATTATTTCGCGGCAAAATGTGTTCACCCTTTTTGGAGTCACAACTCACAAGTGACAGATAATAGTTATCGAATAGTGACATGCAAATATCAGTCGAGTATTTTAACAAAGTATTTTTATTTTTGTTTTAGATATTTATAATCTGTTACATATATCAGTAGATATTAAATAAACAAGACTATATATATGCTGAATAGATAAGACTGAATAGACTAGACTATATCAGTGATATTTTGTCTGAAATGTTGCATTGTAATGATTGCTTTTTCCGAAAGTATTTTAACTAGTTTCACAAACAACTGGAATAACAAACTCAATAATTTAACAAGATATTCTTCGTGCCGATTTTGGTATTGCGCCCGAAAATTAACAATTACACTTGCACACGATAAAATCGCATTAAAACATCGCGTATTTGCCGAGCCCGCCTCTAGCTGGCTATTTAGGCGATATGCAAAAGTTGGGGTGTCAGGGGGAGGTAGGGAGCGTGATTAGGCCGTGTGTGACGATGCGCATCTTATGCCCGCATTACCCTTTCGTTTTCCTTCCGATAGCCGCCTTTGTGGGGCCCCTTTAGTTATCTGTGGAAGGACGAGATCATACGATACGAATTTTCTTCTTTTTCTTTTTGAACATCGATCCTTTTTGCTGTTTTTTTTCATTTTTGCTAAGCGCTAAGTGCCACTTTAAGTTCGGGCTTTAACGTTGGAGGTTCGATATTTCGCGACAGATATTGTTTTACAAACGATACTCTTTGAGAATTCTCTGTTTTTGTATTGTCGTTACCAAATCGTTACCAAATTCTAAATGTAGTATTGAGTAGTACCATCTGTGTTTTTATAGACAAGCTACGTAATCAAACGTTAAAAAGACATATGTTTAATGACACTAATTAATCTTTAATCGTATTCATAGAGAAGATATTGAGGAAGAAAATTTAAAACTTTCGTAAATGTTTAGTGATCATTCATCATATTATTGAATCCTTAATCCCATAATACATATATCTATATAAGTAAATACAATCAAAGCGTCTGTTTGTTGTGGCTTATTTCTAAAACAACTGTACTGATTTTACTGCTGACGTTAAATGCACCTGGGCTACTTTTTATTCCCAAAAAATCAAAACCTATAGAATCAATCAATCAATAGAATAAAATAAAAAAAAAATCAATAGCAGATAATAAAAAAAATAAAAAATACTTGTCACGCGGACAAAGTCGCGGGCTGCCGCTAGTTACCAATCTGTAAACCTAAAGATTTATAGCATATTCATAACTAACACAAGTAGGTGCGCCGAAGGAAACTTTCCAAAGTTACACAATCGAAAACGTAATACCCCATTAGTAAAATCGACTCCATTCTGAGGGTGAATAGCTGAACTCGTTAACACACTTTCCGAGTTGGTATCGAACTACGGAGGACAAACTAATAAACGTGAATGTTTAATATTCAAGCATATCTTCGACGGCTCACCCCCGTTTCAATACAGCCTTATGTCTTAATAACTATAAACTAAAGGGCATAAGTTACATTTCTTTGAAAGTAAACTTTAAGCGCTTGTTAGCCCAAAAAGACTACGAGTAAACTATCTCAGATGTTAAAAGGTTCTTGGATGGGTGACCATTTGATATCAAGCGATTCTTTGCTTCAAGAGGCACATTGAGCTGTTGGTCCTGGTTATTACTATATGTAGAGGTCGTTAAGGTAAGTTACAAAGAAAACTGGCACCGCCAAACAAACGTACGACATCAACGTTAGGCGACACGCTTGCCATGTCTTTAGCTTACCTCAAGACATTAATCATACTGTGCAGACTATCAGCACTCGAACCAAAAAAATTGGGAAGTAGTTTCTAAGACCACTAAGCTCTGGAATTCGCTGCCGGCTCATGTGTTTCCTATTTCCTATGATCCCGGGTCTTTTAAGCGGGGCGTGAAACTGCATTTTAGCAAGCCGTCATGAGTGGATGCGCTTTATACCGTGCTTATTTCACGTTATAAAGCGCTTTCATTTTTTTTATTTGGACTGCATCGACTGCTTACCATCCATCAGGCAGGGTGTAGTCATTATGACGTGTCACATTAAAAAAACATCACGTAATGTAATTTAAACTTGTTTATTAGGAGATTATTTTGAAACTAGATTTATGTTTTCCTTAATTAAAAAACTGTAGAAGCTCGTAGACAGCTCCAGAAGTAAGCATACACACCCACAAAGTAGATATCTACTTTAGACATTTTCCAAATTCACAAAGAAACATTACTAATCTCACGTCAACAATAAAATCTTATTGTACATCATATTGCTTGCAAAACTGAAGAAAATGCCTTACGCCCTTAGGCCTCTGAAGCACAAGTTATATCGGAACTCTGAAGCTCCGAAGTCGAAAGGCATTGAATGGATACAAAGTAACAGGCGGTTACGACGTTTCGCGCTTTGCGTCTTAACAGACGTTATGGACAATCCAAGGAGTGATTTCCCTTGAAACCGATGTAGCATATAAATACCATTATTTTGAAACAATTCGCGCCTCCCCCCTCCCCACTTGAACCCCCTTCGCCCCTGTTGTGTTGTTTTGTAGAAACTTCACGAAAGATTCATGAATATTCGTCTGTGTTATAATCTTTTCGACGTATCGCACGCGAATGTGGATCTTATTATATTGCGGTATTAGTACTGATAATTATGATATTTTTATTTTACTAATACTTAATAAGTATTGTTAATTAAGTAACAGGTACGAGTATTATTAATAAACAAGTAGAAATGTAATTTTTTCAAAGCTTGCACGTCTTATAGCATTGGCCAATTTTGAATAAATATCAATGCAATACTTTGTGTAATCTTAAAAATGATTATGGAGTTTATAAAATCTTTAATCTAAATCCATCGATACTTCAGCTTCCCATACAAACTCAAATCCCATTCGAATGTATTTAATTACTGTCGTTAAACATAATGGTCCTTCGATACGTACGTATATACGACTCTCCAAGATGGCGCGCGGGAGATACGAATCCTATGTTTTCGGATTAATTCGTTCGTGAAATCGTCTCTTACGATAAGAATGGTAACTGCTGTGTACTAATTGAATGTACAATTGAATGTGCTATTGCGTCGGGATGTCTGATTTCGTTACGATTTGTATTTGGGGGTGGTAGGGGCGGGAATATGACGGGTTTACGAGGCGAGAACTGTATGTGTATTGACTTAGTTGCGACAGTCTTTTAACTTAGAATTAAACTTACTTTTGCAGTCCTTAGATAAGCTTAGATAGAATAGCATAACTTAGAGTAAAGGGCTAATGATGTTTTTGACATAATGCTTGTTTTTTTTAATGGTTGGTTTGATAAATGAACTCAGCATTTAGGATCTCCAGGCCAGTTCTTCTATTTACTAGTAGAGTGTACTCTTATACAAAAAGTCCATAAAAATAGAACACAGTTTTTACTGCAACAAAACAGCAAAAAATAAGAATGCAAACGCGATCAAAACCATCACTTTATCCACCATCATGAATGCTAAATAAACTAAACAAAGATAAAATATCATTTCCCAACATTAAAGCTACAAAATCAAGTACCGCATTTGTCAATTGAAATCAAAACAGATTATTAAAATTACCATAGACAATTCGTGATGGGTAAACAACATTGACAACTCTATAAATTGGCGGCAAACAAAACCGTATCCGATCGACCACTATCGATGTGGGGTGAAAAACTGGGGTTTTTTATTATCCCTTATTGATCAATTGATCACGCCTCTGTATTGAGGATTATTGATAGATTGATATTAATGCGCTGCCTGTGGGGTAAAGCTTTTTTCAATATGAAGGTCGTTGATGGTACCACAATTGGTTATTGTGCGATTCTTCCAAGCACAATGGCCGATCGGTTTTGGGATCCTTGCGTTTTTTTTATTTGCCAATGTTTGTTTGTTTGCTAGTTGAATTGTTTGTTGAAATTCTATTTTTTAGGGTGCCTCAAGTTTAGATTTGCATGTCAATATCCTGTCACTTCTAGTGTTCTACTTAGTTACCTAAGCAAATAATCATGTCGTTGTATTTTTTTAATACAATACTTTATTTTTAGATCATACTTTCATACCTTCTCGTAACCACCAACTGGTTTTGTCTTGTAAAATAAATAATTAATTATATTTTACATAGAAATGAGTAGCACTTTTCTAGGATTTTTTTCCAAAACCAGTACTACGACTTGTCTTTTATGTTGCGAAATTCTAGCACTCTGTTGCTTTTTGAATGACCTTAAAAATTATAAATACAAAACAAGAAGGTAGTATTGTTGTTACAAATATCGGATACAAAGAGACAAAAATGATGACTCCATAAATATGGGTAGAGCGCTGTTCTCCTAGATAGGTCACAAATTTTCCTGTGTTATGGAGTTTAAGACCCAGACTTCAATGGGTAGTGATTACATGTCACTTCCAGAACAATAAATTTTTTTTAAAGAATAAATTATTAAAAATAATTGAACATCCAACCTCTTTATTGAAATCATTTGATGAAATATCCGATTATAAGATTCCCAGAGAATCACGTTCCGTTGCACGTAACGAAAATCTGTCAGGACAATAAATTCAGCGGCGGGTCCCGATAAGGATCGTCTACAGACAATTTTCATAGATATAGCTCAATTAACAATCGGTTTCAATCGCGAAGACGTGGGGCGTAATAAAGTACCGCCAGGGGGGGTGGGGGACTTATTTCTGTTTGTAATATTGCGGTGTCAATTTCGCATATTGAAGTGAGAACGATTTCTGAATATGTTATACGAAGACATGTCTGTTTCTATTGTTATTAAAAGGGGGAAGGATAATTTGCTTCTAAGTTTTGCTAAATTAAACTGTTACTTACAATTAATACATCTTGTTGTATTTCAGGCTAAGTTTTCACACTTCAGCTTTTATTTCTTTATAAGCCCTTCGCATAAAGTCTAAATAAGTTCCCATTAGCCTTTCCTTGACAGATAGTTCATACAAAACTGAAATGAAAGCTGCCGAGTATTTCTAGCCCGACATTAAGAAATAAACCATTAGTTTCACATAAAAAACTTGGTATCAAATAAATATAGTTATTACAAAGTTTTAAATATCGAATACTATACCATAAACAAGGCGTCTATCCAAAAAATATTAAGATTAAATTGGCGCCCAATAGAACCCACATTCTAAACTGAACATTCTAAATTTAAATTGCGAATTTTCCAACGAGGAACGCCGCCGGAGTATGGGCGCCAGAACCGCAATAAATATGATATTGGACCGACAATAGTTAAGCAAATGAATAAATCCAAATGGAAATTTCTCTATCCGAACAATAGATTTGAAGGCTGTATCTCCGCAGACAGATTGATTGGACCCTTCGTAATGGCTGGAAGATGTGGATACAGTTATAGATCTATTACTAAACTACTTACTTTACTATAAGCGTTGCGTATTACGAAGACTTACTAACACGACACAAAAACAGAATCAAAAGTTACATATGCGTTCCAAATATCCAAAATTAAGAAAAAAAAAAGTTTCAAAATGCTATCGACGTAGAACCTTTAGAAGATGTTATCCTTTTATTGTTGTTTATCGATTCTATAACTTCATTCACGACTACCGTTGCGCGAACAGATCTCAAGTTTAGATATAAATCGTCGAGTTGCGTTCACATAAATTGTGGATCTCTCTCCATATTTCGTTACCTGTGCCGTTTGTTACGATTTTATTATGAAAATGAATGGCAGCCGGGGGGTGAGGGGGTGCGGTGAGAGGGGTGAGACGATCAAAAGGGTTCCTAATTCGTACATTCGGCAACGGCACTATAGCAACTATGAGAGTTTTATGGCCCCGAATCTTTTATGGGATAATCAAATTTTGTAATTTTAATGCGCTCGATTCTTGTCCGCGTTTCGTTCGGGTTTTGTTTCGCAGTTTTGGGTAGAAAGGGGTAGGGTGTTATTGGATCTAATGGCTTCATAAAATGTGGTAGATGTGTGTTGAGGAGGTATTGTGGGATCCGCAAAAAGGACAGATCAGGTAAGATAGACAATTTGGTACAGACATAAAATAAAATAGTGACTAACTAATCGCCATCATGATCTTGGTCCATTCACGTCTTACTGCTGAGATGGGTCTTCTTTTCACATATCAGTTATTTTAAGAAAGATTAAAATTTTATTTATTATTTACTTATACAATGGTAAAAAACATTGATCTAGTAGGTACTGCTAATGAAGACAAGCCACATCTACAGAAGAAGTGTATTTGAAAATAATTGTATAATAAGTAAAATATTTTCTTCAAAAGGTACCTACGCCAACACCTATTTTGTTGTGCAGAGTTTAACAAAACGCTGATCTAACCAATACCAAAACCGACGATGTCAAAGCGAGAAGTAAGACGACTTGTTTTAATTTTAATTGTATACAAAACGTTTGTTATGTCAAATTTATTTTTGACATTCGACTCCTTGCGAATTTAATTTGCGGCTTTTACATACATTCGTGTTTGTAAATAAATAAATGTTCGCACGCACGACTTTCGCTTTGTTCAGCCTCTTTATTATTTAGTTTGTCGTTTCGAGAGAATTAATTGAAATTTTCATTGTTAAACGCACGTGTAATTAGAAAATGTTGAATTTGAAAGGTCTTAAAAGAAAATTTGTTCTCGAATTTGCTTGAAGTGAACGCAGCCTTAAAGTCGCGGCTTGTCTATGCTTTTTGTTTTTAAAAGCAAATGAGCAGGCGCCGAATTGTAATTACTACTTTGTACTTTTACTTCTCAGCCATATCTGCGAAAAACGTGATATCGATAACGCGTGCATATGAGGAATATATCATGGCATATAATAACATAAAAATATATGACAATAGGGCGAAGACTTAAAACAGCGCGGTAACGTATACATACGTCTATGTAACATTAAATGTAATCGTCGAAACCTGTGAAAATATGTAAATTGATCCTTAGAGATGCCGGACCGACGGACTGACTGAAATTTGAATATAAACTTTCCACCAGCACCGTATAAGCGCCATTTATTTTGGCCGCTCATAAAATATAATGATTTTTGACGTAGCTCTCGGCTATATTAATTTTGCGGGTCGAATTATGAGGGACGTGATCCTATATCGACACTTGTGCGAATGAGATGCTCTTTAATTAAATATTATGCGAGTATAAACGACATTTTGCTTAGTTCATATCTACATAAAATCAATAAGACTCAAATATGTTTGAAGTACCGAAGCAGACACCCCCTATTAATAATTCAGAAGTCGTAAGCTGCATATCGCTCCATTTATGCAAACATTTCAAACCTATCAAACATTAAAATCTAATTCTCGTATATCTAAATGTCGGAAAAAGAAAAAAGCCGCAAAATGGACGCCGCCCGCCTGAATAAGAGATTGGTAATATTTACATAAAAAACAAATAATACACGCCGAGACGGGATGCGCGCATAAAATTAAAATCGATGAGAAATTCTACCCTTCGAATTAAATATCATTGCCCTATCTCACACAGGCAAACCGACACATACAAGGCAAGACGCAGATAGCGCGAGGGGTCGCGCCGATCTCCAACGACAGCTGATTGAATGCGTTCGTTAATACAAATCGCCGTTCTCAGTTCAAATTTACAATTAAAGTATCTTTTTGAAAATGGAACAGTGCACAAAAACAAGCGCGTTCTTCCGAACCATAGAGAGTAGACATGAAAAAACTGCACGACACCAAATGGGGTGTAGCTTAAAATATCGGTCCGCTTATTTGCATACTAACTAAAATAATTTATTATTTTTTCTCGGAGGGGCGACTCGTTGGGGAGATTGTATACAATGGGAATAACTAGAAACTGAGTGTTATTGGCCCTATCGCGCGTTACATTTTTATGCCTCCGAACACATTTATCGGAACCACCGTTTGAACTTTTGAAATTCTAATTTCAATATTCCCCGAACTCGGCTTACCGCCGTAAACTAGTTTCAAACAAATATCATATTATTAAACATACACGGAAATGCAATATTCGACGTCAAAATATGAGATGCTTAAAAGTTGGAATCAAAGCGGTTCGGAAATCAAAGTACTGTCGGCAAAAGGAAGAGTTAGCGGGCGGTTCGGCGCATCGCATCCTTACAAAATAGCGTATGATTGCGCGAAACAAAGCGCAGATAACTTTGGAGCGAACTCGTTGGCGGAAAAAGTTTGTCGACTGCCGCGTCGAGTCGTATGTCGATGCCGAACGTCAACTTCGGTTCGACATTCACGGTATAATGCGCAGCCGACGCGATCTCTTTTTCAATATTCAAATTTCAATATTTGCCGCGTTGAAAACTATTTGCTTAACATTCCCAACAATAGACAATAAAAACAAAACTCCTGTTCCAATTTCGAAAATTGCAAATTTTTTCTGTTGACGCTGCACCTAGACGGCTGCGAATGAAATTATCATTCGTATCAAAGGGAAACATTTTAAATATCTATACATAAACGGAGCTAGGTCCTGTCCAGACAGTCTCACACAAGATTTATACATCGCCCGATCCACATGCGAAACAGTATAGATTATATTTGGTAACGAGTATTAATATGTGGGTATAGGCTATAGATACACTTGTGTTTTTTTCGGTCTGCCCTCGCCGCCTTTGTTTTGCGGTTTCAATAATAAATGGATGATTTAGAACGTGTTTCTAGTCTGTGTATGATATTTCGAGCTTTCAATTGTTATTTTTCTACTTAGGTATATTACAATCGAATTTAATACTTTTAAAGGGAATTTTCACAATGTTCAAGTGAGTTCTCATTTAGCGTTTACTTGACAGATGGTCCATATCAAACTGTCATTTTGATTCGGCAATCAAAACATAAAACATAGAAAATAAACGTACATATATTTAAAACGAAGGTGTAATTAGGTAGTTTTGTAAAGGCCCCATAATTTCATTCGTTACCAAAAAGTTAGTCACACTATTTTCTTCGCTGTTGGTAACTCTTCTAACAAAGAGTCTCAACTTTTTGATTCATATTATGCTAATGTGGCATAACAATGGATTGCCGGGTAATTGTGGATCGGAAATCTTTTGAAACTTTAATGGTGTAGAGTTTTTGATGAAATTATGGGTTTGGTGGCGACATTTCGCTACTACTAGAACACATTTCCTTTCCAATTTTATTAGCACATAGTTATCTTTAAAAGTAATTATAATTATTGCTAAAACTCAGTAAAAACAAAGCGAATCCACGGGAGCGAGCGAGTTACGTACGTACAACGCGAGGGGATCCGTCACAAGATATCGGCCATAAGAAGGGGTTGATTTGATTGAATATCTGTTATTAGGGCCCACCCCACGCACACAGACAGACATTAAAATATTATATACACATAGTTTATAAATATGCATGAGTTTCGTTAAAATTTCGTGCGCACCTCCGCTCTGAATATCCCTGTGTTTTGTTCGTTAGGGGTACGATTTGATTTTAGAAATGTCATCGTTCATAGACTTCTTTGTCTATGCATTTTTATAAAGGAATGCGTTCTTTTTTAATTAAAATTTTTATGTTTATCCTTCATGCTTGGTTTTAATGTGTGATTTGAAAAAGGCATATTTATGTTTTTTTTGGAATTTAATTTACAATAGATAGAGATAGCTTTCAATATGATACTCTTCTCGGTACACGATTGTTCAACCCTTTGAATGCTGCGTCGCTTTGGAACACCAAGCAATTACGGGCCGTAAGCCGCGCGTATTCTTATGACGGATGACACATACAGTTATAAGTATACAAATATAATTCAATTATAAATACGGCTGATTCTCGTCATTGCCTGATGGCATAGAATAATTAATGGGGAGCGATATCCTCGTAGATGTGAGGCTTCCTTTCATAAAATTTGCGTCTTATTGTTTTCGAGGCGAACAATTTATTTTTTGTTTGCCAAGTCCTAAATTAATTTACTTTCAGCTATCATACGCAGATATTAATGATTTAGTATTGTGAGTTTAGTAGAAATTACGGGACGAATGTAATTTGAGATTTTGTTGAGTGGGTTTTTGATTATTGAATCTTTAATAATATTGTGTGGGGGCTTTCGTTATAAGTAATGTTTAATTTTCAGTCAAGTTACTAAGGTTTTAGTTTTGAGTAAAGTATTACGTGGCTTTTGGTATTATAATTGTTCTTTGTCGAAGAATTTCGTCGATTGAGTTTCGTTGGCAAGAAAACGGTTTAAGAGAATGTTTGACTGTTTAAGAGCTATTTTTGTGTTCAAAACACTTTATATGTAACTTTAGGCAGTCTTTGCCTATAACTCTATTTATCTAAATTAATTGTTGTAGCTACATGAATGTTTGATGCCAAAATAAAGCCAAAAATAAGATATTAAATATTTACAAATGATTGTTTTATGAAAGTGATCACAATAAACAACGATAGAACAATTACACTTAGACAATTATTACCGATTAATGTAAATTTATCGTTCAGGAAATGGTGATGCCATAAATCGTCATATTATTGTTGAGTATAATCCAGACTGAGACAGTATTCAAATGCCAGAGGGTCTTCGATGGCGGACGAACTTCAAGTCGCATGATTGACGTTAAAATTCTCCACAACAATCTATTTTCGCTTGACTGACACAATGTAGAATCGAATCGGCGAGGCGAGAGATGGCGCTAGTCTGCGTCAGCCATCATTAATTGACTGTCAATGTCAACTGTCATTCCATTTCTCTAAGTCTCGGACGTGTCTTAACGGGTTAATTTAGAACATTTTCGCAATAATATTCGGTTTTTTGTTTATAGAAACATAGAGCAATGAAAAATGTGTCGGATCTATTGATAAATGACAATTTTAATTAAAAGTCTGCGATGTCAAAACTAATAAAACTTTGTGGCGGACGTTGTTCTGGACGCATTCCAGATATTTCTAAATGAACGATTTATTTTTTTAAAGTTTGTTACCACGCGTCGTATAGCCCTGCGGATTACGTGTCTATGTTTTTAAGATTAAGCGATCAAAGTTGTCGTTACTTTTTTACCTTACTTTCTTCGAGACGCACTTTTATATGGAATGGAATTAATAGTTAATCATTATGAGAAAAGCATAAAAAATATACGCTTTTTCTATTTTTTACTATAGATAGATTTCATATTTGAAATACTCTTGCGTCTACAATGTCTTTACTTGTCTTGCTTCAACAATAAGTATGTGATATAACTTTTTACTTTCAACGAAATGCTCGATTGCGTTTTAAAATAACAATGATTAAGATAATACTTTTAATTATTTTTAATTTTTACAATAGTATGTTAACGTATATCTCACTTAATACAAAAATGTATCGAAACTTAAAACACTACACTGTGATCGCAAAAAGTACATGACTTAAACCTGCACATCAAAAAGGGTTCTTCAAACAGGGTTGTTCACCTTGCTACATCGAAAGGGTTAATTCTCCGCCAAAGGTTTATTATAGAAAGGACCACGCAACGGGCACGCATCTGAGGCATAGACAATATTTTGTTGTTTTTTACATTTTAGGGCTGAGCAATGCAAACGCGGCTAAATCTTACTGTCGTTTTTAATATCGCTAATAAATTATAATTTTTTCGTTTCTCGGTTCGTGTACTGTTTTGTGGTCATGCTAATTTCTTGAACTGCTTTAGTAGATTATATTGCTTTGTTAGGTATATTTAAATGTCTGGTTAAAGATACAAGTAACGATTACTTGAAGCCAAAAAAAAATTAAATTTCATCCACATAATATGTCGAATATTTTCCTTTTTGACATAAGTAATAAAATCCTTATTGGGTTGATGTGGTAGTAGGGCTGAGAGATTTGATTACAGCTTGCTCCGTGCCTCGGAAAGCACGTTAAGCCATTGGCCGCGGCTGTCATGAACATTTATGGCAGTCGTTAGGAAGTCAGTGCCTTCTAATATCCTGACAGCTGGTTTAACCAAAGAATTATTTTTCACTCTGTGTTGTGGAGGTCAGACGGCAGACGCTCGGTGTGATAATCAGCTATATGTGGTTAAAGCAGTGAGCAGATCCTGTGCCCTTCGCCCTAGCCTAGGGCATCCGGGATAATAATAAAATAAATATTTTCTGACACTTACACCAATTATTTAGTTCCAAGATGAGTATCATTAAGAACTTGTGTTATGGATACTAAATAGCAGATAAACATACATACTTAATATACATAGGAAAACACCCAGACCAGAACAAATATTCATGTTCATGCGCACAAAGATTTGTCCTGCGTGGGAATCGAACCCACGACCTTAGGAGCGGAGAGCAGACATTCTCGCCACCTTGCCATATCGGTCGTCATGCTATGATATGAGGAGTAGAGCTGAAAGACTAGGTAGTCGTAAACTATCATAGAAGTTAAGCAGCATAATTTGATGGGTGATCATTCGCGTTTTTATATTTATTAATGGTTTTCGTCACATCACAGAATAGTTTAGCACATAGCCTTTAAGATCAACCTAATTATATATTCCTGATTATATACAGACGCCCCAAAATTGTTTACTCGAGGGTCAAATTAATACTTATATATAATTCAGCATTAATGTACAAAGCCTGTATCAAACGTAAGGGTGTATACACTTGGGAGTCAAATTTGAGATGGGGGGCGCTCAAAAATCACGATTGAACCCTATCGATGTATCCAGTCTTATTAAATGGCGTATGTGTGCGTGTTGATCTGGGTGTACCCGTTTGAGTGTGGGTGTTACGTGTGCAAATGTGTGTAAGTGTGTTTAATGTTACTTTGTGTGCAGTTTGGGTAATTTAGTGAATATTTTCGATGCAAGCGTCCGACATTCATGGAAATGGACAATTTTTAGAAAAAAATTGTTCATACATGTTCATATATTGTTCATACATAAAATACTAAGAAAACACTCAGACCAGAAATAATATTTGTGTAATTGCAGTCGAATATTTTTTCTGTGTGGGAATCGAACCCACTACTTTAGTAACGAGTTCTACATCATGTCGTCGTGTTATGATCTTATGCATAAGAAACTATTGAAGGTTATAGTATATTTAAGGATATAGAGTTTCTTGCTTGTCGGCACTGGGCCCAGCGAGAACATTTGTAGTTCTTGTTAAACCACCTGTCAGAATATTAAAAGGCACTGCATTCCTGATAACGACTGACATAGATATTCATGACAGCTGGGACCAAAGTCTTAACGTGCGTTTGAAAAGTTGTAGGATTTTAAACAACCGGGGTTTGAACTCTGGAGCCTCTGAATTAGAACTCTGCGGGTCTCGCTACGGGGCTATCGTTGCTCTTTTTAATTATTATCATCATCTCAGTCCAGAAGTGGCCTCGTTTCAGAAAGTTAGGTTAGAAAGAGTCAGGCCATCATTCTCCACTCAGCGGACCCAATGCGGATTGGCAAATCCTGCTGTTACTATATTTTAAGCTGCCCAGTTAAGCCCTAACATGGCGTAAACACTTCAGTATTGAGACGATAATCTTCTATGATGATGATAACGAACAGTACCGAAAGTTAATATTTTTAAATCTTACATATTATAAGCCCTGTTATTTTTTCTCAAGTATCATAATTAGTAAAACAGCACGCGACACTGGCGCCCTCTAGTCAAAATTTTCAAGAAGGGTATTTTTTAGAATTAGTCATGCGGATTATAAATTGCGAATGTGTGCGAAATATATGAATGTATTTGTAAATGTGCGCTTGTGTTTGTAGTGTCTCGCTCTCTTCTTCGTTACATTTGTGTATGTGTGCGTTGAGTTTAGAAAATGTAGGTGTGTGTTAGCGTGTTTTATAAGGGTGACAGATTAAGGGTCAACTTTTAGATATGTATCTATGGTTTGATATCGATTTGGTTCTGATTGGTTATTGTTGATGAAAGTATTAGGTACATACTTTTTAGTTACATCTAGCTTGGCTGTCTTGTCTTTGGTAAGACCAATTGGATTAGTAACACTGCCTTCACTGGTTTTATTATGAACACTATAGATATATTGTTAATAAAAATAAACAAAAACAAACATTAAAACAAAGAAAATAAATACGGTTTTGTAGGATATGTTTTTGTGTAACTGGCATTATTTAAAGGAAATAAACGTTTTATCTATCTATCTATTTATTCTAGACAAATCGTCCACCACGTGGTAAAAAAAAACATGCATACTAAATTGTAACTGTTTTCAGAAATTTGTAGCTAAACACTGTTCTTTTGATAATATACATATTTTAAATCAATTAGTGTATAGTATGCCTCTGCCTACCCCTTCGGGGAAACAGGCGTGATTATATGTATAAATTAATAGTTGTTAGGAAAAGTATCTGCTAAAAAAATAAGTCTAATATGATTTTGGTTCATGTTATTAAATTATTTAACTGTGTTCCAAATATAACTCTTAGTGACATGTTTTATGTAACCACAAACTACTTTCACAACATTCTAGTAACTATTACCACATTTTCTTCTCCGCATAAGTAAAACGTATGCACTCTTTTATTTAATCACAGGCTAAGTAATATACCGATCAAAACATAATCAGGGGTGGACATCGATTGATCTCGCCAGGGGTGAGTAACCAAAGGGGTACGCTTAAAATATTGCAGAAGGGTTGCTTATGATACCATCTACTATGTAAAAGTCTGCTGTCTGTTGTTAGAAGTGATTTGAGTTCTGTATCAACATCAGGAGTAAATAATACGAATGTCTATCTGTCTGTAGGTACTTTTGTATCCGATTTAAGTGACTGTTTGTCTTTGGTATCATTTATATTATTAGCTGCAGAGAAAAACAGAGTATGGTAAATTTACTAGAATTTTGTTAAAGTGACTAGATTTTTGTGCCATAATCTTTGCTTATTATGTCTTGATTTGAGATTATGCAATGTTTGAGTTCAGGAGAATATAATATACAAACTAACTAAATATACTATAATTTTTATCTTTTTTCATATATTTTTATCAACATTTTTGATAAAAATAGGAGTTTTATGATATGTGAATCAACGTGTCCGTTCTTTGGTTGGAACACTTTACTTTTATATTTAACTTTGGCGTAACTTAAAATTACTTCTCTATGTGATTCCAATCGTTCCTTAGTTAACTCTTTACTTTTTATGTTTGTTATTCTATGTGAATATTATTTCCATAGTTTAATTTCAATATTTTATATTCGCGTCAGGGTTATGGTCAACCCATGTGATTTGACATATCCGTTCCGTCGATTTAACACACTTTATTTCCAATATTGTATGTTTGATCCAACTTAAAACACTGCTTTATGTGAGTGCTCTATAGTTTTCTACACTTCATATTAGCTTTGTTTGAAGGCACTCTATTTTTTACATTTTAAGTTTGACTCAAATTATAAGATACTCTATGTGAATCAAATTACCTGTTCCATAATTAGGACACTTTATATTTCATTTTCGCGTTTGGTCGATGGCCACTCTATGTGAATCCGAGTATCCGTACTGTAGTTGGAACACTTTACTTTCTATATTTTATGTTTGACTCAACTTAAAAGACTGCTCTATGTGAATCCAAGTATCCGTAGTTGGAACACGTTTAGCAGTCGCGTGACGCGGGGGCCGTATTTGACACGGAACAGTCTGTAGTTTTCACACTCAAATTTTCGCGTTTTAACGTCTCGGTTTCGGGTATGCAATTAATGATTGTTATCTTGTTTCGGGTTGGATATTTATGCGATTAATTTTAAATTTCTCTGTGCCTGGGTTTAGTTTTCGGTACCTACATACATAATATCACGCCGGTTTCCCCTTAGGGGTAGAAAGAGGCATATTATACGCTCAAGTTTCGCCAGTGATATTGTTTGGTCCCACGTAATAAGTGGCGAGCCTATTGCCGCTTACCAGGAACTTATATGTTCGCCAGAGCTTCGTCTGTTGATCTTCAGGTGCACCACTTGCAGGTGAGGTTGACTTGGACTCCTTAGCTATTAGTAGAATCCCTATACATCTCAAATCTTGGTACGAGCTCTTTTCCGGTACCTACTTATATAAAATATTATGTTTTCTGTAGGTACTAGGATACTCGTTATTAAGAAGTGAGTGCGATCTAACACCCTGACACCTGGTTTAACCATAGAATAAGGTTTTTCTCTGGGTTGCGAAGGTGGACAACACGCTCCATGTAATAATTGAATTTCAGCCAAATGATGAAACCAGTAAGGCAGACACTGGACACTAAGCTTGAGTCTAGGGCAACCGGGATAATGCTAGGATATAATGATGAGGTACTGGTTTAGAGTTAAAATAAATTATGTTGGAAGTTTTCAATGTTTTTGAAAAATAGGTTTGTGAATATGTAGAATTATATGACCGAGAGAGGAGTGTATGAATGAATGAAATGAAAGGAAAGGAAATGATGCTACGACCATAAACAAACAGGTAGCAAGATATAAAAAGACGTGTTTTTTATTGTCATTATAAAATTGTTCGTGTTAAAAAAATTACGGGAATCGAAAGTTATACTACAAGAGCTAGGACAGAAAGACCGAATAGTAAAACTAAATCTTTAACTCATTACGGTAAAATACATGCTAAAGCCAAGAATATAAAATATTAAATACACCAAAAAGAAAGCTTTATATTACAGTACCAATCCATCAGCAGTAACGTTATTAATTATTAAAATTATTTTCTTCTGCGATCAATCTAACGCGACGCCCTGAAAATAACTTATGTATGCGAAATAAATATTAATGTTACACATACATACACATACACACACACTAACTAACCCTTTCTTCTGCCCCTATGGCGCGGTATCGAGGCGAAATTTTACTAATAAATGTGTATAATTAATCATTGAAATGTGGGTACGTACGGGCGGTCGCGAATGGTTGGCTTCTCTAAAAACTGCTCTTGGGAGTTTTATTATTTGTAATATGTTTCAAACATAGTTTTATGTCGAATAGAAAAATAAACTTTAATCTTTATGGATTGTGTTATAAATAGGGAACACGACATAATAAAAGCAGTTTGTTTTTATATTTTAAATTGATTAATTCATATTATAAAAATTTAAATTGTTAACTATTCGTTATGTTTATGCTTTGAAATATATTGTTACGGATACTATATCTACTGTATTAACTAAAAAAAAATAATCATCTTATCACGTAAACTCATTAACGACCCCCTGTGGGGCATCCCCTGATAAACCAAGGGATTCAATGAAAAGAAGTTGCGGTCTTCTTAACGTGCCTTCTGAAACACAGAAGCGCGATTCTAAGCGAGATCTAAAAAAGACTTAATTTAATATTTTTAATCAATAGCACACATATTACTTATTTAAATGCAATTTGGTTGGATTTTTTATATTAATCCTTTTTATGAATTTTATTAAAAATTCACAAAATGTATTTTAATTAATTTCGTTGTATTTGTATTCGATGTTTTCTTTTCTATGCATAGGTGTATTTTACCTGAATAAAGTACCTATTGTAATACCCATTTGTATTAATAATAACAGTAATTTCAGTAATAAGTCGCGGGGCCACGAGCACACATAATATATGTTATATTTGCCCATTTCTTTAGCTTAAGGAATCGTGTAATTATACCAGAGTCATCAGAAATCAATGACCCGTTTGCATCAGAGACACGTTTCAAAAGACACACATAAATCATCTTAGGATACACTGACAATGGCCAAATACACCCCACACGTTTCGTAATTAATTAAAATTATTAATGACATCGCAAAATAACGGAAAATCGATAGTGTCTTCGGCGAAAACGACACAGAGTGGCAAATAAAAACACTTGGGTGCTCAACGGGTTATTAATTTCGAGTTATATATTTACTTTTTTGTGCTCTTAACTGCCGGAATATGCAGATATGGCAGTTTTACGTTTTCTTTTATTGACAGTTTATGGTTTGGAAACTGAAAATGCTTTTCTAAATACGATCCGATACTCGTCGGTTAATGACGGTGAAAGATTTCCGCCATTGCTGTGTTAATAAATATTAAAAGCAACGAGCTGATTTCTGAATTTGTTTATGTTATAATGATACACAAAGTTAAACAAAGTCATGATAATGATATACAAAGAGTTGTAAAAAGAAATAGGCTGTATGCGTTCAATTGTTTTATCATGACGCCTTCGATTTTTGACTTTTAAAAATGAAACCTTTTAATAGTCGCGCCAAACATCTGACGCAGCGATTACGGGATTAATGGTCAGTATTTAAAACATTTCCAATGTATATTGATTGACAAATTTCTAACATTAATACGCGGGCTAAGTGGACGGTATAATGGATCGATTGTTTTCCTATCTGTCAGTATCTGTCACTCAGAAGATATCGCGCGTCAATTTTGACATTTGTTATTTATTAAAGTCTTTTCTAAATGGTAACAGATTAAACTAAATTTACTTAATGACGGATGTACACTTTGGTGTGGATTCTCGTTCGTGTTACCTGTAACAAAAAAAAGATTTTCATTTAAACAAAGTTTAGGAAACAAAGAATACAATACAAATATACCAAATACGATTTTAACGGTAAGCGGGAATCAAAAGCACAAAATTTGTAGATTTCCAATAATCCACCGTCTTCGCCAAAAGCTATTAAAAGTAACGCAGCCATATTTAAATGTGTAGGGAAAAGCAAGATTCGGTCAAACCATCTGGAAAAGGAGACGGGGGCCGACTGAACAATTTATGAAACCGAATCAGGGACCAAAGAGCGATTGAATGGTGGTACCAAACAAGGAACGGCGATTTGTACAACAATTATAACTTAGTTAAGCAGAATGTCTCCTTCTGATTTACTTTAGCTATTTTCCTATTTTATTTTACAATAAATCGGCTGCTTTGGCAATATTAAAACGTCAACATGTCAAATTGACGTCTAAGATTTTTAGAAAGCTTTTTTGATAGTGCTCTTCTTATTAAGAAACGTTTTATGTCACAATGACATTGATGCATTTTCGTAGAGCTATAATTGATTCGATCCTTAGCAGTGTTTTTCGATTATCACAGAGTTCATAATGTCTAAATCTAAAAATATACTAATCTTTCACAAAAACTGGAAATTATGCAATAAATCTTAAGATATAAATCAATTGTTAGCCTGTCAACGTTTGACTACAGGTTCTCAAGTACGCAGACGTAATGTATAATTGGGAGTAAAATTATAGACAAAAGATACACGGAGCAATTGAGGAGTGAAATTACCAACAACTGTATTGTCTGGGGGAAGGGGAACACGACACATGACGAGATCTTGGGGAACACTCACACTTGCCTGAAAATATTTATAATTTATTTGTTTTAAAAAAAATATGCGTAGTATTATCGATGTGCTTTTTTCTGTAACTTGTTTTTTTTTTCACGTGTATAATACAGTGTTAAGCGGAAGCCAACATAGAGAATACTTTTGAGTTACTCAATGAAACATTAGAGAATAAATGATTCACCTAAAAATTCGTGGGTAGCTCGAGAGGTTTTTATATTTGGAATATTGTTTGGGAAAAAAAAAGTATTTATTTTCACACGCTTACACTCCAAAGACAACAATCTTCATAAGATTGCTAACAAAAGAAACTTTTGGAAGTTTGACTTTCTGTTTATCGAAATACATTTTATTTACGAATGCCATGTAAAAGGGCCTCGATAAGGGTTGCTTCCGAAATACGTAAGTAGGCCTCGGAATGAGGGAATTAATTGTATTATTCTACAAGAGTCCTTCGATGAAGGATCGGGAAGAATTATCAATTAGACAAAGAAAATGTCGAATTGTACTCTGTCGAGGGCTGTCACTTTGACATGGATGCGACATATTTTTGTTAATTTTGAATTTAGTTTGGTTTGCTTAAAAGTGTTTTCTTCTCTTTAAAATAAATGCAATTCTTAATCAATCAAATTAAATTAAGCAATGTTGATTTGAGGTTCATTGGTTCGATGCTCACATGGACAATTGTTTAGACATTATAAATATGCCTTATAATTATATTAGAATAAAAATGTTTTCTAATACTTACTGTCTACTAGATAACTTTATGCAAATATCCTGATGATATTTTATACCTGAAAACTCTTACATTAAACCAAGAGTTTATTTAAAAACGATATCCTTATTGTTTTCTTTATCTTTTAAAAATCGTAAAAAATATATAACAAATATATATCGCGGTTGAATGATGAATATTTATATCGACGTTTCGAATACTCGACCACTAATGACTGATAAATTAATATATAATCGCGTAAATATAAAAAAGCAGTAGCAAATGGTATTCATTTAGACACCCGCTTTAAATACACATGCTGGTAAAAAATCGCTGGGTGTAATAAAATAAGTTTTTAAGACATCAAGACATTTTGCATAGTTTTTCATAAAATTTACTAAAATATTCTTTTTTAATTTTGACATTTATTTTATTAGTTACAGTTTGCATTAGCAAACAAATGCCGTATTGATATTCAAGTACCAACTGCAAATGTAAAATGATTCCTCGTGTATATATTGTTAGTCGTCCGTTTTAAATTACCTTAGAGTTAAATTAAAAACGATATAAATATTATTAGTTACAGTTGCATTAGGAAACAAAAAGCTCGGTTGCGCCGTAAATCAGGCGTCCCTGCAGACAGGGTGCGGGGTGGCGGGGGGGCGGTTCGATTTTACGCAACGCTCGTCTTGGCATTACTCGCGGGGTGTTGTTTTCGTCTCTAATTGTGTGCCGGTTTGGCCGGGTCTCCTCTACGCGACGCTTTAGGGTTAACATAGTACAAAAAAAAATTGGTCTTTATTTTGACAAGTGCATGGAGTATATTAGGATAAGCAGTTTTAGTATGTTCATCTGTCCCCTAGTAATCATCATACGAGCGTTATCGCGATTGCGACCTTACAGGCCCGGGATCCGTAAGGTTGCAAATGGAATGACCGGGGTTCTCCAGTAGGTGCTCACAATTATGATGAAGAAAGGTCTTCCGAAGTAAGCTAGATAAGATGTCATAGAAATGTCATAACCTCAGCCACTGAGAGTCCCAGTACTGATCACGGGCTTCTTATATGATTTAGGACATATTCCACCAGTGCGTACTGGCGGAGGCTCGGGAAGTTGGATAATGTTAGTTAATTACGCTTAAATAGCTGAATAGAATCTGCTGAAGTTGGTACACTGTTAGATCTTGAAATCTATTAATACTTATGTACGTCATTTATGTAATAACTATTTTAGCACTTACTTACATGCATACAACTCTTTAATTTCATATAATGACATAAAAGTACAATGAAATATTTACTGAATTTGATGACAGGCAAAGTCGCGAAATCAGCTAGCACTGAACAAAAGAATCCAATTCAAATCCAATCAAAAAGTTTTCAACACAAAACCGAGATTGCATTAAGCATGCACTGAAAACATCGATTGGAACGACTTTGGAACAAATTGGAATACTTAAAGAATATCGTAATAAACGAATGCAAAACTTGAATTGTATTTTTTCTTCGCAAAATTCAATCCCAAATAAACGTCTGATAAACGACAATCAACCTTAAGTCCCGCGTTACAGGGATGTGTACCGTCTGTCGATAACCGGGAGGGGTATTAAATTCTTCTGTTTTTTGGTACCAAAGCCTCAGGTGGCAAAAGTCTTAAATAAATAATCGAAGCTTATTAAATGTAAGCCTCTCTCAATTATCGGAGGGGAGGCGACACCTATTGTTTTGACCAAATAATGTTTGCTCTTTCATTGATACTTTGGGAAAATGGGTATTATAAATATTAAGTAATATACTTTACACTGTTATTTAGTTCGCGTGGTACAGTGAACTAAGTACCCTTTACAACTATATCGCATCAATAAATGCGTTCTAATACATAGTAAGGTTGTTACATATTGAACAAACGTTTTAGTTGAGTGACAACATTCTATAGGGATACGCTACTTCAGAAACTGTACCTACTTGATTGATTTCACCTTCAATAGACTATCAAATGCTCATTCTTAACTAAGCGTAATTAATTACAGTAACTAACTGAACATGTTGCATTTTTCTATAATGAATAAAACCTATTTTACACAGTAAAATCATCGGTAAGTGTGTTATTTTGTCTTGAATATAAGAAAACAATAGCCAATGCCATTATATTTTTACATACCAAGTCAGATTTAATATAAAGTCATCATAATAATATAGTTTCTTAGCAATCAATCATATTAGTAGAATCAATTTATTTTCAGCTGAGGCTATAACACGATGCCAACTCTTGGCTTTGTGGCATTAATAATCGGATTATCTTGCGGACCGACAGACAGAGCAATACTATTAGGTTATCATTTTTTATATTTAGCTTGGAAATTCTAAAAAAGTAATAATGAATGAAAAAAACATATAATTTCTTATACAAAACATTATTTTAGCAATACAGCATTTGCTCATGCTTGTCCATCATTGTTCATCAACTGATCATAGAAAAACATCGACCGCGAATTATGGAGGCAAATCGGCGAATTACTTCCCTCGGAATCGAACCCATTATCCACGGCAACATATGCGCAGCCGACCGCGACGACGATACTTATATTAAAATCGTTGCAAATTGACTAATGTGAATGGCGAACAATTTTATTTATTGCTTATGCAAGCGAGTAGGTACTGAAAAGTTTTTATCGATAACTTTTTGTGGTGTATGGGATTATCACTAGGGAATCGTCAGTTAGCATTATTATTATTATTGTGAACGAATTCACATGCTCATGATTTTTATAGGCAATTCAATTATGGCTAATGTTTAAAACAGATTGCATTATGAAACTTAGAATTGTATAACACAAATAAGTTATAAAATTTTATTTTGCATATGTATTTGTGTAAAGCCCATTGCTGGTCTGACTTATAAGCGATGTTTCCATTTAACAAATATGATTTACGAATAATATGTTATATTCAGTTTTATATTATTTTACTTTATTTACAGACCATAAAGTAAATTTAATATCAATAAAAAAAATATAATAGGTTGGGGAAAAAGTCTTTTCGTATTTTTGTATGAAAAGTCAAGACATTATTTTCAAAGTTTATTTACATTTATTTACAATATATATGTACCGTTTTGTTGAATAACTTTCTGCCATTTTGTGGGCAGAGACATTATCCCGTTACTATAGAAACTTTGGGACTTCTGATCAAAAAAACGGGACAAATAGTTTTGGCAGTCCTCTCTTGAGGTCAACCTTACAGAACCTAAAGAATTCTGCAGAGACCGAAACAGGTGAAAATCTGAAGGCGCAAGGTCAGGGCTATATGGTGGATGCACTAGGACCTCCCAGTCGAACTCTCTTAATTTTTGCTGAGTGGCTAAAGATGTGTGTGGTCTAGCGTTATCGTGATGAAAGACCACACCCTTCCTGTTGATCAATTCCGGCCGTTTTCTCTCGACTGCTTCCTTTAATCTCATCAGTTGCTGGCAGTAAAGATCAGAATCGATGGTTTTGCCGGGCGGTAAAAGCTCATAATAAACAATGCCCTTCCAATCCCACCATACACACAGCATCACCTTATTTCGTGTTAGGCCAGGTTTGGCCACAGTCTGTGAAGCCTGGCCAACTTTCGACCACGACCTTTTTCGCACGTTCTTGTCGTACGTGATCCACTTTTCATCGCCAGTTATCAATCTCTTCAAAAACGGCTCGGTTTCATTACGTCTCAATAATGAATCGCAAATGAGTACACGGTTCATTAAGTTTCTTTGAGTGAGCTCGTGTGGCACCCAAATATCGAGCTTTTTTGTAAAACCAGCTTTCTTCAAATGGGTCAAAACTGTTTTGTGGTCAATTCCCAGTTCTTCAGCTACATCGTAACTACTAATATGCCGATCTTGCTCCACTCTTTCAAAAATGGCGTCCATTTTATTCGTAACAGGGCGACCAGAGCGAGGTGCATCTTTAACATCAAAATTTCCGGACTGAAAACGTTTGAACCAAATTTGTGCTACTCTTATTGACACTGCATCAGGTCCATAAAAATCACAAATTTTTTTCACTGCTTGAGGTGCATTTTTGCCTTTTTTATAATAAAATTTTAAAATGTATCGAATTTCTTCATTAGATTCACTCATTTTTACGGAGAGAAAAACAAATGAAAAATAGCGGGAAACAACTTTTTTTTATTTTTTTCTTTTCTTTATAATGGAACCTTTTTAATGTTACCAAAACCAGCCAGACACAAATAGTACAGTCAAAAAAATTTTATAATAAGTTTATATCTACGTTATGCGAAAAGACTTTTTCCCCGACCTAATATATTCAGTTCAAACAAAACAGTTCCTTAGTAAGTGACAGCAAAACATTCATCAATGAGCACTAAGATACAGTTTGCATGGTTAATTCCGACTGTCATAAATCCTAGCATTAATTTAACGACAATACATTATACACTACTTCTATCCTGAGGGAACTATTCCAATAGATTGGCTAGGAACACCCATATAATTAGACAATTTAATCCCAAACAATAGTAACAATAATAGCTATACAACATAAAGTTACATTTCGATTCTAACCAATACTACTTACGACTGTTTAGAATTGTTCAACTAAAAGACAGTTTTCAATCGATATTCAATCTTATTAATTGGTTGCTGAAGTTGAGAGTCGTGGAGAAGTGAAGCCAAGACATTAGGTAAATTGCTTAATGTGTTCTAAACGGATGGCGTATAGATGTTTTGTTTGAGGGTTTGTCTATTTGTTGTTTGTATTCCATCGATTTGTGTTAACAAACTCTTTGGAGGATCGACTTGAAACTTCTTGGGAGATAAGCTTAAAACCTCATCGAATATAGATAAAATTTGAATGAGGAAACAGTTGACATGGTTTTGAAAAAATTGAATTAAGAAATAGTGTATATGTTCTCAAAAGTTTGAATAAGTTTATATTTTTAAACTTCCTAATTCAAACATAGATAAATCTTTATTCGAACTTACCTCATTATGATTCGTCGAACGTTTTGAAGATGCTATAGTATGTCCACAAAATGTTAAATTGAATTAAAAAAAACTGAACTATCAATTATTAACGGAAGCACGAGTGATATCCCACACTGGCAATTTAGATATGTGCTAAATTATTAAAAATTACCAAAAAATTATGCCGTTCCGATATCAGTTGGTTGATACCGGTCATTCCGTTTTATTGTTGGAACAATTAATTTGTGTACTGTATTGACAATCGATTGTTATTAATTGTTCTCAAACTTTGCGAATTCTTTGCGTTTTCTGAATTAGTCAAAACCACGACACGTAGAGACGGGATTTAATGAAAATGAAAATATCTTTAGGTATTCAACTTAGGTTTAAATGGAGCACGTATGAATGCTTTTACTTAAATCTAACGCGCCCATTCTCTGCGATGAGAAGCTTGAGTGACTGGTGGAGAATCGTACAAGAAGCTTGTCCTCCCGTCAGAGACCTAAAACCAATAGACTCCGAGTCAAGAGCAAGCTTGCACCACTACACCAGAGAAGAGCCAAAATAATCAAGTCCAAGAAAAGCATATCAATAAAAAAATTGCATTACAATCCAATCATATGTCATAAAACTTATAAAGAAAGATTAAATTTTATTGAATTATTTAAGTAGAGTTTTATTAAATATAAAATAAATTGACAAATATTTTCGTTATCTTCTTGTCTAGGCTTAAAAGTTTAAAAAACTTAATTATTTTGAGTAGAGTTTTATGAAATATAAAATAGATTGATAAATATTTTCGTTGCGTAAACTTTTCGCAGCTCTGACTTATTGATAAGCGCGGTTGTTGACATTAGGCGGTTTATCTGAAACTATTGTATTGATTATTAGCATTTTTTTTCTTTTACACGTGTCGTTAGTCTGTTGCATCATCGTTTTATAAATGATCTTACACTCCTAGCAATTATTAACTACCTATAGCATTTGGGAACTAATGTAAAAATCAATATTTTATTCTTCTAACTTAGTCTCAGTGTGAATTACAAATTACTAAAGAGATTATAGGCAATGTCTCTTGTCGTTTAGTAAAACAATCGGTTACTATTTTATTATTTATCGAGATTATAAATAAATTATACGGCAAAAAAAATACTGAAAATTACGTCACTAATTTTAAATAAAACTCTTTTTTGTTTATGTAGCATATTTGAATTTAATTCCATTTTTCTACATTTGAATCCGGAAGTGATATAATTCTGAATGCAAATATGAAATCAAATTGTCACCCGCCAAAAGTAATTCAAACAAATTTCAATAACAAAATGTAGTTCCATAACCGGAAAAAAAACAAGAGAAATTATAAAACCGGTCCGTTTGTTGCCGTGAAAAATTAATATTAACGATATCTCCGAAACAATGAAGTGGATGGAGTAAAAAAAAGAAAGAAAATAATTTATGCAAGACATTTCTTTTGACGCCTTTGTTTCAATGGGGTGCGAAAATATTCAATTTTTTTACACGCTCCGCGGCGTATTGTGAATAGTTAATTTTTTTTCGAGTCACACTTAAATTTGCAAGGATAATATTATTGCGGTGTTTAACATCGACAGCGCATTGACTGCTATCATATTTTTTTCTTTTTATTATAATGCACACCTTTCCTATATTTTGCATGTTTTACTATACTTTTTAGGAAATATTTGGATTATGTTATAAGTGAGTAATTCAGATATGTATCAACTATTTTGGATTATTGAAAATAATAGATGTAAACAGCATCGCTAGTTTGAAAAGCTTGGCAAGGTTTATCTAATCTTAATTAGAGTCTCGTTTTAGACATGTAAGAGTATTTGTAATTTCTTGCCCTTCATAAGATTAAAAGTTGGCATAAAAGATATCTGCTAAAAAGCGACCAGGAATCTGCACGTAAAAGAAATCCATACTTAAAACACCTTGATGCATTAAAATGTCCTTTGCTTTTATTGTACTGTATTGAATTTCAAGCGTATAAAAAAACATATCGCGCTTCAATAGATCCCGTTCGATTAACGCAGCTGGTCATTTTAACTGATTTATTTAACTCTATGAATGGACATACGTCCGAAACCATGACTGGCGGGCTTCAAGCGAATCTGGACCATATCACGCAACAAATAAAAGAAATAAAAGCGATAATAGCCTGTTGAAAGGTCAGGCACGCGGTCCAAATCGCAAGTCAACTGAAATTCGATTGAATGGTGTTTTATTGAGAACCGGTCGGAACCGGTTCGTCCGGTTTGACACGTGGTCACTTTTTGTAGTTCGTATTGAAATTATCGGTTCTTTTGTATAAACTATCTCTTGTTTGTTCCATTATGGCATAACGCAAGATTTATTATTATCATTTGAATTATTTTAATTTGTACTGCATATTGTACTAGGTATAGAAATAAAGGTTATTTGACATAGCGTAGATAATTTAAGAGTTATCGAGCCAAAGTGCATTTGCATTCATTCCATTCAATAAATTATCAATTCAAAAATACTTATTATACTTGGGTTTACTATAAAAAAAACCATTCAATCATTCAATTTTAATAACTGAGATGACAATGCCAATGGAACAAACATTGCAATAAATATTAACAGAGTTTAAATAACATAATTAATACCTACTTCATTCGAATTTACAAACACACAAGTGACATTCTAGGCGAATATTCAACGTAACTATACAGTGTAGTTCTATATTAAGACAGTACAAAATTACCAATACCTATCGCCCCAAATATTTGACCCCCCAACAGAAACACCCCATGAATCCATAATGACTAAATTAACAGCACCTATTGTTTGTCGGGCGGTGTTTTTTATAGGAATATTAATAACATTCCATTGTCCAACCAAATTAGAAAGAGAAGAAGGGAGAGGAGAGGAGAGGAGGGAAGAAAAATTTGAGCTGTAGTAGATGCGTAGATTGATTTTTGCATTAATTTCAATGAAAAACAATAAAAAGTTTGAACAACTTATAATTCGAAAATTGGAATTCAAATTGTGGTGAGGAACTCTTTGGTGTGCTGACTTTGTTAGCAATTATTTTTTTTAGTCAAAGTTATATTTGGATTCGTCTTTTTTTATAAATTCTCTTTAGTGTTATATACAAACGCAGTAGTTTAGGTTTCATTACAATCTTCTAGTCTATAGCCTAGTCATAAATATATCATATAAATAGTTCTTATAAGACATAGCAAAAGTTTAGATATAACTTTCTTAACTTTTCTTATTGATTTGGAACAATCAGAAGATTGTTGTTTTATAATTTAATTTATGTTGCCCAAAGCCGAAACGACATGATCAACATTGTATAGTGACATACAAATTGATAAACAATAAACAGTGAAGAGATAAAGAAACCAATACGATTACCGAGAAACGATCGAATCGATTCTCGAAAAGGAAACTCCGAAATACAATCAAAAACTTTGTGCCCTTTATATAAGCATAGATAATTCACTGTCTCATGTCATCAATTACTACGAACTGAACAATATCAGCTAAGATGTAACAGCGAGCCATTATTCCGATAATATGTCACAAATCATCTCCTATTCTGTACAAAGTTAGTAATGAATTGACATATTCTGTACACATGTTGCATGTACTAAACGTATGGCACACGCTATCGAACGCTTTAGACAAATCGAAACCTTATTTCCAGTCGATATAAGCTTGAAATTTGTTAATTCTGTTAAAAATGCTAACGGAAATTGATTCTTGTTGGGACGGCATTGGAAACACGCAAGATTCTACGTAAGGATGTAATGTTACCCTTTAGTTAGTAGTTCTAATAGGATCTTCGTATATGAGAATAAGTTTAATGTTGGGAATTGATTTATAATTTTATGTTCTTGTTAAAGCTGTGTGTGTGTGGGGATTTTTTAAAGTATAAATGTAAAATATTTAATGTAAGGTAATACTTTTGCTTATTGGTATATATTCAAGATGTAATATATGTTTTATTTGTTTTTAGTATTTTGATGATTATTGATTGCAACTCCCCTCTCTTCAGTCTTAAAGTTGCGTACCCGACAGGGTCCATAAAATTGGTTCCAAATTTGTATAACAACTATGTACACATTATGGTTTAGCAATAAATAATTTGTATTTGTATTAAGTTGAAAAGCAAGACCTTTTTGACACTTATCTTAAACTTACAATTGCTATAAGTTTAAAGTAAAAACCAATAATTATTTGTATGATGTTACTTAATAATATATTTTTTTGTAAATAAATAAGCAGTAAAATCAAGAAACATTCAGAATAACGTTCGAGTTACACTGCTATCTATAAAGATTAATCGAGTTAAATTTTAATCAAACACTCGAATGATCATATGAAAGGCGAAATATTGTAATTACTAATTAATATTGATGGCTCTGAGCGTGATCGAAGTAATCACGTCACCATACATAAAACATTAGCTGATCAAACAGTGCTACTTTGCTGGTTCTGATAACATTAATAATTTCTTATGTATAAACATATTATCTAAGTGAAGTTTGATGAAGCTAGCGTTTTCTTAAGATCATAATGTTTTAAATTTGATTTTAAATATGTACTCAGTGTATATTAGGGATATGACTAAGATATAAAGGACTTTTTGACTTCATAAGTACCAACAGGGTCATCTGTTTTATTTTCTGATTACTGAAAAGCATTGATACAGGACTTCAGCATTGATACGAAGGGGATAAGGTCAGTGCTGTGTCAATATAATTTAGTTCACAGGCGACACTATTTTTTACTCTCAGATGCATATATAAGGATTGCTGAAACACTATAGTTGTTTAATTAAAAGTAAGTCTTTTGACTCTCGTTTCAGCGTTGGTCGTGAAGACATCGTTGTTCTGAGGCTCCTATCTTACCTGAAGATGCCCTGTGTAAGGGCGAAACACGTGTCGTGTTGAATAGTTTCTCGATTTTTCGGGAAATTATAGTAGCGCGGGAATTGTTACAAAGATATTTTTAATCCATCACTTGCTTACAATAGATTTCCGCAAAGTGACGCCTGAATCAATAAATTATAAAAAAAAAATTAAGTAAGTCCTTATTTAATGTACGCTTATGTAACATTTTGCGAGCCTTGTAGTAGTTTCCTATTTAATTAAATATTGTAACCTCATTTTTTTTCAGCCGCAAAGCTTTACAAACTATTTGTCACCAATTTAATGTTGCTTTCTTAAGATTTCTCAGTATAATCTGATTCATTAGCTGATAACGAAAACATGACACATACAAATAGTGACTGCTTTAACAAACGTATCAGGTGCTTATTTATGCTATACGCAATCAAGGACCCATTGTTTCACAATTATTATACTGTTGTCTGACTGGAGGATCGTTGTAATTAGTGTGATGATGTTTATCTCAGGTATGTCTCTGAATTATATGAAGTAAAAATGTTGACCAACCCCTTTCTCCTCTTATACAATGGTGATTTCAACAGAACCTACAGTGAACGTTGGTAAATTATTGTTGTGATTATGTAATTAAGTCGATGATAATATTTAAAATATATTATCAAGTTTAGCTCCGAAGACTAAAGCACGTAGTTAATGTTATTATCAAACTTATACAGCTTAGCACTTTTTATTTTATTAATACAATCTTTTTATATTTTCAGAATCTTCCATTCAAATAATTATATTATTAAGAAATGCATTCGCATATATACATTAGAGCCAGTTACACTAAAATAAACATCAATTCAATATAGAAATGTAATCGTCGCGCTGCCCTTCGATATGTCATCTCCGGAGACGCAACAGAAATATACTTGGTTCGAACAGATGTATCTTATTAAACGCGACTCACTTTCAAAGCGGCACAAAGAGCTTTTAAATAAGAAAAATCGTATTCGATTTGTATTTTCATGAGTCTTGAAAAAAATACATGTTTGAAAGACGCGTGCGTCCAATAAAATAAAAGCATGACACATTTTCAGCGATATTTAGTGAGTCAGAATCAAACACTGGCCCCACAAATGTGACTAAAGCAAACACAAAAAAATGATGTCATTAAGATTTTTTAATCGACTTCGCATCTCTGTCGAAATAATTATCAGCCGCTATCTACCGCTCCGAATACATAAAATGCGCTGATAAAAAACACATACTTAATAACACATCTGACATTAGCGTCGATGCCGACATTTGAACAGAAACAAAAGTTCGAAAATAAGCAAGTTCTTTGAAGATATTATAATTTATAGTCCCACTAAACCTGCATAAGAAAGAAATGTTGATAAACATCGAACATTAAATATGTAACTGTTGACGATCGTAAAAGATGGAAGCCAGACGTACTATGTCTACACGAATATCACTTCGTAGGAAGTATAACTTTTATTAGTTTGGCGCAATGGAGGCGCACTTACGCGTAGGCAATTTAAAAAGAAATTCCACGGATAATTTGCACGGAGGCCCATTCGTTTGATCTGCTATCTGATTCGGCGGCGGCATTCGACCGAGATGACGCCAATTCTTTCTCAACGCACCAGCTGATTTGACAAACGACCCATGGGGTTTCAAAAACCGCATGCATTCACGATTTTATCTAGTACGGCCGTAATGTCCGTGGCGCGACCGCTAATAGAATCAACAGGTGTACCGCAGGGTGGTCTAATAGGGCAACTTCTTTTTCTATTTACATTTCACAAATTTATCGCATACGTTGACGTCTCGAGGCGCACGCTTGATTCATGCGCTTACGTTGTCGCTTTTTAATACTGATTTACAATAAAAACATAACTGTTTTACCGGCGATTGATGTGAGTTATGATTAATGTTGCGCCTTTGATGTTAGCTGCTATGAATCTATCAAGTCGGCTCCTGAATATCGACGCGGACCGTGTATAAATAAACCGGGACGAATCCGAAGGCGTCTTTTAGTTAATTACGTGAGTATTAAAGAAGCATCTCAACGTTGGGTCGGGATGTATCGACACACATTCGATGTACTCGGTTTCC
Organism: Musotima nitidalis; assembly: GCA_949126915.1. NCBI lineage: Eukaryota > Metazoa > Arthropoda > Insecta > Lepidoptera > Crambidae > Musotima > Musotima nitidalis. The sequence goes on from OX421434.1 coordinate 11,388,283, forward strand.
TGGTCGTTAGTTGCGTCACGCAGTCACGCCAAAGCGTTGTCACGGTATCGGCATTAGAGTTTTTTTTCCCGAGGGGATAAAATTAGTGTAATCGGCATCGGGCACAAAGAGACGCATCGCTTTCATCATCGACATGGCGCTGTTTACGCCGAATCTTCCGAGAAGCGCCAGCATTCAATACTTGGAAATAAATATGTGCGTTTGACATTTGCTTTCATGTGTTGCTGCTCGCGTGTTCCGACTGTAATTACTGACATCGGAGTACACGGCCGCGGCGCCCGCCTTACCGCTGCGTCCTAAGGTCCATATTACTCTATATTGTCTAAAGTAACTCTAGTAGGTTTTTTGTTATTAAATTAACGTGCGTGCCGATTTCTGACAAGATGATAGGTTGGGTTTGATGGCCCATCTGATTGCTTCTCTTGTCGACATTTCGGATTTGCTTTCTCTTTGATTGACTGAGCTTAGGAGCTGTGTAAAGGCTGTATTTGGAGGTCATACGTCCGCTTGATGGTGTCAGTGAACCTAATTTGATTTGAATTTATTTTGCAACCGCGTCTGCTTGTAATTTTGTTTCATCTTTAGGGGTTGTATTTTCAAAACTATATTCATGTTTACGTTGTCTATGTAATCGATGTGATTTTTTTAATTGCCAGGTCCTGATAGCAACGCATAATTATGTGTTTCATATATATTCACAATGACTTCTATGTAGTCCTTTTGGATAAGACATCCATTATTATTCAGTGGTAGATCAAACATGACGTGAACAATGAGAACCGATTAATGGTCTGGTTGGAGCTAAGTATGATAGATAACAGCTCTAGTATTTGTCTCACGACATGTGTATCAATATTAATACGCATCATGTCGAGTTATTAATTCTACACTTATGCATTTAATCCTTTCAACTATAAAATAGTATCAGTAGGACAGACAGTGATATACTATAAGCTAGTAAATTTGATACTGAACTTTTAACCAAAGATGATGTAGTAATTCAAAAAACCTATTAAAATTGAGTAAATAAAGTTAGACACACAAGATTTAATGGACACATCAAAAGCAAGAACGATATTGCAACTAGCATCGATAAATGTCGATATGGACGAGAATAGCGCAGATTCCACGCGACACCATTAGTTGTGTGTTCAAAGATAATTCACTGTCGAACGCCGCGGGTTTACGACGTCCAAGATTTAATAAGAGAAATGTGTTCGTTCACCAAAAATAACAAAATTAAAATAAATCGAACGACAGGCAGACGTCATAAACTAATTTCGAATGTTTTCGTTTTGGTTTGGTACTAAAATAGCATCATCACTCTTTCATGTCCTGCCGTGGAGTGACATTAAAGATGAATTTACAGTTTCTCTGCATAGCGCCATCTATGCGCCAAAGATGAAAGGTTTTTAATGCCCGAAAGAAAGGTGATTGCTGTTTATGATTTACTATACGGCTGCTACCTTATTATTGCCATGCACAGTGTGATCTTCACATTGGAGGTTAACTGGTATTTTTATATAAACTTTTTTATGGTTCATGTTTAGATTATTTTCTTCAATGCCTTTCAAAGAAAACTCCTGGCACTGCACTTTCTAAAAAACCATCATGATCACTGTTCATAAGTTATATTTACCTACTGCTAGGCTTGATTTTCATATCTTCTAACTACAGCAAGAGGAAATTAATAAAAACGTAGTAATACTTGATATTATTTGTGAAATATAGGGCGACGCGTTGGTACCTATCCAAAGCTTTAGTCTACATACGGGGTGTATAGGGATCCTACCAAGATCTGAGGAACCCAAGCCAACCTCACCTGCAAGTGGTGCATCTGAACATCAACGGACGAGGTTCTGGAGAACATAACAGAGCCCGGCAAGCGGCAATAGGCTCGCCACCTATTACGTGGGACTAACTATATAATTGTCGAAGTGTGGGCGTATAATATGCCTTTGCCTATCTCTGCGCGGAAACAGGCGTGAATGTATGTATGTATGTAGAATTTATATTTTTTTGTATGATTTTGGATACCACTAAATGTTTTTTGTAGTAGTGACTGACTTTATCTGGCCCTTTAATTCTCGTGTGAACTGTACCAGTGTTTACGTTACAGGAGTCAGGTGTACCGTACAATGTGGATGGTTGTTTGACTATCACATAAACATCGCGATCATTACGGTCGAAATAGACTGAATATTATGACGATGATGATACAGAACGATCTGTTTTATGACATTTATATTGTATGATAATATACTTTGTTCTTTGTTAGTGGTGTTATAAAAATATCTATTAAAGTATTCACTTTTAATTGTTTCATTTTTAAGTTATTCATATTAGTATAAGCAACGTTAAAAATACAATAATCTGACATTAGGTACAAAGTAGAAAATTTCATTCAATGAACTCATTTCTGTTTCGGTATACTTACCATAAATCAATTCCATTACCGTAAATCAATAATAATCGCAATATACATCCATTAAACAATATGTCACCTACAGTAAAAGAAAAATACATTAAAAAGGTATCACTGAAATCTCAAAAGAAATGTTGAAATCGTTCAGACGTTGAACGGAAACAAAATTGATCCTAGACTAATTAACCTATCAAACCGAATTGGATTAAAGAGAAAAAAAGGCGAAAGTTAAATAAACCCGTCACAACCAAGGAGATTTAATCAGAAAAGTTTTCTCTTACAACTGAATCATTTATCGAATGTCATCAAAAAGAAATAACATTCAACCCTTCCCTTGAACTCAATTAAAAACGCGGCTGAAGAAAGAAATCTTGAGAAACATACGAAAACTCAAACCCCCATCACCCCTTCCGATCTGGGCAATAAAGATGGAGTCAAACCATATTTAACTTATAAAAACTCTTTTAAAGAAAACATTTCTATTGCCAATTACTTTTTAACAATTGTCTATGCACAGTCAATTGAGATCCTTTTCAATGGATGTTCGAAAAAAAATTGTTTCCAGTTAGTTCTTGAGTGGCCTTCTAGAACTTTACCGTTTGTTTGGCTTTCAATTGTTTCTAATACACGTGATTACTTTGATAAAAGGTTTCATAATTTGATTGGTTTTATGACTGGCTAGCGAACCAAATGAGAAAAGTTTATAAGGTCATTGCTAAAAGTTGTGAAAAAAAACATTTGATGAAAAGGATTTAATTTTTAGGAGGGACTTCTTGGCGGGTAAGTGAAGCGACATGTCTGAAGTTTTTGTTTTATTTTCTAAAATTTGTGATAATTCGAACATTAATGTGTAATAATGGATTATTAACCGTTAAGTGTTTGTGGACGTACATGAGTGTTGGTAAATGATATACTTGTGCAACATAACTTTTAAAATTCTCTCAAGAAGTCCATGTGAGATCTTAGTATAGTCCCACATCTTTACTGGGGACTCAAGGGGTTTAGGGAGAGGGGATCTCATTTACCATTTATCATCTTTATCATCACTCATTTTCATTTACTATAATTTATATGATATTAATATATCTCTTACTTGACACTTGCTAAATGTACAAACCGCACGAAGCCATTATTTAAAAGAAAAATTTTTTTTAGGAATTGAGTGTATCATATGTTTCTAATAGTTATAGATGCTATAGAGAGAGTCACACGAATATGTGTTATAAATATAAAGTCTGTATCACTTGTTAAATTCACTGTATTATATTACTTAGACTATAGCGTGTTCCCTACTGCCGATTGGTATGTGACTGCCTCTGGCTAGCGGTAGGCACCGCCGCGATGTCGTCATTTCTGTGTCAGCCTTTTATGTCCCCACAGATTCAGCTTAGATAGGTACAAATAACATATAAGGTTTTCTTGTGCCAGGACACATTTTGGGTCGCTGAGCCATCGGAGTAAGTAAGTAATTTGTAATTCACTGAAAAAATACTTTGTATAGTTTTTAAGACATTCAAGTTGTCAGTTTTCATGATAATAAACTTAAGTATTACGGGTCTACCAAGTCGTATACACGAACAGCCCTAACCATCAACAAGACTATAGATGGAATTTGAACTCTCGACCTACACGACCTACAAGATGGCAATAAAAAAACAAACGTACGAACAAAATTACGAAATATTCGTGACCATTCCGAAGCTTACAAAGAAAAGTTAACCAGCACTCATATCGTACAGTCTAGATATAAAAATTTGCATAAAAACTATTGCATTGCAACTCCTTCCATTCCCAGCTTTATCGAATCTAGTTTTCCTTTTGAATACTCGACGTTATCGCTGCGGCCCGGTTGCAATGCGCCGCGATCGCACCCCCTTTATGCACAGACTTATGTCAAAGCAGCGTTGTATTATAAATTGTTACGAAAGTTCGCCGGTGATAGTGAAGGAATTCCGGAGCTGCGTTCACAAAGGCGTTCGTTACGAACTCTAAATAACTGCTTTTATTTCTCAACTCAATAGAGTTTCGACACAGTTTAAGTATTTCGAAGGGTTCCTTGGGATTTTCTTGTTCGCAAGTGAAAGTTTTCGTTTCTATAATTGATTCTTGAGTTTCTTTCGATTTATCATTTTTTTCAAAATACAATTAATGTAGAATATATTTTTTCTTTGAGCTTCGGATCATTTATTGATAACAAGATACGCGTGTATTTACAACGGGCAGGAGCTTGAGTAGAGAAGTAATGGGCATAAAACTCGTCGAGCTAATTCTACTGTCAATTTTAGCACTTACTTGTTAAGTTACAGTACTAATAGCTGTAATTGTCTTTACGTGCGTCTATTATGTGTAATAAAATAATTAATTAACTAACTGTCATTTTTGTTAAATATTCATGTGTGAACGTTTTTTCAATAATGTCTGAACTACAAACAGACTTTCAATGTTAACAAACTAATTTAAAAAACCATTTATTACTTAAGTTGATTCAAAATAATAGAAGAAACAAAACTTAAATAAAATTCAATGCAGAAAAATTCAAATAAACAAAAATATTTAGGGGGTACCTATTGAATGAAACAAAGCGGACCAGAATCCGAATGGAGTTGCATTTCGGCAATTCAATGCACTAATGAATAATGATTCAACTCAGGATAATGATTCGGGCTGAAAGCTTAGCCCTGAAAGAACACACTTGTAGCTACCCCGTCTTTGAAATACTGGGAATGAACCAGTGATGCGGGCGAAGTACTTGAAATAACTCGGAATATAACGGACCTTCTTTTTTGGGCTTGCCTCCGCTCTCTTTGAGCGCCCCGTAGTTTTGACTGTGCGCTAAATTTGACGTGTCGGTTACTTTAAAAGTCAAAACCTTTTTGGAATCAAACAAAAAATGAACGCAGAAAATATTGGTTACAATTTTGTCCTTGACTAACATTTTGTTTGATTCCAAAAAGTTTCTGGTTATAGGCAGTTGTACCTCTTTTTATGGGACGTACTTCGATTAATGTTGTTTTTAATCTGCGAGGTGGCGAATGGCGGGAAACTAGTTTGTCAATAAAAATTGACTTGAAAAGATTTATTTGTTTCTGTTATTTAAAATTTTACTTATTGTGTATCGATTTTTAGTATTAGGACAATAACTAATAATTCATAATTGAAAATTAGATTCTGTACAATCTTTTCACGCTTAAAACACCGAGTTACTATTATTGAAATTGGTTACTGCTTACTTACTGCTACACAAAAAAAAAAAAACCGACTAAACATAAGCGAGCAACATGATGCTAGTAATTTCTATAAAAACAGCAAACTATAAATACTATACGTAAGACTACAATTACACGATAAAATTAATTAACGCACAGTTGAATTGGCCCGGACGCTGCGCGCACGATTTGGTACTAATTGGGAAGATCGATAATATTGATTTATTGATCGGCGTGGTACGTCGGAACTGCCCATCACTCTGTTTATTAAATTGGGAGGTGCTACTGTTAGTTAACTTGTTGATAAGCTTTCATTACCTTTTAGATAACTATGTTTTTGTTTGTTACTTGTATAGGTGCCTATTTTTTGGTAAAAAAATTTACACAGCCATTTGGTCCTTCGAAAAAAATAATAATACAAATATTTCCAAGGGGTTAACTATATATCTGTATAATATGCCTCTGCCTACTCCTTCGGGGACACAGGCGTAATAGTATGTATATGTATGCATGTATGAATGTAGACGGCTGTCATCCTTTCGCCTTATAAGTAACTCATGTATGTGCAGAAGCAAGAAAAATATTGAGTATTGAAATATAGGTCCTTTAACTGTCTTGAAAACTATAGCAATAAAAGGTTACAATGATCGAATTTTGGCAGAAATTCGAAGCGCTCGTAGCTTCGCGGTGTTCGGTGGTCGGAAACGATCACCGAAGTAAAGCAGAGTTTACAGAGGTTAGTCTTTAGATGGGTGACCGTTTGTGTGGCATTTAATATCGAGCGCTTCCGTGCTTCACTTAGATGCTTAAATTGGCGGCTTGAAAAATTCTAACAGCAGGACGCCATACACCTGCCTCTGCTATTTAGCACTAGGTTCGAGTATGACCCAATACCCACGCACCTTGGTATGTGAGAGGAGGCTCGTGCTCAGTAGGACGTTAATGGGCTGTGATGTCATTCTATGAGAAATAACTCTATAAAAAATCGTTAAAAACTATTTTTAGATTTTCTGTTCAGTAAAGAAATTATTTGACATTAAAAAAAATATGACACTTGGCTGCGGCATCGAAGCTAATTGACTAGCTGTTCATCTCTGATCTTTTGCCAATGACAATTAAGATTGAAGATACCTTTAAAAAAACCTGTGTCATCATCAGTACCTAAAGGTGGCTGAAGAAAATTTAAAAATAAACTATTTCTTGACATACGTTAAAACATAAAACAGACAATTATGATGAATATGTTTCAATGTTAGTAAAATTTTATAAATGTCAAAATTATTAATAGTGCCACTTTTAGAATTGCACTTGGCCATTGTTCAATTAATTGGCACATGTCATCCTTGGGTGTCGTAGGTGTGGAAAAACAAGTACATACTAATATAGAAATCATTATACCTAAAAATGTATGTCTGACCGATGAGACGACTTTTAGTATAATACAACTTTTCTTATACATTACAATGCCATTTCTACTAATACTACAAATACGGAAATGGTAGGTCAGTAAACGTAGTAGAGGGCGGCTCCCAACGCGATGGACCGATGATCTGGTGATGGCGGCGGGGAGCCGGTGGATGCAGGCAACAAAGGATCGATCTAAGTGGATAGCAATTGGGGAGGCTTATGTTCAGCAGTGGACTTCAAATGGCTGAAATGATGAGGTCAGTGTGTTACATTTTTGCTCCAACAACAGTGATTATGACAACGCGCCCTACAATACTTAATGCGGCAAAAGATTGATCAACCTGGAAAACAATTTGGGAGGCCTTTATTCAGTTGTGGACTTCAGTGGCTGATACGATGACGATGTGATGAATGATGTGATGAATGATGTGATGAATGATGTGATGAATGATGTGATGTATGGTGTGATGAATGATGTTATGACTGATGTGATGAATGATGTTATGACTGATGTGATGAATGATGTGACCTTGGGGGACATATTCTTTTCGATTCCCGTAAGATGCGATAGGTCAAGCAAACAAAGCCGGAACCAAAACCTACTCACAACATTCCACCCAGAAAGAACGACTTGATCCTACAAATAGCCACTTAAACTCCCTAATCCTTCCGTCAAAACATTCTAGTCATTACTAAAGTTAACTGTTGTTACAGTAAAGCAGGCTCATAACCATAAACTATGATATTTATTTAGTGCAAGGATTATCGTTCGTTTCGTGCCGATCAATCATTCCATTGAACGTATCCTGTTTCCCTTTACTAGAGCTGGCGTATCCGATCATTGAGTTTATCGATATCGATGACATTAGAACTAATTTCTAAGATATTAAACATTGGTCAGTTCAGATAGGTTGGATTTTTAAAAATCAATTTTGGGAAATATTTTCGACCAATGGTCATTGTTTTGGTAGTAGTTTTTATCAGTTCTAAGAGCAGGTAATTATGATACATTAAAAAGTAGTTGCAAGTATAATTACTCGCACACATACGATTACCAAAGCAAAAGTTAGATCATTCTGTTTCCTTTTCCTTCACAACTTCATTCATGTAATCAGCTTTAATGATCAACAACTAACAGAACAGCTCCAATATCTTTACTTCATTTCACTTTTTCTTTAAAGGCTTACTTATTAATCTTATAGGTTTACAAATACAACACATAAATTTACCCACTATTTTAATTGTATAACGTTTCACAGTCATTTATTTTTTTATAAGCCAAACACTGAAAAGAGATAGCACTAAATCTTATAATCCACGCAATTTTATCATCGAATATCTCGAAACAATATCTTCTACGAGCATTCACAAGATATTTTTATCGAACAAAAACCCCATCACTAGATCTAGCCAACTGTCAAATCCAATTCAGCGATGCCCCCGCACATGTAATTGATTTATTGATCGTACGTTACATTCGATACAAGATGACTGGCGCACTCCCCAGTTAAAGGCAAGGCTGCATCCTTTAACTGTAATCTCCTAACCAGTTAACCGAGTGACCTCATAGCTATATGTCTCGCTTATTGGCCGGGACGTGTGAGTGATAGATCGATATATTTATGCGATCAATGGGAAATGATCTATTGATCAATAGTTTCAACACGTAATCGGTTTTAAAGTTATTACAAAGTTTTTGATTTCGTAAGCAATTGGAAAATTTCCAAAATTCTATAATCATTTATCAAAAGCTTTTTAGTTAAGGAACGCCATTTCATTAAAGCAGGATTTGCTAAGAACAGAAGAAGACCAGAAATTTGGAAAGTATTGACATGTAAATAAGTTATCTTAGAACTCTTACCTAAAGGATCTTCCATATGGAAAAGATCTCTTAAACATAATTGGGTTAAGAAAAATTGTAATAGGAATACATTTTTTCATTGGTTTTCTTGACTTAGTTCCATAACATTCAATACCTTATAAGAACATATTCTATGCTTAAGGGCTTTTGTTTCATTTGTCCGTCCATCTTTCTGTACACAGTATAGATCTTTTCTGAATACAAATTCGGGATAGGTATTCCAGAAAATTGATAGCATAATTCTGCTTTGAACAAAAAAGCTTCCTACCTCTTTCTCTTTAGCTGCTAGCTCGGTGTCCAGGTTCCCTCCTTGGTGTACCACCGGGCTACTCCTGCAGGAGTCGCTATTACTCCTCCCCGTGGCAGCCATTTCCATCTTATGCTCTACCTCCTCATCAATATCAGGCGTTCGTCTCTTTTCCTCCTTTATGTCGCTGTATATGTCTATCCTTGTCTCTGTCGCTTGGTCCCGCGTGGGTTCTACAGAGCCATTGGTTTTGGGCACTGCTGCTTGGAGCGGCGTGGGGCTCGTTGTAGCCAGCTGCTCTTTGAGTGTAGTTACTTCTTTTTCAGCCAGTGTGGCTCTCTGGAACAATAGAAAAAAGGTTCAATTTAAAAAAAAATTGATTTACTTACTAGTGATAGGTTTTATATTTTTCTTTAATTGTGGGATAAGAATCGGCGAGTAGATAATAATTTTCAAATAATTTAATAGCTTATGCACATTATGAATTTTCAACGCCTTTACAATAATTTCATCGAATGGTTAATACATTTTGCAAGACAACGTTGAGGACTTCAATTGAATAATGTATGGAAAATAGTCTCTTTAATGAATTACTAAAATCATAACTAAACAAATAATATACCAAACACAACGCATTAAAATCCTCATTCATTTATACATCTAAAGCCATTAACTACGTACTGTGAACATATTTCATTTACCACCTGTAATCTAATTATCGTTCCCATAGTTTTATCCAAGCTTTGTGTTGACTTCCGGCGCATTGTACCAATTATCGCGCCATCGCACCGGACTTCCGATTGTATCGGCCAATCGGTATCAAAGAGGTTGGATGCATTATGTTGGTATTGATGGGAGAGTACTGTGGTACAAAACAATTTTTCATATGTAACAGTTCTTTTTACATAATATGCTTTTCAGTGTGATTTTTATGCGAATTTGTTGCTATTTATTGTATTGATTCAAATCTTCTCATTTTCTAGAAACCAGTGCTGATACGTGGTGGAAGGTGTCGCGATTCAAGAAACCCTTAAGCTGCCTTAAAGAGGATCTAACAACTTGGCTTAACGACTGTCAAATTCCCTGATAATCTACCCTTAAAACGGTTTAACGTATGATATGCGAATAAATTTAGCTATCGCATAAACTTTCCAAATAGAATATACTTTCAAATATATATCAACTTTAGTTAGGAATGCTAGTAAATTCAAAATTAAGAACTGTAACGAAATAACTCTAAATTTAAATTTATAACTAACACTGTAACCTTTTTCATTTCAAATTGTTCTAAATAGAAAATACGAAATGAGAAACGCACGCAAACCTCCTCACATTTATTTTATTGGTCTGTGATCGGCGTGCGGCTGATGAAAACGGACGATTTCTTGAATTATAAAGATAATCTTAATTAATGAACAACGATTATTATCGGACCAGCTTTCAATAGACGTCGTAAGTTGATTGACAATCAAGTTATTTTTATTGATGCTACTTTTCTTTTCATCAAATCATGACTGGAGGATAGACTTAACGTGTTACTAGACTGTTTCCTTTCCACTCAAGCAGTGAATGGGCGTTATAGTATTCAGTTATGCAATTAGGTGCATGGGGCCCACCAAGATCTTGGGGCTAAGCCAACCTCACCTGCAAAATGATGCACCTGCTGACTAACGGACGAGGCTCTGGCGATCATAGAAATTCCGGTAAGCGGCAATAGGCTCGCCACCTATTACGTGGGACCAAAAATATAAACAGGCATGATTGTTTGTATGTTTCATACATACACATAATTTTAAATTGAATAAAGCATTTTTTATGTATTTTCATTTAACTTTTCTTCACTGCAAAACTAATAGCCCAGTTCCATTTCAAAATAACGACAAAAAAAAATTACAAGCTACTAGATGAGCTCTACACACTATGCGCTTTCATATAAACCATAGGTCGGATTAAACAGGTCGTGTTGTAGAAAGGTCCGAAACAGTGGGCCGATGAGTCAGCATTGATCAAGTCACCAATTGAGCTCGTCAAATCACGTTACGTAATGTCACCATGACGGCAGATGACAAATCTTTACTAGCACCCACTCATTGGTATAAGTCTTCATTTCGTTACAGTTTCTAAGTACCTACCTATCAGCTGTGTCATTCATATTCATACACCTATAAATATGCAATTCAAATAAGTATATTTGTTCAATTAGTTTAGGAGTTCGTAGACTTTCGCTTAAGCATTAGGGTTAAGGCCAATAGACTTACCTAAAGCTTATTGAGATGGAGTTTTGTATGTATATAGTTATACTTAAAATAAAATAAAAAATAAAAATTTCAAATCCGTAATGAAAAGCAGGTGAAATAAAGTTTGAATTGACTAAACAAAATTTACTAAAAAAACATAAATGTTTTTTTATAACTTTTTATAAAAATATTTTATTGAAAAAAAAATATATATTATGAAGAAAGTGTGTAATATGAATGATGAATGATATTATGATGGCGGCATATGTTCCCTCAATAACGAGACACCGAACCGTAAACATACAGCGATCGTTATCATAACCGATTATAACCAGACTTTGAAAGTAACCGAAAAAATTTCACCGCAACACAGTTAACTAACATGTACAGAAAAACAGTAAAAATTAAACCAAATTACTCTTATGTTTACAACTAGAAAGCGGCATTAGGCGTTCATATCATTAATTATAGTCGGATTCATTAAAATCACAGAACCAAAAACCTATTCAATTAAACTGTTAAAAATCACTAAACCGTCACAGAGCTCAAAATTAGAACAGCGGACATTGTAAAAAAAAAACACTTATACTAATAACGATATCTATTAACATACACGTATATTTAACTACCAAAAACTTTATAATATTTAATTAGCAATTTTGATAACTTTAATTTAACTTTGATTGTTCTTCTCGATATGATACGATAATCGTATTACGATTTTTTACAAAAGTTTTTTATGAATCTATAAGCTGGCAGACGACTGATGGGAAACAGGATATTATAGAATTTCAATTTTTCCTTCCTTAAAAGGTTAAGTTTGACATTTTCGCGGAGTAAGAGTTTTCTATATTATATATAGATTTTATATTATGTATTGTATTGTATGATGTGTATATATATTTATATTTATGTATATTTGTGTATTTTATTTATATTTAACAAATAGTTTTAGTGTTTATTCGTTATAAAGTTTTTGTGCTCTGCCTACTGCTTTCCTGTTCTCTCCTTTGCGTCGGGTTGTCTGGAAGAGATCGCTTTTAGCGATAAGACCGCCTAGATTGGCCATTGTGTTTCAATATTCATTGTAATCTTTAGTTTTTAAGTTATTTGGTCAATAAAGAGTATATCTATCTATCTATCTATCTATCTATGTTTTTTATGGCATGACATAATATATCACCATGTTTGTAATCATATTACATTAAACATATTGCTATAACAATTCCATTAATGGTACAAAATTGATAGTACAAAGAATACAGTAACAAAAGTACAAAGAAATCAAACTACAATAAAATTTAAACAAAACACAAAACGATATAGCGGCGACGCGGGTGAAAAATAATTTTGATACTTTCATAAATATTGCAAGAAATCTCTATATAATTGCATTTGTAATTGTGGGGACACAGTTTACGGGGTTATTGCGATTATAATGTGAGAAACGACTTTACAATGTCGATAGAAAGTGCGGCACGCATTTTTGTAAAGTGAACGCTAGTGACGTGCCTAACTGCGATACAATTTAGAAAATAATAACCGATTTTAGGTGAAATGCTTTTTCCATTGTTTTCGTTCTATAATGGGCGGGATGTAATCATCTATAAATATGAATATGACTGTGTTTTAATTCTGCTCAATTATTAGGGCTGCCTTGGATTGTAATTGGAATGCGTAAATACTTTTTTAGATTTTCTACCTTATACTCTATTCAGTATGTTAAATGACATCATAGGTTTCAGTTATACAAATAACTAAACAATAAAACTAACTTGTACTTAAAAATGTGTACGAATAGCTGTACAAAGGGTCAGTACTCAATTGGTATCTATTTTACACACAAACTCTCGAAAGCATTATCATTACAGAACACCCATCTATATATTACACAAAACAATGATGTGAAGATATTTTTTTACTTATAATAAAAGAGCAGCGTATACGTTCTCATAAAGATTAATAATGTAAAAAATAACAATTAATTGCCCATTAACTTATATTACCGCCAACGAATTCGGTGGTATAGGAAATCTCCATTGCGTAAAAGCATATTAATCCAAAAGTAACTGAACCGTCAAAATTTCAAATGGCTGCCTCCGATTTTTTTATAAATCCGACAATTAAAACGTTAGCTTTAAAATTTAGTGATGGAACAAAGAGTAGTTATCTATTGGAACCATCTTTGAAATTTCGGTTTGTTTGGGCAATATATTAAGGTAAGGTAACTCGGGCGATTGTCTGATTGTTCTCTCACGACGGTAATTATAATAGCGGTAATCGTAGTTAATGATTCTATGAGTGATCATCGCCGTTCACCCACTTTGGCTTATAAAAATAACTCTTTGGGAAAATAAACTGAAACCTTCTTGCTGAGTGCTCTTGCATTCAAAAGGTTCGCTTTCAAGAAAATATTATAATTATGCTTGGAATCGATACTTAATAAAATATTGGTATTAACGTTAACATGTCCCAACACTTTTTAAACAAACAAAATACTTATTACTCTTTGGTTTAATAAACCATAACTTCCTATGTTAATTGTTTTGATTCAAACTTGGAACGTCTTGTCAGAAACAGCATTAATTTTGAATTTAGAATTCCACACCACGCGCTGATTGATTCCATAGTACATTCTCCATTTACAAATCTGCTATGCAAATCTGTGTCTCTGCCGATATTCCGAATTCAAATTAATCAAACAACCGAAAACAAATCTGGCGAACTATTTAAGAAACTCTGGAGAATTTATTAAATAAAACAATTGATTGATTAATGCCGATGAGAGAACAGAAATTAATACTGAATCTGAAATTATTAGTAATTGTTAGGTGCAGTACCTCAGATTTTTATTTTAAATTATAATAATAACAATATCACGAGCTTCTCTCACGAACCTAGTTCTAACGATTTAGATCACACTCCACCACGCGGACGCAGTGAATTTCTGATAGGATAGATTTCATTGAATATTACTGTGCAGCGCTGGCGGTTTAAAGCATAATTACGTTACATTAACGTTAAGTGTCATAAATAGTCTTCCTTATATTTAATATTTTTTTGATAAATTGTTTATGTATTAATATCGATTACGGCTATTACTTTTCTAAAACATGAGTTACTGCTTCCCTCCCTCTGCTAAGGGTGCGATTGAAGGCTCGTATCGCGTGGTATTGTTCTAAACAGCGCCATTGTCTCAGACTAATCGAATTCGATTTGTTTCGTCTTTCTCATCTAATATTATTATTGCTTCTTTTAAATAAGATTTGAAAATTTTAATTGAGATTTGAATTACAGACAATTATTTTTTCGAAGCATCAAGTTAGTGTTTTAAAATTTTGAATTCAGAATTAATTTCCGAGGTAAAGTTCATTGTGTCAGAATTCGAAATACGAATTAATGTTCTATTTCAACGTTTACGATGTTATTTTTCAAGCTTTAGCCCTTTTAATACGTGGAAAGTGTAATTTAAGTAATATTTCGTAGCCGAAAAGTATTTAAACTTGAATAAGTAGTAAAACTTTAAAAACGGATATAATGAATCATACCGTAGCATCTTTGTTTTAGAACGAAATTGTAACATTCGTAAATTTGTAAGCGAAGGAAAATTGGCAGAGCCGTGACATCAAAACGTGAATCATACACGACCATCCTCAAATAAATGTATGATTCTCTGCAATTTGTGCGTATCACTTCAAAAGATCTGATATAAACATAAAATTGTATTGATCCGTTGACACACAGTAAAATAAATGACTTATACGAAATAAGTAATGGTTCTAATGTTAAGCAAGTTAATTTTCATAATGAAACAAGGTTTCTTATAAGGCATTTTTGACTCAAATTATGTGATTTATCAGTTTATGAGATAGATTTCACTAATGCGTAATAGTTACTTGTATTGAATATAAATTCTTGCAAAGATATCATTAACCCTTCAAGCAACCAGTCTCAATTTAGTTATTATTAAATTTCCCTTGGCAGTCGTGTGACACTTAATACGTTATACAAATTTAAAGAGTATAGGAACCAATATTTTAAAAATAGAAATACCAACCAGCGTGTGAAGCGACTCTCACCAAAATCATGCGTTTTCTTTCATTATTGTTGTAGGTAGATAATATGAAATATTTTTACGATTTTAGATACGGAAGTTTTGGTGTTCATTGAAATTCACGGTCTCATATCAGATCTCACGTTGGTGAATCACATTAATTGGCCATTCCACATTGGTCTTAATTAAATGTATTATTATTATGATGATGTGGTTTTTTTAATCGCCTTTTCGGGGTGATACAGTTACGTTTTATGATTCGTGTGTTGCCATACCACGTTTTTTTTTGTTTCATTCTGCGCTATTGTCGGCAATAATTGTAGATAACTTTATAAATTGTGATGCTTGAACACTGACTGATGTGAGTTTGTTAATATAATTTTGATTTATTGTAGTTTGAAAATTGATATAAAGAATTAGGTTGTCAAGGTAAATCCGGTCAAACTTGAGATGTAATATGATTATGTTGAAGTGAATATATGTTTAAGTTATGTAAAAATATGGTTACAAAACCTATATTTATTACCACTTTTGGCTAATTAAGTTTTTATTCTAAGCTAGAGACAAATATTCATGAAGTCAAACAGTGCAGATAGTTTTTAAATGTTTGCATGTTTGGTAAAACTACTATAAACTATTAGCATTCATCAATAAAAATAGCTTAAAAAGTATTTAATTAAAATATACTTCAATTGCATAATTGTTTCAAATAGAACTGAATAAGAAAAAAGAATTCGAACGTTACATTCTCAAATTCAAACACCCATCGAACGATCCCGCGTCTCTATTTACCGCGTTGCGTCATAATTATCAATGCGTATTCGCTCAACCCTTCGGCTGCGACGAAGAAAAATTAACGCGTCGCGAAAGGGTCCGGCCGACCCCGCATTATACGGGGAGCGGTCACTAATTAATGGAAAAGGATTAAATTCGTACCGAATTGAAATAAAATAAATATGATAAAGGACTGCCCTCCTTGGGCCCGGGGTGTTTTTTTGTCGGCGGCCCACCGGTCAATGTGGGGTTTGTTTGTGCTATTTTTGAATTTAATTGATTTTGGTATTGTTCGATACTCATACTCTGTGTGAGATACGCAAAAGTGTGTTATAAATTTCTTTGACTGATTTTTTTTCGTAAATTCGTTGTTTGTGTATTTTAGTTATCCCTTAATTTGTTTTGGAAACACTTCACACAGTTATAACTATTTTTGACCAACTCTTACACAAATATAGATATAGCTATGATGACGATGATGTAAGTATACACTTAGCATGAAAGTCAATTTATTGAACTTTGAAAGTTACAGGTTTGTAATACATTTACAGTATTAAAAAAGTAGACAAAAAAACGAATCTACCGACATAGGTATTAATAATTTCGAAATAATACCCGCATATTCAGCTGAGCGTAGAACGTCGCCGAACGCTGCATGCATTTCCGAACATAATAATATTGCTTTGAGAGCAAAACTTTTTGTCTCTCAGTATAAAATTAAAAAGCATTAGCTGAAAATCGGTTTTGCGGCTTACGGGCCCGTGGCTCGGTCTGCTGAACATTGCACATTATTTAGAACTGACAGAATAGGACGAGGCACTCATTGGAGACTGCACGTTTTTAAATATAAGGCATTATGAATGCTTGTCATTTTAATCTTGCTTAAATTTTAGGTTGTGTTGAATTGTTTTTGGATTTGGTATTTAAACTACGTGTGTGGATTTGAAGTACTTACTATTTTAAGCCATATAAAATAACTAAGTTATGTGATATGGAAAGTGAGAAATTCATAGGTAAATAGTGAGATCTGCCATACTAAGGCTTTAATTTTGTACAGCTGAATGCATTCTCTACGTTTATTATTTTAGTTTAAAGTGTGCTTTAGTGTGTAGCTTGGCATAGGACTTCAAAATCAATAGGGATTTCTTTTTAACAACACGTTATTTTTTGACATATGAAAATGCGTTACCCATTCGCATGCTACAAATGTGTCTATTTGACGTTTGTTGATATGAATTCATATTTTTATCACTGTCATTACCACTGCACACTTTGATTTAACATTTTCATATCAGTACCTAATATTATGGAAAAGAAAATGTGTGTCTGTCGTACATTTTTATTTGTCTTTATCATGTCCCTCGCTCTCGACCCTCTGTCTTAGTCCGGCCGTCCTCGGGTTGTTTGTATTGATTTGGCCATTGTTGTTAAATTATGTCATTATTCATCTGTATGCACGGGAAGGGTTAGGTGGCGTCTGTTATAAAATCAAAATTTTTCATTTCCATTTTTGAAAACTGTAAATTGACTTTCTTTATGCAATTATTCAACCAGTATGCTTCCTTTTTTTAAATTGAGTTAAGTGAACTGACAGAATCATAGACAATTTTATGATATGATTTTTTTAATATTAGTGTTTAATAATTAGTTATTATTTTCAACATTGACAACTATTTATAAGATCACTAACCATAATTACTGGGCCCATTATTGTACACACTAAGCTAGTTAGTAAGCAAGAATGTACGTAAATAACTAATCGCTTTCCGAGAGTTAAAGGGGTCTACAATACCAAATTACAGTAACACCACAAACTAATTGTTCATTAATTACGGAACACCATTCGATTCGGAGCGCTCATTAAAAATGAACTTAACAAACCAATTACCGAAATTGAACACTACAAAGTCACACGTTCATCCGGACGAATGTGGAGCGCCGTATCGCCAATCGGATTATCGTTCTACATGTATAAAAGACGAAAATTCCCGGTTCTTACCCCTTTAGGAGGATGAGTACCCCCCCTACCCTCACTGGGAGGGAGGGGGCTAATGGCAGAAGCACTCGGATTCATTAGTAAATTAGAAAGCGGATGAGTCCAAAGTTACGAAAATTCAATATCTAATAATGATTAGCTCGACTCCTAATACCTGTCTATCGTCGCCGCGAAAACGTCCCATTCAAATGCGCCAATCAGAATCGAGAGCGTTCCCGAATTATTTGAAATTAAATTATTTAGTTTCCGATTCGATTCTCTTTGGAGGGTTTTGTTTGTCATCTACCTGGGTTTGTGCTCTGTGGGCGCACGATACAAAACTCTTCGATGGCTAATCAACGAGTTTCTAAACAGGAATGGCCGCGTTCCAATTTCATATTCTAATGCGGAAATAGACAAATCATGGCATTATTTTATTTTCCGAATCTGGTGCAAGTCAGAGTTTTTATGTTTCTATATATGTGTTGGATTTTGAGACATAATTTCTTTACTTGATTCTGGAAAATACTAAGTATAAACAAGTGAGTCCATATCTAATAATACACCATTCGTAATTCAAATAGAAACTTCTTTCTGTCACTTGTCTATTTTAGCGCGAGTATCGATTACTATTTCTTTCCATCGACGATTTTTCATCACGACGTCAAAAGCAGTCGAAATATATTTCCTTTGCATCTCTTTCTTCAAAAATAAAACTCTCGGAAGGTAACTCGATGCGGGCGGTAAATTAAAACTGACATTGAGAGATTAAGAGCTCCACCTTGAGTGTGTATCGACTCGAGGGGAATAGACAAACATTTTTTTTTTTGGTTTTTTTAATAACGTCTAAATAGTAATTTGATTTGCGAATTTTATCTGGCGAGCTGTTTTAATTTATTGCGTGCCTTCAGGTTTTTGTTTGTTTACTGAAATACTGGGCCTTTATAAACAATGTTATAATGGATAACAGAAGCTATATTTAGTACTAATTAAAGTTTTTTAAAATTATATATCAAAAAGGTTTATTAGTTTACATACTCTTTTTATATTGATTTCAATAACTGTTTGAGTTTGATAATAAGGTTATTTGACTGCGGGCGTTCTTATAGGATATTACAACTGATTAACTTTGTAAGAACGTACTTTGATGAAGATCTTCATAGCAAAAGCAAAAAGTTTTTAACAAAATAGAACCATTTAAAAAAACCAACATTTACATACAATCAAACATCTTTATAGACCGTATGATTAGTATATTAGCGTATAAACACAAAATAGTACAACATAAGTACCAAAAACTTTTAGATGGCCGATGTTTGGTACTTTCAAACTAACTCCCGTGTTTAGTGCATTATTAAACAAATATTGAGTTTGTGCAGTATTAGTCACACCTGAACTATAGAACAGAAAATGTGCAGAGTCGACGCGTAAATTTTTTGTACTATTAATTATACTATCTTTTGTCCGCGGTTTCGCTCGCAGTTTTACTCAGTACATGAGTACAGTACAACACATGAGACAATGAACTTACTACCCACTTTTTGTAAGTGCGACAAATTGATCTTGAAAAACTGGTTTTATGTTCCGGAAAACCTCCAGTCGATTACAAGATGAGATTACAGCTAGTGGCTATTCAAAAAGAGTTAGAACATGACAAATATTCATATTCATGCACTTTGCACTTAAAGATATTATTTTTTGGTAGTAAAACATACGGCTCAGCTGATGGGAAGTGGTCCGCTGCCTAGATGCTTGCAATCTTGCAATGTCACTGCGGTATGGTGATGCAGTTGTAGGCAACTAACAGTATGAGTATATGTCGGCTCTACGTAATGTTGTAGATTATTCTTTGCAGTAGTGGAAGTTGAGGAATCGGCAATAGATCGCGGGCGCTTGTTACGACTTCGGCGCAGAGTTGGACTGTTTTATTGGAATATTTGTTTGTTAGCACCCTGTGTGGCTGTGTGATTCCAGTATTTGGTTAACGTGAGATTGTCGATTGTAAAACTTTTCGATGGAACCAATTTGTGCCTGCAATTGTGGTTTTGTACCTATCTACGCGGTTTTTGAAGTTTAATTAATTATTACCTCTGATATGAGTTTTGGGATGCTTCGGGTTTTTGATGCAGGCAAGAGACATAGGTATTTGTTTTTGATACGTCGCGTCGTCTGGTTTATGTAATGCTCGGTATCAATTTCAGAAAACAATTAAGCTGCGTTATCTATTTGTTTATGAAATTGATCAAAAAGTTTTCGTTATAATTTGAATATTGAACTTCACATATAAGCAACTCATTCGTTCATTCATTCGTTCAATTAGAGTAGTAGCGCAATGGCAAAGGATTAACACTGAACTTCCCGTGAAACCTAACCCTGCGATGCTCGTTAAGGCTGCGTTTAGACAATATTTAACGCGCTCATTTAGATCGCAATCGGCGCGCACGCATTGTTCCAGTACAGTTAGCGGAAGAGATCTCTTGGATACGCGTGGCTATTCTCGTCTAGACTCGCCCAATCTATCGCCCGATCGGATAGCGTTTCCTTGCATAGTTTAATGGTTTTTTGTAAATGTTATAAGTACCAAACCTATGTTACCACTTCAACCAATGAGTACTTGATTATCTGTAAATCATAATTCACTATATTATGCTACTTTCCTTTACTTGTGTACGTTATTGAAGAAGTTATGTCTGTAAATCCACTAAATATATATTTTTTAATTTACACCAATTTAAGAAAATAAAACAATGCTTCGATGTGTGTTTTTTGCGTTGGCGCCAAAAATCTACTTAAAAAAATTACAGTTGAAACAATTTTTATATAGTTTTTTAAATAATAGTAGATAAGTCTTACGAACAAAGGCACAGCCGGTGACTACTAAATATATAAAGCCCAGGCATATAGCAGTAGCTAAAAGAAATTGAACAAAATCGTTTATTATTAAAATTTAATGAAATATTCCCATTAATTATACACCCGCCCGAAGATGGAGTCTGAACTGAACAAGAATAAATTAAAACTCCAAATTCATATTTATTACATAGACAATAGATGTGAATATTGCATGCTTGCGAAGGGTAATATTGCGAAGGTAGTACCGCGCTTTTGCGATATTGATGTGTTATTAGTCTTTTGTCTTGCTAAGTACAAAATATTGCAAGTTGTCATAGATTATTTGCACAGACAAGCAAAGGAGCCATATTTAGGACTTATTTGGGTATTTTTTGGGATGTAGGATGCCGAGGTGTCATTGTAGTGATAGAAATTATTATTCCATGTTCCGTATTTTGACTCTTAACGTAATTTTGTGTAAATAATTAAAGGTGCCGTAGCTCTTGAAAGTTTTTAGGTATGAGTGTTAATATTCGACAAGTTCTCTTGGCGTTAAAACAGGTTACCCTCAGATGAAGTAGAAAATAAAGTTTTTGCTTCTTCTTGAGTGATATTAGCTATAAAAAATTAATCAAAATTGGTTCAGCAGTTAAAATGTAAAAGACAAATAAACAAGTGAAATTTTAATTACCCCCTTGGACACATTTTCAAATGTACGGAAATAAAGGTACGTGATTTTGATCAGTAAATTAATTATACTTCAATCTCAGGTTATTTTGAGATAAATGTCGATGTATTTAATGTCAAAGGACATAGGTACTATTTTATTATCTCTAAAACTAAACTGAAACAATCACGAAACCCTACATAAAGAGTAATCCAAGATGAACCAATCGGCCTTTCAATCTCATTCGTTCAAACATTTTCGAATAGTCTTTGGCATAAAGGGGAAAGTCATCGCGAGTCAAACGCTTTTATTTCACGTTAAGTGACGCACAGACAGATCAACGCCACTCTTGATACATATTGGATACGATACGGCGACGTGACATTAATATTTTGTGAAGTATCGCACAAATTATGTATTACGTCGTGAAAATTACGCGACATTTTTGTTAAGTTTCTTAGACATATGACAAAGAATAATCAAACTATAAAACGTAGACTGGGACGCCCAAAAGTTATATGGTTTTTTTTTGTCACATTAATTAAATTATATCCTTTGGGCAAGTAGCAGATTTTGAATTTCATTACTTGATTGTTGTGAAAAATATTTTTTTTAACATGAAACATAGATGATGCTTTCTTACATTAAAACACCAAGGAATATAATGCCTTACATACGTAGGTATAAGCCATCACTTAGCTATGGAATAACCTAAATCAGCTAGCTTTGTAAGCCGGAGCCCTAACCTTGTAATAAGACGTTAATAGAGATGGTAATTCATATCTATTTGTCTGCGGATCTATATTAGGAACGTATCTATATTCATATCTATATTAAGGACATAGTGGTTTACTATGCATGGTTTTGAACTAAATGCATGCCACATAAAAGCCACTAGCCAATAAAACACATTTCGGTACACTAAACTAACACTTTATTGACCTGGGAGCAAAACACCAATCAATGTATATCGATAGTAAATCAGATTGATTGTTATCAAAACGATAGACGATTCGACTCGATGCGTCGACAGCTCGCTTCAATTCACGCGCGGTGATTGAGTGATTGGAAGAACGAATGAATGAGTGAGCTGGAATCATTGAGTGATGTGCTACTTTTGGACGGGTGCCACAAGTGTTTGTGAATAGTTTCATTTGGAATTATGAGCATCAATATGCAATGCGTAAAGAAACTGATGGTTAGAAGCAGAGTTAAGGTATTCTGACCTTCGCTTAGTAGAGTGTGACTTGAATCCCAACTTGGTTCGTAAGAGGTGGCCCGTGCTCAGTAATGGGACGTTAGTCGGTTGAGATATGATGTTAAAAAGAGAACCATATTCAGAAATAATATATCTACAACAAAATTTACCCAAGTGGATCCCATAACTTACATACATAATGTCACGCCTTTTTCCCGTAGAGGTAGGTAGAGATCACATCTTTCCACTTGCCACGATCTTGGCACTTGTCCTCAAAGTAAGTTTCTTATTGGTAACAGCCGATGTTAAACATCTATAGATACAAAAGACATTTGTCAAAATTCCGAAGAATCCCTTCATCAGTCCCATAAACTTGAGTCTGCATATCAAAAGGGGTCGATTGGACCCCACCTGAAGAAATAATTAAAAGGCCAACTGAAACTCGGATGTCTATTTTCGCGTCGCAAAGTTTTCTGAACTTCGAAACTTCATCCCTCGAGTATTTGCGATCGACTTTTCGTCTGCTAATACTTAATTACTGATGATTGGCAATCTTTAATGGCGGCAATTAATTGGTTTGCGGCAAAGAGGATCTTTCTGTTTACCATTTTCTGTGTTCGCAATCTATATCTTTTCATTCGCTTTATCTCTCACAAATTATTTTCTTATACGAAATTCTTTTTCATGTTCCAGTCTACCAGTCGAAAATATAAGTATTCTGATGTTTTCTTTGAGCTTATTTTTAATGAAATCATATATTTTTCTTAGTGTGCTTTGTTAAGTTATAAATCGTTTTGGTGTTTGTATAGGGCAAACACATAGTAAGTTTAATTTTAGTTTAAGTATATAAAATCATCTGTCATGTTTTTATCTGATGTAGAAATATCCTACCTCCGCCAAATTAATCTAGAACTGCGTGGTTGACATGAGTACTTAGCCTTCTCTCAAAAACCATACCTACTTTTTTATAGTAGGTATCCGTGCTCAGTAATCGGAATTTAACAAAAAAAAACTGCAATCAAACAGTTCCTTATTCTAATCCTAAACAAAAATAGAAAAAATTAAACCATCAAAGACTAATCGAACATTAAAAGACGAATTTAACGTCAACGAACGAATGTCGACTCAGCGTCATTCGTTCAGAGATCACATCTAGTACCGTGAGTGAGTGAGTTAATTAAGCACGTGAGCAGTTCAGATCAAAAGGAAAGGCATGTCATCGATTCGCACCTCATTTAGCTCGCGATTCGACTCTAATTGGGATTGGATTCTTGACAGGAAAATACCAGAATAGATTGAGCATTGTCAACTCGTGTCGATAGCTGTGAATGAAACTTGACAATTTTGTTTTTGTCATACGTTTTTTATTCGATTCGCTTAATAAGATTCGTTTATTTTTAGTGTATTGTCATTATACTTTAAACTGATAGATCGTGTAAGGTCTAATAAATAGTTGAAAGCAATATAAAAAGTAATAAGTTACTTTTTATATTGCTTTCAACTATTTAACCAAGATAATAAATTCATTCAGACTTTGCAACGGTAAATATTATAATTGCTAGCATAAAATATAATAACATATGTTTTTTATAAATTTTCACACATAAGACACAATGTTTAAGCGAACGAATGACAGTGCGAATTAATTTATTTAAGGTTTTACTGAGCGAACGAATGACTGTCAGTAACAAAAGATGGCGTCGAAGCGAACATCCTATCCTCTTAAGAAAACTCTCAAAATCAATTAAACGGGCCGAAGTGTAACTAGATCAATATATATTAACGAAATTATTGTTTTGTTTACGAGAGAGTGAGAAAGGGTCGATTCTATCGGATTAACGTCCAACTTTGCGATTTTAACAGAATACGATTAATTGAGATTAGATAATGGCTATGTGCTCCGAAGTTTTAAACGTTGGAGTTCAGCGAACTTTAAAATGGCGAAGGGGGGCTCATCGAAATTGTTTCTGTACAATTAACTCTTTATTTAATAAAATTATATTGAATTTTATGGATGATTTGCCTTAGTAGCGCTCCTTGTTAATGTTTCTTTAAAATAAGCAATCGTAACCAAAAAGTATGAAAAGTTTCTAGTCCACTATTTTCTGGACAAGCTCTTGCTCACATTGAATTATTACATAATATACAATTATACTATATAATATACATATTGCCTTAGTATTTAAACAAAATTTTGGAACAAACAATTTTGACTTAAAACACAATGTTATTATTTTCTGGTAAGCAGTTATTATGACTTTGGAATGACTGTAGTAAAGGTAGGTACTTTCTAGTAAGTTGTTCATCATCATCACCTCAGTCCCATTAACGTCCCATTACTGAGGTCGGGCCTCCTTTGAAGAAGCAAAGTGAGAGGGGTTCCGGACATTCTCCACCTGCTTGCCTGCTGTGGAATTTGGAGCGCTAAAAACCTATGAATGGTTTAACGACTACCACATATTATTAAAACGGGAACAATGTCTTAACGTGCTTTTCGAATAACGAATAAATACATACATACGTACACGCCTGTTCGCAGAGGCATAATATACGCCCACACTTCGCCAATTATATAGTTGGTCTCACGTAATAAGTGGCGAGCCTTTTGCTGCTTACTGGGCACTGTTATGTTCGCCAGAGCCTCGTCCGTTGATCGGCAGGTGCACCATTTGCAGGTGAGGTTGGCTTGGGCTCCTTATACACTGATATTAAATGCCCAAACGTTCACTCATCCAAGAATAAGTTTAACTAAGAACAATCACTGAAGTAGAGCAGAGCTTATGACTAGCTATGACCACAGACGTTGCTTTTACTAAAATCCTGATCACGGTTGTACTGAGAGCAGGGGGCCTGGACGGACCAGTCCCCTCGAGGAAAGCGAGATGTTAAGTCGTGTGATGCGAAGTGAAAGGCAAGCGTCCCCCGCAGCTAAATCAATTTGGGGCCCTCGAAATCCTCCTGCCTACGAAAAACTTCTAACGAATGTCGTACGATCCCTTTTTAATCAATTAATTAAACAATTCAAACACATTGTGTTGGGAGACATCCTTCGTATGAAACGTGGATGCTAATTGGGCTCGCGTACTGTTGTGTTTTAAATATTAGTTGTACGTAACGTTACGTTACGTAAGACATAAAAGTACTAAGTATTGGATGATATTGTTATAATGAATACCTACTTACAACTTAGTGACTTATTTTAAAAGATCCCTAAGATTAGTGCTGTCACATTTATTTGATAAAATAAATTAAATCTACATAACTTAACTACTAAAATAAAATATTATTAGTACCTATATAACTTTAATAAACTACCCCTTATTAATTAAAAACAGATGTAAATTAAACAATTCATAAAGGCGTGCCTCGGAAAGCACGTTAAGCCCTTGGTCCCGGTTGTCATAAAAATCTATGGCAGTCGTTATTAGGAAGTCAGTGCCTATTGACATCCTTTTTTTTAACCATAGAATGATGTTTCCCTTTAAGTTGCAGAGGTCAGACAGCAGTCGATCCATAAAAACTCCAAATAACTGAATTCAGCTAAATCTAGTTGGACCAGTAAGCAGACCCTGGGCCTTAAGCTTAAGTTTAGGGCAACCGCGATAATGCTACGATATGATAAGATGATTGAAGTTACAAATCATTTTTCATTTTCTAACATGAGTGCTAGAATTTGAAAAAAATTAATACAATACGGAATATCCTTAGAAATCGATGATTTTAATCTAATTTACATCTAAAATAGGAAATATTTTACAATAACAATATTTTCTCAAATAAAAACATGGCGACACCCAAACACAGCGCGAGAAAGCGAAATTCCAAAATTAGTATCTCACCTTAGGAGTTAATTAATAACAGGTACGCTTATCCTTTGAAAGGCGTCGTAGATTTTTTTACGATCCCCTGAATGCGATCCAGACATCGCCAACCTTTTTTGCCGACCGTACAAAGCGAGTCCGAGAGCCCGTACATAAAAACCCCTTTAACTTATGATGAATTAGCGATCTCCTACGTTTTATGTCTCCCGCGTTATCTACCCCACCTACCCCTTCCCCTCTCGCGTACGTCAATATCATGGTATTAATATGGGTGGAAAAAGTACAAAGTTCAAGTAAGCGTGCTTAGGGAGAGTTGGTAATTGGGTTTTCGTTAAACATTTTGTTTTTGTAAAAATTGCGTATGTGTATCTATTGTTAAGACTTGGATTCCTTTGTTTTCTTGGTTCTTTCCTATACAACAGAATGAATTTTTCGTTAGGAATCTACTCAATGAACATTTTTGCATGTAAAACAAGAATCAGAGAACTGAGTGCTTATTTCTTATGTCTTTAAGTAATATAAATAATTATAGAAAAAGTAAAATATCGCAAATAAATAAATTGAATTGCGTAAGCTCACTCCATTGTTATTTGTAGGGAATTTTGTTAAATAATAATCACTAACACATATTTATTGTGAATCGATACCTCAGACACAATTAATTAAGTTTACTTAGTTTAGGACAACACTTTTATTAACTGCATTACTAACACAATTTATGTTTGTAAAATAATGAAAATGGGCTAGTCATTACACAGAAACAAATTTCGAAAAAAGAAATTAAGACGCAACTTTTAAGCAGGCAATTGTATCTTTTAGCTTTTATTTTCGATAATTACAGTTATATTCGAGTTAATAAATAATTATTTTAGTAACAAAATCACACACAACGCCATTTAGCCCTAATCTAAGAAATTGAGAAAGTTTATGTAATGGACACTTAACGCATTGTAAAGTATAAAAAAAATACACATTTCATAACTTTGCAAGTTTAATTTATGCATATCCAAGCGAAGACACTTAACTTCGTAAGTATCCACATTTTTTATACTCTTTGTAAACCAATCAAATTTGTAGGCACAAACATAACATGGACATGCATTGAGCCACAAGCATTTTAGTACGCACCTACCAAATTTCCCTTCTTTCGCCATTGACATATACACAACCGCTCTATGTACCGGCGTGATACGACACGATGGCAATTTATTAACGTCTCAATACAAACAAAACAGCCACCCGAATATCCACAAGTCACCGTCCACCCACATCACAAGCAGTCTTTAAAAGGCCCCGTATTAGCTAATCCTTTCCCTAAAAACTTGGACCCTCACAGGCTGATAAGGGAGATGTTTTGATATCCCCATCATTCACTTATAAGTATACTACATATACAAGGCTATTTTCTATAGAAAAACATTGATGTAAAAAGTGGGTACAGAAAATTAGGGGTGGGTGGGGAAATTTGGAAAGGTTGCCAACCGCTGTCGAAGTGACCGCTGAGAAGGGTTAGCATTATGTGGATAACGTCGTTATGTGATGATCAATTTTAATGCGCGTGTACAGTATGCAAAAAAAACTATAAAGTTTTTTTCCCTTTTTTTAATTTTTTATATTACCTTTATTTAAAAAAAAATGGAGCACAATATATTGTTATTATTAATCAAATATACTAAACGATTAGGTTATCAATCTCTGTGCCAGATATTCAGCCGTTAGTTAATAGTGCTTTTAGCTATATATTTGTAGTTGTTATTAGTCTTTGAAGCTTTGCTTTACAGCTTGAAAAATTACTAGAAATACGCGACTACATATTAGGTTGTTTTCAGTGAATGCGGTTCAGAATTAATATACTTTTATTTCATTGCATTGACAAAGGCATACTTATATCGTACTAATAGACATTTCTACAATAAAAATGTGTTATTTTTAAAAAATATGTTAATTAACTAATTAATGACCTTAAAATAATCGTCACGTCATAAAATAAAAGAGCCACACAATAAATAACGAAGACATTTTATATCAACGCATTAATTTAACAACAATCTACTTTATATGCGCTTCAAAATCATTTCCAGTATATCTAGGGTCGTCAAGTTAATTTTATAGTTTCAAATTAAGTGTTACTGTCGCCATAGCAGTGTTATCCCATAAAACACTGTGCTGTGTGTCTCGTTATCGAATAGTCGCGATAATTTATCGATATCGAATCGAAGGAGACGCTTCCGCACTATACCGAACAAAGTTTGAGAATACATGACTATAATTAGTGTTGTATTTTTGTGTTTTCAATATTGATTAGTGTCGTAAAATGAGTGAATTAAGAAACGCGTGTTGGGTTAAGTCGTTTTTCGCATTATGACAGAACACTTTTTTTAATATATCCGCCAAATGTTTAATGTTAATTATAAACTGCCACTAATAATAAGGCTTATATATTAATACAAAAAAATAGTAACTTATATAAGCCACTTTAATTGAGAAAAGCAATAAAGTACACAATTTAAAAAAAAATTACCCAAAACAACTCACCTCATGATAGAAATTCCTGATTTTCATAATTTCTACATAAAAACGCAATATTTTTCCAGCGTACAGTTCGTCCATTAACACTGCCCTTGAATGTTTTTACGACTTTCATTAAATCACTCTTCATCAAAAATTAAGTAACCTGCAATCGCAAAATCGAGAATGTTATTCTCAATCTTTCTACAAAACTCATTTAACCCCAATGCTTAAAAGTTTACAAAATAAAAATATAATGAGGTGAAATGAGTTTCTATTCATTCACTCGTAATAATTAAAACCGGCACCAAAAAAAAATGAACTATTTAAATAAATTAACGCTTCTATTGAATAATAAAAAACAGGCACTCCGTAAAAAAAAACAAAAATAATTTTCAATAAAATGTGAGATCGCGGTTTTAAAAGTTTCGCGCCGCAGTTAACCCTGCCGATGCGGCGTGACGTGGACGCACCCAAAGCTGATGAGCGACTGAGTGACGCGGATAACGCAGCCATCTCGCGCGTTATCTACAAATTACCATATCTGCGGCGCTAGTTCCCATACTCACCTTAAAAATCGTCTAATTTGCATCAGAGAAAACCGTATGCAAATACGCATGCATCCCGCACTATTGTACGGCGACATTTAATATCGAATCGATCGGTAAAACAGGTTTAAATATATGTGAGGGCTTTGTCCACAGATAGGATTAGGGAGAGAGCAACCCTTGAATGTCTTGAGGCTGCAGATGTCAATGTCGCATTTCTTATTATTGATATCTGGGACATTGTCGGTCGCGAGATCTTCGGAAATGGGTTTTTTATAATGCGATGCGCGTACGCATACGGATCGGGGTCTGTTATTGGAACTCTTCCCACTCCATTGTCGTTGACATAATCGGAAGTATAAAAATGACGTTTGGATGGATACTTTGTATTATTTTTTAGCTATAAAAGGCCGTGAAAGTGAGATTTGCATCTTTAAGAGATGCGAATATCATACAAATAAATCTTCAGATCTTCTTTTAATGTTGTATAAATTATTGATATAGATCCTTTGAAAATAAAATATTATGTTATATTATAACTAATATAATTGATTATTTTGAACAGACTTAGGTATTATTTTTAAACACATAATTTCAGTCTATTACTGTGATTTAAAAATATTTCGAAAGTTATTTTTGATACAAAAATTAACTATGAATTCACAAATAAATTTTAGACAAGCTATTACAATACAGCTGATCAATCGACCCCCTCGTGAGAAATGCGCTCAAGAAATAAACACTAATTATTATTCGCATATTAAGTAGCCGAAGACCGGCTTCGGAAATAATGTTAATAATTATTTAAGAAATGTGCGTTACCATTATGCGTAACGTAACGTATGCAGATCAATGTCGGTGGCATAAATCATAGAACAATCGAAGGGTTAAAATAAGGTCGGGAGCGGTCAGGTTCTTATTTTGAATTATATTTCGAATAATGTACTGATTTGAATTTTTGAACTTTACATTTTTTAATTTATTATCGACCTATTTAGAACCCTGTTCGATAGATAATTAATGCGTGTAGCGGAACGGGTTTTTGTGAGAATTTCTCGAAGATTACGAAATGTTCGAAATTATTGTAATTAGATATTTACTTGATTTCGATTTTGGGGGGATGTCCAATATTAATTTGATGTGGTATTTCTGTGAATGTTTTATTATTATCTTATTATAAATTCATAAATATCGTGTGAAATTTATATTCTAATCTTTACAAAAAATTTTTGAAATATTTATCTTACTATCATTTTTTAATAACATTTCCTCGGTGATAGTCCATTGTATATTTGTATAATGACTATATGCCTATAATATTTTGTGCATAAATATCGCTAAATAAATATTTAAAACAATTATAATAATGTACAATAATTTTACAAAATACCTATACCAAATTAATCATATCATACACAACTCAAGAATTAATCTAACACATCGAATACGATGACAGGAAGTCAATAGTTAGCTATATCCGGTGAGAAGTGAAAAATTAAAGCGAATTGGCATAATTATACCACTGTCTACCATAGATATAGATAGAAGTCTGAATCATAGACACGTTGTTTAGTGAAGGCCAAACTCATTGGTCAGTAAGGAAATAGAGTTATAATTGGTACTAAAAAGGTTAAAATAGATACCTAATTGTAGAAATTTTACATAATTTTTGTTTTGAATAGAGGTGGTTTGGAGAATTGTGCCACTCTCTCTCTCATGTCACAGGGAGTCGTAAGAGTCGACGAAGACAAATTCTACCGGTTGATGGGCAGCAGCGTCATCCTGCGTCCTGGGGGCCTACCGCCGAATTCGATGGATTACCGGTAATCCATCTAGATCAAACTTTGTTTTGCGTTCATTAATCCGTACCGGGGAATCTGCCGACAGCCACCTCTCATTCATGACCTTCAGTCCGTGACAGACCAATAGGTAATGAGAACGCCATTTTGTTTCGATTTCCATGAGTTCGGCGGTACGACAGAATCAATTCGAAATCCATTTTGCCTTATAATCGATTGCCATCGAACTCGGCGGTAGGCCCCCTGGCTATAACTGCGATCACCGACCCGTCTGCCCAGTGTGTTGATTATGGTATGTGCTGAAAATTGACCCCCCCAATAGAATGTAATTTATTGGGGAGGCCAATGTTCAGCAGTGGACCCTGCAAGGCTTATATGATGGATAAAGGTAGAAGTTACAAGTTGCTATGAATACATTACACATGCATGTGTGTGTGACTTCTTATAATATATGTATAGTCAAGATGTTATGATAAAAACTACCAAGTCGGGATATTAAAACAAATTATATACAAGTAAAGATACTGAAATAAAATCTACAGT
Organism: Musotima nitidalis; assembly: GCA_949126915.1. NCBI lineage: Eukaryota > Metazoa > Arthropoda > Insecta > Lepidoptera > Crambidae > Musotima > Musotima nitidalis. Next base: position 11,420,385 of record OX421434.1, read on the forward strand.
AACGTCTTAAAATAAATACTACCAAACATAATATGTTAAACTAGATTAGGTTATACCATAGACCCTGGGCCTAGGCTTAAGTCTGGGGCAACCAGGATAATGCCAGGAAATGTTAATGATGAGTTAATCGATATATTGAAACAAAAACTACCAAATCATAATATAAAACTACTTATATGCGATTTATACAAGTCGAGATACTGACATAAAACCTACTATGTCGAGATTATAAAATAAATATGTACTACCAAAGTAGTTATTCCATATATAAGCTACCAAATCGAGATGTTATAATATAAACTAACGAAAAATCCACATAAAACATTTAAAAAGAGTCATTAGTATGAAAACTACTAATTCGAGACAAGGAAACAGATCAATTAGAGATGTGTTTTACCAAGAAAAAAGCTATCAAGTAAAATATATTACAATAAGTAGTTTAAACATTACAATAGAAACTAAAAAGCCAAAATTTATAACAATAGCTATATTAATTCCGATCTCACAACGAATCGTTGACTCTTGAAAAATTTGGAAATGCTACTTGTACTGTATACATATTTTTTAATTAATTATCTTTACTCCCAAAAAGTGATATTCAAAAATAGCTTCTATTACTTTCGTCTTTAATTGCATTTTATGTTTTCATTATGAAAAAATATATTGTTACAGCCAATGAGATGGTCGGCATTAGCTGTATACCAATTAGAATTAGAATTAAGTACAATTATAATTGTGCGGAGTAAACAATACTTTAAATTGTGCGCGAGATGTTTTCTGGTATACCGTAATTATGGATATGTGAAGATTTTTGATAAAGTTTTAGGATTCCGTGGAATTATTTACTAAATGAATGTGATTTTGTTTTATATCAAAACTATGAGAATTGCTAGCTTCTTTGTGATATTAAAAGTTTGCTTATATACATTTATATTTAAGTAATATCAACAATAATGACATAAGTCTAAACTCTACTTACCAAAAATATTTGCATAGACTGTTTTATTTGTATCTTTGTGTAACGTAGTTGATTTGGCACTATGTACATAAAAACTGTATTTTAAAATGATATACCTGTGAGGGTTAGAAGGACTACCAGCAGACATGACAAAAAAATCCTCGCAAGGTAAATCTAGTGATTTAATAATTTACACGATCCTTAGTTTTCTTAACTCTATCTAACATTAAGGTGAACTTCAACTTGTTAAGAAACACTCGCAAGTAAAAAGCTACGGAACCTTCAATCAAACCTCGGGCTACGCAATTTCGAATCAAAAAATTCGAAAGCATCGACAATCAAAATGGTACATTGAACCCGTCGCAGTACACTTGGCGTTTAATTAATATAAACGGAATTATGAATTAAGCAGTTTTTACAGGCTCATTATCGCAAGATCTGGCAGCCCTCCCCCTGCCCCTCACCTCTCCGTTAACCGAATATGCTTTATCTAGCGTGACCGGTATATGGCCACCACCGAAACGCGTTCGGTATTTAAAAATTGTATTAAGTAGATTAATTTTGTGACCGTTTGAAAATTATTAGTTGGGTATTAGAATTTGAATCACTCTTTTTTGAGTTTGGAAAGAAAATGGTAAGTCAGTTTTATTCGCTTTTTAGAATTAAGTTTTTCACATATTATTCTTTTTTCAATCTGTGACGAAAATGTTACGACGTTTTGATCTACTTCTTTTTAGACATGTAGAGCGTTTTCTATATTTTTAAAACAAAATACGAGTAAGCAAATACCTTTAGTTTTTACCTATAATTATGAGGTGTACAGTCATGAAGTTTCACAACATGCTTTGTCTGTTCGAAAACGACATGCAAAAACGTTAGCTACATATTCGTAAACAAATCTTCAACTACAATAATAACACACAAAGAGAACGATTATTAATTATCGTAAATTTCCGTTCAATATAATAACAATTTAAAATGTGTGCTGCAAATTATTATCAATACAAACGTTGATATAACGTTTCGAATTAGAATCTGTACAGTTTCCGTTTCCGTTCGATATTTGAACTCGAATTAGGAACATAATGATAACGTTCTATGTTCAATTGATGAGAGCTATTGCGTAGAAAAAAGAGCTGCGAATTTAAAATTTGAATAAAGAATGTAGGTACGTTTTGTTTGCATTTTTATTTTTCAAATTTATAAACAATTTGAATTATCTATTTTCTTGTTCAATAAAGAATAATTCTGTTGTTATTAAAATTATAAAATTTAGTCGAAATAAGATTTAAGAAAATGGACACATACTGAATTGCTTAGCAGTAGGTATAATGTTAGTACAACTTATAACATTTACCTAATAGACACGCTATTTCTACACAACACTCACATTTGTGAGGACTAGTCCTAATAACTAACTAGTAATAATAACAATATATTGAGACTAGTCTCATTAGTGCGTTATTGTCTAGGAATATAATAATTTAATTTTTTTTACCTTATCATTACTATCTTAAGACTAATCGTGCTACTTTCGGCCATAAAAGAATTTTGTTTATTAATATTATTTATTACAATCGATCGTTGCAATAGCGCATAATTCTTATATAATCGCCCGAAAACACCTGAACCGTACATTTTTAAGATAGCAACGGGAAGGCAATAACCATTAAAGAGGGCTCTCTAAGTTTCCTTTTCAATAACGTGTCTAATATTCAAATTAGGCCGCGCCATTGCTGCGATATATCATCGAAGCTAATCAGATTTTTTCCGGCCTTCTCCGTCTTATAAAGTACTTTTCCGTAAATGTTTCAGATTAGGGGCGTATATAATTCAGTAGTTCGCTTAGATTTGGCGCGTAAGGCTGAGGCTACAGAGAGGTGGGCGACGAGGAGAGCGGATCGAGATACACTTAAATATGTAGTATATTATAGTAAGTAGTGGATGTTTTGTAATAGATGAGGGAAAAAGGGTCTTTGGACAAAATACTATCTCTTTGAGGCACGGTATCAACACGCGGCATTACAGCACTTAATAACATTATATTACAGGTAATAAGGAGAACAATGTCGAACAAAATCGAATGAATTGTTTTTTTTTATTTATTCCAGTATTTTTTTTATTCGTGTATAAGTTACACGGGTCTGGCCCAATCACAATAACTAACTCAGTTAGTAATTTAACAAGCATATACAGTTAAAAACATAATTTAACAGGACATTTATATTCACAAAAAAGGACGACAACTTTGCTCAGATGCTACCTAAAAGATGTAAAATTTTAATCGCTTTTTTTATTATATTTATATATGTATATAATTTATTATATATACATTAGCCAATATAATATGCAATATAAATAAATTGTTTTTTACTGATTTGTAATTTCAAAATAAAATTAACTTTGCATAAGCAAAAGAACTTGGTTTAAAAAATGTCAATTTCTCTTTGCAAATGAAAAAATTATACTGTCTACGATCGTACCTACTGTATCATTAATATCACATGAGAATACTCTGCTGATACTGAGTATAAATCAAAGTGACGTCCCACATTTGACAATTTCAAATTTTCAAATAAGAAATGCTCATTCAAAATTTACGAACGGCACGGATACCGGTGGGGTAAGAAGAACGCCATCTCAATACACTAGAGCGCCATAAAAAATAATTCAAATTGCCGTTACTGTGTCTCGCTGGGGCATTTGCATACTAAAGTAATGCAGAAATCTACGCGGGGTGGGCGCGTTTCCATTTGGTGCGTTTGGATGCAATGCGCAGTGGATGCGTTTTGTTTCTTTAGCAAAAGATTTTTGTTTAATAGTTTTGAGACAGTGCACCTAGATTATGACTTCTACGATGTTTTTTTAAAAAACATTACTAATTAAAAATAACTTAGTCAAAAAGGGGTTTTATAAAACTTTTAAATATATTAAAATGTGGTCAATTGTGAACAAACTTACTCAAAATAAACAATTTTATGACATAATTTAACATCAAAGTCTTTCACTAACAATAAACATTATTATAATGTCATTTTACAATAAAACCGTAGAATAGAAACGATTTCAGTGCTACAATGAAAACCTTGTCGCCCATTAGCCGCGCGGGCGAAGAAAAAAAAAATTTTATGTGTTATTTTTTTCTTCTTGTTTTGAAATATGCGCGCCTTTACGTTATTTATTGCCTCCATAGAGGTTATATTTCGGGAAGTAATGAGGTTTTGTTCGGAAAGGGCAATTTAAATGTTCGTAGATTGAGCAGTCGCTTTTAGGGAGTTCCCCTGCCATCTTTGGCAATATTTCCTGGTTCAATCATGTGTGATTTGAAATTGTGGTTTTTCTCTCCGATAAATATGCTTTCGTTTGAAAAAGTTACGCTATTAAAGACGTTTTGAAGCGGCGGTATTTTTTAATGCTTCCGTGAAATGTACCTAACCATTTGGTTTAGAAGAAATAAGATTTTTTTTTTTTTAATTTGATTTACCTACGTTATTGAGCATTTATGTCTTGTAGTATATAGTTCTTTTACCCGAGAGGCAATTTAATTTAATTGTAAGTTATACTAATTGTAAATATAAAAGCCACCATTTTATACTTACCTATACAAAACAAACTATAAAAAGTGATAAATCAAAGCAAGTGATGGATTAAAAATATTTTTGTAACAATTCCCGCGCTACTATAATTTCCCGAAAAATCGAGAAACTATTCAACACGACACGTGTTTCGCCCTTACACAGGGCATCTTCAGGTAAGATTAGAACAACGATGTATTCACGACCAACGCTGAAACGAGAGTCACTCTATTCTTTGTAACATCTAATATTAGAATTTTTAATCCATCATTTGCTTATAATGGATTTCCGCAAAGTAACGCCTTAATCAATAAATTATTTGATAAATCAAATTAAGCACAAACTTTTTAATTTCAATTGTTATTGACATGGTGAACGTCAAACAATAAAATAATGCCATAACATAACCTTAAAGTTACTTTTGTATCTTTCCAATAAGAATAAACAGGATTATAATAATATCTACGCGAATTCTGATTAGATTCCCCCAAAAAGAGTATCAAATAAAAAGTGACAAGCACCAATAATAATGACGAGCGACGATGCAATTTAACTTTTTTACAATAAACGTGTTGGTGGGCGCCATATTGTGCCGTTTGGCGGGAGAACTCATAAAACATGATTACCGTAATGTCGCGGATTCGGTCGGTTTGACGTTCCTTTTCACGCGCCCATAGTTAAAACTACGTTGTGACATTTTTTATTCATACAAAATAGTCTTCTATTTTATGATGGTTTTTATTTTAATTAGAATTGTATAAATCAAGTTGATTTCTTATAACTTGTGCGTAAATTAAAAAATTGAAGACAAACTGCTTAGTAAGTATACTGCTAGGCCACACTAGTACACACTGTTCCGTAATTACGTACAGGAATACGGCGATAATAAAATTATTATCATATTTAACAAGAATAAATTGCTTGTGTGCATTGAATCCAAGTATACTAAATCTTAATAATAAGAACCTTTCAAGACTTCTTTCCAAAATGTTTAAAAGCTTATTTTTTAAAAGCTTTTGCGTTTCACTTGTGCTTTACTGTTGTAGTGTGCACTGTGCCTGTCGTACGTCAGTTTCCATACATTTTCTGCTATAGAAATTCACACCCTTTTTTATTGGGTTTTGTGTGATTTTTTGTAGAAGAATATATTGTAACATTGAATGTTTTATTTGACTGTCACATAGGAAAATACTCATATTGTCATGTTAATTGCAAAATTTTTACGTCATATTTAAAAAAATATATAGTAAAATTCGTAAATAAATTGTAAGTACAATAATGGTCAAATTACCAATATCTACTATTTATATTTTATAGTTAGCTAATTTTATGTTGCACATTTAGTTTATTTAGTAAAGATACAGTATTTATTTAATTTTATAAGTCAGAGGCAGTAATAATAAGGTAACTGACTATCTGTAATAGGGCAGTGGGTTTGATTCCCATACAGCACAAATATTTGTATTCATTTGTCCATGAATTTTCTGGTCTGACCTATACTTACTATAGTATTTTAAAAAAGTACAAGCATTTTTTAGTTTGGGGCTAGGTTCGTGTCCATGAATATCTAACATATAATATGTATATTTAATAAAGAATGATTTACAAAGTACTTTTAACACACGCAACTATTTAAAAAACACGGAACAATTAACCTCCCCAATCCAAAAGAGGCCGTCACCGACTAGTTGTAAGTGTTGTAACACAATCGACAATTGACAATCGAGAATCGTCGCATTCATAATCGATCGACTGAGACGGCGACGGAAGGATTACAAGACACATTAGCATACGTAATTTGTACGTCTGTCTGTCTGTCCCTCGCGTGGGCGTGGGCTTTCTTATTGTTCAAATATATCATTTCGCCCGCTTTGTTCGCGTTTTCGTTTCTTGATTGTGTATCTGTGTAATACGGAAGTCGTTTTTGCCTTCCCCAGATACTGTTTGTAGATATTTTTGTTATAATAATGGACTGATGTAGTGATTTGTATCTTCCATTTTGTATTGTAAAGTTTTTAGAGGTTGTGGGGTGATTTTTTTAGGTAACTTTTGCGATTATGGTTTGGGACAGTCTGTATTGTATTGCCTAGATCGATCTTGTTACAATTTATTTAATAAAATATGGCTCTCAAGAACAAACCACTAGATCAGCTATTCCTAATATGAGTACCAAGGAACCTGGGGGTTCAAATTATCCGTATTTCTATAAAAGGTGTGTGTTCTTATGTAAATGACAGTAACTTTGATCTGTAATAATTTCTTCAGGTTTCATAAAATTAAACGTCATCAGGTGGGTGTTACGTTATTAAAAAAAATCACTTGCTATTTTTATCATTTGGCATTACAAGCGCATTGCCGACCCGAACCGTTTCACGCCCATAAAGAGATAATGCAGGGGTACACACTAGATAATAATGTCAAAGTCTTGGTTTGTTTTTATGAATTCTGACCGTGTTTTGTTTATGGGTTATAGATGCCGGCACGCGCCAGAAATCAATCGAGTTCGATTCTAAAATCAAAAATTCAAATCGTCCGAGACAAAGCGACATGTTGCCTAATGAGCCAATAACTCGCGAGACAATGGCCGGGTGTGGGCGTTCCGAATTCGAAATTATCACAAAAGAATATTAATGCAACACTTATTCAAATACACCACGATCCATATTCAAAAATTATCTTGTCGTTTAATTTGAATGGTGACGGCGACAGAACTTTTTTCTTTTTTGTGATTCTATTTTTGAATTATCGTTTGGTTGGTGTTGTCATAGTAGAATCAAATAGTTAGTATCTTCATACATACGATACTCACACCAGACACGAAACAAAAAATATAATAGCTAAAGGTGCGCCAGTTTTGGCTACCGTCATATGACCGCCCGCGCCTACGTACGCTCTATATGTACGCTATGCATTTTCGCTTTTTGAATAACCTATATTTATAATTAAATAATCTATATAAGCGACAGTAGTACCTCTTTAGGCTATTGCGCTCGCTTATGTTAACGTTTGATTTGCCCTACTTATTTGTTTCTACTATGCTATTGTGACGGTTTTCGAACTATTGAAGCGTCCCCTTGCGTAAGTCGTCTGTTTTTAATTGTATGGACGTATTCAAATTTTGGTCGCATTTACAGGGAATGATTTTAATAATATAATTTTTTTTTGTGTTTAAGATTTCAGTGCGGGGCGCATGCTTTATGGGCATATCCTGTTGTCAACATCAATTAAAGTGACGTAGGACATGTGGTCGCGTGTTCGGTTCTTGACAATGGCACGGTTGCGGCAAGCTGCACTGTCATCGTATCTCGTCAAACAAGCGATTATTATGTCCGATTCTATGTTTTTAAGACATACGTACATGACACAGACAATCAGACACACATTGAAGTCTTTTGGTTATTTTAACAGTTCTTGTGGAAAGCAGATCTATAGGTATATTGTTTTATGTGAAGAAAATCATAGTAAAATTAATTATAAACGTTTCAATGTTTATGACAGCTATATAAACAAAGAGCATAAGAGGCCTACATGAATAGCTTTCTTCTATTCAACTCAAGTAAATCATAGAAAAAAATATTATGTTCGCTTCAATGTTTGAAAGACATATCTACATACAGAACATAGGCACTAGTTGTTATCTTTATAGTTTACCTAAAAAGAGATCTTATTTTAAACTTAAGTAAGTGCACTTAAGTAATTCACAAGGTTTTTGTTTTGAGTCAAGCCAATACTTTGTAACACCAAAATTCCATACACAAAAGCCGAAAAAAGAACAACAACACAAAATGTGTCTTTACAAGAAATAGATTTTTGATTGTACTACGGATATTAAAAGGATACCGGAATTAAAATTCTTTGATGGCATTTAATAACAGAGGAGAAAAAAACGGAGTCGTAATCAAGTCCAAAATTCGTCTCGATCGAGAAACTCAAATTAGACGAATGGCGGTCGGCCGATTTCTTTGTCTTCGGGCCTAATGAGTTTTTAAGTCGATTATACCAATTTTTCATAGAAAAACGCCTTTAGTGATGTATCGGTGGTATCAATCACTGTACAGCCTAAATTGCTCTTTGTGGAGCGGTATCGGATCGTAGGCGAGACCGACAAATGGTTCGATAGAGGCCGTGCCGACCATTTTTAATCGAACTCTATAGATGACCTCTTTGTAGGTTTGCGATTAACAAACTTTTTGAATTTGGACAGAAATCAGTTTTAGTTATTTAATCAGCATATTTTTTACAGCTACAATTATGTTACATAAATTCACTTTATCACCGTCTTATGGTGCCGAGATTAAAAATAAATGTCATACTGATAGGTAGATACTGTAGAAGTCTTTACTTTTACTTTATGAAGTATTTCAAATAAATATATAGGTAGGTACAGACGATGTTTTCGCAATTTCCAAAATTAAACTAATATTATAGTTAAAAAAAATATTGTTTTAGTTAACTAGTTTGTTTTTTTCCTAATAATTAACATTAAGTGACATAATATCTTTGCTGGTTTCTGTCGAGTCCTTTTTTCAAAAAGTAGAAAAAATACGCGCAATTAATATGCAGTATGTAAGTATGTAGGTAGAATTCGGACCGAAATAAACTGTTAAAAGCCAAACCAAACCCGGAACTGTCCATCAAATTCCATATTCAAACGGACCAAAGCCTGAATGACGGTATTGTTTTAAAATTTTCGAACGAATAATGAACGCGTTCGTACCTTTTTCAAAATCGTTAATCGACCTCTTTCACTTCATTTGCTTTCGATCGCGGTTTTATTGTTTGTGGTTGCCAACAAGAGCTGCATTGACGCGATTTGCTTTAGCTACGGAACTCTTTTTTAAAATGGAATAATTGTGTTAGGAACTACATGGTGGTAATTCAATACGAATTAACGGAACGCGATTTGAAACGTTTCGAACGTCACCGTGCAGAATTTAAGCTAGGGTTTGTTTTGAGCTGTTCTTTGTTCTAAATTGATGTCAGACCCTGTGTGCTAAAAGGTTGTAACTAAAAAAAATATTATATTGAAATATTTTACAAGCGAAAGTTTGTGTGTAGATGTTTGTTACTTTTTCACGCAAAAACTACTGAATGGATTTTAATCAATAATATAGCGTAACCATACAAATGAAAAACACAAAGAATATAATTAATAAAGATGCGTAAAGGACTAATCCCGCGCAGACGAAGTCGCGGGCGCTTAGAAGTAAAACAAAAGTAAATAAGTAATAAGTATTCTATTTTAAATCTCAAATTACCTCAAAACGAGATGCCATAGAAGTTCATCATAAAACATACCTGCAAAAAGGAAAAAAAATACATTAATGTTTTATAGTCATATGAATTGAAATGGTTGTTGATTTTTAATTACAATTTCAAAGTAAATTTTACAGATGAGACGTTAAGGCTTGTAATTATGTAACTTCATTTAAAGGACAGCATATGGCTTTAAAAATCGTAAAATTAACTTCAGAACACAGATGTTTTAGGGATTGCATAGTTTTTGGTGCAATTATATCTTATAAGTAATGATTTCTATAATTATTATGAATATACATATGAACGTTGTATTGTTTTCAATATGTAGGTAAGTATGCGAAATGTGTGACTGTGTATGTGCGTAAGTAAGTATGTTATCATATAAATAAATATTTCTGACACTTACACCAATTATTTAGTTCCAAGATAAGTATCATTAAGAACTTGTGTTATGGATACTAAATAACGGATAAACATACATAAATACTTTTTTTTTGTAAATACATACTTAATATACTTACATAGGAAAATACCCAGACCAGAACAAATATTCATATTTATACACACAAATATTTGTCCTGTGTGGGAATCGAACCCACGACCTAAGGAGTGGAGTGCGGGTATACTCGCCACCACGCCATATCGGTCGTCAAGAATATAAACGTTATAAAGTTCACTGCTAACTCCAATAGACAGATTCTATTGGGGGCATTTGCCCATAATCATCGGGTTGGAGATCCAGTTAAGCCAGTACGCTGTATGACGCTGCTGCCTATCATCCTAAAAGATTTCTCTTCGTCGACCCTTACGACTCCTCGTGACATGTGAGGGGGTGGCACTATTCTAGACCTTTTAATTTTCAGTAGCTAGTAGGTACATATACTGGCAACATATTAAACTTAGTTTAAGTGGCGACTCAACCTTAGCAAATAAACCGCTGTGCGGTTTCCGTTGAGGTTATATGAATGTACCCTTTTGTTTTTGTATTTTTTTTATATTATACAATAAAAAAAAAATAAAAAAAATGCTTAAGCTAATACGTATTTATCGATAAAACGTTTTTCATAGATAAATATGCTTCGCTTATCTCTTAATCTCAGTCCATTAATGTCCCGTAACTGAGCACGGCCGTTCTTCCATGAATCATGGTGAGAAGGATACTGGCCACAACGTAGACTCAATGCTGGCTGGCGGAGGCCAGGATTACTGCTGGTGGTCGTGTCTGCTGGTGGTGAGTCCCACACACCTCTCTCGGTCCCCCTTGGAAGGGAGACAGTGCGTAAATGCATTTTGTTACCGACGTAAATCAAAAAAAAAAAGGCCGGGGTGTCTTGCTGTGTTTTTAAGCCGCTCAAATTACTTCTTACATGGCCTATCGACTATCACATACGACTAACGTGCCTTACGAAGAACGGAAGCGCTCCAATTCAAGGTCTGGACCTTTCTGAACTCTGAAGTCTTATGACACGTAATAAAAGAAAACTTTCAGTAAGTATAAAGCTAAATGTCAAATGAAATAGAACGTATAAAACGTGTCGCGGGACCATCGAAGGAAAAAAGATCCTTATTTTTCCATATAAGACTTGGGCGTGTCGACCCGGGGCACGCCTCATGACGCAAACCTTCCCGCTTATCGAATAGAGGTGTTTTTCCAATAACGTAATCGGTCTTCGATCGACTCCGAACGCCCTCACTATCTTCCAAGATATCGAGAACGCCTTCTTAAAAATGCCAAATAACATATTTTCAACCTTATACTTAACAATAGAAGACAGCAGTTCACATGGAACGTGACGCAGTAAAATATATTGATGTGATATCGGTTTTCCATTAGCAGTTGCGAGCGAAACTCGGCTTTATGCCAGTTACGAAAAAAGCACACATTCGTATGTGCTCCGTAAAAGGAATGTATTGACGTGTTATCGGAGCGCTTGCTGTCTCTCTCTGTCGCGCGTTTTTCTCGTATGCTCGTCCTTTTCCTTGGCGCAGGTCGCACAGAGATGAGACCGGCTCCTTACAATGTCTGCGCATTCTTTCTTATAAAGCTTTAATAACGTACAATAAAACGTATAATGTTGACTCTAGTTCTAAGCAGCTTTGTTCTTTTTTCAAAACTTTAGAATCGATAATGCATCTAAACGCTGTAGGTATGTTAGAAAGACACATCTCTGATAACTTTATTTACTTAACATCAATCACTTTTAAATTTAAAGAGCGTTTATGAATATAGTGACTGTAATTTTCATTTATAACGCGTCACACCGTTTTATAAATCAAAAGGTGCATGACCAGCCGTGCCCGTACAAAAACGTCATAACTCAAATTATAAATAAAACATCAATTTCCAAGTCGTCGTCGCATCGTTTTGAAGCATTTTTATTATGTTATCTTATGTTGAATGAATATTTATATAAGACGTCGTCACGTTACTCTAATACAACTAGAAATAGCTTTTGAAAACATAAATATGATACATGTGGCTCAATCTCTCTCAGTGATGTTATTTTTTTTTGTTTCGCCTTATTTATGTTATGATTATAAGGATGATTCTGGATATCTGGTGTTGGTAATAGAGTTTTATTTAGTCGGATTTATGTCTCAATAAATACCAAATGTGTCATACGTTAAAATGTTACACTTTTCTGTAGGTGCTGTGAGATGTTTCGTTTTAATGTTTATGTTAAGTTATGTTTTATGAGAAACGTGAATCAGATGACCATTATATATAGTTGAATGGTTTTTTTAAATTATATGACGCTTATGGTTTAAGGTGATGTTTGTAAGGTAACATACGTTATATAGATCGATTCTAGAAAAATAATATTTTTTTTTAATAATCGTCGGATATTATTCCCTTTTATTATAAGTCACTACAAGTAGTACTATTATACCTAGTAATATGTATTTTTCATTTATATCAATCACATACCTACCTATTACTTACGAAATAGTCATATATAAGAAATGAAGTTAATAGTCTCTTAAATTTATGAATACTTACTTGTTATAACAAACCTCGATGTCTTATTAAACCTGTAAGCCCAGAGATCTTGAACACAATTATTTCAAAATCATATCCCAATAACCATAATCAGCACAGATAAATCAAGATGAATGTTTAATTAAAATGTAAATGCAGCTATGGTAGGTACCGAGTATAACAGCGATATCATAATAGTTTTAGTAGGCAATCATGGCTTCAATGTGGAGTTCAATCAAGTTTATTGGCAATAGTCCGATTCAAACATTAATAAGCGATATCCGTTTTCATAAGCAGAATGCACGTGTTTAAGATCTTCTTGTCTGAAATGGACTGTGATTGCTCAAGATTAAAGTTCAATTTTGTTATAGTTTGAATGGTGTCATTCTTTTTGTGTTACGATCATTGAATGGGATCAATAAATGCCATGGAATTCGTCACGGGGATTAAAATTTGTCATTCGATATTGAGTGTTGTTCAATAAATTAAAGATGGTACAATGGAGTGGAGGGATTATGTATGTTTTGAGAATAAGTTATGGAATTCAAGTTCAAAAATGTAATGAAGATTTGGGTTCATAGTCAAAAAAATAAAATAATGACTTAGCATAACTTTTCAATAGTGGACATATATTTTTATTCCTAAGTACAAATACAACAACATGCACCTTGCATGGGATTAACACTCACGCTTATGCGCTAAGTAATGCGATTGTCATAAATTAATAAAACTTTAATTTAATATTTCAAACTTTATGATTTAAATTGTAGATACGAGTGTGGAATTCAACTTGTATAACAAATATTGATTTGATGTTTGACCCGAAGTGTTTTACAAACACAACCGAGGCATTTCGATGGTCGAATTTAACTTTTCGAGTTACACATGTAAATTTTGCCTATAAATACTTTACCCCGATTCGGGCGTTAGTTAAACTAAACCGACAGTTTGCAGGACGGAACTATTGACCGTAATTAAGGAGATGACCCATGACAGGATACAATGGTAATCCGGGATTATCCCAAATAAAACACCTCTTTGGTGTTAGACCAGTTTAATGGGGAACTTACTATATCAAAAACTAAAACAATCTTAATTATCTACTTACCTGTAGCGACACTTCTAATTTTCTAACATAAATTTTAAAAAACATTGTTAGATAACGCACGATGGTCTACCAGTCCAGATTTAGACTAAAGGAACTTGTAATATTAAAAAAAAAGGATGATATGCCATTTTAAAGATTTCACGACGAACGAATATTTTCCTCAAAAACAATTAGAACTCAAAACAAAAGATAGTACTGTCATGATCTAGTCTAGTCTAAAAAAGCTTATTTTATCCAAGAATATATATTGTATGCCAATATAAAGTGGCGGCACTTATACTTTCCTTAAAATACATACTTACCTATTACCTGATGACGGTTGACCGATAACTTAGTTTAAACAACTAGTCTAGCTAGAATCTCAATTACAAATCCAACTCGAACTACTATTAATATTTAATATTTTACTATGAGCCTAAAATCTTAAAAAAGCAAATACTAAAACAGATCAATTTCAAAATTAAACACAATTAGTAATAAATAAAAAAAATTATAAACAGTATATTTTATAGAACTCGCTATTAATTGAATGCAAATGAGAACGCAATGTGTTGAGAAAGCATGCATATACAATGTAAGTGAAATTGTAAGCTACAAAACAAAGCAAAACATAGTTGGTTAATTAATTAACCTATTATTTTTATTATAGGCACGATAAAAATTCCATAATGTAGGTAGCCATAATAAGAATGACTATTTTAAGTGCTTAATTTGTTCACTACGCAAACGAAGGTTTTTTATTGGTAATTTATTTCATGAATAAATTTAGAATTAGATCAGTATTGGCAAAAAGAGTATATTTATTTCAGGAATATTTTGCTTTAATATTTAAAGGAGTTTGATAACTAAATTGACCCTCTAAATAGACTTGATCCCATAGTGAAATTGGGCGCTGGGGTAGTATTTTTAAAGTGCAATAGAAACTGACAAATTGTGTTGTAATGTTAAATTAAACCAAATTAAAATGGCATCTGACAATCGATTTTTGGTGCCAATGTATTTGAACAAATAAAAGCAACATAGCTTGTTTTGTGTTAAAATTACAATAGGAATATATGAATTTGGCTAAGGTCAAGTTACGCTGGCCTGTGTAGAACCGGTTCATATCGACTTAGATCGGACTCTTCTCGCCTGCCAAACCCTCTGGTCTATTATTTAAAGTGACCTCGCGCCCTTTTGAACTCTCCGAAAGGTACGGTTATATGGAGTGGTATTCGTTACAAGATTTTTCGCATAATATAAAATTATGTTAAAGCTTTTTTTTTGTTGATACTGAGATATTTCATAGACCAATTCCATATTAAAAAATACATACAATCATATAACAATAATATCACGCCTGTTTCCCGAAGGGGTGGCAGAGGCGTATTATACGCCCACACGCTACTTAAATGGTCGGTCCCACATAATAGGTGGCGAGCCTATTGCTGCCTACTAGGAACTTTTATGCCAGAGACACGTCCGTTGAGGTATATTTTTAATATCACTTAAACGATATTATTTATTTGGATGTAAGCAAATTTTTGTGTCCCAAAATTGTAGTAGGACTGTAAACAAATACATAATTATGTCGTCTTACATAATTCTGAAAAAGAATTCTGGAGTGTTAATTATTCGAAAAAAAATTGAATAAAAATGTTACTGATACTAAAGATATAGAAATGAAATTATACAAAATACTTAAATCTACGAGTCTGGCGCCATGTAAGCCCTACTCCAAGGGACTCTCCCTGAGGGCGAAAGATCGAAGGGCGGACATCCGGTCAAGTCGCCCTCAAACCGATACTATGAAGTATTTATTGAGCTGCGGCTGACCAAAAGTATTCTATTGTTAAGTTACACCCTTCTTGCTAGTGGACGGTCTTTTTGGCATGCCACTTTGGTCTTTATCATGTCGACGTAAGATTTAAAGTTTTGAGTTTGAAGTAAGGTGCTATGTTTGTATTAATTTAAATTGTTTATTGTTTTATTAGCAAGTTAAAGGGATATTTGAATTAATTGTCAAATGATTATTGAGAAGTATTTTTTGATCATATATTTACATTTAGTTAAAAGAGTACAGTTATTCATATGAATGATGTCCTCTGACATTTCGAACGGCGTCATCTAGACCCAAAGAATCTCATTAAAACCGCAAAAAAAGCATACAGCGAAATAATTAGAAAATGGCATAAAGTTTTGACGAACAGAAAATATCATACAAATCCATATGAAAATGGTACCTGGATACATTTATAAATACACTTAAACGTACTGGAACCGTCTCAATAGTATTAAGTGTCTTTCACTAATGGACGTAATCGAAGAGTTTGAAAACAACAGGTGCCGGGAGTCAAACCCGCGGACAGTTACAGGCCACATCTGCTATATCGACTATTTCTGACTGATCATTATTAATGTGGGCTTTTTTATACACGTGTAGATTATTTTTACTTGTGAATTGAGGTTGTTTTAGAATTGGATTGGGTTTGTTTATTATAGAATCTTTTTATGAAATAATAATAGTTTTTTAGACATCTAATATAGCGTCATTTCTTTATAGACAAGCAGAGCTTGTTCTACCGGCATTGAACTATAGATTAACATACTTACATACCTTAATTTGTAATCATATTCATACTACATTCTAATAATACATTGAAAAATTTTGATTATAATAAGTATGCTTGGTATTGTGCTGCAGTATTTGTTTTGATTGGAGATTGGACCTACGACCTTTTAAGCTAAGAACGAGTATCCATAGCCTATGTACCAAATTGGTCTTCAATTAATATTTAAAAAAAAATATGTGGGAAATATTTTCTATTGTACAAGTTAAAATAATTCTAATTTGTAAAGCTTTCATTAGAACTTAACTACCTGTACCCACACAATAAAACCGTTAAATTTGCAATCCATTTTCACCAAGATTAATCCGATCCAAGGTTAGTTAACCGTTTAGTTTAGTTTAACTGTCGATAGCGCTTGACAATCAGCGCTATTTGCGGTCACATATGGAACCGTGAACCGTGAGGGGGTCGAACGCGAGCCCCTGCGGTCGGCTGGGACTGCTGGTTACCGATGGGTAATTCGATTGATTGACATCTTGAACATTTGACTGGTAATTTAGCTTGTTGTTGTTCGTTCTATACGAGTATAAATGCTCTGTGTAAGAAGATTTAAGTATAAAATTAAATCATAACAACTTATTATTAATTTAATTGATAATGATGTCTTAGTTAATAATTTAACTGGGGACCTCAATGTCTAAATAATTTATAATGTTTGTTAAGAAAAAAATAAAGACCCAAGTCGCTATGCTTCTGCACTAAATATTAAAAAATAAGATAATACCTATATCCACCAAATGAACTTATATGATATTATGGACGTGACAATAAATACAGAAAAAATAAAAGTGTTGCAAATGTAATAAGAATACAACAAATGCGCTATCAAATACAACAAAAGGCATTATTCAAAGTCAATAAGAAACGCGGAATAGAAAATATGACCACTTTGCCTGGAATCAATGGGGCGAGGGTCGGAGACGTATCTCGGTGGAACTCATCCGATTTCCGAACGGTACCGATAGCGGAAGCGGCCCCTTGCCGGATGTGCGTTGAGCGGGAAAATAGGCGGAAGTTTCCAGAAAAAACTCCGAAAAGAATCACCCCCGCAGACAAATTTGCATTCGAAAGGGCACTTTTGTGTATTTTGCTCGGCGATCGGTTGTAAATTTGTCAGATTTGTCAATTCACCGCAAACGGTACGCTTCTCACTTCGTCACTTTTTTTGTTATGTTAATAGAATTTTGTTTTTTCGGGTTACGCTGCTTCTTGACTTGGGCGACACTTGAAGACGATTCGAAAATTGTAACGGGTTCCAACCTCAAAGTAAAGTCATTGCGCACTTTTGCGTTGTCTTACGATATTCGGAGACGATTTAAAACGGATTTAAAAATTAAGGTCGAGTCGTTACACTTTTGCATCGACCCAACGACATTTGAAGATTTAAACGGATTCCAAAATTCAAAATCAGACCAAAGCGTGTAATTAGACAGGTGATTCGCTAATTCGAAAAAGGAATTCGTTTTGATTCGTCTGCGGGAGCGGTGGGAACGTCACGTAGAGTGGCCGGCATCCGGGCAAAAACCGACAGCGTGCGCGATGGTAGATGCTTAAGACTTAAGACGCACTTTTTCTTTTTCAATGTCAAACTCGATTGACAGCCGAGTCTCAGAAACGGAATGGATTGAGTTGCGAATAAGTTGATTTGTATAATAATATCATTAAGTTATGTCTAATTTTTAAGGAAAAATAAATGGCAGATTTAAATAAGAATAAGGTATATGCTAAGTGAAAAAAAAAAAAAAATTTTTTTTTATTCATTCACCTTTTTTGGCACCACATCACATCTTTGACTATACAAAATTTACCGGTTTTTTCGATCTAATTGAAAAAAAAACACTGAAGTTTTTTTTTTAAATTCTATAGTTAGGGTAAAAACTTTTATAAATAACACCTAGCTACAAGTTTTAATCACTAAGTATGAGTATCACGTACATAGCAAATCTGTACAGATTGTTGGCTACAAGTCGATGTTCGATCCGGCGATCGATCAGCCGCCGGACTTCCTGCGCGGGGTCATGGTCGGCACTCGATCGCTCTTAGGGTTGCCAGTTTGATTAAACACGATGTTTCTTCTTCCTTACATAATACATTAATTTTGTAACCACTACTCAAATTAATAACTAATCTTAGCTATAAATAATATATGTTTGAATAGAACCATTCGTTCAACCCACTGTCTCATTCATAATCTTAGTAAGGATGAAATCATTGAAATAAGACTAAGTCACAACAGTAAACTTTACAAGTACACATGTTTATATTGTAGTAACTAGCACTTTAAAACTGTTTCATCATTAACAGTAAAGACTGAAACTCAAAATATAGACAAATAAAAAATCTAATTTACAATTTTCTCAAAACGTTGGATAGCCCTATTTGTCTTAAGAGTGTAGAGAAGTGACGTCATCAGGGCCAAGTGCGTAAAAAGGCGGGTAGTGTAACCTGCTAAACTCAGTCACTACTAATAGGCACTGCTAAGAACTTCAAAGGGCGTGTAACAGTTTTAAAAGATCTTCCACGCGTTAGTGAAATCTAGAGGCTGGTGACCACTCTCAATCAAAAGGGCTGTTTGCCTTATTGTGGCATCCAAATAAATCAGCAGATTCTCGCTCGAATATTTGGTTTGACATTAAAGTAAATCCTTTAAAATCTGTTTCACGTCTTTTTTGAAGAGTTCCATGCTATAACTTTTCTCAGATTACATTTAGGTACATACTGGAGTACCAGAATATCTAGTAAGTACTAACAAATAGATAAACTGATACCAGAGTTCCGGGTAGATATTACCACTAAAACGTCATTATAACCAGCATTTTTCTCTCTCAACAAAGGTTAACAAAGTAGGTTATCGATCAAAAATAGCCTCAATGACATCGTGTAATAAAGTTTAATTAAAATTAGAGCATGTCGTCCAAAGGACAACGATTACAAGCGCCATTTTGCGGCGGCGACAAACGCATTCCGCCATTACGATCGACGATCGAACGGTCGGAATTCAAATCGGAGGCGAATACTGCAATCGATCGAGTTAAAACAATTTAATGCACTACCCATATTTTATTTGAGGGTGATAATTAAATGCGTAATTTGAATAAAGAATAGGACGATCACATACTGAGAGTTATTTAAAAAAACGCATCTTTGTAACCGTTTTCAAAAAAATATTTTAACTTTCAATACCTTATGAAAAACATATCTAAATTGCACAAATTACACTTCGTACCGTACCGTACGCATCTCGAGTTAATGTCGAGCAAGCGGCAACATCAAAGTCGCCAATTATCACAATTTTGACAATTAAAATAGTCTTCATACTTGCATTTGTGTCCTTGATAGGAATTTTATACAAGATCGCTTCAACAAAATCGCTTTTACGGCAAAAAGTTCACATGTTTAACGCACCCCTGGTTAAAAGTAATGAAGAAATCGCAAAGAGTCGGCGCAGGAGTAAACACTGCGTTTTTTTAATACCAAGTTGAAGCTGTGAACCTTACGAAATGATCTATGGAGCTCAGCAGAGACCAAAGAAGACAGAAGTCTTTTGATAGGTGACCTTTTGTTGTGCATTTCATATCAAACTTTTCTAAGCTTTCATTGTTAAGCCTGCTTTCGAGAACGATTGACGTGAAAAACATTTGCTTACCTCAATGAACGGATATATTCAGCAATGGTCTTTTAATTACTGATATGATAGTGATCACAAGCAAACACATAACACAAAAATATTTTAAAACGACAAACAAAGAACAAAACAGCGTGTAGCGTACTCTACCGATGCGAACATCGCCCCCTGATTGGCGCGGCGCGATCAAAGGGCTGCGCCCGCGCAATTTTGACAATTAAAATGTCTCGCGCGCGCTCCGGCGTGTCCTTGTCAGGAATCCGGGACCCAGGACTCACAACCAGTCATCGGCTGGGACTCAGGTGGTGCACTACACTTTTTAACTCATGCTTAAGGTTAAGAGGGACTTGAAGTACAGCCCATTGTTGGATAATAATCGAAAGGTGCTTCTGTCATATATCTTTATTTAAACACTAAGTTAGTGTACGGAACTATAGATGCCTTTGTAGGTATTACTGTACAGACTATTTGTTAAACTAACTCAGTAGCACTATGGTTTGGAATGAAAAATACTAACACCAAGACACCACACACCTGTCTCTGCCAATCCGCAATGGTTCCGCTTAGTGGAGTATTACCTGAATCTCTCTCATCATAGTCCGTCAGAAGCTGGGACGTTAATGGGCTGAGAATTTTATAGAGATGATTTAACAGAAAGGTATATTATGTAGGTCAAGCGGACGTATTTTAGGGATCC
The DNA here is from genome assembly GCA_949126915.1 of Musotima nitidalis. Classification (NCBI taxonomy): domain Eukaryota; kingdom Metazoa; phylum Arthropoda; class Insecta; order Lepidoptera; family Crambidae; genus Musotima; species Musotima nitidalis. Next base: position 11,441,196 of record OX421434.1, read on the forward strand.
TACCAAGACGTTAGGAGCCCAAGCCAACCTCACCAGCAAGTGGTGCACCTGCCGATCAACGGACGAGGCTCTGGCGAAAATAACAGTGCCCGGTAAGCGGCAATAGGCTCGCCACTTATTACCTATTACGTAACTATATAGTTGGCGAAGTGTGGGCGTATAATATGCATCTGCCTACCCCTTTGGGGAAAAAGGCGTGAATGTATTCATGTATGTATGAAAAAGGTATGTATGTACGGACGAAGTCGCGGGCGGCCGCTAGTTAGATCTATTTACATACCTACAAATCCCATACAAACCAAAAGTCTTACAAAAATTTGTTACCAACTCAATCAAGATTTTTATTTTATCAATATACCTATATTATTATAATTTAAATAAATAAAAAATGTCGCCGTATCTTAAGGCAATAACGATAACTTACAATTGCCTCACACTAACGTTTACGATGGTGTCTTTTCATCGAATCTTCATTTTTTTAAAATATATTATTTTCTTTAATACGCGACCTGCGTTTAGTTTTAAGCTATCGTAAATTAAAACTATTGGTCGTAATATCGAATTTTAATGTGATGTTTTTTGGGAGATGTAGGGTGTGCATGTTTTGTGGCATTGTCTATTCGGGAATTTTTGATTGAAAAAGAAGTTTCTTTATTAAATAGATAGATTACTAAAACTTTAATAAATAATTATTAAATGGGTGGATTCTGTTCATATTATTTATAAGTTCTAAGCTTTAGGATGCAAATAAAAGAGATAGTCTGGTATGCTTTTTCTGGATAAACAATTAAATTGTTGTTCTTTTCAATATATCCATATGTTTTATAACACAAACTATGCACAAAACAAATTCAAAACGACATTAAGTACTTTGAATTACAATAATTTTAAGCAAATATACAACAAACTTTTATAAAAGTAATTAAATAACATGTTCTCAGACGTAAGCAAGACAAAACAGCAAAAATCCTAAAAAAAACCCATCCTACAAACCTTGTCAGAAGCGGTCACCCACTTTTTTCGATATAAAGACCCCAAATAAGTCAACGTTTTATAGTGACCATTAAAACTTAGCACCAGCCCGGTAGGTGACTCTATTTAGATCGATTTTAACTACTATCGGCCAGTTAAAGTTTACGACTAAAAATGGTTATAATGAAAAGATTTTAATCTCAATTTAAGGGCTCTATGGCACGTTAACTCTCTAATCACGATACTTATTATTTGGGAAAATGTTTTAACTTATTGTTTATTAAAAAATATTATAAGAAAATAGTCTGCTTGCTAATTTTAAAATCATCATCATCATCAATGTCCCACCACTGAGCACGGGTCTAGTCTAACCATAGAATGATGTTTCCCTCTGGGTTGCGGGGGTCAGACAGCAGTCGCTCCACGTAATAACTGAAATTCAGCCAAATCTGAGACCAGTGAGCCGACCCTGGGCCCTAAGCTTAAGTCTAGGGCAACCGGGATAATGCTAGGATACAAATGACTGAGCAGCGATATTAAATGCGACACAAGCTGTCACTTATCGTAGGACTGACTTCAGTAAATTCTGCTTGACAGACGAATGATCGTTTTGCGCTCTTATGACCTTATAATAAGCCGTTTCACGCCCCATTTAAAAATCTTGGGACTGTAGGAGCTGAAAAACAGTAGTAAGATGGAATGTGAATATTTCAAAGTAAAAAAGGCTTGTTGCATATTTTTATTGAACTATCAAGATGTTGTTTGCAATCTTAGCTGGTCGACGAACGGCAATGGAGTTCAATTGACTAACGATTGATTATTCAATCAAAACAGATTGATCGGCATTATCGGATAATAGGAGCACAATTGAACCAACTATCGCAGAACGAGATCACGGCAACTGGGCATGATTTTATTGAATGACTACCAAGTCATTCATCATCACCATCTCAGCCGAGTTAGAGGGTATCGGGTCATATTCCATCACGCTGACCCAGTGCGGATTGGCAAAGGCAGGTGGCGTCTGCTGTTAGATTTTTTCAAGCTGCCGAAATAAGCTCTTAACTTGGATTAACGACTACCACATATAATACCACAAAGCACATGTTTTTAATGATACTTATCAGGGATTCAAGTAATTGGTGTGATTGTAACACAATTATTTTTTATTTATTTATAACGAGGACGTAAAAACTCTTTGCTGAATAATTACAAGCTGTATTGCCACGCCAAACAAACAAAAAGAATGTTTGAATTTGGAACGCACCCGCGGGCGGGAATCAATAAGGCGCGTTCAATGAAATTTTTGCGCGCGTAAATCGTTTCGTAACTCTCTCGGAGGGGGAACAAAGACGTCTCAGTCGTCTCACTTAAGATCGAGACATCGAACGTGATCCGTTTGCGAAAAAATACCTTTAAGTACCACTTTACCTGTGTCCCGGACCCCTCGATGCGAGGGGTCGACTCTTTGCCGACTTGTAAACACTGACTGAAAGATGTTCTTGCGTCGCTGTGGTTTACAAACTTGGAGGTCTTGGATCGCCCCTTTCTTTTGTTTTTTCTGTTAGTCAAAACTTTTTAGTTTTTTTGGGAATTGACTTGAAATTGATTTTATATTTACAACTTGTTCTTTATTCTTCAAAGTTTTAGGTAAAATATTCGTAGATATTAGATATCATTGTATTATATAAAGATTTTATAAATACATAAATATCGGGGGTTCCGTGCTCAAACCCGATAAGTGACAACATCAGATACATAATTTCTGCCGCTATTTCTTGTGATATTATCAGATAAGTCGATTTCAGAAAAGAAGACTGAAAACTGAGGACTTCATAATCCAATAAGTAAACCTTTTAAGTTTCATTTTTTTTAATTAACCGATAAATTCTTCTAAGTACTGTTTTAAGCCCAAAAAACGCAAATTTTGTCACTTATCGGGTTTGAGCACGGAACCCTCGATATTGTAATACCATATCAACGCCGAAATCATTGTAATTTCTCCAATTTTAAACATTCACAAGCAATTTATGAAATCATATGAATAGTAATTGATGTTAAAGAGTGCTTTAAATATATTTCCAATAAAAGCACACATCTTAGGCTCTGTTAGAGGACTCCTCCAAATTAATGTCTATGATAGATTTTGTCTTTACCTACCACAGTGGGTTATAAAACCGTATATTGATGTGTGAAACCAGTTTTTTTCGAACCACTTTTACCTGCTGCTGTTGGTCCGAAGTTTTAAAAAAAGAAGCTAATACTTGGCTATTTATTTGTCGATAACATGCTAATGATTATTTTTAGATACATGGCAAGAATCAAAGAACTGTTCAAATAGATATTCGTCTGTTTGAACAGTTTTAAAATTTTAATTACCAATATTGTTATTACAAGTTCTACTTTTTTAGTTATTAAAAAGTTTTATAGTTAAAGTTTGAACACTAAAAATATTATGAATACTGCGAAAATGTATTACTCAGACAAATCATTATGTTTATTAAAGCTTGAATAATTAAACACTTTATTCAAAATGCGGCCGGCACATAACTTTTTTCTGTAATACTTAGTACATGCCTAATTGTTTTAAAAAAAGAACAAAAGAACACGGAACTGTAAAGAAATTTGAGGAGTAACATGTTATCCTTTTTATATTGATGTGTAAAGGAGGATGCATGATTTATAACAATTCGCCTTCTTGGAGGGATCACCCACTGTGACGGCGTCAATAAAGTGTGAGGCCCTCTCAATTCCCGAACTACTGCGCTTCATGTCGCTCTTTTGATGTTTTTTATAATCCCAGTGAGAAAGGCTAAAATGTATGTATACCATGTTTTTAGGAAGAAATTATTTTGAAATTAGAACTGTGGTTGTTACAGAATTTTTTGCTATAAATTTTATTCTCACTATTGATCGGAAAAGAAACCGATAGGCTACGAAAGCCCGAATTACTAATTATTTGTGAATTTTAATTTAAATAATAAACTATTTTCTCATCCCGTAGCTTTAAAACTACATCATCTGGAATAAGTGTATTCAATAAAAAGGTACTATGTATTAATTGTAATCGCTTGCTTACGAGCCAATAGATAAAAGAAAAATTCTTTACCGAAAAGCTTTGAGCGCATTCTGTAAATTTCATTAAAAATCATATAGGTAAGTAGAATGTAACGAGCTCCCCACACGAGCCGAACAGAGAGGCGCAATTGATACACGTTACCTTTGCCATCATTGAAGCGTTAAAAAATAAATTGAAAAAATAAAAAGGCATAGACAATGCCTCCCCCGGAGACGGCCGATGGAAACAAATTAATAATTAATTTTCACGCGCCAAAGTTGGGGGCATTTGTTCGATCTCGTTTTGTTCCAAATTCAAAATTCATCCGGCCAGTTTCTGAAGTTAAAAAAATTGTCTCTTTGTTCATTTATTTTGTTTTTTGTTCTTGTTCTCGTTTGTTTGGTTTCGACGTTTCAACATTTGCGTCCACAAAGTAAGGAGTATCGATTATTTTGTGAATTGGTTTCTAGATTTTTACTCACGTTTCTGGTTTGTGACCAACGTGATCGTTGCGTTGTAGTTATAGATAAATATTTTCTATATTACCTGTGAACAAAAAACATGAATGTTACAATTTTTTAATAAAGTTTGTTGTGTTTGTTTTTATGGCGAAGTAAAAGGTTTAGGAGTTGAATTTTTGAATTTTTGTAGCTGAGTGTATGATGATGTTGATGAGGATGTATTGGGATCGTGCCATCATCTTTTGAGTCCAAGCCAACCTAACCTGCAAGTGATACATCTGCCGATTAACGCAAGAGGCTCTGGCAAACATAAAAGTAAGCGGCAATAAACTCGTCATCTATCACGTGGGACCAATAACAAAAATGGCGAAGTGTGGGCATATATTATGCCTCTGCCTACCACTTCGGGAAACAGGCGTATGTTGCTTAACATGTATCACTTACACTAATGATAACAAGCAGATAGATGAAAACGAAATCAGTAATAATTACCTAAATAGTCAATAAATAGTCAAATAGATTTTTAGTGCATCAAAGTCGAGCGCACCGAATGCGGGTATGACAATAAAATAAAAGTCTTAATATGGTTATATTAATTTCACTTTACGATTCCTAAATTATTTTACAGCCTACATAAATGTTCAATTGAATAAAATTTGTAAGCAAGTCTTACAGATCGGGAGTTTCATTCTCAAACGTACGGTATGAGTTTCGTCTGAGCAAGGCTCCTTGTACGTATTTTCGAAATTTACGAATTTTACGAAAATAAATATGTTCATACTTTGTCTTGTATCTAAAGCAGTTTGTGACTAAATGCTGATTTTATATGTTTCGACCCCGCAGACAGACTGCTATCAGATGTAGTATTTTTTTTAAGTACAGTTATTGATAAGATTTAACTTGTTTCATATGATTATTTAATAAAAAATAAATATAAGAGGTAGAACATACCTTTCTGTTTTGTTCTAGGGAATGAACATCTGAACATCAAATGTCCTTCTTTTTACCATCTCCTTAAAGATTACATAACATTAAATAACAATATTATAATTAGGTTATAAAGCAATGATACGTACGAAATTGAACAAATCAATATCCGTTATGCGCTCTTATCCTTTTTTGACAGAAAACTCTTTGCTTCCCTTCCAATAATTTGAAAAGGTGTTCTAAAAAGTTCTAATACAATTTTAAAATTTATATAAAATTAATAAAGATCGGAATTTAAATAAATTATTTTTAATTACTATCCGGTTACACCCAAATCGATGTCGACATAGAAAAGATTTTATTCCTCCACAAATAACAATAAAAATGCTATAAAATAGTTTATTTAACCGCGATCAATACCGATTTTACTACCATTTTACGACGCACTGATGAGAACCTTTAAATACCTTATCCACTTCATTAACTCCTTGGATTACAATAATTCAGTGGTTTAGAGATTTCATAAATTCTTTTTCTACTGTTTATTGGGTGTCATTTAAATGTTTTAGTACTAGAATATGTAATTCGTATGTATGTTTATAGGGGAATAAACAAATTGGATATGAAATTGTTGACGAGAACTTACTAAATTTATTATTTTATAATGGACATTCTTTGAATTTGTTATACAAATGATTATTCGTACCTTTCTTTCTAACTTAATAGAACTACTTATTATAGTCATATTTTCCATATGTAATCAAAGATGTTTTGTAATTTGTTGCATAAAAAAGTTTAAAAACTCTACATTACTATCACATTAAGGAGCAAGATAGCAATGATTTTGAGTTATTATAATAATATTGTGAACTGCAAAATTGCAGGATAAGTTTTAAATGATGGCAGTCTGCAAAACAAGACTTGGTTATAAAAAGAAAAAGTAAGTAACATGTAAATAAACAAAGGAGGTATAACAAAAAATACGTACCCTATTCAAATTTCGAATCGATCCTTTCACACTTCGAACAAACGGTCGCGACGGTTGATTTCCGTTCTTAATTCAAATTTCGAATAGAACCGTCTTTTAAATAGTTTTTTCCCTTTTCAAATCGTAATCCTGAATGAGGTCTTTAGAGAGGAGAATTTAATCGGTAATTCGAATAAAGTGAATAAGATTCGAATTTCGATTATAGATTCATTTGTTAAGTGACCTCGTTTAACGTGTAAAGGATATCGCTTATTTTATTGATCTGGGTACTTAATGGGTCCAATCGAATGCCTTTATTTAATAAACTAATTTAGAATGGGCACTTCTTATTTCATTAGAATAAATTTGGTGCCTTATTATCAATTAACGGTGTTGTTACTGCATAAGCGTTCGTTGTTTGTTTGTAATAACTTCGAATCTGTCGATATCTTTGAATGTTTATAGCAAATGGTTCAGCAATAAAGACGCCATTTTAATTTAATGCGCACTAAATAGCGAAATTCTTCAATTGGTACGAAATATTAAGAGTTAAGGCATAATTACGAAGCAGATTATTAGAATTAAGTATATTCGATCTATATAATTAATGCAAATTTTTATTGAAATTTTAAAACATGTTATTGCACAAGATTATTTGAGTGTTAGATTTATTTATCTTATAGGATGTTTTAGCCCTGAATGTTGAAAATTGGTATATTTTTTTTTATTTACCAACATACAACATTCTTACAATAATAGAATAGAAATGAAACACATATTTTACAATTTACATTTTACATGTAAAAGACACAAAATCTGAAATAGATCGGTGTATCCGATCAAAAGCGTGTGATTCACATTAAATAAAAGTATATTATAAAATAAAAATCTATAAAATCTCATAAAGTGCTCATAAACTCTATGGAGGCAATAAAAAATGTCGACTCTCAGCTGTCGTGCTCTATTTCCGAACGGCGGGATTCGAAAATCGAACTCTATCGAACCCGGAGGGGGATATCTACGATTTTAAATTTAGAACACCTTTTTATTTTTCACTTGTCTTGTCTCTTATTTAACTGCCGGTGTCATTAATTATCGCAGAGTACGTGTACCATACTTTATAAATAATTTGGGATTTAATTTATCTTTGTAATACATTTTCTGTCTACGCAGTTAAATTAAATTTGCCAGTGTAATTATATTCGCATTTGACTTATTTACCTATATTTTGAAAATTAATTGATTATCATCACTATTTCAGCCCATTGACGTTCCGCTACTGAGCACGGGCCTCCTTAATGAACCAAGATGAGAGAAATTCAGGTCTTACTCTACCACTTAAGCCCGACATAAACACATTCACGCCTGTTACCCCGAAGGGGTAGGCAGAGATATATTATACGCCCACACTTCGCCAATTATAAAGTCCCACGTAATAGGTGACGAGCCTATTGCTTACCGGGCACTGTTATGTTCGCCAGAGCCTCGTCCGTTGGTTGGCAGGTGCACCACTTGCAGGTGAGGTTGGCTTGGGCTCCTTAGGTTTTGGTAGGATACCCATACACACGCCCCATATTAAGCTTACTTTTAGAGTGTGGAACCTTATGACACGTCTTCTATGATATCCACCAAGTCAGCGACGAAGCTGAAGTTGGAAACGTGACTTTCTTTTAATGTGACAAGTTATAATGATTGCATCCTGTCTGATGGTAAGCAGTCGATGCAGTTCAGCAAAATGATAGCGCTTTAAGCCGTCTCTGTTAGTATTCAAATACAAAACACAGACCATTGTTTTTTGTCTTTTGTAACACAAAATAATTTGTAATCATTAAGAAAAGTCAAATTTATTTCGTAAAATCGCGTCACGCTGCTGGTGTCCATTGCCAAGTAGGTGAGTGTCAATGAAACAAAACAATGCTCCGGCCGAGTTTCCCGTCAAACGCGAAATGATTAAAGACTCTCACCCAAATAAATATCACATAATAATCTGTATTAATACATTGCTTAACAGGAAAACTGTTTTAAATGTTTTGAAATTCGAACAAACTCATTAAATTGGCTTACGAAAGCAACAATTTTTCAAATAACTCTCTACAAAAGTGAATAAATAATCTATATTATATAAAATAAAATGGAAAGATTTTGATTGTATGCATTGAATACTTAGGCTCCAAAAGTACTAGACCTTATAATAAATAATTTCATATTAATATTTTATTTAATAGAAAAGCTTCATTCTTTGTTCACTCAAACAATGTATTAATCGATTTAAAATACGGACCCACCGAAAACTCGTTTTATAAGCAAAGTTGATAGTCATCAAACACCAGAAAACTAAAAATGTTTTCTTTTATTTTTATTTATTTTGGCACTAACTAACAGTCGTTACATAAAAAGTACTTTAAATAATTACATAATGTGAAGGACAACGAGCGCCGACCAAAACATTCAAATAACAATACAAATAAAGAGCTAAGTTAACAACAAACATGACTTCACAAAATTTAAATATAAATAATACACACACACACACCCAAATGATGCCAGTTAATATATTTCACCGATTAAAAATTTACAATATAATTTAAATTTAAATGAGTAGATAGTTACTTGTAACACAGACTGATTAAATGGCTGACTGTCGCGCGGACAAATCCGGGCCGCTCAAGTTGTCAAAGTCATCGAGACAGCATAAGTCCCGAGGGAAAGCGCCTGAAGGTTTCTTTGATAGTATGTCAAATAATAATTATTAAACTATCTACCATTCTCCGGATTGCGTTGTATGATATTTACGTCATTTAGGTACTGTGCTGCTTATTTTTCTGTTCAATTCAAACGTTTTTGCGGTAGTATCAGACAATGTCTTTACAACTTTTGCATTTATGCAGTGGGCAGGAATTGAGATCCCATAGACATAAAACAAAATTGTAAAAGAAGTTAGCTTTATATTTACAAGAAATGCTTACATACAACGTGATTGAATTGTTTTAATATTTATATACTCACATTAACACGCTGCCTAGTGGAATTTTAATATTTTTGGAGTATTTATATATCTAGTCAGTACAGACTTTTATGTGTATCAATATCATATCATTCAGCATTTACTCTAGTTATGTACACTTTATATAAAATATAAATGAAAATCTACCATCATCGTACACTTTGAAAGAATTCCTCACATTTAAAACCACCAATAAATATAATATTCCCAATCCGCTAGTTTCGTAAGATATCATTAACTGACAAACATGTCGTAAAGTGGCGGCGAAATAGGGCGCATTCTCGGTTTAAATTTAAATTGGAAACTGAACGAAACGACATATTTTTAAAAGTTCGAAGCATCGTGTAAATAGTAGGCGCTCCATACTAACATAGTGTCGTTCGGACTACTGAATTGAATACTTTAAAAGTTTATGCGATAATTGTTTTAAACACATTTTTCTATGTACTACCTATTGCATTTTGACGACTGCTATGGCGTGGTGGCGAGAATACCCGCTCTCCGCTCCTAAGGTCGTGGGTTCGATTCCCACCCAGGACAAAACTTTGTGTGCATGAATATGAATGTTTGTTTTCCTATGTATTATATTAAGTATGTATTTACAAAAAAAAAAAAAATATTTATGTTTGTTTATCCGTTATTTAGTACCTATCCATAACACAAGTTCCTAATGATACTTATCTTGGAACTAAATAATTGGTGTAATTGTCACAAAATATTTATTTATTATAGCTATGTAATAAATGGATAATAAATACATGTTAAGCTAGATAAAATGTCTTTGAGCGTTCATATATTTTTATTATTATTTTGGCTAATTATTCTCTACTCAAGCTTATGCTTTGTTTTCATAAGAACTTTCGTAAATAAAGTCAAAAACAAAAGGTTCTTAGGAGAAATAAAAAAAGCAGATATAATATAGACACAAATCCATGTCTTGTTTTAAGTCTAAAAGTATCCATAGCTCAAGATATAATAATTACAGTAAATATATAACCTACGTTACGTAAAAAACCACTGATTATGAGAGGGTTATGTTATTTCCTGTGTCAGTAATGGTCTTTTTATTAAATTCCTAATAAATTGGCAAAAATAATGGTAATCCTTGTGGAAACTAATCGTTGTTTTCGATTCCCGCGCTCGTTCAAAGTGTTCGGAAAGTGAACGCGCGTTCTAAATTTGAAAATTCGAAATTTCGAACAGCCGTCCGAACAGTGGTGTCAATGAAAAATGGCGTTCGGCGTTACGAAATCTGTTGTTTGGACGATTCTTGTTATTTGTTTTTGTAGCGTCAACATTCGCGTTTTATTATTTTTGATAGTTTTTTTTGTAAATCTAGGTGTTTTGTGTACTGTTGTAGTGTTATGAGGCATAATCATCTCAGGCATTTGGTCGTCGCCTGCTGGACATAGGCTTCTCTAATGGTACGCCACTGAGCTATACATCAAATTTCATTGAAATCTACTCATTCCGAACGATACTTCTTTGCCAACCATTGGTTAACATATTATCTTTCTCTCTTATTTTCATTAGCATTCTATCTTTAATTCCCATACAAAAGCTATTTTGAGCCCTATAACCCAAAATACATTTGAATGAAACGAACATTAAATGTGGATGCTTAATGCAAAAACTATATCGCCACAAAAGCTCTTCACTAAACTTTGAGCACTCCGCATTAAAGTTTACGACCGGTTATTTTCGGCGTAAACATCCCTAATTAACCTTTTAAGTCCACATCGGACTTACTGTGTGACACGCTCGTAAATCCACTAGCCGATTCCAGGACGAATACTCGTAACGATCATTCAATAATCGACCACTGTAATATAATCTTTGCTGCATGGTAGAGGCATCTCTGAAGAGTTCTATAACCATAATTATGTCTTGCCATATGTAATGTGGGCGAAGAGCCACCTCTTACCATTTTCCACAACTACACAAATCCCTTTTAAATAGTTGTTGTTACTGTTTCTGTCCACCTCAAATGGGATAAATGGACGTGAGTTTGTGTATGTTTGGAGAACGATTATTCAATAATCGATCACCGTAATCTAATCGATTGAAGTTGATCTGGACAACGCACAGCATTAGTCTTGCGTTCCTTAAGCATTCGAATTTTGAAAATTAATCTTGCTAATGGGCAATGAATTAACGAGTTCGGCGGCGACGATCTTAATTTTTGAATTCGTTTCGAACATAGAACAAATGAATAAACATTATTCATTATTCAAACTAGTTAATAATTATTAATCTAATTTTTATACACAGTTCCATTTTTAATCGCCATTAAATATGGATTAATAAATATAACACTTATGTTTAATATGAGGATAGTAAAACTAGCAATTACCAATTGTTTTGTTCAATGTTTTTTTAATTTTATCTAGTTTTAGGAATTTTGAAAACTAATACCTACACAGTACGATAAATGACCCAGTTAATTATCCGTATTGGCAAGTTATCTTATTTCAAATAAAGACACTTAGATATTTAGAAAGCTCTAATTGTCCCCTGCCCGTGTTAGGTATGCTAGACACGCTAGATCGAAGTGTCCCGTGGAAGAATCCTGGCTGAGTTGCCTCATTACCATAACGCTAACTGTTTCTGCTAATTCTCATAGCTTCCACTATTTGTTCGTATTAAGTCTTTATTTTACCTTTATTTTACCCAAGGTCATATTTGCCAATGGTCAATTTACATGAGTTTAGAATTATTCTTCATTCCTACAGCGTCCTTTGTTCTTACATAATTTCATAATGTTTTTTTTATACATTTGTAAGCGCAATTTAAGACCGCAGTCTTTGAACGCAGGCGTCAATAGCGCGTCGTCGATCTTTTTAAAAGAGGTTTTACGCCCTTATTAAAGAGCTCTATGGTAGCAGATATAGTACACAATATTTGAAATTAAAAGGAAAAGAAGGTTTTTAGCAAAATGTTATGTATCTATGGGAACAATATAATATAATAATGAACTTTCGCAGGACATTCCAATAAATTATATTATTACAGCCCAATTAACACGATTTAAAGAACAATTCTCATCCAATTATATTTTTTATAAAAAAAACTCATATTTTATTAAAAAATAGTTATAGCATCACGCCTCAGTGAGCTATTTAATTGTTTATAAAATTACACTTATTCAATAATTATACTTATTGTTCAATAATAAATTCAATGGTATTTTCTAAAGTTCGTTATTTCTATTATCGAGTAGAGTAGTGCGGTGCGCGATACGGTCACGCGATGTATCGATACATCGTAATGATGATTGATCGAGACTGGCGCCGTATTATTTGTTGTTTCTTTTTTACTTTGCTAGAAGGATCCATTATGGTCACTTGGATTGGGAATGGCCATACTGCAAGCGGGGCGATAGTTCTCTTGCTATGGCCATTCCCACTGCGGCCGTATTCCAATTAAACAAATTTTTGGTATTTATGTTTATGAATAATGAGAACGTCATTTCCACATTTGTATTTTAATTAAAAAACACTTTTCTACTTTGTAACTTTTGTAAAACATATACATTCAAAATAAATCCTTGCATATATTTAAGGCGATTGTGGCTTACAGGTTGAAAAACATCTGTTGCCACCAGAGTTCAAACTATACACTTAGGCACACACTCGTAACATCAGCACTTTAAATGACCACCAGGAGATATTGACACTGAATTTCTTTCGTTGTGAAAAATCAATAAAAACTTATTCAATCAAAATCTGGATCTGCTAACGTATCCAACTACCGCCGACAGTGTGGCCTGAGCATAATCCAATGATGAATGAGTTGATGAGAGAACGAATGAAGTTTTTGTCGACAACTCGCAATACGCGATACTTGAAGATCAACAGTTTTGAATCAACTTTTTTGTTTTAATTCATCTTATGTTTGAATTAATTGTATTTTTAATATTTCCCCTTGAAGTTTTTAGCCCCTTTCCCACGAAATATAACTTTAAAAAGGTATCAAGTATCCGTTGACCCGATAAGTAAACTATAATTATGATGTTCTTTTGTGTGTGTCTGTGCTTTTAAAGGTCATATTAGTAAAATAGCAGGCAGACAAACTTGACTAGATTGTTGTCCAGTTCTTGTCCACTTAGGCGCCTGCTAGCAGCATCCACATTCATACATACTCTATTGGATTGATTTGAGCCTCTTGAATTGATATTTATATGCTTTAGTATCATCATCCACTTGAAGCCTAATTCTCTGTGAAAAAATGAGCCCAATTACTTACCTTTTTATACCGACCAGTTTCCGGTCAAGGTCGCAGTATTATACTTGATATCCTGTCAACTCCATATTCATAATGAGTTATTATTATAAATATTAATAGACAATTTTTTTATCACTAATGAATGTCAGCTTACAGCAAAAGAAATGAAGATGCATTAATTGTAATTAGCATTTAAATATGATAGGTAATTTCTTATATGATAAAATATGAAGAAAAAAATGTTTGTTAAATAAAGTACATTTTTTTAAATATAATTATAACGTTTTGTAATTTAAATGTGCATTGTTTTGCGCTATGACGGCACTTGATTTGACCCACGGTGAATGATTTGGTCACAGGGGAAAGTGATTTTTTTTTGTAGTTCTAAGGACTTTATTGAACTAAACTTGAATAAAGTATTTTAATTTCGTCTGGAAATAAATTGGAATTATATAGAAATCATTGATGCAGCACTTCCAAAAATACTTATCATAGTTAAACGACTTAAGGACTGAAATGGTACCCACTCAGAAAAAAATCGAACATTCAATGAATGTCACGTCGCTGATCTTCCTTGGTACTCATATGAGTTCTCTTATATAAGAGGGTAACAAAAGCATTGCAGGATCATAATTTTACATGCTTTGACTCCAATGATACTGGTTTGCAATAAACAAGTGTATTTCTGGCTATCAACGTTTCGTTCGTAAAATCGACTTATCAATTAGGCACGGGTGCTATGAGTCTGCGGTGTGAATTGGAAAACGTCATATATTGTCCGAACGAAGGACACCTGTTGAATGGTTCAGTTTGGAGTAAATCGCTTACTATTGATTAGTTTACAACTGAAACCGGTTTTCTATTTTATTCTACTATAGAGATTTATTCCTTAAGACTTTTTGATGCTCAGAGCCAAAAATAAAATCGCTAGATCAAGAAGAGCAAATGACATCTACTTTTGTACTAGAAAACATTTACTGATTGTGTCCGAAAACCTAGGTTGCTTCATTTAAAAATATTCATTTATGAATTTATTATCAAAGATATTTTCGAGTCTGTCATTATAATGTCAATATAAAATTCACCATATTCGTCACGAAACGAAAGCTCTGTTCCCACAATCACTAAACGGAGATGTACAGACGTCATCGCTACTAATGCTGCTAATAAAGAACTCACGCGAGCGATTATAGCCTTTGAGCTGTCAGATTAATGCCCATATTACCGTGATGTAGCAGGCCTCTCAAAGTGTACCCCGTTCATGTCTTGAGGCACTCGCCTATACCTAATAACCATCAATGATCGGACCGATTGTGAAAAATATCATTAAAAAACCATCAGCGCTGGTGATTTGACTGTTCCACAGATGATTCGTGTGGCCGGCCATCAACCACAATCGATTCTTTTCATTTTTTTTATTAAATTATCCAGATACAACGACCCTGATGATCTTAGCTTCGTATGCAACGTACAATAATATCGCCAAAGTTTTTCACGTAGATTGTATGCAAAACTTTATCCTAGATGATTACGTTCTATTTCCTAATCATTCGTTCATGATCAACGTAACGGATCGATTATAGGTCCCGCCCATCTATGAGCGCAGGGGGAGGGGCGCAAATCGAATTAGTGAGGCCGATGAATCGATTAGCTTCTAACGTATCGGCAAAAAACACGATTAGCCCCAAAAATCATCGACAGCCAAGAAAAAAGGTAACAACCGACGGTTAATGGAGGTTTTTGTTCGAAATACGAAGATTTGAATTCGTAATTTTCAACCACAAGGCGTTCGAATCATTTGTCAGTGACAATTTTTTGGTTGCAATCGATTTTTAAATACAGGTTACGGTTTTTTCTTTGAGGCCGCGGTTTGTGAAGTCAAATTCCGAGTTTTGGGCTAAATGCTGAGCGCTTTTTGCGCGCTAATAAGATAATTAGGGCGAGAGGAAATTCTAAAAATAATCGCACTTAGCTTTCTGAAGAAGTTTGGCGGGCCGTGTTTGTCCTTTTGTCAATTCTACGTCTGATGGCGTCACTAGGCTGCGACCCGAGTTGACACTGGCATGGGAAAGCTCGCGATTTTTTGCTTTAAACGAGACACATTCTTCGGGACATCAAGGCTATGGGAACCGATCGCATTCCGGGACCGGCCACCGGACGGCCGGTAGGGAAATGCGTTCTTTTTACAATTCGAATTTAGAACCGATACCATCGCCGATGAATTGAGTCGATTAATTACCGACGCCATCCGAATGTTTGCGGTGGCCGCCGACCCTCATTAACGGTTTTTTTTTAATTTTAATCTTGCATTCGTAAATGTATAGTACATTGCCAATGCACTTTTGCAAATGCAACAATAGAAATAGAACGAGTTTTTTTTTATAAATGTATGTACATACATTATGTAATCTTACGCTTACATAAGAGTAGTTAGTTTAATTAAAGCCCAGAGATCTTTAGATGAAACTTATTAGATAGTAAGACGTACCATATTTACACTTTAAAAAATCCCATTGCCTTAATAGATGTGTTCATAAAACTGAGAGCAAAGTACACAACCACATTTTTACGGCTTTCTATTGCTACAGTTAGTAAATATAAGTTGATTTATAAAATTAATTGTGCAGTTTTATGAAATATTGCGATGGAAGGACCGACGTCAATTACAAGCCGGTGGGTTTTACGATTTACAATAATTCGCATCGACTAATGAACGTGCTCCGTAAGAGTAACCTATCAGCGGAAATTATCAATTACAAAACTAAATTGACATTCTGCTAGTGATTACTGGATGATTGAAGTGGACAGATCGGCTAGATGCCTTTTAGATCAGTTTAAGTATGATATCAAGTTTTCCTTGGTAGTAATAAGCCTTTACTAATTAAAATCGAGTTACATAAAATATTTAAGAATAATAAATATCATATAGTTCAAAACATTGTTTAAGAAGTATCATTTTACATATGAACTTTTTTGCAACGTCATCTAGAATTAACTTAATATATGATAAGCATGCGCTTATTATTGTTAAAGATTAAAGTGCAGGGTGTGTCATATAGATCAAATAATTTATTGCATGTCATATGTCTTAATACATAATATGGTAAGTACATTATGGATCTACATAAGACGATCTGATGTAATCGTTAATAATTACGATTGTACACCCCATCACTAGTTCTATAGATAGTCGCGTCGTAAAAATATCGATATGCATTTAAAAAATAAAATTATTTGTTTATTTATGCGTAATTTCGATTTCTGCACACCAATTAATTCTGTTAAATTATACTTAGTTAAAATAATATTGTGCGTTCGACAACCATTTTATAGTTGATAATTGTTACTTTTATTAAGAGACTGGTTGTTAAATATAGTTTTAAAGGTTACTGCGAGATGGGTGGTACATTTATTACTATTGGTTTTGAAGGCAATATCATATAATGGGCGGTTATTACAGCCGATCAGGAGCTGAAGATAATTAATAATAACTTTGTAACTGTGGATTTTATCGATTATTTTTCATACATTTATCTCTATTAAAGTAACATTTCATTCATTTCAATAACAATAGCTTGTCGATTATATTTCGATATTTGATAATGTAAGATATCAATGCTAGGACCCAGATATCTAACCTTCTTATAGTTGTCATAAAAAAAGTAAACAAAAAAGATTAAGAACGCATGACGAGTGTGTTACTAGGAAACCAATTCAAATTCAAAATAAAAAGTGCATCAAAAACGATGTTCGGAATTTGAAATAGTTTAAACAAAAGAAAAATATTCCGATCACGCTGCTGCTTTATTACATTGAGTGTTGTCAAAAGGCTTAAATTTTTTTAATCGATTTAATGTCACCGTTATAAATAATCTTAATTATTTTTATACGATTCAGGCGTGCTTTAGCATAGAAAGTAACTTTTGTTTATAAAACACAAATACTCAGCTTTAATCAAATCAAAATCAAATCATTTATGTCTTTGCAAACACAGGTAATAAGAATAAGGTGCACATTTAAGATAGGTACTGTTACTTAAAAAGCTTATTTTTGTGAATGAAACGATGTGTATGTAATGATTATGCATTTCAGTTTTTATTTACTTTTCGTTCAGACAAGCATCGGCATAGAAAGTAGATGTTAAAAAAGCAAAAACAAGCAAGAATTTGCTTTGCAAATGTGCCGTCTCAAAACCTATTCAAAGTTCGATAAGAAACATGTAAACGACAAATTATGAACAATAGTAATGTATTAAGCAAAGAACGTGAAATAAATATTCATCCCACAAGGAACCGAAGAGGCGATGCGTCCTAAGATACAAGGCACATTTGAATTCTGAATCCCGATAGTATTGTTTGTTACTAGCATGCGGGGTCCTTACATTGATTAAAAGCATATTTACATTCGAATTTACATATGCCGTGCAGTGAATTGCGGTTATCGATTAGAAATTGCAAGGACGCTCAATTTTAATTTCTTTGCCTGTTCATAAAGTTTCATGCATAACAGTAACGTTTATTACCCACTTCCACTTTATTTTATATACTATTTTTAGATCGCTGGGGTTCAGTTTTTAGTGATGATTCGATGCAAGTTAAAAACTTCTTTGTATGTTGTTTAGTTAAAATACATTGGATTAGGTTTGCACGTAATTTATAATTACTCTTAAACGTTATTTTATTCATATTCGTTATCGATATTATTTAGTTTTCAAACAGTTCCTTCCAAACTGTATGCTACTTATGAAATTTCATTAGTTCACTAGGAGATATGAAGTACTTTAATAAACTGCTTCTGCTGCTTTGAATTAAAATTAATTTGATAAAGGATTTGATAAAGGAACACCCGAACACGTGTCTCATCGAAAATCGAATTGATTACTCGATATTAAAGGCATTAGCGTATGAAACGCGCGCCATAATTGACTTATCGCCGTTGACACTGACAGGTGACGTGTCTAATGTCATAGATCACTGATCATTGTCTATGGTGCCATTACAGTCCTTGATTATACGTTGCAATTGATTGTTATATGTTAACGGAATCGTCCCATTTGACAATTACGATTGAAAACAAGCAGTTTGCATATGAGTGGATACTTAGACTGAATACTTACTCACTATTTGAAAGCAATTACTTTGAGCTTTCGAAGAACATCAGTACATTATGCGTACTGTATTAAAAGGGCTTCAAAATGGCCCACCCTATTCGTATAAGTAATCTGTTTTACGTAAGTTACAATTATACTTACAAGCAAAACTAATAACTACAATGTACTTCTGTTACGTGATTTTCATATTTGTTTGTTTTATATTTATGGTGTACCTCTGTTTGGCGATTCTTACATGGAATCCTAAAAAAAAGGCTAGACTTTAAGTTTTAAAACTATATGACAGAGGCAAGGGTTATTCTGTACAGAAGTTACACATATATAAAACTTGGGTCATGTTGATCTGTTTTATCATTACAAAAGTATAAAACTTCCACCTTGAAGAAGACTAGGAAACGAAGAGAGAAACATACATATTTCTATTTCATTTCGCAACATCCTCTGTCCTTCACAATGGAGTAATAACAAATAGATATCCATCAGGGTATTATGTCGCTACAAAACAATGCGATTCGACTCGATCAGCCTTCCGATACCGCCTCTGATATCAACACATAAAACAATAGTACGGCAATAATTGTCTATGGATTAAATCAAGAATTTACTCGCTGTACTGAACGGAAACGGTTAATTTATTGTTTCAATTGAAAAATCCAACCCGGAAACCCTGCACTCATTTTTATTAAGAAAAGTATCAAGAAATTTATAGTCAAGTATGTTTTAAGGTGCTAATCTCATAATATGCTTTTGAAATAGAGTGCGCTGTAAATACAGACAATGTATCTGAAATAAGTATCAAACTTTTCTAGTCAAGTATGATTTTTAGACAAAGGCTCTAGTCTAAGTAGGTAAAGCTATATTACTTTTAAATATAAAGTGCTGTAAGTACAGATTAATGTATTCTAATAAATGTCATAACTATTAGCATATGAACAATAGTTAATTAAACAGATATAATAGTTCGATTGTAGTCGGGTCGATCGGGCCCGACCTGCGGGGGGTTAATTGTCGGTGTAACGCGGAACTATTAATTGATTTCGTTGAGTGCTATCTGATATTAGTATTGTGGGTAGTGGAGGGTTATAAGGGACACTTGTATTCAATGGGTTTTGTCTATCTGCTATTAATAAAATTGCTCAGATAACCTTTATGTAAATATCAATTTGTGAGGGTTTCCAAATACAAACCTACACATTTAAATGATAACGAATTCAATTGTGAAGTGGTTTTTGTAGAAAAGTGCAAAACGAAATATAATAGTGGTTGTTCATTAACTCGTGTGATATATTGATTTACATGATTCTTCTTACTTATCTTTGCACAAAACTAAGATTTAAATGTCTGAAGGAAGTAACTGAAATAAATTTCATATAATTACCTGTTGCCAAAACTGTGCTAGTAAATATATTCTTTCTTTCTTGAAGAGCCAGTCCATCGAGTGCATAGCTTGCACCTCCGCCTCAGGAGCGGCGGGCAGGCTGGCCGCGCCCGTCGGGTGCATCCGGACGTCCGCGCGCCACGGCGTCTCACGCGCGACTGACGCGATTCATCCCCTCCAAAACTCCAACGCTCCAAAACAATCCAAAATTCGAACACCACATTCTTTAATCCAAACTTCAACAAAACTAGTGATGCTCTTTTCAACTTTCACAATCAATGATTGCTCTTTTTTATCGCGTGCTAGTTTTTATTCGATCTTTCTTATTGTGTTGCGCCCCTTCGACCTGAAACAGAAAAAAAGAGTATTGAAAGGGGAAGTTTTCCCATCGATTCCATTGTGAGGCAGACAATCGGCCACTAGCGTTTTCGTGTCGAAACTAATTTGGTTACGCTGGGTTCGATGCTCAGTCCGATAGGTGGAAAAAAGAAAATTGACAGGTTCGTGCCAGTTAAATACGGGTGTTATATTTTTAGAATATTTTCGACGCAATGAATAGGCTATGAGAAATGTTCAATATTGTAGAGCGGTGAGGGACAACAAACTACAAAGTCGCATATTTTCTGTTAATTAACGCAGTAAAATTGGTTACAATTAAAACTGAAGTAGCATATTAACATTGTCTTTATCTACTTAAAGACGCTATAATAACGGAAATGTAGAGCTATTGCGATATTATTATTTCACTTATACGTCGTTTAACATTTCAATGATTCTCACGACCCCCCTTTGCTTGCCTGATGTCCCGGATCGCAATATGTTTGTGACACTAAATAACCTAAACAATTCTAAATGTACAATGGTGTACAACTGTAGAACACCTAAAAACTAACTTATCACCACCTAAAACAAAGGGCCGTAAACCACGACTTGTAAATTTTAAGTCTCGACACAAAACATAGAAGATAGCGGACCGAATAAAAATTTAAGGAATCTAGTTTTAGAAGTAACACAAGGAAATTATATTGTTATTTTAATCATCATATCATCAATAACAAAACATCGACATAAATAATTAATAAGTAAAATAATATAGGGAGAATTCCTAACAGTTAGATGTTATTATTGGAGTTCCATGAATATATGTATAACTTAAAGTAAAGTTAATTGAATAAACGTTTTTAAAATGAAATAACAACGCCCAGAAAATTTTATTTTTGAAGAATGTGCAAGTGCGGTTTGGTTAAAATACTTAAAAGCGAAACAATAAATCAAAGTAATAAGACAGAGAAAATTTATTGACGCAGTATTTTTTATTGCTTTCATAAGATTTTTATTAATTGACAAAGCCGCTATCGCTTATGCCACGAAAGCTACATCCAAGGTGGCGGCCGGCAGGGTTCAACGGTGAATTACTGGCGTGTCAATCAATAAACATGATAAGTGCGGGAGTTTCGTGCGGCGATATGCAAACAGGATTACTTGCCACACGAACGCGCCGATCGATGTCGATATCGATACTCTTGACTCGACAGCACTATCACCGGTAGCAATATTTGAAATGTTTCGATTGGAAAAGTAAACGTTTTACTGATTCTGCTTTTTGAATTTGGATTTTAAAATTTATATTTAATTTTGGCATATAAACCCTCAATTGTATGGTTTCAAAACGTTTTATTTTACAAACGTCATTCTTAATGAATTTTGAACTTCGAACGATGTATATTTGATAAGTTTCGCTGGCTGGCACGCCATTTCTATTGTAAAATAACAGCAATCATCGTCTTAAAAATAGCTTTAACTATAATCATATAAAAGTAGTAAAGTAAAAAGAAGTTCTCATAACTTTCATAAAAAAAGAAGTTAAAAAGTTACTCGAATTCCTTGATAAAATAAACAATATTTATTACACAATACGATACGAGACATACAGCCTACTTATTTAATTTAACCAAATGAAGGTTTGATCGTAAATGAGTCATACAAACACAAATTATTAGTCCAAGCTATTCTCAACTGTTTAGTTAATATTCATTATGAGGGTAGATTGATAGATAAAAGCCCGAGTGGACTTATTAACGCATTGATACGGTCAAATGGAAGGTCGGTGTTGTATAAAAAGAATTAAACTTAAACTCTTATCTGGTGAAGTTAAATGAATTATTTGTGACGTGTTTAGTGGTAGTATTTCATTTATTTATTTCGTACTTTTTGGTGAACCTTACGTAGCTTGGGTAACAGAAAAGAACATGCTTGTCATATTTTATTTTGAATTTTATTAAAAGTTTAGCAAAGGATTCTTGTAAGAAAAAAATCTTACATTAAAAAAAATGGTGTTCGGTTTGTTGGTACCAATGCTTTGCGTCTAAGTTATGTTGATGGAGAGCTGTTGTAAGTAGAGACATATTGGCATAGTCATATTGAAAAGTTGTTCTCACTAAAAAATAATATTATTAGATTATTATTTTGGTTTTACCATTTGGTAAGACCTAATAATCTCGTTTTTTCGGTTATTAAAAGAAAAAAACAAAACTCATTCACAAAACAAAAATTGAAATTCGAACGTGCAAATGAAACGATTTTAAAAAGAGGGCATTTCAAAAATCGAACGTCTTGGGGGTCGATTACAACGTTACCTTTACATTTGCATTCAATCAAAATCTATCTTAACGACATTAATATAAGGATCAACGTTGCGTTGTCGATTGTCATTTTTAAGTTTGTCATTGATAGTGATCTACGGAAGCGGTCGCGTGCGGTTGGTAGTTCTATTAACGGTCTCCTTAACAACTTTATTTTTCGGCAATCCGAATGTATATGTATACAATATGTCTACGTTTCAAAAATAAAATATAAATCGTTGGAAAATTACAAGTGAATTAGAATTGTAAATTCGTCGTGTTCGTTAAGTGGTTCATGTAACGCCACTTCTTAGTTTTGTCGACTCGGAAAAGTGGTTAGGAAATTGAATTAAATTCACTTACTTTTTCTCTATTAGTAAGGGAATGTTCGCTAAAACAGTATTTGGCATGTGCTCATGAGTTAAAAAGGTAAATATGTGTTTCGGTTTTTCGGGTGAATATTTTTTATGTTTGACGTGTTAATTGTATACTTAAATACCATGATTGTTGATTAGGAGAACTGATAATATTACCAGTATAACGGTTGCGGTATATTAATTAAGGAATTCTTAGTTGGTAGAGGCATATGGGCAGAGCGTTCGATTTTGGAAGCAGCTGGGACTAAGATCAAACCTCCACAAATTCTGATGGACTATAGAGACGAAGACCACTTTGACCAAAAGCTCTTCTATAACTAATAACGTGTCTCTATATGAATAAAAACACGTATTATATAGACATCATTGTAATTATAATTTCAGCAAAAAGACGCCCACTTCTGGGCATAGACCATCCCAAAATGTCTCTAAAACTACAAACTTCAACTTGAAAGCAGGTAAGACAGTAAAATTTATTACCAAACAGTTTCATCGATAAAAAAACTGTTGTTAAACTGTCTATACACTGACAGGTGCTTGCGTTCGGCCGCAAACAATTTTATCACTGCTATAAATATTAACTAACAGTTAAGTAATACCCACCCTCACACACGTTTCTGATAGATATTATCTACTGTTAGATTATTTACTACGCGGTTTCTTTATGACGCCAAATTAGAAAAATTCATAAAGCCTATTTTTATAAATAAGAAAAGAATGAATGATCTCTTTGAAGATTTTATTAACGAATAAAACCTCTTATGATAGCACTATACGTATTTGGTGATTGTTGGTGGAACAAATTTGAATTTGAGAACATATTAGGAAGATTTGGCGCCAACGCCGAATAAGACTGAGGAAATGCTTAATTTTATAGAAATGACGAAAATTAAAGATTTGATTCGTAATTATGACGGATTTTCGGACATAACTTCTTCAACAACGTACACAAGTAAAAGGGCATATTTAAGTGATTTGTGACTTTCCGTGTTGGTTCTAAAACTCCATAGGAGCCTTTAGTGCCGTCTCTACTACTTTACTGGGGTAGGGTTTTGACTTGGCTTATACGGACTGGAGTCGACTATGACTTGTCTTAATGACGAAAACGATGCATACTGTTAAATGTATATTTATGCAAATAAATTAACTTATCAAATTACTTTATACTGGCCAATAATCCGAACGAGTGAGTTCCTATGAAAAAAGAACACATTAAGGTTACACAAAGAAGGTTGAATACCCAATATCAAAAGAGTTCAGTAGTAAAATGTCAGTCGTCCAAAAACAAAACCCGATACAGCTGTAAAATCTATCGTGCATCGAAGGAGGTTCGTGACACAAAAGTTTACTGCCTCCTTTCAATCGGGCCTTCAGTTTGACGTTTTTTGCTCGTAACCTATTTCTGAGCAAGTCGAGAAATTAATTAACTAGTTATTCTTAGTAGATTTCAACCTATAACAAATAAATATATATTACTGATATGTGTCACTTTGTATTTTTTTATTTTTTTATATTAAAACCACGTAGCAAATGTGTGGCATCTCCAAAGAGTTCTAACACCCCAAGTCTTGCCCGAGGATCACTTTAAGTGTCAATGTGGGCTAACTGACCATCTCTCACCATTTAATAGGTTTCATCTAGAGATATCTATGCTAAAAATGAACTTTACCCACACTTCACCCCAATGGGCGTGAGATTATATATGTGACAAACCGTAAAAACAATTTAAAGTAATTGATTTTAAACTATAAATATATATATTTAACTGCGGTTCTTAAATTACAAATACACGTTACTTCAATCGAGTTTTAAATGCGTCAACGTGAAATGAGATCGAAATTAATCGCGGCTCACGGACATATGAATGAAACGGAGAAATTCAAAATAGCAGTTTGGAATGTCGTGTTCGATTTTTAAAAAGCCTTTCCCCCGCGCATTTCTTCGTCCTTTTGTTGCCATAGACACGTTATCGACACGAACTTTGTGCTTGTGCCAGATATTAGTCATTCGATTGTCTTTTTACTCGATTTCGATATTCGGAAATCTGTTGCGGTTCTTCGTTTGTGCCCTTTGAGCCGCGCTCGACGATCGACAATTCGATTATTTCATTGCCGTTCTTTGATTGGTGGTTTTTTAGTCGTATTAGGTTTTCTTTGTTGAATGCTGAGCGGTTTGTTAACTTGCACTGGACTTTGATTGATATCGGCTTAGTTGCTTATTGCTACTTTCTGCATGCAAATAATTTGCAATTTCAATGGATTTACGATTTTGTTTTTTAATTGTCATTAAATTTTAACAACTTTTGCAGTTAAATTGAAATTATAATACTTACGTAATTACTTACTTATTAAATCTTGACATTGCTTTCTACAGTAATAAAAAAAACAATGTCTAGTCCAGAGATCTCTGGACTAGACATTGCTTTTACTCGTACATATAGAACGTTCTTAACGGCTATTTCCATTGACAAAAAAGTACATACAACACTTCTAATTAATTATATTTCACTTGAACAAAGGAAAAATTATACGCGCCGTGCGATCATCACATAACTGGCGCCGTTAAAACATAATGTTTTGACATTTCATTTCGAATACAAATTGAATTTACCAGTTGCAATGTTACACGCTAATGAATGGCGTTCACGAATATATAGGTTAAAATCGAGAACATCAAAGGTGCGATAGTTTTCATAACGCGTGCCCATCACGAGACCTAATCGATGCTCGACTCGATTAAAGCGATCATCGATACAATCGAGGCGATTATTCAGTGGCGTGAGAATACCACGTTCGTTTTTCGAATGCAGGTGTTGCCGGTGTTTGGTTTAAAGTATTATGACAGTTATTTTATACAGCCTAACTTTTTTAGTGCATACAGACAGTGCAACAATGTAGTAACATTGTTTTTTGTTAAGATATACCACGTTTTAACAGACTTTTGGCTCGTTTATTTTCATTGTTATAGAAAAGTTATTTTTTCAGTTTATTTTGAAAAGGGTTCTTTATTCGATTACTATTGTTTACATAGTCAAAAGGGTTAATTGCAAGGAGAATCTATTACTTATTGGATGACTGGTATGGCGCAAAGATAAGTATATCTGCACTCCACTTTAGGAACACAAAAATATGAAGTGCACAAAAATAATAAATGTTGGAAACTAAGGAAACATTTCTTAAAACCTTTGACATTTTCGAATTCAAGCGCGTAGCAAGTCATGTAGGTACAGTTTATTACAAAAATGTGTTAAAACTATAAATGTCATGTGTTTATTTTTTAATACCTCATCAATGCGTCATTCAGGCCATGCCCAGTGGTAATTAGACAGTTCGTTACAACTAACGCAGTTAAAAAAGATACCAATGACAGAGTTATCTTCAACCGTCAGTTAGGGGCACAACTAAACTATACATGGTGATGGTCTATAAATATGTGATTTATATTTAAAGTCAGCTACCAACAGTAACTATACATTAAATTGTTTTAAAATAAATTGACAGTTGAGTTACTTATGACATTGCAGACATACCTACTTGAGTCGTTTATAATAGCAATGTCGTTACATAAATGATGTTATTATAGAGACAGTTTTTTTGTACATAAAGAGTCATTAAGTAAAATATAAATTCACTATTTATAATTCCTACATAATATGTTATGCGAAAAATCAATTTCTTTAATATGAAACACTTCTTTTGTTGTAATTTTTTGGCATGAATTTTGTCAAATGAAGCCTTTTTATAAGGATTAACTGAGATATTATGATTTTAGTTTACTAAAAATCTATTTTATTTTATTTTTATAGTTAATCATTGTCATCTTCTAATACTCAGCTTCTCAAAGTTAGCTTATTGAGTTCTAAACTACTAAAAAACTATTCAAAAATAAGACGATTACACTTAAATTTGATAAAAATATGCTCTGTGACACGAGGGATGTGAAAAAAGTACAGTTCAAACCGAATATGAACTTTGTTTTTTTAAGAATTTCCCCTCTGTCAAATAGTGTAGGGCGGTTCTGCAATTCTAGTGAAATGTGGACCGAATAAAATTTTACGAAATTTTTACTAAAATTTTATTTCACTTAGTTTTTGTTACAATATTTTTAAAAACTGTGCTATTAAAAATATTTTTAACGGTTTTTTTAGGATTAGTAAGTTATTGATTTTGAAGTAAAGTTTTTTAATAAAAGCGATTTTACACCTTAATACCTCTCTATAGCAAAGTGCATATAACACAATTTAATCATTGATCGAAAATTTGACTGTGCAAGCATCGATAATTCATTTCTACACTTTACGACGACTAATGACACTGAAAAAGTTAAAAAAAAGTGAACTTAAAGATGAACATTAAGCGTTAAAAACACGCTACAAACGGACCGAAACGAACACATTCGTGTAAATGAGTGAGTAGCCAGCACCTGGTCTTTTGTGCAATTATATATAACACTCGGATCAATCATTCTGTGTAAAAATGTAACAGGAATACTGGGAGCTTGGTCATTCATATTTTTACTACCTATTTTTAGCTTTAACAAGAAGTTCTCTAGATATTTTTTTTTTTTAAAAAAAAGTCGTTTCTATCTTCCATCAGTCTATCGTATCGCGTTAATATACTGTCTTAATTATTTATATACCAATCTTTATCTAAATAGTTTTACGAACTTGGTCATTCATATTTATATTACCTATTTTTAGCGTTAAAAAAAAGTTCTCTAAAAAATGTTTTTTTTTAAAAAGTCATTTCTTTTAAAGTAAAACCTATCGTATCTCGTTAATATACTGTCAAAATTATTTATATATAAATTTCGTCTGCATAAGTCTACAATTCTTCAACTGAAACCATCATTTTTATAAGTCGTTTTACGAATTCAATACCAAAAATACATATTACGATCAAGTGAACTATGTGTCATGTCTAACAAACATAATTATTATTATGAAAATAATGAAACCTAACATGTTACCTATAAGAAATTCTCTGCAATAAAAATATTTATACTTTTAAACAATTACACGCAATTGAGAAAGTCACGATTCTGCATTAAAAATCAATAAAATTATACGCTCGATTACATTTTTTATACTTAGTTACATGATTGAACGGGAGATAGGTACGTTTTTCATTAAAAACTTTTTTCTATGTAACATGTTACAAAATTAACACTTTTTTCCATCAGTTATAAAGTCGCCCTTTATTAAGTAAAGACATGATGAACAGTTATAGTTTTATAGATTTATTGCTTTTTAGTCAATCGTTAAGTTATAAACTAAATAATTCTGTACCTATTTGTTTAAAAAATGATTTTTCCATATTTTTGATTAGTAATAAATCTGTGAGGTGGCCAAACATTGTTGGGAGACAATTATGGAATTTTAATGTGTCTAAATTATAGTTTTGAGTTCAGATTATTTCTCTATGGTTATGATAGAACATACTAAGTTTTAAGAGTTTATAAAATACAATAATATTTTTTAAGGTTATATTTTATTAAACGTTCTTATTCTTATAAATTCATTATATTATTCTACATTTAAAACCTAGATTAATCCTTTATCTGCTAAATGTTACCTTGCAAACACAATAAACATAAGGTGTATGGGGATCCTTCCAAGATCTTAGGATCCCAAGCCAACCCTGCAAGTGGTGCACATGCCGATCAACGGACGAGGCTCTGGCAGTCACAAATGTTCCTGATAATCGGCAATAGGCTCGCCAATTATTACGTGGGTCCAACATTGTAACTGGCGAAGTGTGGGCGTTCAATATACCTCTGCCTGCCCCTTCGGGGAAAAAGGCGTGATTATATGTATTATAGTAATAAAATCATAATATTTAAATACGTCCATAAAACATGCTATTTAAAAATACAATCCTGTCCTATCCCAAACAAAGATGGGTCCACAGTAGTCCTACAGAGACTCACCCCGCGTGGGAGTGTATTCGAACAGCCGTCGTCGATGAGTTATCGACAGCAGTAGGTCCCCGCTGGAATCCGTACAAGACGATCTCTACGTTCTATTTATAGTTTGTAATTCGAGAAACTTCCTTTCATATCACCTATCCTTGTAATAGTGTCGTTTGGTGTGAAAATTTTCAATATGGAACGTTTAAATTTTGGCCGATAAGAGTTTTGTCATTTTATTGTAATGATAAAAAAAACAAAGGACATTGTGTTAGTGGAATGAAATTTGAATTTAAGTTTGGAATGCCTTGTAATGAATAATTTTTTAACAATAAATCTTATCTTATTGTATTGTCTCTTATTTAAGATTAAATAGATATACATTTAAAACTATTATTACTATGTTACTACTTTAAGAATCAATGTCGTACCTATTACACTTTTATTATTCCCCTCCTTATATACTATGTATGTAATCTTTCTTCAATAGTAAATAAGTACACATTAAACTATTTTGACATATCTTCGACAAGACCTTTCATTATGACTGCGACACCTTATTGAATGGCTTCCAAAGTATTCAGTTATAATATTTATAAATATTAGATGTAAGACCATTAATGCTTCTTTATGACGGATTCGTACGAAATGCAATCGATAAATTATGACAAGCCGCATCACGCGTCTGAAATAGACGTTTAGTGTGTGGGATTTAAGAGGAGGCAGTAGGTCATCTTTTATCATAGCAGTTTCGTTTAAGTTTGAAACAAAATCTGACGTTCTGAAAAGCTACTGTTTTGAAAAGTAATCTATTGGGTGGCGTTATATGCTCCGTAATTACAATTACGAGTACGTATTTATTTTTATCTCTTTTTATATTGGATTATTTCACTAAATCTAATCAGATTATTTTAGACAATGGCTGAAAGTTTAAAGCATCAGTATATCAGTGTCTGAATTACACAATCATTGGTGATTATGAAATACGTTTAACGAGATTTGTGAGTTATCTTAGTTTCCAAAAGTGACTGTAATAACAATGTACATAACAGTAATTCAATTATTTGCTATCTTTAAAAATGCTGCTGTTACAACTTTAAAAATAATAGTGTTTTGTCAAATAGTTCAGATGCTAAAGTTTCATTTGTCTACACAGTCATCATCATCGTCTCTCCCTACTGAGCACGAGCCTATTCTTTGAAACCAAGATAAGAGGGTATTGGGCCATACTCCATCACGCGAACCCAGTGTGTGTTTGTGGATGACATATACTGTATATAGAAGTGCACTATGTCCAAAGTGTCAGTAAATCATCGCTAGATGTCACCTGTTCCTCCTCGTGCTATTATTGCGGTTTTAATTTTGGCATTACGCTGATTGGACTTTGCTTCGATAATTCCTGTTGTTCGATTTGTTCGCTGGGGCTCTGAGAAAGGGCTTGAAACGGTATTGAAAGGGACTGCAGTAAGCTAGTAATAGCCTTGACCCTGACAATTTCCAATAAAAAAAAACAATTATACCCTAAAATTTCAGTGCCTATAATTTGACCCAATTATGTACATAATATTAGTTTTGATCGATAAAATGTACGTGTTTAATTTTCAGTATTTAATTATTTTGACATAGTAAAATGCACATGAGAGAAATAATATTTGATTATGGACAGTTTGATTGAAGGTGCAGTGTTTGTTTAGATATATGGTGTGGTTTTATCAACCTATATTGCAATTGATGAACTGCTAGTGTTAAAATGGCACAATCAACCAGTTAATTTAATTAATTAACTTTCTTTGCTTAATTAAGCTCCTTGTCCTCATCAATGACTATACAATGTTCATCATCACAATCATCAGAGTACAGGAAATCGTTCTTTTACTCAGCAGGGATATGTGGTCGAAAACGATTACCGAAGTGAAGCAGAGTCCGCAGAGGTCAAAACTTGGATGGGTGACTGTTTGTGTGGCATTTTATATCGGGCGCTTTCGAGCTTGAAACAGCACGTTACAACGTTAGTCCCGGCATATATTAGATGCCTTGAAAAATTCTATCAGCAGGACGCTACATACATGGCTCCGCCAATCCCTACTGGGTCCGCGTGGCGGAGTATGACCCAATAACTTCTCACCTTTATTGTGTGGAGGCCCGTGCTTAGTGGTGGGTTCATTAGCTGAGTCAATGCTGATGATGAATCATCAGAGTTAAAATCATCAATCATGTCATTATGAGATATACTTCCATTATTGTTTTCTGTACGATCAATTGAAGCTACTTATCTTTTGTACGGAACCATCGATTCGTGACGATTTGACATGATGCCAAAGTTAAATGTCATGTCAATATAATTTCTCGGCTTAGTTGAATTGATATGTTTTATATGTCGCCGTGTGGCACCGGCCAGGAATAGTGTCACCACCTCTCATCTCATGGGGAGTCGTAACGACGAGAAATCCTACCAGATAATGGGCAGCAGCGTCATCCTGCGTACTGGCTTAAACTGCCATCACCAACCCACCTGCCCAGTGTGGTGATTATGGGAAATTACCCCCAATGGAGTGTAATCTCTTGGGGAGGCTAATGTTCAGCAGTGGACTTTATATGGCTGATATGATAATATGTCAAAAATCATATATAGGTACGTACATTCATATATACATTCACTCCTGTTTTCCCAAAGGAGTAGGCAGAGGCATAGTATACGCCCACACTTCGCCAACTATATGGTTGGTCCCACGTAATAGGTGACGAGCCTATTGGCGCTTACCAGGAACCTCATCCGTAGTGCACTTGCCGATCAACAGAAGAGGCTCTAGCGAAAATAAAAAATCCTGGTAAGCGGCAATAGGCTCGATACCTATTACGTGGAACAGCAATACAAATGGCAAAATGTGGGGTATATAATATGTCTGTAATTGTGTAATACTTTTTAAAAATATAATTACGCCTATATCTATTGAAATGTCTATAGTATAAACATACATACGGACTTATTGAAATTTCATAGCTTAAGAAACATGTGGCCAAATCGGTGCCTTCGACCGGCTACTGAAAGAAAAAAAAAACATTATTGTATAACGCTCTCTCGCTCTTTTGTAAAACGCTGTCCCTCTCTATCCACACATGTGCTTGCCGCCTGCGATCAATGATTATTGTTATCGTTTTTTTGACAATGTTTATCGGGAGATCAAGACACATTATGATCTTACGGAGAATCGATGATCTACTTAACAAATTTTAATTAAATGTTACTAAAATGTGACATGTGATATCGGCCTAGAATAGTGCCACCCCTTCTCATCTCTAAGGAGTCGCCAGAGTAGACAAAAATCTTTACGGATTGTTCAAACTGTATATAAATGTTAGTTTGTAAGTTCGCCAATAGATGGCACGGAACGTTATTTAGATCGCGCAAGCGTTTATTGTTTTCCGGACCCATATAGGTCCGCCTGCTGTATTTTTATAGTGCTTTCAGTTCAATACAGGTTAAATCCTGCCTGGTCTTTTTATATACTACCAAGGTTTGTTCACGGATGATGTGGGCAGCAGCGTCATCCAGCGAACCGGCTTGAACTGCGGTCACCAACCCGCCTGCCCAGCGAGGTGATTATGAGAAAATACCCCCAATTTATATGGCTGAAATGATAACGCAAGGGTACGCGGCAGAAAGATTATGATGAAGAATGTAATGAGGTGATGATGAATGACGAAGGTGTAAGGAGAAGACATGCTGTACAGACACCAAAGAAACTGAAAGCAGAGCTGAAGGTTTCAGATGTGGGGCGTTCTGCTGAAAGAATTTTTAAGCTACTGTAAATGGTCTTTCACAAGGCTTTCAAAAACGGTCACCCATCCAGGAACTGACCTCTGTGGACTCTGCTTTACTTTATCGTGTTCAACCACTTAGTACCCCGGAGCGGAGAACTAACGATTAAATAATCAGAATAAACAACGTAAGTTCCCGCAATGCAATTTAACTTCTAGCAATGCAATTTTTCAAAATATTTCCGCGGTAAGCAATAGGGACTGATACTGGCCTGTTATTGAAATAACAAATACATCGTCAGCCATTTTTATTAATTAATATTGTTATTGTACTATGAAATCAATTCTCTTCCTGAGCATTTTTTTATTTATCTGTCGCAGTTTGAACTAAGATGCGATATATATGAAAATGTCCGGATTGACAATATGACTAGTATCAGTTACACATTTGTTTAGCTATATTTACAAAATTTTATTAAAATAAACATGACATGATGTTTGTGATTTTTGGAGATACTTAGTGGAATTAAAAAGGTTAAATGATGTGAGTTTTTGTTTTAACAAGTTTTATTAATGTTAATTTTTATTTGTTTTAATTATTTTGATGATTATTGATTGCAACGTCCCTCTCTTCAGTCTTAAAGTTGCGTACCCGACAGGGTCCATAAAATTGGTTCCCAAATTGTATAACACCTATGTACACATTATGGTTTAGCAATAAATAATTTGTATTTGACTTGCCTATTAAAACTAAAAGTACAAGTAAATTTTTATGTTATGGAAATTAGAAATAGTTAACGTTCACACGAGTCTCAAAAATCTGCCATTGGTCGCGACCTTAGATTAGCTGTTTTTGGGGCCATGGCCATACGCAGTGGACGGCAGTGGTTGATTGATTGATTGATAGATGTTCGTACAAAATAGCCCAATGCAAAAAAGAAGCATTAAAACTTTTAAAATGTTAACCCATTTGGGCTGCATGTGTATTTTGCAAACAAATAAACCCCCAAAATTTACTCTGTACCTTATTTTTCCCCAAGTTACAGTACCAATAAGAGTTACACCTGCTGGTAAACAATACTCCTGCTTATAATAATCATGATACTTTATTAATACTACTGGTAGTTAGCCATCATAATAATAAGCCATTAAGATTAACAAAAAAAAATAGGCAATTATATTTAGTCTTTTTATAAAATGTCTTAAACGAGAACTTGACTGCGACATATCGATATCTACATCAATAATATTTTTTTCCTAGAACTATTCGTTTGAAATGTAAACAAAAAATGCACCTAGAGTCGCGTTTCGCCGTCTCATCACTTCCCAGCGCATATTGAGATGTTAGACTTATGTTCACACGCACGATGCTTTTGAAAAATAATCCTAATTTTAAATAGGTTTTAAAGTTGATTTTTGGTTGCTGCGTGCTTTGCTGGGAATCGTGTGGTACAAGTTATGAGAGAGTTAGGCTTCCCCAATTATTTTTCTTTTTCCAGCCACTTTAACAAAGTTTAAATTCAAAATCTTCAAACGGCTAAATAAAATTGAATAAACTTTGGCACGCAGACAACACGCAAAGTAATTTGCGCTTTATAAGACGGGATAAGCACGCACAAAGCACACCCACATGTAAAACATATTTCATGCCGTTTCACGCCCGCTTTATATTGAACTACATTAGATGACTCCGTGTTTCTGAAAACCTGAAGCTTATAACAATATAACAGTTTATAAGTATCTAAGCTGAATAACTCGCTAGATGCTGTAACTTTTACCAAGCCCTAACTTAAGCTAGGGTAACATACAAGTAAACAATTACGCTAAGTTACAATTAGGTGTTAATAACATACACTTCCTCATAACAAGTTAAACGTAAAGTTGTAACGATTTTGTACGAGTTTTAATGGTGATAGTAAAGTATGATATCTGTTGAGAATTGCTTTACTGTATGTCTTATAAAGGTTATTGTTAAAATTCTAAAAAGATTTCAATTGTCTTTAATGTCTAATTTTGGTCTCACTTAAAAAAATACCTAGATATAAATTATAGATTCTATAGGGATCCTACCAAGACCTGAGGATCCCAAGCCAACCTCACCTGCAAGTGGTGCACCTGCCGATTAACGGACGAGGCTCTGGCGAACATAACAGTGACCGGTAAGCGGCAATAGGCTCGCTACCTTTTACGTGGAGCCAACTATATAATTGGCGAAGTGTGGGCGTATAAAATGCCTCTGCCTACCCCTTCGGGGAAACAGGCTTGAATGTATGTATAAATTATAGATATAAGAGATTATAAGTCTCATACGATCAGTAATTTAGCAAGATACAGCTACTCTTATCTGTGTCTACTATGCAGTAGTCCACGCACCTACCTAATTTAGTTACATTTAAAAAGGTCCATATTTTTTTTTTCTCTTTCATATAGTTTTCGATAAAACTAAAAAATCTAATATTTTCTTAGTTACTCTGTCTCATGTGACCAGTAATTTTGTAAGCTACAGGCACATTCAAGGTTTACTTAGCAGTATCCTACGACACTGTAGTTTTTTTAAATGTTTTCAATTTAATATTTGTGTACTGTTTTATTTTTCGACCAACTAATTAACTAACATTAAATCACGCCTCTTTCCCGTAGGGGTAGGCAGAGATCACATCCTTCCACTTGCTACGATCTTGGCACACACTTTTAGCTTCATTCACACTCATTAACCTTCTCATACACGCCAGTCGGTTTAGGATACTATTGACCTGCCCATTCTCAAAAAATTTCTGGGTTTGGTCATGGAAGGTCTTACATGGTCTTCCCCTCCCAACACTTCCATTCACTTGTCCATCATAAATCACTTTCGTTTGCATCCCTTTTCAATTCTTGTCACTATATTTTATTTTAACCTACTAATTAAAATGAAATCGCATGCTCAATGGAATATAGACATAACTCAAAAAAGACAATTTTTGGGACATCCATCACAAAAGAAGATCTTCTAAAGAATACTTGTCCTGCTTGTAAGCGCATTAAATTGATACTGATTTATTAATAAGTAAGTCTGCTTGTGATTTAAACGTTTGATTAACATTGATTCGATCTCAGTAAGAAATAGAAAGACTGTATAAGTACGTAACTCAAACCTGACCTATCTATTAATGGGTCGAAGTTCCTTTAAGCTTGCGAAATATTTATGCTCAATATAGGTAGGTTATCCTAATTATAACATTGTTATTATGTCTCATGTTACCAGTAATTTCACAAGCTACAGCTATACTCATCTGTGTTTATTTAGCAGTAGTCTACAAAAGTCAAAAAATATTTATTTCATAAACTATTATACATAGTACTTGAAAACGTCAAAATCCTTACTTCCTTACTATATAAAATTATAAATGCGAAAGTAACTCTGTCTGTCTGTCTGTCTGTTACTCTTGCACGCCAAAACTACTGAACGGATTTAAATGAAATTTGGTATACAGATAGTCTAGACCCTGAGAAAGGCTACTTTTTAATGCGAAAAGGGGGTTGTAAATGCTACCCAAAGATACTATTCAACGCGGACGAAGTCGCGGGTAACAGCTAGTTAAATATAAATATAAAAAAAATCGAAATATTACATTCTCAGCATCATATTAATCAGCATTCTTAACGAAATATTTTCTCAGATCATTATTATATAGTATTTAAACATAAGTAATTAATTAAGATCTAATAACAGTCAGTCATCCTGTCAGTAATGGCGTCATTCAATATTGTTTATGGCAAATCTGCCGACGAAGCTATTGGACACCAATGGATCGATAGGTGTTAGGTTCCAATGTGGTCTTTATAGGTCTGTCAGGATGTTTATGTGTGGGAACCTGCAGATAACAGTCTGATAGAATGTTCACAGTTAAGTTTAACTGCTGGTTAGTATTTAACTCTCTCACCTTGGTAAATATGAAATATGGTTAGACCTGTGAGCAGAGAGGGTCTCAAAAACCCAGGTTTTTCGATTAGGTCTAGGGCACAACCTGAATAAATGCTAAGATATAGAGGAGATTAGTATGGGCTTGTGTTGATGGTGATCATTACCAGTGCCGTAACTAGCCTTTTATGCACTCGGTGCGAGCTTTCAAAACTGCGCCCTTGAAAAATGCTCTGACCAGGCTCTAATAATACAGGCCAGGTACAGTAGGGCGCGTCTACACCATGATCGCAATAAAACAAAATGTACCTAAGCTACCATGCATGAGATAAAACTAGATACTAGTCTGGTCATTTCAGCGCCTCTCTAGGGTCTGCGCCCTGTGCCTGGGCACTGCTGGCACCGCCCTACTTACGGCACTGATCATTAGATAGATAGATAAAAAATATGTATACAACACGCCTGTTCCCCGAAGGGGTAGGCAGAGGCATATTATACGCCCACGTTTCGCCTATTATATTGGTCTTACTTAATAGGTGGGCTATTGCCGCGTACCGTGAACATTTATGTTCGCCAGAGCCTCGTCTGTTGATCGGCAGGTGCACCACTTGCAGGTGAGATTGGCTTGGCTCCTAAAATGGTAGGATCCTTATACGCCTTCTTTATTATGCATCAAATTATAAACAACACAAGAAAATAATCTCAATAAAATTAATAAATCGTTACAATTGGCAACCTTATCGCTTGCAGCGATTTCTTCCAGGCAACCTTTGCACGGAGTGAAATTAAAATAATTAGAAAAACGGGGATGCAAAATGGAATATATACTTATTTTACAATAATAAAATTTTCAATGTTAAGATTTTTGCTACAAATTTGGTGAAAAGAGTGTAACATGTATGTATGCTATAAGGGTTGAGGGTTTGGTTCCAAAACCTTCGTTTGTGGGAATGGTTATAAATATTTGTCTTAGTCGTCTGTTACCTAGTGCCTATAGTACAAGTTTTGTGTAGTATAAAGAGACAAAAAAATTTGCTACTATACTGACAATAAAACATATCACAAGTAAATAATTATCTAGTAAAATTCAAATGAAAGTGAATTTGAATTAATATAGTAGTATTTAATTTTTCTTGTCTATTTAGTTATATTTTTTTCTATTGTAACATATCAAATTTTATAAGAAATTCGTAACTAAACTGAGAACTTAGTATTGTAAACAATAAAATTGGTTGTTTTGTACTTACCGTATTTTATTTAGTCAAGTTGTTTTGGCAATGTTGTTATAAATGTGGACTACACTTTTTCTACTAACTAGAATTGCGTACACTATAAGGACTAGTAGTCAAGTATCTAATAGTTAATTTTACGTTCTTGTGGTTGATTTTACGTCTGGGACTAAAACAGCAATTTGTAAAATGTCTGAAAAAACTCTAAAAGACCATATTCAAAAAAATATACTTCTTTTTTAATTCCATAAGTTTAATTTTACGCGGCGTTTTTTGAAGTATACATAAATTTTTCTTCTATTTACTTACAGATTAGTTTATTATGAGAAAAAAAAGGTTTTGCATGGCACCAGTTAGAAAGGCACACCCGTGAGAATTAAGGAAAAAATTAAAAATAGTATCTACTTAATTGAATTTAAAATTATAATAATCTAGCTCTCCTGCTTTACATAAGATGGCGACGTAAAATTATTGTCTATGGTTTTTAGGGTTTCTAAGTAAAGTATATCCTCTAAAATAAATTATGAGTTAGTAAAATTATAACTCTAATAGATATTTTGAAATTCGAATATTACTTGATATTTTATTTACTATTGAATAGGAGTGTTTTGAAAATGTGATATTATCTTCAATAAAAATCATAAGGTGTTCCAGGATATAAGACAGATCGGATTTAATGTTAGTTAATTTATATGAAATTAATGTAAAGAAACTGTCGATATAAGTTTGACCGCCATATATTAATTTTTTTGGTTGAACGAGCACAACTCTGAAAGTAATGTTTTCAATTGAATGGTAATTTTGTGTTGGATTTTCAATGAATCCTTCATATCTACCTATTTATAAATAATTTACAAAATTGTAAGATATTTTTTGTTTAATATACATAGATAGATAGATAGAAAATTCTTTATTGTACACCAAATTAAAAATAAAACAAGAAAACAGTTGCAAAAGAAAAGTGATACAATTGGCGGCCTTATCGCTTACAGCGATTTCTTCCAGGCAACCTTACATACATTACATATTACATATAGGTACTTGTGTATTTTATTGAATTAATATGCTGTTAACTTTACCAATAAGTAATTATATAAAAGAAAACATTGGGTGATAATTTTAAAGCGAATATTTTAATATGGAAAATAATTTAAAAAATTATATCGCTTGCCAATTAACTTCACTTAGTTAAAAAACTACTACAATCAGTGTAACAGTTAAATACTAAATCGTACTAATGCCTCTACATCTGTTTTTTAATTTTACAGACTTTACTGTTTAAATTTTAATCTTCGCGTGTTTAAAGCTTAAAATTCAGGCAAAGATTTAAAAATACGTTAGTCATTTGATTTTAGAAATTGGTGTATTAATTTAAACTTCGGTTCCTTCTATGTGTTTTATTACAGTTAATTATTTTTTCGTTAAAATAAGCACTAAGATTTATGTATAATATTAAATTTTGTGTAAGTTTATAAAAAATGTATCATCGATGTACGGTGTACAAATATATACATGTACACATATATTATCGATATTTTACGGAACAACACTATTAAAAATAATATGAAAATCTTCTAACTTATCTCACACCAAAAAGATAATAAAAATTATACAATGTTACAAAAACCACTATTTATTCAAAAAAATACAGTTATGTAAAAACCTGCTAAAAATGTTAAAATGCAATTATAAGCGTTATCATAATTATTACGCCTGCTCTTTAACTAAACTATTTGGATGAAAATCTGAGCGTTCGAATTTCGAACTAAGCAACAGTTAACTATTCTCAATATTTTAAGCAAAGAACAATTAATGACAGTTTTCTTTTTGTTTTCACAAATGTAGTAGTAACCAAACAGAAGATTATAACTCAAAAAAATTATAACTACATTCATAATCATGTTATTTGGTTTTTAAAAATTGTTAGTGAATAAGTCGGGTAAATTTTTTAATAGTCATTAATTAGTAAGTGCTATTTTCGTCACAATAATCTGTAACCGAAACTTGGTATTTATCATAACGAAAGTTTCGGGAGGTCATCGAACTCGGTGGCGCCATCTGTCCTACGTTCGTTACACTTCCTCATCAATTAAGCTTAACATCGCTTAGTGTAACACCCGTGAATGTCAAATTTACCAAAATACTAATTAAAAATAAATTTTTTCTCTAATTTTTTTAGCACTATATTCTTGAACACACACATGTTTCATATAATGTCCCAAATTTTTGATGTCCAAGTTAATATTTTTCTACAAGTTTGTCTAAATAAAGCTCCGCTAAACGGCAACTCAAAACTAATGCACTCATTCACTGCAGGTAAGAGCTTGAGCAAATTATGTAGATCTTACTTATATTTACACAACATACCTATCAAAATGTCTTAAAATAAATTGTGCCATATATTTTTTTACTACATTTTTTTATTTTATTAAGGTATTACTCATTATATATAAAATAATCAAATTTCAATTCCCCTACTTAACTCATAATGATCAAAGTATCAAGATAATTTTCTGACTCACAGGTAATAAATTTAAAATTAACTAAAACAATCTCGTAAACTGAAAACCTAATTATAGTAACAATTAATCAGGTCATAAATCAATTTGAGTCACTTTGTTTTCATTGTATAAAACAATTATTTAAGAAAATAATGAGATATGGCATACTTTCATTAATGATCAAGAAAATCAATAATTAACGTTCTATCGAGTTTTTAAATTCGACATATAAATTGTTTAAAATTTAAGGATCAATATTTTTTTTCAATGTACAACAACAAAACACGATCATGATATTTCATTATTGAAATTTACTTTTCCAGTTACCTATTCAAAATTAGAATCAATGACTTTTTTGCAATTTAAAGAAATTAAAACACGATCCTTAATTCTATATTGCAATTTACATTCTCACTTTTAACTAATTGTTGGACGTTCTTGTTACAATGCATTTCTTTTACAGTACGTTTTTTTGTTGTGTAGAAAATGAAGTGGAGATTTTTGCGGCGTTCCACTGAATCGACTCCGGAATTAGGGTAAGCGCTGCTACTAATTGACACTGATCAATCACCGCTCGGGTTGTTCCGATATCGAATGATCGGATTCGAGACATCGTTTATAGCGCGTAAACGAGTACTGATTAGTGATGTAAGTATCAAAAAATTCGCACAATTATCTTGTGGTAACTTATGATGTCTTCTTTTTTTTTAAAAAGTTGTTTTTTTAAACACGAAGAAGTTAAAACTGCAACTAAAATAATGAATACAAAAATACTTTTAATTTTATAATCTTTTTCTTTTCATAATGTTTACTATAGTATTTTTTTGCTTAAAAGGAATTTTTGTATTGGAATTAACTGAATAAATAACGTACCACAAAACCTTTTTTTAGTTTAAATTAAATGGATTATTTACTGTCGTAAACTTATAACAAGAGTTGTATCTGTTTCTGTTACTTTGTGTTTAATAACTATTAGATAGTAATTAATAACAACATTTCTACTCAAAGTTTGTAGGTTTGCTAAGATATTTCAGTGCACACCGATGCATATGTTTACCTTAAGATAGCATATAGTTATCTCATAATTAATTTTAATATAACTGTAAAAAGATCTAACTAATCAACCAACAATCACCACTACCATTTCATTCACTGAAGAAAGAGTCAATTTCGATTTAGAAACTAGATTTTTTGGAATATAATAAAAACACAAAAGTTTCTGTCATAAATAATATTAACTAACAAAATACAAATGTCCAAAGAATCCTATAGAGTGGTAGGTTTTTCAAATAAGAATTCAAATTCTTATAAGAATCTTCAAAAGTCTAAAGAATGTTGTGAAACCCATGATTTTGTTCCCAGAGATAATATCACACTTTCATCTTCAACACTAGACTTGATAACAACAGAAGAAACCCGACGTTAAATCGGAAAACAAACTTACTTTTAATTTGAGAAGTTCTCGTACAATCACAATTAATTCTGTGAATATTGTTCGCACAACACATTTCAAGTCAAAATTCTTCACAAAATATTCTTAAAAAACACTCAATGAAGTCATCAAAATATCTCTCTCTATGCACTCTCACAATGTCGTGTCTTATAATAAGTTTCTCCTTCGTCATAAAAAACTTTCCGAAAAAAGTCGTAAAAGCTACACACTGGCAGCTACGCCCAAGAAAAATCAGAAAGGAGTCCGTGCGAAAAACAAAACAAAACACTTTTATACGAAAAAGTTCACAAAAATCCAAGTCCAGCACACCTGACGCGATTAGCTCATTAAAATTTTCGATCAGGTAAAAAATTATAGTTTTCAATTTAATCGACTTTTTATCGATAGTTGACTGATACACAATCGATTATCAGTATCTCGATTAGTTGTTGTTACGTAAGACCGCGCGAAGTCGGCGGGCGCGCGCGGTGGCGGCGACTGGCGACTGCAGTGCGAACTGCGATCCTGGAGCCCCACCGCCGCCGGCGTCGGCACTGCGCGCATCTGAGGCCCGCTCCTTGCCGCGCCCCGCCCACTGGGACGCCACTCGCGGCTAAGATCACCAGCCCCCTCTCGCTCACACGTTCCACTAAAAACTAGCGATGTCTCGCTTCGGCGCGGCGACAGTGGGGCGCGCCAATAGGATCGGTTCGGCGGATCGAGTCGAGACGATGAATCGAGATGTGTACTTAGTACTTAGGTATCACTGCACAAGTCCTTTTGTTGTAGTCGATAATAGGATGCGCTTTTTTGCGGCGCGATCGGCCGGCCGTTCCTTGGAATTGGCCTGGGCTTTGTTTATTTGTTTACAATAATCATCTGTTGAATGCTACTGATAAGCTTACCTGTTCATTTCAACTCAAACAAATCATTACTTACTTATAATTTTTTTTAATTAAAATAACTTGAGTAATTCTCTACTTTATATTAAAAAAGTCATTACAAGCTACACACACATCAAAACATCAGAACATAATTACAGCGAACTAAACTTTTTACAAATTAAAAACATTTTTTTTTTGTATAAGCACCAAAATTTCACCTTGAAAATAATGGAAAGTGCACCGCAATGTTGTAAGGGCAAGACGGTAGGGTAAACGTCTCAGTAGCGCTCCGCAGGGGTGGCTGAACCCGCTAGGGCGCAGATGTAGGTCAGTTTTTGTTCGCGCCGCCCGAAATTCGGTTACTAGGTTCGTTCGTGCTATCTCTCCAGTAGTGCCAATTATTAAGGGCTACCTTTCTTTTTTCCGAACTTGTACTTGTTAATTAAAAAAAACCAAGTGCCATGCTAACCTTTGAACCGAAAACGCTTTTGTGGTCAAGCTGTGTCTTGACAATAAATTATATGTTCCAAGTAAATTTTCGATATCAAACTTTTTGGTATCACAGTATTATCGATAAGTCAATTCATGATTGTTGGTAATGAACATCACTTCTTGAGATAACTTTCTAAGAGGACAATTTAGTTCGAGATGGAAAAATTTACAAAAACTTAACTATTCAAGCAATGAAGTAACTAATCTGAACAAAATAAAACTAAAATGGTTATTAAATAAATCAAAAAAAATATTATTTTCAATAATTTGCCCCCAACAAAGTTATGTGTACCGTAGGTATTTCTTTCGAAGATGCAGTGTTGAGCACCCCTCGACACTAGATGTCGCTACGCGTCGATTTTCCTTCATTTCCCAGTGTTTTCCTAGAGAATTCTCAAAGGTTCTAATATAAACGGCATTGCTAGAACCATGGTTCGTTTCTGTGTAGTGTAAGAAGTAATTTTTACCGTCTGAGAGTTATAGACTAACGTCTGACTAGTTTTATTAGAAGATTTTTCGATCCTGTTTCTGGTTGACGGTTGAGAAATAGGAATGGTTAATATTTTAGTTAGTTATTAATAGTAAGTTGATATTTTTTTCGAGAAAACATTAGTCTTGCTTGAATAGTGATGTTGTGTAAAAGAAGAGGTACTTAGGTATACCTGTAGTTCGGGGTTTGATTTCTTTAGGAAGGAAAATAGCTGCACACTCAAGTGCAGCAGAAAGAAAACGATTTCGTTTGTGTTTT
Organism: Musotima nitidalis; assembly: GCA_949126915.1. Classification (NCBI taxonomy): domain Eukaryota; kingdom Metazoa; phylum Arthropoda; class Insecta; order Lepidoptera; family Crambidae; genus Musotima; species Musotima nitidalis. The sequence goes on from OX421434.1 coordinate 11,485,148, forward strand.
ATAGAAATTTTGGCGCGTGTAGAGGTACACCTAAAGTGAAAGGGCGCCATTGAATTAAAAATCATGTTAGAATTTTGTTTTAGCCTGAGTGATAGCAAAGAAGGTATTAATTGCATTTTTTTTCTAATAAACCTGTTTTTACGACTTAGTTTTAGAGGCACTTGCGACAAATGCTTATTTAATAATACAATGATAGAATTAAATTTGTTGATTTGGCGTCACTAGGTACATATTTGAATTCAGTTATATTTTAAGTAATTGTGGCTTTTGAAAATGGATCAGTAATCATTTACCAAGAAATTTGATAAGTCGTTTCTCTAATCTGCTATAAGACCATTCAGTTATGGAGTTCTCTGCCGGTGCATGCGTTCCCCTGGTCTTATAGTCCAGGGCCTTATAAGCGGAAGGTGAAACAGCATATATTCCCTGGTCTTATAGTCCCGGGACCTTATAAGCGTGGCATAAAACAGCATATAATAATATGCTGACCGTTACGAGTGTCGCTTGTTGCCATGATTGTTCCACGGTAAGGAGCGCTACCATTTTCGGAATGCATCGACTGCTTACCATCAGGCAGAATGTGGTGACATTAATAAAGAAACATCTTCCGACTTTCTATTGTATGATTAAATGCAAGTATATATGTATATGGTTTCTCCATAAAGAACGTTCATGTGTTATACTGTCACATGTAACATCTTATATTTTTCTGTATAAATGAAGTTTGTTACGAACAGTCGTCAGCAGTAGCAGTGCCACTGCCTACCCCTTCTGGAAAACAGGCTTGAATGTATGTATCTTATTTAAAGGCAAATTTTAAAACCATTTATTCAAGCTTCGCTTCATTTAGAACCACATGTAAAAACTACACTGAAATTTAGGAGAGCCACTTCACTAGTGCGGGAACCTGTTTTTACAAATACCTACCTTATATCAGTAATTAGTTTATTTCTTACTACAAATTTAGATACCTAATGGTGTAAAGGTGCATAGGGAGCCTACAAAGACCTAAGGAGCCCAAGCCCACCTCACCTTCAAGTGGTGCACCTGCCGATCAACAAACGAGGCTCTGGCGATGAAACAGTGCCCGGTAATCGGCAATAGGCTCGCAACCTATTATGTGGGACCAACTATATAACTGGCGAAATGTGGACATATAATATGCCTCTGCCTACCCATCAGGGGAAACAGGCGTAAATGTATGTATGTACGACCGATATGGCGTTGAGGTCAGTATACCTGCATTTCACTTCAGAGGTCGTGGGTTCGATTCCCACACAGGACTAATCTTTGTGTGCATGAACATGAATATTTGTTCTGGTCTGGGTGTTTTCCTATGTATATTAAGTATGTATTTACAAAAAAAAAAGTATTTAAGTATGTTTATCCGTTGTTTAGTATCCATAACACAAGTTCTTAATGATACTTATCTTGGAACTAAATAATTGGTGTAATTGTCTGAAAATATTTATTTATTATTTATTTATTATTTATTTATGTATGTTACAATTTATGTAAGTATGTTTATCCGTTCTGTATTATCCACAACACGAAGTTCTTATTGATACTCATTGTGGAGCTAAATAATAGGTGTGATTGTAAGAAGATATTTATTTTATTTTATATTTATTTCTCTCTTCTATCTTATCCGCTAAACTTCAACGATCGTTTCCGACAAATTCACTTTTCAATACAATCTTTTTTTTCTCCTTATACACTTGAATGCCTTATAATTTTACATAAACGATCAAAAGTACAACGAAAGCGGAATAATGTAAACAAACAGCGTCTTGGAGGTAACAATGGCGGACAAACACTTTCTGATATTAACAACAGATGTTTCCTACCCTTCGATTTCTGTCTCAGGCGGCGGAAGGGTTGAGTTATATTACTGTGGATAAGACTTTTTTATTTAAACGAGTCTAGATTGGGAGCCAGGCAGGAGAAGTAATATACCCATTTTGGCTTAGACAATATATAGGCTTTGTAATTTTTCTATCATTCTCCTGTCCTGCTCTCTAACGTGTTAACGTTAACGGGTTGGGGTGTCATATTCAACATGGCACCCCAACCATGTTTCTAGGGTTTGGCTAGGACCAACCTAGATAACTGAAATTTAACATAACAAGATCAGCTGAAATGTTATGATTTAGTAAAGGTCACGCAGACGAATTTATATTATAGAAAACATGTCTAGCCTGATTCAGCTCTTTATACTGTATGAGGATCTGTTACAGTTAATAGTTACTGTAATAGTTATACACTAATAGATTACAATGTAGAACGTAGGCTATGGGTTAATTGAAAGCGGCGATATCCCAGTGGCGAGGCCCATAGCCCTCAAAATCAAAGAGTGTTGGGTTGAAACCCTGACTTTTCATAGTTAGGTATATGCTTTTTTATCGCTTGCTCCGTGCCTAGGAAAGCACGTTAACCCATTGGTTCTGGCTATTATAAACCTCTATGTGAGTCAGTCAAGTCAGTGCCTTTTAACATTCTGACAGCTGTTTTAATCATAGAATGATGTTTCCTCTGGGTTGCGGAGGTCAGACGGCAATTTCTCCATGTAATAACTTAAGTTCAGCCGAATCTGGTTAGACTAGCGAACAGACCCTGGGCCCTAAGCTTAAGTCTAGGGCAATCGGGATAATATACTTTATTTTTAAATAGATATTGAATATACATAGAAAAACACCCGGACTAGAACAAATATTGGGAATCGAACCCACGACCTTTAGGAGTGGAGTGCGGGTATTCTCGCCACCACGCCATATCGGTAGGATTTGATGATAAATGTAGGCTATGGGGAATATATCACTTTTGTCTTTACTTTGCTCAATTAAATTTAACAGATTCTATAGATATGGTTTTGTATGAAGTACAATGTAATGTAACAAACTGACAACCACCTTCATCTTATCAATCAAAGTAAAAAATAATAAATATTCTTAAAATAATCTGTCTGTACAAAATCTCAGCTTAACGTTATCTAAGGTCTACTTTTATCTTCTTACAAAGACGCTTATTTAATAAAATACGGGTTTTCGAGAAAAATATGCCTTCAGTAGATCTCCAGACGATTTAAAATCATATACTCGCAATTCGAGAACTCTAGCTTATACTAAAATCTAGGAAGGTCCACATAATTCTTTCCATAACCATCAAACGAAATCAAGAAAGAGTTGTAAGTCGTAAAAATCTTTAGCAAAAAAAAAATATCCCCGGAACCCCTTAATGCAAATACTTTTTTACCCGGCTATAGGCACCTATAATACCTATGTATTATTTACCCGGATTACCCTGGTCCGTCGCGTCGCAATATTGTATTCATTATTAATTTCTGTTTGATTTATTAACTTTTTTTTCCATTGGCGTTTCTTTCTCCCCTTTTCTGAGTTATGAAAAATTCTATAACAGTTAATTAGGAAGAAAAACGCAAGATACATCGCGGAAGGGTTCCCGATTCTGGTACAGTCAGCGGCGAAAATATGTGACCAGATTTATTTATGTGACCAGATTTATTTATGTGAAGTAATCTTGAATTTATTTATTAGTCACACCAACAGCGCTTCAATTGCGTAAAAGTTATAAGAATATTGCATTGAACTATTAAACCAATATTGAACTCAAGGCAGGTGTCTAATCAAGTCGGGCAAACTTATAATTTTTTTTAATGTGTTACGTCTTAATTACTACACCCTGCCTGATGGTAAGCAGTCGATGCAGTTCGAAAAAAAGACGCCTCATACTGCGTAATAAACATGGCACAAAGCGCACCCACTTATGACAGCCTACTGAAATGCCGTTTCACGCCCCGCTGAAAAGACCCGGGATTATAGGAACTAGGAAACACATAAGCAGGCAGCGAATTCCAGAGCTTAATGGTCTTACACAGTTTTAGTCTTATATTGCTGTTTTTTAGTATTGTGTTTGAACTGGAATAATTTTGAATTATGACCAGTTACTTTCCACTTTAATGTTGTTTAATGTAATATGGCTATACTTTAATGTTGCATGCCTCAAAAGGGCTGTACTTTTAACAACATTTCCAAAAAGGCGTATAAAAGTTTCAAAATGTTTGGCAACGCGCTACTAATGCCCTGGTGTTGCACGCGTACGCTGGTGTAGACATTCATTGGTAGGTTTAATTTGTACCTGTTGCTATCCATAACCCTATTCTACAATTATTCCTTACTAATTTTATCGGTTCACCAATTAAAAGTCGCTCAGCAAGCTACGGAGAGGGCGTTTGGTATTTCTCTGAAGGATCGGATCAAGAATGATCCGACAAAGAACAAAAGTCACCATGAAAGCCCAAAGGATTAGTAAGGTGAAGTTGTGTCGGTCAGTCGGTCATATATGCTGTAGGTTCGATAACCGTTGGTGTAGACGTGTCTTTGAGTGCAGTGTAGGACGCCCTAGGTCTAGACTAGGCTAGGCTAAGCTAGACGTAGGCTAGGTGAAGCGACGTCATACGCATTTCAACTGGCAGCAGTTGATATAGCGGCTGAAAATCGAGCTTAGTGGCGTCAAAATGGAAAAACCAAAGAAAGCTTATAGCTCAGTCTTCTTCTTCTTCAACCTAGCGTTATCTCGGTTGCTACCTTTACGGGCCCGGGGTCCGCTTTCATACATCTTCTTCTCCACTTCGCACGGTCTTCGGCATCCTTGGTCGATACGTTATTGAATTATATCTCAGTGATAGATACAAAGTGCTAGGAAATGTTGCAGCTAGATTTGGTACAGAAGTAAGTTCGGTAGTGGCTCCATATATTAACTGAAATTTAGCTAAATCTATATGGTCCAGAGAGCAGACCCTGGGCCTAAGCTAAAGTCTAGGGCAACCATGATCCCCCCCGACTGGTCTCCACCTTGTCGTGGTGGGGGGGCTGAGTACCTCCCGGTAGGGCGCAGGAGGCGCCAGGGAAAAGGTAACACCCAGAGATTGGCGACTCTGGGTGCCCTTAGTACTGACTACCGGGGGGGAAACTAAAAGGGACCTGTGGAGGGCGCAGCGGGCGGGCCAGGAGGGCCCGTCAAGCAGCGCCAGGAGGGTCTTAGGCAGCGGGGGCAGGGGGGCCCTGCTGTCTAACCATGGACCCTTCGCGAAGTTGGCCACACACGCTATGGTCGCACAAGGAGGTAGGAGGGGCGCGTCCACTGCGTCTCTCTGAGGAGGTCCTCCCGGTTTTGGTCCGGGGGACGTTGGCCGCGGGCGGGGTGTCAGAGCTGCAACCCAGGTACTGGCACCCCGCCTCTTTCTCAACAAGCGGCGGGCGTCGTCGGAAGATTTTTAGTGGGTATTACTGCTGGCGGTCGTGTCTGCCGGTGGTGAGCCCCACACACCTCTCTCGGTCCCCCTTTGGCCGGGAGACAGTGCGTAAATGCATTTTGTTACCGACGTAAAACAAAAAAAAAAAAAAAAAAAGGGCAACCATGATGATGATGATGTTTCTGTCGTAGACTGTACTTACCAATTTTTTCTCAATAGAATTCGTTAAGGGTAAAATTGGAGACATTGGCTAAACTTACTAAGAAAGCGAGAAATATTAATTAAGGACTCGGCTAATGACTGATCGGGTTTGAATAACATTTTTATTTCATTGGTCAAGTCCTCGTCGTACTCACTGGTGGTATGTAGGTATTTTTTTACTATTATATTAGTGTAGAGACTTTGAATGATGCCTATTATCCGGCAGATGTCACCCTTCAGAAAAAACACGAGATCAAAAGTAGGAAGTGGGCCAATTCCAGGCCGCCACCACATACACCATTTGTTTATAGTAAAACGTTAAACGCATATAGTACGATCAGAAAACAGTCAGTTTAAGAAACTCCTACGCATGACGCTACTGTTCTAAAAATATAATGCTAGATTAGCATAAACTAGACGTAATAAAGTCTTCAAAGCTCATAAATAATTGATGACCAACTAAATTCTTGTAACTTGCGGCGCTTTGATCCAAATGTGTGGTCCAAGTAACGGCAGGCAGATGTACAACGTCTATGTTCCATGGTGCTACTCTCCCAATATTCGACACTCCACTTCTTAGGTCGTGGGTTGGGGATACAGAATAGAATACAGAACCCATACAAAATAGAATACAGAACCGATACAGAATAGATTATTTGTGTAAATAATTTCGAGGAATTAACTTGATCCTGAGTGTTTCCTACAAGTATGTATGTACAACTAAAGTATGTAAGTATGTGTATCCGTTATCTGGACTCCATAGTAGATGCTCTGCTTCGTTTGGTGCTGTGTTCGATGTCTATGATATTTTTTATTTTCACTGCCTTTTGCTGTGAACTGGTTTCCTCACTCAATACTCAATACTTTATTGCGTTCCACAATGGTTTTATAAGGTGGTGAATATTACAATTTGGTACATTTGTGGACCCTGTCGGGCACAGCATAGTGTAGGAGAGAGGAGGAAGGGCGCCGTATAATTCTTATTATTATTTATTACTATTATTAAATTACCGTTATTAAATTATTGTTATTAAATTATTATTTATTTATTGAGTATGTATCAAATGATGTCAATAGATTTAAACAATATTATAACAGTTAGTATAGGTAAAAACATTAAATAAAAATGTAGCAACAATGTCACATTATATATTATTATAGTTACATGTAAAAGAGTTAATATATTTATAAATAAAATAAAATAATGTAAATAGTCTATGTCAGTAGGTATTATTATATAGTCAGTATTAGTATTGAGAATAAGATGCCAAATGTCAAAGTATTGTTTTCATATATTATTATTTTCATATATTGAATTATTTATTTACTCTTCTACTGAACTCTTGCTGTTAGCTGATTCTCCCGAGGTCCTACTATATTTGGCAGTAAGTGGTTACTCAATCTCTCTTACTAAACTGCTGCCTTAAATCTATTTTTAGACTTTCGTATCATGAGATGAGTAAAGGGAAATTGCTTTCGGTCTAATGTGTCCATTTAATCTGTAAGATGAGGATAGGATTTTAATTATGTTTGTTTATGATTTGTACTTATATGTTACCACTAGTATGTTAGTCTTGTTATTTATAGCTATCAGAACGTAAGTGGGTGTTAAAGATTTTGCCACCAAACAGTAGATTTTCGCAAAAATCCTTGTCCTTTAAAATCATTAAGCGCTTTTGCAAGCAGATAAATCTATACTAACGATAAACTCTGCTTCACTGCTGTGATCGTTTTTGTCCACCTAATAGTAGCATCGAGCCCTTATTACTATCGGTATTAACTTTATGAATTGCGCAGAATCCGAGACAGAAGTAAGCTGTGAAAATATTGCTTAAAAATACCCGCAACCTCTTACTAATTGGACCATACAATCTGGCTTTGGATTGGTTTGGTAGTGGGCGACTCTGTCTAGCGATGTCTGTCTGTCTCTCTGCCACGGTCCGTCCCATTTGTTGTGACGGGTCCACTAGAGGTGACAGGGATTACAATTCAAAAATCATTTATGCTAAGCCCAGGATAATTAAAGCTCTAATTAAAATTGGCAGCAGCGTCAACCTGCGTACTGGCTTGAACGGCGATCACCAACCCGCCTGCCCAGCGTGGTGATTATGGGCAAATACTCCCAATAGAATGTAATCTTTTGGGAAGGCCATTTTTCAGCAGTGGAATAGGTAAGGCTGGTATGACGATGATGATAACTTACATCTAGGAGCAGCTGATTAAACTTCGCTGATCTTTCTAGATTTAAGAGCGTTTCAATCGGATTCTTCAGCAAAATCAAAATTTAGTAAAAAACGGTTTACTGGAGCGATCAGCAGGAGAATTAATCAGCAGAGACAAACTAGAGGTGACATAAGTTTTTTTTTGTAGACTATGTGTTCAATTTGATTACATTAACTGGCGGGAGAAAAAACCAAGCCTGACGATTTTCTTCCCGTTCACGCTCCCGCCCCCAGTGAATGGGCGCGCTAGTTTTTAAGTTAGGTCAAAACTTAAAAACTAGCGTTCATTACAGCTCTATTGAGCCAAACTTGAATAAATTATTTTGACTTTGAACTTTTTCTATTGTTGCAGTGAAAGTCGTTCTATTCACATATGTATTATTGTTTAGTATTGTATGAGTCCAATAATCCGTAAAACTCCCGCGTCTTGAATCTTTGATGGTTGCGATATTTGCACAGGGTACTGCGAGATACAGATAAAAAAAATCTTGTATTACTGATTTAGCTTTGGATTTCGCTATAGGAACCCAAACATATCCCAACCAACTTCTCTATTGAAATGGACTGTTTTTGGGTGATTTTGTAAATTTAAAAATAACATTTAATTTTTAAACAGTAAAATACTTTTATTAAAATGTATAAGTACGACTTTTGTTGCTTATTAGATGTGGAACATTTTTTCGGACATTTGGTTCTGCACTATTATTATTTTTGTCATTAAATCAAATAATTTCAATCTATTTAGATCCTTTTTCTAAGAAATATCATCATATTTTGAACAATAAAAATTCTGGAACACAATAAAAAAATACTTTTAGACTACATCGACTGCTTAGGTACCCAGGATACCCAGGATGTGGCCATTATGATAAGTCAAATAAAAAAAATATCTACAGCTAATTTCTATTGCCAGTCTACCTCTGTATCTGCCAACTCTATGCCCTATTATCGAAGTGCACATCGCGGTTTCGTAAGGGTTGAATATTGTACGGAACCAACTTAACCCTTTACACGCTTCTGACCTTTATTACCCAGGCCACAAGGGTCAAAGTAGCCCAACAAATACGTATTGATTTAAGTTTGTCTGTCGATATTTATGGCGGGAAACATCGCGAATACACATTACCGAAATTGTACATTTACACAATGGCGCTGATATCTTTTTATGTTTTCTATGGAATTGTCTTGTATTGTTTGTGATAAATTATGTATTTACATGTAAAATTCATTCGATGCCTCAAATACGCCAAATGTATGGTAGGAATGGGATGTAAGGTAGGCAAGTAATTGTTTTAGGCAGCGGTACCGGTGGTACGGTTACCCCAGGGTTCTTTCCAGCCTTTTTAAGTCCACTGCTGAACATTAGCCTCCTTAATAAATTATATTATATTGGTCTATTTGCCTATCATCTGGCAGGGCAGGTGGTTTGGTGATCGCAGTTCAAGCCAGTACTCAGGATGACGCTGCTGCCCATCATCCGGTAGGATTTCTCATCCCCATGAGATGATAGGGGTGGCTCTATTCTTGGCCGGTGCCACACGGCGACATATAAAACATATCAATTCAACTAAACCGAGAGATTATATTGACATGACATTTAACTTTGGCATCATGTCAAATCGCCACGAATCGACCGTACAAAAGTTAAATAAAAATATTTTCTGACAATCACACCAATTATTTAGTTCCAAAATAAGTATCATTAAGAACTTGTGTTATGGATACTAAAGAATGGATCATCATCTCAGCCCATTAACGTCCCACTACTGAGCACGAGCCTCCTCTCACATACCAAGGTGCGAGGGTATTGGGTCATACTCCACTACGCTGACCCAGTGCGTATTGGCGGCGCCAGGTGTATGGCGTCCTGCTGTTAGAATTTTTCAAGCCGTAATGACGCAATGAAGCAATATTTCGAAACAATATTAATATCAATCTTCAACCATCACTACCCTCATATTTCCCCCATTGTTTTAGCGTCGTTCGGCCATCATTAATTAATCAACATAGTAATAATTCTAAAAAACTGCTCTCAATTTTACTGCATTTCCGAAATGAGTTGCGCGTAGAGCTAATAATGTCATAGAAGTACCTAGATATTTTGTACAAAACTAATTATGCTGATATTATCCTCCTCATTTAATTACAATTAGGTATATGTCAGACGATCAAAAATTTAATTCACTTAAAAATATAAAATTTTTGTCGTATTGGATGAAGTATATATAAGTAAGTACTTAGAATGGCCAGCAAAAAATGCCGTTTCACGTCCCGTTTAAAAGTCCCGGGACTATTTGAACTGGGAAACGCATGCGCCGGTAGAGATGTACAGGGCTGATTGGTCTTCAACAGGAACTACTTACTATTTTTGCACAATATCCTCATACTGTGCAAAATTGGTTCATAAGACTAGCCCGTGTAGTTCGGGAGAGGAACGGAGAGAGCGGGAAATGGGAGCTTTATACTATTGAAAATTTATTCAAAATGGCCATATTACTTTTACATATAACTATTATCTTTTATATAGGTAATTAAATTAAATTAAAATTAATATATATCACGTCTCGCTAAAATGAATAAAATAAGCAAAAATAGAGACACTACACTTTTTTCTTAAAATAATAAATGTCTTAAAATTGTAAAATTTTTAAATGAACATCTTCGGTCACTTCTATATTAAACTAGCTCTACATATGAGAAGTCGTATGCAACAATTAAAATTTGATTATGCGGGTGCACTGTAACGTTGCACTCTCCAATGTGTCGTTCAGTGTACAATCGACCAAACTTTACGCCTATCATCTCCAAGCTATATTACCTGTTATAGTCACTGCATTAAGGTCGTAAATACGTTAGTGGTAATGGTTTCTGTGTGTTTAGTTGTATAAGGTGGTGCACTGTTCTTATTTCCGATTGTACTCATTTAGTTTTGGGTCATTTGTGATATAGAAGTGATACTTCAAATATGGCGCAAGTTTTGGGCCGTTTTTGTAAGAAATTATTATTTTTGTGTTTCGTGCTAACTGCTAGAGAATATGGGGGAGATCTAAAGTTACATCAAGTTTAAAACTAGTGCTGTCTCTTTTATTTGATAAAATGAAGACAGTAACAGCACTCCCTAGTTTTAAACCTGTTTTAACATTAGATTTTGTTTTTAATAAGCCCCTATGTATGTGAGTAATATTCAATTTTAAATTATTTATCCAACTTTAATTTTAAAGATATTAAGTACGTAACTTTTTCACATTGTTAAACATATTCAAACAAAGGTTTTGCCTTGAAGAGGTTGAAGAGGAAAACTTTGTTCATGAAAATGTTAGCAATGTGTTTCAATGTATTCAAAAAAGCATAAAAGATCTCTCTTTAAAGATATAAATATCATAAATAGTCATAAATAGATATAAAGATGTTCTTAATTCTCACTAAAATTCTAAGGCATCATTCACCTGTTTCTATATTAACTATGTTCACATATTTGTTACCTATTATTTAGCGAATATTATTAGTATAGTGTTAGTATCTATATTTTAAAAATATTGTTATGCCACTCTTGCATGCAGTGGCTTCCTTTAAGTAAGACAGCATTTAGTTTTTTTTTTTTAATGCAAGATTTATTGTAAAATGTTAAAATGTATGTTTTGTTGGTTGCCCATGAATAAATAAAAAAAAATAAATAAATATGTAATTAGTTTTATATTCCTCTAGTATTGATACTCTTCTAATAGGTAGGTGCCGAGTGGTACCGGCCTAGAATAGTACCATCCCGTCTCATCTCACGGGGAGTCGTAAGAGTCGATGAAGAGAAAATATACCGTATGATGGGCAGCAGCGTCATCCTAAGTACTGGCTTAAACTGCGATCACCAACCCGCCTACTCGTATATCTTTTTTTTATTATAGTCGGTAACAAAATGCGTTAACGCACTGCCTTCCGGCCAAAGGGGCACCGAAAGGGGACGTGAGAGTCACCACCGGCAGACGCGACTGCCAGCAGTAATACCCACTAAAAATCTTCCGACGAAGCGCGCCGCTTGTAGAGAAAAAGGCGGAGGCCAGTACCTGGTTTGCAGCGTTTGACAACCCGCCTGCGAACGTCCCCCGGACCAAAACCGTGAAGACCTCCTCATAGAGGCGCAGTAGACGCGCCCCTCCTACCTCCTTGTGCGAGCATAGCGTGTGTAACCGACTTCTCGGAGGGTCCAGACAGCATGGGCCCCCTGCGCACACTGCCTAAAACCCTCCTGGCGCTGCTTGACGGGCCCTCCTGGCCCACCCGCTGCGCCCTCCATAGGTCCTTCTTAGTTTCCCCCCCGGTAGTCAGTACTATAAGGGCACCCAGAGTCGCCCACCTCTGGGTGTTACCCTTTCCCGGCCTCCTCAGCCTCCCACCACGCCATGGTGGAGATCTGTCGGGGGGGAAATCGCCTATATCTGTGCCAAAAACCCCCAATAGAATGTAATCTATTAAGATGGCTAATGTTCAGCAGTGGACTTAAAATGCTGATATGTTGTTAATAGTAAATAGGGTATAATAAGAAAGGCGCAATTGTATATAACTTAGGGGACTTAAATAATTAGAACATTATCTTTTCTACGCGAGCAAAGCCGCAGAAATCAACTATGGAAGATAATAATAATTGTTCTGAAATAACACCGACTACCTGATAATATTTTCACACAAAAACTCGATCTAAATATAATAAAACTAACATTTGAATATGAAAGCGACGCCATATGTCACAGAATGGAAGGAAGTGTTGAAGAGAGGTATAAAAACAACAATAACATCTCTACGACAGTGGCTGATTGAGTTCTATGACACTATGGTTTTGTGGCTCTATGGTTCGTAGGATATTGACCTTAGATGACTTGCCACCGGTCTTAATAATCCTTACTGAATTCGCTTGAACAGTTCTAACTATAAATGAACGAATTAACACTTTATTATACACTAAACATAACAAACTATTAAAACATACATACATAAAATCAGGCCTATTTCCTCGAAGGAGTAAGCAGAGGCATATTATAAGCCCACACTTCGCCTGTTGTGTTGTTGGTCCTACGTAATAGGTGGCGAGCCTATTGCCGCTTACCGGGCACTTCTATGTTTGCCAGAGACTACCTTAGGATGGACAGGAAACATATGAAAACACTTTAGGAATCTATACTAATATTATAAAGAGGAAAGATTTGTTTGTTTGTTTGTTTGTTTGTTTGTTTGTTTGTTTGTTTGTTTGTTTGTTTGTTTGTTTGTTTGTTTGTTTGTTTGTTTGTTTGTTTGTTTGTTTGTTTGTTTGTTTGTTTGTTTGTTTGTTTGTTTGTTTGTTTGTTTGTTTGTTTGTTTGTTTGTTTGTTTGTTTGTTTGTTTGTTTGTTTGTTTGTTTGTTTGTTTGTTTGTTTGTTTGTTTGTTTGTTTGTAATGAATAGGCTCCGAAACTACTGGACCGATTTCAAAAATTCTTTCACCTTTGGAAAGCTACATTATCCCCGAGTAACATAGGCTATATTATATTTTTAAAAAAATTAGGGATCCTTACTAAAAATCCAATAATGTAACCCAAGGTGTAAAAAAATGAGCTGAAAAATTCCTTACATAGCGTGCGCAGCGAAAACTATTGATGATAGAACAAAATTATGTACTACGACTTTGCAGTACTCATCATTATCTACAAAAAGTGTCGCGACAGCATATGTCTAAATATTATAGTTACGTCACAGTAAGCGGTTTTTTATTCTAAAAATTTAATTTATATGCCGCCGCTTGAAAAGGCTCTATATTTGTACCTTAGTATTAATCCTTATCAAAAAAAAATACTTTGTATTCAAGACGGCTTCAGTACCTTTTTATAACTTTTTGAATTATTCAATTCGGACATTTCATTCGGAAGATATCACGAGTTTAAAAATGCAAGTATTAGAAAAAAGTCGCGTGGTTGCCGCTCACCGCGCTCAGCTAGCCAGCATGCGATGTAGGCTCCATGTAAGCGTCAGTGGGGTACGGGGGGGGGGGAGTCAATGTAATCTATATTATAAAGAGGAAGGATTTGTATTTTTGTATGTAACGAATAAACTCAAAAATTACTGGACCGATATTAATAATTCTTTTTTCATTAGAAAGCTACATTATTACGATTTCCGGGCTCCCGACCATCAGTTTATTTTGTCACCTAAAAATAATTTAATGTCAAATGTTGTTTATGGGGAAGATTTACAATAATCGCTTTAGTTATCTATCCCAAAACAACAGGTTGCTCTCCGGGACTGTCATTAAGAGTAAAAACTAAGTATTAATTAGATTTAAATATTTTCATCATTAACAACTTCAACATCCACATAAAGACAATCTATGCAGCCTGCGGATAATGACTGCGTCGTCGATGTTAGTGTCCGTGTCTGTGAATTGATCTGGAAATCATTTTGCTGACCGTGTCTTTTCTGGGTAGGCATTTTACAGCGGTAGCCGACATCCACGCGGGCGGAGCCGCGGGCGACTGCTAGTCTTTAATATAATAGTCATTTTTTTATTTAAGTAACTTGAAAAATTACGCATTTTAACGACTTTTTTAAATCTCATAGTTTTCGAGGAATGAAAGTCTGTTATAAAAGTTAATTTTTATGCTATTGGCTTTTGGCAGTTCTTAGACAAAAGTATGATAATTTATATACTAAAAATGTTTGTGTTAAATGTAAACGAATATAGCTTTATAATCGCCTCTACGTAAGGGAGCCACCTCTTGACCAAACTAAAATTTTTGAGTAGTCGTTCCTTTGTAAGCGGTATTTAGCGGAACTATCTCAAAGATGACAACACGCGTTTGAGTCTTGTACAACAAACACGCTGCTCGGGAAAGTAAAACTACCTTACTTTATTGAGGATACCCAATTAACAGGATCCAATTTATGATTTGTGTGTAATATTTTATGTCTCAAATCTGTTACTACCTCCATTTCATTCTATTTATTTGTCTTTACATCAATTTTCATCAATATTTGTTGCTACAGCGTTAGTCCCAATACCAATACTAGTGTGTATCCTATTCCAAACCAAAAATCTCATGCCTTATAAACAACTTAACTATTATGTCAAAAATTTTGCATTTACAATGCTATATAAGACGATTTTTTTTATTAGAATAAAATTACTAAGTAGGAATTGAATCTATCTTTCCTTATAACTTTACTATTAATTCATCTCGACACCATCATCGAAAGTGTATGTTTGTCTGTACACATGAATGAACTTCCTGTCATTTCAACATTTTTTACTGTCAGCAAAAAATATCCAAAGTGTGTTTGTTTAATGTACACCTTTTGAGCTTTTTATCGAAAGTGAAAACAATATGTGCGCAAGAGTTATTTGTTTATTAACTGATCGTTTCCTAAATGGAACTTGCAGAAAAGATGTATTTTATATGTTGAAACTATCCTTCAATGGGTCAAATAGTATCCCCCCCGCTCAGGTCAACTTGGCATGGTGGGGGGGCTGAATATCGGAAGAGGCCGCCAGGACAAGGTAACATTCAGAGGTTGGCGACTCTGGGTGCCCTTAGTACTAACTAGTAGGAAGGAAACCGAGAGAGACCTAAAGAGGGCACAGCGTGCAGCAACGCCAGGAGGGTCTTAGGCAGCGGGGGCCCCTGCTGGCTAACCATGGTACCTCCGGTAAGTCGACCAGACTATGGTCGCACAAGGAGGTAGGAGGGGCGCGTCCACTGCGCCTCTCTGAGGAGGTCATACTGGTTTTGTTTCGGGGGACGTTGGCCGCAGGCGGGGTATTATACACTGCAACCAACTGGCCCAAGCCTTTTTCTCAACAAGCGGCGGGCGTCGTCGGAAGATTTTTAGTGGGTATTACTGCTGGCAGTCGCGTCTGCCGTAAGTCCCACCCCTCATTCGGTCCCCCTTTAGGCAGTGCGTAAATGCATTATGTTATCGACGTAAAACAAAAAAAAGTCAAGACATAACGCTTAAAATTTGGGCAGAATACTTAACTCTCTCGGCTTCGATCGGGGTATTTTTACACCCTGTATAACTGTCAAGCCTTGTTCCTGTAAAGATAGCCAAATATATATATAGTTCAATTAAAAAAAGTTGCTTGGTAAATACGTAAAAGAATTCTGATTGAATAAAACAAACAAAAAAATATTGAAAAGACATGTTTGATTTGCCTCATAGAAAAAACGAACAGACAATTGAAATCAAATTTCCGAAATCGTATATCAACAAAACATATTATTATTATATTTATTTATTTAAAGCAAAATGGCCGTCCCAAAGCGGACAGCACAAACAATACGAAAACAGTTCAAACAACAAACTAACAATACACGCCAAACCGTTCATATGCAAAACAGTAATAAGGAATTTGATGTAACCATAAAAGATGGATCACATTTTTTAAAAATGGAACCGGCATTCAAATATTTAAACAAAGCGTTCGATTCGAAAGCGTCCGTTCGATTTTCGAACCAAATATCATTTTTTTAATAACAGCCGCGGAACACAATCCTTCCTTCTTCCTAACCCATTGTCGTCATTAGGAGATTTGAATGATAAAAAAATATAGGATGTATAAATAGGGGAGATATGGAGTTTACTGTTGAATAAGTAACAATTATTTTTTGATAGATAATAAATTATATGTGACGGGCGTTGTCGTGTTTTGCGCGTCATTTACATTTCGCCAACTATTAGGGAGTTGTGTTTTTTTTATTGTACCAAAATCTATCAATTTTGGCATTGTAACAGGCTCAGTATTTAACTTTTTTCTATGAAAGTTTGTACTTATTAACAAACGCGTGTCACCCTGAGACTTGGTCATCATCGGAACAAATAGTTCACAGATTAGTTCTAGAATGGGTGACCGTTTATAGGGAAATTCTATCTATCATTTCATTCATCTGTTTAAGCCAATACGCACTGCAAATGCGTGCGCGCAGTAAAATATGAGCATATATCTGTTTGGTTTCAAAAGAAGACCTAAGCACAACACTAGTAAAAGTAAAAGTAACAAGGTCTTTATATCATAAACATTACAAGCACTTGAAAACGTCAAAACAAAATATAAATTATAAAAAATCTAAATATTACTACACTGAAATCACGAAGCTTAATTTCACTATGCAAATTAATAAAAATTAGGTGTAATTGAATCTAAGTGCCAGTTCCGAGCCCACGCTCTGTGAGAGGACTGACAAGAAACTTACAGGGTATGCTCTTTTAAATTATCAACCAAATATAACAATACGGAACACACACAGTGAATATTTAAAGATATTGAAAGGGTCCCCAGATGCCGTAACCAATAAAGTAGCACTAAGGAAACCCTTGTACCCACTGTATTGGGAGGTTTTTTGTCTTTGACGATGATATCACCTAAACTAAGACCTGAGGATGAGGATGGGCAGAACTGGCAGAAGACCGAAAGATATAGCAAACTTTATTGTCCTACACCAAGATCTAATTCGGATCGCTAAGCCAGAGAAGAAAGTAAGACAAAAGTCATGTTTGAATATAGAATCCATGACCTAAGAACATGAAGGCTAAGAACAGGATTATCGACTTCCAAGCCATATTAATCAAACAAACAAAGCTGATTAATCGTCAGTTAATTCTTAGCAAAATCAAATTCTCAGCACAATACGATGCGATTCTCAAAAAAACGCGAACAATAACAAATCGTTGTATCGCCTTGTAATGATCTTGACGCGTCTGGTGATTGTAGAAAGGGACAGCAATACGATTATCAGTAGGTGTGAGGGAGATAGACGCCGTATTTGGCCGGAAGAACGATAATATATGGTTCATTGTTGGTAACGAGACGGGTGCGCGTGGGCAACTGAATGAAAACCTCCTTGTCTATTTCGATTTCGATGAAAGGTGGATGGCGTCTTTGTGTGGCGTTTTCGCGCCTTTTTAGTGAAGAACGTTTTTTAGAGAGGTTCATTCGTATGGATAAGCAAAATAACTTCGTATTTTTTTTATTAAATATTGGCTCAATATCGCTTAAATTAACGTCAACTAAAAAAAATGACATTTAGGTCTGGTCAGCAGTGAATGGAGCGTGCTAGTGCGACGCGCCCACCATTCACTGCCGACAGGATCTTGAACAGAGAAGAATTGAGTTGGAAAGATATAGATAGAAGCCCCATTTATGTGCAGCATTAATCAACTTAAAAATAAGTGTGGGTTTTATTTCATGTGACACTTCATAGCCTACATCCTCACTGATTAGAAGCATTTGTTGCAGGCCATTAAAATGAGAGCGCACCATTCCTACCTATCTTACTAATATTACGCCTGTTTCCCCGAAGGGGTAGGCAGAGACATATTTTGCGCCCACACTTCGCCAATTATATAATTGGCCCCACGTAATAGGTGAACTTTTGTGTCCGCCAGAGCATCCTCCGTTGTTTGGAAGGTGCACCATACACTCAATAATTGTAATATTTTTCAGAATCATCAACAGTTTCCTGTCCTGCTCTCAGGTTATCCGAAGTCTCCGCAGAATGTCGTTTCCTTCCATTCACTGCAGTTCTGCGTCATCGACCTCCTTCTCGATAGTTTTTATTTTGTAAGTTAGATCCTAGCATAGACAAACTATGCATATCGTTTTGTGGGACTACTGTATTTTAGTGCTGAACCCGCTGTTTGTTTTATAGATAAATAACAATAATAAACTTCATCTTTGCACCTTCTTTCATCAGCTGTTAGTCGTCCTCCTCATCTCCACCAGGTAACAAGAATTTCTGACTTTTCTAGTCACATGACCTTCGTTTCTTCTCAATATACGCCCATTGTTTTTTAGTCGCTGGTGGTTCCTTATGCTAACTCTAACATATTTTTTAATTTTTAATGTGACCCCTCACAAAGACCACACCCTGCCTGATGGTAAGTAGTCGATGCAGTCTAAAAAAATTAGAGGCGACCGAATTGGTATTCTTTGTCAACACATGTGTTTATAATCCCGGGTTTTGGAAGGGGCGGCAGGGGCATGAAGCGGCTTTTTGAAAGCCGTAATGAGTGAGAGTGTTTGTACTATGGTAACGGTACTAGCGCCCTCATTTTGCTAGACTGCAGTGACTGCTTTCCATCAGGCAAGACTTAATCATTATGATTTGTCCCATCTATACTATAACTGGGTCGAGTGCTGAAAATATAAGTTCCTAAAATCAGCACGTATTGTTTTGGAGAGGAACGGAGATGGTAGGATTAGATCGAAAGGATCTTCAGAACACTCTCTGTAGTAATTTCGGTCGATTACTAACAATATATTCTACTGGATTCCAAAAATTGTTGACACCCCAGTTTACACGCCGCAATCAGTACCATTAGCGAATGACAAATGACAGTTGACGCGTGGCGAATGCGTCTGCGCATCAGCTAACCCTACCGAGCTTACACAGATTATCTCTCCATTATTCATTTTCTATCCATTTTACTATATATTTTTAATATTTAAAGAGAGGCGAGACGATCGCAACTTTCATAAGAGACGTTTAAAAACATTATAAGTACAAAGTATCACTGTAAAAACCGACTCTGGCAACAAATTTAGTATGTAACATATATTGGCAAAAACGTACACTCAAAACAGAATTGACTCATTCAATCTTGGCTTCATTGGGATGGACTTGTGAACGTCACGTCTATAAGTGTGCCAGTTACGCCTGCTACTATAAGAAGCCTTCCATCAAGACATTTAGCCCTGCTTGTCACTGTCAAACCATTATTAGGCAAATCATTGCGGTATTTCTCAGTTTTATTCTTGCATTATAAAAGCTTTAAGCGCTTGTGAAATTGTAAAATATATCCCTTTTTGTATGAATTATAGTGCTATAAAAATATAGATATGGCACTGCGTTACTTCCAAACTATAATTGTTTAGTAATTCATACGCCCAGTAATTTTATAAGATATAATAATTTTAAACCTGGAACAAGATTACGCATTTTGCGCTAAAGATGATGAATGCATAAAATCAATATTGAATAACTGTTCTTGTTTGAGGAATATGAATATAAATATTTCGCGAAAGTATTAGAAAATTGGCACTATGCGTTCTATGTCAGATACGCAAATTGCCATAATGTCTAAAAATCGAAAAGGAGCCTGGTGGGTTAAGGTTTTTTTAAGTGAGCCCGAGCCAACGTCACCTTTTGATAAACGAACGAGGCTTTAGCGAAAAGAACAGTTCCTGGTAAACGGCAATAAGCTCTCCACCTATTACGTGGGACCAACTATATAATTGGCGAAGTGTGGGCGTATAATATGGCTCTGCATATTATATAATATATTTCCCTTTGGGGAAATAGGCGTGTATGTATGAAAGAAAGTCCTTTACTAACCTTTAAAAAATATTTCACTAACATTTCTACTAAGATTTGAACCCAATTAAAAATTACAATACGGCAAGTAAGATGAGCGACTTTTAGATAACATCGATCTAAATTACTTATTACTGTGCACACTACCTGACATGATTTCCTAGATTGGTACCCAATTTGGAATAGTTTCCGTAAACGAATACTTCGCGAATGTGCAACAAAATTGCTCAATGGCAAGTAAAACAAACGACTCACAACGGACAGATCAGAAATAACCCATAAAGTATGTGATTAGTAGCAATCAAGCAATTAAGCAGGTGTAATTGTGGGTAGCAAAAAAGTATGGCGTTTCGCGCGCTTTGTCGGCTCGCCGCGCTCAAAGAGAATCGATAATAATCGATGATCGATTTGAATTCCGTTCGATTTGAATCGAATAAAAAGGTGCGTTGTGTTTACTTAATGGTTACTGGCTGTTTGACAACTGACTGTTGTGGAACATGTATTTTTCAAATTTAGAACATTAGATCTTATAAAACTTTGGTATTATTACACACTGCAAAGAAAACTTTTTTAGGATTCGTCATGTCAGCCCTATTAACAACTCATTATTGAGCACTTTTTATGAACCATAGTGACAGGGTATTGGGTCATACTTCACTATGCGGATTCAGTGCGGTTTGCTACTAATCCTTACTAATATTATAAACGTGAATGATCTTTCTCAATGAAATCGCGGGCATAGTTTTTAATAATTAGATTTGTTAAAAGCTTTCTATGTATATTGCTTATAGAACCATGAAGCATCGTTATCTTCGCGTCCCACTTAGTGTTGTAAAGAACTCGAGTCTTTGAGTCCTAAATTAAGAGCTCGACTCGGCATTACACGACTCGACTCATAACAATAAGACTCTTAAGAATAAAGAACTCAAGTCTATATGAGCTCTTGAACGCGAGACTCGAGACTCGAGTCTTCTTTAGCGCTCGAGTCCTTTTTACGCGCCGAGTCGCGCTCGAGTTCTTTTCCGCTTTGAGTCATTCTTTTTAAAGCAGCCAATAAAAGGCTATTTTTGTGAGATATAATCATGTGTAACCAGAAGGAGATGTCGAAAAATAAATGAAAGAATTAACGTTTTAATTAACATGAAAAATCAGTTTAATTAATTATGATCATGAAAATTATTACAAAAGAAAACATTAATAAACAAATGTAATTTTAGTCACATTAAACAGCTTTATTATAAAAGTATAGACATTTATTCTAAATAAATCACTGTCAGCATTTCGAAGACCAGTTTGAAGAAGACTCGAGCTCTTTTAAGACTCGAGCTCTTTTAAGACTCAAGCTCTTTATAAGACTCGAGTCTCTCGAGTTCTATTTAAGGTTTCGAGTTCAATAATGGCGCTCGAGTCTTCATGATAGGACTCAGACTCGGCTCGACTCAAGACTCCGAGTTCAGTTAGTTCACTGAGTCTTAGAAAATTGAGCCAGGTGTGTGGCGTCGTGTTGAAGAACTGTTCTAAAGGTTGTCGCGGCTTCGGGGTATAGCAAGCTCAAGAAGGAACATGGATGGTATTAAGTCAGTAAAAGTATGACAACCTCTCCTGCGTCGGGTCAGCCCTCAGCGGGTAATTCGATGATTTTCAATTTTAAGAAAAAAAAATCACTTCTTTAATTATATTGTTCCCGATAAGCGGCAATAGCCTGGCCACCTATTGACGTGGGACCAAAAATATAATAGGCGAAACGTGGGCGTATAATATGCCTGGGCCTACTCCTTCGGGGAAACAGGCGTGACTGTACGTATGTAACTCTATTGTATGTTGTATTTAATCTATTGTATTGTATTTAATCTGTTATTTACTTACATTTCTGTGACTTTCTTAGTAACAGATTAAAGATATATCAGTATAATAACTATAGGCTAATTTATGTACTGACAACATTAATAAAACAATCCACACCAGATTAAAAAAAGATTCACAAGGTAGCCACCATCACCGCCCGATAATGCCCGCCGAGAGCGATCCTTCCGATCCATTCGAATTTCGAACGTATTTGAATTTCAAATTTGGAAATCCATTAGTGCGACTCGTCATTTTAATGTGACACCGTATTGAGTTACTCTAATTGATGGCTTCGTTCGAGTTCTTTTTGAATTCGAATATTGAAATATGAATTCGAGTTCCGATGTTGGTTGCCCTTTTTTGTTCGTTGCACTTCCTGTTTGGTTTTGTTTCTTTTCACTTTTGCTTATAATCAATTGGGACTTTTAATTTCAATTATAGCGATATTATGCAACAAATTTTATTTTAGTTAATGCGATTCCCACTGTTTTTTGTCATCAGTTTACACTACATATTTTTTTTATATGGAAAAAAATCTATAGACCGTCCCTGCTATGAGTCGACCGAGAAAGCAGGAGGGAGTGTTAGACTTTTACTGACTAAAAACCATCTGTTTCTTCTTGAGCCAGCTTAATCGCGGGGCCGCGGTAACTTAAGACACAGACTTAGTACCTGTAGAATACGATAAGGACACGCGCAAAGCCGGGATCACAAGCTAGTAAAGTTCAAGAGATAATAGTAAAGTTTTTTTCTGCCGTGTCCGATCAATCGTACCGTGTGATTCGGATTGATGATGGAATTGGTCCCATCGATCCACACGTCAATGGATCATTAATCTGCATTTTAACGGGTTCAAGACACCATTGGCAGTACAGTGATGGGAGCAATTGATGCAAGAGTTATTGTATCGATTCTTTATCACCATACAATCATGCTAATAATAATATATTAATAATAATAATTGGTGTATAGCAATCCTATCAACGGTTAAGGCGCATTTGGGCCTCTGGACGAAAAAACGTCTATTTCTAAAAGATTATAAGAACTAAAAGTAAAAAATAAAAAAATGAACTGCTTTTACTTGGTTTCAAAAAAATGTATGTATGTATTACATACATTTTTACATACATACATTTTTTTAAACCAAGTATGTATGTATGTTAAATATTCTCAAATTAGAACAATTATTTTGTTGCATCACAAGTATTATTATGGCGACCCATATTGGGTTGAGGCGAGTATACCCCTCCGCTCCTGAGGTTGTGGGTTGGAATCCCACACAGGACAAATCATTAAGGAATATTAAGTAGATATTCTAAAAAAGTATTTATATATGTTTATCCGTTAATTAGTATACATAACACAAGTTCTTAATGATACTTAAATTGGAACCAAATAATTGGTGTAATTGTCAATAATATTTCTTTTATTTATTAAGAATTTGTGTTATGAACACAAAATTATTGTTAAAGACATACAAACATACACCTACTTAATAAACATAAAAATACCTAGATTTGAAAAATATTGAGCAATTTTAGAATAAAATAACGCACAAAATTAGTTTTTAATAAAAACCTTGAACAATTAATGGTGGCAAATATTTCTCAGGTACAGTATCAAGAAGGGATTATCGTAATGTCTAGCATATATAGCTTAAGGTTTTTTTATACACTGTGTAAAACAACAATTTTTTATTAGCTGACCTACTTGAAAAATGTGTGTCCAAGTAAGAACAAAGACACTACGGCGTGGGTCCCATGCGCACGCGCCGGTCGCGAGGCAGGTGTGTGGCTCGACCCTCGGACTGGGTCAAAGGGCTATCGTGTTCAATATCTTTTATGGTTTATAATATCACACAAGATATTCAGGAATAATGATAGTAAATTATTAGTCAGCAAGAACCTTTTCTTTTGGATGGAAAATCTGTATCCGAAATCTGTGAGTCGAGTAGGAGGGAGTGACAGGCTTCTACTGACTAAAAATTTTTAATGACTCTAGATTATTAGTAGATTAAATACCGAAAAGACCGTTTGTTTGTTTTTGCTAATTTCTTTATTTATATTTTTCATGAATTTTTATATGTTTTGTCTCCCTTCTTTTTATTTTTTCAAATCTTGTGACTGCAGAACACTATTGTTTTAATACTATGTATTTTAACTGTAACTGGCGGGAGAAAAACCTTGACGATTTTCTTGCCGGTTCTTTTACGATCAAGCTCCCGCCCGCAATGAATGGGCGCGTTAGTTTATAAGTATGACATTCATAAGAGCTCTATTGAGCCAAACTTGAATAAATGAATTTTTAATTTAATTTAATTTAATTTATGCCATCGATGCATGAAATCCGCCCTATTTGACAGTAGGCGCGGGGATGCCTTGCTAGGCTTCTGAAAGTCAGCGACATTCACCGTCCCCGTGAACAGCAAAAAAATTATCGACTAACTCTAGTTAGATATGCGAGGATCCCAGGCAAGCGCAGTGTCGAAAAGTATTCATAGAGTTTTCATCTAAGAATTGGACAAGTAAGTTGCTCCAGCCAGTAAAAATTAGTGTTGTATTCAAAGTGTCATCAAAATTAATAAATTGCCAACCTAACCTTACGTTATTTTAAATGAAAAGTTCTGATTGAGGATCAAAAACCGTATTTATTGCTCAATCATTAGTTTCGATGTGCGATTATGTGTTTTTAGAAAATATATTATTTATTCCTAAAAACACTGATTATTAAACGTTATAATACTTACATATAATAAGTATTTTTTGATAAAGACACCAATTATTTAGTTTTTAGTTTCTAGATAAGTATTATTAAGAACTTGTGTTATGATTACTAAATATCGGATAAACATACATAAATACCTTTTTTTTGTAAATTAATGCTTAATATTTTAACTGTCTTCTTATATATTAACTAGAATTCATGCAGCTTATTTATATATCCATTAATGCACATAAAATGTACATACACATAGCAAAAATATGTACGAAGGTGAGTTAGTCAATTTTAATATTTAAGTAAAAGTAAAGTGTAAACTTTATAGTTATTGATCAACATAAAACCAAGCGACTGACCGTTGGTGATTATCGTGTGACATGGCTTTGTTATCGACAGTTATACCCGACCCGGTAATATCGATAGTTTCATCGACACCTGCCCCTCATTACCATGTTCTGGGCGTTAAGAAAAAGAGTGCTTATTTAAGTTACTTTCTTTACGTGTAAGTTTTATGTTAATGCATTTTTTCTGTAATCGAGTGAAAATAACAACGCTTAAAATTACATGTTTATTTTAATCAATATTTAAAATTATAGACAAGACAAATAAGTACTTGTTATTTCACATGACATATGATAATAATAATAAATATTTCTGACACTCACACGAATTATTCAGTTCCAAGATAAGTATCATTAAGAACTTATGTTATGGATACTAAATAACGGATAAACATACATAAACACTTTTTTTTTTGTAAATACATGCTTAATATACATAGAAAAATATGGTACATAAGTGGTGTCAAAATTGTATAAAGTCCGCTTATTTCACCAGTAACTGGTACGCAAAAATATAATCACGGTATACTAATATAAAAATAAGAAAATTCATTCTTCAAAATATTCACTCAGTGAATAAAACACTTATCAAAAATCCATTTTTTAAAATGAACTTTAAATATGTTTAATCGCATCGGCTTAAGGTTATTGTCGAGCCTATTATAGACTTTTATAGACATCACATAGCTGTTCCTTGCTTAAGTATATAACGTTATGTACCTACTTTAATAAGAAAGATTTACTTTAAAGTTTAGTTCTACTTTTAATTTTTCAACACCTTTTAAAATTTTGTTTCTTTTATAAAGTATGTTGGCAGTTATTTGTCAATCATTGAAATAATTTATACAACATGGTAGATGAATACAAATGTTCTTGAAACAAGATAGCTGGATTAGCATGTTTTGTCCCAAGGGACATGCAAAAATTATAATGCACTCCCGTCGTAAGAGTCGACGTAGGGAAATCCTACGAATGACGGGCAGCAGCGTCATCCTGTGTACTGGCTGGAATTGCGATCACCAACCCGCCTGCCCAGCGTGATTATGGGCAAACACTTTAAAGAGATTGTAATCTATTGTGGAGACTAATAGTGAACTTTATAAGGCTGATATGATGAAGTCTGTAATTACAACTGTAAGCACAACACCAGCATTCAACAGATTCAACAATCAATTGAAAAAATATTAGCTTCAATAATTTCTCGACGTTGAACCCTTTCAACGCTTCATTCAATACGATTTATCTCAAGAACTAAACGTGCCGTAAAATTTCCAATTCGACCCAGTCCTCCAAATCATCCCTGTAACCTGATACATTTCAACCCTGTCTTCGCATCTGTCATCGGTGTATTGACTCAACCCTCAAACGGCTAGCGAAACCTTCGGAACGATCGACAATGGGCGACTGAGATATTTGCATACGCTATTTTAGGGTTAGAAAAAAAATTATCATACCATTACTATCCAAGCGGATAACTTACGCGATATTGAACTTTATTTTCAAGAGAAACTTAAAAAATCAAATTGTGCATGATTATTGAAATGAAAGATGATGGTAATGCTAAAACTTTCCTTTCTGTGTCGCATTGAGTTTAAATTTATGACTTAATGCAGTAAAGATAACGTTGATTTTACTGTAAGAGAAGATTGGAAAAAAGTGTTTAACCCCCCAAATGGCTTATGATAATTTTGGCGCTGCGAAATCATTTTTACTATCATTTTTCAATAGCTCATTAAAAGGACGCTTAA
The DNA here is from genome assembly GCA_949126915.1 of Musotima nitidalis. Lineage (NCBI taxonomy): Eukaryota > Metazoa > Arthropoda > Insecta > Lepidoptera > Crambidae > Musotima > Musotima nitidalis. Next base: position 11,511,823 of record OX421434.1, read on the forward strand.
GCCAATTCTAGCGTAAGTGCCATCGGTTTTGTGTTTGCTATAACTGAATGCCCGAATGCGCTTAACTTATTGTGCCAAGACCGATTTTATGGCATTAATTTGAATTTGGATGGTATTTGAAGGGCCCATTTGCATGATTGTGATTTACGCGACCTTTTCAGATGGGAACTGTTGGGGATTTATGGTTATCTAGTAAATGCACTTCGACATCAATCGGGTCATTATGGTAAACGATTTGGGGGTTTCAAGGTTTTCTTGCTGAGCTTATCAGGAACTTTCTTTAACTTATTGATTTGGAATGTAAAGAATTCTTGTTGTTTAATCACAATATTGGTAGGAGCGTCCTTAAAGATAATATGTTCATAATCTTGCTTTACATTCAACCACTGCTGGACATAAACCTCTCCAATGTCACGCAACTAAGCTCGATCTTCAGCTCCTCGTCTCCAACCGCTGCCATTTGTTATCCTACTAATATAATATAACCCTACTAATATTATAAACGTGAAAGTTTGTATGTGTGGATGGATGTTTGTTACTCTTTCACGCAAAAACTAATGGAGCGATTGTGATGAAACTTTGTACGTGTATAGCTGCAGTCCTGGACTAACATATATAGGACACTCCTTATCCCGATATTTCCACGGGAACGGGGACCACGCGGATAAAACCGCAGGGTGTTGCTAGTGTCTATATAACTTTTGTCTTAATGTTAAAAAAATTATCTTATGACCTTAAATGGAAGTACCAAACCAATGGAATGTATTGTCTGGTGTGTGTGGCATCCATCCACAAAAGTGGGTGAGTGGAGCAGGAGACATTTAAAAGTGTGTGAGTGGAAAAGTGTGCCTGTGAGTTTCTTGCCAGTTCTTCATACCGGGGGCCTACCGCCGAGTTCGATGGCAATCGATTATAAGGCAAAATGGATTTCGAATTGATTCTGTCGTACCGCCGAACTCATGGAAATCGAAACAAAATGGCGTTCTCCATTTACCTATTGGTCTGTCACGGACTGAAGGTCATGAATGAGAGGTGGCTGTCGGCAGATTCCCCGGTACGGATTAATGAACGCAAAACAAAGTTTGATCTAGATGGATTACTTACCGGTAATCCATCGAATTCGGCGGTAGGCCCCCAGAGCGGTGGCTCGGAACTGGCACTTAAATTCACTTACACTGAATTATTTTTTTGTTTTTAAATTGTTTTGTTGCATGTAAGTGAATCTAAGCTTCGTGATTTCAGTGCAATAATATTTCGACTGTTTTTTTATATTTATACTTAATTTTGACATTTTCCAGTACTATGTATAATAGTTTATGAAATAAATATTTTTTTGAATTTTGGTCATCATCATCACCAAAGCAGTAGCCTGGCTGCGACCTAAATTCCCCCAAATCCGAAATACGATGGGGTCATCGTCATCACTGAAGCAGTAGCCCGGTACCGCCATCTAGCGACAATATAACAAAATAAAATAGATAATTAATTTTTGAATTTGGATCTCTTTGCTCACTGGTCTAAACAGATTTGACCAGTTGACGACCGATATGCGTGGTGGCGAGTTTACCCGCACTCCGCTCCTGAGGTGATGGGTTCGATTCCCATACAGGACAAACTTGTGTGCATAAACATGAATATTTATTCTGCCCTGGGAGTTTTTCTATGTATATTAAGTATGTATATAAAAATAAAGTGTTTAAAAAATCCTATCAAGAACTAAGGAGCCCAAGCCAACCTCACCTGCAAGTGACACACCTGCCGATCAACGTACGAGGCTCTGGCGAAAATAACAGTGCCACTGAAAACAATAGGCTCGCCACCTATTACGTGGTATAGTGATTATTATTATAGTACGATATTATAGTATACGTGATTATAGGAACCCTTAATGGTCTTACTCAGAAACGACTTCTGCACAGTGTGTAGATGGTTTGCTAAGACCAGCACCAGTTCAGGATCCATTATAATGTAATCTCAGAAGAGCCTGAGAATACATTGGCTACTAAAAAGTGTTGTAAAGGGGTTATAAAGAGGCATGCAAGTTTATATGGAAATTCTTAATGTTCAAAGCTTGAAAACTATTTTGTTATGTTAATTATTACCTGATATAATATGATACGAATTTCATGTAGACGAAGTCGCAAGCGAGTCACTAGTATTTTAATAAAGCTAATGACAACGCCACACAATCGACTATTGCCTATACTGACGTCACTCACGACATGATCTGAAATAAATTGACCAAGATATCATTTATCAAACCGGCTGCATTTTTAATTATTAAAAAACATTCGGCCGGAGCGCACTGACGCGTACCAATCTGCTTCCGATCTTCGGTGTGTTCCGTCCCTCTCTCTCTTCTATGTCAATTGTACGTCTATCTCTCTCTAACGTTCGACGTAATTAGTTTCTCATGTGTTGGTGCTTTTGTTTAGAATGACATGTGGCGGGCCACTGTTAATTATTGCAGTTGTATTCTTTTTACCGGTTATCGGTTTTATCGATTGATGAGTATAATCGGACAACTGTCTTACTTCTGTTTAGATATTTGCTATAAAGGTCAGTTTTGCTTGTCTTATTAACAGACTTTGAACAAGGAGGCTCTATATTCTATGGTTCTGAATGTATTTGATTTTAAATAAAAAAACAATTAAAAAGTCTTATTTAGTTTTAAATATGGAATTGCTTGTTAAGAGTATTTGCCAGTGTACAGGAATATACTTCATCAAGTCTTTGCATAAATGCAGCGTTGTCGTCATTTAGTACAGTCATAGTCAATTAATATACGTCATAATCGAGTCCAGTTCAAGTCATAATCGACAAAGTAGTGGAGTCTTTACTAGAAGCGTCTGTAGTTTTGGAGTCAAAAAAGAATATCACAATTCACTATAATATGCCACTTTCCTACACTTGTTTACATTGCCGAAGAAGTTATGTCTAAAAAGTTCATTGTGTACATATTTTTTAAAAAAATTAAAAAAAAATTTTTTCGCTTGAATGGAAATACATTCCTATACATAAAAAAATAAAAATATACTAGTTTTTGATGTGTCTTTTACCACATTGGCGCCAAAAACGAAATAATTATTTTCTAACAACTAGCACTTTTTTGTATTGCTCCAACTTACAAAACGTTTATAAATTTAATTACAATGTGTCATAAACCCAATGTTTTCCGTACACTGCTAATAATGTAGTGTTTAATTACAAAATATACTTAAAAGCTTGTAATATATAATTGTAGTTAAAAAGCAATTTCTTAAAAAGGGGTATTATGCTGTAAATGATTACTTGTCAGATAAACAAGCTTGGGCTTAACATTTTGAACTTGTATTTGTGTAAATTTTCTGACAGGACTGCTGGTTTAACCATACCTATGAGGTTTCCCTCTGAGTTGTTGAGGTCAGACGGCAGTCGCTCTATGTAATAACTGAAGTTATGCCAAAACCTGATTAGACCAGAAGACCCTGGGCCCTGGTCTTAAAGTTTGGTTAACTGGCTAACATTTAACCACCGTCATAATTAAGTAGTAGACCTAAATGACGAGCCAAAAAGTATGAACATCAGTATACAGTTCTAGTACAGACTAGTACTCGCGGACAAGTGCTTAATACTATAAAAACCACTGTAAGAGAGTGAAAGGGTTCAACTTATTTTCTACGAAACGAATAACTGACTGACGAAACGAACAAATGATTTTAATTAAATAGTTATTACATTTAGTAAGAAATGATAGTTAATAATACTATGAATTATTCGTAGGAAGTATGTTTTTATAACTTTTAAACACCTGTACCGACTATATTACCTATAATTAGTTTTTCTTTTTTAATGTAAATCATCTTCAGTATATTAGCGTAGATACCAATACTGGGGTTAGTGGAGGTGTGTGGCGTCTTGCTATAGAAAGAAGAATTTAAGTGTCTCTAACTGCTCCTAAAGACACGTACCAGAGACCAAGTGTGTTACGTGCCTTCCGAAGCACGAAAGCGCTCCATATGACATACCTTTTAAATAGTATACCTGAAGCCATTAGAGTGGAAACAAATAAACACAAGTAAAAAGCTAATTTAAAAAAAACTATATTGGTGTATGCGCAATATATTAATTTTTTTATTAGTATAAAATAAATTGTAATTAGTGTAAAAGAGACTGTGACCCACAGACAAACAGTCAAACGGTTTTGTGGGATATGTTTTTATGTAACTTGCATTATTTAAAGGAAATAAACGTTTTATCTGTCTATCTATCAATAATATTGTATACTAATCCAATCGAAGGTTGGTCACCGATCTAAAGATTGACCTCGGTAAGCCCTACTTAATTAGGTAACCACCTAGTCTCGCAAAACTTTAAGTGTTTCATAGTATGCGATGTTCATATGAATGTTGTTTACATTAAGGCGTACACATAATTAAGTGAATGCCCAACAATGGACACTCTTAAAACCATTTGCACATGTAATTTTATCCGGAAAATCTCTGAAAAAAGACTAGGAAATCTACATCTCATTACATATGTTACTTTGATCCAAAAACACAAATAAACAGATTGGTTTATCAAAAATATACCGACGCTTTTCCACACCCTTAATACGAAAAGCAATCTATTACTTAACTAGAAAATATGTAATTACTTTCACGGAATTCACATAAGCTTTCGACACAGTGGTAATAATGTATACAATTCATTTATTGACTGTTAAAAGGTTAGCAGAATTAACATTTAATAACATTGAAATACTTGATATAATTGACAAATATTATTATTGTTCCCAGGTTCCTCGTTAACAGCCATTTACGTTCTCAGGTGAGCTATTGATACACGCGAACTTTGACAGGGAAGTGTATTAGTTTCATTTTTTTTAAAGTAAATTAATTGAGATAATTATCGCTTGCTACGAAAGCACTTTAAGCCATTTTTCCTGGCTGTCATGAACGTAGTTGGCAGTCATTATTAGGAAGTGCATGCCTTCAAATATCCAGTCAGCTGGTTTTAAGATTGAATTATATTTCCCTCTGGAGGTCTGACGACAGTCGCTTCGTGTGATAATTGAAGTCCAGCTAAACCTGGCTAGACCAGTACGCAGACCCTGTGCCCTAAGCTTATGCTGATATTAATTGTGATGATTTAATGCAGGCATATCGGTCGTAGTTATCTGCACTGGGTCCGCGTTTTGAAGTATGACCCAAATCTTTCTTACCGTTCGTGAGAGGAAGCCCGTGCTCAGTAAAGAGAAGTAATTAAGGAGCTGAGATGATGATGTAAGTCACCTTTTCTTTATCATCCAAAGAGAAAGAAATAAAATCAGTCGCAGTTTTATGTTTGAAATGAGTAAATAATTATTATGAAAGACGAGTTACATGATATAATTATAAAAAATCTATAGAACAGTATTTTATTATTTAGGTTTATATGGTTATAGTCAAAGTAAGGGGTCTATTAGATAGCATTATAAAAAATACAGACACCACGTACCTGCCTCGTGAGTTGTCATAAATTAATAATGATCCTTACACAAATATGAATTGGCCTATATTGTGCAAATTGAACCCACGACCTTCGGAGAAAGAAACAGGGGGACAACAAAGACAGCACCCTTGTAACCGTTATGACAAAAACCTTTCCATTTCGATTCACAGATAAAAGTAATAACAGGTGATATACAACTGGTCAACCGTGACCCCAAAACGATAATCAAATGATGTCAGGTTCAACAGAACCCTATTTATTAAAAGAGAAAAAACTTAAAAGTGGTCAGTAATTAACAAAACCAAATTCGCCCATCATGCTATTGACCTCAGAATAGGGAAACCTGTCATTGTTCCACCGAAAATCGATGCACATTCAATTTTAGCCTTTAAATCTATACAAGTAGAAACTACTCATCGATAGGTGATTCTTTCAGTATCCTTGAAGAACTTATATTTCAATCTGACCTCTGTGTGTATCTGGGTAAAGAACATTATTCTTTGTGATTCCGGTTGACTGATTGTCATGCTTGGCTGGAGTGGTGCCAAGCTGGACACCAATACAAATGTAATTAGAGCCCACACATACGTATTGAAGAAACTGCGGTTTGGTCGAGGAAGTGCTTACAAAAGGCGATACGGATCTATAAGCACTTTTGTAGGATAAGATATTAAGGAAACCGTTGGTGATTAGGGCATTTGCAAGGTATGGCCGATCGAAGACTAATGATAGGTTTTTGATGGAATACTCATTGTTAAATAAATATGCAAATTGCAAGGAAGTTTTTGATGGTTTAGAAATGTACATTGAAGCTTCTTGTAATAATGTTTCTTAGTATTGAAGGCTATTAAGAAAAAAAGTGTCTCGTTTTAAGACTTTTAAGCTTTGTCGTAACTATTACGTTTCTAATTAATTTAGTTTTTTTGGGTAGATGTACAGATCTTACTATTTTTACTTAATGAGAACTTTTTATTCGAAACAGGAAAACTCTCCATAATTAGTATAATTCTTTAAGAAAATAATGAGTAATGCTTATTTTTTTTTGTAACTTATATTATGAATAGAAAAAATAAGTTGATGTTTCATACCCCAATCACTTCGTAGATTTTTCCGAAATTTTTTAAAGGGGTCTTAGTGTAAGAAAAAAAGAATAGGCTCGATTTTTGACTCAAAATATTGAGTGTACATTTAGATATACTATACGATAAGCGTGGATACAGCCGCAAACAGAAATACAAGAATTTTATAAAGCAAGTGTTCAAACAGTGAAATGATCAGTGCCATTAATAAATAAAGGTGATTAATGTTACAATTACTGACCTTAATGTCAAATCTGCCAACAAATTATCTCTAAGAACAGACTAAAACTTTTTGCCAACAATTAAAGGTCTTTGTCAAAGACCTAATAATTTTAATAAATTTAGCCTTTACACAATATATTACTATAATTTTTTGTTAAAATTAAGTACTCCAGCTTAAGAAGACAACCAATAAAAAATGTGCTATGCCTAATTTTAAGCCGTTTTATAGTAGCGAAAAATGAATTCGCTTTCATTCGTTTGTCATTTAATGGTTGACCTTATTATCATGGGTATATCTTTAAACGTCAGTTATCTGCTAATCAGCATAACAATGGCCCATCTGCCTGACTATCGACCCTTCCACCACGCCGCCAGATAACGCTGACGCTCCCCTAAGATTGAAAACCGAATCAATTAACTAGCAAGTAATTTATATCGGTTCAGATTGGTATTGTTTCATATTGCTTAAGGTCTTAAGTTTTAGTGGAGGAATTAAATGGTGGATCTCTGATAGAGCTAGCATACTAGATAAACATGTAATAATTTGGAAATAGATGTTAGAACTATTTCATTCATTATTATTATCGGTTTTATTATTACAATCATCAGAAATAATATCACCAATTAAAACAAAGGTCAGATTAACTTCACATGTTTCTAGTCAAAGTGTTTTTTTAAAATTCAAGTTTGATTCTTCATTTATATATTTATGTGCGTCAAATTTAAAGCTAACTAGTCAAAAGGGTGAAAATATTGTGCGATTATCACAACATAACATCATGCCACATCCCAACATCATCATCATTATTTCAGCCATTTTAAGAACTGAACATAGGCCTAACCAATTGTGATCTACGTTGATCGATTATTTAGATTTTTTTTAACAAACTTTTGTTCAAAAACTCTCAAATAAAAAACTAGGAATAAAAACTTAGATGTAACGTATTTTATAGAAAAGTGATTTAATATATTTAGATGCAATAATTTGGAGTCGAGTGACTATTAATTAATTAAAATTTATGAGACTTTTGATTGGAGTGCATTGTCTGGCACTGCATCAAATATGATAGATTATAAATTAAACCAATCAATTAAACTAGCTAGTGGATAATCTATTGATATGTGTATGTAATTGCACACTTGACATCGAATTAGTTTTATGGAGATGAAGGTACGTGTCAATCAGAACAGCTTTGGTATCTTCATCATTATTATTGCATCCATGTGAAGTCTACTGCTGAGTATAGGCCTCCGCTGTAGTTTTCACCTCCTTGACCAGTTTATTGGTTAATCGTGTGTGAGGCCGTACTCTATAACAAATTATATTTCATCATCTTAGTCACATGAAATCCAATAGTGAACATAGACCTCCCCAACTGCTTTCCATGGCATGCATTCAGCGGCTTCCCGCTAACCTTGCTCAAATGTTAACTGTTTTTAAAATACTTTATTGTACATTGATATACAGAAGGATAGATATACCGACAGAGGTTATAATGAAATAGACTGAAATATAGACCTGTTGGCAGTTTTTTTAAAAAAAATATATAGTCACAAGAAAATAGCTAATTAAAATAGTTACCGAAACGGTTGAAAACTTCCTAAAACGGGGTGTCGGTGTGGTGAGTGAGGTGAGGGTGTGGGTCAATCGGTTGACGTAATCGGCCGATCGCGGGTTCGATTCCCGGGGGTTGTAATTAGATTGTTACTCGCATGCGATATCAACGTGTCATTTGTGTAAACCGGACAGTCTTGATACTTGGGCAACGATTATTTCAATAGTTAAAATAAACTGCGCAACAGTTGCAAGTCCGACAAAACATACAATAGAAATTTTAAATTATGTAGATAATTTACTTGTTTATACCCTACCCCGCAGTTATTACTTTCTTTTGACTCTTTTCGTTTACGATGCTTCTATGTGGAGAAATATAGTGTGACTATTAGTACTTTTAGTTATATACTATATTTAATTAATGTTATGTTAATTAAAATATGGAAATAGAAAATGTGATATTCAGGCCACTGGACTTTTGATAATTGAAATAAATATGATAAGACATTTAATATAAAACGTTAAACATGAGACGATGTTTATTTATATTTTTACTAAAACTAGTGACATTTCAATTTATTTTGATTATCTAAAATAAGTACTTAATTGTAAATAAATTATAATAAATAAAGACTCAAAAATATACTTTTTGATAGTGCATATCATATACAATAAACAACTCCCAGTTTTGGTCGGTCTAATTTATAGGAATAGTGAAAAACCTTACAAAGTCCTAGAAATATATTGTTAAAATTGAATAATTAACCAAAACTTTAATTATGTACCTTTTGGTCTAAACGATTTTATACCAAAAAAATTACATGTTTCGCTTCTCTACACATGTCCAAAAGAAAATCGTTAAAAATATTTATCTTAAAATACCAACTCTACACAGTCCCACTATCGATACATTTCCAAGTCGATAAGAAAGGCAGTTAAGAATTTAATATACATAATTTCGTTAACGTTTACTATCGGTGATGTTAACTACACTTATACTATGGCGATCGATTGTTACGTGCCTCTGTGTTATGGCTTATTTATTTAGATTCCTTTTACGAGTGCGTGAGCTGTGGAATGTTCGGATTTCGGGGGAATTTCCTTTTTGTAGAGCTGTTTCTCACGCACTACTTCTAAAACACCGGTAATATGGTGAACCGAAGCCAATATCACCGATAGTTCGATGTTTTAACTTTTATACACATAAATAAAAATAAAATAAATATTCTCTTACAATCACACAAATTATTTAGTTCCAAGATAAGTATCAAGTATCAGTATAAATAGTATCTTAATGATTTAAGAACTTGTGTTATGGATACTAAATAACGGATAAACATACATAAATACTTTTTTTGTACATACTTAAGATACATAGGAGAACACCCAGACCTGAACAAATATTCATGTTCATGCACACAAAGATTTGTCCTGTGTGGGAATCGAACCCACGACCTCTCGAGTGAAGTGCAGGTATACTGACCTCCACGCCATATCGGTCGTCATACATACATTCACGCCTGTTTCACCAATGGGGTAGGCAGAAGCATAACTATGGAACGCTATTTCCTCTTCTGGAGATGGGCGCTAGTAACTACGACAAGGTCCTTGACTAATGTAGTTATTAACAAACAGAATTTATTGTAAACCCAATTTCTGTTCCAATAAAAATATTTGTATTTGTATAACATATGCCCACATTTCGCCAATTATATAGTTGGTCCCACGTAATATGTGGCCGAGCCTTTTGCCGTTTACTGGGGACTGTTATGTTCGCCAGAGCCTCGTCTGTTGTTCAGCAGGTGCACCACTAGCAGGTGAGATTGGCTTGGACTCCTTAGACGGTAGGACGGACCCTATTCACCCTATATTAGTTATAAATCAGAATATGAAACGCTTTCGTGCTTTGAAAGGCAAGACTAAGAACGACTTAAATCCCAGATATTACTAGACTCATATACCTGATAAGTAGTTAAAATCTGGTCGTATCGATACTAACTGACGGAATAATATACAATGTATTATTTTTTGGGTTATTATTTTCTGGTCACCCAGACCAGTTCATGCACACAATTTGTCTAGTGTGGATTCAATTAGTGTGTTTGATTCTCACACAATTTCACAGAAGCGGAGCGCAGGTATATTGGCGTCCACTTCCACGGCACATCCGTCATCAAGTTTTGTTGCTGAACATCTGCGTTCCCAATAAATTTCCACATTAGATGACCCTGAGTCGTTTGCTTTCATATATTAAGATAAATAATTAAAGGAAACTTAGAAACATCATTAGATATACAGAAAATGCTATTAAAGGCGTGTCCTCCGTAGAATTTTGATAGGAGACAATTATAATGGGCGAGTGGAGTGCAGAGCGGGTGCACTCTAAAATTTACTGCCTTCACGCTATTTTCAATTAAAACCCTAATGGCTCACGGGCTACCGATGCGCCAATTGTCTAACTGAAGGTTTTCATGGAGACGTTTCAGGTGTGACAAATGATCGAAGAGGTGTGACAATGGCTTTTATTTTAATTGCTGTTGAACAAGTTTTTACACAATTAATAGAGTAAAAAATTTAATAGCGTCTGTGTATTTTAGTGAAGAATGCGGAGTTCATACATGGGTGTATTGTTAGAAAACTAAGTATATCTAAGTGGAAGTTATAAAATACTTAAAAGTTTTAAAGCTCATTCGCTATTTGAAAAGAGGACTGGTGTATTTATAGATGTGGAGATGGTTATGCATTTTTATTTCTTCATTCATTAATAAAAGATAATGAGGCCTACATGTTCGTCTTTCTCTGGGAGGGCATTGTTTGAGTTTATTTATGTATAAAATCATCCTTTTTATTTGCTTTAGTAGCGCTTTAATACACATGCCCGGACGAAAATTTGATCACACAATTATGTCTACAGACAATTTGATTTTATAGCATACAAATAATTTTAATATTATTTCTTTGAAAATACTGTAGTTATCAAATCGGATATACATATATATACATAAAAATCAATATGGCGAAAACTATAAAATACAGAAGCAAAAAACAATTAAAGACTTATAAGAGCGGTAATAACAGCTCTATAGAGATGGCGGAGGGACAGCCATAAGCATTGTACCCTTTAGGAAAAACTTGGCTTTAATCGTTTTACATCAGATCGGATAATGTGCGAAGTTTTCGTTTATTGTTATAGAATCCTCGATACTCCCCCCGGTCCCATCCGGATCTTTCCGGATAATTTCGGAAATTTCCGGTTCTATCGTGTTAATTTTCGTTAATTGATAATAAGACAGCTTTGGTGTATATTTAGGTAATGATGGGAATGTTTTTTGGGAATATGTTTTAATATCAAGCACTTTCTTGCGACTGAAGTCTCGTTAAGATGTTAGTCCCGGTTATCTTTTGGAGCCTAGTGGCAGGTACAACTAGTTTATACTTATTCCTTGTGTTTAGGTTATGTACATAGCTTTATTTACTACGAGCTGACCCGGCGAACTTTGTTCCGCCTTAATGGCAATAAATAAGCCGATAGTGTTTCTTTTAATTGGAAAAAATCCATAAAATGTAAATACCTACATTCATTATTCGTTATTATTTCTGTATTTTAGTATATAGGTTGCTCTTCACTTAAGTACCTTGTGATACACGACATTTTTTGTTTTATTATTATTTATTGAGAAGCACGAAGTCGAGCCATACTATTAAGGCGCTGTTTCGGCACGTGCAAATTCTTGTTCTTCTTCAGTCCTTTTATTTGCAGTATTTCGTATTCTTCTTGCATTCTTCTTGCATTTGTTGGGAAAGATTTTGATAGTCTTGCTCGCGGCAATATTAATTAAATTTAGTCAAGTAAGTGATATATTAATAATATATAATTCATAGTAAATGAGAATGAGTGGTGATAAAGATGATAAATGATAAATGAGATACCCTCCCCCAAAGTCCCTTAAGTCCTCAGTAAAGATGTGGGACTATACTGAGATCTCACATGGACTCCTTGAGAGAATTTGAAAAGTGATGTTGCACTGCTTTGTTTGATTTACTAACACTCATGTATATTCACAAACACTTAACGGTTAATAATCCACCGTTATCACACATTAATGTTCGAAATATCACAAATTTTAGAAAATAAAACAAAACTGCAGACATGACGCTTCACTTTCCCGCCAAGAAGTCAGAAATAGTTTGAATATTGATTTCTTACAAATATCAAATTTTCATCCATACGTCATTACATAGCTGTCATTATACGTCAATTACATAGCTGTCATTTGCGTTTTGTTATACCAAGTCTGATTCATTTTTGTTATATCACGTTTTATAGTGACTGACGTTTCATGTCAAGTCACACGGGAACGCTGTCGAACGGGATGAAAAGTATCCTATGTCCGTCTCCTGGCTCTAAGCTACCTCCCTACCAATTTACGCCCAAATCTGTTTTGCCGTTCTTGAGTTATAAGTGCTGTAACTAACACGACTTTCTTTTATATATATAGATATTTAACGATATTTTTACCAGGTTTTCATAAACATCTACCCCCAACTGTCAAAATATCAATTTCAATGCTCCTTCTTAAGTCTGCTATGTCCTAGGGCCGCAGTAATCCTTTCGAGCAGTCCCTTAGCGATATGTGGCGTCCTACTGTAAAAACATTTCAAGCCACCCAATAAGGTCATTAACATGCCTCAAGGACTACCACATAAACATTCCCATCTAGGGGGCTGATCTCTGCGAACTTTGCTTTACTTTCGTGATCGTTTCCGTTCTCTTAGTACCGTGGAGCTATAAGCGTTTCAAAGAAGTATTTCGCATGTACATACAATCACGCCATACCTGAAGGAGTAGGCAGAGGCATATTATACGCCCACATATCGCAACTTTTATTGTTGGTCCCACGTAATAGCCTATTGCTGCCGACAGTTCGCCAAGGCCTTATTCGTTGATCGGCAGGTGCACCACTTGCAGGTGAGTTTGGCCTGGGCTCCCAAGATGGTTGGATTCCGACACGCCGTATATCTCGTATGTGGTTAGAAATATTGGCCTAGAGACGTGTTTTTTTATTTATCATTCATCTTAGACAAAATACAACCATAGACAGCTAAAACAATACATAGAGCGCAAAGAGAATCGCTAAGAACGCGACACGTCGTCAACTTACATTTGACATATTTAAGAGAAATCCTTCAGCTTGCTATAATGAGTGTCATATTCGGTGCGTACTGACTGCAAAAAAGAAACAAAAAAAATGGTTCGCCAATAGTATCTAGTTTTTATCGGAAAAAATTACTAATACTTCTACTTCTTCATACTCTTTTCGTTCATGAAGCTCCTAGTTACAGGAGGTGGAGGAATAAAATGTGACTTTTAGTAATTTTAGTTATATACTATATTTAAACTCAGCTGCTTTAATTGAAGCGGTCCTCGGGCCCGTAAGGTAGCAACCGGGATAATGCAAAGATAAAGAAGATTCTGCTGCTTAACATATTTTCGTGTGACCCTAGATGAGGCAGAGGGCGTCCACAGTGTGCCGTTCGCCATTCTGACAGTCTTGAGCTTCGCGCTTCATTCCGCTTTAGGTCTTCCCCATGTTCGCAATGGTCGTCTCCGCCAGGTCTGCTTCAAGCGGCCACGTCTCCGCCTATTCTGTTTTTTAGTACTAGCTAGACGGATTGGCACGATGAAGTGACAGTGAGCGGGACACATAGTTTAAAGAAACGACGCGACTAAACCAATGTATAAGAGCTGGTTGAACTGAATGAATAAATAAACTGGTTGAACTTAATGGAAAAATGAACTGGTTGAACTGAATGAATAAATTAACTAGTTGTATGCAGGTGGCTCAAGGTCGAAACACGAGCGGTTTATTATTCTTTTAAGATGCGCATACTTCTCTCTAGCATAATTGGCCTAAGAGAGTCAGCTACTACATCTGGAATGTTTCTGCTCACTCAAATGGGATATATGTGCGTGAGATTATGTATATATGATGAACTGATTTGGTAGTTAAGATAAACTGTTTGATCCAAAGATTTAAAGTGACATCAAATAATCGCGTTTACAAGTACACGACTTAATAGAAAACAGCCGTACAATATAAATACACTTTCTTTGTGCACAAAAGAAAAGACGACTGCAACTTTTTTTGCCGACCGTCCATCACTCAGCGCGATACATCCCGTCTCCCGAAGAGTAGCGACGTGTAAAATCTGCATTTCTTTGAGATGCACTTGTCCCTGCCCCCTCCCACCCCCCCTTAACGCCTCTCAGATAAAGAGGGCTCTACTTTCGCACGCTTTGAGCTCGGTCCTAGGTTTTGTTAGCGTTGTAGGTAGAACTGTTTTGTTTCTTACTTGATAGTGCCGTGTTAGAATGCTATTGTGTTGTTAGACGTACGGATCAAGTAATCCTTGTATATGAAGTTTAGTTTTCATGTCTAAGGATGGAGAGCATTTCTGAGCTGAATGAAAGGTGCTCGCAAGTATATTACGTTCTTTGAGGATTTTTATTTTGTCGAACTAATCAGCATTTTTATTCCAGTCTGATTACCTGCTACTTTACTTAGAATTTTCTCACCTTCATGAGCTGAATAAATGACTTGACACGGTTCTCCAATCACAGCCGAAAGTGAGTGAGATTCAGGTCACTCTCCACCATGCAGATCTAAAGTGAAATGGCAAAAATTGTAAAGTCGGTTCAGCTGTCCTAATGGCTACAATTTTTTTTTTAAGTGTTTTGTGTAAGTACCTGCATAGTTTAAGAATTCCATACTTTAAGTTGAACCCGAGTTCTTTTACTTCGTTTCATTACTCTCTCTGACTGCCATACAGGTCTGCAAGCCTAGTGCAGAAATCATAGCACATACAAATTTTTAGTTTTTTTTTGGTTAATAAAGTTTATTAATATTTTGGGAATAATTGTTGCATATGCGCAAACTTGTAACTAGTGCATCGTATTTAGTTGTTATTTATTGTTTGGTTAAATTGTCGCTATATGTTTTGCCAATAATAAAATTTAAAAAAAATAACAATGACATATTAAATGACAGATATGGCGTTGTGGCGAATTTATGCGCTCTCCGCTCCTGAGGTCGTGGATTCGAATCCCAGACAGGACAAATTTTTTGTGTGCATGACCATAATTATTGAAGCCATATCGGCTGTCAAGTAAATGATGATTTGGCTTCAATTATTTAGTGCCAAGATAAACATCATTAGGAACACGTGCTGAGGATACTATATATGAAAAACACACATAGTACATTTTATTTGTAAATACATGCTTAGGTTTTAAAATTACCGACACACAATAACGAAAGATGTCGTTAAGCGTGTTAATATATATTGGGTTATTTACGTACCAAAGACAAAATCAATGAGCTTCAGTATCCTTACATTTGAATAGCATACTTATTGCGAAAAAATAGGTCATTCACTCCCCCCATCGGAGTGGGCGGAGGTCGGCAGGAGGACTCACCAGTCTTCATCCTCACATCTTGCGATCATTGAGGAGTTCCTGATGCTTTTAATTTAGATCCTTGGGTCACAGCTTGGTTTTGTCAACTTTGCTAGTAGTGTAAGTGTATAAAGATATAAATAATCTTTTAAATCAGTTGCCAGAGTATGTAATTAAAAGCAATTAATTTTAAAAAAATTGACAGTCCATAACATAAAAACGAAGCAAATGCAATTCACCAAAAAGACAAATTTTATCACAGCCGACTTTTGTCAACTAAACCCACAGTCCCGTCCGCAGTGAATGGGATAAGATAGATCTTAGTTTTAAGATAGTTACAAAAATTGTTTTTTGGATTGTTGCGATAAAAACAAAAAAAACAATTGCAAAAGAATAGCGATACAATTTACGGACATGGCTTAAATACTTACACTTTAATAGACAACCACAAAGACAAATATTGCGCTTATTCAAGTCTAAAAACAAACGGTATCTATTAAACTCTTAAAAGTCTTAACAGCTCTGTGTTGTTTGCGTCTTAATTTAGATTGATTAAATCACTTTATTTAATATACACATTTCTTTTTCCTTTATATTTTTATTATGTATAGTAAAAATATAAAGGAAAACCATAATTGTTTAAAAATTTGGTGTATAGGGGTTGTACCAACATCTTAGGAGCCCAAGTCAAGCTCACCTACAAGTGATGCACCTGCCGATCAACGGACGAGGCTCTGGCGAACGCAAATGTTCCGAGTAAGCGGCAATAGGCACGCCACCTGCTAGTAGGAACCAACTCTATAAATTGATTAATGGCCGTATATATCTGCCTACCCCTTCGGGGAAACAGGCTTGCTTGATTGTATTTATGTACATATTTAAACAATAAACTCTTTGGATATAAAATATACTTCAAATATATTATATAATCGATTGGTGTACGTAAATATTACTTTCTAAAAAGGTGCCCGCGGAAGATCAGCGTCGTGACATCTCTGAGATGCCCGACAATATGCTGAGTGAGCACCACTTCAATACAAGTTAAGTTCTGCCTTAAAATGTTCTATTTTTTTTTCCGTAGCGTGGTGGGGGGGGCTGAGTAGGTACCTCCCGGTAGGGCGGATGCCTGGAAAAGGTAACATCCAAAGGTTGGCGACTCTAGGTGCCCTTAGTACTAACTACCGGAAAGGAGGAACCAAGAGAGACCTGTTAAGGGCGCAGCGGGTGGGCCAGGTGGGCCCGTCCAGCAGCGCCAGGAGGGTCTTAGATAGCAGGGGCTCACGGCCCTCGCCGTCGTACCGTAGACCCTCTGGGAAGTTGACCTCGCACGCTATGGTCGCACCAGGAGGTAGGAGGGGCACGTCCATTGCGCCTCTCTGAGGAGTTCTCCTCGGTTTTGGTCCGGGGGACGTTGGCCGCGGGCGGGGGTCAGACGCTGCAACCCAGGTACTGGCCCCCCATCTCTTTATCAACAAGCGGCGGGCGTCGTCAAAAGGTTTTAAGAGGGTAATAATGCTGGCGGTTGCGTCTGCCGGCCGTCCCACACTCCCTCCTTCAGGAGAGGCCCAGTATACAGCTCTTGATACTCTTTTCTCGTCGTATGGTGGTGTGTTGGCATAATTATGATAGTGCGTGGGCATATGATCCTTTGTAGGCATATGGTGGCAATCAGTCAATTTCCATGAGGTGGTCACGACCCTCAGCATTGAGGAAACCGATGCGAGGAGAAGGAATTGGTATTTCTGGCTTGTTCGAGAGTTAACATATATTGTACCAATAAGTATCACTAGACTAGCAAATGAAGGCGTCTAACCACTTTGTGGCAATCAAAATGTTCCGAAAAACGACTCAGATCCACACGTATAAGGGGCAACGTATAAGGGGCAATGTATAAGGGGCAACGTATAAGGGGCAACGTATAAGGGGCAACGTATAAGGGGCAACGTATAAGGGGCAACGTATAAGGGGCAACGTATAAGGGGCATCTTTCAATAAGAAGATTTTATGACGACTAAGTCTACACGACAAATGCTGAAACGTTTGTTCAGGGTTTGTCACAAAGTTGTTTCAAATCTTCAATCGTTTACAGTAAAATTCCGCAAAGTAATGCGTGTATCAATAAATTACTACAAAACAAATATACCGCATACTGTATACCTCTTGAAATGCAATTAAATTGCAAAGTTAACCTCCATTACGTATTTCGCGAATGCTAACATTTCACGTAAGATACACCGGTCACATATGAAACAAATTAATCACACAACATTCAGTATTCCGAACATCGAACCACCCGCCCCCCTACCCCCCTACCTTATATACGCAAACTAAATCGACTACATAAAATTCATATATAAAAATGTCAATACACACTCGCATATAACGACGTACAGACTGACGCACACATACGTAATAGGAGTTCGTGTTTTGTGATCTTCGCGCGCACACATACAAAGAGGTTGTATTTCAGCTGGGAGGTTTTTTCTAGGGGGTTGGGGCGGTGGGGTTAGGGGTAGGGGCTCCCAGCATACATTTTCAGGAAGGCCCCGTCACAGGGCGTCTTTCGCTGTTCCGAACAGCGCACACATCGCTGGCTATCGGAGAGACGAAGAAGCGAAGAGCGGCCACAGGCTAATGTTAAAATATAGAGGAAGGTAAGCTGATTTACGTTGGCATTTATTCTAGATATTTTTACTCTGTATTTTTAAACATCTTTAAAGTATTACGAAATTTTTACTTAAAAAAAAACAACCCTTTGCTCCCTGAATTTCGCCTGAATTTCGTCTCATAAATTACATATAGCATTGTAAATGCAAATTAAAAGTATAAAAATCAATAAAAACATGCAGATACACTTTTAACAATCCGAAAATGTTTTTTTTAAATATCAAAAAACCTCCTCAGGGTCATTCTATGGAAGGCTTGCCATTTGACAACTCCCTGCCAAGGGTCCCTAGCGGTGCGATGGTAGAAAGATAATGTTGTCTTCATTAGTATTTGACGACCGATATGGCGTGGAGGTCAGTATACCTACACTTCACTCCAGAGGTCGTGGGTTCGATTCCCACACAGGACAAATCTTTGTGTGCATGAACATGAATATTTGTTCTGGTCTGGGTGTTTTCCTATGTATATTAAGTATATATTTACAAAAAAAAGTATTTAAGTATGTTTATCTGTTGTTTAGTATCCATACCACAAGTTCTTAATTATACTTATCTTGGAACTAAATAATTGGTGTAATTGTCAGAAAATATTTATTATTTATTATTATTTATTATTTGAGTATCATATCAACTAAAATAAATGAAAAAATATGGTGTTTATTGATGTATGGGTGCGTAAGGTCTGTGGGCGAACGTATATGTTCTTTGCGTGTGCATCTTTGTGTGTTTGCGTGCAAAGTTAAAGGAACTTAGGAATCTCAGGCTCTTCCATATTACAGCATTCCATAATCTTTAGTTCATAATTTCAGCCATATAAATTCCACTGCTGAAAAGTTCCCAACCAGATTATTCTATTTGGGGTATTTGCCCATAATCACCACGCTGGGCAGGCGGGTTGGTGATCGCAGTTCAAGCCAGTATGCAGAATGACTTGCTGCCCATCATCCGGTAAGATTTATCTTCTTCGGCTCTTACAACTCCCCGTAAGATGAGAAGGGGTGGAACTATTCTACACCGGTGCCATACGGCACAATCGACCCTATAATTTATTTATTGAATAAATATTCATGTTTCTTTATTTCATAGATTAATATTATTAAATAAAGGTGTCTGTATCCACAATACCCACAGTTAGGCTGTGATATCGGGCGCCCAGATCGTCGGGTGGGCGGCGCGCGTGTGTGTTCGGAAAAATGCCTTATGCCCGGAGCTCGGCGCTCGGCTTAAGTTTTTCAGCCAGATCCGACCTGACCGGCATCGGCTATACTTGTCTGATATTACTTACTGAGCCATTATAGTATTTTACAAGTTTTATATTAAATAATATTTATTCTCTTACATTCACACTAATTATTTGGTTCCAAAATAAGATTATTTCAATACATGTGTTAAGAATATAAAATAAATAATAATAATAAATATTTCTGACACTTACACCAATTATTTAGTTCCAATATAAGTATCATTAAGAAATTGTGTTATGGATACTAAATAACGGATAAACATACATAAATACTTTTTTTTGTAAATACATACTTAAAATACATAGAAAAACACCCAGAACAGAACAAATATTCATATGTATACACACAAATATTTGTCCTGTGTGGGAATCGAACCCACGACCTCAGGAGTGGAATGCGGGTATACTCGCCACCACGCCAAATCGGTCGTCAAAAATAATGAATAAACAAATATTAATACTTTTGTTAGTAATTAAATATATTTTATAATACGTACATATATTCACGCCTGTTTCCCCGAAGGGGTAGGCAGAGGCATAGTTTACGCCCACACTTTGCCAATATATAGTTGGTCCCACGTTATGTTCGCCAGAGCCTCGTCCGTTGATCGGCAGGTGCACCGCTTGCAGGTGAAGTCGGCTTGGGCTCCTTAGGTCTTGGTAGGATCCCTTTACACCTCTTTCTCTATTTGATAGCACTTTTTCAATAATAATAGTAATCATTATCTTATAATCACATTCATTACAATATTTAATAAGTATCATGAAACACTTGTGTTATGGATCCGTAAGAACGGAAGAACATACATTAATTCTTATTTTTAACTATACTCAATGTCTTTATTGCACTCCACATGTTACAAAGATGTTATTTATAATATCACAGATACAATATGGACCCTGTAGGGTATGGCAACTTAGAAGAGAGGAGGATGCTAGCTTTTTATATTTAGATTATTGTATTCGGTTTATTATACAGTAATAATTATATTGAAACTTAAATTAATTCTATACCTATTAAATTAAATGTATATTATATTGTATTATAATCTATGACAACTTATGTAAATATATATTTAACTAAATAATTTTCAGAATAAAACTTCTATGTGTTGAATTTTTATAGCTTTTATTAGTTATTAAGTCATGTAAGAGCGCATTTCTATAAGCAATTGGGCGTTTTAAAAAAATATAACAACAAGACGCCACATACCTGCCTTGGCCAATTCGGACTGGGTCTGGTGGGGTATGAACCCCACCTTTGTTTGCGACAGAACTCTCGTAAATAGTAGTGAAACGTTCATCTTGAGATTAAGGAGATTATGGTTGGCGCTCTTTGATTGTTCGCGCCAGGAGTCTCGTAAATAGTAGTGGAACGTTAATTTTTTGAGATTAAGAAGATGATTGTTGGCGCTCTTCGGGGGAGGCTTACGTTCAGCAGTGGACGGCAATTGGCTGATTGTTTAATTATTATTTTTTTATTTTTATTATTATTATATTATAAAATATAACATTACTTATAGTAATCCAAGTGTCACAAAAACCAACATTGGTTTTACTGGACACTGCCATTCGCCACTATGGTTCTACATATTTTATATATAAATTAATTGACGCTCTCTTCCAGAACACAATGTCGTACCAACCGGCTTCATCCGAGCGCCCCACCCGATCACCTCACCTGAATTGAAGAAGATGATGATGATGATGATTTTAAAATTAAAATGACAATTTAGTTGAATTTTTATAGCTTTTCTTTACTTGCCTTGCGAGCTGAAAAGAGCGATTTTGAAAACATATTTATTTAAAATTTAAAATAATATAAAAGGCAAATTATATGCTAATGTAATCCGTGATATACATATGACTTTTCAAGTTTTGTGCGTAATTATCGCTTGCTCTGAGCATCGGTAAGCACGTTAAGCCGTTAGTTCCGGCTGTAATGAACATTTCTAACAGTCGATATTAGGTCAGTGCCTTCTTATATCCTGAAAGTTTCTGTAACCACAGAAAGATGCAATCCTCTGGGTTGCGGAAGTCAAACGGCAGTCGCTCCGTGAAATCACTGAAATTCAGCAAATTCTGTTTAGAGAAACGAGCAGACCCGCAGTTGTAAGCGTAGGGCACAACTGGAATAAATTCTAGGATGACGACTGGTGCTAAACGTTACTAGATATAGATATATAGACTGGACAACGTCATCGAGACTTGTCCGCGATCCGTTTCAACAGACTTCAGCACTGCTAATAAAGAACCTGTCCATCGCTTTCTTACCAAATTCGATCATATCAAACTCAGTAGTTTAGACGTTAAAGCGTATGATCGCACTTTCGCATTCTAGTATAAGAATATAAGATGCTCCACACAAAATATCGAAGGGGTATACAGAGGCATATGACATGCCCACACTTCGCCAATGACATAGTTGGTCCCACGTAATAGGTGGCGAGTCTATTGGCGCTTACTGGGATCTATTCAGTTCGCCAAAGCCTCGTCTGTTGATCAGCAGGTCCACCACTAGCAGTTGAGGTTGGCTAGGGCTTCTTACACGATCCCCCCGGAAAGGATTTCCTTCTAAAAGGTAACACCCAGAGGTTGGCTACTCTGGGTGCTTTTAGTACTGACTACAGGGGCGAAACTAAGAGGAACCTGTGGAGGGCGCAGCGGGCGGGCCAGGAGGGCCCGTCAAGCAGCGCCAGGAGAGTCTTAGTTAGCGGGGGCCCTGCTGTCTAACCATGGACCCTCTGGGAAGTCGGCTACACACGCTATGGTCACACAGAGAAATAGGAGGGGCGCGTCCACTGCGCCTCTCTAAGGTCCTCCCGGTTATGGTCCGGAGGACGTTGGCCATAGGCGGGAAGTCAGACGCTACAACCCAGGTACTAGCCCCCGCCTCTTTCTCAACAAGCGGCGGGCGTAGTCGCAATATTTTTAGTGGGTATTACTGCAGTCGCGTCTGCCAGTGGTGAGTCCCACACCCCCTTTCGGTCCCTCTATGGCCGGAAAGCAATGCATTTGATACATTTTGTTACCGACGTAAAAAAGGGCTCCATAGATGTTAGAAGGATCCCTATACACCCTAGTTGACTAAAATCAATGTTATTTAATACTAGATGTACTAATACAATCCGATCATCATTACTAGAAAGTATTTAATCAAATCAATTAAATATGAAGTAAGCAAAAAGCACATAGCAAAATAATATGATCCAACTAAAACCTTAAGGTTCGTTTCGCTGAAACTTGAGCAACATTATTATCGGCACCGTCCAACGCAGAACTAAAGTAAAATAAATATAATTTCAGTAAAAATCACTTCACACGTTCGGGGGGTTCACTCCACTCTTGCGGGGGGTGGGGTAGGTACCCCCAACCCCCCCACGGGGCGACAAGCGTCCAACCAGGTGCAGCCTTGCCTTGCAATCTGGTCCGCTTGCATTATTAGAAGCCTCGATATTGGCAGGGTTAATGTTTTTAGTTAAATTAAACTAATGTTTTGTGTTCAGTGCTAGTTTAATATTGGTGCTGGGGGGGGAATTTCTGCAGGTTGGTTTGGATTTTGTATGAGGTTAATTAGGATTGGGATTTTAATTATAAGTTTATCGAAAAGGGACTTGAAATGAAATATAAAATTGGTAATATTATATAATCCCCTATTAAATATATACCCTCGCACCTTGGTATGTGCGAGGAGGCTCGTGCTCAGTAGTGGGACGTTAATGGGCTGAGATGATGACGATGATGTTGACGTTTTAGGAACTTTATAGAGATTTTTTTTTTAAATATTTTTACTTAATAGCTCATTTATTGTATGGAAATAAAGCACTGTGCGCAAAATTAATCGAAATGCAAATTTAATTAAAATCTTACCCTATTTTGTGGTATTTTATATTTTTACTATATATAGTCACGATTTATTTGTCATACATATAATCACGATTTATTTATTGCCATATTATATGCCCACATTTCGCTACATAGATTTTTCGTCCACGTAATAGGTGGCGGGCCTATTGCCGCTTACCGGGTACTAAAATATTTTCCAGAGCAATGTCCATGCACCACTTGCAGGTGAGGTTGGCATGGGCTCCTAAGATCTTTGTAGAATTTTTGTTTTGTAATGTTGTGGTTTGTGTTGTGTAGCGGTGCCATAAGTAAATACATAAATAAAGTCAAAGCCAAAATACTTTTTATTTCATAAACTATTACATAGTACTTGAAAACGTCAAAATTATAAAAAAATAACAAAAACAAATAAAATATAATTATACTAAAATCACGAAGCTTAGATTCACTTGCAACCAAACAATTTAAAAAAACAAAAAAAATATTTAAGTGTAAGTGAATCTAAGAACTGGCAAGAAACTCACAGGCTATGCTCTTTTAAATTATCGATTGGTTAGTTACAATCTTCATTTTTCTGTGACGCTATACAATGCAACATAATATAACAATATTCATGCTTTAAGTCATTCAAATATAAAATATTGTTATACCCGACAGGGTCTATGATTAGTTATAATTAAACTTTTAAGATCTTTTGTCCCACAATGGAATGCAGACAAATGATTGAGTATGAAGTATTTCAAAACGTTAGATAGTTCACTTGAAATAACCCATAAGACTGCTTATTCTGGTGTTCCCACTGGAAAGTAGACTATACTAGGAATTAAATTTATTTTTTTAATAATGTAACTGGAATACATAACTAACAGACTCCAGTCTCATTACCTCGCCCGATATTCTCCAACACCTTACAAAGGACGAGAAAACATAACCTCAAACATAACCTCTTTTGATGGCGGGAGTTTCGGGGCCGCTGCATTTTAACAAGTTTCAAATACTTTATGCATAGACATTACGGTGGAATTTGGAAGGAAATAGTGAGACAGCTTCATCTCTATGAAGACTATATGAAAATAATATTAAAAAAAAAATTAAGTCACTATGGCTAAGTCTACGTGACTAGGAACTTCTTGGCGGGAAAGTGAAGAGTCATGTCTGCAGTTTTGTTTTATTTTCTAAATTTTGTGATATTTTTAACATTAATACGTAATAACGGTGGATTATTACCCGTTAGGTGTTTGTGAACATACATGAGTGTTGGGTAATCAAACAAAACAGTGCAACATCACTTTTTAAATCCCGTCAAGAAGTCCTCGTAAGTTAAGTAGAATTATATAATAATTTGACAAATCATAGTATCCTAATATCTTAGAATCAATATATTAATTGCATTGTTTTTCCAAACTCAATTGTATCTACCATTAGTGACTAATATTTTTATTTTTGACTTAATCAATAATGAATAATTTTATATACCTACCTAATATTTCAATAAAATATGACATTTGTGTTCCTTGTAGAAGGTGGAAATATAGTGACTCTCTAATTTTATCTGTTAACAACATCCAATTATGTAACCTACTTATATATATTTCACAAATAAATGAATTCTATTCTATTCTATTATCGTCATGCGAAAGAGTTCGCGGGCGGCCGCTAGTATTTGTATAAGTTATTAAAAAATAACTGGACATAATATCGTTTCTAGCACACAGCGCTAGATAGCAATGACCTATTCGTACACAAAGCATATTTACGCTAGAAACCGCTCGAGCTACCCGATTCCCTTTGTGTTGCATCACATCGCTCCTATGCTGAATTTGATCTTGTAAAGCGGCCAATAGCGATGCCCAATTTGAATATAGAACGACCGAACCATGGACGGGCGTTCTGGAAAAGATAATCTGCATTATTCAGTTTTTGAAATTTTTGCTGGATGAATCGAGGTTTGTGTAAAGAGGTTTTGTTCCAAAAAAATTTCGCTACATTTATATATAAGGCACACACTTAGCGCAAAATAAATTGAAAACCCTTTCATCTTGGTATGTGTCATACTAACTTGGGTTGATTTTGACTAAATGACTAGATTTATAAAATTACTTGAAACTGGCAAGCACGCTAATCAGGTAGTTCTATCTAAGCAAAGACACCCAAACAGTAAATATTAATTTAAAAAAAAAAACTATATTCGAAACTGAAATAATTTGAATATCTACACCTAGATTTAAAATGTTCCAAATTTGAAATCTAATTTTATAACAACGTTTTATTCTAGTATTTCCGTATTTCTAAAAATAAAAAAATAAAACAAAGCGGAAATGACGTAGGAAGTAGTAGAAAACCGAATTTTTCGTTAGGCAACATCTGCTTGGGTCTCGGCGTACTTTACGGTTATAGTTTCCGCTGGAATATGTAATGGAGACGCAGTGCTTACTGAGATATTGCGCCGCGGGAGATATAGGAAAAATCTCCACCAGAAATGGAAAGAGGTAGTGTAATTTAACAGCTATCCTATCTAACTGTCTTTATCTAGTTTTCCTTATTAAAATGGTATCCTGTGAATCTCATATACCTACTAAGTTCTGATTTTGAGAAATTAAGATTTTGCTATTACTTTACCGTACTGCGATATTATGCCGCGGGATATGTAGGGAAAACATTCATACATTCACTCCTCTTTCCCCGAAGGGGTAGGCAGAAGCATATTATATGTGTAGGCCACACTTAGCCAATTAGTCCCACGTAATAGGTGGCGAGCCTATTGCCACCTACTGTAGAGAAAACTTCACCATAAATGTAAAGAGGTGACATTTAACGGCTATTCTATCTAACTATATTTATTTTGCTCGTATGTTCCAAGTTTATCATGTAGATTAAAAGTCACGCATTATTTTTGCAGGTTCTTAGGAAAAATCTTCACCAGAAACACAAACAAGAGGTTTTTTAGCCTATCTTGTCTGACTATCTTATTATCATCTTTTTTTTGTGCTTGCCTTAGTTAGTACAGTTTATCCCGTGCATTATAGGAGTCGTTATCGTTTACCACGTATGAGTAGGTAGTAAATGAGTCATCCTATTAATTGATAATTTATTTTCACGTAATCAATGCACAAAATTCGTGCGAAATCTTCCAGTCGCCCTGTTCGGCAGTAGGTCATCGGCGCCTATTAGGAATATCTTGATTACATAAAACATTTTGTCATACATCTAGTTAACCGAATAAAATTTTGATTATATGTCTAAATCACAGATATAGATATAATAGATAGCGCAAGTATCACGATTTGTATTGAAATCTAGTACCTATGCCTCTTCAACACCAAACGTGACGTCACTGCCGATATTTATTGGCGGGAAATTCAAACTGATTCAACGACACTCATGACGCTGCTGATAATTTCATAATGTGATATCTTTCATTTTATATTTTAGTATATAGTGTAGCGGACTGTAAGTAGCGGCGGCCTTCCCCGACAATTGGTCGGGATTCAGACATGCGAATCACATGCATTTGCGTTCTCTGTTGTCTAAATCTTGTAGATATATATATCATTGTAATCAAAATATAAACCGACATTTCGACAGAGCGACAACGAATCAACAAAGCACAAACAATTCCAAAACAATAAAACAAAACAATGAAACTAACATCAAAATTATTGTAACCTGTAATTCCTTTCCAGGGCGGCCATATTTTAATACTTTCCCGCCATTCCACACATCGCGAACCCCGCCATTCACAAAAGGAGCGCGGTTCAAACATAAAATTCCATTTTTAAATTTTTCAATATTCCACCGGACTAACCGCAAGTTATTCTCACCTTGTTTTTAAATAAAATCAACCCGGTTGGCTAGGGGTGGCGATTTTTCCAAAAAAATCGAACTAATATCGAGGCCTGGAGAATCGATTCAAAAAGAAATCGAGGACAAAAACATCAATTTCACATAGAACGAACGATATTTGCGATTAATACCTCATTTTTATGGGTCTTGTGTCACTTGTGTGTAAAAATATCACATATTAATTACACAATGAGAATCGATTTTTAACCTTATTAAATCAAAGTTGGGACATAATATTTTCATATTTTTTTTTTATAGAATAGTATGTTTTTATTTAGTTCAAACATTTTCATACTAAAGTTATTCATAATTGAGTAAGTACATTCGTCTGATTAGCAAAAATGTAATCTTGATTTTCATGTATCTGAGATCGAATGCTAATACAGATTGAAAGTATCGATTATTTTGGCCCAAGAATCGATTCTTCTAATCCGATCGCCATCCCTAGTGCAGGCTACTGGCAGTTACTTTATAGGGTTCATAAAAATGCCCATATTTACGACGTTTTCGGGCCTGAGCTTGCGAGCTAGGAAAGTTATTTGTAAACGAACTTTCCTCTTTGAACGGTTCTAGTGTGAAACTGATTTTGATAGCGTCGCGTGTGATTTTTACTCAGCATTTAAGCTTTCTTTCTTTCTTTTAAATAATGGCTTCGTGCGTCTAGCACATTTAGCCAGTGTCAAGTAAGTGATATATTAATTATATATAATTTATAATAAATGAGAATGAGTGGTGATAAAGATGATAAATCGAAGATGAAACAAAAATCGAACCCTCCCCTAAGCCCCTTGAGTCCTCAGTAAAGATGTGGGACTATACTGAGATCTCACATGGACTCCTCGAGAGAAAATTTGAAAAGTGATGTTGCACTGTTTTTTTTGATTTACCAACACTCGTGTATGTTCACAAACACGGTTAATAATCCACCGTTATCACACATTAATGTTCGAAATATCACAAATTTTAGAAGATAAAACAAAACTGCAGACATGACTCTTCACTTTCCCGCCAAGAAGTCAGTTAAATGCTTAGTTTGATGTTAGTTTTTTTTTTTTTTGGAATGGTCACCTGCCAGAGATGTGACACGCATGATGTTCAAAAATTTAAAGGCAGTGTCAAATGAGCTGCTACTTTTATTTTATTGTTATGTATTTAAGTACGAAGGTTTGCTACCTCTAAAGGCAATTTAATATTATGATGTCTTATTTAATGTTTTTGATTCTTACTGTTCCTAACCTCTTGTGAAGGATCAATTATTATGATTGTGATTTTATTAGTAACATAATATGTTTTTAAAAAGGTGTTATATTCGCCACTAAACTGTTATGTAGTTTGGCGATAAAATAAGTTTAAATAAAATGTTATGTTAATTTATTATGTCAAATATAAAAAATATTTTTAAAAAATTGTCAGGTTAGTTTAAATGTTCTTGAAAAAAACGTAACCAAACAATTCAATCAGTTTACATTCAAATAAACACTTAAATATTACTCAAAATTGGTTGGATTCTTCGAAGCACCCTGATTTGGTCGACCTTGACAAATTAATTATTGGTTTACGATACACTGGTGAACATAGGTACAAAATAGTAGAAAAAGAAAACAGCAACTACAGCAACACAAAACAAGAATTCCTAATTCAAATCATTTACTATTATATTTTTTATCGTTTTGTTTAAATTGTTCTTTTGTATGTACTAAGTACCTATGTGTGATTTGAACAAAATAGTAAAAAAAAAACAAAACAGTAAACAAAATGGGAAACACTACATTCCAAATTCAAATCGATGTGCACTCTACTCTAGCTGGTTGCACCGTTGGCAATGTTTCACAGGGATCGAGTGGGGCCGACGGGCCGTATATCGAGAATATTCGAGAATATTCCAACTGCGCCGAACGTCATGTGCCGAGTATGTACTGCGGTGTCTGTGCATAAAGGCTTGTATAGACCAGACATTTTGGAAATGTCATAGGTACTAGAAGTCTGATCGGACTAGAAAACAATAAAGAATTTACACACTATTTTACCGAACATCCCACTTCAATTATTTTTTAGTAAAAATTAAACGAAGGAGAAGCTATTCCTTTTCTAATATGACACTTCAGATTATTCCATTTCCGAATATCCCAATTCAGAATATTCCACTTTTGAATATCCCAATTCAGATTATTCCACTTCTGATTATCCCACTTCTGAATATCTCACTTCTGAATATCTCACTTCTGAATATCTCTCTTCTGAATATCTCACTTCAGAATATCTCACTTCTGAATTTCCACTTCTTAGGCGGTTGGCCCACTCCACCGCGCTCTGTTGTAGATTTTATCTTTGTATGCAAGTGATCGTATGCAAAACCACTTTGTACAACGTACTGGCCAAGCGGGATTTTCTATACAATATCCTAATCCACGTACAGCGTACGTACTCTAGCTACTGGCAGGCAGCTACCGTTGGCAATGTTTCTCAGGGATCGAGTGGGGCCGATGGTCCGCATATAGTGGATATTTTAGCTAGTATATTCCAACTGCAATCATGAATAATCGGGCCAAAGTTAGGCACATGTGATTTACAACGATTTTATGTGACAGAAACAGTTTGTATTGATTTTCGCATCTAAAAATTAGGTTTCACAAACGTTCTCAGTTTTAACTGGTTCAGATCAACGTTTGTTTTCATGATTAAAACAAATTGTAAGCGTTATTTCTTGAATTATTTTTCTTAAAAAAGAACCGCGGTCTTTTGCGAGCATTTCATTGTATGCTACTTTTGCAGCGTTTGTAACAACAAAAATGAAAATCTTTTCCCAACAATAATACTAAAGTAATGTCTCTTGTTATTATGTGTAGAATGCGTAGTCTATAGCTTTGATCAAGGTATTTTCCCAACCTGTATGAGTATATTATTAAAATGACAGTCATGGAACCTCTCCAGTGTAGACCCAGCTCCCGGCACACCGGGTGTGGCTGAACGGACGTTATTCCTTTGCCTCGAAACTTCGGAATGTGGCATGCTTGATTTAAGCGCGCTCCTTTTGTTTCCATAATTGATTATTTCAGTTTTCTTTACCTGATTCTCTTGAATTTGTTTGAATATACAAATAAAATATCTGTTCAATAAACAATTACTTTAGAAGATTATTTCCGTAGGAGTGGGCAGAGATCACATATGTCCACTTGCCATGATTCTGGCACACACTTTAAGAGCTATTCTCGCTTTTTAACTTTCCTATACACTTTCTTCGTCGTGTAACGGTAATTTTGACGTTTTCCATTGGTGACCGCCAACGGCGAGTACTCAGTGGATTCAGGCTGTTATTCATCATTCCTCATTCATAAAACTATGTAGAAAACAGCTGTAAAGGTGTTCAGAAGAGGATTTCTGAAGCTTGTACATTCACTTATTTTATTTGAAGAGAGACTGAATAGTCAGTTGCCAACTGCAAGATGAAAACGAAGTGTAAGCGTTTCCATTGAAAGCGAATGTTCCGGCGATCACCTCACCACATAGCTGAGAACTTGCAGGTGTCTGTCACACTCACCCTGTATTTACAATGGTATATAGAAAATTGAAGTGTCTTTCGGAGATGTAGAGCGTTAGGTTTTAGTGCGGTTTTTACATTAATGTAATCTTTGTTCGGCCAGAATTCCCAAATATGTAATTCAATTCCCTACTTATAGTTAAGACTGTGCATGAAGAAGAAGCTTTTCTGTTTACTTAGTTTAGGGACTTTGGTTTTTAAAACATGCCAGTCTCATCGAAGCTAACATATCAATAATTAACTATACCTACTTATATTTAGTTAGAGCCGTGGATATTTAGAAGTGGAATGTGTGAAGTAATTGGGGTATTTTTGGGTGTTGTTGAGAGAGTAACTTCTATCTGGATTAACGTAAATTATATTCTCATGTTACATAGGTACTATAATCCTGCCTCTCCCTAATAATGTAATGGGAATCCAAGTGAATGTTTGGTGGCTTCACCAGAAACTTTCCCATGACAAAGCTTTTTTAATATTTCTTAAAGTTGGCTTGAACCCATTTCTTGCCATATTATTTTAAGGTGTAAAAGTAATTTGGTAGAAATTGTTACTACTCATTCCATTTTCTCTATGTCCGAGACATTTAATAGGAGCATAGACAAACCTGTGCAGAGTGCAGTTTTATGTATTTTCTGGAATATTCGCTACGATGAGTATTTAATATGTGTAAGAATGCTTTAACTTTGCGTAGTTTAAATTTTAATAGGAATTTCGATTTTAGAGTTTTGGCGCCATCGCGGAAGAGTAACATCGAGGCCATGTTTCATTTCCATAAACTGGTGTTAGTTCCTTACACATTTACGCGATGTGACGTCGTGTCGTTAATTGTAATGTGAGTGATTATTAAAGGTAAATGAGATGCCCTCCCCCTAAATGCACTATTTTGTTTCATTTACCACTTATGTCAGTACGTTCACAAACGCTTAACGATTAAATATCTACCATTATTAGGTACACATTAATGTTTGCAATATCACAAATTTTTGAAAATAAAACAAAACTGCAGACATGCCGCTTCACTTTCCCGCCAAGAAGTCAAACAAAGAGGTTAACACAACTATTACCTTAACATTTATTTATCAAATACTTCCTTACCTATACATTAAAGTGAGCAGTTGATAAAAAAAGAAGAGACCACTAACGACCACATACCTACAGCCAAACGGGACCCGATGCAGGAAAAATATTTTTCCATTTTAAAATAAGTAAACGGAAAAGCGCATATATTTTCGTTATCTACGAGTTCGTTAAATATTGCACAGAACATGGATTGCACACTTTTTTTTCACTATTAATAGCCCGGTCGTTGATGAGTTCGTTGCAACGGGTCTTTTTATTCGCAAACTTTTTTCAATCTCGAAATGAAATGGAACGTATTAATTCGTCGGAGCGTTTTCAAAGATGGCGTCTGTTTTTTCAATACGCGCTGCTGGTTTTTTAATGGTAGCATTTTATTATAATTTTTTTGTTAGTTTAGGTAATATAAACTGTATTAGTAGGTAATTTTATTATAAGGAAAAGCGCTGCCTGTGGATGATACTTAGGTACATTAGGTATAGTATGTATTAATAAAATATGTTTTTATGTTGAATTAATATGGAACGTAAGGTAATTTGAAAATGTTTTTAATAGCATTGGGAGATTGTGCGGTGTATGGGAATCCTATCAAGACTTCACCTGCAAGTGGTGCACGTGCCGATAAAAGGACGAGGCTCTGGCGAATATAAAAGTACCGGTAAACAAAACCTACAATCCCGGTAAAAAAAACAAAATTGGCGAAGTGTGGGCGTTCAGTGTGCCTCTGCCTACCCCTTCGGGAAAACAGGAGTTATTATATGTATGTACTTATATTGTTATGATGTCATCGCTGTTTGTTAGTTTGGTACATCAAAAAAAAAACTATCATTCAATATGTTTTACTTACCTATATGAGAGTGTGTGATTTCTATTTCCAAATATATATTTTCTCATTTCCTTTTGTATTTAATTTCTTATTAAAAATCTAATAGGTTATATCACTAATAGGTATCGTAAATATATTATCCATGCTCTTTTGATTATTAATTGTCAATTATTTTAAAATTAAAATGAAGTATAATATTCTAAAGTCACACTGCGACTTCTTGGCGGGAAAGTGAAGCATCATGTCCGCAATTTTGTTTTATTTTCTAAAATTTTCGATATTTCCAACATTAATATGTAACATCGGTGGATTGTTAACCGTCAAGTGTTTGTGAATATACATGAGTGTTGGTAAATCAAGCAAAACTGTGCCACATCACTTTTCAAATTCTCGCAAGAAGTCCATGTGAGATCTCAGTATAGTCCCACATCTTTACTGACGACTCAAGGGGCTTAGGGGAGGGCATCTCATTTACCATTAACATCTTTATCACTACCCGTTCTTATTTACTATGTTTGATATATTATTATTATATCTCTTAATTGACACTGGCTAAATAAGCTTAACGCACGAAGCCATTATTTAAAAAAAACACACTGCCTGCAACACCATACGTATATTAATGCAACGTATATTAATGCAAGTACGGACAACCTATCAATGGGCACCCAATACCTACTCGTCACACGTAAACCGTCAACGTAAAACGAAATACCTACCGAAGGCGGTATCACCCACACATTGATTCCCGTCGAACGGAACGTATCGATTCGAGTGTGCGCTCTTCGGTCCAATAGCGCGAAACCGATCAACCAATCGCAGCCCACCTTTCCTTCTCGATATTATCCTACCAACTTAAACTGACCTGCGACTTTAGATACCGCTTCCTCTGTCTATACTTTTTAGTAAGTAATCAAGGAAGCGGGGAAGGTCTTAGTAAGTTGGTATGGGAAACTGCAAAGTTCAATGCGCTATTGGCTATCGGCTGTTTTCACGTCACGTAGATTTTCTAGAAACGTTTTTTCGTGTACGTGGGAGTTTACGTCGACTTATATAAAGCGTATTGAGGCGTGATTGGAACGTTCAGGGGCATTATGAAGGGTAATTAAATGCGTTTTTTACAGTACTTATGTATGTAGAAGAAGCATTCTAAAGTGTAGACAGTTTGATACTTATCATCTATATATAATATATGTGTTGGATTTAGTAGCTGTTTTTATTGTACATTTAATCTAGAATAGTCTATTGACGCCTATTAGTCGTTTTAATGTTAAATCTATAAGTAAGTATAAGAAGTTATTGTTATTCAACTTACCATAATATAGGTAAGTAATAAATAATAAAAATAATAATAAATATTTTCTGACAATTACACTAATTATTTAGTTCCAAGATATCAACTTTACAAGAACTTGTGTTATGGATACTAAATAACGGATAAACATACATTTTTTTTTGTTGTAAATAGGTACATTCTTAATAAATATAGGAAAACACCCAGACCAGAACAAATATTCGTGTTCATGCACACAAAGATTTGTCCTGCGTGGGAATCGAACCCAGGACTTTAGGAGCGGTGAGCGGGTTCTCGCCACCATGCCATATCGGTCGTCACACAACTATATTTTATTATTTACTTACATATTCGGGAATTGGTTAAATTTCAACGCAATAATTTTATACTAGGTATTTTGCAATTGAGAGAGGTATGCTCGGAGTGCCCTAAGTGATGGTATCAGGAATAAGGAGTTTCGTAGCAGAACTCAGTCAAATCTGGTTAGACCAATAAGACCTTGGGCCCTTAGCTCAAGTCTTTTTTTTGTTTTGCGTTGGTAACAAAATGCATTTACGCACTGCCTTCCGGCCAAAGGGGGACCGAAAGGGGGTGTGGGACACACCACCGGCAGATGCGACTGCCAGCAGTAATACCCACTAGGGCCCCCTGCCCCCGCTGCCTAAGGCCCTCCTGCCGCTGCTTGACGGGTCCTCCTGGCCCGCCCGCTGCGCCCCCCACAGGTCCCTCTTAGTTTCTCCCCCGGTAGTCAGTACTAAGGGCACCCAGAGTCGCCAACTTTTGGGCCTCCGGACCTCGGGGCCTTAGCACAAGTCTAGGGCAACCGGAACAATGCTACGATATGATGATGATGACTATTCCTAACAATATTATCTGTATACCGATTTTCGGAAAGTTCAAGCTATTCGAACATTATTTATGTATTTACCCTGGAAAGATATGTGTACATAATTATGAAAAGAGTTTTCATTAAAAGAGAAATACTTTCGAATTAAAAACCCCTTTCTGTGTAGTTCAAGTAGTAAGCTCTGCTTATTTTTAGGAATAGAAGCCACCTAACACATTGCATGGTCAAACTTGCTCCAAAAAGTTTCAAAACATTTTTTTTTAAAATATTTTATTCTTTATTCCAAGAAGGAATCTAACAATGAGTCTGTAACACACAATTTTTTTTATGTTTACACCAAGGAGGACTTAAGCGCTGAGTATTTAATTCTTTAAGACTCCAAAATGTAAGCCAAGTTAGTTTTCACACTCAGTAGTTAACTTAATATAATTCCACGAAAAATGCGTCGTCTGTCGCCGCCTTATAAAACGGTAATAATATCGAAATACAGCCCTGAGAGCCTTAAAAAGTGTATCCAACGATACCCCCACCGCCCCCCTAGACTTGGCACGTTAAAAAGCAATCTACTTAATGGAATTTCAATTTCTACAGCGAAGTTAACTAGAACCAACTAGATGCAATATCGCTGGGAGTCACGCCGGGGAAAATATATGCAGCGTGAGCTTGTCGTTTTTGTTCAGAGAAAAGATTTGGAGAAGATATATATTCTCCATTTATTTTCCTTTACATTCCATCGGTCATAGATACATAAGATCACTTATTGTTAGTATTTATATTTAGCGTTCAAAGACTTTTTTTTTTAAATAATGGCTTCGTGCTGTTTACACATTTAGCCAGTGACAAGTAAGAGATTTATTAATAACATAATATAAAAATGATAAATGGTAAAAGATATGCCCTCCCCCTAAACCCCTTGAGTTCTTAGTAAAGATGTGGGATTTTAATGGACTTCTTGAGAGAATATAAAAAGTAATGTTTTTTTTAAATTTGACTCGTTATAATGACTACATCCTGCCTGATGGTAGGCAGTCGATGCAGTCCAGAAAAAATTAAAGCGCTTCATACCGTGAAATAAGCACGGTACAAAGCGCAGCCACTCATGACAGCCTGCTAAAATGCCGTTTCACGCCCCGCTTAAAAGAAACGTCTTGCTCAGAAACGACCTCCCATATTTCTTGGTTCGAGTGCTGATAGTCTACAGTATGAGGATGGTTTCTAAGACCAGCACGTGTTGTTCGGGAGCAGAAAGGAGAGGGCAGAATGAGATCGAAAAGCTCGTCAGAACACTCGCCATAATAGTTCCGGTAGACGACACTTACCTAGAGATGCAATGTCTCTACGCAGCTGTAGATCCTCGAGTGAGGCTGTTACTTCAGCATCCCCTATAATGCGAACCGCTCGCCGTTGCAGTCTGTCAAGTGCGTCGAGAAGGTATTTAGCAGAACAGTCCCAAAGATGGGAACAATACTCTACACCCGATCGCACTTGAGTCTTGTACAACAAACAGCGCTGCTCAGGAGTGAAACACCGCCTCACCTTATTGAGTATAACAACTTACGGGAGGCAGTTATTACGCAAGAATCAATAAATTATTTGATTAACCATCCAAGGAATGACCTCAGTGAAGTTCAACGATCGTTTACAAATACTTAGTACTTAAAAATTATCAGGAATTTATAATTATTACACAAGTTTCTGGTCTTGTAAGCAATCATCTGAATAATCTAGTTAGCTGTATTTATATTTTATACCATTAAAACATAAAAACGAAAACGAAAAACTTCTATACAATACGCAACTACGCCTTCGAAACGTATTTATCAACGAGTGCTCTAAGAGAATAAAAATAGTCTTTAATATCGGGACACAGTACAGGGGCAAAAAGAAAAATCTATACGAAAGGCGACAGGGGGTGGTAGGGGGCGATCTATCCCGTCAGTACATCTGGAGAGCTGTATTTCAACTAGCTATAGGTGAGGCGGGCTGTATCGAGTTACTCCGAAGTACTATTACTTACTCTGAAGTATTAATATTCGTTTAAATCACTGTGACAGTTACTTAGATGTTTCAAATAGCTGAAGGTGAGGCAGGCGACTCCATAGAGTTACTATGAAGTATGAATACTAACTCTGAAGTATTAATACTCGATTAAAGCACTGTAACAGTTACTTAGATGTTTCAAATAGCTATAGGTAGCTCACCTATGTGAGGCAGGCGCCTACAACTGAAATACAAATAAAAAAAAGTCATTTATTCAAGTTTGGCTTAATAGAGCTTTTATGAATGTCATACTTATAAACTTACTCTGTAATCAGTGTGATAATTACTTCAAAAATAAAGTAGGCGTTTCAATTAGGTAACATTGTTATGGCGTGCAGGTCGGTACAATTTGCAGCCCGGTCTGGGTCATTCCTACAAGAGACGTAAAATTGTGTGCATCAACTAGAATATTTGTCTTGGTCTGGTTAAAAAAAAAACTACACGATGGCTACAAGGGGTAGGGGGAAATCTATCCATATGGAAGGTTTATTTTTTCGAAAGCCTTCGACAGGATTGACCATGTTTTGCTTTTGCAAAAGATATCCTTTAATGGCATTCGCGGCAATCTTCTTCGCTGGTTCCGCTCTTATGTGACAAATAGAACTCAAAAGGTTGTCATCAATGGCTTTTCTTCTGATACAAGAACTGTTACTTCTGGCGTGCCCCAGGGCTCTATTCTTGGTCCTCTATTGTTTATATTATTTATAAATGACATAAACGTTTGCTTCCATCATTGTAAATTTCTTTTATATGCTGATGATCTAAAAATATTTCGTGTGATCAAGGACATTAACGACTGTCTCAAGGTTCAGGAAGATTTGGACCGACTATATAGGTACTGCGGTGCTAACAACCTTCTTCTCAACCTGTCCAAATGTAAATCTATTACCTTTACAAAAAAAGTCAACATTGTGCCGTCTGATTATAATTTTAACTTCACTCCACTTGTAAAGGTCTCAACTATGCGGGATCTTGGTGTAGTTTTGGACAACAAGTTGCATTTGGATACTCATATTGACTATATCACTAACAGAGCCTTTAAATTTTATGGTTTCGTAATGAGATCTTGCACAAACTTCAAGAAACACTCCACCTTTCTTTACCTTTATAAAACATTGGTTAGGTCTCAGTTGGAATATGCCTCAATCGTTTGGAACCCCTTTTATAATAAATATAGTGATCAGATTGAAATAGTTCAGCGCAAGTTTCTTAAAGCAACACACTATAAGTGTTTACACTCACGTAAGTCATACAAATATCTTCTAAACAAATTTTCTATGCACTCTCTTAAGGTCCGAAGGTCATTTCTTGATTATTCATTTTTGTATAAGCTCCTGCACGGCGGTTTTGATTCTATAGATTTGATAGGAAATATAAAATACTGCACACCGAGTTTTTCTCAACGAATTAGAGAGTCTCGTCCGCACAGCCTATTTATCACTGATTGCTCGAATACGAATGCAGGTAAACGCGTACCTCTCTCACGTATCGTAAATTCTTTCAATGACAACACAAAGGGCATTGACATATTTGCACTCTCTCCACATAAGTTTAAGCGGGAGATATTGCAAGCATTGGCACCAGTAGAATAAAGCACACAATGTTATTTTTTACTGGCTTTATTTATTATTTATTTTTTAAATGTATAGATAAATCTAATTCTATCATAAATATTATTGTTAGGGTAAAATATTATTTAGAGAATAAAATATTATTGTATTTGTTATTAGATTAAGCAATATGTGTATAATTGATGAAGCTAAGTTTCGTTTCATATGTTTAACATTCTGTCGTGGATAACGTCGCTGGTTACGCAATGAACCAAATTTAGCTTTAGCCTTTTTAATATTATATATTGTGTAACTGTTTGTTGTCCTAAATATAATAAAATAAAATAAAAATAAAATATCTTGAGAGCTTTTTTTCAACAAGCTATAGGTAAGGCGGTTCTATAAAGTTACTCTGAAGTACCTATTACTAACGGATTAAAAAAAACACTCAGTCTAATAATAAACATTTTCTTTACTGGCCAGTTAATATTTCTGTAAGGGCAAATCCTATAAACACTGCGGAATACTGTTGCAGTATTTCATACTTTACTCCATACAGACCGAAGTCTTAGAAAGAAATCTTAGAAACGGATTGCGACGATCCCAACGTTTCGAAAAACTGTTTATATTTTTCAAACTATTTACACTGAAAGTAGAACTGCGAGCAGGAGTTAAAATTCCTATTTCTTTTAAATACCATTGGACCTCCTTAGAGCTTTTTGGAACGCTTTAAGAGATAACAAAACTATGTATTTATCTAATATTAAACGAACAAAGACGAATTTCGCCAAATATGTAAGCATGGTAAATAACAGTTTCTTGGAGTTTATTTGCTCTTTTACAATCGTATTTAAAATAAGTTCTGTATCCAACTACAGAATACTTAAACAGATATTTATTTTCACTTAATTTTAGAAGCTTGAATTAGAGGAAAAGCAGACAGATCTCAAGATAATATTTACATAGATAAAAAATCTTGTAAAAATACTAGCAATACTCGGATAGGTAAAGTAAGTTTTAAGAAACTGCGATTTTACGTATCACGTTATCGTTACACCCATCACCTAACTAATATTCCTTTGTATAAAGTAGAAACATTATTTATAATTAATACTGATACGCTTAGAAAACGGAATATACGTTATTAGGGAGAAGATTACTGGTTATATGATATTTTCTCTCATGAAAGGAACTTTTCTTATCATTATGAATACCTTATAATTATGTGATACAAGAATTACACATTTTTTGTATATGAGGTATCATACATACATACATAAAATCATGCCTGTTTCTCAGAAGCGATAGGCAGTAATATACGCCCACATTTCTCCAGTTATATTGTAGGTCTCACATAATAGGTGGCCAGCCTGTTCGGTTTGGCAACTTTTATTCTTGCCAGAGCCTCGTCCATTGTGCGGCAGGTGCACCACTTGCAGGTGAGGTTGGTTTGGGCTTCTCAGATCTTGGTAGAATCCCTTATACATCTATAAGTATCATTTTCTACTAAAACACATTTTAGTGCAGTTTAATCAGCTATGTTTATGGATAAAGTTACAAATTAAAAACTACCGTCACTAAGACATTAACTATTACACTCGTTTGGATTCACACAAAATGAATTCATTATAATTTGTTGTAGTTTTTTTAATAAGTCTGTTAGAGTTATATGTGATATGCATATTGTGACATCTTAAAATGTTGCATTCAGCTTTTGTTATAATGACTATTCGTTTTGACAAGTGCAATGATGTAACAGCTACTGGTTGTCTATAAAAAATGAGAAGATTTTACTATGTCTTGATGGTTTAGCTTAAGACTTTGCGAACTGTTATATCGGGTCCCAAGCAGGCTGGTATGTCCTTCGAACTGACTTCTCTATTGAATTACGGATATTGCTTC
This sequence comes from Musotima nitidalis, assembly GCA_949126915.1. Lineage (NCBI taxonomy): Eukaryota > Metazoa > Arthropoda > Insecta > Lepidoptera > Crambidae > Musotima > Musotima nitidalis. The sequence continues at coordinate 11,552,279 of OX421434.1, forward strand.
ATTTCAATAGCCTCACGTCTGATTCTAGAAATCTATATTTATGCTAAGGACCCAGGATCTGCCCACTGGTCTATAAGAATTGGCTGACTTGAATTATTACACAGAGCAACTGCCGTTTGACTTCCGCAACCCAGAGGAAACAACATTCTATGGTTAAACCAGATTTCGTAAATGTGGGAAACAAATCTATAATCGGAAGTGGAGTACCTATTGATCTTCGCTCCATTTTGATCAGCGGTTAAATCTTAAGTATTACCGAAGGTTATTTCGGTCGTGCCCGTATCGAACAACATTGTTCGATCAGATTAATATGTCTCGGATCGGTGGTATGTAACTGTATGTCATTAAATATAGAATGAATTGCGCAGGAGTTTCGATAATGTCTGACTGGCTTAGCTTACGCAGGGATGGACTCAGAGCTCTTTCAATTTAAACATTTCTTTTCGGTCTGCTGCAATACCGGAGCGGTATGGTAGTCCTACTGCCCGGATGATCGTACTTTTTCATTTATAGCGCCCAGATTGGCAACCGTATCACGCGCAAAGACATGTGCGGTGTAACACCACTACAGGATGACAACAATTGTCTTAAATAATTTATTGATTCAGGCGTTACTTTGTGGAAGTCCATTGTAAGCAAGTGATGGATTAAAAATATCTTTGTAACAATTAACGCGCTACTATAATTTCCCGAAAAATCGAAAAACTATTCAACACGACACGTGTTTCACCTTTCGTCGTGAAGACATCGTTGTTCGGAGGCTCCTATCTTACCTAAAGAAGCCCTGTGTAAGGGTGAAACACGTGTCGTGTTGAATAGTTTCTCGATTTTTCGGGAAATTATTGTAGCGCGGGATTTTTTACAAAGATATTTTTATTCCATCACTTGCTTACAAACGTCTTGAAAAAGTTATATTTTAGGACTAGCTATTGCTTGCGGATATTTGCTGTCAGCTATAATGAAAATGATCTAAATTTAATTACAAGTCACTTAGACTAAACAACACAACAAATTCAACATATTATTTTAGTGTAATGTTAATTATAAGTCTGTGACTCTAATAGTTTTTGCTACTAATAATGAAGTCAATAAATAATTATCATTCTGAGGTGAGGGAGTTCTGACTTCTGAGTGCACCCCTGGACCGGCATCGAGCAGATCTCGCAACTCTCGCGGACATTAGACTCACGTCCATTTTCATAGATTTATTGACGGTCTGAACTTATGACAAATCATTCTCAAACTTTCAATGTTGTATGCAGAAATTTGAAATTCACTTCAAATTGCAATATTTTGTGGGTTGTGACTTTCTGTATTTGTTTAAAATTAAAGGTTGATTATTGGCGATCTTACTAAAAAAAATTCTTTCATACAAATTATTTATAGGTTTATTATTTACTGTTCTTGCGTTTTCTAAAATTATTATTTTGTTTACTTATTCTACTTATCTACATTTTGTGGTTAACTTTCAGTATACGTATTTTTCTGGTCCAGATAAACAGGACCAAACCTTGGCTAAAATGTAAATAGAAGATTATCCTCTCTTTTCATGGAGTTTATGCTCTATATGTAATAATAATATAAGTCTTGAAAAGTAATAAGTATGCTGCAAAGTCAAAACAAAATTAAATATAATACCATACCAAATTTATCAGTTTTGTGGTATTCTACCTAGCTAGAAAGTTTGAGAGCCGCAGCAAAATGCCAATCGAGCCAGCGCTAAGGAACCGAACGAGCGTTATTTGCGGCGCGCACCTGCCGCTGCACAAATCATAGCGATATTGCGCGCGCGATGCATCATCGATTGACGAACGCGCCACTTGCCCGAATGCTGGATCGATCGGATGCGCTGATAAATTTCAGCATTTAATGTTGATAAATTTGAGAAATATCTAAAAAATATTGAATGAAGACTGCAGAAACATTGAAGAAAGTGTAAGGAAAGATTGAGAAAAGATTGAAGAAATTTTGAAGAAAGACTGAAGAGATATTGACGAACGATTGGAGAAAAATTACACATTATAAATATATTATATGTGTAAAAAATAAAAAAGTTCATTATAGAAATTTAAAAAGTCCTATTACAACTGAAAACAACTATTGGTCATAAATTAATTTGGGACAATTTCCATGCAATTGAAATCTTTCGAAAAAACTCGGAACAAATTTTACACACAGTTCAACTTCAGGAAAGAAGGGCTCGGCTGAGATATAATTTTGCTTTTAAACGTTAAGCTTTCGTAGGCTTTTTCTAAACTATATCCATTCTTTAAGAATGCCTTAGCTATCCGTATGCCAAATTTATATAATATTTTCCAAATGTATTTCTCTTTTTAATAATAGATCTAGAAGTCACGTTATTCGTTCGTTAAACATTTATCCACCTTTACTTTCCTATTTTTAAGCTGTTTTAATAGGTCTGATAAACACTCAGGTAATATTATATTTATATTTATGTAGTTTATCAAAACACCTCCACAACATTACAACTCTGCGGAAATCTATCGAAATATACTCAATAGCTCTTAAATTAATCTGAAACATATGACAGACAGTTATTGATGATAATGTACCGGACTGTCTTGGCACGATTACTCCTCTCCCGCTCATCTGCATTACATAGTTGATGCATCATTGATCCGCTGAATTTAAATCGGGGTCATGTAGAGCGATAGATCGTTCTGTTTTTGTCAAATAATCTGCGTTTAAATTATCGCTTTAGCGTCCAATAAACGTCCATCTGATACGATAGACGTTTCGGCGATATTTTGTTCTCGCTGACCTGATTATGGGAATGAAGTGTGTGATTTTATGTCGTTTCTCCTTGATTATTGCTGATGTCCTCAAAAGGGGTTTATTATTAAACCGTAACTGAATCATCAGAAATTTGTCGAGGGAAATTATATCAACTACAATATCTACAACTCTAATAAAATATTTACTTGTTTTTGTTACTTAAGTGAAAAAAACCGTTCTGTTAGATTTAAATTTTTGTGCCATAACAAAATTCTTATATAGCGCCATAAGCTAAAAAAAGCTTATTGGACATTAATAAGTCGTAAAGTATTTTGTGGTTCAGCACGCACTAATTCACAGAATCTTTCACACTATCAGTTTTGTTAAATAAGTCATGACTAATGCAAAAATATTCGAAAAGTTTAAGAATTACGTCAAAGTCTTGTAGAACTTACGATTGGTGTGCCATCAGAGTTCCATTTGAATTTTAGTGGATCTTTTCAAAACAAAGCTGAACGTTCTTATTGTTGCTACAACAATGTCGTATCCATTCGGAAATGCATTAAGTTTCTAATGCTAAATATTCAAAATCTGAGGCGTGAACGAAAATAACTGTTTGGCATCCAGTAAATGTCATTTTAATAACTTTTGGATCCACTCACCGTGACGTCATTATTGCTCGGAAATCTCGTCAGCCGTCAAAGGGAATCACTATCGCAATTTATTGCCCGGCAATTGGGTTCATTTTTCAACGATATTTCGTAACAAGACGATCTCAAACGGAAGGTATAACAAGACGTTAAGAACAAAAATCGCTTGGCATTGACAATTGATACAAAAAAATTTATACAACTTTAAAGTTGGACTAAATAGAGTTCAAAATGAAAACTTTAGAAAAAGTTCATGAAGTGAAATAATTGGTTAGTGATAATTTTAATTTTTGATAGGAAATAATGTATGGGTGACAATAATGTCATATTAAACTATAAGTTGTTATTTTTTGATTCTGTGTTTGTTATGTAAAGGTGTAATGTGTTTTTAAACGTTTTCTGGTTTGACGTGACTAGTAGATAGATTAGAAAATAGATATTTCATATGTCATCTATTTAAGTAGGCGGAAAGTAAGATGACTAAAAAAACCTTAATTTTATTGTCTTGTCGGATTTTACTTAGACCAAACAAGTTCTAATGCACCTCTGATTTCACTTTAATTAAAATACACTAAAGTTTGATTTATGACGCAATAATTTAAGAAAATATCAATCCTACCACTAAACAGACCCGACTACAACCTTACGGTCTTACGAGCTGAATTTTTTGCAAGCTGAAATGCTTGCATCTTTAAAGTCCTAGAATAAGTCCAAGTGCAGAATTTGCACTTTCTTTAAAATTTAGTAGTGAACGCTGTGTGGTACCGGCCAAGAATAGTGCCACCCCTATCATCTCACGGTGAGTTGTAAGAGTCGACAAAGAGAAATCCTACTAGATGATGGGCAGCAGCGTCATCGTACTCGCAGGAACTGCGATCAGCAACCAGTGTGGTAATTATGGGCAAACCCCTCCAATTAAATTTAATCTATTTGGGTGGCCAATGTTTAATAATTGACTTTATAGGGCTGATATGATGACAGTCTGTGAATGGGCGCGTTAATATGAAGTAATCAAAATTTTTTATAGCATCATCGGCGCCCAAGTTGCTTTAATAGCATTTTGTCATTTTCACTATTATCGAGCCATGGATTAGTCATTTGACGATCAACTAATATATAGTATAATTATTTTTCTATAAGAAAAAGGGCTCAGCAGACGCGCTGAAGAATTGTATATTTATTTAATTAAATCACATGTTTTTTGTTTTACATTTAGTCTGCTAATGCCATAGACAGTTATCTCGAAGCATTAAGTTGCTCCACAAGAAAGAACTTGCTTGAAAATTCAAGCTTTGAGTAATTATGCGACTTATGCATATTCGAAATATAACAAGGATATTATCAATTCGAAGAAATAAGTGGATCTGTAAATGGACGTAAAAAGATGAATGCAATTTACCCAGGAAGTCAGGACATGTTAATCGTGAGGTGACAGAAGATGACGTAAACATAAGGGCGGTTGCAAGTGACAGACAATTCGTGCTAGTTAAAATAGATATGTATTTTAAAATGTTCTAGACCAAAATAACAAAACAGAAAGTATGCAGTTTTAATAAGAGTGACAAACAGATACGAGTAGTTTCAAATCATTGTACCAAAATATTCGGAATTGCGTTTCCCAAAATATTCGGAATGAAGATACTAGCAGGTTCTAATCAGTAATAATGGTTAGAATTGTCTATATTCTCTTTCGCCAGTCCTATTTTTACACTGTGCATATAATTGAATATTTAAACGTTTGACATTGCTTAATACTAACGGCTAGTTCGAGTTTCTAAACTTTGCGCAAGAAAATATCTTCTATATTTTAGTAATTATATTAATGCGTCTGATCATATCAAGTCGACCAAGTTTTTCTCGAATTGGGCATTATGCGACTTAACTAATCGTACGTCAGCATTAGCCCTAACAACTAGTCCTAATTAACAAGGAGTGAGAGTATCCTGGCGTGCCGTGGCGCCAAATGATTTAGCATCACAACATCTTCAGGAGTTATTGCCACTTTCCTAGAGGTGCATCATTTTGGATCTGTATCACTGCTGCGAGTGATTTACGCAATGCTCCGACTATTTCCTGATGTTTATCTTAAATTCTAACTGCCACTTAAAAAAAATATTGCGACATAATGTATGTATGTTTATCCGATGTCTAAAGTAAGTACCTACCAATCAAATAATTTCCTTGAAGCCACTTAATTTTTTTTTAGTTAGTAGGTAGTTAATTTTTTTTAAGATCTTGTTATATGTTACCATTACATACTCACTTATATGAGGTCAATAAGAAACTCTCAGATCAAATTGGTATCATGTCCATACACAGAATCAGAATATTTATTCACTAAGATTTGTTCTTGGGAATTGAACCCACGACCTTAGGTGCAGATTGCAGACACCTCTACGTCTTATCGTCCCCAAATACAGCACCTGGTACTTAGACAGCTAAGGAACTGTTTAAGATGATTCCAAAGGCTTCATCCTACCATCTCGTCGCAATTGATAGCAAGTTCAATCATACTCATCTTCATAATCATCTTAGAAATGACAGCATTTTAATATATTTCTCGTAGATATTTTTTTATCGTGTCCTTAAATAAAAATACGATTCTGTGATCTAATTATATTCCGTTTATAACATTTCTCCAGATTTTAACACAAAATTAAATGGTATATAAACAAAGCCATCAATAGAAGTATGTATGTCTGTTAGTATCCATATAATATTTCAGTACAATACATTACAACAACATTCTAGGATTTGCTCATGCAGGCACTAAGATGGCAGATGCAATGCAAATATTCCGCACTGTCAAATAAACAGTTGTAATTAATTTGTGTTGTGCTAGTAATGGCCTTCGTCCACATATCAGATGTGTTGAATGATTAAAATGAAAGAAAGATATAAAATATACAGTGTGTAGATGACGTAATGTCCGTAAATAATTTTGTCGCACAATAGTGGGCCAGCGCTGATTCCTCTTCGAAACCAAATTGACCAGGGCTGACCCTTGTTGAAATCATAGTGAGATGGTATAAGCTCATACTCCACCGAGTGCGGATTGGCGAAGACAGATGTGGCGTACTCATCATCATCTCAAGCCTTCTTCAACCAGGTTTGAGTAAGCCTCCTTTTTTACGGATATAAATAACGCCTTCTTCAAACCGCCCCACTTAGTTCTACCTTAGGCTGTCATTCTATTCTGCCACGCTACCCTCTTGATGTCATCCCTTCATCTCATCTGCGGTCTTTTATAGTTCCATGGCGTACTACTGTTACTATATAACTGGGATCAGTATCTTGACGTGCCCTTCGAAGCTTGGACGTTCTTGACATTAAATGTAACACACCCACAGAACAGAGTTTAGCAATTTCCGTGTTCAATGGATTAACTTTATGTGGCAAGGAATACTTTTTTTTCATTATCAAGTATAGCAAGCTTTAAATATGTTTATTTCATAAACTACCTAATATATTCTTTATTGCACAGTAAACAAAACAAAGAGACACATATACAAATTAAACAAGTACAAAGGTGGGCTTATCTCTAAGAGAGATCTCTTCCAGCCAACCCTAACAGGAGTGAGAATTTTGTATGTGGGATAAAAATTATTACAATAGGACAAAAATATAAAAGTAATACTAAATACAAAAAAATAATAAATAAAATGTATATACAAATACACCATAATATTATACAAATACACTATAATATTATACACATACATATACATATATAAATAAATAAAGTATATATATATAACTCTCAACTCTGTGATAAACTCATAAGGAAGTTCTCCTTTATATTCTTCCTAAAAGACACCACTGACAGACTCTCACGGATATCAGCCGGCAGCTTATTCCACAAATGCGCCGCGCGGGCGGAATAAGACCTGTGAAAGAATTTGGTCTTCGAGAAAGGGTATACTAGTGTTTTAGTTACACAGGATCGTTCAGGACGGGATGATGAAGGAAGCTGGTCGAAGCGGGAACGCAAGTAGTGAGGAAGCTGGGGATAATGGAGAATCTTGTAAAGGAGGCAAAGGATGTGCATATCTCTACGTAGTTTTATGGGAAGCCAATTGAGCTTAGCACGATACTAAGAAACGTGGTCGTATTTCCTAAGGCCGAAAATGAACCGTATTGCAAGGTTTTGCAAACGCTCTAACTTGTTCAGCAGGTCCTCAGTCGCATCCAGGTAACAGACATCAGCATAGTCGATAATAGGAAGCAGCAAAGTATGAGGTAACATAATTTTAGTTTTGTGAGGAAGGAAAAATTGAAGCCGCTTAAGAGAGTGATATGAAAAGTGCACACGTCGACTAATATCATTAATATGCGCTCTAAAAATAATACTATTATATAGCACTTGAAAACGTCAAAATTAAATACAAAAAACAATCAATATATGATTACAATGAAATCAAGAAGCTTAGATTCACTTCCATGCAACAAAACAATTAAGAAAGAAAAAAATCAAGTGTAAGTAAAACTGCCAGTTCCGAGCCACCCGCTCTGTTAGAAGAACTGGCAAGAAAATACCAGGCTATGCTTTTTAAATAATTAATTGTTAGCAATTATTCGACTGGTCCGTTCAAATTCGGTAGTAAGCATTTCAAGGGTCAGTTCCTTTATGGTTGATCTCTGGTGGGGCATATTATATTGTTTACGGGCAAACGGTATTTTAATTTTGTGCCGATGGAATTTTAAACCCTTACTTTTGAATGGTGATAGAAACTTTACTTTTCAAAAAGGGCAAATAAAGAAAGTTCTGTTTATGCCCTTACGGAGTTTTGAAAGGGCTATTTTGGTCCTTAACTTGAAACACGGATTTATAACACGGAAAATCTTCGAAGAGACACTTAAAGTGTCCTTGATTTAAGGTCTACAATAAGTGATAAATATATATAGGTACATTTTTTTTAACATCAATGCAAGAGTTATGGTCGGTACCATAATCAAGAAAAAGAAAGAGAGAGAAATAAAAGCAGAATGGATTGTTTGTCAGGATTTGTCAAGGTTTGTCAGATGGCTTTTCTTAGATTTCTACGACAAGATTCTTAAGTCTTAAGCCTCAAACAAACAGACCAACCTATTTGTTTTAGTTATTCATACTTCTGAGAAATTCTGCTGAACTGTAATGATCTCTAAGTCCGTTCATAGTTGAGGAGCACAAAGAATACATTTTATTGTAATCATCTATATTATCTACAACACATTACACAGCGCCGATGTCTTGTAGAGTTTGAACAATGCGCGGAAGCGTGCGCGGGCGCATGGGCACGCGTCGATGCGTGCGCCTCAATCGATTCGTGTTTGCGTTGCTCTGCTATTGGATGTGAGGTTGACGAATGATGTAACGTTGGCTTTTACAGTCACATGTACCTCTATGTATTGTCACAATTAACAATTATGTGGAAGCGAAAAGACAAGCAGCAATAAAATTATACATAGTACATACCGTCACTGCACCTAACAAGTTCCACTTTTGTTTTTTGCCAAGAGCACACAGATTATCAAACTGAGATCATTTTAAGTGCAAGAAAGGTAAATCAGAAAAATGTATATATGGAATTTGGCACGAGCAGCGACGATACATAATTTCACGTCTAATTTGGAGTGAACGGTAACCTTTCTGCAACCCTTACATGTCGTTCAAGCAAAGTTCTATATGATCTAGAGAGATTCAACATGCCAAATGGTGAGAAACAGCTAATTCTTTTTCCTTATTGCCGCTGGAAGAGAACCCATACTCTTTGGTCACCGTTTACGACCTCTTGGAGCAAAACATCGAGTGGCAGAATTTTTTGGAGGTTGCGCTACTACAAGTTATAACTTATTTACAATGGTAGTTACTTTTTGTAATAGGAGGTAGGTTAACGCGGCTGTCCTTTTCTTTAAACTTACATACATACAGTCACGCCTGTTACCCCGAAGAGGTAGGCAGAAGCATATTATACGCTCGCACTTCGCCTATTGCCGCTTACCGGGCACTCACCAGAGCCTCGTCCGTTGATCGGCAGGTGCATCACTTGCAGGTGAGGTTGGCTTGGGCTCCTTTGGTCTTGGTAGGGTCCCTATCACCTTTCTAAACTTATAGATGATAATAATCGCATTGCATTCCCAATTGTGATTACTGCACTTTTACCACTGCAGTGTTGTCTTTATTATAAATTGATGGCATCTGTCTAAGCTACAATCGTGCAATTCAAAAACATTTAAGACAAAGTGCAACTTTATGAGACTTTAAATTTGAGTAAACTGTACATACCACCAAATATGAATGATGTAAGATTGACATTCAAACCTTCATAGAAATGTACGATATCGTAAACTATCTATTGAATAACGTTCCTACAGATTTCTATACCTTCTCCATATGCGCTTACGCTTAGATTGACGATAGCAAATAGGTTTCAGTGCGTTAATTAGTTGCACTATAATTATAGGCGAGCAGAATCGTGTGAGAAGCGATATCGCGGCGATAACGCGCACAATGCTGAGAATGCGTGTTTGTTACGCACTTTCCAATGATTATTCCTTTATTTGCTATACTCATAAGCGCTAGTGATTAATCGATTTGATAATCGCATATCTGATCGATTTCTCGTTGTTGTAGGTGAGTAACCGCGCGATGAGTGGAGTTTTCTTTTTTAAAGTCTATCCTACCGCGGGATGTCCGACTGCAGGATGGAAGGACGACCTGAAGAGGTCGCAGGATTACATTGGATGTCTTTCTTATTGACGTTCAATTACAATCAATAACATTTTATCTGCAATAAATGTGGTACATAGTCATCATACCTTAGCATTATCACGGTTGCCCTAGACTTAAGCTTAAGGCCCAGGGTCTGCTCACTGGTTCAATCAGATTTGGTTCAGTCAAATCGATTCAGTTATTACGTGGAGAGACTGCCGTCTGACCTCCACAACCCAGAGGGAAATATCATCACTGACTTCCTAATAACGACTGCCATAGATGTTCATGACAGCCGGGACCAACGGCTTAACGTGCTTTCCGAAGCACGGTGCAAGCGATAATTACGCACATAACTTTGAGAAGTCATAGGCGCCACCAGGGTTTGAACCCGAGACCCTCAGAATTTAAAGGCAAGGGGTTTCGCCACTGGGCTATCGCCGCTCATAAGTAAGTATAAATGTGGCACATAGTAATGATGGAAAATAATTACAGAATCCCACACTTAGCCTTTACAGACATACAAAAGACGATACGATATAGGTCGCAGGATTACGTTAAATGTCTTTTTTTGACAGGATACGTGGCATGAGATGTGCAGCTGCAGGATGGAAGGTCGACACGAAAAAGGTGCAGAATGAAGCTGAATGTAAACCACTTGCAATCGGGCACATTGGAACTTTATATCGAAGGCTTATGTTTATGTTCAGCAGGGCTAATGATGATTCTATAAGTTCTGTCTTATTAAGAGACACATTTTTGTTGATTCTATTAGATCTGTACAATGCTTGTGTTTTTTTGATCTAATTTGGAATTTTATTTTACGCTATTGCTACAAAAAACAGTTATACGTTGTGTATTACATTTATGCGCAAAATACTTTGTTTTAGAAGTAAAGCCAACACTGATAAAATTAAAAAAAAATGATTCATTCAGTTTCAGCTCTCTTTGCTTATGATCATGTTTGCCTTTAAATGTTAGCACTATTTACTCATCATAAACAAATAAACCTCAACAACAGAATGAAGACATGAAAGCATAGTTATTGGTCGTGAACGTTACCATAAACACCTTACACAGGGCATAGACAATGTAGAATGTAGCGGTAATCGGGCCGGAGTTAGCAGATAGCATCGCTTCCTGATTAGACACGGTTAAGACCATTGTTGTAGGCTAGGAAGCTATGTAGTCGCACCTTTGTCGAGCTGCTATCACGAGTTCTCGATAGAAAGTCGCTTTTGGGATAATCAATGCTTCCGTGTTTTTGAAGATGCAAATCTTACCTCATGACAAATCTACAGATCTTTTTTTAAAATTCTTTATATCTTTTTTTAATGATATATCTTTGTATCCAATTTTATCAAAATCAGCTTAGGTGTTATAGGGTAAAAGTGCAACAGACGGATATTAAATGAAGTGACTTCTTTGCTTTGCTGATCAAAGTTCTCTAAAAAAAATGACATTTTCCTGTCCAAAAAAAGTGAATTTGCGCCGGGATATAAACTCGTACGTTTAACGTGACTTAAAGACGTCAGATTTTTGAACCTAGGCCTTCCAAAATCGTGTCTTTGTCGCGTCGATCGGTCTCACCATCATCATCAGCCTACATTCATCAACTGCTGGACATATTCAAATTGCTTACGTTCTTTTAAGAAAATTTTGTAGAATGAAGTAAAAACTGTTTTTTTTTATATCATTAAGACCCTAATTAAATATAGGGGTTATTCTAACTCATTCATAACTATTGAAATACATATTTATGGGACTTGAGGGATATTCCAATCGATAGATCTCGAAATTTTACGCTATGTGGCATTCATCATCATAGGCCTCCCCAATAGATTTCCACATTGAGCGATCCTGAGTCGCCTGCATCCATCGGCTTCCCGCCGCCTTGACCAGATCATCGGTCCATCGCGTGGGAGGCCGTCTTCTATTACGTTTACCGGTTCGCGGTCGCCATTGCAGAACCTTGACGCCCCATCGGTCGTCGGTTCTTCGAGCTATGTGCCCCGCCCATTGCCACTTCAGCCTGCAAACTCGCCTCGCTATGTCGGTCACTCCAGTCCTCCTACGGATTTCCTCATTTCTGATTCGATCACGTAGGGACACTCCGAGCATAGCTCTCTCCATTGCACGCTGAGCGACTTTGAGCATCCTTATGAGGCCCATAGTCAGGCACCAAGTCTCAGTACCGTACGTCATCACTGGCAACACACACTGGTTAATGTGGCTATGTGGCATTAAGAGTCAAATTTTGTATTTTTTGGACTTACGCAGGTTAAAAAAAATACTGACGATATGAGGGTCTATCTATGTAACAATAGTAGGGCCTGATCACAGTGCAATATCAAGATCAAAGCATCCTCTTTCCGGTCCGTTAAGTGCGACCGAACGCCGACAATTATTTGTTTCGTTAACTGTTTAATTGTTAGTTACTGTGACGTGGAATGGTATCATCATGTGCAATGATTTCCTCTCCAAATCCATGTCAATTATACTGTTTCGGTTAGAAAGCTTTTCTTGTACTACTGTACTTGGTGGTTTTATCATCATCGCCCGAATGCATATCTGCCTTAATGCTTTCTTGTGTCAGTACCCTGACTGTGACATATTCGTAGATAGCTGGGAATCAATCCAGGCAAAGTTTCTTGTCGTCTTTGTGAATATAAATGTCCTCTTGAATTATATTTTTAAATTTATATGCTTATAAAATTACTCACTGATTTAATTATTGTAATTGAGCCAGACCCGTGTAACTGTTACATTAATAAATAAATCATATTAATAGTAATATCCCAGTAGAAAGCTGGTGCTACCTCATACAAACCTCTATGAGAAGGAGTTAGGTCAAATCCTATCATCCGGACCAAGTGCGGATTAGCGCTGGCTGATGTGTAGGGTCCTGCTCTGAGATATTTTGACTATTTAAGCCACCCAATAGGACTTTCAACATGGCTTAAAGTCTGCCACATATAGTGAGAGCTGGGACCAGCGACTTGAAGTTCTTTTGCGAAAGACATAAGCGTTCTACATATAATACCACACTAACGGTCACCCATCCTAAGACCTTGGCCTCTGCTTTACTTTGGACCACTTAGCACCGCAGAGCTACGAGCACGGAAGTTACCTCAGCTCTTTTTATATATTGTGACGGGAGAACAATAATTAAAGAGTTTTTCATTTGAAAAAAATCTAATATTATTTATTTAACAAGTTCGTTCCAATACACGCTTGACGTATTTTCTTACACAACAGAAACAAGCGCACTAAATACCTTCACAGTTGGACCTTGACGGCTGGAGATTGTAAATCTAAAATATTTCTCTGACTACCCTCACTATCAGGTCCTCCGATTTAATAATTCGTATTAATAGCTTAATTACTGTTTATTGTTGTTGTAAGGGAGTTTTTATTAGTATGTAAGTAAAAGCACCTACTACAACTAGCATTTTTTGGCTAAGGTATAAAGACGAGCTATTAGAATTGCCCAAGATCCTAGGCTTAAGTCTAAGGAGAATTTTTTCCTTCTTCTGTGTGTTCTACCGCTTGTATGATGGGGTGTTATCTGAGGAACTGGTTGAAATGCAACGGCTTCTTTCTACCATCGCAACGCTCGCCATAGGCTGGGAGTTCATAACCTCCTCTACCCTCACACCTTAGAAATGACGGGGGCGCGTACAGTTTGTTTCAAGAGAAACTTTCTGTCGCATACTATTGGGTTGATAAAATGAACTGTAAGGTTTTTCCAAGAGGTTACAACATGTTGATCTTTATAAAGCACGTGAAACGAAGTCCCTTATCGATTTTGCGAAAACGATCACTAAGATTCTACATAGTCTTCTGAGGTCAGTTTGTGTGGCATTAGAACTCTAGCGCTACCGTGCTTCGAAAGGCACACGCCATACACCTGTCTTCTATAGTTAACACCTGTATTTCTCTCATCTTAAATGAAGAGGAGACCTTGTAAGCAAGATTTTACAAACTTATCGCTTATCGGGCCCTGTTTTGTTTGCCAGAGCCTGGTCCGTTGATTGGCAGGAGCACCTCTTACAGGTGAGGTTGGCTTGGGCTCCTTAGGTCTTGGTAGGATCCCTATGCACCCTAAGCAAGATATTAATGGGCTGACTTAAAAATGAATTCTTCGTCAGAAATAAGCAGCTAGTTCCACATTCAGTAGCAGAGGTCCTATTTATCTTTCTAGCAACATCAAATACCACCAGTTAAACTGCAGTTGTATGGAATTTCATCCTTTGTTCCTGTTATAAATCCTATGTCAACTTTTATGTCTACAAACTTTTATAAATCATAAACTCCTGACAATTACAAACCACACACACTTACACAGAAACACACGCACACGCTAGTACCTACATATTACACTTAAACAGAAGCACACACATACACCAGTAAATACGCATTATCGGAGAATCTATACATCAACAATGGGCGCGTTATCTCGTTTTATAATCTGTCTCCGTTCATACTCGGTTGGTTTCTCTAATAACGGGTTTAATAGTCAGTAATTTCGTCTTGTCTTTGGTTGTCACGATTCGGAGACTTCTATTTTTAATTGCTTACTGTGTTTACGTAGTATTGCATGTTATATTATACATACATACATTCACGCCTGTTTCCCCGGAGAGGCATATTATACGCCCACACTTCGCCAATTATGTAGTTGGTCCCACGTGGCGTTTGGTGGCGAGCCTGTTGCCGCTTACCGGGCACTGTTATGTTCGCCAGAGCCTCGTTCGTTGATCAGCAGGTGCACCCCTAGGTGAGATTGGCTTGGGCTCCAACTATATAATACTAATAGTAACTTGTAATTCTAATATTACAATTCATGTTAAACTCCGTAAAAAAGTGTAGAAGCTAGCAATACATTGCTTATTATTATTCAAAAAGTACCAGGAAAACATGACAACTAAAGAGCTTCCTGTTACACCACCACAATGATGTTTAACCAACCAGAATATGGTCTCGGCCCATTAGCCAGGTCCTGCGGCCGAAGTGAGGGTTTGATTGATTCCCAACGACGGCCATTATGTGGCCAACCAGCCGTTGAGGTATTTTTAAAGGTGTTCCCATCAATTTCGGTGACGTGACGTTTGACAGCTGTTAAATGGTTCGTAATGTTTTTGATTGGGAGTGAATATAAACTAGTAAGTTGGAAGCAGGGAACGACAGGCTGATCTGAGGGTAATTTAAGTATACGAAACCATAGCACTTTCAGGATTTCGTTTATTACATGGAGCGACTGCCGTCTGACCTCCGCAACCCAAAGGGAAACATCATTCTGTGGTCAAAGCAGCTGTCAGGATGTTAGAAGGCACTGACTTCCTTATAACGACTACCATATAAGTTTATTATTTACAAGGCACGGAACAAGATATAATTATGAATACAACTTTGAAAAATCATAGGTCGGCATCAATCAATTGATGGTCACCAGGGCACCTACTATTAAGTAACCAAGCGTGAATATGCCTCCTGCTCTTATAAGTTATAAAGGCACTCAAAAGGTACTTTATCTAACAGTACTAAGGTGACGGAAGTTAATAAAACACGGTACTAACTTAGACTTGCAATAAAATGGTTAAAAAAACATCGAATCTCCATTAACGGGGGCTATTAATATCGACATATCCTCGGTACCATCTTCGACGGAAGGAAACGAGACATTTCGATGGCGCCCGTCGTGCCGACTGCGGTATAGTGCAGATAGTATTTGCAGTATACTAATTGATTAGAAAGCATTCAAGAACGGAAGTGTTGGGAGCGGAAGACCGCGTAAGACCTTCAATAAGGCTTGGAAGAAAAGAAAGGTCAAAACTTTCTTCAAACCCGACGGGAGTGTAAAAGAGGGTCAATAAGTGTAAGAGAAGTTAAATGTTTGTGCCTGTATCGTAGCAAGTAATTGGATGTGATATCTGCCTTGTCTTGTCAATAATGTAATGTACCTAAGCAATATGATATTATGAAATTGGTTTAGCAATAAGTAAACTCACGTGTACGAATATTGCAATGGTTGCGATTTATCGTTAGAAACTGCTGAAACCTCAACATATTACAATAAATATCCTGAACCTCAACATATTACAATAAATTATGCTTGTAACTAAAGATGTAAATTACAAGTATTGAGCACAAATCTGTAATTATTATATATATCTATGATATTTTAATTTGATAGAATCGCTAAATATAATTCTGAGTGTTGCTTCTTAAAAACGATTCATAAACAACAAGATAGAAATTAACTACTTATATGTCGTTTTAATCGTATCAGTCGACCTTTTACATACATCTTTATTTCAGTACTTTTAGATTACATCTTCTGCCTACCATCAGGCAGGACCTGGTCTTATGACGAGAAACATTAAAACAATCAATGTTATACTTTTCTGATTTACTGTGTTCCTATTGACTGTGGCAGAGTTATAATATCATCACGCCAGTGGCATGAGGGCAGCCGCTTGGAACACCCTTTGAGGCTCCGTGTCGAATTGTCTGAGGGGTCCACTTCGGGCCTTCGTGGTGGGACTTCGGAACATATGCATGTGTCGAAACGGCATGTAGATAGCCGTATTGACTTGTTTATAGATGCTAATGACTGCCAGACAGTGGTATTGGTGTTTTCAAAGTAGCCGGTTTGTCTTATGTCAATGTTTATATCCCCAAAAAATACGAGAAGCCACTTCAGAAACAAAATCAGTTGTTTAAACGTTCAATCCTCGCGAATATACTATAAACGTAAACCCATTTATAATACAAGAGCGATTTTAGCTTATCACAAACTATTAACATTATTTCTATTACATTGTTAAAAATGTGATAAAAACTATCTGGAAAATGGCGGATCTCTGCCGAGAGACAGGAAACAATAGCATTTCAAATCTGTGAACACCTGTTGCCTGGCCTTTGGCCTGTTTGACAATTTATGATTAGGATATATTCGGCAATTGTAATGACAATTATGTATGGACTATATGTCGAGCAATTGGTAATTTATTTAGATATTATAAAACAGGCTCTTAGTATTTAAACATTATAAAAATACAAACAAACGAAGCAATCCTTAAAGATGATCACAACGAACACGGTCATAATTTGAATAGAGGAACAGCTTTCCGGTCTGTGGGAGACGCTAACGAGACAATGCACTTGTCAGCCATTGCGAGGTTGTATCGAATGACAAGGACTCATCGGTCAAGGGTTTCTAGGCAATAAGTGGCATCAATGAGAATTATCCGTACAATTCTACCTTTTGTGATGAGATTGTTTTATTTCAAGGAGTGGCGGTCTTTTAAAGATTACTAGCACTCTATTTCTCGAGATCGCTTTTAGCGATAACACCGCCTAAATTGGCTTTTTCATTGTTTTTTAATATTCATTGTAATCTGTAGTTTTTAAGTTATTTTGGTCAATAAAGAGTATATCTATCTATCTATCTATTATCATGCTATCATTAACTAGTTTTAATTAAGCTTAGTGTTTCTAGACAAAAAGTGGCATCTATGCGAATTATCCGTACAATTCTAGCTTTTGCGTTTAGATTTTTTAGCACTATATTACTATGCAAAACGTTAACTAGTTATAAGTAGGCCTACATTTATCGTAAAGAAGAAAATTGGAAGACGAAGACTATGCCTGCCATCATATTACTATTGAATAATTTAATGAGTTGTCGTAAATGCTAAAAAGTTTGTTACAAACAAAAAAGAAAAATATTTTGTTGGAGCCGCCGAGTCAAAACGAGTAAGTAAAATCTAGGAAGATATTGTTGCATGATATGTTGAACTTCGTATTCACCTCGTTCACTTAGCTAAAAAGAATAATACTTTACTAAATGGAACTTGAATGGAATAGAGTTTGGCAAGAACGTAAGTTCTTTTGCCAGAAAAAACCGGACAAATGAAGCTCACTAATAAACATAGGTCTTTTCCAAATGCTTTCCTTATCTCGTACGGCCCTGATCTTTTACCAATAGGCTTTCTTTGAATTAGTGGTTACCTGCTTGGAGGTGGTTACGGTTCGAGAGCAATATAATTGTTAAGCTATAGAATTACTAACTCTTTTTTAAAATAGAATATAGATAGGATTTATCCTATGGAACGATAAACTAACTAGCTAACAGCGAAATGAATTTGTCAAAAGCCATCGATAAACCGTATTTGACAGAAACGAACCTTTGCAACACTCAATCTGTTTATCAGCATTCATTAACACCAAAACAATTGAGTTCTGACCATGCGAACTTCCCTCCAACATTTGCATACAGCTTTGTGGCAAACTAACCAACTTATTATACACCTACCAAACGCATAGCATATCAAAACTCACCATTATGACATAGCTTTTAAGAACTTTATAACAATTTTTGCAAGCATTGTTGTTTTGGTTTTGGATGTGACAACAAAATGTGGTTTTGCATCTATCAAAAGAGCGTTCTCAGCGATCTAGCATCTATTGCATTATGTATTTAGAACTACTTTTTTGTGTAGTGACAGTTTTGTCTACTTCAAACTACGACAAAATGAGTTCATGTCGTTACATTGGCGTTTTAGCTATTCTATGTATTTATTACCATGTAACAGCTGCATTGAATGGAAATTGTTGTGGATTATTATTAGAAATACTAGATTTTATCCCATGTTTTGAAATTTAAAAAAGGTATTATTATTTCGTGTCTTTTTTTAATTTTGAATAAAATTCCAAAAATATCAGATCGTTAACTTCGAATGTGAAAAAAAAGTCAGCCAATAAACTGTTCGAGATTCCTAAATTTGAAGTTGCATTTAAAAGAAGACCAAATGTGGAGCAGACCTCTTGGAATCAGATCTAAGTATATTCCTAAAATATAAATTGTGTATATTATATCCGTGACTCAGAGCCGTGTCGTTAATTCTCTGAACTTATCTTAATCAACGTTTTTAATCTCATACTATTCCGTATAAAATTATCACTTAACAACCAATTTATTAACATCATCATGAACCTTGTTAACTTTAGAAGCTCCAACTTTAACTGAATCTGCTTAAGGATCAAATTTAAAATATTTTTTTTATTCGGGAAGCAAACTAAAATTTGTGTTGTAGTTATTGCTGTTATCAAATGACAACATTAGGTAGTAATTGATCATCAAAATTAACACTAGTGCCTCCATTCTCACAGTTTAAAACGTCACCGGTAAATCTTCAAATGTGACCTTTGTAGAAATTTGCGGTTTTTTTGAAGATTATTATGGACTGTTTTATTACTTTCGTTTCTGCTAATAGAGTAATTACTGGGCGACTTATTTGCGTAGCTTTGATTCTTGCCGAGAATTGATTAAAAAAAACCAAAGCAAAATGTTAATGACGCTTTGCAGATTTTGTGATAAGCTATCTCGGAATCAGTAAAATAGCTCTCAATTTCCCGTTCAATTTACAAGGATTTAATTTCAAGGATTTATAGTGTACTCTACTAAATAGTTGATTTTTAGCAGTGTACATTGTTCATTCGCGTTTGCTCTAGACTTGAGCTTAGGGCTCAGGGTCTCCTAAGTAGTAGTGCGATAATACTTCTTCTGCATAAACGCTGTTTCACGTCCTGCTTAAAAGACCAGGACCTGTATAACAAATTAAACATCCCAAATAAAATTCCATGTGTAAGAAAACACCTCCAAAAGTAATAAGTCTGACTTAGCGCCGGCAATGTCTTGATGAAAATTGGCACCGTTTTAAACGGAACTAACAATTTGATGCTGTTTATCTGATACCTCATGAGTCAGATCTAAGTGACATATTTTTGTCGCAGGAAATTATTCCTTGTAACATAACCAGAGGACATAACATTAATGAAATATTAAATAATAATTGCATTAAGTTCTAATAATCGGTTAAACATTACATTTAATAAGATCTTAGTACCTGCTTACCAAAACGAGCGATTGTTGATTACGGTTTATACTTAATTAAATAACTTTATATAATTGAAAGTTCAGGAAGTCATTATACTATAAAATTAAAGGAAAAATCATGCACACACTATTTATAACTCAATAACACGTACACAAAAAAGTCACCAGAATTATCAACAACCGTGTTCAAAACTCGTCGATATACCACGAAGGTGCTTTATGCTCAACATGAGACTATAAATGTGTTAATAACATTTATAACGATGTCTTTCAAAATGAATTGCATATGATTAGCTAATTTCTTAACTGACCAAACAACTCAGGAGTTAATGGTGCTATTCCCACGGTTCACCACATCTCGCCGAGGATGATTGGAGATAAATTGTCAAATTACCGTTTACCGAGTCGAGCTGTTGGCTCCGGTGCATCATTGAGGTGAGTAGTTTGCTGCAGCTGAATTGGCTAGATCCTGGGAATATGCTATAGACTGCTTCTAGAGTTCAATTTCTCTGTATTTAACAGCTTTGACGTAAATAAAGTCAACTGTGTTGTACACGTGTTTTTACAAGATGTTTGCAACTATTATGTCTAATTGGAAAGCAGTATCTTTCTGTTTAAGACAGACGTTAGCATCATCATCATAATCTAGCATTATCACGGTTGCCCCAGACTCAAGCCTGGGGTCCAGAGTCTGCTCACTCGTTTAACTAGTTATGGCTGAATTTCAGTTATAACATGGAGCGACTGCTGCAACCCAAAGAGGAACAATTAAGACAGATGATGACATAACATAAAATAAAGAACACAATATTTTGTAAAAATGTATACTATTTTGTAATTAATAACCTATTAATTAGACTATAAGATATTGCAGCATCTATAAAGCTAACTAAGTTATATTAATTCTTAAGACCAAACATACACGTAGATGGCAATAAATAAATAAAATATCGAAACGAAAGCCGTATTAACAAAAATGTTAAAAAATATAATTCAAGTCATAATTAATCTAAATCTCAATCAGCAGTAAATTAGGTTTGATCCCACCAAAGATGAACCCACAATGATGTTTATTAACTAAATTTTTTATGCCCTTTTGTGCAAGCAACAATTAAATTGTATGTTATCTTTCTCCATTTCTAATTTTAGGCGCAAAAGCGTAATTATCTCAGTTTTGCCTTGTAGAGGGTTCCTACCAAGAACTGAGGAGCCCAAGCCAACCTCACCTGCAAGTGAGTCACCAGCCGATCAACAGACGAGGCTCTGGCGAACATAGAATTCCCGGTAACCGGCAATAGGCTCGCTACCTATTATGTGGGACCAACAGAACAACTAGCGAAACGTGGGCGTATCGTATGCCTCGGCCTACCTCTTCGGGGAATCAAACGTGATATTATTTGACGACCGATATGGCGTGGAGGTCAGTATACCTACAGTTCACTCCAGAGGTCGTGGGTTCGATTCCCACACGGACAAATCATTGTGTGCATGAACATGAATATTTGTTCTGGTCTGGGTGTTTTCCTATGTATATTAAGTATGTTTTTACAAAAAAAAGAAAATTATTTAAGTATGTTTATTCGTTGTTTAGTATCCATAACACAAGTTCTTAATGATACTTATCTTGGAACTAAATAATTGGTGTAATTGTCAGAAAAATATTTATTTTTTAGTTATTTATTTATATTTATTATGTATGTATATATTTGGCGCGTTAGTTTATAAGTATGACATTCATAAGAGCTCTATTGAGCCAAACTTGAATAAATGAATTTTTAATTTAATTTATATTGCCTTGTTCATTTTAGCAACAATGTTTAAATTCTTCTTCATACACTCTTCCTAGCCAATTATAACAGGTAAATTTACATATAAATCAGTTCCACCAAAAGTTAAAACTAAATAAAGTGGAAAAAAATAAAACGAGACGGAGGTAGACATCAATCAATTCGTCACCAACCCCATCATCAGCTCAACACAATGGGTTTACAATGAATATTCGAGTCTTTGAACCGAGACCACATAACATTGGTTTGTCGGGGCAAGGAATGGCTACTATGCAGAAGTGTCTTTATCAGAAAAGTTTGTTATCTTATTTTATACCTACATACATACATACGCCTGTTTCCCCCAAGGGGTAGGCAGAGCCATATTATACGCCTACGCTTCGCCAACTTTATATGTATGTAATAGGTGGCGAGCCTATTGCCGCTTACCGGGAACTGTTATGTTCGCCAAAACCTCGTCCGTTGATCGGCAAGTGCACCATTTGCAGGTGAGGTTGGCTTGGGCTACTTAGGTCTTGATAGGATCCCTTTACACATAAAACGTAATGAATAAATAACAGGAATTACATTTAATAATAACTGTATGTAGTTTAAGAATTTCAAGTATTATGTTGCAAATCAGGCATACACAGCTTTGCATATCAATTTTCAAGCTTGACATTTTATTTACACTTCTAATAAAAAATCGTTATATTTTTTCAGCTTCAGTCTTCTGCTGATCATACATATGCCTTCGTAACTCATTCACATGTCGATTGATTCTGTGTCTTCCTGCATCCACCGTGAAAAGGTGTGTTTAAAATTTACAACGTTTGTTTGCTCGCTTTTAAAGAACCGTGTAACCTTCTTTTTCGTCGGTTCTTAGAACTTTGAATTAAATATACATTTAAATTACATTTGATTTAAAAGAGCCATAGCCTGTGAGTTCCTTGTCAGTTCTTCTCACAGAGCGGTGGCTCGGAACTGGCACTTAGATTCACTTACACTTCATTTTTGTTTTTTTGCATGTAAGTGAATCTAAGATTCGTGATTTCATTGTATTTTTTTTTTGTTATTTAAATTTTGTTTTTACGTTTTCAAGTGCTATATAGTAGTTTATGAAATAAATAACTTTTTACTTATATGCCTCACACATTGCCACTTCAGTCACTAAATCTGTTGTATTATTTTGATAACTCTAGAATTTATTACATTCCCATCAGTGGCTTTCTTAAGGCCTAAAGGTAATTTAGTGATTTGTTTATAGGCATAAAACTTAATTTTTAATCAAGTGATGGATTAAAAATATCTTAGTAACAATACCCGCGCTACTATAATTTCCCGAAAAATCGAGAAACTATTCAACACGACACGTGTTTCGCCCTTACACAGGGCATCTTCAGGTAAGATAGGAGCCTCAGAACAACGATGTCTTCACGACCAACGCTGAAACGAGAAGTAAGGGCGAAACACGTGTCGTGTTGAATAGTTTCTCGATTTTTCGGGAAATTATAGTAGCGCGGGAATTGTTACAAAGATATTTTTAATCCATCACTTGCTTACAGTGGATTTCCGCAAAGTAACGCCTGAATCAATAAATTATTTAATTTTTAATTGTATTCTTTGACTGCATTCGTTTCTTCAAGGTCTTAATTTCAAAACAATTTCGGTTTTCCTTGTAATATGTTCTTTATCATAGGTTGCTTGGAAAGGTAAAAAACTGTGTAAACTATTGTAGCTTCTGTTCTTTTTATTCCTCACTAAAAGGTTTCGAATTCAATAGTCGAGCAGTGGTTAGATACGGTACGGTGGTCGCCGATAATTGCCGAACCGATTGACAGACCGGTGCATTCATATTATTATTTGTTCGACTCACAGACACATAAATACACAGAAGGGCTTCCTAATACTCTAATCATTCAGGACGATCAGCTGGGATTCGATACTCCATATCTTTATTGCTATCAACAAACAGTTCATCATCATCGTGTTAGCTCATTAACGACTCACTATTGAGGAATACCCTCTCACGAAACAAGGTATTGGGTCATAATTGGGTCATTTGGGGTGGGCAGAAACCAGACTACAACTCTCTGTACACTATATACATAAAGTATAACTGTATACGTGCCGTGTGGACTCAGTCTAGATTAGTGCCCCACTTTCTAATCTCACAGGGATCTCACTCTCGTTTCAGCGTTGGTCGTGAAGACATCGTTGTTCTGAGGCTCCTATCTTACCTGAAGATGCACTGTGTAAGGGCGAAACACGTGTCGTGTTGAATAGTTTCTCGATTTTTCGGGAAATTATAGTAGCGCGGGAACTGTTACAAAGATATTTTTAATCCATCACTTGATCTCACAGGGAGTTGCAAGAGTCACCCAAGAGAAATCCTACCGGATGATGGGCAGCAGCGTCATCTTGCGTACTGGCTTGAGCTGCGATCACTAACCCGCCTGCCCAGCTTGGTGATTATAGGCAGATACCCCCAACGTAATGTAATCTGTTTGGAAGGCTGTTAAGCAGTCGATTTTAAAAAGTATGGTTTAAAAGACGCGTTTGTTTTTATGTTTCACTTCCAAAGGAGCTCTATTGGGCTAAATTTTAATAAATTAGCTTGACTTTGACTTTATAAGGATGATAATAATATTATGATCATCATCATCATCTCAACCCATTAACGTCCAACTACTGAGCACGAGCCTCCTCTCACATATTAAGGTGTGAGGGTATTGGGTCATACTCCACCACGCTGACCCAGTGCGGATTGACGGAAGCAGGTGTATGGCATCCTGCTGTTAGAATTTATCAAGCCGCCCATCAGGCCTCAAACATGGCTTAACGACTATCAAATTTTAGTGATAACCGGGACCATCGGCTTAACGTGCCTTCCGAAGCACGGAAGCGCTAGATATCAAATGCCACACAAACGGTCACCCATTCAAGGACTGACCTCTGTAAACTCTGCTGTGGTGATCGTTTCCGACCACCTAGCACCGCAGAGCTACGAGCGCTTCATTTCAATTCGATTTCGAATATAATGATGAGTGAGGATTTTTATAGTTGTAGCATAATTTACTCTTAGCTCAGAGATCTTTTGATGTAATGTGTTAAATGGTCAGAAGTGTCTACATTGACACTGGACGACACTGGATGAGATCTAATTTCCTTAGTCGCCCTCTGCGACAATCTCGGGTAAGGGAGGTAGAATTCTTAAAAGGTGCCGCCACCAACGGTTACGGTACAGTAATTTAATCAAATATAAAAAGAATTGACTACAATCTTGTTGTCTATCAATCCGAGCCGCCCTGCTTACAATTACGCGTCAGGATTTTCTCAATGGAGAATTCAATAAAGCGCCATTGTCATATAAAAAACCTTTGCGTAAGGGATGGATGACATTCACACCGAACACTATTTTACGATATACTCAGTGTGTGAGAATTATGATGTACTTTTTATTGGAGTACATGTCACATTTTGTCACTGCAGATGCAGATGAAGTAATGTTGCAGATCTGTTCAAAATGGGGTCGTGGTAACCCCGGGACATTACAGGATTTTAGTCAGTAAAAGTCTGGCACGCCCTTCCGCTTCACCTACAGCGGGGGGCGGCAATTTGATGATTTTCCATTAAAAAAAAGATATGCAGTACTAGACAGCATCAACACTCACATGAACTATTTTCAGGCACTGTAATTGTTTAATATTAGGATAAATAAACGTCTTACTACTAATCACGAGGCTTCTCTCACAAACCCTAGTCAGAGGGTCATATCCCAGCACGCAGACCCAGTTCGGATTGGCGTAGGGCTGTTTTTAGAATTTTTCAAACCGCCTAAAAGGCTTCTTATATAGCTTAACGACTACCTCTTAAAGTGATACTATCATGCCTCCGTCATGTCCATCCGAAGCACGGACATACTTTATTAATTGACAATTTAAAAGAAAATAACTTCCTGGTACCGTGTGGTATCGGGCTAGAATACCCCCTCTGATTCCACGGGGAGTCGTAAGAGTTGACGAGAGGAAATCCTACCGAATGATGTGGAGCAGCGTCATCCTGCGTACTGGCTTGCTTGCCCAGCGTGGTGATTATGGGCAACTATCCCCAATAGAATGTAATCTCTTGGGGAGGCCAATACTCAGCAGTTGACTTTATAAGGCTGATAAAATGATAATGAAACTAACTCATATGAATAATGAATTTTGTCTTCTTCCTCGATGCGATAAAGTTACATAACGGTGTAACAGTCAGCCGTTACACATAAAATATCGTTTCTATTGTAACACAAAATGCAAACAACAGGAAGAAGGACGTCTAATTTGACGTTTGACATAATTCCACCAGCTATTATGCTTGGACAAAGACTTTTACAATGACATTTCCTTATGACTGAAGGATAGGGGTTATATTCCCGTGACATCAAGCCTTTAAGGGAAAATATTGGGTGACAAGGCAGAGTCATGTAATATTGATTTTGAAGTAAAAAAGGAGAAGATTACAAACATACATAAGACACAGCCAAATAATAAGTAAATATAAATAAATAAATATTTTCTGACAGTTATATACTTAAATTATTTAGTTACAAGATAATTATCGTTTAGAACTTGTGTTAATGATACTACCTAAATAACGGATGAACGTATAATAATTTTAAATACATTCTTCATATACATAGGATAGGCTGGGTAGCCTAGAAAAAATATTCATATTTGTGCACACAGTTTTGTCCTGTCTGGGCATCGAACCCACGACCTCAGAAACGGAGTGCGGGTATAGCCCTCACGACATATCGGTCGTCTGTTCTATTTCTATACAGAGATCTTTAGGTTAAACGTGTCAAATGGTTACAGGTTTGCCGTTTACATTTGAACAGTATACGAGATTCCTTTCTATTAATCGCCTTTTCCGAACACCTCTGTCAAGTCATGAAGTGGTAGAATTATTTGTAGGAAACCTTGTATGTAACCTGCTTCGATTATATCGCAGAAATGGAATAATGGGTTCCAAATTCGGAAGGACTCCAATTTAGTGCGTTTAGGCTGCGTTTCTACCAGAGATGTTTGAGGATGCACTGCGAGGGATGTGTTTGGAACTGTAAGGAGCGGAGGTCTCCTCGCCACTAATGGGAAAATCTTCCATCGGGCGAATGTATGTGCCCGGGGGCCGCGACCTAACCGATTCAATCCGGGATCTTCTGCCAGACGGCAGGTTCGGGCTTCGAGCCATTGGGCTCATTCACAGAGCTTCAGGGAAGCGCTCGTAGCTCTGCGGTGCTCGGTGGTCGGAAACGATCACCGAAGTACAGCAGAGTTTACAGAGGTCAGTCCTTGGATGGGGTGACCGTTTGTGTGGCATTTGATATGGAGCGCTTCCGTGCTTCGGAAGGCACGTTAAGCCATTTGTCCCGGTTATCACTAAATGTGGTAGTCGTTAAGCCATGTTAGAGGCCATTAGGCCTATCCATTAGGACAGCTTGATAAATTCTAACAGCAGGACGCCATACACCTGCCTCCGCCAATCTGCACTGGGTCAGCGTGGTTGAGTATGACCTAATACCTTCGCACCTTGGTATGTGAGAGGAGGCTCGTGCTCAGTAGTGGGACGTTTATGGGCTGAGATGATGACAGGGCTTCATCTCTTGAGGCTTCTACCTCAAGGCGTCGAGTGACGAGTGGCGTTCTCACCGTGGAGGTTTACAGCACCGCCCTCAGCGCGACAGGCACACCGGGTGAGACCCCGAAGTGAGGCCCAGCAAACCGTCAGCGAGCAGGCGGTGACTGAGGTGAGCAAGGATGAGAGATTGCTTAGGAGGGTGGATCCTAACCGATTATAAATGTGTGTTGTATATATAGCGACGAGCCTGAGGAATTATGTTTGCGCGATTTAGGATTTCATTCATCTATACGTTTCGTTGTCAGTGTCGCTACAGAACCAATAGATTCACTTCGCTGAGCTAGGTAAATAAAACGATTCTATTGGTTCTCAACAAACATATCCCTCGCATCGTAGCTCTGATAGAGGCGCTTTATTGTGCCGCGGCTGCACAATCATTTGCCAACACACGTAAAAGAAAAAACGATTGCCACAAATATTGAAGGAAAACTCAAGTACTCGTATGTAGCTGATGTTCTCGTCAATTATCTAGATCTAAGAAAACAAATGTAGTGAGTAAATTTCACTTATATTTGCGAGAAAAGGGGTTTGATCAGAAGTATGATATTATGATAGTCTTCGACCGCGTTAATGTTTCAACAAAGTAAACACTAACGACATGAAAAAACAATACAAAACCTTTTGTTTCAGAATAAATTCTAAATAGCGATAACTAAAAATATCCTTAACATCATCAGCACCCCAAAGCCAGCTTCTTACCCATTAAACGGTGTCACTGAGCACGAAATCGCCACGATGACGTAAGTACCCATTGTCATGCAGCCAGTACCTATAAGTATCTATAAGTCGCGTATGAATGGGGAAACATCTCGTGACAAGCCTTGCTATTGTTACAGACAGCATTTATACAGTAATTTTCTTTCGATGTATGGAAACGTTTCGCAATGAACATAGGCTTCTTGCTGACTGTCATTCAAAGGTTGCATGAATTGCAATTGTTGGATAATGTTTTCGCTTGACATAAAAAGCATTGAAATCTGAATGATGTTCCAATTTACTTTATTTTGAAATACTCGTCACCCCTTGAACCGATTAAGAGGACATCACAATTGTCTATTTTTTTTTACGAATTTTACTCAACTCAAGTTCCTGCTCACAGTTATTGCGTGATTTTTGTAGTTTTTTGCCAAACGCTGTTGATTTTGACTTTAATAATAAAGATAGTAACTGACGACCATCGAAGCCTCACGTCAAGTTTAGCCACCAAATCATGATCATTATTTTTATACTTAAAATCTAATACAAATATAATTATTGCTATAAAATTCGAGTACCTACCGGCCAATGTCATGTGCTTCTGTCGCCATAATAGTTTGTCCCGGCAATTAAATGTATGACCACACTTTAAATACCCTCATAAGCACTTATGTGTTTCATTATTCAACTATCTGTTTTATTTAAACTGACTTCGGAATTTGCGTTTGCAAGGAGCCTTAGGCACATATTATTTTTGATGTGACGCCATTTTGATATTGTCTTTCGTATATTTCGATAATTGTATTGTTTTATGTGTGTCTCTATTATTATTTTGTAACACTGTGTTACGTTAGAATTACGAATTTTGTAAGATTTTGCATTGTATTATAAAACTACTACAATAAGGTTAAAAGTCATTTTAATGTAATGTTTCCGAAGTGCTACGTTAAATAGTGGACTTTAAGTTATCACCATGCAGTAGATTTTAAAATAAGTTAAATGTCCTATTAAGTGGCTACAGAACCTCCTTTTGGCCAATCTGCACTAGGTATATATGGGTTATAACCTGATATTCTGTCATGATTTTTAATTATGTTGAGATCATTGCTCAAAACGACAGGCTCACTCATATGATTAATTTTCTCACCTTATATGTCTTGTAAATTTTATGGAACCAGTAATTTAGTCGTTAAATTTGGCGTTTATTTGTCTTACAGACTTTAAATCAATAATTTAACGTACATTGAGTAAACTAAAATAGAACTTAAAAGCCCTTAACATCAATCGAAATCGCACAACCGAATCGCCTCACCGATGTTTATTAATAAAACGTTAATTAAAGTTCAAAATTCGTTGGTTTCGGTTGGGTGCGTCGATAGGGCCGATAGAACCAGACCGATGGAGCTGTTTAGATGTGTATCTACCCTCTTCTTGATGTTAGCGGTGCGTGAACGCGGAATGTGCGTGCGCATGGCTTCTAGCGCCATCTATTGGGCGTCGTAGAGTGTTAAAGCGAATATAGCTTTGCTTTGACGAAGACATTCATTCGAGTTTCAGATTATATTGCTTTGAGATAGCTAAGTAGATTTTTATTACAGGATCATCGGTTTAGACATCATCATAACAGGCATGGTATATTAGTAGGATATTAGTAGAATAAAATATGTGTACTAAGCAGTGAATTATCGAATAAAATATATACAATAAGTCAGAGAACACAATTGTGTGAATATAACATGTGTCATTATCGCATGCCTAGATGTGGTCTCAAGCATATTTTAAATAATGTTGAACAAAAAGTTCGAGACTTTACTAAATCTGATTACTGTGTTATTTATATTGGCGAGGAAGATTTCAGGAGGACACATAATTATATTGAACTCGTAACATTTACCCGCGAAAAATTACAGAAATTGAATCATACTAATGTAATAATATGCCTACCAACTTTCAAATATATGAATAATGCTAATATTATGTTTAATAGCCGAGTAGATACGTTCAATAACTTAATTTACATGGACGCAGAAACACATAGATATGCGTACATCCTGGACTCGAACTATAGTTTACCATATACGTACGAAACATATAACCAGCAATTTGCAACAATAAATACTAAGGGTCTTACTATTGTTATATTCGACTTACAAGATCTGATTTTAAATCTTAATTTTGTAAATACAACCCCCCAGGAAATAGCTTACCAAGAAAATAATTCATTGTTTTTTCTATAGTAATTTCTTAAATATTATACACCAAAATATAGCAGGGCTTATGAATAAATCAGACTTACTTATGGTTGAATTAGAAGATCTTAGAAGCAAAAATATTAATGTAGACATCATTTGTATTACAGAACACTTTGTAGAAGCTGGTTATGAGAATTTGTTTTATATACCTAATTATTGTCTGGCTACTTCTTTCTCGAGAAATGTTAAGCGTGGAGGAAGTTGTATATTTGTTAAAATAGGGCTAAACTTTAAGGAATTACCAGATATAGCGAAGCAATCAGTAACTGGTACTTTTGAATGTTGTGGTATCGAGTTGATATCGTACAATATTATAATCATATGTGTTTATAGAATACCAAAATATAATTACAATGTGTTTTATGAAAGGCTGGACAACATATTGCGAAAATATTGTTCATTCGCAAACAAACGAATTATTTTAATAGGAGATTTTAATATTGATAGGCTTAAAATAAATAAACTTGCATTAGAATTTGAATATTTTCTGTTACAATACAATTTAAAACTTACACTTAATAAGCCGACCCGTTTGAAAAGTAAAACCTGTATCGATAACTTTGCACACTCTTACAGAAAAGAATGTAAATCAGAAATACTTGATCTAGCCCTATCTGATCACACAGCTCAACTCCTTAAAGTACCTATCAATAAAATATATACGCTAAAACACTGGAAAGTTAAAAAACAAGATATAACAATATCAAATTTAGATATGTTTAAAAAACACTTAAAATGTTTATCTTTTCAAGATGTTTATCTAGCCAAAAATGCAAACGAGTCGTATGATGATTTTTTAAATGAATTCTTACTATTGTATAAATTGTGCTTTCCAGAAAAAATTATTACTATAAACACTAACAAAAAAGTTAAATGGGTAACAAAAGGAATTAAAAAATGTAGTCAAAGACAAAGACAGTTACTTTGGACATATAGGCTTCATCCTAATGCAAAAAATAAACTTGATTTTCAAAAATATTCTACACGATACAGAAAAATAATTAAATTAACCCAGAAATCACAAAATAATCATTATATTAAAACTTCACTAAACAAATCAAAAGCATCTTGGCAAGTGATCAACAGGTCAAAAATATGTTTACCAAAAGATCCAATTGTAACTATAATTAAGGACAATTCTATTATTACCCAACCCTTAGACATAGCAAATGCATTTAACACATACTTTATCGAAATTGCTGAGAACAATATTAAAACAAACAGTACATTCAATTCTATCAAGTACTCCAATTTTTCTACATTAAAGTCCTTATTTATGCTGCCTGTATTGGAAAATGAAATTGTTAAAATAATTGGAAGTCTAAAAAATACCAATACTGTCGGATATGATGGTATATCAACCAAAGTTATTAAACATGTTAAGGATGTTATAGCACTGCCACTTTCGCATATCATAAATCTTTGCATCACTGAGGGCATATTCCCAACTAGTTTAAAAAAAGTAATAATTAAACCTATTTTCAAAAAAAAGACCGTACTGATACTACAAATTACAGACCAATTGCGAAAATACCTGTTATGTCAAAAATTATAGAAAAAGTAATATACAACTCTATTTACACATATTTTGAAAAATATAAGTTATTTTGTAACGAACAAAAAGGGTTCAGAAAAAATACAAATATAAATATGGCACTACTTGAACTACTATCTAATATTATGCCATCTGTTGACAAAAAGAACCCTGTATGTGCCATATATACAGATATGACAAAAGCTTTCGATTATGTAGACCATAACATTTTATTAAAAAAATTACAAAGCTACGGCATCCGAGGTAACATCCTTAATCTGCTAGAATCATATTTATCAGATAGGTTACAAAGTACTGAAATCTCTAGAATATGTCCCGTGAGCAAACTAGAAACAATATACATGTCTGATCCTCAACGTGTTAAATATGGTGTACCTCAAGGTAGCATACTGGGGCCATTGCTCTTCCTAATATACATAAATGATCTACCAAAAACTGTAGAACATAAAATGGTACTTTTTGCAGACGATAGTACAGCTGTTATAAAACGTAATGTAGGAAATGATTATGAAGACGATATAAATAATTCTCTTTCTGAAATTGTAAATTGGCTAAATAATAATAATCTTGTAATTAATTTAAATAAAACTAAAATAATGCACTTTTATCAACGGCTTAATAGACCACAAGTAAATATAATGTATAATAATTGTCCCATTGAAGAATGTACTAACTTTAAGTTCTTAGGTATAACAATAGATAGTCAACTTACCTGGAAACCTCATTTGCAGGAAATATGTAAGCGACTAAATAAATCTGCTTATGCTCTGTTCCAATTAACGCATAAAGTAAATATGGAAACACTAGTTACAGCATACCATGGATTAGTAGGTTCAGTATTGCGGTATGGTGTAATTTTTTGGGGAAATTCGACAGATAAAGAGGTTGTATTTAAAATGCAAAAAAGGTGTATACGATCAATGTGTAATTTAAAAACTACAGATAGCTGTGTTCCCTATTTTAAACAATTTAAAATACTACCTTTACCCTCTCTATATATACCAGAAATTGCTCTTTTTGTAAAAACTAATCCACATATGTTTCAAAAACTTTCCCCCACTAGAAAAAATCCAACACGTACACAATATAAGAACCGATTATGTAATGTAATATGTAATACTGCTTTAGTAAAAAAAAGTTTCTTTGGCACTGCTTCACAAATTTACAACAAAATACCTAATGTAATAAAAAGCATGACCTTGCATGAATTTAAAAAATCTTTAATTAAAATACTACTTGAAAAATGTTATTACCAAGTAGATGAGTTCCTAGATGATAAGACTTTACTGTAATTTTAATTATAATACTTTATTAGTCTAATATTATTTGTTAATGTTTGTATGTCTCAACGACAAAACATAGCGCACATATTTAGTATGCAACACCTTAATGTAAAATACCTATGTTTAACAAATTAATAAATTCTATTCTATTCTATTCTATTCTATTCTATAGGCATAAATTAATGATTCTTATTGATCTTGACATTCAGGCTGCTCGAAGTAAGATTTACTGAAAAATTTAATAAACACGATAGTTAAACACTATGCCCTTTTTTAAAATACATGTTCATCATTATCAGTCTAAGGATGTCCACTGCTGAACATACTCCCCCTCATAGACGTGTCTGACTGATGACTTATCGTAGGCTTGCATCTAGATGCAAGACCTTAACTTTATCATATTACCGTTTTATTGCAGCAGGAGCCCTACCGCCGAATTCGATGAATTTCAGCTATTTTATCTCGATCTAAACTTTCTCAGGTTCATCAATCCGTACCGGGAAATATGCCGAAAGCCATAGATTGTTCATGACCTTGGCAGACTACTGAAGCGAATAACTAATTATATGATTATGATAATTATATATTTCTGTTTCGATGATTCATTTTTACCTAAATATTAATAATTTGTACTCAAATTTTAAAAAAAATCACAGATGGGGACTGTCTAAAATATTACGTCAATCCTTCAAAATTTGTGTCTAAATGGAGAACCCCATCTTGTATCGATTTCCATGTGTTCGGCATCGATTACCAGCAAGTTCGGCAGTGGGCCCCCACGTCAAATGTATAGCTTCAGGCAGACCTTCATGAACTCCAGGCTTGCGAGAAACCACACAAGTTTGGCGATGTTGGTGCACTCTCCAAGGCCAAAGGTGTGTCTTCTGAGCCAAGATTGTAAGTAAAAATTGCACTATTACCAAGACGTATTCTTAAGAACTGAAGCCTTGTAAGTTTATTATTTTTTACTTCATTGTGCCCTCAGAAGAATTATTTGATCTTCCTTTCCTATCCTGAACTACACGTGTTGGTCTTACCAACCACCTTATACTACCCTCTGATCTTTCCTTAAAAGACCATTAGCATATGTTTGCCAGCTCCTATAGTCCCAGGTCTTTCAAGCAGACCATCACAAGTGGGTACACTAGTTAAGGTGCTGATTTCATTGTATTAAGCATTCTTATTTTTTAGACTGCATGTGGTCATTAGTAAGTGAATAAGAAGAGAAGATAGATCAGCAGGAATTTGGTCAATATGACGTGTCACATCAGAAACAGAAGCTAAGCTAAGTTCACAAACTAAATTATAGCAGAAACTCCTGTTTCTCATCTAAGCAATATAAAGTTTCCACGCTCGGCTTTCATTCAAATATTAATCAAGTAATGACAAGTTGCGGTCCATTGGCAACACTTAACCACACTGGCCCGAGGCGTGGGTAAGCAAAGCCGCGGCAAAAGTTTAGCAATCGCGGGTTGGCAATCATCGCGATACTATCACGCGCGCCTTGCTTTGCTGCTGTTATTACGTAAAAATTACGATTACCGTAATGAAATAGTGTTGGTTATGTGTTTTACTGGATGTGGCATCGGTGTGTAATTTTTGTATCGATTTTTTTTTATTTATACACATCACCAATTATTATAAACTATGATATGCTATCTAGAATGGTTTGGGCTATCTATGCTATTTTAAAGTGGTGCTGGTCATCACTAGATGTGGTAGCCTACTTAGAAGCTCTATTGTGCACGACGGTACACACTGCCTCCGATAATCCGCACTGGGTCTACGAGGAGAAGTTTAAACTGAAACCTTTGCGCCTCTGCCCTATTTAACGGTTGTATGAGCATAAAATAACTCTATTAAGCTAGAGGTAGGTACACTTATTAGGTACGTTTTATAAGAGAACACTCCAAACTCTTTAACTATATGTCTCGGCAGAAGTCTTTGTAGGAAACTCCTATCTACCTAAACTCCGGGCCCTTATTGGCTTCAATATGACATAAAGTAGTTAATTACAGAACTTAATTATATTTAATTATTTTTAACAGGTGCTCTTTCCTAAACTTGAAAGAAAATTACTTCAATTTATCCTACAATTGTGTTTTGTTCTTATATGACGTGACGTCCAAACTAGAGGCTCCCGACACTGATAATATAAGGCTTAAATCTTATTAAATCTAGTAAATTGTCGTAAATTTTTTTACTGATTTTTATTACCTTAACGAAACCAATATCCAAAACGCATGTCACTTCCATTGAACTTGTTAAATCTACAACACAAAGAGTCGCTCGAAATAATTACGGAAGACTTCCATTACTACAGGAGACGATTAGCCCCGAGATAGCTCCGCTCCTCTGAACACACTTTAATAAAAAATATATTAAATAACACGACCAAAGATTGTAACATAGCTCGGAGTTATTGTTTGTGAAGGATTGTGGGGTTTAATTACTTCTGTGACATTCTTTCTGATTTATACGGTTTTTTCAACTTTGACGTGACATTGTAGCCATTAAATAGTAGTCATGTAGACCGCATCCTTTACCGTCCTAGGTAAGGCTGTCAACCGTCCTTAATTCTCCGGATTTGTTCTAGTTTCAAGGGCGTCCGGGGTACGTCTGGCAGAGGATTTTAAAACTGTTTTCTCAAGGAAAATCATTTTTCAAAAGATAAACGCAAAATTTTAATAAATCTTAGCTAAAAATTCATTTTGACGATGTTTTTATTTTGTTGCAAACCAAAAAAATAACTATATGTCGCACAAATGTCCGGGATTTGTGCTGTGTTTATCAGGCATCGGCAATTTAGGTGATGGCAGCGAGTATGGTCAAGTCTAAACTAATTTTTCCTACTTTTTCACCCGTCCACCGGTCTGCCCATAACACGACCCATAAAGCATTGCACATGATCGTCTGCTATCTAGTTTCGGCATCTTTAAAACGAACGTGTCTCGTGCGGTACACGCGGCGATGAATGTATTAACTGGAGGTGTAAAATATAATCTAATAACAACTTCTCCTGTCCTCTCCAGAGCTACATGTGCTGGTCTTACGAACTCTAATACTATGCTGGCAATCAGAACTCAAAGCAAGAAATTTCAGAAGATTTGAAGTCGTTCCTAAAACAGTTCGACTTTGATTACTTTTCTCAGCTTCTATAACCCCAGGTATTTGATGCAGGGCAGAATCGGAATCTATGATTAGGTCTTCTGGTTACCGTGCATATTCTACATTTTGGATCACTCTCATTTTGTGAACTGCTGGTATTCAATGCCCATCATCAAGAATTGGAAATCTTCCTTCTGTGTCAGTCGTCCACCGGTCAGCCCATAACACGCCCATAAAGCGTTGCACATGAACATGTCGGCTATCGAGTTTCGGCATCTTTAAAGCATACGTGTATCGTGCGGTACATGCGGCGATGAAAGTGTTAACTAGCAGTCGAAAATCAGCATTTTTCCAACTTATTTTCGGCCGCTGACTGCGTGCTCGCGTTACGCAGTTTTTTGTTTTTTTAAGCCACTAGGTGCCACTTTCCATCAAATTTATTTTCTATACATCTTTAACTACTATAGGGTGTATAAGGATCCTAAGAAGACCTGAGGAGCCCAAGTCAACTCCACCTGCAAGTGGTGCACCGGCACGGTAAGAGGCAATAGACTCGCCACCTATTACGTGGTACCATCTATTTAACTGGCGAAGTGTGGGCGTATAATTTGCCTCTGCCTATCCCTTCGGGGAAACAGGCGTGAATGTAGTATATATGTATATAAATATATGTATTTCACTACTCATTCGCTCCGAAACTGATGCCCACAGCAAACTTATGAAAGTCTTGACCAATCAGCCAACTGCCAGCCACAGCCTCATCCATAAAACGCTAAATAAATCGGTTATTTGCGTATTGCAACCGTATACATCTGGCACCAGCCATTCTGAAGTAATATAAGTATTTTTGTTACAGTTTGTCCAAATAGTAATGTGCATGCGCCAAACAACCCAGTCTTTTGTCAGAAGCATACATTCGCTATGATTCATCATTCTCAAATAGTTCCATTTCATAACAGCATTCTTAAAATCGACACACAAAATTGCGTAAACCACTACATAATTTAAAAGCAAAATATTTAGCAATACACGGGCACCTTAATGACTTTAAGACTTTTGATTTTCTGATTTGTTTTCAACTTATAGTTATTGTTTTAATTTTACATTCCTATCGGTAATTGATATTGATATCAACATTTCATTAACTGCTACTGAAAGTCTTATAATTAATATGTTTGAAATTGTTGAATTTTTTTTATTATTTTGTGTATCATAAGACTTATATTAATTATATTTTAATGCTTCAGTTACTAATATTTCTAAGCCACTAATTGATATGAACTATATATGACATCAAGTGATGGTTTGAAAATATCTATGTAACGATTCCCGCGCTACTATAATTTCCCGAAAAATCGAGAAACTATTCAACGCGACATGTGTTTCGCCCTTACAGGGCATTTTCACTCGCTTACAATGGATTTCCGCAAAGTAACGCCTGAAACAATAAATTATTTATGTATGACATCTTAATAATGTACCGTATTTGAGAAATAAATAAATAATATTTATTTTTATTTAACGTCATTTAATTAATTATAATTAAATGACGTTTATTTATCCAAAAATTTATTGTCTAAACAATTTTATGCATATCAGTACACGAGTCACAATCCAGAGTTCCGAGAAAAGTTTGTAGTATTTTTTATTAAAAATATTACTGATTTAATGTGCTTAGGTCGTCAGTGAGTCTCTCTCAACACATATTGGTTGGCCCGGTAGATTTTGTATATTCTAATCCATGTCGATGTATAATAGAAAATGTTTATTTTTTATATTTACTCTATTATCACACTAACTAATTTAATGAATATTTTTGTGGATATAAATCTGGGCTCATTGCATTATTTTATCCCGATATTTGGCTATATGTGTCGAATTATTTAGATCAGAGGCTAAGCTGATTTAGAGCAAATTGGTTGTGACAGACGGATAGACAGACACACTAGTGGTCTTATAAGGGATCTCTTTTTCATCGAGTGTACGGAACTAGAAAAAGTTTATTGATTCAGGCGTTACTTTACGGAAATCCATTGTAAGCAAGTGATGGATTTGTAAATGGAATGGAAAAATATCTTTGTAACCATTCCCGCGCTACTATAATTTCCCGCGCAACTATAAAGTCTCTGAGCTGAGACTCTCGTTTCAGCGTTGGTCGTGAAGACATCGTTGTTCTGAGGCTCCTATCTTACCTGAAGATGCCCTGTGTAAGGGCCACCGTGTCGTGTTGAATAGCTTCCCGATTTTACGGGACATTATAGTAGCGCGGGAATTGTTAAAAGATATTTTTAATCCATCACTTACCAGGAAAAGTAAAAAAATCGTGAAACACATAACCATGTCATCAATATATCTATAACAGGCGAAAGCCTGAGACGCGTCATCTCCCCATAACTCACGACTGCCCCTACTTTTGGCTCCATTTTAATCCCAAAAAGCCATTGTCTATCGGGTTGGAATTCCTAAAAGTAATTATATGAACCCTTTTGGTACTAAATTACTAGCGTGGCGCAATAATAGGAAACCTCTTCGAATATGTAACGTTTTATTGCGTTCCACTAATTGACGACTTTAGTAGGGGCCACTGTTCTTAATTGCTTATGATTTTAATTGTCAAGTTTGAAAATGGGCTTCTTTGCATCTACATAATTTTCATGTATTTTTATAATTCTAGCGTTATTTTTTTCTGATTGCGCCCTTTTTTTGGATCAAAAATCATCAAAAGACTATCGCCCGCTGTAGGTAGCGGCAGAGTGTGTCTAAAAGTCATCCATTTTCCTTCTTTTGATTGTCATGTTCTGGAGCCGTATAAAACTCATTAGAACCTTGGAATTAAGCTTAGAGCCCAGGGTCTGCTCTCAGATCTAACCGGATTTCTGTAGAATTTTAGTAATTTTCACTGCTAACAAAATAGCCCAATTAAAAACCAGCGCTTGGACACAGTCCTAGCAAACACTAAGTATTTTATATTAAGGAACCAATTTATAATAAACCAAAAAAAAAATATTTTAAACTATTGCTTTATACTGATATTTTTAAATGTAATAAAATATCAAGGAATTCGTCCACGTATAATGTATGCCTGTGTATTATAGAATACGCCTACAAACAAATTACAAAATGACTAGGCAAGTTATATTTTCAGTTCAATTCCAAGCCCTGCTAACCTATTGCATTTTGTTTTTGCACGTAAGGTCCTTAGTTTCATCTGGGCATAAATATTTTGATAAAGTGTAGTATTATAATAATTATTATTTATTGTTAATACCCTATGTCATTTACCCATGACACCATACTGTGACATGACAGAAAAGCTTTTTTTTAATGGTTTTGTGCGTTTACCATATTTAGACAGTGTCAAGTTATAGATACATTAATAATATTTAATATATAGTAATTGAGAATAAGTGAATAAGATGATAAATAAGATGCCCTCCCTTAAACCCCTTAAGTCCTCAGTAAAGATGTGGGACTATATTGAGATCTCACATGGTTTTCTTGAGAAAATTCGAAAAGTGATGTTGCACTGTTTTCACAAACAGTTAACCATTAATAATCCACCGCTATTACACATCAATGTTCGAAATATCACAAATTTTAGAAAAGTAAACAAATCTGCAGAAACTGACATGCCATAAAGTCACCAGTCAAGTTAAAAAGTAAGCGTCGATCAAAAGTAAATTAAAAATAAAACTTAATTAGTTAAAAAACCTCATTGGTCAATAAACATAAAACAAGATCTGTAATTTATACGTTGTGTTTACACAGGTTTTTTAAAATTAGAGGAGAGGGTTTTTTATTTGAAGTTTTAAATCGTTTGTTTCACTGACGGGTTCACATCTGAAATCAGTTCAGTATTGAAATCACTCCACACTGATTCTTTGACTGACCACTTTATCGATATAATTTAACCGCTTTTCAAGTATAAGTAAACCATTAAATAAACCGTTTTGTAGGTGTTCCTAAAAACGATAATGAATAAATAATCATGTTATACACTTTATAGACCCTGTTGATGCAGTAACATTTTGAATATACTATGCCCATCACGGATTCCGTGTATCGTCGATAGTATCAGACTCGCTCCGATCTCGATACCACTAATTAGAGAAACTGTATAAGAATACTATTAACTAACTGACTCTTATTAAGCAACTCGACATCTATTGCTGTCCTCTTAACTTTACCTTTAGTAACCATTGATGTTATGTTAAAGGATATCTTCGTTGTATTCGTGTTAAGGCAGCGTTAGATGGTGAACAAGAAAAGTTGTCGTTAGATGAATAGATGTTTCTTGATAAAGAGATTGGTTGATCAAAGAGTATCGATACGTATCACCCTTTCGTGGCATCGTTCGTTTTTATGACGAAAGAGAATTTTTTTAAAGATTTTCGAGAAAAAATTAATTTATGTCATTCTGATAATGTTGTCTACTAGGTGGTTAGTTTCATATGTGACAGAAATGTGGCACATGTAGGGAAAAACGTCGAATTTACTCGTACCAAGTTTGAAGTAATTAGATTTGTCCGAACCACTCTAATCTCATCAATCATATTGAGATTACTAGATTTTGTTTAGAATAAGTTACTCATTTCTAAAAACAGAGTTATAATTCAAATTATTTTAATATTCTCATCACACATAATTTTGTGAATATCTGCAATTGCCATAGTATCACTTTTTTAATATTAGTCTTTAGACGAAGTTAGTGGTTCTAAGGTTGAAAGAAAGTAAAACTGAGACACCTTCACCAATCTGCACAAAGTTCACGTGGTGAAGTTTGACATGAATATATACCATATAATACCTAAGTTGATGAAAGAGAACCTGTGCTCAGTAGTGGGTCGTTGACAGGGTTGGTTGGTTGGTTGATAATAATTAAATTAATGTAATTATCTCACCGTAAAAACAAAACGATGATGAGCTCTGAAAATTCGTGTATATGTCGAAAAAAAAATTGGAAAATTGCGGCATTGTTCGAAACAAATTGCCTTTTTTTTGTAAACGAAGTCTACAATCTGCCTGCAACATTGAGAAAAAAGCCAATGTTGTTATAGGATTTAAAAAAACTGTAATTATAATGTTACTACGAGATTAAAAGCACGGGGATACCATATGTTTTATATACATACATCCAAGCCTGTTTCTTTGAAGGGCTAGGCAGAGGCACACAAAGCCTATGGTCGCTAACCGGGAACTTATATATTTGTCAGAGCCTAATCTGCTGATCGGCTGGTGCACCACTTGCAGATGAGGATGGCTTGGGCTCCTTAGGTATTTGAAGGATCTCTATGCACCCATGATTTATATGGACGACGAATAAACAAACAAAAATATTTAACAACTTCAAAATACTTCATTAACTTCCTTAAC
This sequence comes from Musotima nitidalis, assembly GCA_949126915.1. Lineage (NCBI taxonomy): Eukaryota > Metazoa > Arthropoda > Insecta > Lepidoptera > Crambidae > Musotima > Musotima nitidalis. The sequence continues at coordinate 11,593,975 of OX421434.1, forward strand.
TGTTATCAAACACTGCGACGACCAAATTCACTTAAACAATCCAAAAAGTATTGATAACCAATTCAAACTAACTCTCAAAAACATCAAAACAATAACAAATCAAATACGAGATCCGATCGAAAAGAACCATTAAAAAGTACGAATTAAGTCAACCATACCTCGGCAAGTTATATTAAAGTATGTTTATATTCAAAAGCCATAGCTTCCAGGAAAGTAAGAGGTGAGGTTCAAAGATATATCAACAGAAACTGGTATTTTTTTAACAAGTTTTTCTTTGAGAATCGACGATTTCGAAGCGATTCGAAGAATAATAAAATTTTATGTCTCAATCCGTGTGTGGAGTTACGTGATCGGGTGTTATCGAGCGATTGATCCTGTCGTTATCCTATCGCATTCTTTGTGGGACATCTGGTGTCACTGTTTAAAGGTAGATTTGGTAGCAGTATAAAGTCACTATTAGGTCACAACACTAGGTTAGTCACTAATGCAGTTTAACTCGGTTTCTTGTAACTTTTAAGATTGTGACGAGAGATTTCAAATATCATAAATCTTTATTGCATTAAGTAAACAAGTACTCGTAGCTCTGCGGAACTCGGTGACCGGTAACGATCACCGTAATACAGCAGTTTACAGAGGTCAGTCCTTGGATGGATAACCGTTTGTGTGGCATTTGATATCGAGCGCTTCCGTGTTTCGGAAGGCACGTTAAGCCGTTGGTCTCGGTTATCACTAAAATGTGGTAGACGTTAAGCCAAGTTGGAGGCCTCATGAGCGGCTTGATAAATTCTAACTACAGGACGCCATACACTGCCTCCGCCAATCCGCACTGGGTCAGCGTGGTGGAGTATGACCCAATACCCTCACACCTTGATTTGTGAGAGGAGGCTCGTGCTCAGTAGTGGGACGTTAATGGGCTGAAATGATGATGATGAAACAAGTAGGTACCTAATTAATAAAATGAATATTGATACCCCATCTTATCTTATCTTATAGCGGGGGCCACAGACTAACCGTGGCGCACTTTGACCCTTATGCCGGATCTTTTGTGCATCCCCTTGCCTATCACTCCAAATCTCCAAATATTGTTACCATCATCTTTATGACAATCTTTGCAGATTGGAGCCCATAGTCCCTTGTTTGAGGGTAGGCCACCCCCAGGAGACTCATTCGGCAAGCAGCCAACGAGTCACAGGTACACAGCAGGTGTTCCATAGACTCCTCTTCGTCACCACATCTACGACATAGCGGTGATTGCACTAGTCGCATCCTGTGGAGCATTTTGATTGTGGCATAATATATTTATAATAATCTTGTGTGTGTATTAAGAGAATCGGCTCTAATTGATCGGGTCGCGAGTAGAGGAACCCGGAAAAAGGTACAAGGGTGGAACAGGCATGTCAGTGACGCTTATAAGGAAGCAAGGTTCAGGTTTTTTGTGTGGCAAGAGTCTGGTAAGCCCACTACTGGTCCTTTGTATGCTGAGATGTGTGAGACCAGAAGATTATTTAAGTCCCGACTGAAATGGTGTCAAGCACACCAGGAACAAATAAAAATAGACATTCTGGCATCACTTCATACAAGGAAAGACTTTAGCTCCTTCTGGAAGCACACAAAGAATCTTAGCAATAGACCGGGTCTACCGGCATCTATTGAGGGTGTAAGCGATACGACACGCATTGCTGACCTCTTTAAGGAGCACTTTAAAGTACAATCACCTCTTGGTCCCGCAGTGTCTGTGCCTGGCTGTGCGGATTGTCATGAACTGAGGACTAAGTTTACAGCCAAAGACATAGAAAATGTTATCAAAACTATGTCAAGAGGCAAATCCCCAGGTCATGACGAGCTAAACCAAGAGTGTTGGCAATGCTGTTTACCTTGTGTGTGAGTCATGCGTACCTACCAAGTCAAATGACAAGAACAATTGTTGTACCGATAGTTAAAAATAAAACAGGAGATAGCGCAGATATAAAAAACTATAGGCCGATATCTCTAGCGACGGTTATAGCGAAAGTATTTGACAGTCTGCTTAACAAACAGCTTACAAAATGCATTAAGTTGCACGACAACCAGTTCGGCTTTCGGGCTAGGTTGTCCTCAGAGAGTGCAATACTAAGTCTTAAATGGACTGTCAAGTACTATTCGGACCGAAAAACTCCTACCTATGCTTGTTTTCTCGATCTGTCCAGGGCTTTCGATTTGGTCTCATATCCTATACTGTGGAGTAAACTTGAGAAAGCTGAAGTTCCAGTAGATTTAATAAATATTCTAAAATGTTGGTATGAGGGTCAAATTAACCAGGTTCGATGGGCTGGTGTCTTATCTGACCCGTTTGGATTGGAGTGTGGAGTAAGACAGGGTGGGTTAACCTCACCCACTTTGTTTAACTTGTACATGAACGAACTAATAGAGGCGCTTAGCGGAGAAAGAGTCGGCTGTTACATAGACGGAGTTAGCGTTAATAACATTAGTTGGCTCTGCTGAGTGCTTCTGTTTGTGGCCTTAGAAAGCTAGTCGCAATATGTGAGGATTACGCTAAGCGCCACGGTTTGATTTATAATGTTAAAAAAAGCGAGGTCATGGTCTTTGGTGCCAGCGGCTTAAAGTGTCCTGAATCTATACCACCGGTAACTTTGAACGGAATACCCCTAACTAGGGTTTATACATTTAAATATTTAGGACACGTATTGACCGCTGACATGAAAGACAATGCCGATATTGAGAGAGAGCGAAGGGCTCTGTGCGTTAGGGGTAATATGATAGCTCGCAGATTTGCACGCTGCTCACAGAGTGTTAAGAAAACTTTGTTTCGTGCTTATTGCACATCTTTCTACACATGCAGTCTGTGGGCTGATTATACCCAAAGGGCGTACAGTGCCCTTCGCGTTCAATATAATAATGTATTCAGGTTGATGATGGGATTGCCCCGTTACTGTAGTGCATCAGGGATGTTTGCTGAAGCGCGTGTGGATTGTTTTTCTACGACAATGAGGAAACGAAGCGCATCCCTGGTGCGCCGAGTGCGGGCCAGTTCCAACATCGTCCTGAAATGTATAACAAGCAGACTTGATTGTGTGTATTTAAATAATTGCTGCTTGCGCTCCACTTCCTTGATAAAGTAGTGGCAGTGAATTGTGTTGTTGTTGTTATTATATGTAAACTAACATAGGTATAAGGAATATTGTTACTAACACTATGAGTCACCGTTACTTGATGAATAAATGATATGATATGATATGATATGATAATGCCCTGTTAGAGCCCCAAAAATTGATACCCCATAGGGGCACTGCAATTTGAGAGGGAACTTAAACATATTACAAAACTCAATGACCTTCTATACACATGGACATCACATCAGCGCGCTGTCAACGGCACGGCAAAACTGTGCTTAAACGCGATATAAGCACACTTTTTCCTTAGTCGTGTTTTTACAGCTAAGTCAGAAGGATGCCGAAGTGTGTCATAAAAAAGTGCCCAAATAATACGTAAACGATTCAAAAAAAAGATGGTGTGACCTACCACCGCTAAGTTAATTTTATTTCTGAAAGATAACACACGAAAATGTGTAAATTATGTTGTAAAACCATTTAATTTTCAATAATTATCATAACATGACGAATCGTCTAGCAAGAAGACTCGACGAGTTTCAGCCACCGGAACAGGCCGGATTTCGCAGAGGATATGGCACCATAGACCACATACACACAGTAAGGCAGATTATACAGAAGACCGAGGAGTATAGTCAGCCTCTGTGTCTGGCATTTGTGGACTATGAGAAGGCCTTTGACTCTGTTGAGATCTGGTCGGTTCTAGAATCCTTGCAGCGGTGCCAAGTAGACTGTCGCTATATCGAAGTGCTGAGATGTCTTTATGAATCCGCCACTATGAATGTCCAAGTACAGAACCAGCAGTTTAAGTCTATCCAGTTGCGCAGAGGGGTGAGACAGGGGGATGTAATATCCCCGAAACTGTTCACAAGCGCGCTGGAGGACCTATTTAAGACGCTGGACTGGAAAGGTAAGGGCATTAACATAAACGGTGAATACATCTCGCACTTACGATTCGCTGACGATATAGTCTTGATGGCGGAAACGTTGGAGGAGCTGCAACAGATGCTGAACAGCCTGGCATCAGCCTCGCGACGGATAGGTCTCGGCATGAATTTGGATAAAACCAAAGTCATGATCAATGCCCGCATTGTTCCGAGACCTATTGTCGTGAATGGCCACCTACTTGAAGTTGTTTCCGAATATACCTACCTCGGGCAGATTCTGCAATTAGGCAAAAACAACTTTGAGAAGGAAGCCAAAAGGAGGATCCAACTTGGCTGGGTAGCGTTTGGGAAACTCCGTCGAGTCTTCTCGTCACCTATACCACAATGTTTGAAAACGAAAGTTTTCAATCAGTGCGTCCTACCTGTTATGACCTACGGTGCCGAAACGTGGACACTCACAGTAAGACTGATTCGCCAGTTCAAGGTCGCTCAGCGAGCTATGGAGCTATGCTCGGAGTCTCTCTGAGAGATAAAATCAGAAATGATGTTATCCGACAGAGGACCAAAGTCACCGACATAGCATACAGGATTAGCAAGCTGAAGTGGCAGTGGGCTGGCCATATCTGTCGAAAAACCGACAACCGATGGGGTAAACGAGTTCTTGAGTGGAGACCGCGACTTGGCAAACGTAGTGTAGGACGTCCACTCGCCAGGTGGGGTGACGATTTGCGAGCGGTCGCTGGCAGATGCTGGATGCGGCAAGCCGAAGACAGGGGAAAATGGCGCGATTTGGGGGAGGCCTATGTCCAGCAGTGGACTAGTATAGGCTGATGATGATGATGATGAATTATCATAAATGATTGACCAGTATCTCCATTCTTTTCACTCTCGCGCGTCAGAAACGCAGTTTGGCAGATGTATTTTATTTTATTAAAACTGTACGTTTTTGAAACAATAAAAAAAAAAAAAAAAAAAAAAAGGTGTAAGGACGCCACAAGAACAGAGTCAGAAAAGAAAGCAATAGAATCGCTATAGACCTTTATTTTTTGCCACATTGCTTTCATCTGTATTTATCTGTTAATACATACCTACCAACATACTTCCTGTTGCTTGCTGATGCTTTTTTTTAGCTTTCTTGTACACGAGATTTTGAGGGAGAAATGGCGCAAGATAGTAGCAAGAGAAAGGTCCGAAGAATTTTACTAACCAAATAAATCAAACGTCATTTGCTCTAGTCATTTCCTTGAAACTGATTTATATTACACCCCTAAACGATTTACGCGTATAAAACGGACGGCTGTTCCGCACATAGAGGTTAGTAGTGAGTAATACTATACAACCCATCCAATTCAAGTTTGCCGCCTATATATCAGTACTTCTCTTTAATTACATTTCCAGATAACAGTTTTTTTTTTACTTTTTAGCTAAGTTTACAATTATTTTAGGCAAATTAAAATAATAATAGGCACATTCGGAAACCGTGTGATATCGGAACACAGTATGGCCATTCCTAGTCTGCCTGTGGACTATTACGGGCTGCAATTACGATATTCGAAACTATAAAAATCTATCTCTCGTAAATAAAAAACAAAAATTAACAGCCAACGCCACTGCACTGCTATTTTTGTTCGAATCCGCTTCTAAATTCACCTTATGTAGCTTATTGCTGCTCATTTAGCGCAATGTATGAAAAGATCAGTCGAAGCATAATATGGTGAAATTAGAGACCTGTGCCTTATTATTGCTTTGTCATTGTATGACGTGATTAGTCCATGTGTATAGAAGGTCATTGACAAAACTACATACTTAATTATTCTATAAACTAATAAACTCTAACTTATACACAAATATAAAAACAACAACAATATTATTATTATATATAACATTAACTTATAATAATATAATAAATCACTATAGGCATTTAATGAAGTTTGTCGTCAAAATATTCGTAAAGTGTGTAATAACATTTCGCAATCAGTAAGCCTTTTAATTGTTTAGTGCTTTGTCATTAATATTATCATTATCACTATCTTAGCCCTTTAAAGTTTACTGCTTAACATCCTCAATAGTTTTTCACATTCATTAATCTTGAGCCTGCATCCATTTTTAGCGATTCATGTAAATAATATTAATAATATAACACACAAACACACACACACACACACAGACACACCCACACACAGACAAACCCACACAGACACACACACATATAAACACGCGAAGTTCATTTTATTATAGCCATTGTATGAATAATACCAATTTTTAATAATTTGTTAACGTAAAATAAACTACCTCTGTCTACTAATATTTACATACTAAGCATAAAAAATATTAACCCGATTTAGGTTTATAATTAGTCATATATTATATTTACATTTGTCTGATTACTGTAGGTTATGTAATAAATGAAAATAAAAAAATATATGACTTCGAAGCCTTGACCAGACCCTCTTGCCGCCATCTTGACCAGGGCAAAGGTCCATTGGGTGGGATGCTATCCTCTACTACCTTCGAAGTAATATAACTAATATAAATCTGATTAACTAATTTTGACGGCCGATATGGCGGGGAGGTCAGTATACCTGCACTTCACTCCAGAGGTCGTGGGTTCGATTCCCAAACAGGACAAATCTTTGTGTGCATGAATATTTCTTCTGGTCTAGATGTTTCCTATGTATATTAAGTATGTATTTACAAATATGTTTATCCGTTATTTAGAATCCATTACACAAGTTCTTAATGATACTTATCTTGGAACTAAATAGTTGGTGTGTCTGTGAGAGAATATTTATTTACTTATTAAATCAAGAACCAAACAGTTTTGATAAACAAAATCATGGACATCAAAAACCAAACAATACTGATCCACAAACAAAAGTACATTTAACCAGTGCAACAATAATTACGAACAAAATACGCCGACATTACCATAAGGTCTTTACGAAGACCAAGTTCCCTACTGTTCAGCCATAACTCACCCGACCTGACTGTTAATAGCCGATAGGATTTTCTGTCCTCGACTCTCACTACTGAATTCGAGAAGTCATTAGGGGCATAATTTTCGTAGTAATAAACAGCCGGTGATAAACATCGGACCCCTTTTATTTAGGGGTCTGGATCTTGGCAATTCCTTATTGCTGATTGCGGGTGGGTGCCGCTTAGATCCCGCAAGATTCATTGCTTCGATTGTTGGTGTGTATAGTTTTTGCTTTCTAATAGATTTATTGATATTAAGTCATACATCCACGGAAGCGCTCATAGCTCCGCGGTGCTCAGTGGTCGGAGACAATGACCGAAGTAAAGCAGATTTTACAGAGGGTAGGCCTTTGATGGGTGACCGTTTGTGTGGCATTTGATATTGAGCGCTTCCGTGCTTCCGAAGGCACGATAAGCCGTTGATCCCGGTTATGACTAAATGTGGTAGTCGTGAAGCCATGTGAGAGTATCAAATGGGCAGCTTGGAAAATTCTAACAGCAGGATGCAATATACCGACCTTCGCCAATCCGCACAGGGTATGCGGACCCTGTGGAGTATGACCCAATACCCTAGTGGGAAGTCAATAGACTGTGATGATGATATACCCACGGCCACCGCATGAATGCGTCCGTTCTAAGCGAAATAGACTATCGACGATCTGCATACGTAGAATTTTCGGCTTCTTCATTCACATCGCGAGGGAAGAAAACGATAATTTCGAAAAACTCTTAGTGACACGGAGAATTTAGGGGTAACGACAAAGAAGACGAAGTCCTGTGCGTTGGTCTGATTCATTCCGTGTCAATAGCAATAAAACATGGTGAAAAAAGGTCATAGTCACACAATTGTGGGTAATTTCATATTTGAAATAATCTTGAGAAGACATTAATCTCTCGCCTCTATCAATCGATGTCGAGACACTTGTATCCACCGGATTCCCGCCTTTTTGATAAGATCATCGGTCTGTTGTACCACGCTTGCCAATTCGTGGTCGCCATTGGAGAATATTATCAGTCGTCAGTTTTTTGAGCTATGTCAAGCCCACTATCGCTTCAGCGTGCAATTATCGTGTTAAGTCGTTCACGCCAGGTCTCTTTCCTGATCCTGTCACTTAGGAACACTCCTAGCTTAGCTCTCTCCATTGAGAAATATAATTAGTATTACATAAATGTGAACACACACACATACATTCACACCTATTTTCTTGAAGGGGTAATCAGGGGCATAATAAACGACCACACTTTGCCAGTTATATTGTAGTCCCACGTAAAAGGTGGCGAGCCTATTGCCGCTTATCGGCAACTTTTAAGTTTGCCAGATCCTCGTCTGTTGATCAGCAGACGTTGGCTTAAACTCCTAAGATCTTGCTAAGATCCCTATACACCCTCACCAAATATATAAATAAATAACAATTGTGTTGAAATTTAACCAGGTTCCCGTATGCAGTGAACACAAATTTGTCGACAAAGATTGCTCTCAGCGGGACCTACGCATCGATGACAATTTAATATCCCGATTATACATTGTAAATAATACATATTTATGCAGCAGTTAAACGTATGATGTTGACATTTTGACAACAATATTGGAAAATTTTATAATCGAGCATTATGTGGAATTAAAAATAAAAAAGCAGAATCGAATCAGAAAGTAATTTTGTTGAGTTATTTAAAAGGCGGGGGTAAAAGGCTACTCGTAAATTTATGACCCTGGAAACTGTCTAATATGTCATTCCGTTGATAATATTGGTGTTTATGTTCTTTAATTATTGTGGAGTGCTTTAGATGACTGCAGCTTACGTAAAAGTTTTTTTTTCTTTTAAATAATGGTTTTGTGCGTTTAGCACATTTAGCCAGTGTCAAGTAAGAGATATTTAATAATATATGAATCATAGTAAATGAAAATGAGTGGTGACAAAGATGATAAATGGTAAATGAGATGCCCTCCCCCGAATCCTCTCGAGTCCTCGGTAAAGATGTGGGACTATACTGAGATCTCACATGGACTTCTTGAGAGAATTTGAAAAGTTATGTTGCACTCTTTTGTTTGATTTACCCAAACTCATATATGAATAATCCACCGTTATTACACATTATTGTTCGAAATATCACAAATTATCGAAAATAAAACAAAGCAGACATGGCGCTTCACTTTCCCGCCAAGAAGTCTTAAAGAAAGTTAACTCAAGAAATAAGTTTCGTTTTTTTAATCAAAAATTTTTAATCAAACACTTTATTTTTAATTAAAAATCAAGGAAATATTTTATGATTTTGCCCTTTAATACCTAAAAGACTATTTTCCAGGTATAGTCTCAAAGAAAAAAAAACTATTGCTAGGCAGAATACGTAGCTCCCGATTAAAGAACTTATTAATTTTTGAACGTAGTTTTATTTATAGGGCTCCTATCACCATCTTAAGCGGCAATGGGCTCGCCATCTATTACGTGGGACCAACAATGTAAATGGCGAAGTGTGGGCGTATAATCTGCCTGTGCCTACCCCTTCAGGGAAACAGGCGTACATGTATGTTATGTATAAACACCTTTAAATTTTTCAAAACATCGGTTCAAGATATTTTTTTGAATAAAAGTATTACGCATTGTATTAAAAACTACACAACTTCGTAGATGTAGACTATTGTTAGCATTATCTATGCAACTCTTGATCCAATTAAAAAAGTATGCAAAGACAATAAGGAGACGGGGAGAATCGTCCCGGTCGCCACTTGGAACCCTTTCGATGCATAAATCTTTTGTGTGCGCCCCGGTCTCCCCTTTGTGACGCAGAGCCAATATTGGTATGTCTTAGTGAGTTAGAAGTGAATGTGAGTTTGGGATTTGTAAATTACAAATAAAATTTGAGTAATTTCTTGTTGGCGTAGCTTTAAAATCTATGTAGAAAAAGAAATTACCTACTGGTTGTCCTGTTTTGCACTATGTTGTACTGATTGTACTGTACTATAGGGGTATAAATAAAGCCACTGTGTTTATAGCTGTTTGCATGAGATACCTACATATGAAACGAATTCTTTTACTAGTAAAAATCAACTCGTCTGCCGTACCCGGAGAGGAATTGAACCTTTGTCCTTTGGAGAAACGGTCCTTTGCTCTAACCACTGAGCTACCCGGGACTCCGATAGAAGAAAAATCGTCTGATCACTATATATAGCATAGTAAATGCATATAAAACATATTAAAATAAGAGATAGATATATTATTAAGTAAAATTTTACTTTTTACATTAAATTATATTACAACACCTCGCCATCTGTTTTTCACCATTCAAATTTTCAATTTCATGGCAATATTAAGATATATATGAAATATATACCTTACCTTATAAATGTTTATAGAATTATTGATGGGTGTTTCCTATGTATGTTAAGTATATCGATGGTAGCAATTAACAATGTCGTAAGTGAAAAATAACGACTTGTCACTTATGATATTGTTAATAGCAACGACTTTTTACTTACGACATTGTTAATTGATACCATCGATATATTTACAAAAAAAAGTATGCATTCAAAACAAGTTCAAATCATATCTAACATGTCCAATCCCCTAAGGATACTTAGCTTGAAACTAAATAATTGGTGTAATGGTCAGATATATTTATTTATTTGTAAGTATATACCCACATAAACATACTCGACGAAAATGTCACATTATCCTTTTACACAAATCAGCAGACAACTTTATAATTCAGAAATATCTCGATTATAAAAACCGATTTATTAACGAAAAATCTGGTATTTTTTTTCTTGATATTTATTGAGGATTCCGATTATGGTGTTTCTGAGATATTGTTTTGTTGTGTTATTGACTTGTTTTACTGTTATTAGTGTTATAATTTAAGCGAAGAGGCGGCTTTAATCGCTTAAAGGTTATGGTACACTGTAAGCTATAGTTAGCTCGAGTAGTATCATAATTTTGGTTACATTTTAAAGTTTTCGTATCCGATTTAATATTATTGTCGTTTCATATCATCTAGCTTAGTGTCATGAGATTGAAGAGGTCTGTGCCCATGTGTAGACTATTATAGGCTGTAGTTGATGATCTGTTTGAAATGCGACATTCAAATTTATTTAGTATTAGTCACTTTTCTCATTTCAATAACCTTTAAGTTGTGTGTGCAATAGTTTCTTATAGTTATTGCAATCTATCATGTACTCAAGATATTTTTGCTGGAAAACTTTTTTATTGCCAATGCATAATATAAGTTTTGTCGTTTAAAAAATAATAATATGTAAAGAAATCATTATATTACATGAATGTCATCATATCAGCTATATAAAGTCCACTGCTGAACAATAGTATCTCCATTAGATTACATTCTATTGGGAGTATCTGCCCATATCCACCACGCTGGGCAGGCGAGCTGGAGATTGCAGTTTAAGTCAGTACGCAAGATGGCAACGAGGACAAGATGATAACGACTGCCCGTGTGACGAGAACGTGAATGTACTTTTCTAACAATCATTGGTATCCGAATAGAATTTTAAAAAAACTGATAAATTTCTATAGCTTGTGATATTCTGCATATTATAGCGTTACGACTGGAAACGTATCTTTATAGCTATCACGGTATGTTGCTTTTCTGTGTCGATAATATAATAATTGGAAAAGATAGAGTATTTTTTGTTGAGTTTGATAAAACATTTGCTAAATGTTCTAAGGTTCGTAAGTCCACGCCTATTTCACCTGCAAGTGGTACGCATCAACAGACGAGGCTGTGGCGAACGTAATAGAACCCGGTAAGCGGCAATAGGGTCGTCACCTATTACGTGTGACCAACCATGTTACTGGCGAAATGTGAGCGTATAATATGCCTCTGCCTACCCGGAAACAGGCGTGAATGTATGTACTTCACATTGCCAGTAAGATGGATTTTATTTAATCTTAATTTGAACATTAAATGGTATAGTTTTTACTATTGGTTGATTGATCCTTTTTGAAGAGAAACAGTAAATAGTTTTCTTAGTTCATTTCCTCGAGATAACATCTGAGACATCCTGTACTTTTCTAGAAACTATTTACCTATTTTATTATGTAAAGCTCTCTATTTTTAACTAACTTATATTAAATCGCGTATATACATAAATTTATAGAGTTCTACTTCACAGCTTGTAATTAACGAATTTACACATTCATATTCGAACTAGTAAATAATGCATGCACTATAATATCAGATCTCATAATATTCTCTACCATTTCCGATCACCAATTTCGTCACTAGAGAAAACAAGATGGCGCCAACGTGATCTAAAAGCAAGAGTTGACGTTAGTATCGCTTTAACAGATAGCTTAATATTGTAAAACGTGCATTAACCGAGAGCAATGGCACAAATCATTTTCCTTTATCATTTTATACAAAACTGCTATGATATTCAACTTAGTCGAGCTATGGATATCGCACATCGCAAATGTTGGGATAAAATTTACCAAAACAAAAAATAGTCAAATCTTATTTTTTAGACAATCTCCTAATTTTATTCAATCTGGGTTCTTGCGGTAAAATATGGCCCGAAACCTCTTATATTGTTTCATATAATTTTCTAATACGATTTATGATGGAAGTGCATGGAAATGTTGGAAGAGGAAGACCGCTTTGTAGTTACCTTTTATGACCAAACTTATAATGTTTTGGCGTAAAGGCAGGTCAAAAGTACCCTGAAACGACGGGAGTGTATGGCAAGGCTGATGAGCGTGAATGAGCTAAGAGTCTGTGCCAAGATCGTAGCAAGTGGAAGGCGGTTATCGCTGCATGCTCATACGGGAATAAGTTGTGTAAATATATATGTATGTGAAGCGTTCGTAGCCATGCGGTGCTCGGTGGTCGGAAACGATCACCGAAGTATAGCAGAGTTTGCAGAGGTCAGTCCTTGGATGGGTGACCGTTTGTGTGGCATTTGATATTGAGCGCTTCCGTGCTTCGGAAGGCACGTTAAGCCGTTGGTCCCGGTTATCACTAAATGTGGTAGTCGTTAAGCCATGTTAGAGACCTAATGGGCGGCTTGAAAAATTCTAACAGCAGGACGCCATACACCTGCCTCCGCCAATCCGCACTGGGTCAGCGTGGTGGAGTATGACCCAATACCCTCACACCTTGATATGTGAGAGGAGGCTCGTGCTCAGTAGTGGGACGTTAATGGGCTGAGATGATGATATGAATGTGGCAACTATCGTAATTTAAAAATACTCTGAGTTAGAGCATCCTGTGAAAAGTAATATATCGCTTATGTTGACTGTGTGAGAGTTGTATCACTTTTCACAGAATGCACAGTCCAATGGTGTAATGTTGTGGTGATGTAGCATTTAAAAAAAATCGGTTAAAACACGATGTTTTTTAAATAGCACATGGACATGCCATTCTCTATCTGTCTCTCTCCCAAGCGACCATAACCTATATGTTAAACAACTGTTCGCCCCATGCAAAGACGGTAAAATAATAATTTCCTCATAATGTCATACGACTGTAGTAATTTTTAACGACACTAATTAATATAACATCAGGACAATTTATTTCGCGCAGTTAATTTTAAATGCATATTTTTTAAAAGTGAAAATTATTAAAAAGACACATGCCATCGCTAATTTTTCACAATCAGACATTGTCATCTTAATACTGCGCGCGCAATAACAGTCGTTGAACGCGAAATAAATCGCAAAAAAGGACTTTAAATAAAAATAAAAATTGGAACGTCCATGTTATGGATATTGCGTATTGGTGACGGGGATCGAGTACATACTATAAAGAGACGAAATGGTGGTATTTTTAGTTGAAAATTATTGCGCCAATTTGAAGTAAAATAAGGAGAATAAACTCTGATTGGTTTAATTAAGAAGCAGAAACAAATACAACCTATTTCATTATAACACTATTGCATGCATACATACACATATACATATAATCACGTTTTTTTCCCGTTTCCATATTATAAGCCCTCATTTCGCCAAGTATATTGTTAGATCCACGTAATAGATGGCGAGTCTATTACCGATTATTGGGAACTCGGGATATCGAGTTCTTCAAGTATAGAGATGTTCGTACGAAACTCCGTCCACGATACTCCAAGCGTTCTCCTCCAGCACCACATTTCGAGGGCGTCAATCCTCTTCCGCTCATTTTCCCGCAGGGTCTTCTCTGCACCATAAAGAAATATGGGAAACACTAATGCTCTGACGAGTCGGATATTTGTGGTTTTGGTGATGTTTCGGTTCCTCCATATTTTCCTAAGCTTGTCCATGGCAGACCTAGCAATCGCCATACGCCGTTTTATTTTGTCTACACATCCACCATTGTTAGCGATTAAGGTTCCTAGATCGCAGTTCGCGATACGTGTGACTTCTGGCAAGTTATTGTTGGCACGGTTGACGAACATCTTTGTATTGCTGCGGTTAATTTTCAGTTCAAATTTAAGGCTTGATAAAAGTAGACATGTTTAAAGTACTTAACATGTGTTTACTTTTTATACTTTAAATTTAGCATTTATAGTGCTATATATCGTTATAAGACGAAAATTTTACAAATCAAAAATTAATCATTCCGGCCGCAGTATGAAAATGGTTAAGCGGTTAAAGTATGAAATTGTCAAAGATTCATACTTAAATTGCTTGTTGAGCACTCAGACTTATCAGTGAAGGGATAACTGATATCTTAACAGAATTTATTTCTCATATAATCACGTCTCTATGAGATATATACTCAATGGAGACGGCGTATCGTTATGGTTATATATCGTTATAGTTATTATCGGTCGTTATATCGAAATTAACGATCGAAAGAACAGAAATATAAACGTTAAGAGTATTTATAACTTTTGCCGTCGCAAGCGCAGAAGTAAATTAGACTTTAGTTTGATATAGCACATTATACCATGTTGTTAATGTGAAAAACGATGAACAACGCTGAGGTATGAATATAGCTATGTGCGCGATTAAGTTGCGCAAATAAAACTCTTTTGTAAATTAATTGTTTATATTAGTAAGTCGATGGAAAACAAGGTTATTTAACTGTCATTTATTAAAACTGTTTTAATATGACACCCAATCATCCCACCTGATGGTAAGTGATTACAGTAGCTCAAGAACGCTTCCAGCATCAGGGCTGGGTTGCCAACACTGTTAAAACCCAACGCCCTATTTGAAAAGGCTCGTGCTGTAATTTCGGAGCCAGTAAACTTATTATGTTTATTCAAGTACTTAGAAGGTTTTTTTTTAATTGTGTTGTACGCGCACCTGTTATTGCAAAGGTGTTAGGATGAGCTTTCTGCCGATAGCGAGCGGTGCGATTATAAAAAGAGGTTGCTGTTGGCAACATTTTAAACAGATGGAACACACTTCAGAGTTGAGCGATCGAACAGGCACACAAAAAGAAAATCTCTCCTAAGGCTTAAGGGTCCAATACTGCATGTGAGCCTGATATCTGATCATCACTCGTCTCTGAACCGCGTGGAAAGGTCCATAAATGAGTCCAAATGTCTTCATATGGGTCCTAATATGCGACTTATATAGCAAAAATGTATAGGGATCCTACCAAGTCCTGAGGAGCCCAAGCCAACCTCACATGCAAGTGGTGCACCTGCCGATCAACGGACGAGGCTCGGGCGAACATAACAGTGCCCGGTAAGCTGCAATAAGCTCGCCACCTATTACGTGGGACCAACTAATATAATTAGCGAAGTATGGGCGTATAATATGCTTCTGCCTACCACTTCGGAGAGAGGCGTGAATATATGTAGGTATGTATGTACAGCAAAAATTAAACTTACTAAATAAATATATATATTTTCTGACAATTACACCAATTATTTAGTTCCAAGATAATTGTATCATTAAACACTTGTGTTGTGGATAAAAAAAAACGGATAAATATACAGTTTTTTTTTTGTTGTAAATACATACTTATTATACATAGGAAAACATTCAGAACAGAACAAATACTCACGTTTATATGCACACAAAGATTTGTGCGGGATTCGAACCCACGAACTTAGGAGCGGAGTATACCCATACTCGCCACCACGCCATATCGGTCGTCAAACTCTCTTAACTTACTTTATGCTTTTCCAGTTCCCGCATCTTAGTACTATTATTTGTTATTTTTTATGCGAAAACCATAAATCCTTTTTTATCCAACAGAACTGTAGCTACTAATTACTCTATTGACTGGTGCAACGATCATGAACACGAGTTTTACATCACTGACACGAGGTCAATTTTACGACTTACTTGCCCAACAACGCAAATTTAAGTATCCTGAATATAGAGAAGTATTCTTCTCTAAAACAGTCAATCACTGCGGGCTTCTGCCCTTTAAGTTGAGCTTTAAGACCTTTATTAAGATGATAAACTCGTAAATGGACTAATTGAATAATTTAAATGACATTAAAAAGTTCTAATTGAAGCAATAAGAACTTTTAACGATTACGGATTTTAAAACAAATACAGTTGAATACCAATAATAAAATAATGTTGCGCTTGCGCAGCGACACTGCGAGTCGGCCATCGCCTTGATTAAACACACATTCGGCGCGTCGATGCCTTAATTAGAATTGTAATTAGTGATGTGCGTCGAAGTTGTTGATAGCTTATCGATATAGTAATTGTTTCGTCAATTTATCGTGAAGCTCTCGTAACGCCACGTTGCTGAAGTAAAGCGGATTTTATAAAGGTCAGTCCATGGAGCATTACCGTGCTTAAGGAAGCACGTTAACCCACGTTCACGTGCACCAGGTTAGCATTATGTGTTGTTATTTGTTGCGTATGTTCATTAAGCCAGGTAAGAGGCCATGGTGTGATTATAATTATACTAAGAGCAGGATGCTACGCACCGGCCAATGTATCAATCTGCATTGGGTCCACATAGTAGACTAAGTACTAAATTTCTCGCACCATTTGAAAAAAGCCGATACGATATTCTTGAGGCATTCTTCTCAATCTCGTTGCCTTTTTGGAAGCCTCGTTAGAGTCACCGACAGTCTGACTGACTGACGGACAATCCCCTCCCTCCTTTAGAATCATCCAAACTAAGCAGTCATCATCAGATAGGCTACAACAGCCTTATTGGTTACAAATGAAACGTAGCTCTGAGAAGTAACAATAGATTTTTTTTTAATCGGACTTCTTCGCCGCAAACCATAAAAAGATTTTGTCAATTAATCGATACCTCCACATCCTTCGCCCCCATCACTAAAGCGTTAACAGCTATAACACCACAGTCATTGAATGCGCTCGTAATCGTAATTATTTTTAATTAATAATCAACACGCCATTAGAATGGTACACGTAATAAGGATGCGCTCATGTCGATGTCCCTTTGGCTCGCACCAATTTAGTGTCATTAATATTATTGAGTTCTTAGTACAGTCGTGTAAGCCGGTGGCTTTCTATTGTTACTTGTAGTTCGTTTACGTAATTAGGGGCAATAGTGTGTTTTGTTAGGCTTCTAGGCTATACTCAAATAAACAAGAAAGTAATAAATTCTTTTCTTATATCAATATAATGACTTACACTTAGTTGCAATACACATACAGTTGCCAATAACAAAGAAAACTTTTAAAAACTTGTCCTATAACATCACGCATTACATGTATACATACATACAATTACTGTTTAAATACACGTCTGTTTCCCCGATAGGGTAGGCAGAGGCATATTAGCTTACATTTCGCCAATTATATTGTTGGTGCTACGTATTAGGTGGCAAGCCTATTGTCGCTTACCGGGAACTTATATCTGCGCCAGAGCCTAGTCTGTTGATCGGTAGGTGCACCACTTGCAGTTGAGGTTGGCTTGAGCTCCGTAGGTAGGATCCCTATACACCCACACTATATAACTCAATAATAATAACTTATAACATTATGTATTCATAAAGGACTACAAAGTGACCGCTTTACATATGCGTACTTTATTTTAATTATAACTAAAAAATGATTAAGCAGCTGATGGATGCAGGCGGCTAAAAATCGATCTACGAGGAAAGCAATTGGGGAGTCCTATGATCAAATGGCTGAAATGATGATGATGATGATGAAAAAAAGGTTTCTCAAGATCTTAGTCCATTAACGTCGCACTACTGAGCACGACCAAGGTGAGAGATGAGGAAGGTGATGGTGAGGGATGTGGGGCATATTTCACCACGCAGACCCAATGCGGATATGCGGAGACAGGTGGGTGGCGTCCTGCTGAAGTTGTCCAAGCTTAAAAAAGCCTTAGAACTCTAGACTAAGATTAACTGCAGTAATCCTTGCCAAAAATCTGTCGACGACCAATGTGATGGTGACTGTTGTACCTTGACTTGGTCTTAAGGTCGTGAGTTTTGATTCCTCTACCACTTGCGCGATGTTTCCTATGACCTGCATTTATAAAGAAACGGTTTTATTATCTATTGTCTGGAGCCCATACTATAAGCATCGTTTTGGAGCTAAAAGCGCAAGGTGAAATAGCAAGCAATATTTATTTATTAAAATTATTTCAGAACCTATTACATAGCACGTTGAAAATGTAAAATAATATACCTATGTGAAAAATAAAAACAAAATATCACTACACTGAAATCACCTAAGTTCAAAAAATATAAAAAATTAAGTATAAGTGAATTTAAGTGCCAGTTCCGAGCCACCGTTATTGTTTGCCTTATCTCGTAAAAACTAGTTTAAAGCTATAAATACCGGTACAAATAAAATATATTACTTAATCCCGATACCAATAATACTAATCAATAAATAACCATAATAACATTATTCAAATCAATTAACAAATTAGCCATCGGCATTTGTACACGTCAGGCCAGGGAAAAGGTTGAAATTCCAGTAATTCCTCGAAAAGCAGCCGTGACGGACGGACCGACTCACAACACCTCGCCCTGTATCAATACTCGGCTATCGAAGATCAGGAAATGCCGAAAACATTGATTTATTTATATCATTCTTCGAAAAAAAACACAAAGAATTACCTACCATAACTTCAAAAACTTAAAGTCTAAAGTCGCTTGATTGGTAACTAAAGTTTTCAATTGGTAATCTGCATGGAATTTTAAATCAAAAGTATGCGTAGTTAAAGTTCATTTTAAAGTTGATTTTACAGTTAAAAGTATACCACCAAAGACGAATATGCCAGTTACATGTGATTTATAACCGATACGGCATATTAAGAGTTTTGTTTTGTACCTTTTTAAATGTAAAAATCTGTTATTTATGAGACAAAAATCGAAAAGATCCGATTAAATTATGTCCGATACTAGAGAGATTTATCGCATCGAGATGATTCTGCTTCCTCCGTTCATATTTATATTGTGGTCGCGTAGTCTTTCTTAGTATGTAGATACAGTAGCTCGAAAATGCTTTCTTATAATATTAAGTGCTTGTTCACTTTGAAACATAGGACGCCTAAATTTAATTAATTAAAAACAAAATGTTTTGTTTATTGAAATATCTTTCGTTAGTTTACGATCAAGCTCCCGCCCGCAGTGAATCGGCGCGTTAGTTTATAAGTATGACATTGTGAGCCAACCTTGAATAAATATTTTTTTTAAACGCTATTTAAATACTAAAAATTTGAAACTAATAGACATTTTTTTTTATTTTTAACATAATAATTGTTACAGTTAACTGTAATTTACAAATTATACGGTGGGCTGCAAAATATAGCTGTTCCTTCTAGATAGAATTTCTAGAGAACCTTAGAGGTACTTTATTTTTATGAGCCTAATATTCGATGTCCATTTTTATGTGATATAAATATCCATATTGCATTTAAAGACTAGTAATTATGTTATCTTATTCGTTCAAAATAGTTAAGACAAATGCAAAATTATCGTCTGTCCTGCAATAGTACATTAAAAAGATCCTTGATTAAAGGAACCCACGACTTAATTTAATTTTTACCTGACGCAAAACTATTTGGTACTAACAGCGCCCCGCGGTGCCACCCGCAAAGTTATCATGGGAACACCGGGATAAAGAGCAGTAATGATACAGGTCATAAGCGGCGAGCGCCCTTGCCTTTCAATTTAGAAGGTCTCGGGTTCAAACCCTGGTGGCGCACTAATGACTTTTCGAAGATATGTGCGGTCAGACGGCAGTCGCTTCACGTAATAACTGAAATTCATTCAAATCTGGTTGAACCAGTGAGCAGACCCTGGGTCCTAAGCTTAAGTCTAGGGCAATCGGGATACTGCTAGGATATGTTATAATATAGGTCATAAACTATTAATGTGCCAAATTCCATCCAAATTCGTTTAGAGGTTTTTGCCTAAAAGAGTGACAAAAATCCATATACATGCAAACTTTAGCATTTATATTATTATTATTAAGTAGTATTTCTTTCTATAATAATTACCTTACCTTGCTCAGTCAATATTGCTAATAAAGCTTACAGCAAAATTTCGTGTCTGGCTATAGCAGATGGCAGTTAACAATGATTGGTAATCGCCAATTAAGTTATATGGCGTTGGTATTACTACAGTGCTAAAAATCATACCTACCTTAAATCTATAGTATTTAATTGATTACAAAAAACTACGACAGCGTGAGCTTAAGGTACTTTGCAGTTTTTTGAGTTCAAAAAAGTGAGAGTTTTATAATATAAGCTAACGAAATTCCCGTAAATTGTAACCGAGATTAGCCAAAACAGTAAATCTAATTTTTCAAAAACTTTTGTGTACAGTATTACTTTCATATCAATTTTAATGGAACCCAAATTTGAGAGCAAGAATCCTTGACTATCGGAAACATAGTAATATTACTAACTAATTCCATTAATATCTGGTACAAAATTATTTTAGTATTATTGTTTATAATTACATTATCTTGCTCAGTCAATATTGCCCATAAAGCCAAGTGCAAAATCATCGTCTGTCCGGCTATAGCAGATGGCAATAAGGATCACAATGATTGCTAATCGCCAATCAAGTGGTGTGACGTGGGCGGCGCGGCGGCGCGTGCGCAGGATGCGACGTCGCGATCAATTTTATGTCCAACTGGTATTTGCCGCTTACACTGCACTGCGGTGCAAAATACCCATCTTCTCTATAATATGATTTTTTACTGCGGTTAGTTTGTTTAACTAAAACACAAAAAATATTGAACTGACTTTGATTATTTTGATTTTGAAATATTTGTATTAATAAATAAATTTGCGAGAAAAATACTGAAAATTACAATTTAATTTTCCGATACAACTTTCTTTACCTGTCAATGCAAAATAGTGTCAATTGGTTGTCAAATATTTACTTAAAAATGTATAAAATACGTAGTTTACCTGGTCAGCTATGGAGTGATTTGGATTATTTTAATTTTGAAATATTCATTCATGGTATAAACAGTATTAAAAAAGAAAATTGCAAGAAAAAAACTGAATACTACAGTTTATTTTTTCGATACAAGACGTATTTACTTTTTAATGCAAAATAGTGTCACTTGGTTGTGAAATATTTACTTGTAGATGTATAAAAAATGCAATGTGAAGTTAAACTGGTCCGCTATGATACTTCATATAGTAAAATAAAATGAAATTATCGTTTTTATAGGAAAAGTACGCAGTGGGCCGGTCATATCTGAAGTACGAACGATAACCGCTAGGGTAGACGAGATCTACAGCTCTCCACTGTTATAAATATAGCATCCGAAAAAAACTAAAATGTGAAATTGCGTAAGTATTTTTTTAATAAAATATGTTATCCTGACAATACATTTTGCATTGACATTGACATAATTATAAAATGAGTTATACTGACAATACTCTTAATTTTTTTTTTCTGCAGACAATAATATGGCCAACAGTGTACGAGGACAGTCAACCTCCAAAAACTTCTTATGTCAGATTGAATGATTAAGCCATGCCTGAT
This sequence comes from Musotima nitidalis, assembly GCA_949126915.1. Taxonomy (NCBI): domain Eukaryota; kingdom Metazoa; phylum Arthropoda; class Insecta; order Lepidoptera; family Crambidae; genus Musotima; species Musotima nitidalis. The sequence continues at coordinate 11,615,795 of OX421434.1, forward strand.
CTAAATGACTGCTAGACAATACTCCTAGATTGTCTGACTAACTCCAAACTCACTGAGAAATGACACATCACTTTCGTCTAGTTCGTACTAAGATGGACATGTAACTGTAAGGTCAAAATCTGATTTGACTAAAGTCGTGACGTCGGACTATAAGTCTAGTCTAGTTACAAAACTCGGCGGTAAATATTGTACCTTTAGAAATTAAGTAGTTTTAAGCTTTACGTTACGCGGTTCAAAACTGGTGTGCGCCTAAAAATTTTTAATCTATCGAATTGTCTCCTTAAAATCATTATCATATCCCAGCATTATCCTGGTTGCCCCAGACTTAACCCCAGGGCCCAAGGTCTGCTCTCTGGCTTAAAAATTAAAAATTATATTTATTATATTTACATATTGAAATGTTAAAATTATCCTCTTTATTTAATGTATCTTTTATTTGCTGACAATTCGACCAATGCTTCATTATGATAATACCACACCACTTATAAACACAATGCATGGATATATTTGAGTATAAAACAGGGGTGTGAATGTTTAGAATGGCACTTAGATTTACTTATTTATTATTTATTTATTCAGTAAGTACAGGTTATAACAACTTATTTATAACATAGTCCCACAAAACCGTGAGTACGGTTTAACTGCGGGGTCTGATTCTCTGTACATTATCATTTATCATTTATCGTCTATATATATTTAATTTTAACTGTATAATTAATTTTTAGTTCTGAGAAAGCCAATACATTGACAAAAAATTATATAAAATCTAAATAGTATTGTTTTAGTTTTCTCTTAAATTTAGACTTACTATTTATAAAGGTAATGTCCTCTGCACTTATTTACACTTATTGCTTTTATTGCATGTAAGTGAATCTGAGCTTTGTGATTTTTGAGTTATTTTATTTCGCTGTTTTTAATTTTGACGTTTTCAGTACTATGTATATTATGAAATATATTTTATATTTGTTGCTGTTTAAATTCAATTTCTTACGATATGTCCTGGGAGCCGGTACACTTGCGCTCACCTCTAAGTTAGTTGGTTCAAATTATTTAAGCATCAAACCGAATATTTGCATTGAGCTACCCAGAAAATCCCTTGTCCTATGTCATACAGGTATGCATTTACAATAAAATATTATACGCGGTCTGGAACTCATTATAGCTAGTAATCATAATAGTCTGCTTTGAATAAATTTGAGACTAGATTTTTTTTTTTTTCATACATTTACACCAATTATTTAGTTCCAAGCTAAGTATCATTAAGAACTTGTGTTATGGATACTAAATAACGGATAAACATATATAAATATATTTTTTTGTAAATACATACTTAATATATAGAAAAACACCCAGACCAGAACAAATATTCATATTTATACACACAAATATTTGTCCTGTGTGGGAATCGAACCCACGACCTCAGGAGTGGAATGCGGGTATACTCTCCACAACGCCATATCGGTCGTCAAATTGGTTTAAAACTAGTTCTGTCACTGTCTTCATTTTATCAAATTAAAGTTACAGCACTAGTCTTAAACCTGGTTTAACTTATCTTGTTTTCTAATAAGCCCCATGATGTTTAGATGTTTCGTTATTTTTTAATACATACTCGCACGCCCATTTGAGGTGAACAGGAACCTCGCTACTTACAACTATTTCAATTGGATCGTTAGAATTGTAGCCAAGTTCACTATTACCACAAATACTTTTGATGAAACGTGTCAAATGGTGAAGGAAGGCTTAATCTGGAATAATCTGCCGGCTTCTATCAGAGGCAGTTCTTCAGTAGAGACGTTCAGACGTGGAGTCAAAGAACACTACCTGAATCATAAACTGTGATTTTGTATGTATTTATATATGTGTATATATGGGGAAATATATATAAAACTCTTTTTTTTTCTTATCCTATTGTCTGTTAGTTTTATTATTATACGCTGTTGCTATTTAATAGTATGTATATGTATTTTTATGAGTTTTGTGTATGTATATATTTGTATATATTATTGGATATTGTATACTCCTACGAAATTTGTTGTTTTAATTTATTTTGTTTTACTTTTTTGCATATGTTTTTTACCTATCCTCTTTTTATCTTTCTGACTCCTCATGAGGTTGGCTGGAAGAGATCTCTTATAGAGATAAGTTCGCCTTTGTACATGTCCTTTTTATTTGTAATGTTTTGTTATTTTTTGTTTTTATGTGCAATAAAGAGTTAAATAAGGATGTTTCTTTCACCAAACGCCAGTATTTCGAGATTACCCTTTCTTTTACCTAATCACATCTAATATCGCATAGGTAACCTTCCAAGACCTAATGAGTCTTTTTTTTTTTTGGATTACGTCGTTAATAAAATGCATTTACGCACTACACCTCTGCCGGCCAAAGGGGGACCGAGAGAGGTGACGACCGCCAGCAATAATACCCACTAAAAATCTTCCGACGACTCCCGCCGCTTGTTAAGCCAGAACCTCGTCCGTTGTTCGACAGGTGAGTTTGGCTTGGGCTCCTCAGATCTTAGTAGGATCCCCATGCACAAATAAATAAATTTTACATAGGATATTTCATAATAGTCTTGCAAATAAATATTCGAAATAGAAATAAACATTGGAAAGCTAGCCCAAGTGGATGTCCCGGTAATTGTTGAACATCGAAGTTCGTGTCGCGCGGGTCAGACCGTGAGCGCGCGTCACCTGCGCTCGCGCATGTCTCACGGCTTACTGTTAAAGCTTTGTTTACACTTTCTTTTCCTGCTTTTTCGCTTAACAGCTATTTAAAAAAAAACTCTTATAGTTATATATTCATGGCAATAGCAACAACAGCTTGGTAGCTCTTATAAGTGAATTAATTGTTTGCTTCTTATTTTTTTCTTCAGGAAATAAAAGGCACTTTGTATTCATGGCAGCTATATCAAAACTAAATAAAAAACCGTTTAATGTCATTTTGTACATCGAATGTTCATCATCATCATCATTTAAGCCATTTGAAGTCCACTGCTGAACATAGGCCTACCCCACTGCTTTCCACGTAGATCGATTCTTTGCCGCCTGCATCCACCGGCTCCCCGCCGCCGTGACCAGATCATCGCTCCATGTAATATTAAATCTTGCTAATGTTGGTCCCACCAAGCTTAAGATCCGAAGCTACATATTAAAGCCACTCATCCGAGCTATACTAATACTAACCAAATAATCCAAAAACCTACACAGATACAGCTCAAGTTAAATAATGTTTGATTAAGCAAAATATAGCAGTGTGCATAATTTAATTCCGTATAAATCCATTATCCATAAATCCATCCATTGTTAGTTGTAAGAAATTTGATTTATTGGCACTAACACATGTTTATTGATAATCGATACCTAAGACACAAGTAATTAAGTTTACACAGTTTTGGTAGGAAACACTTAAGGGGTCGGTGGATGTAATTAGCTTTCAGAAGCCTCTCAGGCCTTTTAAGCCCCAGAGGCCTCTACGCGCCCGCGGCAGAGGGGACTCCAGATGGAGATCGTGCATCGATTGTATTAAAAAACGAATCATCATCATCACAGGCCAATAACGTCCCACTACTGAGCACGAGCCTCCTCTCACATATCAAGGTGTGAGGGTATTGGGTCACACTCCACCACGCTGACCCAGTGCGGATTGGCGGAGGCAGGTGTATGACGTCCTGCTGATAGAATTTTTCAAGCCGCCCAATTATGCCTCTAACATGGCTTAACGACTACCACATTTAGTGATAACCGCAGATATAAAAAAAATAAAGCAAATTGGCAAAAACAACCAATCGGTATTTAATCTGCTATTAACCTGGAGTCATTAAAAATACGTGCAATTATTAGCTTAGAAGTAAAATGACCGAAAAACAAAGACGAGACGCAACTTTATATATGTAATATAAAGAAATTAAACAGGTTATTTAATTTTGAACCACACGTTCATATGTTTTATATTATATAAATTTATGCTTATTTTTTCATATTTTTGTCGTAGCAGATGACAAAGAACAATCACATTGAAAAAGCCCAATTTTAGCTATCTCACATAACTTACCTTAAATGAACTGCATTACTTCCCAAATTAATGTATTTATAATTATACAGAAATAAATAAATTTTACAGTAATAAATTATAATTTCCAATACCAACTACAAATACCAATTAAGCCATGACCAATGACATGTCTAATAATAATAATTCATGAATGTTTGTTTAATAAACTTTTTGTTTCCGATTCTCATACGACTCTCTCATAATACAACTTAACGGGAGTATTACAAAACAATATCTAAAATTAAACCAGGTTTAAAACTAGAGCTGTCACTGTCTTAATTTTATCAATAGAGCTCTTCTAAAAGATTTGCTTTCGAAAGAGCTCTATTGAGCCAAACTAAAATAAATTTTGATTATTTGATGGATTGAATTGGATTGGATCAAATCAGCCTATTCTACTGAAACCCTTACAGCACCTAGGTCATGATGTGTCAGAATTCACTGTGCATGACTCACTTAACAGCGATAGCCCAGAGGTAAGACCAATGGACTGAAATTCCGAGGGTCTCGGGTTCGAGACCTGGTGGCGCACCTATGTCTTTTCTAAGTTACGAGCTTTTACTATTTATACTAATAACATTAATTCTTTCGGATTCTCCTACAAACCCTTACAAAACAATTTGATTCTCATAGAAATAGCCTTTACTTACAGTCCTCACAGCGCCTAGGTCATGATGTGTCAAGATGGCAGCCATAACTCACGGCGCATGCTTAATTTATCAGTACAGTGGATTTATGCGCAGGAGTGTACCCACAATCGGACAACATTTAGCTTTTTATCGACTGTTTGATTTAATGCTGTGGGCTAAGCCAATCCCTCAAGCCGATACAGCGAGTTGACTGACTTATTCTGAAGAGTTTGTGCTAAGTCAAACCCAACATTATAGTAATATTTGTTGTATATTTAGTATGTATTTGCAAATAATTAAAAGTATATAAGTATGTAAGTCTTGTATTTGATACTAGCGGTCGCCCGCGGCTCCGCCCGCGTGGATGTCGGTTACCGCTACAAAATGCCTGCCCAGAAAAGACACTGTCAGCAAAATGATTCCCAGGTCAATTCACAGACACCGACACTACGACGACGCAGTCATTATCCGCAGGCTGCATAGATTGTCTTTATGTGGATGTTAAAGTTGTTAATGATGAAAATATTTAAATGTAATTAATACTAATTTTTCACTCCTACCGGCCCGGAGTGCAACCCGTTGTTTTGATTTGATAGATAACTAAAGCGATTATTGTAAAGCTTCTCTATAAACAACATTTGACGTAAAATTATTTTCAGGTAGCAAAATAAACTGATGGCCGGGAGCCTCGACCCGTGATAGGGCGCCGTGCAGCAGAAATCGTAATAATTTAATTTCGCCATAACTTCAAAACCAAACGTCAAATTTTGATCATTCAAAGACTAAATATTATCTACATAAACTGCACTTAGTGATGAAATAGATTATTTTGATAAGGATTAATATCATAAGTAAATTAAATGCGTTTAAATGTAGTACAATAAAAAAATGGTTGTTATGCCTCACTCGACATAGATAGGTATAGTGTGTCGCGGACTTTTTAGTAGATATTTATAAGATCTACAATTAATTAGCACATTTTGTGGTTTTATCTAATGTAAAAGAATATTTATTTATTTATTTTATAGTTTAGGCTGCGTACGCAAAATGAGTAACTGTCCTGGTGGATTTTTTACACTTTGTGTCCGAAAAACCCATATATCTTACGAAACCCTATTTTTTTACAAATTAAAATTTTGCCTATGTTACTCACTAATAATGTAGCTTTCTAATGAAAATGAAAAAATATTTAAATCGGTCCAGTACTTTTTGAGTTTATTCGTTACATACAAAAATACAAATCTTTCCTCTTTATAATATTATTACATTGACTCCCCCCCCCCGTACCCCAGTGAGCCTACATCGCATGCTGGCTAGCTGAGCGCGGTGAGCGACAACCACGCGACTTTTTTCTAATACTTGCATTTTTAAACTCGTGATATCTTCCAAATGAAATGTCTGAATTGAATAATTCAAAAAGTTATAAAAAGGTATTGAAGCCGTCTTGAATATAAAGTATTTTTTTTTGATAAGGATTATTACCAAGGTACAAATATAGAGCCTTTTCAAGCGGCGGCATATAAATTAATTTTTTAGAATAAAAAACCGCTTACTGTGACGTAACTATAATATTTAGACATATGCTGTCGCGACACTTTTTGTAGGTAATGATGAGTTCTGCAAAGTCGTAGTACATAATTTTGTTCTATCATCAATAGTTTTCGCTGCGCACGCTACGTAAGGAATTTTTCAGGTCATTTTTTTACACCTTGGGTTACATTATTGGATTTTTAGTAAGGATCCCTAATTTTTTTTAAAATATAATATAGCCTATGTTACTCGGGGATAATGTAGCTTTCCAAAGGTGAAAGAATTTTTGAAATCGGTCTAGTAGTTTCGGAGCCTATTCATTACAAACAAACAAACAAACAAACAAATCTTTCCTCTTTATAATATTATTATATATATATATATTATATATATTATATATTATATATTAGTATAGATTCCTTACAAAAGATCTTAATGATACTTATCTTGGAGCTTATAAATTTGTGTACTTAGTAATTGGATTATTTATTTATTTATTATTTATAATTTTTATTATTTATATAAAATTATATTCTTATATTAGAAAATTTTAACTTTTTATTTATTTTCTTTTGTTATGAATGTTATGTCCTTAATAAATATTAATAGTCTTTTACGCAGTCCAAAAAGGGAGAACCCGCGTAATTTTTAATTAAATTTATTTCTGGTTTATTTTTGTTTCTCTCCTTCTATTGAAGTCGAAACTTTTACAGAATACTCCCGCCGTGCGTTTTAACGTAGGTGTGACAGAAAATGCTAAAATTATTGCAAGCATATTGGAACCTCGTGTCGCTTGTTCGTTTATTTGTCTGTCTGTCTGTGTTTGCCGCGTATTGGCAATTAATCTTTCACCATGTATGGATCTTTGGAATTCACTTACATTCGTTTAATACTAGGCAAAGGGCAGCTTAATGTTTGTTTACTATTGCTGGTTTTCTATCAATAATCTTTAAATAAGTATTCCTATACATATACAGGGTGTCCCAAAAAGAGCGTGCCAAGCTTAAAGAGAAGATAGACGGAGGGGTGATCAACTAGATAAAAAAATCTGTAGTAAAAGTACCACCATTTTCAAACTATAATTTTTTTTACATTTTTCGTAAAATTTCCCGATTTAAGCAGTTTTTTTGTTGCTGTGTGTACAAATAAGCATATATTTTTCTTATTCTTCTTGTTAAATAGTCTCGAAGATTCAATCTACCATATTAAAATATAATATTGTGTTTCAAGTTAGAGAAACCTAAGAAAGAGTGCTTTTACTTTAATTTATTTATTATCAAAACATTTATTGAACTTTGAACTTCAGCGGTGAAAAAAAATGTACTGGGCTGCAGCTGCACATTACATAAATAAATTACTTGTTTAATGGAGATTTCAGAAAGATACAATACTAACTACTTTTTTCTGGAAATAAGATTTAAAACTATTTTTATGCCAAAGGGGCTGATTTGGATGAAATAGTAATTTACCTTTAATGATCATCTTTGATTACTAATAAAGTTATGTACTTAATTTGAGGTAATAAAAGACACATTTTACTAATTTTCACATTTTTATTACTGGGTAGTAAGATCAAATTTCACTTCAATTTTAAATTTAGATTTTTTTTCAAAGTACACTCAGTAAATGTTCAAATTGCCGACCTCTTACTCTAATGCATGCTCGGCATCTCTTTAGAAAAGACCTTTTTAATCCCCTTAGGCTGAGTTGGGAAATTTCTTCTGCAGCTGTACGTATTTGTTGTCGTAGATGTTCTTCATATTTTACGAAAAGTGTAAAAAAAATTATAGTTTGAAATTGGTGGTACTTTTACTAAAGTAATTTTTTTTAATCTAGTTGATCACCCCTCCGTCTATCTTCTCCTTAAGCTTGGCACGCTCTTCGGGACACCCTGTATAATATATACATATATATCTGGTCAAGGCGGCGGGAAGCCGATGGATGCAGGCGACTCACGATCGCTCTAAGTGGAAATCTATTCGGGAGGCCTATGTTCAGTCATAGTGGACGTCAGATGGCTGAGATGATGATGATGATACATATATAAAGTGTATAGGGATCCTACTAACGTCTAAGGATCCCAAGCCAACCTCACCTGCAAGTGGTGCATCTGCTGATCAACAGACGAGGCTCTGGCGAACTTAACAGATCCTGGCAGGCGGCAATAGGCTTGCTACCTATTACGTGGGACCGACAATGTAATTGGCGAAGTGTGGGCGTATAATATGCCTCTGCCCACCCTTTCGGGGAAATAGGCGTAATACTTCTAGCTCCAACTTGTACTATGGATATGAAAAGATACTACGTACCCGGGCATGGGGTGTTTATGGTAAAGGTACCGAAAACGGATACAAAATTTATTACTTAAACACTTTTCTTTCGTAAAATGTAACATTTAATATATAGGAACACACCCAAGAAATAAAATAAATTATACTTTATTGAATGTAAGATCAACAGGATCATTTAGATTCGTCAATTTTTTTTTAAAGGAAATGGAAATTTTATAATTTTTTAACAACAATGAAAGATATATGAGCTGCACCATAATCAAGAAATAAATACCAAAAGAAATATTCGTGTTCATATATACAAATACCATGTCTTCTATGGGAATCGATCCCACGACCTCAGGAGTAGTGTGCAAGATATACTGACTTCCACGCTATAATTTCATTGAACCGTAAAATAATTTCTAATTATTAAAATTTTATTTCAAATATTAAATCCTAGTTTACATTTACTGATTCTACAGTCAAACTTGTTAAAATTATAATTTTAAAATTTTTCGTTAATTTTGCACTTCAAACTTCAAACTCAAGTCCATAAGATCCAATTTATAGTGGGAATGTTGACCACTGTCCTGTAAAGGGTTAAAAAATGACCAAACTCGGCAGTATTTCAGTTATTTCAGAGATTATAGAGATGAAACCATAGATTAAATAAACAATTTCATACTTAAAAAGCGAACGAAAACCATACACTTAAAGATTTACTCGTGCAAATAATGAACTTGAATTAAATATAAGTACATTTCGTGGTCATTCATTAGCAGTACGTATAAGGCGTTTGCTTATCGCTGATCGAGATCTGAAGGTTGTGTGGTCAGTGTCACCGTAAAAAGTCATTTTAAGAACAATTTCAAAAGGCAGGATATTTGGGGCAGTCCAGTTTATTTTAGCACTAGCGATAGCCGGTGGCCTTGCCCGCGTGACCTGCTCTGATAGTATAAACTTATTGAGGAAGTAATAATTATTATTATTTATGTATAAGGTACATGCTGAGGCAACCATAAACCAGCAAACGTACCTAGAGCGACCTCCCACCCGATGAAGCGATCTGTTTTAGGCGGCAGGAAGCCGATGGATGCAGGCGGCTTAAGATCGATCGTGAAATATAATTGAGAGGCCTATGATCAGCAGTGGTCTTCAAATGACTAAAATGATGATGATAATAAATATTAATAATTTAAATAGCCTCGCTAAACCTATTTATAGGTTAAAGCGCGTTCCTATCAGTATCGGCTTCCAACGCTATTTATAAGACGAGCTCATAGCTCCAATGTACTAGGTATGTGGTCAAGTAGACCTAAACTTCAGGTGTGTGAATGCTGCATGCCTCTGATGGCCGATATAGCTCAACCGAAATGAATTTGGGAAAGGCGAGGCTGAGGGCCTTAAACCTAGATTAATACTAAAAGTATTTCAATTAAAGAGCGACATACTAAGGGCGGTCAAGTATATAGATGGCGATGTCTTAGAAGAAAATTGTTCGGTTAGGCTGGGCAACATTTGACAAAGATTGAAGACAAAAAGTCTTTCATGAGTGGGTCCAACCTGTCATGACTTATAGTGCTGAGAAGTGGACACAAACAGAACTTTAAACGATTCATCATTTCAGCCATCTGAAGTCCGCTGCTGAACATAGACCTCCCAAATTGCTTTCCACGTAGATCGACTCTTTGCCGCATGCATCCACCGGCTGCCCGCCGCCCTGACCAGATCATCGGTCCATCGCGTGGGGGGCTGACCTCTACTACGTTTGCTGATTCGTGGTCGCCATTCAAGAACCTTAACGCCTCATCGGTCGTCGTTTCTTCGAACCACTACTACTACTTAACACGAGTACTTTACTACTGAGTACTTTAAACGATTAGTCCACCAATTTAAAATCAGCGTGCTATGAAGTTAGCTATGCTTGGAATTTCGTTGCACGATCGGATTAGGAATGAGGTGATCCGACAATGAACAATAAGGTAAAATAAAAGTAAAAAGTTGTTTATTTCATAAACTATTACATAGCACTTGCAAACGTCAAAACAAAATATGAATAAAAAAACCTAAATATCACTACACTGAAATCACAAATTCACTTACATGCAAACAAATAAATATTGGTGTAAGTGAATCTAAGTGCCTGTTCCGAGCCCCCGCTCTGTGAGAAGAACTGACAAGAAACTCACAGGCACAATAGTTACCAAAATAGCCCAGAGAATTAGAGGTCGTATCTGCCGTAGGACTGAGGGCTAGTAAACCGGGTTAACAGACGTACCCAAGAGTGGAGACCATAGCTCGCCAAGCGAAGTGTAGGAAGCCCTCCGGCTAGGTGAAGCGGCGGCATACGCGAAACATCTGGCAGAAGTTGGCGAAGAGTTGAAGATCGATAAGAAAGTCCTCCCGGTTCTGTCCGGGAGAAGTTGGCCGCGGGCGGGGTGCCAGAAGCTACAAACCCAGGCACTGGTACCTCGCTTCTTTTCAACAGCGGTGGGCGTCGTCGTCAGAAGATTTTATTGTGAATTACTGCTGGCGGTCGTGTCTGCCGGTGGTGAGTCCCACACACCTCTATCGGTCATCTTTGGCCGGGAGACAGTGCGTAAATGCGTTTTGTTACCGACGTAAATAAAAAAAAAGAGTTGAAGATCGAGCTCAGTGGCGTGTCATTGAAGAGGCCTATGTCCAGTGGACGAATGTAGGCTGATGATGTCTTTATCAATCGAATATCTCTATTCTATCAGCCAGGGTTTGAACCGGCCCCTCGTCGTACCGGCTGCCCTTGTAGCGACATACTCCCTATATTAAACCCTGTCTGTGTTTGCCGCGCAATTAATCTTTCACCATGTATGGATCTTCAAAATTCACATACATTCGTTTAATACTAAGCAAAGGGCATCTTAATGTTTGCTGTTTTTTTATGAATAATCTTCAAATAAGTATTCCTATACATACATAGGGTGTATAGGGATCCTACCAAGACCTCAGGAGTTCAAGCCAACCTCACCTGCAATCGATACACCTGCCGATTAACGTTCGAGGCTCTGGCGAACATAACTGTGTCCGATAAGCGGCAATAGGCTCGCCACCTATTACGTGGGACGAACTATATAATTGGCGAAGTGTGGGCGTATAATATGCCTCTGCCTACCCCTTCAGGGAAACAGGCGTGAATGTATGTACAATTCACACTTCGCCTGTTATATTGTTGGTCCCACGTAATAGGTGGTGAGCCTATTGCCGATATTTCAGTGTATTGAATGAATTAATTGTGATTAAGTTAAATATTTTCCATTAAGTTGAAATTATTATTAAACTACTTATTAAAACAGTAGATTACGAATGGTAATTTGTTAAATGCATTCTCTTCTGGAATATTTATTTATTACCTGTGGTCAGTACAGCGTTTAAAGTATTGTAGGCAAGGTCACACAGCGAGCGAGATTTATTACTTAATTGGACTACTCAGACGGCCATAGGTTTAAATCCTAATTTGGGTCACTTTCTGTAAACTTAATTACCTTCACATTGAGGACTTCTTGGCGGGAAAGTGACGCGTCATGTCTGCAGTTTAGTTTTATTTGTGATATTTTGAATATTAATGTAACGCCAGGGGGTCTTAGGCGGTGGGGGAGAGGTCCCCTACTATCCAACTGTAAACACCCCGCAAAGTCGGCCACATACGCCGGTGGTCGCATAAAGAGGTAGGGGGAGCGCGACACACTGCGCCTCTCTGAGGAGGTTCTCCCGGTCTGATCCGGGGGACGTTGGCCGCGGGTGAGGTGTCAGAAGCTTTATACTTTGACACTGCCCCCCTCTTCTCTTTTTAACACCAGTGTGCGTCGGCATAAGAGTTTTAGTGGGTAGGACTGCTGGCGGTCGTGTCTGCCGCAGTGAGCCCCACACTCCCCTCTCGGTCCCCCTTTGGCTGGGAGGCAGTGCGTTATTTTTTCATTTTGTTACTGACGTAAATAAAAAAAAAGGATGTTTTTTATCCTGGTGCCATTTTTAATTTGTTAAATTGGGGGATATAATATAATCATTATAATACTAGTTAAATTATTTAATGAGAGACAGAGGCAGAAACTGGGCCCTAGGCTTTAGTCTGGGGAACCGGGATAATGCTAGGATATGATGATAATATTAAAGATCCCTATTAATACTGCGCTAATAATTTCGGGACGTCAGTTGTGAATTATCAGTATTTTCTCTACATACAGCATTTTTAAAAAAGGGAACAGTATTCCGCGAAGAGCTACTATTTAGGGAATAATATCACTGCAGTAGTATTAACCTTCTTCAGACTGTGTTCCCATCGCACAGCCGCTGTCAGTGTGACGATCAATATAAGGTTTTAATTCATGGGCTGCGTTTGTAAGTCCGTAATGATTTAGAGCGTGCGCGCGCGCATTGTAAGGGTGAGTGTACACCGCCCACAGTAGCCATCTGTAGCCAGAACGGCCGCCCGCCTCGTTGGGTGTGCGCTACACAAGTGTGGAAGTGGATTTACCTCTTTAAATGTTATTAAGTTTTATGAAACATCCTCACATACTTTAAAATTTTTTTTAAATAAGACACAATTTACCGATTCATATCGCGGTTTCATACGACTTTTTTTATCCCGAAAACGATGAGAGAATGCTAATGGCCTCTCTCTGTCATCGCATCCTTCGCCATCGGCAAGGAGTTCATAATTGCCGATGGCGAGATAGAACCTTAGAAATTGTAGAAGCGTTACGTTTAAAAAAAACTTTAACTGCCGCGTTGTAGTATGCTCCCTGGCAAAGTTTTCCCAACATGGACAACTTCACAGCATGGGGCTCTTCAAAAAGGATATGAAGCGGCTTTTAAAGGATAAGCAACGCGCCAGTGACTCGCCTGGAATTGCAATCGTCAATATGGTGCAGTGACCAGTTTCCAGTAATCTGGGATCATCATAAATTTTTCACGGATCGTCACTTCTTATCATCAGATCTCTGGGGAGCGTAGTTAACACGGAAGTGGCTCCGTGAAAGAACAGCAATTCATCCAAATCTGGTAAGACCAGCAAGCAAACCTTGGGCCCCAAGCTTAAGTACCGGCAAGGTAAGGCACCAGCGTAAATGCTAGGAAATGAGCTTCACAATTCACTTTATAAGGATTGTTTTTATTTCTTTCTTTACGTAAGTAAGTACATAGTAAAGTCCGTCTCCACACTAACGTACCTACAGATGACATCAAGACTAAGCAAGCAAAGGTAACAAATAGTAAACATCCATTCAGTTATTGTGAGTGAACATTTTAAATAACAATAATTGAATCGATTCCTATTTAGTGAGGCGTGATTAATAACCGCTTTGATAGTCTATTGTACCTTTCTTTCTTGAGTTATGGGTTTTGTATAAGCATCTTTATCTTATTTTATTGTATGTATAGAATTTTTAATGTTTCCTTGCAAGTTCCTTAGGTATATAAGTTAAACTACCGTGTGTATCGGCCTAGAATAGTGCCTTTCACCCCTCGGGAAGTCGAAAGAGTCGACGAAGAGAAATCCTACCGGATGATGAGCAGCAGCGTCATCCTGCGTACTGGCTAGAACTGCGATCACCGCTTGCCCTGCGTGGTGATTGTGGACAGATTCCTCCAATAATATGGGGAAGGCTTATGTTGAGCAGTGGGCTTTATAAGGCTGATATGCGGTTTACTTTGCTTTAGAATATATCAATCTGTCCGTCCTTATGTAGTTAAAATAAGTAAAAGTCCTAGGCGGTTTGAAAAAATCTTGTAAGAATTATTTTTTGGACTTAAGTAAATATAATTAAGGATAAATTATTTTTAGAGACTCTTAACATCGGAGTTTTGAAGCCAACGCGGAGAAAGACAAAACTAGTGTACGTTCTAGTTGTTTTTGTAAACATTGTGGATTTTTAACATAATTACTTCGGCAACGTACACGGAAAGTGGCATATTATACATTCACGCCTGTTTTCCCGAAGGGGTAGGCAGAGGCATATTATACGCCCACAGTTCGCAAATTATATAGTTGGTCCCACGTAATAGGTGGCGAGCCTATTGCCGCTTACCGGTCACTGTTATGTTCGCCAGAGCCTCGTCCGTTGATCGGCAGGTGCACCACTTGCAGGTGAGGTTGGCTTGAGCTCCTTAGGTCTTAGTAGGATCCCTATACACCCTTTATTATTATGACTCTCCGTTTCACTACTTATTTGGTTTATCAAATTACTTGAAACAAGCAAGCTATATTCTAAACAAATGAGTTCATAATTTATAAGAAAAAAACATGCTTTTAAATTTGTGATGAAGGTTTTATGCATAATACTATCATTCATTTTAGTATATCAATACTTTTAGCCTCTATGTTTGTTTTTTTTTACATTCAATTGTATCCTGAATGTGACAAGTGCAATTTTAAGCTAGTCCCACTTAGTCCTTAAAGCCTGTCATCTTAAGTAGGTATGTTTTTTTTTACAATAATAAGACGACCGATTTGTGTAATGCTAGTACTAAATAAACAGTCTTGTAGTATCTATTTCAATAACGACTACTTGTTGTAAACAGAATTCTATAAAACTAAAAAATAAAACATTTTTAAATTATTAGCGCGATAAGTTTACTGACCTAATGATCAGAGATAAAGATTCTGACAAAGAATATTAAATCGCAGATTGGACAAATCGTCTGCATGCTAGTAGAACATAATAAATAATAGTTTTAAAGTAAGCTTTGAGTTCAGATGACATATTATAGTAGAGACAGGTTTGTTTTAACTAGGTAAGTGATCTTACAAGTTCTATGCATACTTTAAAAAATCTTTATCCTATTTAAGTTTTCAAATATACACTCGAGAACCAATTACATTGCACATACAAAGCACACATCAATTTAGACAATAAACTCCACCAAATAACGAAACCAGAAATCTATTTTTGGATAGAGACATAAAATTCCTTCTATCCAGTTTTACACATTCGCTAACAAGCCGTTGGAGATCGCTAATTTATGGGTTTTTTTGCATTTGCTGTGCTATACGTAGAAAATATCAACTCGTCCACTGTTCTAATCACCAGACTTGGTACTCAAAGATTCATATCCTAAAGGAGAATTACCTCAATTTCAAAAGACAAAATCTTTTCATTAACTCATTGACCGCCAAAACTCCCACCCAGATACAATAATCGTCCATTTTGCAGTTGGACGTCTCACGATACGTTTCTTAACGAAGGTTCCTAAGTCCTACTCGAAGGAGCTATAACAAATATTTTTCAAAAAAAAATAATTTTGTCTTATATTTGCCATCATTAGTTAATCTAACTAACCCATTATCGAAATAGAGAAATGGGAGCTCATATAAAAAGGAAACAGAAAAAAGACGAGAATAAAGTTAACTAAAGGG
Organism: Musotima nitidalis; assembly: GCA_949126915.1. Classification (NCBI taxonomy): domain Eukaryota; kingdom Metazoa; phylum Arthropoda; class Insecta; order Lepidoptera; family Crambidae; genus Musotima; species Musotima nitidalis. The sequence goes on from OX421434.1 coordinate 11,631,664, forward strand.
AAGGAGAGAGGAGACAAAATTAATAAAAGGAAAGAAACGGTTAAAGATAAGGAATGGAAAGAACTGTTCATCAATAATTTATTGATTCAGGCGTTACTCTCGATTCAGCGTTCAAGACATCGTTGTTCTGAAGCTCCTATCTTACCTGAAGATCCCTGTGTAAGGGCGAAACAAGAGTCGTGTTAAATTGTTTCTCGATTTTTTGGAAAATTATAGTTGCGCGGGAATAGTTGCTAAGGTATTTTTAATCACTAAAGATGTATCTGAAGTTGGCTTCTCTGTTTAGATAAGTTATCTTTGACAGAAACGATGATATAATGCAGCAGGTGTATTTAGTATATCATACGATTATGCTAATTCAATTATGAACATATCGATTAATTACAGTGATCTCGATTTCGCTTAAGCCAATAATTATGTTGATAATCTATTTGAAGTATTACTGCGGTATTATAGTTTAGTTTAGTTGCATTTGATATGAAGCTCTTTCGTTCTTCCAAAGACACTAAGACACTTTACTTAACTGTGTCCCAGTAAAATAAGCCGTTAGGCTAGCTTATCACCAAAAATGGTAGTGTTAAAGCCAAGTTAAAAGTCCTTAAATTATCTAGCAACAATATAAAATAAAGCATTTTAAATCTTTACGTATTTACGAATAATCTTCATATTCTAGCATTATCCCGGACGCTGGACCAGATAACCAGAATTTTGCTGAATTTCAGTTATCACATGGAGCGGCTGCTGTCTGACCTCCGCAACCCAGAGGGAAATATCATTCTTTCGTTAAGGGTCGGTTCCTAGTTTCCCCTAGTTTAGGACCACCTCGGCTGTCCAAGCCCAAAACCTAGCAAGAGGCATATTTTTTAAGACACGTTTTCTAAAATTAGTTCTTTCAAAATTATTACAAGTACTAATTGTGACAAAAAAAAAACAAATAAAAAGTGCTTTAAAAAAATATACCTATATCTTGCTAGGTTTTGGTTATGGACAGCCGATCTTAGTGCTACCAAACCAAACTTAAACGTGTTTTTAATGGTTATTCTATTATATAAACCAACAGCTAACAGATAGAGATACTTAGTATTTTATTAATCGATGAGCAACAATGCGCCGAACGAGGTATTTAGTATCGGTTGTATTTTAATGAGTAATGATAATTAAAGATGGCGGGACGCATAATTTAATCCAGAGATGTGTATTTATCAAATAAACTGGATTTTGTCGAGTTACTCTTGTCACAGTGCAGTTCATGTACAGTAGAATAAGTAAATTTTTCGTAATTTAAACTATATATAGCATTGTTTTACCTACGAAAGTAATTTTTTACCATTTATGAATATAATCAAAACGACACAGAACATGTAAGGTTTCTCAAAATTAATATGAATTGGTTTTTAGACGGCAAACTGCTTTTCATACCCTAGGAATTTCACACATCCATAAGTTACGATAATCAATTCCCCTTATGCTTGACCTCACAACATAGCTCAAAATAAAATCAGACCTGTTTTGTGCCACATTTGCAAATGTTAAAATCTAGCAAAGAACTATGATTTCCATGAGTATCACACACAAAACACAAGTCTCTTTATCAAAGCGAGAACATAATGTAAGTTAATCAATAGTTACACAGCACTACTATTACCATTATAAATCACCACCGCCCTCTCCTGTCCCCTCCCGATTGACACGTGCTGATCTTAGAAACCATCCGGTACTGTCTGATTCATCGACACTGATGCCGCTGATGATAAATATTTTATAATGTGAAAACGTATAAGTGACAGTATGTAAAAAACAACAACGCTCGTAGCTCCGCGGTGCTCGGTGGTCGGAAACGATCATCGAAGTAAAGCAGAGTTTAAAGAGGTCAGTGCTTGGATGGGTGATCGTTGGTCCCGGTTATCACTAATTGTGGTAGTCGTTAAGCCATGTTAGAGGTCTATAAGGGCGGCTTGAAAAATTCAAACAGCAGGACGCCATACACCTGCCGCCGCCAATCCGCACTGGGTCAGCGTGGTGGAGTATGACCCAATACCCTCGCACCTTGATCTGTGAGAGGAGGCTCGTGCTCAGTAGTGGGACGTTAATGGGCTGACATGATGATGATATATATATATATATATACTGTGGGGATGCGGTGGGGTCACCATGCGGCATATCATCAGATAGTAGATCAGCCTAGAATGTAGGATGACGCTACTGTCCATCATCCGATGGGATTTTCCTCAGTCACACCAACGATATGTCACTGTGACCAGCGGATATTGAGCAGGTATTCCTTGTTGTCAGTTGATTATTTCAATCCTTTCGAATATAGAACTTACCTGTGGCTTCCTTCTTTAGAATCAAGCGCACCCTTGTGCAATAAGACACGATCAACAAGTATACATTTCTATGTGTTTTTTTATAACTTTATTGTTCATTTTTAAAGACCAATTACTATAATTAGACATCCTAATCATCTCGCGTCCATAGATTATTTACCTCAAGCAATAATTTGTCATACCTGAATGACATATGGCACTTTAAAAGATCAATTACTGTAATGAAAGTCCGTAACAAGCCCGCCTCGACGCTATGCGCACATATCCGGGAAGTGGAAATTGGGAATAAGTTCTTTTTTAAATATTAGTGGTACATTATAGCCACAATTATAAGGAGTGTACTTGTTGGACGAATGTTTTGTGGGTAGAGTTGGTGATTTTTAGACAAGACACATTTAGTATAAAAAATATATTGTTTGATTTTTTTTGACGCAGAGTTGTAAAATTATTAATTATTTGCATAATTATTGATTCTACTTCTTCTTTATAAACCTACTTACTTCTTGTCATTTTTTATGATTTTCTACTGAATGGTTTCAGCTTAATCTTTTATTTGGTACTTTATATTTATAAATTAACCAGTATTGTATATGCCATTGCAAGGCAAAGGTCTCTCTCTACTGTGTCCAGTCTAATCCCCTCAAGGACCAGTTTCTTCTTGTCTGCCAATTTTTATTGAATATGTAATTTTTTACGTCTAAACCTTTTTATATAGAAGATATTTTATCGCTTTAAAATATAACCAACATAAGCACAAAACTGCGCATTTAAAAAGTAAAAACTATTTAAGCCTGATGTTTTATCAAAAAAGTATTCCACAGAAATAAATTTTTCAACTCAAAACAAATTCCGTAAACCAATAGGTCAAAAAAAACTTTGCTATAGCAAAACTACATGGCTAATTTTAATTAAATGATACTGATATGAGAAATATGATATCAGATATCTAATTAGCATCACCCGTATAATTACAACGTCGCCTCTAGTGGTACTAAAGCGATAATCCGACAATTAGCGATTGAATTATGCCACATTGTCGCGTGCTTGGCCGAAGCTGCCTCCGTACCGAAACACCTGCCTTGGGGCACTGAAGTTGGAAATATAAGGACATTATCTTTTATAAAATAATATATGGAGATCCTACCAGAATCTATAGTATTCTATAGTATAGTACCAGAATATATAGTCTTTTTTTATAGTGGTATATGCCTTTACGCATACTTTGCGCCGCAGGGACACCATAAAGTTATGTTGGGCTAAGTGTAAGCTAAAAATATAATCTTAGTTATGTTGAACTAAATAAAATTATTATTTAAATATATTTATTTTATTTACACATAATTTATATTTCTTACAATTATTATATAACAAAAAAAATACAATACTGTAAAAAATATAAAAAAACGGAGACCGCCGGCCGCGAGGTAAAACCCAAACGACTGGCGGCTAGGGCTGCAGAGAGAGAAACCTCTTGACAATGCGCGCCGTATCGAGAAGCACTGGCTTTTGTATCTGACTCTTAACCCAGCTACCTAGCTTGAGCTTCTTAAGATTTTGGACGAAGCTCTTCGCTATCAACCCGTTGACCGTAACCACTATCGGAACAATCGTCGCTGAGTTCACATCCCACATGGCAGAAATCTCGTGGGCCAAGTCCAGATATTTACTTATTTTTTTCTTTTTAACTTATTATTATTATATAAACAATAAAAATGCAAGAAGATTTTAACTATTTAGGGAAATTACATTATGCGATGTTCGTATCCATAAGTTTCCTACCATCAAAAAACATTAAAGGTACTAAAGGTTTGATAGGATATCCTCATTTGACAACTGCGATCAGAAATGCGACGTCATTCCGATGCAATTCCTCACTGTAAACCTCCATTTTGTTTTTATAAATTAAATACTAAATGTAAGCCGCCCGCGACTTTGACCGCGTGTTCTTCAGATACTTTGTAACTGTTGAGTTAAAGAATAGCTTGTGATACTCCTTATAAAGCCAGTAAATATCCCGTCATTCGTAGATTAGCCACAATGAGCATACACAAATGTGGCATAATGAGGATTGTCCAAAAATTACCAAATAATATTAAAAAAAAGTATTTGACTTTGGACTCAGAATTTCGCCAGGGTGTCATAAAGACCTTTCATCCGAAAATACTGGTGAAGCAACAGCGTTCAACGCAAGTCCGTGAATCCGGGGTGACCGTTTGTGTGACGTGCTGAGTCGTAGCTCCTGGTTTTTTTACATAATTAGATAACAATGTTGAATGCCTTTCCTAGAGAGCTTAAAACTTAAATTAAAAAATATATATATGTGTGTATTTTATTGTCTTTAAGGTAATTTAGATTTGTCAAATTTTCACAATCAAAATGGTTTTTTTTTTTTACAACAATGAAAGGGATATGGGCGGTTTCATTATAAAGAAAGAAAGAGAGAGAAATAAAAGCGTAATGGATTCTTTGCCAGAATTTGTCAAGGTTTGTCAGTTTATCTGTCTGTTGTGGTTTTTTCTACAGATTTGTCAGTCTGTCGGTGACTCTAACCGGGGGATTTGTCAGTCATCCTGTCGTGATTCTAAAGAGGGCAGGGAATTGTCTTTCAGTCAGTCTGTCGGTGACTCTAACGAGGCTTCCAAAAGGCACCTGATAATAAATTTATGTTTCTTCTTGAGCCTACTATGTCCCGGGGCCGTGGTAAACCTTTCGAGCAGTCTCGAAACGCACCAGGGCCCCAAACTAAACGACTATTACATATCCGAGATCAGCGACTTAGAAACTAGGCTTAGAGTTCGAGTCTGTTATGTCGGCGAAATTTTAACTCGGTGCTTGTTAATTCTTGACCGTCAATCGATAGTCTTTATTTTTCTGATAGGAAATCATCAAATAACTGTCTCCCGCTGTGGGTAGAGCAGAAGGGTGTGTCAGACTTCTATTGACTAAAAACCATCCATGTTTCTTCTTGATCCTACTATGTTTCCGGGCCGCGCAGACGCTTTAGAAGAATCTGGCATACCCGACAGGCTAAGACCGGCTATATTTGGTTGATTAGTGGATATATTCTGCCCCGCCTTTATGATCCGAGCTCATAATTACAGAAAATGTAGTATGTGTGGCTGAGCACTGGACAACACTCATATAAAATGAATTCACCATTGAAACCCAAAGAAGAAGAGAAGTGGATATACCAGTAACAGCTGGACAACGAACCGCTTTTTTAAGATCTTGTGCAGCTCGTCGTGGTGAAGATCTGCATACTTGCTCCTTATGCTTTCAGGCGAAGACATTTTGATACAAGCTAATTGGAAATAATAGCGAAGTGGTTTTTTAAAATGGAATTATACAAATCAGATGTCCATCAAATAGTGTTAATTTTTTTAAGGGTGACCGATCATATAAAATGATAGTAAGCATGAAGCATGATGCAATTCAACGAAGCAAAATTAGAGCTAACATTTGATTGAAGCAATAATGTATTACAACACAAAAAAGCAATTCAATATTATAAATATTATAGTGAAATCAAATCATCCATGAGTTCTGTTCAAATCAAATTATCAGGTGAAATAAGGTTGCTCTACTTCTTTTTTTATTTAACACTTGATTTACCTGGTCTGCAATCTATGGTATTCAGAAGGTAAGACCATACAGTTCAATTGAGACCTAGTTTATTTCTAAGTTCATTGGTATAGTAATTACGATCAGTTATTTCAAGCCATAAGTCCCAGTAAGTAAAAATATTACAAAAAAACTATATACAGAAGCAGGTGAGAAGTCGAAAACGTTTGGTTTAATCTAACTCTGTGCTTGCGAATAGTTAAAAATATAATTATGTACCCTATCCATATTATAATAATAAGGCTGAAAAGTAAGGTTTTATCGTAAACAAGCGGTGTTTAATTTATGCTACTATTAAGGTTGGCATCTACTTTATGCTTAGCTATATAGATAATCAATTTATTGCACACACATAGAAAATTCAATACAAAGTTACGACGAGAATACAAAAAAATACACATTTTAAAGTAGGTAAACAATTGTCTTAAGGAATAAATAGTATAGTGCATTACAGCCATGCAGAATGCTCATGGCTCTGTGAAAATTTACTTACACGAGCAAACACTGATTTTCAGCTATAAACCAGACTATACAAGTAATAAATACGATTAAAATTATATGTATTCATAATACCATATAGCTATTCACATATCTCATAAACAAAGATACAAATATATAAGTTGCATTGTGTACAGACCATACTTACTGACAGTGCCGTAACTAGGGCGGTGCCAGCAGTGCCCAGGCACAGGGCGCAGACCCTGGAGGGGCGCAGAAATGACCAGACTAGTATCTAGTTTTATGCCATGCTTGGTGGCTAATAGGTACATTTTGTTTTATTGCGAACGTAGTATAGACGCGCCCTACTGCACCATGCCTGTATTTTCAGAGCCTGGTAAGATCATTTTTCAAGGGCGCAGTTTTGAAAGCTCGCACCGAGTGCATAAAAGGCTAGTTACGGCACTGCTTACTGACATGTATTTTAAGTAATAAACAATATAGATAACTTCATATTTGCCAAAATAAACTTTATCGATTCGTTCTATTTAGAAGTAGAGCACTTTTTCATATAAAATTAGATACATTTACAATTCGTAATACAGTTGCCACCTACTGTCCAAATGATTAAAATCAATTTCAATAATCGATTGTGACAAGACAACCAAGTACAACCTTTAACTCTAGCACGTAGTCAATAAAGGCGAAATGAACTTATTTTGATCAAATCAAAGTCATTGATCGACCATCACCTTTTGTTTCTTGCTTTCGCATTAAAAATCAATCTTAGTTTATTAAACATAAGTCTGAGTATCGATTGACAATAAATTGGAACGTTACAAATTTAAATTGCAATTGTTAGAACGTTTGATAGCTTTTATTTTCTAAGCAATAAAGCCTTAAAAGGGAAGAGTGTACTAAAAGTAAAAATGTCGATGATTTCTATTAAAAAGCCAAGAGAAAAAACATCGATGATTTGTATTTTTCGATATTTTCCCATCAAATGTCAAGTGTTGAGTCGTGTTTTCTCGACTGTGAGATTTGGATTAAGGCTTTTTTTCACTATAATCCGTTTGATTGTTGAAATTGAATGGATTGAGTATAGGTACTTCTATGGGCCTTATTACTTGGCAATAGAGGTGTAAATTTTGTGGTTCATTGCATTTTGGGTACTGAGATAAGTTTGGGTAAAAAATACGGCGCTCTATGTCAAAGTCGCCACAGGTGTCAACAAGTTTCGATCACAAAAGAGTACCAATTCTTATTTGTAGATTTTTTATTTTTAAAATTATAAACTTTTTTTACGCAAGATAAGACTTTAACTTGAAAAAAGAATAAAAGTATGAATTTATACTCAAAAGTTACACTTTTCATATACACTAATTGTCCTAATTATTTTTTTCTAATTTTCTTGACACTGGCAAATTTTAAGTTACTGTTAGGAGAAAATATAAAAAAAAGTTACACTTGCCTTTGCCAAACAGTATAGGCGGGTTTCTTGGCGGAAAAGTGTCATCTTTATCTCCACTCATTCTCATTTATCTACTATGAATTAAATATTATTAAAAAAAAATAACTAGACACTAACTAAATGTTATAAAATAAATGTTATAAACGCACGAAGCCAATATTAAAAAAAACAACATGGGCGCGTGAAGACCTTCAGGTCATACTGGAGATAAAAGGGGACAAATGGAACCCGAGCTTAGTAGTGAGACGTTAATGGTCTCAGAGGATTGTAATGATTCAAATCTTACTTTGCAGGGCGTAGTTGCAATTGTTACATTAACAAGTCAAGTGTTTGCTAATGGATCATTTGCTGAATGACTTTTTGTAAGATAATACTTTTGTCAAATGTCTCGTTTGCCAAATGAACATTTGGTGAAACTTTGATTGTCGATTTGTCAATAATTTGAAGAAACGATAAAGAAACGATGAATTATGGGGCGTTAAGGTTCTACTTTGGGTGTAAAAGGGTCCTACCAAGACCTATGGAGCCCAAGCCAACCTCACCTGCAAACGGTGCAGCTGCCGATCAACGGACGAGGCTCTGGCGAACATAACAGTACCCGGTAAGCGGCTTTATTACGTGGGGCCAACTGTATAATTGGCGAAGTGTGGGCGTATAATATGCCTCAGCCTATCGCTTCGGGGAAACAGGTTTTTTTTAGATGTACCCAGGCTCTCGAAACTGATCCTCCCTCAGCTCGATGTAGCTTTTGGTTTGAAGACTTTGCCCCGCCGGGCTCCTTTCGGCAGTGGGCTTTAATTCAGGCTCAAATTCAATCAATGTGAAAAATGTTTACGTATTAAGCAGTGGTCTTTATGTAACTGAAATGATGATAAAACAAATATAACAATCGATTTAAAAAACAAAGCCTAAAGCTGATTTATAATGAAAGGCTAGACTAAAAGAGGTGAAACTTTTTCAAATAACTCAAGCAGCCCCTAACGAAGCCTGGAGGAATTAATTAGGACCGAAGATCGTGATTTATGCTTTCATTTTTAACTCGATGTCCCCAAGTAGCGGTACTAAGGGTTTCTCGATTGGTTCTACTGATACTTAAATGAGATGAGCTATTTTAATTAAATAAAAAACATGTTTATCATACAGAAAAGGTGGTTAATTTTATCATCATCATTTCAGCCTATAAATGTTTATCGCTTGCTCCGTGCTTCGGAAAGCACTATAGCCAGTGGTCCCGGCTGTTATGATAATCTATAAAAGTCGTTATTAGGATCAGTGTGACAGTTGATTCAAAAATAGAATGATGTTTTCGGGACGCTGAGCTCTGATGGCAATTGCGTCGTGTGATTACTGAAATTTAGCCGAATCTGGTTAGTCCGGTGAGCAGTGGTCCTGGGCGTGTCTAGGGCACAACCGGTGTAGTGCTAAGATGATGAATGATTGATAAGTTTCTTAAGGTATTCCTCTCAATCTCGTTGCCTTTTGGAAGCCTTGTTAGAGTCACGCATAGACTGACTGACTGACAATCCCTTCCCCCTTTAGAATCACGACAGTCTAAGTGACAGATCCCCCCGATAAAAATCACCGATAGACTGACAAATCTTGACAAATTAATATTTTCGGACAATTACACCAATTATTTAGTTCCTAGATAAGTATCATTAAAAACCTGTTCCTAGATAAGTATCATAAGTATCATTAAAATTCTGTACATATATACTTAATATACATAGGAAAACCCCTCGAGCACAATTATTCTTGTTTATGCACACAAAGATATTTCTTGTCTGGGATTCGAATCCACGAAGTGCGGGTATACTCGCCACCACGCCATATCGATTGTCAAATGTGAATGCAAATTTATATAGTTTATAATTCGCTAAATGGTAAAAAAAATTTAGATGATAATTATATATAAACGCGAGTTTTCTCTCGAGTTTACAGAGTAGCGCAGATGGTGCCTGATTAAAAGTTTGCCTGTAAAACCTTTTTATATTTAAAGGGCTAAGTCGCAGAGGTATTCTCTTTTGTCTGTCATTCGTGAAACACCCACTTCTGCTGTTTGAATCAATACATAGACAAATGAATTGTTATGAAGAGAATTTTAAATATCCCACTTAGCGATTTCAGCCCCAAGCGAAAAGGTTTGGCTCTAATACTCTATATATGGGAATTTAAAAATTTTTGGTTAATGTTTACATATTGCCAATATATCTGATGGAAGCAATTTACAATGTCGGAAGTAAAAAGTTGTAGCTATTAACAATACCATAAGTGATAAGTCGTTACTTTTCACTTACGACATTGTTTAAAGTAACGTCAAAAATTCAAGGGAATGAAAAAAAAAGCTAAGATAACATTAATAAAGATATATTTGCTTTATAATTATTTCCGTTGCATTGAAACATGTCGAAAATTTGCAATAAAAAGTAAAATATTACATTAACGACACATTTTACGATAAAATAATAGGCTGTGACTAAATTGATAATTTACAGCGTAAACATAAAATATAACCCCTTCGGAAATATTAAAATAATTGTACTAAAATTATCCCATAAACAAACAGACATAAAGACAGATTCTGAGCCAATTTCGTGTCGTTTCAATCGACCTTTACCTGCCAAAATCAATTAAACCTTAGCAATCGAGTTGAAAACAGTAAAATACGCAAAAAAACAACTCGAAAATCGACTCAAAATTCAAAAGGATAGGGTTTAAAAAATTCAGTTATACAGCCATTTCATTTTGGCAGTCACTAATCGTAGGATGTGATGTGTACACCAAATATTTTGTTAATCCTCAGTTGCGACCGAATCCAAATACCATCTTAGTACGATTAAAAAATCTTTTTTCCTTAGTTTTCGATATAAAAAACAAGTCGAGAATATCTTATGCGATGCAATGACCGCAGAGCGGCGACATCAAAAGGGCCACTCGCGAGATTTGCCGTCTCCTTTACTCTTAGAGACTTTGTAGCACTAGAAAGAGATAGAAGGTGATGTTGGGACGTAAAAAATCGTAATTTTGACGGTATGGTGCGTCGGCGCATTTGTAAAGACATCTCGTAACAAATATGTGCGAATGTTTAGAGTAATATTAAATTTAATTGTGGTTAATAGTTAAAATGTCTAAGGTTGCAATTAAACGACAAAAGCTTCTGTCATTTATATAGGAGCATTATCCGATAAAACTATTGTTCAATAAGTTATCGTATACCATATTCGTTTAACACTCTACCTACTGACATTTTGGGTTTTACTTATTAAGGTGCTGTTCTCATGCATGCATATATACCTGCCTGTTACCCCGAAGGGGGAGGCAGAGACATTTTTTTTGCCCACATTTCGCCAATAACATGGTTGGTCCCACGTAATAGGTGGCGAGCTTATTGCCGCTTACCGGGATCTGTTCTCATGCAGACTAAAAAATGTCGCTGCTTTAGTAATTATTTTATGTTTAACAGCATTTTTAGGCCTTTTATTTTAATATCTCTAATAAATACTGATGTTTAACCTAGTGTGAGCTTGTACTAGCAGTGAAACCTGTTAAATGGTTTTGCGTGACCATTTATATAACTTGTAATGCATGCACGTTATAAATAATAATAACATGTAATTTGCTTAAAAGAAGCGCTCAAGGTCGATAATCTAAGTGAAGCAGAGTTCATAGAGCTCATTTGATAAGTAACAACAACCTCACCTGAAAGTGTTCTGTCGATCAACGGACGAGGCTTTGGCGAACATAAAAGTTCCCGATAATGCCGAGTATGCCTCTGCCTACCCCTTCGGTGAAACAGGCGTGACATATAAACTTTGAAAACGTTAAAATTAATGAAAAATATAAAAAACAATCGGAATATGATTACACTGAAATAACGAAGCTTAGATCCACATAGATGCCACAAATAAATTAAAAAAGAAAAAATCTATTTAAAGTGAATCTAAGTGCCAGTTCCGAACCATCGCTCTATAAGAAGAACTGTAAAGTAACTCACGGGCTATGCTCTTTTAAATTTATTCATTGGTACCTATTAATTAAATTTAATTAATTAAAGTACCTATTCATTACAATCTCACTTTGACTGTGAAGCTATACAATGAAAATTAAATATAATATGGTATTAACAATATGCATGTTTGAAGTCACTATATTAGAATAGCCTCTATAAGACGGCAGTTTAATCCCCAGCATTTTTATCTGCCATAATATAGTTTTTGATAGATTAGTATCCCTTTGAAGACAGCTTCTGTTTTATTGAAGAGTCGCACACATTGACCTTTGAATTATTTGGAGCCTAGTGGCAGGTACAACTTATTCATGCTTATTCCTTGAGCTTAGATTATATAGCTTTTCTTTCTACATTGATCAATATTCTTATGTACCAGGAATTCATAAACAAAATGACACGCCACTGTCAAAATACCCATCAAATTCGTATTTCGAATAATCGCAAATATCAATTGACATCCTTTTAAAACAACGAATGATGCCAAAAACAAATAACAATCAGAATCGCTCAATTACGTGACGTAATCCAAAGAGTCAAAGAACTAAAGAGGGGCAGCTCAGGGCCCTTGATCTGAAGGGCCGAAGGTCTAAGGGCTCTCTCCTAAAGGGTTGTTACAGACTTGCTCTTGACGATTTTACGAAAACAAGTTTATTTGGATTTCCAATCGGCACCCCTGACATTGAGTGATAAAGATGTTTCTATTGCGATGGAAAGTGATGGTGATTGATAGATATTTGTATGCTATGAGAGAATGATAATTAAAAATATTATATGGGTTGTACTGAATAACTAAGTATATCTTGTATCTTGGCGAGAAAGTGTAGCGTCATGTTTGCAGTTTTGTTTTATTTTGACGTGACAACGTCTAGACAAACAGCTAGTGTAAAATAAATATATGTAATTAATAGCTTATTTTTGTTTTATTAACATGCTAGGGTTTACTATATAGAACCTACATTCAAAGCTCTCCTTTGTACTCTAACCCTTTATGTATTTTGTGTGCGCAAATATTTTTGAAGCGCTCGTATCTCCGCGGTGCCCGTTGGTCAGAAACAATCACCGAAGTACAGCGGAGTTTACAGAGGTCAGTCCTCGGATGGGTGACCGTTTGTGTAGCATTTGATATCGAGCGCTTCCGTACTTCGGAAGGCACTTTAAGCCATTGGTCCCGGATACAACTAAATGTGGTCCTGGTTAAGCCATGTCAGAGGCCAAATGGGACAGCTTAAAAGTTTCTAACAGCAGGACGCCATACACCTGCCTCCGCCAATTCGCACTGGGTCAGCGTGGCGGAGTATGACCCAATGCCCTCGCACCTTGATATGTGACAGAAGGCTCGTGCTCAGTAGTGAGACGTTAATGGGCGGAGATGATAATTATAAGGAATGATGCACAAGAAAAAAAAAACATAATATATTCTCCACAATCATGGTGTCCGATATTGTTAATTTCTTATTCACCGATTTATGAGTTTACTCCTTATGATACTTTTACATACATTCACGCCTGTTTCCCCAAAGGGGTAGGCAGAGGCATATTATACGCCCACACTTCGACAATAATATTATTGGTCCCACTTAATAGGTGGCGAGCCTATTGCCGCTTACCGGTCACTGTTATGTTCGCCAGAGCCTCGTCTATTGATCAGCCGGTGCACTACTTGCAGGTGGGGTTGGCTTGGGCGCCTTAAATGTTAGTAGGATCCCCATACACCCTATAATACTCCCACGCTCTAATCTCCGACACTTCTGCTAGGGTTGGCTGGAAGAGATTTCTTATAGATATAAGCTCATCTTTGTACATGTTTTTTTGTTACTGTGTTTATTATGATTGTTTATGTGCAATAAAGGATATATACATGATACTTTTATTATGTTACCCCTTTTTTTTTGATGGAAAATCATCAAATGACCTTCTCCCGCTGTGGGTGGAGCGGGAGGGTGTGTCAGACTTCTACTGACTAAAATCCATCCATGTTCCTTCTCTTGAGCCTGCTACGTACCGAGGCCGCGGTAACCCTTTCGAATAGTCCCGCAACATTATGTTACCCCTCAGTTTAGTTATATCTTACTATGTGCCAGCTGACTCTGAAAAGTATGAATATTAACTACGGGCCAATATGAGCTTTCTGCAGCTTCATTCGCTTGATATCATCAGCTAAGCCATTAACGTCCTACTAAGCAAGGGCTTCCATTCTCGAACCAATGTACGATTCAAGCTTTCAAACGACATATCTTTTTATTTAAATGTTATATACTTTTACCTATAACAATGTTTGGATGTAGGTACTCAACAGTTGAGTCGATTTTGTTGCTCGCGAGTGTAGATCCCTTTTGGTGCAACTGCGATTGATTACGTTAGTGTTTTAGTTTGTTATTATAGTTTTGAGGATTTTTTGTTCATATGTCTTGACTGTAGCAAATAAATATTTTGAATTGGAATTAATATTTCCATGATTCTCTACCCGAAAGAAGGAAAAACAATGGTTGTTTTTCTGTGGTCCAAAATGTATTAGTATTTAATGAACTCGTCCTGAAAATAACACGGACTCTTATTTGGGTACCTCTTTATTGGCTTTTAGGCAAACATTATTTTTTTCGTAAACAATTTTTAAAAACGAGTAATCTTAATGGAACGTTCCTCCTAATACTAATTACTAAATGAAAATTCTCAACAAAATATATTGGTACCGATTATTGTTCAAATAGCGTCAGCAAAAAAATATGCTTCCTAAATATATTAGATTAAACACATAATTTTAGAAAGCCAATAGGTTCCCACTGCTAGAAACAGAAAATGTTGTGACAATATACATTTATGATGACAAGATTTTTGATTTTTATTTCTGTTCTTTTAAAATCGTTTATGATTAAAACAATCATTACCATAATTCAAATTATTGAGTCACCATCGCGATAAGACTACTCAGAACTTTCTGAAACAACATTCTTTTCGATACTAGGTGTTTTGCGCTACATGTGGTCATAGAATGTTGAATAATATTGTTTACGGTCTCTTGGTAGGCAAGCAATCCAGTTTACAAAATATAATTAGAGGTGTTACATCCGAAGTTACGTTTACACTTTCTTCAAATGTTTTCTTTTAGTAATGATTTACTTCATCGTCACTTGCGTAGACACACTGACACTAACACGGCCGCAACAAACAAAAACATCGTGATTGCTTACACGTTAGGTTAGGTCAGTTACGCATTGTGAATCGCAACACAATTTAAAATATCTGTCATATCTAGTCTGACATATTGACAAAAATCATTCATCTTTATTTATTTTTATATATTTTCTTTTTGTTATGGCTTGCTTGTCCTATGCTTAGATACATTTTAGTTATCATCGCAGATATTATATTTAAGACTTTATGTTGTAGATTATGTTTTTATTTTTTGTTTAATTTATTGTTATATTTTTTTATACGCCACTCTACCTCGAAAGGGCGGTGCAGGAACATCAACGCAACAACATTACGCTGATGTATCGCCCTTTTAACAGGTAACATTACTTATGTTTTAAAGTTATTTGTTGTTTTTTTTAATATTTTTGTTTTGTGATATTGTTTGATTTAATTGTTTGTGTAATGTTATTTTCGTCAACAAAACATATTCTTTGTCTTATTTAATCTCAATAATTGCAATATTTATCTATTTTTTAAGCTTATAATATATTGACAGATGATAAATTAAAAAAACACAATCTATTCTTGATGAAGTATTATTTATCAAATAGGTAAATAGACAAATATATATATTTTTACGATATTGTATTTTAATAAAAAAAAGTGTAGTCATCAAAAGTTAGCTCCACCAACAAACAAAATGTTTTTGCATACCGTACTAATTTAGATTAGCCCTATTCCCATTTCGTTTTGAGTCGCAGATTTTTTTTTATATTTTTCCAAATGCCAAACGTTTTGCTCTCCTGGGACCAACTTAAGTTGCCCTTCGAAAACACGGCGGAAAGAGGGTTATACTGTACTACCTACGCTGAACAAATTTGTTTTTATTAATCTTTATTGTTTACTTATATATAGCTGGCCCGCGACTTTTGCTGCAGAGTCTACTATGGTCTATGACACTGACGACGAATATTCCGTGAAGGTCAATCTGCACTCCGCTTCTGAGGTCGTGCATTCGATTTTTATACAGAACAACTATTTGTATTTGACTTTTTGCTATATAAATAAATATATAAAATATTTTCTGACAATTAGGTACACCAATTATTTAATTCCAAGATAAGTATTATTAAGAACTTGTGTTATGGATACTAAACAACGGATAAACATACTTAAATACTTTTTTTTGTAAATACATACTTAATATACATAGGAAAACACCCAGACCAGAACAAATATTCATGTTAATGCGCACAAAGATTTGTCCTGTGTGGGAATCGAACCCACGACCTCTGGAGTGAAGTGTAGGTATACTGACCTCCACGCCATATCAGTCGTCAAATATATAATATTATGGCCTACCTATGGATTGACAATAAAAGTAGATATTTATGTAATATATTTATCCGATGTCTTGTACCCATAGCTTTGCTTAGTTTGGGGTTAGAAGCGATGTGTAAGATGTCTAAGAATATTAATTATATTTTTGCATATCCGCCGATATTATTTGATACTTAAAAATAGGTTTATCAGTACTTCTTTAAGTGTTTCTCTGCAAGCCACTTTACAATTAATCTGCATGTTGAAGACCGACTGCTGATAGACATGAAACTATAGAATTACAATTGAGGCTTGTAAAGGTCAAAATTATTTTCAACCTATATGGAGAATAATAGAAAATGTCTTAAGTCAGTACTTTCAGTTTAAAAGATGGGCGAACAGTCAACTATATCACCATCCACGCAAAAGCAACTATGCAGAATAAATGCTGTTTATTAAGAACTTCCGTGGCCGAATTTTCGAAAGAATAAAGCGAGGGGATATCCATTCTTCCATTAAACAGCCAAGTTAATGATGACACAGGAAAAAACAATTCGGTGGCCATTGAAAAGGCTGAAAAATGGTATCGCCGTTTGAGAGAAAGCCTTCGAAATGATGCGGGAAGAATGGAACAAAAGGGCAATTGAAGGAGGGCATAATGAAGGACAAACAATTAACACGGAGGTTCCTAGCTCCGGAGCTTGTGCTCGCTTATGACATTGTACAAAATGTTTTTTTGTATTTTTTTTTTTTTGGTAATTTCTTTATTGTTTATAAATATGTTACAAAATGGTTAATAGTATCTCTAATCCTATACAAGGTTTATCTAGATACTAGGTTAGTTATCAATAATTATAATTTTATCTATATTTATGTAAAATAAAAACACTTGAAAATCAACTATAACTATATTAATATAATTTTTTACGAAATGTTTCTTTAATCATTTTTAAAGTTCGATTTGGCTATTTCATTGTTAGAACTAATGTAAAAATAAAGAAATAAAAAAATATGAGCAACCTTTTAGCCCCATGTCTGCTATAAAATTTGAATACTAGCCTACTTTGAATCTTTTGAAGACTGATTAACTGAAAAGTGTATGACCACGATGTGTCCGTATGAAAAAAATTGATTTACTTAAATTATTTTCTTGAAAATTTGAATTTAAAAAATCTGTCACTCCCGAAATTATCAAAATCTCTTGTTACCTTACTTTTCCTATAATTCAGTATAATAAGTCGTTACTTTTTAAATAAACGACAGTTAAGTACATTGTTAGGACTGCATCTTTATTTTAAGTACAATAAAAATATGATTTTTGTTAGGCACTAACGAAAGTTTACATTAAGTAATATATAAATCGGCCGTGTCTAGCAAAAAAAAAAAAAATTCATGGGGAACATTAGAAATCATTGTTATTATATGTAATAGCCCATTGCCAGGGACAACGTTTATTGCCATATATTTTCTGTATGTGTTGTTTAGTCCATTAATAATACTGGTAGTATCATATTTAAAAGAAAGTTCAACATCAAGGGGCTTATTATGAAACGATGTCTAAAGTTAGACCACGTTTGAAACTAGTTCCCCCCGAACAGGTCTCCACCTTGGCGTCGTGGGGGGCTGAGTACCTTCAGGAGGCCGGGAAAAGGTAACAGCCAGAGACTGACGACTCTGGGTGCCCTTAGTACTGACTACCGGGGGGGAAACTAAGAGGGACCTATGGAGGGCGCAGGCCAGGAGGGCCCGCTCAGCAGCGCCAGGAGGGTCTAGGCAGCGGGGGCAGGTGAACCCTGCTGTCTAACCTTGGACCCTCCGGGAAATCGGCCACACACGCTATGGTCGCACGGGGAGATAGGAGGGGCGCGTTCACTGCGTCTCTCTGAGGAGGTCCTCCCGGTTTTGGTCCGGGGGACGTTGGCTGCGGGCGGGGTGTCAGAGCTGCAACCCAGGTATTGGCCCCCCGCCTCTTTCTCAACAAGCGGCGGGCGTCGTCCGAAGATTTTTAGTGGGTAGGTATTACTGCTGGCGGTCGTGTCTGCAGTGGTGAGTTCCACACACCTCCCTCGGTCCCCCTTTGGCCGAATACAGTGCGTAATTGCATTTTGTTACTGACGTAAATAAATAAATACACCTAACACTTTCTTTGCTGCTGACACTTTCATTTGATAAGATGAAGACAGTGACAGCACTAGTTTTGAACCTTTACCTTTATTATCTCTCATGGTAGCTGCAAGACGATTATGACAACAAAACAGTACTACACTAGTCAACACCCGAGCTACAATCCAAAGAAAAAACTTTTTTGTTTCATTTGCCCCATTCTTAACGGAAAGGGTTGGAAAATTCCCCAAAAAACCCCAATTCGAATAAAACAATGCGATACGGACGAGGATGTATTGTTTTTTCTTAATATTTCGTTCTTTTCTTGCTATTTTTTTGTTGTTGTAATGTTTCATAATTTATCCTTTGATCGAAACGCTTGGGAAGAGTTGGGAATACCTTCGGTTTCTTTTAATTTTTTTCCGGAAAAGTTCTAATTGGAATTCAAGGTTTACTTTTTTAACATTGTACAGCTACTTTCTTCTACCAGCCTTTCAAATTTATTTGATATTTAAGTATAAATGATACACTTAATAATTCTCGGCGTAACTTTTTTTCAATTATTCGAAGTTAAAATTTAATTACAATATGACTTCTAAGTATAAAACTTATTTCAAATTGTTTGTTATTTTATAAAACATATAATAATATATACAGAATGCCACAAAAACGAGTATCAAGCGGAGAAACAGAGATAGAGCATTCCTTTTATCTCGAATCACCCTTCATGTTTAACAAGGCGTTCTTATGAGAATTAACGCCTTTAACTAAACATCTTTATTGCCGTGTGGTGCCCCTAGAATAGTGCCGACCCTCTCATCTCATGGGGAGTCTTAAGAATCGCCGAAGAGCAATCCGAACGGATGATGGGCAGCAGCGTCATCCTGCATACTAGCTTGAATTTAGCAAGTGCAAGTGAGGTTGGATTAGGGCCCAAAATCTCGGTGGGCCCCATGCAATTTGAAAATATTACAATAAGTAGAAATAGGATCACCAACCGCCTGCCCAGCGTGGTGGTTATGGACAAATACCCCCAAATAGAATGTAGCTTATTGGGAAGGCTGATGTTCAGCAGTGGTCTATATAAGGTTGATGTGATGAACCACGTAAAGCACCCATAACTCCCTGAAGTAGATGTCACTACATGGTTAAAATCAATGACTGAATTTAAGCAAATTTTACATAGTCCAACCTCCAAGGTCATATGGAGACCGTGTCTGGCTTTTAACATCTAGCGTTCCCGTGCTGCGGAAGGCACGTTAAGCCGTGGTTCCCTATTATCTAAATGATTGATTGAGTTATGTAATAATTTGGCAACTAGAAAAATGGTGTTAAAACACCTGCTTCTGCCTTTCAGCACCGGGTTTACGTCGTGGAGGGTTTACGTGGTGGTTACCCTTTGAAGAAGTTAATAACAACAGGCTTTGAAGAGGCTGAGATAATAAAACTACGTGTTGACATTTTTTTTTTTAAATTTTATTAATCTTGTGTGTCTTGTAACACTGGTTAATTTTGAGAAAACACGATTTAGTTACAAATAACAAAAACAAAATCAAATTACGTGTCAACCCATAACACAGCTGTCATACGTTAAACAATTCGTGACTATGATTTCAATAAAAAAACTACATAAATATAGATTTTAAGACTTAAAGCCGGTAGTAATAAGAGCTATGTCTCTCTTTCAGTCTTTTAAGGAGTTTACTAAAAAGTATATCATTCAGATAGCATCGAACACGTAAAAAAGCTGTTGGTCAAAAACCCAAGGTTTTTGGAAACGCTGCAACCGTGGCCATAATTGGTCTTAAACTTTATCTTTTCGAAGAAGTTATGGCCATTTAATTTTGTGTAACGGGCTGGTAGCAACGGAGTTATGAGCTCATGATGAAGAGCGCGATTTAAAGATGTCTTGTCGGCGGGTTAGATGTTCGAATACGGTGGTTCAAGCTGTACTTGATAGTTTTGTTGATTTATTCATTTATGTAGTATTTCGAGTTCTCGTGTACTATATGTTTACAGTATAGTACTGATGGGAGACGAATTCGATATTTACTGGTGCCCTGTGTTAAAACTAAGTAGTTTTGCCAAAAGATTTCCTCGTTATTGTCACGTCTCGATTTACAACGCTGTCACAAAGAGCTGCTGTCTGAGTCATATCTTCGTGAGAGATGAGAGATTAAAGGTTGTAAAGATTCAGTCTTCTCTTGACTACGATCAAACGGAGGCTCTAATCCCAAACCGATAGATACACATATATACGAGCCTATACATTATACACATGCTCTTACAATTTGTTCTTGTTTCTTTATAAAAGTGCCATATTTTTGAATTTTCAATAATATTACAAATAAAACTTAATATTCCAATTGCCATATTTTTTTTGGGGGACGTTGGCCGCAGGCGGGGTGTCAGAAGCCAGAACCCAGGTACTGGCCCCCGCCTCTTTCTCAACAAGCGGCTGGAGTCGTCGTATGATTTTTAGTGGGTATTACTGCTGGTAGTTGCGTCTGCCGGTGGTGAGTCCCACACCCCCTTTCGGTCTCCTTTGGCCGGAAGGCAGTGCGTAAATGCATTATGTTACCGACGTAAAACAAAAAAAAGGCTACAGGCCGTATTAGGAGACTTGAAAAGGAGAAAGACACACTTGGAAGTCTCAGCCAATCCGCACTGGGTTTGCATTGTTGAGTATGAACAGAAACCCTCATACCTTGGTTCTCATGAGGAGGCCTATGATCAGGTGCGACTTTCGTGGGCTGAGTTAATATAATTTTACAAATACAAAAACCGAAGTATTTATTTATTTATTATTTATTTATGTGTAACGGTAACGGTGATTATGGTATTACATTACGGTCGTTCGACCAAGTCTATAATATATATTTATCATTTTGTGATCTATTTGCATATCAATTCATAAAAGTTTTATATATGTTATGAATCATATGCGAATGACATATATAATACATTAATTGACGACAACTCGCTCATCCGGTAGAAAAACATCACAATTGCATTTTTTCCAAAATTGAGTTAATAATGCCCAAATGTTCCATAAGTATAGGCTCACTTGGAGGAATAAACTCGCAATTGTGTTGCCAATAGTTTCTACTAGATGGCGGAAGTGTTATTGTTCCATTGACAAAAAATTGTGTGCCTCTTGGAGCGAGAACCGCCGATATTCAGTTGCGCGGGGAGCCCCGCTGTGTGTGTACGAGTCTCGGAGCTACACCAACATAAAGGTAATTGTGATATTTAACTTTTATCACATTTTGGAGCAATAAGCGCATAATTGTATTTGTGCGTTTATAACTCCAGATACTTGTTAGCAAAGGTAATTGTGATATCAAAATTTCTAATATTTAGGAGGAGTAACCACATATTTGTATTTGTGTGTTTATAACTCCAGATACTTATTGGCACAGGTAATAGGGATATTATAAATTTTCAGATTTTAGAGCAATGACCAGTTGTATTCGTGTGTTAATTATTTAAAATTATGATTTTAATTGTAATGTCATCCAATTATACTAACATTTATGTACATATTATGTATATTTTCGTGTCCGTAGTACAATTTCTTCTAATTTGGGACTAGGTAATTGGTGTCCCAGCGCATTTATTATTTATTTTAGTATATTAATTTATTATGTTGAAATGAAAACATTAGAGCATGTTATTTTTGTGTTATTTAGCTCATTTTTATAATAAATGGAATTCTAAATTTCAGTATTGCCTCTGCTTGTACTGAAAATATATTTTAGGATATTTCACTATGGGAAGTCGTAATCGATTGATGCTCGAAAGAGTTGAAAAAGGTTTAGTTCCTCCGCCTTTTTCAATATCAACAATACAAAACCAGACGTTACCAATAGATGAATCAGAAAAGACGCAAGTTTTGTTTCCATCTCCACCACAAAATATTGCTCAAAAATCTAACCCTAATGAAACAATATCAAATATAGCGGGAAAATCTTATACCGACTTGATTAACGTATTGCCAGAAAATCAATATATGAAAACTCCGACAAACACGGAGCAAATGGAAAAGAGAGACAGCGTCTCTACTGAATGTGACAAATTTCTCAAAATGGATTGCACCAACAAAGAAAACACAGATCTGTCAAAAATTCAAACTGTACAAGAACATCCACCACACAAAGGCATTTCTGAAGAAGTTGGTAGTATGAAAGAAGCTGGTAAGTTCCTTATGCTATCGTTTCATTATTATACTTTGTTTTGCTGACTAAATTATTTCATTATATACCTATTAATCCCTATATAATATATATAATAACTTATATTAATAATGTTGTTTTAGCTGATGAGGAAGCATTTTCACCTTCGCTGCTAGCCAATGATACAGTAGACATTGTTTTGCTAGATGCTGAACCGTCACAGCTGCGATGCCATGCTTTTGTAGAAGAACCACCAGGTAACTTTAAAATATAATAGCACTGATTGTAATCATATCTCTTTACTATTGATTGATCGATTTTTTATTGTATAGTATTTGCTTAGTTGTTATTATCTAACCCCACATTTCTCTATTAAAGTAATTATTTTATTTGTTCTAGTAAGTTTGAAACTGTCTATACCGATTAATGGAGCGTTGCTTGAGAAATTAGATTCTTCAAAAGATAAGCATAGTATAAAATCTGCACCACGTGATGTCCATAAGCTTTTAAAAACTAGAGACCAAGAAACTGATCTTTCCGATTTTGATGGGGACGATGACAGTTGCGATGAATACAAACCTGAAGGAAATAAAAAGCGAAAGCGCCTTATATCATCATCATCAAATTCTTCTACGACATCGTCAGCCAGTACATCGTCTAGTGAATCATCTTCTAGCTCCTCGTCATCCAGCTCATCGAATGTATCTAAAACGAGCAATAATTCTTCACCAAAAAAAGGAAAGAAGAGGAAAAGAAATATTGAATCTTGGAAAAGTAATGAGAGCAAAGCTCTAAAAAATGCAGGAAAGAAATATATATCCAAGGGTGGTAAAACTGTTGAAGCCAAAACTATGAAACCATCATGTACAAGTAAATGTAGGCTATCCTGTTCTACAAAATTTACCAATGAAGAAAGGAAGTATATATTTGACACATATTGGGAATTAGCATCACTGCAAAGACAGCGGGATTTTTTATCTGCCTGCACTTTAGTTTTAGATATTAAATGTCGCAGAATCAAAGCAACCGCGACAAGGCCCAGAAACCCAAATTGCTGCTTTCATTTCATGAAAGATGGACTTAGTATTAAAGTTTGCAAAACCTTTCTCATCAATACTTTAGGAATTGGAGCTCAAACTTTGCGCACAGTCATAGAAAGTAAAACTAGTGGCATTGGTATTACTCCAATTGATAAACGGGGCAAACACTCCAGCCATTGCAAAGTTAATCCAGAAATTAAACAATCCGTTCGGGATCACATCGACTCAATACCTCGTATAGAAAGCCACTACTTGAGAGCAAATACAAGTAGAGAATTTGTTGATGGTGGTCTCAGCATCGCAGAAATGCATAGAAATTACAAACTTCAAAGAGAGAACAAAAATAAGGAAGCTGCGAATTATGACTTTTACGCAAACATATTTAATACTGAATATAATATATCTTTCTTTGTGCCTAAAAAAGATCAATGCGATCAATGCGTAGCATACAAAAATGCACAAGGTGAAGCAAAAAACGCGCTTGAAGCAGACTACATAGACCATCAAAGACAAAAAGACCTCAGCAGAAAAGAAAAGAAAAAGGATATTGAAAAATGTAAAGAAACGGAAAGTAACACTGTAGTTGCAATCTACGATTTACAATCAGTTATGCCTGTACCGCTCGGAGAATCATCTGCATTCTTCTATAAAAGTAAAATTAACTGTTACAATTTTACTGTAAGTATTTGCTTTTTACTTTAAATGATTATGCTGGTAAACTCATTTGTGACTTCCTCTGAATTTCTACCTTTACAGACGATATTGGAGTCTTTTACTTGAATACCTACTAGTTCATTTTGTTTTTTTCAGATTTCTGATTTAAAAAGTAAATGTACGAATTGCTACTTCTGGCATGAAGGGTTAGCAAATCGCGGTGCGATAGAAATTGGATCTTGTGTGTTGCATTACATCAAACAGGTTGCTGAAGCTTTTGCTGACTCTGATTTGATATTCTTTTCCGATAATTGCTGCGGACAACAAAAAAACAGGTATATGGGATAAAATAATCTTATTTTAAAAAACTCTTAGGTCTCAAACGAATACTCATTTTTTTCAGATTTATATTTACAATGTATTATTATCAGAGGTCGGAATTAGGTAGAGTTATTTATGTACTTGCATCGAAATGTTGATATTAATGTGGACCTTCCCGGGATTTCAAACGGACAATCCCGTGTGGCCAACAATTTCGGTCATCCAATATCATTGATGTAAGTTTGGCAACGTCGCGCGTGCAGTAGTCTAAATTAAAAAAGTAAAAGTAAATAACTTTTTATTAAAAAGTAACGGGATTTTTTCTATTCTTTAAAATTAATCCCGGGATTTGAGGCATATCCACTATATTCTTTCGCTGTGTGAAATCAGTGTAAGTACATGAATAACTCTACCTAATTCCGACCTCTGATTATTATGCAGTAACGACATTACCGATTAAGACGATCACACACAAGTTTCTTGTTCGGGGCCATACCCAAAATGAGGGTGATACAGTTCACTCCATTATCGAAAAAGCCATAAAAAAGGCCAAAAAATCTGGACCAATTTATGTACCTGATCAATATGTGCAGATAATACGACTAGCTAAAAAAACTGGTAAACCTTTTAAAGTACACGAGCTAAACTATGAAGACTTTACCGATTTAAAAAAAATGGCTGATGACATAGGGCTAAACTTTAACAAAGATGTCAATGAAGACCCAGTGAAGGTGTCTGAAATCAAAATGATAAGATTTACTAAAGATAGTGATCATTACGAAGTCAAGTACGCTTTCGAAAGGGAATGGATTCAGGTTCCTGTAAAGATAAAGTCCCGTTCATCTCGTAAAGAAAGGTCCTTAGCCAACATTGAAGACGTAAGCCTCAAGCCTGCATACACGTCCAAAATTTCCATAACAGGAAAAAAAAAGGACGACATCCTGCATTTATTGCAGAATAACATAGTGCCAAGACATTATGAGTATTTTTATAACTCAATTTTTTAAATTGTATTTGTTTTATAAAATTAGTTCTTATTTTATATATTTTATTACTGTTTGTAGCCAGATAAGAAAAAATGATTAGTTTAAGAAGATATCAATATTGTTCCTGTTAACAATTCTGTGATTTATAAATGTGCCATTATTGTAAAAATATTACACTTAAAATGCTAAACTGTTTGTAAGACTGTTAAACTAGAACTTTAAGACTGATATGTTCCTTTTTTGTAATTTAATGTTAAATTTTAAAACAAGCTTATGACTGATTAGAACTTTAAAATAAATATATAACTACATTTATATAAAATTTGTTTTTTTATATAATTATAATAATAACACAACTACAGAAAATGAAAAGTTTTAGTAGAAGAAGCTCACATTTGTAGGGTTTTTAATTTATTTAATTATACATATTGAAAAGTACATACTTCTTTTAAGTAAATTATTTTTTTTCTTGCATTTTAATGTATATTTAATATTATAAACATCACAGTAGCACTATTAAATGTTCCAATTTGAAGCTATTGTACATAAAACTTTTCAAGAACTTTAATCCCTTCTCCTGTAAAGTTTGCAAATATGCAATTGTGATTTTATTCTACCGGATGAGCGAACTGTTGCCAAATAAATTATTATATTTTCAATTTAGATTATAGACCTATGGATGGAGAGAGAGAGAGAGAGATACATAGATAAATATATCTTTCATAAATATACAACATACCGAATGTTTGTATGTATGTTGACAAATAATTTATCTATATCCTATGACTTTGTTAGTTATATATTTAGTCAGTAGTATGATTCCCTTTTAAATGTCAGAGTACAAGTGCATTAATTAACTAATTTATTTATTTAAAAAAAGCGCTACAATAAATATTGTTTTCATGCATTTATTTGCAAGTTGTGTTTGATATTGTCCCAAAAAAATACAATATTGGTTTCGCAATAACATTAAATTATGATGTTTTATTTATCACCTGTCAACTGCATTGTACATACAATAAAAGAAAAAAGCCAAACCTGACCGCCATGCATCATCCGAGAATCGAAGCTGCCCATAAACATGAGTTTATGTAACATAATATCCGGGAGCCAGAGTGAGACATAAATATTGAAGTTATGTGTTTTTGTGGATAATATGAGAGGCTGCACGTGTGATGTGAGTAAGATTTACTAGTAGCAGCCTGTGACTTCTTATGAAGTGTCTTTAAAGGTATTAAAGGTACAACCTTAGATGACTTCATTTGTACATTGGACTGAGATTTTACATTGGTTGAATAAGCTTTGAATCTTACAAATCAAAATTCATTTATTCAACTTTGGCTCAATAGAGCTCTTATGAATGTCATACTTATAAACTAACGAACTCTGATATGAAGTACTTAGGTAGAACTTACCAACCATATTTTCTATACAAATTGATAGAATAGAGATTTTTTAATTTCAATACCCTATAGCAGAGTATCAAACAGGGTGTGCAGGGATCCTACCACCCTCTTTGGAGCCACGCTGACCTCACCTGCAAGTAATGCAGCATTTTTTCTTTAAGTCGGTGCAAGTGGTGCATTTGCCGATTAACGGACGAGGCTCTGGCGAACATAACAGTGCCCAGTAAGCGGGAATAGGCTCTCCACCTCTACGTAGGTGTAATTGGCAAAGTGTGGGCGTATAATATGCCTCTGCCTACCCCTTCGGGGAAACAGGCGTGATTGTATGTATGTATATAAAGGACCAAACCAAAAAAAGTTTGAGGCTAATGAAATGTAAATAAAACATGGCGGTTGAATTTTTCTATGGTATATACAAACAACGCAGATCCTGACAGTCGCCTGTGCTTTATTTCAACTTCAGTTTTATTACTTTAAAAGTTAAGTAACCTTTTTAAGTGTAGTTGTAGTGTACTCAAAATCACTTGAAATCAATTTCAAGCAAGTGATTCCATATTTTTGCTCGCGAATGTAGTAAAAGAAACAATACTACTTGATAACTTGTCTAAAATGGTGGTCTAATTTACTTACCATTACCATTTACTTGTGTTATTTTTTTAATACACAAGATAAATCACACGTTTCACTAAATCATTATTCAAAAATTGCACACAAAAAAATATGCACAATTCCGTGTAAAATTTCACAATATTTTATTTGTAATTTTTAGCTTTTCGCTTTTCCCACGGCCCAATTGACTATTCTATATCCGATAAATGATGAAACTGCAATTTAAAAAGCAAACGCATAAGTCACCTTAAGAATCTAGTTTTATTTGCCATAAATGGCGCTGCAAGAGTGACAGTCAGAATAGCAATGAAAGTACAACCATAGTTGAAATTCTTCACGCAGAAACTACGGCCACCTTTCATCTCACTGAGAAATCGTGTAAATGCTCCCGCGCATGAAAATTAAAATTTGAGAAGTTATGTTATACGCAATGATATCTTGTACATGTTTTGTTTGTGAACTATGTAGAGTTGAAATTTATGAATTTTTTTGACACTAGCAGCGCCCTGCGGTTTTACCCGCGTGGTCCCCGTTCCCGTGGAAATATCGGGATAAGAAGTGTCCTATATGTTAGTCCAGGACTGCAGCTATACACGTACAAAGTTTCATCACAATCGCTCCAGTAGTTTTTGCGTGAAAGAGTAACAAACATCCATCCACACATACAAACTTTCACGTTTATAATATTAATAGGATTCAAAGAACTTACATACTTAGGTACTTACACCTACTAAGTAATAATCTAGCTCTCTCTCTCTCTCTCTCTCTCTCTCTCTCTCTAATAGAACGACGGAAGACTCAAAATGTATGGGTGTATAGGAATCCTACTACAATCTACGGAGCCCAAGCCAACCTCACCTGCAAGTGGTGCACCTGCCAAACAACGGACGAGGCTCTGGCGAACGTAAAAGTTCCCGGTAAGCGGCAATAGGCTCGCCACCTATTACGTGGGATCAGCAATGTAATATGCGAAATGTGGGTGCATAATATGCAAACGGGGAAACAAATTGATGATTGAAAGTGGATAAAAATAGGCTGATAATAATCATAGATAATTGTAATCATTAATCCTTAGAATTCATCTAATGAATTGTTATTAATGTGATAACTCAATTAAGCCCTTCGACATACCTTTTTAATTCTGTTGTATTGATTTTGTTATTGATTGTAATTTAATATTTCTGTGCCCTTGCATGGTATCACATCATGTAGGCGTCACATGGTTCTCTATCGTAAATTTACCACCTATTTATAAACTGTGATATGCATAAAAAGGTTTGAATTTGTTCACTATGATAGCTATGTATTTAAAGATAATAATAGCATTTAGCCAGCAATTACAA
The DNA here is from genome assembly GCA_949126915.1 of Musotima nitidalis. Classification (NCBI taxonomy): domain Eukaryota; kingdom Metazoa; phylum Arthropoda; class Insecta; order Lepidoptera; family Crambidae; genus Musotima; species Musotima nitidalis. The sequence continues at coordinate 11,660,619 of OX421434.1, forward strand.
CGATTGCCGATAAAATATATAATGTAATACAAGACGCGCTCCAGGCATAACGGCAGACAGCGGTTAAAGGCGAACAGCTGAAGATCAATCTCAGTGGCGTGCCATTGAAGAGGCCTATGGCAAGCAGTATAGTCAAGCAGTACAGTCAAGCACTACAGTCAAGCAGTATAGTCAAGCAGTACAGACAAGCACTACAGTCCAGCAGTACAGTCAAGCATTACAGTCAGGCAGTACAGTCAAGCAGTACAGTCAAGCAGTACAGTCAAGCAGTACAGTCAAGCAGTACAGTCAAGCAGTACAGTCAAGCAGTACAGTCTTTCTTCGTCAAGTTGTTTTTGAGGCTGACATATTCGAAATGAAAGAGAGTATTAGAGACATACTAGTAGAGAGAGTACCTACATTGCTATGTAACTAGAGTTCCAAAAGGCAAAAGATTCAGCAACAAATCCTAGCACATTAACATTTCGCATCCGCTCCAATCTGATACATTTCTAACAATAAACAAACAAGCCGGGAACAGAAGTTATGGCGCCGATTCGACAGGTGTGAGAGTGAGAGAGACACATGACATTAGCATTCAGCCGGCGATCGCAACCCGATCCGACCGCAGCTCTGTGCTTTATGATTTTAGATTTTTCTGTTAAGTGTCAAAGTCGCCGCTGGTTGCGCTGGCGCAGAGTTAAGAGTGTATTGAATTGTCTGAAGCTAAAATTATCGTCGTATAAAAAGTGGTCAAGATAAAAACAGTAACTCTACACAAGCTCTACACCTTAGTCAAAATGTACAGCCAAATAATAAGGATTCAAAGAAAACGACGAAACGCTTTCGAAACGGTACGTAGTTAAATTTGCGTAATCGAATTCACCAACACTATACTGTGAGATAGGTGTTTAAAATAGGCCGTTAAAATCCAGTAGGCTAATTTTATGACTGATAACAGTTTAAGTGACGTAAAAATCTACGAAAGACGGTTAGAGACGAAGACATGACGTGATCTGAGCTGAAATCGATTTTAGTTGCGGGCTATTGAAGAGGCCATAGACAAAAATAGGCTGATGATACGACGATGATGCACCTACATGCCAATCAGAATGATAAAAAACATTATTGACAAGTCTATATGTTCCTAAAGCTATGGTCACGCGGTCGCAATATAGCAAGCAGTGGTGCGTCGGCTACATTCATTGTTTTTACATTATTTATACAATGTTTTGGCTTTATGTGCAGTGTATATGATGACAGAATGTCCAACAAAAAATAAATGTCCATAAAAAGAGGTAATATATTTTAGTTTATTCAAATCTTCATATTTGAATTCGTAGATTTTTACGTCACTTAAACTGGGATCAGTCATAAAATTAACCTACTGGATTTTAAACTGTTAGTTACATAAAATGAGATAGTTGGGAACCTATAAATAATTACATAAAATAGATAAATAGTATTAATGTATGGGTGTATGGGGATCCTAACAATATTTCAGGATTCCAAGCCAACCTCACCTGCAAGTGGTGCACCTGCCGATCAACAGACGAGACTTTGGCAATCACAAAATTTCCCGGAAGGCGGCAATAGGCTCGCCACCTATTACGTGGGACCAACATTATAATTGGCGAAATTATTATTATTTATTTATTTATTTATTCAGTAAGTACAGGTTATAACAACTTATTTATAACATAGTCCCACAAAACCGTGAGTACGGTTTAACTGCGGGGTCTGATTCTCCGTACATTTATCGTCTATATATATTTAATTTAATGTGGCCGTTTAATATGCCTCTAACTACCCGTTTAGGGAAAAGGCGTGATTGTATTTATGCAAACAGTTAAAATGAAATATTAACCAATATGCGAGAAAAAAAAACTTAGAAACTTCTATTTTATTTCTGTTTTATTAGAGAGAAGATACAAAAGCAACACATATCCCTGGATATACCACAGAGCGCAAGCTAACTTCAGAAAAGCAGAGCTTGTGCTATGAGTTCTAGAAAACACTTTTGTAAATACATAAATTGAAAAGTGCCGTGTGGTATCGTCCTATAATAGTGCCATCCTCTCTCATCTCACGGGGAGTCGTAAGAGTCGACGAAGAGAATTTGTAGCGGATGATGGGCAGCAGCGTCATCCTGCTTACTGGCTGGTTCTGCAGGCACCATCCCGCCTGCCCAGTGTGGTTATTATAGGAAAAAACCCCTAATAGAATATAAATTATTGGGGAGGCTAATTTTCGCAGTGGCTGAATTTGTGATGTTAAATTATATTTGTATTTATGCACGCTGATTGAACCTAAGACTGTAGAAGCCGAATATTGACATACCGACCTCTTCGCCATATCGTCGTCACAAATTATAGTATTTGAGACCTTTTCTGAGACTTTGAGAGATTATTTTAATAGTTAACTTTACGCACGACTTGCCCTACTGGCTTGAAATTAAGTTTACTATGCACCGCTTACAAATTAAGACACGAGATAGGAGTGCTTCTCGCTGCGAAGGTTACTTTATGACGTACAGGCGTACTGTTGTACGTGGTTATATGTCGAGTCAGCTTACACCGAACGGCTCAGATTCTATTTGAAATTTTAATAAGCTGATTTTATTAATTATACTTTATGTGTTATTGTTGAAATAATAGATTTTTCTCAATTGATATAATTAAATAGTTCATAAGTATTCTTCCTTTGAACTTATAAAAGTGGCATTTTATATTATTATCGAGCGTTACTGTGTTTAGGAAGGCAGGTTAAGCTGCTGCTGGGAGCTATCAATACAGAAGATACTTCAGTCAAAATATAAGTCCCTAGGCCATAATAGAACACAAGGACGCCACATACTTGTCACTGGACACTGACTCTGCAAGGAAATTTAACCCTTTACCAGGGAGAGGTCAATATGACCACTATAAATTGAACCTTATGCGGTTAATTTAAGGTGGAAAAACAATGAATATTTTCACCGTGCTCTGCCTGTTAAAGGGTGAATTCAGGATGATCCCACTAGGGATGTCAATAGGTTGAAGTCTAACAAAGTTCCGTGTCTGATTAAATTTATCGATGCTTACAACTTGATCTCACTCTATCCTAGTAAAAAAAATTCTTTAAAAATAATCATTGGTATATAGAATTCATTACGCAAAATTCGGATATAAATTTTGGTTTATTGCACTACTAGCGACCGATCGCGACTTCGTCCGCGTGATCTATCTGTTCCAGAGATTATTATACAACAAACGAACACAATAATTTACAAATTTAAGTTTTGGATCAAGTTGGATAAATGTTAGTTAAAGATGATTTGATTTGGGTATTAGGGTTTCTCAGAACTGGATTGTCTTGTTCTTAGTCATAATTGGTGTGAATTATGGGCTATTTTCAGATCTTTATGATATGAATATCTTATATCTTTTCTTTGATATTTTGTACGTTGTGTGTCATGAGACATCAAAGTCAGTTATATGGCGATTATATTTGCTATAATTCATAAATATTCCTTATTAAGACAAACCATACACATAGGGCGCGAAGAAAGAGAAGCTGATGTCAGAGAATTATGAGACTTAAATTCATATGCCAATACTACTACAAAATTTTGCCTGAATTCAACTTGAAATTTGCGTAATTAAAAGGCGTAGACTTTACTCCTTATTGAATAAAAATCAAGTAAACATACATAAATAGGTACATAATGTCACGCCTCTTTCCCGTAGGGGTAGGCAGAGATCCCATTCTTCCACTTGCTACGTTCACACTCATTAACTTTCTCATACACGCCCGTCGGTTTAGGGTACTTTTGACCTGCCTTTTTTCCAAAATCTTCTGGATTTGGTCATGGAAGGTCTTACGTGGTCTTCTACTCCCAACACTTCCATCATAAATAAATTTTCTTTAATCTTTCATTCATCCTCTCAACATGACCAAACCCTCTAAGCATACCTTTCTCAATTCTTGTCACTATATCTTCTTTTACACCAGCTTTGGCCCTTATCACTTCATTTCTAATCCTATCACTCAATTTCACCCCTAAAATACTTACTATACTTATTAATATAAATTGTATATCTCATTGATTTTTTACTTTGATTTTTTTGCATGTACAATGCTATTATTATTATATATTATCATACGACTAGCTACTAGCGTACCTGACAGACCGTTGTCCTGTCTTATTAAGATTATTTCTGGCCATTGCGCTAATTGTCAAACGACTGACAGCAATGTCAAACCCCATGTTTTGTAAGGTGTTTAAGTTTATACAAATTTGTAATGTCTCATCACTAAATATAACACAGAGGCTGATTTGTAAATCTAAACAGTACGCCACCCAAACGCATACAAAAAAAACATTCAAAACGTACCAGCCGTTTAGGAGGTTTTCAGTGACATACACACGTACCTACAGTAGAATTATCATAATCATAACCATAATTCTTGATTGTTTCATTTGGTGTACACTTAGGTATAAAAAATAATATTTTGTCCTCAAATGAACCCTGCAAGGGTATCACAATTTCAAATAGGAATACATTTCTTCCTTATATTATTTATAGAAATTAAATACATTATAAATTAAACAACCATAAAAATCAATAAACTATATATACATTATGTTTTTACTAATTATATTAAATGTATATATATCTATATATATATAAAAGAAAGTCGTGTTAGTTACAGCACTTATAACTCAAGAACGGCAGAACAGATTTGGATGAAAATTGGTAGGGAGGTAGCTTAGAGCCAGGAGACGGACATAGGATACTTTTTATCCCGTTCGACAGCGTTCCCGTGTGACTTGACATGAAACGTCAGTCACTATAAAACGTGATATAACAAAAAAGAATCAGACTTGGAATAACAAAAAGCAAATGACAGCTATGTTATGACGTATGGATGACAATTTGATATTTGTAAGAAATCAATATCCAAACTATTTCTGACTTCTTGGCAGGAATGTGAATATGAGTTTTGAAATAATTTTTTAGGTGAATTGAAGTGAAGTGAAGTTTAATTAATAATGCCGCGAACAAGACTATCGAATCTTTACCGATAAAGCCGTAATGCAAGAAGAATACGAAATACTGGAAATGAAAGGACTGAAGAAGAACAAGAAATTGCACGTGAACATCGCCGCAATAGTATGGCTCGACTTCGTGCTTCTCAATAAATAATAATAAAACAAAAAATGTCGTGTATCACAAAGTACTTAAGTGAAGAGCAACTTTGTACTAAAATACAGAAATAATAATGAATGATTAATGTAGGTATTTAATTTTTTTGTAATTTTTCCAATAAAATAAAAACACAATCTGCTTATTTATTGCCATTAAGGCGGAACAAAGTTCGCCGGGTCAGCTCGTTATATATATAAAGAAGAAAGACGATTTCTATGTAGAATTTCAACTGTTTTATTACATGTTTCATATTTCTTGAAATGACTATTTAGAACTGGTTTCAAAGTAAAAAAAATAAAAATTCTTTAGTTCATAATCTATAAGGTACATTGCTATGTTATATTAACTTAGAAACGTCAAAATGACATACATAAAATTAAGATAAAAACAAAATATAACTACACTGAAATCACGAAAATCCCCTTGACTTGTGCCACCATTTAGAGTCTTGAAGCTACAGGTAATAAATTTTTAAATAAATATTAAAATTCAATGTAAATATCAAATAATAAAGTATCGAATTTATAGCCATTCAAACTCACATGCGGATAATAGTCTCAATGTAGCTGCAATGAAGACAAAGACAATTTATCAACGTCTTTCATACATCGTCTTGACCTATATACTGGACGCCTGTTTTCCTTAATGTCCTATTTATAAATAGTTTTAAGACAAATCATTTAGATAGCTCGGATTTAGTGCAACTATAAATCTGTAAAGAATTCGCTAGGAACTGCGTAAATTATTAAGGGCGGTCAAAACCTGGCGACAAAAAGTCTAGATCATTTAATTTTAGTTAAATTTAAAAGTACCATTCCAACCAAAAAAAAATTTGCAACCTAGCAATCAAACATTGTTTTAGCTACAGTTAGACCACTGCTAAACATGGCCTACGTTTTCCTATTTCCTACCTAACTGTTTTCCGCTTCGATCAAGCCGTCATACTATAACTACTGGGCTACTAAGATAGGATAAGATAATCCTTTTTTTGTCATAAACTATGAAAGTTGTGAAATGTGTACGAAAGTTCTTATAAACATGTTTATTGTATACAACAGTTTGCCTATTTCATATCGATTTCATCATTTCGATAAGTAAGCAAAAAACATATATCCATATATTTTCTTTGCTCTTTCACGCAAAAACTACTAAACGAACTTGAAATGAAATTTGGCACAATGGTAGTTTATTACCTGGATATTACTAAGACATATAAAACTTTTTACTCCGCTATTCTTACGGGGATGGGTACCCCGTGGGTAAACGCGCAATGCGCTTCTAGTTACGAATAAATAAATTTTCTATGTGTTTTTTTCATTCAAACTTTTTAGGGAACGTCGTTTATATCGTTCGTGTGTGACGGCCCTAGCACCTAATTAAATTAACCGTCAGTTGACCTACAATGAGTTGAAGACAATTTATTCGCAATACTAATAAAACGAGAGTGCAGCGGGATGCTATGCGTTCCCTCGCCTTGTACTGAACTAATTATAGTCTTTCAGTAGCAGACGAACGACTACATTTTACATTTAATTTTGTATAATATAATTATTGCACGACTCCTAACATTTGTTTATTTATTATACTTTAATTAAAACGGTGTACAAAACCAATTACAGTAATTAAAGATAACAATCAATTCCAAAATACAATTCAACACTTACAAAACTAAACTCAGCAACAATAATTAAATTAATCAGATAAAATTTAAACAAATTAATTAGATAATACTTATTAAAATAAAATTAACTGTTATAGACAGAAGATACATAAGATATACACACACACATTCATACCTTTCTTTCACAATAACTCAGGCAGTCGGACAAAATTATCGACCATCCATCCTATATCCAAGCGTATGGGGAAGGCCCATGTTTAGCTGTGTGGAGCATGACCTGAGTACATCTCCTACTGGTTTGTGACAGAAGGCCCGTGCTTAGTATTGAAACGATAATGAGCTGAGATGATGATGCTGACCTGTAGTCCAGGGGTGAGCAAGTACTTATTCCTAGAACAATATGTAATAACACTCGCCAAGGTCATACCTTTCTAAAAAACTGCAGAAGAGGATACAAGAGTAATGTGTTATGTCATATGAAATCCCAAACAAAATTAATAATAATCTTCAATGCATATTTCTTACGTTCAACCGCCTTCGGGACGTCAATAAATAAAAATTAAAGTCAATATTGCAATGGCGCGATAACATGCGCGTGCGCACAGTGAATGGCGCTCGACGCACAATTGACATAAACGCCCACGGAGTTTGATGACAACATTGTCGTACAGTGGTGTGCAAAAACTAACTTTAATTTATTTTTTTCTAATACAATCACATTTAATTTTAAATACAGGTGGTCTAGAGGTGGTAGAGAGGAGTTACAGGCGGATTTCACTTATTTAACCTAAAAACTAGTTTTTGAAATACGTCGGTACCAGAATGCATTTATGCACTGTCTCCTGACCAAAGGGGGACCGAGAGAGGTGTGTGGGACTCACTACCGGCAGACGCGACCGCAAGCAGTAATAGCCACTAAAAATCTTCCGACGACGCCCGCCGCTTGTTGAGAAAGAGGCGGGGGGCCAGTACCTGGGTTGCAGCTCTGACACCCCACCCGCGGCCAACGTCCCCCGGACCAAAAACCGGAAGGACCTCCTCAGAGAGACGCAGTGGAGGCACCCCTCCTACCTCCTTGTGCGACCATACCGTGTGTAGCCGACATCTCGGAGGGTCTATGGTTAGACAGCAGGGGCCCCTGCCCCCGCTGCCTAAGACCCTTCTAGCGCTGCTTGACGGTCCCTCCTGGCCCGCCCGCTGCGCCTTCCACAGGTCCCTCTTAGTTTCCCCCCGGTGGTGAGTACTAAGGGCACCCAGAATCCCCAACTTCTGGGTGTTACCTTTTCCCGGTCTCCGGTAGGTACTCAGCCCCCTCACCACGCCAAGGTGGAGACCTGTTCGGGGGGTTCACTTATTTAACCTTAACTCATATCCTAGCATCATCGTAACCTAAATCTCTCTCGAATGGCACGTATATATAATGAACTATTTGGACACATTTATATGTTTTCTAATTATAACCACGCTAAAGGACAAATTTAAGTCTTTTTATTTCCTGCAATACCTTAAAATTGTTTTATCTGTATACTCAGCAAACAGTCTATATGAAACGGTAAATAAATATATACTTTTTTATTTCTGAAACAGTACCCTTGTAAAAATATACCTACTGTTTCATTGAGACTTTTTTATCAAAATCACTGTCCAAAGCCAGTTTTTTAACGTAACACCTCTCGCCTCGACGATCCCAACCCGTCAATACGAAGGATATTCTCGATAGTAGCGAAGGTTGGACCAATAAATCATAATTAGGGCCTCGGCAACCTTTCAGCGGCTGCCGAACTAATCCGGGCGTGTGGCTCTGGCCTTTGACTTGGCAGCCATATTTTATCGCTGACAATGTACTTGGATGAGAGCGGTAAAATGGTGCTAACGCTGGAAACAAAAGTATTTTTTTAGGAAACTCAATTTGCGGGAATAATGTACTAATCAGCAAAAATTAACACACTATTTCTAATTTTAAAATAAGTAATTTGTTCTAAACAGTGGCTTAAATAGAAAAACTTGAATTAAAATAAAAATTAAAAATGGCTTGACTTACAATTTATTGTGGAATTATGGATAAACTACGGTGACTAGTGTTAATAGAAAAAAAAAATTGGTTGCCTCTAAAGTCGGTATACGGGCGAAAGTTTTACGTGACAACGACTTTGAGTGGTAAAATAATTTTAATGTGAATATTCATTCGTATAGTAGGAAGAAGGATGAAATAATAGTAACAATTTAAAACATTAATTTATACAAAGAATATTAAATATATTTCATATTAACAAAATTTTATTTTTACCTTTACACATACATACGTATTTATATACAAATATACATACAATAACTTGCAATACATTTGCGTACAATGAAACAGCGTTTTTATGTCTGTCTCTCTCGCTCTTAGGCGGGCTAACCATGCCCGAGTGGAAGGGACGCGTGCCTCTCACTCGCTCTCATTGTGATCGCATAACGTGAGCGGAGCGTAACGCAGTTTCTTGAAGTGTCACCTGGCAAACCAATTTATAAGACGTTGTCACGTCAAAAACAGAAACAAATACTAAATAGCGTACATAAACCTATTGATTTAAAAAACACAAGTCGCTATACCAACTTAAATAAATTCCCATATTTCTCGTGCATACATATCTTAAGAAGGTGAAGTTTGCAACGCAGACCAAACTTCCTACAGATCGATAATTATGCTAGTTTTATAGGGCACATTCCAAGTTCTGTGGTTATCTATTTCGGAATTTACTTATCTAAATTTAACTGGAGTGCTCTCATGTTTTTTGGAGTGCATCGACTGTTTACCACCAGGTATTATGACGATTCACAATTCACATTAAAAATAACTCGCTATCATTGAATATGCGCCATTTTAAGGGTCCTATTGAAACGATTCTTTGTATTTGAGAACTGCGAGCAAGGACGCGTGGGAGGCAGTAGTCCATTCATAAATAAATAAAGAATAACTCGAGCAAATATTCAATTCTTAAGCACTTTTATACTTTTTACTGTCAATATGATTAATATTTTGAATAAAACCTCTTGCTTTCGATCTTAAACAATTTTTTTTCTTCGAGTATCTCCAAAGACAGATTCGCATATCTGTGTATGTATGTACTTCTATTTTACCTTTCGATGATATAAAATCTTCTTTTATCATACCAATCTCTACAGACAATGTTGCATATTGAAATTACCGTTTTTAAACATAACTATATAGGTACATACATTCACGCCTCCATTCCATTTTGTGTGTAAATATTTGACGAATCTAAATAATCCTGTTGGTCTTGAAGACAATAAAATATAAGTATTTATTATTTTCGTTAATCCACATTGAATCTGCGGGGTGGAATAAAATCAAAATCTCTTTTAATTCTGTTTTTGTGATGGTGTAGGCCTGTACTTAGTATCATCCCACATGTTAATGCTGGCTGGTGGTACCTTCCAACCATCTTCTCTATCGAAATTAAGATGTCTTTGATAGCAATTGCCTCACGAAGAATTGCAGTGACAAAGTTGGTTTATTTTGCTAAAACTCATTATCATATCCTAGCATTATCCTGGTTGCCCTAGACTTAAGCTTAGGGCCCAGGGTCTGCTCACTGGTTAAACCAGATTTGACTGAATTTCAGTTATTACGTGGAGCGACTGCCGTCTTACCTCCGCAACCCAGAGGGAAACATCGTTCTATGGTTAAACCAGCTGTCAGTCTGTTAGAAGGCACTGATCTCCTAATAACGACTGCCATAAATTTTCATGACAGCCGGCACCAACGGCTTAATGTGCTTCCCGAGGCACGGAGCAAGCGATAAGTACGCACATAACTTCGAAAAGAGATAGGTACGCCACCAGGGTTTGAACCCGAGACCCTCTGAATTTAAAGGCAAGGGGTCTCGCCACTGGGCTCTCGCCGCTTTATTTTGCTAGAACTAAGGTTTGTACATTTAGTGATAACCGTTGGTCCCGGTTATCACTAAATGTGGTAGTCGTTAAGCCATGCTAGAGGCCTAATTGGGCGGCTTGAAAAATTGTAACAGCAGGACGCCATACACCTTCAAAAAGGAACATGGATGGTTTTTAGTCAGTAAAAGTCTGACACACCCTTCCGCTTCACCCACAGCGGAAGACGGTCATTTGATGATTTTCCATCCGAAAAAAAAAAAAAAAGGACGCCATACACCTGCCTCCGCCAATCCGCACTGGATCCGCGTGGTGGAGTATGACCCTACCCGCGTGGTGGTGTATACCTTCGCACCTTGGTGAGAGGAGGCTCGTGCTCAGTAGTGGGACGTTAATGGGCAGAGATGATGATGATGAAGGTTTGTAAATTTGAAAATTGCTCAACCATTAATAGGCGCGACACAAGCTTCGTCTACCATGTTTATCTTGCTCTGTGATCAAATTATTTCTGTTTCCATCTCTAGCCTAATAAATTCCAAGTAACCAATACGCAGATATTTCAATTGTTTTACATTATTTTGACGTAAATGAGTAATTGAGTGCTGCTCTTGGCCGGATGTAGGAGATTCATTGCTTGACATCAAGCCAATGTCAAAGTGACAGCAGTATAATATGTTTGCGAATGTTTTTGTGAGTGGTACGAATGGTTTTTGATAATATTCACAAAGTAAAATGTAAGAAGAAGCTTTATAAGTAGACAGCTGTCCTTTAAATATACAAAATTTGTGAAAATCTTATAGTAACAATTAGTTTTATGACCCTTCCAAAAATATATATACGTCAAAACATTGTAATGTTTATTTCGAAATATAGTATTTCAGAAAAAAAAATGTTTGGTTATAAAGTAAAAAAAATAACTCAATTATTTCATCATAATCTCAGCCACTGCTGAATATTGAGCTCCTCAAACGATCACCCCCTTGACAATTAACGAACGAAGAACGAACCAGCAAACGTAGGAAAAGGGCTTACTTAAGAGCAGCGCCAGTAACTGGCGGGAGAAAAAACTAACCTTGACGATTTTCTTGCCCGTTCTTTTACGATCAAGCTCCCGCCCGCAGTGAATGGGCGCGCTAGTTTTTAAGTTTTGACGTTCATAAGAGCTCTTTTGAGCCAAACTTGAATAAATGAATATGAATTTGAATTTGAATTTGCTCAAGCACTTAAGTTATCTTGTCATTTGTAAGTGCTATAGTGGAGCCCAAATTAAATAATAAATTTTTATTACTATGTTTGCTGATTGACTCTCGCCTTTGAATGATTTTATACCACCGTTATTTGACTGTGTCAGAAAGGCGTCGCCAAATAAATAATATTGTTGTAAGGAACCGTGGCAAAGTGCAGTAAGTAAGATTCTCATATATCAATTCAGATTATTTCTATTTTTGTATGAATGTATGTTTCTCCTCTCACAACTTACTCTACCAGTGTGGTTTCAAAGGTAAGTGAGTAGAGTTCTTCTGATACTATCCTCATGCTTTTTTTCTGGTCCTTTATATACTAAAATTCGGGTAATCGTCAGAGTCAACGAATAAAAATCTTAAGAAATTAATTAAGTATAGAAAATAAATGAAGTAAATATGTGTGTATAGGGATCCTACCAAGACCTAAGGAGCCCAAGCCAACCTCACCTGCAAGTGGTGCACCTGCCGATCAACAGACGAGGCACTGGCGAACATAACAGTGCCCGGTAAGCGGCAATAGGGTCTTCACCTATTAGGCTTGAACTTCCACCACCAGCCCGCCTCCTATTGGGAGGCCAATGTTCAGCAGTGGACTCATAAGGCTGATATGATGATTCTGCAATATACTTCTTACAGTAATTGGTACTATCGCTGGCGAGGTCAGTACATGACCTGGGTCACACCCTCATTGTTTAGATAGTAGTTACATTTACCTTTTTTGGATTTGGTCCCTTAATTTATATAAAATAATATCATCATCATATCCTAGCAGTATCCCGGTAGTCCTAGACTTAAGCGTAGGGCCCAGGGTCTGCTTACTAGTTTGATCAGATTTGGCTGAACTTCAGTTATATATGTACTAATAAATCAATATTTTCTTACAATTACACCTATTATTTAGTTCCAAAAAACTTGTGTTATCGATACTAAATAACAGATAAACACATCAGTTTTTTTTTGTAAATATATACTTTATATACCTACATAGGAACACACTCAGACCAGAACAAATATTTATGTTCATGCACACAAAGATTTGTCCTGCGTGGGAATCGAACCCACAACCTCTGGAGTGAAATGTAGGTATACTGACCTCCACGCCATATTGGTCGTCAAATAATACTAAGCGACATACTAAGGGCGGTCTCTAGCAGACACTTAGGAGCGGAGAGCGGATATTCTCACCACCACGCCATATCGGTCGTCAAAAAATATAAAATAATAATTTTGTAATAATTTTACTATAAATTACACTTAGACCGTTTTACTTCAGTACTCGGAATAGTGTTTACACAGTAATATATAAAGCTTTAGAGGATAAATCAATTGATGGATGGTCTGTCGGGTTAATTGCCGTGGCTGGATCACGCAGTGTCACAGAATGCCACTGATTTCCTGTTACAGCTAACAGGAATACAATTTTGACGCCTTTTTAGTGTTTAATCTAAGAAAGTTGACGATCAGGGTTGTTTTGACGTCTGTATATAAAAAAACAAAATAATAGTTTTTTTTAAATCTCAAATATTGAATCCTTACAATAAATCAGATAAAATCAGTTTGCAATTGAGTAGAACTTATGGTAGGGTTGCCTCGCAACTGTTTTAAATTCTGTATACTGTGTGGTGTGGCCCCGAACTATGCCGTGGCAGCAGCGTGATTGAGCGAACTAGCTTGAACTGCGATCACCAACCCGCCTGCCCAGTTGGGGAGGACAATGTTCATCAGTGGATTTTATAAGGCTGACATGATGATGATAGGATATGGTTCAATTCGATGGTCGCAATAAACAATGTCGTAAGTAAAAAGTCTTTTAACAATATTATTTATTTATAATGACATTTAGGGCGACTAACAAAACAAACACCAAAAATTAACATAACGAGTATAGTTAATACTGAAAAGCTAAGTGCTTTTTTTACAAGTCACCACAGCAGGCATTGACACAAAAATCAGAAGATACATACAAACAATTTTACTTATAAAATCACAAAAAAAACAAACAACTCGTGTGACATGACCGATTGACCTCATATCATATTCTCAAAGGATTCAATGATGGTCTTCCGAATTCTCGGCAAGCCATCAAAGAAAATATCGACGTCCAATTTTTTGACTAGACTATTATACCCAAAATGAAGCCGGTTTAAAGTAGCATAATGACCATAATCATAAGTGATAAGTCGTTACTTTTCACTTACGACATTGTTTAAAGTATCGGCTTTTCACATATGTCATTGTTAATTGCTACCGTCGAATTGTAAGGTACGATTTCAGCAGTATAATATGTTTGCGAATGTTTTGGTGAGTGGAAAAATTGTTTTTGATAATATCCACATTGTACATTTCTATATAAGAAGAAGCTTTTTAAGTAGACAGCTGTCCTTTAAATATTCGAAATATGTGAAAAGTTCCGCGATGGCAACTATCATCGAAGAAAACCGCCACAGTGTTCAGTCCTTGCTTCGGAAAACACGTTAAGCCATTATTCCTGGTATTCACAGTATCATCATCATATCCTAGCATTATCCCGTTTACGGCTGAACTTCAGTTATTACATGGAGCGACTGCTACCTGACCTTCACAACCCAGAGGGAAACATCATTCTATGGTTAAACCAGTAGTCAGAATATTAGAAGGCACTGACTTCCTATTATCGACTGCCATAGAACTTCATGACAGCCGGTAGCGACGGCTTAACATGCTTTCCGAAGCACAGAGCAAGCGATAACTACGCACATAACTTTGAAAAGTCACTGGTTTGAATCCTAAACCCTCTGAATTAGGACTGTGTGGGTCTTACCACTGGGCTGTAGTCGCTCCCCGGTATTCACTATAAATGATACAAAATTCTAGAGAAAGAAAGAAAATAGAAAGAAAATATTTATTCAATACAAGTTGCAAGAAAAAAAAAACAGAAAATAAGTACAAAATAATAAAAACACAAATCAATAACAATAAGAACCCAAATGTAAGAAGTACTCAACTTGTATTGAAAAGGTGCTCACTCAGCAAACTGTCGAACATCACAGACGGCCGGTAGTTCTAAATAATAGTGTTTTCGAAGTATATTTCTGAAAACACCCTCTATATAGCCCGATGCGCCCGCGCATCGTTCGTTAAATTTTTCAGCAATCGTTAACTTGAGGTATATAAACTCTTTATCGGACAATCAGCATCATAAGCGCGACCCATTAACGTCCCAATACTAAGCAAAGGCATCCTCTTTTGATCCAAGGTCAGAAGGAATCAGGTAACAGCTCCACCACGCGAACCCAGTGTGAATTGGCGGAAGTTCTATCAAACACCAAATTGGATATAAGATTTTTTTATAACATTATAATTTAAAGTTAAAAGTATTTTTTTTACTAAGAACTTATGTTTGAATTGAAAAATTACCGCGAATCAGTAAACGTAGTAGAGGACGGCCTCCAACGCGATGGACCGATGATCTGGTCAAGGCGGCGGTAAGCCAGTGGATGCAGGCGACTCAAGATCGCGAAACGTGGAAATCTTTTGGGGATGCCTATGTTTAGCAGTTGACTCCATATGGCTAAAATGATGATAATGAAGTTAAAGGAGTTAAATATACTTCAGTCAAACCGAATAGAAAGGGACAAAATATCATGCTACCGGCTTACGTCATCACGTCCAAATAAAAGTTAATCTTTAAAAGCCTTTATTGATCAATCCTATCATCTAGCATTCGTAATATTAACAAATAAAATAAAATATCAATGACTAAAGGAAGCGTCTTTACCAAGATACTTTATCAGCCAGATTTGGTTATTTTAATCTTTATTGTTGAACACACATGGATATTTTAAAAGCACAATGTTGTGATTTAAAAAGAGTATGATTAATAGTAAGCAGAAGCAGTAGCAATGTTTTTTCTTGCGTCCGGCGAACTGTCTGCTATTGTACAAAAGTCCATTTATCAAAATGTGTTCAATTATTTCTTGATCGGATCGAAATTTTAATATCGATTTTATTGTTCGATTAAGCTCGCTGGTGTTTTTAGTCTGTAAAAAATATGGTTACGTTTCTTGTTTATTTTTATATAATATTTTCGAACATTTCACACGGCATCATCTATATAATATGTATAATATGCCTCTGTCTACCTCTTGGGGGGCACAGGCGTGAATGTATGTATGTCTTAATAGTATCTTATCGACATACAGAGTGTTTTATATATATTTTATATAATTCAAGGCTATATATATATATATATAATAGCGTTAATCATTACTACAAAATATATTACTTTATAGATACTTAAGGCAATTTAAACTTAATTTCTGACTAAACTAAAACAAACCCAATATAAAACCATTTGCGAAGATGTAATACGAGGTTCACACAATTATTAGTCAACGGAGGCTTCAAAACACGTATAAGACCTATAGAGAAACCAGTACCAGCAAACATACCTGCCACCTACAGCTAATTGCATCCAAACTACCGTCTAACAGCTAACTAAAGTAAAACAAAGCCTTTATAAGACCAATTACCAAGATCTAACACGAAGAACAGACAAATATCGGCCACCGAAGGCTATCGATCACTGTTGTACTTCCGACGGTGGGCCCCGATAAAAATGATTAGTCTCACCTCACTGATCAAGATAATAGCTATTGGAGATCCCGATCGATGATGCCACTGCTTAGCGTATACAGGGTGCTCCAAAATGTTTTAAAAATAAAATATACTTTATTATCTTTCAATTCTACAGGATCATTTAGATTCGTCAAATTTTGTATAAACGGAATGGAAATACAACATATTTTTTAACAACAATGAAAGAGATATGAGCGGTACCCTTAATCAAGAAATAAAAGCAAAATGGATTCTTTGTCAGAAGAAGAATGGATTTTTGTCTAAAAATGGTTTCTATATAAAATTTTCTGATTTTTTAACAGTTGTTCGTTACTACTTACTTAAGCTATAAAAAGAAGCATTTTAATTTAAAAGATATAGTTAAATTATAAATTAGTATATGAAGATAATTTATGTTAGGTTACATTCTTAAAATAGCTCCAAAATAATTCAATAAAAAACGTAAGTTGTACGTAAAGATCTTCTTTATATTTTCAAATGTATTAAAAAGTTAAATACAACACAACTTTGTTATACTTCGTACTCAAAATAAGCAATTATATGCTTTATGGGTAACTCCAAAAAATACAACATTTTACTTTTAATGCCATCAGAATATCTCTCAAGACCCATTAATTAATATGTAATTAGTTATGAACGAATTGAAATAACAATTCAAAAGGATATAAGCAGTTTGAGGAGGTAATTAGTAGTTTAAATACCGAACCATTTGTTTGCTTATGCCAATTTCTTTATTTATTATTATAGATGATTTTTATATGCTATCGATGCACGAAATCCACCTGGAATCCCCTTTGACATTAGTGGGCGCGTAGACGCCTTGCGAGACCCCTTAATGTTTATTAACAGTAATGATCAACATACAGAGTGATTCACATATACTTAAAAATTCTAGGCTATATCTTATTTTCGGCCGGTAGTTCTAAATAATAGTGTTTTCGAAGTATATTTCTGAAAACACCCTCTATATAGCCCGATGCGCCCGCGCAAGATCTCAATGTCGCGATACTGTCTCTTTGATAGATAATCTTTGGAATCGAACAGGGTTCGACGGGGATCGACCACTGCTTTTAATATGGCATTAATTTATAAGCCTCCGCCATTATTTTCTACCTCACCCACCTCTATACCCTTAATATCAAAACTTAAATTCCAATACTCACATCAAAATATCTTAAACCAAGGTGTCAATTAATTTACTATTTGTATTACATCTCTTGTATTGCTTCTAAAGTTCAAATTTCCTTATTTAATTATAATGTTGCTGGGAAAACCAATAAGTGTCAAATACCTCTGGTCTATTTCAATATTAATATGTTGTTTAAATCGCTTTATAGCGGTAGTTAGCTAGAACATTAATTCGTGTCGCTTATGTCCTATAATGTATTTAAATTACCTTTTTAGGATCCTCTACCAACATAGTATGAATGCATACATGTTCGTACATAGCGGCGATAGCCCAATGGCGAGACCCCTTGCCTTTAAATTCAGAGGGTCTCGGGTTCCAACCCTGGTGCACCTATGACTTTTCGAAGTTATGTGCGTAATTATTGCTTGCTCCGTGCCTCGGAAAGCACCCTAAGCCATTGGTCCCGGCTGTCATGAACATTTATGGCAGTCGTTATCAGGAAATCAGTGCCTTCTAAAAGACTGACAGCTGGTTTAACCATAGAACGATGTGTCCCTTTGGGCTGCGGAGGTCATACGGCAGTATATTTAAAATACACTGCTCTGCTCCGGTAAGACCGGTGTCTAGCCACATTTGGCTAAACTTCAGTTATAAGATACAGCGACTGCCATCTGACCTCCACAACCCATGAAACACCATTCCATGGTTAAACCAGTTGTCAGAACATTAGAAGGCACTGACTTCCTAATAACGACTGCTATAGATGTTTTTGACAGCTGGAACCAACGGTTTAACGTGCTTTCCGAGCACATAACTTCGGAAAGCCACTAGGGTCTGAACTCTAGAATTCAAGTTATGTTTCAAGTTATCAATATTATAAAGCATATTATTATACTAATCATTTTTTGTTATAAAGTTAAAGGTGACCACTTCTTAACGTATTATTAAGTAGTATTTCAAGATGTCCGAGTAAGCGACTTCAGAAAAATATCGGTTTTTATAAAAAGAAACCAAAGTTAGTTCCACTCTGCCATCAAACAAAGGATGATTAAAATGTTTGCATATTTTTACGTCAAAAACTCAATAAAAGTCATGAGTGTATCCACCATTTCCGATTCTAGCTAATTTAAACGGTCATTTCTCAATATTAGCTATTAAAAACTGTTGTAAAAGAAAAAAACACAAATTTAAATTCTACTTAAAACCACCAAAACTAGACTTACATCCTTATGCCATAAAGCTCATATCGATTTTGTTCTACACATTTGTAAATTTTTTTTGCTAACGCTTCAAAAAATTTCACAGACAAATTTAAACCTTATTTTTAAAGCATATAGTACAAATTCGACTCAAATCCCTCCACAAAGACATCTCAATAAGGCTGCCGTCCATTTCAATCGATTGGTCTCGATTGAGGATTGAATGACAAAAGTCTTGATACCCAGTCTTCAATCAAAATAATGACTTTATTTAACTTTGACATTAAAATATTGCGTATGCTCATTGTATTCAAAGCCACGAAGGTTATAGGAAGTAGGGTAAGCGAGACAAGTCTCAAGAGACAAAGCTTGTTTTTTAGTTAAAATAGTATTTTTTTTATATAGAAGGGCTAATATTATGTATTAATAAAGCGTATAGTGTCTTCCTTACTGTCTGTAAATAAACTGTTATGTATTCTGTTTTAAATCAATATAAAAATGTTCGTTCAAAATGTTATGTTATTTTTTTTTTCTTCCCAATATTTAAAATAGGAACACTAAGATTTACTGTAAACTATTTTTATACAATATTTTGTTCATTACTTAAAACTACTTAAACCTTAGTAGGTACTAACATTTTATAAAAGGTAAACGGTAACTATAAATGGTAACTCTTTAGGTATAAAAAGTAATGAACAAATAACAAAACCTATTTGTTACTTATTAGAACGGGTTTATTGATTTTTTAAGAATTTTATTTTACGTTTACTGACCTTACTAGGCTGCTCTACCCTACCAAACCAACGTGTAATCTGACAATGCTGATCGACTTCAATAAGCCAACGTATTGAGATGTATGCTTCGCCACAAGACAATGGATAGCTGGTTCGATTCCCAGCTAGTGATTGACGAGATGACAGGATTAGTTCGAGACATATGTGTTTTTTTTTTGTTTGTGACCACACTGTGTTTAAATGATCGGGTTTAAAGGTGGTATTGGTGGAACTTTTTGATGTTTTATATCTGGACGGCTTGAAGAAAATATTTATTTTTTACTGATTGCACCATATTACAATAAAAAATCACATCATTTGAGACACTAAAAGTCCCCTGCTGAACATAATAATAATAATAATTTTATTTTAGGCAGAGCCCATAGCGTAACAATTATTCTTATTTGCTAATGTTAGGTAGGTCAGTCCGGGGGTCTTAGGCGGCGGGGGCAGGGGGCCCCTTCCGTCTCGCCATAGACCCTCCCCGAAGTCGGCCAGTTACGCCATGGCCGCACATAGAGGTAGGGGGGGCGCTGCACATTGCGCCTCCCTGAGGAGGTCTCCCCGGTTCTGATCCGGGGGACGTTGGCCGCGGGCGGGGTACCAGAAGCTACAAACCCGGGCACTGGTGCCTCGCCCCTTTTCAACAGCGGTGGGCGTCGTCTGAAGTTTTTTAGTGGGTAGGACTGCGGTGGTCGCGTCGGCCGCAGTGAGCCCCACACCCCCTCCCGGTCTCCCCCTTTTGGCCGGGAGACAGTGCGTAAGCAGCATTTTTTTACAGACGATAATAAAAAAAAAAAAAAAAAAAGGTAGGTCAGTAAAAATAATAAAACTAAAATCTGCTAGGCTTTACAGCGGAATGCAGGCTTAGCCACCGCTCTAGCAGTGGCGAGTCCCATCTGTCAGTCAACACTTTTAGGATGGTGTTCGGACTGGCACGCCAGCGGCCCAGCAGCGAAGCACTGCGCTTACGAATAATGCTATTGAAACAGTCTACGTGGGCTTCGGCAAACATTGCGGACGCACTGCAGTGCCACGGCAGAGCCAACAACATCCTGAAAGTGTCATTGTACTGAACACGCAATGCCCCGTATGCACGCTGCGTGTACTAAGCCCAAGGGGTGCAGGTGTAGACTGACAGTGTGCTAAACAGCGTTAATTTTACTTGAGGGCCACACCGAACCTTCGATTCAGCATATCGCCGCGCACTTATAAAGCTCTACGCTCTACTCTACTACTCTACATCAGACAAGTTGGCAGTGACCCAGGTACTTGTTCTTATATACTCTGTTCAAAGGGGATCCACAGAGCATTACAGGAGGTATATATCGTTCGTTTGGGCCTATCTTAAATATCATGAACTCGCTCTTTGATACATTGTACCTGAGGCCATGGGCGGTGGCCCAAAACTCACAAATACGCAAAAGCCTACCCAAGCAAGCACATAGAGCCTCCACGTTTTCGATTTGAGCAAAGCTAATACTTTTTACCAGGATCGCAGCAAGTGGAAGAAGGTGATATCTGCCTAGTCTACGGGGACAAGGAGTAATAATATGTCTGCCTGTAAACATGAAGGATGTCAGGGATATGCAAGGGTTACTGGCCAATACGGAAGACAAGCCAGCCGGTGATGTGTTTGTGCTCCGGTGAGGATGTGTTCGGGTGATATCGGCCTGATGTAGCTGGACCCTTTGTGGTGCCGAGCGGGCCGCATCTAGGAGACACTTGCCCTATATGTTACCTTTACTTTGCTTAAAGGTGGTATTGGGATTTACTGGTGTTGGTATCTTGAGCCGCCATCATCAACTGACTTACCGTTGCTTTGACTAGATATTGGCTCCATCAAGTGGAAGGCTTTCCTTGGCTTTGTTTGCTGGTTTTTAAGGAACCTTAACCTACCATTCGTTGTCCATTCTTCGAGCGTTTATGAGTGTATAGGGTGTATAGGGCTCCTAACATGATTTGAGTAGCCCTAGCCAATTTCATCTGCAAGTGGTGCACCTGCCGATCAACGGACAAGGCTCTGTCGAACATAAAGTTCCCGGTAAACGGCAATAGGCTCGCCACCTATTTACGTGGGACCAACTATATAATTGGCGAATTGTGGGCGTACAATATGCCTCCGCCTACCCCTTCGGGGAAACAGGCGTGAATGTATGTATTCATTGTATTATCTAGTTCATGACTTTTGTTTTCTGAAGTTTGAAGTCTAGTAAAATTTATCAGAAGTTTTTAAAAGTATTTGTACCTACATTACAACTATTATTATTATGTAGATACAATAATATGATTGCTGGTAACATTTTAAATTTAAAATTTTTATATTTCATAATATGGAAATCGAGGATAATCTTTAATTATTGAAATTTGGGCAAATGAGACTCTTTATCTGATTTGTTTGGGTGAAGAACGCAACAGATGTTACCTATCTATTTGTAATATGGATGATAGATAACCCTTAACATAAAAAGGTTCTATCTGAAATCACCACCACCTTAACAAAATACACTCCAAATTGGCTAGACCCATATCAGATGTAACCCCAAAATCGAAATCAAAGTTCAAACAATATCAACAGATTCGAACATACCTATCGCCATCAGGTAGGCGAATTCCGATTTTTTAGACAAATCTTCCCACAAAACGGTACAGTGGATTTAGAAAAAAACACAACACCATACACGAATATCCCAAAACATAATCCTCTTCTCGTAAACACAAAAGGCATCACTACAAAGGAACCTTTGAGTTGACACTGCCTATTGAAATTATGAGAAATAGGCATAAATAAAAGCTATCGATAGCACCGACTTTGGAACTGTTGTCTGGTGAAGTGATAAAAACTTTATACGTTTATAAAAAAGATCAAAATTTCACAATAAAGTATTTTGTGTTTGCAACGCTATTGCTAATAGGATTATTTAAGTTGTTTGGTGACATTTTGCTATGGGATACACTTAAATAAGGAGTATAGCAAGAAATATAATTTTAAACTAGTGCTTATGCCATTGGTACTAGCAAATGGATTACCATTATCTCAGCTATTTGAAGTCCTAGTGAAAAGAATTGGGATCATTGAGGCCTTCTCACACAAACCAAAGTTCGTTCAGGCCATTTTCCACCACTCCGACCCAGTGCCGATTGGCGGAGGTAGGTGTGTGGCGTCCTGCTGATAGAACTTTTCAAGCCTCTAGCATGGCTTGTGGACTACCACCACAGTGAAACCGGGACATCCATTAAGGTCCTAGCAGTTTTCTCTCACAAACCAAGATTAAATGGGTATATGCCATTCCCCACCACGCGGACCCAATGCCGGTGGTCTACTAGACTACCATTATAGTGAAACCAGGACTAACATTTTACCGAATCACTAAAGCGCTCAATATTAAATGCCGCACAATCGGTCACTTATCAGCGGACCCTGGGCCTGTAAGGTTACCAGGATAACACATATATGAGGAAAGAAGACAGAATCGGTCACTTAGCAGCGGACCCCGGGCCTGTAAGGTTAGCAGGATAACACATATATGAGGAGAGAAGAGAGAATTTGTCTCTTAATGAGGAGCCAATCTCTATGAATTCTCCTCTGGGTATTTAGGTCTACAAATATTCTGGTAAAAGTCACTGGAGGTTGTATGGGTGAAGAGCTAACAATGATACTTACAATGCGACTAGCGATTATAAAAGGATTTCAATAATAGCTGGTATAAGTAATGCAAAAAAGAACAAAATAATAGACAACAGAAAAAATAGACAGGACCTTGAAACAAGACATTTATACAAACTTTCAACACAAACATATTTTTAAACGATTAAAGCGTAACAAATATACAAACACGCTTTCGCATTTTTATAAATAAAAAGTTTAAATATCAAGCAAAGTTTCGTCATGAACAGTGTGACACTTGTATTAATTAGCGTACATTCGCCGCTCAAAGTATCCGGTGCCCGGGTGATAATTTATTTCAACGCAAACGCATAAATTATAGCGATACACACTGTAAATCGTTCAAAAATACTGTTTTCGGTGTGAAATTGAGTAATGCCAGCTGGTGGGCAGGTATTCGGCGACTTGGTTCAAACCTGCTTGGAATACTTTGGGATTTTCTCAAAATGATTTTTTAGTTTAGATAGCTGAGATTTGAATCGGCTCGCAAGAAAAGCTCGAGTCTTAAAAAAATTGAATTCCACGATTTTCCTGACAACTTTGTTTTTTCTGTCCATTGTTTATTATTAGACATAGATTTACCAATTTAACAGTGGTCCTCAAAAAGGTTGAACGTAAAGATGAAAGATTTTTTTTTAATCTTCTGCAATTCGCAACTGATGACTCTGGTGACGCAACAGTTTGCGAAGAACATATTCCATCAGATGGGCTGCTACTAGAGTGCCATTTTCTTTGGTAAGGTAAGGTGGACGTAACTCTTGGAGAGATCTCTACCAGCCAACCCTAGCAGTTGTAAATTAGGTTAAGTACGGGATAAAATTTAGTTACAGATACAGTAAAAGAAAAGAAACTACAAAAATATAATATTAAACCATATATACCTACATACATATAAAAGTTATGCTATCTATACTAGAATGAAAGATAATCAGCTGCATTTATTGATCTGATACAAAATGCTCATATGTTTGCACTCCTGCCCGCAATGAATAGGCGCGTTATATTCTATATCATATTGACATTTTTTTTTGGATTGAAAGTCTAAATGACCGCATTCCTTTGTGGGTAAAGCGGGAAAGTGTATCAGACTTATACTGACTAAAAACCATCCATGTTCCTTCTTGAGCCTGCAAAGTTTCAAGGCCGCGGTAACCCTTGCAAACAGTCCAGCAACAACTGCTCCATTAGAGCCCAAACTGAATAAAACGTGTATAATTTTCACTGTGTCGTTGCGCGATTATCAAAGTGACCAAATATCTGATTTTCAAAATATGTAGTAGCCGTTAAGCCAAGCTAGGCTCCCAAGATACCATGCACCTGCTCTTGCGCATTAGGCAGTCCGCTTAGCAGAGTATATAAACTGAACCCTCTCACTTAGGTTTCTGAGATGAAGCCTGTGCTCAGTGGGACGTTAATGGGCTGAGGTAATGATGAATTTATGTGTCATGAACTACATTTTTGTACATCGTCAGTCTAATTTTCAAACTGCTTAACTCCAAAAATATAAAATTTTACTTATTATGATGCCATCTAGTTTAAAATTTCCAGATCTATCGATTGAAATATCTCTTAATTCCGTAAATTAATATGTAATTAAACGAATTGGAATAACACCTTTATTTAATTAGTGCCTGAACTATGAAAAATAAACAGTGTTTACTTCCTCCTATAAAGTTTTCTCAAAAGGACATAAGCAGTTTAAACATTAGGCTGAAGATATGGCATTTCAAAATCATTTATTTAAGTTTGGCTCAAAAGAGCTCTTAGGAAAGTCAAAACTTAAAAACTAGCGCGCCCATTCACTGCGGGCGGGAGCTTGATCGTGAAAGAACGGGCAAGAAAATCGTCACGGTCAGTTTTTTCTCCTGCCTGTTACAAGAAAATTTACAATTTTATTTTGTCATCGTCATAATCACCATCTCACCCATTAAAAGGCCACTGCTCGACATAGGCCTCTCTAAGAGACTCAAAAGCGTGCACGTTCTCGAGTCGTCTGCATACACCTCTTCCCACCGCCTTGGCCAGGTCATCGGTCCATCTGGAGCAGCTTTATTAAGTGCAAGAGAGCAACTCAATAAATTCAATTAAATACAAATCTCGAGACCCCAATATGGCAATTACAAGAGGCATCGTGGAATCACTTGGCTTCCACAAAAAATGACATAAAATCAATATTGTATGCAATCGACGTTAATAATGCAGTTCGTTCGTAAGTAATAAAAGTTCAATCTCGCTGCGATGGCGGACTTATTCTGGAAAATCTATATTATTATATTTATTATTTCTTTTTCAATATACCGTGACAAAAAATTAATGCTCTTTTTTTTAACCTAGTTGTTCATATAGTGTTATCTCTATATTTGTTATCATCCTTAGAGGGGAGACACCGCAACGACGAAGTGGTTATGTATAGCGAGCGACAACATACCCAAATCGGCTGGCAATGGTTGGAGATCAAGAACTATAAACGATTTCATTAACCTATGCCCGGTAGTGGACGAATATACAATGTTAATGTTAATAGGATATTTTTTTTGTTAATAGAATTAATTAAAAGAAAACCATGCAATATTAAGTAGCTATATCTCTACGAGATGGTCGGTATAAATGCCACTGCGTACATTTACCGACCATCTCTTATATTTAGTTGAGAATAAGCCAGCGGACTTTACGGGCGCCATAGTCTGCGGCGGCATAGTAACACATTTAGTCTATGTTACTTTCTTGACGTTACGTTAGTCCTGTCTTCTACTCTGTTTATGTTTACTGTATTTTTTTTTTCGTTTTATCTAACGAAATAAAAAGACTCTCCTTGCGTGGTCCAGTCTGAAAGACAATTTTTCTATGTAGTGTTTTCTCTATTTACATACATTTAGTATTACTAATCAAGGTTGCGTCTCAAATGATATAAAAACTGCATTGCATACTTCGGTTCAGAATAGGACCGCGCACCTTACGGGCGCCATAGTCTGCGCCAGCGCTCTTTAATTTCCAAATTGTACCGCCTAGCGCCACCTATGTCATTGACCACGGCTACTGTTCAGCGCCTGGTCCCTTGTGGCGCGGCAAATTAGTTTTGTTCATAACAAAATTATGAGCAGTCATTGCTGGTGTGCTTTGTACGGTGGCGCAAATTGTGGGAATGTCTATTTGCTTTTTTGTGCTATGTTTTGAACAAAAATATTAATTGAAATGTACATCGAACAGGGAACGCGGTTCTATGTAGTTACATGTGGATGACGTCATCCCTTTAGTAGGTAGGGTAGAAAATGAAGAGCCTAAGCATTTCCAAAAAATACGCTTTTTAATGAATTTACTATCGATAGATTCTTAACAAAAATACGAATTGAAATGTATACTAAATGCAAGGCCTGTGTATATGTCGTCGTTAAAACGTTCAATAGGGCAGATAGATAAAGGCCTGGCCATTTCCATTGTAATAAATCAAAACTCTATAGTAAGATGGCACTAATTGTTTTATAAATATTAGAGAGGATCAGACATAATTTGGCTAAAATAACAGTCAGTTGGTGTAAAAACCTCCAAGCGGTTTTTTCGTTTTGTTTCGAAATAAAAGACGATTGGAGGTCTCGTTATATTTTGTGCAGCTGGTAACCAAAACATCCTTTAACGGTCTTTTCGATCACAGGTAATGAATGATAAATACTAATAATAAAATGTTTATTGGTGCATCTTACAATTTAAAATGAAGACTAAAACAATACACCAATATTTATATCATGCACCAAAATGACCGACCTTAGCTTATGCTAGTCTAATTTTCTAGAGTCTAATATAGACAGTACAATTATTTACAAAATGTTTCTAAAACTAAACTTGTGAGGAGTAAAAATAAAAACAAAATCTAAATATCCGGTACAATAATAAACAAAAAGGCAAACAAAAGCATACTGATACATTCACGCCTGTTTCCCCGAAGGGGTAGGCAGAGGCGTAATATGCACCCACACTCGCCAATTATATAGTTGGTCCTACGTAATAGGTGGCAAGCCTATTGCCGCTTACCGGGCACTGTTATGTTCAACAGAGCCTCGTCCGTTGAGCGGCAGGTGCATCACTTGCAGGTGAGGTTGGCTTGGGCTCCTTAGGTCTTGGTAGGTAGGTCTTCCTTAGGTCTGTTGCGAAGTGGTGATGTCGCAGAAGGAGGCCGCGGAGCGGGAGAGGGAGCGGGACCCGCTCTCTCTCCGGCTACGCCGTTGGCGCAGCGGGCGGGCCAGGGGGGCCCGCCCGGCCGCGCCTGGGGGTCTTAGGCGGCGGGGGCAGGGGGCCCCTTCCGTCTAGCTATAGACCCCCCAGAAGTCGGCCAGTCACGTCATGGCCGCAAAAAGAGGTAGGAGGGGCGCGACACACTGCGCCTCTCTGAGGAGGTCCTCCCGGTTCTGATCCGGGGGACGTTGGCCGCGGGCGGGGTGCCAGAAACTACAAATCCCCTGGTGCTGGCCCCCCGCCCCTTCTTCAACAGCGGTGGGCGTCGTCGGAAGATTTTTAGTGGGTAGGACTGCGGCGGTCGCGTCTGCCGCAGTGAGCCCCACACCCTCTCCCGGTCTCCCCCTTTTGGCCGGGAGACAGTGCGTAAATGCATTTTGTTACCGACGTAAATCAAAAAAAAAAAAAAAAGGTCTTGGTAGGACCATTTTTCGTAACTGTTATATTGTTAATACGTGCTTCTTTTAATTCTTGAATGATTGCACCGCTGTCCAGGTCAATAAGTCCGACAAAGGATAAGCAAAGTACTATTTACCATATAAAATACCCAATATAAGTCAAAATTATCTCAATCTATTCCCATGTGTAACGTTTCATTACTGGACTCTCCAAAACCAAGGTCGAAGGAACTAAGAACTCACAAACCATGATGGAAAAGGATTTCGGACGCACTGCACCACACTGACTTAGTGCAGACTACCGTAGGCATATTAGAAGTAGTTGGCTTTAGTATAATTTACCCGATATTGTGCTGTTTCTGTACTGTGACTTGTCATAATTACCTCATCCTGCCAGATGTTAAGCAGTTGATGCAATCCAAAAAAGTTTAAGCTTCTAAAAATTTGTGGAACAATTACGGTAACAACGCTCCCACTCCTAGCAGCCTGCATAGATGCCTTTTCCAGATCTGGGACTATAGGACTCGATTCCACTGGAACTTGTGCCTTATGATAATTCTGAAACCAGGTTTTATAAAGGAGCGACTGATCAATTTTCTTTGGATCGAAAGCTGATGTTTAATACAGTATAATGCTGCTTCTTAAAACAAATCTTGTAGTCCGGGTGAGGACAGGAGCGAATTCTCCATTCAAGCATCAATCAATATCAATTCTTGATTTATATTTGACGCTAAGAAAAGAACTACCATCCAGTATGTACAAAAAATACCATCAACACCACAACTGACCAGTAGCAATATAGTATCGACGACCCAGACAAAATAAATCGAATCGTAATCGAGTAACATAATAACGAGTCGAGAATCGATGTCGGTGCCTTTGATGCCATCGAAATCATTACGATTGACGAGTGAGGGATCGCTACCGACCGCTTTCTTGGAATCGATTTTCTTTTGCGAGTTAGCTAATTATGTAATCAGGATCGTCATTCAGGTTGCTAATTGTATTGTGATTTTGATTAGGTTTTTGTTCACAAAATATTAGCGTTTTATTGTAATCTAATATTGTTTTGCAGCCGACAGTAACTCTGAAAGTTATTATAACGATCTTCAGTTGATTTGTTCTAGAAAATGATATAAAGGACATGCTTGGTCTAAGTCATACTCATCACGCAGACCCTGAAGTATGGTGTCGCATGTGGATTGGAAGAACAAGGTATGTGGCGTCTAGCTATTGTATGTTTTAAGCCGCCGAAAAGGTTAGCCTTCTGCCAGCTTGACTAGATCATCGATCCATCTGGTAGGATCCCGTCTACTTTTGCTGGATCGCGGTCGCCATTGAAGAACCCTTACACCTCTTCGGTCTTCGCTAACTTTTTTTAAATAAATATATAAGATATCGGTTCCTTAAGCTAAAATGTGCTCTGCTCATTGCTTCTTCAACTTTTAAATCTTTTTATTTTGGTCATCATATTGTATCAGTAATACGTAATTTCTGTCAAAATAAAGAAACAGCTACAATATCTGCAATTTTTCACAGGTCATTTACCTAATCAGAAACCTACCCACGCTTGTCTTTAAACCAACAATATTGGTCATCAAACCAATTTGGCTTAGAATATACCAATGTATTTCTTAATAACCCAAAATTGTTTTGCAAAGCAAATCCTGATCTCAACCAAATCGAAGACAAGTGAGTCTGAAAGTAGGAGAGGGACAGCTATAGACAATATAATGTGAGTGAAAGTGACAACACTGGCGCCGGTGGATGATTCGTAAGACCAGGAGCCGCGTGCGCAATTACCTCAATTTGGATTTCGGCATAGTATATGTGAATATACGGTACAAGCAAGTCATAGGCTAATCTTATTGTTGTTTTACAGGCACTGGCGTTAAGACTCAGCTAGTAAGCATATTCATAATTCAGAAAATAATCTTTTTAATTTCAATAAATGACGAGACAGAAGAGATTTTAATGTATATGGTCATCATCTTCTTAGTATATTAAGGTTCCGCGCGGGGCTCGGTCTTTTCTCACAAACCCTGGTGTAACGAATTCAGAACATATTAAACCACATGAGTGGTTCCATGGATCTACACCGATAGAAGTGGATTTTTCATGACGCTCACTTACTTGTAATAACGTTATTAAAAATAGTATACTATTTTAAATAAATTAATTCAAGCTAGGCTATGTTCCGGAGCTCTTGTTAACGTTACTGAATATAGGAGCACTCCACTAGGGCACAGACTTATTGCGAAAAAAGCCATCACAATACTCTTGGCAACCTTCTGTCTTTTACCGAATTGTAAAATGACTGAAAATACTAGTATTTATGATTAAATATTTATTTCTATGTAAATACAACTCGAACTAAACTAAATATTGGCTCCTTGATCATTTTCTTAAGTTAGTTATTAAGAAATGGCTAATTTTTATTCTATCTTTGTGTTTCTGTCATTGTATGCTGTTCAACTGTTTACTGTGCGGTCCCCGCAATTTTCTTGGGCGATTTCCTCTTAGGTCTTGCTTAATTAGGTAGTCCGACTAATCGAAATATGCGCGGTGGTCCGTACACCTATGTATTATTTTGATTACATCCCCATCTTGTTCGTTAATCGACGGATCTACCGAACAGTTGTTATTTTTATTTGTTATTTAAATTATTTTGTGATTTCTTTTAGATTATTTTGTTTGTTGTTTTCAAGCTTTATTTATTTGATATACTCATATTGGACAATGGTCTAAAATATTTTTTACTAATTAATTTATTAATATTTCTCCTATGGTCCTACACAGAGGTGTCTAGCAAAATAAACTCATTTACATAAATACTCCTTTAGGAACAATGCTAGACACACTTATACAAAGACTTTTTTAGGAATAATGCCTTGGCACATTTATACAAAGACTATTTCATAATAATCCTATATCCGAGTTGGTGATTTATATGCACACTTATTTAGCAAATCAGCATATGGAAACAAAAAGCTAGAATTAAAATGTGTGAAATAATTATGTTATATATATTAACATATTTTATGACAATTACACCAATAATTTTGTAGAACCTGTGTTATTGATACTAAATATCGGAACAACATACATACATACTGTTTTTTTTTGTAAAGACATCCTCAATATACATAGAAAAACCAAATCAGAACAAATCTTCTTGTTTATGCACACAAAGATTTGTCCTATGTGGGTATCGAACCAACGACCCCAGGAGCAGAGTACGGATATACTCGCCACCAAACTATATCGTTCGCCAAATCATCGTTAATTTCATTTCAGCCTATTGACGTCCAATGTTTCATCATAGAAACATCCTTATACAAGCCATTGGCGATGGCAGACGTGTAAATGTTACAATCAGGAGGTACCTTAGACCAAGAACAAGCCAGCCGGAGTTACGAGATATAGCAGGTTCAAGAAGGAACATGGGTGTTTTTAGTCAGAATTAGTCTGACACTGAGAAAAAACAATTGATGATTTTCCATCCGAAAAAAAAGGATGTTGGTATCAAAAATTGATTTAACAATGATATGATAGACCTTCGCTTGTCTCTTGGAACAGGGAAGCGCTCGGAATGAAATGCCACGCTAATAGTCACTCACCCAATCCTCTGTGAACTCTTTACGGATTTGATAATCATTTCCAATCACATAATCTTGAGCCGTAATGTATCACGAATGAACAACGATTGTCCTTGGACATCACACTTAACACTCTCAATTTCTTAACTTATAGTAAAGACTAGTACGGGTTTTCTAGTGAAACAAATAATTTTAAACAGTAACAAATTATACATGTATACATCCACGCCTGCTTCCCCGAAGGCAGAGGTGGTGCACCAGCCGATCAACGGACGAGGCTCTGGCGAACAAAACAGTGCCCGGTAAGCGGCAATAGGCTCGCCACCTATTACGTGGGACCAACTATATAATGGAGAAGTGTGGGCGTATAATAAGCCTCTGCGGCGTGAATGTATGTATGTATAAATAATAATAATACCTCTGGGCGTATATACAACAACTTACTAAGGACAGCATCCTGCCCGATGGTAAGCAGTCGATTTAGTCCAAAAAATTGGAGCTCTTTTTGCCGTGAGATAAGCATAAGTTTATGATTCGTACAACAATGATCCCATAACATCATCAGCTTCTTTGTCAAGCGTCATGGTGTCATCAACCTCAAGTTTATCTTCGTCATCCAGCATATTCAGATCTTGTGTTTTATTACTGCACGGCATCACGCATTGAGAAATCTTTTAATCTTAACGTCATTGAAACAATATGCTCTCGTGTTTTAAAGAGATCAAACAATACAGATAGTGGATTATGGTGTATTTTATTAAAATTTATGTCTTATTCCATCTTCTGGGAATTTATTAATCGGCTAATATGAATTCTGTGTGTGTTTTACTGCGTTTGGAAAGGTAATGTCTGTTTGGTATTATGTTATTTCTGTCGCTTTTGTGTCGTTTAGGTCATTGATTCTAATATCGACAACTACTTTGATAATATTAGCTACATTGTTATTATTTACATACTCGATTAACTCAAAAACTAAAAACTATTCAGAATGACTTGCAATTGAAGGTTTTAAACGACTTTGTTCCTACAATTTCCGTGCAACTGAAATCTCTTGAAACTTTAGAACAGAAGAGCATCGACAGAAGATCTACAGGTAAGAATATTTGACATCCTAAGGGACGACATAAGATAATTTGTGGTTTCGTTTAGTGAGTTTTGTGCTAGTGGAAACGTCTGACATATCGAAGAAACATTATAATTACAAAAATGTTTTAAATTCAATAAAAACATTTAATGTAAGTTTGCAATATTAATTTTAAAACATCTTATATGTTAATAAACTGTTCCATCGTATGTGTACCAGTATAATCATTAACGTGATTCGAAAACGATAATAAAACGACAGTAAAATCTTATAGTACTGCCAACCCAACCTCATACAGACCGCCTCCATAAAGGAACTGCTCACTCATTTGTCAAGCCTTGTGGATATTTATTTATTACGGACCCACTACTAAGAATACCTGACCACCTTTTAACCACTCCTCTTCTTTCACATTAACAAAAGCTACGTTGCTCTTATCTTATTCTGTTTAGGATTCATTTTCATCTGTTTTTGGTTTAGATAGTGGTAAAATTTAATTTGTATCTGCTAACTCAGTTACTTTGACAAACTTTTTCGTACACTTTGTTTATGTTTGTGTCAACTTTAAACGATTGGGTTAAGGTAGCATTTTGAATAGTTTTATCTAGATCAACATTTCCAATCAGGTGTTTTTTAACATTAATAAATTTTAAATCTATACGTGGATCGATGCCCGGCCACCGTATTTGGGTGTTAATAGATTATACGACCTTTTTCATCGTTCCTTTTTCATGTTTTATGGCTTTATTTTTGTAATGAGTCATTAACTGTGGTTCCTTAATGTCTTTCAGTTTGTTCGGATCAAATGTCTTGGGAGGTTTTATTAATTTCATTGTTATGCAGGTAAAGAAAGGGGTTTCTTCGAAAGATTTTTTTCTTACTTTCAACTAATAGAGGAGACAGTTTTAAAGTACTTGACTTTCATTCTTAAAATTATACTTACATAATCAATCAATGTGTTAACGTATTTAAATATATCATACTTTATACATGGTGTATAGGGATCCTACCAAGACCTAAGGAGCCCAAGCCAACCTCACCTGCAAGTGGTACACCTGCCGATGAACGGACGAGGCTCTGGCGAACATAACAGTGCCCGGTAATAAGCGGCAATAAGTTCGGCATCTATTACGTGGGACCAACTATATAATTGACGAAGTGTGGGCGTATAGTGTCTCTGCCTACCCCTTCGAGGAGACAGGCGTGAATGTATGGATGTATTTATGTTATATAAATATGCACCCCTAAATATTTAATGCAAAAAACATACCAGGCATCCCATATATATATTT
Organism: Musotima nitidalis; assembly: GCA_949126915.1. Classification (NCBI taxonomy): domain Eukaryota; kingdom Metazoa; phylum Arthropoda; class Insecta; order Lepidoptera; family Crambidae; genus Musotima; species Musotima nitidalis. Next base: position 11,694,537 of record OX421434.1, read on the forward strand.
TACTGTGTAGGAATCGAACTTTAGGGGGTAGACTGCTGGAATACATTCCTATCACAAAGTTTCTCTATATAAAGAATATCATTGTACACTAGAGGCTGCTTGCTTCGTCCGCGTGACCTACAGTTATAGCTATATTCTAATCAGGCTCTAGACTATCTGTGCACCAAATTGCATTTAAATTGGTTAAGTAGTTTTAGCGTGAAAGCAAGACAAGCAGACCAGAACTTTCGCATTTATATTATTAGTATAAATACATAAATATTTTTAACAACTACACCAATTATTTAGCTCCAAGATAAGTATCATTTAGAACTTGTGTTATGGATACTAAATAACGGATAAACATATATAAATATATATTTTTTGTAAATATATACCTAATTATACATAGGAGGACACCCAGACTAGACCATTCATATCCATACACATAAATATTTGTCCTGTGTGGGAATTGAACCCACGAACTTGGAGCGGAGTGCGGGTATACTCGCCACATCGGTCGTCATATATGTATATGTAGTATGGATTAAGAGATATCATAATTTCAATGAAAAAAGTTTAATTTCATAATGCAAATGTATTTACTTTAGTTAATCAGCACGTCCATTTATAACAAGCTTAAATAAGTACTCAGAAGAAGTAGTGATCAATTCAAAATTGCATGCACAATAGCAGGACAAACTAATAGTGGGCAATAAAGCATAGACAAAGAATAAAGAGCAAAACACTATGACCACACCGGTCGGCCATAGAGCACAGCTTGTAGATAGATTCAATAGATGTGGCTTTGGCATTAAAATATGTTGTCATTGGCATCTTAATATTCATGTTATCTGGAATAATACGATACTTTTCACAAAGACTGTTTAGGCATATTATCATTTTCGGTTATATAAAAAGTCAGAATATTAAATCATCTGTCATATAAAACAATGAAGCTCTTGCATTTTCACAGTACTAGGTATAATACAATGACAGAAAGCATAGCTCTTTTAGGTCGGCTCTGGAGTTGGTGACAGACTTCTTGGCGGGAAAGTGAAGCGACATGTCTGCAGTTTGTTTTATTTTCTAAAATTTGTGATATTTCTAACATTAATATTTAATAACTGTGGATTATTAACCGTTAAGTGTTTGTGAACGTACATGAGTGGTGGTATATGAAATAAAACAGTGCAACATAACTTTTCAAATTCTCTCAGGAAGTTCATGTGAGATCTCAGTATAGTCCCACATCTTTACTGAGGACTCAAGGGGCTTAGAGGGAGGGGATCTTATTTACCATTTATCATCTTTATCACCACTCATTCTCATTTACTATAATTTATATGATATTAATATATCTCTAACTTGACACTGGCTAAATGTGCAAACAGCACGAAGCCATTATTTAAAAGAAGAAGAAGAGTGGGTGACAGTTTGTGTGACAGGTAAAATCTCATTATTATTATTGCCGGTTAAAACAATTTTTGTGGTAATCATTTAGTCAAATAAAGGCCCAATACGGCCCAATTGTCATAAAACAATCTAACATAAGGACGCCACACATCTGCTAAAGTCAATCCGAAATAGATCCGCGGCAATGGAAAATCCTTCTTGGGAATTGGGAATCCTTCTTTGTGTCGGCTAACAGATATAATCCAAAGCGGCGGCAAGTCATACAGATAATTGCTAATTAATAACAAAACATAATCAACATACTTACATAAAATGTTAAGCAATAAAAATACAATGTCTTAACTAATTTATCGGAGCTGTTATGTTCGCCAGAGCCTCGTCCGTTGATCGGCAGGTGCACCACTTGCAGTTGAGGTTGGCATGGGCTCCTTGGATCTTGGTTGGAGCCCTATACGACCTATATAATTTAATTTGTATATTAAACGCTGCCCTCTTGTCTTCCTTGTGCCTATAGAGTTAGATGGAAATCTTTTAGTATATTGGTCAATCTCGGCAGACACAATCACAGCTACCACCTAACGACACCAAAAGTTGGTATCAATAAAGACTTTTTACTTTTGCTGAACCATATTTTGAAGAACATGAGGACCTGACGCCTCTTTTATAGAAGATATAGGAGCATACTGCTGATTATTGTTTTAATCCAAATGGACGTTTCTTGATTAAATATACTTACTCACTTGCTAAATATGTAACGCAAGAAAGCAATATTAAAGTCTTCCCATAAAGCCACATCTAGCGAATTCTTTACAAAAAACAATGCATTAATATGTAAGTTCTCTCTATCCGAGCGCGGCGTGGGTGTTTCGGGGAACAAGCCGAGAGGAGCCGGGCGTAAGTAATAACTTGTCACGCAAATACTATCTATCCAGTACCACCACTGCGTCATGGTCTGTGCTTTCAAACATCTTTGTTCATAAATGTATAAAACTCAAGAAATTAATCGTAGGAGAGAGTGCAGTCATGGGTGTAGTGGAGCAATTTGTTGTAAATTCAAAGAATAACTTTAAAGTATGCAGTAATTACTCGTCACCTATTACGTTAGAAGCACTCGTAGCTCCGCGGCGCTTGGTGGTCGGAAACGATCACCGAAGTAAAGCAGAGTTTATAAAGGTCAGTCCTTGGATAGGTGACCGTTTGTGTGGCATTTGATATCGAGTGCTTCCGTGCTTCGGAAGGCACGTTAAGCCGTTGGTCACGGTTATCACTAAATGTGGTAGTCGTAAAGCCATGTTAGAGATCTAATGGGCGGCTTGAAAAATTCTAACAGCAAGACGCCATACACCTGTCTCCGCCAATCCGCACTGGGTCAGCGTGGTGGAGGATGACCCAATACCCTTACACTTTGGTATGTGAGAGGAGGCTCGTGTTCAGTAGTGGGACGTTAATGGGCTGAGATGATGATTACGTGAAACCAACAATATAACTGGCGAAATTTGGGCGTAGAATATGCCTGTACGGTTCGTACACTTAGAGAAAGGGTTGGTGAATATAAAATCGCTGGTAAGAATTACTGAGAGTTTATTAGACGAGAACAATGAAAGCGAGCTAAATACTAAATGGTGTAAGTAAAAAGTAAAAGTAAAAAAAATATTTATTTCATAAACTATTATACATAGTACTTGAATGTCATAATTAAAAATGAAATAAAACAATTGAAATAATATTACACTAAATCACGAAGCTTAGATTCACTTACATGCAACAAAACAATATAAAAACATAAAATAATTAAGTGTAAGTGAATCTAAGTGCCAGTTCCGAGCCACCGCTCTGTAAGAAGAACTGGCAAGAAACTCACAGGCTATGCTCTTTTAAATATGTCCATTAGTTTGGTACTAGAATTACAATCTTCATTTGTCTGTGAAGTTATACAATGCAATATAACATAACATTAACAATATTTATGTTTTCAAGTCATTCATATTAGAATAGCCTGTATGAAACGGCAGTTTAATCCCAAGCATTTTTATCTGCCATATAGTCTTTGATAGAATAGTATCCCTTTGAAGACAGCTTGTGTTTTATTGTTAATTTAAATTTATTTAGGCTCAATTGCTGTATGTTGCTTGGGATTTTATTGTAGAATCGTACAAATTGACCTTTAAAAGATTTGTTTATCTTTTGGTGCCTAGTTTTTTTGTGTGTGAGTGAGCCTTTTAGCAGGTACAACTAATTTATGCTTATTCCTTGTGTTTAGGTTATGTATACAGCTTTTCTACTAGAGTACTTTCTAGAGTAAATACGTATGATTGGTATGATGATCGTTAAAACACTAAGCACAAAATAAATGAATAAAAGGAAATTAAAATTACGCCACGAATGGAGTCGGGTCAAAATGCTGACACGCGACATAGTTACTTGCTGTACGTTCAAAGATCTTACCATGCCTGTGCCTACCCCTTCGGGGAAACAGTCGTGATTTTATGTATATATGTAGTACAATAAGCATTATAAACTGAAACTGTAGTCTCGTCACAAAAAATAAGTTTGTTAGACTGATGTTACATCGGAATGCATATTTAAGATTTGATCTTTCCGACTGACTGGGCGTTGCTACTGGGCCCGTCCGATTTCAAACTCAGTCAAACGCAATTTGAAAATAAATCAAACTTCGCCATCGGCTCCGATATTTTAACAATAAGATATCCAACTCAATATCAATGTCTTAACCACCTGAATATAATTGTGTATTGGAAGCGTTTTCGGGTTCAGTAATACAATCATTGAAGCGGTTACTTTGTAATTTAATTAATAAAATTCAAATTAATCAACTCTATAAGATTTGGTTTTAAAATGTTTGTTATAATAAAAAAGTATAGAATACTTACCATAATTTAATTAATCAAATTCAATTTAATCATGTTACTGAACTCTATAAGATTTGGTTTTAAAATGTTTGTTGTAATAAATAAGTATAGAATACTTTAATATGCATACATTCACACCTGTTTCCCCGAAGGGGTAGGCAGAAGCATATTATACGCCCACACTTCGCCAATTATATAGTTGGTCCCACGTAAAAGGTGGCTAGCCTATTGCCGCTTACCGGGCACTGTTATGTTCGCCAGAGTCTCTTCCGTTGATCGGCAGGTACACCACATGCAGGTGAAGTTGGCTTAGGCTCGTTAGGTCTTGATAGGATCCCTATACACACATACAAAATACTTTAAGTATGCTTTAAGTTACTTTAAGTATGCTTTAAGTTACTTTAAGTATGCTTTAAGTTACTTTAAGTATGCTTTAAGTTACTTTAAGTATGCTTTAAGTTACTTTAAGTATGCTGTAAGTTAATAAGTTTGCCGTTATATTGCTATGCTCTTGCAGGGAGTCGACCTATTGTATTTACCATTTTAGGCATTATGTAATGCTGCCAAATGTGAAGTTATGTACCTTCACATTCATTAAAAGTTAAATAAGCAGAAGCAAAAGTTTAAAGCAGCTTACACGCTTTATAGAACACAAACTGGGAACCTTTTTTTTGTGCACAACCCATAAAATACATTCTGAAGTATTTTTTATGTAGGCTTTATGAAAAACTTAATGTACCCGCGGTTTTGCCTGATTTAATGTATTATCTTAGTCTATTAACGTCCGAATATTGAGTTTAAATGTACAGATTAACAAGGATATATCGTTGCCATATTATTTCTGTGGCCCAAGTATCAATTGTTATGTGACTGTGTGTAGAAGTCACGAGTCTTGCATAATTGTATGTTATTATTGATTGCATTCACCAATTAAACCTGAGCCAGACTTAAAAAAATCTTAATACTTTAAACAGTATAAGTAGGTGTTGAATTGAGGGAACTCAAACTGTTTTCTTATTATAGTTTTAGGTATTTACAATTTGTAAAATTTGCTTGTGCGTAATAGTCAAAATTATTTTCCATGTTTTACGTTCCGTTTTGTTTGATATTTGGGATTTTTCCCGCATCACAGTGCGATTGTCTCATCCATTCTCGGTTGCGCAAAAGGATACAACATCCAAGTGTCAATTAGGCACTTTACCATTCCTATAAAAATATAATTATTGTAATTGCAATCATTTATATAAATGTAGTATGTGTATAATATTACAGTTTATTTGTATATTTTTTTTTAATTTGTTTGTATTTAGTGTTACTGTTATGTTTTTGTACTATTGTAATATTTTTTTTATCCTACATACAAAATTCTCACTCCTGTTAAGGTTGGCTGGAAGAGATAAGCCCACCTTTGTACTTGTTTGATTTGTATATGTGTTTCTTTGTTTTATTGAATGTGCAATAAAGGTTATAATAACTAAAATGTGAGCATTATGGCAAATAAATGATTATCATTATTATTAAATCATAATCCCTACGGAACTTACTGCCACAAACAACCTTTCACGCTTTTACGTTCCGTTTTGTTTGGTACCTAGTTGTTTTTTTTCCCCGCATCATCGCGCGATTCTCTCAACCGTGCACGGGTGCGTCAATCGGATACAACATGTAAGTGTCAATTTGACACTCGTTCCGATGAGGTCTCGAGATGATATTGATTTGAAAGGAAACTTTTTTGAGATGTAACACTTTTGTTTTGGAATGTTCCCTGTAATATATTTTTAATATTTTATAGACATGAAATGTGTAGGCATAACGTCAGTCTAATTTTTAAACTGCGTGACACCAAAAATACAAAATTTTACTTTAAAAGCCATCTAGTGTCCAATTTCGAGAATACTTATCTGTCAAGTCCCATAAATTAATATTTCATTAGTTATGAACAAGTTGGAATAACACCTAATTAGTGCCTTAACTATAGAAAATAAACGGTCTTTACTTCCTACTGTACAGTTTGCTCAAAAGAACATAGGCTGTTTGAAAATTAGGCGAACGATATTTTTTTAATGTTATTATGTTTATCATTCACAATCATTATTCAGAATATTATGTTCTTTTACGAACCAAGGCAAGAAGGTTCCTTTCAAACTCAACCTCGCGGGGTTAGGCAGCAGAGGCAGGTATATAGCGTCCTGCTAATCAAACTTTGCGAGCCACTCAATAGGACCTCTAATTTGGCTACTACCATATAGTGGTTACCGGGACCAACCTTATAACCGCTAGTGGCAAAATAGCTGCCACCGTAATTTGGACTTTACAAACCACTAATAAAGACAAAAATCAATAAAAAATTACCAGCTAAAGTTTAAGGGTAATTCTAAAGCACGACGACTTTAGATATAAATTGCCACACAAATGGTTAGCCAAGGATTGACCACTTATCGCTTTGATGTACAACGACGATTATCATAGATCGCCAAGTACCTGCCCTACAGCAAAGCTACGAGAACCTCATTAATACATTCACACATAACATTAATATTACCAATCAGAAGCAATATATGGATATCCTGTCAATAAGAATACAAAAATAAGTCGGACAAAAGCAATATTTTTTTAGTACAGCTCCAGCAGGTCGGCCGTCGGTCGTACAGATATTTGACAACAAAAAAATTAGGACACCCAAAACTTTTACTGAAGAAGACATTCATTAAACAGGCAATAATTATAATTCAATATGAACGTCGCCCTTTGCTTGTGGTGCAAATGGAGAGATGTAGCGAGTTAATAAAATTTAGAATTATATTTGCTATTCAACGTTATTTTGTTTGAAACCATTGGTGGCATTCAGATATGGTAACCTGCTGTTTGAAAGTGGACATGGCAGAATATTTTGTATTTTCGTTATAAGTGACTACAGTAGTAAATATATGTATGTACCACGAATAAAACCGACAAGATAATAAATAAATATTCTCTTACAATTACACCAATAAACGCGTAACATTTTCAGATTGACCTTCATAAGAGCTTTATTGAGCCAAACTTGAATAAATGATTTTGATTTTGACTATGAATAATTATTTGGTTCAAAGGATCATTAAGAACTTGTGTTAAAGATACTAAAGATTGGATAAACATACTTAAACACCTTTTTTTTAAATACATAAATTTTATAATACATATATTTATAAATTTTAAATATATATTAAGTATGTATTTAAAAAGGAAACACCAAGATTAGAACAAATATTCTTGTTCATGCACACAAAGATTTGTCCTGTGCTGAAATCGAACTCACAACCTATGGAGTGAAGTGCAGGTATACTGACCTCCACGCCATATCAGTCAATAATTCCCGTTTGCGGCTACGACACAACAGATGAGGAGAAACGTTAACTGTGAAAACAATTTTCTATTTCTCTTTCTGCCACGGTTTCAAATGTTAATGTTTTCTAATGTTTAGTAACTTACAGAAGCGCCTAAATATTTCTTTATTGCTTCATAACAAGCCATTGTGGTGACTTAAAAGTGTGGTTGCTAGCAAGATATACATAAAAAACACAATTCCAACAAAAAAAAACTTAGTTGTGCTTCAAACAAGTGTATTGAATTTCAGGATTTGTATACCAAAAAATTTGTATATTATGTTCAACGCTATGTTCCCGTAACTTGCACCACTCACAGCAACTTTTAAGTTATAAGCCGACGATTATTGTCTGAATACGATATTGATGTTGGTACTCAACAATTTGTATTTGCAAGTTATTTTGTTTTACAACTTAAGTTATATCACCCGCTTTTTGGACGCCGAGAGCCGACAGTCTGATCGAATAAAAATATTGTTGTTATTGATATAATCATCTGTGTTAGTGGCACCACCATAATCATATTCTAGTACTATCCCAACTGCTCTAGAAGTAAGCTCAAGGCCCCAGGTCTCCTCCCAGAAGTCAGCCAGTTACGCCATGGCCCTTGTTGCACATTCATGCATGGATTCACATTGCGTCTCTCTAAGGAGGTCCTCTCGATTCTGATCCGGGGTACGTTGACCGCGGGTGAAGTGCCAGACGCTACAAGCCCAGGCAATGGTCTCTCGCCCCTTTTTCAACAGCGTTGGTCGCGTCTGCCGCAGTGTGCCTCACACTCCCCTCTCATTCCGCCCATTGGCCGGAAGGCAGTGCGTAAACAGCATTTTTTTTTCGACGATATTAAAAATTAAAAAAGCCTGCCAGAGTTGCGGAACTGATCAAAAGGGTTACCGCAGCCTTCGAACATTGCAGCCTCAAGAAGGAATATGGATGTTTTTTAGTCAGTAATCCTGTTATTAGTTTCCTTAAAGGCTAAGATAACTTATACATACTACTCTTAGGAAACCAATTCCCTACAAGTATTAAAAAAGCCTCTAAGGAAACTGGTTTCCCAACTCCGGTTTCCTAAACGGCCGGAGCGGTTTTTAGGCAGTAAAAATTGAACACCTCCGCAGCAGAAGTCAGTCAATTAATAATTTTCGATCCAAAAAAATTGGTGCTTATTGGTCTTACCATATTTGGCTGAATTTCAGTTGCATAATGCGACAGCCGTCCCATCCAACCCAGAGACAACATTGTTACATGATTAAACCACCTGTCAGAATATTACAAGGCACTGACTAAGTTGTAGCCAAGTTTACTATTAGCACAGAGTTATCTAGATAAAACATGGTCAGAGGTGGCCAGCCCATTGACATTGAATCTCGTTCATTGCCTACATGGACACTAGACGAGATAATCGCCTTCTTCGACATCATCGAGAAGGACATGTGGTGATAGAATCCTTGGGTTGCCGCTACGATACGACACTTAGAAATATGGTCAGAGCTGGCCAACCCATTGCTATTGAATCTCGTTCATTGCCTACATGGACACTAGATGAGATACCATTCCCTTAATCGCTTTCATCGACATCATCGAGCAAGACATGTGGTTATAGAATCCTTGGGTTGCTGCTACGATCGCTGCCAAGGGTCTCGGTTGTAAATACCTGGTCTTGCACTTTTCAAACAAATGCGCGTAATTATCACTGGCTCCTTACCATGGAATTATCGTCAAGCCGTTGGTAGCTGATCAAGAATATTTATACATACATACATACATTCACGCCTGTTTCCCCGAAGGGTTAGGCAGAGGCATCTTATACGCCCACATTTCGCCTATTATATAGTTGGTCCCACGTGAGCCTATTGCTGCTTGCCAATAATTTTTATGTTCGCCAAAGCCTCGTCCATTGATTGGCAGGTGCACTTGCAGGTGAGGTAGTTTTGGACTTCTTAGCTATTAATAGGAGTTATATAGATAACTAGGATTTATTTTACATTTATATGCCGAATAGCAATTATTTTTCGTCAAGCAGCCGTTCTATTTCCCATCGCATCGTAACATTAAAACTTTCCCATCCCAATAAAAGTGTTATTGCAAAATAAAAAGACAATAACATGAAATGGAATTATCGCCAGCGGAAAAAAGAAACGTAAATATGACATACAATACAGAAGGGCAGGGTAGGGAAGGGCAGGCAAGGGGGGCGGTAAGGCATTTAAAAAAGTTTGATTGAGTGGAGTGACGAACTTTTTGATTGTTTCCCAAAGATTCGGCGAAAACACGATATAAATAACGACGCGAGCGGGAAAGATTTTTCTCTGTTATTATAGCACCAGTATTTCTAGACCCCTAGGCATATCATTTTGTCATAGTTGAAGGAGTTCACTGTTTCGACATTCAATAAATCTTTTTTTTTGTTGTACGTTGGTAACAAAATGCGTTTACGCACTGCCTTCCGGCCACGGGGGAACCGAAAGGGGGTGTGGGCCTCACCACGGGCAGACACGACTGCCAGCAGTAATATCCACTAAAAATGTTCCGACAACGCCCGCCGCTTGTTGAGAAAAAGGCGGGGGCCAGTACCTGGGTTGCAGCGTCTGACACCCCGCCTGTAGCCAACGTTTTTCGGGCCAAAACCGGGGCTCCCTGCCCCCGCTGCGCCCTCCATAGGTCCTTCTTTGTTTCCCCCCGGTAGTCAGTACTAAGGGCACCCAAAGTCACCAACCTCTGGGTGTTACTTTTTCCCGGCTTTCGGGAGGTACTCAGCCCCCCCCACCACGCCAAGGTGGAGACCATAAAAGCCTTTCGATCGGATACTGACCTCTTATGTCCTCTCCTGAACTTAGGAACCACTATCATACTGTGCAGACAATATTTTCCTCTGCAAGACCTTGGATTTCTCTGCTGATACTTGTTTTCCCAGCTCCAGCTCCTGTATTTCAGGTATTTTAAGCGGGACATGAAACGGCATTTTATGCAGGCCCTTATGAGTGGGGGCGATTCTTACCGTGCTTATTTCATGATATGGAGCGCAAAAATTTTAACTGCTTCAGTTGATTTATACCATTAACATATAGATGTGTAAGTGATGTGATGAATGATGGTTTCATTATTAATCCAGTTCTTATAACAACAGACCAAAGGAAGGAGTTCTGCTTGTGCTGTGGCAGTAGCCCAATCCTGAGCAGTATGTCCTGGACTGCGCTTCATATCAACTTTTTCTGGTGGTCGTGTCGTGTAGGTTGAGAGCATAACTAAAAAAAGAAGATAGCTACCTGTATGTGACTATGTAGCATGACATCCATCAACTCAGCCCACTGACGTGTCCCTTAATTTTTTATTGTGACACGTCATAGTAACTGCATCCTGACCATTGTACATTGACCAATGGCAAGCAGTCGATGCAGTCCAAAAAAATGAAGGCGCTTAATATCGGGAAATAAGCACGGTAGAAAGCGCACGTACTCCCGCGGCCTGCTAAAATGCCGTTACACGCCCCGCTTAAAAGAACCGGGATTATAGGAATTAGGAAAAAACTGAGCACAGGTTTTGACCACATTGACCCAATTGCAGATTGGCGGAAGAGCAATGCTCAGTATTGAGGATCTTTTTGGAACGAAGTTCCTTATCGCGCGTTATGAAAGACGGAAGACGGAAAAAAATCTTAAGAATAGTTGTCACGACACTTTTTCACGGTCTAGTGGCTAGGATACCTGGCTTTTACCCAGGAGGCTCGGGTTCGAACTTTTTGTTTCCTCTTTTTAAGCGTTTTATTAATGTTATTTTTAAAATTTTCTTCCTAAACATAATTGTACCATGATGACACAGTTCTACGCTGATATTTGCTGGATTATACATTCAGTGAGATCAACTTCGCCAAAGGATATTTCATTTAAAACTAAAACTTATATCGGTACAATGTCGCTAAGACTTAAGATTTTTCGTCGTTTAACGAAAATACTAGATGGAATACTCTAACAATTGCCTGTGACTTCACTCGCATCTTCAATTATATAAAGGCTTCCTTTAGGCTTGTTTAGGTACGACCGATATGGCGTGGAGGTCAGTATACTTGCACTTCACTCCAGAGGTCATGGGTTCGATTCCCACACAGGACAAATCTTTGTGAGCATGAATATGAATATTTGATCTGGTCTGGGTGTTTTCTATGTATATCAAGTTTGTTTTTACAAAAAAAAAGTATTTAAGTAACATACTTAAATATCCGTTCTTTAGTATACAAAACACAAGTTCTTCATGATACTTATCTTGGAACTAGATTATTGATGTGATTGTAAGAGAATATTTATTATTATTTATTATTAGGTAAAAAAAATCCCTCTTCTTAACTCCAGTCTGCACTATCTGCTTTGGATGGTTGTGTGACCACCATTGAGGTATTTATCTGTATGACTTACTCAACTATATATAGTATGACTAGGAGCCCAAGCCTCACCTGCAAGTGGTGCACCTGCCGATCAACGGACGAGGCTCTTGCGAACATAACAGTGCCCGGTAAGCGGCAATAGGCTCGCCACCTATTACGTGTGACCAACTATAATAATTGGCGAAGTGTGGGCGTATAATAAGCCTCTGCCTTCCCCTTCGGGGAAAGAGGTGTGTCTCTAAAAAACAGCTTTAATAGTTACATTTAAGCTGTTTTTTGGAGATAAATGTCGTTATCGTTTAAAATACAATTTCTCGTTTTGACCTCTATTTCTACAACTTCTTTTCTTTGTATTGATTCTCATATTAATTACATTACTGTCTTAACAACCCAGTCCATATAAAATAAGGTAACATTTTTAATACAGGCTGCCATTGAAAGTAAGTCAATAATAAAGGTTCGCTCTCGTTACAGAAACAAAGCAATTCGTCAAAATTCATGAAGTTACAGTGGCGCGTGTAAACTCCGTAATGTGTTCGTCTCGACAAAGTTAGATTGGCTGGCATCGAATGATGGCTTCTGTCAGACGAACGTCGTAAAAATACGAGACGGCGATAACTCGACGGTGGAGTAGACGTTCCGGCGAAGAGCGGGTTTTTCTGTTCGATAGCAACATAATTAAATTTTTGTAAATATGAATCTGAATTGTGATGACATTGAGCTGCAAGGTGCCTTTTCCATAATTACATATTTGTTAATAAAACTGCTAACTAATAATTTATATTTATAATTTGAAAATTGGAATTTGTAATCATCGTCATTATCACCCCTATGAGTCCACTGCTGAACATTGGCCTCCCCAACAGATTCATTTTATTGGGGGTGTTTGCCCATAATCACCACGAAGCCCGCCCAGCTCCTACAGACCACTAAAGTGCCACACATCATCATATTGGCCTTATACAGTCCACTTGAGTTGAACATTAGCCTCCCTAATACGTTACATTATTGGGGGTATTTGCCCATAATCACCACGCTGGGCAGGCGGGTTACCTATCATCCGGTATGCGCCGTCTATAGTAAATAAAACCTCATTCCAGGTAAGTGGAGGCGAATGAGAAAATCTACCTAGAAGGCTAGATTTAAAAAATCGATGTTTAGATCGTAGCATAATAATTATTAAGTGCACAAAAATTCATCGACAAATCGAGTTAAATGCTCGGAGATCCGAGTTCTCAATTGGAAGTAATCAAGCGTTTAATTTTCGGAAATATCGAATCTGTCGTCAAATTTCTTCGCTCCAATTAATTAGAGAGTCGATACCCCGATCGGGATCGTCGTGGCAAAGATTACAAATTATATACAGAGGTCCTAATGTATACGAGATTGTTATGTATTTTTTAAATAATATTTCACATAATATTTTTGGGTGTATAGGGATCCTATTACACATCCTCATTAATAATTATTATTTTTCTATAATCATATTTTGTGGTAGATTCATAAATTTGTGTTAACTGAATCAGCTAAATTTTAGCAAATAATCAAACTATCTAAGTTAATTTTAGAGTGGTTGCGCTTTGTACCGTGCACGGTATGAAGCCTTTTTTTTTTGTACTTCATCGAATGCTTCCCATCAGGCAGGATGAAATTATTTTGACGTGACACAAATTAGAGGTAGTTCTAAACACTGAACTAAGGAACATTTGGTATTTCTTTTTGTACTTAGATAACATAAAATTAAATTCTCCCTTCCTATAGTCACAATATATGAAAAGGTATAGATTTATCCCTAAAGTTTATATTCAATTTTATATAGTGATATAAAGGGGTCCTACCATGATCAAAAGACCCCAAGCCAACCTCACCTGCAAGTGGTGCACCTGCCGATCAACAGTGCCCGATATGCGTCAATAGGCTCGGCGCCTATTACGTGGGACCAACTATATAATTGGCGAAGTGTGGCCGTGTAATATGCCTCTGCCTACCACTTCGAGGAAACAGGCGTGAATGTATGTATGTATTAATAAAATTCAAGCTGAAAACTAAAGATTGTAGTCTATCAATTCTTGATCTATGACTCTCAAGTTAATTTCATTTGACATTTTGATAGGTCCATTAGAAAAGCACAGACATATAGAAGAATTGATGCGTCAGAGAGTGATAGAACGATTCGTTATAGATTAGATGTAGCGATCGGCAGGTGTACTGGAAACAGCTGCTGGTGATGGGTACTTTATTAATAATTGAGAAATGAAGCACCGCTAAAGTTAGAATCGATCACTTAAGTAAAGCAGAGTTCACCAAATTCATCACTTGAATAGGTGTCCTTTATGTATGGCATTATCACTAAATGCATGGCGGTTATCACTAAATGTGGTAGTCGTTAAGCCATGTTAGAGGCCTAATGGGCGGCTTGAAAAATTCTAACAGCAGGACGCCATACACCTGCCTCCGCCAATACGCACTGGGTCAGTGTGGTGGAGTATGACCCAATACCCTCGCACCTTGATATGTATGAGGTGGCTCGTGCTCAGTAGTGGGACGATAATGGGCTGAGATGATGATGTATGGCATTTAATTACGAGAGTTTTCGTGCTTCTAAAAGGACGTTAGAATGTTGATAGGCCAAAAACCGATCTTTGCCAATCTGCACTTGATTGATTCCTAATCCCAAAGCATAGTTGGTCCCTAAGAGGATGCTCGTGGTCACTAGTAGGACGAGGCTGGACTGATGATGATAATAATGAGAGCTCCAAATATTCTGCCGTTAAGAAATATTTAATAATGTGAAGACCTGTAAACAGAAAAAATAATATTTTTCTTACAGTCACACCAATCATTTAATTCCAAGATAAGTATTATTCGGAACTTGTTTTATGGATACTAAAAAGTTAGATATATATATACATACTTTTTCTTATTACTAAGTTACTTATTACTTTTATTCTTAATATACATAGTTTTTCCTGGTCTGGGTAAATACCCAGTATAATAAATAATTATAAAAAATAATCGTGTTCGTGCACACAAAGATTTTACCAGTGTGGGAATCGAACTCACGACCTCATGAGCGGAGTGCAGATTTACTGACCGCCACACTATATTAGTCGTCAGAATAAAGAACTAATATGAATGTCACCTAGTGGAGGGTGAAAGCACGTTCGGATTGAATTGACAAAACTAAGCCTCTTTAGAGTCATCGACAGACTCTCTTTAGAATCACTACAGACAGACTAACAAATCCTCGATAGAGTCACCGACAGACTGACTGATTGACAAATCCTCCCTTTATAATCACTGCAGACTGACTGACCAATCCTCCCCGTTAGAATCATCGACACACTCTCTTTAGAATCACTATAGACAGACTAACAAATCCTCGATAGCGTCACCGACAGACTGACTGATTGACAAATCCTCCCTTTATAATCACTACAGACTGACTGACAAATCCCCCCCGTTAGAGTCATCGACAGACTGACAAATACATACATGTATAAAATCACGCAAGTTTCCCCGAGGGAAGGCAGAGGCATATTATACGCCCGCGCTTCGCCAATTGTGTTGATGTGCTCACGTAATAGGTGGCGAGCCTATTGCCGCTTATAGGGAACTTCTATGTATGCCAGAGCCTCGTTCGTTAATCAGCAGGTGATGATAGAATCCCTGTACATCTATTACATATTATTATGATATAATATGTTAGGTAAATATAATTACTTACAAACCAACCTATATTTTAATTTCCTCACTTTAGAGCTTGTCAGAGTATTGTTAAATTATGCTTTTTAATATATTATTATTACAAAATAAAAAGTATGAAAAAATAATCGAAAGCATTCTAGCCTTTGATAAAAATTACTTTTCAAATTATACATTTCAACAACTATGTGTTTTTTGGCACATAAAGTGTAAAATTTTTAGTTAAAAGTAATTAATAACGTAAAACGTAACGTAATAGTAAAACGATCAATGATTGTCTAAATAATAGCAATTATCATAATACTATTTTTTTATTTAAATTTAATACACACTCTGCCTGATGGCAAGCAGTCTGCGCAGTCCAGAATAGTAGAAGTAGAAGAGCTCTATATCGTTGAAAAAGCATGGTAACAAGCGCTTTCTTGGTTCGAGTGCTAATAGGCAGAGGTAGCATACCTACTGGGGTACTATAGTATGTTATAAAAACTTAATACCTACCTAAATCATCATCATCATCTCAGCCATCTGACGTCCACTGCTGAACATAGGCCTCCCCAATAGATTTCCACATTGAGCGATCCTGAGTCGCCTGCATCCATCGGCTTCCCGCCGCCTTGACCAGATCATCGGTCCATCGCATGGGAGGCCGTCCTCTACTACTAATCTAAGGCAAACAAATACGCAGATTTATTTAGTACTCGTGAGAGTTAAACCGACAGTTTACAACACTACCCGAACGAATTAGTCATAAAAAAATCATTTGACCTATCCACACGACTGTTATTATAAAACCTTCTAAATAAGCAAGACAAAACACAAAGAATAAATTCTTTCCGCTATTCATCCGTGAAATATAATTAATACGGTATTATGAATTAATTCCATAAATCACGAATGTCACAATGCACTCTTCAATCTGTGGTTCAACAAAAACTAATCTCGACTTCAATACAAAAGTAGGCGTTTCTTTAAACAATCAGGGCACTACTACCTGTTCTCGAGGCTATTTCGTTTATAAACTTCACGGTAGTGATAAAAGAGTGACTAATTTTAATAATTGTCTTTATTTTTACATTTAGTATAAGTCATATTATTTTTAACGAATATTAAAGAAGATAAATATCAAAAATCGCTACTTTAGTGTCAAAAAAATACAAAATAATCGTTTTTTTATTGGTTACATTATAGGCACAATCGAGAAACTACCTCAGGCACGCAACTCTGTTGAAAAAAAGCATTTTTTTTTGTTCAAAAGTAATTTAACTAAGTAGGTACTACCTGGATGATTTAGCCTAAAAGAGTAATATTGTAACATTTGGCGGAAATATATGTTGTAGTACAGTGTTCGAATCGAATAATAATAGAAGATTTTCACTAGCTCGAGTGTTAGTTCTACTATTATTATTCGATAGAATTTGGTCTTTGTCCCAATGCCTAGTGACATGCGAAGTCCAACCAACTTAATTCTATCGAGTATTGATAGTAGAACACCATATACACAATATAAACTTTTTGAATTTTGTTTACATTATATAGTAAACAAAATTCAAAAAGTTTTAATTCAAAATAAATTGAACCATCTCAATATCAGTTCCAGCGATCGCTCTAGCAAAGGCACCAATCTCGGATAGCACTGTGTTTTACCCGGTCGAAATCCTATTCTAAGCATGCAACCCGTTTTAGGTCGTTACCGAAAGAGAGAAAATCTATCGAGAGTTGATGATAAAGATCCATGTATACTAACCATGTACTCGAGGATAAACGCCGCCAACAATTACAATTTTTTTCAAAAGAACACTTCAGATGTACATTAGCAAACTTTACTTAATATTTTAGTTCTTATTTTGTAAGTTAGAGACTCGTGACTCCACAGACAAACTATGTTAATGGTTTTGTAAGACTACTGTATTTTAAATGCTAACCGCTGTTTGTTTAATAAATAATAAAGCTTAAGCCTAGGGCCCAGGGTCTGCTCACTGGTTTAACCATATTTTAGCAAAATTTCAGTTATTAACTGCCGTCTGACCTCCGAAACCCCGTGAGAAATATTGTCAAAAATTAAACCAGCTGTCAGGATGTTAGAAAGCACTGACTTCTTAATTACTGCTACAGATGTTAATGCAGCACCGGCTTAATGTGTGTTCCGAGGCACGGAGCAAGCAATAATTACGCACATAACTTCTGAAAGATATAGAGGGTTTGAACCCGTGACCGTCTGAATCTGAAGGCTATGAGTCTCGCCACTGGGCTATCGCGGCTCAAGCATAATACGATCACGCTATTATTTCCACTTGCCCAAACAATCACAACAATGCATATAGTAAGCAAAATAGGACAAGTTTTAATTCATAAGAAATTGAATCACCATTCAAATTAGTTGCTTCGTTCTTGGGTACAGTATTGTCCTGTTATTTATGATTTCTTTATGACGGTACAGTCAGCGACGGAATAGATAACGTTTATATTTGTCCAGGATATTTAATAATTTTGGAAATTTTTCCATCGTCCATAGGCTCTAGTCCCAAAACAAGCAGATCTTCTATTGGAGGTACACTATGGGTCTTATATCTATTATATTAAATTAAGTATGATGTATGTCTATGTTCAAACATACAAAAATTCTCGCCTGTTTCCCTAAAGGAGTACGCAGAGGCATATTATACGCCCACATTTCGCCAATCATCTCATAGATCATACCGCAACTACACGACAAAGTAGGCACCAATTCAGCACTACTACAAAATGAGGGCAGGAAACTTTGTATAATGTCCAAAAATGTATTATGTAAAACTGTGAATGTATGTTGTAATATACTGTTATACATCATTGGGTATAAAATCAAACCCGAAGGCTTTAAGGTGATAAATCATATTAGAACTTCGTGAGACCGAAAGAATTTAAAATAGAATTCTGTCGTTTCTCTGATAAGCGTTGATCTTTGAGGTGTTAACATCTGCTAGAAGACACGGAACAATAAAGTTTTAATTGTCATTCAGACCAGACCATTCGAGGCTTGGAAGGATTTTGTTAAAGTAGCATTTGGAAAACTCTATGTTAAAAAATGTATCATCATCATCAGCCTTTAATTGTCCACTGTTGGATTAGCAGGCGTGAATGTATGTATATTTTGTTTTTATTAAATTATTTTTTAAATAATGTTTTACCGTATACTGTTGTTTTTGTGTTTTAAATTATGTTTTATTGTATAGTATTATTTTTATTTTTAATTTAAAATTAAAGTAACTATTATGTCCCCAAGTATACCAAGTCCCGCCATACACAGCGCGTCGTATCTCGCCCTGCGTTGTCGCCTACGCGTCGCGCCGCCGCAGGAGTGTCGCGCGCGCACTTATTTATTGGTTCGCCATTGATTTATGGCAGGCAGGAACGTCAATTGATTAAATGAATATATACATCAGTGGTAATATACAAAGGGTTTAGGGTACCGAAAAATCTAGGTTTTAGTACCTCATTGCACTTATTTATTGATTTAAGGGAAGCAGAAACGTCTGTTGATAACATAAATTTACTATTATCTATACTTTTTAATATTACGATATAATAACTGTATAGGGATCATAGTAAGACCTAAAGAGCCCAAGCCAACCTCACCTGCAAATGGTGCACCTGCCGATTAACGGACGAGGCTCTGGCGAACATAACATTTCCCGGTAAACGGCAATAGTCTCGCCACCTATTACGTGGGACCAACTAAATAATTGGCGAAGTGTCGGCGTATATTAGGGCTCTGCCTACCCCTTCGGCAAAGCAGGCGTGAATGTATGTTGTAATATACTGTTATACATCATTGGTTATAACTCGAAGGCTTTAAGGTACTGATAAATCATATTAGAACTTCGTGAGACCGAAAGAATTTAAAATAGAACTTGCGTTCCTCTTGATAAGCGTTGATCCTTGAGGTGTTAACAACTGCCAGAAGAAATGGAACAATAAAATAATAATTGTCATTCAGACCAGACTACTCGAGGCTTGGAAGGATTTTGTTGAAGTAGCATTTGGAAAACTCTTCAAATGTATCATCATCATCATCATCATCAGCTTTTAATTGTCCACTGCTGGATATAGTCTTCTCCAATGACACGCCATTGAGCTCGAGCTCTTCATCTCCAGCCAAAGCCAGCTGTTTTGCGTATATCCTTGCTCCACAGTCGCTGTATTGTAAGTATGTAAATAACAAGAAATTGATAGAATAATAAAGCTTTATTTTATTTGATGAAGCACATATGAATGTCATCTTAAAAACAACGCCTTCATTCACTACGGGCAGAAGCTTGTTGGCGAAGAATTAAACAAGAAACTAACCTAGTTCGTCGTCCCGCCATAAGTACAACATCATTTATGCTTACACATAATTTTTTAGCATAATTTCTTCTACCACTCGTTATAATTCTAACATAGATTAATTATAACTCTTAACGAATAATAGTTACAACCAAACCCTCAAAATTTATGCTACATACAAAATTTTTGGTTTATATTTTTCTTTCAGTGAACTAGTGTATTTGTTACCGGCTAAACCCGATTTTAGGACAAACTAGTATGGCCTAGTTCAAACTAATTTAGGTGGGCTGCATAAAATGTTTTTTAATGGTAAGAAAAAATATTTTATTACAATAGTTGCAGTCCACCAAAATTAGTTTGGACTAGGCCATACTAGTATGTCCTAAAATCGGGTTTGGCCGGTAACAATATCCTACTAACATATGAGGAGCCCAAGCCAGCCTCACCTGCAAGTGGAGCATCAACGGCCGAGGCTCTGGCGAATAGGCTAGCCACCTATATTCGCGTGGGACCAACAACACAATAAAAATCAATACAGGAAACAGACGTGATTGAATGTACAATATGTATTTTTCTTTTGTAAAATTTTGCTTTTGTCCATTGTGCCACCATCCATTTTATCTATATGCTTAGTGCTTACACAAATAACAATAATATTCCCAATCACTTAAAAGCCACAACCCTGCGCTGGCCGTACGTCATCCGTGATATTCCACAATATTTTTAACTTCAACTATATGCTTTGATTCACAACGCATTGTGAACTGGTTAACAATACCGGGCACTAATGCAAAATGTACGTATGGAGGCAATTCTGTATAAATATTATTTAGTACTTGTGTTTCATCAACTTCTGGGCAGATCTGATTTGAGTCTGTACCATTTTATTATTCACGTTTTTCAATATATGTAAATATTATCACGCTTGTGGAGGCAGAGGCGAGTTACGCTCACATTTCATCAATTATATTTTTGGTTTCACGTAATTAGGTAGGTGGTGAGTCTTTTGCAGCTTAGTGGGAATTTTTGTGTTTGCCAAAACCTCGTCCGTTGTTCGGCATTTGCACCATTTGCAGATGAGGTAGGCTTGGGATTTTTTGGTAGGACCCTATATATCTATGATCGTTTGTATGTTTTTCAATCCTATTGACTATTCTTATACCATATACGAGTAGTTCAGAAGTGGCTCTTCACGCATGAACTGCAGTTTATTGTGGATCACAACAAACAAGCGTCATATTTAATAATAATGATATGCCTTATATCTTGTACTTGAGAAATTATTATTTTTACAAATAAATTTCTACCTCTCATATGCCACAATAAAATTGCAAATAAATATTTAGTCGCAATAATTACTCGCACAAAGTAACAACTTTTCGATCCTTCAAGAATTCAATATCGAAAAAAGATCGTCAGCTGTCTCTCATATATCCATCCATGTGCAACCCTCGGGAAAGCTCTGTATGACGGTTCCCTCACTCTGTAGTCAAAGTTGACTGGATCTGGACTGGCCATCAGCCTACATAGTGACGCATCACGCTCATCTCCATTTTTACATACATAATATCACGCCTGTTTTCCCGAAAGGGTAGGCAGCGACACATTATAAGCCCACAATACCCCAATTATATTTTTGGTCCCACGTAATAGGTGGCCATTGCCGCTTATCGTGAACTGTAATGTTTGCCAGAGCCTCGTCCGTTGATTGGCAGGTGCACCACTTGCAGGTGAAGTTGACCTTCATCAATCTACTTCACGAAATGCATGGATGGTCATAGGCCTTCTAAACAGACTTCGACTTTGACCATTAGAAGGCGACACGACTATTAAAATAAAATATAATTTATCGTCTTTAAGAAAAAAAAATACTTTATTGACTTTCAGATCAACAGGATCATTCAGATTCGTCAAATTTTATAAAGACAAAATGGGAATTCCATATTTTTTCTACTTAACAACAATGAAAGAGATATATATAAGAAATATATAAAGAGATATATAAGATCAACGGAATTCGTAAAAAATGTATCAGATCATCCGTTCATCCTGCGGTTGAACGACTTACTCTACATTTTCTGCCAAAGGGTCTCCATACCAAAACTTTACTACTCCACCCTATCTATCAAATATATATATATTATAGATATATTATATATTATAATATATATTATAGCAAAAGACACAAAAAAACTTCAGTCAATCCCAAACGCACAATCTAAAGCCAGTACACTTGCATTTGAAAAGCAAAGCCACAAATTAAGCAGATAAAATAACATAAGGTCGATGACACGCCACTATTCAACACTCAAGAGTGGGTAGAGTACCAACATACAAAATATTACTTATAGCTTTATAAAGGCTCTTTTATTCGCGCACCATAAATCAATGGTGGTAGTTATGAGAGTACCAACCATCTCTTTTGTATAGTTGAATCTGTCACCGCCTAATCCTTTAAGAGTTTTCTTGTGACTCTCTTTATTGTAGAATATTGAAGGTAAGCAGATAAAACTTGACTATTTATGTCAATTATTATAAATGTGTTATGGTAATGCAATGATTGTACAATATGCCGGTAATGGTATTAGAGGAAATTTGTATATTTTTACTGATAATAAATTAGACTATTCGCGGAAACTATAGGTTATTTTTGGAATAGAAGTACCCTAAATTGCTCAACCTATCAACCTGTAAAGATCCTCTAAAATCAGTCCAGCTGCTCCAGCTTCAAATATTTATATTTCATAAACCATTACATAGTACTTAAAAGAGTAAAAATTTAATATAAAAAAATATTCTGAGAGCCGCCTGAGATAAGCCACGACTAACACTTTTTTTTAAATATTAGAGATATATATGCAAAGAAGAGTGCTAAACTTTTTTTTTAATCTTCATAGCACACCTAAAAACGTTATACAAATGGCGAACTTAATGCCGTAGAAATTCTCTTGCTACATACGAAGTTTTATCTGCATTACCTACGATATACTACATTTCACCTCAAACAAAACATTTCAATGTTCCACCAGATGAAAGTCACAATCTGTCAACATCACCACAACAACAAAACATTTTAATAATACATTTAAATAGGCTTTTTTTTAATGTCATTAATACGATCTATCATATTCATGAGCAGGCGCGCTTATTGGAGATGAGTAATTGTATGTTTGAATTGTTAATTTTTCAAGTGAGCTGTTTAGTTTTTATCCTTTGACAAAAGTAGTTTGATAGCTCTCATTCGGAGTGGATATCAAAAGTCATAAGAAAACTAAGAGTCTCGCAGCAAGCAATGCTATTAATATGGAGTCGAATTGAAAAATTTTGGAGATCCTTAGAAGAACTAAAGCTGTGTAAAGCTTAAGTTCTTTGCAGAGAAACAAAGTGGGTTCAAAGAATTAGCAAGCTGAAATAGTTTATATAAAAAAAAAACAGTTCAACATGAAAAAGAAATGCTATTATATATGCATTTTAATGCTGGAATCTTTTTTAACTGGGATTTTTTGGGACTTCAACCAATATCTTCATTCCTATCGAATGTATATTTGATTTGCAACATTTGTTTTTATCCAGCTAAAGGCATATAAAGCATACTTTTCGTATGCTATATATGCCTTCTGCTGGATTAACCTTTTCTAATGCTCTGCCGCTGGCACGGCCCAGACTCTGGTTCAAATACGACACGCACTACGCCTATCTCTAAGTCGTCATCTCACACCAACAAGGTTAAGGAACAACAAGGAATTGAGAAATATTGAACTCTATAGATTGCTGTTAAGAGCGTCGCCATGCGTCTTCGCGAAGTGAAATGGCTTTATCGAGGGTTCCGTGCTCAAACCCGATAAGTGACAACATCAGATATATATTATAATTTCTGCCGCTTTTTCTTGTGATATTATCAGATAAGTCGATTTCAGAAAAGAAGACTGAAAACTGAGGACTTCATAATCCAATAAGTAAACCTTTTAACTTTAATTTTTTTTGATTAACCGATAAATTCTTTTAAGTACTGTTTTAAGCCCAAAAACACTTATCGGGTTTGAGCATGGAACCCTCGATATACTGATCTGTATGCTATAATGACTATCGAATAAAAACATCGTGAAATCGATTCTTTGTAGTCATTCCCGCAAGTTTAACACCATTTACGATTGACTTCCTTTAGCGTGGGCTGAATGTAGGATTAAATTAACAAGATTAGATTGATCTAAATGGCTGTGAGACGAGTGAGGCGTCGAATGGTGTAATTAGTGAGTCACATCACTATTGGGTCGCGGGCGATTAGAATATGCTATGAGACTTATTGTTCATTTCCGTTGTTGTCATGACTTTACCGAAATTCTGAAATTGTGTCACTGTATTATAAGTATTTTTTGCTTTATATTGCATTATCATAGTCTTATGAGTTATATCTTTGACCTAATCATCTCCATGGCAATCAATGTAACGATAAAAATAATTACATGCGAAATTCGTTAATTTTAAATAAGGATTAATTAAAGGCTTATAGAATCGACTATTGATGTCTCAGCATCTTCGAGGACGGCCTTCCCGATAGGCCAATGATCTGGTGAATTCGACGATTGGTGAACAAAGAAGGATCCCAATCGGTCCATACGGAAAGCAGTTGAGGACTTCAGAATATGAAGATCTTTAATGTATTGAATATAATAACAGTATGTAAAAATCTAATTTTTTTTTTCTCTTACCCTTTCCATTTTAAGAGTGTTGACATTCCTGTTAGCAATAGTTGTAGGCCGTGAGTCGTAGAAGTCGACGAAGTGAAATCCTACCAGATGGGCAACAGTGTCCAGCGTACTGGCCTGAACTGCGATCACCAACCCGCCTGCCCAGCGTGGTGATTATGGATAGAATGAAATCTATTGGGGAGGCTAATGTTCCGCAGTGAACTTTTATAAAGCTTATATGATGAAAAAAGTTTTGAAGGAAATTATTATTTAATCAGTCCCATACGCTAAAATACCTTTTACCTTATCTTGTAAAGTGGCTGTTTTAGCTATAAGGTACCTTACCTTATCTTATAAAGAGGCCATTTTAGCGTATCATCATCATCACAGGCATCACAGCCCATTAACGTCCCACTACTGAGCACGAGCCTCCTCTCACATATCAAGGTGTGAGGGTATTGGATCATACTCCACCACGCTGACCCAGTGCGGATTTGCGGAGGCAGGTGCATGGCGTCCTGCTGTTAGAATTATTCAAGCCGCCCATTAGGCCTCTTACATGGCTTAACGACTTCCACATTTAGTGATAACCGAGACCAACGGGTTAACGTGCCTTCCGAAGCACGGAAGCGCTCGATATCAAATGCCACACAAACAGTCACCCATCCAAGGACTGACCTCTGTAAAATCTGCTGTACTTCGGTGATCGTTTCCGACCACCGAGCACCGCAGAGCTACGAGCGCTTCTGCGTATGTCTAGAAATGTGTATTAATGCGTCTGTTTAGCGTATGGAACTGTTTCAATGATCATTTTCTTTCATTTGCAAAAAGTAAACTCTCTTACGTCTAAACTATTAAACCAATGTTCATAGGGCTTCATACGACAATTCTACGCCGAAAAGTATAAGAAAAGCATGTGTATTAGACGAAGCCGCAGCTGCCAACAAGGCTTAAACAAAAAACAAAACAAACGCAAGCAATCATCAAACACACAAAAGTGTATAAGCGAGAAACATGTTGTGTGATTATGAGCAAGGACCTTTGACAATTCATCCAATTAACGGCTACAGGAAAGGATAAAGATGCAATTTGACAGGCCCTTGTCCTTTTGTAGTGGTAACTGCTCGGTTTACATACAATGATGATTCAAATTGAGCCTTTGAGCTTTTAGATCTCTGATACGAACATCTCAGGCAGTTGTCAATCATAGTGGATCACATTGTTTAAGCTTTTCAAATGCTACTGCTTGATAGACTGGTATCCTTGTATTTTGCTAGATGCCTACTATTTCGCGTTCTGAGTCAAGAAAGAGTATATTATCTAAATTAAATGATAATTAAGTAGAATTCTTGATAGTCCGATAAAATTTGTAAAGTATTTATTGATTTTCAAATTTTATTTGTAAGTGTTCTGTTACCAAAACTGCAAAAGATTAAAATAATATAAAGAGAATAATATACAGAATTGTGTTATCTCTTGTTTATAAAAGTACTACACTTATAGTAAACATTAAGCTACGTATATTTTAATTTTTTAGAGAAATATATGATTGAAGAATAGAATTATTTCGTACGACATAAACTAGGTGTCCCTTTAAGACGAAAGAAAAATTTGATTAGTAGAAATAGCAATTTAACGTAATGAGCATAAATACAAGATTAATTAAAGATTAATGTTTTACTGTATTCACAAATTTTACTTGAGAAAAGGTACGTCAGAGATGTCTATAAGTTCAGCAAGAAGTCCATAAGTTTTTAACAGAGCGCCTCTAGCGGAAGCTTATGGTAACTCTTGCAACAAACACAATTGAGATGTTAACCCCAAGAAACAAAACAAAACGAGAAACAATAGAAAAAGAGAGTAGATCATGACGGCAATGTTTATAGCTGCCTGTATTATAATAAGATCAGGAATCTGCAACGATATTTTACCAGGGCGAATTATCGACCATCATTCATGTAATCATTCGCTGTAAAAGTAATCCAAAGACCAGTGCTATGCCGATCGCAATTTATCAAAACAAGTTCACCTACTATTAAAATCGAATTATTGGCGACCAGCCAGAAATGAACTCTTTGGCTCGTGGTGCAGTGTAAAAGTCTTTGTAAGATGTAAATATTGGAGATCATTGTAAATTGGTTATGAGCGTCAATCAGGTTGATTACAGGTGGCGTGAGTGCCAAAACGAACGTGAATGCGCTGGCGCAATTGAGACTCGTAGCGACATCTGTTACTGAGTAGCTGAACTAATCTTAGCTGTGCGATATTATTTAATTGTAATAATTAAGAATTTTTAAGGTTTTTGAAGAATTGCGCATTAAAGTCTACATACATATAAAACTGTGCATGTATTATGTAGTAAATTATAAAATTTATTATAATAAATTATCTAAAAAAGGAGTAAATAAATATGGTCCTAAATAAAGAAACTTAAGTAAATTTCACAGAATATTGACTTATAAAATAAAAATCGGACTATTTATGAAATTTGACGTTGGGTATGTTGGTTCAAAACAGACCATACTTCGCACATTCCAGCTTTGTTTCAAATTTACGTACCATCAATAAAATGTTCGACATAAATAGAACTTTAAAAATTATGTTTAACATTCCACCGAAATTATGTGTAACTAAACAAATTTTATTAGAAATTATCATGTCGAAGACTTCGACATTAAGTCGTCGGTAAAAACACGAAAGATTCACGTTGAAACATTAAATCGTGCATAATTACGACTCATTGGGCAGTAAACATTTTAAAAGAAAATTTTGTGATCCCACGCTAGCGTGTAATAAAGATAATTTTGATACAAAAGCAAGGAACATGCGCGAAATTACCGAGACCAAGAGTCATGACAAGATTCAAATCGCGCTCCTGCGCAAGGAACGAGTCCCATTATCAGATCGATCGCTGGGCGTGTCTTATGGACATTTGAAGTCTATAGCTATCTCGCTCGCACTCTAACTGGTAGCTCCGACAAAAACGAGACGGCACGCTTTACGCTCGATTGATCGCATCGATGGATATCATCAAGTTTCTATTAGGCTTCTCGGAAGGCTGTGGCCACTACTTTTGAACTTGTATCGAGTAGTATGGACTCAAATGGTGTGTAATGAGACCAGTTTCTCCCCAGATGGAACAGATAAGGTAAGTGTAAGCAATAAATACAGAATAGCCAGTTTTGTGAGTTTCTTGTTTTAGCTGGACGATCTTGTAAACAGTTGTAATAACCAACACGGTAAAATTACTGCCGTGAACATTATGGACAGCTTTTGTGACTGACCATCTGGCCTTTGAAGGATGTGAAGAAGTTGTAACATTATATTCTTGGAGATTTTATCTGTCAGTGATAATAATTTCTCGTGTTTTAATGGTTTTTTGCTATATCGTGTAATGTTCAGCTAAAGAATGAGTCACTGACATCCTGACACTGGTGGATTTGGTGGATTTAAGAAAAATTCAAAATGATTTCAGTTAACCAAATATACCTATATGAAATATTATTAATGCCCATTGAATTATTATACCTTACCTAACAAAAAGTAAGTAGAATACATCCACGATTAATGAACAATTATTCATAAAATATGTAAATAAATTCTACATGCAAATACAAAATAATATATTATCCCAAACATGTGTAACAAAATACGGTATTATAATAAAGTCCTTCGACCAAGTCTCAACACATGTACACATACCATTTTATGGCATGCATATGTCAGTTTCATGATTCCTCATTAAATGTCAGCATAATTGTATATTATCAATCATCTAAAATTACGAAATAAAAAAAAATTAAATTGAATATAATTATGTTAAAATTTAATAATCTAAATAATAACTTATTTATTAGAATTAATTTGACAAATATAATATAAAGCACCGATAAGTCTTTGCAACTCTAACTCAATATAAATCCAAAATGTCATACAAATAAAAAATTGTCAAAATAACCGACTCAATAAAACCACATCATGTGCAATCGATTAAAAAATAAGTCAATAAAAAGATACCAAATGTCCAATAAAGTATAATGAAGCAATTTAGCAAAATCTGTACCTTCACAGTCAATATAGCGATTTGATCTTAATACATTATATTTTACATAAATAAGTACCCTTATCAAACGTCAAGAGCCTCTGTATCTTAGCCTAGTCTATGGCGAACAAAAGTGAAGACCTTTCAATCATTATTTCTCCTTATAATTATTTAGATACGCACTTTAGAGTGAATCTGATGAGGCCGCGGGCGTCATGCCACATTTTGCCCTTTTTTCTAAAAAAGGGCCGCTTTTTTAATTCCCTTAAGATATTTATTAATGAAAGCATGCGATGATGCGGGTTTAGTCGCCTTAGGAGGGAATTTTTTTAGAATTTACCCGAGGAATTCTTCTTAGACGTAATAATCTAATAAGCTGATTTAAGTAATTTTTCAGTGATTCGATCATAACAAATATAGTTCGTCTTTACCGCGCATCTTGCATAAGTAACTATCAATCATCATGTCAGCCTATATACGTCCCACTACTGAACACGAGCCTCGTCTCACATACCAAGGTGTGAGGGTATTGGGTCATACTCCACCACCCTGACCCAGTGCGGATTGGTGGAGGCAGGTGTTTGGCGTCCTGCTGTTGGAATTTATCAAGCCGCCCATTAGGCCTCTAACATGGCTTAACGACTACCACATTTAGTGATAATCGGGACCAACGGCTTAACGTGCCTTCCGAAGCACTGACGCGCTCGATATCAAATGCCACACAAACGGTCACCCATCCAAGGACTGACCTCTGTAAACTCTGCTTTACTTCGGTGATCGTTTCCGACCACCTAGCATCGCAGAGCTACGAGCGCTACTATCAATATCTAACTATCAATATCATACTTAAATAAGCTAATATAAAACATATCGAAATAGATTCATACTTATATTATACTAAAATTCGCTTAATACGAGCTTTAGTTTTCTCTATTTCCTTGTACGGAGTTATAAATGGACAATCTGAACCTAGAAAGACAGAGCATTCGAAATGAGGTGCTGTAGGCGAATGTTAAGAATTCCATGGACTGCCAAACGCACCAAGAAATAAATAACTTCAAACAATTACACCAATTATTTAGTTCCAATAAACAATGAAGTAACCAACAATTGAGTAAAAATAGTGATAGACATTATTTTAACTTAAGAAATAAGAATAAACTGGCTGTGCCCAAGTATAGGCTCCATAAAGTTACAAATTCTTTTGCGGGGAACAGTATTCGCATGTACAATACGCTGCCAGATGATGTGGCAAATTTATCAATAAATAAATTTAAAGATTACATAAATAATAAATTGTGCCAGAAGGCTTATTATAGTGTGAAAGATTTTATGAACGACAAGTCTGCCTGGAAGTGGCATGAATTGCTCCTTTCTTTCTTAAGATATGTATGATCTTTAGATATTAGATTTTGTTAGTTACAGCGGTAATCTTAATATTTTATTTCGTCAATTGTATTAGATCTTAGGACATAATTTGAAAAAAGCCGAGATGAGTTTCTTGAGGCATTCTTCTCAATCTCGTTGCCTTTTGGTAGCATCGTTAGAGTCACCGACAGACTGACTGACGGACAATCCCCTCCCTCCTTTAGAATCACGACCGGCTGATTGACAGTTCCCCCTGATAAGAGTCACAGACAGACTGACAAATCTTGAGAGAAACCACAACAGACGAATAAACTGAAAAACCTTGACAAATTCTGACAAAGAACCCATTTGCTTTTATTTCTTTATTATTGTACAGCTCATATCTCTTTCATTGAAGTTAAATAAATATATCGAATTTCAATTTTGTGTCTGAATGTTTGACGAATCTAAATGATCATGTTGATCTTAAAGACAATAAAGTATATTTTTATTTTTTTTATTTTGTATCATTAATAACTTTGTCTTGTGTTTTCGATACAAAATAACGGATAAACATACTTAAAAACTTTTTGTTTGTAAATACATACTTTATATACAAAGAAAACACCCAGACCGGAACAAATATTCATATTCATGCACACAAAGATTTATCCTGTGTGGGAATCGAACCCACGACTTCAGGAGCGGAGGTATACGGCTCTCCACGCCATATCGGTATACGGCAGAATATCTAACATACATACATGCATAATGTCACGCCTCTATCCCGAAGGGGTACGCAGAGATAACATCCTTCCACTTGCAGGTAGCAACACATCCTGGCACACACTCTTAGCTTCATTCACACTCATTAACCTTCTCTTACACGCCATCGGTTTAGGGTACTTTTGCCTTGCCCTTTTTCCAATATATTCTGGATTTGGTCATGGAAGGTCTTCCCCTCCCAACACTTCTATTCACTTGTCCATCATAAATCACTTTCTTCAGTCTACTTTAATTTATCCTCTCAACACGACCAAACCATCTAAGCATACCTTTCTCAATTCTTTTCACTCTATCTTCTTTCGCACCAGCTTTGACTCTTATCACTTCATTCCTAATCCTATTATTCAATTTAACTTCTACAATACTTCTTAGTGCTCTCATTAATACTGCATTAAACTTACTTTCATGTTTCTTCTACCATAACCAGCATTCGCTTCCATACGTTAGTGTAAGCACTGTAAATGTACACAGTCTTAGCAATAAAGATCTATTCTATTCTATTCTATTCTATTCTATTCTAAGTACCAGCACACCTCTATGAACCGCCAGACGTGTCGCTTTCACATTTTCCATCTTTCATTAATTTCGACCCCAAATACATTAGCTCATTCCCTTGTTCTAATTTCTCACTTCCGGTCAAAATTTCACAATCTGTAACTTTTGACTTCGCATACTTTTGACTTGTCTTTTCCCTCAAAAACCATAACTTTTATCTTACTAACGTTTACTTTCATTCCTTTCGCGATTATAGAATCCTGAGTTGTCGTCACGGTCTCCTGCAACTCCTCAGCTTGCTTACTTGGTCATTAGCATATGGAAGGCACTTGATGAGCGACTCGTTCATTCTCAACCCTTTAGTACACTCTTTCAAATCATTAAGGCAATTGTCCAAAAATAGGTTGTATAGCTATGGTGACGCTAGACATCCCCTGTACAGATATGAAACCAGTTCGTGGACGTCCCATTAACATTTAACATTACTGAGGAATCCAGGCATCCTCTTGGTTATAAATATTAGGATACTCATTAAACCTTTGTGGCTACTTCGCTGAATTGTGAAACACAGGCAAATCATGATCTAAACTGCTGTATTACTGAAATTTAGCCAAAACTTGTCAAACCAGCGAGCAATTCCGGGGCCCTAATCGTAATTTATATTTAACGCATTCAAGAAAGAAGCAATAGCCATGTGGCCCAAGTGGGCCAAGGAAACAAGAAAAACATACGTAGAGTGAAACTTTCCTAAACCTTTGGAAACTTTTTTCAAACACAAAACAGAAGGGTTGCGCAAACGGCAGAAAAAACAATTAAGAAACTTTCTTTCCTTTTTTTTCAAACGCCCACTGAAAAACAAAATAACTCGCTAAAAAAGGGTATCTATCTTTATTTCGAAATTTTTAAGTATGAATATAATTTTTACAAAATCGCATTTGCATATTTTTTATCGAACATAGTATTTTTTAATGTTATTGTTCTAATATCATAATCAAACATTTAATAAAGCGATTAGTTTACTTTTTAAAAACAATTGAATTTAAGATAGAAAACCAAAGTCCCTCTCTCCTCCCATTCATCCTTCAATTCAGATATTTGGACTTGGTAACCTTGGCCTTGGTGCCACCCCCTCTCATCTCACGTAAGAGTCGATTTATTGAAATCCTACCGAATGATACGCAGCAAAGTCATCCTGCGTACTGGCTTGAACTGCAATAAATCAATCAATAAAGTTTTATTTGCAATAAATGTAAGTACATAGTAATGTTGAAAAAATAATAACAGAATCTGCGATCACCAACCATTTTATTACTGACAAATACCCCCAATAGAATGCAATCTTCTGGGGAGTCCAATGTTCCGCAGTGGACCTTATCAGGCTGATATGGTGATACATTGTACAACAAAAGATATTATTCTGTTTAACTTTGAAAAGCGCTCGTACGACCTATGACAGCGAGATTAGGTGGTCGGAAAAAGTAATGATAATAGTTTACTCTTTATTGTACACCATGAGAAAGATTACAGGGTGTATGTATAGGGTTCCTACCAAGATCTTAGGAGCCCAAGCCAACCTCAACCTGCAAGTAGTGCATCTGCCGATCAACGGACGAGGCTCTGGCTAACATAAAAGTTCCCGGTAAACGGCAATAGGCTCGCCATCTATTACGTGGGGCCCAAAATATTACTGGCGAAATGTGGGCGTATAATATGCCTCTGCCTATCCCTTCGGGGAAACAGGCGTGATATTATATATGTATGTATGTATGTATATATAGAAAGATATGTACGGTCAGTCATTGGAAGGAACAACTTCAAACATCGACAAAACATATCCTTATATCATGTCGTCATTCGAAAAGAAAAACTTCGATAGCATGATAGGTAACCAAAAAAAACCATAACGAACCGCGACCGCTTTCCGCGGGAATATTTCAGATATTTAACAAATGTTGACCGCTAACGATGTCCTCTTAATATTTGGAATATAAAATAAAAAATCCCCCTTTTGTCCGGCGGTGTTGGCAACTTTTTTCCCCTGTATTTTAAACGTTGCGGTCCGTTTGTAAGGGAAAAGGGAAAAATGCACGCCTGGCCCCGCGAAGAACTTTTTTTTGCGGTAAGAAAAGGTTGCTTTGTGTTGTCGTACTGAATATTTTTTCAGTCGACGAAAAATTACCGGATCCACCACTGTTTTTGGTAACCCGTTTTTCATCGAGAATATGAAAGGCGCTCTTTATTCCTTATATGATATCTGCTATTATATATATATATATGTATTTCTGCTATTATATATATATATATATGTATTTCTGCTATTGTAAATACAAATTTAATTTCTTCAAGCTAGACTTCAATCCGAAGCTCTAATGAAAGTCACTTACAAGTAAAGGAAAGTGAAAGTAAAGTTAAAATTTCTTTGAATTATTAACTATTACATAGCTCTTAAAAACGTCAAAGCAAAATATAAAAAAAAACGAAATAGATATTGCTATACTAAAATCACGAAGATTAGATTCAATTATTTGCAAAAAAAACAATTAAGTATAAGTGAATCTAAGTGCCAGTTTCCAGCCACCACTCTGTGAGAAGAACTGACAAGAAACTCACAAGCCTTTTCTCTAGAGCAGAAGTCTGTTTGAAAGAAGCTCGGAAAGGGTCGTTCGGGATCTTCTGCCAGATGGCAGGCTTCGGGCTTCGAGCTATTAGGCTCATTCTCCGGGCTTCATCACATGAGGCTTCAACCTCAAGGCGCTGGGAGCCGTTGAGTCTCTCACCGTGGACACTAAGAGCCCAGCCCTCAGCGCGAATAAGCAAGGGTTCGTCTCCCGCCGAGGCATTTATATTTATTTATTTACTTACGTGTGGGCTTAAAGACAAAATTTCCATGACGCCTACATTTTATACAAAAGCAATGTTTGTACAATAAATGTATGGTATTATTTACTAATGTGAGACTGAATTACATATTAATAATTTCCCAAAATCTATAAACATAAATCACAATTATGATATATCAAAAGTAATGGTGCTTAAAATTATGACAATTGTACATTAAAATTAAAACAAGACTCAAAACTAATAAACTATCAGCTAACATACTAATATTATTGTTGCAATAACAAACTAAACAATGCCCAAAATACAATATTATGTCATAGTCACATATAAAAATTAATAATTAATAAAATATAAATAATATGTAATCAGTTGAATGGTTCTCTTAAAAACCAAGAAAGTCTATAAACATAGAACTTATATTTAAATTGCTTCTGTCAGTGACCAAGTTCTTTCTTTATTTTAAATAATGGCTTCGTGCGTCTAGCACATTTAGCCAGTGTCAAGTAAGTGATATATTAATAATATATAATTCATAGTAAATGAGAATGAGTGGTGATAAAGATGATAAATAGTAAATGAGATACCCTCCCCTAAGCCCCTTGAGTCCTTAGTAAAGATGTGGGACTATACTGAGATCTCACATGGACTCCTTGGGAGAAAATTTGAAAAGTGATGTTGCACTGTTTTGTTTGATTTACCAACACTCATGTATGTTCACAAACACTTAACGGTTAATAATCCACCGTTATTACACATTAATGTTAGAAACTGCAGACATGACGCTTCACTTTTCCGCCAAGAAGTCCAGTAACCAAGTTATTTCAAATAAAAATTGAAAAAAAAAATTGATGGACATTTATAAATATTTGTTTTTGGGTTTAAAATTTAAAGTGCATAAACAATCAACGTGACCTTCATATGCATTGGTTTGTTCATAATTGGACTTTAATAATGGTACGATATGATGTTTCACGTTTACCATATTATTATATGCAAATGTGGTTGCAGTTTATTAAGTTACATATATAAAATGAAGACCATAAATAAGTATGCTGTTTATATTGTGTATTTTTACAAGACGTTAGATTGTAATTCCTATGTCATAATAATTAATGAAGAATATAAGTTCAAAAAGTCTTCAGAAAATAAGCAATCAATATCATATGAAGAAACCTGCAATTATTTCATTACTTTATACGATACAAATGGTACTACTCTTAAAAACGAGTAGTTACTGAACTGATTTTGATTCAGATCATAAAGAAAAACCATAATAGCAGTCGTTTTTTAAATCGACGATACAAGAGACGATTGTGAACATCACGACATACAGTACAGAAAACCAAATTTTCTTAAAATTTGATATAGATTTTAACGCTGTATGTTTAAAGGTTGTATTAGGTTTCTTCGATGGTGTTTATAAGGTTGTTGTCGCCGCTAATGAGTATTTAATAACAGATGTGTTTTCGCTGCCCGAGTCCTGTTGTCCATACCATTGGTTTGTGACGCTGGAGGCGATCTTTCTCGACACAGACTAATGGAGAGTTTTATTTAGTACAGATACATTTGATATATTTATTTATAAAGTTAGAACTTTGTAAACTGGATAAACTCACAAAGCAAGATGTATTTGCTGTTTGAATTGGCGATGGGTGGAGCGCATAGCTCGAAGATCTATCAAAGAGGCGTTAAAATTTTCCATTGGCCATCACAGTAGTAGAGGAAGACCTTCTACCTGATGGACCGATGATCTGGCCAAGACGACGTGTAGGCGGTGGAAGCAGACTGCTAGAAAAACAATTGGGAAGGCCTATGTTTAGCAGACTGAGCTGAAGAAGATTATAATGTTGATCCTTTTTATGTGGAAGCAGTTGTGGTTATTATTATATACAGCACACAGTACAAAATTTTCTTGCTTTGCTTTTTTGTAATATTAATAAAATTGTGAGCGTACAATTAAGAAGGTCCCTGCCTCAGTTTCAACTGATGAGGCAGAGACTTTGTCAAAATAACTTTAGTTTTTTTAAATAGTAATTCTTTGCCAGTTTAATATCTCTTAATTATAAATCTGTACACTTGGTTTGTTCACAGACTCACTGCAATATTTGCAACTGCAAAAGAGCAGAAGCCTTTTTCGATATCATGCAACCTGTACGTGTCCTGTGTATTGTTCTATTTCTTTGTTCTTATTTTGTTTATGTATGAGTTTGTGTATTATGAAAATTAATAATTTCTCACTTCATTCATTCATTTTAAAAGAGAGATTCCCTGTACAAACTTTCACCACTTTTTACCAATTCAAAAGAGATTATTCTGGGATAAAAAAAAACTATCATATCCTCTCCAGGGATTCATCCATTTTTATTCAAAATTACCTCCAAATATGGTGCTAAAGCGAGAAAAGTAACAGACATACTGCTCAACTCATAAGCTCGTCGATATTTTGACGTACAAGTAATGATACGAGTAGATAAATTGCAGCTTTTTATAACATAAGTAATCGCTTAAATTGGGACTGAACGACACTGTGTGACGTAACAAAATTACGAGTATATCATTTATTTACGTCCTAAACTATAACGATGAAACTTTAAACCGCACATAACGCAACAATGAAACAGCATCACAGCACAATGCATTTGTTTGAAAACAGCGAGAACAACTCCAAAAAACTGGTACACAAATCCGATAATGGTGGCCGTACAAAGTTGCCACCGCTCTGCTAAAGCCCATTCCCCGCTCGATATAGCAGCCGTATCAAGATGGGAGCAATTAAAGGTCGGCGCGGCGGAGATTGGGGAAATGCTCACGTTTTGGTGGATGTGGCATTTTTAAGCATTCATCTAACTATTTCCATGCTCTTGCATATTATTTTTATCTAGTTGGAAGTAATTTTAGGTCGGCGTGGTCGAGATTGGTAAAATGCTGTGGTTTTGGTGAACGTGAATTTTTAAGGCATTCAAGTATACTTTTCTAGGTTCTTGTATTTCAAGTTGCGAGCAACTGTAACCACTCACTAGGTGCACTTATTTAATAAGATGAGGATTGAAACCAGTAGACTCCATGATACAAGAAGCCGATTAAAGCTTTTGTTGTTAAGAAATAAGTGTTAAAATGGTAGGTAAGTGTAAAAAAATACTGCAACAAAATCGCAGCGCGCAGATATTTAACACTGGAACAAAACAATCGTTATGTTATTCTTCTATCAGACCATTGGGATAATGGTGGCCGTATAAAGTTGCCATTCCCCGCTCGATATAGAAAACGTATCAAGATGGGAGCAATTGAAGATCAGCGCGGTGGAGATTGGGGTAATGCTCAGGTTTTGGTGGAGACGATATTTTCAGATATTTAAGTAACTTTTTCTATTCTACACCAACCTCTACTGGGTCCACACGGTGGAGTATAACCTAACTCACTCTCCCTCTTGGCTCGTGGTGTAATGATGTTACTATTTCTGTGTCCTTGCATACCGAGGTGCGAGCTACTAAAAGTGAGCGTAATTTTTAAATAAACGATGTTACATTAGAAAAGCCCAAAGTTAAATAAACTTAAATCGCTTACATATTTCCTTAATGTGATATAAAGTAAATATGTAGACTACTAGTTTAACTACTTGCTTTATTAAAATCAAATAGTTAAATGAAAGAAAACGGAAAATTTTGTCAATAAAAAAATAATATATTCAGTAAACAATACTGTTACTTATACTTAACACTACTTACACTTACTATTTAATACTACTACTATATAACTTAACACATGTCACACCAAGAAGGCTTATCCCTAATCTTCTTCACAAAGTAAAGTACTAAAGCAATATACCACATCCAAATACAAACCTTTTGTACATCCACGTCTATTACATCGCCCCATACAACGTTCGCGACCGAAACTGAATTGCGCGAAGCGTTTTTACGGCGTTCGGTAGAACCGTATGACTAGACTACACGGATCATTAATCCCAAGTTTCAGATGTGAGCGAGCGTTAAAAATTACGTTCCACATCGCCCAGCCGAGAAGCGAGTGTAGGGATCTTGGCTGAGGCCATTTCTGGATGTTTCGATGGCTTTGGTAGATTCCATGTGACATTTTCTACTTGAGTTCCTTTTAGGTAATAGGTTTCTTGCCGTTACTTAAGTAACAAAAAATTACCGCATAGGGTTCTTCACAGGGGTGTGAAACGGATTTTAAGGAAGGCAACGCGCTGTTTATGTCCCTGGTATTTCAAGCACATAAAGGCTGCGATGCCCACTTTCCATAAGGTGGACTGCATGCTCAAGTGCCACATTGTGGCATAAATAAAAATTAGTAATGCTATAAGCAATAATTAAAAATAAATCATCATCATCTCAGCCCATTAACGTCCCACTACTGAGCACGAGCCTCCTCTAACGTATCAAGGTGCGAGGGTATTGGGTCATACTCCACCACGCTGACCCAGTGCGGATTGGCAGAGGAAGGTGTATAGCGTACTGCTGTTAAAATTTTTCAAGCCGCCTAATTAGGCCTCTAACATGGCTTAACGACTATCACATTTAGTGATAACCGGGACCACCGGCTTAACGTGCCTTCCGAAGCACGGAAGCGCTCGATATCAAAAACGGTCACCCATCCAAGGACTGACCTCTGTAAACTCTGCTTTATTTCGGTGATTGTTTTCGACCACCGAGCACCGCGGAGCTACGAGCGCTACAAAATAAAAATAAATACTAATAAATAAATCTACGGTCCCTACGTATTAAAAGACATGTCTAAAACGTCTACAAAAGAGTGAAATGAAAGTTGAAATCGCTCTAGAAAAAAAAATCTGTTATAAATATATTATACACGTAATGTTATGTTCTATTTACAAATTTTCCTTCTTTTTTTCTTTTTTGTAGACCTTAGTTTTATACATGTCCTTTTATACGTAAAGACCGTCGAAATATTCTCTTCCAATCACACCAATTGTTTAGTTCCAAAATAATTATCATTAAGAACTTGTTTTATGGATACTTTAGAATGGATAAACATACGTAAATACCTTTTTTTGTTGTACCAGAACAAATCGCATTCTATTAAGCATGTATAGTAACTTGACTCGAAAAAGACGATTTTTGAGACATCACAAAGAAGATCATCTAAAGAATACTTGTCCTACTTGTAAGCGCATTAAATTGATACTGATTTATTAATAAGTAATAATTCTGCTTATGTTTTCAACGTTTGATTTACATTGATTCGATCTCAGTAAGAAATAGAAAGACTGTATAAGTACTTAACTCAAACCTGACCTATCTGTTAATAGGTCGATGTTCCTTTTAGCATGCGAAATATTCATGTTTATGCTCACAAAGATATGTCCTGTGGGGGAATCAAACTTACGACCTTAGAAGCGGAGTGCAGGTATGTTGACCTCCATATTGGTCTCCAATTAACTAAACACCAAAATCTATATTTTTTTCTATGCAAATATCATGTTGTCCTGTGCGGTTCAACTTATTCGCCTCATCTACATAAATAGAGCTATCTTCGAAAGGCTTCTGTTCCTAGCATAATAATCTTCCTAAAGATGTAAGGCAGTGGCCACAAGGCAATGTCTATTTTTGGATTATAGTTCCTATTCATATTTTTTTAATGTTTAATTTCTGTGCGTATTAGTAGAAGCAGTCACAATTGTTTTAAGACTGCAACGACTATTTTGTCGACAGCTTTCTACCGACCGAGAGATTTTTACCGTGGGATAGACAAGGTAACAAGCTTACCCACTCATAAAGTAGAAGGCAGGGACATATTATACTCCCAAATTTCGACAGTAATATGTTTGCTCCCACGTATAAGTGGCGAGCCTATTGCCGTTTACCGGGTACTTTTATGTTTGTTAGAGCCTCGTCTGTTGATCGGCAGGTGCACCACTTGCAGGTGAGGTTGGCTTGGGCTTGATTTTCGTAGATCCCCTATACACCGGTAAAAGAATAATATTATCTAGTTTAAGAACCTTAAGAACATGAAAAACTTGTTTGTATATTCTTTACATTTGTTTCTAATGTAAAGAACACAAAATTTTAAGAGCATACCTAAAAGAAAAAAGCGAAGAAGGTAAGACCATAATTCCGAACATGAAGATGAGGAAGAGAGAGAAAGGAGAGAGGAGAGAAGCAGATACTTTCTGCTGATACTGATTTTTACTTGGCTTTGCGATTGTGATAGCCAGGACTAAAAATGCTCAACATTTTATTTTATTTGCTCGAAGCTTTATATATGACACATAAACACATACAAACAGACCCCAAAGACTCACCTCTGTCAAATTCTGTTAATGCTGCTTGACTTCATTGATAATTTTCTATAAATCTCTTGGCACCATTTTTTTTTTTATATAAACGGCACAAAGCGCACCAACACATGACGGCCTGCTGAAATGCCGTTTCACGCCCCGCTTAAAAGACCCGGGATTATAGGAACTAGGAAACACATGAGGCGGCAATGAATTTCAGAGCTAACGAAGCTAAGAGAAAACCATTGTTTTACTCAGAAACAACTTCCTAAATTTCTTGGTTCGAGGGCTGACAGTCTGCACAATAGGTAGAAATTACAGTAAATGACATTTTATGATTAATATATCACATTTAAATATAAAAACTAGCGTAAACTCACCCTTAGTCTTGTATCGCATCGGCCCACCGAAGAATATTTACATGGACCCCACAATGGACTTAATTTGAATATCATGCTTACGGAGTTACGGACCAATCCACCGGTAAAAATATGAACAATAAACATTGCGACGTCAAATTCTTCTTTAGGGTTGTCAATTTAAGTTATTCTTTAGTTTCGTGTTACCATTAATTTAATGGATAAATTTAAAAGAGCATAGCCTGTGAGTTTCTCGCTAGTTCTTCTTATAGAGCGGTGGCTCGGAACTGGCACTTAGATTCGATTACACTTAATTATTTTTGTTGTGTATATCAATTGTTTACATGTTTTCAAGTACCTAGGTACTTTTTAATAGTTTATGACGTAAATGATTTTTGATTGATTCAATGATTACAAAACGTATCACGCATACGCTCACACTGAAACGCACATAGTCGCACACACAGAAGCATGTTTAATTATAGCCATTATCTAAATAATATACTTATATAATTTCTTAATGTAAACATAATCTGCTTCTGTTTACTAATAGTTACATACATACATAATATCACGCCTGTTTCCCGAAGGGGTAGGCAGAGGCATATTATACGCCCACATTTCGCCTGTTATATTGTTGGTCTCACGTAATAGGTGGCGAGCCTATTGCCGCTTACCGGGTACTTTTATGTTCGCCAGAGTTACATAATAAGGTTAAAATAAATGTACCCAATTTTAGTTTATGATTATTCATAACACATATTAACATTTGAATAAGAACTGTAGGTTATATGTAAAAATTCGATATCTATTATATTAGTAGGTAATAAAACATGCCTATCATAGAATTTATTGCCTTGCCCGGTCGCCTACAATAGTTCATGCCGAAAATGTACGGCGGAGGACTTTGTTCAGCAGTGGACTTCCTTGGGTTCATGATGATGAAGATCCAAAATTTAGTATGAAGGTTGTGAAATAAAATGGATGTATAGGGATCCTACCAAAATCTAAGGAGCCTTTTTGTTAATGCATGTTCACACTGCCTACCGGCCAAATGGGGACCTAAAGAGGGTGTGGAACTCACCACGCGCCCCTTCTACCTCTTTGTGCGACAATAGCGTGTGTGGCCGACTTCCCGGATAGTCCATGGTTAGATAGCAGGGGCCCCTGCCCCCGCCGCCTAAAATGCTCCTGGCGCTGCTGGGGGGCCCTCCTGGCCCACCCGCTGCGTCCTCCACAGGTCTTTCTTGGTTTTCCTCTTGGTAGTTAGTACTAAGGGCACCCAGAGTCCTCATCTGAAACTCACCTCCAAGTGGTGCACCTGCCGAGCAACGGAGGAGGCTCTAGCGTAGATAAAAGTACCAACTATATAACTGACGAAGTGTGGGCGCATAATATGCCTATAATTAAGGAATTAAGCGTGAATTTATGTATGTATGTATGTAAAATGAAGTTTTATTTTCATATAGTTTCTTCAAGTATCTTAAAAGTGCTTAAGACACGATTTCGGACACATGAAGTTCGCAATTGCCCACTAAGTTAAAGTTTAACGTTCCGTTTCCTTGTAGATTTATTTTTAATATCGTATCTTTACTGGACAACCCTAGAAAGATTGCATTAAACAATATAAGCTGGACAAATATGAATATAAGTCCTGTGCGGGTATCGGCAGTAGCACAACTCATTTGCCTACCTCGAAGTACAATCGCGAAAATAAATGATAAACATATAGGCATATATTTGTGTTAAATTTAAATTAAACCATTTATTTTTTACTGCTTAGTGCATTATTTGTCAAATGACTACGGATCGCGTTGGCTCTTAGTAATTTGCGATTTCAATCCAATTCAAAATAACTTTTATTTTAGAATAAAAGTTATTAGCATAAATATAGAAAACAAAAGGTAGTGTCTACACTATTTTTCACGAATACAAGTCTGTATTTTTTTTCACTTGTCCGTTACATTTTCTGGGTCTAAACCACCACTAACTACGCTAAACCAATTCTGTTATAGGCATGTCATATTGCCAGTATTTTTAATCCAGTTAAAAGAAACATACACACAATACAGAGGCATAATATACGCCCACACCTCGCCAGTTGTGTTGTTGATCCCACGTAATAGGTGGCGAGCCTATTGTCGCTTAGCGGGAACTTCTATGTTTGCCTAAGCCTTGTCCGTTGATTGACAGGTGCACCACTTGTAGGTGAGGTTAGCTTGGGCTCCAAAGATGATGGCAGGATCCCTGTACACAGTTTCAAGAAAAAGTCATATTATCTCAATTTAATACAGAAAAAATAAAAAAATTCTTTCAGTGGTAAATGTAAACGTAGTCAATTGCCGCCGCTATGTTTGTATAATAGGAAA
Source organism: Musotima nitidalis (assembly GCA_949126915.1). Lineage (NCBI taxonomy): Eukaryota > Metazoa > Arthropoda > Insecta > Lepidoptera > Crambidae > Musotima > Musotima nitidalis. The sequence continues at coordinate 11,737,738 of OX421434.1, forward strand.
TAATTATGTTAAGGCCTCCGTTCGGCAGTGGTCATCTAATGGTCGAAATTTAAATAATTTACTCACAGAAAAGTAAAATTTATTAACATCGCGACTGTACCAATGGACGATTCAATAAATACAGGAGCACAGACAACTTTTGTTGCTCATGTCGCACAGGAGCGATCGGTTCCAAAGTTGCCGATCACATTCGCAAATAACTCCATAGCAAGAGACTCTGACCGCCTGTATTGATTTTTAATCGTTGAATCCTTTATGGCAACAGAACTGTTGTCAATTGATGGCAAATGAACCAAAAAGTTTAAGCAATTTTATTACCCATTGTATTGTATGCAATTTCAATAGCACGGTTTGTATGTTTTTGTTTGTGCTAGTACTTTGAATGTTTTTATTATTGAATGATTAAGAGAACGCTTGTGCTTCCGCGAGACAAGATGCTCAAAAAACCTGAATTTAAGCAGATTCAACACCGAATAATTTCATATCGAGCTCTTTCGTGCTTTGAAAATATCTTTGAATCATTGATCGCAATTATTATTAAATTTACATCGACAGTAACCGAGTTAGATCTTGGGCTTGCTAGATAATCTTTCAACTGCTTACCATCAGGCAGGATGTAGTCATTATAATGAGTTACATTTAAAAAAAAAGTTTGTGCGTGTTTTAATAACAGACAGAATCATCTAAAGCACGTTTTTGGGAAGAATATACATACATACATTCACGCCTGTTTCCCCGAAGGGGTAGGCAGAGGCATATTATACCCCCACACTTCGCCAATTATATAGTTGGTCCCACGTAATAGGTGGCGAGCCTATTGCCGCTTACCGGGCACTGTTATGTTCGCCCGAGTCTCGTCCGTTGATCGGCAGGTGTACCACTTGCAGGTCAGGTTTGCTTGGGCTCCTTAGGTCTTGGTAGGATCCCTATACACCTAATAATACCTGGGAAGAATATATGGCAATTGAAAGGACGCTAAGAGTACACTAAGTGATGTATGAGTTGTAGGACACGTAATTTCATATACTGTGATCATCGCTTTCTGATTTGTTTTTACTTGTACTTTTTATTAATAATTATTTCAGTCTATGAACGCTTTTCTTTCACGGATTAAAGTGAAAGAGATTCAGTTCATACCACCCATAAAGAGATTCATTACCACCACATGAACCCAGTACGGATAGCAGAGGCAGTTGCGTGGCGTCCTGCTGTCAGAATTTTAAAAAAATATCCGAAAGGATCTCTAGCTTAGCTGGATAATTGAGACAGTCTAACATATTTTAACTGAAGATTCATCTAATTTAACTCAACAGAAGTTAACTTGACACTTGAAACTACTCAGCTAACCTTTTGTTACTCTATGCTTTCATCGAAGTAAAGCTTCTGTCAAATTACAAAATTCATATTATTATATAAGTAGATATACTTTTATCCAACATAAAAAATCCAAAACAGATTAGCGATGCATCAGAAAAATGCATACCACGATCTAAATTAAACCTTCCAAATGAAATTTCCACACTTCTCAGCCATAATCCAAGCTTTGATCGACATCAAATTAAAAAATAAAAGGCTCAAAGACAAGAAAACGAATCGCCATTTTAATTACGAGTAACCAACGCCCGTCAAACCGATACAATAAAACGATTGAAAAATCAAAATCCTTAGGAGTAATATCAGAACTAAACTTATAATTGGTTACTGCCAATCTTCGAGTCGATTCACGGCTGGGGAGGACACGCGATAATAACCTTTCCTACTTTTGTGATACAGGCTATAGTTCTGAAACTGTTGTTATGTACAAGAGACGCGTGTACAGTCGTCTACAATATTTATAAGACGTACATCAGAAAGCGCCCGTCTCCCGTCTTGATGACGTTTGACGTGTATTCAGACAACCCCTTTTTGATGGTGGTCCAAGCTAAACGAGTTATTTACATATGTATTATCTATCTTATGAGACGTCATACATATTTTAGGCAATGCAGAATATTTCCGCAAGTGACAAAGAACACAATTCACCGCTGTAAGTCAACAGCTGCGATCACCACCAGAAAATAATACTGTAAATACTTACAGAGTGTTCAATAGTTGCGACTTGAAAGTGACTGTACTGTAAAATTCATCATATCAGCCTTATAAGCCCATTGCTGAATATTGGCCTCCCCAATAGATTCCTTTCTATTTGAGTAATTGCCCGTAATCACCCTCTGGGCAGGCGGGATGAATATCGCGGTTCATCCAGTACGCAGGATGACACTGCTGCCCATCATACGGTAGTATTTCTCTTCGTCGACGCTTACGACTCCCCGTGAGATGAGATGGGATGACACTATTCTGGGCCGGTACGAAACGGTGCCTACAACGGTTACAACTATAGCTAACAGCAATTAAAAGTGCAATGTTTCGTCCCCAAATATTCCTAAAAAGAGTTTTGTCTTCTTTTCTTTTAAATCTTGTGAATGCAGAACACAAGTTTTTGTTGTTTTAATATTAAGTACTTTTATTGTAACTGGCGGGGGAAAAACCAACTTTGACGATTTTCTTGCCCGTTCTTTCACGATTAAGATCCCGCCCGCAGAGAATGGGCGCGTTAGATTATAAGTATGACATTCATATGAGCTCTATTGAGCCAAACTTGACTAAATGATTTTTGATTGATTTGATTGACATAGATAATAATAAGAATTCTCGCGGGAAAAAGTTTGAAATCACTTGCTTAAAATTAGTTCCTTAAAATCTTAAGCAGTAAATAAAAAAGTTATAAAAATTACATCTTTTAAAAGGAAATGAATTTGATATCAATTTAAATTAAATAATTGACCATTAATTTAAATTGATACCAAATTCATTTAAATTAAGCCAATAGATAAGGTGCTTTTACGGATCCCGAAAAACAAAGAAATATGAAAAAATAATAAATTAATATAACAACATAAATTTTTTTAGTTAAAATTTATCATATTATATCAAATTTAGTGAATGGCTTTTAGGAATGGAGACGAAGTAAATACAATATATCTATATTCCAGTATACAACCATAGTCTGATGTTTACTCGACTGCAAACCGAAATCAGTTTGGGCAATTTTAATAGCATTATTCCACGTAGCCTCTATGTTCTTCATTGCAATTACTTCACGCATCATTCTTGAGCTGAAGTGGCTATTTGTGAAAAGGATCAGAGATCCAAAAAAACGAATAAACGAGATGGATACAAAAAAACGAATAAACGTACTTAAATACTTTTTTTTACATACCTAATATATATAGAAAACACCGAGACCAGAACAAATATTTATGTTTATGCACACAAAGATTTGTTCTGTGTGAGAATCGAACCCAATACCTCTGGAGTGAAGTCCAGGTATACTAAACTCTACGCCATATTAGGCCGTCGTGATTTCTCTCCCATTGCAATAAATGAAGCTATGTTTGGTAAGCTTAGCTCTTATGATTTACACCACACAAGATGTCTAAAGCAACTCGATGGGCAAATAAAACATACAAAAGATGCAACTCGTAACGCTTTCGTCGAATAACTCAGCTTCAATATGGATCTGTTTTATTACAATGAGGAGGAAGTTGCGTTTGAAGCTCCTAATTCCAATTCAAACTAGATATCGGCGGTTTAGACCAGTTTATGCTGATAAGCTGTAGCTATTCTGGTATATAAGTCCCAAGCTATTTAGCTTAAGTATTTCTACATACTTTCTAAATAGATATTTATCTATTCAGAAAGTATGTAGAAATAAGCTTTTTACATTTTTTACACTTTATAGTTCAGTACTACAAAATAGGCCGCCTGCAATCGGTCACTAGGAAGATAATAGGCCTGAGTTCATCAGTAGATGTATTTTGGTTGATAATGATGGATAAATGTACACATTAATTTACGAAACGAATGTGAATGAATTTGGTACAATTACAATGCTTTGCAAAAAAACGGGCTCCTAAGGATTTTTATTTAATTAATAATTACATACATACATTCACGCCTGTTTCCCCGAAGGGGTAGGCAGAGGCATATTATACGCCCACACATCGCCAATTATATAGTCCCAAGTAATAGGTAGCGATCCTATTGCCGCAAATTATTAAATATATTACGAAATAGTATAACATTACTGAAATGAAGTCCAGTGTTATAATCCAATAATCTCAATATACGGTCGATTTCTAATTTAATTTATTGACATATTCTAAACTTTTGCAGAGTAGTTTATAATTATTGTGATATGATGGGTCATTCATTGAAAGCAGTGACTGTACTTGAGTCATATAAAATGTCAACCGTTGAAGAACTGTCCTCGATCAACGTTGATTGACTATAGCAATTTAGTTTATCAATGGGATGACTTAAAATAAATTCGTAAATAATAAATTATACCAAATTAAAGCAAGCAGGTGTGTCCCGACTTCAAGTATCAAAATTATAAGTCATACAAAAACAAAATAGATGATCCTTTATGGACATGCTAACCGATATTTACAGACGGACCACGATAATTAACCGATTATTAAATCATCAATCAAAATTAAAACATTTTTCGTCTCGAAACGCCTATAATTGCCGGCCAGCTCGTATTGATTAATTTTCTCGTGGATCAAGATGACTTGGGATCAGTACACGTCATTTTTTATCTTGTACTGGTGGTGGTATGTTAAGTATAGCAGTTTAGACCGTGTTGGTACTTTTGTTACAATGTAACCTTTTAAGGATTTTATAGTTTTAATCGCAATCTAGTGACAAGACAAATTATACTTTATCTAATGGTGAATAGATCGCTCAAAGCTCCGCGATATTAGGTGATCGAAAACAATCACCGAAGTAAAGCAGAGTTCACAGGTCAGTCTTGTAATTATTGACCTTGTATGGAATGTAGCAATGCTTCGGAATTCGGAAGGCACGTTAAACAGTTGGTTTCGGTTATTCCTATCCAACATAATTTTCTTCATCGTTAAGTCAAGGTAGATAGAGGCCATTCTGCAAAAATCTAGTTGCTGGATCCCCACACCTCCGCCCCGGGTCAGCGTGTTGGAGTATGACCTACATATCTCTCATCGTCGTGAGAGGAGGCCTTTGCGTGTGATGTTAAAAGGCATATAATAAGAGACGATGATGATGAAGTAAAGAATATTCGAAGAATATTCGCACTTAGATTCACTTATACAAATATTTTTTGTCTTTTTAATTGATTGGTTGCAAGTGAATCTAAGCTTCGTGATTTCAGTATAATTATATTTTTTAATTTTGGTATATATTTTGACGTTTTCAAGTACATGTAATAGTTTATGAAATAAGGTTTTTTTTAAAAGTTTTTGAAAAGCGAGCAATGGTAAGTTAATTGGGCCTGCATTGTGTTTGTACCCACTGACAGAGGCTCTCATATTCTCAGTAATTTTACTATTCGAAACTAAACATAACTTGTGCTAAAGGCTTAAACAGAAATGAAAAATAAAAACAATTTATGAGCGGAGCGCATAATGCCCTCTGTCCTACAGGCTATTCTATAAAAAAACTAATTAAAAACTAATCAACCAATAAACGCTTTGTATCTCTTAAACATAAACAAGAATCAAACATCGAAAAACAAGTGAAACAATAAATAAATCCAGGGTTGTCAAACGCGGATCGCGGGCGTGGCTGTCAGATTGACAGCTCTGACAGCGGTTAAACACAGGTCGCGAAAGGCCCCGGTTTTTTGTTTAAAAAATGCGAGTGATACCACCTTTGCTTGTGAAAGGGTTCCGTGATTGAGTGTTTGGGTTTGGTAAAAAAGTTTAAGTTGTGAAAAGTATGAAATTTTTTTTTTCTCATATATGTAGATTAAATATGAACAAAATTATTATTTTTTGTACCTATACAAAATAATTATCTTTTTGACAGGAGGTATCTTATATCCACTACAATCTAGCCTATCTAAAGACTAATGAGTAACTTTCCTTTATCATAAACTACTACATATTTTAAAAGTAAAAATTTGTCCAATAACACTATTCTTATTTTTAGAAATAAGGCGAATACACTTCCGTAATGTGTTCTTAGTCACAGTCTTACACTGCACTGACACTACACTAAACTAACTTAAAAGGTTTTGTCCTTCTCAGTCTTCTCACTAGGACACAGACCTAGTGAGAAGACGTCGAAGAAGATGTCGAGGAGCTGCATAGCCTCAATGTTTACATTTCATTGACATTTACCTACTTCTGGGTGTATAGGGATCCTTAGGGTGTATAGGGATCCTTAGGGTGTATAGGGATCTTAACAAGATCTAAGAATCCGAAGCCAACCTCACCTGCAAGTGGTGCACCTGCCGATTAACAGACGAGGCTCAGGCGAACATAAACGTTCCCGGTAAGCGGCAATAGGCTCGCCACCTATTACGTGGGACCAACAATATAACTGGCGAAATGTGGGCGTATGATATTCCTCTGGAAACAGGCGTGATAATATTTATGTATGTATAAACTAATGCTTTTCATATCTTGCTTAATTCTTCTAACTCTTCTTATGAACTAGCGCTTTTATATGTAACAGAATACATATTTTTTTCTGCCGTGTGGTACCGGTAAATAGTGCCACCCCCTCTGATCTCACGGATCGTAAGATGTGGTGATTATGGGTGGAAAATCAAAATATAATGTTATCTTTTTGGGGGGCTAATGCTCAGCAGTCGACTTTATAAGGAAGATATAATAATATATTTTTTTAAATTCATAATCGTATTATATATTTTTTCGTAATTCATAATCATAATTCATTCATGAATAATTCATAAATAATTTATTCATAATATCTTTTATATACTTTTCGAATTTACTAATACTTTGTACTAGCAGGAAATTTTAATTTCTAATAATTACAAAAAAGTTATGTGTAGCTTGTCCAATTATACTCTACTCAAGCCCGCATTAAATGAGTGCGTTAGTTTTTAAATTGACTTTAAGAGCTTTATTGAGCCAAACTAACATAAATTTTTTGACTTTTAGTAGGTCCGAAGAACTAAAAAAAAAATAGATAAAAATTCGTGCGTATATTTTTTAATTAACGTCTGTCAGCTTTATTGCTTAAAACATTAAATTAAAGTTAAGGTCCGAGGAAATATAAAATGCATGATTTTTATTGTATTAAGTTAAAACTTAACTATTTTTTGTTAGAGAAATAATAGTTCACCTATTCTACAAATGGACCCTAAAACTCTACTCGTGGCTTCGACACGGCTCACAGCTGGATGCATTCGGTTTGATCTCCAGGCCGAATCATCAGTTTTTTTCGCGGGATTTGTATGGATTTGGTTGATTCGGATAATACGACAGATGTGTTAAGTTTTTTTAAATATTATTCGGGATATGCTAGTTTAGTTTTTTTATAGAAGTGCCTATTCGATATGCCTTTCGTCGGGATGTTTGGAACTTATCTGATTTTGTTTTTGCCATAGGTTGTGCAATAGGTTTACTAGGTAGTAGAAACACTGCTATATGTCTTTGAATATTAACTGAAGATCCAATAAGATTTGCCGAAGTAGTATCTAATAAGTCACTAAATGTGGTAGTCGTTATGCCATGTTCATTCTAACAGCAGGACGCCATGCACCTGCCTCCGCAAATCTGCACTGGGTCAGCGTGGTGGAATATAACCCAATACCCTCGCATCTTGGTATGTGAGAGAAGGCTCGTGCTCAGTAGTGGGTCGTCAATGGGCTGAGATGATGATGATGATGAAGTAGTAGTAGCCTTTATCAAAGAGGTCGTATTTCAGTAAACATAGAGTTCGAACGCAACGTTATAAACACATCATACTCCTTCATCCTTAATTTTTACACATAAATAGATTTTATGCAAAATTTCATCCCCTACTTTACCTCTTTATGGAGAAGTTCGGGCAATTTTTTTGTTGCTTATGTTAATTTCAGTTCATGCACACAAAGTTTTGTCCTGTGTAAGAATAGAACCACACGACCTCAGGAAAGGCGTGCAAATATACTGACCTCCACGACTAAAATTAAATAATTAGCTTAAACATCACATATATATAGAGACGATAGCACAGTGGCGAGACCCACAGACTTCTAATATAGAGTCGTGGGTTCGATTCCCACACAGGAAAAATCCTTGAACATGAATATTTGTTCTGATCTGGGTGTTTTCCTATATATATTAGGAACGTACTTACAAAAAAAGTATTTAAATGTGTTTATTCGTTCTTTAGTATCCATAACACAAGTTTTTAGTGATAATAATTATTTATTTATTACTTATTTATTTATATTTTATTATTTATGTGCGTAACTATCACTTGCTCTGTGCCTCGAAAACACCTTAAGCCATTGGTCACGGCTGTCATGAACATCTATGGCAGTCGTTATTAGGAAGTCAGTTCCTTCTGTAATTCCAACAACTGACTTAACCATTCTTCTGGGTGGTGGAGGACAGATGGCAGTCTCTTCATGAAATAACTGAAGTTCAGCCAAATCTGTAAACCAATGAGCACACCTTGGGCCCTGGGCTTACGTCTGGGGCAACCGGGGCAAACCACACATGAGCATATAATGTTGTTTAATAAAAAAAAACCTTTTCCTCGAGATATAAGTCAACTATATAACCAACCAACCACCATATACCTAGGTATGACTATCATGACTATATGACTATAGGACCAACTATGTAATTGGCGAAGTGTGGGCGTATAATATGCCTCTGTCTACCCCTTCGGGGGAACAGGCGTGAATGTATTTATTTATTTATTTATTTATTTAAAGTAAAAGTAAAAGTAAAAGTAAAAAGTTCTTTATTTCATAAACTATTACATAGCACTTGAAAACGTCAAAACAATATAAAAATTGAAAAAAAAATATATATCAACCCTGAAATCACGAAGCTTAGATTCACTTACATGCAAATAAATAAAAATTAGGTGTAAGTGAATCTAAGTGCCAGTTCCGAGCCTCCGCTCTGTGAGAAGAACTGACAAGAAACTCACAGGCTATGCTCTTTTAAATTATTTTTGTTACATGACACACACAGTGTAAATTTGATGATACTGAAAGGGTCCCCCGAAGCTGTAACCAATAAAGTAGCACTAAGGGAACCTTCCATCACAGTCAAGTAAGTATGTATTGTGAAACTGAGCTGAGCCTGTACAATAAGGGATGGTCACGACAATGATCTGGTTGACTTTTTATTCTAATATACACATACAAGTTGAAAATGTTAAGCCCAAGCTTGTTTATCCGATAAGTAATCATTAACAGCATAATACCCCTTTTGAAGAAACTGCTTTTTAACTACAGTTTTAAAAGTTGCCAATGGTAGATCAATTATTTCCTGCGGAATTTTATTAAAAAATCTGATACTATTACCCAAAAATGAATTTTTAGTTTTGTGAAGTCGACAATTTGGCAGAGAGAGCTTATTTCTATTCCTAGTATTAAAATTATGTACTTTTGAATTTTTATCAAATGTATTAATGTTTTTGCGAACATACATTATATTATCAAATATATACTGAGATGCAACCGTTAATATGTTAATTCTTTTAAACATCTCTCTAAGAGAATCTCTGGACTTAAGATTATAGATAGCTCTTATGGCGCGCTTTTGTAGTACAAATATATTATGTATGTCCGCAGCAGATCCCCACAATAACATACCATATGACATAATGCTATGAAAATAGCTAAAATAAACTAATCTAGCTGTTTCTTCGTCTGTTATGAGTCTTATCTTTTTGATGGCATAGCATGCTGAGCTAAGCCTTCCGGACAAATCCATTATATGGGGGTTCCACTGCAATTTAAAATCAATATTGATGCCTAAGAACTTTGTGTCATTTAATAACTCGATATTCTTGCCATTCATTTTCAAGTTAGTTGAGACTTTTGTAACATTAGGCAATGAGAACTTTATACATTTAGTTTTACTTGCGTTAAGAGATAGATTGTTAACCGTAAACCAATGTAAAACCTTCGCAAGAGCATTATTTATCACGTCAGAATGATCCTTGCCTCTGTTCACTTTAAATATCAGAGATGTATCGTCAGCAAACAAAACTGTTTCGCACAGATCTCTAGTATAGAAAGGTAGATCGTTAATATAAATTAGAAACAATAAAGGGCCTAAAATCGAACCTTGTGGAACTCCCATAAGCAATGGCGCGCCAGAAGACTCGACTCTATTAATAACTACTTTTTGAGTTCTGTCACTCAAGTAAGATTTAATTAATTTTAAAGAATTACTATTAACACCATAATATGTCAATTTAGCTAACAAAGTAGGATGGTCAACGCAATCGAATGCCTTCGAAAGATCACAAAATACTCCAATCGCATCCTGCCTGTCCTCCCAGGCGTCAAATATATGCTTCATTAGGGCTACACCAGCATCTGTAGTGGATTTACTCTTAGTGAAACCATACTGCTGAGAATGAAATAAGGAATTCAGAGAGAAATGACAAAGTAATTGATTAAAAATAACTTTTTCAAATATTTTACTAAGAGCTGGGAGTACTGATATTGGTCTATAGTTAGTAGGATCAGACTTCTCACCAGCTTTAAAAAGAGGTATTACTTTACTGTATTTCATTAAACTTGGAAATGAACCATCATCAATACATTGATTAAAAATGACTGCCAACTGAGGAGCAATAATATTAATGATAGATTTAATAATGTTGGTTGAGATTCCCCATAAATCCTCAGTTAATTTTAAATTTATTGTATTAAAAGTATTAACTATTGTAGAGCCATCAATATGTCTAAAACTAAATAATTCACTACAAAGAGGTACATTGTCTTCAAGAAGAAAGACTGCACGCTGAGTAGAGGAGTCAAGTGCTTGAGTTGTCTCTAATGGTATATTCACAAAGAATTTCCGAAATGCGTTGGCCACCTCTTCTTCTTCTATAATATCTTTATCATCGACTTTAAGAGTTATCATGCTATGATTATTCTTGTATTTTCCAGATTCTTGGTTTATGACATTCCATGTAGCTTTAATTTTATTTTTGGAATTCATAATTTTATTTTTAAGATGCATTGACTTAGCAGTGGTGCAAACAAGTTTGAACAATTTTGAATAATTTCTAACATATTGAATAAAATTTGAATCTGTTGAAGTACTTTTTTCTCTATATAAATCAAAAAGTTTCTTCCTACTTTTATAAATTCCGGGAGTAGCCCAATCACAAAACTTCCTTTTGTTTGAAATTTCCACACTTTTCAGCTTAAAGTTATTCTTAAATTCTTGTTGTACAATTCCGAACAATTTATCATAATTTATAGCGGAATTGTTTTCTAACGTGGTAAGCTTTTTGTTGACATTGCTTTGAAATTTCAAAACCAGATTCTTTGTTATTGGTCTAATTAATATTTTTTTAGTTACATTTTGAAAATTATATTCAAAACTAATAATCTGTCCACTGTGGTCGGAAGTTACGCCATACTCAATTGATTTATGTATAATAGTAAAATTACAAAAAATATTGTCTAAGCATGTTGAAGACGTAGGCGTAATTCTAGTGGGTTCAAGAAAAGAATTAAGTAAATTAAAAGACTTGAACAAATTCAAAAACCTAACTGATATTGAGGAAGATTCCAAAATATTAACATTGAAGTCACCACATACTATAACTTTTTTATTACTTTTGCATAAGGTTGCTAAAACATCCTCCATTGCAGTTTCAAACTGTTGATAATTGCCACTAGGCGGTCTATAAACACATAAAACAATAAAATGGTTAAGCTCTGTACAAGACAATTCTAAAACACGTTCAACTGAAGATGTTTCAACATCCCTACGAGCCCTATTGTTTAAACTATTATGTACTAAAATAAGTGATCCACCTCTTATAGATTGTTTCCTGTGAAATGCACTAGCTACTTTATAATTTTGTAGTCCCAGTAGAGACTCATTAACATTTAGCCAATGCTCAGTTATACACATTACATGGATATTTAATGACTCTAATAACAAACTTAATTCTAGATCTTTGCCTGAAATGCCTTGAACATTCTGATGAAATAAATTTAAGAGCGGCTTTTCATTGGTCAATCTATTGCAAGAGAACTCCTCTATTGTCTTATGAGTAAATTTAAATTATTTGGAATTGATTCCAAGTTTGAATTATTAATAATGTTCTGCTCAATAAAAGCAGGTTTCACAGCCAAGTTTTTGGCTTAGTTAAAAAAGTAATAATATAGCGTAGAAGCTAATCGTTTTTTAATATATTTAGGTATGTAATAATTACCATTTGTCAAATAGAAATTAATACCTAAGTTATTTATATCAATAACATGAAATTTGTTATTGTAATAAAATGTCAAACTATCAATTGATAGATTTAAATTATATCTAACATAATTTTCTTTTTGAGATAAGCTCTTACTAAAAGGAAAAGAAAAGATAACTATTTTATTACAAGTGACCATAGACAATTTTTCTATATAGTAGGCAACAGTTTTTTTTGTGACTGTACCCCTATTAGCTATACAAATTATGACATTGGTATCCCTTGAAAATTGACTATTGATTATCTTTTCCATAATTACTTTAAATGAAGCCCCTGGCATACAATTGTTTGTTATATGTGATCCGGACTTGTTATAAAATAACTGACCAATGTCCTTTCCAGCTTCATCAGAAAACATTACATACTTTTGTGTATAGGCATAGCTTGAATTGACATTATTTAATTTTATTTCCGTGCTATCAATTTTTTTTAAATCTATATTAGTTGGCTTAATATTAGTTACCGCTAAATCACTGAAGGTGCAAACATGTTCTTGAATTGTTTTTTGAGCAAAGTTATAATTTTCTGTAATACTATCAAGAGAGGCTTGCAAATGCAAAATGTCAGACTGTAATTGTTTAATATCCCTTTCATGACTAGTTCTACTTATGTTTAACTTCTTCGCATATATTTCAATAGTGTCTAACAGGTCTAATCTTTCTTTCTTCCAAGCGACATTTTTCTTAAAACAGTTACTGTTTTTAACCATTCTCTCAGTTTTTCTTATAAATTTATTAACATTAATATACTTTTTAATTTTATTATGACTAAGGTGCCTTAAATTTATTACATTTTTATTGTCAGGTGATGAAGCAAGTTCCTCAAATAAACTATTGGAATGCCTAACCTCTTCATGCGCTCGCTCCTTGGACATCTTTCTAATTGTGTTATTAGCCTCACATATTTCAACTTCTAGGTCATTTATGCGACTCAAAGCTTTTTCATATGTAGCGCTGCATTGGTCAAGATCATTTAAGGTGAGCTGAAGTTGGTCACGCTGCCCCAGTACTTCCTGGTGTTTTATAAATAATGCAGACAACTCAGTTTTTAATTCAGAGTTTTTGTCTACAACCTTTAGTATCTCCTGCTCAGACTCATCCCGGTCAGACAACAACTGTTCACACAGCAGTTTTGATTTTTCTAATTCCTTCGCAGTTTGTTTTAGTTTCAGTTCCATACTTTGGGTTGTTGCACGCCTAGTCAGCATGATGGAGACTGTAATGAACACAACAGAAACTACTTAATAATGTCCAATGTGACACTGTTAATGTGGTATTAATAATTTGGGACTAAAAGGACTTTATAACAAAAGGCAATGTTTAAACAAACTACTATTCTTTTTTTAAAAATTAATTATTAGAGTAAAAGTAAAAAGAATATTCAAGAATATTGCTGTCTAGAATTAAATATTTTGTTTAGTGTTTTCAATGGTCAGGTCTTAACTTTATTGGGCTTAACCGAGCAAAAAGAGAAACAATTAAGCAAAATTCAGGATTAATTATTAAACTCACACAATGCTTGAGACTTAATAATTGAGATATAATGACTGAATATGAATCACCATTCTATTTATGACTTAGACATATACTTATAATGAACTAATAAGTATAAAAAATTTAGTTTAACAGAGTCGGTCAATAATATTGTCTACAATGGTGAGAATTATATTTGAAATAAGAGGGTAGGTAACAAATAGATATAAAACTATAGATTTTTAACTGAAATTTAGATTTTAACCATTTATTAGCTTAGAACTCTTTGATATATTGAAAAGAAATAACCAACAAAGCTGTTTTAACCCTGATTAAGGAATTAATAGGCTTGCGAAGTCTGTGTTTATAGATTTAAAGTATCTACCTATCTAGTATTATTAATATATCCTTTAGTGGATAAAGCTTAGATAATTGAAAAACAAAATACTTCCCAGGTTTATGACAATGCAGTCCAGGAAAATATGCACAAAACAAATTTAAATATAATTATAACAGCTGCTTCTGGTCACGAGCACTTCACTGAGCCGGCGCCTACACTTAATTTAGTTTCACTTTTATCAGATTAATACAATTAAGCGATTATTTAAAAGATTATTATTATTTTTCAAAGTATTATTTTACAATTAACATTAAAATTAAATAAATTCTTTAAATTTAATACGGAGCCGTACTTTTGACGTACGACCACTTCAGAGTTTATTTATTTATTTATTCACACATAGTCCTTAAAGCTAACAGATACATGGATCCAAGGCGCTTTAAAGATTAATTAACATGATACTGCATGCAATTATATTAAAAGAACTAAATATTTCCAATACATTATTAATCATGTTAAATCTAATATTTAGTTATGTCAAATTATTGAAATTAAATTGAATAAAATTGAATTAGCACATCTAGATTAAAAAAAAATTCATAAATCGTCAGGACTACGCAATAAAAATTATATGTCAATAAAATTTATGTCAGAAATAAATATATCTAGGTCAAATAACATAAAAAATAACAATCAAATAGTACACAAGAGTCAAATTACGAATGTCAGATCAGAACTAATTAAAATTAATGTCAGTATTTCCTACGTCTATGGTCAGTGTTGAATATAATTTAAATATTTCCTAAATTGATTACAAAGGTGTCCTAAACCATCGGCAAACAGGTCAATTTCGTAATGCTGAGCAAGTAGGTCTCCGATAGTACGTAGTGCACGATTAGTGGGCGCGTGTCTACCATACTCCGTCCGAGCGGCAGGCAGCGCCAGGAGGCGCTGCCGGCGGCGCGGCGCCACCAGCCCCGCCGCGTCCCAAGAGATGTTTGTGGGAACCAAGATACGGAACCTTTCTAGTATCTGTGGACTGTCGATCCCCTGGTGCAGTATTGTAAGATAATGTACTATCAAAAGCATGCCTCTTCTAAGTTTCAGAGTTTCCATTTCAGTCATACCGGAAACAAATAAAGATGGATATAAATAGGGATAGTACCCGTAAAGATTTTTATATAGCCATCGGGCAAATTTGCGTTGTATTTTTTCAACCATGAGTACGTACTTTTCCTCATAGGGATTCCAAACAACTGCACCGTATTCAAGCTTGCTGCGAACGTATGCAGCATACAATACTTTTGCTACTGTTGCATTGTCAAATTGTGATGCAGTTCTTATAACAAAGCCTAACATCCTGTGAGCCATCTTGCAGATATTTATAATGTGCTTATGAAAATCTAGTTTGGAATCTAATATTATGCCTAAGTCTTTAATTTCACCTATTCTTTCCAGTGGAGCGTCATATATAAAATAATCATAAATTACCGGTTGTAACTTGCGCGTAAAAGTTATTATCCTACATTTGTCGTTATTGAAAGGGAGATTATTGTCTTGGCTCCATTGAGACACGGATGTATGTATGTATGTTGAGATATGAGTTCTGTCACCACGTAAGTTATTTTCAGGAACTTTTCAGAAAAAAAATAATACCTACTAATTTAATATGGACATGACTTACTTCCGTGCTGATACTTTAATTTGAAAGGTTCTTATTAGTTGTATTTCGATTCTGATTGGGCGAAACGACGCGTTTTTTGTTTCTTTAGCAAAGGTATCAAAAAGTGAGAACCGCCAGAAAATTCGCCGATATGATTGTTTATCCTTAAAAGAAGGCAGCTTTCAAGAGATTACCAGGATTTTAAACTGTCTTAACGTACATTTTCTATTTATTAATACCGATTCAGCGATATAAGCATAAAGAGGCAACAGATATATAAACGTAAATTCGCAATTCTAATATCAGTATGGTTTATAACAAAAAAAGCGTCATCGGATAATGAATAGGTCCACAATGGAAAGCTATAGTGAAATGGCCCGACTTTGACTATTCAAATCGAGACAAGTAAAAGGAATTGAAATACGAAAGAAAAAATAACAAAAAAAAGCATTCGCGAAAATAAAAAATAACGCGATATCTCTTAAAGCGTTCCAGTGGGGCCCTTTATACCACACGATTTCGATCCGATATCGTTAAGATGATTTGCAAGTGCTTATTTTAAATGTTTGTAGTGGTGTTGTTGTTTTATTTGTTTTGGATAATTACAATAACAGAAAGAAATATTTAAAAAAGTTCTGGTCACGAAAATAAGTTATGTAACTTTTTATCTTATATACGTATAAAATTCTCGTGTCACAGTTTTCGTTCCCATACTCCTCCGAAACGGCTTGACCGATTTTCATAAAATTTTGTGAGCGTATTAAGTAGGTCTGAGAATCGGCCAACATCTATTTTTCATCACCCTAAATGTAAGGGGTAGTCCACCCCTAAATTAATTTTGTAGACAAAATTTTTTGTTTTAATTTTTTTATAATACAACATACAATAATACATACAATCCTAAATTTTCACGCTTCTACGATCAACTTTTATTTTTTAATAGCCATTTTAGTAATTTTATCATTTTTCATCTCCGGTCGAAAACTGATCAATCGTCATTTAATTAGTTATCCCCGCCAGATGTGTACAGGTGTCACTTCTGACCCAGTAAACAGCATGGAGTAGGGATGAGAACGAAGCCGGTCTCCTTTCTCTCACACAATAAGACTTTTCTCACTCCCTACACAGTTGTCGGCCATCATTGTTGTTTATGGCCGGTCTCCTTTCTGTCACACAATAAGGCTTCTCTCGCTCCCTACACAGTTGTCGGCCATCATTATTGTTTATGAATCAAGTGTAGTAGTAACGTTGACAATTATTATTTTGCTATCTCAGTGTAACTCTCATATTAACTATTAATTTATTTGTGGCTTAGATTTGAGAACACTATGTTTTTCACACGGACAATAATACCAGACAATAACACATTCTTACATACATACAATATACACATTCTAACATACATACATACATACATACTTACAATAAGTAAGCTATTTTTGTCTACACTTGAAATGAATTGAAAGTTATTTATATGGCAAAACAACGTTTGCCGGGTCAGCTAGTTATTTTATAGGAATGACGGCGCGTTGGTAGCGCCTTATTTTAAATTACTTTGTAATGAGATTTGACATCGGTCAGTCTGACGGAGCGTCGTGTCGATGGTCGGCGCAGTCACGTTGAACGTCACGAACGTGAAGGGCGAGCCACCACGAACTGCTTTAAAATGCTATGGCCAAACCTGACCATGAAATCCATTCGTGACGTGGTGCCTGATTTTGAGCCTCATAAGAAAGCTTAAAGTGCAATGGAGCAATGGAGAGAGCTATGATCGGAGTGTCCCTACGTGATAGAATCGGAAATGAGAAAATCCGTAGGAGAACTGGAATGACATAACAAGGCCAGTTTGCAAGCTGAATAGGCAGTAGGCGGGACCAGCTCGAAGAATTCACGATCGATGGGGCGTTAAGGTTCTTCAATGGCGACCACGAACCACCACAAGTACAAAGGATCATGGATATTCATTTTTGCCTGCTTCTGCCAAATTAAGTCTTCAATTAATTATATTAGAACAATCCTTAATTTGGTTTGTGTGAGGAACTAAGCCCATCAGTTGGACGTTAATACGCTGTCACATCGACTCGTTCTAGGCACAGGTAAAACACCAAACAATACAACTTTCGAATTCGAATTTCGAAAATTGCTACTGTGGATTTGCGTAGGCTGACGACCGTAATAGACTGAAATGCAGACCGAAGGAAGTTTATAGGGAAGGCCTATGTGGACTTGGGCCGATGTTGAGACTGAGATGATGTTAATTTATTTTCCTACTTCCCCTTGATGGGGCAGAGAGCGTCTCTAGCGACTATCTATATCGATCAGTCTTGAGCTACGTGCTTGATGTCGCTCCATGTTCTTCTTGCTTAATCAATCACTGTGGCTGCAATGTTGATGATGGCAAGCGTTGATCTTTTTTGTACGCCATTGGTACTTCAGTTAAAATATCGTAAGATTCGTACGATAGTCGTACCATGTAAATAGAGAAGCAGCCGCGGCAATTTTTGATATTAAAATTTTCAATAATGCCTAATGGATGTCGCGGGTTCGACTCCGGTATTGAGCACCCTCCACTCGTGGCGCCCCCCTGTGTTCGGACCCATTGTCTTGTTATTAGAGTGTTTGATGTCTGTCTCCCGTGTGGAGTTGTCTCAAATTGCACTATTATTTCATTGAACTTCGTACCATTATTGGTACAGGACAGATGATAGTGATGATACTCTTATGAGTTTCTTTTGCTTCGGAGCGCAATATGTTTGCACGTTTGCAGCGCTTCTGTCTTGTCTTAACGAATTCAATGCAGTTTTCAATAAAAAAATAAAAAACAATTATCTCGCATTAACCCTTTAGGTGGCGTGCGAGCACGAAATACATAAAAGTAAGTCGCAATGCGGCCATTTATCTTAGTTACAGTGCCCAACTGAATTCTAACTCGAAGCAAGCCTTAACACAGCAAATAACCAAGTTATCGCAAAGTACAACCCGACGACATAGAGCATAGAAATAATTCATCGAACGAATACATAAATCAAAAGCAATACGTACTTGAAATTTCTAGCTAACATAAGTGAAGGAAAGCCTTTGGAAACCAAGCTTTAAGTGGCTTGCTATAAGGTTGTGTAAATCTAAAGGGGTAAATTCACGTTGGTGGATTTCAGATTCAAATTGCTGCCTATCGTAGCACGGTGATTGGTCAGGGCGAGCACGACGACAATATAAATAGTGCGGTCTGGTGCTAGTGTTCGGCTAATATGGAATATGGGATTGAGTAATTGTACGAATTTCCGCTTTCTGCCGCGCTGGGGCGCTTTCGACCCACCTATGCAGGTGGCGGGTTGATTAGTTCAATCTATATTCGGTTTTAGGGAATGTGATCTCGTCTATTCCGTGTGGACGAAGGGCTATCTCTGTCCATTTAACACAGTTCACCAAAGTCAAAGTCGAAATTATTTATTCAAGTTTGGCTTAATAGAGCTCTTATGAAAACTTAAAATTAAACGCACCCATTCACTGCGGGCGGGAGCTTGATCGTAAAAGAACGGACAAGAAAGTCATCAAGAGATTTCTGTGCTAAAATTGAACTTTGTTATTACAACTATAGATATAGTCAAAATCATTTATTCAAGTTTGGCTCAACAGAGCTCTTATGAAAATAAAACCTATAAACTGACGCTAGGATAGTAAAGTTATTATTGGGCAGTTACCCCATTCTTTTAATTTTTTTGGTTCTATCCCTTATTGGATAAGTCATTTGTCTGTGTGTACCTTTTGTTTGGTTTCATATGGAAGGAATAAAACATATTCTTGACAGCTGATGATGCATTTTTTAAAATAATCTTACAATCAATCAAGCGTGAAAAGGAATATTTATGTCTAAATTTTTTTTTTAAATTTGCACATTGTCGTATTTTTTTAATTGTATTTCTTACCTTAGTTATCCACTAATTACATTTTTTCTCACTTAATTACTTTTTTTTTTATAAATACACTGTTTTTGGAGTATTTGTTTTTTTACACTACAATGCATTATGTTACATTATATCACAGCTCAATTCCGTAATAATTATAAGGTTCTTATTTTTATTAAGAACAGAATCCATCTCTATACTCCGAGACTGGCCCGTGAAATATGCAGTACGTTTGACGCGAGCGGATAGTGAGGCGACGTATGTCCTGTGTCGCCTATGTCGCCCCGTGTCGCCTGCGTCGCCTAGGTCTCCCTGCCAGTTGGCTATCCAGTATTTGGGAGATTTATACCTTACCAAATACCTTTAAGACAATAGTCGATATAATAATCTAGTGGAATTGTCGCACATCTTTTACTTTTCGAAGTTATGTGTGTAATTATCGCCTGCTCTGTTTCTCGGAAAGCACGTTAAGCCGTTGGTTCTGGCTGTCATGAACATCTATGGTAGTCGTTATAAGGAAGTCAGTGCCTTCTAATAGCTGACAGGGTTTATATATAGAATGATGTTTTTCTTTGGGTTGCGGCGGTCAAACGGCAGTCGCTCTTTAATGCATCAAAAATCTCTTAAATGCATGCGGTTTATATTTCATCAAACGGAATTGTTTATTAAAAATAATAATATCTAGTTAATTTATAATAAAAATAATATAATCCCTTTCTCGCCTCAGATCCCTTGGCAATGGTTAATTAAAATATATGAAAACGACTAAAATGTATAAATTAATTTAATTTATTTTTCACTCTTTATCTCGCTCTTCAATAAATACTTTTTACTGTTCTAACTGCCACAAGATATGATATACCTAGTTTATATGACAGTATTTATAGATAAGGCTACGTATTTGAAAACCTATACAATTGTAGGTACAAGAATCTCAAGAAGAAATATTTTTTGTTTGTAAATTTAACAGTACGGTTGACTGTTTTATCATATAGTGCTAAAGTGATACGCCGAAAAAAAATCCAAGGTTCTGCCAAAAAGCACCGTTCCACACACAACCGCGCTTTACACCCACAACACGTGATTGATTTATTCGCTCAGCTGTCCAGCGCGTCCTGTAGAACAGTCGCCATTTCCCTATGTCGCGTCTAATTGCGATAATAATTCATGTCTAATAATAATCTTGTGTTATTATCGGATTGCGAGCAGGTGAGAATGTAGGTATTGTTCGTTGGGCACATTCGTTGTGCCGTCGGATTTGTTGGTACGTTGTGTAGGCAGTTAATTTTGTCGCGTCGCTTGTTTGAGGTAGGTGATAACGTTTTCATTTGTGAAGTCCCGGACGATTGTCGGCAGAAAGGACATAATAGAATTTCTAATGCATTTGGTTACATGTAGCTTTAAAGGTTAAATCATTAGGAAAATTGAAAACTAGTTTTCTCGAACCGATTTGTTGATTCACGACCATAATTTTTTTTTTTAACATTATCA
Organism: Musotima nitidalis; assembly: GCA_949126915.1. Classification (NCBI taxonomy): domain Eukaryota; kingdom Metazoa; phylum Arthropoda; class Insecta; order Lepidoptera; family Crambidae; genus Musotima; species Musotima nitidalis. Next base: position 11,758,897 of record OX421434.1, read on the forward strand.
TCATTATTACCCTAAGGAAGTCTGCTACTGCATGTTGTCACCATAAGCCCAAGGCTTACGAGTTCTAAAAATAGGCTTTCCCATAAACTACAAATATGACCTACAACTAGCCAACTAAGTATATGGTACCAATGTCATTCATCCATCGTGATTCTGCAACTTCTGTCAAGTTGCTCGTTCATTTTACGATGGCTTTTCAAATATGCTTTAAAAATAATTGCACTGTTAATAATTTTACCTTAGCCCATCTAATTATCATTCTGTTAGCCTCAATTAAAATCGTCAATCTATTGTAGAACTTAACATGTTTTATGATGGCCTTAGTTTTGACAGCCAAAATCTAACCGATCTCTGTTAAAATTTATAAAACTTTTTCGGGGATCTCACACAGAGGACTAAAATAAGCACAGCTTGCTATGGGAACTAGTGAGAATTTTTAAGATATATATTTTAAAAAATCCGACATAGTCCGGACTAATATTTTTCTGCAGTGGAAATCGCACCCACGAACTTATGATATGAATTATCCAACTACGAAATGCTATAACAACATTAATGACTTGTGGCATTATCTATTTTTTACTTTCGTTTTTATTGTAAAGCCGTTGCCCAGTGAAGGCGAGTTTACATTTTATGAAAATCGAATCGAACAAATTAGATAAACTAATTTAATTGAATTTTGTGATTGCATTAAAATTTCTTTCATCACAAAGACAATACTATTGCAGCAATGAATACACTGATATGCATCAGCTATCTAATATGAGCAATAGATATCTAGACAGACATTCTAACAGGTCGATGTTGATGGCTTATTGATAATGTGAACGGATGTGGGACCTATGATTAATCACACAACTGTCTGAATAGATTTCGCTTGTCAAACGGATCATTAGCGGACAACTGGGATACGTCGCACTTGGTACATTATGAATTGTGTTGTTAGTCCACTAGTTATTATTTTCATACGTTTAGAATATATATGGTAGTATTGACAAGTTTGAGTAAGTTGGTTAAGGCGACACTGTCTTTAGAGGTCTATTTATTGTTGCAATGCCTATTATTTTGCTCACACAATAGCAAACTAGTGCTTAAGTCCTGCGACTTCTGTTTCTGCAAACAGACTTGCAATACCTTTCTAAAGTATTTTTACCATTATAAAGTTTCATACTTAAATCTTTTTTCGACGACATAAATTAAAAGACTGATATGACAGGAAAGTCGATCAAGCACAAATCCATCAAAAGACATCAAAAATTTTACGGAAAATTTACTATCCAATTATTAACATTGTTATTAAATGTATTGTTAGTAATTTTATTTTCATATGACAATATTATATTGTTTAACTTTGAAAATAAATCTAACTCGAAGTTACCTGTGTGACTTATTGTGTGTAAATTATTATTAATTGATTTCTAGAAGTATGTACCAGTGAAAAATCTTATAATCTTGCGACTTCTAAACAAAGCAAACTGCTTGTATCGCAAAAGTGACATAAAAAAATCAATGTAACGTAAATCGCAACAATTGACAGCTATCTTGTTTCGTCTGCGGTTAGTTCAGCAACAAATCACCTAATTCCAACTACAATAGCGCAGCGCCTAACGTGATCGTAGCTCGCGTCTAATATTGAAATAGTGATTTATTACGCCATAAATCCGTTGAGTGTCCGCTGTACTAACGTTGGATAATCGCATGACGGACGCCTCCGCGACACCTTTATACGACACTATTAGCGATTTTCAAAACGGGAGCGTAATATGGGTCAGGAGTGGAGTAAAGCTTTTTTTTTTTCTTATAGAGTTTTGGCACATCTTTAAACCGAAGTTACGTAGTGGCCACACAGCTTGGTTAGGTGACCGTGTTTGATATTAATCGTGGAGAAGGCACGTTAATCTATAGGTCTAGGTCCTAGGCCATCACAGATAATGGTGATCGTTAAGCCTCTCACACGTCTCAAGAGCCCCAAAGACGGACTTGAAAGATCTAACAGCATGGCGATCGTTTCCGACCACATACTACCACGAAGCTTCGAGCGATTCTATGAAATGACTGTTTAACTTGGTTTTAAAGTGTCACTGTTGCAATGAATTCATGTCCTCGCTAACTTAGCATTTGCACCTAAGTCGAGCTAGATCTGTTACTAGGCTTATTTTTTAAGCTAAGTTATCTGTTTATTTATAATCTCCTTATATAAATATATGTAGTATGGATTTACAAAGTATTTATGTATGTTTATCCGTTCTTTAGTATACATAACACAAGTTCTTTATGATACTTATCATTGTTACTTATTATTTATTATATGTGATTATTATAAATATATAAATATTTTATGACAATTACACCAATTATTTAGTTCTAAGATATGTATCATAAAGTACTTGTGTTATGAATACTAAATAACGGCTAAACATACTTACATACATAAAATACAATACTTAATATATATAGGAAAAACCAGACCAGAAAAAATTTTCATGTTGCATGAACATTTGTCCTGTGTGGGAATCGAACCCACGACCTTAAGAGTTTAGTGCGGGTATACTTGCCACCACGCCATATCGGTCTAAACATTATAATATTTTGAGTAATAAAAATCTTAAGACATTGTAAATAATTCAAGACATTTCATTAACAATCCCAACCACCAATCAACATGCGAGCAATAACACCCAAGCAATACTGTAACATACAACATACTATTACAAACAATCTGTAACATCATGCGTTATGTGACACATACAATAATCTGAGCACCGGGTAACCCTTCGCACTTCGCACCCATATCACAGTCGCGACACGATCGCATCACAACGAAACGGGACACACAGATAGACAAATAGAATCGTCAAGCCCCCGGCAATTAGTTCCACGCTAGTTCGATATGAAATACAGCCGTACGGATCAACTAAGACATATAGATTAGGGAGGGACACACAGCTGATCTGGATTTTATTGTTTTGCATGCTTTTAAATTGTGGGTAGGTACTACATGTTGCCGCCCGTGACTTATAGGTATTATTTAAAAATCGAATTCTCGCGGAAATTGAAAAGTAGATTCTTGGAAAGTCCCGTTTGCGTTTTGTTTGGTTGTACCCTGTTTTATGTCACGGCCCATAATCCCATGTCCGGGTGTATAGGGATTCTACTAAAACCTAAGGAGACCAAGCCAACCTCACCTGCAAGTGGCGCACCTGCTGATCAACGGACGAGGCTCTGGTGAACATAATAGTGCCCGGTAAGCAGCAACAGGCTCGCCAACTATTACGTGGGACCATCTATATATGTAATTGGCGAAGTGTGGGCGTATAATATGCCTCTGCCTACCCCTACGGGAAAACAGGCATAAATGTATCTATGTATTTTTGTAAAGTGAAAGTGTAAGCTTTACAAGCTGTTCAATTAGGTTTTACATTTTGGTTAAAACTTTTAGGACTCCGCAAAGTGAAATAGTGATAAAAACGCCGAACTTAAACAGAGTAAAATAGTTAATTACTGTGATATGTGACCGATTGTGTGTCCATTAACATAAAACGGAAGCATCCGCTGTTCAGCAGAAAATGCTATAAAGAATTCTCCCGCCACTTTCACTTGAAAAGACAATATAGCAAACGATATTACTAGACTTCGACTGACTCACACCGGCAAGAAATGGAATTAATACCTAGAGGGTGCTTTCTTATTCTACTTTTTGATGTGCTCGTATGTCATTTTACTTACTAAATATTTTTTTAATTTCTTAACCCTTTTCGGCATTATTCGAACCAAACAAAACAAGTTATGATAATGAAATTATGAATGATGAAACGTATAGAGTTTAAAATAACAGTTTAATTATATTACCAACAAAATAATTATTTCATTAAATTAATATGTTGTACATATTCTTTAATATCGGGTGTATAGGGATCCGATCAAGACCTTAGGACCTCAAGCCAACCTCATCTGCAAATGGTGCACCTGCCGATCAACGGACGAGGCTCTGGCGAACATAACAGTGCCCGGTACGCAGCAATAGGCTCGCCTTCTATTACATGGGACCTACTATATAATTGGCGAAGTGTGGGCGTGTAATATGCCACTGCCTACCCCTTCGGGGAAACAGGCGTAGTTGTATATATGTAATATCGAAACTAGATATAAGAATTTTTCGGCATTCTTATGTTGTACACATAACAGTAACTGTAATATGGATTACGATAAAGTTCTTTTTTAGTAATTTAATTGAGCTTAGGTAGGTTAGGTTGAAGCACATTTCTGTTATTCTACTATAGACTTGCTCGATAACCGGAATTTCTACATGTCAATTATATTTTCAATAAAAATAAAGTAAGAAACACAAAAAAATTGCAACCCGTTTATAAAACAAAGAAAAATTTAAAATTTAGGTACTTAAATAATTATAATTCAAGACTTTTGACCGTTTTAAATTTTGAAATTCTCGCCTGAATAGTTTAATCGATTGTCTGTGTGTAAGAACAATTCCTGCCCTATAACATATGCCAAATCCATTGCTCAACCATTTTGCATCGCTGCCCGTTCCCTTTTAGATGACGTCAATATGCAACAACGTTCTCCGGACTAAACAGTCACAAAATAGCGAAAGCTTCACACCAAAACATCTCCTAAACCACCAGCTCGAAAGGCTGCGTTTTCCAAATCAGCTTCTATAGTATAATCCCTGCCAAAATTCAGGATTAGACATTCAGTGTCAGGTTGTTCGCTATGAAATATAGTTTCGCCTTCATTGAATCCGTGATAAATTGAAGCGTAGGGTAGGTGGTTATTGAATAACAACTGCGGCTTGGTGATCGCATCATGGCTAGGCTTTGCAGTCGGAACGTACAGGAATTTGTAATTGGCTCGCTTTGTATTGGTTATTATAGTAATAAGCACTTGATTGATTGGTTGGTTTCGTGGTGTTAATGTTCATTAGTGTGTTATATTGACTTCGTTAAATGTGGATTTTGTGTTTGATATTTAAATCTTACTTTTCGTTGTACAAAAAGTTGCTAAGTGAAGAGAGTTATCAGAGTGCCTTTAAGTAATAGAATAATTAGGAAATCAGTAGGAATAACGTAATTGAAGAGCGGCACAGCAAGAGGAATTAGCTCGAAGAACCGAAGATGGGTGGAAAGAGGGGTGTTAAGGTTCTTCAATGGCAACCACGACCCAGCATAGTGTAAGACAGCCTCCCACGAAAGCCGATGTATGCAGGCGATACAGCTTAATGCTAAGCAGATTATTTTTACATAGAACTGTATTTTTTGAGTGCTTCAGGTTTTTAAAAATAATTGTAATATACCTTCCTTAGGATGCTTGTAATTACACATGTAGAATACAATCATAATGCATACCTAGACCAAGATAAAAAATTTGAATTAAATAAATTTTATACATTTTAAACCCATTACTTCAGGGGCAACGAGCCGGTATTGCAATCTCAAAGCAACACAGACGATGTGAATTGTCTCTCGTTTCAGCGTTGGTCGTGAAGACATCGTTGTTCTGAGGCTCCTATCTTACCTGAAGATGCCTTGTGTAAGGGTAAAACACGTGTCGTGTTGAATAGTTTCTCGATTTTTCGGAAAATTATAGTAGCGCGGGAATTGTTACAAAGATATTTTTAATCCATCACTTGCTTACAATGGAATTCGGACGCCTGACTCAATAAATTATTCAAGGTTCATATAAGGTAATCAATTCAAAAGTAAGTAATCTTAGCTAGTATATATGGAAATTAATAACTGCAATACTTCTAGCTAACTCAAATAGTTCAATTAATTACGACAAACTAAAAATGAAAATTCATAACACACCACTAACATCCACATAAAAAAACATTTAGCGACCAATAAAAAACCGCCCCCACAATATCTCCAAATATTAGAAAATAAAAGATTTTATTAAAGGACGTGAAGGAACCAATATGAGAGCTCATAAACAAATTATTCGATGGCCAGAAATACTCGACAACCCTCACCAACTGCAGTCATAAAAATATACATCACCACGGTCATATCCAAGAAGAAAAAATTCTTCGACCGTAATAAAGAAATACGATAAAACGAGAAAAAAATGGCGGACATGAATTCATTGGTATGACATTTGAGGTCTATTTTGCTAGTCGAATGGTCACGGTTATGACATAAAATATATTTTTCCTCCTTCACAGACATATTTTCTCCTTATAGTTTTATGGGATCGGGGCCCTATCTTTTATTGGTCGGATTCTTGTCAATCCCATTACGCCTGGGTCGTTTGTGGCCGCCGTCCGCTTTTTAGGGTTATGACGGGTATTGGAAGTTCCAATTGTTTAATTCGCGGTCGTTCCTTGGGGGTTGATTAAATTTTTCCCCTTTTATGGGTTCGAATTATTACCGTTATATTAAAATTTTGATGAAAGAGCACATTATGCTGTTTAATAGGCAAATGTTGATCATTGAAGTTAAGCAGCTTTTGGTTGTGTCAGGTCTTGGATGGGTGACCGTTTTATTTTGAAACACACATTCAGCTATTGGTCTCGGTAATCAATGTTTGTGGTACTCGTTCAACGTTGATAAAGGCCGTATTTGGTGGTTTAAGAAATTCTTCAACCAGTGCGCCACACACCTAACTCCGTCAATTCGCACTGGGTAATAAGTAGGATATTAATGAAATATTACATCGAATTAATACTTTAAAATATTTTTTTATAAAAATACATTCACGCCTGTTTACAGACAGAGGCATATTATGCGCCCACACTTCGCCAATTATATAGTTGGGCCCACGTAACGTTGTGTTAAAGGTGGTGGTGGCGGTTGTATTTGTTCTGGGCTGGGTGCTTTCCTATGTATATTAAGTATGTATTTACAAAAAAAAATTATACGTATGTTTATCCGTTCTTTAGTATCCATGACACAAGTTCTTAGTAATACTTATCTTGGAACTAAATAATTGGTGTGATTGTAAAAGAATATTTATTTATTTCGAGGCAGCGTAACGAAAGCTACTTCGAAATGTCAAAATTTTACAATCAAGCTCCCGCCCGCAGGGAATTTGCGCGCTGGACATTGTTGCAAATAACTTAAATTATCTTATTACTTGATAGACATACTTGCAAACACTCCTCATTAATTAAGTAAACACTAAAAGATCATGTGTTGATCACATTTAGCCAGTGTCAAGAGATATATAAAGTCAAACCTGGATAAGCGAGAGTTTAAGGGAGCACAATCTGATTCTCGCTTATAGAGGTTTCTCTCAAACCCGGGTTTCTCGCTAATGCAGGTACATGGGTAGCGTTTTTCTCTTATAGAGGTGCGCAGCAATACTAAGTCACAGCAAGTACGAATGTAGTAAATGTGTACATATGATATTATTTTAATGCTTACGAAAACAAAACAAAAATTCATGCACTGTGTAATTTTATTTTATTCAGAAATTATTTACACTTAAAAAAATCCATGTTCATCAGAGCACTCAGACTTTATGGAGTGTTTTGATTTTTTAATTTTATAATAGCTGGATTCTGGTAAATTAAACTCCCTCTGAATTTCATTATGCGATTTTCCGGATTCAAATGCATTTACTATTTTAAGTTTATCACTTAATGACAGTATACTTTAATTTTTGACATGATGCAGAACAGAACTTTCCTTCGCAATTGATAACTATAAACTGAGTAAGTCCGATAAACAGGACGGTACACAGGCACACATGTCCATTCGAAAATAATGCGATAGAAAAACAACATTATTAGTTCCACGAAATAAAATAGGTACAATATTGAGGAGAAAACAATTCAAAAACAAGTTCCACGAAAGTTAAGAATGAGTCATAAAATAGCATATGTTTAATTTTTAAATAAAGCTCGACTGTCGCTTATAGAGGTATAGATAAGAAGCAGTCTTACTTACGGAGGTCTATGAGGGAAAAACGACTCTCTCTTACAGAGGTTTGTGCTTCTCGCTAATAGAGGTTTTGGAAGCTTAAAATTGACGGGTCCTGGCTATTACTCTCACTTATAGAGTTTTCTCACTTATCCAGTTCTCACTAATCCATAGTAAATGGGAATGAGTGGTGACAAAGGTAATAAACGGTAAATGAAATGCCCTCCCCATAAACCCCTTGAGACCTCGGTAAAGATGTGGGACTATACTGAGAACTCACATGGACTTCTTGAGAGAATTCGAAAAGTGATGTTGCACTGTTTTGTTTCATTTACCAACACAGTACGTTCACAAACACTTAACGGTTAAGTATCCATTTTTATTATACATTAGTTCGCAATATCACAAATTTTAGAAAAAAAATTAAACTGCAGCTATCGCGCTTCATTCGTGCTTCACTTTCCCGCCAAGAAGTTCATAGTTTTAGTTAATGTCAGTCATTTGTTATCTGTGGAGGCTATTTATTGGGTTTAAGAAATTAAGATTGTATTATTGTGTATTGAGAGTTAGCTGTAAGGCCCCAAAAAAAAAAAAAACATTAACTGTTTGAATGTACCTTAAAACGAAGTATTCAAGATCTAAATCAAAATTTTCAAGTAAGTTCAAATTATCGTCTACTTATTTATATATAGGTATGCTAACAGCTAAACATACAAACATATATATATAGTCAGCACACAACACAATTATATATAGGTTGGCCTTTAGAACACACATGCGTACACAGCATTCTCCTAAATGTAATCTATAATTATTGTTGTACATTTAGCAAAGAGGTCAATTCTTATTTGGCAGATATTACTTGACAGATAATCTATACTAAACTGTAATTTAAACAACCAAGTATCTCCTAATCAGCCATTCCGAAACAGGCACTAAAACTGCAGTTCGACCACACCTCAACCCGCAACACAGCTCATTCTAAAACGCGTCTAAATTCAAATTCGTGTAAGATTTACGCGGCGGGGTCCCATTAGCCCATGCGTGCTATCTTCAATCTCGGCAGCGGGCGGTTACTAACAACAACCCTCCAACATTAGCCAGAAAGCGTCGCAGCAGTCGCATCTAAATTTCGGCTAGCCGCACCGGACCCAGGAAGAGACAACTAGGCTAGACTGGGCATTGTTTGTTGCGGGTGGTTGGATAAAGATAATTTGTGACATTTATTTTTTACATTTTTTATTATTTGTACAATTTTATAGAACTAGAAAGAGACAACTAGGCTAGACTGGGCATTGTTTGATGCGGGTGGTTGGAAAAAGATAATCTGTGATATTTTTTATTATGTATACAATTTTATAGACCTAGAAAGAGACAACTAGGCTAGACTGGGCAATTTTTGATGCGGGTGGTTGGAAAAAGATAATCTGTGATATTTTTTATTATTTGTACAATTTTATAGAACTAGAAAGAGACAACTAGGCTAGACTGGGCATTGTTTGATGCGGGTGGTTGGATAAAGATAATCTGTGATATTTTTTATTATTTGTACAATTTTATAGACCTAGAAAGAGACAACTAGGTTAGACTGGGCATTGTTTGATGCAGGTGGCGGGTTGATGATATATGCGATTTGGATGAGGACATTCTGTGATATTTTTTATTATTTGTACAATATTATGACATGTTTATATATAAAATACAACAGATCTAGAAAGAGACAACTAGGTTAGAATGGGCATTGTTTAATGCGGGTAAGGGGTTAAAGGTATATCCTATTTGGATAAGGACAATACGTGATGTTTTTTTATTATTTGTACAATGTTATGACAATTATGTTCAAATATAAAATACAACAGATCTAGAAAGAGACAACTAGGTTAGACTGGGCATTGTTTAATGCGGGTGAGGGGTTTGCTATTTGGAGAAGGATAAATTATTATACATTTATGTACATATTTTTCATAAATTAGAAAAAAATCTAATCCAAAACAAATATACATACATACATACTTTTACGCCTGTTCCCCCGAAGGTGTAGGCAGAGGTTTGCCTCTGCCTACACCTTCACACGCCCACACTTCGCCAATTTTATAGTTGGTCCCACGTTATAGTTGGCGAGCCAATTATTTTTTCAATGTTGTGTTCGCCAGAGCCTCGTCCGTTAATCGGCAGGTGCACCACTTGCAGGTGAGGTTAGCCTCCTTAGGCCTTGTAGGATCCCTATACACCATACAAAACAAATATGCATCAGGAGTGGATGAGGAGTATACAAGCCACCATGCCAAGGCATATGTAATTGGATTTATTTATATTACTAGCGGCCGCCCTTTTACCGCCACTTCGTCCGCGGTATCTACATATAAACCTTCCTCTTGAATCACTCTATCTATTAAAAAATACGCATTAAAATCCGTTGCGTAGTTTTATTAAATAGCGACAGACATAAAGCAGAAAGCTACTTTGTTTTATACTATATATAAATATATATAGTGACAGTTATTTTTATATTCACATAAATAAATAATTAAATAAATAAAAATTAGTCTTTTTTAGCGTCAGTAAAAAAATAGTTTAATTAACCGCCACTTAAATCCGTATATTGAAAAAACAAACAATAAATGAACATTAACAAGATAAATTAATAAATGAAGGAATGAATAAAGGAATGAAGAAATGAATGAACACTATATTGTACACTAAAAAAACAGTATGTGTTGTTTAACGTCCCAAGCAAATTTAAGGCAATTTAAAGTAAAACTAAATTTATCTCTGAAATGTGCACTTCATTTCCGAATCGCTTTCGTACCTCCAGGTGCAGTAGCGAGGCGACAAAACATATCAGCGGTTGCAGCTCTTCGTGCCGGAGGAGGCCGGCCACATCTATTACCTCTATCAGAATTTAGTTTTGCCGTGTCCAGTTCATGGTAGCACATTTACTTGTGACTCGACGCAAAGCATCGAGCAATTTTGATGACCGATATGGCGTGGAGGCGAGTCCGCTACTGAAGTCGTGGGTTCGATTCCCACGCAGAACAACTCTTTCTGTGCATAAAGATGAATAATTGTTCTGGTCTTGGTGGTTTCCTATGTATATTCAGTTTTTATGTACAAAAAAAAAATATGTTTATTCATTATTTTGTATTCATAACACAAGTTCTTAATGATACTTATCTTGGAAAATAAATAATTGGTGTAATTGTCATACAATATTAATATATGTATAAAATGCTTCTGACGGCTTCGTTTTACCATCACCCCGCTCGCCATCGCTCGCCTCGGGGGGGGAGAGGGGGTGGGGGTAATACTTTCTTTTACAAATAATATTTTTAATTAAAAAAAAAAAAAAAAGTGAAGCATTGAAATATCTTTGTTATGGTTTAAATTATTTAAGATACATACTTTAACATTATATGCCCACATTTGCCCCACGTAACAGGTGGCGTTCAAGATTCGCAACAATCAAATATTTAAAAAGTTCAGTTCAGAATATGAACATTTCACAGGCTTAGTGAATGCACAAATTCCTTACTAATCAAAAGTACTTCGTACTTATGGAATGTACAATTAAAATAATCTAGTAAAGAACAAACTAATGTAGAGTGACACTACGAGTATTATTCTCTGTTTCTATAATTTTACTTACTTGAAACACATACAATTTACGGGGTGATATGGAATGTATAATATTTCTCCCCCTTCGATAAAGTGGGGGTGGGCTTTTAGTTCACATTCTTATGGACCGTGTTATGCTAAACATTTCATGACAAGTTATGTTCGACGATATTTATTTTTAACTATAGTTTTCTTTCTAGAACATTTTATAAAACAGTTATTGTGTCAGTTTATTGAGCCTGTTGATAATTAACACAGCCAGACTGTCGTGGTAAGTAGTAGATGCAGTTTAAAATATAGTGATTCATAGCGTGGAAAAAAAATACATTTATCAAACAACTTTAGCAAGTGGATACATGGGTAAGATGTTTTAGTTGCCGTGCAATATACTTACTTAACATATATTTTAAAGTTGCAGCGAAAATTGCATAATATTAGGCAGAAGTATCAGTGATGTTTACACATGGCGGTACTTTTTACGTACATAATAATTTCACGCAAATAACAAGTAAAATACAATTGTCGATTTTTTTAACAAAATAAAATTGTACTGAAAGTCTGTTCAGTTGAAGTTTCACATCTCAAAAAGACGACAGCCATTGCTGTACACCGGGTCTAATCTACAGAAGCTTGAAAAAACTTGCGTCAAAAGAGAATTTCCAAACCAAATAATCTTGGTTTTAGTGCTAACTAAATACTTCTTCTTATATGCCACTAATAGGAACTAATATAGCTAGGAACTACTAATAAATATGTACCTACTAAGATTTTAGAAGCCTAAGACTACCTCACCTGCAAGTGGTACATCTGCCGATCAACAGATGAGGCTCTGACGAACATACAAGTTCTCTGTAAGAGGCAATAGGCTTGCCATGTACTATGCAGTACCAAAGATATAACTGGCGACATGTGGGCGAATAATTTGCCTCTTATCCCTTCGGGGATTGGGGGTGACATTATGTATGTATGTATGTACAATATAACTTTGATTTGAAAACTGCCTCACTCTCGCATGAAATCATCCAAAGACTGACGCCTCCGGTATAATTTGATTAATTTTCGACTGGAGCAAAATAGAGGCGTAATTAAAACTAGTGTAAGTGGTTCGCGCGATAAGAGAACCTGTCTTGTCGCGTCTGTCAAGTATCGGCTTACTGTATGGTGGGGTGTTCGAAGGATGTATGAGCGATATTATCTTGCAATCTTATAGTTGTCTTATACAATACGTTTTCTTTATTTTTATACGGTGTTATTTCGAGTATCGGCAGTATCTGTCTAATCGTTTTTATTATACAGCGTAATTAAGCCAAGTATTGAGTAGAGCTTGTAAAAGGATATTAGACAAGCTCTGCTAATAGGTGGTGTGGATGATAAACGCTGGTGGGGTGGCGAGTTTTTGGGCTGGATACCGTAGTCGCACTATTGGAGACAGTGGCGGGCGTAGTCAAGATTTACTCACTCGGTCTCGCCACCCAGCCTAGTGCGTAGTCGGCTTACTTACTACTTATAAAAAACGTACAAATATATTTTTGTGTTGTGTGGGAATCGACATCACGACATCCACTATTTTACTGTCTACAACGGCAGTGAGTAGCACAGTGCAGTGAGCTTAAACGAAATAATGGCAGCCATATACAATCAGATGAACCCCTCATTTTCGTACTTTTTGAAAGATATGAAAACAACTTAACGTCCATTAATAAAAACTCGATCTTTTACATACTTTAGATAAATAATTATGTCACACATCCACAATTTGACTACTTAAAGGATACTTATATGCTACCCAACATTTTTAATTTTTATTTAACCTTTTTTTTTATATCGCACATCAATTAACCGCACGTCCAATACGCATCATCTCACTCTTAAGTAGGAATATCAAGAAGTCAACTTTGGCGCGAAATTAGAGACTGAACGTTTACACATACGTTAACTTTTAACGCCATATCACATATACTTGCGGTTAAATCCACAGTTCATAGTTAGCAGTTTTGTCACTTGGCTCTGTTTAGTTTAAGTTATTGGATATGCGTTGAAATGATAGCTGTTTTATATGGCTGCTGGGTATGCAACCTACTTTTGTATAATATATTTTTCTTTGACGTTTTTACTCGCTTTTGTTTTTTATTCTATACCGATTTAAAACGATTTTGATCTGTGTGACTTCTTAAATTATTCTTTCACACTCCGTGTTAAGCAAATCATGTTCGACTTAACGGAGTTAATTATTATAAAATATGAATACCCCACATATTAAAAAATGTGTGATCTTAAAGATACAATCTTTTTATGTATTTTAACAATTTTTAAGTCTACAAACGGTCATGTTAGAAATATAAAATATCTACTTCTAAACAATAAGCGTAATGGAGCATAAAACGGAACGTCACAGTTGTCAGCTGTCATCCTTCAAAATATAGATAAATAAAAATCTGTAAATTTATTAAGCATATTTAAAAACAATGAGAACATTTTCTTATGGAGTATGGAGGTTAATAAACATTACAATTTAAAAGCAATTCAATTTAAATAGTCCCCACCTCGTGAGTAACTCGGATTAATTCGTGTGCATTTTTTTTGAGTATCACGACAGATATGCATATAATCTAAATCTTCCATATCGATAAGGCTTAAATCCATGGTTAAAGATATTTATTTTGACTAAAAAGCAGCAGCGATATACAAAATTGTCAATGGTTTAAGGTTAAACGCGGCCAAAACAAGCGCCAGCCCGTGTTTAAATTGAAACTATGTCTAAGATGTGTGTAACTTTGGGCAATCAATAGACAAGGTTTTGTAATAGCGTTTTTTTCAAACGCTTGTTTAACATCTGTTTAACTTTTTTTGTAATAACACTGTGTATGTTTAACAATTAAAGAATGAAATGTTTTGTCGACAATATAAAATTATCTTTGGATCTGAGGACTAGGTAGTCGCAAACGATTATCAAAGGTCATGCTTTGGATAGGTCAATGTTTGAATGGCATTGCTAAACCGCACCCGGTCCATCATTTTAATTCGGAAGGCGAATTAAACTGATGGACCCAATAATTACTTTTAGAATTCGTTTAGACAAATATACTATTGGGCGGCTTAATAAAATCTTATTGCAGCCAGTCTCCGCCAATTCACACTGGCTTGATGTGAAGTATAAATTCCTTTTACCTTGGTTCGTGATAAGAAGCCTGTGCTCAGTAGTGGGATCTCAATAATGGCTTAAGATGATACCAAGAACTTACTTTATATTTTTAAGTTTATTGTGTTCAAAACTGTATGTAAATTCTTCAGAAAAAATGTTTTTTCCTTTTTTTTGGTGATAGATGGCAGGAAACGTAATTGAATCGCGCAAGCGGTTACTGGCCTCATATAGGTCATAAATCTTACACGGCCTTTTTATTTCATATCAAGGATTGTTCATAATTCTTAATGCAATCAGACAAAAATGTCATTCTAGGAAACAACATTATTTAATTTGTACTATCTATCTATGAGTATAAATACATGTAGAGGTATCTTGACAACCGATATGGCGTGGTGGCGAGTATACCCGCATTCCACTCCTGATTTCGTGGGTTCGATTTCCACACAGGACAAATATTTGTGTGTATAAAATATGAATATTTGTTCTGGTCTGGGTGTTTTTCTATGTATATTAAGTATGTATTTACAAAAAAAAAAAAGTATTTATGTATGTTTATCCGTTATTTAGTATTCATAACACAAGTTCTTAATGATACTTATCTTGGAACTAAATAATTGGTGTAAGTGTCAGAAATATTTATTTATTATTATTATTATCTTACCAAGACTTAACGAGCCCAAGCCAACTTCACCTGCCGATCAACGGACTAGGCTCTGGCGAACATAAAAGTTCCCGGTAAGCGGCAATAGGTTCGCCAACTACATCCAAAAATATAGTAGTCGAAATGTGGACGTATAATATTACTCTGCCTACCACATCGTTGAAACAGGCGTGATTGTATGTATGTATCTATTAGTATGATGGAATCCATAGAAAATAAAAAGGCCTTTACACCCCTGTCATCATCATATTAGCATAAACATTTCACTCAGTTCAATAAAGTAACAATAACTATTACTATAACACTCAGATTACCGAAATCGTCTCAATATTAATTACCCGACTGTACAATACCCCGCTCCCCCTATCCCTTAATAGAACCTCAACTGCAGTACTTAATAACAACTTACCTCCCCCCCCCCCTCTCGTGTCGTCTGTCAAACATATGACAGGCACAGATTCGCTTTGTACTTGTCAAAAATATAGCAAACAAAAGATACGAGCTCCGGATGAATGAAGTGAGCTGATATATCTCGCTTAACAACAGTGTTGGGACTGATTATGTCGATGATTTGTGCGATATATCGATAATATATGATAGGTTGATAAAATATGATAATCATATCTTAGCATTATCTCGGTTTCCTAGGCTGAAGCTAAGGGCCCACTCCTGATTTTACCTCAATTTCAGTTATCATGATGTCAATTTATTGCATTATTATATCACAGGACATGGCAACTTGTATTTAAGATTGTTTCTTGAAATAAAGTATTTAATAATTTAATACCCTGCGTTATTGGCATTGCAATTTTGATAATATTGGTTATTGTGCTGGCTACATTACTCCTGTCTACGAGAAAAACTTATCGGCTAGGGAAATTGGCCTGCATGTTAGAGAAAAATAGACTTAACTCGACGTCGACATATTATCTACACTTAAGACATGTCGTGTGGCGAATGCTATAACAGCAGCAACATCTATGTCAGTTAAAAAAAATACACTTAGGTTATTATTATTTGTTTACTTATTTATGAACTCAATGAATTTTTTAACAAATAAACTTAAACAATGACCTATAAACTGTTCAAACAGTTTGACTATAGGACCTTATGAAGATAAAGAGCAATCTTAATATTTCTATCGATATCGGTACACATCCCTACGCAAGCAATATGCCTACACACGATAATATATGTGACATATCGCGTACTGACACTCCGTTCGCGAGAAGTATGCAAAGAAGTTGCCTGCACGCCGCCCGCGCGGTCTTGACACTTGATAACGCAAACGCCTCGGGCTGATGCGGGGCGCTTAGCTATTAGTAGATGGCTTTTAATTTTTTCTCTTATACTATATTTTAATGTGAGTAAGTTAGAGCTTAATTTTGTTCGTGCTTTAATAGTTAATATAGTATAAATAAATAAATGCGCTTCTAGGCTTAAATGATGCTCACAAGTGCTTCGACTTAATTTCGGTTGATAAATATTTGAATATTTTAAATATTATGGTACTGGTATACAATATTGTAAGAAAATTATTTGTTCAATGAAGTATGCATAGGATTTGGTAGTATACAAATTGAAATCAGTTTTGTTATAACAAATAAATAAATACCTCGCACAAAATTAAAAAAAATATATATTTTTGTAAAATATACTGAAAAAAACGATTCATACAGTAATACTGTGTATAAATTCATTTACTTTGATAAAAAAAAATGGTTGCCTGTAAAGTCGTTTTTACGGGCGAAGATTTTACGTGACAACGTCTTTTTCTCGGTAGAATATTTATTGATATGAATATAATTAAATTGCACAATAGGAACAAGGAATTGAATGAAAATAAGAATTGCACAAATTTTAACTATAGAAATATATTTTGTTTACTAAAACATTGTACACTAGTGCTGCGCGCGCGGCAGACCGATCATAGTTGAGTGGGAGAGAGACGCAAGGCATTCGCCGGGCCTCTCTCTCGTTCGGTGACTCATCGTAACGTTACCGAGCGTTACACTTTTTCATAAGTGACTCCCAGCCGCAACCTAATTTAAGACGTTGTCACGTCAATATTAACAATATCTTAATCTATTAGATAGTTTTGTTACATAAGGGAAGCAGAACATTTATTGTTTTTAATATTTTTAAACATATTGTATTTTTAAAAATAAACCCGCTACTATCAAAACCACCTCATCCTCGTGTATATCGACAGTAGCTCCAACAATAATAGTTCCGTATCCCATTTGAATATTAGAACATCCATCCAGTGAAGATTTCTGTCGTTCTGCCTGGCGCGGGTGGCACCCTCCACCCCACTTTGGGTGGCACTCACAAAAGGTTATTAGCGGGAATAGTAGGGGATTGGGATTGTGAAGAATACGAGCATTGATAGTGGGAATCGGTTTGAATGAAAGCTTCGAGATAAATAGATTTTACTACATACAATATTGTATGTTACTACATGATTATCATTTTAAAAATACAACTAAAAGTATTTAAGTGCACAAAAGACATGGTTCTGTACAAACTTTTTACCCCTTTTACCCATGAAGATGAATTTACACATGCAAAAGACAACATTAAAACTGAAACGGTGTCTACGCAGCACACTGTCGGACACCACAGGATGTCACAAAGCTGATCTTCCGTGAATCTCTAGGCATCGAGAGGCTTATTACTTTCCGGGCACGGGTGCTTCGGGAAGTATCTGTGTGACGTCGCCGGGGGGGAGTCGACCCGGTGTTGCCACCATTGTGACTGCGCGGAAGACACCGCGCAGCACACTTTGGTGGCGTGCCCTGCGTGGGCGGGGCCGCGGTCGACGTTGGCCGCGGCCCTGGGTGGAGTGGCTCTCTCGCTGCCGACCATCATGCAAAAGATGGTCGACAGCGAGACGGCATGGGAGGCGATGGCCTCCTTCTGCATAGTGGTGATGTCGCAGAAGGAGGCCGCGGAGCGGGAGAGGGAGCGGGACCCGCTCTCTCTCTGGCCCGCCCGGCCGCGCCTGGGGGTCTTAGACCCCCCAGAAGTCGGCCAGTCACGTCATGGCCGCAAAAAGAGGTAGGAGGGGCGCGACACACTGTGCCTCTCTGAGGAGGTCCTCCCGGTTCTGATCCGGGGAACGTTGGCCGCGGGCGGGGTGCCAGAAACTACAAATCCCCTGGTGCTGGCCCCCCGCCCCTTCTTCAACAGCGGTGGGCGTCGTCGGAAGATTTTTAGTGGGTAAGACTGCGGCGGTCGCGTCTGCCGCAGTGAGCCCCACACTCCCTCCCGGTCTCCCCCTTTTGGCCGGGAGACAGTGCGTAAATGCATTTTGTTACCGACGTAAATCAAAAAAAAAAAGGTTTATAACCGACTGGTCTCCACCTTATCGTGGTGGGAGGGGCTGAGTACCTCCCGGCAGGGCGCAGAGGGCGCTAGGGAAAAGATAACACCCAGAGATCGGCGGCCCTTGCTGTCTAACCATGGACCCTCCGGGAAATCGGCCACGCACGCTATGGTCGCACGGGGAGGAAGGAGAGGCGCATCCACAGCTCCGAGGTTCTCCCGATTAAGTCTCGGGGACGTTGGCGGCAGGCGGAGTGTCAGACGCTGCAACCCAGGTACTGGCCCCCGCCTCTTTCTCAACAAGCAGCGGGCGTCGTCGGAACATTTTTAGTGGGTATTACTGCTGGCAGTCGTGTCTGACGGTGGTGAGTCCCATACCCCCTTTCGGTCCCCCTTTGGCCGGAAGGCAGTGCGTAAATGCATTTTGTTACCGAAGTAAAACAAAAAAAAAGGATCCTGCACCCACACATGTATTTATAATATACAAACGCGTAAAAAATATTAAAACCATATGAACTGTGATATAAATGAAAAATCTCTCCTGAAAGTTTTTCCACAAATCTAGCAGCGCAGACAATATAAGATTACCATCCCACATCAAAGCGATAGCTACAAAACTACCCCTTTTATCCCCTTAAGTGCTTCATATTTCATAAACCGAACGTTATTGTAAACATATTTTAGCCAATACGGCTCGGTGTTGCCATATTTAGGGTCATTTATATTCATTCGCAATATTTCACAGTGGCAAGAAGCAATTTGAAGATTTTCAATACAGTTTTCGGGTGATATTTTTTGTTTTACGTGTAGGTTGCTGATATTCACTTATCGCGTTTGGTCTACAGATACAATATTTGTATTAGAGAGTTATATTCATTGTTTAATTTACTCGTGGTATTAATTTTTATATAATATTATCATCATGCATACTTAAGTATAGTTCGTACGAATGTTATATTAGACAGCGTACACAAAATGAGTAACTGTTCTGGTTTTTTACACTTTGTGTCCGAAAACTCCAAATATCTTACGGAACCCTATATTTTTCCAAATTAAAATTTAGCCTATGTTACTTAGTGATAATGTAGCTTTCTAATGAAAAAATAATTATTAAAATCGGTCCAGTACTTTTTGAGTTTATTCGTTACATACAAAAATACAAATCTTTCCTTTTCATAATATTAGTGTAGATAAGATACTGTTAGTCTTAAAATTATGCATGCTGTAGGAAGTTTGTAGGTTTAACGCAATGAATTACACATTTATTTTTATTATTTAAAAAAAAAATTAAAATCTTTCTCATAATCAAAACACCTTTAAAAACCCTTATCTATTTATAAACTCTGGAGTCACAAAGACTTTGTGCGTTGGGTACGAGCGCCCAGCGGTGACAAATGGAACGGCTGAGCCATCGTGCGCGTTGCAATATCCTCTTCCTGTGCTCAGCCGCGTCATAGACATCTATCGCTAATAGACGTGGCAGGTCCTGAAATAAGCACATTTTCCTTATTTAATTTAAGGCAGCTTAACCCATTGGTGGACAGTCGCGTTGGATCGGCGTGTTTGGGGACGACTGCTAGGATATAGAAAACAATGAAATTTCATCTGTACACACGTACTTTAAAAAGTTAAAGCTAGTTTCGGATTCAAACATTTGGGACAGCATAGCCCATTGGCTGTCGCGTTTAATCAGTGGATTAGTGGACGACTGCCGGGAAAAAGAAACTAATCGACTTTGATTGGCTCTGGATACCAAGACCTGAGAGGTTTAGGCTAGTTGACGCTGAATTTGAACCTCATTGTCGTAGTTCAGAGTGAAAACATTCGAAATGTAAAGGTTAAGCGTAATTTCTCTGATTCCATTAAACAAATGTGGAACGGGTTCGTGTTTTATGTGTGGAGACTGTTAGTTTTATCGTTTGAGTAAGCGTGGCTCTTCATATCGAGCACCTCCATGCAGACGAAGAAAACCTTTCTAATGGTTTTTACAGTGGAAAATAGTCCTCTTTTCACTTTTCATAATAGTTAAATGGTCGACTTAATCATTGAAACTACTCGTAACTGGAATACAATTTTCTAATCTTTTTTATAATCATTTTTACAAAACAAATATTCTGTACCACTCTATAACATTCCTAAGCCAACCAAACAACATTTCAGCTCTACGGGAGCCGTCTTCGCACTTCGGAAAATATATTTTATATACTGAACATTTTATATTGACAACACATTCCATTCTTTATGAGGGACCTTTATTACTTTTTATGACGTTTGTCACATCTCTCGCAGCTTTTTGGCGGGAGGAATATTTAAATTCACCGATTTATATTATAATCGATGTGGCGATGAGATGGCTGTGGCTGTAAAATATCTGTGGGAATCTCCAATTGAAATCGGGGTGTGGTGTGAATTTTAAGTAGGGTTTTGTCTTTTTTTGTGGGTAAAAGAATAAAAGTTATAAAGAATAAAATATATAAAGAAAAATATATATAAAAATATAGAAAAAATTATAAAATATTTAAAGAATAAAATATATGATTATTAAAATTAATTTAAGTTGACGATAGAATAATTAAAATTAAATTATATAACTAAATAAATATTTTTTGACGATTACACCAATTATTTAGTTCCAAGATAAGTATAATTAAGAACGTGTGTTATGGATACTAAACAACGGATAAACATACTTAAAAACTTTTTTATTTTTTTTGTAAATACATACCTAATATACATAGGAAAACCCAGACCTGAACAAATATTCCTGTTCATGCACGCAAAGATTTGTCCTGTTTGGGAATCGAAGCCTCGACCTCTGGAGTGAAGTGTAGGTATACTGACCTCCACGCCATATCGGTCGTCAAAGTTAATAATAAGCTAATTGTTCATAGAATTAAAGTAATTTTCGTTACATAGCCATATTTACCAAACATTACCTACATGACGTAAGCCACACAAATACAAATCACATTTTTTTGTCGCCCTTCAAGAAAAAAGCACAAATATAAGTTATCTTTATATAAATATTCCACGAAGACTGAAATCGTAACAAACGTACAGAGCAACACGTGTTTCCATTTATTCCGTTTATTTACTTAATTAGATACCTATGAGATTTAAATCATAATCCATAAGTCGACGTCACTACATATTTTTTCTTTTAAATAATAGCTTTTTGCATGTAGCACATTTAGCCAGTGTCGAGTAAGAAATATATTAATAATACCTAAATCATAGGAAATGAAAATGATTAGTGATAAAGATGATGAATGGTTAATGAGATGCCCTTCCCTAAACCCCTGGATATTGAGATCTCACATGGACTTCTTGAGAGAATTTGAAAAGTTATGTCGCACTGTTTTGATTTATTTACCAACACTCATATATGTTCACAAACGCTTAACGGTTAATAATCCACCGTTAATACACAATAATGTTTGAAAAGCTTTACTTTCCCGCCAAGAAGTACATTAATTATAGTAAAATTGTATGTTTTCTCTTTATTGTATTCAAATACTATCCAAAAATCCAAATAGTATCTAAATAATTATCAAACTATCACTACAAACGACACTTAAAGCACAAAAATAGCTTACCCTTATACGTACGAAAACATGCCTTATGCTATTCATAAAGTATTAAAAACCACTGAAGATTAAATTCAAGTAGATCAGATAAGACAAACAAACAAAACAACATGTTATCTTATAATTATATTGTGTCACATACATTCCATATATTATAATATATATAAAATTCTCGTGTCACAGTTTTCATTCCCATACTCCTCCGAAACGGCTTGACCGATTCTCATGAAATTTTGTGAGCGTATTGAGTAGGTCTGAGAATCGGCCAACATCTATTTTTCATCCCCCTAAATGTTAGGGTTAGTCCACCCCAAAAATTTTTTTTTATAAAATTACTCTAAATTTATTTATATGGCAAAACAACGTTTGCCGGGTCAGCTAGTAATCTCTAAAAATACTTTTCATTCTGTACAAAGTAAATATTAAACTATCACTACAAAAGTAACTGAAATCACAACCAAAAGCTCAAACGAACCCAGAACAACACAAAAATACGAAACCAGACAATCAGATCGACGGAGCGAACTCGAGAGATGATTCGCCATCAAACAATCGTCGATGTGACGTGCCCACTGCACCACTTGCCGAGATCAAAGGTCTCGATTGGAAAACACTGCCTATGCTATGCATATGCCGAGGCATGCATATGTATTACACTGGAATATGCAAGCTGCATAAACAGACTGCGACGAATGCTATTGACTTTGCGGACTTTTTAAGCCAGTGACGGTGTACAGTCATGAATAGGACAATATTCAGGAATGGTAAACAGATTCTAATAAGAAGCTCTTGCGGTGCACAAACTTGAATGTTTGATCGTTTTTATAGCATTTGATATCGAGCGCGCTTCAGAAGGCATCAAGTAAGAGCTAATACTTGGATTGTCTGAGACAGGGTGCTTTTATGGCGCCTAATAGCGCCTCTATTGACCGACGTGCCTTCCAAAGCACGGAAGCACTCAATATGAAATGTCACACAAACTGGAAAATTCCAAGGACTCTCTTTAAGTTCGACTTTATTGCGGATCACCGATTTTTATCTTTTCTTTATCTTTGTGTAGTCGTTAAATAATAAATAAATATTTCTGACACTTACACCAATTATTTAGTTCCAAGATAAGTATCATTAAGAACTTGTGGTATGGATACTAAATAACGGATAAACATACATAAATACCATTTTTTTTTGTAAATACATACTTAATATACATATGAAAGCACCCAGACCAGAACAAATATTCATATTTATACTCACAAAGATTTGTCCTGAGCGGGAATCGAACCCACGACCTCAGGAGTGGAATGCGGATATACTCGCCACCACGCCATATAGGTCGTCAAATATTGTGTAGGTGATTAATATTATGTAGTAAGTATAAGTTTTTAAGGTTGTTGTGATTGCCTGTAACTGGGAGGTAACTGGAAGGGCACAGGACGTGTTTTGTCTTATATGTTTCTCGTGTATCTATTGTTAGCGATCCATAAATAAAAAAACATAAAAAAACATATTAACAGCTTAAACGCCCAGCCGAAAATACTAGTTTGCTCTATGGGCCATGGCAGCCACCATATGTCCGACAACCCTTTTGTTATTTTTCAATAAGCCCATTGATAAAACAAACTGGCAGATAAACGGTGTCTGCCATGGCGTTTAACGTGTTAAGTAGTTAAAAAAAAACAAATTGAGTTATAGATATTTGTCCTATAAAAATCAAACAATACCAATTGTAAGCCTCTACAAAACACTCATAACGCCCTTTCAAAGGCATCAGAGTATAATCAGAGCCCTTTCTTTGATCTTGTCACTACTGACAATGCCACTCTGCTAGGCCTGATTTTTATGCACCCTTCAACTTTGATGTGTTTCCATCGGGATAGTGATTAGTGATACTAATAAACAATGGGTTTAAGCTCTCACTGTTTAGCTTATGAACTTGTAGACCCTTACACATACCTTGTTACCGGCCAAAAGTCATCACTGAACTCTTTGAGCCTTTCTTACTCAAGTTTACAAAAAAGCACCCCCATTAAATACTAATGTATAAAATAAACTACCTCTATGATTACAATAAACACACATTACATAAGTAAAAAGTGACTAACATTATACTGCTATAATTTTTTTTTTTTTCTATTTTTACACTTACACCAATTATTTAGTTCCAAGATAAGTATCACTAAGAACTTGTGTTATAGATACTAAATAACGGATAAACATATATAAATGCTTTTTTTTTTGTAAATAAATACTTAATATACATAGGAAAACACCCAGACCAGAACAAATATACATATTTATACACACAAAGATTTGTCCTGTGTGGGAATCGAACCCACGACCTCAGGAGTGGAGTGCGGGTATACTCGCCACCACGCCATATCGGTCGTCAAATTTAAATGTCAATTGTAGCAAAATACAAAAATCGCAAAAGCATTACATAAGTTTTTTTTACATTACGTCAATACTCAAATTTTATTGTAGAGACGATAGCCCAGTGGCGAGACTTATAGACTTCTATTCAGAGGGTCTTGGGTTCAAACCCAGGTGGCACCTATGACTTTTCGAAATTATTTGGGTATTTATCGCTCGCTCTGTGCCTCGGAAAGCTGGTCCCGGCTGTCATTAACATCTATGGCAGTCGTTTTTAGGGAGTCAGTGCCTTCTAATATTCTGACCACTAGTTTAACCATAGAATGGTGTTTGCCTTTGTGCTGTGGAGGGCAGACGGTAGTCGCTCTATGTAAATACTGACGTTCAGCCAAAACCTGGTTGGACCAGTGAGCAGACCCTGGGCTTAAGTCTGAGGCAACCGGTATAATTCTAGGATATAATGATATAACTCAAATACTAATTTTTGCTGATGACTGATATGGCTTGAAGGTATGGTGGGAAGGAAAATATATACCATCATTAAAATAATGCTTTGGCCAACATAAAAGTTCCATCAAAGCGGCAATGGGCTCCCCACCTATTTATAACGTGGGACCAACAATATAACTGGCGAAAGATGGGTTTGTAACAGGCCTCTGCCTACTTCGGAGACACAGGCGTGATATTATGTATGCAAACAAATAAAATAATTCAGAATGTCATACAAATTTATCGACAATAAAATAAAATGAATAAAATCTACTTTATACACGGCAGGCACTCATTTTTGACTTTTGTATTTACAGTTATTTGGTTCAACTTGTCAGTGACAAGCATTTTTTCCCTTTTTTTAGTGGCATTTGCGCATGCTTTGCACGGGCTTTCTGGCCGAGATGGTGGTGGCCGGGACTGCCGATTAAACCCAACTGTTTCCTGCTCTACGTAAGGTGCCAAGGAGGTAACAGAGAGATAAGGTTTTATCCTCCGATGGCACCTCACGCCTTTCAGTGTCACTCTTCGTCATTGACAAGCCAGGATTAACCATGATAGGGCCCGTGAGCAATGCATGTCTCGGGGCTCTGTTACCCTTCTCTTACGATTTCGTTACCTGCAAAACCTTAATTTGTAAAATCAAAGAATTATAACCAAAAATTTAAGTCATTCTGTAACACTCCCTGATCGCCCGAATGAACATCGGCCTTAATGTTTTTCATTGTCAGTACCCTGACTGTGACATATTCGTAGATAGCTGGGAATCAATCCAGGCAAAGTTATCGTCTTTTGTGAATATAAATGCCCTCTTAGATACATTTTTAACTTTATATGCTTGTAAAATTACTTATTGAGTTAGTTATTGTAATTGGGCCAGACTCGTGTAACTAAAACATATATATGTATACTAGCAGCGCCCTGCGGTTTTACCCGCGTGGTCCCTGTTCCCGTGAAAATATCGGAATAAGGAGTGTCCTATATGTTATTCCAGGACTGTAGCTATACACGTACAAAGTTTCATCACAATCGCTCCAGTAGTTTTTGCGTGAAAGAGTAACAAACATCCATCCACACATACAAACTTTCACATTTATAATATTATAGTAGGATATATATAGATAAAAAAAAATATCGCTGGATCACTGAAATTGGGTTAACTAAACATTCTGCCGCGTAACCTTAGGTTCTGGAATGACCTCAAAGGTTATCCCAAGAGACTACAGCATGGAACTTTTCAAAAAAGGCGTGAATACGTTTTCAAGTGTCAGCAACGAGCTAGGGTTGCCTCTAGTATGGCATCGTCCATAGGTTGCGGTGACAAATTTCCATCAGATGAGCTTTTGAGTGCATTATTGCAGGATAAATAACAAGGTGGGCATTTTTACTGGTACAAAAGAGGGCCACAACGTGAGACCACTAATTAGCCATGAAAAATTATTACCAAAAGATTTTAGTGGATGTCTGCCAGATTTCTATTCGCAATGTTTTCATCAGAACGGTCGTGGTCACCGGTTAACTGCTCTTTATTGAATGAGTACTCCACACATTAAATTAAGGGCCAATGTTAATCGAATTACATAATTTTTCTCTATCAATCCAAACGATATCTTTCTGTGCTTTTACTGCCCTGGTGCTAGAGATGGGATTTTACCCGGTAAATACCCGAATTCGGGTAAATACCCGGGAATATACCCGGGAAAATACCCGATTGGGTATATATTCGGGTATTTTCAAATTAGCGTCTCGAACTATTTTTGCAGTTATAGATTCTAAAACTTTTGTGTTGAAACGATTTAATGTTTGACTCATCAACGTGTACTGAGACTGTACAGCGCATGCCGAGTCTTTGAAGCTGACGATAGCTCCTTATGCGGGCTCCGGCACTTCTTTTGTCGGCTTCCAGCGTCGTCTTGCCAACAACAAAGTGCGCAAATGGCGCAAAATATTTTAACAACAATAGAGACAATAACAATAAGACAAAAAATAGAGACTAGTTTCCACCAAACTAAAGCAAACCACTAACCCCACCCCACCTTGCCCCGCACACCTCCTTATCAGAATGAAGAAGTTACTCAGACGTTGTTTTCGTTTCGTAAAGTGCGCACTACTTTTAGTTTAGCTCTATATTGACGGCCTGGATTTTATTTATGGACTTCCGATAGTGATTAATTGAGTTTTATTGGATTGACAACCACTGCTACTCTTCCGGACATCGATATCAACGATACGTTGTGCTAATAAAGGATTGAGAGGTAAGTTTAAACTTAATGTTTATAATATAAAAAAAGATGTTATTTCTTTTATTAATGTTTTTCACCCATATACATACTATTATTTTTATACCTATTACTTAAAAAATTATATAGTGTAATCTTGGAGGCGAAAGTAGTATAGACCATTTAGAACCCTTTGAGCCATGGTTGTCTTCGACGAAGTTTCACTATTTTTTTTACATACTTATTATGTTATGTTTTATAAAAAACCCAAACTTTTACAATTAATTGCTAATAATGGCCAATTTTAATGATAATTGAGAATTTTTTTTCCTAATTAAAGTAATGTATAAGAGATCTATTAAAACATATTCTAAGCATTCATGTGATCAAAATTTTTTTTTATAGACATTTAAAGTCATGAAATTTTTTAATTATTTCTTCTTCTTTTATTTAATTACTCTTATGACTTTTGACTCTTATCGGCGGAATATGCGCTACACTGCTAAGTCCATGGTTTTACTTTTTAACTCTTGATACGACATGACCCCACTTTTCTTTTTTAGTTGTTCCACAAAATTCTTTGTAGGCCTTCCTGGTCCTCGTTTTTAGTTCACTTTTCTTTCTAATATATTTAAAAAATTATTACAATGTTTTTTTTAGGTCACATCATGCCCAGACAGAAGAAAAATGATGTAGGGAAAACTATTTTCATTCAGCAACCTGTAAAATGGTTAAGTGTAAACACTGTGATAAAGTGTATAAATGTTCCAATGTCAACAAGATGACAAGCCATGTTTTAAATGTCCAACTGTCATCAAGAAAAAACTCAAAAAAATATCTGACGCTGATATAAGTGCGGAAAGTGCTACCAATATTCCTCTGCAAGCCGTTTCAATGGAGGAACAGGACAACAGTCTAACGGTAAACAGTTAAAATTCATCTGCAACACAGATATCTGCAAAAAATAAACTTTATCTGGATCAGCTTTTGTTGAAGGCAATATTTGTTACTGGTTCTCCGTTTTCAATCGTTGAACATCCGCTGTGGATAACATTTTTTAATGAGATATAACCATCTTACAAATTTGCAACCAGAAAAGCAATCTCAACTACACATTTGGAAGTCATGTACAATGAGATGGTAAAGCAATCACGGAGGAACTAAAATCTACAAATGATTTGCATTTACAATGTGACGGTTGGAGCAATCAGTGCAATGAAGGCATCATTAATTATATTATTCCAAAACCTGAACCGTTCTTTGTTAAAAGCCTTAATACTCTCACTAACCGCCACACAAGCCAATATCTTTCTCAAGAGATAATTAAAGTTATGGAGATATACGGAATTTGTAACCCTTATCGGAGATAACGCTAATAATATTCGAACAGCATTCCAATTGGCAAAAGCACATACACACGTGTTGCCTCTTAGATGTATAGCTCATACATTAAATTTACTATGCGAAGACTGTTTAAAACCAGAATCTGTAAAAGTATGTATATCGATAGCCATAGAGACCATAAAATTAAAAGAAGTCAAGCAATGAGTTTTATAATTTGGGCTAACAAAGCCCAAATTATAAAAATAAGGGTTCAGGCGAAACATTAAAGTTGCCCGGAAAAACCCGCTGGGGCAGTTACTGCACCGCTTTAAAGAGCCTTCGAGAAGAGAATTCGAAAGTTGCATTACAGACCTTAGCAGTGCATGAAGATGCTACTATTTCTGAAGAAATAAAATCAAATTTATTGGAATTATGGTCAATGATTGAACATTTTATAAATTTATTAGAACCAATTACTAGTAAAGTTTTTAAGCTGAAAGGTAATGGAATACGTATAAATGAAGTATATATGGCTTTCAAGGACATGAAATCCACACTCAATTTTGTGTTTCCAGAAATATTAACGACACAAACAAGATATTATAAATAATGTAATCAAACGCACAGATTACTGCATGAAGCCAGTTCATTATGCTGCATATATTATTATGTTAGATTCAAAATCCCAAGGCATTGAACTAGATGAAAAACATAAAGTGGACGCCATGGAATATATTTATGAAGTGAGCCAATCACTAAATATCGACGTTGGTCTAGAATTCTAGATTTAGATAGAGCTAAACAGGGTTTATGGGGTAGACCATTTATTTGGAAAAATGTCGCAAAAATGGATCCTGTAGTTTGGTGGAAAGGACTTTGCAGATCCAAATTACTAAGTAGAGTTGCTGTAAGAATTATGACTGCTCCATGCACTTCGGCTGCCACTGAAAGATCACAGCACTTAGCACACATGCACACATACATAGCCATAAAAGAAATAGATTGACAACGGACAGGGCAGCACAAGTAGCATATATTTCTTATAATTGGAATCTTCTACATAAAAATAAAGATGAAGACTATGAAGAAGATGACGAACCCTTATCTTCTCCTAAACAATTATCTAGTCCAACAACTAGCCTAATTTATGAATAACAAACTTCTACATCAAGTGGAAACCAAAAGGAAATGGAATTTTGCGACGTGCTTCGTATAGATTGTGATAATGAAAGTGGTGACAGTGATTAATATATTACAGTTAATAACGAAAAAATAACATTTTTTTTGTTGAATATGTAATTATATTTAGACTAAATTGACTTCGATTTATTTCCTCGCTTTTTTCTCATTATTTACAGATTTTTTAATCAAATCTCAGTTTTTTCATACCTCGCAAAATAATGAAGGTATAGTTTATATTGCATTTGTTCAAAAGAATGTAAAAATTAATAAAAGGTGTGGCATTTACTGTAAAAACGAAAATACCCATCATTTGGGTATTTTCCCTTTAAATACCGGGTATTTACCCATTTTGGGAAAATACCCGGGTATTTACCTTTTGGGTATTTACCCGTCGCCCATCTCTACCTGGTGCACTCATATAAGGATCGCCCACAGAATAATGTATTAGGTCATTTCAATAGGTCAACTTTCACGCAGCCAAAAGCCCTTTGCTCTCCCTTCCACAGCAGGGCACTCTATAGAGAACTCATTTCCTCACAGACGACTGTTTTCCAGCTAGAGGCCTACAAAATCTGCCGCAGCAAACACAGTGCAAGGGTTAAGTTTGTGTAACATAGAGAGAGTAAGAGAGAGAGAGAAATAAATAACACGTAGAGCAATTCAATAAAGAGTATTAAAATTGAGCATAATTGAATAAATTGTTACAGCAACCAAAAAATTAATATCGTTTCCCTTGTTAAACATATCAAACGTTTTTTAATAAAATCACAATGAATATTTCTCAATCAGTCAACGTTAAAAGGGCTGGCTCGTTCAAACATCTGATATTTGATATGGCGATTTTAATTTTAAACTTTGTTAATCTAAGAGTACCACCACAAAGAGAACGGATCAAAACGATGAAAAATTATTGAAAGGGGCTCCCCCTTTGAGGCAGGGGGTAGGGGGGCATCGACTGTTCTATTTTTACTCACTTTTCTTTACCACCAATCCTCAATCGTATAAGCTTTATGCGTTTAGCTGTAAAGTTCTAAATGGCTTGGTTTTTGGGTAAGGGGTACATTTGCGGAATTCTTTAAGGGTGTGGGTGCAATAATCGTGATTTTTTAATCAAATTTCATCTGAACAAGGGAAGTGGAGGCTATATTTTTTCATTATTTAATTTTCGGTCGCGGTTTTTTTGCACTCCTTCAAGGGACAGCGTTTGAAGCGGGATTTCAGATGTTCTATGGGCTGCCGTTACACCGATTGATTGCTTTATGAATTTATTGAATTGATGTGCTTTTTAATTACACACGCTTAGTTTTGGTAGGCACTTTGAGCCGGTCTCTATAATGACTTTGGGAAGTAAATTAATGAGCCCTATGAGGCGGCTGGATAAACTTAAAAAGTAGGACGACAGACACCAGTCTTCGCAGATGCTCTGTAGAATATGACCCTTTCCTTGGTTAGTAAAAAGAGGCCTTTGCGCCGTGAGCCGTTCATAGGCTGAGAGTAAGTATTTAATAAGATTTTATCATAGCGACTAAAGAAAGGAAAGCTCTTATATTACTGTTTATGTATGTATTACTGTTAGTTTTTGCTTCAGAAACTGTCGAGTGATAACTTGGAATGGTTAATGTGGCATTTTGGTAAAGCTGGTTCAATATCAATTTGTGAGATTTAATTCAAGCACACTCCATTTGTCAAATAAACACTAACGCATATTTATTGTGAATCGATATCTAAGACACAAGTAGTTAAGTTTACTTAGTTAAGGTAGAAAACACTTCAATTAACTGCATAGCTAACCCAATTAATGTGCGTAAAATAATGTAATTAGCCTAGTAATTTTATAGAAATAAGTTATTTTTTACATAAAGATAAAAATGACTTTAAGTTAAATGGATGAGTAAATAAGTAATAAGCAATATTAACTTTAAGTACAATTTGCTAATTATAATTTTTTATTAATAAATAAACTAACCTAAATAAATAAACATTTTATTAATAATTTTGAATAAACAGCGAATTGTTTATGACTTTTTTGTTTCGCAACGGTGTAAATAAACCCTTATTAATAAAATTTTACCGCTCATTTCTCGGCTAATATCGAACCGTCCTCTTTTGGATAATACACGCGTCTGTCTTGTTTTCATTCAATTATGACAAACGATTTAAATACCTTGAAGGCAAAGTAATTTCCTGATATTAAATATTTATTTGTGGATAGATAAGGGTATAAGTAAACTCCTTTTTATACTGGTTTTGTTCTGACATTGTGTTTTTACCAGCAAGTAATGGATTAAAAATATCGTTGTAGCAATTCCCGCGATAACTATAATTTCCCAAAAATCGAGAAACAATTCAACACGAGAGTTACTCTCGTTTCAGCGTTGGTCGTGAAGACATCGTTAATCTGATGCTCCTATCGAAACACTCGTCGTGTCAAAACGACAGACAATTATCGCCTTAATCGCCATATCGGTCTATATAGAAACATACGTTTATATCGTAATGACATATTCCCTTAGGATTAGGCAGAGAACACATCCTTCCACACTTTCTCGTACTTGCTAAGATACACTACCAGCTAAGGTCCACACTCACAAACCTACTGACAACAACTGATATGGCGTGGTGGCGACTATACCCGCACTCCGCTCCTGAGGTCGTGGGTTCGATTCCCACACGAACAAACCTTTGTGTTCATAAACATGAATATTTGTTCTGGTCTGAGTGGTTTCCTATGTGAAGTATGTATTACAAAAAAAAATTACAAAAAAAATCCGTTATTTAGAAAAAAATATATAAATTCTTTATAATAGGTAATTGGTGTGATTGTAAAAAAAATGTTATTATCACTCATACCTTCACTTTTGACCTGCTCATTCTCCACATCCTTAAGGAGTTGGTCAACAAAGGTCTTACGCGTCTTCCCTTTACATCACTTTCATTTGATGAAACTTCTATTCACTTACTTATCATTAGGTACTTATTTCTTACATTCACCTTCAAATAGAAAACACAGGCCAAATATGGCTTAGCGATAAGAAGAGACATTCTCCACCCTCCCTCATTTCAGTAGCCTTATTTGGACATTGTCCAGCTTCCATTATCCAATAATGAACTCGGAAAGCTACGATCCATAACTACAGATTACCGTGTGCGTGTGCATTGGGTGAGCACCCTCTAAAAATGAATAAAAATATATTTTCCATTTAGTAAAAGGTCTAAAATTATTGTAAATACAATCTTGCATTTTGTAAAACGATAGAACCAAAGGTATTTAATGATTTGTGTGCTCACCCAGTTCTCACATAGAGTAAGCCGTAACTTCGTATGTAACTACCCTACAAATACCAATAGTGTACAAAATTTTCTGATATAAGTAATAATCTGCAGTGATGTAAATCATGTTAGCTGATGAAAAAAATTGCACGATTAGCCTTAGACATCTCACACGCTGTCACCAAGCCCCAAACAACGCAGTACTTGCACTATAAATAGTACCACGACAATACTATTTGTGAATATATACTGCGTTAAGAGTTACAGACATACATCAGTAGGGTATCCGTATGTTTTGAACATAGTTGCTGATATGGATATTGTCTCCCAGAAACCAAAGAAAAAAGTATCATTAAGAACTTGTGTTACGGATACTAAATAACGGATACACATATATATATATATATATATATTGTTTTTGGGAAATACTTACTTAATATTTATAGGAAACACCGAGTCCAGATCAAATATTCATATTCATGCACTCTAAGATTTGTCCTGTGTGGGAATCGAACCCACGACCTCTGAAGTGAAGTGTAGGTATACTGACCTCCACGCTAACATCTGGTGACTATTGATCTAGTTAAAGCGCTGTTCTCTATTACTGGTTCGCAACAATCCATCAGTCATGAGTTCTTCGAGCTACGAACTCCGACCACAACCACTACAGCTTGTAAATCAGCTTCCAACATCATTTCAGCTCTTCTACGGCACGCTAAGCGGCAATGAGATTTCTCTGAAGACTGACAACACCTGGAAGACTTTCGTCTTGAGATACTGAGGTATTTTGGGCGGGAAGATATTGCACAGATACCCGAACGCAGCCGAGCTAAATTCGACGATCCCATCTCTGTTGTACTACCCACAATATCACGTAAACTCCTTATTAAGCATAGGATTTAATACAGCTGAAATTATGATAGTGACCACACTTATCTCGCAGTTCTCCTATATAATAAAATAAATAATAATTAATAAATATTTTCTGACAATTACACCAATTTTTTAGTTCTAAGATAAGTATCATTAGAAACTTGTATTATGGATACTAAACTTAATATACATAGGAAAACACCCAAACTAGAACGAATATTCATATTCATGCACACAAAGATTTGTACTGTGTGGGAATCAAACCCACGACCTCTGGAGTGAAGTGTAGGTATAAAAAAAAAATATATACTTTATTGTCTTTAAGATCAACATGATCATTTAGATTCGTCAAACATTTACATAAAATGGAAATTCAATATATTTTTTTAACAACAATGAAAGAAATATGAGCAGTAACATAATAAAGGAGTAAAAACAAATGGGTTCTTTACTGACCTCCACGCCATATCGGTCGTCACAATATAATTATATCATCTACCATTTCATAAATAAAACCATGTTTACCAAAATTCATTAGAAACCGCTTTAAAAGCGAAAAAACACCAATATTAGAAGATAAATTGCGTCGAGGCAAAGGTCCCGAGCAGATCACCTGTTATCAATAACGGGCTGGCACGGGCCGCGCGGCGAAAACCGATGGGGCTTAGGGTTGACACTGGGACAATTAATATTGAATTTTATTATTTTATATGCTGTTACTTATATGCTTATATATATTTAGTTATATTCTGCTAATATTATATCATCATAATATATATAAAATCATACATGCATACATTCACGACTGTTTCCCCGAAGGGGTAGGGAGAGGCATGTTATACGCCCACACTTCGCCAATTATATAGTTGGTCCCACGTAATAGGTGGCGAGCCTATTGCCGCTTATCGGGCACTGCTATGTTCGCCAGTGCCTCGTCCGTTGATTGGCAGATGCACCATTTGCCGGCTTGGGTTCCTTAGGTCTTGGTAGGACCCCTATGCACCCATGTTATAAAAAAATCTTTAAAAAAAAAATTTTGTGAAATATATTATATTATAACAATTTTCTTTGACAACTAAACAGAACTCCCTTAACCCTCATATACTTATGGTTGACACTAAAACCATTACCATGAGAGAATCGTTGCTATAGCCAGTATGTGGACATCATGACCTTTTTATACATAAAAATACAGAGAGATTGTCATTATACCTATTCCTAGTTTTAGCAGAACAAACATTTCTGTGACAAACTGTTCATGAACATGAGTAGTCTTGGTCTACTTTAATATTTGTTAACACAATTATTCTTGTTATTGAAACTAAAAATTAATATCAGCACATTCAGTATTCAGAAAAGCAATTTAGGTTACGTTTTAACAGTTGTGTAACTTCTCTCTTTCGTTGTATACTCGACGTTAATTAGGCATCTAACATGGCTTAACGAATACCACATTTTAGCAATAAACGGGACCGACGGCTTAACGTGCCTTCCAAAACACAGGAGCGCTCGATATCAAATGCCACACAAACGGTCACCCATTCGTAGACTGACCTCTGTAAACTCTGCTTCACATCAGTGATGTTTCTGACCACCGATCACCGCGAAGCTACGAGCGCTTCTTCTAACTTAAGTTAATTAATATTAGTTCGAAAATTATTAAGATCGTGCCAACCCTATTATCGAAGCCAATACCACCTGTTGAACGATTATTCGATATCCTTCAATGGGATGGTAAAACGAGAGGGTATACCGTGGAAAACTATGTGTGTGAGAGAGACAAAAGAGTGTGAGGGTGCTCACTTTGGTAGCACGTCCCGATGGCTTCGGCCTATAAATGATATTCGGAAATTGATTGGTAATGCACACTGCTCTACTTCATATTGCACAAACCGTGGTTTGGCATAGATTAGTCTGTTGGAAAACAAATCGGAGCTTAAGGTTTTGGAATACTGGTGGATGAAAAAAAATTACAAACACAAAAATCAGGTTGCAGTTTATAGTGTTATTTATATCTGTAATAATACTTTCATATAATTTTTAATTATACTAATCTGTGTCTAAAATAATTTATTTTTGTTATACTAGAGAAACTATACGTACATGGATAATGTTGCAAATTTCTGATAAAGCCAAGATCGAAATAGAATTTACTGATATAATGTTCAATTTATTTTAAAATAATAAAATAAAAGTAGAGCCTCTTCCACGTCAAAACTGTTGCACAAAAAAGCTCACGGAACACGGCGAGAAATACCTGTTAGCCCGGAACCTATCAATAGCCCACCATAGGGGATTCCCCTGTACCAAGGGAATTTGTGGCTTACGTTGGGTTTTTGAGATAAAATTGTGCAATATTTTCATGTTGCATTTCATGTTCATTGTTCTATTTATTGGTGCTGGGATTTTTTTATTACGTGAAACTATTTTGTTGGGATCATTTTATATTTCAATCTATCTTATATAATATTATTTATTTATTTTATTTATTTATTTATTGAACACCAACACAGTACAAGTATATTACACACAATTAAATTCTATTGCTAAATGTCATTGCAATTATAGGAGAAGACCACAAGTGTTAAATAAGAAGCAACACCTTAGAAATAAGTTGAAAATTAAAAATAAAATTAAATTATTAAATAAACTAAGTATAAAACTAAATAAGCATAAAATGTCAAAAATCAAAAAAAAAAATAAAAGAAACTGGAAATAAATCTTACAGAAATAAATATTATGAAAAATTTATTACAGGTGTATAAGGCTCCTTCCAAGATCAGTGGAGCCCAAGCCAACCTCACCTGCAAGTGGTGCACCTGCCGATCAACGGACGAGGCTCTGGCGAACGTAAAGTTCCCGGCAAGCTGAAATAGGCTCGCCACCTATTACGTGGGACCAAGTATATAATTGGTTAGGGTTTAATAAGGAAGGTGTATAGCATTGATAAGCTATGTTGAAAACAGACCTAATAGGAGCGAATTAGGCTTTTGATTACGTCACCCCTAAAAAACAAAGTGGAAATCGGAATACTTCCACAACTGCTAGGGTTGGCTGGGAGAGATCTCTTTTAGAGATAAGTCCACCTTCGTACTTTTAGTTTCTCAGTAAAATAATTTCTTTAGTAATCTATTTATGTTTTTTGTGCAATAAAGAACTATTATTGTACCTGTTTTTAAGTATAGCTCAAAAAAGTTCTTCGAATGTAAACTTAAGTGCGTATGCCTATTTACTATGTGTAAAGAAGAATTGATCAAGCAATGTGAAAAGTTTATTACGCTACAAAAATTACTTTTTACCATGACTGCTTACCATCAGGCAGGATGTAGTCATTATGACGTGTCATATTAACATAAAAGTATGTAAATAATTTAACTGTCCAAACGTTAAAATTTTTGAAATAAATTTTACATAGAAATTATTTTGTGGAGGTTAGTATACCTGCACTCCATTCCTTAGGTCGTGCGTTCGATTCCCACATAGGACAAATATTTGTGTGCTTGAATATGAATATTTGTTCTGGCCTGGATGTTTTCTATGTATATTAATTATGTAATTACAAAACAAAATGTACATAAGTATGTTTATCCGTTATTTAGTATCCATAACACAAGTTCATAATGATACTGATCTTGAAACTAAATAATTGGTGTGATTGTAAGAGGATATTTATTAATTATTTATAACATTATTTATTCATAATCAATTAAAATGAATTACATAAAGAATTAACAACTTTCATTTTCATTAACCTACGTTTAAAACCCAATAATCAATGTAATATTAATTTTTAATAATCAACATAAATTTATTACTAACATTCACCAAAAAAACACACTTTACAGGAAAGAAAAGACACGTGTACACGGTTAAGCAAAAAACGCTGTGATTATTAAAAAAAATGATATCGCCATTTTCACCCCACAAAGAATCACGATATTACCAGTATTCAAAGTGAAAATCCCGTTAAAAATAAACTCCCACCCGATTGCCAGCTTACCCGATTTGCATATTGAAACCGGGAGAATTGAACTGCATTGGGGGTAATTAAAAACGATGGCTTTTCAATGGCGCACCGTGTTTTTTTATGGATAAGTTGAAGCGGTGGGAAAAAGGTACTAAGAGGGGTTATTACCGTTATAAATAAAGTGGTTGGTGTTAGTTCTTTGCGTAGAGTTGTGCCCCCTATCCTCCCCCTATTATATCATGGGGTAAAATCGTAAGGTAAGCCCTACCGGATAATGGGCAGCAGCGTCATGCTGCGTACTGGCTTGAACTGCGATCACAAACCCGCCTAGAGTGGTGATTAAGAGCAAATACTACTATACAATACTTGCAGGTGAGGTTGGCTTGGGCTCCTCTGATCTTGGAAGGAGCCTTATACACCTATAATATTATATAAGATAGATTAAAATATAAAATGATCCCAACAAAATAGTTTCACATAATGACACACTATTGAGTTTGCACCGTTTAGCAGTGAACATCAAATGGCTGAGATGACGATGACTTTTTATAAAGAGGGACTGAAACATGTGTCGTGTTAAATAGTTGCGCGATTTTTCGGGAAATTATAGTTTAGCGAGAATTTTTACAAAGATAATAATATTTTTAATCCATCACTTGCATGATTACTAATCATCATTTTAGCCGTTATCATCATTATAAATCCTCAAACTTTGGAATAGTTAGTTTGGATAATTAGTCCTTGGCTGGGTGAACGTTTGTATGGCAGTTAACGTCGATCGCTTCAGTGCCTCGGATGGCACGTTAAGAAGCCTTATTTTTTCTTATTTATATATAAACCCGGAAATGCCATCTATGTTTTACACGGACGTATTTATATATAAACCCGACAATCTATGTTTTTCACCGACAAAAGTAGACATAACAAGACAAAAGACGTATTAAAAATGCGTATTATAAGTGAACACAGCATGGGCGATACTTGTTTTACTGTTTTATATAACTATAGCATACGTTAGAATACTCCGTAGATACTACTACACCAAAATTTTCAAAATTATCTATTTATGTGGCTTTTAGATTATTTGGTGACTTGAAAAGATTTAACAGCAGGATGCGCCATACTTTGATATACCTGCCGGGGTTGTGGGACGTAGCAGGCTCAAGAATGAACATGTATGGTTTTTAGTCAGTAAAAGTCTGACACACACCCTCCCGCTCCACCCACAGCGGGAGAAGGTTCCTTGAAGATTTTTCATCCGATAAAAAAAGGATGCGTACTTGCCTCGGCTAATCCGCACTGAGTCCGCGAGTATGACCTAATACCCTCATAAATGTGAGAGTTCTGGTGTCTGGACGGCAGGCCCGTGCTCTGTGAGCTGTGATGATGTTGCTTCTCGCTCCAAAATTTTTATATGAAAAAGTTCTGAAGACACTATAAGTTGCAATATTATTTAACCAATATTTCTGTGCTCAGTGGAATTACTGACTACTGCTTTGGCGTATTTCGAAACGAATTTCGACCAAAATCATGACCTAAAGTAACTATTAATACAACCTATTTACCGAACCAATAACTTATTCAAGGTTTCAACACCGCAAAGATACCTTCTTAGAAATTAACCCTTCTCCGATCAGACTTGACCTCCGCCGCCGACCTTGGAGGGTTAGGTTCGGCCCTCACTGACCCTTGTTTTGATAAGTTCTCTATTTATTGCGGTTTTGTATTGTAGTTTGTGTTTGGGAGGTGTTTATTATTATTCAAGAGACGATGTATAAGTAGATTTATAAGACGTAGGAATAAAATATTTTTTGTACTTTTTCAAAAATATCCATAATTTCAGACACAAATGTTTGAGAAGTAACTAAATAATGTGGCAGAAAATTTGGTGTTATTGAAACTTTGATTGCCATTAACCATAAAATATTATGATTTTCTGCATACACTCTATATAATAAAAAATTTAATATAAGCAGTTCCAAAATCTCTTGAGTTTTACTAATTATAATTTATTTCGGCTTTTATTTCGCCATCTTTCACTTTCCAACAGTAAATAAATGTCCTCTTACAATCACACCAATTATTAGGCTCCAAGATTAAGAACTTGTGTTATGGATACTAAAGAACGGATAAACATACTCATATCCATTTTTTTCATACTCAATATACATAGGAAACCAGACCAGAACAAATATTCATATTCATGCACACAAAGGTTTGTCCTGTGTGAGAACGACGCAAGAGCCACGTCCGTTGATCGGCAGGTGCACCACTGCATGTGAGAGTTAGTTTAGGCTCCATAGACTTTGGTAGGATCCCTATACTATATATTATTTTATAGAAGCTAATGTTCTTAATTTTTTAACTTCAGTGCCCCAAGGCAGGTGCTTCGGTACGGTAGCAGCTTCGGCCAAGCATGCTCTTACGTCTTGGATAGAACCCTAAATATCCAGAATAAAATAGGTTAGCTATTATACATAATTTGTAAAATCATCAAAACAAAAATCCAGTTTACAAAACCCAGTTGGTAACTCACCGTATGCATCAAATCGTCGCTTCAGGGCGATTCACTCGATCAAACTAAATCGCATTATTACTATCGCTTAAAATCATCGATTCGCGTCGCTGTATCGATGCTTTGCATTAATAGAAGTCGCACTTAGATACGGTATACTATAATTTATCTATTAATACTGTAATGACGTAGAGTGCTCTGTAATTTTTGATAGTATAGGATTATCAATGAAGCCTTGTCGACATGCATGTTCGAAGATTAAGTGAATTGTCTGATAGATGTTATACTACGAGTACATACTGGTATATGTAACAAATCGCAGGTTTCTAATTGTATAAGCTTTCTGAGTATAGTGCTGGGTATAATGGTTTATGGCAATTTTATGACTAATAAAATAATAAAATAAATATTTCTGACACTTACACCAATTATTTAGCTCAAGATAAGTATCATTAAGAACTTGTGTTATGGATACTAAATAACGGATAAACGTACATAAATACTTTTTTTTGTAAATACATACTTAATATACATAGGAAAACACCAATTGTTTGGTTAAAAGAGGATAATAACTGAAATCAAGCCAAATTTGGTTAGCCTTTACCCTAGGCAAACGGTATTATAATGGAATGATGATGATGATCATGGTAGAAGTCATATCGGGAATGTGCAAAACACATTCCCGTTTTACATACCATAATGTGTGTTAAAAGTTAGTGTTGCATTTACCATCAGCGCGTGTTGTCGGCGAGCGTACGGTACTGAGAATTGGTGCCGGACTATGAGACTTATAAGATAACTTAGTGTCAGACCCTGGGCCCCTAATATAGAGATATATAATTATCTCTCTCTCCTAGGGGTAAGGCGAAGGGATTCTTGACATTGAAAACTTAAAGTTGGTATAAGGTTAAAGAATATTATGTGTAGAAGTTTACACGTTACTCTTTTGACAAAAAATATTAGGTAATTATACTAAATGATCAGTAAAAATTGTACAAATTGCCATGTACAAATTCTCATTACAATGTTTTAGTAACATTGTAATAAACATACATATATACATACATTTACGCCTGTTTCCCCGAAAGGATAGGCAGAGGCATACTATACGCCCACACTTCGCCAATCATTTAATTTGTCCCACGTAATAGGTGGCGAGCCTATTGCCGCTTACCGGGAACTATTGTGTTCGCCAGAGCCTCGTCCGTTGATCGGCAGGTGCACCACTTGCAGTTGTGGTTGGCTTGGGCTCCTTAGGTCTTGATAGGATCACTAAACACCTTACAATTGTGACAAAAACAGTGGTTTAATTAATGTTACTTTTATAAAGTCTCAACTGTTTTTACAAAAATATTTAAAAAGTGAAACGGAATTAGTATGTTCCACTTTCATGTCTTAGTAGCTAAATAAAATTTAATGAAATTTTGTATACAAATAAATGGGCTAATAGAAATAGAAAAAAACATTTTTTTTATGAAAAAAAAATATGTATTCGTATGGAATGCAATAAATAAAAGCTGGAGAAGAAAGTATAACAAGTTTCATCTTGATATAATAGTGTTTCTATGATAGCTACAAACTTAAAAATATATTCATCACAGCCCATTACCGTCCCACTAATGAGCACGAGCCTCCTTTCACATACCAAGGTGTGAGGGTATTGGGTCATACTCCACCACGCTGACCCAGTGCGGATTGGCGGAGGCAGGTGTATGGCGTCCTGCTGTTAGAATTTTACAAGCCGCCTATTTAGGCCTCTAACATGACTTAACGACTACCACATTTAGTGATAACCGGGACCAACGGCTTAACGTGCCTTCCGAAGCACGGAAGCGCTCGATGTCAAATGCCACATAAACGGTCACCCATCCAAGGACTGACCTCTGTAAACTCTGCTTTACTTCGGTGATCGTTTCCAACCACCGAGCACAGCGGAGCTACGAGCGCTAAAATATATATATATAATAATAAATATTCTCTTACAATCACATAAATTATTTAGTTCCAAGATAAGTATCATTAAGAACTTGTGTCATGGATACTAAAGAACGGATAAACATACTTAAATACTTTTTTTTTGTAAATACATACTTAATATACATAGGAAAACCCCCAGACCAGAACAAATATTCATGTACATGCACACAAAGATTTGCCCTGTGTGGAAATCGAACCCACGACCTCTGGAGTGAAGTGCAGGTATACTGACCTCCACGCCATATCTGTCGTCTAAATATATATATATATATACTTATACACAATTTATTTCATATAAACATAAGTAGACATAGTGATGGAGATCTGGTCTGTGGGTTTACCTGCTGACTGTCAGAAAGTTAATCCTAAGTTCTACCCCGACGGATTACTCTGACATAAGATGGTGACTTCAATGCTTTATTTTAAATAATAGTTTTAAATATAAATTTCTTACTTCATACAATAACATGTCGGAATGAAAAAAGTAAAAGTAAAAAGTTCTTTATGTCATAAACTAATCCATAGCAATTGAAAACGTCAAAACAAAATACAAAATAAAAAAACCTAATATTTCTGCAATGAAATCACGAAGGGACTTCTTGGCGGGAAAGTGAAGCGTCATGTCTGCAGTTTTGTTTTATTTTCTAAAATTTGTGATATTTCTAACATTAATGGTTAATAACGATGGATTATTAACCGTTAAGTGTTTGTAAACGTATATGAGTGTTAGTAAATGAAATAAAACAGTGCAACATAACTTTTCAAATTCTCTCAAGAAGTCCATGTGAGATCTCAGTATAGTCCCACATCTTTACTGAGGACTCAAGGGGTTTAGGGGAGGGCATCTCATTTACCATTTAACATCTTTATCACCACTCATTCTCATTTACTATAATTTATATGATATTAATATATCTCTAACTTGACACAGGCTAAATGTGCAAACCGCACGAAGCCATTATTTGAAAGAAGAAGAAGAAGAAATCACGAAGCTTAGATTCACTTACATGCAAAAAAAATAAAATTAAGTGAATCGAACTATCCACCATCCACTATCCACCGCTCTGTGAGAAGAGAATTGACAAGAATCTCACAGGCTAAAAC
Organism: Musotima nitidalis; assembly: GCA_949126915.1. NCBI lineage: Eukaryota > Metazoa > Arthropoda > Insecta > Lepidoptera > Crambidae > Musotima > Musotima nitidalis. Next base: position 11,802,401 of record OX421434.1, read on the forward strand.
ATTTAAAATAAAATAATATACTTATTATGTCAATAAAGTAATGCAATAACCAAATCATGAATTTCTAGTTAATCAGCTGTTCCAGACCAATAACTAACATGGACTTGGGCGAAATTAGTGGTCTCGTGCCTACAACTATCTACGAATCTAGTTATCTTTTGTAATATTTTGGTGAACTTTACAAGACAATTTTCGTAAGACAAGTCTATGTGTCTGTTAGACTGTATTGCAGATATTTTTTGAGCATATTGCAGAGGTTTTTTTTAATGATAAATCTAACGTCCATTCTCAGTATAAATTTACCTTGCAAAAGAGCGTATATGGTATATGGGATAGTAAGGTAGGGTACAACCTGCTCGTCTATTATCAAAGCTTCAGATATTCAGAGCATCAGAGTATCAGATATTCTGGAGCCAATTACCAGATACAGCGTCTTATTGAGTGCTATAGCTTGTGAAATCATCTCTGGGAAACAAGAAAAGAGTAATGTCAAAAGGAAAAATGTTTGAGTGGAACTGTTATGAATATGCAGGCGTAGGCGCTAAAGATAAATAGATTTATTTCAGGAGGGCCTCGCAATTTTTCGAAAATACTAAGACCAACATTATCTTAGTCTCAGCCTCCTCTCACCACCTCCACCATCTGTTGATTTATAAGTATAACATTTATAAAAGTACTATTGAGCCAAACTTGCATAAATGATTTTTGATTTTGATCCAGGGTGGTTTGGTGGAGGCAGTTGTATTTGGTGAACGACTTCTACATCTAACAAAGTTATTGCACTGAAATAATAATAAAATAAAACATTTCCCTAAGATTGAATACAGTCACCTCAACGAGAGTGTGACCGCTTCAACTATCGCCCAATGTCCGCCAACAAAGAAGTTAGCCTCACATCACTTAGCATAATTGTAGGATCAAACGGACCACAGACCTTAGAACAACAGCTCGTTAGACATATCTTAACAACAAATCAAATGCATGTCAAATTATATGATACTTACATGGTTTGAATAAAAGGTCTACAAGTGACGCCCTGCAAGGGCATGGCAACTAAGGAACTTAATTTAAAACATAAACATGGGAAATATAGTTTAGCCCACACTTTAATTTAGCGCACATTCTAAAGTCTGTGGTCCGTTTGATCCTACAATTATGCTAAGTGATGTGAGGTTAAATTATGTTTTCCATATTTCTTAACATCAAATCAAATCAAATCATTTATTTCATGTCAATTTACATGATACTTTTATGGTACGAATAAAAGGTCTACATGTGACGCTTTGCAAGAGCGTGGCAACTAAGGAATGCTAATTAAATTTAAAACATAAATATGGAAAACATAATTCTACTAGTCTTTAAATCTCTTTAAAATGGGAAAGCTCTTGAATACTATAAAACACTTATTAATTAGAAAATCTTTATCACATTTCATAAGTTTACATTTGTTGTGAAAATGTGACAAACAGTATCTTTGTGGACCTTGTCGGGCACGGTCATATTGAGTATGTTATAATATATACTTATATATATACCTTCATATTTTACTGCCATAACTGTATATATGTTGCGTTTTAGACCTAAATCACTTGTATGATTTCTATAAAGATTTTTAAGAATAAATCTTCGGCTGTGGTGAAGAATTTAAGGTACTTTTAACACAAAATTTAAGTATCTCACGCCAAACTATCTCTTTATTTTGCTTCAGATACATAGATCTATTCACGCCTGTTTCCCCGAAGGGGTAGGCAGAGGCAATTTATATGCCCACATTTCGCCAATTATATTATTGGTCCCACGTAGGTGGTGAGCCTATTGTCGCTTATCGGGTACTTTTATGTTTTCCAGGAAGTCGTCTGTTGATCGGCAGGATCGGTGAACCACATGCATGCATGGTGAGGTTGGCTTGGATTTCTTAGATCTTTATAGAGTAGTCTCTATACAACCATATATATATTCATATATTTTGCCTTAGATTGTGTGTTAATTCTGATTTTGAATTGTTCTTGAGCTTCATTATGAGTATTAACATAGCTGACTTGTATACAGGCCCTGTTAAAATGTTGAACGATATTTTTATATTACTATAATTTAGCCAAAAATACTGGAGTTAAAATTTTATAAAAGTATGGAAAGACACAATTGAAGTAATTTAAAGTGAGGCTGAACATAAGCTTCTACAAATACTTCGAAATACAAACGAATAAAATAATATCAATATAAACCAAAATCACTTCTACAGCATTCCTAACTCTACCCCACCTCGAGGCTACGTCTCTGTGAGGCTCGCTCAAAGGATCATACGTACAGTTCACAAGTACCAAATATCAAACCCCGATGCACAATCACCCCAACACGGGCCCACTACAACTACATTAGTTAGTTAACTTAGATTGGCAATAGTTACAATGCTTTGAGCTACTGTTGTGTCCGGATTTAACCAGTTAAAACTGGTTATTACATAGAATTATTAAGGTACAGATTGGACGTTACAAAGCTTTTGATAGATGCTTAATTATTTTACACGACTGAACAGTTTTAGCATTTTCAGCGCAGCTATCTGCTTAGCATATATATGAAAATAGACGCTAGTTTTTTACACTTTTGTAAACGGAGTTAAGATAAAATCTATAAAAAATACTGGACACGTTTAAATTATGTATAGAACTATGTATGAGATTCTAATTGAAAATTAATAAATGAGTACCTAACTAAGTTACAAAATAGTGTAAAAATTAATAGATAATAGGTTAGTATTATTGCTGAATGCAATTTGTCCTAGGACATTAGCAATAAGAGGAATGGAGGTCAGAAGATCGAGTACTCCAGACGAGATTAAAAACACAAAATTCACTTACAAGAGCTTGAGTACAACTACATATAAAAACGTTGTTAGTAATATTAAAAGCGCTACCTTTGCCGTGTGGTATCGATTTTTCGGGAAATTATAGTCGCGGGATTTGTTACAAAGATCTTTTTAATCCATTACTTGCTTACACCTCTCATCCTTTTTTTTATAATGATGACTACATTCTGCCTGATTGTAAGCAGTCGATGCAGTCCAAAAAAAAATGAAAGCGCTTCATATTGTGAAATAAGCACGGTACAAAGCGCATCTATTCATGACAGCCGTTTCACGCCCCGCTTACAAGACCCGGAATTATAGAAAATAGGAGACACATGAGCCGGCAGCAAATTCCAAAGCTTAGTGGTCCTGCTCAGAAACGACTTCCCAAATTTCTTGGTTCGAGTGCTGATAGTTTGCACAGTATGAAGACCAGCACGTGTTGTTGGGGAGAGGAAAGAAGAGGGCGGGATGAGATCAAAAAGCTCCTCAGAACACTCGCCATAGTAACGGAATACTAGCTGGACCAGCGATCACCACCCCGTCTGCCCAGCGTTGTCACCCCCCCCCCCCCCCCCCCAATTAAGAGTTGAGCAGTGGATTTATATAGCTGAAGTGATAAAAAGCGCGCGCAGCGTCGAGAAACTGATCAGCAAGGATATGCTGATTGCAGTCTTTGAATGGGCGTTAGTTTGCATGTGATTTATTAGACATATATCGCGCGCTCCTGTGCTTTGGGTCTGCGTGTATTTGCAATGACATTTTAAAGCAAATTAAGAACTCTTATGCAAGCCGGCCTTTGTTTAAATACCTACTTAACTGCTAGTTAGAAACAGTATAAATTTATGAATTATTAACAACACTTACCGCACTATTTTCATAAAAGAATAATAATCTATTATATTTAAGTACAACAATTATTTTCTAAAACATAGAGGCGTTATAACCACACCGCCCTCTCTCGCCCGCTATTGAATATCGGACAAAGCGCACTAATTGTTCGCGCTGCGATGCGCATGGTTCGGTAATCACTACGGGGTTTGAATCCAGCACCTAGGACATAGCTATCTAATGATAGAAGCTAGCCCAACGGACTGTGATCATCGCAAAATACTAAATAGTGCACAGTTGGGGATTGGGTAATTATTTGACTATTGTCTTTGAGGTATTCAAATACTTTTAGAACTGACTACTAAGAAGAATTTATGTCAGTTAATTTAGAAGCATCACTAGTGTGTCTGTCTTTAATAGCAAAATTTTCGATCGATCTACTTAGATAGATAGATATACCCTTTGACCAAGAAACTTAAAAACTACAGATTACAATATTGAATAAAATTGAAAGCCAATCAATCGCTTTTAGCGATAAAAACGCCTAGTTTTTATAGCTAAAAGCGATCCTTGACAGACAACCCGATGCAAAGGAGAGAACAGGAAAGCAGTTAATTAATCTAGTCAAAAATTTGGCAAATTTTTAAACTCCATGACACGAAAGTGAAGGTGTAACGAGCTATTCTCATGTTTAGTTCGAATTTTATTTTAAAAAAATCAAATTGTAGTTTTAAAAAAGTAGTCTCTAAGTTGATTCAAAAAAATTTTTTTTTTTTATAATGGAGTCACTCGTTAAGAGTATTTGCCAGGGTCAAGTAATGAAATTAATCATAGTAAATAAATAACATATGTAAATGCAGCGTCATTTAGTCAAAGTTAAAGTCAAATATAATCCGTCATAGTCGAGTCAAGTGAAAGTCATGCCCTAGTAGAGTAGTGAAGACTTTACATACATACATACATTCACGCCTGTGTCTCGGAAGGGGTAGGCAGAGGCATATTATACGCCCGCATTTCGCCAAATATATAGTTGGTCCCACGTAATAGGTGGTGAGCCTATTGCCGCTTACCGGGCACTGTTATGTTCGCCAGAGCCTCCTCCGTTGATCGGCAGGTGCACCACTTGCAGGTGAGGTTTGCTTTGGCTCCTTAGGTCTTAGCAGGATTCCTATACACCTAAGACTAGACTTTACTAGAGGCGTATTCATAACACATTATGAAGTTGTAAAGTCAAAGAGGAAAAAGCACAGTTTACTGTAATATGCCACTTTCCTATACTTTTATACGTTGCCGTTACACATAAAACCTTAGAAGTACACTCGTTTGGAAAATACAATACTGCCGCCACTGCCGATATTAATTGAAAGGAAATCCAAACTAATTCATCGGCACTAATAAAACATATTTCATACTTGACGTCTTTTAAGTTTAAAAAAAAACAACAGACGCGCCCGTCTTGTCGGTAATAACCGACAAAGTACCGGCGGCCAGCCTCGACGATTGGTCGGGGTTTGGACACGCGAAGTACATGCATTTGCGTCTAATGTACATTTATGTCTAAATCTATGAATATTTCTCAACTCTCGTTTCAGCGTTGGTCGTGAAGACATCGTTGTTCTGAGGCTCCTATCTTACCTGAAGATGCCCTGTGTAAGGGCGAAACACGTGTCGTGTTGAATAGTTTTTCGATTTTTCGGGAAATTATAGTAGCGCGGGAATTGTTACAAAGATATTAATCCATCACTTGCTTACAATGGATTTCCGCAAAGTAACGCCTGAATCAATAAATTATTAATCTCCAGTCCAAAATGCCCAAATCCAACTGCAAAACCTTGATTACAACAACAATTTTCTACCCAAAACCGCGTTTTCAAATCAAAGTCTAACTTAAGAGTAATTTACCTAATAAAACATGCCCAATACTTCCGAATGGATGTGATGACAAAACGCGAAGGGGGTGAGGTAAGGAGCAAGAGGGGGTACGGGGGTAAGAATAAATGCCCGACATAAAGACGGGAGTGGTGGAGAGTACGTGCACATTCTTAGCACCCTATGTGTGATGGAACTATATAGAGTGGTTAAAACCAATTCTGAACAATTCTGAACTACTTTAAAAACTAAGCAAAAAGGGTTATCAAGATTTACCTGATTAATTACTTGTTAGAGACAACAACTATTTTCTATAAACTTTTTAACTTTCTATCACCTGGTCTGCAGCCTGCACCTGGTAGGCATAAGAATACGCAAAATTTCAAAAAAAAATATTAAACAGCTTTTGACTCTACGTAAAACAACATAAAACTATAAACAGACAGATGTTATTGTTGGAACCCCATAAATGTAACATATTTGGTAGAAGTATTTCGTTTTAGTCGTACTATATTAAAGCCAGTTTTTACTAAACTGAACCTCTCCAATGTACTACTGACACAATCAATGAAATTCAGAATCAATGAAACAATCTTATAACAGAAGTGTCTTAATCATAATTCAACTTTATAGCCTTAAAATGCGTTCAAAAAGTTTTAATTATAACAAAGAAATATATACAAAACAGTATTATCGTTTTAGTAGGTGATATTTTAGAAACAAATTCTCTTACTTCTTTATAAACTTATATCAACTTTGAAAAAAAAAAAAAATGCAAAAGCAGTAGGTATTAACAGCTCTATATAAGATACCAACCAGTCGTGTACAATAGCGCTCGCTCGTATCGCATTATATCATTTATAAACAAAATGTGTTAAAATAAATCGCAACGTCGGCGATACGCGGGCTTAATGCGGCTTGCGTACGAGCAAACATACCGATGAATTGTGTCTCGGTAACAACTCTATATTACATACGAACCGATTTGGTTAAGATGTTATTATGAGTTTTGTTGTTACAGTTATTTATTTTTTCTTCATTCTATTGGATATAATTGTATTCACTTTTATACATCACCATCATCAGCTCAACTGCATCCACTGCTAGATATAAGTCTCTCCAATGTCACGCCACTGAGCTCGATCTTCAGCTATTCGTCTCCAATCGCTGCTACTCGTTTATGCATTATCTTTATGTTTTTATTTTTATCTTTACTTTTTTATTTAGCCTACTGACATTCATAAATAATCTTACGTTCATATATGAACAGAAACCTTACTGCAACTAATGGAAAGTAACAATTGAAGCAAAGCTCACATACAGGGGTAGACAGAGGCATAATTTCTAACAATCTTTCCAAATTCAAACATTTGATTCGAGCACTATTTTCAGGCTCTTTGTGAGTGTTGACGTATCGACAGGTCACACTTGTTCTTACTTGGGAGTTGGGACTGGAGCGGTTGAGAGAAATTTGAATTTTTTTGTTTTAATTGTTGTAATTTCTCTTTTGTTTTATTCGTTTCCTGTATTTTTTTATTTTATTGGTTTTGTTTGTTTTTTTCTTTCTTTTTGTTTTTTGAATTTAAAATTTTTATTGTGTAATATTTTAAGATAATATTCCGTATTTTAATTTTAAATGTTTTTTATCTTGTGTTGTTTACTTTATTTTGAATTGTTTTTTATTGTGTTTAAATTAACATATTTAAAATAAATAAATAATAAACGCCTACATTTCGCCAATTATAATGTGATCCCTCGTGGTGAGTGGCGAGCCTATTGCCGCTTACAGGGTAAATATAGTGAATTTTTAGACATATCTTCATTGGCAACGTATACAAGTATAGGACAGTGGGATAAATAGTGAATTGTGAAGGCCTCTGACAATGTTAGAAATATCACAAATTTTAGAAAAAAATGGTTGCCTGTAAAGTCGTTTTTACGGGCGAAGATTTTACGTGACAACGTCTTTTTCTCGGTAGAATATTTATTGATATGAATATAATTAAATTGCACAATAGGAACAAGGAATTGAATGAAAATAAGAATTGCACAAATTTTAACTATAGAAATATATTTTGTTCAACCGATCATAGTTGAGTGGGAGAGAGACGCAAGGCATTCGCCGGGCCTCTCTCTCGTTCGGTGACTCATCGTAACGTTACCGAGCGTTACACTTTTTCATAAGTGACTCCCAGCCGCAACCTAATTTAAGACGTTGTCACGTCAATAAATCAAAACTGCAGATATGACACTTCACTTTGCCGCCAAGAACTCAAAATGTTTATTAAAACACAATATCTCTGCAAGTCCCAAAATTTAACCCCTTGCGTACACGTGGGCTACGTTTGTAGCCACGCGGTGATATTTCACAGAATTTCTCACATAATAAATTACGTATATATTCGCAATATATCAGCACCTTGATATATGGGATCTTTACGCTGTTGCAGAGTGGGTATTAGGCGGAGGGTGGTTGGAATACTTTTGAAATTACTTGTTTCTACTTATTTATGATACTCAACACCTTACAAATAATAAGGTAATGTTATCTTCTATTTACTCTATTTCTATTATATACTGAACAAATACATGTAAACCAATTTAAGCATTGAAAATACATATATTATGTATGTTGCTTAGATTCGAACTAAATAATTGGCGTGAATGTAAAATAATTATTAACTTGTTACAAATTCCAACTATCTTTTTCAAAATTTTATCTATTCAAAAAAATTAACTAAAAAGTACTTCTCTAGCATATGCCGTCAAAAAAAGACTATACAGCTATGGCCTTTCATGGACACCTATGATTTGGTGACCAGAGCAGGAACATTACAATATTAGTGAAGACATTCCTGATGACAACGACCATGTTTAATCGTATCGAGTTAAACCGTAACCCGGTAAGCGGCAATAGAGTCGCCACGTCGGACCTACAATATAACTGGCGAAATGTGGGCGTATAATATGCCTCTGCCTACCCCTTCGGGGAAACAGGCGTGATTATATGTATGTATGTATCTAAACCGTTGCTATACTCTCATGTTCATATTTTATGATTTAAAAAAAAGGCATACATGCGTAGCCCAGCTTATCTTCCAAGCTATATTTCATCAAACAAACTACCTAAGGGCTATACCAAATCTACACCCAACTATATTAAGTCTATCGAAGATTTATATGAACAGAGAAAAACGTCGCCGCTCTAAGCATTACGTATATTTGGTGATATTTTTGCATACCTTAGGGAAGAAAAAATGTATTACGATAACATCTTATGTAAGTTGACCCCTGATTTTGTTTAGCATGCTGCAAATGCGAGTTCAGGTTAAAATTGCCACCCAAGACAGTCGCGTAGAATGGTATTATGTCATAAATCACAATATTGGAATATTTTGCGTGTATTATATGTTTGGATATGTATGGAATTCGGATGGGCTTATTGAAACTATGACAAATGATGTGGTACAGAGGGAGGGTATTGGATTTTTGACGGATTAATGTGAAGGGCTTTGACTTTTGTAAAATATAGGTGTTGAGTAATGAACTTAAAAGTTTCTTATGAATTTATAGGGATTTAAATAAGAACACTTTTTATTGAGTGAGTAACACAACTCATAAGAAAAATAAAATTAAACAATAATATAACTTACACAATGAAAAGTGGACGTACGTGGACAAACAAAGAAATTGCGCTATAACAGCGCTTCGCTGGTCAGACGCGTTTTAATTTCAATCAGCATAATTAATATTTGTGTATATTTTTCTTACCAAGATCTAACGAGTCCAAACCAACTTCACCTGCTCGTGGTGTACCTGCCGATCAACGGGCGAGGCTCTGGCGAACATATAAGTTTCCGATAAGCGGCAATAGGCTCGCCACCTATTACGTGGGGCCATCAATATAACTGGCGAAATGTGCGCGTATAATATGCCTTTGCCTACCCCTTCGTGGAAACAGGCGTGATATTATGTATGTATGTATAATATCTGCGTCGTGTGGGGCCATCCTAGAATCACCCCCCCCCCCTCATCTTACGTTGAGTCGTCAGAGTCGACGAAGAGAAATAGTACTGGATGATGGGCAGCAGCGCCATTCGCCGTACTGGCTTGAACTGCGATTATCAACCCGCCTGCCCAGTTGTAATAGAATATATGACTATATTACAACAAACAACCAAATTTTTCCCATCCGCCGAATTTATCATCCCAGTCAAGCAGATAAAGTAATGAGCGTTACAAAACATACTTTAAGAGGAATATTTGAGTAATGCTTCATTGAGCAAACTTCGGGAAGAAACGAAAACATCAGCCGATAAGTTGTAAGACACCTCGTTTAGGATCGGTTCTGTAGGGAAATTCACCCCTGCTTGAATTTCGGCTTTAAAATGCCGCTTTTGAGTTCGGTTTTTGTTTTAAACACGATTTTACGAAAAAAACAGAAATTTTGAATCAATACAAGGTTTTTATGCAACATGGCAAATAAATTAGTGCAAAGTACAATTGTCGAATTAACGAATATCACCGACATAGCTCCAAGAATCAGCAAGTTAAAATGACAGTGGGCAAGCTAAATAGCACGAAAAAATTACAGCCGTTGTTGGGGCAGAAAAGCTCTGGAATGGAGACCCTTTTTTAGGAACTCCGCGTGGGATAACCTGCCTGCAAGATGGACGGACGAGCTGATAAAGGTCGGAGGATCACCGTGGATGTAGGCAGCCTTCAATCGGTCACGTTGGAAGCTTATGAGGGAGACCTATGTTTGGGCTGATGATAGTGATAATAATTGTATTATAAAAAAGGCAACCTCGTAACTTTTACTTTAAAATATTACATAAATGTAATTATCCTATATAAATCGGGAAGTACTTTAGACTTGTAATTTATTATTTATCTGCATTATACGGCGCGGTGTTGGTGTCAAATTTATATCCATATTTTTAATTATTTGTTTATATTACATAATTTTTCTGTTGGTCAACAAACAGTAAAATTATATAATACGAAAAAACGAAAATTTTGCGACTGCAGTGACCGTTGTTTGCCTAAAAGTAAACCTTCCACTCTATTTTTAGGTAACGTTACGTTAGGGATCTAAACTTAGTTTATATCTTATTCATTTCTCTTAGTATAATGATCATGTATTTAAAACAATCAATTGATATTATTATCGAGTAATCAACAACATGCACTGGCTCCTCGATATAGATATAGCTAGATATATGCTATATCATTCGTCACATAAGTAAATAAATATTTTCTGACAATTACACCAATTATTTAGATTCAAGACAAGTATCATTAAGAACTTGTGTTATGGATACAAAATAACGGATAAACATACATAAACACTTCTTTTTTTTGTAAATACATACTTAATATACATATAAAACACCCTACCATTCAAACACATAAATAAAAGAAAGCTATCAAGTTACATTTTAGCGCCCCGATTTCCGTAAGACAATAGTCTCCCCCGACCAATGTTTTCTTTGTTCGAGCCTTCTGCCAATATTTGTGCCAATTAAATGCCTGATTTCACACGCCTCCGACGGTTCAGTTTATCTTCTGAAGGTTTTCGCTTGTTATCGAGAGTTTTACATGCTTCATTATATTTGTTAGCTTTATTTGGTAAGTCGTGTTGCGAAGATTTTGTATGCCGGCTGTGTTGTAAAATCGGTTTAGGGTAACTAAGTCACATGGGAACTGACATACGATTTTTAGCGGAGTTTTATTTAATATCATAAATATTTCAGTCATATTATATCCACTGCAGGAAATAGGCCGCCCATCATATCCTGCATTATCCCGGTTGCCCCAGACTTAAGCCCAGGATCTGCTCACTAGTTTACCAGATTTGGCTGAACTTCAGTTATTACATGGCCATAGAACATAAGCCTCCCTAATAGTTAATATTATTATGGGGAGTAATTGCCCATAATAGTGATCGCAGTTCAAGCTAATTCGCAGGATCCCATCTGCTGCTGCCCATAATTAGTAGGTAGTATTACTCTTCGTCGACTCCTACGACTCCCCGTGAGATAAGTGGGGTTGGCACTATTCTAGGCTGGTACCACACGGCACTAGTCCAATAATAGTACCTAAAGTTAACATCAACAGAAAATTTTAAATAAACTATAGTGATGCGCAATCCGACGTTTAATCGATAGTTTATGCATAATAAGTGATGTTGGTATTACTTGAGGCAAGGGTCCGGAATCACGGGAAGATTAAACATTCGCGCGAACACTATTAATCAGATCGGCGATTGCACTGACTAAACATACTTTAGTGATGTCACATTTAAATTTATCGATAATTTGGTACTTGTAACTTGATTTATTTTAATCGTTATGCTCGCGTATACAATCGTCATAATATACCAATTTCATTACCCCATGGGAATTCAGTTTTTTGCCATGTTTATGTGCAAATATAAACTATTATTTTCATATAAGATGATGATAATAATTAAATTATTTTATGACAGATATGATAATATCGTGAAAAATATTTTATTTGTTAAAGTACACTACAACATATTTTACAATTACCTTTAGGTCTTTTTTTCATACGTTAACAATTCTTAATTCTTTCTTACACTCCATAAGGTGTTTAAAATGACAAATATTATTATTATTATATTAATTTTGAACCACATATCCTATTTAAAGTCATAACATAGGTCGGGTAGGCAGAGGCATATTATACGCCCACACTTTGCCAATTATATGGTTGATCCCACGTAATAGGTGGCAAGCCTATTGCCGCTTACCGGGCACTTTTATGTTCGCCAGAGCCTCGTCCGGTGCAGGCAGGTGCACCACTTGCAGGTAAGGTTGGCTTGGGATCCTCTGGTCTTGGTAGGATACCTATACACCCATCTACATAATAGATACAATTACCAAACTACTCAGTCTCAATTTAATATTGATTGTACAACAGCTTGAACCTCTAAATTAAATTCCGTTTATCGATACCATCTCTCAGCTACGGTCCTATCCCGAACCCGTAGGGACCACTAGAGCCACCCGGTTAGTGTGAACTAAATGAATCATTAATAATGCAAAGTTAACGCGCACCCGTCCCGAAATATCGATGTTTATGGAAGACCTCGCCCCTCACTAATGTAATGCTTAATGTATGTATTCCAATTAATTTTTGAGGCTTGGAGTAGAATGTGGGTAGATAGATAATATGAAGATAACTGAAGTTAAGCAATCGAGCAGCGATAGACCAAATCTTTGGTTTCAACCAATCTATGGCAAGTTATGTGCGTAATTATCGCTTGATCCGTGCCTTCGAAAGCACGTTAAGACATTGGTCCCGGCTGTCATGAACATTTATGGCAGTCGTTAATAGGAAGTCAGTGCCTTCTTTCTTCGTCTTTACCATGGAATGACAGTTTCAGAGCTCAGGCGACACTTTCTTGGAATAACTGAAATTCAGTCAAGTCTGGTTAGAGCAGTCCTCGGCCCTAAGCTTAAGTTTAGGGCAACCGGGATAATGATAGGATCTGAATACTGATGTTAAACAGTGCTGCTTGGGGTCAATTTTTGAATAGGTGGCCTTTGAGTCTGTTGTTGAATGCTTCCGTGCTCTGGGTGGCAAATTGTGCCTTTTGTCTCGTTTACCACTATGTATGATAGTAATTGAAATAAATTTGAACTTGTGATACCCCTTATGATATTTATATTCATATTACTAAAATTAAGCTAGGTTTATAAAATAAAATAAAATATACTTTATTGTCTTTAAGATGGACTCAAGGGGTTGAACTTGACACTGGCTAATTGTGCTAATCGTATGAAACCATAATTTTTAAAAAAATTACGTACTTGAAGCTAACATTATTAATATAATATTATTCGAATACTTACTATAGATTGAAACATTTTGACGAGAATGTAAACACAAGGATATCAAATAGTGACCACTCGCCGCCCCATTCCGTGGACATTTTGAAAAGGGCTTGGACATGATATCTGGGGTACCAGGGTTGTCCACAGACAGTTATGGGATGACAGTTTTTTTTTACGAGGGTCGCATGTGATTGATGATTTACGACATCTTTACGTGTAAAAATTAACACCAGTCTTTAAATTTGATGGTTAAACCAGGTGCAACACCTTGTGTAGTTCTTTTTTATATCTGGCATTACTTTTCCTGAATTACTCTTTTGATCTGCATCTAAGCTTCATGAAAATAATATTTGTGATAATAGTAGTGTTCGCTTATTCTTTAAAATCTCTGCCTAATTTGAATATAGCATAATTCATATTTTTTTAGTTTCAAAATCAGTTGATTTTTGCTGACGTAAATTATTTAAAATTATAAAATAAATAAAAGTATTTATTTCATATAAAGATTGAATGCTAAATTAGAAGTGACAGAACTGTTATGTATGGTTATGTTCAGGTTTTAGTAGCGAAACGATAAATTTATGTGAGAGTGAGTTTATAATTTTTTGTCAGATGCCGTGTTTTTACATAAATAATTATTTTTAATAATAAACAAAAATTTATATGATGTAAAATTATTTAATTGTAATTTTTTTTTTGTAAATAAAGTACAAATCTGCTGGTTTATACCAAAAAGATTTAAAAAAAATTACAAAGAATTTTTTTTTATTGACAGAACATTTTGAAGCAATTTATTTAATAGCTGCCAACCCTAAAGACGTCATCACAAGATGACAATCGGTCGAGAACCGGACGCCCTTCGTTCACAGTTCGCTGTGACGTCCAATATCCCTTGTCGTTAGCAGGGAATGACGTCACTGCTTATCATGTCAAATGGCCCGAAATAGCTTGTTTCATAATAGGTATCTCGGATACCTATTATGAACTCTCGGATTTGACCTCTTTTGCTTAATGTAATACGCTTTCCTATACAATGCGTAGTATTCATATCGATACATTAAATGGACCAGATTGTATTATTATATGGAAAAACTGATTGTCGTTGGAAACACAGAAGGCAAACGATCGCGTGGTCGTGCACCAACCAGATGGAACGATCAAGTGAGGGACTCATCGTCCTCCAAATTCTACGCGGTCGTGAAAGACGCGCTGGATCGGAACCGGTGGAAGCAGATCATCCGCTCCAGATGTTACTCCGATGCTAACCACGATCCTCAGACATGAGGGACCGACTAAAGAGAGAGTATTATTATATGCCTTCGATAGCCCAGTTGCAAGACCCTTAGACTTCTAATTCAGAGAGTCTAGGGTTCAAACTCTGGTCTTTTCGAAGTTCTATGCTTAATTATAGCATGCTTTATGCCTCGAAAAGCACGTTAGGCCGCTTCCCGGCTGTCATGAACATCAATGCCAGTCGTTATTAGGAAGTCAGTGCCTTCTAATATTCTGACAGCTGTTTTAACCTTGACGTTTCCCTTTGGGTTGTGGAGGTCAGATGGCAGTCGCTTCATGTAATAACTGAAGGTCAGCCAAATCTGGTTAGACCAGTAAGCAGACCCTGAGCTTGGGCTTAAGTTTGGGGGAACCGAGATAATGCTATGATATGATGATAAAGTTGCGGAAAATCAGGTAGTAGGTACTTTAAGTTTAATAATCAACAAAATAAATCTCAGTCAATAATTTATTGATTAAGGCCAGTGAACTGCTTTTGGCGTCAGTGGAGGAGACATCGTTGTTCTGAGGCTATCTGATATCTTACCTGAATATTCCCTGTGTAAGGGCGAAAAACATGTCGTGTTGAATTGTTTCTCGATTTTTCGGGAAATTATAGTTGCGCGGGAATTTTCACAAAGATTTCTTATGTTTAATTGATCACTTGTTGACATCTCAGTCATTAGAAGTCTGAATACTGCTGAGCCTAGGCCCTACTAACTATTTTCGGAACATAATAAACTAAATAATCTATCTAATATAATATACATACATACATTCACGCCTGTTTATCCGAAGGGGTAGGCAGAGGCATTTTTTACGCCAACACTTCGCCAATAATTTAGTCCTACGTAATAGGTGGCGAGCCTATTGTCGGGCACTGTTATTTTCGCCAGAGCCTCGTCCATTTTTCGGCAGGTGCACAACTTGCAGGTGAGGTCGGCTTGGGCTCCTAAGGTTTTGGTAGGATCCCCATTTACAATAATATAATATAATTCTAGAAATATCTTATTTGCACATCAAAAACTGACTGTGCATCCAATGGGGGATTAGACAACTGAGTTAGTATATTGGTGTACAATAAGGTTAGATTAGGTTGTCAATTTATTAATTTTGATGACAAATTAAATATAAGCCTTTATTTTTTACGTCGACAGTTCTCGAGCCTGTATCCACCGTCTTAGCCAGATCATAGGTGGGCATATTTATCGGGTGGAAAGTCGAGGTCTTAACTACGTCTACCGTATATCATCGGTTTATCGGGTGGAAGATCGGCCTTTACTACGTAGGTATATTCGTTGAACAACAAAAATTACATTAAATCTTATATACTTTACTTATATAGCCGCCTTTTTGTTAATGAAGCACATATCAAACGAACTGACCACTTTATATTATACTAGCGACACGCCCCAGCTTCGCACGGGTGGTATGCTCATATGAATAGTGACGTATAATACATAATTACAGAATGTCTCTATATAGGCCGCGAATACCTACCACCGCCGCAACCATAATTTTTCGATTTAGCGTAAGTTTATTCGTTTGATATCTTGTAAAGTACTGATCGAAATTACATGATGTAAAAGACAAATTTAATCTATGTTTAATGTCCGAGCTTACTAACATGTTTATTTAGATAAGAATTAATGTCATACATACTTAAAATGGCTTCGTTAATAAGCCATTATTTTTAGTAAAAAGTAAAAGATAAAATTGATTATTGTGGGGTATTCTTGAGAGATAGACATATACCATCGCGGACTTTTTTGAAGAATTTTATAAGTTGTAAAATATTGTAGTACATTATTTTGACTAATCTCGTAGGGTTTGGCCAGCGTTTGCAATATAAGCGCAAAAAAGTGAGTTGAATTACGACATCACATCACAAATCTCACAAATTGACAGTGTTCCACTACTATATTATGCATGTATTATACAAATAAACCTTCGTCTTGAATCACTCTATCTATTGAAAAAAACCGCATCAAAATCCGTTGCATAGTTTTAAAGATTTAAGCGCACATAGGGATATAGGGACAGAAAAGCCGACTTTGTTTTATACTATGTAGTGATAACATGTCTATATCACTAACATAGTATAAAACAAAGTCGCTTTCCTCTGTCTGTCTCTATGTATTAGATATGTAAAACTACGCAACGGATTTTGATGTGGTTTTTTCATGACATCTCAGTCATTAGAAGTCTGAATACTGCTGAGCCTAGGCCCTACTATTTATTTTCGAATACAATAAACAAAATAATCTATCTAATATAATATACATACATACATTCACGCCTGTTTATCCGAAGGGGTAGGCAGAGGCATTTTTTACGCCAACACTTCGCCAATAATTTAGTCCTACGAAATAGGTGGCGAGCCTATTGCCGAGCACTGTTATTTTCGCCAGAGCCTCGTCCATTTTTCGGCAGGTGCACAACTTGCAGGTAAGGTCGGCTTGGGCTCCTAAAGTTTTGGTAGGATCCTCATATACAATAATATAATATAATTCTAGAAATATCTTATTTGCACATCAAAAACTGACTGTGCATCCAATGGGGAATTAGACAGCTGAGTTAGTATATTGGTGTACAATAAGGTTAGATTAGGTTGTCAATTTATTAATTTTGATGACAAATTAAATACAAGTCTTTATTTTTTACGTCGACAGTTCTCGAGCCTGTATCCACCGTCTTAGCCAGATCATAGGTGGGCATATTTATCGGGTGGAAAGTCGAGGTCTTAACTACGTTTACCGTATATCATCGGTTTATCTGGTGGGAGATCGGCCTTTACTACGTAGGTATATTCGATGGACAACAGCCGTATATTCAATGAACAACAAAAATTATATTAAATCTTATATACTTAAGATTAAATGTGATTTTTGTATTTGTGGTTTTGCCGCCTTTTTGTTAATGAAGGCATATCAATCGAACTGATCACTTTATTTATTTATATATAGGTACGCTAACAGCTACACATACAAACATATACAAAACCATAATACAACAACAAAAATTACATATATGTTGGCCTTTAGAAGCGTACACAGCATTCTCCTAAATTTAAACGAATCTAATATAAAATTAAACATTGTTTGATTTATAACATAATAAGCAAAGAGGTTGATTCTTAATTCTATTATTATTTACTTTATATTATATAACATGTCTATATCACTAACATAGTATAAAACAAAGTAGCTTTCCTTTGTCTGTCTCTATGTATTAGATATGTAAAACTACGCAACGTATTTGATGTGGTTTTTTAATAGTGATTCAAGAGGAAGGTTTATGAGAGTATGTAGGTCACGCGGACAAAGTCGCGGGTAGCAGCTAGTAAATCGATGGCAGCAATTAACAATGTCGTAAGTGAAAAGTCGTTGCTTTCAACAATATCATATATGACAAGTCGTTACTATTTACTTACGACATAATTAAAAATAACGGCTTTTCCCTTACGACATTGTTAATTGCTACCGTCGATATATAAATTAAAATAAGTCGTCAAAATGTATGTAAATAAAATTGATCATATTTTTTTTAATGTGTTCGGAATTTTTCAAAAAAAGCACCAGTGGTTTTTGTTGTTTTTACATACACACGGGGTACGCAGAGGCATATTATATGCCCACATGTCGTTAATTTTATTGTTGGTCCCACGTAATAAATAGCGAGGCTATTGCCGTTTCCCGGGAACTTTCATAATCGCCAGAGCCTTGTCCGTAAATCGGCAGGTCCACTTGCAGGTCTCTAAGATGTTGGTTTGATCCCTATACAAACCTAGAAAATAAATAAAATAATGTCGATTTAAAATTCGTCGGGTCAGATAGTATTACATCATTGGATTTCTCTGTCAGTATTTTAACAGCTAATTGTAACAGTACAAACAGTAATCGTTCAAATAAGAACCACGGTTGACAAGCAACGATCAATCTCCCCAACTTAGGGCTAATCCCCTAACCCTTTCTGACCATTGAGGACTTGTCATTTATAACTGGGATATATTCTCGTATCGTTTCCTTGATATCTCTTATTTATTGTCAAAACGTCAACCGAAGGGCGAAGACTATTTGTCATGGCAAAGCTCTGTATCCTTTTCAGAAACTAACCCCTTGTATTGTACTGGTGTGTAAGTGTAATATGGAAATTCGCGTGGTGTGTGTTTTTGTTGAGTATTGTTTTAAGAATTTTTCTTGAGTTCTGATTTATTTTATTATGTTCTTCGACTTGATAATATTTCTGTATTTGTAGTACTGAACTGCATAACTGAATATATTTTTTTTTAACTGTAATAACTTGTTAATTTTAATTTCGATTGGTTTCGTTGCAATGTTTTTACCGAAACTTGTGTATTAATTTTTAGTTTGTTATTAAAAAAAAGATATACTTTGTAAGTAAAAAGGACTCAAAAAAAAGTTAACACACTTTCTGTAAGCTGACACTATTTGCTATAATACGTTATTAATTTAAACCTCTAACATGAATAATTAATCTAACTATCGTGCTTTCTTGACAGGCTAGTGTATTTTCTAAAGCTTAGGTTAGTTCTTCGACCGAAAGGCACAGACTATTTGTCAGGACAAAACTCTGTATCCTTTAAGAAACCAACGCCTTATGTTGTATTGGTGTGTAAGTGTAATACGAAAATTCCCGTGGTGTGTGTTTCTATTTTGTGTTGGTTTAGGGATTTTGTTGATTTCTGATGGGGTGGATTTGATTTCATAATGCTTATTTTTTTAAATTATATTTCTACCAATTAATTCTTTATTCATTTATTTAGATACACCAACGATACTACTTATAAAAATAATAATCATTTATAACAGATTAAATTCCATATAAATATAGAAATATAAATAAAGGTATAGCTAAATCTAGCTAACATCAACCAAAAACTAATTAATCTTGAATCCAGCTTCAGCATTTTAAATTTAGGAAGTCTTTCTTCATAGAAAATAAATCGTTTCGCCTTACCAATGCTGTATGCTAATTGTACGCGTAATTTTTCTTTTGCAAACTTGCAGAGATTGAAGAAATCCTAGTAAGCATGGTAGCGTAAAAGCGTTGACCAAACCTATGATAAATTGTATCAATCGTATAGATAGGATGATAATTATCTTCAGTAATTTTTTGCAGCACATTTAATTTAATTCAGTCTTCTAATATTAATGTTATTTTTACTAAAATCCTTTTATCCAGCTTGAGTATATCACGCTCACTTATATGTTTCCGCGGTGGTAGCGTCATGCGTCGGGTCGTTGCGCTCCCTAAAATATGGTTGAGCGTAACGCGTCTGCTCATGTCTACTATGTTCCGTAATTATGTTAATATTGCTAAAATGAGTTTTGTCTCCCTTTTTTTTTCAAATCTTGTGACTGCAGAACACAATTGTTTCAATATTATGTATTTTAATTGTAACTGGCGGGAGAAAAAACCAACCTTGACGATTCTCTTGCCCGTTCTTTTACGATCAAGCTCCCGCCCGCAGTGAATGGGCGCGTTAGTTTATAAGTATGACATTCATAAGAGCTCTATTGAGCCAAACTTGAATAAATGAATTTTTAATTTTTAATTTAATTTTAACTCAGTAATATACTTCACTACCAAGTTCTACTAAAAAGCATAGTTCACTACCAATTATTTTTTAATCCTAAACTCTGAGAACCTCAATCCTTTCGTTGACTTGATTCCACAACCGCGACAAATTCCGATTCTAAAATCTGGTACAGTCAGTCCCAAGGGTTCATGTGAGCAATGGCACCGATAAGTCAACGAGTATTAACGCCCTATACCCTAATAGGGCCAACATGAATAATATATGTAGGAAATGTTCTGATATTTCAACTTGGGGACGATGTTTGACATTGTATGTTTTGTCGTGTTTCGCATATTGCTCGATATGTATATATGTTGGGATTATTATTCGTACAAACACAAACTGATTAATCAGTTATGTAAATTATATAGTTTATCGTTGTATTCAAACGCCGGTCAATACTGAGCTTGAACATTTGTTGGAACGCTGCTGGTTTACTTTAAGAGAACTTGAAGCGGATAAAGTTCAGACTTATGTTAGGCATAAAAAAAAACCTATAAACAACTTTTGGGTGGCTTTTAAAGACCATTAAAGAATTACCTTAAACTAAAGTTTAATTAAGACATACTATAGATATAAAATTGATAAATCAGATCCAAAATGTGCTGTTGAAACCACTGGACCAATTGCAACTTTGGTGTATTCGACGTGTTGCAAGCAATCGTCCATAGAATACCCTATGTGCGTGCTGTTTTGACTACAACTACCTAATTTTGAGTGCTAACGAGCGTTACATCATCTAAGTCCATTAAAGTCCCACTGCTGGGTTCAGACCTTTTCTCATTGACGAACGTGCGATATAGGAGAGATTTACACTCCATTGGCGGAGGTAGGTGTGTTCCATCCTAATCAATCTATTTATAATTATGTCCGGGATTAACAGTTTAACGTACCAGTACACCAATTGCAGAAGTGCTTGACATTAAATGCTACACAAACAATCTCCCAATAAATAATCTCTTCGAACTGTTTAACTGTAGTGATTGTTTTCGACTAATGAGTATAAAGCTCAGGCGTTCTCTGTTACTTAGATACATAGATAGAAAACTCTTTATTGTACACCAAATTAAAAAATTACAAGAAAAAAAATGCAAAAAAATTTACAGAAATTTCTTCCAGGCAACCTAGAAAAACATGGAGAGCGATCAAAATTAAAAGAAAATCGGGGGTGTAAAAAAGAATAACAAATACATAATTATACTTTAATAGACAAACACAAATAAATACTGTTACATATATAAAATAAAATAAACCTACATACATAAATACGTACATGGCATTGGAACATTAAGTACATTTAAAAAAATATTAATAATCCTTTCAAAAATAAAACATTTATAGCTTTACAAACAAGAATATCGTCGACCAAGCAACAATAGCATAAAAAGTACACAAAAGCACTCCCCCAAACGAAATACTCAAATCTTCGAGTAATGACATCTGACAATATCAGGGCAAGCCATAAATAACAGAGTAGAGTGGCTGAAGGCATCGACGAATTTGCATGAGGGTGGATTTGTGGAATACGCGAGATTGTAACGTGTGTACGTAGCTCATCGTGGAAAATAACGGGGAAGCGATCGAAAAACGAGCCTACTGGCTTGGGTCAAAGATTTGTTTAGAAAAACAGTCGGTGATCCCTCTTTAGATAATTGACATTTGCGGTTTTCTACAGATTTTTTTCGGTGGAATTGAACAAAAAGACTTAATCATTATTTTTTGCCAAATTAATATTGAATATAAGTGTTTTAATGTATATAAGTTTATTTTTAAACAGAAAGGTGATTAAAAGTACACTGGTGCAAGGTGACTTAACAAGGGTTGACAAAGGGTAAAAATATCTAGAAAGAATAGTAGGTGAATCCCTTTTTAGATGTTTGACATTGACATTTGTGGAATATTTTCTACAGATTTTTTATCGGGGGAATAAAACATAAACCAATTTCTCATGTTTTTGCCGAATTAATAACGTGAGTGTTTTAATATATTATGCATGCTTATTATAAACGTGATTATTAGTACATGCATAATGACTTGTGGTAAAGGGTATCTTGGAAAAACCGTATTTTTTTAGAAGACGACCATATGCGATATCTACCTATTTCCACAGGTTTGTTTTTACAGATTATGGGCGCCCTGTTTTGTTTAGATGCATTAGAAAAAAGTTTTGAATAAGTAAAGTCAAAGTCAAAAATTATTTATTTCATAAACTATTAGTACTTGAAAAGGTCATAATTAATAAACATTATTACACTGGAATCACGAAGCTTAGACTCACTTACATGCAACAAAACAATTTAAAAACAAAAAATAATTAAGTGCAAGTGAATCTAAGTGCCATTTCCGAGCCACCGCTCTGTAAGAAGAACTGGCAAGAAACTCACAGGCTGTGCTCTTTTAAATATATCCATTGGTTTGGTACTTGAATTGAGTACAATGTTATCTAAAATAAAATAAATTCCTAGAGCTATACTTCCAACCCGTACATTCCAAGACTGGTCAATACCTCTACCCACGTCTGAAACATCCCGAACGAACAGACCAATTACAATTCCATTTTTCTTCGCCTTGCCCGGTCACACCCGGCAAGGGTTGCCTGATAAATGACCGTGTGACACGGCAGGAGCCGGCCACGTCACTGATAGCACAATTGATGGAACCAACGGACAGCCGGATCAGGTTGCACAAGTGTAATGTATTATTTTGGAGATGGATTTGGGTTGTAAGATGAATTTTAATTCACTGTCATTTCTGGGATCGTAGATCGCTTTTAAACAGATGACATTTAGGAACGTATAGTCGGCGCCACGTGAGTTCAACATAACGGCGGTTTTCTGTGCAGGTACATTTTTTATTTTCCATTTTTAAATTTGATTAATCAATGTATTTATCGTTATAATCTTTACATTTTTGCCATTTTATAGGGAGTTAATTGATTCCTTTGCTAAAATGAGAGCGAGAATTAACAAAATCTTTAAAGGCATTTTGGACTGCCTCATCTGATTTTTTTTTTCCAAACTTAGAAATTATCCGAATTCAGGCTCTTTTTCCTGTATTCGGATAATTTTTTGGATGGAGCAAGGTCCGGGGAGTATGATGGGTGACAGAGACATTCCAATCCGAGCTCCTTAAGTATCGCCACCGTCTGTTGTGCAGTGTGGGGTCTAGATTTGTCCGGAAGCAGTAGTGGGCTAGAGCAGTTGTCCAACTCGGTTGTTAACGGCTAGCGTTTCCATCATGGTTTTCAGTTGTTAACAATACAGATCTGCCGTTATCATATGACTAGATTAAAATACTAGATGACTAGATATAGAACAAAATTAAATGACGCGAAAACATATGAATTATTACATTCAAAACACGAATAGACAAGCAATAAATTTGTATGTGGAATTCTTAGCCAAACTACGATTTCTTTTGAGGACGAAAGACTATATAAGTATAAAAATATCACACAGCAGTATTTTAACAAATTAATTTGACTTCTTGGCGGGAAGTTGAAGCGTCATGTCTGCAAGTTTGTTTTATTTTCTAAAACTTGTAATATGTAGAACATGAATGTGTCCTTACGGTGGATTATTAACCTTTAAGTGTTTGTGAACGTACATGAGTGTTGGTAAATGAAACAAAACAGTGCAACATCACTTTTCAAATTCTCTCAAAAAGTCCATGGGAGATCTCAGTATATAATAAACAAAAAAAAAACAAAACTTTACTGAGAACTCAACGGGTTTAAGGGGGAAAGCATTTTATTTACCATTTATAATCTTTATCACCACTCATTCTTATTTACTATGACTTATATACTAGTAATATATCTCTTAATCGACACTGGCTAAATGTGATTAACGCAAGAAGTCATTATTTAAAAGAAAAAAATTGTAGTGACGTCTATTTTAACGACTTATGCATTATGATTAAAATACATCTCATAGGTATCTAATTAAGTACAATAAACGGAATAAATGGAAACGCGTGTTGCTCTGTTTGTTTGTTACGATTTCAGTGTTCGTGGAAAATTTATACAAAGATAACATATATTTGTGCTTTTTTCCTGAAGGGCGACCCAAAAAAGTGTGATTTGTCTTTGTGTGGCTTACGTCATGTAGGTAATGTTTGGTAAACATGACTATGTAACGAAAATTACTTTAATTATATGTATTAACTATGATTATATGATGTATTAAAAATATGTGTTACATGACTCTGGCTAAATGTGAAACTTTTCACCATAAAAAAAGGATGAGTCTTAAATTAACATGTGAAGATACCGCTTCCTGAGGGAAGGAAAATGGAATGGTGTACCCCAGCCTTTACAACGTACATATTAACCGGACTCTCCATTGGAACGTGTACGAACACGTGGCTGTTAAACCTATTGTGACAAAGTTTGTCGTATCAACTTTCAATGGTCAAGGTAATATATTAATATCATATTTAATAATTTCTGGAAAATCCCTCATTTTTTAGTCGAGAATTCCATGTCTCTTACACACTTTACAAACATTTAAATCAAAAGCATTTGAAGTTATTGTATAAAATCATCAAACCATACAATTGTTTTCCCCACGTCATCACGAGGTGTCGATCGAAAATGTCATCTGTCCGGGTGTCCGGTTTAGTCCGGCTCACCGGACGGCCACGTGTCCGTACACGTTCCAATGGAGAGTCCGGTCACCCGGGCAATATGGACGTTGTAAAGGCAGGGGTATACTGGACGACCTTCTTTTTTGTTGGAAAAATGCGTAAGTGTAAGACATATTTAAGTATAAATAAAACACAATTACATAGCCCTGCTATATCTCTACATATAAAAAGAGCTATCTAATTTGCTAGTTATTGATAATTGGTGTACATTAAGTAGGAATTGTTAACTTTTTTTAAGTACATAGTAATTTCTCCACAGGCAAGAAAATACATTTAGTCAAACTTCTTGCCCAATAATTCTTCTCGACTCTTGCTCCGTTGACGTACATTACAACTTTAATCATCATCATGCTGACATGATGAAGTTGGCTGACCTTATATAGTCAGCCTTTTTTGCCCATAATCACCACGCTGGGCAGTCGGGTTGATGATCGCAGTTCAAGCCAGTACGCAGGACGACCCTGCTGCCCGTCTTCCGGTAGATGCCTAATGGGCGGCTTGATAAATACTAACAGCAGGACGCCAACACCTGCCTCCGCCAATACGCACTGGGTCAGCGTGGTGGAGGATGACCCAATACCATCACAACTTGATATATGAGACGTTAATGGGCTGAAATGATGATGAAGATTTTTTAATCTTTTTTAGGTATGTGTATCAAGCAAAAAATTTGTTAGTACTAACAATACTTATACCCCTTTTGTACCTAATGTAACCAAAGCTTTACAAGCTATTCGTGTTGAACAATGAGCAGGCAATGCAACACGTTTTGCGAACACAGGCAAGTTGGGACACTGACACACTATTTTGTGATTTATTTCTATCGAAATAGGAGCGTTCGGGTAATAAATCGCAAATCGCCAATTCATTTTGTGAGGTATCGAGGCATAGCGACACATGTGGGACATGCAGTGATGATGTATGTTTTGTATCGTATCTTTGCATCATGTTTTTAGTAACTGAACTACATGCCTTAAGTAATCATATCTAGTCACCAGTCGCCTGCATCCATCGGCTTCAAAAAGTTTTATTTTAATTTTAAATAACAATTTTTAAAACAAGTGCATAACAATAGGGTATGGTAATTAAAACCTCATCGAAAACCGCGCAAAAGTTCTAAATTAAGGTTGAGATAAAGTACTAGAAGAAAAAAAATCAGGAAAAAAATGGAAACATTAGGTTGCCGAAAGATTTAGCATAAAATAGTAATGTCACATTGCTTAAAAACCTCATGTCTGTCTCATATTGTGCCAAAAAATGACTAATTTAATTTGGCTTCCGACAGCATATATATTATGATAACTCATTAACAATCACCACAGGTCAGCGCAAAAAATAAAAATGGGAGTTACCTATTCCCAGGGGCCCTACCGCCGAATTCGATGAATTTCAGCAATTTCATCTAAATCAATTTTTTCTGAAGTTCATCAATCCGTACCGCCGGAAGCCATAGATTATTCATGACCTTGGCAGACTACTGAAGCGACTAATTAATTAAATCATTATTATGTGCGTTTTGATGACACGTTTTTACCTAAATATTAATTTGTATATAATAAAAAGAAGCGCTCGTAGCTCTGCGGTGCTCGGTGGACGGAAACGATCACCGAAGTACAGCAGAGTGTACAGAGGACAGTCCTTGGATTGGTGACTGTTTGTGTGCCATTTGATATCGAGCGCTTCCGTGCTTCGAAAGGCACGTTAAGCCGTTGGTCCCGGTTATTACTAAATGTGGTAGTCGTTAAGCCGTGTTAGAGGCATTTTTTTTATTTTTTTTATTATCGTCTGTAAAAAAATGCTGCTTACGTACTGTCTCCCGGCCAAAAGGGGGAGACCGGGAGGGGGTGTGGGGCTCACTGCGGCAGACGCGACCACCGCAGTCCTAACCACTAAAAAACTTCAGACGACGCCCACCGCTATTGAAAAGGGGCGAGGTACCAGTGCCTGGATTTGTAGCTTCTGGTACCCCGCCCGCGGCCAACGTCCCCCGGATCAGAACCGGGGAGACCTCCTCAGGGAGGCGCAATGTGCTGCGCCCCCCCTACCTCTATGTGCGGCCATGGCGTAACTGGCCGACTTCGGGGGGGTCTATGGCGAGACGGAAGGGGCCCCTGCCCCCGCCGCATAAGACCCCCCGGGAGCTGCCGGACGGGCCCTCCTGGCCCGCCCGCTGCGCCAACGGCGTAGCCGGAGAGAGAGCGGATCCCGCTCCCTCTCCCGCTCCGCGGCCTTCTTCTGCGACATCACCACTTCGCAGAAGGAGGCCATCGCCTCCCACGCCGTCTCGCTCTCGACCATCTTTTGCATGATGGTCGGCAGCGAGAGAGCCACTCCACCCAGGGCCGCGGCTAACGTCGACCGCGGCCCCGCCCACGCAGGGCACGCCACCAAAGTGTGCTGCGCGGTGTCTTCCGCGCAGTCACAGTGGTGGCAGCACCGGGTCGATTCCCCCCCGGCGATGTCACACAGATACTTTCCGAAACAACCGTGCCCGGAAAGCACCTGCGTGAGCCGGAAGGACATCGACCCCCACCGACGGCCGAGCCATCGCTCCAAGATGGGCCCGACCGCCTCGAGGATACGGCGCCTCGAATCTTCGGCACCCTCGGCACTCCTCAAGAGCTGCCGCCGCCATGCGCCCAGAGCCTGCGTCTGAGCGTCTCTACGCCATCGCACCACAGTGTCCGGTGCGGGGCGGAGACCCTGGCTCCGGGATTGCGCGCCACGCCAGAACACCGCCGAGAGAACCTCGGCATCGAGGTCCCACGGAAGAGACCCGGCGAGCGCGCATGCCACCTCATGGGAGATGGTGCGATACCCCCTAGCAACACGAGTCGCCATGACTCTCTGCGGCCGTCGCAGGATCCGTCGATGGCGACCCGATACGGAGCTCGCCCAAATTGGGGCCCCGTACAAGACGCCGATGGTGGCCAAAACTCTCGCATCCCGGAGGTCAGAACCCCGGGATGTTACCAGAGTGTCGTCGGCGTAACAGACCAAGTCCACGCCGTGCAGCGCAGAACGTAATCATATCCGATGTTCCACAGGAGTGGTCCCAGGACAGACCCCTGTGGAACACCGCACACCATACGCCGACGACAGCCTCCTCCGCCCATCGTTGGGAAGACTACCGCCCTCTCCGACAGGTAGCTCCCCAACAATCTCCGCAGATATGGAGGCACCCCGTGGAATCGGAGCGCCTCCATTATCGTTGGCCAGGGCAGGGTGTTGAAGGCGTTTGCGATATGGAGCGACACCGCAATCAACACCCCACCCCGGGAAACCGCCCTCTCAGATAGGTCCCGCAAGCGGCCGATCGCGTCAATCGTCGATCGGCCGCGGCGGAACCCGAACTGGAGGTCGGACAAATCCGGTCCGACCTCCTCTAGGTGCTCGACGAGGCGGTAGGCGATGACACGCTCCAGGAGCTTACCCACCTCGTCGAGCAGCACGATGGGCCGATAACCAGAAGGGTCATCGGCCGGACGTCCCTCTTTGGGAAGGAGTACCAAGCGGCCCTCCTTCCAGCGCCGCGGAAAAACACCATCCCGCAGACACCTAGCAAAGAGGGAGGTCACGCGGGGCAGAAAAGGCGCTTCCTCCCCGCTCAACACCAGGTCCCACGCCCTCGTCGGAATGCCGTCGGGACCCGGGGCCGTGCTCTTGCCCCTCAGGCGTAGCACGGCCCTTCCTACTTCCTCCTGGGTGACCTCGGGCACATCCTCCGTGTCCAGGTCACCATGGGTGACATGTGGCGCCGCCATTGTGGGAGGCACGAAGTCGGTTCCCCTGTCTGGGAACAGTGCCTCAACCACCCTACCGAGTACCGCCGGTTTGAGACTGCTGGAGACCGGGGGCGTCCACGCTCGGAGCTTTTGCCGTACTATCTTGTACGGCCTGCCCCATGGATCCGCCTCAACGGCCCCCAGCAGCTCGTCCCACGCTGCGGCTTTGGACCGGCCGATGGCCCCGCGAAGGACCCTCACCGCCTCTCTGTAGGCGGCGTAGAGCCGGTCCACCTCGGCTTCGTCGCGGATTCTCCTTCCGCGACACCTCTGGTATCGACGCCGCTCCACCGCACAGGTTTGGCGGAGCTGGGCGATCTCCGGCGACCACCAGTAGACCTGTGTTCGGGGCATGGCCACGCCGCAAATTCGCGTCATGGCCTCGCACACCCTCGCAGCTTCCCCCTCCACGTCCACCAGCGGTGGCTCCCGTGGCCACGCCTCGATCAGGGCTGCTTCCCGCAGCAAAGACCTATCGAGGCGCTTGATCGCCCATCGTGGCGCGGCTTGAATGGGCGGCTTGATAAATTCTAACAACAGGACGCCGTACACCTGCCTCCGCCAATCCGCACTAGGTCAGCGTGGTGGAATATGACCCAATACCCTCATACCTTGACAGGTGAGAGGAGGCTCGTGCTCAGTAGTGGAACGTTAATGGGCTGAGATGATATAATAAAATATTATTTGTAATATAATTTAAAAAAAACACAGATTTGTGTCTAAATGAAGAACGCCATCTTGTATCGAGTTCCATGTGTTCGGCGGTACGACAGAATCAATTCGAAATCAATTTTGACTAATAATCGATTACCAGCAAGTTCGGCGGTAGGCCCCCAGCAGTAGGCGACACTTTGTGATTCTTGGTCACATCTAGTACCTTATTTAAGATTCTGACAGCTATCTCTATATAGTCGTTAATGTACCAGACTTTTTTCTTCCAACAAAATTTACTTGCTTTATAATCCCATAAAATCCTTCCTCAATAAAACCCCAATCGCGCCATACGCAATAACGTCATGGTCAAAGTTCAACAAATCCATTAAGAGTTAAAATAAAATTTTTGAACAAAACACTTGGCACCCCACGGCCTCCACCGAAGTGTCGCGAACTGAAACAAAGACATAATAACTAACAAGAAGAAACTAACTATAGTTGCCAAAATAATGGACCGCGCTTTGGCAAGTCCGATGGCGCAGTCGATACGAATGCGATAAATAATGTTAGCGTAAATAAGTACAAAGAATTTGGCAGGCGCTGTGTCCAGCTTCGGAGATGTTCGTTGAATGGAAGTGGCTTGTACTTGTAGATCCTTTTAAATTAATAATGTCATATTTATTTAAAAAATGCGGATTAGAAATTGGCGAAAGTTTAATTTCAATGTTAAATATATTTATTTCATAAACTATTACAGCACTTGAAAACGTCAAAATTAAATATGAAAAACAATTAAAATCTAATTGCACTAAAATCACGAAGCTTAGATTCATTTACATGCGACAAAACAATTGAAAAAACAAAAAATATTAAAGTGTAAGTAAACCTAAGTGCCAGTTCCGAGCCACCGCTATGAAAGAAAAACTGGCAAGAAACTCACAGGTTATGATCTTGAAACCAACATTATGTCCACCTGTTTTCAGTGGATATTATATGTAGAGAGAGCGTTGCCGGTCTGACAGTAGATTCATTTAAATCGATTTTACAATAATAAGATACAAATGCTACACTCTAAATATAACTTTACATATAATTAAAGTATATAATGTACATAAATGATACTGTACTACACAAGATACTCAGTATATTCTTCTTAGTTAGTCTAGATCTTTTATCCTGCATAGTCGCTTGCCGTAACTCTTATTTAGTAATTAGTTGTTCTTGATAGCTTCAGCGCATTCGCTCTAATAGCAATCAGTTAATTTTGCTATGTTCACTGCCCAATGTAGTCTTATTGTAAATAAACATTTTGTTCTCGGTTTCACAATTAGAAAGGCAAAAAAGTCGATAGACTAAGGGAATCGAATCTCGTCTAGTAGCGGTGTGGAAAAATGGCTAGCTACGTTTTATCTAGAAATTTCACTTTCACAAGTGAACTTTGATACAATGTACGAGTATATAGCAGATTATAGCAGTAGTAGAAACTTAAACATAATAACAATACATATTTTTAAAGGTCAATGTGTGCGATTCTACAATAAAATTCCAAGCAATATACAGCAATTGAGCCTAAATAAATTTAAATTAACAATAAAACGCAAGCTGTCTTCAAAGGGATACTATTCTATTAAAGACTATATGGCAGATAAAAATGCTTGGGATTAAACTGCCGTTTCATACAGGCTATTGTAATATGAATGACTTAAAACATGAATATTGTCAATGTTATATTATATTGCATTGTATAGCTTCACAGACAAATGAAGATTGTAATTCAAATACCCAACCAATGGATATATTTAAAAGAGCATAGCCTGTGAGTTTCTTGCCAGTTCTTCTTACAGAGCGGTGGCTCGGAACTGGCACTTAGATTCACTTACACTTAATTATTTTTTGTTTTTAAATTGTTTTGTTGCATGTAAGTGAATCTAAGCTTCGTGATTTAGTGTAATAATATTTCGATTGTTTTTTTTTTCATTTTTTATTATGACGTTTTTAAGTACTTGTTTATGAAATAAATATTTTTTTTACTTTTATACATTTTAAATAGTCAGAACAAGGGTTTTGCCCACTCCAAATGAGATATATGGAGAATATGTATTTACATAAGCGATATATTTTATTGCCACATCCAGTATATACCTATATCGACACAAAGTCCAGTTAGTTAGCGCAAAACTTGGACAATAATCGCTAATGGAGCGATGCAGTGCCCACAACTCACGGACAACAGTTTAGCAGTTATTGCCGGCCAGTGACAACCCTAATGGGATAATATTCCTACAAAATATCGGCCGATAGGGCTGCCAGCTTATAGATCTTCAGTAATTTGTGCAAAGTTTTATTGGTCGGGTCTAAATAGGTTTCGGAGTTGTAACAGGGTGTTATATTCCTGTGCCTATATTTGTAAATACGTCATACATTAGTTAAATAATAGAACCCTAGAAACACAAAAAATCTAGTAAATAATTTTGAAAGAAAAGAATAACTTTACTTATTCTGTCCTTTCAGAATTTTTTACTAGATAGTATATTTTTCTTAATAATCATCATCATAATAATAAAGTCCTCTGCTGAACAGTGGCCTCCTCAATAAATCACATTCTATTGGGGGTATTTGCCTATAATCACCACGCTGGGTAGGGTGTTGGTGGCAGTTCAAGCCAGTACGTAGAATGACGGTGCTGCCCATCATACCGTAGGATTTCTCTTCGTCGACTCTTATGACTCCCAGTGAGATGAGAGGGGGTGGCAGTATTCTAAGACTCCACACGGCTCATGTGGTCTTAACCATGGTTGAACATTTATATCGTTTTCCTTGCTTGTGAAGGTTGGTTGTCACTATGTGTTTTACGGTTTAGAAATGAAAAATGCTTAATTCAATGTGAAAATGAAATGAAATAAATGAAATGAAATGAAATATGAAATAAAATTTTATTCAGACATAAATACACATAAACAAAAACAGTATTCAAATCAGTAAACAATTTTTACACATAAGTTTACATATAGTATGGCTAAAAAGGACTCCACTCAGCATGTGCTGCAGTGGAGGGCCACAACAGCGCTGGTCTTCCGTGGAGACCTTATAACTTACGTGTGCAACAGCCACACAAAAGGCAGAAACTTAACAATAAAACAAAATATTCAAACCACAAAATACAATTAAATGAAAAGTTAAAGTAGTAAAGGTAATAAAAGTAGTGAGTTACATCAGAATCACACTTACATAATATGTATATCATATGAAATTTTCTAAGTAGTCTACAATGTAGCACTGATGAATTTTGGTATAACTTATGAATATCGCGCCCACTTGCCTTGAGTGCAGAAGAATTGGGCAAGAAACATTTCAAGGTTTTCCTTCCGCCATTAAAAATTGGTAGAAGCCGTAAAGGGCGATTTGAAAATAAGAACTCAGTCCCAAGGGTGGACTATGATATAAATCCTCATTAGATTTTTTTCATTGATCTTTTGCATGTAAGTAACTTTAAGCTTCGTGATTTCAGTATAATCATATTACGAATTTTTGACGTTTTAAGTACTATGTAATAGTTTATGACATGAAAATATTTAAAATAATAATAAAATAGTTTGTAGTAAGACCCCACTTAGGCATTTTTAACCCAAAAATGATTAACTATATGTCCGTATTATGTGGACAAATGGACATAAATAAAATAAAATAAAAATCAGTTATTGCTTTTAAGGAATAATACATGACAACATGTTCACAGTTAGTCTTGGTTCTATATAGCATGAGCTATATAGCTTACCAGAACCAAGTAAGAGGCGTTTGCTAGTTATACATAAAATAATTAAACTATACTAACTCATCCGAAGTTACGTGCACCCAAATACTGTTTTTCAACTAGCAAGATATAAGTTAAAGTAAGGCTTAGGTTATCCGGAAGAC
The DNA here is from genome assembly GCA_949126915.1 of Musotima nitidalis. Classification (NCBI taxonomy): domain Eukaryota; kingdom Metazoa; phylum Arthropoda; class Insecta; order Lepidoptera; family Crambidae; genus Musotima; species Musotima nitidalis. The sequence goes on from OX421434.1 coordinate 11,835,683, forward strand.
GTGTGGCCCGCCATGCTTCTAGCTTAGTTGCGTGCATTTTACTAAGTCATGCACAGATTTATAACCAGGTGTCGTATGCCCCATCGACATTGCCTTGTTCACATCTGGGTGCCTGGAAAGTAAATATTTTAATTTCTATCTTTTCTTTCTTTCTCTTTACTTTCTTTCTCTTTTCTTTCTTTCTCTTTTCCTTCTGTCTCTTTTCCTTCTGTCTCTTTTTCTTCTTTCTCTTTTCTTTCTTTCTCTTTTTTTCTTTCTCTTCTTCTTTCTTTTTTTTTAGTTTATGTTCTGTAGTTACTTCCACAAAATTAAACAGTTTCAAAGTTAAGACAAGCATTGACAGTTTATTCAAATAAACCAAGTTAAAAAAGGGGACTTTAAAGAATCGGCGTTGTGCTCAGAACTATTGCTCCAGGTTTTTTTTTTTTTTAAGTGGATGCTGCGGTACTGTCCGAAAGGGTTACCGCGGCCTCTGGACGTAGCAGGCACAAGAAGGAACATGGATGGTTTTTAGTCAGTAAAAGTCTGACACACCCTTCCGCTCCACCCACAGCGGGAGAAGGTCATTAGATGATTTTCCATCAGAAAAAAAAAAAGGTTTTTAAGTTCATAAGGGGATCACTTTTTATCCATGCTTGAAGCTTGATCTTTAACATATTATTATGCAAAAATTGAAATCTTTTTATTTTTTAATAAATGTTGCTGTTTGTTTTCCAGCGTAATACTAATATAATATATAAGTTTTCAGAACAATACAATGTCTGCTGCTGTAGTTATGAGTTAACCTAAGAACAGTTAGTCATAAGCAACTTATAACATTTTTTTGGACATTTTTTTAATGTGTCTAATGATCCTCCCACAAACAAGGGCCCCTTAAACAATACATTTACTTTATCCGCGCTCACAATAAGTTGCCGCGAGACAACAACAAATCAAAAAATCTGGAAAGGAAAAGTTGTTGCCAATGCAAACATATGAATTCTTTTATGGACAAGTGGACACTGACTGTACGATTTGTACATCAATTTGAAGTCGCCCAGCGAGCTATGGAGAGGGCTATGCTTGGTATTTCTCTGAAGGATCGGATCAGGAATAAGGGGATACGACCGGGTGAAAAAGTCACCGACATAGCCCAAAGGATTAGTAAGCTAAAGTGGGCACACTGCCACTCATCATCATATATACTGTAAGAGGGACCCTTTTTTTTGCATAATGTCATTGGTCCTAATTTCGTTAGGCATAACCGGTTAGGCATATTTTTTTTAGACATAATCGTCTTTTCGCATAATGGTTACTTGACATACTGTATTACTTAGCATAATGCTTATTTAGCCCAATGTTGTTTGCCCTATTCTTGTGTATCATAATGTTTTTAGGCATATTGGTTTTACGCATAATAAATATTTGTGTCATGTATGATATGAAGCCATAGGTAATGGAAACATTATTTAGTTATTTTAAAGTATTTATTTCATGCTTTGTTTATTAGTGTAATTATGTTATGTTAGTTTAATGATTTACTTTTTTTTACTAATCCACCGTTATTACACTTTAATGTTAGAATGTCACCGAGCCAATGAGTTTAAATTGAAGTAAATTTGATCATTGATTAGGTTCGAGGTTATTTTTTTTTTTTTAACCCTAAATATGTCACCGAGCATTGAGCTTAAATTGAAGTAAATTTAATCATTGATTAGGTTCGAGGTTATTTTTTTTTTAACCTTTAAAAGTTTTTGGATTTAATAAAAATTGTTATAACACAACGTGGTGAAAGTAATATTAAAAAAGGTTATAAATTTTAAGCAGGTTTATTTGTGAATGAGTAGTATTGTATGAGTATTTACATTGCACTTGCAAAGTCAGTTTTGCTATCCTGTATACCCATTCACCACACCACACCTTTTAAATGTATGCGTTTCTTCAGTTCGGCTTTGTGATAGTATGCTTTTTGATTGTTATGCTTAAAGTGTGTATGCGTTGTATTATTATTCCTTACCAGTTATGCCTAATGACTATTATGCGTAACGATTATTATGGATGGTAAAAATATGCAATGCGTATTTATGACATAAAATTTTATGCGACAAAATAGGGAACCACTGTAAGACCGATAACCGCTGGGGTAGACAGATCCTACAGCGGAGACCGCGTCTTGGTAAGCGTAGTGTAGGACGCCCTCCGGCTAGGTGAAGCGACGACATATGCAAAACGGCTAGCAGTGGTTGGAGACGAAGAGCTGAAAATCGAGTTAAATGGCGTGCCATTGGAGAGGATGCCATTGCTATGTAAATGTAGGCTGATGATGATAAGGTTCTAATCGAGACGTTTTGGACTTCTGCCTGTCTTTTAACCAGACGATTAAATTATAGATATCAACATAATCAGGCTATGTAAGGAGGTAGCCAAGTCCACGCTTGCGACGCAAAATTTACAATACCAAAATTTGAACTGCCTTCCAAGCAGCCTTGGAGATGAGATGGTCTCTACAGGGCCTCCTCTTATAATCCAAGGTGGGACGGTATTAGGTCATACTAAACTACGCGAATCCAGTCCGGCTCGGTGGTGCAGGACGATAGTCTACTAATATCTTTATCAGGAATAATAAGATGGTAGCCAAGTACGGACTAGCGACGCATAGGGGCGGCACACAGCGCTGTGATGCAATCGCGTTAGTAAGGCCACCTTAGACAACATACTTTATCCGCACTCACAATTAGTTGCCGCGAGATGGCAGGTGGAACTATGCCATAGAGGACCCTGTGGAGTCGAACATGCATATATTATTTTTGACTGCGAAAATATATTTTTTGGAATATATTACTTGCTGGAAAGCTGCTATATATAGTTTCATAAATCCTTTTTCAGCCGTACTCACTTCGTGTTGGTACACGTACCTAACAAAGCATATGGTGAACTACAGCCCCAAGTAAAATACTTCTATAACATACTTTAATGAAAGAACAGAAGTATGTACAATATTGAAATATTTCACTAGACCAAAACAAATATCAAGATATGCCCAGCGTGGAAATATAGCAGCTCCTGCTTAAGGCGTCTTTAATTTGATTTGAGTTTGAACCAGAAGCTCTCTTCTTATCTCGATATTGGTTGTTAAATATAGAGAATAATATCAGTAAATTAGTAATAATTTTATTAAATAAAAAAGGAAACATCAATTCATAACTTATTAATGGAACTAATGACAGCAAATTAAAAAATAATGTCATATGGTTTTTACAATATTATTAACTATACATAACACACTTGTGACAGTACTTCTGATCTAAGGAGATATCTTACATCAAGAGTACTATCACAATTTTGTGTATATTTTTTATTAAAAAGCTAACAATTTGACGAGTCTCTTGCCCAATTCTTCTCCATTTGATTCTCTGTCTATTGTTACATAGTTATAAGACACGTCGATAGTAAAAAATACTGTCCAAATTGAATACAACAATTTCTATGCTCGTAAATTTGGTTAGAAACCACCCCGACTGCAAAATTTAAACAAACAAGCTATAACATTTTAAATAGTATAAAAATAGGTCTACTCCACAGTACCTCTGTCCCGACTCTAAAGTGTCTCGGCGGTGAAGTCGTTAGCAACAAACTCCACACATTTGTGTCACCGGATACAATCCCATTATAATTTTAAATTTTAAGCTCATCTATTTAGCTTGGCCAATCTGCCACGGGTGATCTCTGATGACTTTTTAATACAGGAGCTCTTGTGGAGTTTCTTTTACTTAATTTTATTTTGACAAAAGTTTTTTTTTGTAGAGGTTTATGGTGCGGTGGTTTATACACGCACACCTAGCTTTGAAAGTCTTGAGTTTGATACCAGCACAGCATGAACGTGGGTTATGTCTTTTATATGTCTTAGTCTTATTGTCTTTTATGTCATATATAAACTACGTATTGAAGTTTGTTTATACGTTGTCTCCTAGTGTAGTCCAAAACCATACTACTTTCGATTTAGATGGCTCTGTGTCATCATCTCACCGGGTAAGAGTCTACGAAAAGAAATCCTATTGTATGATGGGCAGCAGCGTCATCCTGCATACTGACTTGAACTGCGATCACCATCCCGCCTGCCTAGCGTGGTAATTATGGCCACATACCCCATTAGAATAGAGGTTCAGCAGTAGATTTTAGCAGTATGATGTGTTATTGTTGATGTGTATTATTGCTTATAAGCAATAGATTTTTTTTTTTTTTACTGATTTCATCATAAGTGTTATTCAACGTAACTAACGTATATTTTGTATTGTATACTATTCTGTCTTTGAGAAGTTTGACGTAATAATTACAATTTAATTGATTTTTTTATAAAGTCAAAGTCAGAGTCAAAGAAAAAAATATACCAAAATAAAGAAATTATAAATGGCAAAAACATCCATGGCAGTCGTTATTAGAAATTCAGTGCCTTCTGACCTCCTGATAGCTGATTCAGCCATATTATGACGTTTCCCTCTTGGTTGCGGAGGTCAGGCGGCAGTCGCTCCGTGTAATAACTGCAAATTCAGCCAAATATGTATTGACCAGTGAGCAGAAGGTCAGGTCAGGTCAGGTTTAGGTCTTTTAAGCAGGGCGTGAAACGGCATTTTAGCAGGCCGTCATGATTAGATGCGCTTTATTCCGTGCTTATTTTACGTTATAAAGCGCTTTCATTTTTTTATTGGACAGCATCGACTGCTTACCATCAGACAGGATGTAGTCATTATGACGTGTCACATGAAAAATAGAACCTGGGCCCTAAGCTCAAATCTAGAACAATCGGGACAATGCTAGGCTATGACGAGTAGAGTTCTTGCTTTATGTATTTAATTAAGTAAGCTGCTACGCTGTGACAGTCATCTTCGTTAGTCAATTTGTTATATACCTGAAGGTTGAGGTGCCCAAAGCTTTTGACTGTGTTCCTCATGAAAAATTTATAAAAAAACATAGAATATTACGGAAATAGAAACTACGCATTGGATCTTCTTATTTCATATATAAGTAATAGGAATCAAAGCGAAAGCAATCTCAAGCGATTTATTGATATATATTGAATGAAAGGTTCTTACAACTAAAAACTTCATTACTGCCTACCTAGGATTCTAGGTAGGTATGATATGAGGAATAAAAATTAACTAAAAAATTTGACAATGCACAAAATACATTCCGGAACCAGACAAACAGAACACAAAGAGTAAATAGAATAAAATATGTAGTAGGTACTATATTTTAATAAGTTCACACGCTGCGGCATAAGCAAATAGTATGTCCGGCCACTGTGTAACCGTTGAATTTTAATATAATTACTTACTTGGACAGTACCGTTTTTAATTTTATAAAAATGTGAGTTTCTACGGTCTTTGAATAAGCAGGTGGTGGCTGGTTTAAAATTGCTCTCCGGTTTTTGTTAAAATATTATTTTATATTATCTACCCTATTGTTATGAAGAATGTTTAGGATTAAAGGAAAGTACTGGGTTACTGGGTTCTGGGACACAGTAAGCTTAAGAAGGAACATGGATGGTTTTTAGTAAAAGTCTGACATACTTTTTCGCTTCAGCCACGGCCAGTGGCCATCATTTTATGATTTCTCATCCGAAGAGCTAAGATACTATTAGTTAAATAATAATAAATATTCCCTTAAAATCACACCAATTATTTAGTTCCAAGATAAGTATCATTAAGAACTTGTGTTATGGATACTAAATAACGGATAAACAATTAAACATATAAAAAAACATTTTTTTGTAAATACATAATTAAGATATAGTCGGAGAACACCGAGACCAGAACAAATATTCATGTTTATGCACACAAAGATTTGTCCTGTGTGGGAATCGAACCCACGACCTCTCGAGTGAAGTGCAGATATACTGACCTCCACTCTATATTGGTCGTTAGTTTTTAAGTTTTGTAATTACGACTTTCATAAGATCTCTATTAAATCAAACTTGAATAAATGATTTTGGCTTTCATAAGCAGGATCATCGAATTTAGTTCTCTGATGGATGATAGTTCGTTTGGTGATACAACGCTATGAACGTTATAAAACGGTTATCACCATACGTAATAATTGTTAAGGCATGTTGATTTATGTAATTGTATAAAAAATACATGAAACTAATTATTTACAACCCATTTCTTAGTTCAATCATTTTCCGTAAAAAATTGTTCCGTACGAAAAAAAAACCAAATCAGCTCAACACTCTTCGAGAAATAGGAGAACATACGTAACGTTACATCGGCGTAATGTTGTCAAAACAAAAAAAGGATTTACCACATCAGCTAATCGAATAGAAATACAACAATCATATGTGAAAAAAATAAAGTTTGTCAAAACCTATATTAAAAAAATTAAAAATTCATTTATTCAAGTTTGGCTCAATAGAGCTCTTATGAATGTCATACTTATAAACTAACGCGCCCATTCACTGCGGGCGGGAGCTTGATCGTAAAAGAACGGGCAAGAAAATCATCAAGGTTCGTTTTTTCTCCCGCCAGTTACAATTAAAATACATAATATTAAAACAATTGTGTTCTGCAGTCACAAGATTTGAAAAAAAAAAGGGAGACAAAACTCTTTTTAGCAATATTAACATAATTACGGATAAACATAGTAGACATGAGCAGACGCGTTACGCTCAACCATATTTTAGGGAGCGCAACGACCCGACGCATGACGCTACTTATAATTTTCGTACAAAATATATGAAAACATATTACTTGTACTAAAAAAATAAGTAAATGACCTTACTAAATCAATTGCTGCTAATGAGCGTAGCAGAAGGGTGGAAGGTGCAATAATTTCACAAAACTTATGTGCCCTCCACCCTCTATACAACGGAATCGTACAGTCTCAGTGAAAATGAAAAATAATAACATAATTAAATACTTTTGTTGAGGTAGTGTTGGTTCCGTACATTACGTACGTACATGTTGAAGATAATAACAGTATAGACATAGACATTATATCACGCCTGTTTCCCGAAGGGGTAGGCAGAGCATACTATACGCCACCACTTCGCCAATTATATCTTAGTTCGTCCCCCGTAATAGGTGGCGAGCCTATTGCCCTTGTTCGTAGAATCTTGGTAGGATCCCTGTTCAACTCACATGAACAATATATCTTTATATCTATCCATCTATCTATATTTTTCAGTATAAAAAATGAGGTATACCTACTAAAAGTTCAATAACGTTACCCAAGATATAGTTTAGTTCACTAGTGTTTTATATTTTAATGCTAAAGTAATAAAAACATTGCAGTTACTAAATTTAATGTCACCTCAAGGAACCCTAAAACACATCGAGAAAAAACCGAGCGACCAACGCGCACCTGTGCACACCGTATTATTTCATAATTTAGAAAAAAGGCACAGACCTAATGATATTTTTATTTTATTTTCTGTAACAGTCTGATTGAGGACATTCCTGCCCCCTTTTTGGGGGGAAAGTGGGAATTAATTGGTGACTTAATTCGTTGCAGTTTTTTAAATTCGCTTAGGGACGCTTCTGCGTGCGTGATGTAGGATAAATCGGCTAATAAGCGTTACGCCGCACATGATGATTCTATGAATTATTATTTCTTTAAATTATATATATTCTATTACAATCACACCAATTATTAAGTTTCAATATAAGTATTATTAAGAACTTGTGTTATGGTTACTAAAGAACAGATAAACATAGTTAAATAACTTTTTTTGTAAATACATACTTAGCATAGGACCACCAGTCTAGAACAAAAATTCGTGCTCATGCAAAAAAAGATTTGTCCTGTGTGGGAATCGAACCCACGATCTCTGGAGTGAAGTGCAGGTATTCTGACCTCAACGCCATATCGGTCGTCAAAAATAATTAATTAATTAGAAACATATAAAATTAATTAATTACACTTTGTGTCCCCCTGCGGGTTGTTTCAATTTTTCTCTTTCCTGGGAGAGTCTCACCTTCTTTTCCAATCCCACTTCTATATTATTTACTTAATATTTAAAAAAAAACATATATTCTTAAGCTTCATTCCGAAACAATTGTGAACGTCACTTCAATCTCTTCACGGACGACCAGCGCTGTTGTGGTCCTCCACTGCAGCACATGCTGAGTGGAGTCCTTTTTAGGCATATTATATTTAAACTTCTTTATAAAAATTATTAACTGTTATGATTTCTGTTCTTTGTTTATATGTTATTATGTCTCAATAAAATTTTAATTCATTTCATTTCAATCCAGGAGTGCCACTCAACTAGGGCGGGAGTTTGCCACGAGGACCACCTTAGCTACTTTCATCATCATATCAGCCTTATAAGGTCTACTGCTGAACATTAGCCTCCCTAACAAATTACACGTTATTTGGGCAATTTTCCCATTATCACCACGCTGGGTAGGCGGGTTGGAGATCGCTGTTCAAGCCAGTACGCAGGATGACGCTGCTGCTCATCATCCGGTAGGATTTCTCTTCGTCGACTTCGTTGACTCCCCATAATATGAGAGAGGGTGACGCTATTCTAGGCCGGTGCCACTCGTCACAACTATGCAACCTTGTTAGACTTAAATTATGGATACATTTGTCTATAATCATGGTCTATAATCATATGGTATATAATCATATGGTATATAATCATTCACTGATTGACTAGAACATTCTTTGTAACATTAAGTCTGAATATTTTAAGCCAAGACAAATAAAAATATCTGCAGCAGCTAACCCGTCAATGCTTAGGGTAGGCAAGGTGATTTTTTATAGACAGGAGGGGTGATGTCCATTTTGCTCCGTTTCCTCGTGACAAATCCGCAAAGTGCCCACGGCTAGTATGGATGGTGATTCGATGTCTTTATATCGTCTTTTTATGTTTTATGAGGCAATAAAATAGTCAGATTGCATTCCGCCCTATTTTATGAGATAAAAATAGGAGTTACATAAATAGATACGGGACAGGTGTGAGAGCATAAATATGCTGTGAGATTTCATTTCTCAATTTTAAATCCAAGCAAATATTACTTGATTAATTACGATTGAAATGCTCAACAGAATGCAATAGGAGTTAATGGAGGAGACAAGATGAGTCTATAGAATAGGTACCTTTTCTGTTATGTAACTGTGACTCGTTGCAAAATGAGTCTCCTAGGTGTGGCCTATCCAGAGCCAAGACTGGGCTTCTTTCTACTACAACTGGCATAAGCATTCATCATCACGATCTCAGCTAAAAGAAGCCCTCTGCAGAACATAGCTCTCGCTAATCTTTTTCACGTTATTCGGTCTTGAGCTATCTGCCTCCTTGGTCATATTATTAGACCACGTTTACTGGTTTGCGGTTGCCATTGAAGAACCATAACGACTATTCAGACAAAGGTATTTGGTTACATGAAGTGACAGTCAAAGAGTTAAACAAAAGATCTAACTTGGATGATAAGATATGCGATATGGCTAAACAAAGTCACAACTATCAAAAAAGCATAGTCCAGAATCCACTTTAGCCTCTTCAAAAACTAACCTCTTTAGTGCAAAAAAGAATACAAACAGAAACATTATTCGCGAATTCGCGTCTCGAAAAGTCTTCGAAGATAAAAAAAAATATGGCCGACCACAAACGGCGCGACTTCCGAACGTGGATATTTATGGACAGTTGGGGTGTTTTATTGCGCCCTGTTCCATTTTAACCCACTCGCCCCCGGCTATCCGCACTCTATGAGTGTTCGTTTACACCGTTGGTCTAAATTTCGCGGAGAGGAAAGTAGTAAAATCTTTAACATAACTATTCATCCTCGAAATTTGATTTTTATAAATTTTAATACAGTACGTAAAATTAGAATCGATCAGTTATAGTTTTCAGTAAATAAGGCAATAGAAATTACTACTCTAATTATCTACTATTTTTGCAACAATTTTATTACTCAATACACGTGGACTGAAACAAACGGAGACATTGATGGTCTCCGGAATGACCTCTGCAAAATATTTGAGACGTCGCTGGACATATTATGACCAAAAAAATCAGTGAAATGTGTTTAATGTCCTATACTTACTCAAATTTTCCGCATTGATTTGATTAATGTCCTTAGAGTCTTCTAGTCTTAGACTTAGAGTCCTTAAAATGAAAGGAGGTTAGGTTATATTCAACCACGCGAACTTTGGTTATTAATGCTGATCTTTGGTATCCTGCTGTTACTGAGAATATGAGCTCTTGTAGTCTACCTAGACTCTGTTTAGTCTGAATTTCCCTGTAATTTCACTAGCTGAGCTGTAGCTACTTCAAGCTATAAAGCAGTAATCCTTAATTATAAGTGTTAATATGGTACGGTATAACTGAAATCTGTTATAACAGGTTTTATTTTAGCAATTCCTAACAAATTAAAAGGCTGAAAAACTGAATTCCAACCAACTTTACACCGACAAGAAATTAGTGTCAATTAACTACAGTGAAAATAACTTTAATGTCCAAAACGTTCTTTTGACAACGCGCTACTCTACAGTGTAATAGCCAGCCATTTTTATTCGACGTTCGGAAAAAATAACTTTATTTTTATCAGTATATTTATTATCTAACCGTGGGACGCCTTGTCCGATAAGCAGAAGGGTTAGGGTGCATTGTCTAGTAACTGGCGACAAATTTATACGACAGGTCATTCTAATACGAGTATAAGATGTAACGTTCGTACAGATTTCGAAAAGGAAAGGTTCTTTTTTTTCAGTCAGAATTCGTGGTACGCTTAACGCTAATTCTGGAATAAATGTCAGAGATCTATGGGTTGTAGGGCAACAGATAAACATATATAAATACATATAAGTATAATCTAATATCATATCATCATCATCATAGGCTGCCCTAGACTTAAGCTCAGGGCCCGGGGTCTGCTGACGGCCTTACCTTTACTTAATAATAATAATAATTTATTTCTTTAATTGTATTAGATCTTAAGACATAATTTGAAAAAAAGCTGAGATGATTTTCTTGAGGCCTTCTTCTCAATCTCGTTGCCTTTTGGAAGCCTCGTTAGAGTCACCGACAGACTGTCTGACTGACGAACAATCCCCTCCCTCCTTTAGAATCAGGCCGACAGGCCGATTGACAGATATAGACTGACAAATCTTGAGAAAACCACAGCAGACAGATAAACTGACAAATTCTGACAAAGAACCCATTTGCGTTTACTCCTTTATTATGGTACCGCTCATATTTCTTTCATTGTTGTTTAAAAAATATATGGAATTTCCATTTTGTAAATATGTTTGACGAATCTAAATGATCATGTTGATCTTAAAGACAATAAAGAATAAGCAAGTGATGGATTAAAAATATCTTTGTAACAATTCCCGCGCTACTATAATTTCCCGAAAAATCGAGAAACTATTCAACACGACACGTGTTTCGCCCTTACACAGGGCATCTTCAGGTAAGATAGGAGCCTCAGAACAACGATGTCTTCACGACCAACGCTGAAACGAGAGTGAGCAGCTGAGCGTATTCGAGCGTATTTATACCCTCACCCACTTCCGCCATCAACGTCCGCCACGTCATCGCGGTCTGAGTCAGAGTGACCGTTATGAAATTTCTGAACCATACGTAATAGAGGTGATCTAGAGAACGTATTTTGTTCGTTCAGCAGTAGGTTTTGATCATTGTGTTTAATTATTTCTAGATTTTCCAATACACACAACCGTAGACCTTTTTCATGTATATGTAAAATTTCAAAATTATGATTATTACTCAAGGTGTGCCCAGAGTCGATAAGGTGTTTGGCAAAATGAGATTTGTCTGGACAATTATGCCTATAAGCAGCTATATGCTCCTTATACCTGGTTTCAAAGTTGCGTCCAGTTTGCCCTATATAGACACTGTGACAAACCTCACAAGTTAATTTATATATACCCGACTTTTTACTATTTTCTATGCGATCCTTTCCGTTACAAAGACGACTAAGTGAGTTTTTAGTTTTGAACGCTGTATTTATTTCATTATTCTTAAGCAGTTTTGAAATCTGTCTACTAACTGAGCCCATATAAGTTAAACTGCCTGTATATTTAGTAATCTTGTCGCTGTCTAAAGCACACAACATCGATCTTACAATACTCTGTTGTTTACTTTTAATCAAATTATCAACCAAAGTAGTATCATATCCATTATTAATTGCTAACTGATAAATTGTGTTCAATTCTTTATCATAGTTAGTGGACGACATAGGTATGGTCATTAAACGATGAATGTAACTTCTAAACGCTGCTAATTTATGTTGGATGGGATGGCACGAGGATGCTGGAATAGTAGTGTCGGTATGAGTTGGTTTTCTGAATATTTGAAAATCGTGTTTATTTCCGACTCTTGAAATAGTTAAATCAAGGAAATTAAGTGAGCTGTTTTCCTCTATTTCTAATTTAAACTTTATTTTCGGATGTATTTTGTTGATTTTATCAACAAATATATTTAATTGCCGAATAGTGCCTAACCAACATAAAATTATGTCATCCACATATCTGTAATAATATAATATGTTACTACTTCTATTCAAAATATGCTTATTCTCAAAGTTATCCATAAAAATATCAGCCATTAATGGAGAGAGGGGAGAACCCATAGCCAAACCTTCTTTCTGTTTGTAATAGTGGTCATTAAACCTGAAATAGTTTTGTTCCATACAAAGTCTAGTTAAATGAATTAAATCACCCATTTCTCCCGGATGTGTACATTTTCTCTCAAAAAGGCTTTCAAGTATTATTAAACACTCTTCATACGGTACATTAGTGAAGAGGCTTTCGACATCTAAAGACACTAACTTAGCAGACCTTGGCAACTCAATGTCTTTTATTCTATTTACTAAATCTAAACTATTTTTTAAAGAATAAAGTGGGTTAAATGAAGATTTTGTTTTTAAAAGAGTATTTAAATGCTTTGAAAGTTTATATGCCGGTGCACCTATGTAAGAAACTACAGGCCGAACTGGTATATCATCTTTATGTATTTTCGGCAATCCATATAATAATGGGGTTCTTGGATTCATTGGAAGAATATTTTTAAGAGACTTAGGAGAAATGTGTGTCGCACTTTTTAGTGCCGTTTTAATATTTGATGCAAATTTCTTAGTTGGATCATGTGGTAAACGCTCAAAGTCGTCTCCCAGTATAACGTTATTAACTTTCAGTTCGTAGTCGTTTTTATCCAAAATAACTATAGTATTTCCTTTATCCGCTTTAGAAATTATTAAATTGTTGTGATCTATCTTAGACTTTATGGATTTGTATGTGTATGTATCTAATGAAGGCTGAATGTGTTTTGAATTTACTATTTTTTTGAACATAAGTGTTGCCTGGTGCTTAACGGCATCTTCTGCCTTATTCCTAACCAACACTGATTCTGTATCTACTACTAAAGTTTCAAGAGATTTGGCCGATAACTGTGGACTAATATTGTACTTAAGACCCTTCTCCAAAAGTGACAACTCTGGCTGTGTGAACTGTGTGCCACTAAGATTTCTGACTCGTTCATGGAAAACATGAGAATATGTGTTTTGTACAGGTGAGTTGGTTTGCTCCTCAGACCTAGCATTTGATAACCTGCTTAACTTCTGTACTTGTGTTAAGTATTTTTTATGAGCAGCTTTAGAAGCCAGGTCTCGTGCTTTATCGTCTAATAAATCAAACTCTATTCTATGCAAAGAGTTCGCCAACTCATCATGTAGACATTTTAAATGTAATTTATAGTTGTCTCTGATCGAAAACCAATGACGACTTTCCTCATTTAGCCATATTGATCTAGCACTACTGAGGGCAATATTTGCAGCTCGACTGTGTGTATTGGTACGAATATTTATATATGATGGTATGACATTTAAACGTTTGCACTGCTGATTGAACCAGATGTTTTGTGATGCAATCCTGTGAAATTTCATAAGTTTGATGTATAGTTTTGCCTGGATGGCTGTACTTGCCGATCTTAAATAATTTATTGATTCAGGCGTTACTTTGCGGAAATCCATTGTAAGCAAGTGATGGATTAAAAATATCTTTGTAACAATTCCCGCGCTACTATAATTTCCCGAAAAATCGAGAAACTATTCAACACGACACGTGTTTCGCCCTTACACAGGGCATCTTCAGGTAAGATAGGAGCCTCAGAACAACGATGTCTTCACGACCAACGCTGAAACGAGAGTGAGCAGCTGAGCGTATTCGAGCGTATTTATACCCTCACCCACTTCCGCCATCAACGTCCGCCACGTCATCGCGGTCTGAGTCAGAGTGACCGTTATGAAATTTCTGAACCATACGTAATAGAGGTGATCTAGAGAACGTATTTTGTTCGTTCAGCAGTAGGTTTTGATCATTGTGTTTAATTATTTCTAGATTTTCCAATACACACAACCGTAGACCTTTTTCATGTATATGTAAAATTTCAAAATTATGATTATTACTCAAGGTGTGCCCAGAGTCGATAAGGTGTTTGGCAAAATGAGATTTGTCTGGACAATTATGCCTATAAGCAGCTATATGCTCCTTATACCTGGTTTCAAAGTTGCGTCCAGTTTGCCCTATATAGACACTGTGACAAACCTCACAAGTTAATTTATATATACCCGACTTTTTACTATTTTCTATGCGATCCTTTCCGTTACAAAGACGACTAAGTGAGTTTTTAGTTTTGAACGCTGTATTTATTTCATTATTCTTAAGCAGTTTTGAAATCTGTCTACTAACTGAGCCCATATAAGTTAAACTGCCTGTATATTTAGTAATCTTGTCGCTGTCTAAAGCACACAACATCGATCTTACAATACTCTGTTGTTTACTTTTAATCAAATTATCAACCAAAGTAGTATCATATCCATTATTAATTGCTAACTGATAAATTGTGTTCAATTCTTTATCATAGTTAGTGGACGACATAGGTATGGTCATTAAACGATGAATGTAACTTCTAAACGCTGCTAATTTATGTTGGATGGGATGGCACGAGGATGCTGGAATAGTAGTGTCGGTATGAGTTGGTTTTCTGAATATTTGAAAATCGTGTTTATTTCCGACTCTTGAAATAGTTAAATCAAGGAAATTAAGTGAGCTGTTTTCCTCTATTTCTAATTTAAACTTTATTTTCGGATGTATTTTGTTGATTTTATCAACAAATATATTTAATTGCCGAATAGTGCCTAACCAACATAAAATTATGTCATCCACATATCTGTAATAATATAATATGTTACTACTTCTATTCAAAATATGCTTATTCTCAAAGTTATCCATAAAAATATCAGCCATTAATGGAGAGAGGGGAGAACCCATAGCCAAACCTTCTTTCTGTTTGTAATAGTGGTCATTAAACCTGAAATAGTTTTGTTCCATACAAAGTCTAGTTAAATGAATTAAATCACCCATTTCTCCCGGATGTGTACATTTTCTCTCAAAAAGGCTTTCAAGTATTATTAAACACTCTTCATACGGTACATTAGTGAAGAGGCTTTCGACATCTAAAGACACTAACTTAGCAGACCTTGGCAACTCAATGTCTTTTATTCTATTTACTAAATCTAAACTATTTTTTAAAGAATAAAGTGGGTTAAATGAAGATTTTGTTTTTAAAAGAGTATTTAAATGCTTTGAAAGTTTATATGCCGGTGCACCTATGTAAGAAACTACAGGCCGAACTGGTATATCATCTTTATGTATTTTCGGCAATCCATATAATAATGGGGTTCTTGGATTCATTGGAAGAATATTTTTAAGAGACTTAGGAGAAATGTGTGTCGCACTTTTTAGTGCCGTTTTAATATTTGATGCAAATTTCTTAGTTGGATCATGTGGTAAACGCTCAAAGTCGTCTCCCAGTATAACGTTATTAACTTTCAGTTCGTAGTCGTTTTTATCCAAAATAACTATAGTATTTCCTTTATCCGCTTTAGAAATTATTAAATTGTTGTGATCTATCTTAGACTTTATGGATTTGTATGTGTATGTATCTAATGAAGGCTGAATGTGTTTTGAATTTACTATTTTTTTGAACATAAGTGTTGCCTGGTGCTTAACGGCATCTTCTGCCTTATTCCTAACCAACACTGATTCTGTATCTACTACTAAAGTTTCAAGAGATTTGGCCGATAACTGTGGACTAATATTGTACTTAAGACCCTTCTCCAAAAGTGACAACTCTGGCTGTGTGAACTGTGTGCCACTAAGATTTCTGACTCGTTCATGGAAAACATGAGAATATGTGTTTTGTACAGGTGAGTTGGTTTGCTCCTCAGACCTAGCATTTGATAACCTGCTTAACTTCTGTACTTGTGTTAAGTATTTTTTATGAGCAGCTTTAGAAGCCAGGTCTCGTGCTTTATCGTCTAATAAATCAAACTCTATTCTATGCAAAGAGTTCGCCAACTCATCATGTAGACATTTTAAATGTAATTTATAGTTGTCTCTGATCGAAAACCAATGACGACTTTCCTCATTTAGCCATATTGATCTAGCACTACTGAGGGCAATATTTGCAGCTCGACTGTGTGTATTGGTACGAATATTTATATATGATGGTATGACATTTAAACGTTTGCACTGCTGATTGAACCAGATGTTTTGTGATGCAATCCTGTGAAATTTCATAAGTTTGATGTATAGTTTTGCCTGGATGGCTGTACTTGCCGATCTTAAATAATTTATTGATTCAGGCGTTACTTTGCGGAAATCCATTGTAAGCAAGTGATGGATTAAAAATATCTTTGTAACAATTCCCGCGCTACTATAATTTCCCGAAAAATCGAGAAACTATTCAACACGACACGTGTTTCGCCCTTACACAGGGCATCTTCAGGTAAGATAGGAGCCTCAGAACAACGATGTCTTCACGACCAACGCTGAAACGAGAGTGAGCAGCTGAGCGTATTCGAGCGTATTTATACCCTCACCCACTTCCGCCATCAACGTCCGCCACGTCATCGCGGTCTGAGTCAGAGTGACCGTTATGAAATTTCTGAACCATACGTAATAGAGGTGATCTAGAGAACGTATTTTGTTCGTTCAGCAGTAGGTTTTGATCATTGTGTTTAATTATTTCTAGATTTTCCAATACACACAACCGTAGACCTTTTTCATGTATATGTAAAATTTCAAAATTATGATTATTACTCAAGGTGTGCCCAGAGTCGATAAGGTGTTTGGCAAAATGAGATTTGTCTGGACAATTATGCCTATAAGCAGCTATATGCTCCTTATACCTGGTTTCAAAGTTGCGTCCAGTTTGCCCTATATAGACACTGTGACAAACCTCACAAGTTAATTTATATATACCCGACTTTTTACTATTTTCTATGCGATCCTTTCCGTTACAAAGACGACTAAGTGAGTTTTTAGTTTTGAACGCTGTATTTTTATTGTGTATTTTTGTGTATTTATTTGTTGTATTTTTTTTGTGTATTTTTATTTCATTTAAAGTAACGCCTGAATCAATAAATTATTTAAGATCGGCAAGTACAGCCATCCAGGCAAAACTATACATCAAACTTATGAAATTTCACAGGATTGCATCACAAAACATCTGGTTCAATCAGCAGTGCAAACGTTTAAATGTCATACCATCATATATAAATATTCGTACCAATACACACAGTCGAGCTGCAAATATTGCCCTCAGTAGTGCTAGATCAATATGGCTAAATGAGGAAAGTCGTCATTGGTTTTCGATCAGAGACAACTATAAATTACATTTAAAATGTCTACATGATGAGTTGGCGAACTCTTTGCATAGAATAGAGTTTGATTTATTAGACGATAAAGCACGAGACCTGGCTTCTAAAGCTGCTCATAAAAAATACTTAACACAAGTACAGAAGTTAAGCAGGTTATCAAATGCTAGGTCTGAGGAGCAAACCAACTCACCTGTACAAAACACATATTCTCATGTTTTCCATGAACGAGTCAGAAATCTTAGTGGCACACAGTTCACACAGCCAGAGTTGTCACTTTTGGAGAAGGGTCTTAAGTACAATATTAGTCCACAGTTATCGGCCAAATCTCTTGAAACTTTAGTAGTAGATACAGAATCAGTGTTGGTTAGGAATAAGGCAGAAGATGCCGTTAAGCACCAGGCAACACTTATGTTCAAAAAAATAGTAAATTCAAAACACATTCAGCCTTCATTAGATACATACAC
The DNA here is from genome assembly GCA_949126915.1 of Musotima nitidalis. Taxonomy (NCBI): domain Eukaryota; kingdom Metazoa; phylum Arthropoda; class Insecta; order Lepidoptera; family Crambidae; genus Musotima; species Musotima nitidalis. Next base: position 11,853,807 of record OX421434.1, read on the forward strand.
ATACAAATCCATAAAGTCTAAGATAGATCACAACAATTTAATAATTTCTAAAGCGGATAAAGGAAATACTATAGTTATTTTGGATAAAAACGACTACGAACTGAAAGTTAATAACGTTATACTGGGAGACGACTTTGAGCGTTTACCACATGATCCAACTAAGAAATTTGCATCAAATATTAAAACGGCACTAAAAAGTGCGACACACATTTCTCCTAAGTCTCTTAAAAATATTCTTCCAATGAATCCAAGAACCCCATTATTATATGGATTGCCGAAAATACATAAAGATGATATACCAGTTCGGCCTGTAGTTTCTTACATAGGTGCACCGGCATATAAACTTTCAAAGCATTTAAATACTCTTTTAAAAACAAAATCTTCATTTAACCCACTTTATTCTTTAAAAAATAGTTTAGATTTAGTAAATAGAATAAAAGACATTGAGTTGCCAAGGTCTGCTAAGTTAGTGTCTTTAGATGTCGAAAGCCTCTTCACTAATGTACCGTATGAAGAGTGTTTAATAATACTTGAAAGCCTTTTTGAGAGAAAATGTACACATCCGGGAGAAATGGGTGATTTAATTCATTTAACTAGACTTTGTATGGAACAAAACTATTTCAGGTTTAATGACCACTATTACAAACAGAAAGAAGGTTTGGCTATGGGTTCTCCCCTCTCTCCATTAATGGCTGATATTTTTATGGATAACTTTGAGAATAAGCATATTTTGAATAGAAGTAGTAACATATTATATTATTACAGATATGTGGATGACATAATTTTATGTTGGTTAGGCACTATTCGGCAATTAAATATATTTGTTGATAAAATCAACAAAATACATCCGAAAATAAAGTTTAAATTAGAAATAGAGGAAAACAGCTCACTTAATTTCCTTGATTTAACTATTTCAAGAGTCGGAAATAAACACGATTTTCAAATATTCAGAAAACCAACTCATACCGACACTACTATTCCAGCATCCTCGTGCCATCCCATCCAACATAAATTAGCAGCGTTTAGAAGTTACATTCATCGTTTAATGACCATACCTATGTCGTCCACTAACTATGATAAAGAATTGAACACAATTTATCAGTTAGCAATTAATAATGGATATGATACTACTTTGGTTGATAATTTGATTAAAAGTAAACAACAGAGTATTGTAAGATCGATGTTGTGTGCTTTAGACAGCGACAAGATTACTAAATATACAGGCAGTTTAACTTATATGGGCTCAGTTAGTAGACAGATTTCAAAACTGCTTAAGAATAATGAAATAAATACAGCGTTCAAAACTAAAAACTCACTTAGTCGTCTTTGTAACGGAAAGGATCGCATAGAAAATAGTAAAAAGTCGGGTATATATAAATTAACTTGTGAGGTTTGTCACAGTGTCTATATAGGGCAAACTGGACGCAACTTTGAAACCAGGTATAAGGAGCATATAGCTGCTTATAGGCATAATTGTCCAGACAAATCTCATTTTGCCAAACACCTTATCGACTCTGGGCACACCTTGAGTAATAATCATAATTTTGAAATTTTACATATACATGAAAAAGGTCTACGGTTGTGTGTATTGGAAAATCTAGAAATAATTAAACACAATGATCAAAACCTACTGCTGAACGAACAAAATACGTTCTCTAGATCACCTCTATTACGTATGGTTCAGAAATTTCATAACGGTCACTCTGACTCAGACCGCGATGACGTGGCGGACGTTGATGGCGGAAGTGGGTGAGGGTATAAATACGCTCGAATACGCTCAGCTGCTCACTCTCGTTTCAGCGTTGGTCGTGAAGACATCGTTGTTCTGAGGCTCCTATCTTACCTGAAGATGCCCTGTGTAAGGGCGAAACACGTGTCGTGTTGAATAGTTTCTCGATTTTTCGGGAAATTATAGTAGCGCGGGAATTGTTACAAAGATATTTTTAATCCATCACTTGCTTACAATGGATTTCCGCAAAGTAACGCCTGAATCAATAAATTACAATAAAGAATATTTAATTTTTATTTTATTTTATTTTTATTTTACCAGATATTGGCTATATTTCAGTTATTACATGAAGCGACTGCCGTCTGACCTCGACAACCCTAAGGGAATCAGCATTCTATAGTGCCAAGACAAGTATTCATGCTTACAGATATCCTGTGCAGTAATTGATCTCACAACCTCAGGAGCTAATTCTAGATTTACTGAGTTCTATGTCATTTCAAGACAAAGCTTATAATCAATCACTTAATCTCCTCGTACCTCCCCTAAAATACTGTATTCGCAGAAAATAAAGATTTTTATTATTTATTATGTCACTTATACGTGAAACAACTCCATTATTTCAATTCAAACGTAAGCTGTTCCCAAATGGACCCGCAAACAAACCCTGACCACATTATAGGGTTAGACACGTCACTTTATCATGGGTCGTCATTCAACCTAAAAAAATCACTAAAACGGCCTCAATCAATTTGGGCCCCCGGAAAATACGGGCCCATCTCCAAAGGATCAGAGCTTATAAGTTTTCCGACTTGGCTAATATTGTTAGGCCGACCACGGACGTCCCGCGGGTCAGATTTGCCCATAAATTGGGAAGGTAAGTGTTTTTCCCCTTTCAATCTTTCAATGCCTTCGTGCGTATTTTTTATGGTCTCAGTTGTATGGGGCACTTGAGGGGTTTTTCTCTGTTACATTTTTTATAAATAGGTAGCTAATTTATGTATGCGTTTATTAAAGATTTGAGCGGATTTGACCTCATTTTGGGGTAAAGAATTTTGCGTAAGTATATTAAAGTATTTTTTTTAGCTATAAATTTGTCATAAAATAATTTAGTGATATTTTGATAAACAATCAATCAGCAAAACGCCGTCCATTTTGATAAACTATAAATTTCTCTTGTGGGATATAAAACGATACTGCTTTGTTCATAATATCATAATTCGCTGTATATTCAAGAAAGCTTATCTCTTATTGGTTTTGTTTTAAATATGTGCATTTTTTTTTTTTTTATTTTGGTTTTGATTCCATAAGAAAGGATATGTTAACCCGATTGTACCCTATTTTCTATATGGCAAAATGTATATTCTATGCATCGGAAATTGTTCAGGTTCAATATTTTTTGCGAAAGTGTAGAACAGTGGGAAAGCCTATGATCAGCAGTGAGCTTTTTATGGCTCAAAGATGATGATAATGTAGAGCTAACATTTATATGTAACTGACATTGAAAAATTCGTCTTAACTAAAAAACTTAAGCACTAGACATTAGAACATATTTTAATGAAAGATCTAGAAGCAAAGGCATATGGTATAAAAGTATCCAATGTGAGCCTCTTCATGTACCTTGGTTTATAAGTACTGAGTACAACAGATCTTTGTTAGTCACAGCCTTTAGGATGCGATCTAGACACCTCCCTTTGAACTCATTTGCATATTTAATGCGCAAAGTGCCATTCCCTAATTGCGATTTGTGTAACACCATCGAAAACCTACAGCACTTATTGATGGAATGTGTCAGATACGCGAGCTATGACTATGTTGACGAGAAGGCTATGTTTTTGTATACAGTACAAGATTAATCGGTACATAGAACTGTTACAATGGGACTGGCATGGTCGAATAAAGACAAAAGTCCCTAAATAATTTAAGATTAAAAAAATAAATAATAGTATAATGAATTTTAAAAAGTCATAAAACAGTGCAATTTAATATAGAATAAATAGTACTGTTTAAAGTATAACATAATGCAGTTCAAATTTTAGTTACTCTATTAAATTACAAGATTTACTATAAAAGCACCCGTCTTTGAAAAAAGGCATTCCTAAATTTTAATGATACTTTCAACAACCACGTTTTTTAAAGAACCTCCTTTTTAAAGTCAAAAGAAAAACACAGTGAGAAAAACTACAAAATTATTCAGTTCAAACTATAAATTGTTAGCTTAAACTGCTTAATATACCTAATAAAAATCTGCGATGAAACTGACAGTATTGCAACCACGTACATCCTTTATCGGTGTCAATAAAATAAACAGGAGAACTAACAAGCGAACTCCGAAGGGTTAACCTGTCAATTCTCTAGCCCCTGGTCAAATTGACCGGTGGAAAGGGGAATTGTTTTTTCACAGAAGGGTCTCGGCGACCCAGGAATTTGATATTTAAGGGGTTGAAACGTGGTATTTGTGGATTTTTGCACAGATCTTTTTTTATTGGCTTAGCGGAAGTGTTTTGAGGTGCGTCGTGAAATATATTGTGTTTTTTTTAAGACTGATCATATTTTCATAGAATGTTTGTATGTAAGCTCTTTGTTACAAATATTGTTGGATTTATGTATTATTTGTGCATTTATATAAACGGAACTTATAAACAATATGAGAGTACCACTCTGGTTTCAGCGTTGGTCGTGAAGACATCGTTGTTCTGAGGCTCCTATATTACCTGAAGATGCCCTGTTTAAGGGCGAAACACGTGTCGTGTTAAATAGTTTCTCGATTTTTCGAGAAATTATAGTAGCGCGGGAATTGTTACAAAAATATTTTTAATCCATCACTTGCTTACAATGGATTTCCGCAAAGTAACGCCTGAATCAATAAATCAATTAATATTATTAATGAAATAATGTTATTATTATTTTGGTAGTTTTTTTTGTACTTTTTCTCTGTTAAGGTAGTATACATATTGCGTTATTTGTTTTGTAATTTTACTGTTCTTTTGTTTCGGTCTGACATGTCGCGCTTACATTTTCTTTAAAATGGGTTGTGTAGCAGAAATATCTCTTAATAATAAGATTGCCTCTGTTTACACTTCTTGAAATGAATTACCTATTTTGTAGTAGTTAGTGAAACCGGTTGGTTATCTTCATTAAAGTATTATTATTTAAGTATACGTGTATATTAAAAATATTTTTTATATTTTCGGTCATTCGGTCAGACATCAAAAATTATATATTTCAAAAACACGCCCATTGAATGCGGGCGGGAGTTTGATCGTAAAAGAACGGGCTTGAAAATTGTAAAGGTTGTTTCTTCCGCCAGTTACAATTGTAGTTATTTATTAAAGTCAGTCCTTGGATGGGTGACCGGCCTACTGAACTAATATACACAGAAAACACCCAGATCAGAACAAAGATTTGTCTCGTGCGGGAATTGAACCCACGACCTCAAAAGCAGAGTGCTGATATTTTGACCTCCCGCCATTTCGGTCGGCAGATCATGTTTTTATTTTCTATAAACTAAATCATTTTCTTCTTGGTCTGTGAGAGGCTGCCCGAGTAAACGGACGTTCTTAAATTGGGACATTAATGATATAAAATGATGATGAAAGTTAAAGAAGAATGTCATACAAACGGTCACCCATGCATAGTTTAGCCTCGATAAAAGTTACGTAACATCCTCATGGAAACAACCGCAGATAAAATCTATATACGATATCTTAGAATATAGATACAATAGACAAAATGTATTCTGTTGGTTGACGAACGTCTATAATGACCAACGGAAGCGGTCTGCGAGCGGCCGAGCGACAAGACGCGACAATGCGACAATGACACGTGTCGCGTGACATTCAACACAATCACACTTCTATACAGGGTGATCTAAGCTGAAATGTGGAAACTGAAATGAAATATATCGTCAGAAAACATCTACAGAAAAATTAAATTAAAATTTATTTATTCATGCTTAGCTTTATTCCTAAGCACTTGTGAACGTCATTTAACGTCTTGGAGCACCTCTTCACCAGAGCAGGAATTGGTTTAAACATTTCGCATGCTTAATGGAATAGTGACTTAACTCAAAAAAGACGATTTCTGGCACATCACAAAAGAATATCTTCTAAAGAATACTTGCCCTACTTGTAAGCGCATTAAATTGATATCTACTGATTTATTAATTAGTAATGCTGCTTGTGTTTTAAACGTTTAATTAACATTGATTCGATCTCAGTAAGAAATAGAAAGACTGTATAAGTACGTAACTCAAACCTGACCTATCTATTAAAGGGTCGATGTTCCTTTAAGCATGCGATATGCCTTCCATAGAAACTTCCAATGTGACCGATTGTATGCGGCCTTTATCCAACGTGTCCTGCGACCTTTATCTGGTCCTCTTTCTATCTTGCAATACAGTAGACCAATTGTATGTTGTTAGTTGACGACCGTCTATGATGACCAACGGAAGCGGGCTGCGAGCGGCTGATCGACAAGTCGCGACAATGACGCGTCGCGTGACATTTACACAATCGCACTTCTGTAAGGATAAAGTTCTAAGAGATGTTTGCAATAAAATTATTAATTGGCCTTCTGAGGCTGTGGGTTTTATGCCCAGGACACATACTTAGTGCGATTTGGGTGTTTGATACGTTTAATATAACTAATAATTATATTTTATGTACAAATAAAAATGATTTATGTGCTCATATTTACTAAATCTTAAATCTTACACGGAACCCACTTGCCAGTGTTCAATAAAGATTATATTTTACGTACCTACCTTTATTCTAATGACAATAAACTTTGGAAATTCTATAGATCACATATTAATAGTAACATCAAGCTCATTAACCTCCCACTTCTGTGCATATTTCTTCTCTCACGATCACAGGTAAAATATATAGAGGTCTTACTTCTCCGATTGATTAAATCGCCCTTCAGACCCAATGCAGATTGGCGGGGGCTGATATCTGGCGTCTGGAGAGATAGTGATGTATCTTGTACCCACAAAACTACAAGTGCTTTAACAAAAATATGAGACGCATTAAATCAAACAAATTCACAACATCCTGTACAAACAATCTACATAGTAGACTTAGAAAATCTAAACGTCAATTCAATACGAAGACACAAGCACGCGGCGTAACCGACACGCTCTGACCCCCGCAAACAGGCAGACATACAAAGGGATATCGTATTTCTCTGATGCGCGGTGATTATTTGGGTCACTGAATTGACTTGTAGGTAGTGTGGTATTTGTCTAGTTACTTATTACTATTGAGAGGTAGAAGCTATACAGTTTGGCAGTCACAATCAATATAGCAGCTGTGCTTATGACAGATTCACTAAATGATAGAATGGCTATTAGGTCGGAATTTTTTAAAGATATAACTTAACTTCTTAATTTTAAAAGATATAAATTAAACCTTAAATATAGAAAGGTAGTCTAAAGTAAAAGTAGTTTAGAAGTCACTATTAATACAGCAGATGTGCTTATGGCAGGTTTACTGAATGGCAAAACTGCTATAGAGGACAAAGCTGCTTTTAGCAAATAGAACGAATATAGCTAGCTATATAACATAGGTCAAAACATATTTGGCGAAACGTGGGCATATCTTATGCCTCTGCCTACACCTTCGGGTAAAAAGGCGTGAATATATATAGCAAGTGATGGATTAAAATATCTTTGTAACAATTCCCGCGCTACTATAATTTCCCGAAAAATCGAGAAACTATTCAACACGACACGTGTTTCGCCCTTACACAGGGCATCTTCAGGTAAGATAGGAGCCTCAGAACAACGATGTCTTCACGACCAACGCTGAAACGAGAGAGAAAACACATAAACACTCCGACCTAAGAGACATATTATCTGAGCTGAGATCAGATCTTGACTAAAGAAAGAAATGAGACATTAAATAATTAGACACGGTATACAATCTCATTAAAAAGTCAAAGTTCAACATTGAGAAAGTCAAAGAATTAACATCAAACACAAACAGTGGCATTCGGGTGGCCATTCAAATAGGCAAGTCAATAATTAATCACCCATCTCTTCTTAAAATTAGCCGCAGTGACGTCACAGTTAACGAGTGAGCGGTATGTAATGTATGTCGATTATATTGTCTTGTATTTGTGTTTTTGTGATGTGTTTTTTTAATGGCTTGTATTTGACGTGTCATCCTAATTAATAAATTGCCAATGTAACCTAATCTTCCAATTTCTTATATTCCACTTTTAATTGCATAAAAAATAAACAATGGAACAGCTAAACAACTTAAATAAACTATCTTAACTTAAAACTATAAATAAAATATGTCTTCCAACTGTGGGCCCATCGCTTTTTTAATTGGAAGGAAGTATATTAGTAAATAGCATTTCAATGGTAGTCAATATTGTACTTATATTTATTTATACGCAGTATGTTGTGTCTATCAACTTCGATAGTTACATAAGTTACATGTATATTATTAAAATTATTTATTTTTCTCTCACATTTATTGTACTACTTTGTCTTAATGAGCTATTAACTAATAAATCCGTAATTTATTCAATATTTAAATGTGATGATATTTTTCTACATTATAATTACAGTATCACATAAGAAGGAATGATCATTCACTTATTTACTATCCCATGACATAGGGCGTCGCTAAGAAGGCCGCTTCAAAATAGTGCGATTTAAAAACATATTTTCAACAGATAAAATAAATTTCGAATTACTTTATTGATTTATATAAGTAAGTCAAACTTTCCATAAAGTTGAATTATTTGACAGCAGGACGAGTTAGACTGCTTCGTTGCAGTTAACTATGCAGGGAACAGTTCTGTGTAAAGAAAAATTCAGTATTTTTCCCCGTGAGCTATCCTCAGGGAAATTTTATATAGAATACCGCTCTGTAGAACGAAATATCCATTGGTTTTGCGTACTGGAAAGGACACAAACTTATTTAATAGAGATTTATCCTCGTAAAACCCAACTATATTTAGGTCGATATTACGGCCCAATGTACTAAAAATAGGTGCAAGTAGTTGCGACCCAGAATTTTAATTTAGTAAAAGAGTGTAATTTAGTAAAAATGCTTTTGGCTAAACTCTTAAGGGGTATTTTTTATTAATCCTGGTCAAAATTAAAGATGCATTCAAGGTTAATAATTTGTTGCAGATTTGAATTGGCGGGATTATATAAAAAAAATATTTAAATATGATGTCATAATTTTAGGATCTCTGGGTCGTAATTTAATGATTTTTAAAAGTGTCTTGGGCCGGAGTGCAAACATTTTTTTGTCATTAAAATAGTCGTGAGGGTTTTACGAGGTTAAATAGCTTCATTACCGTCAATAAAGCCTATCCAGCCTGTTAACGTCGTACTGAGCACGGGTATTCTCTCACGAACCAAGATGGGAGGTATTCAGGTCCTATTCTATCACGAGAACCTTGTGCAGATTGACCAAAGATACTATAAATTATCATCATCATCATCTCAGCCGTATGACGTATATCGCTGAAGATACGTCTCCAATAGATGTTCAGACTGAGCGGTTCTGAGTCGCCTGAATTATACTAGCTATTACTAATACCTGCTTATATCTACGCAATTATGAAGAGCGTGAACGGTGAAACATGGTACGCCGACCATTGATAAACTGAGTGCAGAGAATTAGGGTGTTATTCATCTTTCTATAGAAAAAATCAAATCAAAATCGGGTCATTGGTTTGGGTTCAGAGTTACGTAGCGAAGTCATTCATACATATTTAACCAATAATTAGATAATTAAGTAATGACCACTCCCCTCCCCCTCCCCCCGTGTACCTGATAGCTCAGTGTTTAGAGCAGTGGACCGGTTATCTAAAGGTCAAAAGATTCGATTCCTATCCAAGTTATAATGCAGTAAAAAAACGACCAGAACGAACAGAAAGTGGAGACCTAAAATTGGGTGACCACAGTGAACTAAAAAACTAAAATAAATGACAAACCTAAGGGTACTTAATATTTTGGCAACAGAATTATTGCTGTCATTTCTAGTGGCTCAACATCCCCCAATACACGACCCCTGAAGATGAATTAATGAAAAATAAAATCGACCTTACAAATTTAATATTTGACAAGGAGCGGGGCCAATTCGCCGTGCTGATTACAGATTCTCATTCCTTATTGATTGTCACTTCATTTTGGAATATGATTATCTGAGTTTCCTCAGATCAGATACATAATAAAATCGTGCGTTTGCCAGTGTCAAGTTATAGGTATAGGTATTAATAATATTTATTCCTACTGAATGAGAATGATGATAAATGGTATTAAAAAAATGGTACATGAGATGCCCACCCCTAAACTCCTTGAGTCCTCAGTAAAGATGTAGGACTATACTGAGATCTCACATGGACCTTCTTGAGAGAGTTCGAAAAGTGATGTTACACTAAATAAATAAAATAAATTAACAAATATTTTCTGACAATTACACCAATTATTTAGTTCCAAGATAAGTATCATTAAGAACTTGTGTTATGGATACTAAATAACGGATAAACATACATAAATGCTATATTTTTTTTGTAAATATATACTTAATATACATAGGAAAACACCCAGATCAGAATAAATATTCATGTTCATGCACACAAAGATTTGTCCTGAGTGGGAATCGAACCCACGACTTTAGAAGGCGGAGAGCGGGTGTTCTCGCCACTACGCCATATCGGTCGTCTAATTAATACACTGTTTGTTTCATTTTTCAACACGAGCAAGCAACGGTTAATAATCCACCGTTATTGCACATATATGTTTGAAATATCACACATTTTAGGACATCTTAAAGCCCACCTTAATTAGTTTGGATTAGGCCATACTCATCATCATCTCAGCCCATAAACGTCCCACTACTGAGTACGAGCCTCCTCTCACATACCAAGGGTATTGGGTCATACTCCACCACCCTGACCCAGTGCGGATTGGCGGAGGCAGGTGTATGGCGTCCTGCTGTTAGAATGTATCAAGCCGCCCATTAGGCCTCTAACATGGCTTAACGACTACCACATTTAGTGATAACCGGGACCAACGGCTTAACGTGCTTTCCGAAGCACGGAAGCGCTCGATATCAAATGCCACACAAACGGTCACCCATCTAAGGACTGACCTCTGTAAACTCTGTTGTACTTCGGTGATCGTTTCCGACCACCGAGCACCGCAGAGCTACGAGCGCTTCGCGGCCATACTAGTTTGTCCTAAATTCGGGTTTGGCCGGTAACATATACATATATATAAATATTCGTCCTGACTTGATTGTTTCATATCTTCTATGATGTTATACTTATAGAGTGACAATAGCCAAGTGGCGAGACCACCTTGAACTGCAGTGGGTCTTGGGTTCTAACCCTATCACTTTACGAAACTATGTGCGTAATTATCGCTTGCTCCGTGCCTCGGAAAGCACGTTAAGCCGTTGGTCCCGGCCATGAACGGCTATGGCAGTCGATATTAGGCAGTCAGTGCCTTCTAACACCCTAACAGCTGGTTTACCCATAAAATGATTCCCTCTGGGTTGCGGAGGTCAGATGGCAGTCGCTCCATGTAATGACTGAAATTCAGCCAAAATCTGGTTAGACCAGTAAGCAGACCCTGGGCACTAAGCTTTATTCTAGGGCAACCAGGATAATGCTAGGATATGATGATAATATGATATAATATTATACTTATATGTATTTATGTATATTTATCTGTTACCTACCTTACTACCCATAGATCCCTGACATTTCTTTCAAAGAATCCAAAAAGTTTTATTTCGCTCTCAATTCTCCTCAACGCTACATTAAAGGCAATTAAAAGCTACGGTATAGCTAGTTCAAATAACGAATAAATGAAACTCGGAGATATTGAAGTACCCGCGGGGCACACGAAAAAATCTCAACCAATCTGTTGATTAGCTACTTTTTCGGGGGTGACATTAAACACAGATTAATCGCACCACACGATCCCAGGAGGGCGGTGGAAGGGGGGTTAAAATTATGCTTTGAATTAATGACAGTTTAAAAAAAATTAGCCCTTCAGCTTTGGAATTGGGTGCAGCCAGTGTAGCTTGGTCTCTAGATTTTAAGATGCATTAAATCGAAATGTAGAAAATATGTGTACAAAATGAAGTGGCAATATGAATATTTGTTTATTTATTAATTCACACATTTATCTGCCGTGTGCCCTAGAGTAGGTCTAGAGTTGTGCGATCACTCTTATCTCATGATGATAGGCAGAAACCAACTGTCTGAAACTAAGACCGACACCCCGCACGCCGAGCGTGGTGATTATGGGCAAATACTCCTTATGTAAACTATATTTTAGCAGTGGTCTTCAAATGGCTGAAATGGAATTGATGGTGATAAAAAAATTGCAAAAATGCCGTTTGTCATGGTATTGGTATATGAGGAGTAGCTGGGGCAGAAGAAACGAGGATTATATGCGAAGAGTAATGAGTATGTTACCGATTGGTGAGGAAGAGAATCGACTAAAGAAGAAATGGATTGATTTAAAAAATTATATGATGGAAAAAGAGATAGATGAGTAGATCACAAAGCCCAATAAATATTCATAACTTATTTATAATATAAGCCAAGATGGCCGCGACAGTTGACAGGATATCTAAATGAATATATAAACGATCAAACTGTTATTGCATTACTAAAAATATTTAATAAATTTCAATATCAAATCAGTTTCTATGCAAATCGAAGCCACGATATAAGTAGCGGATTAATTACACCTATATCTACGATTTCGACCAGTCGTCATTAATGCATAATATATCAAAGTGCCAAAATCCCATAACAAAAATCATATATCTAACAGATCTCAATAAATTTGGTAGTTTTCATTCAAAAAATTAGCCTTGCCTTAATCCATTTCGTCTCGCCGTCCCCGAATACTTTCGACATTCTGTTTATGCATTTTTTTCCGAACGCTAATTCGCGAGATGGATTCGAAGGGGGGGTTTGGGGGGCACCATTATCCATCGCCTGCTCCATTTCCAAATGTTAAAATGAAATACGTCTGTAAGGATCAACGTCGTGTTTACATGTAGGTAGTATTTTATTGTTTGTTTCATAAAGATGCTCTCTTTTTGTAAGGATGTTAGATGAGTAGAAATTATGCTGCATATTAGTAGCGATCTCAGTTGATAGAACGATTATTCACCACAGACACCCACGACATCCCGAGCCGAGGTTCGGGTCTACTAGACCGCCCTTAGTATGTCGCTCTTCAATTGAAATAGTTTTAGTATTTAATCTAGGTTTGAGACCCTCAGACTCGCCTTCCCCAATTTCATTTCGGTTGCGCTGTATCAGTCATAAGAAGCATGCAGCATTCACACACATGGAGTTTAGCCGGTCAGCCCCTTATGGGTCATCCCGCGGCATAACCTACTCGCCGGCGAGAGGTATCTGGGAGTTAGCCGGCTAGTTTTGGGCGATGAACCAAGTTAGCTAGCGTGAACTATAGTAGTATTTTCTTCTCATCGTCGCAGTGCATGTGTGGATTGCAGATTATCCATATATAAAAAAAGATAGAACGATTCGGTAAAGAATTTGTTGTTAATATTGTGACCAACTATTTTGGCCTTACCTGAATATATTTTATCTAGGTTTGTGAAAGGAGGTCCGTGCTCAGTATTAGGACGTCAATGGGCCTAGAAAATAATGATGATATGTCAATACATAGTAGTAGTAGAAAAGTAGTAGTGTAGTGCCAATGCACTAACACTTAGTGCATTTATCTCCTTTACTTTCTGACTTCTTTTCTGTACTGCTTTTCCACAGTCGAGGATAGTGATTCCGTTGCAGCTACCTTACGGTTATCTATCAGTTCCTGTCACCCGTCTGATAAAAGGCAATAATTGTCAGCACTTTCATCAAATTCTTCAAACTTCTTGTTACTAGATTTTAGCTCTTATTTGTACTTTTAATCTGAATAAGGCACTCCCCGAAGCTTTTCAAAACGTATCATAATCTTCCACTCGCATAAAGTAGTATTTTATCTTAATGCAAAAATAAAAGCCAGAGATTTCCGTCTCTCACGCCACATTAGCGTTAATTCGAAAGCGAACTGACTAAATCGACCATGAAAAAGTACATAAAAATTAGCAAAAAAACAATAGAATTAACATAGAAACCATCTGCGACGAAAATGACGTCGCCACCCCTACTACGATTTCGATGTCGAGAGTAGATTCGATACAATTGTGAATTGTGAGATTGCCATGATTACTTAATGCGTGGTTTGTTAAAAATAAATGAGTATTTATCACTCCTGCTTTTTGTAAAAAAATATCTATAACAACATATTTTTTCCTAGACAATTTTTATTTAGAAGTTTGATAAAAAATGTATGAATATAAACTGCTAAAATTATAAAAAATATAAATTGACAGATATAATCAACTTTTCTATCGAGTTTAACCATAGTTAATGAAATAACATGCAGATACACTCAATTCAATAAAAAAAAAATGGAAATAAAATGGATAAAAAATTTGCGACAGTCTTATTAGAATCTTTGTTAGCGTAAACTAAGTAAAAAAAACACATAGTTGGAGATACAATTCTGAAGCACACCGACCACATTGATTCCTCCGCTCTCACTCCCTTGGGGGCGAATTTATCTGGTAAAAAGCAATAAACATTAAAAACAAAATAGCGAATCCACCCCCTGATCGTGTCATTAGGTTTCCCGTTTTCTACCTCACAACTTGAGCCTTTTGTGTTTATGTCATCTTTGTTATTTTTATAGAAATGCCCTCGTGAATATAATCCTGATAAAACAATGGCATTTTTATGTTTGAATTAAATTTCAAATTTGGTGTCTCGCAAGGACAATATCCGGACCAATGTTATTTTCACTTATGAATGAGGTGTTTACGGTGACACAATTGAGATTTTAAAGTCAATGTAAATATACGAGTCAAGTCTATAAGACATGTGAGGGCGAAACGTGCTTAAGTGGCGTAACACCGTGTTACAGTGCAGCCGTTCAAACCCACCCCACTCTTCCTTAAGTATAGGGGGGTCGAGTTTTAATTACGAGTGACAGATATACTGTAAGATTTTACGATCGAATTAGTGATTTTTTCAAGCTGAACGTAGGTAATTGTGCATTTTATATCGCCCTCTATTAGCTTAGTTAAAGTAAGAAATTCTATTACCTTTTTGCTACCAAAACAGACAATTGCAAATGATAATAATCCATTTATAGCCACACCATTATATCTTAAGATTATGGAACACATGTCCCCATAAATGTCTATTGATGGCAAAAACCTATAGCCACGCGTGGTAAGAGGAGATAGCAAATGTAATAACAGCAACATAGAAATTACGAACATTATTGTAAGGATAGAGAAGTTACTGGAAGGAGTAAATTATATTACTACATTTTGTGCAATAATAATTCCAAATCTATATGAAATGGTAACACATTTTAAAATTCTATGCTATAACAATACAATTAGATAAAGATTTAAAAAAAAATAAGTTTCTCTCTGTCATTTTGTTAAAGTTAGTGTTTAAGTATTTCAAAAATTATTACGAAGCAAAAAGTATCAAGACAAAAGTCACAAACTGGTTTTTATATATTTAATTATTTTTAGTTATTCATAAACATTACCAAGTTAAACTAATAAATTGTATAACTGTTCGAAATAATAATAACATACACTAAAATATCTTTTAATAGTGATTTAGAAAACTTACTTAGTTTCGAAATAATTTTGGAAGTAAAACAAAATTACAGTAATAAAATAAAAATATATAGTCGAATTAAGAAACTCCTCCTATGTTGAAGTCAGTTCAAAATTTACACTTCATAAGGCGTAATACAAAAATAACAAATTATGACATTTACAGATAATATTCGGTTATAAATATAGATTATAAAACACTAAAAAAGCTCTTCCAGCACCGTTAAGAACCGCATCCCAATACACGTAATAACAACATGCTACATAAACTGGATCCAAGTGAAAATACACTGTAGATCTCTAAGAAGAAAACCCAATATCCTTTGTTATGGTGCGACAGTAATTTCTAATAAGATAATAAGGATCTTTTCCAATAGCCCTGTGGGTGCGACCTAATGATGTGGACCGATGAGAATGGATGTTGAGGGTTCGTTATTGATTGGTGGTTCGCCGAATGTGGTGTGAAATGTAATAGACGTGTAGAGTGCTGTTTTGTTTGTAGATGACAGTGGAGGGAGGAAAGAAAATGGTTGTGAATTGTGTTTTGAAATTGATAAAAGTGTTATGAGCCGGAAGCTGTATCTGAAATTCTTTTTATTGAATTAAGAAAGTATTGTAATTTGAATGTGCAAAAAATATCAGCTGTCGTTAGTGGAAGTTATCGAGTGAATGAGATTTTTGGAACAATATAAACTGAAAAGTCATAGTTATGATACTAAGTGTGATAATATGTAAAATGTAAAATTATATCGTATTATTTTGATATGCTATATCTAAATAAATGTACTATAATAAAAAAAATGCGTATGAAGACAATACGTTAATTCTGGCTAAGCCTCGAAGCACCTGAACCGATTTCGACTAGGCTGTCACTGTCGGATAGTTGATTGTATAAGGCGTAACGTAAACTAACCATTTTATACCCAAATCATATACAGAATAAGTAAGGTTATTGACAGTTATTGTACATAAATGTCAAATCCCGAAATGTTTGGCCCCGACTTCAAATATTAAAGATTGTACCCCAACTACATATATGAACAATTTATAAACTAATTAAAAGCAAAGATTTTTGTTAAGCTTCTGCCAAAGTAACCGCAGCAACTAAAACCCTAGAAATCCCATCGATTTACCGCCAAATCCTAGCCAATATACGACTGGACATCAATGTTCTTATTAAACTCTCCCCCGCACAGACATAAAATGGCGGAAAGCAAGGAGATCCTTATTAATTTATGTGACGCAGACAGTAATGATCTCGTGTCGATTACGCAATGTTATTGGAAAATATTGGTAGGGATCTCGGGGGAATGCGGTGTTTCGAAATTGTCTATCTTGCTTTGTTTTGGGCTCGGGTACGTTATAATAAATATTTTTACAAAACTAACATTATTTTAGTTGATTTATTAAGTTTTTGTATACCGTTCAAAATTATTGGAGAGTATAATATAGAAACAATGATATATTTTTTGTGTAAGAACAAAAAGAGATCAGTTTTGAAGATATTTTTCTCATGTTCAAAATCTCAAAAGATTTTTTGTTAATGCAAGTGTTATAAAAACATTTATTTAATAATATTACCTACTAGAAAAGTAAAAAGACTTCTTTTTGGAAATATTTAAATGACATGGCAGAAGGCATGCTTACGTCGTCATAAATACCTCCTACCTCTGGGATAAGACGTGGCATAATTAAGCACTTATTGATCTGGTATGAGCTCAAAAACTTGTACAATAGGCGATGTAAGGCATGAATATACTTTTATTGTACATACCCATAATGCATACAAACTAACTAACTAGATAACAATCACACCAATTATGTAGTTCCAAGATAAGTATCACTAAGAACTTGTGTTATGGGTACTAAAGAATGGATAAACATACTGAAATACTTTTTTTTTGTAAATACATACTTAATATAATAGGTTGGGGAAAAAGTCTTTTCGTATTTTTGTATGAAAAGTCGAAACATTTTTTTCAAAGTTTATTTACATTTATTTACAATATATATGTACCGTTTTGTTGAATAACTTTCTGCCATTTTGTGGGCAGAGACATTATCCCGTTACTGTAGAAACTTTGGGACTTCTGATCAAAAAAACGGGACAAATAGTTTTGGCAGTCCTCTTTTGAGGTCAACCTTACAGAACCTAAAGAATTCTGCAGAGACCGAAACAGGTGAAAATCTGAAGGCGCAAGGTCAGGGCTATATGGTGGATGCACTAGGACCTCCCAGTCGAACTCTCTTAATTTTTGCTGAGTGGCTAAAGATGTGTGTGGTCTAGCGTTATCGTGATGAAAGACCACACCCTTCCTGTTTATCAATTCCGGCCGTTTTCTCTCGACTGCTTCCTTTAATCTCATCAGTTGCTGGCAGTAAAGATCAGAATCGATGGTTTTGCCGGGCGGTAAAAGCTCATAATAAACAATGCCCTTCCAATCCCACCATACACACAGCATCACCTTATTTCGTGTTAGGCCAGGTTTGGCCACAGTCTGTGAAGCCTGGCCAACTTTCGACCACGACCTTTTTCGCACGTTCTTGTCGTACGTGATCCACTTTTCATCGCCAGTTATTAATCTCTTCAAAAACGGCTCGGTTTCATTACGTCTCAATAATGAATCGCAAATGAGTACACGGTTCATTAAGTTTCTTTGAGTGAGCTCGTGTGGCACCCAAATATCGAGCTTTTTTGTATAACCAGCTTTCTTCAAATGGGTCAAAACTGTTTTGTGGTCAATTCCCAGTTCTTCAGCTACATCGTAACTACTAATATGCCGATCTTGCTCCACTCTTTCCATAATGGCGTCCATTTTATTCGTAACAGGGCGACCAGAGCGAGGTGCATCACAATTTTTTTTCACTGCTTGAGTTGCATTTTTGCCTTTTTTATAATAAAATTTTAAAATGTATCGAATTTCTTCATTAGATTCACTCATTTTTACGGAGAGAAAAACAAATGAAAAATAGCGGGAAACAACTTTTTTAATTTTTTTCTTTTCTTTATAATGGAACCTTTTTAATGTTACCAAAACCAGCCAGACACAAATAGTACAGTCAAAAAAATTTTATAATAAGTTTATACCTACGTTATGCGAAAAGACTTTTTCCCCGACCTAATACATAGGAAAACACCAGAACAAATATTCACGCACACAAAGATTTGTCCTGTGTGGGAATCGAACCCACGACCTCTGGAGTGAAGTGCAGGTATACTGACCTCCACGCCATATAGGTCGTCAAAACAACTAAACCAATATAAACACATATTATTTCATGCATATGCTGTGTAGTAATCGAACCCGTAGATCGTAGAACGAGTTTACCTATTCGCCATATAACTCTTTATGATAGAACGTAAGTGTTTTTAAATGGAACATCTTCTAACTCATTTACCAATAGCGTGGTCATCATCAGACTCGGTAAAACTAGTTGGATCAAAGCTCACAAATACACAGAAACAAATATTCGAGAGATCCTGAGCATAAAAGCCGACTGAGACCATTTTATCCACATTTCCAATGTAGTAAATAAAACGGAGAACCTAGATCTACGTTAACAAATACTATCTACAAATAAGTACCGCAGAGAATAATCTAAAAGCCATAAGCTTTAGACGAAAAATATACTCGTATATTCGTACTGGACGAGAAATCGTAGAGGATGGTTCACACTGTCGTTATTCTAGTTGTTTATTTTACTATATTTTAGTAGACGTAGTACCAAGTTTATATTATGGTCGTAACACTTCTGTTCATGATTTAACACTTCTTTCTTATAATAAAGTTAAACATTTTTTAAAATACAATTTTCAAGAAATCAAAAAATAATCACTGTACAGAGCTCGTCATCCCGAGACATCGTATGAATAGTACCACCATAAGCTACAGTACCATAGAGACTGAATAGAGTAAACGCTACTATGTATATGACTACATAATATCTAAAAGTAGGCGTCCTTTGTTTTATCATATAGAAAAATAGCCATAAACCAAAGTGGCTAGTAGACCGCCTCTTGTGCACCCTCCGCCTAAACTATAACCAAAAAGAATAATCCTTCTATACACATTAACAGATTTCTAGCGGGCATTCGGATTTGCACAGTGCCATTTCGAGTGACGCTTTTTTAAAACTGTAGAATCAATCTGTTTTTATTTTTCAATGTATTATCATATAAACAAATCGACAAGTAAAGGCAGCTGTTTTAAGACTACTATTTAATGTATTATTTATATTGTATGCTTTATACTTAGTTTTATTTATATTTTTATATCTCTTATCCACCGTCTATCCATCAAAGGCTTACTCTTATTCAACGAAAACGAAACTTCGTTATACCTATCTCTTTCACTCTCTATGTACATCATTATCGAGTGAAAGGGATGGATATAACGAAGTTTCGTTTTCGTTGAATTAGAGTAGGCCCTCTGGCCTTTTATGACGCAGCTTATTCTTTCCGCCTACTTACAATCGTCACTAATATTTTTACTAGTAACTGCTAGTAGACCGTCTCTTGTGCACCCTCCGCCTAAACTAAAACCAAAGACTAATCCTTCTATACACATTAACAGATTTCTAGCGGGCATTCGGATTTGCCCAGTGCCGTTGCAGCGACGCTCTTTGAAAATATACTACTGCCGTTTTAATTGAGGACGTACGGAAAAAGTTTCACCGCGGCAAATGGATATTATTTATAATCTCTGATTCTTTATTTGAGTTTATATTTGTGCTATTTGTAAGGTATAATTACAGTGTAAGTTGAGCCAAATTGTGTAGAAAATATTGCAATAATTGTGATTATTTCTAGTAGGAGACAACTTATGGTGTATAGGGTTCTCACCAAGATCTCGAGCCCAAGCCAACCTCAACTGCAAGTGATGCACCTGCCGTTGAACGGACGAGACTCTGGCTAACATATCAGTTCCCGGTAAGCGGCAACAGGCTCGCCACCTATTACGTGGGACCAACAAATTTGGCAAAAAGTGGGCGTATAATATGCCTTTGCCTAACCCTTCGGGGAAACCTGCGTGATATTATGTATGTAGAAGACAACTTAGTAGTAGCAGAAACTTTCTACCAAACTCCTTGCTGAGGTTCTACTAGAGATTACAGAACAAGGCAAAAAGGGGCGTGAAACTGGTTTTTAAGGATCGCTAGTGATTTCCCTGGTATTGCAAGCGTCAATAAGCTGCGGTGACCTTTTCCATCCGGTAGGTTGCATGTATGAGTGCCACCATTGGCTAGAATCAAATTATGGTCCTTCGAAAGGCAGGTGCTTGAGGGTAGAATAATGAGACAGGAAATTCGTCAAGCATATTCTCTTACCAGAGATTCCACAACAGCAAAGAGGTGGTGAAGAATATACTGATTCAAATGTTACTTTGCGCAAATTTTTCGTAAACTGGTGAAGGTTTAAATTAACTTAATGACGAAGCCCAGGCAACTGTACTCTGTAAAAAAATAAGAAACTACTCCAGAACTCCGAACCCTACACAGACATCTTCAGGGAATACCAGAAAACCTCAGAACAACGGCGTCTACACGACAAATGCTCACAAAGAGTGACTCACTCTTGTTTCACACTTAAAATGTTTATATACAAACTCAAGCGTAATATTATATCACCGTACCGTGCTTACTCAACGGTATAAAGGGCCTTAATTTTGGACTGCATCGACTGTTTACCATGAGGCAGGACGTAGTCATTCTGACGTGTCACATTTGAAAAAAACATATCCTTACTAATATTAGTAAGGATTATAAATGCGAAAGTAACTCTGTCTGTCTGTCTGTCTGTCTGTCTGTCTGTCTGTCTGTCTGTTACTCTTTCACGCCAAAACTACTGAACGGATTTGAATGAAATTTGGTATACAGATGGTCTAGACCCTGAGAAAGAACATAGGCTACTTTTTATTTCGAAAAGGGGGTTGTAAAGGGTTAAAAAGGGGAGGGAGTGAAAAGTTGTATGGGATTTTTAAATTTTAAAAGATAAAACCATGAAACTTAATATTTAAGCACTTGATAGGAAATAATTAAACATTTGTTCTAGCGTTTTTGAAATTTCGTCCTGTGAGAGATAAAATAGGGGTTGAAAGTTTGTATGAAGTTCGTCATTTTTGAAAATAAAGATATAACATTTTGTATTTAGGCACTAAATAATAAACAAAAAATCGTTTGTTCTAACATTTTGAAATTTTTACCAGTATGGGGGTGAAATAGGGGTTGAATTTTTTTTATGGGTGTCCTTCATTTTTGAAGATAAAACCATGAAACTTGGTACGTAGGTCTCTTAGGATGTGCAGAGTTTTTCTACAAATGGAATTCTCGAAATTCGAACGGAACGGAACGGATTCGGCACGGAAACTACGACGCCAAACTATTCTAGGAACGTGATATTTAAAAATTTTGGGTGTATCAAGTTTAAAAAATATTTTGGCATTTGAAGTTATAGTTCCTTTTAACGAATTCTCTGCATCGCCACCGCTGATATCTACTATACCTACTAATGATTCTTATAAAATAATAAAAATGCTACCCAAAGATACTATTCCACGCGGACGAAGTCGCGGGTAACAGCTAGTATTTTATAATCCTATTCTTCAAATCCCAGACATCCAAACACATTACTTCCTTCAGACGACAACAACAAAACTTGGTGTAACCAAACGTAATCTTATTTATCGCCAGGGGCTAGCAAATGGGTTTCGATGAGCAAAGGCGCACTTAACGCGTTTGATGTCCACCGTGGTCAGACTCCCTTTATTTAGGCATAATATGGTCATACAGTGTGAAGAGAAAGCGATTTTGATACTACAGTAGGAAAAAAGCAGCTGCTGATTCATTAGCAAGATGGATTGTTTTCTAACCTTTGAACTAGGCAAAAGAATTTTTTCAAATTGAAGCCGGTTGCATTCTTTTAAATTGGCGTTCAGTACATGTTCTGTTACAAATCAAACTTTACCGATATATCATAGAAGTAAACTCACTTATAACACAGCAATATTCTTTAAAAGTCTGAAAAGTTTTGCCTTGAAGATTGTTGTCAAAATGATCAACATAATTTTTTAATTCCTTTCTGCCTTTTAAAATCAATACATGCCTCTGATCAATTTATTAATGTTATCGTATTTATATTAAAACTTTAAACTAATTTCAGCTGTACTCGTATAAGGGATGTGAGCATACATGTAAATGAGTCAAACAACATTTAGAAACATAACGATGCTAAGTTAAAAATTGTATGATATTTTAGTAACTTAAACATTTTCAGAAGAATAAGACGCTAATTTCCGAAACGATTTTCAATGATGCCACTAAAATCGCTATCGCTTCTGTAATGTGATACAGCTTAAGTATCACGTGTGGTAGCCCAGCATTTTCTTTCTTTGATTATAAGTCGGCCATTAGGCTTATTTTTCCGCTAATATATGATTTAGAGGGTTGTAATGCAGTTGTAAAGATGTCTGCTTCATATGGGGTGGTTATTAGATATTATCTGGAGATAGTTAAGTGTTCGTATCTATACATAATAAGTATATTATGTATTTTTCGAAAGTATCGGGACGTTATCGCCACCTTAAGTTAGTAAAATGTGAACTTCAACGATATTTTACAGAGTCTACGACTGAGCTTGAGTTTATAAAGAAATTTTATATCAATTGTCCTTATTTTTTAAAATTACTTTGTGGTCACTGTTTTTATCTAGGTTTTTAGTTAAATAAGTAAAAGCCATTCAGGTATTAAAAACCCTATCGCTAACCAAGATTCCAGACCAGGGAAGCGCTCGTGGCACCAGGTAGTCGGAAACGATCAACGAAGTAAAGATAGATAGATAATCAATTTATTTGCACACATATACAACACACTTATTACAATACAATACCAAACCTTAAATTAACTTAAAGCGCTGATCACTAATCAATCTTTAAATCTGTGATCGTTTGTGTGTGTATAAAATCGAATGCTTCCATGCCTCGACAGGCACAATCAGGTTAGGAAAGTCTGACAGCAGAGAACCACACACCTGCCTACATCAATCCGCAATGGGTTAGTGTCCGGATGTCTATCACCTTGGCTTATGAGAAGAAGCTCTTGCCCAGACTGCCCAGAAGTAGGAAGTTAAAAGTGATGATGATCAATCAGACCAACTTCGAACCTCTAATTTAAAGGTCAGATTGTCCTAAAGAATATTGCATAAAATCCTGTACCAGAATTGTTGTAATACCAGATAACTTACAATACTTGACCGACCAACAAAACAAACAAGATTCAGGGTTCGAACCCCAATCACTCCGGCATTCCTCGGGGCCTCGGATATTGCATCACCTCCGTCAATCGATGCTGGCATTTAATTAAATCCGAAATCAAATTATGCTAAGACTACCGTCTTTTGGGTGACTTGCTATTTATATGGAGCTGTTATTACCGGATATTTTTGGTCGCAATCACATTCTAAATAAAAGCGCATTGAAGATGTGAATTCTATAAGTAGTATTTCATAAAGCCATGTTATTTAGGAGTGACAAAAACAGTGCGATTAGGATATTACTAAAATATTATCGCAAGAAAAAGTCATCACCACAACGTAATTTCAACCGATTAGTTTCTTTACATTTTAATAAACCATATAGCTTACATCAAGAAACACATCTATTCACAGAAGTTTATTTGAAAAATAATTAACAACTTCATGACACATTAGCACCAGAACAGAGTCAAAACATAGTAAACATTTGTAGACAAATATGAAGAAAAGCAAAACGATGAGTAAAGCAAGCATTATATTTTAATAAGCAAGCATTATGCACATATTCACAATTTATATTTTGTTTACTTTTTTGATCATTCTGCAGATTATAATATAGTTACATAAATGTTTTAACAATATAACCTTTCTTTTTTGTTATGAAAATCCAAATTCCATCACTACTTTTTTTAAGACGTTGTAACAGCTCTATGTGTATTTTTAGCTTTGCATGCTCTATCAAACAACATGCGATTCCCGAATTCCTTCCACCGCTTCGTCGCGTCATTGACTCTTTTAAGTGACAGCTCGTGATTTTCTTATCCGCACTAATTTCTTCCATTGAACAGGATGCATTATATTTGGGACCAATTTTTCCTAACAGACATTTGGTCATCTCACGGGTCGTAAGAGTCGATGAAGAGAACTCCTACCGAATGATGGGCATCAGCGTCATCCTGAGTACTGGCTTAAACTGCGTTCACCAACCCGCCTGCCCAGCGTGGTATTACCCCCATTAATTTTAACTATTGGGGAGGCTAATAAAAAAACTATTGGCTTCAGCAGTGGACTACATACGGCTGATATAATGGGCAGTAATTCAAATTCAAATTTCTTTATTTGCTTTTAATAGGGTAGGTATACAAATTTGGTCTTATAATTACAATTTCAGGAGCTAACCTATTTAGCCATATAAAACGACATGCAAACCTTATACATAATTAGATTATTATTTTTAAAATATCATTGTTATCATTACAAAATCATTAGTAAAATTAAATATAATTGTTAAATTTACAATTATTGTTAAAATTTAATTTTATTGTTAAAGTCAAATATTTAAAATTAATACCACATAGAACTGATGGCCGCAGAATAGAATTAAGATATTTTGGCATCGGTTTTGGGATCTCTCAACAAATCGGGTCAATATATAATCAAAAATCAATAAATCGGATCAACTTAAAGTTTGAATTTGATTCAGTTATACGATTTGATAAAGATTTAATAAATGAAGGCCGCCTGCTTTCGGTCACATTGGAAGTTTATGCATGTTCGGCAGTGGAGGTCTTTGTGCTGATAATGTTGAGATTTACTATTTATATTAAAAAATTAGAATACGCCACGGCTTCAGCTGCGTTACATACAAGTACGTGGTAGTAGTAGTCTTAATTACTCCTTATAAAATCAGCTATAAGTCAGTGAAAATCCATCGAATTAGCTTTAGCCATTGCGCAGATTAGGCATAGCAAACTGACAGACATTTTTTTAGTTTTGGTTATTGATTATTGAAAATTGTTTAAGTAAATTCACGTAATTAAAAACATACATACATAATATCACGCCTGTTTCGCCGAAGGGGTAGGCAGAGGCATATTATATGCCCACATTTCGCCAGTTATATTGTTGGATTCACGTAATAGGTGACGAGCCAATTGTCGCTTACCGGGAACTTTTATGTTCGCCAGAGCCTCGTCCGTTTATCGGCAGGTGCACCACTTGTAGGTGAGGTTGGCTTGGGCTTCTAAGATCTTGGTAGGAACCCTATACACCTATACGAGTACACTATATTAAAAACAGTATTTTAAATTAACAACTCCTTCAACTTTAAAATCGCTGTACACTGAACCAACGAACGACAAAGCGTATTTTAGAAAAGATTCGTTCACCAAAGCGTTTACGAGTAACAAATAACAAATCCCCGGTAACTTCAAACTCCGTATGAACCTTAGGCATTGAGACCGTCTGGCAACGAATTAATTGAGCTGAAGGTAGAACTTCTCAAAGAAACATGCGGCTTCATACAAATTTCAACCTTGCTTTCGCGATTGGGTAGAAATATTTCTGCTTACGTGAGATCTGAAGATTTGAAATGCTTGCATCAGACGGGCGATTCTGCTTATGTTGACTTTGTGTACAATTTTATTAAATAACATATTACATATAATTTCAAAAAGTAAACAATATACTACCTTGTGTTCTTAATATAATATTTTGACGACCGATATGGCGTGGAGGTCAGTATACCTGCACTTCACTCCAGAAGTCGTGGGTTCGATTCCAACACAGGACACATCTTTGTATGCATGAACATGAATATTTGTTCTGGGCTGGGTGTTTTCCTATGTATATTAAGTATGTATTTATAAAAAAAAGTATTTAAGTATGTTTATCCGTTGTTTAGTATCCATAATACATGTTTTTAACGATACTTATCTTGGAACTAAATAATTGGTGTAATTGTCAGAAAATATTTATTATAATTAGTATCATTTAATAATGTTTTGACAAATACATGTTTAAGTCCTTGGGATTATATGCAAATATTGTAAACCTACTTTAATATTCAATTCAATACAATTCAAATTCAATTCAAGACCATTTATTCAAGTTTGGCTCAATAGAGCTCTTATTAAAGTCAAACTTAAAGTTTAACGCTTAATATCTTGGGTGTCTTCACAAGTAAGGCGCAATTTGGCACTAGTTGAATGATCTATGAGATGGACATATTGGTGAAGAAGCCAATTTTTTTTTTATTTTACTCAAAATATTAAAATATATAGCCTATACGAGTACACTGATTCTTATAATTTTTATCAATAATTGTGGAAATAAATGCTGTATATTGACTTATGTTATTGAAAGTGAATTTCGACAGAGTCTGTAAAAATCACAGTACTTAATTATATAAAAACAATTATCGTTAAATCCTTGTAGCAGAATCGCCGCCCTGTTGCTTTGCGACGAAGTTCGGTTTTCGTTTGGGTATTGCCACCTTTTTAGCCGAGTTCTAGACTTTACTTTGAGTCTGGATTTTCTTTTTTATTGGTGCCTTTGGTAGAAATTTCATAAAAATGTATATACAGTTTATTAATAAGAGATGTAAAGATTTGAGAGTTTTAATAACTTTTTTGATGTTTGCGAAATTACTGGGTATGGAGTGCTGATAGCCTGCACAGTATTTCGGATAGATCCTAAGACCAGCACGTAATGTTCGGGAGAGGAAAGAAGAGGGAAGGATAGATGAAAAGCTCATGAGGACACTCACCATATAGTTATGATAGAAGACTGAAAGAGACAATATCCTCACGTAGCTGTACTCAAAAGATCCCCTTGCTTTGCTTGCGACTACCACATTAAGTAGTAAGCCAGACCAACGGCTTGAACGCGATGGTACTTATCAGCGATTATTTCGTTTCAAAAACAACTACAACCATATACAACTAACATTTATATTATATTCCTTAAGTCCTCAAAATACTACTTGAACAATATTACCTATATGTATATCCACATATAGTATATATGTATATATTCTGGGATAGATATATGTATTTAGCATTAAGAATTAGCCTGCGGCGTTGCTTCTTTTTAAATGAAGAGGAAAATTTTAATTTCCTATCGCGCAAACTAGGGATGTTCCGTGCTTATAAAATTCCTTGTTTTGTCCAGTAGTAATATACCTGCTGTTAGTCTATTTATAAAAAGAAAAATAAAGTTTGGTGAGAACATTGTACAGTTAGACAATATAAATAAAAAGATAATAATTTCTCATACATTACATATATGAACGCCTGTTTTCACGAAGGGAAGGCAGAGGCATATCATACGCCCACACTTCGCCAATTATAAAGTTATTCCCACGTAAAAGGTGACGAGTCTATTGCCGCTTACCGAAGACTGTTATGTTCGCCAGAGCCTCGTCCGTAAATTGGCAGATGCATCACTTGCAGATGAGGTTGGCTTGGACTCTTTAGGTATTGGTAGGATTCTTATACACGCTATATACTAATAATTTCTCAGGATAAGAAATATTGAGATTGAGAGGTGAAACGGCTTTTTAAATTTGGCAACGTATTTGTGACGGCTGTCCGGTGACCACTTCCTATCAGACGCCTGATTATGATATATGTATACAAATCATGCTATTTACTATGCCGAGCCCCCACAGTAAATAGTAATATAGGTACTCAATGGCTCTTAGAGAACTTAAGGTCGCCCTATCTATAATGGATAGGTCTATGCTAGCATTAATTAGGTATATGCTAGTAATGAGTGGATCTGTAGGTAAGGTCAAGTTTTCGATATGGCTCTCAAGATTGCATTGTTGAATTAGCATACATCATTTAGCAAACAAAAACTAGAGGAAAAATGTTCTTACATAAGAATGACAAAGATGCAGCATTATGGGCAGCCCCCCCTTAAAGTTGAATCAGGGTTTTGTCAAAGATTGTAGAGAACCATGGAAATACCAACGCCCATGCATTAATACCATGAATCAGATCAGATCAGAAAATGTTATGAAAGAACGTCTTAGAAGGCTAATACAACGTTGGCGTAAGAATACATCAATTCGACATCAATATCAGTAATTGAATAATGACAATATGGAGCAAGTTTACCGAACAATCAAGCGATGATGTCATAAGAACCTCATCCTCTGTTAAGAGACCTTGAAGCGATAAAATATGTTGCACTGATAGAATGTTTAAAGAGACTTATCTGCAATTTAAAGAATAATAATTTTTATCTTGTCACTATTATCTGTGTTGTGTAGTAGCCACAAATTTTAATAACTGTATCATTCTTCATTTTATTTTTGACATCAACAACAGTCATCCGAAAATGAATACGATTTAGTAAAATTAATTTAGAACAAAACATGTGAAATATAATACACATTTATTTATTTTTGAAACTATCACACAATACTGAATTTAATTTTGTCTGGTTATTTTGTCTACTGTTATGAGCTGTTTAAGTAAAGCAAAGCTCAGACGTGAATTACATGAGGAGCTATATCTCGATTTTATACCTCGATATTTTAAGCCCTAATAACTATTCAGTGATTATATTCATTTACAGGAATTACTTAGTTTATTATTACATTGCAACGCTTCTTTATTTTGTGCTATATATATAGCACACCTATAGCTTTGAATAGATACTGCCCAATCTGTACATCAGACCTAAAGTCACAACATCAAACTCATAGATTGAACTGGAATTGATTGAACCGCACTTGACTGTGCACTTATCAATTTGTGCATATCATAAATTATCGTAACATTTTCGTGTAGTTGTGTCATCGATTAATTTTGAATTGTGAATTTATTACATCATTTGTTTTGCTATATTTTCTTTCATAACTGATTCATGGCTGATTTTACGCGTAGAATTTCGTTTAAATGAATATTATAATTATGATAGTAGATTACGTAATAAGCCAATCAAAAACTATTTTTTTTCTAAATTGATCATCTTCATATTGATTACACACGTAGCGAGGTTAGATATTCGAAGTCGATAGTTAGTATTCTTTTTCCAATTTGTATTATACTTGATGGCTGTTTTAACTTGATGTTCTAAGTATAACATTCACAAATCTGTCTGTTCAGAAACAACGCTGAGACTTGGAACGACTTTAACCTTTTTAGTTCATAATACCGAATGGGTAATAATATAAAGCTCTATTTTCAAAATTTTATTAAAATTTACTTTTGCAGTGGAATTGTCCTAAAGAGTTTGAAAGAACTGATTATTATTCCGATAGTCAAACCGGGGAAATCGTCCGCATCCTCACATATTCGTAGAATCAAATCAACACATTACATTAATAAGTTACTTATATCGATACTTTTGCCCTTGTTTATCGACCATCATCCCAACACTACACAAACCTCAGTCGTTAAAAATATTGCTGTTTGAACGTGGAGTTCGCTTAGCGCTTAAATAAATTTGGAAAATTAAAGATTCATATCTGATTCTGTGTGGTTGCTAATGCGTCTTGTTCACCCCTGTACCAGACGAACCAGATGAAGAGATTATTTGAAATAAGTTAGGATTTTTCATTACTTGGTGGAATTGTATGAGAATAATGCAGGGTCATCGAATGAGGTAAGAAGATCCCCTGCTTTTTGATATAGTTGTGCCGCGTATGTTCCGTGGGACTAACAAACCAATCAGCGAAGTGTGTATAATATACCTCTGCCTACGTACGTATACAATACGTACCTTCGGAGAAACAGGCGTGAATGTATGCAAGTATGTTGTAAAAGAAATTCTTAACAATCAGCTACATTACAATCTCGTTTTCACAAGTATGTACGTATGTACTTGTACGTGTAGATAACTTAATATCTGTGCTCCAGGCAGCAGCGCTTTTCCCTTTACATTTACTATCTAAGACATTTTTCAAAATTCAATAAAACTTAATAAACGATATAAGTCAAATATCAAACTAATATTCCATATTAAAAAGTAGCATTGAGATGAGTGTGGAGTGGTGTGAGTGGTGAGTGATTTGGTGTGTCCTTCTTGTGTGTTGCATGATATTGTGTGAATCTGTGTAGGAGGACATTTATTGAGGTATATGAAGTAACTGTTCGGTTTTATCATAGTTGAGGGTTAATAAATATTCAGTTAAGTTATGCTTACATTGTCTATTCTTTTATTATATAAGTAAGGACCCAAGAACGAAAAGAAACTTGCACACTGGTGAATAAAAGTTGGTCTATCGGGGAAAAGTATATCTTTCCGTCGTTTGCATAAAATGGCGGTTTGATCACAAAAAACTGGAGTGTTGTCTCACGATAGTAAGCAGGATGGATAATTGGCGAACTGAGATAACTTCACATGATGCGTATAAAAGATACGTAGGGAATGAGAAGGCAGTGGATTTCGAATGGATAAAATTATGAAGGTAATTTTTGAAACTGACATTTCTGTAGTCTTTGTTTTATGACATTATCATTAATGTGTTTTGGACATATTATTTTGCATGCATATCTAGCCGGATAGCACGTTAGGCCGTTGGCCATGGCTGTCATGAACATCTATGGCAATCGTTATAAGAAAGTCAGTGCCTTCTAACAGCCTGACAGCTGGTCAATTGAATGATGTTTCCTCCAGGTTGCGGAGGTCAGACGGCAGTCGCTCCATGTAATATCTGAAATTCAGCCAAATCTGGTTAAACCAGTAAGCAGACCCTGGGCCCTAAGCTTAAGTCTAGGGCAACCGGGATAATGCTAGGATTTAATGGACATATTTAAAAGAGCATAGCCTGTGAGTTTCTTGCCAGTTCTTCTTACAGAGCGGTGGCTCGGAACTGACACTTAGATTCACTTACACTTAATTATTTTTTGTGTTTAAATTGTTTTGTTGCATGTAAGTGAATCTAAGCTTCGTGATTTAGTGTAATATTATTTCGATTGTTTTTTTTATTTGTTACTTTGACTTGACTTTGACTTTGATTTTAACCCAATAGATCACGACCGCTCCAATATAAATAAAAGTGGAACATTCAAAGAAAATGTTCCTTCTGCTAGGAACCGAACGTGGCTTATATCTATAACGTCCGCATTTTCCGAAGGGTGTGTTCGTTATTAATTTTAATTAGGGAGAGGCGAGAGGGTCTAATTATTTTTTCTCTCTTATCTATGAAAGGGAATAATTTATTTGTTTTAAGGGTTTCTGGTGGTGTTTTTTTTGATATCAGAATAATGTAGTGTTGTATATTTTTTTATTTATCCTTACTAATATTATAAATGCGAAAGTAACTCTGTCTGTCTGTCTGTCTGCCTGTCTGTTACTCTTTCACGCCAAAACTACTGAACGGATTTAAATGAAATTTGGTATACATATAGTCTAGACCCTGAGAAAGGATATAGGCTACTTTTTATTGCGAAAAGGGGGTTGTAAATGCTACCCAAAGATACTATTCCACGCGGACGAAGTCGCGGGTAACAGCTAGTAGATTATAAATTATAGAAGTTTTGTTTCGATTGATCTTATGAATATCCGATCTGACTAGGGTTAATTATATTAAATATAATTAAATTGCACTATGGGTGCATAGAGCTCCTATAAAGATCTGAGGAGCCCAAGCCAACCTCACCTGCAAGTGGTGCACCTGCCGATCAACGGACGAGGATCTGGCGAACATAAAAGTTCCTGATAAGCGGCAATAGGCTCGCCACCTATTACGTGGGATAACAAATATTATTGGTGAAATGAAGGCGTATATTATGCCTCTGCCTACTTTTTAGGGAAACAGGCGTTATTGTATGTATTTCATATTATATCTGGTACAAATTAGCAATATGTGCATGACTTAGGTACTAATTACTCCCTTGAATCGTAGTTTATGTCATATTTATATAAATACTAGATAAAAATAATTTATGTCAAATGATTTCTTAATAAATTAGTAGTTTTTAAAACGTAGTTGAAAGTATTGAATAAATATACATACAAAAATAACTTTTCCAATTAATAATTTAATATTTATTCATAACATGCCAATTATTATTAGTTTACCAGGGGTGACCAACCAGCGGGCCGCTTCGATGCGAGGCGTTAATTAAAACGACAAAACAAAACGGTAGTCGACTTCAGTTGCAGTCAAAATTCACACTATCCCAATGCGAGAATTAATTAAATACAACCTATGTGTTGAAATATAGTTGTGACTGGATATGGTATCCTGGCTTTGAGATATTAATATATATTTATATATTATATTTATATAGCTATATTTCGCTCCTGTGGTCGTGGGTTCGATTCTTACTTAAGACAAATCTTTGTAAGCATAAACATATTTGTTCTTCTCTGATTAATTTTTATGTTTAAGTCTTTAAAAACAAGAAAAGTATGTAAGTTTTTAGATACGTAATTTGTATTTTTAACACAAGTTTTTAATGATCTAGTTATCTTGGAACAATTTGGTTTACGTTTGACTACGAACCAGCAAACGTAGTAAATAATCTATGGACCGATTATTTACCGATCTAGTCCAGGCGGCAGGAAGCCGGTGGATGCAGGCGGCACAAAATCGATCAACGTGGAACACAATTAATTTGGCTTATGTTCTGCAGTAGAATTCAAATGGCTGAAATTAAGATGATGATATCGTATTCCTTGTACTGAAAATTAATTATTAATAAAATTTACCTGTATCTCCAAATCAAATAAACTTATGTAGTATTAATTAATTCATTTATTTTGTTCACATACAGAAATACATAAAATAAAACTTTCAAAAAAAATAGGGTATAGCTTATTCCATAAAAATTGTGTTACGGCTTTAGATGTTGAAAAGCTAGCAAGTGCTTAGAGCATTTCTTATGAACAAAAATAAAACAAGCACTATACAAAAAGAGCGGAATCTTGTACTTAATGAGACTCACGGTACTAAGCCATATGATAATCGTTTATAGATAGTTTAGTGTACAGGATAGCGGCTTTTATTATTATGACATGACTAGATTTTTTTAAGTGACTTGTCATAATTATCGCATTCTGCCTAATCGTTAGAAGTCGATCCAATCTAGCTTTATATCGTGGAATAAGCACGGTATCAAGTGCATCAACTTATGGCGACATGTAATTCCGCGTAAAATTTAAAACTTTTCAACATGAAAATTGTAACAGTTTTCCAACCGCATCCAGGGAAGCTTGCACGTGGTCCCGCTGACGGTAGACAGTGCGGCCCATAAATTGAGCGGGCCTGTCAATTGCACGCGCCCGCCAATAGTTGCGGTGGCGGCCGACGGGACCGGCCGCTTTTTGTTAATGCAACATTGCATTTCGACGGCTCAACGCTTGCTATTTATTTCCAATGGAAACGCATTGGTTATTTTTTTATTCCATTTTTTTTCGTTGCTTTTTCTTGAATACTATATACACCTCCACGGTACCTAATACCTGTAATTTTAAAGGTGTGGGTGGGTGTCCTTCTGCCAGTAACGATAATAGAAAAAGGAATTATTGCAAACAAAGTGTCATGGTATGAAAATGTAATGAGAAGAGTCGAAAAGCAGTGAAAGAAAAGAAAGAATGTAATACGTCAGTCTAATTTTTAAACTGTGTAAATACAAAATTTGACTTTTATTGCCATTGGTGTAAAATCCACATAAATTTCATCATCTCAGCCCATTAACGTCCCACTACTGAACACGAGCCTCCTCTCACATATCAAAGTGTGAGGGTATTGGGTCATACTCCACCACGCTGACCCAGTGCGGATTGGCGGAGGCAGGTGTAATAGCGTCCTGCTGTTAGAATTTTTCAAGCCGCCCATTAGGCCTCTAACATGACATTTAGTGATAACCGGGACCAACGGCTTAACGTGCCTTCCGAAGCACGGAAGCGCTCGATATTAAATGCCACACAAACGGTCACCCATCCAAGGATTGACCTCTGTAAACTCGCTATACTTCGGTGATCGTTTCCGACCACCGAGCACCGCAGAGCTACGAGCGCTTCACATAAATTTATATTTGTTTAATTATGAACGCATTGGAATATCACCTAATGCAAAATATATTATAGTTCATAGTTCTTTATTTGCGTCATGTTGTAGGTACATAAAGATCTTAATGTTACATATTATTATCTTAATGATACCAGATCTTAATGTTACCATAAACAAATAAATATAATGGTTCTAAAACATGAACCCTGCAAGGGTATTGCAAAAAACATTATAATATAGTTACAATTATTAGATATCATTAAATCCTACATTACAAATTAACATTACACACAATATGAAAAACAATTATTAGATTATAAATTATGATGATCATGATGATTTTGTTTTCGAATATGTTTGCAACATGACGCCACACACCTGCTCCCGCAAGTCCTCTGTAGTCCTAGTAGTGGATTTTGATCTTAATTTCTGCCGCCTTGTTTTCGAACGAACTGCTGGAAAACGTATGCTCTTAATAAGCCATTGCTCCCGCTGAATAATTGAGCTGCGTCAAAAATTCTAGTTCATACGCTGATAAAAATGAAGTAAAACATTTAACTGTATGACTGTAGACTTTTCATGCAAGGATTTTTGTAAATTATGTTATTTATTATTTAACACTGTAAGCTATCACAAGAATACAGATAACAAGTTGCTGAAAAGATTACAGCTATTCCTAAAATAGGTCTAGTTTAATTTCCAATAGCTTATTTCAGCACAATGTTCATAGCCTCGGTGGCGCAGTAGGCAGCGCGTAAGTCTCATAATCTTAAGGTCGTGAGTTCGATCCTCACCCGGGGCATACTTTTTGAAGTTTGCGTTTTAATTTTATCTAAATATTTCGTTTTTTTTTTTCAAATAATATATGTACATGAATAACTTATATTACAAAGATATGAGACACTTCAGTTTTTTTTTTCTGCAAGATTGCAAACAATCGATGCAACTTAGAAAGGGAGCACTTAAGACCGTGGGCTATGAATAGAATCGCTCGTAGCACAACAGTTACGTGGTTCAGAAACGATAATCGAAGTATAATTCAAAGATTAGTCTCTAAAAGAACTTGTGTTATGGATGCTAAACATTTTAATAATTTAATACTTTATTTATTTTAATAACTTAAAACATATTTGACATTTTGTTTGAAACTTCCCTTTAAGCATAGAGATGCTTGTGTTGGGAAACTTCGCTCTCCATAATTAACAAATAACCCAAAAAAATATATTTTAAAGCAATAAGATTAATAGTTATAAAAAATAATTTAGCATTACAATTAAATTAATTACAAATGTGTGTCTGGCTAATTATGTGTGTGTGTGTTTGTGTGTGTGTGTCTGCGTGCGTGCGTGCGTGCGTGTGTGTGTGTGTGTGTGTTTTACTGAGCTTGTTAGCCCTCCTACAATGTTGTGGGGTCAGTACTTTTACTTTCACTAACTAGCCTACATTTCATAATGTAAAAGGGATTCCACTCATCATAATAATAACGGTTAAACATCATTACTTTTCTTCTGTAAATTTATACTTATTATACATAGGAAACACCCAGATCAGAACAAATACTCATCTTCATCATCACTAGCCTATATTCGTCCACTGCTAGATATCATCATGTCAGCAAGTGATGGATTAAAAATATCTTTGTAACAATTCCCGCGCTACTATAATTTCCCGAAAAATCGAGGAACTATTCAACACGACACGTGTTTCGCCCTTACACAGGGCATCTTCAGGTAAGATAGGAGCCTAAGAACAACGATGTCTTCACGACCAACGCTGAAACGATAATTATGCAAATAACTTCGAAAAGTCATAGTTGCGCCACCAGGGTTTGAACATGAGACCCTCTGAATTTAAAGGCAATTGGTCTCGCCACTGAGCAATCGCCGCTCACTTTTATTTGCTAAGCCGCACTAAGTCGAGCCTTAGTCCACCTCGCGACTATGACCTGACTACTTCTAAGGCCTGTGCTCGTACATAATATTACGCCTGTTTCCCTGAAGGGGTAGGCAGAGGCATATAATACGCCTACATTTTGCCAGTCATATTGTTGGCCCCACTTAATAAGTGGCGAGCCCATTGCAGCTTACCGGGAACTTTTATGTTCGCCAGAGCCTCGTCTGTTGATCGGCAGGTGCACTACTTGCAGGTGAGGCCTTGGGCTTCTTAGATCTTTGTAGGAACCCTATGCACCCTGTTCTCGTACTGGGACATTAATGGACTAAGATGATGACTGAATGTCCAAGTGCTCGTTACTTTTCAACTTACTTTAAAAACAGAAGAAGCTTCACAATTCGGTGATACCTTTTTTATTTAATTTTTATTAATTATTTTTTTTATGTTATTTTTTTATGTATATTTAGTTTTTTTTTATTAATTATTTTTTCTCGCGGCGATAGCCTGGTGTCAAGATCCACAGCCTTCAAATTCAGACGAACTCGAGTTCTTCTGACTTTTCAAAATATGTTTAGCCGTTGCTCCCGGCTGTCATGAACATCTATGACAGTCGTTATTAGGAAGTCGGTGCTTCTATCATCCTGACAGCTTGTTTAATTATGAAGCGATGTTTTTCTCTGGTTTGCGGAGGTCAGACAGCAGTCGCTACATGTAATTACTGAAATTCAGCAAACAACTAGTTACTTGCTCTAAAACTCTTAGTATAGGACTTTTTTGTTTTTTTTTAGCTTTAAATTATTTAGGGACTTTTGTCGTTATTCGACCATGAAAGTTCCTTCGTAGCAATTCTATGTACTAAACAGAGAAAACGTATCTCTAGCCATATTTGTTGTCGGTTTTGCTAGGATTGGGTGATACATGCTACGAACTGCCTTAAACTGCGATCACCAACCCGCCTGCCCAGTGTGGGGATTATGGGCACATATCCCCAATATGGTTTAAACTTTTGGGGAGATTTAGATGGCTAAAATGATGAGGATTTAATGATTAAAGTGAAATTAAATGAAACGCCCCGGTCTAGCATGACTTATTAGTCTTAGTCCATACCAGGAATCAGCTAATATAAGATAAATAGCGACTACTATAGCAATCATAGTCAATTAGAGGCGAGTATACCCGCACTCCACTCCTAAGGTCGTGGGTTCGATTCCCACACAGGACAAATATTTGTGTGTATAAATATGAATATATGTTCTGGTCTGGGTGTTTTCCTATGTATATTAAGTATGTATTTACAAAAAAAAAGTATTTATGTATGTTTATCCATTATTTAGTACCCATAACACAAGTTCTCATTGATTAAGTACTTATCTTGGGACTAAATAATTGGTGTAAGTGTCAGAAATATTTATTATTATTATTTATTATTACAATCATCATAAAGACTAGACTATAAAGTTGGAAACATATTTTCGTTTGTCTTTCTCACAATCATTAAACAGTGCCAAGATATGTATGAGTCACGCCAATTGATTTACTGGGGCGTAATAATTAATTAGATTGACAGCATCTTTGTTTTATGTATGGGAACTAGTCTTCAATTCAAGACAGATGTTCTGTCATATAAATAGCTTGTAAATTACGCTGAAAATTCGGTTAACGGATTACCAAAAAATACATACATATATAAAATCACGCCTGTTTCCCCGAAGGGGTAGGCAGAGGCATATTATACGCACTTCGCTAATTGTGTTGCTGGTCCCACGTAATAGGTGGCGAGCCTATTGCCGCTTACCAGAAACTTCTATGTTTGCCAGAGCCTAGTTCCCTTAATCGGCAGGTGCACTATTTGCAGGTGAGGTTGGCTTGGGCTCCAAAGAAGATAGCAGGATTCTTGTACATCCAAAAAATTTAGAAAAAAATATTAAAATAAATTTATAAAATTACCACTTCATTGTATGTAATGAGGTTTCAACCTCAACCTCTTTCTTATTTATATGTAAACTAAGTAGGTACTAAGCCTTCTCTTTACGACACGACGCTTAAATATGTTAATAGCTTATAACGTACGCCAAGAAAATATGGTAAATATTAAATATCTGGGGAAAGAAAATTATTATAATTCATCAGCTTAGGCTTTTACCACCTGTTACATAAAAAAAATAGATTTTCTTGCTCCTTAGATTTCCTCTTCTATCATCAAAAGTAAGATAAATGTAGTTCCTACTCTAGCAACTTCGAAATTTGGATACGAATTGGTCTCTAAATAAATTTTATAATCTAATTCATTGTTCTCAGTTTAAATAATGCTAAGTGCACTTGCCTATTACTCACGAAGTTCAACTATTCACAGCCTACCCTTATTATAACA
Organism: Musotima nitidalis; assembly: GCA_949126915.1. Lineage (NCBI taxonomy): Eukaryota > Metazoa > Arthropoda > Insecta > Lepidoptera > Crambidae > Musotima > Musotima nitidalis. The sequence goes on from OX421434.1 coordinate 11,892,504, forward strand.
GTACACAAATGTAATGACTTCCCCAATAACCCAAATGGTATGTGTAAGCAAATCGATGAGACAAAACGAAAACTATTTCTGCCTTATATAAAAGTAATGAGGCTTAAGCCTTAGATTTTCTCTCACATATCAGGTCCAACTCGCGGGTACCTACAAAGCAAAGGTGTTGAATCTATAATTTAATACTGGGATGTTAATGAGCTGAACTAATAGGTAATTATGAATTGAAATGAAATGAAATAAAATTTATTTAGACATAAATACACATAAACAAAAAACAGTATTCAAATCAGTAAACAATTTTTACACATAAGTTTACATATAGTATGCCTAAAAAGGACTCCACAAGACGAATGGACAGCTGGACTAATACATGGCCGATAAGTAGACCCAGACCATCTAAAGATCTCTGTGCTATATTTAAACTTCGTTACCAACCATTTAAAGCCCTTTTAAAAAGTTGCATCAATATTTCGCCCCATAATATGGTCGTGAAAAATAATATATCACAAAGTTTACTACATCAGTTTTTCAAACATAACTCTAAAATCTTGCCGCGTGCAGAAACAATTACAGCATACAATTCAGACCATGACAGCATCGGAACTAATTCAGTGTATTGATCTTCAACTCTAACCCTTTTCAGTGCATCGATTGTCCTATTGAAAACTTGTGTCTTTGTCATCGCTAATATTAGAACCAATACTGTTCCAGTCATCACTGGTGTCATCAAACGGTCTATTATTAGATATGCACGTTCGTCAGATATATTCATTGATAGCACCGTTAATAGCAATATCTAGATTGGCTTGGATTCGATCGTACACGCGTGTAATGAATGGGAGCAGTTATTGCTATTGCAGAAATTATTAACACCCACTTCAATTTCAATCCAATGCCAAACAAAGAAAATTGTGCCTGGGGTATTTAATCATCCAAAAAACAATTAAACACTAATTTTTTTATAGAAATGAGTTTCCAATTGTAATGTTAGTACGTCTAGAATACACCTCTTCTACGATTAGTCTAGAACCTCATGGGAAACTGCCTTAGATTTCTCTCGGGTTTCTCAAGGTATCATTTCGGATAAATATCTACATCGCCTACATCGAAACCAATTATTTTGTGCTGAGGTCAGCCATTTTTGGCACAGTTCAGAAATAGGAAACCTTCATTGTGATAAAGAATGCTTCGTTTTCCATGCCTGACTTTGTCTGGTATCAAACTTGACGTCCATCTTCTTTTTACTAATTAAGCACTGTTATTGTCATCGCTTGAAGATTGAAAGTTTTCTGATGTCGAGAGGAAGCGTAACTCCAACCAAACTATAAATCACTGCTAAGCTATGAAGATTTCCTACATTAGTCATAACAATTCAAGACATAGAATAAAAATTATAATATTGTCTGCAGTTCCTGATTGCGTTTGGGTTGAAATTATTGACTTTAGTAGCTGGTCAGATCCTCGGACTGTGATGCTATGCTTTTCCAAGGGACTTTTGTTTGTCTTAACAACTACCCCATACAGTAATAACATGCTTTCCACTGCACAAAAGCGCTCTTTATCAAAAACCTCACAAATAGTGTACACTCATTTAAGAGCTCTTGTCAACGCTGTTTAACATCGATGATCGTTTCCAAGCATTTCCCTTGAAGCCACAGACACAGTAGGTACCTCAACAAAACATTGAAGCAGATTACGCTACAATTCCCCTTTTAACTATAAATATTCTCGTTCAATATTTTATTCGTTACATTAATATTGTCCCTCAAGTTCGGTGGAGGAGATAGGGAGATTTTAATTTAAAATATCTGAAAAGTTATAGATTTATGATCTTCGCTGGCTTTTAATTACTAAGTTTGGTGTTTTGGTTCGCGAGTGCCTCTCGGTGTTTGCTCATGAAGAATTTTTTATGTTATTTTCTTTGAGGTTTTTATTAAGTAGTTGCAAAAGTTTGTATCTATGGCTCTGAACGTCTGAGGTGTTTATTGTTTCTGTTGTCGGGGCTTCGATTGCGTCATCAAAGTGAAATATAGCCCTTTCTTCCTACTAAAAGACATATTTGTAAGAGATATGGACTCTGGCTTAGAAAAAATGAATATGTTGCCTCAGAGGTTGGAAGGTTCTAGTACGTAGGTACCTACGTAGTTCGAAGATTCAGAGAACGTACACATATGTTGACTATTTTTTTTATCAATTTCTAACGTAATCGTTTACTATATTAAATTAAATTAATTCTTTTTTCTTTTAAATAATGGTTTCGTGCGTTTAGCACATTTAGTCAGTGTCAAGTAAGATATATTAATAACATATAAATCATAGTAAATGAGAATTAGTGATGGTGTAAAATGGTGATAAAAGAGTCATCAGTAAAGATGTGGGACTAAACTGAGATCTCACATCGACTTCTTGAGAGAATTTGAAAAGTGATGTTGCACTGTTTTGTTTCATTTACCAACACTCATGTACGTACACAAACACTTAACGGTTAATAATCCACCGTTATTACACATTGATATTCGATAAAGCACAAATTTTAGAACGCTTTACTTTCCCGCCAAGAAGTTCGTTTACATATTTGTTGCTAATATATTTATAACAAATAATATCAAACCTCCTTTAATGCTTTTGCCCACACTTAAATTATTTTCAAATAGTTCTCTGCTGTTTAGTTCCATTTGCTATTGACACTTCAGGTTTTTTATGGTATAAATATTTGTGCTATAAATTTGTCTTAAATACCCCCCGCGGAGTAAAACTATGTGCATATAATTCTTGCTCCTGCTCTAGAGACCACTCTGCCATGAGAATGACTCTGAAAAAGAAGAATATATTATTCCCTTTTCCATTGCCTATAAATCCTTCAGGAATCCAAATTGATAAAGATGGCGGCCGGCGAGGCGGAATGGCGACACTTTTTTTTGCATCTAATTTCCTAGTCCTAATTAATAAGGCGAGGACGGAAGCGTATCTCGTTGGGAGATAACCCGAGAACCGAACCCGTGACCCGCGCTGAGTTATACCTTTATCGGGCTCGTAAAAAAATACTGCCAAGTGATTTTTGGAATTGGGGTTTAGTCTTGGACTAAAATGGTCTAAAAAGTTTTATTACGATTCTTAGGACAAAACAGACAATTAACTAAATACTTATTAGTTTCTGTTCGTGGTTTCGCCTGAGTGCTTCATCTATAATATAGATATAAATATTTTCTGACAATTACACAACCTATTTAGTTCCAAGAAAAGTATCATTAAGAACTTAGGTTATGGATTCAAAATAACGGATAAACATACATAAATACTTTTATTGTATTAAAACCTTCTTAATATACGTAGGATCTAGTTTTGCCCTCGTAGAAACTTTATTTAAACGAGGCAAGACTTTTGTGGTGAGTTTTCTGTAGTTTAGTCAAGAAATTATCGATCCTGATATAACGATCCACTTCATTTATCTCTCTCTTAAATTTCTGTTAAAAAACTATCTCATGCCTTTAGATCTTATAATATCTTCTTACCCTTGAATAAACTACCTTTATAGAGGTATTTTGACCTACCTGCCTAAATTTTACCATGAAAGCAGAATTTAAGTTCAACGGTATACAGTTGAAAAGGTAATAGACATACATCTCTGGTTCTATTACAATATTAGTATGGATCATATCTAATTCAATAGATAATATAAATAAAGATTTAATTTGCTATGTCTTTTTTAATTTACTTAATATTGCAAGGCCAATTCGAATAAAAAAGTGGATTAAAATTAACAACTTTACTAAAATTTATTTAAAATGAAATAAAATTTTATTCAGCCATAAATACTTTTATAAAATATAAGAACATCAAACATTACAGTAAACAATTAATTCACAATTAAATATAAATATAAAATGCCTAAAAAAGACTTTCTGCAACTCATTGCTTATCAGCAATGAAGTGATAAGCAAACATGTGATTAAAGTTATTTTATTTAGTAAATAATATTTTATTTAGTATAAAAGTATTAGTGGTAATTAAAAACTAGTCATATTAATTAGGAATAATAATTTATATAATGTACAACGCTATCTGTTAATGTTAACGCAAACTTCGACAAGAGAATCGAAAAAAGTTGTAGTTATGCTCAGTAGTTTTGTATAAAATTGATAGAGGCCGCGTCTGCGCCGATAAATGAGATGCTCTTGGCTGCTTAGCATACTTGAACGTAGATGATAGTTTTAAAATATTGTCTGAAGATGGCACTTCATGAATCAAAGTGTCGTAATGGATAATCATCATCATAATATTATGACAAAAATAATACGAATAAAATTACGATAATTTAAACTTATAATATTTATGTTTATATTTTTCATAAGTTAAGTAAGTAATTACTTACTATTTTGTCATTACTGTTAAGGGAAAGAAACGCACATTTTCGTAATATTATTATTGCAGTTATTTTTAATATTAACTAATAATTGTTGTCTTTTATTATAAAATTTCACCAGAATTGACCTAGAGGTTTGGGCGTGTAAACACAAAACAAACAAAAACCTCACTTACTCATTTTATACTTCTGTTATTAATAAAACTATGTCACCCACGTTTTATGAGAAATTAGGGGGTCGGTCCCAAGACCCAAGTCCCAAGACTCGGATTCGTCTGCGTGATGTAAGTATAGGCATAAGTAAATTCCTAGTAAAAAGTGGCCTATGTCCTTTCTCAGACTCTATACTATCTGTGTATTTCAATTGGTTCAGTAGTAGGATCAGTTTTGGCATAAAGGCAAGACAGACAGACGCTCTGGGTGGTATGGGTTTCCGTAGACTTAGGACCCAGGGTCTGCTCACTGGTTTAACCAGAGTTGGCAGAATTTCAGTTATTACATGGAGCGACTGCCGTCTGATCTCCGCAGCTCAGAGTCAGAGGGTAACATCAGTCTATGGCTAACCCAGCTGTCAGGATGTTAGAAGCAGTGCCGTAACTAGGGCGGTGCCAGCAGTGCCCAGGCACAGGGCGCAGACCCTGGAGGGGCGCAGAAATGACCAGACTAGTATCTAGTTTTATGTCATGCATGGTAGCTAGTAGGTACATTTTGTTTTATTGCGAACATGGTGTAGACGTGCTCTACTGTACCTGGCCTGTATTATCAGAGCCTGTTCAGAGCATTTTTCATGGGCGCAGTTTTAAAAGCTCGCACCGGGTGTATAAAAGGCTAGTTACGGCACTGGTTGGAAGGTACTGACTTCCTGATATCGACAGCCGGGACTAATGTCTAATATTAGTATGGATAATCAGGAAAATTTTAACCAAATTTAATTAATATTGTATGGAATTACATCTTCTACTATGTCAAGATTCTGGTCTCCCGCGTCTAGCATTTAAGTTTAGACGGTTGATTCATACATTTTTGTTTGTAAAATAAAAGTATTCAGATATATTAAGTACCTACGTTTTAATGAATGAATTGAAAGAAAGAAAGAAAATAAACATATAAATTAAGTACACAAAAAAGCAACGATTAAATTTACACAAGCAAAATACAACATTAAACCATGTACTGAAACGGTGTCCACTCAGCACACTGTCGGACACCATAGGATGTCACGACGCTGATCTTCCGTGAACACCTAGGCGTGAAGTGTTACTACGCGCAGTATTTGTGAAATGCATCTATTTAAATAATTAAAAATAAATTATCATAAATATCATAAATATTATTATAGTTATAATTGGGTGTATATATAAATGAAATTAAATGTATCTGTGAGTATATTACTAGCTGTTAGTAGGTATGTAAACGTAGGCAGGTAAACTCAAGTAAATAAATAAAACAATTTTTTTGTAACGATATTAAGTTTATTTTATTTTTATAAAGCACCACTTAAAAATTTATTATTTACTACATGAAACTACATATTTTTCATCATCCTAAAACTCGTCACTAAAACGTGATTGGTTACTTAAATAATTTAATAATTAACTACATACTACAGATTGTTTTCACACAAAAAAATTAGAAGACATTCTGCGAGAGAAGTTATTGATTTTTTTGTAAAGTAAACTATGCAATTTATACATCAGAAAATTTAACAAAAAAATATAATTAGTCAAAGCGACTAATTTTATTTCGGTGACATTTTGTCAATATGACGTTCTACATTAAAAACCTCCCTTGTCTTAACCTCTTTAAATAAAAATAAATAAATAATCGATAAATAAAAATTACGGTTAAAGACATTTAAAAAGAAACAAATTGAACAAGTTATCTATACAAAAGACATGCAAACATTCTTAAATCTTTTACTTCTTTGAAATAAAATTATAAAAACTATGCGCTCTGAGTTATTTATTAAGAACACTTAGTGGTATTTTTTCAAAAATATTTTTTTGATACCTACCTTATATAGGTATAACATTTTTTATTAGACTTTTTGGTTTGTATATTGTTTGCGTTGGTTCCGGATGAAAACTTAAATTTGGACTATATATATATATATATATTGTATTTGTTACCTGACACTTGACTTTAACAATCAGACTATTTCAAATACCCAAACTTAATAATGTATGTTTACAAAACACTAGCAGCGCCCCGCGGTGTCACCCGCTAGGTCCCCGTTCCCGGGAAATAAAAAGTATGGTAATATCGGAATAAAAAGTATTATATGCTATGCAAATATAACAAATATCGAGTTTTATCACAATCGGTCTAGTAGTTTTTGCTTGAACAAGGAAGAAACATATCTCTATACTTTCATATTTATATATATATAATGATTGTAATGGATTTATACTACATACATACATACAAACACGCCGCAGAGGCATATTTATCGTCACATTTTGTCAATTATACTTTTGGTCCCACGCAATAGGTGGCGAGCCTATTTCCGCTTACCGGGAACTATTATGTTGGCCAGAGCCTCGTTCGTTGATCGGAAGGTGCACCACTTGCAGGTGAGGTTGGCTTGGGCTCCTAATGTCTTGATAGGATCCCTATGCACCTTAGAATATTTATATTCTAATATAAAATAAAAACAATTATTGTAATAAAAAATTACCATTTATTCTATAAAATGCTATTGCATTGTTAAAGAGAAAACCAGAAATTAATTGACTAACTATTTAAGAGTTTAAGTAAAACATTTCTAGTAATGAACTTTGACTTATAGTAATTATTAACAAATACAATTTTAACTACTTAATTAGTTAACTAATGGTAACTTTTACTAAAAGCATCTTTATTTGTCACGGTGTGAAATTTTAGGACCGATATGGCGTGGTGGATTCGATTCCCACGCAGGACAAATCTTTGTGTGCAAGAACATGAATATTTGTTCTGGTCTTGGTGTTTTCCTATGTACATTAGGTATGTAGTTACAAAAAAAGTATTTATGTATGTTTATCCGTTATTTAGTATTCATAACACAAGTTCTTATTGATACTTATCTTGGAACTAAATAATTGGTGTAATTATCAGAAAATTATTATTATTATTTATTTAATCACCGTATTTATTGTGTCTGCCATTTTGACGCGTTCGCCATCTTTGTGCTGGGAGTATATGGCGCCATTTTGACTGCCCTGGCGTCCCCAGCTGTATTGGATCGCACGTTAAGAAAGTTTTGGAGTCTTATTATCAATATCATTATGTTATATATTATATTATTAGGTATTACATAATGTCGTCTTTGATAGCGATATCCATTTAGCAAGACTTAAGAGCTCCTTAGCTTATATTACTAAACATGATATCTGTTATATAATATACTATAGTCGTTCCATCATAGATAAGTAGGTAGGTACTTTTATTAAGCGCGTAGTTGCAATGTATAAATCAATATATAATTATATTGTTAAACTATTTATTATTAAATAAAGTGACCATTTATTACCTTCTCTGTTAAAGTTGAAAAACAATCTAGTCAATTTTTGAAATTATTAAAATCTTATCAAACATTTTTAAATAACAATTACTCATTTCCGACTGAAGATTAAAAACAAACTGCATTATCAAATCTTATCAAAATATGTTTAAAAAAACAAAAAGTGGTAGTCCGCCATTGTTATTTGACATTCATCGCGATAAAAGTTCATAAAAATAATTGTTTTGCTTTGTGACTTTGATAAATACCTAACCGAAGTAGAAGTAATATTATTTATCGTTAATTGTATTGTAAGTAACTATACTGTACATTCTTCCATACATAAATTATTTACACTATTTGTCTCACTCATTTTAAACAGCAAATTAACTTACTTATCGTAAAGGAACATATCCCATGTCATGTTTTGCTTTCGTAATTTTTTTTATTCATTTCAAAATGCATAATTATATTTCCTTCAAACTATTTCGAGTTTTTATCACCATATTTTTTGTGTCTGCCATTTTGTCGCGTCCGCCATTTTGTTGCTAGGAGTATTTGCCGCCATTTTGACTGCCCTGGCGTCCCCAGCTGTGTCCATTAGATCGCACATTAGGGAAGCTTGGGGCTACCCCATTGGGGGATAGTGGTGGGGTCTGAGGTAGTAGGTTTGTGGCAGGGTGGTAGACCTTCGCTGACATACTGGTTTCGTCTGGAAATTAAAACAATCGTTGATTAGGTACATCAACTTGATTAGGTAGGCTAATTTTCTTCACATACTCTGCCATTTGTCCGACTATAATCTAAGAGCAAGACCTTGCTCGTTTTTCTCTTGCTCGGTGCCATCCCGGCTGTACTGAACATCTATGACAGTAATAATTAGAAAGTCAGTGGCTTAAAATTTCCTGACAGCTGGTTTAACGGAGGACATTTAATTTTATGAACAATCATCATCTGATATTTGTGTCACATCAAAAACAATTAGCAAAGTTAACTGGCGATTGATGACCATTCATATTGAGATGATAATAAAGGTTAATAAAGATAATGATAACCTTTTAGATGGCACTACCATAACAATATTGATTAGTTAGTTATGTGCGCAATTATCACTTGCTCGTGCCTCGGAAAGCACGTTCAGCCGTTGGCCCCGGCTGTAATGAACATCTATGGCAGTCGTTGTTAGGAAGTCAGTGTTTAACCATAGAATAATGATTCCCATTGGGTTGTAGAGGTTTGATGGCAGTCGCTCTATGCAATAACTGAAGTTCAGTCAAATCTGGCTAGACCAGTGAGCAGACCCTGGGCTTTAACAGGACCCTGGTCTTGGGCAACCGGGCTAATGCTAGGAAATGACCATAATAATATTGATAACTGTCTGAGATTGTAGTAACGTGTCATAACTACTCATCATCATCTCAGCCCATTAACGTCCTACTACTGAGCACAAGCCTCTTCTCACATACCAAGATGCGAGAGTATTTGGCATTGCTCCACCACGCTGACCCAGTGCGGATTGGCAAAGGCAGTTGTATGGCATCCTGCTGTTAGAATTTTACAAGAAGCCAAATTAGGCAAATGGCTTAACGACTACCACATTTAGTGATAACCGGCAACGGCTTAACGTGCCTTCCGAAGCACGGAAGCGCGCGATATCAAATGCCACACAAACGGTCACCCATCATTGACTTTTCTCTGTAAACTCTTCTTTACTTCGGTGATGGTTTTCTACCACCGAGCACCGCGAAGCTATGAGCGCTAACTATTACTTAATCAGAAAATAACAATAAAGTAAAGAAACTCACTACAGGAGAATGATCTGCCGTAGTAGTTTTTGGTGCCGTAGTCTTTTGTGGGAGGCATCTTGGTCCTGAAACAATATAAAGGTTTTTGAGTATTTGAACGAGCAGTAGGATCATTGTACAAAATAAAATATACTTTATTGTTTTTAAGATTAACAGGATCATTTTGATTCGTCAAATTTTTACACACAAAATGGAAAATCAATATATTTTTTTAACAACAATGAAAGAGATATGAGCGGTACTATAATCAAGAAGTAAAAGCAAATGGACTCTGGTTACATCTCCTTATATTTATCCCTCGATGAGTCGCGAGATCTCATACCATAAATAGTTCTTATGAATGTCATACTTATAAACTAACGCGCCCATTTACTGCGGGCGGGAGCTTGATCGTAAAAGAACGGGCAAGAAAATCGTCAAGGTTGGTTTTTTCTCCCGCCAGTTACAATTAAAATACATAATATTAAAACAATTGTGTTCGGCAGTCACAAGATTTGAAAAAAAAAAAAAAAGGAAGACAAAACTCTTTTTAGCAATATTAACATAATTACGGATAAACATAGTAGACATGAGCAGACGAGTTACGCTCAACCATATTTTAGGGAGCGCAACGACCCGACGCATGACGCTACCACCGCGGAAACATATAAGTGAGCGAGTACTATTGTACAGTAATAAATAGGAGTACAATGAAGACACTTCGACAGGAAACGTTGCTTAAAATGTATGGACTATTTTGTAAGGGTTGAGGGATCACGTTAGGCCACCTGCAAACGGTTACATTGAAGATTTAGGGGGGAGGTAGGTTCAGAATTGCACGTCTGTGGTCTGATAATGGAATAAGCGTATATTATAAAGTCTGGTAACTATAATACTTCTGTTTAGATTTTGGGCCCGAAACGCTATGAATAGAATATAATAGAATAGATCTTTATTGCTAAGACTGTGTACATTTTGCTGGTGTTCATGCATTACATTAGTAACAACAGTGTACCCGTTGCGGGCGTGCAATTTATACAACTTACAACTAGTTACTTAATATTATTCGTAAAAAAGTATTCATTCAAATTGTAAAATGGTTTATTTATTAGCCAGGCTTTTAATTTGTATTTAAACTTTGGTAGATTTAATTCTTTAATTTCCAAAGGCAATTTATTGAATACTTTTATACTGGTGTAAAAAGCACTCTTATAGTATAAGTAATTTTTTACATGAGGAATGCAATTGTGTTTATACTGATTGCGCACACTATAGCGCGATGTTTTGGTAGATGCTATGCGATGTAAGTGTTAGATGTACCAAAATATTTATTTATTAACTAATGTTTGACAGCAAAATGTTCGCGCTAGTTTTTAAGTTTTGACTTTCATAAGAGCTCTATTGAGCAAAACTGTAATAAATGATTTTGACATTAAATTAGTCCCTTAATTAGATAAAATAGAAGGAGTATTGAAGTTATTCCGACATTTAATTACGACAGAGGACCAAAGTCACCGACATAGCATACAGGATTAGCAAGCTGAAGTGGCAGTGGGCTGGCCATATCTGTCGAAGGACCGACAACCGATGGGGTAAACGAGTTCTTGAGTGGAGACCGCGACTTGGCAAACGTAGTGTAGGACGTCCACTCGCCAGGTGGGGTGACGATTTGCGAGCGGTCGCTGGCAGATGCTGGATGCGGCAAGCCGAAGACAGGGGAAAATGGCGCGATTTGGGGGAGGCCTATGTCCAGCAGTGGACTAGTATAGGCTGATGATGATTGAAGTTATTCATAACATCCTATAAATCTAAGAACATTTAATACTAACTGCTCTATAATGTCAATAGGTTTTTAAGATAAACCGTCTCTATATCAGTGAACGAGTATTCCTTACACGTTTTAATGCTGGGTTTTCCCTGAATATAAGTTACAATTAAAATTATCTTTGTACTCAGACCAATAAGTATATAAGTATTTAAACAAAACAACGATATATCGAGTTATCATAATACTAAGAGTACGTGGCTTAATTGCAAGAGTATTAGATACTAGTTCCGAGCCCCCGCTCTGTGAGAAGAACTGACAAGAAACTCCCAGGCTATTTTTTTAAAAATTATCAACAAAATATAACATTATGGAACACATATAGTGAATAGTCTAGTCCCTCACTAGGGCCTTCAAATCTTTATTAGAACACTATAGGTTCATATTTATTATTTGGGTAGGTCTTAAATCAATGAGGAATTACTGAATCTGACAAGGCATTAATAATAAAGGAGGAACATTATCATTATCTGTTCCGAACAAGGAATCGGGAGCTATCGTTCACGATAACGCTCTAAGAGGCCCTGCACACTTTTACATCCTTTTTCGTCGTATATTAATAGACTATCAATTATTGTATTATGTGTGTATGTGTATGTGTGTATTATGTGTAAAGGGATCCTACCAAGACCTAAGGAGCCCAAGCCAACCTCACCTGCAAGTGGTGCACCTGCCCATCAACGGACGAGGCTCTGGCGACCAACCAACTATATAAATGGCGAAGTGTGGACTTATAATATGCCTCTGCCTACCCCTACGGGGGAACAGGCGTGAATGTATGTATGTATTAATTAATATCATATGTCTGAAACGCACTGTTTATCGAAAAACGGTGTCTAAACAGCGTTTTAAAACTTATTTTATCACAAAATATTATTTTAACACGCTTTTTGCAAACTTGTCAAATGATTACTGTGTTTAATATTAAGTCATTTTTATATGATTCATCATAACAGTCTCATAAAGTCTGCTGCTAAACATTATCCTCCCCAATCTATTACATACTATAGTGCCGATAGTGACGACCGATATCCATGTCTGACAGCTAGGAGGTCAGTATACCTGCACTTCACTCCAGAGGTCGTGGGTTCGGATCCCACACAGGACAAATCTTGAAAATACCGTATGAGGATATTTAACTTAAAGTCTATTAAAGTAAATAAATATATGTATATATTCCATGTTGACGACCGATATGGCGTAGTGGCGAGAATACCCGCTCTCCGCTCTTAAGGTCGTGGGTTCGATTCCCACTCAGGACAAATCTTTGTGTGCATGAACATGAATATTTGTTCAGTTCTGGGTGTTTTCCTATGTATAATAAGTATGTATTTACAAAAAAAGTATTTAAGTATGTTTATCCGTTCTTTAGTATCCATAACACAACAACTAGTGATACTTATCTTGGAACTAAATAATTGGTGTGATTGTAAGAGAATATATATTGATTTGTTTTATAGGGGTATTTGCCCATAATCACCACGCCTGGTCCGGCCGGTTGGTGATCGCTGTTACAGCCAGTATGCAGGATGACGGATATACAGAGATGAGAGAGGATGGCATTATTATAAGCCACACATAGTATTATTAATTTTAAAATATTTATATAACACTGGTGACTATAGAATACATTTTTTTGCATACATTTCAAATCCCAAATTAATTACAAATACAACCATACATAAATATAATCACGTCTGTTTTCCCGAAGGGGTCCACATTTCGCCAATTATAGGTGGCAAGCTTATAGTCGCTTACCGGGAACTTTTACATTCACCAGAGCCTCGCCTGTTGATGGCAGGTGCTCCACTTGCAGGTAAGGTTGGCTTGGGCTTCTTTGATCGTGGTATGATCCGTGGATTGTTTATATTGTATAACAACTGGAAATTAGACTGTAAATCGTTCCAAGAGAAAATAAATAAATAATCGGCCAAATTCTCTTAATTCGTATGACGTGTACAAGGCCTTTAACGTATCTTTTCATACATTTATTAAGCAATTTTTCCCTTGAACGATTTCGTCCTAATGTCGTATTATAACGATAATGCCCAACGATACAGTATTGATGACACACCGTTGATCACAGAACGTCTTATCTGAATCCCCTTTCATAGCAAAACCATCTTTCAATAGCCCCTATGAAAGCTCAGAATGTTATGAAATCAATTCCTAATAACGGCAGCTTCGATATTTTCACACAGTGTTATCATATTTTTGTCTACAGCTATCTATAATTTTATACACCATCAGCTGTTTATTGTAAAATAAGCTTTGTGTCCTAAGCATTAAATGTCAATATCTTTTAAAGCTTAAACGAAAGTTGAGGTCTTTTTTGAAAAGTACTTTAAGCCAAAACAGATTTATTTGAAGAAAAAGCAAAAAGGCAGAAGGGGAGGAGGGGGTTATTTGTGAAATTGATTATGTTTGACTGCCTTTTGATGTCACTGAGTGATACAAGTGAAAAATCCGGCTTTACATCTTTTAATTGAATTTTCAGGAAGAGGTAGGCAGGATACTGGGGCTCTTTGATTTCGCCTTTCTCTTGGATTAGTAGCTACTCAATACACTAAGCTATTGATCGAGCCCTTTATATTATTTTCAAGGACTTAGGACAGATTATCTTTGTCGTTGCCTGTTATATTGCTAAGTTATTTCTTGCTTGAACTTACTTTTAACACAGATAAATAAATATTCCTGACAGTTATATTAATTATTTAGTTCCAAGATAAGTACCAGTAAGAACTTGTGATAACACAATTATCCCACAATTAATTATTAACAAAGTTATCTCATGGATACTAAATAACAGATAAACATACATAAATATTTTTTTTTTTGTAAATTCATACTTAGTATACATAGGAAAACACCCAGGCCAGAACAAATATTCATGTCTATACACACAAAGATTTGTCCTGTGAGGGAATCGAACCCACGACCTCAGGAGTGGAGTGCGGGTATACTCGCCACCACGTTATATCGATCGCCTATATGTAGTGTAGGGTCGGTTGTACGAGTTTGCTTAAAGAAACTATTGTTTTTATTTAAATGCCATAGCATATGCATGCCATCAACATTTACATATTGATTACAACATGACATATAAAAAAATTATAGGGATTAATGTTAGGTGAGAAAACATAGTAAATAAAGCAGTTCAATTGAACAGCATTACTAACTATATCACCATAGAGATTCCATGATAGCGTTGTCACACTTGTCACTATATCGCTTTAGTTAAAGAATTAAATAATGTGGATAAGGCTATAATTTTTTTGGTTATTAATTTTTAATGACTTATTAAATTGGTTGTAAAATACAGAATGATAGAAATTGATAGAAAAAGAATATTTTTTATTGACAAAATAACATTACATAAACAAATAGATCAAACAGTTACAAAAAAACGTACACAAAAACAAAACGAAAATGTTAAAAAAATAACAATAATAATCACAACAACATAGGTAATGTTACCTGTCAAAAGGGCGATACATCAGCATAATGCTCCCGATATATATCTCCCAATACACCGCCCTCCCTGTATAGCTAATCTCATAATAAATATGTACTAGCAATGTGTCTATTATTGTAATCACAATATGAAGAATGAAACAAATATTAAAGATCAATCCCAAACTATGATTTATACAGCAGGTGTCAAAACATAGCAAATAAAGCAGTTAAATGAAACAGCATTACTAACTATGTCACCATATAGTTTCCACGATAGCATTGTCACTACATCGCTTTAGTTAACTAAACAATGTAGACAACTGTATCGGGATGCGAAAGTTGCAATAGTTACAGATGCACTTTCGACGATGGTATTAACGTGGATAGGACTCATTTTAATTTTCTGTTATATCAATAGGGTGGTTAGTATTAACATTTTTTTTTATTATATCCATACTTATATCTATCTTTACAGGTGTTGCATACCTAATACGACAATCATTCAGAATAAACATTATTTACATAAATTTACAAAATATGTGCAATAACAATAACTTATTGCATATAAAGCAGCCCTTGTGAGCTCACTCAGTCCAAATCAACATAAAGTGATATATGCTGATTGTTTTTTTTTAATACAAAAGGGGCGGGGGGCCAGTGTCAAAGTATAAAGCTTCTGACACCCCGACCTCGGCCAACGTCCCCCGGATCAGAACCAGGAGGACCTTCTCAGAGGCGCAGTGTGTCGCGACCAGGGGGGCCCCTACCTCCTTATGCGTCCACCGTCGTATGGGGCCAACTTCGCGGGGGGTCAATTGTTAGCCGGTAGGGGCCCTAGACATCACCACTTCGCAGAAGGAGGCCATCGCCTCCCACGCCGTCACGAGAGAGCGACTCTACCCAGAAAGCTGATATGACAATGCGACTCGTATGATAACAAAAATATCTTTGATCATATCCACGTTAAGTTCATCGCTCCACAGCTCGCGTATCTATTTATTTATGTATTTACTTCTCATCGGTCCACTGTTCCGCTTATCAACGTGCAGAGAATGTTTGCATGCCTATGTGTTCATAGGAATATATTTGTATGGTTGATTGTGATGAAGTTGACTCGTTTGTTGTATGAAATTATTATCTTGCTTGCTTGTTCTGGGAATTTAGTTTGTTGGTAGTGGGTTTAAAGTATTCTGGGAAAAGAGTTTCTGTGCGGGCGATTGTCGGAGTTCAGCAGCGTTTAGAGGTTGGGTGTTAGATGATTGGTGGTTTATTGTCTGTGGTTGTTGTTAAGACAAGTTAAGGCAACATCGGGCCACTTTAAAAAATGAAATGGCAGAAAAACATAGCTACTTTTTTAAAAATATTATTTATAGTTATTGGGATTACCGAATATTTATCAATTTTGTACAATAATACAAATACAAAATAATTTATTTGCCCAATCATGTGTAACAAAATATGGTATAACAATAAAGTCTTTCGACCAAGTCTTA
The DNA here is from genome assembly GCA_949126915.1 of Musotima nitidalis. Lineage (NCBI taxonomy): Eukaryota > Metazoa > Arthropoda > Insecta > Lepidoptera > Crambidae > Musotima > Musotima nitidalis. The sequence continues at coordinate 11,908,909 of OX421434.1, forward strand.
ACACATTTATCATTTTGTGGTACGCAAATGTCGGATTTATGATTCCCCATTAAATGTTAGTAAAATAGCATACATTTATGAGTTTTACACAAATTGATACATAAGGCGAACTTAATGCTACAACGCATTTTCTATCAGTCAGCCTTTGGGTTAGCAGAAAAGCGTGATGCAGTACGAACAAGAAAACATATAAACTTACAAAAAAAATTGTATAACTAGAATGAATAAATTGAATTAATTAATCAAATTAGCGAACCTGTCTAGAATGAGTGAGTAAGCTTAATATGGGGCAAGGAGTGAAGGGTGAGATATAAGAATGTCTATGTGTTTACTTAAAGACAGGAATTTCTGGACTATTGAACTATAATACGAGCTGTGCTTAGTTTGGGGCTACAGCGGCTAGCCCAGTGTCGAGACCTCTTGTCTCAATTCTGAGGGTCTCGGGTTCAAACCCTAGAGGCCTGTAGGTGCGTAATTATCGCTTGCTCCGTGCCTCGGAAAAAACGTTAAGCCGTTGGTCCCGGCTGTCATGAAAATCTATGGCAGTCGTTATTAGGAAGTCAGTGCCTTTTAACAGACTGACAGCTGGTTGAACCATAGAATGATGTTTCCCTCTGGGTTGCGGAGGACAGACGGCAGTCGCTCCACGTAATAACTGAAATTCAGTCAAAATCTGGTTAAACCAGTGAGCAGACCCTGGGCCCTATGTTTTAAGTCTTTTTTTTTATTTACGTCGGTAACAAATGCATTTACGCACTGTCTCCCGGCCAAAGGGGGACCTAGAGAGGTGTGTGGGACTCACCACCGGCAGACACGACCGCCAGCAATAATACCCACTGAAAATCTCCGACGACACTACACTAAAAAGCTTTAAGTCTAGGGCAACCGGGATAATGCTAGGATATAATGATGGTGCTTAGTATGGGGCTACAAGTGCTGTGTGATATTTAAAAATGAATTTGTTTATCTTAAAAAAGGAATCGATTTAAAAAGGCCCTGATTGGCCGATTACTAACGTCACTCACCATTAAAATCTAATCGGCCGGCTTATCTCAAAACTCTCCCCTCCATTAGTTTGAGAGAAAAAAATAATTTAATTCGCCGATTGGACCCCTACTTCCGTGACAATCACTAATTACCTCCCAAAAGTAAGCCATACAAATTATCAAGAATGTTTTCTAATTTGCGCTAAAAAAGAGAAAGAATATCCCGGCCAAATGAACTTATTTATCTGGCTAGGGATTTTATGAAGATTTTTCAACGGCAAGGCACCCAGTAGTCTTGTCGAAGATTTTTAGGGATCCTTGGGTTGAAAGTTGATTAAAAAATGAAAATAATGGGAGAAATACTTTATTTAATTTGGGCTCCGATGGATATCTTTTTTGATGATTTATGAATGTCGACTTTACTTAGAACTTACTCCTTTATTAATTATTATTGGATTACTTTCTATACAAATAACGAAACTGAAAGCTTCTGTTTTTGATGCCAAAATAACAGCTTTTTGCTAAACCATTTAATAACTTATTCATTTCTTTATTCAATTAAAAAAAAAAACATAACAAAATTATTAATTTTTTCTTTCGTCTGATGTGTAAATAAACAAAATGGAAATGGCTTTCAAAATATCAAAATTTCTTTTTTTCCCCTTAAATGCAAATCATAAAATTAGCACATTACTAAGAACAATTATATTTTTTGTCGTACTGTCTTTTATTGTGGCTAATCTCCTAAACAACTGGATTGATTTCGATGGGATTTTCACTTGATGATTGCTGATGTTAAATAAGATAATGTAGAATACTTTTATACAAAAATAAATTACAATTTACCTATGAGTCACACGGACAAAGTCGCGAGCATTTAATTAAATCAAAATAGATATAGGAGGCCTTTGTTCAGCATCACTCATCCATTAATAAATGTAAAGATTTAATGCATTTCTAGTAATAAAAAATACGTGATTATAAAAGAGAACTCTCCCAAAACGCAACAACTCGCGCTTGCCCCTATCTTTATTAAATTTACGGCAACTTTTTCGCAATGCGACTAATCCGTGCGATTTTTCGCGTCCCAGATTCAATTAGTTGACAAACGCACCTCATTCTAGTAAAAATAAAACGTATTTTTACTGAAGAGGACGCAAATCCTTAAATTTAATATATAAGATACATGTATTTTAGCTAAATTAAACGCCTTTCAAAGCCCTGTTTCGTTTAGGTAGGATATATTTTCAGTTACTTTTTACTGATTCTAGTCTAGTCCCTTATTTAAGTAAAACTTTATGAATAACGCCATTTTTACCAGCCTACAGTAATCATTTAAAGGTTCAGAAGCACGTAAATATATTTAGGGGATTTTCGAGTATATAGTTTCCATATCTAATACCTACGTTCGCATTCCTGTCTACACACACTACACTACTACCGTATTATGCTTGAATGCGTACTTTTGAATTGATTGATTATATTAGTAAGTATTTATTATCATCATCATCACCTCAGCAACAAGAAGTCCAGTGCTAAACAGAGGACCATACATTTTGGGTCGCCAACATCCACTGGCTTCCCGCCGCCTTGCCCAGATAATCAATCTACCGGGTGAGAGCGTACATCATAATCCCAGCCCATTAACGTCCTACCACTGAAGAAAGGCTTTCTCTTAAGAACCAAGGTGAGGGATTCAGGTATAATTCTCATCATTCTTCATACTCCATCACGCAGACCCAGTGCAGATTGCCGGAGGGACAGGCACCTAACAGAATTTACTGTTACTCACTATCTGACTGCAGCAGTTTGCGATCTGCAAGCATAGTGCAGAACACATAGCACACGCAATTTTTTTTGTTAATCAAGTATTATATCCCTGTACACCTCATACGGAATCCTACTAAGATCTGAGGAGCCCAAGCCAACTGCATTTGCAAGCGGTGCACCGAACGAGGCTCTAACGAACAAACTGTCTAAAAACGTTTGATAAAATAATTTATTGATTCAGGCGTTACTTTGCGGAAATCCATTGTAAGCAAGTGATGGATTAAAAATATCGTTGTTCTTAGGCTCCTATCTTACCTGAAGATGCCCTGTGTAAGGGCGAAACACGTGTCGTGTTCAATAGTTTCTCGATTTTTCGGGAAATTATAGTAGCGCGGGAATTGTTACAAAGATATTTTTAATCCATCACTTGTTTGATAAAATGTCTTTTAATCTGTTAAATATAATACATAATGACAATCAGGGCAAAACCTTCTATGATAGATTTGGTTAAGGTTTTTTTTTTTTGTTAACCATCACAAAAGTATTAGTTTTGACCTGTTATGATTGTATACAATAACAAAATATTTTAGAAAACGCTTAATTTGCGAAACATTATTTGGTGAAATAATAAAAGGTTAATCATTTTGATATTTAACACTTTAAACAAGTGCAATGCTTGCTAATGTATAATAATTAGCTAAGTGAGTTTTTGTAAGATGATAGCCAATTATAATGCTGATTCCACGTAACAGTTGGCGAGCCTGTTATGTTATGTTGGCACTGTTATGTTCGCCAGAGCCTCGTCTGTTGATCGGCAGATGCACCACCTGCAGGTGAGGTTGGCTTGGGCTCTAAGGTCTTGGTAGGAACCCTATTCACCACTTCTGACTTCTGAACTTTCCCTTTCACCTTGAAATGTAAGTGCCTAATTGTAGTGTGTTGTTAATGGCCTGAGATAACAATATATCTTAAACCAGTTTTTTAAGAAAAAATATAAAGGAAGAATCTCGAAAGGTCGCCATTAGCGAAACAAATTACTAACATAATTACCGGGTAATTAACTACAGACTATAACAATGAATATCGTATCTCAACAATTCTTAGGAGTCATTTATGAATCAGCTGAGCCCCTAACTGGGTCATTGCCAGTCGTATAGTTTGGGTTTTGTTCATATTTACTTACTCTGTGACAAAATTATTACTGCAAATAAAACGGGATATTCCCAAATGTATTTGTTGTCGGTCTAAATGACGTGGAGGTGAGTATACCTGCACTGCGCTCCTAAGGTCGTGAGTTCGATCGATTAGGAGACATTTTTGTGTAAGAACACTTATTTTATTTTTATTTATTTGGAACAACAAACAACTACATAATATTTGCTTTGATATAAATCTTAAGGTATACACTTACTTATTATGTAACCAACAACGTTATTCACAGAGTAATGTTTAACGATTAGTCTAAGTACGTATACAAAAATGAAAAAAAAAACATTTTGAGTTACTTAAAAATTAATTATTAATAGTCCATATCATTATTTAAGTTGCAATAGTACACTGTTTCTAAATTGGTTAAGTGACATTCTGAAGAGATCAATATTGGAGCAATGTGTATTGTAAAAATGCATAATACGTCGCAGTGGAGCACGCGCACCCGCCGTGGTCGTGCAAAACTTGGGCTCAAATAGTTTGTGCGCGCGGGAGTCTCGGATACGAAGCTATTTACTTCTTTAAAAAAAATGTGATTGATAAGATAAGTATCATTAAAAACTTGTGTTATGATATTCAGCCCAGAACAAATATTTATGTTTTCACACAAAGATTTGTTCTGTGTGGGAATCGAACCCATGACCACAGGAGCGGAGTGCGGGTATACATGTCACCACGCCATAGCAATCGTAATAACTACCACATTTAGTTAACGTGCCTTTATAAACACGGAAGCGCCTAACATTAAATGATCGCTCATACAAAAATTTACTGTATTTTTTTAGATCATTTTTATTTAAGAATCAATTATTCTGTCAATGCGCTAATAGGTTTACTCAATTGTTTTGCCGCCTTGGATAATCACCGGCCTATCGGGTTGGAGGCAAGGATGTAGATTTAATAAATACATACAAATAATACATAGGATATGTACTAAAAGAACGTAATATAATCGACGCCACAAGGATTATATAAACATAAATTAATATAAATCTTTTTATAAATAATCGCAATTTTAATTCCGCGAACCACCCCAACTACATTAATACAGATTAGCAACAAAGGAACACTTTAAAAGAAAAAAAGGCATAACACCAAATATTAAATTACTCAATATTTCATACCGATACTAATTTCGCTATCTTAACCCTTCGCCGGCCGCGGAACGACAGAAAATATTGCCAAGAAAAAAACGGCAGAAGAAAAAGACCCTTAATTGACATTCTTTATGAGCGTCAGTCTTGACTCGGGGATATTTTTTAATTAGATATATTTTATGGGCTTTTTTTCGAAAGGGGAATAAAGGGTTAACATTTGTTTGAGGGGGGGTGGTGGGGGTCAATATTAGCCCGCTCGGTAATCAGCCGAGAAAAAATGGTCGATTAGACCCCAGCGGGGACGTTAATTTAGGATCATTGGCGCAAGGTGGGTTAGCCCCTTTCTTGTGTCTTTTCAAATTACAAGAAGCTATTTCTTATGCAGTAGATTGGACAGTTTTACCATTACAACCTACCCGCTGTACTCTGTTTTGTTGTAATTTTTTTTAAAGCAATCCCATAAACATCCAAATGTTAAATAAGGTTCGTATGTATTCAAATAAATTATAGAGCTCGAATACTGGCATATTAAAACTCTTTGTTTATAATTATGTGGTGATTCTGGTGTAGGTAAGTGGTCAAACTCTTTGTTCATATTGCTTAATTTGAAATTAGAGTTCTAGAATGTCATGGAATTATAGAAAAACAATTGGCTGTTTGAGCGGAGAGGCATATTATACACTCGAATTTCGCAAATTATATGTAACGTTAGAGATGGTAAGTCTATTGCCGCTTACCAGGAACTTTTATGTTCGCCAGAGCCTCGTCTGTTAATCGGCAGGTGGACCAATTGTGGTGTTGGCGTGGGATCCTAAAGTCTACTGGCATATTCAAACTCTTTGTGAATAATTATGTGGAGATTCTTGAATAGGTATTTAAAATAGTATATATTGCTAAAAAATAAATTAAAAAATGTAATGGAGTGATAAGATAAGTGAGTGTTGAGACATTTTAAACAAAATTCCCAAAATATTTTGATTACAGACAAATTTGTTGTGCGTACTTATTTTAAACAGTCATTATATAATTTGATAATAGTTGTTTTATCTTTCAGTATAAAGTCGATAAAAAATTACGATTACAATATTTCAGTCAGCCACTGGTAATAAGTTGACAATAAATCTATTTGTAGTTGTAGTAGTATATATAAATATGAAAAGAGGTAAAATGTGAAGAAATGGTGTCTATGGTTTCATAGACATAAGATTACAAGGCTTTCCACGGTCCTTTTTACGGATGATCAGTTAAAAGGGATTAAGTCAAAATTTATTCCCCACATTTTGGCTTAATTCATTAAACTTCTCAGTTTTAGGTTCGTGTATTGTTCAGTCAACATCCCCGTTCTTTTTTATACCACAAGGTGACAGCCAAACATGTGACCTATCAGTTGGAAGAATTTCCATTTTGAGTAAATGTTTGACGAAGCTAAATGATCATGTTGATCTTAAAAACAATAAAGTAAATATTTTTTTTTTGCTTTTCTTTCCTTGGTTTGATAGAAAAAATCAGTGGTGTGTTTTCGTCTGCCAAAACCGAGGTTTGAAAAAGGACGGATTGAAGAATGATAATTATGATAGTGGAAAGAGTGGATGTGTTGTTGTGATGAAGAGCAGACCGTTCTTTTTAAGTTCGCCTAACCTTGTAGAAATATTAAACATATTTTGCTTACTTTCGTTCTATAATAAAATAAAACAATTATTGTTAAATATCACTTAGTTATAATATGAAAACGATTATTTGATGATACATACTTTTAAAGTAAAAGAAATAATAAAATTAAATAATATAAAAATAAATTTAGTTTTTTTCGGACCAAAATCCATACTGTTAGTAACAATAAGTCTTTAAAACTATGTTAGTAATAAATAATATACGATACGTGACTATCCATAAACAGCTCATTAGCATTATGTAATAAAAACATGTCTAATTAAACCTATCACCACGTTTCCTTGTGCGAATAAAGGTACAAATATACTGCAAAATAGATTACATGATGCCATTACATGATATCACGTACTGATAAGATCTATCAGAAGACATACCTAATATAATTTAATGGTCAATATATAAAAAAAAACAAAATTTAGAGACATTCATCTTACCATCATCTTACAAGTAGTATTATGGTAATTTATATTCAATTTTATTTAGAACGAATTCGCGATATTATATATCAAACTACTTAACAAAAAGTGCTTACTTTAATATATTATTAGCATGTAAGAGATTTGCTTTATATCTTGTTCTTATTTTTTTTATTTTATTAGAAACACTTTTCTTGGACAGCATTTATTCCGTACAACTTTTAAGTTTACAACTGCTAGGGTTGGCTGGTAGAAATCTCTTCTAGAGATAAGTCCACCTTTATACATGTTATTTTATATACCTCATGTAATACTTAAAATTATGTTTGTGCAATAAAGGATTATTAAAAAGATCACAGTGTGTCATATGTAAATCCGTCAGCTGATAACTATAAGGTCAACTGGCCAGCTAGCGGGTGAGCGACGTTTCACCTTTTAAGATACATCGATTCTCACCGCAAACTAAGCCTAAGCTACGTCAGCGATGCGGGCGGTTCTAAAATAAAATAAAATATACTTTGTTGTCTTTAAGATCAACATGATCATTTAGATTCGTCAAACATTTACACAAAATGAAAATTCCATATATTTTTTTAACAACAATGAAAGAAATATGAGCGGTACCATAATAAAGGAGTAAGAGCAAATGGGTTCTTTGTCAGAATTTGTCAGTTTATCTGTCTGTTGTGGTTTTCTCAAGATTTGTCAGTCAGCCTGTCGTGATTTTAAAGGAGGGAAGGGATTGTCCGTCAGTCAGTCTGTCTGTGACTCTAACGAGGCTTTCAAAAGGCAACGAGATTGAGAAGAAGGACTCAAGAAACTTATCTCGGCCTTTTTCAAATGAATATAATAATAATAATAATCTAACGAAATATCGAACGATTCCAGCAAAGCCAATTCGCCAATATTCCGCAAAATTTGCAGTTTCAATCTCGCCCGCTAGCTGGCGGTGTGGCCCGCGCTTAAAGAAGTATAGTAATAACAGTACACACACACATAAGCTAACACCCACACAAGAAACACTCAAAACAAACAACATACCGACCGACTAATCGTAAGCTAAGGCTCACTGACCGCATATTGTAGTCAAGGATATGACAAACTTGATCTCAGTTGACATAGTGACATAGTGGCGAAAACATAGCGGTACAAGGAGAAAAAAATGTGCTACTAAACTGAGATATATCGGTAAAAAAACATTAGCATCTTTGAAACAAAGCGTTCCTAGCTCTTCGTTTAGTCTTAAAGATAAGTATATTCATTTTGACGACCGATATGGCCTGGAGGTCAGTCAGTATACCTGCACTCCGCTCCCGAGGTCGTGGGTTCAATTCCCACACAGGACAAATCTTTGCGCATGAATATGAATATTTGTTTCAGTCTGGGTGTTTCCTAAATAGTATTTAAAGTACATACTTAATAAAAAGTATTTCAGTAGGTTTATCCGTTATTTAGTATCCATAACACAACGTTCTTAGTGATACTTATCTTGGAACTAAAAAAATATTTAGAAATTATTTATTTATTCATTCATACTTCGCCGTACTCAGATTTATTTCCTAGACGACATATAAATCTGACTTTTCTTAACAACAATATATATGGCAGACAATACGATTTGGATAAAACAGGAAAGTATAGCGCTAAATTAAATTACGACAATAATTGGCCTTAATAAAATAAAAAAATATTTTTTTTCTTTCCAGGAGCTGGTGCGAGTAGTGTGTGCTTTTTAGTCAGTAAGCTTCACTTACAGCAGGGGAATTCATTTGATGTTACTCAGTGTACCTATGTTAACATTGCTAAAAAGAGTTTTGTCTTCTTTTCTTTTAAATTTGTAACTGTAGAACACGAGTTTATGTTGTTTTAATATACAGAATTTTCATTGTAACTGGCAGGAGAAAAAACCAACCTTGACGATTTACTTGCCCGTTCTTTTACGATCAAGCGCCTGCCCGCATTGAATGGGCGCGTTAGTTTATGAGTATGACATTCATAAGAGCTCTATTGAGCTAAACTTGAATAAATGACTTTTGATTTTGATGATTTTCCTTCCCAAAAAAAATGGACTAGTGCGATAACTACCCTTTTTCTCTTAAAAATGGATTTATTTGAAGTATTTGCCAGTGTCAAGAAATATAAATAATCAAGTTATTTGCATAAGTGCATCATTTTCTACAGCATTCGAAGTCAAGCAAAGTCAGAGTTAAGTCCGTCAGAGTCGAGTCAAGTCAGAGTTTTACCCCAGTAAAATAGTGGATTTAACACGTATAATCACAATTCTCAATAATATTTCACTTTCCTACATTTGTGTACAATGCCAAAGAAGTTATGTCTAAAAAACCACTATATTCTGAATACGGGACTAACATGCCAGTTCGGCAGCAGATGCTACAATTTGTAATCTATGGCATTAGTTGTAAGCTTTCAGTTGTACTACTTCATTTTGTAAATTTTTGGTTAAAAATAAATTAATATTATTATATTTACACATAGAAACTCAAATATTATATACTAGTTTTGGAAAATAAAATACTACCGCGGCGTGAATTTTTCCGCGTTTGCCAACTACCTCTTACATACATATATATATATGCACGCCTGTTTCCCCAAAGGAGTAGGCACAGGCATATTATACGCTCACACTTCGCCAATTACATAATCGGTCCCACGTATTAGGCGAGCCTATTGCCGCTTGCCGGGATCTGTTAAGTTCGCCAGAGCCTCATCCACTTACAGGTGAGGTTGGCTTGGGCTCCTTACATGTTAGTAGGATCCTATACATCCTCTTATACTTCGTATACTTCCTCTTTTATTGATACATAATATTCTTGGTGGTCGGAAAACAATCACTGATATCAAGCAGTGCTTCAAAATAATGACAAATACCAATTGTAAAGACCTTGGTTCCACATTGTCTGATATATAACTTAGTTTTATCAAAAAGATAGCAAATAATTATGTTATCAACACTCAGTCATAAATATGTTATTGCTTTTCGCAGTAAATATATATATTATATAATATACATACATACGAGTATATCGTCGTTAATAATATAATGTATAATGTCTCTGTAAACAGGGGTGATATTAAGTATGTATAAAAATGAGCGAGATTGAACGATGTCGACACATGCTGAACTAGATCCCATTCGGTGCAGCCGAAACCATTTAGCGTTTATTTTTAACTTTTTAATTCATAGTTCAATTCAATTTAAATTATTATTGCATTACATGTGGTTTAGGTACAGAATGTTGCAAAATATTTACATGAACCCTGAATACAGCACATTAACCTTAGAAGGGCATTGCAATATAAGCTTTATAGTATTATTAGAAATTCAATTAAATTAACAAAATAACGTATTATGCTAAGAAATGGTTATGAACGGTTCTTTTATTTTATAATAATAATAATAATAATTTATTTATTTCTCTCCAACAGTTAGCATATTTCTTAATATCTAATAGGTAATTTATTAAATTTATCAAATATATTTTATGTCTCACCTGTAACACATAAATTATTTTTGATTTGATGTTTTAAATAGATTAAGCACTAAACAGGTTCAGAAACCGTTGTGCTAGACACCTTTACTTTTATAAGTATTTAAAGAATAAGTTTTCTTTTGATATTTCAAACGTCTGTTTGTGTCTACTTTAACTTTATTTATGTATTTATAAATATCGATTAATTATCAATACGCATGTGCTAGATAGCTTCCACATTACTTTGACCAAAGATTAAAAACTTAAGTGTGTAATATGTTTTTATAGTACGGGGTCCACTTCGCAATCATCACCATGATCGTGACGTGAGTCATGGTAATGTCATGCTGTTATATGTGACTCATTTAAGATGGGTAGCCAGCAAAAACTTCAGCGTGAAGAGAAAGTTTTGGAATTGACGTATTTTTTGAATAGTATTATTCCTATATTGGTAGAATTTGCAGCGTGTTTTTGTATAATACTATATTTCATACATATAATCATGCCTGTTTCCCCGAAGGGGTAGGCATACTATACGCCTACATTTCGCCATTCGTATTCGCCTCGTCCGTGGTTCGGCAGGTGCTCCACTTGCTGTTGGGGTTCGCTTGGGTTCCGCTGATCTTGGTAGGATCCCTATGCACCCATTATTATAGTGACAAACCCCTTACTGATAAATTATTGTGGGCATTTCAAATATATTCAATATTTCAATAATTCTCAGTACCCGTGAAATCATGTAAAATATTTATGGCAGGGCTACTGTGATATGAAGTCTACTTATATTTCTTTTTACGATATATTAAAATAAAGGTACGTTAGACTAGTATTATGTTTTTTCATTTGATATTAATACAATCGCGATCAACCAAATCTCTCTCACTCAACCGCTTACTCTATATTCAAACATTGTTTTAAGTAAATTAAGTATTTGTTCGCAAACACCCAGAATACTACACTAAAAGGGAAAACATTCAAACAAAATTTACTCTTAGACACAAAAACAGACTAAACCTTCCAACTTCTCAGCTAACTATGCATTCCAAAAGCCCCTTGGTAATGTCCATAAAAATATATAATAAACTACCTGACCATATTAAAAATGAAGAAAAATTTAATAATTTTGTGGGTAAATAGTGTAACGTAAATAAATAATTCAATATATGAAAATAATAATATCTGAAAACAATACTTTGACATTTGGCTAAATATCTTATTCTCAATACTAATACTGACTAATAATAATACCTACTGACATAGACTATTTACATTATTTTATTTATTAATATATTGACTCTTTTACATGTAACTATAATAATATATAATGTGACATTGTTGCTACATTTTTATTTAATGTTTTTACCTATACTAACTGTTATAATATTGTTTAAATCTATTGACATCATTTGATACATACTCAATAAATAAATAATAATTTAATAACAATAATTTAATGACGGTCATTTAATAATAGTAATTTAATAATAATAAGAATTATACGGCGCCCTTCCTCCTCTCTCCTACACTATGCTGTGCCCGACAGGGTCCACAAATGTACTAAATTGTAATATTCACCACCTTATATAAACATTGTGGAACGCAATAAAGTATTGAGTATTGAGTAAATGTATACAACATTTGAATAAACACAATATGTCATTAGACAGCTTGAAACTGAAAATCAGTGTACCTGCACTTCAACCCAGTGGTCGTGGGTTCGATTCCCACACAGGACAAATCTTTGTGTGCATGAATATTAATAATAGTTCTGGTCTGGGTGTTTCCTATGTATATTAAGTATATATTTACAAAAAAAAGGTATTTCAGTACGTTTATACGTTCTTTAGTATCCATAACACAAAATCTCTATGAGTATCATCATGGAACTAAATAATTGGTGTGATTGTAAGTGAATATTTATTTATTTATTTGTATTTTAACTGTGTTGGAGTGAAATTATTTATTTATTTGTGTAAATATAATAACAGCCTTGACCACTTAATATATTATATGCGCATGTGAAATCAATTGTTATGTTTTGTGGCTTTAAATTTTTAGTGATAAGAGCACTATCAAAATGAGAAACGCTATAGATAAGGACATTTCTGTGGCAAATTATTTTAATAATAATTTTTCGTCATAAAAGTAAAATATTACAATATGTAGTCAGGGTCCTTTTTTGAACTTTGAACAAAAGGTGGAACTGAATCATGCAGCCTTCTTGGTAAAAAGTGATCATCGCATCGCGCTTCACCAACTTTATAATAAAGGTACAGTAACACCCCGCTTTACGCGACCCCGTTAAGCGCGGTTTCACTATAACGCGAATTTCAAATGTCGCAATCAAATGCCTAATATATACAATACACATAATAATAATGACCGTGTCTTTACCGTGTGCCATTCAATTAAAAACAGTGTTGGGTGTTATGATTGTATTTTACAAGAACGTAAAAAAACGCTTCCCAAAAGAAAAAAGATGTATTTTTGCATTAAAATTATTGATAGTATATATTGCATAAAGTATTCTTAGAATTAAAGTGGTTGATTAAAATTATTCATATTTTTATATTAAACTTTGACCATGTTTAATCATTATAAGTTTCAATATACGCGAATTCCAGTGAACGCGATTTTTTCTGGAACGTATCCCTCGCGTAAAGCGGGGTATTACTGTAGATTATACAAGCTCTGCTGTATTTAGGCGCTGTGTAAGATATCTAAGCATATGACTTATTTATAATTTAAGAGGTGTACAGGTATCCTACCACCATCTTTGGAGCCCAAGCCAACCTCACCTCCAAGTGGTGCACCTGTCGATCAACGGACGAGGCTCTGGCAAACATAAAAGTTCCCGCCAAGCAGCAATAGGCTAGTCACCTATTACGTGGAAGGACAAACACAATTGGTGAAGTGTGGTATATTATGCCTCTGCCTACCCCTTCGGGGAAACAGGCGTGTTTTTATTAAAAAATTAATAGAGAGGTGGCTCGGAACTACCTTTAGATTAACTTACACCAAAATATTTTTGTTTTTTAATTTTTTTGTTGCATGTAAGTAAATCTAAGCTTCGTGATTTCAGTGTATTACATTTTTTTTTGTATTTATGTTTAATTTTGACGTTTTCAAGTACTATGTAATAGTTTATGGAATAAAAGATTTGAACTTTGAATATAAAAATAAGTCTCTTTCGGCTGTCTGTCTGTTCTTGTATGCTTGTTTAGATCTTTAAAACTACGCCACAGGTTTTGATGCGGCTTTTTTAAAAAGATGGAGTGATCAAGAGTAGGTTTTATATGTAGGACACGCGGACGAGCGGTTCGTTACGTTACGTACTACGTTAGTCGCGTTCAGCCGCTTGTTTAAAAATAATGACAAATAAAAATATATTTTAATGTGTAGTATCTATAAGGTAGAAAATAGCTGTCAGAAAATAATACAGTATTGGAAACAGAACAGAATTATAACTGGATATCAGATTTGAACAAGTAGGTAAAGAGTAGTATTTGCCATAATTAGTAATCACAAAGTTGGTAATAAGATAAGGGTCAACGAACTACATGTTGAATGCTCGAAGGTCAACCGGTAAAAAGATCACTTTGGTTTATTTCGTAATATTTCGTAAGGAAACAGAAGAGAAAAAAAAAGTGTCAAACAAAGCCTTCGATCATTTACCTCATTCCATCATATCTACTCTACATCTACTCACTGGTATTTGACTGAATTTGGAACCCTGAAGGAAACATCATTTTATGGTTTAACCAGCTGTCAGGATGTTTGAAGGCACTGATTTCCTAGTAACCTAGTAAGATGTTGAATGAATGAATGAATGAATGAATGAATGAACACTTTATTATACACTAAAAATAAAAAAGTAATAAAATCACATAAACAAATATATGGTACAATGGGCGGCCTTATTGCTAACAGCAATTTCTATGTTCATGATAGCCGGCAAAATAAAGTAGTTCTTTCCGAGGCACAGAATTAAAATTAGTTATTAACTTGTAATCTATTTAACCTAAGATAAAATAGAAACATTTTTAATCTAGTGACTGCAAAAAATATTTTTTTATAGATTTATTAAATCCTGCATCTTCTTAGCCCATTAACGTCTCTCTATTCACTAACGTGCCATGTGATCCCGGCCTAGAATAGTCCCATCCCCTCTCATCTCATGAGGAGTCGTAAGAGTCGACGATGAGAAATTATACAGGATAATGCGCAGCAGCGTCATCCTGCGTACCGGCTTGAATTGCGATCACCAACCCGCCAGCCCAGCGTCGTGAATGAATGAATGAGTGAATGAATGAATGAACACTTTATCGTACACTAAAATAAAAAGAAAAACAGCAATTGAAAAAAAAATTCTTCGTGAGTCAAGTCAAGAGTCGTGATTATGGGCAGATACCTAATGTGACTCATATTACAATAAAAATATCTTTGATCGTATCCACGTTAAGTTCATCGATCCACAGTTCACGTGTCTATTTATTTATGTATTTACTTCTCATCGGTCCACTGTTTCTCTTATCATACATACATGCAATGTAATTTGGGGAAGCTAATGTTCAGCAGTGGACTTTATAAGGCTGATTTTTAATGATTCACTAGCTGCTTTACCGATCCTACTACTGAGCACGGGAGAACCAAATTATGAAGGTACTGGGGCATATTCCACCACTTGAACCCAGTGCGGTTTGACAGAGACAGGTGGGTGGCGTCCTGCTTTAAGATTTTTTGAAGCTGACTCCTCTAATATTGCCTAACGGTTACCCCATTTAATTAGTATCTTCATAGTAATTTCAACCTTAAAGTCTCACAGCTGGATTCAGAGCCCTCACAAATTGCAATGTGAAGGATTCAGACCGTGCTCTACTACCAAGCTTTCCATTTGGATAAATATAGTCATCATCATTTCAGTCATTTGAAGTCCACGGCCTCCCCAATTGCTTTCCACGTAGATCGATCCTTAGCCGCCTGCATCTACCGGCTCCCCACCGCCCTGACCAGATCATCGGTCCATCGTGATGGGGGCCGCCCTCTCCTCTACGTTTGCTGATTAGTTAATATAGTAATAGCCGGGACCAACTCCTAAACATACTATAAACGTAAATTGTATGTATATCAATTCCAAATTTACTAGACTCATCTAGTAAAATATATCAAAAAAAACATTTTAGAAACCCAACATTCCAGTAGTGGTAAGACTCGGGTTTTTCCACAAGTCTACGCCAAAACCCCCACCTACCTGGCCGTCCTTTCACTTGTTACACTTGCATACCTGCTGCTTCATTCACTTGGCAACTATTATTTAAATGAGCCTAAGTTAAGACTTAATGAAGCATCACAAACAATAGTCACAAAATGGTTGTACGAGATGTGTCATTATGATTAATATTCAATATTATAGAAAAGTTTTATAATGTTATTATAAGTGTTATCGCTCATTAGCGAGACCCATAGATTTCAAATTCTGAGGGTCTCGGGTTCAAACCATGCCTTTTGAAGTTATATGTGTCATTATCGCTTGCTTTTATTTAAATGAGCCTATGTTAGACATAAGGAAGAATAACAAACAATTGTCACAAAATATAATGGTTGTATGTAATGCGTCATCATAATTACTATTTTAAAATATTGGTATTAACGGTAGGCAGACACTTTCAAAACTGCAGTAAAAATAAATTACGTAAAAATAAAATAAGTTTTATTATGTTATTGAGTGTTGATCGCTCAGTGGCGAGACCCATAGTCTTTCAAACCTAGATAGAGGTTCAAGCCCGAAAATTTTATCTCTGAATTTTAAAGTCAGGGTTTCTTCGACAGGGTTTGAACCCTGCCGAGTCCTTATCGCTTGCTCCCTGCTACTACTTTATATCTCTACGTTAAGCCGTTGTTTCTGGCTGTCATAAATATTATGACAGTAATATGACTGAAATGCAGTCTGGAGAAACCTGGTTAGACCAGCAAGCAGGCCCTGGGTTCTAAGCGTAAGTCTTGAGCATAACCGGGATAATGCAAGTCTGATGATGGTTTAAGTGCTATCAAAAAATAATAAATTGCTAACCTAACCTATCAATACTCTACCATAAAAGCATGATATTATTATTATAGTAATGTACTTCAAGAAGGAACATGGGTGGTTTTTATTCAGTAAAATATGACACGTCCGTCCGTTTTACCTACAGCAGAAGACGGTCATTTGATGTTTTTCCTCCTTGGATTCTCACAGAGGCGCAGTGGTCGCGCTCTTCCTACCTCCGTGTGCGACCATAGCGTGTGTGGCCGACTTCTCAGAGGATCTATGGGTAGACAGCAAGGACCCTGCCCTCGCCGCCTAAGACCCTCCTGGCGCGCCCGCTACGCCCTCCACAAGTCTTTCTTGGTTTCCCTCCCAGTAGTTTTACTAAGGGTACGCAAAGTTACCAGTCTCTGGGTGTTGCCTTTTCCAGCGGCCTTCTCCGCTCTACCAGGAGGTACCTACCCTGCCCCTCCACCACGTCAAGGTGGAGACCAGGGGGGAGGGGGTTCTAGGATAGTCCTTCTCAAACCCTTCGACACCCTAACTATATTTCTATGTCGATCCGTTAACGCGTTGAATGGTATACATTGTGGCTTAGCAATACACAATACATTTTGGCTTAGCAGATAATATATTGGATTATAATCAAACCTGACAGCAAATCATGCATAAACCATATATACTAATTAAGCTTTAAGACTCGCATTTAATTTTCAATCTTATCGAGGATTTGTTTATTATATTCCGTTTGAAGAAGAAATGACGCAAAATTCATATATTTTCAATTATTTATATATTTTTCAAATCCTAATATGTCCTTATAAACCATCTCTGATAGATATAGCGTGATATATTTTAAACCTGTGTACCTATATAAAAACCGTCAATAGCTGTAAGTTTCAAAAAAAAAATCTGTTATTTATCTTTAATCCACAGCGGATTTTGAATACATTGAAATAAAATAAGAAATGTATTTTATTTGTACAGCAATTTCTTGGCAATCAAATTTTAATCACTTATACTAAAAGCTAATTGTCAACAATAGATAAGATACTTGTTATGTGTGGGATTCGAACCGAGCAAATCAATTGAAAACCAAAAAAAATCTTATGTAATAAAATAATCACTAGCGGTCGTCCGCGACTGAAATCGCGTGACCTTAAGATATTAGTGTACCGGCCTAGAATAGAGCCAACCCCTCACATCTCATGGGGAGTCGTAAGAGTCGATGAAGAGTAATCCTACGGGACAATGAGCAGCAGCGTCATCCTTTTTTTTTTTTTTTATTATCGTCTGTAAAAAAATGCTGCTTACGCACTGTCTCCCGGCCGAAGGAGAAGACCGGGAGGGGGTGTGGGGCTCACTGCGGCAGACGCGACCACTGCAGTCCTACCCACTAAAAAACTTCCGACGACGCCCACCGCTGTTAAAAAAGGGGCGAGGCACCAGTGCCTGGGTTTGTAGCTTCTGGTACCCCGCCCGCGATCACCAACCCACCTGCCAAGTGTGGTGATTATAGGCAAATATTCATTTAGAATACATAGCTTTTGCCTGCGACTTTGTTCGCTTGGAATAGTGACTTCCGGCCCGATCTTGCGGGATTTTTGAGAAGTTCCCGATCCCGCGGGATAAAAACTATCCTATGTCCTTTCTCGAGTTCCAAACTATGTCTGTACCAAATTTCACACAAATCGGTTCAGTAGTTTAGGCGTAAAGAAAAGACAGAAAAGACAGCCAGACAGAGTTACTTTCGCATTTATAATATTAGTTTGGATTAGGTTATATTCTATTGGGATGGCCAATGTTCAGGAGTGGACTCATAAGACTGACATGATGAAAGATATGACAGAAAGAGGGTTTTCTTTTTTATATATATATATATATTTTTTTTTTTTTTTGTCATAACCTTCTTACTGACATGATGAAAGATATGACAGAAAGACGAAGAGTTTTTTTTGTCGTAACCTTCTTATGTTCTTTTATTTGCATTATGAAATACGATATCATTTTAAGGTTCAGCATCATCTCTAACCCATTGACATCCCAATACTGGGCACGAGCCTCCATTTACGAACCGTGGTGAAAGGCATTCGTCATACTTCACCAGTGCATGACGTCACACTGTTAGATTTATTTTAATGATACACTCTTCAATTTTAAACGTCTGTGTTGTCGAAATGTTAATTTCACTAAGTTGAAACATTTCGGCTTTCGACATTGTGACATACGTGTCAAGAAGTGAAAGTGCGAATATATTTCGTGGTTTTTTTAATGGGCAAATTTCTATCTAAACTTATGTTGGAAATTGTGGATTGCTGGGAATGTCAGTGCCCCTTATAGTTAAGTTATAAACTGGTCCCAAAAAAACTAATTTGATTTTTCTCTTTCTTCTTCTTTCAATTTCTTGGCTTCTTAAATGACAATATCTCTTTTTTATAAATGGCATACGGTTTTTAAATGATAATTACGTTCAAAGTTTCATTCGGTTTCAAGTCAAGTCGATTTAATTTAGGTCAATTTAATGTAATTTAATTATTCTTAGAACGAATAATGTAATTTAATTCAATTTGATATTTCATTTCAGAATAAATAATATAATAATATGTAGTTGGGTACTTTACCACATTGTAAGTGAACTATTTTTAAGTTTTTGTTAAAAAATAAAATTTCCTTAACCGTATATAGAGTCAAAATAATCAAGTAGTTAGGTACTGGTTTTAATAACCTGTCAGCATGACACACAACGCCAAAAATCCCATTTGTTTTTGACGACCGATATGGCGTGGATACCTACACTTCACTCCAGAGGTCGAGGGTTCGATTCCCACACAGGACAAATCTTTGTGTGCATGAACATGAATATTTGTTCTGGTCTGGGTGTTTTCTTATATAAGTATATTAAGAATGTATTTCAAAAAAAAAAGTATTTAAATATGTTTATCCGTTGTTTAGTATCCATAACACAAGTTCTTAATGATACATATCTTGGAACTAAATAATTGATTAAATTGTCAGAAAATATTTATTTAAGTATTTACATTGTATTAAATTTTACAGGTATTCATGACACGTAGCCCAACTAGTGGTGTGGAAACTACGCTCTATTTCAGGGTGTCCCAAAAGAGGACACTCTTTAATACTTCAATATTAATAAGTATACAAGTATTTTTGTATATTTGGGGATATTTTATAATCTGGAAATAACACTCTCAAAATAGACTTCAAACCAACCACGTCTCGCCCAAATCACTAATAATTATGAATATTATGACTGTTTTCCTATTAAATATAGTTTTATTATGTGAAAATAATAGAATATCATAATATTATGCTTCTCCCTGTTTCCCACAAGATTATCTACAAGTTCCACAAATTAATTAGTTGTTAACAAGATATACACAACCAAACTAAATTCCACATCAACGAAAAATCACTAAAAAGACAGAACTTTAATTAATGTGAATACTATAATGTCATATAGTGTCCATTATTGAGAACAATTATTCAAGAAGTCCCTTCTATTGCTTTAAAATAAACGAGATCTACAAAAAAACCCTGACTTAAACTATTACCCTAATTAGAGTTTACTTTCAATATTAAAAATAAAGAAAATAAAGGGTTAATATTCGAAAGCAATTCACACAAAGAACAATGGAGAATAATATAAGTATTGACAAAAACATTACGTTTGTATCAACTGTCTGATTTGGTTTACCATTCTAATAATTTTATTTCGACACAGCATTACTACTCTTTAATTAACAATAGTAAATTACTAATGAATCTAGTTACATTTTCTTTGATAATGATTGCTAATTATAGATACTGCGGACACAGAAATTTTTACGTGAAACACCATCGAAAAATCAAGTCTCCCGCGCAGTTTAAAAATAAAACAAAACTTACAATGTTCTCAGAAAAAGGCCCACAGAAAATCCAAGAAGTATTTATGTCGTACACAATTTATCACTGGCACACGATAAAAGTAAAAACAAAATTCGAAATTTTAAAAATAAATTTCGACTCAACACGTTAATCGATAAAGAAGACCAATGCACAACTAAAGGAACTGGGCATTTGGCGATACTTAACAGTACACTACTAATTTGCCAAAGTAACACTAACAAATGTAAAGTTACGTTATCAACCTTACCGCGTGTAAATAGAGCTCAATTCGAGTATTGTTACAGCACTTTGTCGAAGTGAACAGATAGAGCATTGAGGTCAGTGACGTCCTTTTTTCCGTGTCGGTGATAACTAGTAGTATGTATTTAGCAAAAAGAGAGGCGTTTTAAAATTGGAACAAAATAGAAAGGGATAAAGGATGAATATGTCAATTAGAAATTTGTTGTCTGTGGTCAGATTCATTTGTCAATTTATGTTTTTTTTAAAATTTGTGCCAATCTTATACAATGGCAGAATAACATGACGAAAGACTTCTTGGCGGGAAAGTGAAGCGTCATGTCTGCAGATTTATTTTATTTTCTAAACTTTGTGATATTTAGAACATTAATGTGTAATTTCGGTAGATTATTAACCGTTAAGTGTTAGTGAATGCACATGTGTGTTGGTAAATAAAACAAAATCACTTTTCAAATTCTCGAAGTCCATGCAATATCTCAGAATAGTTCCCACATCTTTACTGTCATTTACCATTTATCGTCTTTAATATATATTTAACTTGACAATGGCTTAATGTGCTAAACGCATGAAGACTTTATTTAAAAAAGAATAGAAATATGACGGGTTACTTGCCAAATTCTTCTCATAACAAGCTTCTGTAATATTGTAGTATTGTACTGATTGCAATCATTGTCTTAGGTTCGGGATCTTTTAAGCGGGCGTAAAACGGCATTTAAGCAGGTCATTACTTAATATACCATCAGATATGGTCATTTTGACGTTTCACAGAAAAAAAGTTTAAACGACATCCGTTCAAGGTCTACATTAAAATAAAGTAGGTATTGACAATAAACTGATTTTGCGCACACCACACGAGTTTTATCCTTATTATTAAGCTATTTATGATTGAATTATTCATACAATTTATTATTAAAAGTCTCTTAATACAGTTTATCTTCTCAGCATATTAACGCCCCACTGCCAAGCTTGGGCCTCCTTTCAATAATGAAGGTAAGAGGGATTCTGGTCAAATTCTCTCATGCTCACCAAGTGCCCATAGTCGCATTTGTATGGCGTCTTGTTATAATAAGCCGCTCCTTAATAGCAGCACCTCTCAGGAATGATATCATCTCAACTTCTTCTTCTACGTGCACCCCCTGCTGGAAGGACACGGCGCGGCGTCAGGGCGACCCACTATGGGACGAAACTGTATGTTCCATCTCAATAATGGTTTTGACGAAAGTCGTAAATCCATAGATTCCTTTATGGTTTTATACTCTGAAAGGGTGGATTTTACTAATAAAATACAAAAAAAATTAAATAACTTAGTTTTAGGTTTAAAAAACGAACCTCAAACATTGGGCATAAATATTTTCAAGCCAATTAAATTACCGTTAAGGAAGTTCAACACAAAATTATTCGGAAGTTTTCCAAGAAAGTATATTAGTGTTATACATCATTGGATAGCTTAGAATGTACACTTTGCAACCAAGTTTAGTATTTGTAAAAGAAAAAAATGATTATATTTATTTTTAATCTTTTTAGTAAAGTAAAGAAAATTTCGTTTTTGTTTATTTCAATTGGAGTTTTCCTTGTTGCCGAAGGCTGCCGGTGTCAAGTTAATCACTCTATTAGTGACCTTACCTATTCAGTAATAAGAGGATTAAAAAAAATCTTGCGCGTTTTTTGCGCCAATTGTGATTTATAAGCAATATGTCAAACGAGAGAAAGTAAAAAATAACCCGAAAATTACGGTTCTTCTTTTTTTATGAAATATCTTATACTTAATTATTATATTTTGATGTCTATCTTGTATTCTTTATTTATATGATAGAGCACACATTAACAAATTAGACTACAGGAATCTTCCCATGGCACTTTTGTTAAGGCTGACCACCTTAACCACAAGTATGATATTTCTGCGGAAGTTTCATTTATCTGTTGTGGTAATGGATAAGATTTATGGAAATGGTCCTCCATATATCTTACCATTTAGGGTTTGAGAAGTGGTCAGCAACAACTACAGAAAACAAGCAACTTAAAGAAGACAAGAAAAAATATGTCCAAAAACGTTTCCGAGAAGTGCTTGGTTTGCACATTGATAAACCACGCCAAGGTTCCGGTAATAGCAATGACGGAAATACGGCAAGGAGATTTTTCCAAAATTACCAATGTTCTGCAGGTATAACCGGAATTGATGAAGAATTAATCAAGAGATTCTTTATAATTCTTCAAACTATGTCATCGGGATTCCCTATAAACGCAGAAAAATTCGGCCAGTATACATTGATAACAGCGCAATTATACGTAAGCAAATATAACTGGTACTACATGCCATCTTCGGTCCATAAAGTACTTATACATGGTGCTAAAATAATAGAGCATTATGCAGTTTTGCCTATAGGACAATTATCCGAAGATGCCCAGGAAGCCCGAAATAATGATTACAAGAAATATAGGTTACATCACGCTAGGAAGTGTTCTAGATTAGCAACAAACGAAGATGTTCTGCATATTTTGTCATATACATCTGATCCTTATATATCTAGCTTAAATAAACCCAGTTTTCTTATATCCAAAGAATTATTTGACGAATCTAAAGAATTGTTGGAAATAGAAAGTGATGAATAGGATAATATGCGAAAAAATAAAAAAAACTAATTAAAAAAATGTAATGTTATTTTTAGCATGTTTATTTAATAATAATAATTTCGTTTTAAACTTATTTTAAGCAAAAGTGTAAGTGTTTATTGGTATTTTATTTTAACTGTATAACTTTTTGTATGTAATTTCGTGTAACTTTATCTTTGCCATTTTTTTACGACAAATATATATGTTTTATAACGATAATGTTTGTTTTCTTTAATTGGCTAAATATTCATTAATACGTAAAAAAAATGGTTGCCTGTAAAGTCGTTTTTACGGGCGAAGATTTTACGTGACAACGTCTTTTTCTCGGTAGAATATTTATTGATATGAATATAATTAAATTGCACAATAGGAACAAGGAATTGAATGAAAATAAGAATTGCACAAATTTTAACTATAGAAATATATTTTGTTTACTAAAACATTGTACACTAGTGCTGCGCGCGCGGCAGACCGATCATAGTTGAGTGGGAGAGAGACGCAAGGCATTCGCCGGGCCTCTCTCTCGTTCGGTGACTCATCGTAACGTTACCGAGCGTTACACTTTTTCATAAGTGACTCCCAGCCGCAACCTAATTTAAGACGTTGTCACGTCAAAAAATTTCAAGGAGTAACATCACAAAACAAAAAAGTTATCGATTTTTGAGATGAAAAACACCAGTTCGTCCCATAGTGCGACCCCTGGCCGCGGTTACGAACAGCGTCCGTAGCCACGAACGCGTCTGTGTTGTGGCTTAGAGCCTGGTAAAGTCCGGGGTGTCAATCCGGTGGTGTCTGCGATCAAGCCCCGAGGCAGTTGGCCCTAGGGCGATCAGCTAGCAGGTGAAAAATCCATGTCTCGTGGTCTGGTCAATCCTACGTCATTCGAGAGACCAGGCTTCGGGCATATGCCTTAGCATCCGGTGGTCGCGCGTGCAGCGGCGCCAAGCCACGAAATGATCGACATTGGTACCGCTAGGCGTCCTACGAAGGCTTCAATGCTTCCTGATCACAGATCCCTCGCAATCGTCGCGTTCCTCACGTAACGTGGAGCTCGCACGATGGCTTGGAGGGTCACGTTCTGGTATATCTCGAACCTACCTAGGTATATCACCTCATGCTTCGCCCCAAGGCAACAAGGAGTATGATATTTAATCTAGTGGCAACGTTGGCGAAGCGAAGGGCTAGCCGTCTCTTTAACATTTGGCAAGTTTCATCCAGAGATCACAGACATATTATCTAGATGAAATAATACTGAATTTAGCTATAATTAAATTGGTCCCTATTAAATAGTTGTTGCTAGGTTGTTGCCCACTCCAAATAATATACATGGACGTGAGATGTATGATGTGACGTATCTAATCGTCGTCATGGGAGATTTTTACGGCACTTGGCCGTAAACAGTCACTCATCCAAGGATTGATCTCTGTGCACTTTGCTTTACTACAGTGATTCAGGCAAACCATAATAATTCTAATAATTGATGGACATGAATATCAGTATTCGTTAGTATTGGGTAATACAATTGCTGATGCACACCCGTTCATATTTATTCTACTTACATTTGTTTTTGCTGACACTGGTCTGGGCAACCCTGCTTTGGTGACGTCATAGCTATATTTACCTGATTGGGATAAAACCACTGCTATAGGAAAAAAATATTTTGTATCTTGTTTTTTGCTATTTTTGGTCAGAAAATTATAGTAGCGTAGGTATACTATACTTAAGGAGAATATTATATGAATAAGTTTATAACTTCATAAATTTTTTTTTTGCTAAACCAGCAGTATACTTACTTCTGGTCAGTAAAAGTCAAAAGTTATTTATTTCATAAACTATTATACATAGTACTTGAAAACGTCATAATTAAATATAAAAAAACAATCGAAATATTATTACACTGAAATCACGAAGCTTAGATTCACTTATTTGCAAAATAATTAAGTGTAACTAAGTGCCAGTTCGGAGCCACCGCTCTGTAAGAAGAACTGGCAAGAAACTCACAGGCTATGCTCTTTTAAATATATCCATTGGTTTGATACTTGAATTATAATCTTCATTTGAAATTTCTGTGAAGCTATACAATGCAATATAATATAACATTAACAATATTCATGTTTTAAGTCATTCTTATCAGAATAGCCTGAATGAAACGGCAGTTTAATCCCAAGCATTTTTATCTGCCATATAGTCTTTGATAGAATAGTATCCCTTTGAAGACAGCTTACGTTTTATTTATTTATGTAAACTTTATCGCACAAATTAAAATTAAAATGTACAAAAGGCGAACTTAATGCTGCAAGGCAATCTCTACCAGTTAACCTTTGGGTTAGCAGAAAAGTATGAGGCAGTACGAATAAGAAAACATATAAACTTACATAGAATTCAATATGTGTTATTAATAAACTATATATACCTATACACAAAATTAATAGTAATTATCTCCTCAAGATAGTGTTTTTTGAGCAACCCTTTAAAAGTAGCCTTGCTTTCTGCCAACCTAATATCAATAGGGAGGGAGTTCCAAAGTTAAATAGCTAGTTTATATAGCTTTTATTAATAGCTAGCTTTATAAGAAAACTTCAAGAAAATATTTGAATTTAATTGATGTATCGTATGGCACCTGTGCGCACAGAGCTATTAAATACATTGCCAACTGCGTTCGTAATATTTGAATCGTACCTCACTACCAGCAATGAATGTACCAACTGTGTTCAAGAACAACTTGTGGGATTGGTGGTGAATGACAGCAACGTCAACATCGAACTTAAAATTTCAAATTGGCGACAGGCATTCCTTTTCAAAATGGCGACATGTGTTCCGATAGTTTTACGCGGCACATACCATTTCTAGTCTTATTATTTAAATTTCAAGAGCAAAATTGCTTTTCTGTACCTCAATAACGATATAATAATAAATAATAATATAAAATAGGATAATCCTAACAAAGAAGAGAAAACAAAGAAATAGTTTAGGAATGAAACATCAGGCAATTGGGTGTGATGCACTGCCATTCTAAGAATTGAGTCAAATGGTCCTGGTTGTTAGGGTTCACCGCTTTGATGACCAAAAAACCAGAGTCTTTGTAAGGAAAACTAAAGAGCCGATCTTTTGGGGTTTCCCTCATTTTGCGGATTGTAATATTTCCCAACGAACTTACCCCATTAATAAAAGTTAATAATAATAGGGAACCATTGATTCTGTACCATAATTCTTCACAATTTCATGTAGGTACACAGTTATCAAATTTGATTATATTATATTCTTTAACCTATTCGGGTCAGGCCTAGTCACTTTAAGACGTTGTAAATAAAAGCCCCTCCACAGCAATAAAGTACTAGAAGTATGATCTGAGAAGTGAACTATAAGAACAATGCTTAATATTGCTTAAGGCCTGGTTATGGAAATTGCCGTTATAGTGCCCACTCATCTATCCTAGAACTGACCGCTTAAGTCCTAAGGGCCTGGAGTAGGAAACTTTGTTATATAATTAGGTGCATGGAAGATCAGCGTTGTGACATCTCTGTAATGTTCGACGATTTGCTGAGAGGGCACCATTTCAAAACAAGTCGAGTTGTTATTATTCTATTCTTGATTTGTGTTAACTATATTTTGTACTGAATCTCTCGTAGCTCTGCGGTGCTCGGTGGTCGGAAACGATCGCCGAAGTACAGCAGAGTTTACAGAGGTCAGTCCTTGGATGGGTGACCGTTTGTGTGGCATTTGATATCGAGCGCTTCCGTTCCGGAAGGCACGTTAAGCCGTTGGTCCCGGTTATCACTAAATGTGGTAGTCGTTAAGCCATTTTAGAGGCCTAATGGGCGGCTTGAAAAATTCTAACAGCAGGACGCCACACACCTGCCTCCGCTAATCCGCGTCAATCGTCTGGGTCAGCGTGGTGGAGTATGACCCAATACCCTCAAACCTTGATATGTGAGAGGAGGCTCGTGCTCAGTAGTGGGACGTTAATGGGCTGTGATGATGATGATGATGATATTTTGTTTTTTTTTGCAACTTGTGTTAAATAAATATTTTTCTTTTCATTTTCTTTTCTATTGAGAGAAATGGATGGGTGTAACGAAGTTTCGTTGTCGTTGAATTAGAGTAGGCCCTCTGGTCATAAAGGTAAATATTTGCAGTTATAATAATATAATTTACATACTAAAAAGGCTAAGCTCAGCTGCGGAACGCTAATGGTCTAAAATAATGATTCTGAGGAACAAAGAAATAGTTTACTGATGTATCATCAATCGCTCGCCGTGCACTTTCATTCCAAGAATTTCGTCAAATGAGCTCGGTTCTGTAAACAGCTTTAATTACAAAAAAATCTAACTCTTTGTGTCGAAGATTACAATAGTCGTTTTAGTGTTTTTTTATTTATTTTATGAATGTCAAGGCTGCCTGGAAGTGACATGAATTGCTCCTTTCTTTCTCAAGTAGAAATTAGCTTTTAGTAGTTTTATGACCACCCAGTTGCGGTTTTTTTTTTGTATTGTATTATATTTTAAGACATAATTGGAAAAAGCCAAGATGAGTTTCTTGAGGCATTCTTCTCAATCTCGTTGCCTTTTAGAAGCCTCTTTAGAGTCACCGACAGAGTGACAGACGTACAATCCCTTCTTTTCTTTAGAATCACGACAGGCTGACTGACAAATGCCCCGGTTAGAGCCACTGACAGACTGGCAAATCTAGAGAAAAATCCACCGCAGACAGGACAAACTTTGACAAATTTTAATGAAGAATCCGTTTTGCCTTTATTTCTCCCTCTTTCTTGATTATTAATCGCCCATATCTTTATCTTGAAAACAATAAAATATTTTTTTCTCTTTAATGTGGTCTTAAGGAAGTTTTTATTTGTAAAAATTACTCCCGAGAAAAATAAACAAATTAACTACTTACACCTTTTTCATACACGAGCCAATAGTTTTTTTTTAAATTGAAAAAAAAAATTATAAGTCATTTACTAAAAATAAAATATATGGTATATCATAGTCATTATACATTAACATTCAACATATATTTTATAACATACCTCTTAGAAAATAAACATTTTCAAAAAATCTGCTTGAAATCGTATCACCGCGATACTAGGTTGTCTGAAAAGATCATTGAAATAAAGCATGGTCCACAGAGCTCCTTGTATATGAAAGCAGCTCTATACCATTTAATATTAACCATTTCCGTGTTTCAATGGACACGCTAAGCTGTAGTTCCCGGACTAAGTTAGGACTAAGTAAATCTTGTGGTAAATATAGGATAAGACTAAGAATATATTTTATTGACAAAATAACATACAACACAAACAATTAAATTAAATAATATCAAAAACAAAACAAACAAAGAAACCTACTGTCCTTTACTTAAGCTTGTAGCCCATGGTCTGCTCATTGGTTTCACCAGATTAGGCTGAAACTGCCGTCTGACCTTCGCAATCCAGAGTGGAACATCATTCTATGGTTAAACCAGCTGTCAGGATGTTAGAAGGCTGGCTTCCTAATAACGCCTGCAATAGAAGTTCATGACATCGGGGACCAACGGCTTAACGTGTTTTCTGAGGCACAGAGCAAGCGATAGTACGCACATAACTTCGAAAAAGCTCTGCACCACCACTGGGGTAGTTTTCGGTAAGCGGCTATAGGCTCGGCGCCTGTTACGTGAGACCAATAATATACATTCATACACGCCTGTTCCCCCGAGAGGTAGGCAGAGGCATATTATACGCCCACACGCAAATTACATAGTTCCACGTAATACATGGCGAGCAGGTGTACCACTTGCAGGTGAGGTTGACTTGGGCTCCTTAGGTCTTTGTAGGATCCCTATACACCATACAAACATACACATACATAACATAGTTGGCGAAATTTGAGCATATAATATGTCTCTGCTTAAATACTTTACTTGTCAACGAATGCCATATAATTTTAAACGAAGTAGGTCATCTCAATAAACTCATTCCTAAATGGATTAAAAGACATAATAAAAACAGAGGTATTGATATTGCTGACGAATTGGCAAGAATAGGGTCTAGCACTAGCTCCAAACCATACGGCTCGGGATCAATTTTCCCACTACCTATAAACTGACTGAAAAGTAGAATCAATGATCAATTTTCTCTGGGCAAACCATGATGTCTGCAGGCAAGCTAGACTAGTCCTAACGCGTCCTAACTACGCTTCTTCAGAATTCGAATGCAGCTCAAAAAACCGCATATGCACCTGGTAACAAGCGCTTTAACAGGTCATGGTAGCTTTCGTAGACCTCTTTTTAACATAGGTGTAACAAACAGTCCTCTGTTCAGAGCATGCATAGGGACTGATGAGCCATACGCACACGTCCTGCTGAAATGCAAGGGGGTGGTTGTCTGCCGGGGAAGTTCCTGAAGACTCTCGGCAGCCTTCCGGAGACATTCAGCGACGTGATAGCGCTGACAGGAATACTGGAAGAACTGGGATGGCTGTAGTAATCCAGCTTTCACCCTCTAACGTAAAATGAACGAATCGGACTGCGGAAAAAGCTTGCACGACGAAGAAGAAGAAATATGCCTCTGTCTACTCCTTTGGGGAAACAGGCGCAATTCCATCTATGTATTAATGTTAAAATTTATTAAATAACATTTAAAGTAACTAGCAATATCTTTCCTTATTATAACTTTCTTTCATAT
Organism: Musotima nitidalis; assembly: GCA_949126915.1. Lineage (NCBI taxonomy): Eukaryota > Metazoa > Arthropoda > Insecta > Lepidoptera > Crambidae > Musotima > Musotima nitidalis. Next base: position 11,938,988 of record OX421434.1, read on the forward strand.
CTGGTTTTGGTTTCGGTTTGGCAGCCGCAATTTCAATGTTAACGGTACTCGGTGGTTTCGGTTCAGTGGGTTGTGGGTCAGCAGGTAATAGGTTTGTGGCCGGTTCATACACATTTGCTTGGTACTTTAATGCACTGAAAAATAATTAATTTGTATTAAAAAAAAGGTTGCAAAGACAAATAAAAATCTTTAGACATTTATCACAGTATTATCAAGTTACAGACTAGACTGAGCTTGTACTATGGATACTAGAAAATATTCCGACGAGGGCGTGGGACCTGGTTTTGAGCGGGGAGGAAGCGCCTTTTCTTTCCCGCGTGACCTCCCTCTTTGCTAGGTGTCTGCGGGATGGGGTTTTTCCGCGGCGCTGGAAGGAGGGCCGCTTGGTACTCCTTCCCAAAGAGGGACGTCCGGCCGATGACCCTTCTGGTTATCGGCCCATCGTGCTGCTCGACGAGGCGGGCAAGCTCCTGGAGCGTGTCATCGCCAACCGCCTCGTCGAGCACCTGGAGGAGGTCGGACCAGATTTGTCCGACCACCAGTTCGGGTTCCGCCGCGGCCGATCGACGATTGACGCGATCGGCCGCTTGCAGGACCTGTCGGAGAGGGCGGTTTCCCGGGGTGGGGTGTTGATTGCGGTGTCGCTCGATATCGCGAACGCCTTCAACACCCTGCCCTGGTCAACGATTATGGAGGCGCTCCGATATCACGGGGTGCCTCCATATCTGCGGCGGTTGTTGGGGAGCTACCTGTCGGAGAGGGCGGTAGTCTTCCCAACGATGGGCGGAGGAGGCTGTCGTCGGCGTATGGTGTGCGGTGTTCCACAGGGGTCTGTCCTGGGACCACTCCTGTGGAACATCGGATATGATTACGTTCTGCGCTGTGTGAACTTGCACGGCGTGGACGTGATCTGTTACGCCGACGACACCCTCGTAACATCCCGGGGTTCTGACCCCCGGGATGCGAGAGTGTTGGCCACTGTCGGCGTCGCGGCGGTGGTCGAGAGGATACGGCGGCTGGGGCTCGAGGTAGCACTGCATAAATCCGGGGCCATTATTTTCCATGGTCCCCGGAGGCGGCCGCCTCCAGGCCCCAGTATCGTGGTAGGAGGAACTCCCATCCCTGTCGAGAACACGCTGAAGTATCTCGGCGTCCTTCTCGACAGCAGATGGGACTTCGAAGCGCACCTTCGGCACCTAGGCCCGAGGTTGGTGAGCACGGCGGGAGCTCTATCTCGCCTGCTCCCCAATCTCGGAGGGAGTGGCGGCAGTTGCCGCCGCCTTTACACGGGAGTGGTGCGGTCCATAGCCCTGTATGGAGCCCCAATTTGGGCGAGCTCCATATCGGGTCGCCATCGACAGATCCTGCAGCAGTCGCAGAGGGTCATGGCGACCCGTGTCGTTAGGGGGTATCGCACCATCTCCCATGAGGTGGCATGCGCGCTCGCCGGGTCCCTGCCGTGGGACCTCGACGCCGAGGTTCTCTCGGCGGTCTACTGGCGTGGCGCGCAATCCCGGAGCCAGGGTCTCCGCCCCACACCGGACACAGTGGTGCGGTGGCGTAGAGACGCTCAGACACAGGCTCTGGGCGCATGGCGGCGGCAGCTACACAGGAGCGCCGAACTACGTGCCGAAGGATCGAGGCGCCGTATCCTCGAGGCGGTCGGGCCCATATTGGAGCGATGGGTCGGCCGTCGGTGGGGGTCGATGACTTTCCGGCTCACACAGGTACTTTCCGGGCACGGGTGCTTTGGGAAGTATCTGTGCGACGTCGCCGGGGGGGAGTCGACCCGGTGTTGCCACCACTGTGACTGCGCGATGGATGATGCGCAGCACACTTTGGTGGCGTGCCCTGCGTGGGCTGGGCTGCGGTCGACGTTAGCCGCGGCCCTGGGTGGAGTGGCTCTCTCGCTGCCGACCATCATGCAAAAGATGGTCGACAGCGAGACGGCGTGGGAGGCGATGGCCTCCTTCTGCGAAGTGGTGATGTCGCAGAAGGAGGCCGCGGAGCGGGAGAGGGAGCGGGATCCGCTCTCTCTCCGGCTACGCCGTTGGCGCAGCGGGCGGGCCAGGAGGGCCCGTCAGGCAGCGCCCGGGGGGTCTTAGGCGGCGGGGGCAGGGGGCCCCTTCCGTCTCGCCATAGACCCCCCCCGAAGTCGGCCAGTTACGCCATGGCCGCACAAGGAGGTAGGGGGGGCGCTACAAATTGCGCCTTCCTGAGGAGGTCTCCCCGGTTCTGATCCGGGGGACGTTAGCCGCGGGCGGGGTTCCAGAAGCTACAAACCCGGGCACTGGTGCCTCGCCCCTTTTCAACAGCGGTGGGCGTCGTCTGAAGTTTTTTAGTGGGTAGGACTGCGGTGGTCGTGTCGGCCGCAGTGAGCCCCACACCCCCTCCCGGTCTCCCCCTCTTGGCCGGGAGACAGTGCGTAAGCAGCATTTTTTTACAGACGATAATAAAAAAAAAAAAAAAAAAAAATAAAAAAAATGGATACTAGAAAATAGATTTACATACTTAAAGTGTAACTTCATTTCACTACTAACTATCCAAATAAATACATTTACAATTCTTGTACTTATGAGGGCTGCACTAAAAGCAGTTTCTACTGTTCCTGTCATATTAAAATCTGTTTAGTTAAAAACTACTTGGTTTTAAATATCGAATACCATTTATTTATTTATTTAAAAAAAGAATCTCGGTCTTGTCACTATAATCAGCTCGGCGAACCTTGATCCCTATGACACTGACAGTTATTCCCACGACACAACCTTGTAGTAGCGTCACCGTTATAGTCGATATCTTCCAAACGGAGTAACTTTTGCAGGACGTCAACGTAAAGTCTGATTGAGATAATTTCTTGTAAGTGTTAATAATTATTATAATTCCAACGGGATATTATTGTAATTGCATATATCTGCCTAAAATTAATAAGTATCATTTTTAGACACCGCCAATTCGATTATAATATACCGAGCCGAGCTGATTATAGGTCTTGTCAATCTTGTTTAGTCGTTGAGAAAAAGCAATTGACTCGAGAAAATTTGGAAGCCTGATGACCTGTAATATATTTACACATGCCTATCTCAGGCATCAGTCTTACTGATTGAACTGACTGATTGAAAGGTTCGCTGCAGGCGGGAGCTTGATCGTAAAACAACGGGCAAGTAGTTACACTATATATATACACTATATACTATATATACACTATACATTATATATACACACTATATATACACTATATATTACATTAGCTATCTGCCAAGTAAAAGTGCAGTAAACTCGGCCCACTATTTTAGAGATTAGCCGGAACAATCCGATCGCGAGACAGACAAACATATTTTTCAAAAATTGTTTTAGTGTTCACACTTACACGATACACGATATGGCGTGGTGGCGAGTCTACCCGCTCTCCGCTCCTAGATCGTGGGTTCGATTTCCACACAGGACAAATATTTGTGTGAATGAACATAAGTTTTTGTTCTGGTCTGGGTGTTTCCCTATGTAAATTAAGTACTTATTTAAAAAAAAAGTATTTATTTATGTTTATTCGTTATTTAGTATCCATAACACAAGTTCTTAATGATACTTATCTTGGAACTAAATAATTGGTGTAATTGTTAGAATTTATTTATTATTTATATTTATTTTATTATACACACTTCACTAGTAAAAGGCGTTTATTTAACATTAAATAATTAAAGTATGTACTTACTTATCGTCTTTTACTGCTGATAGATATGGGCGACTCATTTTGGCAATATAATAAAATTAATACTGTGTTATATTCATTTTAAGAATCTTGGAGCTGAATATCACTTGCTATAATTATTTATTAAAATTAATACAAACTATTTATTTAAATAAAATGCTGCAGTTTTTTTGTCCTACGTTTTGCTTCGTTAATATCTAAACTACTGTTTATCTATCTGGCAAAATAATTTGTGTAGTGTGTGATTAAAAATCACTGTGAAAAATATCAGTAAGTATCTACGTCAGCTGTATTTTTTATACGCGTACATGCAATAACGCCTGTTTTCCCGGAGGGGTAGGTAAAGGCATATTATACGGCAAAATGTCGCCAATTATATTTTAGGTCCCACGTAATGAGTGAATAAGTGACGAGCCTTTTTCCGCTTACTGTGTACATGTTTGTTTGCCAGAGCGTCGTTCGTTGACTATTGCTAGTAAGATCCCCATACATCCTAATAACAAATATTAATAAACAGCGCTTCCTAACCCCTATCATTCGGTTTGAGTTTGAGCTCGTCGATGTACCCTAGCATCCTCAGCCCGGCCCTTCTCCAAAGCCTCCATCCTCCGTTCAACGCTGAATACTCCCTCGGTTATAGAAGCGATTAACTCGCGCAGTTCTCATCTCATTGCAAAATTCTCTCATATCCGTCACAACTTCATACATTCAGAAAACTTGAGTGAGGTTCATGATAAACATTCAAGAATATATTTAAACTTTTTTCACACAGACTATATTTAACTACGTTAGTATTTTTATTATATTTTCTATAATAAAAGATAAATTTTGAAATAGAATGAATGAACAATAGGTGTATAAGAATCCTATCAACATTTTAGCAGCACAAACCAACCACACCTGCAAGTTGTGCACCCGACGATCAATGGACGAGGCTCTGGCGATCATAAAAGTTTGCGGTAAGCGGCAATAGGCTCACCACCTATTACGTGGGACCAACAGTACAATTAGCGAAATGTGGGCGTTTGGTATGCCTCTGCCTACCTCTTCGGGAAAACAGGCGTGATTATATGTATGCATGACCAACTGTTTGGTTAGTAACGTGTAACATAACGGTAGTAAAATAAATATCACTCTAATATTTTTTTCACATCACTAGTGATTCTTATCTGATATTTTATCGTTTTATGCATAATGATGAGAATCGGGGAAGCACCTAAGTGGTGGTTGTAAGAATAAGTAGATACTAGGACTTTTATTTAAAATTGGAGTACTATATTATAAATTTTATATGAATATTTGCTTTAGACGTGGAACACACTATATCATTATCTCAAGTTATTACTGTCCCCCTACAGAGAATGGGGTAAAAGACATAAGACAGGCAGCTAGTAAGCTTTAAGGTCTGATGCCAATTGTTTTGTTATATACGCTGTTGGTTTTCTCAATAAATAAATAAATAAATGATCATTACCACGTGTTATATAAAAAAAAAACATATTATGTTTAATATTTATAATTCTGTACCTGTATTATATATTATAAGTAGCCAAATAATTATGTATTCATACTTTAATTCTATCGTTATAACCAACTTGTAAAACCTGGAAATATCTTCGCTAGTCACATTTCGGTCTTGTGACTACAACAAAGGCGACGAAGGACCAAACACAGTTCCACACGTCGTCCGGCAGACTTGGCCCAACTTGGCCACACGTCTTCCGCTCGGACTCCGCGTTATGATGCCATGCACCGTGAATAACTCCAAACTCTATTGTTTGAACTTTGTATGTTATGTCCGTAGTTATATTATATATCTACGTACAATCAGCGACAAATAGTTCATTGCACACAAAGCACCATATATAACGGATTACGTCTTAACGCTCCTGACAATAGGGCCATGTGCAAGGCGTGGATGTTATCAACTGTGTGACGCTGAATGTACCGAGTGTATGGTATTCAATGGTAACTAAGTGGGAGGGGGATTTCAAACTTGCTTCTGAAGTGGTTCGGTTAGTTATGAGAAAATTATCTACCAAACACTATGGTCACGCACAATGCTCAACTAAATAGACTAAATATGGAAAACTAGATCATAGGTTATAATAAAAAGTTTCCACAAATAGTTTGCAATTCGTGGAAAAAAATACAATCTATACTTTACAAAACTTTTTTAGGAACCTTTTTTATAAGCGCAAGGGTTTTCAATACATTAACCTAGAACAAAGACAATGGCACTAGGAACTCCTTGAGCAAAAAATACCAGACGTGCCATAACTTTTTTAATAAATCGTGATAATAATCAAAACATGCAAAAGACGTTGAAGATTATGCATAAATTTTCTAATATTATGTTATAATTACGTGAGAGATATTAATTACAAAAATACGTGAGTAAAAATCACCACTTTAAATCGTAAAAGAATTTGGCAAACATTGCAAAACGTGCCGACAAGGATCAAAATGTAATGTGATCTGTATTATTTTAAGAAAATCATGTCTCTATTGAAGCGCTCGTAGCTCTATGGTACTAGGCGATCACCGAAGTAAAGAAATGTCCTTGGATAGGTGATTGTTTGTGTGGCATTTGAAAACTAAATAACTAAGTGCTAAGTGCTAAGCTGGACACCCATTTGGTACATGCGTGAGACGCTTGACCAAACCTAAACTATGAATTGTGGTTCCAGTAATGTACCTGCTTGATTAGTATTATTTACCTATATGTTAATTGTCTTCTCCTCTATGTCTATTGTAGGAAATAAATAAAATGTATTTGTATTTACGTTCGCAGCCATGTTCAGTTTTTGGTCCTAGTTATAAATAAAAGTGTTTACTTCCTAAACAGGTAAATAACACTTTTCTTTGACAACATTTATCCCGTACAACGCTAGGGTTGGCTGGTAGAGATCTCTTCTAGAGATAAGCCCACCTTAGTATATGTTATTTTATATACCTCATACACATATATACGACCACACTTCGCCAATTATATAGTTGGTCCCACGTAATAGGTGGCGAGCCTATTGCCGCTTACCGGGCACTGTTATGTTCGCCAGAGCCTCGTCCGTTGATTGGCAGGTGCACCACTTGCAGCTGAGGTTGGCTTGGGCTCCAGTGCATGCTACTGTACTACATATTGTACTGTACTACATATACTCTATGAATGAAAGTATCTTAATGACTATTTGTTGACGTGCTATATGTTACAATTATTATTGTATGAATTATTATTACCAAGACCTACGGAGCATCCAAATTACACCTAAGTCACTCGAACCACAAATAAGTTGTTCCTGTGTAAGAAATTAAGCTCTCGGCTTATGTGTTTCCTAGTTCCTATAATTTTAGCAGTTCGTCATTAAAGGGTTCGTTTTGGAACGTGCTTACTCCACGGTATGAGGCGTCTTCATTTATTTAGACTGCTTACTATTAGGCAGGATGTTGCCCGTATAACGTTGTACACAAAAAAAAAACAAATTCAAATCAACCCAGTAGTTATGAAACCTATGCAAACAAACAATTAAATCTTTCCTCGTCTAATATCAGGTATCATAAATTATTTAAAAAAATGTCACAAATTACCTCTCACCTTCCGAAATACAAAAAAAGCAATAACTCCCACACGCTTAATTAAGTCCAAATAAAATAAATTAATTATTTCCCCTAACTTGTAAAGTAAACTGCAAAGTCTGTACCCCTTAACACCTCACAAATTGACTTGACGAAGTAACGATCCCACCCTTTAACATTTTTTTTACAAATTGGGTGTTAAATTGAGTGGGTACGTGACATTTTTATACAAGAAAGGGCTGTGATCGATGCGGCCCGTTATTTGATCAGACTTGGTTGACGAACGGAATTTTAATTGGAAATAAGTACACTGTTTTATGTCCTGATAAAGTTGCAGATAGAGAATAATTTTGCTATAGATACTACTGGGGTCTTCAGCGAAGTTTTATCTCTTCGTGGAGTCGGGCTTCGAGCGGAGGCTCCTTTCCCGGGTATTCGTCGCTGCTGACGATGCCAGCAGGGTCTTTTGGACTCCTTTTCCTTCTTCTTCCTGTCGTGCCCGTAAGGGAGAGGGAGGAGTCATCTAGGGATCTTATTAATTTTTTTTATTATTATTATTATTATTATTTTTTTTTTTTTGGGAATATGGGTGGTGGTAGGTATCGTCACCCCACCAGGTCCAGACGACCCTCGGCGCGGTCATGCCCACAGGGTGAGACAGCGTTGGCTGAGGCCCCGTGAACGCCAGCGAGCGGGTCGTCCCCCTGGTGGGGGGAGGTTATTGTCAGGAGTTTGGTTGGTACTTGATGTGAACCTTGATTCTCGGCGCGGGAGGGGGCTCCGGCCGGGGGCTGTTTGTGGGGGAAGGTGTAGAGGGCGGAGGAGGAGGGGGCGTCTTTATGACGCTCCTTGGCAGCGCTTTGCGGCCCTTCCTTTTTTTGCCGTCTTCTGCTTCTTGGGGAGCAATGTTTTGGAGGTGAGTGTGGGAGCCATGATCGGCGCGATCGAACATATTTCGCGCCAGCCGCCTGATGAATGACTCCACACTTTCCACTCGGGCATCCCGTGCTATAATGTCGTTCCTGACATACATCCCCGCGCGAGTGATGATGCGAAGGGAGATGTTCTGCTGAGTTTGCAGCTTTCGCCTTTGGGTGGGCGAGCAGAGCGCGTACCACGCAGGCGCTGCGTAGGTAAGTCGTGGCCTTAAGTACATCTTGTACATGTTTATTCTTGTGGCCAGTGGTAATTTCGACGTTAGGACCGGCCGGAGCATTCCGCGGGCCCTCTTTGTTTGCGCCACGGCATATTCCACCTGTTTGGTCATCTGGAGCCTGGAATCTATGTGGCACCCTAGATATCTCACCTCAGATTTCCAGGTGATCCGCCGGTCTCTTAGGGTGAGGTTTTGGACGTATCGTCTTGGGCCGAAGGTGATGGCGACCGTCTTGTCCACGTTCACCGCCATGCGCCATTTGTCGAGCCACATGGGGAGTCGGTTCAGGGCTCGCTGCATCCTTCTTGACGCTACATACCCTGTGGGAGCGGAGGAGAAGTAGGCACTGTCGTCCGCGAACAGCGCCAGGAAGACATCTTCCCCCTTGTCTTCTACCGTGGGGATATCGTTTGTGTAGAGGGCATATAGCGCTGGGGAAAGGCAGCTGCCCTGTGGGACTCCAGCACATATGGGCTGGGGCGCTGACTCGCTGCTCTCCACTGTGACGGTGAACTGCTATAGATATAGATTTGAGAGCGCGATAGCGCAGTGGCAAGACCTATTAGCCTTCAAATCAAAGGGTCTAGGGTTCAAACACTGTGGGCGCACCTATGACTTTTCGAAGTTATATGCTGTTTTAATCATCTAGCTCAATAGTTTTTGTCGAGCGCTGCCATCCGTCCGGGATTCCCCGGATTTGTCCTTGTTTCAAGGGAGACCGGGGTCCGTCCGGTAGGGGATTTCAAAAATGTCCAAAAGTAACCCAAACCCTTTTGTTGTCAAGGAAAAATCCTTTTTTTTTTAAAGATAAACAATAAATTTAAATAAATCTTACCCCAAAACTGATGATATTAATAATTTTAACGATGATTTTAATTAGTTATAAAAAAATTTTTAAGAGGGGTCCGTGGAAATAACTATATTTCGCACAAATGTCCGGGATTCTTGCCGTGATTATCCGGCGAAGTGATGGCAGCCCTGTTTTTGTCTAAGATAATAATAATTTGTAGAACAATACCGCTAAGCAGCGATAGCCCAGTGGCGAGAAGAATCGAATTCAGAGGATGTTGGGCTCAAACCCTGGTGGCGCCTATGATTTTTCGAAGTAAGGTGCGTAATTATCGCTTGCTTCGTGCCTCGGAAAGCACGTTGAACCGTTGGTCCCGGCTTTCATGAACATCTATGGCAGTCGTTATTAGGAAGTCAGTGCCTTCTAACAGCCTGACAGCTGGTTTTTTTTTTAATTTATTGTACAAAATATATTAACATTATAATTTATGTTAGCCACTCACTTAAACCACTATGGTTTTTTTGTGAGTGGAAGTTCACAACTTATATAAAGAAGTCAGATTAATTTACAATTTTTGATACATATAATTTTTTAGGTGGTTTATTAGGTTTAACCATTGATTGATGTTTTCCTCTGGGTTGCGCAGGTCAGACGGCAGTCGCTTCATGTAATAACTGAAATTCAGGCAAATCTGGTTAAACCAGTAATTAGACCTTGGGCCCTAAGCTTAAGTCTAGGGCAACCGGGATAATGCTAGGATATATGGATGAACAAAAAAATTTTGTAAATGGATATTAGATTTTAAGAGAAAAAAATACCTAATTAACATAGAGGGCAGTTTGTTCGTTTTTCGTCTACTATACAAAAATAATAGAAGCTCCTGAAGTTTTCAATACACAAACTCTTGCCAAACATACATTGCTTGCAATAGTAATAAAATGCCAGGATTTTACAACCTTCTCTTCGGGCTTATAGGCATTGTATGGCTGGATTCACTTAGTGATTTTACGAGTTCTATCAATTCCCACTTTTATGGGTTCGGGGGGGATGTGAGAAACATGTTCTGACAAGTATTTGCGCTGTCATGAAGGTTTTACTGCGATTGTCATTGAAGTGACTTGTAATCACTGAGTGCAGTGTGAGATAAAACGTATTTTTTTTATGTGAGTCTTCATAATTACTACGTCCTAGCTGATAAGAAGCCGATACAGTTTATAACACCCTAGGTAGCTGATGATATGGATAGTAAGGTGAAGTTGTCGATGCTGTTAAAAGAAATTGGAGCGCAATATCGTGGATAGCAAGGTAGCAAGCGCATCCACTCATCACAACTACGTAACTGCCATTTCAAAGCTGACGAGACCTAGGACTACAGAAGTAGGGAAACACGTGCGCTGGAATAGAATGCCAAAGCTGGGTGGTCTTACATGGAATAGACTTACAGTATCTCAGTCAGATATTGTGCACATTATAAGGATGATTTCCTAGATCAACGCTTGAGGTTCCAGAAAGGAACAAAATTCCTATACTTTCGAATAATATTTTCTTCCCGCAAAACAAGACCACGCATGCCAACATTAAAGCTATACATTTGTTTCTTATTATCTTCCTGCAAAACAAAACCACACATGCCACATTAAAGCTACACTTTCGTTTCTTATTATTGTCCTGCAAAACAAAACCACACATACTGCACATACCACATTACCACACACACCATATGACCCACTAGAATCGATTGAGCTGTGTATAAATTTGACTGACCTAAAAAAGTAGCATTACATTACTCTTTTACCACTCACGCAAGGCTCCAGCATATCATCATCATCATCTCAGCCCGTTAACGGACCACTACTGAGCACGTGCCTCCTCTCACATACCAAGGTGCGAGGGTATTAGGTCACACTCCACCACGCAGACCCAGTGCGGATTGGCGGAGGCAGGTGTATGGCGTCCTGCTGTTAGAATTTATCAAGCCGCCCAATTAGGCCTTTAAAATGGCTTAACGACTGCCTCATTAGTGATAACCGGGACCAACGGCTTAACGTGCCTTCCGAAGCACGGAAGCGCTCGATATCAAATGCCACACAAACGGTCACCCATCCAATGACCTCTGTTAACTCTGTAACTACATCGGTGATCGTTTCCGACCACCGAGCATCGCGGAGCTACGAGCGCTTCCAGCATATCACATCAACTTGCAATTCGTATCAGATATCATTTGACATATTGACACCGTTACTCCCCTGACGTCTCAATATTCTTTATATCAAAATCTTACTACCGTCATAAAGTGCAGTATCCACCGTAAAACAATAGATGAACAATTTGTCCATGCGACCAACTAGGGTGGTCACATTATGGGCCATATAAAAACGGGACATCTCTCCCCTAGCCAGAGATTGACCAAAGTTTACTGCCAGAAAATAGGGATAGTAAAATTTTTACGCTACCGTATAGGTAGGGTACTCTGTTCTTAGAAAGCAGTAAATTTTGATAACTTTTGCTACTTATTGTTAAATTTATGGAAATTGTATGTTCTTATTAGTTATGTTATTACTAAGAAATGTTTCTTGTGCACTTTCCTTTAAATAATAATAATAATAAATTTTTATTTCAGAAATTCCATATTAAAGATTTGTTTACATGTGTTGGTTTCCTGTGTAACTAATTTGGAAAATTTATTTTTTAGATTTAATTTATAAGAGACACTAATCTTAGGGTAATTAATATTATATGGCAACAATTAAATTCAACTTTTTTTCGTTTGGCTCAATAGAACTCTTATAAAGGTCAATTTTTTTTTTTTGGAAGTTTGATCATAGAACGAGCAAGAAAATCGTCAAGGCTATTTTATTCTCCCGGCAGACCCACCTGAACACTATATTACACATTACCACTATTTTATTTTACCTTTAAATTGTAATGGTTCATTCACATAAATTATTGTCCTGTGTGCAAATCGATCACACGACCTTAGGCACTGCTTGCTTTTCTGTTGAGTAGGAATCGTGAACTCCAAGCCATTTCGGTCTTTTTATATTTATTTATTTTTTTCTCATCATAACATAAAACATTGGTAACTGAAATATTATTATCGCCAAACTGCATGGCAGTTCGTTGGCGATGTATGCTCCTAATTACTAGATACACAGTAATTAGGAGGCCCACAATTAGTTTTTCGCTGTCTGTATAAATCTATGTATGCTTGGGTTTTTTATAATAAGTGTAGATACAGTAATTCAAGATGAAGGTTAATGTGTAGGTAGTCTGCGGCGGCCGCTAGTCTATCATAAATAGTACCTACTACCACTTGGTAGTAAGACAATGTTTAAGTAAAATATTTAACATAGATATGTAATAAAATACTTTTAAACTTTAAGTTACAGTATGTTTTTTTTACTGCAAAGTCGCGGTTCAGTGTATTGTAAATGCTAGGCTGTGACAGGATTAACTAGTGTGCAAGTATAATTTGACATCTAGATACTTCTTTTGAGTATGGAGTAAAGTGTAAAATAAAATAGTAATAGCGATTAATAATTATTGATTGCCTGAAGATTGTGGTTTCGAAACAGAATAATTATAAAATATTCTTATGCGAATATTAAATTACTCATGGTCAGGGCCTTGGTCTGGGTATTTGCTTTAAATTAAAGTAAGACTTAAAATATACTTTAACTATTTAAAAAATATTATATATATGTGTAAAATAAATAAAATATCCATATACCCTCTTTATACTTTCTGAATCGCCCTTGAAGAAACTTCACGACCACGTTTAGGATTTTTATATAACTGCAATGTGTTCATTAATTAATAACCCTCTCATACGGCAAAGAGGATTCATCATCTCAGCCCATTAATGTCTCACTACTGAGCAAAAGCCTCCTCTCACATATCAAGATGCGAGGGTATTGGGTTATACTCCACCACGCTGACCCAGTGCGAATTGGCGAAAGCAGGTGTATCGCGTCCTGCCGTTAGAATTTTTCAAGCCGCCCAATTAGGCCTCTAACATGGCTTAACGACTGTCATATTTAGTAATTAACTGGACCAACGGCTTAACTTGCCATCCGAAGCACGGAAGCGCTCGATATCAAATGCCACACAAACGGTCACCCATCCAAGGGTTGACCTCTTTAGAGTCTACTTTACTTTTAAAGAGAATAACATTATAAAATAAAAAAATAGAACTTAACTTTTTTATATATGACATATAAATTCCAATCCTTACACAAATTACTTTATATTCTTATTGATAATTATATAAATAAATACATTTATCATACTTTTCTGCTAACCCAAAAGTTAACTGGTAGATTATGCCTTGTAACATCCGAAGCACGGAAGCGCTCTATATCAAATGCCACACAAACGGTCACCCATCCAAGGGTTGACCTCTTTAGAGTCTACTTTACTTTTAAAGAGAATAACATTATAAAATAAAAAAATAGAACTTAACTTTTTTATATATGACATATAAATTCCAATCCTTACACAAATTACTTTATATTCTTATTGATAATTATATAAATAAATACATTTATCATACTTTTCTGCTAACCCAAAAGTTAACTGGTAGATTATGCCTTGTAACATCCGAAGCACGGAAGCGCTCTATATCAAATGCCACACAAACGGTCACCCATCCAAGGGTTGACCTCTTTAGAGTCTACTTTACTTTTAAAGAGAATAACATTATAAAATAAAAAAATAGAACTTAACTTTTTTATATATGACATATAAATTCCAATCCTTACACAAATTACTTTATATTCTTATTGATAATTATATAAATAAATACATTTATCATACTTTTCTGCTAACCCAAAAGTTAACTGGTAGATTATGCCTTGTAACATCCGAAGCACGGAAGCGCTCTATATCAAATGCCACACAAACGGTCACCCATCCAAGGGTTGACCTCTTTAGAGTCTACTTTACTTTTAAAGAGAATAACATTATAAAATAAAAAAATAGAACTTAACTTTTTTATATATGACATATAAATTCCAATCCTTACACAAATTACTTTATATTCTTATTGATAATTATATAAATAAATACATTTATCATACTTTTCTGCTAACCCAAAAGTTAACTGGTAGATTATGCCTTGTAGCAGTAAGTTCGCTTAATTTTTTTAAAAAATTGTGCCTAGTTTTAACAATTAAATAAATACATTTTACAAATACTGCGCGTAGTAACACTCCATGCCTAGGTGTTCACGGAAGATCAGCGTCATGACATCCTGTGGTGTCCGACAGTGTGCTAAGGGGACACCGTTTTAGTACATAGTATATGTTTTAACGTTGTTTTTATCATGTGTAAATTTAATCGTTTCTTTTTTTTGTGTTCTTACTAAGTTTATTTGACATCGTATCTTAGCATTATCCCAGTTGCCCTAGACTTAATTTTAGGGCCCAGGGTCTGCACACTTGTTACTGCCGTCTGATTTTCACAACTCAGAGGATACATCATTTTATGGTTAAACTGTCAGTCTGTTAGAAGGCACTGACTTCCTAATAGCGACTGCCATTGATGTTCATGACAGCTGGGACCGACGGCTTAACGTGCTTTCCGAGGCACGGAGCAAGCGATAATTACGCACATAACTTCGAAAAGTCATCGGTGCGCCACCAGGGTTTGAACCCGAGACCCTCTGAATTTAAAGGCAAGGATTCTCGCCACTGGGTTATCGCCGCTTACTTATTATGTTTATTTGTACTGAATAAATATGTTTTCTTTCTTACTTTCTTTTTTAGATGTAGGTAAAACTTTAGGACTCGCAAAAATTTGTATACAAATCCAAGTTGAAGGTAAAGTTGATTAAAATTTATAACTGCAGCTGAAGTGGCAGTGGGCGGGGCACATAGCTCGAAGAACCGACGACCGATGGGGCGTTAAGGTTCTACAATGGCGACCGCGTACCGGCAAACGTAGTAGAGGACGGCCTCCCACGCGATGGACCGATAATATGGTTAAAGCGGCGGGAAGCCGATGGACGCAGGCGACTCAGGATCGCTCAATGTGCAAATCTATTGGGGAGGCCTATGTTCAGCAGTGGACGTCCGATGGCTGAGATGATGATGATGATAAACTGTTCTTAAATACTCAAAGTTATATTTTATTTTATACACAATATCATAATCATTAGCGTAAGGACATAATGGAGGCCTTCTTTTAAATCTTCCAATGTGATCGATTGCGAGCGGTCTCCAACGTTCTTCGAGTGGAAGGCCTACGCTATGCTTAAACATTTTTTCATAGTGCCATCAGTTGGCGGTCCTTTCAACTTAGTGCCCCGCCCTTATAAATTGCCTAGGTACTACATACTTACATATATTCACGCCTGTTTTCCCGAAGAGGTAGGCAGAGGCATATTATACGCCCACACTTCGAGAATTATATAGTTGATCCCACGTAATAGGTGGCGAGCCTATTGCCGCTTACCGGGCACTGTTATGTTCGCTAGAGCCTCGTCCGTTGATCGGCAGGTGCACCACTTGCAGGTGAGATTGGCTTGGGCTCCTTAGGTCTTGGTAGGATCCCTATACACCCTATACAGGTTCTAATAGATATTAAGTAAATTCGAAGTGGCTCTAATAATTTTATATCAAAAAATACAAGTTGATTAACCCTGACACACCGGCAGGGTCTGACAATACACTATACACGTACCCGCGGCTTTGCTCGTAAAAATCTGCCAGGAGCCGCAATAAAGCACACATCCGTCGCGAATGCGTGGGACGTGATTCAGTCGCAAATTCGCGATATTATTGCGTGTAGAGCTAACTGTCGTCTAGATATGACAAAATTATATAAATTGTAATGATAATTGATAAAATCTTGATCACTAAATTTTGAAATGAGTTGTGGTTGTCATTACTTTGCGGTACGTATTCGCTATATTTTTTTAAAAAAAAATTTTTTATTATCTCATTAACGTAATAGAGATTCTGATCTCTACTATACTACTCTACCATAAAAAACCAGTACGGATTGGCGATAGCTGGAGTGCTCTTGGAATTTCAGTAAGTTACTTTAACTAAGATAAAATTTGTTTGCACAAGATTGATAACCAGCAGTGATCCGAAGCACTGATGATTTTGATATAAAAACCACATAAACGTTCACCAATCTAGGTCACCTTAGTAAATGTAAGTGGTGTCTCAGTAAGAGTGCACTTTTCATTTTAAAATAAAAACAAGTATTTTATGACATGTTCCGTGTAAAATCACGGGTTGGCGAATAAACTCGAAACAATTCCTGAGCTCAAATCGGAAACCCAACGCGTTATCGGTGAGATGCAGCCTCATCTCTGTGCAAAAGTCATGGAAAATTTAATGAAAAGAGTAATGGCCTGTTATCGGAGCCGTGGGGGTCATTTGACGGATATTTTATTCCATATTTAATCGGAACATGTCATTTTCTTCTTTACAATACAATAAAAATATAACAATCCTGTTATAACATACTTGTTTTTATTTTAAAATGAAAAAGTGCGCTCTTATTAAGACATCCTTTATGTCTCAAATAAACGGAGTAGCGAAAAGAACGGGACTTTTTTGTTTTTAGTTTCATAAATGTATCAAGATTCCAGTTTTTTTAAAAATTTATATTTCACCATCCCGTCACTTCTAATCCTTCCAAGCTCTACCTATCGGCATTTACGCGCGCCTAGGTAAATATAAGGTTATAAAAGTGACGAATTCCAGCCGTTTGAAGGGCATTGCCTGATGGTGATGGTGGCGCGACAAATCTCTGCACGTCTCGGGTTTTATGTGGCACAGGTAATGTGGTCATCTCGCCAGATCAGGGAGACTTGGCCTTACAATATTTTTCCTTTTGTTCGAGAATTTTTTTGTGAGGACATATTATTATACTATACTAGCGTCTGTGTGGGACTTCGTCTGTGTGTTTCTTTGAATCTTTTAGAATTAATAATTTCTTTAGTACTTTTATAAGTATAGTATTGCATTGTAAACATTATTATTATTATGGATTATTTATTTTTTCTCAGAAATTTTACTTTCTGGTGTTTAACGAGACTCACGGGCCTAAGCCAAGTGAGAATCATTTATTAGGAATCTTCTTGAAGAAACTTCCTCACAGTTCGACAAGTGTTTAGGATAGCGGCTTTCTGCATAGTCATGTAGGTGTTTTGTGGTAGATTATTATTATTATTGTATAGCTTCACAGACAAATGAAGATTGTAATTCGAGTACCAAACCAATGGATAAATTTAAAGAGCATAGCCAGTGAGTTTCTTGCCAGTTCTTCTTACAGAGCGGTGGCTCGGAACTGGCACTTAGATTCACTTACACTTAATCACTTTTTGTTTTTAAATTGTTTTGTTGCATATAAATGAATTTAAGCTTCGTCATTTCAGTGTAATAATATTTCGATTGTTTTTTTTATATGTAATTTTGACGTTTTCAAGTACCATGTAATAGTTTATGAAATGAGTAATTTTTGATTTTGAATATAATTATGTAGGGTGTATAGGGATCCTACCAAGACCTAAGGAGTCCAAGCCAACCTCACCTGCAAGTGGTGCATCTGCCGATCAACGGACGAGGCTCTGGCGAACTTATCAGTGCCCGGTAAGCGGCAAAAGGCTCGCCACTATACGTGGTACCAACTACAACAACAATAACCATTAAGCACCATATTTCTATACACACATTTATTAATAAGATCTTATTCTGAAAATTAAGAAAGGCACTTTAATTTATCTACTTGTATAAACTAGTTTTGGGAAATAATATATTGCCGCGATGTGCCACATTGGCGCAAAAACTCCAAGTTAAATATTGTAACATCAGCTATGTGTCAGTAAAAATCCCGTTAAAAACGATTACGCTCTTTCAGAGAATAATTTAAAAAAATACAGAAAAATCTTTTTTTTATTTTATAAATCCTATATTTTTTTACTAGTTTTTGTATTGACATATGACAAACAGACTCTTCAACTTAGTTTATTTGTAACTAAACATATCGCACCATCGGTAAGACAAGGGTATAATTGCAGTATTTGCAATTTTACAGAAGAGCCAATTTAAGATTTTTTCTGCGCTCAATGCGATCTTGTTTGGTTAATATTACTCTAAAGTCGCTCGTAGCTCGTAACTCTGCGATGCTAGGTGGTCGGAAACGATCACCGAAGTAAAGCAGAGTTTACAGAGGTCAGTCCTTGGATGGGTGAGCGTTTGTGTGGCATTTGTTATCGAGCGCTTCCGTGCTTCGGAAGGCACGTTAAGCCGTTGGTCCCGGTTATCACTAAATTTGGTTGTCGTTAAGCCATGTTAGAGGCCTAATGGGCGGCTTGATAAATTCTAACAGCAGGACGCCATACACCTGCCTCCACCAATCCGCACTGGGTCAGCGTGGTGGAGTATGACCCAATACCCTCACACCTTGATATGTGAGAGGAGGCTCGTGCTCAGTAGTGGGACGTATATGGGCTGATATGATGACTCTAAAGTCATTCTCCTTTACATGTAGTTAACTATACATTATAGTGTCTTTGTCCCACCAGTTGAATGGGCATTTTTAAAACGCTTTTGCATACGTAACAAATTTTCACAATTTTTGACAATTATGCCCTTACCGAAGGTGCGATATATATAACAAATAAACTTCTCCAAACCTAAGAAAAACACCACAAAAAGTATCAAATTAAATTGCTTGACACAACCAACTCCCCTTCTGCCATTAAAAATGCGTACAAAATCGCGTACATTTGAGGAATCAAAGCTATTACCGAACATGTTTATCTACGTTCCAAGGAGACGTGTATCGCTAAGTATCGCCAAGTATCGCGTATGTATCGCACGTCGTTCGCCCCCACATCGCATCGCATTACAGACGGAAAAAGATCACATTCGATATACATCAGGAATCAAACATTAGGTCGGTTTGTAATATACGGGGAGATATTTCGCTTAAGCTTTAGATGGAATTTGTAAATATACTCCATCATCACCTTGACGGCCGATATGGCGAGGAGGTCAGTATATCTGCATTCTGCTCCTGAGTCTGTGGGTTTGATTCCCACACAGGACAAACCTTTGTGTGCATGAACAATTGAACATGAATAATTATTCTGGTCTGGGTGTTTCACTCGGAATCAAGCAGCGTTTGATCTCCATTGTGCAAGTTCGAATTACCTTACCTTCTTTAGGCATATATCCCGACGTGGCGAGGATTCCATAGAGCGCCTAGTAGTACAGAGCAAAGTTGAAGGCACCCGAGCACGAGGTAGATCACCCATGAGATGGACGGACCAAATCAAAGCAGCCGTAGACAGTGCTCTGCACGTGTGTACCAGTAAGGCCAACATCAGAGAGGAATGGCGGCGAGTTGTGAGGCGGGTCACTGCAACTGAAATGACGACCACGACCGCTCTGCCAAGAGTGTAACGACGAAGAAGAAGAAGAAGGGTGTTTCATATATGTTTTAAGAATATATTTACAAAAAAATATATGTATGTTTATGCTTATTTAGTATCCATAACAAAAATTGTCTCATAGAATATTATTATATCATATCCTAGAATTATCCCGTTTGCCCTAGATTAAAGCTTATGGCCCAGGATCTGCTTATGTTGGTAAATATACTCCAAGCGGTGGTAACTCCGTGATAGTTGGTGGTCGAAAACGATTACTGAAGTAAAGCAGAGTACTCTAAGGTACTCCTGTACAGCCATTAATGAGTATAGCAACTTGTGGATGTTATGTTAGATAATGTATAATCAGCTCGGCGAACCTTGATCCCTATGACACTGACAGTTATTCCCACGACACAACCTTGTAGTAGCGTCACCGTTATATTATAATCGAATTGGCGGTGTCTAAAAATGATATTTATTAATTTTAGGCAGATATATGCAATTACAATAATATCCCGTTGGAATTATAATAATTATTAACACTTACAAGAAATTATCTCAATCAGACTTTACGTTGACGTCCTGCAAAAGTTACTCCGTTTGGAAGATATCGACTATAACGACTATAATTAATAAATATCATTTTTAGACACCGCCAATTCGATTATAATATAACGGTGACGCTACTACAAGGTTGTGTCGTGGGAATAACTGTCAGTGTCATAGGGATCAAGGTTCGCCGAGCTGATTATAGGCTAAACTGTAACGGCACAGTTTCTATGAAAACACTGCAATCTCTTTAATTATATGTCACAGCGAGATACAAAAATATTATATACTTAAAAATGATAAATAATTTTGGATATAATGATGATGAATAATATAACACTTTTTTTAAATATGTAAACTTGAAGTAATAAGAGACCGTATGTTTTCAATGCTCGTACAACACGTTAAAATATATCTTCACGCAAACATCTACCCTAACACCTTAGAACACGGTTCAAAAAAACAAATAACACCAACAACATACGACATTGTAAAGGGGAAGCGATCGAAATGAAATTGTAAAAATAAAATCAAATGTAATTTGTACACCCGTTCTCAAGTCTCAATTTGAGGAGATCTCGAGATGTTTGAGTGTCGGTGGCCCCGGGGCGAGAGACATATGGAGATTGGAGTATTCTTGTCTGCGGATACCTTCCCCATTGAATAGCGTTTGCCCTTAAGTGAAATAAAATTGGTCCTGCCTTCCTTCCGTTTGTTATTTTTATTTATTTCGCATGTTATTGAAATTCAATTTGTTTGGAGGAGATTTGTGGTTGGTGAAGATAGAGTTTAGGTATTGAAATTTTATCGCACAAATTAAATTTATACAAAAGTATTAACTTAGCATACCTTGTCAGCTAATCAGTAGGAAGCAGGAAGGACAAAATCCAAATTACAAACTTATAAAGAAGTAATAAACTAACTACATAAATCGAGGGTTCCGTGCTCAAACCCGATAAGTGACAACATCAGATACATAATTTCTGCCGCTTTTTCTTGTGATATTATCAGATAAGTCGATTTCAGAAAAGAAGGCTGAAAACTGAGGACTTCATAATCCAATAAGTAAACCTTTTAAGTTTCATTTTTTTTAATTAATCGATAAATTCTTTTAAGTACTGTTTTAAGCCCAAAAACACTTATCGGGTTTGAGCACGGAACCCTAGAAATACACAAAAAGAATTCATATTGACTATTAAATTAATTCATATTAATTATTAAATTCATATTATTCTTATTCATCATTGATTTGATTCTGCTTTCCATTTTAACCAGGTACGCTAAGACATATTATATACCCACACTTCGACAATAATATTTTTGATCTCACGTAATAGGTGGCGAGCCTGTTGCCGCTTACCGGGAACTTTTATGTTCGCCAGAGCCTCGTCCGTTGATCGGCAGGTGCACCACTAGCGGGGGAAGTTGGCTCGGGCTCCAAAGGCTGTTTTATTTATTTCCCAAGTTCTTAACATATAATTTGTTTTTAGGAGATTTGTAGTTTTGCCGTTTTCTTAGTTAAGCTGCATAGACAGCTTATATGATATAATATCGTCAACATGACGAGTCGCCATCTTGATGTCATTATCATAAAGAAATAAATGATTTTTAACAATTACACCAATTATTTAGTCCCATGATAAATTTCACTAAGAACTTGTTTTATGAATATTAAAATAACAGATAAACGGATTTAGACAATTTTTTTATAAATACTTAATATACATAGAGAACACCCAAACCATAACAAATATTCATGATAATGCACACAAAGATTTGTCCTGTGTGGAAATCGAACCCACGACCTCAGGAGCCGAATGCTGGTATACTGACCTCCACGCCGTATCGGTCCTCATGATCTTAGTTATTATCGTCCACCCCCAGAGCACGGGCCTCCGTTTATGAACCAAGGTGAGAGGAATTTTGGATATAATGCATTGTGTATATTGGGGGTGAACACCTGCAAGCCGCCTGATAAGGCCTATATAATATAAATAAACAAATATTTTCTGACAATTGAACCAATTATTTAGTTCCAAGATAAGTATCATTAAGAACTTGTGTTATGGATACTAAACAACGGATAAACATACTTAATTACTTTTTTTTGTAAATACATACTTAATATACACAGGAAAACACCCAGACCAGAACAAATATTCATGTTCATGCACACAAAGATTTGTCGTGTGTGGGAATCAAACCCACTACCTCTGCAGTGAAGTTTAGGTATACTGACCTCTACGCCATATCGGTCGTCAAAATCTGTATGTTATCTTTTTTTTTATAAGCCTCCAACCAAGCCAAGCATCAAAACAGATATATTATATACCTACCTTTATATTATACATAAGTAAAATCTTAGATAAATGGACATTGACATCGCATCGTTACACTCATAACTTCTTCCTGACATAATATCATGCAAATCCCGAACTCCTCGCTGCTCTCCACCCCAAACCAAACAAAGATGAGCTATTCGAGACATCAAACTGACATTTGACAGCCACCCGCATGATGTATTGTTTGACGTTCCCTTAACAGACGACTTTGGGTCGGTACATGCAACACTGACTCATGGCATTGCACCATGGCATGGCATTTTTTAAAACATTTTGGTGTCTCAGTACGCACTTAATGAATAAATAAATATTTTCTGACAATTACACCAATTATTTAGTTCCAAGATAAGTATCATTAAGAACTTGTGTTATGGATAATAAATAACGGATAAACATACATAAATACTATTTTTTTTGTTAATAAATACTTAATATACATAGGGAAATACCCAGACCAGAACAAATATTCATGTTCATGCACACAAATATTTGTCTTGTGTGGGAATCGAACCCACGACCTTGGAGCGGAGAGCGGGTATATTCGCCACCACGCCATATCGGTTGTCGACTTAAGTTTATCAGGATCACAACAGCCTTAAAAAGTCTACTGCTGAACATTGACCTCCCGATAGATTACAATCCTTTGAGCCCATAATCACCACGCTGAGCAGGCGGGTTGGTGATCGCAGTTCCAGCCAGTATGCAGGTTGATGCTGCTGCCAACCATCCGGTAGGATTTCTCTCGGTCGGCTCTTCGTGAGATTAGAGGTCAGATAGTCACCCGACTATGCGAGTGTGTAACAAAATGGTTTTATTCTTCCAAAAATTAATTATATTGCCTTTTATGACATTCAATATCACTATTAATTAGTAGGCAACCTTAGGGGCTTAGTGAAGTGGTGTTTTTGTATTTAAGTGACATGCTTTGAAACGAAGGCTATTGCATACTGGCATACTGCATATAAGACATACTGAAACTAAATGGCTTGTTCGGTTTGAATGTTTTTTTGTGAATGCTTTTAAGTGGGGGCTTGGATGATTTAGATTCACAAATCAATCCGGTAGATGGTGCTGCTTCGCTAGTTTATTATGTATAAATATAACCTTAAATACCTGTCCTATTCAAATGCATTTCAAGTGTAAGTTAGATATGAAAATACTTGATTTTACTGATTGATTGATGTGTTCAATGGTCAATTGGTATAGAACACTGTTTTCATTGGTAGGTAGTATCTGACTATCACATTATTAACTAGTAAGTAAGTAATATTTAACAAAAATGAAATAATCCAATCGAATTTGCTTCACTTTAGCATAACACCCTCCAACAAGGTAATACGAATAACAACAACAGGAGAGATTTTTGAGGCCCATCTCCCAACTATTTATATTGGATCTGGCATTCTGCACAAATTTATTATTTCACATTCACTACCCGATTTGGGGTATTCTTCTTGAATGTTTCTCCCCGTTTTCGGGTAAATGACGGACAGGGTAGGTCAATCGGCTTACGGACTGACAAATAAAGGTTCCGAGTGATGCATTGCAGATTTACATATGAATGGGACAATTTTTTTTTATATAGGTACGTCTCGAAATGGTTAAATTATTCATGTTTATTATTACACATCAATTATTATTGAATGGTTTATGGGTTGAAAATTTATTGGTTCAGTTTTGCATTTATTAACTTAAGTTGGTGATTTTCAGATCTTTTCTTGCGTTTTTATTGCATAAATTAATATGTCTTATAGTCATCATAATTCTAGCACTATACCAGTCGCCCTAGACTTAAGCTTAGAGACCAGAGTCTGCTTACTGGTTTAACCAGATTTGGCTAGATTTCAGTAATGTTTTGCTAACATTTGTATATCTTATAATATGTATTTAAAAATTAATAAAACTTGGAAACAAAAATAACATAAATAAATCCAATTAAAGCTTATTTCTTTTGTTGTTTAGACGAAGATTTTTTTTTCTCAACAAATCTTTTTTTTTTTTTTGCAAAAATTTTAGCGAAATAGTGTGTGTTACTAGCAAACTTAGCAGATGGCGACTTCCACTCGATGAACTTATGATCTGGCCAAGGCGGCGGGAAACCGGTGGATGCAGGCGACACAAGATCGATCGACGTGGAAAAGGATTGAAGAATGTTCAGCACTGGACTTTATGATGCTAAATAATTTTCAGCATTGGCGCCAGAAACTACAATAAATAGTTTTTTCTTTTGAATACTGACTTGTGCGCTTAGCACATTTAGCCAGTGTCAAGTAAGTGATATATTAATAATATATAAATCATAGTAAATGAGAATAAGTGGTGATAAAAAGGATAATCGGTAAATGAGCCGATACAGCCATACCCTTCCCTAAGCTCCTTGAGTCCTCAGTAAAGATGTGGGACTATACTCAGATCGCACATGGACTCCTTGAGAGAATTTGAAAAGTGATGTTGCACTGCTTTGTTTGATTTACCAACACTCATGTATAATCACTTAACGGTTAATAATCCACCGTTATTACACATTAATCTTAGAAATATCACAAATTTTAGAAAATAAAACAAAACTGCAGACAAGACGGTTCACTTTCCCGCCAAGAAGTCTCAATAAATAGTTATTGAGACTGCAAAATATATACAGTGGTTCTCAAAATACAAAGTAAAATCTGAGAAGTTCCCGCAGCGGAAGTAGACGGAGTTCGGAATTCAAATTGGAAAAATACGCTCTTTTCCGCTTCCGGCGTTTGATTTCTGCTATGATACGACGTTTCCTCTAGTGCAATATTTGTGTCGTATTCTCTCGTTGCGGTCTTCGCATTAGATTCAAATACAGATTAAATTGTTCTGCATAGACTTCTATGAACCCCAAAATATCGATGTGCGAATAGACTTTCTTATGTATTTGGGACCGATTGAGTTAATCTACATATCATAACAGTTTTTAATAATACGTTTTAACAATACTCATCACTCAATAACTGTGTTATAATTTATAATCCACAAACAGTTAAATGATAATTTTAATATAATATAGATCGTTAATGTACATTTTGGGTACGGCGAGTGGAAGAAAGAACGATATTATTTTATTATGCTTTACAATGATATTGAAAAGTATTTAAACTTTTTACCTATAATATAACACACTTTTATAGTGAGTAAGTGTATACAAAAACCGTAAACATTGACTTTTAATATGGTTGATGCTAGACCGCTAGGAAGGCGGTAGACAGAAGATTGCATGCAACGGAGATCGGACTATGGAGACGGAACTATCATTAATCAGCCGTATTAAGTCCACTGCTGAACATTGGCCTCCCCAACAGATTACGTACGTTCCATTCTTTTCATATTTTTTTTATTCATTATTTCCATGTTTTTCTATGTATATTAAGTATGTATTTACAAAAAAAAAAAAAAAGTATAGATGTATGTATATCCGTTATTTAGTATCCATAACACGAGTTCTTAATGATACTTATCTTGGAACTAAATAATTGGTGTAAGTGTCAGAAATATTTATTTATTTATTTATTTATTCCATATTTTCCCAAAATTACCAAGCTGGGTACGCAGGATGACGTTGCTTCCCATCATCGGGCAGGATTTCTCTTCGTCGACTCTTACGACTCCCCGTGAGATGAGAGGGGGTGGCACTATTTTAGGCCGATACCACACTGTCCAGGACGGAACTATGGAGTGACTAAAGGGGATAAGGAATTAATATGAAATGACATTGTATTGCCTGTATTCAGAAAAAACGAAAAGCATGAAACGAAAAGAGTAATGAACATTAACCCGGGGCTACAGATTTACTGGGAGCACGATAGCAGGATGGCTACATTATAATATTGACAGAATCAATAGTCCTTTACGGGAGTCACAACTTTAACCAGCATGTCTAGCTGCACGCCTTTCTCAACGAGACATTGGCTTTGGAAATTGTAAAATTATATCGTTCATAAATCTATTCTGTTGTCTATGCTATCTATGCCAAACTTCTTAGTGTTAGAGCGGGACAGAGTGTTGTTTTGTAGTGATAATATAGAGGGTTAGATAAGCTACAGCTATTGTACATGTTATTTTTTTTGTATGTTTCGATGAAAGTATTTTTTTCCGATCATATCCTACCAAATGATGAGGCAGGAAGCCGATGGAAGCATGCCACACAAGATCGATTAGCGTTAAAATTTGAGGATTATTAGTGGAGACCTATGTTCACCTAAGCAGATGCAGTCAGCAAGATATATATACAAATATATTTACAAATATTTTTTATTGGAACAGAAATTGAGTTTACAATAAATTGTGTTTGTTAATAACTACATTAGTCAAGGACTGTGTCGTAGTTACTAGCGCCCACCTCCAGAAGAGGACACAGCGTTCCATATTATAGCATAAGATACAATACTCTAATTATAAAATAAGAAACATATAACACAAACACTAAATTTGCAACAAATCTTACAGATATTTATGTGTGAGTTTGTGTTTTGATTATGAGTGTGTGTGTTTGTGTGTGTTTGTATAATAGCCGATAGACATTTTTGAGATAGGCCAACAAAGAATATAAAACTAAAAGATTCGCAACCGATCAGAGATTACAGCACCCCATGCAGTCCTTCAAAAAGGGCGTGAAACGGTGTTATAAGCGTTCATAAGCTGCGGTGACCACTTTATATCAGATGGGCCACATGCTTGAGTGTCACCTAGTGGTGTATAAAAAAAAACATATATATATAAAAGTAAAAAAGTAAAAATTATTTATTTCATAAACTATTATACATAGTACTTGAAAACGTCATGATTACAAATGAAAAAAAAATACAATCGAAATAATATTACACTAAATCACGAAGCTTAGATTCACTTACATGCAACAAAACAATTTAAAAACAAAAAATAATTAAGTGTAAGTGAATCTAAGTGCCAGTTCCGAGCCACCGCTCTGTAAGAAGAACTGGCAAGAAACTCACAGGCTTTGCTCTTTTAAATATGTCCATTAGTTTGGTACTAGAAATACAATCTTCATTTGTCTGTGAAACTATACAATGCAATAAGTTAAGGTTATGTACCTTAACAATATTTATGTTTTCAAGTCATTCATATTAGAATAGCCTGTATGAAACGGCAGCTTAATCCCAAGCATTTTTATCTGCCATATAGTCTTTAATAGAATAGTATCCCTTTGAAGACAGCTTGTGTTTTATTGTTAATTTAAATTTATTTAAGCGCTCGTAGCTCTGCGGTGTTCGGTGGTTGGAAACGATCACCAAAGTACAGCAGCGTTTACAGAGGTCAGTCCTTGGATGGGTGACCGTTTGTGTGGCATTTGATATCGAGCGCTTCCGTGCTTCGGAAGGCACGGTAAGCCGTTGGTCCCGGTTATCACTAAATGTGGTAGTCGTTAAGCCATGTTAGAGGCCTCATGGGCGGCTTGAAAAATTCTAACAGCAGGACGCCATACACCTGCCTCCGCCAATCCGCACTGGGTCAGCGTGGTGGAGTATGACCCAATACCCTCACACCTTGATTTGTGTGAGGAGGCTCGTGCTCAGTAGTGGGACGTTAATGGGCTGTGATGATGATGATGATGAAATTTATTTAGGCTCAATTGCTGTATGTTGCTTGGGATTTTATTGTAGAATCGCACACATTGTATATCCTTTATAGCACATAAACATTCATAAAAAACTAAATAACAAATAAACATGTACAAAGGTGAGCTTATTTCTATAAGCTCTATATAATCTCTTCCAGCTAACCCTAGCAGAAGTGTTGGAGATTAGTGTGTGGGATCATAATAATAAATTAATATATATAAATATTGGGGGGAAAATAACAACTAAACTAAACAAAAACATACAATTTTAATGAAAACATAAATATAAATATATCAGCAAATAAATACATTCTAAATTAGTGTTAGCTCTGTTTTAAAAGCAACAGGTTTGTAAGACGCTACTGATGGGCTTTTGGAAATTTCGGACGGTACTTATTTTATATTAGGTCGGGGAAAAAGTCTTTTCGCATAACGTAGGTATAAACTTATTATAAATTTTTTTTAACTGTACTATTTGTGTCTGGCTGGTTTTGGTAACATTAAAAAGGTTCCATTATAAAGAAAAGAAAAAAATAAAAAAAAGTTGTTTCCCGCTATTTTTCATTTGTTTTTCTCTCCGTAAAAATGAGTGAATCTAATGAAGAAATTCGATACATTTTAAAATTTTATTATAAAAAAAGCAAAAATGCAACTCAAGCAGTGAAAAAAATTTGTGATGTTTATGGACCTGATGCAGTGTCAGTAAGAGTAGCACAAATTTGGTTCAAACGTTTTCAGTCCGGAAATTTTGATGTTAAAGATGCACCTCGCTCTGGTCGCCCTGTTACGAATAAAATGGACGCCATTTTTGAAAGAGTGGAGCAAGATCGGCATATTAGTAGTTACGATGTAGCTGAAGAACTGGGAATTGACCACAAAACAGTTTTGACCCATTTGAAGAAAGCTGGTTATACAAAAAAGCTCGATATTTGGGTGCCACACGAGCTCACTCAAAGAAACTTAATGAACCGTGTACTCATTTGCGATTCATTATTGAGACGTAATGAAACCGAGCCGTTTTTGAAGAGATTGATAACTGGCGATGAAAAGTGGATCACGTACGACAAGAACGTGCGAAAAAGGTCGTGGTCGAAAGTTGGCCAGGCTTCACAGACTGTGGCCAAACCTGGCCTAACACGAAATAAGGTGATGCTGTGTGTATGGTGGGATTGGAAGGGCATTGTTTATTATGAGCTTTTACCGCCCGGCA
The DNA here is from genome assembly GCA_949126915.1 of Musotima nitidalis. Lineage (NCBI taxonomy): Eukaryota > Metazoa > Arthropoda > Insecta > Lepidoptera > Crambidae > Musotima > Musotima nitidalis. Next base: position 11,968,309 of record OX421434.1, read on the forward strand.
AAACCATCGATTCTGATCTATACTGCCAGCAACTGATGAGATTAAAGGAAGCAGTCGAGAGAAAACGGCCGAAATTGATCAACAGGAAGGGTGTGGTCTTTCATCACGATAACGCTAGACCACACACATCTTTAGCCACTCAGCAAAAATTAAGAGAGTTCGACTGGGAGGTCCTAGTGCATCCACCATATAGCCCTGACCTTGCGCCTTCAGATTTTCACCTGTTTCGGTCTCTGCAGAATTCTTTAGGTTCTGTAAGGTTGACCTCAAGAGAGGACTGCCAAAACTATTTGTCCCGTTTTTTTTATCAGAAGTCCCAAAGTTTCTACAGTAACGGGATAATGTCTCTGCCCACAAAATGGCAGAAAGTTATTCAACAAAACGGTACATATATATTGTCAATAAATGTAAATAAACTTTGAAAAAAATGTCTTGACTTTTCATACAAAAATACGAAAAGACTTTTTCCCCAACCTATTATGCGTACTGCACGAGCCGAAAAAGAGTTGCGAAAAAATTATATGAAGAGCTGAAGCGACCTTCGTCTACACAAATGGTCACCTAACCTTAACACTTAACTTAACTGTGACGTACTGTGATACTTTCTAACCACGTAAATTAATAATAATAATTCCTACCGGAAGATGGGCTCAAGCACTATGATCCCGGGTCTTTTGAGCGGGGCGTGAAACGGCATTTTAGCAGGCCGTCATGAGTGGATACGCTTTATACCATGCTTATTTCACAATTATGAAGCGCTTTCATTTTTTATTGGACTGCATCGACTGTTTACCATCAGACAGGACGTAGTCATTATGACGGGTCACATTAAATAAAAAAAGTGTCATCCTGCCTACTTTCTAAATCTGCGATAGGCTTCTTGGCGGGAAAGTGAAGCGTCATGTCTGCAGTTTTGTTTTATTTTCTAAAAATTGTGATATTTCTAACATTAATGTGTAATAACGGTGGATTATTAACCGTTTATTATTTGTGAATATACATAAGTGTAGGTAAATCAAACAAAGCAGTGCAACATCACTTTTCAAATTCTCTCAAGCAGTCCATGTGCGATCTGAGTATAGTCCCACATCTTTACTGAGGACTCAAAGGGCTTAGGGGAGGGGGGGGGGGGGGGTATCTCATTTACCATTTATCATCACTCATTTTCATTTACTATGAATTATATATTATTAATATATCACTTACTTGACACTGGCTATAAGTGCTAGACGCACGAAGCCATTATTAAAAATTAAAAAAAACTGCGATAACCAACCCACCTGCCCGTACTGGTGGTTATGGGCAAATACCTCCAATATACCCAACTATTGCGGAGGCCAACTTTTAGCAGTGGACTTTATATGGCTGATATGAAGATACGTATACGTATCATAAACAAATAATAATCTTCGCTGAAAGCTCTTTCCACAAAAGTACAATTTTATCCACTACCTCTCCCCTCATCCAAAAAGTTATTATTAAATGTTGCATATTAAAATTTATACCTCTCTGCCTTACGTATTGACGTCTCAATTTTATTGGAAGTATAAGGGGGTGTATCCATTTTTCTTCCATAATCGCTTCGGTGCCTTATGGTTTGTGAATTTTCATTTTTACATCGTAATTTGGATGCCGCAATGTTTCTGCTATATTGGAGGGGTGCGTTGCTTATTGAATACTTTGCAATGTTTGAGAATATTAGGTGATTTGATCAGTTTTCTTACACGAAATATAAATAGGTGCATGAGAGATTACTGAAATTCAGCAAAATGTGGTAAGACTAGTGAGCAGACTGGTTCCCAATGTAGGGCAACCGGTATAATGCTAGAATGATGATCATTATGTCCTAGCATTACCCCGGTTGCCCTAGACTTAAGCACAGTCCCCTTGACTGGTGGGGGGTTGAGTACCTCCCGGAGGCCCGGTAAAGGTAAGATCTAGAGATTCGCGACTCTGGGTGCCCTAAGTATTGACTACCGTGAGGGAAACTAAGAGGGACCTGTGGAGGGCGCAGCGGCCATGGGAACTATGGACCATCGAGAAAATTAGAACGCACTGATATCCTGCAGGCATTTTAGGCGGCCGTCATGAGTGGGTACGCCTTGTACCGGGCTTATTTCACGGTATGAATTACAACCTTACTAATTGATAAAGTTATTAAAATTTGCACTGTGTTCTAATTTTTAGCTTAGCATTGAGGCTTGTGTGATGCCGTACTTTTTTTCAAATTAATTTTTTAATAAGGATATTAGATACTTCATACTATGTATATGCAGTGCTCAGCAGAAGTTATAATGTTCAACAAAATGATTAAAAATACGGCTTTATATTTAATGCTTAATATATTTATTACTTATAATATAAATTAAGTCCAATCCCAAATAATCGACCATAAATCATCAATGAATATTATAGCAAAACGAATGACATATGAAACAAATACAAAAAATAGCCAAGCAATTTGCAAAACAATCCCATTCCATATCCGCCTTCGTTGAACTGTATCCTGGATTGAACCAATTTTCTCTGCTCACATTTGAATAGATGTTTTTTTGTCCGATACATATCTATGAGGAGGGTGAAGATGGTATGGCTTTTTAAAAGCTCGCAGCAGTATAGCTTTCTTTTCATCAGAATATTCTCGATTGTTTGTTTTTTTATTTCCATCTTTTTATTGATTAATGTTATTGGTGTCCGGAAAAATATTGTTAAATTCTTCCATAGGTACTGAAACTTCTCGCTGAATAGGCTCGTTAGTTTTAAAGTCGTTAATGATTTTCTCGTTATAAAAAGATCTTGAAAAAATACTTATAAAATTTCCGACTTTTTTTTAATAAAGATTATTTACAGTATCCGAAAAGGTTTAGATGTTGAATTCCGTAATAAATTTGTTCTTAGCTCAAAGCGCTTGCATTACGATGAGTTTTAAAACTCAGTGTTTTAAATTTTAAATCATCTTCATTATCTATCCAATGGATTTGCCCATTGAGCAACCCTGGGTCGCTCGCATCTACTTCCTGCAAATTAAATATTATGTTATTAAAAAAATATTAAGCAAAAATAAAAATAGTAAAAAAAACTTTAACGCTGATCTTTTTGTGCTGCTTGTGCAAAAAATACGGAAGTGCTACCAACGCACAATTTTCCACGAATTAGTCTAGTTACTATATTTGGGTACAATGTACTGTTAATTTCTATTCCGCAATGAAACACCTACTTACCTATCACCCTGCCAAAAATTCGTTATAGATTATTAGCTACTAATTGATACGCGTATTCACAACGCAAATCATAATTGAGTTATTGTGAAATCGAATTCGCATCAACTAATCGGAACTAGGCTATTATTATTCTGTATGGCTCGTTCACACTCACTTCGCTTGCTCTGATTGTATTGATTCACGGCATAAGTGTTTGTTACAATATTATCTACGATATTGGTTGCAACAATGATTAAGTTTGGGACTAGTTGCCGCGGTGTTTAAAGTTCAAACCCTGGTGGCGACTATGACTTTTCGAAGTTATGTGTGTAATTATCGCTTGTTCCGTGCCTTGGAAAGCACGTTAAGCCGTTGGTCCCGGCTGTCATGAACATCTATGGCAGTCGTTATTTGGAAGTCAGTGCCTTCTAACAGACTGGCAGCTGGTTTAACCATAGAATGATGTTTCCGTCTGGGTTGCGGAGGTCAGACGGCAGTCGCTCCACGTAATAACTGAAATGCAGTTAAATCTGGTTGAACCAGTGAGCAGACTCTGAGCCCAAAGCTTAAGTCAATTGCAACCGGGATAATACTAGGATATGATGATTGAGTGATTACGATATGGGGACCTGAAACGTAGTACTAACTTCATCATATGACAATTACTGCTCAAAATGTCTCCAACATTTTGGATTAAAAGTAAAATTTCATTTTATTTAATTGCCGTTAAATGTTAAATTCATTTATTTTACTAATATTTTATGTTGGTAAAGTATTGGAAGAGTTTTTATACCCAAATAAAGTAGTACCGAAATACATTTTGTTACGATTGTATAATATATCTTAAGGTGATATTCAGTCAAAATCGTGTTAGATCAGTGAGCAGACCCTGGACCCTAAGCGTATGTCTAGGGCACTACCAGGATTATGCTTGGATGATGATGGAAAGAAGTTAAAAATAACCAATACCCTTTGCTTTAAGAGTGAAGTGACCACCAGAATACAGCAACTCCTCTGTAATATGTTATCAAGCGGACACAGACGCGAAATGCGACATTCGGTCTGTGTCATGCGTCGCAGATATTTGACGCGCTTAATGAAGTTTATGTCATACTGTCAAGTCAACCCGTGACGTGCTGTGTCTCACAGGCCATTGCATATTATTTAATATATCCAAAAAGGTTTAAATTAACTATTTAAATTTGCATAATAGATGAAGTGACTTCCAGAATACGACAATTCCTCTGCAACATGGTATCAAGCGGTCACAGACGCGACATGCGACATTCGCCCGTGTCACGCGTCACACATACTTGACGCGCGTAATGAAGTTTGTGGCGCGCTGTCAACTGAACCCGTCACGTGCTGGGTCTCACAGACCATATGGTATATTGATGCATATTTGCTCTACTAGAGGGTTGTAATCTTGTTAACCTTCATACTTACATACATTGTTTTAAGATCCATAGTACTACGAACTACGTATGTAGTATGGAAATATGGAAATAAGTCTGTCCTCTGTCTGTCTGATCATAGCCTTATCGCGGCTAAATATTTCGCCAGGAAGTAATTGCTATCCTAAAAATAGGATTATATTTTATTTATTTCATTAGGTATTTACGACGCCTCTATCTCGCCTCTCTATCCTTCTTAAATTCAGCATCAGCTAAAATCTGGCTACATAACATTTAGATAAAAATAACATACTGAATTAAATTTTCAGTCTAATTTTTAAAAGTCATTCCATTCCTTATCAATGCAATGGACAAAATAGTTTCCTGTCTCCCCGAAGTCCCTCATTACCTCACATCTGTGACCTCTGATCGCCTAAAGGTTAACACATCAACGCCAGACACAATAAGCACAGGGTGACTTAGAAAGACAATACACACTCCACCACAATTCAAGCGAAATTAATTTAAAATTCTTACATTGTGAAAGGAAATAAATCAGCAACGCTTATCCGGGCAGAGCATTTTTTATTGCCCTAAGATGCCGGTGACGGGTCTGAACGACCCTGTCGATCGGATCGCTCAAATTCGGCGTGACAAATTTAACACTCGCACGCTTGACGTTGTTTTATTGTCGATTTAATTTCAAAGTCTCTATTTTATAAGCGGTAGGCGGTTTAATAATAGGTTGGGGAAAAAGTCTTTTCGTATTTTTGTATGAAAAGTCAAGACATTTTTTTCAAAGTTTATTTACATTTATTTACAATATATATGTACTGTTTTGTTGAATAACTTTCTGCCATTTTGTGGGCAGAGACATTATCCCGTTACTGTAGAAACTTTGGGACTTCTGATCAAAAAAACGGGACAAATAGTTTTGGCAGTCCTCTCTTGAGGTCAACCTTACAGAACCTAAAGAATTCTGCAGAGACCGAAACAGGTGAAAATCTGAAGGCGCAAGGTCAGGGCTATATGGTGGATGCACTAGGACCTCCCAGTCGAACTCTCTTAATTTTTGCTGAGTGGCTAAAGATGTGTGTGGTCTAGCGTTATCGTGATGAAAGACCACACCCTTCCTGTTGATCAATTCCGGCCGTTTTCTCTCGACTGCTTCCTTTAATCTCATCAGTTGCTGGCAGTAAAGATCAGAATCGATGGTTTTGCCGGTCGGTAAAAGCTCATAATAAACAATGCCCTTCCAATCCCACCATACACACAGCATCACCTTATTTCGTGTTAGGCCAGGTTTGGCCACAGTCTGTGAAGCCTGGCCAACTTTCGACCACGACCTTTTTCGCACGTTCTTGTCGTACGTGATCCACTTTTCATCGCCAGTTATCAATCTCTTCAAAAACGGCTCGGTGTCATTACGTCTCAATAATGAATCGCAAATGAGTACACGGTTCATTAAGTTTCTTTGAGTGAGCTCGTGTGGCACCCAAATATCGAGCTTTTTTGTATAACCAGCTTTCTTCAAATGGGTCAAAACTGTTTTGTGGTCAATTCCCAGTTCTTCAGCTACATCGTAACTACTAATATGCCGATCTTGCTCCACTCTTTCAAAAATGGCGTCCATTTTATTCGTAACAGGGCGACCAGAGCGAGGTGCATCTTTAACATCAAAATTTCCGGACTGAAAACGTTTGAACCAAATTTGTGCTACTCTTACTGACACTGCATCAGGTCCATAAACATCACAAATTTTTTTCACTGCTTGAGTTGCATTTTTGCCTTTTTTATAATAAAATTTTAAAATGTATCGAATTTCTTCATTAGATTCACTCATTTTTACGGAGAGAAAAACAAATGAAAAATAGCGGGAAACAACTTTTTTTTATTTTTTTCTTTTCTTTATAATGGAACCTTTTTAATGTTACCAAAACCAGCCAGACACAAATAGTACAGTCAAAAAAAAATTATAATAAGTTTATACCTACGTTATGCGAAAAGACTTTTTCCCCGACCTAATATATTATTATATCCAATAAATTTATTCTGATATGTATTATAAAATAATTGTACAATTAAAAGGCAGTACAGTTGTGTGTTCAGTCAAAAAAACAGTTTGGCACTTAGATGGAACGTACCCGACTTTTGAATTTATGAAACGTAAGCCCACTTGCACCATAAGGGCACTTAGCTAACCACTAAAATGCATTTCTTAAATTGTCTGGCCATTGCACCGCCGCTCGGCCGAGGTGGATTGGGCAGGCCCAGGAAAGGCTGGCTTGGCGTCGTAAGGGATGACATGCGTGCCAATTACGTATCGATCAAGGATGCCGAAGACCGTGCGAAGTGGAGAAGAAGATGTGGGAAAGCGGACCCCGGGCCCGTAAGGCAGCAACCGGGATAACGCTAATTTGAAGAGTGCGTTTCTTACATTATTAATGACATTTATCTGACATATATTTTGGTTTCTATACAAAACATAAAAAACTTAAACAATTCTTGAATTTTCCAAGCAAATTTAAGTGAAAGTCCTATTACTTGTGCCAGGCAAGCAGATTTTCTTTTCCTCGTATCGAAGTTTAAACTGCCCTTTTTCAAGTAATGTATTCCGGATGTGATTGGAATAGATATCTTGTGTGACTAGTTTTAAATGGATATGGCATTTATGTCACTAAATCTTAACTGTTTTCAAATAACTTTTTTATTTTTTAATGAAAATTATCTTATTTTATAATAATATAACTCAGAATGGTTGATTGATGCTTCTGACCTAATATGATTAATTCTTTGATAAAGGTTTTTATTTATTTTTAATAGATTATTATTATTATTATTATTATATGCGTAATTCCTGAGAGAAGCAGTTTACCGTATGTCAAGCAACGTTTGTATCAAATCACGCGACTTGTGGGGATATTTAATTGTATGTCATTTACACAACACTCTTGCAGGGTCTCTAAACGCACTGCTAAAACAAATGCAGTTAAATAAATAAATAAATATTTCTGACACTTACACCAATTATTTAGTCCCAAGATAAGTATCATTAAGAACTTTTGTTATAGATACTAAATAACGGATAAAAATACATACATATTTTTTTTTTTTGTAAATACATTTTTAATATACATAGGAAAACACCCAGACCAGAACAATTATTCATATTTATTTACACAAAAATTGTCCTGTGTGGGAATCGAACCTATGACCTCAGGAGTGGAGTGCGGGTATACTCGCCTCCACGCCATATCGGTCGTGACAGTTCACAGAAGAGACACAAAACACTTTATGGAATAGTATAATTATGTTTACAATTTTCTAAACAAAATTGAAGTTAGCAAAAATGGAGCCACGAGAAACGTTAGAATAGTATAAAACGCAAATAGATCATATCCAAACCCTTACCAACCCCTCGATCACGATGGAATGGGATGATGTACTACCCTCCGCAGCTTCAGCGCTCATTGAGACGTGAACGGATGAAATATTGGCGAGTACATTATACCAATCCGCTTCTGATCCAGTGATAAATATGGTACGAGCGCGGCGGGCTTGTGAGACTTCGGGTCTGTGAGACCGCGAAGCGTGCATACCGATCCTTTGATATACGTTCGCTTTGGCAGGGTTAAGAGATCTATGTTTTATTTTCGAGTGTGTTAAAAAGATATAACAAATTGAAAATACTTTTTGATATTGTATTTAAGTATCTACATACTTTGAGTGTAACTTTATATGTTTATACAGGACGTACGAATACCTAAAAGAGTGCTCTATCTCAGGACTTTCATTTAACACTCGTTTGAGGGACACCTTGTGTTAAAAATAAAAATAGATTAGATATACTAAGCTCCATATTTTTATTTTTAACGTCTTTTATTTGTTACAGAAACCTACCTGATATTAATTACATTGGAAGTGATGTGATTAATCTTTGAGGTGGGGGACGGCTGCCGGGAGTCAGAAAACGGTAGGAAGTTTTCAAGCTTCAAGTATCAGAATAGTAGAGGCTTAAAAGGTTGAATCTGTATTTACTTTGCATTCTGACTTATGATTTAAAATCAAAATGTCTATAGCGTTACTAATCTCTCAAGTAAATGATTTGAGTACCTTCAATAATAAGTAAAGAAAAATACCGACATTATGAAAGCTTTTTAAAATTTAGATTTAAAACACAAAGCTTCCCCTTAACGATGATATTCTAAAACCTCTAAATGGCCACGGGCCAAATTGAAATAAAAAACCATTTCTTCAGACATTAGCTCTGCCAAACAAACCGTGACAGACCCATAAAGTGGCCTCCGAGAAAATTCTTTAATATTTAGGGATCCGCTGTGATTATTTCCAAACTATACCTCTAAACTTGCAATAAGAATAATAGCTGATTTCATTATACTTATATGACTTATATGCGTATCGATATATCGGAAAAGACTTAATTAATTCTTTTTTGTCAAAATATTTATGTTTGTATACATATAATTTTATGTAAGAACAGAAATTCAGCCAAATCTGTTTGAACCATTGAGCAGACCCTGGGCCTTAAGTTTAAATCTAAGGCATCCGGGATAATGGTAGTATATGACATAATGAGTCAAAATACTTATGTTTATTCATTCATTGTAATATATTTCGATTGTTTTTATTTTTAATTTAGAAGGATTCAAGTATTATGTAATAGTTTATGAAATTTATATATATAAAGTTTGAAGTATAATTACTTACTAAACTTCTCAACTGTACGGAACCTTAACAAAAGTTCGCGCTCAATCTTGTCCGCTTCTTGAGTGGATAACACAGAGCTTAGAGTTTTTAATATAAACCGCATAATAAATTGGTAAAGATTCGCATTATGAGAAAGGAACCTATTAACAAACGTCAGAGTATCAAGAGGACTATACTGTAACTCAGGGTGCACAGTGAGGGACTATAATAATATACCAGTTTGTTTAATAAAATTAATAATTAATTCACATACAATCACACCAACTATTTATTCAATTATCAATAAGGTGTGTAATGAATACTTAAAAACAGACAAACATACTTACGTTCTATTTTGTAAAAATATATCATCTCAGACTTATTATTCACACAGGACAAATTCTTGTGTGCATGAACATGGATATTATTTCCTTTTTTTTCATAAGAGCGTCTAGTTCTTGTTCTTAATGAAAGTCAGCAAGATTATACTGGAAGTCTTTTAACTTCAAATTTTTTTTTATATACTATTACATAGTATTTGAAAAAGTCAAAATAAAAATATCATCATCATCATCATATCAGCCATTTGAAGTCCACTGCTGAACATAGGCCTCCCCAATTGCTTTCCATAAAAAAAATATGATTACCCTGAAATCACGAAGCTTAGATTCACTTATGCAACAAAACAATTTTTTTAAAAGTGTAAGTGAATCTAAGTGCCAATTCCGAACCACCACTCTGTATGAAGAACTGGCAAAAAAACTCACAGGCTATGCTCTTTTAAATGTATCTATTAGTTTGGTACTTTAGTTACAATATTATTTTGTGTGTGGAGCTATACAATGTAATATAATATAACATTAACAATATTTGCACATACTCTCACACATTCACACAATATGTCCCACAAGGATTACACACAAATTAAATAATTTATTGATTCAGGCGTTACTTTGCGGAAATCCATTGTAAGCAAGTGATGGATTAAAAATATCTTTGTAACAATTCCTCTCGATTCAGCGTTGGTCGTGAAGACATCGTTGTTCTGAGGCTCCTATCTTACCTGAAGATGCCCTGTGTAAGGGCGAAACACGTGTCGTGTTGAATAGTTTCTCGATTTTCCGGGAAATTATAGTAGCGCTTAGCGAAATTATAGTATTATAGTAGTAATTGTTACAAAGATATTTTTAATCCATCACTTACCCACAAATTACTTGAATTTGACGATGACAAAATTTTTTGAACGTGACAAGACAGGAAGGCACTTGTGCCCGTGCCTGGGGATACGACTGTTTATTGCGGCTAAGATATTCTAATACGATTACTAAGGCTACTAATAATTATTCTTTAAACAATAAATCTGTGTCGCTATAGTAGACTTTACAGATATATTTATGACATAAGTATCACTAACAGTCCTTCTGTGTGACGTATATGTGTACGTATGTATCATCATCATAACCTGGCTGCCCCAGACTTAAGTGCGGGGCCCAGGGTTCGAAATGTCAAAAGTGCGCCACCATGGTTTAAACCCGAGACCCTCTGAATAAGAAGTCTATATGTCTAGCCACTGGGCTATCGTCGTTAAAAGATGTACACATGTATGTCAAAAGTATTAGTGTTATAATTATCCAGTACCTGCTTGGATTTGGGGCTAAAAGATTTATGTGAGATGTTTAAATTACTGTATTGTATTTGTAATTTTTATTTATTATTTTCTTTTATGTGCAAGGGTATAATTTACCTGAATAAAGAACTTATTGTTAGTATTAATTATTATTATGAATACTTTAAAAGAAACTTTAAACGATTTCAGAATATAAAAAAATATGCATATTTTATTTATATTTTTCTTTTAAAAATAAATAATGCGTACATTACGAGAGGCGTCGTCTTCAAATAATAAATCTATTACTATTAAGGGTAACGACAACCACCTTAAACATGACTTAATATCGGGGAGGAAAAAAATTAGCACCATCAAACAGATACCGCAGTTTTAGGGTTCCCTCGGTAAATGTCAAAAACGTATGATATACTCGCGCGCGACACGCAAGGGTATACTCGCCTTCACGCCATATTATACGTTTTGCCCTTCGCTCTTGAGGTTGTGGGTTAGATTCCTACACAGGACAATATTTGTGAACATTAATATGAATGTTTATTCTGGTCTGTGTGTGAGAGTTGTATATTTCTTACTTCGCGTTTTTTAATTTTACTTACAGCGGAATCAGATTCAAACACAAATGACCAATAAATGTATTAACTATTTATCAGGTAGACATACAATAAGTAACAACAAAACGTGACAGCTACACTACTACATCTATGTATTTACAAAAATAAAAAAGTATCTATGTAAGTTTATCCGTTATATAGAAGCCATATTACAAGTTCTTAATGATACTTGTCTTGGAACTAAACTATTGGTGTAATTGTCAGAAAATATTTATATGTTGTGTTTAAGCGAGAAAAAGAGGTCCTCAATTCATTGTTTCTGAACTTCTTGGCGGAAAAGTCACGCCCGCAATTTTGTTTAATTTTTCAAGTTTTTAGTATTTCGATTTATAATGTAAAAGGTCTTTCATTCTATTAATACAATTTACAATGTCTTTTTTCTTTCTTTCTAACGATATTTTAAAGTTATACGGAACCCTATATACGAAGAAAGCCACATTTTATTATGATCGTCAAAATATTTACGATCTTGCATGCGTTAAATTTTTACAAAGACATTTTTTCACGTAATCGTCCGTGAATGGAAAATGCGAGCGGTTTCATGATAATAGCATTTGATGTATTGGTTACATTAGTTAGGCATGTTTTTATGCCATCAGCTATCAAGGGATATTAAAAAATATTACCGAATACAGTCAAATCAAATCTTTATTAACATACTAAGTAGAATATATATTAGGTGTTACGATAAAAAAGTATTTAAAACTTATCCCAGACAGGGCATCGAGGCATTTTACACGCCCACACTTTGCCAATTGCATTGTTGGTCCCACGTAATAGGTGGCGAGCCTATTGCCGCTTACCGGGAACTGTTATGTTCGCCAGAGCTGGTCCGTTGATCGGCAGGTGCATCACGGGCAGGTGAGGTTGGCTTGGGCTCCTGAGTTGTTGATAGGATCCCTATGCACCCATGAAAAATAATACATGTAACAGAAGGTAAATTTATATGAAATTTGTGCTGAGAGAGCAGGTTGATACGAGTTTACACAAATCAAAATAAGTACTACCATTTTAACAATGCGTTTTTGTTTAATGATTACTAGACACTTATTAAGGAATTACCAGTATCTCTTGGTTCATTAAAAAAAAGACAAAGTTTCGTATAATTTCATTTGCCAATAATTACTTGACAAATAAACTCTTCACAAATAATTGTATCGCAAACCTAAAACCATTAGGTTGTACCAAGTGAATGTTTCAACAATAACTCGCTTACCAACTAGTGCCAATTTTAATTTAGTTAAAGTTAGTATGACATAATAATAATATGTTAAACAAAATAAATTCATCCAATCATATTTTCTTTAATTAACTTTTGCTTCAGTCAAAATATTTTCTAATGTTAGAATACGCGATAATCTAATATAGTAATATTTAATGGTTTGTTATACATTCTGTAAGCATGGAGTCCAATACTCGTTCTTCTCATTATATCATAGTGAACAAATACGTTATACCTAATTTTAGTAAATTTCATTAATAAAAAAATAGTTATTATATAATTGTGCATAAGCAGTAAATGAATAGGAAATAGACCAAAATATAGAGATAGCTAAAGAGAGAGCGGAATGAAAATTGTATTGCTAGTTTTGCTGCTGTCAGTACAAGGAAGTATCAAATGGGAAAAATAATGACATAAGGGTGACCGCTAACGATCTTAGTTTCCAAACAATCGTTTGTCATGTAAGTATGTGGGATGACTATTGTATGCCACGCTTCAATAGTGTAATTTGTACGGTCTGCAAAAAAAGTATTAGCTAAGTCCAAACAATGAAAAAACGTCATTTTTGTTTCAAATATTTGAGGCAAGTACGTTGTTTTGTTTTAGCGGTTAAGCATAAAATATTTCTTAATTGCATTATTCACAAATTCATAAAAACAGTTATTAGCCATAATGTTTACTACACGTAATCATCACATACTTCATTTATAATTTTTTTTTTTTTTAATCTCCTCAAACTCAAATAATATGTATTAAAGTACTAACAACTCTTTACTTCGATAATTTTAAATAGATAATAAGATGACTTTTAGTTAGGTAAGTACCAACTTTTTTTAATTGTTTATATTCCCCTTTGTTTTGCTGACCATACAGCCACGGTTGAACTGTTGGAGCCTTGTGTTACAAGTAAAGTTGCATCATTATCGAAAGCTCTGGAAGTCTCTTAATCGACGGAAAAACATCTTCGTTCCAGTAGCAAAATATCCCCTACTATTTGACACTATCTTTTAAAAACTAATTAACAGACTCTCAGTGTAATTGTGAGTTATTCTAACGACCGTAGCAATTAACAATGTCGTAAGTGAAAAGCCGTTTCTTTAAACAATGTCGTAAGTGGAAAGTAACGACTTATTACTTATGATATTGTTAAAAGCAACAACATTTTACGAACATAGGTTCGTGACATGATAATTAGTAGGAAGTTGATGGGCTGAGATGATAATAAAACTTTATTTATTTACTTTTATTGCTGATATTATTATCTTTTTTGTTTCAGACACTTTCACGCATTGGTACTGCCAAAAGACTGCATTTGACGTAAAAGAGCATATCAAAACGGAATTCTCTTTAAAAAAATCGTTGTTATTGAAGAACGGGATAAGCTATGTGCCGACGAATCTCTGGCTAATAGCTTGTTAGTTTCTATTTTTATGTAAAGCAGGTAGACCACCTTCATCATTTCAGACAAAAGAAATGGATCATATTTAACGTGTCTTCAAAATTAATAAATTGCCAACCTAACCTAACCTTTTTGTACATCAAAATTACTGATTGAGCACCTAATCATCTATTAGATGCTCACTCAGTATTTTTGATGATCAAAAAAGCTTTTTTTAGAGGTTTAGTTTATTATATTCCAAAAGAAATCTACTGCCGCTTATTCCCGAAGTTTTGCACGCTACATGCAGCTGCCTGCATTAACCGGCTTCCCTTGTAATCAAAATCATCTGATGATCATGAGTCCATCAAGTGGGCTGCTGTCTTTGTAGAACTAAAAGACCCCAAACGTAGGCAGTTCTTTGACTTATGGGCACTGTAGATTACAATGTACAAAAAAACTTAATATATTGTAACAATAGTAGGGGTCAGAAAAACCCGGTAAAGTATTTTTCTTCCCTGCTAAATAATTTATTATGGGTAACTTTGTCATTGTTTTTCGTTACAAGTATCGAAAGTTTGGGAGGATAGAATCTGAACTTTTGTTAATTTATGTTTTTTGTTGTTTTATGGTATATTACAGATGTTTGGCTGACTCTTGGTGTAGTGATTCGCGCGCTTACTTGGATCTAAGAGGTCACTGATTCAAACTTGACGAGATTGTTGCCACATTATTCTCTACTCAAGCTTCTGTCCTCGTCAATTATAAGCGTTTTATTTCCCTCTAAAAATGGATTTCCCAACACTCGTGTACTTTCACAAACACTTAACGGTTAATAATTCACCACTTGCAGGTGAGGTTGGCTTGGGCCCCTTTGGTCTTGGTGGGATCCCTATACACTCAACATTCCATTCCCATTCAAAGTAAAAATATACAACGTAACTATATAGTATGTTAATAGACCCTGGGAAAAGCCGAGAGCTGCATGTTCTACCTAGCCATCGTTAGAATAGTTTTTATCTTTGAAACTATATTTTGGCCATCAATAGGATGTCCTAGTGTTCAATTGTTTTTAGGTAAATCCGATTTAATCTATGGCTTTTCAAAGTTCTGCGCGTAATTATCGCTTGCTCTGTATCTCGGAATACACATTAAGCCGTTGGTCTCGGCTGACATGAAGATCTAGTCCAGTCGTTTATCAGGATGTATTAGGATGTCAGTGCCTTCTAATATCCTGACAGCTGGTTTAACTTCTTTTTTTTTATATGTCACGTCATAATGACTACATTGTGCCGGATTATAAGCAGTCGTCGCAGTCCTGAAGAAGTGAAAATGCTTCATACCGTCAAAATGCGCATAGTTCAAAGCGCACCCACTCATGACGGCGTGCTAAAATGCGGTTTCACGCCCCTCTTAAAAGATCCGGGATTATAAGAAATAGGAAACACATGAGCCGGCAGCGAATTCCAGAGCTTAGTGGTCTTGCGTGACTTCCCAAATTTATTAGTTCGAGTGCTGATAGTCTGCACATAGTATGTGGATAGTTTCTAAGACCAGCACGTGTTGTTTGGGAGAGGAAAGGAGAGGGCGGGATGAGATAGAAAACTCCTCAGAACTCTCGCCATATTCGTCCGCGAGTGAGGCTGTTACCCTCAGCATCCCCTATAATGCGAACCGCTCGCCATTGCAGTCTGTTAAGTGCGTCGAGGAGGTACTTAGCAAAACCGTCCCAAAGATGGAAACAATATTCTACATTCGATCGCACTAGTCTTGTAGAATGATCTTTCCCTTTGGGTTACGGTGGTCAGCCAAATGTGATTAACTAACTAACTAACTTTTCTAACAATTACACCAATTATTTAGTTCCAAGATAAGTATACTTAAGAACTTGTGTTATGGATACTAAACAACGGATAAACATACTTACATACTTTTTTTTTTTGTAAATACATACTTAATATACATAGGAAAACACCCAGACCAGAACAAATATTCATATTAATGCACACAAAGATTTGTCCTGTGTGGGAATCGAACCCACGACCTCTGGAGTGAAGTGCAGGTATACTGACCTCCACGCCATATCGGTCGTCTATTAAACCAGTGAGCAGAACCTGGGTCCTAAGCTTAAGTTAATGTCGACCAGGATAATGAAAGGATATGATGATGAATTCTTAAATGTGTAGAATGTGTAATCTCTGGCTTCTTCAGCGAAGATTTAACTTTTCGTGGAGTCGTGCTTCGAGCGGAGGCTCATTTCCCGGCTGACGATGCCAGTAGGGTCTTTTGGACTCCTTTTCCTTCTTCTACCTGCCGTGCCCGAAAGAAGTCAACTGGGGTCTTCTTTATTATTATTTTTTGGGATCATGTGTGGTGGTAGGTATCGTCATCCCTGTTTTTACACCCTGTAGATAAAATAATTTATTGATTCAGGCGTTACTTTGCGGAAATCTATTGTAAGCAAGTGATGGATTGAAAATATCTTTGTAACAATTCCCTCGCTGTCGGGACGAGAGCGAAGAGAAGACTCTCTCGGTTCAGCGCTGGTCGTGAAGACATCGTTGTTCTGAAGCTCCTATCTTACCTGAAGATGCCCTATGTAAGGTCGAAACACTTATCGTGTTGAATAGATTCTCGTTTTTGCGAGGAATTATAGTAGCGCGGGAATTGTTACAAAGATATTTTCAATCCATCACTTGCTCACCCTGTAAATTAACAATCCTTATAAAATTCTAATCAAAATAATGACATTACGAATATTAAGCGACTGTAAGAAAAAACCTATTAGTTGAATACAAAATCAACCCCTAATAGCTTAATGAGTGGACACAAACGGCAAAATCAATTTAACCCTTCGCATAGGTGTGTCCGTGTCAATTTTAATAAACGCCCAGGTGGGGTGGGGCCTGTCACATCGACATTCATTGTTAACTTAAACCCGATCATAGTTCTATAACTATTTATTAGTTATTTTGACAGGTAATTGTATGTTGTTTTTAGTATTTATTTCATCTACAACTAACTAGAAAATTCTTTTAAGTTTTAACATAGAACCATTCACGTAACAATAAGAATATTACCAAAAATGCTCCAAGAACATAGTTATGAGACGAATTTTAAATTATCAAATTAAATATTATATTAGATATTAAATATTTCTGACACTTACACCAATTATTTAGTTCCCAGATATGTATCATTAAGAACATATTCACAACAGTATTTTCTATTTTGTTGATTGTTTTTTCAAAATTAATTACCTCGTCACGTATTTTTAGGTTATATCTTTCATAGACCACAGACCATCTTTTTATAGACAACCAAAACTTATATTTCTATCTTAAAAATCATAGAAGCTAGCACGCAAGACTGTATCTATGACGATCAAAACGCGGGAAAATTAAATTAAAGAAAATTAGGTATTTTTCTTTACCACGGCAACGGGTTGGACACCTCGGAGAAGAAGAAAAAGAAAAAAAAGAAGTCGGAGCAGACCGAGGAATCCGCCGAGACGGTGGTGGCCACCCCTGAACCCAAGAGCGAAAAGAAGAAGAAAAAGAAAGAGCAGGCAGAAGAATAGTGTTGTGCTTTTTGAGAAGTGTCGTGCCGGTCACTGCTTGACTGGCGTCCCCTGCAGTAATCAAGCAGAAATCAAGATATAACGCCCGAAATTTATAACCTACCTTGATTCAAAGATGGCCAACTGCGATAGACAAATAAATCTTTTTAGGAAGTAAAGTTCATTCAAAGGCATATTATACGCCATGTTGCAGGTGGCTTGGGCTCTGGTAGGATCAGATTACAGCGGATTAGGAGGAGGCAGATTACAGCGTGTTGAGTTTGACAATGGTACAGGAACTATGTTAATTTCAGAAACTGCATCTGTGAATCGGGGGGTTCCACAAGGATCCATATTAGGACCAATCCTTTTTATTATGTACACTGCAGATCTGGCTAGTAACATACACAAATGTAGTTATCATTTATATGCAGACGACCTCCAACTATACATATCTTTTAAACCTGGCAATACTATAGTTGCAATTGAGGACCTAAATAAAGATCTCACACGAATTGCCGAGTGGGCACTTAGAAACAGTTTGGCACTGAACCCCAATAAATCCAAATATTTGATTTTAGGCTCTAAGGCACAAGTCAACAAGTTGTCAATAATTAACCCCATAGTCAAGATAGCAGATACCCTACTTGAACAAGTAACTGAGGCTCGAAACCTTGGTGTAGTTTTTGACAGCAATCTTACTTTCCATAATTATATCTTAGAAACCGTAAGAAACTGCTTTTATAGACTGAAGGTCTTATACCAAATTAGAAATTATATAAGCGAGGAGCTTAGAATCAATATTTGCGAGACTTTGGTACTTTCTAAATTAAATTACGCCGATACAGTTATAGGCAATTGTCTGTATGGGTATACTAAAAGACTTATGCAGCGATTGCAAAACGCATGTGCTCGATTTTGTTTTTCGATACCACGTCGCGCCCATGTGACTCCTTATCTAAACCAAAGAAGTTTACTGAACATGCAGTCGAGAGGATCTCTGCATTTTGCGTGTTTGCTGTTTGGTGTAGTAAAGGCTCAAAAACCGGTGTATCTGTTTGAGAAGTTAAATTTTTCTCGACGTGAAGCAAGATTTGCTCCTATTCTCGTGGTGCCTAGACACAACACAGCAGCATTTCGTGGCAGTTTCCGTTACTCTGCTACGAAATGCTGGAATAACATCCCCCCACCAATAATAAATAGTGCTTCAATTAAAACTTTTAAATTTAAATACAAACACTATTTACTGATTTCGCAAAAAGATTAATTATACCTGTGTTGTGTCATTCGTAGTTTATCACTGTCTTACTTCGATTTGGTTAAGTTATCTGCATTTTACTACTATTCGTTCTTCTTCTTTCTCATTATATTCGTATGTATACTCAATACTTTTATTTAAACTTTTTATTCCCAAACTACTTTATAATTATATTTATGATAATTTATTTTTAATTATTTAAATAGATGCATTTCACAAATACTGCGCGTAGTAACACTTCATGCCTAGGTGTTCACGGAAGATCAGCGTCGTGGCATCCTATGGTGTCCGACAGTGTGCTGAGTGGACACCGTTTCAGTACATGGTTTAATGTTGTATTTTGCTTGTGTAAATTTAATCGTTGCTTTTTTGTGTACTAATTTCTATGTTTATGTTTCCATGTTTATTTGTACTGAATAAATTTATTTTCTTTCTTTCTAATATACATCATAGGACACCAGACCAGAACAAACATTCATATTTATACACACAAATATTTGTCCTGAGTGGGAATCGAACCCACGACCTCAGGAGTGGAATGCGGGTATACTCGCCACCACGCCATATCGGTCGTCAAAATAAAAAAAACATACATAATATCACACCTGTTTCCCCGAAGGGATAGGCAGAAGCATATTATAAGCCTACATTCGACAATTATATTGTTGGTATAATTGCCACGCTATAGGTGGCAAGCCTATTGCCGCTTATCGGAAGCTTTTATGTTCGCTAGAGTCTCGTTCGTTGTTCAGCCGGTGTTCAGGGGATCCTACTATCATCTTTGGAGCCCAAGCCAACCTCACGATTAACGGTCGAGGCTCTGGCAAACATAGAAGTTCCCGGTAAGCGGCAAGCGGCTTCTATTACGTGGGACCAACAACGAAATTGGCGAAGGGTGGGCGTATGGTCCCCCCCGGACAGGTCTCCACCTTGGCGTGGTGGGGGGCTGAGTACCCCCCGGAGGCCGGAAAAAGGTAGCACCCAGAGATTGACGACTCTGGGTGCCCGTAATACTGGCTACCGGGGGGAAAACTAAGAGGGGCCTGTGGAGGGCGCAGCGGGCGGGCCAGGAGGGCCTGATCAGCAGCGCCCGGAGGGTCTTAGGCAGTGGGGGTAGGGGGCCCCTGTTGTCTAACCATAGACCCTCCGGGAAGTCGGCCACACGGGGAGGTAGGAGGGGCGCGTTCACTTCGCCTATCTGAGAAGGTCCGCCTGGTTTTTATCCGGGGGACGATGGCTGCAGGCGGGGTGTCAGAAGCTGCAACCCAGGTGGGCGGCGTCGGAAGATTTTTAGTCTGTATTACTGCTAGCAGTCGTGTCTGCCGGTGGTGAGTCCACACCCCCATTCGATCCCCCTTTGACCGGAAGGCAGTGCGTAAATGCATTTTGTTACCGACGTAAAGCAAATAAAAAGGTTGGGCGTTTGGTATGCCTCTGCCTACCCCTTTAGGGATACAGGCGTTATTGTATTTATGTTAGTTCTTAATGATACATATCTTGAAATTTCATATGGTGTGATTGTCATACAGATGCCTACATACACACAGATCTAGCTAAAAAGATAGTGTGTATGTGTGCTACGTACCAATCGTTTGCATTATCAGCCTTCAACCCTTACGATGAAGCAATTATCCAGAACGCCGGCTAATGGGTTGAGTTAACTATCGACAAACTCACGCGATATTTGATATTATTGTTAACCAGGAACGGGTTAATGATTATAGATTGCCGTTAAATGGAATAAGCTAACGATGTTTTTGATGGGGTTAAGAATAGGTGAGTCAGCCTTGGTTTTAGATTAGTTTACGCATTGTGTATATTTCTAATATGACAAGGTTTTAAAATGATAATATTTAAGCAAGTGATGTATTAAAAATATTTTTGTAACATTTCCTGCTATACTAAAATTTTTCGAAAAATCGAGAAACTATTCAACACGACACGTGTTTCGCCCTTACACAGGGCATCTTCAGGTCAGATAGGAGCCTCGGAACAACGATGTCTTCACGACCAACGCTGAAACGAGAGTAAAATGATAATATTTTTAACAAAGGCTTGTCCAACATCGAGACACTTGATGTATGAGGGGGCCTAGGAGGGGCGAGGAGACGGTGCGACGACGAGCGACCACGGCGCCGGCGGAACCGATCGGCCCCACTACTACGACACTCGACCACAGGATCTCAAGGCGACCATATACAGTCCATTTTATTTATTTATCGAGGCGTAAACAGGCTACTTATTTTTTAATGTCTGTTAATTATGGCCTCACAACTCAACACAGGCCTCCTTACACATACCAAGGTGAGAGAGATTCTGGCTTCACTTATTCTTAACCACGCGAACCCAGTGCGCATTGGCGGAGGCAGGTGGGGCGTCGTGCCGTTAGGAATGTTCATGCCCCCCAATAGGGCCTCTGACAGGGCTTAACGATTACCGAATATAGTAATAACTGGGACCAGCACCTCACTTGCTTTTCAAATCACTCAAGCATTTGATATTAAATGCCACACAAATGGTCATACATCTAGCCGCAAGCAAGTCTGCTTAAATCTGCCTAGTCAGGCAGATTAACAAACTACGAGTATTATGACATTTTCTAATTGAATTTATTGAAAATGAGTGATTCAAAAATTATAGAAAAGCGCTAATTTAGTACTCATAATAAGTTGCTTTGTACGCTTTAAAGTTTCCCATTTCCCTAGTCGTTTTGTAAAACGGCGCATTCTACAATCTGACTACGACATATCTTCGTTATGTTCAAAAATAAAAATATAAATATATGTTTTTTGTAGCTGCAGAGAGCGTCATATACATATAAAACTTTGGAACACAGGTTTTTGTATAATGGGTGCGCTAGTTTTTAAGTTTTGTTATTTTGACTTCCATAAGAGCTCTATTGAGCCATACTTTAATAAATGACTATGAAGAAACGAACGACTCTTTTACAATACGCATTTATGACCTACAACCAAGCTTAGGGAGGTACCCTATGATTAGTACAAACTACTTGATTACAACCTTATTACTATGGAATAATGTTTTCCCTACGCATCGACTTTCAACGCGCGTAAGCCAGCCCTTAAATAATAGAACGAATGTGACAGTAGGGATGTGCCCAAGGGCTACATATTTCAGCAGGTTTCTACCTAACTATATCAACGTGGACGTAAAAAACTATAGATGCGGCAACACTAATGTCTATAGACATTGGTTGTTAGTACGACGGTTTAGATGCATCCAGTGTTTTACGTCGGACTTTACGAATTATGTATTGACGACCGATATGGTGTAGCGGCGAGTATATACCCACGTCGTTCCTAAGGTCTTGGGTTCGATTCCCACATAGGAATTTGTGCATAAACATGAATATTTGTTCTGGTCTGGGTATGTATATTAAGTATGTTTTTACATTTTTGAAAAAAAAATTATGTATGTATATCCGTTATTTAGTATCCATAGCAAGATCTTAATGATACTTATCTTGGAACTAAATAATTTTGGTATTTGTCAGAAATTATATATTTATTATTAGCACTTTTAAAAGATCGGGGGTTTAATTATTAACTTTGTGGTTATGACTGTTCACTAACTAATGGTTGCATGGTGCATGTCTAGGTCTGGTTTTTTTTGTATGTGTTATAGGTCTGTTTATACAAAACAATAGAGTATGTAAGTCTTATTATATATTGTATATATATATTTTGTTTCTCTTCTGTTTTAAATGACACTGACAATTTCATTGATTGTAAACCTATCCACTAGAGAAGCATATCTTCAACGTGCCCTTGTGACCTTTAATAGCCGAGGCTAACTCAGAAGTATTCTGTACTAATTTATTGAATAATGACGAAGACTTTAGCTGGAACAATTAACAATTTTAATATAACTAGAAACAGTGCCACCACGCCACTTAATTTCATTATTATCAATGAAGTAATATTTAGATAATTAAAAATGCCGCATCCACTCCGGTCACTCCCTTCCCACATCATTAAGTGACCGAGTAGTGGACACGTCAGGGTTTACTAATAAATATTTATCCTCCTATAATGTTTGGGACGCAGCCAAATTATAACGTAACCCACTTAATATTGTTTTAATTAAATAATTTATAGTTTACTTAGGATTTGGCGAGCTGAGGGAGCGAAAAGAGTTTGAATTAGGTTTTAATGGCTTCATTTTGTATTGTCTATGTATTACATATATGTACTATGAAGATCAGCGTCGTGACATCCTGTGGTGTCAGACAGAGTGCTGAACGGACACCGTTTCAGTATATGTTTTAATGTTGTATTTTGCTTGTGTAAATTGAATCGTGTCTTTTTCTGTGTACTTTCTATGTTTATTTGTACTGAATAAATTTATTTTCTTTCTTTTATTTCTTATTTATTAATATTTTTCTTATTTTCCTTCCAACATCTTAGGAGCCCAAGCCAACCTCACTTGCTGATTAACGGACAAGGCTCTGGCGAACGTAACAGGTAAGCGGCAATGGGCTCGCCATCTATTACGTAGTACCATAAATGTTGCTGGCGAAGTGTGGGCATAGAATTTCCTCTGCCTACCTCTTCGGGGAAACAGGCGTGACAGTATGTATGTTTCACACTCAACCGAAACTAGGAAATACCAAGATATTGTTTGTCATATTTTATTTATTTATTTATTTAACTCTTTATTGCACATAAAAACTAAAAAATAACAAAACATTACAAATAAAAAGGACATGTACAAAGGCGAACTTATCTCTATAAGAGATCTCTTCCAGCCAACCTCATGAGGAGTCAGAAAGATAAAATAAGGATTGGTAAAATACATATGCAAAAAAGTTTCCTATTAGAATACAATAGCAAATAATATATACAAATATATACATACACAAATATATATATAAATATATATTATACAAATATACTATACAAATATATTTAACACCTAATGTAAACTTATGCAGTATAATAATGACTTGAGAATTGGACAGAATTGGCAGAAAATGTACTATAGGAACTTATGTACTATAGTAGGTACGAGCTATGATTAATTTGGGACTAGAAGGTTACTTATCATATCCTAGCATTATCCCAGTTGCCCTAGATTTAAGCTTAGGGCCCAGATTCTGCTCACTGGTTTTACCAGATTGGTCTGAATTTGAGTTCTAGAGCTCATACATGGAGCGACTGCCGTCTGACCTCTGCAATCCAGAGGGAAACATAATTCTACGGTTAAACTAGAAGGCTGCTCAACCAATACTTATCAACCCATAGAATACTTTTTTAATGTAAATACATAGGTACCTACTTATAATACATATTATAATATAAATAGCCAAAGCCAAATATCCCGTTTCATGCACTCACACGAGTGTATAGGGCTTCTACCAAGATCTGAGGAGCCCAAGCCAAGATCACGTGCAGTTGCCGATCATCGGCCGAGGCTCTTCCCCCTTCGGGAAAACAGGCGTGATTATATAAATGATTATATATGTATACACACACATTTGTCTTATGTAGGAGTCGTACTTACAACATTTGAAGCCTTCTGATATATAAAACAATTTCCGCACTAAATGGACCGTTAAATATTCCTTGTGTAAATGTAATAATCAGGTTTAGTATATGTAAAAAAAACCGTATGTCGGGAGTGTTTTTCCTTTTACCTACAGTCTTCAATTAAGATCAGTCCATTACAGTCCAACTACTGGACTTGCAAACCAAGAGTAAAAGATGTAAAAACCTCTTTAAAATGTAGTTTTATTCTTAGACTTTGGTCCCAGACTCAAAGATTTTCGTGTTTCATCGTATGGCTTATTAATGATTTTCCAAATTTTAATGACAATATTTTTACTGCCACAGCTTCATTACATGTAAGGATACATTTTACTATACTAAATGCATAAGGGAGTATAAGGGTCCTACTAAGATCTTAGGTGCCCAAGCCAACCTCACCTGCAAGTGGTGCACCTACCGATCAAAAGACAAGGCTCTGGCGAACATAAAATTTCTCGGTTAGCGGCAATAGGCTCGTCATCTATTACGTGGGACCATTATAGCCATAGGCCAAATGTAGGTATAAAATGTGCCTCTGCCTACCCCTACGAAAAAACAGGCGTGAATGTATGTATGTGTATGTTATAGTAAACTGCACTGTAATATTCAAATACTCCACTATAGCGTGCTACCGTTTATTGATGTAACTATCAACATTAAAAATTCTTAATAGTGCTTTGCTATGCGATATTCCCCAGAGACCATATTACAATAGACACTGAAACTTTATAACGGGAAGTGGCCTAGAAGATTTGTTATTTTATCAAGAGTATAATTCTGATTTCATCTCAATAACATTTTGACGTCATCAACTTTGCTTAGACGACCGATATGGCGTAGTGGCGAGAATACCTGCTCTCCGCTCCTAAGGTCGTGGGATCGATTCCCACGCAGGACAAATGTTTGTGTGCGTGAACATGAATATTTATTCTGGTCTGGGTGTTTTCCAATGTATATTAAGTATGTATTTACAATAAATAGTATTTAGATATGTTTATCTGTTATTTAGTATCAATCACACAAGTTCTTAATGGTAAGTACCATCTTGGAACTAAATAATTGGTGTAATTGTCAGAAAATATTTATTTATTTATTAAATGCAGATTTAATAAGATTTAAGCCTATATATATTTAATACGCCTGAAAGTAAGGAAAGTTAAAAGTTAGTTAAAACGCTCCATATATAGCGCAACTGTGGATGACACAAGACAGTTAACTATTGCTTCGTTGATTAGGTTTGGTAGCAAAAAATATAATAAAAGAGTACGTACTAATAAAAACAAATTTTAAAATACAAATACGACTTAAAATATTTACTTATCAATTAATCAACAGTATATCTTTAAGCACTTCAAGTATTTTTTTATTATAGGTAGGTTATATAACACATTTCTCATTTATAAATTAACTAAAGATTTTGTTACTACATACTAAAACCTTCACATCTTTGTGTCTGAGAGGAGGCTGACTGGGCAGAGTCGATATGATTATTTCATCAATAAATAATGAACATGACAAATAAAAAGTTTACTACAAAATAAAAACAATACTGTCCTATCTTATCCAGTATATTTTTACATCAATGTAACCAATAGTACATTATGAAAGAACGTAGTTTTACCGAAAACAGCTTCGTTTATTGACAAACGGGAATAGCGGTGTGTAGCGGCGGTTATTGTAAATATCCCTTCGTATGTTTGTTTGTTTAACCCCTATTAAACTAGTTAGGACATGTTATAACTTCATCTCTCCAGGGACCTTTGGGTTATGAGACAAAAATGTATTGTTAGTTTATACGACGACCGATATCGCGTGGAGGTCAGTATACCTGCACTTCACTCCATAGGTCGTGGGTTCAATTCCCACACAGGACAAATCTTTGTGTGCATGAACATGAATATTTGTTCTGGTCTGGGTGTTCTCCTATGTATCTTAAGTATGAATTTACAGAAAAAAAAAGTATTTAAGTATGTTTATCCGTTATTTAGTATCCATAACACAAGTTCTTAATGATACTTATCTTGGAACTAAATAATTGGTGTGATTTTAAGAGAATATTTATATTTATACTCGTGAATTTTTACATACAGGTGTATAGGGATCCTACTAACATCTAAGGAGCCCAAACCAACCTTTCCTGCAAGTCGTGCACCTGCCGATCAACGGACGAGGCTCTGGCAAACATATAAGTTCCCGGTTAGCGGCAATAGGTGGGACCAACAATATTATTAGCGAAATGTGGGCGTATAATATGCCTCTTTTTCCGTATAATATGCCTGAATTTTTACATATTTCTGTACTGGTTACGGATCCGTAATAGCCGACCGATCTGGCGTGTGGGTCAGCACGCCTGACCGCCAGCGCTCTGCTTCTGAGGTCTCGAGGTCGGTTCCCACACAGGAAAAATTAATATAATTTAGACTGGTCTAGGTGTTTCCTATGGGGGGCCACAGAAGCTGCGGCTTCGGTACTAGCAGGTCAGAAAGAACTTGTTCATACAAGTAATAATAATAAAAGTCTGACACAGCCTTCCGCTCTACCCACAACAGGAGACACTCATTGATTATTTTTCATTATGATAAAAAAAAGGTTTGCAATTTATTATAGCGTTCTGTGTTATAATTTTTATTTTGAATTTTTGAAAATTTTAGATTTAAAATCATTAAAAAAAAAGTAGAACACATTTTAGTTTCCTTTATTTTGTAATAACGTGTTCTTTTATAATTATTTTTATCATCTTCGTTCTGTATAAAATATGTTACCCGTTGTTTTGTATTTATAACACAATTTCTTAATGATACTTAACTTGTACCAAAGTATTTGGTACAATTTTAAGATAATAATTTACTTAGAATCTATATAATATGTTGCAATACAAATGCCTACTCAACGCAAGCCCTATTAGAACACACAATTAGGTCTAGACTAGACATAGGCACAAAGTGTAGGTAATTCTAAACTTAGTACTGTCACACCCTTCTATAGGGAGTCACGGACGATTTCACTGTCCCATACAACTTTGAAAGCTAAGTACGGATAGCAAAAAATTGTGCAATAACTAATAATAATTATTAACAAAGTAAATACATAGAGACACCAAATATTATGCGACTTTTTAGTAATCATTTATTTAAGGCGCACCACAAGAACCACTAGCATTAATCATCAGCATCAGGCTTCAGTTTTATATAAGATAGACTGTTGTTTACATCAATAATAGATGTGCTCAATATTTATAATCTCATTCGAACAGTCAACATAACAATTTAAAACATTATAAATCCCTCTTAACAATATGAACACGATAATAAAAAGATGCCGAGTGGTACCGGCTTAGAATAGTACCTCCCTCTCATCTCATGGTGAGCCGTATGTGTGGATACCCCTTAAGTAGCTGTCTTCGTGTTATAGTACCTTCTGCAATTCAATTAAAATAAGATTTTTCTTACTTATCATAGAGACTTATCTCTCACCCATTGGTTTGTGAGAAATTCTATCGGATGATGGGCGTCATCCTGCGTGCTGGCGTGAGCTGTGATCATCAACCCACCTGCCCAGCGTGGTGACTTTAGGCTCATATCCCCAATAAAGTATAATTGGGGAGGCTACTGTTTGACTTATACGGCTGATATGATGAATAAAAAGATATTCCATTATTATTACAACTTTTTTTGCTAACCGTATGTAATCTATTGGACAACCCAAGCAAAACTGATAGCATTTGCTAACCTGTATACCTATAGATTGACATTTAATCTTTGGCTGTATTGCAACATTAAACGCCGTTTTTCGAATAACCAACAAGAAATATAATAGAAAAAAATAGTCATAATAACTTATAATAATAGTAGACAGTTTTCTTTTTGTCTGTTAACTCAATAAAATCCTTGTTAAGCCATGGGAAAGAGCAAGTTATCCCCAACACAAGTACTGCGTTACTTACCGGGGAAACGTAACATGTGTATTTACGATTTATTGAGCAATAAAAACAATTTTTATTATTTTTTTATTTTTATTTTATAACTTCGTCTAGTCTTTTTGTCCTTTTATACGTAGCCACGCTACTAAAGCATTTGCAATGAAATTTGGCAGATTAATTGACCATAACATGTCGTTAAGACTAAAGTCTTTTGAGTGCGTCCTGTACTGTTCTGACTTACGGCGCCGAGATGTGGACATTAACGGTACTGCTGGTCTACCAGCTTAAAGTCGCTCAGCGAGTTATGGAGAGGGCCTTCGGACATATCCCTAAAATTTTGCAAGTTGAAGTGGCAGTGGACCGGTCCTATATCCAGTAGGACTGATAACCGTTGGGTAAACGTGTTCTGAAGTGAAGATCACGTCGAGGTAAGCGCAGTGTGGGACGCCCTCCAGCTAGGTGAAGTGATGACATACCCAAAACGGCGGTTGGAGACGAAGAGCTGAAGATTCAGCTTAGTGGCGTGCCATTGGAGAGGCCTGTATCCAGCGGTAGACAAATGTAGGCTGATGATGAAAAAATGTCAATTTGGTGAATTTATGCAAATATTTTTTTTTAAGTTGTGAACTACAAACCTTAAAGGTTCGTCACGCTAATTGATTTCCCTGATAACCTCTTTCCATCAGGTAATCCTCAGGCAAGCTTTTGGGTTTCTAGCTGTATAAAAGTAACAATATTAATACAGGCTTAAGACCTTACAACAGTAAACTCCGCATTTAGAACACTTCACGTAATAACGAACACAAAACATACTCCAAATCACAAAACCTATAACAATAATTCCAAATAATCAGTAAATATGACAAATGAACCCGGATACAAGACTTGGCACCATCAAATACCTATATCCATACGCAAATCGTACGTGTGAACATCAGAATGTACCAATAAATCATGGTAAAGGGGATCATACCAAAAACCGTGTCCGCCTAAAACCAAAACGTTACCAAAACAGTATTTCATTTAGCCCTTGTTTTCTAATTGTGATTTATATATCGGCCTTCTGTTTTTTTTGTCTGCAAATGATGGCTGCTGTCAAAATAACAAAACAATATTCCGGTGATTGGTTTGAAAGGAAAAAGGGTAACGAGACTGCTACCAGCAAGAACTAAAAAAAATTTAGATAAAAATAGTTTGATAATCACACTAATATATATAGAGGAAAGATTTCTAGATATATTAAGTATCTGTATCCGTTATTTGGTACTCATAACAAAAGTTCTTAGCGATACTTATCTTGGAATTAAATAATTTGTGTGATTGTAAAATAACAACAATAATTTATACTAGTTGTTTGATTGCCCAGTCCCATGTTTAGCAGTGTAAATCCTCAGGCTGATGAAGAAAACGTTTATAGAACATTCTATATTTGGTATACATTTTGGAATATTCTGGAATTGTTAACTCAATTTCGCATTGTTTTACAGATTTTGTAGTATTGGAAGTGAATGTCAGAGATTCTATTAGCTGGCAGATGGTCGATTGAGTTTCTTTTTTGTTAACATTTTATCATCATGAAACAGTCATTGATTAAACTAACCTTATCGCTATTTATGACAACATAGATGAAGGACAGGGGCGTAGCTACCGCCGTATTTGCCGTATCAATTATACGGGGCCCCCGGGCCACGGGGGCCCCCAAAGTGTGTAAGGAAAAAGAATAAAAACTTTCTAATTTATTTTATTTTACAAATGACAAAATTCTATAAAGTAATTCCTTTTTTTCCCGCCTTAAGCGTGCGTTCAAAAGTTGGCAACACTACATCGTTATGGCGGGCTGCGGGACTTCCCCGTTTTACTTACTTCATCTTCAACTCAGCGGGGAATCCCCGGGAATCCTTTATCGATATCGCGATGTACGTGTACGTTGTTGTACTTTGCATTGGATGTTAAACCACGGAGTACAGTGCACTGTTTATTTACGCGCTTTATATAAATGTGCATTACATTGTGATTCAGTACAAACAATATTGTTCTTCTGGTTTAGCAGTATTAGTAGCGACTTGTAAAAGAAATGAGTGAAAGGAAAAGAGATTATCCCAGCGGCGCTGAGAAAAGAAAAATTAAACAGAAAAGGGACGAGGTTATAAAAAAAGTGCCCAAAATTTCTTCATTTTTTCAGAGACAAGATACTGTGAGTGATTTAGATTGGAAAGGTAAGTACTACACTACTACCCAACCCATTTATTAGGAGCCCGTAGTGATAAACAAGGAAATATTTTAATTTCGGTCTGTCCATCTGTCCGTCACGTTATTTATTTATATATAACTCTTTTTAGTTTAGTATCAAAGCATTCGTATTTATTTTTTAACAATTACTCGTTTATTTTTAGATTCTTCTGAAGCATGTTCTTCGTCACATATCCATCCGGAAATAGAAGAAAGCCAAGCACATACTTTATCGGATGTCCATCCAGAAAGCGAGGAACCCCAAGTCAACGATTCTGATATATCTGCAGATAATGCAGATTGTAATATAATTTCATCAGATAGAGGAAATTTTGGTGACAATTTAACTGAATGCGAACGAAAAATAATTTTTAAATTGGGTCCATTTAAACCACAAGGACCATTTCCAAAAGTTTCAGAAAATAACCGACCTTTTTCGGCTTATTATTATTCATATTTCAATCAGGCAGGCATAAAAATTATAAGACCATGGTTATGTTATTCTAACGTTTTAAACAAACCGTACTGTCACTTCTGTTGGTTATTAGCAGATCGTCAAAACAAATCGTACTCCTCTGCTTGGGTTAACGGTGTTTCGGTTAGAAGCAATTTCACACAAACTATTCTTGACCATGAAAAATCACAGCAGCATATTAGTGCCTCACTCTCTTATAATAATTGGTTGCAAGGAAATACCATCGATACTCTATTGAAAAGTGAAATCGATAGTAAAATTACATTCTGGAGAGATGTACTGCATCGTATAATTAATGTTATAATTACTTTAGTATCTTGTAATCTACCTTTGAGGGGGCATGATTCTGATTCTGGCAATTTTATGGCAATTTCACGTCTGCTATCTAACTATGATGCAACTTTAAAAGAACTTCTTCTAAAACCGAAAGGTGAAATAAATTATTTAAGCCCTACGATTCAAAACGAAATTATTAGTTTGCTTGGTACTAACGTTAGGAACAGTATTATCTCAGAAATTAAAAAAGCTCCATTTCTGACAATAATTCTGGATACAACACAAGACTTGTCAAAAATTGACCAACTATCTGTAGTTTTTCGATATATCTCGGTTACAGAAAATGATGATAATGTGCCTAAAGAAATAAAAATCTGTGAGTCCTTTTTAGGATTCATAGCAGTAACCGATTGCAGTGCTGCAGGTCTGAAAACTGTCATTTTAAATTTGACTAAAGAATATGGAATTGATTTGACTAAATGTAGAGGACAGGGATACGATGGAGCAAATGTTATGTCGGGTGTGTATGGAGGATTACAAACCCTAATAAAAGAGCATGCTCCAAATGCCGATTATGTTCATTGTGCTGCGCACGCTTTAAACTTGGTTTTGAACGATGCTGCGAGACATGTTCGTGAAGTATCGACATTTTTCGATAATTTAGAAATAATATATACTTTTTTTGCCAATAGTATAAAACGCTGGGCTATGCTAAGTGACGATTCATCTGAGAAATATTTGATTACCCTTAAAAAGGTATGTCCTACCAGATGGTCTTCTAGGAACGACGCTTTATTAGCAGTAAAGAAAAATTTTTTACTAATCATGAAAACTTTGTACCAACTAAATTTAATTTCAAATAAAAAAAATGAACGTGAAGAATGTAAAAGTATAATTAAAATTTTAGAAAGTTTTGATTTCTTAGTGCTCGTTACATTTTTTTCTTCACTATTTGAAATTATTAATCCTGTTTCTAAAGTTCTACAGCATGAAAATAATGACTTACAGAAATCTAGTATTTTATTAAGTAATCTTTTGAATAGACTGTGCCAATTAAGAAATCAGAATTCATTTAATAGTTTGCTAAATGAATCCAAAGATTTAGCAAAAGAGTGGGGGGTAACAACTGTTTTTAAAAACAGTAGGCGTAAGATAACGAAGCGTTTTTTTGATGAGTTATCACAAGATGAAAGAATTTCCGACCCGGAATCATATTTCAAAGTCAATGTATACTATTGCTGTTTAGATATATTAATTTCTCAAACTAAAGAAAGATTTCAGAGCCTTTGCAACCTGAGTAGTATATTCGAAATATTACAACCGGAGAAACTCCTATCTTCTTCAAGCGAAGAGATATTAAACGCTTCCATAAAACTGTCTGCTAAATACAGTAAAGACATCTCACTTAATCTTTGTGACCAATTAAAGGCTCTAAAAACATGCTTAAATTCTGAAATTAAAAAAATTTATTCCATTAAAGAACTCATTGAATTATTGCTAGTAAAATTCAATAGTCTTGCATCCAGTTTTCCCGAAGTAATCACAGCATGCTTTTTATTCTTGACCCTTCCAGTTACAACCGCAACGGCAGAAAGAAGTTTTTCAAAATTAAAACTAATAAAAAATTATTTAAGAACTTCGATGGGACAAGAACGGCTGTCAGACATGTCACTATTATCCATAGAGGCAGAAACTTTAGAAAAACTAAAATCATCATCAGCCATGAATGATTTAATAAATCAGTTTGCCGAAAAAAAGGCAAGGAGAGTGAATATTTAAAATTCGATTTTTATTTGTAAAATGGGTAAATTATGTGATAAATAAATATTTCTTCTCACAATATTTTTTTTCTTTTGTGAAAAATCTTTACCTCCATATAAGGGCCTCCAAAAAAATTTTTATACGGGGCCCCGACAAGGCACGCTACGCCACTGATGAAGGATGTCTTCTATTTAGTCGATGGAAATTATTTAAATATTGTCAATCGCATCACTAGAGACTAGTATCTGCTTCTTTAATGAATGTACATGATAGACCGAATGGTTTGTGAGAAAAATAAACGTAAAAAAAGTGTACCACAATATTTTTCCGTACATAGTTTTTCGTTCCAATAATTAATTTACCAAACTATATGCTTATGTTTAGTATTATTAGCTGTCAGTGTGGTACTCATCAATGCACTTGTTATCGCCAATTACTTTCGATTGAATAGAAGTCAAACATATTATAAACTCTTTAAAAATTAAATAATATTTTTTGTCATTTGCCAAGTTCTGGCTATCGGCCCGCCCGCCATTAGTGGGTATCGGACATTGAAAATGCGAATGATAGGTAAAAATGTGACCTTACTAATGTTTCATAGAGCCGAAGTGCTCGTACACACTGAGGTACTGCTTCTATAAGGAACAGGCTATTTATAGCCTTTACTTTATTTGTAATCGGTCTAAGTATACTTTTTGCATACCACATGGTTACCTGAAGGGAAGTGGTCAGAATCGATTAGGAAGGCGATCAGGATCATCACTCATCTTTGGGTGCAAATTATCAAATGGTGACTAGCGCTTAAATAAATAAAAGTATCAAAAATTTATATTTATGTATCTGCTCAAATAAATTTGGTTTTAAGCAGCAATTCTAGACTAGCACAATTTTTTATCTGTACAATATTTTGGGATGTTCGTCGTTAGGTTACTTTGCCATCATAAAATTATCTACTAATGACATCTTTATTCTAGAATTTGCTAGAAATTCATCACCAGCGGCTATAGCACGAACTCGAACCCGTAATCTCCTTATAAATCTACATTGGTATAATGTTCCGGACGTTTTTCATATGAAATAATCGAATACAATTAATCAACTATGTCAGTCCCATCATAACTTACCTACCAATTAATCATTACTATTTACCTTTCACGGGCAAAAAATTTTGATTTTTTTTCTTGGTTAAAATTAAATTATTGGTGGGAAGGTACTGGCAACTGGCTAAACAAATAAAACACACTTCTTCATTCATATCATTTTTATTCTAGAATTTTCTCCAAGTCCATCACCAATGGCTATATATGAACTCGGACCCGTACTCTCCTCATAAATCCACATTAGTGAAGTGTTCGGGCGTTTTCCAAATAGCACAGCTTGTTGATTTATCGGAAACATCAATTCGGCCGCAGATACCGAGGGGCGATCTTTGCCCATTGATTTACGCCGAGAGCCGCAGTGATAAGTGCCTGTGGTGAGTTATGGGGAATCGATAGAAGATTTTAAGGTAAACAATTCTGGTAGCCATGAAGATCGTATAATTTCTTTTGTAACCTTTTGCTCATTATTTGATCATCATCATCATCACAGCCCATTAACGTCCCACTACTGAGCACGAGCCTCCTCCCACATACGAAGGTGTGAGGGTAGGCATACACGATGACCCTGGTATGGCATCCTGCTGTTAGAATTTTTCAAGCCACCCATTAGGCCTCTAACATGGCTTAACGACTACCACATTTAGTAATAATCGGGACCAACTTCTTAACGTGCCTTCCGAAGCACGGAAGCGCTCGATATCAAATGCCACACAAACGGCCACCCATCCAAGTACTGACCTCTGTAATATTATATTATTTGCATGTTAATCTTTCAAATCGAGACTTTTAAGACTTAATTGAAAGTCTATGGTATCCTCACTTCAGATAGTCTTTCTTTATCTAACAACCTTTAACTTAACATACCAACGTAATGTCAACCGCGACACAAATACTAAAAGTACAGCTGCAGGCCAATCGTCTTATATTTTTAAATAATTTGGCAAAAGTATTTTTTATACTTGGGTGTATAGGGTTCTTATCAAGATCTAGGAGCCCAAGCTGACCAAACGGACGAGGCTCTGGCGAACATAAAAGTTCCTGGAAAGCGGCAATAGGCTCGCCATCTATTACGTGGGACCAACTTTACG
This sequence comes from Musotima nitidalis, assembly GCA_949126915.1. NCBI lineage: Eukaryota > Metazoa > Arthropoda > Insecta > Lepidoptera > Crambidae > Musotima > Musotima nitidalis. Next base: position 12,003,659 of record OX421434.1, read on the forward strand.
ATTGGCGAAGTGTGGGCGTATAGTATTTCCTCTGCCTACCCCTTCGGGGAAACAGGCGTGATATTTTGTATATATTTATATACAGTCGAAATTAGAACCTCCCTCTTTTTAAAGTCCAAACAGAAGATGAACTAAAGTATGTAATACGTTATGCAGACAAACGTAATGTACCAAACTAATTGGTAAATTTAAAAGAGCATAGCCTGTGAGTTTTTTGCTAGTTTTTCTTACAGAACGGTGGCTTGGAACTGGCACTTCAATTCAATATTTTTTGTTTTTTTTATTGTTTTGCATGCGCGTGAGTTAATCTAAGCTTCGTGATTTAAATTTTTGTATATTTATTTATTGTTTGATATTTTCGAATAGTAATAGTTTATGAAAATTAAATATATGAATTTGAAGTTTGAAGACAATATATTCTACAACGCAAATTTACGGTAAAAAATGCTATAGCCGTTCTCCATTTTCTTACAAACGTATACAATTATTGCAATCATCAAAACTAACTTTTGGTCAAGTGCGTGTCAACACGACATTAAACAGGAGTTCAAAACCCTTGAATGATTACCATACACCTTCTAGTACCAACTGCAAGAAAACAATCTAGCTTCATAAAGCTAGCAGTTGATTGATTGGTATAGATCGGACTGATTTCTGTTTGGCGTGTTCAGTGGCAATACGCAGGGGATGTCGATGGAATTAGGTTCAGGGTGAAATTTATTGAATTTCGTACTTAGTATTAACTTGGTTCGTTTCTTTAGCTATAGTTTCAGAGAGAATATTTAAAACTAACTATTTTAATGTAGGCTATTGCTATGAAGCGCTCGTAACACCCAAAACGCCATATATTACGAAATTTCTGGCGCTCTTTACAGTAGACACAATCACATCAATTATTTAGTTCCGATATTAGTATCGTTAAAAACTTATGTTCTGGATACTAAACCATACAGAATCATACAAACATTTCTATTTTTGTTCAAACATATACCAACCCGATCAAACCCAAAATCTCCACGCCATTTCGTTCATATAAACGATGAGCTGACGAAGCAGAATTCACAAACGTCAATCCTTCATTGGGTACTTCGGAAGGTACGTTCAGGTGTTGGTACGTATCACTATTAAAATTTTTAAGATAACACCTATTTTACCTTATATTCTAAATGCCTACTTAAAACTCCTCCCATTTGAGAAAGGAACATTAAAATTTGCGTATTGACAGCCCTATGTTCGATATTGGGTCAGGGGCCGTACCGCCGAACTTGCTGGTAATCGATTATTAGGCAAAATAGATTTGAATTTCGAATTGATTCTGCCATACCGCCGAACACGTTTTTTTACGGATTAACGTGATTATCTATTAGATCGAGATGGCGCTACTCGTCACGTTCGGATTAAGCTCTGAGTTTATTTTTTCTTAAAATATATTCAATGTGTTATTCCAATCAAACATTGCACATTTTTCTTTAAATTGACGTTTTACATGAGTGAAAGTGTTATCTTCTATATTATTTATGAAATAACTGCGGTTTCAGTGAACTAGTGACCCGACCATTATCTTCCTCGAGAATGTAAGAAAATAATTTAATTTTACAAATTAACACTGGAGTGTCACATATAAAAAGATTATTTAAATGAAAACATAAAAAAGTGTTTATTAGATGTTCGTTTCTGATATTAATCACTAAAACTTGTTGTGCGTTAAAATGTTCAAATACCCACCAACCCTACCAGTGAAGTTATAAAAGTGCAAATATCAAGTGTAAATGACTCACACTTCAACTTGCACCTAACTGATATTAGTTGTATCACAAGACCCAACTATAAACAAATTTCAACTTATGACATATCGAGCCGACTGGCACAGTGGAGTCATCGCACAGCATCAATAAGACAGCGGACTAATTCAAAAGGACGCGGGTTCAAACCTACCGAAACAATTTAATTTTTGAAGGATTTCCCGTCTTGGGGATTACAAATAAGTATGGACAATATTAATATTACTTATCGCAAGCCTGTTAGAACAAATTCATTGAATGATCTCACTGATATGATGGATAGCAATGACAAAACAGTTTTAGATTGTACTATGATGAGCATACCAGATAGCTTACATGACAACAGTACTACAATAAATGTTCTAAATGAACAAATTAAATCACTTACAACACAATTACAGAGCGCTCATCAAGAAATAGAAAATTTAAGTAGTGAAAACTTTCATCTAAAACGTGAGATGCAAAATATGATTAAAAAGAACGAAACCTATAAAAAAATTTGCTCAACACCAGAAAGAAAAAGCACAACACCTATATCAACGTGAAAGCGCCAACCACTGCAAAATAAGAACATGACGGCAAATAACCAATCAAATAAAAAATATTGTAAGAAAGATCAACAGAGTCAAATTAAGACATGTTGCAGCCGTATACAGACAAATCTTAAGTCAACCACAAAATTATCTATAAACAATAGTGACAATTCTCGAATCATTGAGGATGCATGCTATCATATACATGATAAATCGATAAAACGGAAGAACAAATTATATATTTTTAGTTGTAACCGTCCTAAAGGGATCTCATCTATAATCGATGATACCTTCACAAGTTACTTTGATTACTGTCACTTTTCATTCCCAAATGGCACTATAAAAGAAACTTTAGTGAACTTAGAAAACAAATTGAAAGATTTTACCTTCAATGATTATTGCATAATTGTAATAGGAGAAAACGATATTAAGTCAGAAAGCAACTATATAAACATGATACGGAATATAAAGGAACAACTTCAAAAAGTAACTCATACAAATAAGATCATCTGTGTGCCGACATATATTACAGGAGCACCAATATATAATTATAAAGTAGAACTTTTTAACAATCTTCTTCACCTTGACATAGAAAATAATAACTATGCTTATATATTCGACAGTAACTACGACCTGACTTTTGATATGTTTTCCCCGATGAGTGGAAGAGTAAATAAACTTGGACTAAAAAATATATATAGAGGTATAATGAATAATATATTGACTGATATTTCGACCCTTGATCAGAATGACCATTACAGTGAAACAGAAACATATACATACAAAAACAATAACGTAACTCAGTTTTTTCTCTGAAAAACACATTTATATACTACATCAAAATATTGCAGGACTATTAAATAAACTAGATGCTTTATGTATAAACTTAGAAGAGCTCAGAGACAACAATAAAATTATAGATGCGATATGTATAACTGAGCATTTTATGATGGAGGGATACGAGCTTAACTTGGTATTACCGAACTACACCTTGGCGTCGTCTCACTGCAGAGGCAGGACTAAAAGAGGGGGTACATGCATATTATTAAAAAGGGAACACAAATTTAGGGAACTATTAAAAATTAAAAAGTTGTGTCTTGATTATGTATTTGAGTGTTGTGCAGTCGAACTTCTTGATTATAAAACGGCGATTGTTTGTATATACAGAGTCCCTAAACAAAATAATTTGTATACTTTTTTGGAAAGGTTGGAAAGGCTTTTGTTTTATATAGTTAAGTTAAGTTTTGAAAATGTTATAATTGCTGGTGATTTTAATATTGACATACTTAAAGACAATAATATTACTCTCGATTTTAAATGTCTATTGTTGAGATTTAATTTTAAGTTGGCATTAAGCGTACCAACAAGACTGGCTAGTCAAACTTGTATTGACAATTTCGCGCATAATTTGAAAAAAAGATGTCAAACTAGTGTATTGGATTTGGGTCTTTCTGACCACACAGCACAATTAATTAAAATACCTATTGAACAAATTCCGACATTAAAATTCTGGCGTAAACTTAAACGCGAATATAGTTTGGACAATATTAATAAGTTTAAAATGTGCGTTAGGAACATATCTTTTTCTGATATATATTTAACTAATAACCCTAACACAGCTTTTAAACAATTTATGGACGAGTTCAAATTGTACTATGATCTTTGCTTTCCGCAAACACACCGTTTAATAAAGGTATGTAGTAGGCCTAAATGGGTATCACGTGGCATTAGGATTTGCAGTCGAAAGAAAAAGGCTTTACTATGGCAATACAGATTTAACACGACAAATGAAAATAAATCGAAATATGTTAATTATTGTAAATTATTTAAAAAAGTTATTGTTTTAACAAAACGTTCCCAAAATACCTATAGAATTCAGACTTCCAACAATAAATGTAAAACTGCGTGGCAAATTATAAGTAAATCAAGAAGCAATATACCAAAGGAGTCTGTCTATAATATAAAAGTTTGTGAGAACGAATACATAAATGACCCTACAGAAATTGCAAATGCATTTAATAATTATTTTATAGAAAAAGTCAACCCCATTCCGAATGCGGGAAAAGATATTACAAAATTAATCGATTCTCCAATAAATTCAATGTTTCTTGCCCCGAGTTCACCTGATCAGATATATAAAATTATAAAACACTTAAAAAACAAGAATAGTGTGGGTTATGATGGTATCTCCACTATTGTAGTTAAAGCAGTGAATGAGTTTGTTTGCCACCATTTGAGTCATATTATTAATTTGTGTATTTCTACAGGAGTATTTCCAAATGACCTTAAATTAGCAGTTATAAAACCTGTATTTAAAAAAGACAATGTACAATTAATGGATAACTACAGGCCTATTGCACTACTGTCAATATTTTCTAAAATATTCGAAAAGTATATATATAATGAAATAAACTTTTATCTAGAAAAAAACAACATATTATGCAATGAGCAAAAAGGCTTTCGAAAGAATAAAACTATAAATATGGCCATCTATGAATGCATGAAAAATGTCTATTGTCATGTTGATAGTAGAACTCCTGTGTGTGCTATATACTGTGATATGTCACGGGCATTTGATTACGTAGACCATAACATATTGCTTGATAAGCTTAATGCCTACGGGGTACGAGGTAATGTTTTGGATTTAATTCGATCCTATTTAAGTGACAGACTACAAATAACAGAAATAGCCAGATTAAATATGAAAACAAAAAGTGAAGATACATTTTCGTCGTTGAAACGCATTGTAAAATATGGCGTTCCTCAAGGTAGTGTACTGGGGCCCCTTCTATTTATCATTTATATTAACGACCTGCCTAACGCAACGAATCAACCTATGACATTATTTGCTGATGATAGCACAGTTACGATTGCATGTAAAGACATAAATACTTACGAATTTGACATTACTAATTCAATAACATCAATTATTTCATGGCTACACAACAATAACTTAAAGATTAATTTGACTAAAACACATATAATGCATTTCGGACAAAGAGTGCAAAACCCGTTAAATATAAACGTAGTACACAACAATTATACAATAAAGGAAACCACCACTGCTCGTTTTCTTGGCTTGATGATAGACAGCCAATTGAATTGGAAAGAGCACATTGATATGTTGTGTAGAAAAATTAGCAGTCTGTCATTTGCCCTTTATAAACTGGCACCAACTATTGGCACTGAAGCGTTGCTCTCCGCTTACTATGGTCTTATAGAATCAGTGCTCAGGTACGGAATCATTTTCTGGGCCAACTCAACAAACAAGGACATGGTATTCAAAATGCAAAAGCGATGCATTCGTGCTATGTTTGGTATCCAAAGTAGTGAGAGCTGCAAGCCACTATTTATAAAGCACAACATTCTTACAGTTCCATCTCTGTATATACTGGAAGTAGCTGTATTTATTAGAAGCAACCCATACTTGTTTAATCGCATTTCCGATAATGTACAACGTAGTCGACGAGACAATGATAGATTATGTGTTAATTCGTCTAAAACAGCACTGTTGCCTAAATTCGACGTTATTCAAAAAAGCTTTAAAAAAAATGTTGACTCTAAGATGTTACTACAGTTTAAATGAATATCTTGACGACAAATCTTTGTGAGTGTTATATAAATGACTATTATGATTATGGCTTAAATTAATGAAATTGTATTGTTTAAATTTGTTTTATTTTTGTTTAATTTTTATTTTTTGAACGTTTAATAATAATAATTGTTGACATGATTTTGATGTATTATGTACCCACTCACTAACTGCAACATTATTGTCATATTTGTACACCAGTTATGGTAAAACATGTAGAAACTATGTACTGTATCTTAACATCCTAATATAAGCATTAATATGTATGTCTTATTATTACCAACTCATGTTTTGACAAATAAATGAATCTTTATCTTTATCTTATCGTACGGATTGACAGTCTCTATCCGAGCTTTTTTTTAATATATTACAAATAAAATAAATTTACGTAAAAAAGTGTCATCGAAACTGGTGTGTCACGGTTTGAAGGTAATGAATAATCTGTGGCTTTCGGCAGATTCCCCGGTACGGATTGAAGAACCATAAAATGTATATCTAGATGAAATAGCTGAAATTCATCAAATTAGGCGGCAGGGCTACATATCTGTGAGATCTGTGTCAAAGTTATAGCTATGGTGCACAATGACCATCGCAACTGTCTAAGTAAGTTAACCTTAATTCCAATTTACAAATCGTAAGGCTTCGTAGTTGACGTAGCAAAACATTACATAGTCGTCATTTAATTGCTAAGTTGATGACGGTGACACATATATCTACTACTTAGTCTCTACACGCAACCTAAAAAATGCTTGAAAACCTGTTATATCATCTATCAAAAAATCATGCCATTTTAAAACAGAACAAAGAATGTTCCGCATTGGTAGCCCTATGTTCCTTACTGCTCATACTTATGCGAAGGAACGGCGTTGGGAGCATTCAATCTTTCTACAGACATAATTATCGTCAGATATCCTCTTCAAGGTATTGCCCAGACTTACGTGCCAATGGAAGTGTCATTCTATTTATTTATTTTTAACTGGGTTAGTCCTTGCTCGGGTGAGCGCATTTCGCGAGATGGACATTTAGAATCGAGCGGATCCGTGCTTCGGAAGTCACGTTAAAGTTTTGTAATATCTATTTTTTTTTCGGATGGAAAATCATCAAACTGTATTAGTACCTGCATTTTGAAATAATTAAGAGAAAGTATATTATTTAACTTTTAAAACTAATGAAATAATATAAATTTTCATCAGAACTCCTACTGTCTTGATTTTTTCAAACCTTTTCAAATTAAGAACCATAAAATCTAGGGAATATTCTATCTTAGTAAAAAAATTGCAGCTATGGACGAATGTCTAGTCGTTGAACATTTAATATGGAATAAATATCAAAACATGTTCAATTATTTAACTGTACATTTATTTTATACTTATATATGCGAACACCTTTAGGTAGCTGCATATGTGCTGTTGGTGTTACGAATAAAATAAAATAAAAAGAAGGTTATAAAAAAAAGAAGCCGTGCGGTGCCGGCCTAGAATAGAGTCATCCCCTTTCATCTCACGGAGAGTCGTAAGAGTCGGCAAAGATAAACCCTACGAGGTGCCGGGCAGCAGCGTCATTCTGAGTACTGGCTTGAACTGCGATCACCAACCCGCCTGCCTAGCTTGGTGATGAAGGGCAAATTACCCCCAAAAGAATGTAATCTAACGGGGAGGCACACACAAAAATACACAGTATTATATACCCTTGTAGCCAATCACCTCCTTGCTATATCAGTCGTAAACAAATTATTACTTGCCTCTTCCAGCGAGTGATCCTCTATGTGATAAGCGAAGGCGGGGGGACGAGCGTCTCTTGAAAAAGTCTCAATAACTCGTCAGCGCGGAACGCAATGACGTCGTTAGCGCGAGTGGCGCGAAGAAAAGACGCACTATCTACCGTCGCCACTGCGCCTATTGGCCGCAGCTACAGGGTGCTTACTTTTGTATACCAGTGTTGTAGCTTTCTAATATATGATGAAATTTAGAAATTGCCATTGAATGATCCTTTATTCATAAGTCGCGAAGAAAAAACGCACTATCTACCGTCGCCACTGCGCTTATTGGCCGCGGCTACAGGGTGCTTACTTTTGTATACTAGTGGTGTAGCTTTCTATTATATGACGAGATTTAGGAAATTGGCAGTAAATGACTCTTAATTCATAAGTCGCGAAGAAAAAACGCACTATCTACCGTCGCCACTGCGCCTATTGGCCGCGGCTACAGGGTGCTTACTTTTGTATATCAGTGGTGTAGCTTTCTAATATATGACGAGATTAAGAAATTGGCAGTGAATGACGCTTTATTCATAAGTCGCGAAGAAAAGATGCACTATCTACCGTCGCCACTGAGTACATTGGCCGCGGCTACCGGTTGCTTACTTTCATACTGAAGTGGCAGTGACATATACTGTGACAAATGTCAATAACGAAATAACAAATCTTCTCTTCTTTCTTTTAAATAATGGCTTCGTGCGTCTAGCACATTTAGCCAGTGTCAAGTAAGTGATATATTAATAATATATAATTCATAGTAAATGAGAATGAGTGATGATAAACATGATAAATGGTAAATGAGATACCGTCCCCTAAGCCCCTTGAGTCCTCAGTAAAGATGTGGGACTATACTGAGATCTCACATGGACTCCTTGAGAGAAAATTTGAAAAGTGATGTTGCACTGTTTTGTTTTATTTACCAACACTCATGGGCGTTTACAAAAACTGTTATTAACTGTTAGTTAATAATCCACCGTTATTACACATTAATGTTGGAAATATCACAAATTATAGAAAATAAAACAAAACTGCAGACATGACGCTTCACTTTCCCGCCTTGTTATTTTTTCTGTGATTGTGTCACTTGTAAAAATAAATGTGTCAATATAAGAAAAGAAAATAATAAGTAACCTTCATTCTCCATAAAAGTTAAAACTTTTATCTATTACGTAAATAAAATTCTTTTTTTTTTGTCATAAAAAGTTTCAATAAAAATGTAACACAGTGAATTGATTTTCAAAGAAAAACCTCATTACCGTTTAAAAGTACTGATTAAGCTTTAAAGATCAAAAGGTAAAAAACAATTATTAATTTCGAAGACGCATTGAATACAACCAAATAAAAATATAATTATTTTTTTCTCCACAAAAAGAACACCCCGTAAACATCTCTATTGGATAGATAATAACAGCGTTCCATATAAAAAGCCACGGTTGTCATTTGGCGAAGTTTGGTGTCCAATACCACACTCGGGATAGTCGCCTTTAACTACCACCTTTTAACGCTTATAATCGCCTGGCAGCAGCTACTTCTAGTCAAGTGTAAAGGCACTGGAGTTCTATTCGTGATCATGCATCACTTACTCTCTCAAGTACTGAAGGCTTTTTGTAAGGACTTATGTTTCAATAGTAACAACTTGGGAATGCGATGCGAAGGAAAATAAGTACCTTATTTGGTTGACGATTAATTAAAAACAGTTTCGTTCAATATTTTAATTAAAAGGATATCAAGGGTTGGCATTTATGCAATAATAATAAACTAAAAAGTAAGTAGGTACAGTAAACTAAAAAGCTCTTTATTTCATTGAAAACGTCAAAACAATTTTTACATAAAAAAACTAAATATTACATACATAAATTCAAGCCCGTTTCCCCGAAGGAGTTAGTTTGTTCCATAGGTGGCGAGCCTATTGCCGCTTATCGGGCACTGTTATGTTCGCCAGAGCCTCGTCCGTTCATCGGCAGGTGCACCACCTGCAGGTGAGGTTGACTTGGGCTCCTTAGGTACACTGAAATCACGAAGCTTATATTCACTTACATGCAAAAAAAATAAAAATTGAGTGTAAGTGTATCTAAGTGCCAGTTCCGAGCCATCGCTCTATGAGAAGAACAGAAAAGAAACTCACAGGCTATGCTCATTTAAATTATCAATCAAATAAAACAATAAAGATTACACACAGTGCCTCGAGCAATGTATCTTCTACAATATACCAAGCAAGCACATGATGACGAAGTTCCTCTCGTATTTATACTATATCAAGAACTAGATGTTCCGGGGAACATAGTATCAAATTCTAAACGCAATTATAACCATGAGACACTATTTTGCAATGTGAGGTACTTAGTAACAGTTAATAGTGGAAAATGAAATTAAAACTTTTTAGTATGTTTTTCGTTTTTTTCAGTTTTTTTGAGTCTTTCTTGAACTTCCACTTTCAAGATCAAAGTAAACTGATTTGGTACAGACTTTTAAAAGTTTTAGTAAGACGTGCGATCAGCAATTAATTTTTACATGTATTATTATTACTTCAACAATGTAGTTTACATATCGATAAATGGGCAAAGGGTTAAGGTCAAAACGATATTAAATGCCACTTAAATGGTTACCCATCCAAGGACTGATTTGGTTGAACCCTGCTTTACTGCGGTGATTATTATCGATCATGTTATGTCGCGATGCTACAAACGCTTTCCAGAAGATTAGTGGATTCATGTCCTGTGTGAGGGCAGTCCTTCCGAGTTCTATAAAGTCAATGCTGGAATGCCGCAGGGCTTGGTGCTCTCTCCTATCTTATTTTTTCTACATATTAATGAAATGATGTCCTTGGACAATATTATTATTAATGCAGATGAGAGTTACGGTACATGAGCGGTATTTGGGACATTTGGCTGCAAAGCAAGCCGATCTCCTGGTGCATAGGCAAGACCTGGTTGCCAAAGTGAACCGGACCCTTGGTCGTGTCTCAGTGAGGACCTTTTAGACCTGGTCGAGTTTAATGCTACCAAAACCTAGGTTTCTGAATTCTCGTCCAAGGTGGCTCACTTGCCTACTCCTCTCTCTCTTCAGAACTCTCTGTTGCTCATTTCGGTGAACCTCAGCATCAGACATCTGCCCAGACATAGACCAAAAATGCTACATTGAGTGTGTTACACTGCCTTCATTAGGTATTCTCAATAAGGTGACATTTTCACGTCCCCTTGTAAATTGGCGGTGGCTGTAGATGCCACCCATCTCGCTGTTAGAATATTTCAAGCCGCCTAATAGGGCTTCTAACTCGCCTAAGAATATTTATTATTATTATTTTGCAAACCAACTGAAATACGGGTAGATCTTTAAAAAAGCGTCGTTAGATACCCGCATCGGCACTGCAGGTAAAGTTTTCCTATTCCCGTCCCGAGCAGCCTGCTTAGCGTCACTATGACACGGAAACTTCACTATTATCGCCCCATTACGACTGACAACGGCCTTCCTAGGGTATACTATCTCTAGATACGACAACCGCTCGTTTTATTCGTACTTTAAAGCAAACTACAAGAAGGCTAATTTTAACTAAATCCTTCTTACCTTGGTTTGTAAGAAGAGGCGTTAATAAGGCTAAGATAATATGATGAGCTATCCTGACAGTCGTTATCCTATCAAAATCTAATTACTTCATATGAAACGGCTATACTTGTAGTATAGAGAATTGTTCAGAGATTTTTCCTCAGAGAGTATTTGGAAATGTTTCGTAGTTTTAGATTTTATTTTTCGAAGATAAGTCAATCTTAAAATGTGCGAGTATTATATAGCGGCCATGTAATACCTGAGTCCAAAAAAACTTTAAAAAAAACAAATCACATAAAATAAAAGAAATATATTAATATTTTATTATCTATACACATAAAAATAAGACATGAAAGGCTATATTTATTTATTTATTTAATCAGAACGGAATACACTAATTACACTAATTATCAAAAACAGTAAAAGTTAAATATAATATTAAAATCTCACACATATCTATCTAACTTCTTTTATCTCATTCTCTCACAATACTTCAGACACACTGACAAAATCTCAGGCCATCATCCATCCGCAAACAAATCACAGTCGGGTGCAGGATCCAGGATGGCATTAAGTGCGTTGAGTTATATAAAATAATGCAATCATCAATCAATATTATCATTCGGACAACTTTATTTTGTTTGTTTGAGGTATTTTTTATTACCATTTAAGGACGACTAAATTAAATGAAGTTACATTTTCCCAGTAAGCGGCAATAAGCTCGCCACCTATCACGTGGGACCAACTATTTAATTGGCGAAGTGTTGCCCTTGCGGGGAAACAGGCGTGAATATGTACATTTTGTAATATATTACTAATACGAGTACAGAGTTGTAAAATATAACATGAACACTTATTTGTTAAAAAACAACATCCAAAAAAAAAGTAGTTTACGAACTGTAAAATGAAAACTGAAAGCTTTATTGATTACTGTTTTAGTCAAATTTAAATTTTGCTAAAATAGTTTTCTCTGATAAGTAATTATAAAACAGTTTACCGCAAGTAATCCGCAAATTCTATAACTTAGTTATTTACATCTTTGTGTTACAAAACTAAAATAATCTGACGACCGATATGAGAGGCGAGTATGCCCGCACTCCCCTCTTACGGTTGCGGGTTAGATCCCACACAGGACAAATCTTTGTGTGCATCAACATAAATGTTTGTTTTGATCTGGGTGTTTTACTATGTATACTAAGTTTGTATGTTTGTTTATCCGTTATTTAGTACCCATAACACAAGTTCCTAATGATACTTATTGAAACCAAATAAAAAAATTACCTTCGTGATGTCTTTGATTCTTGCTATTCCTAACCTCTAGTGAAGGATTCATTATGCTTAATGACATAAGGTTTTATTAGTAGTATACTATGTATGTAAAAAAGGTTATATTCGCCATTAATCTTATATTCAGTTTGGCAATAGAATAAGTTGAAATAAATTGTTAAGTTTTTTTTTTAAATAAATGGTGTAATTGTCATAAGATACTTATTTATTTAAAACCCCTAGAAAATGACTCATCTAGTAGATATACTATTAACTAACTCCTTGTAAGCTAGAAATGCACTTTTTACTGCAACGGCAGGGTGACCCGCCCTTGACACAATAACGTGCGTACGACACGCCATACGTTAAGCTGTGTCTTCCGTCTGGCATTGAAAACTATTATTTTAAGAACATGCCTTATGTTACTCCGTACGTGTGACGTACAAATACCTATTCAAATCCCCATACGAAATTCTAAGCCCTATTTCTTTTTATTTAAAATAAAATAAAAATTCATTTATTCAAGTTTGGCTCAATAGAGCTCTTATGAATGTCATACTTATAAACTAACGCGCCCATTCACTGCGGGCGGGAGCTTGATCGTAAAAGAACGGGCAAGAAAATCGTCAAGGTTGGTTTTTTCTCCCGCCAGTTACAATTAAAATACATAATATTAAAACAAATGTGTTCTGCAGTTACAAGATTTGAAAAAAAAGGGAGACAGAACTCTATTGTAAGGGTTTTTGTAAATTTTGGAAATCCTTCTATTAAACCTATAAATGTACTATTATTACTACTTTAAATAGAGAGTCTCGAATTCAAACCCTGGTGCCAACGAAACGTTTTTTACAATTCTTTTTATTATTATTATTACGAATTATTTTATGTTTTTATTTATTTAATCTTTATTGCGCACTTATAAGTATTACAAAGGGCGAATTTAATGCCATAAGGCATTCATTTTAGCTAACTACTTTTACAAATCTTTTTATTATTATTAATTACAATTATTTAAGCTTTAGTTAGTTAATTGTTAGTTTGATGTTATTGTAATTATTCATTTCGTCGATATGAGAGACGACCATTTTAGAACATAAACGTAAAATATTGTTTAATACGTCTTAAGATATATATATTTATATGGATCTGTACCTCGAAAAGCACGTTAGGCTGTTGGTCCGGGCTGGCATGAACAGCTATAGCAGTCGTTATTAGGAAGTCAGTGCCTTCTAACAGACTGACAGCTGGCTTAACTATAGAGTGATGTTTCCCTCTGGGTTGCGGAGGTTATACGGCAATTGGTCGATGTAGAAACTGAAATTCAGCAAAATCAAATCCTAGCCACCACCATCACGGCCAGAAAGAAATACCTGACTATATTACAAATGAAGAAAAATTTGCGGAGGTTATACAGCAATCGGTCGATGTAGAAACTGAAATTCAGCAAAATCAAATCCTGGCCACCACCATCACGGCCAGAAAGAAATACCTGACTATTTTAAAAATGAAGAAAAATTTAATGTTTTTATATCTAAGTTTAAACTCTTCCTAATACAAAAATGCAACTACACTACAAGAATATATAGATAAAAAATTAAATAATTTTGTGGGTAACGTAAATAAATAATGCAATATATGAAAATAATAATATATGAAAACAATACTTTGACATTTGGCTAAATATCTTATTCTTAATACTAATACTGACTATATAATAATACCTACTGACATATACTATTTACAATAATTTATTTTATTTATATATATTAACTCTTATATTAACTCAATAATATATAATGTGACATCGTTGCTATATTTTTATTTAATGTTTTTACCTATACCTGTACTGTTATAATATTGTTTATATCTACTGACATCATTTGATACATACTCAATAAATAATTAATAATTTAATAACAGTAATTTAATAACGACAATTCAATAATAGTATTTTAATAATAATAATAAGAATTATAAGGCGTCCTTCCTCCTCTCTCCTACACTATGCTGTGCCCGACAGGGTCCACAAATGTACCAAATTGTAAAAATCACCACCTTATAAAACCATTGTGGAACGCAATAAAGTATTGAGTATTGAAAGCTGACATAACTTTATGATGTCCCCGCGGTGCAAAGTATGCGTAAATGCATTACCAGTTAAAATAGGTATTATTATTAATTTGTTTATAATTACACTTTAAAACTTTAAATTTAAGCTAATATTAGAAAATAGAACTTTGGTCGACGCGTCTTTGTCCTTGCCAAAACTCCGCTGTTAATATTGTCAAAACTTTTTATCAAAAAATAATAACATTTTTACTAAGTACTTCCCTAGATAGAGTTTTCTACGAGAACAATAATAATATTTCTATTGCAAAAATTAGATTTCGTACATAAACAATGGCGTGCTTCGTCTGAGTAATTCAAGCCGTTATAAAAGTGAAATAGAACTCCTTGGAGTTACAAGAATTGCAGTTTGCAATGCAATAGACAAATAAAATATTGATTATCTATGTTACTGCTGTCATTGTTCGTATCTGTGGGGCTGTCATGTCAAGTTCGGTGAAATAAGGTCAGAGAATGTCGTCCTTCCTCTTTGGTATAAAGTTTGTCATAGTTCAGAGAAGGATACTATACCTCTCTAATTAAAAATTATGTATTAAGTAAAATAATAACCATCATCATCTCAGTCCATTAATGTCCCAAAACTAAGTGTGTTTTTAACATTTTGTACCGGTGTCAGACCACGGAATCCCTCCCAATTCCTGTCCTCTTCCAGCCTGGTTGAACTGGTCTTAGCAGCAGAATCCACGAACCCAAAAAAAGATAAGTCGTTTGGAAGGCTTTGAATTTTCTTCATACTTGTGTGGGAAACACATTCTCTACAATTTCCGGACTTTATAAGCGTGGCATTTACACAAACTGTCATTATTGTTACACTGCTTAGTTCACGCTATAGAGCGCTTAAATTTTTTTCGACTGTTTTACATCAGGCAGTTTGGTTTTATTTGTGATATTTTCAATATAAATGTGTAATAATGGTAGATTATTAACCGTTAAGTGTTTGTGAACGTACATGAGTAAATTAAACAAAACAGTGCAACGTCACTCTTCAAATTCTCTCAAGAAGTCCATGTGAGATCTCAGTATAGTCCCACAACTTTACTAAGGACTTAAGGGGTTTAGGGGGAGGGCATCTCATTTACTATTTATTATCTTTATCACCACTTATTCTCAAGTAGTATACAGTAAATAATATAAATATATCTTTAACTTGCAAACCAGCTAACTGTGCTAAATGGACGAAGCCAATATTTAAGAGAAAAAAAATATTATAATACTTAAATAGGATATGCACATTGAGACGACAACGCTTAAGGTGGGATTAAATTGTCAATTATAAAAGATTGATTCATTGGCAAAGCGTCGCGCTGCAGAACCGTAACATTCATTTTATGTCATTTGACGACCGATATGGCGTGGTGGCGAGTATATCCGCACTCCACTCCTGAGGTCGTGGGTTCGATTCCCACTCAGTACAAATATTTGTATGTATAAATATGAATATTTGAACTGGTCTGGTTGTTTTCCTATGTATATTAAGTATGTATTTACAAAACAAAAAAGTATTTATGCATGTTTATCCGTTATTTAGTATCCATAACACAAGTTCTTAATGATACTTATCTTGGAACTAAATAATTGGTGTAAGTGTCAGAAATATTTATTATTATTATGTCAATGGGTTGCACTCAGTGCTGCGGGACTGTCCGAAAGGGTTACCGCGGCCTCGGTACGTAGCAGGTTCAAGAAGGAACATGGATGGTTTTTGGTCAGTAAAAGTCTGACACACCCTCCCGCTCCACCCACAGCGGGAAAAGGTCATTAGATGAATTTTCATCCGGAAAAAAGGGTACCACTTAGAAAAAAGTCGGTGTCGGATTTCAGTACTTGTATTTCACAAAATAATTATATGAAGTGCGTTTTTGAAGTGATAAATAAATTTACTTATTTAAATGCTTTTAATTTTATCAACAATATCTGTACGAACACAATATTAAAACTGAAGATAGTCCATAGTGGATATCGGTGGAGATCGACACGCCATCGTGCCTCGATCGCGACTCAAACATGCGACCTTTGGTGCACTACCAATGCCACCGATTGATTTACAGCGCCTTACTTAGTTAGTGTAGAGTCGGCTTTTCTTAAAACATTTATGTGTAACATTTTTTTAAATTGTTTGTTAACTGTGTAAAAATGTTTTAATAAAACCAACCACCTCCTCCTCCTGTCTTCCTAAGTATTCCCTAAAAGCAGATCAATATAAATGTTTTTTAAGCCGACTTAGTAACAGATTTATCCTTGGAGGAGATTTCAATGCTAAGAACACCTACTGGGGTTCTCGGCTAACAAGTACCAAAGGAAAAGAACTGATGAGTGCAATTAAAGAGCTAAACTGTGACGTCATATCAACAGGTACACCAACCTATTGGCGAACTGATCCCAATAAGATCCAGATTTAATAGACTTTTAAATTTATAAAATATTTATACCTTGGTGGCGAGTATACCCGCACTCCACTCCTGAGGTCGTGGGTGAGGAGCTGTAAATTTGACACATAAATAAAAAAATAATATCGCCAACTCAAAAAAGCAACGTATGAAGCCTCTTGTATAATCAAAATGAGCATAATATACATGTGTGCTTTGCTACATAGATAATACGATAAATATGATGTACAAACAGGGATGGAGACAACAGCTTTGAGCTTGGCCCTGGAGTGGCACAATGGTGCAATAATATAAAATGTTAAATGGAGAAAGCTTTCTCCATACTCGCCAAGCTAGCACAGTAAGAATCCCCGGAATGCAGTAGACAAGTTGCATTCATACCCCTTATCTCCTATTGGGGAAGTATATATTTTTCCTGATACTGCGCAGACGGCGACCTTTTCCTGATTTATTGCAGTGCCACTACTTTGAGGAATGTTGGTGGTTGTTACGTTGATGCGGGGAGAAGGGGGAGGGGGTCTGATAGCCTGATTGTCTATGTCTGCCATGAGTTGTCATGGCGAATTCGTGTAACATTAACTGTCAAGCTAACTAGCCTGAGTGGAGGTGAATTTTAGTTTTATGTGTATTATTAGGTAGATAAAATCGTGACATATTTACAAAATCATACGCTGGTTTAACCATAGAATAATCTTCCCTCTGGGTTATGGAGGTCAGGCCATGTAAGTCATGTAAGTAACTAAGCTTCAGTCTAGGGCAACCGTGATAACGCCATATGATCATATGTAATGTTACGTACTTAGACATATCTAATTTTGGGGGGGCAGAAACCCTGCTCACTATCCCGGTTGCCCCAGACTCAAGCCCAGGGCCCAGGGACTGCTTATTGGTTTATCCAGGTATGGCTGAATTTCAGTTATGACATGGAGCAACTGCCGTCTGACCTTCGCAACCCAAACGGGAACGTCATTCTATGTTTAAACCATTTGTCAGGATGTTAGAAGGCACTAACTTTCTAATAATTACTGCCAAAGATGTTCATGAAGCAAGTGATAATTACGCATATAAATTCGAAAATGCATAATTGCGCTACCAGGGTTGGAAACCGATATCCTCTGATTTTGAAGGCTATGGGTCTTGCCACTGGGCTATAGCTGCCGGGCTAAAACCTTGCTACAAGTATTCATATATATATATATATTTTTAATTGTGACACGTCATAATGACTACATCCTGCCTGATGATAAGCAGTCGATGCAGTCCAATAGGAAAATGAAAGCGCTTTATAACGTGAAATAAGCGCGCATCCACTCATGACGGCCTGCTAAAATGCCGTTTCACGCCCCGCTTAAAAGACCCGGGATCATAGGAAACAGGAAACACATGAGCCGGCAGCCAATTCCAGAGCTCAGTGGTCTTGCTCAGAAACGACCTCCCAAATTTCTTGGTTCGAGTGCTGATATTCTGCACAGTATGAGGATGGTTTCGAAGACAAGCACGTGTTGTTCGGGAGAGGAAAGGAGAGGGCGGGATAAGATCGAAAAGCTCCTCAGAACACTCGCCGTAGTAGTTCCGGTAAAAGAAACTGAGAGATGCAATGTCTGTACGCAGCTGTAGATCCTCGAGTGAGGCTGTAGTTTTCATGGCGAAGTTTTGAGAATAATATAGTAGGTAGTTTTTTAAAGTAAATACTTTTTGATATTTAACACATTGGTGTTGCACAATATATATGTAAATATGCAATACATACCCTGAGTACAGCAAAATCGACGGTCCCTACGTATAAAAGGACATGTGTAAAACTAAGGTTTACTATATTATGACATAATAAGTAAATATATAAATATTTCTGACACATACACCAACTATTTAGTTCCAAGATAAGTATCATAAAGAACTTGTGTTATGGATACTAAATAACGGATAAACATACATAAATACTTTTTTTACATAGGAAAACACATACAACATACTTGATATACATAGGAAAACACCCAGACCAGAACATATATTCATATTTATACAAACAGATATTTGTCCTGTGTGGGAATCGAACCCACGACCTCAGGAGTGGAGTGCGGGTATACTCGCCACCATGCCATATCGGTCGTGAAATAAAAGTTGAAATTGCTCTAGAATAAAAAAATATGTAAATAGAACAAAACATTACGTGAATTTACAACTGAACGTTTTTTTTCTAGAGTGTTTTCTCGATAGAGTACTTTAGTTCGACCACCTGGGCTCACAGAGCTACAAATGGTACACATTGTATACCTACCCTAGTTAAAATGACGCTGCTGCTTATTATCCGGTAGGATTTCTCTTCTTTAAAAGAGCATAGCCTGTGAGTTTCTTGCCAGTTCTTCTTACAGAGCGGTGGCTCGGAACTGGCACTTAGATTCACTTACACTTAAATATTTTTTGTTTATTTAAATTGTTTGGTTGCAAGTGAATCTAAGCTTCGTGATTTTAGTATAATTATATTTTATTTGTTTTTGTTATATTTTTATAATTTTGACGTTTTCAAGTACTCTGTAATAGTTTATGAAATAAAAAGTATTTTGACTTTTTAACTTTTGACTTTTACTCTTACGATTCACCATGAGAGAATGTTGCAATATCTCTGACACTACACGGCACCTTTCGTGAGGGGAAGCCTGTGCTAGTAGTCAATTATTATTAGCTGAGATGATACAACGTTTTTTTGTTATATTTCGTCCTCCGATCGTTAAATCGGGCAAAACATAATAGACCTGGCTATTTTCTGTTGACCAATTGTTTTTATAGAATTAACTCTTGTAAGATGAGATAGCCGAATATTTATTTAAGCATTAAAATAGATCTGATAGTATTTAACTAAAATATTTAATAAAAACAAAGTAAAAAAATAAAGATTCCATCTGTGCTGATTGACACAAAACAGCCAATTTGACAATTTCAAGACACAATTTTAAACCAATATGGGATTGGACTTCTTGGCGGGAAAGTGAAGCGTAATGTCTGCAGTTTTGTTTTATTTTCAATTTTTTTTGTTATTTCGGACATTATTGCGTAATAACGGTGGATTATAAACCCTTTAGTGTTTGTGAACATACATGAGTGTTGGTAAATGAAACAAAATAGTGCAATATAACTTTTCAAATTCTCTCAAGAAGTCCACGTGAGATTTCAGTATAGTCCCACATCTTTACTAAGGACTCAAGGGGTTTAGGGGAGGGCATCTTATTTAACATTTATTATCTTTATCACCACTCGTTCGCATTTACTATGATTTATAAGTCATTAATATATCTCTTACTTGACACTGGATACATTGTACCTTGCAGGGTTCATTTAGGAACAAAATATTATTTTTAAGACCTAATTGTACACCAAATAAAACAATAAAGAATAATGATTATGATAAATGTGCAAAACGCACAAAGCCATTATGTAAAAAAAAGATGGGATTAGATTTCTTTGCATGGGAATAATACCTCTAGGTATATCTGACGCATTAGTAGGACATTAATGGTCTAATAAGTCATATGGACCAATTTAGGTGAGGCTATTAACTTCTAAAAACAATCCGTATATCAAGAGCGTTTAATAGTGAAATAAAATAGTTTAAATATAGGACTCCGCTTCTAAATAAAATATACTTTATTGTCTTTATGATCAAAAGGATCATTTAGATACGTAAATTTTTTACAAACAAAATGGACACACATATGCAACTTTAATTTTTAACAACAATGAAAGAGATATGGGTGGTACCATAATCAGAAAATAGAGAGAAATAACAACAAATGGATTCTTTGTCAGAATTTGTCAAGGTTTGTCAGCTCCTGAGGTGGCGTTTTCGATTCTTACTCAGGACAAATCTTTGTGTGCATGAACATGTATATTTGTTCTGGGTGTATCCTAAGTATAAATACTGTTGTACGTACTAAAAAGTATATGTTTTTTAACACTTTTTGTATAACATACACATATACATACAGTCATGACTGTTTCCCGGAAGGGTAACAGATGCATATTATAAACCCACATATTGCCATTTTAGTGTTGGTCCCACGTAATAGGTGGCAAATCTATTGACGCTTACCGGGAACTTTTATATTCGCCAGAGCCTCGTCGGTTGATCAGCTGGTGCACCACTTCCTATATATATATTTTGTTTAACACAAGTTCTTATTCATACTTATCTTGAAAATCAGTAATTAGTTGATTCATTGACAAAGCGTCGCGTCGTGACATTCATTTTATGTCATTTGACGGCCGATATGGCGTGGTGGCGAGTATACATTCCACTCCTGAGGTCGTGGGTTTGATTCCCACACAGGACAAATATTTGTGTATATAAATATGAATATATGTTCTGGTCTGGGTGTTTTCCTATGTATATTAAGTATGTATTTACAAAAAAAAAAGTATTTATGTATGTTTATCCGTTATTTAGTATCCATAACACAAGTTCTTAATGATACTTATTTTGGAACTAAATAATTGGTGTAAGTGTCAGAAACATTTATTTATTATTATAAGTGTTATTGTAAAGGATTAATATAATTTAATTATTATGAAAAATAATATTATATATTAATAAAAATATATGATTCATATAAAAGTCCCGTATCCATTATAAGTGTAAGAAAAGACAGAGATAGAAACAGATGGAACGCAGAATAAAAATAAATAACATTTACCCTATCCATTGCTTACCCTAAAAATAGGATCAAACTCCCCGAAGGAGGTTGGGAAATTTTGGGAAAACCTAATCAGAAACAGCTAGTTTTTGGTGTAAAATAAATTATATTGTGATTAATGAAATACATTCTTCATACTGTCATTTATAATAGCTATTTAGCAGTTCCACATAACCTAATTAAGATTAAACCTATTTACATATTCCGATGTATGTGAAGTATATTATATTATTTATTTATATGTATAAATATATTTAAAAAAAAAAATATATGAATACATAAATATTTTCTAACAATTACACTAATTATTTAGTCCCAAGAAAAGTATCATTAAGAACTTGTGTTATGGATACTAAATAACCGATAATCATACTTAACACAAAAATCCTGAGTGGGAATCGAACCCACGACTTCATAAGCGGATTGCGGGTATGCTGACCACCTCGCCATATTGGTCCTCAAAATCAGGTATGAATTGTAAATAAAACACATACACATAACTGCGCCTGTTTTCCAGGAGGGATAGTTATTGTTGGTATCACGTAATAGGTCGCCAGCCTATTGCCGCTTAACGAGAACTATTCTGTTTTGCCATAGCCTCTTCAATCAACTGGCAGGTGCACCACTTGCTGGTGAGGTTGGCATGGGTTACTAAGGTCTTTCGAAGGAGACGGCAGCGCCGGGCGCGCTAACATCATAGCTGGGCGTGCTGGTGAAAGGTCAGGGAATCTTTTACTCGCACTTTTCCGTAGCCCGAAGGAGTAGGAGGCGGCACATACGTTTCCTGGTGTGCTGCCACCATGGGGTGGTCAACTATGGGTTGACGAAAAAGATGACGGGTCTGTGAAACGGACTGGCGTGGTACTACAGGAGGATAAGGTCTTTCTGTCACCTTCTTGGCACCTTGCGTAGGGCAGGAAGTCGATAGTCCCGGCCACTATCATCTCGGCCGGGGAGCCCGACATAGCTTTGCGCTGTCCCTGCGGCGCAAAGTATGCGTAAAGGCATTTACCACTACAAAAAAAAAAAGGGTTACTAAGGTCTTGATAGGATCCCAAGCGGAGTCCCATGCAAATTTGAAGGATTGTAACACTATATGGGAATATAGCTTAGTTAACGTGTTAAAAATGAGTTAGCTGACTATGCATAGACTATGCCACCTCGACAAGGCAACACGGGTGCAGATATTTATGTGGCCCGCGACGCCAGTCTGCTTTTATTGGGATACTGGTCACTTCGGAATTTGCGCTATTTATTTATTGTGCCGTGGCCCGCTGTGACATATGTTCGGTACTGGCGCTTAGAAAAGTATGAAGGGCTTTCTTATTTTTTTTATATAAAATTTTATTATTGGTGCAAATTTAGTTTAAAATAATCTAATAATAAGTAATTAAATATTTAATGATAATTACATTAATTATTTAGTTCTAAAATAAGTTACATTACAAACGGAACGGATAAACATACTTTTTTTTTTGTTGTAAATGCATACTTAACATATATAGGAAAATACCCAGACAAATATTTATTCAAGATGTATAGAGATCTAACCAACTCCTAAGGAGCCCAAGCCAACCTCACATGCAAGTGGTGCACCTGCCGATCAACGGACGAGGCTCTGGCGAACATAACAGTGCCCGGTAAGCGGCAATAGGCTCACCACCTATTAAGTGGGACCAACTATATAATTGGCAAAGTGTGGGCGTATAATATGCGGGTAACTATATCAATCACTAAACTCGCGAAATCACTAAATGTGTTCAAAATTGGGACAAAGAAGCTTTTCCTTTCACAGAAGTACTGTCCTGCTGCTCAGTGTTCCTATGTCATGTACGTATTTATGTATGTATGTAGGTTTATTTAATTTAAGTATTAGTATATATTTCTGTGTTTGTTTATCAAAATATAACTATGTATTTTTATTTTTTTCTACACCCCCGGTTTTTATTTAATTTTAATCACTCTCCATCCTAAGTTTGCCTGGAAGAAATCGCTATTAGCGATAAGGCCGCCAATAGTATCGCTTTTCTTTTCTTGTTTTATTTTTAATTTGGTGTACATTAAAGAATTTTCTATCTATCTATAAGAGCTCTTACGCCATAGTTACCTTCATTAATGAGCTACAGCAATACCTTAGCCCATTAACGCTCCACCAAAGAGCACAAGCCTTTTTCCATAAGCTATGGTGAGATTCAAGTCATACTCCACCAAGCTGACCCAGTACGGATGTGCGGAATTTTTCAAGCCTAATGGGCCTCTAACATGGCTTAGCGACTACTTTAGTAATAACCGGGACTAACGGCTTAACGTGCCTTCCGAAGCACGGAAGCGCTCGATATTCAATTACACACATCACACAGTCACCAATCCAAGAACTTTCTAAATCTGTAAATTCTGCTTTACTTTGTCGATCGTTTCCTACCACCGAACAACGCGGAGCTACGAGCGCTTTAGAATCCCTAAACAATTATAATAATTTTGATATATTTATTAATTTATTATTATTATTATTATATTTGTATGTGATTGTATCGCAGAGTATATTAACGTAAGCGCGGCGAGTGTCCGCCGACATTTGGTTTTTATACACCGATCCTTTGTCGCATTCTCACAGACAATTGTATATGAGGTTGCTTGTAGACCTATGATCTGGTAGAATTGGCTCAAGTGCCGGAAAATCTTCCGCTACTTAATTTGGTACTCAATCCCGTAATTTATTAAAAATTACTACACGTAAAAGTTAATTAAATAATAATTATTATAGTAATATTTTTTACATGTTTTCTGAACGAAGTTTAAAATTCTTTGGTAATAGGGATTTCTTTTTTGTAGTATTTTGAAGCTGTCAAGAAAGAAATAAAAATGTATGCACTAATTAATTTCGATCTCACTTAATACTACATACTTGTAAATACTACAGGTAGGCTTGAGTGTAGAAGAATCGGGCAAGGAAGATAAATATGCTTTCTTTGACCTGGACTGCATTAAAAAGCTTAGTGGCAAACAAAAGACGAATGTTCAATAGTTTAATCGAATGAGATCGGAGATTTAGTATTAGTGATTGAAATTTTTATTGACATATTTGTAATAATTGTGTTTTTTTTGCTGTAAATATAAGGACTTACTCGATTAGAATATTTGCCAGTGTCAAGTAATTAGATAATGCAAGTTATTTGCCACAATGTGCAACGTTACAAATATTAATTATGTAAAATTTAAATGTACGGTAAATGGAATAACACAATTGCAACCATAGATTTTAAAATTTCCTACCGAAAGTTGAAAACTACCTTTGTGTTTGATATGATAATAAAAAAACACAATAGAGCATTAAAATACATGCAAGCACCGCCGAAAAGCCGTGTCTAAAACCATTGAGTCCTACATTCCCAAGTCCCCGCCAGCTAATAAGAACACAGGGTCCAATAAATCCCGCATAATGTCCGCTCATCTTATTGATTCCTATAATTCCTTACCAACTTCCCTGTTTACCCCGAAAACACACTTAACGACATTCATTTTGTGACCGCAATTTTGTACATCAATATCTCACGCTCTCCCGAGGGAATAACATTGTGAAGTCAAGGGAGAATTAATTGTTCCACAAAGTAATATAGTTTCTTGTCTTATGTGGATCTTGAATTATACCAAAAACTACAACGTATACATAGGTATGAAAAAACATAAAAAAAGTAATAGTTCTAGCCAGAAAATGGTTACGTTACGATATAGGAGAACGGATATACCTGCCACGATTGTTATAAACACTTAATAGGAGAATTTAAACACTTAATCGAAGAATGTAAACACTTACTAGGAGAATTTTAGACGACCGATATGGCGTGGAGGTCAGTATACCTGCACTTCACTCGAGAGGTCGTGGGTTCGATTCCTACACAGGACAAATCTTTGTGTGCATGAACATGAATATTTGTTCTGGTCTGGGTGTCCTATGTATCTTAAGTATGTATCGGAGAATTTAAACACTTAATAGGAGAATTTAAACTCTGATTCTCTACTCATTGTCAAACCAAATTTGTAT
Source organism: Musotima nitidalis (assembly GCA_949126915.1). Taxonomy (NCBI): domain Eukaryota; kingdom Metazoa; phylum Arthropoda; class Insecta; order Lepidoptera; family Crambidae; genus Musotima; species Musotima nitidalis. Next base: position 12,029,374 of record OX421434.1, read on the forward strand.
AAGCAAATAAAGAATATTTTTTTTGCTTACAATTTGTCAAGCAGTTATTAAGAATGATTTTATTATACTTTTACTAAATTTATTTTCATTAAGTTTGCAAACCTTTATGCTGTGGTTTCTTTAAATTGCGCGCATACAAGACATTTAAGTTTGATGATGCTAGGTGTGTATAAGTACACATACATATATACTTACACGCCTGAGTCCCCAAAGGGGTAGGCAGAGGCATATTATACGCCCACACTTCGCCAACCATATTATTGGTTAATAGATGGCGAGCCTATTGCCGCTTAAAATAATAATAAAGTTTAAGTATATATTTATAGAATAATGAAAAAGTGTCAGTGGTTCGTACCAATCATTCGTTCTGCTTAGTTTTTTTTAAGGATCGATAACAAGAGATACACGAGAAATACAAAACAAATATATAATTCGCGTCCTGTACTCTCCCCGTTTTTTGCAATCAAAACTAACTTAAAAACTTATACCAACACAAATTAATGAACTAAAAAACTGGGAAAGTAAGAATGAAAACTAAAAACGGTGACTAACAAATGTATAATTATTAATAGTTTACGATTAAGACCGCTGCGTGCGATCATATAAAGGATCATAAATTATTATTATTATAATTATTATTAGCCTGCCCAATAGATTACATTCTATTAATATCTGCCCATAATCACCACGCTGGGCAGGCGGGTAGGTGATTGCAGTTCAAGCCGGTACGCTGGATGACGCTGCTGCTAATCATCCAGTATACTTAAACATGAAAGCGAGCAAACTCAATTCTACATTTATATTAACGACCGATATGGAGGCGAGTATGGGTATGCACTCCGCTCGCATATACATGAATATTAGTCCTGGTCTGCGAGTTGTCCTATGTATTGAGTATGTATTTACAAATATATAATATAATAAATATTTTCTGACAATTACACCTATTATTTAGTTCCAAGATAAGGAATATTAAGAACTTGTGTTATTATTACTAAACAACGGATAACCATACTAATCCTTTTTTTATTGTAAATACATACTTAATATACATAGGAAAACACCCAGACCAGAACAAATATTCATGTTCATGCACACAAAGATTTGTCCTGAGTGGGAATCGAACCCACGACCTCTGGAGTGAAGTGTTTTAGTATTTATGTACGTTTATCCGTTGTTTAGTATCCATAACACAAGTTCATAATGTTACTTATCTTGGAACTAAATAATTGGTGTAATTTCCAGAAAATATTTATGTATTGAATAATTATTATTACTAAAAATATAATTCATAAATATTTTTTTCTTTTCTTTAAATTTGGTGACTGCAAAACATAAGTTTTTTTTTATTGCAAACTATATTTTTTGTTTAAGTACATTTGTAACTGGCGGGAGAAAAAACCAAACTTGACGATTTTCTTGCCCGTTTTCAAGCTCCCGCCCGCAGTGAATGGGCGCGTTAAATTTTAAGTTTGACCTTCATAAGTGCTCTACTGAGCCAAACTTGAATAAATGATTTTGACGTTGACTTTGACTAGTAAGAAACGATTCAAATAATAAATAATATTTAACATAAAAACGTTTTACACATAAAACGAGTATCATCTCAATTAACTAATAGCTCTACAGACATAACATCCCCTCTTCCCCCCATGAAATACGGGAACCTAATCACAGAGTAACTACCGATATACGAGATTCGAAGGGTTTATGTCCACGCTGTAATTATGAGTTATACTTAATCATAATATTATGAGATGACATTATTTTTATATCGCCATTACTGTTTGATGAGTTTCTGGGCACTTAAGATATTGATGGCATATTTTATATGTTGCTATTTGATATATTTTTGACTACCGGATGCCCGCGGCTTGTTCTGTGTGAGCCAGAGAATCTTTGTTATTCTGTGGGACGGAAAAGTATCAATATGGATTTGGTTTGTAATCTTTGGTTATAAATCGAGCTCCCTGGCGAGATTACAGCATTTACAAGAGGGCGTGAAACGGAACTGTGTTAACGTTAAAAGAACGGAAACGTGTTAGTGATATAATCAACAATAATACTATATTTTTGTAAAATATGTGTTTAATATCTAATATAAAAAGAGAACATAGTTATGTGACTATCATTATCCTATAACGTGTTACTGGGGCACTACCACCTACTATCATTATCTCATAACGTCCCACTACTGGGGCCCTACCACCTAATTCGATGAATTTCAGCTATTTCATCTAGATCTAAATTTTCTAAGGCTTATCAATCCGTACCGGGAAAACTGCCGAAATCCTTAGATTATTCATGACCTTCAATTCGTGACACACCAATAGGCAGACTAGTGAAGCGACTAATTGAATAAATGTCAATGTAATAATAATAAAATAATTTGTAATATAATTAAAGATAAACGCAGATAGAGACTGTTAAATGTCACGTCAATCCTTCAAAATTTGAAAAGAGAACGCCATCTTGTGTTGGTTTCCATCTGTTCGGCGGTACGACAGAATCAATTCGAAATCCATTTATATAATCGATTACCAGCAAGTTAGGTGGTAGGGCCCCTGGGCACGGCCTCTTACAATCCAAGGTGAAAGAGATTCAGGTCACTCACCACGCAGACTAAGTGCTGGCAAGTATTGGCGTAATGTAACTATGCTGGATGACATTAGGAAGGACTCTTCAAAGCCCAGTGAACAGAGCAAATAACCCTCAGAGATCAGAGACGAAAATACAAAATACAATTTAAACTTATTCGAAAAAGTACCTTATCAGTATCCGTAGCCGTCATCATGAGTCAAATGATTGTAAATGGCAGGCGGTGACTAGCCAGATAAAAAAAATGCATGAAGAGAGATTAAGCAAAGAGTAAAAGAAAACAAATCAGCTACCTTCCCTAGATGTTGAAGTAAAGCAGCTTATTATCGTACACCATTCACGTACAGAAACCCGGCCTACAGTGCGCGAGGACAATGCAAACAACACCGCGGCCGCCGGCTACGAATCTTAATCTTCGCGCTCATTACGGCAAAATGGCGAACCTGGATTTATTTTAGGTAACCTCCTCTTGCGCTGTTATGAACTACGGGTAGCTTCACTCGGAAAGGATTTGCATTTAAATAACATACATACTTTCACGCTTGTTTCCCCGAAGGGGTAGGCAGAGGCATATTATATGCCCACACTTCGCCAATTATATAGTTGGTCCCACGTAATAGGTGGCGAGCCGCTTACCGGGCACTGTAATATTCGCTAGAGCCTCGTCCGTTGATCGACAGGTGCACCACTTGCAGGGGAGGTTGGCTTGGGCTCTTTAGGTCTTGGCAGGAACCCTATACACCATTGCATATAAATTATATGGAATTATTTCTTGCCAATTTGCAACTAGCAGATTAAATGAAATGAAATGAATAATGTGTTTATTGTGACTCAATTATACACTAAACTAAAAAATAACATTGCAAATTGAGCAAAGCGTGATATCAATTTCTTTTGTATTACAGAGTTTTCAGAGTTTCTAGTATTATTTGTATGTATGTGTGTCTATCGGTTTGGGATTAGCCTCCGTTTGATCGTAGTCAGGAGAAGACAGGAAACAGACAGACAAAAGATAGTAAATTGATGTTGCTTACTACTTAAGAGCTGGTGGACGCAGGTGGTTCGAGATCGATGGAAGAGTATTTTTTACAATTGGCATTTCAGCAGTGGACTTCTGATTGCTGAGATGATAATAACAAACTAAACCATTTATTCTAAGGTATGCTTAAAGTGAGTGCTGGTGAGGAAATCTCCACTAGACATTGTTTAATACGGTGACAGAAAAATCCAATACCAAAAAAATACAGTGACAAAAGATACAGTGCCAAAAAATATAGAGCCAGTGCCAATATGGCACTGTCTTATTGGGCATTGTTCAAAATACAAAAACAAGCCATTCCCACAGGCTTACCAATTACCATCAGGTCAACATATTGTTGAACTTAATGAAATATATTTATTAAATTTTATAAAATTCTCAACCGAAAATCGAACCCACTCATCCCAAAGCTACCAGTATCGGGTTACACACGACACTCTCCGGCAATCCGGCACGCCCCCACCTGAAACGGCGATCGCGCAGTTTTATAACGCTAGAATATTACCGTATCGCCCGGAGCGTTTTTAATTTACCGCAAGATCACTTCGTTGGGAGGGAAGGCTTTTCGCCCATTGTTTTAAGTATTCCCTGTTTTTTAGCTGCAATGTTATCGATTAACTTCGAGATATCACTGCTGAGATAAGATAAAACTCTGCTATGCTTTTCATAAGTTGAAGGAAAATTAGGGAGACGAGAAAATTTACATCTGAATTATAATCATGATTTTTGTCTTTTATTTAGTTTATCATAAAGGTTAATGTCAGTCCTAAAATGATTTTAAGGAAAAAGGTAAATTATCAGGACTAGTGTTGTTTAATTTAAACATCAGCCAATCCGAACCTGTTGCGGATTTCTTAAATTGTCAGTGCAGAATTATTCAATTATTTTGCGTGAACTGCATGAACGGGCTTCAAGTCTGCACATATAGGTAAAGGTTTGTGCGGCAATTTATTTACTTATCCATAAGTACATGTCAACTTACAGGTAGTGTTCAAACGTTAACATGCTTTAGAATATGATAAAGTACACAAATATGTCAAAAATTATAAAACATATAATAATAACATTAATGTCAAAAATCGAATTAATTGTGTACTCAGTATTTTTTTTTATAAAGTACAAATAAAACACATTAGAAATTTATTAAAAATAAATGATTCATACAAAGTATACCAAAATAAATAAAATTAAAATAACTTAAAAAACGAAGTCGATAACATAAAATAATGTCAAATTGAATTAAATGACCAATGCATAATTGACATCAAGCGCTCCCGTATTTCAGTCTTACAAGACTTTTGTCTCGGTTCAAATCATGGAGAGGTTTTATTGAGATATGCTAACAGCAGGAAGCCCCCCATCAGTCTTCGTCAACCCACACTTGCTCCGTGTGAACCTGAGTTCGTTGCACCTTGGCGTATAAGAGGAAACATGAACCCATTCATAATCATGCTCCTGCCCTGCTCCTAATTTTTCTGGATTCGACGCATAATGTCTTTTCCTTCTAGTCATCTAACTAATTCTCCTCTTGCTTCATCATTTCATTCTTTATGAACTGAATTCATCTCTTTTTGGTCGCTGAGATGATGAATACCATCACCGTCATATCAGCCCCATAGAGTCCACTGCCGAACCATGGCCTCCCCAATAAATTACATTATATTGGAGGTATTTGCCCATTATCACCACCCTGGGCAGTACGCAGGGTGTCGCTGCTGCCCATCATCTGGTAGGATTTCTCTTCGTCTCTTACAACTCCCCGTGAGATGAGAAGGGGTGGAACTATTCTAAGCGGATATCACGCTGTTTGATGAATATATGTAGAATTATTTAGCCATTGCCAGAATTGAATGTTTTCAAGCGTTCCCATCAAAAATATAAGTCCCAGTTGACACAATTGAAGGTTGTGAGTGTGACACTCGATTAATTCCAACTCTATAAGTATTATACAGGATGTCCAATAAAGTGGACCATTACCTACGTCGCGTGCACGAATTAATGTTGATTTTATTCTGCATTCTGTACATGTATAGCGCCATTTCGAATGTTTATTGTTTATTCTCGATGAAAGTGTCTCGTTTTTGGGGAATTTATGTCTTAGGTGCTGTGTTTATCTGTAAAGGATGAAACATCTTTTGGCGCGGTCTGATTTTTGTCCACAATTGAGCTATCCTTATATATGTGTTTCCTAGCTCATAGTCTTTTAAGCGGGGCGTGAAACGGTAGTTTTGCAGGACGTTATTAGTCGGTTTGCCTGTTACCGTCCTTATTCAACGTAATGGACGCTCTTACTGTTATAGATTGCATCGACTGTTTACCATCAGGAAGGAGGTGGTAATGAGACTGAAATTCAGCCAATTCGGCTATTTACCATCAGGCAGCATGTGGTCACTATGGACAAATAATAATAATAAAAAAATAATAAAAAAACGTGCACGTGTTTAAGTGTGTCTGCATATGTGTGTACAAAAGCTAAAGTGACCAACATCCATGTAAATGAATTCGTAGGAGCGGATAGTTCAATCATAAATAATTATTTCAACGACCTCATCATACCACCATTTTGTATTAATGAATGTCAAAATATGACATGAACAGTCAATCAACGAAACAATAATTGCAAAATGAAATGAACTCATTAAACCTTAATCATAATGGGAGCCGCATTGTTGATTTAACAATTATTGTGTTATGACTGAACTGAATATATTGATAATGTATTGAAACTCCACCTATTCTCTCTGGGCACGAGTGGTGGAGAGTGCCCTGAACTCTTCTAACCCTTCTAACTTGAACTCTTCTAGATATAAGTTTGGATCAAATAAAAACCTTGCTTCGTAAGGGTCCTCTGCTCAGTAGTGGAACGTTAATGCACTAATTGATGATCAGAACTCAGTCACATGGATTTTGAATATTTTGTCTATGATTCGATTGCATTGAGCGACGATAATCCAGTGGTGAGACCCATAGACTTCTAATTTAAAGGGTCTAGGGTTCAAAACCTGGTAGCACGCACCTATGACTTTTCGAAGTTATGTGCGTAATTATCACTTGCTTTGTGCCTCGGAAAGCACGTTAAGCCGTTGGTCCCGGCTGTCATGATCATCTATGGCAATCGTAATTAGGAAGTCAGTGCCTTCTTATATTCTGACAACTGGTTTAACCATAGAATGATGTTTCCCTTTGGGTTCTGGAGGTCAGATGGCAGTCGCTCTATGTAATGAGTGAAGTTCAGTCAAATCTGGTTAGACCAGTGAACAGACCCTCCCCCCCGACTGGTCTCCACCTTGTCGTGGTGGGGGGGCTGAGTACCTCCCGGTAGGGCGCAGGAGGCGCTAGGGAAAAGGCAACACCCAGAGACCGACGACTCTGGGTGCCCTTAGTACTGACTACCGGGGGGGACCTGTGGAAGGCGCAGTGGGCGGGCCAGGAGGGCCCGCTCAGCAGCGCCAGGAGGGTCTAGGCAGTGGGGGCAGGGGGCCCCTGCTGTCTAACTATGGACCCTCCGGGAAGAGCTATGGTCTCAAGGGGAGGTAGGAGGGGCGCGTCCACTGCGCCTCTCTGAGGAGGTCCTCCCGGTTTTGGTCCGGGGGACGTTGGCCGCAGGCGGGGTGTCAGAAGCTGCAACCCAGGTACTGGCCCTCGCCTCTTTCTCAACAAGCGGCGGGCGTCGTCGGAAGATTTTTAGTAGGTATTACTTGGCGGTCGTGTCTGCCGGTGGTGAGTCCCACACCCCCTTTCGGTCCCCCTTTGGCCGGAAGGCAGTGCGTAAATGCATTTTGTTACCGACGTAAAAAAAATAAATAAAAAAAAGTAAGCAGTCCCTGGGCCCCGGGCTTTAGTCTGTGGCAACCAGGATAATGCTAGGATGTGATGATGTTTCGGTTGCATGACATAAAAGTGGGCGGCACATAGCTCGAAGAAGCGATAACCGATGGGGCGTGAAGGTTCTTGAATGTCAACGGCGAACCGTCATACGTAGAAAGGAACAGCCCCCACGCGATGAACCGTTTATCTGGTCAATTCAAGCTCCATCAGGTGTATAGGAACCCTACCAACACCTAAGGAGCTCAAGCCAACCTCACCTGCAAGTGGTGCACCTGCCGATCAACGGACGAGGCTCTGACGAACAAACAGTGTCCGGTAAACGGCAATAGGCTTTCCACATATTACGTGGGACCCACTATTTAATTGGCGAAGTGTGGGCGCATAATATACCTCTGCCTAACCTTTCGGGGAAACAGGCGTGTATGTATGTATGTCAAGCTCTAGTAAAATCACGGTAAAGAAGCGCATATTATAAGACTATAGCTTCATGGAAATAAAAGCACATGTACTGGATAAGTCCAGTGGATCCATCTTGTATACCCAAACATTTCTAATAACAACCCGGCAAGGCTATCACAATTAACCCTCGCAGGCCATCCAAACAAATAGGTAAGACATTATCCTACCCCCCAAACGGTTTCTTTGTCCGAAATTGATTCCCGCGTGGGTCTCCACCATTAGCCGATAGCAGTCAATAAACGCACGGGTCCTTTACGACCCACAACTACCCGCCTACTATTACGCGATCGCTATTAGCTTCGCTTCGGGTGATGTGCGAAGTACTTAGTGGTGGATGTGGCACTTTCGTACAAAGTGGTCGGGAACCGTCACCGAAGTAAAAGTTCACCGAGATCAGTCCCTGTGCGATTGGCAGGGTATTATTCATGGTGATAGTCAGTCAGTGATAGTCTGCTGTCTCTGAAAATTCGATGATCATTTACCTACCATTGGGTCATCATCAAGTTTAAACCGTTAAAAAATTTTAATACATACGGCAGCTTAATCCAAAGCATTTTTATCTGCCATATAGTCTTTGATAGAATTGTATCCCTTTGAAGATAGCTTGCGTTTAATTGGTAATTTATTTAGGCCTATTTGCTGCATATTGCTTGGGATTTCATTGTAGAACCGTACTCATTGGCCTGTAAATGATTTGTCAATTTTTTGGAGTCTAGTGGCAGGTACAACTAGTGTATGCTTATTTAAGTTAGTGCACAGAGTAAATGACCACTGCAACCTAGACGGTAACAACATTTTATATTTAAACAGTACAATATTAGAAGGCACTTTCTAATAACTGACTTTCTAATAACCACTTCCATGTATATTCATAACAGCCGAGACCAACGTCTTGACGTGCTTTTCGAGTCTCGGAGCAAACAGTAATTACTCACTTAACTTCGAAATGTCATTGGTTTGTGACCAGAGTTTGAACTAGAACTCTGAATTGGCTTTAGCCTTACAAAATATGAATGCTATATAAGAAATTATCTACCAATGCCGCATCCATTTTCCGATAATATCCCAAATCTACTGATTGGCCATATCTTCGTGGCCACGTAAACTGGCGGCGTCGTAAAAGAAAATGCTTCCGACTGTACACAAACTATTTATGTATCGATCTCTCGCGTGTCGGCCGCCATTGGGACAACTGTACTTACAGGCTCTCTGTGGTCTTTTGCTCTTCACGTTTCGTTTCATGCAGAAGAGATTAACACACAGAACCAAGCTCAATTCGTAGTGAGTTAGGTTGTTTTGTGAGAATCGGAATGTGTGCATTAAGTCTTGAGGTTTTAGTGAAAGTAATTTTAACTTTCTGTATATCTGTGATTTTAGGGATTTTTTCTTTACTTAGACTTTTATGGCGCATATATCGTCTAATTCGCTCGAAAACGGATTCTACATCGTGTAGGATAACATAGATCTCTCTCACATTTAATTTTAAAGATGAGCCTGATCCTAGTAGTAGGTGTAATAATTATGATCTGGGATTATTATAAGCTAATTTTTTTGCTTTGGCGAACATGACAGTGCTCGGTAAGCGGCAATAGGCTCACCAACTATTACGTGGAACCAACTATATAATTGGCGAAGTGTTCAAAGTTCTTTATAGCATTCATGTTGTACATATACTGATGTAAGCAAAGATATAAGGGTAACAAACATGCCACTGCAAGGGCACAGCAAGTACATATTATTATATAATTACGAGTAACTTATTATGAAATAGTAATATAATTATAACAAATCCTTAAAAAATTACGTAACAATCATATTTCTATAGTATTTTAACATCTAAGTTGAAAATTAAAAATAGTTAATTAGGTAGGTACTAATTAACTATTTTCTAAATTATGATTCACCAAAAAACTCCTGCAGCGAATAAAATCAGTTTCTTTGGAGATATTTTTTCAATGTGAATTTAAATTTGGTGAAGTCCTTTATATCCTTAATCACCGACGGTGTTAATTGTTCCTGTCTGTTGCAGAATAGCTTAAGTAACAACTGTCAAATACTTAGGTGTTTTAGTCGATCAGCGGTTACCTTGGCACTCACATATAGACATGATGATATCTCGCACCAGAAAACTTATCTGGATTTTCAAGACCTTGAGGCACGTCACTGCTATGCCCCTTCTAACGCAAATATACCTGTCATTAGCCCAATCAGTCATAACTTATTGTATTCCTGTGTGGGGTGGAGCTATAAAAATGAAATTTCTAGAACTAGAGCGCAAAGATCTCTTCTGAAAGTAATGCTCATGAAACCCCTTAGATTTCCTACGAACGATATCTATTCGCTTAGCGATGTTCTCACAGCCAGAAAACTTTACATAGTTCAAACGGTGATAAAATTGCATAAGACTATTCCATATAATCAGAACCCACCTAAAAAACGTAGAAATCATTCTGTAGCACCAAGACAGTACTCTAGACAATCAGCCTCGCTATATAATTTCTTAAATAAACAGTTAAATATACACCACTTAACATATCATGAATGTAGGATATCTGTTGTGAACTGGCTAAAAACTAAGGGTTACGATGACGTTGAAAATCTTTTATAAATTACAAACTGACATAAAGCATGACAAAACAAATCACTCACACTCACATACACACACACACTCACACACACACAAACACACACACACACACACACACAAAATTATCCGCATAATAATAATAATATAATCCTTTGTTTGTTAGATTTATTTTTTTCTCTTCATATTGTTAGTGTCTTGCCTGAACTATATTGTAATAGTAGTATAAATAGTTAAGAATAGCGGGGTCTCCTAGTACAGGTATTTTATACTTAAAAGGAGAATCCAGTGTGCGATAAATGTGTGTGTTAATATATTAAATTTGTTTGTGTGGGCGTATAATTTGCCTCTGCCTACCCCTTCGGGGAAACAGGCGTGAATGTATGTATGTATGTAATTAATAAACCGATGCGATCCCCGAGCGATGTAGCATTTTCTTTACGTCCGGTGCACCCTGTGCAATCAGCGAGTCTTATTTTGAGCAAATAATTAATTAAGCTAATCTTTCAATCACAATGATGAATTCTAAAAAACTTAATATGCTATCGAATCGTAAAAAGAAAATGTATCATCTCAACTATTTACTTACTTATCTGAGACTATCAAATATGAATAGTCTAACTCTTTAAAGGATCTATTTTATGTGTAAAAGTTTGACGAATCTAAATGATCCTGTTGATCTTAAAGACAGTAAAGTATATTTGATTTTTTTAATACTTTTTTCTTCTTTTTAATATTAATGAGGGTAAACAATAAATTATAGACTGGCACTGTGATGAGCTTGAAGTCTGGAATGATGATGAACCAATGGTCTCGAGATCATGATGTGGTAACAGTGTAAGCTCATGATAAAATAATACTTTTAGATAGTAATGAGCTAATGATCAGAGCTGATGATGAACTAATAGACTACTACTACATTTTTAAGACCTAATTGTACACCAATTAATGAAACAATAAAGAATTATGATTTTAATTATTACTTCATAGTTTTATTCAGATAACACAAATGTCTATATTGTATATTTCTGCATGTGTGTGTTTGTGATTCAAATAAATTATTTTTATTATTATTATTACAGTACACAACCGTTGCGTTCGAAGCAATGCATTCAACTGGACAATGTGAACTTGACCTTATAATTTGAAAAGAGTTAGGGGGCGGGGCTAGGGCGGCGGACAATAATGACTCCTGCATTCTTAACGCGAACAAACTATAAGTCTTTTTTGTCAAAGATTATAGTAATTTAAACTTTAACGTTTTATTACAAAGTCATTAGCAGTATAAATTTCAGACACTCCTTATCATAGAAGTCTTCAAAAGGGCTAATCGAAAGTTCGCTCAATTTTTGCGGCCATCGCCGTATGAATATTAATGTGGGTGAATATTTCGTTGATCTTAAGCGAAATCGCGATAATATGCGCGGCGGTTTCTTGCCGTCGAGTTACTGCCCGTAATTTATGCCGAGGCACGAACTATAGCATTTTAACTCCTTCGGAGGAGCTCTTGTGACGAAAACGGTGTAACCTCGATTTTACAAGAAATGAAACTGGAAAGTTTTAACAAATCATAATAAGGTCACTTAACTAAGATATCATATGTCTTGACTAGAGCACTTAACAATAAATTGCTAAAAATAAGTTACGCTTTGGCGACACTTTACAAGCGATGAATGAATCCTGAATCGCGCTAACGGAATTTTAACGGCCTGGAGCTATATTTCAAACACCCCAACACAACACAGCATAGCAACCTTTATCAGGTACCTCAATCAACCCAACGGAAGATCTTCCCCTTGATGGGAAGAACATACGCTTTAAATAACAGCAAATAACTGAAATATTTTATTTTTGAGTTACACCTTTTTCGGAGCGGTGCTTTAGTGGCGATCCGGCTTAGTCGAAGCCAAAAAGTGTACAGTCACGCCTCTACTCCCCCCCCCTTCAACCCCCACCCGCCCCATCTGACCTCCCCTCCCCCGCCCGGGCTAACTTCATAAGACTATGAATTTAAATACGTTAGTCGATGTCAAAGGGTCGTGTTGCATCTATTACCAGTGATAAAATGCTGCTTTGCTTTTAGAAAGGTTGGTAAAGTCAAGTAGTATAAATTTTACAATACAATCAATCAGCAGGTTGCCGTCCACCGCTGAACATACATATAGTACTACAGGTATGTTCTGTATGGTTAAAACACGTGTTTTTAACCTTGATTGTAATTGTTCAGTGTTACCCTTATTGGCCATCTGCGTTTACTATTGTCGTTATCTCTACGAGCGTAGCCCCGTAGGGTAGCCGGCTACGATTGTAGCATTTGCTACGGGATTCAATATGTGTTATAAATATTATTTTACAAGTATAGCTCTATTCGTCGGCAGTGTCCCTAATTTATTTTGTATCAGTAGACTTTATAATCAATAATAATAATATAATAATAATCATTTGATAATTACTCATTTTTATACTTTCAAACTATAAGTTATGTGTCCCATGTACACAAAAGAAAGCAAGATAAAAAGTACCCTATTCAATCACACAGTTAATCACTAAACTAAGCTCTTAAAAAATACCCAATTACCATACAAATAAAATACATTGCAGTTTCGTTATCGTTGTAAAATTTCTATTTACTTTTTTATATACAAAGATTTGAATAAATAAATAAAATAATTAACCTTAACAACTATAGTCTGAAATAATATGTAAATTTAATAACTACTTTTGAATGTGGACAGCGCCATCTTAGAGCCCCCTCGTCAAGCAAGTTTTCTTATCAGCGTCGGATTGTTAGCGCAGCATGTAAAAATATTCGGAACACGACACAGACTAATGTTTGTTAATTGGGACAGAGCGATTTTAATGGAAACTCTTTGGAACTTATATATTTTAAGTTTATTAAGCAAATAAGCCGTGTGATCAGGTTTATAATGCAACTTCAACGTCGGACGACCGACGACGTCTGGGAAAGATTTTGCTTTTTGTACATATCGTCTGCTTACTGGTAAAGTATGTTAAATGCATATTTCCTTGAACTGAGATAATAAGGTTTGAAAGTTCAATCGATCGAGTGAGAGTAATATCACTAAAATTATTTTTTGTAAAATATATTTATGCCAATTGATAGGTAAATATTACACTTTATCTCATTATGCAGGGCATGCACTTAACTGGTTTTAGCTGTAATAGAAAAAACAGAGATAATACCTATGTTTGCCATATAATCTTAGTAATTTGAATGGAAACAACAAGCTAATGGTAAAAGCTAGGCATTATAACGGAAAAAAGGTGCGTATGTAATGGGTTTGTGGAATTATTGGGTGAAACTCTGCATTTATCTAATTTTACTTGTAGGACTTTAAATAAATTGTGCACTTATTATAAAAATGTTCATACAAATATGTTTAACATCTTTGAAAGTGTTACTGAAGCTGTATCATTTAATAATCAAGTCAGACAGTATTTATTCGTTATCACAAATCATAAAGAAGTCAGAGTAAGGAAGTATAATCAAGGAAATTAAATTGTAAATTAATACTAGGGAGAATTTCATTCTTCAGAAGAATCTTCGTCAATTGCAGGTTCTGGTAGGTGATCAGGCCCATCTATGTCGGTTAAAGATTGGAACCAGCCGTGGTATTTTTCGGGGATAACACCTGTATTACATAGCGTCAGAAGATCTTCTTTCTTTACTTTAGTTATAGGTAAAGCCTTAGAATAAAGATTTTTAATATGTACTTGGCTAGTTTTATTATGCGGTTGTTCTATAATTCTGCGGTTGTTCTATAATTCTGCGGTTGTTCTATAATTCTGCGGTTGTTTTATAATTCTGCGTCTTTTTGGTTACTACTTGCAACCTGTGCATTTTTCACTTAAACTGGTAAATGAATAACTCGATGAATTAAGTATATAATGTGGCCCATGGTAGGGAAAGACTCAATACGCTTTTTGACGTAGTCGATACCAACTTCCTTAGTTTTGTTAGGGGGTTCTATTTTTCCTCTTTGGTCTTCGGCGTCTAAGATCTGCTGAAAGAAATTTATTTTAGGGATAAGCAGTGCCGTTGTACATGTCTTTCATAACTTTTATCTTTGTGTATGTTCCTTATGTGCATAAATTGTTAAATAAATAAACAAAAAAAACTTCACACTCATTCTCAACCATGTTTCTCACTGCGAAAAAAAAGAGAGTGATAAAGGGTTAAAATTTAAATAAATCAGTGACGAAACTTGATTCAAATGAATGGAAAACAAGAAAAGGAAGTAATACGGCCAGCCAGCCAAGCGGAATTCTCCCAGGGAATAGATTAAAAATGTTATCTTAAAAAATGGCGGCCGGGTGTAATGGATCCGATGTTCATTGTAAAAAGGGGTTGACAATGCTTACTTAAGAGTTTCATATCTCGAGTTCTGATTGAATAAATCATCCTTGCTCTGCATCTTTTTATTAGATGGTACTCTTTAGTTTTGGTTCGGAGTGTATTGGAGTAGTGTTTACGTTAAGTATTTAGTTTTTAATATTATATTTTATTTAGTAACATTATATGTGACTTCTTGTCAATAGAGGGCGTTGATCGGAGTTGAATCGCGTCATCGTTTGTTGTTTTCGGATTTTAGAAGTTCAAATGAGATTTAGTATTTATATTGCCAATAAAATATAGTTCAAATACTTTCAGTATTTTCATTCAATGGTCTACTTGTGGTATTCTACAGTTCAAATTGTTCAACCAGTAGGTCAACATTTCAACAAGTAGAGTTTTGTAGTATGATTTTGCTGTTGCATTTTGAGTAATAGACCGCAAATCATCTTTGTTATGTATTGATTAATCACAGTCAATGTACTTTACATCACACTTATAAGTGTAAAAGTAGTTGAACTTGATGCCAGTGAAACTTAGGGTTGCCACAAAACTTCATAGGCAATGCAGTAGTGAATAAAGATTGACCATTTTTATAAGAAACTACATTAAAAAAAAGCTTTACTAATAAAATCAAGTGCGTTCAAAATACAATAAGATAGGTACTTAAACGATGTGTTTTAATATTGCAATATAAACTTTATGGGCCTTATTACAAAACAAAATCTACAGTCAAACGGGATTAACACTAGTGCTGTCACTGTCTATCTGTTATCAAATAAAAGTGACAGCACTAATTTTAAACCTTTTTTTGATTTACGTCAGTAACAATATGCATTTGAGCACTGTCTCCCGGCCAAAGGAGGACCGAGAGAGGTGTGTGGGACTTACCACCGGCAGACACGATCGTCAGCAGTAATACCCAATAAAAATCTTCCGACGACGCCCGCCGCTTGTTGGGAAAGACGCGAGGCGCCAGTACCTGGGTTACAGCTCTGACACCCCGCCCGCGGCCAACGTCCCCCGGACCAAAACCGGGAGGACCTCCTCAGAAAGACGCAGTGGACGCGCCCCTCCTACCTCCTTGTGCGACCATAGCGTGTGTGGCCGACTTTTTGGAGGGTCCATGGTTAGACAGCAGGCGCCCCCTGCCCCCGCTGCCTAACACCCTCCTGGCGCTGCTTGACGGGCCTCTTAGTTTCCCCCCCGGGTAGTCAGTACTAAGGGCACCCAGAGTCGCCAAGCTCTGGGTGTTACCTTTTCCCTAGCGCCTCCTGCGCCCTACCGGGAGGTAGACAGCCCCCCACCATGACAAGGTGGAGACCAGTCGGGGGGGACTAATTTTAAACCTGGTCTAACTTAAAATTTCGTTTTGTTATAAGCCCCAAAAGTTACAAAGCCACTGTTACCGGCTGGTTCTAAGCATTAAAAACATGAAAATAATTATAGGTACAGAAATAGGACTTCTTGGCGTAAAAGTGTAGCGCCATGTCGGCCACTATGTTTTGAACATTGATGTGTAATAACGGTGAGTTATTAACCGTAAAGTGTTTCTGAACGTTTATTAGTGTTGGTAAATCAAACAAAACAGTGCAACATCACTTTTCAAATTCTCTCAAGAAGTCCATGCGAGATCCCACATGTTTACTGAGGACTCAAGGGGTTTAGGGGGAGGGCATCTCATTTACCATTTATCATCTTTATCACTATTTACTATAAATTATATATTATTAATATGTCTTTAACTTGACACTGGCTACAATTATTGCTGTTTATAATTTTTATATCAGTTATAGTCTGACACTCTTGCGTTCCACTCATACCTGTCATTTCATGATTTCCCATTCGAAAAAAGGACATGTCCCAGTGGTTACCGTTATGAGCTTTTATCGCAAATATATATGCGTGATAACTGAGTGTAATTCTGTTTGGTCTCCGGTAGCCAGTTTATTACCGTCGAAACACCCTTCGTGCTAACTTACTTTTCCGCATAGGTAACCAGCTGTTTTGTTAATTGTAGATCCTACTAATATCATAAGTGCGAAAGTTTGTGAGTGTGTATACGAGTAAGATATGTTTGTTACTCTTTCACGCAACGGATTTGGACGAAACTTGTCCCACATTTAGTTTATCACAAAGATAAATTTACATATGCGATGGTATGCCCACGGGGACGGGCGACACTGCGGGGTGTTGCTAGTGTCTATATTTTATTATCAATGAAAAAAAACAGAAACCTCCCACGCAGCACTACTAGACCCATACTAACCAGACCTAGGATAACAAATAAACAGCTTATTCTTACTGCAGATGTGCTGAGCTGAACGGCTCATTATATTCCATCTTCAATATTAGAACCACTAAACCTACGGCCATAGATGTAAAACACTCTAGGCAAGTCGCGATGGCACGAAGGAGCCGACTTCGCAGCGGCAGGTGAGCCAGTTAATTAATAACGGCAATAATTGACCGCCTCTGGCTGTTATTGGGAGCTATCACAACATTTGGGTCACGACTCTGCAACGTTAAATGTAGTTGGAGCTGTGGATCTTGATACTTGAAGTTATAGTTTTTAGTATTAAACTTTTTATTCGATGATTTATTGCCATTTTGCTAAATTACTTATTAATTGTACAATAATAATGTTTTGTGTGATCGATGATTAGTTATGATAATGTGTGCAAGATAACATAACTATCATCTTTGTAGAATATAATGCCTCTAGTACGGACCTAGCATAAACCTAGTTGAGAAGAGTATAAAGGCCGTTCTTAAACGAGGATTTAGTGCGATAAGGCTGAAGCAAGAAAGTGGTAGCTGTTGCTAGAATTTTGGCGCATTTCATATAGTTTACTACCTATATTATGAGCTACAACATCTCAGTCATCTAAAAGTCCTCAGCTAAACAGATGCCTCGCAATTGCATCTTCGGTGGTTTTTCCCAAAATAACAATGCTAAGGAACAGGACATTACCAATTAGTGTTGTGATTATTGAAAATTGATTATTGCTTCAACGATCACAGTGCCAGTAACTAGTACCCACTGCAGAAAGACACTGCTGCCCATTCTTCAGTAAGCTTTCGATTAATCAAAGAACGATTGTCATACATAGCTCAGCAAGCTGACTCGGCAGTGGATAGCACAAAAAACAGCCGCTGAGAAAAAAAGTTCTGGAATCTGGGAGCCTTTAACAAGACGACCTTATAAGGGTTGCAGTATCACATTGAAAGCTAATGCGGCAGGCCTATGTTCAGCCGTGAACGCCTTTAGACTGATGATAATGACTCTCAAACGCTACTAAATGATTACACAGAATCACACTTAAATTGTTTTATAATGATACCTTCCTGACCCTTTCGTGGTCGCTATTAAAGCTAGTACGCAAGATAACGGTGCTTCCTATCATCCGGTAGGTAAGGTTTCTTGTAGTCACCACTTAAAACCCCTACGAATATATATTTTATTTTCTTTAAGGACATTTTCAAAAAAGTAAAAGTAATATTTAAATAATTTTCAAGTATCAAGCCTCGTTGGTTCAACTACTCTGGCGTACGAGATAGTCAGTAATAGCCTTTGGGTGCAATCAAACCAGCCACGAGCCACCAGCTACCGGCCACCGCCTTCAGTTTTGACACACTCGCTGTTTACTTACGATATACCGACCAATTAGACATTAATTAACTTGGAATATCATTACGTTTCAGCTATGATGTTTTCTTACGCCCGAAATTATTAACTATACCGCAATCTGAGATTGAAACCAATCTTAGATAGAGGCCTCTTTGTTCCTAAAGTCTCCATAGTTAAAATCCAAGAATTGGTTATTGAGACGCTTGACTTGTAAAAAAAATGTGTTTTGCAGATATGCAATTTTGGATCGAGATAGGTTACTTCTTAGTTTATTACTTTTGAGCGATTAAAGCCCAGTGACGAAGCTCATACTCGTAGACTTCTAAATCAGAGGGTTCAAACCCTGGTGGCGCGCCAATTACTTTTCGCAGTTATGTTGTGTAATTATCGCTTGCTCTGTGCCTTGGAAAGCACGTTAAGCCATTGGTCCCGGCTGTCATGAACATCTATGGCAGTCATTATTAGAATGTCAGTGCCTTGTTATATTTTGACAACTGGTTTAACCATAGAATGATGTTTTCTTTGGGTTGTGAAGGTCAGATGGCAGTCGCACCATGTAATAATTGATGTTCAGCCTAAAACTGGTTAGATCAGTTAGCAGACCCTGGGCTTCAGTTTGGGGCAACCGGGATAATGCTAGGATGTGATAAATTCGCAAATTCACGTAAGAATTTCAGGTAAATGTTTTATAATAGAGTTTTTCGAAAGTATATGAATCATTTAGTCAGAACTGGGGGCCTACTCCAATTCAACGAAAATGAAACTTCGTTATATCCATCCTTATCACTTGATAACGATATATCTAGAGAATGAAAGAGATAGGTATAACAAAGTTTCGTTTTCGTTAAATTAGAGTAGGCTCTCTGATCCTTATTAAATTAATATTTTAGAAACGTTTTATAAAATTAAATTGCAAAGTTAGATTTATATATAAAATAGGTATTTTTCTGCCAACACTAGCAGATGTTATTGATAATAGTTCTATGTATTATAATTTTTTTACAAAAAAAAAGTATCTATGTATGTTTATCCGTTATTTAGTAGTCATAGTATAAGTTCTTAGTGATACTTATCTAGTAACTAAATAATTGGTGTAATTGTCAGAAACTGTCAGAAACTGTCAGAACCTACGGTTATTGAATATTACGAAATAATAATATACCATAGCAAAAACAAAATAAGTGCTAACATAATAATAATAAATACCAATCACAACTTAAAGATCTACTCTTGTTTGATAAAACCCAAAAAACCATAACATTTCGCTGTTATCTTAAACTCCGCGTTATCTCCGCAGAAACCTCTCGTAAAATATTTAAAAAAAAAGCCCCATATCTCAATTAATGGAGGAGGTCTGTGGTCCACAAACATAATTTATTTTAGCAATAAACCAGCGAAACAGCTAAAGTATCACTAATTAATGTAAACACGAAACGATTATGGTTCGAAATAAACAGACCAAATGGCGGGCCGTCGCAATAAATACCTATAATATTTTTAATTACACCAGAAAAATGGAGAGAAAACAGATGATATAATGTTCTTGCGTTGCATAATGAGAACAGAAACACATTGTAATGTTCTGGTGGGGGTATTTTGCTTTAATTTGCTTAAGGTATTGCAAGCGGCTATATGCAAAGGTGACTACTGTCCATCAGATAGGCCATTTGAATGTCACCTAATGATATAAAAAACAGATGATATGTTATGGGATTGCACAAAGAGAACAAAAACACGTTGTAATGTTCTGGCGGGGGTATTTTCAAAACGTCATATCTAGGCAGTAGTAGGCAGGTTGTATAACAAACCGTTTTACAAAACGACTAGATACCTTTCATGATTCTGACAGTATTTTTGAAAAGTTCCATCCTCATATCCTAACATTGTTGCCCCAGACTTAAGCCTCGGGCCCAGGGTCTGCTTATTGGTCTAACCAGTTTCGCTGAACTTAAGTTATTACATGGAGTGACTGCCATCTGACCTCCACAACCCAAAAAGAAACATCTTTCTATGGTAAAACCAGTTGTCAGACACTGACTTCCTAATAACGACTGCCATAGATGTTCATGAACACCGGGACCAACAGCTTAACGCGCATTCCGACGCACGGAGCAAGCGATAATTACGCACATAACTTCGAAAAGTCATAGGCGCACCACCAGGTTTTGAACCCGAGACCCTCTGAATTAGAAGTCTATGGGTGAGGATAGCCTAGTGCGAGACTAGGCTTTAGTCACTCTTTTGAAAATAAATGTGTGGTATAATTTTTCCTATGTAGTATGTAAATAATAATAATAATAATTAATATCATTTCCTCTACATATAATAATACACAATGGACACAATATAGGTACAAACAATATTTAGTGAAATGCCGGAGGCTGGAGTCAAAATTAGGCAAAAGTTTGCCTGTGTCTTAGATCACCAAGCCTCTCACCCGTAAATGTTATTATCGTTGTCTTATATTGTTCTCAGTCTTATTCTATTCATCTATTAAGTCTGTAAAAATATACGTTGACTGATTATCTTGTTTCATAAATAAATGAAAACAGAGCGTGTTTTAATAACAATAATTGTGTGTTACTATTATTATTTGGTACGAAATATTCATGATGTCAAGCGTGCTGTTTAACAAAACTTAGAAGAAATATTAACATGTCTTCTTTACAATAAAAATATCACAACAGTATCATAAAATACATGTTATTATTTTAAAATGAAAAAGTGCAATCTTGCTGAGACATCCTTTACTTTTTTGATGTATATCAGTTTATAAAGTCCATTAGCCTCCCCATTAAATTAAATTCTACTAAGGGTATTTGCCCATAATCACCACGCTGGGCAGGCGGTTTGTTGATCGCAGTTCAAACCCCAGACGACACTGCTGCCAACCATCCGGTAAGATTTCCCTTCGTCGACTCTTACGACTTTCCGTGAGATTATAGGGGATGAGCACTATTCTAAGCCGGCGGTATCTGGTTACGTGTTGGACAAAAATCAAAGCTTGGAAGATTAAATAAATAAATAAATATTTTCTGGCAATTACACCAATTATTTAGTTTCAAGATAGGTATCATTATGAACTTGTGTTATGGATACTAAACAACGGATAAACATACTTACATACTTTTTTTTTGTAAATACATACTATAAATATATACATATAATATATTAATATATACATAGGAAAACACCCAGACCAGAACAAATATTCATGTTCATGCACACAAAGATTTGTCCTGTGTGGGAATCGAACCCACGACCTCTGGAGTAAAGTGTAGGTATACTGACCTCCACGCCATATCGGACGTCAAAATTTAGTGCAAGAAACGTTATATATATCTATCATTAAATTAAATAATATAAAACCGCTCTTTCTAAAATTAAGATACAAAGTCTGTTACATCAACACAATACTCGAGGCAGCATTCTCAGTGTTCCCACACAGGACAAATCGAACCCACGACCTCTGGAGTGAAGTGCAGGTATACTGACCTCCATGCCATATCGGTTGTCGTCGTATATTTATTTTATATATACAACATTATATTTTATCTTATTAATTATATTTTCGTATTATTTCTTATTATATTTCCGTATTTGAAGTATTTAAAGAACAGAAAAGTAATTTCTTGTTTGTATTGTATTATAAATCAAACATAATTTTCAAGTCCAGTTCTCTCCCCTTCGTTTGCTCACTTTATTACAGGGCGCACTGTACATTAGCTGTTGGGAAACCAGACCGGACCAAGAGAGGTCATCAGAATAAATAAATTATGATATAGTGCTTGGTTTTTTAACCGCTCGCTCTCATCTCGGTGGAGGCGTAGAGCTAATAAAGAATAGAGTAGGACGGAATAAAAACATATTGACTCAGTTTGTCCTATAATAAACCATAATGTAAAAGAAGGATTACCATGTTTTGATAACAAATAAAGATGTTTACTGATATGATTTGCTAACACAGAAATCATAATTCATCATAATTATTAGAAACTAGCTGTTGCCCGCGACCTCATACGAGTCAATTTCTGTTATTATAAAAGCGATTAAAAAGTTTTAAAAAGAATATTTTTATAGTACTTCTAATTCTGCGCTCCTAATGGTCGCAGTGTGATGTTATACTGTCTTAAGCCTTCTCAATGAATGGGCAATCCAAAACAAAAAGTTTTAATTCTAAACAGTAGTTCCGGAGATTACCGCGTTCAGACAAACAACCCTTTTAGCTTTTTAATATTAGTATAGATCAGAAATTCTTTATGTCATAAACTATTACATAGTAAGAAATACTTAGTATTTGCACATAAATGTTTGTATAGTGAGGGATTTGAACCCACGACATCAAAGCGAAGTCCAGATAAACTGACCTTCATCCTATATCGGTTGTCGAACGTTAATAAGTACATAAACACCACGCGGTCCCAGTTCGTATTGGCGAAGGAAGGCGTATGGCGTTAAGCATAAGATTATGAATAATGGTTGAATCAAGAAGTGCTCGTGGTTGCTTAGTGGTCAGTTTGGATTGGCAAAGATAAGTTAGAATAATATAGAAGTTAGAATATAATAAGTCTGCATAAAATCTTTTTACATACAACAAAGACTGTAACCATAAAAAAAATGTTTAACGTTGATGATCGTATTCGACCACTAAGCGACCACGAGCACTTCTTGATCCAACCATTATTCATAATCTTTTACTCTCAACATTATTCGTGAAAGAAGCTTGGTAGTGGAGCGTTAATATCCTGAGATTGTGATGATGATGACAATTACATACATCAGAGATCAAAAATTTTAAACCATGCCACTTCTAACAAATCCAAGCGCATCTCGGACGTGAGTTTAAAAAAAAGCGTGGTGACTGTCTAATGAATTTACGGGCAGGAACTTGTCGTCGGCCGTAATTCCTGCGCGATGCCGCCGATAGCGATTGCGCGTGAGGAATAGTGCGGACGTTTTGCGAGGATTTTTGCGTTTTTACAATAAATATGAAGCTTATAGCTCAACGTTACTAGGTGGTTGGTCGTTAAAGAAAAACAGACTTTATAGAGGTCACTACCTAGATGAGAAACCGTTTGTACATACATACATTCACGCCTGCTTCCCCGAAGGGGTAGGTAGAGACATTTTATACGAACACACTTCGCCATTTATATAGTTGGTCCCACGTAATAGGTGGCGAGCCTATTGCCGCTTACTGGGCACTATTATGTTCGCCAGAGCCTCGTCCGTTGATCGGCAGGTGCACCACTTGCAGGTGAGGTTGGCTTGGGCTCCTTAGGTCTTGGTAGGATTCCTATACACCAAGTAACTGTTTGTGTGACATTTAATTCTGTGCTTCAGAAGGCATGTTAAAATATTGATCCCGCTTATGTCATCTTCCTAGTTTTATCCCGGTAATGCCGGTTATGACGACCGATGTGGCATGGTGGGGAGTATACCCGCACTCCGCTCCTGAGGTCGTGCTTTCAATTCCCACACAGGACAAATCTTTGTCCTGTGTGGGAAAAAATATATATATATTTACAAGTTCTTAATGATACTTACCTTGGAACTAAATAACCGATGTAATTGTTAGAAAGTATTCATTATTTATATTTATTTATAACCTACACTTACTTTAAGGAGGGTATTCTTACAGGTTAAACTAGCTTCGGCTGAATTCATTTTTTTAGACAGAGCGACTGCTGTTTAACCCCACCAACCCAGACACATCTTTGTGTGGTTCAATGGTAGCTGTCAGGAGAATTCACTGACTTTCTAATAACGACTGCCATAGGTGTTTGTAATGGCCGGCTTAACAAATGATCACTAAAGTAAAGCAAAGTTTGCAAAGGTTTTACTTTTTGGATGAGTAACGGAAGGTTTAATAATTATGAAGCATTAAATATAAATAAATTAATTAATATTATCTTACCATCACACCAATTATTTCATTCCAAGATAAGTATCATTAAGAACTTCAGTTATGGATACTAAAGAACAGATAAACATAGTTAAATACCTTTTATTTTGTAAATACATACTTAATATACATAGGAAAACACCGAGACCGGGACAAATATTCATGTTCACGCACACAAAGATTTGTCCTATCTGGGAATCGAACCCACGACCTCTGGAGTGGAGTGCAGGTATACTGACCTCCACGCCATATCGGTTCTCAAATATCGAGCACTACCGTGCTTCGGAAAGCACGTTAAGCCATTGGTCCCGGTTAATTCCTTCATGTGGTATTCGTGAAGCCTCGTTAGGGGCCCTATTCTTAGGGCCCCTAACGAGGCTTCTAAAGTTCTAACGGCAGGATGACAAACAGTAGGTTAACGTGTTGGTTTGTGGGGGGAGCCCCGTGCTAGTGGGACATTAATGGGCTGAGATGATAACGATGCTGTATGATAAGGCGGTCGTTGACATTATTAAAACAATAGTTTATTAATTCAGGCGTTATTTGGCGGAAATCCACTGTAAGCAAGTGATGGATTAAAAATATCTTGGTAATAATTCCAGCGCAACTATAATTTCCCGAAAAATCGAGAATCAATTCAACAGGACACGTGTTTCGCCCTTACACAGGGCATCTTCAGGTAAGATACAGAACCTCAGAACAACGATGTCTTCACGACCAACTCTCAGATCAGCGTCGTGTTACTCTGATGATGAATTGTAAATAGCATTCAGATTAAAATTATCGCCAAAGAAGATATCTTTAAGACAAGCTTTAACAAAGAAGAAATAGGCTTTGTAAACTCTGGTATCAAGAATATACAGTTTAGTATTATTGCCCAAGAAACCCTCTTTAATACAAGCCTCAGTGAAGGAGGCAACAAAGTCTAACCTCTCGTATCGATACAGAATACCGTAAGCACGTTGTCCTTTAACCTACTCGGGGTCATCGTATTACCGAAAAAGGCAGTAAGGTTCCGGTCGGCCGTGTTTTCCGGTTGGTTAGCCGATTTCCCGGGCAATTGATTCCGGTTGGGGGCTGGACAATGATAGTTTATCGGTCGCGCCATTTTGATGGAGCGATCCAGTGTTAACAGCTTGCCCTTTAAGAGGAGGAGGGTTTACACGATACGAGACGATATTGGTTTCAATTGTTTGCATGTTAATTAACTTGGCAAGACATGTGGATATTTTTTTCTATGTACATCTGTAAATGCCATATAATTATGCAAATAAATGTTTATGATTATGAAGGCATAGTTTTAATGTTACATAGGAGAACAGAAATATAGATAAAATTTCATATAACGCACTCTTAGACCCAAACGGAGAAAAACTTGAACTTGTAGGCACTAAATGGCACTAGGTGGCCAAATATTAATCAACGCTTTCATTTTGAAATGCATGCTTAGACTATCCAGAAAACACTCAGCAGAGACACATATAAAAATGCATGCACACAAATGAGTTCCTTGAGTGGAAATCGAATTCACGATTTTCGGGCAGACTTTATTCGTATAACTTCAAAACCACATCAATAGTCTTATAATTAATTTATTATAGGATATATAAGATTGGCCATTAAATAATACTTTTAATAGCAACGTAGACCGCGCATTAGTTTTAGTATAACCAAATTCCAGAAAGTTTTGAAGAAGGGCAGTTCAAAATTTACCTAAACTGATGGGAATGTATAATACGGTTCATGAGTGTGACTGAAGCTAAGATTGTGCCAAGACAGTAGCAAGTGAAAGGATATAATATCTGCCTCCTGCTATGGAAATGGCGTGACAATATGTTTGTATGTATCTATTACGAGCTATTACGCGTTATTGTATTACAATCACGGATTCGGAGATACTCAGCAGTTAAAATTACATTTTTGTATGGATTATCAATCAAGTAAACGCTAATGGTGCCGTGTGGTGATGACCTAGAACAGTGCCCCCTCTCATCTCACGAGGAGTCGGAAGAATCGACGAAAAGAAATCCTACCGGATGATGGGCAGCAACGTCATTCTGCGATCACCATCCCGCTTGCGTAGCGTGGTGATTATGGGCAAATACCCCCAATAGAATGTAATCTAGGGTGTTAATGTTTAGCACTTTATAAGGCTGACATGATGAAGATGATAAAACGCAAATGAGAACTTACTTAGACACTGTGAAACAGGCCCTTAATATATAGTAATAATATTGTATAAATATTGTTATTTGATGATTTTATATTTGTGTTTTAGTTAGAGTTTGTTAGTTTATAGACTAATTAAGTTCATAGTTTTGTAATATGTTTAAGTTCCCTCTCAATTTGCAGTGCCCCTACGGGGTATCAGTATTCATTGTATTACTTAGGTACCTACTTGTTTACTTGATGCAATAAAGATTTATGATTTAAGTTGCTCATTATTAGTTCATTAAACAATCGTAACCTGTAAACGCACCTTTTACACAACAAACGGCGAACAACACAAATTGAATGTCGTACAGCCATCGATACGGCATTACACAGGCTGCTTCATATTGGGGGAGGCCAGTTTTACGAGCACCCTGTAATTGGAACGACCGACGGGCAGCCAGACCAACCGCCGACCAATTATGGATACTATCGGATCAGCACTGTATTCATTTGTGTTACGTTTAATTGTGATTGTTTGGTTTCATATGTGGTTCTTTTGTTGTTAAAGATGGCGGACACGAGGTGATCGTGGAATCTCTTAACCACAGGTAGAGCTACCACCCAAAGCGTAATTTGACCCTTTTGTCGAATCAATTGAGCAACCCCTTGTCTTTCGCTCAGTACACCTCCAAATTTTTGTCATAATACCGATGACAGCTTTGGCCCCAATTAATGCCGATGGCCATCATGTTGTTGGAATCGAAATAGTGTCAGTTTATTTTTTAATAATCGCTTCGTGCCTTTAGCGCATTTACCCAGTGTCAAGTAAGAGATATATTAATACCATATAAATTATATTAAATGAGAATGAATAGTGATAAAGATGACAAATGGTAAATGAGATGTCCTTCCCATAAACCCCTTGAGTCCTCAGTTAAAGATGTGGGACTATACGGAGATCTTACATGGACTTTTTGAGAAAATTTGAAAAGTGATGTTGCACTATTTTGTTTTAGTTACCAACATTCATGTACGTTCACAAACACTTAACAATTAATAATCCACCGTTATTACACATTTATTTTCACTAAAAACCATTCATGCTCCTTTTTAAGCCTGTTATGTCCCAGGGTCGCGGTGACCTTTACGAACAAACCTGCAACCATGGTAGACTTTAGAAAATATTTAAAGAGTTAGTAAGTTAATTACTTAATAGCATAGTCAGTTGCTGGCATTAAGGCATATTGAGTACTAATACTAGAAGATCGGAAACAATTACCTCAGTTGGAATTATTCATAGATACATAAATAAATGTCAGCATATTAATGAGCAGAAAGTCTGGTTGGCAACCGTGGCGTTAAACATAAAAATACACCTTTTGAGTACTGTGCAAAGCAGCAAAGACATTAACTGTTGAGAATAGATAATAAGGAATGCTTAAAATATTTAGAGAAGTTAGCAAATTAATAAGAGGGTGTATAAGAATCCTACTAAGAATTGCGGAGCCCAAGCCAACCTTACCTGCAAATTGTGCACCTTCTGAACATAGAACGAGGCTCGGGCGACAATAATAGGTCACGGTAAGCGGGAATAGGCTCATCACCTATTCATCATCATTATCATCCCAGCCATCTGACGTCCACTGCTGAACATAGGCCTCCCCAATAGATTTCCACATTGAGCGATCCTGAGTCGCCTGCATCCATCGGCTTCCCGCCGCCTTGACCAGATCATCGGTCCATCGCGTGGGAGGCCGTCCTCTACTACGTTTACCGGTTCGCGGTCGCCATTGCAGAACCTTGACGCCCCATCGGTCGTCGGTTCTTCGAGCTATGTGCCCCGCCCATTGCCACTTCAGCCTGCAAACTCGCCTCGCTATGTCGGTCACTCCAGTCCTCCTACGGATTTCCTCATTTCTGATTCGATCACGTAGGGACACTCCGAGCATAGCTCTCTCCATTGCACGCTGAGCGACTTTGAGCTTCCTAATGAGGCCCATAGTCAGGCACCAAGTCTCAGTACCGTACGTCATCACTGGCAACACACACTGGTTAAAGACTTTTGTCTTAAGACACTGAGGTATTTTTGACGAGAAGATATAGCGCAGTTTCCCGAACGCAGCCCAACCGAGCTGGATTCGACGATTGACCTCTTTCTCGAAGTTGGACCTACCTATTTGGACTTTTTGTCCCAGGTATACATATTCGTCGACAACTTCGAGAGCCGAGCCTCCAATAATTATTGGGGTAGGCTTAACATGGACATTCGACATAATTTTCGTCTTGTCCATGTTCATTTTGAGACCTACCCTTTGGGAAGCTCTGTCGAGGTCTTCGAGCATTGTGCCCAGATCCACAAGCGACTCCGCTATGACCACTATATCGTCGGCAAATCGAAGGTGAGACATATACTCGCCATTTATGTTGATGCCGTAGTTTCCCCAGTCCAGCATTTTGAAAACATCCTCCAGGGCAGCAGTGAACAGTTTCGGAGATATGACATCTCCCTGTCTCACGCCCTTCCGCAGGAGGATAGGATTCGTGTGCTGGTCTAGTACGCGTACGGACATGGTGGCGTTTTTGTATAAACTTCTCAACACTTCAATATACCGATGGTCAATGCGGCATCGCTGCAGGGACTGAAACACTGCCCAAGTCTCGATCGAATCGAAGGCCTTTTCATAGTCCACAAACGCTAAGCAAAGTGGCTGGTTATACTCCTCGGTCTTCTGTATAACCTGCCGCAGCGTATGTATGTGGTCCATGGTTGAAAAGCCTTTTCGGAAACCGGCTTGTTCGGGAGGCTGGAAGTCGTCAAATCTATGACCGAGACGGTTCGTGATGACCCGTGAAAACAACTTATAGACGTGGCTCAGTAGCGTGATTGGCCTATAATTCTTCAAAAGAGATTTGTCACCTTTTTTGAAGAAAAGTACAACCACGCCACTGGCCCACGCCTGTGGCGTACGTCCCTCGAGGATGACGGTGTTAAAGAGCCTCTGAAGTACCTTTAGTACCGGTGTACCACCCGCTCTCAGAAGCTCTGCTGTCATCCCGTCTTCGCCCGGTGCCTTGTTGTTCTTCAGCTGTTTCAGGGCCATCCTAATCTCGTATAGGCTGACGTCCGGGATGTCTTCGGTGTAGTGCCTGGTTAGTTTGGCTCTAGGATCTTTAGCCAAACAAGTAGCGGGATCCTGCGTACTAGTATATAACTGCCCATAAAACCCTTCGATTTCCCTCATGATCTCAGGTTTCGACGTGACTAGATTGCCCTTGTTGGTCTTCAGCTGCGTTAACTGACTCTGGCCAATAGACAGATCTCGTGCGAACACTTTCGAACCCTTGTTCCTCTCTATTGCATTTTCAATACACGTAGTACTGAATCTGCGAATATCAAGTCGCAAGGATTTCGTGATCTGTCTATTGATACGCCGGTAAGAGAATGCATCTGCTGAAGACTGCAATCGCATATGTCGTCGTGCTTCCATGAGATCAAGAGTCTCAGTCGATAATTTTTGGGTTTTATTTCGGGGTCTGGTCTTGTAAAATTTGGACCCCACCGCGTGGACAGTCTCAACTAGCCCGCTACTTAAGTCGTCGACGGACACGCAGTCCTCTAGACCTGCGAAGCGATTTTGAATCTCGATCTGAAAGGACTCGGAGTTTTGAATATGGGCAACTGAGGGTCGGAGCGTAGACTTCATCAGGCGGGACCTTTCAAGCTTGACATTTATATTCAATGTGCCTCTTACAATTCGGTGATCGCTGCCGGTTTTCACCCTAGCGATTACAGAGACATCATTGAATATTTGCCGCTTAGTGGTCATGATAAAGTCTATCTCATTCCTCGTGAAACCATCAGGGCTCATCCAGGTCCATTTTCTCTGCAGAGGTTTCTTGAAGAAGGAGTTCATCATAAAAAGTCCCTCCTTCTCCATGAAATCCGCTAGCCGCTGGCCCCTTTGGTTCCTTCGCCCTACTCCAAATTGCCCCACTTTCTGCTCGTCACCACTTCGCTGGCCTAGCCTTGCGTTGAAATCCCCCATAACAACCGTGTAGTGAGTTGGTGAAGTATGTATGGCGGCAGAAATGTCGTCATACAATAACTCTACGTCCTCATCAGGGTGTGTCGAGGTCGGTGCGTAGACCTGAATTACCTTCAGCGAATACCGTTTGGTGATTCTGAGTATTAGGTACGCTACCCTAGTCGACACACTCTTTATAGACACGATGTTGTTACGGATGGACTTCCGGACTATAAAACCGACACCACCTTGGGACAGGTAGTCGCCCTCCCGGTGGTAGAGCAGATTGCCGGACTTGAGGATTACCGTATCCTCCCCCTGTCTTCGGACTTCAGATAACCCGATAATGTCCCAGTGCAACTGCTCTATTTCCTCTTCCAGCTCGTCAATCTTCTCATCAGTCCTCAGTGTGCGTGTGTTGTAGGTTGCCAGGTGCAGAAGTCGTTTAGGATGGTAGCCGGATCTCTGCCGGTGATTCTTTGCACCCCCTGCCCCGCCGTTACCAAGACCGCTACCGTAATCTGGAATAGCGGGGCCGCCGGGGACTGGGGGCCGTTTGTGTGTATGTGCCATTCTATTAGGGGTATTTGCCCGTAATCACCACGCTGGGCAGGTGGGTTGGTGATCGCAGTTCCAGCCAGTACGCAGGATGGCGCTGCTGCCCATCATCCGGTCCTATTTCTCTTCGTCGACTCTTACGACTCCCCATGAGATGAGAGGGGGTGACGCTATTCTAGGCCGGCGCCACACGGCCACCACCTTTTATCTGGGACTAACTCTACAATTGGCGAAATGTGGGCGTATAAAATTCCTCTGCCTACTCTTTCGTAGAAACAGGCGTGATTTACTACATACATACATTCGATGGCGAAGTTTAATGTTGAATATTAGTAGATTATTCACGACATCAATTTGACAGCAAAATGATTGGCAACAATTATCTAAGCTGAAAGTGTCAGTCAGTAAAGTAATGCGCTAAGAGCAGTGCAGAGTAACGCTGCGTTGACGCACATGACTATCGCTCCGAAATCCGCCATTGTTGTTAGAATCACGTAGCTATTAAGTTTTAAAAATAATCTGAATAATGAAACTCAATAATTATCAAAACATTGTTGCCTCACAAAAGATCACCCCAATAATTCAAAACCCCAATTTAAAAACATAAAGACCTTATAATCAAATCTAAATAATAAATATGCGCCCACAGGGCCACGCAAGCATAAATAAAAATTAACATCTAAGCAGGTAGAGAGTTCAGCTAGCCCTTTGCCTTCTAAATATAATTAAGGCATAACTCAATAAGCTTTTTCGCCACAAAACGAAAGCGGGAAAAGCTAAAATTTTATTAGCATTATTTGCATATTAAAATAATTATGATTAAGGCTTTGAGGGGTGGGTTTACGCTAATCCTTGTCAGATAAAAGGTCTTATTCGAATGGTACGGAACTCCTTTTGTTTACAGGAAAAATAACGCATCTTAATATTATTAACTGTCATATTAACAAAGTTTGCACACATTTGGGGTTTCCGGTCGAAACTAGAAAATGTAAACAAAAATTACTTAACAATCCCTCCTACTTTTAAATGTAAAACCTTCCGCAAAAACAAATGTAACCTTATTTGTAAGTGAATTCTAAGCAAATAATGAATTAAAAATATCTTTGTGACAACTCTCAACTGTAATTTCCCGAAAACTAGAGAAACAATTCAACACGACGCGTGTTTCGCCCTTACACTAGGCATTTTCAGGTAAGATAGCCTCTGAACATCGAAGTCTTCAAGACGAACTCTTGTTTCAGCGTCGTGTTGAAGTGTTTCCCAATTTTTCCGGAAATTACAGCTGAGCGGAATTTGTCAGAAAGATATTTTTAATCCATCACTTGCTTACATTGGATTTCCGCAAAGAAAATAATAATAATTGACTGTCGTTTCGACTTTTAAATTTTTAGTAATGTTTATACAACAGAACTCGAAAAATTTCTATCCCCATTCTTCCCTACTCAAGATCCTGTCTGCAGTGAATGAGCGCGATAGATTTTAAGTTGATCTTCGTAAGACCATTTTTGAGACAAGCGTTTATAAATAAAATACTTTTACTTTAGCGACCCACAGATAGGCACTGCCCTCCCACAAACCAAGGTGGGGGAGAGTTAAAATCACACCCCACTTCAATTTGACGACCGATATGGCGTGGTGGCGACTATACCCGCTCTCCGCTCCAAGGTCGTGGGTTCGATTCCCACACAGGACAAATATTTGTGTGCACGAACTTGAGAATATTTGTTCTGGTCTGGGTGTTTCCCTATGTATATTAAGTATATATTTGCGAAAAATAAATAGTTTTTACGTATGTTTATCCGTTATTTAGTATCCATAACACAAATTCTTAATGATACTTATCTTGGAACTAAATAATTGGTGTTATTGTCAGAAAATACTTATTTATTTATTCAATTGACGACTTGCGTAACACAAGCCAAAAACAGAATTAAAATTTGCAAAATTAGTAGGTAATTTTTTTTTTTAAGAACTTCGTTATAAAATATACATTTTCATATTCAAACAACCTATGAGCTTAATTAACTCGAAATGATCAAAAGTGCTCACCTTCCTTCGTTTTAGGGTTAACATTTTAATTCACATTTTCAACTTTACATTTTATATGGTAAAGTGGAGAATCGTTTGTCGGATTCGGGATTTTTTTCTTCATACCGAGATCGGGCTGATTTACATTCTAATGTAATTAATGGAGGTCGCTTCCTAGTAGCTATTTATAAATCCTTTGCAGAGGTCCTTGATAAAGAAACCTTTATAACTGTACTGTTATTAAAAAAAATATATATGAGGTTTTCGGATGGTTAAATATTCGGAACATACGGACTATAACGCCTGTTTCCCCGAAAAGGTAAGCAGAGGCATATTATACGCCCACATCGACGACCGATATGGCGTGGAGGTCAGTATACTTGCACTCCACTCCAGAGGCCGAGGGTTCGATTCCCACACAGGACAAATCTTTATGTGCATGAACATGAATATTTGTTATGGTCTGGGTATTTTCCTACGTATATGAAGTATGTATTTTCAAAAAAAAAGTATTTAAGTAATGTTTATCCGTTCTTTATTATCCATAACACAAGTTCTTAATGATACTTATCTTGGAACTAAATAATGGGTGTGATTGTTAGAGAATATTTATTTATTTATTATATTTCACTAATTATTATTTTTTATATTCGGCGAAATGTGAGTGTATAATATGTCCTTGTCTACTCCTTCGGGGAAACAGGCTTGATATTAGTATAGTCTGACGTTATAGGTTGCGGGCCTATTGCCGCTTACCGGGAACTTTTATGTTCGCCAGAGCCTCGTCTGTTGATCGGCCGGTGCACCACTAGCATGTGAGGTTGTCTTAGGTTTCTTTTTATATCGTATAATATCATAGAACTTGGTATGGACCAAGACAAATACCAAATAAGAAATTATTATTTGTGAGAATCAAACCCAGGACCTTGAAAGTAGAGTGCAGATATATTGGCCTTCATACCATATCAGTCGATAGATTACGCGTTATATCTACTGCATTGAAAAACAACATTGTCTAAGAAATACCGCTACAAAATTCCCGCAACGGAAATATACTCCTGGCGGATAGCGAGAATATAGTATGTACTGACTACTTGACATATCAGTCGATGGCTTACTACTCTCTTCAATAAATATAATATATTATAATATTTCATATTGTATAAGAAAATATGTATTAAAATTTCATATGTTATTATAAGACATACTATTTCATATTCCTAGCAGTAAAATAAACTTGGGCCTGCACCATCCGCTTTCTAGAATCGGTTTCACATATGGCACCATAAATAAGGTAGCTGAAATCGATATATTTAAGGATAATTTGAAATAATTCAAAAACATATTGCTTTAACAAATTAAATATAAGTAATTAATAATAAGAACACATTGCAAATAATCCGTTTAATATCATTATTTACATGTTCCTCTCATCTCACTAAATTTAATTAATTATGCTATTTCTTTTAGTTTGTGTAAATTAATGAGTGCTCTGTATCGACAATGTTATCAACGCCTGTAATCGGATCTCATTTAAATCCGGAATTTATGTTTTATTAAATGTTAATTTATGCATATGAACTTTTTGGTTTACCTATTTAAATAAATAAATATATAACAAGCGTCAATACCTCAACAATATCCTCAAAAGAACCACCAAAAAAAAAGCTCAGCTTAGATAACAAGACGTAAACAAATCAAGGTACCAGTATTCCCCAGTCAATCGTTCGAAGGGGTTACAAACAGACTCGACAATCAGATCATATAAATAGATATATTTCCCTTCGTTCGCACTGTAACATGATATAGTGCGGATAAATCGGTCGTAAGGGCCCCCTTGTGGGTGTTTACGAATCGACGCCGTCCGAATAGACTTACTATTTTTTTGCGAGAGGGTTAAGAAAAGGAAATATCGAAGAAAGCGACGGGTTATTTGACAACTTGATATGTGTGTTGAAAAGTTTTGCTGTGATATGGTATTTTAAATTAGTAGCTAAGTGTTATTAGGTACAGTTTAGAAATAATACTTTAAAATAATTTGTGTTGATGCAAGAGGGTTATGGAAAGACAATGTCGAAAGAAGAATGCGACTGGTTATTAGGCAAGTTGATATCTTTGTAGGCAAATGTCTTGGTATGGTTTGTTTACTGTTTTTGTTTCGTAGTTACCCTGAGATTAGGTAGTTGGAAGCGATCATTGAAATGAAGCAAAGATGGCGAAGATCAATCCTTGGATAGATTACCGTTCTTGTGGCAATTAATATCGAACGCTTTCGTATTTCGGAAAGCACGTTAAGACGTAAAATCGGTTTATGGAAAGTGGTTTCTGTCACACACTTCCGACAATTCGCAATGGTACCGACTGGTGGATTATAACTCGAATAATTGTAAGTGTAACTGGCATGTCAATGTAAGTGGCATTCAACCAATCAGCTACTTGCCATTCACGGCATCGGCTTGCCAAAAAGAGCGCCAAACATCGCAATCCTTAGCAGAACGCATCCGTCCGCTATCAGCCACCTATTTCAAGTCGTCAGTCCACCATCCGTCGTCCGATACTCCCCCCCGAACAGGTCTCCACCTTGTCGTGGTGGGGGGGCAGGAGGCGCTAGGGAAAAGGTAAGACTCAGAGATTGGTGACTCTGGGTGCCCTTAGTACTCTCTACCGGGTAGGAAACTAAGAGGGACCTGTGGAGGGCCCAGCGGGCGGGCCAGGAGGGCCCGTCAAGCAGCGCCAGGAGGGTCTTAGACAGCGGGGGCAGGGGGCCCCTGCTGTCTCACCATGGCCCCTTCGAGAAGTCGGCCACAATGGCGCTATGGTCGCACAAGGAGGTAGGAGGGGCGCGTCCACTGCGCCTCTGAGGAGGTCCCCCGGTTTTGGTCCGGGGGACGTTGGCGCGGGCGGGGTCAAGATCGTCCGATACTACATTTGCCCAAACGCGGTCTCTGCATCAATACTTGTCAGCTCCAATGTCCATCAGTTCGTCTGATCTGGCCATGACCACCACGACTCACTTCCACTTCAGCGTACTGATCCCATGCACAATTTCACTTTGTTCAAATGGCATTCATTTTCAATTCTACATATATATATTCACGCCTGTTTTCCCGAAGGGGTAGGCAGAGGCATATTATTCGCCCACACTTCGCCACGTAGTAGGTGGCGAGCCTATTGCCGCTTACCGGGAACTGTTATTTTCGTCAGAGCTTCGTCCGTTGATCGGCAGGTGCACCACATGCAGGTAGGTTGGCTTGGGCTCTTTAGGTCTTGGTAAGATCTCTTTACACCCTAATTTTCTATTCTAAAGCCCCAAATCTGTCTGGTAGAGAATGCCAAATTAAGCTCGCCATTTGTTTTAAAAACACGTATGTAACGACGTAGTAAGGATGTAAATATATTGCTTAATAAAATAAGGTTCCCTATCAAAATGCTCTACAATAGAGTCAATAAAATCTCAGCGATAAAAGTGTCCATATTGACTCTATCTGCCGGTTCCGTTACTCTTTTTGGACCCTCATAAAATATAAAATATGATCGCTCTGCGGAACGCGGGTCGGGGTCGATTTTTCATACATTTCCTTATTTGCTATATTATGTTCAACATCTTGGATTGTATATCCTGTTGAATGCAAGTTAAAGTGGACTATCATCATCATCATCTCAGCCCATTTACGTCCCACTACTGAGCAGGAGCCTCCTCTCACATATCAAGGTGTGAGGGTATTGGGTCATACACCACCACGCTGACCCAGATCTGCTGCACTTCGGTGATCGTTTCCGACCACCGAGCACCGCAGAGCTACGAGCGCTTCAAGTGGACTATAGTAGTCAATAAATAAATATTTTCAGACAATTACACCAGTTATTTACTTTCAAGATAAATATCATTAAGAACTTGTGTTATGGATACTAACAAACGGAAAAACATACATAAATATATTTTTTTTGGTAAATACTTTTTAAATATATATAGAAAAACACCCATACCAAAACAAATATTCACGTTCATGCACACAAAGATTTGTCCTGCGTGGGAATCGAACGCACTACCTCAGGTGTGGAGCGCGGGTATACTCGCCACCACGCCATTAGTCGTCAATGCACCTTATATCACATTATTATATATATATTTAGTTCACCATCTAAATGACCATCTAAGTTAATCAGCGTACTTTTCATGATATACAACGAATTTTTTGCTACAAAAAAATCAACTCGTCCGCGGTAACTTGAGTCGAAATCGAACCCACGACCTTTCGACAGCCGACCCACTGCTCAGGCAACCGCTGACGGATTGATGTTTTGTAAAAAAACTTTCGTCTCATTGCAAAGCAATATTGAAGATTCACCTGTGGGTTTGATTGATAACTATAAACCTTTATTATATGTATATATATATATATATATAATATTACGCCTGTTTCCCCGAAGGGGTAGGCAGATGCACATTATACGCCCACACTTCGACAG
This sequence comes from Musotima nitidalis, assembly GCA_949126915.1. NCBI lineage: Eukaryota > Metazoa > Arthropoda > Insecta > Lepidoptera > Crambidae > Musotima > Musotima nitidalis. Next base: position 12,067,007 of record OX421434.1, read on the forward strand.
TTATATAGATATCCACGTAATAGGTGGCGAGACTATTGCCGCTTACCGGAAAATGTTCTGTTTATTTATTTATTTAAATGATCACCAACATAATAAAAAATACAAAAAAAGACTTAACCATAGCAGTATTTAGCTCAGTGTCATAATAATTATAGGCCAAGACAGCATGCAGTTCGCCAGACCGCTGTTTAATAGGTTAACTATTCTCCTCTTTCATGTCTATTCATCACCTTTATGATATTCCAATAGTAATAAAAATAAACAGAAACGATCTTACAATAATTAGTGCTCAGTACAAGACGTGAAATGGCCTGGTTTGGTTATTGATATCACTATATAACTCAGATGAGTCATAAATTTAAACACGGAGCCATTTATTGAGGTGAAAATCAATGGTTACTGATACATGTGTTCACGAGGTATATATGCGAATATAAATACAAAATACTTGCGCGATTCAAAAATGTACAGCGACATCTATACCGTTAATGATAAATATGAAATGTCACTTAGCTACCATATGACATCTATGTTAAAAAGCAGTTTGTAGTAGCAGTTGTTTTTAGTTAAAAAGCAGTTTCTTCGAAAGGGGTATTATGGTGTTAATGATTACTTATCGGATAAACAAGCTTGGGCTTAACATTTTCAACTTGTATGTGTATATTAGAATAAAAAGTCAGCCAGATCATTGTCGTGACCATCCCTTATTGTACAGGCTCAGCTCAGTTTCACAATACATACTTACTTGACTGTGATGGAAGGTTCCCTTAGTGCTACTTTATTGGTTACAGCTTCGGGGGACTCTTTCAGTATCTTTAAATTTTCTCTGTGTGTGTTTTGTAATAAAAATAATGTAAAAGAGCATAGCCTGTAAGTTTCTTGTCAGTTCTTCTCACAGAGCGGGGGCTTAAAACTGGCACTTAGATTCACTTACACCTAATTTTTATTTATTTGCATGTAAGTGAATCTAAGCTTTGGGATTTCAGGGTTAATATTTTTGCTTTTTATGTATATTTTGTTTTGACGTTTTCAAGTGCTATGTAATAGTTTATGAAATAAAGAACTTTGTACTTTTACTTTACTTATGGCTTGATGTATGGTGAAAGTTGTACAACCCCATTATATATACCATATTCTTGGAAGTAAATGAATTGAATTGAGATTATGATAATGATGATTGTGTCATTAGATATCAATTTGTTTGTACACGTAAACAAACATACGATACAACCGAGACACATTATTAAAAGTAACTCATGTCGAAAAGCAATTACAAAATACTCTAGAACCTTCCAAAGAACAGAAGACCTCATTAAGGTTATAATAAACAATAACGGTTATTACTTGCTGATATTAAATAACTCAATTCATTTCTAATTTGTCGACGATTGTTCTGACAAAGGCAACGCACGAACGAGTGCGCCAGTATGAAGGAAGTCAGCTAGGGGGCTAGGGATGCGACGTTGCAGAATATATCGATAAAGTTCTGCAGTTAACGCACGAAGCAAGACATAACGTAGCAAGCGCTCGATAAACCATAAGTAAATAAAAAAAGTGCCAGCATAGGGTCCTGTTGATGAATGACCATAACTTGAGAGTGGAGCTCGTGCTCAGTAGTGGGACGTCAATAGACTCTGATGATGAATTAAAAAATCATAATTATTACATTTATATCAACTATTATTTATGGGATGGCATTACCAGTTAACATATTATTATAACCATTAAATAAACTACAAGAAACATACATACATTCACGCCTAATTCCCCGAAGGTGTAGGCAGAGGCATTTTATACGCCCACACTTCGCCAATTACATAGATACCCACGTAATAGATGGCGAGCATGTTGCCGCTTACCGGGCACTGTTACTGTATATTCGCCAGAGTCCCGTCCGTTGATCGGCAGGTGCACCACTTGCAGGTGAGGTTGGCTCTTCAGGTCTTTGTAGGATCCCTAATTACCCCAACTACAAGAAAACTAGATATAAAACATCTTGTGCAAACACTTTTCGGTAAATATATGATTGAACACCCGATTGAACATTTCTAAAATGTCCGTTTTAATTTTATTTTTCTTTTCTTATGATTCTTTTTACTATTGTAAAGTTGGCACTATAATATATTTTAAAAAATATATAAAACAAGGTGGCTTTCATGCAAACGGCCCGTGTTTGTACAACGATATGTTAAAAGCCAGGGAGGTTATTATAAAAGCCAAGGGTAAAATGCTGAAAGATTATTTTGGAAAGTATCGTATCCGCTGCTGTTGTTCCTGTTTAGAAGTGGAAGCACTCCTTAAGCTTAAATATCACTTGTGAGCCTTCTAAACATGTTTCACAATTCTCATGCTCGTCTGTGAACCGCATATAAAGGTCTGAGCTTGCACTTAGGTGCTTTTTCTCAAATATGGCAGCAGTTATCTCTGCGGAGCCATATTTGCGTCCTTTACATATTTGTCTATCGACAAGAGGCACTGCCATCACTAACCCAACAAAGCAAACGCCATTGCCAGTGGCGCTGTCGGGTCGGTGCGCCGATGCGTTCATAATATTTCATTTATTCATAATAAATTATAATCGCGCATATTCGTACTGCGACGCGACTCGGCGTTACCGTTTAGTGCTGAGTTTGAGACGCAGCGGGTCTTGGAGACTGGGATTTTGTTTTAATAATGCGGCTGACGTGCGTACAGCGCAGCCTATATTTTATGACTCTTGCAGTTTATATAAACAAGTTTCAGTAGTAGATTCAGATCTTTGTAGGTCTACCATCATCCTTCCTATCATTTTGACGATCGATATGGCGTAGTGGCGAACATACCCGCACTCCGCTCCTGAGATTGTGGGTTCGATTCCCACACAGGACAAATCTAAGGTCTGGATGAACACAGGAAAACGTGTTTATTAACCCTCAGTTAGTTGCATAAAGATAATCACACAAATAGTCGCATGGGGTCACTACCGATCCCATAATATTTAGTAAATATTGTGATAACAAATTAATAAAACGATACATATACTATCAGGAATATTTATATTCATAACATATACATAACTTTGACAACACGTTACTGAAAATATAAAATAACTTCTAATGTCTTTTAAAATTATCAATTTTATGCACAGTCAAGATTAACTTTAAAATAATAGTATGCAGAGTCATCTGAATATTCTTTTGATTTGCATTCGATGCAATAAGCCCTGAAGTGCTCCTAACAGACAAATTGACCACACCTGTGGCATTTGTTAGGCACTTACCCTAAGTCAAAAATAGCGACTTAATTCGACACATGGGGTCAACGTCGACTGATTTGCGTACCCCGCGGGTTCCAAACACGTTAACTTATTTTTTTTTCAATTTGAATTTGTCTTGACCCCATGCGCCTAAATTAGGGTTAAGTATGTATTTACAAATAAAAAGTATTTATGTATGTTATATATAATAATTAGTCTGCCTGTGTGTTAGATCACCCGAACTCACTCGCGGATTTGCATACCAATAAATTACCGATTGTCAGCGAAGTAAATTTGAAAGTTTATTTTTTTATGTCATAAACTATTATTTGAAAACGTCAGAATTAAATATAACAACAACAATTGAAATATGGTTGCACTGAAATCACGAAGCTTAGATTCACATGCAACAAAACAATTAAAAAATCTAAAATAATGAAGTGCTTACACTAAAGGTAGATTGAAAGGTATGCGAAATAGATTACCTATATTTTTTTTTTAATTTCTAAATGACATGTCGATAAGCAGAACCTTTAAGAGTTTTTTATAAACTTCTCTAAATAAATAAATAAAATAAAAAAATAAAATAAATAAATAAAATAAATAAATAAATATTTCTGACACTTACACCAATTATTTAGTCCCAAGATAAGTATCATTAAGAACTTGTGTTATGGATACTAAATAACGGATAAACATACATAAATACTTTTTTTTTTGTAAATACATACTTAATATACATAGGAAAACACCCAGACCAGAACATATATTCATATTTATACACACAAATATTTGTCCTGTGTGGTAATCGAACCCACGACCTCAGGAGTGGAGTGCGGGTATACTCGCCTCTACGCCATATCGGTCGTCAATAAACGTCTCTAAACGAATCACAAGTGCCTCTAAATAATCTAGTATGACATGATATTTTATTTCATCAGATTTTATTTGGATGTAGGTACAAAAATCTAAAAATATAGGCATAATAAATAAAAAAAACATACTTTATTGTCTTTAAGATCAACAGGATCATTTAGATTCGTCAAATATTTACACACAAAATGGAAATTTGATATTTTTTTTGAAACAAGAATGAAAGAGATTTGAGGGGGTTCTATGGTACAAGAAATAAAAGCAAAAGCGGATTCTTTGTCGAAATTTGTCATGGTTTGTCAATCGGTCGACTATATTCTATTTTTCGTTTTTATTGGTTAAAAAGTAAAGATAATCTACACAGAACCGCTTTAAAAAGATTGAAAGGTATACACAATAGATTTCAAATGCTATATTTTGTTATATTTATCGTACTAATTCTCCTCAAACCCACGTTACCAGACCTGCTTGCTGTTTCAATAGCCGCGATTTCGCGTCTTGGCCGGTCCGTTAAATAGGATTTATAAATGAGCCCTTGATTCCTCTACGGCCTACATTCTTCTCTTAGCTTCTTCTTATAGCGAACAAAAAGTAGTGCTCATATTCTCAAGCGATCCTACCAGCTACAAGACCAGCCTCGCCTGCAAGTTGTGCACCTGCCGATCATCGGACTAGGCTCTGGCAGTCACTAAAGTTTCGCAACCTTGGGAAAATACAATGACATAAGCAAAATATACCCTTTTGGGAAAACTGGCATGAATGCCTCTGAAAGAACCAGTTTAAAAAAGATTTTTGATTTCATCGAACGTACGGATCTAAATAAAATCGTTGATCGGTCGACTAGATAACTTTTTCCGCTTTTATTGGTTAAAAGTGTATAGTATTTATACAAAAGCGCAAAAAGTAGATAAAAACTGATGCAAAATACATAAAAAATGCTAGATATTGTTGACTGACACATGGGACTCGCCACTTCTAAAGCGCTGGCTAAGCCTGCATTCCGCTGTAAAGCCTAGCAGATTGTAGTTTTATAATTATAACTGACCTAGGTACCTATTGTTTTACTAACATTAGCAAATAAGCATAAATAAATAAAAATAAATAAATATTTCTGACACTTACACCAATTATTTTGTTCCAAGATAAGTATCATTAAGAACTTGTCCTGGATACTAAATAACGGATAAACATACATAAATACTTTTTTTTTGTAAATACATACTTAATATACATAGAAAAACACCCAGACCAGAACAAATAATCATATTTATACACACAAATATTTGTCCTGTGTGGGAATCGAACCCACGACCTCAGGAGTGGAATGCGTATACCCGCATTCGCCACCACGCCATATCAGTCGTCTTAATTCGTCGTCGTCGGTCGTCATAATTGTTACTAACGCTATGGGATCTGCCTGAAATAAAAATTATTATTATACTCCTCCTTCAAAATCTCCTAAAACCCTCGTTGTCATGTACAGACCTGTAACACGATCGCTGTAACAACAGCCGCGCCCTCGCGTCTTGGCCGCTCGGTTAAACAGGAATTATAATTGAGCTCTTGATTCCACAGCTCAACCGTCACTGATAAGTTGTTATGGCACGTCACAAAAATGGCCGCCGTTGTGTCTTCTTATTGTGTAATTAATTTCTTGATTAATACGTCAGGTAGATACAAATTTCTAGCAGTAAACATGATTATATAAGCTACAGTTAAGTTGAGCGGAGTAAAAAAGTCAAGGGTCTTTAGAGAGAACATGTTTTTAATGTACACTAGATAAATATTACAATAGCGTATAACGTCCAGCTTTGGGAGGCACGTTAAGCTGTTGGTCCCGGTTATCACTAGACGTGGTAGTCTATAAGCCATGTTAGAGGCCTAATTGGGCGGCTTGAAATATTCTAACATCAGGGCGCCATACAGCTGCCTCCGTCAATCCGCACTGGGTCAGCGTAGTGGAGTATGACCCAATACCCTCGCACCTTGATATGTGAGAGGAGGCTCGTGCTCAGTAGTGGGACGTTAATGGGCTGAGATGATGATTATGAGAGGACCAACTGCAAGATGGACAGGCGATTTGGTTAAGGTTGGACGCTAATGGGGAGGCCTATGATCAGCTGTGGATGTTTTAGGACTAATGATAATGAACAGTAAGATAACATTGTCTAAAATTAAAGTGGTAAGTTATTTCACATACAACATTGATTTGGTTCTCATAAGGGTCGCAATTCTACTAACATTCTTAATTTTCTTAGACCTCAGAGGCCTTATTAAAAAACAAGATTGAAAGTTAAACCAGCTTTAAAACTAGTGCTGTCACTGTATTTTTTTCATCAACACTTACATCTGTGATAAGTATTGACAAGAAACTCACAGGCTATGATTTTTTTTATAAAATTTCGAAAGGTTCCCGTAACCAATATAGTATATACGGATCCTACCAAGACCCAAGTAGCTCAAGCCAACCTCACCTGCAAGTGGTGCACCTGCCAATTAACGGACGAGGCTCTGGCGAACATAACAGAGCCCGGTAAGCGGCAATAGGCTCGCCATCTATTATGTTGGACTAACTATATATAATTGGCGAAGTGTGGGCGTATAATATGCCCCTGCCTACCCCTTTGGGGAAACAGGCGTAAATGTATGTATGTTCCCGTAACCAATAAAGTACCACTAAGGGAACCTTCTATCACAGTCAAGTTTACTCTCTTAATTTATTCCTAATTTTTTGGTTTATTTTTTTTTTTGTTTTTCTCAAGCATTCGGCCTATCTGATGGAAAGTGGTGACAGTGGTCTATAGGCAGTGGCCTATAGACACTTTTATCACTAGGAGAATCACTCTTTAAGAAACCGATTCTCGCCCCTTTTAAAGAACCCTATGCTGTAGTATCTCAAGAAATTTTCGCAACATAAATAATATAAATAACAGGATACTGTTCCAGATATTGTTTTAAGGTCTTCATATTTGCTTTGTTTATCGTACCTGTATATTATTGGAAATTTACTTCTACACACGGAAATTATACCCAATACATCAATGTTGTGGATAACTGGACACACCAAATATGATATAAAAAGTAAAAAGTGAAGATACTTTTTCAAAGATTGTTTAAAAGATCTTCATAATTGCTTTGTTAATCGTACTTGTATATAGTAGATAATTTATATATATTCTTTATTGCACAAAAAACAAACAATAACAAAAAAAAGCCTTATGTGAAAAAGACTATGTACAAAGGTGGACTTATTTCTAAAAGAAATCTCTTCCAGTCAACCTTAACTAAAGTGGGAGAGATAGTTAGCGGGCATTAATAACACACTACAATATGATAATATTACACATATACATATACAAAAATATGATATAAGATACATATCAGATATATAAACCTACTTATATACATAAATAAATACAAAGAAAAATAACAAATAAACAAAAATCATAATGACTAGCTCGATAGCAAGTGCTTCTTTAAGTTTGTCTTAAAAGACACCATTTACACCAACACACGGAAATTGTATCCATTACATTAATCTTGTGGATAGACACACAAAATATGATACAAAATGTAAAAAGTAAAAATACAGTACTGAAGATTGTGTTAAAGATCTTCATACTGGCTTTGTTAATCGTACCTATATAAAGTAGATAGTTTACTCTAACACACGAAAATCCATTACATCAATGCGGATGGCTTGAGACACGAAATATGATATAAAATGTAAAAAGTAAAAATAGTAACAAAATACCTGTTCCGAATATTGTTTTAAAGAGGTAAATAATTCCTTTCTTAATGGTCCTTACACACAAGAATGCCAGACAATACTTTGTTTAATAATTACACCATAAATTCCCTCGGTACGTGTAAGTATCCTATTTACTTCCATTTTAATTCGAGCTTGCTTTATTGTCGCATTATATACCATTTTGGCGGTACATAGTTACTTATATATCGGCATGAAATAGTACTAAAGGTACACACAACGGATAAACAAATATATAGTCAGACAAATGTTCAAACTACTGCTAGTCCTTTTGAGCTAACTTTACAGGAGGAAATTAAAACTGTTTATTTTTCATAGTTCAGGCACTAATTGAATATCATCATCATCATCATATCAGCCATCTGAAATCCACTGCTGAACATAGGCCTCCCCAAGTGCTTTCCACGTAGATCGATCCTTTGCCGCCTGCATCCACCGGCTCCCCGCCGCCCTGACCAGGTCATCGGTCCATCGCGTGGGGGGCCCCCTCTACTACGCTTGCTGATTCGTGGTTGCCATTCAAGCACCTTAAAGCCCCATCGGCCGTCGGTTCTTTGAGCTATGTGCCCCGCCCACTGCCACTTCAGCTTGCAAACGCGCTTCGCTATGTCGGTCACTCCAGTTCTCCAACGGATTTCCTCATTTCTGATTCTATCACGTAGGGACACTCCGAGCATAGCTCTCTCCATTGCACGCTGAGCGACTTTGAGCGTCCTTATGAAGCCTATAGTCAGGCACCACGTCTCAGTCATAATTGAATATAGGTTATTCCAATTCGTCCGACGACGACCGGTATGGCGAGGAGGTCAGTATATCTGCACTTCACTCCAGAGGTCGTGGGTTCAAATCCTAAGCAGGATAAATCTTTGTGTGCATGGACATGGATATTTATTCTGGTCTGAGTGTTATATTAAGTATGTATACACAAAAAAAATATGGATATATGTTGAATTTTTAGTATCCATAACACAAGTTCTAAGTGATACTTAGCTGGAAACTAAATGATTGGTGTAATTGTTAATAAATATTTACTGCCGTCCGGTACGAATTTACGAATGAAAATGAATTTGAAACGGTTTCAACTCGCTTGTATAAAACAAAGAAGCTTGCTCACATACCACCGTGTCGAAGTAAGTCCATCGCGCAATAATACGAGAGTATAAATCCTTGGAATGGAGCAATTCCAGATTCCTGGAAACATAGGAACGGGGTTGAAGGGGGGGTACATTTTGTCCTCTTGAAGTTTCAAAATGCAATTGAAATTGTAAAAAAACGTTTTAAATGCAATATTTTCTATAATTAAAGTAATAGTACGTATAAATTATTGGTATAATTTATTTTTATTATGGAGGATTTTTTAATATATAAAATGGTTACAAATGCATTGCCTTATATGGCATACACATAAAAATACAATATTCAAAAGGCTAACTTAATGCCATTAGACATTCTCAACCAGTCAACCTTGAGTTTAGCAGAGACATTAAAGGTGGTGCGAGTGAGAAATAATATTTTAAAAAAAATCTAAATATTTTCAATTATAATTTTCCCATGTAGCGAATCTAGCCAACTACACTGGACAGCAAATAAACCGGGCCACCCGCTACCTTAAAACTCTGATTCGATTTTCTCAAAAAGTATAAACCTCACAACTATCAAACTTATACCTACAAAAAGTGCGTATATAATACTCTCTGACGTCGATCACTTCCTTGTAGACTCACCCTGGTCTCATCAGTAAAGAGTACATTGCGCCACTGCTCTAACATCCAATCCCTATGCTCTCGAGCAAATTTAAGTCGTGCTCTACGGTAGGCTACGGTTAATTTTGGGCCTGTAGCAGCTCTCTTTGGAGCCAGATTTCGTTCAGCAAGTCTCCTTCTAGCGGTATCTGAACTTATGACCACTTGGCGTTCGTCACGCAGAATTCGTTGGACTTCAACTGCGTTGAGGCGGCGATTTCGCAAAACAGTAAGTTGGATATAACGATCATCTGCTGCTGATGTAGCCCTAGGTCTGCCCGTACATGGTCGGCGATCGAATGCTCTAGTCTCTAAGTATCTTCTGTAAGCCCGTTGTACCAAAGATCTGCTGATTCGAAGTCTCCGAGCAACTTCACGTTGCGAAACGCCTGCTTGAAGTAGTGCTACAGCTTGAGCTGCTTCTTGAGGCGTCGTATCCATTATTGACCATTGAAAATAGCAAAAATACTCGCGTCTGAAGCAATTAATGGATGGCAACTAAAGAAATCATAAGAAAAATCCGAATATCCTCATTTAGAAAAAAAGAACGCTAATCGCAAACTCTAGTCAAAACAGAGCAAATCGTTGGTATTGTGTTTGTTGCTTGATTACAATGTGAATTCAGGGTACTTTGGATAAATTTGTGGTCATTTCTCAAACAACATGAAACGCACTTTTTGTAGGTGTAAGTTTGATAGTTGTGAGGTTTATACTTTTTGAGAAAATCGAATCAGAGTTCCAAGGTAGCGGGTGGCCCAGTTTATTTGCTGTCCAGTGTAGTTAGAAGACTTGACGACGTATAGAGATATATATATATTACCTATAGTACATATCCTAGCATTATCCCGGTTGCCCTAGACTTAAGCATTGTGCCCAGGGTCTGCTCACTGGTTCAACCAGATTTGACTGAATTTCAGTTATTACGTGGAGCGACTGCCGTCTGACCTCCGCAACCCAGAGAGAAACATCATTCTATGGTTAAACCAGCTGCCAGTCTGTTATAAGGCACTGACTTCCTATAAACGACTGCCATAGATGTTCATGACAGCCGGGACCAACGGCTTAACGTGCTTTCCGAGGCACGGAGCAAGCGATAATAACGCACATAACTTCGAAAAGTCATCGCCACCAGGGTTTGAACCCGAGACCCTCTGAATTTAAAGGCAAAGGGTCTTATTATTACTCAGAAATGATATAGACTGCAATTCCAATTCAAAACCATTTATTCAAGTTTGGCTCAAAAGAGCTCTTATTAAGGTCAAAATTTAAAAACTAGCGCGCCCATTCACTGCGGGCGGGAGCTTGATCGTAAAAGAACGGGCAAAAAAATCGTCAAGGTTAGTTTTTTCTCCCGCCAGTTACAAGAAAATGTACTTAGTTGTAAAACAATTTGACAAGTTTGTTTGTGTTCTGCAGTCACAAGATTTCAAATAAAAGAAGAAAATAACTATTTTTTAGTTATACGAGCATGATTACGAATAAACATAGTAGACATGAGCAGACCAGTCCCCACTGGCAGCACCCGTTCACGAGTATGACGCATGAACCAGCCATCGTTTCGCTCCAACCAAACATATTTTAGGGAACGTAATGACCTGACGCATGACGCCACCAACGCAAAGACATTTAAGTGAGCATGACATACTCAAGCTACAATTGTAAATTTATATAATTGTTAGACGTTTAACATAGCAATTTCAGACATATTAAGTACCTATAGTACTAGTTTAAAATTTTACTACTGGATAGGCAAAAATCGGAACTTCTGCATGGTCACTTTGGGGACGGTGTGTGTTTATTATAGACGTATGATCAATGGTCTAAATTATTGTCATACATACACACAATTTTGCCCGTTTCCCCGATGAAGTAGGCAGAGGCATATCATACGCCCACACTTCGCCGGTTATATTGCTGGTCCCACGGAATAGGTGGCGAGCCTATTGCCGCTTATCAGGCACTTTTATGTTCGCCAGAGCCTCGTCTGTTGATGGGCAGGTGCACCATTTGCAGGTGAAGTTGGCTTGAGCTCCTCAGATCTTGATAGGAGCCCTATACACTATATTTATTGTCATAATAGTGTTTAATTTTATATATTTTAATGTACCTCATATATACCCTATAAAAAATCACGTTATATTATAAACTAGTATACATGACAAGATATTTAGGTTCGTCTCGTAGTACCGTTTTGGCAATAGCTGAAAATCTGTGTTTTGCTTTCACAAAGCAAAAAAAAAAATCTCTGAACCTTAACATTCTATAGCGCTACAGCTATGCGAATGTTTTACTTTTAGTTTTTATTGTTGTTATATTTTTTTTACATATTAATTTAATTTTGGTTTGTTGTTTTATATGCATGTGTGTCTTTCGTTGCAATAAATATTTTATCTATCTATATATACCTACCTAGACACACCTTGACACAAAATCATGCAGAGGCATAGCATAATAGATTTGCACATTTTGTGGGAAAACACCATCCTGGAAATTATTTTTTGGAAAAATAGATCGTTCAAGAAATAAAACATCAAACCATTGAAATAGATAAGCTGGATGTCGGAACATCACTTGTACCAAAAAAAAGAAAAAATACACGGACAAAAAAACCAAAAGAATTGAAAAAGTCATTAGTAAGATATATACTCAATACTTCTAAACTCGCATATTTACAAGCAATTTCTAAAAATATACACCTAAAATAAATAAATAACGACCACGAACCAGAATCAATTACTTCTATCTGAGGAATAACCGCCATATTTATTTCTCATAATAGGTAAAAGCACACTAATATATTCTTCAGATAAAAGTTATTATAATGTTATGTATAATAAATAATTTGCATAAAAATTGTTTTTGTTATGTGCCTATATAAATTGTATGCTTAAATATTATTATGCTAATAGTCAGTAGGCCTACTAACAATATGCGAATCAAATTTATACCAAATGTTGTGCCAACATAAAATGTATGCCTTAAAAAATTAGGCCGAAGTGTTATTATGCCAAAAAAACTTGTCACAAAATCGTAATGCCGAAGTATATTAGGACAAAGAACATTATGGGAAAAGAAGGGATCCCTTTATTTAGTAGTATTCGTAACACTTTCGAACCGCTCGTAGCTCTGCGGTGTTCGGTGGTCGAAAACGATCACCGAAGTACAGCAGAGTTTACAGAGGTCAGTCCATGGATGGGTGACCGTTTGCTTGGCATTTGATATCGAGCGCTTTCGTGCTTCGGAAGGCACGTTAAGCCATTGGTCCCGGTTATCACTAAATGTGGTAGTCATCGAGCCATATTAGAGGCCTAATGGGCGGCTTGATAAATTCTAACAGCAGGACGCCATACACCTGCCTCCGCCAATCCGCACTGGGTCCGCGTGGTGGAGTATGACCCAATACCCTCGCACCTTGTTATGTTAGAGGAGGCTCGTGCTCAGTAGTGGGACGTTCGTGAGCTAATATGATGATATGATGATTCGTAACACTTAAAACTTTGCCTGCAAGCGAAAGCCTAGGTCTAATAATGGGATATGTAACGGCTGAGATGATTCTCATACCGACCAACTATGACGACCAATACGCTATATCCGAACTTTGAAAAAAGAAAAAAGTATATATGTATGTTTATCAGTTATTTAGTATCATGTTAGATATCTTGGAACTAAACAATTGGTGTAATTTTTTTATTTAAAAATATTAAACAGACATAAGATTTTGCAAACAAACTATTGTATCAAGCAAATACTTTATGAACACTAGAAAACTAACAAGTATCAAGTCTAAGCTAAGTTTAAACAATAAACCTTACACTTAATACAACACATTAACATAGCAACATAAATAACTGTACAATTTAACACAATCTCCAACATCATAAACACAGTATCAACAAGCAAAAATTGTCAAAGAGCGCCTCACTAGTAGAAGTTGACGGCGATATATCACTGGGCAACAATGGCGGCGCGGGAAGTTCGCGGTTCCTTGAGACGATGAGAACAAAGCCAAGAGTTATGGTGGTCGCCCGCAGGAAGGAAACCCCGCCAAAAATGGGACCCACTTCGATGTACTAAGGAGAATTTCGCGAGATTCTTCGCTGTTATCGATGTAAATAAAATGAGATAAAATACTTTTGTAAATGCTACTAGATACATACATTCATTTACGCCTGTTTCCCCGAAGGGTTAGGCAGAGGCATATTATATGCTCACACTCCGCCATTTATATAGTTGGTCCCACGTAATAGGTGGCGAGCCTATTGCCGCCTACCGGGCACTGTTATGTTCGCCAGAGCCTCGTCCGTTGATCGGCAGGTGCACCACTTGCAGGTCAGGTTGGCTTGGGCTCCCTAGGTCTTGGTAGGATTCCTATATCCCCCCACCCCGGTTCTGATCCGGGGAACGTTGGCCGCGGGCGGGGTATCAGATGCTACAAACCCAGGCACTGGTGCCTCGCCCCTTTTTAACAGCGGCGGGCGTCGTCGGAATTTTTTTAGTGCGTAGGACTGCGGTGGTCGCGTCTGCCGCAGTGAGCCCCACACCCCCTCCCGGTCTCCCCCTTTGGCCGGGAGACAGTGCGTGAACAGCATTTTTTTACTGATGATAATAAAAAAATAAAAATGGTAGGTAATCCCTATACACCCTATAATGCTACTATAGTGCTATAATGCAAGAGCTGAGGACTTCTTTGCATTAACTCGAAAGAAATGTTACTCAGCTGTAATCAGAATGCGGGGGAGCCCTAATACCATCTTGAAAACGATGTCAGCTAGGTTAGATTCAGCCATTTACGTGAGATTCACTGAACTGCATGTCAGAACTGCAGGTCAGTGATTGAATGTTCATAATCGTCCTTAATTCACAAAATATTTTTTAGAAATAACATGATGTATATAAAATAATGTGTGCAAAGGTGGGCTTATCTTTAGAGGAGATCTCTACCAGCCAACAATATATTAAAATCATATACATACAAACAACTTATGCTAACATTATTGTAAGAAAACGAATGAAACATAAAAAAAATGTTAATGTTGATTGTTTTTATTTAATTTTTTTTATGTATTCTTTTTACTAACATAGTGATTTAGGCAAATATATTATTGTATCTAATAACAAGCATGGGTCTGAAAACAAAGTAATTTTTGTGGGGCTACTGGGAGATACTCAGGCCCCCACCACGTCAAGATGGAGACTAGTCGGGGGGGATTCCCCTCGATTTGTCCTCACTAAGCTGCGTGCTCTTTAACTATTTATTTAAAAAAAGTCATTTAATGTGCTTGTTCTTAACTATTCTTTCATTTCAATTGATAGTAACCCCAAAAAAGTACAAACAAACAAAAAAACCTCTCTAATTCTTATTCTTCCCCATGTAGAGTTGACATCAGTAATTTCCCCTTAATACAGGAAAAAAAATTAATTCGCACACATGCATCAAACTGTCTCGAGTGTCCCGCTACTGGGTGACATATTTATGACTGCTTTCTACCTTTTTTTTAGGGTTCAGCATTATTAATATCATGTTTTATTGATACTAAACAACAGATAAATGTATCCTTCATATACATATTGACGACCGATTTGGCGTGGAGGTCAGTATACCTGCACTCCACTCCAGAGGTCGTGGGTTCGATTCCCACACAGGACAAATCTTTGTGTGCATGAACATGAATATTTGTTCTGGTCTGGGTGTTTTCCTATGTATATTAAGTATGTATTTACAAAAAATAAAAAAGTATTTAAGTATGTTTGTCCGTTCTTTAGTATCCATAACACAAGTTCTTAGTGATACTTATCTTGGAACTAAAGAATTGGTGTGTTTGTAAGAGAATATTTATTATTATTTATTTACATATAAAACACCTAGACCCGAAAAAATATTAATGTTCTTGCATACAGAGATTTGTCCTGCGTGGGAATCGAACCCACGACTTCAGGAGCGGAGTGCAGGCATACTGACCTACACGTCATATCGGGCTTCAAACAATTCAACACGACAATCTGTCAATCAGAAAACATCAGATCAACGATGTCTTCACGCTGGTGGTTTCAAAATAACTACCAACTATTGCTTAGCTGTCTCCCATCTTAATTTATTTTTCATCAATATTGTTTCAACTTAAAACACTATATTTACCGAAGCGCTTTGCGTAAGAGGTATTTTATGTTGCAAGTTGCGTTTAAATTAATAAATGCCCCTAATGTATATTTTTAGTTTAAGTCAGTTAATTGGTAGCCGTAATCGCGGCTCTCTAGATTGTGTAATATTCTGTATGTGTCTTCATTTAGTAATAAATAATAATAATTATATATATTTTCTAACAATTACACCAATTATTTAGTTCCAAGATAAGTATCATTAAGAACTTGTGTTATAAATACTAAACAACGGATAAACATACATAAAATAAAAATAAAATATGCTTTATTGTCTTTAAGATCAACATGATCATTTCGATTCGTCAAACATTTACACAAAATGGAAATCCCATATATTTTTTGAACAACAATGAAAGAAATATATATATATATTTTTTTTGTAAATACATAATTAATATACTTAGGAAAACACCCAGACCATAACAAATATTCATGCTCATGCACACAAAGATTTGTCCTGTGTGGGAATCGAACCCACGACCTCTGGAGTAAAGTGTAGGTATACTGACCTCCACGCCATATCGGTCGTCAAAATTTAGTGCAATAAACGTTATATATATCTATCATTAAATTAAATAATATAAAACCGTTCTTTCTAAAATTAAGATACAAAGTCTGTTACATCAACACAATACTCGAGGCAGCATTCTCAGTACGACATAATTTATTGGACGGAACCAAGGCCACAGTTGAAGGCACCGCACTTGACTTATCGTTATTTATTTCCCCACCATAAATACGTCTTCACCTTCTTAGGCCAACCACTCACTGTCGACGATAAAATATACCAGTAGAATACTTTCACCGAATGTTTGTTACTTGGGGGCATTAAGAACGCTACGTACCTTTTAAATAGATTCTTTTCGAAATAAGGTGGGCTTATTTCTTAAAGAAATCTCTTCCAGCAAACCTTTAGCGTAGGGAGACATTTTCTTTTTATATACATATTATAAATATTACATACATATATGCATTCACGCCTGTTACCCCGAAAGGGTAGGCAGAGGTATATAAGACCACACATCGCCAATTATAAAGTTGGTCCCACGTAATAGGTGGCGAGCCTATTGCCGATTACCGGGAACTGTTATGTTCGCCAGAGCCTCGTCTGTTGATCAGCAGGTGCAACACTTTCAAGTGAGGTTGGCTTGGGCTCCTCGGGTCTTGGTAGGATCCCTAACCTATGGTTAAGAGATATACACAGATATTTCTTACCACAAAAACTTTTTAAGAACTTGTGTTAAGGACACTAATTATAGTCGTGAAAGCGAGACAGACAGACCGATTTACTTTCGTGGTTTATTAGTAGTGATAATATTGATAACGGATAAATATTATATGGTCTTCATTCAAACAATAAACATCCATGAATTTATTCACTTTAAAGTAAGAAAATAAATTAAAAATAATTTCATTGTTAGATACACAGGTGCAATCTTGCAAAGTCTAAACACTACAAAATGTTGTGGATATATGTGAACTCACAAGTATAAATCAGTATAGTATATATAATTACCTTTAAAATTTTTAGTACATTAATTCCATATAAAATCTTGTTTTATTATTCGAATCCAGTTAATTTAAAAATAGTACTTTTAATTAATTAATAAAGCTTATAGCATTCTACATAGATACAACTACAATATATAGTATTCTTATAAAAAATATCCTATATCATAACTGAATATATTATTATAAAGTACTGTGAAAACACTGAGAGAAAGTATGACGCTTAGCGCCATCTATCGACGGGTAGCGGTATCGCCGCAGTTCTTGACATACCCTCTCATGTAACGAGTTTCACGAAACTTTTGATACTAATGTCATTAGTGCTTAAACGAATTGTATTATAAGTAGTTTTTAAGCAGTAATAAGTTGTAAGTGGATATTGTTGAGTATGACTACGAATAGTGTCTACGAAAATCGTAGCACGTAGCTTTTCGTAGCTTAGATGCTCTACGAGTTTACTGAGTTTTTTTTTATGATGTAGATGAGTATTATTATTTGTAGATCTATCTTACATTAAAGATAAATATTAAAGTGTATTTATTTAATTTAGTTGAAGTTTGTCCTGTTCTTTTACAAGGTTATTAATTATATAATTTTAGCTAGGTAAAGATATTTTAATTGTTTATGAAAATTTTAATGTCATAAGTTTAATTATGGTTAACGTTTTTATATGCTTAAAACGAATATTTCATCTCAAAAAAATATCTACTACATGGGATGTTATTTCCAAAGAGAAAAGCAATTTTGGTTGGCTTTCATGCACCTAAGTTAATGAATGTTTAGTTTTAAAACGTTCCTAGAAAAATATTACTATAATAAGCAACATAAAAAAAATATCATGTATCAATTTGTATCTGCCTGAAAGGTAAGGACCAACGGATGCCCCGTTTTTAATATTAAGGTCCGTTATTACCCTTTATTGCCACGCACAGTAAATAAGTTCATTTTAATTGTTTTTTATTATATTATGTATAAATAAGTACTCGACTGTATCATCATATAATTTTTATAAAATAAAATAAATATTACTATTCAAAAACAACATTGGAAAAAACATCAAATTAATATCGTAACGCTAAGTTAGATAACTTACCAAATGCTACGATTTTCGTAGACGCTATTCGTAGCAGCACTTTTGTCATTAAAATCGTTTAGAAGGAGACAATAAAATCATTTAGCTTTTTTGAATACTGCTTAAGTATCTACAATATAACTTACATTTAAACATACATTCACGCCTGTTTTCCCGAAGGGCCTACTCCTAGAGGCATATTACAAGCCCACATTTTGCCAGTTATATTGTTGGTCCCACGTAATAGGTGGCAAGGCTGTTGCCGTTTACCGGAAATTGTTATGCTTGCCTAAGCCTCGTCCGTTGATCAGCAGGTGCACCACTTGCAGGTGAGGTTGGTTTGGGCTCCTTAGGTCTTGATCGGATCCATCTTAAAAATTAAATTAAATTTTTTAAAGCGCATTAAATTTTAAGTTCGACCTTCATTATAGCTCTATTGCGCCAAATTTGAATACATGATTTTGAATTTAGAATTATATACACCTCCAAGATAAGCCTACCATAATTCTTTAAAGTTTACAAAGGTTTTATTTAGTCGATTATTATTTATGTAGATACTGTGTAGTTTATGTATACAAAAATACATTACAAGAGGAATAGAACTAAGATTTACATTGAAACTGATAATTTCTAAAGGAATATCTTCCAGCAGTCACAAGTTTTCAAGTCACTCTTTTCCTGCTCTTATAATATCAATTAGAAAGTAGACGAAAATATTTTTTTTCAATATAAAATGTAATTTATTTTGTATCAGTTATGTGGACTTAGTGTAAAATTTTAATTATTAATTAATTGATATGTTTTATAATGTGACAATATTTATATAAATGTAAACCCAAAATTTCCACGTCGACGGTGGCAGAATATGCCGATCATTGTAATTACTTATAACACCATAATGTATACCATATTCTTGGAAATAAATGAATTTAATTGAATTGAAATATGCAATAAAAAATATATTTTTGACCATGTATATGGCGTGGAGGAATCGATTCCCATACAGGACAAATGTATGTGGGCTTTACAGACATACTTGTTCTGGTCTGGGTGTCTCCTAAGTATAATAGTAAAGTATGAACGTACAAAAGAAGTATTTCTGTATATATACCAGTATTTCAGTATTTACAACACATGTTTACAATTATACTTTCTGGATTTGTCTCACTACATATGTAAAAGTTTATTGAGCAATAAAGAACATTTTTTATTTTTTTTATTTTATTATACTTATCTTAGAACTAAGTAATTGGAATGATTGTAAGGGAGGCAAACTTCAAAACTTCAAAAACTTTTTATTATATAAACTATTACATAGTACTTGAAAACTTCAAAATGAAATATAAATATAAAAAAACAATTAAAATATAATTATACTGAAATCACGAAGCTTAGATTCACTTATATGCAACCAAACAATTAAAAAACCAAAAAATATTTAAGTGTAAGTGAATCTAAGTGCCAGTTCCGAGTATTTTAGTATAGTATTTTAATATCCCAGGTAAACGGTTAAATAAATCTTCCCAATACGCCTCCAAAGCAAATCATGTATGAATGTATGTGTACAAGCCTCTATAATGTAAAATCGAACCCTCCCACAGTCGATAGGCGTGCATCGAATGCTATCAATACGACCGATAGACACGCCCCTTCGAATGAAAAAACTGGGCTTCCCTGGCGCATGTCCGGTCACAGCTATCGGTCGACCGTTTTCAATAGATAACACGATTTTATTAACTTACGATAAAATGTGCGTAGCTAGACGATTGGAAACGATTATTGAAGTTATGGCAACGATTATTTTTAGGTAAGTTATAATTATGTGTAATTGGCGATCATAAACGATTAGTAAAGTTAATTATAGTTTAATAAGGTCAGAAAGATTATTGAAGTTAAGCCCACAATTATTATTAGGTTAGTGACGAATAAGTGTTGTAGTTAAGCGATTAGAAACGATTATTAAAGTTAATTTTAGTTTCATGAGGTCAGAACGATAATTGAAGATACGCTCATTATTATTATTAGGTTTGTAACGATTAGGTGTTGCAGTTAGACGATCAGAAACGATTATTGAAGTTATTTTGAGTTTAATAAGGTCAGAACGATAATTGAAGATAAGCTCGTCATTATTATTAGGTTAGTGGCGGTTAAGTGTTACAGTAAGGCAATTGGAAACGATTATATAGATACATATATATTTTATTTAGTAGGCAACACAAAAGACATTAATTCTAAATTCACATGGACTTCTTGAGATATTTGAAATTTTAGAAAATTTATCTAAACTGCAGACTCTTCACTTTCCCGCCAATATGCCGCATATATTATAGATCACTATGTGCGATGCTAGTTAAGGCTACGGAGTGGTATAGCAGTAAAGTGTAAATCTACTAATATTATACGTACGCTTGTATCTCCAAGTCTGCACTGCGCAGTCTCGAACCGATATTGGTTTTCAATAGGTGGACTGATGGGCGTGGCTTCAGCCTATCTCTTTCAGATTCCTACACTGAGAAGGCGTCGTAGCACTTTCCCATATAGGTTTCGTGAGTAAGTTATAAAGTAGGTGTAGTCATTTTTCATCAATCGTCGAGTTCGGGAAATAGCGAATCTTTTTTAGCTTATCGAAAATATAGCAGTGTTTCAAGACGACAGTCTATGATTAGTGTGTGTTGCTAGCGCTGACGTGCGGTACTGAGTGAGATATGGTGTCTGGTAAGAAAGCTTGATTTTGCGTGAAATGGAGAAAACTGTCTTTGGACTTTCTTACGTAAGGAACTCTGTAGGTGTACTGGAATGACCGACATAGCAAGTAAGGTAGGGCACATAGCTCAAAAAAGCTAAACTCATTAAGCAACAAGTGTAAAATACTAACAAATAACACATGTCGCAGCCGATTACGATCATCGAAGTTACACAGCTAACATGTGTACATCACTATGATATGAGGTAGTCATTAAGTCAGTGAGAACAGTACTGAATCCGTATGTATTATCCACACTTTCACCCCGTTTGTGAAATGTAATCTGTGCTAAGTCATCATCGGCTCAAGGACGTCCACTGCTGAACATAAGCCTCCCCAGAGATTTCTAATAAGACCTATTGCAGTCAGACATCATACCCTGACATTATAGCGTTATTTGGCGACCAAGGACCAGCAAATTTTATTGAATAATTGACATTATTGAACAAACGGAAATGTCTATGAATATCTATGTGCTCGTCATCGGTTGTGCTGTCCTCTTACTTGTGCTACTCAGGTTACCTGCAAGCTTATGTCCTATTTGTATGCTACTGTAACTGTATGTATGTATTGTGTTTTACAATGTATAGAATGAATGTGTCATAGCAGTGCTCTCACAAACGGTATCTACGGAAGACCAGCGTCGAGGCGTTTTCGTGGCACCTCGGTTTTATGCTGAGTGGATACCTTTTCTGTGACACTCTTCAAATAGTTACTTAAATATAATGTATCTGTTTTCTTTTGATGTTGTCACAGAATAAATAATTTTTCTTTCTTTCTTTCAAATGTTGTAAACTGCCTCCAACCCGATGAACCAATGATCTGGTGAAGAGGGCCTTCATCCACCGGCTTCTCTAGAAACCGATGGATGAAGACGACTGATCACCGATCTACGTAGAAATCAATTAGGAAGGCCTATGTTTAACAGTGAATTTCTTTTGTCTGAAGTTATGAGAACTATCTATCTTGCATAAAAATACAAAATGTCTGTTAATTTGACCTTTGCGAGATGTTTAACTTCAGCGTTTAGATTATCACAATATTTTGAATCTTGTTTATATTAAAATTTAAGTTAATATATTAGATATATAGATATACTCTTTATTGGCCAAAAACTTAAAAACTACAGGTTACAATATTGAAAAAAAAATGAGAAAGCCAATCTGGGCGGTCTTATCGCTAAAAGTAATCTCTTTCAGACAACCCGACGCAAAGGAGAGAACAGGAAATCAGTAGGCAGAGCACACAAACTTTAAAAAGAATAAATTCTAAAACTAAATGTTAGTTTAGTTTGCAGTACATTACTTATAAAGCTTTTCCTTTTCAGGTGTCAAATAAGCTCATAAATAAATAGGTAAGCATTTTTATTCCCAGTATAAAATAAACCCAGAAACTAAATCCACAGTTACCCTTCCACGAACCTCGCGCTACTCATTAAGACAATTAATGAAGTTGCAAATATAAATAATAATAATAAAATTTCGTCTCAACGGCTTAAAACGAAAGCTGTGTTCACTATAATGGGGGTAAGGAAGTGATATTTATTGCGACATTGCACCAGGCTCATTTACCTACGGAATTAGAACCTCTCTGTGTAAGGTGTAGGTACAGTTGAAATAAGGATTTTGTACCCGTTCTTTATTATTTATAACCCTATCTTTGCTTGGGATTTCTTTGAAGGATCAGATCAGAAATGATTTAGTCCGACAAAGAACGAAAGTTACCGACATAGCTCATGGGATTAGCAAGCTGAAGTGGAAATGGGCCTGTCATTTCTGCCGTAGGACCGCAAACCGCTGGTAAACGGGTCGTACAGTGGACACCACGTCGCGATAAGCGTAGTGTGGGACGCTCTCCAGCTAGGTGGAGCGATGACATACGCAAAACGGCTGGCAGCGGTTGGAGAAGAGCTAAAAACCGAGCTCAGTGTTGTGCCATTGGAGAGGCTTATGTCCAGCAGTGGACTAATGTGGGCTGATGATGATGATCCTTTCTTTGAGTAAAAGTAACGCACGCTAAAATGTGTATTTAAAGCGATAGCCCAGGGTCTCGGGTTCAAACCCTGTTTTTTCGAAGTTATGTGTGTGATTATCGCTTGCTCCGTGCCTCGAAAAACCAAGGTGAGAGAAATTCAGGTCGTTGTCCATCACACAAACTATAGGCGAAGAAGTTAATTTATTAAGTTAATTTCTGCCTGAAAGCCTTATTTATCGACAGTTTGTAAAAAGTATACAGAATTATTTTGATATTTTTTTCGAATTTTATCTTCTTTCTTAATGTTTTATTTGGATTTACTTATAGTAAGAAACCCTACACCAATTGCTCTATCACTTTAAGGTTAAGTTTCCAGATAAACTTGTGAAATATATCTCATAATGTTACTCATATATTGTATATGTTGCTAATATTTTTATTGTATTTTCTTTTTGTATGTTGAAATTTTACGAATCTAAATAATCTTGTCGATCTTACAGACAATAAAGTATTTTATTAAATTTTAATTAATTTCCCCTACAAATTTTTTAATAAACCGTTAACCAAATCTAAATTTCAAAATCATTTTATCACAACCAACGAGCAGAACGCGTTTGAAAGTTACTTTTTATTCCATTTTCGAACTGCACCGCCTGACAGGCCGGCGCCGGTCTCGGCTTGGTTATTGGTTATCGATTTGTTTCCGATCAGCCAATGAGAGCTCAGCTACACGCCTGTTCACATACGCCTACCGAAGATACTTATTGGTTTATTTTCAAAGCATTTTTGCTGTTACAAATTGTGTTTATTTAAGAAGTCCTTGTATACATTAATTAGGTATATTAATTATTTTTAAGTAATAAACTTAAGAAGAAGCGCTCGTAGCTCTGCGATGCTAGGTGGTCGGAAACGATCACCGAAGTAAAGCATAGTTTACAGAGGTCAGTCCTTGGATGGGTGACCGTTTGTGTGGCATTTGATATCGAGCGCTTCCGTGCTTCGGAAGGCACGTTAAGCCGTTGGTCCTGGTTATCACTAAATGTGGTAGACGTTAAGCCATGTTAGAGGCCTAATGGGTGGCTTGATAAATTCTAACAGCAGGACGCCACACACCTGCCTCCACCAATCCGCACTGGGTCAGCGTGGTGGAGTATGACCCAATACCCTCACACCTTGATATGTGAGAGGAGGCTCGTGCGCAGTAGTGGGACGTATATGGGCTGAAATGATGAATAAACATAATTATTTGAAATCATTAATTAATTTTCCAACAAATCAAGTTTTTTAGATGTATTGAAAGGAGTAAATACCTAGGTTAGCTACCTATGTATGTACTGTATGTATTATGTACTTACTTTAGTTTGAAATATTGGCTTTATACGTTCAATATTGTACTCGAAAAAAAACTAATATAACTTAAAGAAAAAATGTTAATGGTCCATTCCTCGTTCACTAACCCCTATCATTAACTAATAGCCTAAATGTTTATATACATGTATATATATATGTCGTCAGTATATAGTAGTCAATAGTTTAGAGACTTGTATCCTTATAAAGAAATCAATGCCCAAAATATAATTATCCTGGCATTATCCCGGTTGCCCTTAAACTTAGACTTAAACTAAGGGCCCAGGATCTGCTCAACGGTCTTACCAGTTTTGGCCGAATTTCAGTTATACAAGACCGACTGACGTCTGACCTCCGCCACCCAGAGGAAAACAATATTGTATGGTTAAACCATCTGTCACGATGTTAGAAGGCACTGACTTCCTAATAACAACTGCCATAGACGTTCATGCCAGCCATGACCAATGGCTTAACGTGCTTTCTGAGACAGGGAGCAATATAAATATATATCTTAAGCCGTCACTAACGATAATGTGTTTTTTAGCATTTAGTTTGCTATACCTTGTAATTTTTTAGGGATCATATTTAACGTGTCTTCAAAATTAATAAATTGCCAACCTAACCTAACCTTTTTGTACATCAAAATTACTGATTGAGCACCTAATCACCTATTAGATGCTCACTCAGTATTTTTGATGATCAAAAAAGCTTTTTTTAGTTTATTATATTCCATTTTTTAGTATGTAAATGTCGTGGCAACTTGTAATGGAAACTGCACTATTGTTTGAGCCATTAACTTTTGTGTATGACCCTTGTCTTTGTTTGAGTTTTGTAAGTTGTCCTAATTATAAATAAATAAATAAATTTTATGATTATATACTAAAATGGTCGTCACTCATATCCACGAAATAAATAATTAAAATAACATTTAACTAAGGAAAGCTAAAATAATTACTTACTTAATGATAATAACAAGAAGTAATGTAAAAATAATTAATCGCAGAAAACGTTTCGTTTTTCTTTCCATTTCAATCAAGACAATTTTTCTTATGAAGTAATTCTCATTTAACTAATCATATAATTCCATCATCTCAGCTTTATAACGGAACGTGTGTTTTTGTTTTTATTATAATTTTTGAATTAAGAATAATGGAATCCAAAGAAGACATTACAATGGCCGCCAACAATACTATGTTCTGAATCAGACAAACTAATTTGAGCGTCCCCCTTGTTATCTATATTTTCTTTGCGCTTAAAGGATAAAAATAATTACAAGATAAAAGATATTTCTTCCGACGGACTCGAAGGCTTTTTTTCTCTCTCTCTCCTTCTCTGCTCTCTTTGTATTTGTTGTTTTTTTGACGTTTCTGTAGGAACGATCGCGAAACCGTTGTCATCGGTGTTCGTTAAGATATAGTGGATACTCCTTTTAAAATATATTTGTAAGAAACATATTTTCATTAAAAAGCCAGTCAACCTGTCTGTTATACTTGACACACGTTTTTTTTACGATAATCCTTGGAACAGTAGATATTTCATATCCTAGCATTATCCCGGTTGCCCTAGACTTTAAGCCCAGGGCCAAGGGTCTGCTCTCTTTCTGTAACATTAAGAAAGAAAGAAAGAAAAATATTTATTCAATACAAGTTGCAAGAAAAAAAATAACATAAAATAAGTACAAAATATAGTTAACACAAATCAATAACAATAAGAACTCAAGTGAAAGAAGTATTCAACTTGTCTTGAAATGGTGCTCACTCAGCAAATTATCGAACATCACAGAGATGTCGCGACGCTGATCTTCCGTGGGCACCTTTTCAGAAGGTAATATTAAGAACTTGTGCTATCGATCCTAATTAACGGATAAACATATACATACTTTTTTGTTGTTAATAGTATATAGGAAAACACCCTAACCAGATCTAATATATTCATGTTCAAGATTTGTCCTATGTGGGAATCGAACCCACGACCTCAATGCGGGTATACTCACCACCACGCCATATAGGTCGTGTATTATGGTTATCTAAGTCACTAGTTACCCGGAAATTTAAAAAGCATACGTGAAGCTGTACCCACCTTACATGTCATACCAAGCGACGATTATTTCGATGCCTAATATAGAAATAAATAGTTTTCTCAGCTAGCTCAATTACTCATTAGCCTGTCCCATAAAGCTTCCCTTACTGCAATCGAATAATTTGCGTTCGTATCGCTCCTTATATAAAAGTAAATACAACAACCCAAGAAAAATATATATTTTACGTCTAAAGTAGTATTGTCAATTTATTATATAACATATTTTGACGACCGATTTGGCGTGGAGGACAGGCACTTCACTCCAGAGGTCGTGGGTTCGATTCCCACACAGGACAAATCTTTGTGTGCATGAATATGAATATTTGTTTTAGTCTGGGTGTTTTCCTATGTATATTAAGTTGTATTTACAAAAAAAAACATTTAAGTATGTTTATCCGTTCTTTAGTATCCATAACACAAGTTCTTAGTGATACTTATCTTGGAACTAAAAAAATTGGTGTGATTGTAAGAGAATACTTATTTATTTATTTATTAATATGAATATATAGACAATAAAGCCTTTCCCATAAAGCTTCCCTTCTTGCAATCGAACTATTTGCGTTCGTATCGCTCCTTATATAAAAGTGAAAACAAAAACCAAGGAAAAATTACTATTTTACGTCTAAAATAGTATTGTCAATTTATTATATAACATAAGAATAGATAGACAATGCGCTTAAACGTAGTTAAAGAATAAAACGGTCATTGTTGATAGACTGCTGATCTGGTAAAGGCGGCGGGAAAATGGTGAACGCAGGCAGTTTTAGAAACGATAATGGCAGTAAGTCCCCTCTTTGAGGAGTGGCTAGAGAGGCGCCACGGCGAACTCACCTTCCAAGCCAAGTCTGCCGGGGTCGTCAGCTCCGACTGTTTGAAAGGGTATGTGTATTTTTTTCGGAGTAACGTAGTTTGAAAATCAGACTGACGATATTTTTTATTAATGCATAAATAAAGCTGTCAAACCATTTGTTACATTATTGCCTGAACTAATTGATAATTTATTGTTATTAAAAAACCACTTTAATAAAAAAACTTGCCTTGTTGGGTAACAAGGCAGGCTCAAGAAGGAACATGGATGATTTTTAGTCAGTTAAATCTGACACATCCTTTCGATTTACCCACAGCGTAAGACAGTCTTTTGATGATTACCCATCCATAAAAAAGGCTGTTCAAATCTGAGGACGTGGTACCGATTTGGGAAAGCCCATGTGGCTGGGAGAGAGCAGTGGCTGGGAAGAGCAGTGGCTGGGAAAGAGCAGTGGCTGGGAAAGAGCAGTGGCTGGGAAAGAGCAGTGGCTGGGAGAGAGCAGTGGCTGGGAGAGAGCAGTGGCTGGGAGAGAGCAGTGGCTGGGAGAGAGCAGTGGCTGGGAGAGAGCAGTGGCTGGGAGAGAGCAGTGACTGGGAGAGAGCAGTGGCTGGGAAGAGCAGTGGCTGGGAAGAGCAGTGGCTGGGAGAGAGCAGTGGCTGGGAGAGAGCAGTGGCTGGGAGAGAACAGTGGCTGGGAGAGAGCAGTGGCTGAGAGAGAGCAGTGGCTGGGAAAGTGCAGTGGTTGGGAAAGAACAGTGGCTTTGTAGCGGCTAAAATGAGGAAGACGATAATGAGTTAAAAAATTAAACAGATTTCTTATCCACGTTAAGTCTCACGTCAACTTTTAATTCAATTCCTGGGCCATTCTAATTAACCCTTCCTAGTATTCTTTCCAGAGTCTATTATAATAAGGGTCGACTCGACCCAGCGATCGCTAACTTTGTTTATTAAAAATACTGTGAGAACATGTACTTTCGGTATCATTAAATATTATACTAAGAATAAGTGTGGTTTCTGGGTATCTATTATTTTTTATTAATAACACAAATATGAAGGTATGTGTGTACGGGCAGACCGCAAGCGGTTATAAGCCGCTGCTCGCCAATAGGACAAGATGAGGAAGAAGGGATAAGATGCTGTACCAGAGTTTCCCTGGCTACCAACGCAAGGGAAGCTTATGGTGTACCTGCCAGCAGGAAGGGAAGGTCTGAATTGCTGCTGACCACATTACGCCGAGAGCGATTTACAAGACGTAGACATGTACACACACTTTAATAGTTGAAAGCAATTTTATCAAATTTAGCACATAAATAATTTGGATAAATTTATAAATAAATATTCTCTTACAATAACATCAATTATTTAGTTCCTAGAACTTATGTTATGGATACTAAAGAACGGATATCCACTTATATAAATTTTTATTTGTAAATATATACTTAAAATACGTAGAAATAAACCAGCCCAAAACAAGTATTCATGTTCATGCACACAAAGAAACTGTGTAGGAACCGAACCCACGACCTCTGGAGTAAAGCGCAGATAAACTGTGACGTTCCGTTTCATGCTCCATTACGCTTATTGTTTAGAAGTAGATATTTTATATTCCTAACATGACTGTAGACGTAGTAGTTTAAAAACATAAAAAGATTATTGCATATTTTTTAATATGTAGAGTAATATTTTATAATAATGAACTGCGTTAAGTCGAACATGATTTGCTTTACACGGAGTGTGAAGGAATAAATGAAAGCCCGTTGAATGAACGTATCGCTTAGAAGCGATTTTCACTAAACGTTTGCTAAGCAGTGTTTTGTAATAGAGAAAATTAAACATACCTTAAACATCGTTAAAATTTTTAGACACTGTTTAGATAAACGCATGTCTAAGGAGCGTTTAAACAATTTTTTATTATAACACTGTTTATGTTTTAGTGACTATTATTTTGTAGTGAATTTGTCCGTAACTGTACCTGCCACTAGGCTTCAAAAAATTAACAAATCATTTAAAGATATGTACGACTCTACAATAAAATTCCAAGCAATATAAACTTAAATATGTACATGTGTTTTAGCCTTTGTGGAGAGAGAATACATGAATTTATTATAAATATGCAGCAATTAAGCCTAAATAAATTTAAATTAACAGTTAAACTCAAGCTATCTTCATATTATTCTATCAAAGAGCATATGGAAGATACATATGCTTGGGATTAAACTGCCGTTTCATACAGGCAATTCCAATATGAATGACTTAGAACATGAATATTGTTAATGTTATATTAAATTGCATTGTATAGCTTAACGGACAAATGAACTAACCAATTGATAATTTAAAAGAGCATAGCCTGTGAGTTTCTTGCTAGTTCTTCTTGTGGCTCGAAACGGGCACTTAGATTCACTTACACTTACATAATTTTCTTTACGGCCTCTAACATTACTACTTACGTCTTAACCTGCCATCGAAAACACGGGAATGTTAAACAGTTAACTTTTATAAACAATGCTTAACAACATTGATCGTTTCCAACAACCTAACCTTACAGCACAGGTAAGCATTTACAACCATCTAATAATACAACGAAATAACCCACCAAAACGTCCTCTAATTGCAAAGCAACTCATGCAGGGCACCTCATACGGGCCAGAAAGACCCCGACCGTAATTAACACTAAAAAACCTGTCGAAAACAAATAACGCAACTCGTGTTAATTCCAACAAATGTCAGGTGCCCGCATTAAAGTTCGAACGTAACCCTCTGGGTCATTCCGACCCAACCCCACCGGTCATCTTAATCAACCCTTCTAAAGGACAATCGGCAGACTTGACCCAAGGGGATTGGGGTATAGCAGAACTAATTATTGTTATAGGTCATTATTAGAGTATTTTGGACTCCGGTCAATATTTTATGTGGCCTGTGTAGGGTATCGTGTCTTGATTCGCTTTTGATTGTGATTTGTGTGATTTTGTCGCTTAATGTTTATATAGAGATTTTGTTGCGTATTGACGAGACAAGATGAGTTTTTTGAGGCATTCAACCTTGTTGCTTTTGGAAGCCTCGTTAGAGTCACTGACAAAACTTGACATAAAATTCATCTTTCTTTTATTTCTCTCTATGTCTTGTTTATAGTACCGCCCAATATCTCTTTCATTGTTGTTAAAATACTTTTTGTATGTCCATTTTTTTTTAAATTTCCAACCTATACGATCCTGTGGATCTTTAAGACAATAAAGTATATATTTTCACATGTAATTCACGACTGGTATGGGTGTATAGGGATCCTACCAAGACCTAAGGAGCCCAAGCCAACCTCACCTGCAAGTGGTGCACCTGCTGATCAGCGGACGAGGCTCTGGCGAATATGAAAGTTCCGGTAAGCAGCAATAGACTCGCCACCTATAGCGTGGGACCAACAATATAAATGACAAAATGTGAGCGTATAATATGCCTCTGCCTACCCCTTCGGGAAACAGGCGTCATAATATGTATGTATGTATGGAGTCATAATTTTTTTTATTATGACTATTTTGGAGTTTTGTCAACATTTTATGTCACCTGTGTAGTGTATGGTGTCTTAATTCGCTATTGATGATGATTAGTGTAATTATGTGTATTATTTTTTTGATTGTCTTAACGTGGTGGCGAGCCTATTGCCGCTTACCGGGAACTGTTATGTTCGTAAGAGCCTCGTCCGTTGATCGGCAGGTTCACTACTTGCAGGAGAGGATGACTTGGGCTCCTTAGGTCTTGGTAGGATCCCTATACACTCTGTATAGAATCCCTATACCTGTGAAAACTAGGACCTACATATAAGTTTTTAATCGCTGCATTCTATCTCTAATCCATAATGGTGCCGCCTGGTGTAGTATGACCGGAATCCTTCCCACCTTGGTTCGTGATAGGAGGCCATTGATCAGTTAGCAATTTTCATATTATAAAAAGTCCAACTTAAACTGTTTGAAATTAGTATAAGTCAGACTCAAATTCAAAGGCTTTTGTAAAGAAAGAAAGAAAGAAAGAAAGCAGGAAAGAAAGAAAGAAAGAAAGAAAGAAAGAAAGAAAGAAAGAAAGAAAGAAAGAAAGAAAGAAAGAAAGAAAAATGTTTATTCAATATAAGTTGCAAGAAAAAAAAACAAATAAGTACAAAATATAGTTAACACAAATCAATAACAATAAGATTTCAAGTGTAAGAAGTACTCAATTTATATTGAAATGGTGCTCACTCAGCAAATTGTCGAACATCACAGAGATGTCGCGACGCTAATCTTCCGTGGGCACCTTTTCTGAAGGTAATATTAACGCACAATATTTCAATATATTTGAAAGAAATAAATAGATTCTGTTGAAATGTGTTAATACAATAAAGGTATTCAACGTAACGATGTTCAATACAAATCTTGCTATTTATAAAGAGCTACAAAATTTAATATACACTACAAGTCTACAC
This sequence comes from Musotima nitidalis, assembly GCA_949126915.1. Classification (NCBI taxonomy): domain Eukaryota; kingdom Metazoa; phylum Arthropoda; class Insecta; order Lepidoptera; family Crambidae; genus Musotima; species Musotima nitidalis. The sequence goes on from OX421434.1 coordinate 12,098,763, forward strand.
CCACCCTATCGACTGGTAGATTTTGACTATGAATTAAGGAAACTATAGAGAAGTTGCCCAGTATGACTGAAACTATGATATCATGGCTGCATCTAGCTAGCAGCCTTCTACTGAATATACTGTAACGTATATGATATCTTTTCCATATCGATGGTTCCTAGGCTACTTGTTCTAAACGCCATTTTGTCAAATGTGTATGAGAGGACATTGAAATTTTTGTTTTACAATTAAACAAAACCTGAAAAACTACTGAGAAGGTAATAAGCCTTAAAGGCGCCCAAAATCATGAAAACCTACCTCAAACGCTAGACAAAAAAACACAAATTTCTAATAAATAACACGATATCACTAAAAGTGTCGCTTAGATCAATTAAACTTGTAACCGTCGATATATAGATTCCATATATTATATTTTCATTTCTTCATTACAAAAGCAATCATCATCCCAAACAAATAAAGTAAAAATTCCAATTTCCCACAAAAAGAGTGCGTACAAAGTATAATTTTTTCACATCATATTGATCCTGGGGCCAATTTGACCCTTTCGCAACTACAAAGGGATCACAAGAAAGGGATTGTTTGTAGAATCAACCCGGTGAGATAAAAAAAGACAATCAGTGCCCCCTTTGTCCCTTTTATTTTTTCTTAATTTCAAGTTGATCCCAATCAGGAGTAAATTATAATGGGGAGTTAACTAGAGGAATGTCCCTCTCTCCGTATTGTCTTTGTTGATTCCTTTTTATGCCGTTTTTTTGCAAGATTCATCGGTATTTATATAGAGCTGCTATTGTTTTGGGTAGAACTCTTTCTTCGTATTAGTAATAATCATACAAATATAAAGAGAGGTTCACATTTTTCATTTCATTGGAAATAAATAACGAAGTTGCGTTTTTCTGTAAAGATATAAAATTTCTTTAAATTTACACAAAAATATTTTACATGAACAATATATTACGCAATAATTATAAAGAAAAACATTCACTCACCTGTAAAGGCACAAAAATACAAAAATTAAAGCTTTTTATTCGTACTTACGAAAAAATTTTATTTCACCAACGCTGAGATATAAAATAATAAATCTGTCAAGAGACACAAGATACACAAGCAAGAAAAAGATGAATAAAGAGGTTTTTCTTTATACAGATAATCAATCACGCCTGTTTCCTCGAAGGGGTAGGCAGAGGCATATTGTAAGCCCACATTTCGCCAATTGTATTGTTAATTTCTCGTTATAGATGGCATGCCTATAGCCTCCTCCGTTGATCGGCAGGTTCACCATTTGCAGGTTAGGCTGGCTTGGACTCCTATGATGTTGGCAGGATCCTTATACACCAATAATCATACACCTACATTACCAGTCTCAGCTTATCTGGGGTCGGTGCCGCACGGTGGACGGTGCTGCAACTTGGTATGTCTATAGCTGCAGTCCTAGAATAACACATAAGATACTTTTCATTCCCATATTCCTACGGAAATGGGGACCACGCAGGTGACACCGCGTGACCGCGGGGTGCTGCTAGTAATATGTAAAAACAACCAAACTAGACCCATTTTTGACTTGAAAGCCAAATGAATAAAATATTATTTACAAGTGCATGAAATAGTTTCAAAACATACCACACATTTTGCACTAGATACGTAGCAGAAAGATATTATCTTATCAAAACAACATTTATAACTCAATTAAAATCAAATAAGAATAATTCAATCACACTTAAACAACCTATGTCACACCCACAACCTCTCTGTGATATACATTAAATATCACAAAAAAATCCGCGCCCTGCTTCGTTTCCTCGCTTCAAGTTTAAATTAACTTTTTTTTTCGCCTCCTTTATCGGCAGCCATCTTAACCCTTCTCTGTCTATCGGCCGAATTGTCAAAGATCTCCGCAATGGACGGTGCAAAATTGAATTTTTATCACGATCAAAACATTTGTGCGGACATTCAGTGTCACCGGTTACCGTGGTCGCCGTGATGGCCGCCCGTTGTTTTTATAATGAACGCATTTAAGGGTTAAGGGGTTGAGATGAGAGATGCTATTTGAATAAGGAAGTGTTTGCTTGAAGGTGGAGGAGCTCTTAAGTTTGGTCGATTGTTTTTTCTTTACGCTTATTGTGTAAAATAATGGAATTGACTGTTGGGCTTTCTAAAGCGATTGCGAAAATTAAAATTACATAATGTTTACACACATACATACATTCACACATGTTTCCCTGAAAGGGTAGGCAGAGGCATATTATACGCCCACACTTCGCCAGTATATTTGGCGACATGTGGGCGTATAATGAAGTCCTGCTGTTTGCCGATAAGACTCACTTTTTCAAGTGACCAACACTTAAATTTATATTTTATAAATAATTATTTAACATTTAGCGACATAGTTATTAGACAAAACTACTATTGGTCTAAAAACTTTCGATAAAATGTCTTTTAATCTATTAAATATAATAATGTATGACAATCAGAGTTAAAACTTCGTTGATAGATTACGTTGAGGTTTTTTTCATAACTGACTATCACAAAAGTATTAGTTTTGACCAATTAGTATGAACGAAACATATTATTTGGTGAAATAAAATACGATTAATTGTCATTTTAATATTTAACACATTTAACAAGTGAAGTGTAGGCTAATGGATAATTTTCTAAGTGAGTTTTTGTAAAATGATAGGTACTTTTGTCAAATGTCTCGTTTGCCAAATGAACATTTGGTGAAACGTTTGTCGAATGACCATTTGTCAATAATTTTATGGCAAACGTTAGTAATCCCGTATAATATGCATCTGCCTACCTACCCTTCGTGGAAACAGGCGTAATTGTATGTACTTTTACATAAAAAAATATGTAATATTATTTTTGGTAAAAAAAATATGAAATTTATAACATAATTGATTATTGATTTTGGTACTAAGTACATGAAAGGAAAGGTGTAAATACTTCACTGTCTCTCTATTATGAACGACAAGGAAATATAACAGTAGAATAACATCGTATCTCTAAAAAAGAAAACAGTTAACTAAATAAAATCAGAAATGTATAACACGCCGAGCAGAAATAGTATTTCTAAAAGGCGAAATAGTGTACACAACCCCTTTTAGAAATCTAGGCGGGGTTAACATAAAAATCTAGACAATACAAGCTTCAATTAACGCCGGTAGAGGGCACTAGTGCGCTCCCACTCGCAACTAATTAATACTTGTGCGACAATTACTCAACTGTGAAAATGAAAATAACCAACCATTTTGGATCTTTCTCTCTTTTTTTAGTTTTGTACTGAGATAATACTGGGTTCTATTTTTTAAAAGGTTTCTTTGTACTAGTATATTTTGCTTAGTGTTTTTTGTTATTAAGCAAGAAATAATCTTATGTTTGCTTGAAGCTAGTTTTTGACTTAATTTCTGTCTGTCATAATCATCATCAACCCAAGGAATTCCCCTGCTGATCATAGGCCTCCCCGATACATTATAATGGGGGGTATTTGCCCATGATCACCATGCTGGGCAGGAGGCTTGATAATCGCAGTTCCAGCCTACTGCTGGTGGCTACCTACGCAAAATGACGCCTGTCATAATCATCATCAACCCAAGGAATTCCCCTGCTGTTCATAGGCCTCCTCGATACATTATAATGGGGGGTATTTGCCCATTATCACCATTCTGGGCAGGAGGCTTGATAATCGCAGTTCCAGCCTACTGCTGGTGGCTACCCACGCAAAATGACGCTGGTGCTTAACTTTTAAAATGATACGCAACGAGTACATAAGAATAATCAAGGGTAAGTAAGTACCCTTGGCTATTTGACCACAGACGACATTATTGATTGATGTTTTACGTAAGTCTGATATATCGTTACCATTTGTCACAACGATTCTTTAGTACCGTGCAGTGTGGTACCGGCCTAGAATAGTGTCACCCCCTCATCTCACGGAGAGTCGTAAGAGTCATCGAAGAAAAATCCTACCGGACGATGAGCAGCAGCGTCCTCCTGGGTATTGACTTGAACTGCGATCACCAACCCGCCTACCCAGCGTGGTGGTTATAGGCACATACCCTCAATAGAATGTAATCAATTGTGGAGGGTAATGTTCAGCAGTGGACTTTATAACGCTGATGATGATTTTTTCTAACTCTAAAGATTCGGATTGCCAAGGTTGCCTGGAAGAAATTGCTGTGAGCAATAAGGCCGCCCATTGTACAATTAATTTTAATGTAATTATTTTTTTCAATTGCTGTATTTCTCTTTATTTTGGTGTACAATAAAGTGTTCATTTATTCATTCATTCATTCAATGCATACTCGTTAACAGTAACAGATTATAGGTACTCAACGGCTGTCACAGGCAGCACCAAAACAAAAGGATAGAACTGCAAACAACAACACAAATTGTAACGCAACTCATATCATAATCATATCCTAGCATTATCCCGGTTGCCCAAAACTTAAGCTTAGGGCCCAGAGTCTGCTTACTGGTTAAACCAGATTTGGCTGAATTTCAGATATTACATGGAGCGCTGACCTCCGCAACCTAGAGGGTAACATTATTCTATGGTTAAACCAGCTGCCTATCACATTACACTTGGCATGGAGCAAGCGATAATTCAGACATAACTTCGAAAGCTATAGGTGAGTCACCAGTGTTGACAAACGCTGGAACTCTCGTTTCAGCGTTGGTCGTGAAGACATCGTTGTTCTGAGGCTCCTACCTTACCTGAAGATGCCCTGTGTAAGGGCGAAACACGTGTCGTGTTGAATAGTTTCTCGATTTTTCGGGTAATTATAGTAGCGCGGGAATTGTTACAAAGATATTTTTAATCCATCACTTGCTTACAATGGATTTTGTGTGTGTTTGTGTTTGAATCCGAGACCCATTTTGAAGACTATAAGTCTCACCACAGGGATATCGCTGCTATAATTGTAATGCAACTCAACCCCGTCAATTAGGAGAGTAATCATCAAAAACGCCGAACTCCGATACGATTCCGTTACTCACCATTCGACCGAGCGCCTTATCCGTTGCGATTTGAATAATTTTTACATTTAAAATCATTCGCAACGACAACATCCAAAGGGTAACCGCTCCGAAGACGACCATTGCGAAAAGATAAGAAGCAGTCTCGAATTGACGGGTTTAAGGCAGAGGAGGCAGCGTCAAAGACAAAAGCTAGTAGGCTTGTGGGAGGTTGATGAATTTGTATGCGTGATTCTTAGGTTCTATTCTCAGTAGCCACAATAAAAAAAATAAAAAAAAAAATATTTTCTAACAATAACACCAATTATTTAGTTCCAAGATAAGTATCAATAAGAACTTGTGTTATGGATACTAAATAACGGATAAACAGACATAAATACTTTACCCAGACCTGAACAAATATTCATGTTTATGCACACAAATATTTGTCCTGTGTGGGAATCGAACCCACGACTTTGGAGCGGACAGCGGGTATACTCGCCACCACGCCATATCGGTCGTCAGATCCGTCAATAACGAAACAGTCAATAACGCTCTACACTTTTTTATTTTTAAAAATTTTACTCTATGTAAGTTCTAATATTTTTCTTGTTCGTACTGCCTCATACTTTTCTGCTAACCCAAAGGTTGGTATAGAATGTCTTGTAGCGTAAACTAATTTTTTGAACATTTTTTTTATTTGTGCGATAACGTTTGAATATACCCCTACAACTCAAAGCCTTCAAAAAGTAGTAGATGCAGAAAGAGCAGCTTAAACAAAATTAAGTAAATACAACTAATGGCTAACTAATAGCTACTAACTCTTTTATATCTCCCAGACCGTCTAGATTATGAGTTTATGACTTGGACCAAACAGAAAATAAATTCCGAGTGATTCTTTTAATACGGATTTTAAGCAGATTTTCTGTGGAATAAGTAAAAACGAATCCGTCAGTCTTCCAAAGGTTTAAGTCGGTTTTGTGAATATTTATAAGTTTTTCTATTATTTATTAAGCTGCCCAGCGTTACTTTATTTTAATTTAATCGTTCTTGTATAGATTTTAATTTAAATCTCTTTTGTTTTGGATCCAGTTTGCTTTTATTTTAATTTATGAATTAATGAAGTTGTTACTGTAATTAATTAAAATATTAACGTATTTTAATGTTGATGTAGAACTAGATTCTTTGATGTACATAATTCATATACTTAATTGATTTTAAAACTGTTTCGTGGATTTTCAAGTCGCTCTGTATATCTTATATTTCGCTCTGACTTATATTTAAATTGTCATTAAAAATATAAAGGTAATTATTTTATGTCTGGTACTGATGGTATAAGCGTTTCTTAGTTTCAAGCTAGAAGCGCTGATTATTCATAATTTTTTCTAGAAATGAAGATAAAGAAATTGAAAAATTAAAGACAGTGTTAAGCCATGAAATCGGGAAATCATTTTGAGTCTATCCGTTCAAACTGAGGAAAAACTTATTAGCTTAACTGACTGGGAATGTTAAATAATTTTATTGCATTCCAGTAAAACATTAGATATTAAAGCTATATTTAGAACGGGGCTCAACCATAATGAAATTGAGCAAATATTATTATTATTACACGATCGATATGCAATGCCTCTCGAACGTTCACCGTCTTATTTGACGACCGATATGGCGTCATGGCGATTATACCCGCACTTCGCTCTTGAGGTTGTGGGTTTGATTTCCACACAGGACAAATCTTTATGAACATGAATATTTGTTCTGGTCTGGGTGATTTCCTATTTATATTAAGTATGTATTTACAAATAAAAAGCATTTATGTATCCATAACACAAGTTCTCAATGATACTAAACTTGGAACTAAATAATTGATGTGAACCTCTAAAAAATGCTTTTTTGATCATCAAAAATACTGATCTAGCATCTAATAGGGGATTAGGTGCTCCATCAGAATTTTTTGATGTACAAAAAGGTTAGGTTAGGTTGGTAATTTATTAGTTTTGATGACACATTAAATATGAGCCTTTTTTAACAAATATATTTTTCTAAGGACTGTTCTAAAATGTTCCACTACAGTTCCTAATGGTGGCAAACATCTAAAAACTTTCTAAATAAACGCGAACACAAACAGACGTATACTGTTCCCATGTGTTTAGCGAAGGCTATGATTACGTCATGTTGACATTAAGTTGTCTCCGCATATTGGATAAGTTCCGCTAGAGCCTTCAATATGAAGCGGCGCCATGGCAACTTATGTAATCGCAAAACTGAAACATTACGACTATTATTAGTTTCATATAATCAGGAGGTGGGTAACATTGTCTCTAAGAGCTATGACTGATCATGTTTTTTGAAAAACCGCGAAGACATACATACACGCCTGTTTCCCTGAAGGGGTAGGCAGAGGCCATACTAAACGCCCACACTTCGTTATTTATATTGTTGGTCCCACGTAATAGTTGGTGAGCCTATTGTCGTTTTCCAGGCACTTTTATGTTCGCCAGAGGCTCGTCCGTTGATCGGCAGGTGCACCACTTGCTGGTGAGGTTGGCGAACATAACAGTTCTAATTTAAACAATTAGAACTTCTTTAAAAAATCTTTATTTTTGTTAACTTGTTATTCAGAGCGTTGTCTCCTAGCACAGGCAATTATAAGCCTAAATGGAGGCTCCCGTAAATACATTTATGTTAGAATTTATAAAGAATAAAATAATTTTAATTCTCTTAATTTAATAATAGTTATTAAAATTCAAATTTATAATTAACAATACGTCCTACTACAGCCCTCTAGTCAGAATGTGCCGTTTATATAATGAGGTAACGTGTGGTGGCAATGATATCGATATATTTGATCCCAATTTTGCGCAGTACAAAAAGTTGACATCTAACTTTTTCACAGACCAAGCATCCTCCTCTCATAAATCCTAATATATTAGGTCGGGGAAAAAGTCTTTTCGCATAACGTAGGTATAAACTTATTATAAAATTTTTTTGACTGTACTATTTGTGTCTGGCTGGTTTTGGTAGATAACATTAAAAAGGTTCCATTATAAAGAAAAGAAAAAATAAAAAAAAGTTGTTTCCCGCTATTTTTCATTTGTTTTTCTCTCCGTTAAAATGAGTGAATCTAATGAAGAAATTCGATACATTTTAAAATTTTATTATAAAAAAGGCAAAAATGCAACTCAAGCAGTGAAGAAAATTTGTGATGTTTATGGACCTGATGCAGTGTCAGTAAGAGTAGCACAAATTTGGTTCAAATGTTTTCAGTCCGGAAATTTTGATGTTAAAGATGCACCTCGCTCTGGTCGCCCTGTTACGAATAAAATGGACGCCATTTTTGAAAGAGTGGAGCAAGATCGGCATATTAGTAGTTACGATGTAGCTGAAGAACTGGGAATTGACCACAAAACAGTTTTGACCCATTTGAAGAAAGCTGGTTATACAAAAAAGCTCGATATTTGGGTGCCACACGAGCTCACTCAAAGAAACTTAATGAACCGTGTACTCATTTGCGATTCATTATTGAGACGTAATGAAACCGAGCCGTTTTTGAAGAGATTGATAACTGGCGATGAAAAGTGGATCACGTACGACAAGAACGTGCGAAAAAGGTCGTGGTCGAAAGTTGGCCAGGCTTCACAGACTGTGGCCAAACCTGGCCTAACACGAAATAAGGTGATGCTGTGTGTATGGTGGGATTGGAAGGGCATTGTTTATTATGAGCTTTTACCGCCCGGCAAAACCATGGATTCTGATCTTTACTGCCAGCAACTGATGAGATTAAAGGAAGCAGTCGAGAGAAAACGGCCGGAATTGATCAACAGGAAGGGTGTGGTCTTTCATCACGATAACGCTAGACCACACACATCTTTAGCCACTCAGCAAAAATTAAGAGAGTTCGACTGGGAGGTCCTAGTGCATCCACCATATAGCCCTGACCTTGCGCCTTCAGATTTTCACCTGTTTCGGTCTCTGCAGAATTCTTTAGGTTCTGTAAGGTTGACCTCAAGAGAGGACTGCCAAAACTATTTGTCCCGTTTTTTTGATCAGAAGTCCCAAAGTTTCTACAGTAACGGGATAATGTCTCTGCCCACAAAATGGCAGAAAGTTATTCAACAAAACGGTACATATATATTGTAAATAAATGTAAATAAACTTTGAAAAAAATGTCTTGACTTTTCATACAAAAATACGAAAAGACTTTTTCCCCAACCTATTAGTTTTTTTCTAATATTGTTTTTTTTTCCCGTTATTGTTTTTATTATATTGTCTGTTATATTTTCCCGTTAGTATTTAATTGTTAGATATTAGCATTTTTTTTTTTAATTACTGTTAATTTAAAAGTCATGCTGTGTACACTAATTGTGGATTATTGTCTAGCCTTATTTTTTCTTTTCTTTTAATTAGTCGTACTTAATTTTTAATGATAATAATCTGTCCGTGTACCTAAATAAAAATAAATAAATAAATTATGAATCATAAAAGTTAAAAGAAATTTTCCCCAATCAAGAACCTAGCGACGAAGGCGACTAAGTATGAAGGTAGTTTTCATTCAGTGAGAACGAATCACAAACGCAGAAATAGGAAGTCAATCATCAAAGCATCTCATTCCCCACCGCCCGATTATGAAAGATGCAGCTCTGCATTCGCAATACGATTTGTAATGGTCTCCTGATGATGAATGCCGCCTATTAGGCTGAGTCCACAGTCCGGCTGACCGAGCGCCGTTCAGCGCGGTGAAAGAAGTCTCTGACCGGAGAGTCAATAGCGCCATTACGGGTCGCGGTGCTGCGTTCTAACTGCCTCACTCAATATAACTATGAAAGCAACTATGTATCAAAGATAGAGGTGCTAGTGAAATTTACGACGTCAAGTAATAAAACCACAAAGTTCTGGATAATTAGTCGAAAGTATATTCTGTTACTAACCAAACCTAATTCTAAATTACAACATTAATATATTTATTATACAAACAAATAATAATAGCGCGAATCAGAAACTGTTTACAATAGTACAGCGTCATCTATTGACAAGGATTATTTATAAGTATGTAAAAGCGATATAAAAAAATCCATAAAAATCTATTTAAAATTAGATGCACGCTGCCTTAAGAATTTATACAACTACTGTCGTTGAGAAAAGTACTTAATTACAATAGCAGAAATTTTAATTTTGTAAGTATAGAAAATATAAAGAATTTATATAAGACTAGCAAAGCGTAGGTGTTAAGCGGTCCCCCCCTCGACTGGTCTCCACCTGGTTGTGGTGGGGGGGCTGAGTACCTCCCGGTAGGGCGCAGAGGGCGCTAGGGATAAGGTAACGTCGTGGGAAGATTTTTAGTGGCCATTCCTGCTGGCAGTCGCGTCTGACGGTGGTGAGTCCCACACCCCCTTTCGGTCCCCCTTTGGCCGGAACGCAGTGCGTAAACGCATTTTGTTATCGACGTAAAACAAAAAAAAAGGTGTTAAGTGGTCGGTTTGAAAGTCCGCCACACCAGTTAGTACTTAGTTCTGACCTCGCCGATATATTATAAACTTTAACTCATTACGTCTAAGTTTACGACGAGAGGTTTAAAAAATTATTACTTAGGACTATAACATTCAAATTCAACTATTCAAGTTTGTCTTCAATCCGAAGCACTTGTGATCGCTGTTTATGTCTCAGAGCCTTACTTTACTATTGCGGAAGAATCGCATAGCAATATAACCTTTACAAAAAAAAATATTATAAAAAGTATTCCAGTCAACTAGCACGAGTGAATATAATCGCAGTATCGCGCTTCTTGTAAGTAGGCAAACATTTGAGGAGTGTGAATGCTCCCGGGATGACCAGCTCTGTGCTAATATTTGCGGTTGTCCAGGCCACCATTTCTCACTATCAGCTATTTACTAGTTGATTATAAGTTAAAGTAAAAAAAAAATGGTGATTTAGTTAATTAATTTAATATAATATAATTTCTTTTTAATGTGTTTATTAATGAGTTATTATGGACTAAGTCTGAAATAAATGATTTTATTTATTATTATTATTATTGAGCAAACCCAAGTAACAGTACATTAAATACATTTGCACAATAATATAACAAAACTATTTCATAAGGCTAAGAAATATTATCCAATAGGAATCGCGGACAGGAGAGGAGCGTAGATTTTATGAAATCTCTTTGGTTAATATTTGTCCCTATCTCCGCTCCGCATCCTCGGTCCGCTTCAGTCGACAGGCAGCCTAACGCTTCATATATTACATACAATATAACATTTATGCCTGTTTCCCCGAAGGGGTAGGCAGAGGCATATTATGCGTCCACACTTCGCCAATAATACGTTATAGGTGGCGAGACTATGGCCGCTTAACGGACACTGTCATGTTCGCTGGAGCCTCGTCCGTTGGTCGGCAGGTGCACCACTTGCAGGTGAGGTTGGCTTAGGCTTTGGTTTATGTTTCGTGGCTTGCTTAGTAAAGTTTTTAGTACTAGGTTACTAATAACAGCGTAATAAAAAGATCGCGCTGTATATATATTTATATATGTTGTCCCACTTGATAGATGGCGAGCATATGTAATGTTCGTTGATCGGCAGGTGCACCATTGCATGTCAGGTTGGTTTGGGCTCCTTAGGTCTTGGTAGTGACCCTATTGACCTATAGTTGTAAATTTTCTGCAACAAAAAGTTTTTCTGCAACACCTAGTCACTATTTGTGCCCAGTATTTTTTCAAGCAACAGCACAATGATTACCATAACAGTATTTTACATTGTATCAGGCTTTGTTAGTAGAAGGGTTAGGGGCGAAAACTCAACCCCTACCAATGTAATTATTCCATTGTCATTTTATTTATATTTTGCAAAGTTATCGTCAAGATATCTTCTAATAAAGTTCAGAAGGGAAGCCACGAATTTTAAGTGTTGTTTTATGTAAATAAGTGCCTTAGTTGGGGTAAGTACTGTGAGTTTGACGGTGTTTGCATCGAGGAATATGTCCGATGAAATGTCCTGTCAACGAGGTTGAGAACATATCTAAGTAGTTGAATACTTTTATATTAAAACTGATAATTATAAATAGCTGAATAGGTAGTCCGAAACGAGTTATTAAGTGTTTACAGATAATAGTAATTACAATTCTGTTACAACAACACCAATCATTTAGTTCCAAGGCAAATATGATTAAGACCTTGTGTTATTGATACTAAATAACGGACAAACATACTTTCATACTTATTTTTTGTAAATACATACTTAATATAAATAGCATAGGGTCTATGTTGTGCTGTTTATATGGACATGTCTAAAGCGTTTGATTGTGTAGATCACAATATACTATTGCAAAAACTGAGCAACTACGGTATACGCGGTAAGTCACTTAATTTGATCGATTCTTACATTAGCGATAGAGATCAATATACAGATATTAATATAATATGCCCTAAGTCTTGTAAGGAAATAAAGTTTAGATCTTATGCAAGAAAATTAAAGTACGGCGTACCTCAAGGAAGTGTTTTGGGTCCTCTATTGTTTCTGCTTTATATAAACGATTTGCCCAAACACGTCAATCATCCAATGGTTCTATTCGCGGACGATAGCACAGCCATTATAAAATTTAACGTAAAATATGACTACGAAAAAGAAATAAATAGCACGCTTACAGGGATTATTGACTGGTTGAACAACAATAACCTACAAATCAACTTAGACAAAACTAAAATAATGCACTTCACACAAAGAATTCCAATAAAGCCAATGCATATAGGGTATGATAATAATGTTATAGAATCTGTAAATGTCACGAAGTTCTTGGGAATCTACATAGATAGTGATATGTCTTGGAAATCACACTCTGACGAAGTATGTAAAAAACTTAACAAATTCTCGTATGCACTTTACAAACTTTCAAAAACAGTAAATACAGAAGCTGTACTAATATCATATCATGGATATGTAGCATCCATTATTCGATATGGAATAATCTTTTGGGGCAATTCAACACAACGCGATGCTATGTTTAAAGCACAAAAAAGATGTATTAGGGCAATGTGTGGTTTAAGGACAACAGAAAGCTGTAGATGTCATTTTCAATCTTTAAAAATCCTTACACTTCCCTGTACCTATATTTTTGAGGTAGCAGTTTTTGTAAAGTCGAATCCCAATATATTTAAATTACAAACACGGCCTCTATTTTTAAGAAAACGTGATAGAATTTGTAGGAATATTTGTAAAACTACACTTTCTTTAAAAAATATATCCAATATGGCTCCGAGAATTTATGATAAGTTGCCAACTACAATCAAACAATCAAATATTTCTATATTTAAGCGAAATCTATCTAGACTATTAATCGAGAAGTGCTACTATTCAATTCAAGAATATTTTGATGACAAATTTCTGTGACATTGTTTTACTATTTATTGTGGATTATAGGTTGTTTGATTTTAATGTAATGTTATTAATATTATTTACTTAATTTATCGCTTTTATAATAATCATCTTTGATTTTCATTACTTTTTTATTTGACATTTTTATAATAATTGTAAGTACTAATCTTTTGCTTTTAAAATAACTATTCTTATTTTATTTTGACATGTGTTCATTGTTGCTACATTAAATTATTAGTTGTTTTATTATTGTCACTCATAATTGACTGAATAAGGAAATAATTTTAACTATTATTCAACTTTATATTTGTATGCCTAATACGGTACATTACGGAAGCTATCTATTTATTGTATTGTAAGACCATTATTACCTGTAATGACAAATAAATTATTTGATTTGATTTGATATGCTATTTATATTAAGTCCAGCAAAAATATGCATGGTTATGCACACAAATATTTATCCTGTGTAGGAATCGAACCCTCAGGAGTAGAGTGCAAGTATACTGACATCCTCAGTCGTCCAAAAGATGTCACCATTTGAATGGAGTGCATCTAAGCTTCGGAAGGTAGGTTAAGATTAAGAGATTTTGAAAAAAGGCGAGATGAGTTTCTTGAGGCATTCTTCTCAATCTCGTTGCTTTTTGGAAGCCTCGTTAGAGTCACCGACAGACTGACTGACTGACGGACAATCCCCTCCCTCCTTTAGAATCACGACAGGCTGACTGACAGATACCCCCGATAAGAGTCACCGACAGACTGACAAATCTTGAGAAAAACCACAACAGACAGATAAACTAACAAACCTTGACAAATTCTGACAAAGAACCTATTTGCTTTTATTTCTTTATTATGGTACCGCTCATATCTTTTTCATTGTTGTTAAAAAATATGTCGAATTTCTATTTTGTGTGTGAATGTTTGACAAATCTAAATTATTTTGTTAATCTTAAAGACAATAAAGTTTGTTTTTAAAAATATATATATCTTATATTATTTCTTGTGACAACTCAAATTTTTATAGATTTATCAAATTGTTTTAATATTTTGTAAACTTTCTTGTACTAGCTGTACCAAAAAAACTAACCTTGACGCATTTCTTGCCCTTTCTTTTATGGCCAAACTTCCGCCCGCAGCGAATGGGCGCGTTTGATTTTAAGTTGGATCTCATTACAGCATACAGCTTTATTGCGCCAAACTTGATGGACAAATTTTGACTCTGAGGTTGGTGTCGGTTATTTCTATATAAGATGTAAAACTAGTATTGTCCATTTAGTGCTCTCTATTGTTCGGCTTAACAAGTAATAACAGCAGCACACCACGTAAATAGGAGCATCTACCTCCACACTGTTGAACGTGCCAACCTGTACTGAGTCTGTGTTGAAGTATATTAGAAAACAAAAATTGCACGATAGCGCTGAGTCTGTGGTGAAGTATATCCGACAACGCAAATTCGACGATTGATCCGACTAAAGGTTCAAAGCGCCCTGACCCCTTTAATAAGTTCTGATCTGGTAGATGATTCCAAAAGAACCATGGCTTAGAAGTATAAAACTAAATTCTTTTATTGACCACACTTGTAAAACGCAACTCTTTCTCAGCTCGTGCAGAACGCATGTGGAATAAGTTGCCGTCTGAAATTGGCAATAGCACATCAGTAGCGTCTTTCAAACATATGTGGGCAACATACGATACACACATAATAGGTTGGGGAAAAAGACTTTTTCCCCGACCTAATATATAACATACGATAATACATACACTATTTTACACTTACAGTATATACTTATATAATATCATTATCATTATGCTTATATTATTAATTCATATGATATATATTTATAATTATATGTTATATTCATCATATTTAAAAATACACTTGAACATTACACAATTTAATAATTGAACTTCAAGTATGCGCGAGCGCAGTCGCAGGACATCATAGTTTCGCGGCCGCTGACGAGGCAGCTGACGCTGCAGTCAACCGTCGCAGGTGGGCAACATACGATACACACACATACATTTAAGACTCACAACCTGTCGCTTCTCAAAACGGAGCTGGCACTTATTTGGAATGTACCTATTTATTATGTATATGTTTTCTTGGCTCTGGCGAACATACAAGTTTCCGGTAAGCAGCAATAGGCTCGCCACCTATTACGTGGGACCTACAATATAACTGGCGAAATGTGGGCGTATAATATGCCTCTGCTTACCCCTTCGGGGCAACAGGCGAGATAATATGAATGAATGAATTCAATATGTTTTCTCATGTGTATGTGTTTGTGTAATTTAATTGTTTTTCTTCTATATATGTTTATTTCGAAATTATAATCCCACACACTGATATCTGACACTTTTGCTAGGGTGAGCTGGAAGAGATTTCTCATAGAAATAAGCTCGCCTTTGTACATCTTTTTTGTCACTATGTATTTTGATGTATGCAGTAAAGGATATAATAAAACATTATATACATAAACAAATCCTAGAATACAAACAAGAATAGAATAATTTAAAAGAAGAAGATGACACATGTGCGGCCAACTAGGCCCCAGTCTCAGCATTATGCCAGAGCGGCAGTAAAGCCCCAGCGACGCTGATGTTCTGAATTTAAAACTACAATGTCCAGAAAGCTATTAAAAAAAAACAAAAACACGCGATGACGTTTTGACCCAAACCCAAGGCGCGAAAATAAAAATTACAACGCATTATTTATTACAAAGTGGCTTATTAAGTAAAGTTACCAAACTGTCGTTGTAGACAATGAAAACTGACAGATGACAGGCGCGCCCGGCTGCTTATAATAGCTTCATGTATCAATCCGAAGTATCCGGGGCAAAAAAGTTTCTCCAAAAACGGTGCGAACAGCCTCTTAGGGAACTCTGCCCCGGATGTCATCGGGCTGTTTATTAGCAAGCCGGGCTAAGGAGAGTGCAGATTCACTGACAAACGCTGCGTTTTTTTGTTTAAGGAATCCTATTGATGCGTCATCAAAAGGATAATTCGTCGGATATTATCAAGTGCTGTGAGGGCATTATAACGACAGTATATAATGAAATATTCATAATATTTTTTCATTAAATAATCTAAATTTTAGTCTATAAGTATATAAGATAACATACGAGTATCGTTATTTTCTCTGCAACCAAAAGCATTACGCAGTTTAAGACCTAGGGCTCTGCGTAAAATATTTAGTTCAAGTAATTTTTTCAACCATCGATACCTGGCATTTCAATTCGTAACTTATATTTTGAAAAGGACACACTCAAACAAAGATAATTTCATTTTCAATGCGTTATAAAATTAAAATTTAGTTACAAAAATGACACAA
Organism: Musotima nitidalis; assembly: GCA_949126915.1. Taxonomy (NCBI): domain Eukaryota; kingdom Metazoa; phylum Arthropoda; class Insecta; order Lepidoptera; family Crambidae; genus Musotima; species Musotima nitidalis. Next base: position 12,115,407 of record OX421434.1, read on the forward strand.
TATAATTATAATCAGCATATATTTACGTACTGACAGGGAGTGTACAGGGATCCTACGGAAACCCAATATCTTCGGAGCCCGAGCCAACCTAACCTGCTAGTGGTGCACTGCTGATCAACAAACGAGGCTTTGGCGAACATAACGGATCCCGATAAGCGACAATAAGCTCGCCACCTATTACGTGGGGCCAACAATGTAATTGGCGAAGTGTGGGCGTACAATATGCCTCTGCCTACCCCTTCGGAGAAACAGGCGTGAACGTATGTATGTATTACGTACTGATGCGACGGCAGCACAGCGGTAGCGTTAGTTCGCGCATCTACCATCACTCTTAGGCCTATGCTAATAAAATGATATTGTTTTCTTTGAAAACTCCTATTAATTAAGAAGTGTGACAGCGAGATTTTATTAATCCGACCAACTCGGGGAAGGCTTCACAGCCATTAATGTTTGAAGTTCGCCCAGAAGACACAAGGTGTGCAACAATAAAATAACTGTTATTTATAAGTGTTAATAATTCACAGATTTAATGGGACTTTTTCATACAAGTTTGCTTTATGTCTGTTTGTTTCATTTTATTTTTCTCGAGTGCTAGCTAAATATTATTTGATAAATGTGGATTATTTTGAAGTTTAAATTGTGAAAAACTTTGAATTATACTCGCATATATTTTTTTACGGAATTACACATATTTTGGGATTGTTGCGACCCAAAATAAACAAATATAATCTCACACCAATTATTTAGTTCGAAGATAAGTATCATTAAGAACTTATGTTATGGACACTAAATAACGGATAAATATACTTAAACACCTTTTTATGTGGGCATAAGGTGTACAGGGGATCGTACCATCATCTTTGAAGCCCAAGGCAACCTCACCTGCAAGTGTTACACCTGCCGATTAACGGACGAGGCTTTGGCAAACATAGAAGTTCCCGGTAAGCGCCAATAGGCTGGCCAACTATTACGTGGGACCAACAACTCAATTGGCTAAGTGTGGGCGTACCCCTTCCGGGAAAACGGATGTGATTGGATGCATGTATGACCATATTTGACCTAAATGGTTGAAAATAGCTGCTTGACCTTATTACTAACAAAGAAAACTTTAATGATATTAAAAACTTTACACATATAAAAGCAAGCTCGTTTAGAAGAGGAACTTCCACGCACCGCACCAGGCACGCTAATGAATTTAGTCCTCCCAGATGTGGAACTTCGGCGAGAGGACCAATACCGCCCGTCATTAAGAGGCTACACCAAAAATCCATCTCGCACTTGTCACTTAAGGGCACTCGCGATTCGGAACTCCGGAATACTCTTTGCGCTAGATGCGGACGGATGTGGGACTATATGGATGCGGTAATTTGATATTACATTATTTTTTTGTTGGTATTTTTTTTGTAGATTTGTTTTTTAAATAATATGCAGCTATACAATGTTGCATTGTTATAGCTGCATTACGCTGAAGCAATACCTTTTGACTGCACAATTTCAGTTTTGTGAAACTCAACAATTGTTATGTACCTACTTGTGCAGTTAATAAACAAATCTTTCTTTCTTTCTTTCTAAAATTTATTCAACAATCAAAATTACAACTATCTTTACAGGCACCAAACCTAATACGATAGAGTAGCTGAGCTTACAATAAATACCTGACTAAAAACTTCATCTACTGCTGCGAGAGGAAGTGATCATTATGACGAGTCACATAAATAAAAGTAATTTGAACTATGTGATGTTCTCATGATTAATAACGCTATTAACCACTAATAATCAGAGTCGAGTTACAAAGTTAAAGTTTGTAGTATGCAGAAACGTTGTTTGTAACGATCACTGATGTTAAGCAGAGTACATAGAGGGTAGTCCTTGAATCAGTGACAATAAGTCTCAGAGGACGTAGCGCCGAAATGAGTGCTTATAAGCTTACACGCATTCTGCAGTGTTTTTTTAAAAGAAAGAAAAATATTTATTTAATACAAGTTTGCAAAAAAGAGTGCCCTTTGGTTCGCCTAAAATTGTTTGTCCTAATATGGTTTGGCCAAACCGTTTTGGCCTAAACTTTAAATGTACAATTATTGTAAAAATTGTTTTGCCACCATTATAGTTTGGCCTACGAATTGAAAGGCCTGATTTTAGAATGTCTAATGTAAAAAAGCCTAAACTATATTGGCATAACTTTATTTTGGCATAACGATTATTACGCAAATTTATAAAAGCTCTAATTTTAGCATATCTAAAATGTAATGTACCAATAATGTATTGGAATAAAAGCATAGAGTTTGATTGAGAAAATAAATTGACAGAAGCGAATCGCTGCCAACCTGACTCCACGTACTCTTGTCTGCCCTACCCTAGAGTGCAATATAAGCCCGCGTAGGCGCGGTGGGCGAGGCGGCCCGCGAGCTAAGGAGCAGGTGGGTTGAGCTCGCCGCCGGGGCTGAGGCTGGCCGGCGAATAGCCGAAGACTCGGTGGTGAGCGAAAACCATCTGCGACGAAGCGAATCGCTGCCAACCCGACTCCACGTAGTCTTGTCTGCCCTACCCTAGAGTGCAATATAAGCCCGCGTGGGACCGCCGGAGTCCCGCAGCGCCGAAGCCGTGACGGAAACTATGCATGCTGCATGCCTGCATGCATGCTGCATGCCTGCTTGCATGCTGCATGACTGCACGCATGTTGCATGCATGATGCATGCCTGCTTGCATGCTGCATGTTTGCATGCACGCTGCATGCCTGCATGCACGCTGCATGCCTGCATGCATGCTTTGTTTCTGCTTGCAATGCATTTTTAATTTTGTGCGAATTAATATTTAGGAATTGTAAACTTTAGGGATTACGAATTGTTCTGCCAAATGACGCATTTGGTAAATGACAATGTGGCGATAAAAAGTTAGGCGAAGTGAAATTAGGGCAAACACGATTCTCAAGAGTAAAATTTGGCGAAAAAATTTTAGGATTTTCGTTTGGGTGCCATTACAAATTAGGCGTACAAAAAATTAGGCAATCCGATAGGGACCCTGCAAAAAATAAAACATATAATAAGTACAAAATATAGTTAACACAAATCAAGAATAATAAGAACTTAACTGAAAGAAGAACTCAACTTGTATTGAAATGATGCCCACTCAGAGATGTCGCGACGCTGATCTTCCGTGGGCTTCAGCTAATCTCTTTAAATTCATAGAAACTCTCATTTTATCTTCAAAGCCATACCATTTAAAATGTAGAAGCCATATTCATCAACCATATTCACCAACCATATTTATCAGAGATAATAAAATTTTGATATGAAAACCAGAAGCAAAAGTGCTTACGCGAACCCTACATACGGTAGAATATTATAAAAAATACAAATGTGAAATGAAAGCATACTTCAATATGAATATAGTTGTTGACTTGTATGCCTTGGTTGTTGACTTCAACGATAAAATAATTGAGGTCTAAATGAGTGCCAAGTTGAAATGGTCAGTCCTGAAATTTATTTATAACAACAAAGAATATCATTTCTGCTTTTGAATTAGGATAACATATTGTTGCCTGAAGCGCTCGTAGCTCTGCAGTGCTCGGTGGTCGAAAACGATCACCGAAGTAAAGCAGAGCTTACAGAGGTCAGTCCTTGGATGGGTGACCGTTTGTGTGGCACTTGATATCGAGCGCTTCCGTGCTTCGGAAAGCACGTTAAGCCGTTGGTCCCGGTTATCACCAATTGTGGTAGTCGTTAAGCCATGGTAGAGGCCTAACGGGTGGCTTAAAAATTTTTAACAGCAGGACGCCATACACCTGCCTCCGCCAATCCGCACTGGGTCAGTGTATGACCCAATACCCTCACACCTTGGTATGTGAGAGGAGGCTCGTGCTCAGTAGTGGGACGTTAATGGGCTGAGATGATGATGATTGTAGCCTAAGGTTCTGACTTGACTTGGCTATTTTTCATAAACGCTACCGTGTGTCTAGATATAATGGAAATGTAGGCATAGAATAGCAAGACATAGTTATTATATTATTCTAGATCCCCAGGACATCTCACACCGCGCTCCCAGCCTCGAACTAAGTAAATCTTGTACTATGGTTATTAGACAATGAATATACGTACAAACTTTTATAATACATAGAAAACGTCGAGACCAAGACAAATATTTATATTCATACACACAAATATTTGTCCTTTGTGGGAATCGAATCCACGACCTCTTCGCACCTCCTTACTTTACGTCATATCAGTTGTTAGTATCTAGGCCTTATAACGGCGAATTTAGGTGTCCGGGGTTCGCTCCACGCCATATTGGTGGTCATTGGCGTACAAAAGCGAACGTTAAAATAATAATATAGCTAAAAAGAGTTTTGTGTTCTTTTCTTTTAAATATTGTGATTGCAGAACACAATTGTTTTAATATTATTATATTATGTATTTTTATTGTAACTGGCGGGAGAAAACCTTGACGATTTTCCTGCTCGTTATTTTACGATCAAGCTCCCGCCCGCAGTTAATAAGAGCGTTAGTTTACAAGTCATCATCATCATCATGTCAGCCCATTAACGTCCCACTGCTGAGCACGAGCCTCCTCTCACATACCAAGGTGTGAGGGTATTGGGTCATACTCCACCACGCTCGATATCAAATGCCACACAAACGGTCACCCATCCAAGTACTGACCTCTGTAACCTCTGCTTTACTTCGGTGATCGTTCCAACCACCGAGCACCGCGGAGCTACGAGCACTTCCTACGCTACGAGTTTATAAGAATGACTTTCATAAGAGCTCTTTTGAGCCAAACTTGAATAAATGAATTTTGATTTTGATTTTGTACACGAAGTTGCCCTGTCCACGATTCACAATCCCTTGCCCGTGTTGTCAAAACGCCTACATTAGCGAAAACGCATCTCCACGTACCGCCGTCGCGGAGATTTCCCAAACGTGCCCTCGACCTACCAATTTGGATAAAGTTATCAAATTTACAAAACTGCGGCGCGCGAGCCTCATTCCAGCCCTGATTATTATTATTATTGTGTGCCTATTACCGCTACTGATATAATTAGCTAATTAGCCGTAATGAGGCAAGGCTTGCTTTACGCATTGGCTTTCGTATTTGTTACGTTCAGTTTTGTTCTAATTTAATGTAATTATGAAAATTGTTTCAAAGTAGATGCTCGTTGAAATTGAGTGTTTCTATATGAATCCGATACCTTCTGTTTCAATAAAAAGGAATAAGTTAATAACAGTCTGGAAAGAAAATTGTCAGTACAGATACCTTTTTAAAAGACGTGCTGGTCTTAGAAACCAGCCCTCATACTGTGCAGACTATCAGCACTGGATCCAAGAAACTGGGTAAATTGTTCTTCTGTAAGACCATTTGTCTTCTAAGTTCTCTGCTGTTGCATGTGTTTCCCAGGTTCTATAGAACCGGATCATTGAAGCGGGGTGTGAAACGTCATATTATTATGTGCAGGCCATTATTAGTGAGTGAAAAACTCGTGAAGCGTGTAGAAGCATCCTGAAACTAATATTTTATAAACTTTTTACTAAATGGAATTAAATTTGTTTCATTGCTTATATCTGCTGGCAGTTTATTATATATTTTAATTGCCATGTGCTATGGGCTGTTATATAACATGATACTGTAATTATTGTACCTACTTACTGCTAGTTTATTGTATTATATTGGCCTAGAACAGTGCCACCCCCTCTCATCTCATGGGGAGTCGGAAAAGGCGACGAAAAAAATGGTGGTCAGCAGCGTCATCCTGCGTACTGACTTCAACTGCGATCACCAAACCGACTGCCCAGTGTGGTTATTAAGGGCAAATTTTGACTGAACATTAACAGTCAATTCAAAATTAAAATTTTAAAATTTTTTGTTTTCATTTTAATGTTAGTATTTTATATTTGTCTTATTAATTGTTTTATTACTTCTACGCCACTCTACTTCAAAAGGGCGGTGCAGGAACACCAGCGCTGCTGTATTATTAGATGCAGCAGCATTATGCTGATGTATCGCTCTTTTGACAGGTAACATTACCTATGTTGTTGTTTTTATTATTGTAATTTTTTTTTTAATATTTTTGTTTTTTTCTGTGTTCGTTTTTTCTTTGTAACTGTTTGATCTAATTTGTTTATGTAATGTTACTTTGTCAATAAAAAATATTCTTATTCTTATTCAAGTGGGCTTTATAAGGTGATATGATGATGATACCTATACGATTATCAAATCAAAAAAATGTTCTGCAATTTTAATCAACTCAATCTTCATACTAAGTAATTTAATTCCCGTATCTGACTAAATATCACTGTACGCTAGTATAACTTTACGCTAGAAACCAATGACAGTTAATTAGGTTGTAAATGCGCGCGCGCCGAAACTCGCGTGACGTCACGACTGCGGCAGGCTGTAACGGATCTCATCACATCACTATAATACGTGATTATGCCTACAAGTATGATAATTATTCAGCACTTGGTCGCTGCTGGAACGGTGATCCCGTCCTAATATCGTATAGAGATGTTACAACCTTTCGGATTTATTTTTAAACTCCATCAATGCAACTGCAAAATGTAAGCGCAATGCATAACAGATCATCATCATCGTAGCATTATCTCAGTTGCCCTAAACTTAAAATGCCCAGGGTCTGCTTACCAGTCTTACCTGATTTGGCTGAATTTCAGTTATTATACATAACGGCTGCCGTCTGATCAAAACTGATCTGCTAAATCGTGATGACATTTGCATTATAAATTGAAAACTTTTACGCATGACATTGTCGCTTTGCTTTCTTTAATTTATTATTATCAACATTTAATAACATACAAACGATAAAAACATTTGTGTTTTCATCTTTATGTAGACCACACATACTTTGTGGACCGTATCGTCTACTTTATATCAGGCAGGGTATGGTTATTGTAATGAGTAAAATTTTAAAAAACTAAATGTAAAATCGATGATTTGATTTCTTCAAAATAAATAATACAGAAGAAGGTAGAATGTAGAAGGAAGGTAATAACAGATGTGTACCCTGCTGGTATCTTAGGCTCCTTACGTATTTATAATTAAGAAACACACAATCTTCAATACACGTAGATACTTTTTAATCTGTAATTGGTGGAAAACTATCTAGAGACAGGAAACAATAAAATTTTTGTTGTGCTCAATAAACACTGGGCTGCGTAGATAATATAATGAATAATAATCCACATAGACAATTCTGATGCTATTCGTAGAACTAAGTTAATTATTTAAGTTAATTTATTTGCTGCTACCGTTGCAACAGCTCTATATGAATCAACCTAATAATGCCGTTTGACACGTACCAATTTTCGGTTCATTTGATATTAAAAGGTTTTCAACGCGAGTCCCTGAGCGTCGCATCATCGGGTATTCAACCAAATGGGGTAGTGCAGCTAGTTAGGGGGTAGGGGGGTTTGCAATTAGGACCGTTTTAACTGATATCGGCTTACAATGGCCTGTTTGAGGTGAGTCGATGAATGTAAGGTTTATTTGGTTAAGTTACTAAAACAGTGGATGCAAAATACAACATGTAACAGAATAAGGGTTACACCAAGAAAGTAGTTTGTTATAAATCGGCTACTCAATCGATTGAAAATATTAAAAAAATAGGTAATTTTAAAAAAAAAAAAATTTTTAATTTTTTTTGCGGCACTTTTCGGTGCTAAGCTATGTGTGCGTGCGTGTCTCTCTGTGTGTGTAGGTCGGTAGGCTAAAGCGCTAATATGCCCATACGATTTGCCCTCGATGAGTATAACTAGTAACTTAAATAAACCATATTTAATTAAATAAAAGTAAAATTATTTTGCATGTTTTTTAATTATAATTAAATATTCTAATTGGGGTGTCTGAGGGTGTGCGTTAATTCTGTGCCATGTTGTATAACCTAACCATTCTAAATAAACATTATTTTATTTCACATATTTTTTGTGAATGATTAATTAATTATGCTAGATAGTTGAAAACGATCACCGAAGTAAAGCAGAGTCAGTCAGCACAGAGGTCAGTCCTTGGATAGGTGTCCGTTTGTGTGGAATTTGATATCGAGCGCCTCTGTTCTTCAGAAGGCACGTTATGATGTTGGCCTCGGTTATTACTATATGAGGCAATCGTTAAGCCATCCCCTCCGACTGGTCTCCAACTTGTCGTGGTGGGGGGCCTGAGCACCAGGTAGGGTGGAAAGGCCGCTAGGTAAAAGGTAACACTCAGAGAAAGTTTTTCTGGGTGCCCTTCGTACTGGGGGGGGGAAACTAAGAGAGACCTGTGGAGGGCGCAGCAGGCGGGCCAGGTGGGCCCGCCAAGCAGCGCCAGAAGGGTCTTGTACTCGTGGGCACGGGGCCATGTTAAAGGCCTAATTGGGCGTCATGACAAATTATAACAGCAGGACGCTACACACCTGGTTCTGCTTATCCGCACTGAGTTCGCGTGGTGGAGTGTGACCCAACACCCTCTCATCTAGCTTTGTTAGAGGAAGCCCGTGCTCATGCTCAGTAGTAAGACGTTAGAAGGTCACGACAACCCAGTGCGGATTGGAAGAGCCTAGATTATTGGCGTCTTAGGATTTCTTAAGCCGCAAAATAAGGTTTCTAACATGTCTTAACGACTACCACATAAAATAACGACTGGGACCAGCAGGTTGACGTTAATTCCGAAGCACGGAGCGTTCGATATTTAATGTCACACAAACTGTCTCCCATTCTAGAACTAACTTTCGGTGATCGTTTCTAACCATCAGGCACCACAGAACAACGAGCACTTCAAATAACGATATACTATTAATTACTAAATATTACCTGTAATTAATTGTAACCAACTAGTACTTGGAAGATAATGGCAAAGCCTTCAAATATTATGCCATAACCAAATTTGTATATTTTAATGCCTGTACGCCGCCTGGAGCCGGTCACATTAGAAGATTGTAAGGAAGGTTTATCTTCAGCAGTGAATGTCCTTAAACTGATGATGACTGATTGCCAATGTATTATTGGACGTCCTATAAAATTATAATGATGATTATAAAGCAGGAAAGTCGTAATTACGATCTACCTGTATTTGTAACGTTAGTAAAACCTACACTAGAAGCTGAAGGAAAATAACTAATCGTACAAATATAACTTAACCCTTTAATGTCTGTAAGCCCCAGTGTACACGGTATTGATTAGGGCAAATCAAACAATAACCCTTGAGGGCAGAGAGCTACACGAGCAGGGCATGTCCGACTATAACCTTTTGAGGTGTCTTGTAGGGTGCCCTTATCTTAGTTAATTTCGACTATGTTTAAATTTAAATGTAACAATTCTGTCAATATCAATGAAATAGCCTACTAAGCACTTTATCCTGCAACATATCAAAACAATAGCTTACATAGGTTACTATTTCCCAGCATCAAATAAGGCTTTTGATATAAACCACAAAATAGGATAATAAATAATATCTAGTCTGAAATTCGATGGCTATGGTAGGCAGGTACTGTGGGAGGAAATAAGGAAAGGATGAAGTAACAGTAGTCATAAAGAAACTAAACAAATTACCTCAATAGATTTTTATATACAATAATTCCTTTCCAAGAAGTCCTAAGAACAGCCAACTCCACAGCCACCCTACCAAGACAACCAGAGGTGCCAGAGTATTTGCCCACAAAGTTTGACCCATATTGACACAGCCAATTTAGTTTCCGAGTTATTAGCTCACAAACATGCACCCATAATTTCGTTTGTCTTACAGCACCTTGGTTAAATTAATTAACAATATGTGCTTGATTTGTGTTATGCTCAAAGGGCAAAGTTTGAAGCAAGGTTTACCTAATTGTCCTCTGTATGGTCACTGAGATCAAACGAATCTTCCATAACCCTTATCTTAATCTCAAGATAGGTTAATGAGCTTCCCTTCTTTAGTCCAGAGGTCTAATGTGTATTCCCCATAAAAACATCCTTCCACAATTACTGGATCAATGTACACGCGAAAACCAATCTGACTGTTACATTACGCTTAAAGTGCCGAACAATTTTTTTAACCCAACAGGTGGCACTAAAGTCAAACCAGAAGACGCTATCGACTCTTTGAATAACTTGGAAGTTCTCTTTTGGGGAAATGAAAAGAGAGGTGGACTTTGATTACGAAACCATTTCTTAAGTAAGGGATTGTCTTTACTGACATAATATAAGTTGAGTAAAACAGATCTTTAGACACTGTATGTCATATTAGATATTTATTTGACATAAAGAGACCAAACGCTTCTGATGAAGTAATGAAAGAAAAATATTGCACTTCACAGTTTCGTTTAGACAAAAGACTATCGTCAATCTAGTTGGCCGCGACGCGACGCCATAACGACTATTAATCTTGAGATAGAATAAACTTTTAATTCTGTAAGCGCCATTTGTAAGTCCCTACTGTATATGAAACATTACTATGCGGACCCATTGCGGCGGAACCTGGTGTGTGGCGTTGTCCTCTAACTAGACATAGAGACAAATACTGTGTACCTATTACAGTAAAAACAAAAACCAACGCTTTAACTTCCTTTGAAAAGCATTTGATGGCAAACGCCACACAAACGGTGATCAGTTCCGACCACCTCTCTCTTACCCAGTCTTTTAGAGTTCCAAGCGCTTCATAAAGAATGCTAGAATTCTGCAACGCTAATCAATAAAATCAACTTTGGCGACCATTTATGCTAATCGATGACCGATGGGGCGCTAAGGATCTTCAATGGCGACCGCGAACCGGCAACCGTAACAGAGGACAGTTTCCCATGCGATGGACCGATAATCTGGTCAAGGCGGCGGGAAGCCGATGAATGCAGGCGACTCAGGATCGCTTATAGTGGACATATTTTATGGAGGCCTATGTTCAGCAGTGGACGTCATAGAGGTGAGATGATGATGATGATGATTAGCATTTACATAATTACATACATAATGTCACGCCTCTTTCCCGTAGGGGTAGGCAGAGATCACATCCTTCCACTTGCTACGATCTTGGCACACACTTTTAGCTTCATTCACACTCATTAACCTCATCATAAACGCCCGTCGGATTAGGGTTCTTTTGACTTGCCCTTTTTCCAAAATTTTCTGAATTTGGTCATGGAAGGTCTTACGTAGTCTTCCCCTCCCAATGCTTCCACCATAAATTACTTTCGTTAATCTACTTTCATTCATCCTCTCAACATGACCAAACCATCTAAGCATACCATTCTCAATTCTTGTTACTATATCTTCTTTTACACCAGCTTCGACCCTTATCACTTCATTCCTAATCCTATCACTCAATTTCACACCTAGAATACTTCTGAGTGCTCTCATCTTTACTATTACGGTTATCATTTAACTGCGAATATAATGTCAATATTAATTGATTCACAAAGAGCTCTTCCAGTAATTAAACAATCAAGCTAACATCCCGGACAAATCGCATGTGTCACAACGACCTATCGGGATCATTAAAAATAATACGGGACCGGCCAATGGCTACACCCAAATTTTCCATCAAACATATAACGCGTTGCATGGCATAAGCTTTGAGCGATTTTATAGTTATTGACATACATTCCTACATATTTAGCTGATTTGTGATGTGCGCCTGCGCCCGGGTTAGAGCTTCGCTATTGTATGTTCTGCGCTTTCGGTGTATTATATAATGTAAATGTATAATAATGTATTTACAATTATTGACACTAGTTTATAAGGATACTTCATTTAAATATAATTAAGAAGTACGTACCGAACACACCAGACTAATTTCTGTAATTAATTGTGCAATTGAAATTTTGCAAGATGTTAGGTTTGGGATAAATGTACACAGCTTTGTGAAATAACAATATAACAGACATGTTTCCACGGAAGTATGTAGAGCCAATGGACCGCCACTAATCGACTTATTGGTTAATAATTAAAATAATGTAACAAAGGACCTAATAATGATAATGTATAAAAAAAATTTTCTTGCGTTTACTTGGCAAATAGTTTATATAATAAAACCGGAATTCTAACACTGATTATCTTTTATCATGGTCATTGAATAACAGGCCCTAAATGTTATTGACAAAAATAATAGTGACCATGTGACAGTAATGTATAATATACTACAACTGTGTTTATGAAACAACTACACCAAACAAATTTTTTAAATTAGGTACTAACCTTGACTTTTTTAGTGATTTTTTTTTATTTGGTTTGTTTACTATATTGTGTACCAAATGTTTTTTATATGTGTTACATTTTATATTATTTCGATAATTATTGAATTGTTTGTGTAATGTGTGTGACTTTCTGGTGTCCGACACTTGATCTTACCACCTACATTGTAATTTTGAATAAATAAAACACAACTGCATATCGCACACTTAATGGAATAGTGACTTAACTCAAAAAAGACGATTTTTGGGACATCACAAAAGAAGATCTTCTAAAAGAATACTTGTCCTACTTGTTAGCGCATTAAATTGATACTGATTTAGTAATTAGTAGTTCTGCTTGTGTTTTGAACGTTTTATTAACATTGATTCGATCTCAGTAAGAAATAGAAAGACTGTTTAAGTACGTAACTCAAACCTGACTTATCTATTAATGGGTCGATGTTCCTTTAAGCATGCGATATATTTATTAGAGGCAGTTGTAGGAAAAACGCTACTCGTCTATGCCCGAAATCACCGTCCATCGCATGCGGCCACCGCGCCCACGGCTTCGAATACACTAACACGATATGCAAATATACGACATAAAGGTAATATTTCGTGATAAAGCGTCACAGTAATTAATAAAATATGTCCTCCTAGTATTATTAGTTGGGTGCGGAATCCTGGATATTAGTAGTGATTGCTTTTCCACTTGATTTATGTGTGGGTGGAGCGACATATATTTGTTTTGTTGACCTTAATAATTATTTTCCGTTTTTGGTCGTTTCATGACTGTTAGTGTTTTAAATGTTATTCATTTTGGCAATTGGTGTGTTGGGCCTTTGATGGTTGGATGTGTGAATTAATGTTTCTGTTATTGTTTGTACTTTCTATAGCAATAATGAAGTTTATTTTGCTTGTAGATCTTAATTTTATGTACCGTTTTGATTTATGTCCTGATCTTAATCAAGTTTTTACCTTTTAACTTGAAAACCTATAAAATAACTTTTTTCCGCTGTCATAAACTTACATTATGTTACATTAGTATAGTTTTAATAAAAAATATTTTAATGATGTACATATATATCACTCCAAAACAGGAACCAAATATCGAGAACTATATTTTATTACTTTATGCTGTTTATGATTTTCTTGTGTTAGATAACCACTAATTCGCCTTTTAAAAGTCATACAAATAATAAAACTTCATTTTTGTAAAATATAGCATGATTCATTAATATGATTCATTTTTTAATTGAAGCTTCACGTGTTGTAAAAAAGGGTATTCCTCCCTCGTGTCCACAGAATATAATTTCAATAATTAGAAGTTCAATGCTGAATATAGGCCTTCCTAATTGATTTCCACGTAAATCGATGTCGACCCGCCCTGATCTATCAGCTTCTCGCCGCCATGACTAGATCATCGGTTCATTGGGTGAGAGGCCGCTCACTACTACGCTTGTCGGTTCGCAGTTGCCATTGGGAAACCTAACGCCGCATCGATCGTCAGTTCTTCGAGCTGTGTGCCCCTCACTGCCACCTTAGCCTGTAATTACATTATTCTATGTCGGTAGCTCTGTATCTGAGTTCCTCATTTAATCACGTAGGGACACTTCGAGCATAGCTCTCTGCATTTCATGCCGAGCGACACCGAGCTTCCTTGGACGGCCGATACCAGTCAAACACCACGTCTCCGTATGTCATCGCTGGCAACACACGCTGGTCGAACAATTTCGTCTTGAGACACTGAGAAATTTTGAATGAAGATATTGCGCAGCTTCCCAAACGCAGCTTAACTGAGGTAGGTTTGACGATAGACCTTTTTCTCAAATGGACTTCATCCATTTGGGCTTTTTGTCCGAGGTATATATTAGGTCGGGGAAAAAGTCTTTTCGCATAACGTAGGTATTAACTTATTATAATTTTTTTTTGACTGTACTATTTGTGTCTGGCTGGTTTTGGTAACATTAAAAAGGTTCCATTATAAAGAAAAGAAAAAAATAAAAAAAAGTTGTTTCCCGCTATTTTTCATTTGTTTTTCTCTCCGTAAAAATGAGTGAATCTAATGAAGAAATTCGATACATTTTAAAATTTTATTATAAAAAAGGCAAAAATGCAACTCAAGCAGTGAAAAAAATTTGTGATGTTTATGGACCTGATGCAGTGTCAGTAAGAGTAGCACAAATTTGGTTCAAACGTTTTCAGTCCGGAAATTTTGATGTTAAAGATGCACCTCGCTCTGGTCGCCCTGTTACGAATAAAATGGACGCCATTTTTGAAAGAGTGGAGCAAGATCGGCATATTAGTAGTTACGATGTAGCTGAAGAACTGGGAATTGACCACAAAACAGTTTTGACCCATTTGAAGAAAGCTGGTTATACAAAAAAGCTCGATATTTGGGTGCCACACAAGCTCACTCAAAGAAACTTAATGAACCGTGTACTCATCCGCGATTCATTATTGAGACGTAATGAAACCGAGCCGTTTTTGAAGAGATTGATAACTGGCGATGAAAAGTGGATCACGTACGACAAGAACGTGCGAAAAAGGTCGTGGTCGAAAGTTGGCCAGGCTTCACAGACTGTGGCCAAACCTGGCCTAACACGAAATAAGGTGATGCTGTGTGTATGGTGGGATTGGAAGGGCATTGTTTATTATGAGCTTTTACCGCCCGGCAAAACCATCGTTTCTGATCTTTACTGCCAGCAACTGATGAGATTAAAGGAAGCAGTCGAGAGAAAACGGCCGGAATTGATCAACAGGAAGGGTGTGGTCTTTCATCACGATAACGCTAGACCACACACATCTTTAGCCACTCAGCAAAAATTAAGAGAGTTCGACTGGGAGATCCTAGTGCATCCACCATATAGCCCTGACCTTGCGCCTTCAGATTTTCACCTGTTTCGGTCTCTGCAGAATTCTTTAGGTTCTGTAAGGTTGACCTCAAGAGAGGACTGTCAAAACTATTTGTCCCGTTTTTTTGATCAGAAGTCCCAAAGTTTCTACAGTAACGGGATAATGTCTCTGCCCACAAAATAGCAGAAATTTATTCAACAAAACGGTACATATATATTGTAAATAAATGTAAATAAACTTTGAAAAAAATGTCTTGACTTTTCATACAAAAATACGAAAAGACTTTTCCCCCAACCTATTATATTCATTCATCTATAACTTCGAGAGACGAGCTTCCACGAGGTGGGCACAACATGTACATTTGACAACATTGGTGTCTTGTCCATGTTATTTTTAAAACCTATCGATGGAGAAACTCTATCAAAGTCTTTGAGCGTTGTGCCCAAAAACTCCAATGTATTCACTGAGTATTCAATGAAAATAATTTTATTTTATAACAATAAATTCTTACAAATAACAATACTTAGTTCCGACATATCGTCGCTTAGCTAACAATACCTCGCAAATCAAAATTTTGGGCATATTACGCATTACACAT
Source organism: Musotima nitidalis (assembly GCA_949126915.1). Taxonomy (NCBI): domain Eukaryota; kingdom Metazoa; phylum Arthropoda; class Insecta; order Lepidoptera; family Crambidae; genus Musotima; species Musotima nitidalis. Next base: position 12,130,982 of record OX421434.1, read on the forward strand.
TATTGATAAGATGTTTTTGACGCTCACCCAACGCTTTCATTTTAATTTTCAAAATATGAAACTTCAAGGGGCTTATTACAAAACAAGATCTACAAAACAAGATCTAAAGTGACAGCACTAGTTTTAAACCAGGTTTAAAACTAGTGCTGTCACTTTTATTTGATAAAATTAAGACAGTGACAGCGCTTGTTTTGAACCTGGTTTAACTTTAAGTCTTGTTTTGTAATAAACCCCATTGAGTTATACGAATAGTTTTAGCGTGACAACCGCACAAGTCGTCAGCCCGTCATACAATCTCGTGTAAAGAAATTCTGTTTTTTATCTCTCCTGAAAACTTGTTAAATGTTACTTACGCGGTATTGTTGTATATGCGACAAAATCCAGAAGAACACATTTGTAAAATTAATAAAAACCTGTACATGATGCTCAGAGTTATTAATATCTTTACAAAACTTGTGACACGTTATTACTTACAGTTGGAATCAAAACAGCAGGGTGTGGGATTGGTTATAATTGCTGTGATACGGATCTGTGAGGTGTCATGGGGTGGATTTCATTTCGTAATAGATTTAAATGTGAAAATACTTGCGTTAGTTTCATTATTCGCTTTGAGTAAGTGTGCTGGTTTGAGTGTGTGGTTGTATGCTATTTTATTATACATGCCATGCCATTCAGGACACCGCGGTTGAGTCGATTTTGTCTAGTAAAAAGTATCTGATACGTTACGTTGTTAGTTTGGTTTTTTTTTAATATTTTAATTAATAATTACCTAGTAATCTAACGCTTTGATATTATCTGTCTCCCTAATGTAAATTCTAAGGTTTCATAAAAAACGTTTAGATAAGAATATTTATAATACTTTCTCGGTTCAAGTTGCATTACTCTTGTAAAATATTAATAATACAAATAATTTCTTTATTCAAGTAAATTATAGCCGAGCACAGAAAAAAAAAACAACAAATTAAAATTTTAAATACAATATAGTTAATTTTAATATATTTTGTTTCATATAAAAAAAAATCAATTACATTATATTTTAATAAGCCAAGCTAAAGCTATGTTCATTATTTTATAGTGGCGATCTGAATTTTGTTTTCCTTTGTAAAATTGTCTATTGTTTTGCAAGTACATTGTTCTTAAATTGAAAATTAGTAAATTGACGATCGATATAGCGTGGAGGTCAGTATACCTAAAGGACAAAAAAAGCACACACTAAAGGTCGTGGGATCGATTCTTATCTGGCATTTTCATATCCCCTCTAAGCAATACTCCCTTATTTTCAATAGCAATTCATGATATTGTCATAAGATGAGATCTGGTAACTATGACGAGCCAAATTAAAAATAAAGGAAGAATTCCAAGTTGAACTGGTCTTTCTATGAATCAGATGACTGTTAGGCAGCTTAAGCAGCAGGCTTCAACCAGGGGTGAAGCATCACATTTTGAATTGTGCCAAAGGTGAGTGGTGGGAAGCACACTGGTTTAAACCTTTGCAAGGAAGTGGTCAACATATTCCCACCATAAAATGAACCTTATGGCGTTAAGTTAAGATAGAAAAGCGATGAAAATCTTCAATATGTTCTGCCCGTTAAAGGTTTAGCGTGTTCAGCTGGTAGTAGACACTTGGATTGGTGAAAACATAACTCGTGCCCTATGTAAGCGCCGAAAAGTTACTTTATGACTCGACGCGGTGCCACCTTAAGCATCTTCTGATTAACGCGACAACGTAGCAATTGAAAGTACAACTATGATTTAATTCGTAACGCGTAGCGTAGCGTTTCTGCGTACCGTAGTATAATTTCCGCGTTGCACTGCCGCGTAGAATTGCGCGTAGCACAGTCGCGTAGTGTTGTTAAACGTCTTTAAGGGCAGTGGGTGACGCGTATGTTAGATTTATAGGAATAATATTGCAGTAGCTATTAACTCCGTGTTGTGTCTGCCAAATGGCAAAGCTTTACGCGAAGTTTAATATAGCACTGTAGTTAATTTGCTAATAAGCGTCTCTATACACTTTGATTTCTAATTAAAAAATGCTATTAAAATCTTTATCATTTCCATTCCAAAATCGTATTCTAGTAAGTAACATTGAAAATGCCCCACTAAGATCTGCTGCCAAAATAAACCACGAGGCAGTCGGGTCTGCATCAGTCGTCCATTTTTGATGAGGAATCTTTTGATATCACAACCCCGCCACCCTGCTCCGATAATGCGTGGGACACACGGCCTTCTTGTTTGTGAAGCATACAAATACCACAAAATTTTGCTCGACCACTCTATTAAGTACCCTTATAAAGTCTCATACAAAGGAGATCTCATTTCCTAGTTCCTATAATCCCGGGTCTTTTAAGCGGGGCGTGAAACGGCATTTTAGCAGGCCGCCATCAGTGGGTGCGCTTTGTACCGTGCTTATTTTACGGTATAAAGCTTTTAAATTTTTTTGGACTGCATCAACTGCTTACCGTCAGACAGGATGTAGTCATTATGACGTGTCAAATAAAAAAGTAACATTAGCTAGAATTTCGCGATCAGAATTTTACTATTCCAGTGATATAATTATACGTGACATTGCATTATGACAGTGCGCGAAGATACTGAACTGGTATTTATGACACTGTTTTATTTAAAAAAAGCTTTGTAAAAAATTGTGGTTTATCAAACAATATAAAAATGTGTACATCTTATTTAGTACATTCCTGCTGATTTACCTTTTAATGTGAAACGTTGATCTAGTTGTAGATTATGTTAGTTGGTTATGGTCTGATGCTGAGACTTGCAGACATGACGTATCCACAATCATCCGAATAGCCTAGGGTAACGGTACAATGCTAACGGCCATTATCCGTTATCATTTTCCTGTCCTGATTCCGGTTATTCTTGCGCCAGCGCAGCCTGAATACATAAATAATATTTTTTCTAACCAAGGAGTATTTATCAAAATCATTGAATTGGGAATGTAAAAAACCAAAAGATCAACAAACAATATAAAGTAAAACCTTTTGTAGAAATACTATATATAATAAGAGTATGTTATTCAAATTCTCCGCTTGTGTGTTACCAGTATAATACCCACACGAAACCGGTTCGTATTGAAATTTTTGAATATGCCAACACTCGAGGATTCGCCGTGGAGTGTATCCGAAAATTTCGGCGCAATTAGACGCCAGTAGCCGTCTCGACATAGTGGAACGAGAACAGTATGAATCAGGTCTAAGATAGCCTGATTCGAGTTAATTGAATGTTGTGCATGTCGTTGCCTGATATAAATTGACCAGACCGCATAACATGTCTGATAAGGTCGCGGCAAATCAACTAGCATATTTTAGGTTCATGGTGACCAACATATAGCCAACAATTTTCAAATATTTTATAAATGGGGGTTCATTCAAAGACTTAAAGAATGTCATTTACAAACGACCCTACATACAACGACCTTACTACTTTTACTTGGGGTGCTTAGGGATCCTTAGATGTCTAAGGAGCCCCTTTCTTTTTTTTTTGATGTACGTCGGAAACATAATGTATTTACGCACAGTCTCCCGGCCAAAGGGGGAGACCGGGAGGGGGTGTCTATGCGGCAGAAGCGACCGCCGCAGTCCTACCGACTAAAAAACTTCCGACGACGCCCACCGCTGTTGAAAAAGGGGCGAGGGGCCAGTACCAGGGGATTTTTAGTTTCTGACAACCCGCCCGCGGCCAACGTCCCCGGCCGCGGCGCGGTGTGTTACGCCCCCCCCCCCTACCTCCTTGTGCGGCCATGGCGTGACTGGCTGACTTCTGGGGGGGTCTATAGCTAGACGGAAGGGGCTCCCTGTCTCCGATCTAGGGAGCCCAAGCTAACCTCACCTGCAAATGGTGCACCTGCTGATTAACAGACAAGGCTCTGGCCAACAGTTCCCGGTAAGCGGCAATGGTCTCGCGTCCTATTACGTGGGACTAAAAATGTAACTGGCGAAGTGTGGGCGTATAATATGCCTCTGCCTACCCTTTCGGAGAAACAGGCGTGACTGTATAAATGTATGTAAGACCCTTAAGCTTACCCTTAATATTTTACTACTCTCATTTGACTATAGATTCGGCTTTATATCTCAAGAGCGCTACGCATGCGATTTCGCCCGGCTTTTTTTGGTAAAGATAACTAGGGGAGGGCAGATAGAGATCTGTATTTTTGGTTTTATTATTCTAGATGCTTGAAGGCTACTCACCGTTGATCAGTTTTATTTATGCCTGGAGTAATAGGCTTTTATGTACTCGCTACTTGACTTCTGATCTATAATTATAATTACATATGTGATAATAATATATAGTATCATCACAAGTGCCGTGAAATAGTGCCACCCCCTCTCATATCACCGGGAGTCGTGAGACACGACGAAGACACATCCTATCGGTTGATGGGCAGCAGCGTTTTCCTGCGTACTGGCTGGAACTGCGATCACCAGCCCTCCTGGTGACTAAGAAAAATGGAATCATTGGGGAAGATATGTTCAGCAGTGAACTCAAAAGGCTGATACGATGACATCGTTATAAAGCTTCTCTAATCTCTGTAATCGTTTTTGTACTCGCATAATTTTCAGTCAGTAAATATAATAATATTTTCAATAAGAGTGCTGCATAGAGTAACCTAAAATTTTTTCGCCTAATTTCACTCTTCAGAATCGTGTTTGCCCTAATTTCACTTCGCCTAACTTTTTATCGCCACATTGTCATTTACCAAATGCGTCACTTGGCAGAACAATTCGTAATCCCTAAAGTTTACAATTCCTAAATATTAATTCGCATAAAATTAAAAATCATAAAGTACAAAACATGATGATGCAGCATAACATGCAGCATGCATGCAGGCATGCAGCATGCAAGCAGAAAAACAGCATTCGTGTAGGCATGCAGCGTGCATGCAGCATGCAAGCAGGCATGCATCGTGCATGCAGCATGTAAGCGTGCATTCAGGCATGCAGCATGCAAGCAGGCATATATTGCACTCTAGGGTAGGGCAGACAAGACTACGTGGAGTCGGGTTTGCAGCGATTCGCTTCTGTCAATTTATTTTCTCAATAAATTCTTTGCTTTTATTCCAATACATTATTGGCACATTTCATTATAGATATGCTAAAATTAGAGCTTTTATAAATTTGCGAGATAATCGTTATGCCAAAATAAACTTATGCCAATATACTTTAGGCTATTTTACATTAGACATTCTAAAATTAGGCCTTTCAATTCTTAGGCCAAACTATAATGGTGGCAAAACTATTTTTAGGCGACACAATAATTCTACGTTTTAAGTTTAGGCCATAACGGTTTGGCCAAACATATTAGGACAAACAATTTTAGGCGAACCAAAGGGCACCCGGGGTGAATACCTATTAGCAATTAATCTTAAAGTGCATCTGTCAAAAAATCGCTTATGTGATAGTAACATTTGTCTAACAGTATTTTTTTTAAATTAACTAAATGACGAAAATTTGCAAATATAAGTATACGAAAATAACTTGAACTATCAAAATACTTGACAATGACAAATACTTTAATCGAGCGACTCCATGTTTGTGAATAATAATGAAAATATATACATTCTACACACCTTGAAGGGGTAGGCAAAGTCATATTATACGCCGACACTGCGCTAATTATATTGTTGGTCCCATGTAATAGGTGGCGAGTCTTTTGCCGCCTACCGGGCACTGTTCTGTTTGCCAGAGCCTAGTCCGTTGATTGAGGTGCACCACTTGCAAGTGAGGTTGGTTTGGGCTCCTCAGGTATTGATAGGATCCCTAAACACCAACATATTTACACTAACAAAAATTAAGTTGTTGAAATCATCTGCTGTCATTCGGTAAATCAATTAAAAACTCAACTTACAGATAGAGAATCCTTTCCCATGCATATGGAGAAATTATCATGCAATCCTAGAGGGAGTGGAACGCGTTCCTAACCAAATGTAACCTGACTAACATGGATTTGCGAAAGCTATAACTGGTAGAAAATAAGAAGGATTTCTGCTCATAGATTCCACTTAACAAAGAATACAAATACACAGGATTCGAAATTCAATTATTTCATTGCATGCCATTTTAAAATTTGAACGGACAAAAGTTAAAGCACGCTTTACACAACAACATTTTGTACATCAATAAAAATAACTTACATAAAATATATTTTTTTAAAGTAGTGTTTTACGTATATAGGTATTTATTATAGTCGTTTTTAATTTTACTATTTACGATAAGTTTTAAATTATATGCATCGATCTTATATTTGTATACGTTAATTTGTGAGAGAATATGCTTTAACTTATTTAAGCTAGCGGCAATAGGCTCGCCACCTATTACGTGAGATCAACATTATAACTGGCAAAATGTAAGCATTTATTATGCCTCTGCCTACCCCTTGAGGGAAAAAGGCATAACTCTATGTATGTATGTAGTGGTTCGCCTACGAATTTATATCGTGCATCTCGTTCGAGTAACTTTAAATATCATATTTATATCAAGGATGACCAAAATAGCGTGGTGGCGTGTATACCCGCATTATACTCGTTGTGTGTTCGATTCCCATACAGGACAAATCTTAGTGCGCATAAACATAAATATTTTTATTTGTTATTTAGTATCCATAACACAAGCTCTTAATGATACTTATCTTGGAACTAAATGATTGGTGTAATTGTCAGAAAATCTTCATTTATTTATATCAGCTAATTATAAACTTAAAAAAAAGCTCTAAACATGGAGACTATTCATACAAACTTCAATGCCCTGTTTCTACCCATTACAAACTTTTTTCGCAATCTCTCAAGCTCTAGACTGTCTATCAAATTCTATTTAATTGGTTCAGTAGTTTTGGCGTGAAAGCGAGACGAACATATAAGTTACTTTCGCATGTATAATACTGACAGACTGACTGTCTGACTGACGGACAAACTCCCCCCTTTAAAATCACGACAGGCTGACTGACAGATCCCCCCGATAAGAGTCACCGACAGACTGACAAGTCTTGAGAAAAAACCAGAACAGACAGATAAACTGACAAAACTTGACAAATTCTGACAAAGAACCCATTTGCTTTTATTTCTTTATTATGGTACCGCTCATATCTCTTTCAATGTTGTTTAATAAATTATCGAATTTCCATTTTGTTTGTCAAAATTTGACGAATCTAAATGGTCCTGTTGCTCTTAAAGACAATTTTTTTTTAAATTTTGATCTTAGTTTGGATTTACAGTAAATCACGATATAAATTATTTTCGTAATTTTTTTCTAATTACTTATAACTAGAATATATTGTCTCTTACCTTAGCTTAACATCTATGGCTGAAAACCACAATTTGTACCACGCGTTTTGCCTTTAGGCTGTAGACTATTTGTCTACCAAATTCCATTTAAATTGATTCAGTAGTTTTAGCGTGAAAGCGAGACATACAGACAGATTTAGTTTCGCAAATATAATATTAATATAGATTTATATAAAATAACAAAATCAATTATTTCCTTCCTCTGTTTTAAATTACATACAACTAGAAATAATTGTCCCTAAACTTGGCTTCTAACGGCTTAAAACCACAATTTGTAAGCCACATCCAAAGCTTCGCAGTGAGCTTCGTGTTGATGGTTTTGTTTGTATCTCCCCCGTCAGATTACGTCGCGTTTCTTTTGCTCTTCACTAGACAGCTTCTGCTTGGTATTCAGACGGTTTTAGCCTACACTAACACTATAGGGATTGAAAATTACGAACTAGATCAACAGGGGAAAAAATAGAGCATAAGTAATTTATTGATTCAGGCGTTACTTTGCGGAAATCCGTTGTAGGCAAGTGATGGATTAAACATATCTTTATAATAGTTCTCGGGCAACTATAATTTTTCGAAAAATCGAGAAACAATTCAACACGTGTTTCGCCCTTACACAGGGCATCTTCAGGTAAGATAGGATCCTCAGAACAACGATGTCTTCACGCGACCAACGCTAAAACGAGAGTGAGAGCCACTCTGTGTCAAACAATTGAACACGTGTCTTATAGTGTATTGGGACTATAAGTATTGGAGGAACAAGTAGGTAACAGTCACACCACTATATAGTGAAAGCAAAGAAAACACACAGGCATCGTCCATTTCCATGGCAGAATGAAATGTAAGAACAGGAAAATGGTGCCGCTCAAAATAATCACGATAAATTACCTGCTAGTTGCGCTGGCAACACTCACGTGTGATTAAAAAACACCCGACCGAGTATAATAAATTCTAGGCGACTTTTTGTTTTACCATCGTTCGTTTACCAGCTTTCAAAAACGAGGAGATGTCGTATTTCCCAGTGCGCTCATAAAGTATCCCGACTCTCTGTATAGAGGATAGAATATGCACACTCGATATTGTTTCTTTGAATTTTAAAGATGGCGGCGGGACGCGGTTTTGCCGCGGCAAAATCTTAACCTCAAAATGTTAAGAGCGAATTTCGTTGTGTTTCTGTTTTAAAGATGTAAGGGTTCAAATAGATTCGATGTTAAATTTGAGTTTCTTTGTAATGTTTCATTCTTGAGGCGTAAGAACTGTTTTGTTTTTTTTTTTGGTTGCTTGAGATGCGTTTTTGTTACGAGCGTGCTACTGAATATTTGAAAAGATGTTAATGATGTTTACTTCGTATACACAGTGGTGTTATACCGGGATTATTTATTGACTGATATGTAAGTAAAAGGTCTTACTTACGTATTCAGATGAATAAAAGTTAGTATCGTGGCAACTTAAAGTGAATACAATCCCTCCCAGATGTAAATTATTAAACAAAAACATTATACACCTGACCTGATGCAATAACTAATTTAAAGCTAACGTGTTAAAGAAAAATATAATAACTGCTATATATCGTTATTAGCTATATAAAAGTCATATCAACAGATCATGATCGAGTGGCAAATTATTCAGATACTATACGAATCAATCTTTTAAATCATCATCTGAGCAAGACGTTTGCAGAAAAGAAGGCCCCAAAATTGTTTTCTTTATTGGTCGAAATTGAGCCGCTAATCATCGGACCATTTTCTTGGAGGCCGTTATTTATCAAGTTTGCAGGTAGGTTTCAGAAAGGCTGTCGCCATTCAAGAACCTTAAAACCCCATCAGTCTTCAGTTCCTCGAACTATGTGCCATCAGAATTCCAGTGTTCTCTCTCTCTCTAACTCTATGAGAATTCCTGTTCTCTGTCACATCAGCTTGTAAGAAATAACATGAGAGAACAAAAAAAATACTTTTGATTGAACAGAACGTAATTTTATTAATTATATTCTTTTTGCACCTATTTTAAATTGCATTCCATTTTTTAAATTTGAAACATTCGAATGCCAGTTCTTTCACGATATTCCTCGAACGCCTCGCATTCAGTATTCACTAGGAGCGACTCGAAATTGAATGGGAACCGCGCATAGACTAAACTGCGCCATAGACTATAAGCCCGCCATAGAGAGGAGCTCTATAGACAACCATCTATTGTCTATACACGACTCGCGCGAACGCAGGGATCTTTTAATGATTGCACTCCTATAGAAAACGTGACGTAAGTAGTCGAATGACAAATTAAAATGTAAATTTATGTGAGATTTGATGTTTTATTTTCGTAGAAAGCTTTAAGTGTATGTACATTTTTATGTTGTCAGCTCAAGCAAATATTTTTTTCAGACTTTCAGATTAGAGTTACGTTTGTCGATAATGACCATGAGGATTTATAGAAATAAGAGCTACGAAGATTCTCAATTCAGAGGTCGATTTTTATGTTTAATTTTTAAAGTATGTTTATTAAAAACATTAAAGAAAAATCCATCCCGAATGTATCAATATCAAAGAGCACTCCTAAGAAGTTGTTCACGAAATAAATTTATTTTAAGAAGCACCGAATTGAGAACTCGATTCACCGAATTGAAAACACGAATTGTGAATCATAAAACAAAGGTCTATGACCGTCTTTGACCGATCTAAATTATGTGGAAAATAGGTATAGGTAGGCAGAGGCATATAATACGCCCCCAGTTCGCCAATTATGTTGTTGATCCCACGTAAACGGTGGTGAGCCTATTGCCGTTTAACGGGCACTTCTATGTTTGCCAGAGCGTCGTCCGTTAATCGGCAATTGCACCACTTGCAGGCGAGGCTGTTGCCGCTAACCGGGAACAGAGCCACGTTAGTTAATCGGCAGGTGTACCACAGGTAAGGTTCGCTTGGGCTCCAAAGATGATGGTAGGATCCTTATACACCTCTCCCAGATAATATTATTAGGCTCTGCCAAAAGTTCTCCAACCAAGAAACCGAACCCGTATGCATACGTCTGAGTTTTTCCTGCTGCTGCGATCTATATATGATCTATCTATATATGATTCTATATATGATCAAAGGCTGCGATCTTCTGTTTGCATGCTTACGTCGTTTTTTAGCATAGGCTTATAGAATGTGTACAGGGACCTTACCATCTTCTTTGGAGCCCAAGCCAACCTTACCTGTGATACACCTGCCGATTAACTAACGTGGCTCTGCCAAACAGAATTTCCCGGTTAGCGGAAACAGCCTCGTCACCTATAACAATTGGCGAAGTGTGGGCGAATAATATGCCTCTACCTACCCCATCATCCCCCCCATCAAGGAAACAGGCGTGGTTGTATGTATGCATGTTATATAATGTTGATGTGATCGATTATCATTTGTATCGTTATTGCATTGCTGAGGAAGAAGTTGACAATCAATGATGTAGCTTGGAACTCCCCTATGTTCCGCGTGTAAAGAGTTTCCCCTTAGCGGTAGATAGATTATATTGGCCTACATTCAAATTTTCCGTATCAACAATAAAGTGTTTTTATTATTGAATTTTCAATATTAACAATATCCATCGAGACCATCAAAGTGTAATCCCAGTCCTATTGCATATAATTGCGGCGAAGACTTATCGGATGATGGGCAGCAACGTCATCCTGCGTACTGGCTTGAACTTCGATCACCAACCCGCCTGCCCAAAGATTGATTATGGTTGAAAACCCCCAATGGACTGTAATCTACTGGGGAGGCTAATATTTCGCAGTCGACTCTATAACGCTGATATAATGATGATTAAGTTTACCATAAGCACACGGCACTTCAAACTGATATGAACTTCTGTTGCAATAGTGATAAATTAATGACCAAAAAACTAACTAAAGAACAACATACTTACAACACAAGTTTTTTGCGAACTAAAAATAGCACATTCTTATTATGTTGTATTTTAAGTCTCCATTTATAAGTGTTCAGTATACGTGCACATAAATATTTTATTTATCTATTCCATTTCCCGGGCGAGTGGTTTTTCACCACAGACATAAAAGGACTAGACCGAGCATAACCTTGGTAAAATAACACTGTGAGATTTATTGTCAACTTTGAAAGATAAACTTAGAACTTCGTGCAATCAATCAATTACCAACAACAAATTGTTATTACCATAGGTTTCCCGTTCAAAATCATTCATAGCCAACGTTATCTGCCATAGCTGGTAAAATAAGACTTTGCTCCATTCAGATTAGGTAAGGGTAAATTAATACTTCATCCGAGCCTAACCTATGGATTGAGAAGATACAAGTGTATTACTAACTTATATACACTCACCCGTATACATAATTTGTCTGAAACAACATTCGCGACTTTTGCTGTGATAACCAAAGATTTCCTGTCTGTAATTGACTGTCTGCCCAAATATCTTTTACTTCATTTTTATGTGCATTTCCGCAACGTCACCTAGAGAAGAAATCTCTGATACGCATATTGTGCTTCAAAGCTTCGTCAGCTGAATTACTCCACTCATCTGAGATTCTTCAGGAAACGCATCAGTCTCATGACATCAGTGAAGGCCTTTCGAAGACTGTGCGAAGTTTTCAGGAAGTTCACCAACTATTTGCCACCGCCAAACTCAGGTGACTGTTTGATCTGTCTCCATTGTTGCTCTATTCAAAAGGCTGTTTGTAATATCTTCTTCTGTGCTTTTTTTAGGGTTCCGTAGTAAACAAGGAACCCTTATAGTTTCGCCATGTCCGTCCGTCCGTCCGTCCGTCCGTCCGTCCGTCCGTCCGCGGGTTAGCGCAGAGACTATTAACATTAGACAGCTGAAAATTGGTGTGGGTATACATATTAATCACGTCGACAAACCTGTAGAATAAAACTTTTAAAAATATTGTTTTTTAACGTACCTCCCCTACACGTAAAGTAGGAATGATTTTTTTTTCTCGAGTCTATCTTATCATGTTGGGTATCGTTAGAAAGGTCTTTCAAAAGTAATAAGAGTTTCTTAGCACCATTTTTCGATTTAGGGATCCGTTTTCGAAATATTAAGCTTTAAAGTGGAAAAAATTGATAGAGTTAAGTATCCGCCCCCCCCACCAGGTAAACGGTACTTTCAGAGTGGCTGAAAAAATTCACAATAGTAGTATATATAATGAAGTTAAAAGGAAAACTATCACGGCTAAGTAGGCTTTACTGGTTTTCGAGTAGTGGATGACAATCAAATAAATTTTTGTATTAAATGTATTAAAATTTCATTTATACCGTAGTAGTGATATCTATCGGGGAATAGCTGAACCTGTTCATATAGCGACATTATGGCAAAGGGTGACTACGGAACCCTATATTGCGCGTGGCCCGACACGCACTTGGCCGGTTTTTTAAGCAATAATGGATCTTTAAAATAAATAAATATTTTCTGACAATTACACCAATTTTTTAGTTCCAAGATAAGTATCATTAAGAACTTGTTTTATGGATACTAAATAACGAATCATCATATTCTAGCATTATCCCGGTTGCCCTAGACTTAAGCTTAGGGTCTACTCACTGGTTCAACCAGATTTGACTGAAATTCAGTTATTACGTGGAGCGACTGCCGTCTGACCTCCGCAACCCAGATGGAAACATCATTCTATGGTTAAACCAGCTGTCAGTCTGTTAGAAGGTACTGACTTCCTAATAACGACTGCCATAGATGTTCATGACAGCCGGGACCAACGGCTTAACGTGCTTCTCGAGGCACGGAGCAAGCGATAATTACGCGCATATATGACTTTTCGAAGAGTCATAGGTTTTGAACCGCGCCACCAGGGTTTGAACCCGAGACCCTCTGAATTTAAAGGCAACGGGTCTCGCCACTGGGCTATTGCCGCTCGTAACTACTACTACGGAACGGATACTAAATAACGGATAAACAGATAAACACTTTTTTTTTAAATACATACTTAATATACATAGGAAAACACCCAACCAGAACAAATATTCATGCTTAATGCACACAAAGATTTGTCCTGCATGGGAATCGAACCCACTACCTAAGAAGCGGAGTGCGGGCGATATCGGTCGTCGTGTGTGCTTATACCCTTAATCATAAGTCATAACCCATAAGCCAGAGCACTCCCATTGAATTACTAACTTGCCATAATGTAAAAGACATCCACATTATCTCTATGTGCACGTTTTTTCCCGCGCTCTGCGGCATCATGGCGGCCAGAGGCGGATAGCTGTTGATTTTTATCCATTTCACCGCCGGAGACATATTGGTGCCTTGGACTAGTAAATTGCATTCTCTAGCCCTAATAATTCGCTTCCACGCAATGCTTTTGTCCGGGAACGGAACAGCGGCAATTTATTGCGATTTTTGTGTTTGTTCTTTGCAGTTCACTGTGGAGTTGCCGTTTTTCGTTCGTTTATAGCTTTGGTGACATCTCCGCCCATTCTGCACATATTTGTAAAATAATATCGAAAGTCCTATTGGTTTACCGACATAATAATTATCAACACAAGGCATTTATGTGTGTGTCATAATAACAGTACTTTTTAAGAACAATGTTTAAATAATTATTATTGGCGGAGGACTTGATATTATTTTTATGATAAGGTTTCTCTTATCTCACGGGGAGTCGTAACAGCAGACGAAGAGGAATCCTACCTAATGATGGACAAGAGTCATCCTGCATACTGGCTTAAGCTGCGATCACCAATACCCGCAATAGTAAATACCTATTAGTAGATGCCTTTCCATAACAGTTTTTTACTTTTCATAAAAATTTCATAATCTTCAGTTTCATATTATTTTGTGCTTTTAATTTTGTTCATGGTTACGAATAAACGTTTTTCTTTATTTCTTTCAATAGAAAGTCACCTATTGAGGAGACTATTAATCAGCAAGGGACTCTTGAAGTAATGATGATGATGATGATCAAGTTTATCACAAATATAATCCTTCATCAATCTTCACGATACTGCATCCGCGTGGTGGAGCATCACCTGAATGCGTCTTCTTGGTTCTTAAGAGGAAGCCTGTGCTTTAATGAGCTGGAATGCTGAAAATTATGTATATTACATCATTTTAATTTATTAAGCCTCTTTCGAGTAATGTATCGAGTAAAATATATAAACTTATTACCGATTAAAATCACATGTTAGAAAAGTAAAATTAAGTATGGGTAACGTCAGGGTACTGTTTTTATTAACCGCGATTAACGAAACCACACTAACAATGGTTTCTTGTTTATTCCTTTTCATAAGGTTTAAATATATTTTAATAAACTCTGAATATAAATAATATAAATGAGACAAAAATATATCTAGTAGGTATCAACGATAACTCTACCGACCTTATTAGAAAAACTTCATCGGAAAGCATGCTCAGTGCCACACGCGCAGCCCAACTCTGAATACCATAATCACATACATATCTTCTTCGTCTTTGGAAATAAGGTTGAAAATAGCCCCTCAATAGATAACTTTCGCAGCAAAATGTAACTTTGCATTTAATATTGACTCGTCAACAGAGGATTTTGTTTGAAACTTTTCTCATTTCGAATCCAGACTCTGTGAAAGGACCTCGGCTCACATTCTACGGCTTCCCTATTAATTTCTGGTTCGTATTAGATGTGTTACATATAGCACTCACTAGTTACACAAATATGAATTGACCGTTTGCTATTTTCATTCTAAAGTAAAAACTACGCGCGTAAAATTTTTATGTTCGACCTTCATAAGAGCTCTATTGAGCCAAACTTGAATATACGAATTTTGAATTTTATAAGGTTTTTTTTTTACTTTATTGTCTAGTAAAGTCAGTCAATTTTGTAAATATCTTACCCTAGTCAAGATGTGGGGACTTTACTAAGGTATTCTACGGAATTAAAAAGGAAAGTCACAGACCACGGCAATTGTCCACATTCCTACACATGCTCGTTGTCCATAAGTCTAAATATTCACTATATTTGCTAATAAAATCTTGAATTGTCATCACTTTTAGAAAATTACACACTGCAGATGTTGGTGCCAAAATCTGCTCCTATAAGTCTATTGTATCATCTTTTTCATATTTAAAGTTCAAATATAGACTAACAAAAAAAAACAATCTATTTCCTCAACAATAAAACCAAACAATTGGTAGGTTGTCTCGCGTAGAAATTATCCTTCATAAATCTTTGATCCAAGATTACAAAATATATCCCAGCAACCGAGTTGAGGCCATCATAAGTAAGGGCCGGCCTAGATTAAATTTATAACCCCTAAAATAATTAATTCCCTTTAAACTTCATTAAGAAACCCGCATAGGTGTAATTACAATGAGGCGAGGAATCTTAATTGTTGAATTGAATGCGAAAATACGGTCGATTAGATTGTCGAATAATTTATTAACAAAATTTGCACTTTATTTTTATCCTTTTTAACTAGGCAGTCTCTTCATACATTAATAAATAATATATTTTTGGACATATTTCACAGCGCCATTAACCCCAACCCGACGACTGCAGAGTTTTTACTCAACACATTTTATCACCATCAATGCTTAATGCACATTGGTAGAGAGATTATTGAATTGGCGCGATTGAATTGAGAAGAGACCATGATAGACTTTTTTCGGAATTTGGTGTCTGTATGTGTGTATGTATGCTTAAATCTTTAAAAATACGCAACGGATGTTGATGCGGTTTCCTTAAGTAAATAGATATATTCAAGAGAAAGGCAATATAATGCATGCTACATTGTGCATGCATATATGCACAATGTAGTAGTGGAACACTGTGTGTTTTTTACTGTGAGATTTTTAATGTGATGTCGTAAGTCAACTCACTTTTTGCGTTTATACTGCAAACCAAGGCCAAACCTTACGAGATTGGTCAAAATGATGTACTACACTATTGTACAACCTACAAAGATCCACAAAAAAGTCCGCAATGTTATATGTCTATCTCTCAAGAATAGCCCACAATGACTTAAAATAAATAATTTATTTATAATATTTCTTTATTTATTGAAAACATCATTACTTTGAAAGTTAGTCATCCTTCGCACCAGTATATCACGTGACATAACCCCGGCGTTATTCAAGATCACATAATGGGATGAATATATGGCCCACTGTCGGTCAAAGGGCATCACCGAAACAATAAGATGTAATAACACGGCCCCGTTATGATGCTTAGACAATGCGTCCACCTATCCCCGGTGAATTAGCCCAACGTCTTGCGAATCCGCACGCTATTGTTGATTTTAATTAATCAAAGGATTCTATGTACCTACCTACATATTTATATGGTGTATAGCTTTAACTGTTTTAACGATTAGTGGCCTATTAGCGTTTTTGAAATTGTTGTACAAACTATGGCTTTTTTTTTTTAATGTGACACTTCATAATGACTACATCCTGCCTGATGATAAGCAGTCGATGCAGTCCAATAAGAAAATGAAAGCGCTTTATAACGTGAAATAAGCACGGTATAAAGCGCATCCACTCATGACGACCTGCTAAAATGCCGTTTCACGCCCCGCTTACAAGACCCGGGATCATAGGAAATAGGAAACACATGAGCCGGCAGCGAATTCCAGAGCTTAGTGTTCTTGCTCAGAAACGACCTCCCAAATTTCTTGGTTTGAGTTCTGATATTCTGCACAGTATGATGGTTTCGAAGACCAGCACGTGTTGTTGGGGAGAGGAATAGAGAGGGCGGGATGAGATCGAAAAGCTCCTCAGAACACTCGCCATTTTATCGAAATAAGTGTTATTCTTTACCATTATAATGCAGCGACAATGTTTTTTGAATTGCCATATTATGATTGCAGAGAAGTACTCAGTATCCAAATAAAATAAAATATCGGAAAGCAGCTTCGGAATATACGACGACATAATTTTCGTTTTTATTTGAAACCCAATTTATTTTAAAACTAATTCTTGAATTAGAAAATTAACTAACTACTGAACAGTGGGACGTTAAGTGCATTAATAAGAGTAACAATTTATCTGTAGATCGATACTCCGTTATCTAAAACATAATTTGATCCAGTAACGCCTCTAGCGGAATCACTTGCCAAGTAAAGCACCAATTCAGCTACTTCATCTGGCTGTGAAACCCTTTTCAAAGCAGTGGTACCTACAGCAGAATCCCAAGTGAAATTTGATCCAGAATTTTCCAAAATATCGGTCACTACAGGTCCTGGACTAATTGCATTAACTCGAACACCATGAGCAGACAATTCTGATGCAGCACTCTTCGAAAAATGATTTAAACCAGCTTTTGATGTGCAATACGCATGGCTTCCAGGTGTTTGCAACACAATTGATCCTGCTATGCTTGAAATATTTATTATGTTACCTTTGGTTTTGACCAAATGTGGAGCAGCCAATGTGGTTGCATAAACTACAGCTCGCAAATTAACATTGAGCACTTCGTCAAAGCTTTTCATAATGCCACCATCTAGAATCGTACCGTATCTTCCCATTCCAGCGTTGTTAACAAGCACATCTATCTTATTAAACTTTTTCAATGTTTCATTGATAATTCTTTTGACATTTTCATCATTTGATACGTCAGCTAAAATCACTAACGGTTCCTTTCCCAAAGTAGCACATTCTTCTCGAACTTTCTCCAACTTTTCTTTGTTTCTACCAACGATGGCGACATCAGCCTGTTTTTGAGAAAATGCTTTTGCTACAGCTGCTCCGATTCCTGAACTACCACCGGTTACAATTACAACTTTGTTTATGAAACTCATAGTTTCCAAATGGTATGCTTAACTGATTTTGAATTGCTTTTATTTAAAGTGTTATCTAATTTTACAGCAAGTATGTTATTAGGTGATTACTTATCTTCGATAATATCCAAAATGATGATATCTTCGACGCTTCACTGACATCTTGTGATAAGCGAGTATTTCTGTACACAAAACGTATTACATGGTAAGACGTGGCTAGCTTAGACAAAACGAGGCCCCATTTATTGAGTGGCGATAGTGATAAAACTAAAGGAACATGCTTGTGATAACTAGTTTATAACACACGCACGTGTAAAAGATCATATTTTTAATAATATTATTGTTATTTTATTATTAGCAAGTACACCTCTGTTACTCGCTATGGAGGGATTTATGGTTTCTTTATGTATCGATTCAAATTCTTTATCGTTGATGCTTAGTAATCGGGAGAGAGAAAATAGGAGCGCTTTTACAGCTTGCATCGATTTCTTTCTATCAAGCAAGATGTGGTCAAAAAATAAGAAAACAGACACAGAAGTTTGTTACAATGTCAAAAAATTATATATATGTGCGTCTCTTTTAAATATTGATTTGTTAAATTGAATGAGACAACATTATTAGAATAGGAACCATGAAACAGCATTCTGCCCCGCTCCACCTCCGTCAACTGAATCATAACAGCTGAAGGTAGTGGGATAACTAACAGAATCAATAGTATTTTGTACATTACCTTACCAGATCATCGTCATCATTTCAGACATAAAAAGTCCACTGCAGAACGTTGGCCTCCCCAATTGTATATTCATCATCTCAGCCCATTAACGTCCCATTACTGAGCACGAGCCTCCTCTCACAAGCCTAGGTGCGAGGGTATTGGGTCATACCCCACCACACGTACCCAGTGCCGATTAGCGAAGGCAGGTGTAAGGCGTCCTGCTGTTAGAATTTTTCAAGTCGCCCAATCAGACCTCTAACATAGCTTAATGACTACCACATTTAGTGATAACCGGGATTAATAGCTTAACGTGCCCTCTGAAGCACAGAAGCGTTCGGTATCAATTGCCACACAAACGGTTACCCATCCAAGGACTGACCTCTGTAAACTCAGCTTCACGTCTGTGATCGTTTCCGACCACCGAGCACCGTGGAGCTACGAGCGCTAACTAATGAAATCATATATTACATCGTGGTATTTGCTCATACTTACTAAGCTGGGCTGGCGGGTTGGTGATCGCAGATTCAGCCAGTAGTTACGCACTGCTAATTACGCTACTGCCCATAATTCGGTAGGATTTCTCTTCGTCGACTCTTACGAATCCCCGTGAGATTCCAGGCCGATACCACACGGCGCATATCCGACAGCTTAAGGCGTCTTAAATTACACAATAAACTAGTCCGATCGATGGTAAAATGAATACTTCATAAATATTCTTAAACATCTCACACAGCGAAAGATACATATAAAAATATTTGTCATAATAAGCATCGAACCCACTCCACATAACGGTCACCATTAACAGAGTAAATATTTTAACTTTCGCTTCAAATACAATGTCAATATTAATATACCTACTCTCTTAGGACAGGGAAAAGTAAGAATCTTTAAGATAAGATAAGATATATGAAATCTTGCAAAAAGCTTTAAGGTAAGTGCACCATTAACGAAGGCTGCCTAATAACGCAGTAAATATAAGGAACGGGCTTAATATTAAAACCGCCACACGATACTTATACGGCTAGGCGTCACTCTTAGGGCACGGTCACAATACAGTGCCCTGCAGTAAATATTGCACATCGACAACTTTTGAAAAATACTTTAGAAGAAGGAACTTTTAAGGTAGTAGTTTTGTTATATAGTTCATGCGAGAATAAACAGAAAATAACGATTTACAACTTTGATGTGGGCATCTTGGCGGGAAAGTGAATCGTCTGCAATTTTATTTTGTTTTTTAAAATTTGTGTTTTTTTGAACTTTAATGTATAATAACGATTGATTTTTAACTGTTAAATATTTGTGAACGTACATTAGTGTTGGTAACTGAAACAAAACCAATCAATTATCATACTAATCTTATAAATATAAGTGTATAGGGATACTACCTGCAAGTGGTGCACCTGCCGATCAACTGACGAGGCTCTGGCGAACATAACAGTTCCTGGAAAGCGGCAATAGACTCGCCACCTATTACGTGGGACCAACTATATAATTGGCGAAGTGAGAGCATATAATATGCCTTTGCCTACCTTCGGGGAAACAGGCGTGAGTTTATGTATTTATGTAACAGTATAGACTTCATAAGTCTACACTGATACGGCCTTAAATAATTTTAGCCGTATCTTTTAAACGAAACTTTAACTTTCAAAACTACTCGAAAACTTTCTCCCAAAAGGTCACAGCTAGAAACGCCTTCAACTCCCGAACATTTTAATGTGATCCCGACCTAAGCTTGAGACGATAGCAAGACACAGCTCTCACTAGATAGTGCTTGGGGGTCATCGCAAACAAATGAGGGGTGTAAATCCACCCCATAGGGGGGCAGGGTGCCGCCAGGTAGCATTTGCTAACCCTTTCTTGGCTAACATATGGATATACGTAAGGTGTGGTTAAGACACTTCAAGTGTTCCGGACGTCCGTTTGGATTTATAGGCGGGCGTATTGGTTTTGTTTTGTGAAGGTGAGGTGGGATCACAGCGGATTTAGACGTATCTTTAAGAGGGTTTCTAAGGTTAATGTGAAGATATCTTCGTAAGTAGCCACTGCTGTGAATTTTGCGAGGTCAGATTTAAAAGAACGGGATAATTTACTTGATTTACTTTTGTTGATGTTTTGATTGGAATTATCCTCTTCGGGATTAAATAGTGCTATAATCTGTTTTATTTGTAATCTAGTCTGTATATGGCTAACTTAAGAATATATGTAAAGTGTGGTTAAGACAACTAAAGTGTTCCGGACGTCCGTTTCGATTTATAATATTAGTTTTGCTTGAAACGATTGCTGCTTGTGGGGACTGGTCTGCTCTTGTCTACAATTTTTATTTGTAATTAAAAAATCAGATAACAGAAAATAGTTTTTTTTTTAAATCTAATAATTGCAGAACACTATTTTTGTAGTCCTATCATTCTCCTAAATCATTACTATGTAATATGAAGTAAATTTTGTACTGGTGGAAATTTGTTTTCGATTAGGAACTGTTCGAATGATTATATAGATGTTAAGACGGAATTGCTGTAAATGATATCTTTTATAAGACTAAAACAATTGTGGTTTGCGACACATTTTATCAATATAATGTTATTTTGTTAAAATAAATTTATCCTGTAGCTTGAGTATGTCATGCTCACTTAAATGTCTTTGCAGTGGTGGCGTCATGCGTGGGGTCGTTACGTTTCCTAAAATATGGTTGAGCGAAACCATGGCTGGTTCATACGTCGTACTCGTGAACGGATGCCGCCAGTGGGGACTGGTCTGCTCTTGTCTACTATGTTTATTCGTAATCATGCTCGTATAACTTAAAAAAGAGTTATCTTCTTCTTTTATTTTAAATCTTATGACTGCAGAACACAGGTTTTTGTACACTTGTCAAATTGTTTTACTACTAATCACATTTTCTTGTAACTGGCGGGAGAAAAAACTAACCTTGACGATTTTCTTGCCCGTTCTTTTACGATCAAGCTCCCGCCCGCAGTGAATGGGCGCGCTAGTTTTTAAGTTTTGACCTTCATAAGAGCTCTTTTGAGCCAAACTTGCATAAATTATTTTGATCTTGTTTTGTGAAGGTGAAGGGGATCAGGGCAGATTTAGACGTTGCTATCTCACTGTACGTCTTTAAGTCTGCGGGTTCCGAGGGTTAATGTAAAGATAATTTTAGATTGTCTTTATGTGGATGTTAAAGTTGTTAGTGATGAAAAAAATTAAATGTAATTCATACTAAGTTTTCACTTCTGCCGGCAGTTCCGGAGTGCAATCCGTTGTTTTGGGATAGATAACTAAAGTGATTATTGAAGAGCTTCTCTATAAACAACATTGGACGTTAAATTATTTTCAGGTAACAAAATAAACTGATGTAAAATAAATGAACTGAAAATAAAATAAACGTGATAGGGCGCCGCAGCAGAAATCGTAATATTTTAATTTCGCCATAACTTCAAAACCTTTTTGGGCGGGCGGGGGTTTGTGTTATGATAACGCAAAATAGACGCTGTAACACAAACACTCGCCTATTGTGCCATACATCTTATGTATGGCACTTTGGCATTGGTCTTGGGAGTAGCGCAGGTCGCCTAGATCCCCAAGGCAAGTCGGACTGATATCCTTCACGTGGTTGCTGCCTGTTATTGGTCAGATTCCTTAAGAAACTGACGTAACTGAAACAGTCCTGGCAAAATATTTTTGGTTATATTGTATTTATGTATTCATATTTATTTATGCACCAAATCCCACCCGCTACCCTTTCCCTATCCTATTCCCGATACCACTAAGACTCAGTTCTTCGGATTCAGGCAGTGTCTAGAAGGGCGACCCGTCTGAACTATCCTGCCCTTCCTGCGCTATGACCTGCGCAGTGATCGCCGTACGGAAGGAGGAGGGAATCCTGGGAGGTTGAGCCAAGCAAGAGCGGTTAGTTGTTCTCTTCGCAAGGCAACACGCCCCTTTGGTCCTGAATTCTTCCTAAACGGTTGCTCTCCACAGTAGCCGCGTGGGGAGAAATGGTCTACGGCCCGTCAGAGGGTCGTGGCGAGGTGCGGGGAGAAAAGGTGATGGTCATGCTGAAGAGGCAAGTATGGGCGGGTTTCGTATGTGCCTGCTTAATGCGAGTCTCGGATGTCGCACCCTCTCACCCTCTTCCTGTTCCTATACTTACCGGGTATACCTGACGTACCGCGGTGCGGACGTCCCCAAATGTGCGGGCTCCAAGGAGGGTGGGTAGCCTGGTAAGTGAAGATACAAATTATATTTTAACATGGATACAAAGAACACACACGACGACAAACCTCTGCCGAAGGGGAAACCTGGAAGCATAACAGCAAGCGGGAGAGCTACAGCAATTCCGGCGGGGGGGGAATCTAAGGGGAAACCTTTAGGGACCAACCCTTCCGGGAGAGCGAAGGCAATTCAGCGAGCAAGAACACTGCCGGAAGGGGAACCTTTTGACACACCTGCTAGCGGGAGAGCCTATGCAATTCCGGCGGCGGCCTCAACTACGGGGAAACCCAAAGAAGGGGCGGTTTCCGGGAGAGCTACGGCAATGCCGTGCACAGCTGTGGCAGAAGGGAAACTGGAGGGCAAACCGC
The DNA here is from genome assembly GCA_949126915.1 of Musotima nitidalis. Taxonomy (NCBI): domain Eukaryota; kingdom Metazoa; phylum Arthropoda; class Insecta; order Lepidoptera; family Crambidae; genus Musotima; species Musotima nitidalis. Next base: position 12,154,271 of record OX421434.1, read on the forward strand.
ACAGTGGGAGAGCCTGCGCAATTCCGGCGACTTCAGTTTCCGGGAGAGCTACGGCAACACCACAGCTCGAAGGGAAACCTAAAAACATGGATGCAGGCGGGAGAACCTGTGCAATTCCGGCGGCCGCTGTACCTGAGGGGAAACCCAAGGGGGCAGCGGAATCCGGGAGAGCTATGGAAATTCCGCTAACACCAATGGTCGAAGGAGACCCTGAGGGCACGACACTGGTGGACTGGTCAGGCTTTTCCGAAGCCAGGATTACCAGCCAGGCAAACAAGCTCCCTTTTAAGGGGGCAAGTAAGTCGGCGGTAAAACTGGGGGAGGATCGCAGGATCAAGAAGCTGGAAAGACTCAGCCGAAAGAAGCTCAGACGGAAGATGGAGAAGGAGTCTGCAGCGCTGGAGGCAACACCGCAGGTGGAGTCACTTCCGTCTACGAGCAAGGAGCCAGCGAGGCGTACAGCTGAAACGGCACCCAGCAAAGAGACGGGGGTGACACCTTGGAAGGGCAAGGGTGAGGCACGTATGAGAGGCAACGCGGAAGCTAAGAGGGCGAGACCGGACGAGACTTCGTCTCCCAAGGTCGAACCCAAAAAGCTGAAGCTCAGCCAATCACGCGGACCAAAGCCTACCTCCTACGCGGCCGCAGCGGCCTCTAAGCAATACGCAATTATCGAAATTGCTATAACAACACTCGATCGGCGGTTTATGTCACGGGAGATGGCGGCAAAGGTGGAAGTGCACATCGACCAACACATCGACGAGGTCGCGGTCAAAAACATTGATGGACCGGAATTTGATGGGCCACCAAGATTCGAAGCAGGCAGTCTTCGCCTTTTGTGCAGAAATGAGAAGGCTGTTCAATGGGTAAAAACCTGTCTGGCCTCTTTCAGTGGGGAGGAGGCCCTGACTGTGCTCAGACCGGAAGACATTCCGGAAAGAGTGCGGGTAGGGATAGTCCTGCCCACTGTGGAAACAGACAGGACACTCATTGGACAGAGGCTCAACATTTGCAACAGATGGGCCCAAATTCCGAAGTGGTTGATGCATGGTCTGCATCAACAGGAAAATACGGGGCGTACATTCCTGACACTCAGCATTCCAGAAGAGATCGTCCCCGAGATTTTGGCAAGGCAGCGTAAGCTAAGCTACCGTCTGGGGGCGGTATATGTAGTCTTCAGGAATGCCACCACTGGCTCCTATGTGAGGCATTACCCGGGACTTTCGGGCAATCAGGAGGAGGTAAGCGAGCCGGAGGCTACCTCTACCCCAGAGGGAAAGTCTACTGACCCGGAGTTACCCGACCAACCAATTCTTGACATGGATTTAGACAAACCCAGGGAGGATGTAGAAGAGGAAGAAGAACTCCTGGGTTTAAACAGCCTGGTGCTGGAGGAGCAGGAGGAATGCCCTGATGGCAGCCCTCTCTGAAGCCTTTTTTTTTTTTGATTTACGTCGGTAACAAAATGCATTTACGCACTGTCTCCCGGCCAAAAGGGGGAGACCGGGAGGGGGTGTGGGGCTCACTGCGGCAGACGCGACCGCCGCAGTCCTACCCATTAAAAATCTTCCGACGACGCCCACCGCTGTTGAAGAAGGGGCGGGGGGCCAGCACCAGGGGATTTGTAGTTTCTGGCACCCCGCCCGCGGCCAACGTCCCCCGGATCAGAACCGGGAGGACCTCCTCAGAGAGGCGCAGTGTGTCGCGCCCCTCCTACCTCTTTTTGCGGCCATGACGTGACTGGCCGACTTCTGGGGGTCTATAGCTAGACGGAAGGGGCCCCCTGCCCCCGCCGCCCAAGACCCCCAGGCGCGGCCGGGCGGGCCCTCCTGGCCCGCCCGCTGCGCCAACGGCGTAGCCGGAGAGAGAGCGGGTCCCGCTCCCTCTCCCGCTCCGCGGCCTCCTTCTGCGACATCACCACTTCGCAGAAGGAGGCCATCGCCTCCCACGCCGTCTCGCTGTCGACCATCTTTTGCATGATGGTCGGCAGCGAGAGAGCCACTCCACCCAGGGCCGCGGCCAACGTCGACCGCGGCCCCGCCCACGCAGGGCACGCCACCAAAGTGTGCTGCGCGGTGTCTTCCGCGCAGTCACAATGGTGGCAACACCGGGTCGACTCCCCCCCGGCGGGCCCTCTCTGAAGCCTCCTTCATCCAAGCCAACCTACACCACAGCATCTCCGCCACGGCTCAATTGCGAAGATGGCTGGAAACAAATAACACAGCAGTCGCCCTAATTCAGGAGCCGTGGATTAGACAAGGCACAATTCGAGGACTCTCCAATCTAGGAGGTAAGCTCGTCAATGCTAATTTGGGTGACTTAAGATCCTGTATATATTACTCTAAAAATATCAATGCACAACCACTAATGGATTTCTGTTCCAGAGATCTAACAGCCATACAACTGCTTTTACAAGATAGCATAAGCACAAGTATCATTATCGCATCAGCCTACATGCCGGACGGCGAACCTGCCCCTCCGGAGGAGGTTACACGCTTGGTCCGACACTGTGAGAAGAACGCACTCGAGTTGATCATAGCTACAGATTCAAACGCCCACCACCATCTGTGGGGTATGGAACAAAACAACAACAGAGGTATACAACTAGTTGACTTTTTACATACCACCAATTTAGAAATACTAAACAGAGGTAATGAACCTACCTTTGTCGGAAGACGAAGCAGGACCATTATCGACCTAACACTAGCAACGATACACGCAGCGAATAAGGTGTCCGATTGGCACGTGTCTGACGAGGCATCGTGCTCGGATCATAGATGGATTCGCTTCAATTTAAAGGTAACAACAACTATTCCAACGCCTAGGAGATACCCTAGGAAAACAAACCAGCAGCAATACACACTATTACTTAAACAACGGGTCATACCTGCTTATGCCTGTGAGAACATTGCAGACCCCGAACAGCTGAACAAACAGGTAGATTCTCTTAACAAATCCATAATCAATTGCTACGAAGAAGCGTGCCCTCTAATCTGTCCCAAAGCATACTTTTCTGATAAAGGTAGCTGGTGGGGACCAAAACTTGATAGACTCAGGTCCAAACTGAGGAAACGTTTCAACAGAGCAATGAACACGAGAGACGACAGGGACTGGGACTTATATAAAGAAACGAAGTCCTTATACAAAAAACGGATTAGATTCTGGAAAACATCGTCCTGGAGGAAATTCAGTGACGAAATTGTTACAAATTTGCAAGCCAACAGGGTAAGGAAAATCTTAGCGAAGCAAGGTTATCTTGAACTAGGGTATCTCAGACGAACTGATGGTACCATGTCGGATAATTTTGACGAAACCTATGACATCCTACTACGTACACATTTTCCGGACTGTCAGGTAACAAACCCACATGACCAGAAATTATACGATGAAATCACAATAGCACCGACTGCGGATAGTAAGTCGATCGCTCGGGAGGTCGTGACACCTCAAAAGGTCAGGTGGGCTATAAACAGTTTTTCACCTTTCAAAGCAGCAGGCACAGATAACATTTTCCCTGCACTATTACAGTGGGGCATAGAATGCATCATCGAACAACTAACGAGCATTTTCCAAGCCTGCTTAACACTCCACTACACCCCGCTCGCCTGGCGAGAGGTCAAAGTAGTTTTCATTCCAAAACCAGGTAAAACAGATTATACAAACCCAAAATCATACAGGCCAATCAGTCTTACATCCTTCGTGCTTAAATGCCTGGAGAGACTGTGCGATAGACATCTGCGTGATGGTATACTACGCAGACACCCAATTCACCCTAACCAGCATGCGTACTGCGCTGGTAAGTCAACAGAATCAGCTCTACACCAAGTCATAGGTAAGATCGACTTTGCCCTACAAAATAAACTGGTTTGCTTGGGGGTCTTCATTGACATAGAAGGAGCCTTTGACAGGACCAATTACTTCAGCATTGAGATAGCACTGGCCAGACATCATGTCCCCAAAGCTCTCAGCGACTGGATACTCAACATGCTGAGGTGTAGAATAGTGGAAGTGAGTGGGGCAGGAAACAAGCGTGCAATAGTCGCGAGAGGATGCCCTCAAGGTGGAGTACTGTCACCCCTACTGTGGAAGCTGGTCGTGGACGACTTACTCACCCAACTTAACTCCAGGTACTTCTACACGATAGGCTATGCAGATGATTTAGCTATTTTAATAAATGGCCAACTCACAAGCACCACATGTGACCTAATGCAAACTGCACTCAGGTTAGTGGAAAGATGGTGCAGAGAACATGACCTGAGCGTAAACCCAGGTAAGACGGAACTGGTCATGTTCACGAACAAACGTAACTTAGGGGATTTCCGTCTCCCCACTCTGTTTGGTACTACCCTAACAATCTCAACTGATGTCAAGTACCTTGGGATCAGAATAGACAGCAAACTAAGTTGGAACAGCCACATTGAGGAAAAACTAAAAACAGCAGGCATCGTTCTATGGCAATGCCGCAGAATGATAGGTAAAAAATGGGGACTGTCCCCAAAAATCATTAGATGGCTTTACACTACTGTAATCCGACCTATGGTAAGTTACGGATCACTGGTATGGTGGCCCAGAACGAAACTAACGACTGGTATCAACAAACTACAAAGTTTCCAACGCCAGGTATGTTGTGCAATTACAGGCTGCATGAGAACTACGCCAACCACTGCCATGGAAGCCATGCTCAACATTCCGCCTCTTCACTTGTTTGTTCAACAAGAAGCGGCTCAATCAGCTTTAAGACTACAACAGCTCAAACTAGTAAGATTTCCGGCAGCTCAACATTTTCTGAACCTAATACACGACTGGGCCAACACACAAATGGTGGAAGCCCCGTGCGACAGAATTGAGCCCGCCTTCATCTATGATAAAAAATACGACATACAACTCAGCAGAATTTCATAGGTCTCTGATCATCTACACGGACGGTTCGAAGACAAGTAAAGGTACAGGTTCGGGAGTCTTCTCTGACGACCTAAACATTAACATTGTGATGCCACTCGGTGAGCTCCATACTGTTTTCCAAGCGGAAAACGTGGGAGTGCTCATCGCGGCTAAGGCAATAGCAGACAGGAAGGTAACAGATAAACGTATTCTTATTCTCTCAGATAGCAAATCTGTTTTACAGGCTTTAAATCGTAGTATTACAAATTCTTGCCTCGTCAAAGAATGCCATACAATTCTAAACGAAGTAGGGCATGTCAATCAACTAATCCTCAGGTGGATTAAAGGACATAGTGGCAATAGAGGTAACGACATTGCGGATATTTTGGCAAAAAGAGGGTCCAACATCAAGCCATACGGCCCGGAACCAATCTTGCCACTACCCATAAACTGGCTTAAAAGCAGAATAAATGAACATACTTCGTACCTTCACAATATTCTCTGGGCAGGCCTGGAGGAATGCAGGCAAGCTAGACACGCACTACCGCGGATCGAACCACGGTTCTCCAAAATTTTGATGCAGCTTAAAAAACCTCATATGCGCCTGGTCACAAGCGCACTTACGGGTCATGGAAGTTTTAACAGACATCTTTTTAACATAGGTATAACAAACAGTCCTCTGTGCAGAGCATGCATGGAGACTGAGGAGACAGCCGCACACGTCTTGCTGGAATGCAGGGTGGTGGCCGATTGCCGGGCGAGGTTCCTGAAGACACCATGCAGCCTTCCGGAAGCCTTCAGCGACGTTAAGGCGCTGATAGGATTCCTGGAGGAACTGGGATGGCTGGAGTAATCCAGCTCTCACCCTCCTACGCAAAATGGACGCATTGACGTCTGATTGCGGAAAAAGCCTGCACGACGAAGAAGAAGAAGAAGAACTTCAAAACCAAACGTCCAATTTTAATCATTCAAGGACCAAATGTTATCTACATAAACTGCACTTAGTGATGAAATAAGATGATAAGGATTAATAGCATGAGTAAAATAAAGGTGTTGACATGTAGTCCAAATAAAATTCAAGACTTTTAAATAAAAAAATGGTTGTTGTGCCTCACTCGAAATAGATAGGTATAGTGTGTCTCGGATTTTTTTGTAGATATTTATAAGATCTACAATTAATTGGTACATTTTGTGGTTCTATCATTTTATCAGCGTATGCAAAATCAGTAACTTTTCTGGTTGATTTTTTACACTTTGTGTGCGAAAAACCCAAAAATCTTACGGAATCCTATTTTTTTCCAATATTAAATTTAACCTATGTTACTTGTGGATAATGTAGCTTTGAAATGAATGTTATCTATTGTATGTAAGTCTGTACATTTGACGTTCAGATACTTTAACCGTACTTACAATATTATCCAGAAGAGAGATTTACATTTATGTAATGATTAAACTCAAAAACGTAATGCTGCATTATCCTTGAGTAACATCAACTATATATTTTAAAAAAAAAAAAATAGGAAACTCCTACAACTCCAATAGTTTCACCCTAGGTGTGACATATTTAATAAATATATAGCTGCCGAAAGAAAATAAGGGCGTGTCACTAGTAAATAAAGAAAAGCAATCAAGAGCGACGATCGCCCAGTCGCGAGACTTCTAATTAGGGTCTAGGGTTCAAACCCTATAATAAAATTAAATAAATATTTCAGACACTTACACCAATTATTTAGTTCCAAGATAAGTATCATTAAGAACTTGTGTTATGGATGCTAAATAACGGATAAACATATATATATATATATTTTTTTTTGTAAATACATACTTAATATACATAGAAAAACACTCAGACCAGAACAAATATTCATATTTATACACACAAATATTTGTCCTGTGTGGGAATCGAACCCACGACCTCGGGAGTGGAATGCGGGTATACTCGTCACCACGCCGTATCGGTCGTCAATTACTTTTCGAAGTTATGTGCGCAATTATCGCTTGGTCTGGACCAACGGCTTAACGTGCTTTCCGACGGCTGTCATAAACATCTATGGCAGTCGTTGTTAGGACATCAGTGCCTTCTTATATTCTAACAACAGGTTTAGCCATAGAATGATGTTTCCCTATGGGTTTTGGAGGTCAGATGTCGATCCATCTAATAACTGAAGTTAACTAACCAGTGAGCAGATCCTGGCTTAAGTCTGGGGCCACTGGAATAATTCTAGGAAATAAATACTAGCAGTAAAATAAAATTACAATACTAACTTTACATTACCTACTGGCAATGCGATGTAATCAATTATTTATTAAAACAAACATAAGCCGAACAGTATAAGAACTATTTTTCAAATCCCTCCCAAAATTCCCAAGGAGGGATACGAAATAATAGATATACGGTGAAACAATTGTAACGGTAATTGGGGTAGTCGCCTCAGGAGGAGCCTCGCCAGGGTGACATATTGCCGTATTGTGCAAATTGTGAACACATACGAGTGTTCCGTGCGTGACAGACGAACTCATGGTTACCTACCAGATACTATAGGTATCTCGTATTATACAGATCTGTGGATATGACAATAAATTAAAATAATTGACTATGTTATACCTGCATATATTTTCATTTTGATTTACCTTTGTGAGCAGTCAGAAAGTGTCCGAAAAAGCACGTCTGGCAGTTCATAGAGGTGTGTTGGTTATAACGATAATATTTGACGTGCATGGCTGTCAATGTCTACATCTTGTCATGTTTAAGTTTTTGTATCCATGGTTATACTTTGTTTCTTAAAGGCTCTTTTGGTACTTCTGAATTTACTTAAGTTTCTAGTTATTATTTGTTCTCTATGACTTTGATACCTTCTACACTAATTTATGGAATGTGGGATATGGCAGAAGAAATGAGAAAAAAAGATTAATGCAATAGATTTGAGAGCACTCAGAAGTATGCTAGATGTAAAATTGAGTGATAGGATTGGGAATTAAGTAATGAGGGCTGATGCGGGTGTAAAAGAAGATAAAGTGAAAATAATTGAGAAAGGTATGCTTAGATGGCTTGGTCATCTGGAGAGGATGAATGAAAGTGATTATCGATGGGCGAGTGAAAGTGTTGGGAGAGGAAGACCACGTAAGATCTTCTATGGGTAAATCCAAAAGGTTTTGGGAAAGGGCAGTTCAAAGGTACCATAAACCGACAGGCGTGTATGAGAAAGTTCATTAGTGTGAGTGAGACTAAGAGTGATTGCCAAGATCATAGCAAGTGGAAGGCTCTGTTCTCTGCCTACGATAAAAAGGCGTAACATTATGTATGTATGTAACTATTTTCATTATAAAATCAGCACTTAACGTCTCAGTAATGGAAACGGGCCTTCTCGGACCTAAGATTATTTCAAGACGTCTAATAGTTAGGGCCTTTCACATGGCTTACCGACTACCACATATGCTATACGGGACCAGTGCTTACGTGACTTCAGAGACACGTAAGCGCTTGCTATTAAATATATCAGCATATAAGTAATTGGTTCATCATCATCATCTCAGCCATATGACGTCCACTGCCGAACATAGGCCTTCCCAATAGATTTCCACATGGAGCAATCCTGAGTCGCCTGCATGCATCGGCTTCCTGCCTCCTTGACCAGATCATCGGTCCACCGCGTGGGAGGCCGTCCTCTACTAAGTTTACCGGTTCGCGGTCGCCATTGAAGAACCTGAACGCCCCATCGGTCGTCGGTTCTTCGAGCTATGTGCCCCGCCTATTGCCACTTCAGCCTGCAAACTCACCTCGCTATGTCGATCACTCCAGTCCTCCTACGGATTTCCTCATTTCTGATTCTATCACATAGGGATACTCCGAGCATAGCTCTCTACATTGCACGCAGAGCGACTTTGAGCTTTTTAATGAGGCCCATAGTCAGGCACCAGTCTCAGTACCGTAATTGGTTAACAAACCCTTATAAAATAAACGTCAAATTCCCAAAAACAATATCTTTTCGCCTAGCTAATGTACCTACCGCGATGTGAGTAGCACGCTATAATAATAATATTATAAATATTGTTTGTCGGCATCATAAATAAGGGCCGAGACAGACGGAGGGACACGCGTCACCTTTTGATACATTTCCGCTGTCGTTATTAATGACAAGTCATCGGTGCCGGTCCCGAGCGAGATCCTGCTTTTTAGGGTTGCCAACTTATTATATATATTATAATAAAATGATCCTATAAAAATTCTTGTTTGCACATTAAAAAATACTAATTGATTATTACACAGGGAATTAGAGTTCTTACCTAGGCCTGTCAAAGTATGAGGAAAAGTTATTGAACTATTTTAACATATTCAAACCAAAACGACATCGGGCTTGTTACAATCGAGGTCTAAAGTCAAGGTTTAAAACTAGTGCTGTCACTTTCATTTGATAAGATAAAGACAGTGACAGCATTGTATTTAAAACTGGTTTAATTTCAGACCTTGTTTTGTAATAAGCCACAGGCTATTTAGCAGTGAACACATATATTAGATGATGATGAAAAGGTATCTCTATTCATTAACAGCTAAGCGGTACGAAGTTGACGCGTCAACTACTAATGTTATGCAATTTAAAATACTTCACTTTTTTATAGTAAATGAATAATTGGTGCCATCTCCCAACCCTGCCCAATGCATACGTCGCGACCTGCCCGGCATAATAATGGAACGGGCGGGGGGCACTCGCCACCCCGTAATATCATGTGAGACGTCGGTAAATTTATCAATCGCTATATCGCGCGCTCTTCTTATGCTCACAACCTTATATTTTATTCAGCCCGCGCTGCTTCTGACATTGATCTCTGCCTTTACGTGTTTATTTGCGAATTGAAGAATGTATTGGTGGGTATTCAACATACATAGCAATTGTCACGACCAGTGCCGTAACTAGGGCGGTGCCAGCAGTGCCCAGGCACAGGGCGCAGACCCTGGAAGGGCGCAGAAATGACCAGACTAGTATCTAGTTTTATATCATGCATGGAGGCTAGTAGGTACATTTTGTTTCATTGCAAATATGGTGTAGACGCGCCCTACTGTACCTGGCCTGTATTTTCAGAGCCTGGTCGGAGCATGTTTCAAGGGGGCAGTTCTGAAAGCTCGCACCGGGTGCATAAAAGGCTAGTTACAGCACTGGTCACGCCTTATCCCCGTAGGGGTAGGCAGAGATCACATTCTTCCTTTGGTGAAGGTACTGGCAAACACTATTAACTTCATTCACACTTATTAACCATAAGCCATACAGTGCTGTCACTGTCTTCAATTTATCAAATGAAAGTGACAGCACTAGTTTTAAACCTGGTTTTACTTAAGATCTAGTTTCGTAAAAAACCCCCTGATGTTTTTACAAATGTCTGGCCATGGCACCTCTACCCGGCAGAGGCAGATTGGGCAGACCCAAGAGGAGCCTAACTTCGTAAAGAGTGACATGCGACATGTTTATCAAAGATCGTAGTGTTTTGGAAAGCGGACCCCGGTCCCGTCAGGTCGCAACCGGGATAACGTCAATGATGACGTCTTTTAATCTATCCCTTTTTTAAAACTTTCTGGAAGAAGTAAGAACTGTTGTGCAAGCAAATAAATAGAGGAAACAGACATAATATCAATATGTAGGTAACATACATAATTAATAACCCTTTTTTGGTAAGCATAAAGAACTCGTGCATTAGGGAAGGAAATTAAAAAAACTCGTGTTAGGAGTGATTAATCACTCATTAGTAGGTAAGTACGTGAGGCTTAAACTCTGTGCCAAGACATAGGTGACGCAATCAAAGGTCATCGACCGCCATAATTAAATGAACTGAACATAAATTTTAAAAAATCCTTAAAATAAAACTGTTTTTATTGTGTTGATTATCTATTTTGATAGTTTCAGTTGTACCTATATTTAAATCACCCAATTATTGTGCTTTTTCCTAAGTACCTTTATTATTCCTTCTTTTTTTTTAAACTTGACAAGATTAACTATTTTTGCATCTCCGTAAAGGCTAAGTGTGAGATTTTTTAATTATTATTCCATCATTTCTATGTACCACATATATTGCATATTAAATTTATTTTGATTTGAACGGATTAACCCTGTGGGGTAATGATTCAAATGAGTTTTATTATTATTTTTAACAAAATTTAAATTTTCACTCAAATCAAGTATTTTAAACGACATTTTAAACTTCAAAAACTTTTAACTCATAAACATAGTACTTACTTGAAAACGTCATAATTTTATATAAATATAAAAAAAACAATCGAAATATGAATACACTGAAATCACGAAGCTTGGATTCACTAACATGCAATAAAACAATTAAAAAACAAAAAAAAATTAAGTGTAGGTAAGTGAATCTAAGTGCCAGTTCCGAGCCACCGCTCTGTAAGAAGAACTAGCAAGAAACTCACAGGCTATGCTCTGTGCTATACTGTCATTACAACCATCATTTATGTCATTATCTGTGAAGCTAAGTGGAAGTTTTACAGCCTACTAAACACTACTAAAAACGATTTGTCGATGCATTTTTGAGCAGTTGGTTACCGAGCAGGATAGGTTACAGGAATATTTAACTTTGATTCGAAACGGTATGTTGTATGTGAATGAATGACTGAACACTTCATTGTACACTAAATATAAAAAAGTAATAAAATCACATAAACAAATATATGGTACAATGGGCGGCCTTTTTGCTGCACAGCAATTTCTTCCAGGCAACCTTAATGGTCCTATTTGGCCTTATTGCTAACAGCGATTTCTTCCAGGCAACCTTAATGGTCCCTAATGGTTTATGTGGTCCTATAATATAAGGCAAGTGGTGTAGGTACTGTACTAGATACTGGATCTTTCTAGTTATATTGATAACAGAAGGTATTTATCTTTTTTATCTTTTTTTAATGTCACTTGTTTTTAATAAATGCAGCCAGTTTGTATTGACTTATTTTATAAACAAATAGGTCTATATCTAGAGGACTAACTAGAAGTTAGGACTAACTAGAACTAGAAGTTAACTAGAAGTTAACTTTAGTAGTTATTTTATTAACAGAATTAAGGTTACGCGTAAAGAAATGAGCATATTTTTGAAACCAGTTAGTTTTGTTTTGTAAATTTTATGTTTTTGAATTTGGAATTAGCGATGTATAGTTTTAAAACCATTTTTTTCTAGAGAAAAACATTCTACTGCGGAAAAGTCGAATGGAATCACATTCTGGCTACCGCATTATTTAATTTTTAGTATTTTTTTCGTTTTTCAGTAGAAGACAAATATAAACGCAGTAGGTAGGTATGTACTTTAATTTATTATTAGATAAATGGAAACAACATTCACAGCCTACTTAAAACGATTTGCCAATGCATTTTTGAGCAGTTCGTTACCCCAGCAGGATAGGTTAAAATATATTGTTCCCTCTTTGGCCCGGGAATATTTCACTTTGATTTGGAATGGTATCACGTAATTTCATCTCCCAGAGCACAGGCGTGCTTTCTTATAAATAAACCAACGTATAGGCACACATAAATAACATTAACAGAGATTTTGTACGTGAATTGTGTTGTTTAATTTAATTCTTGTTTGTTTTAAAGGCATCTGAATTGCTTGTGGCGTCGAGTATGCTTTACACAGATTGCTATGGTGTTTGGTTTATGATAATGGTTGTTTCTTGTGAACAACAAATATAAATTATATTGACCGTTAATATACTTTGTTACTTATCAATTTTATTACTTACATACTTACAAGGGAAAAAAAATTGTAGCAATTCTGCGAATATGATTTCTCTTATGGATACTAGATACAAACTTAATTATAATTATAATTCTTAATTTTTTTTTTACTTACAATGCCTCATGTTTCCCCGAAGGGGTAGGCAAAGGCATTTTACCAGCCCACTTTTCGCCAATGATAATATTGGTCCCACGTAATAGGTGGCCAGCTTATTGCCGCTTCCGGGAACTGTTACGTTTTCCAGAGCCTAGTCTGTAGATCGGCAGGTGCATTACTTGGCTTGGGCTCCTCAGACGTTAGTAGAATCCCTATACACAATTTTTACTGTGGTAGCCCAGGTGAGAAACGATCTGACGACCTCACCACCGCGTACAAGTTGATTTCTTTTTAAGAATCACAGGTTATGGGTGCAGATGTTATTGAATATGTTTCACTGTGTCCAGCCTCATTTAACAGCCATACCATTATGATAAAAGCAATCAAAATTCAAATTTAATGTAGAATTTAAATTACAATTACAAAGAAAAGTTCATAGTAATAAATTTTAGTAATTACTAGCTGTGCACGGCATGGTCTACAAACCACAGCGGTCTATAATATAACATCACGTAAATATTTGTGGGAATATATTAGGTATATTTCTGTATTATACCTCTTCAAGTCGAAATTCTTGAATATTCATTATCTCTACCCGTTAAAGTGACATTATTTTAATTAATACCCCAACAAGAATTGGTGTCAACTTTACTATCGATGGACCTTAAAAAAAACAACTACTTATTAACAGTTTATTTATCAAACAGCCTTGTACTGTGATAACGATATTAACGTGGATTTTAAAATACGGGAATGTATAGTGAAGTAAAAGTAAAAAAGTTCTTTATTTCATAAACTTTAACATAGCACTTGAAAATGCCAAAATAAAATATGTATTAACCAAAATGAAATATTACTAAACTGAAATCATGGAACTTGGATTACTAATATGAAAAAAATAATTAACAAAGACAATTACTTTTTATTTCACTTGATATATGGTACACAAAGACATTTAACTGGTACATAAGTCTTTAAATTTAATATAGTCCGCATATTTCACGAGTTACTGGTACGCAAAAATATAATTATAGGATACTAATATCACATTAATAAAATTATTCTTCAAAATATTCACTCGGTAAATAAAAACACCGCGCTGCCAGAAGCGCCCTTTAAATTTCTTGTCAGTTGACAAAAATTCACAGGCTATGCTCTTTTCAATTATTAATTATTTATAACAATATAGAACACATACAGTGAATATTTGAAGATTTTGGGTTCCCCAGAAGCCGTAACCAATAATGTAGCACCAAAGGAACCTTCCATCACTGTAAAATAAGTACCTATGTAATGTGAAACTGAACTGAATTTGTCCCTTATTCAACAATGATACACAACAATAAACGGGTCGACTTCTTATTCTAATTAATACACATACAATTTAGAAATGTTAAATCCATGCTTGTTTATCTAACAAATAATCATTTATATCATATTCATAATACCCCTTTTGAAGAAATTTCTTCTAACTACAGTTTTGAACGTTGGCAATGGTAGATCTATTATTTTCTGTGTTATTATATTACTATTATAAAAACTTATACCATTACCTTATAATTCGTCAATTTGGCAGATAGAGCTTATTTTTATTTCTAGTATTAATTTTATGTGTTATTGATTTTTTCTAAAAGATTTTAATGTTGTGGAGAACAGACTGTGAAACAATCGTTAATAATGATTTTATGCCATTAACCATTTCCTGCCAATTAACTTGCCATTAACTTGCCATTAACTTTTAAGTTATTCGAAACTTGTGTAACATTAGGCAATGAGAACTTTACACATTTGGTTTTACTTGCGTTAAGGAATAGAAAATTTACCGTAAACCAATGTAAACCCTAAACAAACTAACGTAAAAATAAAAATTTATTTAACAAACGTAGCATTAGCATCCTAAGCTAAGCAGTAGTAACGAAACGCAAACCTAGTCAAGCTTATGAATTATACTGCTACACGATTATAACTCTACGTTGTGGGTGTTACGGTTTATTTTAATTCTCTCATACCTTTATTCAGTATTGGCGCGCACGGTTTGGCATGGCAGTTCCCATCTTTGCTGTCATTGATTGTCAATGTCAAAGTTTTAAGTTTGTGTTTTCAAATTCGGTTGTAAAACTATACATTTTTTTGAGTACTTATTCGCAATGGATTCCCGTATTTTCGAAACTAAATTAGCTGACCATAAAATATTTAAGGACCTAAAAATAGAACAGAACGGAAAGTTACGCAATTTGTTAGAACTAAAGGACAATGTGTTGTACGTTTGGGATTACAGTGAAAATTGTTTGTGTTGTATAAATCTGACTCATTTGGAAGAACACGGCGATGAAACACCATATCAGGTAAGAAAATCTATATAATTAATTTTTTTTATCTTAGTTTATTGTAAGATACCGGCATGAAAAGTGACTGCAAAAGATTGAGGTTATGTTGACATGTTTAGTATTTTTATTCAAAGAAATATAGATGAGTCTTATATACTTAAATCATCAGGTTTTAAATCTTTAATGTGGTCTAATGTATAAATTTCTTTGTAAGCTATAAATTAGAATCATAAACTTGTGCGTTTACCAAACAACAACATTGACTATTCCTAACAGAAGTTTCAGACAATCAGAGAAGCAAACATCCGTTTAGTTTAGAGCTTAGGAGTGTGATGTACAGTTCGGTTATTTACAGATAATTAAATAAATTACTACAAACAAACCCTTTTTTGAGTAATCTTTGATGTGACTCAAGTTCCAAGGCGGGCGCCTTGAATGTTAGCATTGAGTTGTCTATTTTCAAATTTGTAAGTGCTCAAAGAGTTTGAACAAAGAATATTTTATTGCCATTATGAATGAAAATAAATACCTACTGACTAATGTTAATCATGATATCACTGGAAAGTATTCCTAGTGTTGACAGGAAAAAAGTTCAATAATTTGCTGCTTAATTTCAATTTCAATTGTGTTTTATTTTGCATATTTATTGATAATTTTTTTAGGTATCCACTAATAACTTAAACTATTTGGCACATCATCATCATCTCGGCCATCTGAAGTCCACTGCTGAACATAGGACTCCCCAATAGATTTCCACATTGAGTGATCCTGAGTCGCCTGCATCCATTGGCTTCCTGCCGCCTTGACCAGATCATTGGTCCATCGTGTGGGAGGCCGTCCTCTACTAAATTGTCAATTGCCCTCGCAATTGAAAAACCTTAACACCCCATCGGTCATCGGTTCTTCGAGCTATGTGCCCTGCCCATTGCCACTTCAGCCTGCAAACTCGCCTTGCTATACTGGGCACTCCAGTCCTCGTACGGACACATCACTGCAACAAAATAAACAAATATATATGAGATCAGCTATGTGTTAGTGATGACCCTGTTGTTGCAGGTGTACATAAGCTGAGGTGAACACTATCATTCCTGTGGTATAAAATATGTATCATTTTTAAAATTACACATACATATGGAACAAAGTTATTTATGGTTGATGTGTTACAAAAACTTTCTTTTATATTTGAGGTAATGTGAAACCTCAAGTTTAATCTTCTATAATTGGTTTTTTTAATTCAATCTTCTATAAGCATATTTATACTGTTCAGTGTATTTTAAAGGTAAGTTAAAAATCAAAATTGTTTACATCTGGTCCATAGTGTTGTATTTGGTTGGGGACTGAGTTTAAGGTCTCCTATATTGCAGGTATGTAAGCTTATATTTACTACATCTGGTTCGACCAGCAAGTAGACCCTAGGCCCTAAGCTTAAGTCTAGAGCAACCAAAAAATGCTGGAATATGACAATATGGATTAATATTAAGCGTGTTAAGTAGGGTTTTTGTTATTGTTATGCGTTTGAATGAAAATTAATTATTTCATACACTTCAAATTTATTAGGCAATAGTCTCTATTATTCATTGACCTAAAAGAGACTGTATCCTATGTTCTATGTTCTATGTTAGTGGTGGTGGTTTCCGCACTTAGTCCCTGTTATGGACCATTGTGCGTGAGCCTTTGCGGCCATAGTTGCTCACTCCAGCCAGCCCACCTCTCTCCAGAAGCAGATCAGGTTTCCAAGTCCGTGCAAAGCTTCTCCAATGGAACTCGGCGAACCTAGGGTTACCTTTCGTGTGTCAGCCACGCCTGTGCATTCCAGGAGCACGTGTGCGACCGTTTCCTCGGCCACCATACACGCTCTGCACAAGGGGCTGTCTGTGACTCCTATAGTGTGTAAATGTTTGTTCAGTAAGCAGTGCCCAGTGATGGTCCCCGTTACCAGGCGCAGGCTATTTCTGTCCAGTCGCAAAAGTCGCCTAGTCAGCCTTGCGTCCAATGACGGCATGGCCTCCTTGGACTGCCTGCAACCTGGAGTGGAGGACCACCACCCTTGGGATTGTGTGTGTGTTATGCTATGTAGCCAAGTTCGTATTTGTTTAAAGGGAATGGGAACAATGGGTTCAGGTCCGTAGACCGTCGCGATGGAGCCTCTCCTTGCCAGTTCGTCAGCTGCATCGTTACCCATTGATCCACTGTGTCCTTTGATCCACTGTAGTGTAATTTTGTTACGATATCGTATCGATGCCTGTTCTAGTGCATTGTGACATTCTAGTATCAATCTGGAAGTCGTGTAATTTTTGTTTAAGGATTGAAGGACAGACGCGCTGTCGGATATTATACGGATGTGAGTATCTTTAACCTGTCTAGCTATTACAGCATGCGCGGCTTGGGTTATGCCCACACATTCTGCCTGGTAGACTGTGTTGTGTTTTCCTAGTGATTTGGATATGGTAATGTTGAGATCATTTGAGAATACGCCGGCACCGGTGCCCGTGCCTATTTTTGATCCATCTGTGTATATTCTCAGCTCATTTAGGCCAGAGTAGTCGTGCGCCTCTTCAGTGAGTTGCACGGTATAGTGTTTTTTAAAAGTGTGCGTTTTCTGGGTTCTGTCATTTGGTGCCATCAACATTGGTTGTTCTTTAACAGCATCATCTAATATTCGTATGTGTCTGACCCGGGAATCTTTCTTTAGTGTACCAGCTGTATGTAGTCTGAAAGCTGCTGTGGCTGCCTCCTCTCGCACGGTGAGGTGTAGGGGTGGCAGCCCCAGCATTGCCTGCAGGGCCGCAGTGGGGGCGGTTTTCATACTGCTGGTGATTGACACGCAGGCCAGGCGTTGTAGTTTTTCTAGTTCCTTTTGGGTTATACTAAGGTTGGTTCTAGGCCACCAGACCAGCGAGCCATATGTGACTATTGGTCGGATTACTATTGTGTATAGCCAGTGCATAATTTTCGGGCTTATGCCCCAGTTCTTGCCAAGTAGACGTTTGCACTGCCATAGGGATATACTGGCTTTCTTAGTGGTATAGTTGGTGTGTTTTGCCCAATTCATCTGTTTGTCTAGGTATACACCTAGGTACTTGGTTTCTGATGATAGGCTTAAGGTTGTGTTGAAGAATTTTGGTAGATGTAATTCAACTAGCTTCCTCTTTTTTGTGAATAGTATGAGTTCCGTTTTTGTTGGGTTTACTGTTAGTTGGTACTCTCGGCACCAGTCCTCAACTATTTTCAGGGCTTGGCGCATAAGGTTGCATAGTGTGTTTTCAAGTGTGCCATTTATTATAATGGTTATGTCGTCAGCGTAGCCCACTGTATAGTAGCCTTTGTCATTTAGGCGCTTGATAAGGCTGTCTACGACAAGGTTCCATAGTAGTGGCGAGAGCACGCCTCCCTGGGGGCAGCCCTTCGCCACTATGGCTCTTGTTGTGGTGTTGATTGAAGCTTGTACGGCTCTTAATCTGAGCATATTGGCAATCCAGCCTTTCAGGGTGGGATCTACTCCGAAATGTTCTAAAGCCTTGCTGATGCTATAGAACATGGTTTTATCGAAGGCTCCTTCTATGTCAATGAAAGCAGCCAGAGCCGAACCCTTGTGGTCTACAGCACATTCGATTTTTGAAACCACATTGTGCAGGGCAGATTCTGTTGACTTTCCGATTGAGTAGGCGTGCTGTTGTTTGTGAAGCGATATTCCTCGAAGGGGTCCGTCTCGGATGTGACGGTCACAAAGCCTTTCTAGGGTTTTCAGTAGGAAGGATGTTAGGCTTATAGGTCTGTATGCTTTTGGTTGTGTGTAGTCTGGTTTTCCGGGTTTCGGGATAAATATAACTTTCACTTCTCGCCACGCGAGTGGTACGTACATGTTTGCTATGCAGGCTCGATAGATCATTACCAACCACGGGGTTATGGAGTCGATTCCCCACTGTAGTAGGGCTGGAAAGATACCATCCAGGCCTGCTGACTTGTACGGTTGAAAAGTTATAATTGCCCATTTAATCTTTTCCTCCGTTACAATGTTGCGGGCTATCAGCCAGTCATCGTCAGATATAGTCCGTTTTGGTTCATCTGCCCATATTCTGTCCTCAACGAGGGTGCATTCTGGGAAGTGAGTTTCAAGTAGGACTTTACTGGTTTCCTGGTCTGATTGTGTGTATGTGTTGTCTGACTTTTTCAGCGCTCCGAGGGTACGATCCTGATCTGTCGATAGGATTTTCCTCACTCGTGCTGCTTCGTTGTTAGATTCTATTGATTCGCAAAACCTTCGCCAGGATGTTCTTCTGGCGCTTCTGGTTTGTTTCTTAAATGTATACTGTGTTTGTTTATAGGTTTCCCAGTCTTCTGGTAGTCTGGAATTCTTGGCTTTATTGAATTGTTTCCTTAGTGCGTCTCTGAGCTTACCAAGTTCCGCATTCCACCATTGGTTACCCTTACCTCCGGCAGGTGGGACCCTAAGCTTACAGCACGCATGATAGGCATTTGTGATGTGTTCGGAAAGTTCCGTTACAGTGTGTTCTAGTTGTGTTGGGTCTGTCGGGGTTTTGTGTATATCATGCTTTGATAGTAGTGTGGCTAGGAGATGTTTGTAACCCGGGACATCCGTCCGGCGCGGGTTACGTCTCGGTATGGGTTCTTGTGTGTTGACTGAGAGCGTAAAGCGAATTCTCCTATGGTCGGAGCAAGAAGGTTCGCTGGATACGTGCCAGTTTGATATAAAATTTGTTGCGTTTTCTGTGGCTAGTGTTAGATCAATAATTGTCTGTCCTCTGGCCGTGACCCAGGTTGGTTCCGAGCCTCGGTTAACAATGTTGAGGTTAGTAGTAAATAGATATGTGCATAGTACCTCTCCTCTGTGATTTGGTGTGGCGCTCCCCCAGAGCGGGTGGTGAGCATTTGAGTCGGTGCAGATGATCAGGTCCAGGTTTGCGCACTCGCAGTGTCGCACCAGGTCCGACATCTCTTTTGGTGGGCAGTTCTCGTCGTCACTCGGCATGTAGGCCGAGGCTAATACTATATCTGGGGACTCACCATCGGTTTGGAGTCTGAAAGCTGTCAGATCTCTGGAACAGAATTGGGTGAGTAGTGTAATCGGGATATCTTTTGGTATGTATGCACAAGTTCGTGGTTTGTCTGTGTTATGTGTGTTATAGATTACTTTACCTCCGATGTTATTGAGGCCACATATCTTGTTTTGTCTAATCCATGGTTCTTGGATCAGTGCTATAGTTCTGGGTTTCGTCTCCAGCGCCCTGCGCAGGCTGGCCGTTGCAGCCTGGCTGTGCTGTATGTTTGCTTGCACAATACTCAAAGCTGGTCTGGAGATGGGCGTTGGCGGCGGCGGCGGTTGGTTGGAGTTAGGAGGAAACAGATCCATCGGACAGTTCACCTCCTAAATCCATTTCGCGCCGGTCGCAATTCGGGGATGAGGCTAGTAGCCGTTGCTCGCTCCACCCAGATGGCTCAGGTGGTGGGACATCGGTCTCGGCGTCGGCCATAGCGGCTTTGGACATCTCTTCCTCCAACTTAGCGATGTCGTCAGTCTGTGTCAGTGTCGGGGCAGTTATGGTAGTCTGGCTTCCGGTAGGGGCGTCCGAGGGTTCAGCCTTGGGGTAGAAGCGCACGTATATCGACCCAAGTAGGTACGATAGACGCCGCTCCCGCCCCAAGACCTTTTCGGCCTCAATCGGCGGCAAGCCCAGGGTGAGATAAGTCCCAGGGTTATTACCACCGACCGAGGTCGCCCTATATAGGGCCCACCCATCTAAGTCATACCAGGGGTTCTGTCGTTTCAGAACACCTTGGAGCCGCGCTATGTCCCCATTGTATCTGGGGACGAAGAGCGCAGCTCGGACTCGGGTGGGTATGTCGGACTGCCTCATGACCGTCAGCGTCAGGTCAGAGTCAGGGAGTCGAATGTTAGGTACGTTGAGTGTAAGCCAGGTCAGGGAGTCGTCATCCTCGCACCACATCTGCACGGTGCCCTCCGCTATCCGTGGGAAACCGCGGAAGGACGGGAGTGGTGTTGCAGGGTCGGAGTCCATGAGCCTGTTCTCAAGGTCAGTCTTAATGAATTCTCCTTCGTCAGTTGTCAGATCCCTAGAAGGAGGGGAGAAGCAGATAGCTACGGCGAGCCGCGCCGGGATATCCAGCGTAGCCCGTGCGTAGGTTTTCCGTCCCCCTTGGGCGGTGTGGACTTTCGCACGTTTCGAGTCTCCCTGTAGTGTTCTCGGCGAGGCCGTGTCGTCAGGGCGCTCCCTCTTCGTCGTCCTACAGCCGTTAGGCTCAGTCCGAGACGAAGAGGTGCTTGGCAAGGTGTTTTGTGCCGAGATCGTCTTGTGCGAAGCCCCAGGTCGCCTTCCCCTCTTCCTAGGTTTCGGTTTGTGCTGTTTTGGTTGGTCAGTCAAGTCAGCAGTTCCACCAGTAGCTGACACAATCAAAGACTTTGCGCGCTGGGTTTCCCCCTCGCGTACTCGTCCTTGGTCGTGCGTTTCCGCGTCCGGCTGCTTTTCGCGTTGGGTTGACCCCTCGCGTACCGGCAGCTGGTCGCGTACTCCCTCACTCGCGTCCGTCTGCGCTCTGTCCTCGCGGATTTTGCGCATTCGGCCCTTGAGTTCCCTCTCTCTGGCCATAACTTTTCCGCGCTTTCTTTTCAGCAAGCGTACTTCATCGGCAGAGAGAGAGGCAGCACTTGTAGATCCGCTGTCCTTTGCTATGTCTTTCAGCCTGTCCTCGAACCTCGCGCGCTGGGTAACCAGCGTTTGAAGTTCATGTCCAAGGCTAGAAAGACGAGCTTCGTCAGTGTCGTTGTCGGGATTTCGGGTAAAGCTCTTCCGAACGAGTTTTTGTTGCCAGCCGCTCGTGGAAGGTTCACTAGTCTGTGTAGTAGGCGCGTGAGTCGCAGCCGTTTGGGTGTTTATATTAGGCGCAGAAGCAGCCTGTCGAGCAGAAGGCTCGACCTCTAAATGCAGTTGGGTGCTCCCCCCCAGATTACGATGGGAGCTGACCGACGAATCGGTGTGGGATTCCCCGGCTTGGCCGGAACCCACCTGGGGACAATAATCTTTTTGTCCTTTCTGCATTATAAAAGATGAGGTGGGCTTTTTTGGAAGCGAGGTTACCCTTCCTCTCGGAAAGAAGGGATGGGAGTAGGATGTGTGCATGATGAAGTGGAGGGAGTGCTGTTTGGAGATTGGAACATGGGAGTGGGGTTTTGGGTTACCCTAGGCCTGGAATGTAACCTTCGGGAACTTCTCTTGTCCGGAGCCAATCACACTGGCACCCCGGCCCCGCGATCGACCCTTAACAGAAAAAAGGTGAGTCGGTCCCGCGGCCGGAGATGGGCTATCCGCAACCTGCCCACCCGCTCGGTTGCAGGAGAAGAAGTGCCTGGCAGTCTGGGCCACCCCCATACAGGAGCATACGCTTCTGCATGGGTGCAGTCGAGACCAGCCCCGAGAAGACTGTATCCTAAAAAAGACAGAACCTGGCATTGAATGCTAGATCCTTAAAGCGGTAAATTGATCGTGAGGCATTTTATTTTAACTTTTTTTTTTCCTTTGTTACTTGATTTTAAATTTAGGAAAAGTTTTTTTTTTTTTTTTAGACAGTCTCGTACTCATGAACTATTACTATATTAAAACTATAAAAATAACTAGTGATGTTTTATTAGTAAGTACTCACTGATTAATGTTATGACTATTTTTATATAGACCCTGGCCTGGTGACCAATAGGTTCCTTAATCATGTCATCTTATATTAGGACTAACTATTACACAATTATCTGTACACAGTCGAGATATCTTTCTTTATTTATATAATTCTACTAATACTGGTGTATGCCACTGATCTCCTCCTAAACGGCTGGACCGTCTTGAATAATTTTTTTTGTATGCGATTGGGTGGCGCAGATTTACAAATCACCCAGCGTTAAGACTAGAAAATTTATGTAAACTTAACCACACTAATAAAATTTTAGGGAAAAATAAACTTTTCATTGTCATAACCATGGCTTTGGACTTTTTGAGTGGAAAATGAAGCGTCATGCATGACTGCAGTTTAGTTTTATTTTCTAAAATTTGTAATATTTCTAACATAAATATATAATAATGGTGGATTATTAACTGTTAAGTGTTTTAAAAGTACATGAGTGTTGGTGAATGAAACAAAATAGTGCAACATCACTTTTAAAATTATCTCAAGAAGTCTATGTGAGATCTCAGTATGGTCCCATACCGTTACTGAGGACTTAAAGGGATCAGGGGGCAGGGCATCTCATTTATCAGCTTTATCATCACTATGAATTAAATAATATTAATGTATCCTTTAGCGAAGAAGAAGCGCTCGTAGTATAGTAAACCCTAGCATGTTAATATAACAAAAATAAGCTATCAATGAAGCGCTCGTAGCTCTGCGGTGCTCGGTGGTCGGAAACGATCGCCGAAGTACAGCAGAGTTTACAGAGGTCAGTCCTTGGATGGGTGACCGCTTGTGTGGCATTTGATATCGAGCGCTTCCGTGCTTCGGAAGGCACGTTAAGCCGTTGGTCCCGATTATCACTAAATGTGGTAGTCGTTAAGCCATGTTAGAGGCCTAACGGGCGGCTTGATAAATTCTAACAGCAGGACGTCATACACCTGCCTTCGCCAATCCGCACTGGGTCAGCGTGGTGGAGTATGACCCAATACCCTCACACTTTGATATGTGAAAGGAGGCTCTTGCTCAATAGTGGGACATTAATGGGCTGAAATAATGAAAAATTAGTGATCTTTTACTTGACACTAGCTAAATATGCTAAAGGCACGATGCCATTATTTAAAAAAAAATACTATTCCATTTGAGATAGCTGTCAGTCGTTTGACAATTTGCGCAATGAACAGAAAGAATCATAAAGAATAGTACAAGACTTCTTGGCGGGAAAGGGGAAAAAAAATTACTGGTGGATTAGGTTTTCGCCCGCCTTACTGAAGGTTTTAAATTAAAACTTTTAATACATTACTTATTTTCTTATTTGTAAAAAATATGAAAACATTTCGCAATACTCGATCGATTGCCATACTCGATTTCTAGAGCTGGGTACCTAATTTCACATTATAATTTTTTTTATAAACTCTTTTGGTAAATGAATTTTATTTTTGTGTAGATATGTTTTTAGGGCAAGTATGCCTTAAAACCATTTGTAATATTTGTGCATTAGATTTTGGACCCGATTTATTTTTGTCACGCACATTAGAGATTTTAAATATTTTTTAAATAATAATAATCACGCCTGTTTCCCCGAAAGGGTAGACAGAAGCATAATATACGCTCGCATTTCTCCAATTATACTGTTGGTCCCACGTAATAGGTGGCGAGCCTATTGCCGCTTACCGGGAACTTTTATGTTCGCCAGAGCCTCGTCTGTTGATCGGCAGGTGCACCACTTGCAAGTGAGGTTGGCTTTGGCTTCTAAGATGTTGGTAGGGTCCCTATACACCATTTTATTTGTGATACGTAGGTAAAATGTCATACTTACAGTTGTTAATATAAAAACAGTCCAACTATGTCCCGCCAATACACAAATATTACAAATATTAAAGCTATTTTATTCTGCCAATTGTGGTTAAAAATATTATTGGATAATATATATGTTAGTAATAATATCGCTACAATATTGTGTGAAAATATAATGCACCTTAATTTATATGAATGCTTGTATTGTAGGAACTTTATTCAATTTATTATTATTTGTATGTAAAACATAGGGACTATGAACTGTCTGATTCTGTATTAGTATAAATCGTCCTATTTTTATTTGTTATTGTATCCATCTGCTCGAATTGAACAACAACGTTTGGGTCCCTGTATACTGAGATATTTACTTAGAAAATTAACTATAAGATATAATTTTTAAATAAAGTCACTGCTTACTAGTTATTCTAAAAGAATTTTTAAAAGAAACCCAAGGGGGGTATTGTTTGAGACAAAGTAATGAAATTCAAATATTTCACACACAGAGATTACGAGTAATTACATAAAAAACCAAATTGTAAATTGTAAAAGTATCATTCAAATTAAATTTTTGATTCTTCTTATAATTTTAAAAGTCATGACAAATTAAGAGAGAATATCATAAACTGATCCTGTATAAAATTTGTTTGCACATTAATAATAAATAAATGAAAAACTAAAATATTGATTGAGCACTTAATAGGGGATATGACGGCTAAGTTAGTATTTCTGGTGGATTAGGTTAGGCAATTTATTCATTTTGATGACTGACGAGTCATAAATCCAAAAAACAATTCAGTATGAGAAATTTATGAAATATGCAATTAATTTAGCTTAAAATTAAAAGTAAAAAGTTCTTTATTTCATAAACTATTACATAGCACTTGAAAACGTCAAAACAAAATATACATTTAAAAAAAATATTAAATATTAATACCCTGAAATCACGAAGCTTACATGCAAATAAATAAAAATTTGGTGTAAGTGAATCTAAGTGCCAGTTCCGAGCCCCCGCTCTGTGAGAAGAACTGACAAGAAACTCACAGGCTATGCTCTTTTACATTGTTTTTTTACAAAACACACACAGTGAAAATTTGAAGATACTGAAAGGGTTCTCCAAAGCTGTAACCAATAAAGTAGCACTGAGGGAACCTTCCATCACAGTCAAGTAAGTATGTATTGTGAAACTGAGCTGAGCATGTACAATAGGGGATGGTCAGGACAATGATCTGGTTGACTTTTTATTCTGATATACACATACAAGTTGAAAATGTTATGCCCAAGCAGAAAATGTGTAGTTTCTTACATACCATTCCAATACAGCTCCCGATCCACTCAGCATTTCAAGGCTCATAAAATGTCTTAATCCTGTTAGCAAGAGGCAATCTCCATCAATCTCCAAAACAATGAACACGCAACATTGGAAAGAGGTCAATTCGCAGACCTCCATTAATCTCACTTGGACGTTACCACGGAATTAATTATCCTTTGACCATACGATTTAATGGGCTTCCGCTGGGGCTCTTGAGGTTTCCGATTAAATCACTAGTTCTCATTGGCCGATTTATAGTGACCGCTAGTCTATGGGCCCCGGATGAGGGGCTGGAAGAGGCATGGTCAAGGGGTAAGGTGATTCTTGATCCCGGGAAGTGGTTAAGAAGTTTGACCACTTATGTTGATGATGTCTTCATTGGTGCCAACTCAATTGTAATGCATTATGTTAAATTTGCTTTAATGAGCATTGTGTAGCAATGATGTGTTCAAAATTTGTTGTGCTTAATTTTGAACCAAATAATAATTAATATGGTAATAATTTTTTTTCATATAAATTATCTGATTTAAATAGAACTTTTAAGTCCTTTTTAGAGATACATAAAAAATAAAACTATAAAAATATTTTGAGTCTATCATCAAACACATATGTATGCGGTCCTTTGAAATTATTCAAAGATTTTATACAAACAAAATGGTTATGAATGATATTTTATCTACTTAGAACAAAGAGTAAAAATCTTTGAGACTCGTTTAACGAGGTGAGCGATCTATGTAAATACTATTTTAATGTTATAGAAGTATTATCAAAGAAATGTAATATTTTCTATGTTTAAAGTTTCAATGTCCAGAAAACCATTGTTTAGTGAAATTAGTCCCAAGATAATAACTGAAATGAAATTCTCTAAACTTCGATATTAATTTCGTGCCTCAACTTCGGCCACACTTAAACTATAACCTGTGTTCACTAATTAACCTGGGCTACCTTCTCATAAATGCAAAGCAAATATTGTCACAATTACAAGATAGCATCAACCTGTACACAGTGTACGAAATCGGTACCCTTTGGCGTGTTTCTTGGGGAGAGAGCGGCCTTTTTTGGACACCGTCCATGTTATAAACAGAATGCTTCTAGAAAGTGTGCTTCACTGGATGCTCTATATCTTCTATTCAATATGATTCCGATTGATTCATCCTAGTGGGAGCAACTACATTCCCCTTAGATTTAACAACTTCGAACAGTGGATAATTTTAGCCTAATAACCTCTGCCCATCAACGTCCAATACCGAGTACAGGTCTTCTCTCATCAACCAAGGTGAAAAGAACTTTCAGCCTTAGTTTCAATCAAAATTTGTCTAATCTGTTATCCGGCATTGTCATATTGATTAATAGGGCTACAGTCGTCTAATCTTCCATATATTTCGATATAAGGTAGGTACAGGGTTTTTTTAATATCAGTATTCTCTTTTCTTACATTGTTTTCTGTCTTTGTGATCTTCTCAAATTTCAAAAATCTTACAAAAAGTTATTTTCTGATATTAAAAAATAATTTATTACTTAATACTATAGGAGTTAATAAAATTTTAGATGCAAATTATTTATTAACGCATTAATTAATTATCGCTATAAGCCTGTAACTTGTACTTCCGTTAAGACGTTTTCCTCCATGCCTTAAGATCGTTTTATTACCAACCCGGATGGACTTCTGGGATGGATGGCGGGGAATGTAAATTTACTGTACGGGACCGGACACAAGGAGGTGAGCATCGAAATGTTTTGTTTTTGGCTGTAAGGCTAAGAAGGCTGTAAGATTTCTACACCGTTGCGTATCTTTGTGAAATAGCTAGTTGTAAAATTGACGTAGATATTTTAACATTGTAGATATTTCCTAGTTTATGTTTTGTACAGACATTAGAGTAGCTGCTATCTCCGACAAACCTGCCTTCGCCAATCTGAAAAAACACCGCGTGGTGGACCATAACGAATTGAGATGATGATGATGAGTAATTTTTCTTGGTTTTATTATCTTAATAACGCTATCACAACTTACCAATTACAAAGGATCGCACGGTCTTGCGAAGTGGAGGCAAAAGAGCAAGCGGATCCAGGGCCAGTAAGGTGGCAACCGGGATTACGCTCTGATGAGTTTTTAAATGCTTGTAATATAAAATCTCACTATGTATAGAAGACAACCGTTCGGTTTTTCTGATATTATTTTCCAGCATAAGATAATAGAAGCGCGTCTAGTACCGGGTGTTAAAAGAGCCAACTAACAGAACTTTCTATACCTGTTTAACATTGCATAAGACTATGTCCAACTGCGAAGTTATATTGCCTTACTAGACGGTCTAACGAACGGCCTTTATTACCGTCCCCCAAACCTCCCAATCGAAACGAAACTTTAATTCCTTGAGGGCAAGTATAAATTCACCTCACCACAGCCTTTTAGATTTCGGGGGGTAGTTTGAGACGATCGCGTGTTTGCAAGCATTTCGCCGGCTTTTGTTTGGACGTGTTAGATCGATGTACCTAATGTATGTGAATCGAAATGCAGTGCCTTTGGGTTTAATTTGCCGCCTGTCCATTTGTTCCGATTGTGGGCTTATTTATCGTGGTCCTACAGATTGGTTGTCTTGAACTTAACTATGGAGTTGGTAACTGGTTAAGTTAATGCGTGTTTCTGTTTGGCCACTTATTTTTATGTTAGTAGTTGTTATTGTGTCGATATACTCGAGAGTAAGCGAAAAGTGTTTTCTTTAGTATATGCAGTTAGTTAGGTCCAATTTATTTTATAAGTTTTGGCTGACTTATGCGTTAATGCACCCTATTATGAAAGCGGTTTTGGTCTTAATTAGATGATCTGCGGTATGACACTAGCTTTAATGGTAACTATCCCTTTTCTAAAAAACCTGGCTGTATTTAATTTAATTAAGTATGCTTTGTTTTTAATAATGCACTCATCATTATAGTCCATTAACATCCCACTACTGAGCACAGACCTCTTCTTACAATACATGTTACAGTAAGAGATGCGCAGGTCATACTCCACGCGTTAGTCCGGTTGGGCAGAACTTGATGTCTGACGTCTTGCTATTTTCAAGCCGCGCCATAATTTCTTAAACTTTATTTGCTGTCTACTGCAAGTAGTCTTCATCGGGACCAACGTCTTTATGTGATGGAATGTGATGCACGAAAATGCCGCACAAACGATGTTCCATGCAAGACCTCAATAAACTCAACTTAACTTTGATGATTGTTTCCGACCACCTATTCTCTAGCTCTAGTAGCGCTTCGCCCAATTCCCTTAGAGATATCTTAATTAATACCGTTCGCATGTATCAAGCTTCTTGTATCGATAGTTGGTATTTCGAGAAAGCGGATTACGTCCCTCAAAAGGATTTGTTGGCCCGCAGCGAGTTGCCCCTTCTTCGTATAACCCGATTGGGACCTTGGGACAGGTGTGGGCTTCCTTAGAAGGATTTTAATTAATTATGTCCCGATAGTGTGTGGAAGGTGTCTGTTGGTGATTTATTGATTTGTTTATGGTCCTTCGTCGGAGATTTTAATACCGTCTTAGGGAAATTGGGTATTTTGGGAGGTGGGAATTATAATAATAAATCTCTGTTGTAACTATAGGGTGTTCACAAGCAACGCAAAGCTCGCAAGCTTTATTCCTCAAACAAGCGTGAGGTTAACGTTGAGAATCAGTTTCTTCTTAAAGGAAAATGAAACATTCTGCAATAAATTTATTGCAAATCAAGTCAAGTAATTTATTTGCTATGGATGCGATATGATATAATTGACATCGTTGTATTACATACTACACAATGTCAATTATATCATTTCTTTCTTACAAATCATAGGAATATTTGTATTTTAATTTCCAGGCCTCAATTCCTTCATCATCTCAGCCCATTAACGTCCCACTACTGAGCACGAGCCTCCTCTCACATATCAACGTGTGAGGGTATTGGGTCATACTCCACCACGCTGACTCAGTGCGGATTGGCGGAGGCAGGTGTATGGCGTCCTGCTGTTAGAATATTTAAAGCCGCCCATTAGGCCTCTAACATGGCTTAACGACTACCACATTTAGTGATAACCGGGACCAACGGCTTAACGTGCCTTCCGAAGCACGGAAACGCTCGATATCAAATGCCACAAAACGGTCACCCATCCACGGACTGACCTTTGTAAACTCTGCTGTACTTCTGTGATCGTTTCTGACCACCGAGCACCGCAGAGTTCAACAAGCGCTCGTCTCAACTCCTTAGGTGGTTTAAATTTATAAAATTTTCTCCATTTTGATTATAGAACCCATATCTCGTGTATCAAGCACAGCGCTCTACTTTTCAGAAAGAGACTGACGTACAAAAATCTATTATAGGTTCTGTTATAAACAAATGGTCTAGTATTCTACCATTTATATGGTGTACGTACACAGCAGTAGAAAGTAATCGGTAAGGATATATTAGAAATAATAATTACCCTATTAAAATTATATGTAAAATACATATTATTTTATCTTATTTTTGATTTAATGAACGAAGGCTGTATACTTTAAGATTATTGCCTACTTTGTTAATACATCGAAAGCCCTAGCGGAGTAATGGAAATTAAATGCAGAGATTATCGATAAATTTCAGATCAGAGAAATCTTTTTAATATTATATTCGCAGAAAATACAAATGCCAGAAACATTTCTAATTAAATATCTACACATACAGTAATCTATTAACTTAATGGTACTTGTATGGTCTATTAATAGTTGTGCGCTAGTTTCATAGTTCACGATTTCACTTAACCCATCGAACACACAATGCTCCAACACAAGAAGATAAACAAGTCCCTCTGAGACAATATATCTCGTCCCTCGAAGCCTTAACGAACCGGCGTATTAACTGCACATCGCTGACGTCAAAACTTATTAGTGCTATCTCAGGAGTATTGTCTGATACGCCGATAGGTTAGTTTGGCAAGTTTGCTGAAAGGGTTTCGGGGGTTTATAGATAGCAATAGCTGATTCAGTATTTTCATGTCACAAAACTATTTGCCGATTTTAGTTATTAATCTGAGAGCTAACGAGTTATAGTAGCGAACTATGTCTTTTTGCTGGACGCCTATAGAAATTTTTAAAATTGTCTCATAGCTTAAATAGCTCACGTTTTCGCTCTCGCAGCCCGCTGGTACAGTGCAGAACTGGTTAAAAAGTAGTAATAAGGATGGCCATAGATAAGCAATTCACATTCTCAAGTCAAGAATTAAGTGGCATATTATTTCTATTCACATTATTGCCAATCAGCACTTAGCGAGTCAGTCTTCAAATTAAGAGATCAGTATTTCTTTACAGTGCTTGCAGTCAATCTGTTGATGCTGTGCAAAATTTTAGAATTTTCTCCGTAAAAATTGCACAATTGCTTACAAGCTGTGTCGTGTGTCTGAAAATATATGATAGTGATTTTTTAACTAGTGAGTAAGTTATGCAAATGTCCATAATCAATAAGTACATAATTAATTAAGATCATAATTTGTTGGGGTTGTGCTTATTCAAACATAAGGCTGAATTTTGTTTCCCATCCTATGTTTTTTTAATTTCTATTTACACTCCTTACCTTCAGTGGCCAATTAGTAGTTAGGCTCCCGGCAGCACGAGTGCTTCAAATATATGCTTGTATTATAACTTAATATAAAGAAGAAAAAAAACTTAATTGACACTAGCAGTTTTTATCCCGTCAAAACCGTCGCAAGCTCCAAGCATTTCTACTTTAAGTGCATCAACACGAATGAAATTGAATATTGTAAAGTGAAGACGTTCCATCCTCCTGCAGGCTTAAGGCGCTTGTGGAGTGGGTGGTGACCCCCCGTCCCCCCTAAGCTGTCCGTACACGGTTAGTGCGAATATGTAAGCCCAGAGGCCCACAGATGTTCATTAACTCTTCATATTAAAATTATGAGTCAGTTTGTTTAAACTTAGATTGGGATAATGTAGTTAAGTGTCTGTTTTGTATTGATTGCTTATTTTATACTCGTTATGTTACTCAAATCCTATCATTATCCCGATTGCCCTAGACTTAAGCATAGCACCGTCTACCGTGTTGTTACTCAAACTGTTGGTAGATTGTCTCATGTTTCCAACTCGCTACCAACCACTCTTAACTTAAACCTTGCCTTGTCTTTTACTTACGCGTTTCGCATGTGCTCGATTTGAAATGCAAACTTATATTGGGTCTCGGTTGTCAATATATGTGGTAGTCTTTATCCTCCCTACGTGTATACTTCTTATCTTGTCCTGTCCATCCCAAGGTTGCCTGGAAGAAATTGCTGTAGGCAATAAAGCAGCCTATTGTACAAATAATTTTAATTTAATTTTTCAATTAGTGTATGTCTCTTTTGGTGTACAATAAAGTGTTCATTTATTCATTCTTTAGCAAAAAATCGCCTATTGGCACTGGGTCCGATTTGTTAAGTATGACCTGAATTCCTCTAAACTTGGGCCGTGCGAGGAGATGATAATGTTAAATTAAGTAATATTAATTGATTGATGTTCTTTTTTGTTAGCACGTAAACAACTAATTGAATGAAAAATTACCAAGGAAAAATGCATTCACAAAAATGTCGCATACCTTACTTGATTACAGATTATCATAAGTAAAGAATTACATAGCCGGCTGTTACTTATTGTTAACTGTTTTTTTTTAGAATCAAGCAATAACTTGTGGTTAAAATTTTAAATAATTAAAGTAGAACACACCATCCCCTGCGCAAAAATAAAATTAATAAAGCTTACCTAGAAAATTTCGTGCATTGTTTAAATGAATATAAATATAGAGTATCATCAGCTACACACGGAGGAGTTTGTACAAAAAACTCTTTTCGTGGAAATGTACTTTTCATTCAAATTATGATTTATTTAAAATGCACACTTTTATATGAAGTGCGCGAGGGATCGCGTTCAGTTTGCCGCGTTGCACTCGCGAATCCAAAATGGCGTCATATAAAACGTACATCGCGACAGAATACTTGAGACTCGTTCTTTTCCCGCCTCCGAGTGTCGTTCTCGGCATTAAATCTTAATAAAACCCGTCATGCATCACGATGAAGCCCTTTGATTTCTCACTCGGCAAACCGCGTCTCCTCATATCAAAGAAAATCACAACTCTTTTCATTGCGCGCCGATAGAATGTTCACAAAGACCAGCTTAATTGATCCCCCTCGGTTTCTCCCCACTACTTTTACGAATGTCGAGCAGGCGAGTGATATTTTAAATTTGGGTTCTGTTTATTTTTTCACATGATTAAATCATTCTGTTTTAGGTAATACTTGAAATTCAGCCAAATATTGTTATACCACTAAGCATTACCCCGGGACCTAAGTTTTAAATTAAGGGCACAACCGATTATAATTCAATAATTATGACTGAGTTTCTATATAATTGTTAAATGAGTTTTTATTTGAGCTAGCAAAAAAAAAACTTCACAGTTGTGCTTGTTAAATTGTAATATGATCGTTTGTTGAACATACATCAATGCATTTGCCGATTACAATTTGCAGATTTTTTTATATGTGATTTGATTGTTGGTGGTCAACTATTACATTATTTCATCAATCAGACTGCGTAAGTTCTCACTCTGTTCATTGTTATCAAAATGGAGGAATGCTTTTCTCGTTCACAAGTTTTCGTTAATAAAATATATTATTAACGCAAACTTGTGAACGAGAAAAGCAACTATAATCAATTTATGAAGCGTTTTATGAAATCGTCCAGTGAAATATACGCGGTAACAGAATTACCATCAGAAGAAATTTCGAAAAAAGTGGCTATTATATACGCTTTGAACCACATTTTACTTTGATAACCTAATCTAATTAAACATTTTCTGAGTGCATGTTCCAAATCAAATGTTTCCGCAAACTATTAAACGCAGAACCCCAAAAACGCCAGAAAGAGAGACGGAAAATGCAATCTCGTGGACCTGAATAGAGTGGACAGTGTACCTTCAATTTACTAATACAAATAGCGATTCTCCATTCCTTTGCCCCGCCTCGCCACGGGCGACGCTTTCAAAGACTCCATTGTATTCTCCCCCGATCGCGGTCTTGCTTATTGGAAAGAAAACACACTCATCTATATTTTAAATAATGATCAGGCCCCGAACAATCAGCCGGTGATGGATTGCGCCGAGATACAGGCAATGGCTATTGTTCCGTTGTCACCTTTGTGAATTTTCGATAAGGAGTAATTGGTGTACACGATGTCCGGGACTTTTTCTAAGAGGGGTTCATTATTTTTCGGTCAGATGACAGATTGGCGGACATTTGTCAGGGGTTTTAGATCGTTTATTTTGCTTAGTTTTTAAAACGGCATGCTTTTATCGTCTTTGATTTTTAACTGAGTATTGGTTTGCGTGTTATACCTTTTTGAGAAGAGTGGTACATAATTAAGTAGTTAAGGTTGTTATTGTGAAAGTTACTTTATACGGAAGTTAACAGAAAGTTGGTACATTGTTATTTTTGTGTTGCAAAAAAAATTTAACTTAATTACTGTTTGCTAAATATTCAATTGAAAACGCAGCAGTGTCAGCTGTTGCAGCATGTTATATCGATAGAGTTAATTGGCTTTATTGAAGTAATAAATCATCGAAATAAGAGGGTTTAAACCATGGGTGATGGATGAGCTTCCTGTAATGATGTAGCCAGACTCAGTTCTGGACAAGAGAACATCTAAAGGTTGTGTGGATTTGATACAAGATATGGAGTGGAGGCTGCTTTGAGTGGTCTTGAATTTGATACTAAAATAACTGTTCATTTGGTTTAAGATCTATATTGAAGCTTTGGAAATATTTTAAGACTTTCAAAGTAAGACGTACCTGTTTATGATCTGGATTTAGACCTTGTAATCTAACTTTTAAGAATTACCGTTTTCTCTCTTGCATGACTACTAATCTCGTAAAACCGCAGCATTAGCGACAACAGATTACCACAAGGATTTTAGGTTAATATCCTTGCTTCCATTAAAAATACGATAGTGAGTTGCATGCTTTAAAATTTATAACCCAAGGTCATTAAAATTTATAGATCTTGTGAGATGCAATAAACTGTTAATATATTTTGATCAAAATCGGCCAATTAGTTCAGACGTGACAGCGTAGCAAAGATATACATTCCCAAAAATATGATTTAGCATCTAATAGCGGATTAGACGGCAAAGTTTGCTTTTCTGATGTACTGTTCTATAAGGTTGGGTAGGTTGTCAATTTATTAATTCTGATGACCCGTTAACCAGAAGCCAAAGATTAAAACGCAGTCTTCTTTCTAACCAAAACTGATGGAAAGCGATACGAGATTGCATTTGTGTCAGCTCATTAATAGATCATCGAAACAACAAAAAAGTGTAAACACTCCGCGGAGGTGCGAAAAGCTGCTAATGAACCTCCCATACATCATTACCCGGCGTGTTGTAGTGTCTCGCAAACAATCCCGTTCCAGTTCCGCGAAAGGG
Source organism: Musotima nitidalis (assembly GCA_949126915.1). NCBI lineage: Eukaryota > Metazoa > Arthropoda > Insecta > Lepidoptera > Crambidae > Musotima > Musotima nitidalis. Next base: position 12,189,558 of record OX421434.1, read on the forward strand.
AACGGTTGATAGTAGTGGATTCGTTACGAGACCTGGAGTGGGAGCCATTGTGAGTGGAGGACGTCTGCGCCGTTGTGTCCGAGATCTGGATAATTGCCCCCGCTCACCGTTCTGGACTTGTTCCACTCTGCGAACAACTAATTGTTGACATCGAACTAGGAGACTTGTGCTTCTATCGATAAAGTGAACATAGTTATTTTTTCGAATTTAATATTTTTTAAGTCGAAAAGTACTTTGGAAAATCTTTTAGAATTGGCTGAAAATTGCTTGGAACGCTCTTACACATATCGGAAGATGTTACTTAGGATTAGTTTCAGGGCTTATTTCATTTCGAAGTGAATAAATTATCATCATGTTCGCCTGGTGGTGAGTGATAATTTCATCCCATGAACTCTTCTTGACATTCGTTACTTTAGGTTACACACTAGGTATTATCTAAAGCGTTCCCATTGAAGTAAGTAAATAAATATTATAATGACTGATGAATTGATGTAATAAGTGCACACTAGTTCATCAGTATTTAATTTACTATGCAACGGCAGAATATCTGGGAATGCTACTGGGGATATCTGGGAGTACCAAAATGTCTTCTTTTAAAGAGAACTATTTAGTAAGCTAGGCAGTTACTTATGCCCCTAAAATCAATAAACCTTTCATCAAAGCCAAATCAAAAGGAAACTTCATCTTCCTATGCCTAAACAACATTCCCGTAAATTTCAAAGTGATTGTGTATGATCCGACATACCTTTGCTATTCCATCATATCCTTTCTCAGCTTAATGAACAGACCGGTGTCAAGCCTATTCATAATAGGTTTAATAGCGGCCTACATTCGGGTATTGTTCGCGAAGATGCTTCACGTCCTCTGAACAGGTAATGACGTTATTTATTGGCACTAAACGCGCATCCACGCGAGGAGGACAAAGACTCTAATAGTCTTGTGGCGGTTAAAGGGGATCCTATAAATGGGCGATAATTTGATAGTTGGATAGTTTCAAAATAGTTTGCATAATGGTAACTGCTCCTTAAGATGTCATCTGGTATGCTTTTGATAGCCGTGTGTTCGTTAAAGGTATTGTTTTGGTTAACCTCTATTGCTTAGGTATTTCCAACGCCTGATTGTTTATCGTCGTCTTTTGATAATGGAATTTGAACGGGTTTAAAATTTGCTATAGGTCCGGTTGGTATTGTGACTTATTTCTGTTTTTCTTTGTACATCTTTCTACATTTAAAAAGATTTGAATAGCTTCGTATGTATTTATTTCTGATTAAACCAGTTGATTACGGGTGCGAAAACTAGACGTTGGAAAGCTGTGTAAAAATCTTAAGAACCTATTGAAATCGTATAAATTCGCGTCAATTACATTCTTATTGGGGACTTAATAAAATCAAACTGTAACAGCTAGAGGGGGTGGTGCCGACGAGTGCCCACCATCTTGAAGTCAACAATGGGCCGCGACTTCAGTCTTTGCGTTGCACCGTTATTAAAATCTCGTGAAACAATCGACTCGAAAGCGCACTTCCGCTGGCTTTGTACAGACTTGGGTACCGAATATAATGATTTGTGAATGGCAATATATACGTTCATATAATTATATTTGCATTATAGTTTTTAGGTGAGCAGCTTAATTACATAATGCAATATAAAATATTCAGTCTTATACTTGATTAAATTGGTCTGTTTTACGCAATGCTTTGATTTGAAGAACGTTATAGTATTATAAAGAGACAAATAAAAGTCCATTGACAGCATAAGTGACTTGCAAAATGATGGTAGGAACTAAACTGCCAACCAACTATTGGCATGTTGAATTGAAAAAAAACCTCGTCAAGAACTTTTTTTGCCAATACGAAAATAAAATTTGGTGAAACCATTATTTCCAACCACTGCCAAAACTGCCTATGCATAGAGTCATGTTGAAATAATGCCGATCTATAATATGTCTTAAATAATAATCATTATTTGACAAGTCACTTCACAGTATGGATTCGATTTCCGAATCTTACCCTTGCATGTTAATAATGCTACATTTAATATATCGCCACAAATGTGTACAAGCAGTCAATGCATAGAGTTAATATTGAGGCCATGCCGATGAAGGCTCCGAACGATCATTAAGGGATAATTATCATGCCACTTCACAGGGAGCTGAAGGGTTCCCCACTCGGAAATCTGATTCTTTCTCTATTTTTTTTTCGCGACGAAGGCATGGTGCTTTCAATATAACTTTTTTCGGATTTAATCACTGTGTTTCCTTCCTTTATTTGAGATTATTAAGTTGAAACTGACGTGCTTGAATCTAAATTACTCTCGCAACGTTTTTGGTAATTATTTTTTACTTATTACAGCTAAATTTACACACATAGCAAGTGAAACTTTACAATGCTCATTGATAAATATTGATGAATAAATTATTTTATTTTTCTCATTTGTTTTTAGATTTACAATGAAAAAGAGATTTTAAACATATAATAAGATAAAAACTGATTAATAAAATAAGCTTACTGGAGTCGCAGTAGTGGAAACCAAAATAAGTTTTATTACAAAAAATTATAATTTCTAAATTCTAGTACTGACAAGCATCTCGTACAAAAATCGAGCCGGAAATTAAATTCATGTCTCCTGACAATCGTCCGATACAGATTAAAATGCAACACATCAGTTTATTGTATGCACATTGAATACAACAAAGTTATCCCTGAACAAATCCAAATTATAACAATCCCCGCTCGCACAAATTTGACTACAGAAGTAGAACCTTACAGATTAATTTACAATTCACAGTAATTAATATTCGTTGTAACAATAGTTTTATTTGCTCACGCCCGTGTGCCCGACAAAGAGTTCCAACGTTATTTTCTATACAATTGTTGAGTTTAATTTAGTACTAAATCCTCAACGGGTAGGTAGTTGTTAAATAGTGCAACACAATAGATGTGGTCAGTCTCATTAATGATGTATTCGTTACGGATTCGGACCTTTCGCCTTTTGTGATCTTTGAGCTTGAATGAGTGCCTACGTTATAAATAACCTCTTTGAATCATTACTAGTTGAATTGTAATTTTTTTTTGTGTCCACTTACTAAGTGGTAGTAGGTACTAATATTTTAAAATTACAAGATATTATTAGTTGCAATTTTCGATGATTTAAAATATCGAACATTGCAACTATTATTATTTTTTTTGTGGTGAGCATTGAAAGGGTTTATTAGATGTTTTCGAAGTATTTATAAAAAACAACGTATGAAGTATGTTATTGTATTGTGTCTATCCCGAAAACAATGAATTGTTATTTATCAGCTAATAAGGCGTCCAACAAGAAACGCATGAGGCATCTCATTTATGTAAAAAGATAATAATCTAAGGTTAAGAATTTTACAAGAAAATTGTTAGGATTTATTCATTTGAAATTTATCTAATTAACATTGCAAATGGATACATTAAATATATGAATCATGTTAACATGTTTCCGTTTCGCCAACAAGCAATCAACATCTACTACGATAAGTACCCATTTATTAACATCATCAAACAAACTTCTGATTCTGATATTCAGAAACTGTTGTTCTATAATCTCTTGTGGGTCGAAATTTTAGGCATGTACGGGGAACAATGTTTGCTTCCAACCAAAGCTCGGACCTCTCGCGCGTAAAATTACTATCACCTCCACCTTAGGTAAATATGTCGGCAAGAAATTCGCTTTGAACCCTTTTGGCCCTTTGTTGTTCAACTAAAACTATTCTCAGTTAATCCCTGGATAAACAGTGCTTGTTAATAAATTAACCTGTTATTAATATGTTACTGTGACCATATGGTTGGCAGGTGTCCCTCCAGGCGGTATACTGTATTCTGTTTCATTCGCAACAAAGGTACGGTTAAGAAACGCAAATTTTGGGTCAACTGTAAATATTGCGGGTATTTCGCTTTTTGGTAGTCTTTAATAAGTAAGTACACAGTCGACCGGTTTGTTTGTGTTGCTATTGTGTGATATGGATGTCTTTGAGATCCTGTGCCGGTATACGTAATGCGTCCTTTTGATCTTTCTATCGTGGAAAGGTTATAATAATTTATGATTACAATAGAAAGCAGTTTCGTTCAGTGTAGGTTTTATTAATGTTTAAATGTTACCTTAAGGCTTCATTTATCTACCTTCGCTCAGCGCAGCTATTCTATTCCTCGCCACGCATCCTAGCACATCTTTGGTGGGAACGCAGCCTTATCTGTCGTAGTTTTTTTTCCTGTAATTCTGTAAACTAAATTCTGGTACCCATTATTATATAAGGTGAATCAAAGTCCTGGAAAAGAATTGTTACTTGTTTTTTTTTCATAGTTAGGAAAAACTGAATTCAATTCCTATTACCTTAACTGAAATCTTAATCAAATGTCAATTGTAAATACAACGAATATATAAAACAGTATAATATCCATTGTCTTCCATTGACCTTAATACAATTAACATCGTCCAATAGAAGCGGCAATATCCGAGCCGGAGCAATATTGCAGCCGACATCTAATCCGTTGGAATCTTTTCATCCTCGAATATATCCTAATAAATAGAAAGAGAAAAACTCGGTCAGAACGGTACTATGTGAGTGCTTTACGTCATATCCGAAATCCCGGTAAAGTGAGTCCGGCAAAGCCGCTGGTGTTCGATGGTCTGCGCCCGTCGCGATCTCAGTAATAGCAATAGCTTTGTATTTAAGCCGCTGCGAAGACATCTTTGGTGTAGGCGCAAGTTTGTGGATAAAGCGTTACACTGGTTTTTTATTTGCATACATTTTGTTTTCAGATATCAGATAAGTCCTCGAAAACTTTTATTATTATAGAAGTGGAAAATTTATTTTATGTGATGTCACGCTGTTCATTTTTCTAAATGTCTTAAACTATGTACCTATAGGCAGTGTTATTAGTATTAAACTATCTCATAAGTTAATAATACTTGACTGACAAAAGTTCATGCCATTGCAGCTGATTACTGTCAAAGAATCTAACTCTTAACTATATAAGTAATCCATAATTATTAATTGCAACAAAATGGCTTAATTTCATTGCAATAAACGTCATTATGTCATTGCAATAAACGTCTTTATTTCATTGCAATAAACGTCTTAATTTCATTATTCATTGCAAGAAACGTCCCAAGTCTTCTTACAAAATAGCAAATTTTTATTCTTGTAATTTACTCGTATTCTACATCCCGCTTTTCTGTGATACATTGCGACCACCCTTTATATCGGCGTAGCTTAGCGCTTTTTCATCAATCCTGCTTTATTACGGCGGATTCGCTTTTGTCTACGTCCGGATGCCGGTCATTTAGCCTGACCGCTCTAGTCTCTATTACACCCATCCGATTCCATTCGTTTCTGTCGTCCTGGACTGCCCGAGATCCGTCTTCGGACGTCATCTCCCCATTTACGAGTTTTCGGACGTATAAGTTTTTTTTCTCTCTCACTTTCCTCTTTTTAAGCCACTTGATGTATAACAGCTCTCCGTTCTATGTTTTCTGTTTGGCAATTTTTAACGGGATTACGGACGCCGCTCTGGCTTGATCACGTCTACAGCTGCCCTCTATTTACGAGGCAATATTTTATGGAATATTGAGTAAAGTGCCCTTTAATCTACTGATATAATAGAGGGTTTAGCGCACTCTTCCTTCCTTGCGTTCAATTGTATTTCGGTTTCTTTGTCGCCAGATCGCCATGGGTTTTAATGTAGGAGATTATTGCTCTTAATATACTTTTGTTGAAGAAATATTGCCGAATCCGAAAAGATAACTGTAACTATCCTCTGAAAGATTTACGTTCGAATTCATTCTGTTATTTTATCTTTATCGTAATCCTTTTCCTGTAAAACACTAAAATATTCAGTACTTTTATATAACGATGAAATAAAATGTAAATATTTTTTATTCAAACAAATTTAAATTGATCTGCAATTATGACAATACTCTGAAATCTCTAAATGATGTAACTCATTTAATTGAATATTGAAGAATATTAGCATTATCTGGGCATTTACAAAAGACAAGACGAGTTTTTACTATGTATACTTGAGAACTAATAGCTAACTTAACTAAGTTTTTTTTAAATAACACCGAAAACACTAAAAACAAAATGAAAACATCTATGTTTATGCATACACCGTCAAACCACAGTTCGACCGTGTCCTAGCTTTATATCAGGCAGATATAAGAAAGAACGCTTCCTAAGGTTTTAAAAATCATACCAAATTATTTGAAAGGCAATTATGCATTACCGAATTTTCTCAACCCAGATAGTATTCATTTGTAAAATAAAAGCGATCCCATGGTCCCTTCCGATAGTGTCCTGGCGTCGTGCCCAATGTAATGGGATTAAATCATGCGACATTAGCGTCTGGAACGGCTACCGCCATAAATAATCTTCCTTTTATTAAACACGTCTAGATAAATGATTATAGACTCGACAACCCCCTGTTAGTTATGTCCCTGCGTATCTTGACGATGTTGTGGTCTCGTCGCCGTATTTTTAGGAGCATTATTACCCTCTTGTTTTGTGGACCTCTGATAAATGGATATTTCGAGTACATTTAGAATAATGTGGCGGTATTCTTTGTAATTTATCCACATCTACATTGATGGGTTTAAGAGGTATAGTATTTTTTGCTTTATAATAAGCTGCTAGGTGATTTGAAATAACTGATATGTATGGTTTCTGATTGATTCAGAAACAAGACAAATTGAAGAGAATTTTTCGACACATTACCACGACTGCCTATATTTATTGCTTCGTTATTAAAGAAAAATCTCAATTGGCACTGTTGTTAAGACTCAAATACTCTTTCCTGATCGATTTATCTTCTTTCGTCTCGTCACCATATTTTGAGGAGCATTATTACTCTCTATTGGTTTGAGGATTTCTGATCAATTGATATTTCGAGTACGTTTAGAATAATGCAGCGATATTCTTTGTAATATATCCACATCTACATTTATGGGTTTAAGAGGCATAGTGTTTTGTGCTTTATAGTATGCAGAAAGGGGATATGAAATATCAATTACATATGTAATTAATAAATGCAAATTTCACTGTTTATTCAAAAAATTACGAGGATGTCAACTGCCATTTGTCACGTCTATATTTATTGTTTTTTTTAATTGGCACTGGTTAAGTTTCGCAAGGACACTATCATGGACGAATTGACAAGATCATAAAGTCCAAAAATTCACTATTTGTGTTTTCAGGGACATGAATATTTATACAAATAATACATGTCTGTTGTTAAGCGCTATTATTTGTCATCAGAATATCTGGTACTGTCAGGGTGCTTAAAAATAACTTAACGGATGTAAAAAAAACTACAGATTTAATCTTGCAATTGTATTGTTAGACAATAGGACAAGATCAGCCTGAGTCCAACTCGTGTGATGATAAGTTCCTCATTTCCCTGTGGCGTCACCTACCGGCAACATTAATCTAATTTATATAGTGCATGTCCATTGTGCAGATCGGACGCGGCTTACCCGTTGAGTAATTACTATTCGGACAGACTGTAAGACGAGCGATCTGTTATGTCGACGTCATTACGGCATTGTCTCGGTGATTAGGGGCCGAAATTGGCTTGTTCGGTTCCTGTTTAACGTCTATTGCTTCTTTATTTGTTGTCAATTCAATTATAACTTTCCTTTATAGCTCGAACTTGTCCGCCGATTGTGATTATAGTGCATGTTCTTAATTCTTTTATTCATATTGAAACAATATTCATAGAGACCGTCTATCAATCAATATGGTATTTGAAATGTTAGTACTAATACTACTGGCATCACAAATCCACTGGATTTTTTAAAATAAACAAAGGAAGCACGAATTTCGAATGACACACAAACGGTCACCCATCCAAGGATTCATCCCTATAAATTCTGTTAACTTCAGTGATCGTTTTGACTACATAGTTTTATGGAGCTACGAGAGCCTTAATAAATACTTAAAATGTATGTAGCAAGAACAAAGACTTATTGTAATAGAAGAGTAATGAATATGAATGTGACCTATCGGGTGGAGGGGAAAAGGACAACCGAATGTGTGGTGATGGATTGAATGTGTAAAATATGATCGATAATGGGGGAAGAGTGTATGATGAATAACTAATGTCAAAGGGACATGCTGCGCCGACCCCAGATCAACTGAAAGAAGGGCAGGAGGATAACTCAAATTCACTAAGAGTTCATCATCATATCCTAGCATTTTCCGGTTGCCTTAGACTTAAGCTTGGAGCCTAGGGTCTGCTAACTAATTTAACCAGATTTGGCTGAATTTCCGTTATAACACGGAGCGACTGCTGTCCGATCTTCGCGACTGCCACAGATTATCTATCTTAAATGTTCACCTTATTCTTATTACCTGTCATCATCATCATCATCTCAGCCCATTAACGTCCCACTACTGAGCACGAGCCTCCTCTCACATATCAAGGTGTGAGGGTATTGGGTCATACTCCACCACGCGGACCCAGTGCGGATTGGCGGAGGCAGGTGTATGGCGTCCTGCTGTTAGAATTTATCAAGCCGCCCATGAGGCCTCTAACATGGCTTAAGGACTACCACATTTAGTGATAACCGGGACCAACAGCCTAACGTGCCTTCCGAAGCACGAAAGCGCTCGATATAAAATTCCACACAAACGGTCACCCATCCAAGGACTGACCTCTGTAAACTCTGCTGTACTTCGGTGATCGTTTCCGACCCCCGAGCACCGCAGAGCTACGAGCGCTTTTTATTACCTGTAGAAGATACTAATGATTTGATTCTTATAGAAACCTGAATTGAATATTTTGTTCTTAAGTAATAGGCGCTTGTAGATTTTATAATGACCTTTATCTTATCCTATCTTCACGGGGACCACAGGCGAACCTGAAGCGCACTAAGAACCTTATGAGTCTTTTGTGCCTATTGGTTTGCCACTTTACAAGTGCTGCTAAAAGAAACCAAGGCTGCAAAAACGGTGTACTTTTGTAATTATTTACTAGCATATTGACAAATGACTTGTGTTGTGATCCAATCGGTCGCGCCCGCGGCCACTAATGGCATTACCTTTATTAATCATTTGCCATTCCTGGCATGTCTTGTATCTGTATGTGGCGCCCAAACTTTTTTAGCGTTTGTTCTGTTGTCTTTTCTATTACTAACATTGTTAATGTGTTAATAATAATAATAATTAAATTAATTTATTTGACAACAATGGTTCAATTGTTAGTAATTTACGTAACTTAAAGACTAGTATTAGTAAATACAATAGTAATTTAAAAAATAAACAAAAATTTAACAAATTCATAGCCGTGGCCTTTGATGCACTAATACAGACACAAAGTGCCTAATAATTGGTGCATCAAACTTATTAACTAACATGTTCAGAATTCTGTTGGGACTAGATCTCATTCTGCTTAAAAGTAAGCCCGTCTTTTTGCGTATTGTCGCACCTTTAAAATAAATAAATATTCTTATACAATCGCACCAATTAATTAGTTCCAAGATAAGTATCATTATGAACTTATGGATACTAAATAACGGATAAACATACTGAAATACCTTATTTTTTGTAAATATATACTTATACATGGGAAACACCCAAACCAGAACAAATTTTTATGTTCATGCACACAAAGATTTGTCGAACCCACGACTTCTGGAGTGAAGTGCAGGCATACTGACCTCCACGCCATATCAGTCGTCAGATTAAATCTTCGTTCATTTTGGTTCACCCAAGTATTTATTATTTTGTAATACAATTACACACATATTAATAAAATTTGACAATGGCGACAAAATAAATATGGAAAACGCACCATTCAATAAAAAGTTAATTTTAATAATTCTTTATTGCACATAAAACATAAGTAGATTACAAAAGGTATTTAAAAACTAAAAGTACAAAGGTGGACTTATCTCTAGAAGAGATCTCTACCAGCCAACCCTAGAAGTTGTGTATAAATTTGTACGGGATTAAATTTGGTTAAAGATCTTTGTAAAAAAAAGGAAATAAAAAATCTTATATATACCATACATACTTACATATACTTATATCAATATTATACATACATATATATCAATATTATGATTAATAATGTAATAAAAATTAAATATTATAAAATTTATGAAAAGTGTTAACTAAGTGCCAAAACAGACAAGTAGTGATTTCTCAGTTGATTTTTGAATGACACAACTGATGGACTCTCACGGATCTGAGAGGGAAGACTGTTCCACATTCGTACAGCACGGGCTGAGAAGGAGTTACGGAAAAACTTAGTGTTGGTGGAAGGAGAAACAAGGAAATTTTCTTAAGATTTAGTTTGTTTAAACAATACGAAGCATATTTTATCTTTAACTAGCTGTTACCCGCGACTTCGTCCGCGTGGAATAGTATCTTTGGGTAGCATTTACAACCCCCTTTTCGCAATAAAAAGTAGCCTATATCCTTTCTCAGGGTCTAGACTATCTGTATACCAAATTTCATTTAAATCCGTTCAGTAGTTTTGGCGTGAAAGAGTAACAGACAGACAGACAGACAGAGTTACTTTCGCATTTATAAAATTATATATTAGTAAGGATGACTTTACTTAAAGAGCTACGCAAAATATATAGAAGTATCAATATTCCTGTTTATAAAAAATATCATAAAATGTGCCGTAATAGGTTCTTTGAAACGCCATTTTGGATCCATCTTAGGTTTGAGAAGCCCTGAACGGTCCGATATTGTCACCTACTCAGCGCGGGAAAGATATTTGATTAGCCACTGGCCACTAGGGGCGTGGGGTATCCGCTGAGCAAGGGATCCCTTTAAACTGGATGTGTTACTTTTCTTTATGGTCTCACAAACATTCTTGGAATAGGCAAGTTTTTTTTTTTTTTATTGTTTAACAATCTAAAATCTTATAGATAAGTTTAAATAAAAACAGTGCAACAAAATCCAATCAAGATTTTTTCGGGCACTGCCATTCGTCCATAGTTTTTATAAATATGGTATTAAATTATATAGTACACTAATTATACAAATTCAATTTTATTGTATATTAAGAGGGATTAGATATTTTGGAAACTTCATAACTTATCTTTTTGTACCGATTTCTGAGTTTTATTTCACTTATACTAATCTCTTGTTGTTAAAAACTAGCACATGTAATGTCAAACAAATTATATTTAAATATTGAATATTATGCAAACATTTTAAATATCTTTGTGTGGGCGATATGAATTTTGTAATTTACATTCCAGAAGACATTTATGTGACTATGTTGAAACTTATATTACAGTATGTACATCTCACAGTAAGTTAGTTTTATTTCACTCCTAAAGCGTGAGTAGGCATTAGAGCAATGAAAAAAGTCTTTCCTTAAGTATTATTATCCATTACCCTGTATACGTCAACATGTTATGTGTCACTTTCTTTAATTACTGTCGATTACGTCACTTGTCGCAAAAATTTCCAATTCTTAAAATTTTATCAGTAAAATCAATACAATGTATAAAGTAATTTGTGTGCTGAAATATCTACTATTTTCTACACCAAACTAATCTTTAATATTTTAACCCTTTAACAGGCAGAACACGTTTAAAATATTAATAGGTTTTCCACCTTAAGTTAACCGCATAAGGTTCAATTTACGGGGATCATATGTTGACCACTGCCTGTTAAAGGGTTAAGGAAAGTGTACTTTTCGCAAATAGCACATTCTGCGACTAACACATTAGTCACATCTAGTGTGTCTTTACCTCCAAGTAACCCTCACTTAGCCAATCCCACAGTATTGTCCGGGGAAATATTTTTAAATAATCCGTTGCTGATACATGGGGGGCCGTCTTGGACTTGACATGACGCGTCACACGTGACGACAATAACCTGCCCGCATTGACAGATAGGTCTCTCTGTTGGTGTAATTGGTAATATGTCAAGTTGACAATCTTGGATAACTCTCCGGAGGTTTCGCTAAATGTGAAATGTGTAACATAATTGTGTGTTTACCGTTAACTATGTAGATTTTTTTTCTGTATACACTTCCATTTCCATTTGGCTTCCAAAAATAACTGGGAATTTTTAAATAAAAGAGGAGTTTAACAACCATTTTGAAATGATTGTATCTATCTACGTACATGTGGCCTACGCGTACGCATCCCGTTTTCCGCGTCCATTTTATGCGTACGCTTCTTTACACAAAATTTGCTATGGATATACGCTGAATAAGTGTAAGGAACTACTTATTCATATTGGGACGTGTCCTATTTAGTTCATGCTACGACTTACTACATCTGCTACGGCCTACGTTACGAACCGTCTACGATAGCTACTACTGTCTACGATATTTCTGCTACGAACTTTAACTGTTCGACGAGATAAATGAGTGAAATTGCATCATCATCAATAACGTTCCACTGCTGAGCACGAATCTCCTTTCATAAACCAAGGTTAGAGGAACTCAGGTCACCCAAAAATCCCTACTACACGCGGACCCAGTGGGGATTTTTATTGTTCCGTTTTCAATAACGTGGCTTGATAAAAAATTGTTTTTTGTTTTACCATATTTTTTTTATTTTTTAAATCCCACTTCACTATTAAAAGCGATTAGCGATAAAACTAATGATAGTTTGCCCGTCAAACATTATGAAGGTCCGTTTGACAAGTATCGAGGCGTGGTGCATTGGTAATTAGCGTAACGGTCAATTAACGGCTAATTGGTTTGGCTCGGCGCGGTCGCCGGTAACTTTTGTACTATCGACTTTTATATGCAACTCGTTTTAATAGGTTTCATTTTTACTTATATCATTGGTATGTTTACTAAGGTTTAGGGGTTAATACTTCGCTTGCAGCCGTCCATGTAAACCTTCCTCTCGCCAAAATTGCCAACAAAACCCGTTGCGTAGTTTTTAAAATTTAAGCACACATTATATAATATGCCTCTGCCTACGCTTTCGGGGAAACAGGCGTGATAGTATGCATGTATGTAAGCACATATGGGGACAGACAGACAGCGAAAAGCGACTTTGTTTTATACTATGTAGTGATAAGACTCTAGTGTGTTTAAGTGTTGGTATATTAAAGATCAACAGAATCATTTAGATTCGTCAAATTCTTACAACCAAAATGGAAATTCTATAATTTTTTTAAAAATAATGAAAGAGATATGAGCGGTACCATAATCAGAAAATAGAAGCAAAATGGATTATTGTCAGAATTTGTCAAGATTTGTTTCACTCATTATACTGCAAAGAGTTTTTAAGGAACAGTTTTATTATTTCTCGCGTGTCGGACACTAACCCTTCTCCGGAGTAATGTAGTTAAAAAAAAACTAAATGTACATTATTTCGCATACTAATAAATTAAGAATAAAAAAATCTGAAATATAGCAGAGATACAAACAACTAACACAGGGCTGTTCCACTAAACTTTTCCACAAACTTAGTGCGGGACCAAGAAAAAACGCTGTTATTATTATTAATATAATATGATTATTATTGATAGTAATTTAGTAAACTTTCAAAATACATATTAATAAAACATAGATACAAACAATCACGCCTGATTCCCCGAAGAGGTAGGCAGAGCCTTATTATGCGCTCACATTTCCCCAATTATATTTTTGATCCCACGTAATAGGTGGCGAGTCTTTTGCCTCTTAGCAGAAACTATGTTTAGTATTATTTTGCATATTTTTTATGTAAATTATTTAAAATTTAACGAAAAAAAATGCAGAGATTTAAACAGCAGTGCTATTCGCCTAAACTTTTCGACAAACTTAGTGTGGTGCCGAGGAAGAGAGAGAAAGCTATTATTATTAATTATAATGATTACGCCGAAAAACTGCACGCGAACGCTACAAACAACATCGCGCATGATTCCGCTGCATATTAGATTTAATGGCCCGCCTCGAATGTTTTAATCACAGTACGGCTGAATACACACTGGTGTAGTGGATTTGTAAACAAAATTCTGAGAAGGTCCTATTCAAAAATAATTAAAATTTTAAGGAGGTTTAACCTTCGTCTATATAAAACGAAGTGTTGCATTATAAAATACTGACCATGAAAGTTCTATTTAAAAAAAGACACAGTGGTGTAGTTTGTCTATAGGCTGCGGTGACCACTTTTCATCTAAATTCCGCATGCTTGAGTTATTTTTAAGTGAGATATTTGAGTTCTGCATTAAAATACTGTCGACGATGGTTTTATGGTCGCCTGTATGTGTATATTTGTTTTGTTTGAATTTTTAAAAGAAATAAAAATCTTTTTCTAAAATTTGTAACTTACTAGAGACAGTTAAAAATTTAAAGTCTAACCCAACGTGGACGGTTCATGATGTGCAGATTGTTAGGAATAAGAATCCATAATTCTAAAATCACTTATGTGAATATGTTACTATTACTTACAGGTGATATTAATCATAAGTATAATAATAATCAAACAATTTCTTGAGTATTTTTTTTTCAAACAAAGTATCAATTATAAAAAAGGCATACTTAGAAACAGCTAACACTACCATTTATCTAAACTTTTCCACAAACAACACATCAGAGGGAAACCTTTGCCCTGCAATGAGCCAATATATTTATTTGAAAAATGTAATAATAATTATTATAAAACAATTTCTTTATTAAGACAACGCATAGTTAATAGTGTCAGTTACATCATTTATTCTTAATATCGATCTTATTGAACCTAAGTAAACTAATTTATAACTTTTAAAGCATAATAAATAATTAAATATTTTTTATGTAAAATACCACGTATGCGCTGAACTGAAATATTAAAAATATCACTACCAAATCTTAAAGGTGAACAAAGGTTCTTTCGAAATAAACGTCTGGCAATATACTTCATTACCTCGTTCTCTAGTGTGTCTCCACCTTACACGGTACCGAGTTCGCTCAAAGCGAATAAAGATATCTATATTCATTAAAATTTAAAACGCGAGCGGGTTATAAGATTCAAAAGGGGGTACCCACCCACCCCACGTAGGTATAGTTATTAACAATTTAAGTTTATTACACTTTTAATTCTAGTCAGTGTGTGTCACGGGTAATGTTAGATTCAGGTGATTAGGTTACCCTAGAAGGTTTTATGCTTTCGGGATGGTGATTAAGCTGCGCGTATGGGTTGCTGGTATATGCTTCAGTGATAATGAGTGCTCATTTATGGACTATGTCACCTGTGAATGATTTTGCCTTAACTGTAAAATAAGTATTTTTTTGTAAATATGTAAATGGGTGTATAGGGATCCTACCAAGATCTGAGGAGCCCAAGCCTACCTAACCTGCAAGTGGTGCACCAACGGACGAGGCTCTGGCAAACATAACAGTGCCCGGTAAGCGGCAATAGGCTCGCCACCTATTACGTGGGACCAACTTTATAATTAGCGAAGTGTGGGCGTATAATATGCCTCTGCCTACCCATTCGGGTAAACGGGCGTGAATGTATGTATGTGAATAATTTTGCCTTATCTTTTAGTAGTAATTTATATGTAGGTATTGTTTATATTAAATTATTTATATTTATTGTGTATTATTTATAGTAATATATCATATTATTATGTTTACGTCACACACAAAAAAAAGTTTTAAATATGTTTATCCGCTATTTAGTATCTATAACACAAGTTCTTCATGATTCTTATCTTGGAGCTAAATAATTGGTGTAATTGTTAGAAATTATTTATTTTATACATTCGTAATCCAATCAACTCTGACTTGTTTTTGTCAAAACAGGCCCGTATAGTGGGCGTCAATGGGCTAAGATGGTGTTGAAAATAATAATTTTATCTTGCAATTTGTACGCTATCTGGCTATAAACAGTTGTTTATAAAAAATAATTTGATTATTTAATTTGTTACAAAAACATAATCGAATACTCTTTTTGTTTCAGGTATGTTGTACAAAAGATGGCGGTGTTCCGATATCACAGTTAGATTTTTAATGTTATTATGTTTTTAAAATTAAGCTGCCGCTATTAATCGGACGTAGTTATGCAAAATGGATCTAACCAACAAAAACGGTTTTTTGAGATACTGTCAGAAATGTCTAACTTATTAAAACAATACTAAACAGGAAGTAGGTAACAATACCCAGTATGCACGTGAATTCACCATTTACCCCATTATCAAACACGCCTAAATAATTTTTCACGTCCGCAAACAATAACAATTACGATTCAGAATCACGCAGTCGTTACACGTTTTATCTGGAGACGCAGCCCCTAACCCTTCCCCGTCTAATCGTGAATTATAACCTGTAATAAAATTCTTTAATCAAAGAAAACAACCCAGCTACCATTAAGGAGCGCACACGTCGCCACCTTGAGTCGTTACAACGAATATTTACATACATGTGTCATTACACCCCCCCCCCCTTCGAACCCCACCCCATCATAATTAAGGGTATAGCGGAATCTTAGCGTCTTATTACGCAATGGTATCCTTTCAGAAAATTGTAACGCGGCCCACCCCCAAATAATCACCTTGGAAATTTGGCTCTCAAAAGTTTCAGTGAAAACATTCTCCTCAGCTAAGCACACACGAAACTTAAATGTGAAATATCCTCTAATGAATCAGACAATATTTTAAGGCGCGGGGGGTAATAAAACCTCCACGCCACCCACTAATGTACACCAACACTTTGTCTCTGTTTAGGGATGGGGTGATTTGTGTAAATATATCGATGTGGACACCAGATAGCGGCAAGGATTGCGCGAAGATTTGTTTATGTGGCGGAGTGCAGTGGAGCTTATTTAAGTTAATAACACGGCTTCTTAAGATAATTAAACTTAATTTGTGAGTTACGGACGACTGCTAGGAGACACTACAAACAATAGATGCTCGGAGCTCGAAAGGTTTAGATTTAAATTCATGTCTCTGTAAAAGTAAAAAATGTTTTGAGTACCTACATAATGATTTTATGAAAAAAAAAAAACGTACCTCTGATTATGCCAATTTTGAAATATACATACAGAAAATCAAGTTTGAAATTCATAATAATTATCATAAAGGAAAAGGTGTTTTAAGAATACCTATCATGTTTTTTTTTCTACAAAAATAATATTACCACGTAATGTACGATTACCTTCTTAAATTACGAAAGTATATATTTTATGAGAAAAATCTAGCAGCGTACAAGTTGCAAAAAAATGTCGATATACCGTTAAAATTGTAATAAGCAAGTGATAGATTTCCGCAAAGTAACGTCTGAATCAATAAATTATTGTAAAATAACTTATTAAATTCCCAGGTCACTTACTACATTAAACTCATAATTTTATATTAATTAGTATTAATTCATATAATAAAATATTGTATTTATAAATAGTCCTCTAGTAATCTGTACACTCAATAAAATCGATGAAAAGTCTATCGTACATTAATGTACAGGTGGTGCCAACTCTATATTTTAGGTCATTCTATGCGCCCGTAGAAGGTTTGGTCGTTACGCGGTGGCGGGTGGAATTATGTCAAGATACCGATACTTTGACGTGAAAAGCCGTGCCGTACCGTACCTGGGTTGTTATTGTAAAAAATAGGGCATTATTTACCTTATTATTCATAAAATATGAGTTGATTGTACAGGTATTCTTCTTCAACCTGTAAGCACCAAATACTGAGTATGGGATTGTACGAAAGAAATACCGCCGCCCCGGAAAATAAAGGGCTCAAGAAGGTACATAGGTCTGTATTTATAAGTAAAGGTATAATATTTCGGGAACACAGTCTTTGAGCTTAATTTGATAGTCTTGATTGACGATGTAATATGTGATTTTGGGGGGCGCTTTTTCTTACATAACTTTTTAACTCCTAACATCGAAAGTCCGAAAATATGTTTCATACAATTTTATTTCATAATGATCACTCTTCATAATTTTTATTTCAATAAATATTAAAACGCCAAATGAATCGACTTCATAATTTTATTGTTCATACATTTATTTGTACTCATTTTTGCTTTCATATATTTCTTAATCAGAAGTGCTATTTATCCTATACATCAAAAATCATACTGTTAATAAAATGCTCCCAGAAGGTGGGTTGGGTTAGGTTAGAACTGCGACCTTCACAGAACCAAAATGCTCCCAGAAGGTGGGTTAGGTTAGGTTAGAACTGCGACCTTCACAGAACCAAAATGCTCCCAGAAGGTGGGTTAGGTTAGGTTAGAACTGCGACCTTCACTCCCTTATGAAGAAAACTATTCTGAATAAAAAAAAATTTAATTAAACACCTTCTTAATGAAAACATTATGAAATAAAAAAATATGATGACGGGGTGTTATGAGTTCCGATTATAGGAATATTAATGTATGAACATAAAGTATATGAAGAACAAAATTATGAAGAGTGATTATTATGAATACAAATTTTATGAGAGCCGATATGGACCCGTGATTTTGTTTATGGGATACTTTGAAGTAAAAAGCCGTACAGTACCGGTGTTGATATTATAAATCATAGATCAAATACTGTCGAATTTCTTTATAAAAATATGATAGAATGTATAAACATTCTCAATCGAACTGTAGGCGCCAAATGTTGATATTGTTAATTATTGCATTTTATTTCAATAGTTAAATAATAAAGGCTTCTTATTCCGCTGCATCGTTTTTAAAATATTATCTTATTTATTTACTAGAGTCATTATAACAAAAATGTCCCCTTCATACCACCTCTCCCCTATCGTATCGTTTAGGTCACCTCTAATGCGCGCCTTAATTTTCGGTTTTAATATAGCTTAACATATGATATCCATGGCTCTACTACTACTATCAAGATATAATAAATAAATAAATAGTTTCTAACAATTACACCAATTATTTAGTTCCAAGATAAGTATCATTAAGAACTTGTGTTATGGATACTAAACAACGGATAAACATACTTAGATACTTTTTTTTTGTAAATACATACTTAATATACATAGAAAACACCCAGACCAGAACAAATATTCATGTTCATGCACACAAAGATTTGTCCTGTGTGGGAATCGAACCCACGACCTCAGGAGCTAAAAATACTACTATCAAGTCATGCATTATCATCTCAGCCCATTAAAGTCCCTCTACTGAGCACGGACCTCCTCTCACGAACCAAGCTGAGAGGGTATGGGGTCATACTCCACCACGCGGTATTAAAACAATTACATCTAACAATTGGAGTATGTATAATAATGAAATACATTGCTTACCAGCTCCTTGCCATCCCAGCTGTACCTCTATCAGTTACAGTACAGGCGATTGCCGTCTTCCGAGTCATTGAAGTCCCAAGATTGGCTCTGGGGTACGTTTTGCGGTCTGGCCTCGCGACGGGGACTACCGTTGTATCGCAGCGCTCATGAGGAACTTTGTTTCGATAATCTCTCTTACACACTGATGGGTTGGTTGTCGATCTTTCTTATTTTATATTAGAA
The DNA here is from genome assembly GCA_949126915.1 of Musotima nitidalis. NCBI lineage: Eukaryota > Metazoa > Arthropoda > Insecta > Lepidoptera > Crambidae > Musotima > Musotima nitidalis. The sequence continues at coordinate 12,208,960 of OX421434.1, forward strand.
AATTCTTTATAAGACGGAGGTGTAAATAAAAACAAAAACCGGCCAAGTGCGTGTCGGGCCACGCGCAATATAGGGTTCCGTAGTCACCCTTTGCCATAATGTCGCTATATGAACAGGTTCAGCTATTCCCCGATAGATATCACTACTACGGTATGAATGAAATTTTAATACATTTAATACAAAAAAATATTTGATTGTCGTCCATTACTCGAAAACCAGTAAAGCCTACTTAGCCGTGATAGTTTTCCTTTTAACTTCATTATATATACTACTATTGTGAATTTTTTCAGCCACTCTGAAAGTACCGTTTACCTGGTGGGGGGGGCGGATACTGAACTCTATCAATTTTTTCCACTTTAAAGCTTAATGTTTCGAAAACGGATCCCTAAATCGAAAAATGGTTTTAAGAAACTCATATTACTTTTGAAAGACCTTACTAACGATACCCAACATGATAAGATAGACTCGAGAAAAAAAAATCATTCCTACTTTACGTGTAGGGGAGGTACGTTACAAAACAATATTTTAAAAAATTTTATTCTACAGGTTTGTCGACGTGATTAATATGTATACCCACACCAATTTTCAGCTGTCTAATGTTAATAGTCTCTGCGCTAACCCGCGGACGGACGGACGGACGGACGGACGGACGGACGGACGGACGGACATGGCGAAACTATAAGGGTTCCTTGTTTACTACGGAACCCTAAAAAGTAAAGATTTCAAAACAGAAACTTATTCTTATTAACTTTCTTAAACCTTCTGGACTTGGCCAATAGTACCCTTAACCGCCGCGACTGTTGAAAAGGTTAATGAGCATAAATTAAGCTAAAAGTAAGGATCGGAAGGATGTGGTTTCTGTCTACCCCTACGTTCGAGTAAGGCGTGATAATTTCTATTAGTAGAGGGAAGTATACACTGTACCTTTACCATTTGTATGCTAAACCAATGACGAGCAGCTTTAAGCTGGCTGATGATCACGCATCTCTTACCATGTGACACGTTTCAATATATCTTTGTTAAAAGTGAACCTTACTACTACTTAATAAATCCCTTCTAAGAGATTGTCGGAAAAATAAAGGGGAATAGGCCTCGTGGGCTTAGCCCATTACGTTGGTCCGACCATATCCGCACCACTCTCGGTTCTACAGTCCACTATACCCTCCACACCGCCGATGACAGGAAAAGATGGAAGAACATCGTTAGAGAAAGGGTGTTTTAAAAGGGTGGTCACGACCCTCAGCATTGAGGAACACGACGCAAGGAGGAGGAGGAAAGAGTTGTAACACGGGCGTAAGATTATGTGTTTATTTTTATTGATTCAAAAGCATCTCATATACTCTCGTTGATTAAAGGTACTGTTGACTTCCCCTTTCTCGAAAACCTTCTGGACTTGGCCAATAGTACCCTAAACCGACGCGACTATTGAAAAGGTTAATGAGCATAAATTAAACTAAAAATAACCCAGGATCAGATATACTTTCCAATAAGGCGTGATAATATGTATTAGTGTAAGTTTACCAAACCTAACCAAGCTACACGTTTCCCACAGCAGTGTGTCGCAGGCGCAAACAGCTAACAGTTTGAGACGCTATGATTTATTGATTCCAAAGGCGACCGCTGGGGGCGCGATAACACGGCCCGTTTTAATTATGATCCGTCTAATTGTGTTTGGGGTTACGCTGTATTTGGATATCGTAGTCGGATTGCTTGAATGCTCTGAAGAAATTTTAGGCAGATTAGATGCATAATCTTTAAGAACTTTTGAAGGAATTCCTGCTATAAATTAATAAAAATAAGTTCTCGCTACCAACGCGATATTTGCAAGAGGACCGAAATAATTTTAGGCTTGTAAATTTAGGGACACACACACGTAGTTTAAAAATCTAATATTATATATGAAGCATGCTTTTGTGGTTTGTTCCACCTGCCAAATGACATCCAGGTGGTTGGTACTTGAGAGAAACGAGGCTACTAGGGTGGGCGCTGATCCTTTGAGATAAAAATTAAATCACAGGATTCTATGGTAATATATTACCAAACTAACACAAGGTTTGTCAAGGCACAGATAATCCCTCCACTGATTTCTATTGTGTACAATAATAAAATAAAGACATTTAATTTTATTGCCGCTTAAAACCTATCTTAGATGCGGCCAAACTTAAAACTCCCTCTAAAATAAACAGTCTAATATGGAATAGATCTATGGTTTTGAATCATAAAATAATAACAGTCAATACTGTGCAAAAACATGTAACAAAAATAAATTTAAAATTCCGTAAGTAAAAAGTGCCTTGCTGCCTCATTTCTGATGCCCTCTTTAAATATTAAACGTCTGATACGTCAAAAACGGCCATTAAAAAAATGTGAAATAATCAAAGACACCAATTACCGCCCCCTCCTTCGAGGGCCATCGCACCGGCCCATTTTTAACGCGTGCTTAACGCAGATCGCGATCGTAAACTCTGTTAGGGTTCGGCTAGAGTTCACGCGTTCGGTGTAAGCGGCTAGCATTACCATCATCACTTCTGGCAATAATGGGCGTGTGGATTGGGGAAGGCAACTGTTTAGCGTCCTGTAAGTGCCTTCCGAAACGTGAGATTTATAAAAATAATGTTTTTCAGAATTTACAGTGATCCTCAGCGCAGTTTAGTTGTTTAACTGAAAACCATAATACAGCTGGTAAAACCGAAATTGTCTGTGAACGACTTAAACTTAACTAACTCATTACTGCGTCTTCAACTCTATGTATTTGATTATTATCAACGGAAACTCCATGTGTGAATGACATGCCTTTCTTGTATGTATACATGAGATGACCTAAGATAATATTCTGATAACTCTAATTTTCCGCTCGCAGTATTCCCATCGCGCTAGTTTTCGCGCTCGCCACCGCTTGCAACATGACCGAACGAGCACTAAGTGTTACACCCTCCTCATTTACCCCCTCGCAGGTGGCTCATTAGGCTAGGCAGAAGTGTTAACCTCAAAGGCAGGGGTGTGTTTGATTTTTTGCACTCGTCCTATGGATTTTACAGCTGATTAGCGTTAGGTGAGTCAAAGCAAAGTTCAAGTTGCCAGACTCAATTAAAGTTATGGAAAATGGCACGCCCTAGTTTTGTTTCATTAGCTATTTATTTTATATTATATACCATAATAGCACATGTTGCTCACAAATAATAATAATAATCCTTTATTGCACAATAATAATTTTAAGTATGACATGAGGTATATAAAATAACATGTACAAAGGTGGACTTATCTCTAGAAGAGATCTCTACCAGCCAACCCTAGCAGTTGTAAACTAAATAGTTGTACGGGATAAATGTTGTCCAAGAAAAGTGTTGCTGATATAAATTAAAAATAAAAATAAGAGCAAAATATAAAGAAAATCTCTTACATGCTATAATGTGGTTTTTATTTCTAAAAGAACTTTTGAAGTCGGTCCACTAGTTTTTGAACTTATTCAATGAAAACTAAACAATTATATGAAGCGCGGCGTGAAACGGCATTTTAGCAGCTCGTCATGAGTTGGTGCGCTTTGTACCGTGCTTTTTTCACGGTATGAAATGCTTTTATATTTTTGAACTGCATCGAATGCTTACCATTAGGCAGGATGTAGTCATTGTCATGTAGTCATATTTAACATCTTATACGTGCATATAACACATGATACATTAATATAAAAATAACGCAATTGATTTAATAATCTATCTGGAATAATAAACCTTTGTATTGTTACCAGTTTTTAGAGACGTAGTTTATTCCATATATGGTATGGTAAGAATGACCATATTTTTACGTCTCTTGTATGACATATAAAATGTCTTGGAATTATCAAACATCTTGGGGCTTATTACAAAACAAGATCTAATGTTAAACCAGGTTTAAAACTAGTGCTGTCACTTTTATTTTTGGTTTAACTATCTTGTTTTCTAATAAGCCATTATTATTCTCAACGCACAACTCTAACCTACTTTTCTAAATCAAAAGACATGCCATATAGATGCCAAATTTAAAAACAAACGGTGAAGTCCCGGATCGCCGTGTGGTAATGGCCTAGAATAGTGCCACCCCCTCTCATCTCACGAGGATTCGTAAGAGTCGACGAAGAGAAATACTACCGGACGATGGGCAGCAGCGTCATCCTGCATACTGGCTTGAACTGCGATCACCAACCCGCCTGGCCACTATTACTCCCAATGGAACGTAATCTATTGGGGAGGCTAATGTTCAGCACTGGATTTTAAAAGGCTGATATGATAATAATGAAGTAACGGATTGTACTGACTAACATTTGACACTAATTTAGCTTATATAATCTATGGGAACATGCTCAAATGTTATGCAAGTCAAATTGGACCAAGAACTTATAATTACACTTAAATTGATGTCTTACCATACTGAATGCTCCTTTTGTAAAGTACTCAGTACCAGTTTATACTTAATCAGTACTTTTTTCTTATTTTACATGAAATTTTCAGAAAACAAATTTTGGTACGTATTTTAACTAAAAGTATTCCCAAATTGACCGAACAGCATTTTCATTACAACTGCCAATCGCTTATGCGAAATTTCTTTCAACTCCGAAAATTTGCTAGTCAAACAAGGCGAAATATAAAATGTTCCTCGGCCGAGTCATCAGCCCATTAGAAATTCAGATCAGACCAAGGTACAAATGCATATTTATCTGGTGTTTCCCCACGCCAAAAACAGACATCGCCTCATTTAAAATCTTCGGTGTTTTATGAAAGGCTCTAATTCAAATGCGGCCAAGCACCAATATCGCTTATCAAGTGTCAAGATAGCTTAGAACGCATCAAGGCGCCACTGTCACTTCGTTGGACCAGTATCTCACTTTAATTTTAGATATGCTGTGTCCAGGATTGGATTAACAGAGATATGATGGAATTGAAGAATGTGACAATATTTAATAAATTTACAATTAGCAGAAATGTATGGACATGTGGCGCTCTATAAATAATGGAAACGAATTTCAAAACTCGTACACCATGAAAGTATAAAAAAAATATAAGTCACTTAAATAATTTATTGATTCAGGCGTTACTTTGTGGAAATCCATTGTAAGCAAAAAATGTTTTTCTAATTAGTGACTTAAAATTAAGTGATGGATTAAAAATATCACTTACAAATATCCATTTGTCCATCCACTTGCTTATAAGTCAATTATTAAAAAAAACAATTTTTTTCTGACTTGTAGTAAAAAATACATTTGTATAAGTTATGTTTTCTTACATATATATTAGCACTGCACTAATTTATCAGTTAAACCTTTTTTAGTTGAAATATCAGTCAGTGTGATTCCAGCGATGATTGGTTCAATTTCGTCTCATCTAACATCCTTACAACAAATTTAGCACCTCACAGAAAGATACTGCCTTAAAATGTACACCGTGACGGGAGCATTACAGCGGGAGTTTATTATTTGCACCGCCGAATTTATCGGGCAATATCAGCTAAGTAACAACGCACGAAATGCCCAATTAAAATATTAATTACTTTGAGTTGTGACACTTTGCCGCGGTGAGGGTGGGCGGTGCCGCGGCCCGGAATGGTCTATGGGGGTGCCGTAAACTACCGAACGCTGATCTCGCTGTCTTATTATTAGACTAAAAGGGTTGCTGATCTTTTCGAATATGAAATTTTATGTTGCGCTTCGAGTTGCGTTTTCGTATATAAGCGAAGCGTTGTAGCTTAGGAAATAATAACGTTTTTGTATATAAGCGATGTTGTTTGCAAAGTAACTAAAAATTATATATTTTTTGCAAAGAAGCTTTGAAAAGTATTAAATTTGTGATTGGCCTCGTTTAACAAATGAATACGTCTATTAAACAAATGTATGAGGATGTATGGGTGTATAGGGATCCCACTCAATACCCAAGCCAACCTCACCTACAAGAAGTGCACCTGCCGATCAACGGACAAGGCTCTGGCGAATATAACAGTTGCTGGTAAGCGGCAATAGGCTCGCCACCTATTACGTGGGACTAACTTTATAATTGACGAAGTATGGGCGTATAATATGCCTCTGCCTACCCCTTCAGGTAAACAGGCGTGAATGTATGTATGTTTACAAAATTGCGAGAATGTAAAAATAAATAAATAATTTCTAACAATTACACCAATTATTTAGTCCCAAGATAAGTACCAATAAGAACTTGTGTTATGGATACTAAATGACGGATAAACATACTTGAATACTTTTTTTTGTAAATACATACTTAATATACATAGAAAACACCCAGACCAGAACAAATATTCATGTTCATGCACACAAAGATTTGTCCTGTGTGGGAATAGAACCCACGACCTCAGGAGCGTAGGGCTGGTATACTGACCTCCACGCTATATCGGTCGTATAGTAGTACATGTTCATAAAATATTCTGCAAAACTTCATCATCATCGTCTCAACCTATTAACGTTCCACTACTGAGCACGAGCCTCCTCTCACATATCAAGGTGTGCGGATTGGCGGAGGCAGGTGTATGGCGTCCTGCTGTTAGAATTTATCAAGCCGCCCATTAGGTCTCTAACATGGCTTAACGACTACCATATTAGTGATAACCGAGACCAACGGCTTCACATGCCTTCCGAAGCACGGAAGCGCGCGATATCAAATGCCACACTAACCGCCACCCATCCACGGACTGACCTCTGTAAACTGTGCTGTACTTCGGTGATCGTTTCCGACCCACGAACCTTTGAGTTTGACCTTCATAAGAGCTATATTGACTTTACTTGAATAAATTATTATAACTTGACTTTGTAAGCAGTTCAATTGACCGTTTTGTATGGACTATTTGTCATGTAAATGCTAATAAGAACTTATTTGCTTATTGTGAAACAGTTCCTTGTTACTATTAATCAGCTTTGAAGTTATCCAATTGATATTAGTAGGGATTTAATCTAAACTCACAATTACGTTAAAATCGTATTATAAAACCGTAATGTAAGCTTTACATCTACAAACTCTTAAAAGGACCCGTTCACCGTACCGTGGTTCCGTCAAACAAAGAAATCTTTGAGCAAACACACCACCCCGCACTAAATATTAAGTGTTAATAATGTTTCAACTCCCTTTTGAATCAAAAATTCACCGATTCGTTACGCCCAAGTTAACAATAGGGGGGCTTGGTGTATTTTCAAACCCGTTAACTCCACTCATCGGATATTGGTGATATTAATGTCTCGCCAGTTTTCTTTGAGTTTTAGATTCCGCAAAATTTGTCTTAACCTTTTTGGGATTGATTAATTCACGCTTTGCTCGTTTAGCTGCGACGCCTTTCGGTTAAGTGTCTTTAGCTTTTCGAACATTTGGTTCAATTTGTAATTAGATCTCTTTGCCATTTTCAGTCATTGTAAACTTACTCGTTTGAAGTTGACATAGAGTCTATTATTAGTAGTGCGAAAACGTTTTCGTATGTATAAAGCGAAGAAAATAAGAGGATTGTCGTTTGTTTTTAGTTATGTTATTGATCACTGTTTTATTCAACGAAACATTGAGATGAAGAGCATGTGACAAGGACAGTATTGAATATGAATGTTACCGGTTAAAGAGGTAGTTTAGACGACATAAAAAGAGATGGATTTAGTGTGTGTTGAATGACATGATCGAGAAGGATTAGAGGAGTCGGTGACGAATTACCGAGGTGGTAAAGGGAAAATAGAATATAATACTTTATTTGCACTTAATTGAGGGTACATTACAGTTCGGGTACAATAAAATAAAGCTCCTCTCATGTTGGCTGAACCAACAACGGTGGCATGCAAATTATAATTAAATAACACATTAATTAGTAATAGAATACTATACTTATAAATCGTTAAAATGTCAAAATTGGGAATTAGCAACTAGACATAATTAAATTTTACTTGTGTAAATTGCGTATTAGTAACTAAACATTATTGATGTCAAAATACCCACAAGTCATTCATAAGTATACTTCATAGTATTTATAGTAATAAATGCTAGCCCATTCCAGGTAGACTAGACATAGTGCATGAGGGTAGTCATTATGATGATAACATAAAATACTTTAAAATAAATTGACTCCTAAATACAGCAATTTAAGTACACATAGTACAAGCTCTGCATGGTTTCGGCCTATTTGGTGCTGTGTAAAATGTCTGAGGATATTATTTTTATTATCTTTGCAGAACTCTGTGTTGGGCTATGTTAACACATACTTGCCTGTTATTAATAAATACATGAGCAGCCAATTTGACTTATCGATGTTAATTGCAAAATTATTGCTTGCTCCGTGCCATAGGGAGCACGTGAAGCCGTTGGTCCAGGCTGTCATAAATATCTATCTGTCTGTCCTTATGTATACTTAGATCTTTTAACTACGCAACGGATTTTTTAATAGATAGAGTGATTAAGGAGAAGAAATTCAGTGGCGAGACCCCTTGTTTTTAAATTCAGAGGGTTCTCGTTCAAACCCTGGTGACTATTCGAAGTTTTGTGCGTAATTATCGCTAGCTCCGTGCCTTGGAAACACGTGAAGCAATGACAGTTGTTATCAGGAAGTCAGTGCTTTTTAAAATCCTGACAGCTAATTAACCAGTAAGCAGACCCTGGGTCCTAAGCTTAAATTTAGGGCGGCCGGGATAATGCTAGGATGTCGTGATCATGAGTAGCCAATACTATTCACCGAAATTTCAACACTATTTGGCATGTATAGTGTTACGATCATTATTTCAACACCATTTGGCATGTATCGTGTAGCGTTCATAATTTATCCGCAATCAACAGGCCCTATCGCCACCCCGATCCCACGCCGCCTTAATGAACTCAATCAATATCTAATGCAATGAGGACACGTAATTAAAACTGCTCCCGCGACATTTGCATATGAAAACCTTTATAATTGATCATTCACACCACCTCCCCTTCCGTGTCACCCACTTTCTGGTGATGAAATACGAGATGTGGCAAACTTACTAAGAAGATCGCAAGTATCTAAGTAAGTAGGAAATAGTTCTGCATTTTCCGTCAGCGTTATATTTAGTAAATAAGAAAACGTTCTGCTTTTCCAAACTAGTGCTGTTCCTGTCTTCACCTCATCGAATGAAGGTGACAGCACTATTTTTAAACCTTGTCTAACTTTAGACATCGTTTTGGAATAAGACCTTTTGTTGCTAAAAGTGAACTTTTCTGCATGTACATAGACCGTGAGTAGGATATAGTTCTGCGTTTTCCGTCCGCTTTATATTTAGTAAATAAGTTCTGCTTTGTCATCCATGTAAGATTTTGTATTTTTTCCCGCGTTAAAAAGTATAAGTATTATCAAAATGCCGTAAGCTTCCATGATTCGTTTATGTTTGATTGAGATACAATAATTTAATCACCCAAAAATTCGGTCGCAATTTAGGATAGCAATTGAAGTAAAACTGCACGTAAAACATAGGTAACATTAAAAAATAATTGATATCGCATAGTATTTCTACAAAACAACATTTAAAGCTATCTATTTGCGTGCAGTATAAAATTTATAAAAAAGTGTAATAAAAAACCAGCATCACTATTAAATAGTAACGAATATATTATATAGATAGATATGTATATAGATATATACATTTAATATAATAAATATTCTATTTCCTATAAAAAAGTATTTGAAGTGTGTAGGATATATAAGTAAATATGACAAGAAAGCTTTCGGGCTAAAAGTGCTATGTGATATGTACAATAATATTTATTTATATACATAAATACGAGTATATCCATCAATCAGCTAATTCCAGTCCACTGCTTATTATAAGACTTTTATTTTTGTTTTACGTCTGTAACAAAATGCATTTGCGTAGGTACTGGAAAAGTAACCGTTACTTCTATCCATTTTCCACCAATTAAAGAAGATTCAAAGATAACATTAAATAATATCTTCTATGAAATAATTACTTGAGTGATTCTGAATAATATTTCATATTTAATGTAAGAGAAAAGTTTGCTCAAAAATTAACAGATTTCGAATCTTAGTTGGTAAGTAGTTTGAAAAAGTTGGAATACGCTCTGTATGGTTACTATATATTTTATCCATCTCATGTTACCTTGTCTGCCTTCACACTAATGGGGCTATGAAATATCATTTAAAATAAATATTATAATTACATGTTTCGAGTTCTTTATAATTGTTTTTAAAAAGGCTTGACCATTAGTAATAATAAATATTATTATAGAATATATCCTAAAAATTATATGCGAAAATGGAACCTTAGAATGTTGTTTTCCTCTGGGTTGCGAGGTCAGACGGCAGTCGCTCCATGTAATAACTAAAATTCAGCCAAATGTGGTAAGCCAGTTAGCAGACCATGTAAATCTAGAATAAATGCTTGCCAGGATAAATGCTTAGATGGTGAATTTTATGCAAAAATGAGGCACCCATTACTCTATCGCAATTATTATTATATTCAACGAAAAAATACTTGTGTTATGCACACTAAACATACATAAATTCATATTTTTAATTGTAAATACATACTTAATATAGCTATATAGGAAACCCCCAGACCAGAACAATTATTCATGTTCATGATCACAATGAGTTGTCCTATGTTGGGAATCTAACCTATTATCTCAGGAGAGCGTAGTGCATATTGAATACTGACCTCGACGAGATATTAGTCGTCGAAGCTTTTATCGATCTGATAGTCCATTTCTTAAGGAGCTTAGCTGTCATAGACAGACAAGTCAATCTATAAATATCTTCTTTTTTTTTTTTTGGTTGGGGCTCAGTCATTAATAATGAAATAAATAATCGCTATTTGAATGGCCCAACATTGACACGGGCGCGTCTACAGCACTCGCGACTGTCTGCGACGCCAGCGGCGACGTACAAGGGCTCACACAACTCTCGTTGAAAAATTAATATACCGTACGGTTTTATACGTCTATAGCCGCCTGCACTAGACGTAGGGTTTATTTGCAACTAGGGAGAACTTGCCAAATGCAACTTTAGTTACCCAATTTAAAGATTATTGTGCTGTTGAGTTCAAACTACAGTGATAATCGGAATTTTTATTAAATGTTATCGGCAGAACGTCAATTGACGTCTGCTCTTGCATTTGGCAAATGTAGATTGTTTCTACTGTTCGGTTTTAGCCAATATTGTTTATGTAAATTTGGCTCAATAGTGCTCTTATGAACTTAAAGTGTACCACAGTTATTTTATGTCACTTAAGATAGCCGTGTTAACTACTAACTAACAACAACACGCTGTCACTTAGATCACAGTTTCAAATGGGATTTTCACATCGTTTAAAGACGAAACTCAAATCAAAATGTCAATCCTTTCTTTATAAATGTTACTCATAATACTAACCACACCCTGCGTAATGGTAAGCTGTCAATTCAGTCCCAAAAATGAGAGCGCTCCTTTCCGTGAAATAAGCACGGTAACAAGCGCACGCGTATTATTTGGAACATGAACGGTTTATAGGTGACAAAAATTACTGTTAATAGGTGATTTACATTAATAATAGGCCACATGCCTGCCTATAATTTTGGAGCCATTCCGTTAACTCCGGGACATGATTTGACCCCGAAACAATGAAAAGCTCTCGGCACAACTATAGAGGGTATTAACTCCCTATAAATTGGTTAAGTCCTCCCGATAACAACTCATTGCGTTGTTAGGAGCAATATCGGCCCGATGATTGCGGCCTGCGGGCGAACGGGCTGTTGGAGAGACCTATTTGAGCCGTGGTTAACTGATCTTAGCAAATAGTTATGGTTTTAGTGATTTGTTAATTACATTTAAGCAGATAAGAACCAGCGAGTGCTGGCTGTTCTGGGATATTTTAGCTAAAATTTCAAGATTCTTTTATCAGTAATATTTTTGTAGTGTTCATGACGGCCGTCGGTTTCTGTGAAATGCTCAAGGTCTTAGTAAATGGGCGCGTTGTTTTTACTAAAAATTAACATTCATAAGTACTCTATAGTAGCCAGTATTGAAAACAGCTTTTCTAATTTCTGACAGAACAAGACTTTGAAGAATTTATATCATACGATGTGACTTTATAATGGCGCACTGTTGTTACTGTTCGTTTTTAATTCGATTAATGGGTCCTTTTTATAGTATTAGTGCTACTTTGTTAAGTGCTCTTCTGTCAAAGCCTTAAATTTCATTATTTCCTTGTTCACTAACCAATCATTTACTTTTACGCATTTGAAACAACAACTAATAATTCAATGGGGATAAGTTTAATAAATAATTTTGATAGAAAACGTAATTAAGTAATATTTTTTGGGATAAAGTATTATATCCTGATTGATATCCATACGAAGTGTTTAATTTCGTATGTCTAGTAATAGTTTATAATAATACTTACACATTCCTATAACGTCAGTAGACGGCCGTCCATCCGAACCCTCGAAGTAATTGTCTACCGCGACCAATAAACACAAAACAGAATTTAATTTACACAGCACCAAACGTACACAAATACATACATATTTTCGTCGAAATAATACGACAGTAGTAATTGAATCGGCCTCGGGCGAACTCGGGGCACGTCGTTAACGTTCCTGGGGGTGCTCAGTGCCGTTGTACCCTAGATATGCACTAGAATGCTTCTCCGAAACAAACGTGTGACGAAGTAAGACATATACACACACCAATGTATTAGAAAGAGAAGGGACTAATAGAAAGTGTTTATTATAAACAAAGGATGGAGTCTTATTGGTACTACCGTTTTAATAGACTATTGGACACCCGTGGGTGAAAATTTCACCTCGACAAGGAAGATACACAAATTGTTTGGGGTCCGTACCCTGTAATGCCGATGTTTCGACGGAGCCGATTTCGCTCTGAGCGTATTAAGATGTCCTTTGATGTTTTGCGGTCCAAACGTTTGGGTTTGACCGGTTAATTAAATGTAGATTGTATCTAGACGCGTGTCCGGTACGATCGTTTCAAGATAAGCTTTGGATATTTTTGATAAATTAATACCAACCAGCCGCCCAGTGCCTAAGTCCCGATCATTAGTCATAATCGCTCGACAGAAAAGCATTTTCATCACATTTAATGAATCATTCAGATTAACGAACATGTTTGCATATTAATTATATTTTGAAGACAGTGGAATTTTTGATTAAATGGTCATGAACATTAATATGTAGTTTTGTTTTTATAGGTCTTTTAACTTTTTATACAAATTAATTAAAATAATTCATAAATTGTGTCCAAAACTTAAGACATCTACACTACAACCATGTACAGTACGTATATACTGTAGGTATGTAAATCGAAATTATATGAAATATAGTAATTTTTTTATTTATCTGTCTTTGGACACATACCAATCACTAGGATTAAGATATGGTTAGCGTTACTAAGATTTTCCTTTGTATCATAAAAAGTTTTGACCTCCCTTTTTCAAAATAAAGAAGATCGAATTAATTATGATATAATACTTTCAAAGTTTTCTCTAGGTATACTTGTAGAGTGTGTTTACCTTATTTCCACAAATGAACTTATTGTGTAGTTCCAACACATCAATTTCTCATTTGGAGACAGCAAATATTTTTTCGGCACAACGCCTTATAGAATTCCTTGACATGAGAAAAATAATGGGGACCAATCGCTTCCGAAGCACTCTGGCGCCTTTAAGCAATGATTCCCTTCGATTGAGTGATGGCGTGTCAAAAGACCGTGGGTCGGCATCTGATCAATCATAGTAGCCAGTTCGCACGCACAGCACCACTGTAAGCTGATCCCTCCTAAATCTCGATTCTACATACATGGAAAAGATTTATCCGAAGTTTACTAGAGTCCAAGTGAAACTGGACGTTATCTAGATGAAATTATTTTCAGTACTGTTCCGAGCTGACGTTTCGATCTGTTTCTAGATGGATTAATTTGATTATCGCTCGACAGATGTTCGGTTTGGTTGTTATTAAACGTTAGAAATGTTCTGGACATGTTCATATGTTATGAAAACGTAATTTATTTTGTGGAGAATTGACTTGAACGACTGTACCTAATATTTGTATTTTGGCTACTTAGATATAATGTAATTACTTTTTAATGAAGAATATTGCGGTTCTTTATTTGATGGCAAAATTTCGGAACTGAATCTCTAGACCGCAAATCACTGTTAACTGAATTATCAAATTGATCTGTTTCATGTTAAACCATTTTTGTTTTTGGAGGACATAATTCGACTAGTTTCTATCCCAATTTATATTTACTATTTCATCAATAGTTATGGGCTTAAAATCAAGTTTGGAACTGATTTGGGACACAATTTATTTTATCATTTCTAATAATATAAATTTGAACTCTAAATTGACATTGACATTGAATTGACAGCAAAAATCCGTCATTACTGAAATAAAATTAGTGGTATAAATTTAAATTAAACCACAATTTCAAGTCTTCTAGTTTTAGTTGGAAAATTTATATAAAAAAATTATTGTCTTCATAGCAAAAAAAAAAGTTCAAGAAAACTTTCTGTTGTGTCGGTTTTCCTGTGAACTTTTCCCCTAACCTCCTCTTGAATAAAAAAGCTATTATTTATAAAATCAATTCATTTTTGCCGCGGCCGAAACAGTGACGCGATCTCCGGCGAATACTCTTCATCCATTCAATTTTCTAGGCCATTTCCGAATAGTATAATTAAATTCTCCCGATCTGCGTTCTTGGGCGACCGTTAAATTTCCAGCAGCCTCAGATATTCGGATGACGTAATCGGCTATTACGATTCCTTGTGGCTTCTTCACGACTTATGGTGGTTTGATGATTGGATTAATGAGATTTTTTCTTCTGATTGGTTTTGTGTTTTATAGGTGAAATTGTGAAATCGTTAAAGTCAACATCATCATCATCTCCGCCATAGGAAATCCACTGCTGTGGGAGACCATTGTCTACTACATTTAACTTCTACTCCTTAATTCCTTGTATCGTGTTTTGCTAACTGTGCCTTTTTTGGGAACCCTCAGGCCTATTTCCCCGAACGGGTACGCAGAGGCATATTGTACGCCCATACTTCGCCAATTATATAGTTGGTCCGACGTAATAGGTGGTGAGCCTGTTGCCTTTTATCTGGAACTGTTATTCTTGCCAGAGCCTTATCTGTTGATCGTCAGGTGCACCACTGGCAGGTGAGGTTGGCTTGTACTTCTTAGGTCTTGGTAGGATCCCTATACACCCTACACATCTACTTTTTGTACGGATCAATAGTTATAGTTATAGTTCACTTATTTTTTTTTAAATAGAATCAAATTATTGATTCTGCCAAATATTATCTTAGCGGCAAAATATCTGCCACTTTCGAGGTCTTAAGGCGTTCTCTGAACTAGCTATCTATGCTAAGATGACCTAAACTCTGATATCGGCGCTTCTTGGCTGACCATTAAGCGCTGCCGGCTGTTGAATGCGTTTGATTGCTGCCTCCCAGCCGCAATTATTAGGGAACGGTTTAGTTTGAGACGTAGATCTCTGAGAAATCACTCTAAAGCTAGGTTACTAAACCAACGGTATGCTAATAGTGGCCATTCTAAGACGTTAGATATTGCTCAGCTTGTCTGCTAGAATCAAAGTCATGAGATTGAAGTTGCGAAACTAATTATTTTAAGAATATGTCAGTTTGTCTTTTTCTGCGTGTAATATTACAGATAAAAACTTTAGAGTTAAATCTTTCTTTAATAAGTAAAAAAAAAAAATTTTATTTCTTTTAAGGAATACATTAACATGACAAAATATAAAATTAAAAATAGTTAAAATCCTAAAAGCAACTGGAGTAAGCTCAGCTTATGCTGCACAAAGTAGGCTACTCTACGCAGCGCTGGTTTTCAGCCCCCAGCTGGTGTTCTTTATTCTGAGGATATTATTGTATGTCATTGACATCTGCCAAATGACTTAGGCTTCAAAGTGTAACAGGCAGACAGATGTTTTTACATTTTATAGTAAGAGTATGGTATAGAATTCTCAATAGAGAATCAGAAGTTTAAAAAAAGTTTCACCGAGTGCAAACTTCGCCGATATACAAAAGCACAAGCGCTTTATGCTTACCACGACGGGTTAGCAGAACTTAGACATGTAACAAGATTCTAGCTTAGCTCAAGAATCTAATAAAAAATTTTAAAAGAGACAGTCATTGTAATCAGCTTATTAAAATGTGTAATCCACTAAAAAAATATTTAATTTAAATTAAAAAAACTGACTTTTTAACTTAATAACATTTTTACATAATAATATGTAATAGGTATTATTTGAATCTACAAATAATTCCATATTTAGAACACATAATAATTTGAAATTTTGAAAATTTTTTCAATAACAAAAATATTGTGTTGTGTTAAAAATATTCATAGGTACTTCTCCGAAGGCGAAGACGACCCTCAACGGAAAAAAATAATAAATCAAAAACATGCAAATCCCGCTAATAACTTGCACAAAACCGAAAGCCATTTCACGGGTGCCGAAGCCTCGTAATCCGGGAATATTTAATACGGCAGCGGTATACGTATTGTATTATCTATATAGGAGCGGGATGCCTCTAGACTCCAGGGTGCTATTTCCATGCTGATGTTTAATAATTGATAATACCCTACGAAAAACGCACGGTTGGGGGACGCGGAGCTTCATAGAGACGTTTTAACCGGTACTGTATATTTTTGTTCAAGGATTTACATGACGATTAAGACTTGTTGATCAGGTCAAATTCTTGACTTATTAGTTGTTTATCTATTATCTTAGTTTTAATCTGCGGGACTGTTCGAAAGGGTTACCGCGGCCTCTGGGCGGAGCAGGCTCAAGAAGGAACATGGATGGTTTTTAGTCGGTAAATGTCCACCCGCCCGTTACCCCTTAGCGGGAGGACATAAATGATTTTCCATAGGAAAAATAAAGTAGTAGTTTGAAGCTTGTCCAAATAAACATAACACGCGGACACGCCTGAATTGTTTGTTGCTAACCTGTAATCTCCCATATTTAAAAGTATGTTTATTAAATATATAAAAACGTGACGTAAATAGAAAAGAAAAATGTAAAAAAGTTGTATGCTGACCCCGACGTGATTTGAACACGCAACCTTCTGATCTGGAGTCAGACGCGCTACCGTTGCGCCACGGAGTCGTTGTGTGTATAGGTTAAAAATAAGCTTTCAGAGTACAGCAGTATAGCAAATGTTTCTGTAGATCTTGATTTCATCTATTTTTATGAGTCTGGTGTTTTGTTCTATAAACATTGTTTGTTACTATTTTCAGACTTATACACAAATAAGTCTGAAAATAGGCTTTCAATATAAGAACCAGAATAGTATTTTTTTATTATATCTTTGTAAAACAACATTAGAAAGTTGATCGAGTATATCACGCCGTTTTAAAATTACTTTAAATGACCTCAGTCTTTTACGGCTATTTTAAAGGTATATTTTTGATCCACTCTTTGTTTACTGTATAATTGTTTTAAATCTCTATCTTTACTATGTGATTCATACGAAATAAATAACGAAATTTTTAGTCCTTGTTCCTATAATCCCGGGTCTTTTAAGAGGGGCGTGAAACGGCATTTCAGCAGGCTGTCATGAGTAGGTTCGCTTTGTGCCGTGCTTATACCACGGTGTGAAGCGCCTTGATTTTTTGGAATGCATCGACTGCTTACCATCTGGCAGAATGTAGTCATTATGACGTGTCAAATTTTAATAACCATTTTTTTATTTTAGCCCAATCAATGAAAAATGTTCAAACAACCATCTTCTCATAATTTCAACGCCCTGCTTTATCCCCAATAAAAGATATTATCTTGAAACTTAATTAATCTTTTTAACTTAAGTTCACAAATATAACAGCTCCATGTAAATGTGACGGTACCTGGGTCCAATTCCATATTATCAGCCTCCACGTCTTGTAAACTGAGTACAATCGATCGTAATAATAAGAAATGGTGTTATCAAAGCGATAGCGTGCTCTGTACCCGCTTTGTGATGATATGACCCGATAGGAGATAAAATTGTGATAATACTAATTAGTTTTATTCGATTTTAGTTAGTTACAGTTTATCGAATAATTAATTATATGTATGTGTGGTTTATTGATATTTGAAAGGAATTGTTATGACCGATATTGCCTTGAGGCCTTTCACTCGGCTCTTGAGGTTGTGGTCGTGTGTCCAATTTGTCAATTGTGATACTCGAACCTTTGGAACGAACAAAATGGTACTGCTATTTTTATTGTAAATATATGTATAACATAAAAGCTCTGGCGAACATAAAAGTGCCCAGAAAGCGGCCGTAGGCTCGCCACCTATTAAGTGGGACCAACAATATAAATGGCGAAGTGTGGGCGTATAGTATGCCTCTGCCTACCCCTTCGGGGAAACAGCGTGAGATTATGTATGTATATGTATAAAACATTCCATAGTTCTTTTAATTACAAAAGTACACTAATTAAAAATATTTTTAATATACAAAAAGTTAACTTCTCACATGGTTTTTCCTATAAACGTTAAAACATTGATATTCAATATAATATTAGTCATACTTTTAATCTCTTATTCACAGCAGCCGACTTTAAAGTTAATATTCCATTACAAAGTTGCAATACTTTAATGATACTACATTGTGATTTCTCTAGAATGCGTAACACCGTTTGAAACACTTAGAATCGAAATATAGTGCCATAAATAAATAAATATTTTCTGACAATTACACCAATTATTTAGTTCCAAGATAAATATCACTAAGAACTTGTGTTATGGATACTAAACAACGGATATACTTAATTACTTTTTTTTTGTAAATTCATACTTAAAATACATAGGAAAACACCCAGACCAGAACAAATATTCATGTTCATGCACACAAAGATTTGTTCTGTGTGGGAATCGAACCCACGACCTCTGGAGTGAAGTGTAGGTATACTGACCTCCACGCCATATCGGTCGTCAAATACTATATTATAGGCTATATTATAACACATTTAAAAGATTCGCACAAAATTATTTCCATTTCAATAATATTGCTGTTTTAGAATCAATTAGTTTCCTCCTCTCTCCTACACTATGCTGTGCCCGACAGGGTCCACAAATGTACCAAATTGTAATATTCACCACCTTATGAAACCATTGTGGAACGCAATAAAGTATTGAGTATTGAGAAGGCGTTTCTCAAGAAACAGTATGCGATTAGTCCGCTCAACAACACACACACTTATACTTTATATTATAACACATTTAAAACCTATACCTCAAGAAGCAAATAAAGAAATTGTATTGCCTCTAGATACCCGTGCCGTGCCATGAAAGGTAAAACAGGAAAATGATAATCAAGCGAAATAGCTACCAATTGAAATCAACCCACCATATACAAGCCTCAATTTACATGATCCACCACCCCAGCCCACGCCGAAAATACTCTTACTAATAATCAAATTCAGGAATAAAGTCACACCGCCTCCGTCTATTATTTTTCGGCTGGTAATAAAATAAATGATACTCCCTTTTTCATCAGGGCCGGTAATCCAGAAGTGTCGACTGTCGGGAACATTGCTCTCGGTTTATTTAACACTGTAATATATCCATCTGCATATACATTGGCGATGGCCCTTCAAGGGAAACCTGCCGTTAGACGGAATTGGAAATTTTTCGTATTTATAACGTTATCTGTGACGTTTGCTTAAATATAAACATTCAGGTTATATTATACACATTATGACGTCTCCTACGGTGCTTTTTTGTTAAGCTCCGTTGCCAAGTGTTACTCAGGCTAGTATAATATGTTACCGTGTTACTCAAGTTACAATATGTTACCTTTTTTTTTTTGGGATGGAAAATCATCAAATGACCTTCTCCCGCTGTGGGTGGAGCGGGAGGGTGTGTCAGACTTATATTGACTAAAAACCATCCGTGTTCCTTCTTGAGCCTGTAACACCAAGGCCGCGGTAACCCTTTTGAACAATCCCGCAACACAATATGTTACCTAATGTTACAGTATTTTACCTAATGTTACCGTGTTGCAGAGTGTTTCTCAACAAAAAGTAACTGCGGTGTAGATGCACCGTTAGGCAGAGACAGAGATCATATCTTTCCAGAAGATTAATAAGCGTCATCATATCCTAGCATTATCCAGGTTGCCCTAGACTTAAGGTTAGGGCCCAGGGTCTGCTCACTGGTTCAACCAGATTTGACTGAATTTCAGTTATTACGTGGAGCGACTGCCGTCTGACCTCAGCAACCCAGAGGGAAACATCGTTCTATTATTAAACCAGCTGTCAGTTTGTTAGAAGGCACTGACTTCCTAATAACGACTGCCATAGATGTTAATGATAGCCGGGACCAACGGCTGAACGTGCTTTCCGAGGCACATAATTACGCACATAAGCGATAATTACGCACATAACTTTGAAAAGTCATAGGTGCACCACCAAGGTTTGAACCCTAGACCCCCTGAATTTAAAGACAAGGGGTCTCGCCATTGGGCTATCGCCGTTCGATAGAAGTTTAATAAACATGAGAGAAGTGAGTGAGTGCCAGGATCCGTACCAAGTGAAAGGATCTCCGTATCCAATAGGTAATCTTAACATAGCAAGACGAAATATACAAACCACTTCTTTTTTGTACAAGCAGGTAACAAAGTAATTTTTTTTTGTATCGTTTATAGTATGAATATTTCTTTCTTTACTCCAAAGTAACAATGTGCTTTATAAGAATCGTACTCACAACCTTAAAACGAAAAGCGTAAATTTCCGCGGTGAACCTATATCATCAATTCACGACTTAACTATGCATCTAAGTTAGAATGTTAAGTTTAAAAATGCATAACCTTCAGCCGCTAGGGAAGTGTTGTTAAGTTCGCGCCGCTGTGTTCCGACGGCTCCCTCGCTTGATACTTGCCCCCGGATCAGTGTTGTTTAGATAGAGATAAAAACTTGTTTAAACCTGATAATAAATAAATTGAAAAATGCAATATTTTTTAATTATGTGACACGATGTAATGACAACATGAAGGGATGAATCCATAATGGTAAGAGACGATCCGGTCAAAAATATGTGAGCAATCACACCCACTTATAGCGACCTGCATAAATGCCGATCCACGTTTTGCTCTAAAGATCAGGGATTATGGGAGAAATTATAGGGCATCGAGAAAGGTATGCTTCGATGGTTTGGTCATGTTGAGAGGATAAATGAAAGATTAGACTAACAAAAGTGATTTATGATGGACAAGTGATTGTAAGTGTTGGGAGGGGAAGACCACATAAGACCTTCCATGACCAAATCCAGAAGATTTTGAAGAGAGATAAGGTAAAAAGTACCTACCCTAAACCGATGGGCGTGTATAAAAAGGTTAATGAGTGTGAATGAAGCTAAAAGTGTGTGTCAAGATCGTAGCAAGTGGAAGGATGTGATCTTTGCCTACCCCTACGGGAAAGCGGCGTGACATTATGTATTAGAAGGAACGGAACGGACAGAAGCGCTCGTAGCTCTGCGGAGTTCGGTGATCGGAAACGATCACCATTGTACAGCAGAGTTTACAAAGGTCAGTCCTTGGATGGGTGACCGTTTGTGTGGCATTTGATATCGAGCGCTTCCGTGCTTCGGAAGGCACGTTAAGCCGTTGGTCCCGGTTATCACTAAATGTGGTAGTCGTTAAGCCATGTTAGAGGCTTCATGGGCGGCTTGAAAAATTCTAACAGCAGGACGCCATACCCCTGCCTCCGCTAAACCGCACTGGGTCAGCGTGGTGGAGTATGACCCAATACCCTCGCACCTTGATATGTGTGAGAAGGCTCGTGCTCAGTAGTGGGACATTAATGGGCTGTGATGATGATGATGATTATGTATTATAGGAGATAAAAACACAAGCGCCGGCAGAGAATTCCAAGGCCAACTGGTCTTACAGAGGGCCGACTTACCATATTTCTTGGTTCGAGTTCTGATAATGCGCTCAGTATGACAATGGTTTCAAGATCAGCCCGTGTAGTTCGTTATGTCGTACGTCCCTTTTCGAAGTTATGTGCGTAATTATCGCTTGCTCCATGCCTCGGATAGCACGTTGAGCCGTTGGGTTCGGCTGTCATGGACATCTATAGCAGTCGTTATTAGGAAGTCAGTGCCTTCTAACATCCTGACAGCTGGTTTCACCATAAAATGATGTTTCCAGAGGGAAACATCATTTTAAATGACAGCCGTGACATGACATGCCGTCTGGCCTCTGCAACTCAGAGGAGTTGCAGAGGCCAGACGGCAGTCGCTTCATGTATTTGACGACCGATATGGCGTGGTGGCGAGTATACCCACACTCCACTCCTGAGGTCGTGGGTTCGATTCCCACACAAGACAAATTTTTGTGTGTATAAATATGAATATTTGTTCTGGTCTGGGTGTTTTCCTATGTATATTAAGTATTTATTTACAAAAAAAAGTATTTATGTATGTTTATGCGTTATTTAGTATCCATATCACAAGTTCTTAATGATACTTATCTTGGAACTAAATAATTGGTGTAAGTGTCGGAAATATTTATTTATTTTATGTAATAACTGTAATTCAGCCAAATCTGGTTAAACCAGTGAGCAGCTAGTGGCCCTAAGATTAAGTCTAGGGCAACCGGGATAATGCTAGTATGAGATGATCTAAAAATCTGTCATAACTTCAGCATGATGCAGATGACTGTTGTAACAATAACGAAATAAACTGAAAAAAGGTACATATTTAAAAAAAATACGTCAACCGTAAAACATTTAAAAATATCAAAAGACTGCAATTTTCCCGACATCAAGTCGCTCAAATAAAAAGGTAGTACCCACACATTTGTGTGTTATCATCGCTTGCCGCTGTGAAGGGCGCTCGTTACTGAAAAACCTGTAAATTGCGATCCCGGCAAGCATCCAGATGAATAACTAATGAGTCCGAGCGTGGCCGGGTGTTTTGACCGTAGTAATGAGAGACAAGTATTTTGCATGGGGTCGATAAAGACAGATGTGCTGACTTGGGTTTAGATTATGTTTTTAAGATGAAGTCACACACTGCTGCGAAATCCAAACATAATGATGTATGAAATAAATACAAACCTACCCGAAAGGTTTGACCGTGGTTTCTTAAACAAGCGATGAGCTGACTGAGGTTGAGACGGACATACTTATTCCATGAAGCGCTTATAGACTCGCGAGCAAGGTGGTCTAGAAGGATTACCGAAGTGAAGCAGAGTTGGCCAAACTTCTAAAATGTTGCTAGAACCCTTATACACCTCTCCTTATACACTACAATAATGACATATTGCCACCCGGTCACGCTCGGACACATTTTGTACATGTTTTTATAAGCACTGAAGCGCTCGATATTGAATGCCACACAAACGGTCACCCATCCCAGTACTGACCTCTATAAACTCTGCTTTACTTCGATGATCGTTTCCGACCACCGAGCACCGCGAAGCTACGAGCGCTTCAATGAATGTATGTATGTTAACTTTAATAAAAAGATTTGACATAGCTTGAGTTAGCATTTTACAGGTAAAATTACCCGCAACCAGCTATTAGCAAAGCAGCTAAAGTTGAAATAGAAAATTTCTAGACCGCCGCCCGCCGTGCACACTTTACCTTCAAGATGTCGTCTAAATAGGAGAGAGCGGCGGAGGGCGTCACTTCAGTCCCACTCGAACGACTGTTGCAACCGTGCCAGTTTTGCCAGATGCGAAGCTGTATAGCAAATATGAAACTTGACATATTCTAATAGTAAACAAAACACATTTGACGGATTTAAAAAGCAGCTCTTTAAATTATTTTCATTCCGAAGACGTTCACGCTTCATGATATTGCCTAAATAAGAGAAAGCAGCGGAGGGCGTCACTTCAGTCCCACTCGAACGACTGTTGCAACCGTGCCAGTTTTGCCAGATGCGAAGCTGTATAGCTAATATGAGACTTGACATATTCTAATAGTAAACAAAACACATTTGACGGATTTAAAAAGCAGCTCTTTAAATTATTTTCATTCCGAAGACGTTCACGCTTCATGATATTGCCTAAATAAGAGAAAGCAGCGGAGGGCGTCACTTCAGTACCACTCGAACGATATGCGATACAACGATATACCAGTATCTGTAGTTTGACATATTCAAATACACTGGACAGCAAATAAACCGGGCCACCCGCTACCTTGGAACTCTGATTCGATTTTCTCAAAAAGTATAAACCTCACAACTATCAAACTTACACCTACAAAAAGTGCGTATAATACTCTCTGACGTCGATCACTTCCTTGTAGACTCACCCTGGTCTCATCAGTAAAGAGTACATTGCCCCACTGCTCTAACGTCCAATCCCTATGCTCTCGGGCAAATTCGAGTCGTGCTCTACGGTAGGGTACGGTTAATTTTGGGCCTGTTGCAGCTCTCTTTGAAGCCAGATTTCGTTTAGCAAGTCTCCTTCTAGCGGTATCTGAACTTATGACCACTTGGCGTTCGTCACGCAGACTTCGTTGGACTTCAACTGCGTTGAGGCGGCGATTTCGCAAAACAGTAAGTTGGATATAACGATCATCTGCTGCTGATGTAGCCCTAGGTCTGCCCGTACCTAGACGGCGATCGAATGCTCTAGTCTCTAAGTATCGTCTGTAAGCCCGTTGTACCGAAGATCTGCTGATTCGAAGTCTCCGAGCGACTTCACGTGGCGAAAAGCCTGCTTGAAGTAGTGCTACAGCTTAAGCTGCTTCTTGAGGCGTCGTATCCATTATTGACCGAAGAAAATAGCAGAAATACACGCGTCTGGAGCAAATAATGGATGGCAACCAAAGAAATTATAAGAAAAATCCGACTATCCTCATTTAGAAAAAAAGAACGCTAATCGCAAACTCTAGTCAAAACAGAGCAAATCGTTGGTATTGTGTTTGTTGCTTGATTACAATGTGAATTGAGGGTACTTTGGATAAATTTGTGGTCATTTCTCAAACAACATGAAACGCACTTTTTGTGGGTGTAATTTTGATAGTTGTGAGGTTTATACTTTTTGAGAAAATCGAATCAAAATTCCAAGGTAGCGGGTGGCCCGGTTTATTTGCTGTCCAGTGTAGTTAAAAAAAACACATTTTAGTCTGGGTTTCTAATCTGAGGGTAATATCTTCGCGAGGGTAAAACTGATATTTCAATTGGTATTAAATTTTTCTGAGGTTCATTAATCCGTACCGGGGAAACTGCCGAAAGCCACAGATTATTCATGACTTTCAGTGCTTATAAAATCTTACGTCTAAACAATCCGTGACACACCAATAGGCAGACTAGTGAAGCGACTAATTGAATAAACGTTTTGCGTTTCGGTGACACATTTTGACGTAAATATGAATAATTTGTAATAATAATAAAAATAAAAACACAGATTCTGACACACGTGTCAAATATCATGTCAATCTTTGTGTCTAAATGAGGAACGTCATCTTGTATTGAGTTCCATGTGTTCGGCGGTACGACAGATTCAATTCGAAGCCAATTCAGTATTTCGGATAACAATCTCAATGAGGAACTTTCGACAGAACGTTCATCTCATGGTAAGTAAAAGTCGGTTAGTGCAAACAGTTCCATTTAATTTAATGGAAATCCTTATCGGCCCTAAAACCTCTGTCGATGTCTCATAAGTTCAGTGACATCGTTAATGATTTTGTTTAACATCAAAATTTATAGCCACATACGAACACCTTATTAATACCAAAAATAATAACGTCTAACACACATGAACATAAAACAACCAAAATATAAATGTAGAACTTTTTTTCTAAATTCACTACCTAATTTGTATAATAAATCTTAAAGAACAACATAGTAAGAGAACAAAAATGAACTCCCATTTATAAACAAATAATTAGCATAAAATTCCGTTGCGAGTAGCGTGCACCGATATTTTAATGATACCGTTGGAACATAGCTTTATTAAAACATACAAGTGGCTTATTACGCTCTACAAGTCCCGTCGTCGAATAAAAATTGTGAATATTAAGCATTTTGCGCATACATTCCGTTGAAAGCCCATTATAAGGTTACAAGATATGTCCTATTTGACGTGTAGGAAGATTCCGCCAATTACGTGTACTCCTATTGCTATGGATGTGAATTTCTATTGTCAATGACGTCATGGAAATTTGCAGTTATTTATTTTCCATCCCAAAAATAACGTAGCTAAGGCAATAGTTGTATATAAAAAAATCTAAGTCTGTTACTTTTTACATATACTTATTATATTCTCGGACATTTTACACAGCGACATCTTGCCCCAAAATAGAATAGTACAAGCCGATACGGGTACGTACTGAACAATGTTTGAAGCAGGGTATGTCGAACTGTTCTCTTCACTTATTGATATGATAAATAATTTCTTGCATTTATGCGTAATCAACGCAAGTTTATTTGTAGTCCTTATTTGAAAACATTAATAATAATAATTCTTTATTCAAACTAAATACAATCAGAACAACAAACATATACAATTAGATAATTTACAATAACATTTTATATCTCGGCGCCTGAACTAGATAACTTAATATCTGTGCTTCAGGCAGCAGCGCTCATTCCCATTACATTTCATATCTAAGACATTTATTAAAAAAATCAAGTAAACCCAACAAATGATACAAGCCAAACAAGAAAAAGTTAATATTAAAAAGTTTGTTCCTAGTTCGTCCTTTTATGTTCGCCAGAGCCTCGTCAGTTGATCGACAGGTGCAACACTTGCAAATGAAGTTGGCTTGGGCTTCTTAGATCTTGGTAGGAACCCTATACACCCTCATATACACCTCTATACACCCTGCGTCCGCCACCTCAGTGATTAAAACCAAAAATATTCGTGCAATAAAATATTTAATGTTAAACCACCCCCTGTATCTTTCGGTGCGTTATCGAAACTGGTTATCCGTTACAGCAGACAAAAGCTTATTTACATTTGTTTTACGTCGTTCCTGTTTTGTTTTAACTGTCGCAATTATAAGTCTGATCTCGATCGCATAAACAGTGTAGTTCGGAGTTATCTAAAGGGATTCCCTATCAAATACACTTTATCGTGAGTCGTAACGATACGTAATAAAAACCTTCGCAGCGTGTTTTCGAGTAACAAGCCGTCTAAATTACGACAATTATTCAATGTGCCTGTCCTATCGGCAGTTATAAAATTTGGAGACAGGGGGACCATAGTGGAAACTAATAAGTACAATGTCTTCATTTATACACACAATGTCATAAGATAAAACAGCATGAGGCACTTTAAAAAGGGCTAGAAGTTTAGATAGGTTTTAATGCCCTGGGGATGCCTCTGTTGTTCCAGGTCTTCATAGACTGCGGTTCCCACTTTCCGTCAGGTGGGTCGCATGTTTGAGTGCCACCTTATGGTATAAAATATTTGAAAAACCCTGAACGTATGCGTCGTCTCACGCACACACTGACAAAAATTATCGCTGGTAAAGGTATGGCAGTCGTGGCTACACAGCCGTACGTAGTACCGCCCATGTGACAATGCATCTAAGACGATTAAATAAACTATTGGTGCGCTTTAAGGGAGGCTTATGTACAGTAGTGGACGCTAGCAGCAGTTGGCTTGATCTATTAAACTAAAAGCAGCTGGCTGTTTAGGCTATTCCCTCGCTCGGGGCTTGAGATGACCTACTTATTTGTTTCTACTATGGGGGGGACGCTCATTAAGGTGTAGGTATGGGGTGGGTGCTATAATTTTGATAATGTACACGCAAAAAAGTCGACGGCAAGACGGCCCCGTCCGTCCCCCGAATGATGTATCGGCGAGTTTGAATTTTTCCATGCAATTAGTGGACACGGTGTAAACAAAACAATGTGATGATAATATTTCATCGTTGTCTGGAAATTGTCGCTTGGGTTCTTTCTTAATTTGTTTTAAGTTGATATAATCTTCTCAATACCAATTATGAATGGCTTGGTTTTGGGTAATATCGTTTTTTTCGGTAGTAATTAGATAGTCTTCTGTGTGAAATGTAACATGTGTACTTTAAGTTTATAATTGAGAAGATATTAAAAGACAGAAGCTCTCAATATCAGATTTTAATGCAAATTTCTTATTAAAACTTACTTAAAAGGCCTGGGTTACGATGAAGCAGAAAAACTGCTTAAAATTTAAAATTCTATTTAAACGCTTTTTATACCACTTTATTACACTAAACTATAAAAACATTTGTTTTATGGAGACATAACGTGAACATTCACACCAACACACACAAAAACAACTCTCACACACACAACACACACATAAATCACACACACACACACACACACTACTTACACAATTCACACATTAGTATAATTTTTTTTTATCTTAGCTAATCTTGTTCTTTGTTTGTTTGCTTTACATTAAAATTTATAATGTAACATTGTATTACACCTGATCTGATCAAGACCATAATTTCTCTATTTGTTATACATTAATGTTGCATTGTATTTTTTTTTTTTTATAATGATGAAGGAGACTAGCCTCCACGACACAGGGAATCCTATTGTGGAGACCAGTGACATATGTTTTAACTATGTATTTTTTCTGAACAATAAAGCATTATTATTATTATTTAATTCCACTTAAACAAGTGATGGATTAAAAATATCTTTGTAACAATTCCCGCGCTACTATAATTTCCCGAAAAATCGAGAAACTATTCAACACGACACGTGTTTCGCCCTTACACAGGGCATCTTCAGGTAAGATAGGAGCCTCAGAACAACGATGTCTTCACGACCAACGCTGAAACGAGAGATATAGTAGCGCGAGAGTTGTTACAAAGATATTTTTAATCCATCACTTGCTTACAATGGATTTCCGCAAAGTAACGCCTGAATCAATAAATTATCCACTTAAACAGTCACCCACCTAAGTATTGATTATTGACAAGCTCCGCGGCTTCACGAATTCACGGTTGTATCATCATCAGTCCTAAGAAGTCTACTGCTAAACATAGGCCTTCCCCATAAACTTCCAATGTAACCGATTGTAAACAGCCTGCATTCAGCGTGATCCTGCGAGCTTTATCAGGTCATCTTGCGGTTAAGTCTCAAGCCACGCTCTCTGTCGAAAAGTCAACATTCCAGATTTTTTCAGCCTTAACTTAACTTGCTATTTACCCTGCCCACTGCCACTTTAGATAGCTTATTCTTTGGTGTGTATAATGTCGGTTTTTCGAGGTGAAATTAACTTACAACAATATCCAAAGTTCTTCGTTCCTCTTGACTCAAGACCATATGTATGTAACTACTATGTTTTTAAAGCAAATACCTAAATGATTTGATTCGTATATAGCAAACAGTCTGGTCAAAATTAGATCCGCGTCAAAGCATCGAGTGCAGTGACAAGGCAGACTTAAGGTTAAAAAGCCCATCTCGTGAACCACAGTCGTGACCGGGCACCAATTGGAGCGTGACGGATCAAGTCAATTAAATCCTACTTTGATGTTGATAGTTCGCCTGACAGTCTTTGATCGTTGGACGGACAAGGGTGTGGATTTGCCGCTTTGTAGTCTACAAGTCCCGATATAGTTGTATGATTTTAATCGAAGCATCTTGTGTTTTGCATCATGAAAGGTTGTACTCGCTTTAAATATGTTTGAAACTCTTCATTTAAATTATACCAAATGATTCAGGCGTTAATTTGCGGAAATCCATTGTAACCAAGTAATGGATTAAAATATCTTTATAACAATTCCTGCGCAACTACAACTTCCCGAAAAATACAGAAACAACGTTATTCCTTTCAGCATTCGTGAAGACATATTTGTTCTGAGGCTCCTATCTTACCTGAAGATGCCCTGGATTTCTGGTTTTAAGCAAGTGATGGTATTTTCCTTAAAATTTTAAAGCATTTGCTAATTAAAATTTAGCTTAACTTATTTTGGTGCGTCAATGTAGCTAATATACTCATACTTTATAAATTCGTCTATTAATATGTCGGGTGATAGTGCGTCTAGACTCACAATCTACATAAGAATGTAACCCAAGAATATTACATAAGCTATAAAAAAAGAATTGTGTATAACGTCCTAAAACATTGACGGCAATTATACTCATGCACAGTAATGTATCTCTTTCCCTCAAATTTAAATTTAAACAAAACTAGATATTTAACCAGCCAACGCATAATTAGTACAAATATGTAAGGTAATTATAAATCAATCAACAAACTTTTGAATCTTACCATTATCATCAACCCAATGAAAATATCCGCCGTAATCCTCAATCGAAGCTCAATAACCTCATTACTCGGCTCTATAATTTTTTCCATTCCATTTTCCATCCCTTAGGCTTAATAGGGCGCGTACCCCCAGTTTCCTGATGGCGCCCCCCCTTTTATGTTTTTCATTAATGAAGATGGCCGCGGGCTGATCTTGATCACCAAGATCGGGGGATGGTTTCAATTTTAACATCGCCGTGTCATTAACTTGTGTGCTGTAAGTAAACAATGACTATTCACAGTATGAAATTCTAATTAATTAAGCAATTTTTTAATTTAATAAATATCATTTTATATAATTTTTCGATTTGATAATTTTAAATTTTTTTGGTACCTGTTCCTTTTTATTGATCATTGCATAATAACTATACTAGATAAGATTCATTGATTTTGATTTTTTTATTATTGTTTGCTTTTGATAGATTAATCCAAATAATAACCACTATTTATTACTTTAACTTTATTCTAATAAACAAGCGTGGGAAACAAACATTCACTATTGTGTCAAACAGAGCAGAGAGTATAGAGCTGGTGTTGCCAGGCGCGGGATTCAAAATTTATATTTAACAGCTTTGATGTATAATTTTCAATACGTCATTCCCCTTTTAAGATCGACGTTTCGATTCCGACATAGACTTTTCTGATAATCTAATTAGTGATAATGATTCACGGTGTAGGCTAGGCTACTTATATATTCACATCGAACACACACGATCTTAGAAATCGAATATCGATAGAATTGTCTGTTTTTTATTCTCAAATAACTTAAATATGTTAACATGGCATATTAATGTTCTTTTAAATCTGAGAGATTAATCTTTTGTGGTTAATGATTTCATTCGCCGTGTCATTAACTTGTGTGCTGTAAGTTAACAATGACTTTTCACGGAATGCCTACTTACCTACAGTTATTATACCTAATTAAGAAATTTTCATATTTTTGGAATTTTTATACATATTTTTAATTTGGTTTTGTTTTTGTAATTTTGTGCTTAACACCTTATCCGCTCTTAAGATAAAGATCGTAATATGTAGTGGGCTTTACGTAAGTTCGTAAGATCTTAGAAACGAATATCGATAATATTTTTAACCATCATTTGCTTAGTATTGTTGATTCGATTCTCACATTTCTTAATTTTGATGTAACAATTTATTTAAATTTAATATTCTATGGTGATGGTTTAAATTTTTAAAATTATAGCTTTTTACGGAATGCGCCTTCATTGCAATGGGTGCCTACTAGTTATTCTTTTTAATTAAGCAATTTTCAATAGCGTGTCGTGATCGCTTTCCGCTCTTAAGATCAGGGGTTCGATTACCGTAAAGTTTTTTTTTGCATACCAATATAGTATGGGGGTTTTAAAATTCAATATTAATTGAGATACTTACATTCAACATAAGAAAATACAATAATTGTATTTTCTTAATATTAATCTTAATTATTAAGATATTTCACGTCATTGGAGGGCATACCTACAGTTTTACTCCTTAATAAAATTGCAATAACACACAAAAAACAAACCAAATGTCTCAAACAAATCCTCTACGTCAAATGCGATATTGAAACTAACCAAAATTGCTCAACCCTTTCCAAACGAGTTATCTTTAGGAATTTTATCCAACTAATAAATTCTCTAAACTTAGGATCAGTTGAAATGTACAATTGTCGCGACACCAGCGACCTTGATGACCCCAGCTACCCCAAAGACCCCAAATTGACTCCGGTGTTAGGTAAGTGTGGAATTAAGCGTTTCAATTATTCGGCCTTCGTCTCACTGGCTCTTCCTGTCCATACCTACCTTTAGAAAGGTGTTTCTCCCTAAGATGCTATTGTCAATTTAAACCTAATTTGGTCTACTTTATGTCTCATTCTTTTCCAATATTTGCACTTGACTTATTGTCACTTTAGTTTGTATATCAGTTGAGCGTTCGGTTAAAACTCGTTAGTTACCTTATATCAATGTGTTAATAAAATTGTACTTTTTTTTAATGATTCAAAAATAACTTCGATCGAAAAGCTCCTAATAAATCTTTGTTCCGTGTTAGTACATTATATGAAAATCTACGCGTATCAACTGAGCTTAAGCCTATTTTGGCAACAATCTTCTGTGTTTCGTGTTTTATAACGATTTTTGAAAATAGACGTATATTTATGCTTGAAGGTTAACTATTATACGTGACGCTAAAACTGTAAGGACTGTAGCAACCTCACTGGGGTGACCTAAGTCTACCGCTTTGGGAACAAGGAGTAATAATAGTTACTCATATGTATGTATTTTACTTAAATTAACTATGCGAAAATGATTACCATTAAATTATTGATAGATTAACGTTAAATTATTATTACGTTATTATTATCGATGTATGGAGATCCTACCAAGATCTTACGATCCCAAGCCAACCTCACCTGCAAGTGGTGCACCTGGCGATTAACGGACGCGGCTCAGGCAAAAATAAAAAGTTTCCAATAAGCGGTAATAGTCTTGCTACCTATTACGTGGGACCAACAATATAATTGGCGAATTGTACGGCGTATAATAATTATGCTTTTGCCTACCTCTTCAAGGAAACAAAGACCTAATTGACATTTTGTACACAGTATATATATAATACAGATGTAAATATACCCACACATTCGTCATTACCTTTCCACGAAAATGGCCTGTCAACGGAGCCATAGGGGGTGACTTGACGGATAATTTATTCCATACTTAATCTAAACATGTCTTCTTTACAATACAATAAAAATATCACAACTCTGTCGTACAATACTTGTTTGTATGTATTTAAAATAAAAAAATGCACTCTTACTGATAAACAATCTACAACTTTGAACAAACCTTGGTATTAAATAAAAAGGCCAAGATGAATTTATCCTGTATTGAAACGAAAGGACTGGCGGACCTATATGGGTCCGGAAAACAATAAACGCTTGCGCGATCTAATTATGTACACTGCCATCTTTTGGGCAAACATAAGCACTATTATTTACACTAAGAACATATAGCTACACATACAGTTTTGAACATGCATCTATTTAACGATGTTGGTGCTAACATTTGTTTGGCAAGACATTTTGCTACAAAACTTTTATTCATAATATTATTCTTAATGAAGTTTACTCGCACACAAAAGATGACTAATTAATTAATATATTGATGTCTTTATAGTAATAATAGGTTCAAAACATAGGTAATAATTCCTTGCCAAGCTATTTCAAACCCTAATAATCCTTCCAAAACACAGTCCAAAAACAATATCTTGATAAATTCAGTTTATATAATTTCGAATTAAATGTAATTTAAAGATCATAATGAAATACTTAAATTCAATAGGTCAGTCGCGATTAGTCACCGTCCTTTCAGTTCAAAATTCAGGCTAAACCTCAATTAAAAACAAAGAACAGTCTATTGAAAAAGAATCCGAAGTCAAATGAACATCTATACGGAATCCCCGAATCCCTAATCGGTATTCAAATCACCGCAAATCTGTTTTCGACTATTCGTCCCGGTCATGCCGCGAAAAAAAAGCGCAAAAACGTACGAAGGGGGGGTAGGAAATTAATAAAACATCCACTAAAGCGAAAACAGCCGGAAAAATAGAGTCGAGGAAAGGAAAAAAAATGTCCAGCGTCGAACGTGCTCTTCATTAACGCGAAATGGAAACACCGGATGAATTGATCAATCAGAAATTTTATGGGCGCGAATCACTCAACGGAAAATAATTCCCGGGTCGTTTTGGCTCGGCTCATCGCCACCGTTTTAATTTCGTCCTCTTGGGGAGATCGAGTGTCATCCAATCTATCTGACGACTTGGAAAAAAAATGCCATCACACCCCCTATTTTCTGGGGCCCCCCACCGCCCAGAGGACACTTGGAGTCGCTAATACTCGCCGGGGGACCCGATCGCTTCAAGAATTCCCTTAATTATTGGCACCTCTCGTCTTGAAAACAAAAAGCGACGTAATGCGATATGCATACTTTATCCTGGAGGAGAAATTAATTTGTGACATTTTTTATGAAAAGAGTCTTAAATTGAACTATGCGTGTCAGAATAATTATCTAAACAAAAATTTGATATTTTTAAGGACTTTTGCTGTACAAAACTGTCATTTTAAATTTATACGAATATAGTTCACGTCTGCTGCATATATAGGCATAGTATATGCCCACACTTCGCCAAATACATTGTTGGTCCCAAGTAATATGTGGCGAGCCTATTGCCGCTTACCGGAGACAGGGTCCATACAAAACTGTAATTTTAAATACATAAATTCACCCCTGTTCATGTTATATGCCCACATAGAATTAATTATGTTCGCCAGAGCTTCGTCTGTTGATCGGTTGGTGCACCACTTGCTAACCTTACGGTTAGCTTCAGCTCTTGAGATGTTATAGCAAATATTTTAAATTAACAAATAATCAACAAGCACTGAATATCATAAGCTTTCCTATATACAATTCCGATACCTACTTTAGCTACTACTAGCCTACTTTCTACTTTACCACCATCTGGGGCCCTACCGCCTGATTCAATGAGGTTCATCAAATTGGTACCGAAGAATCTGCCGAAAGCCACAAATTAATCATGACCTTCAACCCGTGACATGCCAATAAGCAGACTAGTGAAGCGACTAATTAAATAAATTATTATATTTTGCGATTCGTTGACACATTTTTACCTAAATATAAATAATTTGTAATATAAGAAAAATAAAAACACATATGTATAGCGATTGTCTAATATTACGTCAATCCTTCAAAATTTGTGTCTAAATGGTCCATCTTGTATTGAAATCGACTGAATCAATTCGAAATCCATTTTGCCTAATAGTCGATTACAAGCAAGTTAGGCGGTACTGCCCCTAGTCTCACAGACCTGCAAACCATCGATACCTTGCGCAAGATGTTTATGCATGTGCCTGAGGACTGGCACCAGTAAAGTCTGCCTTACTTCCACCTTTGAAAACCAAAATGGCATGGAGGTCAGTACACTTGCACTCCGCTCCCGTGGTCGTGGGTACAATTCCCACACGGGAAAAAACTTTGTGTGTTTTTTGGACTGGGTGTTTCCTATGTAAGATTGTAACCTATATTATAAGTATCTATTTGCAGAAAAATATAGCCTTTTTGTATGTTTATCCGTAATACTTATCTTGGAGCTGAGTAATTGGTACGATTGTAAGGTAATTATTTATATAAGTACTTATTGTTAACTTCGAAATTCCCTTCGATATTGGTAAAGCTACGAGCGAATATTAAATGCAAAGTAATTAACATTCGGTCTTAGCAACGTCACGTCATCAAATAGACAAATTAATACCTCAAACTGTAATCATCGTCGGTTCGTCATTAATTCTGTTTTAGAAAAGTACCTTTTGACAGTTGATTCATGAAACCCATCGATGTTTGCCGCTCATTTCGGCGTGTAATTACTGTATAAGCCGGGCGCCTAATAACTCATTCCGTTTGCGATCGCCTTCTAATCAAGATCAAACGCCAACAACAATACCGTTGCGAATATTTATTTATTTTTCTGGACGAGAATTAAATACTTTATGAACGAAAGGAGCGCGTACGGCGCAAAGGAAACTTACTGCAGCGTAGTGCTCTTAAGTAGTGGAATTACCCAAGCTATTGGTAGACTTACTACCAACCACTTTTAACCTAAGCTTGTAAAAGTAAGAGATATAGTAAAATACTAACTTTAAAATAGAAATAGACAAAATCACCGTTTAAAAAAATCCTCGTCCTCTACTGGAATGAGTCTTTAAATTTTATAATTTATTGATTCAGGCGTTACTTTGCGAAAATCCATTGTAAGCAAGTGATGGATTAAAATTATATTTGTAACAATTCCCGCAGAACTATGATTTTCTGAAAAATCGAGAAACAATTCAACACCACTCGTGTTTCGCCTTTACACAGGGCATCTTCAGGTAAGATAGGAGCCTCAGAACAACGATGTCTTCTTGATGTGTGATGTTTAATTATGAAAGATATTTTTAATCCATCACTTCCTTATAGAATAAGCTCCTTGGTAAGGTTATCTTAAAATATTACAGCATGAACCATTTTTATAGAGCAAAAAGGACTTTAAAACGGTATACAAAAGGTCCGCAACGGCTTAATGATTGTAAGTTGTAAGCGTCCTATGCTGCGATGACCACTTCCCATCAGAAGGTCTCCATGCTAGTCGTATAAGAATATTAAAAAGAAATCTTTCGTATGACTAATAAATAACTTATTGAAAGTACTGAAGTAAGTTAAAAACGGCAGCCAAACTGGCAATTAGATGGGGAGTGCCGAATTTAAATAGCTAAAAGGAACTGCCATCCGATTTGTGATTCAAACGTGCAAGAAATGACGCTGTATCCGATTTAAATAGCCGCACGCCTCAAACCGGCATAGTAAATACAAATAAGTAGGCCATCTTCGAGCGAGCGATAATAGCCTATACACGTAGGGCTGTCGCTGATAGGTTATTCAATCCTCGGCACAATCAATCAGCCATTTGCCTTCCACTGCTGAACATAGACCTCCCCAAAGAGCGCTAACAATCCCGGTCCTCTGCAGACCGCATTCAACTAGTACGTTGGACCGACAATTGAAATCCGACAACATACATACATAAAATTACGCCTGTTCCCCGAAGGGGTAGGCAGGGCCATATTTAACGCCCATATTTCGCCAATTATAAAGTTGGTCCCTCGTATTAGGTGGCGAGCCTATTGCCGATTACCGGGAAACTTTTATGTTCGCCAGAGCCTCGTCCGTTGATCGGCAGGTGCACCACTTGCAGATAAGGTTGGCTTGGGCTCCTAAAATTTTGGTATGATCCCTATACACAAAGTAAGTATTTTAAATAAACAGCGGTGTAGCGTAGGTACATTGGGAGGTATTACCGTATGTCGGCGTAGCCACTACTGGCGCAACTTCAGCAGCGATAAATTTTATCATTGTGTGCGTGAGACGCACTCGTTTAAACACACTCGCATACAAACCGTGTTTATATTATATGGTACTTATTGACGACTGATATGGCGCAGAGGTCAGTATACCTGCACTCCGCTCTCGATTCCCACTCAGGACATTCTTTGTATGCATGAATATGAATATTTGTTCTGGTCTGGGTGTTTTCTCTGTATATTAAGTATGTTTTTTTTCAAAAAAAGTATGTAAGTATGTTTATCCATTATATAGCATCCATAACACAAGTTTTTAATGATACTTATCTTAGAACTAAATAGTCGGTGTAATTGTTATAAATTATTTATTTTTATTAATTTGTTTGTACTATGCCCCGGGGTCGTTCGGGAATTAGGCTGTCACGTCCGCAAATACGGCAGCACCTTGGACCTTGATATGTCCATCATTGTGTCCTGCGGTTTGTTCTAATTTCGCTTTCACAGTATAGTTTTTGACGGCATCCTTGTCCTAGATATACTGACTTAGGAATGTTATTTGTTAATTCTTGAACTTTCAACACATGTATATTCAAGGTCTTATTTAGCGGCTTAAAAATTCTAACAGCAAAATGCACAAGCCAAAATTCAAATACTTTCTACGAAAACTGCATTTCTATTGTGTCCGGTCTCATTACTCCGCCAACTTACATTGATTTTTGATAAACCATTTAAAAAGT
Organism: Musotima nitidalis; assembly: GCA_949126915.1. Lineage (NCBI taxonomy): Eukaryota > Metazoa > Arthropoda > Insecta > Lepidoptera > Crambidae > Musotima > Musotima nitidalis. The sequence goes on from OX421434.1 coordinate 12,246,791, forward strand.
TATTAGTATTACGTCACATTTAATTTAAAAAAAGTGTGCATCAGAATCCTAACAACATCTGAGGAGCCAAAGCCAACCTCACCTGCAAGTGACATTCAAACATACATTCATGCCTGTTGCCCCGAAGGGGTAGGGAGAAGCATATTATACGCCCACACTTCGCCAATTATATAGACCCACAGAGCCACATCCGTTGGTTAGCAGGTGCACCACTTGCAAAGGCTCCTTAGGTCTTGGTAGGATCCCTATACACATTAAAATCTCCATGCTGTAATATTTAGGAAAAACCTCCCTAGGGAGGTCATTCCAAAACGTAATGGTATGCGACAAAAAGTTTCTTTATATTTTTGAAATTTTGCTCTACGGCAGTAAATTTAGCATGGATAGGTTCTAAACTGATATGGTACTTCAACATCTCTATCGTATAGACGATGATTTGTAAGGAAGTATTTATTAAATAAAAAACGAATTCCTTCTTTCACTTTGTCCTATAACGAAACCATCCTTAAGTATTATCCGGCACGTCTATAAAACACCTCAGTGGAACGCGCGAACAATTTAATTTACTACAAGTTACCTTCGAACGCCGATAGTACTCGTCTAAGTATATTACTGCCTCCCCCTCCTCAAAGAGGGCCATCGCCGTCTGGGATAAATTAAAAATGTCTTCAAGAATAACATGCACGACTAATTGACGGGATGTCAGTTAAGCCATTAAGGTTTCTTAGTAGTTAAGCGTTAGGATTGCTTATGGATTTGATTATGTTTTAGATCAGCGTTTCTTAACCTTTTTCAATCAGCAAACTTCTAGAAGTTTAGATTATAGTCTGAAATAGTCGTTAAGTCATTTCTAATTAAATTCTTATACATGCAGGATAGGTCACGCTGACGAAGATTAATGTAAATCATGTCAGCTTTATAAAGTCCGCGGCTGAATATTGGACAATAGATTACATTCTATTGGGGGTATTTGCCCATAATGACAAAGCTCGGCAGGCGAGTTCAGGTTGATGCTGCTGCCCATCATCCGGTAGATTTCTCTTCATCGACTCTTAAAACTCCCCGTGAGATTAGAAGAGATGACACTATTCTAGGCCGGTACAACACGGCACCGAAAATACCAGACCTTTAATAATCACTTCTTTTTTCAATGACTCAGTAACCCCAGTGTGCCATTGCCTCAGCAAATATCTGGCGCCTGCTTCCTTTCAAATATCTAAATCGCAGCTGTTTTTAATCAACTTAACGACAATATTTCCAGTAGTTTCTTAAACGACACATATTGCAGTCAGCTTGCGTCATGGAGATGATATTAAGGTGCACATATTTTTAATATAGAAATGTTTTAATTATTTAAAAAAAAAGGGGCCTTATTACAAAACAAGATCAAAAGTTAAACCATGTTTAAAACTATACTGTCACTTTTATTTGATGGAAACCTGGTTTAAATTTAGATTTTGTTTTGTAATAAGCCCCATTATGACTTAATTTTTTAGCATTACATCCTCAAATAATTTATTTATTCAGGCGTTACTTTGCGGAAATCCATTGTAAGCAAGTGATGGATTAAAAATATCTTTGTAACAATTCCCGCGCTACTACAATTTCCCGAAAACTCAAGAAACTATTCAACACGCCACGTGTTTCCCCCTTACACAGGGCATCTTCAGATAGGGCCTCAGAACAACGATGTCTTCACGACCAACGCTGAAACGAGAGTACTCTCGAGGGTACTTAGTTGAATAGTTTCTCGATTTTTCGGGAAATTATAATAGCGTGGGAATTGTTACAAATATATTTTCATCACTTCCCATCAATTCACATCAATCCATCACTTCACATCAATCCATCATTTGCTCATAACATTCTTATGTCTCAAAGCAGGTACTTTCTTATCCTAATAATTTCATGTTATGCCAAAACTGAATATCAATAAAAAAACTCTCCAGAGACTTGATCCAAGATTCTAAAATGTTCATAAACATAGCCATCCTACCTTCGTTTCTGACTAAACCTAGTCACGAGTAATGAAATTATTACTCCAGGGGGGAGGCTGGCATCTTTTTCCCGTTCTTTGTTTGTTTATTCGTTATTTATCGGTAGATCGGGCCTGCATTATAGATTAACATCAAAGGTAGGATGATGTTGTTTAAAATTGAACGGGGGTCTTGTAATGAGACGCCTTCGTTTTGAATGTTGACGTTATTCGGTGTCTCTTATTGCTTGTTTAATGGCTTTTATTTACTTGGATGTCTTGTAATGTTTTTTTTTGTATTTGCCTGTCTAGTAAATGAGGTCATTCCTCCCTATATTTAGTGGATGATATCCGAATTCGGAGGACTGGCAGTATGAATTAGCACTAGCTGCTCCGACTGCAAGGTGACTCTTCAGATAGACGACCGATATGGCGTGGAGGTCAGTATACCTGCACTTCACTCGAGAGGTCGTGGGTTCGATTCCCACACAGGACAAATCTTTGTGTGCATGAACATGAATATTTGTTCTGGTCTGGGTGTTCTCCTATGTATCTTAAGTATATATTTACAAAAAAAAAAGTATTTATGTATGTTTATCCGTTATTTAGTATTCATAACACAAGTTCTTAATGATACTTATCTTGGAACTAAATAATTGGTGTGATTGTAAGAGAATATTTAATATTTAATTTAATTTAATTTAATTTAATTTAATTTAATTTATTTAATTTAATATTTAATATTAATATTTAATTTAATATTTATAGATAGATATTCTTTATTGACCAAAATAACTAAAAGCTACAGATTACAATAAAAATGAACACAATGTAAAAGCCAATCTAGGCGGTCTTATCGCTAAAAGCGACATCTCTACCAGACAACCTTTGAGAGAAACTTTAAAAATCAGATTTATTTTGATAGACTGCAATCATGCATAGATAGATAGAAAATTCTTTTTTAAATTCCAACAAAAAATTACACAAGGAAAGTAATAAATTGTCTGCCGTTTACAGCGATTTCTTACAGGTAAGTTTTGGATGGAGAGTGTGCTGGGATTACATTATTTGAAGCTGGTAATCTTTATGGCCACGTGCTTCTCAGTACATACATACATAATGTCACACCTCTTTGCCGTAGGAGTAGGCAGAGATCACATCCTTCCACTTGCTACGATCTAGGCACACACTCTTAGCTTCATTCACACTCATTAACTTTCTCATACACGACCGTCGGTTTCGGGTACTTTTGGCATGCCCTTTCTTCAATATGTTAAATTGGAGATATATAAGTGGGTATTTTAATTATTTGCAGCTAGGCTTAGGGTATGCAGTGCTTTTTTGCATGTATGATGTGCATATATTTGCCTACAGCACGTAAATTCGATTCATCATTAGATCAAATTCGATTTAACATCCTAATATCTGGCATTGTTCTGGCAACCAGACGTAACCCGTCACAAAAAAAAAGGAAAGCCACGACTGCAGATAATAAATAAATAAATAAATAAATATTTCTGACACTTACACCAATTATTTAGTTCCAAGATAAGTATCATTAAGAACTTGTCTTATGGATACTAAATAACGGATAAATATACATAAATACTTTTTTTTTGGTAAATACATACTTAATATACATAGAAAAACACCCAGACCAGAACAAATATTCATATTTATACTCACAAATATTTGTCCTGAGTGGGAATCGAACCCACGACCTCAGGAGTGGAATGCGGGTATACTCGCCACCACGCCATATCGGTCGTCAATATCGTCGCAGATAAAACTTTAAAATATTTAAATGAAAAATGTAGCGGTTATCTTTTACGAGTCATATTCCGTTAAAGCACACAAGACCAGACAAGCAAGACAGGTTCGTTAATATGAAAATTAGCCGAGATGAGAGCAGGAAATTGGCTAGTGTTTCTAAGGCACCCGTTACGTTAAAGGTTTGTAGCGTGTGTTACATTGTTCCTGTGTAGTTTGTTCGGGCACGTGGTATAGGTGCCTTGTTCCATATCATGTATCCTGGGTACGGCAGTTAGTGTTAAAGTTCATAATAGAACTTGACGTTGATAGTTTCTATTGAATCTTGCACAGACAATCTTCTGAAGAATCGAGAGTTGTGTCTAACAAAAAAAAGTAAAAAGTTCTTTATTTCATAAACTATTATAATAAGGCTCATATTTAATGTGTCATCAAAATTAATAAATTACCAACCTAACCTAACCTTTTTGTACATCAAAAAATTCTGATGGAGCACCTAATCCCCTATTAGATGCTAGATCAGTATTTTTGATGATCAAAAAAGTATTTTTTAGAGGTTCAGTTTATTATATTCCTTATAAAAATAATAATTAAAAACGGCGGTCTCCGTTTTTCATATTTTTTACAGTATTGTATTTTTTTTTGTTATAAAAAATATAAATTATGTGTAAATGAAATAAATATATGTAAAAAATAATAATAATTAATTATAATAATTAAATTCATTTATTTGAAAACAATGTTCCAATTGTTAGTAATTTACACAACTTAAAGACTAGTATTAGTAAATACAATAATAATTATAAAAAAAAACTTATATAGCACTTAAAAACGTCAAAACAAAATATAAATAAAAAAAACTAAATATTACTTCGTAAGCTTAGATTCACATCACTATAACAAGGTAAAGTAAAAAAAAAGAAATTTGGATCAACTATCGGATGATTGTCACTATTGAATAGTGTGCAGACACCGTACAAGCTATGAATGAAACGTACAAATTAATGAAATCCTTAATCGCGCAAACAGAATTCCTCAGACTTTGGATCAAAGTTAGAAGATTTAAGAAATAAACGCGCACTTCTGTTGCCATAAATTCACTTCGGACAGAAGCTTGAAACAAGTCAAGTTTTATCCGCCATTATTAATTTTTTTTTTTTTTAATTAATGTAGTCGGATTGTTTTTAATGCCTTAAAATTTAATACTAACCATATAAAGCTCCAAAGAACAATGAGGAAACAAATGAAAGAGACGATGTTGCGGCGAGCAGCGAGTGCAGAACGCGATCTGCCGAACGGTCATTACTTGGTTATTGTTGTTTTTAATGAGACGTGGACCGAGCATTGTCCAGTAGATCGCCCCCATTATACCCTGCCAGGGCACACCCGGGACCGCCATAACATTCGCCAGCCCCGATCGAGTGTAAAGTTCCTAATGCGTTACAGTTTCAAGAGGACAATTGCAGTTGTGACTGTCTTTCAGCTATTTAATTTTCTTCTTGTATTTGATACTTTGGGGAATCGACTGTTTATGTTGTTGCAATGTTAAGAAAAGTTTTATTGATAAGTAGCTTCTTACATATTTGTTCTGCCATGTTTATGTACACAAAGATTTGTCCTGTGTGGGAATCGAACCCACAACCTCTGGAGTGAAGTGCAGGTATCCGCCTCTGGACCTCGACGCCATATCGGTCGTCAGAAGAAAGCTGAGATTATTAAACCAAAAACCACTAAAGTAACCACAAAAGCGTTTTCCTATCTCTTAACAGATCTGATAAATATGCCATTACAACGTCACTCCAAAGGAAAATGACCCGACGTAATGTAGATTCTGACAATGATGCCTCAACGAAGAGAACTCCCCATTTAAGTCATTGAGGTGAGGTCCGACTCTAAAACGACATTAAAAGAACGTTGTTTTTTTATATAAAAAAATAATAAACAAACCAGGACATCCGTACGGGCATTATCGTGGCGGCCATTTTCTTCATTTTCACAAATTACCAAGAGGAGCCATCGCTAAATAACGTCACGTATTTAATTACAACGCCAACGGAACCTCAAAACTGTCGCTTTAGAATTGAATGCTAACGTTACAGTGACATACTGTTTTTTTGGACATCATTTGTGTGTATACAATGTATGAAGATATATAAATAACAGTCTAAAACTTAAACAGTCTTAATCAGACTTAAAGAAACTTAGACAGTCAAGTCTTAAGAAATATAGATATGAATACGTGCCTAGTAATTTAACAACAGACGTCGATATTTCGACGAACACTTCCACTATCACTTTTCAAGTGGCCATATTGTATCAGTTCATTATGAGAACTAAAAACACTTTGTCACGCAGAATATTCTTTGTAACTGTATGTCTACACAGCCTTGAAAATTCAAATCAGCCAAACATTTTATCACTGAAATATACTTTTTAACAAAATACTTTGTATTCGATAAAAGTTTATAAAATTAATTAATATACTCTAACAATCAAGCCACTTATTTAGTTCCAAGATTATCTATAAGAACTTGTGTTATGGATACTAAAGAACGGATAAACATACTTAAATACTTTTTTTTTTGTAAATACATACTATACATAAATTAATATACATATTAATATACATAGGAAGGGTGAACACCCAGACCAGAACAAATATTCATGTACACAAAGATTTGTCCTTTGTTGGAATCGAACCCACGACCTCTGGAGTGGAGTGCAGGTATTCTGATCTCTTCACCATATCGGTCGTCAAGGGGACGTTTTAGGGATCCTATCAACATCCAAGGAGTCGAAGCCAACCTCAGCTGCAAGTGGTGCACCTGCCGATCAACGGACGAGGCTCTGACGAACATAACGGTGCCCGGTTAGCGGCAATAGGCTCGTATTACGCGGAACCAGAAATTCAATTGGCGAAATATGGACGTATAATATGCCTCTGCCTTCAGGGAAACAGGCGTGATTCTATATATATATATATGTAAACGTGTAATAGAAGAAACATAATGCTATAATTATATAAAATTCGTAACAGATACAACAGAACAACATAAATCCAGCTCATCCGTTGCAGCAGTATGTCCATACAGCCGGAGGTCAATCAAGTCGGCCACTCTAATATTTACTGATAAAAAGAAAACCAATTTTTGCTCCCGCCCGCGCCCTCGCGCCACAAAGGAGCGCTATCTAGCGATAAATTATCGAAATTATTACATTAAAAATTCCATCTAGTAAGTCAAAGCGAGCCATTATGGCCGCTCCTCGTCTCCCCGGGGCAGGACGTCGTAAGTGCCCTTGTACCAGAGCAGTTACGACCTTTTCCACTGGATAAACAATTTTTCTCTGTGAGCGCTATGGGAAACCGTTTTTCTCTTAGCTCCTCCGGAGATGTGACTTGTCGGTTGGTTTTTATTCTGAAATGGCTATTGGTTGCTTGCGGTTCCTCCTGTGTTTTAGTTTAGTTCCTTTAAGTGCAGACTTGCAAGTTATATTGCCAGAATATTTAACTTTCTCTTACAGATATGCGAAACAATAAGCATATTGACGACCGATATGGCGTGGTGGCGAGTATACCCGCATTCCACTCCTGAGGTCGTGGGTTCGATTCCCACACAGGACAAATATTTGTGAGTATAAATATGAATATTTGTTCTGGTCTGGGTGTTTTTCTATGTATATTAAGTATGTTTTACAAAAAAAAAAGTATTTATGTATGTTTATCCGTTATTTAGTATCCATAACACAAGTTCTTAATGATACTTATCTTGGAATTAAATAATTGGTGTAAGTGTCAGAAATATTTATTTATTGTATGTACAATATTTTTATTTAAATATTCTAGTTATGGATTTAACGTCTTCTTGCACATTTTGGTAATCAGAGTGCTGCGAAGAAATTTGGAACGTTTTGCTGATTTCAATTGTCTTCAACGTTGCTATTTTTTGTAGGTTACACACATACATAATTTCACGCCTATTTCCCCGAAGAGGTAGGCAGAGGCATACTATACGCCCATACTTCTCCATTTATATTATTGGTCCCATGTAATAGGCGATCCTATTGCCGCTTTCCGGGAACTTTTATGTTCGCCAGATCGTCCTTTGATCGGTAGGTGCAACACTTGCAGGTGAAGTTGGCTTGGGCTCCTCAGATCTTAGTAGGAGCCCTATACACCCTATTTGTGTATGTGCTAGCTAGTAAAACAGTGACACACATCTAACGCGCATTTTTTTGAAATAATGCTGTCTTTAGAGCACTGAATGGCATATAACGGGCTCAATTATTTCCATTTTTTCATTTTTCATTTCATTTTCAATTATTATTAATAATTAAATTTAGGAATTTCGTTGGGTAGTTGTCTTTTTACTGTACTGCATGACGGTGTATTCTTTATTTCATACAAAATTAAAAACAATAAACTGACATAAAACAATTGCAGGTAACTTCTTTTTCTTTTAAATAATGCTTCGAGCGTTTAGCACATTTAGCCAGTGTCAAGTAAGATATATATTAATAAAGTAAAAATCATGGCAAATGAAAATGAGTGGTGATAAAGATGATAAATGGTTAATGAGATGCCCCTCCCTGAACCCCTTGAGTCCTCAGTAAAGATGTGGGACTATACTGAGATCACACATGGATTTCTTGAGAGAATTTGAAAAGTTATGTTGCACTGTTTTGTTTCATTTACCAACACTCACGTACGTTCACAAACATGAACGGTTTATAATCCACAAATTCATCACAAATTTTCGAAAAAAAAACTGCAGACATGACGCTTTACTTTCCCGCCAAGAAGTATGCAGGAAACTTATTACATGTACAGAAATAAGTTTGCTTTTGTTTGAACTCTATCGACTGCTTACTTTAAGGCAGAATGTGCTCATGAAGTGTCACATTAAAACAAAACGTCAGCTAAAAGATACATGCATAGTTATTCATACAAAATACCGTACCTACTACAAACAGAATTCGCACGACCTTATAGCCGGTAAGTACCTCAGATAAATTGCAACATAAAACGAATCCTATAGCTTTAACATAATTAGTTTGAACTTGTGAACTTATTCTCAGTTAAGTGCAAACAAAACGTTGTGGGCTGGGCGTTTCGCCAAACGCCAGTATCGGCAGTACGCAGATATCGCCTGGTGTTTGGATGGTTATAACATTTGCATATTTAAACTTATCTGGGATATATACGAGACATTTAAAAAAACTTCATAGCATAAGGTATTTTAAATCTATATATATATAAAAGAAGTGTATACAAGAAGGGTGTATAGGAATCCTACCAAGACCTAAGGAGCCCAAACCAACCTCACCTGCAAGTGGTGCATCTGCCGATCAACGGACGAGACTATGGCGAACATAACAGTGCCCTGTAAGCGGCAATAGGCTCGCCACCTATTACGTGTGACCAATAACGAATCAAACAAAATAGTGAATGGTTGCGCTAGTTATTCAGTTATCTTAACACTCATAAGTGCTCCACTGCCTTAATAAAGTAAAGCATTTTTCATTTTGACTTCATATAGCTGACCCGGCGAATTTCGTACCGCCTTAGAATCAATGAACGTTGTGTTAACTTATTCGTTAAATCAAATTCAAGTTTTCATTAAGATAGTATTGAAATCTCAAAATAAATTATGATTATAATAAATTATGATGAGGTTGGCTTGGTTTATATATTAAACTTATCTGGGATATATATGGCTTTATAAAATATGTTTGGCTGAAGGTACTTTCCGAATACTTTCTTGTGATTCGTCATCATCCTCATCTCCAATTTTTAAAGTCCCAAGAAAGATTTTCGTATCGCAAGCATTTGTGTCTCTACACGTGCTTAAGATAATAAAATTAACCATGCACAAAATGTAGAGGTAGGTATATACAAGCAAAAATTAATAATTTTAAACTGCAAAAACCTAAAATAGGGTCCGTTATAAACTATCTAACTCTCTAGTTTATACAATATTTCGCTATGAGCGCAAATCGATAAGACAGTAACCGACTTTAAAAAAATACTTGGATAAAAAACACATCTGTAAATGCAAGCATTTGCATCCCTACACTGGCGGCATTAATTCAAGATTATGATATTTACGATGCACAAAATGCTACTACATACACAAGCAAAAATTAATACAAATATAACTCCAGTTAAACAGCAAAATCCCAAGATAGGTGCCATAAATAGGTTCCGTCTTAAACTACAGCGAGCCCACAATATTTCGCTATGAGCGCGAACCGATAAGGGCGTATCTGGCCCGCCGCCAGACCGGCTTTATACGACGCCGCAGTATATTCGCACTGTCCCTTCATAATGCTACATGTTTATTGTCTAACGTTTCCTTTGGGATGTTAGATTAAAAAAAAATATAGTAAAATAAAAAATGTAAGCAAAAAGTATCCAATCTAGTCAATCAGAACTGGGACGCTTGGTGAAATGTGGCCTGAAACCTCTCACGTCCTCTCACCTTGGTTCATGAGAGAAGGCCCGTGCTTAGTAATGGGACTTCAATGGGTGGAGATGACGACGAACTTGAGAGATGGGTGAGTGTGTGAGATGTCACAAGCCCCATCTGGATCCTATTAACGACTTAGTAGAGATTGTACTACGTTGCCAAATGCTTAAAAACCGCCTCTCAAGTCCTCTCACCTTGGTTTATGAGAGGAGGCCTGTGCTTAGTAGCGGGACTCTATTGGGTTGAAATGATGATCAACTTACGAGATAAGTAAGTGTGTGAAATGTCACAAGCCCCACCTGGACCCTATTAAAGTCTGAGCAGATATTGAACTACGTGATCAACTGTGTTAAAAACCGATGCACTCTCTTCCTAAAAAATAATCTCTTTAAAGTTCTTGTCACTGAGACTAAATCCGCAACGTTAACATGTAAAGAGTAACCCCTGTGATCTGATCTGAGCTTTCGGTATCTCGTCTTAGCTTATTGACGTACCTATCCTACTATTGTACACAACACAATGACTACATCCTGCTTAATGGTAAAAAAAAGGCCTTCTCTCATAATATACCAAAATATGATATAGTTGAGTCATAGGTTATAAAGACCGGCGGAGACAGGCGTAATTTATTAAAATATAATTTTATAATTAATATAAACCAATAAATAAATATTCTGGGGCATCTGACACAGAGCGATCTGAGTCTAAGCTAAGCAAAGCTTGTACTATAGGGTCTAGAGAACGATTAAACATTTTTTAATCCTTTTCTAACTCTCTTCTTGTGAATAGAAGCCCGTGCTAAGTAGTGCAATGTCAATTCTCAACGATATAAAAGCGATAAAATTTAGATGAAACTTTTAACATAACTTTAAAATCTTTTTATTCGTTTAAATATACACGAACAAAAAAATAACCGTATCCTTAAAGTTCCCAGTAATAATCCCCCAATACACCCGATACGCACCTACCGTCCAACTTTTCATTTCATTTTCCAAACTTTTAATCTCAAAGTGCCCGTGAAAGAAAAATTGAGGCGTTAAGAAAATCGCCAGCGCCACCTATTATCAACTTCCACGATTCGCGAGCTCGAATATCAAGGCATCTCCTAAAAGCTCACGCATAGTAGACTTTACCAGTTTTAGAATAAGCCTCAATATCGTGTAAGGTTAACGATGGTGCTTGCGGCGCGGCCTCCGAGACGGATTGTTACAGAAGAGTCATAAAAAGTAAGATATTAATGTATCGCGGGAGGCATTAGACGGTAGCTGGATCGATTTCTATGCATAAAAAATGTTAATGGCCCTAAGGAGAGTACGTTGCGCTGGAGTTGGTGATTTATGTGGGGAGTTTGTAACTATCCACGGTTCGATGTCGCGCGTTTCGCGGACAGGTGCTCAGAGTTGGACTGGATACCGTTAGCTGACTGGGGCTGCTAGATTTCAAAACACAGTGTTGACATCATTGGGCATTTCATTTAAGGCTATATGGCGAGTGGTTTCAGTTCAGTTCAAGCTCTGACTAAGCAGGGGCCTACCGCCGAGTTCGATGGCAATCGATTATAAGGCAAAATTGATTTCGAATTGATTCTGTCGTACCGCCGAACTCATGGAAATCGAAACAAAATGGCGTTCTCCATTTACCTATTGGTCTGTCACGGACTGAAGGTCATGAATGAGAGGTGGCTGTCGACAGATTCCCCGGTACGGATTAATGAACGTAAACAAAGTTTGATCTAGATGGATTACCGGTAATCCATCGAATTCGGCGGTAGGCCCTAACAGATAATCATACTCCAATAGTTTATTTTTTTCTTAGACATTTGACAGCGCTGTTTAGTTTCTAAGCAGAATTTGAACAGTAAGAACTTAATAATAAATAATGTACTTATATTGATTCATTTTATGTAAATACATTGGAAAGACCAAAACAAATGGCAATTTTCATGTATTGTATACCTATATGTCGTATTGCATTGGAATCGAAAATTTAGTCTTATTTAGTAGGTATGTAACATTTATTTTAACATTATTTTAAAATTATTCCATTGCCATTAACATTTTATTTGTGTAATATATTAGTTTTATAACAGTTTTATATTATTTAATTACCACATATTTGCCAGAATTACCAGGAGTTATTAGCACTATACAGCAACTGCCTCTTTTATATTTTATTACTTGAAATAGTTTCTATGTTTACCAGTCACAAGTTTGTTATATTAGGGAAACCTGTTATTGGCCATACTAGCTTTAAGTTCTTATGTTAATTGTTTTGATGTATACGCTGTTGATTTTCTCAATAAGTAAATAAATAGTCAAAAAAAATTCGATAAACAATGAACCCGTGACTGATTTTAATCGGAATGTTTACTCCTTTTTCTTAAAGATTGACTCGTCAGAATTAACAAATCCTGTCTGATGATAAGCAGTCGATGCTGATAGAGCTCCATACCGTGAAATAATCATAGTAACTAAGTGCACTTCCACATGGCCTGCATAAAAGAGGCCGGTTCTATAGGAGCTGGAACACATGCGCCGCAAGAGATTTTCCATACCTTGATGGTCTTTCAAAGGACTTTACTAGTACATAATAGTGCTGGTGGTTATGATATGATTCTTTTAATACATACATTTATAATTTTACGCCTGTTTCCCCGAAGGGGTAGGCAGAGGCATATTATACGCCAACACTTCGCCAATTATATAGTTGGTCCCACGAAATAGGTGGCGAGCCTATTGCCGCTTACCGGGAAATGTTATGTTCGCCAGAGCCTCTTCCGTTGATCGGCAGGTGCACTACTTGCAGGTGATGTTGGCTGAGGCTCCTTAGGTCTGGGTAGGATCCCTAAACATATAGGTATATAGGGGTATATACCTATATTTTTAAATAATCATTATTAATAAGCCATAAATTTGGACTATCCAAGCAGTCCATGTTCCCAGCCATTAAGTAGGCGATCAAATAAATCTTGTAAATTGTCCTTTTCTAGGTTTTGCACCGGGACAGTCGAGTTGTTCGGAAACAGTCGCTCGATCTCGCGTGTCCGCTGAGTTTCGACTCGATTAATCACTCGTTTTACTTTGAGGTTTTCAGGGGAATAGAAATTTTGATTTTGTTTCAAGCACTTCATCTTGTGTGGTGAAGTTGCCAGTACTGCTTTACTGTGATCATAGGGAATAAAGTAAAAAGAAATATAATATCCAAGAACATTTCTTATTGCGTCATCTAGCTTCTAAATAAGCAAAGCTTGTGATATGAGTACTATACAACTGATTCTAAAATTTATATGTGTTTAAAATTCATACATACAAAAACTCAGAAAAAGACAAGTACCTATTCTTGTTCCTATTCGTGTCACCCTGGGGTATATAATAATAAGTTCTTCATTCAGGTAAATTATACCCATGCACAGAAAAGAAAACAAGAAATAAAAATTATAAATAAAATACAGTTTATTTAAATACATTTTATTCAATATAATAATAAAATAAAAAGATATGTGGGAGAATTTCGAACCTTAAAGCTAACAACGTGATTACCAAACTTATATAAAGTTTGACTTTGGTTTATTTAGTTAACAAAATGTCTATACGAATATACTCAGAAACAGTTTCTTACATAATAATAATAATAATCATTTATTGGTGCATCATAAAATTTGTGGATACAAACTAATTACAATAATAAACAATTCATTGTATGATGCACCAAAATGACCCATCTCAGCATTTGCTAGGATAATTTCCCAGCGCTGGTTTACATGATTTGTATTTTACAACATGTTTAATTTGAAGGGCTAGAAATACGCACTTGATATCCTACTCGAATTTATGTGAGTTTCAAATGAGGAGACAACCAGTACGAAAGATACTAACTGCAATGATAGTTAATGGTATCCATTGGGCGTTCTCTATCTTGTACAGTATAGGAAAGAAAATTCTTGTAAAATTTACCAAAATATAGCAAAAATCGAAGTACATATTGTATATATTTGCAGCATCGTTATACTTTTTAAAAAGTGCATAAACTTGTAGATTTTAATAAGACTGTGTTAAGCTGTTTTTAGAGTGCTTGGAAAAAGTGACATTGAAACATCTGTAAGGTCATAATTTTAAATTTTAGTTTTAGCTACTTTATTGCTATGGAAACTAACATGTAATGACAAATGAACAAATCGTTAGAAAGTTAATAAAAATACAATAAATTGTAGGACTACTTCAACAAAAGATTTGGGGTTTCTTTTATTAAAAGAAACATACAGGACTTATATTCCATTGAATGCTTAGCCGAAAACAGAATACGATAATTTTATAACACGAAAGGTAAATGATGATTTAATAAAAGTGATTCACCAAAGAAATGAGATTGATGTTAAGATTTAGAGAGAGCAATATATCAATCATTACATTTGCAAAGAGAGAGCAATATATACCAATCATTACATTATCAAAGAGAGAGCAATATATATCAATCATTACATTATCAAAGAGAGAGCAATATATATCAATCATTACATTATCAAAGAGAGAGCAATATTATACCAATCATTACATTATTAATTTTATACAACATTAAAAGGCGTGGAAGAAACCATTCTAATAATAACACAGATCATCTTTGACAAATGGAGTCCATTCGCAAACGGAATTATCCTATCAGTACGCATCACGAGAATAAATTTCCAATTTCCAGCTAAACGATGTCTCCCGAGCTGTCATTAAACGGCTCCGGCGATTCCAGAGCAATCCATTACTGGAAAAAAAAATATTTTCTCATTGCAATAAAAACTCAATTTATATTCGCAAATAAATTCGACCCGAGAAAAATATTAATTTCCGTTTAACTATGTTAGGGTGACTATAACAGGGGGGGCAGCGGAGGGATGAATTTGTCGAGATATTGTTACATGTGCCGCCATCTAGTGGTGGGTAGCGGAACTATACTATTGTTACGTGTTAAGTTTACGAGGTGTTTACGAATACGTAGCGGCTTTGCTCTGTACCTAAGTGCTTGAAGTTCGGTTTTTATGAGTCGTCGTTTGTGTGTTAAATATGAGTTGATTACAGTTCGTGTACGTTTGTTCAGTGCATTGCAGAACCACTACCCCGCATGTACTTTTAGAACTTAAAGTAGGTAAAGATGAATTTATAATTATAATTATATCCTTTATTTGCACATTCAACAAAACAAAGAAACACATATACAAATTAAGAAAGTACAAAGGTGGGCTTATCTCTAAGAGAGATCTCTTCCAGCCAACCTTAACAGGAGTGAGAATTTTGTATGTAAGATAAAAAAAAAATATTACAAAAGGACAAAAACATAATAATATCATAATTTGAATATCATAGTCCCTAAACGTAACGTAAAATTTTGACTTAAACCCACATACATACTTTCACGCCTTTTCCCCGAAGGGCTAAGCTGAGGCACAGTATACGACCACACTCCGCCATATATATAAATGGTCCCACGTAATTGGTGGCGAGCCTATTGAGCCTCGTCCGTTGATCGGCAGGTGCACTACTTGCAGGTGAGGTTGACTTGGGCTCCTTAGGTCTTGGTAGGATCCCTATACACCCGATACACTTAAAACTGATCGTTAGTTAATACAATGCTAATATAATGAATTAAGTATGTCGATGACTACCGATGAAATAAATTCAGACATCCCACACACCACTCCTAGTCCCAAACGAAGCAGAGCTTGTACTATATACCCTTAGATAACGGATAAACAGACTGATATTTCTGTAAATGCATATGTATAATACTTTCTTTGGTTCTCCGTCGAATGAAGTTTATTACGAATAGCATAGCTCTTTTCATAGGTTTCGTATAGTACATACTTTAAATTGATACGTAAGTATAATGACCGTCCACGTAAATAAGAATGAAGATGTTTATCAGATATAAATCGTGCACATTTAAAAAATCTAACTTGATATAAATAATTCAAACAAAACATACCCCATTCCCATAAAGAGAACGTAGGTAATTGAAAAATCTCAATTAGTCAGAATTAATCTCGCCAGTAGCGTCGGCGCAAATAAAATAAATTTACAAAATTAAAACCCAACAGTATGTCCCCAAAAATATATTCGGTCTAATCGTGTAATTAATATTCGTGTCGTGGTTCTATTAAAAAAATATATGTATCCAAATAATTATTCGGATGCACGGCGCGTGGTTCTACAGCGCTCACGTTCAACAAAAGGGCGGAAAAATGTCGTACGTCTGCCATCGGCTTCGTTTTGGGGTTGGAAATAGAAAAATATTATCTTCAGTTTTCATATCTTGCAGGATGAAATTTTACTTTGTCAATTGAATGGACGCTTGGCTTTGGATATAGAGCTAGATATTTATTCGACTATATTTGTGGCAGTTATCTTTGCTTGAATTTATATATGGTGTACAGGGATCCTATTATCATCTAAGGAGTCCAAGCCAACCTCACCTGCAAGTGGTGCACCTTCCGATCAACGAGCGAGGCTCTGGTGAACATAAATGTTACCGATAAGCGGCATTAGGCTCACCACCTATTACGTGGGATCAACAAAACAATTGGCAAAGTGTGGTTGTATAATATGCCTCTGCCTAGCCATACGGAGAAACAGGCGTGACGATATGTATGTATGTATCAGATTATATTGTGACTACCCTCATATTGATCATTCGTTCAGTGTCATTATTTAGTTGATTGACTATGATGGATGTGAAGTCTTTGGGCTGTTCACTAGCACTTCCTTCGTCTCAGTCCACTGCCTAACATAAGTCTCCCCAATTATATTTCACAATTCGACTTCGAGCCGCTTGCATGAGTCGGCTTGTGGATTTGTAAAGAATTGCCCTTAGTGCTACTTTATTAGTTGTGCTTTCTTTTATAATAATTATAGTCTTATATTTGACAAAATTGGTCCAATTGTTAGTAATTTACACAACTTAAAGACTAGTATTAGTATATACAATAATAGTAAAAGATAAAATTTAACAAAGCGCCCTCAGTGCTACTTTATTAGTGGCGCTTTCTATTATAATAATAATAATTAAAGTCCTATATTTGACAACAATGGTCTAATGTTAGTAATTTACACAACTTAAAGACTAGTCTTAGTAAATACAATAATAATAAAAGATAAAATTTAACAAAATTTAAACCGTGTCGGCTTTGATGCACCAATACAGAGTCTAATTGCACAGTTCAACAATTGCATACAATTCTAAAAGGTTATTTTATTTATTCACTTAAGTTTATATTATTTATAACAGGTCCTAAACCTAATGCGCAATATAGCGTTATTCTTTTAAGCTATTATTTATTATAAGTAGTAGCTAATCTGGGTATTAAAACGTAGTTATTTGTTTTCGAATAACATATTGAAGTAAGATTATTTAATTAACATTTATTAAAGTACTTATGTACACAAAAATACAGATTATGCCACAATGGTTATGTGTTTTAATCAGTAGAAGCTAAACTGAAGTCTTTATTTTTTATAGGTTTATTTACTTGTTTAACTTTTGATATCGTTTACCATAAACTCTGCGGTAAACTCCCGATAACACGTCCCGAGCTCCAAGGGTCCGATCGGGAGAGAACTTTTTCAATTTCCCTTTAAAAAAGTGGAGGAAACGCCGAGAGGCCATCAAACAGTAAATGATTACAGGCACCAGGCCACGTTTGAGGAGCCTTAATGAGGTATAAAGCGAAAGCCCAGGAGCGAGACGCTTCCTTTCCACCAAGGTTATTGATTAAAAAACTTTTTATAATCATATTTTCTCGGATGCCAGGATAGTTAGTTGTATTGGCTATGTGCGGTTGAGAGACTTGGGAGTCGGATTTTCTTGGCATTTTTAAACATAGAATGGCAAATAAAAAATCTGTTATTTTGGTTTTTTTACAATGTACAATGTCTTAATTTGCTACACATGAAACCGGAAAGTGTGCAATAGTTAATTTTTTAATGACGATAGTTTTAACTTTGTAGGTTTGTTTAAGAAGACAGCTAACGGCTTTCAATGTTCAGTGCAGTCCAGCATTCAGAGAACTACTTTTAACAAAAAGACACTTAAGTATACACATTACCTAATTTGTAAGATCCTTCGGCTACCAATAATTGGTAGCAAATAATAATTATTAATATTGGCAGAAATTATTATCTGCCGACGCATGTGTCTTCTAGCTTATATGGTCACAATAAAACAGCATTTGTATAGGCCGTAAGTACGAATAGGTGCGCTTGTTAATGTGCTTTTTCCGTACCATCTGCCAAGATCTGTCTCCCACGTTGCTTTGCCTGAAAAATATTTACATATACAAATACATTTTAATATTTTTATGAATTAAGAAGTCCGTAAAATGTAATAAATGTCTAAAGCAACTAATGCTCATAATATATATATATATATATAGTATAAGGTATTGACCCTTACAGGTTGATGAACAATTGATAAAGCAATACGTTATGTTATATGTCTTGTACATTATGGCAAATAAATAAATATGAAGATGTAGTCTAATCGAGTCCCATTATGAATTATTTGTTTTCAATATTGGTTCGACTGGTAGAGTATACTTTCATCTATGATTATATAAAGCCAAAGTCAAAATCATTAATCAAGTTTGGCTCAATAGAGCTCTTATGAAAGTTAGACACAAGCGCGCTAAGTAACGTATAAGCAACTATATAATGGTGAATCTATATCCTTATTTTTGTTCCCCAGAAACTCCACTTGATGACGCCCCCGTCCTTCTCTGTGGAGCGTGTGCTGAGCAGCAACTGCGGCAGCCGCCTGTGTGTGTGGGGCTCTCGAGGAGCGACTGTCGCGGAGCTGCCCTCGAGGTGGGGCCGCGGAGGCCTCTTCGACTCCGGCAACCAAACGGTGCTCTGCAAGTAAGTCATTACACTGGTAGATCTTCACTCCCGAGAAGTGTTGTTTGCTGTATAAGACTTCAGTGCGAGTTTGGATTATCTCGTCTTCAGGATGCCTGTAATACCTCCTCGACTTACTTGATAGACTGCAACGGCGAGGGGTATGCATTTTTAATAATGATGATGAGGTTACAGACTCTTTTAAGGACCTCCAGTAGAACACAGTTGGTATACAAGCTTTTTAACACCAAAAAAAATCAAAGAATATCCTTAAGTCTTTGAATTCTTTAATTGTATTAGATTTTAAGACAAAATTT
This sequence comes from Musotima nitidalis, assembly GCA_949126915.1. Taxonomy (NCBI): domain Eukaryota; kingdom Metazoa; phylum Arthropoda; class Insecta; order Lepidoptera; family Crambidae; genus Musotima; species Musotima nitidalis. The sequence continues at coordinate 12,266,193 of OX421434.1, forward strand.
AATAAAGCCAAAAAACAGATAAACTGAAAAACCTTGACAAAGAATCCATTTGCTTTTATTTCTTGATTATGGTACCTACCGCTCATATCTCTTTCATTGTTGTTAAGAAAAAAATTATTGAATTTCCATTTTGTGTTTTGGCGATTTGGCGAACCTAAATGAACTTGTGTTATGGACACTAAACAACGGATAAACATACTTAAATACTTTTTTTTTGTAAAAACATTATATATATACATAATTTTAAAATACATAGGAAAACACCCAGACCAGAACAAATATTCATGTTCATGCACACAAAGATTAGTCCTGTGTGGGAATCGAACCCACGACCTCTGGAGTAAAGTGCAGGTATACTGACCTCCACGCCATATCGGTCGTGGCTATAGTAAGCTATATAAATGCTGCTTGATGCATAGCCCCACGTTTGCCTATATTTTTGATGTATCAAAAGCTCTATAATCAGTTCTTTTTACCACCAAATACAAAAGCTAACTTGATAAAATATCCTTAAATCTGGCAAACAAAGAAGGGAACATCCTCCGAACCGAACACCTGGAATCTAATAACCGCTGATAAGTTGCCAACAACGCCAGCACGTAAGCGTCGTGTATTTTCTAGTATCACGGTAAATTTTGTTACCTATTAAGCTCTTCGAGGCGGCTATAACGTTAGCCCGAGGTAACGATTATGGCAAAGATTAGCCAAGTCGCTTATAATGGCAGATCGGATACATGAGAAACTGAATCTCTCATTAGGATTATGGGCGGTGTTGTATTTTCAACACTGGTTAGCTTCATTGAAACTTAATACGATATTAGGACGGTTTCTATATGTCAATATTAATGATTCTTGCGATAGTAAATCGGGTAAACAGTGATTGCGAGTTTTTAATTAGTTATACCACGTCACATTACACTACCAGCAAGACCATACACATCTGTCTTTCCCAATGCGCACAGTTTCCGCGTAGTCTGTCCGTGCTCACTTGTAGAAGTTTTAATAAACTGATGTGCAAAAACCTCTTCTAAGGAACACCATTGTAAAGGTGATAATAACTAGTTGACTCTAAGAAGTTTCGATTTATTAGGCAATAAACAAACTTCACCAAACGCCGTCTAATCCGCGTTTCGCTCGACAGTCACCACTCTTTTGTACATGTTATTAGGCGGCTATATCTCCAAATTTGCATATTTCCGCAGTAAAATTAATTCGAAGATTTGCCCGCATCCAGACGAGCGTCTTGGGGTGGGGGTAATGTTTTTGGATTTGTGCACTCGAATTGGCTTGTACCGATACTGCGGGACTGATTAAATCTGGTACTGTTTAGACTATAGCCTTTTTAGTGGTTTCAATTAAAGGGTATTACAGTAAAGTTGTGTTTTTCGATTGATGAAAACTTGTAACGTTAAGTGAAATTTTATGGAGCTGTATAGGATCTTGGGAGGAAGATTTTAGTTTTTTTACCTTCTTTAATTTAGGTTATGTAATCTTGACTTGGCTTTATCTGTACTAGTTCCGCCTGTTGGAGTATGACCTGAAGTCATCTTACCCTGAATGATAGGTTATTTCTTATACTTTTCCAAATAACCTTGGTTGGTGTCAGCCAGGTGGCCGACTGTAAAACTTCACTAAATTCACTTGTAATAAATCATGGGCCGTTAAGGTTCTTTAATGGCAATCACGAACCAGCAAACGTAGTAGAGGGTGGCCTCCCACCTGATCTATCAATGATCTGATTAAGGGGGTGAGACGACGGTGGATACAAGCGGCACACGATCGTTCAACGTAGAAAACAATTGGGGAGGTCTATGTTAAGCTGTGAACTTCATATGGTTGAGGTGATGATGATTTATATTTGTTCCGCGTGTTGAAGTATTATCTAAAACCATTTCACCGTGATTTGCGAAAGTACCATCACGTCGAAAGCACTAATCAAAGCTGCTTCTTATGATAATTTCGATAAAACTCCTAATCTTTAGAAATAGCTGACTTGGTACTGTGTCGCGCCAATAATTGCGGTCAAATATTAAGGTTGTAGATTACTGAACTAGCCTTTGATGTAGAATGACAAAGTACAAAAATTATCAGCAACTGCATCACGACACACCACGCAATGAAAGTCGCTGGCTGCTACTAGTGCTAATAGTGATAATAATTCAGTCGTAATATAGATAATAGCTTCGACTTATGATAATGTCAGTTAAAACTCCTGAACCTTAGAAATATACACAGTACTTTGTCACTCCAATAATTGCTGTCTTATTGTTAAATAAGCTTACTAGATATGCCTTTTAAGTAGAGTGACAAAGTACAAAAATGATCAGCAACTCAGGCCAACTGCACCATGCAATCTGCACAGTGCATCTCTCAGTGTCTTCTAACGGAACCACTATGGCGAGTGTTTTGAGGAGCTTTTCGATCTCATGCCGCCCTCTCCTTTTCTCTCCCGAACAACACGTGCTGGTCTTAGAAACCATCCTCATTCTGTGCAGACTATCAGCACTCGAACCAAGAAATTCAGAAAGTCGTTTCTAAGCAAGACCACTAAGCTCTGGAATTCGCTGCCGGCTCATGTGTTTCCTATTTCTTATGATATGCCGTCATGAGTGAATGTGCTTTGTGTCGTGCTTATTTCACGGTATGAAGCGCTATAATTTTTTTATTGGACTGCATTGACTGCTTACCATCAGGCAGGATGTAGTTATTATGACGTGTCACATTAAAAGAAAAAATGCAAAGAATGTCGCAGGTGCCACATAATCCAGTCGCGACGTAGATTACCTCGCAGCATCAGGTCGCGAGCACTAATCAAAGCTGCGACTTATGATAATGGCAGTTAAAACTCCCGCCGCGGAGCCGCTCGTATTAATCCCCACAACTAATATTAGCAATAAACAGCCCCTTTCGACTAATTATGCTAAGATGTTGGAGCGAACTTGTGTCTGCAGCAAGTGCCTGTGCAGTCTACGTGACCGATACGAATTATGTCACAGACTACCAATAAACTACCTCTTTCAAATTTCTTAAGAAACTTTAAAAGACCGGATCAAGATAGACAGACGTGGAAAGAACCTAACACATATTCAAACTCATTAATTATCAATACAAATCGCACTACAAAATACGAATTTCTAACAAATGTCTTATGTACCTTTAAATAAAGCGGGTAGATGCATATGAATCAAAATCATTCGACTTGGAAAACCATTGAGGCTTTTTTTCAACCATTTTCGTAGTGGTTCTTCCTTTTTCGGGGGAGGATGTATAAGCTTGTCGCCTACAGTGCGATTCCCCTAAGAGCTACCTGTAAAAGTCCAATCAGAGACCACCTTCCTCGCCGCATTACTCGCACTTACCCTTATTCGTTTCTTATTGTTTATCCTTCAATAACTTCGCTGTCATCTGCTACTTATAACTCTGTACTGACGAAGTGCTGCTCGGAAGCCTGGTGTGTACGCGCAGCGTCGCCGGCCGTATTTTCTTTGATAACCCGTTATCTCGTCGGCGGGGTTCGTTCGGTGCATTGCAGCGCCGAATCTTTGCAAATATCCTGCTTACCGGAATGTTCTGAAGTTTTTCTTGCGATTCAGTGGACTGAGAGTATCGCCTAGGCAACCGTGTTGGTTCGGCTTTGTCCAGAGTATTTTTTATGATACGAAAAGAAAGAGAATGAAAGGCTCATTCGTATACAAACAATCTCCGTAACGTTCACTGATACTACTACTACGTAATGTAGGTACCGTATTTGTTCCTTTTAATTGAGTGTTTCGGCAGCTCGAAAAGTCTCAACTATAGGGAGAACCCTCAAGCCCAGTACTGAGACGTTACTGACCGTGATGCTGATGGAGGACTGGAATTTGAATAGGTTCCTATGCAACTTTTTGGGTGTCACCAATTAAATGTAAAAACTCGATATCCAAAATTTCCAAATTCAAATCCAAAATTCATGACATAATGCATCAACTGGGTTTTAAATTTGGCACTCACATAGTTTTATTATTACTTTCCCGTTTTTGTGTCACATCTTTGAAGATTAAAAGAAGAAGAAGAAAATACGAAATGACACAATGCGGTACATTTTTTTTTAAACATTTTATAAAAATGCATTTAAATAAATACGTGTAGGTTGGTCTCAGTATAACACAAAACCTCATTCAACACGGAACTAATCAGCGTCCTCCAACATCCAAATCAAGGCCGAACACTAGTAACAATCAAAAGACTCAATTCCCTCCCATTATTGTCTCAGACATACACCAAACAAGTGGCCGGTCCTCCGCAAACACGCGCCGACCTGGCCCATGTTTGATGTCTGCTAGTGGCAGACTTCCGAAGCTGAATTTCTATGTCACTCGTCTGCTTATTTTTAATTCTTTTTCTTCCAAGACAGCAGTATTGTTATACTACTAATATAATAAATGCGATTGTGAGTTCAGTATTGTTATATTACTAAAATAATAAATGCGATTGTGAGTTTTTCGTTTATATCACAGGAACGAATGTTATCCAGAATTTATGCATGATATACTTTAGAGGACAGGAAAAAATAAGAATAGTAAAATGAAAAAAATGTAAATGTAATAATATGAAATGGTAAAAGAAACACTGACCTCTTACTTTCAAACGCCAAAACATCTGTTACAAATTTTGATAAATTTTGTCAAATTAAAAATTATTATCATCTCAGCCCATTCACGTCCCACTACTGCAGCAAGGGTCTCCTCTTATTCACGACGTGGGCCCATTGACGGAGGATTGACACGGATTCGCGGAGACGTCCGGAGAGCTGGTACGTCCTTCTTTAGATTTTGAACAGCCTAATAGGGCATCAAGTTCTACCAGCAGTGCCTTATGAAGCAGGAATCCCTCACAATAAGACATTCATTCAAGAACTGATCTGTGCTTTTAATTCATTTCAATTTCAAATATATTTATGTCGTAAACTATTGAATTCATTTGACGACCGATATTGGCGTGACTGCACTTCACCCCAGAGGTCGTGGGTTCGATTCCCACACGGGACAAATTTTTGTTTGCATAAATTCGAACATATTATACTCTGGTCTGGGTGTTTCCTATGTATATTAAGTATATATTTACAACAGTAAAAACGTGTTTAAGTATGTTTATCCGTTCTTTAGTATCCATAACACAAGTTCTTAATGATACTTATCTTGGAACTAAATAATTGGTGTGATTGTAAGAGAATATTTATTTGTTTATTATTAAAAAGCACATGAAAATGTCAAAATTAAATATAAAAAACAATCAAAATATGATTACACTGAAATCACGAAGCTTAGATTCACTTACATGCAACAGAACAATTAAAAATACAAAAAATATTTCAAGTGTAAGTGAAACTAAGCGCCAGTTCCGAGCCACCGCTCTGTAAGAAGAACTGGCAAGAAACTCACAGGCTATGCTCTTTTAAAATTATGAATTGGATAAGTACCCAAATTACGATCTTCATTTATCATCATCATTATGATCATTACCAACCACCATGTACCGCTGATCTAAGAGCGCTTTTACTTACTTGACAACTAACTATATCTGAAAATACGTACATTTGTATAATCAGGATAAATGTATATACTTTATGAAAGCTGCAATAATCATTTTACTCTTGTCATATTACTCGTTGGCTCACACGATTAGGGTAACAAGACAAACATCCAACGGCCAATAGATGGCGATGTATCACATAATCCTTTGACCGCATCCGGCACAAACCGAATGATCCTTTAAGACTCAATTACTGGCTTACCCTGATTTACCCACCGTGGATCCAATTTGTAAACAGTGCCTGATCGGAGAAAACTAACCGGAAAATCCCACAAACAATAACCGACCTTAACACCCTGCGAAATAAAATCCAAGTTGGCGCTTGTCCCCTGCAAGATCACATCCCAAGTCGATATTGCCTAGTCATGCGAGTGATGACCATGGTAAATTAATCGCCGTAGGAAATGAACCTTAAAGCGTATAGCGAGAGTTCGGTTTAGAATGCTACATTGAAGAACGGACGGCACGTTCTGAACCCCAATTATAGGCCACAAACTATTTTATCTAACACCCGTGTGACAACGCTAATCTTATTAGAATCTATTGGAATCGAAAACTACAGTGGAAAGTAAGGAAAAGTATGGAGATGACTGCCTTGTGATAGTTTTTACAAGTAATTTATTCACCTATACTAATAACAAATATTGCACATTAAATTTGAACCACTTCATGGAGTCCGATTGAGCTAAAATACACTTTTAGTAAGGCTTTCTCGCTAGGCAAAGCATCAATCATAT